>CM060926.1:325697921-335697921 GCA_030737875.1 Allium sativum
CTATTCAGTCTATGAATAAGTAAATGAGCATGATACGTACAAACTGGAAATGGGAAAGCACCATAAACTAAGTTAAGTTGTCTAGAGTCGAATACACTATCGTACCCCATATTAATCTCTGCACCCCTATAAACTAGTTCCCAACAGGCACCCTATAATCAGGGTGAAGTGATCCATTTCTAATGATCGGCTCCTACTCGCATAGTTACATGTGTCTTACGGCCCCCGATGCTGTAGCTACCTATGCTGGTCCCACCATGGGGTGTATCAAGTCCCATGGTGGCGGCCCGACACAATTCTAGAATGCACAGGTATACTACTGGTGCCCAGTGCCTAATTTTTCTGCGCTGGAGTGTGTGCACGCCTGCACCCCGTTAGAACCTACACTGCTGCACCACCACCGTCGATTTGACCTCTTACAGTCAGCCCAGTAATAGTGCCCCACCCTGCCTTGTTCAGGGTATCCTGATACACCTTGTAGGGTTACTGCTGAAAAGGGTCCCTCGCTACTAGGTTTTCTATTTCTAGCCAACATGCTAAGTTGGTTAAGTGTTCTGTATAAACCTAACCCCCAATCAGTCTGTATAGTTTAGCATGTTTAATCTGATTAAGTATTAATTCAGTTTACTTAATCCTATCAATCCTGACTCAGCCTTAATTGTCTTATTAAAGCCTCAACCACTCACATTAGACAGGTGTTGTTACTGCCTATTGCCGGTTGGGTCCGGGCAGTCTTACGTCACAACTCAGTCTAACCTCGGGTCTTTACTGGGCTCAATGTTTAACCACCCACATTGGATAGGTATTGTTCTGACTACTAGACAGCCGGGCGGTTCCGGGCAGGTTTATGTCACAACGCAATCCAACCTCGGGTTAAACACATCATATTTTCTAAGTTTACATATTTTGTATCTTTTCTTTTTATATGTAAATATTTGAAGCCCATTATTCAAATTCATCTTTATTAGGTAAAATTAATTTACACCACTTAAATGTTCTCAAGGTCGTTTGCATGCGTCAAACATGCCAACACATATGTTTTATATTTTTAACCCAACGTCATTACCCCCGTTTTGTACGTTCGCTATAATATAACATATGTTGGGTTTAACATTTAAGCCCAACTTAGCCACATGAAAAAGGGGAGGCTTATAACATGGTGTTTATATATTCTAAGTAACATCAAAAGGGGTGTGTGAACGCATGAACTTGCAACATAACGGTCTAATTAACACAAATTAGGCACTTGTAAACTTGCATTGTAATAGCATATAATCTTGACATGAAACATACCTAACATGAATCATGGTTTTAATCTAGTCATGTAAACTTGCACTTAAAAATGTGAATCTAACTTAATTATGTTTCACATATATTATCATACGATTTTGATAACAACATAGGCCTAAAACATATTTTCAATTAGGCATAACACCAAACGTAATCTAGTCATGTTCATAGAATTAACACAAGTTCACAAAGATGCTTGCTTTTGTCACTAATACAAAAGTATGATTTTACACTTGAATCATGATGCCAATTCGATGGAATTCATATGTATCGTAATACTCAATTAGATCCAACTACACTAAAAATGATCATAAAAATATACATAGATGGATCTAAAATCATGTTGGCATAATAGTGAATCATATAATTGCATGAGTCTCAACTTGGTTAAAATAAACTACCACAACATATAGTTGTTAACTTTCAACATGAATCATATACCTGCAAATATCCAATAGGTCTAACATCCTTATACCACAACGTCCCAAATCTATTCATAATTAGAATCATAGCAACGTACAATTATGAATTATCATCACCACAAATTAAGTATAATTCCATTTCTCATTTTACACAAATCAAAACTCAATTATTCATTCACATCGGAATAGCACTCTACTTACAACGTATGACGAATCTTCAATTCAGGATTCTGAATTTGGAGACGCTTTCCTTTGTCGTAGGCGTTGTTTTGATTTAATTATCGTGGCTTTAAGCTTTTTAATCGACTCCTAATCGTCTCTCAATTTTGACGGCTACTCCTAGTCTTTCTTCAGCAGCATGACGGTCTCATTCTTATTTTTATTTGTGTGAATTAGGTGGAGTCTTAGGTCCTTTTTATAGAGTTTGTGAATTGATTAGAGCCGTCGATGGAGCTTAGATTAATATTAGCCGTTCGTTTTAAAGAGAAACCAATCAGAAGCTGACACCTAGCCCTAGTGACAAGACAAAGCTCAGAAATTCGGCCAAGCACAGACCAGGCCAGCCAGGAGGGGCTAGGTTCGACCTGGCTCAGGGGCCAGGTCGACTACCCAGTCGACCCCCAGGTCGACTACCCAGTCGACCTGGGTGCCTTGGGCAGGAAAATTCCCGCCCAGCCCAAGCTGGGTCCGATTTTTGAATTTTGAACTCATTTCTGAACTGTTTCTGTCCATTTGAATTTTAAACTGAATTCTGAAACTTCCGGAGGTCATATCTCCCTCATACGGAGTCCGTTTTACGCAAACTCGGACTCTATCTCAAGAAGAATTCCGAGATGAACGCAATGGTGTATCCCGTTTCCCTTAATTATCTGATTTGAAATTAATTATACCTTAATTTGTGAATTTCACTGTTATAGAATATACGGGGTGTTACATTCTCCCCCACTTAAAAGGATTTCGTCCCCGAAATCTTCAAGTTTAGGAAGAATGTATATCCTAACATCCAAATGTCCATCTACTCATCCATCAAACTCGAGGATCCTTTGTCCTTAAAAGACTTCTAATGCTTGATGATCATATGCAAGGTGTGTGTACATGTACTTATCTAATGCAAGATCGGGCGGTCTACTGATTCAGTTGACCTCCTTAATGCAAATTATGTAAGTGTCATGAATCCATTATGTATGCAAACCTTCCTATTCATGATTCTACATGAGTGCACAATCATTCATATAAATGCAACATCCATATGACAACATATTAAACTTCAACCATATACGAATATAAATACATATATGCATATGCAATATGAAGTGACTGAGCCGATCTAAAACCTAGATTGTGTGTGTATATGCAACCACGAGAAACCACTAGCAATCACTTGCAACCATCATCCATAACATGCTTCAATTATATGTTTTCATCCAAAGGGTTTCTACCTAAAAGATAAGGTCAAGGAGATATATCCTAAAAGATAGATAAAAGCACAACTTAAGGAAAAAGAAAGATCAAAGATGTACCCTCGAAAAGAAAAGGGTATGCTGCGCGTATTCTAGCCTTAGTTTCCCAAGTCGCATCTTCCTCGGCGTCGCTCCATTGAACTTTGACGAGCTTGACTTCGCGGTTGCGTAGCTTTTTCACTTCAGTTCCTAAGATGCGTGTTGGAACTCTTCTCACGGTTGCTTCACGTTCCACTTCGGCTTCTTCTAGAATGCTAGGCTCTACTATTTCAGCAGACTCGTGCAAACACTTCCGGAGGTGAGAAACATGAAAGACGTTGTGAACTCCGGCCAGCTTTTCGGGTAGCTCTAATCTATAGGCCATCTTCCCAACCTTCTCGATGATAGGTAACAACCTTATGAACCTTGGTTCTAGCTTCCCTGTGGTTCCAAAACGAACAACGTTCCTTAGAGGAGATACCTTAAGAAAAACTCTGTCCCCAACCTCAAACTCAAGGTGGGTCCTTCTCTTGTCGGCGTAGGATTCGTGTCTATCTTGGGCCGTCTTCATCCTTCTTCGTATCAAGTCTACTTTCTCTGAAGTCTCTCGGATCATATCTGGTCCAAGTATGATCTTTTCAGTAGACTCCCACCAACAAGTGAGAGATCGGCACGGTCTTCCATATAAAGCCTCGAAGGGTGCCATTCCGATGGTGGCTTGGTAGCTATTGTTGTAGGCAAATCCCACCAAAGGAAGATGGTCTTCCCATATCCCCCCGAAGTCAAGGACGCACAGTCTTAAAAGGTCCTCCAAAACTCTGTTCACTCTTTCTGTCTGGCCGTCGGTTTGGGGGTGATAGGCTGTACTCAAGCATAACTGTGTACCTACCGCTTCTTGCAGACTCCGCCAAAACTCACTTGTGAAGATAGGGTCTCGGTCACTAACAATGCTGGAGGGTACTCCATGGAGTCAAACAATTTCCTTGAGATAAAGAGATGCTATGGATGAGGCAGTCCTTTTACTCTTGACAGGTAAAAAGTGGGCGCTTTTTGTAAGCCTATCCTCTATTACCTAAATGCTAGTGTTGCCTATTCTAGATCTAGGTAGCCCATCAATGAAGTCCACTGAAATGCTATCCCACTTCCACTGTGGAACCTCTAGAGGATGGAGCAGACCGCCAGGTTTCTTTTTTTCCGCCTTAACCTGTTGGAAAATCATACACTTAGAAACGAAATCTGCCACGTCCTTCTTCATGCTCCTCCAAAAGAAAGTTCTCTTTATGTCCTTGTACATTTTATCTCCGCCTAGACGTATCGTCATCCTGGAGTGATGTGCTTACTCGAGAACCGTCTTTACTAAATCCCTTGTCTGTGGGACGCATGGTCTTCCGTCTCACCATAGCCAACCCTTATCGTCGATGGAGTATCTGTTGAGGTGACTTGAAGTCTCACCCCTACTTAGCCTATCAATTGTCGCCACAAGTTGAGGGTCTTCACGTTGTGCTGTCCCTATTGAGTCCAATAAAGTCGGGCGTACTTCGAGAGATGCTAGCAAGCCCGGTACAAAATCGGAGGAGGGCCTAAAGTTAAAACTGGCTATATACTCCAAGCTTTGCCTTTCTATAAAGAGCGGGCTTAGGGTCAGTTTCTTTCGGCTCAACGCATCTGCCATTACGTTGCCTTTTCCCGGAGTGTAGGAGATCTCGAAATCGTACGAGGCAAGAAATTCCATCCAACTTTGTTGCTTCAAGTTAAGGTCCTTCTACGAGAAGAGGTACTTCAAAGATTTATGGTCAGTATACAGTTCGAATTTCTCACCTAGGAGATAGTGGCGCTAAGACTTAAGCGCAAAGACGATGGCGACCAACTCGAGATCATGGGTTGGGTAATTCTTTTCGTGCATTTTCAACTGTCTCCCACCATAAGCTACTACCCTTCCTTCTTGCATCAAGACATCGCCTAGCCCTGTCCCACATGCATCTGTATAAACTGTGAACATCTCGCTTCCATCTGGCAACGTCAGAACTGGGGCTGTTGTAAGAGCCCTTTTTAGTCGTTGGAAAGCAAACTCACAATCCAAGTCCTAATTGAACACTAGATTCTTCTTTGTCAGCCTTGTGAGTGGAGCTGAGATTTTCGCAAAATCCCTTATGAATTTCCGGTAGAAACCTGCTAGTCCTAGAAAACTTCGGACCTCAGTTGCATTCCTTGATGTCTTCCAATCCTGTACCGCTACTACCTCAGCAGGGTCCACCGCTAACCCTTCTTTGGATACTACGTGCCCAATAAACCTTACTTCCTCTCTCCAAAAGTGCACTTGGAGAATTTGGCTTTCAGCTGATGGGCTCGCAGAGTTTCCATGATTGCCCTTAGGTGTTGAGCATGTGTTCTTCTTCACTCTTTGAGAAGATCAAGATATCGTCTACGAAGACCACTACGAACTTGTTGAGGAATTCTCTGAACACCCTACTCATCAGGTCCACGAAGTAAGCGGGTGCGTTTGTCAAGCCGAAAGGCATGACAAGCCATTCAAAGAAGCCGTCTGGGGTTCTGAATGTTGTCTTATCGATGCTATCTTCAGCCACCCTTAGCTGATGAAAACCGGTCGCCAAATCGAGTTGGGAGAAAACTGACGCTCCTACAAGCTGATCAAATAGATCGTCAATTCTGGGGAGAGGGTGCCTATTCTTTTTCGTTAGTTTGTTGAGCTCCCTATAGTCAACACATAGACGGAGTGAACCATCCGCCTTTGTGGCGAACACCACTGGAGCACCCCATTCTGAAATGCTTCTTCTAATGAACCCCTTCTCTAGAAGCTCTTTAACCTATTTACTGAGTTCTTTCCTTTCCCGTGGAGCCATGTGTCTAACGGGCAACGCAACGGGCTTTACATTATCTACAAGATATATGCGGAAGTCTATCTACCGCTTCGGAGGTAAGCCCTTCACCTCTTCGAAGACATCCGGATATTCACGGACCACTCTAACCTATTGCAAACTCTCAACAGAAGCATCTAGCGATTCAAGATAATTAAGCATAACTGCATACGAGGGATTACAAGTAATTTCCAAAGTGTTACCGAGTTGGGTCAGAAGCCTAACCACCCTTTTCTCACAATCAAGGATGGCACCATTACTGGATAGCCAATTCATGCCCAAAATCAAACCATATCCCGAGAAGCCCAAAACAAAGGCACTACGTCTAAATTCTACGCTTAGAATAGAAATTTTCAATCCCACATAGATCATAGACAAATGAGCTGGGCCCCCGATTGGATTTGAAACAATTAAGGGGTCCTCTACCATACTAGTTTCTAGGTGCAGAGATTCTACTAAAGCAGATGAGATAAAGGAGTGTGATGCGCCAGAATCAAATAAAGTGCAAACTGGGTGATCATAAAGATAAACTACACTTTTTACAGAAGTATTTGTACCTCGCTGTTGCAGAGGTGGCGCTTCTAGCACATGAACCTGTGCCCTTGAGGTGGATCCAGCCTTCTGCACCTGTCCTCGTTTCTTTAGGCAATCCTTAGCCATGTGGCCTATCTCACCGCAAGAAAAGCACCCACCATTCAACTTGGCCTTCTTTTTCCTGCAATCTTTCACTAAGTGCCCCACTTTGCTACATAAATTACACTTCCTCTTCTCTTGGGACTTGTCTTTCCCGCCCTTCTTAAAGTCTGTCTTCTTAGGCTGTAAACGCTCTTTCTTCCCTTGAGAGCTTTCTGCCTTTGTCTCCTTCTTGCCCTTATCCTCTTCGTTCAGCAATGTCATCTGCACCAACCTTTCATACGTAGCTCCCATAGGTATATGGGTCATGGCTAAGCTGTGTAATGGCTCATTCAATCCTTTGACAAAGCGGAGAGCCTTCTTGTGCGGAGTGTTGACTAGGTCCAGTCCGAACCTAGCCAGCTGATTGAACCGATTAACGTACTCTTTGACTGTCATATTCCCTTGCTTAAGAAATAAGAATTTTTCCAATTGAAGGCCCCTTTCAGCTTTTGAGAGAAATTTAGACTCAAACCTCGCCCTAAAGTCCTCCCATGTTTCCAGTGGTCTTTCTGCATTGGTAACTTCCCGCCAGTAGGAAGCCTCGCCTTTAAGTAGCCATACTGCCAGTTGTACCTTCTGTGTATCTTCTACCTCAAAGATGACTAATAAGTCCTCGGTTTCCTTCAGCCAGTTCCTGACTGCCACGAAGGGCTCGGTTCCATGAAAGTCCTTCCCTCCCATAGCTTTGAAATCTTTACATATCTTAGCAAAAGCATTACCACGCGGAGGAGGTGGAGGAGGAGGTACTGCTGCAGCTGGATGATTTTCTGCAGCTGGATGATTTCCTGCAGCTGGGGGAGGAGGAATAGTGGGACCTGGATGATTGGCCCTTGTTTCTAAGAATCGTCTGAACCAACCAGGTATTGGTACACCCTCTGGCAAGTTAAGTTCTTCGGACATGCTGAAACAAAAAGGGTAGATTCAAAACGAAGGATAAAGGATAGTACCTATGGCTTTGGGGGACTATGCCTTTTTTAAAATAAAATAACATTTTATCTTTAAAAATGCTTCTTTAAATTTTCTTTTGAAAATAAATTTTCAAAACTTTTTATCTTATCTGGTAAACCCATGCTCTGATACCAAGTGAAACACCCCACCTCCATTTGGGTCACTCTCAAAGGGAATGCCCTAATTTTGGTGGAGGTTTATAAGTATAAGTCACAGATACACAAGACAGATATAAATACACATATTTTTGAACAGCGGAAAACAACAGCAACTTTTATTTCATCAAAATACGTGTTACACAAACCATGCCACAATTGTCTTACAATACTTCCAAAAACATTACATTTTCATAACTGTCTTGATTTCATAACTTAAAGAAGCATAAAAACATAAGTAAACTGCATAAGTCCCCATAATTGCTATCCAAAGCCATAGTACAAAACGAAAGAGATCCAAGCAATACATTCTTTCTCTTCAAGCTGGATGTGAAAACTGGTCAAGCTGCGGTATTCCCTCCCTGTGGACATGGGGGGAGGGGAACGAAAGAAAAGAAGACGAAAGAAAAGTAGAGTCAGACATAAAGCCTGAGTAAGTCTAGGATTATTCAGTCTATGAATAAGAAAATGAGCATGATACGTACAAACTGGAAATGGGAAAGCACCATAAACTAAGTTAAGTTGTCTAGAGTCGAATACACTATCGTACCCCATATTAATCTCTGCACCCCTATATACTAGTTCCTAACAGGCACCCCATAATCAGGGTGAAGTGATCCATTTCTAATGATCGGCTCCTACTCGCATAGTTACATGTGTCTTACGGCCCCCGATGTTATAGCTACCTATGCTGGTCCCACCATGGGGTGTATCAAGTCCCATGGTGGCGGCCCGACACAATTCTAGAATGCACAGGTATACTACTGGTGCCCAGTGCCTAATTTTTCTACGCCGGAGTGTGTGCACGCCCGCACCCTGTTAGAACCTACACTGCCGCACCACCGCCGTTGATTTGACCTCTTACAGTCAGCCCAGTAATTGTGCCCCACCCTGCCTAGTTCTGGGTATCCTGATACACCTTGTTGGGTTACCGCTGAAAAGGGTCCCTCACTACTAGTTTTTCTATTTCTAGCCAACATGCTAAGTTGGTTAAGTGCTCTGTATAAACCTAACCCCCAATCAGTCTGTATAGTTTAGCATGTTTAATCTGATTAAGTATTAATTCAGTTTACTTAATCCTATCAATCCTGACTCAGCCTTAATTGTCTTATTAAAGCCTCAACCACTCACATTAGACAGGTATTGTTGTGACTGCCTATTGCCGGTTGGGTCTGGGCAGTCTTACGTCACAACTCAGTCTAACCTCGGGTCTTTATTGGGCTCAATGTTTAACCACCCACATTGGATAGGTATTGTTGTGACTACTGGACAACCGGGCGGTTCCGGGAAGGTTTATGTCACAACGCAATCCAACCTCGGGTTAAACACATCGTATTTTCTAAGTTTACATATTTTGTCTCTTTTCTTTTTATATGTAAATATTTGCAGCCCATTATTCAAATTCATATTTATTGGGTAAAATTAATTTATACCACTTAAATGTTCTCAAGGTCGTTGGCATGCGTCAAACATGGCAACACATATGTTTTATATTTTAAACCCAATGTCATTACCCCCGTTTTGTACGTTCGCTATAATATAACATATGTTGGGTTTAACATTTAAGCCCAACTTAGCCACATGAAAAAGGGGAGGCTTAGAACATGGTGTTTATATATTCTAAGTAACATCAAAAGGGGTGTGTGAACGCATGAACTTGTGACATAACTATTTAATTAACATAAATTAGGCACTTGTAAACTTGCATTGTAATAGCATATAATTTTGACATGAAACATACCTAACATGAATCATGGTTTTAATCTAGTCATGTAAACTTGCACTTAAAAATGTGAATCTAACTTAATTATGTGTCACATATATTATCATATGATTTTGATAACAACATAGGCCTAAAACATATTTTCAATTAGACATAACACCAAACGTAATCTAGTCATGTTCATAGAATTAACACAAGTTCACAAAGATGCTTGCTTTTGTCACTAATACAAAAGTATGATTTTACACTTGAATCATGATGCCAATTCCAACATAAATTCATATGAATCATAATACTCAATTAGATCCAACTACACTAAAAATGATCATAAAAATATACATAGATGGATCTAAAATCATGTTGTAATAATAGTGAATCATATACTTGCATGAGTCTCAAATTGGTTGAAATAAACTACCACAACACAAAGTTGTTAACTTTCAACATGAATCATATACTTGCGAATATCCAATAGGTCTAACATCCTTATACCACAACGTCCCAAATCTATTCATAATTAGAATCATAGCAACATACAATTATGAATTATCATCACCAAAAATTAAGTACAATTCCATTTCTCATTTTACACAAATCAAAACTCAATTATCCATTCACATCGGAATAGCACTCTACTTACAACGTATGACGAATCTTCAATTCAGGATTCTGAATTCTGAATTTGGAGATGTTATCCTTTGTCGTAGGCATTGTTTTGATTTAATTGTCGTGGCTTTAAGCTTTTGAATCAACTCCTAATCGTCTCTCAATTTTGACGGCTACTCCGAGTCTTTCTTCAGCAGCATGACGGTATCATTCTCATTTTTATTTGTGTGAATTCGGTGGAGTCTTAGGTCCTTTTTATAGAGTTTGTGAATTGATTAGAGCCGTCGATGGAGCTTAGATTAATATTAGCCATTCGTTTTAAAGAGAAACCAATCAGGAGCTAACACCTAGCCTTAGTGACAAGACAAAGCTCAGAAATTCGGCCAAGCACAGACTAGGCCAACCAGGAGGGGCTGGGTTCGACCTGGCTCAAGGGCCAGGTCGACTACCCGGTCGACCCCCAGGTCTACTACCCAGTCGACCTGGGTGCCCCAGGTCGACTACCCAGTCGACATAGGTGCCTTGGGAGGGAAAATTCCCGCCCAGTCCAATCTGGGTCCGATTTTTGAATTTTGAACTCATTTCTGAACTATTTCTGTCTGTTTGAATTTTAAACTGAATTCTGAAACTTCCGGAGGTCATATCTCCCTCATACGGAGTCCGTTTTACGCAAACTCGGACTCTATCTCAAGCAGAATTCCGAGACGAACGCCATGGAATATCCCGTTTCCCTTAATTCTTTGATTTGAAATTAATTATACCTTAATTTGTGAATTTCACTGTTATAGATTATACGGGGTGTTACAATAGAATATGTATGATTTTTTTATGTACACCCAACAAAATTATGGGTATAAAATATGATGATGTAGCATTTAAGCTCAATATCAATATTTATTTATCACTAGAAGTGCAATTGAAAACTCATGATGTAAACAAAATATGCAAATAACGAACCTGAAGTTCATATGCAAATACTATACAAATTTTGCAAGCAAGGAACTTAAAGTTCATATGCAAATAAGGAACCTGAAGTTCATATGCAAATAAGGAACCTGAAGTTCATTTGCAAATAAGGAACCTAATGTTCATATGCAAATGAGGAACCTGAAGTTCATATGCAAATGAGGAACCTGAAGTTCATATGCAAATGAAGAACCTGATGTTCATATGCAAATGAAGAACCTGAAGTTCATACGCAAATGAGAAACATGAAACAAAAGCCCGAAGCTTTCTTAAAAGTTGTGACATAAAAAGATTGTACTTCCAAAAGAAGTTAAAAGAGACACACATATTATAATATGCGATAAAAACATTGGATTCAATAGAAAATCTCTAAACATGTTTCATCTAACTGACATCTTTCATGTACAGTTTATATTAACTGAATATCCTGAAGATG
Organism: Allium sativum; assembly: GCA_030737875.1. Taxonomy (NCBI): domain Eukaryota; kingdom Viridiplantae; phylum Streptophyta; class Magnoliopsida; order Asparagales; family Amaryllidaceae; genus Allium; species Allium sativum. Next base: position 325,709,458 of record CM060926.1, read on the forward strand.
TAGTATGCATATTAATTTCTTGAAGAGATGTTTTAGATATTTTAATTTATGTAGAAAATCCAACATCCTAGAAGAGACGTTAGAGATTTTTTTTTGTTACATTGCAATTACATAAATAAAAGATATGTTCCCTGAAGGAATATCATACACTCCAGAAGTAGTGATTTTCTCTCTCTTGAATCTTATCTTTTTATTTAATGCACCTAATATTGTTAATGCATTTAAGGTTTGAATGTATTTTTGTATATTGATATGAAATTTCAATAGTTTGTATATATTTATCTCTGGAGGAGATAAGTTATCCCAGAAGCGGTGATAACAAAATATCTTTAGAGGATAGTTGTATAGTTGAAAATGGTAAAATATCTCCAGAAGAGATTTCCACAATTAACGGTGATAAAATATTTGTAGAAAAAATTCATAAATTTTATTAAAGAAAAATGGAAAATATGTATTAAAACTCCATAGTGGTGTTTATGGTTTATCCCATAAGTGATATTTTATTCTGATATGTCTATAAAAGAATTTTCATTGAAATATTTTCAAATATCAAAGATGATGATACAAATTTAATGATAATATGCATCTCGAAGATCATATTAAGTTAAGATTTAAATATTGATCTTAATTTTGCACATTGGAAGTGAATGCAAAAGTAATTTTTGTTATAAAAATGGAAAACTTAGAACCTGCAGTTTCTATGATGGTAAGAAGTAATTTTGACATAAAAAGAAAGATTTATATATAGATAGTATAATTTGAAACAATTAATTTTTATATTGTGAATTTTAGGTATAGATCTGTAGGTTTTTCGAATCATTCATATTTAAGAATGTAAAATCTCGGTCCTATAATTATACATTTCTACTCAATTCTTGATTAAATATTATGAATATATACGATATTTTAGAAAATTTGATTATTGAGAAATGCAGTATAACTATAAGTTATTTATTTCAGTTTTGTTGCACACCAATTCTGTAGATAGATCAGAATTTTATTGTGTTGATTTAAGTAAAATTTATTTGTTTGATTCATATATTCTGACCGTACAATGGTAATTTCCGTTATTTTCATAATAAATGCATTATATGCATCGTTATGGTAATATATATTGTATTACCATATTATTATAAATGTATTAAAAGAATTGGTTATTGTAAGTTATATGATGTATGTTTGTGTTTGGAATAAGAATAGACATATGTATTATTAGTTAATGTATTTGGCAACTGTGACGACCCAGATTTCGGTACCTTTTGAGCTGACTAAACAACAACAGTACAACCCAAATTGTACTGAAAACATGACGTTAATAGAAAGAAGTTAGAGGGTGAGATAAGAAAGAAAGAAATATTAGAACATAAGAAGAAGAACCAACACAACACAAAATCTCACATCGCAGAGAAAACAAAATATAATGTAGAAATAAATCTTTATTGAGAGATTTAAATAAAACTTACAGTCATCATAGTACATTAATACATCTGGACAGTTATAGATATATGTCATCATATACAACACACAGCGGAATAGTAACTAAAATGTTTGAACTCCTCCAGCACATCTCTAGACTTCGCAGTATTTGATAACCTGGACCTGTACAACCCGGTCTAAGCTGAGCATTTCAAAACACCGGGTCAGTCTAGTGAACCAGAGTGAGAACAATATACTATGTTTAAGGTAATCATCCAACTTGATTTTAAAGTTCAAAAATCATTTCGAAAGAAAAGATAATCGCAAGACCAAATCCACACATAAATACGGATGGTTTTTACCTTACGATAATCCAAAACATTTTGAAATCATATATATCTCCTGATATTATAAGTGTCTAAACACAATTAAATAACAATCTAGCGGAAAGCTTGCAACTCACGCTCCACACATATAGTATACAATCAAAACCACGGGTGCTTATTGGAAATTTGATTCTGACTATGATAAGGTATGGAACCACCTGCTGATAGTGTTTCTCTAGAGGCGAATACAATGGGTTCAACAAGAACGTCTTACAACCCGGCCCACACATGACCGACCACTCATTTCACTTGAGTGTATCAAATGTATATCACCAACGGTTGGGATCAGCAACCGTTTCCCAGAAGGGACATCATCGATAGATTAAAGAAGCAAAGGGATTTTCTCTAGATAGGTGATTATACACCCTAATGGGTGCGACCCACATAGCCATGCTGCCTGTCCGATTTTTGTCATTTCCCGGTTGTGAGGCTTGAGGCTAGAATTTTTCCTTTGGAACATCTGGCCATCTTTTACTTTGAATGCCACATTGTTAGATCCATCAAATCACTAATTGACGTCCACAAATATACTCTGGGTTTTAAAGAAGGGCCATTCTTTGCCACCAACTTCGTATATTTGTAAAAATCAATGTACATGGTTTTTAGGAAATATTCTGTCAGACATTCGTCCATACAAGTCATCCAGGAATAGGATGAACCGAAGGTACCCTCCTACCGCATCCAATATAGGAATCACCCCATGGATCAGTAGCGAGACATCCTTGCAATCCGCAGATTCCAACCACGACAGAATCGTAGTGTATCTCGGGACGCTAAGCCAGAGATTATAAGTAATCCCTCTGTTTTATGAAGATCCACGGTCTATAATTTGTTCGTCTGGATTAGTATCTGGTATCTTCAATATTTCGTATTTGCTAGACAAAATGGTTTTCGAATATAAATTCGATCCCAGTCTTTCCGTATCAACAACCGTATTGGCCAAATTTGATAGTTGGTTATTTAACTACCAAATAAATAACCATTTAATCATGAAAATCAAAATAGATTTACTGGTTCGTACTCAGCATCACTTGGCTCATTTAATTATAAATAATTAATAAATGGCTATTTTACTTCTAAAACATTCTATATTTTAAAACATGGTATTCGATTCTCATTTCAATATATTAATCTTCTCAAAACCATTTAATCTAATATTTGTAATATTGGTAACCTTATCCAATTTCCATTTTTCTATTTTTTCAAAATACTTATTTACAACATTATTTATTATCTATCATTGTTTTAATTTTTCATTTGTAAAACAATCGTCGTGACATCTCCTTGGTTTCATTATTTGAATACTATAATCGCCACTTACCCTTTTTAAAATAAAATCATTCTAAATCTTATTTTCTTACTTTGAAAACATCGTTATATCTTCATAAATCTCCTTTATTCCTTTCCTATGGAAATATCATTTCCTATTCTCAAGCCTATTTTAATTTCCTTTTATTTTGGAATCCATTATATATATTTCCAAATTCTTCAAATAACGTTACATTATTATTTCTCAAAATAAATTTCTTTTAACAATTTCACCAATATCATCCCATTGTATTCCATTTCAGTTAGCCATTTTCCTCTTTGCAAATCTTGTTTCGAATTCCATTGTTATATAACGTTAAATTAAAACTTAACGTTTTCCCCTCACACCCCTTTTATAAACATCGTTTATATGACTTTGATTTAATATAAACCCTTTACACCGCTTTCCTTTCTCTTAGCTTAACATTTAGTATAACATTCATTTTAAACTATCATGGCTAAAAATCCTTTTTATAACTTTGTTATAAAAACTCAGTTTTAAATATAAAACCGTTCATCCAACCTTTTCAAAAACCCAATTATAATATAATATCAACTTTGATTTCTTACCCTAATGAATCTCATTTAAGACTGAATCACTTAAACCATTATTCTATACCATCATCAACTATTGCAGAAATAATAAACTTCTTGTTTAACTCAACTAAACAGTAAATTCCTTTTTAAATCTTATTAAAATTAAAATAAATATTCGTTAAACTATTTTATTTGATTAATTAAAATAAATTAATTAGTAACTTATTCCAATTAAATTAGTTGCCTCCGTCATCTCGAATCATGATTATCCCTTTGATCAACTCTAGTTACTCCATTCTTAAATTAATTAATTAATTTAAATAATTCCATTCAGTTATTTCTTAAAAACCATTAATTCAACTCTTAACCATTTCGTTAGTTTCTGCTCATAAATATTATTACATAACAATTTACTTTACAAAATCACTTTAAAATTTCTTAAAACTTAAATAATAATTAGTACATATTAATTTTCTTTTATTAAACCTTTATTCAAATATATCGATTTCAAAATCCATCTTCTGTTATAATTTTATAGCTTCATTACCGTTAGTTCACTTGATAGTAAATTAATATTTATAAAATGATATTATTTTTGGGCCAACTGCTACTAATTATACAACCAATACTGTCTACTGGTTAAAACAGAACAGCCGTTGAATTTAAATTCAACAACCAATGATCTAATCAATCCTCCAATCATACGGGTTAAACAATTCATGTAACGGTAATATGAAAATAAACAATAAATTTAAGGAATCCAACTGGATCCCTCCAACCTGTTTTTTCCTACATCCAAATACGTTATCTCAACAATATTATTTACTTCAATAAACAGAAATAATATTCAACAATCAACAACCACAACAATCCAAACATTCATTTATGAATTTAACACGTTTATATTATTATAAACGTGGCCAATAAGGTAAGTTACCTCCATCAGTTACACACGTTAAAAATAATGATTGATTAAAATTAAATTAAACGAACGTTTAATTTAATCAGTTCAGTCACCGCATATATGTTCAGCATCCATCAACCAATTAACAATCCTAGCACACAAATATTTGAATCCAACTTATATGAAATATAAGTGAGATAAAAAATGAGTGAGTTGTACTCACCTTGATTTCAGTCGTCGCTAAAATAATTCATTAAAATTTCCATCGACATCGAACTCTGTCCAAACCAGCCCCATCATGTTGTGCACGTAGATACAGTTCTGACGTTGCTTGTTTCACTCAGTCCCATGACTGTTTGACAATGTTATAGATTTAATATGTTATACCTTATGAAATCTAATATTATTAAAATAAATTAATACATTTAAATTCATTGGATTGATTGGGCTAGTTCAATCGGTACGTTTCAAAATATGGTTAGGCACAGAAAATACACGGTCCTCCTACGGGCTGTTCATATACTAAACTTATACAAATATTTGGTCAAGCCATATAATAAAATAAGGCATACATTTAAACAACACTAATGATTAGGCATTTTTAAATGTCATTTGGCAATTTCGAATGAAATGTATACATACCAATGTAACACCCCGAAATTCTGTAACACTAAGATTCATAAATCAAGGCAGAATTAAATTTTTAAATCAAAATCAAGGGAAACTGGTTGCGCCACTGCGTTCGTCTCGAAAATCTGCTTGAAAACGAGTCCGAGTTTGCGAGAATCGGAGTCCGTATGAGGGAGATATGACCCTCCGAAGTTTCAGGAATTTTCAGAACAGAAAATAGCTTGAAATTCGAATTCGAAATTCGAATTCAAACCCAGAAGCGGGCTAGGCGGGAAAATTCCCGCCCAGGACCTAGGTCGACTAGGGAGTCGACTGGGTAGTCGACCCCCCCTGATCAGGTGGACTGCCCAGTCGACCTGGGTGTCGACCTCGGTGCAAAACTCACTTTTGGGCTTGGGTGCATTCTGATGTACCTGGTCTCGTTTTCTGCCTAGGTTCGTCCGCCTAATCCTATATAAATAGTCCTTAGTCTCCTTCTCTATTCACAATTCTTCTCTAACCTTATGGTGCAAAGATTCTTGGTGGACATGGCTTCTTCTCCTCCTCTAAATTAAATAATAAATAAAATAATATGTAAAATAAATCAAGACGAGGAAATGCTGCTCAAAACTTTCAAGACGAGATTCAAAACAAGCTAGGATTCAAGTGAAGATTCAAACGACTTCAACGACTGGTTTTCTACGAATCTAATATAATCTCTGTAAGTCGGTTACTTTTTAGATTTGAACGTTTTCTCTATTCTTGACATGAAATTAAAGGAATAAAAGAATATGCCAAATCTTTTTGTTTGAATCAGTGCTTATATCCTTGGACCTAATTAAGAACTGTTATGATTCGATGACCAATAAGACTGTGACTATGAAACTATGGACCTTAAAACCATGTGCCACTTTGACTATGAACATTGCCTATGACTGTGACTCATGACTGTGAGAATTATTTTCCTTTGACTATGAGCATCGCCTATGACTGTGATTCATTAACTGTGAGGATTTACTATGACTATGGATATAAGGTTAATATTTATACCCATGACACTGTAGTTACAAAACCATGTTGTACCCCAAACTGGCATTATATTGGATCTAGGCTTGACTTTCTATTTCTAGTTATCCTTGGGTCTTGATCTTGGGAATTTACCTATTAAGTTAGGTCTACCCATGTTCTTGAACCTATACTATTCAACCCTTTTCATGTCGTAATATTACCAGATCTATATGCCGGTGAATTATCATCTTATGCCAGTTATTATGTCTATTCTTTCATGGCATTTTGGTTCATTCCCTTTTTTATCCACGAATCTAGATTTATTTATAATCTAGGTTGAATCACGATTTTACGAACGATGGGTATACGTTTTGGGAAAAACATGAAATTGACTAAACTTGGAAATTGGCATAATTTGGGAACATGCATTATAGCATGACTATTAAGATGAAAATTAGAATAACAAGTCTAGTTTTGACATGAACTGAAATTAGAATATTAAATCAGAATTGGGTGGCTAAATTAGGCATGATAAGTACATTAGCATAATTGTGAATAATTTACATACATTGGGCGTAAATGGTAAATGGCTAAATGGGCCACAAAGTAGGTAGTTGGTATGCAAATTAAGTTTTGGGCATGAACGGTGAACTAGAATATGAAATCTTGTTTGGCATAAACTGTAAACTAGAATACAAAATCTAGTTTTTGGCATGAACTGTAAATGAGCATGTTGGATCTAAATTGCTATAAACTGTAAGATAGGCAAATCAAGATTTGGGCCTAGAATATAAGTCCATTAGTAGGCATGGCAAATGTATATGGTATAGGCCAAATTTATGTATAAAGGGAAAATGAACTTTGAGAATAAATGGTTAAACTTTGAGGATAAATTGTTAACAATTTATATAGATACAAAAGAAAGGTTTATTAATGACATCTCTTTTAATAATACATACACCAGAAAGTTCTATGATGACAGAGAGGATAGTGTCTAGGCTTGGGTTTGGAAAATACAAGTTTTCTGCTCTTCCTGGCTATCCCTAACTGATCCGATGGACGGAATGGTTACTTTCAAAACCTGATTTGAAAATTAATCAAAACCCTTTGAACTTGGAAAACACGAATATGCCTAACCCGAGGTTAGGCTGAGTGGCGATGTAAACCTGCCCGGAACCAACCGGCACATCCAGTAATCGCAACAATATCTGTCTAATGTGAGTGGTTGCGGCTTTAATTTATTTAGTTAAAGCTAGAACAAGAATGGTAGTGTTAAGTTAACAAAGACACTTAACCAATTCAACATGATAACCAAACCAATGGGTGGGGTTAGGTTCATACAGACACTTAACACAGTTAAGCTAGAATGGGAGGGTTAAGTCCATAGGAACACTTAACCAACTTAACACAGTTAAGCTAGAATGGGAGGGTTAAGTCCATAGGGACACAACCAAACTTAACATCGTAACAAGACAAGATTTGTAGGGGTTAAGTAACTAAGAAAACACTTATCCAAATTAACATGTTAACTAGACTAGAAGGTGGGGTTAAGTAAAGTTAATACACTTAGCCAAATTAACATGTTAGAGGTTGGGGTTAAGTAAAATTTAATACACTTGGCCAATTTGATATGTTAGCTGGACTAGACCGTAGGGTTAAGTAAACTTGAACACTTAACCATCATACTGTGATAAAGGAATATGGTTAAGTCTAAAACATGAGGGGATAATACTTAACCATTAATAAAATGTTAGTTAAAAACAGATGGGTAAGGTTAAGTTAAAAAGGAACAATTAACCAATACAGGATGAATGAATAGGGTTGAGTAACAAGAAATACTTGACCAATATAACTTGGTTTGTGTTAGGGTTAAGTCAACATGAATTACTGATAACACTTAACCAGTTTAAATGAAGAGGGTTAAGTTAGCTTGAATTTACTAATGACACTTAACCAATCCAAATTGACGAGAAAGAGAACTAAGTAGTAAACCTTAGTTAAAAGGAGCTAAGTAGTAAACCTTAGTTAAGAAAACAATGATTCTGGAAACTAAGTGGTAAACCTTAGTTAGCAAAACTAAGTAGTAATTCTTAGTATAACACGAGAAGGAGCGAACGTCCGTCTGATTAAAAAGAAAGGTCCAACGAATTGGGTTACGAAGCCTGAGGCTTCGAGGCGACGTAAGGGTACTCTTGGTATCCCTTTGTGAGGCTGCAGATCATCCTCCTGGGCTCAAGGAGGGTAAGGTTTGCGTTAGAAGAACCAAGGGTATGCCTTGGTTGCAAAATATGGCAACCTAAAGACTAGCATGGACCAGCGTGATTCGGCGAGAAACCGGTAGCCCTGTGGTAGCAACTCGTCGTCTACCATCCATCTTCAGTCAATCGAGATACGTAAAGCGGGAAGGCGGAGAACTCCTACGGACCATATACTTGCTATCTAGTTATGGTTGCGGTTGTAGATGGCCATAGAATAGTGGGGCATAGGGGGCCTGCGTATAGTTCTCATTTTTAAAGGTGTGCCTTTCATTAGTTGAGGGAGGGATCAGGTGGGACCATAGCCACTGGAATAAAAACAGACCTTAGCATCTGCATCGGCAGATATCTGGAAGCTCCCGACCGAGTTCTGTGTTTCTTGAGTTGCTTTGCCACAGGACTCGGGCCGCACATTACAGGACATGTTCATCTAGACAAGCGATAACGATTCGCGATACATGCGTTGGGAAGTCTAGGAACATATACCACTCTAGGTAGTGTGTCCTAGACTTGGGGGCATCATTCGACAGGTAGCATAATCCCTAGTTGGACTAGGTGGCATAAACCCTGAATCCGAGGAGCGTTCAGCAAATAGCGTAAACTCTAGTTGAATCTAGAAAGCACTTGATTGAAAACCCTAGATTAGATCTAGGTAATAAATAATAAATGTATGCCTGAGGGCAACGGAAACTACAGGGATTGGGATCACGTTATCGTTACTAGTTGGGACACTAGTTAGGTGGAGCAGAGATATAGAAATCAGTATAACAAGGGAATAGCGAAGCGGCGAAAGTATTAGAGCATATCCAGTTTATCTTATCTTAGCATATCATGTGTTAATCTTGTCTAATCTTGCTGACCCTATCATCATAGTGTTATCTTGTATTCAGTTAATTCATGTCGTTTTGTTTTTCAATGTTCACATGCTAGAAGTAACTGAACTTACTCAGGCTTTATGTCTGACTCTGTTTTTCTTTTGTCTTCCTTTCTTCCGTCCCCCCCCCCCCCCAGGTAGTAAAGGAGGGAATAATATAGCTCAGGTTAAGTTGGACTGTCAATCCTTCCCAAGCTTAAAGATTCTTGGACAAAGTGCTTTGGACTCTCCTTTTCGCTGATATGGCTGTCTTATGCTACATTGGGGAATATAAATGTATTTTTATGCTTCTTTATTTTGTAAGACAGATGATACTCTGATATTGGAAAACAATTATTGTACAAACTATCTTATCAATAAAGTAAAGTTTTATTTTCCGCTGTTTAATTTCTGTCTGTCTTGTAATTTATCTGCATATTTTACCCTAAATGCGCCATAGAAATTAGTGCATTCCCTTAGTGAGTGACACTAACGGATGCAGGATGTTACACGTGGTATCAGAGTTGAAGGTTACTAGATCAGATAAAGGATTTGAAAAATTATTTTCAAAACGGTTTTAAAAGAAGCATTTTCAAGGGAAAAGATTTGTTTTAAAGGCATATTCCCCAAAGCCATACGCACTATCTTCTCTTCCTCTGTTTGAATTCTTGTCTCCTTCTTTCTTGAGTCTCTGGGGCTCCTGGCTTTCTGGGAGGTAACCTCATCGATGGGCGAAGTCGTGCCTGGCTTCCATCCATAGCCGTAGTTGTTTCACCTACGGCCAGTTTTCTTTCAAGCTTATAGGGGTTTCTGTATGATGGAAGCAGCTCTCGAGAGATTTGTCAACATGACTACACACGGAAGAGGATGAGGAATTCATGGATGTAGATTTAGCTCACAAAGGAGGAAGGAATTATAAAACCTAAGACAAGAGGAAGTATCTTTACTATGGTGTAATTAAGGGCAAAGGACAAGATTTTCAGAAGAGCAAGTACCTACTTTTGCCACCAAGCGTACCTAGGAGAAAGGTAGTAAAGTTATGTTGGAAGAGTCTAGTTTTGCTGTTCGTACTCTTTCCTTTGGTTTTAGCGCTTTGCATTTGTTCATATCCACTTCCATAGTTGAGTCTCTGCACCATAATACTTGTATAGTAGAAAGATCCCACTAGAGTCTCAAATCCAATTGATGGTCCGACCAGTTTATTTTTGGTTAGTAGGGATTTGAGAATAACTACCGAGTTTGCTTATATCATCTCACGTAGATCGTCTAAATTCGGAGGAGATATTCCTTGGGTGCTTGTCTGATATTGGTTTAGGCCTTTGGGGCTTGTTCTTGAGGAATGTCGAGTTCGACTAGGATGGTTTGCATGAGAGATGAATAGTTGTGGCAAGCACTCTAAAAAGCACGTAGTGACCTTTCGACCCTTATAGTTATGGCATGGTGGATAAGAGGGAGACCTCTAATCATCTTAGTACATACACTTGGTACCGTGATTGACATCTGTTTATTTTTTAAATGGAGGTCAGAAACTTCACAATCGGGAAGTTAAATTAGTTATGATACAGTGTAGTAAAGCTCAAGAAGGCAAGATACTAACATCATACCCTTTTCCTTAAGGGTGCATCCTTGATTTCTTTTTTTTTGTAGGAGCTTTACGCATAATTGTTTCTCTCTTTCCAAAGTATATCCTCTAGGTCGTAACTTCGATCCTTAGGAGAAACTCTTTTGGATGTAAACATGTATTTGAAACATGTTATGGTTGATGGTTGCGAGTGGTTGCTAATGGTTGCTCGTGAATGCATATACATACGTATAAGGCACTAGATCAGTTCGGACGCTTTCATATTGCATTTACATATATGTATTTGTTAGTAAGTTGAACTTGATATGTTATCATATGGATGTTGCATATGGATGAATGGCTATGCACACATGTAGTATTTACAAAACTAGGGATGCTTGCATACATGATTGATGCATGGCACAGACACAATTCGCATTAAGGAGGTCAACTGAATCAGTAGACCGCCTGATTTTGCATTAGATAAAGACATATACAAACACTATGCATATGAACATGAAATCATTAGAAATCTTATAAGGACAATGAATGCCTGTGATTGAATGGTTGATTAGATGGATGACAGAATGGTAGGACACAATCTTCCTAACTTGAAGATTTCGAGGACGAAATCCTTTTAAGTGGGGGAGAATGTAACACCCCGAAATTATGTAACACTAAGGTTCACAAATCAAGGCACAATTAAATTTTTAAATCAAAATCAAGGGAAACGGGTTGCACCACTGCGTTCGTCTTGAAATTATGCTTGAAAACGAGTTCGATTTTGCGAGAATCGGAGTCCGTATGAGGGAGATATGACCCTCCGAAGTTTCAGGAATTTTCAGAACAGAAAACGTCTCGAAATTCGAATTCGAAATTCGAATTCAAACCCAGAAGCGGGCTGGGCGGGAAAATTCCCGCCAGGACCCAGGTCGACTGAGGAGTCGACTGGGTTGTCGACCCTCCCTGACCAGGTCGACTATCCAGTCGACCTGGGTGCAAAACCTACTTTTGGGTCTGGGTGCATTCTGATGTACCTGGTCTCGTTTTCTGCCTAGGTTCGTCCGCTTAATCCTATATAAACAGCCCCTAGTCTCCTTCTCTATTCACAATTCTTCTCTAACCTTATGCTGCAAAGATTCTGGGTGGACATGGCTTCTTCTCCTCCTCTAAATTAAATAATTAATAAAATAATATGTAAAATAAATCAAGACGAGGAAATGCTGCTCAAAACTTTCAAGAGGAGATTCAAAACAAGCTAGGATTCAAGTGAAGATTCAAATGACTTCAACGACTGTTTTTCTACGAATCTAATATAATCTCTGTAAGTCGGTTACTTTTTAGATTTGAACTTTTTCTCTATTCGTGACATGAAATTAAAGGAATAAAAGAATATGCCAAATCTTTCTGTTCGAATCAGTGCTTATATTCTTGGACCTAATTAAGAACTGTTATGATTCGATGACCAATAAGACTGTGACTATGAAACTATGGACCTTAAAACCATGTGCCTCTTTGACTATGAACATTGCCTATGAACATTGCCTATGACTGTGAGTCATGACTGTGAGAATTATTTTCCTTTGACTATGAGCATCGCCTATGACTGTGATTCATTAACTGTGAGGATTTACTATGACTATGGATATAAGGTTATTATTTATGCCCATGACACTGTAGTTACAAAACCATGTTGTACCCCAAACTGGCATTATATTGGATCTAGGCTTGACTTTCTATTTCTAGTTATCCTTGGGTCTTGATCTTGGGAATTTACCTATTAAGTTAGGTCTACCCATGTTCTTGAACCTATACTATTCAACCCTTTTCATGTCGTAATATTACCAGATCTATATGCCTGTGGATTATCATATTATGCCGGTTATTATGTCTATTCTTTCATGGCATTTTGGTTCATTCCCTTTTTTATCCACGAATCTAGATTTATTTATAATCTAGGTTGAATCACGATTTTACGAACGATGGGAATACGTTTTGGGAAAAACATGAAATTGACTAAACTTGGAAATTGGCATAATTTGGGAACATGCATTATAACATGACTATTAAGATGAAAATTATAATAGCAAGTCTAGTTTTGACATGAACTAAAATTAGAATATTAAATCAGAATTGGGTGGCTAAATTAGGCATGATAAGTACATTAGCATAATTGTGAATAATTTACATACATTGGGCGTAAATGGTAAATGGTTAAATGGGTCACAAAGTAGGTAGTTGGTATGCAAATTAAGTTTTGGGCATAAACGGTGAACTAGAATTTGAAATCTAGTTTGGCATACACTGTAAACTAGAATATAAAATCTAGTTTTTGGCATGAACTGTAAATGAGGATGTTGGATCTAAATTGCTATAAACTGTAAGATAGGCAAATCAAGATTTGGGCCTAGAATATAAGTCCATTTGTGGGCTTGGCAAATGTATATGGTATAGGCCAAATTTATTTATAAAGGGAAAATGGACTTTGAGGATAAATGGTTAAACTTTGAGGATAAATTGTTAACAATTTATATAGATACAAAAGAAAGGTTTATTAATGACATCTCTTTTAATAATACATACACCAGAAAGTTCTAGGATGACAGAGAGGATAGTGTCTAGGCTTGGGTTTTGAAAATACAAGTTTCTTGCTCTCCCTGGCTATCCCTAACTGATCCGACAAACGGAATGGTTACTTTCAATACCTGATTTGAAAATTAATCAAAACCCTTTGAACTTAGAAAACACGAATGTGCCTAACCCGAGGTTAGGCTGAGTGGCGATGTAAACCTGCCCGGAACCAACCGGCACATCCAGTAATCGCAACAATATCTGTCTAATGTGAGTGGTCGCGGCTTTAATTTATTTAGTTAAAGCTAGAACAAGAATGGTAGGGTTAAGTTAACTAAGACACTTAACCAATTCAACATGATAACCAAACCAATGGGTGGGGTTAGGTTCAAACAGACACTTAACACAGTTAAGCTAGAATGGGAGGGTTAAGTCCATAGGAACACTTAACCAACTTAACACAGTTAAGCTAGAATGGGAGGGTTAAGTCCATAGGGACACTAAACCAAACTTAACATCGTAACAAGACAAGATTTGTAGGGGTTAAGTAACTAAGAAAACACTTATCCAAATTTACATGTTAACTAGACTAGAAGGTAGGGTTAAGTAAAGTTAATACACTTAGCCAAATTAACATGTTAGAGGTTGGGGTTAAGTAAAATTTAATATACTTAGCCAATTTGATATGTTAGCAAGACTAGACCGTAGGGTTAAGTAAACTTGAACACTTAACCATCAGATTGTGATAAAGGAGTATGGTTAAGTCTAAAACATGAGGGGATAATGCTTAACCATTAATAAAATGTTAGTTAAAAACAGATGGGCAGGGTTAAGTTAAAAAGAACACCTAACCAATACAAGATGAATGAATAGGGTTAAGTAAAAAGAAATGCTTAACCAATATAACTTGGTTTGTGGTTGGGTTAAGTCAACATGAATTACTGATAACACTTAACCAGTTTAAATGAAGAGGGTTAAGTTAGCTTGAATTTACTAATGACACTTAACCAATCCAAATTGACGAGAAAGAGAACTAAGTAGTAAACCTTAGTTAAAAGGAGCTAAGTAGTAAACCTTAGTTAAGTAAACAACGATTCTGGAAACTAAGTGGTAAACCTTAGTTAGCAAAACTAAGTAGTAATTCTTAGTATAACACGAGAAGGAGCGAACGTCCGTCTGATTAAAAAGAAAGCTCCATCGAATTGGGTTACTAAGCCCGAGGCTTCGAGGGGACGTAAGGGTACTCTTGGTATCCCACTGTGAGGCTGCAGATGATCCTCCTGGGCTCACAGAGGTTAAGGTCTGCGTTGGAAGAACCAAGGGTATGCCTTGGTTGAAAAATATGGCAACCTAAAGACTAGGATGGACCAGCGTGATTCGGCGAGAAACCGGTAGCCCTGTGATAGCAACTCGTCGTCTACCATCCATCTTCAGTCAATCGAGATACGTGAAGCAGGAAGGCGGAGAACTCCTACGGACCATATACTTGCTATCTAGTTTTGGTTGCGCTTGTAGATGGCCATAGATTAGTGGGGCATAGGGGGCCTGCGTATAGTTATCATTTTTCAAGGTGTGCCTTTCATTAGTTGAGGGAGGGGTCAGGTGGGACCATAGCCACTGGAATAAAAACAGACCTTAGAATATGCATCGGCAGATATCTGAATGCTCCTGACCGAGTTCTGTGTTTCTTGATTTGCCCTGCCATAGGACTCGGGCCGCACATTACAGGACATGTGCATCTAGACAAGCAGTAACGATTCACGATACATGCGTGGGGAAGTCTAGGAACATATACCACTCTAGGTAGTGTGTCCTAGACTTGGGGGCATCATTCGACAGGTAGCATAGTCCCTAGTTGGACTAGGTGGCATAAACCCTGAATCCGAGGAGCGTTCAGCAGATAGCGTAAACTCTAGTTGAATCTAGAAAGCACTTGATAGAAAACCCTAGATTAGATCTAGGTAATAAATTATAAATGTATGCCTAAAGGCAATGGAAACTACAGGGATTGGGATCACGTTATCATTACTAGTTGGGACACTAGTTAGGTGGTGTAGAGATATAGAAATCAGTATAACAAGGAAATAGCGAAGCGGCGAAAGTATTAGAGCATATCCAGTTTATCTTATCTTAGCATATCTTGTGCTAATCTTGTCTAATCTTGCTGACCCTATCATCATGGTGTTATCTTGTATTCAGTTAATTCATGTCGTTTTGTTTTTCCATGTTCACATGCTATAAGTAACTGAACTTACTCAGGCTTTATGTCCGACTCTGTTTTTCTTTCGTCTTCTTTTCTTCCATCCCCCCTGCCCCAGGTAGTAAAGGAGGGAATAGTATAGATCAGGTTAAGTTGGACTGTCACTCCTTCCCAAGCTTAAAGATTCTTGGACAAAGTGCTTTGGACTCTCCTTTTCGCTGCTATGGCTGGCTTATGCTACATTGGGGAATATAAATGTATTTTTATGCTACTTTATTTTGTAAGACAGATGATACTATGATATTGGAAAACAATTGTTGTACAAACTATCTTATCAATAAAGTAAAGTTTTATTTTCCGCTGTTTAATTTCTGTCTGTCTTCTAATTTATCTGCATCTTTTATCCTAAATGCTCCACAGAACTTAGTGCATTCCCTTTGTGAGTGACACTAACGGGTGTGGGGTGGTACAACCAAGGCAAGTATTGATATAATATTCCTTATGATAATATATAATAAAGTTAGGAAAATTTTACAACCGATTAGGCAATATGTATAAATGGGTTTAGGCACACCGAAATATGGTGGGCCACACTTAAGATTTGTATCAAATAGATTAATTCTACCTATACTTCTATAATATATTTTAGCCTGAGAGACCACTTACATGAATTAAATTCCCATTAGACATTATAATATAGATTAAGATAATTTAAATATCACTAGGCAAAAGAATTGGGATTAGGAAATTTTTGGAGCAATGTAAGAACCCGTAACTCCCCCGGTAAGGAAAGAGCGGATATTTTGATAACAACACACATCGGAACACAGACGGAAGAACATTTCATTGTTATTACAACAATTCCATTAGATACAAGAATATACAGAGCATGAATGAATAAAATACATTCGAATAATATCAGAGATATAGATTACATTTAAATACATCGCAGCGGAAAATAATACAAAATCACAACTAGAAGTAATGCACGGATACAGAGCTTTCCGAGCATCGTTCCAGCTGTAAATCAGGACCCTGTGAATATAAATCTGCAAGACCAAAACTATAAGCTGCCCGTGTGGAAAATAGGGGCACCCAGAGTCTAGGTTATAACAATAAACTTCAGGTCATTCATGTGACTGGTGTGAGAACTAAAACAGTTATTTAAAACTTTACTTTAAAAGAGAGTAATTCAAGGGACCACGTCGTATAACACGGAACGGGTTTCCTCCCAAGAATACTAGTGCATATAACAAAACAGCGCAATGCTCTTTGGAAAAATGAAGCTATTATAAGACCCAGGTCCCATCACACAATGCAACGCAAGCCGGAGGATAGGGTTTTCCCTTATAATAGCCAAATAATGCTTGATATGTTTAAAACAAATCATTTGATACTATCATAGGTGTACAGTGTCAAAAAATTTCAATCATAAATATCAATCATAGGCAACATGGGTACCATCTATCATGTCGCCATACTAGTTCTACAGTTAAAACCGCAATATCACGTATTGGAAATTGGATTCCGTCATGAGCCGAGGCAAGGGGCAAGCTCCTCTCCGCGTTCGAGACACTCTAGCAAATGTCCCAAGACCCCACTTTGATCCTTGGAATCGGCTGGGCCGGTCCTCTCTTACTTTTGAGGATTGGCAATTCCTGAACACACGTTTCCCGGTCCTTACATACCTATATCCGAGGCTCCTCGCATTCCAACAACCATACAGGTGAAAAGTATATAAATGTCAGGGCTGGTAGGTCACTGACACCACCCTAGCTAGAAAGAAACGTCGTGCTCTCCCAGCGGTCCGTCTCCCGTTTTTGACTCATACCGAGGTGTGAGGCTTGAGAATTCACGTTATATACAAAGCTATGCCACACAGGCCGTGCTTTGATCATCAACCACAAGACTTTGCTTTTCAACAGAAGCCCTGATCAATTGCCACTTACGCGTGCCACACTGGCAATTCACACCATGCGACTGATGTACATCGATATACAACCTCTGAGCTCGTGCGTCTCAGAGAAGGGCGTTAAGCAAGAAAATAAATTATCCGCCGCCAAACAGATGTATATTTAATATAGATCGATCAACACAGAATAAAATCCAATGTCAGACACACAATCCATTTACAAGTTCGTTCTAGGTCTAAACGAAACCGGAGGCACTTTCCTCGCATATCCATCCATCTCCAAGTACGTCAGGACGATCACCAACTGTTTCCCTCATCTTGGGTGTACAGCCCAATCGAGATCATCAGTAATCACCCAAACGATGTGAAGACTTCCGGTCTTCAACCACCGTCTTCATCTTCGACATCTCATCGAATCGGTTATTCAGAATGGGTATAAACCCGGCCTTCCTGAACAACCCACGTATATGATAAACAAATGTTACACAAACACAACAAACGCCTCATTCCAATTAAGAATATACTTTTATTCACCAAGATCACATTCTTAGGGAAAGGTTCCCATTAATTTTATCCAAGATAAATTCTTCTAAATTTATTCTTTAATCTTCCTTTGGATATCATTTCAAACTAGTCGGGATTAGCGAACCACACCAAAGTAATTATTTATTTTATTTCCCAATCCCAACCTACTCATCCCATGGAGCAAAACTGGTAATACTCCATATCTAACACCACGGTTCCTTTTATAATTATATATAATTATTTGTATTCTAACGACGACGTATATAATATATACGTTCGAATTCTATTCAAATTAAATTTCTCGTCGATATTATTTAAAATAATTCATTTTAAATGTTCAAAATTCACTAAAATTGCCAAAATAAAAATTTTAAACTGGCCCAGATTTTTGGGTTATTACAAGCACGGTGGCCACGTGATATAGTTGTTTAGGAACCTACGGGAAAGGTTACAGGCCATGTGTATACTAAGTTACGTTAGAATATGATCAACATGCTAAAACTTAATTAGGCTTATAAATACTTTATGGTTCATATTTCTTCTTTAAAATGTATACCTGTGCTAACGCCACTCCCCTTTATGAACCCAACAGTACCCATTCTCTTTCCATGAATGTTTCACTTTCCATTTGTTGTTGCTCAACAGATCCCTACTAACCTTGATGCCACTGCTTCCCGTCTTCAGCTAAATCCTTTACCGCATGCTACCGAATTTAATCATGCGCTTACCCCATTTTCAACCAATGCCATTACTGTTTACCCAAAAATAATTCAAACGCCATGCTGTGTGCCCAACAATAAACTTCCCCCCTCACGCCTTCTGTCCTTTCTCCCCTTTCTTAAGCAACCCCACTGATGATCTCTTCCCCATGCACCACTGAACCCTGACGTCTCCTCCTTGAAAGCCGCATCCGTTTCCCTTCTGTCTGAATGACGCGTTAACTATATTAATGGCCTTCGTTTTGAATATGCAGTGAAGTGTTCAGATTATTTTATAATGAGGAGAGGCCTTGCGGTTTTCCTTCACTCTTGTTCTTGCTTTTCTATCGAAGAAAAAGGGAACGAGGAAGCTTATTTATAGGGTCAGGAAGTTTAGGTGGCAAGAAATGGGTAGATAAGATCGATGTATTTCGGTTAGCTTAGGGTAGCAAGTGTAGATTTGGGGTAGCCGTTGTACACTGATTTGAAAATACAGGCAGGGAGTAGAAAGAATAACAAGGTAGTTATGGCCTTTTGTCTTAGGTTTGCAGATAATTTCCAATCTAACTTTGCTTTAAAACGAAGGAATAGGAATCGCGTGCTTTTATTGGTTGGTACCCTTAGACATGTAGAAGAAAAGAATAGCTACTATAAGAAAAACTATAGCTGATGCATGGCAGCTTGCTTTCTCTATTCCAGTTAATCCGCTTGCTACAGTGCCAATGGGGAACTAATGATTTCTATTGAACGAGCACATACACCCAGTCATCTTTTTATGTTGAGGGGTACCATACTTCACAGCGTTGGTACAAGACTTGGTTGCCAAGGCAATGCAAAAAGTACTTGGGTATAGAGATAGTATGAAGGCTACAAAGTACGAAGGCTATATAGTATGGGTATGAGCTTTTGACTGTACACTTCATATATCAGTGAAGATTGAAATAATAGGGTAGAATTTGTTTTTATTGATAGAATAGCGTGAGTTTTCTTTTCATCTGATATTGATTTTGTGTTGGCTTTTCAATAAAAGTTGAGGCTGTCTGTAACACCTCATATTTTCTGTGAACATAAAAGTAACAAAACAAAGTACACTTAATTTTTAAATGAAGAATTAAGGGAAGCAGATTACGGCATTGCGTTCATCTCAGAATTCTGCTTGAGAAAAAGTCTGTGTTTGCATAAATCGAACTCCGTATGAAGAAGTTATGGCCTTTAGAAGTTTCAGAAAATTTAAATTAATTAAAACAGCTCAGATTTATGTTTGAAATTCAAATCACACACCCGGGCTGGGCGGGAAATTTCCCACCTAGGACCCAAGTCGACCAGGGGGTCGACCTGGGTCACATAGGTCGACTAGGGGGTCGGCCTGGGGGTTAACCTCCCCCTATTTCCAGATTCAAGGACTGGTTCGTTTTTCTGCATTTGGACGCCTGTTCTGACCAGATTCGTTGATCCCTGTGCTATTTAAACACCCACAAACCCCACTTTCTCTCCACACGAAACCGTTGTAACGCTATGCTGCCTTAATTCTAATTAAAATAAATCAATGGAGTCTGTACTCCGCTGAAAAATAAGCTAGAACTAGTGCTTCTTCTTCTTCCAATCTGAATAGGATTAAAAGAGAACAGCTACAACCCTTTTTCTTTTAGAATCCAACTAAGGTGAGTACAATTATTTTCAGATATGAAATTTAATTATGATCTTGACATGGTTATAAATCTGAATTTGAGATTATGCATATTCTTGTTTATCAGATTTGTTTTTCTTCGTAGATCTATCTTATTTATATTATAGTAACTATTCTGTATCTCTTCCTTCCTTCTGTTCTATAGCCAGGCTACCACGAGCCTAAGTCAAATCTCATAAGAGAATGACGCATGAACGCTAAATTTAGGAAAATAGTGAATGATGCATAATTAGACATGACTGATTTGTGACTGATTTGAGAAAAGAACATATGTTGTAATTTAAGATCTAAATCTGGGCATACTATATATGATAGTCTGTGATTTGGAAGAAGAAGAATTATTATGTATATGACTTGGGCGCAAAGATCTATATTATAATAGGATAACTACTAAATGTGAATACGCTTAAATGGGGATTTTGGATATTAGGCATACGCTGAAAATCAAAGGCTATAATTTGGCATAATTCGTATTGTATATCATGATTTGGTGTTTTTAGAGAATATTCTGTACTGTGTAAATTTAACTGAAATTTGGGGCATATGTTATATTGTGAATTATGACCATAATTTGGGCAGTAAAATTAGGCTTAATTTTATGATTAAATCTATTAAATTGCCTAATCTGCTAAATCTGTCGAAACTGAATACGATGAATTTTGGGTATGAAAATCTGTGGTATCGACTAAAAATTGAGCAAAACGAGTTAATAGAACTTTGAATTATCTGCTGTAACTAGTAAAGAAGTTTAATTTGTTGAATTGGCATAATTAGTCTGATATTGGCATAATCTATGAATGAATACTTTAGCTAAAAATAAGAATGCTGAGACACGAGGTTAGACTCTGTTTGTGGTAGAAGCCTGCCCGGACCCAACCAGCTTAACCAGAAACCGCAAACTGTCAGTCTAATGTTTTAGAGGTCGTAGGCATAACTAAAAGATGCTTAGCATGAGGTTAGGTCTAGCTTGTGGCAGAAGTCTGCCCCGAACCGCCCGACACATCCAGCGGCCACAAGCTACCGACCTAATGTGAGAGGTCTGTGCATTAGTGATTCATTAATGCAAATCTAGGATAAATATGATGACTAAAACGTGTTGGGTGGATAAGGTTAAATCAACTGGGCAGATGAATCTAATAAACCCGTTTCGTAAATCTGTAGGCCCAATACAAGGTTAGGTGAAACAATTTGTAAGTCTGTTAATCTGTATATCTGATCCGTTAGTCTGAAAACTTGTTAACCTATATGTCTGATCTGAGAACTAGTTAATCTGAACTTTGTACATCTGAAATCTGTAAGCAAGTAAATATGAAATCTGTTAGTATGGGGACACAAGGTCAGGAGGGGAAATTACTTGTGTCATCTATTGTGTGGGACCCATATTAGTTAGTAACCCTTTTTTGGTATCAAAACAATGACCCAACACTAGGAGGGGTCCGGGGCACGCTTACTGAACTAATTGTAAGAGGTTCACTCTGATAATGGCGAGGGGTGTCGATGGCGCATTCCAACCAGGTCATGTGCGTGCATGGATCCGGTCTACTCTGAGGATGTAAGACATCGTGACATCTGTAAATGGGTCTGTATCTATAGGTTGCCACTTTAGGGAATGATACACCCTTCTGTGGGGCCGGCACAGGGTATTTATGTATTAGGGAGCCGATCGCTTGGGGTAGAATTTAGGGTACACCTAGTTCTGTCTGTTTCTGTTAGTGTACCATATCTTTCTGTTGGGGTGGTAAAGGCCCATTAGTTGGGGTGGTAAAGGCCCATTACTAGCATTCTGTTTCTGTACCTTCTGTCTCTGTTGAGGGTGGTAAAGGCCCATTACTAGCATTTTGTTTCTGTAGAGCTTATTCTGTTTCTTTTTCTATTTCAGTTTAGACATTAGGGTGACACCTAATCTTGTTATACTAAGTATTAGTGCAGAGAAGTAAGATATAGGAAAGAAGCATATCTTTGTCTATATCATTTTGTTTCTTCTGTTTAACTTAAGCATACCTGCTACTCCTGTTGCTGTAATCTCTCATCTAAATTTATTTACATGTCATGATATTACTATCTGTTTATATTCTGAAAGTCACTGGACTCGCCAGACTTTATGTCTTACCTCATTTGTTTTCTCCTCCTTTTCTTTTCGTCCCCCTAGGTGTTCAGGGTGGAAATATAGGAGCTTGACTCAGATTCTCTCTACTTGAAGTGCTTGAAGTATTGCTTGGCTTTGACTCTACCTTCTTATGGCAGTTTATGTTGGGGATTATGGTTTTAAAATTATGCATTCTGAAGGATTTTGGTATAAGACTGATACTTGTGTACTTGGGTCTTGGTATTGTGATTTTAAAGGATGTAACCAAACTTATTTCTGTTTCAGCTGTAATAAAGTTATAAACTTTTCAAGTACTTCTTTACGTATCTGTCTTGTAATATTCTGTTCTGTTTACTTATAATGCTTGATGGAAGTTAATGCATTCTTTTTGTGAATGACATTAACGGACATGGGATGTTACACTGTCAAAATAAAGTAGGCAAACCTAGATAGTGAGCTAATGTATATATTTCTTGGGGTAGTATCTGTATACTAGATTTTCTCGGAAGTAAAGTAAATATTTATTTTATTTTATTATGGTACTAAATTTTACCGTTTATAATTGTGCATCGGTAACTGTTAAATTCGTACCGTCACACACACGAACTCCAAATACAACGAAAATGGACACATCGCTATGCCTCACCATTCCGATCCCAATAAATTTAATTTCACAACAATGTTATTTCAAATTATTGGTTCACCTTAAAAATACATACACTGATAAAATAAATTCTGATTGGCTTCAAACTAGAAATTTAATAATGATTAATTATACGTTTTCCAATAAAACTTGTTTCATTGAAAATAGAGTCTATTTTGAAAAATAATCATTTCTAACATCTATATAATATATCGAACAATTTCCCATGTGCGAAGCACGTGCCTCATCATAAGGTAAGGAACGCATTGATTTGAACGTTCTATTTCGTATGATTATTTAATTTCATCATCAATTGTCACTGCGTGTTTTATATTCGTGTCGATATACATGAATTCCAAATCGTAAATTACGAAATACCACGACGTTTCGTGTTCGAATTATAATTAAATATAAATTATACGTTCATATGTTGATTAATAATCGATATATATTATAAATATATTTATAATTCTAATTCAACATTTAATATAATAAAATATATTAAATATTTGACTACCAAAAATACGGGACATTACATTCCCTTCCCCTTAAAAGAATTTCGTCCCTGAAATTACAATGTAGAAGAAATGCCATAAATCCCATTAACATTTATAAAATCTAATTTATTATAAATCGAAGTCCAATTCATTCAACTCTTATCAGCCAATTGGTGAATTATATTCAACCAATCTAATTAGCCAAGCAATGCACAATCAACTCAATTAAATCATTCGGTTGAATTTATATTCAACATTGATATTTACTTTGATAACATACTTCAATTATCAATCAACTAAATCTAATTGGATTCCATTATATCATTATCCATTTATATCCAAATTCCCATCAATTTATTTAACTCCATCTCTATATCCACCTTTAACTTAACCTAGTAAAATTTTAACTCCTTATTCAATTAACTCCCTATTTTTCAAAACTAGTTTTACATCTATTTTGCAAATCAAATTCTGATTCAAAAATCATTCATCTTATCCATTCTGGTTTTACTTAACTTGGTTTCAAGTTAAGTTCTGATTAATACATTTCTATTTAACTTTCACTAGTTAAATCTAATACATTCAATTATAATAAATTCTAATTTACCAGTTTCATATATGAAATATTCTGGTTATATTAAACTAATTCAAATTTCTAATCTAATATGAATTCCATTCAGTCAAACAAACAACTCAATATCTAAATAATTTTATAAAATTATTCATTTTCTATACAAAAATGTATTTGAGTAAAATTATTTCATTTACCTTCTTTACAAAACAATACCGTTCTATGGTCAACTCAAAACTGAATCAAAGAGATAACATAATATCAAATGTTTGTATAAAAAATTTACAAATACGCTCTCATATATATATATATATATACTCCAACTCAATCTAGGGTATTACTAACCCCATCTCTATCGAGTTACGCCACAGAGGCAAGGTTATTACTAAACCATTGCTCTGATACCAAGTGTGACGCTCAGATTTCCGGTACCTTTTGAGCTGACTAAACAACACCAGTCCAACCCAAATTGTATTGAAAACCCAGATGCCAATAGAAAGAAGTTAGAGGGTGAGATAAGAAAGAAAGAAATATTAGAATAGAAGAAGAAGAAACTACACAACACAGAATCTCACATTGCAGCGGAAACAAAATATAATGTAGAACTAAATATTTATTGAGAGCTTTAAATAAAACTTACAGTCATCAGAGTACATTAATACATCTGGACAGTTATAGATATTTGTCCTCATATACAACACTCAGCGGAATAGTAACTAAAATGTCTGAACTCCTCCAGCACATCTCTGGACTTCACAGTATTTGATAACCTGGACCTGTACAACCCGGTCTAACCCGAGCATTTCAAAACACTGGGTCAGTCTGGTGAACCAGAGTGAGAACAACACACTAAGTTTAAGGGGAATCATCCAACTTGATTTTAAAGTTCAAAAATCATTTCGAAAGAAAAGGATAATCGCAAGACCAAATCCACACATAAATACGGACAGTTTTTACCTTACGATAATCCAAAACATTTTGAAATCATATATATCTCCTGGTATTATAATAGTGTCTAAATACAAATAAATAACAATTTAGCGGAACACTTGCATCTCATGGTCCACATATATAGTATACAATTAAAACCGTGGGTGCTTATTGGACATTTGATTCCGACTACGATAAGGTATGGAACCACCTGCCGATAATGTATATCTAGAGGCGAATACACTGGGTTCAACAAGAACGTCTTGCAACCCGGCCCACACATGACCGGCCACTCATTTCGCTTGAGTTTATCGAATGTATATCACCAACAATTGGGATCAGCAACCGTTTCCCAGAAGGAACAACATCGACAGATTAAAGAAGCAAAAGGAATTTCTCTAGATAGGTTATTATACACCCTAATGGGTGCGACCACATAGCCATGTTGCATGTTCGATTTTTATCATTTCCCGGTTGTGAGGCTTGAGGCTAGGATTTTTCCTTTGGAACATCTGGCCATCATTTACTTTGAATGCCACATTGTCAGATTCATCAAATCACTAATTGACATCCACAAATATACTCTGGGTTTTAAAGAAGGGCCATTCTTTGCCACCAACTTGGTATATTTGTAAAAATCAACGTATGTGGTTTTTAGGAAATATTCTGTCAGACATTTTTCCATACAAGTCATCCAGGAAGAGGATGAACTGAAGGTACCCTCCTACTTTATCCATTATAGGAATCACCCCATGAATCAGTAGCGAGACGTCCTTGCAATCCGTAGATTCCAACCACAACAGAATCACATTGTATCTCGGGTCGCTAAGCCATAGATTATATGTAATCCCTCTGTTTTATGAAGATCCATGGTCTTCAATTTCTTCACCTTGATTAGTATATGGTATCTTCAATATTTTGTATTTGCTGGACGGAATAGTTTTCGAATATAAATTCGATCCCGATCTTTCCGTATCAACAACCGTATTGGCCAGATTTGATAGTCGGTTATTTAACTATCAAATAAACAACCATTCAATCATGAAAATCGAAATAGATTTACTGGTTCAGTACTCAGCATCACTTGGCTCATTTAATTATAAATAATCAATAAATGGCTATTTTACTTCTAAAACATTCTATATTTTAAAACATGGTATTCGATTCTCATTTCAATATATTAATCTTCTCAAAACCATTTAAATCTAATATTTGTAATTATTTGATAACCTTGTCCAATTTCTACTTTTCTATTTTTCCAAAATACTTATTTGTAACATTATTTATCATCTATCATTGTTTTAATATGTCATTTGTAAAACAATCATCATGACATCTCCTTGGTTTCATTATTTGAATACTATAATCGCCACTTACCCTTTTTAAAATAAAATCATTCTAAATCTTATTTTCTTACTCTGAAAACATCGTTATATCTTCATAAATCTCCTTTATTCCTTTCCTGGAAATATCATTTCCTATTCCCAAGCCTGTTTTAATTTCCTTTTATTTTGGAATCCATATTATATATATATTTCCAAATTCTTCAAATAACGTTACATTATTATTTCTCAAAATATTTTTTTTTAACAATTTCACCAATATCATCCCATTGTATTCCACTTCAATTTGCCATTTTCTTCTTTGCAAATATCGTTTCGAATTCCATTGTTATATAACGTTAAATTAAAACTTAACATTTTCCCCTCACACCCCTTTTATAGACATCGTTTATACGAGTATTGTAACACCCCACCTCCACTAGGGTCACTCACAAAGGGAATGCACTAGATTTGGTGGAGTATTATCTAGGTAAACATGCACATAAATATTACAAGACAGAACATATAAAACAGCGGAAGAAAAACATGATTTCATTACTTTATAAAAGTAGTAAGGTCTAAAACCTTTTACATCAAAGTACCATTAAATTACTTATATCGAAACCTGCCTTGCAATAATAAAGAAGCATAAAACCACAGTCATAAAATATTCCCCAAGTAAAAAGGTAAAGCAGCCATAGCCAACGAAAAATCCAAGCCATACATGATGATCTTGAAGCAGAAAATCCACAGTAAGTAGCAACATTTCCTCCCTGTAAACCTGGGGGGGGGGGGAACAGAAGGAAAAGAGGCGAAACAAAACGGGGTCACTCATAAAGACTGGTAAGTCCTAGCTACTTTCAGCCTAAAAACAAGTAAAGGTAACGTGACATGCATAAACTAAAATTAAACATAAGGATGATGACAAGATAGACAAGCTAAACTAAGGTAACAGGATGAACTACTGTATAGAGATAAACTACGGTCACTATGAATCAAGTATAACATCCCAAGGTTCTATCGAGTATAACATCCTATAACATCCCAAGGTTCTATCGAGTAATACACCCAAGGTTCTATCAAGTATATTTGCCTTGCACCTTCCGTACTAGTATCCCAACCCGTGTCATGTGTTAGCTACAAAATGTACCTCACCCAATGTCATGAAATGGTCCATGCCAACCTAATGTAGGTTTTCCCAGCTCGTATGTTTCTTTCCATGTATATGTTTAGTCCTTTGCCGTAAATCCTACGGGCTTCCTCACGTAGTTCTATACTACTTCAACGTAGTTCCATTATCCTTGAAATCGTCTGGACTGTCACCCTTGATCTAGCTATGTTTTCTTACCATGAATTATCGAATGTTCGGCTTGGATTTATGCCACCTAGGACCACTAGGGATTACGCTGCCTACTAAACGTTTTCGTAACTCGGTTTCGGTTTAAGCCACCTAGGACCACTAGGGATTACGCTACTTACTAAACGTTTTCGTAATTTGGTTTTGGGATTTAGCCACCTAGGACCGCTAGGGATTACGCTACCCGTCAACCACGCCCCTTTTTCCCACGTATGTATCGTGAATCGTTTTTCCATGTCTAGATGCACATGTATCTCAATGTGCCATCTGAGTCCCGTGCCAGGGCTAATCAAGAAATACAGGACTCGGTCGGGAGATTTGGGTTATCTGCCGATGCAGATATCAAGGTCTGTTTTTCTACCGGTGGTTATGGTCCCACATGACCCCTCCCTCAATTACTGAAAGGAAATCCAAGAAAATAATGCACGATAACTATACTCCGGCCATCCATGCCCCACTTTCCTATTGGCCAACCTCACCCATAACTAGATAGCAAGTATATGGTCTGTTGGGAGTTCTCTGCCTTTCCGCATACGTACACGATTGACTAAAGATGGTAGGTAGTCGACGACGTGCTATCATAGGGCTAAACCAGATATCGCCGACTCCACGCTAATCCACCCCAGTCTTTAGGTTGCTCGCACAGCAACCAAGGCATACCCTTGGTTCTTCTACCTCAGACCTTAACCTCGGTGAGCCCAGGAGGATCATCTGCAACCTCACAGAGGGATACCAAGAGTACCCTCACGTCCCTTGAAGCTACCACTTCGTCACCCAGTTCGCTGGAGCCTTTATCTAAGTCAGATAAACATTCGCTCCTCCTCGTGTGTTCATTTTAAACGATGACCTACTGTATCAGGTTACTCATCTATCTGTGAACTGGTCCAATCTTCTTGACCAAGAATTATTACTTAGTTATCCTTAACTAAGGTTTATCACTTAGTTTCCCTTCCCGTTATCCTTATTAACTACAATTTTCCACTTAGTCCCTTGAAGCTAGGGTTTTTTCTGATGGGTTAAGTGTTGTCATTCGAGTTCATGACTTACCCCGCCTACGAATCATGTCAAAATTGGCTAAGTATTCAACTTCAGGGCTTATCCCTACAAACCATGTATCAAGTTGGTTAAGTATATCAAGACGTTCATGACTTAACCCTAGATTATCGTGTCAGATTGGTTTAGTATGGATTAACTTAACCCTATCAAATTTACCGTGTCAGATTGGTTAAGTCTTGGTTAACTTAACCCCATTAAATTATCGAGTCGAATTGGTTAAGTATAAGTTAACTTAACCCCATCAAATTACCGAGTCGGATTTGTTAAGTGTAGGTTAACTTAACTCCATCCACTGGTCGTATTTATAATGGTTAAGTATCATTCTTGTGGGTTTACTTAACTCTACCATGCATCGCGTTATCCCAGTCGGGTGTTATCAACCCATTTAGGTTAAACTAACCCATCCACTAATAATGTTATATGGTTAAGTGCCTTAAATAATCAAGTCCGGTTTTACTTAACCTACCTATTCATATCATATCGGTTAAGTGCCATTAGTCAAACCAACTTAACCTTATCATGTGGCATTAAGTAAATTAATGCACCCCAACCTCTCACATTAGACTTTGTTGTGGTTACTGGTTACGCCGGGCGGGTCCGGGCAGCTTTACACCACAACCTAGTCTAACCTCGGGTTTTGAGCACGATATGACCAACTTCTCACATTGGGTCCTATTGTCTGTAGCTAATGGATTTGCCGGACGGTTCCGGGCAGATTTATGCTACAAACTAAACCCAACCTCGAGTTGGCCACTTTCATGTTTTCCTACTTATCATGTGCATGTCAAACTTAGGCTACGACAAAGTCCACGTTTTACACTTGTGCCCATTGTCCCATTACTTAATTCATGTTAAATTTCATAGCCCATCTCACGTTTGCCTAAACTACCCAAGGCGTATTCCCAACGCAAGTGAAAGTGAGTCAACATAGTAGGAATAATATGACAACATATTGGCCTCAAATCATGTATGATAGCATAAAGGGAATGGCCTCAAACATATATGATAACATAAAAGGATTGGCCTCAAGCATGTATAATAACATAAAGGGATTGGCCTCTAACATGTATGATAGCATAAAAATAGGTTTATCATCATAGGAATGTAAATGGTCATGAGAGGTTTAGGTTCTTTTACATGCATAAGCCCCAAGTCAAGTTCTTATGAATGTTCCACAAGCCAAATGGTTCTAAGGGTTCATGCCAACATTCCATAAGTAAAAATTCAATCTTGCATGATAAACTAAGTCAAACACAACATGAGTGGCATGATTTAATCACTAAGAAATAGCCCAAAGTCATAGGTTCAAGAGAGAGGCAAGACTAGATTCACATAGACTAGCATACTTAGGTTTCATCTCATTTTATTCCATGTCAACATTAGAACTACCATTTAGATCTAAAAGTAGCTAGAACTTACAAAGCGTGGCTAGTGAATTAGGAGCAAGAATCGTTGTAGAAGTTCTAGGAATGATGTAGCAACACTAGAAGCCTTGAGAATATAAGTAGCTCCTTTGATTTGATGTAGAAAGCTTACTCCTTTGACTTGAATCAAGTTTGCATGCTTAGGCCTTTGAAGATGAAGATGGAGGCTATGATCAAGAGACATTTGGGCAGCACTTTGTTGTTAGGATGGTTTTTAGTGATTTAGGTTAGGTCTTAGGGTGTTTTTATAGAAGTAGGAGCTAGTTTAGGCCATAGGATCAACCCTAGAATAGATCTGAGCCACTAAAAATCGTCACAGGCCAACCAACCAGACCACACAAGCAAGCAGGTGCACCAGGCTAACCTGGCCCGACCAGGGAGGTGGATCCCCAGGTTGACACCCAGGTCGACTGGGCAGTCGACCTGGTCCTGGGGAGGTCGAGGTGGATCCCCAGGTCGACACCCAGGTCGACTGGGCAGTCGACCTGGTCCTGGGGAGGTCGACTACCCAATCGACTCCCCAGTCGACTTGGGTCCTGGGCGGGAAATTTTCCCGCCCAGTCTGTTTGGGCCTAAATTCGAAATTCGAATTCGTATTTGAACTGTTTTCGTTTTCTGATTTTCGTGAAACTTCTAGAGGCCATATCTCGGTCATACGGACTCCGATTTACAAAATTTCGGACTCGTTTACAACCAGAATTCCAAGACGAACGCAATGGCGCAACCCGTTTCTCTTGATTCTTATTTTATAATTTAATTCTGTCCTGATTTCTTGTTTTAACATGTTTTAAAATTTGGGTTGTTACAAGTATGATTTAATATAAACCCTTTATCCTGCTTTCCTTTCTCTTAGCTTAACATTTAGTATAACATTCATTTTAAACAATCATGCCTAAAAATCCTTTTTATAACTTTGTTATAAAAACTCGGTTTTAAATATAAAACCGTTCATCCACCCTTTTCAAAAACCCAATTATAATATAATATCAACTTTGATTTCTTACCCTAGTGAATCTCATTTACGACTGAATCACTTAAATCATTATTCTATACCATCATCAACTATTGTAGAAATAGTTAACTTCTTATTTAACTCAATTAAACAGTAAATTCCTTTTTAAATCTTATTAAAGTTAAAATAAATATTTGTTAAAAAAATTTATTTGGTTAATTAAAATAAATTAATCAGTAACTGATTCCAATTAATTGCCTTCGTCAACTTGAATCATTATTATCCCTTTGATCAACTTCGGTTAGCCCTTTCTTTAATTAATTAATTAATTAAAATAATTCCATTCAATTATTTCTTGAAAACCATTAATTCAAATCTTAACCATTTCGTTAGTTTCTGCTCATAAATCTTATTACATAATAATTTACTTACAAAATCATTTTAAAATTTCTTAAAACTTAAATAATAATTAGTTCAAATTAATTTTCTTTTATTAAACCTTTAATCAAATATATCAATTTCAAAATCCATCTTCTGTTATAATTTTATTGCTTCATTACCATTAGTTCACTTGACGGTAAATTAATATTTATAAAAAGATATTATTTTTGGGCCAACTGTTAATAATTACCCAACCAATATTGTCTAGTGGGTAAAACAGAACAGCCATTGAATTTAAATTCAACAATCAATGATCAAATCAATCCTCCAATAATATGGGTTAAACAGTTCATGTAACGGTAATATAAAAATAAACAATAAATTTGAGGAATCCAGTTGGATCCCTCCAACCTATTTTTTCCTGCTTCCAAATACGTTATCTCAACAATATTATTTACTTCAATAAACATATATAATATTCAACAATTAACAACCACAACAATCCAAACATTCAATCATGTATTTAACATGTTTATATTATTATAAATGTGACCAATGTGGTAAGTTACCTCCTTCAGTTACACCCGTTTAAAATAATGATTGATTAAAATTAAATTAATCGAACGTTTAATTTAATCAGTTCAGTCACCGCATATATATTTAGCACCCATCAGCCAATTAACAATCATAGCACACAAATATTTAAATCCAATTTAAATGAAATATAAGCGGGATAAAAACTGAGTGAGTTGTACTCACCTTGATTTCAGTCGTCGCTAAAATAATTCATTAAAATTTCCATCGACATCCAACTCTGTCCAAACAAGCCCCATCATGTTGTGCACGTAGATACAGTTCTGATGTTGATTGTTTCACTCAGTCCCATCACTGTTTGACAATGTTATGGATTTAATACATTATACCTTATTAAATCTAATATTATTAAAACCAATTAATACATTTGAATTCGTTGAATCTATTGGACTAGTTCAATCGGTACGGTTCAAAATATGGTTAGGCACGAAAAATACGTGGTCCTCCTACGGGCTGTTCATATACTAAACTTATACAAATATTTGGTCAAGCCATATAATAGGATAAGGCATACATTTAAACAAGACTAATGATTAGGCATTTTTAAATGTCATTTGGCACTTTCGAATGAAATGTATACATACCTAGGCAAGTATTGATATAATATTCCTTATGATAATATAAAATAAAGTTAGGCAAATTTTACAACCGATTAGGCAATATGTATAAATGGGTTTAGGCACACCGAAATATGGTAGGCCACGCTTAAGATTTGTATTAAATAGATTAATTCTACCTATACTTCTATAATATATTTTAGCCTGAGAGACCACTTACATGAGTTAAATTCCCATTAGACATTATAATCCAGATTAAGCTAATTTAAATATCACTAGAAAAAGAATTGGGATTAGGAAATTTATGGAGCACGGTGGCTACATGTTACAGTTATTTAGGCACATATAGGAAAGGTTACAGGCCACGCATATACTGAATGGGTTTAGGCACACCGAAATATGGTAGACCACGCTTAAGATTTGTATGAAATAGATTAATTTTACATATACTTCTATAATATATTTTAGCCTGAGAGACCACTTACATGAGTTAAATTCCCATTAGACATTATAATCCAGATTCAGCTAATTTAAATATCACTAGGCAAAAAATTGGGATTAGGAAATTTCTGGAGCACGGTGGCTACATGATACAGTTGTTTAGGCACATACAGGAAAGGTTACAGGCCACGTGTACACTGACTTACATTAGAATAGGATTAGCATGCTAAAACTTAATTAGGCTTATAAATACTTTATGGTTCATATTTCTTCTTCAAAATGTATACCTGTTCTAACGCCACTCTCCTTCATGAACCCAATAGTACCCATTCTCTTTCCATGAATGCTTCACTTTCCACTTGCTGTTGCCCAATAAATCCCTACTAACCTTGTATCCACTGCTTCCCATCTTCAGGTAAATCTTCTACAGCATGCTACCACATTTATTCATGCGTTTACCCCAGTTTCAACCAATGCCACTACTGTTTACCCAAAAACAATCCAAATGCCAAGCTGTGAACCCAACAACAAACTTTCCCCCTTATGCCTTCTATCCTTTCTCCCCTATCTTACGCAACCACACTGATGATCTCTTCCCCATGCACCACTGAACCCTGACGTCTCCTCCTTGAAAACCGCATTTGTTTCCCCTTTGTCTGAATGATGCGTTAATTTGTATATTAATGGATTTCGTTTTGAATATGCAGTGAAGTGTTCAGATTATTTTATAATGAAGAGAGGCCTTGCGGTTTTCCTTCATTCTTGTTCTTGCTTTTCTATCGAAGAAAAAGGGGATGACGAAGCTTATTTATTAGGTCAGGAAGTTTGGGTGGCAAGAAATGGATAGATAAGATCGATGTCTTTCGGTTAGCTTAGGGTAGGAAGTGTAGATTTGGGGTAGCCATTGTACACTGATTAGAAAATACAGGCAGGGAGTAGAAATAATAACAGGGTAACTGTGGCCTTTTGTCTTAGTTTTGCAGAAAATTTCTAATATAACTTTGCTTAAAAACAATGGAATAAGAATCACGTGCTTTTATTGGTTGGTACCCTTATACATGCAGAAGAAAAGAACAGCTACTATAAGAAAAACTATAGCTGATGCATGACAGCTTCCTTTCTATGTTCCAGTTAATCCGCTTGCTACAGTGCAAAGGGGAAACTGATGATTCCTATTGAACGAGCACATACACCCAGTCATCTTTTTCTGTTGAGGGGTTCCATACTTCACAGCGTTAATACGAAATTTGGTTAACAAGGCAACGTAAAAAGTACTTGGGTATAGAGATAGTACGAAGCCAACAATTGTAATAACCTGGAAAATGCGAGCCAATTAAAAATTTTTGTTTTGGCAATTTTAGCTAATTTTGAATATTTAAAATTAATTATTTTAAATAATAACGATGAGAAATTTTATTTTGAATAGAATTCTAACGTATATATTTATATACGTCGTCGTTAGAATATAAATATTTATTTTAAATTATAGAAGGAATTGAAAATGGCACGGTAGTTCGATAATTCGATTTCAAAGTTCAAATGAATGTACCGGGTGCAAAATAAATCAGATTTTAGCGAAACCAAAAATATTAGAATCTATTCGAGAATATCTTTTCAACGAATCCGAAAAATCGAAATTTCATAGCAGGAATAAAAAGTTATGCCCAGTTGAAAATTCAGAATAGTCACTATGGAATTCTGGCCCTTAAAAATGGAAATTTTGCAAACGACCTCAGTTTTGACGAAACCACTTTTGTTGGATCCGTGATGTCAAGTTATTGCTAGGTTTCAAGTTTCGTAATTTTCTGAATCAGTATGTGAGCGTGGCAAAGGAAAACGCGTTTGACCATTTTTAGTTGATTTTAATCAACTGGAAATTGGCCATTTATCAAACGGTCTTAGAATCTGACGAAATTAGATTTGTTAGGACCGTATCGTCAATACGAAGCTAGAAAATATTTTTTTGGGAATTTTTAGAGTGCGTATGTGGCCTCGGTAAATTGAAATGCGCGTTCAAATTCAATATATAGAGTTATATGTTGATTTTGACGAAAACTGATCGAAACGGTCGAATCAGCTTACGGTACATATCCTACTGAGTTCGGAATGGGGGTAATTAGCTATAAACGACAGGCGGTGGGCCTCGTTTAGAGGTCGAATGAAAAAGTCAACCTTTTGAAATTAAATAATATAAATTAATATACAAAATCCCTTATTCTCCCTCTGCCCTCCCCCGATCATTTGTAATCGAATAAAAAAAAGGAGATGAGCGACCGGGGGGGGACCACCACCGCCCCTCCCCCCCCCCCCCCCCCGCTCCCTCACCTCCTCTCAATGACGGCCAGTCACCCCCCTTTTCCCCTTCGATTTCCGCGCCCAACCCCCAATTAAACCCTAGCCGCTGCCTGAGCCATCGACCTCCGCCACCTGCGAGCTCCCCCATCACCTTCTGAAGCTCCGGCGCCATCTCAACAAGCACCACCCTCCTCCAGCGCTAAAAACAACCCCCCCTCTCGTTAAAGCTTGTAAATTCTTTTTATTTTATTTTAAGTATATGTGGCTTTGTTTTCTTATTTTTTTTATATAGGAAGAAAATATAGATTTTTATACGAAGAAAATATATATTTTTATACAAAGAATGTTTAGATTTTTAACGAAGTAAAGACGTGATTTTTAATGAAGAAAAGATTTGATCTTTGAAAAAGAAAAAGAAAAATATGATTTTGTTTATATAGAAAATTTGATTTTTCTTAATAAAAAGATGAGATTTTTCTTTATAAAAAGATTTGATTTTTAAATATACAAAGAAACGAATTTTCGTAGTTTGAAAATATGAAAACACTTTGGTTTAAAAAGATAAAATGGCGAGGATAAAGATATGTTCTTTAATATATATAAAGCGAAATAAAAATATGATCTTTACAGTATATGAAGTGAAACAAAAATATAATTTTTATATCATGGAGAAATTAAAAATATAATTTTTATAAAGTAGAAGTATTAAAAATATGATTTTTATATAATAGAGAATATAAAAATATTATCTTTATATAGGTAGCGAAGAAAAGAATTGATTTTTATAGAACAAAAAGATTCGATCTTTATATGTATGAAGTGAAGGTAAAAATTCGATTTTTATAGCATTGAAATAAAAATATGATTTTTAATATAAAAATCGTGTGAAACAGATTGGGATGGAACTGACCGAAAGTGAAACAGAATCTAGACCGTTCAGAAATAAAGCACGGCGGAGTGGAACCCACTGTGAGAACTTCTCGCTTTAAATTTTCTTTTCTAGTTAAAAATATATACTAGGATGCACACGGTACTTAGCAGCACCCGACACCCGTCGTCCACAGACCATGGATGGCTTGTATGTTTGATTGTTTGTTGTGGTGAAAATTGATTGTGTGATGTGAAATGAAATAAAAAATTTATATAGTTAAAAATATTTTATCGTTATAAATATAATTTTTAATGTGTGCGTGAATAAAAATATGTGTTTGTTGATTTGAAACCCCACACGGGTATTGGGATAATATACGATATACATTAATCCCAATAATTAGATGTATGTCGATCGATTGATTGACAGGCTGTTATAAGCGTTAGATATCTATATTCGATGCTTATACAGTGTAGTGCACTTTGGATGATGGTTGATTATTTACGTTGCTATTATATACATGTGTTGTATGGAATCCATATAATTAACATTATATGGTAATTGATTAGGCCTCATTCCAATTGGGAAAATAAAATATATTATTTAATATAAATAGTCATGTGTTGACGACGCTCATGTGCTGATAATATTCATGTGTTGAAATTATTCATGTGTTGAGTAAAATATTTTAAACAATAAAATTTACATTTTTATCATAATTTTATAAAATATATTAAATAACAAAAATAATAATGTGTTGACGACGCTCATATGTTGAGAATATTCATGTGTTGAAATTATTCATGTGTTGAGTAAAATATTTTAAACAATAAAATTTACATTTTATCATAATTTTATAAAATATATTAAATAACAAAAATAGTCATGTGTTGACGGTGCTCATGTGTTGAAAGAAATATAGATTCATGTGTTGAATAGGAATACATATTCATTTGTTGAATAGAATAACGAAGTTATTAAAATATATAAGCCATGTTGATTAGAGTTGCGCTATTTTGACGTGAACGATATTTATATCGATTAATTTCGTTTTTATAATGAATATGGAAAAGGTAGTGACTTCAAAATATAACATTTTGAAAATATTATCATTTACATAGTAATGATATGAAATATTCAATTTTGATTTGAAACTGAATATGGAGTTGAAATGGTTTTGAAAACGAATTTAAAACAATTTATAAAATTCATTTTAAAGAGGAAATCGACAAAATATATATAATATATATATTATATATATATAATGGCCTGAATAGAACGCGCCGCGCCGCAGTAGTTCGTGAATCTCGACCACTGACTTCGAATGGACATTACGAGAGATCCGACCGTCGGATTCTCCTAAAACTGGAACCGTTGGGTTCATATCGAAAAGATCTTTCCAATAAATATCATAAATTTGAAATCAAACGGTTGGATTTGGAATTATGTCCAAATCAAATTTGGAAAAGGTCGTTGTAACTGCAGTTCGATGGCCATTGATGGAAATCGACTGTACGGGCCTTGATAAAATTATTAAAAATATCTATAATTTGTGTAAAATCATAATATGTGAATTGGAAAGAACTGGGATGAAAAATTCCACATTTGAAAGGATAAAAATATATTTTTATCGAAATGAACTAGTTTTAAACTAGAATTAAAATCAATTAATTTTTGAAATAAATAAATTGAATTTTAAAGTGGTTTTAAAAATAATCAGAATTTCCAATACGTGAATTGGAATGGATTTGAATCAAGATTATCTTCGAAATATTTCGATGTTGGATTTCGTGATTATACAGATATGGCTGTGGAAATTTGAAAGATATATTTTATATCATTATTTCCAATACGATATTTGTTGGTTTCAAAATTTGATATTGAATATAAGCTAGTATATTTTCTATTCAGAGCCTTGTATTTAATATCAAATGGGATTTTGGGTTCGTCGTGAATGGTGTCTTAAATAACACTGTTCTTGAACCCAG
Source organism: Allium sativum (assembly GCA_030737875.1). NCBI lineage: Eukaryota > Viridiplantae > Streptophyta > Magnoliopsida > Asparagales > Amaryllidaceae > Allium > Allium sativum. The sequence continues at coordinate 325,747,853 of CM060926.1, forward strand.
TTTAGAAAACAATAAATCTTTTAATTAAGAATTAGTGAAATTATCCAGTTAATTTGGTATTTAATTGGAATTGAATTTAAATTGGATTTTGGGTTTATAGTGAGCGGTGTTTTGAATAACACATGTTCTTTAACCCAATTAACAATGGAAAGTGATTTTGGGTTTATCGTGTGTTTTAGATGACATTGGTTCTTTAACCCAGTTAAAAACAGGATATTGATTTTTGGGAAAACTAAGTGGAGTTTTAATGAATCTCTAATTAGATTAAAATGTGAATTGATAATTTAAATTATAAAATCTGAAAAGTGATCGAGAATGGAGTATCACCAGTTTTGCTCCAAGGCGATAGTTAAACCTTTAATTAGATTTGAACGTGAAATGGTAATTAATTTTACCGATAACACCGTGGTGTTAGATATGGAGTATCACCAGTTTTGCTTCATGGGATGAATAGGTTGGGATTGGGAAATAAAATAAATAATTACTTTGATGTGGTTCGCTAATCCCGACTAGTTTGGAAAACCATAATATGGTTTGAAATGATATCCAAAGGAAGATTAAAGAATAATTTTAGAAGAATTTATCTTTGATAAAATTAATGGGAACCTTTCCCTAGGAATGCGAAAATTTGAATAAAAGAATATTCTGGATTGGAATGAGGCGTATGCTGTGTTAGTGTAACACATGTTTATTATATATGCGGATTATTTGGAAAGGATGGGTTTACACCCATTCTGAATAACCGATTCGACGATAAGTCGAAGATGAAGACGGTGGTTGAAGACCGGAAGTCTTCACATCGTTTGGGTGATTACAGATGATCTTGATTGGGTTGTACACCCAAGATGAGGGAATAAGTTTGTGATCGTCCAGGCGTACTTGGAGATCGATGGATATGCAAGGAAAGTGCCTCCGGTTTCCTTTAGACCCAGAATGAACTTGTAAATGGACTATGTGTCTGACATTGGATTTTATTCTATGTTGATTGATCTCTATTAAATATACATCCGTTTGGCGGTGGAGAATTTATTCTCTTGCTTAACGCCCTTCTCTGAGACGTACGAGCTCAGAGGCTGTATATCGATGGACATCAGTCGCATGGAGTGAATTTCCTGTGTGGCACGCCTAAGTGGCAAATGATCAAGGCTTCTGTTGAAAAGCAAAGTCTTGTGGTTGATGATCAAATCACGGCCTGTGTGGTGCAGCTTTGTGAATAGCGTGAATTCGCGAGCCTCACACCTCGGTATGAGTCGAAAACGGGATAGTGACCGTTGGGAGAACACGACGTTTCTTTCTAGCTAGTGGTGGTGTCAGTGCTTAAACTAGCTGACATTTTTATATACTTTTCACCTGTGTGGTTGTTGGAATGCGAGGCGCCTCGGATATAGGTCTGTTAGGACTGGGAAACGTGTGTTCAGGAATAACTAATCCTCAAAAGTAAGAGAGGACCGGCCCAACAGATTCCAAGGATCATAGTGGGGTCCTGAATCATATGATAGAGTGTCTCGAACGGAGAGGAGCTTGCCCCTTGCCTTGACTCATGACCGAAATCCAATTTCCAATATGTGATACTGCGGTTTTATTTGTAGAGCCTAGTACGGCGACATGATAGATGGTACCCATGCCGCCTAGGATTGATATTTATGATTGAAATTGTTTTGAAACTATACACCTATAATAGTATCAAGTGATTTGTTTTAAACGTACCAAGCATGTTTGGCTATTATAAGGGAAAACCCTATGCTCCGGCTTGCGTTGCATTGTGTGATGGGACCTGGGTCTTATAATAGCTTCATTTTTCCAAAGAGCATTGCATTGTTTTGATATATGCACTAGTATTCTTGGGAGGAAACCTGTTCCATGTTATATGGCGTGGTCCCTTGATTTACTCTCTTTTAAAGTAAAGTTTTAAATAACTGTTTTAGTTCTCACACCAGTCACATGACTGACCTGGAGTTTATTGTTTTAGCCTAAACTCTGGGTGCCCTTATTTTCCGCACGGGCAGCTAGTAGTTTTGGTTTTGCAGATTTATATTCACAGGATCCTGATTTACAGCTGGAACGATGCTCGGAAAGCTCTGTATCCGTGTATTACTTTCAGTTATGTTTTGTATTGTTTTTCCGTTGCAGTAATGTATTAAAATCTCTGATATTCTTCGTTGTATAATATTTATTCATACTCTGTATATTCTCGTATCTAATGGAATTGTTGTAATACAATGAAATGTTCTTCTGTTTGCGTTCTGATTCATCTTGTCCTCAAAGCCATGTGGGCTTTCCTTACCGGGGAAGTTCGGGTCGTGTCAACAAAGCACGTGACTTTTCTTTCATTTGATGTTGATTTTGTGTTGCTTTTCAACAAAATTGAGGTTATCAAAATAAAGTAGGCAAACCTAGATAGTGAGCTAATGTATATATTTCTTGGGGTAGTATCTGTATACCAGATTTTATTGGAAGAAGTAAATATTTATTTTATTTTATTATGGTACTAAATTTTAACGTTTCTTATTGTGCACCGGTAACTATTAAATTTGTACCGTCACACACAATAACTCCAAGTACAACGAAAATGGACACATCGCTATGCCTCACCATTCCGGTCCAAATAAATATAATTTTTTGAAAACGAACTCCGTTTGCGCAACTATGTTATTTTTAATTATTGGTTCACCTTAAAAATACACACACAGATAAAATAAATTCTGATGGGCTTCAAACTGGAAATTTAACAATAATTAATGTAGTAACCCGTGACTTCCCCGGTAAGGAAAGCACGAATTGCTTTGAGAACACGACAAATCAGAATGCAAACAGAAGAACATTTCATTATTTATTACAACAATTCCATCAGAATACAAGAATATACAGAGTATGAATAAATATTACACATTTGATAAATACTAGAGATTTAAATTACATTTAAATACATAGTAGCGGAAAAATAATACGAAGCACAACTGAAAGTAATACATGGGTACAGAGCTTTCCGAGTATCATTCCAGCTGTAAACCAAGATCCTGTGAATATAAATCTGCAAAACCAAAACTACTAGCTGCCCGTGTAGAAAATAGGGGCATCCAGAGTTTAGGTTAAAACAATAAACTCCAAGTCAGTCATGTGACTAGTGTGAGAACTAAAACAGTTATTAATCTTTATTTTTAAAGTTTGGTAAATCAAGGGACCACACCGTATAACACGGAACGAGTTTCCTCCCAAGAACACTAGTACATATAACAAAACAGCGCAATGCTAAATAAAGGAAAATGAAGCTATTATAAGACCCATGTCCCATCACACAATGCAATGCAAGCCGAAGGATAGGGTTTTACCTTATAATAGCCAAAGAATGCTTGATACGTTTAAAAAAAGATTATTTTGATTTTACTATAAGTGTATAGTGTCAAAACAATTTCAATCATAAGTATCGATCATAGGCGGCATAACTATCATCTACTATGTCGCCATACTAGGTTCTACAAATAAAACCGCAATATCACGTATTGGAAATTGGATTCCATCATGAGTCGAGGCAAGGGGCAAGCTCCTATCCGTTCGAGACACTCTAGAAAATGTCTCAGGACCACACACAGCAATCCTTGGAATCGGTTGGGCCGGTCCTCTCTTACTTTTGAGGATTGGCAATTCCTGAACACATGTTTCCCGGTCTTATAGAACCTATATAATGGTCTGTACGTCGGCTCACATAGTGCTAGTTATCGACCATATATTCGAGGCGCCACGCATTCCAACAACCACACAGGTAAAAAGTATATAAATGTCAGGGCTGGTAGGTCACTGACATCACCCATAGCTAGAATGAAATGTTGTGTTCTCCAAACGGTCCGTATCCCGTTTTTGACTCATACCGAGGTGTGATGTAATGATCCGCATTTGCAGAGGTATTATAATTAATTTATTTAATTATATAAATAGTCATATAGTGAATTAAATGGTCGTGGAATTAAAAAATGATGAACATTTAATTAAAATAATAAACTAAATAATATATTTAATTCTGAAATAATCAGAATTGGCTGAAATGGCGGTATGGTGTGAACTGGATCATCTATGATATTTAATTCCGTTCAGAATTGAATTATAATAACGAATATATTTAAATAACGACAGTTTGAACGTAGAGTTATAATATAATTAAAATCAAGCTCGAAATGGCGCTGCTGTTCGTAAATTGGAGATTCGAACTTCAAATGAAAATACAGAACCCGTTTTAAATCGGATTTCCGTGAAACAAGAAACGTTAGGAGCTGGAGGAGTATATCTTTCTAGTGGAAGAGAAAAATCGGGATTTCATTGTGTAGATTTTGATTTACGTCCAAATCAAATTCTAGAAATGTCGCTATGGAATGTCTTTATAATTCGTATGGGAATTATTTATATTTTTAAAAGGAATTTCAATATAAATCGAATATCGGGATGACCCAGATTTGAAATATCGAGTTAGAAATTCATATAGGAATATTCTAGAGCTGTATGGTATTCCACTGTGAATATATACGATAATATTAATTTATTAATATTTTATTTAATTATATTTAAATATATTTATATATTTAAATGGGTCATCTAGAGCTTTAAAAATAACCACTTTTGCAAACGAAGTCGAAATTCGACGAAACTAATTTTGTTGGATCCGCAACATCAAATTATTGTTAGATTTCAATTTCATGATTTTTGAAGTCAGTATGTGGTCGTACGAGATTTTAATGTGAAATAAAGTCGATAAATTGACCTATAAAAATACGTTGTGTGAGCATACATAGTCGGAATTCGACGAAACCAGTTTCGTTGAGACCGTAATGTCGAGATGTAGCTGCATGTCAATTTCCATGATTTGTGGGTATAGTGTGTGATCACACGAATTTTTAGAAAGAAAAACAAATATTAAAATCATAATATCTACACAAAATATCTTCACAAAAATATCTAAAAATATTTTCCTATAAATAACCTTACACCCTTACCTTAACCCTAAAGTTTTCTTCCCGAAGTCAACTACAGAAAGCGCCTCCACCCTCAAAATAAAGTAGCGATCATTTTAGAAATTATAACAATTCAAATAAATTCTTAAAAATCGAAAATGATGGGTATACAGATTCCTGCTAGTCTTCTCTCCAACATGCTATTATTTTTATGAAGTTCGACGTCTTTTCTGAATCATCAAAGTATGGATAGCACGCTAGGGTTGCGGAAATCTTGATTTGGGATCATCAATTGGTATTTCTGGTTTTGGATTTGGGTTAGGCGTACGGTAATACACTCGTGTGCATTTTTGTGTGGGAATCGAAGATGAAATTTGTCATGGGAATTTCCTATAACCGACGAATTAGGGGTTCGACGCGTTTTTCTTTCTGAGTTCGAAGTGGTTGTGTTAGGTATGGGGATGGAGAGGAGTTGACGAGAAGTTGAATGGTGATTTCAGTTTTGAATTTTCCATGAAGAAGGAAGTGGCGGGTGAGGATGAACGTGGAATAATGGTGTTCGGTGTTGGGTTCTGGAGTTCGATATTGTCATCAAGGAAGAAGGTGCGTTGGCGGGTTGGGTTAGGTGAGGAGTTGGGCCGGCTAAATAAAGGGTAAAGGCCCATCTTAGAGAATTAATTTAGTTTAAATTCAATTAAAAGAATGTATTAAGTTTAATTGATCGTATCTTATTCATATATCAACGAAATTCAGCGAAACAAGATCCGTCGGGATCGTATGGACGGTGGCTACACGACGAAACTGACTGGGAGTCCATTGGAGCTCGTTTGAATTTACGGCGAATTAAATTGTTTGATTCAAATCAAACAAACAGTTTATCGTTCTTTAACGATGAACTGCAAAAGTGAGTAAATCTCACTAACTCTGAACAGTTTATAATTTCATGTTGTATTTTTAGAACTGTTAAATATTGGTTGATTGACTGTGTGTTGACTATTTGATTGAATTACTAGTCAGTTAGTTGAATTTCTATATTGATTCTGGTTAACAGAATATATCATATGGAACTGAAAATGATGTTGATCTTATTGTGTAACATATGTGGATGCAGGGAAACAGGTTGGAGGAATCTGACTGGATTCCTCAACAGTTATTTTATTGTTTTTCATATATTTTGATATATGATGCGAATTATAACATGTTGTTGATTGTGTGTGTATGGACGATATTGGACATTGTAATTTGATATGTTAAACACTATAACATACCGGGATTTGGAGAAAAGGGGAATTTGTCAAAGTGAATACTGGAAAGAGAATATTTATAAAATCAGAGGATTTTATAAAATTGAATATTTATAAATAGAATATTTATAAATAGAAATTTATTTATAAATGGATTTTTTATAAATAGAAAATACATAGAAATAAAACCCTAAAGGAATTATTTGCAAACCATTTGCAAATAGATTAGAAAGAGAAATATTTGTAAACCATTTACAAATCAATCAGAAAGAGAAATGTTTGTAAAATATTAACAAATCAATCAGAAAGAAGAATATTTGTAAAACCTTTACAAATGAAATCGAAAAGGAGATATTCGTAAAACCATTTACAAATAGAATTAAAAAGGAAATATTTACAAAATAAATAGAGTTATAAAAAGGAAATTTGTTTATAACCGAATAGGATGTTATAAAAAGGAAAACGTTACTAAAAATGAAATCATTTGTAAAGTGAAGAACCGTTACTAAAAGTAAATCTTTATAAATGAATAGTTTATTCGAAAAGGAGTTAATCGAATTTAGTTATTCGAATAGAGTTAAATAGAATATGGTATTCGAAGGGAGTCAATCGAATAAGGTATTCGAAAGTTCGTAAATCGAATATGTTATTCGAAAAAGGGTTAGTCGAGTCGAGTTAGCTGAATAGAGTTAGTCGAGTATTTGTTATTCGAATAAGAGTTAACCAGTTAGAGTTAATCAATTAGAGTTAACCAGTTAGAGTTAAACCAGTTAGAGTTAATCAGTTAGAGTAAATCGAACTAGAGTTATTCAAGGAGTTTATCGAATATTAGTTTATTCGAATAGAGTTAAAGGAAAGGAATTGTCGATTTTTAGTTAATCGAAAGGAGTTATCGATTATTAGTTAATCGAAGGAGTTATCGATTATAGTTTAATCGAAAAGAGCTATCGATTTGTTTAATCGAAGTAAATTATAGAATATTGGTTATTCGAAGGAGTTATCGAATTTAGTTATTCGATGAAGTTAATCGATTAGAGTTAAAATAAAGGAGATAATCGAATATAGTTTATTCGAATAGAATCAATTGAGTTAATCGAATATTAGTGATTTGAATAAAGTAAAAGGAGTTATCGAATATTTGTTATTCGAATAAGAGTTAAATAGAGTTATCGAATATTAGTTATTTGAATAGAGTTAAATGGAATTAAAATAATAAATCGAATATAGTTTATTCGAATGGAATTAAAGGAGTTAATCGAATTTGGTTTATTCGAATAGAGTTAAAGGAGTTATCGACTAGAGTTAAATCAAATAGAGTTAATCCAATAGCGTTAGTCCAGTAGAGTTAATTGATAAGGGTTAATTGAATAGAGTTATCGAATATACCTTATCGAAGGAAAGAATTATCGAATAGAGATGATTCGAAAGAGAGTTACGTACGGAAGTTTGTTAAAGAATTAAAAGGTGAATTTTGTCTATTTCAAGGTTAGAAACATTGTTCAGTTAAGGTCTGAGAGGTAGTATTACCCCAACTTGATTGACTTCATTTTTAACTAAGGAATGGTTAAGGTTCGATTGTGAAGGTGGGTTAAAGGAATTTAGTTAATAAGCGTAATGGTTTGAGTTGGCATCGCGATGGTTTGTTTAAACATCTGTCTAAGTCCAATGAAGGAGTTTTTGAAATGTTTTCCAAATAAAAACCAGAAATGTTTTCTGATATAGAAAACAGGAAATGGAAATGTTTTCCAATGGTAATATCATATAGTTTCTAAATTTAGAAAATAAGAAATGTTGAATATAGGGAAACAGGAGATGAAAAATGAACTAAGGAGATAAATGTTAAATGATGTTTGATCGATATAAATTTCCATCTGGAAATAATATCGTTGTTTGCACACGTGTTTTTCTTTGATAGTTAACTCACCGGCTATCGAAGTTTTTGACCATTTTAACGTTGTTAATATGGAGAGACCGGTTGGATTATTATCCAAAGAACCACTCTGTATTGGCATAAGCGTTGCGAATCATATATGCCAAAGATGATTGAAGACGGAGTAAAGTGCAAGGGCTATTGTATAAGTCTTAGATAACAGTGCCTAAGATGGATGTACTGAATAGTGCCTTCGGTTCATCCTGTTCCTGGATGACTTGTATGGATGAATGTCTGACAGAGTATTTCCAAAAAGGTCACGTACATTGATTTCTTCAACCGTACCAAGAGTGGAAGTGGATATGGAAACTTCTTCTAGCTGACACATAATGTATGGTTGTAGACGTCAATCGGTGATTTGACGGATTTGACGATGTGACATTCGAAGTGAATCTGGTGTGATGATAAAGCGTAGCTTCTAGCCTCACATCCGGTAAATGACAAAAATCGGGCAGGCAGCATGGCTAAGTCGGTCGCTCCGAAGTAGGGTGTATAATCACCTAATCTAGAGTTTCAGTTACTTCTAAAAATCTATTGTTGATGCTGTCCCATTCGGGAAACGGTTGCTGATCCCAACTGTTGGTGATATACATTCGATACACTCAAGCGAAATGAGTGGTCGGTCATGTGTGGCCGGGTTGCAAAATGTTCTTGTTGAACCCAGTGTATTCCTTTCTAGAGGTACACTAGCGAAAGGTGGTTCTATACCTTGTCATAGTTGGAAATCCATTACCCAATACGTGCTTGCGGTTTTGATTGTATACTATATATGTAGAACGTGAGATGAAAGCGTTTCTTCTAGATGATTATTATATTGTGGTTGATAGACATTATTATAATATCAGAAGGTTTTTGATATACAGATATTTTGGATTCTCATAAGGGAAAAACCAATTCCGTTATACGGCGTGGTCTTTTGAGATATCATGTACTTGTTCAAACCGTTTTAAACTGTTTTACTCATACCAGTCCCATGACTAACCCGGAGTTTATTTTGTTGTTTTCCCTAAACTCTTGGGTGTCCAATTTTGTACGGCCAGCCAAGTAGTCAGGATTTACAGATATACTGGAAGAGCTTGGAGCAGGAGGCTTCAGGATTATATAGCTATAGTTATTTCCGCTGAGTTGTAAGTGTTGTACTTTGATAATGATGTATATTCAAGTACAGATGTTTATTTCAAAGATATGTTATCTATTATATGTTATTCGTTCCGATGTGAGTTTCGTGTCACTCTGATGTTGTGTTCTTCTTCTTCTTCTATTCTAAGTTTCTATCTTATCTATCCTCACCCACTGTTTTCTTTCTATTAATTTCCTGATTTTCAGTTTAATTTGGGGTTGGACTTGTGTTTTTGGTCAGCTCAAATTGGACCGGATTTTCGGGTCATTACATGTGAGGCTCGCGAATTAATGCTATACCCAAAACTATACCACACAGGCCATGATTTGATCATTAACCACAAGACTTCGCTTTTCAAAAAAAGCCTTGATCATTTGCCACTTAGGCATGCCACACAGGCAATTCACTCCATGCGACTGATGTCCATCGATATACAACCTCTGAGCTCGTACATCTCAGAGAAGGGCGTTAAGCAAGAGAATAAATTCTCCACCGCCAAGCATATGTATATTTAATAGAGATCAATCAACATAGAATAAAATCCAATGCTAGACACATAGTCCATTTACAAGTTTGTTCTTGTTCTGAACGAAACTGGAGGCACTTTCCTCGTATATCCATCGATCTCCAAGTACGTCTGGACGATCACCGACTGATTCCCTCCTCTTGGGTGTATAGCCCAATCAATATCATCAGTAATCACCCAAACGATGTGAAGATCTCCGGTCTTCAACCACCGTCTTCATCTTCGACTTATTGTCGAATCAGTTTTTAAGAATGGGTATAAACCCGGCCTTTCCTAATAACCCGCGTATATAATAACCAAGTGTTACGCAAACGCGACATACGCCTCATTCCAATTCAGAATATTCTTTTATTCAAAGAAAATCACATTCTTAGGGAAAGGTTCCCATTAATTTTATCAAAGATAAATTCTTCTAAATTTATTCTTTAATCTTCCTTTGGATATCTTTTCAAACCATGTTATGGTTTTCCAAACTAGTCGGGATTAGCGAACCACAACGAAGTAATTATTTATTTTATTTCCCAATCCCCATCTATTCATCCCATGGGGTAAAACTGGTAATACTCCATATCTAACACAAAAGTGTTATAGGTAAATATTAATTTCCATTTCACGTTCAAATCTAATTAAAGATTTAACTATCGCTTTGGAGCAAAACTGGTGATACTCCATTCTCGATCACTTTAATCTAATTAAAGATTCATTAAAACTCCAATTAGTTTTAATCTTCCCAAAAATCCATATTAATGGTTATTCAAAGCTAAGAAGTTAATCTTATCTTAACTGGGTTAAAGAACCAATGTCACCTAAAACTCGATTCACGATAAACCCAAAATCACATTCCATTGTTAATCGGGTTAAAGAACAGGTGTTATTCAAAACACCGCTCACGATAAACCCAAAAACCAAATTAAATTCAATTCCAATTAAATACTAATTAACTGGAAAATTTCACTAAATCTTAATTAAAAGAATAATTCTTTTCTAAACTGGGTTTAAGAACAGTGTTATTTAAGACACCATTCACGACGAACCCAAAATCCCATTTGATATTAAATACAAGGCTCTGAATAGAAAATATATCGGCTTATATTCAATATCAAATTCTGAAACCAACAAATATCATATTGGAAATAACGATATGAAATATATCTTTCAAATTTCCGCAACCATATCTGTATAATCACGAAATCCAACATCGAAATATTCCAAAGACAATTTCGATTCAAATCCATTCCAATTCAATTATTGGAAATTCTGGTTATTTTCAAAATCATTTCAAATCCAATTATTTATTTTAAAAATAAATGGAATTACAATTCTAGTTCAAAACTAGTTCATTTCGATAAAAATCTATTTTTATCTTTTCAAATATGGAATTTTCATCCCAATCCTTCACAAATCATTCCTTATGATTTGACACAAATTATTACTATTTTTAATAATTTTATCAAGGCCCGTACAGTCGATTTCCATCAACGGCCATCGAACTGCACTTACATCGACTTTTTTCAAATTTTATTTGGACATAATTCCAAATACAACCATTAGATTTCAAATCTCTAATATTCGTTAGAAAGTTCTTTTCGATTCGAACCCGACGGTTCCGGTTTTAGGAGAATCCGACAGTTGGATCTCCCGCAACGTCAATTCGAAGTCAATGGTCGAAATTCACGAACTGCCACGGCGCAACGCGTTCTACTCAAGCCATTACATATATAATATATATATTATATATATTTCGTCGATTTCCTTTTAAAACGTATTTTATAAATCTCTTTAAATTCGTTTTGGAAACGATTTCAACTTCATATTCAATTTCGAATCAAAATTGAATATTCAACATCATCGATATACAAATGATAATATTTTCAAAACATTATATTTTGAAATCACTTCCTTTTCTATATTCATTATAAAGACAAATATAATCGATATAAATATCGTTCGCGTCGAAATGGCGCATATCTAATCAATATGGCTTTATATATTTCAATAACTTCGTTATTTTATTCAACAAATGAATATTTATTCTATTCAACACATGAATCTATATATCTTTCAACACATGAATATTCTCAACACATGAGCTTCGTTAACACATGACTATTTATTCTATTCAATACATGAATCTTCATTTTATAATATTCTTTATTTTCCCAATTGGAATGAGGCCCAATCAAATTACTGTATAATGTTAATTATTTGGATTCCATACAACATATGTATATAATAGCAACGATAAATAATCAATCATCATCCAAAGTGCACCACACAACTGCATAAGCATTAAATATAGATAATTAACGCTTACACAGTCTGTCGACCAATCGATCGACATACAAGTAAATAATTGGGATTAGTGTACGCCAAATATCATCCCAACACCCGTGTGGGGTATCAATCCACAAACACCGAATATTATTTGTGCAGTTGAGCGATGTGTAAAATTTATCGTCCCAACCTAATAGGTGTACATAAGCAAACCGTCCGGTTTGTAAATGAATATTTATTTATTCACATTCACGTTAAAATTTATATTTTTAACGATAATTAATTTATATCAACAAATGAATATTTTATTATCAATCAATTTTCACAACACATCAATCAAACAAACAAGCTGTCCATGGTCTGTGGACGACGGGTGTCGGTTGCTGCTAAGCACCGTCTGCATCCTAGTATATAATTTTAACTAGAAAACAAGATTTAAAGTGAGAAGTTCTCACCGACTAGCTAAACCAATACACCGCGACTCTTTATATGTAGAAATCTTCATCGTGCTCGGCTTTTGTCAATTTCATCGTCCGTAGCCACTACATATATAAAAATCACATTTTTATAATATTGCTGTGTATATAAAAATCACATATTTATGACGCTACTATATAGATAAAAATTCTATTTTTACACCGTTACTATATACATAAAAATTCTATTTTTACACCGCTACTATATAGATAAAAATTCTATTTTTACAACGGTATTCATATAATAAAGATTATATCTTTATCACGCTATTCTCTATATAAAAATTATATTTTTTATATATAAAGATCGTATTTTTGTATCACTGCTACATATGTAAAAATTACTCCTTTACAACGCTACTTCCATAATAAAAATTATTTTTTTATCTTGCTAGTAATATAATAAAAATTATATTTTTATATCACCACTCATACAAAAATCACAATTTTGCTTCTTCTACATAATAAAAAATCATATTTTTACCTCGCTTATATATAAAAATCCGATCTTTCTACGTGATTAACATATATAAAAATCCAACCTTTCTACATGATTAACATATATACAAATCAAATCTTTAAGGTTCTAAAAATCAAATCTTTGAGCAATAAAAATCCTAGCTTTTCTATGTTAAAAATATGAACTTTCTATGATTAAAAATCTAATCTTTAAGGTGTTAAAAAATCGTAACTTTATGTTAATAAAAATATAATCTTTCTATGAATTAAAATCTTATGTAAAATAGACTGAAAATGATATGCGAATAAACTGAAAACATATATAAGAACAAAGTTTTATATTAAATAAAACACTTACAATGTTTGTCTTAGCGAGAGGAGGGGGAATTCCTGCGGATTTTGGGGAGAAAGAGGGATTGCGGCGTGGGGTTGGAGAACACGAAGGGGAGGGGGGAGGAACGGCGGCGGAAGGAGGGGGTGCGGTAGCGTGTTGGCGAAGCAGGGTGCGTGGGTCTCGAACGGCGAAGGAGGGAGGATCGGGAGATGGGGAACGAGGAGGAGGATCGTGAGATGGGGGGCCTTGCCCTGACGGAGGCGCGCTTGAGGCGGCGGCGATGCACTACTGGGGAGGGGAGGTCTCGTGTTCTTTTTTATTAATTTTCTTAATTTTTTTCTCTTCTGTCGATTTAGAACGAAAGGGGGCCTGAGAGGGTATAGAGAGGGAGAGGGCTTTGTTTTTATTTATTTATTTATTCGATTTCAAAAAGCAACATTTAATTTCGAACTTGAAATCGAACCCACAGACTGTCGTTCATAGCTAATTACCCGCATTCCTAACACAATGGGATATGTATCACCGGCTGATTCGATCAGTTTTCATCAAAATCAAAATATATCTCTATATATTAAATTTGAATGCACATTTCAATTTACCGGGGCCACATACGGACTTTAAAAATTCCCCAAAAATATTTTTTAGCTTCATATTGACGATACGGTCCTAAAAAAACTAATTTCGTCACATTCTAAGACTGTTTGAAAAATAGCCATTTTCCAGTCGATTAAAATCAACTAAAACTGGTCAAACGCGTTTTCCTTTTTCACGCTCACATATTGATTCGAAAAATTATGAATTTTGAAATCTAGCAATGATTTGACATCACGGATCCAACAAAAAAGGTTTCGTCGAAAACCGAGGTCATTTGCAAAATTTCCATTTTCAAAGGCTAGAATTCCATAGCGACTATTCTGAATTTTCACTTGGGCATAACTTTTTATCCCCGTTATGAAATTTCAATTTCTCGGATTCATTGGAAAGATATTCTCAATTAGATTCTTATATTTTTGGTTTCGCTAAAATCCGGTGTATTTTGCACCTGGTACATTCATTTGAACTTTGAAATCGAATTTTCGAACTACCGCGCCATTTTCAATTCCTTTTATAATTAAAATAAAATATTTATATTTGAAGGACGATCTATATAAATATATACGTTCTAATTCTATTCAAAATAAATTTCTCGTCGTCATTATTTAAAATAAATCGTTTTAAATATTCAAAATTCACTAAATTGACAAAATAAAAATTTTAAATTGGCTCAGAATTTCCGGGTTGTTACAATCTCCCCCACTTAAAACTTTTCATCCCTAAAGAGGAACGAAGCTGAAAGTTGTTTAACTAATCAACATAACTTCCATTATTTTCATTACGGCTTAAGTTCTTCAACTTTTCAGCTTCTAAGAACTTTTCAGCTTCTAAGAACTTTTCAGATTTCTCAAAAATTTGGCTAACACCCTAAATTTTCGAAAAATTTCGCCATAACCTCCCCTGCATTGGGGACATCGAGATATTTCATATATCCTCCCATGGCCCTCATCAATCCAAAAAAAAAAAAAAAAAAACAACCAATCGGCTCACAAAATGTAACGACCGGGAATTTTGCTCGATCCGAATCAGTCGCTAAACCGACCAAGACCGTTCGAAACCCCTGATTGTTTTGAGAACATGACAAATTCGAACGCAAAAAGAAGAACATTTCATTGCTTATTACAACAATTCCATCAGAATACAGGAATATACAGAGTATGAATAAATATTACATAGAAATTATCAGAGATTTAAATTACATTTAAATACATCGCAGCGGAAAAATAATACAATACACAACTAGAAGTAATACACGGATACAGAGCTTTCCGAGTATCGTTCCAGCTATAAATCAGGATCCTGTGAATATAAATCTACAAATCCAAAACTACTAGCTGCCCATGTCAAAATAAGGGCACCCAGAGTTTAGGTTAAAACAATAAACTCCAGGTCAGTCATGGGACTGGTGTGAGAACTAAAACAGTTATTAATCTTTGTTTTAAAGTTCGCTAAATCAAGGGACCACGCCGTATAACACGGAACGGGTTTTCTCCCAAGAATACCAGTGCATAAAACAACAGCACGATGCTAAATATAGAACAATGAAGCCATTATATGACCCAGGTCGCATCACACAATGCAACACAAGCCGGAGGATAGGGTTTTACCTTATAATAGCCAAAGAATGCTTGATACGTTTAAAACAGATTATTCTGATAGTACTATAAGTGTATAGTGTTTAAAACAATTTCAATTATAAGTATCAATCATAGGCGGCATGAATGCCCCATACCACTATGTCGCCATATATAGGTTTACAACTTAAACCGCAAAGTGTCGTATTGGAAATTGGATTTCCATCTTTGAACCGAGGGTAGGGATCGTCCTCTACCGATTTGAGACAATCTAGCCCATGTCTCAGGGATAGAACGCATCGACCCTTAGGAGCCACAACGTTGGTCCACCGATGCGGATTAAAATGCCAGAACACTACGTTTATTTTAGGGCATAAACGAGTCAACGAATGACCCCATCGGACCCGGATCGTCCGATCAAACCGAGACGCCTCGCAATATCAACAACCACACAAGTGAAAATAATATAAATACAAGCCAGTTTAAGCACTAACACCACCTCTAGCTAGAAAGAAACGCATGTCCTCCCTGGATCCTTCTCCCGTTTCTGGTTCACAACCGGGATGTGAGGCTCGCGAATCAACGTTACACAAAGCTATGCCACACAGGCAGTGCTTTGATCATCAACCACAAGACTCAACTTTTAAACAGAAGCCTTGATCAATTGCCACTTAGGCATGCCACACAGGCAATTCACTCCATGCGATTGATATCCATCGATATATAACCCCTGAGCTCATATGTCTCAGAGAAGGGCGTTAAGCAAGAGAATAAATTCTCCGCCGCCAAACAGATGTATATTTAATAGAAATCAATCACATAGACTAAAATCCAATGTCAGGCACACAGTCCATTTACAAGTTCGTTTTGGGTCTGAACGAAACCGGAGGCACCTTATGCCTCGCATATCCATCGATCTCCAAGTACGTCTGGACGATCACCAACTGATTCCCTCTTCTTGGGTATACAGCCCAATCAAGATCATCGGTAATCACCTAAACGATGTGAAGACCTCCAGTCTTCGACCACCGTCTTCATCCTCGACACCACGTTAAATTAGTTATTTAGAATGGGACAAACCAGGTCTTTCTGAATAACTCGCGTATATAATAAACAAGTGTTACACAAACACAACATACACCTCATTCTAATTCAGAATATTCTTTTATTCAGAAATTCTTATACTTTGGGAAGGGATCCCATTAATTTTATCAAAGATAAATTCTTTAAAATTATTCTGTAATCCTTTTTGAATATCAATTCAAACTAGTCGGGATTAGAGAACCACACCGATGTAATCATTTATTTTATTTCTCAATCCCAACCTATTCATCCCATGAAGTAAAACTGGTCATACTTCATATCTAACACCACTGTGTTATCGGTAAATTTAACTACTCTTTCACGTTCAAATCTAATTAAAGATTTAACTATCGCCTAGAGCAAAACTGGTGATACTCCATTCTCGATCATTTCAATCTAATTAAAGATTCATTGAAACTTCACTTAGTTTTAATTCTTAACAGGGTTAAAGAATCAATGTCATTTAAAACACGGTTCACGATAAACCCAAAATCACATTCCATTAATTATCGGTTTAAAGAACAAGTGTTATTTAAAACACCATTCACGTTAAAACCAGAAATCAATTCAAATTTAATTCCAATTAAATACCATTTAATTGGTACACTTCATTAAATCTAAATAAAAAGATTTAATCTGTTCTCAACTGGGTTTAAGAACGGTGTTAATGAAGACACCATTCACGACAAACCCAAATCACATTTGATATTATATACAAGGCTCTGAATAGAAAATATATTGGCTTGTATTCAATATCAAATTCTATGACCAACAAATATCGTATTGGAAAAAACGATATAAATATATCTTTCAAATTCCCATAACAATATCTGTTTCATCACGAAATACAACATCAAAATATTCCAAAGAAAATTTCGATTCAAATCCATTCCAATTCTATTATTGGAAATTCTGGTTACTTTTAAAACCATTTCAAAATCAATTTATTTATTTAAAAATAAATAGAGTTATAATTCTAGTTCAAAACTAGTTCATTTCGATAAAAATCTATTTTTATCTTTTCAAATATGGATTTCTCCATCCCAATCCTTCCCAAATCGTTTCTTATGATTTTACACAAATGATTACTATTTTTAATAATTTTATCAAGGCTCGTATAGTCGATTTCCATCAACGGCCATCGAACTGCACTTACACTGACCTTTTCCAAATTTGATTTGGGCATAATTCCAAATCCAACCATTAGATTTCAAATCACTTATATTCGTTAGAAAGCTCTTTTCGATACGAACCTAATGGTTCCGATTTTAGGAGAATCCGACGGTCGGACCTTCACAATATCCATTCGAAGTCAATGGTCGAAATTCGCAAACTGCCGCGGCGTAGCGCGGCGCATTCTATTTAGGCCATTATATATATATATAATATAATATATATTTCGTCGATTTCCTTTCAAAACATATTTTATAAATCGTTTTAAATTCGTTTTTGAAACGATATCAACTTCATATTCAATTTCAAATCAAAATTGAATTTCTAATATAAATTCGTTTTAAATTCATTTCAAATCAATTTCAATTCAAATTGATTTCAATTCAATTCGAATTTAAAATCGTTTCAATTTAATTCGAATTTCAAATCGTTTCAATTTAGTTCGAATTTCAAATCATTTCAATTTAATTTGAATTTCAATTCTTTTCAATTTAATTCGAATTTCAAATCATTTTAATTTAATTCGAATTTCAATTCTTTTCAAAATATCAGATTTTGAAATCACTTTCGATATTCATTGTAAAATGAATAAAATCGACAAAATTCCCGCTATGTTAAAATGGCGTTTAACTACTTAACATGGCTTCACATTTCAATATTCACTGAATAGTATTTTAAAATATTCGATAATTCTGAACTGGAATCAGACACGGTCAACTACCATATAATGTTGATTATATGGATTTCACACAACAAATGTGTATAACAACAATGAAAACAGCAATCCATCATCCAAAGTGCATTCTACACTGTATAAGCATCAAATAAAAATATTTAATACTTACACAGTCTGTCAATCAATCGATCGACATACAGCTAATTATTGGGATTAGTGTATGTCCAATTTCATCCCAATACCCGTGTGGGGTTTTCAAACAACAAACACAGGTTCTATTTGTGAAGTTGGGTAATGTGTAAAATTTATCGTCCCAATCAATATCAGTCAAATCAGTGTATATAAACAAATCGTCTGATTTGTAAATTACTATTTATTTTATATACACGTTAAAAATTATATTTTTAACTATAAAATATTTTCCACTATAAAATATTCTACTCCACAACACACAATCAAATTTCACAACACAACAATCAAACAAACAAGTCATCCATGGTTTGTGGACGACGGGTGTCGTGTGCTGCTAAGCGCCGTCTGCATCCTAGTATATATTTCAAACTAGAAATAAATTAAAGGTGATGAGTTCTCACCGAATAGCTAAACCAAACGCCACGACTCTTTGTATGTAGGAAATCTTCGCCGTGCTCGCCTTTTGTCACTTTCGTTGTCCGTAGCCACTACATATAAAAAAATCACATTTTTATATTGTAATGTCCCGCATTTTTGTTGGTTCGTATTTGAATATTTAAATAAGTTTAAATAGTGAATCGTAATATAAGTGGATTTATATATTAATTAAAACGAAGTTAAACATATAAAAATATATATTAAATATAATCGAGCCCGTAATATCGCGGCAGTTCGTAATTTAACGTTCTGAACTTCAACTGAGTATGCAGAACTCGTTTTAAATCGGATTTTGTCGAAACCAGAAACCTTGGAATCTGTTAAACTGTATTTTTCCAACAGAAGTGAAAAACCAAGATTTCTTCGAGTCTATTGCAAGATATGTCCAAATCAAATATTCAAAAAGTCGCTATGAAATTGTATATCGACCGTAACGGTTATTTGAATATAACTTGATATCGGGTGCAAATCGGGACAAGGTTCTTTTGAGGTGCAGCGATAATTTAATTTTCAGAATTTTACTGTAATTTTTAATTAATTAAATATGCAACTTTTTATCTGGGGTATTTTGCACCCTGTATCGATATTTCGGGGTTTCAAAATATGAGTCAACCTACCGGTATTATTATATTTTTGGAATCGTGACATCTCGTTGAGCACGAATGTACTCTTACTTCTGTCTGTGCATGAAAAGAATTTATAACAAAAACAAAACATACACATGCCATCATCCAACGTAGACAATCTTTAAATATAAGGACATATCATACTTTCAAATTAATCCAGACCATTCTCCTATAACTTCATACCCAAGAAATAGCGAACCTACTCTAGCTCAGCGTTGAGATATTTTCGTGTATACTATACTTCACAAATGACTAAAATATATATACAAATAGGTAGCTACCTATTGCTTAGTAATTAAGCAAAAACAAAACCATACGCCTATTGTTAAAACAGCATGGCCTACCCTATACGCTATTCCTTCACCATGAAGTATCAACATCTACAAATTCATTTCTCTATCCATTTGCTGAACTCAAGATCCAAAACGAAGCAGCTACCCTCAAAACAAATAATGGCCGAACTAATAAGGGAAGCAAAGCAATATGGTAAGGACCATTTTAAAGTGGAGGAAGGGTTTAAATTCGCGCCGGCATGAAGGAAAAACTGATGGTGGCGTGTGTAGTAGGTGAGGTGTTTGTGGCATCATGAGTGAGAGGTGCGGATTGGTTAAAGAGGGAGTACGTGTGTACTGCTATGTGGAGTTTGGGTACCGCAACATGGCACGTTGGTATGTTCAACAGTGGACACGCGTGCTCTTTTGTGGTGAAGTATGGGAGCACGGTGGTATTGGAGGGGTGTTTGAAACGCTGGGATGAGGCGCAACATGCATTTTGTGGGAGGAGGGGCGTGTTTATAAGGTAAGTGCAGTTTGTACAGTTGGTAAGGGTGCTGCTGAGTGGTGCAGAAGTGAAGTAATGAGGGAAGTTGGCTGTACATTTGAAGTGGCATAGCAGTTGAGGAGGTTCGGACTTTGATATGGTGGTGCAAACTTTGTGTACTGAGAAGTGGTGGTGTACATTGCCGACAGGAAGAGAGGGAACGATCGAGTAGGGAAGCTTCAGCATTTTGTTTGGGGGAGGTCTGTAGTCATTATTCACGGTGGGATGGTTTAAAGTATAAAATATGGCATATGGTACAGGAAAGAGAAGTTGCATGAACGTTGGGGAGTTGTGCATGACCATGATGGGGGTGGAAGGGAGTAGAAGGCAGTGTTAATGTAAGTGGAACGGGCATTCGGAGAAAGGAAGGGAGAGGAGTGATCTACAATAGGGATGGATTTGTGAAAAACGCAATAAAGAATGTGAAAGAAGAGTGGATGCACATAATAGCAAAAGGAACTTAAAATAATCAAGGGTGGGTCTGGAAATGAACTTCGCTGATTTGTTCCGGTGAATGAAAAAATGTTGCGTACTGTGCATGAAGCCGAAGCAGCATTTCACTGTTGGTAGGCAGTGGAAATGGTGAAAATAAATGCAAGAGTGGATGGTAAGTGGTTTGCATGGAGAGTGCATGGTTACGGCAGGCTTTTGGGAGGAGATAACGTAAAGTTGCGGTGCAAGTATATCCTGGGGAGTATGTGCGTTTGTATTTGGGAGAGGAGGTTGGAATGTTTTTCCGCTGCCTGTATAAAATGGTAGGGGAGAACGAAGTAATGAGCACAGTAGATAAAACGTGATTAAGCCTAATGGATTTAAGGGATTAGAAGGGTGCGGGTTGAAATTGTTATGGGCTGATCTAAATGCATGTAAGGCCCAAAAACGTATAAGGATGATGTTTGGGAAAATGGAAGCTTTTTGCGTGGAGTTAGTATCGGTGGGGAGGCATATTTTATCTGAAGCGTTGTACTATGAATATGAGGGGGTTAGTTTCAAGTGCATGGGTATTTTTGTGGTGGGCCAGAGTCAAGGGAAGAGAGGGTAAAAGTCCAGTTTATACAAAAGAAAATAAAAATAAAAGAAGGAGAAAGGAGCCCATATAGGAAACGTAAATTAGCAAGAAGGAAATATGCTACTTGCATTTGTCCATCTGAAGCACGCCAAGAAAAAGTACAAATGAGAATAGTGTGAGCAGTGTAAAGGGGATAGTATATTATTGGAGGAGCAGGTGACACGGGAAGGCACAAGGAAGACGCATTACAATAGAAATGCGGGAGGGTGTTAAGGCGATGAGCCGACGGGGTTAAGACTTGAATGTTATAATATTAATGAGGCTTTTAAAAAGAAGAAAAGAAAGAAAAATGATGGAGCAGCAAATTTATCAGTTCGCAAGCAGAAGGAAAAGGCAGCGGGAATGAGTAGGTGCAGTTCCGATAAAACAACAAGAAGTCGACGATGGCAGAATTAAAGCGCCGGATATAATCAACTAACGCAAATCGTTATTTAACGGTTAACGCGCAAGGTGAGTAAAATCACTAACTCTGATCTATTTTAAAATATTCTAATATATTTTAATGTTGTTTGAATGTTGTGTGATGGTCGATTAGGTAGATTACAATTAATTTGGTTGAATATTATATACCATTAAATATGTACACATCACCGTTTGGACATTGATTCCGTCAATTATAAATATCCATTAGTATGGATTCAGTGATAATAGTTTGACTAACATCTGTGGATGCGGAAACCGGTTGGAGGAATCCGATCAGATTCCTCAGTATTTATGTGTACTGTTTGTTTAATATGTATGGACTGTTTGAACCCAAATGACAGTAAACCCCATGTGAATGTTGATGTTGAATGGGAATTCAACATTTGTTTGATTAAATAAATAAACGATATCAATTTAGGATGTGGTAACAGTCGGCCGTAAACCCATCGTTTGTTGAGGAGTTGATTGGCCGTTAGGCGAATCAATGAAGTTAATTATAAAAATTATATTTTTATAATTAATGTGAAGTTTTATATTTATAATAAAAGTACTATTATAAACCGGTAATTTAGAGTTCGTTTTATAAATTAAATAAAACGATTGTTGACACTTAAATAAGTTATAAAGAAGAAATTACCGTATGAGTAAATATTTGAATAATTATTTTAAGACAAACAATTTAGGAATATTATTAGATTAAATATATTAATCTAATTGTAAGAAGCAATTAAAATCAGTGAACGAATTTACTGATGGAATGAAGTTGATTTAAATCAATTGTTTAATTGAAAAATGATTTTTAGATTAAATGGGTCCTTGTAAAGAAATTATAAATAGAACTGTGGATTGAAGTTAAAGCAAAGAGTTGATGTTTAAAATAAAAAAATCATCAACAATGAAGATTTCAAAATATGAATATGGTGTTATAAAACCATATTCCAAAATAAAACAAGGAAATACGATTTAATGAATATTATAAGTAATAAGGGATTAAAATACAGACTTATATCTGTTCTAAGGTAAGAACGTTGTCGATCAAGGTCTGAGAGGTAAATAGAATACACCAACTTGAACGGCTTCGCTATTATCGAGTAACGATATCAGTTTGTAACGAAAGAGATGTAAAGATTTTTGTAATAGAAAGAGATGTCAAGATTTTTGTAATAGAAAGAGATGTCAAGATTTTTGTAATAGAAAGAGATGTCAAGATTTTTGTAACAGAAAGAGATGTCAAGATTTTTGTAACGGAAAAAGACGTCGAGATTAGTTATAAAGTGGCATATAGCAGCGTATTGCAAGTCTTAAAACTATAGCGATAAAATAACGCTGTTGACTAGGCTTAAGCGTGACTGTTATGTCAAGATTAGTTATAAAGGAGAATATTACAGCGTATTGCAAGTTTTTACTATAGCGATAAATTAGCGCTGTTAACCAAACTTAAGCGTGATTTTTATATATGGCAGCACTTCCTAGGAAAATGAAACAGTTTAGTTGAAATCCACTTATTCAGTAAATAACGATGTTGTAAGAAAATATAAGAATCAGTTTTAGAAAAAGAATTGGAGAATCGTGTTAGAAAACGATGACAGCATTTCGATGTTCGAAATGTAATTAGAATTTGACCATTAGGATTTGGAACTATAATTCGACGAAGTCGAATATATTAAAGTAAATTATTTTAGGAATTATAATCTGATAAGATCGTTAATACTGAGCTTAAACCAATAAATTATAATAGGATATGTAAACAGTATTTAGTTATAAACTTGATATTAATAAGAAGTTGACTTAGAGAACAGAGTTTATAAAGTGGATTGGGAATATAAAGTATGAAAGAGATTTCGGTAAACGAGACAATGGAATTGATTATCTAAATAAAGAGTTATTTGATAAAGGCATTCAGATTTCTAGAACAGGAATGGTATTCACATTTTTAAGTGAATAATGTTTTAAAAGTAATGGTTGGCCGATTAAAATATTTATAATGGAATTGGAAACATTTTTCCAATGAAGATAGGGTATATGATCCAAGTGTAGCAACCAAGGAATGTGAAAAGAATGAAAATGTTTCGAACGTTAATAACGTATTTTTTTTCTGGAACATGAGAGAATAAGAGTTTATAATAACTGGAAATGTTTTCCAAGAAGAGTAAAATGGCTAAAATGGGATCTGAGAAGTATCTGGTAAGACATGAGAATTTGGATAATACAAATGAATGTTAAATAAAAAGTTCCCGTGGTTGTGTGATGTTTAGTTATACATTAGAATGGATGTTTGTTTTACTTCGATGATTAAATAACCGACTATCGAAGTGTTTTAACCATCGTTGTCAATATGGAGAGACCGGTTGGATTTATTATCCGAAAACCACTCCGTATAGGCATAAGTGCTGCGAATTAGATATGCTAAAGAAAATTGAAGATGGAGTTAAATTCAAAGGTCGTCCGGTTTTAGAATGGTGTTTTTGTTTGTCGAGTCCCAGGACAACTTGTATGGACGAGTGTCTGACAGAGTATTTCCAACGGTCGTGCTGTTGATTTTACGAATATACCAAGTTGGTGGGGAGAAGGTAACTTCTCTTTATTCTACACCCAGTGTGCATTTGTGTAATCAATGTGTGATTACGGATTTGACGATGTGACATTCAGAGTGAATGGTGATCAGATGTTCTGAATATAGACGTAGCCTCCAGCCTCACAACCAGGAAGTGACAAAAGTTGGGCTAGGCAGCATGGCTAGTTGGGTCATCCCCAAGCAGGGTGTATTGTCACCGATCTAGAGAAAATTCATATTTAAACTTCTTTTCGATTCTGTATCTTCGGATGATGGTTGGATGGCGTACAACCGTGGTGCCAATATATTCACGACACTCAAGCTAAATGAGTGAGCGGTCATGTGTGGCCGGGTTGCAAGACGTTCTTGTTGAACCCTGAGTGTATCCCCTCTAGAGTACACTATTCAGAAGGTGCTCCCATACCTTGTCTGTTGGAATCCAATCTCCAATAAGCGCCCTGCGGTTTTTGATTTTATACTATATATATATGTGGAGCATGAGAAGCAAGCGTTCTGCTACTTGATTATTTAATTGAGTAGACATTATTAAAATATCACTAAGGTTTGATATCAAAGTATTTTGGATTATAATAAGGTGAAAACCGTCCATGTTTATGTGTGGGCTGGTCTTACTATTATCTTTTTGTTTCAAAGGATTTTCAAGGTTCAACAGTATGGTTGGAATTTACTCACACTGGTCCCATGACTGACCCAGAGTTTATTTTGTTTGTATTTTCTTTAAACTCTTCGGTGCCCAAATTTGTATGGGCAGACAAGTGTTTCAGGATTTGACAGATTCACTTGGAGGAGCTCAAAAGCAGGAAGCTTCACCATTATTTATTAGAGATTATTTCCGCTGTAATGTATATGAGTTATCCTCTGATTTGAGATGTAAGTACAAATTCAGATTTTGTATTTCACAGTTATGTTATAATACAATTTATTCATTCCGCTGTGAGTTTCGTATTTACTCTGATTCTGTTCAGTTGTGATCTTCTTCAGCTTCTATTCTATTAGTTCTATCTTTTCTATCTCATCCTCTAAATTCTTTCTATTAATGTTCCGGTATTTTCGATGCTCGAGAAATTGACAGTGTATTTATGTTGATTTTCTGGGTCGAAAATTCCGTGCCATTACAGTTGGTATCAGAGCTGAAGGTTAAGTTATTTCCTTGGCTCTGTGGCGTGACTCAATAGAGATGGGGGTTAGCAGAACCCTAGATTGAGTTTGATTGTATATATATATGAGCGCGTATTTTTAAATTAATATAAAAACCGTTTTATATTGTGTTGACTGGTCAGTCGAGTGGTTTATGAATTCTGGTCGAAACAGTAATGCAAACTGCGTCGATAGGTGTTTCTAAACTCTTGAACAGGGTAATTCGACAAAGTATGTTTTTCAAAGGGAGGGTAAAATAATTTTACCCAAAAATATATTTTGATATAAAGAAAGCATATATATTGGAATTATTTAGTATATATTGGATGTGTTGATCATTATTATGATCGAATAAAGTTTATAATTGAGTTGGCTATATAAATTACCAATCGAAATATTATATAAGTATGATATGAAAAATCAGATGAGCTGAATCTGAATTTAAAAACCAGAATTGAAATAAAACTCTAGAAACTTGGAAAAGAATTGAAATTGAGTTTGAATTAAATATAAGGGAATTTTAAAATCCTGGGAGATTTGAAAATTTATTTTCCAAGTGCTGTGAAAGATATTTAGAAGTAAAATTCAAAATGAAAGTGTTTTAAAATGAGTTTGAAAGTAATACAGTATTGAACTCACTTCGATTTCTGGGAAATAAATTCCGATGGTGATCCGGACATCATCGGTGTTCATTTTCGAGTTAGTAAGTGATGGATTACTACCGAAGATTTTGTTTTGAAATAAGTTGTTCGAAAATTCAAATGTTTTGAACTGCTATGTTATGAATATATATGCATATGATTTCAAACTGATTTGAAGTAAAAACCCCAGAGATTTGAATTCTGAAATTTACTTATGAAGTAAATAAATAGAGAATTTAACTAAGTTAAATAAAATTGATTTGGATTAGAGGTAATCTGAAATGGAATTGTTGAATAAGAATTTTGAATTGAAATAGAATTAGATGGTTAACTAAGAGTTTGGAATTGAAATGGAGTTAAAGTTGAAATGGAATTTGGCTCAAATATAAGCAAAGGATTGGATTTAAGGATAAGTTGGTTGGAGATCAACATTTGGATTGAATGGGTTTTTGCTGAATTAGAAGCAGATAAGGGTGATAGATCTGAATGCCAACAAAAAGGTACATGTTTAAATTATATTGAGGATAAGATTTATAAGCCTGTTGGACAAGCCGTTCGGCTATTTGATTTTATTTTGGATTGGAGAACGCCCATAGTGGCAAGTTGTTGTTGTACCAAATAAGCCATGCAGAGGAGATGCTGACAAAATTCTTCGAAAATTTAAGCCGTTAGGAAATTTTCATAATTTTAAAAATATTCGAAATAAGGAATTAATATTTTAATTGGAATTAATCAGTTTAGTTTGAAACTGAAATTATGTAGTAAACCAAAAATATTTTTTTAACCTGTTTATAATAGAGATTGTAGCATTTTCCCTATCATAGCAATTTCGAGGACGAAATTATTTTAAGGGGGAAGGAATGTAACGTCCCGCATTTTTGTCGGTTCATATTTGAATATTTAAATCAGTTTAAATAGTGAATTGTAATATAAGTGGATTTATATATTAATTAAAACAAAGTTGAACGTATAAAAATATATGTTAAATATAATCGAGCCCGTAATATCGCGGCAGTTCATAATTTAACGTTCTGAACTTCAACTGAGTATACAGGACACGTTTTAAATCGGATTTCGTCGAAACTAGAAACGTTGGAATCTGTTAAACTGTATTTTTCCAACAAAAGTGAAAAACCAAGATTTCGTCGAGTCTATTGCAAGATATGTCCAAATCAAATATTCAAAAAGTCGCTATGAAATCGAATATCGACCGTAACGGTTATTTGAATATAACTTGATGTCGGGTGCAAATCGGGACAAGGTTCTTTTGAGGTGCAGTGATAATTTAATTTTTAGAATTTTACTGTAATTTTTAATTAATTAAATATGCAACTTTTTATCTGGGGTACTTTGCACCCTGTATCGATATTTCGGGGTTTCAAAATATGAGTCAACCTACTGGTATTATTATATTTTTGGAATCGTGACATCTCGGTTAGCACGAATGTACTCTAACTTATGTCCGTGCATGAACAGAATTTATAACAAAAACAAAACATACACATGCCATCATCCAACGCAGACAATACTTTAAATATAAGGACATACCATACTTTCAAATTAATCCAGACCATTCTCCTATAACTTCATACCCAAGAAATAGCGAACCTACTCTAGCTCAGCATTGAGATATTTTCGTGTATACTATACATCACAAATGACTAAAATATATATACAAATAGGTAGCTACCTATTGCTTAGTAATTAAGCAAAAACAAAACCATACGCCTATTGTTAAAACAGTATGGCCTACCCTATACACTATTCCTTCACCATGAAGTATTAACATCTATAAATTCATTTCTCTGTCCATTTACTGAACTCAAGATCCAAAACGAAGCAGCCACCCTCAAAACAAATGATGGCCGAACTAATAAGGGAAGCAAAGCAATATGGTGAGGACCATTTGAAAGCGGAGGAAGGGTTTAAAGTTGCGCTGGCATGAAGGAGAAACAGATGGTGGCGTGTGTAGTAGGTGAGGTGTTTGTGGCATCATGAGTGAGAGGTGCGGATTGGTTAAAGAGGGAGTACGTGTGTACTGCTATGTTGAGTTTGGGTACCGTAACATGGCACATTGGTATGTTCAACAGTGGACACGCATGGTCT
Organism: Allium sativum; assembly: GCA_030737875.1. NCBI lineage: Eukaryota > Viridiplantae > Streptophyta > Magnoliopsida > Asparagales > Amaryllidaceae > Allium > Allium sativum. The sequence continues at coordinate 325,776,282 of CM060926.1, forward strand.
TTTGTGGTGAAGTATGGGAGCACGGTGGTACTGGAGGGGTGTTTGAAACGCTGGGATGAGGCGCAGCATGCATTTTGTGGGAGGAGGGGCGTGTTTACAAGGTAAGTGCGGTTTGTACAGTTGGTAAGGGTGCTGCTGAGTGGTGCAGAAGTGAAGTAATGAGGGAAGTTGGCTGTACATTTGAAGTGGCATGGCAGTTGAGGAGGTTCGGACTTCGATATGGTGGTGCAAACATTGTGTACTGAGAAGTGGTGGTGTACATTGCCGGGAGGAAGAGAGGGAACGATTGAGTAGGGAAGCTTCAGCATTTTGTTTGGGGGAGGTCTGTAGTCATTAATCACGGTGGGATGGTTTAAAGTATAAAAGATGGCATATGGTACAGGAAAGAGAAGTTGCATGAACGTTGGGGAGTTGTGCGTGACCATGATGGGGGTGGAAGGAGAAGGCAGTGTGAATGTAAGTGGAACAGGCATTCAGAGAAAGGAAGGGAGAGGAGTGATCTACAGTAGGGAAGGATTTGTGAAAAATGCAATAAAGAATGTGAAAGAAGAGTGGATGCACAGAATAGCAAAAGGAACTGAAAATAAACAAGGGTGGGTCTGGAAATGAACTTCACTGATTTGTTCCGGTAAATGAAAAAACGTTGCGTACTGTGCATGAAGCTGGAGCAACATTTCACTGTTGGTAGGTGGTGGAAATGGTGAAAATAAATGCAAGAGTGGACGGTAAGTGGTTTGCATGGAGAGTGCATGGTTACGGCAGGCTTTGGGGAGGAGACAACGTAAAGTTGCGGTGCAAGTATATCCTGGGGAGTATGTGCGTTTGTATTTGGGAGAGGAGGTTGGAATGTTTTTCCGCTGCCTGTATAAAATGGTAGGGGAGAACGAAGTAATGAGCACAGTAGATAAAACGTGACTAAGCCTAATGGAATTAAGGGATTAAAAGGTTGCGGGTTGAAATTATTATGGGCTGATCTAAATGCATGTAAGGCCCAAAAACGTATAAGGATGATGTTTGGGAAAATGGAAGCTTTTTGCGTGGAGTTAGTATCGGTGGGGAGGCATATTTTATCTGAAGCGTTGTTCTATGAAGATGAGGAGGTAGTTTCAAGTGCATGGGTATTTTTGTGGTGGGCCAGAGTCAAGGGAAGAGAGGGTAAAAGTCCAGTTTATACAAAAGAAAATAAAAATAAAAGAAGGAGAAAGGAGCCCATATAGGAAATGTAAATTAGCAAGAAGGAAATATGCTACTTGCATTTGTCCATCTGAAGCACGCCAAGAAAAAGGACAAATGAGAATAGTGTGAGCAGTGTAAAGGGGACAATATATTATTGGAGGAGCAGGTGACACGGGAAGGCACAAGGAAGACGCATTACAATAGAAATGCGGGAGGGTGTTAAGGCGATGGGTCAACGGGGTTAAGGCTTGAATGTTATAATATTTATGAGGCTTTTAAAAAAGAAGAAAAGAAAGAAAAATGATGGAGCAACAGATTTATCAGTTCGCAAGCAGAAGGAAAAGGCAGCAGGAATGAGTAGGTGCAGTTCTGATAAAACAACAAGAAGTCGATGATGGCAGAATTAAAGCGCCAGATATAATCAACTAACGCAAATCGTTAACTCTGATCTATTTTAAAATATTCTAATATATTTTAATGTTGTTTGAATGTTGTGTGATGGTCGATTAGGTAGATTACAATTAATTTGGTTGAATATTATATACCATTAAATATGTACACATCACCGGTTGGACACTGATTCCGTCAATTATAAATATCCATTAGTATGGAATCAGTGATAATTGTTTGACTAACATCTGTGGATGTGGAAACCGGTTGGAGGAATCCGACCGGATTCCTCAGTATTTATGTGTACTGTTTGTTTCATATGTATGCACTGTTTGAACCCAAATGACAGTAAAACCCCATGTGAATGTTGACGTTGAATGGGAATTCAACATTTGTTTGATTAAATAAATAAATGATATCAATTTAGAAAGTGGTAACAGTCGACCATAAACCCATCGTTTGTTGAGGAGTTGATTGGCCGTCAGGCGAATCAATGAAGTTAATTATAAAAATTATATTTTTATAATTAATGTGAAGTTTTATATTTATAATAAAAGTTCTACTATAAACCGGTAATTTATAGTTCGTTTTATAAAGTAAATAAAACGATTGTTGACACTTAAATAAGTTATAAAGCAGAAATTACCGTATGAGTAAATATTTGAATAATTATTTTAAGACAAACAATTTAGGAATATTAATAGATTAAATATATTAATCTAATGGTAAGAAGCAATTAAAATCAGTGAACGAATTTACTGATGGAATGAAGTTGATTTAAATCAATTGTTTAATTGAAAAATGATTTTTAGATTAAATGGGTCCTTGTAAAGAAATTATAAATAGAACTGTGGATTAAAGTTAAAGCAAAGAGTTGATGTTTAAAATAAAAAAATCATAAACAACGAAGATTTCAAAGTATGAATATGGTGTTATAAAACCATATTCCAAAATAGAACATGGAAATACGATTTAATGAATATTATAAGTAATAGGGGATTAAAATACAGACTTATATCTGTTCTAAGGTAAGAACGTTGTCGATCAAGGTCTGAGAGGTAAATAGAATACCCCAACTTGAACGGCTTCGCTATTATCGAGGAACGATATCAGTTTGTAACGAAAAGAGATGTCAAGATTTTTGTAATAGAAAGAGATGTCAAGATTTTTGTAATAGAAAGAGATGTCAAGATTTTTGTAACAGAAAGAGATGTCAAGATTTTTGTAACAGAAAAAGACGTCGAGATTAGTTATAAAGTGGCATATAGCAGCGTATTGCAAGTCTTAAAACTATAGCGATAAAATAACGCTATTGACTAAGCTTAAGCGTGACTGTTATGTCAAGATTAGTTATAAAGCAAAAAATTACAGCGTATTGCAAGTTTTTACTATAGCGATAAATTAGCGCTGTTAACCAAACTTAAGCGTGATTTTTATATATGGCAGCACTTCCTAGGAAAATGAAACGGTTTAGTTGAAATCCACTTATTCGGTAAATAACGATGTTGTAATAAAATATAAGAATCTGTTTTAGAAAAAGAATTGGACAATCGTGTTAGAAAACGATGACAGCATTTCGATGTTCGAAATGTAATTAGAATTTAACCATTAGAATTTGGAACTATAATTCGACGAAGTCGAATATATTAATGTAAATTATTTTATGAATTATAATCTGATAAGATCATTAATACTGAGCTTAAACCAATAAATTATAACAGGATATGTAATCAGTATTTAGTTATAAACTTGATATTAATAAGAAGTTGACTTAGAGAACAGAGTTTATAAAGTGGATTGGGAATACAAAGTATGAAAGTGATTTCGGTAAACGAGACAATGATATTGATTATCTAAATAAAGAGTTATTTGATAAAGGCATTTAGATTTCTAGAACAGGAATGGTATTCACATTTTTAAGTGAATAATGTTTTAAAAGTAATGGTTGGCCGATTAAAATATTTATAATGGAATTGGAAAAAAAATTCCAATGAAGATAGGCTATATGATCCAAGTGTAGCAACCAAGGAATGTGAAAAGAATGAAAATGTTTCGAACGATAATAACGTATTTTTTTCTTGAACATGAGAGAATAGGAGTTTATAATAACTGGAAATGTTTTCCAAGAAGGGTAAAAAGGCTAAAACGGGATCTGAGAAGTATCTGGTAAGATATGAGAATTTGGATAACATAAATGAATGTTAAATAAAAAGTTCCCGTGGTTGTGTGATGTTTAGTTATACATTAGAATGGATGTTTGTTTTACTTCGATGGTTAAATAACCGACTATCGAAGTGTTTTGACCATCGTTGTCAATACGGAGAGACCGGTTGGATTTATTATCCGAAAACCACTCTGTAAAGGCATAAGCGCTGCGAATTAGATATGCTGAAGATAATTGAAGTTGGAGTTAAATGCAGGGGTCGTCCAGTTCTAGAATGGCGTTTTTGTTTGTCTAGTCCCAGGACAACTTGTATGGACGAGTGTCTGACAGAGTATTTCCAACGGTCATGCCGTTGATTTTACGAATATACCAAGTTGGTGGGGAGAAGGTAACTTCTCTTTATTCTACACCCAGTGTGCATTTGTGTAATCAATGTGTGATTACGGATTTGACGATGTGACATTCAGAGTGAATGGTGATCAGATGTTCTGAATATAGACGTAGCCTCTAGCCTCACAACCAGGAAGTGACAAAAGTTGGGCTAGGAAGCATGGCTAGTTGGGTCATCCCCAAACAGGGTGTATTGTCACCGATCTAGAGAAAATTCATATTTAAACTTCTTTTCGATTCTGTATCTTCGGATGACGATCTGATGGCCTACAACCGTGGTGCCAATATATTCGCGACACTCAAGCTAAATGAGTGAGCGGTCATGTATGGCCGGGTTGCAAGACGTTCTTGTTGAACCCTGAGTGTATCCCCTCTAGAGTACACTATTCAGAAGGTGCTCCCATACCTTGTCTGTTGGAATCCAATCTCCAATAAGCGCCCTACGGTTTTTGATTTTATACTATATATATGTGGAGCGTGAGATGCAAGCGTTCTGCTACTTGATTATTTAATTGAGTAGACATTATTATAATATCACTAAGGTTTGATATCAAAGTATTTTGGATTATAGTAAGGTGAAAACCATCCATGTTTATGTGTGGGCTGGTCTTACTATTATCTTTTTGTTTCAAAGGATTTTCAAGGTTAAACAGTATGGTTGGAATTTACTCACACTAGTCCCATGACTGACCCAGAGTTTATTTTGTTTGTGTTTTCCTTAAACTCTTGGGTGCCCAAATTTGTACGGGCAGACAAGTGTTTCAGGATTTGACAGATTCACTTGGAGGAGCTCAAAAGCAGGAAGCTTCACCATTATTTATTAGAGATTATTTCCGCTGTAATGTATATGAGTTGTACTCTGATATGAGATGTAAGTACAAATTCAGATTTTGTATTTCAAAGTTATGTTATAATATAATTTATTCATTCCGCTGTGAGTTTCGTATTTACTCTGATTCTGTTCAGTTGTGATCTTCTTCTTCTTCTATTCTATTAGTTCTATCGTTTCTATCTCATCCTCTAAATTCTTTGTATTAATGTTCCGGTATTTTCGATGCTCGAGAAATTGACAGGGTATTTATGTTGATTTTCTGGGTCGAAAATTCCGCGCCATTACATATATTGTTGCTAGTTATATAAAAATCGAATTTTTCTTCGCTATATAAATATATAAAAATCGAATTTTTTTCTCGCTACTCATATAAAAATCACATTCTCTACTTATGTAAAAATCACATCTTTGTAATATCACTACATATATAAAAAGATCACATTTTTATTTCGCTAATCATATGATAAAAATAAAGTTCATATTTTTATTTCTCTTTATATAAAACCATACTTTTCTAATCATAAAAATCAAATCTTTTCTAATATAAATATCAATCCTTTCTTCGCTAACTTCACATAAGTAAAAATCTCATCTTCGCTATGTTAAAAATGAAACCTTTATAGTTTTAAAAATCAAATCTTTATAGAGATAAACATCTACTTTTTAGATAAATAAAAATCTAGCCTTTTATATAGATAAAAATTATAACTTTATGTATTAAAAACCATATCTTTTCACTTATAAAAATCTAAACTTTATTCTATAAAAATCAAAACTTTTATAACTAATAAAAATCAGTTTTTATAACTCATAAAAAATCAGTTTCTATGTTAATTAAAAATTATAAAACTAACCTTCTTGCCAAATTCGAAGTCTTCGCTAGGGAGGGGGGCTCATCGTCAAACTAGGGCTCGTGGAGGTGGTAGGGTGGTTGCGGTAGGGGGTCTGGTGGTCGGGGTTGACCAGAGCAGGGCGGCGGTTGTATGGGTGTCGGGTTTAGGGGCTGGGGACATCGGGGTAGCGGATTAGAAGGGGTAGGAGAGGAGAAGGAGGAGTGGAAGGGGGCGCTGACGTGGCGGTGAGGGAGGAGGGCAGGGTGATGGGTGCGGTGGCGGCGCTCGATTTCGGGGGAGGGGGGGCAACGCGATTTCCTTTTTTTTCTTTCGATTAGAAATATAATAGAAGAGAGAGAGAGAGTGTGTGAGTGAGGTAGAGAGGTAATTATATAATTATATATATATATTAATTAATTTTCAAAAAGCAACTTTTTATCTCGACCTCGAAATCGAACCCACCGACTGTAAGCCGAGCTAATTACCCCCATTCCGAACACAATGGGATATGTATCGTGAGTTGATTCAATCGTTTCGATCAGTTTTCGTCAAAAACAAAATATAACTCTATATATTGAATTTGAACACGCATTTTAATTTACTGAGGTCACATACTAACTCGAAAAATTCCAAAAAAAATATTTTCTAGCTTCGTATTGATGGTACGGTCCTAAGAAAGCTAATTTCGTCAAATTCCGAGACCGTTTGAAAAATGGCCATTTTCCAGTCGATTAAAATCAACTAAAATTGGTCAAACGCGTTTTCCTTTGTCACGCTCACATATTGATTCGAAAAATTACGAATTTTAAAACCTAGCAATAATTTGAGATCCCGGATCCAACAAAAGTGGTTTCGTCGAAAACCGAGGTCGTTCGCAAAATTTCCATTTTTAAGGGCCTGAATTCCATAACGACTATTCTGAAATTTCAACTGGGTATAACTTTTTATCCCCGCTATGAAATTTCGATTTCCCGGATTCGTTGGGAAGATATTCTCAAATAGATTCTAAAATTTTTGGTTTCACCAAAATCCGGTTTATTTTGCACCCGATACATTCATTTGAACTTTGAAATCGAAATATCAAACTACCGTGCCATTTTCGATTCCTTTTATAATTAAAATAAAATATTTATATTCTAACGACGATCTACATAAATATATACGTTCGAATTCTATTCAAAATAAATTTCTCGTCAATATTATTTAAAATAATTCATTTTAAATATTCAAAATTCATCAAAGTTGCTAGAATAAAAATTTTAAATTGGCTCAGAATTTCCGAGTTATTACATAAAATCATCCAAACCCAATAAATTTGTAAACATGTACCTATTTGTCGGGCAAACGATTTTATTTTTCTGCTCTAGCCTCCTTGCTATAACCTGTTCAATAGATATACATGTATATGCATGCAGTTGTAATCATTTTTCAATACAGTTCAATATTCGGTTCAATTTGGCATAATGGTTCAAAATTTTAATTAATCAAAACAATAATCATACAACACAACCATTAATCAATTAGTGAATTATAATTTAAAACACATAACTTTGATACATATACAGAAAATCATGTTTTGATGCCAAATCACAACCAACAATAAACCTATCTAGTTTTGGTTCTCACACCAGTCTAATGGAAATATATAGAAATCTCACTTTCAAAACATGAAAATAATTACAGATGATGACGCGTCAATCATCAGAATCAGGTCCGAGCGATTAGAGTGTGATCCTATATCTATCCAGTATATTAAAACTTCGAACATACGTTCATGACGCGTATATGCAAAATCTTTATATACTTGATTGTCCAAATTCAATACAAATAAAATATTCAAATACATATAAACTGGTTTTAATTTTCAAAACAAAACTTGTTTCCATTTGAAAAATACACTCTTCACACTCGTTCTAGGATACTACTGATCCTATTTCTAACGAGTCATTCTAATTGGATATTACTAATCCAATATCTGATGAATTCTTTCGTTCAGTTCTAATGTGTCTTGTTCTCGAGCTCTGTAAACCAAAGCTCCCATACCAAATTTAGTAACCCGTGACTTCCACGGTAAGGAAAGCACGAATTGCTTTGAGAACACGACAAATCAGAATGCAAACAGAAGAACATTTCATTGTTTATTACAACAATTCCATCAGAATACAAGAATATACAGAGTATGGATAAATATTACACATTTGATAAATACCTGAGATTTAAATTACATTTAAATACACAGCAGCGGAGAAATAATACAAAGAACAATTGAAAGTAATACACGGGTACAGAGCTTTCCGAATATTGTTCCAGCTGTAAACCAAGATCCTATGAATATAAATCTGCAAAACCAAAACTACTAACTGCCCATGTAGAAACTAGGGGCACCCAGAGTTTAGGTTAAAACAATAAACTCCAGGTCAGTCATGTGACTGGTGTGAGAACTAAAACAGTTATTAATATTTATTTTTAAAGTTAGGTAAATCAAGGGACCACGCCGTATAACAAGAAACAGGTTTCCTCCTTAGAACACTAGTGCATATAACAAAACAACGCAATGCTAAATAAAGGAAAATGAAGCTATTATAAGACCCAAGTCCCATCACATAATGCAACGCAAGCCGGATGATAGGGTTTTACCTTATAATTGCCAAAGAATGCTTGATACGTTTAAAAAAATATTAATTTGATTTTACTATAAGTGTATAGTGTCAAAACAATTTCAATCATAAGTATCAATCATAGACAGCATAGCTATCATCTACTATGTCACCATACTAGGTTCTACAAATAAAACCGCAATATCACGTATTGGAAATTGGATTCCATCATGAGTCGAGGCAAGGGGCAAGCTCCTCTCTGTTCGAGACACTCTAGCAAATGTCTCAGGACCACACACATCGATCCTTGGAATCGGTTGGGTCGGTCCTCTCTTACTTTTGAGGATTGGCATTTCCTGAACATACGTTTCCCAGTCCTATAGGACCTATATAATGGTATGTACGTCGGCTCACATAGTGCCAGTTATCGACCATATATTCACGGCGCCTCGCATTCCAACAACCACACAGGTAAAAAGTATATAAATGTCAGGGCTGGTTGGTCACTAACATCACCCATAGCTAGAAAGAAACGTCGTTTTCCCCAATGGTCCATATCCCGTTTTTGACTCATACCGAGGTGTGAGGCTCGCGAATTAATGCTATACACAAAGCTATGCTACATAGGCCGTGCTTTGATCATCAACCACAAGACTTTGCTTTTCAACAGAAGCCTTGATCATTTGCCACTTAGGCATGCCACACAGGCAATTCACTCCATACGACTGATGTCCATCGATATACAACCTCTAAGCTCGTACGTCTCAAAAAAGGGTGTTAAGCAAGAGAATAAATTCTCTGCCGCCAAGCATATGTATATTTAATAGAGATCAATCAACACAGAATAAAATCCAATGTTAGACACATAGTCCATTTACAAGTTCGTTCTGTGTCTGAACGAAACCAGAGGCACTTTCCTTGTATATCCATCGATCTCCAAGTACGTCTACACGATCACCAGCTGATTCCTTCCTCTTGGGTGTACAACCCAATCAAGATCATCAGTAATCACCTAAACGATGTGAAGACATCCGGTCTTCAACCACTGTCTTCTTCTTCGACTTATCGTCGAATCGGTTATTCAGAATAGGTATAAACCCGGCCTTTCCGAATAACCCGCGTATATAACAACCAAGTGTTACACAAACGCAACATACGCCTCATTCCAATTTAGAATATTCTTTTATTCAAAGAAAATCACATTCTTAGGGAAAGATTCCCATTAATTTTATCATAGATAAATTCTTCTAAATTTATTCTTTTATCTTCCTTTGGATATCTTTTCAAACCATGTTATGGTTTTCCAAACTAGTCGGGATTAGCGAACCACACCGAAGTAATTATTTATTTTATTTCCCAATCCCCACCTATTCATTCCATGGAGCAAAACTGGTAATACTCCATTTCTAACACCACGGTGTTATCGGTAAATATTAATTACCATTTCACGTTCAAATCTAATTAAAGATTTAACTATCTCTTTGGAGCAAAATTGGTGATACTCCATTCTCGATCACTTTAATCTAATTAAAGATTTATTAAAACTCCACTAAGTTTTAATCTTCTCAAAAATCCATATTAATGGTTATTCAAAGCTAAGAAATTAATCTTATCTTAACTGGGTTAAAGAACTAATGTCACCTAAAACACGGTTCACGATAAACCCAAAATCACATTCCATTGTTAATCGGGTTAAAGAACAGGTGTTATTCAAAACACCGCTCATGATAAACCCAAAAAACCAAATTAAATTCAATTCCAATTAAATACTAATTAACTGGACAATTTAACTAAATCTTAATTAAAAGATTTATTCTATTCTAAACTAGGTTCAAGAACAGTGTTATTTAAGACACCATTCACGACGAACCCAAAATCCCAATTGATACTAAATACAAGGCTCTGAATAGAAAATATATCGGCTTATATTCAATATCAAATTCTGAAACCAACAAATATCGTATTGGAAATAACGATATGAAATATATCTTTCAAATTTCCACAACCATATCTGTATAATCACGAAATCCAACATCGAAATATTCCAAAGACAATTTCGATTCAAATCCATTCCAATTCAATTATTGGAAATTCTGGTTATTTTCAAAACCATTTCAAATCCAATTATTTATTTTTAAAAATAAATGGAATTAAAATTCTAGTTCAAAACTAGTTCATTTCGATAAAAATCTATTTTTATCTTTTCAAATATGGAATTTTTCATCCCAAACCTTCACAAATCATTCCTTATGATTTTACACAAATTATTACTATTTTTAGTAATTTTATCAAGGCCCGTACAGTCAATTTCCATCAACGGCCATCGAACTGCACTTACATCAACCTTTTCCAAATTTGATTTGGACATAATTCCAAATCCAACCATTAGATTTCAAATCTCTAATATTAGTTAGAAAGCTCTTTTCGATACGAACCCAATGGTTCTGGTTTTAGGAGAATCCGATGGTCGGATCTCCCGCAACGTCAATTCGAATTCAATGGTCGAAATTCACGAACTGCCACGGCGCGGCGCGTTCTATTCATCCATTATATATAATATATATATATAATATATTTCGTCGATTTACTTTTAAAAAGTATTTTATAAATCTTTTTAAATTCGTTTTCGAAACGATTTCAACTTCATATTCAGTTTCGAATCAAAATTGAATAATCCACATCATCGATATACAAATGATAATATTTTCAAAACGTTATATTTTGAAATCACGTTCTTTTCTATATTCATTATAAAAACGAATATAATCAATATACATATCTTTCGCGTCGAAATGGCGCATATCTAATCAACACGGCTTTATATATTTCAATAACTTCGTTATTCTATTCAACAAATGAATATTTAATCTATTCAACACATGAATCTATATTTCTTTCAACACATGAATATTCTCAACACATGAGTATCGTCAACACATGACTATTTATTCTATTCAACACATGAATCTTCATTTTGTAATATTCTTTATTTTCCCAATTGGAATGAGGCCCAATCAATTACCATATAATGTTAATTATATGGATTCCATACAATACATGTATATAATTGCAATGATAAATAATCAACCATCATCCAAAGTGCACCACACAACTGCACAAGCCTTAAATATAGATAATTAATGCTTACATAGTCTGTCGACCAATCGATCGACATACAAGTAAATAAGTGGGATTAATGTACGCCAAATATCATCCCAACACCCGTGTGGGGTTTCAATCCACAAACACCGAATATTATTTGTGCAGTTGGGCGATGTGTAAAATTTATTGTCCCAACCAAATAGGTGTATATAAACAAACCGTCCGGTTTGTAAATGAATATTTATTTATTCACATTCACATTAAAAATTATATTTTTAACGATAATTTATTTATTTCAACACATGAATATTTTATTATCAATCAATGTTCACAACACATCAATCAAACAAACAAGTCGTCCGTGGTCTGTGGGCGACGGGTGTCGGGTGCTGCTAAGCACCGTCTGCATCCTAGTATATAATTTTAACTAGAAAACAAGATTAAAAGTGAGAAGTTCTCACCGACTAGCTAAACCAATACACTGCGACTCTTCATATGTAGAAATCTTCGTCGTGCTCGGCTTTTGTCAATTTTATTGTCCATAGCGACTACATATATAAAAATCACATTTTTATATTGTTGCTATGTATATAAAAATCACATTTTTATGCCGCTACTATATAGATAAAAATTCTATTTTTACACCGCTATTATATAGATAAAAATTCTATTTTTACACCGCTACTATATAGATAAAAATTCTTTTTTTACAATGGTGTTCATATAATAAAGATTATATCTTTATCACGCTATTCTCTATATAAAAATTATATTTTTTATATATAAAGATCGTATTTTTATATCACTGCTACATATGTAAAAATTACTCCTTTACAATGCTACTTCCATGATAAAAATTATATTTTTATCTTGCTAGCAATATAATAAAAATTATATTTTTAAATCACCACTCATATAAAAATCACATTTTTGCTTCTTCTACATAATAAAAATCATATTTTTGCCTCGCTTTCACATATATAAAAATCCGATCTTTCTACGTGATTAACATATATAAAAATCCTACCTTTCTACGTGATTAACGTATATAAAAATCAGGCCTTTCTACGTGATTAACATATATAAAAATCAAATCTTTAAGGTTCTAAAAATCATATCTTTGAACAATAAAAAACCTAGCTTTTCTATGTTAAAAATATGAACTTTCTACGATTAAAAATCTAATCTTTAAGGTGTTAAAAATCTAAACTTTATGTTAATAAAAATATAATCTTTCTATGAATTAAAATCTTATGTAAAATAGACTTAAAATGATATGCGAATAAACTGAAAACATATATAAAAACAAAATTTTATATTAAATAAAACACTTACAATGTTTGTCTTAGCGAGAGGAGGGGGAATTCCTGCAGATTTTGGAGAGAAAGAGGGATTGGGGCGCGGGGTCAGAGAAGAAGAAGGGGATGGGAGAGGAAGGAGGAACGGCGACGGAAGGAGGGGTGCGGTGGCATGTCGGCAAAGCAGGGTGCGGAGGTCTCGAACGGCAGAGGAGCGAGGATCGGGAGATGGGGAACGAGGAGGAGGATCGGGAGATGGGGGGCCTTGCTGTAACAACCCGAAAAGCTAGGCCAGTTTAAATTTTTTATTTTGGCAATTTTAGCGAATTTTGATTATTTAAAATAGATTATTTTATATAATATCGACGAGAAATTTATTTTTAATATAATTCGAACGAATATATTTATATACGTCGTAGTTAGAATATAAATAATTATATATAATTATAAATAGAATTGAAAATGGCGCGGTAGTTCGATAATTCGATTTCAAACTTCAATTGAACGTACCGGGTGCAAAACAATCCGGATTTTAGCGAAACCAAAAATAATAGGATCTAATTGATAATATCTTTCCAACGAATCCGAGAAATCGAAATTTCATAACGGGAATCAAAAGATATGTCCAGTTGAAAATTCTGAATAGTCGCTATGGACTTCAGGCCCTTAAAAATGGGAATTTTGCAAACGACCTCGGATTTCGACGAAACCACTTTTGTTGGGTCTGTGATGTCAAATTATTGCTAGATTCCAAATTTCATAATTTTTTGATTCAATATGTGAGCGTGGCAAAGGAAAACGCGTTTGACCAATTTCAGTTGATTTTAATCGACTGGAAAATGGCCATTTTTCCAACGTTCTCAGAATTCGACGAAACTAGTTTTGTTAGGACCGTATAGTCAATACGAAGCTAGAAAATAATTTTATGGAATTTTTAGAGTTCGTATGTGACCCCGGTAAATTGAAATACGTGTTCAAATTCAATATATAGAAGTATATGTTGATTTTGACAAAAACTGATTGTAACGATCGAATCAGCTTACGATACACATCCCATTGTTTTCGGAATGGGGGTAATTAGCTATGGACGATAGGCGGTGGGCCTCGTTTAGAGGTCGTATGTAAAAGTCAACTTTTTTTCAATTAAAATAATAAAAATAAACCCCCCCTTCCCTCTCTATATTCTTTCTGCCCCCCCCTTCTCGTTTTCATTAATTCAGAGAAAAAAAAGGGCGGAGCCCTAAATCGCACGCCGCCACCGTATCGCGCCCGCCACCAGTCGCCCCCTCCTCCTCCGTCGACAGCAACCACCACCGAACCCCCTGCTCTCGCGACGCAGCACCCCCTGCCACCAAAAGTCGACCGCAACCACCACCGAACCACCCCTCTCTTCCTCTTCCCTCCTGCGCCGCCTCCTATTTTTCTTCTTCTTCGACTGAGAAGCCCTTCTTCTCCTCCTTTGACCAAAAACAAAGTGAGTTTATATATTGTTTTAATTTATTTTATTCAATGAAGTTAGTTAAATCAGTTTTATTCTTAGTGTTGAAAAGCTATGATTTTTACTATATGAAAGAGTAGTTTTTTAAAGGAAGAAAAACGATATTTTTAAAGGGAGAAAGGCGTGATTTTTACATATGTATTGGCATCAAAAATATGATCTTTATATAGTATAGATATTAAAAATATGATTTTTTTTTATTATAGAAAGAGTGAAAAGATGAAATCTATATTTTAAAAAAAAATGAAATCTTTATTTTAGAAAAGGCGAAATCTTTTAAAATAGAAAAGATTAGATTTTTAAAATAGAAAAGGCGAGATTTTTATATATTGAATAGCAAAGTAAAAATTCGATTTTTATATATTGAATAGCAAAGTAAAAATTCGATTTTTATATATTGAATAGCAAAGTAAAAATTCGATTTTTATATATTGAATAACGAAGTAAAAATTCGATTTTTATATATTGAATAACGAAGTAAAAATTCGATTTTTATATATAGAATAGCAAAGTAAAAATTCGGTTTTATATATAGAATAGCGAAGTAAAAATTTGATTTTTATATATAGAATAGCGAAGTAAAAATTCGATTTTTATATATTGAATAGCGAAGTGAAAATAAGATTTTTATAAATATAGTGGCTACGGGCAACGAAAGCGACAAAAGGCGAGAATGGCGATGATTTCTGTAAATGAAGTGTCGTGGAGTTGGGATATCTATCGGTGAGAACTTCTCACTCTTCAATTTCTTTTTCTAGTTATATATATACTAGGATGCTGACGGTGTTTAGTAGCACCCGACACCCGTCATCCACAGACCATGGATGGCTTGTTTGTTAAATTGTTTGGTTGTGTAGTTGGTTAGTATATTTGGTTTGAATTGAATTTTTTGGTGAAATGAAATTAATTTGATTGATGTGTGAATGGCGTGGGCCTTCACTTGACCGGGGATAAGGCTAGGCCTCGTCCCGTTTCTAGTATCATGCCGTTATGCCGCCGAAATTTTCTAAAATAAGTTAGAAAAATAAAGATAGCATTTTATTTAATAAATGAACCGAATAGAATATCCATAGGTTGAATAAAATAATTTGGACGTTGAAAATATAATTTTTAATGTGGATGTGAATAAATAAATATTCATTTACAAACCAGACAGTTTGTTTATGTACACCAATTTGAAGGACATTGATTGGGTCAATAAATTTTACACATCGCCCAACTGCACAAATAAAATCTGTGTTTGATTGTTTGAAACCCCACACGGGTATTGGGATAAAATACGACATACACTAATCCCAATAATTAGTTGTTTGTCGATCGATTGATTGACAGGCTGTTATAAGCGTTAGATATCTATATTTGATGCTTATACAGTGTAGTGCACCTTGGATGATGGTTGATTATTTGTCGTTGCTATTATATACATGTGTTGTATGGAATCCATATAATTAACTTTATATGGTAATTGATTGGGCCTCATTCCAATTTAGAAAATAAAGAATATTATAAAATAAAGGTTCATGTGTTGACTGTACTCATCCGTTGAGATTAGTCATGTGTTGAACGAAATATTTTAACAATAAAATTTACATCTTTATCATATATAAAATATATTAAACAACAAAAAGAGTCACACGTGGACAGTACTCATTCGTTGAGATTAGTCGTGTGTTGACAAAAATATAGATTCATTTGTTGAATAGAATAAATATTCATTTGTTGAATAGGATAACAGATTTATTGAAATATAAAGCCGTGTTGATTAGAGATGCGCTATTTTGACGCGAACGATATTTATATCGATTATATTTGAATTGAAAACGATTTCGAATTGAATTAAATTGAAAACGATTTCGAATTGAATTGAATTGAAAACGATTTCGAATTGAATTGAATTGAAAACGAATTTGAATTGAATCGAATAGAAAACCAATTTGAATTGAATCGAATTGAAAACGAATTTGAATTGAATCGAATAGAAAACCAATTTGATTTGAATTGAATAGAAAACGAATTTGAATTGAATTGAAAAGAAAATCAATTCGAATCGAATTAAAATCGATTTGAATTAAAATCAAATAGAAATGAAAGTAAAAAGGATTTATAATAGAAAATTCAATTTTGATTTGAATTTGAAATAAAGGTTGAAAGTGTTTTTGAAACGAATTCAAAACTACTTATGTAATTCATTTTAAATAGGAATCGACGAAATATATATTATATATATAATATAATGGCCTGAATAGAACGCGCCGCGCCGCGGCAGTTCGTGAATTTTGACCATTGACTTCGAACGGACGTTACGGGAGATCCGACCGTCGGATTCTCCTAAAACCGGAACTGTTGGGTTCGTATCGAAAAGAGCTTCCTCACGAATATTAGAAATTTGAAATCTAACGGTTGGATTTGGAGATACGTCCAAATCAAATTTGAAAAAGGTCGCTGTAAGTGCAGTTCGATGACCGTTGATGGAAATCAACTGTACGGGCCTTGATAAAATTATTAAAAATATCAATAATTTGTGTAAAAACATAAGAAATGATTTGGGAAAAATTGGGATGAAAAACTCCATATTTGAAAAGATAAAAATAGATTTTTATCGAAATGAACTAGTTTAGAACTGAAATTAAAACCCTTTTATTTTTAAATAAATAAATTGGATTTGAAATGGGTTTAAATAGAATTGATTCATGGGTTTATCGTGAACTGTGATTTAAATGACACTAGTTCTTTAACCCAGTAAAAGGAGTTTTAATGAATCTGCAATTAGATTGAAACGTGAATTGATAATTTAAATTATCAAATTTAGAAAATGAGCGAGAATGGAGTATCACCAGTTTTGCTCCAAACGATAGTTAAATCTTTAATTAGATTTGAACGTGGAATGGTAATTAATTTTACTGATAACACCGTGGTGTTAGATATGGAGTATTACCAGTTTTGCTTCATGGGATGAATAGGTTGGGATTGGGAAATAAAATAAATAATTACTTCGGTGTGGTTCGCTAATCTCGACTAGTTTAGAAAACTATAATTTGGTTTGAAATGACATCCAAAGGAAGATTAAAGAATAAATTCAAAGAATTTATCTTGGATAAAATTAATGGGAACTTTTCCCTAAGAATTGAAATTTAGAAACTAGCTGTAGGTTAGTTAAGAAAAATGGTTTCCTGGTTATTGATCTGATGTTGGTTTCGGCCTTCGGGATTAATATTTGGGAAATTGTTCTCTTGCTGATTTACGGTTAATGACTAATGAATTGGAATGAGGCGTATGTTGTATTTGTGTAACATTTGTTTTTAATATACGCGGGTTGTTCGGAAAGGCCGGGTTTATACCCATTCTGAATAACCGATTCGACGATATGTTGAAGATGAAGACGGTGGTTGAAGACTGTGACGCGAAGGAATTTCGCTCGGTCCGAACCAGTCGCTAAACCGATCCAGGCCGTTCGAAACGCCCTATCGTTTGAGAACAAACCACAACAGAACGCATATAAAAGAACATTTCATCGTATATTACAACAATGCATCAGATTACAAGAATATACAGAGTATAAAAGAATATTACACAGAAATATCAGAGATTAAAAATAAGTTACATAGCAGCGGAAAAATAATACAATACACAACTAGAATGAGATATACGGATACAAAGCTTTCCGGATATCGTTCCAGCTGTAAACCAGGATCCTGTGAATATAAATCTGCAAAACCAAAACTGCTAGTTGCCCGTGTCAAAATAGGGGCACCCAGAGTTTAGGTTAAAACAATAAACTCCAGGTCAGTCATGTGACTGGTGTGAGAACTAAAACAGTTATTATCTTTATTTTCAAAGTTAGGTAAATCAAGGGACCACGCCGTATAACACGGAACGGGTTTCCTCCCAAGAATACCAGTGCATGAAACAAACAGCGCAATGCTAAATAAAGAAAAATGAAGCTGTTATAAGACCCAGGTCCCATCACACAATGCAACGCAGCCGAGGATAGGGTTTTCCCTTATAACAGCCAAAGAATGCTTGATACGTTTAAAACAAATCATTTGATACTATTATAAGTGCATAGTGTATAAAACACTTCAAATCATAAGTATCAATCATAGGCGGCATGAGCGCCCCATCCCACTATGTCGCCATACTAGGATCTACAAATAAAACCGCAAATGTCACGTATTTGGAAATTGGATTTCCGTCTATGAACCGAGGCAAAAGATAGTCCTCAACCGATTCGAGACGCTCTAGCCCGTGTCTCAGGACCCAGACACAGGTGGGCCCTTGGATCCTCAGGGCCGGTCCACCGATGTGGATTAAAATGCCTGAACACTACGTCTCCCACCCTATGGGGTGTAAGTCTGGTCCGTCTGCCGACCAGAATGCATCGGCCAAAACCGATATAACCGAGGCGCCTCGCAACAGCAACAACCACATAAGTCAAACTCGTCAGGGCGTGTAAAACCACTGACGCCACTTCTAGCTAGAAAGAAACGTATGCCCTCCCTGACGTCCGTCTCCCGTTTTTGGTTCATACCGGGTGTGAGACTCGCGAAGCAAACGTTACACAAAGCTACGCCACAAAGGCCGTGCTTTGATCATCACCACAAGACTTTGCTTTTCAACAGAAGCCTCGATCAATTGCCACTTAGGCATGCCACACAGGCAATTCACTCCATGCGTTTGATATCCATCAATATATAACCCCTGAGCTCGTACGTCTCAGAGAAGGGCGTTAAGCAAGAGAATAAATTCTCCGCCGCCAAGCAGATATATATTTAATAGAAATCAATCACACAGACTAAAATCCAATGTCAGACACACAGTCCATTTACAAGTCCGTTCTAGGTCTGAACGAAACCGGAGGCACCTAGTACCCCGCATATCCATCGATCTCCAAGTACGTCTGGACGATCACCAACTGTTTCCATCTTCTTGGGTGTACAGCCCAATCAAGATCATCAGTTATCACCCAAACGACGTGAAGACTTCCGGTCTTCGACCACCGTCTTCACCTTCGACACCACGTCGAATCAGTTATTCAGAATGGGATAAACCCGGTCTTTCTGAATAACTCGCGTATATATTATAAAAGTGTTACACAAACACAACATACGCCTCATTCCACTTCAGAATATTCTTTTATTCAAATATTCCCATTAATTTTATCCAAGATAAATTCGTTAAATTTATTCTTTAATCTCCTTTGAATATCAATTCAAACTAGTCGGGATTAGCGAACCACACCGAAGTAATCATTTATTTTATTTACCAATCCCAACCTATTCATCCCATGAAGTAAAACTGGTAGTACTTCATATCTAACACCACAGTGTCATCGGTAATTCAATTACCATTTCACGTTCAAATCTAATTAAAGATTTAACTATCGCCTGGAGTAAAACTGGTGATACTCCATTCTCGATCTTTTCAATCTATTTAAAGATTCATTTAAACTCCACTTAGTTTTAATCTTTAACTGGGTTAAAGAATCAGTGTCATCTAAAACACGGTTCACGATAAACCCAAAATCACTTTCCATTAATTATCGGGTTAAAGAACGAGTGTTATTTAAAACACTGTTCACGATAAACCCAAAAATCAATACCAATTCAATTCCAATTAAATATCATTTAATTAGTACACTTCATTAAATCTAACTAAAAAGATTTAATCTTTTCTCAACTGGGTTCAAGAACAGTGTTAGTGAAGACACCATTCACGACAAACCCAAATCACATTCGATATTCAATACAAGGCTCTGAATAGAAAATATATCGGCTTATATTCAATATCGAATTCTACGACTAACAAATGTCGTATTGGAAATAACGATATAAATATATATCTTTCAAATTTCCATAACAACCCCTGTATAATCACGAATTTCAAAATCGAAATATTCCGAAGACAATTTCGATTCAAACCCACTCCAATGCAATCATTGGAAATTCTGGTTATTTTCAAAACCCTTTTCAAATTCAATTTATTTACAAAAAAAATAAATAGAATTATAATTCTAGTTCAAAACTAGTTCATTTCGATAAAAATCTATTTTTTTATCTTTTCAAATATGGAGTTTTTCATCCCAAATCTTCACAAATCATTTCTTATGATTTTACACAAATTATTACTATTTTTAATAATTTTCTCAAGGCCCGTACAGTCGATTTCCATCAATGGCCATCGAACTGCACTTACAGCGACCTTTTTCAAATTTGATTTGGACATAATTCCAAATCCAATCGTTAGATTTCAAATTTCTAACCTTCGCTAGAAAGCTCTTTTCGATACGAACCCAACGGTTCCGGTTTTAGGAGAATCCGACGGTCGGATCTCCCGTAACGTCCATTTGAAATCAATGGTCGAAATTCGCGAACTGCCGCGGCGCGGCGCGTTCTATTCAGGCCATTATATTATATATATAATATATATAATATATACTTCGTCGATTTCTATTTAAAACGAATTATATAAATAGTTTAAAATTCGTTTCAAAATCTATTTCAACTTCCATCTCAATGCAATTCAATTCATTTCGAAATCACTTTCAATTCAATTCACTTTGAATTCGTTTTCAATTCAATTCATTTCGAAATCACTTTCAATTCAATTCACTTTGAATTCGTTTTCAATTCAATTCATTTCGAAATCACTTTCAATTCAATTCACTTTGAATTCGTTTTCAATTCAATTCATTTCGAAATCACTTTCAATTTAATTCACTTTGAATTCGTTTTCAATTCAATTCATTTCGAAATCACTTCCCATTCAATTCACTTTGAATTCGTTTTCAATTCAATTCATTTCGAAATCACTTTCAATTCAATTCACTTTGAATTCGTTTTCAATTCAATTCATTTCGAAATCACTTTCAATTCAATTCATTTCAAAATATTCGATTTCGAAATCACTTTTCAATATTCATTTTAAAATGAATAAAATCGATATAAATATCGTTCACGTCAAAATGGCGTCAAACTAATCAACACGACTTCATAAATTTCTATTTTTAAATATTCTATTTCAAATATTTCTATTTCAAATATTTCCATTTCTAAACTGGAATGAGGCCCAATCAACTACCATATAAAATTAATTATATGGATTTTCATACAACACATGTATATAATAGCATTGAAAATAATCAACCATCAACCAAAGTGCACTACACTGTATAAGCATCAAATATAGATATTCAACGCTTATACAGCCTGTCAATCAATCGATCGACATATTTAATCAATCAGGATGAGTGAACTTCAAATTTCATCCTAACACCCGTGTGGGGTTTCAAACAATCAAACACATATTTTATTTGTGCAGTTAGGCGATGTGTAAAATTTATCGACCCAATCAACGTCATTCAAATAGGTGTACATAAACAAACCGTCTGGTTTGTAAATGAATATTTATTTATTCACATTCACGTTAAAAATTATATTTTTAACGATAACACATTTTATTTTAACATATGAATTTCTATTCAGTTCATTCTTTAAATAAAATGCTATTTTTATTTTTCTAACTTATTTTAGAAAATTTCGACGGCATAACGGCACGATACTAGAGACGGGACAAGGCCTAGCCTTATCCCCGGTCTAGTGAAGGCCCACGCCATTCACACATCAATCAAACCAATCAGTTTCACCAAACAATTCAATTCAACCAAATAAATAAATCAATCACCCAACATTCAACTAAACAAACAAGTCCATGGTCTGTGGACGGGTGTCGGGTGCTACTAAGCACCGTCTGCATCCTAGTATATATATATAACTAGAAAAGAAATTGAAAGGTGAGAAATTCTCACTTATAGCTATCCTAGCTCCACGGCACTTCATTTGCAGAAGTCTTCGTCGTTTCGCCTTTTTGTCACCTTCGTTGCTGCTTTCACTACATACGTAAAAATCACATTTTTACTTCGCTATTCAATATATAAAAATCCATTTTTCTATCGAAGTTCAATATATAAAAATTCTATCTTTCTATCGAAGTTCAATATATAAAAATTCTATTTTTTACTATGCTTTTCGATATATAAAAATCGAATTTTTACTTTGCTTTTCAATATATAAAAATCGAATTTTTAGTTCGCTATTCAATATATAAAAATCGAATTTTTATTTCAAAGTTCAATATATAAAAAACGAATTTTTATCTCAAAGTTCAATATATTAAAAACGAATTTTTATTTCAAAGTTCATTCATTTTTAAAGTTCAAACCTTTTTTCTAAAAATCAGTTTTTACTTTTTATTTTAAAATCAGTTTTACTCTTGTTAAAAATCAGTTTTTTTTTTTCAAATCAGTCTTTGTTTTCTTTTCCAAACAGTTTTTCTTTTATTAAAATGCAGTTTTTAAAAATCCTTTTAAAAATGCAGTTTTTAAAAACTTTTAAAAACAGTTTTTTTTTCTTTTATAAAATTTCAGTTTTTAAATCCTAAAATAAAAATCAGTTTTCACCTTTTATAATGTCAGTTTATAAAAAAAAACAGTTTATAAAACTAGAAGAAATCAGTTTTTAAACTTATTAAAAATACAGTTTTATAACTCAGAAATAAAAATAAAAATAAATTAACTTAAAAAAAAACTCACCGTTTCGAAGTGGAGGAGGCGTCGGCAGCAGGGTTGGTGGTCGGTGTGGCGTCGCGACAGGGTGCGGAGGCTTCGGGTTGTCGAGGGCGAGGGTTGCGTCGCCTGGAGGGGCTCGATTGGATGTCGCAATGTCTGGTGGGAGGAGGAGGTTGGTCGGCGGCTCGAGCGTCAGGGGCTTCGGCGAAGGGTTCGGCGGCGCGATTTAGTTTCTAGGGTTTTTTTTTTTCACTTTCTGATAAATGATCGGGGGGGGGGGGGGGCAAGCAGAAAGAAAAGGGGAGAAGTATATTTTTTTATTATTTTATTTTATTATTTTATTATTAAATTATGCACAAGGGTTGACTTTTACATATGACCTCGAAACGAGGTCCACCGCCTGTCGCCCATAGCGTTTTACCCCCATTCCGAACACAATGGGATATGTATCGTAAGCTGGTTTGATCGTTACAATCAGTTTCCTTTGAATTTACATTTAAATCACTATATTGAATTTTAAACGTACATTTCAAATTACCGGGGTCACATACTAACTAGAAAAATTCCAGAAAAATATTTTCTAGCTTCGTATGGACGATACGGTCCTAACAAAACTAGTTTCGTCGAATTCTGAGACCGTTAGAAAAATGGCCAATTTCCAGTCGATTAAAATCAACTGAAACTGGTCGAACGCGTTTTCCTTTGCCACGCTCACATATTGATTCGAAAAATTATGAAATTTGAAACCTAGCAATAACTTTACATCACGGACCCAACAAAACTGGTTTCGTCGAAATCCGAGGTCGTTTGCAAAATGTCCATTTTTAAGGGCCTGAATTCCATAGCGACTATTCAGAATTTTCAACTGGACATATCTTTTGATTCCCGATATGAAATCTTGATTTTTCGGATTCGTTGGAAAGATATTCACTATTAGATTCCATTATTTTTGGTTTCACTAAAATCCGGATTGTTTTGCACCCGGTACATTCAATTGAAGTTTGAAATCGAATTATCGAACTACCGCGCCATTTTCAATTCTATTTATAATTATATATAAATATTTATATTCTAACGACGACGCGTATAATATATACGTTCTAATTCTATATTCAAAATAAATTTTCGTAGATATTATTTAAAATAATTCATTTTAAATAATCAAAATTCGCTAAAATTGCCAAAATAAAAATTTTAAACTGGCCCAGATTTTCGGGTTGTTACAATCTCCCCCACTTAAAACTTTTCGTCCCCGAAAAGGAACAAAGTCGAAAGTGGTTTGATTATTCAGCTCTACGTTCGATCTGGCTTCCCTTCTCTAACTTTTCAGTTTCTGAGAATTTCAAAAATTTGGCTAACACCCTAAATTTTTGAAAAATTTCGCCATAACCTCCCCTGCACCGGGAGCATCGGGGAATTTCAAATAGCTTCCCCGGTCCTTCAAATCTCAAAAAGAAAAAGAAAAAGCCAAGCGGCTAGCCAATAGGCTCACAAAATCATCATCACCCAAACAAAACAGGAAATTATGTAGTAAACATGTACCTATTTGTCGGGCAAACAAATTTTATTCTCTGGCTCTAGCCTCCTTGCTATGACCTGTTCAAGGTAAGTACATATATGCAAGCAAATGCGACCAATTTTCAATATAATTCAATATTCGGTTCAATTAGGCTAAATGGCTAAAAATTAGCAAACAAATAAACAAACAACACAAACATCAATCAATTAGTGAATTATCATTTCAAATTCATAATTTTGATACATATACAAAAATCACATTTTTGATGCCAAACCACAACAATAGGCCCTATCTAATTTTGGTTCTCACACCAGTCAATAGGAAATATATAGATATCACACCTTCGAAACACGAATACCAATTCTGATGATGTTCGAACTATCATCAGAATCATCTTCGGGCGACTAGAGTGTGATTCTATATCTATCCAGTATATTAAAACCTCGAATAGACGCTAGCTAGGCGCATACGCAAAATCTTTATATATTGGACTGTCCTAATCAATATAAATAAATAATCAAATACGATTAAGTGATTTAGATTTTCAAAACTAAATTTGTTTTCATTTGAAAATTTACTCCTCACACTCGTTCTAGGATACTACTGATCCCATCTCTAACGAGTCATTCTCATTGGATTTTACTAATCCAATATCTGATGAATTCTTTCGTATGGTTCTAATGTGCCTTATTCTCTTAGCTTTGTAAACCAAAGCTCTGATACCAACTGTGCCGCGAAGGAATTTCGCTCGGTCCGAACCAGTCGCTAAACCGATCCAGGCCGTTCGAAACGCCCTATCGTTTGAGAACAAACCACAACAGAACGCATATAAAAGAACATTTCATCGTATATTACAACAATGCATCAGATTACAAGAATATACAGAGTATAAAAGAATATTACACAGAAATATCAGAGATTAAAAATAAGTTACATAGCAGCGGAAAAATAATACAATACACAACTAGAATGAGATATACGGATACAAAGCTTTCCGGATATCGTTCCAGCTGTAAACCAGGATCCTGTGAATATAAATCTGCAAAACCAAAACTGCTAGCTGCCCGTGTCAAAATAGGGGCACCCAGAGTTTAGGTTAAAACAATAAACTCCAGGTCAGTCATGTGACTGGTGTGAGAACTAAAACAGTTATTATCTTTATTTTCAAAGTTAGGTAAATCAAGGGACCACGCCGTATAACACGGAACGGGTTTCCTCCCAAGAATACCAGTGCATGAAACAAACAGCGCAATGCTAAATAAAGAAAAATGAAGCTGTTATAAGACCCAGGTCCCATCACACAATGCAACGCAGCCGAGGATAGGGTTTTCCCTTATAACAGCCAAAGAATGCTTGATACGTTTAAAACAAATCATTTGATACTATTATAAGTGCATAGTGTATAAAACACTTCAAATCATAAGTATCAATCATAGGCGGCATGAGCGCCCCATCCCACTATGTCGCCATACTAGGATCTACAAATAAAACCGCAAATGTCACGTATTTGGAAATTGGATTTCCGTCTATGAACCGAGGCAAAAGATAGTCCTCAACCGATTCGAGACGCTCTAGCCCGTGTCTCAGGACCCAGACACAGGTGGGCCCTTGGATCCTCAGGGCCGGTCCACCGATGTGGATTAAAATGCCTGAACACTACGTCTCCCCACCCTATGGGGTGTAAGTCTGGTCCGTCTGCCGACCAGAATGCATCGGCCAAAACCGATATAACCGAGGCGCCTCGCAACAGCAACAACCACATAAGTCAAACTCGTCAAGGCGTGTAAAACCACTGACGCCACTTCTAGCTAGAAAGAAACGTATGCCCTCCCTGACGTTCGTCTCCCGTTTTTGGTTCATACCGGGTGTGAGACTCGCGAAGCAAACGTTACACAAAGCTACGCCACAAAGGCCGTGCTTTGATCATCACCACAAGACTTTGCTTTTCAACAGAAGCCTCGATCAATTGCCACTTAGGCATGCCACACAGGCAATTCACTCCATGCGTTTGATATCCATCAATATATAACCCCTGAGCTCGTACGTCTCAGAGAAGGGCGTTAAGCAAGAGAATAAATTCTCTGCCGCCAAGCAGATATATATTTAATAGAAATCAATCACACAGACTAAAATCCAATGTCAGACACACAGTCCATTTACAAGTCCGTTCTAGGTCTGAACGAAACCGGAGGCACCTAGTACCCCGCATATCCATCGATCTCCAAGTACGTCTGGACGATCACCAACTGTTTCCATCTTCTTGGGTGTACAGCCCAATCAAGATCATCAGTTATCACCCAAACGACGTGAAGACTTCCGGTCTTCGACCACCGTCTTCACCTTCGACACCACGTCGAATCAGTTATTCAGAATGGGATAAACCCGGTCTTTCTGAATAACTCGCGTATATATTATAAAAGTGTTACACAAACACAACATACGCCTCATTCCACTTCAGAATATTCTTTTGTTCAAATATTCCCATTAATTTTATCCAAGATAAATTCTTTAAATTTATTCTTTAATCTCCTTTGAATATCAATTCAAACTAGTCGGGATTAGCGAACCACACCGAAGTAATCATTTATTTTATTTCCCAATCCCAACCTATTCATCCCATGAAGTAAAACTGGTAGTACTTCATATCTAACACCACAGTGTCATCGGTAATTCAATTACCATTTCACGTTCAAATCTAATTAAAGATTTAACTATCGCCTGGAGTAAAACTGGTGATACTCCATTCTCGATCTTTTCAATCTATTTAAAGATTCATTAAAACTCCACTTAGTTTTAATCTTTAACTGGGTTAAAGAATCAGTGTCATCTAAAACACGGTTCACGATAAACCCAAAATCACTTTCCATTAATTATCGGGTTAAAGAACGAGTGTTATTTAAAACACTGTTCACGATAAACCCAAAAATCAATACCAATTCAATTCCAATTAAATATCATTTAATTAGTACACTTCATTAAATCTAACTAAAAAGATTTAATCTTTTCTCAACTGGGTTCAAGAACAGTGTTAGTGAAGACACCATTCACGACAAACCCAAATCACATTCGATATTCAATACAAGGCTCTGAATAGAAAATATATCGGCTTATATTCAATATCGAATTCTACGACTAACAAATGTCGTATTGGAAATAATGATATAAATATATATCTTTCAAATTTCCATAACAACCCCTGTATAATCACGAATTTCAAAATCGAAATATTCCGAAGACAATTTCGATTCAAACCCACTCCAATGCAATCATTGGAAATTCTGGTTATTTTCAAAACCCTTTTCAAATTCAATTTATTTACAAAAAAAATAAATAGAATTATAATTCTAGTTCAAAACTAGTTCATTTCGATAAAAATCTATTTTTTTTATCTTTTCAAATATGGAGTTTTTCATCCCAAATCTTCACAAATCATTTCTTATGATTTTACACAAATTATTACTATTTTTAATAATTTTCTCAAGGCCCGTACAGTCGATTTCCATCAATGGCCATCGAACTGCACTTACAGCGACCTTTTTCAAATTTGATTTGGACATAATTCCAAATCCAACCGTTAGATTTCAAATTTCTAACCTTCGCTAGAAAGCTCTTTTCGATACGAACCCAACGGTTCCGGTTTTAGGAGAATCCGACGGTCGGATCTCCCGTAACGTCCATTTGAAATCAATGGTCGAAATTCGCGAACTGCCGCGGCGCGGCGCGTTCTATTCAGGCCATTATATTATATATATAATATATATAATATATACTTCGTCGATTTCTATTTAAAACGAATTATATAAATAGTTTAAAATTCGTTTCAAAATCTATTTCAACTTCCATCTCAATGCAATTCAATTCATTTCGAAATCACTTTCAATTCAATTCACTTTGAATTCGTTTTCAATTCAATTCATTTCGAAATCACTTTCAATTCAATTCACTTTGAATTCGTTTTCAATTCAATTCATTTCGAAATCACTTTCAATTCAATTCACTTTGAATTCGTTTTCAATTCAATTCATTTCGAAATCACTTTCAATTTAATTCACTTTGAATTCGTTTTCAATTCAATTCATTTCGAAATCACTTCCCATTCAATTCACTTTGAATTCGTTTTCAATTCAATTCATTTCGAAATCACTTTCAATTCAATTCACTTTGAATTCGTTTTCAATTCAATTCATTTCGAAATCACTTTCAATTCAATTCATTTCAAAATATTCGATTTCGAAATCACTTTTCAATATTCATTTTAAAATGAATAAAATCGATATAAATATCGTTCACGTCAAAATGGCGTCAAACTAATCAACACGACTTCATAAATTTCTATTTTTAAATATTCTATTTCAAATATTTCTATTTCAAATATTTCCATTTCTAAACTGGAATGAGGCCCAATCAACTACCATATAAAATTAATTATATGGATTTTCATACAACACATGTATATAATAGCATTGAAAATAATCAACCATCAACCAAAGTGCACTACACTGTATAAGCATCAAATATAGATATTCAACGCTTATACAGCCTGTCAATCAATCGATCGACATATTTAATCAATCAGGATGAGTGAACTTCAAATTTCATCCTAACACCCGTGTGGGGTTTCAAACAATCAAACACATATTTTATTTGTGCAGTTAGGCGATGTGTAAAATTTATCGACCCAATCAACGTCATTCAAATAGGTGTACATAAACAAACCGTCTGGTTTGTAAATGAATATTTATTTATTCACATTCACGTTAAAAATTATATTTTTAACGATAACACATTTTATTTTAACATATGAATTTCTATTCAGTTCATTCTTTAAATAAAATGCTATTTTTATTTTTCTAACTTATTTTAGAAAATTTCGGCGGCATAACGGCACGATACTAGAGACGGGACATGGCCTAGCCTTATCCCCGGTCTAGTGAAGGCCCACGCCATTCACACATCAATCAAACCAATCAGTTTCACCAAACAATTCAATTCAACCAAATAAATAAATCAATCACCCAACATTCAACTAAACAAACAAGTCCATGGTCTGTGGACGGGTGTCGGGTGCTACTAAGCACCGTCTGCATCCTAGTATATATATATAACTAGAAAAGAAATTGAAAGGTGAGAAATTCTCACTTATAGCTATCCTAGCTCCACGGCACTTCATTTGCAGAAGTCTTCGTCGTTTCGCCTTTTTGTCACCTTCGTTGCTGCTTTCACTACATACGTAAAAATCACATTTTTACTTCGCTATTCAATATATAAAAATCCATTTTTCTATCGAAGTTCAATAAATAAAAATTCTATCTTTCTATCGAAGTTCAATATATAAAAATTCTATTTTTTACTATGCTTTTCGATATATAAAAATCGAATTTTTACTTTGCTTTTCAATATATAAAAATCGAATTTTTAGTTCGCTATTCAATATATAAAAATCGAATTTTTATTTCAAAGTTCAATATATAAAAAACGAATTTTTATCTCAAAGTTCAATATATAAAAAACGAATTTTTATTTCAAAGTTCATTCATTTTTAAAGTTCAAACCTTTTTTCTAAAAATCAGTTTTTACTTTTTATTTAAAATCAGTTTTACTTTTGTTAAAAATCAGTTTTTTTTTTTTCAAATCAGTCTTTGTTTTCTTTTCCAAACAGTTTTTCTTTTATTAAAATGCAGTTTTTAAAAATCCTTTTAAAAATGCAGTTTTTAAAATCTTTTAAAAACAGTTTTTTTTTCTTTTATAAAATTTCAGTTTTTAAATCCTAAAACAAAAATCAGTTTTCACCTTTTATAATGTCAGTTTATAAAAAAAAAACAGTTTATAAAACTAGAAGAAATCAGTTTTTAAACTTATTAAAAATACAGTTTTATAACTCAGAAATAAAAATAAAAATAAATTAACTTAAAAAAAAACTCACCGTTTCGAAGTGGAGGAGGCGTCGGCAGCAGGGTTGGTGGTCGGTGTGGCGTCGCGACAGGGTGCGGAGGCTTCGGGTTGTCGAGGGCGAGGGATGCGTCGCCTGGAGGGGCTCGATTGGATGTCGCGATGTCTGGTGGGAGGAGGAGGTTGGTCGGCGGCTCGAGCGTCAGGGGCTTCGGCGAAGGGTTCGGCGGCGCGATTTAGTTTCTAGGGTTTTTTTTTTTTTTTTTTCACTTTCTGATAAATGATCGGGGGGGGGGGGGGGGGGGCAAGCAGAAAGAAAAGGGGAGAAGTATATTTTTTTTATTATTTTATTTTATTATTTAATTATTAAATTATGCACAAGGGTTGACTTTTACATATGACCTCGAAACGAGGTCCACCGCCTGTCGCCCATAGCGTTTTACCCCCATTCCGAACACAATGGGATATGTATCGTAAGCTGGTTTGATCGTTACAATCAGTTTCCTTTGAATTTACATTTAAATCACTATATTGAATTTTAAACGTACATTTCAAATTACCGGGGTCACATACTAACTAGAAAAATTCCAGAAAAATATTTTCTAGCTTCGTATGGACGATACGGTCCTAACAAAACTAGTTTCGTCGAATTCTGAGACCGTTAGAAAAATGGCCAATTTCCAGTCGATTAAAATCAACTGAAACTGGTCGAACGCGTTTTCCTTTGCCACGCTCACATATTGATTCGAAAAATTATGAAATTTGAAACCTAGCAATAACTTTACATCACGGACCCAACAAAACTGGTTTCGTCGAAATCCGAGGTCGTTTGCAAAATGTCCATTTTTAAGGGCCTGAATTCCATAGCGACTATTCAGAATTTTCAACTGGACATATCTTTTGATTCCCGATATGAAATCTTGATTTTTCGGATTCGTTGGAAAGATATTCACTATTAGATTCCATTATTTTTGGTTTCACTAAAATCCGGATTGTTTTGCACCCGGTACATTCAATTGAAGTTTGAAATCGAATTATCGAACTACCGCGCCATTTTCAATTCTATTTATAATTATATATAAATATTTATATTCTAACGACGACGCGTATAATATATACGTTCTAATTCTATATTCAAAATAAATTTTCGTAGATATTATTTAAAATAATTCATTTTAAATAATCAAAATTCGCTAAAATTGCCAAAATAAAAATTTTAAACTGGCCCAGATTTTCGGGTTGTTACAAAGACCGGAAGTCTTCACATCGTTTGAGTGATTACTGATGATCTTGATTGGGTTGTACACCCAAGATGAGGGAAGCAGTTGGTGATCGTCCAGACGTACTTGGAGATCGATGGATATGCGAGGAAAGTGCCTCCGGTTTCGTTCAGACCCAGAACGAACTTGTAAATGGATTGTGTGTCTGACATTGGATTTTATTCTGTATTGATTGATTTCTATTAAATATATATCTGTTTGGCGGCGGAGAATTTATTCTCTTGCTTAACGCCCTTCTCTGAGACGTACGAGCTTAGAGGTTATATATCGATAGATATCAATCGCATGGCATGAATTGCCTGTGTGGCACGCTGAGTTGCATGGATCAAGGCTTCTGTTGAAAAGCAAAGTCTTGTGGTTGATGATCAAAGCATGGCCTACGTGGCAGCTTTGTGTATAGCGTGGATTCGCGAGCCTCACACCTCGGTATGAGTTAAAAACGGGATAAGGACTGCAGGGAGAGCACGACGTTTCTTTCTAGATTTGGTGGTGTCAGTGACTTACCAGCCCTGACATTTATATACTTTTCACCTATGTGGTTGTTGGATGAGGCACCTCGATTTTAGGTCTGTAAGGACCGGGAAACGTGTGTTAAGGAATTGCCAATCCTCAAACGTAAGAGAGGACCGACCCTGAAGCATCCCGGGTTACCCAGAGTGTGTAGTCCTGAGGCATTTGCTAGAGTGTCTCGAAGAGGAGAGGATCTTGCCCCTTTCCTCGACTCATGATGGAAATCTAATTTCCGATACGTGTAATTCGGTTTTATTTGTAGAGCCTAGTATGGCGACATGATAGATGGTACCCATGCCGCCTAGGATTGATATTTATGATTGAAATGTTTTGACACTATACACTTATTATAGTATCAAATGATTTGTTTTAAACGTACCAAGCATGTTTGGCTATTATAAGGGAAAACCCTATCCTCCAGCTTTCGTTGCATTGTGTGAGGGGACCTGGGTCTTATAATAGCTTCATTTTTCGAAAAAGCATTGCGCTGTTTATTCTATGCACTGGTATTCTTGGGAGGAAACTCATTCCGTTTTATACGGCGTGGTCCCTTAAATTACTCTCTTTTAAAGTAAAGTTTTAAATAACTGTTTTAGTTCTCACACCAGTCACATTACTGACCTGGAGTTTATTGTTTTAACCTAAAATCTGGGTGCCCCTATTTTCCGCACGGGCAGCTAGTAGTTTTGGTTTTGCAGATTTCTATTCACAAGATCCTGGTTTACACCTGGAATGATATCCGGAAAGCTCTGTATTCGTATATCACCTTCAGTTGTGCTTTGTATTATTTTTCCGTTGCTATGTAATTTATTGTAATCTCTGATATTTATCGAATGTAATTTATTCATTCATACTCTGTATATTCTTGTATCCTGATGATATTGTTGTTATAAACAATGAAATGTTCTTCTGTCTGTGTTCTGATTTGTCCTGTTCTCAAACGATCAAGGGTTTCGAATGGTCTAGATCGGTTCAACGACTGATTCGGATCGAGCGAAATTCCTTGCCGTCACATTTGGTATCAGAGCTTTGGTTTACAGAGCTCGAGAACAAGACACATTAGAACCATATGAAAGAATTCATCAGATATTGGATTAATAATATCCAATTAGAATGACTCGTTAGAGATAGGATCAGTAGTATCCTAGAACGAGTGTGAAGAGTATATTTTTCAAATGAAAACCAATTTTTGTTTGAAAATTTAAATCAATTCTACGTATTTGAATATTTTATTTGTATTGATTTGGACAATCTAGTATATAAAGGTTTTGCATATACGCGTCATGAACGTATATTCGAAGTTTTAATATACTAGATAAATATAGAATCACACTCTAGTCGCCCGAAGATGATTCTACTGATGACTATATAGCATCAGTAGTGTGTGTTCGAGTTTCGAAGGTGTGATTTTCTATATATTTCCATTAGACTGGTGTGAGAACCAAAATTAATATAGATAGATTTATTTGTTGTGATTTGGCATCAAAAACATGATTTTCTGTATATGTATCAAAAATTATGAATTTGAAACGTTAATCCACTAATTGATTGATGTTTGTGTTGTTTGTTTATTTGTTTGCTAAGTTTGAACCATTTAGCCTAATTGAATCAAATATTGAACCGTATTGTAAATTGGTCGCATTTGCTTGCATATACATATACTTTCATTGAACAGATCATAGCAAGGAGGCTAGAGCAGAGAATAAAATTTGTTTGCCCGACAAATAGGTACATGTTTGCTATATAATTTACTGTTTGGTTTGGGTGATGATGATTTTATGAGCCGATTGGCTAGCCGCTCGGCTTTTCCTTTTTCTTTTTGAGATCAGAAGGCCTATATGGCAATTTCGGGATTTTCCCGTGGCTCCCGGTGCAGAGGAGGTTATGGCGAAATTTTTCGAAAATTTAGGGTTTTAGCCAAATTTTTGAAAATTTGAGAATTCTCAGAAACTGAAAAGTTGGAGAATGGAAGCCAGATCGAACGTAGAGTTGATTAATCAAACCACTTTTGACTTTGTTCCTTTTCGGGGACGAAAATTTTTAAGTGGGGGAGATTGAAACAACCAGAAAAGCTGGGCCAGTTTAAAATTTTTATTTTGGCAATTTTAGCAAATTTTGATTATTTAAAATAGATTATTTTATATAATATCGACGAGAAATTTATTTTTAATATAATTTGAATGAATATATTTATATACGTCGTAGTTAGAATATAAATAATTATATATAATTATAAATAGAATTGAAAATGGCGCGGTAGTTCGATAATTCGATTTCAAACTTCAATTGAATGTACCGGGTGCAAAACAATCCGGATTTTAGCGAAACCAAAAATAATAGGATCTAATTGATAATATCTTTCCAACGAATCCGAGAAATCGAAATTTCATAACGGGAATCAAAAGATATGTCCAGTTGAAAATTCTGAATAGTCGCTATGGAATTCAGGCCCTTAAAAATGGGAATTTTGCAAACGACCTCGGATTTTGACGAAACCACTTTTGTTGGGTCCGTGATATCAAATTATTGCTAGATTCCAAATTTCATAATTTTTCGATTCAATATGTGAGCGTGGCAAAGGAAAACGTGTTTGACCAGTTTTAGTTGATTTTAATCGACTGGAAAATGGCCATTTTTCCAACGATCTCAGAATTCGACGAAAGTAGTTTTGTTAGGACCATATCATCAATACGAAGCTATAAAATATTTTTATGGAATTTTTATAGTTCGTATGTGACCCCGGTAAATTGAAATGCGTGTTCAAATTCAATATATAGAAGTATATGTTGATTTTGACGAAAACTGATTGTAACGATCGAATCAGCTTACGATACACATCCCATTGTGTTCGGAATGGGGGTAATTAGCTATGGACGACAGGCGGTGGGCCTCGTTTAGAGGTCGTATGTAAAAGTCAACTTTTTTTCAATTAAAATAATAAAATAAACCTCCCCTCCCTCTCTATATTCTTTCTGGCCCCCCTTCTCATTTTCATTAATTCATAGAAAAAAAAGAAAAAAAAAACAAACAAAAAGGGCGGAGCCCTAAATCGCGCACCGCCACTGTATCGCGCCCGCCACCAGTCGCCCCCCTCCTCCTCCGTTGACCGCAACCACCGCCGAACCCCCTGCTCTCGCGACGCAGCACCCCCCTGCCACCAAAAGTCGACCGCAACCACCACCGAACCCCCCTCTCTTTCTCTTCCCTCCTGCGCCGCCTCCTATTCTTCTTCTTCTTCGACTGAGAAGCCCTTCTTCTCCTCCTCTGACCAAAAACAAAGTGAGTTTATATATTGTTTTAATTTATTTTATTCAATGAAGTTAGTTAAATCAGTTTTATTTTTAGTGTTGAAAAGCTATGATTTTTACTATATGAAAGAGTAGTTTTTTAAAGGAAGAAAAACGATATTTTTAAAGGGAGAAAGGCGTGATTTTTACATATGTATTGGCATCAAAAATATGATCTTTATATAGTATAGATATTAAAAATATGATTTTTTTTATTATAGAAAGAGTGAAAAGATGAAATCTATATTTTTAAAAAAATGAAATCTTTATTTTAGAAAAGGCAAAATCTTTTAAAATAGAAAAGATTAGATTTTTAAAATAGAAAAGGCGAGATTTTTATATATTGAATAGCAAAGTAAAAATTCGATTTTTATATATAGAATAGCAAAGTAAAAATTCGATTTTTATATATTTAATAGCAAAGTAAAAATTCGATTTTTATATATTGAATAACGAAGTAAAAATTCGATTTTTATATATTGAATAACGAAGTAAAAATTCGATTTTTATATATTGAATAGCAAAGTAAAAATTCGATTTTTATATATAGAATAGCGAAGTAAAAATTCGATTTTTATATATAGAATAGCGAAGTAAAAATTCGATTTTTATATATTGAATAGCGAAGTGAAAATGTGATATATATATATATATATATATATATATATATAGTGGC
Organism: Allium sativum; assembly: GCA_030737875.1. Lineage (NCBI taxonomy): Eukaryota > Viridiplantae > Streptophyta > Magnoliopsida > Asparagales > Amaryllidaceae > Allium > Allium sativum. The sequence goes on from CM060926.1 coordinate 325,812,286, forward strand.
CACGGGCAACGAAAGCGACAAAAGGCGAGAATGGCGATGATTTCTCTAAATGAAGTGTCGTGGAGTTGGGATAGCTATCGGTGAGAACTTCTCACTCATCAATTTATTTTTCTAGTTATATATATACTAGGATGCAGACGGTGCTTAGTAGCACCCGACACCCGTCATCCACAGACCATGGATGGCTTGTTTGTTTAATTGTTTGGTTGTGTAGTTGGTTAGTTTATTTGGTTTGAATTGAATTGTTTGGTGAAATGAAATTGATTTGATTGATGTGTGAATGGCATGGGCCTTCACTAGACTGGTGATAAGGCTAGGCCTCGTCCCGTTTCTAGTATCGTGCCGTTATGCCGCCGAAATTTTCTAAAATAAGTTAGAAAAATAAAGATAGCATTTTATTTAATAAATGAACCGAATAGAATATCCATAGGTTGAATAAAATAATTTGGTTGTTGAAAATATAATTTTTAACGTGGATGTGAATAAATAAATATTCATTTACAAACCAGACGGTTTGTTTATGTACACCTATTTGAAGGACATTGATTGGGTCGATAAATTTTACACATCACCCAACTGCACAAATAAAATCTATGTTCGATTGTTTGAAACCCCACATGGGTATTGGGATAAAATACGACATACACTAATCCCAATAATTAGTTGTTTGTCGATCGATTGATTGACAGGCTATTATAAGCGTTAGATATCTATATTTGATGCTTATACAGTGTAGTGTACCTTGGATGATGGTTTATTATTTGTCGTTGCTATTATATACATGTGTTGTATGGAATCCATATAATTAACTTTATATGGTAATTGACTGGGCCTCATTCCAATTTAGAAAATAAAGAATATTATAAAATAAAGGTTCATGTGTTGACTGTACTCATCCGTTGAGATTAGTCATGTGTTGAACGAAATATTTTAACAATAAAATTTACATCTTTATCATATATAAAATATATTAAACAACAAAAAGAGTCACACATGGACAGTACTCATTCGTTGAGATTAGTCGTGTGTTGACAAAAATATAGATTCATTTGTTGAATAGAATAAATATTCATTTGTTGAATAGGATAACAGATTTATTGAAATATAAAGCCGTGTTGATTAGAGATGCGCTATTTTGACGCGAACGATATTTATATCGATTATATTTGAATTGAAAACGATTTCGAATTGAATTAAATTGAAAACGATTTCGAATTGAATTGAATTGAAAACGATTTCGAATTGAATTGAATTGAAAACGAATTTGAATTGAATCGAATAGAAAACCAATTTGAATTGAATCGAATAGAAAACGAATTTGAATTGAATCGAATAGAAAACCAATTTGATTTGAATTGAATAGAAAACAAATTTGAATTGAATCGAAAAGAAAATTAATTCGAATCGAATTAAATTCGATTTGAATTAAAATCAAATAGAAATGAAAGTAAAAAGGATTTATAATAGAAAATTCAATTTTGATTTGAATTTGTAATAAAGGTTGAAAGTGTTTTTGAAACGAATTCAAAACTATTTATAAAATTCGTTTTAAGTAGGAATCGACGAAATATATATTATATATATAATATAATGGCCTGAATAGAACGCGCCGCGCCGCGGCAGTTCGTGAATTTTGACCATTGACTTCGAACGGACGTTACGGGAGATCCGACCGTCGGATTCTCCTAAAACCAGAACCGTTGGGTTCGTATCGAAAAGAGCTTCCTCACGAATATTAGAAATTTGAAATCTAACAGTTGGATTTGGAGATACGTCCAAATCAAATTTGAAAAAGGTCGCTGTAAGTGCAGTTCGATGACCGTTGATGGAAATCGACTGTACGGGCCTTGATAAAATTATTAAAAATATCAATAATTTGTGTAAAATCATAAGAAATGATTTGTGAAAAATTGGGATGAAAAACTCCATATTTGAAAAGATAAAAATAGATTTTTATCGAAATGAACTAGTTTAGAACTGAAATTAAAACCCTTTTATTTTTAAATAAATAAATTGGATTTGAAATGGGTTTAAATAGAATTAATTCATGGGTTTATCGTGAACTGTGATTTAAATGACACTAGTTCTTTAACCCATTCAAAGGAGTTTTAATGAATTTGCAATTAGATTGAAACGTGAATTGATATCTTAAATTATCAAATTTAGAAAATGAGCGAGAATGGAGTATCACTAGTTTTGCTCCAAACGATAGTTAAATCTTTAATTAGATTTGAACGTGGAATGGTAATTAATTTTACCGATAACACTGTGGTGTTAGATATGGAGTATTACCAGTTTTACTTCATGGGATGAATAGGTTGGGATTGGGAAATAAAATAAATAATTACTTCGGTGTGGTTCGCTAATCTCGACTAGTTTAGAAAACCATAATTTGGTTTGAATTGACATCCAAAGGAAGATTAAAGAATAAATTCAAAGAATTTATCTTGAATAAAATTAATGGGAACTTTTCCCTAAGAATTGAAATTTAGAAACTAGCTGTAGGTTAGTTAAGAAAAATGGTTTCCTGGGTATTGATCTGATGTTGGTTTCGGCCTTCGGGATTAATATTTGGGAAATTGTTCTCTTGCTGATTTACGTTTAATGACTAATGAATTGGAATGAGGCGTATGTTGTGTTTGTGTAACATTTGTTTTTAATATACGCGGGTTATTCGGAAAGGCCGGGTTTATACCCATTCTGAATAACCGATTCGACGATATGTCGAAGATGAAGACGGTGGTTGAAGACCGGAAGTCTTCACATCGTTTGGGTGATTACTGATGATCTTGATTGGGCTGTACACCCAAGATGAGGGAATCAGTTGGTGATCGTCCAGACGTACTTAGAGATCGATGGATATGCGAGGAAAGTGCCTCCGGTTTCGTTCAGACCCAGAACGAACTTGTAAATGGATTGTGTGTCTGACATTGGATTTTATTCTGTGTTGATTGATTTCTATTTAATATATATCTGTTTGGCGACGGAAAATTTATTCTCTTGCTTAACGCCCTTCTCTGAGACGTACGAGCTTAGAGGTTATATATCGATAGATATCAATCGCATGGCATGAACAACATGTGTGGCACGCTGAGTTGCATGGATCAAGGCTTCTGTTGAAAAGCAAAGTCTTGTGGTTGATGATCAAAGCACAGCCTACGTGGCAGCTTTGTGTATAGCGTGGATTCGCGAGCCTCACACCTCGGTATGAGTTTAAAACGGGATAAGGACTGCAGGGAGAGCACGACGTTTCTTTCAAGCTTTGGTGGTGTTAGTGACTTACCAGCCCTGACATTTATATACTTTTCACCTATGTGGTTGTTGGATGAGGCGCCTCGATTTTAGGTTTGCAAGGACCGGGAAACGTGTGTTCAGGAATTGCTAATCCTCAAACGTAAGAGAGGACCGGCCCTGAAGCATCCAGGGTTACCCAGAGTGTGTAGTCCTGAGGCATTTGCTAGAGTGTCTCGAAACGGAGAGGATCTTGCCCCTTGCCTCGACTCATGATGGAAATCCAATTTCCAATACGTGTAATTCGGTTTTATTTGTAGAGCCTAGTATGGCGACATGATAGATGGTACCCATGCCGCCTAGGATTGATATTTATGATTGAAATGTTTTGACACTATACACTTATTATAGTATCAAATGATTTGTTTTAAACGTACCAAGCATGTTTGGCTATTATAAGGGAAAACCCTATCCTCCGGCTTGCGTTGCATTGTGTGATGGGACCTGGGTCTTATAATAGCTTCATTTTTCGAAAAAGCATTGCGCTGTTTATTCTATGCACTGGTATTCTTGGGAGGATACCCGTTCTGTTTTATACGGCGTGGTCCCTCGAATTACTCTCTTCTAAAGTAAAGTTTTAAACAACTATTTTAGTTCTCACACCAGTCACATGACTGACCTGGAGTTTATTGTTTTGACCTAAACTCTGGGTGCCCCAATTTTCCGCACGGGCAGCTAGTAGTTTTGGTTTTGCAGATTTCTATTCACAGGATCCTGGTTTACAGCTAGAATGATATCCGGAAAGCTCTGTATCTGTATATCACCTTCAGTTGTGCTTTGTATTATTTTTCCGCTGCTATGTAATTTATTGTAATCTCTGATATTTATCGAATGTAATTTATTCATTCATACTCTGTATATTCTTGTATTCTGATGATATTGTTGTAATAAACAATGAAATGTTCTTCCGTCTGTGTTCTGATTTGTCCTGTTCTCAAACGATCAGGGGTTTCGAACGGTCTAGATTGGTTTAACGAATGATTCGGATCGAGCGAAATTCCTTGCCGTCACACTTGCCCTGACGGCGACGCGCCTGAGGAGGCGGCGGCACGCTGCTAGGGGGAGGTCTCGTGTTCATTTTTTTCTTCTCTTCTGTCGATTTAGAACGAAAAGGGGAGGCCTGAGAGGGTATAGAGAGGGAGAGGGCCTTGTTTATTTATTTATTTATTTAATTATTCAATTTCAAAAAGCAACTTTTAATTTCGAACTCGAAATCGAACCTACCGACTGTCGTTCATAGCTAATTACCCCTATTCCGAACACAATGGGATATGTATCGCCGGCTGATTCGATCGTTTCAATCAATTTTCGTCAAAATCAAAATATAACTCTATATATTGAATTTGAACGCACATTTCAATTTACCGGGGCTACATACGGACCTTAAAAATATTTCAAATTCTGAGACTGTTTGAAAAATAGCCATTTTCCAGTCGATTAAAATCAACTGAAACTGGTCAAACGCGTTTTCTTTTGCCACGCTCACATATTGATTCAAAAAATTATGAATTTTGAAACCTAGCAATTATTTGACATCACGGATCCAACAAAAGTGGTTTCGTCGAAAACCGAGGTCGTTTGCAAAATTTCCATTTTCAAGGGCCAGAATTCTATAGCGACTATTCTGAATTTTCAATTAGGCATAACTTTTTATCCCCGCTATGAAATTTAAATTTCTCGGATTCGTTAGAAAGATATTCTCAATTAGATTCTAATATTTTTGGTTTCGCTAAAATCCGGTTTATTTTGCACCCGGTACATTCATTTGAACTTTGAAATCGAATTTTCGAACTACCACGCCATTTTCAATTCCTTTTATAATTAAAATAAATATTTATATTCGAATGACGATCTATGTAAATATATATGTTCTAATTCTATTCAAAATAAATTTCTCGTCGTCATTATTTAAAATAAATCTTTTTAAATATTAAAAATTCACTAAAATTGCCAAAGTAATAATTTTATATTGGCTCCGAATTTTCGGGTTGTTACAATTAATTATACGTTTTCCAATAAAACTTGTTTCACTGAAAACGGAGTCTGTTTTGAAAAATAATCATTTTTAACATCTATTTAATATATCGAACAATTTCACGTGTGCGAAGCACATGCCTCATCATAAGGTAAGCAACGCATTCATTTGAACGTTCTATTTCGTATGATTATTTAATTTCATCGTCAATTGTCGCTGCGCGTTTTATATTCGTGTTGATATACATGAATTCCAAATCGTAAATTATGAAATACAGCGATGTTTCGAGTTCGAATTATAATTAAATATAAATTACATGTTCATACGTTGATTAATAATCGATATATATATATATATATTATAAGTCTATTTATAATTCCAATTCAACATTTAATATAATAAAATATATTTAATATTTGACTACCAAAAATACGGGACATTACAGCAACTAATATCTAATGTAATGGAAAAAGTTGTATAACTCATATCTAAGACCTGAAGTCTTGGATTATGAAAAAAGATTTTTTTGATGAAGTTTACAGTCTGAAATCTTGACAATTAGCAAGAATGTAAAAGCCTCTAAATTAAAAGTATGCTAAAAGATTGAAAACTAGAAGTTCATTATAAATTTATAAAATTGATATACATATGTATGTGTACATATATGCATAGGAACTCGAAGTTCCTGAATTTGAAATACCTCATAGTTTAAAAGCCTGAAGCTTTATTCAAACTATGTAAAATAATAACACTATGCTTCTTAAAGAAGTTAAATCATATGCGACAATAATAATGCATCCAAAGATTGCACAATCTTCAAAATGAGCTTTATCTTGCTTATATGTTTATATTTACATATTGTATTGAAGAATACATTTTAACAAGTCGAAGTTGTTATATATTTTATTTGAACCAGAAGTTCAACACAGTGGAACCAGAAGTTCAATACAGTGGAACCATAATTTCAATACAGTGGAATCATAAGTTCAATACAGTGGGACCAGAAGTTCAGTACAGTTGAACTGAAAACTCAACAATTTTAACAAATTTGAAATTGTTTATATATTATTTGAACCAGAACTTCAATATGGATTAACAACTCGAAGTTGTTCATATATTTTATTTGAACACAAGTTCAATATAGTTCCAAATCAGATATTTTGGATATTATGAAACAATCTTTAAGATTCACGTTGACATTGCTTGATAAGAAAAAAATAATGATTGGAACATTATAAACAATTTTTTTCTAAAATCAATAACTTGAATGAGAAATAGTATGCAAATCAATTACATATGTAATACGTGGACGCACGTATATATATATATATATATATATATATATATATATATATATATATATGCGATATTTAATTAACAACATGAAGTTGTTATAAACTCATATTATAATTTATGCAGTCGATTGACATCAATATTGAATGATCTGAAGTCATGTGCATATTCAAATGATAGAAAATTCCTCCAAGTCACTAGATTATTGAAAGGGAATAAACAATATATTATGAATGCATCTTATCAACTAATAAGAGCATTATCCTCCTACAATTGAAATACATCTAATATATTTGCTATCTATGATGCTATAATGGATCAAAAATGAATCCAATGTAGGTTTATTATTTAAAGTGACAATGTTTGTCAACATTGAGGGTGAGGATAAAGGAACATCGATGTTAAATATTTGCTAACATATAGAATTATGCAAAGTATTAAGTAACTTACATAAATTATCAATTATGTCCCTAATAGACTTTCTCCAATATACATTTGAATCCCCGTGATCAAAAGGTGTAAACCACAGCTGAAAATGTGGTATAAAAGTCGGTTCAAAGTATCTTTGGAGTATGTCATAAAGATGAAAAATAAAGGAGGTGAGTGTTCCTGAAGAAACACCTAAGGGTACTTTGAAAGAAACCCATGACAAGATTGTCAAAATAACCCCAGAAGTGGTTTAGGTACATAAAGCATGATAAGTTTTGAGATCTCGGTAAATTATGTATAGAACTGACAATAAATAATCATCGATGATAAACTAATAAATAATAAAGCGCTTATATTTATAAATGGTTTAAAAATTCCATATTAGAGAGAAATATGATTGGCCATCTTGAAATTATTCTAAATAAGATATATGGACTTGTTGTCCATAAGATATGAACCTATAGTTCATAAGATAAAAATAGAAATATATATAATGACTAAAGCACCATAGAGTGTCAACAACATGTTATGTGCCATGAGCATTATATTTTCAGGGATAATTGAATTGATTAAAGTGGTGAAAGTGTTTAAAACACTTATAATACCCTGAAGGTATAAACAATTCCAGAAGAATTTAAATAACTTTGGTAGTGATAAAGAGCAAGAAATGTAGATTACAACATTCTTTTTAAGTATTGTTGTGATGAAAATCTTGAAATAATTCATGATGAGTAGATCACTTCCTTCTTTCAAAAATTGTTGTAATGAAACTCTTAATATCCATTGAAGTGGTAGTTCGATATGCAAAACTTATTAAAATATATAAGTTCCTGAAGAACATAAATAACATTTGTTATTATAAAGAATGCCAAGAACATGGATGATAGATTACAACATTCTTCTAAGTATTATTGTAATGAAAATCTTGATATACTTCAAGGTGAGTAGATTATTTCCTACTTAGTAATGAAAGTTGTCTTATTCATCAAATATGTATTGCAATATGCAAGTCCGATTGAAACAGAAAATTATAAGGACCTGAAGTGTATTCAGAAATGAATATTAATATCATACAAATCACAAAAGGAAGGCGTTTTAAATAAGAAAACATGCCTGAAGCATGAAAATGCACAGGAAGTTTAAGAAAATACTTCATTAAGAAGTATCCATAAGTATGACATAATGCACTCTTTTTGCTTAACTAAGTTTTTCCCCATCGGGTTTTCTTAGTAAGGTTTTAATGAGGCATGAGTAATGATCCAGAAGTATCAACCCAAAAGTAACATACAAAAATGAGTTATAATGTACTCTTTTTCCTTATTTAAGTTTTTTCCCACTAGGTTTTTCTTATTAAGGTTTTAACGAGGCATTACATTGATCCGAAAGTATCATACTACTTTTGACGTAGTTAATATGACACTTTATATTGTACTCTTTTTCCTTCACTAAGATTTTTCCCATTGGATTTTTCTTAGTAAGGTTTTGACAAGGCACATTTTGATCTAGAAGTATGAAACATCTTTTGATGAAATAAACAATTATTTATGAAGAAGACAAGACAGTTTTCATGACTCAGATTCAAGTGAATTATATCAAGGCTGATAAGATGGAGCAAATTTCTTCTAAATTTCTCTTCACACATGAATGAAAGGATAACAAGAATGAGGAGAAACAAATTCAATTCAAGAAAAGCGGGAAGATCTGTTCTCAAAGGCAATTTCCAAATCAACATTCCAGAAGATGATGTACAAAATTGGCATGCCTCGACTACATCAATAGGCTAATTGAATAATGAGTTATAGACAAGGGAGAGCATATAAAAATATGCTATAATGTACTCTTTTCCTTCACTAATATTTTTCCCACTGGGTTTTTGTTAGTAAGGTTTTTAATGAAGCATTATCTTGATCCTAAAGTATCAACACTTACTGTAACATTGTAAAACATGTTACCCAAAGATGAAATGAATTTGCACTCTTTTCCTTGTTTTTGATTTTTCCCATAGGGGTTTTCATAAAAAGGTTTTTAATGAGGTGTTGTTCTGATCCTGAAGAATCAAAATCTTTTAAGGAATAACATTTTAATATGATATTCATAATGTCAGATGCTGTACTCTTTTTCCCATTCAATATTTTTTCCATTGGGTTTTTTTGATAGACTTTAGAAGGCAATAGACAATAGTTGTATCGACTGAACGGATAATTATAAGGGGGAGCAATCAATATACATGTTTTAAAAGGGCAACTTCTAGTTAGCAGAGCATTCAAGATTTTGAAGATGCATATTCAAGGGGGAGTGTTGTAATATATATGAGTGAATATGCTTTTGTCATATTCTATTTAGTCCCACATTATGGGATAAGTTTCACTCCAAGCTTCCAAGCCTTTATATAAGGAGCTCATGTATTGTAAATAGTGTACTAAATGATGAATGAATAAAAAACATCCTTTTTCTCCTCTTCTAATGGCTTTCTCATTGTATATTATTTATAACACTTTCATATTAATGCTTCTATTTGCAAATATTTATAGATTAGTCAATTATTATTACGTACCTCAATAAGTTATTGTAAAATCAAATTCAAACGCTTTCATTTTTGATTAGGTATGGTTCTCTAAAGTAATTGTTTTAACTTAGTAACTGAATTAGAGATAATGTTTTATCTTTAATTGGCAATAAGAATACATAATTACATTTATATTATTTGCTCAATCTTAACCATACTTAAATCAATCTTTTTTTCATCAAAATTAATTTCAAGGCTTACTGTCTTTTCCAAAGGTCTCTTAATTGATATTGATTAGAAAGATGTAATATCGATGATGGGGTAGCATTGTCTAAATTTGCATTTGAAGCAATTGTTTTGTGTAGAATGTCTTCAATTTGTTGGAAAAACAATGGTCGAGTCACGTACAAAGTTTCTCTGTTGAGGATGTTTCAACAATCTGCTCAATGATGCAAACAAGTTCATACATTTTTCAGTTGTCTCTAGGATAAATCACCTTCTTTAATATCAATTCACTTGCATAAACGAATTGAGTCTGATTTGCACTCAAATTAAAAAAAATTACTACTCTTTTTTTTTTATTGAAAAAATTTCAATGAAGATAAAGTAGGGTTTTTTTTTTGAAGAGAGAGGAAGATGAAAAAATTGTTTTATATATTGCTCTATCCATTCCATTTCTTATATAGACACAATGCAAAAATGTAATGTTAGTTATGTTAGTGGGGGAAAAGCTGGATCACAATTAATACAACAATAAATAAAAGAAACGGTAAAAAAACTACAATTTAAAACTTGTAAATTGTATATGTTTTAAAAGTAATGAATGTCAATAAGCTTTAATTTATTATTATAACAACTTGATAAAAAGTCACATAAATATATGATCGCTGTGCTAGTGTAACTGCTCAATCATAATAATGGCTCATATATATATATATATATATATATTACCATTATAACTTTCAACGAGTCAATTGCAATAATGGCTCAATAATAAATTCTTAGTAACTCTAATTTTTTCAATAAATTCACTACATATACGAAACCTTTCCAACAATGGTGTATGAAAATCAAACCCTCTTGAAAAATAATGCATAAAACATCATATATCTACGATGTATATAGCAAGCAATAATCATTATTTGTACATTTTTGCCTCTTTTTCTACAATAAAAACTCAAGCAGTATCAACAAATGTGATAATATAAAAATAGTAATAAAAATATTAAAAACAACTATAACATACACTGTTATAAGTTGAGTAATATTTGTGATAGGACTGCCTACATTTGCTTGTTTAAAAATTCCTGTTTAAAAGCTGAAAGTACAACTAGTTAAATTTTACAAAGTATACTTAATTATAAATTGTACAATAGAGTACTATAGTAAAAGCTTTGGATTAAAATAACATGTTAGTGGCATGTCTCAACAATCTCCAAAATATCACTAGCATGAAAAAAATTAGTGTAAAAAATAGAAAACTTCGTGGTGGGTTGAAGTTCAAGTGATTATTTGTACAAACATCTATGTGCATATTTTGATGGATATCATTGTACTAAGTGATTATCTCATCGACGACAATTTAGACATACGAGTACTAGTATACACATATATTAACAAACTATTTGGGATTTTGTGGAGCACCCATAGATCTTCCCAATCTACATATATGAGAAATATTTCTTCATTTCTTATTCTTCTATTACTTTGTAGGTTTTTCCCATCCATCTTTGCTTCCAGTTGCATTTGTTGCCTTTGCTTGCTGCATCATGATTTCACTTCGTTTCTATCAAATAAATTTTGAATAAATGAATGTTACAATTATTAATTGAACAATGAATGGAGAAATGATGCATGATTCTAAATGGAAGAGACTAAATCTATATGCATTAATGCATGTTGTATCTGTACATGTATAATTCCACCAACCATACTCTTTTCATTTTGCATGTATGTTATAGTCAATGCTTTGTCTATTCTTTCATCATTTGTTACATATTAAAATTAGAGTCGCAATCGATACACCACTCAAATAGAAACATCATCACAAGCTCGGATTCTTGTTTCCTTTCCAATTTAATCTTAAGTGGGTCCCATCCAAAAGCACTATGGCCAATTATGCATGGCAACCTTGTATAAAAAATAGTCTTATATGTGGCTAATTAAAAATGGTCTCAGAGTGTAGTTGTACAATGGTCTTACTATTGGAAATGAATGAGCAAGAGAAAGAGGAATTTGGGAAGGAGAATATATAGCAAACCAAATTCTTACATCATCAAAATATTAATACAAACCCCTCTTATATATTACAAGACAAAGGCTTATATAATATAAAAGAAGAGGGCTTGTAGAGGAATGTAGGTTAGGCCTTGACACAATAATATATTAAAGTGTCAAAGATTGGGCCTTGGGGCTCTTTCGTTTTCTTGATTAAATGGGCCGACGGTTGCTGCTTGGACCAGTGCGCTGAAACGAAAATCTTTTTCTCAGTATTTAATCGGCATGTCCGATCAGTTGAATGGGTGCAACCATTTAAATTCCGATGCGCACGCACAATAATACACCACGTTGTTAAAGGGTCGTAACCTTTCCAATTCCAATGGCTATTAATGCCCAGATTGTCACCTCCTCTAGCCTATAAATACATAGCCCAAAATGAGTCAAACTTCACTTTTTATCTTCTCGTATTACTTCTCTTCTCCAAAGTAAACCTCTGATCTAGTTTCTATAACTAACTTCAGTTCATTGGAGCTCTGTTTGTTGGCACCGCTCTACGTGGCTGGTCTGTTTTATCATGAGAGACAAATTGCTGTTACATCAATCATTGCATAAGACGACAATATTATTTCAAGGAAACAGAATTTTTCTGGACTCGAACATTACAAAAACATAATATTTTCTATACCGCTTCAATCTAGTGCACAATCGGTCATGCTTTCTGTCATTGCTGTAAACACAGTTTGAAGTGACAATTGTGGCATAATTGAGTAACATTGATTGTTGTTACCATCTATTTGCAATACAATTGTGTATTGACAAAAGTTCTAACAATCTTGAAATAATACTTGTTGCAGATGACACAAAACAGCTAAAGTGATTCTGTACCGATTCAGACGATGACAAACGCTCATTAAGCTCCTGTACTTCCAACAATGGTTCTATCCCATAGTGAAAGGCCAGAAAGTTCAACGGAATGAATTTCAAGTGTTGAAAAAAAAATGTTGTTTTATTTAACAACATTGAGCCTCGCTAAGTTTCTAACTGAGGTTGCTCCTGTAGTAGAACTCGAACCTGATGCTACCAAAGTAAAGACTCTTAATGGTCTTGATGATAGCCTCTACAATGTCTATTGTAACGACCCGGATTTTCGACCCAGAAAATCAACATAATACTCATGTCAATTATTCAGGCATCAGACATTCCAGATCAATAATAGAAAGAAATTAGAGGGTGAGAATAGATAAGATAGAAAATTAGAATAGAAGACGGATAAGTAGATCACAACATCAGAGTAAACACGAATCTCACAGTGGAACAAATAAATATATTTCATAACATACTTTGAAATAAAATAGTATCCGTATACAATACCATTATTATAGTATAACACTTACAACACAACGGAAATAAACAATAGCTATATAATCCTGAAGCCTCCTACTTTAACTCTCCAAGTATATCAGTAAAATCCCGACTATTTGACTGCCCATACAAAATTGGGCACCCAAGAGTATAGAGAAAACCAAACAAAAATAAACTTTGGGTCAGTCATGAGACTAGTGTAAGTAAACTCCAACCATTTGTTTAACTTTTAAAATCCTTTTTAAAAGAAAAAAAATAATCATAAGAACAATCTACACATACAAACAGATGGTTTTTACCTTAAGAGAAGCCAAAACATTATTTTAAAATCCACACTCCTCATATATAATAATAATGTCTGAATGAAATAAATAGTCCGTTCCACATATATAATATATAATCAAAAACCGCAGGCGCTTATTAGGTAATGAATTCCAACTAGCAAGGTATGTGACCACCTTCCGACAGTGTATCTTTAGAGAGGAATACACCGGGTTAAACAAGAACATCTTGTAACCCAGGCTGAACATGACCGGTCACTCATTTCGCTTAAGTGTACCGAATGTATTATCACCAACAGTTGGGATTAACAACTGTTTCCCGAAAGGGACAACATCGAATATAGATTTAAGAAGCAAATGAAATTTCCCTAGGTAAGGTGACAATACACCCTAATTGGGAGCTACCCACTTAGCCATGCGACCTACCCGATTTTATACCATTCCTCGATTGTAAGGCTTGAGGTCATAACGTACAGATCACACTTTTATTTACTATGAATGTCACATCGCCATACCCACCAAATCACAAATTGATTTCCCCAAAAATACCATGGGTATACAGCTAAGAGAAACGAATTCCTTCGCCACCAAACGTAAATATGTTTGAAGATATCAACTTATGCAATCTATTAAATATACTCTGTCAGACATTCTTCCATACAGGTTGTCCTGGGACTGGACAAACCGAAGGTACTATTCTATAAACTCATCTTAGGCAATTTCTACCATGGATTTGCCAGAACAACCCTTGCATAAACTTCCTCTTCAATACCTTCGTCATATTTGATTCGCAACGCTGTCTATACGAAGTGGTTTTCAGACAATAAATCTGATCCCGGTCTCTCCATATTGATGACGGAAAAATGGTCAACACTTTGATAGTCGTTATTTTACTATCAAAGAAAAACATCCATACACACAACGATCCTATTTCCCAATTGAAATTTTATCGATCAATCATCGCTCAACATTTTTCCCTTTAAATTTATTTATCATTAATTTATTCATTTTCCCATGTCCCTTTTCCGTACAATCAAAATTTCTTAATTTATAAATTTAGAAAATAAAGGTTATCAACATTGCAAATCATTTCCATTCCTTATTCATGCATCACTATCCTCCCACATCTATCGGTTTCTAACTGTAAATTAGTAAGAGAACAACTTCCTAATTATAAACCCTGAAGGCCGAAACCAACAACGGAACAATACCCAGAGAGCTGTTCAATATAACTAATCTTCAGTCAGTTTCTAATTTTAGTAATTCCATTTAAATTCCAGGTTCAACAGCCATTTTCCTTTATAAATATTTTAATTAAAAAATATTTACTTCAATCCCTTATTCACATCGAATGTGAATAATATTTCTTTTATATAATCAATTCAGTTGGATTTTTATTTAAAAACAATATCCCAATTCCAAATTTTATTCATACTTCTATTTATAGACTATTCGTAAATATCTTATTTATAACTCCCTTTAGAACTGCTACGTTCACATTCGATTTCAAATATCGGTGTTGAAACTGATTTTACTTGTCTATATAATTTCAGACTTACATATTCCATTTATCAAATGATAAATATTTTTATTTAATTTATAAAACATTATTTATAAATTAATCTTCTCTATTTATCTGTTAAAACAGATTCTACTTAATATCTACTTTATATCCATTCCATAGTTCTTTTTATATGCCGTCATTTCCTTTTTTCCATTATTGTAATTTTCCAAATATTACTTTTTTTAATTCTATTTATTTTCCAAATAATTCCTTTTATAATTCTATTTATTTCCCAAACAATTCATCTTATAATTCTATTTATTTTATATAAATATTTTATTTTCAATATACACTTTGAATATTCCCTTTTTACATTCAAGTATTTCTTATGGTATTTAAAATACCAGAAAATAAGACCGGTGTCATCATAATTGTAAGAACCCGTTTCTTCCCCGTTAAGGAAAGGGCGGATACTTTGAGAACAACACACAACAGAACGCAGACGGAAGAACATTTCATTGTATATTACCACAATGCATCAGATTACAAGAATATACAGAGTATAAATGAATATTACACAGAAATATAAGAGATTTAAATTACATTTAAATACATCGCAGCGGAAAATAATACAATACACAACTGGAAGGAGATATATGGATACAAAGCTTTCCGGATATCGTTCCAGCTGTAAAACAGGATCCTGTGAATATAAATCTGCAAAACCAAAACTACTAGCTGCCCGTGTCAAAATAGGGGCACCCAGAGTTTAGGTTAAAACAATAAACTCCAGGTCAGTCATGTGACTGGTGTGAGAACTAAAACAGTCATAAATCTTTATTTTTAAAGTTAGGTAAATCAAGGGACCACGCCGTATAACACGGAACGGGTTTCCTCCCAAGAACACCAGTGCATAAAATAACAGCGCAATGCTAAATAAAGAAAAATGAAGCTATTATAAGACCCAGTTCCCATCACACAATGCAATCGCAAGCCGGAGGATAGGGTTTTTACCTTATAATAGCCAAGAATGCTTGATACGTTTAAAACAAATCATTTGATACTATTATAAGTGCATAGTGTATAAAACAACTTCAAATCATAAGTATCAATCATAGGCGACATGAGCGTCCCATGCCACTATGTCGCCATATATAGGTTTACAAATAAAACCGCAAATGTCACGTATTTGGAAATTGGATTTCCATCTATGAACCGAGGCCAGGGATCGTCCTCTACCGATTCGAGACAATCTAGCCCATGTCTCAGGAACAGCCGCAACTGCTTCCATCTTCTGGGTCTGAACGAAACCGGAGGCACCTAATACCCCGCATATCCATCGATCTCCAAGTACGTCTGGACGATCACCAACTGTTTCCATCTTCTTTGGTGTACAACTCAATCAAGATCATCCGTAATCACCCAAACGACGTGAAGACTTCTGGTCTTCGACCACCGTCTTCATCTTCGACTTATCGTCGTATCAGTTATTCAAAATGGGATAAACCCGGTCTTTCCGAATAACTCGCGTATATTTTAAATAAGTGTTACACAAACACAACATACGCCTCATTCCAATTTATCAGTCACTAACCGTAAATAAATCAAGAGAATAATTCCCCAAATATTAACCCCGAAGGCCGAAACCAACATCAGATCAATATCAAAAAAACCATTCTGCTTGGCTAACCGACAGTTAGTTTCTAAATTTCACATTCATAGGGAAAGGTTCCCATTAATTTTATCCAAGATAAATTCCTTGAATTTATTCTTTATTCTATTTTTGAATCTCAATTCAAACTAGTCGGGATTAGCGAACCTTACCGAAGTAATCATTTATTTTAATTTCCCAATCCCAACCTATTCATCCCATGAAGTAAAACTGGTAATACTTCATATCTAACACCACAGTGTTATCGGTAAATTCAATTACCATTTCACGTTCAAATCTAATTAAAGATTTAACTATCGCCTGGAGCAAAACTGGTGATACTCCATTTTCGATCATTTCAATCTGATTAAAGACTCATTAAAACTCCACTTAGTTTTAATCTTCGACTGGGTTAAAGAATCAGTGTCATTTAAAACACGGTTCACGATAAACCCAAAATCACATTCCATTAATTATCGGGTTAAAGAACAAGTGTTATTTAAAACACTGTTCACGATAAACCCAAAAATCAATACCAATTCAATTCCAATTAAATATTATTTAATTGGTACACTTAATTAAATCTAAATAAAAAGATTTAATCTTTTCTCAACTGGGTTCAAGAACAGTGTTAATGAAGACACCATTCACGACAAACCCAAATCACATTTGATATTCAATACAAGGCTCCGAATAGAAAATATATCGGCTTATATTCAATATCAAATTCTACGATTAACAAATGTCGTATTGGAGATAACGATATAAATATATCTTTCAAATTTCCATAACAACATTTGCATAATCACGAATTCCAACATCGAAATATTCCGAAGACAATTTCGATTCAAATCCATTCCAACGCAATCATTGGAAGTTCTGGTCATTTTCAAAACCATTTCAAATTCAATTTATTTATTTAAAAAAAAATAGAATTATAATTCTAGTTCAAAACTAGTTCATTTCGATAAAAATTTACTTTTATCTTTTCAAATATGGAGTATTTCATCCCAATTCTTTCTAAATCATTTCTTATGATTTTACACCAATTATTACTATTTTTAATAATTTTATCAAGGCCCGTACAGTCGATTTCCATCAACGGCCATCGAACTGCACTTACAGCGACCTTTTTCAAATTTGATTTGGACATAATTCCAAATCCAACCATTAGATTTCAAATTTCCAATATTCGTTAGAAAGCTCTTTTCGATACGAACCCAACGGTTCCGGTTTTAGGAGGATCCGACGGTCGGATCTCCCGCAATATCCATTCGAAGTCAATGGTCGAAATTCGCGAACTGCCGCGGCGCGGCACATTCTATTCATGCCATTATATAATATATATAATATATACTTCGTCGATTTCAATTCAAAACGTGCTTTATAAATCGTTTTAAATTTTTTTCAAATCGATTTCAATTTGAATTCATTTATATTCAAATTCAATTCGAATTCATTTCTATTTATTTTCAATTCGAATTCATTTCTATTTATTTTCAATTCGAATTCATTTCTATATAGTTCGAATTTCAAATCTATTCAATTTCAAATCTATTCAATTTCAAATCTATTCAATTTCAAATCTATTCAATTTTCATTGAAGAATGAATAAAATCGATACAAATATCGTTCACGTCAAAATGGCGTCAATCTAACCAACACGGCTTCATGTGTTTCTATTTTCAAATATTCTATTCCAAATATTTCTATTCAAATATTTCTATTCAAATATTTCTTTTTCAAATATTTCTTTTTCAAATATTTCTTTTTCAAAACTGGAATGAGGCCCAATCAATTACCATATAATGTTAATTATATGGATTTTTCCACAACACATGTATTTAATAACAACGATGAATAATCAACCATCATCCAAAGTGCATTCTACAGTGTATAAGCATCAAATATAAATATTCAACGCTTATAACAGCCTGTCAATCAATCGATCGACATACAACTAAACAATCGGGATTAGTGTACGTCAAATATCATCCCAATACCCGTGTGGGGTTTCAAGCAATCAAACACAGATTTTTATTTGTGCAGTTGGGCGATGTGTAAAATTTATCGTCCCAATCAATGTCCTTCAAATAGGTGTACATAAACAAACCGTCCGGTTTGTAAATGAATATCTATTTATTCACATTCACGTTAAAAATTATATTTTTAACGATCAAACTAATTTATTCAACCTAAGAATATTCTATTCGGTTCATTTATTAAATAAAAATATTATTTTTATTTTTCTAATTTATTTTAGAAAATTTCGGCGGCATAACGACACGATACTAGAAACGGGACAAGGCCTAGCCTTATCCCCGGTCTAGTGAAGGCCCACGCCACTCACACATCAATCAAATCAATTTCATTTCACCAAACAATTCAATTCAAACCAAATAATCTAAGCAACTACACAACCAAACAATTTAACAAACAAGCCATCCATGGTCTGTTGATGACGGGTGTCGGGTGCTACTAAACAACGTCTACATCCTAGTATATATATATATTACTAGAAAAATAAAATTAAAGGGTGAGAAATTCTCACTGATTGCTATCCCAACTCCACGGCACTTCTAATGCAGGAACTCTTCACTGTTTTCATCTCTTATCACTTTCGTCGCCCGTAGCCACTACATATGTAAAATTGAATTTTTACTTCGCTATTCAATATATAAAAATCGAATTTTTACTTTGTTGTATGGATAAAAAAAATTCTATTTTTACATCGTTATCTTATATATAAAGATCTTGCCTTTTCAACTATAAAGATTTCACCTTTTAAATTCCATCACTATAAAAATCACATTTTTATTTTGCTACACATATAAAGATGATATTTCTAATACTCCTATCATGTAAAAATTATATTTCTAATTTTTTACATAAACAAAAATCATATTTTATAATCGCTATATAGTAAAGACTATATTTTTAATACTTTAAAAATATAAAAATCTGAACTTTATTCAATTAAAATCTAATCTTTAAAACGAATAAAAATCAAAGCTTTAAAACAAAGACAAATCAGTTTTAATCGCCTAAAGATTTTTATTTTATTTTTATTTAACAAAAATCAGCAAATAAAACTTACAGTTAAAAGGAGAGGAAGGGGGCTGGGTCAGGCGGCGCGGCAGGAGTGGGGTCGGAGTGCTGGAGTTCGCCGGTGGTGGCGGGTCTGGGCGGAAATCGAGAAGGGGGCGAGGCTAGTGGCGGCTGACGGGGGTTTAGGGGTGCGATAGGAGGAGGGGCTCGGGGATGTGATGGCGCGGCAGGAACGGAGGTGGATGGCGAGGTTGCGGTGGTCGGCTAGGCGGAGGGGACGTCGGAGCAACGACGAGGGTGGCGGCTGGGGCTTCCGTTGCCCTTTTTTCTTTTTTCTTTTCTGATTCGAAATGGATCGGGGGGGGGGGGGGGGGGCTGGAGAAGTTTAAGGGAAGAAAAGTGTTTTTATTTTATTTTTATTATTTAATTATTTTATTTTCTAAAAAGTTAACTTTTACATACGACCTCTAAACGAGGTCCACCGCCTGTCGTCCATAGTGTTTTACCCCCATTCTGAATCCAATGGGATATGTATCGCAAGCTGATTCGGTCGTTTCGAACAGTTTCCGTTGAATTTCCATTTAAGTCACTATATGGAATTTTAAACGTACATTTCAAATTACCGGGGTCACATACTAACTCGAAAAATTCTAGAAAAATATTTTCTAGCTTCGTATTGACGATACGGTCCTAACAAAACTAGTTTCGTCGAATTCTGAGCCTATATGAAAAATGGCCAATTTCCAGTCGATTAAAATCAACTGAAACTGGTCAAACGCGTTTTCCTTTGCCACGCTCACATATTGATTCGAAAAATTATGAAATTTGGAATCTAGCAATAACTTTACATCACGGACCCAACAAAAGTGGTTTCGTCGAAATCCGAGGTCGTTTGCAAAATTCCCATTTTTAAGGGCCTGAATTCCATAGCGACTATTCAGAATTTTCAACTGGACATATCTTTTTATTCCCGCTATGAAATTTTGATTTTTCGGATTCATTGGAAAGATATTCACAATTAGATCTTAATGTTTTTGGTTTCACTAAAATCCGGATTGTTTTGCACCCGATACATTCAATTGAAGTTTGAAATCGAATTATCGAACTACCGCGCCATTTTCAATTCTATTATAAAATTATATATAAATATTTATATTCTAACGATGACGTATATAATATATACGTTCGAATTATATTCAAAATAAATTTCTCGTCGATATTATTTAAAATAATTCATTTTAAATAATCAAAATTCGCTAAAATTGCCAAAATAAAATTTTTAAACTGGCCCAGATTTTCGGGTTGTTACAATCTCCCCCACTTAAAACTTTTCGTCCCCGAAAAGGAACAAAGTCGAAAGTGGTTTGCTTAATCAACTCTATGTTCGATCTAGCTTCCATTCTCCAACTTTTCAGTTTCTTAGAATTTTCAAATTCTTCAAAAATTTGGCTAACACCCTAAATTTTCGAAAAATTTCGCCATAACCTCCCCTGCACCGGGAGCCACGGGAAAATCCCGAAATTGCCATACAGGCCTTCTGATCTCAAAAAGAAAAAGAAAAAGCCAAGCGACTAGCCAATCGGCTCATAAAATCATCATCACCCAAACAAAACAGTAAATTATGTAGTAAACATGTACCTATTTGTCGGGCAAACAAATTTTATTCTCTGCTCTAGCCTCCTTGCTATGACCTGTCCAATGTAAGTACAAGTATATGCAAACAAATGCGACCAATTTTCAATATAATTCAATATTTGGCATAATGGTTCAAAATTCAATTAGGCAACAATAATCAAACAACACAATCATCAATCAATTAGTGGATTAGAGTTTTCAAATTCATAACTTTGATACATAGTCAAAAATCAGATTTTTGATGCCAAATCACAACAATAGGCCCTATCTAATTTTGGTTCTCACACCAGTCAATAGGAAATATATAGATATCCCACCTTCGAAACTCGAACATAAATGTTGATGATGCGATCGCTATCATCAATATCATCTCCGGGCGACTAGAGTGTGATGCTATATCTATCCAATATATTAAAATTTCAAATACACATTTGCAAGGCGTATATGCAAAATCTTTATATACTGGACTGTCCAAATAAATACAAATAAATAATCAAATACGAATAATTGATTTAAATTTTCAAAAAAAAATTTGTTTTCATTTGAAAAATATACTCTTCACACTCGTTCTAGGATACTATTGATCCCATCTCTAACGAGTCATTCCCGTTGGATATTACTAATCCAATCATCTGATGAATTCTTTCGTACTGTTCTAAGGTGTCTTGTTCTCTGAGCTTTGTAAACCAAAGCTCTGATACCAACTGTAAGAACCCGTTTCTTCCCCGTTAAGGAAAGGGCGGATACTTTGAGAACAACACACAACAGAACGCAGACGGAAGAACATTTCATTGTATATTACCACAATGCATCGGATTACAAGAATATACAGAGTATAAATGAATATTACACAGAAATATCAGAGATTTAAATTACATTTAAATACATCGCAGCGGAAAATAATACAATACACAACTAGAAGGAGATATACGGATACAAAGCTTTCCGGATATCGTTCCAGCTGTAAACCAGGATCCTGTGAATATAAATCTGCAAAACCAAAACTACTAGCTGCCCGTGTCAAAATAGGGGCACCCAGAGTTTAGGTTAAAACAATAAACTCCAGGTCAGTCATGTGACTGGTGTGAGAACTAAAACAGTTATAAATCTTTATTTTTAAAGTTAGGTAAATCAAGGGACCACGCCGTATAACACGGAACGGGTTTCCTCCCAAGAACACCAGTGCATAAAACAATAGCGCAATGCTAAATAAAGAAAAATGAGGCTATTATAAGGCCCAGTTCCCATCACATAATGCAATTGCAAGCCGGAGGATAGGGTTTTTACCTTATAATAGCCAAGAATGCTTGATACGTTTAAAACAAATCATTTGATACTATTATAAGTGCATAGTGTATAAAACAACTTCAAATCATAAGTATCAATCATAGGCGACATGAGCGTCCCATGCCACTATGTCGCCATATATAGGTTTACAAATAAAACCGCAAATGTCACGTATTTGGAAATTGGATTTCCATCTATGAACCGAGGCCAGGGATCGTCCTCTACCGATTCGAGACAATCTAGCCCATGTCTCAGGAACAGCCGCAACTGCCCCATGGATCGTCAGGGCCGATCCACCGATGTGGATTATTATGCCTGAACACTACGTTTCCCCGCCCTTTGGGGCGTAAATGAGCCAACGAATGACTCCATCGGACCCGGATCGTCCGATCAAACCGAGGCGCCTCGCAACAGCAACAACCACACAGGTGAAAAGTATATAAATGTCAGGGCTGGTAGGTCACTGACACCACCCTAGCAAGAAGGAAACGCATGCCCTTCCTGAGGTCCTCTCCCGTTTTTGGTTCACAACCGGGGTGTGAGGCTCGCGAATACACGTTACACAAAGCTGTGCCACACGGGCTTTGCTTTGATCATCACCACAAGACTTTGCTTTTCAACAGAAGCCTCGATATATTGCCACTTAGGCAAGCCACACAGGCAATTCACTCCATGCATTTGATATCCATCAATAT
Organism: Allium sativum; assembly: GCA_030737875.1. Taxonomy (NCBI): domain Eukaryota; kingdom Viridiplantae; phylum Streptophyta; class Magnoliopsida; order Asparagales; family Amaryllidaceae; genus Allium; species Allium sativum. The sequence goes on from CM060926.1 coordinate 325,835,463, forward strand.
ATAACTCCTGAGCTCGTACGTCTCAGAGAAGGGCGTTAAGCAAGAGAATAAATTCTCCGCTGCCAAACAGATATATATTTAATAGAGATCAATCGCACGGACTAAAATCCAATGTCAGGCACACAGTCCATTTACAAGTCCGTTCTGGGTCTGAACGAAACCGGAGGCACCTAATACCCCGCATATCCATCGATCTCCAAGTACGTCTGGACGATCACCAACTGTTTCCATCTTCTTGGGTGTACAGCCCAATCAAGATCATTAGTAATCACCCAAACGACGTGAAGACTTCTGGTCTTCGACCACCGTCTTCATCTTCGACTTATCGTCGTATCAGTTATTCAAAATGGGATAAACCCGGTCTTTCCGAATAATTCGCGTATATTTTAAATAAGTGTTACACAAACACAACATACGCCTCATTCCAATTTACCAGTCACTAACCGTAAATAAATCAAGAGAATAATTCCCCAAATATTAACCCCGGAGGCCGAAACCAACATCAGATCAATATCAAAAAAACCATTCTGCTTGGCTAACCGACAGTTAGTTTCTAAATTTCACATTCATAGGGAAAGGTTCCCATTAATTTTATCCAAGATAAATTCCTTGAATTTATTCTTTATTCTATTTTTGAATCTCAATTCAAACTAGTCGGGATTAGCGAACCTTACCGAAGTAATCATTTATTTTAATTTCCCAATCCCAACCTATTCATCCCATGAAGTAAAACTGGTAATACTTCATATCTAACACCACAATGTTATCGGTAAATTCAATTACCATTTCACGTTCAAATCTAATTAAAGATTTAACTATCGCCTAGAGAAAAACTGGTGATACTCCATTTTCGATCATTTCAATCTAATTAAAGATTCATTAAAACTCCACTTAGTTTTAATCTTCGACTGGGTTAAAGAATCAGTGTCATTTAAAACACGGTTCACGATAATCCCAAAATCACATTCCATTAATTATCGGGTTAAAGAACAAGTGTTATTTAAAACACTGTTCACGATAAACCCAAAAATCAATACCAATTCAATTCCAATTAAATATTATTTAATTGGTACACTTCATTAAATCTAAATAAAAAGATTTAATCTTTTCTCAACTGGGTTCAAGAACAGTGTTAATGAAGACACCATTCATGACAAACACAAATCACATTTGATATTCAATACAAGGCTCCGAATAGAAAATATATCGGCTTATATTCAATATCAAATTCTACGATTAACAAATGTCGTATTGGAGATAACGATATAAATATATCTTTCAAATTTCCATAACAACATCTGTATAATCACGAATTCCAACATCGAAATATTCCGAAGACAATTTCGATTCAAATCCATTCCAACGCAATCATTGGAAATTCTGGTCATTTTCAAAACCATTTCAAATTCAATTTATTTATTTAAAAAAAAAATAGAATTGTAATTCTAGTTCAAAACTAGTTCATTTCGATAAAAATTTACTTTTATCTTTTCAAATATGGAGTATTTCATCCCAATTCTTTCTAAATCATTTCTTATGATTTTACACCAATTATTACTATTTTTAATAATTTTATCAAGGCCCGTACAGTCGATTTCCATCAACGGCCATCGAACTGCACTTACATCGACCTTTTTCAAATTTGATTTGGACATAATTCCAAATCCAACCGTTAGATTTCAAATTTCCATTATTCGTCAGAAAGCTCTTTTCGATACGAACCCAACGGTTCCGGTTTTAGGAGTATCCGACGGTCGGACCTCCCGCAATATCCATTTGAAGTCAATGGTCGAAATTCGCGAACTGCCGCGGCGCGGCGCGTTCTATTCAGGCCATTATATTATATATATAATATATACTTCGTCAATTTCAATTCAAAACGTGCTTTATAAATCGTTTTAAATTCTTTTCAAATCGATTTCAATTTGAATTCATTTATATTCAAATTCAATTCGAATTCATTTCTATTTATTTTCAATTCGAATTCATTTCTATTTATTTTCAATTCGAATTCATTTCTAAATAGTTCGAATTTCAAATCTATTCAATTTCAAATCTATTCAATTTTCATTGAAGAATGAACAAAATCGATACAAATATCGTTCACGTCAAAATGGCGTCAATCTAACCAACACGGCTTCATGTGTTTCTATTTTCAAATATTCTATTCCAAATATTTCTATTCAAATATTTCTATTCAAATATTTCTTTTTCAAATATTTCTTTTTCAAATATTTCTTTTTCAAAACTGGAATGAGGCCCAATCAATTACCATATAATGTTAATTATATGGATTTTTCCACAACACATGTATTTAATAACAACGATGAATAATCAACCATCATCCAAAGTGCATTCTACTGTGTATAAGCATCAAATATAAATATTCAACGCTTATAACAGCCTGTCAATCAATCGATCGACATACAATTAAACAATCGGGATTAGTGTATGTCAAATATCATCCTAATACCCGTGTGGGGTTTCAAGCAATCAAACACAGATTTTTATTTGTGCAGTTGGGCGATGTGTAAAATTTATCATCCCAATCAATGTCCTTCAAATAGGTGTACATAAACAAACCGTCCGGTTTGTAAATGAATATCTATTTATTCACATTCACGTTAAAAATTATATTTTTAATGATCAAACTATTTTATTCAACCTATGAATATTCTATTCGGTTCATTTATTAAGTAAAATGTTATTTTTATTTTTCTAATTTATTTTAGAAAATTTCGGCGGCATAACGGCACGATACTAGAAACGGGACAAGGCCTAGCCTTATCCCCGGTCTAGTGAAGGCCCACGCCATTCACACATCAATCAAATCAATTTCATTTCACCAAACAATTCAATTGAAACCAAATAATCTAACCAACTACACAACCAAACAATTTAACAAACAAGCCATCCATGGTCTGTGGATGACGGGTGTCGGGTGCTACTAAACACCGTCTTCATCCTAGTATATATATATATATTTCTAGAAAAATAAAATTAAAGAGTGAGAAATTCTCACTGATTGCTATCCCAACTCCACGGCACTTCTAATGCAGGAACTCTTCACAGTTTTCATCTCTTATCACTTTCGTCGCCCGTAGCCACTACATATGTAAAATTGAATTTTTACTTCGCTATTCAATATATAAAAATCGAATTTTTACTTTGTTGTATGGATAAAAAAAATTCTATTTTTACATCGTTATTTTATATATAAAGATCTTGCCTTTTCAACTATAAAGATTTCACCTTTTAAATTCCATCACTATAAAAATCACATTTTTATTTTGCTACACATATAAAGATGATATTTCTAATACTCCTATCATGTAAAAATTATATTTCTAATTTTTTACATAAACAAAAATCATATTTTATAATCGCTATATAGTAAAGACTATATTTTTAATACTTTAAAAATATAAAAATCTGAATTTTATTCAATTAAAATCTAATCTTTAAAACGAATAAAAATCAAAGCTTTAAAACAAAGAAAATCAGTTTTTAATCGCCTAAAGATTTTTTTTTTATTTAACAAAAATCAGCAAATAAAACTTACAGTTAAAAGGAGAGGAAGGGGGCTGGGTCAGGTGGCGCGGCAGGAGTGGGGTCGGAGTGCTGGAGTTCGCCGGTGGTGGCGGGTCTGGGCGGAAATCGAGAAGGGGGAGAGGCTAGTGGCGGCTGACGGGGGTTTAGGGGTGCGATAGGAGGAGGGGCTCGGGGATGTGGTGGCGCGGCAGGAACGGAGGTGGAGGGCGAGGTTGCGGTGGTCGGCTAGGCGGAGGGGACGTCGGAGCAACGACGAGGGTAGCGGCTGGGGCTTCCGTTGCCCTTTTTTCTTTTTTTTTCTGATTCGAAATGGATCGGGGGGGGGGGGGGGGGGGCTGGAGAAGTTTAAGGGAAGAAAAGGGTTTTTATTTTATTTTTATTATTTAATTATTTTATTTTCTAAAAAGTTGACTTTTACATACGACCTCTAAACGATGTCCACCGCCTGTCATCCATAGCGTTTTACCCCCATTCTGAATCCAATGGGATATGTATCGCAAGCTGATTCGGTCGTTTCGAACAGTTTCCGTTGAATTTCCATTTAAGTCGCTATATTGAATTTTAAACGTACATTTCAAATTATCGGGGTCACATACTAACTCGAAAAATTCTAGAAAAATATTTTCTAGCTTCGTATTGACGATACGGTCCTAACAAAACTAGTTTCGTCGAATTCTGAGCCTATATGAAAAATGGACATTTTCCAGTCGATTAAAATCAACTGAAACTTGTCAAACGCGTTTTCCTTTGCCACGCTCACATATTGATTCGAAAAATTATGAAATTTGGAATCTAGCAATAACTTTACATCACGGAGCCAACAAAAGTGGTTTCGTCGAAATCCGAGGTCATTTGCAAAATTCCCATTTTTAAGGGCCTGAATTCCATAGCGACTATTCAGAATTTTCAACTGGACATATCTTTTGATTCCCGCTATGAAATTTTGATTTTTCGGATTCATTGGAAAGATATTCACAATTAGATCTTAATGTTTTTGGTTTCACTAAAATCCGGATTATTTTGCACCCGGTACATTCAATTGAAGTTTGAAATCGAATTATCGAACTACCGCGCCATTTTCAATTCTATTATAAAATTATATATAAATATTTATATTCTAACGACGACGTATATAATATATACGTTCGAATTATATTCAAAATAAATTTCTCGTCGATATTATTTAAAATAATTTATTTTAAATAATCAAAATTCGCTAAAATTGCCAAAATAAAAATTTTAAACTGGCCCAGATTTTCGGGTTGTTACAATAATTAATCACATATTATATATCACACCATATATCACAACATGTGAAAAAAAAACAGTATTATAAATATTGAGGAATCTAGTTGGATCCCTCCAACCTGTTTCTCTGCATCCATAGATGTTAAACAATATAATTAACATCAATTTCATTTCAATATGAAATATTATAATAAATAGAATCAATATATAATTAACGATTTATATATATAAATATATCTATATTTTCAATTAATCAATCAGCAATTCAACCAAACAATCAACACACATCAATCGACCATTATTTATCAATTCTAAAAATACGTTATAGAAAATAAACTAAGCAAAGTTAGTGAGATTTACTCACTTTGTAGTTTATCGTTAAATAACTATAAACTATCTTTGATTCACACGGACGTTTAATTCTACCATAATTTGTAACAAGCTCCAATTCACTCCAAATTAGTTCCATTGTGTAGCCGTCATCCATACGATCCCAACGATCTTGTTTAATTCTACCATAGTTTGTAAAAAGATATAGCATTTATAAATTCGTACACTTATTTGAATTTAATTAAACTATGTTATTATTTAGTATCGGGTCTTACTTACCAAACCAACCCAGTTAAAACCCCTACCACCATCTAAAGTACTCCTCCCTCTTCACGTTATCCCGCTCCTCCCTTCTTCAGCAAATTCCACACACCATTGTTGAGACTACTTCCTCGGTTCTCTTCATATGAAAATCACGGTTTAGTGAACCAACACCACCGCCATTTTCCTCTACTCCCCCTCTTTGCAGTCATTACCTTCACTTGCCGCTCGAACCCCTCCCTCAGAATTCGTCAAAAAGATTGATGCCCCTTCCCCGAAAATAGTATGTCACTTTTAATTGCCTCTTTCCACCAAAAAATGCACGTAGGTGTCATTCGCTCATTCGAACTCAAATACATACTCAATTCATGAATTAGTTCCTTAATCCGATGATTTTCTTAACCCTAACCACCGCTGTTCACAAAGCAACGCTGGAAGATGATGTCGAGCCCCACAAAATTCATACTATCCTGAATCTCTTCCGTTAAAGATCAAAAAGATAGGAGTTGTGTGATTTATAGTAATTTATCTGATTTGTTCTTGATTTTTGAAAACCATGTTTTACTGTTTGAATAAAATGACTGGCGGTGCTCCTCATTTTGACCGTGGAAGAAATGTAGTTAGGGTTAGGAAATGTAAGGGGTCTATATATAAGGGTTGCTTAGCTTATCCCATAAGCTTCCAATATTAATTTATTATTTTATCGTATTGCTAATTGTATTCATCTTCTAAATATCTGTATGATCAAATAAATGCCCAAATCTAATGAAATTAGACATACACCTATAGTTTGACATTATGGACCCAATGAAACTTGTTACGTCAAGTTCCGAGTCCGTTTGCTCATACGACATATTTTTAAAGTCTAATTATCGACTATTTTTCACATTTAAATTTTGCACGGCCACACACTAACTCGAAAAATCACGAAATTTGATATCTAATAATAATTTAATATTCCGGATCCAACAAAATAAGTTTCGTCAAAAACAGAGGTCGTTTTTAAAAATGACTATTTTTTAACGCTCTAAAATAAACTAATTTAAATATTAATATATTTAAAATAATTAGATTAAATATTAATAAGTTAATATTATCATATATATATATATATTCCAATATAATATCATCTAGCTCCAAAATAAATATATCTGACTTTATAACTCGATATTTCAAATCCAAGTTAGATCGATATTTAATTTATATAAAATGTGTAACACCCGGTAATTAAAATATTAAAATTAACAAATTTAAGAACACTTAATTGTTAAAGTGAAAATTAAGGGAAACGGGTTACGCATTGCGTTCGTCTCAAAATTCTTCTTGGAATAGAGTCCAAGTTTTTGAAAATCGAACTTCATATAAAGAAATTATGGCCCTCAGAACTTTCAGAAATTTATATAAAACAATTCCGAAAATTAAATACAAAGGCAGCTCGACCTGGGGGTCAAACTACCCCAGGCCAGGTCGACCAGGGGGTCGACCTCCCTATATACAGGTCGACCTGGGGGTCGACCTCTCTGTCAGGCCAGATCTAAAACCTGACGTGTTTCTTTGTATGACGATTTTCTGACTCATTAGGGCTTGTGTGGCAAGTTCTGGTTGGTTCTCTTAGGTTTGAATGGTTTTGATAGGTCCTAGGTTTATCTAACAGCTTAGATTGATTTAAGCTTATATAAAAGAGTGCCTAGACTGAAACCCTAAATCAGAACAAAATTTGTCTCATGGCCACCATGCTGCTCCTAGGATAGTGTAACACCCCGCGTCCATTAATGTCACTCACGAAGGGAATGCATTAACTTCCATGGAGGTTATAAGTGAATATAGAACAGAAAAACTACAGCAAGACAGATAATAAATAGTACTTGGAAATCTAAAACTTCATTTTATTGCAGCGGAAATTAAACATGTTTGTTACATCATAAAACCATAGATCATAACCAAGTACAATATCCATCTTCATAAAAACAAAATACATAATCCCATTACATAAATAGCCATTAAAAATATAATAAGCTGGACATTACTTCAACGGTCCAAGCTTTCCAAAGAGAGATGAAGCAATTCAATCAAACTCCACTAGAGCTGGGCCCAACCTGAGGACCTGGAGGGGGAAAAAGGATAGAAATAGAGGGGGTCAGACATAAAGTCTGGCGAGTATGATAATTCTAACAATACTATTATCAAAATAACTAGAATAAGGCATAAGCTGGAAGACAAGTAAATGTCTATGAACTCTTAGGAAGATAAAGATAGCATTTAAGATAACGTTAAAGATAACGGTAAAGGCACACCTAATTACTAACGAATGATTACTACACTGCACCGCACATTACTACACTGCACCACACCAGTCACCTTATTGTTTGATCCCACTTGCTTCACACAGAAACTTTATAAATAGCCTTACGTACCCCTAGCTGACTACATAGGTGTCATCTGCCCCTATCTCCACTAGGAGTACCCCACTACCCACTTTCGATAGGCTCCCTACTCGTAGATACCCGTGCTGGCCCCACAGTGGGGTGTATCACTCCCTTAAAGTGGCAACCCGATACAACTTGAGAATGCACGGCTTATACCTACACGATGCAACAACGTCTTACCTACCAGCCCGGGTCCATACATGCATATGAAACCCGTTGGACTTGCGTTGCCACCGCTCCCCGTTTTGGCCTCTTATAGTCAAACTCAGCATGCGTGTCCCGTCCTCGACTTGGGTCGAGCCCAAAAAGATACGTTTGGGATACTGGTCGAAATGGCCCCCCACAAGCTACCCACCTAAGCTTGTCACTAATATATCCCACTTAACCCTCTTAGTCATGTTCATTTACATGTGTGCTTGGTTAAGTCTTACTAATCGTATTTCACATGCCACTAAGGGCACCCCCTAGATTCCTCATGCCACCCAAGGCACCTACTTAACCCCCTTGTCCCACCTTACATGTTTATCTGGTTAAGTATTTCTTAATTCATTCAGGCCATAACCTCATAAAGACCTCTCACATTAGATTGGCATTTATGGCACCTGGATTTGCCGGGCGGGTCCGGGCAGTCTTACACCATAAAAGAGTCTAACCTCGTGTCTTTACAACCGTTATGCTTTAGTCTAGGCCTAGGACCTCTCACATTGGGCTGACATTTGTGACCACTGGATTTGTCGGGCGGGTACGGCCAGGTTTGCGTCACAAACGAGTCCAACCTCGTGTCCTAAGCATTGATTAACACTTAAAATCTTTTACCCCAGTTTTAATAATTCCCTATTCAAATTATTAATTAAGTCAACTTTTAATGATGTTCATAATTGACTCAATTATGGCCATCCACTTATGGCATGCAAAATCATATCAATTGCACCCCAACTTTTTAATATTAAATCCTTATTATTACCCCTACCCCACGTTTATACGTTCGCTTATTCAACGCATAATATAGGCTAGACTTGAATAGTCCAACACATAGCATAAATATAAATTATCACGACATATAGACAATTAAAATAAATATAATCATAATAGGGGTGAAACTTGCATAAACTACACATGTTAAGGATCAAAAGGTGTCAACTTGTTAAATGTCTCAATTTATATGATATGATCATAGCCCAAATCTATACATAAACTTGCATATGGGGTTTTTAGGCAACATAATGATGGTGTGAACTAGCATAGCATATCACATATGTCATAGCATAATTCTAGATGTCATAACAAATGTCTTGGTATATGTTCATAACTTTTCTAATCAATCTAACTTGCATATGTGACTTGTAATATAGATCAACATAACCCAAACATGATGATTTAATTAATATGAACTAACTAGCATAGATGGTAACATCATGGCCTTTTTAACATGTATGATTCATCACAACTTAGCATAGAAACTTTCAACATACATAACATCATCATAGCATGATTTACAACATATAAGATATCATCGTCACATAACATTGGATTTACAATATACATGAAAGAAAAAGGGGTTTACAACAACAAATATGATAATTCACATCATCTACTCATAATCCATTCATAACTCAACCTAATTAAAATGATAATAATCTTTTTAAGATCATCGTACTCACAATTTAAAGAAGAAAAGAGAGAGTTTTGCTTTGCTTTATGGTTGAGAGAATTAGAATTGAATTTGCTTTTCTTCTTTCTTAGTTAGCGGCGGCACCATTGATTTCCATGGCGATGGTATGATAGTAACTATTCTATTTTAATTAGGTTTAGGGTTAGCATTAGGATGTATTTATAAGTGTAGGAAGTTATTTAGGACCATTAGATTAACCCTGAACCATGAGAACCAATCAAATGCAAAATCTGCATTTGAGCGAATCGGCCCACGGGTTGACAGCTAAACACCCTGGATTAACCCCTAGTTGACCCAGTGGGGCTCGGGTCGACCTCAAAAATGGCCGGTTCGGTTATTCCCCCTCCCAATTCGCTGTTTTGAACTTTTTCGCATATTTATTTATTTACTTTTTAATATATATATATATATATATCAATATATATATATATATATTTCTCTGCGCAACCCATTTCACTTATTTCTTTTCTAAAAATTAAGTATACTTTAATTTGTGAATTTTAATGTTATAAAGTTACGGGGTGTTACATTCTCCCCTCCTAAAAGGATTTCATCCCCGAAATCTCCAAGTCAAGAAGAATGTATATCCTACCATTTAGTCGTCCATCTACTCAACCATCAAACACTAGCATCCATTTTCTTTAAAAGACTTCTAATGCTTTAATGTTTATATGCACAGTGTGTGTATATGTCCATATCTATTGCAAAATTAGGCGGTCTACTGATTCAGTCGACCTCCTTAGTGCAATTCATGATAGTGCCATGCGTCCAATATGTATGCAAAAGATTCCTAATGATACATATTAATTCTATATGCGTGCACAACCATCCACCCGAATGCAGCAACTATATGATAATACAACCATTATACATCCATTTTACTAAATACGTCCATATATATGCAATATGCAATATGAAGTGACTGAGCCGATCTGGTGCCTAATAGTGTGTGTATATGCATCCACGAGCAACCACTAGCAAACACTTGCATCCACTTTGCATCCACCATACATAACATGTCTCAAACACATGTTTTAACCATAGGATTATCCTAACTAAAGGTCAAAGATACTAGCGAGAGGATATACTAAAGATAAGATAAGTACAAGCTAAGCGATAAAGGAGAAATTAAAAGACATACCCTCAAAAAGAAAAGGGTATCGTGAACGCATCTTCTCTTCTGTCTCCCAAGTAGCATTGCTCTCATCATCTCCCCATTGCACTTTGACTAGTCTGACGTCTCGATTCCTCAACCTCTTGATCTCCGACCCAAGAATGCGCGTAGGAGCTCGTCGAATTGTCACATCACGCTCTATCTCTACCTCTCTAAGAAAGCTCGGCTCTACCACTTCCGCGGTCTCGTGCAAGCACTTCCTCAAATGTGACACATGGAATACGTCGTGTACACCACTAAGTCTCTCGGGCAACTCCACTCTTTACGCCATCCGTCCAATCCTCTCCTTAATAGGAAACGGCCCTACAAACCTTGGTGCTAATTTCCCAACGGACCCAAAGAGAACAACGTTTCGTAATGGAGACACTTTGACAAAGACCATGTCCCCAACATCAAACTCGAGATCTGTCCACCTCTTATCCGCATAAGATTTCTGCCTATCTTGCGCTGCTTTCATCCTTCTTCGAATCCAGTTGATCTTCTCCGAAGTCTCCCTTATCATATCGGGCCCAAGTAAGATCTTATCCGTAGATTCCCACCAATATGTAGGTGAACGACAAGGTCGTCCATATAGAGCTTCGAATGGTGCCATACCAATGCTGGACTGAAAGCTATTATTATATGCGAACTCAACCAATGGAAGATTCTCTTCCCATGTACCCCCAAAGTCTAGGATACATAGCCTCAACAGATCCTCTATAATGCGATTAACCCTCTCAGTCTGGCCGTCCGTCTAAGGATGATATGCGGTGCTCAAACATAACTGAGTCCCTACCGCCTCTTGTAAGCTTCTCCAAAATTCGCTAGTGAAAATAGGATCGCGGTCGCTCATATGCTAGAAGGAACACCGTGCAAACGAACTATCTATTGAACGTATACAGAAGCTAACCGTGGAGCAGTCCTCTTAGTCTTCACGGGATTGAAATGGGCGCTCTTAGTAAGTCTATCTACTATAACCCAAATCCCCGTATTACCCTTCCTCGATCGCGGTAATCCATCCAAAAAATCCATCGAGATGCTTTCCCATTTCCATAGTGGAACCTCCAATGGGTGAAGCAACCCACCGGGTTTCTTTTGCTCCGCTTTTACTTGTGGCATACCAAGCATCTAGCGACATACTCGGCCACGTCTTTCTTCATGTCGGCCCAAAAGTAAACTCTCTTCATGTCTTCGTACATCTTGTCCCCGCCGGGATGAATGGTCATCTTCGAACGATGTGCTTCGTCAAGAATAGTCTTCCTTAGGTCATCGTCTTTTGGTACACAAAGTCTACCGTCCCTATGTAACCAACCCTTATCATCTAGGGTATACCTACGGAGATAGCTTGATGACTCCCCTCCCTTGAGTTTTTCTACTAACTCAACCAACTGCGGGTCGTCTCGCTGTGCCTCGCCAATCCGTCCCAAAAGCGTAGGTCTGACCTCCAAGGATGCTAGTAAACCGGGTACGAAGTAAATGGAAGGTCTAAAGTCAAACATCGAAATGAATTCTAAACTTCGCCGCTCAATAAACAAAGGACATAAGGATAATCTTTTTCTACTTAAGGCGTCTGCCACCAAGTTACCATTGCCAGGCGTATAGGCTATTTTGAAGTCGTAGGACGCTAAGAACTCCATCCACCTTTGCTGCCTTAAGTTCAAGTCATTTTGAGAGAATAGGTATTTTAAAGACTTGTAGTCAGTGAATAATTCGAATTTCTCGCCAAGAACATAATGATGCCAAGACTTAAGCGCGAAAACAATAGCGGCCAATTCTAGGTCATGTGTAGGATAATTTTTCTCATGCGCTCTCAACTGCCTTCCACCATAGGCTATTACCCTACCCTCTTGCATTAAGACTGCGCCTAGTCCTGTCCCACAAGCATCAGTATAAACGGTAAACGGCTTACTCCCGTCTGGCAATACTAAGACTGGGGCTGAAGTCAAAGCTCTCTTCAAACGTTGGAACGCATCATCACAATCTACATCCCATGTGAAAACTAGGTTCTTCTTTGTCAAGCATGTCAATGGAGCTGATATCTTTGCGAAGTCTTTGATAAACTTCCTATAGTAGCCAGCCAACCCCAAGAAACTTCTCACTTCGGTAGCATTTTTAGGGACCTTCCAATCTTGGATGGCCACGACCTTCGCGGGATCCACGGCTATCCCTTCTTTGGAAACCATGTGCCCCAAGAACCGTACTTCCTTCCTCTAGAAGTGACACTTAGAAAATTTAGCCTTAAGGCTATGCGCTCGTTAGGGTCTCCAACACTTCCCTAAGATGTAGGGCATGCTCTTCTTCATCCTTAGAAAAGATCAAGATGTCATCTACAAAGACTACCACGAATTTGTTAAGGTACTCCCTAAACACCCTACTCATCAAATCAACAAAATATGCTGGGGTGTTTGTCAAACTGAAGGGCATCACTAGCCATTCATAGAAACCGTCCGGAGTCCTAAAGGCAGTCTTGTCAATGCTATCCTTAGCCACTCTCAACTGATGGAAACCAGTGGTTAAGTCCAACTGCGAAAACACTGAGGCTCCAACTAATTGATCGAAGAGATCATCAATCCTCGGCAGTGGGTGTCTGTTCTTATTAGTAAGCTTATTAAGTTCTCTATACTCCACACAAAGTCTAAGGGACCCATCCGCCTTCGTGGCAAATACTACTGGAGCACCCCACTCCGATATACTACGTCTTATGAACCCCTTCTCAAGCAACTCCTTCACTTTCTTATCGAGTTCCCTCCTTTCACGTCGAGCCATGTGGCGTACTAGCAAAGATACTGGTTTCGCATTATCCACAAGATATATTCGAAAATCTATCTCCCGCTTCGGAGGCAAGCCCTTCACCTCCTCAAACACATCCGAATACTCTCGGACCACTCTAACCGATCGTAGATTTTCCTCAGACGCGTCAAGCGACTCTAAATAACTTAGCATAACGGAATCTATGGGATTACAAAAGATTTCGAGAGCGTTACCAAGGCGAGTCATAAGCCTAACTACTCTCCTTTCACAATCAAGAACGGCCCCATTTCTGGATAACCAATCCATTCCTAAAATTAGCCCATAGCCCGTGAAGCCCAACACACAAGCATCACATCTAAACTCAACGCTAAGTATAGAAATTTTCAAATCCAAACACATCATGGACAAATGAGCTGAGCCCCCAATTGGATTCGAAGCAACTAAGGGATCCTCTGCTAAACTGGTGTTTAAATGAAGTGATTCAACTAATGATGTAGAGATAAACGAATGCGATGCGCCCGAATCGAATGAGGTACGGACAGGATGATCAAACGGAAAAACTAAGCTTTCAACAGAAATGGTTCTACCTCGTTCTTGCAGCGGTGGGACCGTGAGAGCCTGAACTTGTCCCCTTGCCTACCCTGGTGCCATAAGAGCCTGCACCTGTCCTCCCGAGGTAGCTCCTGCCCTCTGCCCCTTCTTTGGGCTGTCCTTCACTAAATGTCCCGCATCGCCACAATGAAAACAGTCTGTCTTCTTTTTCTTTCGGCAATCCTTGCTGAGATGGCCTGGGGTTCCACAGTTAAAACATTTCTTCTTTCCCTTGTCTTTATTGTCTTTACCATCCTTCTTGTTTTGCTGTTGTGGTTTCTTCTGATCCCCCTTCTTCTCGGGTGCCTTATCAGCTTTAGCGCTTTTCTCCTCATGCATAAGCGCCATTTCTACTAACTTCTCAAAGGTGGCCCCCATAGGGATGTGGGTCATAGCCAACCCTTGCAATGGTTCATTCAAGCCATTCACGAACCTTAGAGCCTTCTTCTCCGGCGTGTTTACTAAGTCCAAACCAAACCTTGCTAGCTGATTAAATTTGTTGACATATTCTTTCACTGACAAGCTTCCTTGCTTCAATGTCAAGAACCTTTCCATATATAGATTTTCTTCCGCCCTAGAGAGAAACTTCGCCTCGAACCTACGTCTGAAATCCGCCCAAGAGTCAACAGGACGCTCCCCATTAGTGACCTCCCACCAAAACGAGGTCTCTCCCTTCATCAACCAAGCTGCTAAACGAACTCTCTTCCCTTCTTCTACTTCAAAGATTTCTAGCAATTCTTCCACCTCCTTAAACCAATATCTAGCTTCCACAAACGTTTCTGACCCTTGAAATGGTTTTCCACCCATAGCATTGAATTCCTTGCACGTCTTTGCAAAAGTATCTACGCGAGGAGGAGGAGGACGGGTGCAACTAGAGGAGGAGGACGGGTGCAACTGGTGGTGGAGGAACATTAGCTGGACCCGCAGCGGCCCTAGCCTCCTATACCATCCTGGTATCGTTACACCGTCGGGTAGATTAAGATCTTCAGCCATGCTTAAACGAAAAAGGAAAGATTCAAAATGGAGAATTCGAAAGATAAAGATATATGGCTATTTGGGGATTATGTTTATCATAAAATAAACTTTTCTCTTTAAAATTCTCATTAAAACATGTTTTTGAAAACACTTCTTCCCAAAAATAACTATTTTTTCTAAACTATTTTTATCTGTTCTGGTAACCTTAAGCTCTGATACCACGTTTAACACCCCACGTCCATTAATGTCACTCACGAAGGGAATGCATTAACTTCCATGGAGGTTATAAGTGAATATAGAATAGAAAAATTACAACAAGACAGATAATAAATAGTACTTGGAAATCTAAAACTTCATTTTATTGCAGCGGAAATTAAACATGTTTGTTACATCATAAAACCATAGATCTTAACCAAGTACAATATCCATCTTCATAAAAACAAAATACATAATCCCATTACATAAATAGCCATTAAAAAGATAACAAGCTGGACATTACTTCAACGGTCCAAGCTTTCCAAAGAGAGATGAAGCAATTCAATCAAACTCCACTAGAGCTGGGCCCAACCTGAGGACCTGGAGGGGGAAAAAGGATAGAAATAGAGGGGGTCATACATAATGTCTGGCGAGTATGATAATTCTAACAATATTATTATCAAAATAACTTGACTAAGGCATAAGTTGGAAGACAAGTAAATGTCTATGAACTCTTAGGAAGATAAAGATAGCGTTTAAGATAACGTTAAAGATAACGGTAAAGGCACACCTAATTAGTAACGAATGATTACTACACTGCACCACACCAGTCACCCTATTGTTTGATCCCACTTGCTTCACACAGAAACTTTATAAATAGCCTTACGTACCCCTAGCTGACTACATAGGTGCCGTCTGCCCCTATCTCCACTAGGTGCACCCCACTACCCACTTTCGATCGGCTCCCTACTCGTAGATACCCGTGCTTGCCCCACAGTGGGGTGTATCACTCCCCTAAAGTGGCAACCCGATACAACTTGAGAATGCATGGCTTATACCTACACGATGCAACAACGTCTTACCTACCAGCCCGGGTCCACACACGCATATGAAACCCGTTGGACTTGCTTTGCCACCGCTCCCTGTTTTGGCCTCTTATAGTCATACTCAGCATCCATGTCCCGTCCTCGACTTGGATCGAGCCCACAAAGATACGTTTGGGATACTGGTCGAAATGAGCCCCCACAAGCTACCCACCTAAGCTTGTCACTAGTTTATCCCACTTAACCCTCTTAGTCATGTTCATTTACATGTGTGTTTGGTTAAGTCTTACTAATCGTATTTCACATGCCACTAAGGGCACCCCCTAGATTCCTCATGCCACCTAAGGCACCTACTTAACCCCCATGTCCCACCTTACATGTTTATCTGGTTAAGTATTTCCTAATTCATTCAGGCCATAACCTCATAAAGACCTCTCACATTAGACTGACATTTATGGCAGCTGGATTTGCCGGGCGGGTCCGGGCAGTCTTACACCATAAAAGAGTATAACCTCGTGTCTTTACAACCGTTATGTTTTAGTTTAGGCCTAGGACCTCTCACATTGGGCTGAAATTTGTGACCACTGGATTTGCCGGGCGGGTCCGGGCAGGTTTACGTCACAAACGAGTCCAACCTCGTGTCCTAAGCATTGATTAACACTTAAAATCTTTTAACTCAGTTTTAATAATTCACTATTCAAATTATTAATTAAGTCAACTTTTAATGATGTCCATAATTGACTCAATTATGGCCATCCACTTATGGCATACAAAATCATATCAATTGCACCCCAACTTTTTAATATTAAATCCTTAGTATTACCCCTACCCCACGTTTATACGTTCGCTTATTCAACGCATAATATAGGCTAGACTTGAATAGTCCAACACATAGCATAAAGATAAATTATCACAACATATAGACAATTAAAATAAATCTAATCATAATAGGGGTGAAACTTGCATAAACTACACATGTTAAGGATCAAAAGGTATCAACTTGTTAAATGTTTCAATTTATATGATATGATCATAGCCAAAATCTATACATAAACTTGCATATGCGGTTTTTAGGCAACATAATGTTGGTGTGAACTAGCATAGGATATCACATATGTCATAGCATAATTCTAGATGTCATAATAGATGTCTTGGTATATGTTCATAACTTTTCTAATCAATCTAACTTGCATATGTTATTTGTAATATAGATCAACATAACCCAAACATGATGATTTGATTAATATGAACTAACTAGCATAGATGGTAAAATCATGGCCTTTTTAACATGTATGATTCATCACAACTTAGCATAGAAACTTTCAACATACATAACATCATCATAGCATGATTTACAACATATAAGATATCATTATCACATAACATTGGATTTACAATATACATGATAGCAAAAGGGGTTTACAATAACATATATGATAATTCACATCATCTACTCATAATCCATTCATAACTCAACCTAATTAAAATGATAATAATCTTGTTAAGATCACCATACTCACAATTTAGAGAAGAAAAGAGAGAGTTTTGCTTTGCTTTAGGGTTGAGAGAATTAGAATTGAATTTGCTTTTCTTCTTTCTTAGTTGGCGGCGGCACCATTGATTTCCATGGCGATGGTATGACGGTAACTATTCTATTTTAATTAGGATTAGGGTTAGCATTAGGATGTATTTATAAGTGTAGGAAGTTATTTAGGACCATTAGATTAACCCTGAACCATGAGAACCAATCAAATGCAAAATCTACATTTGAGCGAATCGGCCCATGGGTTGACAGCCAGACACCCTGGATTAACCCCTAGTCGACCCAGCAGGGCTTGGGTCGACCTCAAAAATGGGCCGGTTCGGTTATTCCCCCTCCTAATTCGCTGTTTTGAACTTTTTCGCATATTTATTTATTTAATTTTTAATTTATATATATATATCGATATATATATATATATATATATATATATATATATATATATCTCTGCGCAACCCATTTCACTTAATTCTTTTCTAAAAATTAAGTATACTTTAATTTGTGAATTTTAATGTTATAAAATTATGGGATGTTACAGATAGTCTCCTTCCTAAAGCTTAGGATTTAACAAGTCAGAATTCCAATTCAAAAGACGAACAAATCATTCTCTTCTCTAACATATCTTTGTGAGTACTTTTTCTTTCACAATATAATTAATAAATTAATTATGATGGGTTGTAATTGGATTATGAGAACATATCTTTTGAATCATGTGATGTTGTTTAACTTTGTTATCTTATGTTGGTAGATCTATTTAACTTGATTCATTTTATATGTGAATTTTATGCAAGTTTGGGATGTTAAATCATATGTTAATTTATATGTGAATCTTATGCAAGTTTTGTATGTTAAATCATATGTTAATTCATATGTGAATCTTATGCAAGTTTGGATGTTAAATCATATTCGAATTCGTACGTGAATTTTATGCATGTTTGGGATGATGAATCATATGTTAAATCATATGTGAATTTTATGCAAGTTTGGGATGTTAAATTGTATGTTAGTTTGAATACGAATCTTACGCAAGTCTATATGTGAATTGTACACAATTTTATATGTGAATCAAGTATATACGCAAAAACATGTGGTAAATTCATATGCAAGTTATAGAAATCCATATGCAAGTTTAGGTGAAAAACTATATTCACAATTTGGGTGAAAATTATATTCAAATATGCAAGTTAAGTGAGACCCATATTTTATATATGCAAGTTCACAATTTCATGTTTAGATCGAATATTTAGATCCATGGTAGTTTATGCAAATATATGATTCTATATGACCATTGTCTATGCAAATTATTGGCTATGTGAATTTATGTTATAATTCCTATTTGCAAGTTAGATCTATTTTTATGTGCTATGCAAGTTGTGATGTTTCTTTTCTTTTTATGAGTTTGACTATTTGCGGGTCTAACATATTTCATTCTAAACGTGCAAACGACATGGGGCAATGGAAAAATATCAAACATTAATATTGTGAATTGATATAAAAATGGCTTAAAAGCATATAATAAATTTGATTCATTAACTGGCCTAATTTATATGCATAGAAATTATGGACATAATTTTGGTGACAATTATGGACATAAACTAATTTGGAAGTTATTGACAATTTGAAATGGAGATATTAATTCAAATTGGGGTCGAATAATAATATGTAATAATAAATGCCTAAGACACGAGATTAGACTCGTTTATGGTGTAAGACTGCCCGGACCTGCCCGGCAAATCCAGCAACCACAAACAGTAGTCTAATGTGAGAGGTTAAAGGCATAAATTAAATGCGTAATAAACGCCTAAGAAACGAGGTTAGGCTCATTTGTCGTATAAGACTGCCTGGACCCGCCCGGCACATCCAGCAACCACAAATGACAGTCTAATGTGAGAGGTCATAGGCATAATTAAAAGATGCTTAGACGCGAGTTTAAGTCTAGCTTGTGGTGGAAGTCTGCCCGGAACCTCCCAGCATATCCAGCGGCCACAAGCAATCGACTTAATGTGGGAGGTCTGTGCATTAATAATTAATTAATGCTGATCAAAGATGAATATGAATGACAAACAGTAGTTTGGTTGAGTGAAGTAATTCTCTGAGTACCAATCTGATGTTAATTTCGGTCTTCGGGTTTGATACTTAGGGAATTATTCTCTTAACCAATGTATTTGTGAATTAAGATATACTTAATCATAAATTAAGTAAAACATGATATATGATATATATATATATATGATACATAACATGATAAGTGGATAGGGTTAAGACAAGCATAACCAATAATCTGATAAGTGGATAAGGCTAAGACCAGCTTAACCAATAATCTGACAAGTAGGTAGGGTTAAGACCATCTTAACCGTAATATATAAGTGGATAGGGTTAAGACCAGCTTAACCAATAATATATATTAATTTGATAAGTGGATAGGTTAAGTCTAGCTTAACCAATAATATATATATATTAATCTGATAAGTGGATAGGGTTAAGGCAAACTTAACCAATAATACATATTGATCTGATAAGTGGATGGGGTTAAGACCAGCTTAACCAATAATATATAAGTGGATAGGGTTAAGACCAGCTTAACCAAATATATATATTGATTTGATAAGCAGGTAGAGTTAAGACAAGCTTAACCAATAAAACATGTTGATTTGATAAGTGGGTAACATGGGTGACATGTGGGATATAATCATAAACGCTTAACCAAGATAAACATGTGGTGGGACATGTGGGGTTAAGTGGATGACATAGGAGACATGTGAAATACGATTAGAGACACTTATCCAAATTGAAACATGTAAGAAGACATAAATAAGAAGAGGTTAAGTGGAAAATTTTAGTGGGGACCAAGCATAGGTGGAAAGCTTGTGTCAAGCATGGGGGACCCATTTCAAACTAGTAAACCATTAAGTATCTTTGTGAGCTCGAGTTAGATCGAGGACGGGACACACTTACTGGGTTTGATTGTAAGAGGTCAAAACGGGTTAACGGTGGCAATGCAAGTCCAATGGCGTCATGTGCGTGTATGGGCCCGGGCTGGTAGGTAAGACGTTGTTGCATCGTGTAGATATAAGCCGTGCATCTTTAGTGGTATCGGGTTGCCACTTTGGGGAGTGATACACCCCACAGTGGTATCAACACGGGTATCTACGAGTTAACGAGCCGATCGAGTGGGGAAGGTAGTGGGTATGACTAGCAGAGATAGAAGCAGGCGACGCCTATGAAGACAGCTAGGAGTCCAACTGCCATATTATGAATAAATGTTGTAATTAGGATGGGGAGGGTAGTGCGTACAACTAGGGGAGAAGGAGTAGGCAGCACCTATGAAGACAACTAGAGTTACATGAAACTACCATTATTATTATTTTGTTTAGTAGACGGGATCGATTTTTAGGGTGACTATTAATGGTGCAGTATAGTAATTATCCTATAGTGATTAGAAGCGAGATTAACGCTAGAATATTCCTCTTGTTTGTTTTGTCTTGCCCACTTGCTTCACAGTCATTCCTTGTTTAACTAGTTTATGCCTTGTCCAAATTACTTTAATAATTATATTGTTAAAGTAATGGTACCCGCCAGATTTCATGTCTGACTCCCTTTGTTTTTGCCTCTTTTCTTCCTTTCCCCCTCCCGCCCAGGTTCTCACGGTGGGACTAGTACTAGTGGAGCTTGATCTGGATCTTCCTCTCTCTTTTAGAAGTTCTTGGATTGCTAAAAGTAAAGTTCAGCTCATCTCTTTTATGATACTTATGATGGGTTATGCTCTTTTTACTTTATGTACTCAGAAAACAGTTTGTCGAGATGGTTACTAAGTGTACTTAGTTTTTCTGTTGGTTTATGATGTTGTTGTAATCAAACTATTTCTCCGCTACAATAAAAGTTGTTTTGAATTTTTCAAGTACCAATATATGTATCTATCGTGTTATATTCTGTTCTATTCACCAATAATACTCCATGAAAGTTAATGCATTCCCTTTGAGAGTGACATTAATGGACGTGGGGTGTTACACGTGGTATCAGAGCTGAAGGTTAACAGAATAGATAAGAGATTTTGAAAAACTATTTTGCAAAAGCGTTTTATAAAGAAATACTTTCAAATTATGTTTTAAGGAGAGTATTTTCAAGAGAAATGTTTGTTTTAAAAACATAACCCCTAAGAGCCATATATCTTTCCTTCAATTCTCCATTTTGAATCTCTTCCTCTTTTCTTTTTTTGAATTTCTTCCTTCACATATAGACGCTTTTTCTAAAGATATGTAAGAACTTCCGTACGATGGGCGAAATACTGCTTCATGGGACTGGGGCGTTTGTCAAAGCTAGAACGAAGTGGAAGACTTGTTGGTACCTTTAAGATGGACGATGCGAGGAAGGTTCAATTAGCCACTTGGTTAATGAAGGACGAAACCTCATTTTGGTAGGAGGTCAGGAATGGAGAATGTGCGGGAGAGACATGGATAGTACACACGATAAGAAAGTAGATCCATAGAAAGGCGGTAAGGATAACAAGGGGCCAAGAGAAAAGGAAGGGCCACACTTGTGAAATACCTGACTACTTAAATAAAGACGTTAGAAAGAAGAAGTAGACTAGTTGTTATCGTTACGGAGAAACAGGACATCTTATTAGGATCGTCCAAAAAAGTAAAAGGCAAAGGTAATGGAAAAGTACAGGATCTTCTGAGGGGCAGACGCGTTCCCTCACGGCTGGCATACCTGATAGAGGTATAAATATCTTGGTTGGAAGTTTAGTTTTTCCTTTTGATCATCCTGTTAGAACCTTGTTTGAATTCTGGCACTTCACATTCGTTTTTATTTGCTTTGTCAATTGAAAACACTGCACCTAAAAATTAGTCTAGTTACGGATCCCATAGTAGTCTCAAATCCTATTGGTGGTTCAGCTCATCTTTTGATGATTCGTCCGGATTTGAGAGTGTCTATCTTGGGTGTTGGGTTTGAATGCAACGCCTTCGTTCTGGGCTTCTTAGGCTATTGCTTGATTCTAGGCATGGATTGGCTAGCCTGATACGGTGCCATCCTAGACTGTGAAAGAAGGGTAGTTAGATAGTTGACTCGTTGTGGAGAGACCCTTGATATTTCTTGTGACCTTAGAGGTCCGGTGATGCTTAGGTACCTAGAATCTCTTAACGCGTCCAACGATAATTTGGAATTTGTTTGTGTTGTTCGTGAATATGGTGACGTCTTTGATGAAGTTCAGGGTTTACCCCGAGGCGCAAGATAAACCTTCGTATATACTTAATAGATAATGCAAAGCCAGTTGCCTTACCAGTACGCCACATGGCTCCGAGCGAGAAAGGAGAACTCAGTAAGAAAGTGAGAGAGTTGCTTGATGGGTTTCATAAGAAGGAGCATTTCGGAATGGGGATAGCTATGGATCCCACAAAGGTAGTGGCAATCCAAGATTGGAAGATTCCTAAGAACGCAGCAGAAGTAAGAAGCTTTTTAGGACCAGCGGGATATTATAGGAAGTTCATTAAGGACTTCGCGAAGATATCAACCCCACTTACTCGGTTAACGAAGAAGAACTTGACTTTTGCTTGGGATGTTGACTGTGACGATGCTTTCCAACGTTTGAAGAGGGTTTTGACGATAGCTCCAGTTTTAGTATTGCCAGATGGAACTAAGCCATTCACAGTGTATACCGGTGCTTGCGGGACAGGGCTTGGAGCAGTTTTCAGTGCAAGAGGAAAAGGTGATATGCAAAACGCGACAAGTACGAGTATCGCTTACATCCACAGACGGATGGACGGACAGAGAGGGGTGAATAGAATCCTTGAAGATCTTTTGAGGTTATGTATCCTAGATTTTGGAGGGACATGAGAAGAGGCAATGAGCTTAGTGATGTTCATGACATGTTTCACGTATCGCATTTGTGGAAGTGTTACAAGATACCGTGGAAGCAGTGGAGCCGAGCATGCTTAGAGAAGTGGAAGTAGAGTGAGATGCCACGATTAGATGAGCTCCTATATGCATCCTTGGGATGAAGGTATTAGAGATATGCAACAAATTGGTCAAGTTGGTCAAAGTGGAATGGAGAGATGATCAAGGAGAAGAGACTTGAGCAACGAAAGACGAGATTTTTAACTTCTCCTTTTTATACCGCTTTGTTGATATTTGTCCTATCATTTAGTATGTCTTTGCGATGATATCTTCGATCTTTAGTTAGGAAAAACCCTATGGTTGTAAACATGTGTTTGAGACATGTTATGTTTGGTGGATTGATGCAAGTTGTTGCTAGTGGTAGCTCGTGGAAGCATGTACACACACATTAGGCACTAGATCGGCTCAGTCACTTTCATATTGCATATAAATATGTGTGCATATTTAATTAATGGGTGTATAATGGTTGTGTTATCATATGGATGCTGCATTTTGATGAACGGTTATGCACACATGTAGTAATAATATGTATCATTAGGATTCTTTCGCATACATAATGGACGCATGGCACTATCATGATTTGCATTAAGGAGGTCAACTGAATTAGTAGGCCACCTGATTTTGCATTGAATAAGGAACATATACACACAATTTTTGCATATGTTCGTACATCATTAGAAACCTTGTAAGGACAATGGATGTCTGTGTTTGATGGTTGAGTAGATGGATGATTGGATGGTAGGATATACATTCTCCTTAACTTGGAGATTTCGGAGGCGAAATCCTTTAAAGAGGGGAGATTGTAACACCCCGTAATTTAAATATTAAAATTAACAAATTTAAGAATACTTAATTGTTAAAGTGAGAATTAAGGGAAACGGGTTACGCCATTGCGTTCGTCTCGAAATTCTTCTTGGAATAGAGTCCAAGTTTTCGAAAATCGGACTTTGTATGAAGAAGTTATGGCCCTCAGAACTTTCAGAAATTTATATAAAACAATTCAGAAAATTAAATACAAATGCAGGTCGACCTACCCCAGGCCAGGTCGACCTCCCTATACACAGGTCGACCTCCCTATATACAGGTCGACCTAGGGGTCGACCTCCCCCTCGGGCCAGATCTGAAACCTGACATGTTTCTTTGTATGATGATTTTCTGACTCATTAGGGCTTGTGTGGCAAGTTCTGGTTGGTTCTCTTAGGTTTGAATGGCTTTGATTGGTCCTAGGTTTATCTAACGGCTTAGGTTGATTTAAACTTCTATAAAAGAGTGCCTAGACTCAAACCCTAAATCAGAACAAAATTTGTCTCATGACCACCATGCTACTCCTAGGATAGTCTCCTTCCTAAAGCTTAGGATTTAACAAGTCAGAATTCCAATTTAAAAGGCGAACAAATCATTCTCTTCTCTAACTTATCTTTGTAAGTACTATTTCTTTCACAATATAATTAATAAATTAATTATGATGGGTTGTAATGGGATTATGAGAACATGTCTGTTGAATCACGTGATGTTGTTTAACTTTGTTATCTTATGTTGGTAGATCTATTTAACTTGATTCATTTTATATGTGAATTTTATGCAAGTTTGGGAAGTTAAATCATATGTTAAATCATATGTGAATTTTATGTAAGTTTGGGATGTTAAATCATATGTTAAATCATATGTGAATTTTATGCAAGTTTGGGATGTTAAATCATATGTTGATTTATATGTGAATCTTATGCAAGTTTGGGATGTTAAATCATATGTTAATTCATATGTGAATCTTATGCAAGTTTGGATGTTAAATCATATGCTAATTCGTATATGAATTTTATGCAAATTTGGGATGTTAAATCATATGTGAATTTTATGCAAGTTTTGGAAGTTAAATTGTATGTTAGTTTGAATATGAATCTTATGCAACTCTATATGTACTTGTACACAAGTTTATATGTGAATCAAGTATATACGCAAAAACATGTGGTAAATTCATATGCAAGTTGTAGAAATCCATATGAAAGTTTAGGTGAAAAACTATTTTCACATTTTTGGGTGAAAATTAAATTCACATATGCAAGTTAAGTGAGACCCATAATTTATATATGCAAGTTCACAATTTCATGTTTAGATCTATATTTAGATCCATGGTAGTTTATGCAAATATATGATTCTATATGACCATTGTCTATGCAAATTATTGGCTATGCGAATTTATGTTATAATTCCTATTTGCAAGTTAGATCTATTTTTATGTGCTATGCAAGTTGTGATGTTTCTTTTCCTTTTATGAGTTAGACTCTTTGCGGGTCTGACATATTTCATATTAAACGTGCGAACGACGTGGGGGAAATGGTAAAATATCAAATATTAATATTTTGAATTGACATAAAAATGGCTTAAAAGCATATAATAAATTTAAGACATTAATTGGCCTAATTTATATGCATAGAAATTATGGACATAATTTAGGTGACGATTATGGACATAGATTAATTTGGAAGTTATTGACAATTTGAAATGGAGATATTAATTCAAACTGGGGTCGAATAATAATATGTAATAATAAATGCCTAAGACACGAGGTTAGACTCGTTTATGGTGTAAGACTGCCCGGACACTCCTGGCAAATCCTGCAACCACAAACAGTAGTCTAATGTGAGAGGTCAAAGGCATAAATTAAATTCGTAATAAACGCCTAAGATACGAGGTTAGACTCGTTTGTGGTATAAGACTGCCAGGACCCGCCCGGCACATCCAGCAACCACAAACGGCAGTCTAATGTGAGAGGTCATAGGCATAATTAAAAGATGCTTAGACACGAGGTTAAGTCTGGCTTGTGGTGGAAGTCTGCCCGGAACCGCCCGCCATATCCAGCGGCCACAAGCAATCAACTTAATGTGGGAGGTCTATGCATTAATAATTAATTAATGCTGATCAAAAACGAATATGAATAACAAACAAAAGTTTGGTTGAGTGGAGTAATTCTCTGAGTACCAATCTGATTTTGATTTCGGTCTTCGGGGTTGCTACCTAGGGAGTTATTCTCTTAACCAATGTATTTGTGAACTAAGATATACGTAATCATAAATTAAGTAAAACATGTTATATGATATATATATATATATATATATATATATATATGATACATAACATGATAAGTGGATAGGGTTAAGACCAGCTTAACCAATAATCTGATAAGTGGATAAGGCTAAGACCAGCTTAACCAATAATCTGATAAGTAGGTAGGGTTAAGACCAGCTTAACCAATAATATATAAGTTGATAGGGTTAAGACCAACTTAACCAATAATCTGATAAGTAGGGTTAATACCAGCTTAACCAATAATATATATTAATTTGATAAGTAGGTAGGGTTAAGTCTAGCTTAACCAATAATATATATATTAGTCTGATAAGTGGATAGGGTTAAGGCAAACTTAACGAATAATACATATTGATCTGATAAGTGGATGGGGTTAAGGCAAGCTAAACCAATAGTATATAAGTAGATAGGGTTAAGACCATCTTAACCATATATATATATATATATATATATATATATATATATATATATGTATATATATTGATCTGATAAGCAGATAGAGTTAACACAAGCTTCACCAACAGCACATGTTGATTTGGTAAGTGGGTAACATGGGTGACATATGGGATATAATCATTAATGCTTAACCAAGATAAACATGTGGTGGGACATGTGGGTTAAGTGGATGACATGGGAGACATGTGAAATATGATTAGAGACACTTAACCAAATTGAAACATGTAAGAAGACATGTATAAAAAGTGGTTAAGTGGAAAATTCTAGTAGGGACCAAGCATAGGTGGAAAAATTGTGTCAAGCATGGGGGACCCATTTCAAGCCAGTAACCCATTAATTATCCTTGTGAGCTCGAGTTAGATCGAGGATAGGACACTCTTGTTGGGTTTGATCGTAAGAGGTCAAAACGGGTTAATAGTGGCAACGCAAGTCCATCGGGGTCATGTGCATGCGTGGGCCCGGGCTGGTAGGTAAGACGTTGTTGCATCATGCAGATATAAGCCGTGCATATTTAGTGGTATCGGGTTACCACTTTGGGGAGTGATACACTCCACTGTGGGACCAACACGGGTATCTACGAGTTAGGGAGCCGATCGAATTGGGAAGGTAGTGGGTACGACTAGTAGTGATAGGAGCAGGCGGCCCCTATAAAGACAGCTAGGAGTCCAACTACCATATTATGAATAAATGTTGTAATTGGGATGGGGAGGGTAGTGGGTACAACTAGTGGAGATAGGAGCAGGCGACACCTATGAAGAGAACTAGGGGTACACAAAACTACCATTATTATTATTTTGTTCAGTAAGCGGGATCAATTTTCAGGGTGACTAGTAATGGTGCAGTATAGTAATTATCCTATAGTGATTAGGAGCGAGATTAACGGGAAAATATTCTTCTTGTTTGTTTTGTCTTGCCCACTTGATTCAAAGTCATTCCTTGTTTTACCATTTTATGCCTTATCCTAATTACTTTAATAATTATATTGTTAAAGTTATGGTACTTGCCAGACTTCATGTCTGACCCCCTTTGTTTTCGCCTCTTTTCTTCCTTTCCCCCCTCCCCCTCCAGGTTCTCAGGGTGGGACTAGTACTAGTGGAGCTTGATCTGGATCTTCCTCTCTCTTCTGGAAGTGCTTGGATTGCTGAAAGTAAAGTTCAACTCAACTCTTTTATGGCTACTTATGTTGGGGTTTTGCTTTTTTTACTTTATATACTCAGAAAACAATTTGTCGAGATGGGTACTAAGTGTACTTGGTTTTTTTGTTGGTTTATGATGTTGTTGTAATCAAACTATTTCTCCGCTGCAATAAAAGTTGTTTTGAATTTTTCAAGTACCAATATATGTATCTGTTTTGTTATATTCTGTTCTATTCAGTTCTATTCACCAATAATACTCCATGAAAGTTAATGCATTCCCTTTGAGAGTGACACTAATGGACGTGGGTTGTTACAAAATGCCTTTTATTATATAAATAAATCGTTATACATTATAAACGAATTCCATAGTGACCTTTTGGAAATTTGATTTGGACATAACTCACAATCTACACGACGAAATCCCAAGTTTTCTCTTCCATTAGAAAAATATAGTTCACCAGATCCAAATGTTTCTTGTTTCATAGAATTCCAACTTAAAACAAATTTTGTATATTCAATTAAAGTTCGAATCGCCAAATTATGAACACTACGCCATTACAAGTTCGATTATAATTATAATATAAGTTATATGTTCTATCGTCGTTTTATAAATAAATTCGTAATTACAATTCAATTCTAAACCAAAGTAAATTAGTTCAATCATCTGATTCACACAAAATTGTGAATTCTAATATTTTATACTATTTCGGAAATTAAATGTGACGGCCCGCCCTGCACCAACCGACATTTACTCCAAAAGTGCATTGTACACATGTCCAGTTAGCACGGGACGGTCGTCAGAAGGAATGGAAAGGAGGAAATGACTAACAAGGAACTTGTAGAATGTCTCATAGCGCATGGTACAAAATATAATAACAGCATACTTGACATAAAACGGGTGAGACAGTGCATAAGCTGAAAACAACTAACATAGCAGCGGAAAATCCAAGTACAGCATATGATCCAAAGTTAACATAATTACAACTTTTCAAACTGTCTCAAAAAGCAAAAGTAAGATAAGGGAGGTACACTACTAATGCCCAAGTAGCGACCACCAACGACACAGGGAGAATATATATATATATCATACGTGGAAGCCTCCTGCTCGCCTCCGAATCAGCTACTCGCGCATCACCATCTAACATGTCTATAGTCTGCTCGTGTGAGCACCCAGAGTAATAAGAAGAGACATAAAACTCTGGGTCAGACATAAAGCCTGGTAAGAGAGATAAGCATCTAAACAGAACAATAACAGATAAACTAAACCATACCTGAACCTGAGCCTGCAACCAAAGAGTTAGCACTACATACTGTACAATACTCTAAGGTACCATTTCAAATGGTGTAAAGGTAACGGGGGTGGGGGTGTGCATGTCATAGTGATGGCAAACAATCAAGCATAACAACCATCCTCACTTCTCTCACTCAGTGCGTAAAGCATACGATATTCACAACTTCGATCACCCAACATACTTTGCTATGATCACTTTGCCCCATGAAGTCATAAATGGCTTCACTGCACTAATACATAGCCACTAATCCTTCGCTATGTCCACTTTGCCCCATGGAGTCGCAATGACCCCATTGCACTAGCTCATAGCCTTACTAATCCTTTACTATGTCCACTCTGCCCCATGGAGTCACAATGACTCCACTGCACTGGCTCATAGTCTTACTACGCATCACTTTGCCCCTCGAGTCATAATGACTCTACTACACTGATAACGTAGTCTTGCTACCATCACCTTGCCCCTCGAGTCATAGTGACTCTACTGCACTGATAAGTAGCCCATCGTCCATTTTCAGTGGTGAATCGAAGTTATGAACGTCGACAACTCCTTAGCACACGTCCCGCAGCAAAGCCCAACCATGAAGTGAACTCATTGGTTCCCAACTGGATCTTGAGCTCTAACTTCCATTTGAACTACCTTTGCATCTCGGGTTATTGGTCATCACCGGATCGGTTCGGATAGGAATGCTTCTCTTCACTGGATCGGGTCGGGTCATCATCACTCCTGGCAGATCGGGTCGGGGTCTCCAAGCTCCATCATCATCCATGGGTTCGGGTCGGAGCTGCTGGTGGATTATGGACCATCTTCGGATTGTTCTCCATGCTCCACGGTTCGGATCGTGCGAGCGGATCGGGTGCTCCGGTACGTGACACGGCTCGGGTTCGAGCTCCTTCCACCATCAGGTCGTGGCCTCCGGTCCGGGTCGTTGCAAATACCCACGAATCGGTTCGGGTCGGGTAAGGGGGGGTCCGATCCGATCCTTTCCTGCACTTTTCCTGCAGCTTTCCAGCGACTGTTTTTACGTCTCTCAATGGTGTTTTCAACCATTCTCACTACTCTAATCAATCACAAAGCATACCACAAAGTCATATCAACAAGTAGAAGTGACCTCAAACATCAAAACAACAATATGATAGGTTAAAATGGATCAAACCTAGCCAAAACCCTACATTTTCCCTTAAGCATATTTTGGTGAAACTAATGATGTGATTAGCAAAACTTAACCAAATTAACCAAAATTCGTATCAGAGGTCTAAAATATCATTTCTAATTTTATAAATATTTTTCCAGATTTTTATCATGTCTAAATTCTCTAATTAACACTAGTTACCCTTAATTAGCCATAATTAGTGAGGAACTATGCAAATCACTCACCCTAACCACAAATAAGACTTAGATCTGAAATGAATCTCCGATTTGGTGCGAATCCCAATGCTAAACAGCAGCTTTAACGTTGATTTGGTGAAGTTCTCCCTTGATTTGATGTTGCTAAGCCTAATCCTTGATTAGAAGATGATTTGGAGGTGATTTAGAGGTTGGAGGCCATTTTTAGGGTTTCTAAGAGGTAACTGGAGGCTAGAAAACTGAAATGGAATGAATCTCTAACTCTTTTCAGCCTCCCCATAACCCTAATCCCGAAATGGGTTATGGGCCCATTCACTAATCACGCTATTTGGCCCGATTAAGCAGTTTTTCACCTTCCAAACCTTATTTCAGCCAATTCTCCCAAACGGTAAGTCCGTTTTTCGCATATGACCTATTTACGGAAAGGTAAACCATCAAACGAATCTAATGGAAGTGGTTTCAGGTCAAAATTCCTTTCCAATCAAAAGTTATGACCGAAACAAGACCAGCTAGTGGCAAAACGGTCATTTAAAAATCGACAAAAATCATGAACATGGGAAATGACACTAATGGTTGTTACCCGAAGTTACATGACCATACGACCTCATACGGGAAAGAAATAAATATTCTACGATCCTCCGATGCGTAGAACGCGGGTTGTTACATTCTTCCCCCCTTAAGAAATTTCGCCCCCGAAATTCCCTAACCAAAACACACACAAGGGTCTCGCATGCCTATCAGTCTTAAATCAACAATCAAACACGCAAAACAAGTCAATCCTATCATGCGGAATATCTAAACTGCAAAGTAAATCTTACCAGGCAAAGAGTTCTGGATACGTCTTTCTAATGCTCTCCTCTGTCTCCCAAGTACAGTCATTCTCGTTCTCGCACCACTGAACCTTGACTAGCTTCAACGCTTTCCTTCGAAGTTGCTTTGTATCGTGCTCGACAATACGAATCGGCTTGTTGTTCCCAACCGCCTCGGGTTCTACTTCGAAGTCCTCCAACTGATCAGGTGAAATAGTCATATCTGGGTCGTGTACAAACTTCCTTAACTGGGAAACATGAAATACGTTGTGAACTCTTGCCATCTTCTCGGGTAAGTCAACTCTATATGCCAAATTCCCAACTAGTTCAAGAACTGGGAATGGGCCAACAAATCTTGGTGCTAACTTGCCTCTCCTGCCAAATCGTATCATGCTCTTCAACGGAGAAACCTTGACAAACACCAAGTCACCAACGGAGAATTTTAAATCTCTTCTCCTCTTATCAGCATAACTCTTCTGCCTATCTTGGGCAGCTTTCATTCGTTGTTGAATGATATTAATCTTATCCAAAGTTTCCCTCACCACATCTGGCCCAAGCATAAACTTCTTGGCAATTTCTATCCAACATGATGGTGAGTTGCACGGTCTTCCGTACAAAGCTTCATATGGAGCCATACCGATACTGGATTGGTAGCTATTATTATATGCAAACTCTACTAGATGAAAATAGTCATCCCATGATCCACCAAAATCCAATATACATGCTCTCAAGAGATCTTCCAATATACAATTTACCCTCTCCGTCTGACCGTCGGTCTGAGGATGATATGCGGTACTGAGATGTAATTCTGTCCCTAGAGCCTCTTGTAATCTCTTCCAAAACCCACTAGTAAACAACGGGTCTTGGTCACTCACAAACTTTTAGGTACTCCATGAAATCTAACTACCCACTTTATATACAATTCTGCTAACTTAGCTACCGTTCTGGTCGATTCGACTGGTATTAATCTTGCACTCTTAGTCAATCGATCCACAATTACCCAAATGCTATCATATCCCGCTCTAGTCCTTGGTAAACCATCGATGAAATCCATCGAGACTTGCTCCCATTTCCACTCGGGAATTTCTAGTGGTTGCAACAACCCACTAGACTTCTTTTGCTCAGCTTTAACTAGTTGGCAATTCATGCATTTGGAAATAAACTTCCCAACGTCTCTTTTCATCCCTTCCCAGTAGTAAGTCTGCTTCATGTCTCGATACATCTTATTACCACCGGGATGTATAGTCAGTTTTGAGTGATGACATTCTCTAAGCACTTCATCTCTCAAACCATTTACGTTGGGTACAACTAGTCTTCCATTCTTTCTAAGCCATCCATCTCGATCAAGCCCATACAAATTCATCTCCTCACCGTTGATGTTCATCTCTAACTTGGAGATGATTTCCAATAGATTAGGATCGTCCCTCTGGCTGGAACCAATCCGCTGTATCAAAGTGGGTCTGATCGCCAAACTAGCTAGCATTTCTGGATCCAATTCGCACTTTGGTCTGAAATCAAACCCTGCGATATACTCCAGTTGCTTCCATTCAAGGAACATAACCCCTAAACTGGCATGTCTCCTACTTAAGGCATCGGCTACCGCATTACCTTTCCCAGGTGTGTATGCGATATCAAAATCATACGAAGCCAAGAACTCTAACCATCTCTGCCGACGGAGATTTAGATCCTTCTGGGAGAAGAGATACTTTAACGATTTATGATCGGTAAACAACTCACATCTTTCTCCCAAGAGATAGTGTCTCCACATCTTTAATGCGAACACGATCGCTGCTAGTTCCAAATCATGGGTAGGATACTTCTTCTCATGCGGCTTTAGCTGCCGACTAGCATAAGCTACAACCCTTCCTACTTGCATCAATACAGCACCTAGTCCGGTACCACAAACATCCGTGTATACCGTCATCTCTTCATTCCCTTTAGGAATGACTAATACTGGCGTATGCGTCAACTTTTCTTTTAGACTCTTGAATGCATTCTCACACAATCCGTCCCAGACGATGGCCTGATTCTTCTTAGTCAACTGAGTCAACGGTGCTGCTATCTTGGAGAAGTCCTGGATAAACTTACGATAATATCCAGCTAACCCCAAGAAACTTCTTACATCTGTTGCATTCTTGGGCGTAGGCCAATCCTGTACCGTAGCCACCTTCGCAAGGTCCACGGCAATACCATTTTCTAAAATAACATGGCCCAAGAATCTTACTTCCCTTCTCCAAAAGTGACACTTAGAGAATTTCACTTTCAATTGGTGTTTCCTCAACACCTCCATCACTATCCTCAAGTGTCCCTTGTGTTCCTCCTCCATCCTCGAGTAAACAAGGATATCGTCTACGAACACAAGAACAAACTTATTCAACTGGTCTCTGAATACTCGATTCATAAGATCCACAAAGTAGGCTAGTGCGTTGGTCAACCCAAATGGCATGAACAACCACTCATAGAATCCAGACGACGACCTAAATGCCGTTTTCGGAATAATCTCATCTGCTACTCGGAGCTGATGAAATCCTGTCGCGAAGTCCAACTGGGAGAACACTCTTTCTCCTTCCAGTTGATCAAACAAATCATCTATCCACGGTAGAGGATACTTATTCTTCCTCGTCACCTTATTCAACTCGCAATAGTCCACACACAAACGAAGGGAACCATCTGCCTTAGTGGCAAACACAACTGGTGCTCCCCACTCGGAGACACTTCTTCTAATAAATCCCTTCTTCAAAAGATTGCTGACTTGCACCCCGAGCTCTCGCTGCTCCCTTGGTGCCACACGACGAAGTGGCATCACTATAGGTCTGGCATCTTTCACTAAATTAATACGGAACTCAATCTCTCGGTGTGGTGGAAGCCCGGTCACCTCCTCGAAGACATCTAGATACTGGCCAACCACGGGCACATCTGACAACTCATCATGCGGGATGTCGAGGGAATTTATAAAACTAGCCATTACCCTATCACTAGGCAGACTACCAAACACTACCCTCCGCCCATCATCCACCCTAACTGTCACCAAAAAGCCCTCACAGTCTACCACCACCCCGTATCTTTGGAGCCAATCGACCCCCAATATGATGCCATACCCAGTTAAGCCCAAAACAAAGCAATCAAAAACAAACAAACATCCATGACTCGATAAGACCAAATTTCGGCAAATCATACTAAGGCTAGTCGAACCACCAATCGGGTTCGTCACAACCAATGTCTATCGACTATCTCGGGTTCCAGTCCCAACCTATCCACCAGGTCACTAGATATGAAGGAACGGGAAGCCCCAGTAGCAAACAAAACTCGAATTGGTACATCATAAATAGAAAGCATACCTTGAATAACAACATTCTTTCCTTTCTTCGCCGCAGTTGGGGCATTCGACGAAGAAGGAACAGCATCAATAGCATATGCTTTCACAATCTGCTTCTCCTTAAGAGGTTGTGGACACTTATCCTTATGATGTCCCACTTGGCCACAGTTATAGCACTTCCTATCCGCTGGCTTGGCCCGACGTTCTTTAGCATAATGGCCCTTCTTACCACAGCTGAAGCACTCAACATATTTCTTGCTCTTTTTCTGGCCATCCTTAGATTGGTTCTGCTTTCTCTTGTTCTGTGAGTTGTTCTTGCCTCCACCGCTCACTTGCGGTTTTGGCCCTTCTACAGATGCATCCTCATTCTTTGACTTAGGGTAAAGACTCTCTGATCTCAAAGCTTTCCCCGCAATCGATTCAAAAGTCTCATCGATGTGGTTGATAAGCCTTTCTCCCAAGTATCCATCCAACCTAGTAATGAACTTCTTGTTCTTCTTCTCAGGGGTATCGATAAGAGATAGTCCATACTTCGACAAAGTGTCGAACTCAGCAATATAGTCAGAGACTGCCCTACCGTTTTTCTTGAGTTCCAAGAATCTCTTAAACAACACTGACTTTTGGGCAGCTGGAATGAACTTCTCGCTAAAGCGAGCCTTGAACTGATCCCAAGTAACCTGATCTTCTGGAGTAGTTATTCTAATGGCATTCCACCAATTCATCGCTCACCCTTGCAGCTGACGAGATGCTAGCCTTCTCTTCATCGCATCCTCAATACCCAAGTCGTCGAAGATACGATCACAGCTATCCAACCAATCCTGAACATCTATGGCCGACTCCGTCCCGTGGAACAGCTTCCCACCAAGGTTAGTGTAATCCTTGCACAACTTGGCGAAATCGACCCTATGTGCCTGCACTACTGGACCACCACCATTTCCGGGATTGGAATTGCCCTTTGAACATCCCTAAGCATCTCCCTCATGAAGTTAGTGAACATCGTCCTCATGTCAGGAGCATTCCCATTATTGGTCCCTACCAGCACCTCGAGCATATCTGCTCATCGTTCATTCTGTAAAGAAGAAACGATTAACGACCTCATAGTGGTGCTAGTGCAGTACGACTTCATTCTTATACTACTAATAGTACTTATATATATAGCTTTTGAAAACCAAAGTAATCACATATACGCTCTCTCATATACGTACTATCTCTCCCTAGTGTCTTTCCCTAGGTTAACTATGCAACCTAGAGCTCTGATACCAAATGCGACGGCCCGCCCCCCACCAACCGACATTTACTCCAAAGGTGCGCTGTACACATGTCTAGTTTGCACGGGATGATCGTTAGAAGGAAAGAAAAGGAGGAAATGAACTAACAAGGAACCTGTAGAATGTCTCACAGCGCATGGTACAAAATATAATAACAACATACTTGACATAAAACAGGTGAGACAGTGCATAAGCTGAAAACAACTAACATAGTAGCGGAAAATCCAAGTACAGCTTATGATCCAAAGTTAACATGATTACAACTTTTCAAACTGTCTCAAAAAGAAAACGTAAGATAAGGGAGGTACACTACTAATGCCCAAGTAGTGACCACCAACGACACAGGGAGAATATCAATATATCATACGTGGAAGCCTTATGCTCGCCTCTGAATAAGCTACTCGCGCATCACCAGCTAACATGTCTCTAGTCTTCTCGTGTGAGCACCCAGAGTAATAAGAAGAGACGTAAAACTCTGGGTCAGACATAAAGCTTGGTATGAGCGATAAGCATCTAAACAGAACAATAACAGGTAGACTAAACCATACCTGAACCTAGACCTACAACCAAAGAGTTAGCATTACATACTGTACAACACTCTAAAGTGCCATTTCAAATGGTGTAAAGGTAACGGGGGTGGGGGTGTGCATGTCATAGTGATGGCAAACAATCAAGCATAACAACCATCCTCACATCTCTCACTCGGTGCGTAAAGCATACGATATTCCCCACTTCGATCACCCAACATACTTTGCTATGATCACTTTGCCCCATGAAGTCATAAATGGATTCACTGCACTGATACATAGCCACTAATCCTTCGCTATGTCCACTTTGCCCCATGGAGTCGCAATGACCCCACTGCACTGGCTCTTAGCCTTACTAATCCTTTACTATGTCCACTCTGCCCCATGGAGTCACAATGACCCCACTGCACTGGCTCATAGTCTTACTACGCATCACTTTGCCCCTCGAGTCATAATGACTCTACTACACTGATAACGTAGTCTTGCTACCATCACCTTGCCCCTTGAGTCATAATGACTCTACTGCACTGATAAGTAGCCCATCATCCATTTTCAGTGGTTAATAGAAGTTATGAACGTCGACAACTCCTTAGCACACGTCCCGCAGCAAAGCCCAACCATGAAGTGAACTCATTGGTTCCCAACTGGATCCTTAGCTCTAACTTCCAATTGGACTACCTTTGCATCTCGGGTTATTGGTCATCACCGGATCGTTCGGATCAGAATGCTTCTCTTCACTGGATCGGGTCGAGTCATCATCACTCCCGGCGGATCGGGTAGGGGTCTCCAAGCTCCATCATCATCCATGGGTTCGGGTCGAAGCTGCTAGTGTATCGTGGACCTTCTTCGGATCGTTCTCCATGCTCCACGGTTTAGATCGTGCGAGAAGATCGGGTTCTCCAGTAGGTGACGCGGCTCGGGTTCGAGCTCCTTCCACCATCAGGTCGTGGCCTCCGGTCCGGGTCATTGCAAATACCCACGAATCGGTTCGGGTCGGGTAAGGGGGGGGGGGGTCCGATCCGATCCCTTCCTGCACTTTTCCTGCAGCTTTCCAATGACTATTTTTATGCCTCTCGACGGCGTTTTCAACCATTCTAACTACTCTAATCAATTACAAAGCATACCACAAAGTCATAGCAACAAGTAGAAGTGACCTCAAACATCAAAACAACAATATGATAGGTTAAAATGGATCAAACCTATCCAAAACATCACATTTTCCCTTAAGCATATTTAGGTGAAACTAATGATGTGATTAGCAAAACTTAACCAAATTAACCCAAATTCATATCAGAGGTCTAAAATATCATTTCTAATTTTATAAATATTTTTCCAGATTTTTATCACATCTAAATTCTCTAATTAACACTAATTACCCTTAATTAGCCAAAATTAGTGAGGAACTATGCAAATCACTCACCTTAGCCACAAATAAGACTTAAATCTGAAATGAATCTCCGATTTGGTGCGAATCCCAATGCTAAACAGCAGCTCTAACGTTGATTTGGTGAAGTTCTCCCTTGATTTGATGTTGCTAAGCCTAATCCTTGATTAGAATGTGATTTGGAGGTGATTTAGAGGTTGGAGGCCATTTTTAGGGTTTCTAAGAGGTAAGTGGTGGCTAGAAAACTGAAATGGAATGAATCTCTAACTCTTTTCAGCCTCCCCATAATCCTAATCCCGAAATGGGTTATGGGCACATTCACTAATCACCCTATTTGGCCCGGTTAAGCAGTTTTTCACCTTCTAAACCTTATTTCAGCCATATCTCCCAAACGGTAAGTCTGTTTTTCGCATATGACCACTATACGGAAAGGTAAACCATCAAACGAATCTAATGGAAGTGGTTTCAGGTCAAAATTCCTTTCCAATCAAAAGTTATGGCCGAAACAAGATCAGCTAGTGGCAAAACGGTCATTTAAAAATCGACAAAAATCATGAACATGGGATATGACTCTAATGGTTGTTTCCCAAAGTTACATGACCATACGACTTCATACGGGAAAGAAATAAATGTTCTACGATCCTCCGATGCGTAGAACGCGGGTTGTTACATTAAATATATTATTCTATTAATAATGTTAATTAAATAAAATCTAAATATTTAATTAAACAATTATTTTATATTACCAAACCATTATTTAATAATTAAATTATTTATTTATTTAACCATCAAAAATATGATACATTATATTCTTCCTTCTTAAAATAATTTCATCCTCGAAACTGCTAAGGTACAAAACAAACCCTATTAGTTGGTTTAAAATTATTAGTTTACTTCTTATCTTCAGTTTCAACTGAGCCAATTAATTTTATTTAAAACACTAATTCATTTCGACTAATGAAAATTTTCAAAAAATTCTGAAAATTTTCTAACACCTTATATTTCTGAAAAATTTCGCCAGCACCTCCTTTGTACGGCTTAATCGGTACAACTACAACTCGCCTCTCTAGGCCATATCTAATCCAAAAGAAAATGAACAGCCAAGCGGCTTGCCAAACATGCTCAAAAATCACCAAACTTATACAAAAATAAACTTGTACCTTTTTATCGGGCATATCATTATATTTCCCGCATTTGCTTCCATTTGATATCTGCTCAACATATGTCCGTTCATTCCAATTGATTTCCAATCAGTTTATCCTCAACTCCAATCATTCGCTTATATCCAAGTCGAATTCCATCCTTAACTTAATCTCATTCCCAATTCCAACTCTTAACTTATCAGTCCAATATACTTAACCAAATTGAGTTTCACTCCATAAATTTATTAACTAATTAATTTCTCTTATTAATTATCTTTATCTCATAATTCAATTATGGTTTTTATGTCAAAAATCAACCCATTTCAATTCACATTGGTCCAATTATATTCAAGAATCCAATTATTCTTGATATCATTCTATTCCAATTCAATTCGCTCTTTCAAATTTTTATTAATTTGTTTTTAAATCAAACAATCTCTTCCTACGAGTTATTAAACAGTTAATCATTCAAAAATTAAACTTTCCTTTTTAGGATTTAAACAACTCATTTTTCTCAAAATAATTCAAAATGAATATCTTTGGTAGTAATCTGTCACTTACAAACTCGAAAATGAACACTGATGATGTGGCCAGCATGATCAGAGTTATTTCCGAGCTACTAAAGTGAGCTCAATACTATATCACCTTTCAAATTTTTTTTAAACACTTCCATTTTGAAATTATTTCAAAATATCCTATTCACAATGCTTGTAAAACAATTTAAAATCTATCAAGATTTTAAAATTTCCATATATTTAATCCAAATCCATTTACAAACACTTCTACAAATTTTAGGAATTTTAAATTCCCATTCAGATTTAAATTCAGATTTAATTCCTTTCGTAATACCTATACGAATTCTGATTGGTTATTTATAATCATTTCGATCATAATCTTATTCGATTATAATATCGACAACATATCCAATGAACTATAATAATTCTAATATCAATATTTTCTTTATCTAAAAATATGTTTTAGGCAAAAGTATTTCATTTACCCTTATTTCAAAACATATTGTGTCGGTTCATCGTATTCAAGTGTTTAGAAACTCCTACTGATACATTGGATCAAACTGATCGACCAGAACTCATAAACAACTTATCCGATAAATCTCCGCAATACAAAACCATTTTTATAATATCTACAAATACGCTCTCTCGTATATATACACTCAAACTCAATTTAGGATATTACTAACCCTATCTCTATCGAGTTACGCCACAGAGCCAAGGTAATCACTTAACCTTCAGCTCTAATACCACTGCGACGACCTGAATTTTCAACCTAGAAAATCAACATAATACTCGTGTCAATTATTCAGGCACCGAACATTCTAGATCATTAATAGAAAGAAATTAGAGTGTGAGAATAGATAAGATAGAAAATTAGAATAGAATAAGGAGAAGAAGATCACAACATCAGAGTAAACACGAATCTTACAGCGGAACTAATAAATATATTTCATAACATAACTTTGAAATAAAACAGTATCTGTATACAATGCCACTGTTAGAGTATAACACTTATAATGTATATCTGTAAAATCTCGTACTTGACTGCCTGTACAAAATTGGGCACCTAAGAGTTTAGGGAAAACAAAACAAAATAAACTCTGGGTCAGTCATGGGACTGGTGTAAGTAAACTCCAACCATTTATTTAACTTTTAAAATCCTGTTTTAAAAGAAAGAATAATCGTAAGACAGATCCACTCATAAACACAGATGGTTTTTACCTTACGATAACCCAAAACATGGAATCCATACCCCTCTGATATTATAATAATGTTTAAATCAAAAAAGTAACACTCTAGTGGAACGATTTCATCTCACGTTCCACATATATAATATATAATCAAAAACCTCAGGCGCTTATTTCATAATGGATTCCAATTGGCAAGGTATGGGACCACCTTTTGATAGTGTATCTCTAGAGAGGAATACATCGTGTTCAACAAGAACATCTTGTAACCAAGGCTAAACATGGCCGGTCGCTCATTTCGCTTGAGTGTACCGAATGTATTATCACCAATGGTTGGGATCAGTAACCGTTTCCCGAAAGGGACAACATCGAATATAGATTTAAGAAGCAAATGGAATTTCTCTAGATTAGGCGACAATGCAACCTAATTGGGAGCCACCCACTTAGCCATGTGAACTACCTGATTTTACACCATTCCTCGGTTGTGAGGCTTGAGTTCATAACGTACAGATCATACCTTTATTTACTTTAAATGTCATATCGTCATATCCACCAAATCACAAATTGATTTCCAAAAAAATACAACGGATATACAGCTAAGATAAACGAATTCCTCCGCAACCAAACGTAAATACGTTTGAAGAGATCAACTTATGTAATCTATTAAATATACTCTGTCAGACATTCTTCCATACAGGTTCTCCTGGTACTGGACAAACCGAAGGCACTACTCTACAAACCAATCTTAGGCAATTTCTACCTAGGATTTGCCAGAACAACCCATGCATAAACTCCGTCTTTAATATCTTCATCATATTTGATTCGCAACGCTAATGCCCATACGGAGTGGTTTTCAGATAATAAATCTGATCGCGGTCTCTCTGTATTGACGACGGAAAAATGGTCAACACTTTGGTAGTCGGTTATTTAACTATCACTATCAAAGAAAAACATCCATACACATAACTATCCTATTTCCAAATGGAAATTTTATCGATCAATCATTGCTCAACATTTTTTCCTTTAAATTAATTTATTCATTTCCCTATTTCCCTTTTCCATATATTCAAAATTTCTTATTTTCTAAATTTAGAAAATAAACATTATCAACATTAGAAAACATTTCCATTGCTTATTTACGCATCACTATCCTCCCACATCTATCAGTTTCTAACTGTAAATTATTAAGAGAACAACTTCCTAAGTATAAACCTCGAAGGCCGAAACCAACATCAGTTCAATATCCAAACAAATGTTCAATATAACTAATCTTTAGTTAGTTTCTAATTTTAGTAATTCTATTTAAATTCCTGTTTCAAATCCCAATTTCCTTTATAAATATTTTATTTGAAAAATATTTACTTCAATCCCTTATTCACATCGAATGTGAATAATATTTCTTTTATATAATCAATTTAGTTTGATTTCGCATTTAAAAACAAAATACCAATTCCAAATTCTATTTATATTTCTATTTATAGACTATTCATAAAAATCTTGTTTATAACTCCCTTTACAACTTCTACGTATCAGTGTTGAAACTGATTTTACTTCTCTACATAATTTCAGACTTATATATTCCATTTATCAAATAATAAACATTTTTATTTAATTTATAAAACATTATTTATAAATTAATCTTCCCAATTTATCTATTAAAACAAATTCTATTTAATATCTACTTTATATCCAGTCCATAGTTCTTTTTATATCCCGCTATTTCCTTTTTTCCATTATATTAATTTTCCAAATATTAATTCTATTTATTTCCCAAATAATTCCTTTTATAATTCTATTTATTTCCCAAATAATTCATTTAAAAATACTATTTATTTTATATAAATATTTTATTTTTAATATACACATTGAAAATTCCCTTTTTGCATTCCAGTATTTCTTATGGTATTTAAAATACCAAATAATAAGACTAGTGTCATCATAATCAATCACAAATTATATATCACATCATATACCACAATACATGAAAAAAAGAGTATTATAAATATTGAGGAATCCAGTTGGATCCCTCCAAACTCTTTCCCTGCATCCGCAGATGTTAAATAATATAATGAACATTAATTTCATTTCAATATGAAATATTCTGATAAACAGAATCAATATATAATTAACGATTTACATATATAACTATATCAATATTTTCAACCAATCAATCAATAATTCAACCAAAGAACCAACACATAGCAATTAACCAACATTTAACAATTCTAAAAATACATTACAAAAATATAAACTGAGAAGAATTAGTGAGATTTAGTCACTTTGTAGTTTATCGTTAAATAACGATAAATTATCTTTGATTCAGTCGGATATTAAATTCTGCCATAATTTGTAACGAGCTCCAATTCACTCCAAATTAGCTCCATTGTGTAGCCGCTATTCATACGATCCCAACATATCTTATTTTGTAAAATTCTGATAACGTATGTGCAAGATATAGCATTTATAAATTTGCACACTTATTTGAATTAAATTAAGCTATGTTA
Organism: Allium sativum; assembly: GCA_030737875.1. NCBI lineage: Eukaryota > Viridiplantae > Streptophyta > Magnoliopsida > Asparagales > Amaryllidaceae > Allium > Allium sativum. Next base: position 325,878,843 of record CM060926.1, read on the forward strand.
TTATTCAGTATCGGGTCTTACTTACCAAACCAGCCTAGTTAAAACCCCTACCACCATCTACAGTACTCCTTCACGTAATCCCGCTCATGCCTTCTTCAGCAAATTCCATGCACCATTGTCAAGACTACTTCCTTGGTTCTCTTCATCAACAAATCACAGTTTAGCGAGCAAACACCACCGATATTTTCCTCTACTCCTCTCCACAGTCAATACCTTCACTTGCTGCCTGAACCCCTCCCTCAAAATTCGTCGAACAACTTGATGCGCCTCCCCCTAAAATAGTGCATCACTTTTAATTGCCTCTTCCCACCAGAAATGCACGCATGTGTCATTCGCTCATTCGAACCCAAATACGATACCCAATTCACGAATTAGTGCCTTAATCTGACGATTTTCTTAACCCTAACCACCGCTGTTCACAAACCAGCACTGGAAGATGATGTCAAGCCCCACAAAATTCATATTATCCTAAAGCTCTATCGTTCAGGATCACAAAGATAGGAGATGCGTGATTTACAGTAATTTATCTGATTTGTTCCTGATTTTTGAAAACCTCGTTTTACTATGTGAATAAAATGACTGGCGACGCTCTTCATTTTGACCATGGAAGAAATGTAGTTAGGGTTAGGAAAGGTAAGGGGTCTATATATAAGGGTTGGTTAGCTTATCCAATAAGCTTCCTATATCAATTTATTATTTTATCGTATTTCTAATTGTAATCGTCTCCTAAAAATCGGTATGATCACATACGATGCCTAAATCCAATGAAAATGGACATACACCTACAGTTCGACATTACGGACCCAATGAAACTTATTTCGTTGAATTCGAGTCTTTTTGCTCGTATAACGTATTTTAAAGTCAAATTATCGACTGTTTTTCATATTTAAATTCTGCACTGCCACATACTCCAAAAATCACGAAATTTGAATTCTATCAATTATTTAATATTCCGGATCTAACAAAAGTATTTTTGTCGAAAACGGAGGTTGTTTATAAAAATGGCTATTTTCTAGCACTCTAAAATAAACCAATTTAAATATTAACATATTTAAAACAACTAAATTAAATATTAATGAATTAATATTATCATATATGTATATTCCAAAAGAATATCATCTAGCTCTAAAATAAATATATCTGACTTTATAACTCAATATTACAAATCTAGGTTAGATCGATATTTAATTTATATAAAATCCCTTTTATTATATAAATAAATTGTTATAAATTATAAACGAATTCCATAGTGACTTTTTGGAAATTTGATTTGGACATAACTCACAATCTGCACAATGAAATCCCGATTTTTCTCTTCCATTAGAAAAATATAGTTCACCAGATCCAAACGTTTCTTATTTCACAGAATTTCAACTTAAAACAGTTTCTATATATTCAATTAAAGTTCAAATCACCAAATTACGAACTGTCGCGCCATTACAAGCTCGATTATAATTATAATATAATATATACATTCTACTATCGTTTTATAGATAAATTCGTTATTATAATTCAATTCTAAACTGAATTAAATTAGATCAATCATCTAATTCACACAACATTGTGAATTCTACTATTTCCAATAGTTTCGAAAATTAAATATATTATTCTGTTAATAATATTAGTTAAATAAAATCTAAATATTTAATTAAACAACTATTTTATATTACCAAACCATTATTTAATAATTAAATTAATTAATTAATTAACTATCAAAAATACGGGATGTTATATCTATTGTACTATTGCAACATCCAAATAACTTTGGTAGGCTCTGGGAAAGAAGTACAAAACTGAAGATGCAGGCATGAAGAAATTCATTGTTGGAAAATTTCTTGACTTCAAAATGGTTGACTCAAAGACGGTGATCCATCAAACTCAAGAACTGTAACTTATCATCTGTCAACTAGAAGATGAAAAGATGGCTCTTAGCGAGACTTTTCAAGTTGCTGCAACTATTGAGAAACTGCCTCGTTCTTGGAAGTACTTCAAGAATTGCCTTAAACATAATCGTAAGGAAAGGACAATGGAAGAGCTCATAGTTCAGCTATGCATCAAGGAAGATAACAAAAATTCTGAGAAAAAGAATTTTCAGAACATTGTTGTCAAAGAAAATGTAGTTGAGTCAGATAAGACAAACAAGAGAAAATGGGAGAATGCTCCTAAGATTTCGAAGAAATTTTTGGGTTCTAGCCACAACTATGGAAATAAGGGGCACAAAGTAGTCGAATGTCGCACACCTAAAAAGAAGAAGTCGGAAGCAAATAAGGTTGATGTTTCAAAAGGCATTGCTGATCTTGATTTATGTGCAGTAATATTAGAATGCAACCTTATTGGTAACTCAAAGAAATGGTTTATTGACACTGGAGCCGCTCGATACATATATGCTAATAAGTGGATGTTTATTACCTATAAATCTGCAATTACTGATGAACAAATTTTTATGGGCAATTCATCTACTTCAAAGGTCAAAGGCAAAGTAAAAGTTGTGTTGAAACCGACTTCTGGAAAGGAACTAACTTTAAATAATGATCTCCATGTTCTAGAAATTCGCAAGAAACTGATTTCAGGATCATTACTGAGCAAGCATGGTTTCAAATTGACCTTTAAAGATGATAAATTTGTATTATCCAAGAATGGAGTGTATGTGGGAAGCGGATATGTGTAATGGCTTGTTTAAATCAAATGTAACCACTATTGTACCACGTAGTGATATGAATAAAAGTGAATCTTCTAATTATATTGTTGACTCTTCTAACTTATGTCATTCTGGATTAGGGCATGTAAATTTTGATACATTGCGGAAATTAATCAATCTTGAATTTATACCTAAGTATAACATAGACTCCAAGCATAAATGTTGAATTTTTGCAAAAGCAAAATTGACTAGAACATCATTTTATCATGTTGAACAACAAACTGAACCTCTGGATCTAATATATACAGATGTATGTGATTTGAAGATGTGTCAATATAGAGGTGGAAAAGGATATTTCATTACCTTTACTAGTGACTGTACTACATACTGTTATGTTTACCTTCTTAGAAGTAAGGATGAAGCATTCGATGTGTTTAAACAATACAAAGCGGAAGTTGAGAATCAACTCATTAAGAAAATCAAAGCTTTAAGAAGTGATAGAGAAGGATAATATTAATCCCCTTTTAAAGAATTTTGCGTTGAACATGGTATTATACACCAAACTGCAGCACCATATTCACCTCAATCCAATGGTATAGCAAAACAGAAAAATTGAACTCTTAAAGAAACGATGAATGTTTTATTGATAGGTTTCGGCTTGCCAAATAACTTTTGGGGAGAAGCTATTCTTTTGGCAAATCATATTTTGAATAAAATACCTCGAAACAAAACATCTAAATTTTCTTATGAACTTTGGAAAAACAGACCACCATCCTATAAATACCTAAAAGTGTGGGGTGTCTTACCAAAGTAGAGGTACCGAAACCAAAGAAGGTCAAAAGTGGACGAAAAACAAATGATTGTGTATTTATTAGATATGTACAAAACAGTGTCACATATCGATTCTTGGTACAAAAATATGAAAATGATGATATTCATGAAAATACCATCATTGAGTCGAGAAATGCTAGATTTTTCGAACATATATTCCCCTTGAAATTGGGCATTAAAAATCCTATACCTAAGAGACCAAGGGAAGATGAAGTTCCATATTCTCTTGAGGATGCTGAACAAAATAACACTCAACAAAGTAGTACTGAGCAATAAGTGGAGGAACCATGGAAAAGTAAAAGATCAAGGACTCTAAAAATCTTTGGATCATACTTCTATAAGTTTATGTTAGAAGATGATCCATTGACATACAAACAAGCTATGTATTCCAGCGATGCCCCTTATTGGAAAGAGGAAATCAACAATGAGATTGAATCCATTATGTCCAATCATGCATGGGAATTAGTTGATTTAACTTAAATATGTAAGACCTTAGGTAATAAATGGATATTTAAAAACAAATTGAAACCTGATGGTACAATAGACAAGTACAAAGCTCGCCTAGTAGTCCAAGGATTTAGACAAAAGGAAGACCTGGACTATTTTGATACATATTATCTAGTAACGAGGATAACATCAATTAGAATGTTTATTGCAATTGCTTCCATACATGACATAGAAATACATCAAATGGATGTTAAAACTGCATTATTGAATGGTGAACTAGAGGAATAAATCTATATGAAACAACCTGAAGGATTTCTAAGCTCAGAAAATGAGAATAAATTTTGCAAAGTGGTCAAATCACTTTATGACCTTAAGTAATCTCCAAAACAGCGGCATGAGAAGTTTGATAACACTATGTTATCAGATGGGTTCACATTAAATGAATCAAATAAATGTGTGTAAATATAACACGCATATATTGGATATGCCATTGTTTGTCCCTATGTTGATGGACTGTTGATCCTAGGTAATAACAAGGCCATAATAACATCTGCAAAGGAAATGTTATCCTCTAGATTCGATATGAAAGACCTAGGATAGGCTGATGTGATACTAGGTGTAAAAATTCTAAGAACTCCATAGGGATATGCATTATCCCAATCGTATTACATGACTAAAATACTTGAAAAATTCAAGCAATGTAATGTTACTATTGCAAAATCACCAGTAGATATGAACCAAAATTGGGTAAAGAACACTGATGATGGTATGTATTAGTTAGAATACTCTTGTATACTAGGAAGTATCATATATGTTATGAACCGTACTAGGCCTAATATCGCATACGATGTATGCAAACTAAGTAGATTTACCAACAATCCCATTAAACATCATTGGAAAGAGATAGTCAGATTCTAGAATATCTAAAGTATACGCAGAGCTATGGTCTATACTATAACTATCCTTCAATAGTAGAAGGATAAAGTGATGCAAATTGGATCACTAAATCACATGATACAAAATCTACAAGTGGATATGTGTTCACATTAGGAAACGAAGCAATTTCATGGAAATCATCAAACAGACTTGTATCGCTAGATCTATGATGGAATCAGAGTTTATTTCACTAGATAAGACTGTTAAAGAAGAAGAATGGATTCAAAGCTTCTTGGAAGACAATCGTTATTGGAGTAAACCTATGCCTCCAATATGTATACATTATGATATTCAATCACCTATTGGACGAGTTAGTAGTACACTATACAACGGTAAATCTAGGCATATTCATCGTAGACATTAAACAATAAGACAACTTCTCTCTAACAGGGTTGTTACAGTTGATTACATTCGATCTAAAAATAACATAGCAGATCCACTTACAAAAGGCCTGCCAAGAGAGGGAGAGTTCAAACTTTATCGATGGAAATGAGACTAAGGCATATAGAGTAAAGGTTTTTCTAAAATGGAAACCGCACCTAGTTGACTGGAAATCCCAAGATCTAGGTTCAAAGGGACAACGACGTTTAAGAGAAATTTGATGGCACTGTTATACACAAACCATTCCTATGATAAGTCAGTGCATTATATGTTGAATAAGGATAAGTATTAATACTTTTAATGATGTCCATATTTGAGGAATTAGAGAATGCCCTTTGCAGAATCACATACGTAAGTCCGAAGGCGCCGCTTCAAAGAGAATCATGAAACCAAATTCTCTAAGAACTTATGAGACCAGGTAGGTGTTCAAGGCAAACACGTAAACGTACAGAGAACGTAGGATTATAAGAAAAATTTATAGTGTGTTATCTAGTTTAGAATTACACAAAAGGCATACAGTTCAAGGATAGTCTATGTATAATGATCCTCCTGTGATTCAAATAGGTAATCACCAGGAAAGTTCAAAGCTCATATGCTACTTTAACTGATACGATAATTGATTTGTGAAACTAATAATGACTGCACATTCATGTGGGGGATTGTTGAAAATGAATGGGCAAGAGAAAGAGGAATTTGGGAAGGAGAAGTTATAGCAAACCAAAGTCCCACATCATCAACATATGAATACACACCCCTCTTATATATTCCAAGATAATAGGCTTATATAAAATAAAATGAAGAGGGCTTGTAGAGGAATGTGGGCTAGGGTTTGACACAATAATATGTTAAAGTGTCAAAGATTAGGCTTTGGGCCTTGGGCCTTGAGGATCTTGGGGTCTCTTAATTGAATGGGACGACAATTTCTGCTTGGGCCAGTGCGTTGAAACGAGAATTTTTCTCGGAATTTTAGCACGTCCGTTCATCTGAATGGGCGCAACCATTTGAATTCCGATGCGCATTCACTTTAATATACCGCGTGGTTAAAGGGTCGCAACTTTTCCAATTCCAACGGTTATTAGTGCCCAAATAGGCACCTCCTTCAACCTATAAATACATAACCCAAAACAAGACAAACTTCACTTTTTATCTTCTAATATTACTGGTTCTTCTCCAAAGTAATAATGAAATCTAGTTTCTATAACTTACATCAGTTCATCGGAGCTCTGTTTGCTGGCATTGCGCTACGGGGCTGGTCCGTTTTATTCTAGGGAACAAATTGTTGTTACGTCAATCAGTCCATAGGACGACAATATTGTTTCAAGGAAACAAAATATTTCTAGACTCGGACATTACTGAAACATAATATTTTCTGTATCACTTCAATCTAGTGCATAATCGATCACACTTTCTGTCATTGCTGTAAACACAACTTGATGTGACAATTATGTCATAATTGAGTAATATTGTTTGTTGTACTCTCTAATTGTAATAAAATTATGTTTTGACAAAAGTTCTAACACCTGCAACTATGGTCACAAATCTGTTAAATAATAAGTGCGTGCATTACAATAGTCGCTTTTCACGCAAGCTTTTTTTTTTACAAATTTTATATGTTAACCCATTCAAAATAAAATTATTTGTATGCATATTTTGATGTTAAAACCGCGCATGATTCTAAAAAAGTTAAGATTTTATGTTGTAATATCTTATGACTGTTAAGTGTTCAATCTTCTTTTCATTATTCGTTAATGAAAAATGAATTTTTATGTAAATATTATTAGTTCGATTAATTTAAGCTATATTAAGACTTGTTAATATTTATAGATGGATGTTTTGAATTTATAAATAAATTTATGTGTAAAATCCGATATTATGATATAATAATATTTGCAGATTAACATGTTGAATTAGTAAGTTAAATTTATTTCTAAGGTCTTATATTCTAGCAATAAAAAGTTTATACTATATATAAGGGCATTTTGGGTAGTTCATGTTTACATTAAAAAGTGTGACATTAAGGATATTCAAACTATTAGTAAAGATAAATGGCATAAATTATGAAATTCATGACGGTGCTTAAATATTGATTTGTCTTAAATAATCTACTTATGGATCAAGATCAAACGATTAAATTATAAAGAGGATGATATGTTCCATGCCTCGAGTTTAATCACAGAAATATTGGTTAAAAGGATTAAATTATATTGAAATACTAGTCATAGAAAAGGTTGTATCGAATCGTTATGTAACACCCCGTATTTTCTGTGAACATATAAGTAACAAATTAAAGTATACTTAATTTTTAGGAGAAGAATTAAGGGAAACGGGTAGCGCCATTGCGTTCGTCTCGAAATTCTGCTTGAGATAGAGTCCGAGTTTGCGTAAAACGGATACCGTATGAAGGAGATATGGACGAACGAAGTTAGGCAGAAAAACCGAAAACAAGCCAGAAACGCACTGGCGCACTTGTGAAGTGCGCCAGCACAAAAATACACTGGCACACTTGGGAAGTGCGCCCATGTCGAGCCAAAAACCTGCACAGGGTTCTAGAGAGTTCTAATGACAATTTTTGATGTGCTGGACATACCTGATGGCTTCTAGGGTGATCAAATGGTTCTGAAACACTCTCTACTCCTATAAATATGTGATTAACCTAACCCTAATTCATAGAATATTGTCTATGACACCATTATGCTACCAAACTCTCTCTTAAACCCTAGCCGCCGCCACTAAATCTAATCTCAAGTGTTCATTCACAATTCAAATTAAAGTTTAGAGCTACAACAACAATTGAAGAAGATTAATCAGCGTTTCTGCATCAAATTCGATTTATAATCCTTTTCTTTAGCCAAGAAAGGCAAGAACAGTTATTTTCCGATATAAACGTTAATTATGATTGTGGCATGAATTGTAAATCTGAATCTGAGGTTATGTTTGTTCTGTTCTGTTTAGATCTATCTTATTCTGTATCTCTTTCTTCTTTCTGTTCTATAGCCAGTCTACTACGAGCCTGCGCCGAATCTCATAAGAGATTAACGTACGAACGCTAAATTTTGGGACAAATAATGAAAAATGCATAATTGGACATGAAACTGTTGCCTATGAGACTGTTATTGCCTATGACTATGATTCATGACTATGAGACTATTGCCTATGACTATGATTCATGACTATGAGACTATTGCCTATGACTATGATACATGCCTATGAGACTATTGCCTATGACTATGATTCACGCCTATGAGACTATTGCCTATGACTATGATTCACGCCTATGAGACTATTGCCTATGACATTGAATAAGAAACTATTGTGATTTGTCGCCCATGACTATTGTAGTTAGTTACTTACGCCTATTCCCTTAATGATACTAGATCTCATATTTAGTATGTAACTTCGCTAGTTTATTCCCATTCACTGTTATGTACTTCGAGGCTAGTGGGGCCATTATCATTGTATTTGGTTCATTATTTCATGCTTATTCTTTCTTGTGCTTATCTCCTATTCCTTTTTGCTAGGGCCATTTCATGAGTACTTAGAGAACTTGTTGAAACAATGGGCGTAGCTTAATTAAGTTAATAAATATGTTGGCATAATTTGAATTGGCTATGATAGAGAATGATTTACATGCATATTAGTCTTGGACAAAAATGGGAAACTAGAATATTAAATCTAGTTTTGACATGAACTGTAAATGGGAATATTAAGGCTAAAGATTTAGGGCATATATTGTATTATGAATTATGACCTTGATTTTGGCATGTAAGTTTAGGCTAAATCTATGATTAGGCAAGATAGGTAAATAGAGTTTTAGATATATATAATCTGCTAAATCTGTTATCTGCTAAATCCGTTAAATCGCCTAATCCATTATCTGCTAAATTTGTTATATTGCCTAATTTGCTAGTTCTGCTATATTGCCTAATCTGCTAGATCTGTTCATCTGCTAAATCTGTCATCTGCTAAGTCTGCTGAAAATGCCTAATCCGTTATATGCTAAATCTGCTAAATTGCTTAATCTGCTAAATCTGTTAAGTCGCCTAATCTGCGAAATCTGTTATCTGCTGAGTTGATATATTTATTCTGTTATTGACATAATCTGGATTGGCTATAGTTATGAATAATTGACATGTATATTAGGCATGGGCATAAATGGTAAATTATTAATTAATTGGTCGCAAAGATAAACATGGCTAACTCGAGGTTAGAATGAGTTTGCGGCGTTATCCTGCCCGAAACCGCCCGGCACATCCAGTGGCCGCAAACAATAGGTTCTAATGTGAGAAGTTAGTCATAACATGCTTGAAACCCGAGGTTAGACTCAGTTTGTGGCAGAAATCTTCCCGGAACCAACCGACCTAACCAATAGCCGCAAACTGTCAGTTTAACGTGAGAGGTCTGGGCATTAATATTTAATTAATGAAAATCTAAGATAAATATGATGTCTAAAATGTGTTGGGTGGATAGGGTTAAACCAACTAATGAAATTAATAAACCCGTTTCATGAATCTGTAGGCCCAGTACAAAGTTAGACAAGTCTGTAAATATGTTAAACTCTGTATGTCTGAACTTGTAAACAAGTTAATCTGAAATCTGTTAGTCTAGGGGTACAAGGTTAGGAGGGAAAATACTTGTGTCATCAGTTGTTTGGGACCCATATTAGTCAGTAACCCTTTCTGGTATCAAAACTTTGACCCAACAGTAGGAAGGGTCCGGGCACGCTTACTGAACTAATTATAAGCGGTTCATTCTGATAATGGCGAGGGGTGTTGATGGTGCGTTCCAACCGGGTCATGTGCGTGCATGGATCCCGGTTTGCCTCTAAGGATGTAAGACGCCGTGACATCTATAAATAGGTCTGTGTCATTCAAAGGTTGCCACTTTAGGGAATGATACACCCTTTTGTGGGGCTAGCACAGGGTATTTATGTATTAGGGAGCCGATCGCGTAGGGTAGGATTTAGGGTACACTTATTTCTGTCTGTTCTGTGGGTTACCGTCTGTTTCTGTTGGGTAGTAAAACCTGTCTGTTTCTGCGTGGTACCATCTGTTGGGGTGGTAAAGGCCCATTTACTAGTGTACACCCAATTCTAACATTCTGTTTCCGTAGGGACTATTCCGTTTCCGTTTCTGTCTCTGTTCGGGTGGTAAAGGCCCATTACTAGCATTCTATTTCTGTACTTTTTGTTCGGGTGGTAAAGGCCCATTATTAGCATTATGTTTCTGTACATTCTGTTAGGGTGGTAAAGGCTCATTATTCTGTTTCTGTAGAGACATTAGGGTAACACTTAATCATGTTATACTAGTATTAGTGCAGAGAAGTGAAAAGTAATATCATCATGTTTCTTCTGTTTAGCCTAAGTATATCTGTTATTCCTGTTTCCTGTTATCTCTCATCCAGTTTTATTTGCATGCCATGACATTATTATCTGTTCATAACTGAAAGTCACTGGACTTGCCAGACTTTATGTCTGACCCTTGTTGTTTCGCCTCTTTTCTTCCGTCCCCCCCCCCCCCCCCCCCCGCCCCCCAAGTTTTCAAGGACGGAATACTCTAGCTTGATCTGGATCTTTCTTCCTACTTGGAGTGCTTGAAGTGCTTAAAGTATGGCTTGTCTTTTTCTAGCATCTTTGGTGGGGATTATGATTTTAAAGTTTTGTACTCTGATGGCTTTTGAACAAGGCTGATATATATGTACTTGAGTTTTTGGTAAAGTTGTAACCAAACTGATTTCTGTCCGCTGCAATAAAGTTATAAAGTTTTTCAAGTATTATTTTTATATCTGTCTTGTAATATTCTATTCTGTTTACTAAAATGCTCCATCAAAGTTAAGGCATTCCCTTTGTGAGTGACCTTAACAGAGGTGGGGTGTTACACTTGGTATCAGAGCTGAAGGTTACCTGATTAGATAGAAGTTTTTGAAAAGTATTTTCAAAAAGGTTTTAAAAGGAAGTATTTTCAAAAGTAAAGCTTATTTTGAAAAACATAATCCCCAAGAGCCATATATCTTTCCTTCGGTCCTTTTTGTATTGAATCTTTCCTTTTTCGTTTCAGCATGTCTGAAGCATCTGAGATACCAGAGGGTGTTCATGTACCCAGTTGGTTTCATCAATACCTTGAGGCTAGGACCGCCGCCGCAGGTCCAGCAAATGATCCCCCTCCTCCGCCCCCTCCTCGTGCAATTGCTTTCTCAAAGATCTGTAAAGACTTTAGGGCCATGGGTGGAAAGGATTACAAGGGAACTGAATCATTCGTAGAAGTGAGGAACTGGCTTAAAGAAACTGAGGATCTGTTCGTTATCTTTGAGGTGGACGATAGGCAAAAGGTACAGTTGGCGGTATGGTTGCTCAAAGACGAAGCTTCCTACTGGTGGGAAGTCACTAACGCCGAGAGGCCGATTGAAACATGGATGGATTTCAGAACAAGGTTTGAGACGAAATTCCTCTCGCAAGATGAACGAAGTCTACAATTGGTAAAGTTCTTATCTCTTAAGCAAGGAAGTATGACGGTCAAGGAATACGTCAACCAGTTCAACCAACTGGCTAGGTTCGGACTGGATTTAGTCAACACTCAGCATAAAAAGGCTCTCCGCTTTGTTAAAGGATTGAACGAGCCACTACACAGCCTAGCCATGACCCATGTACCCATGGGAGCGACTTACGAGAAATTGGTGGACATGGCATTACTGCACGAGGAAGACAAGGGCCAAAAAGAGACAAAGAAGGAAGAACCATAGAATAAGAAAGCATGGCCCAAAAAGAAAACACAAAAGAACGATGAGAAGTCTGAAGATAAGAAGGAGAAAAAGTGCTTTACTTGTGGAAGCTCGACTCATCTGAACAAGGATTGTAGAAAAAGGAAGGGCACTTTCTTCAACTATGGTGAGATGGGACACTTCACTAGGGACTGCCCAAAGTAACGTGTAACACCCCATATCCGTTAGTGTCACTCACAAAGGGAATGCACTAAGTTCTGTGGAGCATTTAGGGTAAAAGATGCAGATAAATTACAAGACAGACAAAAATTAAACAGCGGAAAATAAAACTTTGCTTTATTGATAAAAAAGTTTGTACAATGATTTCTTTACAATCTCAGAGTATCATCTGTCTTACAAAATAAAGAAGCATAAAACAACATTTATATTCCCCAATTTTCGCAAGAGCCAGCCATAGCATCTGAAAAGAGAATCCAAGCAAACTTCGACAAATCTTCAAGTTGGGAAAGAGTGACAGTCCGACTTAACCTGAGCTATGCTATTCCCTCCATTACTACCTGGGGGGGGGGGGAACGGAAGAAAAGAAGACGAAAGAAAAACAGAGTCAGACATAAAGGATGAGTAAGTTCAGTAACTTCTAGCATGTGAACATGGAACAACAAAACGACATGAATTAACTGAATACAAGATTACACCATGACGATAGGGTCAACAAGATTAGACAAGGTAGTCACAAGATATGCTAAGATAAGATAAACTGGATATGCTCTAATACTTTCGCCACTTCGCTATTTCCTTTTTATAATGATTTCTATATCTCTGCACCACCTAACTAGTGTTCCAACTAGTAACGATAACGTGATCCCAACCCTTGTAGTTTCCATTGCCTTCAGGCATACATTTATTATTTATTACCTAGATCTAATCTAGGGTTTTCTATCAAGTGCTTTCTAGATTTAACTAGAGTTTTACGCTATCTGCTGAACGCTTCTCGAGTTCAGGGTTTATGCCACCTAATCCAACTGGGGATTACGCTACCTGTCGAATGATGCCCCCAAGTCTAGGACACACTACCTAGGGTGGTATATGTTCCTATACTTCCCCACGCATGTATCGCGAATCGTTATCGCTTGTCTAGATGCACATGTCCTGTAATGTGCGGTCCGAGTCCTGTGACAGGGCAAATCAAGGAATACAGAACTCGGTCGGGAGCTTTCAAATATCTGCGGATGCAGATGCTAAGGTCTGTTTTTATTCCGGTGGCTATGGTCCCACTTGACCCCTCCCTCAACTAATGAAAGGCACTCCTTGTAAAATGAGAACTATACGCCGGCCCCTGGTGCCCACTATCCTATGGCCATCCTCACCCATAACTAGATAGCAAGTATATGGTCTTTTGGAGTTCTCCACCTTTCCGCTTCACATATCTCGATTGACTCAGGATGGATGGTAGACGATGAGTCGCTATCACAGGGCTACCGTTTGCTCGTCGAATCACGCTGGTCCATCCTAGTCTTTAGGTTGCCATGTATTGCAACCAAGGCATACCCCTGGTTCTTCTACGCATACCTTAAACTCTGTGGGCCCAGACGGATCATCTGCAGCCTCACAGAGGCATACCAAGAGTACCCTCACGTCCCCTCGAAGCCTCGGGCTTCATAACCCAATTCGTTGGAGCCTTCTTTTTAATCAGAAGGACGTTCGCTCCTCCTCGTGTTATACTAAGAATTACTACCTAGTTTTGTCAACTAAGGTTTACCACTTAGTTTCCAGAATCGTTGTATTTTTAACTAAGGTTTACTACTTAGCTCCTTTTAACTAAGGTTTACTACTTAGTTCTCTTTCCCATCAATTTGGATTGGTTAAGTGTCATTAGTCAATTCTAGCTAACTTAACCCTCTTCTTTTATCCTGTTAAGCTAGTTAAGTGTCATCAGCAATTCACGTTGACTTAACCCTACCACAAACCAAGTTACATTGGTTAAATATTTCTTATTACTTAAACCTACCCCTTCATCCTGTATTGGTTAAGTGTTCCTTTTTAACTTAACCTTGCCCGTCTGTTTTAACTAACATGTTATTAATGGTTAAGTATTATCCCTTCATGTTTTAGACTTAACCCCATTTCTTTATCAAAACCTGATGGTTAAGTATTAAGGTTTACTTAACCCTATGGTCTGGCCCAGCTAATATATCAAAATTGGCTAAGTGCATTAGATTTTACTTAACCCCAACCTCTAGTCTAGTTAACATATTAATTTGGCTAAGTGTATTAACTTTACTTAACCCTACAAGTCTCGTTTTACTACCTTGAGTTTGGTTAAGTGTCTTTATGGACTTATCCCTCCCATTCTAGCTTAACTGTGTTAAGTGTCAGTCTGAACCTAACCCCACCCATCAGTCTAGTTATCATGTTGAACTGGTTTAGTATCTTAGTTAACTTAACCCTACCATTATTGTTCTAGCTTTAACTAAATAAATTAAAGCCGCTACAACTCACTTTAGACAGGTACTGTTGCGACTACTAGATGTGCCGGTTGGTTCCGGGCAGGTTTACATCGCAACTCAGTCTAACCTCGGGCTAGGCATATTCGTGTTTTCTAAGTTCAAAGCGTTTCAATTTATTTTCAAATCAAGTTTTGAAAGTAACCATCCCGTTCGTCGGATCAGTTAGGAATAGCCAGGGAGAGCAGGAAACTTGTATTTTCCAAACCCAAGCCTAGACACTATCCTCTCTGTCACCCTAGAACTTTCTGGTGTGTCATTAAAAGAGATGTCGTTAATAAACCTTTAATTTGTCTAAATTTACATTTCCTCATTCAGGCCAAATTCTATAAGTAAATTATTCCTAATTTACTTATTTCCTAATTACTCTTTTAATGTGAATTGTCAACATTTATTCTTACGGCCCATTCTCCCTTCTACATCATATTTATGCCCTTTTGGTATGTAGACTATACCAAATTAAGTGTCACTAACCATGATTTTGCTAAACCTGGCAGTTATTCCCAATTATGGCCAATTTCACATTTATGCCAATATACTTACCGTGCCAAATTAGCTAATCCAATTCCGATTCAACATTCTAATTCACGCCAAACTAGACTTATTACTCTAGTTCACTATTCATGTAAATGCTAGATTTACACGTCAATACTAGATTCAAATTACACATCTTATAATTTATGTCAAATTTATCCAATTTGCATTCCTATAAACATGCCATAATACATGTTCCCAATTTATGCCAATTTCCATGTTAAACTACGTTTTTTGTAAATTTCATGTTTTGCCGAAACCGCATTCCCACCGTTCGTATAATCGTGATTCAGTCTAGACTATAAATAAAGCTAGGTTCGTAGGAAATAGGGAATGAACCAAAGATGCTATGCAAAAGATAGACATACTAACTGGCATAAAGAGGGTTGGATAACGACGTCGGTTCAAGAACATGGGTAGACCTAACTTAATAGGTAAATTCCCAAGGTCTAAAACCAAAGATAACCAAGAATAGACAGAATAGAGACGTAGGTTCAAGAACATGGGTAGACCTAACTTAATAGGTAAATTCCCAAGGTCTAAAACCAAAGATAACCAAGAATAGACAGAATAGATGATCGGGTTTAGATCCAATTTCATCACAAAACTTAAGCAACACTTTCCTAGTCATGAATCACAGGTGTTTAATCACAGATGTCCTTATTATGTCATAGGCAATAGTTTATATTTCCTAATCAAAGGCATAGGCTTAGTCAAGAAAATAATCCTCATAGTCACAGTCACAGTCATAGGCAATGTTCATAGTTATAGGCAATGTCCATAGTCATAGGCAATGTTCATAGTTATAGACAAATGTTCATAGTCATAGGTATATGGTTTTAAGGTCCATAGTTTCATAGTCACGTTCTTGTTTGTCCTCGAATCATAACAGTTCTTAATTAGGTTCAAGAGTATAGGCACTGATTCGAATAGAGAGAGAGAGATTTGGCATATTATTTTATTCCTTTAATTTCATGTCACGAACAGAGAAAGAAGTTCAAATCTAAAAAGTAACTGACTTACAGAAATTTTGATTAGAAAAGAAAGATGGCATTGCTATGATTCGTGCGACGTTAGCCTTTGATCCTTATCTTGAAGCTTTAATCTTGATTCGAATCTCTTCTTGAATGTCTTTGAGCAGCATCTCCTCGTCTTGATTTCTTTTATATATATTATTCTATTTATTATTTATTTTAAGTGGAGGAGAAGAAGCCATGTTCACTAAGAATCATTGCAGCATAAGGGTAGAGAAGAATTGTGAATAGAGGAGGAGACTAGGGTTGTTTATATAGTGTAGAAGTCAACGAATCTGGTCAGAATGGCGTCTAGATACAGAGAAACGAACCAGGTTCAGAAAGCTAGAAAAAGCAGGGGGGGTCGACTCCCCGGTCGACCTGGGGGTAGGGGGGGTCGACACCCAGGTCGACTCACCAGTCGACCTGGGGGGGGGGGTCGACACCCAGGTTGACTCCCCAGTCGACCTGGGGGGGGGGAGGTCGACACCCAGGTCGACTCCCCAGTCGACCTGGGGGGGGGGGTCGACTACCCAGTCGACTACCCAGTCGACCTGGGGTTCTGGGCGGGAAATTTCCCGCCCAGCCCGCTTCTGAGTCTGTTTTGAAATTTGAACCTTGCTGAAACTTCCGGAGGCCATATCTTCCTTATACGGACTCCGATTCATGCAAACTCGGACTCGTTTTCATGCAGAATTCCGAGAAGAACGCAATGGCGCAGCCCCTTTCCCTTGATTTTGATTTTTAACTTTTAATTCTGCCTTGATTTGTGAATCTTAGCGTTACGGAATTACGAGGTGTTACATTCTCCCCCACTTAAAAGGATTTCGTCCCCGAAATCTTCAAGTTAGGAAGAATGTGTCCTACCACCCAATCACCCATCTACTCAACCATTCAATCACAGGCATTCATTGTCCTTAAAAGATTTCTAATGCTTTCATATTCATATGCATAGTGTGTATATATGTCTTTATCTAATGCAAAATCAGGCGGTCTACTGATTCAGTTGACTACCTTAATGCAAATCATGTCAGTGCCATGCGTCCAATCATGTATGCAAGCATCCCTAGTTATGCAAATACTACATGTGTGCATAGCCATTCATCCATATGCAACATCCATATGATAACATATCAGGTTCAACTTACAAACAAATACATTCCTGTAAATGCAATATGAAAGCGTCCGAACTGATCTAGTGCATATGCATTCACGAGCAACCATTAGCAACCACTTGCAACCACCAACCATAACATGTTTCAAACACATGTTTACATCCATTAGCTTCTACCTAAGGATCATAGATACGACCTAGAGGATATACTTTGGAAAGAGAGAAACAATTATACGTAAAGCTCCTAAACAAAGAAATCAAGGATGCACCCTTAAGGAAAAAGGGTATAATGCTAGTATCTAGCCTTCTTGAGCTTTACTCCACTGTATCTTAACTATTAACTTCCCGGTTGTGAAGTTTCTGATCTCCATTTCCAAAATAAACAGATGTCAATCACAGTACCAAGTATATGTACTAAGATGATTATAGGTCTCCCTCTTATCCGCCATGCCATAACTATAAGAGTTGAAAGGTCACTACGTGCTCTTTGGAGTACCTGCCACAACTATTCATATCTCACGCGAACCATCCAAACCGAACTCGACATTCCTCAAGTACAAGCCCCAAAGGCCTAAACCAATATCAGACAAGCACCCAAGGAATATCTCCTCCGAATTTAGACGATCTACGTGAGATGATATAAGCAAACTCGATAGCTATTCTCAAATCTCTACTTACCAAAAATAAACTGGTCGGACCACCAATTGGATTTGAGACTCTAGTGGGATCTTTCTACTATACAAGTACTATGGTGCAGAGACTCCACTATGGAAGTGGATATGAACAAATGCGAAGTGCTAGAACCAAGGAAATAGTTCGAACATAACAACTAGACCCTTCCAACAGAACTTTACTACCCTTCTCCTAGGTACGTTTCGTGGCGAAAGCATGTACTTGTCCTTCTGAAAATCTCGTCCTCGTTCTTGCCCTTGTCCTTAAGTACATGCCCTATCATACCCTAGTAAAGATGCTTCCTCTTGTCTTAGGTTTTATAATTTCTTCCTCCTTCGTGAGCTAATTCTACATCCATGAATTCCTCATCCAAGCGTTATGCTCCTTAGCCAAACTCCTCATCCCCTTCCATGTGTAGTCATGTTGACAAATCTCTCGAAAACTGCCTCCATCGTCCGGAAAACCCTATAAGCTTGAAAGAAAACTGGCCGTAAGTGAAACAACCACAGCCCTAGATGGAAGTCGGGTACTACTTTTCCCTTCGATGAGGTTGTAACACCCCACACTCGCTAAGGTCACTCACTAAGGGAATGCCTTAACTTTGGTGGAGCATTTTAAGTGAGTATAGAACAGAAAAATTACAAGAAGACAGATATAAATACTTGAAAATCTAAAACATCATTTCATAGCAGTAGAAGGTAAACATGTTTAGTTACAACACCATAAAGAGTCAAGTACTAAATATCCATCCTGATAAAAACATAAGTACATAATCCCACTACATAAACAATAGCCATAAAATAAAAGATAAGCTAGGCTTTACATCACGGTCCAAGCTCCAGAAGATAGATAAAGAAGTCTGATCAAAGCCCACTAGTGCTAGGCCCAACCTTAGGACCTGAGGGGGGAAAAAGATAAAAACAACGGGGTCAGACATCAGTCTGAGTGAGCCCTATAACTTTAACGACACAATTATTAAAGTAATTAGGGTATGATATAAACCTGGTACGGGATGACTAGGGATAAATGACTACACTAAGTAGCCAACTAGACATAGGATGAACTAAGATAACGGTAAAGACGCATCTACCACCCAAGGGTAATTACTAACTGCACCACACCAGTCATTCCTACTTAAAGGTTGATCCCTCCCAAGGACTTAGAAAATTTACCCAGTAGTTTCGTGTACCCCTAGCTGACTACATAGGTGTCGTCTGCCCCTATCTCCACTAGGTGTACCCACTACTCCCAAGCGATCGGCTCCCTACCGTAGATACCCGTGCTGGCCCCACAATGGGGTGTATCACTCCCCAAAGTGGCAACCCGATACAACAAATGGTGCACGGCTTATACCTACACGATGCAACGTCTTACCTACCAGCCCAGGTCCACGCACGCATATGAAACCCGTTGGACTTGCGTTGCCACCGCTAACCCGTTTTGGCCTCTTATAATCAAGCCCAGTACGCGTGTCCCGTCCTCGACATGGGTCGAGCCCAATAAGATACATATGGGTTACTGGTTGAAATGGGCCCCCCACAAGCTACCACCTAAGCTTGTCATTTTATCTAGTGCATCCCAATTAACCCTTTAATCATGTTTAATTACATGTTTCCACTTGGTTAAGTATTCTAATCGTATTTTCTATTGCCACCCAAGGCAACCCACTAGATTTCCTCATGCCACCCAAGGCACTTACTTGATTTCCACATGCCACCCAAGGCACCCACTTAACCCCTCATGCCCACTACATGCTTATCTGGTTAAGTGTTTCTTAATTGATTAAGAACGTAACCGTTGTAAAGACCTCTCACATTAGACTATCTTTTATGGCAGCTAGATTTGCCGGTTGGGTCCGGGCAGTCTTACGCCATAACCGAGTCTAACCTCGTGTCTTTACACTTGTCGCGTATGTAGTTTGTGCCTAAGACCTCTCACATTGGGCCAATCATTTGCAGCCGCTGGATTTGCCGGTCGGTTCCGGGTAGTCTTACGCTACAAAAGGGACCAACCTCGTGTCTTAGTCGATTAATTACACCTAATTAATCACACCTGAATTAATTTTCCCTAATTAATTTTCCCTAATTAATTCCAATTTTAACGATGTACATAATTGACTCAATTATGTCCATCCACTTTATGGTATGTATAATCATACCAACTTCACACCATTTCATTAACATGTTTATTAACCCCATCGTTCCCCACGTAATTCGATAACATGACATAAAAGGGAAGATTCATCACAAATACAATGGGTTCAACTTGCATAACACATTAGCATCAACATGGGTTTGAAGGTGTCAACATGCATATAGCATCAAACCCAACTAGCATAAATAATCAACCCAAACTTGTATGAATCACATATGTCATAAGGAGGTTAACTTGCATAAGTTATTTATGTCATTCAAAGGGGTAAACTAGCATATGTATGTATGTCATACAAAGGGGTTAACTTGCATATGTATGCATATCATACTAAGGTGTAAACTTGCACATGTTACTTGCATATTATCAAACACCAAACTTGCATAACATGTCATATATGGACTTGCATATAATCATACACCAAACTTGCATAACATATCATATATGAACTTGCATATAATCATAGACCAAACTTGCATATCATGGTGTCATATTGGATCAATGTTTCTCATATGACTTGCATAACTTGCATAACATCACAAACACATAGCATATGACTTGCATAACTTGCATAACATCATGAACATGTAGCATATGACTTCCATAACTTGCATAACATCATGAACATGTAGCATATGACTTGCATAACTTGCATAACATCACAAACACATAGCATATGACTTGCATAACTTGCATAACATCATGAACATGTAGCATATGACTTCCATAACTTGCATAACTTCATGAACATGTAGCATATGACTTGCATAACTTGCATAACATCATGAACATGTAACATATGACTTGCATAACTTGCATAACATCATGAACATATAGCACATAACTTGCATAACATGCATAACATCATTAACACATAGAATACAACTTGCATAGTATGCATAACATCATTAACACATAGCATATAACTTGCATAACATGCATTGATCCACATTCATAGCCATAACCTCATTATATCCTATCATAATCAATTCAATAATTGGTCATTAAGGCTATAAAAAACTCACAACTTGTTGATTAGCAATCCTAAGAAGAAGATTAAGTTGCTAGAGTTGATTAGAGATTGATTTTAGATGCTATCTTCTTCTACAGATTGATGGAGGATCCTTCAAGTTGCATTTTGACGGCATAACGGTGTTGAATCTATTTTTAGTATGAATTAGGGTAGTCTTAGGGTATATTTATAGAGTATTTAGGTGTTTTAGGCCATTAGATTAACCCTAAATTAGATTAGAGCCGTCGGATCACGTCCTAGCCACCAAAACTCAGCCAAAAAGCCAAACTGGTGCACCCAGGTCACCTGGGCTCGACCAGGGAGGTCGACCCTAGGGTCGACTCCCCAGTCGACCTGGGGGGGGGGGGGTCGACTCCCCAGTCGACCCCCAGGTCGACCCCCTGGGTCTGGCGGGATTTTTCCCGCCACTTCTGAAACTAGAAATTTTTGTTTTTAAATCTGTTTTTAAATTTCTGAAAACTTCTTTGGGCTTTATCTGGGTCATACGGACTCCGATTTTCGAAAACTCGAACTCTATTTCGCGTATTTTTCCGAGACGAACGTAATGGCATAGCCCGTTTCCCCTGATTCCGATTTTTGAATTTAATTTTGACCTGTTTTATATTATAGCTAGTTATTCAACATACGGGGTGTTACATTCTCCCCTACTTAAAGGATTTCGTCCCCGAAATCTCTAAGTCAAGAAGAACGTATCCTATCAACTAAACAACCATCTACTCAAACCATCAAACACTGGCATCCATTATCCTTAGAGTTTCTAATGCTGTATGAACATATGCAAATAGTGTGTGTATATGTTCCCTTAATGCAAAATCAGGCGGTCTACTGATTCAGTTGACCTCCTTAATGCAAACCATGATGGTGCCATGCATCCAATATGTATGCGAAAGAACCCTATCGACACATACTATTTCTACATGAGTGCACAATCATTCACCAAAATGCATCATCCATATGATAACACGACCATTTTGCATCCATTAATATAACTACCTACACACAATTTTATGCAATATGCAATATGAAGTGATTGAGCCGATCTAGTGCCTAGAGTGTGTGTATATGCATCCACGAGCAACCACTAGCAACCACTTTCATCCAAACGCATCCATCAATCATAACATGTCTCAAACACATGTTTCAACCATAGGTTTACCCTATCTAAAGGTCAAAGGTACTAATGAGAGGACATACTAAAGATAAGATAAGTACTAGACAAACGATAAAGGAGAAGTTAAAAGACATACCCTCAAAAAGGAATTGGTATAATGAACGCATATTCGCTTCTGTCTCCCAAGTAGCATTGCTCTTATCTTCTCCCCATTGCACTTTGACTAGCCGCACCTCTCTGTTCCTCAACTTCCTAATCTCTGACCCAAGGATGCGGGTAGGAGCTCGTCGAATAGTTGCATCACGCTCTACCTCCACTTCTTTTAGCAAGCTCGGCTCTACCACCTCTGCGGTCTCATGTAGGCACTTCCTCAAATGTGACACATGGAATACGTCTTGTACCCCACTAAGTCTCTCGGGTAAATCCACTCTATATGCCATCCGTCCAATCCTTTCCTTAATAGGAAACGGCCCAACAAATCTTGGAGCTAACTTCCCAACGGACCCAAAGCGAACTACATTCCGTAATGGAGATACTTTGACAAAGACCATGTCCCCAACATCAAACTCAAGATCCGTCCTTCTCCTATCCGCGTAAGATTTCTGCCTATCCTGCGCTGCTTTCATCCTTCTTCGAATCAAATCAATCTTCTCCGAAGTCTCTCTAACCATATCGGGGCAAAGCAAGATCTTATCCGTAGATTCCCACCAACATGTAGGTGATCGACAAGGCCTTCCATAAAGAGCTTCGAAAGGAGCCATACCAATATTGGACTGAAAGCTGTTATTATACGCGAACTCCACCAATGGAAGATGCTCTTCCCATGTACCTCCAAAATCTAAGATACAAAGCCTCAAAAGGTCTTCCAGAACACGATTCACCCTCTCGGTCTGGCCGTCCGTCTGAGGATGATATGCGGTGCTCAGACACAATTGAGTCCCCACTGCTTCTTGCAAGCTTTTCCAGAACTCGCTAGTGAAGATAGGATCTCGATCACTCACTATGCTAGAGGGTACCCCATGCAATCGAACTATCTCTCGAAGATATACTGAAGCTGGCCATGGAGCAGTCCTCTTGCTCCTCACGGGTATGAAATGGGCGCTCTTAGTAAGTCTGTCTACCACAACCCAAATTCCCGTATTACCCTTTCTCGATCAGGGTAACCCGTCAACAAAATCCATCGAGACGCTATCCCACTTCCATTGCGGAACTTCCAATGGGTGAAGCAACCCACCTGGTTTCTTTTGCTCCGCTTTCACTTGTTGGCACACCAAGCATCTAGCAACATACTCGGCCACATCTTTCTTCATACCGCCCCAAAAGAAAACTCGCTTTATGTCTTGGTACATCTTGTCCCCACCGGGATGAATGGTCATCCTAGAACGGTGTGCATCATCAAGAATAGCCTTCCTCAAACCCTCGTCTTGCGGTACACAGAGTCTACCGTCTCTACGCAAGCACCCCCTATCGTCTAGGGTGTACCTACTCAAATGGCTGGACGACTCCCCCCTTATGAGCTTCTCTACCAACTCAACCAACTGTGGGTCGTCCCTCTGTGCTTCTCCAATCCGCCCCAAAAGAGCAGGTCTAACATCCAAGGATGCAAGCAAACCGGGTATATAGTCAACGGAAGGTCTGAAATCAAACATCGAGATAAATTCCAAGCTTCGTCGTTCCACGAACAATGGACTCAAGGACAACCTTTTCCTACTCAAGGCGTCCGCCACCACGTTACCCTTGCCAGGGGTATACGCTATCTCGAAATCATAGGATGCAAAGAACTCCATCCACCTTTGCTGTCTCAAGTTCAAATCCTTCTGAGAAAACAAGTACTTCAATGATTTGTGGTTAGTGAACAATTCGAATCTCTCTCCTAGAAGATAATGGCACCAAATCTTAAGTGCAAAAACAATAACGGCCAACTCTAAATCATGGGTAGGGTAATTTTTCTCATGCTTTCTCAACTGCCTTCCACCGTAGGCTATTACCCTTCCCTCTTGCATTAAGACTGCGCCCAGTCCAGTCCCACAAGCATCAGTATAAACAACAAATGGCTTACTCCCATCTGGCAACACTAAGACTGGAGCTGTGGTTAAAGCTCTCTTTAACCGTCGGAACGCATCATCACAATCTACGTCCCATACGAAGACTAGATTCTTCTTCGTCAAGCGAGTTAATGGGGCTGATATCTTCGCGAAGTCCTTGATAAACTTCCTATAGTAGCCATCCAACCCCAAGAAACTCCTCACCTCGGTAGCATTCTTTGGAACCTTCCAATCTTGAATGGAAAATACCTTCGCGGGATCCACAGCTATCCCTTCCTTGGAGACCACGTGCTCCAAAAACCGCACTTCCTTCCTCCAGAAGTGACATTTAGAGAATTTAGCCTTAAGGCTATGCGCTCGAAGAGTCTTCAACACTTCCCTAAGATGTAAGGCATGCTCTTCTTCACTCTTAGAAAATACTAAGATGTCATCCACAAAGACCACCACGAACTTATTAAGAAACTCCCTGAACACCCTACTCATCAAATCAACAAAGTATGCAGGGGCGTTCGTCAAACCAAATGGCATCACCAGCCACTCATAGAAACCATCCGGAGTCCTAAAGGCAGTCTTGTCTATGCTATCCTCAGCCACCCTCAACTGATGAAACCCCGTGGCTAAGTCCAACTGAGAAAATACTGAAGCGCCAACCAACTGATCAAAAAGATCATCAATTCTCGGCAATGGGTGTCTATTCTTCTTTGTGAGCTTGTTGAGTTCTCTATAGTCTACACAAAGTCTGAGGGACCCATCCGCCTTCGTGACAAAAACTACTGGAGCACCCCACTCCGATATACTTCGTCTTATGAACCCCTTCTCAAGCAACTCCCCTACTTGCTTATGGAGTTCGCTCCTCTCGAGGAGCCATGTGGCGCACCGGTAAAGATACAAGTTTAGCATTATCCACCAGATATATTCGGAAGTCTATCTCCCGCTTCGGAGGTAAGCCCTTCACCTCCTCAAACACATCCGAGTATTCCCGGACCACTCTAACAGATCGCAAACTCTCGACCGAAGCGTCCAGCGATTCAAGATAACTTAGCATAACAGAATCCATGGGATTACAAGAAATCTCGAGAGTGTTACCCAAGCGGGTCATGAGCCTAACAACTCTCCTTTCGCAATCAAGAACTGCACCATTACTGGATAACCGGTCCATGCCCAAAATCAAACCATAGCCCGTGAAGCCCAAAACAAAAGCATCACATCTAAACTCAACGCTAAGTATAGAAATCTTCAAACCCAAACATATCATGGACAAATAAGTGGAGCCCCCAATTGGGTTTGAAACAACCAAGGGATCATCTACTAGACTGGTGTCTAAGTGATTCAACTAATGATGACGAGATAAACGAATGCGATGCGCTAGAATCAAACAATGTACGGACAGGATGATCAAATAGAAAAACCAGACTTTCAACGAAAATAGTTCTACCTCTTTCCTGAATCGGTGGAACCGCGAGAGCCTGAACTTGCCCCCTTGCCTGACCCGGTGCCACAAGAGCTTGCACCTGTCCTCCTGAGGTAGATCCCGTCCTTTTCCCCTTCTTAGGGAAATCCCTTACTAGATGCCCTGCTTCACCACAATGGTAGCAGCCAGTCTTCTTCTTCTTTCGACAATCTTTGCTTAGGTGGCCTGGTATCCCGCAATTGAAGCACTTTTTCTTCCCCGGTGTATTCACCATATATATGCCAAACCTTGCCAATTGATTAAACTTGTTGACATATTCCTTCACCGAGAGGTTTCCTTGCTTTAGAGTCAAGAACCTTTCCATATACAAGTTTTCCTCCGCCGTTGAGAGAAACTTTGCCACAAATCTTTTCCTGAAATCTGCCCAAGAGTCAACGGGGCGTTCTCCATTAGTGACCTCCCACCAGAATGAGGCCTCTCCCTTCATTAACCATGCAGCTAACTTGACTTTCTTTCCTTCTTCCATCTCAAAGATATCTATCAACGCTTCCACCTCCTTAAGCCATTCTCTAGCCTCCACAAAAGTTTTTAATCCTTGAAAAGGTTTCCCTCCCATAGCTTTAAATTCCTTGCAAGTCTTAGCAAAAGTATCCGTGCGAGGAGGAGGAGGGGGAGGAGGAAGATCGGGTGCTACGGTTGGTGGAGGAACATTTGCTGGACCCGCAGTGGCGGCCCTAGCCTCCATCAATCTCATATACCATACTGGTATCGTCACAGCCTCTGGAAAGTTAAGATCTTCAGCCATGCTAAAACGAAAAAGGAAAGATTCAAAACATAGAATTCGAAAGATAAAGATATGGCTATTGGGGATTATGCTTTTCTTTCAAAAACTTTTGTCTTTAAATACATGTTTTTTGAAAATACTTCTTCCAAAAATGTTTTTAGAAAAATAGTTTTCTAAAAATTTTATCTGTTCTGGTAACCTTTGCTCTGATACCACGTGTAACACCCCACACCCGCTAAGGTCACTCACTAAGGGAATGCCTTAACTTTGGTGGAGCATTTTAAGTGAGTATAGAACAGAAAAATTACAAGAAGACAGATATAAATACTTGAAAATCTAAAACATCATTTCATAGCAGCAGAAGGTAAACATGTTTAGTTACAACACCATAAAGAGTCAAGTACTAAATATCCATCCTGGTAAAAACATAAGTACATAATCCCACTACATAAACAATAGCCATAAAAGAAAAGATAAGCTGGGCTTTACATCACGGTCCAAGCTCCAGAAGATAGATAAAGAAGTTTGATCAAAGCCCACTAGTGCTAGGCCCAACCTGAGGACCTGAGGGGGAAAAAGATAAAAACAACGGGGTCAGACATAAGTCTGAGTGAGCCCTATAACTTTAACGACACAATTATTAAAGTAATTAGGGTATGATATAAACCTGGTACGGGATGACTGGGGATAAATGACTACACTAAGTAGCCAACTAGACATAGGATGAACTAAGATAACGGTAAAGACGCATCTACCCACCCAAGGGTAATTACTAACTGCACCACACCAGTCATTCCTACTTAAAGGTTGATCCCTCCCAAGGACTTAGAAAATTTACTCAGTAGTTTCGTGTACCCCTAGCTGACTACATAGGTGCCGTCTGCCCCTATCTCCACTAGCTGTACCCACTACTCCCAAGCGATCGGCTCCCTACCATAGATACCCGTGCTGGCCCCATAATGGGGTGTATCACTCCCCAAAGTGGCAACCCGATACAACAAATGGTGCACGGCTTATACCTACACGATGCAACAACGTCTTACCTACCAGCCCAGGTCCACACACGCATATGAAACCCGTTGGACTTGCGTTGCCACGGCTAACCCGTTTTGGCCTCTTATAATCAAGCCCAGTACGCGTGTCCCGTCCTCGACATGGGTCGAGCCCAATAAGATACATATGGGTTACTGGTTGAAATGGGTCCCCCACAAGCTACCACCTAAGCTTGTCATTTTATCTAGTGCATCCCACTTAACCCTTTAATCATGTTTAATTACATGTTTCCACTTGGTTAAGTATTCTAATCGTATTTTCTATTGCCACCCAAGGCAACCCACTAGATTTCCTCATGCCACCCAAGGCACTTACTTGATTTCCACATGCCATCCAAGGCACCCACTTAACCCCACATGCCCACTACATGCTTATCTGGTTAAGTGTTTCTTAATTGATTAAGAACGTAACCGTTGTAAAGACCTCTCACATTAGACTATCATTTATGGCAGCTGGATTTGCCGGTTGGTTCCGGGCAGCCTTACGCCATAATTGAATCTAACCTCATGTCTTTACACTTGTCACGTATGTAGTTTGTGCCTAAGACCTCTCACATTGGGCCAATCATTTGTAGCCGCTGGATTTGCCGGTCGGTTCCGGGCAGTCTTACGCTACAAAAGGATCCAACCTCGTGTCTTAGTCGATTAATTACACCTAATTAATCACCCCCGAATTAATTTTCCCTAATTAATTCCAATTTTAACGATGTACATAATTGACTCAATTATGTCCATCCACTTTATGGTATGTATAATCATACCAACTTCACACCATTTCATTAACATGTTTATTAACCCCATCGTTCCCCACGTAATTCGCTAACATGACATAAAAGGGAAGATTCATCACAAATACAACGGGTTCAACTTGCATAACACATTAGCATCAACATGGGCTTGAAGGTGTCAACATGCATATAGCATCAAACCTAACTAGCATAAATAATCAACCCAAACTTGTATGAATCACATATGTCATAAGGAGGTTTACTTGCGTAAGTTATTTATGTCATTCAAAGGGATAAACTAGCATATGTATGTATGTCATACAAAGGGGTTAACTTGCATATGTATGCATATCATACTAAGGTGTAAACTTGCACATGTTACTTGCATATCATCAAACACCAAACTTGCATAACATGTCATATATGGACTTGCATATAATCATACACCAAACTTGCATAACATATCATATATGAACTTGCATATAATCATACACCAAACTTGCATATCATGGTGTCATAATGGATCAATGTTTCTCATATGACTTGCATAACTTGCATAACATCACAAACACATAGCATATGACTTGCATAACTTGCATAACATCATGAACATGTAGCATATGACTTGCATAACTAGCATAACATCATGAACATGTAGCATATGACTTGCATAACTTGCATAACATCATGAACATGTAACATATGACTTGCATAACTTGCATAACATCATGAACATATAGCACATAACTTGCATAACATGCATAACATCATTAACACATAGCATATAACTTGCATAACATGCATAACATCATTAACACATAGCATATAACTTGCATAACATGCATTGATCCACATTCATAGCCATAACCTCATTATATCCTATCACAATCAATTCAACAATTGGTCATTAAGGCTATAGAAAACTCACAATTTGTTGATTAGCAATCCTAAGAAGAAGATTAAGTTGCTAGAGTTGATTAGAGATTGATTTGAGATGCTATCTTCTTCTACAAATTGATGGAGGCTCCTTCAATTTGCATTTTGACGGCATAACGGTGTTGAATCTATTTTTAGTATGAATTAGGGTTGTCTTAGGGTATATTTTAGAGTAGTTAGGTGTTTTAGGCCATTAGATTAACCCTAAATTAGATTAGAGCCGTCAGATCACGTCCTAGCCACCAAAACTCAGCCAAAAAGCCAAACTGGTGCACCTAGGTCACCTGGGCTCGACCAGGGAGGTCGACCCCCAGGTCGACTCCCCAGTCGACCTGGGGGGAGGGGGGAGGTCGACTCCCCAGTCGACCCCCAGGTCGACCCCCTGGGTCTGGCAGGATTTTTCCCGCCACTTCTGAAACTTGAAATTTTTGAATTTAAATCTGTTTTTAAATTTCTGAAAACTTCTTTGGGCCTTATCTGGGTCATACGGATTCCGATTTTCGAAAACTCGGACTCTATTTCGCGTATTTTTCCAAGACGAACGTAATGGCATAGCCCGTTTCCCCTGATTCCGATTTTTAAATTTAATTCTGCCCTGTTTTATATTATAGCTAGTTATTCAACATACGGGGTGTTACAGAGGTTACCTCCCAGAAAGCCAGGAGCCCCAAAGACTCAAGAAAGAGACAAGAATTTAAACAGAGGAAGAGAAGATAGTGCGTATGGCTTTGGGGAATATGTCTTTAATACAAATCTTTTCTCTTGAAAATGATTCTTTAAAAACCGTTTTGAAAATAATTTTTCAAATCCTTTATCTGATCTGGTAACCTTCGGCTCTGATACCACGTGTAACACCCCACATCCGTTTGTGTCACTCACAAAGGGAATGCACTAAGTTCTGTGGAGCATTTAGGGTAAAAATGCAGATAACTTACAAGACAGACAGAAATTAAACAACAGAAAATAAAACTTTGCTTTATTGATAAAATAGTTTGTACAATGATTTCTTTACAATATCAGAGTATCATCTGTCTTACAAAATAAAGAAGCATAAAACAACATTTATATTCCCCAATTTTAGCAAGAGCCAGCCATAGCATCTGAAAAGAGAATCCAAGAAAACTTCGACAAATCTTCAAGCTGGGAAAGAGTGACAGTCCGACTTAACCCGAGCTATGCTATTCCCTCCTGTACTACCTGGGGAGGGGGGGGGGGGGGGAAACGGAAGAAAAGAAGACGAAAGAAAAACAGAGTCAGACATAAATCCTGAGTAAGTTCAGTAACTTCTAGCATGTGAACATGGAACAACAAAACGACATGAATTAACTGAATACAAGATTACACCATGACGATAGGGTCAACAAGATTAGACAAGGTAGTCACAAGATATGCTAAGATAAGATAAACTGGATATGCTCTAATACTTTCGTCGCTTCGCTATTTCCTTGTTATACTGGTTTCTATATCTCTGCACCACCTAACTAGTGTTTCAACTAGTAACGATAACGTGATCCCAACCCCTGTAGTTTCCATTGCCTTCAGGCATACATTTATTATTTATTACCTAGATCTAATCTAGGGTTTTCTATCAAGTGCTTTCTAGATTTAACTAGAGTTTTACGCTATCTGCTCAACGCTTCTTGAGTTCAGGGTTTATGCCACCTAGTCCAACTAGGGATTATGCTACCTGTCGAACGATGCCCCCAAGTCTAGGACACACTACCTAGGGTGGTATATGTTCCTATACTTCCCCACGCATGTATCGCGAATCGTTATCGCTTGTCTAGATGCACATGTCCTGTAATGTGCGGTCCGAGTCCTGTGACAGGGCAAATCAAGGAATACAGAACTCGGTTGGGAGCTTTCAGATATCTGCCGATGCAGATGCTAAGGTCTGTTTTTATTCCAGTGGCTATGGTCCCACTTGACCCCTCCCTCAACTAATGAAAGGCACACCTTGTAAAATGAGAACTATACGCCGGCCCCCGGTGCCCCACTATCCTATGGCCATCCTCACCCATAACTAGATAGCAAGTATATGGTATTTTGGAGTTCTCCGCCTTTCCGCTTCACGTATCTCGATTGACTCAAGATGGATGGTAGACGACGAGTCGCTATCACAGGGCTACCGTTTGCTTGCCGAATCACGCCGGTCCATCCTATTCTTTAGGATGCAATGTATTGCAACAAAGGCATACCCCTGGTTCTTCTACGCAGACCTTAACCTCTGTGGGCCCAGGGGGATCATCTGCAGCCTCACAGAGGGATACCAAGAGTACCCTCACGTCCCCTCGAAGCCTCGGGCTTCATAACCCAATTCGTTGGAGCCTTCTTTTTAATCAGACGGACGTTCGCTCCGCCTCGTGTTATACTAAGAATTACTACTTAGTTTTGTTAACTAAGGTTTACAACTTAGTTTCCAGAATCGTTGTCTTTTTAACTAAGGTTTACTACTTAGCTCCTTTTAACTAAGGTTCACTACTTAGTTCTCTTTCCCGTCAATTTGGATTGGTTAAGTGTCATTAGTCAATTCAAGCTAACTTAACCCTCTTCTTTTATCCTGTTAAGCTGGTTAAGTGTCATCAGCAATTCACGTTGACTTAACCCTACCACAAACCAAGTTACATTAGTTAAATATTTCTTATTACTTAACCCTACCCCTTCATCCTGTATTTGTTAAGTGTTCCTTTTTAACTTAACCTTGCCCGTCTGTTTTAACTAACATGTTATTAATGGTTAAGTACTATCCCTTCATGTTTTAGACTTAACCCCATTCCTTTATCACAACCTGATGGTTAAGTATTCAGGTTTACTTAACCCTATGGTCTAGCCCAGCTAACATATCAAAACTGGCTAAGTGTATTAGATTTTACTTAACCCCAACCTCTAGTCTAGTTAACATATTAATTTGGCTAAGTGTATTAACTTTACTTAACCCTACAAGTCTCGTTTTGCTACATTGAGTTTGGTTAAGTGTCTTTATGGACTTAGCCCTCCCATTCTAGCTTAACCGTGTAAAGTGTCAGTCTGAACCTAACCCCACCCATTAGTCTAGTTATCATGTTGAACTGATTAAGTGTCTTAGTTAACTTAACCCTACCATTCTTGTTCTAGCTTTAACTAAATAAATTAAAGCCGCTACCACTCACATTAGACAGGTATTGTGGCGACTACTGGATGTGTCGGTTGGTTCCTGACAGGTTTACATCGCAACTCAGTCTAACCTCGGGCTAGTCATATTTGTGTTTTCTAAGTTCAAAGCATTTCAATTTATTTTCAAATCAAGTTTTGAAAGTAACCATCCCGTTCGTCGGATCAGTTAGGGATAGCCAGGGAGAGAAGGAAACTTGTATTTTCCAAACCCAAGCCTAGACACTATCCTCTCTGTCACCCAAGAACTTTCTGGTGTGTCATTAAAAGAGATGTCGTTAATAAACCTTTAATTTGTCTAAATTTACATTTCCTCATTCAGGCCAAATTCTATAAGTAAATTATTCCTAATTTACTTATTTCCTAATTACTCTTTTAATGTGAATTGTCAACATTTATTCTTACGGCCCATTCTCCCCTCTATATCATATTTATGCCCTTTTGGTATGTAGACTATACCAAATTAAGTGTCACTAACCATGATTTTGCTAAAGCTGGCAGTTATTCCCAATTATAGCCAATTTCACATTTATGCCAATAAACTTACCGTGACAAATTAGCTAATCCAATTCCAATTCAACATTCTAATTCACGCCAAACTAGACTTATTACTCTAGTTCACTATTCATGTAAATGCTAGATTTACACGTCAATAATAGATTCAAATTACACATCTTATAATTTATGTCAAATTTATCCAATTTGCATTCCTATGAACATTCCATAATACATGTTCCCAATTTATGCCAATTTCCAAGTTAAACTACGTTTTTAGTACATGTTTTTCCCAAACCGCATTCCCACCGTTCATATAATCGTGATTCAGTCTAGAATATAAATAAAGCTAGGTTCATAGGAAATAGGGAATGAAC
Source organism: Allium sativum (assembly GCA_030737875.1). Classification (NCBI taxonomy): domain Eukaryota; kingdom Viridiplantae; phylum Streptophyta; class Magnoliopsida; order Asparagales; family Amaryllidaceae; genus Allium; species Allium sativum. The sequence continues at coordinate 325,911,900 of CM060926.1, forward strand.
CAAAGATGATATGCAAAAGATAGACATACTAATTGGCATAAAGTGGGTTGAATAACGACGTCGGTTCAAGAACATGGGTAGACCTAACTTAATAGGTAAATTCCCAAGGTCTAAAGCCAAAGATAACCAAGAATAGACAGAATAGAGACGTAGGTTCAAGAACATGGGTAGACCTAACTTAATAGGTAAATTTCCAAGGTCTAAAACCAAAGATAACCAAGAATAGACAGAATAGATGATCGGGTTTAGACCCAATTTCATAGTCACAAAACTTAAGCAACACTTTCCTAGTCATGAATCACATGTGTTTAATCACAGATGTCCTTGTTATTTCATAGGCAATAGTTTATATTTCCTAATCAAAGGCATAGGCTTAGTCAAGAAAATAATCCTCATAGTCACAGTCACAGTCACAGTCATAGGCAATGTTCATAGTCATAGGCAATGTCCATACTCATAGGCAATGTTCATAGTTATAGGCAAATGTTCATAGTCATAGGTATATGGTTTTAAGGTCCATAGTTTCATAGTCACGGTCTTGTTTGTCCTCGAATCATAACAGTTCTTAATTAGGTTCAAGAGTATAGGCACTGATTCGAATAGAGAGAGAGAGATTTGGCATATTCTTTTATTCCTTTAATTTCATGTCACGAACAGAGAAAGACGTTCAAATCTAAAAAGTAACCGACTTACAGAAATTTAGATTAGAAAGGAAAGATGGCGTTGCTATGATTCGTGCGACGTTAGCCTTTGATCCTTATTTTGAAGCTTTAATCTTGATTCGAATCTCTTCTTGAAAGTCTTTGAGCAGCATCTCCTCGTCTTGATTTCTTTTATATATATTATTCTATTTATTATTTATTTTAAGTGGAGGAGAAGAAGCCATGTTCACTAAGAATCTTTGCAGCATAAGGGTAGAGAAGAATTGTGAATAGAGGAGGAGACTAGGGCTGTTTATATAGAGTAGAAGTCAATGAATCTGGTCAGAATGGCATCTAGATACAGAGAAACGAACTAGGTTCAGAAAGCTGGAAAAACGGGGGGGGGGGGGGGGTCGACACCTAGGTCGACTCCCAAGTCGACCTGGGGGGAGGGGGTCGACTACCCAGTCGACTCCCCAGTCGACCTGGGGTCCTGGGTGGGAAATTTCCCGCCCAGCCCGCTTTTGAGTCTGTTTTGAAATTTGAACCTTGCTGAAACTTCCGGAGGCCATATCTTCCTCATACGGACTCCGATTCACGCAAACTCGGACTCATTTTCATGCAGAATTCTGAGACGAACGCATTGCCGTAGCCCGTTCCCTTGATTTTAATTTTTAACTTTTAATTATGCCTTGATTTGTGAATCTTAGCGTTACGGAATTACGAGGTGTTACAAAACGATGGCAAGGGCAGAGGGCAGAACCCACATCTGGAGGACATGCGAATGCTCAAGTGACTGGTAGATAGGGTAGAAATAAGAAAATTTATGTAGAAGGTTTAGTTTTCTTATCTGATTTTTGAGTTAAAACTCTTTCTGATTCTGGCATTTTGATTCTGTAGTTAAGTCTCTGCACTTTAATACTAGTCTTGTTTATGATTCCGCTGTAGTCTCAAAACCCATAAGGGTTACGACTCATCTGTTTGTGATAGGTTGGGTTTTGAGGGCATCTGTGTTAGGCGTTAAGATGACTGTGACACATACATTTCGGGTTTTTTGGGATATGGTTAGGCTTTCTCAAGCTTAGTTTCCTAAAAATCATTTGATAATCTGATCTGTACCAGTAGTCTGTAAGTACCTTGATATTTATGAAAAGGTTAGGGGTTTTTACTCGAAGCGTGAAGTAGATTTCCAGTTTGGCATTGTTTAATGGGAGTAATTCACTGGGTGTCAATCTGATGTTGATTTCGGTCTACGGGGTTGATACTTAGGGAATTATTTTCTTAACCGATGTCTAATAGGAACATAGCTCTTGTTTTAATCGTACTTGCTTCTATCACTCAGCTGTATCCTATCGATCGAGTCTTCGACCTTTAGGTAGAAACTATTGGGTGTAAACATGTGTTTGAGACATGTTATGTTTGATGGTTGCAAGTGGATGCAAGTGGTTGCTAGTGGCTCCTCGTGGATGCATATACACACACACTAGGCATTAGATCGACTCAAAAACACTCTCATACTGCATATGGATGTGTGTGCATTTTTTTATGGATGCAAAATGGTTGACTGAGCACATGGATGTTGCATATGAATGACTGGTTGTGCACTAATATAGAAATGATATGTATCAAATAGGAAAATTGCATACATGTTGGACTCATGGCACTGACATAATTCGCATTAAGGAGGTCAACTGAATCAGTAGACCGCCTGATCTTTGCATTAGATAAGAAACATATACACACACTTTTGCATATGTTCATACAACAATAGACGTTTCTAAGGACAATGGATGCTTGTGTACGATGGTTGAGTAGATGGATGATAGGATGGTAGGACACATTCTTCTTAACTTGAAGATTTCGGGGACGAAATCCTTTAAGGAGGGGAGAATATAACACCCCGTATTTTCTGTTAACATATAAGTAACAAATTAAAGTATACTTAATTTTTAGGAGAAGAATTAAGGGAAACGTGTTGCGCCATTGCGTTCGTCTCGAAATTCTGCTTGAGATAGAGTCCGAGTTTGCGTAAAACGGATAACGTATGAAGGAGATATGGACGAACGAAGTTAGGCAGAAAAACCGGAAACATGCCAGAAATGCACTGGCGCACTTGTGAAGTGCGCCAGCACAAAAATACACTGGCGCACTTGGGAAGTGCGCCCATGTCGATCCAGAAACCTGCACAGGGTTCTAGAGAGTTCTAATGACGATTTTTGATGTGCTGGACGGACCTGATGGCTTCTAGGGTGATCTAATGGTTCTGAAACACTCTCTACTCCTATAAATATGTGATTAACCTAACCCTAATTCATAGAATATTGTCTATGACACCATTATGCTACCAAACTCTCTCTTAAACCCTAGCCGCCGCCTCTAAATCTAATCTCAAGTGTTCATTCACAATTCAAATTAAAGTTGAGAGCTGCAACAACAATCGAAGAAGATTAATCAGCGTTTCTGCATCAAATTCGATTTATAATCCTTTTCTTTAGCCACGAAAGGAAAGTACAGTTATTTTCCGATATAAATGTTAATTATGATTGTGTCATGAATTGTAAATCTGAATCTGAAGTTATGTTTGTTTTGTTCTGTTTAGATCTATCTTATTATGTATCTCTTTCTTCTTTCTGTTCTATAGCCAGGCTACTACGAGCCTGCGCCGAATCTCATAAGAGATTAACGCACTAACGCTAAATTTTGGGACAAATAATGAAAAATGCATAATTGGACATGAAACTGTTGCCTATGAGACTGTTATTGCCTATGACTATGATTTATGACTATGAGACTATTGCCTATGACTATGATTCATGACTATGAGACTATTGCCTATGACTATGATTCATGCCTATGAGACTATTGCCTATGACTATGATTCACGCCTATGAGACTATTGCCTATGACATTGAATAAGAAACTATTGTGATTTGTCGCCCATGACTATTGTAGTTAGTTTCTTACGCCTATTCCCTTAATGATACTAGATCTCATATTTAGTATGTAACTTTGCTAGTTTATTCCCATTCACTGTTATGTACATCGAGCCTAGTGGGGCCATTATCATTGTATTTGGTTCATTATTTCATGCCTATTCTTTCTTGTGCTTATCTCCTATTCCTTTTTGCTAGGGCCATTTCATGAGTACTTAGAGAACTTGTTGAAACATTGGGCGTAGCTTAATTAAGTTAATAAATATGTTGGCATATTTTGAATTGGCAATGATAGAGAATGATTTACATGCATATTAGTCTTGGACAAAAATGGTAAACTAGAATATTAAATCTAGTTTTGACATGAACTGTAAATGGGAATATTAAGGCTAAAGATTTAGGGCATATATTGTATTATGAATTATGACCTTGATTTAGGCATGTAAGTTTAGGCTAAATCTATGATTAGGCAAGATAGGTAAATAGAGTTTAAGATATATATAATCTGATAAATCTGTTATCTACTAAATCCCTTAAATTGCCTAATCCTTTATCTGCTAAATTTGTTATATTGCCTAATTTGCTAGTTCTGCTATATTGCCTAATCTGCTAGATCTGTTCATCTGCTAAATCTGTCATCTGCTAAGTCTGCTGAAAATGCCTAATCCGTTATATGCTAAATCTGCTAAATTGCTCAATCTGCTAAATCTGTTAAGTCGCCTAATATGCGAAATCTGTTATCTGCTGAGTTGATATATTTATTCTGTTATTGACATAATCTGAATTGGCTATAGTTATGAATAATTGACATGTATATTAGGCATGGGCATAAATGGTAAATTATTAATTAATTGGCCGCAAAGATAAACATGGCTAACTTGAGGTTAGAATGAGTTTGCGGCGTAATCCTTCCCGGAACCGCCTGACACATCCAGTGGCCGCAAATAATAGGTTATAATGTGAGAAGTTAGTCATAACATGCTTGAAACCCGTGGTTAGACTTAGTTTGTGGCAGAAATCTGCGCGGAACCAACCGGCCTAACTAGTAGCCGCAAATTGTCAGTCTAATGTGAGAGGTCTTGGCATTAATATTTAATTAATGAAAATATGAGATGTATATGATGTCTAAAACGTGTTGGGTGGATAGGGTTAAACCAACTAATGAAACTAATAAAGCCGTTTCATGAATCTGTAGGCCCAGTACAAAGTTAGACAAGACTGTAACTCTGTTAAACTCTTTATGTCTGAACTTGTAAACAAGTTAATATGAATTCAGTTAGTCTGGGGGAACAAGGTTAGGAGGGAAAATACTTGTGTCATCTGTTGTTTGGGACCCATATTAGTCAGTAACCCTTTCTGGTATCAAAACTTTGACCCAACAGTAGGAAGGGTCCGGGCACGCTTACTGAACTAATTATAAGCGGTTCATTCTGATAATGGCGAGGGTTGTTGATGGTGCGTTCCAACTGGGTCATGTGCGTGCATGGATCCCGGTCTGCCTCTGAGGACGTAAGATGCCGTGACATCTAGAAATAGGTCTGTGTCATTCAAAGGTTGCCACTTTAGGGAATGATACACCCTTTTATGGGGCTGGCAAAGGGTATTTATGTATTAGGGAGCCGATCGCGTGGGGTAGGATTTAGGGCACACTTAGTTCTGTCTATGCTGTGGGGTACCGTCTGTTTCTGTTGGGTGGTAAAACCTGTCTGTTTCTGCGTGGTACCGTCTGTTGGGGTGGTAAAGGCCCATTTACTAGTGTACACCCAATTCTAACATTCTATTTCCGTAGGGATTATTCTGTTTCTGTTTCTGTCTCTATTCGGGTGGTAAAGGCCCATTACTAGCATTATGTTTCTGTACTTTCTGTTCGGGTGGAAAAGGCCCATTATTAGCATTATGTTTCTGTACCTTCTGTTAGGGTGGTAAAGGCCCATTATTTTGTTTCTGTTTAGACATTAGGGTAACACCTAATCCTGTTATACTAGTATTAGTGCAGAGAAGTGAAAAGTAATATCATCATGTTTCTTCTGTTTAACCTAAGTATATCTGTTATTTCTGTTTCCTGTTATCTCTCATCCAGTTTATTTGCATGCCATGACATTATTATCTGTTCATAACTGAAAGTCACTGGACTTACCAGACTTTATGTCTGACTCTTGTTGTTTCGCCTCTTTTCATCCGTCCCCCCCCCCCCCCCCCCCAGGTTTTCAAGGAGGGAATACTCTAGCTTGATCTGGATCTTTCTTCCTGCTTGGAGTGCTTAAAGTGATTAAAGTATGGCTTGTCTTTTTTTGGCATCTTTGGTGGGGATTATGATTTTAAAGTTTTGTACTCTGATGGCTTTTGAACAAGGCTGATATATATGTACTTGAGTTTTTGGTAAAGTTGTAACCAAACTGATTTCTGTCCGCTGCAATAAAGTTATAAAGTTTTTCAAGTATTATTTTTATATTTGTCTTGTAATATTCTATTCTGTTTACTAAAATGCTCCATCAAAGTTAAGGCATTCTCTTTGTGAGTGACCTTAACGGAGGTGGGGGTGTTACACGTTGATTTTATAATAACTTGGGTAATAACAATGTATTACTAGAATCCGCTCACTATTTGTAATTTAAATATTGTTTAAATTATTATAAATGTTATAGTAACCTATAGGGTCACACATAAGAATTTTTGAAAGGGTGAGAACCGTTATTAACAAAAGAAAACCAAACGTTGATATTTTCTTTTGGTTTTGAAATGGTATATAGATTCTACATTTCAGTACATTATCTCATTTTATATTATAAAAGAGGGTCCAACCTTTTTTATTTCGTAACATATACAAAAAGAAAAAATTTGGCTAGTGCGGATTCTTCATCCTTATCGATTTCGTTCGACGTCGTCGAGAACGTGGATTCCTTTAGAGGCGCCACCTTCAAGTGCAGGATTTCGATTCAACCAAGTTCCAATCTCGCACGATTTCATGAATTGAAGAGCACAGGAAAAAGGTACATGGTTTTAATTTGGTTTTGAATTCATGTTTGCAACTAGGGTAATAATATTTGTGAAAACCGTTGCCAAATTCCATTTTTTCCTTCAACGGTATCGGAGCCACGGTTAATTCAATTTTAATTATTGGATTTTGCCATATAATTCATCTTGTAAATGTATAAACATGTGTTATCAACACTGATACTTGATTGTGGAATGTAATATATATATATATATATATATATATATATATATATATGTAACAACCCGGAAATCTAGGCCAGTTTAAAATTTTTATTTTGGCAATTTTAACGAATTTTGATTATTTAAAATGAATTATTTTAAATAAAAACGACGAGAAATTTATTTTGAATAGAATTAGAACGTATATATTATATACGTCGTCGTTAGAATATAAATAATTATATATAATTATAAATAGAATTGAAAATGGCGCGGTAGTTCGATAATTCGATTTCAAACTTCAATTGAATTCATCGGGTGCAAAACAATCCGGATTTTAGTGAAACCAAAAACATTAGGATCTAATTGATAATATCTTTCCAACGAATCCAACAAATCGAAATTTCATAGCGGGAATCAAAAGATATGTCCAGTTGAAAATTCTGAATAGTCGCTATGGAATTCAGGCCCTTAAAAATGGAAATTTTGCAAACGACCTCAGATTTCGACGAATCTACTTTTGTTGGATCCGGGATGTAAAGTTATTGCTAGGTTTCAAATTTCATAATTTTTCGAATCAATATGTGAGCGTGGAAAAGGAAAACGCGTTTGACCAGTTTCAGTTGATTTTAATCGACTGGAAAATGGCCATTTTTCTAACGGTCTCAGAATTCGACGAAACTAGTTTTGTTAGGACCGTATCGTCAATACGAAGCTAGAAAATATTTTTATGGAATTTTTCGTGTTAGTATGTGACCCTAGTAAATTGAAATGCGTGTTCAAATTCAATATATAGAGTTATATGTTGATTTTGACGAAAACTGACCGAAACGAGCGAATCAGCCTTCGATACATATGCCAATGTGTTCGGAATGGGGGTAAAACGCTATGGACGACAGGCGGTGGGCCTCGTTTTGAGGTCGTATGTAAAAGTCAACTTTTTGAAATAATAATAATAATTAATTAATTATATATATTCCTTTTCCCACTTAACCCCCTCCCTTCTTTTCATTTCACGAACTAGCTCAGGGAAAAAAAACGAGGGCGCGATGGCAGCCACCGCACCCCCCCTGGCGCGCCTCCCCTCTTCCTCCTCCCTCTTTCGTCCTTCCTCTCCTGAAACCGCACCATCTGCCTCCCCCCCCCCCCCCAAAAAAACGAAAACCGCACCCCCTTCCACCCAGAACCACCGCGGTTCGCCACCCACCACCACCACAGGCGTGACGGCGAGCCCCTCCAGCACTTCGAGCACCCCAAACTCTCCCCCCTTCGCTGAAAAATCAAAAGTGGTGAGCTTTTTAGGATATTTTATTTATTTATTTAGTTTAAGTTGCATTTTAGAAATTAAGAAAAAATCAGTTTTATAGATGTTAAGCCATTGATTTTTATTTTCAGATTTTATATGAATAACCTAGAATAAAAATGATTGGGGTTTTGAAATAAAAAGGTTTACATTTTTAATTTATAAAGAGTTGACATCTTTAAATAAAAGGTCGGATTTTTACTATATAAAAGGTACGATTTTTTTTTAAAGTAAGAAAGACGAGATTTTTATATATTGAACATCGAAGTAAAAATATGATTTTTATATATTGAACATCGAAGTAAAAATATGATTTTTATATATTGAACATCGAAGTAAAAATATGATTTTTATATATTGAACATCGAAGTAAAAATATGATTTTTATATATTGAACATCGAAGTAAAAATATGATTTTTATATATTGAATAACGAAGTAAAAAAGTGATTTTTACATATGTAGTGGCTACGGGCAAAGAAAGTGATATCGACGAGAACAGTGAAGATTTCCTGCTTTAGAAGTGCCGTGGAGTTAGGATAGCTATTGGTGAGAACTTCTCACCTTTCAATTTAAATTTTCTAGTTATATATATACTAGGATGCAGACGGTGTTTAGTAGCACCCGACACCCGTCATCCACAGACCATGGATGGCTTATTTGTTTAATTGTTTGGTTGTGTAGTTGGTTAGATTGTTTGGTTCGAATTGAATTGTTTGGTGAAATGAATGGATTTGATTAATGTGTGAATGGCGTGGGCCTTCACTAGACCAGGGATAAGGCTAGGCCTTGTCCCGTTTCTAGTATCGTGCCGTTATGCCGCCGAAATTTTCTAAAATAAGTTAGCAAAATAAAGAAATCATTTTATTTAATAAATGAACTGAATAGAATATTTTCATAGGTTGAATAAAATGTTTTATCGTTAAAAATATAATTTTTAACGTGAATGTGAATAAATAAATATTCATTTACAAACCGGACGGTATGTTTATGTACACCTATTTGAAGGACATTGATTGGGACGATAAAATTTTACACATCGCCCAACTGCACAAATAAAAATCTGTGTTTGATTGTTTGAAACCCCACACGGGTATTGGGATGATATATGACATACACTAGTTCCAATAACTAGCTGTATGTCGATCGATTGATTGACAGACTGTTATAAGCGTTAGATATTTATATTTAATGCTTATACAGTGTAGAATGCACTTTGGATGATGGTTGATTATTCATCGTTGTTGATATATACATGTGTTGTAGAAAATCCATATAATTAACATTATATGGTAATTGATTGGGCCTCATTCCAGTTTTGAAATAGAAATATTTGAAATAGAATATTTGAAATACAATATTTGAAATAAAATATTTGAAATAGAAATATTTGAAAAAGAAATATTTGAAAAAGAAATATTTGAAATAGAAATATTTGAAATAGAATATTTGAAAATAGGAATATATGAAGCCGTATTGATTAGATTACCGCCATTTTGACGTGAACGATATTTATATCGATTCTATTCATTTTATAATGAATATCGAAAGTGATTTCAAAATCTGTTATTTTGAAAAGAATTGAACATAAATTCGAATTGAAATTGAATATAAACTAATTCAAATTGAAATTGAATATAAACGAATTCGAATTGAAATTGAATATAAACGAATTCGAATTGAAATTGAATATAAACGAATTCGAATTGAAATCGAACTGAAATTGAATTAGAAATCAATTTGAATTGAAATCAATTTGAAATGAATTTAAGACGAATTTATATTGGAATATTCAATTTTGATTTGAAATTGAATATGAAGTTGAAACCGTTTTGAAAATGAATTTAAAACGACTTATAAAGCACGTTTTGAATTGAAATCGATGAAGTATATATTATATATATATATATATAATATAATGGCCTGAATAGAACGCGCCGCGGCTGTTCGCGAATTTCGACCATTGATTTCAAACGGACATTACGGGAGATCCGACCGTCGGATTCTCCTAAAACCGGAACCGTTGGGTTCGTATCGAAAAGAGATTTCTAACGAATATTAGAAATTTGAAATCTAACGGTTCGATTTGGAGTTATGTCCAAATCAAATTCGAAAAAGGTCGCTGTAAGTGCAGTTCGATGGCCGTTGATGGAAATCGACTGTACGGGCTTCGATAAAATTATTAAAAATATAAATAATTTGTGTAAAATCATAAGAAATGATTTGGGAAAAATTGGGATGAAAAACTCCATATTTGAGAAGATAAAAATAGATTTTTATCGAAATGAACTAGTTTTGAACTAGAATTATAATTCTATTTATTTTTAAATAAATAAATTGAATTTGAAATGGTTTTGAAAATAACCAGAATTTCCAATGATTGCATTTGAATGGATTTGAATTGAAATTGTCTTCGAAATATTTCGATGTTGGATTTCGTGATTATACAGATATTGTTATGGAAATTTGAAAGATATATATATATCGTTATTTCCAATACGATATTTGTTGGTCGTAGAATTTGATATCGAATATAAGCCGATATATTTTCTATTCAGAGCCTTGTGTTTAATATCAAATGTGATTTGGGTTTGTCGTGAATGGTGTCTTCATTAACACTGTTCTTAAGCCCAGTTGAGAAAAGATTAAATCTTTTTATTTAGATTTAATGAAGTGCACCAATTAAATAATATTTAATTGAAATTGAATTGATATTGATTTTTGGGTTTGTCGTGGACAGTGTTTTACATAACACTTGTTCTTTAACCCAATAATTAATGGATGGTGATTTTGGGTTTACCGTGAACCGTGTTTTAAATGACACTGATTCTTTAACCCAGTCAAAGATTAAAACTAAGTGAAGTTTTAATGAATCTTTAATTAGATTGAAAAGATCGAGAATGGAGTATCACTAGTTTTGCTCCAAGCGATAGTTAAATCTTTAATTAGATTTGAACGTGAAATGGTAATTGAATTTACCGATAACACTGTGGTGTTAGATATGAAGTATAACCAGTTTTACTTCATGGGATGAATAGGTTGGGAAATTAAAATGTAACAACCCGAAAATCTGGGCCAGTTTAAAAATTTTATTTTGGCAATTTTAGCGAATTTTGATTATCTAAAATGAATTATTTTAAATAATATCGACGAGAAATTTATTTTGAAAATAATTCGAACGTATATATTATACGCGTCGTCGTTAGAATATAAATATTTATATATAATTATAAATAGAATTGAAAATGGCGCGGTAGTTCGATAATTCGATTTCAAACTTCAATTGAATGTACCGGGTGCAAAACAATCCGGATTTTAGTGAAACCAAAAACATTAGGATCTAATTGTGAATATCTTTCCAACGAATCCAACAAATCAAAATTTCATAGCGGGAATAAAAAGATATGTCCAGTTGAAAATTCTGAAAAGTCGCTATGGAATTCAGGCCATTAAAAATGGACATTTTGCAAACGACCTCGGATTTCGACGAAACCACTTTTGTTGGATCCGGGATGTAAAGTTATTACGAGGTTTCAAATTTCATAATTTTTCGAATCAATATGTGAGCGTGGCAAAGGAAAACGCGTTTGACCAGTTTTATTTGATTTTAATCGACTGGAAAATGGCCATTTTTCTAACGGTCTCAGAATTCAATGAAACTAGTTTTGTTAGGACCGTATCGTCAATACGAAGCTAGAAAATATTTTTCTGGAATTTTTCGTGTTCGTATGTGGCCCCGGTAATTTGAAAGGTACGTTTAAAATTCAATATAATGATTTAAATGTAAATGCAACGGAAACTGATCGAAACGATCGAATCAGTCTGCGATACATATCCCATTGTGTTCGGAATGGGGGTGAAACGCTATGGGCGACAGGCGGTGGACCTAGTTTAGAGGTCGTATGTGAAAGTCAACTTTTTAATAATTAAATAATAAAAAAAAAATTCCTCCCCTTCCTCCTTTATACTTCTGCCCCCCCCCCTTATTTTCGAAATCGATTCAGTTTATTAAAAAAAAAACCTAGCCCGTCGAACGAAAGCCGCTGCCATCCCCTCCGCTCCCCGCCTCCCCTTCACGGCGCCGCACCCCTAGACCACCCCCTCACCTCCGACTCCCCCTCTCCATCTCGATTTCCCAAAAAAAACCCGATGCCCCCCCTGACGCGTGCGAACCCCTCACACCCCTTGGCCTCACCACCACCCACCACCGCACCTCCTCCACCCCCTGCTGACCCTGACACGCTGACGAACCCCCCCTCTGGATGAAGATACTGTGAGTATTTTATTTATTAATTGTGTTTGTTTATTTAATGTAATTACGATAAAAATCAGTTTTTATTATTATTGTTATTTTGCATTATGCCATGAAAAGAAATAGGATTTTTCTTATCATATATATAACATGAAGAGATTAGATCTTTGTTTGTAAAAGGTAAGATTTTTATTCGTAGAAAAATATGAGATTTTTTAACGTGAAAGGTGAAATTTTTACAATGAGAAAAGTCAAATTTTTATAAAGAAGAAAAGTGATTTTTAATTTGTATGACGAAATAAAAATATGATTTTTATATATTGAACTTCGAAATAAAAATATGATTTTTATATATTGAACTTCGAAATAAAAATATGATTTTTATATATTGAACTTCGAAATAAAATTGTGATTTTTATATACTGAACTTCGAAATAAAAATGTGATTTTTATATATTGAACATCGAAGTAAAAATGTGATTTTTATATAATGTAAAGCATAGTAAAAATATGATTTTTATATATTGAACTTCGAAATAAAAATATGATTTTTATATATTGAACTTCGAAATAAAAATGTGATTTTTATATATTGAACTTCGAAATAAAAATGTGATTTTTATATATTGAACTTCGAAATAAAAATGTGATTTTTATATATTGAACTTCGAAATAAAAATGTGATTTTTATATATTGAACATCGAAGTAAAAATGTGATTTTTTTATAATGTAAAGCATAGTAAAAATATGATTTTTATATATTGAACTTAGAAATAAAAATATGATTTTTATATATTGAACTTCGAAATAAAAATATGATTTTTATATATGGAATAGCGGAGTAAAAATTCGATTTTTACATAGGTAGTGAAAGCGGACAACGAAGGTAACAAAAAGGCGGGAACGAAGAAGATTTATATCAAAGAAGAGTCAAGATGTTTGGATAGCTTTCGGTGAGAACTTCTCACCTTTCAATTTAATTTTTCTAGTTATATATATATATATATATATATATATACTAGGATGCAGACGGTGTTTAGTAGCACCCGACACCCGTCATCCACAGACCATGGATGGCTTGTTTGTTTAATTGTTTGGTTGTGTAGTCGGTTAGATTATTTGGTTTGAATTGTTTGGTGAAATGAAGTTGATTTGATTGATGTGTGAATGGCGTGGGCCTTCACTAGACCGGGGATAAGGCTAGGCCTTGTCCCGTTTCTAGTATCGTGCCGTTATGCCGCCGAAATTTTCTAAAATAAGTTAGAAAAATAAAAATATCATTTTATTTAAAGAATGAACTGAATAGAAATTCATATGTTGGAATAAAATGTTTTGTCATTAAAAATATAATTTTTAACGTGAATGTGAATAAATAAATATTCATTTACAAACCAAACGGTTTGTTTATGTACACCTATTTGAAGGACATTGATTGGGTCGATAAATTTTACACATCGCCCAACTGCACAGATAAAATATGCGTTTAATTGTTTGAAACCCCACTCGGGTGTTGGGATGAAATTTGAAGTTCACTCATCCTGATTGATTAAATATGTCGATCGATTGATTGACAGGCTGTTATAAGCGTTAGATATCTATATTTGATGCTTATACAGTGTAGTGCACTTTGGTTGATGGTTGATTATTTTTCTATGCTATTATATGTGTGTAATGTATGAAAATCCATATAATTAACATTATATGGAGATTGATTGGGCCTCATTCAAATTTGAAAAATAAAGAATATATAAAATAAAGGTTCATGTGTTGACAGTACTCATCCATTGAGATTGGTCATGTGTTGAACGAAATATTTTAGTAATAAAATTTACATCTTTATATATAAAATAAAGGTTCATGTGTTGACAGTACTCATCCATTGAGATTGGTCATGTGTTGAACGAAATATTTTAGTAATAAAATTTACATCTTTATATATAAAATAAAGGTTCATGTGTTGACAGTACTCATCCATTGAGATTGGTCATGTGTTGAACGAAATATTTTGATAATAACAACTATTTTGAAAAAGAAATATTTGAAATAGAATATTTGAAAATAGAAATTCATGAAGCCGTGTTGGTTAGATTGACGCCATTTTGACGTAAACGATATTTATATCGATTTTATTCATTTTGAAATGAATTGAATTGAAAACGATTTCGAAATGAATTGAAAACGATTTCGAAATGAATTGAATTGAAAACGATTTCGAAATGAATTGAATTGAAAACGATTTCGAAATGAATTGAATTGAAAACGATTTAGAAATGAATTGAATTGAAAACGATTTAGAAATGAATTGAATTGAAAACGATTTAGAAACGAATTGAATTGAAAACGATTTCGAAATGAATTGAATTGAAAACGATTTCAAAATGAATTGAATTGAAAACGATTTCGAAATGAATTGAATTGAAAACGATTTCGAAATGAATTGAATTGAAAACGATTTAGAAATGAATTGAATTGAAAACGATTTCGAAATGAATTGAATTGAAAACGATTTAGAAATGAATTGAATTGAAAACGATTTAGAAATGAATTGAATTGAAAACGATTTCGAAATGAATTGAATTTAAAACGATTTCGAAATGAATTGAATTGAAAACGATTTCGAAATGAATTGAATTGAAAACGATTTCGAAATGAATTGAATTGAAAACGATTTCGAAATGAATTGAATTGAAAACGATTTCGAAATGAATTGAATTGTAAACGATTTCGAAATGAATTGAATCGAAAACGATTTCGAAATGAATTGAATCGAAAACGATTTAGAAATGAATTGAATCGAAAACGATTTCGAAATGAATTGAATTGAAAACGATTTCGAAATGAATTGAATTGAAAACGAATTCAAATTGAATTGAAAGTAAATTGAAATGAATTCAAATTGAATTGAAATTTGAACCGAATAGAAATGAATTTTAAAACGAATTTATAAAGAAGAATTCAATTTTGATTTGAATTGAAAAGAAAGTTGAAATTGCTTTTGAAACGATTTTAAAACTATTTATATAATTCGTTTTAAATAGAAATCGATGAGATATATATTATATATATATAATATAATGGCCTGAATAGAACGCGCCGCGCCGCGGCAGTTCGCGAATTTCGACCATTTATTTCAAACGGACATTACGGGAGATCCGACCATCGGATTCTCCTAAAACCGGAACCGTTGGGTTCGTATCGAAAAGAGCTTTCTAACGAATATTAGAAATTTGAAATCTAACGGTTGGATTTGGAATTATGTCCAAATCAAATTTGAAAAAGGTCGCTGTAAGTGCAGTTCGATAGCCGTTGATGGAAATCGACTGTACGGGCCTCGATAAAATTATTAAAAATAGTAATATTTTGTGTAAAATCATAAGAAATGATTTAGAAATAATTGGGATGAAAAACTCCATATTTGAAAAGATAAAAATAGATTTTTATCAAAATGAACTAGTTTTGAACTAGAATTATAATTCTATTTATTTTTAAGTAAACAAATTGAATTTGAAAAGGGTTTTAAAAATAACCAAAATTTCCAATGATTGCATTGGAATGGATTTGAATCGAAATTGTCTTCGGAATATTTCGATGTTGGAATTCGTGATTATACAGATGTTGTTATGGAAATTTGAAAGATATATATTTATATCGTTATTTCCAATACGACATTTGTTAATCGCAGAATTTAATATTGAATATAAGCCGATATATTTTCTATTCAGAGCCTTGTATTGAATATCAAATGTGATTTGGGTTTGTCGTGAATGATGTCTCCACTAACACTGTTCTTGAACCCAGTTGAGAAAAGATTAAATCTTTTTATTTAGATTTAATGAAGTGTACCAATTAAATAATATTTAATTGAAATTGAATGGATATTGATTTTTGGGTTTATCGTGAACAGTGTTCTAAATAACACTCGTTCTTTAACCCTGAAAATCTGGGCCAGTTTAAAATTTTTATTTTGGCAATTTTAGCGTATTTTGAATATTTAAAATAGATTATTTTAAATAATATCGACGAGAAATTTATTTTGAATATAATTCGAACGTATATATTTATACGCGTCGTCGTTAGAATATAAATATTTATATATAATTATAAATAGAATTGAAAATCGCGCGGTAGTTCGATAATTCGATTTCAAACTTCAATTGAATGTACCGGGTGCAAAACAATCCGGGTTTTAGTGAAACCAAAAACATTAGGATCTAATTGATAAGATCTTTCCAACGAATCCGAATAATCGAGATTTCATAGCGGGAATCAAAAGATATGTCCAGTTGAAATTTCTAAATAGTCGCTATGGAATCCAGGCCCTTAAAAATGGAAATTTTGCAAACAACCTCGGATTTCGACGAAACCACTTTTGTTGGATCCGTGATGTCAAATTATTGCTAGATTCCAAATTTCATAAGTTTTCGAATCAATATGTGAGCGTGGCAAAGGAAAACGCGTTTGACTAGTTTTAGTTGATTTTAATCGACTGGAAATTGGCCATTTTTCAAACGGTCTCAGAATTTGACGAAACTAGTTTTGTTAGGACCGTATCGTCAATACGAAGCTAGAAAATATTTTTATGGAATTTATAGAGTTAGTATGTGACCCCGGTAATTTGAAATGTACGTTTAAAATTCAATATAGCGATTTAAATGTAAATTTAACGGAAACTGATTGTAACAGCCGAATCAGCCAACGATACATATCCCATTGTGTTCGGAATGGGGCTGAAACGCTAGGGACGACAGGCGGTGGACCTCGTTTAGAGGTCGTTTGAAAAAGTTGACTTTTTGAATTAAAAATAAATAAATTAAATAATAAATTATATACTTTAAGCCCTTACCCCCTTCCTTTATCTCCTTACTTCAGTCAACAGAAGAGAAAAAAAAATCCTCTGCTCGATATCCCTCCACGTTCAATCTCGCGCCGCCGCCGGAGGTCAGCTGACCTCGCCGCACCCCTCCAGTCTCCTCCCCCATCGCCTGTCCCTCCCCTCCTCCGTTCGAAGACCGCCGAGACCCCCCCTTCTTTCTGGAAACCCCTTCCACTGTGCGCGCCTCCCTAGGCAGCACCACCGCACCCCTGTGCACCCTCGACAGCGTGCCTCCCCCTCCCGACGTCAGCGCCTCCCCCAGAAGCTCCAACTCCGACCACCACTCCGGCTATGGACCCCTCTTCCATAAAAATTCAATTTTTAACAAGGTAATTTTTATTTTTATTCTATTTAATGTAATTGGTGTTAGGAAAAATATAAAGGTCCGATTTATTTGTATGAAGAATAATGATTTATAAAAAAAAATTTGATTGATCTTTATGTATATGATAGTTATGTAAAGACAAGATTTTGATTTAAAGAAAGGAATTGAAACAAAGATTTGATTTTCTATATGTATATAGAGCTTAAAAAGGATTTGATTTTTATAAAAGGAGGAGGTAGAAAAGATTTTTATTCAATTAAAAATATGATTTTTTATATTTTTAAAGTATTAAAAATATAGTTTTTACTATATAGCAATTATAAAAATATAATTTTTATATTTTTAAAATAGTAAAAATATAATCTTTTATATTGTAGAAAGATAAAAATATGATCTTTGCATAGTAGGAACTATAAAAATATAATCTTTATGAGATATAGATGTAAAAATATGATAAAGGCGAAATCTTTGTTTTTAGAAAAGGCGAAATCTTTATAGTTAAAAGGGCGAGATTTTTAAATTAGTAAAAATTCGATTTTTATATATTGAATAACATAGTAAAAATTCGATTTTTATATATTGAATAACATAGTAAAAATTCGATTTTTATATATTGAATAGCATAGTAAAAATTCGATTTTTATATATTGAATAGCAAAGTGAAAATGTGATTTTTTATATATATAGTGGCTACGGGCAACAAAAGCGACAAAAGGCGAGAACGCTGAAGATTTCAATATATGAAGTGCCGTGAAGATTAGGAGCTATCAGCGAGAATTTCTCACCTTTCAATTTCTTTTTCTAGTTATATATATATACTAGGATGCAGACGGTGCTTAGTAGCACCCGACACAATCGTCCACAGGCCATGGACTTGTTTGTTTGGTTGCATAGATTAGTTATATGATTTGATTTGAATTTGGTTGTTTGGTGATTTTGATTGATGTGTGAATGGCGTGGGCCTTCACTAGACCGGGGATAAGGCTAGGCCTTGTCCCGTTTCTAGTATCGTGCCGTTATGCCGCCGAAATTTTCTAAAATAAGTTAGAAAAATAAAAATATCATTTTATCGAATAAATGAATTGAAAAGGAATTCATATGTTGAAACAAAATGTTTTATCGTTAAAAATATAAATTTTAACGTGAATGTGAATAAATAAAATATTCATTTACAAACCGGACGGTTTGTTTATGTACACCTATTTGAAGGACATTGATTGGGTCGATAAATTTTACACATCGCCCAACTGCACAAATAAAATATGTGTTTGATTGTTTGAAACCCCACACGGGTGTTAGGATGAAATTTGAAGTTCACTCATCCTGATTGATTAAATATGTCGATCAATCGATTGACAGGCTGTTATAAGCGTTAAATATCTATATTTGATGCTTATACAGTGTAGTGCACTTTGGTTGATGGTTGATTATTTTTCAATGCTATTATATACATGTGTTGTATGGAATCCATATAATTAACTTTATATGGTAATTGATTTGGCCTCATTCCAATTTGAAAAATAAAGAATATTATAAAATAAAGGTTCATGCGTTGACAGTACTCATCCATTGAGATTGGTCATGTGTTGAACAAAATATTTTAGTAATAGAAATATTTGAAATAGAATATTTTAAAATAGAAATTTATGAAGCCGTGTTGATTAGATTGATGCCATTTTGACGTGAACGATATTTATATTGATTTTATTCATTTTAAAATGAATATTGAAAAGTGATTTCGAAATCGAATATTTTGAAATGAAATGAATTGAAAACGATTTCGAAATGAATTGAATATAAAACGATTTCGAAATGAATTGAATATAAAACGATTTCGAAATGAATTGAATTGAAAATGATTTCGAAATGAATTGAATTGAAAACGAATTCAAATTGAATTGAAATTTGAATTGAATGGAAATGAATTTTAAAACGAATTTATAAAGAAGAATTCAATTTTGATTTGAATTGAAAAGGAAGTTGAAATTGCTTTTGAAACGAATTTTAAAACTATTTATATAATTCGTTTTAAATAGAAAATCAACGAAATATATATTATATATATTATATATATATAATATAATGGCCCGAATAGAACGCGCCGCGCCGCGGCAGTTCATGAATTTCAACCATTTATTTCAAACGGACATTACGGGAGATCCGACCGTCGGATTCTCCTAAAACCGGAACCGTTGGGTTCGTATCGAAAAGTGCTTTCTAATGAATATTAGAAATTTGAAATCTAACGGATGGATTTGGAATTATGTCCAAATCAAATTTGAAAAAGGTCGCTGTAAGTGCAGTTCAATGGCCATTGATGGAAATCGACTGTACGGGCCTTGATAAAATTATTAAAAATAGTAATAATTTGTGAAAAATCATAAGAAATGATTTGGGAAAAATTGGGATGAAAAACTCCATATTTGAAAAGATAAAAATAGATTTTTATCGAAATGAACTAGTTTTGAACTAGAAATATAATTCTATTTATTTTTAAATAAATAAATTGAATTTGAAAAAGGGTTTTAAAAATAACCAGAAATTCCAATGATTGCATTGGAGTGGATTTGAATCGAAATTGTCTTCGGAATATTTCGATGTTGGAATTCGGGATTATACGGATGTTGTTATGGAAATTTGAAAGATATATGTTTATATCGTTATTTCCAATACGACATTTGTTAATCGTAGAATTTGATATTGAATATAAGTCGATATATTTTCTATCCAGAGCCTTATATTGAATATCAAATGTGATTTGGGTTTGTCATGAATGGTGTCTTCACTAACACTGTTCTTGAACCCAGTTGAGAAAAGATTAAATCTTTTTATATAGATTTAATGAAGTGTATCAATTAAATGATATTTAATTGGAATTGAATTGGTATTTAGTTTTTGGTTTATCGTGAACAGTGTTTTAAATAACACTTGTTCTTTAACCCAATAATTAATGGAATGTGATTTTGGGTTTATCGTGAACCGTGTTTTTAAATGACACGGATTCTTTAACCCAGTTAACGATTAAAACTAAGTGGAGTTTTAATGAATCTTTAATTAGATTGAAATGATCGAAAATGGAGTATCACCAGTTTTGCTCCAGGCGATAGTTAAATCTTTATTTAGATTTGAATGTGAAATGGTAATTGAATTTACCGATAACACTGTGGTGTTAGATATGAAGTATTACCAGTTTTACTTCATGGGATGAATAAGTTGGGATGGGGAAATTAAAATAAATGATTACTTCGGTAAGGTTCGCTAATCCCGACTAGTTTGAATTGAGATGCAAAAATAGAATAAAGAATAAATTCAAGGAATTTATCTTGGATAAAATTAATGGGGACCTTTCCCTATGAATGTGAAATTTAGAAACTAACTGTCGGTTAGCCAAGCAGAATGGTTTTCTGGATATTGATCTGATGTTGGTTTCGGCCTTCGGGGTTAATATTTGGGAAATTATTCTCTTGATTAATTTACGGTTAGTGACTGATGAATTGGAATGAGGCGTATGTTGTGTTTGTGTAACACTTATTTAAAATATACGTGAGTTATTCGGAAAGACCGGGTTTATCCCATTCTGAATAACTGATACGACGATAAGTCGAAGATGAAGACGGTGGTCGAAGACCGGAAGTCTTCACGTCGTTTGGGTGATTACTGATGATCTTGATTGGGCTGTACACCCAAGAAGATGGAAACAGTTAGTGATCGTCCAGACGTACTTGGAGATCGATGGATATGCGGGGTACTAGGTGCCTCCGGTTTCGTTCAGCCCCAGAACGGACTTGTAAATGGACTGTGTGTCTGACATTGGATTTTAGTCTGTGTGATTGATTTCTATTAAATATATATCTGTTTGGCGGCGGAGAATTTATTCTCTTGCTTAACGCCCTTCTCTAAGACGTACGAGCTCAGGGGTTATATATTGATGGATATCAAACGCATGGAGTGAATTGCCTGTGTGGCATGCCTAAGAGGCAGTTGATCGAGGCTTCTATTGAAAAGCAAAGTCTTGTGGTGATGATCAAAGCACGACCTTTGTGGCGTAGCTTTGTGTAACGTTTACTTCGCGAGTTTCACGCCCGGTATGAACCAAAAACGGGAGACGGACCTCAGGGAGGGCCTGCGTTTCCTCCTAGCTAGAAGTGCGTCAGTGGTTTTACACGCCCTAACGAGTTTGACTTATGTGGTTGTTGCTGTTGCGAGGCGCCTCGGTTTGATCGGACGATCCGGGTCCGATGGAGTCATTCGTTGGCTCATTTACGCCCCAAAGGGCGGGGAAACGCAGTGTTCAGGCATTTTAATCCACATCGGTGGACCGGCCCTGACGATCCAAGGGTCACTCGAGCTCTGATCCTGAGACTCGGGCTAGGCAGTCTCGAATCGGTTGAGGACTATCTTTTGCCTCGGTTCATAAATGGAAATCCAACTTCCAAATACGTGACATTTGCGGTTTTAATTGTAGAACCTAGTATGGCGACATAGTGGGATGGGGCATTCATGCCGCCTATGATTGATATTTATGATTGAAGTTGTTTTATACACTATGCACTTATTATAGTATCAAATGATTTGTTTTAAACGTATCAAGCATTCTTTGGCTGTTATAAGGGAAAACCCTATCCCCCGGCTTGCGTTGCATTGTGTGATAGGACCTGGGTCTTATAACAGCTTCATTTTTCTTTATTTAGCATTGCGTTGTTTGTTTCATGCACTGGTATTCTTGGGAGGAAACCCATTCCGTGTTATGCGGGGTGGTCCCTTGATTTACCTAACTTTGAAAATAAAGATTAATAACTGTTTTAGTTCTCACACCAGTCACATGACTGACCTAGAGTTTATTGTTTTAACCTAAACTCTGGGTGCCCTTATTTTTGACACGGGCAGCTAGTAGTTTTGGTTTTGCAGATTTATATTCACAGGATCCTGGTTTACAGCTGGAACGATATCCGGAAAGCTTTGTATCCGTATATCTCTTTCTAGTTGTGTATTGTATATTTTCCGCTGCGATGTATTCAAATGTAATTTAAATCTCTGATATTTCTATGTAATATATATTCATTTGTTTATACTCTGTATATTCTTGTAATCTGATGCATGTTTGTAATAAGCAATGAAATATTCTTCTGTATGCGTTCTGTTTTGTCCTGTTCTCAAACGATAGGGCGTTTCGAACGGCCTGGATCGGTTTAGCGACTGGTTCGGACCGAGCGAAATTTCCTGCCGTTTACAGTTGGTATCAGAGCTTTGGTTTACAAAGCTCAGAGAACAAGACACGTTAGAACCATACGAAAGAATTCATCAGATATTGGATTAGCAATATCCAATGGAATGACTCGTTAGAGATGGGATCAGTAGTATCCTAGAACGAGTGTGAAGAGTATATTTTTAAAAATGAAAACAAAATTTGTTTTGAAAATTTAAATCAACTATTCGTATTTGATTATTTATTTATATTGAATTTGGACAGTCCAGTATATATAGACTTTGCGTATACGTCTGATCCACGTGTATTTGAAGTTTTAATATATTGGATAGATATAGAGTCACACTCTAGTCGCCCAGAGACGATTCTGATGATAGTCTAGACATCATCAGAATTGGTATTCGAGTTTCGAAGGTGTGATTTTCTATATATTTCCATTAGACTGGTGTGAGAACCAAAACTAATATAGCTAGAATACATTGTTGTGATTTGGCATCAAAACATGATTTTCTTTATATATATCAAAGTTATGAATTTGAAACTCTAATTCACTAATTGATTGATGTTTGTGTTGTTTGTTAAATTGTTTGATAAGTTTGAACCATTATGCCTAATCGAACCAAATATTAAACGATATTGAAAATTGGTCGCATTTGCTTGCATATACATATACTTACATTGAACAGGTCATAACAAGGAGGCTAGAGCCGAAGAATAAAATTTGTTTGCCCGACAAATAGGTACATGTTTACTACATAATCTACTGTTTTGTTTGGGTGATGATGATTTTATGAGCCTATTGGATTTTTCTTTTTCTTTTTGAGATTAGATGGACCGGGGAAGCTATTTGAAATTCCCCGATGCTCCCGGTGCAGGGGAGGTTATGGCGAAATTTTTCGAAAATTTAGGGTGTTAGCCAAATTTTTGAAAAGTTGAAAATTCTCAGAAACTGAAAAGTTGGAGAATGGAAGTCTGATCGAACGTAGAGTTGATTAATCAAACCACTTTCGACTTTGTTCCTTTTCGGGGACGAAAAGTTTAAAGTGGGGGAGATTGTAATAACCCGGAAAATCTGGGCCAGTTTAAAATTTTTATTTTGGCAATTTTAGCGTATTTTGAATATTTAAAATAGATTATTTTAAATAATATCGATGAGAAATTTATTTTGAAAATAATTCGAACGTATATATTTATACGCGTCGTCGTTAGAATATAAATATTTATATATAATTATAAATAGAATTGAAAATGGCGCGGTAGTTCGATAATTCGATTTCAAACTTCAATTGAATGTACCGGGTGCAAAACAATCCGGGTTTTAGTGAAACCAAAAACATTAGGATCTAATTGATAAGATCTTTCCAACGAATCCAAATAATTGAGATTTCATAGCGGGAATCAAAAGATATGTCCAGTTGAAATTTCTGAATAGTCGCTATGGAATCCAGGCCCTTAAAAATGGAAATTTTGCAAACAACCTCGTATTTCGACGAAACCACTTTTGTTGGATCCGTGATGTCAAATTATTGCTAGATTCCAAATTTCATAAGTTTTCGAATCAATATGTGAGTGTGGCAAAGGAAAACGCGTTTGACCAGTTTCAGTTGATTTTAATCGACTGGAAATTGGCCATTTTTCAAACGGTCTCAGAATTTGACGAAACTAGTTTTGTTAGGACCGTATCGTCAATACGAAGCTAGAAAATATTTTTATTGAATTTATAGAGTTAGTATGTGACCCCGGTAATTTGAAATGTACGTTTAAAATTCAATATAGCGATTTAAATGTAAATTTAACGGAAACTGATTGTAACAGCCGAATCAGCCTACGATACATATCCCATTGTGTTCGGAATGGGGCTGAAACGCTAGGGACGACAGGCGGTGGACCTCGTTTAGAGGTCGTTTGAAAAAGTTGACTTTTTGAATTAAAAATAAATAAATTAAATAATAAATTATATACTTTAAGCCGTTACCCCCTTCCTTTATCTCCTTACTTCAGTCAACAGAAGAGAAAAAAAAAACCTCTGCTCGATATCCCTCCACGTTCAATCTCGCGCCGCCGCCGGAGGTCGGCTGACCTCGCCGCACCCCTCCAGTCTCCTCCCCCATCGCCTGTCCCTCCCCTCCTCCGTTCGAAGACCGCCGAGACCCCCCCTTCTTTTTGGAAACCCCTTCCACTGTGCGCGCCTCCCTAGGCAGCACCACCGCACCCCTGTGCACCCTCGACAGCGTGCCTCCCCCTCCCGACGTCAGCGCCTCCCCCAGAAGCTCCAACTCCGACCACCACTCCGGCTATGGACCCCTCTTCCATAAAAATTCAATTTTTAACAAGGTAAGTTTTATTTTTATTCTATTTAATGTAATAGGTGTTAGGAAAAATATAAAGGTCCGATTTATTTGTATGAAGAATAATGATTTATAAAAAAAAAATTGATTGATCTTTATGTATATGATAGTTATGTAAAGACAAGATTTTGATTTAAAGAAAGGAATTGAAACAAAGATTTGATTTTCTATATGTATATAGAGCTTAAAAAGGATTTGATTTTTATAAAAGGAGGAGGTAGAAAAGATTTTTATTCAATTAAAAATATGATTTTTTATATTTTTAAAGTATTAAAAATATAGTCTTTACTATATAGCAATTATAAAAATATAATTTTTATATTTTTAAAATAGTAAACATATAATCTTTTATATTGTAGAAAGATAAAAATATGATCTTTGCAAAGTAGGAACTATAAAAATATAATCTTTATGAGATATAGATGTAAAAATATGATAAAGGCGAAATCTTTGTTTTTAGAAAAGGCGAAATCTTTATAGTTAAAAGGGCGAGATTTTTAAATTAGTAAAAATTCGATTTTTATATATTGAATAACATAGTAAAAATTCGATTTTTATATATTGAATAGCATAGTAAAAATTCGATTTTTATATATTGAGTAGCAAAGTGAAAATTTGATTTTTATATATATAGTGGCTACGGGCAACAAAAGCGACAAAAGGCGAGAACGCTGAAGATTTCAATATATGAAGTGCCGTAAAGATTAGGAGCTATCAGTGAGAATTTCTCACCTTTCAATTTCTTTTTCTAGTTATATATATATATATACTAGGATGCAGACGGTGCTTAGTAGCACCCGACACAATCGTCCACAGACCATGGACTTGTTTGTTTGGTTGCATAGATTAGTTATATGATTTGATTTGAATTTGGTTGTTTGGTGATTTTGATTGATGTGTGAATGGCGTGGGCCTTCACTAGACCGGGGATAAGGCTAGGCCTTGTCCCGTTTTTAGTATCGTGCCGTTATGCCGCCGAAATTTTCTAAAATAAGTTAGAAAAATAAAAATATCATTTTATCGAATAAATGAATTGAAAAGGAATTCATATGTTGAAACAAAATGTTTTATCGTTAAAAATATAAATTTTAACGTGAATGTGAATAAATAAAATATTCATTTACAAACCGGACGGTTTGTTTATGTACACCTATTTGAAGGACATTGATTGGGTCGATAAATTTTACACATCGCCCAACTGCACAAATAAAATATGTGTTTGATTGTTTGAAACCCCACACGGGTGTTAGGATGAAATTTGAAGTTCACTCATCCTGATTGACTAAATATGTCGATCGATCGATTGACAGGCTGTTATAAGCGTTAGATATCTATATTTGATGCTTATACAGTGTAGTGCACTTTGGTTGATGGTTGATTATTTTTCAATGCTATTATATACATGTGTTGTATGGAATCCATATAATTAACTTTATATGGTAATTGATTTGGCCTCATTCCAATTTGAAAAATAAAGAATATTATAAAATAAAGGTTCATGTGTTGACAATATTCATCCATTGAGATTGGTCATGTGTTGAACGAAATATTTTAGTAATAGAAATATTTGAAATAGAATATTTGAAAATAGAAATTTATGAAGCCGTGTTGATTAGATTGACGCCATTTTGACGTGAACGATATTTATATCGATTTTATTCATTTTAAAATGAATATTGAAAAGTGATTTCGAAATCGAATATTTTGAAATGAAATGAATTGAAAACGATTTCGAAATGAATTGAATATAAAACGATTTCGAAATGAATTGAATATAAAACGATTTCGAAATGAATTGAATTGAAAACGATTTCGAAATGAATTGAATTGAAAACGAATTCAAATTGAATTGAAATTTGAATTGAATGGAAATGAATTTTAAAACGAATTTATAAAGAAGAATTCAACTTTGATTTGAATTGAAAAGGAAGTTGAAATTGCTTTTGAAACGAATTTTATAACTATTTATATAATTCATTTTAAATAGAAAATCAACGAAATATATATTATATATATTATATATATATATATATAATATAATGGCCTGAATAGAACGCGCCGCGCCGCGGCAGTTCATGAATTTCGACCATTTATTTCAAACGGACATTACGGGAGATCCGACCGTCGGATTCTCCTAAAACCGGAACCGTTGGGTTCGTATCGAAAAGAGCTTTCTAATGAATATTAGAAATTTGAAATCTAACGGTTGGATTTGGAATTATGTCCAAATCAAATTTGAAAAAGGTCGTTGTAAGTGCAGTTCGATGGCCATTGATGGAAATCGACTGTACGGGCCTTGATAAAATTATTAAAAATAGTAATAATTTGTGTAAAATCATAAGAAATGATTTGGGAAAAATTGGGATGAAAAACTCCATATTTGAAAAGATAAAAATAGATTTTTATCGAAATGAACTAGTTTTGAACTAGAAATATAATTCTATTTATTTTTAAATAAATAAATTGAATTTGAAAAAGGGTTTTAAAATAACCAGAAATTCCAATGATTGCATTGGAGTGGATTTGAATCGAAATTGTCTTCGGAATATTTCGATGTTGGAATTCGGGATTATACGGATGTTGTTATGGAAATTTGAAAGATATATATTTATATCGTTATTTCCAATACGACATTTGTTAATCGTAGACTTTGATATTGAATATAAGCCGATATATTTTCTATCCAGAGCCTTATATTGAATATCAAATGTGATTTGGGTTTGTCATGAATGGTGTCTTCACTAACACTGTTCTTGAACCCAGTTGAGAAAAGATTAAATCTTTCTATATAGATTTAATGAAGTGTATCAATTAAATGATATTTAATTGGAATTGAATTGGTATTGATTTTTGGGTTTATCGTGAACAGTGTTTTAAATAACACTTCTTCTTTAACCCGATAATTAATGGAATGTGATTTTGGGTTTATCGTGAACCGTGTTTTTAAATGACACGGATTCTTTAACCCAGTTAACGATTAAAACTAAGTGGAGTTTTAATGAATCTTTAATTAGATTGAAATGATCGAAAATGGAGTATCACCAGTTTTGCTCCAGGCGATAGTTAAATCTTTAATTAGATTTGAACGTGAAATGGTAATTGAATTTACCGATAACACTGTGGTGTTAGATATGAAGTATTACCAGTTTTACTTCATGGGATGAATAGGTTGGGATGGGGAAATTAAAATAAATGATTACTTCGGTAAGGTTCGCTAATCCCGACTAGTTTGAATTGAGATTCAAAAATAGAATAAAGAATAAATTCAAGGAATTTATCTTGGATAAAATTAATGGGGACCTTTCCCTATGAATGTGAAATTTAGAAACTAACTGTCGGTTAGCCAAGCAGAATGGTTTTCTGGATATTGATCTGATGTTGGTTTCGGCCTTCGGGGTTAATATTTGGGAAATTATTCTCTTGATTAATTTACGGTTAGTGACTGATGAATTGGAATGAGGCGTATGTTGTGTTTGTGTAACACTTATTTAAAATATACGTGAGTTATTCAGAAAACCGGGTTTATCCCATTCTGAATAACTGATACGACGATAAGTCGAAGATGAAGACGGTGGTCGAAGACCGGAAGTCTTCACGTCGTTTGGGTGATTACTGATGATCTTGATTGGGCTGTACACCCAAGAAGATGGAAACAGTTAGTGATCGTCTAGACGTACTTGGAGATCGATGGATATGCGGGGTACTAGGTGCCTCCGGTTTCGTTCAGCCCCAGAACGGGTAAATGGACTGTGTGTCTGACATTGGATTTTAGTCTGTGTGATTGATTTCTATTAAATATATATCTGTTTGGCGGCGGAGAATTTATTCTCTTGCTTAACGCCCTTCTCTGAGACGTACGAGCTCAGGGGTTATATATTGATGGATATCAAACGCATGGAGTGAATTGCCTGTGTGGCATGCCTAAGCGGCAGTTGATCGAGGCTTCTGTTGAAAAGAAAAGTCTTGTGGTGATGATCAAAGTACGGCCTTTGTGGCGTAGCTTTGTGTAACGTTTACTTCGCGAGTTTCACACCCGGTATGAACCAAAAACGGGAGACGGACCTCAGGGAGGGCCTGCGTTTCCTCCTAGCTAGAAGTGGCGTTAGTGGTTTTACACGCCCTGACGAGTTTGACATATGTGGTTGTTGCTGTTGCGAGGCGCCTCGGTTTGATCGGACGATCCGGGTCCGATGGAGTCATTCGTTGGCTCATTTACGCCCCAAAGGGCGGGGAAACGCAGTGTTCAAGCATTTTAATCCACATCGATGGACCGGCCCTGACGATCCAAGGGTCACTCGAGCTCTGATCCTGAGACTCGGGCTAGGCAGTCTCGAATCGGTTGAGGACTATCTTTTGCCTCGGTTCATAGATGGAAATCCAACTTCCAAATACGTGACATATGCGGTTTTAATTGTAGAACCTAGTATGGCGACATAGTGGGATGGGGCATTCATGCCGCCTATGATTGATATTTATGATTGAAGTTGTTTTATACACTATGCACTTATTATAGTATCAAATGATTTGTTTTAAACGTATCAAGCATTCTTTGGCTGTTATAAGGGAAAACCCTATCCCCTGGCTTGCGTTGCATTGTGTGATAGGACCTGGGTCTTATAACAGCTTCATTTTTCTTTATTTAGCATTGCGTTGTTTGTTTCATGCACTGGTATTCTTGGGAGGAAACCCGTTCCGTGTTATGCGGCGTGGTCCCTTGATTTACCTAACTTTGAAAATAAAGATTAATAACTGTTTTAGTTCTCACACCAGTCACATGACTGACCTGGAGTTTATTGTTTTAACCTAAACTCTGGGTGCCCTTATTTTCGACACGGGCAGCTAGTAGTTTTGGTTTTGCAGATTTATATTCACAGGATCCTGGTTTACAGCTGGAACGATATCCAGAAAGCTTTGTATCCGTATATCTCTTTCTAGTTGTGTATTGTATTATTTTCCGCTATGATGTATTCAAATGTAATTTAAATCTCTGATATTTCTGTGTAATATATATTCATTTGTTTATACTCTGTATATTCTTGTAATCTGATGCATGTTTGTAATAAGCAATGAAATATTCTTCTGTATGCGTTTTGTTTTGTCCTGTTCTCAAACGATAGGGCGTTTCGAACGGCCTGGATCGGTTTAGCGACTGGTTCAGACCGAGCGAAATTTCCTGCCGTTTACAAACCCGATAATTAATGGAATGTGATTTTGGGTTTATCGTGAACCGTGTTTTAAATGACACTGATTCTTTAACCCAGTCGAAGATTAAAACTAAGTGGAGTTTTAATGAATCTTTAATTAGATTG
This sequence comes from Allium sativum, assembly GCA_030737875.1. Taxonomy (NCBI): domain Eukaryota; kingdom Viridiplantae; phylum Streptophyta; class Magnoliopsida; order Asparagales; family Amaryllidaceae; genus Allium; species Allium sativum. Next base: position 325,942,246 of record CM060926.1, read on the forward strand.
AAAAGATCGAAAATGGAGTACCACCAGTTTTGCTCCAGGCGATAGTTAAATCTTTAATTAAATTTGAACGTGAAATGGTGATTGAATTTACCGATAACACCGAGGTGTTAGATATGAAGTATTACCAGTTTTACTTCATGGGATGAATAGGTTGGGATTGGGAAATTAAAACAAATGATTACTTCGGTAAGGTTCGCTAATCCCGACTAGTTTGAATTGATATTCAAAAATAGATTAAAGAATAAATTCAAGAAATTTATCTTGGATAAAATTGATGGGAACCTTTCCCTATGAATGTGAAATTTAGAAACTAACTGTCGGTTAGCCAAGAAGAATGGTTTTCTGAATATTGATCTGATGTTGGTTTCGGCCTTCGGGGTTAATATTTGGGGAATTATTCTCTTGATTAATTTACGGTTAGTGACTGATGAATTGGAATGAGGCGTATGTTGTGTTTGTGTAACACTTATTTAAAATATACGTGAGTTATTCGGAAAGACCGGGTTTATCCCATTCTGAATAACTGATACGACGATATGTCGAAGATGAAGACGGTGGTTGAAGACCGGAAGTCTTCACATCGTTTGGATAATTACCGACGATCCTGATTGGGCTGTACACCCGAGAGGATGGAAATAGTTGGTGGTCGTCCAGACGTACTTGGAGATGGATGGATATGCGAGGAAAGTGCCTCCGGTTTCGTTCAGACCCAGAACGGACTTGTAAATGGACTGTGTGTCTGGCATTGGATTTTAGTCCGTGTGATTGATCTCTATTAAATATATATCTGTTTGGCGGCGGAGAATTTATTCTCTTGCTTAACGCCCTTCTCTGAGACATACGAGCTCAGGGGTTATATATTGATGGATATCAATCGCATGGAGTGAATTGCCTGTGTGGCATGCTATGATGCAAATGATCAAGGCTTCTGTTGAAAAGCAAAGTCTTGTGGTTGATGATCGAAGCACGACCTTTGTGGCGTAGCTTTGTGTAACGTTGATTCGCGAGTATCACACCGGGTATGAATCAAAAACGGGAGACGAACATCAGGGAGGACATGCGTTTCTTTCTAGTTAGGAGTGGCGTCAGTGCTTGAACTGGCTGACGAGTTTGACTCATGTGGATGTTTATTATTATTACTTGCTGAAAAGCGAGGCGCCTCGTGATATCGGTTTCGGCCGACGCTTCTGGTCGGCTGACGTGCCAGGCTTACGCCCCAAAGGGCGGGGAAACGCAGTGTTCAGGAATTTTAATCCACATCGGTGGACCGGCCCTGACGATCCAAAGGCTTGACTGAGTACTTGCCTGAGGGGCGGACTAGAGCGTCTCGAATCGGAGAGGATCTTGCCCCTAGCCTCGGTTCATACCATAAATGATAACCCAACTTCCAATACGACGTCTTGCGGTTTTGATTGTAAACTTATATATGGCGACATAGTGTTATGGGGCATTCATGCCGCCTATGATTGATACTTATGATTTGAAGTTGTTTTATACACTATGCACTTATTATAGTATCAAACAATTTGTTTTAAACGTATCAAGCATTCTTTGGCTGTTATAAGGGAAAACCCTATCCTCGGCTGCGTTGCATTGTGTGATGGGACCTGGGTCTTATAACAGCTTCATTTTCTTTATTTAGCATGGCGCTGTTTGTTTTATGCACTGGTATTCTTGGGAGAAAACCCGTTCCGTGTTATATGGCGTGGTCCCTTGATTTACCTAATTTTAAAAATAAAGATTAATAACTGTTTTAGTTCTCACACCAGTCACATGACTGACCTGGAGTTTATTGTTTTAACCTAAACTCTGGGTGCCCCTATTTTGACACGGGCAGCTAGTAGTTTTGGTTTTGCAGATTTATATTCACAGGATCCTGGTTTACAGCTGGAACGATATCCGGAAAGCTTTGTATCCGTATATCTACTCCTAGTTGTGTATTGTATTATTTTCCGTTGCTATGTATTTAAATGTAATTTAAATCTCTGATATTTCTGTGTAATATTCATTTATACTCTGTATATTCTTGTAATCTGATGCATTGTTGTAATATACAATGAAATGTTCTTCCGTCTGCGTTCTGTTGTGGCTTGTTCTCGAACTATCCGACACTTTCCTTTACGGGGAAGTTACGGGTTTTCACAGTTGGTATCAGAGCTTTGGTTTACAGAGCTCGAGAACAAGACACATTGGAACCATACGAAAGAATTCATCAGATATTGGATTAGTAATATCCAATGAGGATGACTCGTTAGAGATGGGATCAGTAGTATACTAGAACGAGTGTGAAGAGTATATTTTTAAAATGAAAACAAATCTTGTTTTAAAATTTAAATCAATTATTCGTATTTGATTATTTATTTTATATTAATTAGGACAATCCAATATATAAAGATTTTGCGTATGCGCCTAGCTAGCGTGTATTCGAAGTTTTGATATATTGGATAGATATAGAGTTACACTCTAGTCACCCGGGGGTGATTCTGATGGTTGATATATCATCATCAGAATTTATATTCGAGTGACGAACGTGTAATATCTATATATTTCCTATTAGACTGGTGTGAGAACCAAAACTAATATAGCTAGAATACATTGTTGTGATTTGACATCAAAACATGATTTTTGACTATGTATCAAAGTTATCAATTTGAAAACTCTAATCCACAAATTGATTGATGATTGTGTTGTTTGTTTATTTGTTTGATAATTTTGAACCATTTAGCCTAACTGAATCAAATATTGAATTGTATCGAAAATTGGTCGCATTTGCTTGCATCTACTTGCACATATATTGAACAGGTCATAGCAAGGAGGCTAGAGCCAAAGAATAAAATTTGTTTGCCCGACAAATAGGTACATGTTTACTACATAATTTACTGTTTTGTTTGGGTGATGATGATTTTATGAGCCTATTGGCTAGCCACTTGGCTTTTTCTTTTTCTTTTTGAGATCTGAAGGACCGGGGAAGCTATTTGAAATTCCCCGATGCTCCCATTGCAGGGGAGGTTATGGCGAAATTTTTCGAAAATTTAGGGTGTTAGCCAAATTTTTGAAAATTTGAAAATTCTCAGAAACTGAAAAGTTGGAGAATGGAAGCCAGATCGAATGTAGAGCTGAATAATCAAACCACTTTCGACTTTGTTCCTTTTCGGGGACAAAAAGTTTTAAGTGGGGGAGATTGTAACAACCCGAAAACCTGGGCCAGTTTAAAATTTTTATTTTGGCAATTTTAGCGAATTTTGATTATCTAAAATGAATTATTTTAAATAATATCGACGAGAAATTTATTTTGAAAATAATTCGAACGTATATATTATACGCGTCATCGTTAGAATATAAATATTTATATATAATTATAAATAGAATTGAAAATGGCGCGGTAGTTCGATAATTCGATTTCAAACTTCAATTGAATGTACCGGGTGCAAAACAATCCGGATTTTAGTGAAACCAAAAACATTAGGATCTAATTGTGAATATCTTTCCAACGAATCCAACAAATCAAAATTTCATAGCGGGAATAAAAAGATATGTCCAGTTGAAAATTCTGAATAGTCGCTATGGAATTCAGGCCATTAAAAATGGACATTTTGCAAACGACCTCGGATTTCGACGAAACCACTTTTGTTGGATCCGGGATGTAAAGTTATTGCTAGGTTTCAAATTTCATAATTTTTCGAATCAATATGTGAGCGTGGCAAAGGAAAACGCGTTTGACCAGTTTTAGTTGATTTTAATCGACTGGAAAATGGCCATTTTTCTAACGGTCTCAGAATTCAATGAAACTAGTTTTGTTAGGACCGTATCGTCAATACGAAGCTAGAAAATATTTTTCTGGAATTTTTCGTGTTCGTATGTGGCCCCGATAATTTGAAAGGTACGTTTAAAATTCAATATAATGATTTAAATGTAAATGCAACGGAAACTGATCGAAACGATCGAATCAGCCTGCGATACATATCCCATTGTGTTCGGAATGGGGGTGAAACGCTATGGGCGACAGGCGGTGGACCTCGTTTAGAGGTCGTATGTGAAAGTCAACTTTTTAATAATTAAATAATAATAAAAAAAAATATTTTCCTCCCCTTCCTCCTTTATACTTCTGCCCCCCCCCCCTTATTTTCGAAATCGATTCAGTTTATTAAAAAAAAAAAAAAAAACCCTAGCCCATCGAACGAAAGCCGCTGCCATCCCCTCCGCTCCCCGCCTCCCCTTCACGGCGCCGCACCCCTAGACCACCCCCTCACCTCCGACTTCCCCTCTCCATCTTGATTTCCCCAAAAAAACCCGATGCCCCCCCTGACGCGTGCGAACCCCTCACACCCCTTGGCCTCGCCACCACCCACCACCGCACCTCCTCCACCCCCTGCTGACCCTGACACGCTGACGAACCCCCCCTCCGGATGAAGATACTGTGAGTATTTTATTTATTAATTGTGTTTGTTTATTTAATGTAATTACGATAAAAATTAGTTTTTATTATTATTGTTATTTTGCATTATGCCATGAAAAGAAATAGGATTTTTCTTATCATATATATAACATGAAGAGATTAGATCTTTGTTTGTAAAAGGTAAGATTTTTATTCGTAGAAAAATATGAGATTTTTTAACGTGAAAGGTGAAATTTTTACAATGAGAAAAGTCAAATTTTTATAAAGAAGAAAAGTGATTTTTAATTTGTATGACGAAATAAAAATATGATTTTTATATATTGAACTTTGAAATAAAAATATGATTTTTATATATTGAACTTCGAAATAAAAATATGATTTTTATATATTGAACTTCGAAATAAAAATGTGATTTTTATATATTGAACTTCGAAATAAAAATGTGATTTTTATATATTGAACATCGAAGTAAAAATGTGATTTTTATATAATGTAAAGCATAGTAAAAATGTGATTTTTATATATTGAACTTCGAAATAAAAATATGATTTTTATATACTGAACTTCGAAATAAAAATGTGATTTTTATATATTGAACTTTGAAATAAAAATGTGATTTTTATATATTGAACTTCGAAATAAAAATGTGATTTTTATATATTGAACTTCGAAATAAAAATGTGATTTTTATATATTGAACTTCGAAATAAAAATGTGATTTTTATATACTGAACATCGAAGTAAAAATGTGATTTTTATATAATGTAAAGCATAGTAAAAATATGATTTTTATATATTGAACTTCGAAAAAAATATATGATTTTTATATATTGAACTTCGAAATAAAAATATGATTTTTATATATGGAATAGAGGAGTAAAAATTCGATTTTTACATAGGTAGTGAAAGCGGACAACGAAGGTAACAAAAAGGCGGGAACGAAGAAGATTTATATCAAAGAAGAGTCAAGATGGATGGATAGCTTTCGGTGAGAACTTCTCAACTTTCAATTTAATTTTTCTAGTTATATATATATATATATATATATATATATACTAGGATGCAGACGGTGTTTAGTAGCACCCGACACCCGTCATCCACAGACCATGGATGGCTTGTTTGTTTAATTGTTTGGTTGTGTAGTTGGTTAGATTATTTGGTTTGAATTGTTTGGTGAAATGAAGTTGATTTGATTGATGTGTGAATGGCGTGGGCCTTCACTAGACCGGGGATAAGGCTAGGCCTCGTCCCGTTTCTAGTATCGTGCCGTTATGCCGCCAAAATTTTCTAAAATAAGTTAGAAAAATAAAAATATCATTTTATTTAAAGAATGAACTGAATAGAAATTCATATGTTGGAATAAAATGTTTTGTCGTTAAAAATATAATTTTTAACGTGAATGTGAATAAATAAATATTCATTTACAAACCAGACGGTTTGTTTATGTACACCTATTTGAAGGACATTGATTGGGTCGATAAATTTTACACATCGCCCAACTGCACAGATAAAATATGCGTTTAATTGTTTGAAACCCCACACGGGTGTTGGGATGAAATTTGAAGTTCACTCATCCTAATTGATTAAATATGTCGATCGATTGATTGACAGGCTGTTATAAGCGTTAGATATCTATATTTGATGCTTATACAGTGTAGTGCACTTTGGTTGATGGTTGATTATTTTTCAATGCTATTATATGTGTGTAATGTATGAAAATCCATATAATTAACATTATATGGTGATTGATTGGGCCTCATTCCAATTTGAAAAATAAAGAATATATAAAATAAAGGTTCATGTGTTGACAGTACTCATCCATTGAGATTGGTCATGTGTTGAACGAAATATTTTAGTAATAAAATTTACATCTTTATATATAAAATAAAGGTTCATGTGTTGACAGTACTCATCCATTGAGATTGGTCATGTGTTGAACGAAATATTTTAGTAATAAAATTTACATCTTTATATATAAAATAAAGGTTCATGTGTTGATAGTACTCATCCATTGAGATTGGTCATGTGTTGAACGAAATATTTTGATAATAACAACTATTTTGAAAAAGAAATATTTGAAATAGAATATTTGAAAATAGAAATTCATGAAGCCGTGTTGGTTAGATTGACGCCATTTTGACGTAAACGATATTTATATCGATTTTATTCATTTTGAAATGAATTGAATTGAAAACGATTTCGAAATGAATTGAATTGAAAAAGATTTCGAAATGAATTGAATTGAAAATGATTTCGAAATGAAATGAATTGAAAACGATTTCGAAATGAATTGAATTGAAAACGATTTCGAAATGAATTGAATTGAAAACGATTTCGAAATGAATTGAATTGAAAACGATTTAGAATTGAATTGAATTGAAAACGATTTAGAAATGAATTGAATTGAAAACGATTTCGAAATGAATTGAATTGAAAACGATTTCGAAATGAATTGAATTGAAAACGATTTCGAAATGAATTGAATTGAAAACGATTTCAAAATGGATTGAATTGAAAACGATTTCGAAATGAATTGAATTGAAAACGATTTAGAAATGAATTGAATTGAAAACGATTTCGAAATGAATTGAATTGAAAACGATTTAGAAATGAATTGAAAACGATTTAGAAATGAATTGAATTGAAAACGATTTCGAAATGAATTGAATTGAAAACGATTTCGAAATGAACTGAATCGAAAACGATTTCGAAATGAATTGAATCGAAAACGGTTTCGAAATGAATTGAATCGAAAACGATTTCGAAATGAATTGAATCGAAAACGATTTAGAAATGAATTGAATTGAAAACGATTTCGAAATGAATTGAATTGAAAACGATTTCGAAATGAATTGAATTGAAAACGAATTCAAATTGAATTGAAAGTAAATTGAAATGAATTCAAATTGAATTGAAATTTGAACCGAATAGAAATGAATTTTAAAACGAATTTATAAAGAAGAATTCAATTTTGATTTGAATTAAAAAGAAAGTTGAAATTGCTTTTGAAACGATTTTAAAACTATTTATATAATTCGTTTTAAATAGAAATCGACGAGATATATATTATATATATAATATAATGGCCTGAATAGAACGCGCCGCACCGCGGCAGTTCGCGAATTTCGACCATTTATTTCAAACGGACATTACGGGAGATCCGACCGTCGGATTCTCCTAAAACCGGAACCGTTGGGTTCGTATCGATAAGAGCTTTCTAATGAATATTAGAAATTTGAAATCTAACGGTTGGATTTGGAATTATGTCCAAATCAAATTTGAAAAAGGTCGCTGTAAGTGCAGTTCGATAGCCGTTGATGGAAATCGACTGTACGGGCCTCGATAAAATTATTAAAAATAGTAATAATTTGTGTAAAATCATAAGAAATGATTTAGAAAGAATTGGGATGAAAAACTCCATATTTGAAAAGATAAAAATAGATTTTTATCAAAATGAACTAGTTTTGAACTAGAATTATAATTCTATTTATTTTTAAGTAAACAAATTGAATTTGAAAAGGGTTTTAAAAATAACCAAAATTTCCAATGATTGCATTGGAATGGATTTGAATCGAAATTGTCTTCGGAATATTTCGATGTTGGAATTCGTGATTATACAGATGTTGTTATGGAAATTTGAAAGCTATATATTTATATCGTTATTTCCAATACGACATTTGTTAATCGTAGAATTTGTATTGAATATAAGCCGGTATATTTTCTATTCAGAGCCTTGTATTGAATATCAAATGTGATTTGGGTGTGTCGTGAATGGTGTCTCCACTAACACTGTTCTTGAACCCAGTTGAGAAAAGATTAAATCTTTTTATTTAGATTTAATGAAGTGTACCAATTAAATAATATTTAATTGAAATTGAATGGATATTGATTTTTGGGTTTATCGTGAACAGTGTTCTAAATAACACTCGTTCTTTAACCCGATAATTAATGGAATGTGATTTTTGGTTTATCGTGAACCGTGTTTTAAATGACACTGATTCTTTAACCCAGTCGAAGATTAAAACTAAATGGAGTTTTAATGAATCTTTAATTAGATTGAAAAGATCGAAAATGGAGTACCACCAGTTTTGCTCCAGGCGATAGTTAAATCTTTAATTAGATTTGAACGTGAAATGGTAATTGAATTTACCGATAACACCGTGGTGTTAGATATGAAGTATTACCAGTTTTACTTCATGGGATGAATAGGTTGGGATTGGGAAATTAAAGCAAATGATTACTTCGGTAAGGTTCGCTAATCCCGACTAGTTTGAATTGATATTCAAAAATAGATTAAAGAATAAATTCAAGAAATTTATCTTGGATAAAATTGATGGGAACCTTTCCCTATAAATGTGAAATTTAGAAACTAACTGTCGGTTAGCCAAGTAGAATGGTTTTCTGAATATTGATCTGATGTTGGTTTCGGCCTTCGGGGTTAATATTTGGGGAATTATTCTCTTGATTAATTTACGGTTAGAGACTGATGAATTGGAATGAGGCGTATGTTGTGTTTGTGTAACACTTATTTAAAATATACGCGAGTTATTCGGAAAGACCGGGTTTATCCCATTCTGAATAACTGATACGACGATATGTCGAAGATGAAGACGGTGGTTGAAGACCGGAAGTCTTCACATCGTTTGGATAATTACCGACGATCCTGATTGGGCTGTACACCCGAGAGGATGGAAATAGTTGGTGGTCGTCCAGACGTACTTGGAGATGGATGGATATGCGAGGAAAGTGCCTTCGGTTTCGTTCAGACCCAGAATGGACTTGTAAATGGACTGTGTGTCTGACATTGGATTTTACTCCGTGTGATTGATCTCTATTAAATATATATCTGTTTGGCGGTGGAGAATTTATTCTCTTGCTTAACGCCCTTCTCTGAGACATACGAGCTCAAGGGTTATATATTGATGGATATCAATCGCATGGAGTGAATTGCCTGTGTGGCATGCTAAGATGCAAATGATCAAGGCTTCTGTTGAAAAGCAAAGTCTTGTGGTTGATGATCGAAGCACGGCCTTTGTGGCGTAGCTTTGTGTAACGTTGATTCGCCAGTATCACACCCGGTATGAATCTAAAACGGGAGACGGACATCAGGGAGGACATGCGTTTCTTTCTAGTTAGGAGTGGCGTCAGTGCTTGAACTGGCTGACGAGTTTGACTCATGTGGATGTTTATTATTATTACTTGCTGAAAAGCGAGGCGCCTCGTGATATCGGTTTTGGCCGATGCTTCTGGTCGGCTGACGGGCCAGGCTTACGCCCCAAAGGGCGGGGAAACGCAGTGTTCAGGAATTTTAATCCACATCGGTGGACCGGCCCTGACGATCCAAAGGCTTGACTGAGTACTTGCCCGAGGGGCGGACTAGAGCGTCTCGAATCGGAGAGGATCTTGCCCCTAGCCTCGGTTCATACCATAAATGATAACCCAACTTCCAATACGACGTCTTGCGGTTTTGATTGTAAACTTATATATGGCGACATAGTGTTATGGGGCATTCATGCCGCCTATGATTGATACTTATGATTTGAAGTTGTTTTATACACTATGCACTTATAATAGTATCAAACGATTTGTTTTAAACGTATCAAGCATTCTTTGGCTGTTATAAGGGAAAACCCTATCCTCGGCTGCGTTACATTGTGTGATGGGACCTGGGTCTTATAACAGCTTCATTTTTCTTTATTTAGCATGGCGCTGTTTGTTTTATGCACTGGTATTCTTGGGAGAAAACCCGTTCCGTGTTATACGGCGTGGTCCCTTGATTTACCTAATTTTAAAAATAAAGATTAATAACTGTTTTAGTTCTCACACCAGTCACATGACTGACCTGGAGTTTATTGTTTTAACCTAAACTCTGGGTGCCCCTATTTTGACACGGGCAGCTAGTAGTTTTGGTTTTGCAGATTTATATTCACAGGATCCTGGTTTACAGCTGGAACGATATCCGGAAAGCTTTGTATCCGTATATCTACTCCTAGTTGTGTATTGTATTATTTTCCGCTGCTATGTATTTAAATGTAATTTAAATCTCTGATATTTCTGTGTAATATTCATTTATACTCTGTATATTCTTGTAATCTGATGCATTGTTGTAATATACAATGAAATGTTCTTCCGTCTGCGTTTTGTTGTGGCTTGTTCTCGAACTATCCGACACTTTCCTTTACGGGGAAGTTACGGGCTTTCACATAAAACAAATGATTACTTCGGTAAGTTTCGTTAATCCCGACTAGTTGAATCGAAATTCAAAGGAAGATTAGTGAATAAATTCAGGAATTTATATTGGATAAAATTAATGGGAACCTTTCCCTATGAATGTGAAATCAGAAACTAACTGTCGGTTAGCTAAGCAGAATGGTTTTTTGGATATTGATCTGATGTTGGTTTCGGCCTTCGGGGTTAATATTTGGGGAATTATTCTCTTGATTAATTTACGGTTAGTGACTGATGAATTGGAATGAGGCGTATGTTGTGTTTGTGTAACACTTATTTAAAATATACGCGAGTTATTCGGAAAGACCGGGTTTATCCGATTCTGAATAACTGATAATACGATAAGTCGAAGATGAAGACGATGGTCGAAGACCGGTGGTCTTCACGTCGTTTGGGTGATTACTGATGAACTTGATTGGGCTATACACCCAAGAAGATGGAAACAGTTGGTGATCGTCCAGACGTACTTGGAGATCGATGGATATGCGGGGTACTAGGTGCCTCCGGTTTCGTTCAGACCCAGAACGAACTTGTAAATGGACCGTGTGTCTGACATTGGATTTTAGTCTGTGTGATTGATCTCTATTAAATATATATCTGTTTGGCGGCAAAGAATTTATTCTCTTGCTTAACGCCCTTCTCTGAGACGTACGAGCTCAGGGGTTATATACTGATGGATATCAAACGCATAGAGTGAATTGCCTGTGTGGCATGCCTAAGTGGCAATTGATCGAGGCTTCTGTTGAAAATCAAAGTCTTGTGGTGATGATCAAAGCACGGCCTTTTTGGCGTAGCTTTGTTTAACGTTTACTTCGCGAGTTTCACACCCGGTATGAACCAAAAACGGGAGACGGACCTCAAGGAGGGCATGCGTTTCTTTCTAGTTAGAAGTTGCGTCAGTGGTTTTACACGCCCTGACGAGTTTGACTTATGTGGTTGTTGCTGTTGCGAGGCGCCTCGGTTAGATCGGACGATCCGGGTCCGATGGAGCCATTCGTTGGCTCATTTACGCCCCAAAGGGCGGGGAAACGCAGTGTTCAAGCATTTTAATCCACATCGGTGGACCGGCCCTGACGATCCAAGGGCCCACCTGAGTCTGGGTCCGGAGGCTCGGGCTAGAGAGTCTCGAATCGGTTGAGGACTATCTTTTGCCTCGGTCCATAGATGGAAACCCAATTTCCAAATACGTGACTTTGCGATTTTGATTGTATAACCTATATATGGCGACATAGTGGTATGGGGCATTCATGCCGCCTATGATTGATACTTATGATTTGAAGTAGTTTTATACACTATACACTTATAATAGTATCAAAATGATTTCTTTTAAACGTATCAAGCATTCTTGGCTATTATAAGGTAAAAACCCTATCCCCCGGCTTGCGTTGCATTGTGTGATAGGACCTGGGTCTTATAATAGCTTCATTTTTCTTTATTTAGCATTGCGCTGTTGTTTTATGCACTGGTATTCTTGGGAGGAAACCCGTTCCGTGTTATACGGCGTGGTCCCTTGATTTACCTAACTTTCAAATAAAGAATAATAACTGTTTTAGTTCTCACACCAGTCCCATGACTGACCTGGAGTTTATTGTTTTAACCTAAACTCTGGGTGCCCCTATTTTTTTTGACGCGGGTAGCTAGTAGTTTTGGTTTTGCAGATTTATATTCACAGGATCCTGGTTTACAGCTGGAACGATATCCGGAAAGCTTTGTATCCGTATATCTCCTCTAGTTGTGTATTGTATTATTTTCCGCTGCGATGTATTTAAATGTAATTTAAATCTCTAATATTTCTGTGTAATATTTATTTGTTTATACTCTGTATATTCTTGTAATCTGATGCATTGTTGTAATATACAATGAAATGTTCTTCCGTCTGCGTTCTATTTTGTCGTGTTCTCAAAACGATAGGGCGTTTCGAACGGTCTGGGTCGCTTTAGCGACTGGTTCGGACCGAGCGAAATTCCTTCTCGTCACAATATATATCCATTTCAGATCTGGAATTATTGTTTCATTACAAAACCGTTTTATATTTGATATAAAATGAAATTTTAAATGAATTATGATATTGCAAGATGACTACATTGTATGATTAATCCGATTATTTATGATTTATGTGTTTGGATCTATAAGCATGAATGGACTCTGTTAAACAGTTAAAATCAAAGTTGTCTGATTGTTTAAACATGGTTATATCTGCAATTATGTTTGGGATCAATTTTTCTTTTCTTCTGGTGATCAAATGTTAACTTTCTATTTTCATTTCATTTCTACTACATTTTTTTAAGTGTAAATATATATCCTGATAACTGATATGCAAATGTTATGTTGGACGATTTTGAATCATTGCATATTGTTGAATGACATGTTTAAGGTTATGAACAAACAAACCATACTGTGTTTGAAACGACCCAAACACATCCTTACGGGAAAGCCCGGATTGGGTTGAGAACATGACAAATCAGAATGGAAACAGAAGAACATTTCATTGTTTATTACAATAATTACATCAGAGTACAAGAATATAACAGAGTATGAATAAATAATATAGATTTGATAAATATTAGAGACATAAAATTACAATGTAGCGGGAAAATAATACACAACACAACTGAAAGAAATACGTGGATACAGAGCATTCCGAGTATAATTCCTGGTGTAAATCTTATAAATAACACACATACGTTAAAAATTATATTTTTAACTAGCGAATAATTATTTCATAACTTGGCTATTTTATAAATAGCATACATAGGATAAAAATCATATTTTTATCCTTTTAAAAATATTTTCATATATACGATAAAAGTCATATTTATATGATGCTACTACATATATAAAAATCATATTTTTACACCGCTACTTCATATATAAAAATCACATTTTTTGAAATGACCCTAACTTCCCCGGTCTCCGAAGAGAAGAGAAAGGACAGATTGCTTTGAGGACAAGACAAATCAGAAGGTAAACAGAAGAGCATTTCATGGTTTATTACAACAATTCCATCAGAATACAAGAATATACAGAGTATGAATGAATATTACACATTGTAAAATATCAGAGATTTAAATACATTACCGCAACAGAAAAATAATACAAAACATAACTGAAAGAAATACACGGATACAGAGCTTTCCGAATATATAAACCAAGGATCTTGTGAATATAAATCTGCAAAACCAAAACTACTAGCTGCCCGTGCGGAAAATAAGGGCACCCAGAGTTTAGGTTAAAACAATAAACTCTAGGTCAGTCACGTGACTGGTGTGAGAACTAAAACAGTTACTAATCTTTATTTTAAAGTTAGGTAAATCAAGGGACCACGCCGTATAACACAAACGGGTTTTACCCTAAGAATACCAGTGCATATAACAACAACGCAATGCTAAATAAAGAAAATGAAGCTATTATAAGACCCAGTTCCCATCACACAATGCAACGCAAGCCGGAGGATAGGGTTTTCCCTTATAATAGCCAAAGAATGCTTGATACGCGAAATTTAATCATTTATTATCACTATAAGTGAAGAAAAACTTCAAATATAAATGTATCAATCATAGACAGCATGGGTACCATATATCATGTCGCCATATTAGTTCTACAACTAAAATCGCAAAATGTCGTATTAGAAGTTGGATTTCCATCTGTGAACTGAGGCAAAAGATAGTCCTCACCATTTCGAGACTGTCTAGACCGAGTCATAGGTAAGCGCGCAGGTAAGCCTTTGGATCCTCAGGGCCGGTCCACATGGAGTGTATTAAATTTAAATCCTGAACATGCGTTTCCCCGCCCTATGGGGCGTAAATGAGCCAACAAATGACTCCATCGGTCCAGGATCGACCAATATGACTGAGGCCCCTCGCATTCCAACAATCACATAAGTCAAACTTGTCAGGGCATGTAAAACCACTGATGCCACTTCTAGCTAGAAGGAAACGCTTGCCCTCCCTGACGTCCTCTCCCATTTTTGGTTCATGCCGGGGTGTGAGGCTCGCGAATGAACTCTACACAAAGCAGCGCTATATTAAAGCTATGATTTGATCATCAACCACAAAGCTCTTCTTTTCAACAAAAGCCTTGATCATTTGCATCTCAACATGCCACACAGGCAATTCACTCCATGCGACTGATGCCTATCGATGTACAACCTCTGATCCCGTACGTCTCAGAGAAGGGTGAAGTAAGAAAATAAATTCTCCTTCACCAGGCAGATGTATATTTAATAGAGATCAATCAACACAGGGAAAAATCCAATGTCAGACACATAGTCCATTTACAAGTCCGTTCTGGGTCTGAACGAAACCGGAGGCACATTGTACCTCGCATATCCATCGATCTCCAAGTACGTCTTGACGATCACCAACTTATTCCCACCTTAGGTGTATGGCCCAATCAAGATCATCAGGAATCATCCAAACGATGTGAAGACCTCCGGTCTTCAACCACTGTCTTCATCTTCGACTTATCGTCATATCAGTTATTCAGACTGGGATAAACCCGGTTTTTTCGAATAACTCGCGTATATAATAAACAAGTGTTACACAAACATAACATACGCCTCATTCCAATTCAGAATATTCTTTTATTCAAATATTCACATTCTTAGGGAAAGGTTCCCATTAATTTTATCAAATATAAATTCTTTAAAATTTATTCTTTACTCTTCCTTTGGATATCATTTCAATCCACATTAAGGTTTTCCAAATTAGTCGGGATTAGCGCACCTTACCGAAGTAATCCTTTGTTTTATTTCCCAATCCCAACTTATTCATCCCGTGGAGCAAAACTAGTAATACTCCATATCTAACACCACGGTGTTACCAGTAAAATTAATTACCATTTCCCGTTCAAATCCAACTAAAGATCTAACTATCGCTTAGAGTAAAACTGGTGGTACTCCATTCTCGATCATTTTCTTGGACTGATAATTTTAACTATCACATTCTCATTTCAATCTAATTAAAGATCCATTAAAACCCTAATTCAGTTTTAATCTCAAAATCACTACATAAAGATTTTTAGAGTTAAGAAATTAATCTTATCTTTACCTGGGTTAAAGAACCAATGTCACTTAAAACACGGTTCACGATAAACCAAAAATCACATTCCATTGATTATGGAATCCTCACGGAAAACATATCAATATATATAAATGATATAAACTTCCGTATCCAACCAATAATATACATGAAATAACGGATAAGCCTTTTTAAATTCCATATATAGTAATGTTCTTCCTCCGCAGAAGCTCACTTCGATTATTACCAAGTCAAATTCCATTCCATTCCAATTTAATTAAATTAAACTGAAAAAATTTACTTTGGAAAATTCCATAAAATCTTAATAAAAGATTTATATATTCCAAATCACATTTTACCGTAAATCAGGTTAAAGAACATGTGTTATTTAAAATGCAGTTCACGATAAACCCCATTCACATTTCCTTGCTAATCGGGTTAAAGAACGAATGTCATTTAAAACACTGTTCACGATAAACCCAAAAATACAATTCAATTCAATTTCAATAAATCTTAATTAAAGGATATATTCTTTTCTCAAATGGGTTAAGAACAGTGTTATTTAAGATACCATTCACGACTAACCCAAACTCTCATTTGATATTAAACAAAAGGCTCTCAATAAAAAATATATCGGCTTATATTCAATATCAAATTCTGAAACCAATAAATATCGTATTGGAAATAACGATATAAATATATCTTTCAAAATCCCACAACAATATCTGTATAATCACGAAATCCCACATTGAAATACCCCGAAGATAATTTAGATTCAAATCCATTCCAATTTAATATATTGGAAATTCTGGTTATTTTTAAAACCACTTCAAATTCAATTTATTTATTTAAAAATAAATGGATTTTAACTAGTTCATTTCAATAAATTTTTTTATCTTTCAAATATCGAATTTTTCATCCCAATTCTTTCTAAATCATTTCTTATGATTTTACACTAATTATTGATATTTTTAATAATTTTATCAAGGCCCGTACAGTCGATTTCCATAAACGGTCGTCGAATTGAACTTACAGCGACCTTTTCCAAATTTGATTTGGACATAACTCTAAATCCAATCGCTAGATTTCAAATTTCTAATATTCGTTGGAAAGCTCTTTTCGATACGAACCCAACGGTCCCGGTTTCAGGAGAATCCGACGGTTGGATGTCCCGTAACTACAATTCAAAGTCAATGGTCGAAATTCGCGAACTGCCGCAGCGCGGCGCGTTCTATTCAGGCTATTGAATATATATATATTATATACATTTTGTTGATTTCCTTTCAAAACATATTTTATAAATCGTTTTAAATTCATTTTCAAAATGGTTTCAACTTCATATTCAATTTCAAATCAAAATTGAATATTCCATATCATTAACATATAAATCATAACATTTTCAAACATCAGATTTTGGAATCACTTTATTTTCAATATTCATTATAAAAATAAATAAAATCGATATAAATATCGTTCACTTCAAAATGGCGTTAATCTAATAAACACGACTTTATATATTTAAATATATTCGTGTCCATCTCAAATCGGACATAAAAATCAGATTTTGATCCTTTACTGAATATTATTTTAAAAATATTCATTATTTTCAAATATTCATTACTTCTGAACTGGAATCAGACACAGCCAATTGCCATATAATGTTATTTATATGGAGTTCATACAACACATGTATAGTACAACAATAATGAACCATCAACCATCATCCAGAGTGTATTCTACACTGTATAAGCATTAAATATAAAAATTTAGCGCTTACAATAGCCTGTCAACCAATAGATCGACATACAACTAAACAATTGGGATTAGTGTACGTCAAATATCATCCCAACAACCGTGCGGGGTTTTCAACCAACAAATACTGAATACTATTTGTGTAGTTGGGCGATGTGTAAAATTTATCTTTCCAATCCATATCAATCAAATGGGTGTACATATACAAAACGTCTGATTTTTAAATGAATATTTTATTTTATTCATTTATCTAATAAAATGATACTTTTATTTTTCTAACATATCTTAAAAATTTTAGGCGAAATAATGGCACGATACTAGAAACGGGATAAGGCCTAGCCTTATCCCCAGTCTAATAACGGCCCGGGCCATACACATACCAATCTAATCAATTCCATTTCACCCAAACAACCAAATTCAAACTAATAATCAAATCAACTACACGACCAAATAAACAAGTCGTCCATGGTCTGTGGACGACGGAGAACAATTCATATATGCAGTTACGTAATAAATAACTGTATAAAGAAAATTATAGTGAGGAGTTCTCACCTTCGGGATCCACTCCTCCTTTCTCTATTGTCGCTCAGATTCACCTTTTTGATTCCAACGCAGTCTTCTCTACGCTGCTCATATTAAAAATCGTATTTTTAATATGATGTTTATATATCTGAAAATCGCTATTTTTATTCTGTCTTTTATTTAAATATTACATTTCTAAAACGAAGCTACACGTATAAAAATTATATTTTTAAAACGAAGTCATATTTTTAATTCTAAGTTCTATATATAAAAATCTTATCTTCTCATAATTCAAAATAATAGCTTTTTATATTTCATAAACCAAAGCTTTACTTTATGAAAAATCAAATCTTTACTTCAGTATAAAAATCCAATCTTTCTTCTTCATAAAAATCTTATCTTTTATTTTTATTTTAAATCTTGTCTTTTACCTTTTTTTGTATAAAAATTTAATCTTTCATATTCAAAAAATATAATCTTTCATATTCAAAAATATAATCTTTCATTCGTTACTTCATATGAGAAAAATCACATCTTTTCTATTATATTAAAATCAGAAAGAAAAAAATGCTTTAATATATAAATAAAAAGAAATGGATAAATAAATAAATAAGAAAAAAGTACTGTGTTGAGGAGGGGAGTTCGCCAGAACGACGGTCGGAAGCTGAGGGTCGGGGGTCCGAACAAGGGGTCACGGCGGTCGGTTTCTGGCAGTGGTGGGCCCACAGGCGGCGGATCGGGGTATGGATGGCTGGAGCGAGGGTTTTGGTGCTAGAGGTTTTCAGGGGAATGAGGTGAGAGAGGTTGCGGAGGAGAGAAGAGGGCTAGGGGGCGCACGCCATCATCAACGTCAAAGGGGGAAGGCACACCACGGTGGTGGAGGAGAACGAAGGCGTCGGCTAATAGAAGTGGAGGCGTGATTTTTTTTATTTTTCAATTTAGGTTAGAAGCTATACGTGGGGGGGGGGGGGGGGTTGCTGAGATAAAAGAGGGGTTCACTTTTATTTTTAATTAAATATTTAATTTATTTATTCTCCAAAAAGTAGCTTTTTCATTCTAACACCGAATCGAACCCAATGACTGTTGTCCCTAGCTAATTACTACCATTCCTAACGCAATGGGATATGTTTCGTAAGCCAATTCGACTGTTTGGATTGTTTTTATCAAAATTAAAATCTAAATCATTATATATTGAATTTAAACGTACATTTTAATTTACTAGGGCTACATACTAACTCTAAAAATTCCTAAAAAATTATTTCTAGCTTCATATTGACGATACGGTCCTAACAAAACTAATTTCATCAAATTCTGAGACCGTTTGAAGAATGGCTATTTTCTGGTCGATCGAAATTGACTGAAACTGTTAAAACACGTTTTCTTTTGCCACGCTCACATATTAATTTCAAAAATTATGAATTTTGGAATCTAGCAATAATTTGACATCCTATATCCATCAAAATTGGTTTCGTCGAAAACAGAGATCGTTTGCAAAGCGAATATTTTCAAGGGCTTTATATATATTAAAATATATATAAATTCCACGGCGACTTTTCTAAATTTTAAGTTGGACATAACTTTTCATTTCTAAAGTGAAATCTCAGTTTCTCAACTTCGTTAGAAAGATATCTTTAAAAAAATTCAAATATTTCTTGTTTCGTCAAATTGTGACTTATAATGAATTATGTATATTCATTTGAAATTTGAAATCAAATTTTCAAACTACCGCGCCATTTCAGGCTCGAATTTTAAATAAAATAAATTTATTCATTTTAACTTCATCGAAAATAAATTTTTGTCGTTATTATTTGAAATAATTCATTTTAAATATTCAAAATTCATTAAAATTGCCAAAATAAAATTTTTAAGTTGGTTCGGATTTCCGGGTTATTACAATCTCCCCCACTTAAAACTTTTCATCCTCGAAAAGGAACAAAGCTGAAAGCTGTTTAACTAATCAACTCAACTTTCATTATAGCTTAAGTTCTTTAACTTTTCAATTTCTAAAAACTTTTCAATTTTTTCAAAAAATTTGGCTAACACCCTAAATTTTTGAAAAATTTCGCCGTAACCTCCCCTGTACGGGAGCACTGGGAAAATCCCGAAATTGCCACATAGGCCTCTCTAATCCAAAAAGAAAAAGAAATAGCCAAGCGGCTAGCCAATCGGCTCATAAAATCATCAAAAACCCCAATAAATACAATAAACATGTATCTATTTTTCGGGCAAACAATTTTATTCCTCTTCTCTAGCCTCCTTGCAATGACCTGTTCAATGTATATACATGTACATATATGCATTTCCAAACAATTTTCAATTCAGTTCAACATTTGATACAATTTGGCTTAATGGTTCCAAATTTTAATTAATCAAAACAATAATCAACCAACACAATCAGCAATCAATTAGTTGATTAACATTTCAAATTCATAATTTTGATATATATAAATACAGAAAATCATGTTTTTGGTGCCAAATCACAACAAATAAACCATATCTAGTTTTGGTTCTCACACTAGTCAATTGGAAATATATAGATATTCCACTTTCGAAACTCGAACACAAATACTAATGATGAGATCACAGTCATCAATGTCATCTTCGGGCGACTAGAGTGTGATTCTATATCTATCTAGTATATTTGAGACTTCGAATACACGCTAGCTAGGCATATATCCAAGATCTTCATATACTTTATTGCCCAAAATCAATATAAAAAGAATATTCAAATACGCATAAAATGGATTAAATTTTCAAAACAAAAATTTGTTTTTTATTTTATTTTTAAAAATAACACTATTTCGACTCATTCTAGGACGCTACTGATCCCATCTCTAATGAGTCATTCTTATTGGATATTACTAATCCAATCTCTGATGAATTCTTTCGTTCGATTCTAAAATTCTTGTTCTCGAGCTCTGTAAACCAAAGCTCTTGCACCAAAATGAAACGACCCAAACTTCCCCGTTCTCCGAAAAGAAGGGAAAGGATGGATTACTTTGAGGACAGGGCAAATCAGAAGGCAAACAAAAGAGCATTTCATGGTTTATTACAACAATTCCATCAGAATACAAGAATATACATAGTATGAATGAATATTACACATTGTAAAATATCAGAGATTAAAATACATTACTGCAACGGAAAAATAATACAAAACATAGCTGAAAGAAATACACGGATACAGAGCTTTCCAAATATCACTTCATTTATATAAAAATGATCCTGTGAATATAAGTCTGCAAAACCAAAACTACTAGCTGCCCATGCGAAAAATAAGGGCACCCAGAGTTTAGGTTAAAACAATAAACTCCAGGTCAGTTACGTGAGTGGTGTGAGAACTAAAACAGATATTAATCTTTATTTTAAAGATAGGTAAATCAAGGGACCATGCCGTAAAACACGGAACGAGTTTTAACCCTAAGAATACCAGTGCATGTAACAACAGCGCAGTGCTAAATAAAGAAAATGAAGCTATTATAAGACCCTGGTCCCATCACACAATGCAACGCAAGCCGGAGGATAGGTTTTTCCCTTATAATAGCCAAAGAATGCTTGACACGCGAAATTTAATCTTTTATTATAACTATAAGTGAAGAAAATAACTTCAAATATAAATGTTTCAATCATAGACGACATGGGTACCATATATCTTGTCGCCATACTAGCTCTGCAACTAAAACCGCAAGATGTCGTATTGGAAGTTGGATTTCCATCAGTGAACCAAGGCAAAAAATAGTCCTCACCGTTTCGAGACTGTCCAGCCCGAGTCTCAGGTGAGCGCGCAGGCAAGCCTTTGGGAACTCAGGGCCGGTCCATATGGAGTGAATTAAACATAAACCTTGAACATGCGTTTCCCCGCCCTATGGGGCGTAAATTTGCTAACGAATGACTCCATCGATCCCAGATCGACCGATATAACCGAGATGCCTCGCATTCCAACAACCACATAAGTCAAACTCGTCAGGGCACGTAAAACCACTGACGCCACTTCTAGCTAGAAGGAAACGCATGCCCTCTCGCTGATGTCCTCTCCCGTTTTTGGTTCATAGCGGGGTGTGAGGCTCGCGAATTAAAGCTACACAAAGTGACGCTATATTAAAGCTATGCTTTGATCATCAACCACAAGGCTCTGCTTTTCAACAAAAGCCTTGATCATTTGCATCTCAGCATGCCACAAAGGCAATTCACTCCATGCGACTGATGCCTATCGATATACAACATCTGATCCCGTACGTCTCAGAGAAGGGTGAAGTAAGAGAATAAATTCTCCTTCACCAGGAAAATGTACATTTAATAGAGATCAATCAACACAGGGCAAAATCCAATGTTAGACACACAATCCATTTACAAGTCCGTTCTGGGTCTGAACGAAACCGGAGGCACCATGTACCTTGCATATCCATCGATCTCCAAGTATGTCTGGACGATCACCAACTTATTCCCCCCTCTTGGGTGTACGACCCAATCAAGATCATCAGGAATCATCCAAACGATGTGAAGACCTCCGGTCTTCAACCACCATCTTCATCTTCGACTTACTATCGTATCAGTTATTCAGAATGGGATAAACCAGGTTTTTCCGAATATTCTTTTATTCAAATATTCACATTCTTAGGGAAAGGATCCCATTAATTTTATCAAAGATAAATTCTTTAAAATTTATTCTTTAATCTTCCTTTGGGTATCATTTCAAAACATATTAAGGTTCTCCAAACTAGTCAGGATTAGCGCACCTTACCGAAGTAATCCTTTGTTTTATTTCCCAATCCCAACCTATTCATCCCATGGAGCAAAACTGGTAATACTCCATATCTAACACCACGGTGTTACTGGTAAAATTAATTACCATTTCTCGTTCAAATCTAATTAAAGATTTAACTATCGCTTGGAGTAAAAAAGGTGGTACTCCATTCTCGATCATTTTCTTGAATTGATAATTTTAACTATCACATTCTCATTTCAATCTAATT
The DNA here is from genome assembly GCA_030737875.1 of Allium sativum. Lineage (NCBI taxonomy): Eukaryota > Viridiplantae > Streptophyta > Magnoliopsida > Asparagales > Amaryllidaceae > Allium > Allium sativum. The sequence continues at coordinate 325,965,135 of CM060926.1, forward strand.
AAAGATCCATTAAAACCCTAATTTAGTTTTAATCTCAAAATCATTACTTCATGATTTTTAGAGTTAAGAAATTTATCCTATCTTTATCTGGGGTAAAGAACCAATGTCACTTAAAACAAGGTTCACGATAAACCCAAAATCACATTCCATTGATTATGGAATCTTCACAGAAAACAGATCAATATATATAAACGATATAAACTTCTGTATCCAACCAATAATATAAATGGAGTAACGGCTAAGCCTTTTTAAATTCCATATAAAGTAATAGTCTTCCTCCATAAAAGCTCACTTCGATTATTACCAAATTGAATTCAATTCCATTCCAATTTTATTAAATTAAAATGAAAAACTTTACTTTGGAAAATCCCATAAAATCTTAATAAAAGATTTATATATTCCAAATCACATTTTACCGTAAATCAGTTTAAAGAACATGTGTTATTTAAAATGCAGTTCACGATAAACCTGGTTCACATTTCCTTGTTAATCGGGTTAAAGAACAAACGTCATTTAAAACACCGTTCATGATAAACCCAAAAATCCAATTCAATTTCAATAAATCTTAATTAAAGGATTTATTCTTTTCTCCACTGGGTTAAGAACAGTGTTATTTAAGACACCATTCACGACAAACCCAAAATCCCATTTGATATTAAACACAGGGCTCACAATAGAAAATATATCGGCTTATATTCAATATCAAATTCTGAAACCAACAAATATCATATTGGAAATAACGATATAAATATATCTTTCAAATTCCCATAACAATATCTGCATAATCACGAAATCCCATATCGAAATATCCCGAAGATAATTTTGATTCAAATCCATTCCAATTTAATATATTGGAAATTCTGATTATTTTTAAAACCACTTCAAATCCAATTTATTTATTTAAAAATAAATGGATTTTAACTAGTTCATTTCGATAAAATATTTTTTTATCTTTTCAAATATGGAATTTTTCATCCCAATTCTTTCTAAATCATTTCTTATGATTTTACACTAATTATTGATATTTTAAATAATTTTATCAAGGCCCGTACAGTCGATTTCCATAAATGGTCGTCGAACTGCACTTACAGTGACCTTTTCCAAATTTGATTTGGACATAACTCCAAATCCAACCATTAGATTTCAAATTTCTAATATTCTTTGGAAAGCTCTTTTCGGTACGAACCCAACGGTCCCAGTTTCAGGAGAATCCGACGGTCGGATCTATATAAAATATATATTATATATATTTCGTCGATTTCCTTTCAAAACGTATTTTATAAATCATTTTAAATTAGTTTTCAAAACGGTTTCAATTTCATATTCAATTTCAAATCAAAATTGAATATTCCATATCATTAACATATAAATGATAATATTTTCAAACATCAGATTTTGAAATCACTTTATTTCCATTATTCATTATAAAAATGAATAAAATCGATATAAAGATCGTTCACATCAAAATGGCGTTAATCTATTCAACACGGCTTTATATATTTAAATGTATTCATGTCCATCTCAAATCGGACATCAAAATCAGATTTTGATCATTTACTGAATATTATTTTATAATATTCATTATTTTAAAATATTCATTATTTTCAAATATTCATTACGTCCGAACTGGAATCAGACACAGCCAATTACCATATAATGTTATTTATATGGATTTCATACAACACATGTATAGAACAATAATAATGAACCATCAACCATCCAGAGTGTATTCTACACTGTATAAGCATTAAATATAAATATTTAACGCTTACAACAGCCTGTCAACCAATAGATCGACATACAACTAAACAATTGGGATTAGTGTACATCAAATATCATCCCAACACCTGTGTTGGGTTTTCAACCAACAAATACTAAATACTATTTGTGTAGTTGGGCGATGTGTAAAATTTATCGTCCTAATCCATATCTGTCAAATGGGTGTACATATACAAATCGTCTAATTTGTAAATGAATATTTTATTTTATTCATTTATCTAATAAAATGATATTTTTATTTTTTTAACATATTTTAGAAAATTTAGGCGGCATAACGGAAAGACACTAGGAACGGGATAAGGCCTAGCCTTATCCCCAGTCTAATGATGGCCTGCGTCATACACATACCAATCTAATCAATTCCATTTCACCTAAACAACCATATTCAAACCAATAATCCAATCAACTACACAACCAAACAAACAAGTCTTCCATGGTCTGTGGACAACGGGGAACAGTTCATATATGCAGTTACTTAATAAATAACTGTATAAAGAAAATTATAGTGAGGAGTTCTCACCTTCAGGATCCACTCCTCCTTTCTCTATTGTCGCTCAGATTCGCCTTTTTGATTCCAACGCCGTCTTCTCTATGCTGTTCATATTAAAAAGCACATTTTTAATATGATGTTTATATATTTGAAGATCGCTATTTTTATTCTGTCTTTTATTTAAAGATTACATTTCTAAAATGAAGCTATACGCACAAAAATTATATTTTTAAAACGAAGTAATATTTTTAATTCTATGTTCCATATATAAAAATCATATTTTCTCATAATTCAAAATCATAGCTTTTTATATTTCAAAAATCAAAGCTTTACTCTATGAAAAATCAAATCTTTACTCCAGTATAAAAATCCAATCTTTCTTCTTCATAAAAATCTTATCTTTTATTTTTATTTTAAATCTTGACTTTTACTTTTTTTGTATAAAAATATAATCTTTCATATTCAAAAAATATAATCTTCAATATTCAAAAATATAATCTTTCATTCGCTACCTCATATGAGAAAAATCACATCTTTTCTATTATATTAAAATCAAAAAGAAAAAAACAATGCTTTAATATATAAATAAAAAGAAAAGGATAAATTAATAAATAAGAAGAAAAAAACGTACTGTTTTGAGGGAGGGAGTTCACCAGAACGACGGTTGGAGGCTGGAGGGTCGGGGGTCCGACCAGGGGGTCACGGCGGTCGGTTTCAGGAAGTGGTGGGCCCACAGGCAGCGAATTGGGGTATGGACGGCTGAAGTGAGGGTTTTGGGGCTAGGAGTTTTCAGGGGAACGAGGAGAGAGGTTGCGGAGGAGATAAGAGGGCTAGGGGGCGCACGCCATCATCAACGTGGGAGGGGGGAGGCGCACGACAGCGGCGGAGGAGAATGAAGGCGTCGGCTGATAGAAGTGGAGGTGCGACATTTTTATTTTTCAATTTAGGTTAGAATCTATACATGGGGAAGGGGGCTGAGATAAAAGAGGGGTTCCCTTTTATTTTGAATTAAATATTTAATTTATTTATTCTCCAAAAAGTAGCTTTTTCATTCTAACACCGAATCGAACCCAACGACTGTCGTCCCTGGCTAATTACGCCCATTCCAAACACAATGGTATATGTTTCGTAAGCCAATTTGACTGTTTGAATTGGTTTTTATCAAAAATAAAATATAAATCATTATATATTGAATTTAAACGTACATTTTAATTTACTAGGGCCATAGACTGACTCTAAAGATTCCAAAAAAATTATTTCTAGTTTCGTATTGACGATACGGTCCTAACAAAACTAATTTCATCAAATTCTGAGACTATTTGAATAATGGCTATATTCTAGTCGATCGAAATTGAATTAAACTGTTAAAGCACGTTTTCTTTTACCACACTCACATATTGATTTCAAAAATTATGAATTTTGGAATCTAGAAATAAATTGACATCCCGGATCCAACAAAAGTGGTTTCGTCGAAAACAGAGGTCGTTTGCAAAATGGCTATTTTCAAGGAATTAATATATATTAAAAAATACATAAATTCCACATCGACTTTTCTGAATTTTAAACTGGACGTAGCTTTTCATTTCTAAATTGAAATATCAGTTTCTCAACTTTGTTAGAAAGATATCTTTAAATAGATTCAAATATTTCTTGTTTCGTCCAATTTTGACTTACAATGAATTCTGCATGTTCATTTGAAATTTGAAATCGAATTTTCAAACTACTGCGCCATTTCAGGCTCGAATTATAAATAAATTTATTCGTTTTAACTTCGTCGAAAATAAATTTTTCATCATTATTATTTAAAATAATTCATTTTAAATATTCAAAATTCATTAAGATTGCCAAAATAAAAATTTTAAGTTGGTTCAAATTTCCAGGTTATTACATATTTATATCGCTATTTCAGATATAAAAATCACATTTTAAATCGACGTTATAAATATAAAAATCATAATTTTATCTCGTTATTCATATAATAAAAATCATATTTTTATATCACCATATATATAATAAAAAACATATTTTTATTTGCTATTCATATATATAAAAATCAAATTTTTATAATGCTAATCATATTATAAAAATCATATTTTTATAATGCTAATCATATAATAAAAATCAAATTTTTATAATGCTAATCATTTAATAAAAATCATATTTTTAGCAAGATGTATACACTATAAAAATCTCATTTTTAGCAATGCTAACTTATTTTTAAAAACTGAAAATAAATCTATGCTTTACATATTTTAAATATGAAATTTAAATAGGTTAAGTTTTTCACCTTAAATAGCGAAGGAACCCTTGCTGGTCGTCCGTTGGCGTCGCTTGGAGGTGCTCCGGTGGGTGGTCGGATTGAGGAGAGGGACTGCTCGCGGTGAACTGGAGAGTGGGGGGGGGGGTTGCTGGTGTCGCGTCGGTGAAGGAAAGGGGGCGGGGTTCGGGTTAATGTCGGCGGTGGGCCCAGGAAGGGATAGCGAAGGTTTAGGGTTGCGGGTTGGTGGTGGTTTGGTGTTTATGGAGGTGTTTAGGTGATGAACGTGGGAAGGGGAGAGAGGAGGGAGAAGGAGGATCGGAGGGGCTAGGGAGGAGGAGCGTAGGTCGGAGGCGGCCTAGAAAGCGACGACATGGGTGGAGCGATAGCGAAAGCGTCGCCATTTAGATTTGGGGAAGTCCTTTTTTTTCTGATCGAGGAAATGAATTGGGGGGAGGGGGTTTAGTGAAAAGTTTATATATATATATATAAATATATATATATATATATATTTAATTTTAATTTAATTTAAATTCTATAAAGTTACTTTTTCATTCGAACTACAAATCGAATCCAACGACTATTGCCCTAGCTAATTACCACCATTCCGGACACAATGATACATGTTTCACAAGCCAATTCGACTGTTTCGATAGATTTTTATCAAGATTAAAATATAAATCAATATAACGTTCTAAATTGAATTCAACGTACATTTTAATTTACTATGGCCACATACCGACTCCAAAAATTCCAGAAAAATAAATCTAGCTATGTTTTGATGAATCTAATTTCGTCAAATTTGGAGATCGTTTGAAAAACGGTCATTTTCCAGTTGATTAAATTCGAACTGAAATTACCAAACATGTTTAAAAGCACCACGCTCACATATTAATTCCAAAAATTATGAAAATTGGAATCTATCAATAATTTGACATTCTGGATCCAACAAAAGTAGTCTCATCGAAAATGGAGATCATTTGCAAAATCGCTATTTTTTAGGTCTATATATTATATAATATATATATATTCCATAGCGATTTTTTTGAAATTTAAACTGGACATAACTTTCAATTCCAGTTATGAAATATGGATTTTTCGCCTTCATTAGAAAGATATAATTAAACAGATTCAAATATTTCTGGTTTTACCGTAATCCGATTTATTTTGAATCCTGTATATTCCTTTGAAATTTAAAATAGAAATTTCAGACTATTGCCCATTTCAAGCTCGCTTTATAATTAAAATAAATTTATATGTTCTAGCTTCAATTAAAATAAAATTTTAGTCGTTATTATTTATAATAAATCATTTTTAATTTTCAAAATTCATTAAAATTGCCAAAATAAAAAAATTTAATTGGTTCTGTGTAATAACCAGGAAAATCCAAACCAATTTAAAATTTTTATTTTGGCAATTTTAGTGAATTTAGAATATTTAAAATGAATTATTTTAAATAATAGCGACGAGAAATTTATTTTGAATAGAATTAGAACAGATATATTTATTTGAATCGATGTTAGAATATAAATATTTATTTTAAATTATAAAAGGAATTGGAAATGGCGCGGTAGTTCAAAAATTCAATTTCAAATTTCAAATTTCAAATGAATGTACAGGATTCAAAATAAACCGGATTTTAGTGAAACCAAAAACATTTGAATCTATTTGAAAATATCTTTCCAACGAATCCGAAAAATTGAAATTTCATAGCGGGAATAAAACGTTATGTCCAACTGAAAATTCGGAATCGTCGCTATGGAATTATAGCTTTTAAAAATGAAGATTTTGCAAACCACTTTTGTTGGGTCCGAGATGTCAAGTTATTGCTAGATTCCAAAATTCATAATTTTCTAAATCAATATGTAAGCATGGTGCAGTAAAATGTGTTTTAGCAGTTTCAGTCAATTTGGATCGACCAGAAAATGGTCATTTTTCAAACGCTCTCCAAATTTGAGGAAACTAGTTTTGTTAGAACCATATGGTCAAAACATAGCTAGATTTATTTTTCGGGAGTTTTTGGAGTCAGTATGTGTCCCCGATAAATTAAAAGGTGCATTTGAATTTAAAATATAATGATTCATATTTTAAATTTAGTAGAAACTGATCATAACATCCGAATTGGGTTACGACACATATCCCATTGCGTTCGGAATGTGGGCAATTAGCTAGGGACGGCAGTGGGTGGGTTCGATTTGGAGTTAAAATGAAAAGAATTAACTTTATGGATATATATATATATATATATATATATATATATATATTATAACAGTCAAAGGGAGGTCAAACCCTCACTATCTCATCTCCGCAGCCAAACCAGAAACTGCGCCCCACTCTTCCCAAATTCCTCCATCCCTACATCCAACCACCGCCGCGACCGTCGATTCCCCTCACCTTCTGGCAGTCGCGCCTCCCCAATGGCCACCTCCCCTCCGCCGCCTCTTCTCTCTTCTCTTTAATTCGAGACCCCCACGGAAAATCCCCAAACCGAGAAAACCACCGCCGCCCAGTTTCGGGCCCCCGTGCGCCACGCCAAGCCGCCGCCGCTGGTCAAGGATCCACCTCCGATCTGAAGTAGAGGGGCAGCGACGCTTCTTCCTCCAGCGACCTCGAATTCAGGTGAAAATAAAACAGGAATTCCCTTTTCAGTTTTAATGTTAATTAATAGTGAATTTATTTATTTACATTAATTTTTAATTTTCAGATCTTTATTAATTTAAAGTTAAGATATTTATTTAAAGTTAAAATTTTTAGTGATGAAACATATAATTTTTAGTGATAGAAAATGATATGATTTTCATGAATGAGAAAGATTGATTATTTTTTTACATGGAAAAGATTGTATTTTTTAACATAGAAAAGATTATACTTTAAAAAAAAGACTATTTTTATGATAGGAAAGATATGATTTTTAATTATATAAAAATATGATTTTTAATGATATAAAAAGCTGATTTTTATATATATAGCGAAGCGATAAAAATTTGATTTTTAATGTATGAAGAGCATTATAAAACTATGATCTTTTATAATGAAGTAACAATATAAAAATATAAACTTTATATAGAAAGTGGCGTTGTAAAAATTTGATTTTTATAATGTAGATTTGAAATAAAAATATGATTTTTATATATACGTTAGCAAAGTAAAATTATGATTTTTATCGTTTTGAATGGCATGTTAATGTAAAAACGTGATTTTTATATATTCATTAGCGATAGAAAGATTCGATTTTTATCTATATGAAGTAGAAATAAAAATATGAATTTTATTTATTGGAATGAAGTGATAAAAATATGATTTTCTTATATGAACAGCGGGAAAAGGTCGCATTGGAATTTTGGGCATATCCGAACCATTCAGAAATAAACAATGGAGGAGTGGAACCCAAAGGTTAGAACTCCTCACTTTTATTTTATTTTCTAGTTAAAATATATACTAGGATGCAGACTATGCTTAGCGGCGCCTGACACCCGTCGTCCACAGACCATGGATGACTTGTTTGTTTGTTTGACTGTGTTGTGAAAAATTGATTGTGTGATGTGGAATGGAAAAAAAATATTTTATAGTTAAAACTATTTTGTAGTTAAAAATATAAATTTTAATGCATATATGAATAAATAAATATTTATAAACAAATCGGACGATTTGTTTATGCACACACATTTGACTGATATTGATTGGGACGATAAATTTTACACATCGCCCAACTGCACAAATAAATCTGTATTTGCTGATTGAAACCCCACACGGGTATTGGAATGATACATAACATACACTAGTCCCAATAATTAGCTGTATGTCGATCGATTGATTGACAGGCTGTGTAAGCGGTGAATATTTATATTTAATGCTTATGCAGTATAGAATGCACTATGGATAATGGTTGAATGTGATTGATTATTGTTGTGTAAATGTGTTGTATGAAATCCATATAATCACATTATATGGTAATTGACTGTGTTTGATTCCAGTTCAGAAAGAATTAATATTTTAAAATAACGAATATTTTAAAATAATGAATATTTTAAAATAATATTCAATAAAAGATCAAAATCTGATTTTGATGTCCGATTTGGGATGGACACAAAAATATTTAGAATAACGCCATTTTGACGTGAACAATATTTATATCGATTTTATTTATTTTTATAATGAATATCGAAAAGGAATTGATTTCAAAATCTAATGTTTTGAAAATACTATTGTTTATATATTGATGATATGGAATATTCAATTTTGATTTGAAATTAAATATGAAGTTGAAATCATTTTGAAAATGAATTTAAAACGACTTATAAAATACGTTTCAAATGGAAATCGACAAAATATATATTATATATATAATATAATGGTCTGAATAGAACGCACTGTGCTGCGGCAGTTCGCGAATTTCGACCATTGACTTCGAATGGACATTTCGGGAGATCCGACCATTGGATTCTCCTAAAACCAAAACCTTTGGGTTTGTATCGAAAAGAGCTTTCTAACGAATATGAGAGATTTGAAATCTAACAGTTGGATTTGGAATTATGTCCAAATAAAATTTGGAAAAGGTCGCTGTAAATGCAGTTCGATGGCCGTTTATGGAAATCGACTGCACGGGCCTTGATAAAATTATTAAAAATATCAATAACTAGTGTAAAATCATAAGTGATTTGGAAAGAATTGGGATGAAAAATTCCACATTTGAAAAGATAAAAATAGATTTTTATCGAAGTGAACTAGTTTTCAACTAGAATTATAATTCAATTATTTTTAAAGTAAATAAATTGGTTTTGAAATGGTTTTAAAAATAACCTGAATTTCCAATATATAATTTGGAAATGGATTTGAATCGAAATTGTCTTCGGAATATTTCGATGTTGAATTTCGTGATTATACAGATATTGTTATGGAAATTTAAAAGATATATATATATATATATCGTTATTTCCAATACGATATTTGTTGATTTCAGAATTGGTATTGAATATAAGCCGATATATTTTCTATTTTGAGCCTTGTATTTAATATCAAATTGGATTTTGGGTTCGTCGTGAATGGTATCTTTAATAATAATGTTCTTGAACCGAATGGAGTTAAGAAAACCAGAAACTGACTAGAGATAATTTAGGTTGAATGGTTTCCTGGGTATTGATCTGATGTTGGTTTCGGCCTTTGGGGTTGATACTTAGGGGATTGTTCTCTTACTAATTTACGGTTAGAGGCTAATGTGAATTGGGTTTATTATGAACTGTGTTTTTAACGACATTCGTTCTTTAACCCAATTTATAGTGAAATGTGATTTGGAATTTATAAATCTTTTTATTAAGATATAAGGGGAATTTTCCAAAGTAACGGTTTTCCAATTTAATATATTAAATTGGAATTGAATGGAATTCGATTGATAATATTCGAAGTGAACTTCTGCGAAGGGAGACTATTAACACATATGGAATTTAGAAGGCTTTGCTGTTATTCCATTTATATTATTAGTCGGTACACGAATTGATATCGATTATATATTGATTTGTTTTTCCGTGAAGGTTCCATAATTAATGGAATGTGATTTGGGTTTATCGTGAACGGTGTTTTAAATAACACTTGTTCTTTAACCCGATTAACAATGAAATAAGATTTTGGGTTGTTGTGAATGGTACCTTTAATAATACTGTTCTAAGACCCAAAGGAGTTAAGAAAATCATAAACTAACTGGGGATTAGTTAAGTTGAATGGTTTCCTGGTATTGATCTGATGTTGGTTTCGGCCTTCGGGGTTAATACTTAGGGAATTGTTCACTTGATAATTCACGTTTAAAGGCCGATGGAATGGAATGTGATTTTGGGTTTATCATGAACCGTGTTTTAAATGACATTGGTTCTTTAACCCAAATAAAGACAGGATATGTTTTCCCAAGATAAACAATCGTTAATATTGATTTGTGGGAAGATTAAAACCAAGTGGAGTTTTAATGCATCTTTAATTAGATTGAATTGGTATACAAAGGAAGATTAAAGAATAAATTTAAAGAATTTATCTTTGATAAAACTAATGGGAACCTTTCGTAAATTATCTGAATATTTGGATAAAGAAATATTCTGGATTGGAATGAGGCGTATTTTGTATTTTTATGGCACTTGTTTATTGTATACACGAGTTATTCAGAAAGACCGTGTTTATCCCATTCTGAATAAATCGATTCGACGATGTTTCGAGGATGATGACGGTGGTTCAAGGCCGGAGGTCTTCACATTGTTTGGATGATTATTGATGTCTTGATTGGGTTGTACACCCAAGGCGAGGTAGTAAGTGGTGATCGTCCAGACGTACTTGGAGATCGATGGATATGCGAGGCCTCTCCTCTGTGTTAGACATATGGGGGGAACAAGGTGTCTCCAGTTTCATTCAGATCCAGAACAGACTAGTAAATGGATGTGTGTCTGACATTGGATTTCATTTTGTGTGATTGATAGACATTGGTTACATAGCATGAATTGCCTGTGTGGCATGCTGAAATGCAAATGATCAAGGCTTCTGTTGAAAGGCAGAGTCTTGTGGTTGATGATCAAAGCACGACCTTTATGGCATAGCTTTGTGTAGCGTTAATTCGCGAGCCTCACACCCCGGTGTGGACCAGAAATGGGAGAGGACATCAGGGAGGACATGCGTTTCTTTCTAGCTAGGAGTGGTGTCAGCATTTTGCACGCCCTGGCATTTTACATATGTGGATGATGGATAGGAGGCGCCTATGTTATATCAGTAAATTCGGGGCCGATGGAGTCATTTAGCTCATTTACGCCCCATAGGGTGGGGAAATACAGTGTTCAGGCATTTTAATCTACATCGAGTGGATCAACCCTGACGATCCAAGGCTTGCCTGCATGCTTGCCTGAGACATGGTAGGCTAGATTGTCTCGAAGCTATAAGGACGATCCCTTGCCTTGGTTCACAGATGGAAATCCAACTTCCAATACGTGACAATTGCGGTTTTGATTGTAGGGCCTAGTATTGGCGACATGATATATGGTACTCATCCCGTCTAGGATTGATACATTTATATTTAAAGTTGTTTTATACACTATGCACTTATAACAATATCAAATTATTTGTTTTAATGTACTAAGCATGTTTGGCTATTATAAGGGAAAACCCTATCCCCCGGCTTGCGTTGCATTACGTAATAGGACCTAGGTCTTATAATAGCTTCATTTTTCCAAAAATCATTGCGCTACTTTGATATATGCACTGGTATTCTTGGGAGAAAACCCGTTCCATGTTATACGGTGCAGTCCCTTGATATATCTGATTTAAAGTAAAGTTTTAAATTACTGTTTTAGTTCTCACATCGGTCGCATGACTGACCTAGAGTTTATTGTTTGAACCTAAACTCTGGGTGCCCCTATTTTCCACACAGGCAGCTAGTAGTTTTGGTTTTGCAAATTTATATTCACAGGATCCTGGTTTACAGCTGGAATGATATTCACAAAGCTCTGTATCTGTGTATCTCCTTCAGTTGTGTATTGTGCTATTTTTCCGCTGCTATGTAATGTATTTAAATCTCTGATATTTAGTAAAGTTGTAATATTTATTCATACTCTGTATATTCTCGTATTCTGATGAAATTGTTGTAATAAGCAATGAAATGTTCTTCTGTTTGTGTGCTGATTCGTCTTGTCCTTAAGGCAATCCGTTCTTCCTCTTTTCTTCGGAGACCGGGGAAGTTTCTGGTCCTTACATTCTGAAAATCTGGGTTGTTACATTCTCCCCCACTTAAAATCTTTTCACCCTCGAAAAGGAATGGAGCTGAAAGTTGTTTAACTAACCAACTCAACTTTCATTCTGGCATTTATTCTTCAAGTTTTCAGTTTCTAAGAATTATCTAACTTTTCAAAAATTTGGCTAACTCCCTAAATTTTTGAATTTTTTTGCCATAACCATCTTTGTACGAGGAGACCTTTAAAACCGGAACTAGCCATGCCGGGCCCTCATCCTCAAAAAATAAAAATAAAAGGCCAAGTCACTAGCCAATCGGCTCATAAAATCATCCAAACCCAAGAAATATAGTAAACATATACCTATTTGTCGGGCATACAATTTTATTCCTCTTCTTAGCCTCCTTGCTATGACCTGTTCATTATATACACATGTACGTATATGCAATTGCAATCAATTTTCAAGTCAGTTCAATGTTTGATTCAATTTGGATTAATGGTTCAAAATTTTAATTAATCAAACAATACAATCAACAATCAATTAGTTGATTATCGTTTCAAACACATAACTTTTTTATATATACAAAAATCGTATTTTTGATGCCAATTCAAAAATAATAAATCCTATCTAGTTTTGGTTCTCACACCAGTCAATTGGAAATATATAAATATCCCACTTTCGAAACCCGAACATAAATGCAGATGATGCTCGAGCGATCATCAGAATCATCTCCAGGCTACTAGAGTGTGATTCTATATCTACCCAGAATATTTGAGACTTCAAATACACATTAATTACGTGTATATTCAAAATATTCATATACTCGATTGTCCAAAACAAAATAAAATAATATACTCAAATACATATACTTAGATTAAATTTTCAAAACTAAATTTGTTTTTAATAAATAATACTCTTCTAACTCATTCTACGATACCACTAATCCTATCTCTAACGTGTAACACCCCAGATTTTTTAATAATCGAATTAAATAAATTAAAGAATAAATGTTTAGCATTGTTCTAAGGTTTGTAAGCAAAAGACTTAGTAGCTCATTCGGTTGGAACATGTGACTTGCATACAAGAGGTACAGAGTTCGATCCCCGCCAACGCCATATTTTTGTTTTAGTGGAATGGCTAAAAAGCAGCTTAGTGTGAATGCGGTTCAAAAAGTAGTTTAGTGTGAAAATGGTTAATTAGGGAGGTAGAAATATATACAGATATATTTATAAAAATAAAATTCAACCAAAAATTTAAGATTTTTTTTTCAAGATAGCGGAAACGGGAAGGCAAAACACCAAACCTACCTATTTTATATGTCGACTTGAGACACGCTGGGTCGACCCAGGTCTCGGGTCGACCCCAGGGTCGACTCAGGTGGTTTGGAATTGGTCCCGTTGGCCCTAAATGGTCTATGACGAAATTTTTTGTTTTAGGGCTTTGGTGGCGATTTCTGGTTGGTCTGTTGACATCATTTCTTGGTTTCTAAGGCCTAGATGGATTCTAGAGTGATCTGACGGTTGTAGATAAATTCAAAGATAAATTCAAAACTCTATAAAAAGACCTATAGACTCAAACCCTAAATCAAAATTAAAACTAAAACTATGGTCGTCATGGTGTCGTCTTGAACCCTAGAGCAGCCGCCACCAATTTGAGAGGAAGAACATCAAATCAAATCAGTTCTATTCAACACTAATAACAAATATTCTAAAAAAGGGAGCTAATACAACTTCAGAAATCAGAATTCAGAACTCAAGACCGCTTTTGAGTTGTGAGTTCGATCACTTTAACAAAATAATTGCTAAATTAATTATGATGTGATATACATTGGATTATAAGTTGTGGTTGTGAATCTAATTCATATGTTCAATCATGTATGTTAACTTGATTCATATTATATGATGCTATGCAAGTTTTATATATGATGTTATGCAAGTTTCATGTATGATGTTATGCAAGATTAATATGATTATGCAAGTTAATATGATTATGCAAGTTTCATATATGATGTTATGCAAGTTAATATGATTATGAAAGTTTCATATATGATGTTATGCAAGTTAATATGATTGTGCAAGTTTCATATATGATGATATGCAAGATAATATGATTATGCAAGTTGTACATATGATGTTATGCAAGTTAATAGGATCACGCAAGTTGTATGCGAGTTATATGATGTTATGTAAGTTTGGATCTAAAATATATGCTAGTAGTTCATGATGTTAACTTGTGTCAATGAATCACTTTTTATAATCCAATCACCTAGGTTTATAACATCAGTTTTTATGCGAATATGGATGTGGAACATATGCTAGTTCGTATAAGTATTATGTTCATATGCAAGTTTAAGTGATAATTGGATTCACATATATACAAGTTCACACCTTTAAAGTTTAGATCCATATTCAAGTTGACATTTTTATGTTGAAACTATGACATGCATAGTTATGCAAGTTTACACCTTTATGTGGATCCATAGTTTACTTAGGTTAACACCTTTTATTGGATCCATAGTTATGCAAGATGACACCATTATGTTTAGGTTGACGACGTACATAGTTTATGTAAGTTTGGGATAATTACCTAGGCTAGTTGGGTGTAAAACTATGTTCATACACCTTTTAGATCTATGATTTTTGGATCCTTGATAATAAAAAGACTATGTAAGTATGTTGTAATTCTTAATTGCAAGTTAGACGCAAATTAGATCTTTTATTGTGTGTATGTGACTTTGTGACGTTTATTCCTTTTTTTTTAAGTATTAGACTATTAGCTAGTCTAATATGTATATGTCATGTGAAGCGAACGACTGACGGGGGTACGATGGGGATAATAGTGGATACACACATATTGTGAATTTGGCATGTAATGGCCTAAAAAGGCATGTAATTAATTTTAAGGAATAAAATTAATTAGTGATGAAATTGGTATAATTTAAGTACCATAAATAGATGAGCATAATTTGGGTGATAAATTATGGACATAAATAAATATGGAAATTTGAATAGGGAAAGTAATTCAAATTTGGGGAAAATTAATTAAGTATAATTAATTGCCTAAAACACGAGGTTGGACTCATTTGTGGTGTAAGACTACCCGGACCCGCCCGGCAAATCCAACAACCACAAATGGTAGCCCAATGTGAGAGGTCAAAGGCCCAAACTAAATGCGTAACAATTGTATGGACACGAGGTTAGGCTCGTTTGTGGTGTAAGACTGCCCGGACCCGCCCGACAAATCCAACAGCCACAAATGACAGTCTAATGTGAGAGGTCCTACAGGGGTTACGGTAGTAATAAATTAAGAAACACTTAACCAAAGTAAAACATGTGGTGGGACATGGGGGTTAAGTGGGTGCCTTGGGTGGCATGAGGAAATACGATTAGTAACATTTAACCAATGTAAAACATTTAAGTGGGACATAGGGGTTAAGTGGTTGCCTTGGGTGGCATGTGGAATTATTAATAGAAACCCTTAACCAAATTTATAACATGTAAGTGGACATGAAGGGGGTTAAGTGGGATGTACTAGAGGGGACCAAGCCTAGGTGGAAAGCTTGTATCAAGCATGAGGGGGGGGGGCTTTTCAGTCCGGTAGCCCATTAAGTATCTTTGTGAGCTCGACCCAAGTCGAGGACGGGACATGCCTACTGGGTCTGATTGTTAGAGGCCAAAACGGGTTAGCGGTGGCAATGCAAGTCCAATAGGGTCACGTGCGTGCGTGGGTCCGGGCTGGTAGGTAAGACGTTGTTGCATCGTGTAGGTATAAGCCATGCATCTCTGGTAGTATTGGGTTGCCACTTTGGGGAGTGATACACCGCACTGTGGGACCAGCACGGGTATCTACGAGTTAGGGAGCTGATCGAATGGGGCAAGGTAGTGGGTACACCTAGTGGAGATAGGAGCAGACAACACCTATGTAGTCAGCTAGGGGTACACGAAGCTACCACTATTATTAATAATTATTAAGGGTTACACCTAGTGGAGGTAGGAGCAGGTGGCACCTATGACGTAAGCTCGGAGTACATGGAATTACCATTATTACTTATTGAAGGGGTACATCTAGTGGGGATAGGTACACACTGAGTACCTATGATAGCAACTAGAGATATACAGTCAAACATGGAGGATAGTGGGTACATCTAGTAGTACACGAAGCTGTCATCGTTCTATTTAGCCAAGAGGGATCAAATTTCTAGAGTAACTAGTAGGGGTGCAGTTAGTGTTAGTACGGTATAGTACGGTAGAGTATAGTAATTATCCTATATTGATTAGGAAGCGCCATTAACGTTAACTCTGTTTCTCTTGATTGCCTTGCCATACCCATGTGGTTCACACGATCATTACATTATTCTCCAGCTTATAACTTATCTTATTGCTTTAATAATTATGTTGTTAGAGTTATCGGACTCGCCAGACTTTATGTCTGACCCCCTTTGTTTCCACCTCTTTTCTTCCTCCCCCCCCCCCCCCCCCCCGGTTCTAAGGGTGGGACTTGTACTAGTGTAGCTTGATTGGGATCTCTTTGGGAGCACTTGGATTTGGACTGCTGAAGTAAAGTTCAGCATATCATTTTCTTTATGGCTATTTGCAGTAGCGGGATTATGTACTTTGTTTTATCAAGATGGATATTATGTACTTGACTTTGGTTTATGGTTTTTGATGATGTAACCAAACATATTTACCTTCTGCTGCAATAAATAAAGTCATAAATTTTCAAGTACTGCTTTATATCTGTCTTATTGTGATTTTCTGTTCTATATTCACTTAAAATGCTCCATGGAAGTTAATTCATTCCCTTTGTGAGTGACATTAATGGACGTGGGGTATTACACGTGGTATCAGAGCTGAAGGTTACCAGAACAAATAAGATATTTTGAATAACTATTTTTCAAAAGCATTTTTATAAAGAATACTTTCAAAAATATGTTTGTAGAAGGGTATTTTTGAAAGAAAAGTTTATTTTAAGAACATAATCCCCAAGAGCCATATATCCTTCCTTTGATTCTCCGTTTTGAATCTCTTCCTCTTTCTCTTTTTGATTCCCCCCCTCCGCGTATAGATGATTTTTCTAAGATAAATAAGGACTTCCGTACGAAGGACGGAAAACCACTTCAAGGGACTTAGACGTTTGTCGGGCTAGAAGTTAGTCCAAGGAAGTGGAGGCGTTGTTGGTACCTTTAAGATAGACGATGGGATGAAGGTTCAAATAGTTGTTTGGTTAACAAAGGACGAAACCTCATCTTGGTGGGAGGTCACGAATGGAGAATGTGAAAAAGAAGGCTAGTTGTTTTGGAGAAATAGGACACCTTAGGATTGTCCAAAGAGGCAAGGACAAAGTACAGGATCTTCTGGAGGGTAGTTGTATTCCCTCACGGCTGGTATACCTGATGGGGGTAGGACCGTCTAGGTTGAAATTTGGTTTTCTTTATCATCATGTTCGAACTTTGTTTGATTCTGGTGCTTCATACTCGTTAGTATGTGCTTCATTAGTTGAAACACTGCACCTAAATACCAGTCTAGTTAAGGATTCCATCCTAGTCTCAAATCCTGTTGGTGGTTCGGCTCATCCTTCAATGTTTTGTCGGGATTTGAGAGTGTCTATCTTGGGCGTTGGATTTGAATGCAATGCCTTCGTCCTTGGTTTCACGGGCTATAGTTTGATTCTAGGGGTGGATTGGCTAACCAGGCGGGGTGCCATCCTAGATTGTGAAAGGAGGGTAGTTAGACTATTGATTTGTTATGAAAAGACCCTCATATTTCTTGTGACCCTAGGGGTTCAGTGATGCTTAGCTGCCTAGAATCTTCTGACGCATCCAACGATGATTGGGAGTCTGTTTGTGTGGTCCGTGAGTATGGAGACGTCTTTGATAAAGTGCAGGGTTTACCCAGAGGCGCGAAATAAGTTTTCGTATGTGCTTAATAGATTAAGCAAAGCCAGTTATGTGATCAGCGGTGGTTTTGGAGCAACACTGGCAAGGACAGCCAGAGTCGGTCAAGTGCTCAATTGGTTGGTCATCTTACTAGTATCATCTCACGTAGGTCGTCTGAATTCGAAGGAGGTATCCCTTGGGTGTTTGTCTAATATTGGTTTAGGCCTTTGGGGCTTGCACTTGGGGGATGTCGAGTTCGACTAGGATGGTCTGTGTGAGAGATGGATAGTTGTGACGATTTTGCATGGGATAATATCCTGGTTTACTCTAGAAGCAGAGAAGAGCATGCCCTACATCTTAGGGAAAGCATAGGGACCCTACAAGCGCACCAGCTTAAAGCTAAGTTCTCCAAAATACCATTTTTGGAAGAAAGAAGTGAGGATATTAGGGCATGTGGTCTCTATGGAAGGGCGATATGTTATTGTGGAAGACAGTCGAAATTCCATGAGAAGAATTACCCTACCCACGACTCAGAATTGGCTGCCATAGTTTTTGCGCTCAAGTCTCGGCGTCATTATTTGCTTAGTGAGAAGTTTGAGTTGCTTGCAGACCATAATTCGCTAAAGTACTTGTTCTCTTAGAAAGATCTAAACCTGAGGCAACAAAGGTGGATGGAGTTCTTGGCGCCCTTCGATTTCTAGATAGCATATACCCTTGACAAGGATAACATTGTGGTGGATGCCTTGATTAGGAAAAAGTTGACATTGAGTCCTTATTTTGTCGAGCGACGTAGCTTAGAGTTTATCTCTACTTTTGACTTTAGATCATCCATTGATTTTGTATGCAGTTTGCTAGCGTCCTTGAGGTCAAACGTACGCTTTTGGGATAGATTGGCGAGGAGCAGCGAGAGGACCCACAGTTGGTTGAGTTAGTGGAAAAGATAAAAAGAGAGGAGTCATCGAGCCGTCTCCGTAGGTATAACCCAGATGATAAGGGTTGGTTACGTAGGGACGGTAGACTTTGTGTACCACAGGACGAGAACTTGAAGAAGACCATCCTTGATGATGCACATCGTTCGAAGATGACCATCCATCCTGGTTGGGACAAGATGTATATGGACATGAGACGAGTTTACTTTTGGGCCGGTATGAAGAAGGATGTGGCAGAGTTTATTGCTAGATGCTTGGTGTGCCAATAAGTAAAAGCAGAGCAAAAGAAGCCCGGTGGATTGATTCATCCATTGGAGGTCCCACAATGGAAGTGGGAAAGTGTTTCGATGGACTTTGTTGACGGATTACCAAGATCGAGGAAGGGTAATACGGGGATTTGGGTCGTGGTAGATATACTTACTAAGAGCGCTCATTTCATTCCCGTGAAGAGTAAGAGGATTGATCCATGGTTAGCCTCTGTATACATTCGAGAAATAGTTCGTTTGCACGGTGTTCCTTCTAGCATAGTGAGCGACCGCGATCCTATCTTTACTAGCGAATTTTGGAAGAGCTTGCAAGAGGCGGTAGGGACTCAGTTATGTTTGAGCACCGCATATCATCCTCAGAAGGATGGCCAGACCGAGAAGGTGAATCGTATTCTAGAAGACCTATTGAGGTTGTGTGTCTTAGATTTCGGAGGTACATGGGAGGAACATCTTCCGTTGGTGGAGTTCGCATATAATAACAGCTTTCTGTCTAGCATTAGCATGGCACCGTTCGAGGCTCTTTATGAACGACAGTGTTGTTCGCCTACATGTTGGTGGGAGTCTACAGATAAGATCTTACTTGGGCCCGATATGGTTAGAGAGACTTCGGAAAAGATCGATTTGATTCGAAGGAGGATGAAGATGGCGCAAGATAGGCAGAAATCTTATGCGGACAAGAGGAGGATAGATCTTGAGTTTGATATTGGGGACATAGTCTTTGTCAAAGTGTCTACATTACCGAACGTCATTCGCTTTGGGTCCGTTGGGAAGTTAGCACCAAGGTTCGTCGGGCCGTTTCCTATTAAGGAGAGGATTGGGAAGATGGCGTATAGAGTGGAGTTGCCCGAGAGACTTAGTGGCGTACACGATGTATTCCATGTGTCACATTCGAGGAAGTGCTTGCACGAGACCACGGAAGTGGTAGAGCCGAGCTTACTTAGAGAGGTGGAGATAGAGCGTGATGCGACGATTCGGCGAGCTCCTACATGCATTCTTGGGTCGGAGATTAAGAAGTTGAGGAATTGAGAGGTCAAGCTAGTCAAAGTGCAATGGGGAGATGATGAGAGCAATGCTACTTGGGAGACGGAAGAGAAGATGCGTTCATTATACCCTTTTCTTTTCGAGGGTATGTCTTTTAGTTTCTCCTTTATCGCTTACCTTATACTTATCTTATCTTTAGTATGTCCTCTCGTTAGTACCTTTGACCTTTAGATAGGGTAGTCCTATGATTGAAACATGTGTTTGAGACATGTTATGTATGATGGATGCATGTGGATGCAAGTGTTTGCTAGTGGTTGCTTATGGATGCATATACACACACTTTAGGCATTAGATCGGCTCAATCACTTAATAATGCGTATTGCATATAAATGTGTGTGCATATTTAAGCTAATGGATGTATAATGGTTAACTATCATATGGATGTTGCATTTTGGTGAATGGTTATGCACACATGTAGAAATAATATGTATCGATAGGGTTCTTTCGCATACATAATGGATGCATGGCACTATCATTGTTTGCATTAAGGAGGTCAACTGAATCAGTTGACCGCCTGATTTTGCATTAGATAAGGAACATATACACGCACTTTTTGCATATGTTCATACAACATTAGAAATTCTATAAGGACAATGGATGCCTATGTTTAATGGTTGAGTAGATGGTTGTTTGGATGTTAGGATATGCATTCTCCTTAACTTAGAGATTTCGGGGGCGAAATCCTTTAAGGAAGGGAGAATGTAACACCCCGGATTTTTGAATAATCGAATTAACTAAATTAAAGAATAAATGTTTAGCATTGTTCTAAGGTTTGTAAGCAAAATACTTAGTAGCTCATTTTGTTGGAACATGTGACTTGCATACAAGAGGTACAGAGTTCGATCCCCGCCAACGCCATTTTTTTGTTTTAGGGGAATGGCTAAAAAGCGGCTTACTGTGAACGCGGTTCAAAAAGTAGTTTAGTGTGAAAATGGTTAATTAGGAAGGTAGAAATATATATAAATATATTTATAAAAATAAAATAAAATAAAATTCAAACTAAAATTTAAGAAAAAAAATCAAAACAACAGAAACGGGAAGGCAAAACACCAAACCGACCTATTTTATGGGTCGACCCAAGACCCGCTGGGTCGACCTGAGGGTCGACTCAGGAGGTTTGGAATTGGTCCCGTCGGCCCTAAATGGTTTATGACGAAATTTTATGTTTTAGGACTTAGGTGGAAAATTCTGGTTGGTCTGTTGACATCATTTCTTGGTTTCTAAGGCCTAGATGGATTCTAGACTGATCTAACGGCTGTAAATAAATTCAAAACTCTATAAAAAGACCCATAGACTCAAACCCTAAATCAAAATTAAAACTAAAACTATGGCCGTCATGCTGTCGTCTTTAACCCTAGAGCAGCCGCCACCAATTAGAGAGGAAGAACAACAAATCAAATTAGTTCTATTCAACCCTAACAACAAATATTCTTCAAAGGGGAGCTAATACAACTTCAGAAAGCAGAATTCAGAATTCAAGACCGCTTTTGAGTTGTGAGTTCGATCACTTTAACAAAATAATTGCTAAATTAATTATGATGTGATATACGTTGGATTATAAGTTGTGGTTGTGAATCTAATTCGTATGTTTAATCATGTATGTTAACTTGATTCATATTATATGATGTTATGCAAGTTTTATATATGATGTTATGCAAGTTTCATGTATGATGTTATGCAAGATTAATATGATTATTCAAGTTAATATGATTGTGCAAGTTTCATATATGATGTTATGCAAGTTAATATGATTACACAAGTTTCATATATGATGTTATGCAAATTAATATGACTATGCAAGTTTCATATATGATGATATGCAAGATAATATGATTATGCAAGTTGTACATATGATGTTATGCAAGTTAATAGGATCACGCAAGTTGTATGCGATTTATATGATGTTATGTAAGTTTAGATCTATAATATATGCTAGTAGTTCATGATGTTAACTTGTGTCAATGAATCCCTTTTTATAATCCAATCACCTAGGTTTATAACATCAGTTTTTATGCGAATATGGATGTGGAACATATGCTAGTTGATATAAGTATTATGTTCATATGCAAGTTTAAGTGATAATTGGATTCACATATATACAAGTTCACACCTTTAAAGTTTAGATCCATATTCAAGTTGACATTTTTATGTTGAAACTATGACATGCATAGTTATGCAAGTTTACACCTTTATGTGGATCCATAGTTTACTTAGTCAACACCTTTTATTGGATCCATATTTATGCAAGATGACACCTTTATGTTTAGGTTGACGACATACATAGTTTATGTAAGTTTGTGATAATTACCTAGGCTAGTTGGGTGTAAAACTATGTTCATACACCTTTTAGATCTATGATTTTTGGATCCTTGATAATACAAAGACTATGCAAGTATGCTGTAATTCTTAATTGCAAGTTAGATGCAAATTAGATCTATTATTGTGTGTATGTGACTTTCTGACGTTTATTCCCTTTTTTTATGTATTAGACTACTTGCTAGTCTAATGTGTATATGTCATGTTAAGCGAACGAATGACGAGGGTACGATGGGGATAATAGTGGATACACACATATTGTGAATTTGGCATGTAATGGCCTAAAAAGGCATGTAATTAATTTTAAGGAATAAAATTAGTTAGTGATGAAATTGGTATAATTTATATACCATAAATAGATGAGCATAATTTGGGTGATAAATTATGGACATAAATAAATATGGAAATTTGAATAGGGAAAGTAATTCAAATTTAGGGAAAATTAAGTATGTATAATTAATTGCCTAAGTCACGAGGTTGGACTCATTTGTGGTGTAAGACTGCCCGGACCCGTCCGGAAAATCCAGCAGCCACAAATGGTAGCCCAATGTGAGAGGTTAATGGAACAAACTAAATGCGTAACAATTGTATGGTCACGAGGTTAGGCTCGTTTGTGTTGTAAGACTGCCCGCACCCGCCCGGCAAATCCAGCAGCCACAAATGCCAGTCTAATGTGAGAGGTCCTACAGGGGTTACGGTAGTAATAAATTAAGAAACACTTTACCAAAGTAAAACATGTGGTGGGACATGGGGGTTAAGTGGGTGACTTGGGTGGCATGAGGAAATACGATTAGTAACACTTAACCAAGGTAAAACAAGTAAGTGGGACATAGGGGTTAAGTGGGTGCCTTGGGTGGCATGTGGAATTACTAATAGAAACCCTTAACCAAATTTAAAACATGTAAGTGGACATGAAGGGGGTTAAGTGGGATGTACTAGAGGGGACCAAGCCTAGGTGGAAAGCTTGTGTCAAGCATGGGGGGCCCTTTTCAGTCCAGTAGCCCATTAAGTATCTTTGTGAGCTCGACCCAAGTCGAGGACGGGACACGCCTACTGGGTCTGATTGTTAGAGGCCAAAACGGGTTAGTGGAGGCAACACAAGTCCAACGGGGTCACGTGCGTGCGAGGGTCCGGGCTGGTAGGTAAGACGTTGTTGGATCGTGTAGATATAAGCCGTGCATCTCTGGTAGTATTGGGTTGCCACTTTGGGGAGTGATACACCCCAATGTGGGACCAGCACGGGTATCTACGACTTAGGGAGCCGATCGAATGGGGCAGGGTAGTGGGTACACCTAGTGGAGATAGGAGCAGACGACACTTATGTAGTCAGCTAGGGGTACACGAAGCTACCACTATGATTAGTAATTATTAAGGGGGTACACCTAGTGGAGATAGGAGCAGGCAACACCTATGACGTCAGCTAGGAGTACATGGAAATACCATTATTACTTATTGAAGGGGTACATCTAGTGGGGATAGGTACACGCTAGGTACCTATGATAGCAACTAGAGATATACAGCCAAACATGGAGGATAGTGGGTACATCTAGTAGTACACGAAGCTATAATCGTTCTATTTAGCCAAGAGGGATTAAATTTCTAGAGTGACTAGAAGGGGTGCAGTTAGCGTTAGTAAGGTACAGTATGGTAAAGTATAGTAATTATCCTATATTGATTAGGAAGCGCCATTAACGTTATCTCTGTTTCTCTTGAGTGCCTTGCCATACCCATGTGGTTCACACTGTCATTACCTTATTCTCCAGCTTATATCTTATCATATTGCTTTAATAATTATGTTGTAAGAGTTATCGGACTCGCCAGACTTTATGTCTGACCCCCTTTGTTTCCAACTCTTTTCTTCCTTTTCCCCCACAGGTTCTAAGGGTGGGACTAGTACTAGTGCAGCTTGATTGGGATCTCTTTGGGAGCACTTTGATTTGGATTGGTGAAGTAAAGTTCAGCCTATCATTTTCTTTATGGCTATTTGCAGTAGTGGGATTATGTACTTTGTTTTATCAAGATGGATATTATGTACATGAATTTGGTTTATGGTTTTTGATGATGTAACCAAACATATTTACCTTCTGCTGCAATAAATAAAGTTTTAAATTTTCAATTACTTCTTTATATCTGTCTTATTGTGATTTCTATTCTATATTCACTTAAAATGCTCCATGGAAGTTAATGCATTCCCTTTGTGAGTGACATTAATGGACGTGGGGTGTTACATAACGAGTCATTCTCATTGGATATTCCTAATCCAATCTCTAATGAATTCTTTCATTCAGTTCTAATGTATCTTGTTCTCGAGCTCTATAAACCAAAGCTCTGATACCAATTGAAACAACCCAAACTCGCCCTTACGGGAAAGCCCGGATTGAGTTGAGAACAAGACAAATCAGAATGCAAACAAAAAACATTTCATTGCTTATTACAACAATTATGTAACACCCCACATCCGTTAGTGTCACTCACAAAGGGAATGCACTAAGTTCTGTGGAGAATTTAGTGTAAAAGATGCAGATAAATTACAAGATAGACAGAAATCAAACAGCGGAAATAAAACTTAGCTTTATTGATAAAATAGTTTGTACAATGATTTCTTTACACTATCAGAGTATCATCTGTCTTACAAAATAAAGAAGCATAAAACAAACATTTATATTCCCCAATTCTTGCAAGAGCCAACCATAGCATCTGAAAAGAGGGTCCAAGCAAAACTTCGACCAATCTTCAAGCTAGGAAAGAGTGACAGTCCAACTTAACCTGAGCTATACTATTCCCTACTTTACAACCTGGGGGGGGGGGGAGCAGAAGAAAAGAAGACGAAAGAAAACAGAGTTAGACATAAAGCCTGAGTAAGTTCAGTAACTTCTAGCATGTGAACATGGAAAAACTAAACGACATGAATTAACTGAGTACAAGATAACACCAAGATGATAGGGTCAGCAAGGTTAGACAAGATATGCTAAAATAAGATAAAACTGGATACGCTCTAATACTTTCGCCGCTTCGCTGTTTATACTGATTTCTATATCTCTGCACCAACTAACTAGTGTCCCAACTAGTAACGATAACGTGATCCCAATCCCTGTAGTTTTCATCGCCTTCAGGCATACATTTATTATTTACTACCTAGGTCAAATCTAGGGTTTTCTACCTAGTGCCTTCTAGATTCAACTAGAGTCTACAATATCTGCTGAACGCTTCTCCGATTCAGGGTTTATGCCACCTAGTCCAACCAGGGATTATGCTACCTGACGAACGATGCCCCTAAGTCTAGGACACACTACCTAGAGTGGTATATGTTCCTATACTTCCCCACGCATGTATCGCGAATCGTTATCGCTTGTCTAGATGCACATGTCCTGTAATGTGCGGCCCGAGTCCTGTTACAGGGCAAATCAAGAAACACAGAACTCGGTCGGGAGCTTTCAGATATCTGCCGATGCAGATGCTAAGGTCTGTTTTTGTTCCAGTGGCTATGGTCCCACTTGACCCCTCCCTCAACTAATGAAAGGCACACCTTGAAAAATGAGAACTATACGCCGGCCCCGGTGCCCCACTACCTATGGCCATCCTCACCCATAACTAGATAGCAAGTATATGGTCTTTTGGAGTTCTCCGCCTTTCCGCTTCACGTATCTCGATTGACTGAAGATGGATGGTAGACGACGAGTTGCTATCACAGGGCTACCGTTTTGTAATACCCCGCCTCCGCTAGGGTCACTCGCAAAGGAATGCACTAGCTTTAGAGGGGCATTATTGGTAAACATGCACAGAAATATCACAAGACAGAACATATATAAATAGCGGAAGTAAAATCAAACTTTCATAAACATGGATAAATAAGGTCTAAAGCCTTTTACATCAGAGTACATCAAAACCTGTCTTGAAATAGTAAAGAAGCATAAAGACTTTTTAATAAATTATTCCCCAAATAAAACAGTAAAGTAGCCATAGCCAAGAAAGTCCAAGCCATCCATGATGACCTTCAAACAGAAGAAGTCCGAACCAAACAGCATTGTTTCCTCCCTGTAACCTGGGGGGAAACGGAAGAAAAGAGGCGAAACAAAACGGGTCAGTCAAAAAGACTGAGTAAGTCCTATCTACTTCCAGTATAAAAACAGGTACAGGTAACATGACATGCATAAACTGAAAGTAAACATAAGGATAACTACAAGATAGATAAACCAGGGTAGCCGGTTGAACTACTGCGGAGAGGTAAACTAAGATATCATAATAAACTACGGTGCTATGATCAGTCAAGGTATCACATCGTCAGATTTCTACCGAGTACATTATCCCAAGGTATCTACCCCGTCTAACCTCCCATGGTATCTATTATGTATATTTTTCCGTGTTCTAACATGTATATTTGCTCTGCACCTCTCGTACTAGTATCCCTACTGGCGTCATGTGTTAACCATGAATGTCCCTTGCTCAATGTCGTGTAATGGTCCATGTCAACCTAATATATCGCATATATAGGTTACTCAAATCATATGTTTCTTTCCATGTATATAAGTTCAGTCCTTTGCCGTACGTCGTACGGGCTTCCTCATGTCGTACTATCCTTGAAATCGTTTGGACTGTCACCCTTGTTCTAGCTAGGTTCTTCCATATGAATCATCGTTTGAACTACTAGGACTTACGCCACCTAGCACCACTAGGGATTACGCTTATCTATTGCACGCTTTCGTATTTCGGTTTGGGTTAAACACCTAGGCGACTAGGGATTACGCTAACCCTCAACCGCGCCCTTTTTCCCCACGCATTCATCGTGAATCGTTTTCCTATAACTGTATGCACATGTATCACATCGTGCCATCCGAGTCCTGTCACAGGGAAAAACAAGAAATACAGGACTCGGTCGGGAGCTTTAGATTTATCTGCCGATGCAGATAGTAAGGTCTGCTTTTCTACACGTGGCTATGGTCCCACGAGACCCCTCCCTCAACTAGTGAAAGGCAACACAAGAGAAAATCTTGCATGAGAACTACACTCCGGCCAGCCCACATCCTACGGCCTACCTCACCCATAATTAGATAGCAATTATGGTCTGTTGGGTGTTCCCTGCCTTTCCGTACGTATACGCTTGACTCAAGATGGTAGATGATCGGCGAACTTGCTATCTCGGGCACCTTATGTATCCGTCGACTCACTGCTATCCATCCCAGTCTTTAGGTCGCTCGCATAGCAACCAAGGCATATTCGTGGTTCTTCTACCGCAGACCTCAACCTCTCGTGAGCCAGGATGATCATCTGCGACATCACAGAGGGATACCAAGAATATCCTCACGTTCCCCAAAGCCGCTGCTTCGTTACCCAGTTCGCTGGAGCCTTTATCTAAATCAGATAGCCTGCTCCTACACGTATACTTAAACGATGACCTACCGTATCGGGTTACTCATCTATCTAAGAAGTGGTCCAAATTTCCTTGACTAAGAATTATTACTTAGTTTCCCTTAACTAAGGTTTACCACTTAGCCTTATTTCCCTTATCCTTGTTAACTATGGTTATTTACCTAATCCTCCGAATTAGGGTTTATCTAATGGGTTAAGTGTCACTTAAGTTCATAACTTAGCCCGTCTACAAACCATGTCAAAATTGGCTAAGTATCCAAGTCCAAGACTTACCCCTACCAACCATGTGTCAAGTTGGCTAAGTATATCAAGCAATCCATAACTTAACCTCGTCTAATTATCATTTAGATTGGTTAATTATATAAATTAACTTGACCTTGTCAAATTACCGAGTCACATCGGTCAAGCGTATTCAAGTGATTCGTGACCTAGCCTTATCATGTTTTCACGTTAGATTGGTTAAGTATAGATTAACTTAACCTCATCAAATTAACGAGTTAGATTGGTTAAGTATAGGTCACTTAACCTCATCAAATCATCGTGTTAAATTAGTTAAGTGTTTAACTTAACCCCATTAAATTACCAAGTGGGATTAATTAAGTCTAGGCTAGCTTAACCCCATCCGATTACCACGTTTAGATTAGTTAAGCCTAATCTTAACCCCATCTATTAACTGTATTATACGGTTAAGTGTCATTAAGAAAATTTACTTAACCTTATCACATTATTGTGTTGGATTGATTAAGTGTTGGTTAACTTAATCCCGTCCACTAGTCGTATAAAAATGGTCAAGTGTCATTAGGCAAATCAAGTTACTTAACCTACCCAAGCTTATCATGTTTTGTTATGTATCATTAGCCTAATCAAATTTCTTAACCCATTTGTCCATATCATATTTAGTTAAGCCTCATTAATCAAATTAACTTAACCCTATTGTGTGGCATTAATTTAATTAATGCACCCTCAACCTCTCACATTAGACCTTGTTGTGGTTACTAGTTAAGCCGGGCGGGTCCGGGTAGATTTACACCACAACCTAGTCTAACCTCGGGTCTTAAGCGCGACATGACCAACTTCTCACATTGGGTCCTATTGTTTGCAACTGCTAGTTAGGCCGGTCGGTTCCGGGTAGTTTTACGTTGCAAACTCAACCCAACCTCGAGTTGGCCACACTCATATTATCTAAGTTCATCATGTTTCCAAAACATGTTACAAGTTTCCAAGCATTTGGGTAGACCTAACTTAATAGGTAAATTCCCAAAGGGTAGTCCTAACTTAATAGGTAAATTCCCAAGCTCATGTTTTATGCATACTTACATGCCAACTTCCATGTTATCTTTCAAGTCATATTTTCAAGTATAAACACATGTCATATTCAAGTTAAAATTTTGCGACATGTTCATGTTTATCTAACTACCCAAAATCGTGTTTTCCCAACGCGAGCAAAGCGAGTCAACATAGTAAGAATACCATGTCACATATTGGTCTCAAAACATGCATGATGCCAAAAAGGGATTGGCTTCCACATGCATAACATCATAAAGGGATTGGCCATAAACATGCATAGTGTCATAGGGTAATTTGGCCACAAACATGCATATTATCAAAAGGGTTTAGCCATAAACATGCACAACTTAAAAAGAGGGGATTGGCCATGAGCATGCATAATCTCATAAAGGATTTGGCCACAAACTTGCATGATAGCATAAAGGGTTTGGGTTCATAAACATGCATAAGCCCCAAAATCTAATCTTAGCCAATGTTTCACAAGTAAAATGGTTCCTAAAGGTTCATGCTAGCATTTCATGCATAAAGATCCAAACTTGCAAGTTAAACTAGGTTATGCATAGCATGAGAGGCATGATTAAGTCACTCACATGGCCTAAGATCATCAATATGAACACAAGAGGCATGGTAAGGTTCATATAGATTCGCATAATCATGTTTAGCCTCATTTTATCCCATGTCAACATTAAAAATACCGTTTTGATCCAAAAGTAGCTAGAACTTACATAGTTAGGCCTAGGGAAAGAAGCATGGATCATCTTGGCTAAGAAAGGTGCCTCATTTGTAGAAGAATCGTCATGGAACTCGCATAGCAACGTTGATTTGGCCTTCATTTGGTGTAGCAAGCTTGCACCTTTTGATTTGAACTTGATTTGAGTGCATAGGCTCTAGGGATTTGAGATGGAAGCCATGATCAATATTGATTTTGGCAGCACTTAGTTGCTAGGTTTGATTTTTAGGGATTTAGGTTAGGTTTAGGGTCTTTTTATAGAGATTAGGATAGTTTTAGGCCCTAGGATTAGATCTAGGATTAATCTAGACCACAGAAATCGTCACAGGCCCATCAGACCAGACCAAGACTGCATCCAGGTGCACCAGGCCACAAAACACGGCGTTGTGTTTTTGGGCCCAATCGACACCCAAGTCGACAGCCCTGTCGACTTGGGGTCCAGGGGTGTCGACAGCCCTGTCGACTCCCCTGTCGACATGGGCTCTGGCGGGAAAATTCCCGCCTACCCCAAGACTTGAACTTCCTAGTGATTTTCAAACTTGGAAACCCTGAAAACTTCGACGGACCATAACTTGGTCATACGGACTGCGATTCTCGAAAACTCGGACTCTATTTCGCGTATTTTTCCGAGACGAACGCAATGGCATAGCCCATTTTACTTGATTCAGAATTTAAAATTAAATTCTGCCTTGATTCTCGTTTTAACATGTTATCGAAATACGAGTTGTTACACGTTTTCTCGCCGAATCACGCTGGTCCATCCTAGTCTTTAGGTTGCCATATTTTGCAACCAAGGCATACCCCTGGTTCTTCTACGCAGACCTTAACCTCTGTGAGCCCAGGAGGATCATCTGTAGCCTCACAGAGGGATACCAAGAGTACCCTCACGTCCCCTCGAAGCCTCGGGCTTCGTAACCCAATTCGTTGGAGCCTTCTTTTTAATCAGACGGACGTCCGCTCCTTCCCGTGTCATACTAAGAATTACTACTTGGTTCTGCTAACTAAGGTTTACCACTTAGTTTCCCGAATCATTGTTTTCTTAACGAAGGTTTACTACTTAGCTCCTTTTAACTAAGGTTTACTACTTAGTCCTCTTTCCCGCCAATTTGGATTGGTTAAGTGTCATTAGTCAATTCAAGCTAACTTAACCCTCTCCCTTTATCCTGTTAAACTGGTTAAGTGTCATCAATAATTCATGTTGACTTAACCCTCCCACAAACCAAGTTATATTTGTTAAGTATTTCTTATTACTTAACCCTACCCATTCATCCTGTATTGGTTAAGTGTTCCTTTTTAACTTAACCCTGCCCGTCTGTTTTAACTAACATGTTATTATTGGTTAAGTATTATCACTTCATGTTTTAGACTTAACCCTATTCCTTTATCACAATCTGACGGTTAAGTGTTCAAGTTTACTTAACCCTACGGTCCAGCCCAACTAACATATCATATTGGCTAAGTATATTAGATTTTACTTAACCCCAACCTCTAGTCTAGTTAACATGTTAATTTGGCTAAGTGTATTAACTTTACTTAACCCTACCTTCTAGTCTAGTTAACATGTTAATTCGGCTAAGTGTTTCCTTAGTTACTTAAACCCTACAAATCTTGTCTTGTTACCATGTTAAGTTGGTTAAGTGTCCCTATGGACCTAGCCCTCCCATTCTAGCTTAACTGTGTTATGTTGGTTAAGTGTTCCTATGGACTTAACCCTCCCATTCTAGCTTAACTGTGCTAGGTGTCTATATGAACCTAACCCCACCCATTGGTTTGGTTATCATGTTGAATTGGTTAAGTGTATTAATTAACTTAACCCTACCATTCTTGTTCTAGCTTTAACTAAATATATTAAAGCCGTGACCACTCACATTAGATAGATATTGTTGCGAACACGGGATGTGCCGGTTGGTTCCGGGCAGGTTTACATCGCAACTCAGTCTAA
Organism: Allium sativum; assembly: GCA_030737875.1. Lineage (NCBI taxonomy): Eukaryota > Viridiplantae > Streptophyta > Magnoliopsida > Asparagales > Amaryllidaceae > Allium > Allium sativum. The sequence continues at coordinate 325,997,109 of CM060926.1, forward strand.
CCTCGGGTTAGGCATATTCGTGTTTTCTAAGTTCAAAGGGTTTTGATTAATTTTCATATCAGGTTTCGAAAGTAACCATCCCGTCCGTCGGATCAGTTAGGGATAGCCAGGGAGAGCAGGAAACTTGTATTTTCCAAACCCAAGCCTTGACACTATCCTCTCTGTCACCCTAGAACTTTCTGGTGTGTCATTAAAAGAGATGTCGTTAATAAACCTTTAATTTGTCAAAATTCACATTTACCTTATTTAGGACAAATTCTATAAATTATTCCTAAATTACTTATCTCCTAATTACTCTTTTAATGTAAATTGTCAACATTCATTCTTATGGCCCATTTCCCCCTCTAAATCATATTTATGCCCTTTTGGTATGTAAACTATACCAAATAAAGTGTCACTAACCATGATTTTGCTAAGCCTGACAATTACTCACAATTATGGCCAATTTCAAATTTATACCAATATACTTGTTATGCCAAATTAGCTAATCCAATTCTGATCTAACATTCTAATTACAGTTCATGTCCAACTAGACTTATTATTCTAGTTCACAATTCATGTAAACGCTAGATTTAAATGTCAATACTAGATTCAAATTACACATCCTATAATTCATGTCAGATTTATCCAATTTCACTTCCGTGAACATGCCATAATACATGTTCCCAATTTATGCCAATTTCCAAGTTTATAACTACGTTTTTAGTAAATTTCATATTTTGCCCAAATCGTATTCCCACCGCTGGTATAATCGTGACTCAATCTAGATTATAGATAAATCTAGATTCCTAGAAAATAGGGAATGAACCAAAGATGCTATGAAAAAGGATGGACATAATAACTGGCATAAAAAGTTTTGGGTAACGACGTATGTTCAAGAACATGGGTAGACCTAACTTAATAGGTAAATTCCCAAGGTGTAAAACCAAGAATAGACAGAGTAGGTTCAAGAACATGGGTAGACCTAACTTAATAGGTAAATTCCCAAGGTCTAAAACCAAAGAAAACCAAGAACAGACAGAATAGATAATCAGGTTTAGACCCAATTTCATAGTCACAAAACTTAAGCAACACTTCCCTAGTCATGAATCACAGTTGTTCTTGTTATGTTATAGGAAATAGTTTATGTTTCCAAATCAAAGGCATAGGCTTGTGTTGATGGTCGAGGAAATAATTCTCATAGTCACAGTCACAATCGTAGGCAATGTTCATAGTCATAGGCAATGTCCATAGTCATAGGCAATGTCCATAGTCATAGGCAATGTTCATAGTCAAAGAGGCATATGATTTTAAGGTCCATAGTTTCATAGTCACAGTCTTATCGGTCATTGAATCATAACAGTTCTTAGTTAAGTCCAAGGATATAGGCACAGATTCGAATAGAAAGATTTGGCATATTCTTTTATTCCTTTAATTCATGTCACGAACAGAGAGAAACGTTCAAATCTAAAAAGTAACTGACTTACAGAAATTAGATTAGAATAGAAAGATGGCGTTGCTATGATTCGTGCGACGTTGCTCGAAACCGTTTGAGCTAGCCTTTGATTCTTATCTTGAAGCTTTAATCTTGATTCGAACCTCTTCTTGACAAACTTGAGCAGCACTTCGTCGTCCTGATTTATTTTATATTATTCTATTTATTATTTAATTAAGAGGAGGAGAAGAAGCCATGTTCGCCAAGAATCTTTGCAACATAAGGGTAGATAAGAATTGTGAATAGAGAAGGAGACTAGGGTTGCTTATATAGTGTTAGGTGGACGAACCTAGGCAGAAAACGTGACCAAATACATTAGAACGAACCAGGTTCAGAAAGCTGGAAAAAACAGGGGGGTCGTCCCCCAGGTCGACTACCCAGTCGACCTAGGTGCCCCAGGTCGACTACCCAGTCGACCTGGGTGCCTTGGATAGGAAAATTCCCGCCTAGCCCAACCTGGGTCCGTTTTCGAATTTGAACTCCTTTTCTGCCCTGTTTTGAAATTTGAACTTCGCTGAATCTTCCGGAGGCCATATCTTCCTCATAAAAACTCTGATTTATGCAAACTCGGACTCGTTTTCATGCAGAATTCCGAGACGAATGCAATGGCGCAGCCCGTTTCCCTTGATTTTGAACTTAACTTTTAATTCTACCTTGATTCGTGAATCATAGTGTTGCAGAATTACGGGGTGATACAAATTACATCAGAGTAAAAGAATATAACAAATTATAAGTAAATAATATACATTTGATCAATATCAGAGACTTAAAATAGCAATGCAGCGGAAAAATAATACATAACACAACTGAAAGAAATACACGGATACAGAGCTTTCCAAGTATAGTTCCAGTTGTAAATTCCGTATGTCTCTTTTATAAATAAAGACATAAGTTAAAAATTATATTTTTATCTATCGAATAATTATTTCATAGCTTGACTAATTTATAAATAACATATATAGGCTAAAAATCACATTTTTATCTTTTTAAAAGTATTTTCATATATACGATAAAAATCATATTTTAATGACGTTGCGACATATATAAAAATCATATTTTTATACCGCTACTTCATATATAAAAATAACATTTTTAAACCACTATTTCATATATAAAAATCATATTTTTATACCGCTACTTCATATATAAAAATCACATTTTTATGCCGCTATTTCATATATAAAAATCACAGTATAATAATCATATTTTTATCTTGTTATTCATATAATAAAAATCATATTTTTATATCGCCATATATATAATAAAAATCATATTTTTATTCGCTATTCATATATATATATATATATAAATCAAATTTTTATAATGCTAATCATATAATAAAAATCATATTTTTATAATGCTAATCATATAATAAAAATCATATTTTTATAATGCTAATCATTTAATAAAAATCATGTTTTTAGCAAGATGTATATACACTATAAAAATCTCATTTTTAGCAATGCTAATTTATTTTTAAAGACTGAAAATAAATCAATGCTTTATATATTTTAAATCTAGAATTTAAAATTCAAAGGTGAATTTATTCACATTGAATCGCGAAGGAACCATTGCTGGTCTACCGTTGGCGTCGCTTGGAGGTGCTCTGGTGGGTGCGCGGATTTGGGAGAGGGAGGGGAGACTGCTCGTCGTGAACTGGAGAGAAGGGGGTGCTAGTGTCGCGTCGGTGAAGGAAAGGGGGCGTGGTTCGGGTCTAATGTCGGCGATGGGCCCTGGAAGGGCTGGCGGTGGTTTGGGGTTACGAGTTGGTGGCTGTTTGGGGTTTAGGGAGGTGTTTGGGTGATGAACGGTGGAAGGGGAGAGAGGAGTAGGGAGAAGGAGGATCAGAGGGGCTAGGGAGGCAGAGCGCAGGTCGGAGGCGGTTTGGAAAGCGACAGCGTGGGTGGAGCAATGGCGAAGGTGTCGCCATTTTGATTTGGGGAAGCCCTTTTTTCTGATCGAGGAAATGAATTGGTGGAAGGAGGTTTAGTGAAAAGTTTTTATATATATTTTTAATTTTAATTTAATTTATATTCTATAAAGTTACTTTTCATTCGAACTCTGAATCGAATCCAATGACTGTCGGCCCTAGCTAATTACCCCCATTCCAAACACAATGAGATATGTTTTGCAAGCCAATTCGACAGTTTCGATGGGTTTTTATAAAAATTAAAATATAAATCAATATATCATTCTAAATTGAATTCAACGTACATTTTAATTTATCGGTGTCACATACTGACTACAAAAATTCCAAAAAAATAAATCTAGCTAAGTTTTGATGATACAATCCTTACAAAACCGATTTTGTCAAATTTGGAGACCGTCTGAAAAACAGTCATTTTCCAGTTGATTAAGTTCAAACTAAAATTACCAAACACGTTTAAATGCACCACGCTCACCTATTAATTCCAAAAATTATAAAAACTGGAATCTAGCAATAATTTGACATTCCGAATCCAACAAAAGTGGTATCGTCGAAAATGGAGGTCGTTTGCAAAATCTCTTTTTTTAAGGGCTATGTATAATATATATATATATATATATAAATTTCATAACGACTTTTCTGAATTTTAAACTGGACATTACTTTCGATTCCCGCTATGAAATCTGGATTTTTTGCCTTCTTTAGAAAGATATAGTTAAACAAATTCAAATATTTTTGGCTTTACTGAAATCCGATTTATTTTGAATCCTGTACATTCCTTTGAAATTTAAAATCGAATTTTCAAGCTGTCGCGCCATTTCAGGCTCGTTTTATAATTAAAATAAATTTATACATTCTAACTTCGATTAAAATAAATTTTTAGTCGTTATTATGTAAAATAAATCATTTTAAATGTTCAAAATTCATTAAAATTGCCAAAATAAAAATTTTAAATTGGTTTTGAAAATCCGGGTTGTTACACTGTTGAACATTAGTTTATCATACATGTATCACATCTACCCTGTTAATGACATGTGTTTATATTAGTAAATGGTTCTTGTAAATGTATAACTACTATAGACATGATTGCAATACCACTTGAGAGTTGTTGCCTAACTACCTTTGATTATATGAATTGTGACCAATATTTGTACCTAAATCACAATCTGCTTGATGGTTTAACAATTCTAATGATACCAGCGTTGATTAAGAATTGCAGTATTGACATATGTATAATTCCATAACCAAGTGAATCAAAATCATATTGTTGCAACCTTAAGATATGCCATAGTGTGAAACATTTAAATGTTTATAAATATAAGTTGTGTGCATCTGAGTTTTTGTTGACTTTAAATCTGGCTTTTATATTGACATGCTTGGAAATATATTTTTATAGAATTTTTAGATATTTAACATTGGCCTGGATAATATATACATTATTGTTTTACTAGGCCGTGTTCTCTTTTGCCTATTTTTCTTGCAAATGTGAACTTATTGTAATTATCAATTGGCCTATAAGAGTTTACAAAAGTTTTATATTAAAAACGTGACTAGTTTGAGAGTTTACAAAAAATATGTACATAAATTCGTGGTCTGTCTGAGTTTTATAAATTTCTAATTTTGATGACCTGAAATGTTCAAAAATAAAGTGTATTGCCATATTTTTAAATGTGATGGTACATATATGTAATTTAATTCATTATTGCATTTGTAATTTTGTAGGCAATTAATGTTACCAATACATGTATTTTAAGATGTATAAATAATGCTGATATAATTTTCCACTTATAATTTCAATAGATGAAGGTAATGTTAAACATTAGTATGCTACTTATTTTGGTTATATGCGATAGAGTAAAAGTGATACTCAAATCATATAATTGGGTCTGACTTAACTAGGCTCCTATAATAAATTTATGGGCTTAGAGACAAAGAGCATGAAATATTCAAATATTTAAATGAATAAAAAAAATTCATCATGAAGTCCAAGAATTATATATGATATAATTGACATAAGATGTCTACCTAAAAGATTGTGTTTTGTGGATTAGCCAAAACTAACTCAAGGCATGATTAAATATGGACCTTGGATCACATATATATATATATATATATATATATATATATACACACACACACACACACACACACACACACATATATATGTATGTAACTACAGTAGGATGTTGATTTGAGTGGGAGAATATTTATTTATACACTTATATTAATAATGCAATATTTTGTATAATTTTGATTGTCAAAATTTGTTTTGCAAACTTATGTATCATTATTTTATTATTTATTATCTCTTGTAGATATTAAACGGTAAGCAGCACCAACAATTTGTCACTAATTTCTGTCCTTGAAAAGGAAAATATGAATGTAATTAATTTTCTTGACTGACACCAAAATTTGAGGATTGTCCTCAAACAAGAAAGGAAGTTGTATGTACTAGATGGGCCTATTCCAGAGGCACCACCAAGTACAGCACCTCATGCAGAGATTAATGCCCACTAGAATTACCAAGATGATGATCTTGATGTCAGCAGTTTCATGCTTGCAACCATGACTCCGGGGATTCAGAAGCAACACGAGTTAATGGATGCATATGAGATGATCGAGCACCTTAAGAAATTGTTCGAAGGGCATGCTCGACAAGAAAGCTATGACACAAGTGAGGCACTGTATCACTGCAAAATAGGAGAAAAGGAACCTGTTGGTCCTCATGTGATGAGAACGATTAGATATATCGAGTATTTTGAAAGGTTAGAGTTTCCGTTAACACTAGAAGCTCGAACGGATCTTGTTTTATAGTTATTGAACAATCACTATTCTCAATTCGTCACGAATTATCTCATGAATGAAATAGAGAAACCCTTGACTGAGTTATTAAGCATTAAGAACTGCTGAAAACGATATAAAGAAAGAAGAACCTATTTCCGTAATGATGGTACAAAAAGGGGTTGCTAAAAACAAGGGTAAAGGCAAGAAAAAGCAGCTTAAAAGACTACTGCCAAGACCAATTTCATAATGGAACTGAACCCTAAAGGAGGGGTTCTAAAGAGGGTGATTGTCACTACTTTGGAAAGCCAGGTCATTGGAAATGCAATTGTTATGCTTATTTAGAAGATCTGAAGAAGAAGAAGGGAAGTTTGACTTCTCCCGAATCAAGTATAAACTTTATAAATGTCAATTTATCTACTTCAAAATCTTGGGTATTAGATGTTGGATGTGGTCACATAGTTGTGTCAATTTACAGGAAATGCAAAAGAGTAGAAATTTTGAAAAAGGAGAAGTGGACTTACGAGTGGGAAATAGAAAAAATGTCGATGCATTAGCCATAGGAAGTTGCTGCTTATCCTTACCTACCTAATTAGTTTTAGAATTAAAAGATTGTTATTATGTGTCTTTCATTAGAATAAATATTGATTCTGTATCTTGTTTGGACAAGCTTGGATTTTCATTTATAATAAAAGACAGCTGCTGTTTATTATATTTAAATGAGATATTTTATGGACATGCACAATTAACTAATGGTCTTTATATTTTTAACTTTGATGTTCATGTTTATAACATTAATACTAAGCGGATTAAATCTAATGATTTAAATCCAACATAACTTTAGCACTGCCATTTGGGCAATATAAACGAGAAACACATATCTGGACTCCATAAAGATAAAATTTTGTATCATATAAAGAATGCAATCTTGTTTATTAGGCAAGATGACTAAAGCTCCTTTCACTGGACACGATGAACGGGCTAGTGATGATTGGCCGTTATACATAGTGATAAATGTGCACCAATGAGTACATCAGTTAGATGTAGGTTTTATTATAACATTACATTTACTGATGATTTTAGTAGATATAGTTATGTGTATGTTATGAGACACAAATCAGAATCCTTTGAAAAGTTCAAATAATTCAAGAATGAAATTCAAAACCAACTTGGTAAGAATATAAAAACTATTCGAACAGATTAAGGAGGAAAGTATTTAAGTTAAGTGTTTAATGACTATCTGAAAGAGTGTGGAATTGTATCGCAACTCACTCCACCGGGAACATCACAATGGAATGGCTCGTCCGAATGGAGAAATCACACCTTATTAAATATGGTACAATCAATGATGAGTCTTACAGATCTTCGAATAAGTTTTTAGGGTTATGCCCTTGAAATAACTGCATTTATATTTAATTGTGTTCCCACTAAAACAGTTCTGAAGATGCCATATCAGATATGGACTGGAAGATGTCCTAATGTGTCATTTATGAAGATTTGGGGAAGTGAGGCATTTGTTAAACGTCTTGCTTCTAACAAGCTTGGACCCAAATAATATAGGTACTAGTTTGTGGAATATGAAAAGGAACCAAAAGGATATTATTTCTTCAAAATTTCTAAGAAGAAAGTGTTTATTGCTCGAACTGGTATTTTTCTGAAAGAGAACTAGTCTCTAAAAGTACCAACGAGAATAAAGTAGAACTCAAAGATATTGGGGAACCACACGACATCATTGAACCTGAACTTTAAATTGAGCAAGAACCAAAAGTGGAAACTGAGCCTATTCAAATTACAAAACATATTCGTAGATCTAGTAGAATATGTCGTGTGCCTGATAGATATTTCGGATTCCATATGACTCAAACTGGAGATGTAACCCTCATAGATCAAAATGGGCCCAGTTCTTACCAAGAGACGGGAGAATGCGGATTGTAATGAGAACATGACACATAAGAATACAAACATGAGAACATTTCATTTCTATTTCAATAATTTACATCAGAGTACAAGAATTAGAGTATGAATAAATAATATACAGCGGAAAAATATCAGAGATTAAAATTCATAAATTTAGAATGTATATATACAATGTACATCGGAAATACATCAAGTAACACAACCGAAACAAATAAACGGATACAAAGCTTTCCGAATACAGCTCTAGTTGTAATCCAGAATCCTGGGAAATGAAATAATCTGCAAAACCAAAACTACAAGCTGCCGATGTGGAAATATAGGCACCCAGAGTTTAGGAAGAAACAATAAACTCTGAGTCAATCATGGGAGTGGTGCGAGAATTCAAAACAGTAACTAACTTTATTTTAAAGTTGGGTAAATCAAGTGGCCATGCCGTATAACACGAATGGGTTTCCTCCCAAGAATACCATAAAAAAACAACGCAATGCTAAAAGGGTAAATTGAAGCCATTATAAGACTCAGGTCTCATCACACAATGCAACACAAACTAGAGGATAGAGTTTTACCTTATAATGGCCAAACATGCTTGATATGCGAAATTTATCTTTTATTATTACTTTAAGTGAAGAAATCAACTTCAAATATAAATGTATCAATCATAGACGGCATAGTACCCCATCCTACAATATTGCCATATAGGTTTACAACTAAACCGAAAGGTCACGTATTGGAAATTGGATTTTCATCTATGAGTCGAGGCAAGGGATCTTCCTCACTTGTTTCAAGACACTCTAGCAAATGCCTCTGAATCACACCTTTGGGCAACCCTTGAATCTTCAGGGCCAATCCACACCTAACATTATGGATTGGTTTTTCCAATTTGATTTAAAATTAATTTTTGGAATTTAAAATGATGTTTTGAATAAGTTGTTTAATGGAAATTAATATACAATATTATTTTGAAAAGACTTGGAAAATGATTCAAAATGCTATGTTAAGAAAAATGATAGAATGACTTTTGTAAAAAGGCGAAGCAAATCCAAAGTATATTCGATAATTCATATTAGATCGGTTGGTTATTATGTAAATAAATTAAATTTTGAACTAGATTTAATTTAAAATACGCAACCAATGTTCGTGGAAACAATTTTGAAAGTGAGTTAGTTTGAAATATATATCAGATCATGATTTGAAAAATGTATTCAGCATTGGTTCTGTGCAACGATTTTAACGATAACTGTGAGAAATTGAACTAGTATCGGACATTGTTATGTAAGAATTCGATTAAGTTTAAATTGAGTATAATAACCCGGAAATCCGAGCCAATTTAAAAATTTTATTTTGGCAATTTTAGCGAAGTTTGAATATTTAAAATGAATTATTTTAAATAATAACGACGAAAAATATATTTTGAATAGAATTCGAACATATATATTATATAGATCGTCGTTAGAATATAAATATTTATTTTAAATTATGAAAGGAATTGAAAATGGCGCGGTAGTTCGATAATTCGATTTCAAAATTCAAATGAATGTGCAGGATTCAAAATAAACCGGATTTTAGTGAAACCAAAAATATTTGAATCTAATCGATAATATCTTTCCAACGAATCCGTGAAATCGAAGTTTCATAGCGGGAATCAAAAGTTATGGCCAAATGAATTTTCAAAATAGTCGCTATGGAATTCTAGCCCTTAAAAATAGCCATTTTGCAAACGACCTCGGATTTCAACGAAACCACTTTTGTTGGATCCGTGATGTCAAGTTATTGCTAGATTCCAATTTTCATAATTTTTCGAATCAATATGTGAGCGTGGCAAAGGAAAACGCGTTTGACCAGTTTTAGTTGATTTTAATCGACTGGAAAGTGGCCATTTTTCAAATGGTCTCGGAATTCGACGAAACTAGTTTTGTTAGGACCGTATCATCAATACAAAGTTAGAAAATATTTTTCGGGAATTTTTAGAGTGCATATGTGGCCCCAGTGAATTGAAATGCGCGTTCAAATTCAATATATAGAGTTATATGTTGATTTTGACGAAAACTGATCAAAACGATCAAATCAGCCTATGATACATATCCCATTGTGTTCGGAATGGTGGTAATTAGCTATGGACGACAGTCGGTCGGTTTGATCTCGAGTCTGAAAATTTAATTTTCTTTTTGAAGGATAAATAATAAAATTAAATAATTAAATGGCCAAGCCCTTACACATCTCGTGGTTAACCCCCCCCCTTTCCCCAAAACACACGCATGACTCAAATCATTTCAGAAAAAAAAGAGGGCGCTGAACCCCGTCGCCCCTACCTCCCTCCTCCACGACCGCCCTCGCGCTGCCGGAGTAGGTGCCACTCCGATCCAGACTCCTCCCCCCCTCGCGCGTTCAAGAACCCCCCCAAACTGATTTAGCTCGCCGCGCCCTAGCCCCTCTTTGCTCCTCCACCAGCCGATGTTTGCCCCGCCGCCACCGCCTTAGTTTCCCTCCACCACTAGCAAAGTTCGCCTGACCCCCCCTAGCCACTCCGACGAACTGAGACACCACGCCCTCCTTTAAACAATAATTTTTCTTCTATTTTTCTTATTTATTCTATTTCAGTTTTTTTTTATAATCTTTAAGTAAAAACCTTATTTATATATTTATAAAAAAGAAAAAAAGAAATAGAGTTTTAATGTGAAAAGGAATCGATTTTTAAGTTAGAAAGGCTATGATTTCTATTTGATAAAGATTAGATTTTATGCAGTATAAAGATTAAATTTTTAATGTATCAAAGATTAGATTTTTAAATGGAAAAGGAGAAATTTTTAATAGTGATAAAAAGATTATATAAATACAATAGAAAGATCGAATTTTTTTATAACATGAAAGATGATTTTTTTTATTTATTTATTGGTAAGAAGATGTGAGTTTCATTTAAATAAAAATCTAATTTTTATAATATAGAAAAGTTAAGAATATAATTTTTATACTAGTGGCATATTAAAAATGTGGTTTTTATATAATAGAGACTACAAAAATATTATCTTTATATATGTAGTGGCTACGGGCAACGAAAGTGGCAAAAGGCGAGAACGACGAAGATTTCTACATAAGAAGATTCGTGGCGTCGGTTTAGCTAGTCGGTGAGAACTTCTCACTTTTAATTTTTCTAGTTAAAATATATACTAGGATGCAGACGGTGTTTAGTAGCACCCGACACCCGTCGTCCACAGACCATGGACGGCTTGTATGCTTGTTTGTTTGATTTTGATGTGTAGTTGATTGTGTGCTGTGATGTGAAATGAAATAAAATATTTATATAGTTAAAATATTTTATAGTTGAAAATAACGTGTATTCAAAATAAATTAATATAACCAAATCAAACGTTTTGTTTATGTTCACACATTTGACTGATATTGATTGGGACGATAAATTTTACACATCGCCCAACTGCACAAATAAAATCTGTGTTTGATTGTTTGAAACCCCACACGGGTATTGGGATGATATATGACATACACTAATCCCAATAATTAGTTGTATGTGGATTGATTGATTGACAGACTATTATAAGCGTTAAATATATTTGATGCTTATACAGTGTAGAATGCACTTTGGATGATGGTTGATTATTCATCGTTGTTATTGTATACATGTGTTGTAGAAAATCCATATAATTAACATTATATGGTAATTGATTGGGCCTCATTCCAGTTTTGAAATAGAAATATTTGAAAAAGAAATATTTGAAATAGAATATTTGAAAATAGGATATATGAAGCCGTGTTGATTAGATTGACGGCATTTTGACGTGAACGATATTTATATCGATTATATTCGTTTATATAATGAATATTGAAAAGTTATTTCAAAATCGAATATTTCGAAATGAAATTCGAATTATTTTGAAAAGAATAGAAATTCGAATTAAATTGAATTGAAATGAAATCGAATAGAATTGAAATAGAATTGAAATCGAATAGATTGAAATCAAATAGGATTGAAATAGAATTGAAATCGAATAGAATTGAAATCAAATAGGATTGAAATAGAATTGAAATCGAATAGAACTGAAATAGAATCGAAATCGAATAGAATTGAAATAGAATTGAAATTGAATAGAATTGAAATTGAGTAGAAATGAATTCGAATTGAAATTGAATAGAAATGAATTCGAATTGAAATTGAATAGAATTTAAATTGAATAGAAATGAATTCGAATTGAAATTGAAATTGAACTAAAAACCGATTTGAATTGAAATCAATTTGAAATTAAGTTAAAATGAATTTATGTTGAAAAATTCGATTTTGATTTGAATTTGAAAAGGAAGTTGAAATAGTTTTGAAAACGAATTTAAAACGATTTATAAAATACGTTTTAAAAGGAAATCGATGAGGTATATATTATATATATTATATATTGGCCTGAATAGAACGAGCCGCACCGCGGTAGTTCGCGAATTTCGACCATTGACTTCGAACGGATATTACGGGAGATCCGACCGTCGGATTCTCCTGAAACCGGAACCATTCGGTTCGTATCGAAAAGAGCTTTCTAACGAATACTGGAAATTTGAAATCTAACGGTTGGATTTGGAATTATGTCCAAATCAAATTTGGAAAAGGTCGCTGTTAGTGCAGTTCGATGGCCGTTGATGGAAATCGACTGTGCGGGCCTTGATAAAATTATTAAAAATAGTAATAATTTGTGTAAAATCATAGGAAATGATTTGTGAAGATTTGGGATGAAAAACTCCATATTTGAAAAGGTAAAAATAGATTTTTGTCGAAATGAACTAGTTTTGAACTAGAATTATAATTCTATTTGTTTTTAAATAAAAAAATTGAATTTGAAAAGGGTTTTAAAAGTAACTAGAATTTCCAATAATTGAATTGGAATGGATTTGAATCGAAATTGTCTTTGGATTATTTCGATGTTGGAATTCGTGATTTCCCGTAAGGGGGATTTCGGGTCGTTTCAGCGAATATTTAAATTTTGGAATGATGATTTAAAGTAAAGTAATTTGAAACACAAATATAATTACAAAATATCATTCGAAGTTTGCGACGACACTTGAAATTGTTCGAGACTTGAATTGAATATGAATTTTAAACCTAAGGGGTCAGATTTGAATGTTGTCTTGTGTAACACCCCACCTCCGCCAAGGTAACTCTTGCAAGTACATTGGCTTCGGAGGGGCGTTTAAACGAGGTAAACATGCATGCAGATATCACAAGACAGAACATATAAGTAAAACAGAGTAGTAAAGCAGCGGATAAAACTAGCATTTCAAAACCACAGTTAAGTTACAACAAAGTACTTGGTCATTATTTCCTAACAAACAAAGTCTAGATAAAAGCATAAACTGAAAAACTGAAATACATAAAGTACTATCCCCAAAATGAAGTAATACACCATAGCTAGCTCAATGTCCAAAACCGTACATGAGCAAATCCAGTAAGCAAGCTATCAAGATCCAAGCTAAGCTCCAATGTTCCCACCCTGAGGACCTGAGGGGGGGGGGGAACGGAAGAAAAGAGGCGAAAGAAAACAGGCCAGTCAAAAAGACTGGTAAGCCCTACTACTATCAGTCTATGAACTAGTAAAGTTAACTAGCATGAGAAGCTGAGATGAACATAAGGATAACTACATACTGGCATGATGCTTAACTAACAAGATAGATAAAGGTGTCATCGCATAATCAAGGTTAAGTTTTGCACCATGGGTGTACCAGCATTCTAACATGTCAAGTAAAAACAAGAATTGATCCCTTGGCCCACGCTTGGCCCAATATCATGAGGTGACCTAAATCAAGGTCCAACTACACGGTCTAGTCAATCGGCTCCCTACAAGCCTAACTCGTCAAGTGTCGGTGTCATACGGCTTAATCATGTAATGTAGTTGACTGTGCAGGGTCCACCCCTAGGGTGTATCAGGCCCTACGGTGTAACCCTCAGACACCATTCCAGGATGCCCAGTCCAAACCTACCAGTGCCCGTGTTCAACTCCGTACTTAATGTGCACGACCATGATCCGCCTGAACAACCGGTGCATCATTCAGCCGTCTCTTTTGGTCTCTTACAATCAGCCCAGTAATCGTGCCCCACCCTAGCCTAGTCCTAGGGTCTTATGATACTATCTAGAGGGTTACTGCTGAAAAGGACCACGCAACTAGGGTTTCTTAACGGGTTAAATGTGGTTAACCCGATCCAAACGTGGATTAAATTGGTTAAGTGTACCCAAGGTTCACGACTTAACCCCGATTAACCCATCAAGCCCAAATTGGTTAAGTATTAAGTGGACCATGACTTAACCCTAATCAGGAGGCATTAATTAACTTAATGTGCTTTAACCTCTCACATTAGACCTTGTTGTGGTTACTAGTTAAGCCGGGCGGGTCCGGGTAGCTTTACACCACAACTTTGTCTAACCTCGGGTTCGAGCACAACATGACCAACTTCTCACATTGGGTCCTATTGTTTGCAGCCACTAGTTAAGCCGGGCGGGTCCGGGTAGATTTATGCTACAAACTCAACCCAAACTTGCATAACATGATAACATGATCAACCCAAACTTGCATAACATAGCAACATGTGTCAACTTGCATAATGATCAACCAAACTTGCATATCATAATGATCAACCAAACTTGCATATAATGATCAACCAAACTTGCATATCATGATGATCAACCAAACTTGCATATCATAATGATCAACCCCAAACTTGCATCATTCATTTAACTTTAGAGTTTCAAAAATGAAAGTAGAAAAGGGCTTACAATGCTATGAAGACACAAATGAATATTTATTATAAAGATTGAGACGAAGCCCTTATGCAATCACCAAAAAGACCCAAATATGAAAGCTCCAAATTAAACCCTTGAGCCAAATCGATAAAAACCCTTGCTTTATAACAGAAATGTTGCAACTTGACTTGAATGCAAACTAAGAACACTCATACAAGCTTGAAAACACTTGTATGCACTCAAAATCTCTCATATAAATAACTTAGAAATTTTAGCATGAGAGTGGAGGCCATGAGAGGGACAATTTTGGCATAGTTTAGTTGTAGGAATGAATAATGATGATTTAGGCTAGGTGTTAGGTCCTTTTTATAGAAGATTAGGATAGTATTAGCCATAGGATTAACCCTAGATTCAATCCAAGCCATCAAATCCCGTCGCAAGCCTCCAAAACAGGTCAAAACAGCCAAAATGGGTGCACCAGGTTGCCTGGGCCGACCAGGCAGGTCGACTCCCAGGTCGACCCGGGGGTCGACTCCCCAGTCGACCTGGAGGGGGGGGGGGAGGTCGACTCCCCAGTCGACCCCACTGGGTCTGGTGGGAATTTTCCCGCCACTTCTGATTTTCTGAAATTTGAATCTGTTTTGAAATTTGAATTTTTCGTGAAACTTCGCGAGGCATTATCTTGGTCATACGGACTCCGATTTTCGAAAACTCGGACTCTATTTCGCGTATTTTTCCGAGACGAACGCAATGGCACAGCCCGTTTCCCTTGATTCAGATTTTACTGTTTAATTCTGCCTTGATTTGTGTTATAACATGTTATTCAAAAATACGGGTTGTTACATTCTCCCCTCTTTAAAGGATTTCGTCTTCGAAATCTCCAAGTTAGGAAGAACGTATCCTACCATCCATCATCCATCTACTCAAAACATCATCCATGTGCAGTCATTGTCCTTAAAGGATTCTAAATGCTGTATGATCATATGCAAAGGTGTGTGTATATGTACTTATCTAATGCGAAAATTGGGCGGTTACTGATACAGTAAACCTCCTTAATGCAAAGTATGTTAGTGAGATGAGTCCATATGTATGCAAATTCCTAACATAATTTATAATCTCTACATGAGTGCACATAACATTCATCCATATGCAACATCCATGTGATAGCATAACAAGGTTCATCCATGAATAAGTATAAGCACTCATGCATATGCAACATGAAAGTGTGTGAGCCGATCTTAGTGCCTAATGTGTATCATGCATCCACGAGTATCCACATGCAACCACTTGCAACCATTTGCAACCATCAAGCATAACATGTTTCAAATACATGTTTCATCCAAACGGTTTCTACCTAAGGTCCTCATAACATGATTAACGAGATAATAAGATAAACAAGATAAATATGGATAGAAAAAGAAAGATAAGGAAAAGAGATCGAGAATGTACCCTAAAAAAGGAATGGATAAAGCCCACGCATCTTCTCCTCGGTTTCCCAAGTTGCGTCTTCCTCGGCTTCACCCCACTGAACTTTCACCCACTTGACCTCTCGATTCCTTAAGTTCTTGATCTCTGTTCCCAGAATACGAATCGGTGCTTTTCTCAGGGTTGCCTCTTTCTCTACCTCAATGTCTTCGAGAATGCTTGGCTCAACCACTTTGGCGGACTCATGAAGGCACTTTCGGAGATGCGAGACATGAAAGACATTATGCACTCCGGCTAGCTTTTCGGGCAATTCCACCTTATAGGCCATCTTTCCAATTCTCTGTATGATAGGGAAGGGTCCTACGAACCTTGGTGCCAGCTTCCCAACTGCTCCAAAACGTACCACATTACGCAAAGGCGAAACCTTAACGAAAACCATGTCTCCCACTTCGAATTCCAAATCTGCCCTTCGTCTGTCAGCATAGGATTTCTGTCTGTGTTCGGCCGCTTTCATCCGTCTTCTCACCAATTCAACTTTCTCGGATGTGTCCCGTATCATATCGGGCCCAAGTATAAGTCTGTCTGTTGTCTCCCACCAACAAGATGGTGACCTACACGGCCTCCCATACAAAGCTTCAAATGGTGCCATCCCTATGCTGGCTTGATAGCTATTATTATACGCAAACTCTACAAGAGGAAGGTGGTCTTCCCAAGTACCACCGAAGTCGAGAACACAAAGCCTCAAGAGGTCTTCTAGCACTCTATTCACCCTTTCGGTTTGGCCATCCGTCTGGGGGTGATAGGCTGTACTCAGATTCAATCGTGTACCCATCGCTTCTTGCAAACTGTTCCAGAACTGGCTAGTGAAAATTGGGTCATGATCGCTAACTATGCTAGAAGGAACTCCATGCAACCGCACTATCTCTCGAAGATAAATAGATGCTAGCCATGATGCGGTCCTTTTGCTCTTTACTGGGATGAAGTGAGCACTCTTCGTAAGTCTGTCAACTATGACTCATATGCTTGTGTTCCCTCTCCTTGACCTAGGCAATCCATCCACAAAATCCATAGAAATACTCTCCCACTTCCATTGCGGGACCTCCAATGGATGTAATAGCCCACCTGGTTTCTTTGACTCGGCTTTCACTTGTTGGCACACCATGCACTTCGAAACATACTATGCCACGCCTTTCTTCATTCCATCCCAAAAGAAAATGCGCTTCATATCCCTATACATCTTGTCCCCTCCAGGATGTATAGTCATCTTCGAGTGATGCGCTTCCTCGAGAACTCTATGGACTAAATCTCCCACTCGAGGAACACATAATCTCCCATCACGCCTTAGCCAACCTTTATCATCGATAGTATATCTAGCAAGGTGACTAGACATCTCACCACGCATCAACTTATCCATGACCTTGACTATTTTCGGATCTTCCTTCTACGAAGCCCTAACTTGATCAAGTAGTTTGGGTCTAAGCTCAAGGGATGCTAAAGAACCCGTCATCGACTCAACAGTCGTCGTGAAATCAAAGATCGCCAAGAATTCTAAGTTCTTCTTTGTTAACTTAGTAAGAGGGGCCGAAATCTTAGCGAAGTCCCTGACGAACTTCCTATAGTAGCCCGCCAGAAGGAGGAAGCTTCTTACTTCGGTCGCATTCCTAGGAGTCTTCCAGTCTTGAACCATAACCACTTTCGTGGGATCCACCGCTATCCCTTGCTTAGAAACTATATGTCCAAGAAACCGAACTTCCTTTTTCCAGAAATGACATTTGGAGAACTTGGCTTTCAACTGATGCGCTATAAGCATATCCATCACTTCCTTCAGATGCTCTTCCTCATCCTTTGAGAAGATCAGAATATCATCCACGGAGACAACAACAAACTTGTTAAGGAACTCTCTGAACACCGTACTCATCATGTCTACGAAGTATGCGGGTGCATTAGTCAATCTGAATGGCATAACAAGCCATTCAAAGAATCCATCTGGAGTCCTAAACGCAGTTTTATCAATGCTATCCTCAGCTACTCTAAGCTGATGGAATCCGGTGGCTAGATCGAGCTGAGAGAAAACAGAAGCACCTACCAACTGGTCAAAGAGATCATCAATCCTCGGTAAAGGGTGCCTATTCTTCTTCGTCAGCTTGTTCAACTCTCGATAATCAACACATAGACGAAGCGAACCATCCGCCTTAGTAGCGAATACCACCGGAGCACCCCATTCGGAAATGCTTCGTCTAATAAAATTCTTCTCAAGCAACTCCTTGATTTGCTTACTGAGCTCCCTTCTCTCACGAGGGGCCATGTGCCTAACGGGCAATGATACTGGCTTGGCATTATCAACTAGATAAATGCGGAAATCTATCTCTCGTTTAGGGGGTAACCCCTTAACTTCTTCAAAGACATCAGGATAGTCTCGGACCACCCTTACAGATTGCAGATCATCGTTGGATGAGTCGAGAGATTCAAGATAACATAACATGACGGGACCTCTAGGGTTACAAGAAATTTCTAGGGTATTACCGAGGCGAGTCATGAGCCTCACCACCCTATGCTCACAATCGAGGATGGCTCCATAACTGGACAACCAACCCATGCCCAAGATCAACCCATATCCCATGAACCCGAGAACATAAGCATCACACACGAATTCTACGCTCAAGATAGAGATTTTCAAATCCATATGAATCGTAGATAGATGGGCGGAACCCCCAATTGGGTTTGAAACACTAACGGGATCTCAACTAGACTAGTACTTAGGTGCAAACTTTCAACAAGATCAGAAATAAAACTATGCGATGCACCAGAATCAAATAATGTATAAACAGGGAAATCAGAAATGTAAACATGACTTTCTATACAGAAACACTACCTCGATCAAAAGCTGGAAGAGTGAGGAGAGCCTGCAACTGCCCTCCAGAGGGTCCTGCTTGCTGAGTTTGCCTTTTCCCTTGTTCTTGCTTCTTCGGGCAATTCTTGCTAAAATGTCCAGACTCTCCGCAATGAAAGCATCCTCCCAACTTCCTCTTCTTCTTCCTACAGTCCTTAGCTATGTGTCCAGTGATCCTACAGAAGTGGCACTTCCTCTTCTTTCTTGACTTATTGTCCTTGCTGTTGTTGTTCTTGCCTCCTTTTCCGGAATCTTCCTTCTTGCCTTGGGACTCATTTGCCTTGACCTCCTTCTAGCCACTCTTATCTTCCTCTTGAAGTAGGGCCATATTCACCAAACTCTCGAAGGTCGCCCCCAGGGGTATATGAGACATGGCCAAACCGCGAAATGGCTCATTCAATCCTAGAGCAAAGTGTAGGGCCTTCTTCCGAGCGGTGTTTACCAATTCTAGACCGAACTGAGCAAGTTGATTAAACTTATCCACGTATTCTCCAATGGTCATGTCCCCTTGCTTTAGAGATAGGAACCTCTCCATCTGAAGGTTCCCTTCTGTCGATGATAGAAACTTTAGTCCAAACTTTCTCCTAAAGTCATCCCAAGTCTCGATTGGTCTAGTAGTGGTGGTGACTACCCACCAATAAGCAGCTTCCCCTTTCAATAGCCATACCGCCAACAGAACTTTCCTATGATTTTCCGCATCAAAGATAGCAAAGAGGTCTTCAGTTTCCTTTAACCAGTTTCTTGCCTCCACCGAAGTCTCCGTTCCGACAAAATTCTTGCAACACATAGCCTTAAAGTCTTTGCGAAGCTCCGCGAAATTCGCTTGTGTATGCTGAGGGGGAGGAGGAACCTCAGCTACGGGAGGAAGAGAGATGTTAGCGACAGGGGAAGGAGGAGGAATGTTTGCGGGGCCGGCTTCATTCGCCCTTGCCTCCATAAATCTCCGGAACTAGACGGGTACTTGTACGCCTTCCGGGATGTTAAAGCGATCGGCCATACTAAAACGAAGAAAAAGATAGATTCAGAACAAAGAAACGTAGGATAGTGCTAATGGCCTTTGGGGAATATCCTTTTAAGATAACTAGACTTTTCTTGGAAAATACTTAATTGGTTTTGAAAATAGTTTTTCAAAAAGTAAGTTTCAAAAACACTTTTGCTCAAATCTTGTAAACCTGGCTCCGATACCAAATGTAACACCCCACCTCCGCCAAGGTAACTCTTGCAAGTACATTGGCTTCGGAGGGGCGTTTAAACGAGGTAAACATGCATGCAGATATCACAAGACAGAACATATAAGTAAAACAGAGTAGTAAAGCAACGGATAAAACTAGCATTTCAAAACCACAGTTAAGTTACAACAAAGTACTTGGTCATTATTTCCCAACAAACAAAGTCTAGATAAAAGCATAAACTGAAAAACTGAAATACATAAAGTACTATCCCCAAAATGAAGTAATACACCATAGCTAGCTCAATGTCCAAAACCGTACATGAGCAAATCCAGTAAGCAAGCTATCAAGATCCAAGCTAAGCTCCAATGTTCCCACCCTGAGGACCTGGGGGGGGGGGGGGAACGGAAGAAAAGAGGCGAAAGAAAACAGGTCAGTCAAAAAGACTGGTAAGCCCTACTACTATCAGTCTATGAACTAGTAAAGTTAACTGGCATGAGAAGCTGAGATGAACATAAGGATAACAACATACAGGCATGATGCTTAACTAACAAGATAGATAAAGGTGTCATCGCATAATCAAGGTTAAGTTTTGCACCATGGGTGTACTAGCATTCTAACAGGTCAAGTAAAAACAAGAATTGATCCCTTGGCCCACGCTTGGCCCAATATCATGAGGTGACCTAAATCAAGGTCCAACCACACGGTTTAGTCGATCGGCTCCCTACAAGCCTAACTCGTCAAGTGTCGGTGTCATACGGCTTAATCATGTAATGTAGTTGACTGTGCAGGGTCCACCCCTAGGGTGTATCAGGCCCTACGGTGTAACCCTCAGACACCATTCCAGGATGCGCAGTCCAAACCTACCGGTGCCCGTGTTCAACTCCGGACTTAATGTGCACGACCATGGTCCGCCTGAACAACCGGTGCATCATTCAGCCGTCTCTTTTGGTCTCTTACAATCTGCCCAGTAATCGTGCCCCACCCTAGCCTAGTCCTAGGGTCTTATGATACTATCTAAGGGTTACTGCTGAAAAGGACCACGCAACTAGGGTTTCTTAACGGGTTAAATGTGGTTAACCCGATCCAAACGTGGATTAAATTGGTTAAGTGTACCCAAGGTTCACGACTTAACCCCGATTAACCCATCAAGCCCAAATTGGTTAAGTTTTAAGTGGACCATGACTTAACCCTAATCATGAGGCATTAATTAACTTAATGTGCTTTAACCTCTCACATTAGACCATGTTGTGGTTACTAGTTAAGCCGGGCGGGTCCGGGTAGCTTTACACCACAACTTGGTCTAACCTCGGGTTCGAGCACAACATGACCAACTTCTCACATTGGGTCCTATTGTTTGTAGCCACTAGTTAAGCCGGGCGGGTCCGGGTAGATTTATGCTACAAACTCAACCCAAACTTGCATAACATAGCAACATGTGTCAACTTGCATAATGATCAACCAAACTTGCATATCATAATGATCAACCAAACTTGCATATAATGATCAACCAAACATGCATATCATGATGATCAACCAAACTTGCATATCATAATGATCAACCCCAAACTTGCATCATTCATTTAACTTTAGAGTTTCAAAAATGAAAGTAGAAAAGGGCTTACAATGCTATGAAGACACAAATGAATATTTATTATAAAGATTGAGACGAAGCCCTTATGCAATCACCAAAAATACCCAAATATGAAAGCTCCAAATTAAACCCTTGAGCCAAATCGATAAAAACCCTTGCTTTATAATAGAAATGTTGCAACTTGACTTGAATGCCAACTAAGAACACTCATACAAGCTTGAAAACACTTTAATGCGCTCAAAATCTCTCATATAAATAACTTAGAAATTTTAGCATGAGAGTGGAGGCCATGAGAGGAACAATTTTGGCATAGTTTAGTTGTAGGAATGAATAATGATGATTTAGGCTAGGTGTTAGGTCCTATTTATAGAAGATTAGGATAGTATTAGCCATAGGATTAACCCTAGATTCAATCCAAGCCATCAAATCCCGTCACAAGCCGCCAAAACAGGTCAAAACCGCCAAAATGGGTGCACCAGGTTGCCTGGGCTGACCAGGTAGGTCGACTCCCAGGTCGACCCTGGGGTCGACTCCCCAGTCGACCTGGGGGGTGTGGGGGAGGTCGACTCCCCAGTCGACCCCCAGGTCGACCCCCCTGGGTCTGGCGGGAATTTTCCCGCCACTTCTGATTTTCTGAAATTTGAATCTATTTTGAAATTTGAATTTTTCGTGAAACTTCGCGAGGCCATATCTTGGTCATACGGACTACGATTTTCGAAAAATCGGACTCTATTTCGCGTATTTTTTCGAGATGAACGCAATGGCACAGCCCGTTTCCCTTGATTCAGATTTTACAGTTTAATTATGCCTTGATTTGTGTTATAACATGTTATTCAAAAATACGGGTTGTTACATCTTGAATCGAGATATGGAAATGAAATAAATAGGGAATATAAATTTTAGGCTTTGAAATTTGGAAGAAGGGAACAATTATGGTTTTGAAAGAATTAATTGTATATACATTACTAGTTTGAAATAAATTATATTATATCATTTAAAGCTTATTTGTTATTTAAAGATTATTTTAGAAAAGGTTAATATACGTTTATATAGTGATTTAAATTATTTTATTCTAATTATTTTATTATATATATATACATAAAAAGGGTTTTATTTAAAATTTCTATTTTTTTCAAGTTATTCTAAATATTTGTAACTTCTTCCGACACTGTAATTTTCTCGATTTAATTCGTTGATCCAAGTTGAGGTCTGGAATAAAAATATATTCTCCTTTGAATATACACCGATTTTGGAATACCATGGCATTGCAAAATTTAAAGAATATTCTATTTGAATATAAAATCGACTTTGAAATGATTGTGATGTCCCAACATGAAAATATATTATATTTTGAATGTAACGGGTTAGAATAATTGCGATATTTGATATAAAGTGCACCATAATTTGAAATATGAACTGTTTGAATTATCAGGAATGGAATCTAAACCCAACTCAGATTTGGAAATGTCGAAAACTTATGAAATGATAACAATGAATAAAAGAATTATGTTTTGAAGTATAACTTTCGAAATTGAACATTTAATTTCATGGAAGGGTTATGGCGATTACGACGTTTTATGAAATTTGGGTGAATCCAACTTTGTTTGCAAATAAATTGACTATAATTTGGAAGGAGATTTAAACCCAAAACTTGTATAATCCATAACTATTGTTTTAAGAATGCGCTTATTACTTAGGAAGACTGGGATCGACTATATATTCGAAAACCATTCCAAGTAATAATACGACGTTATAAAGAAACCAAAGACTTGGAAATCGATAAAGTGAAGACCGAGAATCTTCGAATTATTATGATTGATGGATGATGTCTTGATCGGGCCAATCACCCGATACGAGGTTATAAGCAGCATGAGATCTGAATATATTTGAATATTTTCGGATTGTTGTTCTGTTCTGACCCAGAACAGACTTGTATGGATTGTGTGTCTGACACTGAAATTAGCTGCATAGCATTGATTTTTGTGAATGTATATCGGATTTGTGGCAAATAATTATTCTTGTCTCTAAGCCATACGAACTTAGAGGTTATGTATTGATAGAAATCAGTGACATGTCATGAATTGTCAATGTGGCATACTTGAGTTATGAAACGAGCTAGTGATGATCAAAGCATGACTTATCGAAGCGTAGCTTTGTGTATATCGTGACCTCGACGAATCTCACACCCCGGATTAATGGTAAATTGGCGGTTAGGTTGTATACATAATCTCTAGTGAAAATCAAAAGGTGCGGCTGTTGATCTACTCCATAACCTTAGGGAATAAAGTATATACGGTGTCTGATGTCTGGATATTATCTGGGATATATACTTTCGCACTATGTGTTCGGTGTAGGTTGTCTGGATGATAACCTGGAATATTTAGCTTCGTGTCCTCCAATGATCTTTCGTGCCAGGAACCATCATGTTGGAAACCCAATAACCAATACGAGTCATTCGATTTGTTTGTAAACTATATATGTCGGCATAGTCACTATGCTTGCTAAAATTTATATAGTTATTTGAAAAATGATTTTGAACACTATGCACTAATGATAATACTAAAAGAGGATTTTCACTTATTAAAGCATTTTTGGTTATTATAAGGAAAAACTAGCCCATTTGGTATGCGCTTGCATTGTGTGATGTGGGACAAGCTTATGATAGCTTCATTTTTCCAAAGTCATTTCGATTTTCTATGCACGTGAATTCATATGGAGTAAACCCGTTCCGCAGCGGCAAAGTCCGGTGAATTTTCCCAACTTTAAAATAAATCCTAAATAATAACTGTTTTGAGTTCTCAAACCAGTCCCATGACTGACCTAGAGTTTATTGTTCCCATCTGAACTCTTGGTGCCCATAATTTTGCATGGGTAGCTAGTAGTTTAGTTTGCAGGTTTAGTCTTCTGAGTTGGATTCAATTTAGAGATAGAGTTCTTTGGTTTTACTTCTTCCGCTGTGAGCTATTCGCTTCCGCTGAGTTTGTATTATACTCTGATTCATTGTAACGCTGATGTAAAATATTCTCTAACGAATGAAAAGTTATGTTACTTTTGTTCGAATATGTTAGTACTCATAACCATCTGTCTTTCCGAACGATTTAAGTCGTTTAATTACCGGCGAGAATCGGGCAAAAAGGCAGGTCGTTACAGTTGGTATCAGAGTGTTGGTTATACAAAGCTATGTGGTACAGCATATTTGAACGGAAGCTAGGAATCGTTAGAGTTACAATATCTCATTAGAGCCAGGGTTAGAAATGCCCTAGAATGCGATTCTGGAGTATTACATTGAGAAAGCGTATTTTAAAAATATAAATTATATTTGAAACTAAGTAAATCATTTGAAAAGTGCGATTATTTTAAAACATAAATTATGATAAGGGTGAGTATATTATTGACATCGGATTGGACTATCGAGTATATAAGGATTTTGAATATACGCTTAGCTAACGTATATATGAAGTCCAAAATATACAAGACAGATATATAATCACACTCTAGTCGCCTAAAGATGATTCTGTTGATGACTACAGCATCATCAGTATTTATTTTCGAGTTTTGAAAGTGGGATGACTGTATGATTCCGATTTAAATGTCGAGAGATACTTAAAACCATTTGATAAGGGTTTGGATAAATTTTAATAAAATGTTTCGATAAATAAATATGAAATGAAATAGATGAATTGATGTATTCCTTGTTTGTAAAATATAAATTGAATTCGTATATGAATAAAATCTAAATAGTAATGAATGTTTGAAAATAATTCTACTTCTTCATTCGTTGATGTTTTGTTTTCGTTGCCCCATGGTCATCTTTTGCTCATCGTTACCTATTCGACATATTTGTTATGGTCCAATCCTACCCTAAGACTCTCTTTGGCTTTGCATCGACTGATTTAAGGGAAATTTGTTAATAACATTGTTTTGGATTCAAAAATAAGTATTTTGAATTATCTCTTTGAAATTGTATAAAGTACAAATGAATTTAAAAATATTGAATTTGTCCAAGATGCAATTTTGCAAGGATTTGAAATCTATTTTCCTGAAAACTTAATATGGTATATATATTGGAGTGGTAATAGAAGCCTTTGATCTTGGATATTTGAAAATGTGAATAAGTACAATACCAGATTTAGGTTTAAATAGGATAATTAAATTTGATTTTGTTATCAAATAGAATTGATTCTCCGATGAAGAGTGATTTAAATGAAGGAATTTCGACAACATTAAATCCCGATATTTTGAAATGTTTACAAAACAACAAATGTATATAATTTGAAAGTATATGTAAAATTATTATTGCAAAATGATTTATAACTTCGGGATATGTAATAAAATGATTTAGTATTAAGATTCTAGTAACTCATGAAAAAAGAAAGGTATGACATAGGCGAAAATCCTTGATTGATGATCTTCTCTAGGGTCCGAAGAAACATCATTTATTTATATCGATACACGTAGGAAGTGCCTAGTGGCCTTGTCACAGGGTGAAATCTCTCGACTTGGGATATAAAAATTTATGTCGTTATCGTAAAATATTTGGAATTTTCGAAATGATTTCATTTTGAAATCTCGAGGAAAGTATGGTTCGATCTGAGAAGAAAACTATAGGATTTCAAACGATTTGAAAATAAACGGGAAGTTAGGTCGAAGAAATTATGTCTTATTTGATTTAAAATTTTATTATTTTCAGTTTGGAAAAAAAGTTGATGAAATTAATTTACATGAAGTTTCAAGTTTTAAATCATATTATTTATATTAAACTAAATTTGGTATCGGTAAATATTTGTTGTGTATATATATATACATACATATATATATATATATATATATACACGATTTCAACAATCTCTCCTTTTCGAGGACAAAAAGCCGTAACGAGGGGTGAATGTAATAATCTAAGATTTTAACCGAGTTTTAAATTAAATTTCTATGGTGTAATTCAGATTTTCCCAGATATATGTATACATTTTGAGTGAGATAATTTTGATAACATACGGTAACATGGATATATATTTATATTACTTTGACAACTTATGAATTTTATATGGATTAGTCAATCGTTGTTGTTAAATTAATTTAATGTTCGTTTCGAAAAAATGATTTGTTGTTAAACAATCTGCCAAACAAACAATTTGAAATTCGATTTCTATATATGATTGGAATCTGAAATTAAATTATAATTAGATAACCAGTTCATTTTACTTTTGTTTTGAGTTACGTACACCTCATTGTATGCAATCGTAATTTCAATTCCGTTCATAATCTAAGTAAATATGTACGCTTGAACCCAATTGTTTGTCTATAATTACCTTTTTTCTTGGTATATTGAAATAATAAAATAATAGAAGAAAAATAAGACTACATGCATGTGCTTGTATTAGCTGGGACTAATCTAACATGTGTAAATAAAAGTAGTATTCCTGTCGCGTGTAGAAAAAATAAGGCACGAAGAGAGATACTTGTCCTTTTAACTTACACGTGTTAATGGTTGTACTCCACCTTTCACCTTCCCTTTGTCCATTTTATTATTCGCGTCATATCCTTCCTCGGAAGACTCTCCTTCACTATTAATTTTATCGGCCTCTTACCACTTACAACACCCACTTCCACTATGACAGCACTCCTATTTTCTCTCCTCTTCTAAACATTTACGTTCTGCCATACTCATTTCTCCACTGCCTCTTAACTTGCGTCCTTCTCAGCAGCTTGGCTCCCCTGCACACCGCCTCTCCTTCCTTCAAGTTAGCCGCCATCACCTCCTTGTGTCAAACAAAACAGCACGACATGCCACACTTTCACTTTCACCATATCATTCATCTCCCCTTCAGGAAGCAGGGCCACCATGAAGCAACCACCCGCGTCAGTCCCTCACTTCCTTTCATGCAAGCACCTCTTCTTGGTGTCAACGTCCCAAACCATGTAAGTTTGGCCTCTCCCTAAGCTACAGTACCACCATGCATGCCACTCCTCTTTCCGAAAACAGTCCAGCCTCTCTACTTTTGCTTCTCTCTCTTACAGGAAACACTATTTGTCTTCCATGCAAGCGTTACCGCATTTTTTCCTTACCTTTAAAAAAACAACAACAATCGGTCCCCTTTGTAAAACAGTACCCATCCAAACTACAACCACTTTGCCTCTTTTCCCTTGCCTTGTCACATCAGTTCCAGGAAAGAAGAGTGTGTGTGCAGGCCGGTAGCGGCATCCGTAAAGTTTTATACGGGATCGTTCGTATACCGGATTTGCTGTAAATATGGATGGTAGCGGTAAAGAGTTTCGAGGCAGGAAGGTGAGAATTTATTCAAACTAGTCGAATAAAGAATAAATTCAAGGAATTTATCTTGGATAAAATTAATGGGAACCTTTCCCTATGAATGTGAAATTTAGAAACTAACTGTCGGTTAGCCAAGCAGAATGGTTTTCTGGATATTGATCTGATGTTGGTTTCGGCCTTCGGGGTTAATATTTGGGAAATTATTCTCTTGATTAATTTACGGTTAGTGACTGATGAATTGGAATGAGGTGTATGTTGTGTTTGTGTAACACTTATTTAAAATATACGCGAGTTATTCGGAAAGACCGGGTTTATCCCATTCTGAATAACTGATACGACGATAAGTCGAAGATGAAGACGGTGGTCGAAGACCAGAAGTCTTCACGTCATTTGGGTGATTACTGATGACCTTGATTGGGCTGTACACCCAAGAAGATGGAAACAGTTGGTGATCGTCTAGACATACTTGGAGATCGATGGATATGCGGGGTACTAGGTGCCTCCGGTTTCGTTCAGACCCAGAACGGACTTGTAAATAGACTGTGTGTCTGACATTGGATTTTAGTCCGTGTGATTGATCTCTATTAAATATATATCTGTTTGGCGGCGGAGAATTTATTCTCTTGCTTAACGCCCTTCTCTGAGACGTACGAGCTCAGGGGTTATATATTGATGGATATCAAACGCATGGAGTGAATTGCCTGTGTGGCATGCCTAAGTGGCAATGGGTCGAGGCTTCTGTTGAAAAGCAAAGTCTTGTGGTGATGATCAAAGCACGGCCTTTGTGGCGTAGCTTTGTGTAACGTTTACTTCGCGAGTTTCGCACCCCGGTTGTGAACCAAAAATGGGAGAGGACCTAAGGGAGGGCATGCGTTTCTTTCTAGCTAGGGTGGTGTCAGTGACCTACCAGCCCTGACAGTTATATACTTTTCACCTGTGTGGTTGTTGCTGTTGCGAGGCGCCTCGGTTTGATCGGACGATCCGGGTCCGATGGAGTCATTCGTTGGCTCATTTACGCCCCAAAGGGCGGGGAAACGTAGTATTCAGGCATTTTAATCCACATCGGTGGACCGGCCCTGTCGCTCCAAGGGGCACTCGAGCTCTGATCCTGTGGCTCGGGCTAGAGAGTCACGAATCGGTAGAGGATGATCCCTGGCCTCGGTTCACAGACGGAAATCCAATTTCCAAATACGTGACATTTGCGGTTTTATTTGTAAACCTATATATGGCGACATGATATATGGTACCCATGCCGCCTATGATTGATACTTATGATTTGAAGTTGTTTTATAAACTATGCACTTATAATAGTATCAAATGATTTGTTTTAAACGTATCAAGCATTCTTTGGCTGTTGTAAACCCCTATCCCCCGGCTTGCGTTGCATTGTGTGATAGGACCTGGGTCTTATAACAGCTTCATTTTTCTTTATTAAGCATTGCGTTGTTTACTTATATGCACTGGTATTCTTGGGAGGAAACCCGTTCCGTGTTATACGGCGTGGTCCCTTGATTTACCTATCTTTAAAATAAAGAATAATAACTGTTTTAGTTCTCACACCAGTCCCATGACTGACCTGGAGTTTATTGTTTTAACCTAAAGTCTGGTTGCCCTTATTTTGACACGGGCAGCTAGTAGGTTTGGTTTTGCAGATTTAGATTCACAAGATCCTGGTTTATAGCTGGAATGATATCCGGAAAGCTTTGTATCCGTATATCTCCTTCTAGTTGTGTATTGTATTATTTTCCGTTGCGATGTATTTAAATGTAATTTAAATCTCTAATATTTCTGTGTAATATTTATTCGTACTCTGTATATTCTTGTAATCTGATGCATTGTTGTAATATACAATGAAATGTTCTTCCGTATGCATTCTGTTGTGGCTTGTTCTCGAACTATCCGCTCTTTCCTTCACGGGGAAGTTACGGGTTTTCACAGTTGAATTATTAATTATGATCAGTTATTTGTCGATAGGAATAATTAGTTAATGAATTGATGTTAGTTGATTTGCTTGTGGATATGAATTTTGTGTGAAATGTTTGAATAGACGCTATGTAGTCGAAACACATTTAACACGGAGCGTTATTGAACGTAAGGCTTGCGCACAACAAAAATTGGTTGTTTTAATTGTGTGTGTACGATGGATGGTTTATGTTATTTGTTTGTTTATGTTTTCAGCGCACACACTATAGTTGTGTGATTGTACGGATAATCGATTTGAATCTCCTTGTCATGTAAATAATGATTTTATTAATATTAATAGTTTGAAATTGAGCTTTGAATTATATTTAAATTTGATTGGAAATCTAAAGTAATCAACAATGTTTGTCAAAGGGAAATATGACTTGAAATTTTATTTTTTACACAAATAAGGAATTTTATGTAAATAGTTGATTTCATAATGATAATCGAAGGAGTTTAAGGAAATATTATCTGACTTAATTTAAAATGAATTTTCGGAATTTAAAATGATGTTTTAAATAAGTTGTTTAATGGGAATTAATATACAATATTATTTTGAAAAGACTTGGTGATAGAATGACTTTTGTAAAAAGGCGAATCAGTTCCGAAGTATATTCAATAATTTATATTAGACTAGTTGGTTATTATGTATATAAATTAAATTTTGAACCAGATTTAATTTAAAATACGCAACTAATGTTCATGGAAACAATTTTTGTAACGATACGGATTTCGCCCAGTCCTAATCGATTAGTAAACCGACCAATGCCATTCGAATCCTGTATACGCTAACTCTGGGCATACAACACATCAGAACAAATAATAGAAGACTTCTATAAACATCATAATAATGTTACATCAGAGTACAAAATATTAGAGTGCATCCAATAAAATAATACAGTGGAAGATTAATTTACAATAAATGTAATACAATGCACAACGGAAGACTATAAATGCCTGGACACAGCTTAAAGCTTCAATCCAGAATCCTGCTTGTATATCTGCAAAATGAACTACTCGACTGCCCGTGTGGAAAATAGGGGCACCCGAGTTTGCAAAGTGAAACAAACTACGAGTCAATCATAGGACTGGTGTGAGAAACTCTACAGTTAAAATTAACTTATCAGAATGATAAGGCAAATCACAGGACCACGCCGCTTACGCGGAACGGGTTTACCCCATGAATGCCTGTATATAAACAACAATCAATATAGATATATGGATCTACTGTAACGACCCAAAAAATCTGAACCAATTTAAAATTTTTAAATTGGCTATTTTGGTAGATTTTAAATATTTAAAATAAATATTTTAAATAATAACAACGAAAAGTAAGTTTGAGTCGACATTTGAAAATAAATATAATTAATTCTAATTATAAACAAGGCCTCAAATGGCGCGGTAGTTTCAGAATTTGAATTCAAACTTTGACTGACTATACTGGGTGCAAGACAAAACGGATTTGAGTGAAACTAAAAATATTTAAATCTGTTAGTGAATACCTTTCTAACGAATCTGAAAAATCGAAGTTTCATAGGAGGAAGCAAAAGTTATGGCCAAACGAATTTTCAGAATGGTCGCTATAGAGTTTATATAGCCCGTGAAAATGACCATTTTGCAAACGACCTCGGAATTCGACGAAACCACTTTTGTTGGACTGGGATGTCAAATTATTGCTAGGTTTCAAATTTCATAATTATTGAAGCTAGTATGTGGGCGGGGAAAAGGAAAATGTGTTTCGTCGATTTCTATTAAATTGGAACGACCAGAAAAGGGCCATTTTACAGACGGTCTCAGAATTCGACGAAACTAGTTTTGTTGGGACTGTATCGTCAAAACATAGCTAGATTTATTTTTCTGGAATTTTTCCAATCAGTTTGTGGCCCCAGCAAATTGAAATGTACGTTCAAATCGAATATCGAATGTTTTATATTTTAATTTGAAGGAAAACTGACTGTAACAGTCGAATGGGCCTACGAAACATATCCCATTATGTTCGGAATGGGGGTAGAATGCTAGGGTCGACAGTCGTTGGGTTTGGATCGGAGTTCGTGGGAGGCAAGGGGTATTTTTGGATTTTTAAAACTTTATAAATAAATAAAAACGATTGGTCCACATCAGAAACGCCCCCCCCCCCCCCCCCGGTTATTCACGCTCGACGGCGGAAAGTTGCTCCTTCGTTCCGGGCCTTATTCCGGCGTCCACGATCGTTGTTGACCCCCGCCACCACCCAATCTCGAAAACCCTCCCTCGCCTCTTCAAATCTAGACCAGAACCACCCCTCCTCGTCGAGTATCGAAGCTGAATCGACCTCTCAAAGTGGCGCCGTTCGGAGCGCCGCCGCCACTCCCTCAGGTCGTCGAACTGGCCAAGACCCCCATCGTCGGAAAGCCCTCTCCAAGGCCGACGAGGTGGTACCCTCCGATCGTCTCCACGCTGCTTGGTTTTCGCGGAAACTACAAACCTAGTTTTGAATAAATTAGTGAGGTAACAACTGAAACTATTTTAAACTATTTAATAGCAGTTTATAGCGCTATGGTTTTTGATTTCACTGTAAAAATCATATCTTTTTCATTTCTTGACGAAATTCAGTGAAACTAGAGACATTGGACTCATGTGGACGTCTTCTACATTCTAGAAGATACCGCATGTTTTTCTGAGCCTTCTGCTATTTTTGGTGGAGTAGAACCCAATGTGAGATTTCTAAATTATAAAATATATGGAAAACGACGATGTATAAATTATATAGTCGATGTATGAGTTATATAAGCGTTGTACACCTCATGTATAAGCGTTGTATAAGTTGTACGTTCGATGTATAAGTTATATATGCGTTGTAAAAATTATATATGTGTTGAAATAGAAGTGAAATGCTTATATATATATACGCCCCTCGTCCACAAACCAAGGACGATATTTATTGGTTTTGATTGGTGTGAAGATTTGTTGATTACGAATGGTTGATTATAATTGTTTGTGGTTGAAATTGATTAATTGTGGTTGAAAAATACCCATTTGTGGTTGAGAATTATTTGGTTGAAACCACATAGGATTAGTTTGTGGAAATGAAAAAAAAATATACATGCCGCTTGCGTGCGAACTAGATGCATGAAATCCCCATTGTCAAAAGCTGCGAGGCTTTGAGGTAGAGCGAGGAGCCGTACTAGGGACGGCCCCAGTTTTAACTACCCTTCCGTTATGCTACCGAAATTTTCTGAAATATTCATGTGTTAGAATTATTTTCATTTGTTGAAATTATTTTCATTTGTTGAAATTATTTTCATATGTTGAAACCTTCATGTGTTGAATAGAAATTCATTCGTTGAATAGAAATTCATGTGTTGAATGGTATTCGTGTTATGTAATAAATTGTTTTATAATAAAAATCATATTTTTGTCATCTATATGAACTATATAAAATAGTCGTGTTTTGAAATAAATTGTTTTGCAATAAAAATCACATTTTTACTATATATATATACAAACTATAGAAAACCTTCATGTGTTAAATAGAAATTCATTCGTTGAAAAGAAATTCATTTATTGAATGGTATTCGTGTTTTGAAATAAATTGTTTTATAATAAAAATCATATTTTTATCATCTATATGAACTATATAAAATAGTCGTGTTTTGAAGTAAATTGTTTTGCAATAAAAATCACATTTTTACTATATACATGAATCATTAAAAATAGTGAAGTGTCGGAATAAATGTCAATTGGATAAAAATATTATTTTTATCAAATGTTTGAAAAGAATATGGTTTTGAAATCAAAGAATCGATTATATTTATATATATAATAAATATAATTAAATTAAATCGAATAATGAAGCTGCAGTTCGTGTTTTGAAACAGTGATTTCAAACGATTAGTGCAGGAGATCTGACCATCGGATTTTCCTGAAACTGAAACCGTTGGGTTCGCTTTGGAAATATCTTTCCAACGACACCAACTTTGTAAAGATCCAACGGTTGGATTGTCTGAAACGTTTAATTCAAATATGAAGAAAAACAGCGCCAGAATCGATTATATATATATATATATAATTAAATTAAATCGAATTACGACGCTGCAGTTCATATTTTGAAATCGAAACTTCAAATGAGTGTACTGGAGATCCGAAAGTCGGTTTTTCCCAAAACTGGAACCATTGGATTCATTTTGAAAAGATCTTTCTAATGATGTAAAATTTGTGAAGATCCAATGGTTAGATTTTCAGATATGTGTAAATCAAATCTGAAGAAAAACAACGCCACGGCCGCGTTATGGCCCGAAGCGTCGTTTGAATGAATTGGCTATAAATAAATAAATAAAAGTAGCGATATATCGTTATAAAATATTATAAACGATATGGAATGTGAAATTGATAAATTAACTGAAGGTTAGCTAAGTCGAATGGTTTCCTGGATTTTGATCTGATGTTGGTTTCGGCCTTCGGGGTCAATATTTGGGAAATCGTTCTCTTATTGATCTACGGTTAGTAACTGATGAATTGGAATGAAGCGTATGTTGTGTTTGTGTAGCACTAGTTATTTATGTACGCGAGTTGCTTAAAAAGACCGGGTTTAAGCCCATTCGGAATAACTGAATCAACGATAAGAAATCGAAGATGAAGACGGTGGTTGAAGACCGGAGATCTTCACCTCGTTTGGATGGTAACTGAAGTCCTGATTGGGAGGCATCCCGAAATATGGATAATGAGTAGTGATCGTCCAGACATACGTGGAGATCGACGGGTATGCGAGGTATATAGTGCCTCCAGTTTTGTTCGGACCCAGAACGGACTTGTAAATGGACTGTGTGTCTGACATTGAAATTCATTCTGTGTGATTGATAGCCATCAGTTGCGTGGTGTGAGTTGCCTGTGTGGCATGCTAAGATGCAGTGATCAAGGCTTCTGTTGAAAAGAAAAGTCTTGTAGTTGATGATCAAAGCACCGCCTGTGTGGCATAGCTTTGTGTATAACATGAATTCGCGAGCCTCACACCTCGGTGTGAACCAGAAACAGGAGAGGACCTCATGGGGGACATGCTTTTCTTTCTAGTTAGAGGTGGTGTTGGTGCATGAACTGACTGACATTTATATTATTTTTACCTATGTGGTTGTTGTTGTTGCGAGGCGCCTCGGTTATATCGGTCGATCCGGGACTGATGGAGTCATTCGTTGGCTCACTTACGCCCCAAAGGGTGGGGAAACGCAGTGTTCATGAATTTTAATCCACATCTGTGGACTGTCCCTGACGATCCAAGGGTCACTCGAGCTCTGATCCTGAGGGGCGGGCTAGAGCATCTCGAAGTCGGTAAGGACTATCTTTTGCCTTGGTTCATGACGGAAATCCAATTTCCAAATACGTGACTGTGTGGTTTCGATTGTATACCAATATATGGTGACATGATATATGGTACCCATGCCGTCTATAATTGATATATATGATTGAAATTGTTTTGAAACCCATAAACACTAGTAATAATATCAAATTCTTTTGTTTTATTCGTATCAAGCATATTTTGGTCATTATAAGGTAAAACTCTATCCTCTGGTTTGCGTTGCATTGTGTGATGGGAGCTGAGTCTTATAATGGCTTCATTTTTATAAAAAGCATTGCGATGTCTAAAAGATTTATTTGTTTTAAAGTATTGGCAATCCAATGGAGTAAACCCATTCCGCGAAAGTGGCGTGGTCCTATGATTAGCCAATTACACAATGTGTTAAGTAGATTTCTTATACCATTCCCATGACCGACTCGTAGTCTGTTTCACTTGCAAACTTGGGTGCCCCTATTTCTACACGGGCAACCTTGTATTCAGGTTTTAGCAGGCTCTTTCTGGATAGCTGGAGCTGAAGATGGATTCTATCATTTATCTCTTTTTATGCTGTTCAACTCCTATTGTACATATTATGTTTATTTCCGCTGTAGACATTTATGTATAGATGAACTGTATTTGTACTAAATATGATCCTATATACTGTGTAGCTCTGATGATTACGTTTATCCAGTGTATTATTTGGTGTATTTATTTAATTCTGTTCTGCTATTATCTATTTATGTGTTATATTCCAAAGATTACCCTTGCCACCGTCACTACGGGATTTGGGGTCGTCACATCGTGGTATCAGAGCTTTGGTTAAGCTTAGTGCTGGGATATAACATATGAACGAACTCGTCAGAAATAGAACCAGTAGTGTTCTAGGACGGGTAACTCATTACAGAAAGGATCAGTAATATCCTAGTATGAGTAAAGCAGAATGAAATACACCCCAGTAGACACATTTACATTTGAAGTATTTGTCTCTATGTTTTGAAATATCTTTTCTGTTGACCTGACACTTTGTCTGCTAATTGCAGAGGTACTAGAAAATGAGTATCCGAAACAGAAGGAATACAGAACCAGATCTAGAGGCTCTATTAAAGAGATATCGAAATCTAGGCGGAGCACAATTCTCGGGCAATGAATCTATAATTCAAACTCAAGCTTGGATGAGTTCTGTTGAAAGAATTTTTGAACGTACCCAGTTGAGGGATGATCAGAAAAGATAAGTAGCATCTTGGGCGCTCAAAGAAGAAGCTTTAATCTGGTGGGAAACAATCATCAAAGATTATCCAGAAGGTTATATAACCTGGGATAGATTCAAATAGATTTTCCTAGAAAGATTTACTCCTCCTGAAGCAACTGAGTGATTATGTGATGAATTTTCTTATCTGATACAAGGAGATATGACCATTCCAGAGTATCATAAGAAATTCAACGAACTTTCTCATTTTGCACCTCATCTAATTCAAAATACGAAGAGGAAGAATCTGAGATTTATTCATGGCTTGCAAAGAAAATAACAGAATAAAGTAATGGGGCATGTGAAGCTTCATTTCTCAGAAATGATATACATGGCTTATCAGTATGAAGATCTCCATCAGAAAGGTATGTTGCGCGACGAAGATGAAGTCAGTTCTAGTAACAAGGAGTCTGAAACTTATAGTCCTGAGGCCAGTAAGAAGCCCAAAGTCAATCGAAAAAGGGCCAGATCTGGGAAAGAACTAGTAACGACCGCCACGTGCTCAAGCTGCAATAGACAAGAACATTTGGCGATAAGTTGCAAACCTTGGAACAAACGAAGAAAGAATAAGTTCAAACCCAAGAAGGGATTTCAAAAGAATAGAAATGCAGTCAATGCCATCAGGCCGGTCATCTTTCCAAGGCCTGCCCGCTATCTCAGAAATCTGAAGCAGTGCAAGTAAACGAAGTGGCAGAAGTGCCTGCATCTTCGTTTGCTTAGGAAAGGCTAGATGTTTTAGAAGGCATGCTTACTGTCAAAGATATCCCGGTTAAAGTACTATTTGACACCGACGCGTCGCGATGCTTTGTTGTAAAGAATGCGGTTAAGAAACTTGATTTGAGTTTGAAGAAGCTCAAAGAACCAATGACTGTCCATAATCCGGTTGGGGGTTCCCTCGATCTCAGTTGGGTTTGTGGGGTGCTGGTTTCTTTTTCTTGTTATCGGTTCCCTACCATCGCGGTCGTCATGAACTTTACAGAATTTGACTTTATCTTGGGGTTAGACTGGTTGACCAAATATGAAGCTGAGGTTAAATGCACCGACCGAGTCGTTAAGGCGAAGATTAAATCAGGTGATTATATAACCATTCCCTGTGAAGGTCAGAATTCTAATAGAAAAGACTTTCGGGCAGCTTTGGATGTTTCTCCTGTTCAAATATAAAATATTCCTGTAGTCACATAGAATATTCCGGACCTCATCAAAGATATTCCTTTCGTAAAGAATTATGCAGATGTGTTCGAGGAAGTCGTTAGTCTACCTCTGCAGAGAGAAATTGATTTCAAGATCGCTTTAATTCCGAACGCAAGGCCAGTAGTGCAAGCCGTTCGGAGGATGACCCTAAAGGAGAAAGAAGAACTAGACAATCAAACACGATAGCTCGTATGGAAGGGTCTGATCAGGCCTAGTTTCTCTGATTGGGGAGCAGCAGTGGTGTTTGTCCCAAAGTCTGACGGTACTCTGCGACTATGTGTGGATTATCGTGACCTGAATAAGCAGACAATAAAGAATAAATATCCATTGTCGTGAATCGATGATTTATTGGATCGTCTGAATGGCGCACAAGTATTTTCAAGGATGGACCTAGCTATAGGCTTCCATAAACTACGTATTGCTGAAGAGTGTGTTTTTATGACAGCATTCAGAGGTCCAGACTTATTCTATGAGTAGTTAGTAATGCCGTTCGGCTTATGTAACGCTCCATCTTACTTCGTCGATTTGATGAATAGAGCGTTTAGAGGAGTCCTGAATAAGTTTGTTCTGGTTTGTATTGACGATATTCTAATCTTCTCTAAGTCAAAGGCCGAACATGAAAAACATTTGGAGCAGGTTCTAAAAATTCTGAGAAAGAATGTGTTAAAAGCTAAACTCTCCAAATGTATATTCTGGCAAGATGAAGTGAAGTTTCTTGGCCACGTCGTATCGAAAGAAGGAATTGCTGTGTATCCAGGCAAAATCACAGCTATTCAAAACTGGAAATAGCCTAGTAATCCCACAGAAGTCCAAAGTTTTCTTGGATTGGCTAGTTATTACCGGAAGTTCGTTAAAGAATTTTGGAAGATATCTAGTCACTTAACAAAGCTTACAAATAAGCACTCAAAATTTAAGTGGACTCCAGAATGTGAGGAGGCTTTTGAGGAGCTAAAGTTAAGATTAACAACTGTTCCAGTGTTAACGATAATAGACGGCAATCAGGATTTGAAATTCTGGACAGATGCCTCTAGAGAAGCCCTTGGTGCAGTATTAATGCAAAGAGGCCAGGTTATTGCTTATGCTAGCCGTCAGCTGAAGCCACATGAAAAGAATTACGTTACTCATGATCTTGAGTTGTTGGCTATAGTATTAACTTTGAAAATATGGAGACACTATCTTCTAGGTGAGAAATTCGAACTGTTTACAGATCACCAGTCGCTAAAGTATCTGTTCACCCAAAAAGACTTGAATCCGAGGCAGCAACGTTAGCTAGAGTTCCTTGCAGCATATGAATTTGAGATTCTATACACTCCAGGGAAAGCCAATGTCATGGCCGATGTGCTAAGTAGAAAGAATGTAATGATCGCCAGTTTTATTATTACAACTTCATTGATTGATAAAATATCTGCTCTTCAGAAGGATGATCACTTCATTTAGAAGATCAGAGAGATAATTCAGAAAGGCAAGCCCTCGAGTTTCCAGATCGGTAACCAAGGGATTCTAAGGATAAAGGGTCGAATTTGTGTTCCTAACATTCCTGAGCTCCGAAATGAAGTGCTGGATGAATGCCACAAGTCAAAACCGAGTATCCATCCAGGAGTGAGCAAAAATGTATAATGACATCAAACGCACTTTCTGGTGGAGGTCGATGAAGAGAGACATTTCTTTATATGTTAGTCGATGCCCTACTTGCCAGCTAGTCAAAAGCGACCAACAGAAACTGGCTGGATTGTTGCAACCGCTGGACGTTCCAGGTTCGAAGTGGGAACATATTTCCATGGACTTCGTAGATGGTTTGCCCAGAACCAGAAAAGGAAATGATTGTATTTGGGTGATCGTAGATCGCTTCACGAAGACCGCCCATTTCATAGCTGTCAGATCGAGCAGAACTTCTCAGAGTCTAGTGCAGATATATTTCAAGGAAATTGTTAGGCTACATAGAGTGCCGCTCAGTATAGTTAGTGATAGAGATCCAATATTTACTAGCAAATTTTGGGAGGCATTTCAAGTAGAGCTGGGAACGAAGCTGAACTTGAGCACCGCTTATCATCCTCAGGCAGATGGTCAGACTGAGAGGGTGAATCGTATACTAGAAGATTTATTGCGGGCTTGTGTTCTTGATTTCGGTGGATCATGGGAAGACCATTTACATTTGGCGGAGTTCTCATATAACAATAGCTACCAAGCGAACCTGACAATGTCACCATTCGAAGCATTGTATGGTAGACTGTGCTGATCTCCTTCTTGTTGGGTCGAACCTGGTAATAGGCTTGTATTGGGACCTGATATGATCCGTGAAGCCGCAAACAAAGTCGATTTTGTTAAGAAACGATTACTCGCCGCTCGAAGCCAACATAAGAGCTATGCTGATTCAAGAAGAACGGATTTGGCCTTTTCTGTTGGTGATTATGTGTATCTAAGGGTTTCTCCGATGAGAGGAGTAATTCGATTTGGCAAAACTGGGAAGTTGTCGCCCAGATTTATTGGTCCATTCCCTATACTTGAATGGATTGGAACCCTCGCTTATAGAGTTAAATTGCCTGATAGGCTGGCTGGAGTGCATGATGCATTTCACATATCTCAACTTCGAAAGCACGTTCATGATCCAGACTTGGTCGTGGAAGAAGCTATGCAACAGGATATTGAAATTACTCCCGAATTGGCTGTGAGAAGAGAGCCGCTAAAGATCATTAGCAAAGAAACCAAAGAACTGAGGAACAAGAAGGTTCACTTAGTCAAAGTGCAATGGAGTGGAGATCCGCGGGATTGTACTTGGGAAACTGAGGAGAGCATTCAGAAAGCCTATCCTAAGTGTCGAGTGGATATCTCTAATTGACTCCGGTGCAAGGTACATTTACCAAACTTTGCATTACCATTTAGTTCTCTACTTTGTTGTTATTTTCTTTCCATGGATGTGCACTTTTAATTCTATAGTCTGATTAATTTAAAAAGAGTATATGAATCGATTAGTATATTTTGAAAAGTTAAAAACAAATTAATTGTTGTTTGTGTTGTGTGATAGTGAATTTGATTAATTAAATCATTAGGACGATAGTTAATTTAATCAATAAGAGAATGAATGGTAGAATTTATTCGATTAAATCACACATTGAACTGATTTAAAAATAGATAGAAATATATACATTTGCATTATATATGTTTGAACAGGTATACGGATTAGCTGTTGAGTAAAGATTTTATTTGCGTGCCCGACAAATAGGTAAACCTTAATGAGTTGGATGTGAAATATTATTATATCAACTCCTGTGAATGCCATTGGATGCGGAGTGCTGGTTGTTCTATGTGTAGTAATAAATGTCGCTATAGGATAGTAACAATTAATTTTGAACTACACTACATGGCATACTTCGTGAAGATAGGCATACTTCATCATATACCACATAAGCATTTGGAGCTTGTGTGACGAGATTGAAGATTTACCGTACGAGCGAGAGGCTTGTATGGAGATGACTATATATTACAGGTTGAACTGATGACTGACATGGACCATATAAAATTGTAACAGTAAATTGCCAAAATAATAAAAAAAACCACACGGGTCTGGAGTTGACAATAATCACGTCTCTCTAGTTATTAGATACGACACATGGATTATTTATTTCCCATACGGGACGAGGTGATGAGAATTTATTCTCTGGAGCAATTAAAAATACACACTCCCTCAGGCTTTGACAGGGTGACGAGAATTTATTCTCTGGAGTTATTATCTATACACGCTCCCTAGTAAACACTAGAATATATCAATATAAATATGTGTATGCTTTATAGGATTTATTGCGTACCTAATACGGCCTAATAAATTTCCAAACCCCTCCCCGTACAAAGGAGGTTATGGCGAAATTTTTCGAAAATCCGGGGTTTTAGCAAATTTTTTGAAGAATTTGAAAATTCTC
Source organism: Allium sativum (assembly GCA_030737875.1). Lineage (NCBI taxonomy): Eukaryota > Viridiplantae > Streptophyta > Magnoliopsida > Asparagales > Amaryllidaceae > Allium > Allium sativum. The sequence goes on from CM060926.1 coordinate 326,038,906, forward strand.
AGAAACTGAAAAGTTGGAGAATGGAAGCCAGATTGAACGTAGAGTTGACTAATCAGACCACTTTTGATTTTGTTTCTTTTCGGGGACGAAAAGTTTTAAGTGGGAGAGATTGTAACGATCTGGAAAATCTGAACCAATTTAAATTTTTTAAATTGGCTATTTTGGTAGATTTTAAATATTTAAAATAAATATTTTAAATAATAACAACGAAAAGTACGTTTGAATCGACGTTTGAAAATAAATATAATTAATTCTAATTATAAACAAGGCCTGAAATGGCGTGGTAGTTTCAAAATTTCAATTCAAAATTTGATTGACTGTACCGTGTGCAAAACAAAACGGATTTGAGTGAAACCAAAAATATTCAAATCTGATAGTGAATACCTTTCTAACGAATCTGAAAAATCGAAGTTTCATAGTAGGAAGCAAAAATTATGGCCAAACGAATTTTTAGAAAGGTCGTTATAGAGTTTATATAGCCCGTGAAAATGACCATTTTGCAAACGACCTCGGAATTCAACAAAACCACTTTTGTTGGATCCGGGATGTCAAATTATTGCTAGGTTTCAAATTTAATAATCTTTGAAGCTAGTATGTGAGCAGGGCAAAGGAAAATGTGTTTGGTCGATTTCTATTAAATTGGATCGACCAGAAAAGGGACATTTTACAAACGGTCTCATAATTCGACGAAACTAGTTTTGTTGGGACCATATCGTCAAAATATAGCTAGATTTATTTTTCCGGAATTTTTCGAATCAGTTTGTGGCCCCGACAAATTGAAATGTACGTTCAAATCGAATACTAAATGTTTTATATTTTAATTTGAAGGAAAACTGATGAAATAGTCGAATGGGCCTACGAAACATATCCCATTGTGTTCGGAATGGGGGTAAAACGCTGGGGTCGATAGTCGTTGGGTTTTGATCGGAGTTCGTTGGAGGCAAGGGGAATTTTTGGATTTTTAAAACTTTATAAATAAATAAAAAAACGATTGGTCCACATCAGAAACACACCTCCCCCCCCCCCCCCCCCCCGTTATTCACGCTTGATGGCGGAAAGTTGCTCTTTCGTTCCAGGCCTGATTCCGGTGTCCACGATCGTTGTTGACCCCTGCCACCACCCAATCTCGAAAGCCCTCCCTCCCCTCTTCAAATCCAGACCAGAACCACCCCTCCTCGTCGTGTATCGAAGCTGAATCGACCTCCCAAAGTGGCGCCATTCGGAGTGCCGCAGCCATTCCCTCAGGCCGTCGAACTGGCCAGGACCCCAATCGCCGGAAAGCCATCTCCAAGGCCGACGAGGTGGTACCCTCCGATCGTCTCCGCGCTACTTGGTTTTCGCGGAAACTACAAACCTAGTTTTGAACAAATTAGTGAGGTAATGGCTGAAACTATTTTAAACTATTTAATAGCAGTTTAAAGCGCTACGGTTTTTGATTTCACTGTAAAAATCATATCTTTTTCGTTTCTTGACGAAATTCAGTGAAACAAGAGATAGTGGACTCATGTGGACGTCTTATACAATCTAGAAGATACCGCATGTTTTTCTGAGCATTCTGCTATATTTGGTGGAGTGGAACCCAATGTGAGATTTCTAAATTATAAACGATATGGAAAACGATGATGTATAAATTATATAGTCGATGTATGAGTTATACAAGCATTGTACACCTCATGTATAAGGTTGTATAAGTTGTACGTTCAATGTATAAGTTATATATGCGTTGTAAAAATTATATATTTGTTCAAATAGAAGTGAAATGCTTATATAAATAAATATATATGTACATATATATACGCCCCTCGTCCACAAACCATGGACGATATTTATTGGTTGTGAATGGTGTGAAAATTGGTTGATTACGAATGGTTGATTTGAATTGTTTGTGGTTGAAAAATACCCGTTTGTGGTTGAGAATTATTTGGTTGAAACCACATAGGATTAGTTTATGGAAATGAAAAAAAATATACATGCCGCCGGCGTGCGAACTAGATGCATGAAATCCCCATTGTCAAAAGTTGCGAGGCTTTAAGGTAGAGCGAGGAGCCGTACTAGGGACGGCCCCGGTTTTAACTACCCTGCCATTATGCTGCCGAAATTTTCTGAAATATTCATGTGTTAGAATTATTTTCATTTGTTGAAATTATTTTCTTATGTTGAAACCTTCATGTGTTGAATAGAAATTCATGTGTTGAATGGTATTCGTGTTTTGAATTAAATTGTTTTATAATAAAAATCATATTTTTATCATCTATATGAACTATATAAAATAGTCGTGTTTTGAAATAAATTATTTTGCAATAAAAATCACATTTTTACTATATATATACAAACTATAGAAAACCTTCATGTATTGAATAGAAATTCATTCTTTGAATAGAAATTCATGTGTTGAATGGTATTCGTGTTTTGAAATAAATTGTTTTATAATAAAAATCATATTTTTATCATCTATATGAACTATATAAAATAGTCTGTTTTGAAGTAAATTGTTTTGCAATAAAAATAACATTTTTACTATATACATGAATCGTTAAAAATAGTGAAGTGTCGGAATAAATGTCAGTTGGATAAAAATATCATTTTTATCAAATATTTAAAAAGAATATGGTTTTGAAATCAAAGAATCGATTATATATATATATATAAATTAAATCGAATAACGAAATTGCAGTTCATGTTTTGAAACCGTGATTTCAAACGATTAGTGCTGGAGATCCGACCGTTGGATTTTCCCGAAACTAAAACCGTTGGGTTCGCTTTGGAAATATCTTTCCAACGACACCAACTTTGTAAAGATCCAACGGTTGGATTGTCTGGAATGTTTAATTCAAATCTGAAGAAAAACAGCGCCAGAGTCGATTATATATATATATATATATATATATATATATATATATAATTAAATTAAATCAAATAATGCCGCTGTAGTTCATATTTTGAAATCGAAACTTCAAATGAGTGTACCGGGAGATCCGACTGTCGGATTTTCCCAAAACTGGAACCGTTGGATTCGTTATGAAAAGATCTTTCTAATGATGTAAAATTTGTGATGATCCAACGGTTAGATTTCCAGATATGTGTAAATAAAATCTGAAGAAAAACAGCGCCACGGCCGCGTTATGGCCCGAAGCGTCGTTTGAATAAATTGGCTATAAATAAATAAATAAAAATAGCGATAAATCGTTATAAAATATTATAAATGATATGGAATGTGAAATTGATAAACTAACTGAAGGTTAGCTAAGTCGAATGGTTTCCTGGATTTTGATCTGGTGTTGGTTTCGGCCTTCGGGGTCAGTATTTGGAAATCGTTCTCTTATTGATCTACGGTTTGTGACTGATGAATTGGAATGAAGTGTATATTTTGTTTGTGTAGCACTAGTTATTTATATATGCGAGTTGCTTAGAAAGACCGGGTTTAAGCCCATTCTGAATAACTGAATCGACGATAAGAAATCAAAGATGAAGATGGTGGTTGAAGACCGGAGATCTTCACCTCGTTTGGGTGGTAACTGATGTCCTGATTGGGAGGCATCCCGAAATATGGATAATGAGTGGTGATCGTCCAGACGTACGTGGATATCGATGGGTATGCGAGGTATATAGTGCCTCCGGTTTCGTTCAGACCCAGAACGGACTTGTAAATGGACTGTGTGTCTGACATTGAAATTCATTCTGTGTGATTGATAGCCATCAGTTGCATGGTGTGAATTGCCTATGTGGCATGCTAAGATGCAGTGATCAAGGCTTCTGTTGAAAAGCAAAGTCTTGTAGTTGATGATCAAAGCACCGCCTGTGTGGCGTAGCTTTGTGTATAACATGAATTCGCGAGCCTCACACCCCGGTATGAACCAGAAACGGGAGAGGACCTCAGGGAGGACATGCATTTCTTTCTAGTTAGAGGTGGTGCCGGGGCTTGAACTGGCTGACATTTATATTATTTTCACCTATGTGGTTGTTGCTTTTGCGAGGCGCCTCGGTTATATTGGTCGATCCGGGACCGATGAGGTCATTCATTGGCTCACTTACGCCGCAAAGGGCGTGGAAACGCAGTGTTCAGGAATTTTGATCCACATCGTTGGACCGGCCCTGACGATCCAATGGTCACTTGAGCTCTGATACTAAGGGGCGGGATAGAGCATCTAGAAGTCGGTAAGGACTATCTTTTGCCTTGGTTCATGACGGAAATCCAATTTCCAAATACGTGACTGTGCGGTTTTGATTGTATACCTATATATGGCGACATGATATATGGTACCCATGCCGTCTATGAATGATAGTTATGATTGAAATTGTTTTGAAACCTATAAACACTAGTAATAATATCAAATTCTTTTGTTTTATTCGTATCAAGTATATTTTGGCCATTATAAGGTAAAACTCTATCCTCCGGTTTGCATTGCATTGTGTGATGGGAACTGAGTCTTATAATGGCTTCATTTTTATAAAAAGCATTGCGATGTCTAAAAGATTTATTTGTTTTAAAGCATTGGCAATCCAATGGAATAAACCCGTTCCGCGAAAGTGGCGTGGTCCTATGATTAGCCAATTTTACAATGTGTTAAGTAGATTTCTCATACCAGTCCCATGACTGACTCGTAGTTTGTTTCACTTGCAAACTCGGGTACCCCTATTTCTACAAGGGCAGCCTTGTATTCAGGTTTTAGCAGGCTCTTTCTGGATAGCTGGAGCTGAAGATGGATTCTATCATTTATCTCTTTTTATGTTGTTCAGCTCCGATTGTACATATTATGTTTGTTTCCGCTGTAGACATTTATGTATAGTTGAACTGTATTCGTACTAAGTATGATCCTGTATACTATGTAGCTCTGATGATTATGTTTATCCAGTGTATTATTTGGTGTATTTATTTAATTCTGTTTTGCTATTTTCTGTTTATGTGTTATATTCCAAAGATTACCCTTGCCGCCATCAGTACTGGATTTGGGGTCGTCACATCTACTATGAATCAATCAACATGCAATATCCCAATCTACCCATTTAGATTAATCACTACACTTAGATTTTCCAAATCCAATTCAATTTACAGAAATTACTCCTTTGGACTTTATTCCCGATTTCTATCTCAAATCATTTGAAATACATATCTAACTTTCTATAACAACGTAGATTTCACTTTGGGATCTCAAATCAAATCGTTTGGAAATGTGAATTCCAAAACATAACAATGCATACAAACAAGTATGCAACCAAATATCAGGCTCCCCCTAGACTAGGCAAAGGGTACGCACCTAAGCAACTCGATATATATATGTGCACCTCCCACTATGGAGCAGGCTACACCGACGATGCACCTCCCACGCATGAAAGCATGCACCGCCCATCTCATCCATACTTTTAGTCATCTGGGTTACTCGAATCCCTAGCCACATACCAAATCATTTCATATCCCAAAGTAGGGAAAATGATTTTGCAACATAATAATCACAAGTACTTTCAAAATATTGTACTTCACATCATCAATTCACACATATGATTAGTCACTATTAATCACATAACCTTTGAGCTCGTACGTATCAAAGAAGGGTGTTAAGAAAGAGAATAAATTCTCTACCACCAAACAAATACATCATTAATAGCAACTAATCGAATATGTGATGAACTACAATGTAAAACCATAATACATTTCTAAATCATTTTGAAATCATCGGGTTTTAGCCCTCGAAATCCTTTCTGTTTTATAAAACATTTTTATAAAATATTCCTTGTCCAAAATCGGGAATACTATTCTTTTCACTTAAGAAAAATATCATTTCAAAATCATTCATTAAATTTGAAATGAACACGATCACAGCGCTACACATCTCATAGTCAAATCGTGAAGTGTTTCACAAATAGCATACCAGTATTTCTACCCAACCCAATGCTAAATGTAAAAGCATATCTTTCTCATAAACTAGTCGAGCACAATCTAAATAATCAATCAATCCCAATCAGTATCAACAACCAAGTGTATTTGGTTTAATCCCTTTTCATATTTTGGTAATTTAATTACCATATATAAATTCACAATCTAATTAAAGATTTATTCAAACTCCAATTGGTTTTAATCCCAAAAATCATTTCTTACTAATTGTTCAACTTTCAAGAAATTAATCCTGCTTTAATGGGGTTAAAGAACCAATGTCATTTAAACACAGTTCACGACAAACCCAAAATCAAATTCAATATTAAATACAAGGCTCTAAATAGAAAATATATTGGCTTATATTCAATATCAAATTTGAAATCAACAAATATCATATTGGAATAACGATATATATATATATATCTTCCAAATTCCTCCACAATATCCGTATAATGATGGAATCCAATATCGAAATATTCCGAAGATGATTTTGATTCAAATCCATTCCAATTCATATAATGGAAATTCAAGTTATCATTTCAAATCCAATTTCTTTTATTTAAAAATTATTGGATTAATTTTTCTAGTTCAAAACTAGTTCATTTTGATAAAAATATATTTTTATCTTTTAAAATATGGAATTTTTCATCCCAATTCTTTCCAAATCATTTATTATGATTTTACACTAATTATTGATATTTTTAATAATTTTATCAAGGCCCGTACAGTCGATTTCCACAAACGGCTATCGAACTGCACTTACAACGACCTTTTCCTATTTTGATTTGGACATAATTCCAAATCCAATGGTTAGATTTCAAATCACTAATATTTGTTAAAAAACTCTTTTCGATACGAACCCAACGGTTCCTGTTTTAGGAGAATCCGACGGTCGGAACCCCGTAATGTCCGTTCCAAGTCAATGGTCGAAATTCGCGAACTGCCGCAGCGCGGCACGTTCTATTCTGGCCATTATATATATATAATATATATTATATATATTTCATTGATTTCGCTTTAAAAATAATTTTATAAATCGTTTTAAATTCATTTCAATTCAATCTGAATTCCAAATTCATTTCATTTCAATTCGAATTTCAAATTCATTTCAGTTTAATTCGAATTTCAACTCTATTTCAATTCCATTTCGAATTTCAATTCTCATCGTATATATTTCAATTCACGTCTTATATATATTTCAATTTACATCGTATATATACTTCAATTTACATCATTTATATATTTCAATTTACATCGTATATATATTTCAATTTACATCGTATATATATTTCAATTCACATCGTATATATATTTCAATTCACATCGTATATACATTTCAATTCACATCGTATATATATATATTTCAATTCATATCGTATATATATATTTCAATTTACATCGTATATACACTTCAATTCACATCGTATATATGCACCATAAAAATGATATTTTTGTTATTCATATATTTTATACAGTCCATTTCACATCACAATCAATTGTCACAATACAATCAAACAAACAAGTCGTCCATGGTCTGTGGACGACGGGGAGCAGTTAATATATGTAGTTATAAAATAAATAACTGTATAGAAAATTTATAGTGAGAGAATTCTCACCCTGATCGGTTTTATTTCTGAATTTCTATTTTGAATATGTTCAAGTTCAAATTCGCTTGAAATTCCAAATTGCTCAGTTTTGGTTCTTGTCAGTTCTGAAATGTAGAGCTCTTTAATACGATTTCAACGCAATCGACGGTTCGTAAATCCTACCTTGTATCAAGAAGATATGGTCAAACAAGTTTTAATCACATAATTAGATAATTAATTAATTACTTTTAACAACCGTTGCTAATCCTCCCTCTTTCTCATTCATAAATCTAGAGCATTCAAAACACAATCTAGACCTAAACCCCACCCCGTCGCATGCTTATCGAGGCAGGTGAACCTAAATCCGCGACCTCCACGAGGCGCGCCTCAACAGGGGCTCCCCACGGCCACCAACGCCGGCGGTTCGGTAGCCTCCACGGCTAGGTGAACGGGTTTAAACCCGGTGCCTTTCAGCACGAAATCCATGGAACCATTCTTGATCTCCACCGTTGGTTAGAGGGACCTCAAGACGCTCTTCAATTTCCGCACTGGGAGTTTATTGAATTATTGAGGGGATTTCAAGATCGATGGGGGAGAAGACAGTGCAATTAGGATCGCTTATTTCAATTTGGGGGCGGCGACTGAAGTGCGGATTATGGTTTCCACATTTTACCACTTTATAAAAAATATATAATAATATTTAATTTTATTTCATTCAATAATTACTTGTTTAACACCTCGAACCCCGAATCAAACCCAGTGACTGCCGCCCCTAGTTAATTACCCCCATTTCGAACACAATGGGATATGTTTCGTAACCCAATTGGCTGTTACAATTAGTTTTCATCAAAATCAAAATATAAATCTATATATAGAATTTGAACGCACATTTCAATTTATCGGGGCCACATACGAACTCTAAAAATTCCCAAAAAATATTTTCTAGCTTCGTATTAACAATACGGTCCTAATAAAACTAGTTTCGTCAAATTCTGAGGCCATTTGAAAAATGGTCATTGTCTGGTCGATCCAAATTGACTATAGTTGTCAAAACACGTTTTCTTTTGCCACGCTCACATATTGATCCCAAAAATTATGAATTTTGTAGTCTAGCAATAACTCGACACACCGGATCCAACAAAAGTGGTTTCGTCGAAAACAGAGGTCGTTTGCAAAACTTCCATTTTTAAGGGACAAAATTCCATAGCGACTATTCTGAATTTTCAACTGGACATAACTTTTTATTCCCTCTGTGAAATTTGGATTTTTCGGATTCATTGGAAAGATATTTTCAATTAGATTCTAATATTTTTGGCTTCGCTAAAATCCTGTTTATTTTGAATCCTGTACATTCATTTGAACTTTGAAATCAAAATTTCAAACTACCTCGCCATTTTCAATTCCTTTAATAATTTAAAATAAATATTTATATTATAATGATGATTCAAATAAATATATACGTTCTAATTCTATTCAAAATAAATTTCTCGCCGTTATTATTTAAAATAAATCATTTTATATATTAAAAATTCATTAAAATTTCCAAAATAAAAATTTTAAATTGGTTCGAATTTTCTCGTTTGTTACAATTTTGAAAGTGAATTTGTTCGAAATATAGATCGAATCATGATTTGAAAATTGTATTCAACATTGGTTCTGTGCAACGATTTTAATGATAATTGTGAGAAATTGAACTAGTATTAGACATTGTTATTTAAGACTTTGATAAAGTTTAAAGTGAGTATTTAAATTTTGGAATGATGATTTTGAAGTAAAGCAATTTGAAACACAAATATAATTACAAAATATCATTCGATGTTTGCGGCGACACTTGAAATTATTCGAGACTTGAATTGAATATGAATTTTAAACCTAAGAGGTCAGAATTGAATGTTGTCTTGAATCGAGATATGAAATGAAATCAAAGAGGGAATATAAATTTTAGGCTTTGAAATCTGGAAGAAGGGAACAATTATGATTTTGAAAGAATTAACTGTATATATATATTACTAGTTTGAAATAAATTATATTATATCATTTAAAGATTACTTGTTATTTAAAGATTATTTTAAAAAAGGTTAATATACGTATATATAATGATTTAAATTATTTTATTATATATATATATTCATAAAAAAGGTTTTATTTAAAATTTCTATTTTTTTTCAAGTTATTCTAAATAATTGTAACTTCTTCCAAAACTGTAATTTTCTCGATTTAAACTATTGATTCAAGTTGAGATCTGGAATAAAAATATATTCTCCTTTGAATATAAATCGATTTTGAAAGACCATGGTACTCTAAAATTTAAAGAATATTCTATTTGAATATAAAATCGACTTTGAAATAATTATGATGTCCCAACATGAAAATATATTATATTTTGAATATAACGGGTTAGAATAATTGCAATACTTGATATAAAGTATATCATAATTTGGAATATGAATTGTTTGAATTATCGGGAATGGAATTTAAACCAAATTCAGATTTCGAAATGTCAAAAACTTATGAAATGATAGCAATGAATGAAAGAATTATGTGTTGAAGCATAATTTTCGAAATTGAACATTTAATTTCATGGAAGGGTTATGGCTATAACAGCATTCTATGAAATTTGAATGAATCAAACTTTGTTTGCAAATAAATTGACTATAATTTGGAAGGAGATTTGAATCGAAAACTTGTATAATCCATAGCTTTTGTTTTAAGAATGCGCTTATTACTTGGGAAGGCCAGGATCGACTATATATTCAAAAACCATTCCAAGTATTAATACGAAGCTATGAAGAAACCAAAGACTAGGAAATCGATAAAGTGAAGACCAAGAATCTTCGAATTATTTAGATTGACGGCTGATGTCTCGATCGGGCCGATCAGCCGATACGATATTGTAAGCGGCATGAGATCTGAATATATTTGAATATTTTGGATTTTTGTTCTGTTCAGACCCAGAGCAGACTTGTATGGATTGTGTGTCTGACATTGAAATTAACTGTGTAGCACTAATTTCTGTGAATATATATCGGATTTGTGGCAAGTAATTATTCTCGTCTCTAAGCCATACGAACTTAGAGGTTATGTATTGATAGAAATCAGTGACATGTCATGAATTTTCAATGTGGCATACTTGAGTTGTGAAACGAGCTAGTGGTGATCAAAGCATGACTTATCGAAGCGTAACTTTGTGTATATCATGACCTCGAGGGATCTTACACCCCGGATTAATGGTAAACTGGAGGTTAGGTTGTATACATAATCTCTAGTGAAATTCAAAAGCTGCGGCTGAAGATCTACTTCGAAACCTAAGGGAATAAAGTATATACGGTGTCCGATGTCTAGATGTTATCCGGATATATACTTTCGCGCTACGTATTCGGTGTCCATTGTCTGGATGTTTACCGGGAATATTTAGCTTCGTGTCCTCCAATGATCTTTCATGCCAGGAACCATCATGTTGGAAACCCAATAACCAATACGTGCCATTCGATTTGTTTGTAAACTATATATGTGGGCATAGTCACTATTCTTGCTAAGATTTATATATTTATTTGAAAAATGATTTTCAACACTATGCGTTAATGATAATACTAAAAAAAGATTTTTTACATATTAAAGCATTTTTGGTTATCATAAGGAAAAACTCGCCCATTTGGTATGTGCTTGCATTGTGTGATGTGGGATGAGCTTATGATAGCTTCATTTTTCCAAAGTCATTTCGATTTTCTATGCGTGAGAATTCACATGGAGTAAACCCTTTCCGCGTTAGCGGCGTAGTCCGGTGAATTTTCCCAACTTTAAAATAAATCCTGAATAATAAATGTTTTGAGTTCTCGCACCAGTCCCATGACTGACCTGGAGTTTATTGTTCCCACCTAAACTCTAGGTGCCTATAATTTTGCATGGGCAGCTAGTAGTTTAGTTTGCAGGTTTAGTCTTCTAAGTTGGATTCAGTTTGGATATAGAGTTCATTGGTTTTACTTCTTCCGCTGTGAGTTATGCGCTTCTGCTGAGTTTGTATTATACTCTGATTCACCGTAACTCTGATGTAGAATATTCTCTAATGAATAGAAAGTTCTGTTACTTTTGTTCAAATATGTTAGTACTCATAACCATCTGTCTTTCTGAATAATTTAAGTTGTTTTAAATACGGCGAGAATCGGGCAAAAAGGCGGGTCATTACATATCGAATGGAGTCAAACTTACGGTTCTCCATATTCGATATTTCTTGAATTAGTTAAATTTACTTATCTCATTCCCTTTTTAATCTAATTAAAGATTCATTAAAAATTCACTTAGTTTTAATCTCAAAAATCATTACTTAATGATTATCTGCATTTAGGAAAATAATTCATGTTTTTAACGGGGTTAAAGAACAAATATCTTTTAGAACATTGTTCATGATAAACCCCAAAATCATAATCCATCATAATAGAATCTTCGTGGAAGTCATTAGTATATAATCGATATAAATTTCTGTATCAAATTAATACTATAAATGGAATAGCGGTAAAGCCCTTTTAAATTCCATAACTAGTAATGGCCTTCCTTCACGGAAGCTCATCTCGATTATAACCAAATCGAGTTCCACTCAATTCCAATTTAATGTATTAAATTGGAAAATTTTACTTTGGAAAATTTCATCAAATCTTAAAGTAAAGATTTATAAATTCCAAACCTCAACTTCACTGTTAATCGGGTTTAAGAACTAATGTTGTTTAAAACATTATTCACAATCAACTCAAAATCAACTTCCATTTAATTCCAATTTTATTTATTAAGTTGGAAAACTTCCTTAAATCTTAGTTAATAGATATACTCTTTTCTCAATTGGGTCTAAGAACAATGTTATTGAAGACACCATTCATGATAAACCCAAAAACAGATTTGATATTAAAATACAAGGCTCTGAATAAAAATCATATCGATTTATATTCAATATCCAACTCTGAAACCAATAGATACAGTATTGGAAATAACGATAACTGTATCTTCCAAATTGCTCAACAATATCCCTATAATCACGGAATCCAATATCTAAATATTCTGAAGATTATTTCCATTTAAATCTATTATAATTATACGTTGGAAAAATTTTGGTTATTAAAACCATTTCAATCCATTTCAGTTCCTTTTTGTGTCCATCCAAAATCGGACATCAAAACCAATCTTTAATATTTTTGTGTCCATCCAAAATCGGACATCAAAACCATATTTTACTTCTACACAGAATACAATATCAAAATATTTGTTTTTATTTTGAGCCGAAATGTGACTCTATCAATGTAACAACCCGAAAATCCGAGCCAATTTAAATTTTTTATTTTGGCAATTTTGATGAATTTTGAATATTTAAAATGAATCATTTTAAGTAATATCGGCGAGAAATTTATTTTGAATAGAATTAGAATGTATATATTTATATAGATCGTCGTTAGAATATAATTATTTATTTTTAATTATAAAAGGAATTGAAAATGGCGCGGTAGTTCGAAAATTCGATTTCAAAATTCAAATGAATGTACAGGAGTCAAAATAAACCGGATTTTGGCAAAACCAAAAATATTAGAATCTATTTGAGAATATCTTTCCAACGTATCCGAAAAATTGAAATTTCATAGAGGGAATCAAAAGATATGCCCAGTTGAAAATTCAGAATAGTCGCTATGGAATTCTAGCCCTTAAAAATGGAAATTTTGCAAACGACCTCGGAATTCGACGAAACCACTTTTGTTGGATCCGTGATGTCAAGTTATTGATAGATTCCAAAATTCCTAATTTTCTGAATCAATATGTGAGCGTGGCAAAGGAAAACGCGTTTGACCAGTTTCAGTTGATTTTAATCGACTGGAAAATGGCCATTTTTCAAACGGACTCGGAATTTGACGAGACTAGATTTGTTAGGTCCGTATCGTCAATACGAAGCTAGAAAATATTTTTCAGGAATTTTTAGAGTTCGTATGTGGCCCCGTTAAATTGAAATGCGCGATCAAATTCAATATATAGAGTTATATGTTGATTTTGACGAAAACTGATCTAAAGGATTGAATCAGCTTACGATACATATCCCATTGTGTTCGGATTGGGGGTAATTAGCTATGGACGACAGGCGGTGGGTCTCGTTTCGAGGTCGAAACAAAAAGTTGCTTTTTGAAATTAAATAAATATAAAACGTGGACCACCCACTTTTTTTCCTCCCTCAACCCGGACAACCCTCCCCATTCACTGTTCAAATTGAAAACCGAACAAAGGAAGAAAAAAAGAAAAAAGGGGGGGTCGCGATTCACAGCCCCCCCCCCCCCCCCCGAATAGTTCGCCGTCGGCGCAAGGTGCGAGACACCCCCCAATCACCAATCCGCCGCCCTCCTTCCGCCGAACTGAAGACCTTGCCCTGGACACCCGCTCCTCCAATCCGCCAAAGCGCCTACAGCCAACTCCCCACCACCTCTACCCCTTTCCGATCCCCCTCAGGCCTCCTTTCCCTTCCTCCCTCCTCCAGTCGAGCCACCACGTCTCCGGCAACCGAAACCCTAGTTTTTGAATGTAAGTTTCTCCGATTTTACTTATTTATTTTGTTTTATTTTATAGTTAGGTTAGGAAAAATCTGATTTTTATGTTAGGAAAGGAAGATAAAAAATATAATTTCTTTTAGTTTTACGTTATAAATATATGATCTTTATTTAGAAGGAGAAGTGGTTTTTAAATAGAAAAGATTAGATTTTTTTTTTTACTAATCTTTAGATTGGATTTTTATTTATCTAAGGTAAAGTTTATATTTTTATGATGAGTAAAGACTATATTTATAAAATACATGTAGGGATAAAGATTGAATTTTTATGATAGAAAGAGAGGTTTGATTTTTATCATTAAAAAGATTCGATTTTTAATCGTATGATGTAGCGAAGAAAAATATAATTTTCTTTGTATGTAGCAAGAATAAAAATATGATTTTTATTCATGTAGAGTAATAAAAATATAATTTTTATTATATTACTAGCAAGATAAAAATATAATTTTTATCATGGAAGTAGCATTGTAAAGGAGTGATTTTTACATATGTAGCAGTGATATAAAAATACGATCTTTATATAAAAAAATATAATTTTTATATAGAGAATAGCGTGATAAAGATATAATATTTATTATACGAACACCGGTGTAAAAATAGAATTTTTATCTATATAGTAGCGGTGTAAAAATGTGATTTTTATATACATAGCAACGATATAAAAATGTGATTTTTATATATGTAGTGGCTACGGACAATGAAATTGACAAAAGGCGAGCACGACGAAGATTTCTACATATGAAGAGTCGTGGCGTTTTGTTTAGCTCGTCGATGAGAACTTCTCGCTTTAAATCTTGTTTTCTAGTTAAAAATATATACTAGGATGCAGACGGTGCTTAGCAGCACCCGACACCCATCGTCCACAGACCATGGACGACTTGTATGCTTATTTGTTGTGTTGTGAAATTTGTTTGTGATGTTGATGTGAAATAGATAATAAAATATTCATGTCTTGTAAACATTCATGTGTTGAAATAAATTAATTATCGTTAAAAATATAATTTTTAATGTGAATGTGAATAAATAAATATTCATTTACAAACCGGACGGTTTGTTTATGTACACCTATTTGAAGGATATTTATTGGGACGATAAATTTTACACATCGCCCAACTGCACAAATAATATTCAGTATTTGTGGATTGAAAACCCACACGGGTGTTGGGATGATATTTGGCGTACACTAATCCCAATTATTTAGTTGTATGTCGATCGATGGGTCGACAGACTGTGTAAGCGTTATTTATTTATATTTAATGCTTATGTAGTTGTGTGGTGCACGTTGGATGATGGTTGTTAATTTATCGTTGCTATTATATACATGTGTTGTATGGAATCCATATAATTAACATTATATGGTAATTGATTGGGCCTCATTCCAATTGGGAAAATAAACAATATTATAAAATATAGATTCATGTGTTGAATAGAATAAATAGTCATATGTTGACAGTACTCATGTGTTGAGAATAGTCACGTGTTGAAAGAAATATAGATTTATGTGTTGAATAGAATAAATATTCATTTGTTGAATAAAATGACGAAGTTGTTGGAAAATATAAAGCCATGTTGATTACAAAAGCACTATTTTGACACAAACGATATTTAAATCGATTATATTTGTTTTTATAATGATTATAGAAAAGGAAGTGATTTCAAATATAATGTTTTTGAAAATATTGTCATTTGTATATCGATGATGTGGAATATTCAATCTTGATTCGAAATTGAATGTGAAGTTGATATCGTTTCGAAAACGAATTTAAAACGATTTATAAAATACGTTTTGAGTTGAAATCGACGAAATATATATACTATATATATTAAATGGCTTGAATACAACGCGCCGTGGCAGTTCGCGAATTTTGACCATTGACTTCGAATTGACATTACGGGAGATCCGACCATCGGATTCTCCTGAAAATGGAACCGTTGGGTTCGTATCGCAAAGTGCTTTCCAATCAATATTAGAAATTTGAAATGTAACGGTTGGATTTGGAATTATGTCCAAATCAAATTCTGAAAAGGTCGTTGTAAGTGCAGTTCGGTGGCCGTTATTGAAAATTGACTGTACGGGCCTTGATAAAATTATTAAAGATATTAATAATTTGTGTAAAATCATAATATATGAATTGGAAAGAACTGGGATGAAAGAATCCCATATTTGAAAAGATAAAAATGTATTTTTTTATCGAAATGAACTAGTTTTGAACTAGAATAAAAATCTAAATATTTTTAAACAAATAAAATTGGATTTGAACTAGTTTTAAAAAAAATCAGAATTTCCAATACGTGAACTAGAATGTATTTGAATTGAAATTATCTTCAGAATATGTCAATGTTGGATTTCATGATTATACAGATATGGTTGTGGAAATTTGAAAGATATATTTTATATCGTTATTTCCAATACGATATTTGTTGGTTTCAGAATTTGATATTGAATATGAGCCAGTATATTTTCTATTCAGAGCCTTGTATTTAATATCAAATGAGATTTTGGGTTCGTCGTGAATGGTGTCTTAAATAACACTATTCTTGAACCCAGTTTAGAAAAAGAATAAATCTTTTAATAAGATTTAGTGAAAATGTCCAATTAGTATTTAATTGGAATTGAACTTAAATTGGTTTTTGGGTTTATCGTGAGCGGCGTTTTGAATAACACCTGTTCTTTAACCCGATTAACAATAGAAAGTGATGTTGGGTTTATCGTGAATTGTGTTTTAGGTGACATTGGTTCTTTAACTCGGTTAAAGACAGGATGTTGATTTTTGAGAAGATTAAAACTAAGTGGAGTTTTAATGAATCTGTAATTAGATTGAAACGTGAATTGATAATTTAAATTATCAAATTTGGAAATTGATCGAGAATGGAGTATCACCGGTTTTGCTCCAAAGCGATAGTTAAATCCTTAATTAGATTTAAACGTGAAATGGTAATTAATTTTACCGATAACACTGTGGTGTTAGATATGGAGTATTACCAGTTTTGCTTCATGAGATGAATAGGTTGGGATTGGGAAATAAAATAAATAATTACTTCGGTGTAGTTCGCTAATCCCGACTAGTTTGGAAAACCGTAACATGGTTTGAAATGATATCCAAAGGAAGATTGAAGAATATATTTAGAAGAATTCATCTTTGATAAAATTAGTAAGAACCTTTCCCTTAGAACGTGAAATTCAGAAACTAACTGTAGGTTAGCTAAGAAGGACGGTTTCGTGGGTATTGATCTGATGTTGGTTTCGGCCTTCGGGGTTAATATTTGGGGAATTATTCTCTTGCTAATTTACGGTTAGTGACTGATGAATTCGAATGAGCCGTATGTTATGTTTGTATGACACTTGTTTATTATATACGCAGGTTATTCAGAAAGGCCGGGTTTATACCCATTCTGAATAACCGATTCGACGATATGTCGAAAAGGAAGACGGTGGTTGAAGACCGGAAGTCTTCACATCATTTGGGTGATTACCGATGATCTTAATCAGGCTGTACACCCAAGATGAGGGAATCAGTTGGTGATCGTTCAGACGTAATTGGAGATCAATGGATATGCGAGGAAAGTGCCTCCGGTTACGTTCAGACCCAGAACGAACTTGTAAATGGACTGTGTGTCTGACATTGGATTTTATTCTGTGCTGATTGATCTCTATTAAATATACATCTATTTGGCGATGGAGAATTTATTCTCTTGCTTAACGCCCTTCTCTGAGACGTACGAGCTCAGAGGTTGTATATCGATGGACATCAGTCGCCTGGAGTGAATTGCCTGTGTGGCATGCCTAAGTGGTAGATGATCAAGGCTTCTGTTGAAAAGCAAAGTCTTGTGGTTGATGATCAAAGCACGGCCCGCGTGGCCTAGCTTTGTGTAAAGCGTGGATTTGCGAGCCTCGCACCTCGGTATGAGTCAAAAATGGGATGAGGACCAAAGGAGTGCACAATGTTTGTTTCTAGCTATGGGTAGTGTCAGTGCTTAAGCTGGCTGACATTTATATACTTTTTACCTATGTGGTTGTTGGATGCGAGGCGCCTCGATTTTAGGTCTGTTAGGACCGGGAAACGTGTGTTCAGGAATAATTAATCCTCAAACATGAGAGAGGACCGCCCTTGGAGGTTCCCAGGGGTTACCCATAGTGTGTAGTCCTGAGGCATTTGCTAGAGTGTCTCGAAGCGGAGAGGAGCTTGCCTCTTGCCTCGACTCATGACGGAAATCCAATTTCCAATACGAGATATTTCGTTTTTATTTGTAGAACCTAGTATGGCGACATAGTAGATGGTAGCTGTGCTGTATATGATAGATACTTATGATTAAAATTGTTTTGACACTATACACTTATTATATTATCAAATGATTTGTTTTAAACGTACCAAGCATGTTTGGCTATTATAAGGGAAAACCCTATCCTCCGGCTTGTGATGCATTGTGTGATGGGACCTGGGTCTTATAATTGCTTCATTTTTTTCCAAAAGCATTGCGCTATTTTGTTATATGCACTTGTGTTCTTGGGAGGAAACCCATTCCGTGTTATACGGCATGGTCCCTTGAATTACTCTCTTTTAAAGTAAAGTTTTAAATAACTGTTTTAGTTCTCACACCAGTCACATGACTAACCTTGAATTTATTGTTTTAACCTAAACTCTACGTGCCCTTATTTTTGACACGGGCAGCTAGTAGTTGGATTTTTGCAGATTTATATTCACAGGATCCTGATTTACACCTAGAACGATACTCAGAAAGCCCTGTATCCGTATATCGCCTTCAGTTGTGTTTTGTATTATTTTCCGCTGCAATGTATTTAAATGTAATTTAAATCTCTGATATTTGTCGAGTGTTTTTATTCTACTCTGTATATTCTTGTATTCTGATGGAATTGTTGTAATAAGCAATGAAATGTTCTTCTATTTGTGTTCTGATTCATCTTGTCCTCAAAGCAATCCGGGCTTTTCTTACCGGGGAAGTTACTGGTTACTACATTTGGTATCAGAGCTTTGGTTTACAGAGCTTGAGAACAAGACACATTAGAACCAAACGAAGAATTCATCAGATATTGGATTAGTAATATCCAATGAGAATTACTCGTTACAGATAGGATCAGTAGTATCCTAGAACGAGTGTGAAGAGTATATTTTTCAAATGAAAACAATTTTGTTTTGAAATTTAAAACATTTTATACGTATTCGAATATTTTATTTGTATTGAATTTGGACAATCTATTATATAAAGGTTTTGCATATACGCGACATGAATGTATATTCGAAGTTTAAATATACTAGATAGATATAGAATCACATTCTAGTCGCCCGGGGATGGTTCTGATGATCGCTATAGTACGTACATCATCAGAATTTATATTCGAGTGACAAAAGTGTGATTTCTATATATTTACATTAGACTGGTGTGAGAACCAAAATTAGATAGGATTATTTGTTGTGATTTGACATCAAAAACATGATTTTCTGTATATATATCAAAATATGAATTTGAAACGATAATCCACTAATTGATTGATGGTTGTGTTGTTTGATTATTGATTTGAAATTTTGAACCATTTAGCCTAATGGAACCAAATATTGAACTGTATTGAAAAATGATTACAACTACATGCATGTATATACATACATACATATATATATATATATATGTGTGTGTGTGTGTGTGTGTGTGTGAATAGGTCTTAGCAAGGTGGCTAGAGCAGAAGAATAAAATTGTTTGCCCGACAAATAGGTACATGTTTACAAATTTATTGGGTTTGGATGATTTTATGAGCCAATTGGCTAGCCGCTTGGTTGTTTCTTTTTGTTTTTGATTAATGAGGGCAATGGGAGGCTATTTGAAATATCCCGAAGTCCCCGGTGCAGGGGAGGTTATGGCGAAATTTTTCGAAAATTTAGGGTGTTAGCCAAATTTTTGAAAATTTTAAAAAGTTCTTAGAAACTGAAAAGTTGAAGAACTTAAGCCGTAAAGAAAATAGTGAAAGTGTAGTTGGTTTGTTAAATTTCGGCTTCGTTCCTTTTCGGGGACGAAAAGTTTTAAGTAGGGGACAATGCAACAACCCGGAAATCCGAGCCAATTTAAAAATTTTATTTTGACAATTTTGATGAATTTTGGATATTTAAAATGAATTATTTTAAATAATATCAACGAGAAATTTATTTTGAATAGAATTAGAACGTATATATTTATATAGATCGTCGTTAGAATGTAATTAATTATTTTTAAATATAAAAGGAATTGAAAATGGCGCGGTAGTTCAAAAATTCGATTTCAAAATTCAAATGAATGTACAAAATTCAAAATAAACCGGATTTTGGCGAAACCAAAAATATTAGAATATATTTGAGAATATCTTTCCAACGTATCCGAAAAATTGAAATTTCATAGCGGGAATCAAAAGATATGCCCAGTTGAAAATTCAGAATAGTCGCTATGGAATTCTAGCCCTTAAAAATGGAAATTTTGCGAACGACCTCGGAATTCGACGAAACCATTTTTGTTGGATCCGTGATGTCAAGTTATTGATAGATTCCAAAATTCCAAATTTTTTGAATCAATATGTGAGCATGGAAAATGAAAACGCGATTGACCAGTTTCAGTTGATTTTATTCGACTGATTTTTCAAACGGTCTCGGAATTTGACGGAACTAGTTTTATTAGGACCGTATCGTCAATACGAAGCTAGAAAATATTTTCCAGCAATTTTAAGAGTTCGTATGTGGCCCCGGTAAATTGAAATGCGCGTTCAAATTCAATATATAGAGTTATATGTTGATTTTGACGAAAACCGGTCGAAATGATTGAATCAGCTTACGATACATATCCCACTGTGTTTGGATTGGGGGTAATTAGCGGTGGACGACAGGTAGTGGGTCTCATTTCAAGGTCAAAAAAAAAGTTGTTTTTGAAATTAAATAAATATAAAACGTGGACCACCCCCTTTTTTCTCCCTCAACCCGGTCAACCCTCTGCATTCACTGTTCAAATTGAAAACTGAACAAAGGAAAAAAATGAAATAAAAATGGGGATCGCGATTCACAGCTGTGAAAACCCGTAACTTCCCCGTAAAGGAAAGCGTCGGATAGTTCGAGAACAAGCCACAACATAACGCATACAGAAGAACATTTCACTGTATATTACAACAATGCATCAGATTACAAGAATATACAGAGTATAAAAGAATATTACACAGAAATATCAGAGATTTAAATTACATTTAAATACATCGCAGCGGAAAATAATACAATACACAACTAGAAGGAGATATAAGGATACAAAGCTTTCCGGATATCGTTCCAGCTGTAAACCAGGATCCTGTGAATATAAATCTGCAAAACCAAAACTACTAGCTGCCCGTGTCGAAAATAGGGGCACCCAGAGTTTAGGTTAAAACAATAAACTCCAGGTCAGTCATGTGACTGGTGTGAGAACTAAAACAGTTAATCTTTATTTTAAAGTTAGGTAAATCAAGGGACCACGCCGTATAACACGGAACGGGTTTCCTCCCAAGAATACCAGTGCATAAAACAAACAGCGCAATGCTAAATAAAGAAAATGAAGCTGTTATAAGACCCAGGTCCCATCACACAATGCAACGCAGCCGAGGATAGGGTTTTCCCTTATAACAGCCAAAGAATGCTTGATACGTTTAAAACAAATTGTTTGATACTATTATAAGTGCATAGTGTATAAAACAACTTCATATCATAAGTATCAATCATAGGCGGCATGGGTACCATATATCATGTCGTCATACTAGTTCTACAATTGAAACCGCAAATGTCACGTATTTGGAAATTGGATTTCCGTCTATGAACCGAGGCAAAAGATAGTCCTCAACCGATTCGAGACTGTCTAGCCCGAGCCTCAGGACCCAGACTCAGGTGGGCCCTTGGATCCTCAGGGCCGGTCCACCGATGTGGATTAAACTTAAACCCTGAACATGCATTTCCCCGCCCTATGGGGCGTAAACGAGCCAACTAAATGACTCCATCGGTTCGAGAACGACCGATCAATCCGAGGCGCCTCGCAATAGCAACAACCACATAAGTCAAACTCGT
Organism: Allium sativum; assembly: GCA_030737875.1. NCBI lineage: Eukaryota > Viridiplantae > Streptophyta > Magnoliopsida > Asparagales > Amaryllidaceae > Allium > Allium sativum. The sequence continues at coordinate 326,060,989 of CM060926.1, forward strand.
CAGGGCGTGTAAAACCACTGACGCCACTTCTAGCTAGAAAGAAACGCATGCCCTCCCTGACGTCCTCTCCCGTTTTTGGTTCATACCGGGTGTGAAACTCGCGAAGCAAACGTTACACAAAGCTACGCCACAAAGGCCTTGCTTTGATCATCACCACAAGACTTTGCTTTTCAACAGAAGCCTCGATCAATTGCCACTTAGGCATGCCACACAGGCAATTCACTCCATGCGTTTGATATCCATCAATATATAACCCCTGAGCTCGTACGTCTCAGAGAAGGGCGTTAAACAAAAGAATAAATTCTCCGCCGCCAAACAGATATATATTTAATAGAGATCAATCACACAGACTAAAATCCAATGTCAGACACACAGTCCATTTACAAGTCCGTTCTGGGTCTGAACGAAACCGGAGGCACCTAGTACCCCGCATATCCATCGATCTACAAGTACGTCTGGACGATCACCAACTATTTCCATCTTCTTGGGTGTACAGCCCAATCAAGATCATCAGTTATCACCCAAACAACGTGAAGACCTCCGGTCTTCGACCATCGTCTTCATCTTCGACTTATCGTCGTATCAGTTATTCAGAATGGGATAAACCCGGTCTTTCCGAATAACTCGCGTATATTTTATAAAAGTGCTACACAAACACAACATACGCCTCATTCCAATTCATCAGTCACTAACCGTAAATTAATCAAGAGAATAATTCCCCGAATATTAACCCCGAAGGCCGAAACCAACATCAGATCAATATCCAGAAAACCATTCTGCTTAGCTAACCGACAGTTAGTTTCTGATTTCACATTCATAGGGAAAGGTTCCCATTAATTTTGTCCAAGATAAATTTCTTGAATTTATTCTTTAATCTATTTTTGAATATCGATTCAAACTAGTCGGGATTAGCGAACCTTACCGAAGTAATCATTTTTTTTAATTTCCCAATCCCAACCTATTCATCCCATGAAGTAAAACTGGTCATACTTCATATCTAACACCACAGTGTTATCGGTAAATTCAATTACCATTTCACGTTCAAATCTAATTAAAGATTTAACTATCGCCTGGAGCAAAACTGGTGATACTCCATTCTCGATTATTTCAATCTAATTAAAGATTCATTAAAACTCCACTTAGTTTTAATCGTTAACTGGGTTAAAGAATCAGTGTCATTTAAAACACGGTTCACGATAAACCCAAAATCCCATTCATTAATTATCGGGTTAAAGAACGAGTGCTATTTAAAAACACTGTTCACGATAAACCCAAAAATCAATGTCAATTCAATTCCAATTAAATATCATTTAATTGGTACACTTCATTAAATATAAATAAAAAGATTTAATCTTTTCTCAACTGGGTTCAAGAACAGTGTTAGTGAAGACCCCATTCACGACAAACCCAAATCACATTTGATATTCAATATAAGGCTCTGAATAGAAAATATATCGGCTTATATTCAATATCAAATTCTACGATTAACAAATGTCGTATTGGAAATAACGATATAAATATATATCTTTCAAATTTCCATAACAACATCTGTATAATCACGAATTCCAACATCGAAATATTCCGAAGACAATTTCGATTCAAATCCACTCCAATGCAATCATTGGGAATTTTGGTTATTTTTAAAACCCTTTTTCAAATTCAATTTATTTATTTAAAAATAAATAGAATTATATTTCTAGTTCAAGAATAGTTCATTTCGATAAAAATCTATTTTTATCTTTTCAAATATGGAGTTTTTCATCCAAATTTTCCCCAAATCATTTCTTATGATTTTACACAAATTATTACTATTTTTAATAATTTTATCAAGGCCCGTACAGTCGATTTCCATCAATGGCCATCGAACTGCACTTACAGCGACCTTTTTCGAATTTGATTTGGACGTATCTCCAAATCCAACCGTTAGATTTCAAATTTCTAATATTCCTTAGAAAGCTCTTTTCGATACAAACCCAACGGTTCCGGTTTTAGGAGAATCCGACGGTCGGATCTCCCGTAATGTCCGTTTGAAATAAATGGTCGAAATTCACGAACTGCCGCGGCGCGGCGCGTTCTATTCAGGCCATTATATTATATATATATATATATATAATATATATAATATATACTTCGTCGATTTCTGTTTAAAACGAATTATATAAATAGTTTTAAATTCGTTTCAAAAGCAATTTCAACTTCCATTTCAATTCAAATCAAAATTGAATTCCTCTTTATAAATTCATTTTAAAATTCATTTCTATTCAATTCAAATTTCAATTCAATTTGGATTCATTTCAATTCGCTTTCAATTCAATTTGAATTCGTTTTCAATTCAATTCATTTCGAAATCGTTTTATATTCAATTCATTTCGAAATCGTTATATATTCAATTCATTTCGAAATCGTTATATATTCAATTCATTTCGAAATCGTTATATATTCAATTCATTTCGAAATCGTTATATATTCAATTCATTTCGAAATCGTTATATATTCAATTCATTTCGAAATCGTTATATATTCAATTCATTTCGAAATCGTTATATATTCAATTCATTTCGAAATCGTTATATATTCAATTCATTTCGAAATCGTTATATATTCAATTCATTTCGAAATCGTTATATATTCAATTCATTTCGAAATCGTTATATATTCAATTCATTTCGAAATCGTTATATATTCAATTCATTTCGAAATCGTTATATATTCAATTCATTTCGAAATCGTTATATATTCAATTCATTTCGAAATCAATAAAATCGATATAAATATCGTTTACGTCAAAATGGCGTCAATCTAATCAACACGGCTTCATAAATTTCTATTTCAAATATTTTATTTCAAATATTTCTTTTTCAAATATTTGTTATTATCAAAATATTTCGTTCAACACATGACCAATCTCAAAGGATGAGTACTGTCAACACATGAACCGTTATTTTATATTGATAAAGATGTAAATTTTATTATCAAAATATTTCGTTCAACACATGACCAATCTCAATGGATGAGTACTGTCAACACATGAACTTTTATTTTATAATATTCTTTATTTTCTAAATTGGAATGAGGCCCAATCAATCACCATATAATGTTAATTATATGGATTTTCATACAACACATGTATATAATAGCATTGAAAAATAATCAACCATCAACCAAAGTGCACTACACTGTATAAGCATCAAATATAGACATTTAACGCTTATAGCAGCTTGTCAATCAATCGATCGACATATTTAATCAATCAGGATGAGTGAACTTCAAGTTTCATCCCAACACCCGTGTGGGGTTTCAAACAATCAAACAAATATTTTATTCGTGCAGTTGGGCGATGTGTAAAATTTATCGTCCCAATCAATGTCCTTCAAATAGGTGTACATAAACAAACCGTCTGGTTTGTAAATGAATATTTATTTATTCACATTCACGTTAAAAATTATATTTTTAACGATAAAACATTTTATTCCAACATATGAATTTCTATTAAGTTCATTCTTTAAATAAAATGATATTTTTATTTTTCTAACACATTTTAGAAAATTTCGGCGGCATAACGGCACGATACTAGAAACGGGACGAGGCCTATCCTTATCCCCGGTCTAGTGAAGGCCCACGCCATTCACACATCAATCATATCAATTTCATTTCACCAAACAATTCAAATCAACTCAAACAATCTAACTAACAACACAGCCAAACAAACAAGTCCATGGTCTGTGGACGATTGTGTCGGGTGCTACTAAGCACCGTCTGCATCCTAGTATATATATATATATATAACTAGAAAAATAAATTGAAAGGTGAGAAATTCTCACCGATAGCTATCCAATCATCTTGACTCTTCTTTGATAGAAATCTTCTTCGTTATCCCATCTTCGTCATCTTCGTTGCCCGTAGTCACTATATATATAAAAATCACACATTTTTATATTTCGATGTTTTTAAAATAAAAATCACATTTTTATTTATTCACTTTAAATTTAAAAGTCATATTTTTATAATCACTTCATATATTTAGAAATCGAATTTTTACTACGATGTTCAATATATAAAAATCATATTTTTACTTTCACGCTATATGGATAAAAATGCTATTTTTACACCGCTACTATATAGATAAAAATTCTATTTTTACCTCGTTATTCTATATATAAAGATCTCTCCTTTTCAACTATAAAGATTTCATCTTTATAAAAATCAGCACTTTATTTCGACGCATAGAAAATAAAAATCAGATTTTTATTTTGCAACATACACAAAGATGATATTTTTAATTCTCTACATAAACAAAAATCATATTTTTATTTTAAAACCATATATATAACATTCAAATCTTTAAACCAATAAAAATTATATTTTTATTTTAGATTTTCATAATAAAAATTACCTTACCAATAACATAAATAAATCAGAAAAAAAAATTCACGTTGATTCTTCAGGGGGGCGCCACCATTGGAGATCGGAGAGGGGGGCCTGTCAGGGCGGCGGTGCTCGCTGGGGCGCTGCGGCGGTTCTCACGGGCTCGGGTCTGAAATAGGCGGAAAGGGGGAGAAGGAAAAGAGCGGAGGAGAGGAGTGGGATTTCTGGTGGAGCGACGATGAGGTGGGGACCTCCAGCAGCGGTCGCGACGAAGGAAGCGGCGCTCCATAAGGGTGGGCGACGGGGTTTTTAGGGTTAGGTTTCCCCCTTTTTTTTTTATTTAAACTGATGTCGGGTTCTGTAAGTTAAAGGGAGAGATGGATAAAGGAAGTTATATAATATAATTAATTATTTAATTAATTTAATCCTCCACAAAGTTGACTTTTCATTCGAAATCCAATTCGAACCCAACGACTGCCGTCCCAAGCTAATCACCCCTATTCCGAACACAATGGGACATGTTTCGTAAGCTGATTCGATCGTTTTGATCAGTTTCCGTTGAATTTACATTTAAATCACTATATTGAATTTTAAACGTACATTCCAAATTACCGGGGTCACATACCAACCAGAAAAATTCCAGAAAAATATTTTCTAGCTTCGTATTGACGATGCGGTCCTAACCAAACTAGTTTCGTCGAATTCTGAGACCGTTAGAAAAATGGCCATTTTCCAGTCGATTAAAATCAACTGAAACTGGTCAAACGCGTTTTCCTTTGCCACGCCCACATATTGATTCGAAAAATTATGAAATTTGGAATCTAGCAATAACTTGACATCCCGGACCCAACAAAACTGGTTTCGTCGAAATCCGAGGTCGTTTGCCAAATGTCCATTTTTAAGGGCCTGAATTCCATAGCGACTATTCAGAATTTTCAACTGGACATATCTTTTGATTCCCGCTATGAAAATCCGATTATTCGGATTCGTTGGAAAGATATCATCAATTAGATCCTATGATTTTTGGTTTCACTAAAATCCGGATTGTTTTGCACCCGGTACATTCAATTGAAGTTTGAAATCGAATTATCGAACTACCGCGCCATTTTCAATTCTATTTATAATTATATATAAATATTTATATTCTAACGACGACGTATATAATATATACGCTCGAATTATATTCAAAATAAATTTCACGTCGATTTTATTTAAAATAATTCATTTTAAATAATCAAGATTCGCTAAAATTGCCAAAATAAAAATTTTAAACTGGCCCAGAATTTCCGGGTTATTACAATCTCCCCCACTTAAAACTTTTCGTCCCCGAAAAGGAACAAAGTCGAAAGTGGTTTGATTAATCAACTCTACGTTCGATCTGGCTTCCATTCTCCAGCTTTTCAGTTTCTGAGAATTTTCAAATTTTCAAAAATTTGGCTAACACCCTAAATTTTCGAAAAATTTCGCCATAACCTCCCCTGCACCGGGAGCATCGGGGAATTTCAAATAGCTTCCCCGGTCCTTCAGATCTCAAAAAGAAAAAGAAAAAGCCAAGCGGCTAGCCAATAGGCTCATAAAATCATCATCACCCAAACAAAACAGTAAATTATGTAGTAAACATGTACCTATTTGTCGGGCAAACAAATTTTATTCTTCGGCTCTAGCCTCCTTGCTATGACCTGTTCAATGATATACATGTATATGCAAGCAATTGCGACCAATTTCAATACAGTTCAATATTTGGTTCTATTAGGCATAATGGTTCAAAATTATCAACCAAATAAACAAACAACACAAACATCAATCAATTAGTGAATTAGAGTTTCAAATTCATAATTTTGATACATATGCAAAAATCACACTTTTGATGCCAAATCACAACAATAGGCCCTATCTAATTTTTGGTTCTCACACCAGCCAATAGGAAATATATAGATATCACACCTTCGAAACACGAATACCAATTCTGATGATGTTCGAACTATCATCAGAATCATCTTCGGGCGACTAGAGTGTGATTCTATATCTATCCAGTATATTAAAATTTCCAATACACGTGGATCAGACGTATACGCAAAATCTTTATATACTGGACTGTCCAACTCAATATAAATAGATAATCAAATACGAATATTTGATTTAAATTTTCAAAACAAAATTTGTTTTCATTTGAAAAATATACTCTTCCCACTCGTTCTAGGATATTACTGATCCCATCTCTAACGAGTCATTCCCATTGGATATTACTAATCCAATTTCTGATGAATTCTTTCGTACGGTCCTAATGTGCCTTGTTCTCTGAGCTTTGTAAACCAAAGCTCTGATACCAACTGTGAAAACCCGTAACTTCCCCGTAAAGGAAAGCGTCGGATAGTTCGAGAACAAGCCACAACATAACGCATACAGAAGAACATTTCACTGTATATTACAACAATGCATTAGATTACAAGAATATACAGAGTATAAAAGAATATTACACAGAAATATCAGAGATTTAAATTACATTTAAATACATCGCAGCGGAAAATAATACAATACACAACTAGAAGGAGATATACGGATACAAAGCTTTCCGGATATCGTTCCAGCTGTAAACCAGGATCCTGTGAATATAAATCTGCAAAACCAAAACTACTAGCTGCCCGTGTCGAAAATAGGGGCACCCAGAGTTTAGGTTAAAACAATAAACTCCAGGTCAGTCATGTGACTGGTGTGAGAACTAAAACAGTTAATCTTTATTTTAAAGTTAGGTAAATCAAGGGACCACGCCGTATAACACGGAACGGGTTTCCTCCCAAGAATACCAGTGCATAAAACAAACAGCGCAATGCTAAATAAAGAAAATGAAGCTGTTATAAGACCCAGGTCCCATCACACAATGCAACGCAGCCGAGGATAGGGTTTTCCCTTATAACAGCCAAAGAATGCTTGATACGTTTAAAACAAATTGTTTGATACTATTATAAGTGCATAGTGTATAAAACAACTTCAAATCATAAGTATCAATCATAGGCGGCATGGGTACCATATATCATGCCGTCATACTAGTTCTACAATTGAAACCGCAAATGTCACGTATTTGGAAATTGGATTTCCGTCTATGAACCGAGGCAAAAGATAGTCCTCAACCGATTCGAGATTGTCTAGCCCGAGCCTCAGGACCCAGACTCAGGTGGGCCCTTGGATCCTCAGGGCCGGTCCACCGATGTGGATTAAACTTAAACCCTGAACATGCATTTCCCCGCCCTATGGGGCGTAAACGAGCCAACTAAATGACTCCATCGGTTCGAGAACGACCGATCAATCCGAGGCGCCTCGCAACAGCAACAACCACATAAGTCAAACTCGTCAGGGCGTGTAAAACCACTGACGCCACTTCTAGCTAGAAAGAAACGCATGCCCTCCCTGACGTCCTCTCCCGTTTTTGGTTCATACCGGGTGTGAAACTCGCGAAGCAAACGTTACACAAAGCTACGCCACAAAGGCCTTGCTTTGATCATCACCACAAGACTTTGCTTTTAACAGAAGCCTCGATCAATTGCCACTTAGGCATGCCACACAGGCAATTCACTCCATGCGTTTGATATCCATCAATATATAACCCCTGAGCTCGTACGTCTCAGAGAAGGGCGTTAAGCAAGAGAATAAATTCTCCGCCGCCAAACAGATATATATTTAATAGAGATCAATCACACAGACTAAAATCCAATGTCAGACACACAGTCCATTTACAAGTCCGTTCTGGGTCTGAACGAAACCGGAGGCACCTAGTACCCCGCATATCCATCGATCTCCAAGTACGTCTGGACGATCACCAACTGTTTCCATCTTCTTGGGTGTACAGCCCAATCAAGATCATCAGTTATCACCCAAACGACGTGAAGACCTCCGGTCTTCGACCATCGTCTTCATCTTCGACTTATCGTCGTATCAGTTATTCAGAATGGGATAAACCCGGTCTTTCCGAATAACTCGCGTATATTTTATAAAAGTGCTACACAAACACAACATACGCCTCATTCCAATTCATCAGTCACTAACCGTAAATTAATCAAGAGAATAATTCCCCAAATATTAACCCCGAAGGCCGAAACCAACATCAGATCAATATCCAGAAAACCATTCTGCTTAGCTAACCGACAGTTAGTTTCTGGTTTCACATTCATAGGGAAAGGTTCCCATTAATTTTGTCCAAGATAAATTTCTTGAATTTATTCTTTAATCTATTTTTGAATATCGATTCAAACTAGTCGGGATTAGCGAACCTTACCGAAGTAATCATTTGTTTTAATTTCCCAATCCCAACCTATTCATCCCATGAAGTAAAACTGGTTATACTTCATATCTAACACCACAGTGTTATCGGTAAATTCAATTACCATTTCACGTTCAAATCTAATTAAAGATTTAACTATCGCCTGGAGCAAAACTGGTGATACTCCATTCTCGATTATTTCAATCTAATTAAAGATTCATTAGAACTCCACTTAGTTTTAATCGTTAACTGGGTTAAAGAATCAGTGTCATTTAAAACACGGTTCACGATAAACCCAAAATCCCATTCATTAATTATCGGGTTAAAGAACAAGTGCTATTTAAAAACACTGTTCACGATAAACCCAAAAATCAATGTCAATTCAATTCCAATTAAATATCATTTAATTGGTACACTTCATTAAATCTAAATAAAAAGATTTAATCTTTTCTCAACTGGGTTCAAGAACAGTGTTAGTGAAGACCCCATTCACGACAAACCCAAATCACATTTGATATTCAATATAAGGCTCTGAATAGAAAATATATCGGCTTATATTCAATATCAAATTCTACGATTAACAAATGTCGTATTGGAAATAACGATATAAATATATATCTTTCAAATTTCCATAACAACATCTGTATAATCACGAATTCCAACATCGAAATATTCCGAAGACAATTTCGATTCAAATCCACTCCAATGCAATCATTGGGAATTTTGGTTATTTTTAAAACCCTTTTTCAAATTCAATTTATTTATTTAAAAATAAATAGAATTATATTTCTAGTTCAAGACTAGTTCATTTCGATAAAAATCTATTTTTATCTTTTCAAATATGGAGTTTTTCATCCAAATTTTCCCCAAATCATTTCTTATGATTTTACACAAATTATTACTATTTTTAATAATTTTATCAAGGCCCGTACAGTCGATTTCCATCAATGGCCATCGAACTGCACTTACAGCGACCTTTTTCGAATTTGATTTGGACGTATCTCCAAATCCAACCGTTAGATTTCAAATTTCTAATATTCTTTAGAAAGCTCTTTTCGATACGAACCCAACGGTTCCAGTTTGAGGAGAATCCGACGGTTGGATCTCCCGTAATGTCCGTTTGAAATAAATGGTCGAAATTCACGAACTGCCGCGGCGCGGCGCGTTCTATTCAGGCCATTATATTATATATATATATATATATATAATATATATATAATATATACTTCGTCGATTTCTGTTTAAAACGAATTATATAAATAGTTTTAAATTCGTTTCAAAAGCAATTTCAACTTCCATTTCAATTCAAATCAAAATTGAATTCCTCTTTATAAATTCATTTTAAAATTCATTTCTATTCAATTCAAATTTCAATTCAATTTGGATTCATTTCAATTCGCTTTCAATTCAATTTGAATTCGTTTTCAATTCAATTCATTTCGAAATCGTTTTATATTCAATTCATTTCGAAATCGTTATATATTCAGTTCATTTCGAAATCGTTATATATTCAATTCATTTCGAAATCGTTATATATTCAATTCATTTCGAAATCGTTATATATTCAATTCATTTCGAAATCGTTATATATTCAATTCATTTCGAAATCGTTATATATTCAATTCATTTCTAAATCGTTATATATTCAATTCATTTCGAAATCGTTATATATTCAATTCATTTCGAAATCGTTATATATTCAATTCATTTCGAAATCGTTATATATTCAATTCATTTCGAAATCTTTATATATTCAATTCATTTCGAAATCGTTATATATTCAATTCATTTCGAAATCGTTATATATTCAATTCATTTCGAAATCGTTATATATTCAATTCATTTCGAAATCGTTATATATTCAATTCATTTCGAAATCAATAAAATCGATATAAATATCGTTTACGTCAAAATGGCGTCAATCTAATCAACACGGCTTCATAAATTTCTATTTCAAATATTTTATTTCAAATATTTCTTTTTCAAATATTTGTTATTATCAAAATATTTCGTTCAACACATGACCAATCTCAAAGGATGAGTACTGTCAACACATGAACCGTTATTTTATATTGATAAAGATGTAAATTTTATTATCAAAATATTTCGTTCAACACATGACCAATCTCAATGGATGAGTACTGTCAACACATGAACTTTTATTTTATAATATTCTTTATTTTCTAAATTGGAATGAGGCCCAATCAATCACCATATAATGTTAATTATATGGATTTTCATACAACACATGTATATAATAGCATTGAAAAATAATCAACCATCAACCAAAGTGCACTACACTGTATAAGCATCAAATATAGACATTTAACGCTTATAGCAGCTTGTCAATCAATCGATCGACATATTTAATCAATCAGGATGAGTGAACTTCAAGTTTCATCCCAACACCCGTGTGGGGTTTCAAACAATCAAACAAATATTTTATTCGTGCAGTTGGGCGATGTTTAAAATTTATCGTCCCAATCAATGTCCTTCAAATAGGTGTACATAAACAAACCGTCTGGTTTGTAAATGAATATTTATTTATTCACATTCACGTTAAAAATTATATTTTTAACGATAAAACATTTTATTCCAACATATGAATTTCTATTAAGTTCATTCTTTAAATAAAATGATATTTTTATTTTTCTAACACATTTTAGAAAATTTCGGCGGCATAACGGCACGATACTAGAAACGGGACGAGGCCTATCCTTATCCCCGGTCTAGTGAAGGCCCACGCCATTCACACATCAATCATATCAATTTCATTTCACCAAACAATTCAAATCAACTCAAACAATCTAACTAACAACACAGCCAAACAAACAAGTCCATGGTCTGTGGACGATTGTGTCGGGTGCTACTAAGCACCGTCTGCATCCTAGTATATATATATATATATATATATATATATATATAACTAGAAAAATAAATTGAAAGGTGAGAAATTCTCACCGATAGCTATCCAATCATCTTGACTCTTCTTTGATAGAAATCTTCTTCGTTATCCCATCTTCGTCATCTTCGTTGCCCGTAGTCACTATATATATAAAAATCACACATTTTTATATTTCGATGTTTTTAAAATAAAAATCACATTTTTATTTATTCACTTTAAATTTAAAAGTCATATTTTTATAATCACTTCATATATTTAGAAATCGAATTTTTACTACGATGTTCAATATATAAAAATCATATTTTTACTTTCACGCTATATGGATAAAAATGCTATTTTTACACCGCTACTATATAGATAAAAATTCTATTTTTACCTCGTTATTCTATATATAAAGATCTCTCCTTTTCAACTATAAAGATTTCATCTTTATAAAAATCAGCACTTTATTTCGACGCATAGAAAATAAAAATCAGATTTTTATTTTGCTACATACACAAAGATGATATTTTTAATTCTCTACATAAACAAAAATCATATTTTTATTTTAAAACCATATATATAACATTCAAATCTTTAAACCAATAAAAATTATATTTTTATTTTAGATTTTTATAATAAAAATTACCTTACCAATAACATAAATAAATCAGAAAAAAAAAATTCACGTTGATTCTTCAGGGGGGCGCCACCATTGGAGATCGGAGAGGGGGGCCTGTCAGGGCGGCGGTGCTCGCTGGGGCGCTGCGGCGGTTCTCATGGGCTCGGGTCTGAAATAGGCGGAAAGGGGGAGAAGGAAAAGAGCGGAGGAGAGGAGTGGGATTTCTGGTGGAGCGACGATGAGGTGGGGACCTCCAGCAGCGGTCGCGACGGAGGAAGCGGCGCTCCATCAGGGTGGGCGACGGGGTTTTTAGGGTTAGGTTTCCCCCTTTTTTTTTATTTAAACTGATGTCGGGTTCTGTAAGTTAAAGGGAGAGATGGATAAAGGAAGTTATATAATATAATTAATTATTTAATTAATTTAATCCTCCACAAAGTTGACTTTTCATTCGAAATCCAATTCGAACCCAATGACTGCCGTCCCTAGCTAATCACCCCTATTCCGAACACAATGGGACATGTTTCGTAAGCTGATTCGATCGTTTTGATCAGTTTCCGTTGAATTTACATTTAAATCACTATATTGAATTTTAAACGTACATTCCAAATTACCAGGGTCACATACCAACCAGAAAAATTCCAGAAAAATATTTTCTAGCTTCGTATTGACGATACGGTCCTAACCAAACTAGTTTCGTCGAATTCTGAGACCGTTAGAAAAATGGCCATTTTCCAGTCGATTAAAATCAACTGAAACTGGTCAAACGCGTTTTCCTTTGCCACGCCCACATATTGATTCGAAAAATTATGAAATTTGGAATCTAGCAATAACTTGACATCCCGGACCCAACAAAACTGGTTTCGTCGAAATCCGAGGTCGTTTGCAAAATGTCCATTTTTAAGGGCCTGAATTCCATAGCGACTATTCAGAATTTTCAACTGGACATATCTTTTGATTCCCGCTATGAAAATCCGATTATTCGGATTCGTTGGAAAGATATCATCAATTAGATCCTATGATTTTTGGTTTCACTAAAATCCGGATTGTTTTGCACCCGGTACATTGAATTGAAGTTTGAAATCGAATTATCGAACTACCGCGCCATTTTCAATTCTATTTATAATTATATATAAATATTTATATTCTAACGACGACGTATATAATATATACGCTCGAATTATATTCAAAATAAATTTCACGTCGATTTTATTTAAAATAATTCATTTTAAATAATCAAGATTCGCTAAAATTGCCAAAATAAAAATTTTAAACTGGCTCAGAATTTCCGGGTTATTACAACAGCAGCCCCCCACCCCCTGATTAGTTCGCTGCCAGTGCGAGGCGCCCCCCAATCACCGATCTACCGCCCTCCTTCCGCCTCCTTCTCTGCCAAACTGAAGACCTCGCCCTGGACAGCCGCTCCTCCAATCCACCGAAGCCCCCACAGCTAACTCCCCACCGCCGCTACCCCCTTCCGATCCCCCTCCGGACTCCTTTTTCATCCTCCCTTGAAACACATCACCTCCGTTAGGGTCACTCTCGAAGGGAATGCCCTAATTTTGGTGGAGGTTTATAAGTCACAGATACACAAGACAGATATAAATACACATATATTTGAACAGCGGAAAACAACAACAATTTTTATTTCGACAAAATACGTGTTACACAAACCATGTCATAATTGTCTTACAATACTTCCAAAAACATTACATTTTCATAACTGTCTTGATTTCATTATTTAAAGAAGCATAAAAACATAAGTAAACTGCATATGTCCCATAATTGCTGTCCAAAGCCATAGTCCAAAACGAAAGAGATCCAAGCAATACATTCTTCCTCTTCAAGCTGGATGTAAACTAGTCAAGCTGCGGTATTCCCTCCCTGTGGACCTTGGGGGGGAGGGGGGGAGGGGGGGAAACGAAATAAAAGAAGACGAAAGAAAAGTAGAGCCAGACATAAAGCCTGAGTAAGTCTAGGACTATTCAGTCTATGAATAAAGAATTGGGCATGATAAGTATAAACTGGAAATGGGAAAGCACCATAAACTAAGTTAAGTTGTCTAGAGTCGAATATACTATCGTACCCCAATTAATATTTGCACCCCTATAAACTAGTTCCCAAAAGGCACCCCACAATCAGGGTGAAGTGATCCATTTCTAACAATCGGCTCCTACTCGCATAGTTATATGTGTCTTACGGCCCCCGATGTTGTAGTTACCTATGCTGGTCCCACCATGGGGTGTATCAAGTCCCATGGTGGCGACCCGACACAATTCTAGAATGCACAGGTATACTACTGGTGCCCAGTGCCTTATTTTTCTACGCCGAAGTGTGTGCACGCCCGCACCCCGTTAGAACCTACACTATTGCACCACCGCCGTCGATTTGACCTCTTACAGTTAGCCCAGTAATCGTGCCCTACCCTGCCTAGTTCAGGGTATCCTGATACACCTTGTAGGGTTACTGCTGAAAGGGGTCCCCCGCTACTAGGTTTTCTATTTCTAGCCAACAAGCTAAGTTGGTTAAGTGTTTTGTAAACCTAACCCCCAATCAGTCTGTATAGTTTAGCATGTTCTATTTGATTAAGTATTAATTCAATTTACTTAATCCTATCAATCCTGACTCAGCCTTAATTGTCTTATTAAAGCCTCGACCTCTCACATTAGACAGGTGTTGTTGTGACTGCCTGTTGTCGGTTGGTTCCGGGCAGTCTTACGTCACAACTCAGTCTAACCTCGGGTCTTTATTGGGCTCAGTGTTTAACCACCCACATTGGATAGGTATTGTTGTGACTACTGGACAACCGGGCGGTTACGGGCAGGTTTACATCACAACTCAATCCAACCTCGGGTTAAACACATCGTATTTTCTAAATTTACATATTTTCTCTCTTTTCTTTTTATATGTAAATATTTGCGGCCCATTATTCAAATTCATCTTTATTGGGTAAAATTAATTTATACCACTTAATTGTTTTCAAGGTCGTTGGCATGCGTCAAACATGCCAACAAATATGTTTATATTTTTAACCCAACGTCATTAACCCCGTCCTTACGTTTGCTATAATATAACATATGTTGGGTTTAACATTTAAACCCAACTTAGCCACATGAAAAAGGGGAGGCTTAGAACATGGTGTTTATATATATTCTAAGTAACATCAAAAGGGGAGTGTGAACGCATGAACTTGCAACATAACGATTTAATTAACATGAATTAGGCACTTGTGAACTTGCATTGTAATAGCATATAATCATGGCATAAACATACCTAAACATGAATCGTGGTTTTTGATCTATTCATATAATCATGGCATAAACATACCTAAACATGAAATCATGGATTTTGATCTATTCATATAATCATGGCATAAACATACCTAAACATGAAATCATGGTTTTTAATCTATTCATGTAAACTTGCAATTGAAATGTAAATCTGACTTAATTATGTGTCACATATATTATCATATGATTTTGATAACAACATAGCCTAAAACATGTTTTTCAATTAGGCATAACACCAAACATAGTTTAGTCATGTTCATAGAGTCAACACAAGTTCACAAAGATGCTTACTTTTGTCTCTAATACAAAAGTATGGTTTTACACTTGAATCATGATGCCAATTCCAACATAAATTCATATGAGTCATAATACCCAAATGGATCCAACTACACTAAAAGCGATTATAAAAAATATACATCATGTTGGCATAATAGTGAACCATATACTTGCATGAATCTCAAATAAACTACCACAAACATATAGTCGTTAACTTTCAACATGAATCGTATACTTGCAATTATCCAATAGGTCTAACATCGTTATACCACAACATCCCAAATCGATTAGAATCATAGCAACATACAATTATGGATTATTATCACCACAACTTAAGTAAAATTTCATTTCTCTTTTTACACAAATCAAAACACAATTATTCATTCACATCGGAATAGCACTCTACTTACAACGTATGACGAATCTTCAATTCAGGAATCTGAATTCTGAATTTGGAAATGCTATCCTTTGTTGTAGGCGTTGTTTTGATTTAGTTTTCGTTGCTTTAAGCTTTTGATTGTCTCCTAATTGTCTCTCAATTTTGACGGCTGCTTCTAGTATTTCCTTAGTAGCATGACGGTCTCATTCTCATTTTTATTTGTATGAATTAGGTGGAGTCTTAGGTCCTTTTTATAGAGTTTGTGAATTGATTAGAACCGTCGATGGAGCTTGGATTAATATTAGCCGTTCGTTTAAAGGAGAGACCAATCAGGAGCTGACACCTAGCCCTAGTGACAAGGTAAGGCTCAGAAATTCGGCCAAGCACAGACTAGGCCAGCCAGGGGAGCTGGGTTCGACCTGGCTCAGGGGCCAGGTCGACTCCCCAGTCGACCCCCATGTCGACTTGGTAGTCGACCTGGGCGCCCCAGGTCGACTACCCAGTCGACCTGGGTGCCTTGGGTAGGAAAATTCCTGCCCTAGCCAATCTGGGCTGATTTTTGAAATTTGAATCGGTTTTCTGAGCTGTTTGAATTTTAAACTGAATTCTGAAACTTCCGGAGGCCATATCTTCTTCATACGGAGTCTGTTTTATGCAAACTCGGACTCTATCTCAAGAAGAATTCCGAGACGAACGCAATGGAGTATCTTGTTTCCCATAATTCTTTGATTTGAAATTAATTATACTTTAATTTGTGAATTTCACTATTATAGAATACACGGGGTGTTACATTCTCCCCCACTTAAAAGGATTTCTTCCCCAAAATCTTCATGTTCAGGAAGAATGTATATCCTAACCTCCAAGCGTCCATCTACTCATCCATCAAACACGAGCATCCATTGTCCTTAAAAGACTTCTAATGCTTCATGATCATATGCGAAGTGTGTGTACATGTACTTATCTAATGCAAAATCAGGCGGCCTACTGATTCAGTTGACCTCCTTAATGCAAATTATGTAAGTGTCATGAATCCATTATGTATGCAAATTTTCCTATTCATGATTCTACATGAGTGCACAATCATTCATATAAATGCAACATCCATATGACAACACATTAAACTTCAACCATATACAAATGCAAACATATATATGCATATGCAATATGAGGTGACTGAGCTGATCTAATACCTAGATTGTGTGTGTATATGCAACCACGAGCAACCACTAGCAATCACTTGCAACCACTTACAACCATCATCCATAACATGTTTCAATTACATGTTTTCATCCAAAGGGTTTATACCTAAAAGATAAGGTCGAGGAGATATACCTAAAAAGATAGATAAAAGCGCAACTTAAGGAAAAAGAAAGATCAAAGATGTACCCTCGAAAAGAAAAGGGTATGCTGCGCGTATTCTAGCCTCAGTTTCCCAAGTCGCGTCTTCCTCGGTGTCGCTCCACTGAACTTTGACAAGCTTGACTTCGCGGTTGCGTAGCTTTTTCACTTCAGTTCCTAAGATGCGTGTTGGAACTTTCCTCACGGTTGCTTCGCGTTCCACTTCAGCTTCTTCTAGGATGTTTGGCTCTACCACTTCAGCAGATTCATGTAGACATTTTTGGAGGTGCGAAACATGAAAAACGTTGTGAACTCCAGCTAGTTTTTCAGGTAGCTCTAATCTATAGACCATTTTCCCAATTTTATCGATAATAGGAAACGGCCCTACGAATCTTGGTGCTAGCTTCCCTGTGGATCCAAAACGAACAACGTTCCTTAGAGTAGATACCTTAAGAAAGACTCTGTCCCCAACCTCAAACTCAAGGTCGGTCCTTCTCTTGTCGGCGTAGGATTTTTGTCTTTCTTGGGCTGTCTTCATTCTTCTCCGTATTAAGTCTACTTTCTCTGAAGTCTCTCGGATCATATCTGGTCCAAGTATGAGTTTGTCAGTGGACTCCCACCAACAAGTGGGTGATCGGCACGGTCTTCCATATAATGCCTCGAAGGGCGCCATTCCGATGGTGGCTTGGTAGCTGTTGTTGTAGGAAAATTCCACCAAAGGAAGATGGTCTTCCCGCGTCCCTCCGAAGTCAAGGACGCACAGTCTTAAAAGGTCCTCCAAAACTCTGTACACTCTTTCTGTCTGACCGTCGGTTTGGGGATGATAAGCAGTACTCAAGCATAACTGTGTGCCTACCGCTTCTTGTAGACTCCGCCAAAACTCACTTGTGAAGATAGGGTCTCGGTCACTAACAATGCTGGAGGGTATTCCATGGAGTCGAACAATTTCCTTGAGATAAAGAGATGCTAGGGATGAGGCAGTTCTTTTACTCTTGACAGGTAAAAAGTGGGCGCTTTTAGTAAGCCTATCCACTATTACCCAAATGCTATTGTTGTCTCTTCTAGACCTAGGCAGCCCATCAATGAAGTCCATTGAGATGTTATCCCACTTCCACTGCGGGACCTCTAGAGGATGGAGTAGACCGCCAGGCTTCTTCTGCTCCGCCTTAACCTGTTGGCAAATCACACACTTAGAAACGAAATCTGCCACGTCCTTCTTCATGCCGCTCCAAAAGAAAGTTCTCTTTATGTCCTTGTACATTTTATCTCCGCCTGGATGTATCGTCATCTTGGAGTGATGAGCTTCCTCGAGAACCATCTTTACTAAATCCCTTGTCTGTGGGACGCATAATCTTCCGTCTTGCCTTAGCCAACCCTTATCGTCGATGGAGTATCTGTTGAGGTGACTTGAAGTCTCACCCCTAATTAGCCTATCAATTATTTCCACAAGCTGAGAGTCTTCGCGTTTTGCTATCCCTATTGAGTCCACTAAAGTCGGGCGCACTTCGAGAGATGCTAGCAAGCTCGGTACAAAATCGGAGGAGGGCCTAAAGTCAAAGCTGGCTATAAACTCTAGGCTTTGCCGTTCAACAAACAGCGGGCTTAGGGTTAGTTTCTTTTGGCTCAACGCGTCTGCCACTACGTTGCCTTTGCCCGGAGTGTAGGAGATCTCGAAATCGTACGAGGCAAGAAACTCCATCCATCTCTGTTGCCTCAAGTTAAGATCCTTCTGCCAGAAAAGATATTTCAACAATTTATGGTCAGTGTAAAGTTCGAACTTCTCACCTAGGAGATAGTGTCGCCAAGACTTGAGTGCGAAGACGATGGTGGATAACTCAAGATCGTGGGTCGGGTAGTTCTTTTCATGAATTTTCAATTGTCTCCCACCATAAGCTACTACCCTTCCTTCTTGCATTAAGACAGCGCCTAGCCCTGTCCCACATGCATCTGTATAAACTGTGAACATCTTGCTTCCATCTGGCAACGTCAAAACTGGGGCTGTTGTAAGAGCCCTTTTTAGTCGTTGGAAAGTAAACTCGCAATCCAAGTCCCAATTGAACACTAGATTCTTCTTTGTCAGCCTTGTGAGTGGTGCTGATATTTTTGCAAAGTCTCTGATGAATTTCCGATAGAAGCCTGCTAGCCCGAGAAAGCTTCGGACTTCTGTTGCGTTCCTTGGTGTCTTCCAGTCCTGCACCGCTACTACCTTAGCAGGGTCCACAACTAACCCTTCTTTGGATACTATATGCCCAAGAAACCTTACTTCCTCTCTCCAAAAGTGGCACTTGGAGAATTTGGCTTTCAGCTGATGGACTCGTAGAGTTTCCATGATTGCCCTTAGGTGTTGAGCATGCTCTTCTTCATTCTTTGAGAAGATCAAGATATCATCTACGAAGACCACTACGAACTTGTTGAGGAATTCTCTGAACACCATACTCATCAGGTCCACGAAGTAAGCGGGTGCGTTTGTCAAGCCGAAAGGCATGACAAGCCATTCAAAGAAGCCGTCTGGGGTTCTGATTGTTGTCTTGTCGATACTATCTTCAGCCACCCTTAGCTGATGAAATCCGATCGCTAAATCGAGTTGGGAGAAAATAGACGCTCCTACAAGCTGATCAAATAGATCGTCAATTCTGGGGAGAGGGTGCCTATTCTTTTTCGTTAATTTGTTGAGCTCCCTAAAGTCAACACATAGACGGAGTGAACCATCCGCCTTTTTTGCGAACACCACTGGAGCGCCCCATTCTGAAATGCTCCTTCTAATGAACCCCTTCTCTAGAAGCCCTTTAATCTGTTTACTGAGCTCTTTCCTTTCCCGTGGAGCCATGTGTCTAACGGGCAACGCAACAGGTTTTGCATTATCTACAAGATATATGCGGAAGTCTATCTCCTGCTTCGGAGGTAAGCCCTTCACCTCTTCGAAGACATTCGGATATTCCCGGACCACCCAAACCGATTGCAAACTCTCAACAGAAGCATCTAGCGATTCAAGATAACTAAGCATAACCGCATACGAGGGATTACAAGTAATTTCCAGAGTGTTACCGAGTTGGGTCAGAAGCCTAACCACCCTTTTCTCACAATCAAGGATGGCACCATTACTGGAGAGCCAATCCATGCCCAAAATCAAACCATATCCCGAGAAGCCCAAAACAAAAGCAGTACATCTAAATTCTACGCTTAGAATAGAAATTTTCAATCCCACACAGATCATAGACAAATGAGCCGGGCCCCCGATTGGATTTGAAACAAATAAGGGGTCCTCTACCATACTAGTTTCTAGGTGCAGAGATTCTACTAAAGCAGATGAGATAAAGGAGTGTGATGCGCCAGAATCAAATAAAGTGCGAAATGGGTGATCATAAAGATAAACTACACTTTCTACAGAAGTATTTATACCTCGCTGTTGCAGAGGTGGAACTTCTAGCACATGAACCTGTGCCCCTGAGTTGGATCCAGCCCTCTGCCCCTGCCCTCGTTTCTTTGGGCAATCCTTAGCCATGTGGCTTGTCTCACCGCAAGAAAAGCACCCACCATTCATCTTGTCCTTCTTTTTCCGGCAATCTTTCACTAAGTGCCCCACTTTGCCACAGAAATTACACTTCCTCTTCTCTTTGTTGTCTTTCCCGCCCTTCTTAAAGTCTATCTTCTTAAGCTGTAAACCCTCTTTCTTCCCTTGAGAGCTTTCTGCCTTTGTCTCCTTCTTGCCCTTATCCTCTTCGTTCAGCAATGCCATCTGCACCAACCTTTCATACGTAGCTCCCATGGGTATATAGGTCATGGCCAAACTGTGTAATGGCTCATTCAATCACTTGACAAAGCGGAGAGCCTTCTTGTGCGGAGTGTTGACTAGGTCCAGTCCGAACCTAGCCAGCTGATCGAACTGATTAACATACTCTTTGACTGTCATATTCCCTTGCTTAAGAAATAAGAATTTTTCCAACTGAAGACTCCTTTCAGCTTCTGAGAGAAATTTAGCCTCAAACCTTGCCCTAAAGTCCTCCCATGTTTCCACTGGTCTTTCTGCATGGGTAACTTCCCACCAGTAGGAAGCCTCGCCTTTAAGTAGCCATACTGCCAGTTGTACCTTCTGCCTATCTTCTAACTCAAAGATGACGAATAAGTCCTCGGTTTCCTTCAGCCAATTCCTGGCTGCCACAAAGGACTCGGTTCCATGAAAGTCCTTTCCTCCCATAGCTTTAAAATCTTTACATATCTTAGCAAAAGTATTACCCTGCGGAGGAGGTGGAGGAAGAGGTGTTGCTGCAACTGGAGGATTTCCCGCAGCTGGGGGAGGAGGAACAGTGGGACCTGGATGATTGGCCCTTGCTTCTAAGAACCGTTTGAACCAACCAGGTATTGGTATACCCTCTAGCAAGTTAAGTTCTTCGGACATGCTGAAACAAAAAGGATAGATTCAAAACGAAGGATAAAAGATAGTAGCTATGGATTTGGGGGACTATGCCTTTTTAAAATAAAATAATATTTTATCTTTAGAAATGCTTCTTTAAATTTTCTTTTTGGAAATGAATTTTCAAAACTTTTTATCTTTTTTGGTAAACCTGTGCTCTGATACCAAGTGAAACACCCCACCTCCGTTAGGGTCACTCTCGAAGGGAATGCCCTAATTTTGGTGGAGGTTTATAAGTATAAGTCACAGATACACAAGACAGATATAAATACACATATTTTTGAACAACGAAAAACAACTGCAATTTTTATTTCGACAAAATACGTGTTACACAAACCATGTCATAATTTTCTTACAATACTTCCAAAAACATTACATTTTCATAACTGTCTTGATTTCATTATTTAAAGAAGCATAAAAACATAAGTAAACTGCATATGTCCCATAATTGCTGTCCAAAGCCATAGTCCAAAACGAAAGAGATCCAAGCAATACATTCTTTCTCTTCAAGCAGGATGTAAACTGGTCAAGCTGCGGTATTCCCTCCCAGTGGACCTGGGGGGGGGGGGGGGAACGAAATAAAAGAAGACGAAAGAAAAGTAGAGCCAGACATAAAGTCTGAGTAAGTCTAGGACTATTCAGTCTATGAATAAAGAATTGGGCATGATAAGTATAAACTGGAAATGGGAAAGCACCATAAACTAAGTTAAGTTGTCTAGAGTCGAATATACTATCGTACCCCAGTTAATCTTTGCACCCCTATAAACTAGTTCCCAAAAGGCACCCCACAATCAGGGTGAAGTGATCCATTTCTAACAATCGGCTCCTACTCGCATAGTTACATGTGTCTTACGGCCCCCGATGTTGTAGTTACCTATGCTGGTCCCACCATGGGGTGTATCAAGTCCCATGGTTGCGACCCGACACAATTCTAGAATGCACAGGTATACTACTGGTGCCCAGTGCCTTATTTTTCTATGCCGAAGTGTATGCACGCCCGCACCCCGTTAGAACCTACACTGCTGCACCACCGCCGTCGATTTGACCTCTTACAGTTAGCCCAGTAATCGTGCCCCACCCTGCCTAGTTCAGGGTATCCTGATACACCTTGTAGGGTTACTGCTGTAAGGGGTCCCCCGTTACTAGGTTTTCTATTTCTAGCCAACATGCTAAGTTGGTTAAGTGTTTTGTAAACCTAACCCCCAATCAGTCTGTATAGTTTAGCATGTTCAATTTGATTAAGTATTAATTCAATTTACTTAATCCTATCAATCCTGACTCAGCCTTAATTGTCTTATTAAAGCCTCGACCTCTCACATTAGACAGGTATTGTTGTGACTGCCTGTTGCCGGTTGGTTCCGGGCAGTCTTACGTCACAACTCAGTCTAACCTCGGGTCTTTATTGGGCTCAGTGTTTAACCACCCACATTGGATAGGTATTGTTGTGACTACTGGACAACCGGGCGGTTTCGGGCAGGTTTACATCACAACTCAATCCAACCTCGGGTTAAACACATCGTATTTTCTAAATTTACATATTTTCTCTCTTTTCTTTTTATATGTAAATATTTGCGGCCCATTATTCAAATTCATCTTTATTGGGTAAAATTAATTTATACCACTTAATTGTTTTCAAGGTCATTGGCATGCATCAAACATGCCAACACATATGTTTATATTTTTAACCCAACGTCATTACCCCCGTCCTTACGTTTGCTATAATATAACATATGTTGGGTTTAACATTTAAACCCAACTTAGCCACATGAAAAAGGGGAGGCTTAGAACATGGTGTTTATATATATTCTAAGTAACATCAAAAGGGGAGTGTGAACGCATGAACTTGCAACATAACGATTTAATTAACATGAATTAGGCACTTGTGAACTTGCATTGTAATAGCATATAATCATGGCATAAACACCTAAACATGAATCGTGGTTTTTGATCTATTCATATAATCATGGCATAAACATACCTAAACATGAAATCATGGTTTTTGATCTATTCATATAATCATGGCATAAACATACCTAAACATGAAATCATGGTTTTTAATCTATTCATGTAAACTTGCAATTGGAATGTAAATCTAACTTAATTATGTGTCACATATATTATCATATGATTTTGATAACAACATAGGCCTAAAACATGTTTTTCAGTTAGGCATAACACCCGACATAGTTTAGTCATGTTCATAGAGTCAACACAAGTTCACAAAGATGCATACTTTTGTCTCTAATACAAAAGTATGGTTTTACACTTGAATCATGATGCCAATTCCAACATAAATTCATATGAGTCATAATACCCAAATGGATCCAACTATACTAAAAGCGATTATAAAAAATATACATCATGTTTGCATAATAGTGAACCATATACTTGCATGAATCTCAAATAAACTACCACAAACATATAGTCGTTAACTTTCAACATGAATCATATACTTGCAATTATCCAATAGGTCTAACATTGTTATACAACAACATCCCAAATCGATTAGAATCATAGCAACATACAATTATGAATTATTATCACCACAAATTAAGTACAATTCCATTTCTCTTTTTACACAAATCAAAACACAATTATTCATTCACATCGGAATAGCACTCTACTTACAACGTATGACGAATCTTCAATTCAGGAATCTGAATTCTGAATTTGGAGATGTTAACCTTTGTTGTAGGCGTTGTTTTGATTTAGTTGTCATTGCTTTAAGCTTTTGAATTGTCTCCTAATCATCTCTCAATTTTTACGGCTACTTCTAGTCTTTCCTCAGCAGCATGACGGTCTCATTCTCATTTTTATTTGTTTGAATTAGGCGGAGTCTTAGGTTCTTTTTATAGAGTTTGTGAATTGATTAGAACCGTCGATGGAGCTTGGATTAATATTAGCCGTTCGTTTAAAGGAGAGACCAATCAGGAGCTGACACCTAGCCCTAGTGACAAGGCAAGGCTCAGAAATTCGGCCAAGCACAGACGAGGCCAGCCAGGGGGGCTGGGTTCGACCTGGCTCAGGGGCCAGGTCGACTCCCCAGTCGACCCCCATGTCGACTTGGTAGTCGACCTGGGTGCCCCAGGTCGACTACCCAGTCGACCTGGGTAGCCCAGGTCGACTACCCAGTCGACCTGGGTGCCTTGGGCGGGAAAATTCCCGCCCTGGCCAATCTGGCCCGATTTTTGAAATTTGAATTGGTTTTCTGAGCTATTTGAATTTTAAACTGAATTCTGAAACTTCCGGATGCCATATCTTCTTCATACGGAGTCCGTTTTACGCAAACTTGGACTCTATCTCAAGAGGAATTCCGAGTCGAACACAATGGCGTATCCCGTTTCCCTTAATTCTTTTATTTGAAATTAATTATACTTTAATTTGTGAATTTCATTATTATAGAATACACGGGGTGTTACATCGCTCCTCCAGTCGGGCCACCGTGTCTCCAGCTACCAAAACCCTAGTTTTTGAATGTAAGTTTCTCCGATTTTACTTATTTATTTTGTTTTATTTTATAGTTAGGTTAGGAAAAATCTGATTTTTAGGTTAGGCAAGGAAGATAAAAATATAATTTCTTTTAGTTTTATATTATAAATATATGATCTTTATTTAGAAGGAGAAGTGATTTTTAAATAGAAAAGATTAGAACTTTTTTTTTGCTAATCTTGAGATTGGATTTTTATTTATCTAAAGTAAAGTTTATATTTTTATGATGAGTAAAGATTATATTTATAAAATACTATAGGGATAAAGATTGAATTTTTATGATAGAAAGAGAGGTTTGATTTTTATCATTAAAAAGATTCGATTTTTAATCGTATGAAGTAGCGAAGAAAAATATAAATTTTCCATGTATGTAACAAGAATAAAAATATGATTTTTATTCATGTAGAGTAATAAAAATATAATTTTTAATATATTACTAGCAAGATAAAAATATAATTTTTATCATGGAAGTAGCGTTGTAAAGGAGTAATTTTTATATATGTAGCAGTGATAAAAAATACGATCTTTATATATAAAAATATAATTTTTATATAGAGAATAGCGTTGTAAAGATATAATATTTATAATATGAACACTGGTGTAAAAATAGAATTTTTATCTATATAGTAGCAGTGTAAAAATGTGATTTTTATATACATAACAATGATATAAAAATGTGATTTTTATATATGCAGTGGCTACGGACAATGAAATTGACAAAAGGCGAGCACGACGAAGATCTCTACATATGAAGATTCGTGGCGTTTGGTTTAGCTAGTCGGTGAGAACTTCTCACTTTAAATCTTGTTTTCTAGTTAAAAATATATACTATGATGCAGATGGTGCTTAGCAGCTCCCAACACCCGTCGTCCACAGACCATGGACGACTTGTATGCTTGTTTGTTGTGTTGTGAAATTTGTTTGTGATGTTGATGTGAAATAGATAATAAAATATTCATGTGTTGTAAACATTCATGTGTTGAAATAAATTAATTATCGTTAAAAATATAATTTTTAACGTGAATGTGAATAAATAAATATTCATTTACAAACCGGACGGTTTGTTTATGTACACCTATTTGAAGGATATTTATTGGGACGATAAATTTTACACGTCGCCCTACTGCACAAATAATATTCAGTGTTTGTGGATTGAAAACCCCACACGGGTGTTGGGATTATATTTGGCGTACACTAATCCCAATTATTTAGTTGATTGTCGATCGATGGGTCGACAGACTGTGTAAGCGTTAATTATTTATATTTAATGCTTATGCAGTTGTGTGGTGCACGTTGGATGATGGTTGTTTATTCATCGTTGCTATTATATACATGTGTTGTATGGAATCCATATAATTAACATTATATGGTAATTGATTGGGCCTCATTCCAATTGGGAAAATAAAGATTATTATAAAATATAGATTCATGTGTTGAATAGAATAAATAGTCATGTGTTGACAGTACTCATGTGTTGAGAATAGTCATGTGTTGAAAGAAATATAAATTCATGTGTTGAATAGAATAAATATTCATTTGTTGAATAGAATAACAAAGTTATTGGAAAATATAAAGCCGTGTTGATTAGAGATGCGCTATTTTGATGCGAACAATATTTATATTGATTATATTCATTTTTATAATGATTATAGAAAAGGAAGTGATTTCAAAATATAACGTTTTTGAAAATATTTTCATTTGTATATCGATGATGTGGAATATTCAATTTTGATTCGAAATTGAATATGAAGTTGAAATCGTTTCGAAAACGAATTTAAAACGATTTATAAAATACGTTTTGAGTTGAAATCGACGAAATATATATATTATATATATTAAGTGGCCTGAATAGAACGCGCTGCGCCGCGGCAGTTCGGGAATTTCGACCATTGACTTCGAATTGACATTGCGGGAGATCCGACCATCGGATTCTCCTGAAAATGGAACCGTTGGGTTCATATCGCAAAGTTCTTTCCAATGAATATTATAAATTTGAAATCTAACGGTTGGATTTGGAATTATGTCCAAATCAAATTTGGAAAAGGTCGCTGTAACTGCAGTTCGGTGGTCGTTATTGAAAACCGACTATATAGGCCTTGATAAAATTATTAAAAATATTAATAATTTGTGTAAAATCATAATATATGAATTGGAAAGAACTGGGATGAAAGAATCCCATATTTGAAAAGATAAAAATGTATTTTTTTTATTGAAATGAACTAGTTTTGAACTATAATAAAAATCTAATTATTTTTAAATAAATAAAATTGGATTCGAACTGGTTTAAAAAAACAGAATTTCCAATACGTGAATTGGAATGGATTTTAATCGAAATTATCTTCAGAATATTTCGATGTTGGATTTCGGGATTATACAAATATGTTGTGGAAATTTGAAAGATATATTTTATATCGTTATTTCCAATATGATATTTGTTGGTTTCAGAATTTGATATTGAATATGAGCCGGTATATTTTCTATTCAGAGCCTTGTGTTTAATATCAAATGGGATTTTGGGTTCGTCGTGAATGGTGTCTTAAATAACTCTGTTCCTGAACCCAGTTTAGAAAAAGAATAAATCCTTTAATTAAGATTTATTGATATTGTCCAATTAGTATTTAATTGGAATTGAATTTAAATTGGTTTTTGGGTTTATCGTGACTGGTGTTTTGAATAACACCTGTTCTTTAACCTAATTAACAAAAGAAAGTGATTTTGGGTTTATCGTGAATCGTGTTTTAGGTGACATTGGTTCTTTAACCCGGTTAAAGTGAATCGTGTTTTAGGTGACATTGGTTCTTTAACCCGGTTAAAGACATGATATTGATTTTTGAGAAGATTAAAACTAAGTGGAGTTTTAATGAATCTATAATTAGATTGAAATTTGAGTTGATAATTTAAATTATCAAATTTGGAAAGTGATCGAGAATGGAGTATCACCAGTTTTGCTCCAAAGCGACAGTTAAATCCTTAATTAGTTTTAAACGTGAAATGGTAATTAATTTTACCGATAACACCGTGGTGTTAGATACGGAGTATTACCAGTTTTGCTTCATGGGATGAATAGGTTGGGATTGGGAAACAAAATAAATAATTACATCGGTGTAGTTCGCTAATCCCGACTAGTTTGGAAAACCATAATATGGTTTGAAATGATATCCAAAGGAAGATTAAAGAATAAGTTTAGAAGAATTTATCTTTGATAAAATTAATGGGAACCTTTCCCTAAGAATGTGAAATTTAGAAACTAACTGTAGGTTAGCTAAGAAGGATTGTTTCCTGGGTATTGATCTGATGTTGGTTTCGGCCTTCGGGGTTAATATTTGGGGAATTGTTCTCTTGCTAATTTATGGTTAGTGACTGATGAATTGGAATGAGGCGTATGGTGTGTTTGTATGACACTTGTTTATTATATACGCGGGTTATTCAGAAAGGCCGGGTTTATACCCATTCTGAATAACCGATTCGACGATATGTCGAAGAGGAAGACGGTGGTTGAAGATCGGAAGTCTTTACATCGTTTGGGTGATTACTGATGATATTGATTGGGCTGTACACCCAAGATGAGGGAATCAGTTGGTGATCGTCCAGACGTACTTGGAGATCGATGGATATGCGAGGAAAGTGCCTCCGGTTTCGTTCAGACCCAGAACGAACTTGTAAATGGACTGTGTGTCTGACATTGGATTTTTTTCTGTGCTGATTGGTCTCTATTAAATATACATATGTTTGGTGGTGGAGAATTTATTCTCTTGCTTAACGCCCTTCTCTGAGACGTACGAGCTCAGAGGTTGTATATCGATGGACATCAGTCGCATGGAGTGAATTGCCTGTGTGGCATTCCTAAGTGGCAGATGATTAAGGCTTTTGTTGAAAAGCAAAGTCTTGTGGTTGATGATCAAAGCACGACCCGCGAGGCCTAGCTTTGTGTATAGCGTGGATTCCCGAGCCCCACACCTCGGTATGAGTCAAAAATGGGATGAGGACCTAAGGAGTGCACGACGTTTCTTTCTAGCTATGGATGGTGTCGGTGCTTAAACTGGCTGACATTTATATACTTTTTACCTATGTTGTTGTTGGAAGCGAGGTGCCTCGATTTTAGGACTGTTTGGATCGGGAAACGTGTGTTTAGGAATAATTAATCCTCAAATGTAAGAGAGGACCGACCTTGGAGGTTCCCAGGGGTTACCCAGAGTGTGTAGTCCTGAGGCATTTGCTAGAGTGTCTCGAAGCGGAGAGGAGCTTGCCCCTTGCCTCGACTCATGACGGAAATCCAATTTCCAATACAAGATATTTAGGTTTTATTTGTAGAACCTAGTATGGCGACATAGTAGATGGTAGCTATGACGTCTATGATTCATACTTATGATTAAAATTGTTTTGACAGTATACACTTATTATAGTATCAAATGATTTGTTTTAAACATACCAAGCATGTTTGGCTATTATAAGGGAAAACGCTATCCTCCGGCTTGCGATGCATTGTGTGATGGGACCGAGGTCATATAGTAGCTTCATTTTTTTCCAAAAAGCATTGCGTTATTTTGTTATATGCACTAGTGTTCTTCGGAGGAAACCCGTTCCATGTTATACGGCGTGGTACATTGAATTACTCTCTTTTAAAGTAAAGTTTTAAATAACTGTTTTAGTTCTCACACCAGTCACATGGCTAACCTGGAGTTTATTGTTTTAACCTAAACTCTGGGTGCCCTTATTTTTGACACGGCCAGCTAGTAGTTTGGTTTTTGCAGTTTTATATTCACAGGATCCTGGTTTACACCTGGAACGATACTTGGAAAGCTCTGTATCCGTATAACGCTTTCAGTTGTGTTTTGTTTTATTTTCCGCTGCTATTTATTTAAATGTAATTTAAATCTCTGATATTTGTCGAGTGTTTTTATTCATACTCTGTATATTCTTGTATTCTGATGGAATTGTTGTAATAAGCAATGAAATGTTCTTCTGTTTGTGTTCTGATTCGTCTTGTCCTCAAAGCAATCCGGGCTTTCGTTACCGCGAAAGTTACGGGTTACTATAATCAATTACCATATAATTTTATTTATACGGATTCCATACATCGCAGGTATTCAAAAATTGTGATTAACAACTATTAAACATCCAATTCACATCCAAAGTGAAATCTAAAACTGTATAAGCATTAAATAATTAAATAACGCTTACTACGGCCTATAAATCAATCGATTGACATACAACTAAACACAAGGTATATGTG
This sequence comes from Allium sativum, assembly GCA_030737875.1. Taxonomy (NCBI): domain Eukaryota; kingdom Viridiplantae; phylum Streptophyta; class Magnoliopsida; order Asparagales; family Amaryllidaceae; genus Allium; species Allium sativum. Next base: position 326,091,528 of record CM060926.1, read on the forward strand.
TAAAGTTATTATCATCCCCAGACCCGTGTGGAGTTTTCAATCAACATCCAATGATTATCATTTGCATAATTGGAAGATATGTAAAATTATTGTCCCAATACCTGTATGGGGTTTACATCACATTCCATGTGAAATTATTATTATTTACACAGTTAAATAATGATAACATTTTAAACTATAACATTCATCCACCACCAAAAAAATATTGCAATCCCAGGCAATCAACATATATTCAGTTATAAAAATATATAAATAACTTGAACAAAATATTTGAGTGAGAGATTTCTCACCATTGGTTTCAACTCTGCCATTCTTTAATTGATTATTCATAAAAACAATTTTGCAAGAATTGAGCTGCTGAAATATGTGAATTAGAGAACTGAAAAGTCACAAACGAAGTCCAAAAGGTTCGGGTTTTGGCCGGGAAAGAGCCTGGATCAATTTAGACCGTGGACTAAGATTCTTTGGTCCACATCCAAAAATATGCCAAACAAGTCGACTGTCCCCTTTTTAACCAATCGACTGGTTAGAGACCAGGGCTTATGCCCAGGTCATTACCAATCAACTGGTCCATTATGGACCAGTCGATTGGCTGCTGTTAAACAGCCCAGTCAATTCTTTTTTTCCTCTTCAGTGAATCGTTCTGGCGACCCATGGAGGCTATGTACTTGAGTTATATGATAACGAGGCCTCATAAGCTCGCCGAAACAACTCACTAACACATGCACAAACACACATGCATAAGATTGCTATGATTTTGATCATATATTCCAAAATGGACAAAATATTAAACCCATGCAGTCAAACGTGGTTTAAACGAATTGTGAAGTTTTAGAACTTGCCGGTGCGACAAAAGAGCTTCACTACATCGCCTAAACAACTCATAGCATGTGCATTCGATTGTGTGCACAATCAAAAAGAGAAATTCCAATTCTATGAAGCTAAAACTAATGAACCGGAAAGTGAATATTCATCTAACTAGTTCATACGCATATACACAACTCTAAATGAACCTAAATGACACTATACAAGCTAAAAACTTGTGGCATAAACGCTAAGAACTCACAAAGTTCTCACCTTTGCTTGCTAGAAGCAAGAAATCAATCCAATGACAAGCTAAAACAACTTCTCTTCGATGAAAACACTAGAATCAACAACCTATGTTCATATGAACACATTTCCTAAGAATTAGTTCATAGGAAATCTCAAAAATCAAAGAGGAAGTGAGTTGGAGAAGATAGAGATTGAGCTTACCTAAGCTTCTCTTCGAATTTGCTCTTGATTCCTACAATCAACTAAGGCTTAGGGAATTTTAATTTTCCTCTCCCTATTTCTATCTTCTTGCTAAGTGCTAAAGTGAATGAAGAGGGAGTGGTTAATTAGGCACTTAAAGGAATGAGCTAGGTTGGCTAACCAAGCCCTAGCCAAGGTGCCAAAATTTCAAAGCTCGGAATATATCGAAGTTTATACTTTTCGAGCATGAAAACGACGTTTTGAACTCAATGGAAGTGGTTTCGAGTTCAAATTCTTCCATATGCAAAAAGTGATATTTTGGTCTATATCCGATGAAAAAGGCCAAAATTTCTCCAACTCCGAAGGTATCGATGCATATAGTTTTCGAACATCTAAACGACATTCCGAAATCAATGGAAGTGGTTTCATTGAAAACGGAGGTCGTTTGCAAAATGTGACTTTTCTATGGGCTATATATACCTTTTAAAAATATATTTAAACTCCATGGAGACTATTCTAAATTTTAATTTAGACATAACTTATAATTTGTAAAGTGAATTCTCCATTTCATACATTCGTTAGAAAAGTAAAACTAAAAACATTCCAACGTTTCTTGTTTTATCAAATTCTGATTTATATTGAATTCTATATATTCATTCAAAGTTTAAAATCAAAATTTCAAACTATCGTGCCATTTCAAGTTCGTTTTAATTAAATTTTAAAGTCATACGTTCTAATTTCAATCTAAATAAATCTTAGGTTATTTATTCTCAAAATAATTTATTTAACATATTTAATATCTATGGAAATCAATCAAAAATAAATTTTAAATTGGTTCCCAAAATTCCGGGTTGTTACAACTTACCATTATTCCAAGATAATTCTCGCTATATACTATATAGCCTCAAAACCTTTCCCGTCTTCCCTATGCACTAATCCTTACCTACTCCATATTTATAAACATGGTTTGGCCTTTTTGTTTAAACTTACTTCCAAAAAGTAAAAGTGCCAAAATTTTATTTTCCACATGAAAACTTACTTTTCCCAAACCATGAAACATGTCATTTTATATAAAAAAATGTAAATCTTTTTTTTTTCAAATCACAAAAACTGGAGTAGATAAGGACAATTATTTCTCAATTGGTTTTATAACTTGTTCTTGCCTATAAGGTCAATTTAGTCTCTTACTACAAGGAGCAAACATCTACTCTATTCTTAATTTATACAACTCATTTTGTCCACCCAACAAAATTCTCTTGTTAAAACAATTTATCAAAAAAGATTGTCAAAAGAATAGAGACTTCAAGACATTCTTTATTAAAAATTCTTTTATGCAATATAACAAGAAAACTATCAAGCTATACATGCTCTATAATATGCACCTTTTACTGAGAGAATTTTATTTTAGACAAAATTTTCACAAGAAAAAATTATTTACAAAATATACTCATTTTACTTCAAAACCCAGTATGTACCATTTTACATATATTAAAACTATAATTTTTAAGATTAAAACTTGAAAACACCATAAACCATCTCCCAAAAGCTTTTATAATTTCAAATTTTGAAAGTTAGAAATGGGGTTAGAATCAAAGCAGGTTTCTAATTTTCTAGGCTTTCCCAGACACTCCCACAAGATCAATTCTCTCAAATATATATATATATATATATATATATATATATATATATTCCTAATCCATTCTTCTATTTTTAACCTTTTCCAATTTATACGGTTTTACTGCCAAGCCCACTAATCCGAAATACTAACATATAGGATCCTCCTTTCTCTATTTCAAAATATATTGTACAATTCCCACCCAAATTTCGTAAGGGTCTCAAATTTCCATATTCATTCCTTTAATGTACAAAATGGACATCCCAATTCTCATCATATTATACTCTTTCTATTTAGTGGGTTCCTCTATGGATCTAGGTATATATATAATATTTATATTTTAAAAATACAAATACGTTCACTCACTATCTATACAGGAATGTTAAACCTAAGCTCTGATACCAGATGTAACAACCCGAATTCCGATAAACCAATTTTTATTTTAAAATTCTAATCCATCGAAACCCATGTTGGTTGCTCTTGTATCATGCAGAAAAGACGGAGATATAAAATATATTAGAGCTCATAATATATCTAACAGTGGAATGGATAAAGTATAATATAATCAAAGTATAGCCATACCGTAGTAATAATACTGCCTAACCAGTGTCCAAAGCTATCATATCTCTTCCACAAATCTAACCTGCCAGTATCTAATAAGGAGGGGGCCAAAACACAAGTTCTGGTGACTGGATTTTAACTATACACTTTGGATAATCCTACTTATATCGTTTAATCATATTTTCTTATTTATTTGGTTACTTGGGTTAACAGCACTCAAGGATTACACACACACCGTACAATTTTACTTTCTAGTGGATTTACCTAATACAGTATATATGTAGTTATCCGCTAATATTGAGGTACACCCCATGGTATCCCACTCGCACGGTCTCCACCGTAATGCCACAGAAATGAACGCAGTCCCTCATCCTGTGCCGGAGTGACGAACAGATTCTACATAACAATGTTACATTCCGCATATATCTGTCATTACTATGCTACGTCTAGCAGCCCGTAATTTTAAATATTAAAACTCACAAATTAAAGAATACTTAATTTTTAGAAGAAGAATTAAGTTAAATGGGTTAAGCCATTGCGTTCGTCTCGGAATTTTACTTGAGATAGATTCTGAGTTTGCGTAAAATAAATACAGTATGAAGAAGTTATGGAGGTTAGAAGATTTAAATTTAAATCAGAATTAAATAAATAATTAATAAATCAAAATTCAAAATTCAAAATAGCGAAAAGAAGTGGACATGAAAATTCCCGCCAGAGGGTGTCGACACAGGTGTCGACCACCCTATAGGGGTGTCGACATTGGTGTCGACCCTCCTGTAGGGGTCTACCCCTACTGACTGTTCTCGACAGTGACGATTTTTTGAGTTTTATGGCTACGTGGCGACTTTTAATTGGCCTGATGACGCATTTTCTTGGACTGGATGGTTTGGATGGATCCTATGTTGATCCAAGGGCTCTGAATAATGCTACACATCTATATAAACACTCATAAACCTAAACCCTAATCTAAACTAAATTCATTCATAAGCTGTCAAGCTGCTGCGTCCTAAACTAAGCCAACGAATTAAAGCTTAGGGATTGTAAAAGGGATTCTAGAACAACAACGAACAAATATATTCTTTCTTCTTTCACTGTGAGTGCAGTACTTTCACAACATAATTATTTAAACGTAATTATGATAAGTTGTGGTCTGGACTGTATGAATATGCTTGTTGAATCATATGTTATTAGCCAGTTCTGTTATCATTTATGCAAGTTATGCAAGTTTATATGCAAGTTATTTTTATCTATGCAAGATATACAAGTTTATCTATGCAATTTTATATGCAAGTTATGTTCTATGCACGTTATGCAAGTTTATATGCAAGTTATGTTCATCTATGCAAGTTATGCAAGTTTATGTTCATACGTTTAGATCCATACCAGTTCATATGTTTAGATCTATATGTTTATATGTTTAGATCCATGCTAGTTCATATGTTTATATCTGTGCAAGTTTATGTTTATATGTGTTTAGGTCTATGCTAGTTCGCATTCCATATGTTAATTGGACCTATCTTATATGCTAGTTCACGTTTATATGCTTAACTAGATTTATGCTATTCCATGCCAAGTTTATACAATGTGCATCTTGAATTGTGTCGGGTTGCCATCATAGGTGAAATTGTAGTGTGGGCATATACATGCTAATACAGTATACAAGGATCGTGTAATATGGTGTATAACACTCAAGTATGAAATGATAGCTAATCACATATATAAGATAGTAAATGCAGTAAAAATAGACAAATCACATTAGCGATTTTTATACTGGTTCGAAGCACCATCCTACGTCCAGTCCCAGACTTCCTTCTGGAATTTCACTAACAGTCTCCTTACTTCACCCAGAGGAACAGGTATACAACACCCGAGCAGCCGAATGGGATTTCGCGCCTCTAATCACACGAGGACTTCAACACGTGCATGATCACACACAGGACTTCAACTAATACAATGGTTTTGACTTCTACTTTGTGCACTTGATTCAACACGGATAGTCAACAGTTTGAGTACAATCTTCCTATAATCTGATCCTCGAGTATATACTTTGAATGCATAGATTTTAGGAAGTAGAATGCTTGTTGAATCAAATGATATTAAATTGATTCAAGGATTCAACAAGTGTTTAAATTTGGAGAGCTTTTGATTTGCGAAGAGTATGAAAATGCAATTCATAAATTAGAGAGAATATAGAATGATTTCGTAATTGTAAAACAAGTTTGAAGTTGTTTATATAATAGTAGAAAGGTAGTAATTCTTCATGAAGAGTTTCTATAAAAAATTATGTCCATTTCCTTTGATTATTGAATAGAAATCTCTTCACAAATAGAAGCAACCTTTCAGAAAAAGCTTGCTGTTTTAAAACGGTCAACTGGTGAATTTCAACTAGTCGACTGGTTTAATTTAGTTAAAATTAAATGTCCAGAAAATAGTCGTTATGTGCAAAAACACATGGACTGGTCGACTGGTGAGCTTTTATCGGTCGACTGGTTGAACTGAGAAATGTTTATTTCAAAACAGAAACATGAACAGTGGACTGGTGGTATTTTAGGCGGTCGACCGTTTCATTGCCGTGGACCAGAGATCCTCGGTCCACAATCTAGATCACTCTGCACTCTTTTCCAGTCGGAGCCTGGACCATTTGGGCTTTTTCTATGACTTTTCAATTCCTCAAATGTACAGATTTCAGAAACGAAGATATGAGCATTCGTGCTATACTTTGAGGATAGATTTTAACATATTTCTAACATGACTCAATGTATATATATATAACCTTATCTTTATGAAATGATCTTCATTGCAACTTTATATGTTGGCATTGATCAAAATCTTGTTCTTAACATTCTCCTCCACTTTGATTGATGACAACACCTTGGATTTTCTCTCTCTGAATATAAAGCTCCCCCTGAATTTCTGCAACATTTGTTATTTCATAAATAATCTTACCTTTTGATTTATGCATTAACAAATGTTAGCACACATATACTATTACCATGTTAAGCACATAATTTTAAATGATAGTATATGTAACATGAATTATATGTATCATCATGAGAGAAAATATTTCTCCCCCTTTGTAATCGATTAAAAAATAAATAAATACCATAATAAGCACAGTAATCGAGAGTAGCAGAGAATACACATAATTATAGCACCTTTAGGAGATATTGAATCATGTGATTTTTTGATAAGCTGAGTTTTCAAAGATATTTAGAGATACCGAATAACCTTCTCTTTGTTGTGGTGTACCTGCAAAAAATATGACATACATAGTTTTGGTACCTACTTGCTTTGTTTGGGTCCATGGGTTAGATGGAAGGTAACCATACCCAAGAGGGTTTAATGGAACCTTTGAAGATAAAATTTTCATTATTAACTACTGAATCAAAATAATCATCGATATGTTTTTCTCTGTTTTTCCAACTTACAGGAACCCAAATATTTAAGTAATCGCTAGTGATATTCCTTTTCATACTTCTATATTTATTACAAATACTGCTAGTCATATGTAACGAGATGGGATTTTCAACTCCGAAAATCAACACAAAACTACCATGTTGACTATTCAGACATCGGATATACCTGATCATTAATAGAAGAAGTTAGAGGGTGATAATAGATAAGATAGAAAATTAGAATATAAGAAGAAGAAGATCACCACAGAACAGAATCAGAGTAATACGAATCTCACAGCGGAACTAATAAATATAATATATAACATAACTTTGAAATAAAACAGTATATATATACAATAACATTATCAAAGTACAACACTTACACATAGCAGAAATAATAATAGCTATATAATCTTTAAGCCTCCTACTTCAAGCTCCTCCAAATATATCTGTAAAGACCTGAACTACTTGACATAACATACAAATTTGGGTGCCCAAGAGTTTAGGGAAAACAAAACAAAATAAACTCTTGGTCAGTCATGGGACTGGTGTGAGTAAACTCAAATCATTTGGTTTAACTTTTCAAAATCCTTTTCAAAAGAAAAGGGTATCGTGAGACCGATCCACACATAAACACAGACGGTTTTTACCTTATGATAACCCAAAACAGTTTGGAAATCAATACTTCTCTGATATTATAATAGTGTCTAATCATAAGTAATTTACAATATAGCAGAACGCTTGCATCTCACGTTCCATATATATAGTATACAAACAAAACCGCGGGTGCTTATTAGAGATTCCGACTATGACAAGGTATGGGACCACCTGCCGATAGTGTATCTCCAGAGGCAAATACACTGGGTTCAACAAGAACATCTTGCAACCCGGCCCACGCATGACCGACCACTCATTTCGCTTGAGTGTATCTAATGTATATCACTAACGGTTGGGAGCCACCCACCGTTTCTTGAAAAGGGATAACATCGATAATACATAAAATAATGAAATGGATTTTCTCTAAATAGGTGATATACACCCTGATGGGAGCGACCCACTTAGCCATGATGCCTGCCCGATTTCTGTCATTTCCCGGTTGGTGAGGCTTGAGGTCATAACGCATCTTTTGGAATATTTGACCACAATTCACTTTGAATGCCACATCATCATACCCGCCAAATCACAAATTGATTTCCCCAAAAATACCATGGGTATAAAGCTAAGAGAAATGAATTCCTCCGCCACCAAACGTAAGTACGTTTGAAGAGTTCAACTTACGCGATCCGTTAGATATACTTTGTCAGACATTCGTCCATTCACGTTTGTCCTGGGACTGGACAAATCGAAGGCACTATTCTGTAAACAGGATAGCCCTTGCATAACTCCGTCTTCAATGATTTTCATCATATTTGATTGCAACACTAACATCCATACAGAGTGGTTTTCAGATAATGAATCTGATCCTTGTCTCTTCGTAATGACGACGGAAAATGGTCAAAACTTCGATAGTCGGTGATTTAACTATCAAAGAAAAATAGGTGTACAACCAAAGATATTAATTCCAGATGGAAATTATACCGATCAATCATCATTCAACATTTTCCCTTTTTAAATTAATTTATTATTAATTTATTCATTTTCCCTTTCTATACATTTTCTATATTATAAAACATTTCCGATCTTTCCTTCATTAGATTTAAACAGACGTTTAAATATAATATCACTATGCGAACTCGAACATTACACTCATTAACTAGATTCACTTAACCAACCTTCACTATCGAACCTTAACCATTCCTTAGTTAAAAACGAAGTCAATCAAGTTGGGGTAACATTTCTAACTTCAAAATAGATAAGGTCCACCTTTAAACCTTTAACAAACTTCCTTACGAAACTCTCGGATTCTATTTACGAATCCACTTCTTTTACCAAAATTATTTGATTATAACCATAGTGATATAATCTCATACTTTCCAAATATAATAACTTAAATATAACTTTTCTTCCTTAATTTCAATAAATAAACAAACAACTAATTTATTATTAAATTAGTAAAACTTGATTTGGAACGGGAAGTAAATATTACTTTCCTTAAATCGTTATAATCGATTCTGGATTATAGCTCTCTTTCGAAAAATCTCTATTCGATAACTCCTTTTCGAATAAACTATATTCGATAACTCTTACTTCGAATAACTATATTCGATAATCTCTCTTCGAATGATTTACATTGGATTAATTCTCTTCGAATGATTTACATTCGATTAATCTCTTTTCGAATAAACTACATTCAACTAACTCCCTTAATTCTATTCGAATAAACTATTTCGAATAACTCCTTTTGATTAACTCCTTTGGATTAACTCGGTTTGATTAACTCATCTTGACTAGCTCAACTCGATTAACTCAACCTGATTAACTTACTTGATTAACTCAACTTATTTAGTTCCTATCAAATAACTAATGTTCGATTAACTTACATTCGAATAACTATGTCTGTTTTAACTTTATTTCGAATGGCTAATATTCGATTTAACTCCATCCGCTTGACTCTAGATCGCATCGGTCACAATGGTTACGCCTAATTCCCTTAGGAAACATCCGACCACCGTAGGCTATCTGCAGCCCTGCGAATTACGCTAGCAATCATACAAAATGGCAACACATCCTAAATAACTATGTTTGACTAACTCTATCTTAAATAACTATATTCAGTCAACTCTAACCGAATGTCTAATACTCAATTAATTCTAATTCAATTAACTCTAATTCGATTAATTCTAACTCTAATCAATTTTCTCTAGCTGATTAACTCTAACTGGTTAACTCTAACTGAGTAACTCCTTTGATTAACTCTACGTTTATTCAGTTTTAAATATCGATGTTGAAATAGACTCTTACTTCTCTATATAAGTCCTGACTTATATATATTCTATTTATCCAATGATAAACATTTCATTTGATTTATAAAATATTATTTATAAATTTATCTTCTCAATCTATCGGTTAGAATAGATTTTATTTAAAATCTTTGCTTTAAATCCATAGCATATTATACCCGTGTGCGAAGCACGGGTCTAAAACTTTCAAATGTAAAATTCTCTTTTTATACAATTCTAGTCACTTTTCAAGTATTTTCTTTTATAATCTATTTATTTACCAAACAAATCCCTTTTTGATAATTCTATTTATTTTATAAAATATTTTCTATTTATAAAATCTATTGATTTATAAGTAATCCCTTTGATAATCCGACTATTCCCTTTCTATTCGTTTTACACATATTTCCTCTTTCTATTCTATTTATTTCAAATAAATATCCTTTTTCAATTCTATTCGTAATAGTTTACAAATATTTCTTTTTCAATTCTACTCGTAATAGTTTTACAAATATTTCCCTTCAATTTTATCTATTTGATTAACAAATAAATATTCCTTTTTAATCTATTTATTTTCTAAATAAATATTTTCTTTTTATAAAATCTTTTTATTTTATAAATATTTCTTTTTCAATATAACATTGAAAATTTCCTTTTTAACACTCCATTATTCCTTATGGTATTTAACATACCATATAACAATGATCAGTATCATTCAACCATACAAAATCAACAACAGATTTCATATCACATCATATAACAAAATATATGAATACAGTAAAATAAATGTTGAGGAACCCATTTGGGTCCCTCCGACCTGTTTCCCTGCATCCACAGATGTTAGACAACAAAATTTACATCAATTCCATTTCACAAAGAAGTATTCTGCTAAATAGAATCAATATTTGATTAATGATTTATAACTATATCGTTATCTATATTTCAATCAACTGACTAGCAGTTCAACTAAACAGCCAACACACAGAAAACAACCATTATTTATAAATTCTAAAAATATTTTATAAAAATATAAACTGAGCAGAGTTACTGAGATTACTCACATTTGGCATTAACCGTTAAATAACGATTTGCATTAGCTGATTCTGATTAGACAATTTGTTTCGCCATAAATTGTAACGAGCTCGAATGGACTTCCAGTCAGTTCCACGGTGTATCCCTCGTCCATACGATCCCAACGGATCCTAGTTTGTGAAATTCTGATTATGTATGAAGGAAATATTTAAATTATTAGTTAAACAAATAATTTAAATAAAAACTTTAAATTATAATTTCCCTTTTAGGCCTATCCTTTTACCTAAAGCCCAATACCCTTAAACACCAGACCCAATCCCTTTGCTTTCTTCCCCAAATACACAGACGTGAGCTCCACAAATCAAACGAAAACCGTTATCCAACTTCGAACTCCCTTTTCTCTTTCAACAAATCACGGTTCGACACATAAATACTACCGTTGAACTTCTCATGTGATTCTCCACCAACTTATGCCCCAAATATCCAACTCGGTGTCTTCTTCTGGACAACGACTTCCTAATTTTCCACGAATCCCAGTACGACCGAAGTTGATCGAACCGACACCGTTGAGTGCGCCTTGATGCCCTGGACGCCACACAACCCTCCAGCCAACCAAACTCCCCACAAGTTGCTAGCAATTCGAAGCCCTAGAACAAATGAACCAACACTGTACAATTTGGAGCCCCTCAAACATGACTCGCATAAAATAAAACTAGTACGAGATGGAAGTGAATCACTCAAAGAACCTATCGATGTAGATAAAATGATTTACAGGATTATATTCCTATTTTATTTGAAGCAATCGTTGTTTGTATTCATCCTCTAAAATTCCTGTGATCACATACGATACCCAAAAATCACGAAACTGGACATGCAGCTACAATTCGACATTGCGGACCCAACGAAACTGGTTTCGTCGAATTTCGACTTCGTTTGCTCGTACAGCGTATTTTTAACCATCAAAATACTGATTTTTTTTCACATTAAAGTTCCGCATTGCCACATACTGACTTCAAAAATCACGAAAACTGAAATCTAGCAATAATTTAATATTACAGATCCAACAAAATTAGTTTCGTCAAAAACAGAGGTCGGTTGCAAAACTGGCTATTTTTAAAGCTCCAAGTAACCCATTTAAATATATAAATATATTTAAAAACAACTAAATTTAATATTTAAAAATAAATATTATCATATATATTCACAATAGAATATCATACAGCTCCACTGGGATTTATAACTCGACATTCAAATCCCGATTGAATCGATATTCAATTTATATTGAAAAATCCCTTTATAATATAAATAAATCGCTATAATTTATAAAGGAATTCCATAGCGACTTTTCTAAAATTTGATTTGGACATAAAACAAAATCTACACAATGAAATCCCGATTTTTCTCTTTCACTAGAAAAATATACTTCACCAGCTCCTAACGTTTCTTGTTTCACCGAAATCCAATTTAAAACGGACCATGTTTATCCAGTTGAAGTTCGAATCGCCAAATAGCAATCTGCTGCGCCATTTCGAGCTCGATTATAATTATATTATAATGATATGTTCAAACTGCCATTCAAATAATATATTCATTATACTAATTTAATTCTAAACTGAATTAAATATCACAGTTGATCCAATTCACACCATTTTGTAAATTCCACTATTTCTGACTATTTCAGAAATTAAATATATCATTATATTATATTATTTATTTTAATTAAATATTCAATATTATTACATTCTGATCATTTTAAATAACCAACCATTATTTAAATAATTAAATAAATTATTTATATAACATAAAAATACGGGTCGTTACATCATAGAAGTATTCGAATTTCTATATTAATTGGGCCTTGGATGAGCATTAGTACTAGCAGTGATATTCTTATTGTACATGAAAGCATATCTAGTACTATTTCTATGATTGGTTTTATTATATCCTATACCACTTTTCTCATGTAAAGATCGAGATCTAGATAAAATCACGTTTAAATCATTTTGACCTTTATTAGATTTCTTGAACTTATTTGTACATTTATCAAATTTAATTGCAAAATCACGAGTGATAAAAGAAATTTTGTTATTTTGAAAATTATCAATTTCCTTATTTAATTCAGAGTTCTTCCTTTTTAAAGCATTCTCGGTTTTGGGACCACAAATTTGAGATCCTTAATTAATTAAAGGAGATTGTAATTTTTCAAATTTTCTTTTGAATCAGCAATTTTATTTTGCAAAATATTACTATTCACCTTAAAAAACTCACATTCTTTAGATAATTCCAAATTCATTTCAGTTATAGCTCCGTTCTCGTTTTCAAGAGACGAAATTAAAGAACTAGAATTATTTAAAGAATCTTATAATGATTTTCTATTTTACAAAAGATCGATTTCCTTTAAAAGAATATAGTTTTTATCTTCTAATCGCTCATTTTCTTTTTGAAGGAAATCTTTTTTAGAAACAAGCTCTTCTAAGGTATTTTCAAAACATTTCGCTTGTTTTACCAAACGATTGTTTTCTACTTTTAACTTATAATTTTCTTGCTCGTATTTTTTTGACATAGCTAAAATGACTGTATTGAGTTTCAATAATTTTTCATGGTCTAACAAAAGATCTTTATAAAATGAACCTGTACATACCGATTGTGATCTGACTTTAGCCATGAGACACTTGTTTCCTTGCTCTCCTGATTCAGCTTTGTTGCTCTTCCATTTTCTAATTCCCTGATTAGATTTCTTTATAGCCATTTGTTCTAGGATGTTGTTACGATTTCTAAAACGCCAGGCTCTGATACCAATTGAAAGTGTAGTGTGGGCGCGTACATGCTAATACAGCACACAAGGATCATTTAATATGATGTATAACACTAAAGTATGAAATGATAGCTAATCACAGATATAAGATAGTAAATGCAGTAAAAATAGAAAAAGCACACCAGGGATTTTTATACAGGTTCGGAGCACTGTCCTACGCCTAGTCCCAGATTTCTTTCTGGAATTTCACTAACAATCTCCTCACTTCACCCGGAGGAACATGTATACAACACCAGAGCAGCCGAACGGGATTTCACGCCTCTAATCGCACGAGGACTTCAGTACCTGCCTGATCACACACAGGACTTCAACTAATACAATGGTTTTGACTTCTAATTTGTGTTCTTGATTGAACACGGATAGTCAACATTTTGAGTATAATCTTTCTATAATCTGATCCTCAAGTATATACTTTGAATGCATAGATTTTAGGAAGTAGAATGCTTGTTGAATCAAATGATATTAAATTGATTCAAGGATTCAACAAGTATTTAAATTTGGAGAGCTTTTGTTTTGCAAAGAGTATGAAAATGCAATTCAGAAATTAGAGAGAATATAGAATGATTTCGTAATTGTAAAACAAGTTTGAAGTTGTTTATATAATAGTAGAAAGGTAGTAATTCTTCATGAGGAGTTTCTATAAAAAGTTATGTCCATTTCCTTTGATTATTTAATTGAAATCTCTTCACAAATAGAAGCAACCTTTCAGAAAAAGCTTGCTGTTTGTAAACGGTCGACTGTTTGAATTTAATTAAAATTAAATGTCCAGAAAAATAGCAGTTATGTGCAAAATCACATGGACCGGTCGACTGGTGATTTTTGACCGGTCGATTGGTTGAACTGAGAAATGTTTATTTCAAAACAGAAACATGAACGTCCGACTGGTGGTATTTTAGGCGGTTGACCGTTTTATTGCTGTGGACCGGGAGACCTCGGTCCACAGTCTAGATCACTCTGCACTCTTTCCTGGTCGGAGCCTGGACCGTTTGGACTTTTTCTGTGACTTTTCAATTCTTCAAATATCCATATTTTAGCAACGAAGATATGAGATTTCGTGTTATACTTTGAGGATAGATTTGAACATATTTCTAACATGACTCAATGTATATATATATAAACCTTATGTTTATGAAATGATCTTCATTGCAATTTATATGTTAGCATCGATCAAAATCTTGTTCTCAACAATAGAAATTGATACACCCCATGGTAGGACCATCACAGGTATCTACAAACAAGCAGGGCCGAATGACACAAGTAATAAATACACATGAGTTAGGGAGCTGATCGAATGGGGATGGCAGTGGGTAAAACTAATGGAGGTAGGGGCAGGCGGCACCTATGACAGCAGTTAGGGGTACACAAAACTACCATTATTATTATTATCATTATGATTGGTAAGAGGGATCAACTTTTAGAGTAAATAGGGTTGGTGCCGTGTAGTAATTATCCTATAGTGATTAGAAGCGCGATCAACTTTTATCTTATTCATATTGCTTACCTTGTCATTCATGCTTATGTTACAGTCATTTCTTACTTTCCAGTTTATGTTCTTATCCTATTACTTTAATAATTATATTGTTAAAGTTACTGGACTAGCCAGACTTTATGTCTGACCTCGTTTGTTTTGCCTCTTATCTTTCCGTCCCCCCCAAGGTTCTCAGTATGGGACTAGTGGAGCTTGACGTGGATCTCTTTCTCTCTATTTTGGAAGTGCTTGGATTGCTGAAAGTAATAGTTCATCTTATCTCTTTTTATGGCTACTTATGTTAGGGTTATGCGTTTTGTTTTATGTACTCAGAAAATAATTTATCAAGATGGATATTAAGTGTACTTGGTTTTATTGTTGGTTTTGGTGTTGTAACCAAACTAATTTTCCACTACAATGATGTTGTTTTAAAATTATAAAGTACCAATATATGTATCTATCTTATTATATTCTGTTCTATACACTTATAATACTCCATGAAAGTTAATGCATTCCCTTTGTGAGTGACATTAATGGACATGGGGTGTTACATGTGGTTTCAGAGCTGAAGGTTACTGTAACACCCCGTAATTTTAAATATTAAAATTAACGAATTTAAGAACACTTAATTTGTAGAAGAAGAATTAAGGGAAACGGGTTATGCCATTCCATTTGTCTCAGAATTCTGCTTGAGAAAGAGTCCGAGTTTGCGTAAATCGGGCTCCGTATGAAGAATTTAAGGAGCTTAGAAGATTTCAAGTTTATATCAGAATTAAATAAATAATTAATAAATCTAAATTCGAATTCAAACCAGCGAAAAGAAGTGGGCTGGAAAATTCCCGCCGAGGGTGTCGACCCCCCTATATGGGTGTCGATATAGGGGTTGACCCCCCTGTAAGGGCCGACCCTTGCTAACTGTACTGGACATTGACGATTTTCTAAGTTGTAGGGATATGTGGTGACTTTTCATTGGCCCGATGATGCATTTTCTTTGACTGGATGGCTTAGATGGATCCTAGGTTGATCTGAAGGCTTATATTAATTCTATACTTCTATATAATCACAACAATCCTTAACCCTAAAACTCATAACCCTATTCTATGAAGCCGTGATGCTATCCATCTCTAAGCTAACCTAGCCTCGACCTTAACTAATCAAATTTAAGATAAAAGAGAAAGACCAAAGCCTACATCAACGGTTTAGCTTATCAACTTCAGAAATCAGATTCCAGGTCTTCTCTTCTTTCTTAATCTCTTAGAGTTCATGTAGCTTTCACAAGATAATTAAACTAAAGTAATTATGATAAGTTGTAAATTGCGATCATATGATTATACCTATAATGGATCTTATCAAATTTGCAAGTTGTCATCTTTTTTGATTCATAGCCTATGCTTTTCTGATCAATTTTATCAGTTCATGCCTGTTAGTGCTCATATATTTATGCCTATTTTGATACCATGATTCCCTTCCCTCTTCCTTTTTCTTTTTTTATGAGTTAGGATAACTTCGAGCCTAACATATTATGCGAAATTCGCGCATGTATAATGCTTGAATGATGGTGAAAAGTTTGGAAAATGTTGAATAACATGTGATTTGTAAAAATGCATAAATTGATGATGGCTATGGTTTAGGAAAAATTGTATATAATAAGCAAACATGAGACTTGACGTAAATGGGTTTGGGTGTAAACTTGTGATAATTTGGTAAGTTCGCTATTTCTCAGATTTGGAACATGTAATAGGAATCATGACTTGTAATGAATCGAGTCTAGAACTATGCATAATTGTAAGATAATCAATTCTGATTCATGCTTATCCTTTTGTCATATCTGAATTACCTATGCCTATGATATTGTTGTGATTGATACATGGGTACCCATCATGTTGTACACCAAATTGGTGATTCTTTTATGTTCAATTCTATCGAATCATTATGCCTATGATGTAACTTGCTCAGTTTAGCCATACTTATTGTTAATGTTCAACATGTCTATTGGAAACATGATTTATGCATTGGGTACACCTTTAAATGCCAATTTTGTTCCTTATGTCAATTCCTGTGTTTCTCCTCTATCCCTCTCCGTTTTATTTTTGGACCTTGTTGTACGAGCGATTGAAACGCAGGGAATTGGGTATAACTTAATTAAGTAATTTTGGGCATAGCAATTAAATGTGGCATAACTTGAACTAACCAAACTTATGGATAATTTACATAAAAATCTAGACTTGGACAGTAAATATGTAAATTACCTAAAAGATGAACACCTAAGACACGAGGTTAGACTTGGTTTGCAGTATAAGACTGGCCGGAACGGCCCGACATATCCAGCAACCGCAAATGACAGTCTAATGTGAGAGGTCAAAGGCATAAATTTGATGCTTAGACACAAGGTTAAGTCTGACTTTTGGTAGAAGTTTTCCCAGAACCGCCCGGCATATCCAGCGGCCAAAAGTGATAGACTTAATGTGAGAGGTCTGTGCATTAATAACTAATTAATGCTGATCAAAGATGAATATGATACCTAAACGAGTTCGGTGGGTGGAGTTAACTTAACATGGGTAAGAAGACAACTTAATCAATATTACATGAACAAAGTGGATAGGGTTAAGGAATGCTTAACCAATAATACATATGGACTTAATAAGTGGAAGGGTTAAGTAAATCTTTCGTAGGTGTGTAATATTAGTATATACAGGCCCACAAACTTAACTGTTAAATAAACATGCATGAATCAGTGGGAAGGTTAAGTGACATATGGATAGGCTACACTTAACCTATACAACATTTTAATTAAGCAAATTGGTGGGGTTAGGTTAAATTGAGAACACTTAACCGTTATAACATGTTGGTTAGGAAACACTAGTAACAGGGACCCATTTCAGAAGTAACCCACATAGATGTATCAGGGTACCCTGAACTAGGCAGGGTGGGGCATGATTGCTGGGCTGATTATAAGCGGTCAAAATAGCGGCGAGTGGTGCGTCACTATAGGTTCCGATGGAGTACGGTCGTGCACGTGCTCCGGAGTAGAAAAACCAGGCACTGGGCATCAATAGTCGTACACTGTGCATCTTGAATTATGTCTGGTCGCCATCATAGGGATTGATACCACCCCATTGTGGGATCAACACAGGTATCTGCAAATAAGTGGGGTCGAATGACACAAGTAATAAATACATGCGAGTTAGGGAGCCAATCGATTAGGGGTAGTATGTTGACATTTAGTGTTGATGGAAAAAAATGTCGCAAACACCAAAGATTCCCAATTACTAGGAATTATAAATATGGTCGCACATACAAGAACATAATTCAAATATAAGTAGTAAATAACACAAGTGATTTATAGTGGTTCGGCCTCAATAAGGGCCTACGTCCACTTTGAAGAGTCGTTGGAATATTATTAATCACTTGGAAGAAATTACAAGGTTGAGATTATCTCACGATATCTCATTACATTCATGCTTCATGATATACGATGTCATAATTTTCATATATTGAATAATAAGGAAAAAAGACAATCTTGTCCTCCTTCTTTCTCAAAGCGGAAATGCCATTAATGAAGCTTTATGGAGTTCTCTAAGCTCTATAATTCTCTCCCTTTGAAGTGTGAGGCCATGGGGTATTTATAGGAAGTGGTTAGGTAGAAGTAGGTAGAAATGGGGACCATCTTCCAGAAATTCGCGCCTCCTGCAATTGGCCTTTGGGAATTCGCACCTGGGCGAGGTGCAAAATTTCACACCTATCAGGTGCGAAGCGGATTTTGGTGAGAGGATTTGTTAAGGCTAGTTGACTCAGTTGGCGCGGCGTTGTGGTGGCAAAGGTGCGAGGTTCTTGCCGGTAGATCTTTCTTCGGTCCTTGCCTCTACACTTCCTGAGTTTTTCCCTTGGCCCCGATTTCACGCGATGGGTTGAGTAGAGCGTGTCTTGAGTACTTTTGGTGACCGGACCAAAAGGCCGGTTAACATTTTCCCCACAAAGTACGTCTAGTCTTGACGCCTTGTCTTCACATGATGTTCTTTGGAATGAAAGTCGAGATGGTTGTTGGATTGCGAATTTATCCTGCAAGTTATTAGAGAAAATGTATCAGTTGGCGGGATCGTTCGTTTTGGAATTATGAGAGAGCCACTATTGGATTGGTATCGTGCTTGTGTAGCTGAGTGTCCGCATGGTGCCATCATCGCGTGTTTTGGGCGACGGGGACCTTGGAGGGAGATGAGCGTACGCGGAAGAGAGATTTTTTTGGGAGGATACGAAATTTCAAACCAGAGGGGTTCAAAAATTCGAACCCTACAGGCTCGAATCATCGAACCGTAGTGGCTCGAGAATTCGAGCCATAGGTTCGAAACTTCAAAACCAGGAGGATCGAAATTTCGATCCCTCAGTTTCGAATTTCCAGCCTAGACTTGGAATTTGAAAGGTTTTCTTCTTTCCATTATATATAGGCCCCTCCCCTCCTTTTCCTTCCTTCTTCTATTTTCGCGTCGACTGCCATTGTTCTGAAAACTTCGATTCTCGACCACTTTGACTTGAAAATTTCTGAGGTAAAAGACTTGGTCGAGACGAGGGAAGGGGAAGGGAGGTCGAGGTGCGACGGAGGAGGCTCGAGGTCTCGTTCTTGAAGGGAGGTTCGTAAATTCGAACCTGTGGGGGCTCGAATCTTCGAACCCCGTAGGATTCGAGATTCTGAGCCCTTGGGCACGAATCTCTGAGCCTTGACGGGTTCGAGGCTTCGACCCCCCTGGGGTTCGAATCTTCGAACCACCAGGGCTCGAATTTTCGAACCCGAGGGGTTCGAAATTTTGAGCCACTGCGGTTCTAATTTTCGACCCCAAGGGGTTCAAACCTTCGAGGTTCCCGGGACAGGGTGTTTTCGAAAACTTCGTTCCCAGGGGCCTGGTTGATTGTTGTTCTTTGGCCAGAATGTCGGCTTTCGCCACTTCGAACTTTGATTTTCTGTCTGTCTATCCTCGGATTTATACATTGTTTGTTTGATTGTATGAATGTATCATTGTTGTCATTGATAAATGCGTGGATGGGAACTTAGAACCTTCGCGTAGGATGGAGCATATATCTGGACTATGGCTGAACTGTAAAGATCTTTAACGTTTCAATGCGCGCTCTCATTCTTTGCATGACACTGCACACATGCTTGTTAATCTTTATCAACACGAGGGTTATAGGTTATTTGACTAGGATGTCTAACACTGGTACATTGAAGTATACCGAGCCATGCAAATAAGATCACAGACTGGGAAACTTCTAGAAGCTGAGGCTTTCCCGCCATCGTCTAATTCTTCTGGTTCTACTTCAAACTCTATGGACAACACTAGCTCCGGAGGCAGTAAGCCTGAGACTAACGAAGGGTCGACTCCTTCTTAGACAGGGAGTTCGCCTGAGGTGTCGGAGCATGGGGGTCATACTGAGAGGTTACATTATTCAATTCTATACTCCGAGATGGAAGACGTAGATATTATGGAGGGTCGTGAGCCACCTGCCCCGTGGCTCCTAACATGCTCCCTGATGCGGCCATTTTGGACAATCCTTCGGATTCAGTGCCATCGCACTTGGATGTCACGGCTCATGCCCCTGGAACGGGAGAAAGGGCTCACGCGCCGCCAGAAGGCTTTACTGCTTGGAATCAACATGCTTGCATTGTAGGGTGCGGGCCCCCGGCCAATGATTTTATATGGGAAATGCTATTCTATTTCCGCCTTACACCCTCACAGCTGCATCCGAACTCTTATTCTTCGCTCTTGGGTACTTGTTTTCTCTTTCGAGAGTTTCTGCATCGGGATCCTACTGGAGATGATATTCGGTACCTTTTCCATTTCAGACGATCGACTGGCGCATCGTCTTCGCAATGGTTTTTGGAGGCATCTCCAACTACTAAGTTTTTTGTCGGAAAATGGCCCAGACTGTCGGTGATAAAGCAAGATTGGTTTTTTGTTTGCTGCCCTCTCAGATTTGTGAGGAGATGGATAAAAGGAAGTGAGCAACTTTAATCTTCGCCTCCTATTTCCAGAAGTTTCCGAGCTTTATGACTCATAATTTTTTATTGTGGTAGGAACTGCCGAGGCACCTACTGTCGACGAGTATCGGCAACGTCTCGATGCTTTGCGAGCTATTCCTAAAGGGTCCCATATGACGGATTCTGTAGTAGATCAGGATCGCCTCCAGCGTGCTGGATTGCTTCCGATCGACCATGCCATAATTAGGCCTACAGTGGCAAGTAGTGTACCTAAAGGGAAAGCAGCAGAAGGCCTTGTTGCCCCCACTTTGAAGAGAAAGATGGCTCCTGGCGAGCTCGGGCCTAAAAGGTCGTTAAGTTTCAGGAGGGCGTTAGTGGTGACAAGGATGGTAGTGCAGAGGCGGTTGCTCGGGACGAGGGACTTATTGGCGCTTCTACCCTGCCCCGACGAGAGGGGCGAGGGAAGAAATGTTGGCCAGTCCTCATTCTCCTACAACCTCTCTTGAAGATATCGCCTCCCTTGAGAGAGCAGATCAGTTCGCCGGTCTGGATGCGGTTCCCATGGACTTGTCTTTGTAGCCGAGCGCAACTAGTATGGAGGATATAGCTTGTGCCGTGGAAGGACTAACTCCTTCAACTGAGGGACAATCTGGTCTATTGAGAGATCATTTAGGACACACACTTATACACACTAAACTGCATAAAAGAGCACTTGCACGTGCTGCCCAACTGACTTTACGTTATTCCTTTGACATGTGTTATTGTTAGAGGAAGCGGGGGGTGAGGTCTTGGAGATCGCAACCCTCCCGAGAGTGCTTTTATTGGCTCCTTCAGGAGGGGATCTAGCCTGTATGGCGATATCCCACCCCCACGAGGTCATGGTAGTGGGAGTCATCACCAAGATGGGTCCTCATCTTCTATGACTCTTCCTCCTCCTCCGATTCGAGTGTCCAATGGGGATTCGAGGTTCTGTCTAGGAGGGTCGAGTCGTACGTCATCAACAACCCCGCCCGTGATCGTTCCAGCTGCCCCTGTTCAGACCTCAAAGGGGAGGGAGCTACCGCTCGCATAGTCGGGGCCGGACAAGGAGCCTATTGTGGAGACACCAGATCTGACGGAGTCGGGAGTCCGGGACCTGCCTATTGAAGAGAGGATGCCGTTTGTGAGGCATCACTTCCCAGGGTTATATCTTGATGAGTTATGGTTCGTCCCTGAGCTTCGTCCCGCCCCTGACAGGGAGACCGGTGAGGTATGGTAGTATGTGAAGGCCACGTATCATTAGGTCGATGTGCTTACCAAGTATTCACATCATTTGTCTGACCTGATCAGGAAACAGAATCAAGAACTTGATAAATGGAAATCGATTATTGATGTTGGGCAGGCTTTCGTTGCTAATCTGAATGCGGAACTGGGTAGGTTTTCTGATCCGTCTTTGATCCATTTGCCTCTCGCTTCTATAATATTGCTAATTTGTGGGACATGCCTTTTTTCAGCCGGGGCGAAGCAACAGTACTAGGGACTCAAGAGGGAGTCTGACCATTCTTCCTTTGTTCTAAAGGAAACCATAACTGAGCTAACCACCATGAATACAGTCCTAAAGAAGGATAAGGCTGAGATGGACAAGGTTTGTGCCGCGTTGAGACGAGATCATGCATTCGTACTGCAGCTTCGAGAGGACAACGAAACTTTGAGGGCCGAGAATGCCCGCTTGACGAAAGAGCTTGAGGCTGCCAGGAAAGCGAGGGAGGATGCAGAAGCCAGTAACCGAGAGGTGCTAGGTGCCACCGAGGAATTGAAGGCTGAGTGTCTGAGAGATGTGGAGCAACTGAAGAGTGAGCTGGTGGATGCAGAGCTGTGGGCGTATTCGGTTGTGGAGGAGGACATTAAGGACATTGTAACAACCCGTATTTTCAATAACCTGTAATAACATAAATCGAGGCAGAATTTAATTTTAAAATGGGAATCAAGGGAAACGGGCTATGCCATTGTGTTCGTCTCGGAAAAATACGCGAAATAGAGTCCGAGTTTTCGAAAATCGGAGTCCGTATGACCAAGATATGGCCTCGCGAAGTTTCACGAAAATTCCCAAATTAAAGTATACTTAATTAAGTGAAATGGGTTGTGTAGATATATATATATATATATATATATATTGATATATATATATATATATATATATATATATATATATAATTGAAAATTTAATAAATAAATATGCAAAAATGCTCAAAACAGCGAATTGGGAGAGGGGAATAACCGAACCGGCCGATTTTTGAAGTCGACCCGAGCCTGCTGGGTCGACTAGGGGTTAATCCAGGGTGTTTGGCTGTCAACCCGTGGGCCGATTCGCTCAAGTGCAGATTTTGCATTTGAATGGTTCTCATGGTCCATCTTTAATCTAAAGGCCCTAGATGGTTCCTACACTTGACTTCTTCCCCAAGACATGCTTTGATGGCTTGGATTGAATCTAGGGTTAATCCTATGGCCTAAAACACTTGCCTAATCTATAAATAAGACCCTAACCTACCCTAATTCATTCATAATTAAACCTAGTGACTAAACTATGGCAAAATGCTAGCTCTCATGGCCTCCACTAATTTTATGAAGAGGGTTGCATACTAATCACTCTCTAATCAACTTCTAATCCCTTCTTAGCATCTTAATCTTCTTCATTTGGTGTTCAAAGTTGCTAGTTGTGAGTTTCTATCACTTTGATGATCTTTTGGTAAACTAATTAGATGAGATGTGATGAGATTTATGGTTTTGTATGTGGGTTAATGAGCTTTGAATCATATGATATGATGTTAGCATTAATCTTATGTTTATGCATGTTGAGTATGTAAGCTTATGCAAGTTTAATATGATGTATGTTATGTTTGCATGATGCTAAATATGCAAGTTGTGGGCTATGTAATCATATGCATGTTATGCAAGTTCATGGTAATATGCTATGCAAGTTACATGTTTGTTAATATGCAAGTTACATGTTTGTTAATATGCAAGTTACATGTATGTAAATATGCAAGTTACATGTTTGTTAATATGCAAGTTACATGTTTGTTAATATGCAAGTTACATGTATGTAAATATGCAAGTTACATGTTTCTTTATATGCAAGTTACATGTTTGTTAATATGCGAGTTACATGTATGTAAATATGCAAGTTACATGTTTATTAATATGCAAGTTCATGATGACACATTATGCAAGTCTATAAGCTAATATGCAAGTTTGTTATGCAAAATGAATATGTAAGTTATGTGACATATTATATGCAAGTTATGTGACATGTTATGCAAGTTCATATGCAAGTTATGTGTTTGTTAATATGCAAGATGGCACCTTTGAAACATGTTCATTCATATGCAAGTTGACACCTTTTATATGTGTTATATCATGAACGAAATTACGTGGGAACGATGGGGTAATTAAATGCATAAGTTAATAAGATTGTGTGAAATTAATATAATTATGCATAACACAAAATAAATAAACATAGTATGGGAATTTGCCTATTTGGTTAGGTGTACCCATACTATGTGTTGGGAATTTACCTATTGAGTTAGGTCTACCCCATGGGAATTTACCTATTAAGTTAGGTCTACCCATGTTAAGAAAACTTGATTAATTAGGGATAATTAATATAAAATTATGAGGGTGATTAATTAGGTGTAATTAATTGACTAAGACACGAGGTTGGACTCAGTTGTAGCGTAAAACTGCCCGGACCCAACCGGCTTAACCAGTTGCTACAAATGTTAGCCCAATGTGAGAGGTCTTAGGCACAAACTAAATACGTAATTAATGTAAAGACACGAGGTTAGACTCTGTTATGACATAAGGCTGCCCGGACCCAACCGGCTTAACCAGCGGTCATAAAAGACAGTCTAATGTGAGAGGTCTTTACAAAGGTTACGTTCTTAATTAATTAATTAAGAAACACTTAACCACATTAGCATGTAGAGGGACATGAGGGGTTAAGTGGGTGCCTCGGGTGGCATGAGAAAATCTAGTGGTTGCCTTGGGTGGCAATAGAAAATACGATTAGAATACTTAACCAAAATAGAACATGTAATTAAAACATGATTAAAGGGTTAAGTGGGATATACTAGAAAAAGGGACAAGCTTAGGTGGGTAGCTTGTGGAGGCCCATTTCAACCAGTAACCCATACGTATCTTTGTGGGCTCGACCCATGTCGAGGACGGGACACGCATACTGGGCTTGACTGTAAGAGGCAAACGGGTTAGCGGTGGCAACGCAAGTCCAACGGGCTTCATATGCGTGAGTGGGCCCGGGCTGGTAGGTAAGCCGTTGTTGCATCGAGTAGATATAAGCCGTGCACCTTTAGTTTCATCAGGTTGCCACATTGGGGAATGATACATCCCACGGTGGGGCCAGCACGGGTATCTACGTTAGGGAGCCGATCGAATGGGAAGTAGTGTGTACACCTAGTGGATTGTAGGGCCCCGTGGCGCCTACTTGGTCACCTAGGGGTACGCAGGTACTAATTAGTAAATTTTATAAGTCCTTGGGTGGGATCAACCTTTAAGTTAGGAACGACTGGTGTGGTGCAGTTTAGTAATTTACCTTAGGGAGGGTAGATGCGTCTTTATCCTTTATCTTCGTTTAGTTGACTGCTTAGGGTAGCTATTCATCCCTATATGTTACCGTATATCAGTTTATGTCTTCTCTGGTTACTTTAACGATTGTATTGTTAAAGTTATAGGACTCGCTCAGACTTATGTCTGACCCTGTTGTTTTTTATCTTTTTCCCAACCCTCAGGTCCTACGGTGGATCCTAGCAGTAGTGGAGCTTGATCGGATTGCTGTTCCAGTCTTTAGGAGCTTGGATAGATGTAAAGCTCCAGTTATCCAGTTATCTTTTCTTTTGTTTGGCTATTGTATGAGAGTGGGATTATGTACTTCTTTATTTTGATGGATATTGTACTTGACCTTTATTGTGGTTTTATGATGTAACCAGACATGTTTTACTTCCGCTGTTATGAGATGATGTTTTAAAATTTCAAGTACTATTTATATCTGTCTTGTTGTAATTTTTCTGTTCTATATTCACTAAAATACTCCACCGATGCTATGGCATTCCCTTCGTGAGTGATCATAGCGGGAGTGGGGTGTTACACGTGGTATCAGAGCTTAAGGTTACCAGAACAGATAAATTTTTTGAGAAAAACTACTTTCTAAGAGTATTTTCGAAGAAAGTATTTTTAAAAGCATGTCTTCTAAGAGAAAAAGTTTTTGAAAAAGAAAAGCATAATCCCCAATAGCCATATCTTTATCTTTCGGAATCTCCTTTTTGAATCTTTCCTCTTTCGTTTCAGCATGGCTGAAGATCTTAACATCCCGGAGGGTTTAGTTATACCACTATGGTATAGGAGGTTGCAAGAGGCTAGGGCCGCGGCTGCGGGTCCGGCCAATGCTACTACACCAGAGACAACCGCTCCTCCTCCTCAGCCTAGAGTGGATAATTTTGCTAAGGTTTGCAAGGAGTTCAAGGCTATAGGAGGAAAACCTTTTCTTGGTTCAGAGACTTTCGTAGAGGCTAGAGATTGGCTTAAGGAAGTGGAAGAGTTGCTAGATATCTTTGAAGTGGAAGAGGGAAAGAAAGTCAAGTTGGCGGCTTGGTTAATGAAGGGAGAGGCCTCATTCTGGTGGGAGGTCACTAATGGAGAACGCCCTGTTGACTCTTGGGCAGATTTTAAGCAAAGGTTTGGGGCTAAGTTTCTCTCAAGGGCGGAAGAGAATCTGTTTATGGAGAAGTTCTTGAATTTGAAGCAAGGGAATCTCACGGTGAAAGAATATGTCAACAAATTCAATCAATTAGCAAGGTTTGGCATAGAGTTGGTGAATACACCGGAGAAGAAGGCTTTGAGGTTCGTTAGAGGCTTGAACGAACCATTGCAAGGAATAGCTATGACTCACATTCCTATGGGGGCCACTTTTGAGAAGCTTGTCTACATGGCACTTATGCATGAGGATGATAAGAATTCTAAGGCACCAGAGAAAAAGGGGGATCAGAAGAAACCGCAACAGCAACAACAAGGCAAGGGCGGAAAAGGCAATGGTGACAAAAAGAAGACGAAGAAGAAGTGCTTCAATTGTGGAACACCAGGACACCTCAGTAAGGATTGTCGCAAAAAGAAGAAGACCGGTTGCTTTCATTGTGGTGAAGCAGGGCATCTTGTGAAAAACTGCCCAAAGAAGGGGCAGAAGACGGGGTCTACCTCAGGAGGCCAGGTGCAAGCTCTTATAGCACCACCTCAGTCAGGGGGGCAAGTTCAGGTTCTCTCAGTTCCACCGATTCAGCAGAGAGGTAGAACTATTTCCGTTGAAAGTCTGGTTTTTCTGTTTGATCATCCAGTTCGTACTTTGTTTGACTCTGGCGCATCGCATTCTTTTATCTCATCATCGTTAGTTGAGTCACTGCACTTAGACACCAGTCTAGTTGATGATCCCTTGGTTGTCTCAAACCCAATTGGGGGCTCCATATATCTGTCTATGATATGTTTGGGTTTGAAGATTTCTATACTTAGCGTTGAGTTTAGATGTGATGCTTTTGTATTGGGCTTCACGGGCTATGGGTTGATCTTGGGCATGGACTGGTTATCCAGTAATGGTGCCGTTCTTGATTGCGAAAGGAGAGTTGTCAGGCTCATGACCCGCTTGGGTAATACTCTCGAGATCTCTTGTAATCCCATGGAATCTGTTTTGCTAAGTTATCTTGAATCGCTCGATGCTTCGGTCGAGAGTTTGCGTTCTGGCAGAGTGGTCCGGGAATATCCGGATGTGTTTGAAGAAGTGAAGGGTTTGCCTCCGAAGCGGGAGATAGATTTCCGAATTTATTTGGTGGATAATGCCAAACCAGTGTCTTTGCCAGTACGCCACATGGCTCCTCGTGAGAGAAGAGAACTTCATAAGCAAGTAGGGGAGTTGCTTGAGAAGGGGTTCATAAGGCGAAGTATATCGGAGTGGGGAGCTCCAGTAGTGTTTGCCACGAAGGCGGATGGGTCCCTCAGACTTTGTGTGGATTATAGGGAACTTAATAAGCTCACGAAGAAGAATAGACACCCATTACCGAGGATAGATGATCTCTTTGATCAGTTGGTTGGCGCGTCAGTATTTTCGCAGATGGACTTAGCTACAGGGTTTCATCAGTTAAGAGTGGCGGAGGACAGTATAGAGAAGACTGCTTTCCGGACTCCGGATGGTTTTTATGAGTGGCTAGTGATGCCATTTGGGTTGACAAACGCCCCCGCATACTTTGTTGATCTCATGAGTAGAGTGTTCAGAGAGTATCTGAATAAGTTTGTAGTAGTTTTTGTGGATGACATCTTGGTCTTTTCCAAGAATGAAGAAGAGCATGCCTTACATCTCAAGGAAGTGTTGGAGACTCTTCGAGCGCATAGTCTTAAAGCTAAATTCTCTAAATGCCATTTTTGGAGAAGAGAAGTGCGATTCTTAGGGCATGTGGTCTCTAAGGAAGGGATAGCTGTGGATCCCGCAAAGATAGTATCTATCCAGGATTGGAAAGTTCCTAGAAATGCTACCGAGGTAAGAAGTTTCTTGGGGTTGGCGGGTTATTATAGGAAGTTTATCAAAGACTTCGCGAAGATATCAGCCCCGTTAACCCGCTTGACGAAGAAGAATCTGGTTTTCTCATGGGACGTAGATTGTGATGATGCTTTCCGACGGTTAAAGAGAGCTTTGACCACCGCTCCGGTTTTAGTGCTTCCAGATGGGAGCAAGCCATTTGTTGTCTATACCGATGCCTGTGGGACAGGACTGGGCGCAGTCCTAATGCAAGAGGGAAGGGTAATAGCCTATGGTGGAAGGCAGTTGAGGGCACATGAGAAAAATTACCCTACCCATGATCTAGAGCTGGCCGCTATTGTTTTTGCGCTTAAGATTTGGCGCCATTATCTTCTTGGTGAGAGATTCGAGTTGTTCACTGACCATAAATCATTGAAGTACTTATTCTCTCAGAAGGATTTAAATTTAAGACAGCAAAGGTGGATGGAGTTCTTAGCATCCTATGATTTTGAGATAGCGTATACCCCTGGTAAGGGTAACGTGGTGGCAGACGCCTTAAGTAGAAAAAGGCTATCTTTGAGTCCATTGTTCGTGGAACGACGAAGCTTGGAGTTTCTTTCTTTGTTTGACTTCAGACCTTCTGTTGATTTTGTACCTGGTTTGTTGGCATCCTTGGAGGTTAGACCTACTCTTTTGAGACGGATTGGCGAGGCTCAGCGAGACGACCCACAGTTGGTTGTGTTGGTAGAGAAGCTTATAAGAGGGGAGTCGTCCAGCCATTTGGGTAGATACACCATAGATGATAAGGGATGGTTGCATAGAGACGGTAGACTTTGTGTACCGCAAGATGAGGGTTTGAAGAAGGCTATTTTGGATGATGCACATCGTTCAAGAATGACTATTCATCCCGGTGGAGACAAAATGTACCAAGACATGAAGAGAGTTTTCTTTTGGGCTGGTATGAAGAAAGATGTGGCCGAGTATGTGGCTAGATGCTTAGTGTGCCAACAAGTTAAAGTGGAGCAAAGGAAACCCGGTGGGTTGCTACACCCATTGGAAGTTCCACAGTGGAAGTGGGATAGTGTCTCGATGGATTTCATCGACGGGTTACCGAGATCGAGGAAGGGCAATACGGGAATTTGGGTTGTGGTAGACAGACTTACAAAGAGTGCCCATTTTATACCCGTAAAGGGTAAGAGGACCGCTCCATGGCTTGCTTCAGTCTATGTTAGAGAGACTTCAGAGAAGATTGATTTAATTCGAAAAAGGATGAAAGCAGCGCAAGATAGACAGAAATCTTATGCGGATCGGAGAAGGACGGATCTTGAGTTTGAGGTTGGGGACATGGTTTTTGTCAAAGTATCTCCATTGAGAAATGTTGTTCGCTTTGGGTCCGTAGGGAAGTTAGCACCGAGATTTGTTGGGCCGTTTCCTATTAAGGAAAGGATTGGACGGATGGCATATAGGGTGGAGTTGCCCGACAGACTTAGTGGTGTTCATGATGTATTCCATGTATCACATTTGAGGAAGTGCTTACATGAGACCGCGGAGGTGGTAGAGCCGAGCTTGCTTAGAGATGTAGAGGTAGAGCGTGATGCGACGATTCGACGAGCTCCTACTCGCATCCTTGGGTCAGAAACTAGGAAGTTGAGGAACAGAGAAGTTCAGCTAGTTAAAGTGCAATGGGGAGATGACGAAAGCAATGCTACTTGGGAGACGGAAGCAAAGATGCGTTCTTTGTATCCATTTCTTTTTGAGAGTATGTCTTTTAACTTCTCCTTTATTGCTTGTCTAGTACTTATCTTATCTTTAGTATATCCTCTCGCTAATACCTATGACCTTTAGATAGGGTAAAACCTATGGTTGAGACATGTGTTTGAAACATGTTATGGTTGATGGATGCATATGGATGCAATTGTTTGCTAGTGGTTGCTCGTGGATGCATATACACACACATTAGGCACTAGATCGGCTCAGTCACTTCATGTTGCATATTGCATAAATGGATGTGGTAGTTAGATTGATGGATGTATCATGGCTGTGTTATCATATGGATGATGCATTTTTGTGTATGGTTGTGCACGCATGTAGAAATTTGTATGTGTCAATAGGGTTTCGCATACATATTGGATGCATGACACTATCATGGTTTGCATTAAGGAGGTTTACTGTATCAGTAACCGCCTGATTTTCGCATTAGGTAAGTACATATACACACACTTTTGCATATATCCATCCAGCATTTAGAATCTTGTAAGGACAATGATTGCTCGTGGATGATGCTTTGAGTAGATGGATGATTGGATGGTAGGATACGTTCTTCCTAACTTGAAGATTTCGGGGACGAAATCCTTTAAGGAGGGGAGAATGTAACAACCCGTATTTTCAATAACCTGTAATAACATAAATCGAGGCAGAATTTAATTTTAAAATGGGAATCAAGGGAAACGGGCTATGCCATTGTGTTCGTCTCGGAAAAATACGCGAAATAGAGTCCGAGTTTTCGAAAATCGGAGTCCGTATGACCAAGATATGGCCTCGCGAAGTTTCACGAAAATTCCCAAATTAAAGTATACTTAATTAAGTGAAATGGGTTGTGTAGATATATATATATATATATATATATATATTGATATATATATATATATATATATATATATATATAATTGAAAATTTAATAAATAAATATGCAAAAATGCTCAAAACAGCGAATTGGGAGAGGGGAATAACCGAACCGGCCGATTTTTGAAGTCGACCCGAGCCTGCTGGGTCGACTAGGGGTTAATCCAGGGTGTTTGGCTGTCAACCCGTGGGCCGATTCGCTCAAGTGCAGATTTTGCATTTGAATGGTTCTCATGGTCCATCTTTAATCTAAAGGCCCTAGATGGTTCCTACACTTGACTTCTTCCCCAAGACATGCTTTGATGGCTTGGATTGAATCTAGGGTTAATCCTATGGCCTAAAACACTTGCCTAATCTATAAATAAGACCCTAACCTACCCTAATTCATTCATAATTAAACCTAGTGACTAAACTATGGCAAAATGCTAGCTCTCATGGCCTCCACTAATTTTATGAAGAGGGTTGCATACTAATCACTCTCTAATCAACTTCTAATCCCTTCTTAGCATCTTAATCTTCTTCATTTGGTGTTCAAAGTTGCTAGTTGTGAGTTTCTATCACTTTGATGATCTTTTGGTAAACTAATTAGATGAGATGTGATGAGATTTATGGTTTTGTATGTGGGTTAATGAGCTTTGAATCATATGATATGATGTTAGCATTAATCTTATGTTTATGCATGTTGAGTATGTAAGCTTATGCAAGTTTAATATGATGTATGTTATGTTTGCATGATGCTAAATATGCTAGTTGTGGGCTATGTAATCATATGCATGTTATGCAAGTTCATGGTAATATGCTATGCAAGTTACATGTTTGTTAATATGCAAGTTACATGTTTGTTAATATGCAAGTTACATGTATGTAAATATGCAAGTTACATGTTTGTTAATATGCAAGTTACATGTTTGTTAATATGCAAGTTACATGTATGTAAATATGCAAGTTACATGTTTCTTTATATGCAAGTTACATGTTTGTTAATATGCGAGTTACATGTATGTAAATATGCAAGTTACATGTTTATTAATATGCAAGTTCATGATGACACATTATGCAAGTCTATAAGCTAATATGCAAGTTTGTTATGCAAAATGAATATGTAAGTTATGTGACATATTATATGCAAGTTATGTGACATGTTATGCAAGTTCATATGCAAGTTATGTGTTTGTTAATATGCAAGATGGCACCTTTGAAACATGTTCATTCATATGCAAGTTGACACCTTTTATATGTGTTATATCATGAACGAAATTACGTGGGAACGATGGGGTAATTAAATGCATAAGTTAATAAGATTGTGTGAAATTAATATAATTATGCATAACACAAAATAAATAAACATAGTATGGGAATTTGCCTATTTGGTTAGGTGTACCCATACTATGTGTTGGGAATTTACCTATTGAGTTAGGTCTACCCCATGGGAATTTACCTATTAAGTTAGGTCTACCCATGTTAAGAAAACTTGATTAATTAGGGATAATTAATATAAAATTATGAGGGTGATTAATTAGGTGTAATTAATTGACTAAGACACGAGGTTGGACTCAGTTGTAGCGTAAAACTGCCCGGACCCAACCGGCTTAACCAGTTGCTACAAATGTTAGCCCAATGTGAGAGGTCTTAGGCACAAACTAAATACGTAATTAATGTAAAGACACGAGGTTAGACTCTGTTATGACATAAGGCTGCCCGGACCCAACCGGCTTAACCAGCGGTCATAAAAGACAGTCTAATGTGAGAGGTCTTTACAAAGGTTACGTTCTTAATTAATTAATTAAGAAACACTTAACCACATTAGCATGTAGAGGGACATGAGGGGTTAAGTGGGTGCCTCGGGTGGCATGAGAAAATCTAGTGGTTGCCTTGGGTGGCAATAGAAAATACGATTAGAATACTTAACCAAAATAGAACATGTAATTAAAACATGATTAAAGGGTTAAGTGGGATATACTAGAAAAAGGGACAAGCTTAGGTGGGTAGCTTGTGGAGGCCCATTTCAACCAGTAACCCATACGTATCTTTGTGGGCTCGACCCATGTCGAGGACGGGACACGCATACTGGGCTTGACTGTAAGAGGCAAACGGGTTAGCGGTGGCAACGCAAGTCCAACGGGCTTCATATGCGTGAGTGGGCCCGGGCTGGTAGGTAAGCCGTTGTTGCATCGAGTAGATATAAGCCGTGCACCTTTAGTTTCATCAGGTTGCCACATTGGGGAATGATACATCCCACGGTGGGGCCAGCACGGGTATCTACGTTAGGGAGCCGATCGAATGGGAAGTAGTGTGTACACCTAGTGGATTGTAGGGCCCCGTGGCGCCTACTTGGTCACCTAGGGGTACGCAGGTACTAATTAGTAAATTTTATAAGTCCTTGGGTGGGATCAACCTTTAAGTTAGGAACGACTGGTGTGGTGCAGTTTAGTAATTTACCTTAGGGAGGGTAGATGCGTCTTTATCCTTTATCTTCGTTTAGTTGACTGCTTAGGGTAGCTATTCATCCCTATATGTTACCGTATATCAGTTTATGTCTTCTCTGGTTACTTTAACGATTGTATTGTTAAAGTTATAGGACTCGCTCAGACTTATGTCTGACCCTGTTGTTTTTATCTTTTTCCCAACCCTCAGGTCCTACGGTGGATCCTAGCAGTAGTGGAGCTTGATCGGATTGCTGTTCCAGTCTTTAGGAGCTTGGATAGATGTAAAGCTCCAGTTATCCAGTTATCTTTTCTTTTGTTTGGCTATTGTATGAGAGTGGGATTATGTACTTCTTTATTTTGATGGATATTGTACTTGACCTTTATTGTGGTTTTATGATGTAACCAGACATGTTTTACTTCCGCTGTTATGAGATGATGTTTTAAAATTTCAAGTACTATTTATATCTGTCTTGTTGTAATTTTTCTGTTCTATATTCACTAAAATACTCCACCGATGCTATGGCATTCCCTTCGTGAGTGATCATAGCGGGAGTGGGGTGTTACAGACATGCTGGTAAAAGCCTTAAGGTTCCGTGGAATCTCTTGGATGAATGACTATTCCCGCAAGCTGGCTCGAATCTAGGACAGACTGGTTCCATATGAGGCCTTCTTGCGTAGGGTGGATGTCAGGACCTTAGACGAACGACAACTCATGACCGACCTTCTGACCGAGGAAGAGCGCATGAAGTTGGAGGCGGGCAGAAGACTGCTGCGGGAGGATGCAGAGAAAGTCAGGCTGGAGAGACCAGCTACTGAGAAAGGAAAGTGTGATATGACTGAGAGTGTTGCGGTAGCCATGGCTTTTGCGGAGGGAAGTTCCTATCGGCCACCAGCCTCTAGTTTGGTTACGGCGAGCGACCCAATAGGATTGACTCAGGCTTTGACCGAGCATGATTCAGAGTCGGGAGAGATTGAACTTACATTGTCTGTTGCGTCGGGTGTCCTTTCCATTCCTTCCACACCACCCATGGTCGGAGGTAAATTCCCTTTACAATGCATCCTGAAGAATGATGTAGTTACCGAATTTGCGGACTCACAGATTGTGTTTTCATTGTGCAATCCCTTCTAAATTAACGGTTTCCTTGGATCATGCCCCAATGTCCCCCAAGCGACTGAATCCGGGATTGGGTTCAGCGCGGATCAGCTTAATACTCTTGCTGGAATAGGAGCGACTCCTAGCCTTTATGAGAGCCTTGCTGAAGAAGGAGAGGTGGTAGATGGGCGGAGCGCGACTTCCTACAGTCCAGTGGAAGCTGATGTGTCCTCCATGGCTGCCTTGGTGGATGAACAGAAAGCCAAGATGGCGGTGAAGAGAAAGGAGGTGAAGGAAAAGTGGGCACAGGATGAAGCCGCTAGGCAAGGGATTATAACCAAAACCCGGGAGGATGCTATAAAGAGGGCTGCAACGGCCGTTGCTCAGAGGAAAGTTGATGATGAGGCAGAGAGGAAGAGGACGGCGGACGAGGATCAGAAGAGACGGGGGGATGAGGAGGCTCAGCGAAGGGCTATCGAAAGCCGCGAGAAAACAAGGGCTGGTGATCCTTCGCACAGGTCCCGGATACTTGCCGAGCGACGGGCCACCAAAGAGGCCAAGGAAAAAGCTGACTGGGAAGGGAAATCCATTCAGCTGGAGAGTGCCGTGGTGATAGGTTCTGCAGCTGGAGGTGCCCCCAGGCTCTTGCCGAAAATCGACCCTGTTGACATTACTGAGATTTCTAGTGGCAAAGGGACGGATGAGGGGTGTCTACTAGTTTCTCATGGGTCTACCACCTCGCAGAAGGGCCAAAGTGGGAGAGGCGGATCTGGCAAGAAGAGGCCCGTCTCCAAAGATGTACCTTCGAGCACCGAATTTGTAAAGAAAAAATACAAAGGCAAGAAGAAGAAGCATGGTTAGTGTAGGTCGCTTAAGCTTATTTTCAGCGACCATTTTGGTAGTGTAGGCTGGTAGTTTACGCGAGTTCGGCCCACGCTTTTGGATTTTCAAGGCAAGGTGTTGTTCTCATGTAAACCCTGTCATTAGAAGGAAAAGTTATTAGCAGTGTAGTGGGTTGTAATGCGTGTGTGTGTTGTAATGAAAAGTGAATTAGTAAAGATCACATTTTATGTTAACTGTTCGGATGTTCCCCTATGTTTTCGGGCGTCCCGTACTTGCATAAGCATACTTATCATTACATTCAACAAAAAAGCGATAGTGAGTGTTGTGCCCCAGTTTTGTGATTCCTGGGGGTGTGATTGAGTGTCATGCTCTGGGTTGTAGTTCTAGAGGGGCATAAGACAATGCGCAGGCTTATATTAAGTCTCCCTCAACTCAGGAGACCCGTAGTTTGCGAAGCCCGACTAGAGCGCCTGCTATTTTTTCTTGGGTTGCCCGGGATTAAACTCAAGAGTAGCGGAGGCGCATGACGTCGCGTTATGCGGTTTGTCTGGTGTAGGGTTTCCCGTCGTTCATTGGGTTGGGCGAGCCTAAGAGCATCATCGTTCGCCTGGAAAGAGAAGCCCGGATCATCAGCTCGTAAGGTCCGATCATGGCCGTGGGCTACTACTCAGCCTTGAAAGCTTTGGGATGTGATGATTTAAGGGTCGGTATTAGTGTTGCGCCAAAGTCCGACCGACACCCATAGCTCAGGGGGAGTTCGTGTTGCCCCGTCAAGCTGTTGGGTGTTTGAACGATTTATCCTTGGCCTTGATTTTGGGTCAAGGTTCGAGTCAGAGGTTATTTATACTCGGTCGCGCAGCGGGCTGGCGACTCGAGTAGCGTGGCTGGGTCCCGTGTTTGGGATGCCAGTTGTTGCCAATGAGATTAGGCCACGGGATTGATCCACGGTTGAGATGGCGATACCGACCCCTATGTTGGGAGTTGGTACGGCAGTTTACAGAGACTAGCTGTCAGGGTTAGCTAATTATGTCGCGTGAGGAGTGAACACAGAGTGAGGAGACAGAAAGATGAACATCATTTCCATTAATAACTATTGGCATGAATAGCCTTTACAATGCCTTGAATCATTACAAAATAAAGCATCGCTGGAAAACATAAACAACCATATGCTAAGTTATGTAATATAACGGCGGAGATGTTCACTGTTCCAAGCCCTTAGTAGCACAGCTCCGTCCATGGTGGCAAGCATGAAAGTTCCATTGCTGAGTCTACGCAGAATCGAGTACGGCCCTTCCCAATGAGGAGCGAGTCCTGTTGGCGGAGGGAAGACATGTTTTAATACGAGGTCGCCGATGTTGAGGTCCTTGTGGCGGACTCGAGAGTTGTAATACTGAGCGAATCATTGTCGTTGTCCAATGGCACGTAGATCGGCTTCATTTCCTTTTTCTTCTAGCAAGTCGAGTGACCCCAGAAGCATGTCCTAATTCATCTTTGGATCGAAGTAGGTGACACGATGAGACCGAAGCACGAGCTCCATGGGGATGACGGCTTCAGACCCGTAAGAAAGGGCAAAGGGCATGTGCCCGGTTGCTGTCTTGTGAGTTGTTCGGTAGGCCCACAGGGCTAGAGGAAGTTCGTCTGCCCACATGCCCCCGGCTTTCTCGAGGCACTTCTTGGCGATGGATTTGATGACTTTGTTGACCGCTTCGACCTGTCTATTGGCCTGGGGGTGAGCTACGGCTGAGAAGCTTTTTTCGATGTTGTGCCGCTGACAGAAGGACTTGAATTCAACACTCTCGAATTGAGTGTCATTGTCTGAGATGAGGGCTTGAGGGACCTCGTATTGGGTAGTGATGTTGCGCACCACGAAGTTGATCATCTTTTTGGTAGTGATAGTGAAGTGGTCAAAGTGGGTGAGTAGCTTCTGAACTTGAGATAGGTACAGAGCAAGCCTTTCAGCTTTCGGTCGGTACTCGTCTATTACTTGGCATACGACAAGTTGCATGTCGGAGAAGATTTGGATAGTTCACAACTTGAGCTCGATCGCGATTCAAAGCCCGGCTAACAATGCCTAATATTCCGCATCGTTATTAGTAGCAGAGAAATTCAGCTTTTATGCATAGTGTATTGAGCGTCCCTCAGGTAGGATGAGTACGATACCGGCTCCCGAGCACTTGATGTTGGAGGATCAGTCTACGAACAACTTCCACATGTTGTCGGGGGTTTCGGCGTCTTTTGTAGAGGTTCCCTCAGGAGCCGTGAATTCTATTATGAAGTCGGCAAGGGCTTGCCCGAGGATGGCTCAACGGGGAATGAATGTTATCTCGAACCGACTTAGTTCCATACTCCACTTCAGCAGTCGGCCGGATGCCTTAGGTCGTTGCAGGACCGGACACAGCGGTTGGTCCATGTAAACTTTTATGGGATGAGCCTGGAAATATGGCCGGAGCTTTTAGGAGGAGATTAGTAAGCAGAATGCCAGTTTTTCGAGCTTCGGGTAGTTCTTCTCTTCCCATGTCAGTCGTTTGCTTATGTAGTAGACGGGTCGTTGGATGCGATCCTCGAGTCGTATCAACGCCGAGCTGATTGCCTGTGGAGAAACAACCAAGTAAACGTATAAGTCCTCGTGGTCTATAGGCTTAGATAAGATGGGTGGTCGCTCTAAGTGATTCAGGAGTTCCTTTAATGCGGAAACGAATTCAGAGGTCCACTTGAAATTGTGTTTCCCTTTTCGAAGTAAGTCAAAGAAAGGAATGCACTTGTCGGTGGCCTTAGAGATAAATCGACTTAAAGCGGCGACCTTCCCATTCAAACTTTGAACATCCTTGATGTTCTCGGGGATTCAGATATCCCGAATGGCCTGGATTTTATCAAGGTTAGCTTCGATGCCCCGGGAGTTGACGATGAAACCTTGAAACTTTCCTAAGGTGATGCCAAAGGAACATTTCAGAGGATTGAGTTTCATGTCGTGCTGGCGTAGGACATCAAAAATTGCGGAGAGGTCGCGGACGTGACTACTAGTCACTCTTGATTTAACTGGCATGTCATCCACGTACACCTCCATGGATTTGCCGATTTGATTTTTGAAGAGTCGATTAACCATCCGTTGATATGTAGCACCGACATTCTTGAGGCCGAAAGGAATGACGCGATAGTAGTAAAGTCCGCGGTCGGTAATGAAGGAGGTATGATCCTGGTTGCGGAGAGCCATCGGATCTGGTTGTAACCGAAGTAGGTGTCCATGAAAGATAGTAGTTGGTATCCGGTGGTTGAGTCGACTAGCTGGTCGATCTTGGGGAGCGAGAAGCTGTCCTTCGGGCAAGCTTTGTTCAAATCAGAGAAATCGATGCACTTCCGCCATTTACCATTAGCCTTCTTGACCAGAACCGGATTGGAGACCCAATAGGGGTAGTAGGCTTCGCGGATGAAGTTGTTGTTTAGCAGGCGATCGACCTCTTCTTCGAGTGCCTTGGACCTCTTGGTCCCTAGGAAGCAGTGCTTCTGCTTGACTGGATGGATTTTAAGATCTATGCCGAATGAGTGGCAAGCAATTGCGGGGTCTATGCCCTTCATATCGGAATGAGTCCATGCAAATACGTCCAAGTTGCCTTTTAGGAAATCCACGAGGTCATCTTTGATGGCTAGGTGCAGGTGCGATCCTATCTTCAGTACTCGTGATGGGTCATGAGGGGTAACGGGTACATCGGGCTCATCGTCTTTCCTTGGGTCAAGGTCATCAGAAAGAGAGGAGTGGCACCTAGGCCAGGGTCTAGACGCCGCTGATTGCTATGCTGAGGCGGTCTTGGCGCAAAAGGGGGCGGGTACTGCTTTACCCTTGTCCCTATTGCGCGCATTTTTCCATTCTATCGCATAACATTCCCTGGCACTGACTTGGTCGCCTCTAATTGTTGCGATCCTGTTTTTTGTTGGAAAATTCATTAGGAGAGACCATGGTGATAAGCAGATGTGGAATTTTGTGAGGAAGCAGCGTACAAGAGAGACGTTGTATGATGAGGCAATGTCGATAACCACGAAGGTGAGGATTCAGACTCGGCTTCGATCCCCCATGCCAAGTTCAAAGGGTAGGTCGATGACTCCCACTGGACAACTGGATTCCCCATTAAAGCATTGAATCGTGGAGTGGCATGGTTTGAGGTCTTTTGCTTCTAACTTCATCTGATCATAGGCGGCTTTGAAGATGATGTTGACCGAGCTTCCCGAATCGACCAATATCTTTCAGATGGTTGCAGTGCCAATTTGAGCCGTTATGACCAAAGGATCGGTGGTCAGGATTTCAGTTCTCGTGGACTCCCTTTCGTGGAAAAAGATGTCGTCCCACATGGTTTTCCGGAGCTTGGCCGGGGTGAATTCATCGGGAGCGGAGCAAGACTCGTAGGTTGCATGTTTAATGGAACTCACGTATTCCTCCATCTTTCGAAAGCTGTCATGCATGGGGCTCGGTCCACCGTATATAATATTGATCACGATCCCTCGCCTTGCGTTAGACGGTCCAGGGGCCGTATTAGCGGCCATTTGAGGAGTTAGCACTGAGGGTTTTGGATTGGCTCCGGGTGGAAAAGGCTCTTGAACATATCGTTCGAGCCCTTCTCACGGATTAGTTTTTCAATCGCATCTCGAAGCTATCGACAATCATTTGTGTTATGTCCATACACGTCGTGACATCGGAATATTACACCTAAACGAGTTAGGTGGGTGGGGTTAACTTAACATGGGTAAGAAGACAACTTCACCAATATTACATGAACAAAGTGGATAGGGTTAAGGCAAGCTTAACCGATAATACATATGGACTTGATTAGTGGAAGGGTTAAGTAAATCTTTGGTAGGTGGGTAATATTAGTATGTATAGGCCCACAAACTTAACTGTTAAGTAAACATGCATGAATCATTGGGAAGGTTAAGTGACATATGGATAGGCGACACTTAACTTATACAACATGTTAATTAAGAAAATGGGTGAGGTTAGGTTAAATTAAGAACACTTAACTGTTATAACATGTTGGTTAGGAAACACTAGTAACGGGGACCCATTTTAGCAATAACCCACATAGATGTATCATGGTACCTTGAACTAGGCAGGGTAGGGCATGATTACTGGGCTGATTATAAGCGGTCAAAATAGCGGCGGGTGGTGCGTCAGTGCAGGTTCCGACGGAGTACGGGCGTGCACGTGCTCTGGAGTGGAAAAACTAGGCACTGGGCATCAATAGTCGTACACTGTGCATCTTGAGTTGTGTCGGGTTGCCATCATAGGGATTGATACCACCCTATGGTGGGATCAGCACAGGTATCTTCAAATAAGTGGGGTCGAATGACACGAGTAATAAATACATGCGAGTTTGGGAGCTGATCGATTAGGGGTAGTATGTGGACATCTAGTATCTATTGTGGGCAAGTAGGCTATCAAGGATTCTATGGGGTAGATACCTCTTACTAGATGTTACGCCTGAGGGATACCAATTGCGGGGTTGGGATCAACATTTAGTATGTAACTAGTAACAGTGCGATATATTTAGCATTGGTGCAGTGTAGTAGTTACCCTATAGTAATTAGAAGCGCAATCAATGTTTATCTTGTTCATCTTGCCTACCTTGTCATGCATGCTTATGTACAGTCATTTCTTACTTTCCAGTTTATGTTCTTATCTTGTTATTTTAATGATTATATTGTTAAAGTTGCTGGACTCATCAGACTAATGTCTGACCTAGTTTGTTTCGCCTCTTTTCTTCCATCCTCCCCAAAGTTCTCAAGGAGGAAATACTCAAGCTTAGTTCAAATGACTCTTTCTTCCAGCTTGAAGTTGAAAGATGTATTGCCTGGCTTTGATTCTGCTTATGGCATTTTCTGTTGGGGGTTATGGCTTTAAAATTATGTACTCTGAAGGCTTTTGTACAAGACTGATATTATGTACTTGGTTTTGTTATTTTGAAGGTGTAACCATACCTATTTTTGTTTCCGCTGCAATAAAGTTATAATTTTTTTTAATGTACTACTTTGTCCGTCTTTTAATATTCTGTTCTATTTACTTATAACGTTGCATGAAACTTAATGCATTCCCTTTGTGCGTGACATTAATGGCCGTGGGGTTTTATAGTTACCAGAACAGATAAAGGATTTTGAAAATCGTTTTCAAAAGCATTTTTATGAAGAAGTCAAAAACATGTTTTAAAGAAGGAGTTTTCAAGAGAAAGGCTTATTATGAAAAACATAATCCCCAAAAATCATACATCTTTATTTCAATTCTTTATTTCGAATATCTCCCTTTTCCTTCTTGAGTCTCTTTCCTTGCGTGTTGATGCTTGTTCTAAGATATGTAAGGACTTTCATGCAATGGACGGAAAACCGTTTCAAGGGAGTGATACGTTTGTTGAAGCTAGAATTGGCTCAAGGAAGTGGAGGACTCGTTTGGTATCTTTGAGATAGACGATGGAAGGAAGGTTCAACTAGCTGCTTGGTCGATGACGGAGTTTAAGCTAAGGAGCACAACCCAAGGATGAGGAATTTGTTGATATGGCTTTAATCCACGAAGAAGGTAAAGGAGAAAGTGGAAAGAATAATTAACCCCCTGACGAAAGAAGGTGTCTTTATTGTGGTATAACGGGCCATGTAATTAAGGACTGTGTGAAGAAGAAATCTGGTTATTTTCACTGTGGTGAGGCAGGACATCTAATTAAAGACTTCCTGAGGAGGCAAGGACAAGGGCATGGGAAGGGGACATGACCTACTTCTGGAGGACAGGTTCATTCTCTCTTAGCACCAGGACAGGAGAGAGAGATAGAAGCGATTTTGTTGAAAGTTTGATTTTCATTTTTGATCATCCTGTTCAAACTTTGCTTAACTCTGGCACTTAGCATTCGTTCATATCTGCTTCGTTAGTTGAAACACTACACTTAAATCCTAGTTTAGTTATGGATCCCATTATTGTCTTAAATCCTATTGGTGGTTCGGCTCATTTATATATGCTTTGTTGGGATTTGAGAGTGTCTATCTTGGGCGTTGGGTTTGAATGCAACGCATACGTTCTTGGTTCCATGGGCTACGACTTAATTCTAAGGATGGATTGGCTATCCAGTTATGGTGCCATCCTAGACTGCAAAAGGAGGGTAGTTAGATTGTTGACTCGCTGTGGGAGGACCCTTGATATTTCTTATGGCCCTAGAGGTCCGGTGATGCTTAGCTACCCAGAATCACTTGATACATCCATCGATGATTTGGAATTTGTTCGTGTAGTCTGTGAGTATGGTGACGTCTTTGATGTTGTTCCAGGTTTACCCCCGAGGCGCGAGATAGAATTTTGTATATACTTAGTAGATAATGCAAAGCCGGTCGCATTACCAGTGCGCCACATGGCTCCAAGAAGGAGGAGGGAACTCAGTAAGTAAGTATGGGAGCTACTTGAGAAAGGGTTCATAAGAAGAAGTATCTCCGTGTGGGGTGCTCCAATTGTTTTTTCTACAAAGGCTGATGGTTCGCTTAGATTGTGCGGAGCTTAACAAGCTCACGAAGATGAACAGACACCCATTGTCGAGGATAGATGATATGTTCGATCAGTTGGTTGGCGCTTCGGTTTTCTCGCAGTTGGATTTAGCTACAGAATTTCATCAGCTAAGGGCGGCTGAGGACAGCATAGATAATGTTGCTTTTAGGGCTCCCAACGGTTTCTTCCAGTGGCTCGTCATGCCTTCTGG
This sequence comes from Allium sativum, assembly GCA_030737875.1. NCBI lineage: Eukaryota > Viridiplantae > Streptophyta > Magnoliopsida > Asparagales > Amaryllidaceae > Allium > Allium sativum. Next base: position 326,134,736 of record CM060926.1, read on the forward strand.
ATTGATGAATACACCCGCATATTTCGTAGACTTGATAAGTAGGGTGTTTAGGGAGTTTCTAAACAAGTTTGTGGTAGTCTTTGTGGATGGAATTTTGATTTTCTCTAGAAGCGCGGAAGAGCATGCCCTACAACTGAGGGAAGTTATAAAGACCCTACGAGCACATCAACTTAAAGCTATGTTCTCCAAATGTCATTTTTGGAGGAAAGAAGTGAGGTTCTTAGGACTTGTGGTCTATAAGGAAGCGATAGCAGTGGATCTTGCAAAGGTGGTGGCAATCCAAGATTGGAAGGTTCCTAGAAAAGCAACAAAAGTAAGAAGTTCTCTAGGATTGACGAGCTACTATAGGAAGTTTTTTAAGGACTTTGTGAAGATGTCAGCCCCAGTTTTGACTTTGCTAGATAGGAGCAAACCGTTCACAGTATATACCGGTGCTTGCGGGGTAGGGCTTGGAGCAGTTTTCGACGCAAGAGGAAAAGGTGATATGCAAAAGGCGGTAAGTACATAGTTATGTTTGAGCATCGTGTATCGTCCACGGACGGATGGACGGACAGAAAGGGTGTATAGAATCCTTGAAGATATTTTTGAGGTTATGTATCCTAGATTTTGGAGGGACATGAGAAGAGCACCTTCCATTTGTGGAGTTCGCTTATAAAAACAGTTATTAAGCTAGTATTAGGGTTTTTATGGACGACCGTGTTGATCACCAACTTGTTGGTAGGAGTCTACGGATAAGATTTTGCATGGACCCGAGCTGATTAGAGAGAAATTTGGAGAAGATGGACTTGATTCGAAGATGAATGAAGATGGCATAGGACAGGCAAAAGTCATATGCTGATAAGAGACGGACCGATCTTGTGTTTGATGTAGGGGACCTGGTTTTTATCATAATGTCGCCATTGGGGTACGTAGTTTGCTTTGGAGCTGCAGGGAAATTAGCACCTAGGTTCGTGGGCCCCTTTCCCATTACAGAGATGATAGGACAGATGGCATACAGAGTGAAGTTGCCGTAGAAGCTTAGTGGTGCGCATGACGTATTTCATGTGTCGCTTTTGAGGAAGTGTTTACATGATACCGCGAAAGTGGTGGAGCCGAGCATGCTTAGGGAAGTGGAAGTGGAGCGAGATGCCACGATAAGACGAGCTCCTACGTGCATCATTGGATCAGAGGTCAAGAAATTATGTAATCGAGAGGTCAAGTTGGTCAAAGTGCAATGGGGAGATGATCAAGGAAACGCGACTTTGCAGGCGAAAGACAAGATGTGTGCGTTGTACACTTTCCTTTATGAGGGCATGTTTTTAATTTCTCCTTATTCTACCGCTTTTTTTGTACTTGTTCTATCGTTTAGTACGTCCTCTAGATTACATCTTCGATCTTTAGATAGGAAAATCCTATGGCCGTAAACATGTGTTTGAGACATGTAATGTTTGGTGGATGCAAGTGGATGCAAGTGTTTGCTAGTGGTTGCTCGTGGATGAGTTTACACACACATTAGGCACTAGATTGGCTCAATCACTTTCATATTGCATATGAATAAGTGTGCATATTTTAATGGATGTATATTGATTGTGTTATCATATGATTGTTGCATTTGAATGAAATAATTGTGCACTCATGTAAAAAGAATATGTATCATTAGGATTCTTTTGCATACAAAATGGACGCATGGCACTATCATGATTTGGATTAAGGAGGTCAACTGAATTAGTATACTGCCTGATTTTGCATTAGACATGGAACATATACACACACTTTTTGCATATGTTCATATGACATTAGAAATCTTTTAAGGACAATGGATGCCTATGATTGATGGCTAATAGGTGGATGATTGGATGGTAGGATATACATTCTTCTTGACTTGAAGATTTCGGGGATCAAATCCTTTAAGGAGGGGCGAATGTTGCACCCCGTAATTTTAAATATTGAAACTGACAAATTAAAAAATACTTAATTTTTACAAGAAGATGTAAGGGAAACAGGTTAGGCCATTGCGTTCGTCTCGGAATTTTACTTGAGATAAAGTCCGAGTTTGCTTAAAACAGATACAGTATGAAGAAGTTATGGAGGTTAGAAGATTTAAGTTTAAATCAAAATTAAATAAATAATTAATAAATCAAAATTCGAAATTCAAAACAGCAAAAAGAATTGGGCGGGAAAATTCCCACTAGAGGGTGTCGACCCCCTTAAGGGGTTCTGAGTTTTAGGGTTATGTGGCGATTTCTAATTGGCCTGATGATGCATTTTTTTGGACTGGATGGTTTGGATGGATCCTATGTTGATCTAAGGGCTCTAATTAATCCTACACATCTATATAAACACCTATAAACCTAAACCTTAATCTAAACTAAATTCATTCATAAGCCGCCATGGTGACGCATCCTAAACTAAGCTAGTCTCTTCTCCAACGAATTAAAGCTTAGGGATTCTAGAACAACAATGAACGAATCTATTCTTTATTCTTTCACTGAGAGTGCATTTACTTCACAAGATAATTATTTAAACGTAATTATGATAAGTTGTGATTTGGATTGTATGAATATGCCTGTTGAATCATATGCTATTAGCCAGTTTTGTTATCATTTATGCAAGTTATGCAAGTTTATTTGCAAGTTATGTTTATCTATGTAAGTTGTGCAGGTTTATCTATGCAAGTTTATATGCAAGTTATGTTCTATGAAAGTTTATATGCAAGTTATGCAAGTTTATACGCAAGTTATGTTCATCCATGCAAGTTATGCACGTTTATATGCAACTTATGTTCATCAATGCAAGTTATGCAAGTTTGTATTCATACGTTTAGATCCATACCAGTTCATGTGTTTAGATCTATATGTTTATATGTTTAGATCCATGCCAGTTCATATGTTTAGATATGTGCAAGTTTATGTTCATATGTGTTTAGATCTATGCTATTTCGCATTCCATATGTTGATTGGATCTATCTTATATGCTAGTTCACGTTTATATGCTTAACTAGATTTAGGCTATTTTATGCCAGGTTTACGTTACCCATACTTAATTAGATCTATATTGTTTTGTTTTAGTTATGATGTTATGTGTTTCTTCCTTTTTTCCTTTATATGAGTTGAGCTAATTGCGAGCCTAACGTATTACATGAATTATACGTACGAAAGACGTGGGAACGTTAGGGGAAAGTTTGGGAAAAGTTGAATATTATGTAATTGGCATAAATTGGGTTGTAATAATTTAATTAATTTTGGACATAATAAGTATATAGGACATAACTTTAATTGACAACATTTATGGATAATTGGCATACAAAAATCAAGACTTGGACATGTATGGTAAATATGTAAATTGGCTAAAAGATGAACATGCCAAAGCCCGAGGTTAGATTGAGTTGCGGTGTAAGACTGCCCGGAACCACTCGGCATATCCAACAACCGGAACAACAGGTCTAATGTGAGAGGTTAGCGCATCAACCCCAAAACCCGAGGTTAGAATGAGTTTGCGATAGAAGTCTGCCTGGAACCGCCCGGCACATCCAGCAACCGCAAACAATAGTTCTAATGTGAGAGGTTGGTGCATTAATAAATCAATTAATGCCAATGAAAAACATGCTAAGAATGGGAAGGTTAAGTAACATATGGATAGGGGACACTTAACCAATACAACATGTTAATTAAACATATTGTTGGGATTAGGTTAAATTGAGAACACTTAATCATTATAACATGTTGATTAGGAAACCCTAGTAACGGGACCCATTTCAGCAGATATATCATGGTACCCTGAACTAGGCAGGGTAGGGCACAATTACTGGGCTGATTATAAGCAGTCAAAATAGCGACAGGTGGTGCGTCAGTGCAGGTTCCGACGGAGTACGGGCGTGCATGTGCTCCGAAGTGGAAAAATCAAGCACTAGGAATCAGTAGCTATACACTATACATCTTGAATTTTGCCGGGTTGCCATCATAGGGATTGATACACCCCATGGTGGGACCAGCACAGGTATCTACAAAGAAGCGGGGCCGAATGACACAAGTAATAAATACACACGAGTCAGAGAGCCGATCGAATTGGGAGGGTAGTGGCTACAACTAGTGGAGATAGGGGCAGGCGACATCTATGACAGCAGCTAGTGGTACACGAAACTACCATTATTATTATTATCATTATGATTAGTAAGAGTGATCAACTTTCAGAGTAAATAGGGTTGGTGCAGTGTAGTAATTATCCTATAGCGATTAGAAGTGCGATCAACGTTTATCTTATTCATCTTGCTTACCTTTTCATACATGCTTATATTACAGTCATTTCTTACTTCCCAGTTTATGTTCTTATCCTATTACTTTAATAATTATATTGTTAAAGTTACTGGACTCGCCAGACTTTATGTCTGACCTCGTTTGTTTCGCCTCTTTTCTTTCCGTTTCCCCCTCAAGGTTCTCAGGGTGGGCCTAGTAGAGCTTGACATGGATCTCTTTCTCTCTCTTTTGGAAGTGCTTGGATTGCTGAAAGTAAAAGTTTAGCTTATCTCTTTTTATGGCTATTTATGTTGGGTTATGCTTTTTGTTTTATGTACTCAGAAAATAATTTGTCAAGATGGATATTTAGTGTACTTGGTTTTATTGTTAGTTTTGGTGTTGTAACCAAACTATTTTTCTGCTACAATGAAGTTGTTTTAAAATTTTAAAGTACCAATATATGTGTATGTCTCGCTATATTCTGTTCTATACACTTATAATACTCCATGAAAGTTAATGCATTCCCCTTGTGAGTGACATTAATGGACATGGGGTGTTACACTACGTAAGCGTACGGACTGCTACCGTCAATCGAATCAGATTTCATCCCAGAGTAAGGCCCTCAAGTCTACGATACACCACCCAGAGAAGACATGCATGTATGTTGTAACGACCCGCATTCCACATATCGGTGGATCGTACAATATTTATTTTATTTACATACGAAGTCATATGGTCGTGTAACTTTGGGAAACGACTATTTGGGTCGTTTCCCACATCCACGATTTTTGCTGAATTTTAAATGACTGTTTTACCCTTAGCGAACCTTGTTTCACCTATAATCTTTGATTGGTAAGGATTTTTTGCTTGAAACCACTTCTTTTGGATTTATATGATGGTTTCCATTTCATAGAGTGGTCACATTAATCAAACGGACTTCTCATTTGGGAGATATGACTGAAATAAGGTTTGGAAGATGGAAAATAGCTTAATCGAGCTTAATAGGGTGATTAGCAACTAGGCCCATAACCCATTTCGGGATTAGGATAATGGGAAGGCTGAAAAGAGTTGAAGAATCATCTCCTTTCATTTTTCTTGCTGCCACAAACATTCCTTGAACATTAGTAATGGCCTCCATCTTCTAAATCTCTATTTAATCACCTCTTTAATCACTAATTAAGCAAATCAACATCAAATCAAGTCGGATTAACACCAAGTCATAGTTGGAGCTGCTGCACTACATATTAATCCATGCCAAAATAATATAAGTTTTAGATTTAACATTCATTTGTGGCTAAGGTAAGTGATTAGCATGTTTATTCACTAATTATGGCTAATTAGGGATGATTAGTGATAATTAGCGAATTAATGACTTAGAAAAATATGGAAAAATATTTAAAAATTCTAAACTATTATTTTATGTCACTAGTACAAATTTGGGTTAATTTGGATTAAGTTTGCTAATCCAATTTTTAGATATGGATAAACATGGTCAAGGGGAAAATCTTTTATTTTGGGTATGCTTGATCTAAAATAACCTATATGCTTGATGTTTTGATATTTTTGATTGAACCTATATGTTGTTACTATTGTTTGGGATGTATTATGATTGCATAAAAAAGTTAGAATGGTTGTTAATGCTGTGGTTTGACAAAATTAGCTTCCAGGAAAAAAATTGTAGAGTTTCAGATCTGGTTAGGAGGGAGACCCGAACCGAACCGGATAGGAGAAGACCGAACAAAACCGGATAGGAGGAGGAGACCCAAACCAAACCGGATAAGAGGAGGAGACTGGAAACGAACGGATAGGAGGAGGAGACCCGAACCGAACCGGATAGGAGGAAGACCCAAACTGAACCAGACAGGAAGAGGAGACCCAAACTGAACCGGATAGAAGGAGGGGACTCGAACTGAACCAGTTAAGAGGAAGAGACCTGAACCGAACCAAACACAAATTCGACCCGAACCCGAGATGCAAAGGGAGTCCAAATGGGTTGTATTACTAAGGATCCAGATGGGAACCAATGAATTAACTTCTAGAGGTGGGTTTTGTTGCGGGACGTGTGCAAAGGGGTTAACGATATATATAACTTTGATCCACCATTGAGAGGGGGGGGCATGTAGACGATCCAGAGCCAGGTCTGTGTGGACTGGTTAACTCGTTTGGGTTATTGATTATGGACCAGTGTAGTATGGTCATAGGTTGTATGGAGTAGGACTCCAGCAGGGCCCCAAAGGGCAAAATGGTCATAGCAATAGTTGTGCGGAGTGGGACTTTGCCATGGCACCAATGGATATAGTGATCAAAGTGGTGGGCATCGTACACTTTATGCACTGAGTGAGAGATGCGAGGATGATTTCTATGTTTGATATTTGATATCACCATGACATGCACACTCCCTTTTTTACAATATATGTAGGTGTTACCTTAGAGTATTGTACATTTTTTGTGCTAACTCTTTGGTTGCAGGTCCTGGTTCAGGTATGATTATTTATACCTGTTATTGTTTTACTTTTCTGCTATCGCTCATAGCAGACTTTTGTCTAACCTAGAGTTTTATATCTCTTCTTATTACTCTGGGTGCTCCTAAACGAGCAGACAAGAGATAGGTGGTTATGCACGAGTAGCTGTCCGAAGACGAGCAGGAGGCTTCCACGTAATATATACATATATTCTCCCTGTGTTGTTGCTGGTCACTGCTTTGGGCATTAGTAGTGTACCTCTTTTATTTCCTTTTTAGAGATAGTATTTTGAAGTTGTAATAATGGTTTGGATTATAAGCTATATTTTGGATTCCGCTACTCTGATGGATATGGTTTACTTTTCAGCTTATACACTGCCTCGCCTGTTTTATATCAAGTTATGTTATTATTATATTTTATTCCATGTGTTGTGAGATATACTACTGGTTCTTGATGATTCATAGTTTTAAATCCCTTTCTTCTAACGACTGTCCCATGCCAGTCAGACGTCGGCAAAGCGCATTTCAGGGAAAGGTCTGATTAGTTCAGGGTGGGCCATCACACTTGGTGTCAGAGCCTGGTTGCATAGATTAACCTAGGGGAAGACATCAGGGAGAGATAGTATACATATATGAGAGCGTGTATTTGTGATATTCTGGTTTTCTAAAGCTATATATATAATATTAGTATATCTACGGATGAAATCGCACAGCACTGTCACCACAAATGAGATGGTTAATCGTTTTCTCTTTACAGAATGAAAGATGAGCCGAAATACGAGGTGTACGATGAGGAACCCCGCATCTGGAGTTGAAGTGGGAGCGGGTTCAGAGGCCAATGATGGGAATGTCCCTGATATGAGGATGATGTTTATTAACTTCATGCAAGAGATACTTAGGGATGCTCAGGGAGCAATTCCTAATGTTGTTAACGGTGATGGTGCAGTAGTACAGGCGCCTACAGCCGATTTCACCAAGCTTAACAAGGATTATACTAATCTTGGTGCGAAGTCGTTCCATGGAATGGAATTGGCTATGGTGGTTCAAGATTGGCTGGATAGTTGTGAGCGCATCTTCGTGGATTTAAGGATTGATGATGCAATGAAGAGGAGGCTAGCATGACGTCAGCTTCAAGGACGGGCAATGAATTAGTGGAAGCCACTAAAGCGGCCACTCCCGAGGATCAAGTTACTTGGAATCAATTTAAGACTCGCTTTAGTGACAAGTTTATTCCAACTGGTCTGAAATTAGAAATGTTTAGGAAGTTTTTGGAGGTTAAGCAGAATGGTAGGACAGTCTCAAAATATATTGCTGAATTCGATACTTTATCGAAATATGGATTATCTCTTATCGATACTGCCGAGAAGAAGACGATAAGTTCATAACTAGCCTAGATGGGTACTTGGGGGAAAGGCTCATAAACCATATCGATGAAACATTGAATCTATTGTAGGAAAGTCATTAAAGTTGGAAAGCCTTTACCCTAAGCCAAAGACTGAGGTTGGTGTTACATCTACAGTGGAGCTGAAACCGCATGCTAGCGGTGAAGGCAATAAGAATTCTCAGAATAAGAGAAATTAGAACCAAACTTAGGATGGTCATAAAAAAGAAGAATAAGAAAGATATCGAGTACTTTAGCTGTGGCAAGAAGGACAACTATGCCAGAGATTGTTGAGCAAAGCCAGCGGACAGGAAGTGCTTCAATTGCGGACAAGTGGGACATCACAAATATAAATATCCACAACCTCCTAAGGAGAAGTAGATCGTGAAAGCATATGCTATCAATGTTTTTCCTTCTTCGTCTAATGCCACAACAGTGGCGGAGAAGGGAAAGAGTGTCGTTATTCTAGATATACTTTATGTTTATGATATTCCTGTTCGATTATTGTTTGACACCGGGGCTTCCTATTCCATCGTATCTAGTGACCTAGTAGATAGGTTGGAATTGGAACCCAGGATTGTCGATAGACCTTTAGTTGTGACAAACCCGATCGGTGGTTCGACTAGCCTTAGTATGATTTGTCGTAATTTGGACTTATCGAGTCATGGATGTATGTTTGCTTGTGATTGCTTTGTTTTGGGCTTTACTGGGTTTGGCCTTATTTTGGAATTCGATTGACTCCAAAGGTGTGGGGGTGGTGGTAGACTGTGAGGGGTCTTCGGTGACTATTATAGCGGACGATGGGCGAAGGGTAGTATTGGGTTGTTGACCTAGTGATGGGGTGATGGCTAGTTTTCTAAATTCCCTCGACATCCTGCATAATGAGATATCAGATGTGCCTATTGCTGGCGAGTATCCAGACATCTTCGGGGAAGTGATCGGACTTCCACCACACCGAGAGATCGAGTTTCAGACTGATTTAGTGAAAGATGTCGGATCTATAGTGATGCCACTTCGTTGTATGGCGCCAAGGGAGCAGAGAGAGCTCTAGGTGCAAGTAGGCAATCTTTTGAAGAAGTGATTTATGTAACACGCTGTAATTTTAAAATAATAAAATTAACAAATTAAAGAATACTTAATTTTTATAAGAAGAATTAAGGGAAACGGGCCACGCCATTGCATTCGTCTCGGAATTCTGCTTGGGATAGAGTCTAGGTTTGCGTAAATTGGATATCGTACGGAGAAGTTATAAGCCTTAGAAATTTGTATACACATAAGGAAGAATATATATAACTAAAATAATTCTAGAACCTTCAAAAATAGTTCAAAAATCAAAATTCGACCAAAGCAGGCTAAGCGGGAAAATTCCTGCTCGTTGGTGTCGACCCCCCTTAGGGGTGTCGACAGGGGAGTCAACCCCCTATAGGGGTGTCGACCCCCCCCCCCCCCCGCCAGATCTGGGCAGAATTCGTTTAACGTACTTGGACTTGATTCTGGGTTTGATTCATTGATTCTAGCCTATAGTTATGGTCCCCTATTCTCCTATTTTCTTTTTTGGAAATCATGTAGGCCATATGCTGATGGGTTGCAAAATAAACAGAATCAAATTCTACAACAATGGTTTAGCTAATCAAATTCAGAATTGTAACACCCCGTATTTTCTGTAAATGTTAAAGTAACGAATTAAAGAATGAATAATTACAAACGTGAGAATTAAGGGAAACGGGTCACGCCAATTGCGTTCGCCTCAGAATTCTGCTTGAGATAGAGTCCGAGTTTGCATAAATCGGACTCTGTATGAAGGATTTATGACTTTCATAAGATTCAAGAATTTAAATAAACAGCTCAGATTAAAGTTCAGAGTTCAAATTTCAAAATCAGAAGCAGATGCGAGCTGGGCGGGAATTTTCCCGTCCAAGGCCAAGTTGACCAGGAGGTGGACCAGGGGGTCGACCTCCCTCATACAGGCCGACCAGGGGGTCAACCTCCCCCCTCGGGTCAGATCTGAAATTTGACGTTTTTCTTTGTGTGACAATCTGTTGTGTCATTAGGGCTTGTGTGGCAAGTTCTGATTGGTTCTCTTAGGTTTGAATGGCTTTGATTTGCCCTAGGTTAATCTAACGGTTCCTATTAAATCAAACTACTATATAAGCAACCTAAATCTAAACCCTAAGCCACACAAAAATATTCCTAAAACTGTCATGCTGTCAACACTCAACGTATATGTTGTATGATTTGGTAATAACACCTATATGTTGTATGATAATTTGGGGTTTTGCTATGTTTATGCAAGTTCAACCATGATCACATATATAATTCAAAACAACATGCTAATATGATTATGATCATGTTAAATTTGATCCAACTAACTTGCAAGTTCGCAAATACATGCCTAATTTTAAGTTTATGTTGTTCTATGTAAAACCCTATTTCATGATTCATGTTGAGTTGATCTAAATTTTGCAAGTTCATAATTGAATGTATATTGTTCTATGCTAAGTTCATATGATACATGTGTAGTTAGATCCACATTTTTGTGATGTTGGAATTGTTACATGCTCCTCTTTTTCCCCTTTTGGGTATAAGTTACACTATGTATCGAGCCTAACATTTTATGTGATTTATGTGAACGTTTAACGGGGGTAACATTGGGGAAAAAAATATGAAATTACATATAATTGGCATATTTGGCTCATAAACATGTAAATGTTTTATGGCATAAAGTGGTATAAATTTTTATACCTAAAATTATGAACTTGATTTAAAGGGAAAGTGGGGCTTGACTTGAATGACAATAGTTTACATATAAATATAAAGAGGTAAATATGTAAATCTTGAAAAGACGAATGCCTAACCCGAGTTTAGATTGAGTTACGGTGTAAGACTGCCCGGAACCGCTCGGTACATCCAGCAACCGTGACAATATATATCTAATGTGGGAGGTTAGTGCATCGAGCCCAAAAGAACCTGAGGTTAGACTGAGTTGTGGTGTAAAACTGCACAGACCCGACCGGCACATCCAGTGACCGCAACAATACTTGTCTAATGTGAGTGGTTGGTGCTTTAATGAATGAATTAAAGCTAAGTCGGGAATTGTAGGGCTAAGTTAATTAAGGCAACACTTAACCAATACAACATGTTAACTAAACTGATGAGTGCGGTTTGGTTAACTTGGACACTTAACCAATTTAACATGTTGACTAGGAAACCCTAGTAACGGGGAACCATTTCAGCAGTAACGCACATAGATGTATCATGGAATCCTGAACTAGGAAGGGTGGGGCATGATTATTGGGCTAATTATAAGCTGTCAAAACAACGGCGGTTGGTGCATCAGTGTAGGTTTTGGTGGAGTACGGGCATGCACGTACTCCGGAGTGGAAAAAGCAGGCACTGGGCATCAGTTGTTATACACTATGCATCTTGAATCATGTCGGGTTGCCACTATAGGATTTGAAATACACCATGTTGGGACCAGCACAGGCATCTACAATCAAGCAGGGCCGTAGGACACAAGTAGTATATGCGTGCGAGTAGGAGCTGATCAATGAAAAGGGATCACTGGGTTTGAACTCATGATGATGGTTGAAATATCTAATAGGTGCAGAGAATATGGACATGAGTGCGATAGTATGATTAGTTTATCTTGGCTTGTTTATCTTGCCCTGTTTATATTACCTTATCCTATGTTACCTTATTTCCTTGTTATTGTCATGTGTCCAGCTTATTAAAGTCATAGTTCTCTTATCAGTTTACATGCTGAATAATCACTGGACTTACCAGACTTATGTCTGACCCATTTTCTTTCGCTCTCTTTTCTCCCGTTCCCCCCCCTCAGGTACCCAGGGAGGGAATAGCTCAGCTTAATTTGGACCGTTCATCTTTCCAAGCTTGAAGACTCTGTGATGTATAGCTTGGAACCTCTTACCTTTGGTTATGGCTTTGGACACACTAGTACTTGGGGATTTATGAAGTTTTATTTTGTTTTATGCTTCTTTATGTCATAATCAAGACAGAGATTCTGATGTAATGATTTGGAAGTTGTTTTGAGATAGTTTGCTATAATGTTTTTGTTATGAACCACGAATGAAATAAATTTAGTTTTCCGCTGCTTATATATGTCTGTCTTGTAAATTATCTGTGTCTTTTACCTATAATGCTCCACCAAAAATTAAGGAATTTCCTTTGTGAGTGACCTTAACGGAGGTGGGGTGTTTCACTTGGTATCAAAGCAAAGGTTTACCAGATTAGATAAAATTTTTGAAAACTGTTTTTCAAAAAGAAGTTTAAAGATGTAATTTTCAAGAAAAAGTGTTTTTTTTTTAAGGGCGTAATCCCCAGAGCCATATGCACTATCTTTCTATCCTTTGTTTTGAATCTTTCCTTTTTCTTTTTAGCATGTCTGGGGATATTAACCTTCCAAAGGGCGTGCCGGTACTTGGCTGGTTCAGAAGGTACCTAACGGCTAGGGCTAATGTCGCAGGCCCAGTAGACGTTCCTCCTCCCCTAGCTACAGCGGTTCCTCCTCCTCCCCCACGTGCAAATGCTTTCTCAAAAATATGTAGGGATTTTCGAGCCATGGGTGTAAAGAACTTCAATGGAAATGAATCCTTCGTGGAAGCAAGGAACTGGCTCAAAGAAACTGAGGATTTGTTTGATATCTTCGAAGTGGAAGATATGCAGAAGATACAGTTAGCTGTATAGTTGCTTAAAGACGAAGCCTCCTATTGGTGGGAAGTCATTTACGCTGAAAAACCAGTTGAAACTTGGATGGATTTTAGAATGAGGTTTGAAATGAAATTCCTCTCACATGTTGAACGAAGCCTACAAATGGAGAAGTTCTTAGCTCTCAAACATGGGAGTATGTCGGTTAAAGAATACGTTAACCAATTCAACCAGCTGGCTAAGTTCGGATTGGAGTTAGTGAACACTCCACATAAGAAGGCTCTCCGTTTTATTAAAGGATTGAATGAGCCAATGCACAGCGTAGCTATGTCCCATATACCTTTTGGTGCAACTTATGAGAGTGTGGGGGATATGGCACTGTTACAAGAAGAAGATAAGGGTGGCAAGAAAGAGACAAAGGTGGAAGTACCTCAAGATAAGAAAGGGAAGTATCACAGAGCCAGAAGACAGATTCCAAGAAGGGCGGGAAAAACAACAAACACCGTGATAAGAGAAAGTGTAATTTTTGTGGCATTCTTGGACATCTGGTTAAGGACTGCAGAAAGAAGAAGAGGAAGATGGGTGGTTGTTTCCATTGCGGCGAGACGTGACACATGGCTAAGGACTGCCCAAGAAAGCAAGGGCAAGGGTAGAGAGCTGGATCTACTTCTGGAGGGCAGGTTCACGTTCTCATAGCACCTCCGCAAGAACGAGATAGAAATGTTTTAGTTGAGAGTTTAGTTTATTTTTTTGATCATCTTGTTCGTACACTCTTATATTCTGGTGCATCGCACTCTTTTATATCTACTGCTTTAGTTGAATCTCTGCACCTAGACACCAGTTTAGTAGAGGATTCCTTGATTGTTTCAAATCTAATTGGGGGCTCAACTTATTTGTCAATGATTTTTCTGGATTTGGAAACTTCTATACTAAATTTAGGGTTTAGATGTAATGCCTATGTTTTGGGCTTCACGGGTTGTGGGTTGACTCTAGGTATAGATTGGCTATCCATTAATGGTGCCATCCTCGATTGTGAAAATAGAGTGGTTAGACTCATGACTCGCCTCGGTAACACTCTCGAAATATCTGGTAATCCCATGAGTTCTGTTATGCTTAGCTATCTAGAATCTCTTGATGAGTTTATTGAGAACTTGCAAGTCTGTTAGAGTAGTCCGTGAATACTAGGATGTGTGTGAAGAGGTGAAGGGTTTACCTCCGAAGCGGGAGATAGACTTCCGCATATACCTCGTTGATAATGCAAAACCCGTTTCTTTACCCGTTAGACACATGGCTCCAAGGGAAATAGAGTATCTTTTCCACTTACAAAGTTTACAAAGAAGAACCTATCTTTCAATTGGGATTTTGATTGCGATATTACTTTCCAATGATTAAAGAGATCTCTAACAACATCCCTAGTTCTGACATTGCTGGATAGAAGCAAGATGTTTTCCATATACACGGATGCATGTGGTACGTGACTAGGTGTTATCTTGATGCAAGAAGGGAAGGTAGTAGATTATGGAGGATGACAGTTGAAAGTACATGAGAAAAACTACCCAACCCATGATCTAGAGTTGGCTGCCATTGTCTTTGCGCTTAAGTCTGGGCGCCACTATCTCCTAGGTGAGAAGTTTGAATTGTATACTAACCATAAATCATTGAAGTACCTTTTCTCGTAGAAAGATCTTAACTTGAGGCAACAAAGGTTGATGGAATTCTTGGCATCCTACGATTTTGAGAATTCCTATACCCCTTGCAAGGGCAATGTGGTAGCAGACGCTTTGAGTAAAAAAAAAAAAAGCTAACCCTAAGCCCTCTCTTTGTAGAAAGGCAGAGCTTGGAATACATAACCAACTTTGACTTTAGACCCTCCATCGATCATGTTACTAGTTTGTTAGCATCGCTAGAAGTGTGGCCTAATCTTTTGGACTCAATAGGAACCACGCAACATGAAGACCCTCAGCTAGTTGATGTGATGAATAAGCTAATTAGGGGTTAGACTTCTAGTCACCTCAATAGATACTCCATCGATGATAAGGGTTGGTTAAGGCGGGATGGAAGGCTTTGTGTCCTACAAGTAATGGATTTGGTGAAGAAGGTTCTCGAAGAGGCACACCATTCTATGTTGACCATACACCCAGGTGGAGACAAGATGTATAAAGACCTAAAAAGGGTTTTCTTTTGGAATAGCATGAAGAGGGATGTAGCCGAATTCATCTCCAAGTGCTTAATATGCTAGCAAGTGAAGGCGGAGCAAAAGAGGCCTGGTGGCTTGCTTCATCCTCTAGAGGTCCCACAGTGGAATTGGGATAGCATTTCAATGGACTTTATTGATAGGCTGCCTAGGTCAAGAAGGGGCAATACTAGTATTTGGGTAATAGTGGACAGGCTCACAAAAAGCGCTCACTTTATACCTGTTAAAAGTAAGAGGGCTGCCTCATCTTTAGCATCCATTTATCTTAAAGAGATATTTCGACTCCATGGGATACCCTCCAGCATTGTAAGCGATCGAGATCCTATCTTTACGAGCGAGTTTTGGAAGAGCTTGCAAGAGGCTGTAGGCACACAACTATGCTTAAGCACGACCTATCACCCCCAAACCGATGGTCCGAAAGAAAGGGTGAACTGAGTATTAGAATACCTCTTGAGATTATGCATTCTTGACTTTGGAGGAACATAGGAAGATCATCTTACTTTGGTGGACTTTGCCTACAACAATAGCTACCATGCCACCATAGGTATGACACCCTTCGAAGCTTTATATGGAAGACAATGCCAATCACCACCTTGTTGGTGGGAGTCTACAAACAAGCTCATACTTGGACCAGATATGATTGGAGAAACTTCAGAGAATGTGGACTTGATACGAAGAAGAATGAAGACTGCCCAAGATAGACAGAAGTCCTACGCAGATAAAAGAAGGACTGATCTTGAGTTTAAGGTTGGGGATAGGGTTTTCCTTAAAATATCTCCTTTGAGGAACGTCGTTCGCTTTGGATCCACAGGAAAGTTCGCACCAAGATTTGTAGGGCCGTTTCCTATCATTGAGAAGATTAGGAAGAAGGCTTACAGAGTAGAGTTGCCCGAAAGATTGGCTAGAGTTCATAATGTCTTCCATGTTTCTCACTTACGAAAGTGCGTATATGAGTCTACGGAAGTGGTGGAACCAAGCATATTAGAGGAAGTAGAAGTAGAACGAGAGGCGGCTGTGAGAAGAGTTCCAGCTCGTATTTTGGGTACAGAAGTCAAAAAGCTACGCAACCGCGAAGTCAAATTTGTTAAAGTTCAATGGAGTGACGCTGAGGAAGACGCAACTTGGGAGACTGAGGAAAAGATACGCGCAACCTACCCTTTTCTTTTTGAAGGTACATCTTTGATCTCTTTTTCCTTAAGTTTATTCATGCTCCTATCTATCTTTTTAAGTATTTCCTCAGTGATATTTTTGATCCTTAGGTAGGAACTAATGGACGTAAACATGTATTTGAAACATGTTATGATTGATGGTTGCAAGTGGTTGATAGTGGTTGCTCGTGGATGCATATACACACACATTAGGTGTTAGATCGTCTCATTCACTTTCATATTGCATATGCATATATGTATTTGTATATTATTGAAACTGGATGTGTTATCATATGGACGTTGCATTTGTATGAATGATTGTGCACTCAAGTAGAAATTATGATTAGGGAAGATTGCATACATAATGGATGCATGACACTGACATAATTTGCATTAAGGAGGTCAACTGAATCAGTAGACCACCTGATTTTGCATTAGATAAGGACATGTACACACACTATGCACATGATCATGAAGTATTAGAAATCTTTTTAAGGATAATGGACAATTGTGTTTGATGGATGAGTAGATGGACGATTGGATGGTAGGATATACGTTCTTCTTGACTTGAAGATTTCAGGGACGAAATCCTTTAAGAAGGGGAGAATGTAACACCCCGTATTTTCTGTAAACGTTAAAGTAACGAATTAAAGAATAAATAATTACAAACTTGAGAATTAAGGGAAACGAGTTACGCCATTGCGTTCGTCTCGGAATTATGCTTGAGATAGAGTCCGAGTTTGCATGAATCAGACTCCTTATGAAGGAGTTATGACTTTCAGAAGATTCAAGAATTTAAATAAACAGCTCAGATTAAAGTTCAAAAAAATCAAATTTCAAGATCAAAATCAGAAGCGGGCTGGGCAGGAATTTTCCCGCCTAAGGCCAAGTCGATTAGGAGGTCGACCAGGGGGTCAACCTCCCCCCGTACAGGTCGACCAGGGGGTCGACCTCCCCCCTCGGGTAAGATCCAAAATCTGACATTTTTCTTTGTGTGACGATCTGCTGTGTCATTATGGCTCGTGTGGCAAGTTCTTGTTGGTTCTCTTAGGTTTGAATGGCTTTGATTTTCTTTAGGTTAATCTGACGGTTCCTATTAAATAAAACTTCTATTAAGCAACCTAAATCTAAACCCTAAGCCACATAAAAATATTCCTAAGACTTCATGCTGTCAACACTCAACCTACAGTAGCCGCCATTCTCATTCAACTAGAAAGCAAGTAGGAATTACAAATCAAATCAAATTCAACTAAGAGAATTCAACTTCTACAACAAAGGAGAGTTATTCAAATTTAGAATACAGATCCCAGAACACAAGACTAGTCTTCTTTTTGTAAGTCCAATTATCATTTAGACCTAAATGATATTAGAATCATAACTAAAATAAATGGATGTAGAACATCGCCTAATGTAAATCTATGCCTATCCTTTTTGTTAAAACTGAATTGATTGAGACTATGATTCTTATCATGCTAAGTTGTGATCTTAATGTATGTAATTTGATGATAAAAGTTAAATGCTTTGCAATGGATCCGTATGTTGTACAATTTGCCAATGACATAAATTGGCGATGACATATTATAATTTGGCGATGGCATATCATATTGTGTAATTTGGCGATGACATACCATATTGTATAATTTGGCGATGACATTTCAAGTTGTATGATTTGGTAATAACACCTATATGATGTATGACATTTGGGAATTTTGCTATGTTTATGCAAGTTCAACCTTGATCAAATATATGATCCAAAACTACATGCTAATATTATTAGGTTCACGTTAAATTTGATCCAACTAATTTGCAAGTTCGCAACTACATGCCTAATTTTAAGTTTATATAGTTCTATGTAAAACCCCAATTTCATTATTCATGTTGAGTAGATCTAAATTTTGCAAGTTCATAATTGAATGTATATTGTTCTATGCCAAGTTCATATGATACATGTGTAGTTAGATCCATATTTTTATGATGTTGGAATTGTTACATGCTCCTCTTTTTCCCCTTTTGGGTATAAGTTAGGCTATGTATCGAGCCTAACATTGTTTGTGATTTATGAGAACGTTTAACGGGTGTAACGTTGGGGAAAAAATATAAAATTACATATAATTGGCATATTTGGCTCATAAACATGTAAATGTTTAATGGCATAAAGTGGTACAAATTTTTATACCTAAATTTATGAAGTTGATTTAAAGGGAAAGCGAGGCTTGACATGAATGATATTAATTTACATATAAATATAAAGAGGTAAATATGAAAATCTAGAAAAGACAAATATGCCTAACCCGAGGATAGATTGAGTTACGGTGTAAGACTGCCCGGAACCGCCTGACACATCCAGCAACCGTAACAATATATATCTAATGTGGGAGGTTAGTGCATCGAGCCAAAAAGAACCCGAGGTTAGACCGAGTTACGGTGTAAAACTGCCAGGACCCGACCGACACATCCAGTGACAGCAACAATACCTGTCTAATGTAAGTGGTTGGTGCTTTAATGAATGAATTAAAGCTAAGTCAGGAACGGTAGGGTTAAGTTAATTAAGGCAACACTTAACCAATACAACATGTTAACTAAACTGATGGGTAGGGTTAGGTTAACTTGGACACTTAACCAATTTAACATGTTGACTAGGAAACCCTAGTAATGGGGACCCATTTCAACAGTAACCCACATAGATGTATCAGGGTACCCTGAACTAGGCTGGGTAGGGCACGATTATTGGGCTGATTATAAGCGGTAAAAACAACGACGGTTAGTGCGTTAGTGTAGGTTCCGACGGAGTACGGGTGTGCACGTACTCCGGAGTGGAAAAAGCAGGCACTGGGCATCAGTTATTATACACTGTGAATCTTGAATCGTGTCGGGTTGCCACTATAGGATTTGATACACCCCATGGTGGAACCAACACAGGTATCTACAATCGAGCCGGGCCATAGGACACAAGTAGCAAATGCGTGCGAGTAGGAGCTGATCAATGAAAAAGGGATCACTGGGTTTGAACTCATGATGATGGTTGAAATATCTAGTAGGTGCAGAGAATATGGAGATGAGTGCAATAGTATGATTAGTTTATCTTGGCTTGTTTATCTTGACATGTTTAACCTTATCCTATGTTACCTTATTTCCTCGTTATTGTCCTGTGTCCAGCTTATTAAATCATGGTTCTCTTATCAGTTTACATGCTGAATAATCACTGGACTTACCAGACTTATGTCTGACCCATTTTCTTTTGCTCTCTTTTCTTCTGTTCCCCCCTCTCCTCAGGTACCCAGGTAGGGAATAGCTCAGCTTAATTTGGACCGTTCATCTTTCCGAGCTTGAAGACTCTGTGATGTATAGCTTGGAACCTCTTACCTTTGGCTATGGCTTTGGACACACTACTACTTGGGGATTTATGTAGTTTTATTTTATTTTATGCCTCTTTATGTTATAATCAAGACATAGATTCTGATGTAATGATTTGGAAGTTGTTTTGAGATAGTTTGCTGTAATGTTTTTGTTATGAACAACGGATGAAATAAATTTAGTTTTCCGCTTCTTATATATGTTTGTCTTGTAAATTATATGTGTCTTTTACCTATAATGCACAACCAAAAATTAAGGCATTCCCTTTGTGAGTGACCTTAACGGTGGTGGGGTGTTTCAAGAATTCAGATCAATTCTCTCAATTCTCTAAACCTAACGCTATGAGTTTCCAGTAACTTTTAGGTTTAAATAAATAACAGTGAATTGTGAAAGAAAATGAATTGGATATGTTGTAAAGCATGAATCTATGCCAGAATTAAATCCTATACTATGTAGATCTTGATAGATCTGTTTCTCTAGATCTGATATAATTATGGTTATTCTATGATGTTGCCTATGTAGAACTTGGTAGATCTATTTCTCTAGATCTGATATAATTGTGGTATTCTATGATGTTGCCTACATTGATCTTGATAGATCTATTTCTCTAGATCTGATATAATTGTGGTTATTCTATGATGTTGCCTATGTTGATCTTGACTTGTAATTGTATTATGGAAAAGGTGAATACGTTAATTAGGGACAAGTTATGATATTGATTAGATCTGGTTCTTTATGTAAACCACCTTTTACCTGTCATATTGTGATAAATTTGGATATGTTATAAATTGGACATGTGAATTTATCCTTAGATCTAAACATGCTACAATGTCATCCTTACTATGCTAGATCTGAATTGCTGGATATTTAAATGATTAGTTTAGATCTCATTTTTGTTCACTTTGGCATCATATAAATTGTCACAAGTTCATATGACAACCTTACGACTATGTTAATCTATGTTATGCCAAATCATATTCAATGATCACTTGTGTTACATTCCTATTAGCTTTCCTTTTCATTGCTTATGGCTAGGCTAATTATTTAACCTAGGCATGCCGTCAATTTTGTAAGGACGTTAGTTAGAAATGGGAAAAGAAGTAAATATTGGCATAATTGGGAAATAAACGTTTTTGGACTAGTAATTCAAATTATTGATAGAATTGGCAATAACACCCAAAAAGATAAGATTAATTAACTGGTAAATAAATTAATAAATAGAATGTTTTGTAATTACAATTAGGAATAGTAATTGTACTTATTACACGAGTTTAGGTTACATTAGTGGTGGAAGTCTGCCCGGACCCGACCGGCATATCCAGTAGCCACTAGTGTGGGAGGTCTAAGTACATAAATATGAATCGGGCTAAGATACAAGGTTAGGCCCAACTGTCGAATAAGACTGCCCGGACCCGACCGGCATATCCAACATCCACATGTTGTAGGCCAAATGTGGGAGGTCTAGCCCATTATAACCATAAATGGACACAATAGTGAATTGGACTACTTAACCTAAGTTAATCCATAGGGATTGTATGAACTTAAATTTAAGTTGGAGGGTTAAGTAAGCTAGGCTGAATAAAAGGGGAGTGTTAAGTAAATCTTGGTTAGGTGGGTAATATTTGTACAGGCCCACAAACTTAAACATTATATAGACATGCTTGAATCAGTGGGAGGGTTAAGTAAATCTTGGGTAGGTGGGTAATATTAGTATATATAGGCCCACAAACTTAACCTGATAAGGTTATGTAATTAAAGACACATTTTAGGTAAACAGAACCGATTGAAAACCTAGTAGTGGGGATGCAAGACAAAGGGGAGAGCTTGCATCTTCTTGTGTGGGACCCATTTCAGTCAGTAACCCTTAAATAGGTATCAAACGGGTACTCCGAACTAGGTCGGAGTGAGGCATGCTTACTGAGTTGATTGTAAGAGATCCAAATGTGGAGGCGGTGTTGATGGCATGTTCCAACGTGGTCATGTGCGTGCATGACTTCGCCTGCTGGGGAAGATAAGATGCTGTGACATCAGTAGATATGGTTGTGCACATCCGGAAAATAAAGGTTTGCCAATTTAGGGAGTGATACACCCTACTACGGGGCTAGCACAGGGTATTTACGGAATAGGGAGCCGATCGATTGGGGGTAGTAAATAGGGTACATCTAGTCCTGTCTGTTTCTGTGGGGTACCTGTGTTTCTGTCTGGGCTAATACCCGTTATTTCTGTTTAGGTACTAGTTCTGTTTGGGTTAAAACCCATTACTAGAGTACACCTAAAACTACCATTATATTTCTGTTGGGATCATCCTGCTTTTGTTAAGAACTAGGGAGTATGTGATCCTATTACATATCTGTTATACTAGTATTGGTGCAGAGCAAGGAAAGTATTGAGAAGCGCTATCTATTCTATCCTGTTGTCATGTTTACCTTGTCAAACCTGCCATTTATGTAGTGATCTCTCTTATCCACTTTGTATGCTTATCATGTTACTTTTATTTATTTACTGGCTAAAAGTAATTGACTCGCCAGACTTTATGTCTGACCCTTTTTGTTTCCCCTTCTTTCTTCCGTTTCCTCCCCCCCCCCCCCCCCACCAAGGTTCTCAGGGAGGAAACACACAGGCTTGATCATGATTCTAGTTATTTTGCTGGAGCTGCTAATATGTGTGCATCAATCTCCTATCCTTGTTGCCATAGCCATATTTTGTTTCTTAGGGAATTTTCTTTCTTTTATGTACTCTGATATTTCTAAAGTACAAGATAGTGGTTTTTATACTGTAATGGGTTTTTATATTTTAAACAAATGATGCTTTGGACCACGGTATATTGATGATTAATAAAGTTGTTTATTTCCACTGCAAATTTTTTTATATCTGTCTTGTAATATTCTGTTTCTATTTACTAAAAGCTTCACGAAACTTAATGCATTCCCTTTGTGAGTGACATTAATGGATGTGGGGTGTCACACTTGGTATCAGAGCTGAAGGTTATCAGATTAGATAAAAGTTTTTGAAAATTATTTTTCAAAAAGGTTTTAAAAGAAAGTATTTTCAAAAAGAAAAGTCTATTTTGAAAATATTCCCCCAAGAAGCCATATGTAATATCCATTGGTCCTTTATCTAAATGTCTTCCATTTTCCTTTTTCAGCATGTCTGGGGAACAAACATTCCTAATATCCCAAAGGGCGTTACAATCCCCGGATGGTTCCTAGGTATTTGGAGGCCACAGCGCCTGCCAAAGGCTAAAGAGACGTTCCTCCCCCAGCTGCGCCAATCATTCCTCCTCCTCCCCCTCCAAGAGTAGATAACTTCGCCAAGATCTACAAAGACTTCGATGCTACGGGAGGGAAGCCATTCCATGGGAATGAGACATTCGTTGAAGCTCGAAATTGGCTCAAGGAGACCAAGGACTTATTCGTAATCTTTAAGGTAGAGAATAAGTGGAAGATTCAGTTAGCTGCTTGGCTATTAAAGGACGAAGCCTCATTTTGGTGGGAAGTCACTCAAGCTGGACATCCGATGGAAACTTGGGAAGATTTTAGGCAAATATTTGAAATGAAATTTCTTTCCCAAGCCGAGAAAAGCATGTAGATGGAGAGGTTCTTAGCACTCAAACAAGAAAACTTGATGGTGAAAGAATATGTGAATAAATTCAACCAGCTAGCAAGGTTCGGTTTAGAATTGGTGGATACAACACTCAATAAGGCTTTGCGGTCTGTTAAAGGGCTGAATGAACCCCTTCATGGGTTAGCCATGTCCCATATCCCAATGGGATGCACTTTTGAAATACTAGTTCATATGTCCCTAATGCATGAGGAAGACAAAGGAGAAAAGAAGGAAGAAAAGGCTAAGGAAGAAATGCAAAATGAGAAGGTGTGGCCCAAGAAGGGACAACAGCAGAAGAAAGACGAAAAGAATAGCAAGATTAAAGGAAAGAGGAAATGCCACAGTCTTAGGTGAGAGGGTCACTTAGCCAAGGACTGCAGGAAAAGGAAGAATGCTTGCTTCGCTTATGGAGAGGTCGGACATTTTATTAAGGATGACCCGACGAAACAGGGACAAGGTCAAAGGGCAGGAATTTCTGGAGGGAAGGTGCATGCTCTTGCGATCAGTGCTCCCGAAAAGAGGTAGAAAAATTTCCATATAAAGTTTAGTTTCTCTTTCAAATCATCCGGTTAGAACACATTCTAATTCTGGTGCTTCATTTGTATCTAGTTTTGTTGTTGAATCTCTGCACTTAGTTACTAGTATGGTAGTGGATCCCGTAGTGGTTTCAAACCCCATTGGTGGTTCAGCTCATTTATCTATGATTTTTAGGGGTATGAGAATATCTGTGTTAGGCATCAAAGTTGAATGCGATGCATATGTGCTCGGCTTTATGGGATATGGGTTGATTCTAGGGATGGGTTGGCTTACCACATATGGTGCCATTCTGGGTGGTGAGAGGAGGGTTGTTAAGCACCCTCGAAATTTCTTGTGACCCACAAGGGTCTGTCATGCTTATTTTCCTAGAGTCTCTTGAGGCGTCTATCGATGATCTGCGATCGGCACCAGTAGTCGTGAGTATCCTGACGTCTTAAATGAGGTTTGGAGTTTACCCCTGAGGCGTGAGAATGATTTCTGTATATACCTGGTGGACAATGCAAAGCCCGCTGTATTACCTGTGCGCCATATGGCTCCTAAAAAAAAGAGGGAACTTGATAAGCAAGTGGCGAGACTACTAGAGAAGAGGTTTGATAGGTGAATCATATCCGGATGAGAAACCTATTGAAAACAGTCCTTGAGAAAGACCATCATTCCAAAATGAATATTCATCCAAGTGGAAATAAAATGTATAGAGTTAGAGGTAGTGGGGCCAAACTTGCAAAAGGAAGTGAAAATAAAGAAGGAATCAATAATTGTATGAGTTCTGAGTTGTGTACTTGGATCGGAGGTTAAGAAGCTATGCAAATAAGAAGTCAAGTTGGTGAAGGTCCAATGGGGAGACAACCAAGAAGATACTTAAGAGATCGAAGACAAAAAATTTATGCTTCGTACCCTTCCCTTTTCAATGGAATGTTCTTAACTTCTCTTCCAAAAGCTTTTATTCGCATTTGCTTCTATATTTTGAGTATATCCTATCAATTGAATCTTCGATCTTTAGGTAGGAAATCCCATGATTGTAAACATTTGTTTGAGACATGTTATGTTTGATGAATGCAACTGGATGCAAGTGTTTGCTAGTGGTTGCATGTGGATACATACGTACACACATTAGGAACAAGATCGGCTGGATTACTCTCTCATACAGCATATGGATGCATGTGCATTTTCTTTTCTTTTATGGATGAAAATGGATGAGTTAGCATATGGATGTTGCACTTGGACAAACGAACGTGCACACATATAGAACTTACATGTTATAATTGGATTATTTACATACATATTGGATACATGGCACTAATCATACATCGCATTAAGGAGGTCAACTGAATCAGTAGACCGCCTGATTTTCGCATTAGTATTGGGACATATACATACACCTATGCATATACTCATATAAGCATTAGAAATCCTTTAAGGACAATGGACGCTTGTGGATGATGGATGAGTAGATGGATGATGGATGATAGGATACATTCTTCTTAACTTGAAGATTTCGGGGATGAAATCCATTAAGGAGGGGAGAATGTAACACCCCGTAATTTTAAAATATTAAAATTAACAAATTAAAAAATACATAATTTTTAGAAGAAGAATTAAGGGAAACAGGATGTTCCATTGCGTTCGTCTCGGAATTCTATTGGGGTAGATTCCGGATTTGCGTAAATTGGATATCGTATGGAGAAGTTATAAGCCTTAGAAGTTTTTATACACATAAGAAAGAATATATATAAATAAAATAATTCCAGAACCTTCAAAAATAGTTCAAAAATCAAAATCCGACTGAAGCGGGCAGAGTGGGAAAATTCTCGCTCGTGGGTTTCGAACCCCCGGGGGGGCGTCGACATGGCTGTTGACCCCCCTTAGGGGGTGTCGACATGGGAGTCGAACCCCTATAGGGTGTCGACTCCCCCGGGCAGATCTGGGCATAATTCGTGTTACGTACCTGGACTTGATTCTGGGTCTGACTCATTAGTTCTAGGCTATAAATATGGTCCCCTATTCTCCTATTTTCTTCGTTGGAAATCATGGAGGCCATATGCTGACGGGTTGCAACTGAAACAGAATCAAATTCTACAACAACAGTTTAGCTAATCAAATTCAGAATTCAGGTCTATTCTCTCTCAATTCTCTAAACCTAACACTGTGAGTTTCTAGTCACTTTTAGGTTTATATAAACAACAGTGAATTGTGAAAGACAATGAATTGGATATTTTGTAAAGTATGAATCTATGCCAGTATTAAATCTTATATTATGTAGATCTTGATAGATCTACTTCTCTAGATCTGATAAAATTATGATTATTATATGATGTTGCCTATGTAGATCTTTATAGATCTATTTCTCTATATATGATATAATTGTAGTTATTCTATGTGACGACCCCAAATCCCGCACTGACGGTGACAAGGGTAATCTTGGGAATATAACGCAGAAACAGATAATAGTAGAACAGAAATAAATAAATACACCAGATAATGCACAAAAGAATACTGGATAAACGTAATCATCAGAGTTACACAGTATACAGGATCATACTTAGTACAAATACAGTTCAGCTATACATAAATGTCTACAGTGGAAAACAAACATAATATGTACAATAGGAGATGAACAGCATAAAAAGAGATAAATAATAGAATCCATCTTCAGCTCCAGCTATCCAGAAAGAACCGGCTAAACCTGAATACAAGGCTGCCGGTGTAGAAAAAGGGGCACCCGAGTTTGAAAGTGAAACAAACTACGAGTCAGTCATGGGACTGGTATGAGAAATCTACTCTACACATTAATAATATGGCTAATCACAGGACCACGCCACTTTCGTGGAACGGGTTTACTCCATTGGATTGCCAGTGCTTTAAAAAAAATCTTTCTTTTAAACATCGCAATGCTTTTTATAAAAATGAAGCCGTTATAAGACTCAGTTCCCATCACACAATGCAACGCAAACCGGAGGATAGAGTTTTTACCTTATAATGGCCAATATATGCTTGATCCGAATAAAACAAAAGCATTTGATAATATTACTAGTGTTTATATGTTTCAAAAACAATTTCAAATCATAAGTATCAATCATAGACGGCATTAATGCCCCATACCACTATGTCTCCATATATAGGTATACAATCAAAACCGCACAGTCACGTATTTGGAAATTGGATTTCCGTCATGAACCGAGGCAAGGGATCGCCCTCACCGAATTCGAGCCGCTCTAGCCCACCCCTTAGGAACAGCCGCAACTGCCCCTTGGATCGTGAGGGCCGGTCCACCGATGTGGATTATTATGCCTGAACACTACGTTTCCCCGCCCTATGGGGCGTAAACGAGCCAACGAATGACTCCTTCGGCTTCACATAGTCACCGGTATATCCGAGGCGCCTCGCAACAGCAACAACCACAAAAGTAAAATGTCAGGCCGTGTAAAAACACCGACACAACTTCTAGCTAGAAAGAAACGCATGCCCTCCCTGAGGTCCTTCTCCCGTTTCTGGTCCATACCGGGGTGTGAGGCTCGCGAATTCATGTTATACACAAAGCTACGCCACACAGGCGGGGCTTTGATCATCACCACAAGACTTTGCTTTTCAACAGAAGCCTTGATCATTTGCCACTTAGCCATGCCACACTAGCAATTCATGCCATGCGACTGATGTCCATCGATATACAACCTCTGAGCTCGTGCGTTTCAGAGAAGGGTGTTAAGCAAAAGAATAAATTCTCCGCCGTCAAACAGAAGTATATTTAATAGAGATCAATCAACATAGAATAAAATCCAATGTCAGACACACAGTCCATTTGCAAGTCCGTTCTGGGTCTGAACAAAACTGGAGGTACTAAATACCTCGCATATTCATCGATTCCCACGTACGTCTGGACGATCACCACTCATTATCCATATTTCGGGATGCCTCCCAATCAGGACCTCAGTTACCATCCAAACGAGGTGAAGATCGGTATTCAACCCCAGTCTTCATCTTCGACTTCTTATCGTCGATTCAGTTATTCAGAATGGGATAAACCCGGTCTTTCTGAGCAACTCGCGTATATAATAAACAAGTGTAACACAACCATACATACGCATCATTTCAATTCATTAGTCACTAACCGTCAATCAGTAAGAGAACGATTTCCCAAATATTAACCCCGAAGGCCGAAACCAACATCAGATCAACACCCAAGAAACCATTCGGCTTAGCCAACCTTCAGTTAATTTCTAAATTTCACATCCATATCGTTTATAATATTTTATAATGATTTATCGCTATTTTTATTTATTTTAAAATAGCCAATTTATTCAAACAACGCTTCGGGCCGTAACGCGACCATGGCGCTGTTTTTCTTCAGATTTGATTTACACATATATGAAAATCTAACCGTTGGATCTTCACAAAATTTACATCATTAGAAATATCTTTTCAAAACGAATCCAATGGTTCCAGTTTCGGGAAAATCCGACGGTCGGATCTCCCGGTATAATCGTTTGAAGTTCCGATTTCAAAATACGAACTACAGCGTCGTTATTCGATTAAATGTAATTATATTTATATATATATAAATATAATCGATTCTGGCGTTGTTTTTCTCCAGATTTGAATTAAACATTCCAGAAAATCCAACCGTTGGATTTTTACAAAGTTGATGCCGTTGGAAAAATATTTCCAAAGCGAACCCAACGGTTGCGGTTTCGGGAAAATCCGATGGTCGGATCTCCCGGTATAATCGTTTGAAATCACGGTTTCAAAATACGAACTGCAGCTTCGTTATTCGATATATTTTGATTCTATTTATATATATATATATATCGATTCTTCGATTTCAAAACTATATTCTTTTCATACATTTGATAAAAATGATATTTTTATCTAACTGTCTTCTATTTCAACATTCGCTATTTTTAACAATTCATTTGTATAATAAAAATGGGATTTTTAATGTAAAACAATTTATTTCAAAACTCGACTATTTTATATAGTTAATATAGGTGATAAAAATAGGATTTTTATTATAAAACAATTCCTTTCAAAACAAGATTATTTTATACATTTCATATTGATGTTAAAAATGGGATTTTTAATGTAAAACAATTTCTTTCAAAATATGAATACCATTCAACACATGAATTTCAATTCAACGAATGAATTTCGATTCAACACATGAAGGTTTTCTATAGTTTATATAGATAGATAAAAAGGTGATTTTTATATTTAAAACACGAATACCATTCAACATATGAATTTCAATTCAACGAATGAATATCGATTCAACACATGAAGGTTTTCTATAGTTTGTATATATCGATAAAAAGGAAATTTTTTATATTTAAAACACGAATACCAATCAACACATGAATATGATTCAAAGAATGTATTTCTATTCAACACATGAAGGTTTTCTATAGTTTGTATATATCGATAAAAATGTGATTTTTATTGTTAAAACAATTTATTCAAAACACGAATTCCACTCAACACATGAATATGATTCAACGAATGAATTTCTATTCAACACATGAAGGTTTTCTATTCAACAGACGAATATAATTTCAACACAGGAAAATAATTCTAACACATGAATATTATTTAAAATTTCGGCAGCATAACGGCAGGGTAGTTAAAACAGGGACCGTCCCTAGTACGACTCCTCGCTCAACCTTAAAACCTCGCGGTTTTTTGACAATGGGGAATCATGCATCTATTTCCCACGCAGGCGGCATGTACATATTTTTCATTTCCACAAACTAATCCTATGTGGTTTCAACCAAATATTTCTCAACCACAAACGGGTATTTTTCTACCACAATCAATCAATATCAACCACAAACAATTCCAATCAACCATTCGCTATCAATCAATTTTTACACCAATCACAACCAATAAATATCGTCCATGGTTTGTGGACGAGGGGCGTGTATATATATATATATATATATATATATATATATATATATAGCATTTCACTTCTATTTCAACACATATATAATTTTTACAACGCATATACAACTTATACATCGAACGTACAACTTATACAACGCTTATACAAGAGGTGTACAACGCTTATATAACTCATACATCGACTATATAATTTATACATCGTCGTTTTCTATATCGTTTACAAATTAGAAATCTCACATTGGGTTCCACTCCACCAAAAATAGCAGAAGGCTCAGAAAAATATGTGGTCTCTTCTAGAATGTAGAAGACGTCCACACGAGTCCACTGTCTGTTGTTTCACTGAATTTCGAACACATAGCAAAAAGATATGATTTTTATAATTTAATCATGTTTTGAGATTCTTTAAAGAGTTGAAATCAATTTAAATCAGTTAAGGCCGTTACCTCAGCAAATTGCTCGAAACTAGGTTTCGAATTTTCGTGAAATCCGAGCAGCGTGGAGACGATCGGAGGGTACCACCCTGTAGTGCTCGGAACGGCGCTCAGGCGGAGGTAGGTGGGGCCCACTTCGACGTAAGGAGGAGGGCACGGCGGCTCTTCGAAGGCGCTGACTTCCGAGGCCTGGATCTCGATGAAGACAACACGAGGAAGGGCGAGTTCGGGTCTGATTTGAAGAGGGGAGGGAGGCAAACAAAAACCCCAACTGGAGGCGGGGCTGAAAGTGGATGTTGCGGCGGCAAAATGCTTGGGAAGCTTCGAGGAGATTTTCGCCGCTCGTCGCTTACGGGGAGAGAGAAACTATCGGGGGGCGGGGGGGCGGGGGGGCTGACGTGGGCAAATGATATTTTTTTATTTATAACTTTTAAAATTCCAAAAATACCCTCCTTAACACACGAACCCCAATCCAAACCCAACGACATATCATCCGTAGCGTTTTACCCCTATTCTGAACACAATGGGATATGTTTCCTAGGCCCATTCGACTGTTTCAGTCAGTTTTCCTTCAAATTAAAATATAAAACATTCAATATTTGATTCGAACGTACATTTCAATTTTCCAGGGCCACAAACTGATTCGAAAAATTCCAGAAAAATAATTCTAGCTATGTTTTGACGATACGGTCCCAACAAAACTAGTTTCGTCGAATTCTGAGTCCGTTTGCAAAAAGGCCAATTTCTAGTCGATCCAATTTAACTGTAATTGAACAAAACACGCTTTCCTTTGCCGCGCTCACATACTAGCTTCAAAAATTATGAAATTTGAAACCTAGCAATAACTTCACATCCCGGATCCAATAAAAGTGTTTTCGTCGAATTCCGAGGTCGTATGCAAAATGGCCAATTTCACGGGCTATATAAACTCCATAGCGACCTTTCTGAAAATTCATTTGGCCATAACTTTTGCTTTCCGCTATGAAACTTCGATTTTTCAGATTTGTTAGAAAGGTATTCACTAACAGATTTAAATATTTTTGGTTTCACTCAAATCCGTTTTGTTTTGCACCCGGTACAGTCCAACAAAGTTTGAATTCAATTTTTGAAACTACAGCGCCATTTCAGGCCTTGTTTATAATTAGAATTAATTATATTCATTTTCAAACGTCGATTCAAACACAGTTTTCATTGCTATTATTTAAAATATTTATTTTAAATATTTAAAATCCATTATTTTAATCAATTTAAAATTTTTAAATTGGTTCAGATTTTCCGGGTCGTTACATTCTATGATGTTGCCTACGTAGATCTTGATAGATCTATTTCTCTAGATCTGATATAATTGTGGTTATTTTATGATGTTGCCTATGTAGATATTGATAGATCTATTTCTCTAGATATGATATAATTGTGGTTATTCTATGATGTTTCCTATGTAGATCTTGACTTGTAATTGTATTATGGAAAAGGTGAATACATTAATTTTGGACAAGTTATGACATTGATTAGATCTGGTTCTTTATGTAAACCACGTTTCAGTTGTCGTACTGTGATAAATTTGGATATGTTATAAATTGGACATGTTAATTTATCCTTAGATCTAAACATGCTATATGTCACCCTTACTATGCTAGATATGAATTGCTGGATATTTAAATGATTAGTTTAGATCTCATTTTTTTCACTTTGACATCATAGAAATTGTCACAAGTTCATATGACAACCTTATGACTATATTAATCTATGTTATGCCAAATCATATTCAATGATCACTTGTGTTACATTCCTATTAGCTTTCCTTTTCATCGCTTATGGCTGGGCTAATTATTTAGCCTAGGCATGCCGTCAATTTTGTAAGGACATTAGTTAGAAACGGGGAAAAAAGTAAATATTGGCATAATTGGGAAATGAACATTTTTGGACTAGTAATTCAAATTGTTGATAGAATGGGCAATAACACCCAAGAATGTAAGATTAATTAATTGATAAATTAATTAATTAATGGAATGTTTAGTAATTACAATTAGGAACTGTAATTGAACTTATGACATAAGGTTAGGTTAAATTAGTGGTGGTAGTCTGCCCGGACCCGACCGGCTTATTCAGCAGCCACTAGTGTTGAACCTAATGTGGGAGGTCTAAGTATGTAAATACGAATCGGACTAATACACGAGGTTAGGCCCAGCTGTGGAATAAGATTGCCCGGACCAGACCAGTATATCCAGCATCCACATGTTGTAGGCCTAATGTGGGAGGTCTAGCCCATTATAACCATAAATGGAAATGTACTTGCTAGCCTACTTTGTGAATTAGGCTACACAAAGTTAGAAAATCAATTGTGAAGGATGTTCACTAAAAGAATTCCCACCTCAGCGACCGGATCGGATTGGTATTACTTGGTTAAGGCAGAACAACGCAGAGAAGAGAAGGAATAAGCGTAGGCTGAAGCGGATCTGATCAGGGTCAACCCGACCCGTCCCTCTGATCCTAAGCAATCCGATCTGGGCCATAATCTGTGACATTTATAGACCACGTTCCCTGAAAGTTTGAAGCGGTTGCGAGCCCATCACCCGACGTTCACCCACTAACCTGATGCACTGTCTTCACCAGAAGAGATCCAAACCCGACACTCATAGGATGAGCGCCACATAGATTAGAACTGAAGCCATTCCAGAAGCATTTTTCACCTATAAATACACCACAAAGGCGCATTTAAAAGGATTTTTTTGGCATTTTCAGAGTTGAAACTCCTATGAGAACCGAATTCCATCACCATTTTCAGACTATGATCATCTTTTAAAGTACACTTCAGAGAAGATTGAGTGAATCTATGCATTGGATGAGTGAAAGTGGGTGAGAATCATTGTTGTATCTACATTCAAATCATCAATTCAAAGAGTAGAAAGTGGATGTAGGCTATATAACGCCGAACCACTATAAATTGTGTGTTTTCTTCGTTTTCAATTTCATTTCATTAGAAATTGTTACTAGTTTGGGTGTTAGAGCCATTTTTGGATCTAACATTTTGGTGCTTTCATTGAGAGATCTTTGAATTCTTTGCTTTTTGGGATTATCGTTCGATTTTTTGGACCTTCAAGTTCAAAGAAGTTAATCCTCCATTTCCAACACTTTCAAGTATTTGCTGATTAATTACTAAAGAATTGGACATTATGGCTAAAGGAAAAGGAAAAGAAGTGCAAGGCATTTGGGAGAACGATGCTAGAGATGATCAACAAGCCATCATATTAACGAGGTCGCATGGGAAGAGCTCTGGACAAATCCGATCCAAACCAGATGTCCCGAACCGAGCTGATCAGGCGAATCCGAACCGACTAGGAAGCGCTGGAGCTGCTCAGACCCCCTCCGAACCGATCCAACTCTGGCACGCTACTCCGATTCGAACCGAATGAGACTGAAGCTGGTACATCTACTTGAGCACCCACTAATGCTCCGATGTAGGCCGTGACGACAGGTGATCAACCTGCTCCATCTGCACCGATCACGCACCGGGATTTTTCATGTTTTCTTGACATGCTTGAGAGTACTAGAAACACGTTGGAAGCCCATAAACGTGATAGTGTTTGCATGCAGGAGAACATGATCACCATGAGTAGGGAACTCAGTGATCTCTGGAGGCAAAAGACACCTTCCCCAACATGCCGCCTTGCTGCAGACTATTCATCTTCTTCGGATGAAGAACGTCCTCATGAAAGAAGGCCGCTTGAGCGACCTCAAAATCTAGATTAGTTGATCTTTGGATCTTTAGTATCCCATGAATATGCTGCTCGTGTGTTAGGACCTGATGACTTGAGCCTGAAAGAAACTATGTTGCTGCCAATGCGCGGATCCCACGTTCTACCCAGGGATCCTAATATTACTAATCCTACGCAAAAACAACTTCTTCAACCCCTTCCTCCAGAGATCGACCAAGAGCATAGGGAACAGTGTAGAGCAGCTACCGCCAGAAACAGGAGGTTATCCCTTAATCAGGAACACAGGGATAATCCGAATATTAGACCTAGTGAACCGGTGTAAATGTTGGGCAATGGTGCGTGAAATCATGTCCAAAAGCTGGCAATACACTAATGAGGACTGGGGCATTGAGCGAAGTCATACCCCCTTCATAGATGATATATTCAACTTTCAGTTCCCTCGGCGGTTTAACTTGCCACATATG
Source organism: Allium sativum (assembly GCA_030737875.1). Lineage (NCBI taxonomy): Eukaryota > Viridiplantae > Streptophyta > Magnoliopsida > Asparagales > Amaryllidaceae > Allium > Allium sativum. The sequence continues at coordinate 326,168,793 of CM060926.1, forward strand.
GATCGGTATTCATGGAGAACCGACCCAGGACAGCATATGATGAGGTATGCATGGTTCATGAATGCCGCAGCAGCTCCAAATGCTGTAAAATGCAAGACCTTCCTGATTTATCTAGAAGACGTGGCGTTAATGTGGTTCAACCGACTCCCTCCATAGTCGATATCAAATTTCACAGAATTGAGTGAACGCTTTATGAACCAGTTTCGACTTCACGCTCAAAAATATAAAAGCATCATAGAATTATCAAGGATTAAGCAGGCTCCAGGTGAATCTTTGAAGTCGTATTTAGACTGCTTCAACCTGGCTGTCACCGAAGTCAGTGACCCTCATGAGCCCACTATTCTGATGGACTTAATAGAAGGAGTTGACCTAGACACAGAATTTGGGGATTATCTACCCGGGAAACCACCCCCTACTAGGGAATTGTTCTATGAAAAGGCCAATATTCACTTAAGACGAGAAGAAGCTCATGCGAATAGAAAGAGAAAGTCTGAAGGGGCCTCGAGGGAAGGCGTCCAAAGTAATGTTGTTGTGAAGCAATCCGGTGACAGTTCGGGGAAGGTTGAGGTGAACGACGGCAACCAGAATGGAGGTAATAACAACAGGAATGGAAACGACAATAGGAGGAATAGGAAACAAGGAAACAATTCCAACAAAAGACCTCGATTCCAAACTTTTGAGAATTATTCGCTGTTAAATGACACATTGGAAAACATTTATTTGGACACATACAACATATTGCAATATAAAAAGACACCACCCAGAGCCGCCACCCAGAGACTCAACCAAAGAAGAGATCGTTACGGGAAAGTTTTGTTTGTTCCATGGAACCCACGGTCATTCCACCAATGAATGCCGTCATTTGAGAGATGTAGTTGAGAAATTGGTGCGGGACGGCAAGTTAGACGAGTACAAGGTTGCACCACGAGACAGGGGGCAAGGAGGGCAAGCCCCAAACCAAAACCAGCCTACTCCGAAACCCACTACCCAGCAAAAAGGTAAAGGGATCGTTATCAATACCATTAAAGGCGGACTCCATCTTGCTAGCCATAGTTCCAAAGCAATGGATCAGTACGTTAATGCCGCCAAGCACTTTGAGGTAGGAGAATGCAGTAACCTCAAAGACATTACTCTGGTGAAACAACAAAAGATGATATCAGACGACGTCATATTCCGTGGTAGAGACGATTCTGGAATTCAATCACCAACTAAAGATTCACCGGTAATTACCACGGGCATCGGCCCTGCTTTAGTCCATAAGGTGTTGGTAGACAACGGAAGCTCAGTTAATATCTTCTTCAAGAAAGCCTTTGAACAAATGAATCTCGAAGCAAAATATTTAAAGCCCTGCGAAGGACGGATACGGGGCTTCAATGGGGCATCAACGTCTCCGATGGGCTATGTAGAATTACCAGTGACATCAGGACAAGGAGATCGCCTGAGAGTTAGAATCCTTCCTTTTGTAGTTTTGGATGTTAAGTCACCCTACAATGCTTTCCTAGGTCGACCGAACCTCGCAGAGTTTAGGGCATGTATTGGACCTTGGTGCTTACTTCTTAAGTTCCCGACTGATGCAAGAGTAGGGGTGATGAGAGGTGATCAAGCTACAGGACGAGCTTGTTACATGACAGAGTTGAAGATGCTAATAAGGGTTAGATATACAACCCAAGGACATTTCTCCCTCTTCGAAGGAAAATTTAGTATAGCAATTAAGGGGTCTAGCCCCAGGAGTGTCTCCCTTAGATGTGCTCAAAGATATAGTTTCCAGAGAGGATAGAGAACCCAAGGATAGAAAGGCGACTCCCAATGAGACGACAGTAGATATATCCATTGACGATGCAGATTCAACAAAAGTATTGAAGATCGGATCATAGCTAGATCCATAGCAAAAGAGTTGACTAATTTTTTAAAGGCAAAATATAGATGTGTTTGCCTGGACTCACGCTAACATGAGTGGGATTTCGCCTGCTATTATGAGAAACTCTTTGAGCATCAATCTAAAACACCCGCCAGTCAAGCAGAAGAGACGGATGTTAGGCCCAGAGCGGTCAGCAGCTTTGAAGGAAGAAGTAGAGAAATTGAAGGATAATGGATTCATTAAGGACTTAAAATATCCCGAGTGGATATCAAATCCTGTCCTGGTCAAAAAGGCTAAAGGGAAGTGGCGTACATGTATTGACTTCTTTGACTTGAACAAGGTTTGTCCGAAAGATAGCTTTCCTCTTCCCAAGATTGATCAACTAGTGGAGTCGACGGTCGGACACGAGATCTTATCCTTCATGGATGCCTATTCGGGATACAATCAAATTCCCATGCACATAACAGATCAAGAGCACACAAGTTTCATAATAGAATTGGGATTATATTGTTATGTGGTAATGCCATTTGGATTAAAGAATGCAGGAGCCACATATCAGCTCTTGGTCAACCGCATGTTCTATAATCAAATCGGAAAAACCATGGAGGTTTATATGGATGACATGCTTGTGAAGTCTAGACGATCTTTTGACCATATAAAAGACTTAGCTGAAATATTCGGCTTTCTTGGAAGGTATGGGATGGAGTTAAACCATCTAAAATGTTCGTTTGGGGTCGCATCTGGAAAATTCCTCGGCTTTATCGTGAGCTCTCGAGGGATTGAGATAAATCCTAGTCAGATAGCAGCAATAAGAAATATTGAAGATCCACGAAAGATTAAGGATGTTCAAAGCCTGGCCGAAAAAGTTGCTGCATGGAGCAGGTTTATCGCCAAAGCCACAGATAAGTGTGTACCTTTCTTCGATCTGATAAAACGAGGGAAACGAAATTTTGAGTGGACTCCTGATTGTGTGGAGGCTTTCCAGAATTTATTAGACATATTAGAGAAGCCTCCAATATTGTCAAAACCTGTGAAACATGAAGATTTGTTCGTCTGCTTGGCAGTATCGTCTCATGCTGTCCGCAGAGCGTTGGTGCGTGAAGAAGATAAAGTTCAAAGGCCTGTATACTACGTAAGCAAGAAGCTAGCCTCCATAGAGCGTGATTATCCAAGAATAGAAGAGCTTGCTTATGGCCTCTTTATTACTTCCCGAAAGCTCCACCATTACTTTCAAGCTCACCCGATAATTGTATATGCTGGTCAACCCTTAAGGCAAGTGTTACAAAGACCCGAAGCATCAGGGCAATTACTTAATTGGAACATCGAGTTGAGCCAATTCGATTTGAATTTTCAACTGTGGAAATCAATAAGGGGACCAGCCTTAGCCGATTTCATAGCAGAACTCACGATACCTACAGAAGAAATGGTGGACGACAAGGTTGTTGCTTCTGAACACTAGTTGGAACTTAGTCCGTGGAAACTATATACGGATGGGGCCAGGAATGATCAAAGATCCGGCACTGGAGTTGTTTTAATCACTCCTGAAAGACGATCTATTTATTATGCCCTGCGATTGGAATTTTCTGACACCAATAATGACTCTGAGTATGAATCCCTGATTGCTGGGCTAATACTCGCTAAGGAGTTAGGAGTAAAGACCCTAGACATACTCTATGACTTCAGGATAGTTGTTTGTCAGGTGCGAGAATATTTTGTGATCAAAGGACCTCGGCTTGTTACTTATATTAAAAAAATTAAGGAGTTATTGGGCAGTTTGGGGCATTTCAGCATAACGCACATTCCAATAGCAGAGAATCAGAAAGCAGACAGGTTGGAAAAACTAGCAAGTTCTGATAACCCTGAAGAAACTGAAATGGTTCCAATAGAGGTATTGGAGTCACCGAGTTTCGAACTAACGGAGGTGGAGCTAATCCTAGAAACTGAGCCAGAGAGAGTCATGGATGACACCAATCAAGAACATTCTCGAAAGTGGGATTCTCCAACTAAAGAAATGCGAAAGATGAGCTGTAACACGTAAGGTTGCAAGATACGTTTTAAAGGACAACATCCTTTATCGCCAAGGATTTTCCATGCCCCTACTGCGGTGTATCGCACACGACGACATCAAACGTGTACTACAGGAAGTACATAAAGGTGAGTGTGGAGATCACACCGGGGGCCAAACTCTAGCAAAGAAGGTATTGCGGTACGGATATTTTTAGTCTACCATGAATAAAGATGCAGTTGACTACTCATAACGCTGCGATAAATGTCAAGGATTCGCCAAAGATCCCAGAGCACCCCCGACTCAACTTAAATCAATGGTAAGCCCATGGCTTTTTGCTATGTGGGGAAACGATATTATTAGAGTGTTACCCATCGCCAAAGGTGGAGCAAAGTACGCGTTCATAGCCGTGGATTATTTCACGAAAAGGGTGGAAGTTGAACCCTTAAGCACGATCACGGCAAGGAAGGTGATAAGTTTTGTGGTCAGAAACATTATTTGCCGATTTGAGATATCAAAGACCATTATAACTGATAATGGGACACAGTTCGATAGTGTCGAATTTAGAAACTTTTGTCAGAAATACAAGATCGATAAAAGGTGTATCGCTATAGCCCACCCACAGATAAATGGGTAAGTTGAGGCAATAAACTAGGTTATTAAATCCATTCCTAAGAAGCGGTTAGAACGAGAGAAAGCCAAGTGGGTGGATGAGTTGCCGCTAGCTTTGTGGGCCTACAGGAAACCTTTAAGATGGCAACTGGCCATACTCCCTTCTCACTCTCCTTCGAATCGGAGGCAGTGATCCCGGTGGAGCTCGAAGTCCCCTCTCATAGGGTAACATACAATGACCCAATGACGAATAGCGCACTCCTCCTAGATTCTCTTGACATGGTTGAAGAAAAAAGAGAGGAAGCTAATCTGTGTACCTCAAGTCATCGACACCAAGTAGCACATTATTATGACCGAAAAGTTCTCTTCAGGACTTTCAAACCAGGGGACTTAGTATTAAAACGAATCTTCCCGCCTTCAACCCAATTGGGTCCAAAGTGGGAAGGACCATATGTCATCCAACGGAAGCTTGATACAGAAGCCTTCAAGCTAATGACCGTGGATGGCGAGGAGATTCCTAGAGCTTGGAATGCTCAGCACTTGCGGCGATATCTGAGCTAAATAGGAAATGTTTTCCTTTTCTGTTTTTATAGACTATGTAAAAAGGCATGACTTGCCTTAAAAGGTCTATTTATATAAATGAAAAATTATGAAGTGGATGTAGGCTACGACTTAGCTGAACCACTATAAAAATATCGCGTGTCATTTACTTTCCTACAATATTTTTATCTTAAGTAATTGTTCTATCATGAATACGAAGCACAAAACATTAAATTCAACTTGAAAAATTGGAGACAATTTGTGTATAGGAGCAAACGAAATGACTGTTTGTGTAATAAGATAGAAGGAATGGGAAGACGACATTACTAACTCTTATTCTCATGAATCGAGAGAGAGTATAAAGGATGGGAAGACAACGTCCCTTGAGGCGTGAAGATGCACCCCGATAAGAGACCGCCTCAGTAATACTCTAATCTGGTTATGAGACAGGAGAGTATAAAAATGCTAGAAGAGTAATCGTCAATGACAAAAGATATGTAGCCCCGCCGGAGAGTAGGGGGCAACTGGATGTTGAATTTAATCAATCTCGAATAAGCCTTAATCAGTCATTCAAGATTGACTGGGAGCATATATATATATACATATGTTCCCTTAATAATGACTTTATTCTGTAACTACGATATGACATGTTGTTTGTCTGCATTTTTACTTAAATAATAGATTCAAAAACGTTTGACATTGCAAGGAACAAACTACTTTATTCACAAACACATGAGCTTATATAGAAAAACTAAGCAAAAGACGCGAGGGTCGCACTCGCTACAACAATAACGGACCGGTGGAATATCAAAACAAAAAACAAAATGCATTGTCATTTAGACTTTGGAGTAGACTTTTCTTTCTTGATAGACTTAAGCTTTTGTTTCTCCTCCTTATCAGCTTCATTGATGATGTGTTTTTGGCTCTTCTTCTCCAAATTTGATGTGCTGGAGCCCATGGACTTCTTCCTAGCAATTGGAGCACTGGGTTCAGCAGAAGATTTTTTAGCAAGTTCCTCAGTGATTGATCTTGTTGAAAGTTTAACGACTAACCTTGAACCGGGATGTACTATCGCAAGAGGTTTAAGATTTTCAAGATTTATCTCCTCAACTTTCAACTGCATACGCTTATCTTTCTTGGCCTTCATCTCCGCCAAAGTCAGATCATCGACATTCCCTTCTTCCCCAGTTATAGTAACGTTGGGGTCGTTATCATGTCCGTCATTACCACTGTCATCTTTTAAAGTAGCTATTATTTCATCATCATAAGGAGTTTCAATATTAGATGGTATAGGAGCCTTGTCAACAACCACCTTTCTCTTGCCCTCTTCATCCTTCCCAAGATCTGTAGCAGTGACTTTATCCTGTTTCTCCTGGGTCTTTTCAGTAGACTTTTTACCTGGAGATGTCTTTTGTGAATCGTTGGCTCTTTCAACTGGCTTAGTACCTACAGAGTGAGAAGCAACAGTTATTAATTCAGAAGAAAACATGGGGTCTTCAATAGTCTGTCCGACAATATAACCAAAGGTTGAAATATCTTTGATGAATTGAGTGAAAAGGTAGAAATACCTTCAGCAGACTTCTCAACTTAAACAGCAATAACGTCAGAGGTAGACTCGGTAATAGGAGACAAAAGAGAAGCCTCGGGAATTCCTGGCCTTTCCGGGCCATATGCCTCTACTCCGATAACCTCAGCTGTAGCAGAAGTGGAACCAGTTTCGATGTTATTTTTTCCTTTGGCCTGACGTTTCTCCTCCTCCATGGCAGCAGCAATAAGTCTACGCCCTTGGGCCAAGTGCACTGATTCCTCACCTCTAAGGAATGTCTCCATAAGCTTATTTTCATCAATTGAATCCACCCCGAGTTTTTCTTTCTCCCATTCGACCAATTGGTTCCATGCATATACAAGGGGAGTAGGATAATTCTTAAGCCAGGCAAGGTTTCGGTGACGGATCACTTGAGCAAAGAATCCAACCATGGTTCCACTACTCTCATCAATCTCCCTTTGGGCGTCTTTGAGCTATTTGTTGACTTCTTCAAATTGCTGCAAAGTTGTATTTACATTTCCTTCAGCAAGAGATGCCCTTTTTTCGGCCTCCAATAGCTTAGCCTCAAGATCTGCATTCTTTTTGGCTAAATCTGCTTTCTCTTGGACAAGGCAAGTATTTTCAGATTTGGCATCCTCAACCCGTTTCTTTAAATCTATCTGCTCCTGGCTATGGGATTCAAGCTCGGAATGATAACGCTTTTGTAAGTCCTCGAGTTGCTTTTTATAATTATCCGTGTCACGCTGCACAAGAGCAAGCTTAGCTTGGGCATCCTCCATATCTTTTTTAAAATTTTCGATGGCCCTCGCATCATACTCAATAGTGTCAGCCATGGTTTCCACATCTGCTACTAGATCACTAATGATTTTAGAGAGGATCTTTGCATACTTCTTGATTTCTTTAAATTGTTTATCCATAAAATCTATGGTAGCCTTGACATCATTAGCCTAGTCAGGTTTTATCGGTTTGAGTTTTGGAACGAAGTGCATGTGCCTAAAATGGTGTTCGGGAAATTGCTGACTCAGAACTTCCAGCCTGGTTCTCGTCATTGAGGATAACTGGTCTTGTGGTAGTTATGTCAATAGTGTGACGAGATAGTTTCGCGGTGGGTCGTTTCTTCCCAACATCTTTCCCTGATCTTGGTTGTTTCCCTTTGGGATTAGAAACCCTTTGTGATGTATCATCTTGAGGAATCATGCCCTTAGAGGGAACAAGAGGCTTAGCCTGTGCTTGTCTTTCTCATGATCTGAAGAATGACTCTTGTGTTTGTCTGAGCCTCTGCGGTGTGCGTTCGAGAACGGGAAGGTCGATAAGGTTTTGGAAGTCGATCCCTCCTGTCGTCTCTACCCCTACTCACATAACGATCATGTTTATCGTCGGGATCTATTGGGGGCATGCTTGAATGAACACCTCGCATATGGTATCGCTGCCTCCCCATTTTACCTATAAGAAGAAATGAAATAATATTAAGATCAATATTAGCATAAAGCTCAAGTGTTGTGACGTGCAGTGCTAGAGTGTTATGTGTATCCTAAGTTATGTTTCCCCCCAAATAGACCAGAGCACCGATTGATTGTATCTGCGACCTTTACAGGAGTGATCTCTTCCTCGGATGTAAAAATGAGAGGATTTGTTGGGAAATCCTCTAAAGAATAAAAAGTTTCTGGCAGGGAAAGATCCCCTAGGCCCTAAAATGTGGAATCATCAGCTATGGGAGTGTATCCTAGGGGAATAACTGATGGCAACCCCTTTGGAGAAATTGGCCCCTTAGGAGTGGCCGCATCATCGGGAGTAATATATTTGTTCATGTCAATGGCAAGTATATTCGCTAGTATGTCATCTCGAGTTGCAGAAGATGAAGGAGAAGGAATCTTTTGAGGCATCGGAGGATCCTTCAAGCTATCTCTATGCCTCAGTGAGGCCTCAATTGGACCTTCAACAGAAGGTATATACACATAGGGTCCCTCGCCATGCCCTATGCTACGAGTTATAGCAACAAGACGATGCCTATGAAGATACTCATCCACTAAACACTTTTTGATGGTCAAGAATTTCTGGTCACTGTTGAATAGCCGATTCAAGCGATCAAATTGTATTGAATGTTTTTCTTACGACGGATTAGGAACTTCAAGTAAAAACAAACGACGTTAGTATGTTTCTGAGGTCTGAAATTTAAAACATTGACGTCCTTACTTCACTTGAGCCAACTTCTGGCGCACCCTAGCTGCTGTCTAATGTAAAATCACTCAGTCTTTGGATCCCCAGCATTAAGACTAAATGAAACGGTGATAATTTTCCTTTTTTGCATAGATTCGAAATATACAAAGGACGGAGTGTCGTTATTTCGATGTTTGAAGTTGTAAAAGAAATGAACATCTTCAAAAGTCAACTCTTCACCAAGAATTTCTTTATAGGCTAGGTACAGGGTATACAAATAGGCGCAAGAATTGGGAAGATGTTAAATGGGGCCAATCCTTAACTGTCTCAGGAAATCGACGATGAATGGGTGGGAATGGAGGTATCGCTCCAACAAGACACATTAATCTGGAAATAGCCACATATCCTTCTGGTGGATTATGGGGGCGATCTTTGTTTGAGGGTAAAAGGGTATCTCCTTGAAGAATCCCATGCTTGAGGCATATCCGTATTAGTCTATCGTTATCAGTTGTCGACTCAACTGAATCTTTAGGCAATTTCAAGATAACTGCAACCCTGAATTTGTCGGGAGCACGGTTATCTCCTACTCCTTCTTCTTCTTCACCGAGAGAGATATCACCCATAGTAGAAGCTTCACTGTTATGAACTTCCATCTCATAGTCTAAGCCTTCACTATTCCATCTTGAGTCTGAGGTGGAAGATACATCCTCGACGAGTGGATTATCAGATGACCTTGCAAAATCTCCCCTTGCTGCCAATCTAGACGAGCGTCTTTCTGCCATAATCGCTAAGTTATCGAAGAAGCAAGAATCGAAGTTAGAGTAAAGTTGCCCATATCTACCATGCATATGTATGAACTAAAGTGTACAAAGTGTGTACAAGAGATAAAAAGTAAATGCATAAAGGTACAGTGCAAAAGTTTGACGAAGCAGTAATGTGTTCCGGATAATCTTGCAATTTCTGTCATGATTATAAGGCTCTATCCTAACTGTCCATAAAGTCATAGACCAGGGCCAATATTGATTAAGTTAGTTGAGTCACTTTTAACAAAGTCGCTTCAGATCGGTTTGTTAGCCCTGGGTGGTATGGGATCGGTTCCGATGTGCGTGTTATGATCAAATTAGTTTAAGTTCCCTCTCTTATATCAAGACTGGATCGGTTCGTTAGCCCTGGGTGGTATGGGATCGGTTTGGGTACACAAGTCATCAACAGGTAATTTTGAATGGTTCACCGGAGTAGATCGGATCAGATGGATTTAGAAGTAGGTAGCCACGAGTGGGTCGGTCGACACAAACCGAACCATCCTTATGTCCTTAAGCTTATTTTTCCCATGATCATGCTTCACCTTCCGACAGGACCCGGTTGGATGAATTTATTTCTCCTCCCTCTTGTGCCTCCTACTTCGAACCGATCCAATTCCTCTCCCACTTTTCTATCTTCTCCATTTCTTTATCAACACCAAACCCACCTCCTCTCCAATGCTCATCCACTTTTCACAAACTCCATCACAACGAAGTACCCATGGATCTACATGTTCAGCGTTGGCTCCAGCTTCCTCCGCAACCATCTCGAAGCGGCGACGAGACCACCAACGTCGATGGCGAGGGAACACTCAGCATCGTGTCGAAGTTGACACAATAATGGGCAAAATTATTCGAATCGCTCTTAAATTCCGAGTAAGAATCAGTTAAAGAACAAATTAAAGCTTTACCTATGGATTTATTTCGAGGGATTGAGGATTTTTTCTTCGTGATTTACGAACTAGGGTTAGAGACTGTGCTGAGCGACAAGGAGGAAGGCGGAATAAAGTGAAGCGTAGAGAAATATTTGTGCAAATATATACAAGGATAGGGGCTTTTTGTTTTCTTCGTGGGCCCCCAATGCCTGACTCGACCCGTCAAGAGAAAGGCCCTCATCAGTGCAGCTTTGTGATTCATCGCAGTGACAACCGGATCGGATAAGATGGACATACAACGCCAGAAGCTCAACCCAGTGCGCTAGATTGTTTCAGAAAAAGAAATGGCAATCTAATAAATATGCATCATTAAGTTTACCTGGAGGAGCTACTAGACATCAAGCAAAACTCTCAAAGTTATTTGAAGTAACGAAAGCAATTTGTGCGCTCTATGATATATATATATATATATATACATACATACATACATACATATATATATAGAGAGAGAGAGAGACCAAGAGGTGCAGCTTGATGAAGCAACACAACTTTACAAGCGAATGGAAGCGACTATTCAATGATTTAAATTCAAAGATCAATGGATATACAATTTCGAAGCATGCTCTATTTTCAATAGAGGCGTACTTCGAGGGGGCAAAAAGTTAGCCAACTTTGTGAATTAGGCTACACAAAATTAGAAGATCAATTATGAAGGATGTTTACTAAAAGAATTCCCACCTCAGCGACTGGATCGGATCAGTATTACTTGGTCAAGGCAGAACAATGCAGAGAAGAGAAGGAAGAAGTGCTGGCTGAATCGGATCGTGGTCAACCCGACCCATCCCTCTGATCCTAAGCATTTCCGATCTGGGCCATAATCTGTGACAGTTAGAGCCCATGTTTCCTCAAAGTTCAGAGCGGTTGCGAGCCCATCACCCCACATTCACCCACTGACCTGATGCACTGTCTTCACCAGAAGAGATCTGAACCCGACACTCATGAAATGAGCGCCGCGTGGATCTGAACCGAAGCCATTCCAGAAGCATTTTCCACCTATAAATACACCACCAAGGCATGTTTAAAAGGATTTTTTGGCATTTTCGGACTTGAAACTCCTTTGAGAACTGAATTCCATAACCATTTTCAGACTACAATCATCTTTTAAAGTACATTTTAGAGGTGACTGGGTGAATCTATGCATTGTATAAGTGAAAGTGAGTGAGATAAATATTGTATCTACATTCAAATCATCAATTCAAAGAGTAGAAAGTGGACGTAGGATATTTAATGCCGAACCACTATAAATTTTGTGTTTTCTTCATTTTTAATTTCATTTCATTAGAAATTGTTACTAGTTTGGGTGTTAGATCCATTTTTGGATCTAACAGTAGTGAATTGGACTGCTTAACCTAAGTTAATACTTAGGGATTGTATGAACTTAAATTTAAGTTGGGAGGGTTAAGTAAATTGGGCTGAATAAAAGGGGAGGGTTAAGTAAATCTTGGATAGGTGGGTAATATTAGTATATATAGGCCCAAAAACTTAAATGTTGTGTAAACATGCTTGAATCAGTGGGAGGGTTAAGTAAATCTTGGGTAGGTGGGTAATATTAGTATATATAGGCCCACAAACTTAACTTGATAAGGTATGTAATTAAAGACACCTTTTGGTAAACATAACTAGTTGAAAACCTAGTAGTGGGGATGCAAGACAATGGGGAGAGCTTGCATCATCTTGTGTGGGAACCATTTCAGTTAGTAACCTTTAAGTATGTATCAAACGGGTACTCCGAACTAGGTCGGAGTAGGGCACACTTAATGAGTTGACTGTAAAAGATCCAAACATGGAGGCGGTGTTGACAGCGCGTTCCAATGGGGTCATATGCGTGCATGACTCCGCTTGCTGGGGAAGATAAGACGCTGTGACATCAGTAGATATGGTTGTGCACATCCGAAAAATAAAGGGTTGACACTTTAGGGAGTGATACTCCCTACTGTGGGGCCAGCACAGGGTATCTATGGAAAAGGGAGATGATCGATTGGGGGTAGTAAATAGGGTACATCTAGTCTTGTCTATTTCTTTGGGGTACCTGTGTTTTTGTCTAGGCTAATACCTGTTATTTTTGTTTAGGTGTGGGTTGAAACCCGTTACTAAAGTACACCTAAAACTACCATTACGTTTCTATTGGGATCATTCTGTTTCTGTTAAGCAATTGGGGAGTATGTAATCCTAATACATATCTGTTGTACTAGTATTGGTACAGAGTAAGGAAAGTATTAAGAAGCGCTATCTATTCTATCCTGTTGTCCTATTTACCTTGTTATATCTGCCATTTATGTAGTGATCTCTCTTATCCACTTTGTATGACTATCATGTTACTTTTGTTTATTTACTGGCTAAAAGTAACTAGACATGCCAGACATTATGTCTAACCCTTTTTGTTTCCCCTTCTTTCTTCCATCCTCCCTCCAGGTTCTCAGGGAGGAAACACACAGGCTTGAACATGATTCTGCTTATTTTGCTGGAGCTGCTGATATGTATGGATCAAGCTCTTATCCTTGTTGCTATGGCCATATTTTGTTCTTGGGGAATTTTATTTCTTTTATGTAATCTGATATTTCTGAAGTACAATACAGTGGTTTTTATGTTGTAATGATTTTTTATATTTCAAACAAATGATATTTCGGACCACGGTATTTTGATGATTAATAAAGTCGTTTGTTTCTACTGTAGAATTTTTTATATCTATCTTGTAATATTCTGTGTCTATTTACCTAAATGCTTCACGAAACTTAATGCTTTCCCTTTGTGAGTGAAATTAACGGACGTAGGGTGTCTTAATTTATCCAAAGAAGTGTTTCCGAGTGGGGAGCACCAGTTGTGTTTGATACTAAGGCCGATGGTTCCCTTCACTTATGTGTAGACTACCGCAAGTTGAACAAGGTGACTAGGAAGAATAATTATCCTCTTCGACAGATAGATGATTTTTTCGATCAGATAAATGGAGCAAGAGTGTTTTCCTAGTTGGATCTCGCGACAGGATTTCATCAGCTTCGAGTAGCAGCTGAGAGTATACCTAAAATGGCATTTCGAACACCGTCTGGATTCTATGAGTGGTTGGTCATGCCATTAGGGCTGACCAATGCACCCACATATTTTGTTGATCTTATGAATAGGGTTTTCAGGAATTAATTAAATAAGTTTGTTCTTGTGTTCGTGGATGATATCTTGATTTACTCGAGGACAGAGGAAGAACACAAGGAACATTTGAGGACAATGATGGAGGTTTTGAGGAAACACCAATTAAAAGGGAAATTTTCTAAGTGCCAACTCTGGAGGAGGGAAGTGAGGTTCTTGGGCCATGTTGTTTCAGAGAATGGTATTGCCGTGGATCCTGAGAAAGTGACTATGGTGCAAGATTGGTATATGCCGTAACGGACGTGAGAAGTTTCTTAGGATTAGCTGGATATTATCGTAAGTTTATTCAAGACTTCTCCAAGATAGAGGCACCGTTAACTCAGTTGACCAAAAAGAATCAAGCTTTTGTTTGGGAAGAAAGGTGCGAGAATGCATTTAAAAGTCTAAAGGAGAAGTTGATATGTGCACCAGTGTTAGTTATTCCTAAGGGGAACAAAGAGATAATGGTATACACGAATGTCTGTGGTACCGGACTAGGTGTTGTATTAATGCAAGGAGGTAAGGTTGTAGCTTATGCTAGTCGGCAGCAGAAACCGCATGATAAAAGAAATCCTACACATGATTTAGAATTGGCAGCAATTGTGTTCGCGTTGAAGATGTGGAGACACTACCCCTTGGGAGAAGGATTTGAGTTGTTTACCGATCATAAGTCATTAAAATATCTTTTCTCCTAAAAGGATTTAAATCTTCATCTGCAGTGATAGTTAGAGTTCTTGGCTTTATATCATTTCAATATCGTGTACACACCCGGGAAGGGCAATGTGGTAGCTAATGCATTGAGCAGGAGACATTCCAGTTTGGGGGCTATGTTTCTTGAATGGAAGCAACTGGAGTATATCACGGGATATGATTTTAGACCTAAGTGCTGATTGGATCCAGAGATGTTAGCAAGTTTGACGATTAGACCAACTTTGATTGAGCGGATCAGTTCCAGTTAAAGGGACGATCCTAACCTACTAGAAATCATCTCCAAAGTAGAGATGGGTATCGATGGTGAGGAAATGAACAAGTACGGACTTGATCGAGAAGGATGGCTTCGAAAGAACAGGAGAATAGTTGTACCCAATGTTTATAGATTGAGAGATGAAGTGCTTAGAGAATGTCATCACTCGAAACTGACTATGCATCCCGGTGGGAACAAGATGTATCGAGACATGAAGCAGACCGGTAACGACCCGAACTTTCCCGGTCTTCGAAGAGAAGAGAAAGAATGGATTGTAATGAGAACACAACAAATGAGAACACAAACAGAAGAACATTTCATTGCTTATTATAACAAATTACATCAGATTACAGAAATATGCAGAGTCTGAACAAATTATATACATTTGATAAATATCAGAGATTTACAAATTACAATGCAACGGAAAATAATACCAAACACAACTGAAAGAGATACACGGATACAGGGCTTTCCGAATATCATTCCAACTGTAATCCAGGATCCTATGAATATAAATCTACAAAACCAAAACTACTAGCTACCCGTGAGGAAAATAGAGGCACCTAGAGTTTAGGTTAAAACAATAAACTCCAGGTCAGCCATGTGACCAGTGTGAGAACTAAAACAGTTATTTAAAACTTTACTTTAAAATCATATATATCAAAGGACCACACCGTATAACATGGAACAGGTTTCCTCCCAAGAATACCAGTGCATATAACAAAAAAGCGCGATGCTTTTTGGAAAAATGAAGCTATTATAAGACCCAGGTCCCATCACCGAATGCAACGCCAGCCGGAGGATAGGGTTTTCCTTTATAGTAGCCAAACATGCTTGGTACGTTTAAAACAAATCAGTTGATACTATTATAAGTGCATAGTGTATAAAACAACTTCAAATATAAATGTATCAATCCTAGACAGCATGGGTACCATATATCATGTCGCCAATACTAGGCTCTACAATCAAAACCGAAATGTCATGTATTGGAAGTTGGATTTCCATCTATGAACCAAGCCAAGGGATTTTCCTTACTGAATTCGAGACGCTCTAGCCCGCCCCTCAGGATACAGCCTCAACTGCACCTTGGATCGTCAGGGCAGATCCACTCGATGTGGATTAAAATGCCTGAACACTACGTTTCCCTACCCTATAGGGGTTCAATCTGGTCTGTATAAAGACCATACCATCCATCGGCCCTGCAGTGCCGATATATCTGAGGCGCCTCGCTATCCATCATCAACATAAGTAAAACGTCTGGGCGTGCAAAACCCAGACACCACTCCTAGCTAGAAGGAAACGCATGTCCTCCCTGATGTCCTCTCCCATTTCTGGTTCACACCGGGGTGTGAGGCTCGCGAATTAACGGTATACACAAAACTATGTTATGTTAAGTCGTGCTTTGATCATCAAACCCAAGACTCTTCTTTCCAACAGAAGCCTTGATTCTTTGCATCTCAACATACCACACAGGCAATTCACGCTAAGCAACTGATATCGATCAATCACACAGAATGAAATCCAATGTCAGACACACATCCATTTACAAGTTCGTTCTAGGTCTGTACGAAACCGGAGGCACCTTATTCCTCATCCCATATGTCCAATACAGGAGAGAGGTCCTCGCATATCCGGTCGATCTTTAAGTACGTCTGGAACGATCACCACTTATTACCTTGTCTTGGGTGTACAACCCAATCAAGACATTAGTAATCATCCAAACGATGTGAAAAGCTCCGGTCTTCAACCACTATCTTCATCGTTGACTCATCGCTGATTCAGTTATTCAGAATGGGATAAACCCGGTCTTTTCGAATAACTCGCTTATGTTATAAACAAGTGCTATAAAAACACAACATATGCCTCATTCCAATTCTGAATTCTTTTATTTAAATATTCATATCTTTTGGGAAAGGTTCCCATTAATTTTATCAAAGATAAATTCATTAAATTTATTCCTTAATCTTCCTTTGGATATCAATTCAAACCAAAATATGGTTTATCCAAACTAGTCGGGATTAGTGAACCTTGCCGAAGTAATCATTTGTTTAATTTCCCAATCCCAACCGATTCATCCCATGAAGCAAAACTGGCGATACTTCATATCTAACACCACAGAGTTATCGGTAAAGTTAATTACCATTTCACGTTCAAATCTAATTAAAGATTTAACTATCGCTTGGAGCAAAACTGGTGATACTCCATTCTTGATCATTTCTTGAATTTGATAATTTTAGTTATCAGATTCACTTCTCAATCTAACTAAAGATTCATTAAAACTCTAATTCAGTTTTAATCTCCAAAAATCATTACTTAATGATTATTCCAAGTTAAGTAATTAATCTTATCTTTAACTGGGTTAAAGAACTAACGTCATTTAAAACACAGCTCACGATAAACCCACAATCACGTTCCATTAACAATGGAATCTTCATGGAATACGGATCAATATATATAATCGATATGAACTTCCATATCCAACTGATAATATAATTGGAATAACGACAAAGCCTTTTTAAATTCCATATATATTAACATTCTTCCTCAACAGAAACTCACTTTGATTATTTCAAATCGGATTCCATTCCATTCCAATACATTAAATTGGAAAACTTTACTTTAGAAAATCTCCACTAAATCTTTAATAAAAATATTTATAAATTCTAAATCTCATTTCACTGTAAATCGGGTTGAAGAACGAATGTCGTTAAAAACACAGTTCATAATAAATCTAATTCACATTCCATTTCAAATCCAATTAAATATTAATTAATTGGTAATTCTTCTCTGCATCTTAATTAAAAGATTTATTCTTTTCACACGGGGTTTAAGAACAGTGTTACTAGAGACCCCATCCCATCAGCCTCTAACCGTAAATTAGTAAGAGAACAATTCCCTAAGTATTAATCCCAAAGGCCAAAATCAACATCCGATCAATACCCAGGAAACCATTCATCTTAGCTAATTTCTAGTTAGTTTCTAATTTTCTTAACTCCATTGGGTTTAAGAACAGCATTTTTAAAGATACCAATCACGAAAAACATAAAATCCAATTTGATATTAAATACAAGGCTCTGAATAGAAAATATATCGGCTTATATTCAATATCAAATTTTGAAACCAACAATTATCGTATTAGGAATAACGATATATATATATATATATATATATATATATATATATATATATATATATATATAACGATTTATATATATATCTTCCAAATTCCTCCACAATGTCCATATAGTCACGGAATCCATTATCGAAGTATTTCGAATATAATTTCGATTCAAATCCATTCCAATTCATATATTGGAAATTCTGGTTATTTTTAAAAACGTTTCAAATCCAATTTATTTATTTTAAAAATAATTGGATTATAATTCTAGTTAATGACTAGTTTGTTTCGATAAAATATATTTTTATCTTTTCAAATATGAAATTTTTCATCCCAATTCTTTCCAAATCATTTATTATGATTTTACACAAATTATTACTATTTTTAATAATTTTATCAAGGCCCGTATATTCGATTTCCACAAACGGCCATCGAACTGCACTTACGACGACCTTTTCCCAATTTGATTTGGACATATTCCAAATCCAACCGTTGGATTTCTAATTTCTTGTATTCATTAGAAAGCTCTTTTCGATATGAACCCAACGTTCTGGTTTTAGGAGAATCCGACGGTTGGATCTCCCGTAATGTCCATTCGAAGTCAATGGTCGAATTCGTGAACTGCCGCGGCGCGGCGCGTTCTATTCAGGCCACTATTTATATGTAATATATATATTATATATGTTTCATCGATTTCCATTTAAAACGCATTTTATAAATCGTTTTCGAAACAATATCAACTTCATACTCAATTTCAAATCAAAATTGAATATTCCGTATCATTATAAATGATAATATTTTCAAAACATTAGACTTTGAAATCACTTCCTTTTCGATATTCATTGTAAAAATAAATAAAATCGATATAAATATCGTTCATGTCAAACTGGAGTTAATCTAATCAACACAGCTTTTTATATTTAAATATGTTCGTGTCCATCCCAAATCGGACATCAAAATCAGATTTTGATTCTTTTCTGAATATTATTTCAAAATATTCCTTATTTTAAAATATTCGTTATTTTAAAATATCCATTCATTCTGAATTGGTATCAGACACAATCAATTACCATCTAATGTTATTTATATGGATTTCATACAATACATGTATATAACAACAATGAAAACAACAATCTATCATGCAGAGTGCATTCTACACCGTATAAGCATTAATCATAAATAATTAACGCTTTCAACAGTCTGTCAACCTATCGATTGACATACAACTAAACAACTGGGATTAGTGTATGTCAAATATCATCCCAATACCCGTGTGGGGTTTCAATCAACAAACACAGATTTTTATTTGTGCAGTTGGGCGATGTGTAAAATCTATCATCCCAATTAATATCAATAAAATGGGTGTACATAAACAAATCGTCTGATTTGTAAATGAATATTTATTTTATTTCCTGATAACTTATATATATATATATACATTTATATATCTTATATCAATAATTTCATATATACATCAATACAGTCAATTACAATCCCAAGCACAATCCACACAAACAATACAATCAAACAAGTCATCCATGGTCTTTGGATGATGGGTGTAGGCATTGCTAAACACCATCTGCATCCTAGTATATATTTAACTAGAAGATAAATTTAAAGTGAGAAGGTCTCACCTTTGGGTTCCACTCTGCCGTTTCATTTTTGAATTTCTGAATGGCTTGGATTTGCCCGAAATTCCAATGCGATCCTTTCCCGCTGTTCATAGTAAAAATCGCTTTTTTAATATGATGTTTATTTTAAAAATCACATTTTTATAATGGCATTTCATATATAGAAATCATATACTTTTACTACGCTTCTTTCTATATAAAAATTATATTTTTACATCTCTACTTCTTATATAAAGATCGAATCTTTATTTCGCTACTACATATATAAAAATCGTATTTTTATCCCCGCTACTTCATTATAAAACCTCAACCTTATATTTAAAAAAAATCACTTTTTATATTTTCAAAAATCACTTCTTTATATTTTCATATCAAAGAATTCATATTTTCCTAAACAAAGAAATCATATTTCTTTAATAAACAAAAATCAAATCTTTATACAAACCAAATCTCATCTTTAAACAATTAAAAGTTTATTCTTTAATCAATTAAAAATCTAATCTTGTATTCGCTATATGAACAAATAAAAATCCTATTATTTATATATAGAAAAGTCATACCTTTACCATGTAAAAATCGATTCTTTAATGGCGGGGAGGCTTCGCTGTGATCCGAGAGGAGGAGGGAGAGTTAATTGCAAATAAGAGATATTAAAAATCGGATTTTTTTTATTGGTGGGGACCCGGGGTCGGAGATGGGGGTGTTGGGGGTGGCACTGGGCTGTGGGTGGTGGCGCAGGGTCTAAGGGAGGCGGCGGCTGGCCATTGGAGGTGGTGGTGCGATTTGATTTGGGGATAGGGTTTTAAGGGGGCACAGTTCCCACGTCGGAGAGAGGGGAGGGAAGAAAGGAGAGGGGGTGCGATGGGGAGGCCGGCGACGGTCGCCCACCCATGGTGGCGCGACATCGACGACGAGGGGGGGCAAGATCGAGCACGACGGTTTTTTTTCTTTTTTTTTCTCGTTGACCTTCAACTGAAGGAAGAAAAGGAAAAAGGGATTTATTATATATAGTTATATTTTTATTAATTTAATTCAAGTCCAGAAAGTTAACTTTTTAATTCGAACTCCAAATCGAACCCAACGACGATCGCCTCTAGCTAACTACCCCCATTCCGAACACAATGGGATATGTCCTGTAAGCCAATTCGACCGTCCCAATCAGTTTTCGTTAAATTTACAATATAAATAAATATTTCAGTCAATACTGAATTTAATGTACATTTTAATTTAGTGGGGCCACATACTGACTCTAAAAATCCAAGAAAAAATATTTCTAGCTTCATATTGAGAATACGGTCCTAACAAAACTAATTTCATCAAATTTGGTGACCATTTGAAAAATTGCCATTTTCCAGTCGATTAAATTCAAACTGAAATGACCAAACACGTTTAAATTCACCACGGTCACATATCAACTCCAAAAATTATGAAAACTGGAATCTAGCGATAATTTGACATTTCGGGTCCAACAAGAGTGGTCTCATCGAAAACAGAGGCCGTTTGCAAAATCTTCATTTTTAAGGGTTATATTTCCATAGCGACTATTCTGAATTTTCAATTGGGAATAACTTTTTATCTCCTCTATGAAATTTGGATTTTTCAGATTCATTGGAAAGATATTTTCAAATAGATTCAAATATTTTTGGTTTTACCAAAATTCGGTTTATTTTGAATCTTGAACATTCATTTGAAATTTGAAACCGAATTTTCAAACTAGCGCGCCATTTCCAAATCATTTTATAAATAAAATAAATATTTATATTCTAACTTCAATTTAATTAAATATATACGTTCTAATTGTATTCAAAATAAATTTCTAGTTGTTATTATTTAAAATATATCATTTTAAATATTCAAAATTCATTAAAACTGCTAAAATAAAATTTTTAAATTGGTTCTGATTTCCCGGGTTGTTACAAGACCTACTACTGGGAAGGGATGAAGAGAGACGTTGGGAAGTTTATATCCAAGTGCATGAACTGCCAGCTAGTTAAAGCCAAGCAAAAGAAGCCTTGTGGTTTGTTACAACCGCCAGAAATTCGCGAATGGAAATGGGAACAAGTCTCGATAGATTTCATTGACGGCTTGCCAAGGACTAGACCGGGTCATGATAGTATTTGGGTGATTGTGGATTGATTGACCAAAAGTGCAAGGTTTATCTTGGTCACGTCGAATAAAACGACAACTAAGTTAGCGGAATTGTATGTGAAGTGGTTAGTGAGATTTCATGGCGTACCTAAAGGGGTTGTGAGTGACCGAGATCCATTATTTACTAGTGGGTTTTGGAAGAGCTTACAAGAGACTTTAGGGTCAGAATTACATCTCAGTACCGCGTACCATCCTCAAACCGAAGGTCAAACAGAGAGGGTGAATTGTGTATTAGATGATCTCTTAAGAGCTTGTACATTGGATTTTTGGGTTCATGGGATGACCATTTGCATCTGGTTGAGTTCGCATATAATAATAATTACCAGTCCAGTTGGTATGGCTCCATTTGAAGCTTTGTACGGAAGACTGTGCAACTCACCATCATGTTGTTTGGAAAATGGTGAGAAGTTTGTGCTTGGACCAGATGTAATAAGAGAAACTTCAGATAAGATCAAGGTTATTCAACAGCGAATGAAGGCTGCCCAAGTTAGGCAGAAGAGTTATGCTGATAAAAGACGAAGAGATTTGAAATTCTCTGTTGGCGACTTGGTATTCGTCAAGATTTCTCCGTTGAGGAATGTAATTTGATTTGGTAGGAGAGGTAAATTGGCACCAAGATTTGTTGGTCCATTCCAGTTCTTAAACAAGTTGGGAATTTAGCATATAAAGTTGGATTGCCTCACATGATGACGGGAGTGCACAACATATTTCATGTTTCTTAGTTAAGGAAGTTCGTGCACGATTCTAATATGACTATTTCACCAGATCAGTTGGATGATATCAAGATAGAATCCGAAGCAGTTGGAACTGCAGAACAATTCGTATTGTCCAACACGATACAAAGCAGCTTCGAAATAAGATGGTGAAACTGGTTAAGGTCCAATGGGGGCGATAATGAGAATGACTGTATTTGGGAAACCGAGGAGAGCATAAGGAAGTCATATCCAGAGCTATTTACCTGGTGAGATTTAATCACGATATAATTACTCCTTTATTAGTATACCTCATGCTAGGATAGGCTTGTTGTGTTATTACGTATGTTTGATTATTTGTAAATGGCTGATAGGCATGCGGGGCACCATTGTATGTTCTAGTTAAGGAATTTCGGGGGGCGAAATTTCATAAGGGAGGTGAGTGTAATGACCCACATTCTACGTATCGGAGGATCATAGAATATTTATTTTATTTTCATATGAAGTCATATGGTCATGTAACTTAGGGAACGACTATTGGGGTCATTTCCCATATCCACGATATTTGCCAAATTTTAAATGACCTTTTTGCCCATAGTGAATCTTGTTTCTCCTATAACCTTTGATTGGTAAGGAGTTTTTACCTGAAACCACTTCCATTGGATTCAGATAATGGTTTCCTATTTCGTAGAGTGGTCACATTAATCAAACGGACTTGTCATTTGAGAGATATTGTTGAAATAAGGTTTGGAAGATGGAAAATAGCTTAATCGGGCTTAATAGGGTGATTAGAAGCTAGGCCCGTAACCCTTTTGGGATTAGGATTGTGGGAGGGATGAAAAGAGTTGGAAAATCATCTTCTTTCATTTTTCTAGCCGATACAAACATTCCTTGAACATTAGTAATGGCCTCCATCTTCTAAATCTCTCTTTAATCACCTTTTTAATCACTAAATAAGCGAATTAACATCAAATCAAGTCGGATTAACACCAAATAAGAGTTGGAGCTACTGTCCTACATAGGAATCTATGCCAAATCAATATAAGTTTCAGATCTAACATTCATGTGTGGCTAAGATGACTGATTAGTGTAACACCCCACCTCTGCTAGGGTCACTCACAAGGGGAATGCACTAGCTTTGGTGGAGCATTATCTAGGAAAACATACACAGAAATATTACAAGACAGAACATATAAAATAGCAGAAGAAAAACCAAATTTCATTTCTTTAAAATCTGGTAAGATCTAAAGCCTTTTACATCAAAATGCCATTAAATCCATTACATCGAAATCTGTCTTGCAATAGTAAAGAAGCATGAAACCATAGTCATAAATCATTCCCCAAGTAAAACAGTAAAGCAGCCATAGCCAAGAAAGGTCCAACCCATATATGATGATCTTGAAGCAGAAAGAATTCCAAACTAAGTAGTAGTGCTTCCTCCCTGAGAACCTGGGGGGGAAACGGAAGAAAAAGAGGCGAAACAAAACGGGTCAGTCATACAGACTGGTAAGTCCTAGTGACTTTTAGCATAGAAACAAGTAAAGGTAACATGACATGTATAAACTGAAAGTAAACGTAAGTTTGATGACAAGATAGGCAAGTTAAACTAAGTTAACAAGATAAACTATGGTAACAAGATAAACTAAGGTCACAAGAAAAACTAAGGTAACAAGATAAGCTACGTATAGCATCGCATGTTTAACATTCTCTGCACCAATTTTACTAGAACCCCAACCTGTATCATCCTTTCCATGTATATGTACAGTCCCTTGCCGTATATCGTACGGGTTTCATCACGTAATTCTATGCTACAACGTAGTGCCACTATTCTTGAAATCATTTGGACTGCCACCCTTGTTCTGGCTAGGTTTCCTTATCATGAACTATCGCGTGTTTAACTAGGATTTATTCCACCTAGGACCACTAGGGATTATGCTACCTATAGGACGTTTTCTAGATTCGATTATGGTTTATGCCACCTAGGATTGCTAGGGATTATGCTACCTAACGAACAACACCCTTTTTCCACATACGACCTATTAATCGTTCGGCTCCCTACAAGTTCTAGCTCGTTCATGTGTCTGTGACATAAGGCCCAATCACGAAATGTAGTCACCTGTGCTAGGTCCACCATAGGGTGTATCAAGCCCTAGGGTGCCAACCACCGACACGAATCAAGCATGCACAGTGTAAACCTACTGGTGCCCAATGCCTTCTTTTTCAACTCCGGAATACGTGCACGACCATAGTCCGCTGAACCTACAATGGCGCACCAACTCAGCCATCGTTCTGGTCGCTTACAATCAGCCCAGTAATCGTGCCCCACCCTGCCTAGTTCCAGGGTACCGTGATACATCTAGTGGGTTACTGCTGAAAAGGACCGCGTAACTAGGGTTTCCGTCCAGTAGGTTAAGTGTTGTCATTTAAATTCGAGACTTAACCCCATCAGTCTAGCATGTCAAGTTGGTTAAGTGTTGTCATTCAAGTTCGTGACGTAACCCGCCTACATGTCATGTCAAATTGGCTAAGTGTTGTCGTTCAAGTTCATGACTTAGCCCTACGAATCATGTGTCAAGTTGGTTAAGTATATTCAAGCGGTTCATGAATTAACTCTATCAAATCATCATGTCAAATTGGTTAAGTATATTCAATCGGTTCATGACTTAACCCTATCATGTGGCATTAATTCATTAATGCACCACAACCTCTCACATCAGACCTGTTGTTGTGGTCACTGGATATGCCAGGCGGTTCCGGGTAGAATTACATCACAACTCAGTCTGACCTCGGGTTTTCAAGTGCGATATGACCAGCTAAGCACATTGGATCCTATTGTTTGCAATAACTGGATTTGCCGGGCGGTTCTGGGTAGAATTACACTGCAAACTCAACCCAACCTCGAGTTGGCCATTTTCAAGTTCATTCTAAGTGTCATTTCCATGTTCAAGTTTCATGTCAAGTTCGTGTCAAGTTTCATGGCGAGTTTCATGTCCATATCCAGATTCAGGTTATAACAGCATTCATGTTACAAGTTTTGCCTTTTATCAAGTTCATAATTCATGTTCATAACCAATTCATGTTTTGCCTATTCTACCCAAATCGTATTCCCATCGCATGTAAACGTGATCAATCCATGCTACAAATAAATCCAAATCTCATAATAACATCAAAACTATGATAGGAAAGAGGGACAAACATAAAGCGATAAAAGGGGTTACAAGACTAGCATGACATAACTTGAGATAATTGGTTACAACATCACTGGCATATATGATTTCAAATCTAGCAAGATAAGGCGATAGCCATGGTAAACGCTAACATAAAAGAATAGGCATGCAAAAGCAAGCCAAATACAAGGATAATGGATCCAATGGTTTTGGTGTACATAATAGCGAATAAACTAAGCATGCCACACCCTAGGTATACGATCCAACAAAATGCCAATTCGGTCCACAACATGGTTTTCAACTATAGTGATATGTGCATGGACAATCAACTATAATAGTCTTAAGCAATTAACCCCAATAGTCATAGGTAGAAATCTCATAGTTATGAATCATAAGCGACTCATCACAATAATCATGGACAATAATCAAAAATAGTTCTAGGCAAATAGTCATAGGCAATTAACAGTAATAGTTTCAAAGTCATGGTCACAGATAATGGCCTTATGTTCATAATCATAGGTAATAATTCTCATAGTCAATAGTCATAGGTGATTAGCCATAATTGTCCTTGTTATAGTCATAGGCATAGTCTTATGTTCACAACCATAGGCATAGTCTTACGTTCTTAGTCATAGGCATAGGCATAGTCTTATGTTCATCATCATAGTCATAGGCATAGGCAAAACCTTATGTCCGCAGTCTCATAGGCATATTAAGGTTTATAGACATGAAAGAATCTGATTTACAACATGAATAAGCCCCAAATAGAAATATTCCCATAAGTCATGATCTAAGAATTTATGTTACAATCTAGCGTTTGAATAATAAACTCGGTCCAACAACATGAATGGGCATGATTCAGTCGATAAGAAATAACCCAAAATCATAAATTCAAGAAAAGACAAGAACATATCCAAATAGATAATCAAGCTTAGGTCCAATTTCATTTTATTCCATGTCCATATCAAATTTAACAAGTTTCAATCTCAAAGTAACTAGAACTTACAGAGCACGGATCGAGAATTAGAGTGTAGAGATTTGATTCTAGAAACGGTTGTTGCAGTTGTTGAATCTCTATTTGTTTAGTCTTGTTCTAGTTGAAAACCCCCAATTTGCAATTCCTAGATGTTGTCTTGAAAACGAAGAAGTAGCCATTCTCTCTTTAATTTAATTATTTCATAAGCAGCATAAGGACAGAATGAAATGGTGTGGAGAGAATGAGGCTAGGGGTGAGTTTTTATAGGACTAGAGTCACGAATTTGGTCCAGAAATCGGTCTAGATATGCAGAAATGAACTCTGCCTTGGATCTAGAAATTCGGGGCAGGTCGACCCCCAGGTCGACTACCCAGTCGACCTGGTCAGGGGGAGGTCGACCACCCAGTCGACCACCCAGTCAACCTGGGTCCTGGGCGGGAAATTTCCCGCCCAGCCCGCTTCTGAGTTTGAATTCGAATTTCGAATTCGAATTTCGAGCTATTTTGGTTTCTGAAAATTCCTGAAACTTTGGAGGGACATATCTCCCTCATACGTAATCCGTTTTTCGAAAACTTGGACTCGTTTCCATGCGTAATTTCGAGACGAACACAATGGCACAACCCATTTCCCTATGTTCTTATTTTAGAATTTAATTCTGCCTTGATTTATGGTTATAACATGTTTTTAAAATACGGGTTGTTACATTCTCCCCTCCTTAAAGGATTTCGTCCTCGAAATCTCTAAGTTATGAAGAATGTATCCTACCATCCATCATCCATCTACTCAAAACATCATCCACAAGCAATCATTGTCCTTAAAAGATTCATAATGCTGTATGTATATATGCGGAATGTGTGTGTATATGTACTTAACTATTGCAAAAGATCAGGCGGTTACTGAATCAGTAAACCTCCATAATGCAAAGTATGCTATTGTGATGAGTCCAACATGTATGCAAATTCCTATTACATTTCACAATTTCTACATGAGTGCTCAAGCATTCATTCATATGCAACATCCAAATGATAGCATATCAAGTTTCCATCCATGTACAAGTATAAACATTCATGGATATGCAATATGAAAATGTTACTGAGCCAATCTAGTGCCTAATGTGTGTTATGTAACCACGAGCAACCACTTGGAACCATTTGCAAACATCAACCATAACATGTCTCAAACACATGTTTACACCCAATTGTTCCTACCTAAAGATATAGTCGAATGATAGAAGCAAGTAAAAATTTTGTGCCCATTAGGCAATGTCAAAACTGGAAATCTATGTCACATATATACTGATTAGGAGAATAACTCCCTAGGCACCAGCCCGAAGACCAAAATCAACATCAGGCTGACACCCAAAGAATTACTCAACCCAGCGGACACCCTCAAGCCCCAACATGCTTTACTAACAGATGATCCCTATGGGGTTTTGCAATAGAAATAGGATTGAGAATAGGACCGAGAGGTTATACTTAAAAGATAGCATGCAAGTAAGCTCTACAGGAAAAGAGGGATCAAGGATATACTCTTAAAAAGAGATATGATGCGCGTGTCTAGTCTTCAATCTTCTAAGTTACATTTCCTTGAGCTTATCCCCATTGTGCTTTGATCGTATTTAACTTCACATTTCATAGCTTCTTAATTCTTGTTTCCAAAATATGAGTAGGAACTCATTTCTCTGTTGCCTCTCGTTCCACTTTCACTTATTCCCCTTCTAGTATACTCGGGTCAAACATATCTGCGTACTCATGGTTTCATGCAAGCTCTACAAAAATTCACTAGTGAATCCTGGATCTCGTTCACTTACTATAAGGTATTCCTCGCAGAAGAACTATCTCTTAAAAATAAACAAATGTCAACCATGTTACCAAGCGTACCTACTAGGGTGATTTCTATAACTCATGCATAAGCAAAATGAACCATCCGCCTTAGTGGCGAACATTACTCGAGCGGATCAACAAATATATCAAGAGATTCTAGGTAACTAAGCATGACAGAATCCTAAGGGTTACACTAGACTTCGAGGGCATTACCGAGGCAAGTCAAGAGTCTAACTACCCTCTTTTCATACTCAAGAATGGAACCATTTCTGGATAACCACCCCATCCCTAGATTCAACCCATAGCCCAAAACATAAGCATTTTTTCTAAACTCAATGCTTAGCATAGACATTATCAAATCCAAACAAGTCATGAATAAATGAGCAGATTCCCCAACAGGATTTGAGACAAAAAATGGGATCCTCTACTATGCTAGTACTAAGGTGCAGAGACTCAACTATCGAAGCAGAATTAAAAAGGATGCGATGAACAAAAACAAAGTTCTAACGGGGTGATAGAAAAGAAAAACTAAACCTTTAACAGAAACGTTGCCACCTCTCTTAGGTATGCTTATAATGAGATCATACAATCGCCCTCTCGACGATCTTGTTCTTTGCCCTCGTCCTTGCCCTATAACACTTAACTACATGTCCCTTTTTACCATACTAACGATACTCTTTCTTGTCATGGGTTTTATTATTCTTTCACTTTGGCCTCTTCCTTTTCACCTTTTCCTCCTTCGTGGATTAAGCCATATAACAAGTTTCTTATCCTTAGGCTTGTGTTCTTTTATCCTCGTTCTTACTATCCTTGTATAGCTTGTTGACAAGTTTCTCGAAATCTACCTCCATCGCACAGCAACCTTACAAAGCTTGAAATAAGATTAGTCGCAGATCAAACTACCACGGCTACTGATGGAGGTTGGGCACTCCTTTGCCCTCTGACACACGCCTACAAGAATATGGTGAAAAGAGAGGAAGAAGAGATTCAAAGAGAGAATCAAAAGATGGTGCATATGGCTTTGGGGAATATGCCTTTCGTAAAACAAAACTTTTCTTAGAAAAATGCTTCTTTGTAAATGTTTTGAAAATAATTTCAGAAGGTTTTTAAAAGCTTTTGCCCAATCTGGTAACCTTCTGCTCTGATACAAAACGTAACACCCCACCTCCGCTAGGGTCACTCACAAGGGGAATGCACTAGCTTTGGTGGAGCATTATCCAGGTAAACATACACAGAAATATTACAAGACAGAACATATAAAACATCGGAAGAAAAACTAAATTTCATTTCTTTAAAATCTGATAAGATCTAAAGCCTTTTACATCAAAATGCCATTAAATCCATTACATCGAAATCTGTCTTGCAATAGTAAAGAAGCATAAAACCATAGTCATAAATCATTCCCCAAGTAAAACAGTAAAGCAGCCATAGCCAAGAAAGGTCCAAGCCATATATGATGATCTTGATGCAGAAAGAAGTCCAAACTAAGTAGTTGTGCTTCCTCCCTAAGAACCGGGGGGGGGGGGGGGGGTAGGGGTGATCCGGAAGAAAAAGAGGCGAAACAAAATGGGTCAGTCATACAGACTGGTAAGACCTAGTGACTTTCAGCACAGAAACAAGTAAAGGTAACATGACATGTATAAACTGAAAGTAAACATAAGTATGATGAAAAGATAGGCAAGTTAAACTAAGATAACAAGATAAACTATGGTAACAAGATAAACTAAGGTCATAAGAAAAACTAAGGTAACA
The DNA here is from genome assembly GCA_030737875.1 of Allium sativum. Lineage (NCBI taxonomy): Eukaryota > Viridiplantae > Streptophyta > Magnoliopsida > Asparagales > Amaryllidaceae > Allium > Allium sativum. Next base: position 326,198,634 of record CM060926.1, read on the forward strand.
AGATAAGCTACGTATAACATCGCATGTTTAACATTCTCTGCACTAATTGCACTAGTACCCCAACCCGTATCATCCTTTCCATGTATATGTATAGTCCCTTGCCGTATATCGTACGAGTTTCATCACGTAATTCTATACTACTACAACGTAGTGCCACTATTCTTGAAATCGTTTGGACTGCCACCCTTGTTCTGGCTAGGTTTCCTTATCATGAACTATCGCGTGTTCAACTAGGATTTATGTCACCTAGGACCACTAGGGATTATGCTACCTATTGGACGTTTTCTATATTCGATTTGGGTTTATGCTACCTAGGACCGCTATGGATTATGCTACCTAACGAACAACACCTTTTTTCCACGTACGATCTATTAATCGATCGACTCCCTACAAGTCCTAGCTCGTTCATGTGTTTGTGTCATACGGCCCAATCACAAAATGTAGTCACCTGTGCTAGGTCCACCATAGGGTGTATCAAGCCCTAGGGTGCCAACCACTGACATAAATCAATGACGCACGGTGTAAACCTACCGGTGCCCAATGCCTGCTTTTTCAACTCCGGACTACGTGCATGACCATAGTCCGCCTGAACCTACAATGGCGCACCAACTCAGCCGTCGTTCTGGTCGCTTACAATCAGCCCAGTAATCGTGCCCCACCCTGCCTAGTTCCAGGGTACCGTGATACATCTAGTGGGTTACTGCTGAAAAGGACCGCGTAACTAGGGTTTCCATCCAGTAGGTTAGGTGTTGTCATTTAAATTCGAGACTTAACCCCATCAGTCTAGCATGCCAAGTTGGTTAAGTGTTGTCATTCAAGTTCGTGACTTAACCCGCCTACGTGTCATGTCAAATTGGCTAAGTGTTGTTGTTCATGTTCATGACTTAGTCCTACGAATCATGTGTCAAGTTAGTTAAGTTTATTCAAGCGGTTCATGACTTAACCCTATCAAATCATCGTGTCAAATTGGTTAAGTATATTCAAGCAGTTCATAACTTAACACTATCATGTGGCATTAATTCATTAATGCACCCCAACCTCTCACATCAGACCTGTTGTTGTTGTCACTGGATATGCCGGGCGGTTCCGGGCCGAATTACACCACAACTCAGTCTGACCTCGGGTTTTCCAGTGCGATATGACCAACTACCCACATTGGATCCTATTGTTTGCAGTAACTGGATTTGCCGGGCGGTTCCAGGCAGAATTACACTGCAAACTCAACCCAACCTCGAGTTGGCCATTTTCAAGTTCATTCTAAGTGTCATGTCCATGTTCAAGTTTCATGTCAAGTTCGTGTCAAGTTTCATGGCGAGTTTCATGTCCATATCTAGGTTCAGGTTATAACAGCATTCATGTTTCAAGTTTTGCCTTTTATCAAGTTCATAATTCATGTTCATAACCAATTCATGTTTTTCCTATTCTACACAAATCGTGTTCCCATCGCAAGTAAACATGATCAATCCATACTACAATTAAATCCAAATCTCAGAATAACATCAAAACTATGATAGGCAAGAGGGACGAGCATAAAGCGATAAAAGAGGTTACAAGACTAGCATGACATGACTTGAGATAATTGGTTACAACATCACTAGCATATAGGATTTCAAATCTAGCAAGATAAGGCGATAGCCATGGTAAACGTTGACATAAAAGAATAGGCATGCAAAAGCAAGCCAAATACAAGGATAATGGATCCAATGGTTTTGTTGTACATAATAGCGAATAAACTATGCAAGTCGCACCCTAGGTATACGATCCAATAAAATGCCAATTCGTTGCACAACATGGTTTTAAACTATAGTGTTATGGGCATGGACAATCAACTTTAATAGTCTTAAGCAATTAACCCCAATAGTCATAGGTAGAAATCTCATAGTTATGAATCATAAGTGACTCATCACAATAATCATGGATAATTATCAAAAATAGTTCTAGGCAAATAGTCATAGGCAATTAACAGTAACAGTTTCAAAGTCATGGTCATAGATAATGGCCTTATGTTCATAATCATAGGTAATAATTCTCATAGTCAAGAGTCATAGGTGATTAGCCATAATTGTCCTTGTCATAGACATCGACATAGTCTTATGTTCACAGTCATAGGCATAGTCTTACATTCTTAGTCATAGGCATAGGCATAGTCTTATGTTCATCGTCATAGTCATAGGCATAAGCAAAACCTTATGTCCGCAGTCTCATAGGCATATTTAGGTTTGTACACATTAAAGAATTTGATATACAACATGAATAAGCCCCAAATAGAAATATTCCCACAAGCCAAGATCCAAGAATTTATGTTACAATCTAGCGTTTGAATAATAAACTAGGTCCAACAACATGAATGGGCACGATTCAGTCGATAAGAACTAACCCAAAATCATAGATTCAAGAAGAGACATGAACAGATCCAAATAGATAATCAAGCTTAGGTCCAATTTCATTTTATTCCATGTCCATATCAAATTTAACAGGTTTCAATCTCAAAGTAACTGGAACTTACAAAGCGCGGATCGAGAATTAGAGTGCAGAGATTTGATTCTAGAAACGGTTGTTGCAGTTATTGAATCTCTATTTGTTTACTCTTGTTCTAGTTGAAAACCCCCAATTTGCAATTCCTAGATGTTGTCTTGACGAAGAAGAAGTAGCCATTCTCTCTTTAATTTAATTATTTCAGAAGCAGCATAAGGACAGAATGAAATGGTGTGGAGAGAATAAGGCTAGGGGTGAGTTTATATAGGATTAGAGTCACGAATTTGGTCCAGAAATCAGTCTAGATACGCAGAAATGAACTCAGGCTTGGATCTGGAAATTCGGTGCAGGTCGACCCCCAGGTCGACTACCCAGTCGACCTGGTCAAGGGGAGGTCGACTACCCAATCGACCTGGGTCCTAGGTGGGAAATTTCCTACCCAGCCCGCTTCTGAGTTTGAATTCGAATTTGGAATTCGAATTTCGAGCTGTTTTGGTTTCTGAAAATTCATGAAACTTTGGAGGGTCATATCTCCCTCATACGGAATCCGTTTTTCGAAAACTCGGACTCGTTTCCACGCAGAATTTCGAGACGAACGCAATGGCGCAACCCGGTTCCCTTGGTTCTTATTTTAAAATTTAATTCTGCCCCTATTTATGGTTATAACATGTTATTAAAATACGGGTTGTTACAATTAGCATGCTTATTCACTAATTATAGCTAATTTGGGGTGATTAGTGATAATTAGCGAATTAATGACTCAGAAAAATATGTAAAAATTCTAAAATATTATTTTACGTCACTGGTATAAATTTGGTTTAATTTGGATTAAGCTTGCTAATCCCATTTTTGGATATGGTTAAACATGGTTATGGGGAAAATCATGGATTTTGGGATGTTTGATCTAAAATAACCTATATGCTTGATGTTTTGATCTTTTTGATTGAACCTATATTTTGTTACTGTTGTTTGGGATGTTCTATGATTTCATAGGAAAGTTAGAATGGTTGAAAACACAGTCGTTCGGCTAAAATAGCTTGCTGGAAAAAATTGTAGAGTTTCAGATCCGGTTAGGAGGGAGACCCGAATCGAACCGGATTGGAGGAAGACCCGAACCGAACCGGATAGGAGGAGGAGAACCGAACTGATCTGCATAGGAGGAGGAGATTCGAACCGTATTGGATAGGAGGAGGAGACCAGAACCGAACCAGATAAGAGGAGGAGACTCGAACCGAACCGGATATGAGGAAGACCCAAACCGAACCGGATAGGAGGAGGATACCCGAACCGAACCGGATAGGAGAGGAGACTCAAACCGAACTGGATAGGAGGAAGAGACCCGAACCGAACCAAACACCAATTCGACCAAACCCCGAGATGCAAAGGGAGTCCAAATGGGAAGTATTATTCAGGATCCAGATGGGAACCAACGAATTAACTTCTAGAGTTGGGCTTTGCTACGGGACGTGTGCAAAGGAGTTATCGATATCTATAACTTTGGTTCACCATTGAGAGAGGGGACATGTAGACGAACCAGAGCCAGGGATGTATGGACCGGTTAACTCGTTAGGGTTATTGACTATCGACCAATCCTGTGGGGTCATAGGTTGTCTGGAGCAAGACTCCATCAGGGCCCCAAAGTGCAAAGTGGCCATAAGAATAGTTGTACGGAGTGGGACTCCGTCGTAGCCCCAATGGATTTGGTGATCAAAGTGGTGGACATCATACATTTTACGCACTGAATGAGAGATGTGAGGATGATTGCTATGTTTGATGTGTGCTATCACCATGACACACACACTCCTCTTTTTACAATATATGTTGGTGTTGCCTTAGAGTCATGTACATCTTATTGTGCTAACGCTTTGGTTGTAGGTCCAGGATCAGGTATGATTACTTATACTTGTTACTGTTTTATTTTGCTGCTATCGCTCATACCAAACTTTTGTATGACCTAGAGTTTTATGTCTCTTCTTATTACTATGGGTGCTCCTAAACGAGCAGACTAGAGACAGTTTAGGTGGTTATGCATGAGTAGTTGTCCGACGACGAGCAAGAGACTTCTATGTACTATATACATATATTCTCCTTGTGTTGTTGTTGGTCACTGCTTTGGGCATTAGTAGTGTACCTCCTTTATTTCCTTTTTACAGACAGTATTTTGAAGTTGTAATAATGGTTTGGATCATAAACTATAATTTGGATTCTGCTACTCTGATGGATATGATTAAATTTTCAGCTTATGCACTATCTCGCCTGTTTTACATCAAGTTATGTTATTATTATATTTTATTCCATGCACTGTGAGATATACTACACGTTCTTGATGATTCATAGTTTCAAATCCCTTACTTCTGACGACCGTACTGCGCCAGTCGGACATCGGCACAACGCATTTCAGGGAAATGTCCGATTAGTTTGGGGTGGGCGGTCACATATCCACATTTTCTCACATAAATATTGTGAATCGTATTCGACACCTTAATCGCACATAACCTATAATGTGCACCGAGTTCCGTGGCAGGGCTATACAAGAAACACGGAACTCGGTCGAGAGCTTTTCCATATCTATACAGGCCCGCCTTTAAGAGCCTCAAAATACATATATCCCTTGTGTCTGTTTTTCATGGTGGCTATGGCCCTACCTCGACCCCTCCCTCAACTAGTAAAGACTACAAGAGCTAAGCGACTTTCCCCTAACAAACAATCTAAACATCCAGTTGGTGTCTCCCCTCAACCACCGTACCTCGATAGTGAAAGGTGAATGGCATTTTGGGTGTAGCTCTAGTCTTTTCGTATCCCACTGACTGCTGATGACGGTACCCAACGATCTACTATCCTCATTGGTCCTGACCTCGCCTCCCATTAAGGCGATTGCCGAATCACCCTAGTCTCACCTCGTCATTACATTCTGACTGCAAAGCTACTTTAGCGATCAAGGCCCACCCACCTGGTAGTAACGCGTAGAACCAACCTCTGCGAGCACAACCTACACATCTGCTACCACACAGAGGACTACCAAGAGCACCTTACATATCTCAGGAAGCTGTGCGCTTCCCCTTCCAGTCCTGCGGAGCTGACAGAATTATCAGATGGATGTGCGCTCCCCTCGTGCCTCATGACACCACGATGATCTACCCCGCTGGGTTGTTCACCTTAAACATGCGGATTGGTACAAGCGCCTTATTTTAATATGTTATTAGACCCTATGTCTACACATTCAATTATGTGCTTCCTCTAACTCATCGGGTTTCCATTTAACTTGGTTATTCCCATTGATATTGACTTCTTAATCAAGTTACCAAGTTCCTCTCGCCTATTAATTTCAGTCATATAACTTAACCCATTTAAGTTTATTAATAAGCCACAACATATTATTCTCTAGATTGTGATCCAAGGTCTGTAATCCACAATCTCTTTTATATTATTGTTTGATTTCGTAGTCACAATAACATGTTGTACTTAATATGTAATTAAGTATATCTCAATTCACATGTTTTCTGTTTAACATGTCACTCATTATTTATGATTAAATATTTATTTCATTTCATATGTTTGCCACACCCTTTCCAATTTAATCTAATTTCATCTTACATTGTCACTACAACTTATCGTTGTTTACTTATTGACTTAGTTCTCTTAACTAAGGTACACTAATAAGTCTCATTCCCATTTATTATAACCTATGTTATAATTTCCTCTTGTCCCTAGGACAAGCCTTAACATGTTATTCTTTTCATCTGATTTCAGATTTCCAAGTTTATAGGTTACTTAATCTATAATTAAGTACAACTTATTACATTTATAAATTTCCGTTTTTTCTTTTATTATAAACAAGCGGTTACAGTTTCCCCCATTTACTGATTACTTAATTTACAATTAAGTGCCACTCATCTCATTACATAAGTTATCTCATTTTCTTACTAGTTTATTATAACCTAATTTATAATCTCCACTTGTCCCAAGGACAAATCTACATATCGTATAACATTCTCATTAATGTAATTTATTTATAATAGGTTATTATCATTCCCCATTCGTTCCAATTCTTTTACTGTTGTAATTATCTTTCATTCATTTCCATTAATCACAATTGTTCCATTTAATTCTATCCTTTTATATATATGTGCTTATGTACTAGACCTCTCACATTAAGCCTACCACTTGTGGATGCTGGATTTGCCGGGCAGTTTCGGGCAGACGTCTTCTAGAAGTTGGCTTAACCTCGTGTCTTAGCATCATCAAATGTTTATTTACACACTAGACCTCTCGCATTAAAGTAACAACTTGTGGACACTAAATTTGTCGGGCGGTTCCGAGCAGACTTCTACGACAAGTTGAATTTAACCTCGTGTCTAAGTGCAGCTATAGTTTTTTATTTACTGTAAATTTTCAAATAATTTAGGCTTGTCCATTCTTTCAAAATTTTCTAAATTTTACATGTCATCGTATTAAGCCCATTTTACGTCGCATTTTTTCTAACATGTAATTAATTTTTATCTCAAAATAACATGTGATCGCCAAATCATGCAACTATTCTAATTTAACATGTAATTATTCTCATTTCTACAATTAAGGGTTCAAGTACATAACTGCCACAAGCTAACATGTAATTATAACAATAGTAATCGCTACACGTATTTTTAACAAGTTTACATGTCAATAGGTGAACGTTTCAGCACATTAAACGTTTTAACATATGAATTTTTAACATATTAATATTTCATCATATTAATATCTCAACATGTCATAATAGCATTTCAACACTTTTAATCATTATATCAGATTTACATGACATGTTAACGGGGAATGTTAAACGATAATATACCATTATCAAAAATGATTTAACTTAATTACTCACCTAATTTGCGTTTCAGTTCCTAGATCTGGTATAGATCTAGCATTCCATGGTTTCCCCTAACTGGATTTAGAACCTAACAAACAAGGATTCACAATTTTTACTAAAAGAAAGAGGAAGAAAATTGAATGGACCAAATCTAAGAATTTACCTTACTTCGCATATGATTCTGAACACCTTCTTGTTAAGATTCATTCTATTCCTCCAGATCTTGATTCATAATTTTCCTAAATTAATTATCTTATTATTCTAAAGAAATTTGAGGGGGAGGAAGAATGTAAGAGCTTAGACGTTGTCTCAGAGAATGTGAGATTTAGGCTAGGCTCTACTAGCCTATTTATAGGTGTTCAGGATCATATCGTACACGCAGCGCTTAGTCAGCATTGAACCTAGTTAAGAAAATAGTCCAGATTCATTGATGAATCTGGCTGGATCTACAGGGTGTCGACCCCCCATGGGTCCCACGAGTTGTTTTGGCGCAGAAATTTGAGTTTCGAATGTTTGAATTTTCTGGAATTTATTTAACTATTATATTCACATGTAATTTTCTTTTACGCATACAATTCTTCTAATGACCATTTTACACGTATATATATATATATATACACACGCACAACTTTCGTTTCATTTTCAAAATTCGAACTGTGTTGCACCATTATTTGATTCTTGCCATATTTCATTGATTATAGCCTTATCTTGAATTTATCATTTGTATATATATATTTATTTCTGCACATATATATGCATACATTCTCATATATATATACATATGTTTTTCTATATTTCCTTATATGTGCATTTATATATTTTTTTCTCTTTAGAACATGCGTTATTTCAACAGTTCCATTAAAACAAAAATATGACGGCGGCGGGGATAGAACTCTGTACCTCTTGTATGCAAGTCACATGCTCTAACCAACTGTATTACTAAGGCTATTATTAAAAAGGCTTAGAATAATGGTAGTTATTGTTCTCTTCTTATTCCTCTTTTTCATGTATGTTACAATGTCTCAATTAAACCATTGCACGTTTTATTACTCTTTTATTGATAATGTATAATCAGTGCATTTACACCACATGCAACAAATCCTTTCTTTCTTTTAATGCGTGCATTACATTTTTATTTGCATTAATCTTTATTTTATTCTTCATAAATACATTTATGTCTGTGGATATATATATACACACACACATGCATTATTTAATTATTAAATTGTCACAAAATGCGGGGCGTTACAACTACCATTACCAAGATACAATTTCAATCATTTAAATCCAAACGGGTTGCCCCAGTGTCAAGTCCAATGTTATCAAACTATTGAGTCCCAAAAAAGATATATGGCTCAAACCTAACCTAAGGTGCCTCGACTAGCATTGAACCTAGCTTCCGGAACTATGGGAGTTCCTGCAACGAAAACTACTGTGTCGGCGCTCGAGTGACATTACCAACTCTAGAGCCAGAAACCTGATTAACTAAAACTTCAGTCGAACTTTAAAAAAGAATGGGGGTGGTGTCCCTGAGTCTAGCCGATTTGGTACTAGTCTGGGAATTGGCGTCGACACAAGGTTGTTCTTTGAGAATAACACCAAGTCTCGTGCCAATCTTTGAGGTACACTAGCACTTATTCCTACCATATTAACTTAGCCTGAAAGCCTTCTGAAACCATCAATTCTAGCAAGAAGAGTATTCGTTGTAGCTCCTAGTCTTCGAAAATTCTTGTTTTCCTATTCCAAACGAGACAAACTAACATGTTTCCTTTTAACCACAGCGAAATCCGAGAGAATATGTTTCCTTAACAATCCAAAATCCGAAGGCAATCCAACGCACCCTTCTTGGCATGCTGTAAAGGCACGTAAATCAATACACTTTGAGTTGACTAATATTACACATGTCCAACCCAAAATGCACGAAAATATGAATCTTTAATAGAAAGAAAATTAGAGGATGAAAAAAGAAAGAAAGAAATATTAGAATAGAAGAATAAGAAGAACCAACTCCATACAGAATCTCACATCGCAGCAAAACAAAATATAATATTGAAATAATCTTTTCTGAGAGCTTGAAAAATAATACTTACATTCATCAGAGTACAACAATACATCCAACACATCTTGATAGTTATAATAACATTTCCTTATACACAACACACAGCGGAATAAATTCTAGATAATACCGTATGTATAGACTCCTCCAGGTCATCTCTAGACTTCACAACATACGATAACCTAAATCTGTAAAACTCGGTTTGACCCAAGAAATACAAATGCTACAGATCAGCCTAGTGAACCAGCATGAGAAAACTCACTAATTATAAATAACATCCATATTGATTTAAAGTCCAAAAATCCTTTCTAAAGAAAAGGATAATAGTAAGACCAATCCACATATAAACACAGACGGTTTTTTACCTTACTATAGCCTAAAACATTTTTGATATAGAAAATCCAGTGATACTACAATAGTGCGTAACAAGTAAATAATCATCTAGAAGAAAGCTTGCATCTCATGCTCCACATACATAGTATATAAAAAAAAAAAATCGTAGGGCGCTTATTGGATATAGGATTCCGACTATGACAAGGTATGGAACCACCTTCCGATCAGTGTACTTTAGAGAGGATACACTGAGGTTCAACAAGAACATCTTGCAATCTGGCCATGGTGCTAGCTAGCCAATCATTTTGAAAGCTGCAGCAGCGAAAGATTAAGAAGATAATAAGGAATTTCTCTAGATGGTGATAATACACCCTACTTGGGAATAACCTAGCCACGGTACCTGCCCGATTTTTTTCATTTTCCGGTTAATGAGGCTTGAGGCTACGGTTAGCTAGCTTTTTAGATCAGCCCATCACTTTGAATGCCACATCATCGAATCAGTAACTGACGTCCTAAAAAACAAATGGGCATGTTTGAAGAAATCAATGTACGTGACCATCCAGAAATACTCTGTCAGACACTCGTCCATACCATCCATCTAGGAATAGGATGAACCGAAGGCGCCCTCCTACCGCATCCAAGTGATCAGTAGCGAGTAGTCCTTGCAATCCGCAAAATCTCAACCATGACTGAATCACGTCAGAAAACCTCTAGTTGCAAGTCAGAGAAATTCAACAGCAATCCTTCCGTTGATGAAGATCCACGGTCTTTAATTACTCCATCTCGATCAACTTCTGAACATCTTCAATGTTTACGTATTTGCGGGTTGGAATGGTTTTTGAATATAAATTCGATCTCGGTCTTTTCTTACCAACAATCGATTTGGCCAGATTTTGATAGTCAAGTATTTAACAATCAAATAAACAACCATCATCCATGGATTCACGGGTTTAGTACAAAACATCCTTTGACCTCTTTAATTAAAATCAGTTATCGGATGGTCAATTAAAACATCTAAATCCTTTAATATTTGAGAAACAGTATTTCATTTCTTATTTAAATATAAAAGTATTCTTAAACCCTTTCATCTCCAATACTTAGGAAAATATCTTGTATATTACCTCAAATACGATATACCCATTTAAATCTCATAACCATATCAAATATTACACTTAAAAATATCATTTGCAAAACAATTACTCGATCCATCAATCGTTGTCCAAAAACTGGAACAAAGTCCCTTTTTATAAATATATAATTTTTTTAACCCAAACGGTTTAATTTAACGTTCGTAAAATAACTTTATGGAATCCATCCCAAAATAATTAATCCTTTGTCAAAATATTCATTATATTCAACTAAACCTTTTCCTCAATACACTCACTAACAATTACTTAACTTATATTTAACCATCTCTTTGATTAGGAAAGTTCTAATATAACCCTTTCTTGTATATGCCTTTCTATTTTTCTTTACTTTTGGGAAAGTATTGTACTATTTTCAACATCTTCTACCATTACAAACTAATACCACCTCTTGATAAGAGTGAAATCATTCAGGTTGCGGTATTCTATCTACCTCTCATACCTTGATCAACAACGTTCTTATCTCAAGATAAATACGAGTTTGTAATTCTAAACCTGATATTAGTTCTATAAATAAAATTCACATTTATTTATTATTAACTGCAATAATAATTAGCTTTAACCTTTACTAAAATAAAGGTAATTTACCTCATTATTAACTAAATATAAATTAGTTAATTACCTTTAATAGGTCATTAAAGTAATAATTAACTTTATAAATAATTACTAGTTGACCATTATCCTTAAATTCAGTTAATTAAAGATTCATCAACTTTATGATTGATTGTTAATTATTTGTAACAAAACAATTTTAATCTACACTTCCAATTGGACAGTCGACTAAGTCAGCATGAAACCACTATTACCCAATTTCCTTCAATAAACTTTTGTTTAAAAATAATCTATGCAAAATATATTTCAAATTCTATTTATAACTTCTTTTCTATTTATTTACCTGGTGCTAAATCAATCTTTATAAAAACAATTCATTCTTAGGCCATCTTCCGATGATCATTCAACCAATATCATCTATTGGTTAATATCAAACAAAGGCTGAATTTGGATTCAACAATCAATCAGATTAGTTATACAGTTCATATAATATGAAAGTAAACAACATATTTGAGGATTCCGCTCGGATCCCTCCAACCTATCCTTCAATTTCAATACAACAATATATTTATTTGATTCATCACGGTAAACAGAAGTAAACAATTTAACTAATAACAATCAACAAACAATTTCTAACATCCATTCACACATCCCATTATTTATTTAGCACCTTTATATTATTATAAACGTAACCAACAAGGTAAGTTACCTTGTTTGGAATCTAATCGTTAATATAACGGTTTAATTTGATTAAATAAAAAAATGTTTAATTTAATCAATGAATATGAAAAATATTCAACATATATACAAACAATCTTCTAATCATCAACCACTAGCAAGTATTGTACACAAAATAAAAATCCTAATTATATAAAATATAAGTGGGATAAACTGAGTGAGTTAAACTCACCTTGGATAGATTTGTAGAAAAAATAGTTCGATTCAGTCAAATTAAACAAGTATTTAATTTTGACTAATAATTCCAGCTGTCTCTGTCACCAACCAAATCAGTTTCACAATGTCCTGTCCACCGATACCTTTCCGACGCCTTTTGTTTTATTGAATTATGTGGGTATGAGTTATATATTCAATAAATTAAACGATTTCAATTGAAATAAATTAACAATTTCATTTTAACTAATTAACTAATACCTGATATAATTGGCAACGTAATCAACCAATTCTCACTTGCTAGTGGTACATGCTCCCTGCTGCAAATCATCCCCAAAAACTTAGATATCCCACCTTTATTTTCTTTGTTTGTGTTTTTTCCCTCTAAAAGAAAGCCCATATGCCCATCGTTTTTACCTATCGCACGTCCCCTTAATAATAAAAATATTCTTCCTGTTTGTTTGTTCCCACCTTATTCTTACTGTTCCGTTGTTTCTACTCCTTCGACCCTTTTATTTCTTATTTAAACATTTTCTTCCGACCTCATGCTACTCTTACCGCTGATCCTCCATGATCACTGCTCAACTCCGCCACCCACCTCAACCGATGAACGCGCCCCCACCTGCTCAGCCTCCGCCCCGCGTCTCCACTGCCTTGCTTCGTTCAACACAACCATCCAACCCACTAGTTATTGCCACATCAGCCCGCTTCCCCCTCTTATTCTTTCTTCTTCCCCGATGCTCAAAGAGAATAAAAACCACTTCCACTATTCTCTTCCATGTTTTACCCTCTCTTTTTTCTCTATATACTGTTGATCGCTGAACGTGATTCCCTTAGTACCCCAACTCCACGTCCAACGCCTAATGTTGGGGGACCGTCCCGACCTCCAGCTCACGCTCTTCCCCCTCCGACCATCTGTTCAACCTGGGATCTCGTCTAGTTGCTTCCTGTCCACTGTCCCCCACTCCACGTGCTATGCTCCGACCGACCTCCTTCCATGCTTGACTTACCACGATCGTGCTCCGCCATGTCGATCCCAAACTCACGTTATTTGTTTTCTCCAACGAACAAAAACGTATGAAACCCATCAAAACCATACAAGGTGAAATAGGATGGATCCATGAACCCATATATATATATATATATATACACACATACATACATTTCGTAATATATACTATTTCATATGAACTTAAAAGATGTTTATAAGGGGTCGAGTATTTCACTTCACTATGTTTCATCCGTTCTGTTCTTGCTGAAATGGAATGGAGTATAATGTATATACAGTAGGAGATGAGTGGGTAGGATCGATGTTGCATCAAGTAGCTAGGCTTTAGGTCGGCTGTGTAGGCATGTGGCACTCGTATGTGTAGACTGTGCATGTATTAATATAAGGGAGCATGCCTCAGGGTTTAGCAGAAGTCATTTCATGTGTGAGATAGGGTAGAAGATCTCAATGTTGACATGCCATTGAGATTTCTTTTCAGGTCTGTACGTTCTTATTGAATTGGGCAGTCCTAGAAAACTTGAATAGGACATTTTGGTTGTATTGAACTAAAATTATCATGTACTTAGGTCGGCATGATGTAAATTCAAAACATGATCGAGTACTGTGAGGAAAAATAGTGCATGAGCTGTCTACAAAGGGTACATGTAAGGTAGACATTTATCTAGCGTAGGCTACACATTTTACAGAATACAGTAGGTGTGCAATTTAGTTTAGGGTGAGCGTGAGTACCATTTATTTAACTTAGGCATGAAGTTATACTAATTTTATTTTATTTTATATGGTATTTATTTCTACCACTTAAAACCATTAACCGTTAACATACGGACCATCAAACACTGACTCCAAATTTAACGAAAATAAATACACTCCTACGTCTCAACGTTCCTTTAACAACCCATATTTTCAGAACTAATTTAAAATTTTAATTTAAGCTATTTTGATGAATATGGAAATAAAGATTGGTTATTTTTGTTAAATAAAATTTGAGAATAATTTTAATATGAGTTTTTATATTTTATTTAACTTAAAACAAACTCAGTAATTTCTACACATATTTTAATAACAACGGTAATTATAACAACAGTAATTGCAACACATATTTTTAACAAGTTTGCATGTCAATAAGTGAACATTTTAGCACATTAAACATTTTAACATATGAATTTATAACATATTAATATTTCATCATATTAATATCTCAACATGTCATAATATCATTTCAACACTTTAAATCATTATATCATATTTACATGATATGTTAACAGGGAATGTTAAACGATAATATATCATTATCAAAAATGATATAACTTAAATCCACTCACTTAATTTACTTTCCAATTCCTGGATCTGGTCCAGATCTAGCGTTCAATGGTTTCCCATAACTGGATTTAGAACCTAACAACCATGGATTCACAATTTTTACTAAAAGAAAAAGGGAAGAAAGAGGAAGAAAATTGAATAGACCAGATCTAAGAATTTACCTTACTTCACATATGATTCTAAGCACCTTCTTATTTAGATTCATTCTTTTCCTCCAGATCTTGATTCATAATTGTCCTAAATTAATTATCTTATTTTTCTGAAGAGATTTGAGGAGGAGAAAGAATGGCAGAGCTTAGACATTGTCTCAGAGAATGTGAGATTTATGCTAGGCTCTGCTAGCCTATTTATAGGTGTTCAGGATCTTATCGTACACGCAGCGCTGAGTCAGCATTGAACCTAGTTAAGAAAATAGTCCATGAATCTGGGGGTGTCGACCCCCATATGGGTCCCACGAGTTGTTTTGGCGCAGAAATTTGAATTTCGAATTTTTGAATTTTCTAGAATTTATTTATCTATTATATTCTTATGTAATTTTCTTATACCTATACAAATCTTCTATTGACCATTTTACATGTATTTATATACTTACAACTTTTGTTTCATTTTCAAAATTCGAATGGTGTTGCACCGTAATTTGATTCTTGCCATATTTCATCGAATGTAGCCTTATCTTGAATTTATCTTTTGTATATACATATTTCTGCACATATATATGCATATATTCTCATATATATATAAATATATATATACATATATATACATATACATACATATGTTTTTCTATATTTCCTTATATGTGCATTTATACATTTTTTTCTCTTTAGAACATGTGTTATTTCAGCTGTTCCCTTAAAACAAAAATATGATGGCGACGGCGATCGAACTCTGTACTTGTATGCAAGTCACATGCTCTAACCAAGTGGACTACTAAGGCTATTGTTAGCAAGGCTTAGAACAATGGTAGTTATTGTTCTCTTCTTATTCCTCTTTTTCATGTATGTTACAATGTCTCATTTGAACCATTGCACGAATCTTTTTCTTTTATTTCTCTTTTATTAATAATGTATAATCAGTGCATTTACACTGCATGCAACAAATCCTTTCTTTCTTTTAATGCATGCATTACATTTTTTATTTGCATTATTCTTTATTTTATTCTTCATATATACATTTATGTCTACACATATATATACACACACACACATATGCATTATTTAATTATTAAATTGTTACAAAATGCGGTGTGTTACAACAATCATTACCAAGATACAATGTCAATCATTTAAATCCACACGGGTTCCCCCGGTGTTAAGTCCAATGTTATCCAACTATTGAGTTCCAACAAAGATTTATGGCTCAACCCTAACCTAAGGTGCCTCGACTAGTGCTTAACCTAGTTTCCGGAACGATGGGAATTCCTGCATTGAAAACTACTGTGTCGGCGCTCGAGTGACATTACCAACTCCAGAGCCAGAAACCTGATTAACTAAAACTTCAGTCGAACGTTAAACAAGAATGGGGGTGGTGCCTCTGAGTCTAGCCAATTTGGTACTAGTCTGGGAATTGGCGTCGACACAGGGTTGTTCTTTGAGAATAACACCAAGTCTCGAGCCAATCCTTGAGGAACACTAGCACTTGTTCCTACCATATTAACTTTGCCTGACAGCCTTCTGATACCATCAATTCTAGCAAGAAGAGTATTCGTTGTAGCTCCCAGTCTTAGAAAATTCTTGTTTTCCTATTCCAAACGAGACAAACTAACATGTTTCCTTTTAACCATAGGGAAATCCGAGAGAATATGTTTCCTTAACAATCCAAAATCCGAAGGCAATCCAACACACCCTTCTTGGCATGCTGTAAAGGCCCGTAAATCCGTACACTTTGAGTTGACTAATATTACACACGTCCAACCCAAAATGCACGAAAATACGAATCTTTAGTAGAAAGAAAATTAGAGTATGAGTAAAGAAAGAAATATTAGAATAGAAGAATGAAGAAACAACTGCACATAGTGTCTCACATCGCAACAAAACAAAATATAATATTGAAATAATCTTTACTAAGAGCTTGAAAAATAATACTTACATTCATCAAAGTACAACTGTATAACCAACACATCTGAATCTGAATAGTTATAATAACGTGTCCTTATACACAACACACTACAGAATAAATACTAGATAATACCATATGTCTGGACTCCCCCAGCTCATCTCTGGACTTCACAACATAAAATAACCTAAACTTGTAAAACTCGATTTGATCCGAGAACTACAAACACCAGAAATCAGCCTAGTGAACAAGCAAAAGAAAACTCACTAAGTTTAAATAAGATACATATTGATTTAAAGTCCAAAAATCCTTTCGAAAGAAAAGGATAATAGTAAGACAAGTCCACATATAAATAGAGACGGTTTTTTACCTTACTATAGTCTAAAACATTTATGATATAGAAAATCCAGAGATATTATAATAGTGCCTAACAAATAAATAATCATCTAGCAGAACGCTTGCATCTCACGCTCCACATACATAGTATATAATCAAAAACGGTAGGGCGCTTATTGGAGATTGGATTCCGACTATGACAAGGTATGGAACAACCTTTCGATCAGTGTACTTTAAAGGGGATGCATTGAGGTTCAACAAGAACATCTTGTAATCCAGCCACGGTGGTAGCTAGCCAACCATTTTGATAGCTGTAGCAACGAAAGATTAAGAAGACAAAAAGGAATTTCTCTAGATGGTGATAATACACCCTGCTTGGGAATGAGCCACCTAGCCACGGTGCCTGCCTGATTTTTGTCATTTCCCGGTTGATGGGGCCTGAGGCTATGGTTACCTATCTTTTTAGATCAGCCCATCACTTTGAATGCCACATCGTCAAACCAGTAATTGACGTCCTCGAAAACAAGTGGGCACGTTTGAAAAAATCAATGTACGTGACCATCTGGAAATACTCTGTCAGAAACTCATCCATACCGTCCTTCTAGGATCAGGATGTACCGAAGGCACCATCATACCGCATCCAAAGGATCATTAGCGAGTAGTCCTTGAAATGCACAAAATCCCATCCACGACCGAATCACATCAGAAAATATCTAGTTGCAAGTCAGAGAAATTCAACAGCAATCCTACCACTGATGAAGATCCACGGTCTTCAATTGCTCCATCTCGATCAGCTTCTGAACATCTGTAACTATACATATTTTCTAGTCGGAATGGTTTTTGAATATAAATTCGATCTCGGTTCTTTTCATACCATCAATCGATTTGGCCAGATTTTGACAGTCGAGTATTTAACTATCAAATAAACAACCATCATCCATGGATTCATGGGTATAGTACAAGACATCCTTTGATCTCTTTAATTAAAATCAATTATCGGATGGTCAACTAAAACATCTAAATCCTTTAATATTTGAGAAACAGTATTTCATTTCTTATTTTAATATAAAAGTATTCTCAAACCCAGTCATCTACAATACTTAGGAAAATATCTTGTATATTACCTCAAATACGATATATCCATTTAAATCTCATAACCATATCAAACATTTCACTTAAAAATATCATTTGCAAAACAATTGCTCGATCCATCATTCGTTGTCCAAAAACTGGAACAAAGTCTCTTTTTATAAATATATAAGTTTTTTAACCCAAATGGTTTAATTTAACGTTCGTAAAATAAAGTTATGGAATCCATCCCAAAATCATTAATCCTTCCTTAAAATATTCATTATATTCAACTAAACCTTTTCCTCAATGCATTAATTAACAATTACTTAACTTGTATTTAACCATCTCTTTTATTATAGGAAAGTTCAAATATAACCCTTTCATATATATGCCTTTCCATTATTCTTTACTTTTGGGAAAATACCGAACTACTTTCAACATCTTCTTCCATTGCAAACTAATTCCACCTCTTGATTAGAGGTAAAGTCATTCAGGTTGGGGTATTCTATTTACCTCTCAGACCTTGATCGACAACGTCCTTATCTCAAGATAAATATGAGTTTGTAATTCTAACCCTGATATTATTTCTAATATCAATAAAAATCACATTTATTTATCATTAACTAAAATAATAATTAGCTTTAACCTTTAATAA
This sequence comes from Allium sativum, assembly GCA_030737875.1. NCBI lineage: Eukaryota > Viridiplantae > Streptophyta > Magnoliopsida > Asparagales > Amaryllidaceae > Allium > Allium sativum. The sequence continues at coordinate 326,217,378 of CM060926.1, forward strand.
AATAAAGGTAATTTACCTCATCCATAACTAAATATAAATTAGTTAATTACCTTTAATAGGCCATTAAATTAATAATTAACTTTATAAATAATATGTAATGGACGGAAAATTCGTACCAATTTGAGCTGACTAATATTCTACACATTCAACTCAAAGTGCACGAAAATTCAGATCATTAATAGAAGAATTTAGAGGATGAGATAGAAAAGATAGAACTAATAGAATAGAAGAAGAAGAAGAACACTAAACAAAATCAGAGTAAACACGAAGACTCACAGTGGAATGAATAAATTGTATTATCTTAACTTTGAAATACAATTTCTGAATCTGTACTTACATATCATATCAGAGTATAACTCATGTACATCACAGCGGAAATAATCTCAACATAACTAATTAATGGTGAAGCCTTCTGCTTCCAGCTCCTCCAAGTGAATCTGTAAAAGCCTGAAACACTTGACTGCCCGTACAAATTTGGGCGCCCAAGAGTTTAGGAAAACACAAACAAAATAAACTCTGGGTCAGTCATGGGACTGGTGTGAGTAAATTCTAACCATACGGTTTTACTTTGAATAAAATCCTTTTGAAACAAAAGGATAATAGTAAGACCAGCCCACACATAAACATGGACGATTTTTACCTTACTACCTAAATTACTTTGACATCAAAACCAATGATATTATGATAATGTCTAAACAAATAATTATCCAAGTAGCAGACCGCTTGCATCTCACGCTCCACATATATATAGTATAAAATCATAAACCGCAGAGTGCTTATTGAAGAATGGATTCAAACAGACAAGGTATGGGAGCACCTTCCGAATAGTGTACTCTAAAAGGGATACACCTGGGTTCAACAAGAACGTCTTGCAACCCGGCCACACATGACCGCTCACTCATTTAGCTTGAGTGTCGCGAATATATTGCCACCACGGTTGTAGGCCATCTAACCGTCATGCGAAGATATAGAATCAAAAAGAAGTATAAATATGAATTTTCTCTAGATCGGTGACAATACACCCTGCTTGGGAATGACCCAACTAGCCATGCTGCCTAGCCCAACTTTTGTTACTTCCTGGTTGTGAGGCTAGAGGCTACATCTATCTTCAGAACATCTGATCGCCATTCACTTTGAATGTCACATCGTCAAATCTGTAATCACACATTGATTACTCAAATGCACACTGGGTGTAGAATAAAGAGAAGTTACCTTCTCCCCACCAACTTGGTATATTCATAAAAATCAACGGCGTGACAGTTGGAAATACTTTGTCAGACACTCGTCCATACAAGTTGTCCTGGGACTGGACAAACAAAAATCACCATTCTAGAACTAGATGACCCTTGCATTTAACTCCGTCTTCAATTATCTTCAGTATATCTAATTCGCAGCGCTTATGCCTATACGGAGTGGTTTTCAGATAACATATCCAACAGGTCTCTCCGTATTGACAACGATGGTCAAAACACTTCGATAATCGGTTATTTAACTATCGGGGTAAAAATAACATTCATTCTAATGTATAACTAATATCACATAAACACGGGTACTTTTATTTAAAATTCATTTTTATTATCCAAATTCTCATATCTTACCATATATTTCTTAAATCCCGATTTATCATTTTTACACTTCTTGGAAAACATTTCCAGTTATTATAAACTCGTATTCTCCCATATTTCCAATGTATACGTTATTAATGTTTGAAACATTCCCATTCTTTTCACGTTATTTATTTTCTACACTTGGATAATATATCCTAACTTCATTGGAAAAATATTTCCAATTTCAGTTTATACATTTTAATCTGCCAAGCGTTCACTTTAAAACATTTTTCACTTTAAAATGTGGATATCATTATTATTATAGAAATCTAGGCATCTTTATCAAATAACATACTATTCAAGTAATAAATACCATTATCTTGTTTACCGAAATCTCTTTCCTGATTTATATTCCCATTTCACTTTATAAACTCTGTTTCTACGTCAACTCCTTGTTAAATCAATATCAAGCTTATAACTACATATTGATTACATATGCTATTATAATTTGTTGGTTTAATACTAACTATTAACTATCCTATCAGATTATAATTCTTAAAATGATTTACTTTAATACATTACTTCGTCGAATTATAGTTCCAAATAATAATGGTTTAATTCTAATTATATTTCGAACATCGAAATACTGCCATCGTTTTCCAACACGATTCTCTCATTTCTCCTTCTAAACTTATTCTTATATTATCTTTGAACAAACGTCGTTACTTATTACTCTAGAATAAGTGGATTTCAAACCAACTGTGACATTTCCTAAGAAGTGCTGCTATATATAAAAATCACGCTTAAGTTTGGTTAACAGCGTTAATTTATCGCTATAGTAAAACTTGCAATATGCTGTAATATTCTCTTTATAACTAATCTCAACATTACAGTGACACTTACCATGTCAACAGTGTTATTTTATCGTTATAGTTCGAACTAGGCATACGCTGTAATATTCCCCTTTATAACTAATCTTGACATAACAGTCACGCTTAAGCCTAGTCAACAGCGCTTATTTTATCGCTATAGTTTTCAGACTTGCAATATGCTGCCATATTCCCTTTATACTAATCTTGATATAACAGTCGCGCTTAAATCTAGTCAACAACGTTTATTTTATCGCTATAGTTTCAGACTTGCAATACACTATCATATTCTCTTTATACTAATCTTGACATCTCTTACCTTTACAAACTGATATCGTTCTTCGATAATAGTGAAGCCGCTCAAGTTGGGGTATTTTATTTACCTCTCAGACCTTGATCGACAACGTTCTTACCTTAGAACAGACATAAGTATGTAACTTAAACTCCTTATTACTTATAGTATCCCTCAAACCGTATTTTCTTGTTTAATTTTGACTATGGTTTTTATAACACCATATTCTTACTTTTGAAATCTCTGTTGTTTATGATTATTTATTTTTAAACATTTACTCTTTGCTTTCCCATTCCACAGTTCTACTTATAACTTCTTAAACTAAAAGGTAATTAAATCTCATAAACTTTGATTAATTTTTTTCTAAACTGTTTCATTTGACTAATTAAAGTCAAATTAATCTAATAATCATTTCCCCAAATAACAGTTGATTAAATCAACTCCATTCCAGCAGTAAATTCGTTAACTGATTTTAATTACTTCTCAACATTAGATTAATATAATTAATCTAATCATATTTCTAAATTGTTTATAATTATCCAAATATTTAATCGTCGAATAATTTCTGCTTTATAAACTTATTTAAATGTCAACAATCGTTTTTATTTATTTTATAAAAATGAACTCTAAAATACTGGTTTATAACAGAACTTCTATTATAATTTAAAACTTCGCTTTAATTTTAAAAATATAATTTTTATAATTAACTTTTTTGATTTGCCTGACGGCCAATCAACTCCTTAACAAAACGATGGGTTTACTGTCGACTGTTACCACTTTCTTATTCGCTATCGTTTATTTAGTTATCGAAACAAATGTTGAATTTCCATTCAACATCAATTTCTCACACAAGCTTTAAATGTAATTCGGGTTCAAACAGTGCATACAAAACAAACAGTTTATATAAATATCGAGGAATCCGGTCGGATTCCTCCAACCGGTTTCCGCATCCATAGATGTTAGTCAACACAATTAACACTGATTTCATACTAGGGGATATTTTAAATTGACGTAATTAATATCCAACGTATGCAACGATATATATTTCAACCAATTTAATTATGATCTACCTAAACGACCATCACACCGTATTCAACCAACATTAAAATATAATTAAAATATTTTAAATAGATCAGAGTGAGTGAATTTACTCACCTTGGCGCGTAAATCGTTAAATAACGATTTGCATTAGTCGATTAAACCGGGCTTTCAATTCTGTCATAAATTCAAACCAGCTCCAGATGGTTTCGAACCGGCTTCACCATGCAGTCTGCACCCATACAACTTCATCGGTACCAAATCCTCATAATTCATTTAGTTCTCGATCTATTTCCATACCCGCCTGCCTCACAACGAAATAGTGCCTTCTTATAAACCAGCGGCGCCCTAGCACCAGATCGCACAACAACGAAATGAACACCACATTTTCAATTGAAATCCCCTCCGGAACTGTTCTTCTCCCTCAACAAAATATAGTACGTCGATTTCTTTTCTTCTTGATGCATGAACCATGCGTAACACACCAGCAGTACACCGGTTCCTTGCTTTCGTCCCTTTGAAACGCGTCTCTCAGCGATAGATCTCAGGTACAGTATATACATACACCAAACACAAACATCACCAATTCGTACTGGCCAAAACCCCTCTTCGCGTTACATTACCGGACACGAGAAACACATCATATACAACTCCGCAACTTATGTTCCATGTACATCTTCAAACGCAGCACCACACTCCCAATATACGTCGACAGCGTACCTCTCTAACTTGAACATGGATCCATCCTCCCATGCCATGATGCACCCCCCTTCATGCATGGTTTCAAAATCCACAAGGCTAGCTTCTTCATGAAAATCATGTACCAATACTTAGCCCTTCCTCCCAAAAGTACACCCCTTCTTTTCATGATTAAATGAACTGAACCCACCATACTTTCTTCATGAAAGTCGTCCTTGACCCCACACCATTCCCATGCTTTCTCTCCTATACGTACGCTGCGTGAAGGCCCTCCCTCATGCTCAGTTTCGTGTATTCCTCTCATGGTCCATTTCAATTCCTTCTCACTTCTTGCTTCTTCGTTCGTGTATATATATAGGATAAGAGGCTTCATGATTAAGGAATGGAGAACGTGGAAGTGTCAGAGATATTTTTACTTGGGTTCTTATTTTATTCACTGTGTGGCTTTCAGTGAAAGAATGTGGAGTAGAGTTTGAAAAAGAAACACCTATGTAGGTGTATGGTTTTGTTGTATACAGGGTATGGTTGGTGCTATTCCTTCATAATCGAGGTATTTAGTCTACCATTTTAGCTTAGGATAGGTTGTATGATTAGTACATTTCATTCAATTATGTAAGGTGCTGAAAGGGACAAGGTATGGTTCGTATTACTTCGAAATGAAGTATTATAGGGTAGCAGTGAAGTTTTAGTGTAGGTAGACCTTACTTTGTTGCTAAGGAGCGAAAGTAATATAAAGATTTAAAATATATATATAGGTAGAATAACATTGTTGTACGACATGTGGTATAATCAAAAGAGACCGGGTTCATTCCAATAGGGTACTTTGTTACTGTGCTTTACAGTGAACATAAAACGCTATGACATATATCCTACCTAGTTCATCACTCAATGCTATAAAGTCAAGGTTGTAGTCATTTATTCAGTCTATGGTTAACACATTCCATTCTGTTGTTTAAAGTCAGAAAATATCAATGCCTTGTTTATAAAATTCCGTTCTCGTATGCATTGCTATGGACAAAAATAACAATACAGTCGTGTCCAGCGATATGTCCCGATCCTAAAAATATAATAATATCGGCAGTTTAACTTATATTGTGAAATCCCAAAATATCGATACAGGGTGCGAAATACTCCAAATAAAAAGTTGCGTATTTAATTAATTAATAATTACAGTAAAATTATAAAAATTAAATTATCGCTATGTCTCAAAAGAACCCTGTCCAAATTTGAATCGAATATCTACTTATTTCGAATAAACCGTTAAGGTCGACAAATGATTCTATAGCGACTTTCTGAATATTGGATTTTGACATATCCTACAATCTACATGCCGAAATCTTGATTTTTCACTTCTATTAAAAAGATACAGTTCAACAGATTCCAACACTTCTTTCTTCGAAGAAATCTGACAAATAACGAGTCATGTGCACTCAGTTGAAGTTCAGAACGTTAAATTTCGAACTGCAGCGTCGTTGTGAGCTCGATTATAATTAATATATATTTTTATACGTTCAACTTCGTTTTAATAAATATATATAAATTCACTTATATTACGAATTCAGTATTTAAATTGTTTTAAATATTCAAATACGAACCGACAAAAATGCGGGACGTTACAGTCCTTCCCCCTTAAAATAATTTGGTCCTCGAAATTGCTAAGATAGGGAAAATGTTATAATCTCTATTGTAAACAGGTTAAAAACATTTTTGGTTTACTTCATAATTTCAGTTTCAACTGAACTGATTAGTTTTAATTAAAAATTAATTCCTCCTTATTTATAAATATTTTCAGAAATTCTGAAAATTTCCTAACAGCTTAAATTTTGGAGAATTTCGTCAGCATTTCCTCTGCACGGTTCATTCGGCACTACTACAACTTGCCTCTCTGGGCTTTCTCCAATTCAACAGAAAATCAAACAGCCAAACGGCTTGCCAAACAGACTCAAAAATCTTCTACTCCATATAATATAAATCTGTACCCATTTGGTTGGGCATTCATCTCTGCCTCCCCTATTTGGCTACCAGGCCAATATATACTCCAGCATTCCAATTTGATCTCAAATCCATTAATCATCAAACCCATAATCCTTTAATATCCAAGCCAAATTCTATTTCAACTTCAATTTCATTTACTGATTTATTTCTCAAATCAGTTATCTTCATTTCCAAATTCAACATTCGATTCTTATTCTCCAAGAATCAATTTTATTTAATTTGGTTAAATTCTCTATTTATTTACTTCATAAGTAAATTTTAAATTCTGGAATTCAAAATCCAGGGTTTTATTTCAAGTCAGTTTGAAATCTATATTATTAATAGTAATTCAAAACATTTGAATTTCCGAACAACTTATTTTTTTTTAAAACAATTCAAAACAAAATCTCGGGTAGTAATCCGTCACTTAGGACTCGAAAATGAACACCGATAATGGTCGACTTCATCAACGGAATTTATTTCCCAGCGATCAAAGTGAGTTCAATACTATACCACTTTCAAAACTTAATTTCAAATACTTTCATTTTGAAATCACCACAAAATATACTTCACAACGTTTAGAAAACATTTCTAATTTCACCCAGGATCTTAAAATTTCCATATATTCAATTCAGAATTCATTTACAACATCTTCTCAAATTTCTAGAGTTTTATTTCAATTCGGGTTTTAAATTTAGATTTAGTTCATCAGATTTTGCATATTATACTTATATAATATTTCGATTGGTTGTTTATATAACCAAATCAAATATAAATCTTATTTGATCATAATAATGATCAACACTTTCAATATATATTAGATAATTAAATATATATATACTTTCGTTATATCAAAATATATTTGGGGTAAAATTATTTTATTTACCCTCTTTTAAAGACATATCCTGTCGAATTACTCTGTTCAAGAGTTTATAAACACCTATCGACGCAGTTTGCATTACTGTTTCGACCAGAATTCATAAACCATTCGACTGACCAGTCAACACAATATAAAACAGTTTTAATATTAATTTACAGATACGCACTCATATGTATACACTCAAACTCAATCTAGGGTATTACTATCACTATCTCTATTGAGTCACGCCACAGAGCCAAGGTAATACTTAACCTTTAGCTCCGATACCAACCATAATGGATGAAAATTCGTACCAATTTGAGCTGACTAATATTCTACACATTCAACTCAAAGTGCACGAAAATTCAGATCATTAATAGAAGAATTTAGAGGATGAGATAGAAAAGATAGAACTAATAGAATAGAAGAAGAAGAAGAACACTGAACAAAATCAAAGTAAACACGAAGACTCACAGCGGAATGAATAAATTATATTATAACTTAACTTTGAAATACAATTTCTGAATCTGTACTTACATATCATATCAGAGTATAACTCATATACATCACAGTGGAAATAATCTCAACATAACTAATTAATGGTGAAGCCTTCTGCTTCCAGCTCCTCCAAGTGAATCTGTAAAAGCCTGAAACACTTGACTGCCTGTACAAATTTGGGCACCCAAGAGTTTAGGAAAACACAAACAATATAAACTCTGGGTCAGTCATGGGACTGGTGTGAGTAAATTCTAACCATACGGTTTTACTTTGAAGAAAATCCTTTTGAAACAAAAGGATAATAGTAATACAAGCACACACATAAACATGGACGGCTTTTACCTTACTATAACCCAAATTACTTTGATATCAAAACCAGTGATATTATGATAATGTCTAAACAAATAATTATCCAAGTAGCAGAACGCTTGCATCTCACGCTCCACATATATATAGAATAAAATCATAAACCGCAGGGCGCTTATTGAAGAATGGATTCCAATAGACAAGGTATGGGAGCACCTTCCGAACAGTGTACTCTAGAGGGGATACACCTGGGTTCAACAAGAACGTCTTGCAACCCGGCCACATATGACCGCTCACTCATTTAGCTTGAGTGTCGCGAATATATTGCCACCATGGTTGTAGGCCATCCAACCATCATGCGAAGATACAGAATCGAAAAGAAGTATAAATATGAATTTTCTCTAGATCGGTGATAATACACCATGCTTGGGAATGACCCAACTAGCCATGCTGCCTAGCCCAACTTTTGTTACTTCCTGGTTGTGAGGCTAGAGGCTACGTCTATTTCCAGAACATCTGACCACCATTCACTTTGAATGTCACATCGTCAAATCCGTAATCACACATTGATTACTCAAATGCACACTGGGTGTAGAATAAAGAGAAGTTACCTTCTCCCCACCAACTTGGTATATTCATAAAAATCAACGGCGTGACCGTTGGAAATACTTTGTCAGACACTCGTCCATACAAGTTGTCCTGGGACTGGACAAACAAAAATCACCATTCTGGAACTGGGCGACCCTTGCATTTAACTCCGTCTTCAATTATCTTCAGCATATCTAATTCGCAGCGCTTATGCCTATACGGAGTGGTTTTTAGATAACATATCCAACTGGTCTCTCCGTATTGACAACGATGGTCAAAACACTTCGATAGTCGGTTATTTAACTATCGAAGTAAAAATAACATTCATTCTAATGTATAACTAACATCACATAAACACGGGTACTTATATTTAACATTCATTTTTATTATGCAAATTCTCATATCTTACCAGATATTTCTTAAATCCCGATTTATCATTTTTACACTTCTTGGAAAACATTTCCAGTTATTATAAACTCGTATTCTCCCATATTTCCGATGTATACGTTATTAATGTTTGAAACATTTCGATTCTTTTCACGTTATTTATTTTCTACACTTGGATAATATATCCTAACTTCATTGGAAAAATATTTCCAATTTCATTTTATACATTTTAATCTGCCAAGCGTTCACTTCAAAACATTTTTCACTTTAAAATGTGGATATCATTACTATTATATAAATCTAGGCATCTTTATCAAATAACTTACTATTCAAGTAATAAATACCATTATCTTTTTTACCGAAATCTCTTTCCTGATTTATATTCCCATTTCACTTTATAAACTCTGTTTCTACGTCAACTCCTTGTTAAATCAATATCAAGCTTATAACAACATATTGATTACATATGCTATTATAATTTGTTGGTTTAATACTAAATATTAACTATACTATCAGATTATAATTCTTAAAATGATTTACTTTAATACATTCAACTTTGTCGAATTATAGTTCCAAATACTAATGGTTTAATTCTAATTATATTTCGAACATCGAAATACTGCCATCGTTTTCCAACATGATTCTCTCATTTCTCCTTCTAAACTTATTCTTATATTATCTTTGAACAAATGTCGTTACTTATTACTCTAGAATAAGTGGATTCAAACCAACTGTGACATTTCCTAAGAAGTGTTTCTATATATAAAAATCACGCTTAAGTTTGGTTAACAGCGTTAATTTATCGCTATAGTAAAACTTGCAATACGCTGTAATATTCTCTTTATAACTAATCTCAACATCACAGTCACACTTACCTTGTCAACAACGTTATTTTATCGTTATAGTTCGAACTTGGCATACGCTGTAATATTCGCCTTTATAACTAATCTTGACATAACAGTCACGCATAAGCCTAGTCAACAGCGCTTATTTTATCGCTATAGTTTTCAGACTTGCAATATGCTGCCATAATCCCTTTATACTAATCTTGATATAACAGTTGCGCTTAAATCTAGTCAACATTGTTTAGTTTATCGCTATAGTTTCAGACTTGCAATACGCTATCATATTCTCTTTATACTAATCTTGACATCTCTTACCTTTACAAACCGATATCATTCTTCGATAATAGTGAAGCTGCTCAAGTTGGGCTATTTTATTTACCTCTCAGACCTTGATCAACAACGTTCTAACCTTAGAACAGATATAAGTATGTAACTCTAAACTCCTTATTACTTATAGTATCCCTCAAACCATATTTTCTTGTTTAATTTTGACTATGGTTTTTATAACACCATATTCTTACTTTTGAAATCTCTGTTGTTTATGATTATTTATTTTTAAACATTTACTCTTTGCTTTCCCATTCCACAGTTCTACTTATAACTTCTTAAACTAAAAGGTAATTAAATCTCATAAACTTTGATTAATTTTTTTCTAAACTGTTTCATTTGATTAATTAAAGACAAATTAATCTAATAATCATTTCCCCAAATAACAGTTGATTAAATCAACTCCCTTCCATCAGTAAATTCGTTAACTGATTTTAATTACTTCTCAACATTAGATTAATATAATTAATCTAATCATATTTCTAAATTGTTTATAATTATCCAAATATTTAATCGTCGAATAATTTCTGCTTTATAAACTTATTTAAATGTCAACAATCGTTTTTATTTATTTTGTAAAAACGAACTCTAAAATACTGGTTTATAATAGAACTTCTAATATAATTTAAAACTTTGCTTTAATTATAAAAATATAATTTTTATAATTAACTTTGTTGATTTGCTTGGCGGCCAATCAACTCCTTAACAAAACGATGGGTTAACTGTCGACTGTTACCACTTTCTTATTCGCTATCGTTTATTTAGTTATCGAAACAAATGTTGAATTTCCATTCAACATAAATTTCTCACACAGGCTTTAAATGTAATTCGGGTTTAAACAGTGCATACAAAACAAACAGTTTATATAAATATCGAGGAATCTGGTCGGATTCCTCCAACCGGTTTCCGCATCCATAGATGTTAGTCAACACAATTAACACTGATTTCATACTAGGGGATATTTTAAATTTACGTAATCAGTATCCAACATATGCAATGATATATATTTCAACCAATTTAATTGTGATTTACCTAAACGACCATCACACAGTATTCAACCAACATTAAAATATAATTAAAATATTTTAAATAGATCAGAGTGAGTGAATTTACTCACCTTGGCGCGTAAATCATTAAATAACGATTTGCATCAGTCGATTAAACCGGGTGTTCAATTCTGTCATAAATTCAAACTAGCTCCAGATGGTTTCGAACCGGCTTCACCATACAGTCTGCACCCATACAACTTCATCGGTACCAAATCCTCGTAATTCATTTAGTTCTCGATCTATTTCCATACCCGCCTGCCTCACAACGAAATAGTGCCTTCTTTTAAACCAGCGGCGCCCTAGCACCGGATCGCACAACAACGAAATGAACACCATGTTTTCAGTTGAAATTCCTTCCGGAACTGTTCTTCTCCCTCAACAAAATATAGTACGTCGATTTCTTTTATTCTTGACGCATGAACCATGCGTAACACACCAGCAGTACACCGGTTCCTTGCTTTCGTCCCTTTGAAATGCGTCTCTCAGCGATAGATCTCAGGTACATTATATACATACACCGAACACAAACATCACCAATTCGTACTGGCCAAAACCCTCTTCGCGTTACGTTACAGGACACGAGAAACACATCATACACAACTCCGCAACTTATGTTCCCTGTACGTCTTCAAACGCAGCAACACACTCCCAATATACGTCGACAGTGTACCTCTCTAACTTGAACATGGATCCATCTTCCCATGCCATGATGCACCCCCCTTCATGCACGGTTTCAAAATCCACAAGGCTAGCTTCTTCATGAAAATCACGTACCAATACTTAGCCCTTCCTCCCAAAAGTATACCCCTTCTTTTCATGATTAAATGAACTGAACCCACCATACTTTCGTCATAAAAGCCTTCCTTGACCCCACACCATTCCCATGCTTTCTCTCCAATACTTACGCTGCGTGAAGGCCCTCCCTCATGCTCAGTTTTGTGTATTCCTCTCATGGTCCATTTCAATCCCTTCTCACTTCTTCATTCGTGTATATATATAGGAGAAGAGGCTTCATGATTAAGGAATGGAGAACGTGGAAGTGTCAGAGATATTTTTACTTGGGTTCTTATTTTATTCACTGTGTGGCTTTCAGTGAAAGAATGTGGAGTAGGGTTTGAAAAAGAAACACGTATGTAGGTGTATGGTTTTGTTGTATACAGGGTTTGGTTGGTGCTATTCCTTCATAATCGAGGTATTTAGTCTACCATTTTAGCTTAGATAGGTTGTATGATTAGTACATTTCATTCAATCATGTAAGGTGTTGAACGGGACAAGGTATGGTTCGTATTACTTCGAAATGAAGTATTATAGGGTAGCAGTGAAGTTATAGTGTAGGTAGACCTTACTTTGTTGCTAAGGAGCGACAGTAATATAAAGATTTAAAATATATATATAGGTAGAATAACAATGTCGTACGACATGTGCTATAATCAAAAGAGACCGGGTTCATTCCAATAGGGTACTTTGTTACTATGCTTTACAGTGAACATAAAACGCTATGACATATATCCTACCTAGTTCATCACTCAATGCTACAAAGTCCAGGTTGTAGTCATTTATTCGACCTATGGTTAATACATTCCGTTTTGTTGTTTAAAGTCAGAAAATATCAATGCCTTGTTTATAAAATTTCGTCCTCGTATGCATTGCTATGTACAAAATAACAATACAGTCGTGTCCAGCGATGTGTCCCGATCCTAAAAATATAATAATATCGGTAGTTTAACTTATATTGTGAAATCCCAAAATATCGAAAAAGGGTGCGAAATACTCCAAATAAAAAGTTGTGTATTTAATTAATTAAAAATTATAGTAAAATTATAAAAATTAAATTATCACTATGTCTCAAAAGAACCCTGTCCAAATTTGAATCAGATATCTACTTATGTCAAATAAACCGTTACGGTCGACAAATGATTCTATAGCGACTTTCTGAATATTGGATTTTGACATATCCTAAAATCTACATGCCGAAATCTTGATATTTCACTTCTATTAGAAAGATACAGTTCAACAGATTCCAACGCTTCTTGTTTCGAAGAAATCCAACAAATAACGAGTCCTGTGCACTCAATTGAAGTTCAGAACGTTAAATTTCGAACTGCAGCGTCGTTGTGAGCTCGATTATAATTGATATATATTTTTATACGTTCAACTTCATTTTAATAAATATATATAAATTCACTTATATTACGAATTCAATATTTAAACTGTTTTAAATATTCAAATACGAACCGACAAAAATGCGGGACGTTACATAATAACTAATTGACCATTATTCTTAAATTCAGTTAATCAAAGATTCATCAACTTTATGATTGATTGTTAACTATTTGTAACAAAACAATTTTAATCTACACTTCCAATTGGACAGTCGCTCAGCTTGAAACCACTATTAACCGATTTCCTTTAATAAACTTTTATTTAAAAATAATCTATATAAAATATATTTCAAAATCGATTTATAAATTCTTTTCTATTTATTTTCCTGATGGTAAGTCAATCTTCATAAAATCATTTCATTCTTAGGCCATCTGCCGATGATTATTCAACCAATATCATCCGTTGGTTAATATCAAACAAAGGTTGAATTTGGATTCAACAATCAACAATCAATCAGATTAATTAAAAAGTTTATATAATATGAAAGTAAACAACATATTTGAGGAATCCGGTTGGATCCCTCCAACCTGTCCTTCCCTGCATCAAAATGAGTTACCTCAATTTCAACACAACAATATATTTAATTGATTCATCACGTTATATAGAAATAAACAATTTAACTAATAACAATCAACAAACATTTCTAACATTAATTCACACATCGAATTACTTATTCGATACATTTATATTATTATAGACGTAACCAACAAGGTAAGTTACCTCCTTTGGAGTCTAATCGTTAACATACTAATTTAATTTTATTAAATTAAACAAGCATTTAATTTATTCAATGAATATTAAAAATATTAATCATATATACAAACAATCTTCTAATCATCAACCATTAGCAAGTATTGTACACAAAATAAAAATCCTACTTATATAAAATATAAGTGGGATAAACTGAGTGAGTTAAAACTCACCTCGGATAGATTTGTAGAAAAAATAGTTTGATTTAGTCAAATTAAACAGGCATTCAATTTTGACTAATAATTCCAGCTGTCTCTGTCACTAACCAAATCAGTTTCACAATGTCATGTCCACCGATACTTTTCCGACGCCTTTTGATTTATTGAATTCTATGTGTATGAGTTATACGTTATATAAGTTATAAGGTTTGAATTGAACTAAATTAACAACTTTACTTAAACTAATTAACTAATATTTGTTATAATTGGCTACGTAATCCACCAATTCTCACTTGCTAGTGTTACTTGCTCCCTGTTGCAAATTGTCCCCAACAACTTAGATAGCCCACCTTTATTTTCTTTGTTTGTGTTTTTTTCTCTAAAAGAAAGCCCATAGGCGCATCGTTTTTACCTATTCCACGTCCCCTTAATAATAAACATCTTCTTCCTTTTTGCTTGTTCCCACCTTATTCTTACTGTTCCGCTGTTCCTACTTCTTCATCCCTTTTATTTCTTCTTTAAATAGTTTCTTCCGACCTCGTGTTACTCTCACCGTTGATCCTCCTTGACCATTGCTCAACTCTTCCACCTACCTCAACCGATGAACTCGTCCCCACATGCTCGGCCTCCGCCCCGCGTCTCCGCTGCCTTGCGTCATTCAACACAACCATCCACCACACTAGTTATCGCTACGTCTTCCCGCATCCCCCTCTTATTCTTTTTTCTTCCCCGACATTCAAAAAGAATAAAAACTACTTCCATTATTCTCTTCTATGTTTTACCCTCTCTTTTTTTCTCTATATACTGTTGTTCGCTTAACGTGATGCCCCCAGTACCGCAACTCCACGTCCCACACCTAATGTTAGAGGACCGTCCCGACCTCCAGCTCACGCTCTTCCGCCCTCCGACCATCTGCTCAACCTGGAATCTCGTCTAGTTGCTTCCTCTCCACTGTCCCCCACACCACGTGCTATTCTCTAACTAACCTCCTTCCATGCTTGACTTACGATGATCGCTGCTCTGCCATGTCGATCACAAACTCACACTGTTCGTTTTCTCCAGCGATAAAAACATATGAAACCCATCAAAACCATACGAGATGAAAGAGGAAGGAACCACAAACCCATATATATACATTTCATATTTTATACTGTTTCATGTGAACTTACATGATTTTTATAAGTGGTCGAATATTTCACTTCACTGTATTTTATCCTTTCTGTTCTTGCTGAAATGGAATAGGGTATAACGTATATATAGCAGGAGAGGAGAGGATCGATGATGCATCAAGTAGCTAGGCTTTAGGTCGGTTGTGTAAGCCTGTGGCACTCGTATGTGTAGACAGCACATGTATTAGTATAAGGGAGCATGCCTCAGGGTTAAGCAGAAGTAATTTCATGTGTGAGATAGGGTAGAAAATCTCAAGTTTGACATGCCATCGAGTTTTCTTTTCATGTCTGTATGTTCTCATTGAATAGGGCAGTCCTAGAAAACTTGAATAAGATAATTTGGCTGTACTAAACTGAAGTTATCATGTGCTTAGGTCGGCATGATGTAAATTCAGAATGGGATCAAGTACTTTGAGGAGAAACGGTGCATGAGTTGTCAACAGAGAGTAAATGCAAGGTAGACATTTATCTAGCGTAGGTTACAAATTTTCCAGAATACAGTAGGTGTGCAATTTAGTTTAGGGTGAGCATGTGTACCATTTATTTAACTTAGGCATGAAGTTATATTACTTTTAATTTATTTTATTTTATATGGTATTTATTTCTACCACTTAAAACCATTAATTGTTAATATACGGATCGTCAAACACTGACTCCAAAATTAATGAAAATAAATGCACTGCTATTTCTTGATGTTCCCGTTCAACCCATATTTTCAGAATTAATTTAAGCTATTTTAATGAATATGGAAATAGAAATTGGTTATTTTTGCTAAATAAAATTTGAGAATAATTTAAAATTATTTTTTATATTTTATTTAACTTAAAACAAACTCAGTAAAAATATTAAATTTGATTATAAGCTTTCTATTTGAAAATTTTGAAAATTTGATTTTTAAAATCATTGCATACCCCTTAATAGTGAAATTTTGGTAGCAAGCTCATAATTTGACGAGACCAATTTTGTTGGATTCAGAGTAATAAGTCATGGCTAGATTTCAAATTTCACGCGAAACAGGGTTAGTACGTAGCCGTGAGAGGCAAACCGTTTGGGGAAAAAACTGATAGTCAGTTTACAAAGGAACATTATTGTGATGATCTCAGAATTCGATTTCACATTTTTTCTAGATTCATATCATCAAATAATGGTAGAATCCAAAATTTCATAATTTTTGGAGTTAGCTTTTGGGCATACAAGAAGACAAGGTACGCTAAAATCAAATTTTTGAATCTTATTTTAGCATCTTTGAGAAATTAAATGGAAGGTCAAATGAACTTGGAATTCGACAAAACTTGAGTCGCTAGATTCATGTTGACGTGTATTATCTCGTGTTCTAATTTAATGGCAGATGGAGTTCGTTTGCAGTCGGGCTATTAGGAGAGAAAGCAGCATATAATCTCCTTTCTTCCTTTTCTCTCATCACTTTTCTTCTTTTCTTCTTCCTCCCTCAAAAATGGCCCCTCCCTCCCCGATCTTGCTGCCTGTGACGACCGCCCACAACCCCTGCACTAAACAAGAGAAATAATGAGCTGAAAGGTGTGCACGGCAACTGCAGATGATCATCGTAGGTAAACAACATCATCGGAACCTGTCATAAAACTCACAACGCAAGGATAAAATATAATAGAACATGTACAACAGGTAATAGTAGTGAAGCATCATATACCAAACTTTTCAAACTTTCACAAAATCCTGAAAGATTATCCCAATGTGACACTCCACATCCATTAATGTCACTCATTAAGGGAATGCATTAAGTTTCGTGAAGCGCTATAGGTAAACAGCCACATGATAATTACAAGACAGGTATAAATAAGGCAGCAGCGGAAAATTTAAATTTTTATTTCAATAATAAAGCATAATACCATGGTCTACAATTTCATAAGTCACAAAAACCATTACAATAAAATAACTTCTGTCATTCATCAACAGAGTATATAAGAATATGAAACACATAATCTTCCCCAATTAAAAGAGCTAAGCCATACAAGAGACAAGAGCTTGCGCCATACTTCAGAAGTAGCTCCTAGCAAGATGATATCTGAGTCCTGATTAAGTCTGAGTGTTTCCTCCCTGAGAACCTGGGGGGAAACGGAAGAAAGAAGGAGAAAATAAAGGTGTAAAAAGGTAAGCAAGATAAATGATTACTCTGCACTATTACTGGTATAACTGAAATGAGATGATCCCTTTCACTATGAATTAGTAGGCTTAGGTCATATGTCAAAGTATACCCAAACCACTACCCTAATTGATCGGCTTCCTACTCCGTAGATATCCTGTGCTGGCCCCACATTAGGAGGTATCACTTCGTAAAGTCGCAACCCAAGTTGTGCACAACCATATCTACTGGTGTCACAGTCGTCTTAGCCCCCTCTGCCTAGCCCAAGCACGCACATATCCGCGGTCGGTTTGCGCCGCACACAGAATTTGTCTCATTTGGATCTCTTACAATCAACCAGTAAGAGCGCTCCTTCTCCGCTAGTACAGAGTTCTTTATTTGGTACCAACTCCGGGTTACTGACTGAAATGGGTCCCACACAATATGGTACAAGCTCTCCTCCTTGTCTTATATCCCCACTAGGTCTTCCACTGACTATGTATACCCTTAGGTGTCTTTAATTACATAGCCCTATACTAGTTATGCTTACCCTAAAGGGTGTCTTTAATTACATAACTTTATTACATTATCTACCGGTTATGTATACCACTAAGTGTCTTTAATTACATAACCTTATTGGGTTAAGTTCGTGGGCCTATATATAAATATTACCCACCCCATCTAGTTTACTTAACCCTCCCACTACCCGTCCAATTTTACTTAACCCTAGCTTAAGTTCATAATCATACAATCTTTAAATTAGGTTAAGTATTCCATTTCAATACCATGTCCAACTATGGTTATAATAGGCTAGACCTCCCACATTAGGCCTACAACGTGTGGATGCTGGATATGCCGGTCAGGTCAAGGCAGTCTTATTCCATAGTTGGGCCTAACCTCATGTCTTAGCCCGATTCGTATTTACATACTTAGACCTCCCATATTAGGTTCAGCATTAGTGGTTGCTGGATATGCCGGTCGGGTCCGGGCAAACTTCCGCCACTAATGCAACCTAACCTCATGTCATAAGTACAGTTAAAATTCCTATTTGTAATTAGTAAACATTCCATTTTTAATTAATTAATCCATTAATTAATCCTTTCCTTTTATAGGTGTCAATACCTATTTTACCAAATAATTTGAATTACATGTCCATAAATGTTCAAATTCAAATTATGCCATTTTTAATCCTTTTTTCCCCATTCCTTAACTAGCGCCCTCATAAAATTGGCAACATGCCTAGGCTAGACAATAGCTTAGTCATAAACGATAATAGGGAAAATAAAGGGAATATAACTAAAATGACCATCTTGGCATCAACATATACTTGTATGATAATAAGGTGAACATATGTACTGACATAGACATGAAATTGTCATCATAACAAAGTCATAATTTAAATCACGTAAAATAGATCTAACATGATAACATAAGGTGACAATTTAGATCACATAAAGTAGATCTAACATGATAGCATAAGGTGATAATCTAGATCTGTCTAACAGTTTCAATGTCCACATAAATTAGATCTATTATTATAGAAATAGATCTACACACATACACATCATATCATGTCATAAAAGTTACAATTAAGATAAAGGTTTAGATCCAATTCTAACCAATTCAAGGTGACATATGTTCATGATTTACATAAATGATTAGATCTATCCAATGATATAACTGTCCAAATTAACAAATCTATATTAATCATAATATGGTTACAAACCAAGATCCCCAATGGAACAACCACAATTGAATTGTATCTAGATAAATAAATCTATCATAACATAGCATAAGATCTAATAACAACATAGATTCAAGGTTTACAACGTATCCAAATCACAGTCTTTCATAATTCAATTTTATTTATCTAAACCTAAAAGCAACTAAAACTCACAGCGTTAGGTTTAAAGAATTGAGAAAGAACGAATCTAAAATTCTGAATTTGATTTGCAAAGTATATTGTTGTAGAAAACGGCTCAGTTCGCACTCTAGCAGCATATGGCCTAAATGACTTCCAATGAAGAAAATATAAGAATTAGCCACATATTAATAGCTGCATAGCCCTCTGAAACCGACTGCCACCTCAGCCCTAGGGGTGTCGACACTTCTGTGGGTGGGTCGACCCCTAGGTCGACACCCCTCTAGGGGGGTCGACCCCCTAGAGCGGGAATTTTGCTGCTCTGACGAATTTTTCAAATTCAAACTGTTCTGGATAGATTCCTAACTCACCTCTGACTCATACATATGCATATAATTTTTCTAGGCATGTAAAAACTTAAAATCCTCATAACTTCCTCATACGGTGTCCGTTTTACGCAAATCAAGTGTCTATCTTGATCAGAATTTCGAGATGGACGCAATGGTGTAGTCCGTTTCCTCTAATTCCGAATATTAAATTAATTATTATTTAGTTTATCCTCTTTTAGTGTCGGTACAAATTCGGGGTGTTACATTCTCCTCTACTCAAAGGATTTCGTCTCGAAATCTCTAAGTTGAGAAGAATGCATATCCTACCATCCATCATCCATCTACTCATCACAAACCACTGGCATCCATTGTCCTTACAGATTTCTAATGCTTACATGAATATATGCGAAGGTGTGTGTATATGTATCAACACTAATGCGAAGATCAGGCGGTCTACTGATTCAGTCGACCTCCATAATGCAATGTATGTTAGTGCCATGAATTCAATATGTATGCAAATAAACCTATCATATCATATGAGTTTTATATGTGTGCACATTCATTCATCCAAATGCAACATCCATATGCTAACTCATCCATTTCCATGCATAAAAGAAAAGAAAATGTACACACATCCATATGCAGTATGAGAGTGATTGAGCTGATCTTAGTGCCTAATGTGTGTGTATATGCGTCCATATGCAACCACTAGCAAACACTTGCATCCACTTGCATCCTTTAAACATAACATGTTTCAAACACATGTTTACATCCATAGGATTCCTATCTAAAGGACGAAAATATGATGGATAAGATATATTCTATTGACAGAAACAAGCATTGATAAAACTTAGTAAAAGGAGTTAAAAACATACCCTTAAAAAGAAAAGGGTACGAAGCACGAATCTTGTCTTCAGTCTCCCAAGTAACATCTACGGGGTTATCTTCCCATAGAACCCTTAGCAACTTGATCTCCTTATTGCACAACTTCGTAACTTTTGACCCAAGAATATGGGTAGGGACTCTTCTGACTGTCGCCTCCTGTTCTGCTTTGACTTCTTCCAAAATACTTGGCTTAACAACTTCCGCGGTGTCATGTAGGCACTTTCGCAGATAAGAGACGTGGAAAACATCATGAATGCCAAATAGATTTTCTAAGAGATTTAATCAGTAGGCCATTTGGCCAATCCTCTCGGTTATGGGAAATGGTCCGACAAACCTAGGTGCCAACTTCCCCACTGATCCAAAGCGAACCACATTCCTTAAAGGCGATATTTTGATAAAAACTAGGTCTCCCACTTCGGATTCGATGTCAGTCCTTCTCTTGTCTGCATAGGAATTCTGCCTATCTTGAGCCGTCTTCATCCATCGTCGAGTAAGGTCAATCTTTTTAGACGTTTCCCTAACCATATCTGGTCCAAGTAATAATCTTTCTGTAGATTCCCACCAACAAGTTGGCGATCTACAAGGTTGTCCATACAATGCTTCAAAGGGTACCATACCGATGTTGGTCTAACAGTTGTTATTATAGGCAAACTCTACTGAAGGAAGATGCTCTTCCCAAGTCCCTCCGAAGTTTAGGATACACAGCCTTAAAAGATTTTCAAGAATCCTGTTCACCCTCTCCGTCTGTCCGTCGGTCTGAGGATGATAAGCGGTGCTCAAACACAACTGTGTACCTAATGCTTCTTGCAAGCTCCTCCAAAATTTGCTGGTAAACATGGGGTCACGATCGCTCATGATACTGGAAGGTACTCCATTAGGACGAACTATCTCACGAACATAAATTGCTGCCAACCATGATGCCACCCTCTTACTCTAAACTGGAATAAAGTGAGCGCTCTTAGTGAGTCTATCCACTACCACTAAAATACTGGTGTTACCTTTCTTCGATCTAAGAAACCATCTATGAAATCCATAGAGACGCTCTCCCATTTCCACTGCGGATCCAACGGATGAAGTAATCTACCAGGCTTCTTTTGCTCAGCTTTGACTTGCTAGCAAACTAAACATTGAGAAACAAATTCAGCCACATCTTTCTTCATCCCAGCCCAAAAGAAAACCCTCTTCATGTCTCTATACATCTTGTCACCACCTGGACGAATAGTCATCTTAGAATGGTGGGCTTCTTCTAGGATTTCCTTATCAAGCTTCCAGTTTGAGGAACAAAAAGCCTTCCATCTCGACACAACCACCCCTTTTCATCTATGGCATATCAACTGAGGTGACTTGAAGTCTCCCCCTTCTGAGCTTATCCATGATGTCTAGAATCTGTGGCTCACCTTGTTGGGAAGCTCCTATCTGATCCATAAGGGTCAGTCGTAACTCCAAGGATGCAAACAAATCAGGTAAAACCTCGATGGAGGGTCTAAAATCAAAAGCTGATATGAACTCCAAGCTCTTTCTCTCCACAAACAGAGAACTCTGGGCCACCCTCTGCCTACTTAGTGTGTCTGCCACCACATTACCCTTGCCAGGGGGATAAGCAATCTCAAAATCATATAAAGCTAAGAACTCTATCCACCGTTGTGGCCTTAAGTTGAGATCCTTCTGTGAGAATAAATACTTGAGAGATTTATGATCGGTGTATAACTCGAACTTCTCTCCAAGTAAATAATGATGCCACGTCTTTAACGCGAATACTATGGCAACTAGCTCAAGATAATGGGTGGAGTAATTTTTCTCATGAACTGTTAACTGTCTACCCCCATAACATATTACTTTCCCTTCTTGCATCAGAACCGCACCAAGCTCTGTGCCGCACTCATCAGTGTAAACAGTAAACACTTTACTTCCATCAGGCAAGATCAAGACTAGCGTTGTTGTCAGAGGCCTCTTTAGTCATTGGAAAGCAAAATCACAGTCTACGTCCCATGAAAATGCCAAATTCTTCTTTGTTATCCTGGTGAGAGGGGCTGATATCTTTGCGAAGTCATTAATGAACTTCCTATAATAACCTGCCAACCCAAGAAAGCTTCTCACCTTGGTTGCATTTTCAGGAATCTGCCAATCTTGCACTGCAACCACCTTGGCGGGATCTACAACTATCCCTTCTTTGGAGACTACATACCCTAAAAATCTCACCTCTTTTCTCCAAAAATGGCATTTGGAGAAATTTGGCTTAAGATGATGGTCATGGAGAGTTTTCAAAATTTCTCTCAAGTGTTGGGCATGCTCTTCTTCATTCATGGAGAAGATCAAAATATCATCAACAAAGACTACGTCAAATTTGTTTAGGAACTCCCGAAACACGCTACTCAACAAGTCAAAAAAATAGGCGGGTGCATTTGTCAACCCAAAAGGCATAACTAGCAATTCAAAGAAACCGTCCGGTGTTCTGAAAGCAGTCTTATCTATGTTGTCCTCAGCCACCCTCAACTGATGGAACCCCGTAGCCAAGTCCAAGTGAGAAAATACCAAGGCACCAACAAGCTGATCAAATAAATCATCAATCCTCGGAAGTGGATGCCTATTCTTCTTTGTGAGCTTATTCATTTCTCTATAGTCAACACACAAACGAAGAGAACCATCCGCTTTAGTTGCGAATAGTACTGAAGCACCCCATTCAGATATGCTTCGCCTGGTAAACCCTTTCTCAGGTAGCTCCCCTACTTGCTTACTTAGCTCTCTCCTCTACCTTGGACCCATGTGGCGCACTGGTAATGCAACTGGCTTCGCATTGTCCACCAGATATATGCGGAAGTCAATCTCGCGCCGTGGAGGTAAACCCCGTACCTCATTAAAAACATCGGAATAATCTGGAACCACTGGAATAGATTGTAAATCATCTATGGATGAATCTAGAGACTCTTGGAAGCTAAGCATAACAGACCTTTGGGGGCCACAAGAAACTTTGAGGGTCTTCCCAAGACAAGTCAGGAGTCTAACAACCCTCCTCTTACAATCCAAAATGGACATATACGTGGTAAGCCAATCCACTCCTAGAATTAATACATAGCCCATAAATCCGAGTACATACGCATCGCATTCAAACTCGACGCCTAAGACAGATATTTTCAAACCCCGACAAATCTTCGATAAATGAGCCAAACCACCAATAGGGTTTGAAAAAACTAAGTGATCTGCTGCCATACTAGAAACTAAGTGCAGAGATTCAACTACAGAACTTGATATAAATGAGTGTGAAGCACCAGAATCAAAAAGTATTCTAACTTGATGGTTTGAAAGAGAAACAAAACTTTCTACGGAAATTTTTCTACCTCTTTCAGGAGCACTGATCGCAAGAGCATGCACCTTCCCTCCAGCTGTACCTGCTCTTCGACCTTGTCCCTGCGATCCCTGTTTCTTCGACCACTCTTTAGAGAAGTGTCCGACCTCTCCTTAATTAAAGCAATTGGCCTTCCTTCTATTACAATCTTTGATCAGGTGACCCTCCTTCCCAAAATTGTGACATTTTCTCTAATCCTTGCCTTTATCATCTTTCCCTCCTTTCTTCTGCTACTGTTGTTGCCCCTTCTTAGGCCACACCTCCATATTCTGTGATGTCCCCTCAGCTTTTATTTCCTTCTTTTCTCCCTTGTCCTCCTCATGCGTTAGGGCCATATCAACAAGCTATTCAAAGGTGGATACCTTTGGAATATGGGACATAACTATACCATGTAGAGGCTCATTCAGTCCTTTAGCAAACTGCAAAGCCTTTTTATGCGGTGTATCCACCAACTCTAGCCCGAACCTTGCCA
Source organism: Allium sativum (assembly GCA_030737875.1). Classification (NCBI taxonomy): domain Eukaryota; kingdom Viridiplantae; phylum Streptophyta; class Magnoliopsida; order Asparagales; family Amaryllidaceae; genus Allium; species Allium sativum. The sequence continues at coordinate 326,241,884 of CM060926.1, forward strand.
GCTGGTTGAACTTTTTCACATACTCCTTTACCGTCAAATTTCCTTGTTTGAGTGTTAAGAACCTCTCCATCTGTATGCTTCTCTCAACTTGGGAAAGAAATTTCATTTCGAACCTCTGCCTAAAATCTTCCCAAGTTTCCATCGGACGTCCAGCTTGGGTGATTTCCCACCAAAATGAGGCTTCGTCCTTTAACAGCCAAGCAGCTAACTGGATCTTTCTTCAGTCCTCCACTTCAAAGATTACGACAAGTCCTCGGTCTCCTTAAGCCAATTCCGAGCTTCTAAGAATGTCTTGTTCCCATGGAGTGGCCTTCCTCCCATAGCCCAGAAGTCTTTGCAGATCTTGGCAAAGTTGTCAGCTCTTGGAGGGGGAGGAGGAGGAGGAATGACTTGTGCAGCTGGGGGAGGAACGTCTCTTTGGCCTTCGATTAGCGCCATAGCCTCCAAATACCTATGGAACCATCTAGGTATTTTGACACCCTCTGAGATATTAGGGATGTTTTATTCCCCAGACATGCTGAAAAAAAGGGAAAAGGGAGAAATATAGATAAAGGACCGAAGAATACTACATATGGCTTTTTGGGGAATGTTTTTCAAAATAGACTTTTCTTTTGAAAATTCTTTTCTTTTAAAACCTTTTTGAAAATAATTTCCAAAAACTTTTATCTAATATGGTAACCTTCAGCTCTGATACCAAGTGTGACACTCCATGTCTGTTAATGTCACTCACTGAGGGAATGCATCAATTTTCGTTAAGCACTATAGGTAAATAGACACAGAATAATTACAAGACAGGTATAAATAAGGCAGCAGTGAAAAATTTAAATTTTTATTTCAACCATAAAGCATAATACCGTGGTCCACAATTTCATAAGTCACAAAAACCATTACAATAAAATAACTTCTATCTTGCATCATCAGAGTACATAAGAATATGAAAAACATAATTTTCCCTAATTAAAATAGTCAAGCCATATTAGAGACAAGAGCTTGAGTCACACTTTATAAGTAGCTCCTAGCAAGATGATATCTGAGTCCTGATTAAGTCTGAGTGTTTCCTTCCTGAGAATGTAACACCCCACATCCGTTAGTGTCACTCTCAAAGGGAATGCACTAAGTTCTGTGGAGCATTTAGGGTAAAAGATGCAGATAAATTACAAGGCAGACAGAAATTAAACAGCGGAAAATAAAACTTTGCTTTATTGATAAAATAGTTTGTACAAAGATTTCTTTACAATATCAGAGTGTTATCTGTCTTACAAAATAAAGAAGCATAAAACAACATTTATATTCCCCAATTTTAGCAAGAGCCAGCCATAGCATCTGATAAGAGAATCCAAGCAAACTATGACAAATCTTCAAGCTGGGAAAGAGTGACAGTCCAACTTAACCTGAGCTATACTACTCCCTCCTCTACTACCTGGGGGGGGGAACGGAAGAAAAGAAGACGAAAGAAAAACAGAGTCAGACATAAAGCCTGAGTAAGTTCAGTAACTTCTAGCATGTGAACATGGAAAAACAAACGACATGAATTAACTGAATCCAAGATTACACCATGACCATAGGGTCAGCAAGGTTAGACAAGATAATCACAAGATATGCTAAGATAAAATAAACTGGATATGCTCTAATACTTTCTCCGCTTCGCTATTTCCTTGTTATACTGGTTTCTATATCTCTGCACCACCTAACAAGTGTTCCAACTAGTAACGATAACGTGGTCCCAACCCCTATAGTTTCCATTGCCTTCAGGCATACATTTATTATTTATTACCAAGATCTAATCTAGGGTTTTCTATCAAGTGCTTTCTAGATTTAACTAGAGTTTTACGCTATCTGCTGAACGCTTTTCGAGTTCAGGGTTTATGCCACCTGGTCCAACTAGGGATTACGCTACCTGTCGAATGATGCCCCCAAGTCTAGGACACAGTACCTAGAGTGGTATATGTTCCTATACTTCCCCACGCATGTATCGCGAATCGTTATCGATTGTCTAGATGCACATGTCCTGTAATGTGCGGTCAGAGTCCTGTGATAGGGAAAATCAAGGAATACAGAACTCGGTCGGGAGCTTTCAGATATCTGCCGATACAGACACTAAGGTCTGTTTTTATTCCAGTGGCTATGGTCCCACTTGACCCCTCCCTCAACTAATGAAAGGCACACCTTGTAAATGAGAACTATACGTCGGCCCCCGGTGCCCCACTATCCTATGGCCATCCACAACCATAACTTGATAGCAAGTATATGGTCTTTTGGAGTTCTCCGCCTTTCCACTTCACGTATCTCGATTGACTCAAGATGGATGGTAGACGACGAGTTGCTATCACAGGGCTACCATTTTCTCGCCGAATCACGCCAGTCCATCCTAGTCTTTAGGTTGCCATATATTGCAACCAAGGCATACCCCTGGTTCTTCTACACAGACCTTAACCTCTGTGAGCCCAGGAGGATCATCTACAGCCTCATAGAGGGATACCAAGAGTACCCTCACGTCCCCTCGAAGCCTCGGGCTTCGTAACCTACTTTGTTGGAGCCTCCTTTTTACTCAGACGGACATTCGCTCCTTCCCGTGTTATACTAAGAATTACTACTTTGTTTTACTAACTAAGATTTACCACTTAGTTCCCCGAATCGTTGTTTTTTTAACTAAGGTTTACTACTTAGTTCCTTTCTCGTCACTTTTGATTGGTTAAGTGTCATTAGTCAATTCAAGCTAACTTAACCCTCTTCATTTATCCTGTTAAACTGGTTAAGTGTTATCGGTAATTCATGTTGACTTAACCTCACCACAAACCAAGTTATATTGGTTAAGTATTTCTTATTACTTAACCCTACCCATTCATCCTGTATTGGTTAAGTGCTCCTTTTTAACTTAACCTTGCCCGTCTGTTTTAACTAGCATGTTATTAATGGTTAAGTATTATCCCTTCATGCTCTAGTCTTAACCCTATTCCTTTATCACAATCTGATGGTTAAGTGTTCAAGTTTACTTAACCCTATAGTCTAGCCCAGCTATCATATCAAATTCGGTAAGTGTATTAAATCTTTCTTAACCCCAACTTCTAGTCCAGTTAACATGTTAATTTGGCTAAGTGTATTAACTTTACTTAACCTCAACTTCTAGTCTAGTTAACATGTTAATTTGGCTAAGTGTATTAACTTTACTTAACCCCAACTTCTAGTCTAGTTAACATGTAAATTTGGCTAAGTGTTTTCTTAGTTACTTAACCTCTACAAATCTTGTCTTGTTACCATGAGTTTGGTTAAGTTTCCCTATGGACTTAGCCCTCCGTTCTAGCTTAACTGTGCTAAGTTGGTTAAGTGTACCTTATGGACTTAACTCTCCCATTCTAGCTTAACTGTATGAACCTAACCCCACCTACCAGTCTTGTTATCATGTTGAATTGGTTAAGTGTCTTAGTTAACTTAACCCTACCATTCTTGTTCTAGCTTTAATTAAATAGATTAAAGCCGCGACCACTCACATTAGACAGATATTGTTGCGAATACTGGATGTGCCGGTTGGTTCCGGGCAGGTTTACATCGCAACTCAGTCTAACCTCGGGTTAGGCATATTCGTGTTTTCTACATTCAAAGGGTTTCGATTAATTTCCAAATCAGGTTTTAAAAGTAACCATCCCGTCTGTCGGATCAGTTAGGGATAGCCAGGGAGAGCAGAAAACTTGTATTTTCCAAACCCAAGCCTAGACACTATCCTCTCTGTCACCCTAGAACTTTCTGGTGTTTCATTAAAAGAGATGTCGTTAATAAATCTTTAATTTGTCTAAATTTACATTTCTCATTTAGGAAAAATTCTATAATTAAATTATTCCTAATTTTCTTATTTCCCAATTACTCTTTTAACGTAATCTGTCTACATTTATTTCTACGGCCCATTTTCCCCTCTATATCATATTTATGCTTTTTGGTATGTAAACTATACCAGATTAAGTGTCACTAACCATGATTTTTGCTAAACCTGACAGTTATTCCCAATTATGGCCAATTTCACATGTATGTCAATATACTTACCGTGCCAAATTAGCTAATCCAATTCCGATTCAACATTCTAATTCACGTCAAACTAGACTTATTACTCTAGTTCACTATTCATGTAAATGCTAGATTTACACATCAATACTAGATTCAAATTACATATCTTATAATTCATGTCAAATTTATTCAATTTGCATTTCTATGAACATGCCATAATACATGTTCCCAATTTATGTCAATTTCCATGTTAAACTACGTTTTTAGAAAATTTCATGTTTTGCCCAAACCGCATTCCCACCGTTCGTATAATCGTGATTCAGTCTAGATTATAAATAAAGCTAGGTTCGTAGAAAATAGGGAATGAAACAAAGATGCTATGCAAAAGATAGACATACTAACTGGCATAAAGCGGGTTGAATAACGACGTCGGTTCAAGAACATGGGTAGACCTAACTTAATAGGTAAATTCCCAAGGTCTAAAACCAAAGAAAAACAAGAATAGACAAAATAGAGACGTAGGTTCAAGAACATGGGTAGACCTAAGTTAATAGGTAAATTCCCAAGGTCTAAAACCAAAGATAACCAAGAATAGACATAATAGATGATCGGGTTTAAACCCAATTTCATAGTCACAAAACTTAAGCAACACTTTCCTAGTCATGAATCACAGGTGTTTAATCACAGATGTCCTTGTTATGTCATAGGCAGTAGTTTATATTTCCTAATCAAAGGCATAGGCTTAGTCAAGGAAATAATCCTCATAGTCACAGTCACAGTCATAGGCAATGTTCATAGTCATAGGCAATGTCCATAGTCATAGGCAATGTCCATAGTCATAGGCAAATGTTCATAGTCATAGGCATATGGTTTTAAGGTCCATAGTTTCATAGTCACGGTCTTATTTGTCCTCGAATCATAGCAGTTCTTAATTAGTTTCAAGAATATAGGCACTGATTCGAATAGAGAGAGAGAGACATTTGGCATATTCTTTTATTTCTTTAATTTCATGTCACGAACAGAGAAAAAACGTTCAAATCTAGAAATAACTGACTTACAGAGATTTAGATTAGAAAAGAAAGATGGCGTTGCTATGATTCGTGCGACGTTAGCCTTTGATCCTTATCTTGAAGCTTTAATCTTGATTCGAATCTCTTCTTGAAAGTCTTTGAGCAACATCTCCTCGTCTTGATTTATTTTATATATATTATTCTATTTATTATTTATTTTAAGTGGACTAGAAGAAGCCATGTTCACTAAGAATCTTTGCAGCATAAGGGTAGAGAAGAATTGTGAATAGAGAAGGAGACTAGGGTTGTTTATATAGTGTAGAAGTCAACGAATCTGGTCAGAATGGCGTCTAGATACAGAGAAACGAACCAGGTTCAGAAACCTGGAAAAAGCAGGGGGGTCGACACCTAGGTCGACTCCCCAGTCGACCTAGGGGGGTCGACTACCCAGTCGACTCCCCAGTCGACATGGGGTCCTGGGCGGGAAATTTCCCGCCCAGCCCGCTTCTGAGTATGTTTTGAAATTTGAACCTTTTTGAAACTTCCGGAGGCCATATCTTCCTCATGCGGACTCCGATTTACGCAAACTCGGACTCGTTTTCATGCATAATTCCGTGACGAATGCAATGGCGTGGCCCGTTTCCCTTGATTTTGATTTTAACTTTTAATTCTGCCTTGATTTGTGAATATTAGCATTACGGAATTACGAGGTGTTACATTCTCCCCCATTTAAAAGGATTTCGTCCCCGAAATCTTCAAGTTAGGAAGAATGTGTCCTACCATTCAATCACCCATCTACCCAACCATTCACTCACAGGCATCCATTGTCCTTAAAAGATTTCTAATGCTTTCATGTTTATATGCATAGTTTGTGTATATGTCTTTATCTACTGTAAAATCAGGCGGTCTACTGATTCAGTCGACCTCCTTAATGCGAGTCATGTCAGTGCCATGCGTCCAACCATGTATGCAAGCATCCCTAGTTATGTAAATACTATATGCGTGCACGGCCATTCATCCATATGCAACACCCCTATGATAACATATCAAGTTCAATTTACAAACAAATACATATCTGTAAATGCAATATGAAAGCGTATGAACTGATCTAGTGCCAAATACGTATGCATATGCATTCACAAGCAACCATTAGCAACCACTTGCAACCATCAACCATAACATGTTTCAAATACATGTTTACATCCATTGGCTTCTACCTAAGGATCGAAGATACGACCTAGGTGATATACTTTGGAAAGAGAGAAACAATTATGCGTAAAGCTCCTAAAACAAAGAAATCAAGGATGCACCCTCAAGGAAAAGGGTATGATGCTAGTATCTAGCCTTCTTGAGCTTTACTCCACTGTATCTTAACTAATTTAACTTCACGATTGTGAAGTTCCGGTTCTCCATTTCCAAAACAGATTTCAATCACGGTACCAGGTATACGTACTAAGATGATTAGAGGTCTCCCTCTTATCCGCCATGCCATAACTATAAGAGTCGAAAGGTCACTACGTGCTCTTTGGAGTGCCTGCCACAACTATTCATCTCTCAAGCAAACCATCCAAACCGGACTCGACATTGCTCAATTAAAAGCCCAAAAGGCCTAAACCAATATCAGACAAGCACCCAAGGAATATCTCCCCCGAATTTAGACGATCTACGTGAGATGATATAAGCAAACTCGATAGCTATTCTCAAATCCCTACTAACCAAAAATAAACTGGTCGGACCACCAATTGGATTTGAGACTCTAGTGGGATCTTTCTACTATACAAGTACTATGGTGCAGAGACTCAACTATGGAAGTGGATATGAACAAATGCGAAGCGCTAGAACCAAAGGAAAGAATACGAATAGCAAAACTAGACTCTTCCAACAGAACTTCACTACCCTTCTCCTAGGTACGCTTGGTGGCGAAAGTATGTACTTGCCCTTCTGAAAATCTTGTTCCTCGTTCTTGCCCTTGTCCTTAAGGATATGCCCTATCATACCCTAGTAAAGATACTTCCTCCTTCGTGAGATGAATCTACATCCATGAATTCCACATCCTAGGGTTGTGCTCCTTAGCCAAACTCCTCATCCCCTTCCGTGTGTATTCATGCTGGCAAATCTCTCGAAAGCTGCTTCCATCATACACAAAAAAAACCTAATAAGCTTGAAAGAAAATTGGCCGTAGGTGAAACAACTACGGTTATAGATGGAAGTCGGGAACTACTTCGCCCTTCGATGAGGTTGCCTCCCAGAAAGCCAGGAGCCCCAGAGACTCAAGAAAGAATGAAACAAGGATTCAAATAGAGGAAGAGAAGATAGTGCGTATGGCTTTGGAGAATATGCCTTTAAAACAAATCTTTTCTCTTGAAAATGCTTCTTTAAAAACCGTTTTGAAAATAATTTTTCAAATCCTTTATCTGATCTGGTAACATTTAGCTCTGATACCACGTGTAACACCCCACATCCGTTAGTGTCACTCACAAAGGGAATGCACTAAGTTCTGTGGAGCATTTAGGGTAAAAGATGCAGATAAATTACAAGGCAGACATAAATTAAACAGCGAAAAATAAAACTTTGCTTTATTGATAAAATAGTTTGTACAAAGATTTCTTTACAATATCAGAGTGTTATCTGTCTTACAAAATAAAGAAGCATAAAACAACATTTATATTCCCCAATTTTAGCAAGAGCCAGCCATAGCATCTGATAAGAGAATCCAAGCAAACTTCGACAAATCTTCAAGCTGGGAAAGAGTGACAGTCCAACTTAACCTGAGCTATACTACTCCCTCCTCTACTACCGGGGGGGGGGGGGGAACGGAAGAAAAGAAGACGAAAGAAAAACAGAGTCAGACATAAAGCCTGTGTAAGTTCAGTAACTTCTAGCATGTGAACATGGAAAAACAAACGACATGAATTAACTGAATCCAAGATTACACCATGACCATAGGGTCAGCAAGGTTAGACAAGATAATCACAAGATATGATAAGATAAGATAAACTGGATATGCTCTAATACTTTCGCCGCTTCGCTATTTCCTTGTTATATTGGTTTCTATATCTCTGCACCACCTAACAAGTGTTCCAACTAGTAACGATAACGTGGTCCCAACCCCTGTAGTTTCCATTGCCTTCAGGCATACATTTATTATTTATTACCTAGATCTAATCTAGGGTTTTCTATCAAGTGCTTTCTAGATTTAACTAGAGTTTTACGCTATCTGCTGAACGCTTTTCGAGTTCAGGGTTTATGCCACCTAGTCCAACTAGGGATTACGCTACCTGTCGAATAATGCCCCCAAGTCTAGGACACACTACCTAGAGTGGTATATGTTCCTATACTTCCCCACGCATGTATCGCGAATCGTTATCGATTGTCTAGATGCACATGTCCTGTAATGTGCGGTCCGAGTCCTGTGACAGGGCAAATCAAGGAATACAGAACTCGGTCGGGAGCTTTCAGATATCTACCGATGTAGATGCTAAGGTTTGTTTTTATTCCAGTGGCTATGGTCCCACTTGACCCCTCCCTCAACTAATGAATGGCACACATTGTAAAATGAGAACTATACGTCGGCCCCCGGTGCCCCACTATCCTATGGCCATCCGCAACCATAACTAGATAGCAAGTATATGGTCTTTTGGAGTTATCCGCCTTTTCGCTTCACGTATCTCGATTGACTCAAGATGGATGGTAGACGACAAGTTGCTATCACAGGGCTACCGTTTTCTCAACGAATCACGCCGGTCCATCCTAGTCTTTAGGTTGCCATATATTGCAACCAAGGCATAACCCTGGTTCTTCTACACAGACCTTAACCTCTGTGAGCCCAAGAGGATCATCTGCAGCCTCACAGACGGATACCAAGAGGACCCTCACGTCCCCTCGAAGCCTCGGGCTTCGTAACCCAATTCGTTGGAGCCTCCTTTTTACTCAGACGGACATTCTCTCCTTCCCGTGTTATACTAAGAATTACTACTTAGTTTTACTAACTAAGATTTACCACTTAGTTCCCCGAATCGTTGTTTTCTTAACTAAGGTTTACTACTTAGTTCCTTTCTCGTCACTTTGGATTGGTTAAGTGTCATTAGTCAATTCAAGCTAACTTAACCCTCTTCATTTATCCTGTTAAACTGGTTAAGTGTTATCGGTAATTCATGTTGACTTAACCTCACCACAAATCAAGTTATATTGGTTAAGTATTTCTTATTACTTAACCCTACCCATTCATCCTGTATTGGTTAAGTGCTCCTTTTTAACTTAACCTTGCCCGTCTGTTTTAACTAGCATGTTAGTAATGGTTAAGTATTATCCCTTCATTCTCTAGTCTTAACCCTATTCCTTTATCACAATCTGATGGTTAAGTGTTCAAGTTTACTTAACCCTACAGTCTAGCCCAGCTATCATATCAAATTGGCTAAGTGTATTAAATCTTACTTAACCCCAACTTCTAGTCTAGTTAACATGTTAATTTGGCTAAGTGTATTAACTTTACTTAACCTCAACTTCTAGTCTAGTTAACATGTTAATTTGACTAAGTGTATTAACTTTACTTAACCCCAGCTTCTAGTCTAGTTAACATGTAAATTTGGCTAAGTGTTTTCTTAGTTACTTAACCTCTACAAATCATGTCTTGTTACCATGAGTTTGGTTAAGTGTCCCTATGGACTTAGCCCTCCGTTCTAGCTTAACTGTGCTAAGTTGGTCAAGTTTTCCTTATGGACTTAACCCTCCCATTCTAGCTTAACTGTATGAACCTAATCCCAACTACCAGTCTTGTTATCATGTTGAATTGGTTAAGTGTCTTAGTTAACTTAACCCTACCATTCTTGTTCTAGCTTTAATTAAATAGATTAAAGCCGTGACCACTCACATTAGACAGATATTGTTGCGAATACTGGATGTGCTGGTTGGTTCCGGGCAGGTTTACATCGCAACTTAGTCTAACCTCGGGTTAGGCATATTCGTGTTTTCTACGTTCAAAGGGTTTCGATTAATTTCCAAATCAGGTTTTAAAAGTAACCATCCCGTCCGTCGGATCAGTTAGGGATAGCCAGGGAGAGCAGGAAACTTGTATTTTCCAAACCCAAGCCTAGACACTGTAACGACACGGATTTTGCCCGACCTTAATCGATCACAAAATCGACCAAGACCGTTCAAAACTCGCATACATTAACTTTGGGAATACAATACATCAGAACAATAACAGCAGACTTTTATTACATTACAATAATATAACACAGGCAGTGGGTTAACCTCCCATCGTGACATACAGGTGATCTCCCAGACACCTTGTTTTACGGCCAGCCTCTCGACTGCAATAACCAACCCTAATAAATAAGGGACATGTAAGGGTAAGAGCCCACTGTTCGCCACCAAACAACATGGTGAGAACCCCCTATCATGCGTAACCAGCTCCCTAGCCAGCAACAAGGACTGGTGTGAGAATTCTAAACTAATATAACTAATAAGACAAATCCAAGGACCACGCCGCTAATGCGGAACGGGTTTTATTCCAATGGATTGTCGGTGCATAAACTAAAGTAAATCGAGAAATAACGCAATGTCTTTTTGGAAAAATGAAACCATTATAAGACCCAAGTCCCATCACACAATGCAACGCACACCAGAGGATAGGGTTTTACCTTATAATGGTCAAAAGATGCTTGATACGTATAAAACGGATTTGATATTATTATTAGTGTATATATGTTTTAACAAAAAGATTTGAATCATAAGTATCAATCCTAGACGGCATGGTTACCATATAGCATGTCGCCAATACTAGTTATACAATCAAAACCGCAAGGTCGTATTGGAAATTGGATTTCCATCATGAGTCGAGGCTAGGGGCAAGCTCCTCTCCGATTCGAGACACTCTAGCAAATGCCTCAGGATCCCCCGCAGTGAACCCTTGGATCTTCAGGGTCGGTCCCCGCCTATGGGCAGTGGATTAGTTATGCCTGAACACACGCTTCCCGGTCCCTTTGGACCTATAGTATGACCACCAACGGCCTATAAAAATAACGAGGCGCCTCAAAATCCATCATCCACATAAGTAAAATGTCAGGGCTGGTAGGTCGCTGACACCACTCTAGCTAGAAAGAAACGTGTGCACTCCCTGCAGTCCATATCCCGTTTTTGACTCATACCGGGGTGTGAGGCTCGCGAAGTCACGCTATACACAAAGCTACGCCTAAACAGGCCGTGCTTTGATCATCAACCATAAGGCCTGCTTTTCAACAAAAGCCTTGATCAATGCATCTTAGCATGCCACATTGTCAGTCCATGCTATACCATTGATTTCTACCAATATATAACCCCTAAGCTCGTACGTCTCAGAGAAGGGTGTTAACCACCAAACAGATATATATTAAGAGAGATCAACGAATGTAGTATAAGGGACTACAACGTCAGACATACATTCCATTTATAAACTTATGCCCTGGGTCTGAGCGAAAGTCAAATCCGTGCAATCAACACTACGTCCGGACGGCTACTACTGTCGCCCCTTCAAGGTAGCTACTCCCATCATGGGTCTCAATAGCAACACACCCATTCGATGTGAAGATCGTCGGTCTTCAATCACCGTCTTCAACTCTTCGAACGTCGTATCATTATTTGGAATGAGAGTAAACTCGGACTTTCCAAATAATTCTCGCATATATAAATTTGCAAACCATTCTATATCGTTATTTATTCTTTTATAAATATAAATATCGTCCATTCATTTCATGTATATATATATCGTCCATTCATTTCATAAATATCGTCCATTCATTTCATGCGTATAAATATTGTCCATTCATTTTATGCATATAAATATATCGTCCATTCATTTCATGCATTTCATATGCGACTTCATGCTTTTTAAAACATGTTAAATTTTCATATGCGGTTCATGCTTCTAAATCATGTTTCATTTCATATTTTTATATTTTTATTCGCATGTGAAATGTAAATAAAAATTCCCTTCTTATTTTCATCTTTTTATTTACATGTGAAAAGTAAATAAAAGTTTCATTCTTATTTTTATCTTTTATTTACATGCGAAATGTAAATAAAAGTTTCATTCTCATTTTCATTCTTTTATTTACATATGAAATGTAAATAAAAAGTTTCATTACTTTTATTTATATAAAATATATAAATAATATAACCATTTCATGTTTTCATTCATTTATTCATTTATAACATGAAAATATTCATTGCTTTATGGTTCATTTTCCATTTTCGATCACTTTCTTAATTCAGTGATCTTAACTACTTAATTCCTTTTCAATCAAATTAAAGATTTAATTAAAATTTTATTTAGTTTTAATCTTCCAAAGTCATTACTAAATGATTATTCAATTTCTAGGAAATTAATTCTATCATAAATTCGGGTTAAAGAATAAATGTTATTTAAAACATAATTCACGATAAACCCAAATTTAGATTTCATAAATTTCCCATTTAATATATATAATTAGACATCATTTATTTCAGAGTATTTCATTTAATCTTAAATAAAATATTAATCATCTTCGATTTCCTTTATAGAATATATAACATAATTTATACAGGTTAAAATGGAGTTACTATTTTAAAATGGACTGAATAGCCCAATTCATTTTCCTTATCCATTTATTATGTTTATCTTTACATTTTATTATTTAATAGCGGGCCAGACCTCTCACATTAGGCCTACAACTTGTGGATGCTGGATATGCCGGTTGGTTCCGGGCAGACTTCTACCACAGGTTGGGCTTAACCTCGTGTCTTGACCCAATTCGTATTTGCGCACTTGGACCTCTCACATTAGGCCCAACATTTATGGCTGCTGGATATGCCGGTTGGTTCCGGGCAGACTTCCGCCATAAATGTGACCTAACCTCGTGTCCAAGTACAATTAATAATTATAATTATAATTATCTCTTAAAAGTATTATTTTAAAACATTTCATATTTTAGAATATCTAATTTCTAAAATATCTTTCATTCTTTTACTTATCCTTTCATTTCAGTAAACATTAATCTTTCCATATTAATATCATAAAACTATTCCCAAAATGTTTCAATTGTTATATCAAAACTTACCATTTTGATATTAAATGAAATCTTCCTCAATTAATCCATTTATGTTAAATTTTAAAATCAAATCTTCTAAATTTACAAGTTAACATAAAACAAGATTTTTCAATTCAAATCTTCATTATTATAATTGGAATGAAATCTTATCAATTTAAACTTTTTATTTCATCCTTTTTAAATGTGCAATCTTCTTAATTAAATCGTCCATTACATTCCATTAATTGAGTAAATAATGAAAATATTTCAAGTTCCTCAATAACGCTAATTATATATTCACATTCATGTACAACTTTCATGTACAATATCCATATAATTTTTTTTTTTATATTTTTAATCAGAAACACTACGAATATATTTATTTACATATTTTACTTAAAACGCTTAAAATAAACTTGCATTCATGTTTTGACATAACAATAAAAAAAAAATAAAGTTGCATTCATATTTTTATGTTAATAAAATAAAAATAAAGTTTCATTCATATTTTTATGTAAACAACAAAAATAAAGTTTCTTTCCTATTTTTTTTTTTTTTTTTTTTTACATAAAACACATTTTTGTTTTTACATGAAACACAATTTTGCTCGCAAACTCTAATGCGACAAAAATGACGATTAAACTATATTTTACATAAAACATATTTTGTGCGCAAACTCTAGTGCGACAAAAATAACTACTGAACTATATATGTTATTGCATAAGTCATATTTTTTTGTTCGCCAACTCTAGTGCGACCAAAAATAGCAATTCAACTATGTTTGTTATTGCATAAAGTATATTTTGATGCATTGCAATTATACAACATGACGATGACTCTCATGTCGTCTCAACTAAATTAACACAACGGTGATTTTAGCGTCAAAACATTCACAATGACACACTGATGATTTTGGTGTCATGAAATACAAATTAACATGCTTATAGTTTTGGGGTGTCATAGCATACAAATTCACATGCTTATAGTTTTGGGGTGTCATAGCATACAAATTCACATGCTTATAGTTTGGGGTGTCATAGCATACAAATTCACATGATATTATGTTAACAAACGTGACATAAAAATGGGTATTTTGATTTTTAACAAAGAAACATAAAGCTTGTGTCTTTTTATTCTTAACAAAATAACATAAAAAGTTTGGCTTTTTATTCTTAACAAAATAACATAAAAAGTTTTCTTTTATTTTTAACAAAAGACATAAAAGTTATTCTTTTATTTTTAACAAAAGACATAAAAGTTATTCTTTTATTTTTAACAAAAAAATTAGGTAAAATGTCTTTTTGTTTCAACAACAAAAATGGTGACAAAAATGGTTCTTTTTGTTTAATCAACAAAATAGTGACAAAATGATTCTTTTAACTTTAACAACAAAAGTAGCGTCAAATTTGTTCTTTTAACTTTGTTAACAAACAACATAAAAATTTGTTCTTTTTATTTTTAACAAACAAATTATGTTAAAATTGGTCTTTTATTCAAACAAATTGTGTTAAAAAAATTTTGTCAAAAATATAACATTAAAAATTGTCCTTTATTTTATTAACAAGTTTTTATGTTGAAAACTTTGTTATTTAATTCTATGGTGAATCCAAGATTCAAATTTACATAAAAATAATAATAATAATATATATAAAGGTCTAAATCCCCTTTTTGCTTTTGAAAGAAATGAAAATAAAAAGAAGATAATAAAGATGAGAGTCTCATCATGATTACACCCAAAATAACATATCTGAACAACACACATATTTCATGGCATCATCACATACAATAATCACATATTCATCGCATACAAATATCATCATGACGCAGATCAAGAACCATAGTATACAAATCAGAATTTCGCGATTTACATTAATATATAATTATTTAAATTAGATCAGAGTTCTCACTTGCGTTTGTAGATTTTGTCCAAATTTCAAGTAGTCCAAAATCAGTTCCAAATTGTCCTAAAGCGTAGTACTCCGAATCACGATTCCACAGCTTCTGAAATCACCGAATTCCGAGCTAGGACGAAAGAGATATGATTGATTTAAGTTAGAGAGTGATTTATTTTAATTAATTAAATAAATTTAAATAAAATACCCTCTTCTCTTTGTTCTGAATTTCGGCCGTGAGTATTTGCAATTGTTCAGAACTTTGGCGCGACTCTGTGGTCGGGGCGAGGCCTACGGGCGATTATATGGGTGGTGATTGGTATCAATGGAAAGAGGAGAGAAGGCTCTTCAAGGTGATGTGTGTGGTGGGTGCTAATTCGAGGAGAGGAGAGAAGGAGTGATGTTTCAGCCATTAGACGTAATAGTGGCGGCGGCTATCGTGAAATAAAGGATTAGGGTTAGAAATTTTAAGATTATTTATAGGCAAAGAAAGTGAATAGATGAAGGGTTGATTTAGGTTGGAGTTTAGGAAAGGATTTCAAAGGTTAATTAAATAAATACACCATTCAATTTTATTAAATATACCAAGATTGAATTCTAACTTTTAACGTTTACCCATATAAACAAAACTACATTTTATGATTTGATTTTTTTTATTATTAAGAAAGAAACAAAAGCTTCCCTCTGTATTTGTTAAGAGAAATAGAACGGTACAAATATGATATGAAATGAATTATGGTTAGTGATTAGGATTATTAATAGGCACCTTTTCAATGCTCAATTAATTAGATACCATATTCAATACTTTGTTTATTCATCTAATTCGATTTCCAATTGACATAAATCTCATCCTAATACAAAATAAGGTTTATATTTATCAATTACATAACAAAACCTCAATTTATGTTATTCAACAAATTTTAGTTGAACATTTTTTCTTTCTTATATAACGAAATAAATTAATAACAGTAATAACTCTTGTTTCCTTGTCCCTTTTTTTTTATATATGCGAAGAATTCAAAATAAAGGAGCATTTACATACGTTGAAAACAATAAAGGAATATAGATAACATGACCACATGTTTTAAGAAACGCATGCATGTCTCCAACATGTCAATTTAATGTAAAAAAAGAAAGAAAAATTAATGTGCATAGAATTAAATTGCATGCATACGAAGATATAACATATTGTGGCAAGTTTTAAATGTGCACAATGTATGAAATTTATTGTAGTGTGCCATTCTTCATTTAATGCGCCTAATTGGTGCGTTGATTAAATAATTATTTATTTCCTTTCAAAATTCAAGGGAACAATTCACATTTGGGAATTTATTAATTAATGAATGATACAATTAGAATAGATAGGGGAAGGTATTAAAGAGAATGGCCAAAGATATATATATATATATATATACACACACACACACACATTCATATATATATATATATATATGTATGTATATGTTTGTCAGAATTTTTTTCATTTAGGACCCACAATTATTTTCAATCAATATTTCAATATAAATTA
Organism: Allium sativum; assembly: GCA_030737875.1. NCBI lineage: Eukaryota > Viridiplantae > Streptophyta > Magnoliopsida > Asparagales > Amaryllidaceae > Allium > Allium sativum. The sequence goes on from CM060926.1 coordinate 326,258,355, forward strand.
ATAGATTTTATTAAAGTCCCTAAGGCCTATTTTTCACTTGGCATGTAGTCAAAGATTTTTAATACAAGGATAACATCCTTGCTATTAACCTTTAATTGGGGAAATATTTTAAAGTTTTTTTTTCTTTTTGTATATTTAGAATGTGCATTAAACAAGCGCCTACATGAATTATGTCCATCAACATTTAAATCTTAGGATTTAAGTTTTCCATTAATAAATGTAATCATACAATCAAACTTAAATATTAAATTAAGATATAAATTTAATCATTTAATTTTTAAATTTAATTCAATCTTTCAAGAACAACTTAAATTAACCAAACTAGTAATTCAAGTATAAATCTCTACGTTCAAATCCTAAATCAAACTTACAATTTCAGAATTTTCAAACTACCGCGTTATTTCCATCTCCTTTTAAAATTAAAATAAATATATTCGTTCTAACTTCAATTAAAATTAATTTTTAGTCGTTATTACTTAAAATAAGTTATTTTAAATATTCAAGATTCATTAAAATTCCTAAAACAAATATTTTAAATTGGCCCCAAAAGTCCGGGTTGTTACAGACACTATCCTCTCTGTCACCCTAGAACTTTCTGGTGTTTCATTAAAAGAGATGTCGTTAATAAATCTTTAATTTGTCTAAATTTACATTTCTCATTTAGGACAAATTCTATAAGTAAATTATTCCTAATTTTCTTATTTCCCAATTACTCTTTTAATGTAATCTGTCTACATTTATTTCTACGGCCCTTTTTCCCCTCTATATCATATTTATGCTTTTTGGTATGTAAACTATACCAAATTAAGTGTCACTAACCATGATTTTTGCTAAACCTGACAGTTATTCCCAATTATGGCCAATTTCACATGTATGCCAATATACTTACCGTGCCAAATTAGCTAATCCAATTCCGATTCAACATTCTAATTCACGTCAAACTAGACTTATTACTCTAGTTCACTCTTCATGTAAATGCTAGATTTACACGTCAATACTAGATTCAAATTACACATCTTATAATTCATGTCAAATTTATTCAATTTGCATTTCTATGAACATGCCATAATACATGTTCTCAATTTATGTCAATTTCCAAGTTAAACTACGTTTTTAGCAAATTTCATGTTTTGCCCAAACCGCATTCCCACCGTTCGTATAATCGTGATTCAGTCTAGATTATAAATAAAGCTAGGTTCGTAGAAAATAGGGAATGAACCAAAGATGCTATGCAAAAGATAGACATACTAACTGGCATAAAGAGGGTTGAATAACGATGTCGGTTCAAGAACATGGGTAGACCTAACTTAATAGGTAAATTCCCAACGTCTAAAACCAAAGAAAACCAAGAATAGACAGAATAGAGACATAGGTTCAAGAACATGGGTAGACCTAAGTTAATAGGTAAATTCCCAAGGTCTAAAACCAAAGATAACCAAGAATAGATAGAATAGATGATCGGGCTTATACCCAATTTCATAGTCACAAAACTTAAGCAACACTTTCCTAGTCATGAATCACAGGTGTTTAATCACAGATGTCCTTGTTATGTCATAGTCAGTAGTTTATATTTCCTAATCAAAGGCATAGGCTTAGTCAAGGAAATAATCCTCATAGTCACAGTCACAGTCATAGGCAATGTTCATAGTCATATGCAATGTCCATTGTCATAGGCAATGTTCATAGTCATAGGCAAATGTTCATAGTCATAGGCATATGGTTTTAAGGTCCATAGTTTCATAGTCACGGTCTTATTTGTCCTCGAATCATAACAGTTCTTAATTAGGTTCAAGAATATAGGCACTGATTCGAATAGAGAAAGAGAGATTTGGGATATTCTTTTATTCCTTTAATTTCATGTCACGAGCAGAGAAAAAACGTTCAAATATAGAAATAACTGACTTACATAGATTTAGATTGGAGAAGAAAGATGGCGTTGCTATGATTCGTGCGACATTAGCCTTTGATCCTTATCTTGAAGCTTTAATCTTGATTCGAATCTCTTGTTGAAAGTCTTTGAGCAGCATCTCCTTGTCTTGATTTATTTTATATATATTATTCTATTTATTATTTATTTTAAGTGGAGGAGAAGAAGCCATGTTCACTAAGAATCTTTGCAGTATAAGGGTAGAGAAGAATTGTGAATAGAGAAGGAGACTAGGGCTTTTTATATAGTGTAGAAGTCAACGAATCTGGTCAGAATGGCGTCTAGATACAGAGAAACGAACCAGGTTCAGAAAGCTGGAAAAAGCAGGGTGGTCGACACCCAGGTCGACTACCCAGTTGACCTGGGGGGTGGGGGGGTCGATACCCAGGTCGACTCCCCAGTCGACCTGGGGGGGGTCGACTACCAAGTCGACTCCCCAGTCGACCTAGGGTCCTGGGAGAGAAATTTCCTGCCCAGCTCGCTTCTGAGTCTGTTTTGAAATTTGAACCTTGCTGAAACTTCCGGAGGCCATATCTTCCTCATACGGATTCCGATTTACGCAAACTCGGACTCGTTTTCATGCATAATTCCGAGACGAACGCAATGGCGCAGCCCATTTCCCTTGATTTTGATTTTAACTTTTAATTCTTCCTTGATTTGTGAATCTTAGCGTTGCGGAATTACGGGGTGTTACAGAGAACCTGGGAGGGAAACGAAATAAAGAAGGAGAAACAACAGGGTCAGACATAAAGTCTGGCGAGACTAGTTACTTTTATCCAGTAGATAGATAAAAGCAACAAGATAGGCATATAAAGTTGATAAGAGAGAGATTACTACATAAATGGCAGGTGTGACAAGGTAAGCAAGAAAAATGATTACTCTGCACTATTACTAGTATAACCTTAAATGAGATGATCCTTCCACTATGAATGGGTAGGCTTAGGTCATATGTCCAAGTATACCCTAACCACTACCGTAATCGATCGGCTCCCTACTTCGTAGATATCTTGTGCTGGCCCCACAGTAGGAGGTATCACTTCATAAAGTGGCAACCCAAGTTGTGCACAACCATATCTACTAGTGTCACGGTCGTCTTAGCCTCCTTTGCCCAGCCCATGCACGCACATGTCCCCGGCCGATTTACGCCGTCCACACCATCCGTATCGTTTGGATCTCTTACAATCAATTAGTAAGTGTGCCCCTTCTCCGCCTAGTACGGAGTTCTTTATTTGATACCAACTTCGGGTTACTAACTGAAAATGGTCCACACAATACGGTACAAGCTCTCACCCTTATCTTGTATCCCCACAAGGTTTTCCACTGACTATGTATACCCTTAGCTGTCTTTAATTACATAGCCCTATACTAGTTATGCTTATCCTAAAGGGTGTCTTTAATTACATAACTTCATTACATTATCTACTGGTTATGTGTACCACTAGGTGTCTTTAATTACATGACCTTATTGGGTTAAGTTCATGGGCCTATATATAAGTATTACCCATCCCCTCTAGTTTACTTAACCCACTTACTACCCATCCAATTTTACTTAAACCTAACTTAAGTTTATAATCATACAATCTTTAAATTAGATTAAGTAGTCCATTTCAATGCCATGTCCAATTATGGTTATAATGGGCTAGACCTCCCACATTCGGCCCACAACATGTGGATGCTGGATATGTCGGTTGGGTTCGAGCAGTCTTATTCCACAGTTGGACCAAACCTCATGTCTTAGCCTAATTTGTATTTATGTACTTAGACCTCCCACATTAGGTTCAGCATTAGTGGCTGCTGGATATGTCGGTCTGGTCTAGGCAGACTTCCGCCACTAGTGCAACCTAACCTCGTGTCATAAGTACAATTACAATTCCTAATTTTAATTACTAAACATTCCATTTTTAATTAATTAATTAATCCTTTCCTTTTATAGGTGTCAATACCTATTTTATCCAATAATTTGAACTACATATCCATAAATGTTCATATTAAACTTATGCCATTTTTAACCCTTTTTCCCCCGTTCCTTAAGTAGCGCCCTCACAAAATTGGCAACATGCCTAGGCTAGACAATAGCTTAGTCATAAACGATAATAGGGAAAATAATGGGAATATAACTAAAATGATCATTTGGCATCAACATAAACTTGTATGATAATGAGGTGAACATGCATACTGGCATGGACATGAAATTGTCATCATAACAAGGAGATAATACAGATCACATAAAATAGATCTAACTGTTAGATCAAAATTTGGACCTAACACCCAAATTGTTCTGATTCGTAGAGAATTATAACTGGAGAATGAAGAAAAAGAAGAAAACACACAGAATTTATAGTGGTTCGGCGTTAATGAGCCTACGTCCACTTTATATGTTATCGATTATACTTTGAATGCTAGTACAATCAATGATTTCTCTCAAACTCACTCTTACAATTATGATTTCTCTCAGTAATCTCGAAGTAAAACTGATAAGAAATAGTGGTATGACGGTAATGGTGGAATCAGTGCTCAATATTGCCAAAAGGATCCTGAAAAATGCCAGTCTCTGGGCTATTTATAGCTGATTTTGTCAGGCGGATCGCGGTCACACGTGGCGCAAATCCCGAGAATATCGGATCGTATCTTGGCTTGATGAAGAATTGGTCAAATTTGCCGTTGTGGACAGGTGTCTCGAGACCCGGCGTTCGCGGATCGTAGTAGAATTGGTCGTAGTCTTCAGGTCGGCCTTTGGAGGTCGGGTCGGATCGAACCGGCATGGGTCGTTCGGATCGCAAGGGCTCGTAGCGATCCGTGGGGGGCGTCACGATCCGATGGCTGATGAACGACCACAAGCGAATTTTTCTGGATTAACGGCGTGGAGTTTCATACTCTCTTCTTGTGTGTGAACCATGGTGGCTTTGTCAAAAAGCTAGCCAACATTTTTCCCCCTCGAAGTTTGTTTTATCGAGGATGGATCATGCTTCAAAATTGCGAACTTATCTTTTCATGGAACGGTGTGAATTAGTAGTCGTGTCTATTTGAAAAGTTATGTTGCTTCGGAATGTCGCGTTCTTTGACCGATATAAATATCAGTATAGTCTTCAACCATTTCCTTGTTCACCGAATAATTTTTATTTCTGGAATTTCTGGAGACTTCGTTGTTAAATTGCCGGGAGAGCTTCTGAACTTTTCTCTTCTTCCTTTTTTTTCGGATCGCATCTTTACATCGCGATCCATGGGTGCGTCCTTCATCACGATCTGGTTAACAAGCGGGCTTCCTTTTTTAGGTTACACGGCCTTGGCGGAGCGGGCTTTATCATGAATCGTGGTGGGCTTCAGTTCGCGGCCCGTTCGGATCGAATAAAACAAAGAATGGGATACTAACGGTCATGGTTTTCTCTATATAAACCCGAACCCTCTTCACTCTTCTCACTTCCTTCTTCGTTTTGTTGCCGCCGGCCTTTAATTTCTTCTTCCAATTTCTAATTCGCGATTCCCTCCCCCGATTTAAGCTAAAACAAATAGGTAATCATGCTAGTAATGTTTCAACGCATCTCCCCTTTTCGTTTCCTTCCGATTTAACTGGTTTAAGAGGAGAAAATGGCGAGTTTTGGCGGTGGTCGAGGCTCTAGAGGCCGATGAGGAGCCATTAATCTCGCCGTTCAAGCTCGGAGGTGGACAGGAGGGAGCAAGAAGAAGAAGAAGAAAGAAAGAGTTGTCCTCGTCGGGTCGTGAGTTGAGTTTGGGTACGGGTCGTGACGATGGCGAGGCGATGGTTCATATGAGTGGCAAGTAGGAGGATTAGGGCTGGACAACGGATCGGATCGTGAGAAAGGTAGAGCATCAGTTCGTGGAGAATAGGAGGTGAGGTGGATCGCCAGGGGGGTTATCACGATTCGTTTGGGTAATGACATGGATCACGAGTCGAAACGCTTTTCGATCCGAGGCCCTTCTTTGTACTAGTGCTTTTTCACAAACCGGACCCTTCATCACGAACCGACCACGTAGCGCGATCCGAACCCTTATTAACGATCCGTCCGATGAACAATCTGATGCACATGTTAAATAAGTAATGCGACGTAACTCTGATAAAACAATGATGGTTAGGCTAGAGCCTTCACAACGGACTTTCTGGATTGAACAAATGCATAATCTTTCAGCGAACAACAACCAATGTCTTGATGATTTTGTTGACCTTCGTACTTTTCTTTAATGCACGCACAAGCACACACCGGCACTTGCACACACATGGGGGACGGGTAATTATAATCTTATTTCTCATGTTTACTTGCCTAAACAGTAATGTCAGATAATCGTTCCCCTTCAAGATCTGACACAGAGACGGATCCCGAGGTGTATAAGCATCTCAACCCCGAGGTTCTTCCAATTAATCCAGAGGGTGCGGATTCTGGATCTGAATATGAGGCGGAAACAGAATCGAATCCGTTTGAGAGTACCACGCTAGATGAAGAGTCAGAGGTAGATGGCCAAGCTCCCGACGAAGTCCCTGGTGCAATATAAATAGAGAAATTCACAGACTCTCTAGCTTCCAAACTTGATGACATAAAGCTTAAGAGAATTTGCCTGAGACATGGGATCCCCTGGGATGATGTGAGGACACCCGGCAGCGAAGATAAACCTCATTTGGCTCCGGAGGGGTATATGACAGTCAGCCGACTCATGCACTGGGTAGGAGCTATTCCTCCGTTTCCTTCAATCGTCATTGAGACCCTAAAACGATTGGGTATTGCTCCAATGCAGCTTCATCCCAATGCCTACGCAGCTTTATACACTCTATATATTGCATACGCGGAAATCCTGCATATCGAGCTCACATTTAAAGATTTGAAATTCTTTTACCTTTTCAAGCATCGCTCCTCGGCAACCCAAAATTTCTCTTTCTTCGAATTGGTAGCAAATAGGAAGGTTCTGTCTGATGGGCATATTCCTGAGGCCGAATGGTTCTATATAATTAGACAGGCTGGGTGTTCAAGAAGATGGCTTAAATCAAGTAATCTTTAAACTTTTGACTGAATAACTTGTTTAAGAAATCGAAGCATTAACATGCCCCTCCTTTTTTCTCTAAACAGATCATGCCTTTCCCAAGACGGAAGGCTCGGTATACAATAATCGACTGTCTCTTCTTCTACAAAACAAATCTGATTTTCTAAAAATCAAGAAGTGCATTACTGACGAGAACCTTCACAAGCACCGCCTTCTGGATATAAGGTTTGGACTTGGTGCAGGAGGCAAACCCTACAAATACGTGCCCCCGATAGAGGGAGAAGGAACGTCACGGGCAGCAGAAACAATTAAATTTCGTGAGAGTCCTTCGCCGATAGTCATCAAGGACGACGAAGACCTAAACATATATAGAGGAGATGAGGCTCGTGGTGATAAGTCTAAGGAAATCCCAGTTTCTCCGGGGGGTTTCCCCTCAAGGGCCTCTCTTCCAGTTGAACCTGTTGTTCCCGATGATTTAACAGAAGAGCAACTTTTTAATGAGCTGAGCAAAATTCCTTTGCCTGATGATGTATACACACAGGAGACTTCAAAGGGGAGCCATTTTTCCTTGTTTCTGAGGAAACAACCGCTCCAGTTGGGAAACGAGAAACTACTCAGATGAGCCTAACTTCGGGCCCTGGTCTGTTGAGGGGAATTATATGGGATGCACAAATCACACGCATTGCCTGACCCCACACTTTTATATCAACAGTATTCAACGTTTTAATATGCTCTTTTTTCTTTTGCCGGAAAGATGTCTCGTAGGCGGTCTTATTCTTATCGCTCTCTTCGTGAAGGCACACATGGCCTTCATCCAAATCCTGAGCGTGCTCATGGCCTTTCTCACAAGCCTACTTCTTCACAATTCAGGTCTCCATCAAAACCAACCTCTGGCAAGCTTCCCAGTTATTTGGTGCCACCTACAGGGGGAAAACAACTTCCTAAAGACTTAACCCCTCCGAAGAGTGCACCCTCTCACAGTAGGTCATCAAAAATACACTACGAGCCCAAGGATAAAAGCAAGGATCCAATCAAGGATTCTGAGAAGGAGAAAATTGATATTGTCCCTTCCAGCCAACAAGGTTTGATTGCCCCCGGGTCACGAGATTACATCCATGTTCCTGAGACTCAGGCTAAGCTGGAAAAGTTGAGAGAACAATTCCCCGACATCTTCTTCGAAAAGATGATGTTTGTTCCAGCCTTGGAACCAGTCCCTAGTAACTGGGATACTGAGATCATCGGGCACATTCGCCATGTAGCCATGCAGTATGAAGCGATGAAGAAACATGCTGTTAATCTTTCAGAGGTCATCCGAATGCTTGAGATGGAAGCACATAGATCCAAAGTGAGGATAGATAACAATGAAAGGGCCAGGGAAAAATGGAGAAGGATTTAGAGGATGCACAATCTCTGCTTGCCTTGGCCCAACGAGACGCTAAAGCTTACAAAATAGAGCTGGAGGAGGCCAGGCAACGTTTCCATAATGAGCTTGATTCAAATAGCAAAGAGCAAGTGTTATTGAAGTAAGAGGTGGAAGATCTCAGGATGGCCAACTCCGAATTGAAAATAGCATAGGATCACTTCGAGGCCGAAAGAGCTGCTTGGGAGAAAGAAAAGGCAATTTTGAAGGAGAGTTCAGCTTTGGCCAAAGGAGAGAAAGTAATTCTGAATGAGCAAGTCGCGGACGCAGAGAGGCGCGCAACTCTTGCCGAAAAAAATGTAGAAAGTGCCATTGAAATGGCTACTGCTTCTAACGACAAGGTCCTCGAGAGAGAAAAGGATATCGAAGGGTTTGAAGAAACGATATTTGACTTCCTCGGCCACGTCCTCAAAACCCGTAACATCTCATGGATCCCGGACTACCACGTCACTTTAGCCAACATATGGGATGCCATCGTCGAGGATGAGAAGCGGAGATTAGGAGTTGTAGAGATTGACGAAGATGAGCTGATGAGGACCATTCTGAGGAATAACGAGCCCGAGGATTTGGCAGAAGGTCAGCGCCTAATTCAAGAAGAGATGGAGAAGGAGAGGACTCTGGCTAAGGGCAAAAACAAGATTGACGGAGGTTCGAGCTCAGCTGTAGAGCCCAAGGCCTCCGGAGTTAAGGAATACAATCCTGATGATCCATTAATTCCTTTGGGCCCGACTCCTTTGGTTGTCGGAGCTTCTGCAACTAGCTTGGATGGAGGATCAGCGGAAGGTATCTTCATTTTTTCCCCATAATTTGTCAAAGCAATTGTGAGTTGTCGTCGTCTGGTGGAGCAACCAATCGAATTAATAACACGTGTTCCTCATAATACAGGTGGCGGGCCCGTCGATAAGGATGTCAAGAAGAAGACAGAGGCGGAGAAGATTGACGTCTCACCTAGCGCCGGTGTTGATGCACCAAAGCAGGCTAAAGGTACGACAGCGGAGAAGGGCGCCCTGGCACCCAGTGTTATGCTCCCAAAGATGACGAAACCATCGAAGCCTTGAAAGATATGGACAGGCGCCATGTAGATGATGAGGAGGATGTCATTATCACCAAAGAAGTCAAAGGCGATGACGACGAGACCTTGGCTAAAAGAAAGGCTAGGTAGGAAAAGCAGCCGGCTTTAAAGAAGGAGGAACAAGAGCCTTTGAACGTAGCTCCTATCTCGGAGTTTGATCCCAAAACTGGGATGGTTCTGAAACTCCGGCCCAAATCGATCACTAAACAGCTTCATTTTGAGAATCCTAATGATTTCCCAGCTTCCCTTACTGATAAAAGAAAGAGAAGGAAGGGGGAGGAGGAGTCTTCGGATGAACCTTCAGCTCCTCTTATAGACAAAAGGAAGAGAAAGAAGGATGATCAATCTGATATTAACAAGGCGGAGCTGGAAAAGAAAAAGAAGGAGAATAAGTCCAAACGTAAATAGGATACTGCCGCTTGTCTATGTTTTGTCTTTAAGATTCCCACTGGCCATGAAATGTAGTTGTGAGACTGACCCTCACTTTTGTTTTATGTTGCTTTTCACGTAGTAGGCTTGCAGTCTATGAATGAAAGTTTATTTCTTTAGCATCATCGTGTACCTACATTTAATAAACTTTTCATGCTTAGTCATAAATTATTTGCTTATAACTACAAATCATTCAAGCAACAAAAAGACTTTAACAGTATTGTACTGCATCAAGATACATGTATGCATATATCTGCCCCCAATTAATCGTTAAAGATTAATTTGAGTTGTATGCATGTTGCCCCCTGTTTCTGAACATGAGGGACTTGGAAATTTTTGTAGAATTAGAGTTCTTGCGGTGCCCTGCTTTTGGCACTTCGATACTCTCCCGATCCATCTGCGGGTCAAAGTTCGAACTCGTGTCATAATCTACGCACCGATCCTTCAGCGGGGTAGAGATCCTGCGGGCGCTGAGTCTCCAGCACCGTTCTCAGCGCTTAATAATAGACGCTTTTATACTCTCCTAGCAGTCGCCGAGGTTAGAGTTCGACCTCAGCAGTTCTATCGCTCCCCGATCCTTCAGCGGGGTAAGAGCTCTTTCTCAGCGCTCAGTCGGAGACGCTTTTATACTCTCCTGGCAGTCGCCGAGGTTAGAGTTCGAGCTCAGCAGTTCTGTCGCTCCCCGATCCTTCGGCAGGGTAAGATCTCTTTCTCAGCGCTCAGTTGGAGACGCTTTTATAATCTCCTGGCAGTCGCTGAGGTTAGAGTTTGGTCAAGGCGGTTCCGATCATGGTACACCGCCATGACTTATGGACATCGCCTTCATGTCCGTTATGCTCTCTCTCGGCTCTGAAGAGTTAGAGCGCTATCAATGATATGATTTACTTTATCGCACCCTCATAGTTTTAGCTGGTGATTGCATTCTATTCTGATGGAAGGCACCTATAATTATATGCTTATGTGATCGTTTCATGGTTCACAGCAATTTCCATAAAAATAGAAAGGAAGATAAATAGTAGTGCAATAAAGATAAACGACACACAATGTTTTTATAGTGGTTCGGTCGAATCATGACCTACGTCCACTTTATAATTTTTTGCTTAAGAAATCGGACTATTCTAGGCAAGTTGTGCCTTGTACATGGTCCTTAATAAATCAAAAGAACAGATCTGACATCTTTACGTTAGATACGGCCGTAAATGTTGGACATTCCACACTCTGGGGATTTCCTTTCCATCTACGGTTGCTAGCTTGAAGGTTCCATTATCAAGTTTGCATAGAATGGAGTACGGTCCTTCCCACTTCGCACCCATATGAGTTAAGGGTGGAAAGACCCGTTTCAGAACCAAGTCTCCGGGTTCAAAGGTTCGGGCTCGAACCTTTTTGTTGTAGTATCGGGCGACCTGTTGCTTGCATCTCAAGGCACGCAGGTCTGCTGCGTCCCTCTTTTCTTCGATCATATCCAGGGATTCAAGGAGCAATTCATTATTAGTCATCGGATCGTAATAAGTCACTCGGTGAGAAGGTACTTTTATCTCAACCGGGATGACTGCTTCTGCTCCAAAAGCAAGGGAGAAGGGGGTATGGCCTGTTGCCGATTTATACGTTGTCCTGTAGGCCCATAGTGCTAAGGGTAATTCATCAACCCACATGGCTCTGGCCCGCTTCAGTCTTCTTTCCAGAATGGACTTAATCACTTTATTCGCCGCTTCGACCTGTCCGTTCGACTGTGGGTGCGCCACAGAGGTGTACCGTTTCTCAATGTGGTATCTCTGGCAAAAGTCTCTGAATTCAGTGCCATCGAACTGAGTTCCGTTGTCAGTATAACGATCTTTGGAATCCCAAATCGACATATGATGTTCCTAACGACGAAGTTGATCACTCGTTTGGTTGTGATTGTTGTCAGTGACTCAGCCTCGACCCACTTGGTGAAGTAGTCTACAGCTACAATAGCGAACTTTGCTCCGCCCTTAGCTATGGGGAGACTTCCGATGATATCAATTCCCCACATAGTGAAAGGCCATGGGCTTGTCATCGTTTTTAACTGACTAGGAGGTGCCCTAGGTATTTTTGAAAATCTATGGCATGCATCACACCGTCGTGTGTACTTCGCCGCGTCTTTGTTTATGGTAGGCCAGAAATAACCATGCTGCAACACCTTTTTTGCCAATGTTTGCCCTCCAGTGTGATCGCCGCATTCGCCCTCATGTACCTCCTATAGTACACGCTTGATGTCGTCATGAGCTATAAAACGGAGAAGGGGCATCGAAAATCCTTGTCTGTAAAGGACTCCGCCTTGCAGAACGTATCGGGAAGCTTTACGAATTACATTACGCCTCTCGCTCTTCTTGGTAGGAAGCGTTCCATTCATCAAGAAATTCTTTAGAGGGGTCATCCATGACTCACTTTCTGGTTCCGTCTCTAGTACCGGATGAATTTCCATCTGATCTATACTAGAAGACCGAAGTACTTCAACTGGGGCTAGCCCGGTCTCTTCAGGATCGTCAGAACTAGTCATCTTTGCCAACTTATCCGCCTGTTAGTTCTCTGACCGCGGAATATGAGATATGTTGTAGTGATCGAAGCCGTTCAGCAACTCCTTCACTTTCTCCAAGTATAAAATCAATCTTGGGCCTTTGACTTGGAATTTTTCAGTGACCTGGTTTACAACTAACTTGAAGTCGCAAAATATGTCCAACTTTGTGATTTCCAACTCCTTTGCGATTCTTAGCCCGGCTATCAGGGCTTCATATTCGGAGTCGTTGTTAGTGGCGTGAAACTCCATCTGGATAGCATAGGATATCAGTCGTTTCTCTGGAGTTTCAAGCACTACTCCAGCGCCGGATCTCTTGTCATTCCTAGCGCCATCAGTATGCAATCTCCAGGCACTGGGATCGAGAAGTAACTTTGGGGGGTTAACTTCTTTGTTCGCTATATCTTCCTCTAGGACAATAAACTCTGCTATGAAATCGGCTATCACTTGCCCCCGTATTGACCGCCGGGGCTGAAAGTTCAGATCAAATTGACTCAACTCAATGTTCCATTTGAGTAGTCTTCCAAACACTTCTGGTCTCTGTAGAACTTGCTTGAGTGGATGATCAGTGTACACGGTGATGGGATGAGCCTGAAAATAATGTCGAAGCTTTCTAGAGGAAATCAACAAATTGTACGCCAACTTTTCTATCCTTGGATAATTACGCTCTGCTGCCGCCAATTTTTTTCTCACGTAATACACTGGTCTTTGAACTTTATCTTCTTCTCTCACCAATGCTGAGCTGATCGCATGGGATGACACTGCCAAGTACACGAATAAATCCTCGTGATCCACCAGCTTAGATAATATCGGAGGTTTCTCCAGGTGACTCAGCAGGTTCTGAAATGCTTCTATACAGTCAGGCGTCATTTGTAGTGGCGTTTTCCTCGCTTTATCAATTCGAAGAATGGGATGCATTTGTCCGTAGCCCTGGAGATGAATCTGCTTAGTGCTGCTACTTTCCATGCAAGGCTTTGCACATATTTAATTTTCCTAGGCTTCTGAATGCCTCTGATTGCTGCGATCTGGTCTGGATTAATCTCAATCCCGCGAGAACTGACGATGAATCCTAAGAATTTTCCGGAGGCGACCCCGAATGAACATTTCGTTGGGTTGAGTTTCATCCCGTACTTTCAAAGAATGCCAAACATCTCTGCCAAGTCTGTAGTGTGATTGGAGGATTGCCTGGACTTAACCAACATGTCATCGACGTATACTTCCATTGTTTTCCCAATCTGGTTATAGAACATTCTATTCACTAACCGATGATATGTAGCACCTGCGTTCTTCAAGCCGAAGGGCATTACCACGTAGCAGTATAATCCCAGATGCGTAATGAAGCTAGTGTGTTCTTGATCTGGAACATGCATCGGAATCTGGTTATATCCTGAATAAGCATCTATAAAGGAGAGAAGTTCATGACCCGCCGTTGAGTCCACCAACTGATCGATCCTGGGTAATGGAAAACTGTCTTTTGGGCAGGCTTTATTCAAATTCGAGAAATCGATAAACGTTCTCCACTTCCCGTTGGCCTTCTTTACCAGAACTGGATTTGAAATCCAGTCTGGATAGGTTGAGTCTCTGATAAATCCATTACTCTTTAGCTTTCCAACTTCTTCTTTCAAGGCAGCGGACCTCTCTGGGCCCAGCATTCGCCTTTTTTGTTTTACCGGAGGATGCTTAGGGTTAATGCTTAACGAATGGCTCATGATTGATGGAGATATCCCACACATGTCTGCGTGGGTCGAAGCAAATACATCCTAGTTATTTTTCAAGAAATCCGTCAGTTCTTTAGCTAAATTCGGATTTAACTGGGATCCAATCTTAAGGACCTTCTCTGGGTCACTATCGTCGATCGGTACATCCACAGTTGTCTCGTTGGGAGTCGCCATTCTGCCCACAGGTTCTTTGTCCTCTCTGGGATCTATATCCTCGGGCAACTCTCTGGGCGACTCACCTACGGTTATCCTCCTTAATTGCTATGAGGTCTCCGCCCTTGTGGGGGGGGAAGCACCCTTGGTTTCTATGTCTCCTCCGTTGCAGAGTAGCTTTAGCTCTGCAATATAACATGCTCGTGCGGCAAACTGATCTCCTCTGACAATACCAACACCAGCTTCTGTAGGCAACTTCAATAACAAGCACCAGGTGCTATACAGGCTATGAACTTTGCTAGGACCGGTCGGCCCAAGAAGGCATTATAGGGTGATTCAATACCCAAAACCACGAAGGGATGAATTCTCACTCTCTAGCGTTCTCCTTCCCCAAGTGTAACTGGTAGCTCTACATATCCCATTGGAGCGGTGGATGCTTCGTTAAATCCACGGATCCATCCCTCACAGGGCTTCAAGTGTTTTATCTCGAGATTCATCTGGTCGAATGTCTTTTTGAAAAGAATGTTGAAAGAACTCCCGTTATCCACCAAGACTTTATGAACAGTGGCCAGGCCAATAGGAACTGTGATTACAAATGGATCTTCGGTCAGAGCATGGATTCCAATGCTTTCTCGTTCGCGGAAAACGATGTTGTCGGACATCACCTTTTGTTGCTTTTTCGGGACATTGTCCTTAGGGTTGCTACACTCTCCAACCCCGAGGTGTTGCTTAGCTGCATTGACATACTGATCCAATGCCTTGGAACTGTGCCCAGCAAGATAAAGCCCTCCGATTATGGTATTGATAACAAGGTCCTTTCCCTTTTGCTGGGCAGTTGGCCTGACAGCAGGTTGATTCTGGTTCTGATTTGGGGCCTATACGGCTTGCCCCCTATCTCTGAGTGTCACTCTGTATTCATCCAATTTTCCTTCTCGGAGAAGCTTCTCGACCACATCTCTTAGGTGATGGCATTCATTTGTTGAGTGGCCGTGAATCTGATGGAAGAGACAGAACTTTCCCGTCTCACGTTCTTTCTCCGTCGACTCTCTGGGAGGAGGCCTTTTATTTTGGAGGACGTTGTACGAATCCATGAAGATATTCTCCAAAGTATCGTTTATTGGCGTATAACTTTCAAAAGACCTGGGACGAGTCCTTCTCTGTGAGTCGTTTCCTCGATTCCTCTTCCGGTTATTGCCATTATTGTTATTACCATTGTTTCCTGACTGGCAACCACCCTGGTTCCGGTTTCCGACATTAACTTCGACCTTCCCCGAGCTGTCTCATGTGTGCTTAATGGCGACATTGCTCTGGATTTCCTACTTATCAGCCAATTTTGCCTTTCGGTTAGCATATACCTCCTCCCGACGTAAGTGCACGTTAGCTTTTTCGTAGAATAACTCTCTAGTATGAGGTGGCTTGCCGGCCAGGTATCTCCCAAATTTGGTGTCTTTATCTACCCCATCAATCAGGGCTGCCACAACAGTTGGCTCATGAGGATCGTTGACTTCAGTAGCGGCTAGGTTGAAACGGTATAGATACACCCTCAAACCCTCGCCTGGTCGTTGCTTGACAAGGAACAAGTCAATCACACTCTTCGTCCTTTGTGCATGAATGCGGAACTGTTCCACAAACCTTTCAATCAACTCCCTAAAGCTGGAAATTGATCTTGCTGGTAAGAGAGTAAACCATAATAACGCTACATCCTCCAGGAATATAGGAAATGCTTTGCACTTTACAGCGTCGGAAGCGGCGGCAGCGGTCATTGACCAAGAGTATCTCATCAGATGTTGGATGGGATCAGATCTACCCATGTAACGGTTCATCTGCGGCATGTTGAAGCGCCTCGGGAACGTCGCATCCAAAATGTCATCAGTGAAAGGGGTGTGACTGCGGTCAATTCCCCAATCTTCATTCTGTTGTCCACGGCTACCTGCCATAATTTGATGGATCATAGCTGCAACATTTGCACTGGTCAGCGGAGGCTCGGGATCAGCGCTTCTTGCTCGGTGGAATTCTCTAATCTCCCTTCCAGGAGCAACCATGAAATCCGGGGCTCGGATTGGGCTTCGCTGCCCCCTGTTACCATGAGCATTTGTATGGCGAAGGGGCTGAGGTAGTCTATTCTCAGCAGGGTTGTCCACGCCTCGAACTCTGGGAGTTACGGCACGATTATTCACATTGCGGTTTGAGGGCCCTGCACCCAGTACCTCTTCTTCCCGTGATGGCAGGGTTCCAAATCGGAGCTGCTCTATGTTATCAGGCCTCTCATACGGTCGCCGCGGAGGTCTTGGCGATTCCTCTGACGAAGAAGAGTACTCTGGGGTGAGCGGACGAACTGGGGGCGTCCTTTGCCTTGCAAGATCATTGAGCTTTCTATCCATAGCAGTCAAGTTCTATCGCAGCACGTAGCTCTCCTGCCTTTGAGCAGCCAATTCATCAAACAGCCTCTCCCACATTTCAGAAAAGCGACAAATATCTCCCTCAGTAACGGGAGCAGAAGGGTCATATTGATCATCATCATTTTCTCTTATGCGCAAAGAGCTTGAGCAAGGTCGAGAAGAGGGGCCAGGACGATAAGAGCGAGCCATAGGCTCCTTTCCAGGTCGGGTCGTAATCCGGTCATTACTTCGGATCATGGTGGATTGGTGCCTGTTGTAACAACCCGTATTTTCAATAACCTGTAATAACATAAATCGAGGCAGAATTTAATTCTAAAATGGGAATCAAGGGAAACGGGCTATGCCATTGTGTTCGTCTCGGAAAAATACGCGAAATAGAGTCCGAGTTTTCGAAAATCGGAGTCCGTATGACCAAGATATGGCCTCGCGAAGTTTCACGAAAATTCCCAAATTAAAGTATACTTAATTAAGTGAAATGGGTTGTGTAGATATATATATATATATATATATATATATATTGATATATATATATATATATATATATATATAATTGAAAATTTAATAAATAAATATGCAAAAATGCTCAAAACAGCGAATTGGGAGAGGGGAATAACCGAACCGGCCGATTTTTGAAGTCGACCCGAGCCCGCTGGGTCGACTAGGGGTTAATCCAGGGTGTTTGGCTGTCAACCCGTGGGCCGATTCGCTCAAGTGCAGATTTTGCATTTGAATGGTTCTCATGGTCCATCTTTAATCTAAAGGCCCTAGATGGTTCCTACACTTGACTTCTTCCCCAAGACATGCTTTGATGGCTTGGATTGAATCTAGGGTTAATCCTATGGCCTAAAACACTTGCCTAATCTATAAATAAGACCCTAACCTACCCTAATTCATTCATAATTAAACCTAGTGACTAAACTATGGCAAAATGCTAGCTCTCATGGCCTCCACTAATTTTATGAAGAGGGTTGCATACTAATCACTCTCTAATCAACTTCTAATCCCTTCTTAACATCTTAATCTTCTTCATTTGGTGTTCAAAGTTGCTAGTTGTGAGTTTCTATCACTTTGATGATCTTTTGGTAAACTAATTAGATGAGATGTGATGAGAT
Source organism: Allium sativum (assembly GCA_030737875.1). Lineage (NCBI taxonomy): Eukaryota > Viridiplantae > Streptophyta > Magnoliopsida > Asparagales > Amaryllidaceae > Allium > Allium sativum. Next base: position 326,276,107 of record CM060926.1, read on the forward strand.
TTATGGTTTTGTATGTGGGTTAATGAGCTTTGAATCATATGATATGATGTTAGCATTAATCTTATGTTTATGCATGTTGAGTATGTAAGCTTATGCAAGTTTAATATGATGTATGTTATGTTTGCATGATGCTAAATATGCAAGTTGTGGGCTATGTAATCACATGCATGTTATGCAAGTTCATGGTAATATGCTATGCAAGTTACATGTTTGTTAATATGCAAGTTACATGTATGTAAATATGCAAGTTACATGTTTCTTTATATGCAAGTTACATGTTTGTTAATATGCGAGTTACATGTATGTAAATATGCAAGTTACATGTTTCTTTATATGCAAGTTACATGTTTGTTAATATGCGAGTTACATGTATGTAAATATGCAAGTTACATGTTTATTTATATGCAAGTTCATGATGACACATTATGCAAGTCTATAAGCTAATATGCAAGTTTGTTATGCAAAATGAATATGTAAGTTATGTGACATATTATATGCAAGTTATGTGACATGTTATGCAAGTTCATATGCAAGTTATGTGTTTGTTAATATGCAAGATGGCACCTTTGAAACATGTTCATTCATATGCAAGTTGACACCTTTTATATGTGTTATATCATGAACGAAATTACGTGGGAACGATGGGGTAATTAAATGCATAAGTTAATAAGATTGTGTGAAATTAATATAATTATGCATAACACAAAATAAATAAACATAGTATGGGAATTTGCCTATTTGGTTAGGTGTACCCATACTATGTGTTGGGAATTTACCTATTGAGTTAGGTCTACCCCATGGGAATTTACCTATTAAGTTAGGTCTACCCATGTTAAGAAAACTTGATTAATTAGGGATAATTAATATAAAATTATGAGGGTGATTAATTAGGTGTAATTAATTGACTAAGACACGAGGTTGGACTCAGTTGTAGCGTAAAACTGCCCGGACCCAACCGGCTTAACCAGTTGCTACAAATGTTAGCCCAATGTGAGAGGTCTTAGGCACAAACTAAATACGTAATTAATGTAAAGACACGAGGTTAGACTCTGTTATGACATAAGGCTGCCCGGACCCAACCGGCTTAACCAGCGGTCATAAAAGACAGTCTAATGTGAGAGGTCTTTACAAAGGTTACGTTCTTAATTAATTAATTAAGAAACACTTAACCACATTAGCATGTAGAGGGACATGAGGGGTTAAGTGGGTGCCTCGGGTGGCATGAGAAAATCTAGTGGTTGCCTTGGGTGGCAATAGAAAATACGATTAGAATACTTAACCAAAATAGAACATGTAATTAAAACATGATTAAAGGGTTAAGTGGGATATACTAGAAAAAGGGACAAGCTTAGGTGGGTAGCTTGTGGAGGCCCATTTCAACCAGTAACCCATACGTATCTTTGTGGGCTCGACCCATGTCGAGGACGGGACACGCATACTGGGCTTGACTGTAAGAGGCAAACGGGTTAGCGGTGGCAACGCAAGTCCAACGGGCTTCATATGCGTGAGTGGGCCCGGGCTGGTAGGTAAGCCGTTGTTGCATCGAGTAGATATAAGCCGTGCACCTTTAGTTTCATCAGGTTGCCACATTGGGGAATGATACATCCCACGGTGGGGCCAGCACGGGTATCTACGTTAGGGAGCCGATCGAATGGGAAGTAGTGTGTACACCTAGTGGATTGTAGGGCCCCGTGGCGCCTACTTGGTCACCTAGGGGTACGCAGGTACTAATTAGTAAATTTTATAAGTCCTTGGGTGGGATCAACCTTTAAGTTAGGAACGACTGGTGTGGTGCAGTTTAGTAATTTACCTTAGGGAGGGTAGATGCGTCTTTATCCTTTATCTTCGTTTAGTTGACTGCTTAGGGTAGCCATTCATCCCTATATGTTACCGTATATCAGTTTATGTCTTCTCTGGTTACTTTAACGATTGTATTGTTAAAGTTATAGGACTCGCTCAGACTTATGTCTGACCCTGTTGTTTTTATCTTTTTCCCAACCCTCAGGTCCTACGGTGGATCCTAGCAGTAGTGGAGCTTGATCGGATTGCTGTTCCAGTCTTTAGGAGCTTGGATAGATGTAAAGCTCCAGTTATCCAGTTATCTTTTCTTTTGTTTGGCTATTGTATGAGAGTGGGATTATGTACTTCTTTATTTTGATGGATATTGTACTTGACCTTTATTGTGGTTTTATGATGTAACCAGACATGTTTTACTTCCGCTGTTATGAGATGATGTTTTAAAATTTCAAGTACTATTTATATCTGTCTTGTTGTAATTTTTCTGTTCTATATTCACTAAAATACTCCACCGATGCTATGGCATTCCCTTAGTGAGTGATCATAGCGGGAGTGGGGTGTTACACGTGGTATCAGAGCTTAAGGTTACCAGAACAGATAAAATTTTTGAGAAAAACTACTTTCTAAGAGTATTTTCGAAGAAAGTATTTTTAAAAGCATGTCTTCTAAGAGAAAAAGTTTTTGAAAAAGAAAAGCATAATCCCCAATAGCCATATCTTTATCTTTCGGAATCTCCTTTTTGAATCTTTCCTCTTTCGTTTCAGCATGGCTGAAGATCTTAACATCCCGGAGGGTTTAGTTATACCACTATGGTATAGGAGGTTGCAAGAGGCTAGGGCCGCGGCTGCGGGTCCGGCCAATGCTACTACACCAGAGACAACCGCTCCTCCTCCTCAGCCTAGAGTGGATAATTTTGCTAAGGTTTGCAAGGAGTTCAAGGCTATAGGAGGAAAACCTTTTCTTGGTTCAGAGACTTTCGTAGAGGCTAGAGATTGGCTTAAGGAAGTGGAAGAGTTGCTAGATATCTTTGAAGTGGAAGAGGGAAAGAAAGTCAAGTTAGCGGCTTGGTTAATGAAGGGAGAGGCCTCATTCTGGTGGGAGGTCACTAATGGAGAACGCCCTGTTGACTCTTAGGCAGATTTTAAGCAAAGGTTTGGGGCTAAGTTTCTCTCAAGGGCGGAAGAGAATCTGTTTATGGAGAAGTTCTTGAATTTGAAGCAAGGGAATCTCACGGTGAAAGAATATGTCAACAAATTCAATCAATTAGCAAGGTTTGGCATAGAGTTGGTGAATACACCGGAGAAGAAGGCTTTGAGGTTCGTTAGAGGCTTGAACGAACCATTGCAAGGAATAGCTATGACTCACATTCCTATGGGGGCCACTTTTGAGAAGCTTGTCTACATGGCACTTATGCATGAGGATGATAAGAATTCTAAGGCACCAGAGAAAAAGGGGGATCAGAAGAAACCGCAACAGCAACAACAAGGCAAGGGCGGAAAAGGCAATGGTGACAAAAAGAAGACGAAGAAGAAGTGCTTCAATTGTGGAACACCAGGACACCTCAGTAAGGATTGTCGCAAAAAGAAGAAGACCGGTTGCTTTCATTGTGGTGAAGCAGGGCATCTTGTGAAAAACTGCCCAAAGAAGGGGCAGAAGACGGGGTCTACCTCAGGAGGCCAGGTGCAAGCTCTTATAGCACCACCTCAGTCAGGGGGGCAAGTTCAGGTTCTCTCAGTTCCACCGATTCAGCAGAGAGGTAGAACTATTTCCGTTGAAAGTCTGGTTTTTCTGTTTGATCATCCAGTTCGTACTTTGTTTGACTCTGGCGCATCGCATTCTTTTATCTCATCATCGTTAGTTGAGTCACTGCACTTAGACACCAGTCTAGTTGATGATCCCTTGGTTGTCTCAAACCCAATTGGGGGCTCCATATATCTGTCTATGATATGTTTGGGTTTGAAGATTTCTATACTTAGCGTTGAGTTTAGATGTGATGCTTTTTTATTGGGCTTCACGGGCTATGGGTTGATCTTGGGCATGGACTGGTTATCCAGTAATGGTGCCGTTCTTGATTGCGAAAGGAGAGTTGTCAGGCTCATGACCCGCTTGGGTAACACTCTCGAGATCTCTTGCAATCCCATGGAATCTGTTTTGCTAAGTTATCTTGAATCGCTCGATGCTTCGGTCGAAAGTTTGTGTTCTGTCAGAGTAGTCCGGGAATATCCGGATGTGTTTGAAGAAGTAAAGGGTTTGCCTCCGAAGCGGGAGATAGATTTCCGAATTTATTTGGTGGATAATGCCAAACCAGTGTCTTTGCCAGTACGCCACATGGCTCCTCGTGAGAGAAGAGAACTTCATAAGCAAGTAGGGGAGTTGCTTGAGAAGGGGTTCATAAGGCGAAGTATATCGGAGTGGGGAGCTCCAGTAGTGTTTGCCACGAAGGCGGATGGGTCCCTCAGACTTTGTGTGGATTATAGGGAACTTAATAAGCTCACGAAGAAGAATAGACACCCATTACCGAGGATAGATGATCTCTTTGATCAGTTGGTTGGCGCGTCAGTATTTTCGCAGATGGACTTAGCTACAGGGTTTCATCAGTTAAGAGTGGCGGAGGACAGTATAGAGAAGACTGCTTTCCGGACTCCGGATGGTTTTTATGAGTGGCTAGTGATGCCATTTGGGTTGACAAACGCCCCCGCATACTTTGTTGATCTCATGAGTAGAGTGTTCAGAGAGTATCTGAATAAGTTTGTAGTAGTTTTTGTGGATGACATCTTGGTCTTTTCCAAGAATGAAGAAGAGCATGCCTTACATCTCAAGGAAGTGTTGGAGACTCTTCGAGCGCATAGTCTTAAAGCTAAATTCTCTAAATGCCATTTTTGGAGAAGAGAAGTGCGATTCTTAGGGCATGTGGTCTCTAAGGAAGGGATAGCTGTGGATCCCGCAAAGATAGTATCTATCCAGGATTGGAAAGTTCCTAGAAATGCTACCGAGGTAAGAAGTTTCTTGGGGTTGGCAGGATATTATAGGAAGTTCATCAAAGACTTCGCGAAGATATCAGCCCCATTAACCCGCTTGACGAAGAAGAATCTGGTTTTCTCATGGGATGTAGATTGTGATGATGCTTTCCGACGGTTAAAGAGAGCTTTGACCACCGCTCCAGTTTTAGTGCTTCCAGATGGGAGTAAGCCGTTTGTTGTTTATACCGATGCTTGTGGAACAGGATTAGGCGCAGTCTTGATGCAGGAGGGAAGGGTAATAGCCTATGGAGGGAGACAATTGAGAGTGCATGAGAAGAATTACCCTACCCATGATCTAGAGTTGGCCGCGATTGTTTTCGCACTTAAGTCTTGGCGCCATTATCTTCTTGGTGAGAGATTCGAGTTGTTCACCGACCATAAATCATTGAAGTACTTATTCTCTCAGAAGGATTTAAACTTAAGACAGCAAAGGTGGATGGAGTTCTTAGCATCCTATGATTTCGAGATAGCGTATACCCCTGGTAAGGGTAACGTGGTGGCAGACGCCTTAAGTAGAAAAAGGCTATCTTTGAGTCCATTGTTCGTGGAACGACGAAGCTTGGAGTTTCTTTCTTTGTTTGACTTCAGACCTTCTGTTGATTTTGTACCTGGTTTGTTGGCATCCTTGGAGGTTAGACCTACTCTTTTGAGACGGATTGGCGAGGCTCAGCGAGACGACCCACAGTTGGTTGTGTTGGTAGAGAAGCTTATAAGAGGGGAGTCGTCCAGCCATTTGGGTAGATACACCATAGATGATAAGGGATGGTTGCATAGAGACGGTAGACTTTGTGTACCGCAAGATGAGGGTTTGAAGAAGGCTATTTTGGATGATGCACATCGTTCAAGAATGACTATTCATCCCGGTGGAGACAAAATGTACCAAGACATGAAGAGAGTTTTCTTTTGGGCCGGTATGAAGAAAGATGTGGCCGAGTATGTGGCTAGATGCTTAGTGTGCCAACAAGTTAAAGTGGAGCAAAGGAAACCCGGTGGGTTGCTACACCCATTGGAAGTTCCACAGTGGAAGTGGGATAGTGTCTCGATGGATTTCATCGACGGGTTACCGAGATCGAGGAAGGGCAATACGGGAATTTGGGTTGTGGTAGACAGACTTACAAAGAGTGCCCATTTTATACCCGTAAAGAGTAAGAGGACCGCTCCATGGCTTGCTTCAGTCTATGTTAGAGAGATTGTTAGATTGCATGGCGTACCATCCAGCATTGTGAGTGATCGAGATCCTATTTTCACTAGTGAGTTTTGGAGAAGTTTGCAAGAGGCGGTAGGGACTCAGTTGTGTTTGAGCACCGCATATCATCCTCAGACGGACGGTCAGACCGAGAGGGTGAACCGTATCTTAGAAGATCTTTTGAGGCTTTGTATCTTGGATTTTGGAGGTACATGGGAAGAACATCTTCCTTTGGTGGAGTTCGCATATAATAACAGCTTTCAGTCCAGTATTGGTATGGCTCCTTTCGAAGCTCTTTATGGAAGGCCTTGTCGATCTCCTACATGTTGGTGGGAATCTACGGATAAGATCTTGCTTGGGCCGGATATGGTTAGAGAGACTTCAGAGAAGATTGATTTAATTCGAAAAAGGATGAAAGCAGCGCAAGATAGACAGAAATCTTATGCGGATCGGAGAAGGACGGATCTTGAGTTTGAGGTTGGGGACATGGTTTTTGTCAAAGTATCTCCATTGAGAAATGTTGTTCGCTTTGGGTCCGTAGGGAAGTTAGCACCGAGATTTGTTGGGCCGTTTCCTATTAAGGAAAGGATTGGACGGATGGCATATAGGGTGGAGTTGCCCGACAGACTTAGTGGTGTTCATGATGTATTCCATGTATCACATTTGAGGAAGTGCTTACATGAGACCGCGGAGGTGGTAGAGCCGAGCTTGCTTAGAGATGTAGAGGTAGAGCGTGATGCGACGATTCGACGAGCTCCTACTCGCATCCTTGGGTCAGAAACTAGGAAGTTGAGGAACAGAGAAGTTCAGCTAGTTAAAGTGCAATGGGGAGATGACGAAAGCAATGCTACTTGGGAGACGGAAGCAAAGATGCGTTCTTTGTATCCATTTCTTTTTGAGAGTATGTCTTTTAACTTCTCCTTTATTGCTTGTCTAGTACTTATCTTATCTTTAGTATATCCTCTCGCTAATACCTATGACCTTTAGATAGGGTAAAACCTATGGTTGAGACATGTGTTTGAAACATGTTATGGTTGATGGATGCATATGGATGCAATTGTTTGCTAGTGGTTGCTCGTGGATGCATATACACACACATTAGGCACTAGATCGGCTCAGTCACTTCATGTTGCATATTGCATAAATGGATGTGGTAGTTAGATTGATGGATGTATCATGGCTGTGTTATCATATGGATGATGCATTTTTGTGTATGGTTGTGCACGCATGTAGAAATTTGTATGTGTCAATAGGGTTTCGCATACATATTGGATGCATGGCACTATCATGGTTTGCATTAAGGAGGTTTACTGTATCAGTAACCGCCTGATTTTTGCATTAGGTAAGTACATATACACACACTTTTGCATATATCCATCCAGCATTTAGAATCTTGTAAGGACAATGATTGCTCGTGGATGATGCTTTGAGTAGATGGATGATTGGATGGTAGGATACGTTCTTCCTAACTTGAAGATTTCGGGGACGAAATCCTTTAAGGAGGGGAGAATGTAACAACCCGTATTTTCAATAACCTGTAATAACATAAATCGAGGCAGAATTTAATTCTAAAATGGGAATCAAGGGAAACGGGCTATGCCATTGTGTTCGTCTCGGAAAAATACGCGAAATAGAGTCCGAGTTTTCGAAAATCGGAGTCCGTATGACCAAGATATGGCCTCGCGAAGTTTCACGAAAATTCCCAAATTAAAGTATACTTAATTAAGTGAAATGGGTTGTGTAGATATATATATATATATATATTGATATATATATATATATAATTGAAAATTTAATAAATAAATATGCAAAAATGCTCAAAACAGCGAATTGGGAGAGGGGAATAACCGAACCGGCCGATTTTTGAAGTCGACCCGAGCCCGCTGGGTCGACTAGGGGTTAATCCAGGGTGTTTGGCTGTCAACCCGTGGGCCGATTCGCTCAAGTGCAGATTTTGCATTTGAATGGTTCTCATGGTCCATCTTTAATCTAAAGGCCCTAGATGGTTCCTACACTTGACTTCTTCCCCAAGACATGCTTTGATGGCTTGGATTGAATCTAGGGTTAATCCTATGGCCTAAAACACTTGCCTAATCTATAAATAAGACCCTAACCTACCCTAATTCATTCATAATTAAACCTAGTGACTAAACTATGGCAAAATGCTAGCTCTCATGGCCTCCACTAATTTTATGAAGAGGGTTGCATACTAATCACTCTCTAATCAACTTCTAATCCCTTCTTAGCATCTTAATCTTCTTCATTTGGTGTTCAAAGTTGCTAGTTGTGAGTTTCTATCACTTTGATGATCTTTTGGTAAACTAATTAGATGAGATGTGATGAGATTTATGGTTTTGTATGTGGGTTAATGAGCTTTGAATCATATGATATGATGTTAGCATTAATCTTATGTTTATGCATGTTGAGTATGTAAGCTTATGCAAGTTTAATATGATGTATGTTATGTTTGCATGATGCTAAATATGCAAGTTGTGGGCTATGTAATCACATGCATGTTATGCAAGTTCATGGTAATATGCTATGCAAGTTACATGTTTGTTAATATGCAAGTTACATGTATGTAAATATGCAAGTTACATGTTTCTTTATATGCAAGTTACATGTTTGTTAATATGCGAGTTACATGTATGTAAATATGCAAGTTACATGTTTCTTTATATGCAAGTTACATGTTTGTTAATATGCGAGTTACATGTATGTAAATATGCAAGTTACATGTTTATTTATATGCAAGTTCATGATGACACATTATGCAAGTCTATAAGCTAATATGCAAGTTTGTTATGCAAAATGAATATGTAAGTTATGTGACATATTATATGCAAGTTATGTGACATGTTATGCAAGTTCATATGCAAGTTATGTGTTTGTTAATATGCAAGATGGCACCTTTGAAACATGTTCATTCATATGCAAGTTGACACCTTTTATATGTGTTATATCATGAACGAAATTACGTGGGAACGATGGGGTAATTAAATGCATAAGTTAATAAGATTGTGTGAAATTAATATAATTATGCATAACACAAAATAAATAAACATAGTATGGGAATTTGCCTATTTGGTTAGGTGTACCCATACTATGTGTTGGGAATTTACCTATTGAGTTAGGTCTACCCCATGGGAATTTACCTATTAAGTTAGGTCTACCCATGTTAAGAAAACTTGATTAATTAGGGATAATTAATATAAAATTATGAGGGTGATTAATTAGGTGTAATTAATTGACTAAGACACGAGGTTGGACTCAGTTGTAGCGTAAAACTGCCCGGACCCAACCGGCTTAACCAGTTGCTACAAATGTTAGCCCAATGTGAGAGGTCTTAGGCACAAACTAAATACGTAATTAATGTAAAGACACGAGGTTAGACTCTGTTATGACATAAGGCTGCCCGGACCCAACCGGCTTAACCAGCGGTCATAAAAGACAGTCTAATGTGAGAGGTCTTTACAAAGGTTACGTTCTTAATTAATTAATTAAGAAACACTTAACCACATTAGCATGTAGAGGGACATGAGGGGTTAAGTGGGTGCCTCGGGTGGCATGAGAAAATCTAGTGGTTGCCTTGGGTGGCAATAGAAAATACGATTAGAATACTTAACCAAAATAGAACATGTAATTAAAACATGATTAAAGGGTTAAGTGGGATATACTAGAAAAAGGGACAAGCTTAGGTGGGTAGCTTGTGGAGGCCCATTTCAACCAGTAACCCATACGTATCTTTGTGGGCTCGACCCATGTCGAGGACGGGACACGCATACTGGGCTTGACTGTAAGAGGCAAACGGGTTAGCGGTGGCAACGCAAGTCCAACGGGCTTCATATGCGTGAGTGGGCCCGGGCTGGTAGGTAAGCCGTTGTTGCATCGAGTAGATATAAGCCGTGCACCTTTAGTTTCATCAGGTTGCCACATTGGGGAATGATACATCCCACGGTGGGGCCAGCACGGGTATCTACGTTAGGGAGCCGATCGAATGGGAAGTAGTGTGTACACCTAGTGGATTGTAGGGCCCCGTGGCGCCTACTTGGTCACCTAGGGGTACGCAGGTACTAATTAGTAAATTTTATAAGTCCTTGGGTGGGATCAACCTTTAAGTTAGGAACGACTGGTGTGGTGCAGTTTAGTAATTTACCTTAGGGAGGGTAGATGCGTCTTTATCCTTTATCTTCGTTTAGTTGACTGCTTAGGGTAGCCATTCATCCCTATATGTTACCGTATATCAGTTTATGTCTTCTCTGGTTACTTTAACGATTGTATTGTTAAAGTTATAGGACTCGCTCAGACTTATGTCTGACCCTGTTGTTTTTATCTTTTTCCCAACCCTCAGGTCCTACGGTGGATCCTAGCAGTAGTGGAGCTTGATCGGATTGCTGTTCCAGTCTTTAGGAGCTTGGATAGATGTAAAGCTCCAGTTATCCAGTTATCTTTTCTTTTGTTTGGCTATTGTATGAGAGTGGGATTATGTACTTCTTTATTTTGATGGATATTGTACTTGACCTTTATTGTGGTTTTATGATGTAACCAGACATGTTTTACTTCCGCTGTTATGAGATGATGTTTTAAAATTTCAAGTACTATTTATATCTGTCTTGTTGTAATTTTTCTGTTCTATATTCACTAAAATACTCCACCGATGCTATGGCATTCCCTTAGTGAGTGATCATAGCGGGAGTGGGGTGTTACACCTGTGATTCGGTGCGCCCCCCTGGGGTTGGTTCGTGGTTACGGTATGCGGAGGATTCGGGGCGTTATCATGGGATCGAGTAACAACCCGTCCAGTTGCTCGGTTCGCAGTGGCTTCCTCAAGTCGGATCGTGGCGCCTCCATCAAACCGGTTCGTGACACCCTGATCGGTTCCGGTCGCCCCCTGTCCTCGTGATCCGCGGTCCCCACGATGACCTGCTTGTGTGGACTTTCGCCAACTACTTCGTTCGCGACTTCATTCGCTTGCGAAGCTCGTACTTCCTTAGACTTCTTTCCAGCCATGATATCAGGTACTGCTGGAATCTTCAAAAATCTGAACAGTGAAGTTTTGGGACTGCTTTCTTCGGACTTTCAAATCCAAATAGTAGAATAGCAATCCGGTAGGTTGAGAATTGAGCTCTCAGTGAAGGCACCAAAATGTTAGATCAAAATTTGGACCTAACACCCAAATTGTTCTGATTCGTAGAGAATTATAACTGGAGAATGAAGAAAAAGAAGAAAACACACTTAATTTATAGTGATTCGGCGTTAACGAGCCTACGTCCACTTTATATGTTATCGATTATACTTTGAATGCTAGTACAATCAATGATTTCTCTCAAACTCACTCTTATAGTTATGATTTTACTCAGTAATCTCGAAGTAAAACTGATAAGAAATAGTGGTATGACAGTAATGGTGGAATCAGTGCTCAATACTGCCAAAAGGATCCGGAAAAATGCCAGCCTCTGGGCTATTTATAGCAGATTTTGTCAGGCAGACCGCGGTCACATGTGGCGCAAATCCCGAGAATATCGGATCGGATCATGGCTTGATGAAGAATTGGTCAAATTTGCCGTTGTGGACAGGTGTCTCGAGATCCGGCGTTCGCGGATCGTGGTAGAATTGGTCGTAGTCTTTAGGTCGGCCTCTGGAGGTCGGGTCGGATCGAACCGGCATGGGTAGTTCGGATCACAAGGGCTCGTAGAGAACCGTGGGGGGCGTCACGATCCGATGGATGATGAACGACCACGAGCGAGTTTTTCTGGATTAACGGCGTGGAGTTTCATACTCTCTTCTTGTGTGTGAACCTTGGTGGCTTGGTCAAAAAGCTAGCCAACACTAACATGATAACATAAGGTGACAATTTAGATCACATAAAATAGATCTAACATGATAGCAAAAGGTGATAATCTAGATCTGTCTAACAGTTTCAATGTCCACATAAATTAGATCTACTATTTTAGAAATAGATCTACACACATATACATCATATCATGTCATAAAGTTAATATTAAGATAAAGGTTTAGATCCAACTCTAACCAATTCAAGGTGACATATGTTCATGATTTACATAAATGATTAGATCTATCCAATGGTATAACTGTCCAAATTAACAGATCTATATTAACCATAATATAGTTACAAACCAAGAACCATAATAGAACAATCACAATTGAATTGGATCTAGAGAAATAGATCTATCATAACATAGCATATCATAAGATCTAACAATAACATAGATTCAAGGTTTACAACGTATCTAACTCACAGTCTTTCATAATTCACTTTCATTTATCTAAACCTAAAAGCAACTAAAACTCACAGCGTTAGGTTTAGGGAATTGAAAAAGAATAGATCTAGAATTCTGAATTTGATTTGCAAAGTATTTTGTTGTAGAAAACGGTTCAGTTCGCACTCCAGCAGCATATGGCCTCCATGACTTCCAATGAACAAAATTTGAGAAATAGCCACATATTTATAGCTGCAGAGCCCTCAAAAACTGACTACAACCTCAGCCCTAGGGGTGTCAACACCCCTATGGGTGGGTTGACCCCTAGGTCGACACCCCTTCAGAGTGGTCGACCCCTTAGGCCAACAACCCTCTAGGGGGGTCGACCGCCTTGAGCGGGAATTTTGCCGCTCTGATGAAATTTTCAAATTCAAACTATTATGGATAGAATCCTGACTCAGCTCTGACTCATCTCTGACTCATACGTATGTATATAATTTTTCTACGTGTATACAAACTTAAAACCCTCATAACTTCCTCATATGTTGTCCGTTTTATGCAAATCAAGTGTCTATCTTGACCAGAATTTCGAGATGGACGTAATGGTGCAATCTCTTTCCTCTAATTCTGAATATTAAATTAATTATTATTTAATTTATCCTCCTTTAGTATCGGTACAAATTCAGGGTGTTACACCCAACATCATAGGAAATATCAAGTATGTACATAAGTCCTCACTACAACACTCATAGGACAACTCAAACACCGGAAACAGATATACTAGATGGTTGTAAATGTAATATGCCAGCCTCCTGCTCGTCTTCACACAACAACATCATCCTCACTAATCACCTGTCACCTGCTACTTAGTCTGCCTATCCATAGCCGGATGAACAACCAAAGGTAATAAGTGGAAACATAAAACCTTGAGTCAGACAACAGTCTAAGTGAGCGATAAAACAACTAACAAACTTCAACAATAAATATATGAGGATGGATAGATAAACATACTAATCTACCCACAACACCATATAAGAACTCAACCCTATCCTCCCAACATCGAACAGCGATAGCCTTTACCATAAACAATTCAACCATTCATCCATAGAAACCAGAACACCCATTCAATCATGGTAGAGCACTCATAACATCCACATTATGTGTATCTCATGTGAACCATCCTAATCAAATTCAACATCCCTCAAGCACAAGCCCTAGAGGCCTAAACCAATTTCAGACAAGCACCCAAGGAACATCTCCTTTGATGTTGGACGACCTACATGTGATGGTACAAATAGAAAAACCAATCGTCCATGAATGACTCTAGCTATCACTGCCAATCCTGCTTTGGAACCATCGTTAATCATATGACAGCCAAACTTGCCATATGTCAGGGGCTAATGGTAACCCCAGTTCTAGCATAAACTCCATATGCCTTTCAACTATGCGTATACATGTCCAACCTTGACAACTAGGCCTTTCAACGACACCCAGGGTACTCGACCTACAACCGGTCTTTTAGATGTCTCTAGTGTACCCTTGCTTCGAGCCTGCTAGAACTTATGACAATGATAATCTCTCGGCCTTCGCATCTCTAGTCATCCAACCTGATGACTATTCATAGCTTAAGAAACCTTCTTGAGCAATCCATTATCTACCAACCCACAACCTTTGAGTAGTAACCTCATTCGTTGTTCTACATCGATCAATGGATACTTTTCAACACTTTGAACCTTCCTCCTTGAACTCATTTCGAAGTTACGCCACCACTGCACTGTGGCACTTTTTGTTCAAATTTAGGTCATACCCAAAAATATAATTTTTCAGAAATAACCCTGGATGACCAACCCACCCTCTTGGAGCCGACCAATCCATTTCTTTCACCTCGACCAACCATTTCAGAAAATATGACCCCACCCGTATTCTCATGGAACCAGACCGACCAGAAACCAATAGCCGACCCGCTTCTCCATTGCTTCAAACATGACTGACCAACCTAGACATTCCAGACCGAGCAACCCGCCTGCTTACTTGTTAAAACCAAAACTCCAAACCGACCGACTAGTAATGACTGACCGGACCCGAATAAAGACCGACCCTCATGCTCCGACCAGATCCACTAGTTTTCCCTAGCCTTTCTGACCGTGGCATGCTCGACCCTGTCATTGTTCGACCGACCCACTCATGAGATCAACCCCAGGCTCGCTCGACTGACCGTCACTCCCCTAGTCTCGCTCGACCGACCCTGCTCTTGTATTGTTCCCCAAGAAAACCCCACCATGGTGCGACCGACCCACCACGTGCGACCCAAAACCTACAATTTCCAATTCGAACCCAATCTCGACCAAAACCTCCCTAATTGGCCAAATCAACAAAACATGCTCAATCAATTCACCGAATACGACCATAAACATGTCATAAGATTGCTAACAACATGAATATGACGATTTTCACTAAATGATGTAAATTTCACCACAACCATTAAAATGAACATAAGATCAAAAAGATGGATCTAACAGACATCAGCATCTGAAATGTCACAGAAATAACCCGTTTAAACTTGCTAAATTAGACCATAAGGTGATTCATATGAAAATGGACTTACAAGGGTATAGATCTATGGTAAAACACTTGAAATTTATGAAAAACATGGTCAAACATTCATATACATCATTGAATTCATGTGAGAGATGTAATTCACTCACCGATTCTTCCAAACAAGCTAAAATCAATGCAATAAGATTCTGGACAACAAGTAATTCGAACCAAACCCCTTGATCCGATAAACTCCTTGAATTGATGTAGATCAAGCCTCCAATGGTATATTCCTTCAATTTCCATCCTTTAAAGGTTGATTTTAATGGTGGAAAGGTGCTAGAGGAAGGAGGAACATAGGCCACCTAATGAGAGTATAGAGAAACTAAAACATTTCTCATACCTCCCACTCCCTATTTATACCCTTCCACTAGCCCACCAACGGGCCTTCCCAAATCAGCCAATTGTGGCTCTCCAAACCTGAACAATCAACTGAAAAACCTTAACACAGCAATTCCTTCCAAACCACTGAGCCAAATTTTTAATGTAACCACTCTACGGGAATGCAATCATCATTTCCATTCCAATAGCACAGGTCTCACCACCTGATTCGACCTGAGTCAAAAGTTATGCCCTTTACAAGATTGATCGAGGAAAAAATGGTCACAAACAAAATCGGTAAAAATTATGGACATGTCTCACATTACCATAAGCAATTTATTAAACTATGAGAGTGATCCAACCCTACGGGATAAAATAAAAATATTTTACGCTCTTCCGATAAGTAAAATGCGGGTAGTTACACTGCCGCAGCCCCCCCCCCCTCATCGGTCGGCGCTGGCCATCCACCACCCACTCCTCTCCTCCTCCTCCTCCTTTCCTCTCTCTCCTCGTCTTTCTCTCTTCTTTTGCAAAACCCTAGAAGCTCTCCCCCAAAACCTATCTCCCCAGCGCCCACCACCACCTACAGCCACCCTGCCGGCAGCCAGGCCTCTCCCCTCTGGTCGTAGGCCCAACCTCCTACAAAATCGCCTCTTTATCCAAAAATACATTTTGCAAATAACCCCTCCTCTTCTTTCCGCAGTAACTTTCGATTCGTGCATTTCTGATCTAGGCCCAAAAACGAAAGTCGTAGAGCTCGTTTTCCTCTACGAATTTGACATATCAAAATTGAATTTTGGAGTTCGGAGCATCTTAGAAAACGCAATCAAAATCCACAGACCTAGAGTAAATAATCACGATTTATGGCGAATTGAAGCTCTTTAGGAAGAAAGTCCATAGAAAAAAGTTGTCCGGAATGACGTTTTTGTGCTAGTGACTAAGTTTTGTGAAGATTAGATATCGTATACAAATTCTAGAGCCAGGATAGTGAATTCAAGTGCGGAGAGTAACGAACGACGAGTGCGCGAAAAGAAAATCTACATTAGAAGTGTCATGACGATTGGTTTGGCTCGGGTGAGAGCCTTAAACTAAATTATTATTTTGTTAGGTAGTTATGTTATAAAGAAAATTGAGAATTTGTATTTTAAATATTTAATATGAGAAATCTAAGATCATTAGAAACTAAGTTGCATGAAAATAATTAATTACACATTTTAAGTTGCAAGTTAGAAATTGCATCATGTTGTTATATTCCTCTTTGAATGTAATATCCCTTTTTGAGTTCAACACTTGAGCTACTCACAAATCATTTGCATTAGAAGCGTTGCATGAACATGTGGCACTCGCATGACATACGACGTGGATGGACAGTTGTGGCGCCTTAAATGGCATTGGATGTTGAGTATTTATTTATTTATGACTACTGCGTGTGCATTATACGAAAAAAAATTACATTTACAAGTTGAACGACTTATTTATGTTCACCCATTTAAATAAAATCAATGTGATGAAATAAGTGGTCCATTAAATAATTATTGTTGGTCGAAAACCCCACACGGGTCTTGGGATGATATCTGACTCACACATCTCCCTTGTGTGAAATTGCAGTTAATCAGTTGATTGACGGATTTATATAAGCGTCAATTACTTGATTGAAGCGTGTATAAAAATAAAATGCACACTAGATGTCATTTTAGATGTTGATAATTTTTTGCAACTATCGTTGGATATTTATGATGAATGTAATCCATATAAATGTATTTATATGGATATTGGTTGAGATTTTATTACAATCCGGGATAAACATGAATATTTTATAATGTAATATTCAAGGAAAATTGGAATTTGATTTTGACATCCGATTTTGGGTGGATACGAAAATATAAAAATATATGAAGCCAAGTTAAGTATATAAATTCTATTTTTACTCGAACGAATTCATATCGATTTTATTCATATTTAAAATGAAAATCGAGAAGATTGAATTTCAAAATATTAAATTTCGAAAATATTATCAATTTGAGATCATAATAAAATGCAATGTTCAAGTTTAATTTAAACTGGTAATGGAAGTTGAAATCGTTT
The DNA here is from genome assembly GCA_030737875.1 of Allium sativum. Lineage (NCBI taxonomy): Eukaryota > Viridiplantae > Streptophyta > Magnoliopsida > Asparagales > Amaryllidaceae > Allium > Allium sativum. The sequence goes on from CM060926.1 coordinate 326,293,332, forward strand.
TTAAAGGAATGCATAAACATTTTATAAAATATGTTTTTAAATGAAAATTGATGAACCATATTTAAATGATTTGAATAGAGCGTATTGTGTGGCGACCGTTCGCAAATTTCAACCATTAACTTAAGATGAATGTAATGAGAGAACCGACCGTCAGATTCCGTTGGGTTCATATAGAAAAGATCTTTCAAATGAATATATGAGATTTAAATTTGAACGGTTAGATTTTAAAATATGTCCAAATCAGTTTTGAAAAATGTCGCTATGGATGCAATTCGGTGGCCGATATTGGAAATCAACTGCAAGGGCCTTGATAAAATTATTGAACATATGAATAAATTATGTAAAATAATAATAAATTATATGGAAATATTTTGGATGAAATATTCCACATTTGAAAAGATAAAAGGTATTTTTATTCGAATGAACTAGTAATAACTAGAATAACAATCGAATGATTTTTAGAAATAATAAATTTGATATGCAAATGTTTTTGTCATAACCAGAAGTTTCCAACGTATAAATTGGAATTAAATGGATAATGAGATTTTTGGGTTCGTCATGAATGGTATTTTCATTAATACTATTCTTTAACCCATTTGTGAATGGAATGAACCTTTTGATTAAGATATAGAGAAGTTTTCTAGTTTATTTAACTAAACTAGAACTGAATGGAATTCGATTCGTAATAATCGAAATGAGCTTCTGTGAAGGAAGACGTTTACTATTTATGGAATTTAAAAAGTCTTCTCCGCTATTCCACTTCTAGTATTAGTTTGATACGGAAATTTATATCGATTACAAATGGCTCAGATTTTTGTGAAGATTCCATATAAAATGGAAGATGATTTTGGGTTTATCGTGAACGGTGTTTTACATGACATTTGTTCTTTAACCCAAGTGAAGAAAAGATTAATTTTCAAAGGTTGAATAATCATTAAGTAATGAGTTTTGAAGATTATAACTAAGTTGGAGTTTTATTAAATCTTTAATTAGATTGAAAATTAAATGGTAATTAAATTTACCAAATGCGAGAAGTATTTGAGATGGAGTTCCACCAGTTTTATTCCATGCAATAGCTAAATCTTTAATTAGATTTGAACATGGAATGGTAATTAAATTTACCGATAACGATGGGAGTTAGACATGGAGTACCACCGGTTTTGCTTCATGGGATGAATAGGTTGGGATTGGGTTAATAAAATGAATTATTATCCGGTAAGGCTCGATAATTCTGACCAGTTATATAAACCTTAATTTGGTTTAAGTTGTGAAAAGGTATAATAAATATTTTGCAATGGTTTACAAAGAAAATTTTAAATAAGAGGTTTAAATGAATTAAATCATTTATAAGATTAATGGGAATAATTCCCAGTATAAAGAATATTTGAATAGAATAATATTATGGATTGGAATGAGGCGTATGATGTGTTTATATATCACTTGATTATAAGATGCGCAAGTTATTTGAAAAAACCGGGTTTATCCCATTCTGAATAACTGTTATGACGACTATAAGTCGAAGATATATCTGAAGATGGCGCAAGACCGACAATCTTCACATCGAATGGATTACTACTGATGCCCTGTATGGAGTAGCATCCTTGAAGGGGTTATAGTGGTAGTTGTCCAGGCGTACTTGTTGATTGTTTGGATATGGGAGGGCCTCTCTTCTGTGTTGGACATATGGGACAAGGAATAAGGTGACTCCGGTTTCGTTTAGACCCAGAACGGGTTTGTGAATGGATTGAGTCTGACATTGTATTTTATGCTATATTCGTTGATCTCTTCTAAATATATACCTGTTTGTTGGCAAAGAATTTACTCTCTTGCTTAACACCCTTCTCTGAGACGTATGAGCTTAGAGGTTATATATTGGAAAAAATCAATGGTATGGTATGGATTGACAATGTGGCATGATAAGACGCAAATGATCAAGGCTTTTTTTGAAAAGAAGGGCCTTGTGGGTGATGATCAAAGCATGACTTTAAGTAGCATAGCTTTGTGTAGAGCGTTAATTCACGAGCCCAGCATCTCGGTATGAGTCAAAAATGAGATAGTGACTGTAGAGAGTGCATGCATTTTTTTTCTAGCTAGAAGTGGTGTCATGGTATGGAGCTTTGACAATTTTTACTTATGTGGTTGATGCATAACGAGGCGCCTCGGATATAGAGTTGACTAAAAGGCTCGAATGAGAGGTCGACCAGGAAACATATTGTTCAGGGAATAACTAATCCTCAAAAGTAAGATAGGACCGGCCTTGAAGATCCAAGGATTGCCCATAGGTGTGATCCCGAGGCATTTGCTAGAGTGTCTCAAAATCAGTGAGAAGGCATCCCTTGCCTTGACTCATAGATGGAATCCAATTTTCAATACGTGAATTTTCGGTTTTAGTTGTAAACGTATGTATGGTGACATAATATATGGTACCTATGTCGTTTATGATTGATACATTTATATTTGAGGTTGTTTTATGCACTATGCACTTATAATACTATCAAAGATATTTGTTTTTAAAACGTACTAAGCATGTTTGGCTATTATAAGTTAAAACTCTATCCTTTGGTTTGTGTTGCATTGTATGATGGGACCTAAGTCTTATAATAGCCCTATTTTTCGAAATGCATTGCATTGTTTATAAATTGTTTTATTTTAGAGTAATCATGGGAGTGAACCCATTCCGTGACATATGACATGGTCCCGTGATTTACCCTATTTTAAAGTAATGTTTATTAATTGTTTTAAGTTCTCACACCAGTCCCATGACTTACCTGGAGTTTATCGTTTATGCCTAAACTCTGGGTGCCCATGTTTTCTGCATGAGCAGTCAGTAGTTGCCGATTTCTATTTCATAGAATCCTAGTTTACAGCTGGAGCTATATTCAGAAAGCTTTGTATCCGTATATTTCTTTCAGTGGTGTTAGTTGATGTATTTCCATTATGCATTGTATTTATACATTTCTATTTCTGGTGCTATGTAATTTATTCTCTGTTATTGTATTTCCGCTATGTATATTATTTATTCCTACTATGATATTCTTGTACACTGATGTAAATGTTTGTAAAAGTAATGAAATTTTTTATCGTTCCGTGTTTCGATGCGCCGTGTTCTCACATAATCCGAGTTTTCAGTCTCTTCGAAGATTGGGGGAAATCGGGTCGTAACAGTTCTTGTCCCAGCGAAATTAATTTCGTTGAACATCGACTTCGTTTGCACAATGACATTATTTTAATTTATTGGTTCATATTTAAATTTCATCCACTAACAAAACAACTCCAATTGACTCCAAACTGGAAGTCAAGCAACAACTACCTATACATATTCCAATAAAACTTGTTTCGTCAAAAACAGAGGTCATTTGTAAAGAAAACTATTTCTAAGGCCTATAAAATATTGATAAAATAATATTAAATCCAAATCAATTCAAATTAAATAATAATAAATTATATTATTATCGTATATTTCCAAATGAAATTTTATACAGCTTCACAATAAACCAATGTACACTTTAAACTCAATATTAAAAGTCCCTGGTTAAACGGTATTCAAATTATATAGAAATCCCTTTTATTTATTTAATAAATTGTTATAATTTATAAATGATTTCCATAGTGACTATCTAAATGGGACATAACTTGCAATCTATAATATGAAATCTCCATTTTCCTTTATCATTAGAAAAACATAATCAAATAGATTCAAATGTTTCTAGTTACACAGAATTCTAACTTGTATCGGATCCTGTATATTCAATTAAAGTTCAGAACACAATATTACAAACTACCACGCCTTTTCGTGCTCATTTTAAAATGTATAATAAATTTAAACTTTCAAACTCCATTTTATTATATAAATTTGATAAAAAAAACCATTAATATCACCAAATTAATATTTAAAACAGATTAAGTATTCATAATTAACATTCAAAAATTTGGGACATTGCATTCTTCCTCCTTAAAAGAATTTCGCCCTCGAAATTGCAAGGTAAGAAGGATGCTCTAATCCCAATTATTTTAAAATATTTATTTTTGAATTATCATCATAACAAATTCAGACTCTTTAATATTTTCGAAAAATTTTCCAGCACCTCCTTTGTGTGGTTCGATCGGTACAACTACAACTACCACTCCGGGCTTCAATTTCTCCAAAAGAAAATCAAAAGCCAAATGGCTACCCAACTCGAGGGAAAAAATCAATCACCAACCAACCATATTAAGGTCTACCTATTTGTCGGGAAACTCAATTCCAATTTCAAAGAAAATCAACTAACAGGTCTTCATCTTCCAATCTTTATTCTGATCTCTATAATCAAGCCAATTCCCACAGCCTTTAGTATCTATACTTAACTCAATTTACAATTCAAATAACAAATACAGGGTTAAATAATTCAGTTCATTTCATGACCGATTTTATTTTCAATTTGTTATAGTAAATTTAATCTCGATTCACTCAACTTCTTTACTGACCTATTTGATGAATTTTATTCAACCAATCCAACATTCAAATAACAAACAACCAAATCATTTTAACTATATTCAACATTAATACTTATTGGTCTGCATTTACTTTTGTTTAACATATGTTAATATTAATCATTAATATCCGACCGATTCCCATTATCCATCTAATTTCCTAATCCCAAAATTATTTTATTTTATTCCATTCCTTAAATTGGTCTAAAATTCAAACAAATCAATCAAACAACCAATATTATAGAAAATTATTTCTTATAAAAATATAATTTAGGCAAAATTATTCCATTACCCCTTTTTATAAAATAATATTGTGTCAATTTCCAGTTCAATATGGTTTCCCAATACTTGAACCGATCAATCAACACAATACAAAACATTTATATATAAAATCTCTAAATACGTTCTCTCGTATATACACTCAAACTCAGTCTAGGATGTTACTAACCTTATCTCTATTGAGTTACGCCATAGGGCCAAGGTTATTACTTAACCAATAGCTCTGATACCAAATGTAAAGGCCTGTAAATCCATACACTTTGATTTGACTAATAGTACACATGTCCAACCCAAAATGCACAAAAATATGAATCTTCAATAGAAAGAAAATTATAGGATGAGAAAAGAAAGAAGTATTAGAGTAGAAGAATAAGAAGAAGAACCAACACCACACAGAATCTCACATCATAGCGGAACAAAATATAATATAGAAATAATCTTTTTTGAGAGCTTCAAAATAATATTGACATTCATCAGACTACAACAATACATCCAACACATCTGGACAATTATAATAACATGTCCTCGTACACAATACATAGCGGAATAAATACTAGATAACACCATACGTCTGGACTCCTCCAGCTCACCTGTGGACTTCACAACATATGATAACCTGAACCTGTAAAACTCCGTCTGACTCGAGCATTACAAACGCCACGGATCAGTCTACTGAACCAGCATGAGAAAACTCACTAAGTTGAAATAACATCCATATTGATTTAAAGTCCAAAAATCCTATTGGAAGAAAAGGATAATAGTAAGACTAGTCCACACATAAACACGGACAATTTTTTACCTTACTATAACCCAAAATATTTTTGATATAGAAAATCCTGTGATATTATAATAGTGGCTATCAAATAAATAACCATCTAGCAGAATGCTTGCATCTCACGCTCCACATACATAGTATATAGTCAAAAACCGCAGGGCGCTTGGATTCCGACAATGAAAAAGTATGGAACCACCTTCCGATCAGTGTACTCTAGCGGGGATACACTAGGGTTCAACAAGAACATCTTGCAATCCAGCCACACATGACCGACCACTCGTTTAGCTTGAGTGTATCAAATGTATTATCACCAACGATGGTAGCTAGCCAACCATTTCGAAAGCTGCAACAACAAAAGATTAAGAAGACAAAGAGGAATTTCTTTGGATGGTGATAATACACCCTACTTGGGAATGACCCACCTAGCCTTGCTGCTTGCCCAATTTTTGTCATTTTCTGGTTGATGAGGCTTGAGGCTATGATGACCTACCTTTTTAAATCAGCCCATCACTTTGAATGCCACATCATCAGATCACTAATTGAAGTCCTCAAAAATAAACTGGGCATGTTTGAAGAAACCAATGTACGTGGCCAACTGGAAATACTCTGTCAGACATTCGTCCATACCAGTCATTCAGGAACAGGATGAACCGAAGACATCCTCCTACCACATCCAAAGGATCAATAGCGAGTAATCCTTGCAATCTGCAAAATCTCAACCACGACCGAATCAAGTCAGAAAATCTCTAGTTGCAAGTAAGTAAAATTTGGCAACATCCTTCAACTTATGGAGATCCATGTTCAATTTTTCCATCTTGATCAGCTTTTGAACATCTTCAATGTTTACGTATTTGCTGGTCAGAATGGTTTTCGAACATAAATTCAATCCCGGTCTTTCCATATCAACAATAAATTTGGCCAGATTTTGATAGTCGGTGATTTAACTATCAAATAAACAACCATCATCCATGGATTCAAGAGTTCAGTACACAACATCCTTTGGCCTCTTTAATTAAAACTAGTTATTGTATGGACAATTAAAACATATAAATCCTTTAATATTTGAGAAACAGTATTTCATTTCTTATTTTAATATAAAAGTATTCTCAAACCCTTTTATCTCCAATACATAGGAAAAATATATTGTATATTACTTCAAATAAGATATAACCATTTAAGTCTCATAACTATATCAAATATTTCACTTAAAAATATCATTTGCAAAACAATTGCTCAACCCATCTTTCATTGTCCAAAAACTGGAACAAAGTCCCTTTTTATAAATATATAATTTTAACAACCCAAATGGTTTAATTTAACGTTTGTAAAATAACGTTATGGAATGCATCCCAAAATCACTAACCCTTCCTTAAAATATTCATTATATTCAACTAAATTCTTGCCTCAATACACTAATTAACCATTACTTAAATTATATTTAACCATCTCTTTTATTATAAGAACGTTCAAATTGTAACCCTTTCTTATATATGCCTTTTCATTATTCTTTACCTTTGGGGAAAATCCCGTACTATTTTCAACATCTTCTACCATTACAAACTAATACCACCTCTTGATAATAGTGACGTCGTTCAGGTTGGGGTATTCTATTTACCTATCGGACCTTAATCGACAATGTTCTTATCTCAAGATAAATATGAGTTTGTAATTCTAAACCTGATATTAGTTATAATATTTAAAAATTCTCATTTAATTATTATTAACTAAAATAATAATTAACTTTAGCCTTTACAGAAATAAAGGTATTTTACCTCGTCATTAACTACGTACATATTAGTTAAATACCATTAATAGGTCATTAAAGTAATAATTAACTTTATAAATAATGACTACTTAACCATTATCCTTAAATTCAATTAATTAAAGATTCATCAAGTTTAAGATTGATTGTTAATTATTTGTAACAAAACAATTTTAATCTACACTTCCAATTGGACAATCGACTAAGTCAGCTTGAAAATATTATTAACCGATTTCCTTTAATAAACTTTCATTTAAAAATAATCTATACAAAATATATTTCAAAATCTATTTATAATTTCTTTTCTATTTATTTACCTAATGGTAAATCAATCTTTATAAAAAAATCATTCTTAGGCCACCTACCAATGATTATTCAACCAATATCATCCATTGGTTAATATCAAACAAATGTTGAATTTTGATTCAACAATCAATTTGATTAATTAAACAGTTCATACAATGTGAAAGTAAACAACATATTTGAGGAATCTAGTTGAACAACATATAATATGAAAGTAAAAAACAAACATTTAATTTAACCAATGAATATTAAAAATATTCAACATACAAACAATCATCTAATAATCAACCAGTAGCAAATACTATACAGAAATAAAACGCTACTTATATAAAATATAAGTGGGATAAACTAAGTGAGTTAAACTCACCTTGGATTGAATTCGTAGAAAAACAGTTTGATTTAGTCAAATTAAGCAGGCATTTAATTTTGACTAATAATTCCAATTGTCTCTATCATCGACCAAATCAGTTTCACAATGTCCTGTCCGTCGATACGGTTCCAAAGCCTTTTGTTTTATTGAAATCTGTGGGTATAAGTTATATGTTAAATAAATTATAAAATTTGAATTTAACTATATTAACAACTTAGTTTATTCTAATTAACTAATACTTGATATAATTGGCCATATAATTAACCAATTCTCACCTGCTAGTATTACATGCTCCCTGCTGTAAATCGTCCCCAACAAATTAGATAGCCCACCTTTATTTTCCTTCTCCGTGTTTTTTTTCTAAATGAAAGCCCAAAGGCCCGTCGTTTTTACCTAGCCCACCTCCCTTCAATAAAAACATCTTCTTGTTTGTTTGTTCCCACTTTATTCTTACTACTCCGTTTTTTCTACTTCTTTGCCACTTCTTTTCTTCTTTAAACTGTTGCTTTCGACCTCATGTTACTCTCACCGCCGATCCTCCTTGGCCATCACTTAACTCCGCTACCCACCTCAACCTATGAACGCGCCCCTACCTGCTCGGCCTTTTCCCCGCGTCTCCACTGCCTTGCTTCGTACAACATAACCATCCACCCCACTGGTTATCGCCACGTCAGCCAGATTCCCCCTTTTATTCTTTCTTCTTCTCTAACTTTCGAAGAAACTAAAAATCACTTCCACTATTATCTTCTACGTTTTACCCCCTTTTATTTCTCTATGTACTGCTGTTTGTTGAACATGATGCTCCCTTGTACCAAACTCCATGTCCACTGCTTGATGTCGAAGGACCGTCGCCGACCTCCAGCTCATGCTCTTCCCTTCTCCAACCATCTGCTCAACCTGGTCTATCATCCAGTTGCTTCCTCTCCACTGTCCGTCGTTCCACCTGCTATGCTCCGACCAACCTCCTACAATGCTTGACTTCCTCCGCCATGTCAATCCAAAACTCGCGTTGTTCATTTTTTCCAACGAACAAAAATGTCTGAAACCCATCAAAACCATATGAGGTGAAAGAGGAAGGATCCATGAACCCATACATACACATTTCGTAATTTACACTATTTCATATGAATTTACATGATTTTTTATAAAAGGTAGAATACTTTATTTCACTGTATTTCATTCGTTCTGTTCTTGCTGAAATGGAATGGGGTATAACGTATATATAACAAGAGATGGAATGATAGGATCGATGTTGCATCAAGTAGCTAGGCTTTAGGTCATCTGTGTAGGCATGTGGCACTTGTATGTGTAGACTGTGCATGTATTAATTCAAGGGAGCATGTGTAACGATACAGATTTCTCCCAGACCTAATCGATCGCTAAATCAACCAAGACCATTCGAATCCCGCATACTCTAACTCTGGGCATACAACACATCAGAACAAATAAAAGAAAACTTTTATAAACATGATAACAATGTTACATCAGAGTACGAAATATATCAGAGTACATAGAAAAATAATAATATAGCGGAAGATTAATTTATAATAAACTTAATACAATGCAGCGGAACTAATAAACTAACACAGCGAAAGACTATCATTGCTCTGGACAAGCTTTAAGCGTCGATCTAGAATCCTGCTCAATAAATAAATATCCGCAAAACAAGCCACTCTATTGCCCGTGTGGAAATAAGGGTACCGGATTTTGCAAGTGAAACAAACTACGAGTCAGTCATGGGACTGGTATGAGAAATCTTTCTTAACTTATCTAACATAAGGCTAATCACAGGACCACGCCGCTAACGTGGAACGTGTTTACTCCATTGAATTTCCAGTGCATAAATTAAATAAATCTTTTAAAACAACGCAACACTTTTTAGAAGAATGAAATCATTATAAGACTCAAGTCCCATCACAAAATGCAACGCAAACCGGAGAATAGAATTTTACCTAATAATGATTAAACATGATTGATACGTATAAAAATTGATATTATTATTAGTGTCTAGTCAATTTGAAACACTTTAAAAATAAATGTATCAATCCTAAATGGCATAACTACCATATACTATGTCGCCATATATAGATTTACAATCAAATCCGTAATGTCATATTGGAAATTGGGTTTCCATCATGAGCCAAGGCAAGGTATGGTCTCCTTACCGATTCGAGACACTCTAGCAAATGTCTCAGGATCACACCTACGGGCAACATTTAGATCCTGCAAGGCCGATCCACAAATACTTTAGTGGATTAGCAATTCCTTAACACACATTTCCTAGTCCAATTTGACCTATCACTTGGCCAATAGCGGCCAATATATCAAGGCTTCGCAAAATATCATCCACATAAGTAAAAATGTTTGGGCTCCATATCATGACACCACTTCTAGCTAGAAAGAAACATCATGCACTCCCTGCGTTCCCTTATCCCGTTTCTGACTCTTATCGAGGTGCGAGGCTCACGAAGTTACGCTATACACAAAGATATGCTAATTAGAGCTATGCTTTGATCGTCAACCACAAGGCTCTGCTTTTCAACAAAAGCCTTGATCTTTTGCATCTTGGCATGCCACATTGACAATCCGCGCTGCAACTGATATCTATCAATATATAACCTCTGAGCTCGTACGTCTTAGAAAAAGCTGTTAAGAAAGAGGATAAATTCTCTGCTACCAAATAGATATATATTAAACATAAATCAATTCACACAGAGCGAAATCCAATGTCAGACACACATCCATTTACAAGTCCGTTCTGGGTCTAAACGAAACCGGAGACACCTTATCCTCGTCCTGTATGTCCAATATGAAAGAGATGTTCTCGCATATCCAGACAGTCAACAAGTACATTTGGACAACTACAACTTTAACCCTTTACTGGGAGCTACCCAATGTCGGCCATCAGTAGTCGTCCATTCGATGTGAAGATCGCCGGTCTTCAAACACCGTCTTACATGTATTTAACTTTAAATCGTTGTATAATTATTTGAAATGAGAATGAACTCGGTCTTTTCAAATAATCCTCCAATATATGTAATTTAAAACATTTCATATCATTAGCATTATTTTATAACGATTTATCGCTATTTTTATTTATATAAAAATAGTCCAATTTAATTTAACGACGCTTCAGGTCAATAGGCGGCCCTGGCATTGTTTTCATCCAAAATTGGATTACAAATTTCTTGAAATCTAACCGTTGGGTTTTAACAAATATAATGTCGTTGGAAAGATCTTCCCAAAGCGGACTAAACAGTTCTAGTTTTGGGAAAATCTGACAGTCGGATCTTTTGGTATAATCATTTAAAGTTACGATTGCTGAAACACGAACTACCATGCGCGATTCGTTTACTTTTGATTTATATTTATATGTATAAATACATATATATATAAATTGTTCAACGTGAAAGTGTGCATGTGTACTTGTCAAGTATAATACACTCACAAGGATTGTGTAATATGACGAACAATATTCAAGTATGAAGTAATAGATAATCACAGAACTATATAATAGTGGATGTAGTAAATATAAAAAATCACAACAGAAATTTTTATACTGGCTCAGAGCACCGTCCTACGTCCAGTCCCAGACTTCTATCTGGATATTCACTAACAACAACCTCAGATCACCCGAAGGAACAGTTTTACAACACCCGAACAGCCGAACGGGAATTTCACGCCTCTATCAACACGAGGACTTCACAACTTGCCTCTTACAACATGGAGGACTTCAATACTTGCCTCTAACAACACGCGGGACTTCAAAAAAGACGATTAGACTTGTAATTTGACAATGTGTGTTCTTAATAACACGAATTTGTCAGTTCTTGTACAACCTTCCTATAATCTTATCCTCAAATAGTGTTTGTGAAGATTTTGGAAGATGATATCGTGTTTGAATCAAAGGAATAATATATCAATTCTAGGATTCAAGAACGATATTGTGAAGAATATGAGCGTTTGAGTGCTTGAGAGTTCAAGAATGAAATCAACAATATAGAGAATAGATAGAAAGAATTGGTGGTTAGAATTGATGATTTCAAGGTGTTTATATAGGAGATAAATAGTTGTAACCATTAGTAAAAAATTACAGTCAATAGATATGATAATTGATGAAGAGGAGAAGAAGCAACTCTTGAAGAAATGGAAGTGACTATTCGAATAGTTGCTTCTGTTTAAAAACGGCCGACAAGTAAAAAATCACCAGTAGACAGGAATTTGAAAATATATATACGTTATATATATGTGTGCATGTTCATAGGGTTTTCTGGGTAGAATTTGTCGACTGCAAGAATTTGAGCGGTCGATCGGTTTTGGCTAGAAAATACCATATGAAGCCCTTTGTGTCTTTGTCGAACCATTAATCATCTCTTTTTGTCAATAATGAATCATATCTTTGTTATTAATCAAAAACTTCACGAATTCCTTGACTCAACATTCTCCCCCTTTTTGATTGATGACAATATAGCTCTTGAAACTTTAAGAATTCCCTTTGTATAATCTACCCCTGAATTTAAGCACTTATAATATACTTCCTGCACAACACTGTTAGTAACATTCTTCTCCCCCTTTGTCATCGACAAAAAGGAGTAGATAAATAGATAATAGTAAATATGATACCAGCAGATAAAATACGTACCATAATTGTATCATACATCATACCCCACATACCGTACTAACAAAACATACAAAACAGTCATAACATACACAACCAAGTCTATTTCAAAATAAAATACACAGCACTATTTATGTAAAAGTGCTAGTGAATGTCTTAAGATAGCAAAATAAAGAAGTAATCATAAGCAAAAGGTAGGATGAACCATGGAGAGCAAATCTAAGACTCGGATTTGGTTTCCTCATCTTCTTCTTCTTCCTCTACCTCTTCTTCAATATGAGACTTACCACGTCCATGGCTAGTCCCAGAGCTTGCCGCCTCATCGGAAGATGTTCAATTGTAAGAAGGAGGTGTCGGACGTTTTCCGAGATCTTGAGCTTGCGTTGTTGAAGGACAATAAGAAATCGCTTCCCATAACTTTCCAAAGAAAGATTTTATTTTATTAAAGGGTTTTTCCATTTTCGTATCCATGCGCTTAAGACGTGATTCAAGCAAGAATTGATTACGCGCGGTTTGGTCAAGCGATCCTTTAGTTGAAGAAGATGGTCCAAGAAGTTTTACTTCTTCCAGTTTTGGCCTAGATGATTGTGAAGTGGTGCCTTCATGACTTCTCTCCTTCCATTGTTCGAATGAACTAATTGAGAAATATGGTGGAAGTAGCTTCATCCTTTTGATTACTTCTTTGTTGATGCACTTATGTCGTGAGGATGGAGACTCGGGTGGAGTAATACCACAATCGAGTAATAGATGCATAACATGTTCATTATAGAATATCGTTGGCCTTGTAGAATCATTATCGCTTAAGATTTCGTCAAAAGTCAATCCAGTCCAGTTTATATTGACATCTCCATAAATAGCATATAATGCCATAAAGTTTCCTTTGTAAAGGGCATCGAAATTTCCTAGTCTCGGAAACAAGGAATGCATAAGAACATGATGTAAAACCCTTTCCGTAGGACTTTAACCGATAGATTTTGTGCCATTTCTATCATCTTCTATGAATTAATGGCTTACACTATTTCGAATATGAACTAGACAGAAATAACTTGAGAATTTTTTACCATAAAAAGACGATTTGAGAACTTGTGCCATCCTTGCACAAAAAATGAACACTTCTTTACCGCAAACAACCGACCAAAGACATCGCGCCGGATTCTCAGGCTTATATTTCTCCAAATTTAGATTAGCATAGAAAAGATTAATCATGACATGAATAATCTCTACATTATTTTTGTCGAAATCGAGTAGAGACTCAAGTTCAGCCTTCCTTGCAAGATTGAGAATATGATCACTGGAAAAATCCGAGAATTTAATAAACGAACCTTGGTATATTTTGAAATCCTTCATGTGATTCCATATCTTTATAGTTGTGGGATCCATTAGCAATTTTTTGATGTTGGAATCAATTGGTTATGGTGGAGATTCAGATGTAGAACTTCTCTTTGATCGTTTTTGTGGAGGAGCCATGATGAAATTGAAAGAGATTTGAGAAGTTTGAAGTTAGGGCTATTTGGGTTTTTTGATCTTTTGAATGTTGAAAAGAGAAATGAATGGGTGAGAGAGGTAAACTACGTGTTGTTTGAATATAAAAGCAGAAAAAGGTACGACTGGTCGACCGCTAAAAATATACCGGTCAACCGCTTTTGAACAGAGATCGAAACGGTCGATTGGTGTGTTTCTGCCAGTTGACTGGTCCTCCAGAATTTTGTTTTTCTGTCCTTTTGTCACTTTATTCTGTTTTTGAAATCATCAAAGCTTTATTGAATTCTTTCAAGGAAGTACATATATGTTATAACATAGGAAAAATACATAAATATCATCATAACATATTAAAAACACAATTAATGAGATGTAGCCGAATTATGCTCGGTTGACTCTTCCTTGGTCTCCTTAATACGAGGTGTCCATGGCGACCATTTTTCTTTTGCACCTTCATTACGACTATAGTTACGATCCCAATAGTTTGGACTCCTAAATGATGAAGGAGCATGTGGCATGGGTTCATAAACTCCGTGTTTGTTTGTGCTACAGAAAAATGATGCCATGCGTTCGAATAATGATAATCCTTCTGAAGTAAGTCATTGCTCGTAATGAAGTTGTCACTGAAGATCCATTTGATGCTTCGGGGGTATGAGTGCTGGGTGATTTGCTTTTCGGAGTCTCAGGAGAGTAATACTCCTCTGGTTCTGAACTAGTAACTGAAATGTGAGACTTTTGCGCGCATTCATCATAGATATGAGCCATATTGAAGAATTTAATAGACTCGAAGATTCAAATTAGGAGAAAGAGTGATAAGCTTATACGGAGTTTGTCTATGTATAGAGTAGTGGAGGAGAAATGTCAAGGAGTAATTGTCGTACAATCAATGAATATCTCATATTCTTTTAATGAAGATAAAATTAGCTATAAAATAGCTAAACATTTTGAAAGTGAATGACAAAATATAGAAAAGATATAAAACTTCATTGTTTACATATCAAGTTCATTTCTTGAAATTAAGAAAAGCTCTCTACGCAAATTAATAAAACATAATTCAAGTAGAGGCTTAGTAAAAATGTCTATTAGTTGATGATTAGTTTGAACATATTCGAGAAATATGTTTCCTTTTTCAATATTGTCTCTCAAAAAATGACGACGGATATCAATATGCTTGGTTCAAGAGTGATTTACTGGATTCTTTGATAAGTTTATAGCACTGGTGTTATCACAGTATATAATAGAATTTGATAAATGAATATCAAAGTCGCGAAGTGTTTGTTGCATGTATAAAACTTGAGTACAAGAAAGAGCTGTTGATATATACTCAGCTTCACATATTGACAGTGAAACACAGTTCTATTTCTTACTAAACCAAGTGACAAGTGATTTTCCAATAAAATGATACGTACCACTTGTACTCTTTCTATCTGTTCGAGAGCCTCCGAAATCAGCATTACTATATGATACTAATTTGAATGGACATTCTTTTGGGTAGAAGAGACCGAAGTCTTTGATATTATTAGGCTAAAGAAGAGACCGAACTCCTCATAAATGTGATTCCTTAGGATTTGCTTGAAATCAAGCACATAGACAAACACTCATCATTATGTCTGGATGACTTGCTGTAAGATAAAGAAGAGAACCAATCATGCTTCGATATAATTTCTGGTCAACACTCTTACCATTTTCATCTTTTTCAAGATGTGTAGTTGTACTCATATGAGTAGGTTTACCAAATGTATTTTCTAAACCGAAGAATTTGATAAGATTTCCAAGTATTTTTCTTGATTAATAAAAATAAAATTAGAAAGTTGCTTGATTTGAAGACCAAGAAAATATGATAGTTCTCCCATATGAGATATTTCAAACTCTTTGGTCATAATATCCACAAATTCTTTGCAGAGTTTATCGTTTGTGGAACCAAGGATATTATCGTTTACATATATATGGATAACCAATATATCTTTTCGAGAATGTTTAATAAACAAAGTTTGATAAACTTTGCCTATTTGAAATCCTAAATCAGTAAGGTAGCTGCGTAATCATTCATACCAAGCACGAGTTGCTTGTTTTAAACCATACAAAGCTTTCTTGAGTTCGTATACGTAGTCAGGATGTTTTCATGTACGAACAAGGGAGGTTGTTCGACATATACATTCTCTTTGATAAATCCATTTAAAAAAGCACTTTTGACATCCATCTGATAAAGTTTGAAATTATGATGACAAGTAAAGGATAACAAGATTCTGATAGCATCTAGTCGAGCAACTGGTGCAAATGTTTCTTCATAATCGATACCTTCTTCCTGGTTATATCCTTGTGCTACTAATCTTGCTTTATTTCTGGTGATATTTCCTTGTTCATTAGCCTTAATTTTATAGACCGATTTAGTACCAGTAACTGACTGATCAGTTGGTCTTGCAATAAGTTCCCAGACATCATTGCGTTCGAATTGATTTAGTTCTTCTTGCATGGCAATGATCTAGTAATCATCAATAGCATCTTCTTTTGGATTCTTAGGTTCGATATTCAAAAGAAATGCAACATGACCCATTTGATTGAGTTGACTCCTTGTTCTAATTTGTGATGTTACTTCTCCGATAATATTTTAAATCGGAGGATCTCTTAATATCCTTGGAGGAGATCGTAATATTTGTGGAGAAGGTAACACACATGGTTAAGGAATATTCTCAATTATTTCAGAGTCAGAATTAATATTTGAGATGATTGGATTATCAGTGACAATAGTTTCATCATCATCTGATATGTTATGAGAAGGTTAATAGAATTCATCGAATGAAACATGAAGTGATTCTTCAATAGTTTTGGTTCTTTTATTAAATATACGATAGGCCTTGCTACGTTCTGAATAACCGACAAATATGCCTTCATCGGACTTTGGATCAAATTTTCCAAGATGGTCTTTCGTATTTAAGTTAAAGCATTTAGAACCGAAAACTTTGAAGTATGAGATATTTGGCATTCTTTGGTTAAATAATTCATAAGATGTATTCTTGGTGAGAGGTCGACTGGTTACACGTTTCAAAACATAACACGCAGTTGTAATAGCTTCTACCCAAAAATGTTTTGGTAAAGTGGTTCCATTTAATAATGTTCTTGCACATTCTTATAAAGTCCGGTTTTTCCGTTCTACAACTCCGTTTTGTTGTGGAGTTCTAGGAAACGAAAAATTATGATATATACCTTTCTTTGTACAAAAATGTTCAAATTCATTATTTTCGAATTCTCCGCCATGATCACTTCTTATATTTCTAACTTTAATCCCTTTCAATTTCTGAATTCTTTTGACGAAAGATTTGAATTGATTGAAACTATCACTTTTTTTTTCAAGAAAATCGTTCAAGTATACCGAGAGTAATCATCTACAATTACAAACACATATCGACTATGGTTTATTGACTGAACCTGTACCCATATGTAGTAAATCTTGTAGTTGTAATGTTGATATGACTTTCTTGGATTTAAAAGATGATTTAATCAATTTTCCTTGTTGACATTCGCCACAAATGTTATCAACCGTAAAGCTCATTTTGGTTAGTCCTATAACTAGATTGTTTTTTGCTAACTTGTCAATAGTTCTGAAGTTTATGTGACAGAAACATTTGTGCCATAGCCATAGATCATTATTATTTTCTATAAGACACATATCTGAATTATGATTGGTATTCAAATTCAGAATATAAATATTTCTGTCTCTATATCCTTTGAAAACTATCTTATGATCTTTATCTAAGATATTGCACTTATTATCCAAAAACGGAATGTTAAAGCCCATGTTGCATAACTGACTAATACTAAGTAAATTGTGTCTCAAATTTCTAACTAGCATGACATTAGTAATAAGAGGTAAGTTAGATGTACCATAATTTCTCACATTACCTTTGCCGATGATATTGCCTTTTGAATTATCTCCAAAATTGACGGAGCCACCATCTGATTAAGTAATATTTGTCAATAAGCTCTTGTCTCTAGTCATATGCTTCGAGCAACCACTGTCCATTATCCACTTTCCTCTTTTCTTAAGTGGGACCTGCAAAAAATAAAATTATGTCCATGGTACCTACCTTTTTAAAGGGTCCTAAGAGTTAGGCCTTAGGAGTCCAAACCCATACGGGTCCGGTGTCCCCTTTATAAACATAACTTGAATCGAAATGCATATTATTCATAAAGTGTTGAATATATATTTTCCTAATCAAATTATTATTTGTCTTAGGAACCCATATCTTGATTGTCTTGACATTTTTCTTTTGAAACTTCATAACTGGTTTTGATTTGGACTATAACAAACTAAGATTTTTCTTAGTTTTATCTCGTTTTGCCTTTTTCTTTTTGAAACCAAGATGTTTCAGGATATCTTGTTTCTTATATCCCAAGCCTTCTTTATTTGAAGAAGATTGTGAACTTTCAATAATTTTTGTCAAATTTTCTCCACCTTTATTGAAGTTAGAAACATTTTGAGAAATATTATCTAACTTGGTTTATAAACTAGCTTTTTCTATGTAAGAACCCGTAACTTCCCCGATCTCCGAGGAGAAGGGAAAGAACGGATTGCCTCGAGGATAAGACGAATCGGAACACATATAGAAGAACATTTCATTGTTATTATGACAATTACATTAGAATACAAGAATATAACAGAGTATGAATAAATACTACACATTCGAACTATATTAGAGATTTAAATTTACATTTAAATACATAGCAACGGAAAAATAATACAAAACACAACTAAAAAGAATATACAGAGCTTTCGGAATATCATTCCAGCTATAAACCAAGATCCTGTGAATATAAATCTGCAAAACCAAAACTACTAGCTGCCTGTGTGAAAAATAGAGGCACCCAGAATTTAGGTTAAAAAAATAAACTCCAGGTCAGTAACGTGACTGATGTGAGAACTAAAACAGTTATTTAAAACTTTACTTTAAATCAGATATAGCACGGGATATACAGATACAGAGCTTTCGGAATATCATTCTAGGTGTAAACTAAGATCCTGTGATATACGGATATAGAGCTTTCAGAATATCATTCCAGCTGTAAACCAAGATCTTGTGAATATAAATCTGCAAAACCAAAACTACTACCTTCCTGTGTGGAAAATAGAGGCACCCAGAGTTTAGGTTAAAACAATAAACTCCAGGTCAGTCATGTGACTGGTGTGAGAACTAAATCAGTTATTTAAAACTTTACTTTAAATCAGATATATCAAGGGACCACGCCGTATAACCCGGAATGGGTTTCCTCCCAAGAATACCAGTGCATATAACAAAACAACGCAATGCTTTTTGGAAAAATGAAGCTATTATAAGACCTAGGTCCTATCACACAATGTAATGCAAGCCAGGGGATAGGTTTTCCCTTATAATAGCCAAACATGCTTGGTACGTTTAAAAATAATAATTTGATACTATTATAAGTGCATAGTGTATAAAACAACTTCAAATATAAATGTATCAATCCTAGACAGCATGGGTACCATATATCATGTCGCCAATACTAGGCTCTACAATCAAAACCGCAAATGTCACGTATTGGAAGTTGGATTTACATCTGTGAACCAAGGCAAGGGATCATCCTTACCGAATTTGAGACCTCTAGCCTGCCCCTCAGGATACAGCCGCAACTGCACCTTGGATCGTCAGGGCCGGTCCACATGGAGTGGATTAAAATGCCTGAACAATGCGTTTCCCTGCCCTGTGGGGCGTCAACTGGTCATATCCCGACCAAACTATCGACCCCCGAAAAGACCGATATAACCGAGGCGCCTCCTATCCATCATCCACATAAGTAAAATGCCACGGCATGCAAAACGCTGACACCACTCCTAGCTAGAAGGAAACACATGCCCTCCCTGATGTCCTCTCCCGTTTCTAGTTCACACTGGGCTGTGAGGCTCGCGAAATAATGCCACACAAAGCTACGCTATATTAAAGCCGTACTTTTATCATCAACCACAAGAGCCTGCTTTTCAACAAAAGCCTTGATCATTTGCATCTCAGCATGCCACACAGGCAATTCACGCTATGCAACCGATGTATATCAATCACATAGAATGAAATCCAATGTCAGATACACATCCATTTACAAGTTCGTTCTGGGTCTGAACGAAACCGGAGGCACCTTATTCCTCCCCCATATGTCCAATACTGGGAGAGGCCCTCGCATATCCGTCGATCTCCAAGTACGTCTGGACGATCACCACTTATTACCTTATCTTGGGTGTACAGCCCAATCAAGACATCAGCAATCATCCAAACGATGTGAAGACCTACGGTCTTCAACCACCATCTTCATCCTCGACACATCGTCGAATCAGTTATTCAGAATGGGATAAACCAGGTCTTTCTGAATAACTCGCGAATATAATAAACAAGTGTTGTAAAAACACAACATATGCTTCATTCCAGTCCAGAATATTCCTTTATTCCAAATTTCTTATAATTTGGGAAAGGTTCCCATTAATTTTATCAAAGATAAACTCTTTGAATTTATTCTTTAATCTTCCTTTGGATATTATTTCAATCTAATT
This sequence comes from Allium sativum, assembly GCA_030737875.1. Taxonomy (NCBI): domain Eukaryota; kingdom Viridiplantae; phylum Streptophyta; class Magnoliopsida; order Asparagales; family Amaryllidaceae; genus Allium; species Allium sativum. The sequence continues at coordinate 326,313,941 of CM060926.1, forward strand.
AAATATGCATTAAAATTCCACTTGGATTTAATCTTCCCAAAAATCAATATTAACGATTGTTTAACTTGGGAAATCATATCCTGTCTTTGACTGGGTTAAAGAACCAATGTCTTTTAAAACACGGTTGGCGATAAACCCAAAATCACATTCCATTCCATCAGCCATTAACCGTAAATTAGCAAGTGAACAATTCCCTAAGTATTAACCTCTACGGCTAAAACCAACATCAGATCAATACCCAGGAAACCATTCAACTTAACTAATCTCTAGTTAGTTTCTGATTTTCTTAACACCATTGGGTCTAAGAACGGTATTATTAAAGATACCATTCACGAATACCCAAAATCACATTCCATTAACAATGGAATCTTCATGGAAAACAAATTGATATATGTACTCGATATAAACTTCCATATCCAACCGATAATATAAATGGAATAACGACAAGGCCTTTTAAATTCCATATATATTAGCCGTCTTCCTCTACAGAAGCTTACTTCGATTATTACCAAATCGAATTCCATTCAATTCCTATTTAATATATTAAATTGGAAAACTTTGCTTTGCAAAACCTCCTTTAAATCTTAACAAAAGATTTATAAATTCCAAATCCCATTTCACTGTAAATCGGGTTAAAGAACGAATATCGCTAAAGCACAAGTCACAACAAACCTAATTCACATTCTATCAGTCTCTAACCGTAAATTAGTAAGAGAACAATTCCCTAACAATATCTGTAAATTCATGAATCCAACATCAAAATATTCCAAAGACAATTTCGATTCAAATCTATTTCCAATTTATATATTGGAAATTCTGGTTATTTTTAAAACCATTTCAAATCTAATTTATTTATTTAAAAATATTGGATTTTTAATTCTAGTTCAAAACTAGTTCATTTCAACAAAAATATATTTTTATCTTTTCAAATATGGAATTTTTCATCCCAATTCTTTCCAAATAATTTGTTATGATTTTACACTAATTATTGATATTTTTAATAATTTTATTAAGGCCCGTACAGTCGATTTCCATAAATGGCCATCGAACTACACTTACAGCGACCTTTTCCAAATTTGATTTGGACATAATTCCAAATCCACCCGTTAGATTTCAAATCCCTTGTATTCATTAGAAATCTCTTTTCGATACGAACCCAATGGTTCTGGTTTCAGGAGAATCCAATGGTCGGATCTCCCGTAATGTCCGTTCGAAGTCAATGGTCGAAATTCGCGAACTGCCGTAGTGCGGCGCATTCTATTCAGGCCATTTTATATATATAATAAATGTATTATATATATTTCATCGATTTCCATTTAAAACATATTTTACAAATCATTTTAAATTCGTTTTCAAAACGATTTCAACTTCGTATTCAATTTCAAATCAAAATTGAATATTCCATATCATCGATATATAAATGATAATATTTTCAAAACATTATATTTTGAAATCAATTTCTTTTTGATATTCATTATAAAAAAATGAATAAAATCGATATAAATATCGTTCACATAAAAATGGCGTTAATCTAATCAACATGGCTTTATATATTTAAACATTTTCGTGTCCATCCCAAATCGGACATCAAAACCAAAATTTGATTCTTTACTGAATATTATTTGAAAATATTCGTTATTTTAAAATATTCATTCTTTCTGAACTGGAATCAAATACAGTCAATTACCATAAAATGTGATTATATGGATTTCATACAACACATGTATGCAATAACAACCAAACACAGTCAGTCATCATCCAGAGTGCATTCTATTATGTATAAGCGTTAAATATAAATATTCAACGCTTACACAGCTTGTCAACCAATTGGTTGACATACAACTAAACATTGGGATTAGTGTATGTCCAATATCATCCCTATACCCATGTGGGGTTTCAAACAACAAATACAGATTTTATTTGTGCAGTTGGGCGATGTGTAAAATTTATCGTCCCAATCAATATCAGTCAAATGTGTATACATAAACAAATCGTCCAATTTGTTTATGGATCTTTATTTTATTCATATACACATTAAGAATTATATTTTTAACTATAAAACATTTTATTCCATTCTACATCACACAATCAACTTCCGCAACATAATCAAACAAACAAACAAGTCTTCCATGGTCTGTGGACGACGGGTGTCAGGTGCTGCTAAGCACCGTCTGCATCCTAGTATATATTATAACTAGAAAATAAAATTCAAATGAGATGTTCTCACCTTGGGGATCCACTCCATTGTGCTTTGATTGTCGATCTATGTAGTATACCAACGTTAAAAAATTATATTTTCAACAACCAATAATTATTTTTTTGTATGATTATTTTACGAATAACATAAAGAGGCAAAAAATTATATTTTTATCTTTCTAAAAATAATTTCATATTTTTATAACAATGCTACATCGATAAAAATCACATTTTTACATTGCTACTATATAGATAAAAATCACATTTTTACATTGCTACTATATAGATAAAAATTACATTTTTATATCGTCACTTCATATATAAAAATCGTATTTTTATCCTATCGCTACATATTTAAAGATCAAATTTATATTATCTATATAATATAAAAATCATATTTTTATTACTTTACTCTTTTAAAAATTATATTTCAAAATCAAATCTTTATTCTATTAAAAGTCGTATCTTTATATATTTAAAAATATCATCTTTATATAAATAAAAATCTAAGCTTTACTTAAATAAAAATCAAAGCTTTTCATTGTTACAAATCAAGGCTTTTCATAAATAAAATCTTTAATTTATATATGAAAAATCATAATTTTGCATACATAAAAATCACATTTCAAATCGCTATTCTATGTTAAAACTGAAAATTAAAATTGAAGTTAATAAAACTCACTATTTTTTTTGTTCGACCTCTGGTAGTGGAGGCAGGTGGTGCGGCAGGCTTGGTTTGGGCGCGTTGGGGTTTTGGGGGATTGGGGTTGCGGTTTGAGGGTTGGGGTGCTCGAACGAGGCAAGGGGGAGGGTGGTCTACGGTGGAGGCGCCGACGAGAGAGAGGGGAACGATGGCACTGGCGGCGAGAAAAAGGAGGGGGCGACGGGTAAAGGTGCGGTTTCTTTTTTTTTTCTTGTTTGGAATTGAACGATAAGGGAGGGGAGAAGGATAAATGAGTTGAGCAAGTTTAATAATTTGTATATTTAATTTATTTTAAATCCAAAAGGTAACTTTTTCTTTCGAACCCTGAATCGAACCCACCGACTGTCGCGCCTAGCTAATTACCCCCGTTCCGAACACAATGGGATATGTTTCACAAGCCAATTCAGCTGTTACGATTTGTTTTCGTTAAAATTTCAATATAAATCAATATTACAATCAATAATGAATTTAACATACATTTTAATTTATCGGGGCCACATATTGACACTTAAAAGGTACAGAAAAAATATTTCTAGCTTCATATTGACGATACAGTCCTAACAAAACTAATTTCGTCATATTTGAAGACCATTTGAAAAATGACCATTTTCTGGTCGATCCAAATTGACTGAAACTGTTAAAACACATTTAACTTCGCCACACTCACATACTGACTTCAAAAATTATGAAAATTGGAATCTAGCAATAACTTGACATCCCGGATCCAACAAAAGTGGTTTCGTTGAAAACAGAAGTCGTTTGCAAAATTTCCATTTTTAAGGGCCAAAATTCCATAGCGACTATTCTGAATTTTCAACTGGGCATAACTTTTTATTCCCGCTATGAAATTTAAATTTTTCGGATTCGTTAAAAAGATATTTTCAAATAGATTTAAATATTTTTGGTTTCGCTAAAATCTGATTTATTTTGAATCCTTTACATTCATTTGAAATCGAATTTTCGAACTACGACGCCATTTTTAATTACTTTTATGATTAAAATAAATATTTATATTCTAACGTCGATTTAAATAAATATATACATTCTAATTCTATTCAAAATGAATTTTTCGTCATAATTATTTAAAATAATTCATTTTAAATATCCAAAATTCACTAGAAGGGCCAAAATAATTTTTTTAAATTGGCTCAGATTTTCCGTGTTGTTATACTCTCCCCCACTTAAAATATTTTCGTCCCCGAAAAGGAAGGAAGCTGAAAGTTGTTTAATTAACCAACTCAACCTTCATTCTGGCTTTCATTCTTCAACTTTTCAGTTTCTAAGAATTCTCCAATTCTTCAAAAATTTGGCTAACACCCTAAACTTTTGAAAAATTTCGCCATAACCTTCTTTGTATGGGGAGGGATTGTAACAACCAGGAAAAATCAGAGCCCAGTTTCTAGATCCAGAATCTTGTTTTTTGACTTAAGCTCATGATTTTCAGTAGTGAGAGCATCATTTTCTCCTTTTGAGTTTCGATTTCTTAACTCAAAAGGGATAATTGAGAATCAATATTAGATGATGATTCTTGAGCTTTTTCAAGTTCTTCTTCTAATTTTTTTCTCGTCTTTTAACACATCTCGTTCAAACTCTGCTCTACTTAAATCTGCTTTGGCTTCTTTCCATTGTCGTTTCATATTTTTAAATTTATCTATCAATTCAGCATTAAAGTCAAGAACTTCATCAAATGTAGGAATTTGTACCTCATCTTCTGTTGCCATGAAACAAACATTTGCATGTTCATTTTCTGAATCACTTTCACTTTCTGATGAAGACAAGTCTGAATCATCCCATGTGACTGAGAAAGCTCGTTTCTTTGATTCGTCCTTCTATATTTGAACTTGTCGTTTTCTGACTTCTTCTTTTGCTCCCGATAACCTTTGTGCATGTGCCCTTTTTTATGATAGTTCAAACATTCTATAACTGATGATGATGGTTTATTTGAACCAGATTTTCTCTTGTTATATCGACTAGCTTTTCGTTGTTTCAAAAACTTTTTGAAACCTTTTGCCCTAAAAGCTAAGTCTCCATATTCAGAATCTGATTCATCTTTTCTGACATGAAATGCTACATTATTCTTTTCTTCTTTCTGTTCTTTTCTAGCCTGCAAATTTGCTTCATAGGACATTAGATTTCCTATCAATTCATCTGGCTTCATGACAGAAAGTTCATTAGCTTCTTCAATCGCTAATACTTTTCCTTCCCATTCACTAATCATAGAATGTAGGATTGTCGAGACTACATCAAAATCTGAATATTTTTGTCCTAAACCAATAAGTGCATGATGAATAGTTTGAAACTGTGAATACATGATTGTTTCATTCGGCTTCATTTTGAAATTTTGGAACTGACTTTTCAGCATGGCTATTTTGGCTTGTTTAATCTTGTTAGTACCTTCATGAGTGGTTTTCAGCGTTTGTCAAATTTGGTATGCGGTGGTACAGATACTAACATAGTTAGATTCATTTTGATCTAATGCAAAAAACAACATATTTATTGCTTTTGCATTTATAGTTGCTGCTATTTTCTGAGCCTGTGTCCATTCTGAATAATCAGTTGTAGGATTAACTATCTCTGCTTGGGTAGCATTCCATGCATCATAATTTGTTGATTGCATAAAGAATGACATTCGTGTTGCCCACTAGCTATAGTTAAGTCCATTGATAAATAGAGGTCTTTGTGTTGATTGACCTTCCGTGTAAATTGTTTTTTGATTGCTAGAACCTGGGTTATTTGCCATATTACAAGAACATATCAAATAACTATGTTACAGTTATAAGATGACCGTGCTCTGATACCAATTGAAGGTGTGCATGTGTACTTGTCAAGTATAATACACTCACAAGGACCATGTAATATAACGAATGAACAATATTCAAGTATGAAGTAATAGCTAATCACAAAACTATATGATAGTAAATGCAGTAAAAATAGAAAAATCACACTAGAGATTTTTATACTGGTTCAGAGCACCGTCCTACGTCTAGTCCCAGACTTCTATCTTGATTTTCCCTAACAACAACCTCACTTCACTCGGAGGAACAGGTTTACAACACCCAAACAGCCGAACTGGAATTTCAGACCTCCATCAACACGAGGACTTCACAACTTGCCTCTTACAACACGGAGGACTTCAATACTTGCCTCTAACAACACAGAGGACTTCAAACAAGACTAGTAGACTTGTAATTTGACAATGCGTGTTCTCAATAACACGAATTTGTCAGTTCTTGTACAACCTTCCTATAACATTATCCTCAAATAGAATTTGTGTTTTTGAAGATTTTGGAAGATGATATCATGTTTGAATCAAAAGAATAATATATAAATTCTAGGATTCAAGAACGATATTTTGAAGAATACGAGCGTTTGAGTGCTTGAGAGTTCAAGAATGAAATCAATAATATAGAGAATAGATAGAAAGAATTAGTGGTTAGATTTGATGATTTCAAGGTGTTTATATAGAAGATAAATAGTTGTAACCATTAGTAAAAAGTTACAATCAATAGATATGACAATTGATGAAGAGGGGAAGAAGCAACTCTTGAAGAAATGGAAGTGACTATTCGAACAGTTGCTTCTGTTTTAAAATGGTTGACAAGTAAAAAAATCACCAGTAGACAGGAATTTGAAAATATATATAAACGTTATATATATGTGTGCATGTTCATATGGTTTTCTGGGCAGAATCGGTCGACCGCTGGAATTTGACCTGTCGACCGGTTTGGGCCAGAAAGCCATATGAATGTGCACACACACACATATTTTATATTTATATTCCAATATTGAGGGATATGATTATTTGAGGATAGATTTTAACAATATTAACACTACTAACTCACAAAATAATCTGCCTCTAATATAAAATTCCATATGAAGCTTTTTGTGTCTTTGTCGAACCATTAATCATCTCATTTTGTCGATAATGAATCATATCTTTGTTATCAATCAAGAACTTCATGAATTCCTTGACTCAACACAGTGATTTCACTAACATATTAAAAGTGATGTTTTCAACAAACCAAGCATATATTAGTATTTAAACATTTTCCTATTTTACTAACATGTAAAATGTAACATTTGAATTAAAAATCCTATTTAACCTATAATCCCTTTTTTCCTAAAGGCACATGTAAAATGTAACGTTTTGATGAAACTAAATGTACATTAAATGTCCCCTTTAATCTCTAAACAATTTCCAATATACTTGTCATTTTTTTATGAATAATTTTATACATTAAAAATGTTTCTTTTTAATGTTTACATAATTTGATGCGTCACTGTAAAATAGGGTTGTCAATTTCCAACACGACCCGAAACCCGACCCGAAACCCGCACGGGAAATTAGCGGGTTGACCCAACCCATTTAATAATAGGTCATTTTAGGGTCAACCCGACTTTGACCCATTTATAAACGGGTGGGTTTGGGGTTGACCCGCGTAACCCGAATTTGACCCGACTAACCTGTTTATGGGCTCTATATTATTTTAAAATTCTCATCTTAGCTTGAAAATGATGGATGTTGCCATTATTCCATTGTTTATACACACTAACACTTAACAATTTTTCACGTTTTCATATTTATTCCCACATTAACAACTTTTTACATTTTTATTCTTATCTTAGCTTACAACAAGTGAATGACGACAATACCCTTCTTTCATGTTTTCATGTTCATTCACGTCTTTTTATACAAATATTTTTCTTATGGGTTATATGAATCAAACCCGAAACCGCACGATTATAAATGGGTCAATGCGAAACCGACCTGTTTAATAAACAGGTTGAGCTGACCTTGTAACACCCCAAAATTCTGTTAGTATTAATATTCACAAATTAAAGAATAACCAATCTCAAACATGAGAATTGTGGGAAACGGGTTACGCCATTGTGTTCGTCTCGAAATTCTGGTTGAAATAGAGTCTGAGTTTGCGTGATTTGGACTTCGTATGAAGGAGATATGTCCATCGGAAGTTTCAGAAAATTCAAAACAGATTTCAGAAAATTCAAAATTCAAAATTCGAAGTCAAACGGGCTAGGCGGGAAATTTCCCGCCCAGCACCCAGGTCGACTGGGGAGTCGACTGGGCAGTCGACACCCTAGGGACCAGGTGGACTGCGCTGTCGACCTGGTCCAGTCGGCCAGGGTTTGGCTAAGCCCAATCTTGAGCTGCTGATGTGTCTTTAGGGCTGAGTTAGCTAATTTAACGGTTCAGGCTAGTTCTGAGTTGATCTGACGGTCTAAATAAATCCTAAACTCTATATATACCTAGGTAGTCTCTCACTCTAAATTCACATGAAAAATAGAATAGCCACTGTCATACCGTCGCCTTAGAACTCAGTGTAGCCGCCGCCAACTAAGAAGGAAGAAAGCTAATCAAAACTCTAATTCTACTCAACTCTAAAGCAAATCAAGACTCTCTTTCTTCTCTAATTGTGAGTATGATGATCTAAACAAGATTATTAGCAAACTAATTAGATTAAGATGTGATATGGATCATAAGAAAATGATGTGAATTGTCATATATGTTGTTGTAAACCTTATGCTATCATGTATGTTGTAAATCATATGTTATGTGATGATGATATCCTATATGTTGTAAATCATGCTATGATGATATTATATATGTTGCAAGTTTCTATGCTAAGTTGCGATGTTATAAAGTCATGAAGTTATTATTTATGTTATATTTAGCTTATGCTTGATCAAATCATGATGTTGATTATATACATGTTTGGGGCTATGATGATTCACGAGATAATTCACATGTACCTATGCAAGTTTAGATTGATTAGTATGTATAATCTCACATATCCTATGACATCTATTTAGATCTAAAATTCGGTTATAACATGTGTGAGTTCTATGGGTTAGATGCTAGTTTACACCATCATTATGTTGCATATGCAAGTTTATACATGAACTTGGGTTATGATCATATTATGTAAGTTGTGACGTTTAACCAAACATGTTGACACCTTTAGATCCATGACATGTGTAGTTTTATGCAAGTTTCACCCCTATTATGATTAGATCTATTTTATTTGTCTATATGTTATGATAATTTATCTTTGTGCTATGAGTTAGACTATTCGAGTCTAATGTATATTTTGCGTTGAATAAGCGAACGTATAACGTGGGGTAGGGGTAATATTAAAGATTTAATATTAAGAAATTGGGGTGCAATTGATATGATTTTGCATACCGTAAGTGGATGGCCATAATTGAGTCAATTATGGACATCATTAAAATTGGAATTAATTAATGATTTGAATAGGGATATATTTAAAACTGGGGTAAAAGATTATAAGTGTTAATCAATGCTTAGGACACGAGGTTGGACTCGTTTGTGACGTAAAACTGCCCGGACCTGACCGGCAAATCCAGTAGTCACAAATTTCAGCCCAATGTGAGAGGTCCTAGGCCCAAATTAAAGCATAACAGTTGTAAAGACACGAGGTTAGACTCTTTTATGGTGTAAGACTGTCCGGACCCGCCCGGCGAATCCAGCTGCCATAAATGTCAGTCTAATGTGAGAGGTCTTTATGAGGTTATGGCCTGAATGAATTAAGAAATACTTAACCAGATAAACATGTAAGGTGGGACATGGGGGTTAAGTAGGTGCCTTGGGTGGAATGAGGAATCTAGTGGGTGCCTTTAGTGGCATTTGAAATATGATTAGTAAGACTTAACCAAACACACATGTAAATGAACATGACTTAGAAGAGGGTTAAGTGGGATATACTAGTGGGGACAAGCTTAGGTGGATAGCTTGTGGGGGCCCATTTCAACCAGTAACCCAAACGTATCTTTGTGGGCTCGACCCAAGTCGAGGACGGGACACGCATACTGGGTTTGACTATAAGAGGCCAAACGGGTTAGCGATGGCAACGCAAGTCCAATGGGTTTCATATGCGTGTGTGGACCCGGGCTGGTAGGTAAGACGTTGTTGCATCGTGTAGGTATAAGCTGTGCAATCTCAAGTTGTATCGGGTTGCCACTTTAGGGGAGTGATACACCCCACTGTGGGGCCAGAACGGGTATCTACGAGTAGGGAGCCGATCGAAAGAGCGTAGTGGGGTACACTTAGCGGAGATAGGGGCAGGCGGCACCTATGTAGTCAGCTAGGGGTACACAAAGCTATTTATATAATTTCTAAGTGAAGCAAGTGGGATCAACCTTTAGAGTGACTGGTGTGGTGAAGTGTAGTAATTATTCGTTAGTAATTAGGTGTGCCTTTAACGTTATCTTTATCTTCTCTTCCATACCCAATAGTTCATAGACATTTCCTTGTTTTCCATTTTACGCCTTAGTCTAGTTATTTTGATAATAGTATTGTTAGAATTATCATACTCGCTAGACTTTATGTCTGACCCCCTACATTTGTATCTTTTTCCCCTCTCAAGTTCCTCAGGGTGGGCCCAGCTCTAGCGGAGTTTGATTGGATTGCTTTATCTCTCTTTTGGAAAGCTTGGACCGCTGAAGTAAAGTCCAGCTTGTTATCTTCTTTAATGGCTATTTATGTAATGGGTTTATGTATTTTGTTTTATCAAGACAGATATTGTACTTGACTCTGATTTATGGTTTTATGATGTAACAAACATGTTTAATTTCAGCTGCAGTAAAATAAAGTTTTAGATTTCCAAGTACTACTTATTATCTGTCTTGTTGTAATTTTTCTGTTCTATATTCACTTAAAACCTCCATGGAAGTTCATGCATTCCCTTTGTGAGTGACATTAATGGACGTGGGGTGTTACACGTGGTATCAGAGCTTAAGGTTACCAGAACAGATAATTTTTTTAGAAAAACTATTTTTCTAAAGTATTTCTGGAAGAAGTGTTTTCAAAAACATGTCTTGATGAGTAACTCAAAGAGGAAAGTTTTTATGAAAAACATAATCCCCAATAGCCATATATCTTTATCTTTCGAATTCTCCATTTTGAATCTTTCCTTTCTCGTTTTAGCATGGCTGAAGATCTTAACCTTTCGGATGGTGTAACGATACCAGGATGGTATAGGAGGTTATTAGAGGCTAGGGCCGCTGCAGGTCCAGCCAATGTTCCTCCACCACCAGTTGCACCCGCTCCTCCTCCTCCTCCTCCTCGCGCTGATACTTTTGCAAAGACGTGCAAGGAATTTAAGGCTATGGGTGGAAAACCTTTTCAAGGGTCAGAAACGTTTGTGGAAGCTAGACATTGGCTTAAGGAGGTGGAAGAATTGCTAGAAATCTTTGAAGTAGAAGAAGGGAGGAAAGTCAAATTAGCAGCTTGGTTAATGAAGGGAGAGGCCTTGTTTTGGTGGGAGGTCACTAATGGGGAGCGTCCTGTTGATTCTTGGGCGGATTTCAGGCGTAGGTTTGAGGCAAAGTTTCTCTCAAGGGAAGAAGAGAATCTATACATGGAAAGGTTCTTGACATTGAAGCAAGGAAGCTCATCAGTGAAAGAATATGTCAACAAATTTAATCAGTTAGCAAGGTTTGGCTTGGACTTAGTGAACACGCCGGAGAAGAAGGCTCTGAGGTTCGATAATGGCTTTAATGGGCCGTTGCAGAGGTTTGCTATGACCCACATCCCTATGGGGGTCACCTTTGAGAAGCTAGTAGACATGGCACTCATGCACGAGGAGAAAGGCGCTAATGCTAATAAGGCACCCGAAAAGAAAGGCGATCAGAAGAAACCGCAATAGCAAATCAAGAAGGGTGGTAAAGACAATAATGGCAAAGGAAAGAAAAGATGCTTTAACTGTGGGACACTAGGCCATCTCAGCAAGGATTGCAGAAAGAAAAAGAAGACTGGCTGTTTTCACTGTGGTGAAGCGGGACATCTAGTGAAGGACTGCCCAAAGAAGGGGCAGAGGGCAGGGTCTACCTATGGAGGACAGGTGCAGGCTCTTATGGCACCAGGGCAGGCAAGGAGACAAGTTTAGGCTCTCGCGGTCCCATCGCTGCAAGAACGAGGTAGAACCATTTCTGTTGAACGCTTAGTTTTTCTGTTTAATCATCCTGTCCGTACCTTATTCGATTCGGGTGCATCGCATTCGTTTATCTCTACATCATTAGTTGAATCACTGCACTTAAACACCAGTTTAGTAGAGGATCCCTTAGTTGTTTCGAATCCAATTGGGGGCTCACCTTATTTTTCCATGATGTGTTTGGATTTGAAAATGTTTATACTTAGCGTTGAGTTTAGATGTGATGCTTATGTTTTGGGCTTCACGGGCTATGGGCTAATTTTAGGAATGGATTGGTTATCCAGAAATGGGGTCGTTATTGATTGTGAAAGGAGAGTAGTTAGGCTCATGACTAGCCTTGGCAACACTCTCGAAATCTTTTGTGACCCCATAAATTCCATTATGCTAAGTTATTTAGAATTGCTTGACGCATCAGTGGAGAATCTACGATCTGTTAGAGTGGTCCGAGAATATTCGGATGTGTTCGAGGAGGTGAAGGGCTTGCCTCCGAAGCGGGAGATAGATTTTCGAATATATCTTGTGGATAATGCAAAACCAGTATCTTTTCTAGTACGCCACATGGCTCCTCATGAAAGGAGGGAACTCAATAAGCAAGTGAAGGAGTTGCTTGAGAAGGGGTTCATAAGACGAAGTATATCGGGGTGGGGTGCTCCAGTAGTATTTGCCACGAAGGCGGATGGGTCCCTTAGACTTTGTGTGGACTATAGAGAACTTAATAAGCTTACTAAGAAGTACAGACACCCACTGCCGAGGATTGACGATCTCTTCGATCAGTTAGTTGGCGCCTCAGTGTTTTCGCAGTTGGACTTAGCCACTGGTTTTCATCAGTTGAGAGTGGCTGAGGATAGCATTGACAAGACTGCCTTTAGGACTCCGGACGGTTTCTATGAATGGCTAGTGATGCCCTTCGGTTTGACAAACGCCCCCGCATACTTTGTTGATTTGATGAGTAGGGTGTTTAGGGAGTACCTTAATAAATTCGTGGTGGTCTTTGTAGACGACATCTTGATCTTTTCTAAGAATGAAGAAGAGCATGCCCTACATCTTAGGGAAGTGTTGGAGACTCTACGACCGCATAACCTTAAAGCTAAATTTACTAAGTGTCAATTCTGGAGAGAGGAAGTGCGATTCTTAGGGCACGTGGTTTCCAAAGAAGGGATAGATGTAGATCCCGCGAAGGTGGTGGCCATCCAAGATTGGAAGGTCCCTAAAAAATGCTATTGATGTAAGGAGTTTCTTGGGGTTGGCTGGCTACTATAGGAAGTTTATCAAAGTCTTCGCAAAAATATCAGCTCCATTGACACGCCTGACGAAGAAGAACCTTGTCTTCGCGTGGGACGTAGATTGTGATGATACGTTCCAACGTTTAAAGAGAGCTTTGACCTCAGCTCCAGTCTTAGTGCTGCCAGATGGGAGTAAGCCATTTACTGTTTATACTGATGCTTGTGGGACATGACTAGGCGCAGTCCAAATGCAAGAGGGAAGGGTAATAGCCTATGGTAGAAGGCAGTTGAGAGTGCATGAAAGAAATTACCCTACACATGACCTAGAGTTGGCTGTTATTGTTTTCACGCTTAAGTCTTGGCGCCGTTATCTTCTTGGGGAGAAATTCGAATTGTTCATTGACCACAAATCGTAAAATACTTGTTCTCTCAGAAGGACTTGAACTTAAGGCAGCAAAGGTGGATGGAGTTCTTAGCGTCCTACGATTTCGAAATAACATATACCCCTGGCAAGGGTAACGTGGTGGCAGACGCCTTAAGTAGGAAAAGGCTGTCCTTGAGTCCATTGTTTGTTGAACGGCGAAACTTAGAATTCATCTCTATGTTTGATTTTAGACATTCCGTTGACTTTGTACCTGGTTTGCTAGCATCCTTGGAGGTCATACCTACGCTTTTGGGACGGATTGGTGAGGCACAGCGAGACGACCCACAGTTGGTTGAGTTAATGGAGAAGCTCAAAAGAGGGGAGTCATCAAGCCATCTCCGTAGGTATACCCTAGATGATAAGGGTTGGTTACATAGGGATAGTAGACTTTGTGTACCACGAGACGAGGACTTGAGGAAGGCTATTCTTGACGAAGCACATCGTTTGAAGATGACCGTTCATCCCGGCGGGGATAAGATGTACAAGGACATGAAGCGAGTTTTATTTTGGGCCGGTATGAAGAGGGATGTGGTCGAGCATGTTGCTAGATGCTTGGTGTGCCAACAAGTAAAAGCGGAGAAAAAGAAACCCGGTGGGTTGCTTCACCCATTGGAGGTTCCACTATGGAAATAGGAAAGTGTCTCAATGGACTTTGTGGATGGATTACCAAGATCAAGGAAGGGTAATACGGGGATTTGGGTTATAGTAAATAGACTTACTAAGAGCGCCGATTTCATTTCCGTGAAGAGTAAGAGGACTGCTCCATGGTTAGCTTCTGTATACGTTCGAGAGATAGTTCGTTTTCATGGTGTTTCTTCTAACATAGTAAGCGACCGTGATCCTATCTTCACTAGCGAATTTTGGAAGAGCTTGCAAGAGGCGGTAGGGACTCAGTTATGTTTGAGCACCTCGTATCATCCTTAGACGGACGACCAGACTGAGGGGGTGAATCGTATTCTAGAGGACCTTTTGAGGCAATGTATCCTAGACTTTGGGGGTACATGGGAAGAGCATCTTCCGTTGGTAGAGTTCGCATATAACAACAACTTTCGATCTAGCATTGGCATGGCACCTTTCAAAGCTCTTTATGGACGACCTTGTCGTTCACCTACATGTTGGTGGGAATCTACGGATAAGATCTTACTTGGCCCCGATATGATTAGAGAGACTTCGGAAAAGATCGACTTGATTCGAAGGAGGATGAAGATGGCGCAAGATAGGCAGAAATATTATGTAGACAAAAGGAGGACAGATCTTGAGTTTGATGTTGGGGACATGGTCTTTATCAAAGTGTATCCATTACGGAATGGTGTTCGCTTTGGGTCCTTTGGGAAATTATCACCAAGGATTGTAGGGTCGTTTCCTATTAAGGAGAAGATTGGACAGATGGCATATAGAGTGGAGTTGCCTGAGACACTTAGTGGTGTACACGACGTATTCCATGTGTTACATTTGAGGAAGTGCTTGCACGAGACCGCGGAAGTGGTAGAGCCGAGCTTGCTTAGAGAGGTGGAGATAGAGCGTGATGCGACGATTCGACGAGCTCCTACATGCATTCTTGGGTCAAAGATCAAGAAGTTGAGGAATCGAGAGGTCGGACTAGTCAAAGTGCAGTGGGGAGATGATGAGAGCAACATTACTTGGGAGACAGAAGCGAAGATGCGTTCGTTGTACCCTTTTCTTTTTGAGGGTATGTCTTTTAATTTCTCCTCAATCGCTTAACTCGTACTTATCTTATCTTTAGTATGTCCTCTCGCTAGTATCTTTGACCTTTAGTTAGGATAATCCTATGGTTGAAACATGTGTTTGAGACATGTTATGTATGATGGATGCAAAGTGGATGCAAGTGTTTGCTAGTGGTTGCTCGTGGACGCATATACACACACTATTAGGCACTAGATCGGCTCAGTCACTTCATATTGCATATTGCATATATATATGGATGTATTTTGTAAAATGGATGTATGAGGATTTTTTTATCATATGGATGCTGCATTCAGATGATGATTGTGCACGCATACAGTGATAATAAGTAGCATTAAGGAACTTTTGCATACATAATGGACGCATAGCACTATCATGATTTGCATTAAGGAGGTCAACTGAATCAGTGGACCGCCTGATTTTGCATTAGATATGGACATATACACACACTGTGCATTTAAACATGAAAGCATTAGAAGTCTATAAGGACAATGGATGCCTGTGTTTGATGGTTGAGTAGATGGATGATTGGATGTTAGGATATACATTCTTCTTGACTTGAAGATTTCGGGGTCGAAATCGTTTAAGGAGGGGAGAATGTAACACCCTGTGATTCTATTAATATTAATATTCACAAATTAAAGAATAACTAATCCCAAACTTGAGAATTGTGGGAAACGGGTTGTGCCATTGTGTTCGTCTCGGAATTCTGGTTGAAATAGAGTCCGAGTTTGCGTGATTTGGACTTCGTATGAAGGAGATATGGCCATCGGAAGTTTCAGAAAATTCAAAACAGATTTCAGAAAATAAAAAATTAAAAATTTGAAGTCAAACAGGCTAGGCGGGAAATTTCCCGCCCAGCACCCAGGTCGACTGGGGAGTCGACTGGGCAGTCGACACCCAAGGGACCAGGTCGACTGCGCAGTCGACCTGGGTGTCGACCTGGTCCAGTCGGCCAGGGTTTGGCTGAGCCCAATCTAGAGCTGCTGATGTGTCTTTAGAGCTGAGTTGGCTAATTTAACGGTTCACGCTAGTTCTGAGTTGATCTGACGGTCTAAATAAATCCTAAACTATATATATACCTAGGTAGTCTCTCACTCTAAATTCACATGAAAAATAGAATAGCCACCGTCATACCGTCGCCATGGAACTCAGTGTAGCCGCCGCCAACTAAGAAGGAAGAAAGCTAATCAAAACCCTAATTCTACTCAACTCTAAAGCAAATCAAGACTCTCTTTCTTCTCTAATTGTGGGTATGATGATCTTAACAAGATTATTAGCAAACTAATTAGATTAAGATGTGATATGGATCATAAGAAAATGATGTGAATTGTCATATATGTTGTTGTAAACCTTATGCTATCATGTATGTTGTAAATCCTATGTTATGTGATGATGACATCCTATATGTTGTAAATCATGCTATGATGATATTATATATGTTGCAAGTTTGTATGCTAAGTTGCGATGTTACAAAGTCATGAAGTTATTATTTATGTTATAGTTAGCTTATTCTTGATCAAATCATGATGTTGATTATATACATGTTTGGGGCTATGATGATTCACATGATAATTCATATGTATCTATGCAAGTTTAGATTGATTAGTATGTATAATCTCGCATATCCTATGACATCTATTTAGATCTAAAATTTGGTTATAACATGTGTGAGTTCTATGGGTTAGATGCTATTTTACACCATCATTATGTTGCATATGCAAGTTTATACATGAACTTGGGTTATGATCATATTATGTAAGTTGTGACGTTTAACCAAACAAGTTGACACCTTTAGATCAATGACATGTGTGGTTTTATGCAAGTTTCACCCCTATTATGATTAGATCTATTTTATTTGTCTATATGTTGTGATAATTTATCTTTGTGCTATGAGTTAGACTATTCGAGTCTAACGTATATTTTGCGTTGAATAAGCGAACGTATAACGTGGGGTAGGGGTAATATTAAGGATTTAATATTAAGAAATTGGAGTGCAATTGATATGATTTTGCATACCGTAAGTGGATGGCCATAATTGAGTCAATTATGGACATCATTAAAATTGGAATTAATTAATGATTTGAATAGGGATATATTTAAAACTGGGGTAAAAGATTATAAGTGTTAATCAATGCATAGGACACGAGATTGGACTCGTTTGTGACGTAAAACTGCCCGAACCCGACCGGCAAATCCAGTAGTCGTCCTAGGCCCAAATTAAAGCATAACAGTTGTAAAGACACGAGGTTAGACTCTTTTATGGTGTAAGACTGCCCGGACCCGCCCGGCGAATCCAGCTGCCATAAATGCCAGTCTAATATGAGAGGTCTTAATGAGGTTATGGCCTGAATGAATTAAGAAATACTTAACCAGATAAACATGTAAGGTGGGACATGGGGGTTAAGTAGGTGCCTTGGGTGGCATGAGGAATCTAGTGGGTGCCTTTAGTGGCATTTGAAATACGATTAGTAAGACTTAACCAAACACACATGTAAATGAACATGACTAAGAAGAGGGTTAAGTGGGATATACTAGTTGGGACAAGCTTAGGGGGATAGCTTGTGGGGGCCCATTTCAACCAGTAACCCAAATGTATCTTTGTGGGCTCGACCCAAGTCGAGGACGGGACACGCATACTGGGTTTGACTATAAGAGGCCAAACGGGTTAGCGGTGGCAACACAAGTTCAACGGGTTTCATATGCGTGTGTGGACCCGGGCTGGTAGGTAAGACGTTGTTGCATCGTGTAGGTATAAGTCGTGCATTCTCAAGTTATATCGGGTTGCCACTTTAGGGGAGTGATACACCCCACTGTGGGGCCAGCACGGGTATCTACGAGTAAGGAGCCGATCGAAAGTGGGTAGTGGGGTACACCTAGCGGAGATAGGGGCAGGCGGCACATATTTAGTCAGCTAGGGGTACACGAAGCTATTTATATAATTTCTAAGTGAACCAAGTGGGATCAACCTTTAGAGTGACTAGTGTGGTGCAGTGTTGTAATTATTCGTTAGTAATTAGGTGTGCCTTTAACGTTATCTTTATCTGCTCTTCCATACCCAATAGTTCATAGACATTTCCTGGTTTTCCAGCTTATGCCTTAGTCTAGTTATTTTGATAATAGTATTGTTAGAATTATCATACTCGCCAGACTTTATGTCTACCCCCTACATTTCTATCTTTTTCCCCCTCTAGGTCCTCAGGGTGGGCCCAGCTCTAGCGGAGTTTGATTGGATTGCTTTATCACTCTTTTGGAAAGCTTGGACCGCTGAAGTAAAGTCCAGCTTGTTATCTTCTTTAATGGCTATTTATGTAATGGGGTTATGTATTTTGTTTTATCAAGATGGATATTGTACTTGACTCTGATTTATGGTTTTATGATGTAACAAACATGTTTAATTTCCGCTGCAATAAAATAAAGTTTTAGATTTCCAAGTACTACTTATTATCTGTCATTTTGTAAATTTTCTTTTCTATATTCACTTAAAACCTCCATGGAAGTTAATGCATTCCCTTTGTGAGTGACATTGATGGACGTGGGGTGTTACAGACCTGACCCAAACTCAACCTGAACACGACTTGACCCGACCCGAACCCGACCCAACCCGACCCATTGACAACACTACTTTAAATAATGAATCATTTCATACATTAAAAATGTTTCTTTTTAATATTTACATAATTTACTCATAAACATGTTACTTTAAATAATGAATCATTACATACATAAAAAATGTGAGAGGTCGAGGCTTTAATAAGACAATTAAGGCTGAGTCAGGATTGATAGGATTAAGTAAATTGAATTAATACTTAATCAAACCGAACATGCTAAAATATATAGACTGATTGGGGGGTAAGGTTTATACAGAACACTTAACCAACTTAGCATGTTGGCTAGAAATAGAAAACCTAGTAGCGGGGGACCCTTTTCAGCAGTAACCCTACAAGGTGTATCAGGATACCCTAAACTAGGCAGGGTGGGGCACGATTACTGGGCTGACTGTAAGAGGTCAAATCGACGACGGTGGTGCAGCAGTGTATGTTCTAACGGGGTGCGAGTGTGCACACACTGCGGTGCGGAAAAATTAGGCACTGGGCACCAGTAGTATACCAGTGCATTCTAGAATTGTGTCGGGCCGCCACCATGGGACTTGATACACCCCATGGTGGGACCAGCATAGGTAGCTACAACATCGGGGGCCGTAAGACACATGTAACTATGCGAGTAGGAGCCGATCATTAGAAATGGATCACTTCACCCTGATAATGGGGTGCCTGTTGGGAGCTAGTTTATAGGGGTGTAGAGATTAATATGGGGTACGATAGTATATTCGACCCTAGACAACTTAACTTAGTTTATGGTGCTTCTCCATTTCCAGTTTGTACTTATCATGCTCATTTCTTTATTCATAGACTGAATAGTCCTAGACTTACTTAGTCTTTATGTCTGACTCTACTTTTCTTTCGTCCCCCCCCCCCCCCCGGTCCATAGGGAGGGAATACCACATCTTGACAAGTTTTCACATCCAGGTTGATGAGAAAGAATGTATTGCTTGGATCTCTTTCGTTTTGGACTATGGCTTTGGATAGCAATTATGGGGACTTATGCAGTTTACTTATGTTTATATGCTTCTTTAAGTTATGAAATCAAGACAGTTATGAAAATGTAATGTTTTTGGAAGTATTGTAAGACAATTATGGCATGGTTTGTGTAAACACGTATTTTGATGAAATAAAAGTTGTTGTTGTTTTCCGCTGTTCAAAAATATGTGTATTTATATCTGTCTTGTGTATCTGTGACTTATACTTATAAACTTCCACCGAAATTAGGGCATTCCCTTTGAGAGTGACCCTAACGGAGGTGGGGAGTTTCAAAAAAAAAAAAAGAGAATTTTACTTGCATAACAATTTCTATATTTCTAATGACAAATAAAAAAAAGGATTTTTTATTTGCATAACATTTTCTATGTTTCGAATGACAAATAAAAAGAGAATTTTTTTTGCATTACATTTTCTATATTTCTAATGACAAATGAAAAAAGAATTGCATAACATTTTCTATGTTTCGAATGACAAATGAAAAGAGACTTTTGTTTGCATAACATTTTCTATATTTCTAATGACAAATGAAAATAGAATTTTGTTTGCCTAACATTTTCTATATTTCTAATGACAAACGAAAAGATAATTTGTTTACATAACATTTCTATATTTCTAATGACAAATAAAAAGAGAATTTTATTTTCATAACATGTTTTATATTTCTAATGACAAATAAAAAAAAGAATTTTACTTGCATAACAATTTCTATGTTTTTAATGACAAATAAAAAAATATTTTTATTTGACAACAATTTCTATTTTCAACATGACAAACAAAAAAGAATATTTTTATTTGATAACAATATCTATTTTCAACATGACAAATAAAAAAGAATATTTTTATTTAACAACAATTTCTATTTTCAACATGACAAATAAAAAAGGATATTTTTATTTGTATTCAAATTTCTATATTTAACATGACAAAATAAAAAAGGAATTTTTATTTTTATAACGATTTTCAACAATTCCATTAAATTCAATTAAATCAAACAGATCACCACAAACAACATCAACCAATTCAAATCAAATCGCGTACAACACCCAACTGAATTTAACACCGTATATGTAACAATTCCTCAACACGATAATAATTAATTAATTTTAATTATTTATATAATAAAACTCATAGTGCTTTGTATTTTCCCAAAGATTTCAAATCGATCTAAATTCTCTGGTCGCTTCTAAAACGAAGTAGACTTCGCTACGATCCAAACGATTCCTGTTTCATGTGATTCCGATAACATATGAACAAGTTACAAATTTTATTGTATTAATAATATTTTAAATTTAATTAGTTATATTAAAATTACCTTCCTCTTCTTTTAGATAACCAAGGACGCGCGTTTTCTTATTCATTCAAACTTAGGGTTCGGGTTTCGCGAATTTTGGGTTAAGGTCAGTAGAGGCTGAAGCAAGGAAAAAGAAAGAGGAAAAAGGATTTTAGGATTTTACGGTTTTGGATTTTAGAGAGGAGATGATAAGAGAGAGAGGAATATAGGATTTGTTTGCCTTGATTTCTTCCTTCATTTGCAAATGGATTTTAAGGAAAATTTTCTCCATGAATTTTTGAGATGTAGTTCTACATTCAGAAAAGAAGAAGGAGAATTAGAGTTTTTTTAAAGAGAACGAGAAATGAAAATATATATACATAATTTATTTAACTAAGATGCCTCTTTGTATTAGGCAAGTTACAAATAAATTAAACGTGTCTTGTTAAGGCTGAGTTGGCAATTTTTATCTCACATTCAAAATTCAAAAGTAAATGACTAAGGAAACGAGATAATTGAAATATAGACTTAAAATAGTGGTAGGTTATAAATGGTAAGGGGAAAGAACAATATGAGATGGTAGGTTGAAACGAGAATGTAGTGGTAAGCGGAAGTTTTAAAAGGAACGATAGATGAAATGGGAAACAAAAGATAACTATGATATAAATCAAATAAATGAGGGACCAACAATTAATATCTTTAACTACTATATACAAATTTTAAACTCATTTGTACATATGTGTCTCTTTCTAAAACCATTGATTACAATTTTTTCTTTTATTACCCAAGAATTCCAATTCATCTCAACATTAAATTCTAATTTAGATTATAGTTTCTAGGAAGAAAATAAAATGTTGTCTTCTAATTATACTAATTCATTTTTTTAAAAAACTACGATATACAAACAATAGGTATGAATTTTCAATTAAATAAATATTTCATTATTACTACAACCATCATTGCTAGAAATACACATTTATATTACTTTTCAATTTTCAAGATATATAATATTAACTTTTCAGAATTTAAAGAACCTATTCAGTGCTCATGCAAGAATAAATTAAAAAAAGGAAAGGAGAAATAAAGGGATGTAAATTTAAGAAATAAGAATACATGTGTGAAAATAGAATTAAGAGAAATAAATTAATAGAATGGAGGGTAATAAATTAATAGATTAAGGAAAGAAATGAATGCGTAATTAATGGAGAAATAGAGTGGAGAAAAAAGAGGTAGTGAATTTGATGAAGTTAGAAAAAAGAAAAGAAAGCAAAATAAACTTGAATGAAATGTGAATGAGCAAATAATTTATGTGTTGATTTATTTTAAATTATCATAAACTCCTATATTAAAGTTTTTAACAAAACAATGATTCAACTACTATTTTCTTTTATTTCAATTGTTTGAAGTTAATTATTACAAATATACATACAATTTGATACTAATTTCAATTGTTATAAATCACTATTTATCTAATTACAAATAATTGTTTATTAGAATTAAATTTGAAATCATTCATAAATAACATCATAATTTTATTTAAAAAAACCATTTCTTTCTTTTTTTTTAATTTAATAAATTAATTCAAAAAATGGATTTTTTTTTAATTCTGATGCATTTTCTAACAAAATTTCATTAAAATAAAATTTTAAATTGGTTCTCGTTTTCCGGGTTGTTACAATCTCCCCCACTTAAAATCTTTTCATCCTCGAAAAGGAACGAAGCTGAAAGTTGTTTAACTAACCAACTCAACTTTCATTCTTTTATTGGATTAAATTTAATTTTATTAGTTGAACTAATAATCGCACAACACAATCATCAATCCATTAGTTGATTAGCTTTTCAAATATATTTAACTTTTATATATTCAAAAATCATATTTTCTAAGATCGGATTATATATATAATGATAAATACGTTAATTATAACTTGTCATTCTCGACTCATTCTAGGGCATTTCTAACCCCATCTCTAACGAGTTTTCTCATTGTAGGATACTACTGATCCTATCTCTAATGAGTATTCTTTTATAGGATATTTCTAATCCTACCTCTGATGAGTCTCTTGTTCAGTTCTAACGAGTTGTACCGCAAAGATTTGAGTTGACCAAAGCGCTGATACTATATGTAACGATACGGCATTCGCCCGGACCTAATCGATTGCTAAATCAACCAATATAGTTTGAATCCCGCATACGCTAATTCTGGGCATACAACACATCAGAAAAAAAATAACAGAAGACATTTATAAACATCATAATAATGTTACATCAGAGTACAGAATATATCAAAGTACATCAAAAAACAATAATACAGCGGAAGATTAATTTACAATAAACTTAATACAATGCAGCGAAACTAATAAACTAACACAGCGGAAGACTATCATTGCTCTGGACACAGCTTTAAGCTTCAATCTAGAATCCTGCTCAATAAATAAATATCTGCAAAACAAGCCACTCGACTACCCGTGTGGAAATAAGGGCACGCTAGTTTGCAAGTGAAACAAACTACGAGTTAGTTATGGGACTGGTATGAGAAATCTTTCTTAACTTATCTAACAATAAGGCTAATCACAGGATCATGCCGCTAACGCGGAACGGGTTTATTCCATTGGATTGCCAGTGCATAAATTAAATAAATCTTTTAAAACAATGCAATACTTTTTAGAAAAATGAAATCATTATAAGACTCAAGTCCCATCATACAATGCAACGCAAACCGGTGGATAGAGTTTTACCTTATAATGATCAAACATGATTGATACATATAAAACTTGATATTATTATTAGTGTCTAGTCAATTTAAAACACTTTCAAAGTAAATGTATCAATCCTTGACGGCATAGCTACCATATACTATGTTGCCGTATATAGGTTTACAATCAAATCCATAATGTCATATTGGAAATTGGGTTTCCATCATGAGTCAAGGCTAGGGATGGTCTCCTTACCGATTCGAGATACTCTAGCAAACGTCTCAGGATCACAGCTACGGGCAACCCTTGGATCCTGTGGGGCCAGTCCACAAATACTTTAGTGGATTGGTAATTCCTGAACACACGTTTCCCGGTCCTGTTGGACCTATCACTTGGCCAGTAGCAACCAATATATCGAGTCCTCGCAAACTATCATCCACATAAGTAATAATGTCTGGGCTCCATACCATGAAACTACTTCTAGCTATAAAGAAACGCCATGCACTCCCTGCATTCCCTTATCCAGTTTCTAACTCTTATCCGGATGTGAGGGTTGCGAAGTTACTCTATACACAAAGCTATGCTAATTAGAGCTGTGCTTTGATCGTCAACCACAAGGCTCTTCTTTTCAACAAAAGCCTTGATCCTTTGCATCTTGGCATGCTACATTGACAATTCGGGCTATGCAAGTGATGTAACAACCCAGAAATTCAGAACTAATTTAAAAAGAATTTATTTTGGCAATTTTAATGAATTTTGAATATTTAAAATGAGTTATTTTAAATTATAACGCCTAGAAATTTATTTTGAATAGAATTAGAATGTATAAAAAAAATTTAAATCGAAATTAGAACATAAATATTTATTTTAATTATAAAAGGAATTGAAAATGGCATAATAGTTTGAAAATTCGTTTCAAATTTCAAATGAATCTTCAGGATTCAAAATAAAGCAGATTTTAGCATAACCAGAAATATTGGAATCTATTTGAAAATATCTTTCCAATGAATGTGAAAAATCCTGATTTCATAACGGGAATAAAAAGTTATGTCTAGTTTAAAATTCAGTGTAGTCGCTATGGAATTTATTTATGGGTCCGTTTGGCACAGATCCCTATTAAGTTTCAAAATTAGGCTCACATCTGGTCATAAACTTATTGTAAATTTAGTCCCTATTTTCCTATTTATAAAAACTGCATACATTTTTGCAACAATTCATGAGCATTAGTTCAACTTTATTTGCATACATATATGCAAATATTTTGAATATTTGCATACACATGTGCAAAAATTCATTAGAGTAGTTGCATACACATATGCAAATATTATGAATAACACGTAAAAATGAAAATAGGGACCAAATTTACAATAAGTTTATGCTGGATGTGAGCCTAATTTTGAAACATAATAGGGATGTAACACTTATTTTCACTTTATATATTATATAGCCCTTAAAAAGAGCGATTTTGCAAACGACCTCCATTCTCGAAGAGACTACTTTTGTTGAATTCGGAATGTCAAATTATTGCGGGATTCCAATTTTCATGATTTTTGGAATTAATATGTGAGCGTGGTGAATTTAAACATGTTTGGTCATTTCAGTTTGAATTTAATCGACTGAAAAATGACCATTTCTCAAACGGTCTCCAAATTCGATGAAATTAGTTTTGTTAGGACCGTATTACCAAAGCATAGCTAGATTTATTTTTCTGGTATTTTTGAAGTCTGTATGTAGTCCCGTTAAATTAAAATGTTCGTTTGAATTTAAAATATAATGATTTATATTTTAAATTTAGCGGAAACTGGACGTAACAGCCGAATTGGTTACGAACATATCCCATTGTGTTCGAAATGGGGGTAATTAGTTAGGGGCGACAGTCCTTGGGTCTTTTTTGGGGTTCAAAAGGAAAGTCAACTTTGTGGAATAAAAAAATAAAATAAAATAAGAAAATAAAAATATAACCCCTCCACCCCCTTTCTCTTTCCTCGATTCAGATATTATAAAATAAAATAAATAAATAAAAATGACGAGGGCTCCCGGTCGTTCTCCCTCCACCAACGCCGACAGGCCATCGCGGCCCCGTCCAGGTGGCGCCGCCCACCGCCATGGCCTCCCCTTCGACGCCCTCCCTCTAGCCTCGTCTTCACCTTCAGAAACCGCGACTCCCATGTCCAAACCCCAAGTCGAGGCAGCGCCACCCCCTGGCCTGCACACCCTTCCCATCGCCACGCCCCAGCAAGCCGCCACCCTCCGACATAGAACTTCCCCACCCCCTCCGTCCACCAACTCTGAGAAACGCAGTGAGTTTTTTTTTTATATTTATAATTTAATTTTATTTTCAGTTTTTTATGAGTAAAAAGTTTATATTTTTATAAGTAAAAAGCTATGATTTTTATAAGTAAAAAAGTAATGATTTTTATAAGTAAAAAGTTATGACTTTTATAGTAGAAAGATTAGATTTTTTATTATAAAAAGATTTGATTTTTTAAATATAAAAATATCTGAATATATAATTTTTAGTGATAGGAAAATATAATTTTTAGTGATATAAAAATATAATCTTTTCTATACATATAGCGATATAAAAAAAATTATATATGTATGGTAATGAAATAAAAATGTGATTTTTATTAGGAAATGGTTTAAATAAAAATATGATTTTTACTATATAAATATAGTATAAAAATTTTAATTTTATATATGTGAATAGCGAATAAAATTTGGATTTTTATATATATTCAAGCAGGATAAGAATATAATTTTTATATATGAGTAGCGATACAAAAAAACGATTTTTATAATATGAATAGAGAAATAAAAATATGATTTTTATTATATATAGAAAGGTTGAGAAATGCGATTTATAAATATATGAACTTCATAATAAAAATGTGATTCTTTTTCTATGAGTAGCGTAAAAAAGGTTGCGTTGGAATTTCGAGCAAATCCAAGCTATTCAGAAATAAAACTAGAGAAGTGGACCCAAAGGTGAGAACTTCTCACTTTAACTTATTTTCTAGTTAAAAATATATACTAGGATGCAGACGGTGCTTAGTAGCACCCGACACCTCTGATTGAAACCATGTTTGTTTGGTTGTTTGGTTGTTTGGTTGATTGGATTATTTGGTTGAATTTGGTTTGGGAAATAAAATGAATTGATTAGAACTTGGTTTGTATGTGGCACGAGCCATTATTAGGCGAGGGATAAGGCTAGACCTTATTCCAGTTCTAGTATCGCGCCGTTATGCTACCGAAATTTTCTAAAAATATTATAACAATAAAAATATCATTTTTATTATATAAATGAACTGTATAAAATATTCACGAGATGAAATAAATAATTTATAGTTAAAAATATAATTTTTAACGTGTATATGAATAAAATAAACATTCATTTACAAATCAGACGATTTGTTTATGTACCCACATTTGACTGATATGGATTGGGACGATATATTTTACACATCGCCCAACTGCACAAATAATAATCAGTGTTTGTTGTTTGAAAACCCCACACTGGTATTGGGACGATATTTGACATAGATTAATCTCAATTGTTTAGTTGTATGTCAATCAATTGGTTGATAGACTGTTGTAAGCGTTAATTATTTATATTTAACGCTTATGCATTTGTGTAATGTACTCTGGAAGATGGTTGACTATGTTTGATTATTGTTATGTCATATGTGTATAAAATCCATATAAATAAAATTATATGGTAATTGACTGTGTCTGATTCCAATTCAGAAAGCATTAATATTTTAAAATAATATTTAGTAATGGATCAAAATATGATTTTGATGTCCGATTTGGGATGGACACGAAATTATTTAAATATATAAAGCCGTATTGATTAAATTAACGCCATTTTGATGTGAACGATATTTATATCGATTTTATTCATTTTTATAATGAATATCGAAAAGGAAGTGATTTCAAAATCTAAGGTTTTGAAAATATTATCATTTACATATTAATGATATGGAATATTCAACTTTGATTTAAAATTGAATATGAAGTTGAAATCGTTTTGAAACCAAATTTAAAACGATTTATAAAATATGTTTTAAATGGAAATCGATGAAAAATATATATATAATATATATATATATATATATATATATATATATATATATATATATATATTTAATGGCCTGAATAGAACACGCTGCGCAGCGACCTTTCGCAAATTTCGACCATTGACTTTGAATTGATGTTACGGGAAACCCGAACGTCGGATTCGAATCGTTGGATTCGTATCGAAAAGAGCTTTCCAACGAATCCAAGAGATTTGAAATCTAACGGTTGGATTTGGAATTATGTCCAAATCTAATTTGGAAAAGGTCGCTGTAAGTGCAGGTGTGACGGCCCGCCCTGCCCCAGTCGACATTTCTAATGAAAGTGCGTCGTGCCAATGCCCGACCAGCACGTGACGGTCGCCAAAGAAAGAAAAAGAAAGGAGTTCGAACTAACAAGGAACTTGTAGAATGTCTCACAGCGCATGGGATAAAATATAATAATAACATACTTTGAATAAACAGGCGAGACAGTGCATAAACTGAAAACTAAACATCATAGCAGCGGAAAATCCAAATACAGCTTATGTTCCACATCATCATTATTACAACTTTTTGAAACTATCTCTAAGCTAAGTAAAGGAAAGGTACACTACTAATGCCCAAAGTAGTGACCAGCAGCGACACAGGGAGAATATCTATATATATCATACATGGGAGCCTCATGTTCGTCTCTGGTACAGCTACTCGTTCATACCACCTAACCTGTCTATAGTCTGCCCGTTTAGGAGCACCCAGAGTAATAAGAAGTGACATAAAACTCAGGGTCAGAAAAAAGTATGGTGTGAGAAATAAGCAGCAAAATAGAACAATAACATGTATACTATACCATACCTGAACCTGGACCTGCAACCAAAGAGTTAGCACAACATACCGCTCAATACTCTAAGGTGCCACTAAACATAAGGTGTAACGAATACAGGGGTGGGGGTGTGCATGACATAGTGATGGAAAACAATCAATCATAGCAACCATCCTCACGTCTCTCACTCAGTGCGTAAAGCATACGATATACACCACTTTGATCAGCCTATTTCTTGCTATGATCACTCTGCCCCATGGAGTCATGGCGACTCCACTGCACTGATCCATAGCCACTAGTCCTTGCTACGTCCACTCTGCCCCATGAAGTCATAACAACTCCACTGCACTGGCTCATAGCCTTGCTACGATCACTCTGCCCCATGGAGTAGTAACTACCCCACTGCACTGATACGTAGCCTAACATTCGTCTTGGAGGTGAATCAAAGCTATAGTCATCGATAGCCCCTTAGCGCACGTCCTGCAGCAAAGCCCAGCTAATGAAGCTAACTAGTTGGTTCCCAACTCCATTGGGTACCTCTAAGTGGCTCAGTTCCTGGAGAGCTCCTCTGGTTCGGTCCTCCTTCCCAAGCACTCTGGATCGGATCGTGATGCCAAATCCATTGGGTTCGGATCGGATGAAGCAACGGTTAGTAACTTGCTTTCCCAAACGATTCGGGGTACTCAAGCTGAAGCGGTTCGGATTGTATGGCTCTCCAGGTGAGTGGGTCGGTGCGGTGCCACCATCCACGAGTGGGTCGGTTCGAGGTTTTGGGGATCCGATTCGATCTCTGCACATTTCTTGCACTTCGTCCAGCGACCTGTTTATGCCATTCGACGGCGTTTTCGACCAATCTAACTTCTCCAAACAATCACAAATCATTCCAAACAGTCACATCAACATAGAGGACTAACCATAAACAACAAACCAATAATTTGATAGGTTAAAACGAATCAAACATAGCCAAAATCCCATACTTTCCCTTAATCATGTTTATGCATAACTAATGATATGATTAACAAAACTTAACCAAAACAACCAAATTTTCTAACAGAGGCTTAAAACAATATTCCGAAATTTATAATTGTTTTTCCAGAATTTAATCATGTTTAAATTCGCTAATTAACACTAATTACCCTTAATTAACCATAATTAATGAAGAACTATGCAAATCACTCACCTTAGCCAAAAATTAAAAATTTCGAAACTGAAACTCCGCTGATTTGGGCGAATACTAATGTCTAACAGCATCTCCAACCTTGTTTTGGTGCTATTTCCCTTTGATTTGATGTAGAATAGGCTAATACTTGATTAGAATGTGATTAGAGATGATTCTAGATGTTGGAGGTCATTGTTAGGGTTTCTAGGAGGTAAATGGCGGCTAGAAAAATGAAATGAAATGAAAACCTAGCTCATTTCATTCTCCCCATAACCCTAATCCCGAAATGGGTTATGGGCCCATTCATTAATCACCTCATATGGCCCGGTTAAGCAGTTTTTCATCTTCCAAACCTTATTTCAGTTATATCTCTGAAACGGTAAGTCCGTTTTTCACATATGACCACTCAACGGAAAGGTAAACCAACATCTGGATCTAATGGAAGTGGTTTTAGGTCAAAACTCCTTTCCAATCTAAAGTTATGGCCGAAACAAGATCAGCTAGGGGCAAAACGGTCATTTAAAAATCGGCAGAAATCATGAACATGGAAAACGAGCCCAATAGTCGTCTTCCAAAGTTACGTGACTATACGACTTTGTATATGAAAGAAATAAAAATTCTACGATCCTTCAATGCGTAGAATGCGGGCCGTTACATTCTCCCCCCTTAAGAAATTTCGTCCCCGAAATTCCTTAACCCAAAATATACAAAGGATCCCGCATGCCTACCAATCATTGACAAAAAAATCGAGCATACAAAACAACACAAAAAGCTTATCCTAGCATGCGGAAAACTAAATCACAATTAGAATCTTACCAGGCAAAGAGTTCTGGATACTTCCTCCTTATGTTCTCCTCTGTTTCCCAAGTACAGTCTTCCTCATCACCACCCAATTGAACTTTGACTAATTTCACCGCCTTCCTTCGAAGCTGCTTTGTATTGTTCCAAACAATACGCATAGGCCTGCGGTTCCCAACCACCTCGGGTTCAACCTCGATATCGTCCAACTAATCCGTAGTCACACTAGTGTCGTGCACACACTTACTTAACTGGGAAACATGAAATACGTTATGAACTCCTGCCATCTTCTCTGGTAATTCAACTTTATATGCCAAATTACCAATTTTTTCAAGAACTGGGAATGGACCAACAAATCTTGGTGTTAACTTGCCTCTCCTGCCAAATCAAATCACGCTTTTTAACAGAGAAATATTAACTAATACCAAGTCGCCAATGGAGAATTTTAGATCTCTTCTCCTCTTATCAGCATAACTCTTCTGTCTATCTTGAGAAGCCTTCATTCACTGCTGGATAACCTTAATCTTATCTGAAGTTTCTCTTATCACATCTGGTCCAAGCACAAACTTCTCACCATTTTCTAACCAACATGACGGTGAGTTGCATCGTCTTCTGTATAAAGCTTCAAATGGAGCCATACCAATACTGGATTTTTAACTATTATTATATGCAAACTCTACTAGATGCAAATGGTCATTCCATGATCCACCAAAATCTAATATGCAAGCTCTCAAGAGATCTTCTAACACTCGATTCACCCTCTCTGTCTGGCTATCGGTTTAAGGATGATACGCGGTACTGAGATGTAATTCTGATCCTAACGCCTCTTGTAAGGTCTTCCAAAAGCCATTAGTAAAAAAAGGGTCTCGGTCTCTCACAATGCTTTTAGGTACTCCATGAAATATCACTGCCCATTTCATATATATCTCAGCTAACTTAGCTGTCGTTCTATTCGACTTGACAGGTATAAATCTTGCACTCTTCGTCAATTGGTCCACGATCACCAAAATGCTATCATGGCCCGACCTAGTCCTTGGTAACCCTTCAATGAAATCCATTGAGACTTGTTCCCATTTCCATTTTGGAACTTCTAATGGTTGCAACAAACCACTATGCTCCTTTTGCTCAGCTTTAAATAGCTGGCAATTCATGCATTTGGATATAAACTTCCCAACGTCTTTTTTCATTTCTTCCCAGTAGTAAGTCTGCTACATGTCTCGATACATCTTGTTACCACCGGGATGTATAGTCAATTTTGAGTGATGACATTCTCTAAGCACTTCATCTCTCAGTCCATTGACATTGGGTACAACTAGTCTTCCATTCTTGCTAAGCCATCCATCTCGATCAAGCCCATACTCGTTCATCTCCTCGTCGATACACATCTCTAACTTGGAGATGATTTCCAATAGGTTAGGATCGTCTCTCTGGATGGAACCAATCCGCTCAATCAAAGTGGGTCTAATCATCAAACTTGCTAACATTTCTGGATCCAATTCGCACTTTGGTCTGAAATCATACCCTGCGATGTACTCCAGTTGCTTCCATTCAAGAAACATAGCCCCTAAAATGGCATGTCTTCTACTCAATGCATCAGCTACCGCATTTCCCTTTCTACGCGTGTATGCGATATCGAAATCGTAGGAAGCCAAGAATTCTAACCATTTTATTGTCGGAGATTTAGATCCTTCTAAGAGAAAAGATATTTTAACAATTTATGATCGGTGAACAACTTGAATCTTTCTCCCAAGAGATAATGTTCCACATCTTCAATGCGAATACGATCGCTGCTAATTCCAAATCATGGGTAGGTATCTTCTCTCATGCGGTTTCAATTGCCGAATTGCATAAGCTACAACCCTACCTCCTTGCATCAGTACAGCACCTAGTCCGGTACCACATGCATCTGTATATACCGTCATCTCTTCATTCCCCTTAGGAATGACTATTATTGGTGCACATGTCAACTTGTCCTTTAGACTCTTGAATGCATTCTCGCACTTTTCGTCCAAGATGAAAGCTTGATTTTTCTTAGTCAACTGAGTCAACGGTGTTGCTATCTTGGAGAAGTCTTTGATAAACTTACGATAATATCCAGCTAACCCCAAGAAACTTCTTACGTCTATTGCATTCTTGGGCATAGACCAATCTTGTACCATAGCCACCTTCGCAAGGTCCATGACAATACCATTCTATGAAACAACATGGCCCAAAAATCTCACTTCCCTCCTCCAAAAGTGACACTTAGAAAACTTCGCTTTCAATTGGTGTTTTCTCAACACCACCATCACTATCCTCAAGTGTTTCTTGTGTTCTTCCTCGGTCCTCGAATAAACAAGTATGTCGTCCATGAACACAAGAACAAACTTATTCAACTGATCTCTGAATACCCTATTCATAAGATCCACAAAATATGATGGTGCATTGGTCAACCCGAATGGCATGACCAACTACTCATAAAATCTAGACGGCGTCCGAAATGTCGTTTTAGCTATACTTTCAGCTTCCACACTAAGCTGATGAAAACCTGTCGCGAGATCCAACCGGGAGAACACCCTCGCGCTACTCAACTGATCAAACAAATCATTTATCCGCGGTAGAGGATACTTATTCTTCCTCGTCACCTTATTCAGCTCGCGGTAGTCCACAAAAAATCGAAGGGAACCATCTGCCTTGGTAGCAAAAACAACTGGTGCTCCCCATTCAGAAACACATCTTCTGAAAAATCCCTTCTTCAAAAGATCTCTTACTTGCACCCCGAGCTCTCGCTACTCCCTTGGCTCCATACGACGAAGTGGCATCACTATAGGTCTGACATCTTTCACTAAATCAATAGGGACTCAATCTCTCAGTGTGGTGGGAGTCCGGTCACTTCCACGAAGATGTCCGGATACTGGCCAGCCATTACCCCATCACTAGGTAGACCACCAAACACTACCCTCCGCCCATCATCCGCCCTAACTGTCACCAAAAAGACCTAATAGTCTACCACCACCCTATATCTTTGGAGCCAATCGACTCCCAAAATAATCCAAGACCAGTAATCCCCAAAAAAAAGCAATCACAAACAATCATGCATCCATGACTCGATAAGACCACATTACGACAAATCATACAAAGGCTAGTCGAACCACCAATCGGGTTTGTCACTACTAAAGGTCTATCGACTATCTCGGGTTCCAATTCCAACCTATCTAGCAGGTCACTAGATATGAAGGAACGGGAAGCTCCGGTATCAAACAATACTCGAACAGGAACATCATAAACAGGAAGCATACCTTGAATGACGACATTCTTTCCTTTCTCCGCCGCAGTTGTGGCATTCGACGAAGAAGGAATAACATATGCTTTCACGATCTACTTTTCTTTAGGGGGTTGCGAACACTTGTCCTTATGATGTCCCACTTGGCCACAGTTGAAGCACTTCCTATCCGCTGGCTTGGCCCAACATTCTTTGGCATAGTGGCCCTTCTTACCACAGCTGAAGCACTCAACATCTTTCTTATTCTTTTCTTCTGGCCATCCTTGGTCTGATTCTGCTTTCTCTTATTCAGAGAACCATTCTTGCCTCCACCGCTTGCCTGCGGCTTTGGCTCCTCTGCAGATGCAACCTTAGTTTTCATTTTAGGGTAAAGACACTCTGACCTCAATGCTTTCCCCATAATCGATTCAAATGTCTCATCGATGTGGTTAATAAGCCTTTCCCCTAAGTACTCATCCAAACCAGTTATGAACTTCTCGTTCTTCTTCTCGGCATTATCAATAAGGGATAATCCATACTTCGATAAAGTATCGAACTCAGCAATATATTCCGAGACTGCCCTACCATTCTGCTTAAGCTCTAAGAATTTCCTAAATAACTCTAATTTCTGAGCAGCTAGGATAAATTTTCCTCTGAATCGGGCCTTAAACTGATCCTATGCAACTTGATCCTCTGGAGTAGCTGCCTTAATAGCGTTCGACCAATTCATAGCCCGTCCTTGCAGTTGACAGGATGCTAGCTTCCTCTTCATCGCATCCTTGATACCTAACTCTTCAAACATACGCTCAAAGCTATCGAACCAATCCTGAACATCTATAGCCGTTTCCGTTCCGTGGAACGGCTTTCCACCAAGACTAGTGTAGTCCTTACAAAGCTTGGCAAAATCGACCTTAAGTGCCTGCACCGTTGCACCACCACCATTACTAGCATTAGGAACTGCCCTCTGAACGTCCCTAAGCATCTCTCTCATGAAGTCAGTGAACATAGTCCTCATGTCAGAAGCATTCCCATTATTGGCTACTCTACGAGCACCCCTCGTATATCGACTCATCATTCAATCTATAAA
Source organism: Allium sativum (assembly GCA_030737875.1). Taxonomy (NCBI): domain Eukaryota; kingdom Viridiplantae; phylum Streptophyta; class Magnoliopsida; order Asparagales; family Amaryllidaceae; genus Allium; species Allium sativum. Next base: position 326,348,890 of record CM060926.1, read on the forward strand.
GAAAAATGATTAACCATCCTCTTTGTGGTGTCAGTGTAGTGCGACTTCATCCTTGCTATACAAATAGTGTGTGTGTGTGTATATATATATATAGCTTTTGAAAACCAAAATAATCACAAATACGCGCTATCATATATGTATTATCTCTCTCTGGTGTCTTTCCCTAGGTTAAGTATGCAACCTAGATCTTTGATACCAAGTGTGACAGCCCGCCCCACACCAGTCGACATTTCCAATAAAAGTGTGTTATTCCAATGCCCGACCAGCACGAGATGGTTGCCAAAGAAAGGAGTTTGAACTAATAAGGAACCTGTAGAATGTCTCACATCGCATGGGATAAAATATAATAATAACATACTTTGACATAAACAGGCGAGACAGTGCATAACATGAAAACTAAACATCATAGCAGCGGAAAATTTAAATACAGCTTATGTTCCACATCATCATTATTACCACTTTTGAAAACTGTCTCTAAGCAAAGTAAAGGAAAGGTACACTACTAATGCCCAAAGTAGTGACCAACAGCGACACAGGGAGAATATATATATATATCATACGTGGGAGACTCCTGTTCATCTCCGGTACAACTACTCGTGCATACCACCTAACTTTTCTCTAGTCTGCCCATTTAAGAGCACCCAGACTAATAAGAAGAGACATAAAACTCAGGGTTAGACAAAAGTCTGGTGTGAGCGATAAGCAGCAAAACAGAACAATAACATGTATACTAAACCATACCTGAACCAGGACCTGCAACCAAAGAGTTAGTACAACATACCACTCAATACTCTAAGGTTCCACTAAACATGAGGTGTAAAGAATACGGGGTTGGGGTGTGCATGACATAGTGATGGCAAACAATCAATCATAGCAACCATCCTCACATCTCCCGCTCAGTGCGTAAAGCATATGATATCCACCACTTTGATCACCCTATTCCTTGTTATGATCACTATGCCCCATGGAGCCATGGCGACTCCACTGCACAGATCCATAGCCACTAGTCCTTGCTACGTCCACTCTGCTCCATGAAGTCATAACAACTCCACTGCACTGGCTCATAGCCTTGCTAGGATCACTCTGCCCCATGGAGTAGTAACTACCCCACTGGATTGATACGTAGACTAACATCCATCTTGGTGGTGAATCAAAGCTATAGAGGTCGATAACCCATTAGCACATGTCCCGCAGCAAAGCCCAACTAATGAAGTTAACTCATTGGTTCCCAACTGGATCCTGAGTTCTACTTCCAATTTGGACTATCTTTGCATCTCGGGTTTTGGTCATCATCTCTGAATCGGTCTTCATTCAGTTCGTGATCATCATCTATGCTCGGGTTCCCATCGGTTCGTAGCACCCTCTCCAGATCGGTTCGGATCGTGGTGTCCTTCCTCCAACGGTTCGTGTCGGGGTCCTCATCTCCTGGCGGTTCGGTTCGTGGAGAGCTCCTCTGGTTCGGTCCTCCTTCCCAAGCACTCCTATCGGATCGTGATGCGAACTCCATTGGGTTCGGATTGGATGTAGCAACGGTTAGTAACTTGCTTTCTCAGACAGTTCGTGGTACTCAAGCTAAAGCGGTTCGGATCGTATGGCTCTCTAGGCGAGCAGGTCGGTGCGATGCCACCATCCACGAGCGGGTCGGTTCGGGGTTCGGGGGATCAGATCCGATTCGATCTCTGCACATTTCCTGCACTTTGTCCAGCGACCTATTTATGCCATTCGACGGCGTTTTCGACCAATCTAACTTCTCTAAACAATAACAAATCATTCCAAACAGTCATAGCAACATAGAGGACGAACCATAAACACCAAAACAATAATTTGATAGGTTAAAACGAATTAAACATAGCCAAAATCCCATATTTTCCCTTAATCATGTTTAAGCATAACTAATGATATGATTAACAAAACTTAACCAAATTAACCAAATTTTCTAACAGAGGCTTAAAACAATATTTTGAAATTTATAAATATTTTTCCAGTATTTAATCATGTTTAAATTAGCTAATTAACACTAATTACCCTTAATTAACCAAAATTAGTGAGGAACTATGCAAATCACCCACCTTAGCCAAAAATTAAAACTTCCAAAACTGAAACTCCGCTGATTTAGGCAAACACTGATGTCTAACAGCAGCTCCAACCTTGTTTTGGTGCTATTTCCCTTTGATTTGATGTAGATTAGGCTAATACTTGATTAGAATGTGATTAGAGATGATTCTAGATGTTGGAGGCCATTATTAGGGTTCCTAGGAGGTAAATGGAAGCTAGAAAACTAAAATGAAATGAAAACCTAGCTCATTTCAGTCTCCCTATAATCCTAATCCCGAAATGGGTTATGGACCCATTCACTAATAACTTCATTTGGCCCGGTTAAGTAGTTTTTCATCTTCCAAACCTTATTTCAGCCATATCTCTTAAACTGTAAGTCTGGTTTTCACATATGACCACTCTACGAAAAGGTAGAACATCATCCGGATCTAATGGAAGTGGTTTTAGGTCAAAACTCCTTTCCAATCAAAAGTTATGGCCAATAAAAGATGAGCTAAGGGCAAACGGTCATTTAAAAATCAGCAAAAATCAGCAAAAATCATGAACATGGGAAGTAACCCTAATAGTCGTCTTCCAAAGTTACATGACTATATGACTTTGTATATGAAATAAATAAATATTCTATGATCCTTCGATGCGTAGAATACGGGTCGTTACAATGCATTCGATGACCATTTATGGAAATCTATTGTACGGGACTTGATAAAATTATTAAAAATATTAATAATTTGTAGAAAATCATAATAAATGATTTGGAAAGAATTGGGATGAAAAATTCCATATTTGAAAAGATAAAAATATATTTTTATCAAAATGAACTAGTAATGAACTAGAATTATAATCCAATATTTTTTAATAAATAAATTGGATTTGAAATGGTTTTAAAAATAATCAGAATTTCCAATATTGAATTGGAATGGATTTGAATCGAAATTGTCTTCGGAATATTTCGATATTGGTTTCCGTGATTATACGAATGTATGTTGTAAAGGAATTTGGAAGATATATATCGTTATTCCAAATACAATATTTGTTGACTTTAGAATTTGATATTGAATATAAGCCAATATAATTTCTATTCAGAGCCTTGTATTTAATATTGAATTGGATTTTGGGTTTTTCGTGAACGGTGTCTTTATTAACACTGTTCTTAAGCCCAGTTGAGGAAAGAATAAATCTTTTAATTAAGATTTAGTGTATTTTTCCAATTAATTAATATTTTATTGGAATTGAATAAAAGAATTTGGATTTTGGGTTTGTAACAACCCGAAAATTCTGAGCCAATTTAAAATTTTTATTTTGGCAATTTTAATGAATTTTGATTATTTAAAATGAATTATTTTAAATAATATCGTCGAGAAATTTATTTTGAAGAGAATTAGAACGTATATATATATATATAGATCGTCGTTAAAATATAAATATTTTATTTTAAATATAAATATTTTATTTTAAATATAAAAGGAATTGAAAATGGCGCAGTAGTTTGAAAATTTGTTTTCAAAATTCAAATTTCAAATGAATGCACAGGATTGAAAATAAACCAGATTTTAGCGAAACCAAAAATATTAGAATCTATATGAGAATATCTTTCCAACGAATCCGAAAAATCGAATATTCATAGCGGGGATAAAAAGTTATGTCCAATTGAAAATTCAGAATGGTCGCTATGGAATTCTGGCCCTTAAAAATGGAAATTTTGCAAACGACCTCGGTTTTCGACGAAACCACTCTTGTTGGATCCGTGATTTCAAGTTAATGCTGGATTCCAAAATTCATAATTTTTCGAATCAATATGTGAGCGTGGCGAAGGTAAACGCGTTTGACCAATTTTAGTTGATTTTAATCGACTGAAAAATGGCCATTTTTCAAACAGTCTCAGAATTTGACGAAATTAGTTTTGTTAGGACTGTATCGTCAATTTGAAGCTAGAAAATATTTTTCGGGAATTTTTAGAGTTAGTATGTGGCCCCGGTAAATTGAAATGTGCGTTCAAATACAATATATAGATTTATATTTTGATTTTGACGAAAACTGATCGAAACGATCGAATCAGCTTACGAAACATATCCCATTGTGTTCGGAATGGGGGTAATTAGATGGGGACAACAGTCGTTGGGTCCGATTAAAAAAGCAACTTTTTAGAGAAAAATAAATTTATATATATATATATATATATACATATTGACTCCTCCCTCCATTCCCTCTTCACAATCAGTCAAACCCGTCCCAATTGAAAAACCCATCGAGCCCCATGCCCTAACCGCCGCCTCCCACTATCGCTCGGTCGCTGAACCCTCCCCCTCCGATACCGTATCGCCACCCTCTCTCTTCTACCCTCCTCCGCCTGCTCGCCAGAACCTCAACCCCACGTTCGAGAAGCAGAAAACTCGCGCACCCCTTCCCATAGTGCCACTGCTTGATCCCCCTCCTTCGACGTCGCGACCCCAGTGCGCCACACCCGCAAGATCCAGCTTCCCCTCCGGTAATTAAACCCTAAGAAAATTATAACTGTAAGTTTTTTTATTTTTCTAATTTGATTTTAATTCCAAAAAAAATGCATGATTTCCTCAAATGAAATATATGATTTCTCGAATGGAGAAATAGGATTTTTAAGAATGTAAAAGTAGGATTTTTATTTATTTAAAAGTCTAGATCTTTGATAAGGAAAAGGTTTGATTTTGAAATGAAAGATGAGATTTTTATTATATAAGAAGAATAAAAATATGATTTTTATATTAGAAGAAGATTAAAAATATGATTTTTATATTATATAGATAATAAAAATTCGATCTTTATTATATAGGAGATTAAAAATATGATTTTTATTCATGTAGAGTAATAAAAATATAATTTTTATTATATTGCTAGCAAGATAAAAATATAATTTTTATCATGGAAGTAGCGTTGTAAAGGAGTGATTTTTTCATAAGTAGCAGTGATATAAAAATATCATCTTTATATATAAAACTATAACTTTTATATAGAGAATAACATGATAAAAAATAATCTTTATAATATGAACACCGTTGTAAAAATAGAGTTTTTATCTATATAGTAGTGATTATAAAATTTTGATTTTTATATACATAGCAACAATATAAAAATGTGATTTTTATATATGTAGTGGCTACGGACAATGATATTGACAAAAGGCGAGCACGACGAAGATTTCTACATATGAAGAGTCATGGCATTTGGTTTAGCTTGTCGTTGAGAATTTCTCACTTTAAATCTTGTTTTCTATTTAAAAACATGTACTAGGATGCAGACGGTGCTTAGCAGCACCTGACACCCGTCGTCCACAGACCATGGATGACTTGTATGCTTGTTTGATGTGTTGCGAAGTTTGTTCGCGATGTTGATGTGAAATTGAAAATAAATATTTATGTGTTGAAATAAATTAATTTATCGTTAAAAATATAATTTTTAATGTGAAGGTGAATAAATAAATATTCATTTACAAACCAGACGGTTTGTTTATATACACCTATTTGAAGGACATTGATTGGGACGATAAATTTTACACGTCGCCCAACTGCACAAATAGTATTCGGTGTTTGTGGATTGAAACCCCACACGGGTGTTGAGATGATATTTGGCATACACTAATCCCAATTATTTAGTTGTATGTCGATCGATTGGTCGACGGACTGTGTAAGCGTTAATTATTTATATTTAATGTTTATGCAGTTGTGTGGTACACTTTGGATGATGGTTGATTATTTATCGTTGCTATTATATACATGTATTGTATGGAATCCATATAATTAGCATTATATGGTAATTGATTGGGCCTCATTCCAATTGGGAAAATAAAGAATATTATAAAATAAAGATACATATGTTGAATAGAATAAATAGTCACGTGTTGACGATGCTCATGTGTTGAGAATATTCATGTATTGAAACATATCATTTGTTGAACGAAACATTTTAACAATAAAATTTACATCTTTATCGTATATAAAATTAGAAACTAACTGGAAAATAGATAAGATGAGTGGTCTCCTGGGTATTGATCGGATGTTGGTTTCAGCCTTCGGGGTTAATATTTAGGGAATCGTTCTCTTACTAATTTACGGTTGGAGTCTGATTAAAAAAAATTAAAAGATAGAAATCATAATTTTATAAAATATATCAAATAACAAAAATAGTCATATGTTGACAGTAATCGTGTGTTGAGAATAGTCATGTGTTGTAAGAAATATAGATTTTTGTTGAATAAAATAACGAAGTTATTGAAAAATATAAAGCCGGGTTGATTAGAGATGCGCTATTTCGACGCGAAGGATATTTATATCGATTATATTCGTTTTTATAATGATTATAGAAAAGGAAGTGATTTCAAAATATAACGTTTTGAAAATATTTTCATTTGTATATCGATGATGTGGAATATTCAATTTTGATTCGAAATTGAATATGAAGTTGAAATCGTTTCGAAAACGAATTTAAAATGATTTATAAAATATGTTTTAAAATGAAATCGATGAAATATATATATATTATATATATAATGGCCTGAATAGAACGCACCGCGCTGCGGTAGTTCGTGAATTTCGACCATTAACTTCTAATGGACATTACGGGAGATCCGACCGTTGGATTCTCCTAAAACCGGAACCTTTGGGTTCGTATCGAAAAGAAATTTCCAATGAATGTTAGAAATTTGAAATCTAATGGTTGGATTTGGAATTATGTCCAAATCAAATTTGGAAAAGGTCACTATAAGTGTAGTTCGGTGGCAGTTATTGAAAACCGACTGTACGGGCCTTGATAAAATTATTAAAAATATTAATAATTTGTGTAAAATCATAATATATGAAGTGGAAAGAACTAGGATGAAAAATTCCACATTTGAAAGGATAAAAATATATTTTTATCGAAATGACTAGTTTTGAACTAGAATTAAAATCAATTTATTTTTGAAATAAAGAAATTGAATTTGAAAGGGGTTTTAAAAGTAACCAGAATTTCCAATAATTGAATTGGAATGGATTTGAATCGAAATTATCTTCGGAATATTTCGATACTGGATTTCGTGATTGTACATATATTGTTGTGGAAATTTTAAAGATATATTTTGTATCGTTATTTCTAATACGATATTTGTTGGTCGTAGAATTTGATATTGAATATAAGCCGATATATTTTCTACTTAGAGCCTTGTATTTAATATAAAACGTGATTTGGGCTTGTCGTGAATGGTGTCTTCATTAACACTGTTCTTAAACCCAATTGAGAAAAAGAATAAATCTTTCTGTTTAGATTTAATATTAAATAATATTTAATTGGAGTTGAATTTGAAAGTGATTTTGGTTTTATCGTGAATTGTGTATTAGGTGACATTGGTTCTTTAACCCAGTTAAAGACAGGATATTGATTTTTGATAAGATTAAAACTAAGGGGATTTTTAATGAATCTGTAATTAGATTGAAATGTGAATTGGTAATTTAAATTATCAAATTTGGAAAGTGTAACACCCCGTATTTTCTGTAAACATAAGAGTTAAAAATCAAGGTATAATTAATTTTTAGGAGAAGAAATAAGGGAAACGGGTTGCGCCATTGTGTTCATCTCGGAAAAATACGCGAAATAGAGTCCGAATTTGCGTAAATCGGAGTCCGTATGAAGAAGATATGGACGAACGAAGTTAGGCAGAAAAACCGGAAACAGGCCAAAATACACTGGCGCACTTGTGAAGTGCGCCAGTACAAAAATACACTGGCGCACCTGCCAAGTGCGCCATACAAATCCAGCACCGAATTCTGGAGTGTTCTGAGGTGACGTGTCTTCTTTTGAGTGGCTGGATGATGTGTATTCGAGCTGTGCGATTCTGATGACTTCTGGACTGATCTGAAGGCTCTAAATCACCCTATTCTCCTATAAATACATCCCTAACCTATACCTAGGTTTCTTACACAATTCTCTAGCCTCCATTGCTCTCTTCTTCTAATTAAAAATAAAAATGGCGTCGCTACTCTACTGGAATCAAAACTAGAAGCTAATCAACATCAACCTAAGCAACTCAATTCAATTTAGAGATTAAGGCTTCTACAACAATTCTGCAATAACTAAAGTTCTTTCTTTAATCCAACCAAGGCAAGTATAGTTATTTTCTGCTATAAACATTAATTATAATTCTGATATGCTTTTAAATCTGAATCTGAGATTGTATATCTGTCAGATCTGTTTTTCTGTGACTGTTCTGTATCCCTTTCTGCTTCCTTTCTGTTTCTATAGCCAGGCTACCACGAGCCTGTGCCTAATCTCATAAGAGATTAACGTATGAACGCAAATTTTGGGATAAATAATGAATGATGCGAAATTTGACGAGACTGAATTGAACATATGACTTTAGATCTGAGGCATAAAATATATTGACATATGACTTGGGATTGGATGCATGAATTTGACTATAAACATATAATTTATATATGTTGTATGCATAGTGTATGTTGTAATCTAGATCTGTAACTAATTAGAGAAATGAACATATGTTATTTAGATCTGTAATTAATTAGAAAAATAAGCATATGTTATAAACTAGTTTTAGACCTATGCATATTCTGTGATAAAAGAAGAAGAGGAACCACTGTAAGATTACATATGATTTGAGACTTTGGACAAAATGCATATAAAATTCAAGATCTGATTTTTAGAAGATATGATTTAAAGATTTAGATTGTTTGCATAATGATTCATGACTTAAAAAGAAGAAGATATGGAAACTTAGGTGTAAAGATTTACATTAATTAGGATATCTATTATTGTGATTACACCTAAATAGGGATTTTTGGATATATGGCATGCATTGAAATTAATGGTTATATTTGGTATAATTTATATGTGAATCTGCTGTAAAATGCTAGTTTAACAAAAATTGGAACAGATGTTATATGGCAAATTATGTCCATATTCTGCGCTTATGCAAACATGGAGTATATGTTGTGAATCATGACAATTATGTAGGCATATGAATTTAGGCCAATTTATGATTAGGCAAGACATGTAAATAGAACCTTTAGAAATATTAAATTTGCTAAATCTGCTAATTTGCCAAGTTGCCTAAACTGCTAGTTTTGTTATATTGCCTAGACTGCTAATTAGATTGAAATGCCTAATCTGTTAAATTTGTCGGTTGAAATGCCTAACCTGTTATATGCCAAAATCTGCTAAGTTGCTAAATCTGTTAAACCCGTTAAGTCATATAAAATCTGTTATCTGCTAAAATATGTTATCTGCTGATTATTGATATAATATGAATTGGCATATATATTGGGCGTGCGCATAAACGGTAAATTATTAATTAATTGGCCGCAAAGATAAACGTGACTAACTCGAGGTTAGAATGAGTTTGCGGCGTAATTCTGCCCGGAACCGCCCGGCACATCCAGTGGCCGCAAACAATAGGTTCTAATGTGAGAAGTTAGTCATAACCTGCTTAAGACACGAGGTTAGGTCTGGCTTGTGGCAGAAGTCTGCCCGGAACCGCCCGGCCCATCCAGCGGCCACAAGCTAGCGACCTAATGTGAGAGGTCTGGGCATTAATAATTAATTAATGCAAATCTAAGATAAGAATGACTTCTAAAATGTATTGGGGGAAAATAGGGTTAAACCAACTGGATTAATAGGTGTAGTAAACCCGTCCATGAATCTGTAGGCCCAATACAAAGTTAGACAAATCTGAAAAATCTGTACATCAAATCTGTTAGTCTGAAAACTTGTTAACTTAATCTGTGAACTAGTAAATCTGAATTCTGTATGTCTGAACTTGTAAACAAGTTAATCTGAGATCTGTTAATCTGGGGACACAAGGTTAGGCGGGGAATTACTTGTGTCATCTGTTGTTTGGGACCTATATTAGTCAGTAACCCTTTCTGGTATCTAAACTTTGACCCAACAGTAGGTAGGGTCCGGGCACGCTTACTGAACTAATTATAAGTGGTTCATTCTGATAATGGCGAGGGGTGTTGATGGTGCGTTTCAACCGGGTCATGTGCGTGCATGGATCCCGGTCTGCCTCTGAGGATTTAAGACGCCGTGACATCTGTAAATAGGTCTGTGCCAATTGGTTGTCACTTTAGGGAGTGATACACCCTACTGTGGGGCCGACACAAGATATTTATGTATTAGGGAGCCGATCGCTTGGGGTAGGGTTTTAGGGTACGCTTAGTTCTGTCTGTTTCTGTTGGTACCGTCTGTTTCTGTTGGGTGGTAACACCTGTCTGTTTCTGTGTGGTACCGTCTGTTCGGGTGGTAAAGGCCCATTACTACTGTACACCTAATTCTACATTCTGTTCCCGTAGGGATAAATCTGTTTCTGCTTCTGTTTGTTTCTGATCGGGTAGTAAAGGCCTATTATTAGCATTCTGTTTCTGTTAAAGTATTCTGTACCCGTTCCTGCTTCAATTTAGACATTAGGGTGACACCTAATTCGACTATACTAGTATTAGTGCAGAGAAGTGTAAAACAATAGTTTATATCATTCTGTTTTTCTGTTATATCTGCTAAACCTGTTACAGTTATCTCACTTCCAGTTTTACGTTCATATCATATTATTATTATCTGTTCATATGCTGAAAGTCACTGGACTTGCCAGACTTTTTGTCTGACCCTTGTTGTTTCGCCTCCTTTCTTCCGTTTCCCCCCCCCCCCCAGGTTATCCAAGGAGGGAATACTTTAGCTTGATCCGGATTTCTCTTTGCTTCAAGTGCTTAAAGTATGGCTTGGCTCTGTATAGCTTCCGTTCCATGGGGATTATGATTTTAAACCATGCATTTTGAAGGCTTTTGTACAAGACTGATATTTTGTACTTGAATTCTGAAATTTGAAAGGATGTAACCATATTAATTTCTGTTTCCGCTGTAATAAAGTTAAAAAATTTTCAAGTACTGTTTTATCTGTCTTGTAAGTTTCTGCTCTGCTTACTAAAATGCTCCACCAAAGTTAAGGCATTCCCTTTGTGAGTGACCTTAACGGAGGTGGGGTGTTACACTTGGTATCAGAGCTGAAGGTTACCAGATTGGGTAAAGTTTTTGAAAACTATTTTCAAAAAGGTTTTGGAAGGAAGTATTTTAAAAAATAAAGCTTATTTTGAAAAACATGATCCCCAAGAGCCATATATCTTTCTTTCAGTCCTTTTTGTATTGAACCTTTCCTTTTTCATTCCAGCATGTCTGAAGCATCTGAGATACCAGAGGGTGTTCATGTACCCGGTTGGTTTCGTCAATATCTTGAGGCTAGGACCGCCACTGCAGGTCCAGCAAATGATCCCCCTCCTCCACCCCCTCCTCGTGCAATTGCTTTCTCAAAGATCTGTAGAGATTTTAGGGCCATGGGTGGGAAGGATTTCAAAGGAACTGAATCATTCGTAGAAGCAAGGAATTGGCTCAAAGAAACTGAGGATCTATTCGTTATCTTCGAGGTGGACGATAGGCAGAAGGTACAGTTGGCAGTATGGCTGCTCAAAGACGAAGCTTCCTACTGGTGGGAAGTCACTAACGCCGAGAGGCCGGTTGAGACATGGATGGATTTCAGAACAAGGTTTGAGACAAAATTCCTCTCGCAAGCTGAACGAAGTTTACAATTGGAAAAGTTCTTATCTCTTAAGCAAGGAAGTATGACGGTCAAGGAATACGTCAACCAGTTCAACCAACTGGCTAGGTTCGGATTGGATTTAGTCAACACTCAGCATAAAAATGCTCTCTGCTTTGTTAAAGGATTGAACGAGCCACTGCACAGCCTAGCCATGACCCATGTACCCATGGGGGCAACTTACGAGAAACTGGTGGATATGGCACTACTGCACGAGGAAGACAAGGGCCCGAAAGAGACAAAGAAGGAAGAACCACAGAATAAGAAAGCGGGGCCCAAAAAGGAAACACAAAAGAAGGATGAAAAGACTGAAGATAAGAAGGAGAAAAAGTGCTTTACTTGTGGGAGCTCGACTCATCTGAACAAGGATTGCAGAAAAAGGAAAGGCACTTGCTTCAACTGTGGAGAGATGGGACACTTCACTAGGGACTGCCCGAAGAGACGAGGACAAGGAGGGCAGGCGAACACTCTTGAGGCTAGTGGCTAGGATAGAAATAGGAAAATTTCTATAGTAGGTTTAATTTCTTTATCTGATTATGGAGTTAAGACTTTTTCTGATTCTGGTATTTTGATTTTGTAATCGATACTCTGCACTTTAATACTAGTATTATTTCTGAATTCCGCTGTAGACTCAGACCCATAAGGGTTATGGATCATCTGTTTGAGATTGGGGTTTGAGGGATATCTGTGTTAGGCGTCAAGTATGACGCATACATTCTGAGTTTTCGTGTGGTATGATTTTATCATGCTTAGCTTCCTAAGAATCATTAGGGAACCTGATCTGTACCAGTAGTCTGTAAATATCTAAATACTTTTGATAGGATTTCCAGTTTTGACATTGTCTAAAGAAGGTAATCCTCTGGGTGTCAATTTGATGTTGGTTTCGGTCTTTGGGGCCGATACTTAGGACCCATGTCTAATGGGAACCAAATTTTCGTTCTATCTGTACTCGCTTCCATCATTCAACTGTATCCTATCGATCGAATCTTCGAACTTTAGGTAGAAACTAATGGGTGTAAACATGTGTTTGAGACATGTTATGTTTGATGGTTGCAAGTGGATGCAAGTGGTTGCTAGTGGTTGCCCTTGGATGCATATACACACACTAGGCACTAGATCGGCTCGAAAACACTCTCATACTGCATATGGATGGGTGAGCATTTTTCAATTCTTGTGGATGCAAAATGATTGATTCAGCACATGGATGTTGCATTTGAGTGAATGATTGTGCGCTCATATAGAAATAATATATATCATTAGAATTCTATTGCATACATGTTGGACTCATGGCACTGACATAATTCGCATTAAGGAGGTCAACTGAATCAGTAGACCGCCTGATCTTTGCATTAGATAAGGAACATATACACACACTTTTGCATATGTTCATACAACATTAGAAGTTTTCTAAGGACAATGGATGCTTGTGGATGATGGTTGAGTAGATGGGTGATTGGATGGTAGGACACATTCTTCTTAACTTGAAGATTTCGGGGACGAAATCCTCTAAGGAGGGGAGAATGTAACACCCCGTATTTTCTGTAAACATAAGAGTTAAAAAACAAGGTATAATTAATTTTCAGGAGAAGAAATAAAGGAAACGGGTTGTGCCATTGTGTTCATCTCGGAAAAATACGCGAAATAGAGTCCGAATTTGCGTAAATCGGAGTCCGTATGAAGAAGATATGGACGAACGAAGTTAGGCAGAAAAACCGGAAACAGGCCAAAATACACTGGCGCACTTGTGAAGTGCGCCAGTACAAAAATACACTGGCGCACCTGCCAAGTGCGCCCATACAAATCCAGCACCGAATTCTGGAGTGTTCTGAGGTGACCTGTCTTCTTTTGAGTGGCTGGATGATGTGTATTCGAGCTGTGCGATTCTGATGACTTCTGGACTGATCTGAAGGCTCTAAATCACCCTATTCTCCTATAAATACATCCCTAACCTAAACCTAGGTTTCTTACATAATTCTCTAGCCTCCATTGCTCTCTTCTTCTAATTAAAAATAAAAATGGCGTCGCTACTCTACTGGAATCAAAACTAGAAGCTAATCAACATCAACCTAAGCAACTCAATTCAATTTAGAGATTAAGGCTTCTGCAACAATTCTGCAATAACTAAAGTTCTTTCTTTAATCCAACCAAGGCAAGTATAGTTATTTTCTGCTATAAACATTAATTATAATTCTGATATGCTTTTAAATCTGAATCTGAGATTGTATATCTGTCAGATCTGTTTTTCTGTGACTGTTCTGTATCCCTTTCTGCTTCCTTTCTGTTTCTATTGCCAGGCTACCACGAGCCTGTGCCTAATATCATAAGAGATTAACGTATGAACGCAAATTTTGGGATAAATAATGAATGATGCGAAATTTGACGAGACTGAATTGAACATATGACTTTAGATCTGAGGCATAAAATATATTGACATATGACTTGGGATTGGATGCATGAATTTGACTATAAACATATAATTTATATATGTTGTATGCATAGTGTACGTTGTAATCTAGATCTGTAACTAATTAGAGAAATGAACATATGTTATTTAGATTTGTAATTAATTAGAAAAATAAGCATATGTTATAAACTAGTTTTAGACCTATGCATATTCTGTGATAAAAGAAGAAGAGGAACCACTGTAAGATTACATATGATTTGAGACTTTGGACAAAATGCATATAAAAGTCAAGATCTGATTTTTAGAAGATATGATTTAAAGATTTAGATTGTTTGCATAATGATTCATGACTTAAAAAGAAGAAGATATGGAAACTTAGGTGTAAAGATTTACATTAATTAGGATATCTATTATTGTGATTACACCTAAATAGGGATTTTTGGATATATGGCATGCATTGAAATTAATGGTTATATTTGGTATAATTTATATGTGAATCTGCTGTAAAATGCTAGTTTAACAAAAATTGGAACAGATGTTATATGGCAAATTATGTCCATATTCTGCGCTTATGCAAACATGGAGTATATGTTGTGAATCATGACAATTATGAAGGCATATGAATTTAGGCCAATTTATGATTAGGCAAGGCTTGTAAATAGAACCTTTAGAAATATTAAATTTGCTAAATCTGCTAATTTGCCAAGTTGCCTAAACTGCTAGTTTTGTTATATTGCCTAGACTGCTAATTAGATTGAAATGCCTAATCTGTTAAATTTGTCGGTTGAAATGCCTAACCTGTTATATGCCAAAATCTGCTAAGTTGCTAAATCTGTTAAATCCGTTAAGTCATATAAAATCTGTTATCTGCTAAAATCTGTTATCTGCTGATTATTGATATAATATGAATTGGCATATATATTGGGCGTGCACATAAACTGTAAATTATTAATTAATTGGCCGCAAAGATAAACGTGACTAACTCGAGGTTAGAATGAGTTTGCGGCGTAATTCTGCCCGGAACCGCCCGGCACATCCAGTGGCCGCAAACAATAGGTTCTAATGTGAGAAGTTAGTCATAACCTGCTTAAGACACGAGGTTAGGTCTGGCTTGTGGCAGAAGTCTGCCCGGAACCGCCCGGCCCATCCAGCGGCCACAAGCTAGCGACCTAATGTGAGAGGTCTGGGCATTAATAATTAATTAATGCAAATCTAAGATAAGAATGACGTCTATAATGTATTGGGGGAAAATAGGGTTAAACCAACTGGATTAATAGGTGTAGTAAACTCGTCCATGAATCTGTAGGCCCAATACAAAGTTAGACAAATCTGAAAAATCTGTACATCAAATCTGTTAGTCTGAAAACTTGTTAACTTAATCTGTGAACTAGTAAATCTGAATTCTGTATGTCTGAACTTGTAAACAAGTTAATCTGAGATCTGTTAGTCTGGGGACACAAGGTTAGGCGGGGAATTACTTGTGTCATCTGTTGTTTGGGACCCATATTAGTCAGTAACCCTTTCTGGTTTCAAAACTTTGACCCAACAGTAGGTAGGGTCCGGGCACGCTTACTGAACTAATTATAAGTTGTTCATTCTGATAATGGCGAGGGGTGTTGATGGTGCGTTCCAACCGGGTCATGTGCGTGCATGGATCCCGGTCTGCCTCTGAGGATGTAAGACGCCGTGACATCTGTAAATAGGTCTGTGCCAATTGGTTGTCACTTTAGGGAGTGATACACCCTACTGTGGGGCCGACACAGGATATTTATGTATTAGGGAGCCGATCGCTTGGGGTAGGGTTTTAGGGTACGCTTAGTTCTGTCTGTTTCTGTTGGTACCGTCTGTTTCTGTTGGGTGGTAACACCTGTCTGTTTCTGTGTGGTACCGTCTGTTCGGGTGGTAAAGGCCCATTACTAGTGTACACCTAATTCTACATTTTGTTTCCGTAGGGATAAATCTGTTTCTGCTTCTGTCTATTTCTGATCGGGTAGTAAAGGCCCATTATTAGCATTCTGTTTCTGTTAAAGTATTCTGTACCCGTTCCTGCTTCAATTTAGACATTAGGGTGACACCTAATTCGGCTGTACTACTATTAGTGCAGAGAAGTGTAAAACAATAGTTTATATCATTCTGTTTTTCTGTTATATCTGCTACACCTGTTACAGTTATCTCACATCCAGTTTTACGTTCATATCATATTATTATTATCTGTTCATATGCTGAAAGTCACTGGACTTGCCAGACTTTTTGTCTGACCCTTGTTGTTTCGCCTCCTTTCTTCCGTTTCCCCCCCCCCCCAGGTTATCCAAGGAGGGAATACTTTAGCTTGATCCGGATTTCTCTTTGCTTCAAGTGCTTAAAGTATGGCTTGGCTCTGTATAGCTTCCGTTCCATGGGGATTATGATTTTAAACCATGCATTTTGAAGGCTTTTGTACAAGACTGATATTTTGTACTTGAATTCTGAAATTTGAAAGGATGTAACCATATTAATTTCTGTTTCCGCTGTAATAAAGTTAAAAAAATTTCAAGTACTGTTTTATCTGTCTTGTAAGTTTCTGTTCTGCTTACTAAAATGCTCCACCAAAGTTAAGGCATTCCCTTTGTGAGTGACCTTAACGGAGGTGGGGTGTTACAGAAAGTGATCGAGAATGGAGTATCACCAGTTTTTCTCCAAAGCGATAATTAAATCTTTAATTAGATTTGAACGTGAAATGGTAATTAATTTTACCGATAACACCGAGGTGTTAGATATGGAGTATTACCAGTTTTGCTTCATGGGATGAATAGGTTGGGATTGGGAAATAAAATAAATAATTACTTCGGTGTCGTTCGCTAATCCCGACTAGTTTGAAAAACCTTAACATGGTTTGAAATGATATCCAAAGGAAGATTAAAGAATAAATTTAGAAGAATTTATCTTTGATAAAATTAATGGGAACCTTTCCCTAAGAATGTGAAATTTAGAAACTATCTGTAGGTTAGCTAAGAAGGATGGTTTCCTGGGTATTGATCTGATGTTGGTTTCGGCCTTCGGGGTTAATAGTTGGGGAATTGTTCTCTTGCTAATTTATGGTTAGTGACTGATGAATTGGAA
The DNA here is from genome assembly GCA_030737875.1 of Allium sativum. Taxonomy (NCBI): domain Eukaryota; kingdom Viridiplantae; phylum Streptophyta; class Magnoliopsida; order Asparagales; family Amaryllidaceae; genus Allium; species Allium sativum. The sequence continues at coordinate 326,366,048 of CM060926.1, forward strand.
TGAGGCGTATGTTGTGTTTGTGTAACATTTGTTTATTATATATGTGGGTTGTTCGGAAAGGCCGGGTTTATACCCATTCTGAATAACCGATTCGACGATATGTCGAGGATGAAGATGGTGGTTGAAGATCGGAAGTCTTCACATCGTTTGGATGATTATTGATGATCTTGATTGGGATGTACACCCAAGAGGAGGGAATCAGTCGGTGATCGTCCAGACATACTTGGAGATCGATGGATATGCGAGGAAAGTGCCTCCGGTTTTGTTCAGACCCAGAACGAACTTGTGAATGGACTATTGTCTGACATTTGATTTTATTCTGTGCTGATTGATCTCTATTAAATATACATCTGTTTGGCGGCGGAGAATTTATTCTCTTGCTTAACGCCCTTCTCTGAGACGTACGAGCTCAGAGGTTGCATATCGATGGACATCAGTCGCATGGAGTGAATAGCCTGTGTGGCAAGCCTAAGTGGCAGATGATCAAGGCCTCTGTTGAAAAGCAATGTCTTGTGGTTGATGATCAAAGCACGGCCTGAGTGGCACAGCTTTGTGTATAGCGTGGATTCGTGAGCCTCACACCTCGGTATGAATCAAAAACGGGATAAGGACTGTAGGGAGTGTAACACCCCGTAATTCTGTAACACTAAGATTCAAAAATCAAGGCAGAATTAAATTTTAGAATCAAAATCAAGGGAAACGGGCTGCGACATTGCGTTCGTCTCGGAATTCTGCATGAAAACGAGTCCGAGTTTGCGAGAATCGGAGTCCGTATGAAGGAGTTATGACCTCCGGAAGTTTCAGAATTCAGTTTAAAATTCGAACAAGTCAAAAACGAGTTCAAATTCGACAAACAGACCCAGATTGGGCTGGGCGGGAAGATTCCCGCCCAGGACCCAGGTCGACTGGGTAGTCGACCTAGGGGTCGACCCCCCTTCTTTTTCCAGATCTGCAGTCTGGTTCGTTCTTCTGTATCTAGACGCCATTCTAACAAGATTCGTTGACTTCTACACTATATAAACAACCTTAGTCTCCTTCTCTATTCACAATTCTTTTCTATCCTTATGTTGCCTCTGAGAAAATATATATAAATAAATAGAAATAAGAAAATAATACGAAGATCCAAGACGAGGAAATGCTGCTTAAGACTTTCAAGAGGAGATTCAAGTCAAGTTAGGATTCAAGTGATGATTCAAACAACTTCAACGACTGTTTTTCTACGAATCTAATATAATCTCTGTAAGTCGGTTACTTTTTAGATTTGAACGTTTTCTATATTCGTGACATGAAATTAAAGGAATAAAAGAACATGCCAAATCTTTCTATTCGAATCTGTGCCTATATCTTTGGACCTAATTAAGGACTGTTATGATTCGATGACCAATTAGGCCTTGCCTATGACTATGAACATTGCCTATGAGTATGAACATTGCCTATGACTATAAACGTTGCCTATGGCTATGACTGTGACTATGAGGATTATTTCCTTGACTATGAATACAAGCCTATGCCCTTGATTAGGGAGCATAAACTATTGCCTATGACATAAATTGGACAATTGTGATTAAACACCTATGATTCATGACTAGGAAAGTGTTGCCTATGTTTTGTGACTATGAAATTGGGTCTAAACCCGATTATCTATTCTGTCCATTCTTGGTTTTCTTTGGTTTTAGATCTTGGGAATTTACCTATTAAGTTAGGTCTACCCATGTTTATCTATTCTGTCTATTCTTGGTTTTCTTTGGTTTTAGACCTTGGGAATTTACCTATTGAGTTAGGTCTACCCATGTTCTTGAACCTATACTATTCAACCCTTTTCATGTCGTAATATTACAATGCCTGTGAATTGTCATCTTATGCCAGTTATTATGCCTATCTTTTTCGTAGCATCTTTGGTTCATTCCCTATTTTCTACGAATCTAGATTTATCTATAATCTAGGTTGAATCACGATTATACGAACGGTGGGAATACGATTTGGGCAAAATATGAAATTTACTAAAAACATAGTTATATACTTGGAAATTGAAATAAATTGGGAACATGTATTATGGCATGTTCATAGAGATGCAAATTGGATAAATTTGACATGAATTATAGGATATGAATCTAGCATCGGCTCGTTAATCTAGCATTTACATGAATTGTGAACTAGAATAATAAGTCTAGTTTGACATGAACGGTAATTAGAATGTTAAATCAGAATTGGATTAGCCAATTTGGCATAATAAGTATATTGGCATAAATTTGAAATTGGCCATAATTGCGAGTAATTGTCACATTTAGCAAAATCATGGTTAGTGACATTTAATTTTGTATAGTTTATATACCAAAAAGTCATAAATATGATATTGAGGGGAAAATGGGCCATAAGAATAAATGTTGACAATTTACATTAAAAGAGGAATTAGGATATAAGTAAATTAGGAATAATTTACTTATAGAATTTGACTTAAACGAGAAAATATAAATTTAGACAAATTAAAGGTTTCTTAACGACATCTCTTTTAATAATACACCAGAAAGTTCTAGGGTGACAGAGAGGATAGTGTCTAGGCTTGAGTTTGGCAAATACAAGTTTCCTGCTCTCCCTGGCTATCCCTAACTGATCCGACGGACGGGATGGTTACTTTCAAAACCTGATTTGAGAATTAATCAAAACCCTTTGAACTTAGAAAACACGAATATGCCTAACCCGAGGTTAGACTGAGTTGCGATGTAAACCTGCCCGGAACCAACTGGCACATCCAGTAATCGCAACAATATCTGCCTAATGTGAGTGGTAGCGGCTTTAATTTATTTAGTTAAATCTAGAACAAGAATGGCAGGGTTAAGTTAACTAAGACACTTAACCAATTCAACATGATAACCAGACCGGTGGGTGGGGTTAGATTCATAACAGACACTTAACACAGTTAAGCTAGAATGGGAGGGTTAAGTCTATAGGAACACTTAACCAACTTAACACAGTTAAGCTAGGATGGGAGGGCTAAGTCCATAGGGGCACTTAACCAACTTCACATGGTAACAAGACAAGATTTGTAGGGGTTAAGTAACTAAGAAAACACTTAGCCAAATTAACATGTTAACTAGACTAGAAGGTGGGGTTAATTAAAGTTAATACACTTAGCCAAATTAACATGTTAACTAGACTAGAAGGTGGGGTTAAGTAAAGTTAATACACTTTGCCAAATTAACATGTTAACTAGACTAGAGGTTGGGGTTAAGTAAAACTCAATACACTTAGCCAATTTGATATGTTAGCTGGGCTAGACCGTAGGGTTAAGTAAACTCGAACATTTAACCATCAGATTTGTGGTAAAGGAATAGGGTTAAGTCTAAAACATGAAGGGATAATACTTAACCGTTAATAACATGTTAGTTAAAACAGACGGGCAAGGTTAAGTTAAAAGGGACACTTAACCAATATAACTTGGTTTGTGGTAGGGTTAAGTCAACGTGAAGTACTAATAACACTTAACCAGTTTATCATGATAAATGAAGAGGGTTAAGTTAGCTTGAATTGACTAATGACACTTAACCAATCCAAATTGACGGGAAAGAGAACTAAGTAGTAAACCTTAGTTAAAAGGAGCTAAGTAGTAAACCTTAGTTAAGAAAACAATGATTCTGGTAACTAAGTGGTAAACCTTAGTTAGTAGAACTAAGTTGTAATTCTTAGTATAACACGGGAAGGAGCGAATGTCTGTCTGAGTAAAAAGAAGTCTCCAACGAATTGGGTCACGAAGCCCGAGGCTTTGAGGGGATGTGAGGGTACTCTTGGTATCCCTCTGTGAGGCTGCTGATGATTCTCCTGGCCTCATAGAGGTTAAGGTCTGCGTTAGAAGAACCAGGGGTATGCCTTGGTTGCAATATATGGCAACCTAAAGACTAGGATGGACCGGCGTGATTCGGCAAGAAAACGGTAGCCCTGTGATAGCAACTCGTCGTCTACCATCCATCTTCAGTCAATCGAGATACGTGAAGCGGAAAGGCGGAGAACTCCAAAAGACCATATACTTGCTATCTAGTTATGGGTGAGGATGGCCATAGGTTAGTGGGGGCACCAGGGGCCTGCGTATAGTTCTCATTTTTCAAGGTGTGCCTTTCATTAGTTCAGGGAGGGGTCAAGTGGGACCATAGCCACTGGAACAAAAACGGACCTTAGCATCTGCATCGGTAGATATCTGAAAGCTCTCGACCGAGTTCTGTATTCCTTGATTTTTCCTACCATAGGACTCGGGCTACACATTACAGGACATGTGCATCTAGACAAGCGATAGCGATTAGCGATACATGCATGGGGAAGTATATGAACATATACCACTCTAGGTAGTGTGTCCTAGACTTGGGGGCATCGTTCGATAGGTAGCATAATCCCTAGTTGGACTAGGTGGCATAAACCATGAATCCGAGAAGCGTTCAGCAGATAGCGTAAACTCTAGTTGAATCTAGAAAGCACTTGATAGAAAACCCTAGATTAGATCTAGGTAATAAATAATAAATGTATGCCTGAAGGCAACGGAAACTACAGGGATTGGGATCGCGTTATCATTACTAGTTGGGACACTAGATAAGTGGTGCAGAGATATAGAAACCTGTATAACAAGAAAATAGCGAAGCAGCGAAAGTATTAGAACATATCCAGTTTATCTTATCTTAGCATGTCTTGTGATTATCTTGTCTTGCTGACCCTATCATCATGATGTTATCTTGTATTTAGTTAATTCATGTCGTTTGTTTCCCATGTTCACATGCTAGAAGTTACTGAACTTACTCAGGCTTTATGTCTGACTCTGTTTTTCTTTCGTCTTCTTTTCTTCCGTCCCCCCCCCCCCCCCAGGTAGTAAAGGAGGGAATAGTATAGCTCACGTTAAGTTGGACTGTCACTCATTCCCAGCTTGAAGATTTGTCGAAGTTTTACTTGGATTCTCTTTTCAGATGCTATGGCTGGTACTTGCTACATTGGGGAATATAAATGTATTTTTATGCTTCTTTATTTTGTAAGATAGATGATACTCTGATATTGTAAAGAAATCATTGTACAAACTATTTTATCAATAAAGAAAAGTTTTATTTTACGCTGTTTAATTTCTGTCTGTCTTGTAATTTATCTGCATCTTTTACCCTAAATGCTCCACAGAACTTAGTGCATTCCCTTTGTGAGTGACACTAACGGATGTGGGGTGTTACACGTCGTATCAGAGCAGAAGGTTACCGGATCAGATAAAAGATTTGAAAAATTGTTTTCAAAATTGTTTTAAAAGAAGCATTTTCAAGAGAAAAGATTTGTTTTAAAGGCATATTCCCCAAAGCCATACGCACTATCTTCTCTTCCTCTATTTGAATTCTTGTCTCCTTCTTTCTTGAGTCTCTGGGGCTCCTGGCTTTCTGGGAGGTAACCTCATCGATGGGCGAAGTAGTGCCCCGGCTTCCATCCATAGCCGTAGTTGTTTCACCTATAGCCAATTTTCTTTCAAGCTTATAGGGTTTTCTGTACAATGGAAGCAACTTTCGAGAAGTTTGTCAACATGACTACACACGGAAGAGGACGAGGAATTCATGGATGTAGATTTAGCTCACGAAGGAGGAAGAAATTATAAAACCTAAGACAAGAGGAAGTATCTTTTCTAGGGTATGATAGGGCATATAATTAAGGACAAGGGCAAGAACGAGGAACAAGATTTTCAGAAGGGCAAGTACATACTTTCACCACCAAGCGTAGCTAGGAGAAAGTTAGTAAAGTTTTGTTGGAAGAGTCTAGTTTTGTTGTTCGTACTCTTTCCTTTGGTTTTAGCGCTTCGCATTTGTTTATATCCACTTCCATAGTTGAGTCTCGGCACCATAGTACTTGTATAGTAGAAAGATCCCACTAGTGTCTCAAATCCAATTGGCGGTCCGACCAGTTTATTTTTGGTTAGTATGGATTTGAGAATAGCTATCGAGTTTGCTTATATCATCTCACATAGATTGTCTAAATTCGGAGGAGGTATTCCTTGGGTGCTCGTCTGATACTGGTTTAGGCCTTTGGGGCTTGTAGTTGAGGAATGTCGAGTTCGACTAGGATGGCTCGCGTGAGAGATGAATAGTTGTGGCAGGCACTCCAAAAAGCACGTAGTAACCTTTCGATCATTATAGTTATGGCATGGCAGATAAGAGGGAGACCTCTAATCATTTTAGTACATATACTTGGCACCATAATTGACATATGTTTATTTTGTAAATGGAGGTCAGAAACTTCACAATCGTGAAGTTAAATTAGTTAAGATACAGTGGAGTAAAGCTCAAGAAGGCTAGATCCTAGCAACATACCCTTTTCCTTAAGGGTGCATCCTCGATTTCTTTCTTTTAGGAGCTTTACGCGTAATTGTTTCTCTCTTTCCAAAGTATATCACCTAGGTCATATCTTCGATCCTTAGGTAGAAGCCAATGGATGTAAACATGTATTTGAAACATGTTATGGTTGATGGTTGCAAGTGGTTGCTAATGGTTGCTCGTGAATGCATATGCATACGTATTAGGCACTAGATCAAGTTCAGACGCTTCCATCTTGCATTTACAGATATGTATTTGTTTATAATTTGAGCCTGATATGTTATCATATGGATGTTGCATATGGATGAATGGCTATGCACACATGTAGTATTTACATAACTAGGGACGCTTCCATACATGATTGGACGCATGGCACTGACATGATTCGCATTAAGGAGGTCAACTGAATCAGTAGACCGCCTGATTTTGCATTGGATAAAGACATATACACACACTATGCATATGAACATGAAAGCACTAGAAATCTTTTAAGGACAATAAATGCCTGTGATTGAATGGTTGAGTAGATGGGTGATTGGATGGTAGGACACATTCTTCCTAACTTGAAATTTTCTGGGACGAAATCCTTTTAAGTGGGGGAGAATGTAACACCCCCTAATTCTGTAACACTAAGATTCACAAATCAAGGCAGAATTAAATTTTAAAATCAAAATCAAGGGAAACGGGCTGCGCCATTGCGTTCGTCTCGGAATTCTGCATGAAAACGAGTCCGAGTTTGCGAGAATCGGAGTCCGTATGAAGGAGTTATGACCTCCGGAAGTTTCAGAATTCAGTTTAAAATTCGAACAGGTCAAAAACGAGTTCAAATTCGAAAAACAGACCCAGATTGGGCTGGGCGGGAAGATTCCCGCCCAGGACCCAGGTCGACTGGGTAGTCGACCTTGGGGTCGACCCCCCTGCTTTTTCCAGATCTGCAGTCTGGTTCGTTCTTCTTTATCTAGACGCCATTCTAACCAGATTCGTTGACTTCTACACTATATAAACAGCCCTAGTCTCCTTCTCTATTCACAATTCTTTTCTATCCTTATGTTGCCGCTGAGAAAATATATATAATTAAAAATAAGAAAATAATACGAAGATCCAAGACGAGGAAATGCTGCTTAAGACTTTCAAGAGGAGATTTAAGTCAAGCTAGGATTCAAGTGATGATTCAAATGACTTCAAAGAGTGTTTTTCTACGAATCTAATATAATCTCTGTAAGTCGGTTACTTTTTAGATTTGAACGTATTCTATATTCGTGACATGAAATTAAAGGAATAAAAGAACATGCCAAATCTTTCTATTTGAATATGTGCCTATATTTTTGGACCTAATTATGGACTGTTATGATTCGATGACCAATTAGGCCTTGCCTATGACTATGAACATTGCCTATGACTATGAACATTTCCTATGACTATGAACATTGCCTATGACTATGAACATTGGATATGACTATAAACATTGCCTATTACTGTGACTATGACTATGAGGATTATTTCATTGACTATGAATACAAGCCTATGCCGTTGATTAGGAAGCATAAACTATTGCCTATGACATAAATTGGACAATTGTGATTAAACACCTATGATTCATGACTAGGAAAGTGTTGACTAAGTTTTGTGACTATGAAATTGGGTCTAAACCCGATTATCTATTCTGTCTATTCTTGGTTTTCTTTGGTTTTAGATCTTGGGAATTTACCTATTAAGTTAGGTCTACCCATGTTTATCTATTCTGTCTATTCTTGGTTTTCTTTGGTTTTAGACCTTGGGAATTTACCTATTGAGTTAGGTCTACCCATGTTCTTGAACCTATACTATTCAACCCTTTTCATGTCGTAATATTACCATGCCTGTGAATTGTCATCTTATGCCAGTTATTATGCCTATCTTTTTCGTAGCATCTTTGGTTCATTCCCTATTTTCTACCAATCTAGATTTATCTATAATCTAGGTTGAATCACGATTATACGAACGGTGGGAATACGATTTGGGAAAAATATGAAATTTACTAAAAACATAGTTATATACTTGGAAATTGGCATAAATTGGGAACATGTATTATGGCATGTTCATAGAGATGCAAATTGGATAAATTTTACATGAATTATAGGATGTAAACCTAGCATCGACTTGTAAATCTAGCATTTACATGAATTGTGAACTAGAATAATAAGTCTAGTTTGACATGAACGGTAATTAGAATGTTAAATCAGAATTGGATTAGCCAATTTGGCATAATAAGTATATTGGCATAAATTTGAAATTGGCCATAATTGCGGGTAATTGTCACGTTTAGCAAAATCATGGTTAGTGACATTTAATTTGGTATAGTTTATATACCAAAAAGGCATAAATATGATATAGAGGGGAAAATGGGCCATAAGAATAAATGTTGACAATTTACATTAAAAGAGGAATTAGGAAATAAGTAAATTAGGAATAATTTACTTATAGAATTTGTCCTAAATGAGAAAAATATAAATTTAGACAAATTAAAGGTTTCTTAATGACATCTCTTTTAATAATACACCAGAAAGTTCTAGGGTGACAGAGAGGATAGTGTCTAGGCTTGAGTTTGGAAAATACAAGTTTCCTGCTCTCCCTGGCTATCCCTAACTGATCCGACAGACGGGATGGTTACTTTCAAAACCTGATTTGAGAATTAATCAAAACCCTTTGAACTTAGAAAACACGAATATGCCTAACCCGAGGTTAGACTGAGTTGCGATGTAAACTTGCCCGGAACCAACCGGCACATCCAGTAATCGCAACAATATCTGTATAATGTGAGTGGTAGAGGCTTTAATTTATTTAGTTAAAGCTAGAATAAGAATGGCAGGGTTAAGTTAACTAAGACACTTAACCAATTCAACAAGATAACCAGACCGGTGGGTGGGGTTAGGTTCATAACAGACACTTAACACAGTTAAGTTAGAATGGGAGGGTTAAGTCCATAGGAACACTTAACCAACTTAACACAGTTAAGCTAGGATGGGAGGGCTAAGTCCATAGGGGCACTTAACCAACTTCACATGGTAACAAGACAAGATTTGTAGGGGTTAAGTAACTAAGAAAACACTTAGCCAAATTAACATGTTAACTAGACTAGAAGGTGGGGTTAAGTAAAGTTAATACACTTAGCCAAATTAACATGTTAACTAGACTAGAAGGTGGGGTTAAGTAAAGTTAATACACTTAGCCAAATTAACATGTTAACTAGACTAGAGGTTGGGGTTAAGTAAAACTCAATACACTTAGCCAATTTGATATGTTAGCTGGGCTAGACCGTAGGGTTAAGTAAACTCGAACGCTTAACCATCAGATTTGTGGTAAAGGAATAGGGTTAAGTCTAAAAGATGAAGGGATAATACTTAACCGTTAATAACATGTTAGTTAAAATAGACGGGCAAGGTTAACTTAAAAGGGACACTTAAACAATATAACTTGGTTTGTGGTAGGGTTAAGTCAACGTGAAGTACTAATAACACTTAACCAGTTTATCAGGATAAATGAAGAGGGTTAAGTTAGCTTGAATTGACTAATGACACTTAACCAATCCAAATTGACGGGAAAGAGAACTAAGTAGTAAACCTTAGTTAAAAAGATCTAAGTAGTAAACATTAGTTAAGAAAACAACGATTCTGGAAACTAAGTGGTAAACCTTAGTTAGTAGAACTAAGTAGTAATTCTTAGTATAACACGGGAAGAAGCGAATGTCCGTCTGAGTAAAAAGAAGGCTCCAACGAATTGGGTTACGAAGCCCGAGGCTTCAAGTGGACGTGTGGGTACTCTTGGTATCCCTCTGTGAGGCTGCAGATGATTCTCCTGGGCTCACAGAGGTTAATATCTGCGTTAGAAGAACCAGGGGTATGCCTTGGTTGCAATATATGGCAACCTAAAGACTAGGATGGACCGGCGTGATTCGGCGAGAAAACGGTAGCCCTGTGATAGCAACTCATCGTCTACAATCCATCTTCAGTCAATCGAGATACGTGAAGCGAAAAGGCGGAGAACTCCAAAAGACCATATACTTGTTCTCTAGTTATGGGTGAGGATGGCCATAGGTTAGTGGGGCACCAGGGGCCTGCGTATAGTTCTCATTTTTCAAGGTGTGCCTTTCCTTAGTTGAGGGAGGGGACAAGTGGGACCATAGCCACTGGAACAAAAACAGACCTTAGCATCTGCATCGGCAGATATCGGAAAGCTCCCGACCGAGTTCTGTATTCCTTGATTTGCCCTACCACAGGACTCGGGCTGCACATTATAGGACATGTGCATCTACACAAGCGATAGCGATTCGCGATACATGTCTGTTGAAGTATAGGAACATATACCACTCTAGGTAGTGTGTCCTAGACTTGGGGGCATCGTTCGACAGGTAGTATAATCCCTAGTTGGACTAGGTGGCATAAACCCTGAATCCGAGAAGCGTTCAGCAGATAGCTTAAACTCTAGAAAGCACTTGATAAAAAACCCTAGATTAGATCTAGGTAATAAATAATAAATGTATGCCTGAAGGCAACGGAAACTACAGGGATTGGGATCGCGTTATCGTTACTAGTTGGGACACTAGATAAGTGGTGCAGAGATATAGAAACCAGTATAACAAGAAAATAGCGAAACAACGAAAGTATTAGAACATATCCAGTTTATCTTATCTTAGCATGTCTTGTGATTATCTTGTCTTGCTGACCCTATCATCATGGTGTTATCTTGTATTCAGTTAATTCATGTCGTTTGTTTTCCATGTTCACATGCTAGAAGTTACTGAACTTACTCAGGCTTTATGTCTGACTCTGTTTTTCTTTCGTCTTCTTTTCTTCCGTTCCCCCCCCCCCCAGGTAGTAAAGGAGGGAATAGTATAGCTCACGTTAAGTTGGACTGTCACTCATTCCCAGCTTGAAGATTTGTCGAAATTTTACTTGGATTCTCTTTTCGGATGCTATGGCTGGTACTTGCTACATTGGGGAATATAAATGTATTTTTATGCTTCTTTATTTTGTAAGACAGATAATACTCTGATATTGTAAAGAAATCATTGTACAAACTATTTTATCAATAAAGCAAAGTTTTATTTTCCGCTGTTTAATTTCTGTCTATCTTGTAATTTATCTGCATCTTTTACCCTAAATGCTCCACAGAACTTAGTGCATTCCCTTTGTGAGTGACACTAACGGATGTGGGGTGTTACAGGGAGAGCACGATGTTTCTTTCTTGCTATGGGTGGTGTCAGTGCTTAAACTAGCTGACATTTATATATATTTTTACCTATGTGGTGGTTGGAATGAGGCACCTCGATTTTAGGTCTGTTAAGACCGGGAAACGTGTGTTCAGGAATTGCCAATCCGCAAACGTAAGAGAGGACCGACCCTAAAGATCCAAGGGTTACCTAGAGTGAGTAGTCCTGAGGCATTTGCTAGAGTGTCTCGAAGCGGAGAGGAGCTTGCCCCTTGCCTTGACTCATGACGGAAATCCAATTTCCAATACGAGATATTTCGGTTTTGATTGTAGAGCCTAGTATTGGCGACATGATAGATGGTACCCATGCCGCCTATGATTGATATTTATGATTGAAATTGTTTTGGCACTATACACTTATAATAGTATCAAATGATTTGTTTTAAACGTACCAAGCATATTTGGCTATTATAAGGGAAAACCCTATCCTCCGGCTTGCTTTGCATTGTGTGATGGGACCTGGGTCTTATAAAAGCTTCATTTTTCCAAAAAAAAAACATTGCGCTGTTTTGTTATATGCACTAGTGTTCTTGGGAGGAAACCCATTCCATGTTATACGGCATGGTCCCTTGAATTATTCTCTTTCAAAGTAAAGTTTTAATGAATTTTTTAGTTCTCACACCAGTCGCATGACTGACCTGGAGTTTATTTTTTTAACCTAAACTCTGGGTGCCCTTATTCTCGACACGAGCAGCTAGTAGTTTTGATTTTGTAGATTTATATTCACAGGATCCTAGTTTATAGCTGAAATGATATTTGGAAAGCTTTGTATCCGTGTATTTCTATCAGTTATGTTTTGTATTATTTTTCTGCTGTAGTATTGTATTTAAATCTATGATTTCCACTGTTGTATAATATTCATTCCTTCTCTGTATATTCTTGTATTCTGATGGAATTGTTGTAATTAACAATGAAATGTTCTTCTGTTTGTGTTCCGATGTGTGTTGTTCTCAACGCCATCCGTGCTTTCCTTCACAGGGAAGTTCAGGTCGTGTCAATTTGGTATCAGAGCTTTGGTTTACAGAGCTCGAGAACAAGACACATTAGAACCATACGAAAGAATTCATTAGATATTGGATTAGTAATATCCAATTAGAATAACTCGTTAGAGATGGATCAGTAGTATCCTAGAACGAGTGTGAAGAGTATATTTTAAAAATAAAAACGAAAATAAATTTTGTTTTGAAAGTTAAATTCAAGTATATGTATTTGAATATTTTATTTGTATTGAATTTGGACAATCAAGTATATAAAGATTTTGCATATATGCGTCATGATCATATATTCGAAGTTTTAATATACTGGATAGATATAGAATCACACTCTAGTCGCCCAAACATGATTCTGATGATGGCGCGCCATCACCAGTATTTATGTTCATGTTTCAAAAGTGGGATTTCTATATATTTCCATTAGACTGGTGTGAGAATCAAAACTAGATAGACTTATTGTTGTGATTTGGCATCAAAAACATGATTTTCTCTCTCTATATATATATCAAGATTATGAATTTGAAAAGCTAATCAACTAATTGATTGATGGTTGTGTTGTATGATTATTGTTTTGATTAATTAAATTTTGAACTGTTTAGCCTAATGGAACCGAATATTGAACTGAACTGAAAAATGATTACAATTGCATGCATATACATGCACTTACATTAAACAGGTCATAGCAAGGAGGCTTGAGCAGAAGAATAAAATTGTTTGCCCGACAAATAGGTATATGTTTAAAATTTATTGGGTTTGGATGATTTTATGAGCTGATTGGCTTTTTCTTTTTCTTTTTCTTTTGGATTGAAGAAGGCCATGGGAGGCTATATGAAATATCCCGAAGTCCCCGATGCAGGGGAGGTTATGGCGAAATTTTTCGAAAATTTAGGGTGTTAGCCAAATTTTTGAAAAATTTGAAAAGTTCTTAGAAACTGAAATGTTGAAGAACTTAAGCCGTAATGAAAATAATGGAAGTTGAGTTGACAAGTTAAACAACTTTCAGCTTCGTTCCTTTTCGGGGACGAAAAGTTTTAAGTGGGGGAGAATGTAACAGCCCGGAAATTCTGAGCCAATTAAAATTTTTATTTTGGCAATTTTAATGAATTTGGATTATTTAAAATGAATTGTTTTAAATAATATTGATGGGAAATTTATTTTGAATAGAATTAGAACGTATATATTTATATGGATCGTCGTTAGAATATAAATATTTTATTTTAAATATAAAAGGAATTGAAAATGGCGCGGTAGTTTGAAAATCCGATTTCAAATTTCAAATGAATGCCCAGGATTCAAAATAAACCAGATTTTAGCGATACCAAAAATATTAGAATCTATTTGAGAATATCTTTCCAACGAATATGAAAAATCGAAATTTCATAGCGGGGACAAAAAGTTACGTCCAATTGAAAATTCAGAATAGTCGCTACGGAATTCTAGACCTTAAAAATGGAAATTTTGCAATAGACCTCGGTTTTCAATGAAATCACTTTTGTTGGATCCGTGATGTCAAGTTATTGCTAGATTCCAAAATTCGTAATTTTTCGAATCAATATGTGAGCATGGCGAAGGTAAACGCGTTTGACCAATTTTAGTTGATTTTAATCGACTAGAAAATGGTCATTTTTCAAACGGTCCCAGAATTTGATGAAATTAGTTTTGTTAGGACCGTATCGTCAATACGAAGCTAGAAAGTATTTTTCGGGAATTTTTAGAGTTAGTATGTGGCCCCGGTAAATTGAAATGTGCATTCAAATTCAATATATAGATTTATATTTTGATTTTGACGAAAAATGATCGAAACAATCGAATCATCATACGAAACATATCTCATTGTGTTCGGAATGGGGGTAATTAGCTAGGAACGACAGTCATTGGGTCTGGTTTTGGGTTCGATTTAAAAAGCAACTTTTTAGAGGAAAATAAATTAATATATATATATATATATATATATATATTTACATATTGACCCCTCCCTCCCTTCCCACTTCACAATCAGTCAAACCCATCCCAAATGAAAAACCCATCAAGCCCCATGCCCTAACCGCCGCCTCCCACCTTCGCTCAGTCGCCGAACTCTCCCCCTCTGATTCCGCATCAGCACCCTCCCTCTTCTCCCCTCCTCCGCCTGCTCGCCAGAACCGCAACCCCCACGTTCGAGAAACAGAAAACTCGCGCACCCTTTCCTATAGCGCCACCGCTTGAGCCCCCCTCCTTCGATGTTGTGACCCCACTACGCCACACCCGGGAGCTCCAGCTTCCCCTCCGGCAATGAAACCCTAAGAAAATTCTAACTATAAGTTTTTTTATTTTTCTTATTTGATTTTCATTCTGAACAAATGCATGATTTCCTCGATTGAAATATATGATTTCTCGAATGGAGAAATAGGATTTTTAAGAATGTAAAAGTAGGATTTTTATTTATTTAAAAGTTTAGATCTTTGATAAGGAAAAGGTTTTATTTTGAAATGAAGGATGAGATTTTTATTATATAAGAAGATTAAAAATATGATTTTTATATTAGAAGAAGATTAAAAATATGATTTTTATATTATATAGATAATAAAAATTCGATCTTTATTATGTAGGAGATTAAAAATTTGATTTTTATTCATGTAGAGTAATAAAAATATAATTTTTATTATATTGCTAGCAAGATAAAAATATAATTTTTATCATGGAAGTAGCGTTGGAAAGGAGTGATTTTTACATAAGTAGCAGTGATATAAAAATACTATCTTTATATATAAAAATATAAGTTTTATATAGAGAATAGCATGATAAAAATATAATCTTTATTATATGAACACAGTTGTAAAAATAGAATTTTTATCTATATAGTAGTGATTATAAAAATGTGATTTTTATATACATAGCAACAATATAAAAATGTGGTTTTTATATATGTATTGGCTATGGACAATGAAATTGACAAAAGGCGAGCACGACAAAGATTTCTACATATGAAGAGTCGTGGCGTTTGATTTAGCTAGTCGGTGAGAACTCTAACTTTAAATCTTGTTTTCTAGTTAAAATTATATACTAGGATGCAGACGGTGCTTAGCAGCACCCGATACCCGTCGTCCACAGACCACAGATGCCTTGTATGCTTGTTTGATGTGTTGTGAAGTTTGTTTATCATGTTGATGTGAAATTGAAAATAAATATTTATGTGTTTAAATAAATTAATTTATCGTTAAAAATATAATTTTTAACGTGAAGGTGAATAAATAAATATTCATTTACAAACCAGACGGTTTGTTTATGTAAACCTATTTGAAGGACATTGATTGGGACGATAAATTTTACACGTCACCCAACTGCACAAATAATATTTGGTGTTTGTGGATTGAAACCCCACAAGGGTGTTGGGATGATATTTGGTGTACACTAATCCCAATTATTTAGTTGTATGTCGATCGATTGGTCGACGGACTGTGTAAGCATTAATTATTTATATTTAATGCTTATGCAGTTGTGTGGTGCACTTTGGATGATGGTTGATTATTTATCGTTGCTATTATATACATGTGTTGTATGGAATCCATATAATTAACATTATATGATAATTGATTGGGCCTCATTCCAATTGGGAAAATAAAGAATATTATAAAATAAAGATTTATGTGTCGAATAGAATAAATAGTCATGTGTTGACGATGCTCATGTGTTGAGAATATTCATCTGTTGAAACTTATCATGTGTTGAACGAAATATTTTAACAATAAAATTTACATCTTTATCATATGTATAATTAGAAACTAACTCGAAAATAGATAAGATGAGTGGCCTCCTGGGTATTGATCTAATGTTGGTTTCGGCCTTCGGGGTTAATATTTAGGGAATCGTTCTCTTACTAATTTACGGTTGGAGTCTGATTAAAAAAAATTAAACGATAGAAATCGTAATTTTATAAAATATATCAATAACAAAAATAGTCATGTGTTGGCAGTACTCATGTGTTGAGAATAGTCATGTGTTGTAAGAAATATAGATTCATGTGTTGAATAGAATAAATACTCATTTGTTGAATAGAATAACGAAGTTATTGAAAAATATAAAGCCGCGTTGATTAGAGATGCGCTATTTTGACACGAATGATATTGATATCGATTATATTCGTTTTTATAATGATTATAGAAAAGGAAGTGACTTCAAAATAAAACAATTTGAAAATACTGTCATTTGTATATCGATGATGTGGAATATTCAATTTTGATTCAAAATTGAATATGAAGTTGAAATCGTTTCAAAAATGAATTTAAAATGATTTATAAAATACGTTTTAAAAGGAAATCGATGAAATATATATATTATATATATAATGGCCTAAATAGAACGCACCGCGCTGCGGCAGTTCGTGAATTTCGACCATTGACTTCGAATGGACATTACGGGAGATCTGACCATCGGATACTCCTAAAACCAGAACCTTGGGTCCGTATCGAAAAGAGATTTCCAATGAATATTAGAAATTTAAAATCTTACGGTTGGATTTGGAATTATGTCCAAATCAAATTTGGAAAAGGTCGTTGTAAGTGCAGTTCGTTGGCAGTTATTGAAAACCGACTGTACGAGCTTTGATAAAATTATTAAAAATATTAATAATTTGTGTAAAATCATATTACATTAATTGGAAAGAACCGGGATGAAAAATTCCACATTTGAAAGGATAAAAATATATTTTTATCGAAATGACTTGTTTGTAACTAGAATTAAAATCAATTTATTTTTGAAATAAATAAATTGAATTTGAAAGGGGTTTTAAAAGTAACCAGAATTTCCAATAATTGAATTGGAATGGATTTGAATCGAAATTATCTTCGGAATATTTCGATGTTGGATTTCGTGATTATACATATATGGTTGTGGAAATTTGAAAGATATATTTTGTATCATTATTTCTAATATGATATTTGTTGGTCGTAGAATTTGATATTGAATATAAGTTGATATATTTTCTATTCAGAGCCTTCTATTTTATATCAAATGTGATTTGGGTTTGTCGTGAATGGTGTCTTCATTAACACTGTTCTTAAATCCAGTTGAGAAAAAGAATAAATCTTTCTATTTAGATTTAATGAAGTGTACCAATTAAATAATATTTCATTGGAGTTGAATTTGAAAGTGATTTTGGGTTTATCGTGAATCATGTATTAGGTGACATTGGTTCTTTAACCCAGTTAAAGACAGGACATTGATTTTTGAGAAGATTAAAACAAAGGGGAGTTTTAATTAATCTGTAATTAGATTGAAATGTGAATTGATAATTTAAATTATCAAATTTGGAAAGTGATCGAGAATGGAGTATAACCAGTTTTTCTCCAAAGCGATAATTAAATCTTTAACTAGATTTGAATGTGAAATGGTAATTAATTTTACCGATAACACCGAGGTGTTAGATATGGAGTATTAACAGTTTTGCTTCCTGGGATGAATAGGTTGGGATTGGGAAATGAAATAAATGATTACATCGGTGTGGTTCGCTAATCCCGACTAGTTTGGAAAACCTTAACATGGTTTGAAATGATATCCAAAGGAAGATTAAAGAATAAATTTAGAAAAATTTATCTTTGATAAAATTAATGGGAACCTTTCCCTAAGAATGTGAAATTTAGAAACTAACTGTAGGTTAGCTAAGAATGATGGTTTCCTGGTATAACGACCCGAACTCCCCCAGTAAGGAAAGCCCGGATTGAGATGAGAACAACACACATCGGAACGCAGACGGAAGAACATTTCATTGTTTATTACAACAATTCCATCAGATGCATGAATATACAGAGTACAATTGAATAAAATACATTCGATGAATATCAGAGATTTAAATTACATTTAAATACATCGCAACAGAAAATAATACAAAAGCACAACGGAAAGTAATGCACGGATATAGAGCTTTCCGAGCATCGTTCCAGCTGTAAATCAGGAACATGTGGATATAAATCTGCAAAACCAAAACTACTAGCTACCCGTGTAGAAAATAGAGGCACCCAGAGTTTAGGTTAAAACAATAAACTCCAGGTCAGTCATATGCCTGGTGTGAGAACTAAAACAGTTATTAATCTTTATTTTTAAAGTTAGGTAAATCAAGGGACCACGCCGTATAACACGGAACGGGTTTCATCCCAAGAATACCAGTGCATAGAACAAACAGCGCAATGCTAAATAAAGAAAAATGAAGCTGTTATAAGACCCAAGTCCCATCACACAATGCAATGCAAGCCGGAGGATAGGGTTTTTACCTTATAACAGCCAAAGCATGCTTGATACGTTAAAAACACATTATTTGATACTATAATAAGTGTATAGTGTCAAAACAATTTCAATCATAAATATCAATCATATGCGGCATGAATGACCCATACCACTATGTCGCCATACTAGGTTCTACAAATAAAACCGCACTATCACGTATTGGAAATTGGATTTCCGTCATGAGTCGAGGCAAGGGGCGAACTCCTCTCCGCGTTCGAGACACTCTAGCAAATGTCCCAGGACCCCACTATGATCCTTGGATCTTCAGGGCCGGTCCTCACCTAACTTTGGAGGACTAATTATTCCTGAACACACGTTTCCCGGTCCTTACAGACCTATATGTGAGGCGCCTCGCATTCCAACAACCACACAGGTGAAAAGTATATAAATGTCAGGGCTGGTAGGTCACTGACACCACCCTAGCTAGAAAGAAACGTCGTGCTCTCCCTGTAGTCACTATCTCGTTTTTGGCTCATACCGAGGTGTGAGGCTCGCGAATTCACGTTATACACAAAGCTACGCCACACAGGCCGTGCTTTGATCATCAACCACAAGACTTTGCTTTTTCAACAAAAGCCTTGATCAATTGCCACTTACGCGTGCCACACTTGCAATTCACTCCATGCGACTGATGTCCATCGATATACAACCTCTGAGCTAGTACGTCTCGGAGAAGGGCGTTAAGCAAAAGAATAAATTCTCCACCGCCAAACAGATGTATATTTAATAGAGATCAATCAACATAGAATAAAATCCAATGTCAGACACACAATCCATTTACAAGTTCGTTCTGGGTCTGAACGAAACCGGAGGCACTTTCCTCGCATATCCATCCATCTCCAAGTACGTCTGGATGATCACCAACCGTTTCCCTCATCTTGGGTGTACAGCCCAATCGAGATCATCAGTAATCACCCAAACGATGTGAAGACTTCCGGTCTTCAACCACCGTCTTTATCTTCGACATCTCGTCGAATCGGTTATTCAGAATGGGTATAAACCCGGCCTTTTTGAATAACCCACGTATATAATAAACGAATGTTACACAAACACAACAAACGCCTCATTCCAATTCAGAATATTCTTTTATTCACAAAATCACATTCTTAGGGAAATGTTCCCATTAATTTTATCGAAGATAAATTCTTCTAAATTTATTCTTTAATCTTCCTTTGGATATCATTTCAAACTAGTCGGGATTAGCGAATCACACCGAAGTAATTATTTATTTTACTTTCCAATCCCAACCTATATATCCTATGGAGCAAAACTAGTAATACTCCATATCTAAAACCACGGTGTTATCAGTAAAATTAATTACCATTTCACGTTCAAATCTAATTAAAGATTTAACTATCGCTTTGGAGCAAAACTGGTGATACTCCATTCTCGATCACTTTCCAAATTTGATAATTTAAATTATCAATTCACATTTCAATCTAATTAAACATTCATCAAAACTCCACTTAGTTTTAATCTTTTCAAAAATAAACATCCTGCCTTTAACTGGGTTAAAGAACCAATGTCATCTAAAACACGATCCACGATAAACCCAAATCACATTTGATATTAAATACAAGGCTCTGAATAGAAAATATACCGGCTTATATTCAATATCAAATTCTGAAACCAACAAATATCATATTGGAAATAATGATATAAAATATATCTTTCAAATTCCCATAACAATATCTGTATAGTCACGAAATCCAACATCGAAATATTCCGAAGATAATTTCGATTCAACACCAGTCCAATCCACGTATTGGGAATATTGATTATTTTTAAAATCACTTTCAAATTCAATTTATTTATTTCAAAAATAAATTGATTTTAATTCTAGTTCAAAACCAGTTCATTTCGATAAAAATCTATTTTTATCTTTTCAAATATGGAATTTTTCAGCCCAATTTTTCCCAAATCATTTCTTATGATTTTTCACAAATTATAGATATTTTTAATAATTTTATCAAGGCCCGTACAGTCGATTTCCATCAACAGCCATCGAACTGCACTTACAACGACCTTTTCCAAATTTGATTTGGACATAATTCCAAATCCAACCGTTAGATTTCAAATTTCTAATATTCATTGGAAAGCTCTTTTCGATACAAACCCAACGGTTCCGGTTTTAGGAGAATCTGACGGTCGGATCTCCCGCAACGTCAATTCGAAGTCAATGGCCGAAATTCACGAACTACCGCGGCGCGGCGCGTTCTATTCAGGCCATTATATAATATATATATATATATGTATGTATATATATATATATATATATATTATATTTCGTCGATTTCCTTTTTAAAACAAATTTTATAAATAGTTCTAAATTCGTTTCAAAAACAATTTAAAATTCATCTTCAATTTCAAATCGATTTGTTTTCAATTCGATTCGAATTCATTTCAATTCAATTTAATTCAGATTCAAATTCGTTTCAATTCAAATTCCAATTCGTTTCAATTCAATTCAATTTGAATTTACCTTCTATCTTCTTCAATTCGAATTCATTTCAAATTGATTTCAATTCAATTTCAGTTCGTTTTAAATTTCATTCATAACGATTTCAATTCGTTTTTAATTCAATTTCAATTTCAATTTAATTCAATTTGAATTCATTTCTATTCAATTCAAGTTCAAATTCACTTTCTATTCAATTCGAATCGAATTCATTTTCTATTCGATTCGAATTCATTTCAAATTGATTCAATAAAATTTCAATTTCAATTTGAATTTTAATCTAATTTAATTTGAATTTCATTTCAAAATATTAAATTTTGAGATCATTTTTCAATATTCATTATAAAACGAATAAAATCGATATAAATATCGTTCGCATCAAAATAACGCATCTCTAATCAACATGGCTTTATATTTTTCAAAAACTTCGTTATTCTATTCAACAAATGAATATTTATTCTATTCAACACATGAATCTACATTTCCTTCAACACATGACTAATCTCAACACATGAGTACTGTCAACACATCACTATTTTTGTTATGTAAAATATTTTATAAAACTATGGTATTTATCGTTTGATTATTAATTAGACTCCACCGTGAAGTAGTTCTAATTTTAAATATGATGAAGATGTAAATTTTATTGTTAAAATATTTTACTCAACACATGAACATCGTCAACACATGGCTACTTTTATATTTAACACATGAATTTCCTTTTATAATATTCATTATTTTCCCGATTGGAATGAGACCCAATCAATCACCGTATAATGTTAATTATATGGATTCCATAAAACATATGTATATAATAGCAACGATAAACAATCAACCATCATCCAAAGTGCACCACACAACTGCATAAGCATCAAATATAAATAATTAACGCTTACACAGCCTGTCGACCAATCGATCGACATACAATTAAATAATTGGGATTAGTGTACGCCAAATATCATCCCAACACCCATGTGGGGTTTCAAATCAACAAACACAGATTTTTATTTGTGCAGTTGGGCGATGGGTAAAATTTATCGAC
Source organism: Allium sativum (assembly GCA_030737875.1). Classification (NCBI taxonomy): domain Eukaryota; kingdom Viridiplantae; phylum Streptophyta; class Magnoliopsida; order Asparagales; family Amaryllidaceae; genus Allium; species Allium sativum. The sequence continues at coordinate 326,388,362 of CM060926.1, forward strand.
CCAATCAATATCAGTCAAATCAGTGTATATAAACAAATCGGCCGATTTGTTTATAACTATTTATTTACTCACATTCACGTTAAAAATTATATTTTTAACGATAAAATATTTTTAACTATATAAATATTTTATTTCCTTTCAACACAAGAATATATTTCATTATCTATTTCACATCAATTTCACAAACAAATTTCACAACACATCAATCAAACAAACAAGCCATCCATGGTCTATGGATGACGGGTGTCGGGTGTTGCTAAGCACCGTCTGCATCCTAGTATATATATATATATATATATATATATATATATATATATATAACTAGAAAAAGAAATTTAGTGTGAGAAGTTCTCACCGACTAGCTAGTCCAAACGCCACAACTATTCATATGTAGAAAATCTTCGCCATTTCTTTTTTCATCACTTATGTCACTTCGCTGCCCATATTCACTACATATATAAAAATTGAATTTTTACTTTGCTATTCAATATATAAAAATCGAATTTTTACTTCGCTATTCAATATATAAAATTCGAATTTTTACTTCTCTATTCAATATATAAAAATCAAATTTTTACTTCGCTATTCAATATATAAAAATCCTATTTTTACTTCGCTATTCAATATATAAAAATCGAATTTTTACTTCGCTATTCAATATATAAAAATCCTATTTTTACTTCGCTATTCAATATATAAAAATCGAATTTTTACTTCGCTATTCAATATATAAAAATCCTATTTTTACTTCACTATTCAATATATAAAAATCCTATTTTTACTTCGCTACTATATAGATAAAAATTCTATTTTTACATCGCTATTATATAGATAAAAATTCTATTTTTACATCGCTATTATATAAATAAAAATTCTATTTTTACATCGCTATTCTCTATAGATAAAAATTCTATTTTTACATCGCTATTCTCTATATAAAAATTTCGCCTTTTCTATTATGAAGATTTCACCTTTTCTATTATGAAGATTTCGCCTTTTCAAAAATAAATATTTTTATTTCGCTATATCTATAAAGATGATATTTTTACTATATATGTAATATAAAAATTATATTTTCTTCGCTTCATATAAAAATAATACCTTTGCATATAAAAATCCATATTTTTATCTAATGCTATTTATTTTCAAAAATCATATCTTTTTGCTTTCAAAGGTCATATCTTTTTATTTTTATCGCTACACCATATATATATATATATATAAACTAACTTTTATCTCGCTAGTCATTTAATAAAAATCTAATCTTTTATTTAAAGAAAATCTAATCCTTTCATTAAAGAAAATCAAAGCTTTTTATCAAAGAAAATCAAAGCTTTTTATTTGAAAGCTAGTACATAATAAATACTGAAAAGAAATTCAAAATAAAAAGGAAAAGACTCACATTTTCTTTTCGAAGAGGGAGGAGACTCGTTGGGGGCGGAGGTGGGCGTCTGACCGGAGATGGGGGGGTCGTGGAGAGGCTGCAGGTGGTCGGCGACTTCAGGGGGTAGCGGCGTCCAGCTCTCGACGGTTTCAGGTGGGAAAAGGGGAGGGCTTGTGTGTGTTTCAGCTGAGAAGGGGGGCGAGGGAAGAGGAAGGAGGAGAACGGAGGGCGAATGAGGATCGACGTGGGGAAGGGGGTGACCTTGGTGGTCGGCGCCGCCACCTGGGGGGAGCGCGGCTCCTCCCGTCCTTCTCTTTCTTTTTCTCTTTTTTTTTATTTAAACTGATTCGGGGAAGAGAAAGAAGAGGGGGTATGTAAATGTTTATATTATTTTATTTATTTTTTATTTTATAATTATATATAATTATTTATATTTAAACGACGACGTATAAAATATATACGTTTGAATTCTATTCAAAATAAATTTCCCGTCAATTTTATTTAAAATAACCATTTTAAATGTTAAAAATTCGCTAAAATAGCCAAAATAAAATTTTTAAACTGGCCCAGATTTTCGGGTTGTTACCCCTGGGTATTGATCTGATGTTGGTTTGGGACTTCGGGATTAATATTTGGGGAATTGTTCTCTTGCTAATTTACGGTTAGTGACTGATGAATTTGAATGAGGCATATGTTGTGTTTATGTAACATTTGTTTATTATATACGTGGGTTATTTGGAAAGGTCGGGTTTATACCCATTCTTAATAACCAATTCGACGATATGTCGAAAATGAAGAAGGTGGTTGAAGACCGGAAGTCTTCAAATCGTTTGGATGATTATTGATGATCTTTATTAGGCTTTACACCCAAGAGGAGGGAATCAGTCGGTGATCGTCCAGATGTACTTGGAGATCGATGGTTATGCGAGGAAAGTGCCTCCGGTTTCGTTTAGACCCGGAACGAACTTGTAAATGGACTGTGTGTCTGACATTGGATTTTATTCCGCGTTGATTTATCTCTATTAATAGTACATCTGTTTGGCGGCAGAGAATTTATTCTCTTGCTTAACGCCCTTCTCTGAGACGTACGAGCTCAGACGTTGCATATCGATGGACATTAGTCGCATGGAGTGAATTGCCTGTGTGGCATGCCTAAGTGGTAGATGATCAAGGCTTCTGTTGAAAAGTAAAGTCTTGTGGTTGATGATCAAAGCACGGCCTGAGTGGCACAGCTTTGTGTGTAGCGTGGATTTGCAAGCCTCACACCTCGGTATGAGTCAAAAACGGGATAAGGACTGCAGGGAGAGCTCGGCGTTTCTTTCTAGCAATGGGTAGTGTCAGTGCTTAAACTGGATGACATTTTTATATATTTTTACCTATGTGGTTGTTGGAATGAGGCACCTCGATTTTAGGTCTGTTAAGACCGGGAAACGTGTGTTCAGAAATTGCCAATCCTCAAACGTAAGAGAGGACCGGCCCTGAAGATCCAAGGGTTACCCAGAGTGAGTAGTCCTAAGGCATTTGCTAGAGTGTCTCAAAGCGGAGTGGAGCTTTCCCCTTGCCTCGACTCATGACGGAAATCCAATTTCCAATACGAGATATTTCGGTTTTGATTGTAGAGCCTAGTATTGGCGACATGATAGATGGTACCCATGCCGCCTATGATTGATATTTATGATTGAAATTGTTTTGAAACTGTACACTTATAATAGTATCAAATGATTTGTTTTAAACGTACCAAGCATGTTTGGCTATTATAAGGGAAAACCCTATCCTCCGGCTTGCATTGCATTGTGTGATGGGACCTGGGTCTTATAATAGCTTCATTTTTCCAAAAAAAAAAAGCATTGCGCTGCTTTGTTATATGCACTAGTGTTCTTAGGAGGAAACCCATTCCGTGCTATACGGCGTGGTCCCTTGAATTACTCTCTTTCAAAGTAAAGTTTTAATGACTGTTTTAGTTCTCACACCAGTCACATGACTGACCTGGAGTTTATTGTTTTAACCTAAACTCTGAGTGCTCTTATTTTCGACACGGGCAGCTAGTAGTTTTGGTTTTGCAGATTTATATTCAAAGGATCATGGTTTATAGCTAAAGTGATATTTTGAAAGCTCTGTATCCGTGTATTTCTATCAGTTATTTTTTGTATTATTTTTCCGCTGCAGTATTATATTTAAATCTTGATTTCCTATGTTGTATAATATTCATTCCTACTCTGTATATTCTTGTATTCTGATGGAATTGTTGTAATTAACAATGAAATGTTCTTCTGGTTGTGTTCCGATGTGTGTTGTTCTCAATGCCATACGTGCTTTCCTTCACGGGGAAGTTCGGGTCGTGTCAGGGTTTGTCGTGAATGGTGTCTTAAATAACATTCGTTCTTAAACCCCGTTTGAAAAGAATAAATTTTTTTGATTAATATTATTAGAGTTTCCAGTTACATTTTGTAACTGGAATAAAATGGAATGTGAATCAGGTTTATTGTGAACTGTGTTTTCAACGACATTCGTTCTTTAACCCGATTTACAGTAAAATGTGATTTGGAATTTATAAATCTTTTAACTAAGATTTAATGAAAAATTTCCAAAGTAAAGTTTTCCAATTTAGTAAAATAAACTAGAATGGGATGGAATTCGATTTGGTAACAATCGAAGTGAATTTCTGTGGAGGAAGACAACTACTATATATAAAATCCAAAAGGCTTTGCCATTATTCCATTTATATTATTAGTTGGATATGGAAGTTATCGATTATATACATTGACCTATTTTCCGTGAAGATTCCATAATTAATGGAATGTGATTTTGGGTTTACCATGAGCTATGTTTTAAATGACATTAGTTCTTTAACCCAGTTAAATACAGGATTTATTTCCTGAATTTGAATAATCATTAAGTAATGATTTTTGGAGATTAAATGTAAATGGAGTTTTAGTGAATATTTAATCAGATTGAAAGGTGAATCTGATAAGTAAAATTATCAAATTCAAGAAATGATCGAGAATGAAGTATCACCAGTTTTGCTCAAAGCGATAATTAAATCTTTAATTAGATTTGAACGTGAAATGGTAATTAATTTTACTATAACACTGTCGTGTTAGATATGAAGTATTACCAGTTTTGCTTCATGGGATGAATAGGTTGGGATTGGGAAATATAATAAATTATTACTTCGGTAAGGTTCGCTAATCCCGACTAGTTTGGATACACCTTAATTTGGTTTGAATTGATATCCAATGGAAGTTTAAATAATAAATTTAAAGAATTTATCTTTGATAAAATTAATGGGAACCTTTCCCAAAGAATAAGAATATTTGAATAAAGGAATATTCTGTATTGGAATGAGGCGTATGTTGTGTTTTTATAACACTTGTTTATTATATACGCGAGTTATTCAGAAAGGTCGGTTTTATACCCATTCTGAATAACTGATTCAACAATAAGTCAACGATAAAGATGGTGGTTGAAGACTGGAGGTCTTCACATCATTTGGATGATGATTGATGTCTTGATTGGGATGTACACCCAAGACGAGGTAATAAGTGGTGATCATCTAGACGTACTTGGAGATAGACCGGATATGCGAGGACCTCTCTCCTGTATTGGACATATGGGATGAGGAATAAGGTGCCTCCGGTTTCGTTCAGACCCAGAACGAACTTGTAAATGGATGCGTGTCTGACATTGGATTTTATTCTATGTGATTGATATATATCAGTTGCATGGTGTGAATTGCCTGTGTGGCATGCTGAGATGCAAATGATTAAGACTTCTGTTGAAAAGCCCAGTCTTGTGGTTGATGATCAAAGAACAACTTTAATATAGCATAGCTTTGTGTATAGCGTTAATTCCCGAGCCTCACACCCCTCTGTGAACCAGAAACGGGAGAAGGATACCGGGAGAACATGCGTTTCCTTCTAGCTAGGAGTGGTGTCAGGGTTTTGCAAGCGCAGACGTTTTACTTATGTGTATGATGGATAGCGAGGCACCTCAGATATATCGGTTACTGTGGAGCCGATGGATATTGAGTCATCTGGCTCATTTACGCCCCATAGGGAGGGAAAATGTCTTATTCAGGCATTTTAATCCACTTCTATGGACCAGCCCTATGGCTCCTAGGTGCAGTTGCGGCTGTAGCCTGAAGCTCGGGCTAGAGAATCTCGAAGCAGTAAGGAAGATCCCTTGCCTTGGTTCACAAATGGAAATCCAATTTCCAATACGTGATTTTGCGGTTTTAAATGTAGAACTAGTATGGCGACATGATAGATGGTACGCATGACGTCTAGGATTGATACATTTATATTTGAAGTTTTTTTATGCACTATGCACTTATAATAGTATCAAATGATTTGTTTTAAACGTACTAAGCATGTTTGGCTATTATAAGGGAAAACCCTATCCTCCGGCTTGTGTTGCATTATGTGATGGGACGTGGGTCATATAATAGCTACATTTTTCCAAAAAGCATTGCGTTGTTTTGTTATACGCACTGGTATTCTTGAAAGGAAACTCATTCCGTGTTATACGGCGTGGTCCCTTGATTTACTTTATTTTGAAGTAAAGTTTTAAATAACTGTTTAAGTTCTCACACCTATCACATGTGTAACACCCCGTATTTTCTATGAACGTATAAGTAACAAATTAAAGTATACTTAATTTTAGGAGAAGAATTAAGGGAAACGGGTTACTCCATTGCGTTCATCTCGAAATTCTGCTTGAGATAGAGTCCGAGTTTGCATAAAACGGATATCGTATGAAGAAGATATGGACGAACAAAGATAGGCAGAAAAACCGGAAACAAGCCATAATACACTGGCGCACTTGTGAAGTGTGCAAGTACAAAAATACACTGGCGCACCTGCCAAGTGCGCCCACACCGATCCAACACAGAACTCTATAGTGTTCTGTGATGACGTGAGTGGCTGGATGACCTATCTTCGAGCTGGGTGGTTCTGATGACTTCTGGACTGATCTGAAGGCTCTAAATCACCATATTCTCCTATAAAAACACCCCCCAAACCTCACTTTCTCTCCACACAATTTCATTCTGCCTATACTCTGCCTCTATTCTAAATAAAATAAAATAATGGCATCGCTACTCTATTGAAATCTAAGCTAGAACTAGTGCATCTTCTTCCAATCTGAATAGAATTAAAAGAGAACAACTATTTTCTAATCTAATCGATAGTCTACGCCAAAGGAGAGCTATTCAGTTTCAGAATACAGACTCCAGAATACAAGAATCATTCCCTTTTTGTGAGTACAGTCATCATTAGATATGAACTTTAATTATGATCATGACATGGCTATAAATCTGAATCTGAGTTTATGCATATCCTTATCTGTCAGATCTGTTTTTCTATGACTATTCTCTTTCTTTTTTCTGTTCTATAGTCAGGCTACTATGAGCCTACGCCAAATCTCATAAGAGATTAATGCACAAACGCTAAATTTTGGAGTAAATAATGAATAATGCATACTTGGACATGACTGACCTGTGACTGATTTGAGAAAAGGACATATGTTATAAATTAGATCTAGATCTGTGCATACTCCGTGATTTGGAAGAAGAGGAATCGTTGAATGATAACATATGACTTGAAACATAGGGACATAATGCATATAAAAATTAAGATCTGATTTTGGGAGGATATAATTGAAAGATCTAGATTTTTGGTTATATTTTATATAACGATTCATGACTTGAAAAAGGAATATGAAACTTAGGCGTAATGGCCTATATTAAAATAGGATAACTATTAACGTGAATGCACCTAAATATGGATTTTTGGATATTTGCATTAAAGGCTATAATTTGGCATAATTCATATAATAATTTGGGGCTTTTAGAGAGTGTTCTGTACTGTGCAAAGTTTAGCGAAAATCTGGGGGCATATATTGTATTATGAATTATGACCATGATTTGAGCATGTAAGTTTATGCTTAATTTATGATTAGGCAAGATGTGTAAATGGAATTTTTAAGAAATGTTAAATCTGCTAATCTGCTGAATTGCTTAATCTGCTAAATCTGTTGAATTGCCTATTCTGCTAATCTGCTAAATTTCCTAATCTGCTAGATCTGTTATCTGCTAAATCTGTTGAATTGCTTAGTCTGTTGAAAGTTGAATAATTGTAATTTGGAGACTCGATCAAAAATTGAGCAAAACATGTTAATAGAACTTTGGATAATTTGCCGTAACTTGTAAAGAAGTTAAATCTGCTAAATGGACATAATTAGTCTGATATTTTCTGTAATGGAATAAAGTGGCTATGACACAAGGTTAGACTCTGTTTACTGTAAAAGCCTGCCCGGAACCAACCGGCTTAACCAGCGACGTAAACAGTCAGTCTAATGTGAGAGGTCGTTGGTATAACACAAATATGCTTAGACACGAGGTTAGGTCTAGCTTGTGCCAGAAGTCTACCCAGAACCACCTGGCATATCCAGCGGCCACAAGCTATCGACCTAATGTGAGTGGTCTGTGCATTAATATTTAATTAATGCAAATCTAAGATAAATATGATGTTTAAAACGTGTTGGGAAGATAGGGATAAACCAACTGGACTGGTGAATTTAACAAACCCGTTTCGCGAATCTGTAGGCCCAATACAAAGTTAGACAATCTGCAAATGTTAAAACTATACAACTGATCGGTTAGTCTGAAAACTTGTTAACTTGATTGTCTGATCTGTGAACTAGTATGTCTGAAACTTATAAACAAGTTAATCTAAAATTTGTTAGTCTGGGGGCTCAAAGTTAGGAGGGGAAATACTTGTGTCATCTGTTGTTTGGGACCCATATTAGTCAGTAACCCTTTTCTGGTATCAAAAACTTTGACCCTACGCTATGTAGGGGTTCGGGCACGCTTACTGAACTAATTATAAGAGGTTCATTCTGATAATGGTGAGGGGTGTTGATAGTGCGTTCCAACGGGGTCATGTGCATGCATGGATCCGGTCTTCTCTGAGGATGTAAGACACAGTGACATCTGTAAATAGGTCTGTGCCAATAGGTTGCCACTTTAGGGAGTGATACACCCTACTATGGGGCCGACACAGGGTATCTATGTATTAGGGAGCCGATCGCTTGGGGTAGGACTTAGGGTACACTTAGTTCTATCTGTTTCTGTTGGTACTGTCTATTTCTGTTGGGTGGTAACACTTGTCTGTTTCTGCATGGTACCGTCTGTTGTGGTGGTAAAGGCCCATTATTAGTATTTTGCTTCTGTACCTTCTGTCTTTTTGGATGGTGAAGGCCCATTACTAGCATTCTATTTCTGTATAGAGTATTCTGCTTCGATTCTGTTTCAGTTTAGACATTAGGGTAACACCTAACCCTGCTATACTAATATTAGTGGAGATAAGTAAGATGTAAGTAAGGAACATAACTTGGTTTACATCGTTCTATTTCTTCTGTTAACTTAAAGCATACCTGCTATTGTTGTTGATGTAATCTCTTATCGAGATTTATTTACATGTCATGATAATATTATCTGTTTATATGCTGGAAGTCACTGGACTCGCCAGACTTTATGTCTGACCTTGTTTGTTTTCGCCCCTTTTCTTTCCGTCCCCCCCCCCCACCAGGTGCTCAGGGTGGAAACATAGGAGCTTGATTCTGATTCTCTCTGTTGAAGTGCTGGGAGCATTGCTTGGCTTTGACTCTATCTTTTCATGGAAGTTTATGTTGGGGATTATGGCTTTGAAACTTTACATTCTGAAGGATTTTGTATAAGACTGATAATTGTGTACTTGAGTTTTGGTATTGTGATTTAGAAAGATGTAACCAAACTTATTTCTGCTTCTGCTGTAATAAATTTATAATTTTTCAAGTATTACTTATCTATCTTGTAATATTCTGTTCTATCTACTAAAACGCTCCATCAAAGTTAAGGCATTCCCTTTGTGAGTGACCTTAACAGAGGTGGGGTGTTACACTTGGTATCAGAGCTGAAGGTTACCAGATTTGATAAAAAGTTTTTGAAAACTATTTTCAAAAAGGTTTTAAAAAGGAAGTATTTTCAAAAGGAAAGTTTATTTTTAAAATCATAGTCCCCAAAGCCATATATCTATCTTTTGATTTTCTGTTTAATCCTTGTTTCTTTCTTTTCTGAGTCTCTAGAGCTCTTGGCTTTCTAGGAGGTAACCTCATCGCGACATGGTTCCGTAGGCATGATGAGACTATGGCGCCTATCGAAGGGCAAAGAGGTGCCTAACTTCCATCTATAGCCGCAGTAATGTCACCTATGGCTAATCCTCTTTCGAGCTTCGTAGGGTTTTCCACGCGATGGGGCCAACTTTAGAGAAAGACTTGTTAGCATGTAAGAAGACTGGTTGTTTTCAGTGCGGTGAGACAGGACATCTGATCAAGGATTGCCCCAAAAGGCAAGGGCAAAGGGTAGAATCTTCTGGAAGGTAGTGATTGTTCTCGGTGGACAGGACAGAGGTGGAAAATTTTCCGTAGAATGTTTAATTTCCTTATCTAATCATTCTGGCATTTTAATTCTATAATTGAATCTCTGCACTTTAATACTAGTCTTGTTTCTGATCCCGCTATAGTCTCAAACCCCATAAGGGTTATGACTCATCCTTTTGTGATAGGTGGGTTTTGAGGGTATCTGTGTTAAGCGTTAATTTGATTGTGATGCATACATTCTGGTTTTTATGGGATATGGTGGGGTTTTATCATGCTTAGTTTCCTAAGAATCATTTGATAATCTGATCTGTACTAGTAGTTTGTAAGTATCTGAATATTTTTGAAAAGGATAGGGGTTTTTACTTGAAGCGTGAAGTAGATTTCCAGTTTTGACATTGTTTAATGGGAGTAATTATCTGAGTGTCAATCTGATGTTGATTTCGGTCTTCGGGGTTGATACTTAAGGATTTATTTTCTTAACCGATGTATAATGGAGAACAGAACTTTTGTTTCAATTGTACTAGCTTCTATCACTCGGGTGTATCCTATCGATCGAGTCTTCGACCTTTAGGTAGAAACTAATGGGTGTAAACATGTGTTTGAGACATGTTATGTTTGATGGTTGCAAGTGGTTGCTAGTGGTTGCTCGTGGATGCATATACATACACTAGGCACTAGATCAGCTCAATAACACTTTCATACTTCATATGGATGTATGCGCATTTTTCAATTTTTGTGGATGCAAAATGATCGACTCATCACATGGATGTTGCATTTGGATGAATGGTTATGCACACATATAGAAATGATGTGTATCCAATAGGATTTCTTGCATACATAATTGGACTCATGGCACCAACATGGCTCGCATTGAGGAGGTCAACTGAATCAGTAGACCGCCTGATCTTTGCATTAGATAAGAGACATATATACACACTTTTGCATTTGTTCATACAACATTAGAAGTTTTCTAAGGACAATGGATACTTGTTGATGATGTTTGAGTAGATGGATAATTGGATGGTAGGACACATTCTTATTAACTTGAAGATTTCAGGAACGAAATACTTTAAGGACGGGAAAATGTAACACCCCAAATTTTCTGTGAATGTATAAGTAACAAATTAAAGTATACTTAATTTTAGGAGAAGAATTAAGGTAAACGGGTTGCGCCATTGCGTTCATCTCGAAATTCTTCTTGATATAGAGTCTGAGTTTGCGTAAAACGGATACCGTATGAAGAAGATATGGACGAACGAAGTTAGGCAGAAAAACCGGAAATAAGCCAGAACACAATGGCGCACTTGTGAAGTGCTCTATTACAAAAATACACTGGCGCACCGGCCAAGTGCGCCCATTCCGATCCACCACAGAATGCTGGAGTGTTCTATGATGACGTGTCTCCTTCTGATTGCCTAGATGACCTGTCTTTGAGCTGGGTGGTTCTGATGACTTCTGGACTGATATGAAGGCTCTAAATCACCCTATTCTCCTATAAAAACACCCCCAAACCTCACTTTCTCTCCACACATTTTCATTCTACCTATACTCTGCCTATATTCTAATTAAAATAAAATAATGGCGTCACTACTCTACTGAAATCTAAGCTAGAACTAGTTCATAATTAAAAGAGAACAACTATTTTCTAATCTAATCGACAGTCTACGCCAAAGGAGAGCTATTCAGTATCAGAATACAGATTCCAGAATACAAGAATCGTTCCCTTTTTGTGAGTATAGTTATTTTTAGATAAGAACTTTAATTATGATATTGACATGGCCATAAATCTGAATCTGAGGTTATGCATATTCTTATCTGTCAGATCTGTTTTTCTATAACTATTCTTTTTTTTCTGTTCTATAGCCAGGCTACTACGAGCCTGCGCCAAATGTCATAAGAGATTAATGCACAAACGCTAAATTTTAGAGTAAATAATGAATAATGCATAATTGGACATGACTGATCTGTGACTGATTTGAGAAAAGGACATATGTTGTAAATTAGATCTAGATCTGTGCATACTCCGTGGTTTGGAAGAAGAGGAATCATTGAATGATAACATATGACTTGAAATTTGGGGACATAATGCATATACAAATTAAGATCTGATTTTGAGAGGATATAATTGAAAGATCAAGATTTTTGGATATATTTTATGTAACGATTCATGACTTGAAAAAGGAATATGAAACTTAGGCATAATGGCCTATATTAAAATAGGATAACTATTAATGTAAATGCGCCTAAATATGGATTTTTGGATATTGGCATTAAAGGCTATAATTTGACGTAATTCATATCATGATTTGGGGCTTTTAGAGAGTGTTCTGTACTGTGCAAAGTTTAACGAAAATTTGGGGGCATATATTGTATTATGAATTATGACCATGATTTGAGCATGTAAGTTTAGGCTTAATTTATGATTAGGCAAGATATGTAAATAGAATTTTTAAGAAATGTTAAATCTTCTAAGCTGCTGAATTGCTTAATCTGCTAAATCTGTAGAATTGCATGTTCTGCTAATCTGCTAAATTGCCTAATCTGCTAAATCTGTTATATGCTAAATCTGTTGAATTACTTAATTTGTTGAAAGCTGAATAATTGTAATTTGGAGGCTTGATCTAAAATTGAGCAAAACAAGTTAATATAACTTTGGATAATATGCCGTAACTTGTAAAGAAGTTAAATCTGCTAAATGGATATAATTAGTCTGATATTTTCTGTAATGGAATAAAGTGGCTATGACACGAGGTTAGACTCCTTTTACGGTAGATGCCTGCTTGGAACCAACCGGCTTAAACAACGACTGTAAACTGTCAGTCTAATGTGAGAGGCCGTAGGCATAACTAAAATATGCTTAGATACAAGGTTAGGTCTAGCTTGTGGCAAAAGTCTGCCCAGAACCGCCCGGCATATCCAGCGACGACAAGCTACTGACCTAACGTGAGAGGTCTGTGCATTAATATTTAATTAATGCAAATCTGATATAAATGTGATGTTTAAAATGTGTTGGGTGGATAGGGTTAAACCAACTGGACTGATGAATTTAACAAACCCGTTTCATGAATCTGTAGGCCCAATACAAAGTTAGACAATCTGTAAGTCTGTTAAAACTGTACAACTGATTGGTTAGTTTGAAAACTTGTTGACTTGATTGTCTGATCTGTAAACTAGTATGTCTAAAACTTGTAAACAAGTTAATTTGAAATCTGTTAGTCTGGGGACACAAGGTTAGGAGGGGAAATACTTGTGTCATCTGTTGTTTGGGACCCATATTTGTTAGTAACCCTTTTCTGGTATCAAAAACTTTGACCCCACGCTATGTAGGGTTTCGGGCACGCTTATTGAACTAATTATAAGCGGTTCATTCTGATAATGGCGAGGGGTGTTGATGGTGCATTCCAACGGGGTCATGTGCTTGCATGGATCCGGTCTGCTCTGAGGATGTAAGACACCGTGACATCTGTAAATTGGTCTGTGCCAATAGGTTGCCGCTTTAGCGAGTGATACACCCTATTGTGGGGCCGACAGGGTATTTATGTATTAGGGAGTCGATCGCTTGGTGTAGGACTTAGGATACACTTAGTTCTATCTATTTCTGTTGGTACAGTCTATTTCTGTTGGGAGGTAACACCTGTCTGTTTCTGCGTGGTACCGTCAGTTGGGGGTGGTAAAGGCCCATTACTAGTGTACACCTAATTCTAACATTCTGTTTCCGTAGGGATTATTCTGTCTCTGTCTCTGATTCCATTTTTGATTCTGTTTCTGTACCTTCTGTCTATTGGGTTGCAAAGGCCCATTATTAGTATTTTGTGTCCATACCTTCTGTCTGTTGGTTGGAAAAGGCCGACTATTAGTATTCTGCTTCTGTACCTTCTGTCTGTTGGGGTGGTGAAGGCCAATTACTAGTATCATGTTTCTGTATAGATTATTCTGTTTCGATTCTGTTTCAATTTAGACATTAGGGTAACACCTAACCCTGTTATACTAGTATTATTGCAGAGAAGTAAGATGTAAGTAAGGAACATAAATTGGTTTACATCATTCTGTTTCTTCTGTTAACTTAAAATATGTTTGCTACTCATGGTTATGTATTCTCTCATCGAGCTTTATTTACATGTCATTATAATATTATCTGTTTATATGCTGGAAGTCACTGGACTTGCCAGACTTTATGTCTGACCTCATCTGTTTTCACCCCTTTTCTTTCTGTTTCCCCCCTCCAGGTGCTCAGGGTGGAAACATAGGAGCTTGATTCTGATTCTCTCTACTTGAAGTGCTTGGAGTATTGCTTGGCTTTGACTCTATCTATTCATGGCAGTTTATGTTGGGGATTATGGCTTTGAAACTTTACAGTCTGAAGGATTTTGTATAAGACAGATAATTGTGTACTTGAGTTTTGGTATTGTGATTTAGAAAGATGTAACCAAACTTATTTCTGCTTCTGCTGTAATAAAGTTATAATTTTTCAAGTACTACTTATCTGTCTTGTAATATTCTGTTTTGTCTACTAAAACGCTCCATCAACGTTAAGGCATTCCCTTTGTGAGTGACCTTGACGGAGGTGGGGTGTTACAACATGACTAACCTGGAGTTTATTGTTTTAACCTAAACTCTGGGTGCCCCTATTTTCCATGCGGGCAACTAGTAGTTTGGTTTTGCAGAAATTATATTCACAGAATCCTAGATTTACAGCTGGAACTATACTCGGAAAGCTCTGCAACTGTGTATTCCTTTCAGTTATGTTTTGTCTTATTTTCAGCTACACTGTAATTTGTAAATCTCTGATATTTATCAAATGTATATTATTTGTTCATACTCTGTATATTCTTTTACTCTGATGTAAATTGTTGTAATAAGTAATGAAATGTTCTTCGCTTTGCATTCCGGTTAGTCTTGTTCTCAGACAATCTATTCTTTCTCTTCTCTTCGGAGACCGGGGAAGTTCGGGTCCTCACAGTTTGGAATCGGAGCTTTGGTTTACAGAGCTCGAGAACAAGACACATTAGGACCAAACAAAAGAATTCATCAGAGATTGGATTAGCAATATCCAATAGGTATGACTCGTTAAAGATGGGATCAGTAGTATCCTAGAATGAGTCGAACGAGTGTTGTTTTTAAAATAAAAGTGAAAACATATTTTGTTTTGAAAATTTAAACCATTGTATTCGTATTTGAATATTTATTTTATATTGAATTTTGACAATCTAGTGTATGAAGATTTTGCATATACGACTTACAAACATGTATACGAAGCCTCAAATATACTAAATAGATATAGAATCATGCTCTAGTCGCCCGGGCATGATTCTGATGACGGCGCTCCATCATCAGCATTTATGTTCGAGTTTCAAAAGTGGGATGTCTACATATTTCCAATTGACTAGTGTGAGAACCAAAATTTAGATAGGGTTATTGTTGTGATTTGGCACTAAAAACCTGATTTTTTGACTATGTATTAAAGTTATGTGTTTGAAAAACTAATCAACTAATTGATTCATGATTATATTATGTGATTATTTATTTAAACCAGCATGTGAAAGAAAGGTAAATTTAGGCCAAATTGAATCAAATATTGAACTAACTTGAAAATTGATTGCAATTGCATGCCTATACATGTATATACATTGAACAGGTCATAGCAAGGAGGCTAGAGAAGAAAAATAAAATTGTATTCCCGACAAGTAGGTACATGTTTACAAATTTATTGGGTTTGGATGATTTTATTAGCCACATGGCTTTTTCTTTTTCTTTTTGGATATTGAGGGCCCTACGTGGCTAGTTGAGGTTTTAAATGTCTCCCCGTACAAAGGAGGTTATGGCGAAATTTTTCAAAAATTTAGGGTGTTAGCCAATTTTTTGAAGAATTGGAAAATTCTTAGAAATTGAAAAGTTGAAGAATGAAAGCCAAACTGAAAGTTGAGTTGGTTAGTTAAACAACTTTCAGCTCTATTCCTTTTCGAGGAAGAAAAGATTTTAAGTGGGGGAGATTGTAGCAACCCGGAAAATCAAAATCAATTTAAAATTTTTATTTTGGCAATTTTAATGAATTTGAATATTTAAAATGAGTTATTTAAAATAACAATGCCTAGAAATTTATTTTGAATAGAAATAGAATGTATAAATTTATTTTAATCGAAATTAGAATATAAATATTTATTTTAATTATAAAAGGAATTGAAAATGGCATGGTAGTTTGAAAATTCGATTTCAAATTTCAAATGATTGTACAGAATTCAAAATAAAAGTGAACTTAGTATAACCAGAAATATTGAAATCTATTTGAAAATATTTTCCCAACGAATTTGAAAAATCCATATTTCATAATGGGAATAAAATGTCCAGTTGAAAATTCAGAATAGTCGCTATGGAATTTATATATTATATAGCCCTTAAAAATAGTGATTTTGCAAACGGCCTCTGTTTTCGACGAGACCACTTTTGTTGAATCTGGAATGTCAAATTATTGCTGGATTCCAATTTTCATGATTTTTGGAATCAATATGTGAGCGTGGTGAATTTAAACGTGTTTGGTCATTTCAGTTTGAATTTAATCGACTGAAAAATGAACGTTTTTTAAATGGTCTCCAAATTCGACGAAATTAGTTTTGTTAGGATCATATTATCAAAACATAGCTTAATTTATTTTTCTGGAATTTTTGGAGTCCGTATGTGGCCCCGGTAAATTAAAATGTTCATTTGAATTTAAAATATAATGATTTATATTTTAAATTTAGCGAAAACTGAACGTAACAGCCGAATTGGGTTATGAAACATATCCCATTATGTTCGGAATGTGGGTAATTAGTTAGGGGCGACAGTCGTTGGGTCTCGTTTGGGGTTTAAAAGGAAACTCAACTTTTTGAAATAAAAAATAAAATAAAAATAAAACCCCTCCACCCCCTTTCTCTTTCCTCGATTTAGATTTTATAAAATAAAAAAAAATAGACGAGGCATCCCCGTCGTTCCCCCTCCACCGCCGCCGACAGGAGATTGCCCCCTCCCCCCAAGGCGGCGCCGCCCACCGCCCCGGCCTCCCCTCTGACGCCCTCCCTCTATCCTCGTCTTCCCTTTCAAAAATCGTGAACCCCCCATGCCCAAACCCCAAATCGAGGCAGCGCCACCCCGCTTGGCCCGCACACCCTTCCCACCGGCGCGCCCCAACAAGCTGCCACCCTCTGACGTCGAACTCCCCCTTCCCTAACTCTGAGGAACGCAGTGAGTTTTTTTATATTTATAATTTAATTTTCTTTTCAGTTTTTTAGATTTTTATAAGTAAAAAGCTTAGATTTTTATAAGTAAAAAGCTATGATTTTTATAAGTAAAAGTTTAGATTTTTATAAGTAAAACACTATGATTTTTATAAGTAAAAAGTTATGATTTTTATATTAGAAAGATTAGATTTTTTTTATTATAAAAAGATTTGATTTTTAAATATAAAAAGATTTAAAAATATAATTTTTACTGACAGGGAAATATAATTTTTAGTGATATAAAAATATAATCTTTTCTGTACATATAGCGTCATAAAATAATAATTTATATATATATATATGTTAGTGAAATAAAAATGTGATTTTTATTAGGAAATGGTTTAAATAAAAATATGATTTTTACAATATAAATGTAGTATAAAATTTTGATTTTTATATATGTGAATACTGAATAAAATTTGGATTTTTATATATATTCAAGCAAGATAAAAATATAATTTTTATATATGAGTAGCGATATAAAATATGATTTTTTATTATATGAATAGAGAAACAAAAATATGATTTCTATTATATATAGAAAGGTTGAGAAATGCGATTTACAAATTTATAAACTTCATAATAAAAATTTGATTCTTTTTCTATGAACAGCGTGAAAAGGGTTGCGTTGGAATTTTGGGCAAATCCAAGCTATTCAGAAATTCAAAAATAAAACTGGAGGAGTGGATCCCAAAGGTGAGAACTTCTCACTTTAATTTATTTTCTAGTTAAAAATATATACTAGGATGCAGACGGTGCTTAGTAGCACCCGACACCTCTGTTTGAAACCATGTTTGTTTGGTTGTTTGGTTAATTGGATTATTTGGTTGAATTTGGTTTGGGAAATAAAATGAATTGATTAGAATTTGGTTTGTACATGACGCGAGCCATTATTAGGCGAGGATAAGGCTACACCTCATTTTGGTTCTAGTATCGCGTTGTTATGCTGCCGAAATTTTCTAAGAATATTAAAACAATAAAAATATCATTTTTATTGTATAAATGAACTGTATAAAATATTCATGAGATGAAATAAATACTTTATAGTTAAAAATATAATTTTTAACGTGTATATGAATAAAATAAACATTCACTTATAAATCGGATGATTTGTTTATGTACCCACATTTGACTGATATGAATTGGGACGATATATTTTACACTTCGCCCAACTACACAAATAATAATCAGTGTTAGTTGTTTAAAAACCCCACACGGGAATTGGGATGACATTTGACAAACACTAATCCCAATTTTTTAGTTGTATGTCAATCGATTGGTTGACAGACTGTTGTAAGCGTTAATTATTTATATTTAACACTTATGCAGTTGTGTAATGCACTCTGGTAGATGGTTGACTGTGTTTGATTATTGTTGTGTACATGTGTGTATAAAATTCATATAAATAAAATTATATAGTAATTGACTGTGTCTGATTCCAATTCGGAAAGCACGAATATTTCAAAATAATGAATATTTCAAAATGACGAGTAATAATATTTTAAAATAACAAATATTTTAAAATAATATTCAGCAATGGATCAAAATATGATTTTGATGTCCGATTTGGGATGGACAAGAAAATATTTAAATATATAAAGCCATGTTGATTAAATTAATGTCATTTTGATGTGAACGATATTTATATCGATTTTATTCATTTTAAAATGAATATCGAAAAGGAAGTAATTTCAAAATCTAGTGTTTTGAAAATATTATCATTTATATATTATTGATATGGAATATTGAATTTTTATTTAAAATTGAATATGAAGTAGAAATCGTTTTGAAACCGAAATTAAAACAATTCATAAAATATGTTTTAAATGGAAATCGACGAAATATATATATAATATATACTACATATATTTAATGGCCTGAATAGAATGTGCCGTGCCACGACAGTTCGCGAATTTCGACCATTGACTTCGAATTGACATTACGGGAGATCCGATTGTCGGATTCTCCAAAAACCAGAACCGTTAGGTTCGTATTGAAAAAAGCATTCCAATGAATATAAGGAATTTGAAATCTAACGGTTGGTTTGGAATTATGTTCAAATCAAATTTGGAAAAGGTCGTTGTAAGTTCAGTTCGATGACCGTTTATGGAAATCGACTGTACGGGCCTTGAAAAAATTATTAAAAATATTAATAATTTGTGTAAAATCTTAATAAATGATTTGGAAGGAATTGAGATAAAAAATTCCACGTTTGTAAAGATAAAAAAAATATTTTTATCAAAATGATCTGGTTATGAACTAGAATTATAATCCAATATTTTTAAATAATTAAATTAGATTTGAAATGGTTTTAGAAATAACTAGAATTTCCAATATATGAATTGGAATGCATTTGAATCAAAATTATCTTCGGAATATTTCGATATTGGAATCCGTGATTATATAGATATTATGAAGGAATTTGGAAGATATATATCGTTATTCCCAATACGATATTTGTTGACTTTAGAATTAGATATTGAATATAAGCCGATATAATTTCTATTCAGAGCCTTATATTTAATATTGAATTGGATTTTGGGTTTGTCATGAATGGTGTCTTTATTAGCATTATTCTTAAGCCCTGTTGAGGAAAGAATAAATCTTTAATTAAGATTTAGTGTAGTTTTCCATTTAATTAATATTTCATTGGAATTAAATAAAAGAATTTGGATTTTGTGTTTGTTGTGAATGGTATCTTAAATAACATTCGTTCTTAAACCCCGTTTGAAAAGAATAAATCTTTTAGTTAAGATTATTAGAGTTTCCAGTTACATTTGGTAATTGGAATAAAATGGAATGTGAATCAGGTTTATTATGAACTGTGTTTTCAATAACATTCGTTCTTTAACCCGATTTACAGTGAAATGTGATTTGGAATTTATAAATCTTTTAACTAAGATTTAATGGAAATTTTCCAAAGTAAAGTTTTCCAATTTAGTTAAATAAATTGGAATGGGATGGAATTCGATTTGGTAATAATCGAAGTGAATTTCTCTGGAGGAAGACTACTAATATATATGGAATTTAAAAGGCTTTGCTGTTATTCCGTTTATATTATTAGTCGGCTATTGAAGTTTATATAGATTATATATATTGACATGTTTTATGTGAAGATTTCATAATTAATGGAATGTGATTTTGGGTTTATCGTGAGCTATGTTTTAAATGACATTAGTTCTTTAACCCAGTTAAAGACAATATTTATTTCCTGAATTTGAATAATCATCAAGTAATGATTTTTTGGAGATTAAAATTAAATGGATTTTTAATGAATCTATAACTAGAATGAAAGGTGAATCTGATAACTAAAATTGTTAAATTCAAGAAATGATCGAAAATGGAGTATCACCAGTTTTGCTCTAGGCGATAGCTAAATCTTTAATTAAATTTGAATGTGAAATGGTAATTAATTTTACTGATAACACTGTGGTGTTAGATATGAAGTATTACCAGTTTTGCTTCATGGGATGAATAGGTTGGGATTTGGAAATTAAATAAATGATTACTTCGGTAAGGTTCGCTAATCCCGGCTAGTTTGGATAAACCTTAATTTGGTTTGAATTGATATCCAATGGGAATTTAAAGAATAATTTTAAAGAATTTATCTTTGATAAAATTAATGGGAGCCTTTCCCAAAGAATAAGAATATTTGAATAAAGGAATATTCTGGATTGGAATGAAGCGTATGTTGTGTTTTATAGCACTTATTTATTATATATGCGAGTTATTCGGAAAGGCCGGGTTTATACTCATTCCGAATAACTATTTCGACGATAAGTCGATGATGAAGATGGTGGTTGAAGACCAGAGGTCTTCACATCGTTTGGATGATTAAGAACGTCTTGATTGTGCTGTACACCCAAGACAAGGTAATAAGTGGTGATCGTCCAGACGTACTTGGAGATTGACCAGATATGCGAGGACCTCTCTCTTGTATTGGACATATGGGACGAGGAATAAGGTGACTCCGGTTTCGTTCAGATCCAGAATGAACTTGTAAATGGATGCGTGTCTGACAACGGATTTCATTTTGTGTGATTGCTAGTCATCAGTTGCATGGCGTGAATTGCCTATATGGCATACTGAGATGCAAATGATCAAGACTTCTGTTGAAAAGCAGAGTCTTGTGGTTGATGATCAAAGCACGACTTTAAAATAACATAGCTTTGTGTATAGCACTAATTCGCGAGCCTCACACCCCGGTGTGAACCAGAAATGGGAGAAGGATCCAGGGAGAACATGCATTTCCTTCTTGCTAGGAGTGGTGTCTGGGTTTTGCAAGCTCAGACGTTTTACTTACGTGGATGATGGATAGCGAGGCGCATCGGATATATCGATTACTACGGAGTCGATGGATATTGAGTCATCTGGCTCATTTACGCCCCATAGGGCGGGGAAACGTATTATTCAGGCATTTTTATCCACTTCGTGTGGACCGACCCTATGGCTCCTTGGTGCAGTTGCGGCTGTAGCCTGAGGCTCGGGCTAGAGAGTCTCAAAGCGGTAAGGAAGATCCCTTGCCTTGGTTCACCGATGGAAATCCAACTTCCAATACGTGATTTTGCAGTTTTAATAGTAGAACTTGTATGGCGACATGATAGATGGTACGAATGCCGTCTAGGATTGATACATTTATATTTGAAGTTGTTTTATACACTGTGCACTTATTAAAGTGTAAAATGATTGTTTTTAAACATACCAAGCATGTTTGGATATTATAAGGGAAAACCCTATACTCCGGCTTGCGTTGCATTGTGTGATGGGACCTGGGTCTTATAATAGCTTCATTTTTCCAAAAAGCATTGCGCTGTTTTGTTATATGCACCGGTATTCTTGGAAGGAAACCCCTTCCATGTTAAACGGCGTGCTCCCTTGATTTACTTTATTTTAAAGCAAAGTTTTAAATAACTGTTTTAGTTCTCACACCAGTCACATGACTGACCTGGAGTTTATTGTTTTAACCTAAACTTTGGGTGCCCCTATTTTTCACGCGGGCAGCTAGTAATTTGGGTTTGCGGATATTATATTCACAGGATCTTGGATTTATAGCTGGAACTATACTCAGAAATTTCTGTATCCGTGTATTACTTTCAGTTGTGTTTTGTATTATTTTCCGCTGCATTGTAATTTGTAAATCTCTGATATTTATCAAAGGTATATTATTTGTTAATACTCTATATATTCTTGTACTCGGATGTAAATTGTTGTAATAAGCAATGAAATGTTCTTCTGTTTGCGTTCCGATTAGTCTTATTCTCATGCAATCCGTTCTTCCTCTTCTCTTCAGAGACCGGGGAAGTTCGGGTCCTCACAACTGATATCTATCAATATATAACCTCTGAGATCGTATGTAACAACCCAGAAAATCAGAACCAATTTAAAATTTTTATTTTAAGAAATTTGGTTAGAAAATGTGCCAGAATTTAAAAATTCCATTTTTAAATAATATAAAAGCTATTAAAATAGTCATTTTACAAACGATCTCCATTTTCAACGAAACCATTTTTGTCGGATCCGGAATGTCAAATTATTGCTAAGTTTAATTTTCCATAATTTTTGGAATTAATATGTGAGCGTGGTAAATTAAAACTGTGTTCGATAATTTCTGTAGAATTTAATCGACTGTTAAAAAGGTCATTTTTCCAAATGGTCTCCAAATTCGACAAAATTAATTTTGTTAGGACCGTATCGTCAAAACATAGCTAGAATTATTTTTTGGGAAATTTTGGAGTTTGTATGTGGCCCCGGTAAATTTAAATGTACGATCAAATTAAATAATTAAATGATTTATATTTTAAATTAAAGAAAACAAGCTGAAAACAATCGATTGGGCTGACGGGACCTAGCCCATTATGTCCGAAACGGGGGCATTTGATTAGGAGCAACTTTCGTTCGGCTGAAATTGGAGCTGAAAAGGGTTAATTGGCTAATAATAATAATTAGGAGAATTTAATATTATTTATTATAAATATCAAATTCCAAAACCCTGATACCCTATTCATAGCCGCCGCCCCCGTCATGTCAATGGACAGAAATGTCTCCCCTTCCATCGCTAATTTCTTCCAATCCATACTATAAAAATTCCTCCTCCTTTAGAGACTATTATAGAGAATTTCACGAGCTTCAATTCCATATAGGGTTGATTAAAAACCATAGAGTATTCGCGAAGAATTAGGACCCCAAACCTGCAACGTTTCAACTGTCGTCGCTCCTCCCTGGTGCGATCGCACTGACCATCGTGGGCCCTTCTAGCGGTCCACTCCTCCCCCGTCGTCGTGGCGTTGTTTGATCATAACGAAGTGAAGTGTGGTGATCGAAAAGTCCAGCCCTAGGATCGAACGGAGTAGGAAAAACTACCGGCCTTGATACTGAGTGGAAGAAGAAAGGGTATTTTCCCTTTTTTATTTTTTAATTTATTATTTTAAAATGTTATCTACCTATATTAATTCATAACTAATGCATACGAACTCAGAATTGAGCAATTTCAGAATCGATGCGATCGTGAGTCCGAGATCTACATTTCTAGACTGATTAGAACGAATTCAGAGCAGATCAGATTTTGGACAAAAATTCAAATCTGAATTATTTAGAACTAAAACCACTGTGAGAAATTCTACCTTTTTTATATATAAATAAAATTAATTTATCATAATTGTGATATCACCCCTACACTGCCGAATTCTATTTGTATGATACGTGATTTGATTTAGGATTGATGTTGTTATGTAGATCCATTGATTTGATTATTTTTTGTTGAATAAAATGGTTGAAAACAATAATACAAATTTTTGTTGAAAGATAACAAAATTGGAAGAGTTGGATTAAAATTGTCATTTTGATAAATAAGAATAATTGGATTAAAATTATCATTTTTGATTAATTTGAATAGATAAATCAAAATTTATCATTTTTGATTAATTAGTATAGTTGAATCAAAAATTATCATTTTTGATTAATTAGAATAGTTCAATCAAAAGAATAAATTTTTTTGATTAATTAGATTAGTTGAATCAAAAGAAATATCATTTTTGATTAATTAGAATGGTTGAATCAAAAGAATTATCATTTTTGATCAATTAGAATAGTTGAATCAAAAGAATTATCATTTTGATTAATTAGAATAGTTGAATCAAAAGAATTATCATTTTTGATTAATTAGGATATTTGAATCAAAAGATTTATCTTTTTTGATTAATTAGAATAGTTGAATCAAAAGAATTATCATTTTTGATTAATTAGAATAGTTGAATTAAAAAAGTTATCATTTTTAATAATTAGAAAAGTTGAAACAATAATTAACATATTTGTTAATTAGAATTGGGATAAACAAAAATTACATTTTTGTCAAATTAGAAGAATTGGAAAACAATTATCATTTTTTCCAAATTAGGATAGTTGAATTAAAATTGTCATTTTTGACAAAATAAAATAGTTGAATTAGAATTATCATTTTGTCAACATAATTATTGGATCAAATTTGACATTTTTGTCAAAAAATAATTGTTGAATTAAATTTGTCATTTTGGGGTAATAAAATAGTTGAAAATAAAAAGACATTTTATTGTAACAAAATAGTTGAAAATAAAAAGGACATTTTTGTTGTAACAAAGTAGTTGAAAATAAAAAGGACATTTTGTTGTAACAAAATAGTAGAAATAAAAAGGGCATTTTGTTGTAACAAAATAGTTGAAAATAAAAAGGACGTTTTTAATAGTTGAAATAAGAAGAACATTTTTGTTGTAAAAAAATAGTTGAAATAAAAAGGACATTTTTGTTGTAACAAAATAGTTGAAATAAAAAGGGCAATTTTTTTTGTAACAAAATTGTTGAAATAAAAAGGACATTTTATTGCAAGAAAATAGTGAACAAAAATTATCATTTTTATAGTTGAATCAAAATATACATTTTTGTCAAAATAGTTTAGTTGAACAAAAATATTCATTTTTGTCAAAATAGTTTAGTTGAAACAAAAGTATACATTTTGTCAAAATAGATTAGTTGAAATAAAAATATACATTTTGTCAAATGTGATGGTTGAAAAAAAAAAATTTACATTTTTGTTAAATAAGATTTGTGTTAAACAAAAATTGACATTTTTGTTAAATAGATTAGTGATGGAGCAAAATATTAACTTTAATAGAATTGTCAACAAAAATGAAAATATCATTTTAATCATTTTGTTGAAATAGAATTTTCAACAAAATGAATGAATAACTTTTTAATCATTTTGTTGAACTAGAATCGTCAACAAAAAATGAATGTATCACTTTGTAGGCATTTTGTTGAAATAGGATTTTTATGCAAACATAAGAATCAATTTTATTGTCAAAACATACATTACAAATTGTGTATAAGCATGAGAATCATTTTATTGTCAAAACATACGTTAGAATTTGTATGTAAGTTAAAGAATCATTTTTATTGACAAAACATACATTAATATTTGTAAACAAATTAAAGATACATTTTTATTCTTAAATTATGCATTAGAATTTGTATGCAAATTAAAATAAACATTTTTATGTGTCTTCTCACACATTAAAACTATATATACAGATAAAATATTTCTTTTTATTTGTTAAAGTTAAGAATAGAAATTAAATACAAATAATGAAAATAAAAACTGTTTTTTTATTTGTCATTAGCAAAAATGTCATGTAAATAAAATGCATATTTGCCATTATGAAAATGTAGATGTGTTGTGCCAATAAAACATTTTTTTATTTGACGTGTTAAACACGTTAGTGGAATCGTCGAATGGTTTATATTTATATGTAATTTTATATATAAATTAAAATTAAACAAATTACGCACAGTTGTTCGCGTTTCGGAATCGTAACTTTAAATGATTATACTGAAAGATCCGATCGTTGGATTTTCCCAAAACTGGAACTGTTAGGACCGCTTTGGGAAGATCTTTCCAACGGTATAAAATTTACTAAAACCCAACTGTTAGATTTCGAGAAAAGTATAAATCAAATTTTGATAAAAACAGCGCTAGGGCTGCCTATTGACTCGAAGCGTCGTTAAATTAAATTGAGCTATTTTTATATAAATAAAATTAGCGATAAATCGTTATAAAATAATATTAACGATATAAAATGGTTTAAACTATATATATGCGAGAATTATTTGAAAAGACCGAGTTCAATCTCATTTCAAATAATTATACGATGATTTAAATCGAAGATATTGAAGACGGTGATTGAAGACCGGCGATCTTCACATCAATTGGACAACTACTGATGCCCAGCATTGGGTAGCTCCCAGTAAAGGGTTAAAGTGGTAGTTGTCCGGACGTAGCTTTGTGTATAGCGTAACCTCATGAGCCTCACACCCCGGTATGAGTCAAAAACGGGATAAGGACCGTAGGGAGTGAATGCGTTTCTTTCTAGCTAGAAGTGGTGTCATGATATGGAGCCCAGACATTTTTACTTATGTGGATGATGGATTTACGGGGCCCCTCGGATATATTGGTCGATAGTGGCCAATTGATAGGTCTAATAGGACCGGGAAACGCATTGTTTAGGAATAATTAACCCACTAAAGTATTTGTGGACCGGCCCTACCACATCCAAGGGTTTTCCAGCATCCGAATCCTGAGGCATTTGCTAGAGTGTCTCGAATCGGTGAGGAGCCATCCCTAGCCTCGACTCATGATGGAAACCTAAATTCTAATATGACATTAGGGTTTTGATTGTAAACATATATATGGCGACATAGTAGGATGGGGTACTATGTCGTCTAGGATTGATACATTTACTTTAAAGTATTTTAAAACTGATTAGACACTAATAATAATATTAAATTATTATTTTCTACATATCAAGAATGTTTCATCATTATAAGGTAAAACTCTATACTCCAGTTTGCATTACATTGTGTGATGGGACTTGAGTCTTATAACGATTTCATTTTTCTAAAAAGCATTGCGTTGTTTTGAATAAAAATTTATTTAATTTACGCACTGTCAATCCAATGAAGTAAACCCGTTCCGCATTAGCGGCGTGGTCCTATGATTAGCCATATTGTTAGATAATTAGGAAAGATTTCTCATACCAGTCCCATGACGAACTCGTAGTTTATTTCACTTTGCAAACTCAGGTGCCCTCTTTTTCACACGGGCAGCCAAGTGACAGGTTCAGGTTGTATTGGACATATGCTGGATTGAAGTATGCTTAAGGAAGGAGATAAAGAACATTTTTATCTTTTATTTCTACTTTGAGACATTTAGATATCCTTTATCTATGATGTACTTGATGGAGTTTTGGATTTATTTTCTATTTTCTAAGACTTTCTATATGCTAAGTTGTATCCGGTAACTGTGCCACTCTGATATTGTGATGTTGATGACATTTATATTTCCACTACTATGATTTATGTGTTATGTTGTTATCTGAGTTCTTCTGTTGTTGTAAATATGTTATATTCCAATGATTATCCTTGCTTTTGTACTACAGAAGTTTGGGGTCATCACAGTTGGTATCAGAGCTAAAGGTTAACCTTAGCTTCGGAATATAACGTATTTAAAACAATTCGTCTAGATAGAATCAGCAGTATTCTAAGGCAAGTAGCTCGTTAGAGATAGGATTAGTAATGTTCTAGAATGAGCACATCCGAATAGCACATATTAATCAGTCATTACATCATCATCTTTCCTTATGTCTTTGCTTTTACCAGCCCTTTAAAAATTTATCATTTCTATTGGTCTGACTCTTTCCTTGACGGTACAGAACTAACTGAAAATGAGCACTAGAGCAAGAGCCCGAGGCAGAAGAGGAGCCAGAGGACCGGGAATGGGTGAAACCACCACTTTGTTGTATATAACAGTGTTGTATACACCATTATATGATTTTTGTTTGATGATAACAACCAAATATATTTTATTATTGAATGTGTTTGTAACTGTACTGTTATACTACACATTAGACAGGAATATAATATTTCTATTTAAATAAAATACAACTATACAGAAATTTAAATATTCACACAGTATTTTAAATATTCACACAGTATTTTATTTGAATAAGAATATTTTATTTCGGTATTTAAATAGTACAGATTTACAACTCCACTATTTGTACATACATCACTAATATACATTTCAATATATTCAATTTCGTACTTAGCTCCTCTTTACAACACTTACACTTTCATATACATTACATTTCTATACAGTTCACTCATATATGGTGACACATATGAATATCATCATCTTCAGTCTTCTTGACTTCACAGCATTCCACAGCCAATCCAGTTATCTTCATACCTGTCACATACAGAAGAACACACACAGTAGACTGCCACAAAAAATAAAAAAATAAACAAAAGCAAATAAAAATTTATTTTTAATTTTCATTTGCCTCAGATTTGCGGTGTGTTTCTCATCATTTTTCTAGACTTTGTTTGATATGCAGGGACAGAAAATCTCGTCTGATGGCTGCATGTACACACGTATACACGTGTGCACTGCCACGCCAATCAATATGCGTCTGAGGAGTAGCCACAAGGACCATCTCAACTCAGTGTATATGGTCGAGAGTGCTAAACCAAAACAGCAAAAACAAGTGGTCGAGCATAATGAAAAATGCGAGTACAAAGTAAAAACATGATCAGCAATAAAGAATCAAAAAAAATCATTTTTTTTGAGAGCAACTCAAGGCAGGCTTAAATCAAGTATTTCAAAAATCGTGCAAAGAAAAACATCTCAGTTTTTAAGGTCATGTCCAAACAGCAAGACAATATGGTGTGCAAACTGCATGGCACATATACATACAAGTGGATGTCTCAAGGTTCAAGTATATATATATATATATATATATATATATATGATCAGTGTGTATGGCCAAACAAGACAATGACAGAGTACACAGATGGTTAGAAGAACAATGAATATAGTATAGCAGTCTATTTTTAGTTCATGATTCATTCTGAAAACACAAGAGTAAAGCAACAGTTCAATGATCGGCTAGCAAGCATGAGTGGTATACGGTGCATACACAAGGTGGAGTGGCATAGTGTAGAGCAGCAATAATATACACAAGCCAAAGGCATTTCAAGATACAAACAGTGGCACACAGGAAACTACACAGTTCAAGCAAATATTTTTAAAACAATGTACATCAGTTTTTAAACATGAATATAGCAAACCAAACTGTCTGGTGCAACAAGCAAGGAGTACAACATCAATTAAAAGTTTGGCAAGTTCAAGTGTTGATTATGTTCAAAGGAAGATCAAAAGCAGTACACAAATAATGGCGCTGATTCATGTATGGGAACAGCAGTATAATGGTCAAGCACAAATTCAAGTTCATACAGCAAGGAGCTCAGTGCATATAATGGAGTATCAATGGTGTATTTACATATACACTGGTTTGTATATATATGTAAACAAGGGAGTAATGTGATCAAATGAAGCATCCGTTCTTACCAGTTCAAAATCAAGGAAAATAAACATTGAAAAAGCCAAGTTTAAATAAGAAAACTCGGAAGAAAAGTTCAAACCCAAAAATTTCAAAGTCAATGATTTCATCTCGCAGTATATTCCAGAAAGACTGGATATTTCAAACTAGACACAATCATAAACATGGTGCAACAATATTTCAAGGTTCTACAGTAGTATTTGTTCTTAGCAGTATGACAAGTGTAATATTATGATCAAAGAACCATAAAGCAATATTAATTTAAAGATTCAGAAATTGTCTAGAGAACTACAGGAAAGTTCTACCATAGCATTTGTTCGTACCAGTTTATTCAAGACAAATAATCCAATTGAAGTTTTCTTTTGGGAAGTTAAAATTTAAAATGGTCAACCAGGAAATAAAAGATTTGAAGTTACAGAAATCGTGGGATTAATTCAAAGTCGAAAATCCAAGTCCAGAATATAAAGTCTAACACAAGTTACTCCAGAAGGCTTTAATTTTTCAAACCCAGTCAAATTCTAGAAGTTACGAGAAAATATGATTCGAAGAACCAAAATTTCAAAGGAAATAGCAGTTCAAGTATATGGCAAATCATTGTGCAAAAGAACATCACAGGAAGATACAAATGGAGATGAAAATAAAGCATCTCTTTATATCACATTTTATATGAAGCAGAATAAAAATGATCAGGGCAGTATCTGTTTAATGATAAGGCAAAGGATTTAGAAAAGATCAGATTGAAATTTTTTAAAAAGAAAGCAAAATCAAAGTTCCAGAAAAAGAGTTTAAGTCTGAAAATATATACGGCAATTATTTCAAGACCAATTCAAAGTTCCAGAAGCATACGAGGCAAGGAAGAATTCATCACGCAAAATATATATTAATCACAAGTTCAAATCAAGGAATTCGAAGTCAAGGAAGACTCAATCAAAAGTTCCAGATCAGCCGCAAGAAATTTCCAGAAATTCAAGAACAAATAAAAGCCAATTTCAAAAGCCCCAAAATTTTCAAATCAAGGGTTTCAAAGATCAAGACTTAATCAAAAATTCCAGAACATACGATGATTTAAAGTTCCAATATTTTCGTATATATCATAACCAAAGTATAATACGAAATCAAAGTACAAAATTAGGGTTTCAAAACCCTATAAGAACACCCACATCATCATCGGCTATAATCATCCTAGTTCAAGCACAATTAAAGCATAAAAATCGAATAGTAAAATCATACCAGAAATCGAGAAAACTTGGATCCAAATCAGAGTCCATAAACTCAATCGAAGACGATACAAGTCACCAGAGATTGAAGCCGAAGAATCGAGTAGCAGACAACTGATTTTCATCAACCAGGCATCTCGATTCAGTGTGTTCAAGAGAAACCCTAGTTTTCTTTTAGCTGCCATTTCTATTTCCAGAGAGAATTAAAGGATGTCGGGCTCAAGTAAAAAGTGGGGGAGCAAAATAAAAAAGGGACCGGCCAAAGTCTATATCAAAAGACTAAGTTTTTTAAAAAAGAAGGATTTTTAAAAACAAAACTAGGGTTTTAAACTAGGGTCTCCATTTTATTTTTTGTTTTTTTCAACTTTGTAATCAGTCCAGAGTTTTCTAGTTTGTCTCTAAAACTAGGGAGACGAATTACTGGGTTTGTAATTCGGGGAAATCTGGTTTTGGGGATAAAAACCAGTGCAGGGTTTTGAGCGTAGGGTTAAGAACAGTTGGGAGCGAGTGTCGCAAGTTTACAGGGGATTGTAAGCGTAGAGATTGTTTTAACTCCTAGTAGAAACCTTGGGGAATGCAGTAGTAGGCAGAGTTTTGCCGAAGCTGGGTATATCTGTGTGTTATTTATTTTCTGCATTTATTCTGATTATTATCTGTGCTGTGATTATTTAATTACTCTGTGAAAATCTGCAATAAACCCTATTCACCCCCCCTCTAGGATTAATTTAGATCCTACAAGTGGTATCAGAGCAGGTATTTTTAACTTTTATTTTAACTCTAGAGTCATGAATCTGTCCAATAACGCGTTTTCTGAGGGTCAGTCCATAGCTAGGCCACCAATGTTTAATGGAACTGATTATGCATATTGGAAAGCTAGGATGAAAATTTATTTGAGCTCAGTCGACTATGATGTATGGGATATTATTGAAACGGGTTATAGATCTCCCACTATTATAGTTAGTGGTGTTGAAATACCTAAATCAAAAGACAGGTGGGATGCTAATGATAAAAAATTATTTTCAACTAATGCCAAAGCGATGAATGCTTTAATCTGTGCTCTTGATAAAACTGAATTTAATCGAATTTCTCATTGTGAGACAGCACAGGAAATATGGCATACGTTGGAGGTCACACACGAAGGGACATCTCAAGTAAAGGAATCTCGTCTCGCTCTACTCAGCAACGAATATGAAAATTTCTCTATGTAAAAAGACGAAGATATAAAAGAGATGTATGGACGCTTCTCATCACTGGTCTACATTGCAAAAGCTCTTGGCAAAACCTATACTGAAGTGGAATTGATCAGAAAGATACTGAGAGTGCTACCGATGAATTTTGAAGCAAAAGTAACGGCGATTCAAGAATCAAAAGATCTGAATAAAGTAAGCATGGAAGAGTTGATCGAAAATCTGATAACTTACGAGATGGAGTTAAAAGCAAGAGAAGAACGAAAGGATTCTGAATCAAAGAAAAAGACGATCGCTCTAAATAATTCTGTTGAAAGTAATGATGATAATCCCGCTGAAGAGCTAGCCATGGTTTTGAAAAAGTGGGCCAAAGGAAAATACAAACCACGAAAGAAGAATTCAAAAACCGACAAGTCTGAAAGTTCAGATAGTTCAAACGATGAAGTGTTTTGCTACAATTGCAAGAAACCCGGACATATCAAACCAAATTGCCCACATCTTAAAAATGAAAAGAAAAAGAAGTTCAAAAGAAAGAAGAAAGCCTTTGCTGCTACATGGGATGACGAAGAAGGAGAAGAAGTTTCTGAAAGTGAAGAAGAGGAAGCTAATTTGTGTCTTATGGCTCATTCTGATTCAGAAAGTAGTGAAGAGGATTCAAGTGAGGTATCGAGTTTTACTTATAAAGATTTAATTTTAATGTGTCATGATCTCACAAAAACCGTTGATTCTCTTGAACTAAAAGTTAAGAAATTAAAATCTGATAGGTCAAAACTAGTTCAAGAAAATAACAGTTTAGAAACAAAACTTGAAAAAGCTAAGAATTCACCGCCTTCAGAATGTGAAAAATGTCAATTTTTGAGTAACGATTTTTTGAAATTAAAAACTGATCTTGAGTTACTTAAAAGTGAAAACATGAATTTGAAAAATGAAAATCTTGATTTTGAAAAGGTGATTGAAAAGTTTAGAGAATCTGAAAAACTTGATTTTGAAAAAAGAAAACAATTTGAAATTGAAATTTCCAAGTCCATTGATAGAAGCAAAGCACTTGAAAACGAAAATTTGATTTTAAAACAAACTGATGCTGAAAAGAGGAAAATCGCTATTAATCGTTGTTCAAATTTAATGAAAGAAAATAGCGATCTTAAATTTAAAATTCAACGACTGGAGTCAGCTTTGACTAAATTTTCTAAAGGAGAGAAATCGTTGAATATGTTGTTAAAAATCATTTTTTTGTTCAGAATAAAAAGGGACTTGGATTTGAATCTGATCAAGTTGAAAAACAAAATTTTAATGATTTTAAAAATCCTTTAATTGGCTTTGAAAACGATCAAATTGAATTTTTGAAATTTAATAATTCCAAAGGGTTTTTAAATCATAAACAAATTGATAACTCGTTTAAAAACAATTCATTTAAATCTGTTTGGATTCCAAAAATTAACAAAATAAATTTAAGCAAATCTAAACAAATTTGGGTTCCAAAGGGTACGCTAGTGAATAATAAAGGATTGTTATATAAACGGGTTTGGGTACCAAAACGTGTAAACAAAGATAAGAGTGGTAAAACAACTTTTGTTAGACCACTAGATCATATAAACATTTAGGTACTGTGGGAGGCTGAGGAACAACTGTGCTTAAGTTAGATAAAATTCGAGATGATTCATATATCAAATTATTTGGAGTTCCTTAGCCATAGATTCAGAGTTGGAGATTCATTACATCACGTTGATTATAGTAAGTCAGGTATGATCTCTAAACTCGTACTTTTATTCCTTTTAGTTTATTTTTTACTTGGCTGTCTTTGAAATCATTCATTATGGATTGTTGAAATTCTTGGATTATAAAAAAAATTGATTTTTTTTTTATTTCAAACAATTATCTTCCGATTTGATAAGTTGACTGTTTCTTGAGTTTGTCTAAAAATTCTCTGAGGATGTCACTTGTGATTCTTGTTTTTGAAAATGATCTTGTGCTGCTCTGATAAGGAAATTGATTTGATTCATTTTAAGTGTGTTGGTGATTAAATGATAAGTTAGAAAATCAGTAACTGGATTTAGTTAAAATTCATAGACAATTTGAATTAAATATATATGTTATTTTAAAAATTGTCTAGGAGCAATCAGTGTTAAAAATATTAGAAAATTTCATTTTCTAACTGATTGATTTTTTAAGCTGATTTTCAACTTGCATTTTTCAAAAACACCTCTTGAAATTAATATTTTCAATTTTAAAATTATTTTTGATTATTTATTCAAAAATTGAAATTATTGATTAATTTGAACCATTTTGTGACTCATCAAAATTAGTGATAGATTTATGAAACTGTGATGAGTTGCGACTATGGTATAATTCATAACTAGAAGAGATATTATTTTAAATCTCATGATGATTAGACAGATTTTATAATACTTTTGAATTAGAGCTTATTTCACGACCATCTTCTATATCTACCATATTTCTGTCATTCATCATGGTTTTATTTAATTTGGGGAGTTCTAATTATTCTTAAAATTAAAAAAAAATATAATAAATAAATAAATAATTTATCCTTGGTATTCACTCCCATTTAAAAATCCTCGCGGTTATGCGTGGGTGAATTACCTTAATTTCTATGTGCTTCCATTCTCACTTAAAAGACCTTCGGGCTGTGCATGGATGGAACTCATTAGAGAGGATAAAGTTAAGTTACTACTAACCCCATTTAAAAGATCTTTGTGCTATGCGTGGTTAGAAAGTGCTTAACACTTTTTTTAGCATATTTAAAATCTTTAAAATTCATATTCAAATATTCAATTTTTATTGAACTCTCCTCATTCGATAAAATCCATCGTAAATCCATTCATTCTGAAAGTGAAATTTGCTTCTGATTTAAAGATTATTATGATTTTTGTTTGATTAAATGAGATTTGCGATATATATTCTCTCTCTTAATTGGAATTTATATTTATAGTCAATATTCATCACTATTTCAATTTCTATTATCCTTTTGATGATAACAAAAGGGGGAGAATGGTCAAGATTTTGATTGATGGGTATTTAATTCAAAAATATTTTAATATTGGAAATTAAATATCTAGGGGGAGATTGGTCAATTGGATTTTATCATTCATATTTTTCCACATATATAGGGGGAGTTCAGTTGTAGGGGGAGCAAACAAATAGGGGGAGTAATATATTTCACGTTCAAAACACATTCAAAATCTTTTATTTGATTGTCATCATCAAAAGGGGGAGATTGTTGTATATAACAGTGTTGTATACACAATTATATGATTTTTGTTTGATGATAACAACCAAATATATTTTATTATTGAATGTGTTTGTAACTGTACTGTTATACTACACATTAGACAGGAATATAATATTTCTATTTAAATAAAATACAACTATACAGAAATTTAAATATTCACACAGTATTTTAAATATTCACACAGTATTTTATTTGAATAAGAATATTTTATTTCGGTATTTAAACAGTACAGATTTACAACTCCACTATTTGTACATACATCACTAATATACATTTCAATATATTCAATTTCGTACTTAGCTCCTCTTTACAACACTTACACTTTCATATACATTACATTTCTATACAGTTCACTCATATATGGTGACACATATGAATATCATCATCTTCAGTCTTCTTGACTTCACAGCATTCCACAGCCAATCCAGTTATCTTCATACCTGTCACATACAGAAGAACACACACAGTAGACTGCCACAAAAAATAAAAAAATAAACAAAAGCAAATAAAAATTTATTTTTAATTTTCATTTGCCTCAGATTTGCGGTGTGTTTCTCATCATTTTTCTAGACTTTGTTTGATATGCAGGGACAGAAAAATCTCGTCTGATGGCTGCATGTACACACGTATACACGTGTGCACTGCCACGCCAATCAATATGCATCTGAGGAGTAGCCACAAGGACCATCTCAACTCAGTGTATATGGTCGAGAGTGCTAAATCAAAACAGCAAAAACAAGTGGTCGAGCATAATGAAAAATGCGAGTACAAAGTAAAAACATGATCAGCAATAAAGAATCAAAAAGAAAATCATTTTTTTTGAGAGCAACTCAAGGCAGGCTTAAATCAAGTATTTCAAAAATCATGCAAAGAAAAACATCTCAGTTTTTAAGGTCATGTCCAAACAGCAAGACAATATGGTGTGCAAACTGCATGGCACATATACATACAAGTGGATGTCTCAAGGTTCAAGTATATATATATATATATATATGATCAGTGTGTATGGCCAAACAAGACAATGACAGAGTACACAGATGGTTAGAAGAACAATGAATATAGTATAGCAGTCTATTTTTAGTTCATGATTCATTCTGAAAACACAAGAGTAAAGCAACAGTTCAATGATCGGCTAGCAAGCATGAGTGGTATACGGTGCATACACAAGGTGGAGTGGCATAGTGTAGAGCAGCAATAATATACACAAGCCAAAGGCATTTCAAGATACAAACAGTGGCACACAGGAAACTACACAGTTCAAGCAAATATTTTTAAAACAATGTACAACAGTTTTTAAACATGAATATAGCAAACCAAACTGTCTGGTGCAACAAGCAAGGAGTACAGCATCAATTAAAAGTTTGGCAAGTTCAAGTGTTGATTATGTTCAAAGGAAGATCAAAAGCAGTACACAAATAATGGCGCTGATTCATGTATGGGAACAGCAGTATAATGGTCAAGCACAAATTCAAGTTCATACAGCAAGGAGCTCAGTGCATATAATGGAGTATCAATGGTGTATTTACATATACACTGGTTTGTATATATATGTAAACAAGGGAGTAATGTGATCAAATGAAGCATCCGTTCTTACCAGTTCAAAATCAAGGAAAATAAACATTGAAAAAGCCAAGTTTAAATAAGAAAACTCGGAAGAAAAGTTCAAACCCAAAAATTTCAAAGTCAATGATTTCATCTCGCAGTATATTCCAGAAAGACTGGATATTTCAAACTAGACACAATCATAAACATGGTGCAACAATATTTCAAGGTTCTACAGTAGTATCTGTTCTTAGCAGTATGACAAGTGTAATATTATGATCAAAGAACCATAAAGCAATATTAATTTAAAGATTCAGAAATTGTCTAGAGAACTACAGGAAAGTTCTACCATAGCATTTGTTCGTACCAGTTTATTCAAGACAAATAATCCAATTGAAGTTTTCTTTTGGGAAGTTAAAATTTAAAATGGTCAACCAGGAAATAAAAGATTTGAAGTTACAGAAATCGTGGGATTAATTCAAAGTCGAAAATCCAAGTCAAGAATATAAAGTCTAACACAAGTTACTCCAGAAGGCTTTAATTTTTCAAACCCAGTCAAATTCTAGAAGTTACGAGAAAATATGATTCGAAGAACCAAAATTTCAAAGGAAATAGCAGTTCAAGTATATGGCAAATCATTGTGCAAAAGAACATCACAGGAAGATACAAATGGAGATGAAAATAAAGCATCTCTTTATATCACATTTTATATGAAGCAGAATAAAAATGATCAGGGCAGTATCTGTTTAATGATAAGGCAAAGGATTTAGAAAAGATCAGATTGAAATTTTTTAAAAAGAAAGCAAAATCAAAGTTCCAGAAAAAGAGTTTAAGTCTGAAAAATATATACGGCAATTATTTCAAGACCAATTCAAAGTTCCAGAAGCATACGAGGCAAGGAAGAATTCATCACGCAAAATATATATTAATCACAAGTTCAAATCAAGGAATTCGAAGTCAAGGAAGACTCAATCAAAAGTTCCAGATCAGCCGCAAGAAATTTCCAGAAATTCAAGAACAAATAAAAGCCAATTTAAAAAGCCCCAAAATTTTCAAATCAAGGGTTTCAAAGATCAAGACTTAATCAAAAATTCCAGAACATACGATGATTTAAAGTTCCAATATTTCCGTATATATCATAACCAAAGTATAATACGAAATCAAAGTACAAAATTAGGGTTTCAAAACCCTATAAGAACACCCACATCATCATCGGCTATAATCATCCTAGTTCAAGCACAATTAAAGCATAAAAATCGAATAGTAAAATCATACCAGAAATCGAGAAAACTTGGATCCAAATCAGAGTCCATAAACTCAATCGAAGACGACACAAGTCACCAGAGATTGAAGCCGAAGAATCGAGTAGCAGACAACTGATTTTCATCAACCAGGCATCTCGATTCAGTGTGTTCAAGAGAAACCCTAGTTTTCTTTTAGCCGCCATTTCTATTTCCAGAGAGAATTAAAGGAAGTCGGGCTCAAGTAAAAAGTGGTGGAGCAAAATAAAAAAGGGACCGGCCAAAGTCTATATCAAAAGACTAAGTTTTTAAAAAAAGAAGGATTTTTAAAAACAAAACTAGGGTTTTAAACTAGGGTCTCCATTTTATTTTTTGTTTTTTTTAACTTTGTAATCAGTCCAGAGTTTTCTAGTTTGTCTCTAAAACTAGGGAGACGAATTACTGGGTTTGTAATTCGGGGAAATCTGGTTTTGGGGATAAAAACCAGTGCAGGGTTTTGAGCGTAGGGTTAAGAACAGTTGGGAGCGAGTGTCGCAAGTTTACAGGGGATTGTAAGCGTAGAGATTGTTTTAACTCCTAGTAGAAACCTTGGGGAATGCAGCAGTAGGCAGAGTTTTGCCGAAGCTGGGTATATCTGTGTGTTATTTATTTTCTGCATTTATTCTGATTATTATCTGTGCTGTGATTATTTAATTACTCTGTGAAAATCTGCAATAAACCCTATTCACCCCCCCCCCCTCTAGGGTTAATTTAGATCCTACACACTTCTCAGGAGAAGCCCACTCCCGAGGCTGTAACACCCCACCTCCACCCCTACAACCTTTTTCCATGGACAAGGTAGCTAAGAAGTTCAGGAATTTGTACGGCGTGTCGCTCACAAGCCGGGAGACAGTGATAGAAGCTCAGGCATGACTCAAAAATTGCGAGAAGATATTTGGAGGCTTAGAACTTGAAGAACACCTCAAGCGTTTTATGGCATCGTAGCTATTGAAGGATGAGGCTCAGAATCGGTGGGAGACTGTCATAATTGGAAATAATGAGACCGATATGTCTTAGACAAAATTTAATGAGCCCTTTAACGAGAAAATTATTCCTCAGCAAGAAGTAGAGCGTCTTCATGATCAGTTTTCCAGCTTGCAATAAGGAGAAAAGACTGTTTCTGAGTATATGCGAAAGTTTGAAGAGATTTGACGCTATGCTCCTGAATTAATTCGGGACCCCTTCCAGAAGAATAAGAGATTCATTAATGGCCTTTCCAGGAAGTATCTGAACGGAGTGACAACACACATCAAGCTTCTATTTAATGAGGTGGTCGAGATGGCTTGTCGATATGAATAAAATGACAATGATTTGCAACAAGATCGAGAGAAGAATCAAAATAACAACAAGAGGAAGCAGCTGACAAGAAACCAGAGGCAACCAACTCTTCAGCCGCCAAGCCTCAAGGAAGTAAAAAAGGCCAAGGTGAGATGGTTTAAATGCCAGAAGATAGGACACTTTGATTACGAATGCCGAGCTCCAAAAAGGCCAAGGAGAAATGAGTCAGGCCCCAGCTAGAATTCTTGCGACATAAGGGAATGCTTTAATTGCCACAAGCCATGGCATCTTATCAAGAATTTTCCACTGTTGAAGAAATCTGAGGTGGTTCATGTATACGATGGAGTAGCTGCACCAGCTTCTTCTGAAGGAGCACGTAAACCACATGTCTTGGGAGGTACCCTTACCATTAAGAATGTTCCTGTTACCATATTATTTGACATTGGCGCATCACGTAGTTTCATTTATAGTAACACGATTAAAAGGTTAATTTGAAAACAAGAAATCTTAAAGAATCGGTTATTGTCCATAATTCAATAAGAGGTTATCTTGTTCTCAGTTTATACTGTAGAGTGCCGATCTCCTACTCTCGTTACAAATTTCCTATCAATTTGATTGTCATGAATTTTTCTGAGTATGATGTTATCCTTGGGCTGGATTGGTTAACAAAACATGAGGCCGAAGTTAGATGTGCTGAAAGAATTGTCAAAGTTAAAACGAAGCTCAGAGATATATTTATACCATGCCACGGCTCAGCAAATGATAGGAAAGAATTCTTGTCTTCTCTAGAAGTCACTCCTACTTCTATTGAGAATATTCCGATTGTCAAAGATAATGCGGATGTGTTTAAAGAAGTCGATGGTTGGCCTCTCCGAAGAGAAATCGACTTCAGGATTGACTTAGTTTTGAATGCAAGGCCAGTTGTGCATCCTATTCGAAGAACAATGCTAGAAGAAAAAGAGGAGCTGAGCAATCAAACTAAACAGCTTTTGTTGAAGGGTCTGGTCAGGCCTAGCTTCTCAAATTGGGGTGCAGCAGTGGTCTTTGTCCCAAAGTCAGATGGTACTCTCAGACTATGTGTGGATTACCGTGACCTCAATAAGCAGACAATGAAAAATAAATATCCATTGCCGCATATTGATGATCTGTTAGACCGCTTGAATAGAGCGCAAGTATTCTCTAGG
Source organism: Allium sativum (assembly GCA_030737875.1). Lineage (NCBI taxonomy): Eukaryota > Viridiplantae > Streptophyta > Magnoliopsida > Asparagales > Amaryllidaceae > Allium > Allium sativum. The sequence continues at coordinate 326,428,777 of CM060926.1, forward strand.
ATGGACCTAGCTACAGGTTTCCATCAATTGCGCACTGCCGAAGAATGTGTCCCTTTGACAGCTTTCAGAGGGCCAGACTTATTCTATGAATGGCTAGTAATGTCGTTCGGCTTATGTAACACTCCAGCCTACTTTGTCAATTTGATGAACAGGGTATTACGCGATGTCTTGAATAAATTCGTGCTGGTTTTCATCGATGATATCTTAATCTTCTCTAAATCCACTGCTGAGCATGAAAAGCATCTGAAAGAAGTTTTAAAAATTCTGAGAAAGAATGTGTTGAAAGAAAATTCTCTAAATGCATATTCTGGCAAGAAGAAGTGAAATTCCTCTGCCATGTTGTATTAAAGAAAGGAATTTCAGTAGACCCAGGCAAAATCTCAGCCATCCAAGATTGGAGGCAGCCTAGCACTCCTACAGAAGTCCGAAGTTTCTTAGGATTGACTGGCTATTATCGGAAATTCGTTAAAGATTTTTCGAAGCTATCGTGCCATTAACTAAGCTTACCAAGAAGCACACAAAGTTTATTTGGACACCCGAATGTGAGGCAGCTTTCCAATAGCTGAAACTGAGGTTGACCACTGCTCCCGTGTTGACCATTATTAATGGCAATAAAGATTTGACAGTCTATACTGATGCTTCTATTAAGGGTATTGGTGCGGTGTTAATGCGAAGGGGCAAAGTAGTTGCATATGCTAGCCGTCAGTTGAAACCGCATGAGAAGATATACCCCACTCATGATCTTGAGTTGATGGCCATCGTGTTTGCTTTAAAGATATGGTGGTACTATCATTTGGGTGAGAAGTCCGAATTATATACAAATCATAAATCCTTGAAGTATCTGTTCACCGAAAGGTACTTAAATTTGAGGCAGCAACGTTGCTTAGAATTTATTGCGGCCTATGATCTGGACATCTTATATACTCCAGGAAAAGTCAATGTAGTAGCCGATGCGCCAGTAGGAAGAATGCGGATTGCGCCAATCTTATCATCGCCATTCTTATCATTATGCCTACATTAATGTATAAGATCTCTACTCTTCAAAAAGTTGATAAGTTTATTCAGATGATTAGTGAGCGAGTTTGAAAGGGCGAGGCTTCCAGCTTCCAAATTAACAGCAAGGGGACTCTTAGACTGCAAGGGCGAATATGTGTGCCACATATTCTTGAGCTCAAGAGAGAAGTTATGGATGAATGTAACAAATCTAAACTTAGTATTCATCCAGGAGTAAGCAAGATGTATCACAATCTTAAGCGCACATTCTAGTGGAAGGCGATGAAGAGAGACATTTCTATATATGTTGCTAGATGTTCCACCTGTCAACAAGTCAAAAGCGGTCAACAGAAGCTCGCAGGACTGTTGCAACCGCTAGAGGTTCCAAGTTGGAAGGGGAACCAAATTTCTATGTATTTCATTGATGGCTTGCCCCGAACTAGAAAAGGAAATGACAGGATATGGGTGATTGTAGATCGTTTCATAAAGACCGCCCATTTTATCCCTGTTAGATCTAATAGAGCAGCTCAAAATATGGCACAACTTTATATCAGAGAGATTGTCAGACTATATGGAGTTCCCAGTAGCATTGTTAGTTATTATGATCCGATATTTGCTAGCAAATTCTGGGAAGCATTCCAAGAGGAGCTTGGGACCAAGTTGAATCTAAGCACCGTTTATCATCCTTAGACAGATGGCCAGACTGAGAGGGTGAACCGCATATTAGAAGACTTGTTGTGAGCACACATTCTTGATTTTGGAAGGTCATGGGAAGATCACTTACACTTGGTTGAGTTCTCTTATAATAACAGTTACCAAGCAAGGTTGCAGATGTCGCCATTTGAAGCATTATGTGGCAGGCCATGCAGATCTCCCGCTTTTTGGGTGGAACCAGGCAATCGGTTAGTATTGGGTCCCGACATGATTCGTGAAGCATCGGATAAAGTTGATTTTATTAAGAAGCAACTACTGGCTGCTCAGAGCCGACATAAGAGCTATGCAGACTCACGGAGAAGGGATTTAAAATTCTCTATTGCTGATTATGTGTACTTGAGGTTATCTCCATTAAGAGGTGTAATTCGTTTTGGGAAGACTAGGAAGTTGGCGCTGAAATTCATTGGTCCATTTCCTATTATCGAATAGGATTGGAACTCTCGCTTAGGGTGTAGTTGCCTGACTGGTTGCCAGGGATGCATGATGTATTCCATGTGTCTCAACTCCGGAAGCATGCACATGATCCAGACTTGGTTGTGGAGGAAGCAACACAACAAGATTTGGAGATTACCCCAAGCTTAGCAGTAAGGAGGGAGCCAGTGAAAATTATTGGCAAAGAGACCCGAGTTTTGAGGAACAAGAGGATCCACTTAGTCAAAGTGCAGTGGAGCGGGGATCCTAGAGACTGTACATGGAAGATTGAGGATAGCATCAAATAGGCTTATCCCAAGTGCAGAGTGGACATCTCCGAGTAACTCTTGTGTTAAGGTACATTTAATATTTTACATTTTCTGTTTTGCTTCCTACTTTACTATTGCGTCCTTTTCGGGGACGAAAAGCTTTTAAGTGGGGGAGATTATAACAACCTAGAAAATCAGAACCAATTTAAAATTTTTATGTTAAGAAATTTTGGTTAGAAAATGTGCCAGAATTTAAAAATTCCATTTTTAAGTAATATTAAAGCTATTAAAATAGTCATTTTACAAACGACCTCTGTTTTCGATGAAGCCATTTTCGTCGGATCCGGAATGTCAAATTATTGCTAAGTTTAATTTTCCATAAATTTTGGAATTAATATGTGAGCATGGTAAATTAAAACTGTGTTTGATAATTTCTGTTGAATTTAATCGACTATTAAAAAGGCCATTTTTCAGACGATCTCCAAATTTGATGAAGTTAATTTTGTTAGGATTGTATCGTCAAAACATAGCTAGATTTATTTTTCGGGAATTTTTGGAGTCCGTATGTGGCCCAGTAAATTTAAATGTATGATTGAATTAAATAATTAAATGATTTATATTTTAAATTAAAGAAAACAAGCTAAAAATGATCGATTAGGCTAACGGGACCCAGCCCATTGTGTCCGGAATGGGGGCATTTGGGTAGGAACAACTTTCATTGGGCTGAAATTGGACCTGAAAAGGGTTAATGGACAAAAACTAATAAATAGGAGAATTTAATATTATTTTATTATAAATATCAAATTCCAAAACCCTAATACCCTATTCATAGCCGCCACACCCCTCATGTCAATGGCTAGAAACGTCTCCCCTTCCATCGGTAATTTCTTCCAATCCGTACTATAAAACTTCCTCCTCGTTTAGAGATTATTGTAGAGAATTTCACGAGCTTCGATTCCATGTAGGGTTAATTAAAAACCGTAGAGTATTCGCGAAGAACCAGGACCCCAAACCCGCGACGTTTCAACAGCCACCGCTCCTCCCTGGTGCGAACGCACCGACCATCGTGGGGCCCTCTTGCGCGCCACTCCTCCCCCGTCGTCGTGGCGTTGTCAGATCATAGCGAAGTGAAGTGTGGTGATCGAAAAGTCCAGCCCTAGGATCGAACAGAGTAGGAAAAACTATCGGCCTTGATACCGAGTGGAAGAAGAAAGGGTATTTTCCCATTTTTATTTTTTAATTAATTATTTAAAATGTTATCTACCTATATTAATTCATAACTAATGCATACGAACTCGGAATTGAACAATTTCAGAACCGCTGCGATCGTGAGTCCGAGATCTACATTTCAAGACTGATTAGAATAAATCCGGAGCAGATCAGATTTTGGACAAAAATTCAAATCTGAAGTGTTCAGAATTAAAACCACTATGAGAAATTCTACTTTTTTTATATATAATTAAAATTAATTTATCATAATTGTGGTATCACCCCTACGATGTTGAATTCTATTTGTATGATACGTGATTTGATATAGGATTGATGTTGTTATGTAAATCCATTGATTTGATAATGTTTTGGTTGAATAAAATGGTTGAAAACAAAAATACAAATTTTTGTTGAAAGATTTTTTTTTTAAAAAGAGTTGGATTAAATTGTCATTTTGATAAATAAGAATAATTGGATTAAAATTATCATTTTTGATTAATTAGAATAGTTGAATCAAAAATTATCATTTTTGATTAATTAGAATAGTTAAATCAAAAATTATCATTTTTGATTAATTAGAATAGTTGAATCAAAAGAATTATCATTTTTGACTAACTAGAATAGTCGAATCAAAAGAATTATCATTTTTGATTAACTAGAATAGTTGAATCAAAAGAATTATCACTTTTGATTAATTAGAATAGTTGAATCAAAAGAATTATCATTTTTGATTAATTAGAATAGTTAAATCAAAAGAATTATCATTTTTGATTAATTAGAATAGTTGAATCAAAAAAATTATCATTTTGATAATTAGAATAGTTGAAACAATAATTATCATTTTTGTTAATTAGAATTGAGTTAAACAAAAATTATCATTTTTGTCTAATTAGAAGAATTGGACAAAAATTATCATTTTTGTTAAATTAGGATAATTGAATTAAAATTGTCATTTTTGACAGAATAGAATAGTTGAATTAGAATTATCATTTTTGTCAAAATATAATTATTGGATCAAATTTCACTTTTTTGTCAAAAAAATATTGTTGAATAAATTTGTCATTTTGTTGTAACAAAATAGTTGAAAATAAAAAGGACATTGACATTTTGTTGTAACAAAATAGTTGAAAATAAAAAGGATATTTTTGTTGTAAACAAAATAGTTGAAATAAAAAGGACATTTTGTTGTAACAAAATAGTTGAAAATAAAAAGGACATTTTGTTGTAACAAAATAGTTGAAATATAAAGGACACTTTTGTTGTAACAAGATAGTTGAAATAAAAAGGACATTTTTGTTGTAACAAAATAGTTGAAATAAGAAGAACATTTTTGTTGTAACAAAATAGTTGAAATAAAAAGGACATTTTGTTGCAAGAAAATAGTGAACAAAAATTATCATTTTTATAGTTGAATCAAAATATACATTTTTGTCAAAATAGTTTAGTTGAACAAAAATATTCATTTTTGTCAAAATTGTTTAGTTGAAATGAAAGTGTACATTTTGTCAAAATAGATTAGCTGAAATAAAAGTATACATTTTGTCAAATGTGATGGTTGAAAACAAAAATTACATTTTTGTTAAATAAGATTTAAGTTAAACAAAAATTGACATTTTTGTTAAATGGATTAGTGATGGAGCAAAAATATTAATTTTAATAGAATTGTCAACAAAAATGAAAATATCATTTTAACCATTTTGTTGAAATAGAATTGTCAACAAAATGAATGAATCACATTTTAACAATTTTGTTGAACTAGAATCGTCAACAAAAAATGAATGTATCACTCTATAGGCATTTTTTGAAATAGGATTTGTATGCAAACATAAGAATCATTTTTATTGTCAAAACATACATTAGAAATTGTGTGCAAACATAAGAATCATTTTTATTGTCAAAACATACATTAGAATTTGTATGTAAGTTAAAGAATCATTTTTATTGTCAAAACATATATTAGAATTTGTATACAAATTAAAGATACATTTTTATCGTTAAGTCATACAATAGAATTTGTATGCAAATTAAAATAAACATTTTTATGTGTCATCTAACACATTGAATCTATATATACAAATAAAATATTTCTTTTTATTTATTAAAGTTAAGAATAGAAATTAAATACAAATAATGAAAATAAAAACTATTTTTTTATTTTTCATTAGAAAAAATTTCCTGTAAATAAAATACATAATTATTTTCCATTATGAACATGTAGATGTATTGTGCCAATAAAACATTCTTTTATTTTTCGTGTTAAACACGTTAGTGGAATCGTCAAATGGTTTATATTTATATATAATTTATATATAAATATAAATTAAAAGTAAAGAATCGCGCGCAGTTGTTCGCGTTTCGAAATCGTAACTTTAAACGATTATAACGGATGATCCGATCGTCATATTTTCTCAAAATTAGAACCGTTAGGACCACTTTGGGGAGATCTTTCCAACGGTATAAAATTTATTAAAACCCAACGGTCAGATTTCAAGAAAAGTGTAAATCAAATTTTGATAAAAACAGCGCCAGGACCGCCTATTGACCCGAAGCGTCGTTAAATTAAATTTAGCTATTTTTATATAAATAAAAATAGGGATAAATTGTTACAAAATAATATTAACAATATAAAATGATTTAGACTATATATATGCGAGAATTATTTGAAAAGACTGAGTTCAATCTCATTCCAAATAATTATACAACGATTTAAATCGAAGATATTGAAGACAGTGATTAAAGACCGGCGATCTTCACATCGATTGGACGATACTGATGTCCGACATTGGGTATATCCCAGTAAAGGGTTAAAGTGGTAGTTGTCCGGACGTACTTTTAGATGGTCCGGATAAGCGAGCACCTCTCTTCCGTATTGGACATAGGGGACGAGGAATAAGGTGTCTTCGGTTTCGTTCAAACCCATAGCGGACTTATAAATGGATGTGTGCCTGACATTAGACTTCATTCCATGTAAATTGATTTCTGTTTAATATATATCTGTTTGGAGGTGGAAAATTTATTCTCTTGCTTAACATCCTTCTCTGAGACGCACGAGCTCAAAGGTTATATATTGATAGTTATCGATCGCATGGCGTGGATTGTCAATGTGGAATGCCAAAATGCAAATGATCAAGGCTTTTGTTGAAAAGCAGAGCCTTGTGGTGGATGATCAAAGCACAACTTATTTCAGCACAGCTTTGTGTATAGCGTAACCTCACGAGCCTCACACCCTGGTATGAGCCAAAAACGGGATAAGAACCGTAGGGAGTGCATGCGTTTCTTTCTAGCTAGAAGTGGTGTTATGGTATGGAGCCCAACATTTTTACTTATGTGGAGGATGGATTTATGAGGCGCCACGGATATTGTAATAACCCGGAAAATCAGAACCAATTTAAAATTTTATTTTGGCAATTTTAATGAATTTTGGATATTTAAAATGAATTATTTTAAATAATAACGACTAGAAATTTATTTTGAATAGAATTAGAACGTATATATTTATTCGAGTCGATATTAGAATATAAATATTTATTTTAATTATAAAAGGAATTGAAAATGGCGCGCTAGTTTGAAAATTCGATTTCAAATTTCAAATGAATGTACATGATTCAAAATAAACCGAATTTTAGCGAAACCAAAAAGGTTAGAATCTATTTGAAAATATCTTTCCAACAAATCTAGAAATTTTAAATTTCATATCGGGAATAAAAAGTTATGTCCAGTTGAAAATCCAGAATGGTAGCTATGGAATTTTAGCCCTTAAAAATGGAAATTTTGCAAACTACCTCCGTTTTCGACAAGATCACTTCTGTTGGATACGGGATGTTAAATTATTGCTAGATTCCAAAATTCATAGTTTTTGAAATCAATATGTGAGCGTGGCGCAAGAAAACGTGTTTTGGCAGTTTCAATCAATTTGGATCGACCAGAAAATGGCCATTTTTCAAACGGTCTACAAATTTGACGAAATTAGTTTTGTTAGGACCATATCGTCAAAACATAGCCAGATTTATTTTTCTGGAGTTTTCAGAGTCAGTATGTGGGTCCGGTAAATTAAAATGTACGCTTGAATTTAAAATATGTTTATTTATATTTTAAATTTAATGGAAACTAATCGTAACAGTAGAATTAGCGTATGAAACATATACAGTTGTGTTCGAAATGGGGGTATTACGCTAGGGATAATAGTCGGTGGGTTCAATTTTGAGTTTGAATTAAAAGGGTGCTTTTAGGAGAAAATTAAAATTAATTAATTAATTATTATATATATTTCCCTCACATTCCCTATCCCCCTCTCTCTCTTCAAAATAAGTCAAAAGAAGAAAAAAAACCGTTTTGCCTCAAATCGGACCCCCCTCGCGTCGTACCTCCACCGCCACGCCCTCCGACCGCAACCCCTTCCGAACAACTCCAGCACCCCCATTGCCTGACGTCGGCGATCCTCCATCCCCCTGCTCGCGAGAAGAAATCGCGGAACCCCCCTCAACCTAGGTCGACACAAGAGCACCGCACCCTATTCTGCGCCTCCTCCACCTCGACCCCTTCCACTTGCGCCGCCCTGCGAGCATACGCCACCCCCTTGTTCGTTGACCAGCGCCGCCTCTCCTCCATCCATCTGAAAACCCAAAACCCTAGAAAATCAGTGTGAGTTCTTTAAACCTGATTTTACATGATTTCCTCCTTAGATTTCTTGGCTTTAATGTGTTGCATGAGATATTGGATTTTTAATCATATAAATTGTAACGACCCGGGAAAAGAGCGACCTTGGTTATCCGATATATAACACCTATCGAACAATCAAAAGTCGAAATTACCGTATAGTCCAAGAAAGAAATTAGAGGGTGAGGATAGATAAGATAGAAAATTAGAACAGAAGAAGAAGAACACAACAACATCAGAGTAACACGAATCTCACAGCGGAACGAATAAAATATAATAGACAACATATCTTGAAATCAAAGTAGTATATGTATATCATACCATTATCAGAGTACAACACTTTCATCACAGCGGAATAATCAATAGCTAGAAAAATCTTGAAGCCTCCTGCTCCAAGCTCTTCAAGCATACCTGTAAATCCTGACTACTTGACTGCCCGTACAAATTTGGGCACCCAAGAGTTTAGGGGAAACAAAACAAAATAAAACTCTGGGTCAGTCATGGGACTGGTGTGAGTAAACTTCAATCATTTGGTTTAACTTTTCAAAATCCTTTTCAAAAGAAAAGATAATCGTAAGACCAACCCACTCATAAATACGGATGGCTTTTACCTTACGATAACCCAAAACACTTTGGAAATCATATATTATCTGATATTATAATAATGTCTAATCACAAGTAATTAAAATCTAGTAGAACGCTTTCATCTCACGCTCTACATATATAATATACAATCAAACTCGCAGGCACTTATTGGAGATTGGATTCCAACTTGACAAGGTATGGGACCACCTTCCGAATGCGTATCTCTGGAGGCAAATACACTGGGTTCAACAAGAACATCTTGCAACCCGGCCCACACATGACCGACCACTCATTTCGCTTGAGTGTATCGAATGTATATCACCAACGGTTGGGATCAGCAACCGTCTCCTGATAAGGGACAGCATCGATAGATTTAAGAACAAAAGGAATTTCTCTAGATAGGTGATCATACATCCTAATGGGTGCGACCCACATAGCCATGCTGCCTGCCCGATTTTTGTCATTTCCCGGTGGATGAGGCTTGAGGTCATAACGTATCTTTTGACAGATCCCACCTCCATTACTTTGAATGCCACATCGTCATACCCGCCAAATCACAAATTGATTTCACCAAAAATACCACGGGTATACAGCTAAGAGAAACGAATTCCTCCGCCACCAAACGTAAGTACGTTTGAAGAGATCAACTTACGCGATCCTTTGAATATACTCTGTCAGACATTCGTCCATTCACGTTTGTCCTGGGACTGGACAAACCGAAGGCACTATTCTGTAAATAGGATAGCCCTTGCATAACTCCGTCTTTAATATATTCAGCATACTTGATTCGCAACGCTTATGCCAATACGGAGTGGTTCTCTGGATAATAATCCGACCGGTCTCTCCATATTAACAACGTTAAAATGGTCAAAACTTTGATAGTTGGTGATTTAACTATCAATTAAAAACATGTCGGTGTGCAAACAACGATATTATTTCCAGATGGAAATTCTATCGATCAATCATCATTCATCATCAAATTATCATAAATTTACCCTTTTCCTTATTCTTGTTTTCCTATATTTCTTATTTACTATATTTAGAAAATATACGTTATTAACAATGGAAAACAATTCCATTTCTCATTTTCTATATTCAGAAAACATTTCTGATTTTCATTTGGAAGACATTTCGAAATCTCCTTCATTGGGTTTAAACTGATGTTTGAACAAACATCGCTATGCCAACACCAACCATTTCGCTCATTAACTAAATTCACTTAACCCCTTTCACTCTCGAACCTTATCCACTTCTTAGTTAAAAACGAAGTCAATCAAGTTGGGGTATAATTACCTCTCAGACCTTAACTGAACAACATTTCTAACTTCGAAATAGACAATGTTCAAACATTACTCTTTAAGAAACTTCCTTGCGAACTCTCGGATTCTATTTATGAATCCACTTCCTTTACTGAATCATTTGATTATAACTGTAAATGTTATAATTCCATGCTTTCAAAATATGTTAACTTAAATATATTTCCATATCTTAATTTGGATAAATAAACAACCAACTACTTTATTAACAGATAATTAAAACTTGATTTGAAATGGAAAGTAAACATAACTTCCCTTGATTCGATATAATCAAATTTCCATGTATGATTCACTCTCGAATAATCACTATCCGATAATTCTCTTTCGAATAAACTATATTCGATTCCCCTGTTCGAATAACTAATATTCGATAATCTTTTTCTTCGAATAACTAATATTCGAAAAATCTCACTTCGAATAAACCATATTCGATAATTCTCTCCTTCGAATAACTATATTCGATTTAACACACTTCGAACGAACTATATTCGATTACTCTTCTCGAATAAACTATATTCGATAACTCTACTTCGAATAGGTGATATTCGATTAATTCCCTTTTTGACTAACCCTACTTAATTTACTAATACTCGACTAACTCGACTTAATTAACTTCTATTGATTAATTACTATTTGATTTAACACCATTTGCTTGACTCTAGATCGCAGCGATCACAATGGTTACGCCTGATTCCCTCAGGAAACATCCGACCGCCGTAGGCTATCTGCAGCCCTACGAATTACGCTAGCAGTCGTGCTAAATGGAAATTCATCGTTAAATAACTTTGTCTATTTTTAACTCTATCTCGAATAATTAGATTCGATCAATTCTAATTGAGTAACTAATATTCAATTAACCCTTATTCGATTACTATATTTGAATAACTCTAGTTCGATTTGACTCAAAACGATTAACTCTAACTGATTAACTCTAACTGGTTAATTCTAACTGAATAACTCTAACTGGATAACTCTAACTGAATAACTCTAACTGTTTAACTTTACAGTTTAACTCTAACAGTTTAACTTCAACGGTTTAACTCTAACAGTTTAACTCCAACTGTTTAACTCTAACAGTTTAACTCCAACTGTTTAACTCTACAGTTTAACTCCAACTGTTTAACTCTAACAGTTTAACTTCAACGGTTTAACTCTAACAGTTTAACTCCAACTGTTTAACTCTAACAGTTTAACTCCAACTGTTTAACTCTGCAGTTTAACTCCAACTGTTTTACTCTAGTTGATTAACTCTTTTGAATTAATCCCTTTGACTTTTCTCTTTTGAATAATTCCTTTGGAATAATTCCTTTGAATTACTTCCCTTGAATAGATTCTTTTTCTATTCGTTTACTCAACAAATAACCATTCTCTTTTCGCTTCTATTTATTTAACAAATAAATATTCCCTTTAACTTTTCTATTTATTCAATAAATAAATATTTCTTTTAACTTTTCTATTTATTCAATAAATAAATATTTCTTTTAACTTTTCTATTTATTTAACAAATAATTACTTCTGTCAACTTTTCTTTATTCCCTACATGAATATTCCCTTTTCAATTCCATTTGTAAATACTTTTACGAATGTTTCCCTTTTTATTTCTATTTGTAATCGTTTCACAAATATTTCCCTTCTATTTGATTTCACCAATATTTTCCCTTCTATTTGATTTCACCAATATTTTCTCTTCTATTTGATTTCACCAATATTGTTTTTTTTTACAAATGCTTTGATTCTATAATCATTTTCTCTCATGAAATTCTCTTCCTTTTATATATAAAATCTATTGATTTTATATAAATAAATTATTTTCAAAATAAACTTTGAAAATCCCTTTTCACTTTCTAGTATCACTTATGGTATAAAAATACCAAATCAAAAGGTTCAATCATCATCCAAACACACAGGTTCAACAACAAATGATATAACACATCATATATCAGAATATATGAAAAACGGTAAATAAATGTTGAGGAATCCAGTTGGATTCCTCCGACCTGTTTCCCTGCATCCACAGATGTTACACAATATAATTCACATCAATTTCATTTCAATATGAGGTATTCTGATAAACAAAATCAACATCGGTTAACGATATATATAACTATATCGGTATTTTCAATCAATTGACTAGCAGTTCAACCAAACAATCAACACTCAGCAATTCAACCAATAATTGTCAGTTCTAAAAATACTTTATAAAAATATAAAGTGCTCAGAGTTAGTGAGATTTACTCACCTTGGACGGTTTATCGTTGAATAACGATAATCGGTCATTGATTTGGTTCAGACGTTAAATTTCACCATAAATCCAAACGAGCTCCAATCCACTTGCGGTCAGTTCCATTGCGTAGTGTTCGTCCATACGATCCCAACGGATCCTGTTTCGTTAAATTTCGTTAATGTATGCAAAAGTTATGCTATTTACAATATTTACCTAATTTAAATGATTATATATTTAATTAAATTAATTAAATTATTTTTATCTTAATTAATTTCTAATTGCGTTATTAGCCAAATTACCTTCCCTGCCCTTCTAAAAAATCCTACTTTCCCATCTCTAGCCATATCCAATTTTTTTTAAAATTGAAAAATCATTTTAATATTAATTAAATTTAATTTTCAAATAAAATATTTAAAAATATTCATTTAATTATAACTTAAAAATTTTTACCCGGATCAAAAATCTGCTTCCACTCATTTTAAAGTATTTTCCGATAAGAATCCGACGGTCCTTGTTTCGTGGAAATCCGACTTGTTTTGAAAAAGTTATAAGCTTTTAAAATTTATGGTTAAAAATTACGAAAATGCCCCTGGTCTGTTTTAAATTCAAATTAAATTCAAATTAAATTTTAAATTTAAATTAATCATCCCATCCGTCGGATCAGTTAGGGATAGCCAGGGAGAGCAGGAAACTATATTTTCCAAACTCAAGCCTTAGACACTATCCTCTCTGTCACCCTTAGAATGTTCTGATATTTATTTTTACAAATTCTATTTTAATTATAATATATATATATATATATATATATATATATTACACAAATAAATAAATAAATAAATATTATTTAAAAACTTACCCCGCGAAGCCCAAGCCTCTGCCTAAGAGTCCCTAGCTCCCCGTCTTGCCCTCCTTTCTCCCTTCCTTCCCTTTTCCCTATTTCCTAATATTTTATTATTATTTCTGCCATTGCCAAAGCTTGAAAGAGGAGGAGGAGAAGTGAGTTTAAAATGAAGGAGGGGCTATTTATAGCCGAAGGAGTCACATGGATTGCTGAGGTGGCGCGAATCCAACGGTCGAAAATGGATGGCTAGGATTAATCCTTAAATTAATTAAATTATAAATAAATTTAATAATTTATGAATAGTAAAGTGTGTTTTCTCAACCCTATTCGGACGTTAATTTGACTTACTTATTGATACCTTATCCGAAATCTTTTTCAACCATGTTGTTCAATCTTTCTTGCTCTTCAATACTATATAAAAATATATCAATTTTGAATTTTTTTGAACTTTCAAATAATTTAAATTCAAATTCAAAATAGTGTTTTGTGTTAGTTTCAACACCTTCCGGTCTCATGTTGGAGTATCAAACGATAACGGTTTTCAGAAATTCTTCCACCATCTGGTCCGGTTTTTAACGTACTTCAATCCTATGTATTCAAATCAAAAATCGGAGTTCGTTTAGATTTTCAAATAATTTATTTAAATTTTGTTTCCTTAATAACTTTCTATATCCGTTATAGGATTTTCCCAAATTTCATATATAGCTAATATCCTATGTTTAGAATTTTCCTGGATAGGTCTCAGGTTCCAGTTTTGCCGTTAGCATTAGCAAATTTCAATTACCGTCAAAATTTAGTTCAAATTTTGGCCTTTTATTTTTTTCTTTTCAACATACAGATGCCATTTTTGACGTAACTTGGTTGGTTACCTAATTTCATCATTTCGGATTTAATGAAACTGATTTCATCGAAATCCGAGTTTGTTAGCTACTACATCCTTTGTAAATGTACTATTTTAAATTAAAAATTTATCCTTTTATACTGCCAGTTCACATTATATTGCAGATCCACTAAATTTCTACCATTTCGGAATAAAATAAAATATTCAAAATTATTGAAATTAAACCATTTAGAATTCCAAAAAAAAAACATTTTTAAATAATAACTAAATGGTCAAAAAATCTGGGCCGTTACATTCTTTCCCCCTTAAAATAATTTCGTCCTCGAAATTGCTAAGGTAGAAAAATGAACTTTATAACTAGGTTAAAATTATTTATTTACTCCGGTTTCACTAAACCAATTAATTCTAATTAATTTATTAATTTATTTCTATAAACGAAAATTTCAAAAATTCTGAAAATTTTCTAACATTCGAAATTTCTGAAAAATTTCGCCAGCATCTCCTTTGTACTGGTCAATAGCTCAAACTCCAACTCGCCTCTCTAGGCCTTCTTCAACCCAAAAGAAAATCAAACAGCCAAGTGGCTTGCCAAACAGGCTCATAAATCTCATCCAACTCATATGAATATGTACGTGTACCTTTTTGTCGGCATTCAATTCTGCTACCAATTTAGCATATACCACTATCATCCCAATCAAACTCCCAATCACTTTTATCTTCAGCACGACCATCCGCTTATAACCAAGCCAAATTTCAATCAAACTGCAATTCCAATCTCAATTCAAATTTCTTGCTCGACCATCCATTTATATCCCAGATAATCTCTAATTCTGTCCAATTCTACTTGATACCATTTTATTTCAATTCAACTCAATTTCCACTGAACTGGCTTCAACTCAATTTCAAATTTGCTTTCACAAATTTCTATTTAATTTATGTTGATTTCAAACAATCTTACCTGGGAGTTTCAAATAGCTTTGCCTTTTCCAAAAATCAAATATCCCTTTGGAATATCAAAACAACTTGGTTTCTCAAAACAATTCAAAAACAAAATCTTTGGTAGTAATCTGTCACTTACAAACTCGAAAATGAACACCGATGATGTCCGGATCAACATCGGAATTTATTTTCCTGCTATCGAAGTGAGTTCAATACTATGTCACTTTCAAAACCATTTCTAAACACTTTCATTTTGAAATTCATTTCAAAATATCCCTTTTTAATGCTTGTAACAAATTTAAAATCTCCCAGGATTTTAAAATTCACATATATTCAATTTAATTCCATTTACAACGCTTATTCAAATTTTAGCAATTTTAATTCCAATTCTGAACTTAAATTCAGATTTAATTCATCTGATTTCATATATTTCACTTATATGAATTTTGATTTGTTATTTACATAACCATTTCACATTTTATAATCTTATTCGATTATAATCACAACCAACACATTCAATATACTATAATAATTTCAAATATCTATACTTTGCTTATATCAAAATATAATTTGGGTAAAATTATTTCATTTACCCTTTTTTCAAAACATATCGTGTCGACCCATCGTATTCAAGTGTTTATAAACTCCTATCGATACAGTGGATCAAACTGATCGACTAGAACTCATAAACGACTCAACCAATAAATCTCCACGGTATAAAATCATTTTATATAAAATAACAAATACGTTCACTCTTATATATACACTCAAACTTAGTCTAGGGCATTACTAACCCCATCTCTACTGAGTCACGCCACAGAGCCAAGGTAAATCACCTAACCTTCAGCTCTGATACCAACTGTAACGACCCGGGAAAAGAGCGACCTTGGTTATCCGATATATAACACCTATCGAACAATCAAAAGTCGAAATTACCGGATAGTCCAAGAAAGAAATTAGAGGGTGAGGATAGATAAGATAGAAAATTAGAACAGAAGAAGAAGAACACAACAACATCAGAGTAACACGAATCTCACAGCGGAACGAATAAAATATAATAGACAACATATCTTGAAATCAAAGTAGTATATGTATATCATACCATTATCAGAGTACAACACTTTCATCACAGCGGAATAATCAATAGCTAGAAAAATCTTGAAGCCTCCTGCTCCAAGCTCTTCAAGCATACCTGTAAATCTTGACTACTTGACTGCCCGTACAAATTTGGGCATCCAAGAGTTTAGGGGAAACAAAACAAAATAAAACTCTGGGTCAGTCATGGGACTGGTGTGAGTAAACTCCAATCATTTGGTTTAACTTTTCAAAATCCTTTTCAAAAGAAAAGATAATCGTAAGACCAATCCACTCATAAATACGGATGTCTTTTACCTTACGATAACCCAAAACACTTTGGAAATCATATATTATCTGATATTATAATAATGTCTAATCACAAGTAATTAAAATCTAGTAGAACGCTTTCATCTCACGCTCTACATATATAATATACAATCAAACTCGCAGGCACTTATTGGAGATTGGATTCCAACTTGACAAGGTATGGGACCACCTTCCGAACGCGTATCTCTAGAGGCAAATACACTGGGTTCAACAAGAACATCTTGCAACCCGGCCCACACATGACCGACCACTCATTTCGCTTGAGTGTATCGAATGTATATCACCAACGGTTGGGATCAGCAACTGTCTCCCGATAAGGGACAGCATCGATAGATTTAAGAACAAAAGGAATTTCTCTAGATTGGTGATCATACATCCTAATGGGTGCGACCCACATAGCCATGCTGCCTGCCCGATTTTTGTCATTTCCCGGTGAATGAGGCTTGAGGTCATAACGTATCTTTTGACAGATCCCACCTCCATTACTTTGAATGCCACATCGTCATACCCGCCAAATCACAAATTGATTTCACCAAAAATACCACGGGTATACAGCTAAGAGAAACGAATTCCTCCGCCACCAAACGTAAGTACGTTTGAAAAGATCAACTTACGCGATCCTTTGAATATACTCTGTCAGACATTCGTCCATTCACGTTTGTCCTGGGACTGGACAAACCGAAGGCACTATTCTGTAAATAGGATAGCCCTTGCATAACTCCGTCTTTAATATATTCAGCATACTTGATTCGCAACGCTTATGCCAATACGGAGTGGTTCTCTGGATAATAATCCGACCGGTCTCTCCATATTAACAACGTTAAAATGGTCAAAACTTTGATAGTTGGTGATTTAACTATCAATTAAAAACATGTCGGTGTGCAAACAACGATATTATTTCCAGATGGAAATTCTATCGATCAATCATCATTCATCATCAAATTATCATAAATTTACCCTTTTCCTTATTCTTGTTTTCCTATATTTCTTATTTACTATATTTAGAAAATATACGTTATTAACAATGGAAAACAATTCCATTTCTCATTTTCTATATTCAGAAAACATTTCTGATTTTCATTTGGAAGACATTTCGAAATCTCCTTCATTGGGTTTAAACTGATGTTTGAACAAACATCGCTATGCCAACACCAACCATTTCGCTCATTAACTAAATTCACTTAACCCCTTTCACTCTCGAACCTTATCCACTTCTTAGTTAAAAACGAAGTCAATCAAGTTGGGGTATAATTACCTCTCAGACCTTAACTGAACAACATTTCTAACTTCGAAATAGACAATGTTCAAACATTACTCTTTAAGAAACTTCCTTGCGAACTCTCGGATTCTATTTATGAATCCACTTCCTTTACTGAATCATTTGATTATAACTGTAAATGTTATAATTCCATGCTTTCAAAATATGTTAACTTAAATATATTTCCATATCTTAATTTGGATAAATAAACAACCAACTACTTTATTAACAGATAATTAAAACTTGATTTGAAATGGAAAGTAAACATAACTTCCCTTGATTCGATATAATCGAATTTCCATGTATGATTCACTCTCGAATAATCACTATCCGATAATTCTCTTTCGAATAAACTATATTCGATTCCCCTGTTCGAATAACTAATATTCGATAATCCTTTTCTTTGAATAACTAATATTCGAAAAATCTCACTTCGAATAAACCATATTCGATAATTCTCTCCTTCGAATAACTATATTCGATTTAACACACTTCGAACGAACTATATTCGATTACTCTTCTCGAATAAACTATATTCGATAAATCTACTTCGAATAGGTGATATTCGATTAATTCCCTTTTTGACTAACCCTAGTTAATTTACTAATACTCGACTAACTCGACTTAATTAACTTCTATTGATTAATTACTATTTGATTTAACACCATTTGCTTGACTCTAGATCGCAGCGATCACAATGGTTACGCCTGATTCCCTCAGGAAACATCCGACCGCCGTAGGCTATCTGCAGCCCTACGAATTACGCTAGCAGTCGTGCTAAATGGAAATTCATCGTTAAATAACTTTGTCTATTTTTAACTCTATCTCGAATAATTAGATTCGATCAATTCTAATTGAGTAACTAATATTCAATTAACCCTTATTCGATTACTATATTTGAATAACTCTAGTTCGATTTGACTCAAAACGATTAACTCTAACTGATTAACTCTAACTGGTTAATTCTAACTGAATAACTCTAACTGGATAACACTAACTGAATAACTCTAACTGTTTAACTTTACGGTTTAACTCTGACAGTTTAACTTCAACGGTTTAACTCTAACAGTTTAACTCCAACTGTTTAACTCTAACAGTTTAATTCCAACTGTTTAACTCTACAGTTTAACTCCAACTGTTTAACTCTAACAGTTTAACTTCAACGGTTTAACTCTAACAGTTTAACTCCAACTGTTTAACTCTAACAGTTTAACTCCAACTGTTTAACTCTGCAGTTTAACTCCAACTGTTTAACTCTAGTTGATTAACTCTTTTGAATTAATCCCTTTGACTTTTCTCTTTTGAATAATTCCTTTGGAATAATTCCTTTGAATTACTTCCCTTGAATAGATTCTTTTTCTATTCGTTTACTCAACAAATAACCATTCTCTTTTCGCTTCTATTTATTTAACAAATAAATATTCCCTTTAACTTTTCTATTTATTCAATAAATAAATATTTCTTTTAACTTTTCTATTTATTCAATAAATAAATATTTCTTTTAACTTTTCTATTTATTTAACAAATAATTACTTCTGTCAACTTTTCTTTATTCCCTACATGAATATTCCCTTTTCAATTCCATTTGTAAATACTTTTACGAATGTTTCCCTTTTTATTTCTATTTGTAATCGTTTCACAAATATTTCCCTTCTATTTGATTTCACCAATATTTTCCCTTCTATTTGATTTCACCAATATTTTCTCTTCTATTTGATTTCACCAATATTTGTTTTTTTTTACAAATGCTTTGATTCTATAATCATTTTCTCTCATGAAATTCTCTTCCTTTTATATATAAAATCTATTGATTTTATATAAATAAATTATTTTCAAAATAAACTTTGAAAATCCCTTTTCACTTTCTAGTATCACTTATGGTATAAAAATACCAAATCAAAAGGTTCAATCATCATCCAAACACACAGGTTCAACAACAAATGATATAACACATCATATATCAGAATATATGAAAAACGGTAAATAAATGTTGAGGAATCCGGTTGGATTCCTCCGACCTGTTTCCCTGCATCCACAGATGTTACACAATATAATTCACATCAATTTCATTTCAATATGAGGTATTCTGATAAACAAAATCAACATCGGTTAACGATATATATAACTATATCGGTATTTTCAATCAATTGACTAGCAGTTCAACCAAACAATCAACACTCAGCAATTCAACCAATAATTATCAGTTCTAAAAATACTTTATAAAAATATAAAGTGCTCAAAGCTAGTGAGATTTACTCACCTTGGACGGTTTATCGTTGAATAACGATAATCGGTCATTGATTTGGTTCAGACATTAAATTTCACCATAAATCCAAACGAGCTCCAATCCACTTGCGGTCAGTTCCATTGCGTAGTGCTCGTCCATACGATCCCAACGGATCCTGTTTCGTTAAATTTCGTTAATGTATGCAAAAGTTATGCTATTTACAATATTTACCTAATTTAAATGATTATATATTTAATTAAATTAATTAAATTATTTTTATCTTAATTAATTTCTAATTGCGTTATTAGCCAAATTACCTTCCCTGCCCTTCTAAAAAATCCTACTTTCCCATCTCTAGCCATATCCAATTTTTTTTAAAATTGAAAAATCATTTTAATATTAATTAAATTTAATTTTCAAATAAAATATTTAAAAATATTCATTTAATTATAACTTAAAATTTTTAACCCGGATCAAAAATCTGCTTCCACTCATTTTAAAGTATTTTTCGATAAGAATCCGACGGTCCTTGTTTCGTGGAAATCCGACTTGTTTTGAAAAAGTTATAAGTTTTAAAAATTATGGTTAGAAATTACGAAAATGCCCCTGGTCTGTTTTAAATTCAAATTAAATTCAAATTAAATTTTAAATTTAAATTAATCATCCCATCCGTCGGATCAGTTAGGGATAGCCAGGGAGAGCAGGAAACTATATTTTCCAAACTCAAGCCTTAGACACTATCCTCTCTGTCACCCTTAGAATGTTCTGATATTTATTTTTACAAATTCTATTTTAATTATAATATATATATATATATATATATATTACACAAATAAATAAATAAATAAATATTATTTAAAAACTTACCCCGCGAAGCCCAAGCCTCTGCCTAAGAGTCCCTAGCTCCCCGTCTTGCCCTCCTTTCTCCCTTCCTTCCCTTTTCCCTATTTCCTAATATTTTATTATTATTTCTGCCATTGCCAAAGCTTGAAAGAGGAGGAGGAGAAGTGAGTTTAAAATGAAGGGGGGGGGGGGGGCTATTTATAGCCGAAGGAGTCACATGGATTGCTGAGGTGGCGCGAATCCAACGGTCGAAAATGGATGGCTAGGATTAATCCTTAAATTAATTAAATTATAAATAAATTTAATAATTTATGAATAGTAAAGTGTGTTTTCTCAACCATATTCGGACGTTAATTTGACTTACTTATTGATACCTTATCCGAAATCTTTTTCAACCATGTTGTTCAATCTTTCTTGCTCTTCAATACTATATAAAAATATATCAATTTTGAATTTTTTTGAACTTTCAAATAATTTAAATTCAAATTCAAAATAGTGTTTTGTGTTAGTTTCAACACCTTCCGGTCTCATGTTGGAGTATCAAACGATAACGGTTTTCAGAAATTCTTCCACCATCTGGTCCGGTTTTTAACGTACTTCAATCCTATGTATTCAAATCAAAAATCGGAGTTCGTTTAGATTTTCAAATAATTTATTTAAATTTTGTTTCCTTAATAACTTTCTATATCCGTTATAGGATTTTCCCAAATTTCATATATAGCTAATATCCTATGTTTAGAATTTTCCTGGATAGGTCTCAGGTTCCAGTTTTGCCGTTAGCATTAGCAAATTTCAATTACCGTCAAAATTTAGTTCAAATTTTGGCCTTTTATTTTTTTCTTTTCAACATACAGATGCCATTTTTGACGTAACTTGGTTGGTTACCTAATTTCATCATTTCGGATTTAATGAAACTGATTTCATCGAAATCCGAGTTTGTTAGCTACTACATCCTTTGTAAACGTACTATTTTAAATTAAAAATTTATCCTTTTATACTGCCAGTTCACATTATATTGCAGATCCACTAAATTTCTACCATTTCGGAATAAAATAAAATATTCAAAATTATTGAAATTAAACCATTTAGAATTCCAAAAAAAAAAAACATTTTTAAATAATAACTAAATGGTCAAAAAATCTGGGCCGTTACATAAATTTTGGATTTTTTAATCATAGAAAGATTTGATTTTTTTTCTGGGCATAGAAAATTATGATTTTATTATAAAAAGATCGGATTTTTATATGTATAAAAATATGATTTTTACTTAGGTAAAGATATGATTTTTTAGATGTATAAAAATATGATTTTTGCTTAGGCAAAGATACGATTTTTAGATGTATAAAAATATGATTTTTACTTAGATAAAGATACGATTTTTAGATGTATAAAAATATGATTTTTACTTAGGTAAAGATACGATTTTTAGATGTATAAAAATATGATTTTTACTTCGGTAAAGATAAGATTTTTAGGAGTAGAAAAAAAGTATGATTTCTAGATTATATATGCTATATATAAGAATAGTCAATTTACGAACAGCGTGAAGAAGATTGCATTGGAATTTTGAACAGAATCCAAACCATCGTCTGTTAAAGAATGGCGGAGTGGATCCCAAAGGTGGGAACTCCTCAGTATAATTTTTATACAGTTATTTATTATATAACTGCATATATGAATTGTTCCCCGTCGTCCACAGACCATGGACGACTTGTTTGATTGTTTGGTTTGGTTGGTTAGATTATTTGGTTGAATCTGGTTGTTTTGGTGAAATGAATTTATTAGAATTGTTATGTGTGTATGGCGCGAGCCAATATCAGGAGAGGGGTAATGCTAGACATTACCCGATTTTGATATCGTGTCGTTATACCGTCAAAATTTTCTAAAATATGTTTGAACAATAAAAATATTATTTTTATTGTGTAAATGAATTTAATAAATATTTTATTGTTAAAAATATAATTTTTAACGTGTATATGAATAAAATAAATATTCATTTACAAATCAAACGATTTGTTTATGTTCACCCATTCGACTGATAAGGATTGGGACGATAAATTTTACACATCGCCCAACTGCATAAATAAAACTTGTTATTTGTTGATTGAAACCCCAGACGGGTATTGGGATGATACTAGACATACACTAATCCCAATATTTAGTTGGATGTCAATCAATGGGTTGACAAGCTGTGTAAGCGTTAATATTTATATTTAATGCTTATGTAGGGTAGAATGCACTCTCGATGATGGTTGAATGTGTTTGATTGTTGTTGTGTACATGTGTTGTATGAAATCCATATAATCACATTATATGGTAATTGACTGTGTCTGATTCTAGTTCAAAAGAATAAATATTTTAAAATAACGAATATTTTCAAATAAATAATATTTTTAGAATAATATTCAGAAAAAGATCAAAATCTGATTTTGATGTCTGATTTGGGATGGACACGATTATATTTGAATATATAAAGTTGTGTTGATTAGATTAACACCATTTTGACGAGAACGATATTTATATCGATTTTATTCATTTTTATAATGAATATAGAAAAGGAATTGATTTCAAAATCAAATGTTTCGAAAATATTATCATTTATATATTAATGATATGGAATATTCAATTTTGATTTGAAATTGAATATGAAGTTGAAATCGTTTTGAAAACGAACTTAAAACGATTTATAAAATACCTTTTAAATGGAAATCGACAAAATATATATTATATATATAATATAATGGACTGAACAGAAACGCGTCGCGATGCGGCAGTTCGTGAATTTCGACCATTGACTTCGAATGGACATTACGGGAGATCCGACCATCGGATTCTCCTAAAACCGGAACCGTTGGGTTTGTATCGAAAAGAGATTTCTAATGAATACTAGTGATTTGAAATCTAATGGTTGGATTTGGAATTATGTCCAAATCAAATTTGGAAAATGTAGCTGTAAGTGCAGTTCGATGGCCGTTTATGGAAATCGACTGTATGGGCCTTGATAAAATTATTAAAAATATCAATAATTAGTGTAATATCATAAGAAATGATTTGGAAAGAATTTGGATGAAAAACTCCATATTTGAAAAGATAAAAATAGATCTTTATCAAAATCAACTAATTACGAACTAGAATTATAGACCAATATTTTTAAATAAATAAATTGGATTTGAAATGGTTTTAAAAATAACCGGGATTTCCAATATATAGATTGGAATGGATTTGAATTGAAATTGTCTTCGGAATATTTCAATGTTGGATTTCATGATTATACAGACATTGTTATGGAAATTTGAAAGATATATTTATATCGTTATTTCCAATACGATATTTGTTGGTTGTAGTATTTGATATTGAATATAAGCCGATATATTTTCTATTCAGAGCCTTGCATTTAATATCAAATGGGATTTAGGGTTTGTCGTGAACGGTGTCTTCAGTAACACTGTTCTTGAACCCTATGTGAAGAGAATAAATCTTTTAAATAAGATTGTTAGAGTTTCCAATTATATTTAATAATTGGAATAAAATGGAAAGTGAATTGTGTTTATCTTGAACTGTATTTTTAACGACATTCGTTCTTTAACCCGATTTACAGTGAAATGTGATTTGGAATTTATAAATCTTTTTGTTAAGATTTAAAGGAAAATTTCCAAAGTGAAATTTCCAATTTAATAAAATAAATTGGAATAGAATGGAATTCGATTTGGTAGTAATCGAAGTGGACTTATGTGGAGGAAGACTGTTACTATATATGAAATTTAAGAGGCTTTGCCATTATTCCATTTATAGTATCGGTTGGATATGGAAGTTCATATCAATTATATATATTGATATGTTTTCCGTGAAGATTACATTGTTAATGGAATGAGATTTTGGGTTTATCGTGAGTAGTGTTTTGAATGGCATTAGTTCTTTAACCCAGTTAAAGATAAGATTAATTTCTTAACATTGAATAATCATTAAGTAATGATTTTTGGAAATTAAAACTGAATTAGGGATTTAATGAATCTTTAAATAGATTGAAAGGTGAATTTGATAACTAAAATTATCAAATTCAGGAAATGATCGAGAATGGGGTATCACCAGTTTTGCTCCAGGCGATAGTTAAATCTTTAATTTGATTTGAACGTGAAATGGTAATTTAATTTACCGATAATACTATGGTGTTAGATATGAAGTATCACCAGTTTTAATTCATTGGATGAATAGGTTGGGATTGGGAAATTAAAACAAATAATTACTTCGGTAAATTTCACTAATCCGACTAGTTTGGAAAAACCATAATTTGGTTTGAATTGATATTCAAAGGAAGAATAAAGAATAAATTTAAAGAATTTATCTTTAATAAAATTAATGGGAACCTTTCCCAAAGTATAAGAATATTTGAATAAAGGAATATTCTGGATTGGAATGAGGCGTATGTTGTGTTTTTATGGCACTTGTTTATTATATACGCGAGTTATTCAGAAAGACCGGGTTTATCCCATTCTGAATAATTGATTCGACGATGTGTCGAGGATGAAGATGGTGGTTGAGGACCAGAGGTCTTCACATCGTTTGGATGATTACTGATGTTTTGATTGGGCTGTACACCCAAGACAAGGTAATAAGTGGTGATCGTCCAGACGTACTTGGAGATCGACCGGATATGCGAGGACCTCTTTCCTATATTGGACATACGAGACGAGGACTAAGGTACCTCCGGTTTCATTCAGACCCAGAACGAACTTGTAAATGGATGTGCGTCTGACATCAAAATTCATTCTGTGTGATTGATAAACATCGGTTTCATAGCATGAATTAACTGTGTGGCATGCTGAGATGCAAATGATCAAGGCTTCTGTTTGAAAGCAGAGTCTTGTGGTTGATGATCAAAGCATGGCTTTTATATAGCATAGCTTTGTGTAGCATTAATTCGCGAGCCTCACACCTCGGTGTGAACCAGAAACGGGAGAGGACAGCAGGGAGGACATGCATTTATTTCTAGCTAGGAGTGGTGTCAGCGTTTTGCAAGCCCTGACGTTTTACTTATGTGGATGATGGATGATGAGGCGCCTCAGTTATTTCGGTCTCTACAGAGCTGATGGATGGTCTTTATACTGTCCAGATTTACGCCCCATAGGGCGGGAAAAAGCAGTGTTCAGGCATTTTAATCCACTCTGTGTGGACCGGCCCTGGAGATCCAAGGTGCAGTTGTGGCTGTTCCTGAGGCTCGGGCTAGAGAGTCTCGAAGCGGTAAGGATGATCCCTTGCCTTGGTTCACAAATGGAAATCCAACTTTTAATACGTGACTTTGTGGTTTAATTGTAGATCTTAGTATGGCGACACAGTGGTATGGGGCACTTATGTCGTCTATGATTGATACATTTATATTTGAAATTGTTTTGACACTATACACTTATAGTAATAGTAAAAGATGAAATTTCACGTACCAAGCATATTTGGATATTATAAGGTAAAACTCTATCCTCCGGCTTTCGTTGCATTGTGTGATAGGACCTGAGTCTTATAAAAGCTTCATTGTTCTTTATTTAGCATTGCGCTGTTGTTTTTATGCACTGGTATTCTTGGGAGGAAACCAGTTCCGTGTTATACGGCGTGGTCACTTGATTTACCTAACTTTAAAATCAGATTAATAACTGTTTTAGTTCTCACACCAATCACATGACTGACCTGGAGTTTATTTTTTTAACCTAAACTCTGGGTGCCCCTATTTACCACATGGGCAGCTAGTAGTTTGGTTTTGCAGATTTATATTCATAGGATCCTGGTTTACAGCCGGAACTATACTCGAAAAGCTTTATATCCGTGTATTACTTCCAGTTGTGTTTTGTATTATTTTCCGCTGCATGGTAAATTGTAAATCTCTTATGTTTATCAAATGTATAATATTTATTTATACTGTGTAATATTCTTGCATTCTGATGAAATTATTGTAATAAGCAATGAAATGTGCTTCTGTTTGTGTTTTGATTTGTCTTGTTCTCAAAGCAATCCGTTCTTTCCTTCACGGGGAAGCTCGGGTCGTTACAGGTGGTATCACAGCTTTGGTTTACAGAGCTCGAGAACAAGACACATTAGAACCGAACGAAAGAATTCATCAGAGATTGGATTAGCAATATCCAACGAGAATGACTCATTAGAGATGGGGTCAGCAGTATCCTAGAACGAGTCTGAAGAGTGTTGTTTTATTTAAATAAAATTGAAAACAAATTTTGTTTTGAAAATTTATACCTTATTCAACATATTTGAATACTTATTTGTATTGAATTTGGACAATCCAGTATATAGAGATTTTCATATACGTCTGATCCACGTATATTAAAGTCTCAAATATACCAGATGGATATATGATCACACTCTAGTCGCCCGGATCTGATTCTGATGATGGCGCGCCATCATCAGTATTTATATTCGAGTGCTGAAAGTGGGAAATCTATATATTTCCAATTGACTGGTGTAAGAACCAAAATATAGTTAGAATATATTGTTGTGACTTGGCATCAAAAACATGATTTTTTTGTATATATGTCAAAATTATGAATTTGAAACGTTAATTCACTAATTGGTTGATGGTTGTGTTGTATGATTATTTGTTATCTAATAAAACCATTATGTGAAAGAACGGTACATATAACCAAATTGTATCAAATGTTAAACAGAATTGAAAATTGTTTGAAATTGCATACACGTACATGCATATATATTAAACAGGTCATAGCAAGGAGGCTAGAGAAGAGGAATATAATTGTATGCCCGACAAATAGGTACATGTTTACTAATTTATTGGGTTTGGATGATTTTTTTATGAATCGCTTGGCTTTTTCTTTTTCTTTTTGAGATGAGAGGGCCTGTGTAGCGGTTTGGGGATTTTCCCGGTGTTCCTGTACAAAGGAGGTTATGGTGAAATTTTTCGAAAATTTAGGATGTTAGCCAAAGTTTTGAAGAATTGGAAAATTCTTAGAAACTGAAAAGTTGAAAAATAAAAGCCAGAATGAAAGTTGAGTTGATTAGTAAAACAACTTTCAGCTCCGTTCCTTTTCGGGAACAAAAACATTTTAAGTGGGAGAGATTGTAACAACCTAGAAAATCAGAACCAATTTAAAATTTTTATTTTGGCAGTTTTAATGAATTTTGGATATTTAAAATGAATTATTTTAAATAATAATGACTAGAAATTTATTTAAATAGAATTAGAACGTATATATTTATTCGAATCGAAATTAGAATATAAATATTTATTTTAATTATAAAAGGAATTGAGAATGGCGCCGTAGTTCGAAATTTCGATTTCAAATGAATGTACAGGATTCAAAATTAACCAGATTTTAGCGAAACCAAAAAGGTTAGAATCTATTTGAAAATATATTTCCAATGAATCTGAAAAATTGAAATTTCATAGCGGGAATAAAAAGTTATGTCTAGTTGAAAATTCAAAATGGTCGATATGGAATTTTAGCCCTTAAAAATGTAAATTTTTCAAACGACCTCCGTTTTTGACGAGGCCACTTTTTTTCGATCCGGGATGTCAAATTATTGCTAAATTCCAAAATTCATAATTTTTGAAATCAATATGTGAGCGTGGCGCAAGAAAACTTGTTTTGGCAGTTTCAGTCAATTTGGATCGACCAAAAAATGGCTAATTTTCAAACGGTCTCCGAATTTAATGAAATTAGTTTTATTAGGACCGTATCGTCAAAACATAGCTAGATTTATTTTTATAGAATTTTCAAAGTCAGTATGTGGGCACAGTAAATTAAAATGTACGTTTGAATTTAAAATATATTAATTTATATTTTAAATTTAATGGAAACTGATCGTAACAACCGAATTAGCGTACGAAACATATACCATTGTTTTTGAAATGGGGGTATTATGTTGGGGATGACAGTCGGTGGGTTCAATTTTGAGTTCGAATTAAAAGGGTGCTTTTAGGAGAAAATTAAAATAAATAAATTAAATATTATATATATATTTCCCTCACATTCTCTCTCCCTCCTCTCTCTCTTCAAAATCAGTCAAAAGAAAAAAGACGCTATACCTCAAATCGAACCCCCTCTAGCGTTGTTCCACCACCGCCATGCCCTCTGACCGTTGCCCCTTCCGATCAACTCCAGCACCCCCATCGCCTAGCGTCGACGATCCTCCACCCCCTACTCGCGAGATCAAGAAATCGCGGAACCCCCCCCCCTTAACTTAGGTTGACATAGGAGCACCGCACCCCATTCCACGCCTCCTCACCTCGAGCCCTTCCTTTTGCGCCGCCCTACGAGCATACGCCACCCTCGTTGTTCGCTGACCCGCGCCACCTCTCCCCCTTCCACCTGAAGACCCGAAACCCTAGAAAATCAATGTGAGTTCTTTGAACCTGATTTTACATGATTTCCTCTTTATATTTCTTGGCTTTAATGATTTGCGTGAGATGTTGGATTTTTAATCATATAAATTTTGGATTTTTTAATCATAGAAAGATTTGATGTTTTTTGGCATATAAAGTTATGATTTTATTATAAAAAGATCGGATTTTTAGATGTATAAAGATATGATTTTTACTTAGGTAAAGATACGATTTTTAGATGTATAAAAATATGATTTTTACTTAGGTAAAGATAAGATTTTTAGGAGTAGAAAAAAAAATATGATTTCTATATTATATATGCTATATATAAAAATAGTCAATTTATGAACAGCGTGAAGAAGATTGCGTTGGAATTTTGAACAGAATCCAAACCATCGTCTGTTAAAGAATGGTGGAGTGTATACCAAAGGAGGGAACTCCTCACTATAATTTTTATACAGTTATTTATTTTATAACTGCATATATGAATTGCTCCCCGTTCGTCCACATACGATGGACGACTTGTTTGATTGTTTGGTTTGGTTAGTTAGATTATTTGATTGAATTTGGTTGTTTGGGTGAAATGAATTGATTAGAATTGTTATGTGTATATGGTGCGAGCCAATATCAGGAGATGGGTAATGCTAGACATTACCCGATTTTGATATCTTGCCATTATGCCGTCAAAATTTTCTAAAATATGTTTGAAGAATAAAAATATTATTTTTATTGTGTAAATGAATTGAATAAATATTTTATTGTTAAAAAATATAATTTTTAACGTGTATATGAATAAAATAAATATTCGTTTACAAATCAGACGATTCGTTTATGTTCACCCATTTGACTGATATAGATTGGGAGGATAAATTTTACACATCGCCCAACTGTACAAATAAAATTCATTATTTGCTGATTGAAACTCCATACGGGTATTGGGATGATATTGAACATACACTAATCCCAACATTTTGTTGTATGTCAATCGATGGGTTGACAAGTTGTGTAAGCGTTGAATATTTATATTTAATGCTTATGCAGGGTAGAATGCACTCTAGATGATGGTTGAATGTGTTTGATTGTTGTTGTGCATATGTGTTGTATGAAATCCATATAATCACATTATATGGTAATTGACTATGTCAGATTCCAGTTCATAAGAAGAAATATTTCAAAATAACGAATATTTTCAAATAAAGAATATTTTTAAAATAATATTCAGAAAAAGATCAAAATTTGATTTTGATGTCCGATTTGGGATGGGCACGATTATATTTGAATATATAAAGCCGTGTTGATTAGATTAACGTCATTTTGACGTGAACGATATTTAAATCAATTTTATTCATTTTTATACTGAATATCGAAAAGGAATTGATTTCAAAATCAAATGTTTTGAAAATATTATCATTTATATATTAATGATATGGAATATTCATTTTTATTTGAAATTGAATATGAAGTCGAAATCGTTTTGAAGACGAATTTAAAACGATTTATAAAATACATTTTAAATGGAAATTGACATAGTATATATTATATATATAATATAGTGGCCTGAATAGAATGTGTCGCGCTGCGGTAGTTCGCGAATTTTGACCATTGACTTCGAATGGACATTACGGGAGATCCGACCGTCGGATTCTCCTAAAACCGGAACCATTGGGTTCGTATCTAAAAGAGCTTTCTAATGAATACTAGAATTTGAAATCTAATGGTTAGATTTGGAATTATATCCAAATCAAATTAGGAAAAGGCGTTGTAAGTGCAGTTCGATGGCCGTTTATGGAAATCGATTGTACGGGCCTTGATAAAATTATTAAAAATATCAATAATTAGTGTAAAATCATAAGAAATGATTTGGAAAGAATTGGGATGAAAAACTCCATATTTGAAAAGATAGATTTTTATCGAAATGAACTAGTTATGAACTAGAATTATAATCTAATATTTTTAAATAAATAAATTGGATTTGAAATGCTTTTAAAAATAACCAGGATTTCCAATATATAGATTGGATTGGATTTGAATCGAAATTGTCTTCGGAATATTTCGATATTGGATTTCGTGATTATACATATATTGTTATGGAAATTTGAAAGATATATTTATATCGTTATTTCCAATACGATATTTGTTGGTTGTAGTATTTGATATTGAATATAAGCCGATATATTTTCTATGCAGAGCCCTGTACTTAATTTCAAATGAGATTTAGGGTTTGTCGTGAACGGTGTCTTCATTAACACTGTTCTTGAACCTCATGTGAAAATAATAAATCTTTTAACTAAGATTGTTAGAGTTTCCAATTATATTTAATAATTGGAATAAAATGGAATGTGAATTGGATTTATCGTGAACTGTGTTTTTAACGACATTCGTTCTTTAACCCGATTTACAGTGAAATGTGATTTGGAATTTATAAATCTTTTTGTTAAGATTTAAAGGAAATTTTCCAAAGTGAAGTTTTCCAATTTAATAAAATAAATTGGAATAGAATGGAATTCGATTTGGTAGTAATCGAAGTGGACTTCTGTGGAGGAAGATTGTTACTATATATGAAATTTAAGATCTTTGTCTTTATTCCATTTATAGTATCGGTTGGATACGGAAGTTCATATCGATTATATATACTGATCTTATTTTCGTGAAGATTCCAATGTTAATGGAATGAGATTTTGGGTTTATCGTGAGCTGGGTTTTAAATGACATTGGTTCTTTAACCCAGTTAAAGATAAGATTAATTTCTTAACGTTGAATAATCATTAAGTAATGATTTTTGGAAATAAAAACTAAATTAGAGTTTTGATGAATCTTTAAATAGATTGAAAGGTGAATTTGATAACAAAAATTATCAAATTCAAGAAATGATCGAGAATGGAGTATCACTAGTTTTGCTCCCGGCGATAGTTAAATCTTTAATTAGATTTGAACGTGAAATGGTAATTTAATTTACCGATAACACCGTGGTGTTAGATATGAAATATCACCAGTTTTACTTCATGGGATGAATAGGTTGGGATTGGGAAATTAAAACAAACAATTACTTGGTAAGGTTCGCTAATCCCGACTAGTTTGGATAAACCATAATTTAGTTTGAATTGATATTCAAAGGAAGGTTTAAGAATAAATTTAAAGAATTTATCTTTAATAAAAATAATGTGAACCTTTCCCAAAGTATAAGAATATTTGAATAAAGGAATATTCTCGATTGGAATGAGGCATATGTTGTGTTTTTATAGCACTTGTTTATTATATATGAGAGTTATTCAGAAAGACCGGGTATATCCTATTCTGAATAACTGATTCGACGATGTGTCGAGGATGAAGACGGTGGTTGAAGACCGAAGGTCTTCACATCGTTTGGATTATTACTGATGTCTTGACTAGGCTGTATACCCAAGACAAGGTAATAAGTGGTGATCGTCCAGACGTACTTAGAGATCGAACGGATATTCGAGGACCTCTCTCCTGTATTGGACATACGGGACGAAGAATAAGGTGCCTCCGGTTTCGTTCAGATCCAGAACGAATTTGTAAATGGATGTGTGTCTGACATTGGATTTCATTCTGTGTGATTAATAGACATCGGTTGCATAGCGTGAATTGCCTATGTGGCATGCTAGGATGCAAATGATCAAGGCTTCTATTGAAAAGCAGAGTCTTGTGGTTGATGATCAAAGCATGGCTTTAATATAGCATAGCTTTGTGTAGCGTTAATTCGCGAGCCTTACACCCCGGTGTTAACTAGAAACTAGAGAGGACTGCAGGGAGGACATGCGTTTCTTTCTAGCTAGGAGTGGTGTCAGCGTTTTGCAAGCCCTGACGTTTTACTTATGTGGATGATGGATAGCGAGGCGCCTCGGTTATTTCGGTCTCTGCGGAGCCGATGGATGGTCTTTATACAGTCCAGATTTACGCTCCGTAGGGCGAGGAAACGCAGTGTTCAGACATTTTAATCCACTCCGTGTGACCGGCCCTGAAGATCCAAGGTGATGTTACGGCTGTTCCTGAGGCTCGGGCTAGAGAGTCTCGAAGCAGTAAGGACGATCCCTTGCCTCGGTTCACAAATGGAAATCCAACTTCCTATACGTGACTTTGCAATTTTAATTGTAGAGTTTAGTATGGCGACATAGTGGTATGGGGCACTTATGCCGTCCATGATTGATATATTTATATTCGAAATTGTTTTGACACTATACACTTATAATAATAGTAAAAAAATGAAATTTCACGTACCAAGCATATTTAGCTATTATATGGTAAAACTGTATCCTCCGGCTTGCGTTGCATTGTGTGATGGGACTTGAGTTTATAATAGCTTCATTGTTCTTTATTTAGCATTGCGCTGTTGTTTTTATGCACTGGTATTCTTAGGAGGAAACCCGTTCCTTGTTATACGACTTGGTCCCTTGATTTACCTAACTTTAAAATCTAATTAATAAATGTTTTAGTTCTCCCACCAGTCACATGACTGACCTGGAGTTCATTGTTTTAACCTAAACTCTGGGTGCCCCGATTTTCCACACGGGCAGCTAGTAGTTTGGTTTTGCAGATTTATATTCACAGGATCCTGGTTTACAGCTAGAACTATACTCGGAAAGCTTTGTATCCGTGTATTTCTTTCAGTTGTGTTTTGTATTATTTTCCGCTGCATGGTAAATTGTAAATCTCTGATATTTATCGAATATATTATATTTATTTATACTCTATAATATTATTGAATTCTAATGAAATTGTTGTAATAAGAAATGAAATGTTCTTCTGTTTGTGTTTTTATTTGTCTTTTTCTCAAAGTAATCCGTTCTTTCCTTTACAGGGAATGAAACGATCCCTAAACCCCGTGACACGGTGTTAAGGATAATCATTGGAATATAACAAACTAATCATCATTAGCAGATCACAGATAATAGCATAAACAGAAAATAGAATAATTTACACACATATGACAACGGAATCAGATAGATATCATCACATCAGAGAGCACAATACAGGATACAACTTAGTGCATAATGATACATAATCAGTCACCATTGCCAGAGGCGGAATCATACAAAAAGAGTACACAAAATAAATATCAGTCTACATCGCCAATGGCGGAATCATAATATAGATACAATAATGGCGGAGAAAATCCATGTCAGCACGGTGTAGTCAAGCCTCGCCATGAGCCAAAAGCGCGTCAGAATCCTGTAACTAGGCTGCCCGTGTGAAAATGAGGGCACCCGAGTTTGCAAGGTGAAACAAAATACGAGTCAGTCATAGGACTGGTATGATAAATCTACTTAACTTATTAACAACAATAATAAGGCAAATCAAAGGACCACGCCACTTTCGCAGAACGGGTTTACTCCAATGAGTGCTAGTGCATGAAATAAAGTAAATGATTAAATCATCGCAATGCTTTTTATAAAATGAAGCCATTATAAGACTCAGGTCCCATCACACAATGCAACGCAAGCCGGAGGATAGAGTTTTACCTTATAATGGCCAAAAATGCTTCATACGTATAAAACAAAAGTGTTTGATATTATTACTAGTGCATATATGTTTTAAAAGCAAATTCCATCATAAATATCAATCCTAGGCGGCATAACTACCATCTACTATGTCGCCATACTAGTAATACAATCACGTCCGCATATTTCGTATTGGAAATTGGGTTCCTTCATGAGTCGAGGCAAGGGCCAAGATCCTCTCCGATTCGAGACACTCTAGCAAATGTCCCAGGACCCCACTCTGATCCTTGGAATCGGCTGGGCCGGTCCTCTCTTACTTTTGAGGATTAGTTATTCCTGAACACACGTTTCCCGGTCCTTACAGACCTATAATCGAGATGCCTTGCATTCCAACAACCACATAGGTGAAAAGTATATATAATGTCAGGGCTGGTAGGTCACTGACACCACCTTAGCTAGAAAGAAACGTCGTGCTCTCCCAGTGGTCCGTCTCCCGTTTTTGACTCATACCGGGGTGTGAGGCTTGCGAATTCACGTTATACACAAAGCTACGTCACACAGACCATGCTTTGATCATCAACCACAAGACTTTGCTTTGCAACAAAAGCCTTGATCATATGCCACTTAGGCGTGCCACACAGGCAATCCACTCCATGCGACTGATTTCTATCAGTACATAACCTCTGAGCTCGTACGTCTCAGAGAAGGGCGTTAAGGAAGAGAATAAATTCTCCGTCGCCAAACAGATATATATTTAACAGAGATCAATCAGCACAGAACAAAATCCAATGTCAGACACACAGTCCATTTAGAAGTCCGTTCTGGGTCTAAACAAAACCGGAGGCACCAATTCCTCGCATATCCGTACAATCAACAGTATGTTTGGACGACTACTACTTCAGCTCCTTCATGGTAGCTACTCCAATCACGAGCATCAGTAGCGCCCATCCATCCAATGTGATGATCGTCGGTCTTCAACCGTCTTCGACTCTTCGACTTCTCAACGTCGATCGATTATTCGAAATGAGATGAACTCAGCCTTTTCAAATAACCCACATATATTTAGATTTTTCAAATCAATTAATCACATGGTTGGACTATTCCACATTCACATTTCAGTTCTTTAGTTATAATTCTCGTGTTAAATACATTCAACCATCACATATCAAGCAAACAAAACAAAATTGGTTTATTTCCACTCTATATCGTCTATAGTATTTTATAACGATATATCACCATTTTTATTTAATTTAAAACGGCCATATTTAATTAAACGACGTTTCAGGTCGTGCCGATGCACTGCCGCAGTTTTTCACCAAATTTGTTTTACACTTATCTGAAAATCTAACCGTTGGATCTTCACAAATTTTATATCATTAGGAAGGTCATTTCAAAACGAATCCAACGATTTCAGTTTTGGGAAAATCCGACGGTCGGATCTTCCACACTAGCCATTTGAAGTTACGATTTCAATTTACGAACTGCAGTGTCGTTATTCGATTTAATTTAATTATATTTATATATATATAATCGTTTCTGACGCTATTTTTCTTCAAATTTGAATTAAACATTCCAGACAATCCAACCGTCGGATCTTCACAAAGTTGGTGCCGTTGGAAAGATATTTCAAAGGCGAACCCAACGTTTGCGGTTTCGGGAAAATCCAATGGTCGGATTTCCCGCACTAGTTGTTTGAAATCACAGTTTCAAAACACGAATTGCACGACCACGTTCGTTTTAATTTTATTTATATTTATATAAATATAGTTCATTCAAAAATTCCTATATCGTTTTCACTTCAATTATTTCACTAACGCCTTTAAATTTTGGAAAATTTCGCCATAACCACCTTTGTACGGGAGGGGCTGGAAAAATTCCCAAATAGCCACACGTGCCTCTCATGTCAAAAAGAAAAAGAAAAACCCAAGCGGCTAGCCAACAGGCTCATAAAATCATCACCCAAACAAAACAGTAAATGTGTACCTATTTGTCAGGCATAAAATTTTATTCCTCTTCTCTAGCCTCTTTGCTATAACCTGTTCAATAAATATGCATGTACATATATACAATTTTTATCACTTATCAATTTCCATTCAACTTCATATTTGATTTAGTTTGGTTTAAAAACACCATTCATTCTAATGTTGCATGCATAGGCTAAAATCATATCATTAGCTAATTAATGTATATTTCAACTCATGCATATTTATTTGAACAAGTGGCTATTTTTAACACTTCACATTTCAAAGATGATAATTTCGGCGAACTAAAATAGATTTCAACACATGACTATTTTATTTAGTTCCTATGCATGTTAAAAATAATATTTCATTCACAAATATTTATTTCAACGTTCGCATATCTTTAGCATATCACATATATGATAAAAATGATATTTTTATCATTTGAATTATTTATTCGACAAATGGATGTTTTCAACACTTCATAGTTTCAATAAAAATGTAATTTTTATTGTTCGATCTTTTTATTCAATACATGAACTTTTCCACTACACACACTTCTCAACACATGAGCATTTCCACACATGGATATTTTATTTATGTTGTTCATATAAGAAAGATGAAATTTTTATTGTTGAAACTATTTATATATAAGGCGAATATTTTTCATACTTCATATATATTATAAAAATGTGATTTTTATTGTTTAAACACTTCATTCATTCACAAATGAATTTAATTTTCACACATCACTTTTCAACACATGAACATTTCCACACATGGATATAGTTTCAACATATGACTTTAATTTCAATGCATGAAGATAATTTCAATATATGAAAATAATTCTAACACGTGAATATTATTCAAAATTTCGGCAGCATAACGGCAGGGTAGTTAAAACCGGCACCGTCCCTAGTACGACTCCTCGCTCTACCTTAAAACCTCGTGGTTTTTGACAATGGGGATTCATGCTTCTAATTCGCACGCAGGCGGCATATTTTATTTTTATTTCTACAAATATTTCCAATTCATTTCAATCACCAATGGGTATTTTTCAACCACAACCAAACAATATCAACCACAAACAATTATTCAACCATTCGTATTTTTCATCCAATATTTCACACCAATTCACAACAATAAATATCGTCCATGGTTTGTGGACGAGGGGAGTATATATATATATATATATATATATATATATATATATATATATATATATATTATTGCTATATTTCACTTGCATTTCAAAACACATATCAATTATTCTTTGCATGTATAATTCATACTTCGCTTATATAGCTTACACTACGCATGTACATGAGGTATACAACATGTGTGTAATTTATATTTCGCTTATATAATTTATACACGACATTTTCCATTCAAATTCATTTAATTTAGATTTCTCACATTGGTTTGCGGAGTGCTAAAAATCGTAGATGACTCAGAAAAATTCGCGGCTTCTTCTATTGGTAGAGAGCTTCCCTGCGGTCCCGATGTTTCTGTTTCATCGAATTTCGTCAACACACCAAAAAGATATGATTTTTCAAAGTGCAAACATCAAAAAGGACTCACCTTTCTAAGTGGTTTGAAACTAGGGTTGAGGTTTTCGCGAAATTCGTGGCACTTGGGGACGATCGGGGGTGCTGACGTGGAAGAGGGAGGAGAGGCGGTCCTGCCGGTGGTGGTTTGGGGTGGCTCGGTGGCTCCTATGCCGATCGGGGCACTGGGAAGTCAGCGACTTCCTGGGCCCGATTCAGGCGGAGGCGGCGACGAGAGGTGGAGGGAGTTGGTCGGATTTGAAGAGGAGGAGGAGGCGGTTCGATTCTGGGTGGTGGCGGCGGCGATGGGAGGCTGTGGCGGCGGCGATCGGTCGGAGAAGTTTCGAACGGGTTTAGCCATTCGTTTCAGAGAAGCGGGTTTTTTTATTATTATTTTATGAAAGAAAAATTCTGATTGGCCGATATATATATTATTCAGAAAATTAGGGTTTTCCCATACGAACTCCTTTTCAAGTCCAACGACTGTCGTCCCTAGCTAAATACCCCCATCTCAGACACAATGGGATATGTTTCGTTGGCCAATTCGACTGTTACAGTCGGTTTTTTTCCAAATTAAAGTATAAAACATTTAATTTTTAACTTTGAACATACATTTCAATTTGCCAGGGCCACAAACTGATTCGAAAAATTCCAGAAAAATAAATGTAGCTATGTTTTGACGCTATGGTCCCAACAAAACTAGTTTCATCAAATTCTGAGATCGTTTGAAAAATGGCCATTTTCTGGTCGATCCAATTTAACAGAAATTGACCAAACACATTTTCTTTCGCCACGCTCACATACTAGCTTCAAAAATTATGAAATTTGAAACCTAGCAATAATTTGACATCTCATACCCAACAAAAGTGGTTTCGTCGAATTCCGAGGTCGTTTGCAAAATATCAATTTTCCAGGGCTATATGTTCTATATAGCGACCTTTCTGAAAATTCATTCGGGCATAACTTTTGATTCCCGTTATGAAATTTTGATTTTTCAGATTCGTTAGAAAGGTATTGACTAACAAATTTAAATATTTTTGGTTTCACTAAAATCCATTATATTCTCCACCCGGCACAGTCAGTCAAAGTTTGAATTCAAATTTTCAAACTGACTAACTATTTCTAATTCACTATTTTATTGAAATATTCTATTTCAATTGTTCAAATTCCTTTGAAATGACCAATTTAAAAATTTTAAATTGGCCCGTATTTTCCGGGTTGTTACAATCTCCCCCACTTAGAACTTTTCGTCCTCGAAAAGGAAACAACAGTAAAGTAGGAAACAAAAATGTAAATACAAAGTATTGTAAAGGTACCTTGCACCGGAGTTAGTCAGAGATATCCATTCTGCATTTGGGGTAAGCTTGCTTAATGCTTTCCTCAGTCTCCCAAGTACAGTCTCTAGGATCATTGCTCCACTGCACTTTAACTAAATGAACCTTTTTGCTTCTTATTTCTCTAGTTTCTTTGCCAACAATCTTTATTGGCTCTCTTCTGAGTGCTAATTCTAGAGTTATGTCTATATCCTGTTGCGCTGCTTCTTCTACAACAAGATCCAGATCATGCACATGTCTTCTATGTTGAGATACGTGAAATACATCATGCACTCCAGGCAACCAATCTGGTAATTGAACCCTATAAGCAAGAGTTCCAATTCGTTCGAGTATAAGAAAGGGACCAATAAATCTCGGTGCCAACTTCCCAGTTTTGCCAAATCTGATTACTCCTCTCATCGGAGAAACTTTCAAATAAACATGATCACCAACAACAATTGTCAAATCTCTTCTTCAAGAATCTGCATAACTTTTCTGTCGGCTTTGTGTGGATCTCAATCGCTTTTTGATGAAGTCGACTTTATCAAATGCTTCTCTAATTATATCGGGTCCTAACACAAGTCTATTGCCAGGTTCTACCCAACATGCTGGAGATCTGCACGGTCTGCCATATAATGTTTCAAATGGCGACATCCTCAAACTTGCTTGATAGCTATTGTTATATGAGAATTCTTCCAAATGCAAGTGATCTTCCCATGACCCACCAAAATCAATTATACAAGCCATCAATAAATCTTCTAGAATTCTATTCACCCGCTCAGTTTAGCCATCTGTTTGAGGGTGATAAGCAGTGCTCATATTCAGTTTCGTTCCCAATTCTGTCTAGAAAGCCTCCCAGAATTTGCTAGCAAATATCGGGTCTCTATCACTGACTATGCTGATGGGAATTCCATGCAGCTTAACGATTTCTTTAAAATATATCTGTGCTATACTTTGAGCGGTTCTATTGGATCTGACAGGTATGAAATGGGAAGTCTTCGTGAAGCGATCTACGATTACCTAAATGATGTCATTACCTTTCCTGGTTCGCGGAAAGCCATCTATGAAATCCATGGAAATCTG
Organism: Allium sativum; assembly: GCA_030737875.1. Taxonomy (NCBI): domain Eukaryota; kingdom Viridiplantae; phylum Streptophyta; class Magnoliopsida; order Asparagales; family Amaryllidaceae; genus Allium; species Allium sativum. Next base: position 326,469,211 of record CM060926.1, read on the forward strand.
TTCCCATTCCCAACCTGGGACTTCCAACGGTTGCAACAGTCCAGCTATCTTCTGTTGGTCGCTCTTGACCAATTGACAGATAGGGCATCTGCTAACATACAAAGAAATATCCCTTTTCATTTCCCTCCACCAGAAAGTGCGTTTGATATCGTGGTACATTTTACTCACACCAGGATGGATGCAAAATTTGGATTTATGGCATTCGTCTAGCACTTCTCTTCGAAGGCCTGGAATATTTGGAATGCAAATCCTATTATTTAACCTGAGAATCCCCTTATCGTCAATACGGAAACTTGTGGTTTCACCTTCCTTGACCCTCTGATTGATTCTCTGAATGAATTCATCGTCTTTTTGAAGGGCTGAAATCTTATCAATCAATCCAGGCGTAATTATAAGATTGGAAACGATTGCGGTTTTCCTACTAAGCGCATCCGCTACTACTTTAGCCTTCCCCGGCGTATACAAGATATCAAAATCATACGCTGCAAGAAATTCTAGCCAACGCTGCTGTCTCAAATTCAGATCTTTCTGGGTGTATAAATACTTCAATGATTGATGATCTGTGTACAGCACAAATTTCTCGCCCAATAAATAATGCCTCCAGATTTTCAATGCAAAAACGATAGCTAGCAACTCAAGATCATGAGTTACATAATTCTTCTCATGTGGTTTCAGTTGGCGGCTTGCATATGCGACTGCTTGGCCTCTTTGCATTAACACTGCACCAAGACCTCTAATAGAAGCATCTGTCCAAACTGTCAAATCCTGATTACCATCAATAATGGTTAACACTGGAGCGGTCGTCAGTTTCGATTTCAATTCCTGGAAAGCTTCTTCACAGTCGGAAGTCCACTTAAATTTCTCATGTTTCTTCGTGAGCTTCGTTAACGGACCGGATATCTTCGAAAAATCCTTAATGAACTTTCGGTAATAACTAGCCAACCCCATAAAACTTCTAACCTCTGTTGGAGTAGTGGGTTGTTTCTAGTCTTGAATCGCTGTTATTTTGCTTGGGTTTACAGAAATTCCTTTCTCCGACACGACATGGCCAAGAAACTTGACTTCTTCTTGCCAGAAGACACATTTAGAGAATTTGGCTTTGAAGACGTTCTTTCTCAATACTTGTTCTAAGTGTTTTTCATGCTCGGGTTTTGATTTGGAGTATATTAAAATATCATCGATGAAAACGAGGACAAATTTATTCAGAACTCCCCTGAACACTCTATTCATTAGATCGACAAAGTATGCTGGAGCGTTGCACAGGCCGAACGACATTACTAACCATTCATAAAATATGTCTGGACCTCTGAAAGCTGTCAAAGGAACACACTCCTCTTCTATTCTCAATTGATGAAAACCTGTAGCTAGGTCCATTCGGGAAAATACTCTCGCCCCATTCAATTAGTCTAGGAAATCATCAATGCGGGGTAATGGATACTTATTTTTTAGCGTCTTTTGTTGAGGTCTCGGTAATCAACGCATGATCGAAGAGTACCGTCTGACTTTGGGACAAACACAACAGCTGCACCCCAATTAGAAAAACTAGGTCTGATTATACCCTTCCACAACAGTTGACGAGTTTGATCGCCTAATTCTTCTTTTTCCTTCGGAGTCATTCTGCGAATTGGATGTACCACTGGTCTGGCATTGAGAGTTAGATCGATTCGGAATTCTATTTCTCTTTGCGGAGGTAAGTTTTCAACTTCTTCAAATACATCCGCATAGTTTCTACCAATCGGAATCTTTTCCAATGAAGTGGGAATAAGTTCTAATGCCGACCAAAATTCTTCTCTATTCGGATTCGAACCATGACAGGGTACCGTAATATATCCAAGCTTCGTTCGAATTTTAACGATTCTTTCTGCACAATTCACTTTGGCTTCGTATTTCGTTAACCCATCCAGCCCGAGAATGATATCGAATTCGGAAAAATCCATAACGATTAAATTGAAAGGAAACTGGTATCGGGAGAAAGAAGTAGGCACCTTACAACACGAACTGATGGTAATAGAACCCCCTATCGGATTATGCACTTCAACCGATTCTTTGATCTTTCTCTGTTTTAACTTTAATTTGTGCATTGTGTTACTAGCAATAAAACTACGCGACGCACCCGTGTCAAACAATACAGAAACAGGAATATTTTTAATTGTAAGGGTACCTCCCAACACATCGGGTTTACCTGCTCCATCGGAAGCAGCTGGCGGGCTCGACCCGTCATACACGTGAGCTACTGTGGCCTTCTTCAGCAAAGGACAGTCTTTGACTAGATGATCGGTCTTGCGGCAATTAAAGCAGGAGCGAGGGTTCTGAGAACCCTGGCTTGAACCTTGTGAATTTGTCTTCTGCCTCTTCGGGGTTGGGCACACATTGGAGAAGTGCCCCCACTTTGCCACAGTTATAACAGCTTCCTCTTGGCTACTTACCTGTCTGAGGTTTTGAGGATGCTGCTTGGCTTGATTCAGCTTGATTCCAAGCAGGCTTGCGTTTGTTCCCGGCTTGGCTTCTAGCGCGATCCTGCTCCAGATGCCTTTGGTCAAGGTCTTCGTAGTTGCATGTCATTTCCACCAGTTCGTTAAATTCCAGCTTGACATGGGCCATGTGAAACACCCCACCTCCGTTAGGGTCACTCTCAAAGGGAATGCCCTAATTTTGGTGGAGGTTTATAAGTACAAGTCACAGATATACAAGACAGATATAAGAACACATATTTGTAAACAGCGGAAGAACAACAAACTTTTATTTCATAAAGTCAAATACGTGTTACAACAACATCCTTTCCAAAAGTATAACATAACACTTTCATAATCTGTCTTGAATACATTATTTAAAGAAGCATAAATAAAACATAGATAAACTGCAAAAGCCCCATAGTGGATTGTCCAAAGCCATAGTTCAAAACAGGAAAGTCCAAGCAATACATTTCTCTTCTTCAAGTTGGATGCTAAGGTTGGTCAAGCTGCTGTGTTCCCTCCCTGAGGACCTGGGGGGGGGGGGAAACGGAAGAAAGAAGACGAAAGAAAAGTAGAGTCAGACATAAAGCCTGAGTAAGTCTAGTACTATTTTGTCTATGAATAAAGAACTGGGTATGATAAGTATAAACAAGAAGTGGAAAGGTACTTTAAACTTGGTTAAGTTGTCTAGGGTCGAATATACTATCGTACCCCATGTTAATCTCTGAACCCATATACTAGCTTCCCATTTGCACCACATAATCAGGGTGATGTGATCCATTCTATGATGATCGGCTCCTACTCGCATAGTTACATGTGTCTTACGGCCCCCGATGTCTGTAGTTACCTATGCTGGTCCCACCATGGGGTGTATCAAGTCCCATAGTGGCAACCCGACACAACCTTAGAGTGCACAGGTATGCTACTGGTGTCCAGTGCCTTATTTTTCTGCGCCGGAGTGTGTGCACGCCCGCACTCCGTTAGAACCTACACTGCTACACCACCGCCGTCGCTTTGACCTCTTACAATCAGCCCAGTAATCGTGCCCCACCCTGCCTAGTTTCAGGGTATCCTGATACACCTTTTAGGGTTACTGCTGAAAAGGGTCCCCCGTTACTAGGTTTTCTATCTCTAGCCAACATGCTAAGTTGGTTAAGTGTTTCTAACCTAACCCCCACCAGTCCGTTTAGTTTAGCATGTTCCATTTTGATTAAGTCTTTAGTCCACTTAATCCTAACAATCCTGACTCAGCCTTAATTGTCTTATTAAGGCCCTGACCTCTCACATTAGACAGGTATTATTGTGGCTGCCTGTTGCCGGTTGGTTCCGGGCAGTCTTACGCCACAACTCAGTCTAACCTCGGGTCCTTGCTGGGCTCCATGTTTAACCTCTCACATTGGATAGGTATTGTTGTGACTACTGGACAGCCGGGCGGTTCCGGGCAGGTTTACATCACAACTCAATCCAACCTCGGGTTAAACACATCGTATTTTCTACATTTACATATTTTGTCATTCTTCTTTATTTCTTATATGTAAATATTTGCGGCCCATTATTAAGTTAATGGTGTAAAGGTTACACCAACCACGGGCCCAACCCATACTTGAACTTGGGCCCTTCTATTTTATATTTTCATTCATTAATTAATTTTTAACCCAACGTTATTTTCCCCCGTTTTACACGTCCGTTTATATATATTGGGCTTAGCCTTTTAAAGCCCAATTTAGCCATGCGAAAAGGGGAGGCTTATGGCGTATACACAAAGAGGGGAAGGTGAGCGCATGAACTTGCAATACGACGTTGGAGATACAAAATAGAAATTGGTGTACTTGCATAGTGGCAACATAGGTGACATGAATCAAAGCATGTGAACTTGCATAGGTTTAACTACAACATGAACCTATATTCTTATTTAGGCATAATGTCAAACATAAGCATGTCATAAATATTCCTAGCATAGGCATAGCATAATGTCAAACATAAGCATGGCATAAGTAAAGCTAAATTTGTTCATGGCATAAACATAAACAAGTCATGTTCATAAGGTTCCCACATGTTTACAAAGGGGATACTTTGTTACTAACACAAAAGCATAGTTCAACTTAATTATGGTTTAAGTCTAATCACATAACGATGGTATAAACATACTTATGCATAAATATTCCTAATCATGGTATTTGTTTTAAACTTGCAAAAAGGGATTTTTGAGTCTAACCTAGCCATGTCTCACATATGTCATCATATAATTCTTGTAAACAAGATAGACTTAATCATGGATTTCAATTATGCCAAATATCATTCATAGCCTAGCCATATTCATAAGTTTGCAAAAGCATGACTTAATACATGGATTATGGTGTCAAAATTCCAACATAGTTTCATATGAACTATAACAACCAAACTTGTTTCAATTACTTGCAAAATGATTTATGCACAAAATATACATCATGACGACATAATAACAAAGCCCCAAACTTGCATGAATTTCACTCAACTACATACATGTAGCTTCAACATAGATTACATAATTTGCGCAATATTCCAAAAGTATATTTGCATAGAACTACCGCATGTAGTTCTTTATAATGAATAACATAATTTTGCACAAATATGAACTACTTTATTATCCCAATTCAAGCATACAAATCAATACAATTGTTTATTCATACCAAAGTAATACTCTACTTACAATGGTTGCGGCGAATTCTCAAATTAAGAGATATGATTCCTTTGTTGAATTGATTGGCTTTAGGTTACTTGAATTGCTTTAGGCTTTAGAACTTTCTTCCTAATTCTCTCTCTAGTTGGCGGCTACTCTTTGTCGTTCCTCAGCAACATGGCGGCTATGTTCTTAATTTGAATGAATAGATTAGGGTTTAGTCTAGGGTTGTTTATATAGAGGTTAGGAATTGATTAGGACCATTGATGTTGCTTGGTTTGATCATAGCCATTCATTAGATAGAGAGACCAATTAGAACTTGCCACCTAGCCCTAGTGACAAAGCAGACCACAGAAATTCGACCAAGCACAGACCTGGCCAGCCAGGTTGACTGGGCTCGACCAGGTCGACACCCCTGTCGACAGGGCTGTCGACATGGGTAGCCCAGGTCGACAGCCCAGTCGACCTGGGTGGCCTTGGCGGGTGTTTATCCGCCCTGGCCCATTGGGCCCCATTTTCGAATTATTTTATTCTGTTTGAATTTTAAATTTAATTCAAAACTTCCGAAGGCCATATCTTCTTCATACGGACTCCGTTTTTCGAAAACTCGGACTCTATTTCGCGTATTTTTCCGAGACGAACGCAATGGCGTATCCCGTTTCCCTTGGTTCTTTGATTTCAAATTAATTATACTTTAATTTGTTAATTTCACAGTTATAGAATTTTCGGGGTGTTACATTCTCCCCCACTTAAAAGGATTTCGTCCCCGAAATCTTCAAGTTAGGAGGAATGTATATCCTAACATCCAATCATCCATCTACTCATCCATCAAACACGAGCATCCATTGTCCTTAAAAGATTTCTAATGCTTCATGATCATATGCGAAGTGTGTGTGTACATGTACTTATCTAATGCAAAATCAGGCGGTCTACTGATTCAGTTGACCTCCTTAATGTGAATTATGTAAGTGCCATGAATCCATTATGTATGCAAATTTTCCTATTCATGATTCTACATGAGTGCACAATCATTCAATACAAATGCAACATCCACATGACAACACATTAAAGTTCAACCATATACGAATACAAACATATATGCATATGCAATATGAAGTGATTGAGCCGATCTAAAACCTAGATTGTGTGTGTATATGCAACCACGAGCAACCACTAGCAATCACTTGCAACCACTTGCAACCATCATCCATAACATGTTTCAACTACATGTTTCCATCCAAAAAGATTCTATCTAAAAGATACGGTCGAGGAAACATACCTAAAAAGATAAAAGCGCAACTTAAGGAAAGAGAAAGATCAAGGATGTACCCTCGAACAGAAAAGGGTAGGCTGTACGGATTTTAGCTTCAGTCTCCCAAGTCGCGTCTCCCTCGGCGTCGCTCCACTGGACTTTGATGAGCTTGACTTCACGGTTGCGTAGCTTCGTCACTTCCGTTCCTAATATGCGGGTTGGAACTCTTCTTATGGTTACTTCGCGTTCCACTTCGGCCTCTTCGAGGACGTTTGGCTCTACCACTTCAGCAGACTCATGTAGACATTTTCGGAGATGTGAGACATGAAAAACGTTGTGTACTCCAGCCAACTTCTCGGGTAGCTCTAATCTATAGGCCATTTTCCCAATCTTCTCGATAATAGGGAATGGCCCTACGAATCTTGGCGCTAGCTTTCCTGTGGTTCCAAAACGGACAACGTTTCTTAGTGGTGATACCTTGAGAAAAACTCTGTCTCCAACCTCAAATTCAAGGTCGGTCCTCCTCTTGTCGGCGTAGGACTTTTGTCTGTCTTGGGCCGTCTTCATCCTTCTTCGTATTAAGTCTACTTTCTCTGAAGTCTCTCGGATCATATCTGGTCCAAGTATAAGCTTATCAGTAGACTCCCACCAACAAGTGGGCGATCGGCACGGTCGTCCATATAAAGCTTCGAAGGGCGCCATTCCTATGGTTGCTTGATAGCTGTTGTTGTAGGCAAATTCCACCAAAGGAAGGTGGTCTTCCCATGTCCCTCCGAAGTCGAGGACGCATAGCCTTAAAAGGTCTTCCAAAACTCTGTTCACTCTCTCTGTTTGGCCGTCGGTTTGGGGATGATAGGCTGTGCTCAAGCATAACTGCGTTCCTACTGCTTCTTGCAGACTCCGCCAAAACTCACTGGTGAAGATGGGGTCTCGGTCACTAACAATGCTAGACGGTATTCCATGGAGTCGAACGATTTCCTTGAGGTAAAGTGATGCTAGGGATGAGGCAGTTCTTTTACTTTTGACAGGTAAAAAGTGGGCGCTTTAATAAGCCTATCCACTATTACCCAAATGCTAGTGTTGCCTCTCCTAGACCTAGGCGGCCCATCGATGAAGTCCATTGAGATGCTATCCCACTTCCACTGCGGGGCCTCCAGAGGATGTAGCAGTCCGCCAGGCTTTTTCTGTTCCGCCTTAACCTGTTGGCACACCATACACTTAGAAACGAATTCTGCCACGTCCTTTTTCATGCCGTTCCAGAAGAAAGTCCTCTTTATGTCTTTGTACATTTTATCTCCGCCTGGGTGTATCGTCATCTTGGAATGATGCGCTTCCTCGAGAACCTTCCTTACTATATCTTTTGTCTGTGGGACGCATAGTCTTCCGTCTCGCCTTAGTAAACCTTTATCTTCAATGGAGTATCTGTTGAGGTGACTTGAAGTCTCACCCCTAATTAGCCTATCAATTATTTCCACAAGCTGAGGGTCTTCGCGTTGTGCTGTCCCTACTGAATCCACTAAAGTTGGGCGCACTTCGAGAGATGCTAGCAAGCCTGGTACGAAGTCGGAGGAAGGCCTAAAGTCGAAGCTGGCTATAAACTCTAGGCTTTGTCCTTCAACAAACAACGGGCTTAGGGTCAATTTCTTTCGGCTCAACGCGTCTGCCACTACGTTGCCTTTGCCCGGAGTGTAGGAGATTTCGAAATCGTACGAGGCAAGAAAGTCCATCCATCTTTGTTGCCTCAAGTTAAGATCTTTCTACGAGAAAAGATATTTCAACGATTTATGGTCAGTGTAAAGTTCGAACTTCTCACCTAGGAGATAGTGTCGCCAAGACTTGAGTGCAAAGACGATGGCGGCTAACTCAAGATCGTGGGTTGGGTAGTTCTTTTCGTGCACCTTCAACTGCCTCCCGCCATAAGCTACTACACTTCCTTCTTGCATTAAGACGGCGCCTAGCCCTGTCCCACATGCATCCGTATAAACAGTGAACATCTTGCTCCCATCTGGCAGCGTCAAAACTGGGGCTGTTGTAAGAGCCCTTTTCAGTCTTTGGAAAGCAAACTCGCAATCCAAATCCCAATTGAACGCTAGATTCTTCTTGGTCAATTTCGTGAGCGGAGCTGAGATTTTCGCAAAATCCCTTATAAACTTTCGATAGAAACCCGCTAGTCCTAGAAAACTTCGGACCTCAGTTGCATTCCTTGGTGTCTTCCAATCCTGTACCGCTACTACCTTAGCAGGGTCCACCGCTAACCCTTGTTTGGATACCATGTGCCCAAGGAACCTCACTTCTTCCCTCCAAAAGTGGCATTTGGAGAACTTGGCTTTTAGTTGATGGACTCGCAAAGTTTCCATGATTGCCCTTGAGTGTTGAGCATGTTCCTCTTCACTCTTTGAGAAGATAAGGATATCATCTACAAAGACCACTACGAATTTGTTGAGGAAATCTCTAAATACCCTACTCATCAGGTCCACGAAGTAAGCAGGTGCATTTGTCAAGCCGAAAGGCATGACAAGCCATTCAAAGAAGCCGTCTGGGGTTCTGAACGCCGTTTTATCGATGCTATCTTCAGCCACCCTTAGCTGATGAAAACCGGTTGCTAAATCGAGTTGGGAGAAAACAGACGCTCCTACAAGCTGGTCAAATAAATCGTCAATTCTAGGGAGAGGATGCCTATTCTTTTTCGTTAGCTTGTTGAGCTCCCTATAGTCAACACATAGACGGAGTGAACCATCCGCCTTTGTAGCGAACACCACTGGAGCGCCCCATTCTGAAATGCTCCTCCTAATGAACCCCTTTTCTAGAAGCTCTTTAATCTGTTTACTGAGCTCTTTCCTTTCTCGTGGAGCCATATGTCTAACAGGCAACGCAACGGGCTTTGCATTATCTACAAGATATATGCGGAAGTCTATTTCCCGCTTTGGAGGCAAGCCCTTCACCTCTTTGAAGACATCCGGATATTCCCGGACCACTCTAACTGATTGCAAATTTTCAACAGAAGCATCTAGCGATTCAAGATAACTAAGCATAACCGCATACGAGGGATTACAAGAAATTTCCAAAGTATTACCGAGCTGGGTTAAGAGCCTAACAACCCTTTTCTCACAATCAAGGATGGCCCCATTACTCGATAGCCAATCCATACCCAAAATCAAACCATACCCCGAAAAGCCAAAAACAAAGGCACTACATTGAAATTCAACACTTAGAATAGAAATTTTCAATCCCACACAGATCATAGACAAATGAGCTGGGCCCCCAATTGGGTTTGAAACAATTAAGGGGTCCTCTACCATACTAGTTTTTAGGTGCAGAGATTCTACTAAAGCAGACGAGATAAAGGAGTGTGATGCGCCAGAATCAAATAAAGTGCGAACGGGGTGATCATAAAGATAAACTACACTTTATACAGAAGTATTTATACCTCGCTGTTGCAGAGGTGGCGCTTCTAGCACATGAACCTGTGCCCCTGGGGTGGATCCAGCCCTCTGCCCCTGTCCTCGTTTCTTTGGGCAGTCCTTAGCCCTATGGCCTGTCTCACCGCAAGAAAAGCACCCACCATTCTCCTTGGCCTTCTTTTTCCGGCAGTCCTTTACTAAGTGCCCCACTTTGCCACAGAAATTGCACTTCCTCTTCTCTTTGTTGCCTTTTCCGCCTTTCTTAAAGTCCGCCTTCTTAGGCTGCAAACCCTCTTTCTTCCCTTGAGAGCTTTCTGCCTTTGTCTCCTTCTTTCCCTTATCCTCCTCATTCAGCAATGCCATTTGCACCAATCTTTCATACGTGGCCCCCATGGGTATATGGGTCATGGCCAAACTGTGTAATGGCTCATTTAACCCTTTGACGAAACGGAGAGCCTTCTTATGCGGGGTGTTGACTAGGTCAAGTCCAAACCTAGCCAGCTCATCGAACTGATTCACATACTCTCTGACAGTCTTGTCTCCTTGCTTAAGAAATAAGAATTTTTCCAACTGCAAACTTCTTTCCGCATCTGAGAGAAATTTGGTCTCAAACCTTGCCCTAAAGTCCTCCCATGTCTCCACTGGTCTTTCAGCATTAGTGACTTCCCAACAGTAGGAAGCCTCGCCCTTCAATAGCCACACCGCCAGTTGTACTTTTTGTCTATCTTCTACCTCAAAGATAATGAATAGGTCCTCTGTTTCTTTCAGCCAATTTCTAGCTGCCACGAAGGACTCAGTTCCATGGAAATCCCTTCCTCCCACAGCTTTAAAATCTTTACATATCTTAGCAAAATTGTTTCCCCGAGGAGGAGGTGGAGGAAAAGGTGCTGCTGCAGCTGGATGGTTTCCTTCCGCTGGGGGAGGAGGAATGGTAGGACCTGGCTGAGTGGCCCTTGCTTCTAAGAACCGTCTAAACCAACCAGGTATTGGTACCCCTTCTGGCAAGTTAAGATCTTGGGACATGCTGAAACAAAAAGGATAGATTCAAAACGAAGGATAAGAGATAGTACCTACGGCTTTGGGGAGTGGACTTTGCCTTTTAAAAATAAAATAATATTTTTCTTTTAAAAATGCTTCTTTAAATTTGCTTTTTGAAAATAATTTTTTTCAAAACTTTTTATCTTATCTGGTAAACCTATGCTCTGATACCAAGTGAAACACCCCACCTCCGTTAGGGTCACTCTCAAAGGGAATGCCCTAATTTTGGTGGAGGTTTATAAGTACAAGTCACAGATATACAAGACAGATATAAGAACACATATTTGTAAACAGCGGAAGAACAACAAACTTTTATTTCATAAAGTCAAATACGTGTTACAACAACATCCTTTCCAAAAGTATAACATAACACTTTCATAATCTGTCTTGAATTCATTATTTAAAGAAGCATAAATAAAACATAGATAAACTGCAAAAGCCCCATAGTGGATTGTCCAAAGCCATAGTTCAAAACAGGAAAGTCCAAGCAATACATTTCTCTTCTTCAAGCTGGATGCTAAGGTTGGTCAAGCTGCTGTGTTCCCTCCCTGAGGACCTGGGGGGGGGGGGGAAACGGATGAAAGAAGACGAAAGAAAAGTAGAGTCAGACATAAAGCCTGAGTAAGTCTAGTACTATTTTGTCTATGAATAAAGAACTGGGTATGATAAGTATAAACAAGAACTGGAAAGGTACTTTAAACTTGGTTAAGTTGTCTAGGGTCGAATATACTATCGTACCCCATGTTAATCTCTGAACCCATATACTAGCTTCCCATTTGCACCCCATAATCAGGGTGATGTGATCCATTCTATGATGATCGGCTCCTACTCGCATAGTTACATGTGTCTTACGGCCCCCGTTGTCTGTAGTTACCTATGCTGGTCCCACCATGGGGTGTATCAAGTCCCATAGTGGCAACCCGACACAACCTTAGAGTGCACAGGTATGCTACTGGTGTCCAGTGCCTTATTTTTCTGCGCCGGAGTGTGTGCACGCCCGCACTCCGTTAGAACCTACACTGCTACACCACCGCCGTCGCTTTGACCTCTTACAATCAGCCCAGTAATCGTGCCCCACCCTGCCTAGTTTCAGGGTATCCTGATACACCTTTTAGGGTTACTGCTGAAAAGGGTCCCCCGTTACTAGGTTTTCTATCTCTAGCCAACATGCTAAGTTGGTTAAGTGTTTCTAACCTAACCCCCACCAGTCCGTTTAGTTTAGCATGTTCCATTTTGATTAAGTCTTTAGTCCACTTAATCCTAACAATCCTGACTCAGCCTTAATTGTCTTATTAAGGCCCTGACCTCTCACATTAGACAGGTATTGTTGTGGCTGCCTGTTGCCGGTTGGTTCCGGGCAGTCTTACGCCACAACTCAGTCTAACCTCGGGTCCTTGCTGGGCTCCATGTTTAACCTCTCACATTGGATAGGTATTGTTGTGACTACTGGACAGCCGGGCGGTTCCGGGCAGGTTTACATCACAACTCAATCCAACCTCGGGTTAAACACATCGTATTTTCTACATTTACATATTTTGTCATTCTTCTTTATTTCTTATATGTAAATATTTGCGGCCCATTATTAAGTTAATGGTGTAAAGGTTACACCAACCACGGGCCCAACCCATACTTGAACTTGGGCCCTTCTATTTTATATTTTCATTCATTAATTAATTTTTAACCCAACGTTATTTTCCCCCGTTTTACACGTCCGTTTATATATATTGGGCTTAGCCTTTTAAAGCCCAATTTAGCCATGCGAAAAGGGGAGGCTTATGGCGTATACACAAAGAGGGGAAGGTGAGCGCATGAACTTGCAATACGACGTTGGAGATACAAAATAGAAATTGGTGTACTTGCATAGTGGCAACATAGGTGACATGAATCAAAGCATGTGAACTTGCATAGGTTTAACTACAACATGAACCTATATTCTTATTTAGGCATAATGTCAAACATAAGCATGTCATAAATATTCCTAGCATAGGCATAGCATAATGTCAAACATAAGCATGGCATAAGTAAAGTTAAATTTGTTCATGGCATAAACATAAACAAGTCATGTTCATAAGGTTCCCACATGTTTACAAAGGGATACTTTGTTACTAACACAAAAGCATAGTTCAACTTAATTATGGTTTAAGTCTAATCACATAACGATGGTATAAACATACTTATGCATAAATATTCCTAATCATGGTATTTGCTTTAAACTTGCAAAAAGGGATTTTTGAGTCTAACCTAGCCATGTCTCACATATGTCATCATATAATTCTTGTAAACAAGATAGACTTAATCATGGATTTCAATTATGCCAAATATCATTCATAGCCTAGCCATATTCATAAGTTTGCAAAAGCATGACTTAATACATGGATTATGGTGTCAAAATTCCAACATAGTTTCATATGAACTATAACAACCAAACTTGTTTCAATTACTTGCAAAATGATTTATGCACAAAATATACATCATGACGACATAATAACAAAGCCCCAAACTTGCATGAATTTCACTCAACTACATACATGTAACTTCAACATAGATTACATAATTTGCGCAATATTCCAAACGTATATTTGCATAGAACTACCGCATGTAGTTCTTTATAATGAATAACATAATTTTGCACAAATATGAACTACTTTATTATCCCAATTCAAGCATACAAATCAATACAATTGTTTATTCATACCAAAGTAATACTCTACTTACAATGGTTGCGGCGAATTCTCAAATTAAGAGATATGATTCCTTTGTTGAATTGATTGGCTTTAGGTTACTTGAATTGCTTTAGGCTTTAGAACTTTCTTCCTAATTCACTCTCTAGTTGGCGGATACTCTTTGTCGTTCCTCAGCAACATGGCGGCTATGTTCTTAATTTGAATGAATAGATTAGGGTTTAGTCTAGGGTTGTTTATATAGAGGTTAGGAATTGATTAGGACCATTGATGTTGCTTGGTTTGATCATAGCCATTCATTAGATAGAGAGACCAATTAGAACTTGCCACCTAGCCCTAGTGACAAAGCAGACCACAGAAATTCGACCAAGCACAGACCTGGCCAGCCAGGTTGACTGGGCTCGACCAGGTCGACACCCCTGTCGACAGGGCTGTCGACAGCCCTGTCGACATGGGTAGCCCAGGTCGACAGCCCAGTTGACCTGGGTGGCCTTGGCGGGTGTTTATCCGCCCTGGCCCATTGGGCCCTATTTTCGAATTATTTTATTCTGTTTGAATTTTAAATTTAATTCAAAACTTCCGAAGGCCATATCTTCTTCATACGGACTCCGTTTTTCGAAAACTCGGACTCTATTTCGCGTATTTTTCCGAGACGAACGCAATGGCGTATCCCGTTTCCCTTGGTTCTTTTATTTCAAATTAATTATACTTTAATTTGTTAATTTCACAGTTATAGAATTTTCGGGGTGTTACACCATGGCACTATCATGATACTGTCGCTTTAGCCCAAGGATAAACCTCTTATTTTTGGACTTTGCAGTGGCGACGAGCTCCGGAGCATAGGGCGACAACAATGTAAATTTATTCAGATGATCCTGCACGGAAAGATCCCCCTACTGGAGGTTGGCGAAGTCATCGTGCATTCGTTCTAGTGCTTGTTCTGGGACATATTTCTCCTTGAAGAGTTCTTTGAATCCATCCCATGTTCTTCCAGCTTCACTATTCCCGGCGGTGAGAGATTCCCACCATAGTTCAGCTTGTTCCTGCATAAGCCAGGCGCCCATAATAGCTTTATCTTGATCTCCAAGCCTTGGGCCTTCAAGAATTTTCTCGCATGTTTTGAGCCATGCAAGGGCCTCTATTACTGTGCCAGTTCCCGAGAAGGTCTTGCCTCCTAGGTTTTTGTATCTCTTAGCTACACGGTCCAGTTCAAAGTATTGAGCGGCCGGAGGTTGTATCAAAGGTCCTTCTTCAACTGGGGCTTCTCCCTGTCCTCTGCCACAGCCGGCACGGCCTCCTCTAGCGGCGGCTGCTCTGGTAGCCATTTTTTTGTTCTGTATAAGCAAGAAAAGAGTCAACTTACATAAATGATAGTTTATTGCATGATTAAGCAGAAAATTTACGGAAAGATAACGATGGACTGATCAAATTGTTTTTTCTATTATGCTCGGCTCATTCTAGGACTTTACTAGTCCTATCTCTAATGAGCGACTCGCCTTAGAATACTACTGATTCTATTTTGACGGAGTGTTTAATGTGTTAGACTCCAGAACTATGGTTAACCAAAGCTCTGATACCAGTTGAGACGATCCCAAAACCCCGTGACACGGTGTTAAGGATAATCATTGGAATATAACACATTAATCATTATTAGCAGATCACAGATAATAGCATAAATAGAAAATAGAATAATTTACACACATATGAAAGCGGAATCATATAGATATCATCACATCAGAGAGCACAGTACAGGATACAACCTAATGCATAATGATACATAATCAGTCACCATTGCCAAAGGCGGAATCATACATAAAGAGTACACAAAATAAATATCAGTCTACATTGCCAATGGCGGAATCATAATATAGATACAATAATGACGGAGAAAATCCAAGTCAGCACGGTGTAGTCAAGCCTCGCCATGAGCCAAAAGCGTGTCAGAAACCTGTAACTAGGCTGCCCGTGTGAAAATGAGGGCACCCGAGTTTGCAAGGTGAAACAAACTACGAGTCAGTCATGGGACTGATATGAGAAATCTACTTAACTTATTAACAACAATAATAAGGCAAATCAAAGGACCACGCCACTTTCGTGGAACGGGTTTACTCCAATGAGTGCTAGTGCATGAAATAAAGTAAATGATTAAATCATCGCAATGCTTTTTACAAAATGAAGCCATTATAAGACTCAGGTCCCATCACACAATGCAACGCAAGCTGGAGGATAGAGTTTTACCTTATAATGGCCAAAAATGCTTCATACGTATAAAACAAAAGTGTTTGATATTATTATTAGTGCAAATATGTTTTAAAAGCAAATTCCATCATAAATATCAATCCTAGGCGGCATAGCTACCATCTACTATGTCGCCATACTAGTAATACAATCATGTCCGCATATTTCGTATTGGAAATTGGGTTCCTTCATGAGTCGATGCAAGGGGAAAGCTCCTCTCCGATTCGAGACACTCTAGCAAATGTCCCAGGACCCCGCTCTGATCCTTGGAATCGGCTGTGCCGGTCCTCTCTTACTTTTGAGGATTAGTTATTCCTGAACACACGTTTCCCGGTCCTTACAAACCTATAATCGAGGCGCCTCGCATTCCAACTACCACATAGGTGAAAAGTATATATAATGTCAGGGCTGGTAGGTCACTGACACCACCTTAGTTAGAAAGAAATGTCGTGCTCTCCCAGTGGTCCGTCTCCCATTTTTGACTCATACCGGGGTGTGAGGCTCGCGAATTCACGTTATACACAAAGCTACGTCACATAGACCATGTTTTGATCATCAACCACAAGACTTTGCTTTGCAACAAAAGCCTTGATCATATGCCACTTAGGCGTGCCACACAGGCAATCCACTCCATGCGACTGATTTCTATCAATACATAACCTCTGAGCTCGTACGTCTCAGAGAAGGGCGTTAAGTAAGAGAATAAATTCTCCGCCGCCAAACAGATATATATTTAACAGAGATCAATCAGCACAGAACAAAATCCAATGTCAGACACACAGTCCATTTAGAAGTCCGTTCTGGGTCTAAACAAAACCGGAGGCACCAATTCCTCGCATATCCGTACAATCAACAGTATGTTTGGACGGCTACTACTTCAGCTCCTTCATGGTAGCTACTCCAATCACGAGCATCAGTAGCGCCCATCCATCCAATGTGAAGATCGTCGGTCTTCAACTGTCTTCGACTCTTCGACTTCTCAACGTCGATCGATTATTTGAAATGAGATGAACTCGGCCTTTTCAAATAACCCATGTATATTTAGATTTTTCAAATCAATTAATCACATGGTTGGACTATTCAACATTCACATTTCAGTTCTTTAGTTATAATTCTCATGTTAAATACATTCAACCATCACATATCAAGCAAACACAACAAAATTGGTTTATTTCCACTCTATATCGTCTATAGTATTTTATAACGATATATTGCCATTTTTATTTAATTTAAAACGGCCATATTTAATTAAACGACGTTTCAGGTCATGCCGATGCACTGGCGCTATTTTTCACCAAATTTGTTTTACACTTATCTGAAAATCTAACCGTTGGATCTTCACAAATTTTATATCATTAGGAAGGTCATTTCAAAACGAATCCAACGGTTTCAGTTTTGGGAAAATCCGACGGTCGGATCTTCCACACTAGCCATTTGAAGTTACGATTTCAATTTACGAACTCCAGCGTCGTTATTCGATTTAATTTAATTATATATATATATAAATATAATCGTTTCTGGCGCTGTATTTCTTCAGATTTGAATTAAACATTCCAGACAATCCAACCGTCGGATCTTCACAAAGTTGGTGCCGTTGGAAAGATATTTCCAAGGCGAACCCAACGGTTGTTGTTTCGGGAAAATCCAATGGTCGGATTTCCCGCACTAGTCGTTAAAATCACGGTTTCAAAACACGAACTGCACGGCCACGTTTCGTTTTAATTTTATTTATATTTATATATTTATATAAATATTGTTCATTCAAAAATTCCTATATCGTTTTCACTTCAATTATTTCACTAACGCCTTTAAATTTTGGAAAATTTCGCCATAACCTCCTTTGTACGGGAGGGGCTGGGAAAATTCCGAAATAGCCACACGGGCGTCTCATGTCAAAAAGAAAAAGAAAAAGAAAAAGCCATGCGGCTAGCCAACAGGCTCATAAAATCATCACCCAAACAAAACAGTAAATGTGTACCTATTTGTCGGGCACAAAATTTTATTCCTCTTCTCTAGCCCCTTTGCTATAACATGTTCAATAAATACGCATGTACATATATACAATTTTTATCACTTATCATTTTCCATTCAACTTCATATTTGATTTACTTTGGTTTAAAACAACCATTCATTCTAATGTTGCATGCATAGGCTAAAATCATATAATTAGCTAATTAATGTATATTTCAACTCATGCATATTTATTTGAACAAGTGGCTATTTTTAACACTTCACATTTCAAAGATGATAATTTCGGTGAACTAAAATAGATTTCAACACATGACAATTTTATTTAGTTCCTATGCATGTTAAAAATAATATTTCATTCACAAATATTTATTTCAACGTTCGCATATCTTTAGCATATCACATATATGATAAAAATGATATTTTTATCATTTGAATTATTTATTCGACAAATGGATGTTTTCAACACTTCATAGTTTCAATAAAAATGTAATTTTTATTGTTCGATCTTTTTATTCAACACATGAACTTTTCCAATACACACACTTCTCAACACATGAGCATTTCAACTCATGGATATTTTATTTTTGTTGTTCATATAAGAAAGATGGAATTTTTATTGTTGAAACTATTTATATATAAGGCGAATATTTTTCATACTTCATATATATTATTAAAATGTGATTTTTATTGTTTAAACGCTTCATTCATTCACAAATGAATTTAATTTTCGCACATCACTTTTCAACACATGAACATTTCCATACATGGATATAGTTTCAACATATGACTTTAATTTCAACGCATGAAGATAATTTCAACATATGAAAATAATTCTAACACATGAATATTATTCAAAATTTCGGCAGCATAACGGCAGGGTAGTTAAAACCGGCACC
The DNA here is from genome assembly GCA_030737875.1 of Allium sativum. Lineage (NCBI taxonomy): Eukaryota > Viridiplantae > Streptophyta > Magnoliopsida > Asparagales > Amaryllidaceae > Allium > Allium sativum. The sequence continues at coordinate 326,487,800 of CM060926.1, forward strand.
GTCCCTAGTACGGCTGCTCGCTCTACCTTAAAACCTCGCGGTTTTTGACAATGGGGATTCATGCATCTAATTCGCACGCAGGCGGCATGTTTTATTTTTATTTCCACAAATATTTCCAATTCATTTCAATCACCAATGGGTATTTTTCAACCACAAACAATTATTCAACCATTCATATTTTTCATCCAATATTTCGCACCAATTCACAACAATAAATATCGTCCATGGTTTGTGGACGAGGAGAGTATATATATATATGTATGTATATATATATATATATATATATATATATATATTATTGCTATATTTCACTTGCATTTCAACACACATATCAATTATTCTTTGCATGTATAATTCATACTTCGGTTATATAGCTTACACTACGCATGTGCATGAGGTATACAACATGTGTGTAATTTATATTTCGCTTATATAATTTATACACGACATTTTCCATTCAAATTCATTTAATTTAGATTTTTCACATTGGTTTGTGGAGTGCTAAAAATCGTAGATGACTCAGAAAAATCCGCGGCTTCTTCTATGTGGTAGAGAGCTTCCCTGCGGTCTCGATGTTTCCTGTTTCATCGAATTTCGTCAACACACCAAAAAGATATGATTTTTCAAAGTGCATACATCAAAAAGGACTCACCTTTCTAAGTGGTTCGAAACTAGGGTTGAGGTTTTCGCGAAATTCGTGGCACGTGGGGATGATCGGGGGTGCTGACGTGGAAGAGGGAGGAGAGGCGGTCCTGTCGGTGGTGGTTCGGGGTGGCTCGGTGGCTCCTATGGCGATCGGCGGCGCTGGGAAGTCGGCGAATTCCTGGGCCCGATTCAAGCGGAGGCGGCGACGAGAGGTGGAGGGAGTTGGTCGGATTTGAAGAGGAGGAGGAGGCAGTTCGATTCTGGGTGTTGGCGGCGGCGATGGGAGGCTGAGGCGGCGGTGATCGGTCGGAGAAGTTTCGAACGGGTTTCGCCGTTCATTTCAGAGGAGCGGGTTTATTTTATTTTATTTTATGAAAGAAAAATTCTGATTGGCCGATATATATTATTCAGAAAATTAGGGTTTTCCCATACGAACTCCTTTTCAGGTCAAACGACTATCGTCCCCAGATAAATACCCCCATCCCAGACACAATGGGATATGTTTCGTTGGCCAATTCGACTGTTACAGTTAGTTATTTTTCAAATTAAAGTATAAAACATTTAATTTTTAACTTTGAACGTACATTTTAATTTGCCAGGGCCACAAACTGATTTGAAAAATTCCAGAAAAATAAATCTAGCTATGTTTTGATGCTACGGTCCCAACAAAACTAGTTTCGACGAATTCTGAGATCGTTTGAAAAATGGTCATTTTCTGGTCGATCCAATTTAACAGAAATTGACCAAACACATTTTCTTTTGCCACGCTCACATACTAGCTTCAAAAATTATGCAATTTGAAACCTAGCAACAATTTGACATCCCGGACCCAACAAAAGTGGTTTCGTCGAATTCCGAGGTCGTTTGCAAAATATCAATTTTCCAGGGCTATATATTCTATATAGTGACCTTTCTGAAAATTCATTCGGCCATAACTTTTGATTCCCGTTATGAAATTTCGATTTTTTAGATTCGTTAGAAAGGTATTGACTAACAGATTTAAATATTTTTGGTTTCACTAAAATCCGTTATATTCTCCACCCGGCACAGTCAGTCAAAGTTTGAATTCAAATTTTCAAACTGACTCACTATTTCTAATTCACTATTTTATTGAAATATTCTATTTCAATTGTTCAAATTTCTTTGAAATGACCAATTTAAAAATTTTAAATTGGCCCGTATTTTCTGTGTTGTTACAGGGAAGTTCGGGTCGTTACAAATATATTGGTCGATGGTGGCCATTTGATAGGTCTAATAGGACACGGAAACGCATTGTTCAGGAATAATTAATCCGCTAAAGTATTTGTGGACCGGCCCTACCTCATCCAAGGTTTCGCCAGCGTCCGAATCCTAAGGCATTTGCTAGAGTGTCTCGAATAGGTGAGGAGCCATCCCTAGCCTCGACTCATGATGGAAATCCAACTTCCAATACGACATTGCAGTTTTGATTGTAAACCTATATATGGCGACATAGTAGGATGAGGTACTACGCCGCCTAAGATTGATACATTTACTTTGAAGTATTTTAAAACTGAATAGACACTAATAATAATATTAAAATATTATTTTCTACATATCAAGCATGTTTGATCATTATAAGGTAAAACTCTATCCTCCGGTTTTCATTGCATTGTGTGATGGGACTTGAGTCTTATAATGATTTCATTTCTCTAAAAAGCATTGCGTTATTTTGAATAAAAAATTATTTAATTTATGCACTGGCAATCCAATGGAGTAAACTCGTTCCACGTTAGCGGCGTGGTCCTGTGATTAGCCATATTGTTAGATAAGTTAGAAAAGATTTCTCATACCAGTCCCATGACTGACTCGAAGTTTGTTTCACTTTGCAAATTCGGGTGCCCTATTTTTCACACGGGCAGCCAAGTGACAGGTTCATGTTATATTGGACATATGCTGGATTGGAATATGCTTATTGAAGGAGATGAAGAACATTTTTATCTTTTATTTCTACTTTGAGACATTTAGACATCCTTTATCTATGAGGTAATTGATGGAGTTTTGGATTTATTTTCTATTTGCTGAGACTAATTATATGCTAAGTTATATCCTGTAACTATTCCATTCTGATGTTGTGATGTTGATGACATTTCTATTTCCGCTGCTATGATTTATGTGTTATGCTATTATCTGAGATTTGCTGTTGTAAATATGTTATATTCCATTGATTATCCTTGCTTTCGTACTACGGAAGTTTGGGGTCATCATATCGTACGTCTCAGAGAAGGGTGTTAAGCAAGAGAATGAATTCTCCGCCACTAAATAGATATATATTAAATAAAAATTAATTCACACAGAGCGAAATCCATTGCCAGACACACATCCATTTACAAGTCCGTTCTGGGTCTGAACGGAACCGGAGACACCTTATTCCTCGTCCCGTATGTCCAGTACGAAAGAGAGGTTCTCGCATATCCAGACAATCAACAAGTACGTCTAGACGACTACCACTTTACCCCTTTACTGAGAGCTACCCAATGCCGGGCATCAGTAGTCGTCCATTCGATGTGAAGATCGCCGGTCTTCAAACACCGTCTTCAATGTCTTTGACTTTAAATCATCGTATACTTATCTGAAATGAGATTGAACTCGGTCTTTTCGAATAATCCTCGGATATATGTAATTTAAAACATTTGATATCATTAATATTATTTTATAACGATTTATTGCTATTTTTATTTATATAAATATAGCCCAATTTAATTTAACGGCGCTTCAAGTCAATAGGCGGCCTTGGCATTGTTTTCATCCAAATTTATATTACACATTTCTCAAAATCTATCTGTTGGATTTTAACAAATATAATGTTTTTGGAAATATCTTCCCAAAGCGGACCTAAGGGTTCCATTTTTAGGAAAATCTGACGGTCGGATCTTTCGGTATAATCATTTAAAGTTACGATTGCCAAAACGCGAACTACCGCGCGCGATTCGTTTAATTTTAATTTATATTTATATATATATATATATATATATATATATATATATATTGTTCAATGATTTCACTAACTTTTTAAAAGTGATGTTTTCAAAAAACCAATCATATATTAGTATTTAAACATTTTCCTATTTTACTAACATGTAAAATGTAACATTTTGAATTACAAATCCTATTTAACCTGTAATCCCTTTTTCCCTAAAGGTACATGTAAAATGTAACATTTTGATGAAACTAAATGTACATTAAAATGTCCCTTTTAATCTCTAAACAATTTCCAATATATTTGTCATTTTTATTTAAGAATCATTTTATACATTAAAAATGTTTCTTCTCAATATTTACATGATTTGCTAATAAACGTGTCACTTTAAATAATGAATCATTTCATGCATTAAAAATGTTTCTTTTTAATGTTTACACAATTTACTAATAAACATGTTACTTTAAATAATGAATCATCACATACGTTAAAAATGTTTCTTTTTAATGTTTATAAATAAACATGCTTCTTAAATAATAAATCATTTTACATATTAAAAATGTTTCTTTTTTTAATGTTTAAATTTTTTACCAATAAACATGCTTCTTAAATAATGAATCATTTTATATATTAAAAATGCCTCTTTTTAATGTTTACAAAATTTGCCAATAAACATGCTTCTTAAATAATGAATCATTTTATACATTAAAAATGTTCATTTTTAATGTTTACAAAATTTACCAATAAACATGATTGTTAAATAATGAATCATTTTATACAATAAAAATGTTCCTTTTTAATGTTTACAGAATTTACCAACAAACATGCTTCTTAAATAATGAATCGTTTTATATATTAAAAATTTTCCTTTTTCTAATGTTTACACAATTTTGACCGTTCTTATGTTCACATATATACAATAAAGAAATTTTTATTGTCTACACGATTCCTACATTTCATATGTATAATTAAAAAGAAGAATTTTATTTATACAACAATTGTTATGCTTTATATGTATAAAAAGAAGAATTTCATTTTCTACACATATTCTATTGTTAACATGTAACAAATAAAAAGGAGAATTTTATTGTCTACACATTCCTATATTTCATATGTATAAATAAAAAGAAGAATTTTATTTCCTACACATATTCTATGTTAATATTGACAAATAAGAAGGAGAGTTTTATTGTCCACACGTTTTCTACATTTCACATGACAAATAAAAATAGAATTTTATTGTCTACACATATTCTATGTTAACATGTGAAAAAATAAAAAGGAGAGTTTTATTGTCTACACGTTTTCTACATATCAAATGACAAATAAAAATAGAATTTTATTGTCTACACATATTCTATGTTAACATGTGACAAATAAAAAGGAGAATTTTATTGTCTACACGTTTTCTACATATCATAAATAAAAAGAGAATTTTATTGTCTACACATATTCTATGTTGACATGTGACAAATAAAAAGGAGAATTTTATTTGCATAACATTTTCTATATTTCTAATGACAAATAAAAAAAAGAATTTTATTTGCATAAAATTTTCTATGTTTCTAATGACAAATGAAAAGAGAATTTTGTTTGCATAACATTTTCTATATTTCTAATGATAAATAAAAAGATAATTTTATTTGTCATAACATGTTCTATATTTCTAATGATAAACATAAAAAAGAGAATTTTACTTGCATAACAATTTCTATGTTTCTAACGACAAATGAAAAAAAAGGACTTTTTATTTGCATAACATTTTCTATGTTTCTAATGACAAATGAAAAGAGAATTTTGTTTGCATAACATTTTCTATATTTCTAATGATAAATAAAAAGAGAATTTTATTTGCATAACAAGTTCTATATTTCTAATGACAAAATAAAAAATAATAATTTTACTTGCATAACAATTTCTATGTTTCTAATGACAAATAAAAATATATTTTTATTTGACAACAATTTCTATTTTCAACATGACAAATTAAAAAGAATATTTTTATTTGACAACAATTTCTATTTTCAACATGACTTATAAAAATGAATATTCTTATTTAATAACAATTTCTATTTTCAGCATGACAAATAAAAAAGGATTTTTTTTATTTGTATACAAATTTCTATATTTAACATGACAAAATAAAAAAGGAATTTTTATTTGTATAATAATTTTCGACAATTCCATTATATTCAATTAAATCAAACAGATCACCACAAATAGCACCAACCAATTCAAATCAAATCGCGTACAACACCCAACTGAATTTAACTGCGTATATATAAGAATTCCTCAACGCGATAATAACTAATTAATTTTAATTATTTAAATAAAAAATCTCATAGTGCTTTGGATTTTCCCAAAAAGTTCAGATCGATCTAAATTCTCTGGTTGCTTCTAAAACGAAGTAGACTCCGCCACGATCCAAACGATTCCTGTTTCACGTGATTCCGATAACAATGAACAAGTTATGAATTTTATTGTATTAATAATGTTTTTAATTTAATTATTAAATTAATTAAATTAAAATTACCTTTTTCTTCTTTCAGATAACCAAGGTCGCGCGTTTTCTTATTCGTTCCAACTTAGGATTCGGTTTTAGCGGATTTTGGATTAAGGTCAGTAGAGGCTGAAGCAAGGAAAAAGAAAGAGGAAAAAGGAGAAGGGATTTTAAGGTTTTACGGATTTGGATTTTAGATAGGATATGATAAGAGAGAGAGAGAGAGAGAGAGAGAGAGAGTGGAATATAGAATTTGTTTGCCATGATTTCTTCCTTTATTTGCAAATGGATTTTGAGGAAATTTTTCTCCATGAATTCTTGAGATGTAGATCTAGATTCAGAAAGGAAGATGGAGAATAAGAGTTTCTGATAGAGAATGAGAAATGAAAAGATGTATATACATGGTTTATTTAACTAAGATGCCTCTTTGTATTAGGCAAGTTACAAATAAATTTAACGTGGTTTACTAAGGCTGAAGTGGCAATATTTATCTCACATTCAAAATTCAAAAGTAAACGACTCAGGAAACGAGAAAATTGGAATATAGACTAAAGATATTGGCAGGTTATAAATGGTAAGGGAAAACAACAATATGATATGGTAGGTTGAAATGAGAAAGTAGTGGTAGGCGGAAGTTTTAAAAGGAACGATACATGAAATGGGAAACAAAAGATAACTATGATATAAATCAAATAAATGAGGGACCAACAATTAATATCTTTAACTACTATTTGCAAATTTTAAACTCATTTGTACATATGTTTCTCTTTCTAAAACCATTGATTACAACTTTTTCTTTTATCACCAAAGAATTTCAATTCATCTCAACATTAAATTCTAATTTAGATTATAATTTCTAGGAAGAAAATAAAAGTTTGTCTTCTAATTATACTAATTCATTTTTTTTTAAAACTACGATATACAAACAATAGGTATGAATTTTTAATTAAATAAATATTTCATTATTACTACAACCAACATTGCTAAAATACACATTTATATTACTTTTCAATTTTCAAAATATATAAAATTAATGTTTCGGAATTTAAAGAACCTATTCAATGCTCATGCAAGAATAAATTAAAAAAAGGAAAGGAGAAATAACGGGATTTAAATTTAAGAAATAAGAATACATGTGTGAAAATAGAATGAAGAGTAATAAACTAATAGAATGGAGGGTAATAAATTAATAGATCAAGGAAAGAAATGAATGCGTAATTAATTGAGAAATGGAGTGGAGAGAAAAGAGGTAGTGAATTTGATGAAGTTAGAAAAAATAAAAGAAAGCAAAATAAACTTGAATGAAACGTGAATGAGCAAAGAATTTATATGTTGATTTATTATTAATTAATCATATACTCCTATATTAAAGTTTTTAACAAAACAATGATTCAACTACTATTTTCTTTTATTATCAATTATTTGAAGTTAATTATTTCAAATATACGTACAATTTGATACTAATTTCAATTGTTATGAATCACTATTTATCTAATTACAAATAATTGTTTGCTAGAATTAAATTTGAAATCATTCATAAATAACATCATAATTTTATTTTTATTTAAAAACCTTTTTTCCTTTTTTATTCAATAATTTAATTCAAAAATTGGATTTTTTTTTGAATTTTGATGCATTTTCTGACAAAATTTCCTTAAAATAAATTTTTAAATTGGTTCTGGTTTTCCAAGTTGTTACAGCATGCTTCAGGGTCTAGCAGAAGTCATTCATGTGTGGGATAGGGTAGAAAATCTAAGTGTTGACATGCCATTGAGTTTTCTTTTCAGGTCTGTATGTTCTCACTGAATTGGGTAGTCCTAGAACACTAGAATAAGATGGTTAGACTATACGTTTTAAACTAAAATTATCATGTGCTTAGGTTAGCATGATGTAAATTCACGATGGTATTGACTACTAGAGGTGAAACATTGCATGTGTTACCTACAGAGGGTACATCTAAGGTAGACATTTATCTAGCGTAGGCTACACATTTTCTAGAATAAAGTATGTGTGCATTTTAGTTTAGGGTGAGCGTATATACCATTTTTTTAACTTGGACATGAAGTTATACTATTTTTATTTTATTTTATAAAGTATTTATTTCTACCACTTAAAACCATTAATATACGCACCGCCAAACACCGACTTCAAACTTAACGAAAATAAATACACTGCTACGTCTCGATGTTCAGTCCCAATGAAATTAATTTCGTTGAAAACCGATTCATTTGCACACAACGACGTTATTTTAATTGTAATAACCCGGAAAATCTTAGCTAATTTAAAAAAAAAAATATTTTGGCCCTTTTAGTGAATTTTGGATATTTAAAATGATTTATTTTAAATAATGACGATGAGAAATTTATTTTGAATAGAATTAGAATGTATATATTTATTTGAATCGACGTTAGAATATAAATATTTATTTTTAATTATAAAAGTAATTGGAAATGGCGCGTTAGTTTGAAAATTCGATTTCAAATTTCAAATAAATGTACAGGATTCGAAATAAACCGGATTTAGCGAAACCACTTTTGTTGGATCCTGGATGTCAAGTTATTGCTAGATTCCAAAATTCGTAATTTTCCGAATCAATATGTGAGCGTGGCAAAAGAAAATGTGTTTTATCAGTTTTAGTCAATTTGGATCGACCAAAAAATGGTCATTTTTCAACAGTCTCCAAATTTGACGAAATTAGTTTTGTTAGAACCGTATCGTTAATATGAAGCTTGAAAATATTTTTTGGAAATTTTTAGATTCCGTATGTGGCCCCGGTAAATTGAAATGTGCTTTCAAATTCAATATATAGATTTATATTTTGATTTTGATGGAAACTGAACGAAACGATCGAATCAGCTTACGATACATATCCCATTGCGTTCGGAATGGGGGTATTACGCTAGGGGTGACTATCATTGGGTTCAGATCGGAGATGAAATGAAAATTTACTTTTTGGAATAATTAAAAAATATATATATTATTATATAAAAGGTCAACCCCTCATCTTTCTCCATCCTTCTCCCGTTCAGTTGAAATCAAATGAAATAAATTAAAAAAAAAAAGAGAGAAAACCGTGCTGCCTCCACCGTGACCCACCGTCGCAATGCACCACCGCAAGAGGGCCTCACCATCGGCCGCAACCCCCCTCCTCTTCCCAAACCCCTTTTTTTTAAGTGAAAATTAGGGACACATCCCTAAAACCAAAGTTAATTCACGCCACGTCCCCCCGCTTTTTTTTATATGTTTCCGGTGCCTAAAATTAGATGCCGCCCAAAAATTTTGGTCCATTCGCCTGCTCCTCAAGTCCCCTTCGCCTTTTTCAATTTCTGGCAAAAAAAAATGCGCTCATGCATAAAAAAAATAATCAAAATTCTGGAAATAATCCCAGGAGCCCACGCAAACTGAAAAAAAAAGTTGCATACATGTATGCAACTATTACTGATAGCTGCATACATGTATGCAACTTTTTAAATACACATGCAAAAAAGATCCGCAAGCCTGCTGAATAATTGCATACAAGTATGCTGTTATTCAAAATAGCTGCATACTTGTATGCAGTAATGCGTTGAAAGCCGAAGGCGTGACAATATGTGCATACTTGAATGCATATTTTCTACATAACTGCATACTCGTATGCACATATGCAAGCATGCGTGCTTTCCATGCAGAAATCGAATAGATGCATGAAATCATGCATGTATTCCGGAAAATCTGCATACATGTATGCATATATGCTGCTGTATGATGCAGAATTGAAATAGATGCATACATGTATGCAACTATTTGAAATATGTGCATGTTTTCATGCATTTTACCGCATTTTTCGCTGTTTTGTGTATTTTTTGATTTTGACGTGTTTGTTGATTGATTTTCCACCTGATTTTTTTGGCGTGAACATGTTTTATTTAATTATGAATTTACGTGATTTTTTTATAGTTTTTTTATATTTTTTTAATGAATTTTCAAAAAATAGGGACCTAATTTACATGAAAAGTTGGACCGGATGTGAGCCTAATTTTGAAACTTAATAGGGACCTGTGACAAACTGACCCTTTTTTTAATCCATCGAAAGCCCCATTCCCCACAACCCAAAAAACCATCGCGCCTCCACCCCTGGCCCACACCTCGACCACCGCCGACATCCTGCCACCTCCCTAGCATCCAGCGCCGCCCCCTGACCCCCCCCCCCACCACTAACCATGGACCCTCCTTTGTAAAGACTAGATTTTCAATTGTTCAAGCCCTAAAACCCATGTTTCTCCGCTGCTCCGGCCAATGTAGCGCCGCTTCCGATCGTTAGTGGCTTCCCCGAGCCTCCTCCTCGACTCCGACACCGCATGTGAGTTTTGTTTTTATTTTTAATTCATATATATAAATAAAAAGGTGATTTTTACAACTAAAAATGCGGTCTTTGTTTAACTAAAAATGCGGTCTTTGTTTAAATAAAAATGTGGTTTTATCATATATGTAAAGTAATAAAAATATGATTCTTATATTATAGAAGTAATAAAAATATGATTTTTACATGATAGGGAATATAAAAATGCGATTTTTACATAGGTAGTAGAGATAAAAAAGTACGATCTTTATATATAAAGATGTGATTTTTATATAAAGAATGGTGAGAGAAAGATGTGATCTCTATATATATTTTCTTTCATTGAAATAAAATATGATTTCACCGTATATAAAATAGTTAAGCTATAAAAATATAATCTTTGTATAGGAATTAGAAATGTAAAAAAATCCATTTTCTTTGTTATGAAAAACACGATTTTTAGTTCTATAAAAATATTATTCTTATCATATGTATGATATGATTTATAGTTAGATAAAAATAGAACTTTATCATATGGAAGAAAATAATTATTAATGGGTTAAAAATATGATTTTTAACGTAGGGATGCAATCTAGATCTGTAACAACCCGTATTTTCAATAATCTGTTATAACGTAAATCGAGGCAGAATTTAATTCTAAAATCTGAATCAAGGGAAACGGGCTATGCCATTGCGTTCGTCTCGGAAAAATACGCGAAATAGAGTCCGAGTTTTCGAAAATTGGAGTCCGTATGACCCGATTAAGGCCCAACGAAGTTTTCAGAAAATTCCTAAGTAAAAACAGATTTCAAATTCAAGTTTGAATTTGAAATTTTGGGCCAGTTTGGGCCAGGCGGGAAAGTTCCCGCCAGAGCACCCAAGTCGACAGCCCTGTCGACTTGGGAGTCGACTTGGTTGGACCCAAGTCGACAACCCTGTCGACTTGGCTGTCGACTTGGTCCTGCCGGGCTGTTTAGCCTGGTGCACCATTTTGAGATTGTGTTGAGCTTGGGGGCCAGATTCGGTTTTAAGGGCTGAGATTGCAACTAGGGTTTAATCCTATGGCCTAAAACACTTGCCTAATCTATAAATAAGGCCCTAACCTAACCCTAAATCATCATTAAACAATCCTACAACTAAACTATGGCAAAATTTTACCTCTCATGGCCTCCACTCTCTTCATAAAATTCCTAAATAAATTTCTAAGTGATTTTCCATGCATACAAGTGTTTTCAAACTTGTATGAGCATCATTAGCTTGCATTCAAGTCAAGTTTCTATATTTGCATCATAAAGAGAGAGTTTTGATCATTTTGGCTCAAGGGTTTTTATGTTAGAGCTTGCATTTTGGGTCTATTTGATTGCATAAGGGCTTTGTCATATCTTTTGTGCCTTCATAAGTATTGTAAGCCCTATTCTACTTTCATACTTAAACTCTAAAGTTAAATGTATGATATGCAAGTTTATATGCAAGTTTATCATGTTGTGATATGCAAGTTTATATGCAAGTTTATCATGTTGTGATATGCAAGTTTATCATGTTGTGATATGCAAGTTTATATGCAAGTATGCCAAGTTAGGTTATGCAAGTTTGGGTTGAACACTTTGTTCATACTATCATGTTATGCAAGCTTATCTTGGGTTTATGAACATAAAGCTTCAAGCTTTATGCCAAAGGTTGCATTTTGGCAACATGTAAGTTATCATATCTCTTATGATAACTTGCATGTGAGGCTAAATGCGAACTTATGGCCATGTCTACATGTCATTTAGCACCATGTATCTCCAATATGCCAAGTTTGGTTTTATGCATGCTTTTGAGGCATAAAAATGTAATATGCAAGTATATGAATATATGTACATTTCTTATGTCACCATGTTGAACTTGTGGCTTCAACACCTTTATGTCACGATTATGCCAAGTTCCCGCTTTCTATCCTTTATGCGCTATTGCGATATGTAAGCGATGGGACTGTGTTTGGGGTTGGGTAAACTTAAAAGACATAAAAACATAAGCTTGGGAATTTACCTATTAAGTTAGGTCTACCCATTGGGAATTTACCTATTAAGTTAGGTCTACCCAATTGCTTGAAAATCTGTAACATGTTTTGGAAACATGATGGACATGACACTTAGAAAAGATAAGTGTGACCAACTCGAGGTTGGGTTGAGTTTGTAGCGTAAACCTACCCAAAGCCGACCGGCTTAACTAGTTGCTACAAACAATAGGACCCAATGTGAGAAGTTGGCCATGTTGTACCTTGAACCCGAGGTTAGACCAAGTTGTGGTGTAAAGCTACCCAGACCCGCCCGGCTTAACTAGTAACCACAACAAGGTCTAATGTGAGAGGTTAAGGCGCATTAAATTAATTAATGCCTCGTGATTAGGGTTAAGTCATGGTCCACTTAATACTTAACCAATTTGGGCTTGGTAGATTAATCAGGGTTAAGTCGTGAACTCATCGTTACACTTAACCAAGTTAATCCATGATTAGCAAGAGGGTTAAACCGTACTTAACCCACTAGAAAATCCTAGCAATGGGGGCCCACTCCATAGTAAATCCTCAAAAATTGGTATCATTAAGGCCCTAGGGACTAGGCTAGGGAGGGGGCACGATTACTAGGCTGGAGGTAAGCGACCCAATAAACGACGGCCGGGTGGTACGCCGATGTAGTTCCGGACGGACTATGGTCGTGCACGTAGTCCGTATTTGGAGAAGTCACCCATGGGTACCAGTAGATCGAGACTATGCACTCATGTTTATGGTGTCCAGGGGTTGGCACCCTAGGGCTTGATACACCCGAAGGGTGGACCCGGCACAGTTCGACTACAATTATGTTTGGGCCGTATTGACACCAACACGTGACGAGTTAGGCTTAGGGAGCCGATCGACTAGACCGTTTGATTGGACCTTGTGTTAGGGTCACTTCATGTTATTGGACCTTGTGTTATGGTCACTTCATGTTATTGGACCTTGTGTCAGGGTCACTTCATGTTATTGGACCTTGTATTAGGGTCACTTCATGTTATTGGGCCAAAGCTTGGGCCAAGGGATCAATACTTGTATATTCAAGTCATGTTAGTTTGCTAGTACACCTGTGGTGCAAAACCTTAAACCTGATTATGCGATGACACCTTTTGTTAGTTAATCATCATGCTAGTATATTGTTATCCTTATGTTCGTCCCTGCTGCTCATGACAGTTAACTTTATCAGTTTACATTGATTGTAGTAGGGCTTACTCAGTCTTTTTGACTGACCTGTTTTCTTTCGCCTCTTTTCTTCCGTTCCCCCCCCCCCCAAGTTCTCAGGGAGGGAATATTGGAGCTTAGTTGGATTTCTGATCGCTTGCTTGTGGGATTTTAGCTCATGTACGGTCTTGACATGAAGCTAGCTATGGTTATCACTTATTTTGGGGATAGTACTTATGTATTTCAGTTTTTTTAGTAATGTTGTTTTTATCTAGACTTGTGTATTTGGGAAGTTAACATTATGTTGTACCAGACTTGTTTTGAAATGTTTTGAAAATCTTCCGCTGTTTTATCTATGTTATTTACTCTGTTTACATATATACATATGTTCTTGTTCTGCCTTGATATATCATTATGTATGTTTACCCGATTCAAACGCCCCTCCAAAGTCAGAGTGCTTGCAAGAGTCACCCTGGCGGAGGTGGGGTGTTACAAGATCGACAATGAAAGCACGGCGGAGTGGATCCTAAAGGTGAGAATTTCTCACTTTTAATTTTATTTCTAGTTAAAGTATATACTAGGATGCAGACGGTGCTTAGTAGCACCCGACACCCGTCATCCACAGACCATGAATGGCTTGTTTGTTTGATTGTGTGGTGAAAATCGATTGTGTGATGCGGAATGGAGTAGAATATTTTATAGTTAAAAATATAATTTTTAACGTTATGAATAGAATAAATATTTATAAACAAATCGGATGATTTTTTGATGTACACACAATTGACTGATATCGATTGGGACGATAAATTTTACACATCGCCTAACTTCGCAAATAAAACTTGTGTTTAATTGTTTGAAACCCCACATGGGTATTGGGATGATATATGATACACACTAATCCCAATAATTAGTTGTATGTCGATCGATTGATTGACAGACTGTGTAAGCGTTGAATATTTATATTTGATGATTATGCAGTGTTAAATGCACTCTAAATGATGATTGAATGTGTTTGATTGTTATTGTATACATGTGTGTATGAAATCCATATAAATCACATTATATGGTAATTAACTTTGTCTGGTTCCAGTTCATAAAGAAAGAATATTTTAAAATAACGATTATTTTAAAATAATGAATATTTTAAAATAATATTCTGTAAAAGATCAAAATCTGATTTTGATGTCCGATTTGGGATGGACACGAATATATTTTAATATATAAAGCCGTGTTGATTAGATTAACGCCATTTTGACGTGAATGATATGTATATCGATTTTATTTATTTTTATAATGAATATCGAAAAGAATTGATTTCAAAATCTAACATTTTGAAAATACTATCATTTATATATCGATGATATGGAATATTCAGTTTTGATTAGAAATTGAACATGAAGTTGAAATCGTTTTGAAAACGAATTCAAAATGATTTATAAAATACGTTTTAAATGGAAATCGATGAAATATATATTATATATACAAATACAATGGCCCGAATAGAACGCGCCGCGCTGCGGCAATTTGTGAATTTTGACCATTGACTTCGAACGGACATTACGGGAGATCCGACCTTCGGATTCTCCTAAAACTGAAACCGTTGGGTTTGTATCGAAAAGAGATTTCTAATGAATAATAGAGATATGAAACTTAACGGTTGGATTTGGAATTATGTCCAAATGAAATTTGGAAAAGGTCGTTGTAAAAGCAGTTCGATGGCCGTTAATGGAAATCGACTCAACGGGCCTTGATAAAATTATTAAAAATATCAATAATTAGTGTAAAATCATAAGAAATGATTTGGAAAGAATTGGGATGAAAAATTCCATATTTGAAAAGATAAAAATAGTTTTTTATCGAAATGAACTAGTTTTGAACTAGAATTAAAATCCAATTATTTTTAAAACAAATAAATTGGATTTGAAATGGTTTTAAAAATAAACAGAATTTCCAACATATAAATTGGAAATTGATTTGAATCAAAATTGTCTTCGGAATATTTTGATATTGGATTTCATGATTATACAGATATTGTTATGGAAATTTGAAAGATATATTTATATCATTATTTCCAATACGATATTTGTTGGTTGTAGTATTTGATATTAAATATAAGCCGATATATTTTCTATTTAGAGCCTTGTATTTAATATCAAATGGGATTTTGGGTTTGTCCTGAATGGTATCTTTAATAATACTATTCTTAAACCCAATGGAGTTAAGAAAATTAGAAACTGACTGGAGATTAGTTAAGTTGAATGGTTTCCTGGGTATTGATCTGATGTTGGTTTCGGCCTTCGGGTTTAACACTTGGGGAATTGTTCTCTTACTAATTTTCGGTTAGAGACTGATAGAATGTGAATTGGGTTTGTTGTGAATTGTATTTTAGTGACATTCATTGTTTATCCCGATTTACAGTGAAATGAGATTTGGAATTTATAAATCTTTTGTTAAGTTTAAAGGAGATTTTCCAAAGTAAAGTTTTCCAATTTAACATATTAAATTGGAATTGAATGGGATTCGATTTGGTAATAATCGAAGTAAATTTCCGTAGAGGAAGACGGTTAATATATATGGAATTTAAAAGGCCTTGTCCTTATCCCGTTTATATTATCGGTTGGATATTGAAGTTTATATCGATTACGTATATCGACTTGTTTTCCATGAAGATTCCATTGTTAATGGAATGTGATTTTGGGTTTTCGTGAATGGTATCTTTAATAATACTGTTCTTAGACCCAACAAAGTTAAGAAAATCAGAAACAAGAGATTAGTTAAGTTGAATGGTTTCCTGGTTATTGATCTGATGTTGGTTTCGGCTTTCAGGGTTAATACTTAGTGAATTGTTCACTTGTAATTTATGTTTAAAGGCTGAGGGAATGGAATGTGATTTTGGGTTTATCATGAACCGTGTTTTAAATGACATTGGTTCTTTAACCCAAGTAAAGAAAGGATATGATTTTCCAAGTTAAACAATCGTTAATATTGATTTTTGGGAAGATTAAAACCAAGTGGATTTTTAATGCATCTTTAATTAGATTGAATTGATATTCAATGGAAGATTAAAGAATTAATCTAAAGAATTTATCTTTGATAAAATTAATGGGAACCTTCCCCAAAGTATAAGAATATTTGAATAAAGAAATATTTTGGATTGGATTGAGGCGTATGCTGTGTTTTTATAGCACTTGTTTATTATATACGCGAGTTATTTAGAAATACCGGGTTTATCCCATTCTGAATAACTGATTCGACGATGTGTCGAGGATGAAGACGGTGGTTGAAGACCGGTGGTCTTCACATCGTTTGGATGATTACTGATGTTGATTGGGTTATACACCCAAGGCAAGGTAATAAGTGGTGATCGTCCAGACGTACTTGGAGATCGATCGGATATGTGACGACCTCTCCCCTATATTGGACATATGGGGGAGGAATAAGGTGCCTCCGGGTTCGTTTACACTCAGAATGAACTTGTAAATGGATGTGTGTTTGACATCAGATTTCATTTTGTGTGATTGATAGACATCGGTTGCATAGCGTGAATTCCCTGTGTGGCATGCTGAGACGCAAATGATCAAGGCTTCTGTTTAAAAGCATGGTCTTATGGTTAATGATCAAAGCACAGCTTTGATATAGCATAGCTTTGTGTAGCGTTGATTCGCGGGCCTCACACCCTGGTGTGAACTAGAAATGGGCCAGGGAGGGCATGTGTTGCCTTCTAGCTAGGAGTGGTGTCAGCGTTTTACATGTCCTGACATTTTACTTATGTGGATGACGGATAGCGAGGCACCTCGGTTATATCAGTCGCTTTGGGGCCGATAGTTTGGTCGGGATATGACCAGTTTACGCCCCATAGGGCGGGGAAATGCATTGTTCAAGCATTTTAATCCACTCCGTGTGGACCGGCCCTGTGGCTCCTAAGGGTCGATGCTTTCTGATCCTGAGACACGGGCTAGAGCGTCTCGAAGCGGTAAGGACGATCCCTTGCCTTGGTTAACAGATGGAAATCCAACTTCCAATACGTGACAATTGGGTTTTTTTGTAGAGTCTAGTATTGGCGACATGATAGATGGTAACCATGCCATCTAGGATTGATACATTTACATTTGAAGTTGTTTTATACACTATGCACTTATAATAATATGAAATGATTTGTTTTAACATACCAAGCATGTTTGGCTATTATAAGGGAAAACCCATTCCTCCGGCTTGCATTGCATTGTGTGATGGGACCTGGGTCTTATAATAGCCTCATTTTTCCAAAAAAAAAAGCATTGCATTGTTTTGTTATATGAACTGGTATTCTTAGGAGGAAACCCATTCCATGTTATATGGCGTGGTCCCTTAATATATCTGATTTAAAGTAAAGTTTTAAATAACTGATTAGTTCTCACACTAGTCACATGACTGACCTGGAGTTCATTGTTTTAACCTAACTGTCGGTGCCCCTATTTTCCGCACGGGCAGCTAGTAGTTTTGGTTTTGCAGATTTATATTCGGAAAGCTCTGTATCAGTGTATTACTTTCAGTTGTATTTTTGTATTGTTCTCCACTGCTATGTATTTAAATGTAATTTAAATCTCTGATATTGCGCAAATGTATGTGATTTATTCATACTCTGTTATATTATTATATTTTGATGGAATTGTTGTAATATACAATGAAATGTTCTTCTGTTTGTGTTCCGATTTATCTTGTCCTCAAAGCAATCCGGGCTTTCCTTTACTGGGAAGTTTTTGGTCCTTACAGGTGGTATCAGAGCTTTGGTTTACAGAGCTTGGAGAACAAGACCCGTTAGAACCAAACAAAAGAATTCATCAGAGATTGGATTAGTAATATTTAATAGGAATGACTCGTTAGAGATAGGATCAGCAGTATCCTAGAATGAGTCGAAAGAGTAAATTTTTTAAATGAAAACAAATTTTGGTTTGAAAATTTCAACTTTATTATTTGTATTTGAATATTTATTTTATATTTATTTGAACAATCAAGTATATAAAGATTTTGTGTATACATCTGATCTATGTGTATTCGAAGTTTTAATATACCGGATAGATACAGAATCACACTCTAGTCGCCCGGAGATGATTCTGATGATTACTCGAGTATCATCAGAATTTACATTCGAGTTTCAAAAGTGGGATATCTATATATTTCCATTGGACTGGTGTGAGAACCAAAACTAGATAGGGCTTGTGATTTGGCATCAAAAATCTGATTTTTGGACTATGTATCAAAGTTATGAATTTGAAAAGCTAATCAACTAATTGATTGATGGTTGTGTTGTATGATTATTTGTTAACCAATAAAACCATTATGTGAATGTAAGGTAAATTTAGCCAAATTGTCTCAAATATATAACTGTATTGAAAATTGTTTGAAATTGCATGCATATACATGTATATACATTGAACAGGTCAAAGCAGGGAAGCTAAGCAGAGGAATAAAATTGTTTGCTCGACAAATAGGTAATGTTTATTGTATTTCTTGGGGGTTTTTGATGATTTTATCAGCCGATTGGCTAGCCGCTTGGCTGTTTCTTTTTCTTTTTGGATTGGAGAGGCCTGTATGGCGATTTCGGGATTTTCCCGGTGCTCCCGTAGAAGGGAGGTTATGGCGAAATTTTTCGAAAATTTAGGGTGTTAGCCAAATTTTTGAAAATTTTGAAAAGCTCTTAGAAATTGAAAAGTTGAAAACTTAAGCCGTAATGAAAATAATGAAAGTTGAGTTGGTTTGTAAAACAACTTTCAGCTCCCTTCTCTTTCGAGGACGAAAACATTTTAAGTTGGGGAGATTGCAACAACCCGGAAAATCTGAGCCAATTTAAAAAAAAATATTTTGTCCCTTTTAGTGAATTTTGGATATTTAAAATGATTTATTTTAAATAATTACAACGAGAAATTTATTTTGAATAGAATTAGAATGTATATATTTATTTGAATCGACGTTAAATGTAAATATTTATTTTTAATTATAAAAGTAATTGAAAATGGTGCGGTAGTTTGAAAATTCGATTTCAAATTTCAAATGAATGTACAGGATTCAAAATAAACCGGATTTTAGCGAAACCAAAAATAATAGAATCTATTTGAAAATATCTTTCCAACGAATCCGTAAAATTGAAATTTCATAGCGAGGATAAAAAGTTATGCCCAGTTGAAAATTCAGAATAGTCGCTATGGAATTCTGGCCCTTAAAAATGGAAATTTTGCAAACGACCTATGTTTTCGACGAAACCAATTTTGTTGGATCCGGGATGTCAAGTAATTGCTAGATTCCAAAATTCACAATTTTCCGAATCAATATGTGAGCGTGGCAAAAGAAAACATGTTTTGTCTGTTTTAGTCAATTTGGATCGACTAGAAAATGGTCATTTTTCAAACGGTCTCCAAATTTGATGAAATTAGTTTTGTTAGAACCATATCGTTAATACGAAGCTAGAAAATATTTTTTGGAATTTTTAGTGTAACACCCCGGAAAATCTGAACCAATTAAATTTTTTTAAATTGGCTAAAATATTAGATTTTAAATATTTAAAATAAATATTTTAAATAATAAAGATGAAAACTGAGTTTGAATCGACAATTGAAAAGGAATATAAGTAATTCTAATTATAAACAAGGCCTGAAATGGCGCGGTAGTTTCAAAATTTGAATTGAAATTTTGACTGGCCGTAACGGGTGCAAAACAAAGCGGATTTGAGTGAAACCAAAAATATTTAAATCTGTTAGTGGATACCTTTCTAACGAATCTGAAAAATCAAAGTTTCATAGTGGGATGCAAAAGTTATGGCCAAATGAATTTTCTGCAAGGTCGTTATGGAATTTATATAGCCCGTGAAATTAGCCATTTTGCAAATGACCTCGGAATTCGACGAAACCACTTTTGTTGGATCCAGGATGTCAAAAATTTTACTACGTTTCAAATTTCATAATTTTTTATGCTAGTATGTGAGCGTGGCAAAGGAAAATGTGTTTTGGTCAATTACAGTTAAATTGGATCGACCAGAAATGGGCCATTTTGCAAACGGTCTCAGAATTCGACGAAACTAGTTTTGTTGGGACCGTATCGTCAAAACATAGCTGGATTTATTTTTGTGGAATTTTTTGAATTAGTTTGTGGCCGTGGCAAATTGAAATGTATGTTCAAATCAAATATTGAATGTTTTTTATTTTAATCTGAATGAAAACTGACTGAAACAGTCGAATGGGCCTACGAAACATATCCCATTGTGTTCGGAATGGGGGTAAAACACTAGGGACGACAGTCGTTGGGTTTGAATTGGTGTTCGTATGTGAAAGAGGGTATTTTAGAAATTTAAAAATATATAAATTAATTAAAAAAAACCATTGGTCAACATATTTCTCTCTCCCCGATAAAACCATCTGAACGACGGCGATAAAAGCTCCAGACCTTCTCTCCTCGATTCTTCGTTGTACACTCAATAAAATCCAACGCCACAGTTGGGGATTTTGTAGAGCTTCGAATTCTCTTCAAATCCATATGAGTATTGGATTTTTTTCGTTGCCTATAGCTCGAGATCCATCTGCTCGAACTCGCCAACTTCAAGCCGCCTCCAAAGCTGCTGGACGCCGTCGAGTTC
This sequence comes from Allium sativum, assembly GCA_030737875.1. Classification (NCBI taxonomy): domain Eukaryota; kingdom Viridiplantae; phylum Streptophyta; class Magnoliopsida; order Asparagales; family Amaryllidaceae; genus Allium; species Allium sativum. Next base: position 326,508,997 of record CM060926.1, read on the forward strand.
GCCAAGCCCGGTGTGACGACCCAAACTTCCTAGTAAAGGAAAGGCTGGATTGCTTTGAGAACAACACACATCAGAACACAAACTGAAGAACATTTTATTGCTGATTACAACAATTACATCAGAGTACAAGAATGTAACAGAGTATGAATACTTATTGCATAATAGGAATACAATAATATCAGAGTTTTAAATTACATTTAAAAAGCAGCGGAAAAATAATACAAATATACAACTGGGAGAAATACACGGGTACAGAGCTTTCCGAATACTGCTTCAGTTGTAAGCCAAGATCCTGTAAATATATCTACAAAAAGCTACTCGACTGCCCGTGTGGAAAATAAGGGCACCCGAGTTTGCCAGTGAAACAAACTACAGGTCAGTCATGGGACCGGCATGAGAAATCTTAACTGAACTTATCTAATAATAAGGCAAATCATAGGACCACGCCGCTAACGCGGAACAGGTTTACTCCATTGGAATGCCAGTGCCTAAAATAAGGTAAATCATTAAACAACGCAATGCTTTTTAGAAAAATGAAACCATTATAAGACCCAAGTCCCATCACACAATGCAACACAAACCGAAGGATAGGGTTTTACCTTATAATGGTCAAAAATGCTTGATACGATAAAACGGAGTTAATATTAGTGTGTATATCTATGGGTATATATATTTCAAAATCAATTTCAATCATAATGTATTAATCATAGACGGCATAGTACCCCATCCTACTATGTTGCCATACTAGTTCTACAATCAAAACCTCAAGGTCGTATTGGAAATTGGATTTCCATCATGAGTCGAGGCTAGGGGCAAGCTCCTCTCTGATTTGAGACACTCTAGCAAATGCCTCAGGATCCCCCGTAGTGAACCCTTGGATGCGGTAGGGCCGGTCCCCGCCTATCGGCAGTGGATTGGTTATGCCTGAACACACATTTCCCGGTTCCTTTGAACCTATAATATGACCACTATCGGCCTATAAAAATCCGAGGCGCCTCAAAATCCATCATCCACATAAGTAAAATGCCAGGCCGTGTTAAAGTACTGACACTACCACTAGTTAGAAAGAAACGTGTGCACTCCCTACGGTCCATATCCCGTTTTTGACTCATACCGGGGTGTGAGGCTAGCGAAGTCACGATATACACAAAGCTATGCCGTAATTGGCTATGCTTTGATCATCCCAAAAGGCCCTGCTTTTCAACAAAAGCCTTGATCATTTCATCTTGGCGTGCCACATTGACAATTCACGCCATGCGATCAATCACTGTTAATATACACCAGGGTGTTAAGTAGAGAATAAATCCTCCACCACCAAACAGACATACATTAACAAAAATTGATTTAATTCACATGGAACGAAATCCAATGTCAGACACACATCCATTTACTAGCTTATGCTCTGGGTCTGAGCGAAAACCAAATCCGAACAATCAACCATAGTCCGGACGGCCACCACTGAAGCCCCCTTAAGGTAGCTACTCCCATCAGGGTCTCTGTAGAAACACATCCATTCGATGTGAAGATCGTCGGTCTTCAACCACCGTCTTCATCTTCGACTCTTCATCGTCGTCGTAATTATTCGGAATGGGTTAAACCCGGTCTTTCCGAATAACTCGCGTATTTTATAATAAAAATCAAGTACTATAAAAGCACATCCAACGTCTCATTCCAATTCAGAATATTCTTCTAATAAGATATTCGCATTATTATATCAAAGATAAATTCTTTAAGTTTATTCTTAAATATTTCTTTTAAAGAGTTATTAAAAACCCAATTTGGTTTTAAATATCAAAAATCATTATCCAATGATTATTTAAATTTAAGAAATTAATCTTATCTTTAACCGGGTTAAAGAACTAATGTCATTTAAAACATAGTTCACGGTAAACCCAAAATTGTCTTCCATAAATTATGGAATCTTCACAGAAATCAAATCAATATATAATCGTTATAAATTTCTGTATCCGACCAATAATATAAATGGAATAACGGCAAAGCCTTTTAAATTCCATATGTAGTATCGGTCTTCTTTTACAGAAGCTTATCTCGGTTATAATTAATTTGAATTCTATTTGACTCCAATTTTATATATTAAATTGGAAAACTTTACTTTTGGAAAATTCCCATTTAAATCTTAATAAAAGATTTATAATTTCCAAATCATATTTTCACTGTCAATTGAGTTAAAGAACAGATGTCGTTTAAAAACATTGTTCACGATAAACTCAATTCACAAATCATTTTTATTCCAACTACAAAATATAGTTTGAAACTCTGGTAATCTTAATTTAAAGATTTGTTCTTTCAACCGGGTTTAAGAAAGGTGTTATTGAAGACACCATTCACGACAACCCAAAATTCAATTTATTTAATTTAATTTCAATTAAATATTCTCTAATTGGAAAACTTCATTAAATCTTAATTTAATGATTTATTCTAGTTAATAACTAGTTCATTTCAAATAGAATATATATTTCTAAAATATATTCTTTCCTAAAAGATTTTCTAAGACATTTTCTAAGATATTCTTTTTCTAGAATATCCTTTATTGGAATGTGACTCAATCAACAACTAAATATTGTAAGTAATCAACAAGCATGATAAATAATTATCAAACATCCAATTAACAACCAAAGTGGATTCTACACTAAATATTGGGACTAGTGTAGATCAGATATCATCCCAACACCCGTGTGGGGTTTCATCCAACAATCAAATATTAAATTATTTGTGCACTTGGTCGATGTGTGAAAATTATCGTCCCAATCACATAAACAAGTCGGATGACTTGTAAATGGAAGTGTAATATTCATTTTGAATATACTAACAATATATTTAACACGTCAAACATTTCAACATCACAGACATATATTTCAATATATATTTGCATTAGAGAAAGCATAAAAAAGAACATCTTTTTATATCTTTAATTCTATCATTTTTATAATGTAAATGAAGATGTAACTTTTAATTTCTATCTTTTATTTGCACTAAAATTGCGAATAAAAATATAAGTTTCCCTATGTTTTTATCCTATTCTATTCTTCCACTTGCATCAGAAATGCAAATGAAAAATGTCACTTTTATCCTAATCTTTCATTTGTATCTAAAATGCAAATGAAAAATATGACTTCTCAAACTAGATTTTTATTTTGAAAGTAAAATGCAACCTTTAATTCATGTTTTATTTGCATTAAAGAATGCAAATAAAAGTGCAACTTTCAAGACGATATTTTATTCACATCAAAAATGCAAACAAAGATGTAACTTACATTTTGATGTTTTGTTTGCATCTAAACAAAAATGCAACTTTTATTTTACCGTTTTGTTTGCATCAAAAATTGCAAAAAAAAATGCAACTTTTATTTCTAGTTTTATTTACAACAAGGAAGGTAAATAAAAAAATGTAACTTTTATTTTCCATGTATATTTGCATCAAAGAAAGAATAACTTTTTATTTCAATGTATATTTAATAAAATGACATGTTTTACTATTCCAATATCTAAATAGAAGAAGTATTTGTTCACATAACATATTTTAATGTCTAACATGACAAATAAAAGAATAATTTATTTATATACATCTTTCCATGCATTCAAAGGACAAATAAAAAGTAAATTTTATTTGTATAAAATTCCAAGTTTCTAATGACAAATAAAAAGCGAATTTTATTTGTATAATAAATCCTATGTTTCAAATGACAAATAAAAAGTAAATTTTATTTTCAATAACTTCAGTGTTCATATATGACAAATAAAAAGATGGTTTTTATCTTCGTAACCTTGTTTACATTTCTAATGACAAAATAAAAGAGAAATTATTTGTCATACCAAGTTTGACATTTTATAAAGACATGTTTTATTTAACCTAACATATGCTAGTAAAGTGATATTTTATTCTAATGTAACATTCTACAACCAAATGTTCTTTTTAATTCTAACATAAATGTCCCTTTTTAATTCTAACATAAATGTTGTTTTTATTCTAACTTAAATGTCCTTTTAAATTCTAACATAAATGCCTTTTTAATTCTATCATAAATGTTGTGTTTTAACAAAAATGGGATTTTTATTTCACTAATTAAGTTTTAACAAAAATGGTATTTCTATCCTAATGTACATTTTACATTAAGAATGATATTTTATTCTTAGTATAACTGATTAGAATGATAATCTTGTTTAACAAAAATGAATATTTCATTCTAATATACATGTTATAACAAAAAAGGAGTATTTCATTTTCAGTATGCATGTTTTAACAAAAAGGAGTATTTCATATGTTAACAAATTCCTATGTTTCTATTTGCATTTTAAAATGCAAATAAAAATGCAGTCCTTTTCCTATGTTTTAAAATTGTTATTTTTCTAATTTTACACTTTTGTCTTTTCTAATTCTAAGTTTCTCATATTACATTAAAATGTTGTTTTAATGAAAAACATGTTTCCTAATGAAACATGAATCTTTTTAGTTGAACAATTCGATACTAAAAATGTGTGCTTTTTAGTTGAAACAAATCGACTCTAAAAATATGTTCCTTTACATGCTAACATAAAAATGAGATATTTATGATAACATGGTTCTAATCATAAATTTGTTAATTTCTAATCATAAAAAAAATGTAACTTTCAGGTTTCATTCTTTAAATTGACAAAAATGAATGTTTTTAATTCATTCTATAAAATTGACAGAATGAGCATGTCCAATATATTCTATTTCTACGAAGTATGTAAAACTTGTTTTCAATAACATGTTTTAACACAATTGATACTTTTATTTTAGTTTACATGTTTTGACAAAAATTGTTAATTTATTTCAATTAACAAGTTTGACAAAAAGTGCTACCTTTATTTCAACTAACAAGTTTTACAAAATGACCTTTTTTCTTTTTTCACAAATCATGTCTTGACAAATCTCTACTTTATCATGTTTTTCTTCTTTATATAAAATAAAAATGTGATTTTATTTTATACAAAAATTCTTGGTACATACGAAAATAACTTATTCTAGATACACGATAATATATAATTTTATCATATACACAAACTCTAACAAACATGAACACACAATCACAATCACATCACAATCAACATTTAAATAAATACATACGTACAACATGAATTTCATACTGAATGAATATAATAAAATAAATAATTAATTTTAATTTTAAAAATAGAAATCTCACTTTGCTTTTAATTCAGATCTGAAATTCCCTGAATTTTCAACATGCTCGGTTTCAGTTCTCGTCCGTGTCATGTCGTAGATCTCCTCTGGTTGCTTTTAAAACAAAGAAGACTCCACAACGATCCAAACGCTTCCTTTCATTGATATGCTGAAGGCACGCAACAAACGTGGATAAAGATCAATCCTAAGTAGCGAATTTGAACTTGAAAACCCTCTTTTTTCCTCTTTTGAGAAGGAGGCTTAACAAAAATTAAGAAAAAGAGGATAATATGAAATTTTAGGGAAGAGTAGGCTGTTTTTATTTATTTATTTTTATACTGAGACCTGAAGATTTTAGATATAAAGAGAAGAGAGAAGAAAAGGGGAAATAAATGATGTAGTTTCATTTTTAAATGAATTTGAGTGATAAATAGAAGAGTAGAGAGAAAGGAGAGAATAAATGCATATAAAAGAAAGAGAGAGAACATAAGAGAAATAAGAGGATGTATATTTAAGAAATGAAAGTACATAAATGGAATAAGATGCGTAAAAAAAAAAAGAATGAGGAGAAAGAAATTAATACTAGTAAGGAAAAAAAATTAAAAGAATAATACAAAGAAATGAATGCGTATTTATTTTTACCTAAAAAAAAATTTAATAAGAAAACACGACATTAATTGAGGAGTTGCAAGAGAAAGAAGTGAAAAGGGAAAGAAGAGGAGAAGAAATAAACATCATGCAATATTTAGGAAAGGATAAATAAATAAATAAAAGAATGTTTCAAATTTGAATGAGAGGAATGGTGCAGTATTTATGAAACAATAAAGGGAGCAGGACACTGAAAACGAATGCAGGAAAAGAAATTGATAGGATTAAGTAAACAAATTAATATATTAAAGGAAAGGATAAATGCATACTTAATGGGGAAAGAGGAAGGTGAAGGGAAAGAAACTAATAGTTTAAAGAAAAAAAATTAGAATAATAAAGCAAATAAATAAATGTGTTTAGGAAAGAATATGAAGCATTAATGTTTTATATATAGTCATTAAAACGTTTTGTATTTTGAGTAGGCATTTCACAAAAAAGAGAGGAAGGAAGGTAAAAGGGGCAGGTAACCAAGCATTTATGTTATGTAATATAAAACGTTATAACGAAGATAGAAGGGTAGGGAACCCAAATGTTGTCCTTTCCTTTTATTCATGTATTAAAAAATGAATGAACGTGGCACAGATAAACACGGAAGATATATTCAAAATTGAACGTGGCCCTCCCTTTTCGCATCCAAAAATTGGATACAAAGACCGAGTATTAAATGGTGGTAATTCGAATTAGTAATGTGGTTACCCATTATCACATGCACTGCATAAATTTTATTTTAATATTACTCCTTGTTTTATATTCTAAAATAAAATTTAGACCGCTTTACAATCCAATTTTCTTATCTAAACATACCAAAAAGATTATACAGATACGTTCATTATATCAATATAATATCACACTAAAATCCAATATTTCATTATTCACATGAAATTTCATTATTCAAATTAAATTCAATCGTTATTTTATTAACTGAAGTCATAATAAAACCAAATAAGTTTTAAAGCTAAACGTTAATTATAAATCAATTTTATGTTTTGAATTTTCTAAACCAATACATTCTAAGATACCTATAGCATTTTTTTTTACAAAATTTCCTTAAAATAAAATTTTAAATTGGTTCCAAAATTCCGGTTGTTACACCCGGGGTCGATCTGTGCGCCTCTCCAAGCTCTCCAAGGTGGCGTTGGCCGATCGATGTATCGTTGCGCGGATTTCGATAAAGGTGAAAACCTAGTTTTGAACCATATTGAAAGGTATACGGCTTTGTTTATTTTTCACTGTTTTAACATCTTTAAACCATTGCAAATTTTGAAAAATCATATCTTTTTCATGTGTTGACGAAATTCACTGAAAAAAGAGACAGTGGACTCGTGTGGATGTCTTCTACATTCTACAAGAGACCGCATATTTTTCTGAGCCTTCTGCTATTTTTGGTGGAGTGGAACCTAAGGTGAGATTTCTAATTTATAAACGATATGTAAAACGACGATGTATAAATTATATAGTCGATGTATGGGTTATATAAGCGTTGTACACCTCATGTATAAGCGTTGTATAATTTGTACGTTCGATGTATAAGTTATATATGCATTGTAAAAATTATATATGTGTTGAAACAGAAGTGGAATGCTATATATATATATACACACACACGCCCCTCGTCCACAAACCATGGACGATATTTATTGGTTGTGATTGGTGTGAAAATTGATTGATAGCGAATGGTTGATTGAAATTGTTTGTGGTTTAAATTGATTGATTGTGGTTGAAAAATACCCGTTTGTGGTTGAGAAATATTTGGTTGAAACCACATAGGATTAGTTTGTGGAAATGAAAAAAATATATACATGCCACCTGCGTTCGAACTAGATGCATGATTCCCCATTGTCAAAAGCTGCGAGGCTTTAAGGTAGAGCGAGAGTCGTACTAGGGACGGTCCCGGTTTTAACTACCCTACCATTATGCTGCCGAAATTTTGAATAATATTCATGTGTTAGAATTATTTTCATTTGTTGAAACTATATTTTTCGTTGAATAGAAAACCTTCATGTGTTGAATAGAAATTCATGTGTTGACTGGTATTCGTGCCTTAAATATAAAAATCACCTTTTTATCTATATATACAAATCATAGAAAACCTTCATGTGTTGAATAGAAATTCATTCGTTGAATTGAAATTCATGTGTTGAATGGTATTCGTGTTTTAAATATAAATATCACCTTTTTATCTATATATACAAACTATAGAAAACCTTCATGTGTTGAATAGAAATTCATTCGTTGAATTGAAATTCATGTGTTGAATGGTATTCATGCTATAAATATAAAAATCACCTTTTTATCTATATATACAAACTATAGAAAACCTTCATGTGTTGAATCGAAATTCATTCGTTGAATTGAAATTCATGTGTTGAATGATATTCATATTTTGAAAGAAATTGTTTTATAATAAAAAATCATATTTTTATCATCTATATGAACTATATAAAATAGTCATGTTTAGAAATAAATTGTTTTACATTAAAAATCACATTTTTATTATATACATGAATTGTTAAAAATAGTGAAGTGTTGAAATAGAAGATAGTTAGATAAAAATGTCATTTTTATCAAATGTATGAAAATCATATAGTTTTGAAATCGAAGAATCAGTATATATATATATATATATATATATAGAATTGAAATATATCAAATAACGAAGCTGCAGTTCGTATTTTGAAACTGTGATTTCAAACGATTATACCGGGAGATCTGACCATCGGATTTCCCGAAACCGCAACCGTTGGGTTCGCTTTGGAAATATCTTTCCAACGGCACCAACTTTGTAAAAATCCAACGGTTGGATTGTTTGGAGTGTTTAATTCAAATCTGAAGAAAAACAGTGCCTGAATCGATTATATATATATATATATATATATATATATATATATATAATTATATGTAATCGAATAACGACGCTGCAGTTCGAATTTTGAAATCGAAACTTCAAACGATTATACCGGGAGATCCGACCGTCGGATTTTCCCAAAATTGGAACCTTTGGATTCGTTTTGAAAATATCTTTCTAATAATGTAAATTTTTTTGAAGATCCAACGGTTCGATTTTCAGATATGGGTAAATCAAATCTGAAGAAAAACAGCGCCACGACCGCGTTATGGCCCGAAGCGTTGTTTTGAATAAATTGGCTGTTTTAAAATAAATAAAAATAGCGGTAAATCATTACAAAATATTATAAACGATATGGATGTGAAATTTAGAAACAAACTGAAGGTTGGCTAAGTCGAATGGTTTCCTGGGTGTTGATCTGATGTTGGTTTCGGCCTTCGGGGTTAATATTTGGGAAATCGTTCTCTTACTGATTGACGGTTAGTGACTAATGAATTGAAATGATGCGTATGTATGTTTGTGTTGCACTTGTTTATTATATACGCGAGTTGCTCAGAAAGACCGGGTTTATCCCATTCTGAATAACTGAATCGACGATAAGAAGTCGAAGATGAAGACGTGTGAAAACCCGGAACTTCCCCGTAAAGGAAAGTGTCGGATAGTTCGAGAACAAGCCACAACAGAACGCATACAAAAGAACATTTCATTGTATATTACAACAATTCCATCAGATACAAGAATATACAGAGTATAAATGAATATTACACAGAAATATCAGAGATTTAAATTACATTTAAATACATCGCAGCGGAAAATAATACAATACACAACTAGAAAGAGATATACAGATACAAAGCTTTCCGGATATCGTTCCAGCTGTAAACCAGGATCCTGTGAATATAAATCTGCAAAAAACAAAACTACTAGCTGCCCGTGTCAAAATAAGGGCACCTAGAGTTTAGGTTAAAACAATAAACTCCAGGTCAGTCATGGGACTGGTGTGAGAACTAAAACAGTTATTAATCTTTATTTTTAAAGTTAGGTAAATCAAGGGACCACGCCGTATAACACGGAACGGGTTTCCTCCCAAGAATACCAGTGCATAAAACAAACAGCGCAATGCTAAATAAAGAAAAATGAAGCTGTTATAAGACCCAGGTCCTATCACACAATGCAACGCAAGCCGGGGGATAGGGTTTTCCCTTAGAACAGCCAAAGAATGCTTGATACGTTTAAAACAAATCATTTGATACTATAATAAGTGCATAGTGTATAAAACAACTTCAAAACATAAGTATCAATCATAGGCGGCATGGGTACCATATATCATGTCGCCGTACTAGTTCTACAATTAAAACCGTAAATGCCACGTATTTGGAAATTGGATTTCCGTCTATGAACCGAGGCAAAAGATAGTCCTCAACCGATTCAAGACTCTCTAGCCCGAGCCTCAGGACCCAGACTCAGGTGGGCCCTTGGAGCGACAGGGCCGGTCCACCGATGTGGATTAAAATGCCTGAACACTGCGTTTCCCCGCCCTTTGGGGCGTAAATGAGCCAACGAGTGACTCCATCGGACCCGGATCGTCCGATCAAACCGAGGTGCCTCGCAACAGCAACAACCACACAGGTGAAAAGTATATAAATGTCAGGGCTGGTAGGTCACTGACACCACCCTAGCTAGAAGGAAACGCATGCCCTCCCTGAGGTCCTTCTCCCGTTTTTGGTTCACAACCGGGGTGTGAGGCTCGCGAATTCACGTTACACAAAGCTGTGCCACATAGGCTGTGCTTTGATCATCACCACAAGACTTTGCTTTTCAACAGAAGCCTCGATCAATTGCCACTTAGGCATGCCACACAGGCAATTCACTCCATGCGTTTGATATCCATCAATATATAACCTCTGATCTCGTACGTCTCAGAGAAGGGCGTTAAACAAAAGAATAAATTCTCCGTCGCCAAATAGATATGTATTTAATAGAGATCAATCACACGGACTAAAATCCAATGTCAGACACACAGTCCATTTACAAGTCCGTTCTGGGTCTGAACGAAACCGGAGGCACCTAGTACCCCGCATATCCATCGATCTCCAAGTACGTCTGGACGATCACCAACTGTTTCCGTCTTCTTGGGTGTACAGCCCAATCAAGATCATCAGTAATTATCCAAACGACGTGAAGACCTCCGGTCTTCGACCATCGTCTTCATCTTCGACTTATTGTCGTATCAGTTATTCAGAATGGGATAAACCCGGTCTTTCCGAATAACTCGCGTATATTTTAAATAAGTGTTACACAAACACAACATAAGCCTCATTCCAATTCATCAGTCACTAACCATAAATTAATCAAGAGAATAATTCCCCAAATATTAACCCCGAAGGCCGAAACCAACATCAGATCAATATCCAGAAAACCATTCTGCTTGGCTAACCGACAGTTAGTTTCTAAATTTCACATTCATAGGGAAAGGTTCCCATTAATTTTATCCAAGATAAAATCCTTGAATTTATTCTTTATTCTATTTTTGAATCTCAATTCAAACTAGTCGGGATTAGCGAACCTTACCGAAGTAATCATTTATTTTAATTTCCCAATCCCAACCTATTCATCCCATGAAGTAAAACTGGTAATACTTCATATCTAACACCACAGTGTTATCGGTAAATTCAATTACCATTTCACGTTCAAATCTAATTAAAGATTTAACTATCGCCTGGAGTAAAACTGGTGATACTCCATTCTCGATCTTTTCAATCTAATTAAAGATTCATTAAAACTCCACTTAGTTTTAATCTTTAACGAGGTTAAAGAATCAGTGTCATTTAAAACACAGTTCACGATAAACCCAAAACCACATTCATTAATTATCGGGTTAAAGAACGAGTGTTATTTAAAACACTGTCCATGATAAACCCAAAAATCAATATCAATTCAATTCCAATTAAATATTATTTAATTGGTACCCTTCATTAAATCTAAATAAAAAGATTTAATCTTTTCTCAACTGGATTCAAGAACAGTGTTAGTGAAGACACCATTCACGACAAACCCAAATAACATTTGATATTCAATACAAGGCTCTGAATAGAAAATATATCGGCTTATATTCAATATCAAATTCTATGACTAACAAATGTCGTATTGGAAATAACGATATAAATATATATATCTTTCAAATTTTCACAACAACATCTGTATAATCACGAATTCCAACATCGAAATATTCTGAAGACAATTTCGATTCAAATCCACTCTAATGCAATCATTGGAAATTCTGGTTATTTTTAAAACCCTTTTCAATTTCAATTTATTTTTTTAAAAATAAATAGAATTATAATTCTAGTTCAAAACTAGTTTACTTCGATAAAAATCTATTTTTATCTTTTCAAATATGGAGTTTTTCATCCCAATTCTTCTCAAATCATTTCTTATGATTTTACACAAATTATTACTATTTTTAATAATTTTATCAAGGCCCGTACAGTCGATTTCCATCAGCGGCCATCGAACTGCACTTACAACGACCTTTTTCGAATTTGACTTGGACGTATCTCCAAATCCAACCGTTAGATTTCAAATTTCTAATATTCGTTAGAAAGCTATTTTCGATACGAACCCAATGGTTCCGGTTTTAGGAGAATCCGACGGTCGGATCTCCCGTAATGTCCGTTTGAAATAAATGGTCGAAATTCAGGAACTGCTGCGGCGCGGCGCGTTCTATTCAGGCCACTATATTATATATATAATATATATTTCGTCGATTTCTATTTAAAACGAATTTTATAAATAGTTTTGAATTCGTTTCAAAAACATTTTCAACTTCCATTTCAATTCAAATCAAAATTGAATTCTTCCTTATAAATTCGTTTTAAAATTCATTTCTATTCAATTCAAATTTCAATTCAATTTGAATTCATTTCAATTCGGTTTCAATTCAATTCGAATTCGTTTTCCATTCGATTCGAATTCATTTTCAATTCTATTCAATTCAAATTGGTTTTCTATTCAATTCAATTCAATTCAAATTGGTTTTCTATTCGATTCGAATTCAATTCGTTTTCTATTCAATTCAATTCAAATTGGTTTTCTATTCGATTTGAATTCAATTCGTTTTCTATTCAATTCAATTCAAATTGGTTTTCTATTCAATTTGAATTCAATTCGTTTTCTATTCAATTCAATTCAAATTGGTTTTCTATTCAAATCAATTCGAAATCGTTTTCAATTCATTTCATTTTGAAATATTTGATTTCAAAATTACTTTTCAATATTCATTTTAAAATGAATAAAATCGATATAAATATCGTTCACGTCAAAATGGCGTCAATCTAATCAACACGGCTTCATATATTCCTTTATTCTATTCAACAAATGAATATTTATTTTTGTTAACACACGAATAATCTCAACGAATGAGTACTGTCCACGTGTGACTATTTTTGTTAAATTATTTCGTTCAACACATGACTAATCTCAATGGATGAGTACAGTCAACACATGAACCTTTATTTTATAATATTCTTTCTTTTCTAAATTAGAATGAGGCCCAATCAATTACTATATAATGTTAATTATATGTATTTCCATACATCACACGTATATAATAGCATTGAAAAATAATCAACCATCAACCAAAGTGCACTGCACTGTACAAGCATTAGTTATAGATATCAACGCTTATAACAGCCTGTCAATCAATCGATCGACATATTTAATCAATCAGGATGAGTGAACTTCATATTTCATCCCAACACCCGTGTGGGGTTTCAAGCAATCAAATACAGATTTTATTTGTGCAATTGGGCGATGTGTAAAATTTATCGTCCCAATCAATGTCCTTCAAATAGGTGTACATAAACAAACCGTCCGGTTTGTAAATGAATATTTTATTTTATTCACTTCACATTAAAAATTATATTTTTAACGATAAAAACATTTTATTTCCAACATAAGAATTTCTATTCAGTTCATTTATTAAATAAAATGCTATCTTTATTTTTCTAACTTATTTTAGAAAATTTCGACGGCATAACGGCACGATACTAGAAACGGGACAAGGCCTAGCCTTATCCCCGGTCTAGTGAAGGCCCACGCCATTCACACATCAATCAAATCAATTTCATTTCACCAAACAATTCAATTCAAACCAAATATTCTAACTAACTACTCAACCAAACAATTTAACAAACAAGCCATCCATGGTCTGTGGATGACGGGTGTCGGGTGCTACTAAGCACCGTCTGCATCCTAGTGTATATATATAACTAGAAAAATTAAATTGAAAGGTGAGAAGTTCTCACATATAGCTATCCAATCATCTTGACTCTTCTTTTATAGAAACCTTCTTCATTCTCGCCTTTTTGTCACCTTCGTTGTCCGCTTTCACTACATATGTAAAAATCGAATTTTTACTTCGCTATTCAATATATAAAAATCATATTTTTACTTCGATGTTCAATATATAAAAATCACATTTTTACTTCGATGTTCAATATAGAAAAATCACATTTTTACTTCGATGTTCAATATAGAAAAATCACATTTTTACTTCGATGTTCAATATATAAAAATCACATTTTTACTTCGATGTTCAATATATAAAAATCACATTTTTACTTCGATGTTCAATATATAAAAATCATATTTTTACTTCGATGTTCAATATATAAAAATCATATTTTTACTTCGATGTTCAATATAGAAAAATCACATTTTTACTTCGATGTTCAATATATAAAAATCACATTTTTATTTCGATGTTCAATATATAAAAATCACATTTTTACTTCGATGTTCAATATATAAAAATCACATTTTTACTTCGATGTTCAATATAGAAAAATCACATTTTTACTTCGATGTTCAATATAGAAAAATCACATTTTTACTTCGATGTTCAATACATAAAAATCACATTTTTACTTCGATGTTCAATACATAAAAATCACATTTTTACTTCGATGTTCAATACATAAAAATCACATTTTTACTTCGATGTTCAATATATAAAAATCACATTTTTACTTCGATGTTCAATATATAAAAATCACATTTTTACTTCGATGTTCAATATATAAAAATCACATTTTTACTTCGATGTTCAATATATAAAAATCACATTTTTACTACGATGTTCAATATATAAAAATCACATTTTTACTTCGATGTTCAATATATAAAAATCACATTTTTACTTCGATGTTCAATATATAAAAATCATATTTTTACTTATTTTTACTTCGATGTTCAATATATAAAAATCATATTTTTACTTCGATGTTCAATATATAAAAATCACATTTTTACTTCGATGTTAAATATAGAAAAATCACATTTTTACTTCGATGTTCAATATATAAAAATCACATTTTTACTTCGATGTTCAATATATAAAAATCACATTTTTACTTCGATGTTCAATATATAAAAATCACATTTTTACGTCGATGTTCAATATATAAAAATCACATTTTTACTTCGATGTTCAATATATAAAAATCACATTTTTACTTCGATGTTCAATATATAAAAATCACATTTTTACTTCGATGTTCAATATATAAAAATCACATTTTTACTTCGATGTTCAATATATAAAAATCATATTTTTACTTCGATGTTCAATATATAAAAATCATATTTTTACTAACTGAAAATAGAAAAATGCTTATACATTTTTTTTCTAATCTATGTAATTTATATAGAAAAAAACCCACATGATTCTCTATTGCAAAATTAATCAAGTTAGATTTAACAATGCTATATAATTAAAGTAATTAAACTAAAAGAACAAAGAAAAGAAAGGAAAAAAAACTCACCGTCATCCTCTGAAAGAAGCCAGCGCTGCTGCCACTCGCGTTGGTCGGAGCTCGAATTCGACAGCAGGTGGCGCACAGGGTGTTGGCGGGTCTTGGGCGCGGCGTACAGCGGAGGGGAAGAGAAGGAGGGGGTGCGAGGTGGCTTGGGGCGGTCGTGTGGCGCTCTAGGGTTCAGGAAGGGCTCGATTTTCGAGCTGGGGTGACGGAAAGTGAGGAGAGGAGGCAGCGCGTTATTGGGGGAGTTCGCCAGAGGGGAGAGACGTCGGGGGTCCGCCTGGGGAGGCGCGTCGAAGATAAGGGGGGAGGCGATTTAGAGATCGGGTTTTTTTTTTGACTTCTGAACTGAATCGGGGGGGGGGGGTATGTGAAAAGGAGAGTATTATATTTATTTATTTCTTTTCAAAAAGCAACTTTTTATTTCGAATTCGAAATCTAGCCCACCGCCTGTCGTCCGTAGCTAATTACCCCCATTCTGAACACAATGGGATATGTATCGTAAGCTGATTCGATCGTCTCGATCAGTTTCCGTCAAATTTACATTTAAATCATTATATTGAATTTTAAACGTACATTTCAAATTACCGGGGTCACATACTAACTATAGAAATTCCAGAAAAATATTTTCTAGCTTCGTATTGACGATACGATCCTAACAAAACTAGTTTCGTCGAATTCCGACACCGTTTGAAAAATGGCCATTTTCCAGTCGATTAAAATCAACTGAAACTGGTCAAACGCATTTTCCTTTGGCACGCTCACATATTGATTCGAAAAATTATGAAATTTGGAATCTAGCAATAACTTGACATCACGGACCCAACAAAAGTGGTTTCGCCGAAATCTGAGGTCGTTTGCAAAATGTCTATTTTTAAGGGCTTGAATTCCATAGCGACTATTCAAAATTTTCAACTGGACATATCTTTTGATTCCCGCTATGAAATTTTGATTTTTCGGATTTGTTGGAAAGATATTCCCAATTAGATCCTAACGTTTTTGGTTTCACTAAAATCCGGATTGTTTTGCACCCGGTACATTCAATTGAAGTTTGAAATCGAATTATCGAACTACCGCGCCACTTTCAATTCTATTTATAATTATATATAATTATTTATATTCTAACGACGGCGTATATAACATATACATTTGAATTATATTCAAAATAAATTTCTCGTCGATATTATTTAAAATAATCTATTTTAAATATTCAAAATTCGCTAAAATTGCCAAAATAAAAATTTTAAACTGGCCCAGATTTTCGGGTTGAAGATCGATCTTTACCTCGTTTGGATGGTAATTGATGTCCTGATTGGGAGGCATCCCGAAATATGGATAATGAGTGGTGAACATCCAGATGTACGTGGAGATTGATGGATATGCGAGGTATTTAGTGCCTCCGGTTTCGTTCAGACCCAGAACGGACTTGCAAATGGACTGTGTGTCTGACATTGGAATTCATTCTGTGTGACTGGTAACCATCAGTTGCATGGTGTGAATTGCCGGTGTGGCATGCTAAGATGCAGTGATCAGGGCTTCTGTTGAAATGCAAAGTCTTATGACTGATGATCAAGCACCGCCTGTGTGGCGTAGCTTTGTCTATAACGTGAATTCGCGAGCCTCACACCCCTGTATGAACCAGAAACGGGAAAAGGACCTCAGGGAGGGAATGCGTTTCCTTCTAGCTAGGAGTTGTGTCAGTGTTTTTACACGGCCTGACATTTTACTTATGTGGATGATGGATTGCGAGGCGCCTCGGTTATATCGGTCGATCCAGGACCAATAGAGTCATTCGTTGGCTCATTGACGCCCCCATAGGGCGGGGAAACGCAGTGTTCATGAATTTTAATCCACATCGGTGGACCGGCCCTGTCGCTCCTAGGGTCACTCGAGCTCTGATCCTAAGACACGGGCTAGAGCGTCTCGAATTCGGTAAGGACTATCTTTTGCCTTGGTTCATGACGGAAATCCAATTTCCAAATACATGACTGTGCGGTTTTGATTGTATACCTATATTTGGTGACATAGTGGCATGGGACGCTCATGTCGTCTATGATTGATAGTTATGATTTGAAATTGTTTTTGAAACATATAAACACTAGTAATAATATCAAATGCTTTTGTTTTATTCGTATCAAGCATATTTTGGCCATTATAAGGTAAAACTCTATCCTCCGGTTTGTGTTGCATTGTGTGATGGGAATTGAGTCTTATAATGGCTTCATTTTTATAAAAAGCATTGCGATGTTTTAAGGAATGATTTGTTTTAAAGCACTGGCAATCCAATGGAGTAAACCCGTTCCACGAAAATGGTGTGGTTCTATGATTAGCCATATTTTAAATATGTTGAGTAGATTTCTCATACCAGTCCCATGACTGACTCGTAGTTTGTTTCACTTTCAAACTCGGGTGCCCCTTTTTCTACACGGGCAGCCTTGTATTCAGGTTTAGCATGCTTTATCCGGATAGCTGGAGCTGAAGATGGATTCTATCATTTATCTCTTTTTATGCTGTTCAGCTCCTACTGTACATATTATGTTTATTTCCGCTGTAGACATTTATGTATAGCTGAACTGTATTTGTACTAAGTATGATCCTGTATACTGTATAACTCTGATAATTATGTTTATCCAGTGTATTATTTGTTCATTATCTGGTGTATTTATTTAATTCTGTTCTGTTGTTATCTGTTTATGTGTTATATTCCAAAGATTACCCTTGCCACCGTCAGTACGGGGTTTGGGGACGTCACATTTAGAGTCCGTATATGGCCCTGATAAATTGAAATGTGCGTTCAAATTCAATATATAGATTTGTATTTTGATTTTGATGGAAACTGATCGAAATGATTGAATCAGCTTACGATACATATCCCATTGCATTCGGAATGGGAGTATTACGCTAGGGGCGACAGTCGTTGGGTTTAGATCAAAGATAAAATGAAAATTTACTTTTTGGAATTTAATTAATTAATTATATATATATATATCTTATATTATAATGTAAAACCTTGGTCAAAAGGTCAAAGTGAAGTCTTTTTGGCTTTTCCTAATGTCCCCTTACCACCAAACCGTGGTCAACTTTTTTCAACTGACCTTTACGTCATTTACCAGGGTATTGGAAAACCAACCTCTCCACGTTTTCCAACTCTCCCTCTTTCCAGTCTTTTTCCATCGCTTTCATGCTTTCTTCTCCATGTCGAATCTGCCACGACAGACGCCTCTTCTGCTTCCTTCCCAACCTAAAATCATCTCTTCATTCGCTCAATCGCACTGTTGCTACATCCTTCGGCTGAGCATATTCCTTCAACTGATGTTGTTCCGCCTCTATTACACAATAGCTCCATAGTTCCTGCCTTTAGTTGAATCGAGTCGAAATCATGGGTACCAAGCAGTACCAATTCCTTCTTTCAGATCTTAAATGCCCACGGTTTGTATTTCATCTACATGGGTTCCAATCAAGTCAACAAGACAAACGGTTACATGATACTTGACTGGCCATGTTCAAAAGGAAATATATTTATATTTATTTTGATTTGATTTTCAGTCGTTTAATTCGGATTTTCTTTTACTGATTTGTTATTTTAATTATGTACATCATCATCGAATAAAAGTTTGTTTATTAACTATAGGTTAACAAACCATGGAACGGGAAAAAAATCAGACAATCAACGTTGTTGTAAGGATTCATGCATATTCTGCTAATGAGGCAATCGAAACATCTGTAAGCTTACCATCATATTTCGTATATATAACTTCAGTAATTTATACACTGCTTAAGGTGATGCTTCATAAATCTCAAACACTGCAATTTGTACAACGATTCTAATATTATTCAGAACTTTAATATTTTCTTACTTTAATTCTGCATTTCTAATGTTTTTTATAGTGTATTTATGTAAATGAACATAGGAGATCTAATTACGCTCGACTTTTTTCGCTTTGAACCATGAAGGTGGTAGTCACGATTTTGATATGGTATGGCTATTGATTTAAGGTTTTTAGAAGTTAGTTTTCCTGATTGTTGTAATAACCCGGAAAATACGAGCCAATTTAAAACTTTTAAATTGGTCATTTCAAAGG
Source organism: Allium sativum (assembly GCA_030737875.1). Lineage (NCBI taxonomy): Eukaryota > Viridiplantae > Streptophyta > Magnoliopsida > Asparagales > Amaryllidaceae > Allium > Allium sativum. The sequence continues at coordinate 326,528,554 of CM060926.1, forward strand.
AATTTGAACAATTTAAATAGAATATTTCAATAAAATAGTGAAGTAGAAATAGTGAGTCAGTTTGAAAATTTGAATTCAAACTTTGACTGACTGTGCAGGGTGGAGAATATAACGGATTTTAGCGAAACAAAAAATATTTAAATCTGTTTATCAATACCTTTCTAACGAATCTGAAAAATCGAAGTTTCATAACGGGAATCAAAAGTAATGGCCGAATGAATTTTCAGAGAGGTCGCTATATAGAATATATGACCCTGGAAAATTGATATTTTGCAAACGACCTCGGAATTCGACGAAACCACTTTTGTTGGGTCCGGGATGTCAAACTATTGCTAGGTTTCAAATTTCATAATTTTTGAAGCTAGTATGTGAGCGTGGCAAAAGAAAATGTGTTTGGTCAATTTCTGTTAAATTGGATCGACCAGAAAATGGACATTTTTCAAACGATCTCAGAATTCGACAAAACTAGTTTTGTTGGGACCGCAGCATCAAAACATGCTACATTTTTCTGAAATTTTTCGAATCAGTTTGTGGCCCTGGCAAATTGAAATTTACGTTCAGAGTTAAAATTAAATGATTTATACTTTAATTTGAAAAATAACTGACTGTAACAGTCGAATTGGCCAACGAAGCATATCCCATTGTGTCCAGGATGGGGATATTTAGCTAGGGACGACAGTCGTTGGACTTGAAAAGGAGTTCGTTGGAGAAAACACTATTTAAAAATATAATATATATATCAGCCAATCAGAAATTTTCTTCCATTATTTTTAAAATAAAAAAAAACTAAAAAACCCTCCGTAACCCCACGAACGAACGGCGAAAACCCGTTCAACCCTTCCCACCTCGATCGCCGCCGACTCCGCCACTTCCTGACACCGCCGTCACAGCTGGTATCAGAGCTTTGGTTAACCTTAGTTCTGGAGTCTAACACATTAAACACTTTGTCAAAAAAAATCAGTAGTATTCTAAGGCGAGTCGCTCATTAGATATAGGACTAGTAAAGTCCTAGAATGAGCCGAGCAGAATAGCAAAAACAATTTGATCAGTCCATCGTTACCTTTCCATAAATTTTCTGCTTAACTATGCAATAAACTATCATTTCTGTTAGCTGACTCTTTTCTTTCTTATACAGAATTTGAAAAATGGCAACCAGAGCAGCCACCGCTAGAGGAGGTCGTGCCGGCCGTGGTAGAGGACGGGGAGAAGCCCCAGTTCAAGAAGGACCTCTGATACAACCTCTGGCCGCTCAATACTTCGAGCTAGACCGTGTAGCTAAGAGATATAAAAGCCTAGGAGGCAAGACCTTCTCGGGAACTGGCACAGTAATAGAGGCCCTTGCATGGCTCAAAACATGCGAAAAAATTCTTGAAGGCCTAAGTCTTGGAGACCAAGATAAAGCTATTATGGGCGCCTGGCTTTTGCAGGAACAAGCTGAACTATGGTGGGAATCTCTCACCGCCAGGAGTAGAGAAGCTGGAAGAACATGAGATGGATTCAAAGAACTCTCCAAGGAGAAATATGTCCCGGAACAAGCACTGGAACGAATGCACGATGACTTCGCCAACCTCCAGCAGGTGGATCTTTCAGTGCAGGATTATCTGAATAAATTTACACTGTTGTCGCCCTATGCTCCGGAACTCGTCGCCACTGCAAAGTCCAAAAATAAGAGGTTTATCCTTGGGCTAAGGCGACAGTATCATGATAAAGCCATGGCCCATGTCAAGCTGGAATTTAACGAACTGGTGGAAATGACATGCAACTACGAAGACCTAGACCATAGACATCTGGAGAAGGATCGCGCTAGAAGCCAAGCCGGGAACAAACGCAAGCCTGCTGCGAATCAAGCTGAGTCAAGCCAAGCAGCATCTTCAAAACCTCAGACTGGCAAGCCGCTGAGAGGAAGTTGCTTTTGTGTCAAAGTGGGGCACTACTCTAATGTGTGCACAGCCCCGAAGAGGCAGAAGACAAATTCACAAGGTTCAAGCCAGGGTTCTCAGAACCCTCGCTCCTGCTTTAATTGCCGCAAGACCGATCATCTAGTCAAAGACTGTCCTTTGCTGAAGAAGGCCACAGTAGCTCACGTGTATGACGGGTCGAGCCCGCCAGCTGCTTTCGATGGAGCAGGTAAACCCGATGTTTTGGGAGGTACCCTTACAATTAAAAATATTCATGTTTCTGTATTGTTTGACACGGGTGCATCGCGTAGTTTTATTGCTAGTAACACAGCGCACAAATTAAAGTTAACACAGAGAAAGCTTAAATATTCGGTGGAAGTTCATAACCCGATAGGGGATTCTATCACTCTCAATTTATGTTGTAGAGTGCCAATCTCTTATTCTTTCTACAAATTTCCCATTAATTTAATCATTATGGATTTTCCAGAATTCGACGTTATCCTTGAGTTAGAATGGTTAATGAAATAGAAGCCGAAGTGAATTATGCAGAAAGAATCGTTAAAATTCGAACGAAGCTTGGACATATATTTATACCCTGTCATGGTTCGAATCCGAATAGAGAAGAATTTTGGTCGGCATTAGAACTTATCCCCACTTCCTTGGAAAAGATTCCGATTGTTAGAAACTATGCGGATGTGTTTGAAGAAGTTGAAAACTTACCTCCGCAAAGAGAAATAGAATTCCGAATCGATCTAATTCCCAATGCCAGACCAGTGGTACATCCAATTCGCAGAATGACTCCAAAGGAAAAAGAAGAATTAGGCGATCAAACTCATCAACTGTTGTGGAAGGGTCTAATCAGACCTAGTTTTTCTAATTGGGGTGCAGCTGTTGTGTTTGTCCCAAAATCAGATGGTACTCTTCGATTATGCGTTGATTACCGAGACCTCAACAAACAGACACTCAAAAACAAGTATCCATTACCCCGCATCGATGATTTGCTAGACCAATTGAATGGGGCGAAAGTATTTTCCCGAATGGACCTAGCTACAGGTTTTCATCAATTGAGAATAGCAGAAGAGTGTGTTCCTTTGACAGATTTCAGAGGTCTAGATATATTTTATGAATGGTTAGTAATGTCGTTCGGCCTGTGCAATGCTCCAGCATACTTTGTCGATCTAATGAATAGAGTGTTCAGGGGAGTTCTAAATAAATTTGTCCTCGTATTCATCAATGATATTTAAATCTACTCCAAATCAAAACCCAAGCATGATAAACACTTAGAACAAGTATTGGAGATTCTAATAAAGAACGTCTTCAAAGCCAAATTCTCTAAATGTGTCTTCTGGCAAGAAGAAGTGAAGTTTCTTGGCCATGTCGTGTCAGAGAAAGGAATTTCTGTTGACCCAAGCAAAATAACAGCGATTCAAGACTGGAAACAACCCACTACTCCCACAGAAGTTAGAAGTTTTATGGGGTTGGCTAGTTATTATCGAAAGTTCTTTAAGGATTTTTCGAAGATATCCGGTCCGTTAACGAAGCTCACGAAGAAACATGAGAAATTTAAGTGGACTTCCGACTGTGAAGAAGCTTTCCAGGAATTGAAATCGAAACTGACAACTGCTCCAGTGTTAACCATTATTGATGGCAATCAGGATTTAACGGTTTGGACAGATGCTTCTATTAGAGGTCTTGGTGCAGTGTTAATGCAAAGAGGCCAAGTAGTCGCTTATGCAAGCCGCCAACTGAAACCGCATGAGAAGAATTATGTAACTCATGATCTTGAGTTGCTAGCTATCATTTTTGCATTGAAAATCTGGAGGCATTATTTATTGGGCGAGAAATTTATACCGTATATTGATCATCAATCATTGAAGTATTTATACACCCAGAAAGATCTGAATTTGAAACAGCAGCGTTGGCTAGAATTTCTTGCAGCGTATGATCTTGATATCCTGTATACGCCGGGGAAGGCTAACGTTGTAGCGGATGCACTTAGTAGGAAAACCGCAATCATGGCCAATCTTATAATTACGCCTGGATTGATTGATAAGATTTCAGCCCTTCAAAAAGACAATGAATTCATTCAGATAATCAGTCAGAGGGTCAAGGAAGGTGAAACTACAAGTATCCGTATTGACAATAAGGGGGTTCTCAGGTTAAATAATAGGATTTGCATCCCAAATATTCCAGGCCTTCGAAGAGAAGTGCTAGACGAATGCCATAAATCTAAATTTTGCATCCATCCTGGTGTGAGTAAAATGTACAACGATATCAAACGCACTTTCTGGTGGAGGGAAATGAAAAGGGATATTTCTTTGTATGTTAGCAGATGCCCTACTTGTCAATTGGTCAAGAGCGACCAACAGAAGCTAGCTAGATTGTTGCAACCATTGGAAGTCCCAGGTTGGAAATGGGAACAGATTTCCATGGATTTCATAGATGGCTTGCCGCGAACCAGGAAAGGTAATGACAGCATTTGGGTAATCGTAGATCGCTTCACGAAGACTGCCCATTTTATACCTGTCAGATCCAATAGAACCGCTCAAAGTCTAGCACAGATATATTTCAAAGAAATCGTTAAGCTGCATGGAATTCCCATCAGCATAGTTAGTGATAGAGACCCGATATTTGCTAGCAAATTCTGGGACGCTTTCCAGACAGAATTGGGAACTGTAACAACCCACACCCCCGTTTACGCAAGATATTGTCCCCAACTTAGCCACCGTATAGGTGTGGGGTTTTGTTCCTCAAAAGGCCTCGGCTAAGTTTCGAGATCCGCCAACACATGGCATTGACACACAGGCTGAACCAACCTCCCTACTAACACCGATATTGTCCCTACTTTGCCACCTCTCAGGTGTAGGGTTTTCCATCACTAGGCCTCGACGTTAGTAAGAGATGGACTCTACTATATAAGTACCTATTTCACACAGACTTCCACGATTTGGGACTTAGGGGTGTTACATTCTCCCCTCCTACAGATCCCAACGTCCCCGTTGGCTTACAAACACCTCACCCAGGCGTTGTGGTCCACACAGGAGCCACAATTCCGGCTGGGTATTGGCTCTGATACCACTGTAACAACCCACACCCCCGTTCACGCAAGATATTGTCCCCAACTTAGCCACCGTATAGGTGTGGGGTTTTGGTTCCTCAAAAGGCCTCGGCTAAGTTTCGAGATCCGCCAACCCATGGCATTGACACACAGGCTGAACCAACCTCCCTACTAACACCGATATTGTCCCTACTTTGCCACCTCTCAGGTGTAGGGATTTCCATCACTAGGCCTCGACGTTAGTAAGAGATGGACTCTACTATATAAGTACCTATTTCACACAGACTTCCACGATTTGGGACTTAGGGGTGTTGCAGGAACGAAACTGAATATGAGCACCGCTTATCACCATCAAACAGACGGCCAAACTGAGCGGGTGAATAGAATTCTGGAAGATTTATTGCGGGCTTGTATAATTGATTTTGGTGGGTCATGGGAAGATCACTGGCATTTGGCAGAATTCTCATATAACAATAGCTATCAAGCAAGTTTGGGAATGTCGCCATTTGAAGCATTATATGGCAGACCGTGCAAATCTTCAGCAGGTTGGGTAGAACCTGGCAACAGACTTTTGTTAGGACCCGATATGATTAGAGAAGCATATGATAAAGTCGACTTCATCAAAAAGCGATTGAGAACCGCGCAAAGCCGACAGAAAAGTTATGCAGATTCTAGAAGAAGAGAATTGACATTTGCTGTTGGTGATCATGTTTATTTAAAAGTTTCTCCGATGAGAGGAGTAATCAGATTTGGCAAAACTGGGAAGTTGGCACCGAGGTTTATTGGTCCCTTTCCTATACTCGAACGAATTGGAACTCTTGCTTATAGGGTTCAATTACGAGATTGGTTGCCTGGAGTGCATGATGTATTTCACATATCTCAACATAGAAGACATGTGCATGATCCGGATCTTGTTGTAGAAGAAGCAGCGCAACAGGATATAGACATAACTCCAGAATTAGCACTCAGAAGAGAGCCATTAAAGATTGTTGGCAAAGAAACTACAGAACTAAGAAGCAAAAAGGTTCATTTAGTTAAAGTGCAGTGGAGCAGTGATCCTAGAGACTGTACTTGGGAGACTGAAGAAAGCACTAAGCAAGCTTACCCCAAATGCAGAGTGGACATCTCTGACTAACTCCGGTTCAAGGTACCTTTACAATACTTTGCATTTACATTTGTTTCCTACTTTACTGTTGTTTCCTTTTCGAGGACAAAAAGTTTCAAGTGGGGGAGATTGTAATAACCCGGAAAATACGAGCCAATTTAAAAATTTTAAATCGGTCATTTCAAAGGAATTTGAACAATTGAAATAGAATATTTCAATAAAATAGTGAAGTAGAAATAGTGAGTCAGTTTGAAAATTTGAATTCAAACTTTGACTGACTGTGCAGGGTAGAGAATATAACGGATTTTAGCGAAACCAAAAATATTTAAATCTGTTTGTCAATACCTTTCTAACGAATCTGAAATATCGAAGTTTCATAACGGGAATCAAAGGTTATAGCCGAATGAATTTTCATAGAGGTCACTATATAGAATATATAGCCCTGGAAAATTGATATTTTGCAAACGACCTCAGAATTCGACGAAACCACTTTTGTTGGGTCCGGGATGTCAAACTATTGCTAGGTTTCAAATTTCATAATTTTTGAAGCTAGTATGTGAGCGTGGCAAAAGAAAATGTGTTTGGTCAATTTCTGTTAAATTGGATCGACCAGAAAATGGCCATTTTTCAAACGATCTCAGAATTCGACGAAACTAGTTTTGTTGGGACCATAGCATCAAAACATAGCTACATTTATTTTTCTGGAATTTTTTGAATCAGTTTGTGGCCCTGGCAAATTGAAATTTACGTTCAGAGTTAAAATTAAATGTTTTATACTTTAATTTGAAAAATAACTGTCCGGGATGGGGGTATTTAGCTAGGGACGACAGTCGTTGGACTTGAAAAGGAGTTCGTTGGAGAAAACACTATTTTAAAATATAATATATATATATTGGCCAATCAGAAATTTTCTTCCATTATTTTTAAAAAAAAAAAACTAAAAAACCCTCCGTAACCCCACGATTGAACGACGAAAACCCGTTCAACCCTTCCCACCTTGATCGCCGCCGACTCCGCCACTTCCAAACACCGTCGTCACAATTGTTAACAGTGTGTTAGATTTTGTGCATGTGTTAGATAACCATTAAGGTTTTGAGATCATCCATAGTCTGATTTGTAGTTTACTGAATTCAAAATTCGAACTTCAAAATTGGACATAAAGACAACATTTGTCCCCTTAAACATGGCCAAAAAACTATAAAATCAGCCACCTTACTTTCTTCTGTTTAATATTTTCCTTACTGAATTGAAATTTGGAAGCTGAACATGCTAATAGTCAAAGATAACCAGCAGTAACCAGACTTGATTGTTGCATTGAATGGAGTATACAACCTGCTTGAGAAAAAAATAAACATTTGAAATCGAATAGGTTTAGTCTGCTATGGAATTTTTTTTTTAAAGCAGTGGACTATATTCAGTGCTTAGCATATATAATCTTGTCCACTTTTTAGTGAATACTTAAGTTATTTGATTGGTAATATGTCAACATAGGAAAAGAGTCATTATGGTCTCATTGCACTTTTCCACAACAACTGCTTTAATTGACTGTTTGACACTTTTATAGTGGTTTTTTATTCTCGATTATCTCCCTATTTTAGGCATCACCAAGTTTTAAACTCGGACCTGTGATCTATTACAGTTACTTATTTGAATATTTTTTTACACTGTTTTCTCTTTCTCATTAATGTAACTAAAATAAGATTGTCACTCACATGAAGTATGGGTGTTCTTTCTCTGTAAATTCCAATAAACTTAATTCTGCATTCTTTTCCTATTTTATCAATGAATGTGGTAGCTATTGATGATAAAAACAAAATAACTTTCTTTCACTTTAATACAAATAACCATGACACATTTAAATAGTAAAAATATGTGACAAGAGAATAACAGCAAGTGGAGTGATTCTTATTCAGAATGGGATCTATCATTAATATGTAATCAAATTTAATGAAGAAGAATAATAGTGAGAAGAAAGTTTAGAAATTCATTACACAAAGATCAAATGAAATCAGTAGGGCATGTGAGTGTGAATCAAACTTAGAAAGGAAATGGCAGCTTGCTTAAGATTCAACTAAGCGAAGTGTCATATCATATGAGTGTATCCGGAGACTGTGGATTTGGTCTGTTTTTCACTATTTCTGCTTCAGCAGACACGCTTGCTCTTTCGTTCTAAGTTGGTTTATTCAAGTTAATGACCTTTTTATCCCAAATAATCAAAGTTTAGTCTTCTGTATTCATTACTCATGTGATATCATGGCTTTTTAATCTGTCTTTTTTTGGTGAATGCAGATGGGTATATATTTGATTGATAGAGAAACATTAAATAGCTAGCTGAAGTAACAAGTTTCGTTTCCTCCTTTGATAGAGCTTTTACTGGCAAAACATTGCTACAAGGCACTTGTTATTTTGAGATATGAAAAGTTGTACATGAACAAGTTTAAACATCTCTAAAGTTTGAACTTTAAATATACTCACGGTAGGCAATGTCAGGTTCAATATTTTGATATTCTATATGCAACAAATTACCACCAATAAGGCAACAATACTTTCAGTACTTATGCAAGCATACCATGAATTTCAAGTGATTAATTTGGGTAAGAGTAAAAGAAATATTAGATAACCACAAATATAGTACATACCATATCAAAAACATATTTACGATGGTCTTATCTTTTATTTTACCATGTAGACTGCATTGTTATATTATCGAAAAAACCACGTATATGATTGGACCTTCTTCCCTCAATTCGCCTTTTTTCCTATCTGTTCACTGTCGATTGTAATCCAAATAATAACTAACATTTATTACGCATATGTATTCTAAACAAAGATAACTTGTAGCGTTTTATGTATTCTCATAAAAAAAATCCTCTACTTTATGCATATTGAATACATTGTTGCGGTTTGATTAGCAGTGCTGCATATTATAATTATGACATTGTCCATATTTTTAACTCCGCCATCTGCATCCATTGCTTCCTGTAGATGCCAGCCTCAAGCCCAGATAAAGGAGGATGAAACAACATGCACTCCTTTTTTTTGTATGTTGCTTTTAAATTCTCCTATGTTGATATTATGATGTTTTAAGATAGGTTGTGAGGAAGGCATGACTTTGAGATAATAGAGCATGGCTGTAACATTATAGATCTATACAGAAAATGGAAATTAACCTGTTCACCATGAGTTAGTGCAGCTTCCTACAAAATTTTGACCAATACAGAGGAGCAAATTATTCTCAACCTGTTTATAATAGAGGTACACATTGTTATTATGCATGAAGTTTAAGTTTTCTTGACTTCAACTACAATATGACTTAAGCATAACCATTTTACCTTTTTTTTTTCATACAAAACCTACATGTATACATAAAGCAGTATTCTTTCAGGCTGTTCCGTTGACATACACATGAACCAAGTTGGTCTTCAACGCATCTTTAACTGGGAAAGCACCCATTTACTCTCCTTTTCAATGCACGTTTGAAGCTCAAAGCTCCTCACAACTAACTAATGACGTAGGGGAGTATTAACAAGGGAACATAATAATATAGAGCTATATGATTTTGGTGTGAGAGATTTCAATTTTCAAATGTTAACCACTAAAAGCAATTTACTAAATTTCATCAATTTTCTAGCAATATTGAAATTTTCTCAAAGTACTTCATAAAGCATACACATGATCTATTTTTTGAAAAATAAAAGCAGATGATATATTTTTCTATTTAAATGATAACAATGATATATAAGTATTGTTTTTGAAAATCAGATTTGAAAGGAGGGAAATTCACGATATGCTTCATTGTATTTGGATAAATAAAAGTAAATGGTATTTTGAAAGGAGGGAAATTCATGGTATAGATAAACCATACACGTGATCTGTTAAAATGATCAAATTTGACAGTGTTTTTACTACTAAAATATACAATATGAACACGCTGGGCTTAAGATGATGCACATGTATTTGGATAGTGTTTAGTATAATTTGTAATTGGAAACAACTATTAAACTAGAATTTAACACATAAACCAAGCTAGTTTAAAACATGATTTTGAAATATTATTTGCATCCATTGGTGATATTAATATACCTGGATACATGTGAAGGAGTGCGCACAGCCTTTTCTTTTGAATATACAAACAAACAAAAGTTTAAAGAGAAACATGTGATTAATAGTAATTAAGTATAAAACATATACCATCTAAGAGGCTCATTTACATGTTATAAACTTGCAGGATACCTAATATTTCATTTTAATATGGCAGCTATACAGGACTTGGAAATTTTAGGCCCTTTGATACGCGTTATTGTGTGGAGGTATGCCTTAACCTTTTCGTGTATATTCATAACACTTATCTTTATAGCATTTTTCTTAGCTCTTTTTTTTTATCTTAAATGCTTTTTTGATTGGGTTGTGCCTATGCCTTTCCTATCATATAAAGTCAATACATTTTATCCTATAACTGAAAGAAGGGAAATTATTATGGAAAAAAAGTAGAAAAAAAAGGTTTCGAAAAGTAAGAACTTTGGAAAGATCAACTATCAACAGTATTCTAATCGACATACTTATATTAAGATACAATATTTTAATACCTTTTTGCATTATGAGTCGTATTGCATAGTGCATATTATTGATTTTCACCCCGAGTGCTTTATTATTTTTGCATGAGAATTGGGTAAGTTATTTTACTATATATTGTAGGCAGCATGAGTAAATTGAACATTTTCTTATGCATGATTGATAATAGCTATTCAGCCTACTGTACACTGAAATGTACTTTCTTTCATTCGTTTATGGTCAAGTTAATTTATGCACACGTCTCACTTTAGTGAGGTACAAAATGGTTTCGTTGCTGCCACCTTTCCTTGGAAAACCTTATCCTAATTATCATATCACTTATGATTGTGCTACAGCGTATCTGCGTTCACATCAGACTTCACAGCTTAGCTGTCATCATTGCGTACTGTATACCTTAGTGGACTATTGCTATTGTATTATTTTCTGTTTTCGCGCAATTGTATCACGGTCGCCTGCTTTGGCCAAATCCATTTATGCATACGCCCATCGGTCGTGCCTGCATACTGGTTATTATATAAATTGTCAACCCCTCATCTTTCTCCCTCATTCTCCCGTTCAGTTGAAATCAAACGAAAAAAGAAGAAGAGAAAACTGTGCTGCCTCCACCGCGACCCACCGTCGCAACGCGCCACCGCCGGAGGGCCTCACCGTCGGCCGCAACCCCCCTTCTCTCTCCGTCGTCCTCCTCTTCCCAAACCCTTTTTTTTAATCCATCGAAAGCCCCATTCCCCACAACCTTAAAAACCGTCGCACCTCCGCCCCTGGCACAAACCCCGACCACCGCCGACCCCGTGCCACCTCCCCAGCCTCCAGCGCCGCCCCTTGACGCCCCACCTCTGACCAAGGACCCCCCTTAGTAAAGACTCGATTTTTAATTGTTCAAGCCCTGAAACCCACGTTTCTCCGCTGCTCCGGCCAATGTGGCGCCGCCGCCGACCGTCAATGACTTCCCCGAACCTCCTCCTCCACTCCGACACCGCATGTGAGTTTTTTATTACTTTTAATTCATATATGTAAATAAAAAGGTGATTTTTACAAATAAAAATGCGGTCTTTGTTTAAATAAAAATGCGATCTTATGATATATGGAGAGTAATAAAAATATGATTTTTATATTATAGAATTAATAAAAATATGATTTTTATATTATTGAAATAACAAAAATATGATTTTTATATGATAGAGAGTATAAAAATGCGATTTACACATAGGTAGTAGAGATATAAAAGTACGATCATAATATATAAAGATGTGATTTTTATATAAAGAATGGCGAGAGAAAGATGTGATCTTTATATATTTTCTTTCATTGGATTAAAATATGATTTCAGCGTATATAAAATAGTTAAGCTATAAAAATATAATCCTTGTATAGGAATTAGAATGCGAAAAAATCCATTTTCTTTGTTATGAAAAATATGATTTTTTAGTTCGATAAAAATATTATTCTTATCATATGTATGATATGATTTATAGTTAGATAAAAATAGAATTTTATCATATGGAAGAAAATAATTATTAATGGGTTAAAAATATGATTTTTAACGTAGGGATGCAATCTTGATCGACATTGAAAGCATGGCGAAGTGGATCCTAAAGGTGAGAACTTCTCAATTTTAATTTTATTTCTAGTTAAAATATATACTAGGATGCAGATGATGCTTAGCAGCACCCGACACCCATCATCCACAGACCATGGACGACTTGTTTGTTTGATTGATTGTGTGGTGAAAATTGATTGTGTGATGTGTAATGGAGTAAAATATTTTATAGTTAAAAATATAATTTTTAACGTGTATATGAATAGAATAAATATTTATAAACAAATCAGACGATTTGTTTATGTACACACATTTGACTGATATCGATTGGGACGATAAATTTTACACATCGCCCAACTGCACAAATAAAACTTGTGTTTAATTGTTTGAAACCCCAAATGGTATTGAGATGATATATGATATACACTAATCCCAATATTAGCTGTATGTCGATCGATTGATTGACAGGCTGTGTAATCATTAAATATTTAAATTTGATCTTATGCAGTATATAATGCACTCTGGATAATGAGTGAATGCGTTTGATTGTTGTTGTATACATATGTGTATGAAATCCATATAAATCACATTATATGGTAATTGACTATGTCTGATTCCAGTTCAGAAAGAAAGAATATTTTAAAATAACGAGTATTTTAAAATAATGAATATTTTAAAATAATATTCAGTAAAAGATCCAAATGTGATTTTGATGTCCAATTTGGGATGGACACGAATGTATTTCAATATATAAAGCCGTGTTGATTAGATTAACGCCATTTTGACATGAACGATATGTATATCGATTTTATTTATTTTTATAATGAATATCGAAAAGGAATTGATTTCAAAATCTAACATTTTGAAAATACTATCATTCATATATCGACGACATAGAATATTCAATTTTGATTAGAAATTGAATATGAAGTTGAAATCGTTTTGAAAACGAATTAAAAACGATTTATAAAATACATTTTAAATGGAAATCAATGAAATATATATATATATATATATATTATATATATTATATAATGGCCTGAATAGAACGCGCCGCGCTGTGGCAGTTCGTGAATTTCGACCATTGACTTCGAACAGACATTATGGGAGATCTGACTGTCGGATTCTCCTAAAACCGGAACCGTTGGGTTCGTATCGAAAAGGGATTTCTAACAAATATTAGGGATTTGAAACCTAACCGATGGATTTGAAATTATGTCCAAATCAAATTTAGAAAAGGTCGCTGTAAGTGGAGTTCGATGGCCGTTTATGGAAATTGATTGTACGGGCCTTAATAAAATTATTAAAAGTATCAATAATTAGTGTAAAAACATTAAAAATGATTTAGAAAGAATTGGGATGAAAAATTCCATATTTGAAAAGATAAAAATAGTTTTTTATCGAAATGAACTAGTTTTGAACTAGAATTAAAATCCAATTATTTATAAAATAAATAAATTGGATTTAAAATGGTTTTAAAAATAACCAGAATTTCCAACATATAAATTGGAAATGGATTTGAATCGAAATTGTCTTCGGAATATTTCGATATTGGATTTCGTGATTATACAGATATTGTTATGGAAATTTGAAAGATATATTTATATCGTTATTTCCAATACGATATTTGTTGGTTGTAGTATTTGATATTGAATGCAAACCGATATATTTTCTATTCAGAGCCTTGTATTTAATATCAAATGGGATTTTGGGTTTGTCATGAATGGTATCTTTAATAATATTGTTCTGAAACTCAATGGAGTTAAGAAAATTAGAAGCTGACTAGAGATTTGTTAAGTTGAATGGTTTCCTTGGTATAGATCTGATGTTGGTTTCGGCCTTTGGGGTTAACACTTGGGGAATTGTTCTCTTACTAATTTTCGGTTAGAGACTAATAGAATGTGAATTGGGTTTGTTGTGAACTATTTTTTAGCGGCATTCGTTCTTTAACTCGATTTACAATGAAATGAGATTTGGAATTTATAAATCTTTTGTTAGGATTTAAAGGAGATTTTCTAATTCAACATATTAAATTGGAATTGAATGGAATTCAATTTGGTAATAATCGAAGTAAATTTTTGTAGAGGAAGACGGTTAGTATATATGGAATTTAAAAGGCCTTGTCGATATTCCATTTATATTATCGGCTGGATATGGAAGTTTATATCGATTATATATATATATATCAATTTGTTTTCCATGAAGATTCCATTGCTAATGGAATGTGATTTTGGGCTGTCGGGAATGGTATCTTGAGTAATACTTTTGTTAGAACCAATAGAGTTAAGAAAATCAGAAACTAGAGATTAGTTAAGTTGAATGGTTTCCTGGGTATTGATCTGATGTTGGTTTCGGCCTTCGGGGTTAATACTTAGGGAATTGTTCACTTGGTAATTTATGGTTAAAGTCTAAGGGAATGGAATGTGATTTTGGGTTTATCGTGAACCGTGTTTTAAATGACATTGGTTCTTTAACCAGTTAAAGAAAAGATATGTTTTCCCCAGTTAAACAATCGTTAATATTGATTTTTGGGAAGACTAAAACTAAGTGGAGTTTTAATGCGTCTTTAATTAGATTGAACTGGTATTCAAATGAAGATTAAAGAATAAATTTAAAGAATTTATCTTTGATAAAATTAATGGGGACCTTCCCCAAAGTATAAGAATATTTGAATAAAGAAATATTATGGATTGGAATGAGGCGTATATTGTGTTTTTATAGCACTTGTTTATTATATATGCGAGTTATTCAGAAAGACCGGGTTTATTCCATTCTGAATAACTGATTCTACGATGTGTCGAGGATGATGATGGTGGCTGAAGACCGGAGGTATTCACATCGTTTAGATGATTACTGAGGTCTTGATTCGGCTGTACACCCAAGCCAAGGTAATAAGTGGTGATCGTCTAGAAGTACTTGGAGATCGAACAGATATACAAGGACCTCTCCCCTGTATTGGACATATTGGGGAGGAATACGGTGCCTCCGGTTTCGTTCAGACCTAAAACGAACTTGTAAATGGATGTGTGTCTGACATCGGACTTCATTCTGTGTGATTAATAGACATCGGTTGCATAGCGTGAATTGCCTATATGGCATGCTGAGATGCAAATAACCAAGGCTTTTGTTGAAAAGAAGGGTCTTATGGTTGATGATCAAAGCACGGCTTTGATATAGCATAGCTTTGTGTAGCGTTGATTCGTGAGCCTCACACCCCGGTGTGAACCAGAAACAGGAGAAGGATCCAGGGAGGGCATGTGTTTCCTTCTAGATAGGAGTGGTGTCAGCGTTTTGCACGCCCTGAATTTTACTTATGTGGATGATGGATAGCAAGGCGTCTCGGTTATATCAGTTGTTCCGGGGCCGATAGTTTGGTCGGGATATGACCAGTCCACGCCCCATAGGGCGGGGAAACGCATTGTTCAGACATTTTAATCCACTCTGTGTGGACCGGCCTTGTGGCTCCTAAGGGTCGGTGCGTTCTGATCCTGAGATACAGGCTAGAGCATCTCGAAGCAGTAAGGACGATCCCTTGCCTTGGTTCACAGATGGAAATCCAACTTCCAATACGTGACAATTGCAGTTTTGATTGTAGAGTCTAGTATTGGCGACATGATATATGGTACCCATATCGTCTAGGATTGATACATTTATATTTGAAGTTGTTTTATACACTATGCACTTATAATAATATCAAATGCTTTGTTTTAACATACCAAGCATGTTTGGCTATTATATGGGAAAACCCTATCCTCCGGCTTGCGTTGTATTGTGTGATGGGACCTGGGTCTTATAATAGCCTCATTTTCCAAAAAAAAAAACATTGTGTTGTTTTGTTATATGCACTGGTATTCTTGGGAGGAAGCCCATTCCGTGTTATACGGCGTGGTCCCTTGATATATCTGATTTAAAGTAAAGTTTTAAATAATTGTTTTAGTTCTCACACCAGTCACATGACTGACCTGGAGTTTAATGTTTTAACCTAAACTCTGGGTGCCCCTATTTTCCGCATGGGAAGCTAGTAGTTTTGGTTTTGCAGATTTATATTCACAGGATCCTGATTTATAGCTAAAGCAATATTCGTAAAGCTCTGTATTCGTGTATTACTTTCAATTGTGTTTTTGTATTGTTCTCCGCTGCTATGTATTTAAATGTAATTTAAATCTCTGATATTGATCAAATGTATATGATTTATCCATACTCTGTTATATTCTTGTATTCTGATGGAATTGTTGTAATATACAATGAAATGTTCTTCTTTTCATGTTCCGATTTGTCTTGTCCTTAAAGTAATTCGGGCTTTCCTTTACCGGGAAGTTTTGGCTCCTTACATTAATTCACCGATTCATATTTAAATTTTGTCCATTGAAAAACAACTCCAATTGATTCCAAACTGGAAATCTAACAACAACTAGCTATATGTATTCCAATAAAACTTGCTTCGTAAAAAATAAAGGTCAGTTGAAAAGAAAACTATTTCTAAGGCCAGTAAAATTTTGATAAAATAATATTAATTCCAAACCAATTCAACTTAAATAATAATAAATTATATTAATATCGTATATTTCCAAATGAAATTTTATACAGCTTCACAACAAACCAATGTAGATTTTAAACTCAACAGTAAATATCTCGGGATAAACGGTATTCAAATTATATAGAAATCCCTTATGTTTACTTAATAGATCGTTATAACTTATAAATGATTTCCATAGTGACTATTTGATAATTTGAATTGAACATAACTTGCAATCTATAATATGAAATCTCCATTTTCCTCTTTTATTAGAAATATATAATAAAATAGATTCAAACGTCTGGTTACATATAATTCCGACTTATATCGGATCTTGTATATTCAATTAAAGTTCAAAACTCAATATTGCAAACTACCTCGCCTTTCTAAGCTCATTTAAAATTATATAATAAATTTAAACTTTCAGACTCGGTTTTATTAAACAAATTCAATAAAAATCCATTAATATGACCAAATTAATATTTAAAACAGATTTAAGTAGTCATAATTAACGTTAAAAAATCTAGGACGTTACACGCGCCAAAATGTTGATTTAGAGAATTGGTTACTCGTACATGTTAACACCCTATGGGTTAATATCAAGCGAATTATCCAAATTAACCAAGCAATCTAGATACAAAGTGCATAAATTTAAATAACACCAAGTTTATAGTGTTTCGGCACTAACGCCTATGTCCACTTCATAGAAACTATTCATCGTCGTTGTTACAATTACAAGACTAATCCAACTCAAAATGATACGAGTTCACAAAGTTATGAAATGGAGAGGCAAAGCCCTTGCCAACTCCCTGCAAGGAAAAATAGCCATTAAAGTCCTTCTAGGTCCAATAAGCTCCAGATATGCTCCATTGTCCAAAGAGTGAGTCAAGATCCAATCCAAATGTCCCAATGTTTCTAAGAAACTTCTAAGTAAACTTTAGAAGTCCAAAAATCCTCTTAAGCCATAGAAATGAAGTAGGAAGCCATTAGAATGCTTCAAGAAGAAGTTTCCCGCATGCAGCACCAAACAACCAAAGATTGTGAAATAAGGCAAGAGATGGGGTATATATAGGAGTGTGGATACAAGAGTCCGTATCCTCCATATTTCGTATTTCAGGATTGATACCAATCTAGGAATCAGTACCAATTCTGGGATCGGACCGATTCCTGGGTACTTAGCCAAAATCCAGCAACCTCTTCGCATCTCATCACGCAATACGAAATGCCAACTCTGTCCTATGAGATACAAAATATCCAAGCCAAAATTCATATCGTATCCCACGATAGGAAATAATATTTTTTTTTTATCCCAAAAGCTGGGAAATTTAAACCACTTCATGATGCCACTTCGTATCCTAGAGCGTACACGAAAAACCAGAGGGGCCTGATACGAAAGTAAAAGTTTTCATATCCCCGAAGCCTTAAACAAAATTCCATCATCCAGAAGAGAACCGAGCCTTGCATTCATATTCCTAAGGGAACACGAAATTCAAGAATTTTTATCCTTTGGTAGGATACGAATTTGTGTCGTGGAGCGTGTTACGAAATCTCATTTAGTGTCATGTGCCATGCTGTAATGACCTGGTAAATGAATTCGATCCCCGAATTCTGACAATAAAATATAAACCCATATCACTTGCCAAAACTCAAGTATTGAAAACACCTGATAGGTGATAGAAAGAAATTAGAAGGTGTGATAAGAAAGAAAGGAATATTAGAATAGAAGGAGAAGAAGAACCTACACAACACAAAGTCTCACATCGCAGCGGAACAAAATAAATATAGAAATAAATCTGTACAGAAAGCTTTAAAAGTACTTACATTCATCAGAGTACATCACACATTAGGACAGCTATAACAACATCTCCTCATATACAACATACGGCGGAATAGTTTCAATATAATATCATACTTTTGAACTCTTCCAGCTCTTCTCTTCACAGTATTCGATAACCTAAACCTGTACAACCCGGTCTAACCGAGCATTGCATACATCGGATCAGTCTTGTGAACCAGAGTGAGAAAAACACAATAAGTTTAAGGGTATCACACAACTTGGTTTTAAAGTCAAAAGCTTTTCGAAAGAAAAAGATAAGCATAAAACTAAATCCACACATAAATTGTAACACCCCGTAATTCTGTAATATTAAGTTTCTCAAATTAAAGTATAATTAAATTTTAAAATAAGAATCAAGGGAAACGGGTTGTGCCATTGCGTTCGTATCGAAATTCTGCTTGGAAACGAGTTCGAGTTTTCGAGAAACGGAGCCCGTATGAGGGAGATATGACCCTACGAAGTTTTAAGGATTTTCAAAACAAAAAAAACAGCTCGAATTCGAATTCGAAATTTTAATTCAAACCCAAGCACAGACTGGGCGGGAATTTTCCCGCCCAAGACCAGGTCGACCTGGGGGTCGACACTATGGTCGACCTCCCAGGGACCAGGTTGACACTATGGTTGACCCAGGGGTCGACCTGGTGCTGAAGCCCAGTTTTGAGCCTGGGCTCATTCTGATGTTTCTGGTCTCGTTTTCAGTCTAGATTCGTCCGCCTAATCCTATATAAACATCCCCCTAGCCCCATTCTCTTTACACCATTTTATTCTCTCCTTATGCTGCCTCTGGAATAATTGAAATAAATAAATTTAAAATAAAACACGAAGACTATTCTTGAAGACTATGGCTTGGAATTGCATATTGGAGATTCAAATAAAGTTAGAGCTTCAAGAAGGGAAGCAAAGGCTAATTCAACGGTTGCGAGCAACGTCATGCAAATCACCAACGCTATTTGATTATCCTTTTCTGAAACCGATCAATGTAAATCAGTTACTTTTAAGATTTGAACGTCTAGATCTACTTGTGGCATGAAATTAAATGAATATAAGAATATGCCTGATCCTCTCATTTGAATCTATGCTTGTATATGCCTTTGGATATAATTATGAACTATTTTGATTAATTACCTATGAGACTGTGCCTATGCCTATGACGTTGAAAACTATTGTTAATGTCCTAAGACTATGACTGTGAACATAATACTATGCCTATGCCTATGACTGTGAACATAAGACTATGCCTATGCCTATGATTATGAACATAAGACTATTGCCTACCACCATGATTCATGACTATGAGATTATTGCCTATGATTATGATATAAAACTATTGTCTATGACCAAGACTTTGAAATTACTACAGTTAATTGCCTATGACTATTTAGGATAATTGCCTAGGACTATTTTGGTTAATTATCCATGACTATTGTGGTTAATCGCCTATGATTCATAACTATGATATTTCTAGCTATGACCATGACTATGACTATTGTGGTTAATCACCTAAGACTATTATGGTTAATGGATTATGCACACTGTAGTTACAAACCATGTTGTATACCGAGCTGGCATTTTGTTGGATTTCATACCTAGGGTGTGACTTGCTTAGTTTATTCCTATTCGCTATTATGTACACCAAAACCATTAGATCCATTATCCTTGTATTTGCCTCGCTTTTGCATGCCTATTCTTTTATGTCAATTCTCATGTCTATCCTCTATTCCCTTTTTAGATTCATTTCATGAGTATTTAGAAAACTTGTGAAATCATGGTATACGTACGTTATGAATGTGGGGTTATTTGGGTAAAACATGAAATCTATATTATTTGGCATAATTTAGAGCATGTATTATAACATGACTATTAGATGCAAATTGGGGTAATTTGACGTGAATTATAGAAGATGTAATTTGATATATTGAATCTAGTATTGCTAGTAACCTAAGCTTTAGGCATAATTTGTAAACTAGAGTATCAAATTTAGTTTTGACATGAACTGTAAATAGGAATACTAGATCTAAATTAGCATAAAACTGCATGTTGGGTTAAACAATAGGTAAATCAAGATTTGAGCCTAGAATATAGGTATGTTAATTGGCTTGACAAATAAATTTGATATAGGCCAAATTTGTTTAAAAGAGTTGTTAGCAATTTACATATAGATAAAAAGGATAAATATGTAAATCTAGGAAAGATGAATATGCCTAACCCGAGGTTAGATTGAGTTACGGTATAAGACTGCCCGGAACCGCCCGACAAATACAGCAACCGTAACAATACCTATCTAATATGGGTGGTTAGAGCATTGAGCCCAAAAGGACCCGAGGTTAGACTGAGTTGCGGTGTAAATCTGCCTGGAACTAACCAGCACATCCAGTGACCGCAACAATATCTGTCTAATGTGAGTGGTTGGTGCTTTAAATGAATAATTTAAAGCTAAGAAACAATTAAGCCAGAATAGGAGGGTTAAGTCCACAGGAACACCTAACCAACTTAACATGTTAACAAGACAAGACTTGTAGGGGTTAAATAACCGTTATAACATGTTAACTAGACTAGAAGGTGGGGTTAAGTAAGATACACTTAGCCAATTTAACATGTTAACTAGACTAGAAGGTGGAGTTAAGTAAACTCAGAACACTTAGCCATCATAGTGTGCCAAATGAACAAGGCTAAGTTAAAACATGAAAGGACAATACTTAACCATTAGGGCATGTGAATTAAACAAACGTTAGGGTTAAGTTAACTAAGAGAACACTTAACCGTTATAACGTGTTAACTAAACAAATGGTTATGGTTAAGTTAAAGGGAACACATAACCAATACAAGATGAAGGGGTGGGATTAAGTAATAATAAATACTTAACCAGTATAACTTGATTTGTCGTAGGGTTAAGTCAACATGAACTACTGATAACACTTAACCAGTTTAACATGACAAATGAATGGGTTAAGTTAACTTGAATTGACTAATGACACTTAACTAGTCCAACTTGATGAGAAAGAGAACTAAGTAGTAAACCTTAGTTAGGAGGAATAAGTTGTAAACCTTAGTTAGGAGGACTAAGTTGTAAACCTTAGTTAAGAAAACGACGGTTCAGGAAACTAAGTAGTAAACCTTAGTAGAACACAAGAAGGAGCGAACGTCCATCTGATCTTAAAGAAGGCTCCAATAAACTGGGTTACGAAGCACGCGACTTTGAGGGGACGTGAGGGTACTCTTGGTATCCCTCTGTGAGGCTGCAGATGATCCGCCTGGGCTCACAGAGGTTAAGGTCTGCGTTAGAAGAACAAAGGGTATACCTTGGTTGCAATATAAGGCAACCTAAAGACTAGGATGGACCAGCGTGATTCGACGAGACTAGTAGCCCTGTGATAGCAACTCGTCGTCTACCTACCATCTTGAGTCAGTCGAGATACGTACAGCGGAAAGGCGGAGAACTCCAAAAGACCATATACTTGCTAACTAGTTATGGGTGCGGATGGCCATAGGTTAGTGGGCATAGAGGGCTTGCGTATAGTTCTCATTTTTCAAGGTGTGCCTTTCATTAGTTGAGGGAGGGGTCAGGTGGGACCATAGCCACAGGAAAAACAGACCTTAGCATTTGCATCGGAAGATATCTGAAAGCTCCTGACTGAGTTCCGTGTTTCTTGATTTTCCCTGCCACGAGACTCGGGTCGCACATACGGAGGACATGTGCATCTAGACATCGATAACGATTCACGACACATACGCGGGAAGAGTCTAGGAACATATACCGCTCTAGGTAGTGTGTCCTAGACTAGGGGGTATCGTTCGGTAGGTAGAATAATCGCTAGTTGGACATAGGTCGCGTAAACCCTAAAATCCGAGAAACGTTCAATAAGTAGTATAAACCCCAGTAGGCCTGGGAGCGAAAACCCTGGTTGGATCTAGAATGCGCTCGATAGAAAACCCTAGGTTAGACCAAAGTAATAAATAACAGATGTACACCTGAAACAACCATAATTGCGAGAATTGGGATCACGTATCTGTTCTTATCAGTTTATACAAATTACTAGTTAGGTGGTGCAAGGATATCGAAATTAGAATAACAGGGTAATCGCGAAGTAGAGAAAGTATGGAAGCATATTCAGTTTATCAGTATATTCAGCTTGTCGTTAGATCCAACTTATCAGTACATTCATTTTTATCTTACCTTGGCATAGCTTGCGTTATCTTGTTAACCCTATCATCATGCTATTGCCTTGTATTCAGTTAATCCATGTCGTGTTGTTTTTACCAGTTCACATGCTGAAAGTTACTGAACTTACCAGACTTTATGTCTGACTCCGTTTTCTTTCTTTTTCTTGTCTTCAGTCCCCCCTCCCCTGGTCCCCAGGGAGGGAACGTTACTATTTAGCTCAGTTTTTCTTTCCAAGCTTGAAGATTAGTCGAAATTTTGCTTGGATTCTCTTTTCCACTGCTATGGCTGGCTCATGCTACATTGGGGAATATAAATGTTATTTTATGCTTCTTTATTTTGTGAGACAAATACTCTGGTGTTGGAAAACAATTGTTGTACAAACTATTTTATCAATAAAGTAAAGTTTTGTTTTCCGCTGTTTTAATTATCTATCTTGTAATTTATCTGCATGTTTTACCTTAAATGCTCCACAGAACTTAGTGCATTCTCTTTGCGAGTGACACTAACGGATGTGGGGTGTTACATAAATATTGATGGTTTTTACCTTAAGATAACATAAGACATTTTTTAAATCAATATCTTTTCTGATATTATAATAGTGTCTAAATACAAATAAATATCAATCTAGTGGAACGCTTGCATCTCACGCTCCACATACATAGTATACAATCAAAACTGCAGGCTCTTATTGGAAAATGGATTTCCTGGCAACGTATGATACCACCTTCCTGAAAATGTACCTCCGGAGATGAATAGGGGTTTAATAAGAACATGTTGCAACCAAAGCTAAGCATGACCGCCCCCTCACTTCTATATAGAGTACTGAATATATCATTACCATGGTTGGGGGCCAGCCAACCTCAATGATAACATATATACAAAAATAGAAAGGGACAACCAAAGGCATTTGATTTCTCCAGGTCAGGTAATGATATACCCTTTTGATGGGTGCGACCCACATAGTCATGCGACCTACCCGATTTTGTGTCATTTCTCGGTTGATGAGGCTTGAGGTCATGAATATCTTTAGAAAATCTAGCCACCATTCACTTTGAATTCCACATCGTCAGATCCGCTAGATATCACTAATTAACATCCACAAAAATACCTAGGGTGTATAAGCTAAGAGAAACAAATTCCTCCGCCACCAACAGAATTACGTTTGTAGAAATCAATGTACTAGATCCTTTGCAAATACTCTATCAGACATCCGTCCATACAAGTCATCCAGGAACAGGATGAACCGAAGGCACCCTCCTACCAAATCCTAAATATCACTCTATAGATTAGTAGTGAGTAGTCCTTGCAGTCCATAGATTCCAATCACGATAGAATCACTGTCGAGATATCTCTGGTCGCTAAACCAGAGAAATTCAACAAGTAGTTCTTCCGCTCAGGACAGTCAATGGTCTTCAATTGCTCCATTTTTAACAATCATCTTTTACGTATTCACTAGTTCAGAATGGTTTTCGAATATAGATTCGATGCCGGTCTTTCTGTACCAACAATCGTATGGGTCAGATTTGACAGTTTGTTATTTAACTATCAAATGAATAACTGTGCAAATAAAAATGAGTTCACTGATTCAGTGCTCAACATTACGTGGCCTTTTAATTAAAAATAATTAACGAACAGTGACTTAAACTTCTAATTATCTTAATATTTTTAACAAAGTATTTACTTCTTATTTTAGCATAAGATTTATTTTCAAAACTATTTCAAATACGTAAGAATTAATTCATATATATATACACACACACATGTTCCTAACCTTGGTTTTAACAAATTTCTCGTAAAACGTTATTACTAGAAAACAATATCAAATTTCTATTCCTAGAATAAACTCATCCCAAAAACTTAACCTTTTTATTTCCTTTTATTTCTGGAAATATCGTTATATATATATATATATATATATATATGTATGTATATGTATATATATATATATATATTCTCAAAGCTTCCTATTTTCATTACTTTGGAAATCTCATTATAAATATTCTCAAATGTTGCCATTAACATTGCGTTATTATTTCGCATATGGAAATAATAAACTATTCTTAATCTCTTTCCCATTATAAAATAATATCATCCTCAGATAATCCTGGAGTCGTTCAGGTTGGGGTGTTTATTTACCTCTCAGACCTTGATCAACCACGTTCTTATCTTAAAATAAATATGAATTGTAATTAAAACCCATATTTCATTTTAATATCAAAAACAAATATCATTTAACTATTTTGTTTACAATATGGTTTTATAAAACCTTCTTACTTATGGAAATCCCCTTCTTGAATATAAATATTATTTCCTAATTCATTGATTAAGAAGTGAATTACTAAAATATCACTTTCCCTTCTACTTCTTTAAACAATTCGTTTAACAACTCGAGTTTTTGTTACAAAATCATATTACTCGCTCCTTTATTAAATTCACTTTTAACACTCTCTTTTTCTAATCCATTCGACCATTTCCCGCTTTGAAAATCTTATTTCAATTTCCCTAATTTTACTTAATTCCATTATTAATTAACGTTAAATTAAAATCAACGATTTAACACCTTATGTCTTTGTTTAAACATCGTTTACATAATTCTGGTTTAAGATAATACCCTTTTATTCTCAATTTCCTTTTTCTTAATTCAAACCTTAAGTCAACATTAATTTAAGCTATCGCTTAAATTCCTTTTATAACTTTGTTATAAAACTCGGGATTTAATATAAAACTGTTCATAAGCTCCTTTCACAATTCAATTAGATTTCATTTCCACTTCGATTACTTTTTAATGAATTCCAATTAAAAGGTAGTCTCTTAAATTATTATTAATTAAAATAATAGTTTACTTCAATCATTAACTACTGTAGCAGTAGTTAACTTCCTTTATTAACTAAAATGAATAGTAAATTCGTTTTTAAAATCTTATAAAATTTAACACAAATGTTAGTTAGACTATTTCATCAGATTTATTCAAAAATAATAATTTAATAATTACTCTCTGTTAAAAACGGTTGACTTAGTCAACGTAAAACACATTTATCTCGTTAACTAAATTCAATTAGTCCTTCCTTTAAATTAATTAATAATATAATTAATTTAAATAATTCCATTAATACAATTAATTTAAGTAATTCCACTTAATTGTTTCTTAAAAACAATTGTCAAATTCTTAATAGTTAGGTTAATTTTATACTTTCTTGCTTATAAATCTGATTAACACAGGAATTTACTTCATAAAATCATTTAATAATCACTTATAAATTTAAATCATAATTAATAACCATATATTTATTTTTAATAATTTTTATTCGAGATAATATATTTCAGAACTATCTTCAATTATAAAATAAATTTTGTAACTTCACTTCTATCGATTTACTTGACGGTAAATCAATATTTAGAAAATGATTGATTTATAGGCCATATACTGCCAATTACTAAACCAATATTACCCATTGGTTTAAACAAAATAATTGTTGAATTTCAGTTCAACGATCGACAACCAAATCAATCATTTAATCAGAATTGTTCATATAACGGTAATATGAAAATAAATATCATTAAATATATTTGAGGAATCCTGTTGGATTCCTCCAACCTCTTCTTCCCTGCATTAAAATAGATTATCTTACATAAATTCATTTGAATTCAATTTAACAGATAATTTCTGTAACAATAAATAATGCTTATTTAACATCATCCAATTAACAAAACAATTCAAACAATTAAACATGTTTATTAAATAAATGTGACCAACAAGGTAAGTTACCTTCATTGGTTCCAACCGTTAAAATAACGATTTTGTGTTTAACTAAAATTAAACAACATTTAATTTAATCGGTTCAATCAATATATGAATATATATATATATATATATATTTGACAAACAGTTAACCATTAGCAATCATCACACACAACTATAAAACCCAAGTTATATAAAATATAAGCGGGAAGAACTAAGTGAGTTTAACTCACCTTAATTTGATTCGCTGTCCATGACTCATTTTAATTAAATTAAATAGTTGATTAATTTAATTAAAAATTACGGGTAATTCCAATCATGTCTGTTTCTGTCTAGAATGGTTCCAAAATGTAGTGCTCATTGAGACGAGTCCAAAGTCTCTTGAATCGACCAATTCTGACCATATATGGATAAGTTATAAATATTTTAAGATTATATAATTTAAATTAAACTACTTTAGTTCCTAATTATTTAAATCAACTAATTAATAAAATTAATTACATTTGTGGCTTAACAAAACGTGTCAGACCCTCCGTCATTTTTGCTCAGGCTGTTCATCAATTACCCCATCAGCCTGCCTGCACAAATTAACATATAATAGATATATGATTTAAATTTAAATTAACTAATCTTTAATTGTAAAATTATAAACTTAGGTACTTAGTTTAGACTACCATGCTAAACACATTTATATCCTTCATTTCTTTGTGTATTCCATTCCTGTTCATGGCACACAAGTTATACGTAAATATGATTATAATTAAATAGTTTAAATTGTTAATTAACATTTCTATATTAATTACTTTGTTAATCATGAATTAGGCCGATTTCCTCCTCTGTTCTCGCGTTTGTTCACTGCAGCACTAAATATTATTCTTGTATCATTTTAAGTTATAGTTTGTATATAAGGAGTCTTATTAAAAATAATAATCCTTGATTAATAACTAATGAATCACTCAGTTATATTTGTTACGCCGATTATTCTTGGTTCCCATTGCACTATATATATATCGGATT
The DNA here is from genome assembly GCA_030737875.1 of Allium sativum. Classification (NCBI taxonomy): domain Eukaryota; kingdom Viridiplantae; phylum Streptophyta; class Magnoliopsida; order Asparagales; family Amaryllidaceae; genus Allium; species Allium sativum. The sequence continues at coordinate 326,555,998 of CM060926.1, forward strand.
TTAAATAGAGTAATTAACTCTTTTAATCTAATATTAATTAAAGTTTTCTAACTACTGTTAATACTTGGCCATGCAGTCCTTGGGTTTTAAACTATTTGCATCTCGTCTCCTATGCTTGCTTCCAGGTCGATAGTTCCAAATCCATTCACGAACTAAAAGCTTCACCATTGCTCCACCTTCAGGCAATCATAGTTTGATCGGAGGCTATCACAGCATGCGCCTACGTGTGCTCTACCATTGCCAGAAGTTCTGGCCAACTCAGTTGCGCCGTGTGTCCCCAATGACACTTGAAAAGTGGTGCCTTCCAGCTCTAATTCTTGTCAACTCGGTTCGCAAGAGGTCATCTCTACCGCACAGATCAAGGATCTCACCTAGCTCTACAAACGTTCTGTTAAACATTAGATGAAAAGGCGAACGGATTTGAAGTTAAAGAGGGAAAATTTTGAAGGAGGCTGACCGTTGATTGGGGAAGATGGGGGACCTTTTCTGGTTGACCACACATTTGTTAAAAACCTAGGGTTTGACCAATAGAATGATATTTATAGTGTGGGATGAAATATAATATTATTAATCGAACTTCACTGTGAAGTAACGTTTTGAAACCATCACAAATGATGTCCAATTGGGATGAAACTCCTAATCTTAACATAAAAAATTATTCCGGACCCGATGGGATAGGTTTCATTGAATTCCGAGGTTGTTTGTAAAAAGTCCTTTATAAATCATAGGCTAAAAATCTTGCTTTAAATTTCCCATGGTCATAAAATAAATTCAATCAACTTAAGACTTTGAAATTATACTAGACCTTTTTCGAATCCAACAAAATTTTGTTCGTTAAAATCGAAGTTCATTTGGCCAGTCGTTTATTCCTTTAAAGTTACCCCTGTCTAAATTGGCCCAAATAATATAAACGATTACAGCTTTTATCTTTGTCACGATCAAATGGTAAGTCTGATTGACATGAAATTTGAAATCTGATAATAATTATTAATACGAATCCAACGGCACAAGTTTCGTCGCATTCCGAGATTGTTTCCCGGTACACAATTTTTATATGTCAAACAACATTATTTTGGACACCAAAATACCCGATGTTCAAAAATAACAAACTACCTGCCTATTCCGACTCCAAACATCGATACTATAATAACCCAGAAAATCCGAACCAATTTAAAACTTTTATTTTGGCAATTTTGATGAATTTTGAATATTTAAAATGATTAATTTTAAATAATAATGACGAGAAATTTATTTTGAATAGAATTAGAAGGGAAATATTTATTTGAATCAACGTTAGAGTATAAATATTTATTTTTAATTATAAAAGGAATTGGAAATGGCACGGTAGTTTGAAAATTCGATTTCAAATTTCAAATGAAATGTACAGGTTTCAAAATAAACCGGATTTTAGCGAAACCAAAAATATTAGAATCTATTTGATAATATCTTTCCAATGAATCCGAAAAACTGAAATTTCATAGTGGTAATAAAAAGTTATGCCCAGTTGAAAATTCAGAATAGTCACTATGGAATTTTAGTCCTTAAAAATGGAAATTTTGCAAACGACCTCCGTTTTCGATGAAACCACTTTTGTTGGATCCAGGATGTCAAGTTATTGCTAGATTCCAAAATTCGTAATTTTTGAAAGCAATATGTGAGCGTGGCGAAAGAAAACGTGTTTTAACAGTTTTAGTCAATTTGGATCGACCAGAAAATGGCCATTTTTCAAACGGTCTCCAAATTTAATGATATTAGTTTTGTTAGGACTGTATCATCAATATGAAGCAAGAAAATATTTTTCGGGAGTTTTTAGAGTCCGTAGGTGGCCCTGGTAAATTGAAATGTGCGTTCAAATTCAATATATAGATTTATATTTTGATTTTGACGGAAACCAATCAAAATGGCCAATTGGCTTACGAAACACATCCCATTGTGTTCGGAATGAGGGTATTAGTTATGGACGACAGTTGTTGGGATTCATTTGGAGTTCGTGGTATTCTACAACTAATTGATGAATTAAAGAATTATAAAAGAATATAATATAATATATATTATACCCCTCCTTTTTTCTCAGAATCAAGTCTTTCCCCCGTCATTCCCAAATCTGCATCCCCTCTTCATTGAGAAAACCACCACGTTGACCCTCAGCGCACCGCCGCCGCGACATGGTCCGTCTCCGGCCACCTCCAACGCTCAGGCAGCCCCCCTCCGACCGTTCTCCTCACTCCCTCCTTCCCCAATTCAAACCCCACCACCCAATTCAGTCCAAAATCCATTGCCCGAGCCCCTAGCTGCCACCGCCCTTAATGCTGCACCACCCCCTCAGCCCGGCGCCGCCATCCTAACCTCGACACCCCCTTGCTCCACCTCAATAATCGCGCAATGTAAGTAATATCAAATTGAATTTAATTTTCAGTTTTATTATATAAACATTTTCATGATGATATGATTTATATGCATAAGGTTTTGATATAAAATTACGATTTTTATGTATATAGACGGGGATAAAAATATGTTTTTTATATTATAGAAATAATAAAATATGATTTTTATATTATAGAAATAATAAAAATATGATTTTTATACTATAGGAATAATAAAAATATGATTTTTATATTATAGAGATAATAAAAATATGATTTTTATATATGTAGTGAATCATAGATATGATTTTTAGATAAGTAAAGTAGTAAAAATATGATTTTTATTATCTAGGAAGTGAAGTAAAAATAGGATTTTTTTTTATATGTATGAAAGGTAAATAAAAATACGATTTTTATTATGAAGTTAGAGAAGTAAAAATACGATTTTTATCGTTTGGATGGCAATGTCGAAATGTGATTTTTATATATTCATTAGCGATAGAAAGATTCGATTTTTAACTCTATAGTAGTGGTATATAAATGTAATTTTTAACTATGTAGCGTTGTTATAAAAATATGAAATTAATTTTAGAAAAATAAAAATATAATTTTAGCCTGTGTATGTTATTTATAAAATAATCATACAAAGAAATAATAAATGATTGGTTAAAAATGTAATTTTTAATGTTGGTATGCTACATAGATCGACAATCAAAGCACGGTGAAGTAGAACCCAAAGGTGAGAACTCCTCACTGTAAATTTATTTTCTAGTTGAAATATATACTAGGATGCAGATGGTGCTTAGCAGCACCCGACACCCGTCGTCCACAGACCATGGATGACTTGTTTGTTTGATTGATGTGTTGTGAAAGTTGATTGATGTGTTGTGAAAGTTGATTGTGTGATGTGGAATGGAAATAAATATTTTATCATTAAAAATATAATTTTTAAAGTGTATATGAATAAAATATATATTTATAAACAAATCGGACGATTTGTTTATGTACACACATTCGACTGATATTGATTGGGATGATAAATTTTACACATCGCCCAACTGCACAGATAAATCTATATTTGTTGATTAAAACCCCACATGGGTATTGGGATGACATTTGACATACACTAGTCCCAATAATTAGTTCCATGTTGATCGATGGATTGATAGGTTGTTGTAAGCGTTAAATATTTATATTTGATGCTTATGCAATGTAGAATGCACTTTGGGTGATGGTTGATTTTTTTTCATGGTTGTTGTGTACATGTGCGTATGAAATCCATATAAATCAAATTATATGGTAATTAACTCTGTCTGATTCCAGTTCAGAAAGAAGGAATATTTTAAAATAACGATTATTTTAAAATAAGGAATATTTTCAAATAATATTCAGTTAAAGATCAAAATCACATTTTGACGTTCGATTTGGGATGGACACGAAAATATTTAAATATATAAAGTCGTGTTGATTAAATTAAAGCCATTTGTACGTGAACGATATTTATATTGATTTTATTCACTTTTATAATGAATATTGAAAAGGAATTGATTTCAACATCTAATGTTTTGAAAATATTATCATTTATGTATATATATTGATGATATCGAATATTCAATTTTGATTTGAAATTGAATATGAAGTTGAAATCGTTTTGAAAACGAATTTAAAATGATTTATAAAATACATTTTAAATGGAAATCGTTGAAATATATATTGTATATATTATATATATAATATAATGGCCAGAATAGAACGCACCGCGCTGCGGCAGTTCGCGAATTTCGACCATTGACTTCGAACGGACATTACGGGAGATCCGACCATCGGATTCTCCTAAAACCAGAACCGTTTGGGTTCGTATCGAAAAGAGCTTTCTAATGAATATTAGATATTGGAAATCTAATGGTTGGATTTGGAATTATGTCCAAATCAAATTTGGAAAAGGTCGTTGTAAGTGCAGTTCGATGGCCGTTTATGGAAATCGACTGTACGTGCCTTGATAAAATTATTAAAAATATCAATAATTAGTGTAAAATCATAAGAAATGATTTGGAAAGAATTGGGATGAAAAACTCCATATTTGAAAAGATAAAAGTTTATTTTTGTTGAAATGAACTAGTTTTGAACCAAAATTAACAATCCAATATTTTTAAATAAATAAACTGGATTTGAAATGGTTTTAAAAATAACCAGGATTTCCAATATATGAATGGGAATGGATTTGAATCAAAATTATATTTGGAATATTTCGATATTGGATTCCATGATTATACAGATATTGTGGAGGAATTTGGAAGATATAGATATATCGTTATTCCAATACGATATTTGTTGATTTTAGAATTTGATATCGAATGTGAAAACCCGTAACTTCCCCGGTAAGGAAAGCCCGGATATTTCGAGGACAAGACATATAGGAACGCAGACGGAAGAACATTTCATTGTTAATTACAACAATTCATCAGAATAAAAGAATATACAGAGTAAAAACAAATATTATACAGCAGAAAAATATCAAAGATTACAATAAATTACATAGCAGCGGAAAATAATACAATACACAACTGAAGGAGATATACGGATACAAAGCTTTTCGGATATCATTCCAGCTGTAAACCAGGATCCTGCGAATATAAATCTACAAAACCAAAATTACTAGTTGCCCGTGTCAAAATAAGGGCACCCAGAGTTTAGGTTAAAACAATAAACTCCAGGTTAGTCATGGGACTGGTGTGAGAACTAAAACAGTTATTAATCTTTATTTTAAAGTTAGGTAAGTCAAGGGACCACGCCGTATAACACGGAACGGGTTTCCTCCCAAGAATACCAGTGCATAAAACAACAGCGCAATGCTAAATAAAGAACAATGAAGCTATTATAAGACCCAGGTCCCATCACACAATGCAACGCAAGCCGGAGGATAGAGTTTTTAACTTATAATAGCCAAGAATGCTTGGTAAGTGAAATTTCATCTTTTATTATTACTATATGTGTATAGTGTCAAAACAATTTCAAATCATAAGTATCAATCATAGACGGCATAAGCGCCCCATCCCACTATGTCGCCATACTAGGCTCTACAATCAAAACCACACATGTCACGTATTGGAAGTTGGATTTCCATCTGTGAACCGAGGCAAAAGATAGTCCTCTACCGATTCGAGACGCTCTAGCCCATATCTCCGGAACAGCCGCAACTTCCCCTTGGATCGTTAGGGCCGGTCCACCGATGTGGATTATTATGCCTGAACACTACGTTTCCCCGCCCTTTGGGGCGTCAATGAGTCAACGAATGACTCCATTGGCTTCACATAGTCATCGATATATCCGAGGCGCCTCGCAACAGCAACAACCACATAAGTCAAACTCGTCAGGGCGTGTAAAACCACTAACACCACTTCTAACTAGAAGGAAACGCATGCCCTCCCTGATGTCCTCTCCCGTTTTTAGTTCACAGCCGGGGTGTGAGGCTCGCGAATCAACGTTACACAAAGCTATGCCACACAGGCCGTGCTTTGACCATCAACCACAAGACTTTGCTTTTCAATAGAAGCCTTGATCAATTGTCACTTAGGCATGCCACATAGGCAATTCACTCCATGCGATGGATATCCATCAATATATAACCCCTGAGCTCGTACGTCTCAGAGAAGAGCGTTAAGCAAGAGAATAAATTTTATGTCGCTAAACAGATATTGATTTAATATAAATCAATCACACGGACTGAAATCCATTGTCAGACACACAGTCCATTTACAAGTTCGTTCTGGGTCTGAACGAAACCGGAGGTACCTAGTACCTCGCATATCCATCGATCTCCAAGTACGTCTGGACGATCACCAACTGATTCTCTCCTCTTGGGTGCACGGCCCAATCAAGATCATCAGTAGTTATCCAAATGACGTGAAGACCTCCGGTCTTCCACCACCGTCTTCATCTTCGACACCACATCGAATTAGTTATTCAGAATGGGATAAACCCGGTCTTTCTGAATAACTCGCGTATATAATAAACAAGTGTTACACAAACACAACATACGCATCATTCCAATTCAGAATATTCTTTTATTCAAATATTATTATACTTTGGGAAAGGTTCCCATTAATTTTATCAAAGATAAATTCTTTAAATTTATTCTTTAATCTTCTTTGAATATCAATTCAAACTAGTCGGGATTAGCGAACCACACAGGAGTAATCATTTATTTCCCAATCCCAACCTATTCATCCCATGAAGTAAAACTGGGAATACTTCATATCTAACACCACGGTGTTATCGGTAAATTCAATTACCATTTCACGTTCAAATCTAATTAAAGATTTAACTATTGCCTGGAGTAAAACTGGTGATACTCCATTCTCGATCTTTTCAATCTAATTAAAGATTCATTAAAACTCCACTAAGTTTTAATCCTTAACTGGGTTAAAGAATCAGTGTCATTTAAAACACGTTTCACAATAAACCCAAAATCACATTCTATTAATTATCGGGTTAAAGAACAAGTGTTATTTAAAAAAATGTTCACGATAAACCCAAAAATCAATACCAATTCAATTCCAATTAAATATTATTTAATTGGTACACTTCATTAAATCTAAATAAAAAGATTTAATCTTTTTCTCAACTGGGCTTAAGAACGGTGTTAATGAAGACACCTATCACGACAAACCCAAATCACATTTGATATTAAATACAAGGCTCTGAATAGAAAATATATCGGCTTATATTCAATATCAAATTCTACGACCAAAAAATATCGTATTGGAAATAACAATATAAATATATCTTTCAAATTCCCATAACAATACATGTATCATCACGAAATCCAATATCGAAATATTCCAAAGACTATTTCGATTCAAATTCATTCCAATTCAATTATTGGAAATTTTGGTTACTTTTAAAACCCTTTTCAAATTCAATTTATTTATTTAAAAATAAATAGAATTATAATTCTAGTTCAAAACTAGTTCATTTCGATAAAAATCTATTTTTATCTTTTCAAATGTGGAGTTTTTCATCCCAATTCTTCCCAAATCATTTCTTATGATTTTACACAAATTATTACTATTTTTAATAATTTTATCAAGGCCCGTACAGTTGATTTCCATCAACGGCCATCGAACTGCACTTACAGTGACCTTTTCCAAATTTGATTTGGACATAATTCCAAATCCAACCGTTAGATTTCTAATTTCTAATATTCGTTAGAAATCTCTTTTCGATACGAACCCAGTGGTTCCACTTTTAGGAGAATCCGACTGCCGGATCTCCCACAATATCCATTCGAAGTCAATGGTCGAAATTCACGAACTACCGCAGCGCGGCGCGTTCTATTCAGGCCATTATATTATATATAATATATACTTCGTCGGTTTCCTTTTTAACGTATTTTATAAATCGTTTTAAATTCGTTTTCGAAACGATTTCAACTTCATTTTCAAATTCAAATCAAGATTGAATTTTTCAATATAAATTCGTTTTATATTCATCTCAAATTGCTTTCAATTTAAATCGATTTTTAATTCAATTTCATTTCGTTTTCAATTCAATTCAATTTCAATTCAAATTCATTTCTATCCAATTTCAATTCTATTCAATTTCAATTCGAATTCATTTCAAATTGATTTCCGTTTAATTTCAATTTGATTCGAATTCATTTTCAAAATATTTGATTTTGAAATCACTTTTTAATATTCATTGTAAAAACGAATATAATCGATATAAATATCGTTTGCATCAAAATGGCGTCAATCTAATCAACACGGCTTCATATATTTCTATTTTCAAATATTCTATTTCAAATATTTCTATTTCAAATATTTCTTTTTCAAATATTTCTTTTTCAAAACTGGAATGAGGCCCAATCAATTACCATATAATGTTAATTATATGGATTTTCTACAACACATGTACAAAACAACAACGGTAAATAATCAACCATCATCCAGAGTGCACCACACAACTGCATAAGCATTAAATATAAATAATTAATGCTTACATAGTCTATCGACCAATCGATCGACATACAACTAAACAATTGAGATTAGTTTACGTCAAATATCATCCCAATACCCGTGGTGGGTTTCAAACAATCAAACACAGATTTTTTTGTGCAGTTGGGTGATGTGTAAAATTTATCGTCCCAATCAATATCAGTCAAATGTGTATTTATAAACAAATCGTTTGATTTGTTTATATTAATTTATTTCATTTCATATATACGTTAAAAATTCTATTTTTAACTATAAAATATTTTTAACTATATAAATATTTCATTTCACATCACATTACACAATCAACTACACATCAAAATCAAACAAACAAGCATACAAGCCGTCCATGGTCTATGGACGACGGATGTCGGGTGCTACTAAACATGGTCTGCATCCTAGTATATATTTCAAACTAGAAATAAATTAAAGGTGAGGAGTTCTCATCGAATTAGCTAATCCAAACTTCTTGACTCTTCATATGTAGAAAATCTCCGTCGTTTCTTCTTTCATCACTTTCGTCATCCGTATTCACTACATATATAAAAATCGAATTTTTTTACTTCGCTATTCAATATATAAAAATCGAATTTTTACTTCGCTATTCAATATATAAAAATCAAAATTTTACTTCGTGATTCAGTATATAAAAATCGAATTTTTACTTCGCTATTCAATATATAAAAATCGAATTTTTTACTTCGTATTCAATATATAAAAATCAAATTTTTACTTTGCTATTCAATATATAAAAATCCAACCTTTCTCTATGATAAAAGTATGATCATTTTAGTTTTAAAAAAAATCATATCTTTATTTTTCTTTATAAACAAAATCATATTATTTTTTATATGAAATTATGTATATTAAAAATCATGTTCACATTTCAAATCTCTTCTACAAAAATTGAATTTTTATTTACATAATAAAATAGAAATGGAAATTAAAAACTCACTGAAGCTTTTGGAGGTGGGGATGGGGGTCTTTCAGTCTGAGAGGGGCTCGGCTTGCAGTGTTGGCGGAGGGGAGCGGAGCAGCTTGCCGGGAGGCCACTGGCGGCGGGGGTCCATGGGTTTGGAGCGGTTTGGGGGCTGGGCATTTGGGCGTTACGGTTTCTTATTAGAAGAAGAGGAGAGAGAAGGTGACGAGGAGGAGGAAGGGATGGGGTGGCGCTCGACGGCCGGAGGGGGAGCTCGCCTCTGGTGGCACGGCTAAAGGGGGAAGGGCAACGTTGAAAAAGGGAATCGGGTTATCTCGATTGGGGGAGGGCGTTGACTTTAGGGGGCGGCGGTTGGCCCTCCGGCGGTGGTGATGGCGTCGCCATCTTGATCTGGAAAGATCAAGTTTTTTTTCTTCTTTTCTTCTGAGAATTAACGAGAGAGGGGGGTAAAGGAGAAAAGGGGTGTTGACTTTATTTTATTTAATTTATTATTTTAATTTTTTCAAAAAGTAACTTTTTATTTTGACCTCTAAACGAGGCCCACCGACTGTCGTCCATAGCTAATTACCCCCATTCCGAACACAATGGAATATGTATCACAAGCCGATTCGATCGTTTTGAACAGTTTTCATCAAAATCAAAATATAACTCTATATATTGAATTTGAACGCGCATTTCATTTTACTGGGGCCACATACTAACTAGAAAAATTCCCGAAAAATATTTTCTAGCTTCGTATTGACAATACGGTCCTAACAAAACCAATTTCGTCAAATTCTGAGACCGTTTGAAAAATGGCCATTTTTAAGGGCCGAAATTCCATAGCGACTATTCTGAAATTTCAACTGGACATAACTTTTGATTCCCGCTATGAAATTTTGATTTCTCGGATTCGTTGGAAAGATAATCTCATTTAGATTCAAATATTTTTGGTTTCGCTAAAATCTGGTTTATTTTGCACCCTGTACATTCATTTGAAATTTGAAATCGAATTATCGAACTACCGCGCCATTTTCAATTCCTTTTATAATTATAAATATTTATATTCTATAGTCGATTCAAATAAATATATTCGTTCGAATTCTATTCAAAATAAATTTATCGTTGTTATTATTTAAAATAATTCATTTTGAATAATCAAAATTTGCTAAAATTGCCAAAATGAAAATTTTAAATTGGCTCGGATTTTCGGGTTATTACAATCTCCCCCACTTAAAACTTTTCGTCCCCGAAAAGGAACGAAGCCGAAAGTTGTTTAACTAATCAACTGAACTTTCATTATTTTCATTACGGCTAAAGTTCTTCAACTTTTCAGTTTCTATGAACTTTTCAAATTTTTCAAAAATTTGGCTAACACCCTAAATTTTCGAAAAATTTCGCCATAACCTCCCCTACACTGGGGACTTCGGGATATTTCATATAGCCTCCCATGGCCTTCTTCAATTCAAAAGAAAAAGAAAAAAAGCCAATCGGCCCATAAAATCATCATCACCCAAACAGAACAGTAAATTATGGTAAACATGTACCTATTTGTCGGGGAAACAATTTTGTTATTCTGCTCTAGCCTCCTTGCAATGACCTATTCAGTGTAAGTACATGTATATGCATGCAAATGCGATAATTTTTCAATACAATTCACTATTTGGTTCAATTTGGCTATATGGTTCAACATTTAATTAATCAAACAATAATCAAACAACACAACCATCAATCAATTAGTTGATTTACGTTTCAAATTCATAACTTTGATATATAGTCAAAAATCACATTTTTGATGCCAAATCACAACAAAATATTCTAACTATATTTTGGTTCTCACACCAGTCTAATGGAAATATATAGATATCACACCTTCGAAACTCGAATACCAATTCTGATGATGTCTAGACTATCATCAGAATCATCTCCGGGCGACTAGAGTGTGCTTCTATGTCTATCCAGTATGTTAAAACTTCAAATATATGCAGATCAGACGTATATGCAAAATTTATATATAATGGATTGTCCAAATCAATATAAATAAATATTCAAATATGAATAATTGAATTCAAATTTTCAAAACAAAAATATTTTTCATTTTAAAAATATTCTCTTCGCACTCGTTCTAGGATACTACTGATCCTATCTCTAACGAGTCATCTAATTGAATATTACTAATCTAATATCTGATGAATTCTTTCATATTGTTCTAATGTGTCTTGTTCTCTAAGCTTTGTAAACCAAAGCTCTGATACCAACTGTGAAAACCCGTAACTTCCCCGGTAAGGAAAGCTCGGATATTTCGAGGACAAGACATATAGGAACGCAGACAGAAGAACATTTCATTGTTAATTACAACAATTCATCAGAATACAAGAATATACAGAGTATAAACAAATATTATATAGCAGAAAAATATCAGAGATTACAATAAATTACATAGCAGCGGAAAATAATACAATACACAACTGAAGGAGATATACGGATATAAAGCTTTCCGGATATCATTCCAGCTGTAAACCAGGATCCTGCGAATATAAATCTGCAAAACCAAAACTACTAGCTGCCCGTGTCAAAATAAGGGCACCTAGAGTTTAGGTTAAAATAATAAACTCCAGGTCAGTCATGGGACCGGTATGAGAACTAAAACAGTTATTAATCTTTATTTTAAAGTTAAGTAAGTCAAGGGACCACGCCGTATAACACGGGACGGGTTTCCTCCTAAGAATACCAGTGCATAAAACAACAGCGCAATGCTAAATAAAGAACAATGAAGCTATTATAAGATCCAGGTCCCATCACACAATGCAACGCAAGCCGGAGGATAGGGTTTTTACCTTATAATAGCCAAGAATGCTTGGTACATGAAATTTCATCTTTTATTATTACTATAAGTGTATAGTGTCAAAACAATTTCAAATCATAAGTATCAATCATAGACGGCATAATCGCCCCATCCCACTATGTCGCCATACTAGGCTCTACAATCAAAACCCACATGTCACGTATTGGAAGTTGGATTTCCATCTGTGAACCGAGGCAAAAGATAGTTCTCTACTGATTCGAGACGCTCTAGCCCGTGTCTCAGGAATAGCCGCAACTGCCCCTTGGATCGTCAGGGTCGGTCCACCGATGTGGATTATTATGTCTGAACACTACGTTTCCCCACCCTTTGGGGGCGTCAATGAGTCAACGAATGACTCCATCGGCTTTACATAGTCACCGATATATCCGAGTCCCCTCGCAACAGCAACAACCACATAAGTCAAACTCGTCAAGGCGTGTAAAACCACTGACGCCACTTCTAACTAGAAGGAAACGCATGCCCTTTCTGATGTCCTCTCCTGTTTCGGGTTCAAAACCAGGGTGTGAGGCTCGCGAATCAACTTTACACAAAGCTATGCCACACATGCCGTGCTTTAATCATCAACCACAAGACTTTGCTTTTCCACAGAAGCCTTGATCAATTGCCACTTAGGCATGCCACACACGCAATTCACTCAATGCGATGGATATCCACCAATATATAACCCCTGAGCTCGTACGTCTCAGAGAAGGGCGTTAAGCAAGAGAATAAATTCTCCGCCGCCAAACAGATATATATTTAATAGAAATCAATCACACAGACTGAAATCCAATGTCAGACACACAGTCCATTTACAAGTTCTTTCGGAGTCTGAACGAAACCGGAGGCACCTAGTACCCCGCGTGTCCATCGATCTCCAAGTACGTCTGGACGATCACCAACTGATTCTCGCCTCTTGGGTGTACGGCCCAATCAAGATTATCAGTAATTATCCAAACGACGTGAAGTCCTCCGGTATTCCACCACCGTCTTCATCTTCGACACCACGTCGAATTAGTTATTCAGAATGGGATAAACCCGGTCTTTCTGAATAACTCACGTATATAATAAACAAGTGTTACACAGACACAACATACGCCTCATTCCAATTCAGAATATTCTCTTATTCAAATATTCTTATACTTTGGGAAAGGTTCCCATTAATTTTATCATAGATAAATTCTTTAATTTTATTCTTTAATCTTCTTTGAATATCAATACAAACTAGTCGGGATTAGCGAACCACACCGGAGTAATCATTTATTTCCCAATCCCAACCTATTCATCCCATGAAGTAAAACTGGTAATACTTCGTATCTAACACCACGGTGTTATTAGTAAATTCAATTACCCTTTCACGTTCAAATCTAATTAAAGATTTAACTATTGCCTGGAGTAAAACTGGTGATACTCCATTCTCGATCTTTTCAATCTAATTAAAGATTCATTAAAACTCCACTTAGTTTTAATCCCTAACTGGGTTAAAGAATCAGTGTCATTTAAAACACGGTTCACAATAAACCCAAAATCACATTCTATTAATTATCAGGTTAAAGAACAAGTGTTATTTTGTAACAACCCGAAAATCTGGGCCAGTTTAAAATTTTTATTTTGGCGATTTTAGCGAATTTTAATTATTTAAAATGGATTATTTTAAATAATATCGTCGGGAAATTTATTTTGAATATAATTCGACGTATATATTATATACGTCGTCGTTAGAATATAAATATTTATTTATATATATAAATAGAATTGAAAATGGCGCGGTAGTTCGATAATTCGATTTCAAACTTCAATTGAATGTACCGGGTGCAAAACAATCCGGATTTTAGTGAAACCAAAAACATTAGGATCTAATTGATGATATCTTTCCAGCGAATCCGAAAAATCGAAATTACATAGCGGGAATCAAAAGATATGTCCAGATGAAAATTCTGAATAGTCGCTATGGAATTCAGGCCCTAAAAAATGGAAATTTTACAAATGACCTCGGATTTCGACAAAACCACTTTTGTTGGATCCGCAGTGTCAAGTTATTGCTAGATTCCAAATTTCATAATTTTTCGAATCAATATGTGAGCGTGGCGAAAGAAAACGCGTTTGACCAGTTTCAGTTGATTTTAATCGACTGGAAAATGGCCATTTTTCAAACGGTCTCAGAATTCGACGAAACTAGTTTTTTTAGGACCGTATCGTCAATACGAAGCTAGAAAATATTTTTCTGGAATTTTTCGTGTTCGTATGTGGCCCCGGTAATTTGAAAGGTACGTTTAAAATTCAATATAAAGATTTAAATGTAAATTCAACGGAAACTGATTCAAACGATCAAATCAACCTACGAAACATATCCCATTGTGTTCGGAATGGGGGTAAAACGCTATGGACCACAGGCGGTGGGCCTCGTTTCGAGGTCGTATGAAAAAGTCAACTTTAGATTGAATTAAATAATTAAATAAAAAAAAAACCTTTCTCCCCCTTATTTCCCTCTGGCCCCCCCACGTTCAAATCGACAGATTCAAAAACAAAAAAAAACAAAAAAAAGGGAAAACTGCTAAACCCTAGGAGGGCGCCGCCCTCTGCCTGACCACCATCGCCGGAGGCGGCGGACCCTCCTCCCTCAGGCGGCGCACCTGCTCCGTTCTCCCTCCCCTTCCTTTCCTCTGGCAGAATCCGACGTTCGAAACCCCCCCTCGTGAAAACAACGCACCGCACCCTCCTCCAGCGCAGCCGCCTCCTCACGCCATCGCCAGCTCCGGCGAAACCCCCCTGTCTCCGACCGTGACTTCCCCCGGCCTGCCTCCTTCGAAAGACAGTAAGATCTTTATTTTTGTTTATATAAAAAAACTGATTTTTGTTTATATAAAAAAACTGATTTTTGGTTATATTAAAAACTGATTTTTGTTTATATGAAAAACTGATTTTGTTTAGTTTAAAACTGAGAAAGATTGGATTTTTGAACACATGAAAAGATTAGATTTTTATGTTATAAAAATATATGATTTGCTAATAAAAACTTATAGAAAAATTTGATTTCTAATTCATAGAAATGCTTTGTTTTTTTATTGGAAATGTTGATTAAATTTTTATATATGGAGCATTGAAATAAAAATATGATTTTTATATATTGAATATCGAAATAAAAATATGATTTTTATATATTGAACATCGAAATAAAAATATGATTTTTATATATTGAACATCGAAATAAAAATATGATTTTTATATATTGAACTTCGAAATAAAAATATGATTTTTATATATCGAATAGCGAAGTAAAAATTCGATTTTTACATATGTAGTGAATACGGGCGAAGATGACAAAACGGCGAGAACGAAGAAGATTTATATCAATGAAGTGCCGTGGAGCTAGGATAGCTATAGGTGAGAACTTCTCACCTTTCAATTTAAATTTTCTAGTTATATATATATACTAGGATGCAGACGGTGCTTAGTAGCACCTGACACCCGTCATCCACAGAACATGGATGGCTTGTTTGTTAGATTGTTTGGTTGTGTAGTTGGTTAAATTATTTGGTTTGAATTGAATGGTTTGGTGAATTTGATTGATGTGTGAATGGCGTGGGCCTTCACTAGACCGGGGATAAGGCTAGGCCTCGTCCCGTTTCTAGTATCGTGCCGTTATGCCGCCGAAATTTTCTAAAATAAGTTAGAAAAATAAAAATATCATTTTATTGAATAAATGAATTGAATAGAAATTCATAGGTTGAAATAAAATGTTTTATCGATAAAAATATAATTTTTAACGTGAAGTGAATAAAATAAAATATTCATTTATAAACTGGACGGTTTGTTTATGTACACCTATTTGAATGACATTGATTGGGACGATAAATTTTACACATCGCCCAACTGCACAAATAAAAAAAATCTGTGTTTGATTGTTTGAAACCCCACACGGGTGTTGGGATGAAATTTGAAGTTCACTCATCCTGATTGATTAAATACGTCGATCGATTGATTGACAGGCTGTTATAAGCGTTGAATATCTATATTTGATGCTTATACAGTGTAGTGCACTTTGGTTGATGGTTGATTATTTTCAATGCTATTATATACATGTGTTGTATGAAAATCCATATAATTAATTTTATATGGTAATTGATTGGGCCTCATTCCAATTTGAAAAACAAAGAACAATATAAAATAAAAGTTCATGTGTTGACAGTACTCATCCCTTAAATTGGTCATGTGTTGAACGAAATATTTTGATAATACCAACTATTTTGAAAAAGAAATATTTGAAATAGAATATTTGAAAATAGAAATTTATGAAGCCGTGTTGATTAGATTGACGCCATTTTGACGTGAACGATATTTATATCGATTTTAAACGATTTCGAAATGAATTGAAAATGAATTCAAATTGAATTGAAAACGATTTCGAAATGAATTGAATTGAAAACGATTTCGAAATGAATTGAAAACGAATTCAAATTGAATTGAAAACGATTTCGAAATGAATTGAATTGAAAACGATTTCGAAATGAATTGAAAACGAATTCAAATTGAATTGAAAATGATTTCGAAATGAATTGAATTGAAAACGATTTCGAAATGAATTGAAAATGAATTCAAATTGAATTGAAATTTGAATTGAATAGAAATGAATTTTAAAACGAATTTATAAAGAAGAATTCAATTTTGATTTGAATTGAAAAGGAAGTTGAAATTGCTTTTGAAACGAATTTTAAAACTATTTATATAATTCGTTTTAAATAGAAATCGACGAAATATATATTATATATATAATATAATGGCCTGAATAGAACGCGCCGCGCCGCGGCAGTTCGTGAATTTCGACCATTTATTTCAAACGGACATTGCGGGAGATCCGACCGTCGGATTCTCCTAAAACAGGAACCGTTGGGTTCGTATCGAAAAGAGCTTTCTAACGAATATTAGAAATTTGAAATCTAACGGTTGGATTTGGAGATACGTCCAAATCAAATTTGAAAAAGGTCGCTGTAAGTGCAGTTCGATGGCCATTGATGGAAATCGACTGTACGGGCCTTGATAAAATTATTAAAAATAGTAATAATTTGTGTAAAATCATAAGAAATGATTTAGAAAGAATTGGGATGAAAAACTCCCTATTTGAAAAGATAAAAATAGATTTTTATCGAAAGGAACTAGTTTTGAACTAGGATTATAATTCTATTTATTTTTAAATAAATAAATTGAATTTGAAAAGGGTTTTAAAAATAACAAGAATTTCCAATGATTGCATTGGAGTGGATTTGAATCGAAATTGTCTTCGGAATATTTCGATGTTGGAATTCGTGATTATACAGATGTTGTTATGGAAATTTGAAAGATATATATTTATATCGTTATTTCCAATACGACATTTGTTAGTCGTAGAATTTGATATTGAATATAAGCCGATATATTTTCTATTCAGAACCTTATATTGAATATCAAATGTGATTTGGGTTTGTCGTGAATGGTGTCTTCACTAACACTGTTCTTGAACCCAGTTGAGAAAAGATTAAATCTTTTTATTTAGATTTAATGAAGTGTACCAATTAAATAATATTTAATTGGAATTGAATGGATATTGATTTTTGGGTTTATCGTGGACAGTGTTTTTAAAATAACACTCGTTCTTTAACCCGATAATTAATGGAATGTGATTTTGGGTTTATCGTGAACTGTGTTTTAAATGACACTGATTCTTTAACCCAGTTAAAGATTAAAACTAAGTGGAGTTTTAATGAATCTTTAAATAGATTGAAAAGATCGAGAATGGAGTATCACCAGTTTTACTCCAAGCGATAGTTAAATCTTTAATTAGATTTGAACGTGAAATGGTAATTGAATTACCGATAACACTGTGGTGTTAGATATGAAGTACTACCAGTTTTACTTCATGGGATGAATAGGTTGGGATTGGGAAATTAAAACAAATGACTATTTCGGTAAGGTTCGCTAATCCCGACTAGTTTGAATTGATATTCAAAAATAGATTTAAGAATAAATTCAAGGAATTTATCTTGGATAAAATTTATGGGAACCTTTCCCTATGAATGTGAAATTTAGAAACTAACTGTCGGTTAGCCAAGCAAAAGGGTTTTCTGGATATTGATCTGATGTTGGTTTCGGCCCTCGGGGTTAATATTTGGGGAATTATTCTCTTGATTAATTTACGGTTAGTGACTAATGAATTGGAATGAGGCGTATGTTGTGTTTGTGTAACACTTTTATAATATATACGCGAGTTATTCGGGAAGACCGGGTTTATCCCATTCTGAATAACTGATACGACGATAAGTCGAAGATGAAGACGATGGTCGAAGACCGGAAGTCTTCATGTCGTTTGGGTGATTACTGATGATCTTGATTAGGCTGTACACCCAAGAAGATGGAAACAGTTGGTGATCGTCTAGACGTACTTGGAGATCGATGGATATGCGGGGTACTAGGTGCCTCCGGTTTCGTTCAGACCCAGAACGGACTTGTAAATGGACTGTGTGTCTGACATTGGATTTTAGTCCGTGTGATTGATCTCTATTAAATATATGTCTGTTTGGCGGCAGAGAATTTATTCTCTTGCTTAACGCCCTTCTCTGAGACGTACGAGCTCAGGGGTTATATATTGATGGATATCAAACGCATGGAGTGAATTGCCTGTGTGGCATGCCTAAGTGGCAATTGATCGAGGCTTCTGTTGAAAAGCAAAGTCTTGTGGTGATGATCAAAGCAAGGCCTTTGTGGCGTAGCTTTGTGTAACGTTGATTCGCGAGCTTCACACCCGATATGAACCAAAAACGGGAGAGGACGTCAGGGAGGGCATGCGTTTCTTCCTAGCTAGAAGTGGCGTCAGTGGTTTTACACGCCCTGACGAGTTTGACTTATGTGGTTGTTGCTGTTGCGAGGCGCCTCGGATTGATCGGTCGTTCTCGAACCGATGGAGTCATTTAGTTGGCTCGTTTACGCCCCATAGGGCGGGGAAACGCATGTTCAGGGTTTAAGTTTAATTCACATCGGTGGACTGGCCCTGAGGATCCAAGGGTCACTCGAGCTCTGATCCTGAGACTCGGGCTAGGCAGTCTCGAATCGGTTGAGGACTATCTTTTGCCTCGGTTCATAGACGGAAATCCAATTTCCAAATACGTGACTTTGCGGTTTTATTTGTAGAGCCTAGTATGGCGACATAGTGGGATGGGGCGCTCATGCCGCCTATGATTGATACTTATGATTTGAAGTTGTTTTATACACTATGCACTTATATTAGTATCAAATGATTTGTTTTAAACGTATCAAGCATTCTTTGGCTGTTATAAGGGAAAACCCTATCCCCTGGCTTGCGTTTGCATTGTGTGATAGGACCTGGGTCTTATAACAGCTTCATTTTTCTTTATTTAGCATTGCGCTGTTTGTTTTATGCACTGGTATTCTTGGGAGGAAACCCGTTCCGTGTTATACGGCGTGGTCCCTTGATTTACCTAACTTGAAAATAAAGAATTAATAACTGTTTTAGTTCTCACACCAGTCCCATGACTGACCTAGAGTTTATTGTTTTAACCTAAACTCTGGGTGCCCCTATTTTGACACGGGCAGCTAGTAGTTTTGGTTTTGCAGATTTATATTCACAGGATCCTGGTTTACAGCTGGAACGATATCCGGAAAGCTTTGTATCCGTATATCTCCTTCTAGTTGTGTATTGTATTATTTTCCGCTGCGATGTATTTAAATGTAATTTAAATCTTTTATATTTCTGTGTAATATTTATTTGTTTATACTCTGTATATTCTTGTAATCTGATGCATTGTTGTAATATACAATGAAATGTTCTTCTGTATGCGTTCTGTTGTGGCTTGTTCTCGAACTATCCGACACTTTCCTTTACGGGGAAGTTACGGGTCTTTACAATTGGTATCAGAGCTTTGGTTTACGAAGCTCAGAGAACAAAACATATTAGAACCATACGAAAGAATTCATCAGATATTGGATTAGTAATATCCAATGGAACGACTCGTTAGAGATGGGATCAGTAGTATCCTAGAACGAGTGTGAAGAGTATATTTTTGAAAATGAAAACAAATTTTGTTTTGAAATCAACTATTCGTATTTGATTATCTATTTATATTGAGTTGGACAGTCCAGTATATAAAGATTTTGCGTATACGTCTGATCCACGTGTATTTGAAATTGTAATATACTGGATAGATATAGAATCACACTCTAGTCGCCCGAAGATGATTCTGATGATAGTTCGAACATCATCAGAATTGGTATTCGTGTTTCGAAGGTGTGATATCTATATATTTCCTATTGACTGGTGTGAGAACCAAAATTAGATAGGGCCTATTGTTGTGATTTGGCATCAAAAACATGATTTTTGTATATGTATCAAAATTATGAATTTGAAACTCTAATTCACTAATTGATTGATGTTTGTGTTGTTTGTTTAGTTGTTTGATAATTTTGAACCATTATGCCTAATTGAACCAAATATTGAATTGTATTGAAAATTGGTCGCATTTGCTTGCATATACATGTATATCATTGAACAGGTCATAGCAAGGAGGCTAGAGCCGAAGAATATAATTTGTTTGCACGACAAATAGGTACATGTTTACTACATAATTTACTGTTTTGTTTGGGTGATGATGATTTTGTGAGCCTATTGGCTAGCCGCTTGGCTTTTTCTTTTTCTTTTTGAGATCTGAAGGACCGGGGAAGCTATTTGAAATTCCCCGATGCTCCCATTGCAGGGGAGGTTATGGCGAAATTTTTCGAAAATTTAGGGTGTTAGCCAAATTTTTGGAAATTCTCAGAAACTGAAAGGTTGGAGAATGGAAGCCAGATCGAACGTAGAGTTGATTAATCAAACAACTTTCGACTTTGTTCCTTTTCGGGGACGAAAAGTTTTAAGTGGGGGAGATTGTAACAACCCGAAAATCTGGGCCAGTTTAAAATTTTTATTTTGGCGATTTTAGCGAATTTTAATTATTTAAAATGGATTATTTTAAATAATATCGTCGGGAAATTTATTTTGAATATAATTCGACGTATATATTATATACGTCGTCGTTAGAATATAAATATTTATTTATATATATAAATAGAATTGAAAATGGCGCGGTAGTTCGATAATTTGATTTCAAACTTCAAATGAATGTACCGGGTGCAAAACATTCCGGATTTTAGTGAAACCAAAAACATTAGGATCTAATTGATGATATCTTTCCAGCGAATCCGAAAAATCGAAATTACATAGCGGGAATCAAAAGATATGTCCAGATGAAAATTCTGAATAGTCGCTATGGAATTCAGGCCCTTAAAAATGGAAATTTTACAAATGACCTCGGATTTCGACGAAACCACTTTTGTTGGATCCGCAGTGTCAAGTTATTGCTAGATTCCAAATTTCATAATTTTTCGAATCAATATGTGAGAGTGGCGAAGGAAAACGCGTTTGACCAGTTTCAGTTGATTTTAATCGACTGGAAAATGGCCATTTTTCAAACGGTCTCAGAATTCGACGAAACTAGTTTTGTTAGGACCGTATTGTCAATACGAAGCTAGAAAATATTTTTCTGGAATTTTTCGTGTTCGTATGTGGCCCCGGTAATTTGAAAGGTACGTTTAAAATTCAATATAAAGATTTAAATGTAAATTCAACGGAAACTGATTTAAACGATCGAATCAACCTACGAAACATATCCCATTGTGTTCGGAATGGGGGTAAAACGCTATGGACCACAGGCGGTGGGCCTCGTTTCGAGGTCGTATGAAAAAGTCAACTTTAAATTGAATTAAATAATTAAATAATAATAAAAAAAACCTTTCTCCCCCTTATTTCCCTCTGGCCCCCCACGTTCAAATCGACAAATTCAAAAACAAAATAAAAACAAAAAAAAAGGGAAAACTGCTAAACCCTAGGAGGGCGCCGCCCTCTGCCTGACCACCATCGCCGGAGGCGGCGGACCCTCCTCCCTCAGGCGGCGCACCTGCTCCGTTCTCCCTCCCCTTCCTTTCCTCTAGCAGAATCCGACGTTCGAACCCCCCCCCCCTCGTGAAAACAACGCACCGCACCCTCCTCCAGCGCAGCCGCCTCCTCACGCCATCGCCAGCTTCGGCGAAACCCCCCTGTCTCCGACCGTGACTTCCCCCGGCCTGCCTCCTTCGAAAGACAGTAAGATCTTTATTTTTGTTTATATAAAAAAACTGATTTTTGTTTATATAAAAAAACTGATTTTTGGTTATATTAAAAACTGATTTTTGTTTATATGAAAAACTGATTTTGTTTAGTTTAAAACTGAGAAAGATTGGATTTTTGAACACATGAAAAGATTAGATTTTTATGTTATAAAAATATATGATTTGCTAATAAAAACTTATAGAAAAATTTGATTTCTAATTCATAGAAATGCTTTGTTTTTTTATTGGAAATGTTGATTAAATTTTTATATATGGAGCATTGAAATAAAAATATGATTTTTATATATTGAACATCGAAATAAAAATATGATTTTTATATATTGAACATCGAAATAAAAATATGATTTTTATATATTGAACATCGAAATAAAAATATGATTTTTATATATTGAACTTCGAAATAAAAATATGATTTTTATATATCGAATAGCGAAGTAAAAATTCGATTTTTACATATGTAGTGAATACGGGCGAAGATGACAAAAGGGCGAGAACGAAGAAGATTTATATCAATGAAGTGCCGTGGAGCTAGGATAGCTATAGGTGAGAACTTCTCACCTTTCAATTTAAATTTTCTAGTTATATATATATATACTAGGATGCAGACGGTGCTTAGTAGCACCTGACACCCGTCATCCACAGACCATGGATGGCTTGTTTGTTAGATTGTTTGGTTGTGTAGTTGGTTAAATTATTTGGTTTGAATTGAATGGTTTGGTGAATTTGATTGATGTGTGAATGGCATGGGCCTTCACTAGACCGGGGATAAGGCTAGGCCTCGTCCCGTTTCTAGTATCGTGCCGTTATGCCGCCGAAATTTTCTAAAATAAGTTAGAAAAATAAAAATATCATTTTATTGAATAAATGAATTGAATAGAAATTCATAGGTTGAAATAAAATGTTTTATCGATAAAAATATAATTTTTAACGTGAAGTGAATAAAATAAAATATTCATTTATAAACCGGACGGTTTGTTTATGTACACCTATTTGAATGACATTGATTGGGACGATAAATTTTACACATCGCCCAACTGCACAAATAAAAAAAATCTGTGTTTGATTGTTTGAAACCCCACACGGGTGTTGGGATGAAATTTGAAGTTCACTCATCCTGATTGATTAAATACGTCGATCGATTGATTGACAGGCTGTTATAAGCGTTGAATATCTATATTTGATGCTTATACAGTGTAGTGCACTTTGGTTGATGGTTGATTATTTTCAATGTTATTATATACATGTGTTGTATGAAAATCCATATAATTAATTTTATATGGTAATTGATTGGGCCTCATTCCAATTTGAAAAACAAAGAACAATATAAAATAAAAGTTCATGTGTTGACAGTACTCATCCCTTGAGATTGGTCATGTGTTGAACGAAATATTTTGATAATACCAACTATTTTGAAAAAGAAATATTTGAAATAGAATATTTGAAAATAGAAATTTATGAAGCCGTGTTGATTAGATTGACGCCATTTTGACGTGAACGATATTTATATCGATTTTAAACGATTTCGAAATGAATTGAAAATGAATTCAAATTGAATTGAAAACGATTTCGAAATGAATTGAATTGAAAACGATTTTGAAATGAATTGAAAACGAATTCAAATTGAATTGAAAACGATTTCGAAATGAATTGAATTGAAAACGATTTCGAAATGAATTGAAAACGAATTCAAATTGAATTGAAAACGATTTCGAAATGAATTGAATTGAAAACGATTTCGAAATGAATTGAAAATGAATTCAAATTGAATTGAAATTTGAATTGAATAGAAATGAATTTTAAAACGAATTTATAAAGAAGAATTCGTTTTAAATAGAAATCGACGAAATATATATTATATATATAATATAATGGCCTGAATAGAACGCGCCGCGCCGCGGTAGTTCGTGAATTTCGACCATTTATTTCAAACGGACATTGCGGGAGATCCGACCGTCGGATTCTCCTAAAACCGGAACCGTTGGGTTCGTATCGAAAAGAGCTTTCTAACGAATATTAGAAATTTGAAATCTAACGGTTGGATTTGGAGATACGTCCAAATCAAATTTGAAAAAGGTCGTTGTAAGTGCAGTTCGATGGCCATTGATGGAAATCGACTGTACGGGCCTTGATAAAATTATTAAAAATAGTAATAATTTGTGTAAAATCATAAGAAATGATTTAGAAAGAATTGGGATGAAAAACTCCCTAGTTGAAAAGATAAAAATAGATTTTTATCGAAAGGAACTAGTTTTGAACTAGGATTATAATTCTATTTATTTTTAAATAAATAAATTGAATTTGAAAAGGGTTTTAAAAATAACAAGAATTTCCAATGATTGCATTGGAGTGGATTTGAATCGAAATTGTCTTCGGAATATTTCGATGTTGGAATTCGTGATTATACAGATGTTGTTATGGAAATTTGAAAGATATATATTTATATCGTTATTTCCAATACGACATTTGTTAGTCGTAGAATTTGATATTGAATATAAGCCGATATATTTTCTATTCAGAACCTTATATTGAATATCAAATGTGATTTGGGTTTGTCGTGAATGGTGTCTTCACTAACACTGTTCTTGAACCCAGTTGAGAAAAGATTAAATCTTTTTATTTAGATTTAATGAAGTGTACCAATTAAATAATATTTAATTGGAATTGAATGGATATTGATTTTTGGGTTTATCGTGGACAGTGTTTTTAAAATAACACTCGTTCTTTAACCCGATAATTAATGGAATGTGATTTTGGGTTTATCGTGAACTGTGTTTTAAATGACACTGATTCTTTAACCCAGTTAAAGATTAAAACTAAGTGGAGTTTTAATGAATCTTTAAATAGATTGAAAAGATCGAGAATGGAGTATCACCAGTTTTACTCCAAGCGATAGTTAAATCTTTAATTAGATTTGAACGTGAAATGGTAATTGAATTACCGATAACACTGTGGTGTTAGATATGAAGTACTACCAGTTTTACTTCATGGGATGAATAGGTTGGGATTGGGAAATTAAAACAAATGACTATTTCGGTAAGGTTCGCTAATCCCGACTAGTTTGAATTGATATTCAAAAATAGATTTAAGAATAAATTCAAGGAATTTATCTTAGATAAAATTTATGGGAACCTTTCCCTATGAATGTGAAATTTAGAAACTAACTGTCGGTTAGCCAAGCAGAAGGGTTTTCTGGATATTGATCTGATGTTGGTTTCGGCCCTCGGGGTTAATATTTAGGGAATTATTCTCTTGATTAATTTACGGTTAGTGACTAATGAATTGGAATGAGACGTATGTTGTGTTTGTGTAACACTTTTATAATATATACGCGAGTTATTCGGGAAGACCGGGTTTATCCCATTCTGAATAACTGATACGACGATAAGTCGAAGATGAAGACGATGGTCGAAGACCGGAAGTCTTCACGTCGTTTGGGTGATTACTGATGATCTTGATTGGGCTGTACACCCAAGAAGACGGAAACAGTTGGTGATCGTCCAGACGTACTTGGAGATCGATGGATATGCGGGGTACTAGGTGCCTCCGGTTTCGTTCAGACCCAGAACGGACTTGTAAATGGACTGTGTGTCTGACATTGGATTTTAGTCCGTGTGATTGATCTCTATTAAATATATGTCTGTTTGGCGGCGGAGAATTTATTCTCTTGCTTAACGCCCTTCTCTGAGACGTACGAGCTCAGGTGTTATATATTGATGGATATCAAACGCATGGAGTGAATTGCCTGTGTGGCATGCCTAAGTGGCAATTGATCGAGGCTTCTGTTGAAAAGCAAAGTCTTGTGGTGATGATCAAAGCAAGGCCTTTGTGGCGTAGCTTTGTGTAACGTTGATTCGCGAGCTTCACACCCGGTATGAACCAAAAATGGGAGAGGACGTCAGGGAGGGCATGCGTTTCTTCCTAGCTAGAAGTGGCATCAGTGGTTTTACACGCCCTGACGAGTTTGACTTATGTGGTTGTTGCTGTTGCGAGGCGCCTCGGATTGATCGGTCGTTCTCGAACTGATGGAGTCATTTAGTTGGCTCGTTTACGCCCCATAGGGCGGGGAAACGCATGTTCAGGGTTTAAGTTTAATCCACATCGGTGGACTGGCCCTGAGGAAACAAGGGTCACTCGAGCTCTGATCCTGAGACTCGGGCTAGGCAGTCTCGAATCGGTTGAGGACTATCTTTTGCCTCGGTTCATAGACGGAAATCCAATTTCCAAATACGTGACTTTGCGGTTTTATTTGTAGAGCCTAGTATGGCGACATAGTGGGATGGGGCGCTCATGCCGCCTATGATTGATACTTATGATTTGAAGTTGTTTTATACACTATGCACTTATATTAGTATCAAATGATTTGTTTTAAACGTATCAAGCATTCTTTGGCTGTTATAAGGGAAAACCCTATCCCCCGGCTTGCGTTTGCATTGTGTGATAGGACCTGGGTCTTATAACAGCTTCATTTTTCTTTATTTAGCATTGCGCTGTTTGTTTTATGCACTGGTATTCTTGGGAGGAAACCCGTTCCGTGTTATACGGCATGGTCCCTTGATTTACCTAACTTGAAAATAAGGAATTAATAACTGTTTTAGTTCTCACACCAGTCCCATGACTGACCTGGAGTTTATTGTTTTAACCTAAACTCTGGGTGCCCCTATTTTGACACGGACAGCTAGTAGTTTTGGTTTTGCAGATTTATATTCACAGGATCCTGGTTTACAGCTGGAACGATATCCGGAAAGCTTTGTATTCGTATATCTCCTTCTAGTTGTTTATTGTATTATTTTCCGCTGCGATGTATTTAAATGTAATTTAAATCTCTGATATTTCTGTGTAATATTTATTTGTTTATACTCTGTATATTCTTGTAATCTGATGCATTGTTGTAATATACAATGAAATGTTCTTCTGTATGCGTTCTGTTGTGGCTTGTTCTCGAACTATCCGACACTTTCCTTTACAGGGAAGTTACGGGTCTTTACATATTTAAAACACTGTTCACGATAAACCCAAAAATTAATACCAATTCAATTCCAATTAAATATTATTTAATTGGTACACTTCATTAAATCTAAATAAAAAGATTTAATCTTTTTCTCAACTAGGCTTAAGAATTGTGTTAATGAAGACACCACTCACGACAAACTCAAATCACATTCGATATTAAATAAGGCTCTAAATAGAAAATATATCGGCTTATATTCAATATCAAATTCTACGACCAACAAATATCGTATTGGAAATAATGATATAAATATATCATTCAAATTCCCATAAAAATACCTATATCATCACAAAATACAACATCGAAATATTCCAAAGACAATTTCGATTCAAATCCATTCCAATTCAATTATTGGAAATTCTGGTTACTTTTAAAACCCTTTTCGATAAAAATCTATTTTTATCTTTTCAAATATGGAGTTTTTCATCCCAATTCTTCCCAAATCATTTCTTATGATTTTACACAAATTATTACCATTTTTAATAATTTTATCAAGGCCCGTACAGTCGATTTCCATCAACGGCCATCGAACTGCTCTTACAACGACCTTTTCCAAATTTGATTTGGACATAATTCCAAATCCAACCATTAGATTTCTAATTTCTAATATTTGTTAGAAATCTCTTTTCGATACGAACCCAATGGTTCCAGTTTTAGGAGAATCCGACGGTCGGATCTCCCGCAATATCCATTCGAAGTCAATGGTCGAAATTCACGAACTACCGCAGTGCGGCGCGTTCTATTCAGGCCATTATATTATATATATAATATATACCTTATCAGTTTCCTTTTAAACGTATTTTATAAATCGGTTTTAATTCGTTTTCGAAATGATTTCAAATTAATTTTCAAATTCAAATCAAGATTGAATTATTCAATATAAATTCGTTTTATATTCATCTCAAATTGCTTTCAATTTAAATCAATTTTTAATTCAATTTCAGTACGTTTTCAATTCAATTCAATTCTAATTCAAATTAATTTCTATTCAATTTCAATTCTATTCAATTTCAATTCGAATTCATTTCAAATTGATTTCCATTCAATTTCAATTCGATTCGAATTCATTTTCAAAATATTCGATTTTGAAATCCCTTTTCAATATTCATTATAAAAACGAATATAATTGATATAAAAATTGAATTTTCACTTCGCTATTCAATATATAAAAATCGAATTTTTACTTCGCTATTCAATAAATAAAAATCGAATTTTTACTTCGCTATTTAATATATAAAAATCGAATTTTACTACGCTATTCAATATATAAAAATCGAATTTTTACTTTGCTATTCAATATATAAAAATACAACCTTTCTCTATGATAAAAGTATGATCTTTTTAGTTTTAAACAAAATCATATCTTTATAAACAAAATCATTTTTTTTATATGAAGCTATGTATATTAAAAATCATGTTCACATTTCAAATCTCTACTATAAAAATTGAATTTTTATTTACATAATAAAATAGAAATGGAAGTTAAAAACTCACTG
Source organism: Allium sativum (assembly GCA_030737875.1). Taxonomy (NCBI): domain Eukaryota; kingdom Viridiplantae; phylum Streptophyta; class Magnoliopsida; order Asparagales; family Amaryllidaceae; genus Allium; species Allium sativum. The sequence continues at coordinate 326,584,813 of CM060926.1, forward strand.
AAGCTTTTGGAGGTGGGGATGGGGATCATTCAGTCTGAGAGGGGCTCGGCTTGCAGTGTCGGCGGAGCAACTGGCCGGGAGGCCACTGGCGGCGGGGGTCCATGGGTTTGGAGCGGTTTGGGGGCTGGGCGTTTGGGGGTTACGGTTTCTTATTAGAAGAAGAGGAGACAGAAGGTGATGAGGAGGAGGAAGGGACGGGGTGGCGCTCGACGGCCGGAGGGGGAGCTCGCCTCTGGTGACGCGGCTAAAGGGGGAAGGGCAACGGTGAAAAAGGGAATCGGGTTATCTCGATTGGGGGAGGGCGTTGACTTTAGGGGGGCGGCGGTTGGCCCTCCGGCGGTGGCGATGGCATCGCCATCTCAATCTGGAAAGATCGGGTTTTTTTTCTTCTTTTCTTCTGTGAATTAACGAGAGAGGGGGGTAAACGAGAAAAGGGGTGTTGACTTTATTTTATTCAATTTATTATTTTAATTTTTTCAAAAAGTAACTTTTTATTTGGACCTCTAAACGAGGCCCACCGATTGTCGTCCATAGCTAATTGCCCCCATTCCAAACACAATGGGATATGTATCACAAGCCGATTCGATCGTTTCGAATAGTTTTCGTCAAAATCAAAATATAACTCTATATACTGAATCTGAACGCGCATTTTGTTTTACTGGGGCCACATACTAACTAGAAAAATTCCCGAAAAATATTTTCTAGCTTCGTACTGATGATACGGTCCTAACAAAACCAATTTCGTCAAATTCTGAGACCGTTTGAAAAATGGCCATTTTTAAGGGCCGAAATTCCATAGCGACTATTCTGAAATTTCAACTGGACATAACTTTTGATTCCCGCTATGAAATTTTGATTTCTCGGATTCATTGGAAAGATATTCTCATTTTGATTCAAATATTTTTGGTTTTGCTAAAATTTGGTTTATTTTGCACTCGGTACATTCATTTGAATTTTAAAATCGAATTATCGAACTACCGCGCCATTTTCAATTCCTTTTATAATTATAAATAAATATTTATATTCCATCGTCGATTAAAATAAATATATTCATTCGAATTCTATTCAAAATAAATTTCTCGTCGTTATTATTTAAAATAATTCATTTTAAATAATCAAAATTCGCTAAAATTGCCAAAATAAAAATTTTAAATAGGCTCGGATTTCCGGGTTATTACATTGAATATAAGCCGATATAAGCCTTGTATTTAATATAAAGTTGGATTTTGGGTTTGTCGTGAATGGTATCTTTAATAATACTATTCTTAAACCCAATGGAGTTTAGAAAATTAGAAACTAATTGGAGATTAGTTAAGTTGAATGATTTCCTCGGTATTGATCTAATGTTAATTTCAGCCTTCTGGGTTAACACTTAGGGAATTATTCTCTTACTAATTTACGGTTAGGGGCCGATGGAATGCGAATTTGGTTTGTTGTGAACTGTGTTTTAGCAACATTCGTTCTTTAACCCGATTTACAGTGAAATGAGATTTGGAATTTATAAATCTTTTGTTAGGATTTAAAGGCGATTTTCCAAAGCAAAGTTTTCCAATTTAACATATTAAATTGGAATTGAATGGAATTCGATTTGGTAATAATCGAAGTAAGCTTCTGTAAAGGAAGACGGTTAATATATATGGAATTTAGAAGGCCTTGTCGTTATTCCATTTATATTATCAGTTGGATATGGAAGTTTATATCAAGTATATATATCGATATGTTTTCCATGAAGATTCCTTTTGTTAATGGAATGTGATTTTGGGTTGTCATGAATGGTATCTTTAATAATACTGTTCTTAGACCCAATGGAGTTAAGAAAATCAGAAACTAACTGGAGATTAGTTAAGTTGAATGATTTTATGGGTATTGATCTGATGTTAGTTTCGACCTTCAGGGTTAATACTTAGGGAATTGTTCGCTTGCTAATTTACAATTAAAGGCTAATGGAATGGAATGTGATTTTGGGTTTATCATGAACCGTGTTTTAAATGACATTGTTCTTTAACCCTGTTAAAGGCAGGATATGATTTCCCAAGTTAAACAATCGTTAATATTGATTTTTGGGAAGATTAAAACCAAGTGGAGTTTTAATGCATCTTTAATTAGATTGAATTGATATCCAAAGGAAAATTAAAGAATAAATTTAAAGAATTTATCTTTGATAAAATTAATGGGAACCTTTCCCAAAGTATATGAATATTTGGATAAAGAAATATTCTGTATTGTAATGAGGTGCATGTTGTGTTTTTATAGCACTTGTTTATTTTATACGCGAGTTATTCAGAAAGACCGGGTTTATCCCATTCTGAATACCTGATTCGATGATGTGTCAAGGATGAAGACGGTGGTTGAAGACCGTAAGTCTTCACATCGTTTGGATGATTATTGATGTCTTAATTGGGCTGTACACCCAAGGCGAGGTAATAAGTAGTGATCGTCCAGACGTACTTGGAGATCAACGGATATGCAAGGACCTCTCCCCTGTATTGGACATATGGGGGAGGAATAAGGCGCCTTCGGTTCCGTTCAGACCCAGAACGAACTTGTAAATGGATGTGTGTCTGACATCGGATTTCATTATGTGTGATTGATAGACATCGGTTGAATAGCGTGAATTTCCTGGGTGGCATGCTGAGATGCAAATGATCAAGGCTTCTGTTGAAAAGCAGAGTCTTGTGGTTGATGATCAAAGCACGGCTTTAATATAGCGTAGCTTTGTATAGCGTTAATTCGCGAGCCTCACACACTGGTGTGAACCAGAAACGGGAGAGGACCTCAGGGAGGGCATGTGTTTCCTTCTAGCTAGGAGTGGTGTCAGCGTTTTGCATGCCCTAGCAATTTACTTATGTGGATGATGGATAGGAGACGCCTCGATTATATCGGTCATTCCAGGCCGATAGTTTGGTCGGGATATGACCAGTTTACGCCCTATAGGGTGGGGAAACGCATTGTTCAGGCACTTTAATCCGCTCCATGTGGACCGGCCCTAACAATCTAAAGGATTGATGGAGTACTTGCCTGAGGGGCGGGCTAGAGCGTCTCGAAGTGGTAAGGACAATCCCTTGCCCTAGTTCACAGACGGAAATCCAACTTCCAATATGTGACAATTGCAGTTTTGATTGTAGAGCCTAGTATTGGCGACATGATATATGGTACCCATGCCGTCTAGGATTGATACATTTATATTTGAAGTTGTTTTCTTCACTTATAGTAATAATAAAAGATGAAATGTAGCATATGAAGTATTCTTTGGCTATTATAAGGTAAAACACTATCCTCCGGCTTGCGTTGCATTATGTGATGGGACCTGGGTCTTATAATAGCTTCGTTGTTCTTTATTTAGCATTGCGCTGTTTGTTTTATGCACTGGTATTCCTGGGAGGAAACCCGTTCCATGTTATACAGAGTGGTCCCTTGATTTACCTAACTTTAAAATCAGATTACTAACTGTTTTAGTTCTCACACCAGTCACATGACTGACCTGGAGTTTATTGTTTTAACCTAAACTCTGGGTGCCCCTATTTTCCGCGCGGGCAGCTAGTAGTTCTGAATTTGCATATTTATATTCACAGGATCCTGGTTTATAGCGGAATGATATTCAGAAAGCTCTGTATCCATATATTCTTTTCAGTTGTGTTTTGTATTATTTTTCAGCTGCATTGTAATTTGTAAATCTCTAATATTTAGTAAATGTGTTATATCTATTCATATTCTGGAATATTCTTGTATTCTGATGAAATTTTTGTAATAAGCAATGAAATGTTCTTCTGTTTGTGTTCTGATTCATCTTGTTCTCAAGGCAATCCGTTCTTCCTCTTCTCCTCAGAGACCAGGGAAGTTTTGGGTCCTTACAGATACGAACTCAATGAAATTGGTTTTGTGGCTTAATTCAATCATCTTCTCAAGTTATTCACAAATACTTCTCTATGAAATTAAATTAATTTAATTACGTGCTATAGAAAATAACTGGACGTTTACGGCTGCTGTTGTCACATACGACATTGATTTGCCACGAAATTTAATACCGTACAATAATTTTACTGTACGGTTCCAATGAAACTAATTTTGTCGAAAACAGACTCTGTTTGCAAAATGACCATTTTTAATGCTTATAAAATATCGAATAAATATTATAAAAATACAAAATAATCAAATAAAATAATAATAAATTATTATTATCATAAATACCCAACTTGAAATATCATATAGCTTCAAATATAAATTATACAACTCAACATCATCAATTTCGAGTTAAACGCTGTCCAAATTATATAAAAACCATTTTAAATATATTAAATAAACGTTATCATTTATTAATGATTTCCCTAGCGACTATTTTAAAATTTGATTTGGACATAACTAAAAATCTATAACACGAAATTTGGATTTTTCTCTTCTATATGAAAATTATATCAACAAGATTCCAACGTTTCTTGTTTCACAGAATTTCGACTTAAAACGGATTTTGTATATTCAATTAAAGTTCAAAACTCAATATTACGAACCATCGCGCCATTTTGAGCTCATTTAAAATTATATATAAATTTAATGTCTAAACTTTGTTTTCTTAAACGAATTCAATATTAAAATCCATTAATATCTCAAATATAATATCTAACATAATAAATTAAGTTAAATATTTGACTACCAAAAATACAGGACGTTACATTATACCTCCCTTAAAATAATTTCATCCCTGAAATTACTAAGGTGAGAAAATGTTACAACCCATTATTTTAGAATATAATTTATTTTAAATTATAAATCAATTCAATATCATAAATAAATATTTTCAAAACTATTGATAATTTTCTAACACTTTAAATTCCCAGAAAAATTCGATAGAGTCTCCCTTGTACGGAGTGACATCTGCGATCAATCAATTGAATTTGCATTCAATATTAATTCTTACTTTTGGTTTTACATATCTGAACATCAATGGGCTAATATCCAATTGATTTTTTTTTAATTATAATTCATTTATTTAATTTCCAGGTCTAATTAATTTCGATATCATTCTAGTTTAATTTCACTTAAAAAGGTTAAGTTTCAATTCAAAATTTCCAATCCAATTTGAATATTATTCAAATTAATCAATACACAATATCTCAATAATTTGAGAAAAAAAATTCTTTTCTATATAAAAATATATTTTGGGTAAAATTATTTCATTTACCATCTTTACAAAATAATACTGTGTTCATTGCCAGTTCAATGCTTCTCAACACTTGAACTGATCAAACAACACAATATAAAACATTTGTATATAAAATTTACAAATACACTCTCATATATATACACTCAACTCAATCTAAAGTATTGCTAACCCCATCTCTATCGAGTTATGCCACAGAGCCAAGTTTGTTATTAAACCATTGCTCTAATACCACTGTAACGACTTGGTAAAAGAATTCGACGCCCGAATTCTGACAATAATACATAAACCCGTATTACTTGCCAAAACTCAAGTATCAAAAACACCTGATAGCTAATAGAACGAAATTAGAGGGTGGGATAAGAAAGAAAGAAATATTAGAATAAAAGGAGAAGAAGAACCCACACAACACAGAGTCTCACATCGCAGTGGAACAAAATATAATATAAAAATAAATCTTTAATGAGAGCTTTAAAAATACTTACAATCATCAGAGTACATTACACATCAGGATAGTTATAATAACATGTCCTCATATACAACACACAGCGGAATAGTATATATATATAATATCATACTTCTGAACTCTTCCAGCTCTTCTCTTCACATCATTCGATAACCTGAACCTGTACAACCCGGTCTAACTCGAGCATTACAAACGTTGGATCAGTCTAGTGAACCAGAGTGAGAAAAAACAATAAGTTCAAGGGTATCACACAACTTGATTTTAAAGTCAAAATCTTTTCGTTAGAAAAGATAACCGTAAGACCAAATACACACACAAATACTGATGGTTTTTACCTTACGATAACGTAAAACATTTTTGAAATCAATATCTTTTCTGATATTAAAACAGTGTATAAATACAAATAAATATCAATCTAGCGGAACTATAACGACCCGAATTTGTGTCAATTAATTTTAAAACATTTTATATGATTTTAAATATTTAATTGATAACATAAATAAATTTTTATATTGAGTTATCGATTAAATAATCGAAATATGATTTACTTCGAATATATTGAATAATCGTAATACGAAAACAAATCTAGTTTAATTCAAAGTTAAAGCTGAATCGAAAACAGTCTAGATGATCAATATATATTCTATTTGAATATAAACGACGATAATAATAATTTATTATCGAAGAATTTATTTATTGGATTTAAATTATATTATATTGATTTAAAATGGTTATTTTATATATACGTTTAAATTTAATTTTCAGAATATATTCTGTTGAGCTCAGAATACCGTTATTACATTGGAATGTCAGTCAATACGCTAGAATAGTGGTTCGTGATTTAAATTAATGGACCCCGAGATATTTGATTGTGGATAGCTTCGAAATCAAATCGATATCCATCTAAAAAGAATAAAAATCGCTTTATATCGAATCGTATTAAATACGAAATCAAATCAGAATCCATTTAAAAAGAAATAAAATCTCCTCAAATGCAGATCACATTAAATATAACGTACCTTGCGCAGAAGAATTTCCTTAACGCTTAAGTCTTTAACATCTAAAAATCGTGAACACCCCTCTTAAAATTCAATTCCTTTTATCTTCCTTCAGACAATCGAAATCATTTTTCTCCTCAGTAATTCATTCGATCCAAATAAAAGAGAGAGAAAAAGTCAAACAAGCTTCTGAACAAGAAGAGAAAAATGTTGTTGCCTTGTAAAATCAAAATAAAACCGCACGTATCCTCTTTTAGCAACGCAAGTTCCAGAAATCATTATCTATAAAGCTTCTATTTTTAGGTATCGATTCGAAGATAGTTGTCAATGGCGAGCTCCATTTTAGGGTTCAACATAGTTCGAAGTTTTGGGGAAACACGGTGTGGTCAAGGGAGGGTCGCGATGGTAGAGGAGTGATGGATCGATGTGTTCATGTCGGAAGGCAATGGAGGGGGCAGAACAGTTGCGATTAAGGACGAGTACGAATGTGAGGATGGGTAAATGGTTCAATCCAAATCATGGCTTGAGATGATTTCGAGTGGGCAGTTGTGATGGAATGACTTGGGGCATTTTCCATCATCGGGTACAGACACGAGGTAAAGAGGGCTGCGACTCTTTTCTGGAAACTCGGTGCAGGATGTGGCATCGCAGGGAGCGTTGACAGTGGACAAGTCGAGCTCAGGAATTTGTTCGCACCACTATGGGTTGTACTTGGTCAGAGAGAAGTCCAATTTCAAGGGTGGAGAGAAACAAGGTGAAATCGTTCAATGTATGGGGATGATTCGTGTGTTACTGGAAATTCAAATTGAAGAGGAATGGTTTACTCAGCAATTAGAGTAATAATTTTAAATTTAGTAATTAAATTTATAATTAAGTGGTTCGATGGCATGTTCAATAAATGTCATATTTAAAATATACATAGATTAGTTTATTATTTGGTAAGTCAAATTTAATTTAGTAACCGTTAAGAATATATATATATATATATATATATATATATGAAAATTAATTTTCATTTCAGCAGTTAATTTAAATAAATAGAGTTTAATCGTTAAATTTAAATTAAATAGTCATAGGCGCAAATGGATTGGGTTGAAGATGACTCGAGTAAATTCGTAAACAGCTGTACGGTATTAAATTGGATATTCAGAGCAAATAAAATCACGGTGTGTAAATCTCACTCATATTTTTATTTAGAACTATTTTATTCGTTAAAATAATTTTTTGATGGTTGTTTGGTTGCATTAAATTATTACTATGGCTATTATAAATATATTAGTTATTTAGGATAAGTGTTTGTGGCTATTATATATATATATATATATATATATATATATTAGTGATTGGATTATTCCTACAGTACCATTAGCGGATGCCCGCTGTATCATTAGCGGATGATTACCCTATACGCCCCACACTATGATAGTGGATGACCTTCCATACCACGATATCGTACCACGAAGCAGGATGGGTATTACTTATGTTGACTAACGTTTGTGGATGCAGGAAAACAGGTTGGAGGGATCCAACTGGATTCCTAAAAATTTTTTTTTTTTTTTGTTTCATATACCTTATCATATATGATATGTTAGAAACCTATGATTGATAATTGGGTGTTTATGAATGATTAAATACCATTGGGCCCTAGATGTTAATTTATAAAATATCGTGAAAATGAATTTTGTAACTTAAAAGGAAAATTCTGTTTTTCAAAAATAGAATTTGATATTCGAATGGACAAGAAATGGTAACCTGTTTTGAATAAATAAAATAAGTATTGACTTTATAAACGTTGTTTATAAATTAATAATACGAGGTTTGAAATGAATTTATAAACAGTGTTCATAAATAAAGTGGAAAAATTATCATTGGATAATTTGAATATTTAAATTCAAATGTGAATTTAAAGATAGAAATGGAGAAATTATTTTTAAAAAAAATAAACGATGGAATTTATTCTGATGTTCAGAATATAAATTGAACTAAAATAAATCCGTAAATATTTATGATTTGAATTCGATTAATTTGAATGTATTTAAATAGAAGTTAAATTGAATATGAAAATAAATTGGGTGTTATTAGTTATTATAAATAGAAATTTCCAAAAGGAGACTTTGGTTTTAAATAGATTTCGAAATAGATTTGTTTAAATATATGACAAGGAAAATTTTATAAAATGGTGTTTATAAATATAATGAATTAATTATCAAGAGATAATTTGAATATTTAAATTCAAACATGAATTTAAAAATAGAATTTAAAATAGAATTTGAATATAGAAAATTCAAATAGAATCGGAAATAGAATTTGAATGTAGAAAATTCAAATGGAATTTGAATATAGAAAATTCAAATAGAATTGAAAATAGAATTTGAAAATAGAAAGTTAAATCATTTCGAAATGGGAACGACGAAATATATTTCAGAATGTGGATTTTTAAACAGAATAGAAATAAATCTAAAGGATTATAATTTGAAAAAGGAATTGAATTAAATATAGAAGTTCAAAGTATAAATAAATATATTACCGAGTTAGGAAAAATCGACAATTTTAGAAAATCGGAAATATTATGTTGAATTGGAAAATTTGATTTGATATATATTGAAAATATGTTAAAATGGAGTTGAATTTATTTTAAACGAAGTTTGAAACGTTTATATAATAAATATAATTAAAACGAACTCGCTGCAGTGCTATCGTTCATAAATTGGCATTTCGAACTTCAATTGAGTATATAGAACTCAAATTAAGTCGGAATTCTTTGAAACAAGAACCGTCGGGACCGGTTTGATAATAGTTTTCTAATGGAAGAGAAAATTCTGAATTTCGTCGTACATATTTTGAGTTATGTCAAAATCAAATTTTCAGTAAAACAGCGGCATAACCATTTAAAAACCATAACGGTTTGCTTAATTCTATAAAAGGATTATAAGCAAATAAAATCCGAATTTCTATTTAGAAAATCCCAGATTGATTGTGAAATATATCTAAACTCCAGTGGAGTAATGGATTGATTTTTGAAACAAACATTAGATTTTAATTATTGAATAGAATTAACTAATTTGAATAATAATTAGTTAATGAGATTTTGAAGTGAAATTGGAATTTGAATAAGTAATTTCGATTTGGGAATTTATATTCGAATTCAAATATGAAACTTGAATTGGAAATGGTATTCGAATGGCAATAAGTAAGTTAAAATATATTTGAATTGTTCAAATAGAAAATGAAATGAGCAAACGAGCTGATTAAAAAATAAATTAGCGAATCGAGTTAAAATGGCCAGATTGAGTTGGAATAAAATTGGAATGGAAGTATATGGGTTTGATAGGTATGGAATGAAGTATATGAAGATTATAATTTGTGTGCCTGACAAAAAGGTACATGTTTAAATTCCATATGAGATTTTATGCACCGAATCGGCTAGCCACTTGACTTTTTCTTTTTCTTTTTGATTGGAGAGGCCTGTGTGGCGGTTTGGGGATTTTCCCAATGCTCCCGGTACAAAGGAGGTTATGGCGAAATTTTTCGGAAGTTTAAGGATTTAGAATATTTTTAAGATAATTAGATAATTAGAAATCTATATTTCAATACATACTGAATTCGATAAGGAAGAGAATTTAAAATTGAATATTATAAATAAAAAGGAAATCGATAGTCTGGTAATAGAAAGAGAAATGTATATACTTTTTAAAATGAATAATTGGCTATATAAGATGTGGATTATTCGAGTAAGTGATTTTGTCTGTTTTGAAGTTAATGATGTTTTCAGTCAAGGTTTGAGAGGTATTCATACCTCGACTTGATTGATTTCATTTTTGATCGATAAATAGCAAGATCCAGTCTTGAAGAGAGATGTTTAAAGAGTTAGTTGAATGTAGTGTTTTGGGTTGTTGTAACGATGTTTTACACAACATTCGTTTTAACCTAAATAAGTGAAAATTTGGAAATATAATAATAAACATTTCCTAAGTATAGAAATAAATGAATGGTCGTGAAATAGATAAGTAATTGGAATATTTTCCAATTATAATAAGAATATATTTTCTAAGTATAGAAAATAAAAGAAGGCAATATATGGAATGTTTTCCAAATAGCGTAAGAGGTCAAGATGAATATTGAAAATATCGTGCTGACGAATATGGATAATGTAATAACCTGGAAATCCAAGCCAATTTCAAAATTTTATTTTGGCAATTTTTTATTGAATTTTGAATATTTAAAATGAATTATTTTAAATAATAATGACGAGAAATTTATTTTGAATAGAATAGAACGTATATATTTATATGAATCGTCGTTAGAATATAAATAATTATTTATAATTATAAAAGGAATTGAAAATGGCGCGGTAGTTCGATAATTCGATTTCAAAATTCAAATGAATGTACCGGGTGCAAAATAAACCAGATCTCAGTGAAACTAAAAATATTAGAATCTATTTGTGAATATATTTCCAACGAGTCCGAAAAATTGAAATTTCATAGCGGGAATCAAAAGTTACGCCCAGTTGAAAATTCAGAATAGTCGCTATGGAATTCTGGCCCTTAAAAATGGAAATTTTGCAAACGACCTCGGATTTCGACGAAACCACTTTTTTTGGATCCGTGATGTCAAATTATGGTTAGATTCCAAAATTTGTAATTTTTTGAATCAATATGTGAGCATGGCGAATGAAAACGTGTTTTGACAGTTTTAGTTGATTTTAATCAACTGGAAAATGGCCATTTTTCAAACGGTCTCAGAATTTGATGAAATTGGTTTTGTTAGGACCGTATCGTCAATATGAAGCTACAAAATATTTTTTGGGAATTTTTAGAATTCATACGTTGCCCCGGTAAATTGTAATGTGCGTTCAAATTCAATATAAAGAGTTATATTTTGATTTTGACGAAAACTGATCGAAACAGTCGAATCAGCCTACGATACCTATCCCATTATGTTCAGAATGGGGGTAATTAGCTATGGACGACAGGCGGTGGGTCTCGTTTCGAGTTTGAAATCAAAAGTTACTTTTTGAAAATTAAATTAATTAAAATTAAAACATATTATTATATCCCCCCCCCTTATCTCCTTTACTCTCAGCCCCCCCCCCCTCCCAGTTACTTTTCAAAAGAAAAAAAAAGAAAAGATAAAAAACGATCCTCCGTTGACCACGACCCCCTTCCATCCTCCGCCGCCAGAGGCGTCGGACCTCCGCCCCTCCCTCAAGTTCTCCCCCTCCTCCGATCTGCCCGCCTCCCCTCTTTCCACTGTAAAACTCCACACCCAAATTGCCTAAAAAAACCTAACCTCGACCACCGTGTGCCCTACGCCGCCTCCAGCTGCCACCTCCAAGCTCCGGCGTTTCCCCCACCTCCCGCAAAGCTGACGTGGACCCCCCTGCAGTGAAGACCCCAATTTTCTTTAATGAAATGTAAGTTTATTTGTTTATTTATTTGTGTTATTAAAAATTAGATTTTTATAGCTAATAAAAGTTAGATTTCTACGCTGATAAAGATTAGATTTTGACACATAGAAAGATTAGATTTTTAACGCTAAGAAGTTTAGATTTTGAACATTATAAAGACTTGATTTTTATTGTGTGAATGACTTCACAAAATGTGATCTTTTTATATGTGTAGCTATATAAAGATGCGATTTTTAGCGAAGTAAAAATTCAATTTTTATATATTCATTAGCGAAGTAAAAATTCAATTTTTATATATTCATAAGCGAAGTAAAAATTCGATTTATATATATATATATATATATATATATATATATATAAGAGCCGAATAAAAATGTGAGTTTTATTCGAATAGCGTAGAAATAAAAAATTAGATTTTTATAATATATGCAGCGAAATAAAAATGTGATTTTTATATAGTTAATCGAATGGAAAAGGTCGGATTTTTATTGATATAGTAGCTATATAAAAATAGAATTTTTATCAATATAGTAGCTATATAAAAATAGAATTTATGTCGATATAGTAGCTATATAAATATAGAATTTTTTATCGATATAGTAGTTATATAAAAATAGAATTTTTATCGATATAGTAGCGGTGTAAAAATAGAAATTTTATCGATATAGTAGCTATATAAAAATTGAATTTTTATCGATATAGTAGCTATATAAAAATAGAATTTTTATCGATATAGTAGCTATATAAAAATAGAATTTTTATCAATATAGTAGCTATATAATAATAGAATTTTTATCGATATAGTAGCGGTGTAAAAATAGAATTTTTATCTATATAGTAGCGGTGTAAAAATGTGATTTTTATATACATAGCAACAATATAAAATTGTGATTTTTGTATATGTAGTGGCTACGAATAGTGAAATTGGCAAAAGGCGAACACGGCGAAGATTTCTACATAAGAAGAGTCGTGGCGTTTGGTTTAGCTTATCGGTGAGAACTCCTCACTTTTATTTCTATATCTAGTTGAAATATATACTAGGATGTAGACGGTGCTTAGTAGCACCCGACACCCATCGTCCACAGACCATGGATGACTTGTTTGTTTGATTGCTATGTTGTGAAATTTGATTGTGTTATGTGGAATGAAATAAAATATTTTATAATAGAAAATATTTTATAGTTAAAAATATGATTTTTAACGTGTATATAAAATAAATATTTTTAAACAAATCGACGATTTGTTTATATACACTGATTTGACTGATATTGGTTGGGACGATAAATTTTACACATCGCCCAACTACACAAATAAAATCTATATTTGTTGATGTGAAACCCCACATGGGTGTTGGGATGATATTTGGCGTGCACTTTGGATGATGGTTGATTATTTATCGTTGCTATTATATACATGTGTTGTATGGAATCCATATAATTAACATTATATGGTAATTGATTGGGCCTCATTCCAATTGGGAAAATAAAGAATATTATAAAATAAAGATTCATGTGTTGACAGTACTCATTTGTTGAGATTAGTCATGTGTTGAAAGGAATATAGATTTATGTGTTGAACGAAATATTTTAACAATAAAATTTACATCTTTATCATATATAAAATTAGAAACTAACTGAAAAATAGATAAGATGGGTGGTCTCCTGGGTATTGATCTGATGTTGGTTTCGGCCTTCGGGGTTAATACTTAGGCAATCGTTCTCTTACTAATTTACGGTTGGAGTCTGATTAAAAATTAAACGATAGAAATCGTAATTTTATAAAATATATTAAATAACAAAAATAGTCACGTGTTGACAGTACTCATTTGTTGAGATTAGTCATGCGTTGAAAGAAATATAGATTCATGTGTTGAATAGAATAAATATTCATTTGTTGAATAAAATAACGAAGTCATTGAAAAATATAAAGCCGTGTTGATTAGAGATGTGCTATTTTGATGCGAACGATATTATATCGATTATTTTCGTTTTTAAAATGAATATAGAAAAGAGATTTAAAAATCGAATATTTATAAAATGAATTCGAATTGAATCGAATATTTATAAAATGAATTCGAATTGAATTGAATATAAAATGAATTCGAATTGAATATAAAATGGATTCGAATTGAATTGAATATAAAATGAATTCGAATTGAAAAGAATTCAAATCGAATGGTAATCGAATTGAAATTGAATTAAATAGAAATGCAATTGGAAATCGAAGCGAAATCGATTTGGAATGAATTCAAATCGAATTTGAAAATGAACTGAAATTGAATTGAAATCGATTTGAATTGAAATCAAATAGAAATGAATGTAAAAAGAATTTATAATGGAAAATTCAATTTTGATTTGAATTTGAAATGAAGGTTGAAATTGTTTTTGAAACAAATTTGAAACGATTTATAAAATTCGTTTTAACAGGAAATCGACGAAATATAATATATATATATATATATATATATATATATATATATATATATATATATATATATAATGGCCTGAATAGAACGCGTCACGCCTCGGCAGTTCGTGAATTTTGACCATTGACTTCGAACGAACATTACGGGAGATCCGACCGTCGGATTCTCCTAAAACTGGAACCTTGGGTTCGTATTGAAAAGAGCTTTCTAATGAACACAAGAGATTTGAAATCTGACGGTTGGATTTGGAGATACATCCGAATCAATTTCGGAAAAGGTCGTTGTAAGTGCATTTCGATGGCCATTGATGGAAATCGACTGTACGGGCCTTGATAAAATTATTAAAAATAGTAATAATTTGTGTAAAATCATAAGAAATGATTTGTGAAGAATTGGGATGAAAAACTCCATATTTGAAAGATAAAAATAGATTTTTATCGAAATGAACTAGTTTTGAACTAGAATTATAATTCATTTACTTTTGAAATAAATAAAGTGGATTTGAAATGGTTTTGAAATATAACCAGAATTTCCAATAATTGAATCGGAATGGATATGAATTGAAATTGTCTTTGGAATATTTCGATATTGGATTTCATGATTATACAGATATTGTTTTGGAAATTTGAAAGATATATTTATATCGTTATTTCCAATACGATATTTGTTGGTCGTTGAATTTGATATTGAATATAAGCCGATATATTTTCCATTTAGAGCCTTGCATTTAATATCAAATGGGATTTGGGTCTGCGGTGTCTTCATTAACACTGTTCTTAAGCCCAGTTGAGAAAAGGATTACATCTTTTTATTTGGATTTAATGAAGTGTACCAATTAAATAATATTTAACTGGAATTGAATTGGGATTGATTTTGGGTTGTCGTTAACGATATCTTCAATAATACTACTCTTAGACCCCACTGAGTTAAGAAAATCAGAAATTAACTGGAGATTAGTTAAGTTGAATGGTTTCTTGGGCATTGATCTGATGTTGGTATCGGCCTTCGGGGTTAATACTTAGGGAATTGCTCGCTTGCTATTTTACGGTTAGAAGCTGATGGAATGGAATGTGATTTTGGGTTTATCGTGAACCGTGTTTTAAGTGACATTGGTCCTTTAACCTAGTTAAAGATTAAAACCAAGTGGAGTTTTAATGAATCTTTAATTAGATTGAAATGATCGAGAATGGAGTATCACCAGTTTTGCTCCAGGCGATAGTTAAATCTTTAATTAGATTTAAACGTGAAATGGTAATTGAATTTACCGATAACATCGTGGTGTTAGATATGAAGTATGACCAGTTTTACTTCATGGGATGAATAGGTTGGGATTGGGAAATTGGAACAAATGATTACTTCGGTAAGGTTCATTAATCCCGAGTAGTTGAATTGATATTCAAAAGAAGATTAAAGAATAAATTTAAAGGAATTTATCTTTGATAAAATTCATGGGAACCTTTCCCTAAGAATGTGAAATTTAGAAACTAACTGTAGGTTAGCTAAGAAGAATGGCTTCCTGGGTATTCATCTGATGTTGGTTTCGGCCTTCGGGGTTAATGTTTGGGGAAATATTCTCTTGTTAATTTGCGGTTAGTGACTGATGAATTGGAATGAGGCATATGTTGTGTTTGTGTAACACTTGTTTATTGTATACGCGAGTTATTCAGAAAGACCGGATTTATCCCATTCTAAATAACTGATTCGACGATTAGTCGAAGATGAAGACGGTGGTTGAAGACTAGAGGTCTTCACGTCGTTTGGATAATTACTGATGATATTGATTGGGTCGTACACCCAAGAGGAGGGAATCAGTTGGTGATCATCCAGACGTACTTGGAGATCGATGGATATGCGAGGCACAAGGTGCCTCTGGTTTCGTTCAGACCCAGAACGGACTTGTAAATGGACTGTGTGTCTAACATTGGATATCATTCTGTGTGATTGATGGATATCGGTTGCATGGAGTGGTTTGCCTGTGTGGCATGCTAAGATGCAAATGATCAAGGCTTCTGTTGAAAAGCAAAGTCTTGTGGTTGATGATCAAAGCACGACCTGTGTGGCATAGCTTTGTGTAGCGTTGATTCGCGAGCCTCACACCCCGGTGCTGAACCAAAAACGGGAGAGGACCTCAAGGAGGACATACGTTTCTTTCTAGTTAGAAGTGGCATCAGTGGTTTTACACGCCCTGACGAGTTTGACTTGTGTGGTTTTTGCTGTTGCGAGGCGCCTCGGATATATCGGTGACTATGTGAAACCAATATAGTCATTCGTTGGCACATTGACACCCCAAAGGGTGGGGAAACGCAGTGTTCAGGCATTTTAATCCACATCAGTGGACCGGCCCTGAAGATCCAAGGGCCCACCTGAGTCTGGGTCCTGAGACACGGGCTAGAGCGTCTCGAATCGGTAGAGGACTATCTTTTGCCTCGGTTCACAGATGGAAATCCAACTTCCAATACATGACGTTTCAGTTTTAGTTGTAATCCTATATATGGCAACATAGCGGGATGGAGCGCTCATGCCGTCTATGATTGATATTTATGATTGTATATAAAATCAGAAACTAACTGGAAACGAGCTAAGATGGGTGGTTTCTTGGGTATTGGTCTGATGTTGGTTTCGACCTTTGGGGTTAATACTTAGGGAATCATTCTCTCACTAATTTACGGTTTGAGTCTGATTAAGAAACAAAAGATGAAATTTAGCGTATCAAGCATTCGTTGGCTATTATAAGGTAAAAACCATATCCTCCGGCTTACGTTGAATTGTGTGATGGGACCTGGGTCTTATAATATCTTCATTTTTCTTTATTTTGCATTGCGCTGTTTGTTTTATGCACTGGTATTCTTAGGAGGAAACCTGTTCCGTGTTATACAGCGTGGTCCCTTGATTTACCTAACTTTAAAGTAAAGATTAATAACCGTTTTAGTTCTCACACCAGTCACATGACTGACCTGGAGTTTATTGTTTTAACCTAAACTCTGGGTGCCCTAGTTTTTGACACGGGCAGCCAGTAGTTTTGGTTTTGCAGATTTATATTCTCAGGATCCTGATTTACATATGGAACGATACTCGGAAAGCTCTGTATTCGTGTATTACTTCTAGTTGTGTTTTGTATTATTTTCCGCTGCGATGTATTTAAATGTAATTTAAATCTCTGATATTTTCTGTGTTATATTGATTTATACTCTGTATATTCTTGTATTCTGATGGAATTATTGTAATATACAATGAAATGTTCTTTTGTTTGCATTCTGATTCGTTTTGTCGACAAAGCAATTCGTTCTTTCTCTTCTCTTCGGAGACCAGGGAAGTTCGGGTCGCTTCATTTGGTATCAGAGCTTTGGTTTACAAAGCTCGAGAACCAGACACGTTAGAACCAAACGAAAGAATTCATCAGAAATTGGATTAGTAATATCCAATGGGAATGACTCGTTAGAGATGGGATCAGTAGTATCCTAGAACGAGTGTAAAGCATGTTGTTTTGAAAAATAAAAATGAAAACAATTTTTGTTTTGAAAATTTAAATCAATTATTCGTATTTGATTATTTATTTTATATCGAATTTGGACAATCCAATATATAAAGATTTTGCATATACGTCTGATCCGCGTGTATTCGAAGTTTTAATATACTGGATCGATATTGAATCACGCTCTAGTCGCCCGGAGATGGTTCTGATGATTGAAGCTTCATCATCAGAATTTATATTCGAGTTTCGAAAGTGTGATGTCTATATATTTCCTATTGACTGGTGTGAGAACCAAAATTAGATAGGGCCTATTATTGTGATTTGGCATCAAAAATGTCATTTTTGACTATATATCAAAGTTAGGAATTTGAAACGTTAATCAACTAATTGATTGCTGGTTGAGTTGTTTGATTATTGGCTGATTAATTAGTATTTGAACCCTTTAGCCAAATTGATCAAATAGTGAGTTGTATTGAAAATTTATCGCATTTGCATGCATGTACTTACATTGAACATGTCATAGTAAGGAGGCTAGAGCAGAAGTATAAAATTGTTTGCCCGACAAATAGGTACATGTTTACCATAATTTACTGTTTTGTTTGGGTGATGATGATTTTATGAGCCGATTGGCTAGCCGCTTGGCTATTTCTTTTTCTTTTGGATTGAAGAAGGGCATGGGAGGCTATATGAAATATCCCGAAGTCCCGGGTGCGGGGGAAGTTATGGCGAAATTTTTCGAAAATTTAGGGTGTTGGCCAAATATTTGAAAATTTTGAAAAGTTCTTAGAAACTGAAAAGTTGAAGAACTTAAGCCGTAAAGAAAACAATGAAAGTCGAGTTGATTTGTTAAACAACTTTCGGCTTCGTTCCTTTTCGGAGACGAAAAGTTTTAAGTGGGGGAGATTGTAATAACCCGGAAATCCGAGCCAATTTAAAATTTTTATTTTGACAATTTTAGCAAATTTTGAATATTTAAAATGAATTATTTTAAACAATAACGACGATAAATTTATTTTGAATAGAATAGAACGTATATATTTATTTGAATTGTCGTTAGAATATAAATAATTGTTTATAATTATAAAAGGAATTGAAAATGGCGCGGTAGTTCGATAATTCGATTTCAAAATTCAAATGAATGTACCGGGTGCAAAATGAACCAGATCTCAGTGAAACCAAAAATATTAGAATCTATTTGTGAATATCTTTCCAACGAATCCGAAAAATTGAAATTTCATAGCGGGAATCAAAAGTTACGCCCAGTTGAAAATTCAGAATAGTCGTTATGGAATTCTAGCCCTTAAAAATGAAAATTTTGCAAACGACCTCGGATTTCTACGAAACAACTTTTGTTGGATCCGTGATGTCAAATTATGTCTAGATTCAAAAATTCGTAATTTTTTGAATCAATATATGAGCGTGGCGAAGGAAAACGTGTTTTGACAGTTTCAGTTGATTTTAATCGACTGGAAATTTGCCATTTTTCAAACGGTCACGGAATTTGATGAAATTAGTTTTGTTAGGACCGTATCGTCAATACGAAGCAAGAAAATATTTTTCGGGAATTTTGAGAATTCATACGTGGCCCTGGTAAATTGTAATGTGCATTCAAATTCAATATATAGAGTTATATTTTGATTTTTACGAAAACTGATCGAAATAGTCGAATCAGCCTACAATACCTAATCCCATTGTGTTCGGAATGGAGGTAATTAGCTATGGACAACAGGCGTGGGTCTCATTTCGAGTTCGAAATCAAAAGTTACCTTTTGAAAATTAAATTAATTAAAATATATTATTATATTTCTCCCCCCTTTTATCTCCTTTTCTCTCATCCCCCACCCCCCCCCCCCCCCCCCGTTACTTTTCAAAAGAGAAAAAAAAGAAACAAAAAAAAAAATCGATCCTCTGTTGACCACGACCCCCTTCCCTCCTCCGCCGCCAGAGGCGTCGGACCTCCGCCCCTCCCTCACGTTCTCCCCCTCCTCCAATATGCCCGCCTCTCCTCTTTCCACCATAAAACTCCACCCCCAAATTGCCTAAAAAACATAACCTCGACCACCGTGTGCCCTGCCCGCCTCCAGCTACCACCTCCAAGCTCCCGCGTTTCCCCCACCTCCCGCAAAGCTGACGTGGTCCCCCTTACAGTGAAGACCCAATTTTCTTCAATGAAATGTAAGTTTATTTATTTGTGTGTTTGTGTTATTAAAAATTAGATTTTTATAGCTAATAAAAGTTAGATTTCTACGCTGATAAAGATTAGATTTTGACACATAGAAAGATTAGATTTTTAACGCTAAGAAGTTTAGATTTTGAACATTATAAAGACTTGATTTTTATCGTGTGAATGACTTCATAAAAATGTGATCTTTTAATATGTGTAGCTATATAAAGATGCGAATTTTAGCGAAGTAAAAATTCAATTTTTATATATTCATTAGCGAGGTAAAAATTCGATTTTTATATATTCATTAGCGAAGTAAAAAATTCGATTTATATATATAAGTGCCGAGTAAAAATGTGATTTTTATTCGAATAGCATTGAAATAAAAATTAGATTTTTATAATATATGCAGCGAAATAAAAATGTATTTTTATATAGTTAATCAAAAAGAAAAGGTCGGATTTTTATCGATATAGTAGCTATATAAAAATAGAATTTTTATCAATATAGTAGCTAAATAAAAATAGAATTTTTGTCGATATAGTAACTATATAAATATAGAATTTTTTATCGATATAGTAGCTATATAAAAATAGAATTTTTATCGATATAGTAGAGGTGTAAAAATAGAAATTTTATCGATATAGTAGCTATATAAAAATAGAATTTTTATCGATATAGTAGCTATATAAAAATAGAATTTTTATCGATATAGTAGCTATATAAAAATAGAATTTTTATCAATATAGTAGCTATATAATAATAGAATTTTTATCGATATAGTAGTGGTGTAAAAATAGAATTTTTATCTATATAGTAGCGGTGTAAAAATGTGATTTTTATATACATAGCAACAATATAAAAATGTGATTTTTATATATGTAGTGGCTACGGACAGTGAAATTGGCAAAAGGCGAACACGACGAAGATTTCTACATAAGAAGAGTCGTGGCGTTTGGTTTAGCTTATCGGTGAGAACTCCTCACTTTTATTTCTATTTCTAGTTGAAATATATACTAGGATGTAGAAGATGCTTAGTAGCACCCGACACCTGTCGTCCACAGACCATGGATGACTTGTTTGTTTGATTGTTGTGTTGAAATTTGATTGTGTGATGTGGAATGAAATAAAATATTTTATAATGGAAAATATTTTATAGTTAAAAATATGATTTTTAACATGTATATAAAATAAATATTTATAAACAAATTGACGATTTGTTTATATACACTGATTTGACTGAAATTGATTGGGATGATAAATTTTACACATCGCCCAACTGCACAAATAAAATCTGTGTTTGTTGATGTGAAACCCCACACGGTTGTTGGGATGACATTTGGCGTACACTAATCCCAATTATTTAGTTGTATGTTAATCGATTGGTCGACAGATTGTGTAAGCGTTAATTATTTATATTTAATGCTTATGTAGTTGTGCGGTGCACTTTGGATGATGGTTGATTATTTATCGTTGCTATTATATACATGTGTTGTATGGAATCCATATAATTAAAATTATACGGTAATTAATGGACCTCATTCCAATTGGGAAAATAAAGAATATTATAAAATAAAGATTCACGTGTTGACAGTACTCATTTGTTGAGATTAATCATGGGTTGAAAGGAATATAGATTCATGTGTTGAACGAAATATTTTAACAATAAAATTTACATCTTTATCACTTATAAAATTAGAAACTAACTGAAAAATAGATAAGATGAGTGGTCTCCTGGGTATTGATCTGATGTTGGTTTCGGCCTTCGAGGTTAATACTTACGGAATCATTCTCTTACTAATTTACGGTTGGAGTCTGATTAAAAAATAAACGATAGAAATCGTAATTTTATAAAATATATTAAATAACAAAAATAGTCACGTGTTGACAGTACTCATTTGTTGAGATTAGTCATGTGTTGAAAGAAATATAGATTCATGTGTTGAATAGAATAAATATTCATTTGTTGAATAGAATAACGAAGTCATTGAAAAATATAAAGCCGTGTTGATTAGAGATGCGCTATTTTGACGCGAATGATATTATATCGATTATATTCGTTTTTATACTGAGTATTGAAAAGAGATTTAAAAATCGAATATTTATAAAATGAATTCGAATTGAATCGAATATTTAGAAAATGAATTCGAATTGAATTGAATATAAAATGAATTCGAATTGAAAAGAATTCAAATCGAATGGTAATCGAATTGAAATTGAATTAAATAGAAATGCAATTGGAAATCAAGTGAAATCGATTTGGAATGAATTCAAAACGAATTGAAATTGAATAGAAATCGATTTGAATTGAAATCAAATAGAAATGAATGTAAAAAGAATTTATAATGGAAAATTCAATTTTGATTTGAATTTGAAATGAAGGTTGAAATTGTTTTTGAAACAAATTTGAAACGATTTATAAAATTTGTTTTAAAAGGAAATCGACAAAATATATATAATATTATATATATATATATATATATATATATAATGGCCTGAATAGAAGGCGCCTCGGCAGTTCGTGAATTTCTACCATTGACTTCGAACGGACATTATGGGAGATCCGACCATCGGATTCTCCTAAAACTGGAACCATTGGGTTCATATTGAAAAGAGCTTTCTAACGAATACAAGAGATTTGAAATTTGACGGTTGGATTTGGAGATACGTCCGAATCAATTTCAAAAAAGGTCATTGTAAGTGCAGTTCGATGGCCGTTGATGGAAATCGACTATACGGGCCTTGATAAAATTATTAAAAATAGTAATAATTTGTGTAAAATCATAAGAAAGGATTTGTGAAGAATTGGGATGAAAAACTCCATATTTGAAAAGATAAAAATAGATTTTTATCGAAATGAACTAGTTTTGAACTAGAATTATAATTCATTTATTTTTGAAATAAATAAAGTGGATTTGAAATGTTTTTGAAATATAAACTGAATTTCCAATAATTGAATTGGAATGGATTTGAATCGAAATCTCTTTGGAATATTTCGATGTTGGATTTCGTGATTATACAGATATTGTTATGGAAATTTGAAAGATATATTTATATCGTTATTTCCAATACGATATTTGTTGGTCGTAGAATTTGATATTGAATATAAGCCGATATATTTTCCATCCAGAGCCTTGTATTTAATATCAAATGGGATTTGGGTTTGTCGTGAACGATGTCTTCATTAACACTGTTCTTAAGCCCAGTTGAGAAAAGGAATAAATCTTTTTATTTGGATTTTTATTTGGATTTAATGAAGTGTACCAATTGAATAATATTTAATTGGAATTGAATTGGGATTGATTTTGGGTTGTCGTGAACGGTATCTTCAATAATACTATTCTTAGACCCCACTGAGTTAAGAAAATCAGAAACTAACTGGAGATTAGTTAAGTTGAATGGTTTCTTGGGTATTGATCTGATGTTGGTTTCGGCCTTCGGGGTTATTACTTAGGGAATTTCTCACTTGCTATTTTATGGTTAAAAGCTGATAGAATGGAATATGATTTTGGATTTATCGTAAACCGTGTTTTAAGTGACATTGGTTATTTAACCCAATTAAAGATTAAAACTAAGTGGAGTTTTAATGAATCTTTAATTAAATTGAAATGATCGAGAATGGAGTATCACCTGTTTTGCTCCAGGCGAGAGTTAAATCTTTAATTAGATTTAAACGTGAAATGGTAATTGAATTTACCGATAACACCGTGGTGTTAGATATGAAGTATGACCAGTTTTACTTCATGGGATGAATAGGTTGGGATTGGGAAATTAAAACAAATGATTACTTCGGTAAGGTTCATTAATCCCGACTAGTTGAATTGATATTCAAAAGAAGATTAAAGAATAAATTTAAAGGAATTTATCTTTGATAAAATTAATGGGAACCTTTCCCTAAGAATGTGAAATTTAGAAACTAACTGTAGGTTAGCTAAGAAGAGTGGCTTCCTGGGTATTGATCTGATGTTGGTTTCGGCCTTCGGGGTTAAGGTTTGGGGAATTATTCTCTTGCTAATTTGCGGTTAGTGACTGATGAATTGGAATGAGGCGTATGTTGTGTTTGTGTAACACTTGTTTATTATATACGCGAGTTATTTAGAAAGACCGGGTTTATCCCATTCTGAATAACTGATTCGACGATTAGTCGAAGATGAACGCGGTGGTTGAAGACCGGAGGTCTTCACGTCATTTGGATAATTACTGATGATCTTTATTGGGACGTACACCCAAGAGGAGGGAATCAGTTGGTGATCATCCAGACGTACTTGGAGATCGATGGATATGCGAGGTACAAGGTGCCTCCGGTTTCGTTCAGACCCAGAAAGGACATGTAAATGGACTGTGTGTCCGACTTTGGATATCATTCTGTATGATTGATGGATATCGGTTGCACGGAGTGATTTGCCTGCGTGGCATGCTAAGATGCAAATGATCAAGGCTTCTATTGAAAAGCAAAGTCTTGTGGTTGATGATCAAAGCACGGCCTGTGTGGCATAGCTTTGTGTAGCATTGATTCGCGAGCCTCAAATTCCGATGGTGAACCAAAAACGGGAGAGGACCTCAGGGAGGACATGTGTTTCTTTCTAGTTAGAAGTGGCGTCTGTGGTTTTACACGCCCTGACGAGTTTGACTTATGTGGTTGTTGCTGTTGCGAGGTGCCTCAGATATATCGGTGACTATGTGAAACCAATGGACTCATTCGTTGGCTCATTGACACCCCAAAGGGTGGGGAAACGCAGTGTACAGGCATTTTAATCCACATCGGTGGACCGGCCTTGACGATCCAAGGGCCCACCTGAGTCTGGATCCTGAGACACGGGCTAGAGCGCCTCGAATCGGTAGAGGACTATCTTTTGCCTTGGTTCACAGATGGAAATCCAACTTCCAATACATGACGTTTCGATTTTTGTTGTAATCCTATATATGGCGACATAGTGGGATGGGGCGCTCATGCCGTCTATGATTGATATTTATGATTGTATATAAAATTAGAAACTAACTGGAAACGAGCTAAGATGGGTGGTTTCCTGGGTATTGGTCTGATGTTGGTTTTGGCCTTCGGGGTTAATACATAGGGAATCGTTCTCTTACTAATTTACGGTTGGAGTCTGATTAAGAATCAAAAGATGAAATTTAGCGTAACAAGCATTCTTTGGCTATTATAAGGCAAAAACTCTATCCTCCGGCTTGCGTTGCATTGTGTGATGGGACCTGGGTCTTATAATAGCTTCATTTTTCTTTATTTAGCATTGCGCTGTTTGTTTTATGCACTGGTATTCTTGGGAGGAAACCCATTCCGTGTTATACGGCGTGGTCCCTTGATTTACCTAACTTTAAAATAAAGATTAATAACTGTTTTAGTTCTCACACCAGTCACATGACTGACATGGAGTTTATTGTTTTAACCTAAACTCTGGGTGCCATAATTTTTGACATGGGCATTTAGTAGTTTTGATTTTGCAGATTTATATTTTCAGGATCCTGATTTACAGCTGGAACGATACCCGGAAAGCTCTGTATCCGTGTATTACTTCTAGTAGTATTTTGTATTATTTTTCGCTGCGATGTATTTAAATGTAATTTAAATCTCTGATATTTCTGTGTAATATTGATTTATACTCTGTATATTCTTGTATTATGATGGAATTGTTGTAATATACAATGAAATGTTCTTCTGTTTGCGTTCTGATTCGTCTTGTCCTCAAAGTAATTCGTTCTTTCTCTTCTCTTAGGAGACCGGGGAAGTTCAGGTCACTTCAGATAAGGAAATGGAGAAGTATTTTAATAAATGAAGTATTAATTAAGGGGCCCAGTGATTTGTTTGATGGTTGGAATGTTTGTTTATTTTCCTTCGATAGTTAAATAACCGACTATCGAAGTGCTTGCCAATATCATTGTCAATATGGAGAGACCAGCTAGATTATTATCCGAGAACCACTCCGTATTGTCAGTAGCGTTGCAAATCAGATTATATGAAGATAATCGAAAATGGAGTAAAAGTGCAAGGGCTTTTTCTATTATTAGAAATTGTGCCTTCGGTTTCGTTTAATCCCAAAACAAACGTATATGGACGAATGTTTGACAAAGTATTTCCAATGATCGCATATGTTGGTCTGTGTATATATATATATACATATATATTATGGCGGAGAATTTATTCTCTTAGCATAATATTCAGAATGTATTTGTGCAAATCAATTAGTGATTAACAGATCTGGCAATATGGCACTCAAAGTGATTGTGTTATCAATGGATGATAAGAAATCGTAGCCTCAGGCCTCAACAACCAGGAAATGACAAAAATCGGGCAGGCAGCATGGCTATGTGGGTCGCTCCCATTAGGGTGTATAATCACCTATCTAGAGAAATTCTTTTTACTTCTTTAATCTATCGATGCTATCCCTTTTCGAGAAACGGTTGTTGATCCCAACCGTTGGTGATATACATTCGAAACACTCAAGCGAAATGTGTGGTCGGTCATGTGTGCGCGGGTTTGCAAGACGTTCTTGTTGAACCCAGTGTATTCCTCTCTAGATATACA
Source organism: Allium sativum (assembly GCA_030737875.1). Taxonomy (NCBI): domain Eukaryota; kingdom Viridiplantae; phylum Streptophyta; class Magnoliopsida; order Asparagales; family Amaryllidaceae; genus Allium; species Allium sativum. The sequence continues at coordinate 326,611,444 of CM060926.1, forward strand.
CTATCGGAAGGTGGTTCCATACCTTATCATAGTCGGAAATCCAACCTCCAATAAGCGCCATGCGGTTTTTGATTTTATATTATATATGGAGTGTGAGAAGCAAACGTTCCGCTAGATTCTATTTATTTGATGTAGACATTATTATAATGTCACTGGATTTGATATGAGAAATATTTTTGGCTATCGTAAGGTAAAAACCATCCGTGTTTATGTGTAGATAGGTCTTACGATTATCATTTCTTTCGAACAGATTTTTAAAGTTAAACAAATGATTGGAGTTTACTCACACCAGTCCCTTGACTGACCCAGAGTTTATTTTGTTTTTGTTTTCCCTAAACTCTTTGGTGCCCAAATTTGTACGGGCAGTCAAGTAGTCGGGATTTTTTCCAGATTCACTTGGAAGAGCTAGAAGCAGGAGGCTTCACCAGTTAGCTATAGACTATCATATATTCCGTTGTGCACCATGTTCTATCTGGAAACAGGTGTTTTTAACTGTTCTAGGAATAACTGTTGTGCTCTGATAATGGTATGTATATACAGTTACTGGTTTGTATATCAAAGGTTATGTTATTTAATATATTTTATTGGTTCCGCTATGAGATTTGTGTTCTTCAGTTTTCTTCTATTCTAACTTTTCTTTCCTTCTATTTCTCATCCTCTAACTTCTTTTTAATAATGATTCGTATTTCTGTGCAATTTGGGTTGGATGTGTGGTGTTATTAGTCAACTCAGATAGTACGGATTTGCGGGCCGTTACAGTTGGTATCAGAGCTTAGGTTGAACGAATACCTAGGCTGTGGTGTTGTGCCCATTAGAGATAGGGTCAGTAGGACCCTAGAATCAGTGTAGTGTATATGTACAAGAGAGCGTATTTGTTAATTGATATAAAAATTGTTTTATATTGTGTTGGTTGGTCTGTTGAGTGGTTTATGAATTCTGATTGAATCGTGGGACGCCACGACATCAATAAGAGTTTGTAAATACTTGAATAGAAGATTGGCACAATATTGTTTTAAAATGGGTAAATGAAATAAATTTACTCAAAATTCTATATTTGATAGAAAAGGAATAATTTTCTTAAATCATTATAACATATGGATGAATTGATTGATACTATTATAATCCAATGAGATTATAAAATTGAAATGGTCATTTATAACCAAATAGAATTTGTATATGAATTAAATATACATATGAGATGAATTAAAATTGAATTCAAACCAGAATTTGGAATTAAATCATAGGAAGTTTGAAATCATTTTCTGAAGTATATTAAAATAATATAACTTTGTTTGAAAGGATTTTTGAATAAAATTCATTTTTAATGGATTTTGAAAGTGATAAAGCACTGAACTCACTTCAGTGGCTGGAAAATAATTCTGATGATGGCGGCAGCACAATCAATGTTCATTTTCGAGTTTCTAAGTGATGAATTGCTGCCTTAGAAAAGTTTTTGATGGAAATTTGTTTGAAAGAAAATAAGTTGTTTTTGGAAAATTCAAATGTTTTGAATTTGAAAAGATGATAAATATATGTATATATTTATGTGATTTCAAAATGATTTGAAATAAAAACCCAGGGATTTGAATTCTCGAAATTTAAACTTAACTTAAGCTTGTTAAATGGATCGAAGTGAATGAATTGACTAGAATCAATTTGAATATATTTGAATGGAATATGAATTGGATATGAATGTATTGATTTTAAATCATTCAGATTAAATGAATGTGTGCGTATATGATGTGCGATGTAAATGATAAACAAAATGTTTTGGTGAAATAAAATTTGTAGAAGTATGATATGTGTAGTTTCAAAATAAGCGGGTTTTTTGAAAAGTTAATCGGTTTGAAGCATTTTTCCTACCTTAGCAATTTCGGGGACGAAATTCTTTTAAGGGGGGAAGAATGTAACGACCCGAATTTGTGCCAACATTTTATATGGTTTTAAATATTTAATTGATAATATAAATAAATTTTTATATTGAGTTACCGATTAAATAATCGAAATACGATTTACTTCGAATATATTGAATAATCGTAATACGAAAACAAATCTAGTTTAATTCAAAGTTAAAGCTGAACTGAAAAATGTCTAGATGATCAATATATATTCTATTTGAATATAGACGACGATACTAATAATTTATTATCGAAGAATTTATTTATTTGAATTTAAATTATATTATATTGATTTAAAATGGTTATTATATATATACGTTTAAATTTAATTTTCAGAATATATTCTGTTGAGCTCAAAATACCGTTATTACATTGAAATGTTAGTCGGTACGCTAGAATAGCAGTTCGTGATTTAAATTAATGGACCCCGAGATATTTGATTGTGGATAGTTGTGAAATCAAATCGATATCCATCTAAAAAGTATAAAAATTGCTTTATATCGAATCGTATTAAATATGAAATCAAATCAGAATCCATTTAAAAAGAAATAAAATTTCTTTAAACTCAAATCACATTAAATATAATGTACCTTGCGTAGAAGAATTTCGTTAATGCTTAAGTCTTTACCATCTATAAATCGTGAACTCCCCTCTTAAAATTCTATTCCTTTTCTGTTCCTTCAGAAAATCGAAATCATTTTTCTCCTCAGTAATTCATTCGATCCAAATAAAAGAGAAAAAAAGTTGAACAAGCTTCAGAACAAGAAGAGAAAAATGTTGTTGCCTTGTAAAATCAAAATAAAACCGCACATATCCTCTTTTAGCAACGCAAGTTTCAGAAATCATTATCTGTAAAGCTTCTATTTTTAGGTATCGATTCGAAGAAAGCTGTCAATGGCGAGCTCCATTTTAGGGTTTAACATAGTTCACAGTTTTTGGGGAAACGGAAGGTCGCGATGGTAGAGGAGTTGTAGATCGGTTTGTTGATGTCGGAAGGCGGTGGGGGGGGGGGGGAGGCAGAACAGTTGCGATTAAGGACGAGTATGAATGTGAGGATGGGTAAATGGTTTGATCCAAGTCATGGCTTGTGATGATTTCGAGTGGGAAGTTGTGATGGAATGACTTGGGGCATTTTCCGTCATCGGGTACAGACACGAGGTGAAGAGGGCCACGACTCTTTTCTGGAAACTCGGTGCAGGGTGTGGCATCGCAGGGAGCGTTAACAGTGGACAAGTCGAGCTCAGGGATTTGTTCTCACCACTATGGATTGTACTTGGTCAGAGAGAAGTCCAATTTCAAGGGAGGAGAGAAACAAGGTGAACTCGATCAATATATGGGGATGATGCGTGCGTTACTGCAGATTCAAATTAAAGAGGAATGGCTTGTACAACTATTAGGGTAATAATTTTAAATTTAGTAATTAAATTTATAATTAAGTGGTTCGATGGCATGTTCAATAAATGTCATATTTAAAATATACATAGGTTAGTTTATTATTTGGTAAGTCAAATTTAATTTAGTAATTGTTAAGAATATATATATATGAAATTTATTTTTCATCTCAATAGTTAATTTAAATAAATAGATTTTAATCGTTAAATTTAAATTAAATAATCTTAGGTGCAAATGGATTGGGTTGAAGATGACTCGAGTAAATTCGTAAACAGCTGTATGACATTAAATTGGATATTCAGAGCAAATAAAATCACGGTGAGTAAATCTCACTCATATTTTTATTTAGAATTATTTTATTCGTTAATTGTTAGATGGTTGTTTGGTTGCATTAAAATATTACTGTGGCTATTATAAATATATTAGTTATTTAGGATTGGTGTTTGTGGCTATTATATATATATTGGTGATTGGATAATTCCCGCAGTACCATTAGCAGATGATTACCCTATACGCCCCACGCTATGAGAGTGGATGACCTTCTATATCGCGATTTCCTTCCACGAAGCAGGATGGGTATTGTTTATGTTGACTAATGTCTGTGGATGCAGGAAAACAGGTTGGAGGGATCCAACTGGATTCCTCAAAAATATTATTATTTGTTTGTTTCATATACCTTATCATATATGATATGTTAGAACCCTATGATTGATAATTGGGTGTTTATGAATGATTAAATACCATTGGGCCCTAGATGTTAATTTATAAAATATCGTGAAAATGAATTTTGTAACTTAAAAGGAAAATTTTGTTTTTGAGAAATAGATTTTGATATTCGAATGCACAAGAAATGGTAACTTGTTTTGAATAAATAAAACAAGTATTGACTTTATAAACGTTGTTTATAAATTAATAATACGAGGTTTGAAATGAGTTTACAAACAGTGTTTATAAATAAAGTGGAAAAATTATCATTGGATAATTTGAATATTTAAATTCAAATGTGAATTTAAAATAGAAAGGGAGAAATCGTTTTTAAAAAAAATAAACGATGTAATTTATTCTGATGTTCAGAATATAAATTAAACTAAAATAAATTCGTAAAGATTTATGATTTGAATTCGATTAATTCGAATTTATTTAAATAGAAGTTAAATTGAATATGAAAATAAATTAGGTGTTATAAGTTATTACAAATAGAAATTTCCAAAAGGAGACTTTGTTTTTAAATAGATTTCGAAATATATTTGTTTAAATATAAAACAAGGAAAAATTTATAAAATGGTGTTTATAAATATAATGAATTAATTATCAAGAGATAATTTGAATATTTAAATTCGAATATGAATTTAAAAATAGAATTGACAATAGAATTTGAATATATAAAATTCAAATAGAATTGGAAATAGAATTTGAATGTAGAAAATTCAAATGGAATTTGAATATAGAAAATTCAAATAGAATTGAAAATAGAATTTGAAAATAGAAAGTTGATATCATTTCGAAATGGGAATGGCGAAATATATTTCAGAATGCGGATTTTTAAACAGAATTGAAATAAATCTAGAGGATTATAATTTGAAAAAGGAATTGAATTAAATCTAGAAGATCGAAGTATAAATAAATATATTACCGAGTTAGGAAAAATCGATAATTTTAGAAAATCGGAAATATTATGTTGAATTGGAAAATTTGATTTGATATATATTAAAAATATATTAGAATGGTGTTGAATTTATTTTAAACGAAGTTTAAAACGTTTATATATTAAATATAATTAAAACGAACTCACCGCAGCGTGGAAGTTCGTAAATTGGCGTTTCAAACTTCAATTGAGTATATAGAACTCAAATTAAGTCGGAATTCTTTGAAACAAGAACCGTCGGGGCCAGTTTGATAATAGTTTTCTAATGGAAGAGAAAATTCTGAATTTCATCATATATATTTTGAGTTATGTCAAAATTAATTTTTTAGAAAAACAGCGCCATAACCATTTAAAAACCATAATGGTTTACTTAATTCTATAAAAGGATTTTAAGCAAATAAAATCCGAATTTCTATTTAGAAAATCCCAGATTGAGTTGTGAAATATATCTGATCTCCAGTGGAGTAGTGGATTGATTTTTGAAATAAACATCAGATTTTAATTATTGAACAGAATTAACTAATTTGAATAATAATTAGTTAACGAGATTTTGAAGTGAAATTGGAATTTGAATAAGTAAATTCGATTTGGGAATTTATATTCGAATTCAAATATGAAACTTGAATTGGAAATGTGATTCGAATGGTAATAAGTAAGTTAAAATATATTTGAACGTGATATGTTCAAATAGAAAATGAAATGAGCAAACGAGCTAATTAAAGAATAAATTAGCGAATTGAGTTAAAATGGCTAGATTGAGTTAGATTAAATTAGGAATGGAAGTATATGGGTTAGACAGGTATGGAATGAAGTATATGAAGATTATAATTTGTGTGTCCGATAAAAAGGTACATGTTTAAATTCCATATGAGATTTTATGCGCTGAATCAGCTAGACGCTTGGCTTTTTCTTTTTCTTTTTGATTGGAGAGGCCTGTGTGGCGGTTTGGGGATTTTCCCAATGCTCCCGGTACAAAGGAGGTTATGGCGAAATTTTCCGGAAATTTAAGGATTTAGAATATTTTTAAGATAATTAGAAATGCATATATCAATACAAATTGAATTCGATAAGGAAGCGAATTTAAAATAGAATATTATAAACAAAAAGGAAATTGATAGTCTGGTAATAGAAAGAGAAATGTATATACGTTTTAAAATGAATAATTGGCTTTATAAGATGTGTATTATTCGAGGTAAGTGGTTTTGTCTGTTTTGTAGTTAATGATGTTTTCAGTTAAGGTCTGAGAGATAGTTATACCCCAACTTGATTGATTTCATTTTTGACCGATAAATAGCAAGATCCAGTCTCGAAGAGAGATGTTTAAAGAGTTAGTTGAATGCAATGTTTTCGGTTGTCGTAACGATGTTTTACACAACATTCGTTTTAACCCAAATAAGTGAAAATTTGGAAATATAATAATAAATATTTTTTGAGTATAGAAATAAATGAATGGTCGTGAAATAGATAAGTAATTGGAATATTTTCCAATTATAAATAGAATATATTTTCTAATTATAGAAAATAAAAGAAGGCAATATATGGAATGTTTTCCAAATAGCATAAGAGGTCACGATGTTTATTGAAAATATCGTGCTAACGAATATGGATAAGGAAATGGAGAAGTAATTTAATTAATGAAATATTAATTAAGTGGCCTAGTGATTTGTTTGATGGTTGGAATGTTTGTTTATTTTTCTTCAATAGTTAAATAACCGACTATCGAAGTGCTTGCCAATATCATTGTCAATATGGTGAGACCGGTTGGATTATTATCCGAGAACCATTCCGTATTGGCAGTAGCGTTGCGAATCAGATTATATGAAGATAAGCGAAAACGGAGTAAAAGTGCAAGGGCTTTTTCTATTATTAGAAATTGTGCCTTCGGTTTCGTTCATTGCCAGAACGAACGTATATGGATGAATGTCTGACAAAGTATTTCCAATGATCGCATATGTTGGTATATATAAATATATATAGTGGCGGAGAATTTATTCTCTTAGCATAATATCCAGAATGTATTTGTGCAAATCAATTAGTGATTAACAGATCTGACAATGTGGCATCCAAAGTGATTGTGTTATCAATGAATGATAAGAAATCGTAGCCTCAGGCCTCAGAAACCAGGAAGTGACAAAAATCGGGCAGGCAGCATGGCTATGTGGGTCACTCCCATTAGGGTGTATAATCACTTATCTAGAGAAATTCCTTTTACTCCTTTAATCTATCGATGTTGTCCCTTTTCGGGAAACAGTTTATGATCCCAACCGTTGGTGATATACGTTCGATACACTTAAGAGAAATGAGTGGTCGGACATGTATGGGCCGGGTCGCAAGACGTTCTTGTTGATCCCAGTATATTCCTCTCTAGAGATACACTATCGGAAGGTTGTTCCATACCTTGTCATTGTCGGAAATCCAATCTCCAATATGCACCATGCAGTTTTTGATTTTATATTATATATGAAGCGTGAGATGCAAGCGTTCCGCTAGATTCTATTTATTTGATGTAGATATTATTATAATATCACTGGATTTGATATCAGAAATATTTTGGGATATCGTAAGGTAAAAACCATCCGTGTTTATGTGTGGATCTGTCTTACGATTATCATTTCTTTCGAAAGGATTTTTAAAGTTAAACAAATTATTGGTGTTTACTCACACTAGTCCCTTGACTTACCCAGAGTTTATTTTGTTTTTGTTTTCCCTAAACTCTTGGGTGCCCAAATTTGTATCGGCAGTCAAGTAGTCGGGATTTTTTCAGATTCACTTGGAAGAGCCGGAAGCAGGAGGCTTCACCAGTAAGCTATAGACTATCATATATTCCGCTGTGCACCATGTTGTATCTGGAAACAGGTGTTTATAACCGTTCCAGGAATAACTGTTGTGCTCTGATAATGGTATGCATATACAGTTACTGGTTTGTATTTCAAAGGTTATGTTATTTAATATATTTTATTCGTTCCGCTGTGAGATTTGTGTTCTTCGTTTTTCTTCTATTCTAACTTTTCTTTCTTTCTATTTCTCATCCTCTAAATTCTTTCTAATAATGATTCGTACTTTTGCGCAATTTGGGTTGGATGTGTGGTGTTATTAGTCAAATCAGATAGTACGGATTTGCGGTCTGTTACAGGAACACTTGCATCTCACACACCACATACATGGTATACAATCAAAACCACGGGCTCTTATTGGAGAATGGATTTTCTGGCAAGGTATGGGACTACCTTCCCGACAATGTATATTTGAAGATGAATACATTGGGTTCAACATGAATATCTTGCAACCCAGGCTAAACATGACCGGCCCCTCAAATCTCTTGAGAGTACTAAATATATCATTACCATGGTTGGGGGCCAGCTAACTGAACCGATAGCATATACAAAAAAAAGGACAACCGAAGGCATTTGATTTCTCTAGATCAGGTAATGAAATACCCTTTTAATGGATGCGACCCACATAGCCATGCGACCTACGCGATTTTGTGCCATTTCCTGGTCGATGAGGGTTGAGATCATGAATATCTTTAGAACATCTAGCCACAATTCATTTTGAATGCCACATCGTCAGATCCGCCAAATATCACTAACTGACATCCACAAAATACCTTGGGTGCGTAAGCTAAGAGAAACGAATTTCTCTACCACCAACAGAATTACGTTTGTAGAAATTAACATACGTGATCTTTTGGAAATACTCTATCAGACATCCGTCCATACAAGTCATCCAGGAACAGGATGAACCGAATGCACCCTCTTGCCACATCCTAGGTATCAGCCTATAGATCAATAGCGAGTAGTCCTTGCAATATGTAGATTCCAATCACAAAAGAATCACTATCGAAATATCTCTGGCCGCTAAAACAGAGAAATTCAACAGGTAGTTATTCCGCTCAGGAAAATCAACGGTCTTCAATTGCTCCATCTTCAATAATCATCTTCTACGTATTTGCTAGTTCGGAATGGTTTTCGAATATAGATTCGATCCCGGTCATTCCATACAAAAAATCGTATGGGTCAGATTTGATTGTCGGTGTAAGAACCCGTTACTTCCCCGTGAAGGAAAGAGCAGATACTTTGAGAACAACACACAAATGAACACAGACGGAAGAACATTTCATTGCTATTACAACAATTCCATCAGATACAAGAATATACAGAGTATAATTGAATAAATTACATTCGATAAATATCATAGATTACAATAAATTACATAGCAGCGGAAAAATAATACAAAACACAACTGAAAGTAATGCACGGATACAGAGCTTTCCGAGCATCGTTCCAGCTGTAAATCAGGATCCTGTGAATATAAATCTGCAAAACCAAAGATACTAGCTGCCCGTGTCGAAAATAAGGGCACCCAGAGTTTAGGTTAAAACAATAAACTCCAGGTCAGTCATGTGACTGGTGTGAGAACTAAAACAGTTATTTAAAACTTTACTTTAAAAGAGAGTAATTCAAGGGACCACGCCGTATAACACGGAACGGGTTTTCTCCCAAGAATACCAGTGCATAGAAAAGACAACGCAATGCTTTTTCGAAAAACGAAGCTATTATAAGACCCAGGTCCCATCACACAATGCAACGCAAGCCAGAGGATAGGATTTTCCCTTATAATAGCCAAACATGCTTGGTACGTTTTAAAAACAAATCATTTGATACTATAATAAGTGTATAGTGTCAAAACAATTTCAATCATAAATATCAATCCTAGGCGGCATGGGTACCATCTATCATGTCGCCATACTAGGCTCTACAATAAAACCGAAATATCTTGTATTGGAAATTGGATTTCCGTCATGAGTCGAGGCAAGGGGCAAGCTCCTCTCCGCTTCGAGACACTCTAGCAAATGCCTCAGGACTACACACTCTGGGTAACCCCTGGATCTTCAGGGCCGGTCCTCTCTTACGTTTGAGGATTGGCAATTCCTGAACACACGTTTCCCGGTCCTAACAGACCTAAAATCGAGGCACCTCATCCAACAACCACATAGGTGAAAAGTATATAAATGTCAGGACTGGTAAGTCAGTGACACCACCAAAGCTAGAAAGAAACGTCGTGCTCTCCCTGCAGTCCTTATCCCGTTTTTATCTCATACCGAGGTGTGAGGCTCGCGAATTCACATTATACACAAAGTTGCCACATAGGCCGTGCTTTGATCATCAACCACAAGACTTTGCTTTTCAACAGAAGCCTTGATCATTGCATCTTAGCATGCCACACAGGCAATTCATGCCATGCGACTGATGTCCATCGATATACAACCTCTGAGCTCGTACGTCTCAGAGAAGGGCGTTAAGCAAAAAAATAAATTCTCCGTCGCCAAACAGATGTATATCTAATAGAGATCAATCAACACAGAATAAAATCCAATGTCAGACACACAGTCCATTTACATGTTCGTTCTGGGTCTGAACGAAACCGGAGGCACTTTCCTCGCATATCCATCGATCTCCAAGTACGTCTGGATGACCACCAACTGATTCCCTCATCTTGGGTGTACAGCCCAATCAAGATCATCAATAATCACCCAAACGATGTGATGACTTCCGGTCTTCAATCACCGTCTTCATCTTCGACTTATCATCGAATCGGTTATTCAGAATGGGTATAAACCCGGCCTTTCCGAACAACCCGCGTATATAGTAAACAAATGTTACACAAACACAACATACGCCTCATTCCAATTCAGTAGCTACTAACCGTAAATCAACAAGAGAACAATTTCCCAAATATTAATCCCGAAGGCCGAAACCAACATCAGATCAATACCCAGGAAACCATTCTTCTTAGCTAACCTACAGCTAGTTTCAAAATTTCATATTCTTAGGGAAAGGTTCCCATTAATTTTATCCAAGATAAATTCTTTGAATTTTATTCTTTAATCTTCCTTTGGATGTCATTTCAAACCAAATTATGGTTTTCCAAACTAGTCGAGATTAGCGAATCACACCGGAGTAATTATTCATTTTATTTCCCAATCCCAACCTATTCATCCCATGAAGCAAAACTGGTAATACTCCATACCTAAAACCACGGTGTTATCAGTAAAATTAATTTCCATTTCACGTTCAAATCTAATTAAAGATTTAACTATCGCTTTGGAGCAAAACTGGTGATACTCCATTCTCGCCCATTTTCTAAATTTGATAATTTAGATTATCAATTCACATTACAATCTAATTGCAGATTCATTAAAACTCCTTTTACTGGGTTAAAGAACTAATGCCAATTGAAACACAGTTCACGATAAACCTAAATCACATTCTATTTATTATCGGGTTAAAGAACAAGTGTTATTTAAAACATCGTTCACGATAAACCCACAAATCAATTCTATTTAAAACCCATTTCAAATCCAACTTATTTATTTGAAAAGAAACGGGATTAAATTTAGTTCAAAACTAGTTCATTTCGATAAAAAACTATTTTTATCTTTTCAAATATGGAGTTTTTCATCCCAATTTTTCCCAAATCATTTCTTATGATTTTACACAAATTATGTAACACCCCGTATTTTCTATGAACCTATAAGTAACAAATCAAAGGATAATTAATTTTTAAGTTAAGAATCAAGGGAAACGGGTTACGTCATTGCGTTCGTCTCGGAATTCTGCATGAAAACGAGTCCGAGTTTGCGAGAATCGGAGTCCGTATGAAGGAGATATGACCCTCCGAAGTTTCAAGAAATTTCAGAATTGAAAACAGCTCAAAATTCGAATTCAAAATTCGAATTCAAACCCAGAAGCGGGCTGGGCGGGAGATTTCCCGCCCAGGGCCCAAGTTGAGTGGGGAGTCGACTGGGCAGTCGACCCCCCAGGACCCAGGTCGACTGGGGAGTCGACCTCCCAGACCAGGTCGACTGGGCAGTCGACCTGGGGGTCGAGCCCAGGTCGAACCTGGTGCGTGTGTGTGCGATTTTGAAGGCTGTGACGTGTTTTGACGGACCTGATGAGTTCTAGGGTTAATCTGAGGGCCTAGATGAGTTCCTACACCTATAAATACACCGTAAGACCTAGCCTTCTCTACACACAATTCTATTCTGCTTCTTCTCTGCCTCTGTTCTAATAAAAATAAAAATGGCGTCGCTACTCTGCTGAAATCAAAACTAGAAGCTAGTCAACATCAACCTAAGCAACTCAATTCAAATTAGAGATTAAAGCTTCTGCAATGATTCTGCAACAACTAAAGTTCTTTCTTTAATCCAATCAAGGCAAGTACAGTTATTTTCCTATATAAACGTTAATTCTGATTGTGACGTGAATTGTAAATCTGAATCTGAGGTTATATCTGCTATGTTCTGTTTAGATCTATCTTATTCTGTATTCTCTTTTCTCTTTCTGTTTTTATAGCCAGGCTACCACGAGCCTGAGCCAATCTCAAAAGAGATTAACATACGATAAAATGTTGGGACAGTAAAATGAATGATGCATAAATTGGGCATGACCAATAGGTGATTGATTTGAGGAAAGAACATGGACTGTAGCTAGAACATAAATCTGAGGCATATGACTGGACATGTTATATTTATAACAAAAAGGGGTATTGAACATATGATTTGAGGACATGACATAGAAAGGTATATAATTGGACCTAAATATAGACTGTATTGAACATATGACTTGAGATAAAGAGAATATGGTTTAGGTATAAAGATTTACATTAAAGTAGGATAGCTATCAAATGTGAATAATACCTAAGAAGGAGATTTTTGTAGATGGCTATATTTGGTATAATATATATGTGAATCTTTTGTACTAGGCAAGTTGAACTAAATTGGGACATGTAAATTATGACCATAATCTGTGACATGTAAATTTAAATGCAAACATGGGGTATATGATCATATTGTGAACCATGACTACTATTTATGCATGTGAACTTAGGCCAAATTTATAATTAGGCAAGAGATGTTTGTGAAACTTTAAGAAATGATTTAATCTGTTATATTTGCCTAATTTGCTAGTTCTGTTATATTTGTCTAATCTGCTAGTTCTGTTATATTGCTTAATCTGCTAGTTCTGCTCTATTGCCTAGTCTGCTAGATTTGTTCATCTACCAAATCTGTCATCTGCTAAGTCTGTTGAAAATGCCAAATCCTCTAAACTAAATTTGTTGAGATGCCTAATCTGTTGTCTGCTAAATCTGCTAGTTTGCTTAATCTGCTAAATCCATTTGGTTGCCTAATCTGGAAAAAAATCTGTTATCTGCTATATCTGTTGAGTTGATATAATTAGACCATTATTGACATAATCTGAATTGTCTATAGTTATGAATAATTGACATGTATATTAGGCGTGGGCATAAATGGTAAATTATTAATTAATTGGCCGCAAAGATAAACATGGCTAACTCGAGGTTAGAATGAGTTTATGGCGTAATTCTGCCCGGAACCGCCCGGCATATTCCAGTGGCCGCAAACAATAGGTTCTAATGTGAGAAGTTAGTCATAACGTGCTTGAAACCCGAGGTTAGACTCAGTTTGCGACAGAAACCTGCCCGGAACCAACCGGCCTAACCAGTAGCCGCAAACTGTCAGTCTAATGTGAGAGGTCTGGGCATTAATATTTAATTAATGAAAATCTGAGATAAATATGATGTCTAGAACGTGTTGGGTGGGTAAGGTTAAACCAATTGGACCAATGAATCTGACAAACCCGTTTCGTGAATCTGTAGGCCCAATACAAAGTTAGACAATCTGTAACCGGTTAATCTGTAACCAGTAAATCTGTAAGTCTGTTAATCTATGAACTAGTTGATCTAAACTCTGTATGTCTGAAACTTGTAAATAAGTTAATTTGTAATCTGTTAGTCTGGGGACACAAGGATAGGAAGGGAATTACTTGTGTCATCTGTTGTTTGGGATCCATATTAGTCAGTAACCCTTTCTGGTATCAAAACTTTGACCCAACAGTAGGTAGGGTCCGGGCTCGCTTACTGAACTAATTATAAGCGGTTCATTCTGATAATGGCGAGGGGTGTTGATGGTGGGTTCCAACCGGGTCATGTGCGTGCATGGATCCCGGTCTGCCTCTGAGGATGTAAGACGCCGTGACATATGTAAATAGGTCTTTGCCAATTGGTTGTCACTTTAGGGAGTGATACACCCTACTGTGGGGCCGACACAGGATATTTATGTGTTAGGGAGCCGATCGCTTGGGGTAGGGTTTTAGGGTACACTTAGTTTTGTCTGTTTCTGTTGGTACCGTCTGTTTCTGTTGGTTGGCAACACCTGTTTGTTTCTGCGTGGTACCGTCTATTCGGGTGGTAAAGGCCCAATTACTAGTGTACACCTTATGCTACATTCCGCTTCTGTCTGTTTCTGATCGGGCGGTAAAGGCCCATTACTAGCGTGGAAATTATTCTGTACCCGTTTCTGTTTCAGTTTAGACATTAGGGTGACACCTAATTCTGTTATACTAGTATTAGTGCAGGGAAGTGTAAAGCAATAACTTATATCGTTCTGTTCTTCTATTATATCTGCTACATCTGTTACAGTTATCTCTCATCCAGTTTTATTTTCATGTCATGTTATTATTATTTGTTCATAACTGAAAATCACTGGACTTGCCAGACTTTTGTCTGACCCTTGTTGTTTCGCCTCCTTTCTTCCGTTCCCCCCCCCCCAGGTTTTGTAGAAGGGAATACTCTAGCTTGATCCAGATTTCTTCCGCTTGCAGTGCTTAAAGTATGGCTTGTCCTCTTCTGTGGGGATCATGATTTTAAACTATGCATTCCGAAGGCTTTTGTACAAGACTGATATTTTGTACTTGAATTATAATATTGTGATTTGAAAGAATGTAACCAAGCTTCTGTTGAAATAAAGTTATAAATTTTTCAAGTACTGTTTTATCTCTCTTGTAAGTTTCTGTTCTGTTTACTAAAATGCTCCACCAAAGTTAAGGCATTTCCTTTGTGAGTGACCTTAACGGAGGTGGGGTGTTACACTTGGTATCAGAGCTGAAGGTTACCAGATTGGGTAAAGTTTTTGAAAACTATTTTCAAAAAGGTTTTAAAAGGATGTATTTTTAAAAATAAAGCTTATTTTGAAAAACATGATCCCCAAGATCCATATATCTTTCCTTCAGTCCTTTTTTTGTATTGAATCTTTCCTTTTTTTTTCGTTTCAGCTTGTCTGAAGCATCTGAGATACCAGAGGGTGTTCACATACGTGGTTGGTTTCGTCAATATCTTGAGGTTAGGACCGCCGCCGCAGGTCCAGCAAATGATCCCCCTCCTCCACCCCCTCCTCGTGCAATTACTTTTTCAAAGATCTGTAGAGATTTTAGGGCCATGGGTGGAAAGGATTTCAAAGGAACTGAATCGTTCGTAGAATCGAGGAACTGGCTCAAAGAAACTGAGGATCTATTCGTTATCTTCGAGGTGGACGATAGGCAGAAGGTACAGTTGGCGGTATGGCTGCTCAAAGACGAAGCTTCCTACTGGTGGGAAGTCACTAACACCGAGAGGCTGGTGAGATATGGATGGATTTCAGAACAAGGTTTGAGACAAAATTCCTCTCGCAAGCTGAACGAAGTTTACAACTGGAAAAGTTCTTATCTCTTAAGCAAGGAAGTATGACGGTCAAGGAATACGTCAACCAGTTCAACAAACTAGCTAGGTTCGGATTGGATTTAGTCAACACTCAGCATAAAAAGGCTCTCCGCTTTGTTAAAGAATTGAACGAGCCACTGCACAGCCTAGCCATGACTCATGTACCCATGGGAGCGTCTTACGAGAGATTGGTGGACACGACACTACTGCACGAGGAAGACAAAGGCTCGAAAGAGACAAAGAAGGAAGAACCACAAAATAAGAAAGCCGAGCCCAAAAAGGAAACGCAAAGGAAGGATGAGAAGTCTGAAGATAAGAAGGGGAAAAAGTGCTTTACTTGTGGAAGCTCGACTCATCTGAACAAGGATTGCAGAAAAAGGAAGGGCGCTTGCTTCAATTTTGGGGAGATGGGACACTTCACTAGGGACTTCCCGAAGAGACGAGGACAAGGAGGGCAGGCGAACACTCTTGAGGCTAGTGGCTAGGACAGAAATAGGAAAATTCCTATAGTAGGTTTAATTCCTTTATCTTATTATGGAGTTAAGACTCTTTCTGATTCTGGTATTTTGATTTTGTAATTGATACTCTGCACTTTAATACTAGTATTGTTTCTGATTCCGTTGTAGACTCAAACCTATAAGGGTTATGACTCATCTATTTATGATAGATTGGGGTTTGAGGGATATCTGTGTTAGACGTCAAGTATGACGCATACATTCTGAGTTTTTGTGGGATATGATTTTATCATGCTTAGCTTCCTAAGAATCATTAGGGAACCTGATCTATACCAGTAGCCTATAAATATTTGAATAATTCTGCTTTCCAATATTGACATTGTCTAAAGGAGGTAATCCTCTGGGTGTCAATCTGATGTTGATTTTGGTCTTCGGAGTTGATACTTAGGGGAATTATTTTCTCAACCAATGTCCAATGGGAACCAAGTCTTTGTCTTATCTATACTCGCTTCCATCATTCGACTGTATCCTATCGATCGAATCTTCGAACTTTAGGTAGAAACTAATGGGTGTAAACATGTGTTTGAGACATCTTATGTTTGATGGTTGCAAGTGGATGCAAGTGGTTGCTCGTGGATGCATATACACACACTAGGCGCTAGATCGGCTCGAAAACACTCTCATACTGCATATGGATGTGTGAGCATTTTTCAATTTTTGTGTAAGCAACATGATTTACTCAGCACATGGATGTTGCATTTGACTGAATGGTTGTGCACTCATATAGAAATGATATGTATCAAGTAGGAAAATTGCATACATTTTGGACTCATGACACTGGCATAATTCGCATTAAGGAGGTCAACTGAATCAGTGGACCACCTGATCTTTGCATTAGATAAGGAACATATACACACACCTTTGCATATGTTCATACAACATTAGAGGATTCTAAGGACAATGGACGCCAGTGATTGATGATTGAGTAGATGGATGTTGGATGGTAGGACACATTCTTCTTAACTTGAAGATTTCGGGGACGAAATCCTTTAAGGAGGGGAGAATGTAACACCCCTTATTTTCTGTAAACGTATAAGTAACAAATCAGAGTATAATTAATTTTTAAAATAAGAATCAAGGGAAACGAGTTGCGCCATTGCGTTCGTCTCGGAATTCTGCATCAAAACGAGTCTGAGTTTGCGAGAATCGGAGTCCGTATGAAGGAGATATGACCCTCCGAAGTTTCAGGAAATTTCAGAATTGAAAACAGCTCGAAATTCGAATTCAAACCCAGAAGCAGGCTGGGCGGGAGATTTCCCGCCCAGGGCCCAAGTCGACTGGGCAGTCGACCCCCCAGGACCCAGGTCGACTGGGGAGTCGACTGGGCAGTCGACCCCCTAGACTAGGTCGACTGGGCAGTCGACCCCCCAGACCAGGTCGACTGGGCAGTCGACCTGGGGGTCGAGCCCAGGTCGAACCTGGTGCGTGTGTGTGCGATTTTGAAGGCTGTGACGTGTTTTGACGGACCTGACGAGTTCTAGGGTTAATCTGAGGGCCTAGATGAGTTCCTACACCTACAAATACATCCTAAGACCTAGCCTTCTCTACACACAATTCTATTCTGCTTCTTCTCTGCCTCTATTCTAATAAAAATAAAAATGGCGTCGCTACTCTGCTGAAATCAAAACTAGAAGCTAATCAACATCAACCTAAGCAAATCAATTCAAATTAGAGATTAAAGCTTCTGCAACGATTCTGCAACAACTAAAGTTCTTTCTTTAATCCAATCAAGGCAAGTACAGTTATTTTCCAATATAAACGTTAATTACATTGTGACATGAGTTGTAAATTTGAATCTGAGGTTATATCTGTTATGTTCTGTTTAGATCTATCTTATTCTGTATTCTCTTTTCTCTTTCTGTTTTTATAGTCAGGCTACCACGAGCCTGAGCCAATCTCATAAGAGATTAACATACGCTAAAATGTTGGGATAGTAAAATGAATGATGCAAAAATTGGGCATGACCAATAGGTGACTGATTTGAGAAAAGAACATGGACTGTAGCTAGAACGTAAATCTGAGGCATATGACTCGACATGTTATATTTATAACAAAAAGGGGTATTGAACATATGATTTGAGGACATGACATAGAAAGGTATATAATTGGACCTAAATATAGACTGTATTGAACATACGACTTGAGATAAAGAGAATATGGTTTAGGTATAAAGATTTACATTAAAGTAGGATATCTATCAAATGTGAATAATACCTAAGTAGGAGATTTTTGTCGATGGCTATATTTGGTATAATTTATATGTGAATCTTTTGTACTAGGCAAGTTGAACTAAATTGGGACATGTAAATTATGACCATAATCTGTGACATGTAAATTTAAATGCAAACATGGGGTATATGATCATATTGTGAACCATGACTACTATTTATGCATGTGAACTTAGGCCAAGTTTATAACTAGGCAAGAGATGTTTGTGAAACTTTAAGAAATGATTTAATCTGTTATATTTGCCTAATTTGCTAGTTCTGCTATATTTGTCTAATCTGCTAGTTCTGTTATATTGCTTAATCTACTAGTTCTGCTCTACTGCCTAGTCTGCTAGATTTGTTCATCTACCAAATCTGTCATCTGCTAAGTCTGTTGAAAATGCCAAATACGCTAAACTAAATCTATTGAGATGCCTAATCTGTTGTCTACTAAATCTGCTAGTTTGCTTAATCTGCTAAATCCATTTGGTTGCCTAATCTGGAAAAAAATCTGTTATCTTCTATATCTGTTGAGTTGATATAATTAGACCGTTATTGACATAATCTGAATTAGCTATAGTTATGAATAATTGACATGTATATTAGGCGTGGGCATAAATGGTAAATTATTAATTAATTGGCCGTAATGATAAACATGGCTAACTCGAGGTTAGAATGAGTTTGCGGCGTAATTCTGCCCGGAACCGCCCGGCATATTCCAGTGGCCGAAAACAATAGGTTCTAATGTGAGAAGTTAGTCATAACGTGCATGAAACCTGAGGTTAGACTCAGTTTGCGACAGAAACCTGCCCGGAACCAACCGGCCTAACCAGTAGCCGCAAACTGTCAGTCTAATGTGAGAGGTATGGGCATTAATATTTAATTAATGAAAATCTGAGATAAATATGATGTCTAAAACGTGTTGGGTGGGTAAGGTTAAACCAATTGGACCAATGAATCTGACAAACCCGTTTCGTGAATCTGTAGGCCCAATACAAAGTTAGACAATCTGTAACCAGTTAATCTGTAACCAGTAAATCTGTAAGTCTGTTAATCTGTGAACTAGTTGATCTAAACTCTGTATGTCTGAAACTTGTAAATAAGTTAATCTGTAATCTGTTAGTCTGGGGACACAAGGATAGGAAGGGAATTACTTGTGTCATCTGTTGTTTGGGACCCATATTAGTCAGTAACCCTTTTTCGATCAAAACTTTGACCCAACAATAGGTAGGGCCCGGGCACGCTTACTGAACTAATTATAAGCGATTCATTTTGATAATGGCAAGGGGTGTTGATGGTGCGTTCCAACCGGGTCATGTGCGTGCATGGATCCCGGTCTGCCTCTGAGGATGTAAGACGCCGTGACATCTGTAAATAGGTCTGTGCCAATTGGTTGTCACTTTAGGGAGTGATACACCCTACTGTGGGGCCGACACAGGATATTTATGTGTTAGGGAGCCGATCGCTTGGGGTAGGGTTTTAGGGTACACTTAGTTCTGTCTGTTTCTGTTGGTACCGTCTGTTTCTGTTGGGTGGCAACACCTATCTGTTTCTGCGTGGTACCGTCTGTTCGGGTGGTAAAGGCCCAATTACTAGTGTACACCTTATGCTACATTCTGCTTCTGTCTGTTTCTGATCGGGCGGTAAAGGCCCATTACTAGCGTGGAAATTATTATGTACCCGTTTCTATTTCAGTTTAGACATTAGGGTGACACCTAATTCTGTTATACTAGTATTAGTGCGGGGAAGTGTAAAGCAATAGCTTATATCATTCTGTTCTTCTGTTATATCTGCTACATCTATTACAGTTATCTCTCCTCCAGTTTTATTTTCATGTCATGTTATTATTATCTGTTCATAACTGAAAATCACTGGACTTGCTAGACTTTTGTCTAACCCTTGTTGTTTCGCCTCCTTTCTTCCGTCCCCCCCCCCCCCTCCCCAGGTTTTGTAGAAAGGAATACTCTAGCTTGATCCAGATTTCTTCCGCTTGCAGTGCTTAAAGTATGGCTTGTCTTCTTCTGTGGGGATTATGATTTTAAACTATGCATTCTGAAGGCTTTTGTAGAAGACTGATATTTTGTACTTGAATTCTGATATTGTGATTTGAAAGGATGTAACCAAGCTTCTGTTGAAATAAAGTTATAAATTTTTCAAGTACTGTTTTATCTGTCTTGTAAGTTTCTGTTCTGTTTACTAAAATGCTCCACCAAAGTTAAGGTATTCCCTTTGTGAGTGACTGTAATTCCCCACACCCGCTAAGGTCACTCACTAAGGGAATGCCTTAGCTTCGGTGGAGTATTTAAGTGAATATAGAACTGAAAAATTACAACAAGACAGATATAAGTGATACTTGAAATTTAAAACATCATTTCATTGCAGCAGAAGGTAAACATGTTTGGTTACATATCAAAAACCCACAAGAGTCAAGTACAAAATATCCATCTTGTTAAAACATAAGTACATAATCCCACTACATACTAATAGCCATATAGAAAAGATAACCGAGCTTTTCTTCAAGAGTCCAAGCTCCAAAAGATTGATAAAGCAATCTTATCAAGCCCACTAATGTTAGGCCCACTCTGAGAACCTGAGGGTTGGGGAAAAAGATAAAAACAACGGGGTCAGACATAAGTCTGAGTGAGCCCTATAACTTTAACAATACAATCATTAAAGTAATTAGGTTATGATGTAAACCTGGTACGGTACGACTGGGGATAAATGACTACACTAAGTAGCCAACTAGACTTAGGATGAACTAAGATAACGGTAAAGACACGCCTATCCACCCAAGGATAAATACTATATTGCACCACCCCAAATCTACCCACCCAAGGCTAATTCCTACACTGCACCACACCAGTTCTACCCACCCAAGGGTAATTCCTACTTAAAGGTTGATCCCACTAAGTGTACTTAGTAATTTTTAATAGTAGTTTCGTGTACCCCTAGCTGACTACATAGGTGTCGTCTGCCCCTATCTCCACTAGGTGTACCCACAACTTAGTAATTTTATTAGTAGTCTCGTGTACCCCTAGCTGACTACATAGGTGCTGTCTGCCCCTATCTCCACTAGGTGTACCCACTACTCCCATTCGATCGGCTCCCTACCGTAGATACCCGTGTTGGCCCCACAGTGGGGTGTATCACTCCCCAAAGTGGCAACCCGATAATATCAATGGTGCACAGCTTATATCTACACGATGCAACGTCTTACCTACCAGCCCGGGTCCACACACGCATATGAAACCCGTTGGACTCGCGTTGCCACCGCTACGCCGTTTTGGCCTCTTATAGTCAAGCCCAGTACGCGTGTCCCGTCCTCGACATGGGTCGAGCCCAATAAGATACATATGGGTTACTGGTTGAAATGGGCCCCCACAAGCTACAACTTAAGCTTGTCATTTTATCTAGTGCATCCCACTTAACCCCTTTTTCATAACCATGCCCACTTACATGTTAAGGTTTGGTTAAGTCATCTAATCATATTTCAATTGCCACTCCAGCCACCCACTAGATTTCTACATGCCACCCAAGGCACCCACTTGATTTCCACATGCCACCCAAGGGACCTACTTAACCCTTTAATCATGTTTAGTTACATGTTCCACTTTGGTTAAGTATTCTAGTCGTATTCTCTATTGCCACCCAAGGCAACCCACTAGATTTTTCCACATGCCACCCAAGGCACCCACTTAACCCTTTAATCATGTTTAATTACATGTCCCACTTTGGTTAAGTATTCTAATCTTATCTTCTATTGCCACTCAAGGCAACCACTAGATTTACTCATGCCACCCTAGGCACCCACTTAACCCTTTAATCATGTTTAATTACATGTTCCACTTTGGTTAAGTATTCTAATCGTATTTTCTATTGCCACCCAAGGCAACCACTAGATTTTCTCATGCCACCCAAGGCACTTACTTAATCTCCACATGCCACCCAAGGCACCCACTTAACCCTTCATGCCCCACTACATGCTTATCTGGTTAAGTGTTTCTTAATTGATCAAGAACGTAACCGTTGTAAAGACCACTCACATTAGACTATCTTTTATGGCAGCTGGATTTGCCGGTTGGGTCCGGGCAGCCTTACGCCATAACCGAGTCTAACCTCATGTCTATACACTTGTCACGTATTTAGTTTGTGCCTAAGACCTCTCACATTGGGCCAATCATTTGTAGCCGCTGGATATGCCGGTCGGTTCCGGGCAGTCTTATGCTACAAAAGGGTCCAACCTCGTGTCTTAGTCGATTAATTACACCTAATTAATCACCCCCATAATTTGTATTAATTATCCCTAATTAATTACAAATTTAACGATGTACATAATTGACTCAATTATGTCCATCCACTTTATGGTATGCATAATCATACCAACTTCACACCATTTCATTAACATGTATATTAACCCCATCGTTCCCCACGTAATTCGCGAACATGACATAAAAGGGAAGATTCATCACAAATACAATGGGTTCAACTTGCATAACATCAACATGGGTTTAAAGGTGTCAACATGCATATAGCATCAACCCAACTAGCATAAATAATCAACCCAAACTTGCATGAATCACATATGTCATAAGGAGGTTAACTTGCTTAGGTTATTTATGTCATACAAAAAGGGGGTAAACTTGCATATGTATGTATGACATACAAAGGGGTTAACTTGCATATGTATGCATATCATACAAAGGTGTAAACTTGCACATGTTACTTGCATATAATCAAACACCATACGTGCATAACATGTCATATATGAACTTGCATATAATCATACACCAAACTTGCATAACATATCATGTATGAACTAGCATATAATCATACACCAAACTTGCATAACATATCATGTATGAACTAGCATATAATCATACACCAAACTTGCATATCATGGTGTCATAATGGATCAATGTTTCTCATATGACTTGCATAACTTGCATAACACCACAAACACATAGCATATGACTTGCATAACTTGCATAACATCATAATCACATAGCATATGACTTGCATAACTTGCATAACATCATGAACATGTATCATATGACTTGCATAACTTGCATAACATCATGAACATGTATCATATGACTTGCATAACTTGCATAACATCATGAACATGTATCATATGACTTGCATAACTTGCATAACTTCATGAACATATAGCACATAACTTGCATAACATCACAAACACATAGCATATGATAACATAATCTTGCATTGATCCACATTCATAGCCATAACCTCATTATATCCTATCATAATTATTTCAACAATTGGTTATTAAGGCTATAGAAAACTCACAACTTGTTGATTAGCACTCCTAAGAAGAAGATTAAGTTGCTAGAGTTGATTAGAAGTTGATTTGAGATACTATCTTCCTCTTTAGATTGATGGAGGCTCCTTCAAGTTGCATTTTGACGGCATAACGGTGTTGTAGCTATTTTTAGTATGAATTAGGGTAGTCTTAGGGTGTATTTATAGATTAGTTAGGTGTTTTAGGCCCTTAGATTAACCCTAAATCAGATTAGAGCCGTCAGATCACGTCCTAGCCACCAAAACACAGCCTAAAAGCCAAACTGATGCACCCAGGTCACTTGGGCTCGACCAGGGAGGTCGACCCCCAGGTCGACCCTAGGGTCGACTCCCCAGTCGACCTGGTGGGCAGGTCGACTCCCCATTCGACCCCCAGGTCGAACCCCTGGGTCTGGCGGGAATTTTCCCGCCACTTCTGAAATTTGAAATTTCTGTTTTTAGATCTGTTTTTAAATTTTCTGAAACTTCTTCAGGCCATATCTGGGTCATACGGACTCCGATTTTCGAAAACTCGGACTCTATTTCGCGTATTTTTCCGAGACGAACGCAATGGCATAGCCCGTTTCCCCTGATTCAGATATTAAAATATAATTCTGCCCTATTTTATACTATAGCAAGTTATTCAACATGCGGGGTGTTACAGTGACCTTAACGGAGGTGGGGTGTTACAAATTATTACTATTGTTAATAATTTTATCAAGGCCCGTACAGTCGATTTCCATCAACGGCCATCGAACTGCACATACAACGACCTTTTCCAAATTTGATTTGGACGTATCTCCAAATCCAACCGTTAGATTTCAAATTTCTAATATTCGTTAGAAATCTCTTTTTGATACGAACCCACGGTTCCGGTTTTAGGAGAATCCGACGGTCGGATCTACCGTAATGTCCGTTCGAAATCAATGGTCGAAATTCACGAACTACCGCGGCGTGGCGCGTTCTATTCAGGCCATTATATTATATATATAATATATATTTCGTCGATTTCTATTTAAAACGAATTTTATAAATAGTTTCAAATTTGTTTCAAAAACATTTCAACTTCCATTTCCAATTCAAATCAAAATTGAATTTTTCCTTATAAATTCGTTTTAAAATTCATTTCAATTAAATTCAAATTTCAATTCAATTTGAATTCATTTCAAATCGATTTTATTCTATCTCAATTCGTTTTCAATTCAATTCGAATTCGTTTTATATTCAATTCAATTCGAATTCGTTTTATATTCAATTCAATTCGAATTCGTTTTATATTCAATTCAATTCGAATTCGTTTTATATTCAATTCAATTCAAATTCGTTTTATATTCAATTCAATTCGAATTCGTTTTCTATTCAATTCAAATTCGTTTTCTATATATTCGATTTTTAAATCTCTTTTCAATATTCATTATAAAACGAATATAATCGATATAAATATCGTTCGCATCAAAATAGCGCATCTCTAATCAACACGGCTTTATATATTTCAATAATCTCGTTATTCTATTCAACAAATGAATATTTATTCTATTCAATATGTGAATCTATATTTTTGTCAACACATGACTAATCTCAACGAATGAGTACTGTCCACGTGTGACTATTTTTGTTATTTAATATATTTTATAAAATTATGATATCTATCGTTTGATTTCAAATCAGACTCCAACCGTAAATTAGTAAGAGAACGATTCCCTGAATATTAACCCCGAAGGCCGAAACCAACATCAGATCAACATCCAGGAGACCACTCATCTTATCTATTTTCCAATTAGTTTCTAATTTTATATATGATAAAGATGTAAATTTTATTGTTAAAATATTTCGTTCAACATATGACTAATCTCAACGGGTGAGTACTGTCAACACATGAACCTTTATTTTATAATATTCTTTATTTTCTAAATTGGAATGAGGCCCAATCAATTACCATATAAAGCTAATTATATGGATTCCATACAACACATGTATATAATAGCAACGATAAATAATCAACCATCATCCAAAGTGCACTACACTGTATAAGCATCAAATATAGATATCTAACGCTTATAACAGCCTGTCAATCAATCGATCGACATACAACTAATTATTGGGATTAGTGTATGCCGTATTTTATCCCAATACCCATGTGGGGTTTCAAACAATCAAACACATATTTATTTGTGCAGTTGGGCGATGTGTAAAATTTATCGTCCCAATCAATGTCCTTCAAATAGGTTTACATAAACAAACCGTCCAGTTTATAAATCAATATTTATTTATTCACGTTCACGTTAAAAATTATATTTTTAACGATCGAATTATTTTATTCAACCTATGAATATTCTATTCGGTTCATTTATTAAATAAAATGATATCTTTATTTTTCTAACTTATTTTAGAAAATTTCGGCTGCATAGCGGCACGATACTAGAAACGGGACAAGGCCTAGCCTTATCCCCGGTCTAGTGATGGCCCACGCCATACACATATCAATCAATTCGATTCCATTTCACCAAAAAATTCAATTCAAACCAAATAATCTAACCAACTACACAACCAAACAAACAAGTCCATGGTCTGTGGACGATGGTGTCGGGTGCTACTAAACACCGTCTGCATCCTAGTATATATATTTAACTAGAAAAAGAGATTGGAGAGTGAGAAATTCTCACCAAAGCTAATCCAACTTCACGACACCTCAAAAGTAGAAGTCTTCGCCGTTCTCGCCTTTCGTCACTTTCGTTGCCCGTAGCCACTAC
This sequence comes from Allium sativum, assembly GCA_030737875.1. Lineage (NCBI taxonomy): Eukaryota > Viridiplantae > Streptophyta > Magnoliopsida > Asparagales > Amaryllidaceae > Allium > Allium sativum. Next base: position 326,637,706 of record CM060926.1, read on the forward strand.
ATATATAAAAATCACATTTTTATATTGTTGCTATGTATATAAAAATCATATTTTTATAATTACTCCATATGAAGAAAATTCTATTTTTACATCGCTATTATATAGATAAAAATTCTATTTTTACATTGCTACTATATAGATAAAAATTCTATTTTTACATCGCTACTATATAGATAAAAATTCTATTTTTACATCGCTACTATATAGATAAAAATTTTATTTTTACATCGCTACTCTATAGATAAAAATTCTATTTTTACATCGCTACTATATAGATAAAAATTCTATTTTTACCTCGCTACTATATCGATAAAAATTCTATTTTTACATCGCTATTCTCTATATAAAGATTTCGCTTTTCCATTTATAAATATTTCGCTTTTCCATTTATAAATATTATATTTTTATATTCTCTATTATATAGGAATTTTATTTTCAATACACTACTTATATAAAAATAGTATTTTTATATCTTCTACTATATAAAGTCATATTTTTAACACTTCTATAATGTAAAAATCATATTTTTGATATATATATATATATATATAATATAAAAATGATATTTTTATTATCGCCTTTGTTTTCAATAAGTTAAAAAAACCCGTCTTTCATGTCTAAAAATCTCTTCTTTTGAATGATAAAAATCGTTCCTTTATGCGGTTAGAACATATATAGAAAAACGTAGCTTTTCTATTTAAAAACCCATAGCCTTTCAAAGTCAAAAATCCTACCTTTTCATTACTTTATTTTCAGATTTTATAAATGCTAGTTCATATGAAAAAAACTGATTTTATAAATAAATAAGCAAATAAAAATCACCTTGGCTCGCTCGTTGGAGGGCTTGGCGGCTGGGGGTGTGGGCTGTCGAATCGGAAGGGAAAGGAGGAGAGGAAGGTGCGAAGGAAGGGGAGGCGGAAGAAGAAGCAGCGAAGGCGGCGACAGCAGGAGGAGGAAGGAAGAAGAGGGGGGCGATGCGGGTTGGGGCACGGCTAGGGCTCGGGGTTTCGTGCGACGCGCGAGTTTCGATCAGAGGAGGGAGGAAGGAGTGGAGAAGAAGAAGGGGAGGGGGAGGGCTGTGCGGTGGCGCGGCCAACGCCTGGGCGATGCGACGACCAACGTCGACTGGCTCCGTCGCCCCTCTTTTCTCCTTTTTTTTTTAATTTCTGTTCGATGGAGAGAGAAGAGGGAATAGGGGGTTTATATAAAATATATATATTTAATTATTTATTGATTTCAAAAAGCAACTTTTATTTTCGAACTCGAAATCGAACCCACCGCCTGTCGTCCATAGCTAATTACCCCCATTCCGATCACAATGGGATACGTATCGTAAGCTGATTCGATCGTTACAATCAGTTTTCGTCAAATCAACGTATAACTCTATATATTGATTTTGAACGCGCATTTCATTTTACTGGGGCCACATACTAACTCTAAAAATTCAAGAAAAATATTTTCTAGTTTCGTATTGACGATATGGTCCTAACAAAACCCGTTTCATCGAATTCTATGACCGTTGGAAAAATGGCCGTTTTCCAGTCGATTAAAATCAACTGAAACTGGTCAAACACGTTTTCCTTTGCCACGCTCACATATTGACTCGAAAAATTAAGAAATTTGAAACCTAGCAATAATTTGACATCACGGACCCAACAAAAGTGGTTTCTTCAAAATCCGAGGTCGTTTGCAAAATTCTCATTTTTAAGGGCCTGAATTCCACAACGACTATTCAGAATTTTCAGCTGGACATATCTTTTGATCCCCGCTATGAAATTTCGATTTTTCGGATTCGTCGGAAAGATATTCTCAATTAGATCCTAATATTTTTGGTTTCACTAAAATCTGGATTGTTTTGCACCCGGTACATTCAATTGAAGTTTGAAATCGAATTATCGAACTACCACACCATTTTCAATTCCTTTTATAATTATAAATAATTATTTATATTCTAACGACGACGTATATAAATATATATATATGTTCTAATTCTACTCAAATTAAATTTCTCGTCGGTATTATTTAAAATAATTCATTTTAAATATTCAAAATTCGCTAAAATTGCCAAAATAAAAAATTTAAACTGGTTCAGAATTTCCGGGTCCCGAAAAGGAACGAAGCCGAAAGTTGTTTAACAATTCAACTCAACTTCCAGTATTTTGATTACGGCTTAAGTTCTTCAACTTTTCAGTTTCTAAGAACTTTTCAAAATTTTCAAAAATTTGGCTAACACCCTTAATTTTCGAAAAATTTCGCCATAACCTCCCCTGCACCGGGAGCACCGGGATAATCCCGAAATTGCCATACAGGCCTTCTGATCTCAAAAAGAAAAAGAAAAAGCCAAGCGGCTAGCCAATCGGCTCATAAAATCATCATCTCCCAAACAAAACAGTAAATTATAGTAAATATGTACCTATTTGTCGGGCAAACAAATTTTATTTCTCTGCTCTAGCCTCCTTGCTATGACATGTTCAATGTTAGTACATGTATATGCAAGCAAATGCGACCAATTTTCAATACAATTCAATATTCGATACAATTAGGCTAAATGGTTCAAAATTATCAAACAAATAAACATACAACACAAACATCAATCAATTAGTGAATTAGAGTTTCAAATCCATATTTTTGATATATGTACAAAAATCACATTTTGATGCCAATTCACAACAATGAATCTATCTATATAAGTTTTGGTTCTCACACCAGTCTAATGGAAATATATAGAAATCACACCTTCGTCACTCGAAAATAAATACTACTAATGCTGCAGCATTATCAGAACCATCCCCGGGCAACTAGAGTGTGATCCTATATCTATCTAGTATATTAAAACTCCGAATATACCTTCATAACGCGTATACGCGAAATCTTTATATACTCAATTGTCCAAATTCAAAATAAATAAATTTTCAAATACGTATAAAGCGATTTAAATTTTCAAAACAAAATTGTTTTCATTTTGAAAAATATACTCTTCGCACTCGTTCTAGGATACTACTGATCCTATCTCTAACGAGCCATTCTAATTGGATATTACTAATCCAATATCTGATGAATCCTTTCGTATGGTTCTAATGTGTCTTGTTCTCGAGCTCTGTAAACCAAAGCTCTGATACCACTGTAAGAACCCGTTACATCCCCGTGAAGGAAAGAGCAGATACTTTGAGAACAACACACAAATGAACGCAGACGGAAGAACATTTCATTGCTATTACAACAATTCCATCATATACAAGAATATACAGAGTATAACTGAATAAATTACATTTGATAAATATCAGAGATTACAATAAATTACATAGCAGCGGAAAAATAATATAAAACACAACTGAAAGTAATGCACAGGTACAGAGCTTTCCTAGCATCGTTCCAGCTGTAAATCAGGATCCTGTGAATATAAATCTGCAAAACCAAAACTACTAGCTGCCCGTGTCGAAAATAAGGGCACCCATAGTTTAGGTTAAAACAATAAACTCCAGGTCAGTCATGTGACTGGTGTGAGAAATAAAACATTTATTTAAAACTTTACTTTAAAAGAGAGTAATTCAAGGGACCACGCCGTATAACACGGAACGGGTTTCCTCCCAAGAATACCAGTGCATAGAAAAGACAACGCAATGCTTTTTTGAAAAATGAAGCTATTATAAGACCCAGGTCCCATCACACAATGCAAAGCAAGCCGGAGGATAGGGTTTTCCCTTATAATAGCCAAACATGCTTGTACATTTTTAAAACAAATCATTTGATACTATAATAAGTGTATAGTGTCAAAATAATTTCAATCATTAATATCAATCCTAGGCGGCATGGGTACCATCTATCATGTCGCCATACTAGGCTCTACAAATAAAACCGAAATATCTCGTTTTGGAAATTGGATTTCCGTCATGAGTCGAGGCAAGGGGCAAGCTCCTCTCCGCTTCGAGACACTCTAGCAAATGCCTCGGGACTACACACTCTGGTAACCCCTGGATCTTCAGGGCCGGTCCTCTCTTACGTTTGAGGATTGGCAATTCCTGAACACACGTTTCCCGGTCCTAACAGACCTAAAATCGAGGTGCCTCATCCAACAACCACATAGGTGAAAAGTATATAAATGTCAGGGCTGGTAAGTCACTGACACCACCAAAGCTAGAAAGAAACGTCGTGCTCTCCCTGCAGTCCTTATCCCGTTTTTAACTCATACCGAGGTGTGAGGCTCGCGAATTGACGTTATACACAAAGCTGCCACGTAGGCCGTGCTTTGATCATCAACCACAAGACTTTGCTTTTCAACAGAAGCCTTGATCATCGCACCTTAGCGTGCCACACAGGCAATTCATGCCATGCGACTGATTTCCATCGATATACAACCTCTGAGCTCGTACGTCTCAGAGAAGGCCGTTAAGCAAAAGAATAAATTCTCCGCCGCCAAACAGATCTATATTTAATAGAGATCAATCAACACAGAATAAAATCCAATGTCAGACACACAGTCCATTTACAAGTTCGTTCTGGGTCTGAACGAAACCGGAGGCACTTTCCTCGCATATCCATCGATCTCCAAGTACGTCTGGACGACCACCAACTGATTCCCTTATCTTGGGTGTACAGCCCAATCAAGATCATCAGTAATCACCCAAACGATGTGAAGACTTCCGGTCTTCAACCACAGTCTTCATCTTCGACTTATCGTCGAATCGGTTATTCAGAATGGGTATAAACCCGGCCTTTCCGAACAACCCGCGTATATAGTAAACAAATATTACACAAACACAACATACGCCTCATTCCAATTCAGTAGCTACTAACCGTAAATCAACAAGAGAACAATTTCCCAAATATTAACCCCGAAGGCCGAAACCAACATCAGATCAATACCCAGGAAACCATTCTTCTTAGCTAACCTACAGCTAGTTTCTAAATTTCATATTCTTAGGGAAAGGTTCCCATTAATTTTATCCAAGATAAATTCTTTGAATTTTATTCTTTAATCTTCCTTTGGATGTCATTTCAAACCAAATTATGGTTTTCCAAACTAGTCGAGATTCGCGAATCACACCGGAGTAATTATTCATTTTATTTCCTAATCCCAACCTATTCATCCCATGAAGCAAAACTGTAATACTCCATATCTAACACCACGGTGTTATCGGTAAAATTAATTACCATTTCACGTTCAAATCTAATTAAAGATTTAACTATCGCTTTAAAGCAAAACTGGTGATACTCCTTTCTCGCCCAATTTCTAAATTTGATAATTTAGATTATCAATTCACATTACAATCTAATTGCAGATTCATTAAAACTCCTTTTACTGGGTTAAAGAACTAATGTCATTTAAAACACAGTTCACAATAAACCCAAATCACATTCTATTTATTATCAGGTTAAAGAACAAGTGTTATTTAAAACACCGTTCACGGTAAACCCACAAATCAATTCTATTTAAAACCCATTTCAAATCCAATTTATTTATTTGAAAATAAACGGGTTTAATTTTAGTTCAAAACTAGTTCATTTCGATAAAAATCTATTTTTATCTTTTCAAATATGGAGTTTTTCATCCCAATTTTTCCCAAATCATTTCTTATGATTTTACACAAATTATTTCTATTGTTAATAATTTTATCAAGGCCCGTACAGTCGATTGCCATCAACGGCCATCGAACTGCACTTACAGCGACCTTTTCCAAATTTTATTTGGACGTATCTCCAAATCCAACCGTTAGATTTCAAATTTCTAATATTCGTTAGAAAGCTCTTTTCGATACGAACCCAACGGTTCCGGTTTTAGGAGAATCCGACGGTTGGATCTCCCGTAATGTCCGTTCGAAATCAATGGTCGAAATTCACGAACTACCGCGGCGCGACGCGTTCTATTCAGGCCATTATATTATATATATAATAAATATAATATACATTTTGTCGATTTCTATTTAAAACGAATTTTATAAATAGTTTCAAATTTGTTTCAAAAACATTTCAACTTCCATTTCCAATTCAAATCAAAATTGAATTTTTCCTTATAAATTCGTTTTAAAATTCATTTCAATTAAATTCAAATTTCAATTCAATTTGAATTCATTTCAAATCGATTTTATTCTATCTCAATTCGTTTTCAATTCAATTCGAATTCGTTTTATATTCAATTCGAATTCGTTTTATATTCAATTCAATTCGAATTCGTTTTATATTCAATTCAATTCGAATTCGTTTTATATTCAATTCAATTCAAATTCGTTTTCTATTCAATTTAAATTCGTTTTCTATATATTCGATTTTTAAATCTCTTTTCAATATTCATTATAAAACGAATATAATCGATATAAATATCGTTCGCATCAAAATAGTGCATCTCTAATCAACACGGCTTTATATATTTCAATAATCACGTTATTCTATTAAACAAATGAATATTTATTCTATTCAATATGCGAATCTTTTTTTTTTTTGTCAACACATGACTAATCTCAACGAATGAGTACTGTCCATGTGTGACTATTTTTGTTATTTAATATATTTTATAAAATTATGATATCTATCGTTTGATTTCAAATCAGACTCCAACCGTAAATTAGTAAGAGAACGATTCCCTGAATATTAACATCGAAGGCCGAAACCAACATCAAATCAACATCCAGGAGACCACTCATCTTATCTATTTTCCAATTAGTTTCTACTTTTATATATGATAAAGATGTAAATTTTATTGTTAAAATATTTCGTTCAACACATGACTAATCTCAACGGGTGAGTACTGTCAACACGTGAACCTTTTATTTTATAATATTCTTTATTTTCTAAATTGGAATGAGGCCCAATCAATTACCATATAAAGTTAATTATATGGATTCCATACAACACATGTATATAATAGCAACGATAAATAATCAACCATCATCCAAAGTGCACTACACTGTATAAGCATCAAATATAGATATCTAACGCTTATAACAGCCTGTCAATCAATCGATCGACATACAACTAATTATTGGGATTAGTGTATGCCGTATTTTATCCCAATACCCGTGTGGGGTTCCAAACAATCAAACACATATTTTATTTGTGCAGTTGGGCGATGTGTAAAATTTATCGTCCCAATCAATATCCTTCAAATAGGTGTACATAAACAAACCGTCCGGTTTGTAAATGAATATTTATTTATTCACGTTCACGTTAAAAATTATATTTTGAACGATCGAATTATTTTATTCAACCTATGAATATTCTATTCAGATCATTTATTAAATAAAATGATATCTTTATTTTTCTAACTTATTTTAGAAAATTTCGGCGGCATAACGGCACGATACTAGAAACGGGACAAGGCCTAGCCTTATCCCGGTCTAGTGATGGCCCACTCCATACACATATCAATCAATTCGATTCCATTTCACCAAACAATTCAATTCAAACCAAATAATCTAACCAACTACACAACCAAACAAACAAGTCCATGGTCTGTGGACGATGGTGTCGGGTGCTACTAAACACCGTCTGCATCCTAATATATATATTTAACTAGAAAAAGAGATTGGAGAGTGAGAAATTCTCACCAAAGCTAATCCAACTTCATGACACTTCAAAAGTAGAAGTCTTCGCCGTTCTCGCCTTTCGTCACTTTCGTTGCCCGTAGCCACTACATATATAAAAATCACATTTTTATATTGTTGCTATGTAAATAAAAATCATATTTTTATAATTACTCCATATGGATAAAATTCTATTTTTACATCGCTACTATATAGATAAAAATTCTATTTTTACATCGCTACTATATAGATAAAAATTCTATTTTTACATCGCTACTATATAGATAAAAATTCTATTTTTACATCGTGACTATATAGATAAAAATTCTATTTTTACATCGCTACTATATAGATAAAAAATCTATTTTTACCTCGCTATTATATAGATAAAAATTCTATTTTTATATCGCTATTCTCTATATAAAGATTTCGCTTTCCATTTATAAATATTTCGCTTTTCCATTTATAAATATTATATTTTTATATTCTCTATTATATAGAAATTTTATTTTCAATACACTACTTATATAAAAATAGTATTTTTATATATTCTACTATATAAAGGTCATATTTTTAACACTTCTATAATGTAAAAATCATATTTTTGATATATATATATAATATAAAAATCATATTTTTATTATCGCCTTTGTTATAAATAAACAAATAAAAAACCCGTCTTTCATGTCTAAAAATCTCTTCTTTTGAATGATAAAAATCGTTCCTTTATGCGGTTAGAACATATATAGAAAAACGTAGCTTTTCTATTTAAAAACCCGTAGCCTTTCAAAGTCAAAAATCCTACCTTTTCATTACTTTATTTTCAGATTTTATAAATGCTAGTTCATATGAAAAAAACTGACTTTATAAATAAATAAGCAAATAAAAATCACCTTGGTTCGCTCGTTGGAGGGCTTGACGGCTGGGGGGGTGTGGGCTGTCGAATCGGAAGGGAAAGGAGGAGAGGAAGGTGCGAAGGAAGGGGAGGCGGAAGAAGAAGCAGCAAAGGCGTCGGCAGCAGGAGGAGGAAGGAAGAAGAGGGGGGCGATGCGGGTTGATGCACGGCTAGGGCTCGGGGTTTCGTGCGACGCGCGAGTTTCGATCAGAGGAGGGAGGAAGGAGTGGAGAAGAAGAAGGGGAGGGGGAGGGATGTGCGGTGGCGCGGCCACCGCCTGGGCGATGCGACGACCAACGTCGACTGGGCTCCGTCGCCCCTCTTTTCTCCTTTTTTTTTAATTTCTGTTCGATGGAGAGAGAAGAGGGAATAGAGGGGTTTATATAAAATATATATATTTAATTATTTATTGATTTCAAAAAGCAACTTTTATTTTTGAACTCGAAATCGAACCCACCGCCAGTCGTCCATAGCTAATTACTCCCATTCCGAACACAATGGGATATGTATCGTAAGCTGATTCGATCGTTACAATCAGTTTTCGTCAAATCAACATATAACTCTATATAATGATTTTGAACGCGCATTTCATTTTACTGGGGTCACATACTAACACTAAAAATTCAAGAAAAATATTTTCTAGTTTCGTATTGACGATACGGTACTAAAAAAACCCGTTTCATCGAATTCTATGACCGTTGGAAAAATGGCCGTTTTCCAGTCGATTAAAATCAACTGAAACTGGTCAAACACGTTTTCCTTTGCCACGCTCACATATTGACTCAAAAAATTAAGAAATTTGAAACCTAGCAATAATTTGACATCACGGACCCAACAAAAGTGGTTTCGTCAAAATCCGAGGTCATTTGCAAAATTCCCATTTTTAAGGGCCTGAATTCCACAACGACTATTCAGAATTTTCAGCTGGACATATCTTTTGATCCCCGCTATGAAATTTCGATTTTTCGGATTCGTTGGAAAGATATTCTCAATTAGATCCTAATATTTTTGGTTTCACTAAAATCCGGACTGTTTTGCACCCGGTACATTCAATTGAAGTTTGAAATCGAATTATCGAACTACCACACCATTTTCAATTCCTTTTATAATTATAAATAATTATTTATATTCTAACGACGACGTATATAAATATATATATGTTCTAATTCTACTCAAATTAAATTTCTCGTCGGTATTATTTAAAATAATTCATTTTAAATATTCAAAATTCGCTAAAATTGCCAAAATAAAATTTTTAAACTGGTTCAGAATTTCCGTGTTATTACAATCTCCCCCACTTAAAACTTTTCGTCCCCGAAAAGGAACGAAGCCGAAAGTTTTTTAACAATTCAACTCAACTTCCAGTATTTTGATTACGGCTTAAGTTCTTCAACTTTTCAATTTCTAAGAACTTTTCAAAATTTTCAAAAATTTGGCTAACACCCTAAATTTTAGAAAAATTTCGCCATAACCTCCCCTGCACCGGGAGCACCGGGAAAATCCCGAAATTGCCATACAGGCCTTCTGATCTCAAAAAGAAAAAGAAAAAGCCAAGCGGCTAGCCAATCGGCTCATAAAATCATCATCTCCCAAACAAAACAGTAAATTATAGTAAATATGTACCTATTTGTCGGGCAAACAAATTTTATTTCTCTGCTCTAGCCTCCTTGCTATGACATGTTCAATGTTAGTACATGTATATGCAAGCAAATGCGACCAATTTTCAATACAATTCAATATTCGATACAATTAGGCTAAATGGTTCAAAATTATCAAACAAATAAACATACAACACAAACATCAATCAATTAGTGAATTAGAGTTTCAAATCCATACTTTTGATATATGTACAAAAATCACATTTTGATGCCAATTCACAACAATGAATCTATCTATATAAGTTTTGGTTCTCACACCAGTCTAATGGAAATATATAGAAATCACACCTTCGTCACTCGAAAATAAATACTGCTAATGCTGCAGCATTATCAGAACCATCCCCAGGCAACTAGAGTGTGATCCTATATCTATCTAGTATATTAAAACTTCGAATATACCTTCATGACGCGTATACGCGAAATCTTTATATACTCAATTGTCCAAATTCAAAATAAATAAATTTTCAAATACGTATAAAGCGATTTAAATTTTCAAAACAAAATTGTTTTCATTTTGAAAAATATACTCTTCGCACTCGTTCTAGGATACTACTGATCCTATCTCTAACGAGCCATTCTAATTGGATATTACTAATCCAATATCTGATGAATCCTTTCGTATGGTTCTAATGTGTCTTGTTCTCGAGCTCTGTAAACCAAAGCTCTGATACCACTGTAAGAACCCGTTACATCCCCGTGAAGGAAAGAGCGGATACTTTGAGAACAACACACAAATGAACGCAGACGGAAGAACATTTCATTGCTATTACAACAATTCCATCATATACAAGAATATACAGAGTATAACTGAATAAATTACATTTGATAAATATCAGAGATTACAATAAATTACATAGCAGCGGAAAAATAATATAAAAAACAACTGAAAGTAATGCACGGATACAGAGCTTTCCGAGCATCGTTCCAGCTGTAAATGAGGATCCTGTGAATATAAATCTGCAAAACCAAAACTACTAGCTGCCCGTGTCGAAAATAAGGGCACCCAGAGTTTAGGTTAAAACAATAAACTCCAGGTCAGTCATGTGACTGGTGTGAGAAATAAAACATTTATTTAAAACTTTACTTTAAAAGAGAGTAATTCAAGGGACTACGCCGTATAACACGGAACGGGTTTCCTCCCAAGAATACCAGTGCATAGAAAAGACAACGCAATGCTTTTTCGAAAAATGAAGCTATTATAAGACCCAGATCCCATCACACAATGCAAAGCAAGCCGGAGGATAGGGTTTTCCCTTATAATAGCCAAACATGCTTGGTACATTTTTAAAACAAATCATTTGATACTATAATAAGTGTATAGTGTCAAAATAATTTCAATCATTAATATCAATCCTAGGCGGCATGGGTACCATCTATCATGTCGCCATACTAGGCTCTACAAATAAAACCGAAATATCTCGTTTTGGAAATTGGATTTCCGTCATGAGTCGAGGCAAGGGGCAAGCTCCTCTCCGCTTCGAGACACTCTAGCATATGCCTCGGGACCACACACTCTGGTAACCCCTGGATCTTCAGGGCCGGTCCTCTCTTACGTTTGAGGATTGGCAATTCCTGAACACACGTTTCCCGGTCCTAACAGACCTAAAATCGAGGTGCCTCATCCAACAACCACATAGCTGAAAAGTATATAAATGTCAGGGCTGGTAAGTCACTGACACCACCAAAGCTAGAAAGAAACGTCGTGCTCTCCCTGCAGTCCTTATCCCGTTTTTAACTCATACCGAGGTGTGAGGCTCGCGAATTCACATTATACACAAAGCTGCCACGTAGGCCGTGCTTTGATCATCAACCACAAGACTTTGCTTTTCAACAGAAGCCTTGATCATTGCACCTTAGCGTGCCACACAGGCAATTCATGCCATGCGACTGATGTCCATCGATATACAACCTCTGAGCTCGTACGTCTCAGAGAAGGCCGTTAAGCAAAAGAATAAATTCTCCGCCGCCAAACAGATCTATATTTAATAGAGATCAATCAACACAGAATAAAATCCAATGTCAGACACACAGTCCATTTACAAGTTCGTTCTGGGTCTGAACGAAACCGGAGGCACTTTCCTCGCATATCCATCGATCTCCAAGTACGTCTGGACGACCACCAACTGATTCCCTTATCTTGGGTGTACAACCCAATCAAGATCATCAGTAAACACCCAAACGATGTGAAGACTTCCGGTCTTCAACCACAGTCTTCATCTTCGACTTATCGTCGAATCGGTTATTCAGAATGGGTATAAACCCGGCCTTTCCGAATAACCCGCATATATAGTAAACAAATATTACACAAACACAACATACGCCTCATTCCAATTCAATAGCTACTAACCGTAAATCAACAAGAGAACAATTTCCCAAATATTAACCCCGAAGGCCGAAACCAACATCAGATCAATACCCAGGAAACCATTCTTCTTAGCTAACCTACAGCAAGTTTCTAAATTTCATATTCTTTGGGAAAGGTTCCCATTAATTTTATCCAAGATAAATTCTTTGAATTTTATTCTTTAATCTTCCTTTGGATGTCATTTCAAACCAAATTAAGGTTTTCCAAACTAGTCGAGATTCGCGAATCACACCGGAGTAATTATTCATTTTATTTCCCAATCCCAACCTATTCATCCCATGAAGCAAAATTGGTAATACTCCATATCTAACACCACGGTGTTATCGGTAAAATTAATTACCATTTCACGTTCAAATCTAATTAAAGATTTAACTATCGCTTTGGAGCAAAACTGGTGATACTCCATTCTCGCTCAATTTCTAAATTTGATAATTTAGATTATCAATTCACATTACAATCTAATTGCAGATTCATTAAAACTCCTTTTACTGGGTTAAAGAACTAATGTCATTTAAAACACAGTTCACAATAAACCCAAATCACATTCTATTTATTATCGGGTTAAAGAACAAGTGTTATTTAAAACACCGTTCATGATAAACCCACAAATCAATTCTATTTAAAACCCATTTCAAATCCAATTTATTTATTTGAAAATAAAGGGGTTTAATTTTAGTTCAAAACTAGTTCATTTCGATAAAAATCTATTTTTATCTTTTCAAATATGGAGTTTTTCATCCCAATTTTTCCCAAATCATTTCTTATGATTTTACACAAATTATTACTATTGTTAATAATTTTATCAAGGCCCGTACAGTCGATTTCCATCAATAGCCATCGAACTGCACTTACAGCGACCTTTTCCAAATTTAATTTGGACGTATCTCCAAATCCAACCGTTGGATTTCAAATTTCTAATATTCGTTAGAAAGCTCTTTTCGATACGAACCCAACGGTTCCGGTTTTAGGAGAATCCGACGGTCGGATCTCCCGTAACGTCCGTTCGAACTCAATGGTCGAAATTCACGAACTACCGCGGCGCGGCGCGTTCTATTCAGGCCATTATATTATATATATATAATAATTATAATATACATTTCGTCGATTTCTATTTAAAATGAATTTTATAAATAGTTTCAAATTTGTTTCAAAAACATTTCAACTTCCATTTTTAATTCAAATCAAAATTGAATTTTTCCTTATAAATTCGTTTTAAAATTCATTTCAATTAAATTCAAATTTCAATTCAATTTGAATTCATTTCAAATCGATTTTATTCTATCTCAATTCGTTTTCAATTCGATTCGAATTCGTTTTATATTCAATTCGAATTCGTTTTATATTCAATTCAATTCGAATTCGTTTTATATTCAATTCAATTCGAATTCGTTTTATAATCAATTCAATTAAAATTCGTTTTCTATTCAATTCAAATTCGTTTTCTATATATTCGATTTTTAAATCTCTTTTCAATATTCATTATAAAACGAATATAATCGATATAAATATCGTTCGCATCAAAATAGCGCATCTCTAATCAACACGGCTCTATATATTTCAATAATCACGTTATTCTATTCAACAAATGAATATTTATTCTATTCAATATGCGAATCTATTTTTTTGTCAACACATGACTAATCTCAACGAATGAGTACTGTCCACGTGTGACTATTTTTGTTATTTAATATATTTTAAAAAATTATGATATCTATCGTTTGATTTCAAATCAGACTCCAACCGTAAATTAGTAAGAGAACGATTCCCTGAATATTAATCCCGAAGGCCGAAACCAACATTAGATCAACATCCAGGAGACCACTCATCTTATCTATTTTCCAATTAGTTTCTAATTTTATATATGATAAAGATGTAAATTTTATTGTTAAAATATTTCGTTCAACACATGACTAATCTCAAGGGGTGAGTACTGTCAACACGTGAACCTTTTATTTTATAATATTCTTTATTTTCTAAATTGGAATGAGGCCCAATCAATTACCATATAAAGTTAATTATATGGATTCCATACAACACATGTATATAATAGCAACGATAAATAATCAACCATCATCCAAAGTGCACTACACTGTATAAGCATCAAATATAGATATCTAACGCTTATAACAGCCTGTCAATCAATCGATCGACATACAACTAATTATTGGGATTCGTGTATGCCGTATTTTATCCCAATACCCGTGTGGGGTTCCAAACAATCAAACACATATTTTATTTGTGCAGTTGGGCGATGTGTAAAATTTATCGTCCCAATCAATATCCTTCAAATAGGTGTACATAAACAAACCGTCCAGTTTGTAAATGAATATTTATTTATTCACGTTCACGTTAAAAATTATATTTTTAACGATCGAATTATTTTATTCAACCTATGAATATTCTATTCAGATCATTTATTAAATAAAATGATATCTTTATTTTTTTAACTTATTTTAGAAAATTTCGGCGACATAACGACACGATACTAGAAACGGGACAAGGCCTAGCCTTATCTCCGGTCTAGTGATGGCCCACGCCATACACATATCAATCAATTCGATTCCATTTCACCAAACAATTCAATTCAAACCAAATAATCTAACCAACTACACAACAAAACAAACAAGTCCATGGTCTATGGACGATGGTGTCGGGTGCTACTAAACACCGTCTGCATCCTAATATATATATTTAACTAGAAAAAGAGATTGGAGAGCGAGAAATTCTCACCAAAGCTAATCCAACTTCATGACACTTCAAAAGTAGAAGTCTTCGCCGTTCTCGCCTTTCGGCACTTTCGTTGCCCGTAGCCACTACATATATAAAAATCACATTTTTATATTGTTGCTATGTATATAAAAATCATATTTTTATAATTACTCCATATGGATAAAATTCTATTTTTACATCGCTACTATATAGATAAAAATTCTATTTTTACATCGCTGCTATATAGATAAAAATTCTATATTTACATCGCTGCTATATAGATAAAAATTCTATTTTTACATCGCTACTATATAGATAAAAATTCTATTTTTTCCTTCGTGACTATATAGATAAAAATTCTATTTTTACATCGCTACTATATAGATAAAAAATCTATTTTTACCTCGCTACTATATAGATAAAAATTCTATTTTTACATTGCTATTCTCTATATAAAGATTTCGCTTTTCCATTTATAAATATTTCGCTTTTCCACTTATAAATATTATATTTTTATATTCTCTATTATATAGAAAGTTTATTTTCAATACACTACTTATATAAAAATAGTATTTTTATATATTCTACTATATAAAGGTCATATTTTTAACACTTCTATAATGTAAAAATCATATTTTTGATATATATATATATAATATAAAAATCATATTTTTATTATCGCCTTTGTTATAAATAAATAAAAAAAAACCTGTCTTTCATGTCTAAAAACTCTTCTTTTGAATGATAAAAATCGTTCCTTTATGCGGTTAGAACATATATAGAAAAACGTAGCTTTTCTATTTAAAAACCCGTAGCCTTTCAAAGTCAAAAATCCTACCTTTTCATTACTTTATTTTCAGATTTTATAAATGCTAGTTCATATGAAAAAAACTGACTTTATAAATAAATAAGCAAATAAAAATCACCTTGGTTCGCTCGTTGGAGGGCTTGGCGGCTAGGGGGGTGTGGGCTGTCGAATCGGAAGGGAAAGGAGGAGAGGAAGGTGCGAAGGAAGGGAGGTGGAAGAAGAAGCAGCGAAGGCGGCGACAACGAAGGCGGCAGCAGCAAGAGGAGGAAGGAAGAAGAGGGTGGGCGATGCGGGTTGGGGCGCGGCTAGGGCTCGGGGTTTCGTGTGATGCGCGAGTTTCGATCAGAGGAGGGAGGAAGTAGTGGAGAAGAAGAAGGGGAGGGGGAGGGCTGTGCGGTTGCGCGGCCACCGCCTAGGCGATGCGACTACTAACGTCGACGGGGCTCCGTCGCCCCTCTTTTCTCCTTTTTTTATAATTTCTGTTCGATGGAGAGAGAAGAGGGAATAGGGGGGTTTATGTAAAATATATATATATTTAATTATTTATTGATTTCAAAAAGCAACTTTTATTTTCGAACTCGAAATCGAACCCACCGCCTGTCGTCCATAGCTAATTACCCCCATTCCGAACACAATGGGATATGTATCGTAAGCTGATTCGATCGTTACAATCAGTTTTCGTCAAATCAACGTATAACTCTATATATTGATTTTGAACGCGCATTTCATTTTACCGGGGTCACATACTATAAAAATTCCAGAAAAATATTTTCTAGCTTCGTATTGACGATACGGTCCAAACAAAACCCGTTTCATCGAATTCTGAGACCGTTGGAAAAATGGTCGTTTTCCAGTCGATTAAATTCAACTGAAACTGGTCAGACACGTTTTCCTTTGCCACGCTGACATATTGACTCGAAAAATTAAGAAATTTGAAACCTAGCAATAATTTGACATCACGGACCCAACAAAAGTGGTTTCGTCGAAATCCGAGGTCGTTTGCAAAATTCCCATTTTTAAGGGCCTGAATTCCACAACGACTATTCAGAATTTTCAACTGGACATCTCTTTTGATCCCCGCTATGAAATTTCGATTTTTCGGATTCGTTGGAAAGATATTCTCAATTAGATCCTAATATTTTTTGTTTCACTAAAATCCGAATTGTTTTGCACCCGGTACATTTAATTGAAGTTTGAAATCGAATTATCGAACTACCGCGCCATTTTCAATTCCTTTTATAATTATAAATAATTATTTATATTCTAACGACGACGTATATAAATATATACGTTCTAATTCTACTCAAATTAAATTTCTCGTCGATATTATTTAAAATAATTCATTTTAAATATTCAAAATTCGCTAAAATTGCCAAAATAAAAATTTTAAACTGGTTCAGAATTTCCGGGTTATTACAGTCGGTTATTTAACTATCAAATAAATAATTGTGAAAATAAAAATGAGTTCACTGATTCAGTACTCAACATTACTTTGCCTTTTAATTAAAATAATTAAGAAATATCTCAATATTTTTAACATAATATTTACTTCTTATTTTAGCATAAGATTTATTTTCAAAACTATTTCGAATACGTTAGAATTAATCATATGTGTGTGTGTGTGTGTGTGTGTGTGTGTGGATGGGTGGGTAGGTGGGTGTGTGTGTATTTGTGTGTTCCCAACCTTGGTTTTGACAAATTTCTCGTAAAACATTATTACTTGAAAACAATATCAAATTTCTATTCTTAGTATAAACTCATCCCAAAAACTTAACCTTTTTGTTTCCTTTTACTTTTGGCAATATCATCTTATATATATATATATATATATATATATATGTCTGTGTGTGTATATATATTCTCAAATCTTCCTATTTCCATTACTTTGGTAATCTCATTATAAATATTCCCAAATCTTGCAATTAACATTGCATTATTATTTCACATATGGAAATAAAAAATTATTCTTTACCTCTTTCCCATTACAAACTAATATCGTCCTTAGATAATCTTGAAATCATTCAAGTTGAGGCATTTATTTACCTCTCAGACCTTGATCAACCACGTTCTTATCTTAAAGATATGAATTGTAATTAAAACCCATATTTCATTTTAATATAAAAAATATCTCATTTAACTATTATATTTAAAATATGGTTCTATAAAACCTTCTTACTTTTGGAAATCCCCTTCTCGAATATAACTATTATTTCTTAATTCATTGATTAAGAATTGAATTACTAAAATATCACTTTTCCTTCTACTTCTTTAAACAATTCGTTTAATAACTCGGATTTTTGTTACAAAATCCTATTACTCGCTCCTTTACTAAATTCACTTTTAACACTCTCTTTTTCTAATCCATTCGACAATTTCCCGCTCTGAAAATCTTATTTCAATTTCCCCTATTTTACTTAATTCCATTATTAACTAACATTAATTTAAAATCAATGATTTAACACCTTATCCCTTTGTGTAAACATCGTTTATATAATTCTGGTTTAAGATAATACCCTTTTATTCTCAATTTTCTTGTTCTTAATTCAAACCTTAAGTCAACATTAATTTAAGCTATCACTTAAAATTCCTTTTATAACTTTTTTATAAAACTCGAGTTTTAATATAAAACCGTTCGTAAAATCCTTTTGTAACGACTCGCCGATTTGACCGTGCCGAATCGACAAAATATTTCAACTCGAATCGTCCAAAATGAAAGATTGTTATTAGCTTCTAGGGTAAATAGAATGAATCATAGAATCATAGAGTACAAACACAAATACAGAGAAATATAATGTCTCGCAGCGGAAAATAAAAAATACAATAGTAGTTCATGAAGCTACTAAATAAATTTTACATTATAGTTTACATAAATAATGCAGTGGAAGTCTAATACAATAAATAAATGATAATAGTCTAAAATAGAAATGACAGAAATAACTGGATGACTGGAGCAACTAAATAGGTAGATATAAATGAGCAAAAACCCAATAATCTTCAAATTCCATGTAACACCCTGCATTTTTATCTAAAGATAATAAAATAAGAATAACTTAATTAAATATTCAGAATTAACTAAAATGGACTATGCCATTGCGTTCGTCTCGAAATTATGGTTAAGATAGACACCTGGTTTGCATAAATCGGAACCATATGAAGAAGTTATGAGCGTTAGAAGTTTGTATGCATATAAGAAGCTTATATTTATATATATTAAATAAATATATTCAGAAAATTCGAAAATCAGTTCAAAAATCAAAATTTGCAAGGCGGGAAGTTGGGCGGGAATATTGCCCATTGGGGATCGACCCATAGGTCGACCTAGGGGTCGACGTCCGTCTCTAAATTTTGGTTAAGATAAACACTAGTTTGCATAAATTGGACACCATATGAAGAAGTTATGAGTGTTAGAAGTTTGTATACATACAAGAATCTTATATGTATATATATTAAATAAATATATCCAGAAAATTTGAAAATCAGTTCAAAAATCAAAATTCGCAAGGCGGGAAGTTGAGTGGGAATATTGCTCGTTGGGGGTCGACCAACCAATAGAGGGGTTGATCCACCCGCGGATCTGGAACATTATTTGCTGACGTGGTCGGTGTTGGTGTTTTAGATTTAGATCTAAGGGTCTTGGTTCCTCCGCTACACCTATAAATAAGACCTTAGACCCATTGTTTTATTCATATAATTCAATGGAGATGACGAAGTGCTGCTCTAGCGTAGTTTGTTCCAGCCTTTTCTTCTTCTCCAACCTATTAGAGTTATTTAAGATTGGAGATCTGGGATTCTACATCAGCAATCCCTTTTCTATTTTTCTAGAACAGATCTACGTTAATTTTGGATCTCTTATCGAAGTTAGGTAATTCCTAGATCTGGTCTATTTTTCAATTCCCTTCTCTTTTTTTTCCTTTTTCTTTTAACCAAAATTATAAAATCCATGGTTCTTAGGTTCTGAATCTACTTAGGGGAAAACCTAGAAGGGTAGATCTGGACCAGATCCAGGATTTGGAAAGCTTACAAGGTGAATGGATTTAAGCCGTATTATTTTAGATAATGGTATATTACCGTTTAGCATTCCAAATTATGACAAATTGGAATATGACATGTTAAGATGCCTAATTATATGCTAATAATGATTAAAGTGGTATATGACATGAGGGAATGATTAGTAATGTCAAATTGTTAATATGAATCGGTTGAAATGTTGGAATGTTTACATGTTATAATTTTAATATGAACATGTTGGAAAATTCATATACTGAATTAGTTGAAGTGCTAAAAAGTTTACATGTTATCAACTTGTTAGGCTATGGGTATCAACTATGACTATTCTTGTTACAATGTATACATGAAATAATTGGAGTAAGTATATGATTATATGGTTTCATGTTAACATAGAATTGAATAAATAAATATGGATTGGGGCATCAACTAAATTATGTTTAAAGATCTTAAATTGGACTAGTAAATATGACTTTGAAAAAGGGGCGTGAAAACCTATAATGAAATAGGAATAATTATTAAAGAATGAACATGCCTAGAATTACAGTAATTAGAAATGGTAACCGTACTTAGACACGAGTTTAGATTACACTTGTGGTAGAAGTCTACGCGAACCCGCCCCCACATATCCAGCAACCACAAGTGGCGAATCTAATGTGAGGGGTCTAAGTGCATAAACACGAAATGTGCCAAGACACGGGGTTAAGTCCCTCTTGTGGAAGAAGTATGCCTGGACCCACCCGGCATATCCAACATTCCACAAGTTGTAGGCTTAATGTGAGAGCTCTGGTACAAGTGTGTGTATGTGTATGTGTGTGTATATATATATATATATATATATATATATATATAGCTGGACTAATAAATAGTATTAATTAAAATTAATGGTAATAAATGGAATTGAATGAAAGAAAGATACAATAGTAAATGATTTGGAATAAATGGGGAATGATAATAACCTATTATAAATTAATAACATTAATGAGAATGTTGTATAATAGGTGGACTTGTCCTAGGGACAAGTGAAGATTATAATTTAGGTTATAATAAACTAGTAAGAACGTGATATAACTGGTGTAATGAGATAAGTGACACTTAATTTTAAATTAAGTAATCAGTAATTGGGGGAAAATTGAAACCAGTAGATTGTAGTAAATAGAGAAAGGGGGAAGTTTATGGAAAGTAAGAACTAGTACTTAATTAAAAAATTAAGTAATCTATAAACTTGGAAATCTAAAATCTGCAAATAGAATGATATGTTAAGGCTTGTCCTAGGGACAAGTGAGAAATATAACTTGGGTTATAAGAAAATAAAAAAAGTGGGATAACTTATGTTAAGAGATAAATTAGACTTAATTGTAAATTAAGTTATTGGTGAGAACGAGAGTATGAAATCTACGGATGAGAACAACATAAGTTATGGAAAGAAAAACTTATTAGTGAACCTTAGTTAAGAGAACTAAGTTAATAATTAAACAATGATAAGTTGTAAAGATGGTGGAAATGGAATTATGATTAAATAAGAAGAATGAGGAAAACTAATGAAATGAAATAAGTTATATTTAATAATAAGTGGTAAGTGACACGTTAATTGGAAAACTTATGAACTAAGAGATACTTAATAACATATTAGAACATGTTATTGTATTGTGACCTTGAAATCAAACAAGAATAAAAAGGGATTGTGGATTACAGACCTTGGACCACAATCCGGAGAATAACATGTGGTGGGCTTATTAATAAACTTAAATGGGTTAAGTTATATGACTGAAATTAATAAGCAAGAGAAACTTGGTAATTTGAAAAAGAATTCAATATGAAAGGGAATAACCAAGTTAAATGGAAACCAGGTGAGGTAAGGCAAGCGCGTAAAAGAGTGTTTAGACGTATGGTCTAACAACATATTAAAGTGAGGCACTTGGACGGCCAGTACGTATATCTGAGGGTGAATAAACCAACGGGATAGATCATCGAGGTGTTAAAAGGCACGAGGGGAGCATACATTCATCTGATTGTTCTAACGGCTCTGAAGGACTGGAAGGGGAAGCACGTGGCTTCCTGAGGTACGTAAGGTTCTCCTAGTTGTCCACTGTGCGGTGGCATATGTCTTAGGCTATGCTCGCAGTGGTTGGGTTTGCGCGTATGTAACAACCCGTATTTTCAGAACCAATTTAAAATTTTGATTTAAGCCATTTTAAGGAATATGCAAATAGAAATTGGTTATTTTTGCTAAATAAAATTTTAGAATAATTTTAAAATTAGTTTTTATCTTTTATTTGACTAAAAATAAACTCAGTAAATTTTTTTAATTCATTTAAAAGCTTTGTTTTGGAAATTTTGAAAACTCGATGTTTAAAATCAATACATAGCCCTTAAAAGTGAAATTTTGCATATGAGCTCAGAATTCGACGAAATAACTTTTTATGGATTCGCAATGATAAATTATTGTTGAGTTCCAAAAGGTGCGTCAAACGGAGTTAGTATGTGGCCGTGCGAGCTAAAACAGTTCAGGGAAAAATAGGAAGTCATTTTACAAAGGAACATTATGGAGAAGATATCAAAATTCAATTAAGTTTTTTTTGGATTTGTATTGCCAAATAATGGTTAAATCCAGAAGGCCATAATTTTTGAAGTTGGTTTTTGGGCATACAATAAGAAAAGGTATGCTAAAATTGCATTTTTGAAGCTAATTTGAGAAATTTTACAAAGGAACATTATTGAGACAACCTCGGAATTCAACGAAACCTTTTTTATTGGATCTGCAGCGTCGAATAATGGTCAGAATCCAAAGTTCATCATGTTTAGAATCAGTATGTGATCGTGCGTGATTTTACAGTGAAAAACAGACAATATTTTGACTTTAAAAATTCGTTGTTTGGGCATACGAAATCAGAATTTAACAAACCAGTTTCGTTGGATCCGTAATATAAGATAGTAGCGACATGTAATTTTTTATTAAAACAGGATCCATAGGTGACCATACGGATTTTTAAATGTGATAATTAGCCATATTTGAGTATAATAAAATATAAAAATTAAAAAAATTAGCTCCACTATAAATTGTCTCAAATCCTCCTAAACCTATTCCTAAACTCAAAACACGACAGCCCCTTTTTCCCTTTTCTAAACCTAAAACTTGAGAGAAATCCACCTTCTCCCGATTTGTAAAAATCGTACACACCTCCTAAAATCATGAAATAAATATATTTGAGATCCTTATGCATTGCCCTTCGATTTGGTACGGGTATTTTTGGACATTGCGTTCTTTTACAGTAAAGAGAAAGTGAGCTAGGTTTAGGGTATTCGTGAAATTAGTGCTTCGATGCTCAAAATGAAGTAGATATTTGAGTTCATGATGGATTTTAGAACTTGTATGCAAATTTTAAACAAATTTGGTTTTGAAAATTATCGAGCCTTTTTCATACACTGTACGTTTTGGGGCTGTGGAGACAATGGAGAAATGATGTTCGAGCTTGGTGATTTATAGATGAAGTTGGAGAGAGTTGGAAAAGAAGAAGAATGGTTTTGGTTTCATGAAATTTAATGAAGTGAAGAGGGATAGAGAGGAGTATGAAGTTGCATGAATGGTGGGAGGGCTGTTTTGGAGCGTGCTGCACATTTGAGGGAGAAGGGATTAGAGAAGAGATTAAGGAAGAAATGAGGGTAATGAACTATTTAAATTGTTTAATGACATATATATGTACATGAATCTTGTAAAAAGTATAACTTTTTCATACGAACTCAGAATTCAGTGAAACTGGATCCATTGGAATTGTGTCGATGAGAGCTTCACAATGAAACTAATTTGGAGAGATTTGGAGCTCGTCTCAATTTTTGACGGAGGAAAATGTAATATTCGATCAATCGATCGTTTGGCGATATTTAGCGACAAACTAATCAAGGTGAGAACTCATTTCCACTCAATTTACTTTACAATAAAATATATATACTAGGATGCAGACAGTGCTTAGCAGCACCCGACACCACTTATTGTACAAACCATGATTGTTTGTTTTAAGTGAGTGGATTGTATTGTGTTTGTTGATTGTATGTGTTGTATATAATGTTAGCATTATAAAAACCTCATTTTTATTGTATAAAATGTTTACATTATAAATTCATCATTTTATCATTTGAAATGTTAACATTATAAAAACTTCATTTTTTATTGTTTAAAATGTTTGAAATGTTAACATTATAAAAACTTCATTTTTATTGTTTGAAACGTTAACATTATAAAAACTTCATTTTTATTGTTTGAAAGGTTAACATTATAAAAACCTCATTTTTATTGTTTGAAATGTTAACATCATAAAAAATTCATTTTTATTATTTGAAATGTTAACATTATAAAAACTTCATTTTTATTGTTTGAAAGGTTAACATTATAAAAACTTCATTTTTATTGTTTGAAACGTTAACATTATAAAAACTTTATTTTTATTGTTTCAAATGTTAACATTGTAAAAACTTCATTTCTATTGTTTGAAAGGTTAACATTGTAAAAACTTCATTATTATTGTTTGATATGTTAACATAATAAAAACTTCATTTTTATTGTTTAAAATGTTAGTATTATAAAAATACCATTTTTATCGTATAAAATGTTAAGATTATAGAAATATCATTTTTATGAAACATTAACATTATAGAATTATCAATTTGTATGAAATGTTCAAATTATAGAATTGTCATTTTCTATAAGAAGTTAGCATTATAGAATTATCATTTTGTATGAAATGTAAACATTATAGAATTGTCATTTTGTATAAAACGTTAACATTATAGAGTTATCATTTTGTACGAAATGTTAACGTTATAGAATTGTCATTTTGTATAAAACGTTAACATTATAGAATTATCATTTTGTATGAAATGTTAACATTATAGAATTGTCATTTTGTATAAAACGTTAACATTATAGAATTATCATTTTGTATGAAATGTTAACATTTATAGAATTATCATTTCATATGAAATGTTAACATTATATAGATTGGGACGATAAAATTTTACACATCACCCAACTACAGAAATAAATAAATTGTTGTTGTTTGAAAACCCCACACGGGTATTGGGATTATCTTTGACATACACTATTCCTAATATTTAACTCTATGTCAATCGATGGATTGACAGACTATGATGAACGTTATTTATTTATTTTAATACTCGCACAGTTGTAAATAGCACTTTGGATGTGAATGGATTGTTTAATGATTATTTATCATTATTGTTGAATACATGCGGTGTGTGAAATCCATATAACTAAAATTATATTATAATTGATTGAGTTGCATTCCGATTCAGAAATAAATAATGTTTTATAATAAATAATGTTTATGAATAATCTAGAATAAAATATCATTCTGGAATAAAATATCATTTTAGAATAAAATAACATTTTAGAATAAAAGGTCGTTTTAGAAATAAAAGGACATTTTAGAAATAAAAGGTTTTAGAATAAAAAGAAATTTTAGAAATAAAAAGACATTTTAATGTAAAAGAAACATTTTCATGTAAAAGAATCATTTTTATATAAAAGAACATTTCAATGTAAAGAACAATTTAATGTAAAAGATTATTTTAATAAAAAGAATATCTTAAAATAAAGAATATTTTAAAATAAAGAATATTTTAAAATAACAAATATTTTAAAATAATATTCAATGAAGAATAAAATCACGATTTCGATGTTCATTTTTAGATGGACATAAAAATATAAAAATATGAAGTCGGGCTAAGTATAGAAAAGCCATTTTAACGTGAACGGGTTTATCGATCGATTTTATTCATTTTATAATGAATATCGAAAAAGAAGTTATTTCAAAATTTAATATTTTGAAAATCCTATCATTTTAATATGATAATGACATAGAATATTCAATTTTGATTTAAAATTGAAAATGAAATTGGAATCGTTTTAAAACGAATATATAAACGATTTATAAAATATGTTTTAATTGGAAATCGACGAAATATATAGAAAATTTTCCAAAGTAAATTTTTCCAATTTAATATATTAAATTGAATTGAATGGAATTTGATTTAATAATAATCAAGATGAGCTTCTGTAAAGGAAGACCGTTACTATTTATAGAATTTAAAAGGTTTTGTTGTTATTTCATATATATTATTATTCTGATACAGAAATTTGTATCGATTATATATTGATATGCTTTTTGTGAGGATTCCATATTTAATGGAAGATGATTTGGTTTTATTTTGAACTGTGTTTTAAATGACATTGGTTCTTTAACCTAGTTAAAGATAAGATTAATTTCTTAATTTTGAATAATCATTAAGTAATGATTTTCGAGATTTAAAACCGAACTTGAGTTTTAATGAATCTTTAATTAGATTAAAAATTTGAATATTTTAGTAAAAGAATATTCTGAATGGGAATGAGGCATTTGATGGGTTTTATAGCACTTGTTTATAAAATACGCGAATTATTTAGAAAGACCGGATTTAACCCATTCTGAATAACTTCTATGACGATTAAGAGTCGAAGATGAAGACGGTGGTAGAAGACCGGAGTTCTTCACATCGTTTGGGTGGTTACTAGTGTCTTGATTGGGCCGTACACCCAAGAAAAGGTAATAAGTGGTGATCGCCCAAACGTACTTGGAGATCGACGGGTATGCGAGGACCTCTCTCCTCTATTGGACATATGGGATGAGGAATAGGGTGCCTCCAGTCTCTTTCAGACCAAGAACGGACTTATAAGTGGATAGTATTTCTAACATTGTATTCCTTTATGCTGTATTCGTTGATCTCTGCTAAATATATATCTGTTTGGTGGCAGAGAATTTATTCTCTTGCTTAACACCCTTCTCTGAGGTGTACGAGCTTAGAGGTTATATATTTGCAGAAATCAATGGTACAGTATGGACTGACAATGTGGCATGCTAAAATGCAAATGATCAAGGCTTTTGTTGAAAAGCAGAGCCTTATGGTAGGTGATCAAAGCACAGCCCATTTTAGGCATTGCATTGTGTACAGCGTTACTTCGCGAGCCTCACACCCCGATATGAAACAAAAACGGGAGAAGGACCCTAGGGAAATGGATATATGTTAGTTTCTAGCTAGGAGGGGTGTTCGTGTTTACAAGCCCTGACACTTTACTCATGCGAATGTTGCTTATTATTACTTGATGGATAGAGAGGCGCCTTGGATATATATATATATATATGTGTGTGTGTGTGTGTGTGTGTGTGTGTATATCGATAGTGGTCTGGTCGACATTACTGACCAGATTATTTTATGCCCCATAGGGCAGGCTAACATATAGTTTATGGTATAAGTAATCATCGACGGATGAACGGCCCTGGCGCTCCTAAGGGCTCACCTGAGTCTGAGTCATGAGGCATGGGCTAGAGTGTCTCGAATTCGGTAAGGACGATCCCTTGCCTTGGTTCATAGATGGAAATCCAACTCCCAATATGACATCATGCAGTTTTGATTGTAGAACTAGTATGGCGACATGATATATGGTACCTATGCCGCCTATGATTAATACATTTATATTCGAAGTTGATTTCTTCACTTATAGTAATAATAAAAGATGAAATTTCGCGTATCAAGCATTTTTGGCTATTATAAGGGAAAACTCTATCCTCCGGCTTGCGTTGCATTGTGTGATGGGACCTTTGTCGTATAATAGCTTCATTTTTCCAAAAAGGATTGCGTTGTTTCCTTTTAAACTAGGGGTCATGTGGAGTAAACCCGTTCCGTGTTATACAGCGTGGTCCCGTGATTTACCCAACTTTAAAATCAAGCTAATAACTGTTTTAGTTCTTACACCAGTCCCATGGCTGACCTGGAGTTTATTGTTTTAACCTAAACTCTGGGTGCCCATATTTTCCACACAGGTAGCTAGTAGTTTTGGTTTTGAAGATATTATATTCATAGGATCCTGGTTTACAGCTGAAGCGATATTCGGAAAGCTCTGTATCTGTGTATTTCTTTCAGATGTGTTTTGTATTATTTTTCCACTGCTATATAAATGTAATTTATATCTCCGAGGTTGTATTCCCAAGGTGTAATATTGATTTGTACTCTGATATATTCTTGTACTCTAATGCAATTGTTGTAATAAGCAATGAAATGTTCTTCTGTTTGTGTTCTAATGAGTATTGTTCTCAAAGCAATCCGTACTTTCCTTTACGGGGAAGTTTGGGTCGTTTCATTTTGGTATCAAATCTTTGGTTACAGAGTTCGAGAACAAGACACATTAGAACCGAACAAAAGAACTCATCAGAGATTGGATTAGTAATATCCAATGAGAATGACTCATTCGAAATAGGATTAGTAGTATCCTAGAATGAGTTGGAAGAGTGTTATTTTAAAATAGAAATGAAAACAAATTTTGTTTTGAAAATTAAAATCTTATAATACGTATTTGAGTATATTATTTTATATTGAATTTGGACAATCGAGTATATGAAGATTTTGCATATACGCCTAGCTAGTGTGTATATAAAGTCTCAAATATACTGGGTAGATATAAAATCACACTCTTATCGCCCGGGGATAATTCTGGTGATTGATCTATCATCATCAGTATTTATGTTCGAGTTTCGCAAGTGGGATACCTATATATTTCCAATTGACTAGTGTGAGAACCAAAACTTAGTTAGAATTTATTGCTGTGATTTGCACTGAAAATATGATTTTTGACTATGTAAAAGTTATATATATTTAAAAAATTAATCACCAAATTGATTGGTGGTTGTGATGTTTGATAATTAGTTTAATTAATTAAAATACTGAAATGATAATTAATTTAACCAATAGGAGAATAAATGATAAATTTAGCCAAATCGAATCAAATATTGAACTAAATTGAAAATTGATTCCAATAGCATACATGTACATATATATGTGTGTGAACAGGTCATAGCAAGGAGGCTGTAGAAGAGGAATAAAATTGTATGCCTGACAGGTAGGTACATGTTTATAATATTCATTGGGTTTGATGATTTTATGAGCCGATTGGCAAGCCGCTTGACTTTTTCTTTTTCTTTTAGATTGATTAGGGCCTTGCGTGGCTAGTTGTGGTTTTAAAGGTCTCCCCGTACAAAGGAGGTTATGTCGAAATTTTTCTAAAATTTAGAGTGTTAGCCAAATTTTTGAGAAATTAGAAAATTCTTAGAAACTGAAATGTTGAAAAATGAAAGTCAGAATGAAAGTTGAGTTGGTTAGTTAAACAAATTTTAGCTCCATTCGTTTTCGAGGACGAAAAGATTTTAAGTGGGGGAGATTGTAACAACCCGTATTTTCAGAACCAATTTAAAATTTTGTTTTAAGCCATTTTAAGGAATATGCGAATAGAAATTGGTTATTTTTGCTAAATAAAATTTTAGAATCTTTTTAAAATTAGTTTTTATCTATTATTGACTAAAAGTAAACTTAGCAAAGTTTTTTAATTGATTTAAAAGCTTTATTTTGGAAATTTTCAAAATTCGATGTTTAAAATCAATACATAGCCCTTAAAAAGTGAAAATTTTCATATGAGCTCAAAATTCGACGAAATAAATTTTTATGGATTCGCAATGATAAATTATTGTTGAGTTCCAAAAGATGCGTCGAACGGAGTTAGTATGTGGCCATGTGAGCTAAAACAATTCAGGGCAAAATATGAAGTCATTTTACAAAGGAACACTGTGGAGATGATATCAGAATTCAACTCCGTTTTTTTTTTGGATTTGTATCATCAAATAATGGTTAAATCCAAAAGGTCATAATTTTTGAAGTTGGCGTCTGGGCGTACAAGTAGAAAAGGTACGCTAAAATCGCATTTTTGAAGCTAAATTGAGCAATTTTACAAAGGAACATTATTGAGACAACCTCAGTATTCGACGAAACCTTTTTTATTGGATCTGTAGCGTCGAACAATAGTAAGAATACAATGTTCATGATTTTTAGAATCATTATGTGATCGTGCGTGATTTTACAGTGAAAATAGACAATATTTTAACTTTAAAAATTCGCTATCTGTGCATACGGAATCAGAATTTGATGAAACCAATTTCGTTGGATTCGTAATATCAGATAGTAGCTACATGTAAATTTTTATTGAAAACGGGATCCGTAGGTGACCGTACGGATTTTTAAACGGTGAAAATTAGCCATATTTGAGTATAATAAAATATAAAAATCAAAAAAATAAATAAATTAGCTCCACTATAAATTGTCTCAAACCCTCCTAAACCCAAAACACGACAGCCCCTTTTCCCTTTTCTAAACCTAAAACTTGAGAGAAATCCACCTTCTTCCGATCTTTAAAAATCGTGCACACCTCCTAAAATCATGAAATAAATATATTTGAGATCCTTATGCATTGCTCATCGATTTGGTATGGGTATTGGAAGGGTTCCACGAAGTTTTGGACATTGCATTCTTTTACAGTAAAGGGAAAGTGAGCTAGGTTAAGGGTATTCATGAAATTGGTGCTTTGATGCGCAAAATGAAGTAGATATTTGAGTTTGTGATGGATTTTAGCACTTATATGCAAATTTTGAGCAAATTCGGTGTAGAAAATTGTCGAGCCTTTTTCATACACTATGCATTTTGGGGCTGTGGAGACAATGGAGAAATGATGTTCGAGCTTGGTGATTTATAGATGAAGTTGGAGAGAGTTGGAAAAGAAGAAAAATGGTTTTGGTTTCATGAAATTTAGTGAGGTGAAGAGGGAGAGAGAGGAGCATGAAGTTGCATGAATGGTGGGAAGGTTGTTTTGGAGCATGCTCCACATTTGAGGTAGAAGGGATTAGAGAAGAGATTAAGGAAGAAATGAGGGTAATTAACTATTTAATTAATATTTAATGACATATATATGTACATGAATCTTGTAAAAAGTATAACTTTTTCATATGAACTCAGAATTCAGAGAAACCGGATCCATTGGAATCGTGTCGAGGAGAGCTTCGCAATGAAATTGATTTGGAGAGATTTGGAGCTCGTCTCAATTTTTGATGGAGGAAAATGTCATATTTGATCAATCGATCATTTGGCAATATTTAGCGACAAACTAATCAAGGTGAGAACTCCTTTCCACTCAATTTACTTTACAATAAAATATATATACTACGATGCAGACGATGCTTAGCAGCACCCGACACCATTTATTGTACAAATCATGATTGTTTGTTTTGATTGAGTGGACTGTATTGTG
Source organism: Allium sativum (assembly GCA_030737875.1). Taxonomy (NCBI): domain Eukaryota; kingdom Viridiplantae; phylum Streptophyta; class Magnoliopsida; order Asparagales; family Amaryllidaceae; genus Allium; species Allium sativum. The sequence continues at coordinate 326,668,842 of CM060926.1, forward strand.
TTTGTTGATTGTATGTGTTGTATATAATGTTAGCATTATAAAAACCTAATTTTTATTGTGTTAAATGTTTACATTATAAATTAATCATTTTATTGTTTAAAACATTAACATTATAAAAAATTCATTTTTATTGTCTAAAATGTTAACATTATAAAAACTTCATTTTTATTGTTTGAAATGTTAACATTATAAAAACTTCATTTTTATTGTTTGAAATGTTAACATTATAAAAACTTCATTTTTATTGTTTGAAAGGTTAACATTATAAAAACTTCATTTTTATTGTTTGAAATGTTAACATTATAAAAACATCATTTTTATTGTTTAAATGGTTAACATTATAAAAACCTCATTTTTATTATTTGAAATGTTAACATTATAAAAACTTCATTTTTATTGTTTGAAATGTTAACATCATAAAAACTTCATTTTTATTGTTTGAAAGGTTAAGATTATAAAAACTTCATTATTATTGTTTGAGATGTTAAAAACTTCATTTTTATTATTTAAAATGTTAGCATTATAAAAATACAATTTTTATTGCATAAAATGTTAACATTATAGAAATATCATTTTTATGAAACGTTAACATTATAGAATTATTATTTTGTATGAAATGTTAACATTATAGAATTGTCATTTTGTATAAAACGTTAACATTATAGAATTATCATTTTGTATGAAATGTTAACATTATAGAATTGTCATTTTGTATAAAACATTAACATTATAGAATTATCATTTTGTATGAAATGTTAACATTATAGAATTGTCATTTTGTATAAAACGTTAACATTATAGAATTATCATTTTGTATGAAATGTTAACATTATAGAATATTCATTTTGTATAAAACGTTAACATTATAGAATTATCATTTTGTATGAAATATTAACATTTATAGAATTATCATTTTGTATGAAATGTTAACATTATATGGATTGGGATGACAAAAGTTTACACATCGCCCAACTACATAAATAAATAAACTGTTGTTGTTTGAAACCCCACACGGGTATTGGGATTATCTTTGACATACACTATTCCCAATATTTAACTCTATGTCAATCGATTGCTTGACAGACTATGATGAGCGTTATTTATTTTAATGCTCACATAGTTGTAAATTTCAATTTGGACGTGAATGGACTGTTTAATGATTATTTATCATTATTGTTGAATACATGCGGTGTGTGAAATCCATATAACTAAAATTATATGGTAATTGATTGAGTCACATTCCGATTTAGAAATAAATAATGTTTAATACTAAATAATGTTTATGAATAATCTAAAATAAAATATCATTCTGGAATAAAATATCATTTTAGAATAAAATAATACTTTAGAATAAAAAGTCATTTTAGAAATAAAAGGACATTTTAGAAATTAAAGGTTTTAGAATAAAAAGACATTTTAATGTAAATGAAACATTTTCATGTAAAAGAGTCATTTTTATATAGAAGAACATTTCAATGTAAAGAACAATTTAATGTAAAAGATTATCTTAATAAAAAGAATATCTTAAAATAAAGAAATTTTAAAATATAGAATATTTCAAAATAACGAATATTTTAAAATAATATTCAGTGAAGAATAAAATCACGATTTCGATGTCCATTTTTAGATGGACACAAAAATATAAAAATATGAAGCCGGACTAAGTATAGAAAAGCCGTTTTAACCCGAACGAGTTTATCGATCGATTTTATTCATTATATAATTAATATCGAAAAAGAAGTGAGTTCAAATTTTAATATTTTGAAAATCTTATCATTTTAATACGATAAAGATATAGAATATTCAATTTTGATTTAAAATTGAAAATGAAGTTGTAATCGTTTTAAAATGAATATATAAACGATTTATAAAATACATTTTAATTGGAAATCGACGAAATATATAGAAATTTTTCCAAAGTAAATTTTTCCAATTTAATATATTAAATTGGGATCGAATGGAATTCGATTTAATAATAATCGAGATCACTTCTATAAAGGAAGTCCGTTAATATATATGGAATTTAAAAGGCTTTGCAGTTATTTCATTTATATTACTGGTCTGATACAGAAATTTATATCAATTATATGTTGATATGTTTTCTGTGAGGATTCCATATTTATTGGAAGATGATTTGGGTTTACTGTGAACTGTGTTTTAAATGACATTGGTTCTTTAACCCTGTTAAAGATAAGATTAATTTCTTAATTTTGAATAATCATTAGGTAATGATTTTTGAGATTTAAAACTGAACTAGAGTTTTAATGTGTAACAGCCCGAAAATCTGGGCCAGTTTAAAATTTTTATTTTGGCAATTTTAGCGAATTTTCTATATTTAAAATAGGTTATTTTAAATAATATCGATGAGAAATTTATTTTGAATAGAAATTCGAACGTATATTATATATATTGTCGTTAGAATATAAATATTTATTTATAATTATATAAAAGGAATTGAAAATGGCGGGTAGTTCGATAATTCGATTTCAAACTTCAATTGAATGTACCGGGTTCAAAATAAATCGGATTTTGGTGAAACCAAAAATATTAGAACCCATTTGATGATATCTTTCCAACGAATCCGAAAAATCAAAATTTCATAGCGAGAATCAAAAGATATGTCCAGTTGAAATTTCAGGATAGTCGCTATGGAATTCAGGCCCTTAAAAATGGGAATTTTGCAAACGACCTCGTATTTCGACGAAACCACTTTTGTTGGATCCGCGATGTCAAGTTATTGCTAGATTCCAATTTTCATAATTTTTCGAATCAATATGTGAGCGTGGCAAAGGAAAACGCGTTTGACCAGTTTTAGTTGATTTTAATCGACTGGAAATTGGCCATTTTTCGAACGGTCTCAGAATTCGATGAAATTAGTTTTGTTAGGACCGTATCGTCAATACGAAGCTAGAAAATATTTTTCGGGAATTTTTAGAGTTAGTATGTAGCCCCGGTAAATTGAAATGCGCGTTCAAATTCAATATATAGAGTGATATGTTGATTTTGACGAAAACTGATTGAAACAGTCGAATCTGCCTACTAAACATATCCCATTGTGTTCGGAATGGGGGTAGTTAGCTATGGACGACAGGCGGCGGGCCTCGTTTAGAGGTCAAATAAGAAAGTCAACTTTTGGGAAATAAAATAATATTAAATTATTATATATTTATATATTTAAACTCCCTCCCCTATCCCTTTCTCTTTCCCCGACTCCTACAGAAAGAGAAAATTAAATAAAAAAACCGTGTAACCCTAATCTACCACCGCCAGAGGCGCTCGCCTCCAACCCTGTCGCCACGATCGACGGCTGACCTCCCTTCCGCGCCTCCTTCTCCTCTACAGCCTCCACCCTCCTTTCTCGTGAGACCCCCAACCACTCAGAGAGGCCGCGCTCACCTGGAATCGACGAAGGCCGCCACCTCCGACCAACTGAACCCGACGCCCCCTCCACAGCGAACACCACCTGAGCCACCGCGAATTAGAAACTCCCCTCCCCTTGCGAAGAAAAAAACCCTGTAATCATTTTTTATTTTCTCTCTCTATTTTATTTGTGTTTATTTTATTTTTCAGTCAGAGGTTTATTTATAAAATCACTTTGTTTGATAAAAAGAAAATCACTTTGTTGTAGGAAAATAAAATAGCGATGTTTTTAAATAACTAAATCATGATTTGTTTTAAAAAAAACATATATATAATTTTTATTTGATGTAAGGAATAAAAATATAATTTTTATATAGTAGAGAAAATAAAATTTTGCTTTTTATATAGTAGAAATAATAAAGATGCGATTTTTATAGTGATGAAATAAAAAGATTAAATCTTTATATTTGAAAAAACGAAATCTTTATATAGAGGATAGCGTGGTAAAAATAGAATTTTTATCTATATAGTAATGATGCAAAAATAGAATTTTTATCTATATAGTAACGATGTAAAAATAGAATTTTTATTTATATAGTAGCGGTGTAAAAATAGAATTTTTATATACATAGCAACAATATAAAAATGTGATTTTTATATATGTAGTGGCTACGGGCAGCGAAAGTGACAAAAGGCGAGAACGACAAAGATTTCTACATATGAAGAGTCGTGGCGTTGGATTAGCAAGTTGGTGAGAACTCCTCACTTTTATTTTAAATTTCTAGTTAATATATATACTAGGATGTAGACGGTGCTTAGCAGCACCCAACACCCGTCGTCCACAGACCATGGATGGCTTGTATGCTTGTTTGTTTGATTTTAATGTGAAAAAAATTGAATGTGTGATGTGAAATGAAATAAAATATTTATATAGAAAATAAATATTGTATAGTTAAAAATATAATTTTTACCGTGTATATAAAATGAAATATATATTTATAAACAAATCGAACGATTTGTTTATACACACACATTTGACTGATATTGATTGGGACGATAAATTTTACACATCGCCCAACTGCACAAATAAAATTTGTGTTTATTGATTTGAAACCCCACATGGGTGTTGGGATAAATTTGGCGTACACTAATCCCAATTATTTAATTGTATGTCGATCGATTGGTCGACATACTGTGTAAGCGTTAATTATTTATATTTAATGCTTACGCAGTTGTGTTGTGCACTTTGGATGATGGTTGGTTATTTATCGTTGTTATTATATACATGTGTTGTATGAAAACCATATAATTAACATTATATGGTAATTGATTGGGCCTCATTCCATTTGGGAAAATAAAGAATATTATAAAATAATGATTAACGTGTTGACGGTACTCATTTGTTGAGATTAGTCAGGTGGTGAAAGAAATATAGATTCGTGTGTTGAATAGGATAAATATTCGTTTGTTGACTAGAATAACGAAGTCATTGAATAATATAAAGCCGTGTTGATTAGAGATGCGCTATTTTGACGCGAACGATATTGACATCGATTATATTCGTTTTTAAAATGAATTTGAATTGAATAAGAATTAAAAGTAAACTCAAACGGATTTGAATTGAATTGAATAGAAAATGAATTTGAATTGAATAAGAATTGAAAGTAAACTTAAACAGATTAGAATTGAATTGAATAGAAAAATGAAGTCAAATTGAATAGAAAAATGAATTTGAATTGAACTGAATAGATAAATGAATTTGAATTGAATTGAATAGAAAAATGAAGTCGAATAGAATTGAATTGAAATTGTATTCGAATAGAATAGAATTGAAAATGAAGTCGAATAGAATTGAATTGTAATTGAATTCGAATAGAATAGAATTGAAATTGAATTCGAATAGAATAGAATTGAAATTGAATTCGAATAGAATAGAATTGAAATTGAATTCGAATAGAATAGAATTGAAATTGAATTCGAATAGAATAGAATTGAAATTGAATTCGAATAGAATAGAATTGAAATTGAAATCGAATAGAATAGAATTGAAATTGAATTCCAATAGAATAGAATTGAAATTGAATTCGAACAGAATAGAATTAAAATTGAATTCGAATAGATTAGAATTGAAATTGAATTCGAATAGAATTGAATTGAAATCGATTTGAATTGAAAAGGAAGTTGAAATTGTTTTTGAAACGAATTTAAAACGATTTATAAAATTCGTTTTAAATAGAAATCGATGAAATATATATTATATATATAATATAATGGCCTGAATAGAACGTGCCGCGCCGCGGCAGTTCGCGAATTTCGACCATTGACTTCGAACGGACATTACGGGAGATCCGACTGTCGGATTCTCCTGAAATCGGAACCGTTGGGTTCGTTTCGAAAAGAGCTTTCCAATGAATATTAGAAATTTGAAATCTAATGGCTAGATTTGGAGATATGTCCAAATCAATTTCAGAAAAGGTCGCTGTAAGTGCAGTTCGATGGCCGTAGATGAAAATCGAGTGTACGGGCCTTGATAAAATAATTAAAAATATCTATAATTTGTGAAAAATCAAAATAAATGATTTGAAAAGAACTGGGATGAAAAACTCCATATTTGAAAAGATAAAAATAGATTTTTATCGAAATGAACTAGTTTTGAACTCGAATTAAAATCAATTTATTTTTGAAATAAATAAATTGAATTTGAAATGGGTTTTAAATAACCAGAATTTCTAATATATTTTACTGGAATTGAAATAGAATATGATTTGGGTTTATAGTGAACTGTGTTTTAAATGACATTAGTTCTTTAACCCAGTAAAAGGAGTTTTAATGAATCTTTAATTAGATTGAAATAGGAATTGATAATTTAAATTATCAAAATTGGGAAATGATCGAAAGGGGAGTATCACCAGTTTTACTCCTAGTGATAGTTAAATCTTTAATTAGATTTGAACGTGAAATGGTAATTAAATTTATCGATAACACCGTGGTTTTAGTTATGGGGTGATAACAGTTTTGCTCCATGGGATGAATAGGTTGGGATTGGGAAATAAAATAAATAATTACTTTGGTGTGGTTCGGTAATCCCGACTAGTTTGGAAAACCATGATATGGTTTGAAATGATATCCAAAGGAAGATTAAAGAATAAATTTAAAAGAATTTATCTTTGATAAAATTAATGGGAACCTTTCCCTAAGAATGTGAAATTGACCGATGAATTGGAATGAGGCATATGTTGTGTTTGTATAACAATTGTTTATTATATACGTGCGTTATTCAGAAAGGCCGGGTCTATACCCATTCTGAATAACCGATTCGACGATAAGTCGAAGAGATTGAAGACGGTGCAAGACCGACGATCTTCACATCGAATGGATGGGTGCTACTGACGCTCACGATTGGAGTAGCTACCTTGAAGGGGGGCTAAAGTGGTAGTCGTCCGGACATGCTTGGAGGTCGACGGATATGCGAGGAAAGTGCCTCCGGTTTTGTCCAGACCTAGAACGAACTTGTAAATGGATGGTGTGTCAGACATTGTATTCCTTTATATTGTATTCTTTGATCTCTGCTAAATATATATCTGTTTGGCGGCGGAGAATTTATTCTCTTGCTTAACGCCCTTCTCTGAGACATACGAGCTCAGAGGTTATATATTGGCAAAAATCAATGGTACGATATGGATTGATAGTGTGGCATGCTGAGATGCAGTGATCCAGACTTTTGTTGAAAAGCAAAGTTTGGTGGATGATGATCAAAGCGCGGCTTTAATATAGCACGGCTTTGTGTATAGCGTTGATTCGCGAGCCTCACGCCCCGGTATGGTGGTAAACTGATGGTTTGATCAGTATGCTTTTTAGTGGATGGGCACCTTAGTGGTGTCGTGGATTCGGTCGACCGAGATTGAGCTTAGTGCTCAGAAGGATAGGGTAAGCAGTGTTTTATATCGCCGGGACGTAAGCCGCAGTGATACTCGATTTCCCAAAAGTGCAGATGTGCATTACGGTGTTTTCTCTCGCTGAGACGTAAGCCGTTGTAGATGGCACTACGCGATCGATCTTTCGAATCAGGAGCCACCATGATGGAAATCCAATTTCCAAATATGACATTTTGCAGTTTTGATTGTAGAGCCTAGTATTGGCGACATGATATATGGTACCCATGTCATCTATGATTGATATTTTTATATTTGAAGTTGTTTTCTTCACTTATAGTAATAATATAAGATGAAATTTCACGTGTCAAGCATATTTGGCTATTATAAGGGAAAACCCTATCCTCCGGTTTGCGTTGCATTGTGTGATGGGACCTGGGTCTTATAATAGCTTCATTGTTCTTTATTTAGCATTGCGCTGTTTGTTTTCTGCACTGGTATTCTTGGGAGGAAACCCGTTCCGTGTTATACGGCGTGATCCTTTGATTTACCTAACTTTAAAAACAAAGATTAATAACTGTTTTAGTTCTCACACCAGTCACATGACTGACCTGGAGTTTATTGTTTTAACCTAAACTCTGGGTGCCCCTATTTCCACACGGGCAGCTAGTAGTTTGGTTTTGCAGATTTATATTCATAGGATCCTGATTTACAGCTGGAACGATGCTCAAAAAGCTCTATTTCCGTGTATTACTTTCAGTTGTGTTTTATATTGTTATTTCCGCTGCGATGTATTCAAATGTAATTTAAATCTCTGATATTTTCTGTGTAATATTAATTCATACTCTGTATATTCTTGTATTCTGATGGAATTGTTGTAATATACAATGGAATGTTCTTCTGTCTGCATTCCAATTTGTCCTGTTCTCAAAACGATCAGGGGTTTCGAACGGTCTTAGTCGGTTTAACGATCGATTCGGGTTGAGCGAAATTCCTTACCGTCACATAATGAATCTTTAATTAGATTAAAAATGTGAATATTTTATTAAAAGAATATTCTGAATTGAAATGAGGCGTTTGATGGGTTTTATAGCACCTATTTATAAAATACGTGAATTATTCAGAAAGTCCATCTTTAACCTGTTCTGAATAATTTCTATGATGATTAAGAATCGAAGATGAAGACGGTAGTAGAAGACCGGAGTACTTCACATTATTTGGGTGGTTACTGATTGTAACACCCCGTAATTCTACAACATTGATTTTCGCAAATTAAAGTATAATTAAATTTTAAAATAATAATCAGGGGAAACGGGTTAAGCCATTGCGTTCCTCTCGAAATTCTGCTTAGAAACGAGTCTGAGTTTTTGAGAAACGGAGTCCGTATGAGGAAGATATGACCCTCCGAAGTTTCAGAGATTTTCAGAATCGAAAACGGCTTGAAATTCGAAATCAACTGCCAGCGCAGACTGGGCGGGAATTTTCTCGCCCAGGACCAGGTCGACCTGGGGGTTGACACTATGGTCGACCTCCCAGGGACCAGGTCGACCTGGGGGTCGACCTGGTGACAGAACCCAGTTCTGAGCCTGGGTTCATTCTGATGTATCTAGTCACGTTTTCTATCTAGATTCGTCCACCTAATCCTATATAAACGGCCTCCTAACCTCATTCTCTTTACACCATTTCATTCTTTCCTTATGCTGCCTCTGGAATAATTGAAATAAATAAATTAAAATAAAACATGAAGACTGTTCTTGAAGACTACGGCTAGGAGTTGCAAATAGGAGATTTGAAACTATAAATCAAAGCAACGTTTATCTACCCAAAGGAAAGCATCTCAATTCCAAAACTCAGAATCCAGAATTCAAGTTCGTCTTTTGTTGTAAGTCAGTTACTTTTTAGATTTGAACGTCTAGATCTATTTGTGGCATGTAAATGAATGGATAAAAGAATATGCCTAATCCTTTCGCTTGAATCGATGCTTGAATATGCCTCTGGATCTGATTCTCGATTATGACGTTGAAACTATTGTTAAGAGAATATGCCTATGCCTATACCTATGACTGTGAACATGAGACTATGCCTATGCCTATGACTGAACATAAGACTATGCCTATGCCTATGACTGAACATAAGACTATGCCTATGCCCATGACTGTGAACATAGGACTATGCCTACGCCTAAGACCGTGAACATAAAACTATTGCCTATGACTATGACAAGGACAATTGTGGCTAATCACCTATGACTCATGACTATGAGATTACTGCCTATGATTATAAGACTATTATCCATGACTATTGTGTTTAATCGCCCATGATTCATAACTATGAAACCATGACTATGACTATTGAGGTTAATTGCCTATGACTAGTATGGTAAGTTGCTTATGCCCATAACACTATAGTTGTAAATCATGTTGTACAGCAAACTGGCATTATGTTAGACCAAATCACCTATGCCTATTCCCTAAATTGTGTTGATCTTGTACTTATGATGTAGCTTGTCTAGTTTATTCCTATTCACTGTTATGTACATCAAACTTATTGAAATAATTATCTTTGTAACTGGTTCGCTTTCGCATGCCTATTCTTTTATGTCAAATTCTCGTGCTTATCCCCTAATCCTTTTGCTAGTTTCATTTCATAAGTACTTAGAAACTTATGAAATCATGTTATACATATGACTACGATGGGAGAATTTGGGTGTAGCTTAATTTATATAATTTGGCATAATAAATATGCCGATATAAATCCAAATTGGCTATGATTGTAAATATTACATGCATATTAGACTTGGGTGTATAATGGTAAATTGTTAATTGGCCGCAAACCATGTAGTTGGCATGTGAGTCTAGTTTTGGCATAAACTGTAAACTAGAATATTAAATCTAGTTCTAACATGAATTGAAAAATTGGATATTTAATCAATGTTGGGCCAAAAATGTAAATAAGAACATTAAATCTAGATTAGGATTAACAACTTATTTGGAACGCCAAATATATGGCATAGTGATTTTGAGCATAACTATTATGGCAAGTTTGGGAAGGTAGGTTATAGGCTATTCTGATTAATAACTTGAAATTACATGTAATTGTCATGTTTAGTATAACCATGGTTAGTGACACTTAATTTGGTATAATCTTATAAACATGGTTTAGAGGGAAAGTGGGCCATAATAATAAATGTTGACAATGTACAATAAAAGAGTAATTATGGCATAAGTAAATTAGTAATAATTTACAAGAAGAATTTGTCCTAAATGAGAAATATGTACATTGTAGAAAATACGAATATGCCTAATCCGAGGTTAGATTGAGTTACGGTATAAGACTGCCCGGAACCGCCCGGAAAATCCAGCAACCGTAACAATACCTATCTAATGTGCGTGGTTAGAGCATTGAGCCCAAAAAGGACCCGAGGTTAGACTGAGTTGCGGTGTAAATCTGCTCGGAACCGACCGGCACATCTAGTGACCGCAACAATATCTGTCTAATGTGAGTGGTTGGTGCTTTAAATGAATAATTTAAAGCTAAGAAACAATTAAGCTAGACAAGTGGGTGAGGTTAAGTAAAATACACTTAGCCAATTTAACATGTTTACTAGACTAGATGGTGGAGTTAAGTAAATTTAGAACACTTAGCCATCGTGGTGTGCCACATGAACAAGGTTAAGTTAAAACAGGGAGGGACAATACTTAACCATTAGAACATGTGAATTAAACAGATGTTAGGGTTAAGTTAACTAAGAGAACACTTAACCGCTTTAGCATGTCAGCTAAACAGAAAGGGCAGGGTTAAGTAAAAGGGAACACTTAGCCAATACAAGGTGAAGGGGTGGGGTTAAGTAATAAGAAATACTTAACCAATATAACTTGATTTGTGGTAGGGTTAAGTCAACATAAACTACTGATAACACTTAATCAGTTTATCATGACAAATGAATGGGTTAAGATAACTTGAACTGACTAATGACACTTAACCAATCCAACTTGACGAGAAAGAGAACTAAGTAGTAAACCTTAGTTAAAAGGACTAAGTTGTAAACCTTAGTTAAGAAAACGACGGTTCGGGGACTAAGTAGTAAACCTTTGTTAAGGGAACTAAGTAGTAAACCTTAGTACAACATGAGAAGGAGCTCCTGGCTTTTTAGGAGGTAACCTCATCGCGGCATGATTCCATAGCCTTGATAAGACTACGATACCTATAGAAGGGCAAAGTAGTGCCTGACTCCCATCTATAGCCATAGTAGTTTCACCTGCAGCTAGTTTTGGAGGGTTTTCCGTGCGATGGAGGTAGCTTTTGAGAAACTTGTCAGTATGATTTCATAGGGATGGTAAAGATGAGGATGAGCGAGCTTGGTTAGGGAGCTCAACACAAGGATGAGAAATTCATGGATATAAACTCGACTCACGAAGAAAGAAGGAATTATAAAACCTACGACGAGAGGAGTATCTTTTCCATGGTATGATAGGACATATAATTAAGGACAAAGGCAAGGACGAGGGACAGGATTTTCAGAAGGGAGAGTGCATACTTCCACCATCAGAATACCTGGGAGAGAGATAGTAAAAGTCTCTGTTGGAAAAGTTTAGCATCTCGTTTTGATCAACCAATTAGTACTCTTTTGATCTTAGCGCTTCGCATTTGTTCATATCTGCTTCCATAGTTGAATCTCTGCACCTTAGTACTTGTATAGTAGAAGATCCCATTAGTGTCTCAAATCCAATTGGTGGTTCGGCCCATTTACCTTTGGTTTGTAAGGATTTGAGAATAACTATATTAAGTGTTGAGTCTAAGAGTAATGCTTATGTTTTTGGTTCCATGGGCTATGAGTTGATTCTAGGCATGGGTCAGTTGGCTAGTAATTCTGAAAGGAGGGTAGTTAGACTTTTGACTTGCCTTGGGAATACCCTCGAGATTCCATGTAAAGAATCGGTTATGCTTAGCTAGCTAGAATCGCTTAATGCATTTATCGAATATTTGAAATAGGTTAGGGTAGTCCATGAGTATGCAGATGTTTTTGATTAGGTTAGGAGTTTACCCCTAAAACGCGGGATAGACTTCCGCATGTATCCAGTTGATAATGTAAAGCCAGCTATTCGATCAACTACAGTTTTGGAAATGGAGGTCAAGAAGCTTCGCAATCGTGAAGATTAATTAGATAAGGTACATAATAGTGAAGCTCAAGAAGGTGCGTCTTAGAAGACTGAAGACTTGATACATGCATCATACCCTTTTTCTTAAGGGTACATCCTTGATCTCTTTTTCTAGGAATTTTATGCATACTTTCTAGCTTTTAAGGTATATCCTCTAGGGCGTATCATCGATCCTTAGGTAGAAGCCAATGGATGTAAACATGTGTCTGAAATATGTTATGATTGATGGTTGCAAATGGTTGCTCGTGGATGCATATACACACCATATGCGCTAGAACGACTCAGTCACTTTCATATTGCATTAGCATATACGTATTTTCTTAACGGATTTAACTGGATATGTTATCATATGGATGTTGCGTATGGATGAATGGCTATGCACACATGTAGTATTTACATAACTAGGGATGCTTGCATGCATGATTGGATGCATGATACTGACATAGTTCACATTAAGGAGGTCAACTGAATCAGTAGACTGCCTTATTTTGCATTAGATAAAGACACATATACACTCACTATGCATATGAACATGAACGCATTAGAAATCTTTTTAGGGATAATGAATGCCTATGATTGACTGGTTGAGTAGATGGGTGATTGGATGGTAGGATACATTCTTCCTAACTTGAAGATTTCGGGGACGAAATCCTTTTAAGAGGGGGAGAATGTAACACCCTGTAATTCTGCAACATTAATTTTCGAAAATTAAAGTATAATTAAATTTAAAATAAGAATCAGGTAAACGGTTTGCGCCATTGCGTTCATCTCGAAATTCTGCTTGGAAACGAGTCCGAGTTTTCGAGAAACGGAGTCCATATGAGGAAGATATGACCCTCTGAAGTTTCAGAGATTTTCAGAATCGAAAATAGCTCGAAATTCGAATTCGAAATTCAAAATCAAATGCCAGCGCAGACTGGGCGGGAATTTTCCCGCCCCGGACCAGTTCGACCTGGGGGTCGACACTATGGTCGATTAGGGTGGACCTGGGGGTCGACCTGGTGACAGAACCCAGTTCTGAGCCTGGGTTCATTCTGATGTATCTAGTCACGTTTTCTGTCTAGATTCGTCCACCTAATCCTATATAAACAGCCTCCTAGCCACATTCTCTTTACACCATTTCATTCTCTCCTTATGTTGTGTAACAACCCATGTCCGTTAGTGTCACTCACAAAGGGAATGCACTAAGTTCTGTGGAGCATTTTAAGGTAAAAGATGCAGATAAATTACAAGACAGACAGAAATTAAACAGCGGAAAATAAAACTTTGCTTTATTGATAAAATAGTTTGTACAATGATTTCTTTACAATATCAGAGTATCATCTGTCTTACAAAATAAAGAAGCATGAAAATACATTTATATTCCCCAAGTTTAGCAAGAGCCAGCCATAGCATCTGAAAAGAGAATCCTAAGAAAACTTCGGTAAATCTTCAAGCTGGGAAAGAGTGACATTCCAACTTAACCTGAGCTATACTATTCCCTCCTCTACTACCTTAGGGGGGGGAAACGGAAGAAAAGAAGACGAAAGAAAAACAGAGTCAAACATAAAGCCTGAGTAAGTTTAGTAACTTCTAGCATGTGAACATGGAGAAACAAAACGACATGAATTAACTGAATACAAGATTACACCATGACGATAGGGTCAACAAGATTAGACAAGATAATCACAAGATATGCTAAGATAAGATAAACTGGATATGCTCTAATACTTTCGTCGCTCCGCTATTTCCTTGTTGTACTGGTTTCTATATCTCTGTATCGCCTATCTAGTGTCCCAACTAGTAACGATAACGTGACCCTAATCCCTGTATTTTCCATCGCCTTCCGGCATACATTCATTATTTATTACCTAGATCAAATCTAGGGTTTTCTATCAAGTGCTTTCTAGATTTAACTAGAGTTTACGCTATCTGCTGAATGCTTCTCGGATTCAGGATTTATGCCACCTAGTCCAACTAGGGATTATGCTACATGTCGAACGATGTCCCCCAAGTCTAGGACGCACTACCTAGAGTGGTATATGTTCCTATACTTTCCCACGCATGTATCGTGAATCGTTATCGCTTGTCTAGATGCACATGTCCTGTAATGTGCGGTCCGAGTCCTGTGACAGGGCAAATCAAGGAATACAGAACTCTATCGGGAGCTTTCAGATATCTACCGATGCAGATGCTAAGGTCTGTTTTTATTCCAGTGGCTATGGTCCCACTTGACCCCTCCCTCAACTAATGAAAGGCACACCTTGTAAAATGAGAACTATACGCCGGCCCCCGGTGCCCCTCTATCCTATGGCCATCCTCAACCATAACTAGATAGCAAGTATATGGTCTTTTGGAGTTCTCCGCCTTTCCGCTTCACGTATCTCGATTGACTCAAGATGGATGGTAAACGACGAGTTGCTATCACAGGGCTACCGTTTTCTCGTCGAGTCACGCCGGTCCATCCTAGTCTTTAGTTTGCCATATATTGCAACCAAGGCATACCCCTGGTTCTTGTACACAGACCTTAACCTCTGTGAGCCCAGGAGGATCATCTGCAGCCTCACAGAGGGATACCAAGAGTACCCTCACGTCCCCTCGAAGCCTCGGGCTTCGTAACCTAATTCGTTGGAGCCTCCTTTTTACTTATACGGACATTCTCTCCTTCCCGTGTTATACTAAGAATTACTACTTAGTTTTACTAACTAAGATTTACCACTTAGTAGTTTTCTTAACTAAGGTTTACTATAGTTCTCTTTCCCGTCAAATTTGGATTGGTTAAGTGTCATTAGTCAATTCAAGCCAACTTAACCCTCTTCATTCATCCTGATAAACTGGTTAAGTGTTATTAGTACTTCACGTTGACTTAACCCTACCACAAACCATGTTATATTGGTTTAGTATTTCTTATTACTTAACCCTACCCATTCACCCTATATTGGTTAACTTAACCTTGACCATCTGTTCTAATATGTTATTAACAGTTGAGTATTATCCCTTCATGTTTTAGACTTAACCCTATTCCTTTATCACAATCTGATGGTTAAGTGTTCAAGTTAGCTTAACCCTATGGTCTAGCCCAGCTAACATATCAAACTGGCTAAGTGTATTTACTAAACCCCAACCTCTAGTCTAGTTAACATATTAATTTGGCTAAGTGTATTAACTTTACTTAACCCCACCTTCTAGTCTAGTTAACATGTTAATTTGGCTAAGTGTTTCCTTAATTACTTAACCCCTACAATTCTTGTCTTGTTACCATGTGAAGTTGGTTAAGTGTCCCTATGGACTTAGCCCTCCCATCCTAGGTTTACT
Organism: Allium sativum; assembly: GCA_030737875.1. NCBI lineage: Eukaryota > Viridiplantae > Streptophyta > Magnoliopsida > Asparagales > Amaryllidaceae > Allium > Allium sativum. Next base: position 326,684,527 of record CM060926.1, read on the forward strand.
GTGTTAAGTTGGTTAAGTGTTCCTATGGACTTAACCCTCCCATTCTAGCTTAAGTGTTCCTATGGACTTAACCCTCCCATTCTAGCTTAACTGTGTTAAGTTGGTTAAGTGTTCCTATGGACTTAACCCTCCCATTCTAGCTTAACTGTGTTAAGAACCTAACCCCACCCACCGGTCTGGTTATCATGTTGAATCAGTTAAGTGCCTTAGTTGACTTAACCCTGCCATTCTTGTTCTAGCTTTAATTAAATAGATTAAAGCCACCACCACTCACATTAGACAGATATTGTTGCGATTACAGGATGTGCCGGTTGGTTCCGGGCAGATTTACATCGCAACTCAGTCTAACCTCAGGTTAGGCCTATTCGTGGTTTCTAGTTCAAAGGGTTTTGATTAATTTTCAAATCAGGTTTTGAAAGTAACCATCTCGTCCGTCGGATCAGTTAGGGAGAGCAGGAAACTTGTATTTTCCAAACTCAAGCCTAGACACCATCCTCTTTGTCACCTTAGAACTTTCTGGTGTGTTATTAAAAGAGATGTCGCTAAAAAACCTTTAATTTATCTAAATTTACATTTCCTCATTTAGGCTAAATTCTATAAGTAAATTATTCCTAATTTACTTATTTCCCAATTATTCTTTTAATGTAATTTGTCTACATTTATTTCTATGGCCCATTTTCCCTCTAAATCATATTTATGCTTTTTGGCATGTAAACTATACCGAATTAAGTGTCACTAACCATGATTTTGCAAAACCTGCCAATTACTCCCAGTTATGGCCAATTTCAAATTTATACCAATATACTTATTATGCCAAATTAGCTAATCCAATCCTGATTTAACATTCTAATTACAGTTCCTGTCAAACTAGACTTATTATTCTAGTTCATAATTTATGTAAATGCTAGGTTTACAAGTCAATACTAGATTCAAATTATATATCCTATAATTTATGCCAAATTTATCCAATTTGCATTCCTATGAACATGCCATAATACATGTTCCCAATTTATGCCAATTTCCTAGTTTATAACTATGTTTTTGGTAAATTTCATATTTTGCCCAAATCGTATTCCCACCGTTCGTATAATCGTGATTCAATCTAGATTATAAATAAAGCTAGATTCGTCGATAAAAGGGAATGAACCAAAATACCATGAAAGAACGGACATAGAAACTGGCATAAGATGGTAGTTCACAGGCATAAAGATTACGACGTAGGTTCAAGAGCGTGGGTAGACCTAACTTGATAGGTGAATTCCAAAGGTCTAAAACCAAAGAAAACCAAGAATAGATAGAATAGATAATCGGGTTTAGACCCAATTTCACAGTCATAGAACTTAAGCAACACTTTCCTAGTCATGAATCACAGTTGTTCTTGTCATGTCATAGGCAATAGTTTATGTTTCCTAATCAAAGGTATAGGCTTGTGTTCATAGTCAAGTAAATAATTCTCATAGTCTCAGTCAGAACCGTAGGCAATGTTCATAGTCATAAGCGATGTTCATTGTCATAGGAAATGTTCATAGTCATAGGCGATGTTCATAGTCATAGGCGATGTTCATAGTCATAGGCGATGTTCGTAGTCATAGGCAAGGCCTAATTGGTCATCGAATCATAACAATTCTTAATTAGGTCCAAAGATATAGGCGCAGATTCAAATAGAAAGATTTGGCATATTCATTTATTCCTTTAATTCATGTCACGAATAGAGAAAACGTTCAAATCTAAAAATAACTGACTTACAGATATTATATTAGAACAGAAAGATGGCGTTGCTAAGATTCGTAGAAAAACAGTCGTTGAATTCGTTTGAACCTCCTCTTGAATCCTAGCTTGTCTTGAACCTCTTCTTGAAAATCTTTTAGCAGCATTTCCTCGTCTTGGTTTATTTTATATATATTATTATTTTATTTATATATTTTAGAGGAGGAGGAGAAGCCATGTCTAACAAGAATCTTTGCAGCATAAGGGTAGAAAAGAATTGTGGATAGAGAAGAAGACCAAGGCTATTTATATAGTGTTAGGAGGACGAACCTGGTCAGAAAACGTTACCAAATACATCGGAACAAACCAGGTGCAGCAAGCTGGAAAAAGCAGGGGGGGTCGACACCCATGTCGACTGGGCAGTCGACATGGGGGGGTCGACTGTGCAGTCGACACCCCTGTCCACTTGACCTGGCCGGGAACTTTCCCGCCCTGCCCCCTGTGTGTTTGAATTCGAATTTGGCTCTAGTTTAAACTGTTTTGAACTTGGAATTTTCTAAAAGCTTTGACGGGCCACATCTTGGTCATACGGACTCCGATTTTCGAAAATTCGGGCTCTATATCGCGTATTTTTCCGAGACGAACGCAATGGCGCAGCCTGTTTCCCTTGATTTTGATTTTAACTTTTAATTCTGCCTTGATTTGCGAATCTTAGTGTTACAGAATTACGGGGTGTTACATTCTCCCCCACTTAAAAGGATTTCGTCCCCGAAATCTCCAAGTTAGGAAGAATGTGTCCTACCATCCAATCATCCATCTACTCAACCATTCAATCACAGGCATTCATTGTCCTTAAAAGATTTCTAATGCCTTCATGTTCATATGCATAGTGTGTGTATATGTCTTTATCTAATGCAAAATCAGGCGGTCTACTGATTCAGTTGACCTCCTTAATGCGAATCATGTCAGTGCCATGCGTCCAATCATGTATGCAAGCATCCCTAGTTATGTAAATACTACATGCGTGCATGGCCATTCATCCATATGCAACATCCATATGATAACATATCAGGCTCAACTTACAAACAAATACATATCTGTAAATGCAATATGAAAGCGTCCGTACTGAGCTAGTGCCTAATACGTATGCATATGCATCCACGAGCAACCACTTGCAACCACCAACCATAACATGTTTCAAACACATGTTTACATCCATTGGCTTCTACCTAAGGATCGAAGATACGACCTAGGTGATATACTTTGGAAAGAGAGAAACAATTATGCGTAAAGCTCCTAAAACAAAGAAATCAAGGATGCACCCTCAAGGAAAAGGGTATGATGCTGGTATCTAGCCTTCTTGAGCTTTACTCCACTGTATCTTAACTAATTTAACTTCACGATTGTGAAGTTCCGGATCTCCATTTCCAAAATAAACAGATTTCAATCACGGTACCAGGTATACGTACTAAGATGATTAGAGGTTTCCCTCTTATTCGCCATGCCATAACTATAGGGGTCGAAAGGTTACTAAGTGCTTCTTATAGTACCTGCCACAACTATTCATCTCTCACACAAACCATCCTAGTCGAACTCGGCATTCCTCAAGTACAAGCCCCAAAGGCCTAAACCAATATCAAACAAACACCCAAGGAATATCTCCTCCGAATTTAGATGATCCTCATGAGATGATATAAGCAAACTCGATAGCTATCGTCAAATCCCTACTAACCAAAAATAAACTGGTCGGACCACCAAATGGGATTTGAGACTCTAGTGGGATCTTTCTACTATACAAGTACTATGGTGTAGAGACTCAACTGTGGAAGTGGATATGAACAAATGCGAAGCGCTAAAACCAAAGGAAATAGTATGAACAACAAAACTAGACTCTTCCAACAGGACTTTACTACCTTTCTCCTAGGTACGCTTGGTGGTGAAAGTATGTACTTGCCCTTCTGAAAATCTTGTTCCTTGTTCTTGCCCTTGTCCTTAATTATATGCCCTATCATTCCCTAGCAAAGATACTTCCTCTTGTCTTAGGTTTTATAATTCCTTCCTTCTTTGTGAGCTAAATCTACATCCATGAATTCCTCATCCTAGGGTTATGCTCCTTAGCCAAACTCCTCATCCCCTTCCGTGTGTAGTCATGTTGACAAATCTCTCGAAAACTGCCTCCATTGTCCGGAAAACCCTATAAGCTTCAAAAGAAAAATGCCTGTAGATGAAACAACTACGGCTATGGATGGAAGCCGGGCACTACTTTGCCCTTCGATGAGGTTACCTCCCAGAAAGCCAGGAGCCCCAGAGACTCAAGAAAGGAGACAAGAATTTAAACAGAGGAAGAGAAGACAGTGCGTATGGCTTTGGGGAATATGTCTTTAAAACAAATCTTTTCTATTGAAAATGCTTCTTTAAAAACCGTTTTGGAAATAATTTTTCAAATCCTTTATCTGATCTGGTAACCTTCAGCTCTGATACCACGTGTAACACCCCACGTCCGTTAGTGTCACTCACAAAGGGAATGCACTAAGTTCTGTGGAGCATTTTAAGGTAAAAGATGCAGATAAATTACAAGACAGACAGAAATTAAACAGTGGAAAATAATACTTTGCTTTATTGATAAAATAGTTTGTACAATGATTTCTTTACAATATCAGAGTATCATCTGTCTTACAAAATAAAGAATAATGAAAATACAATTATATTCCCCAAGTTTAGCAAGAGCCAGCCATAGCATCTGAAAAGAGAATCCTAAGCAAACTTCGGCAAATCTTCAAGCTGGGAAAGAGTGACATTCCAACTTAACCTGAGCTATACTATTCCCTCCTCTACTACCTGGGGGGGGGGACGGAAGAAAAGAAGACGAAAGAAAAACAGAGTCAGACATAAAGCCTGAGTAAGTTCAGTAACTTCTAGCATGTGAACAAGGATAAACAAAACGACATGAATTAACTGAATACAAGATTACACCATGACGATAGGGTCAACAAGATTAGACAAGATAATCACAAGATATGCTAAGATAAGATAAACTGGATATGCTCTAATACTTTCGCCGCTTCGCTATTTCCTTGTTGTACTGGTTTTTATATCTCTGCACCGCCTATCTATTGCCCCAACTAGTAACGATAACGTGACCCCAATCCCTGTATTTTCCATCGCCTTCCGGCATACATTCATTATTTATTACCTAGATCAAATCTAGGGTTTTCTATAAAGTGCTTTCTAGATTTAACTAGAGTTTACGCTCTCTGCTGAACGCTTCTCGGATTCAGGATTTATGCCACCTAATCCAACTAGGGATTATGCTAACTGTCGAACGATGTCCCCCAAGTCTAGGATGCACTATCTAGAGTGGTATATGTTCCTATACTTTCCCATGCATGTATCGTGAATCGTTATCGCTTGTCTAGATGCACATGTCCTGTAATGTGCGATCCGAATCCTGTGACAGGGCAAATCAAGGAGTACAGAACTCGGTCGGGAGCTTTCAGATATCTACCGATGCAGATGCTAAGGTCTGTTTTTATTCCAGTGGCTATGGTCCCACTTGACCCCTCTCTCAACTAATGAAAGGCACACCTTGTAAAATGAGAACTATACGCCGGCCCCCGGTGCCCCTCTATCCTATGGCCATCCTCAACCATAACTATATAGCAAGTATATGGTCTTTTGGAGTTCTCTGCCTTTCCGCTTCATGTATCTCGATTGACTCAAGATGGATGGTAAACGACGAGTTGCTATCACAGGGCTACCGTTTTCTCGTCGAGTCACGCCGGTCCATCCTAGTCTTTAGGTTGCCATATATCGCAACCAAGGCATACCCCTGGTTCTTCTACGCAGACCTTAACCTCTGTGAGCCCAGGAGGATCATCTGCAGCCTCACAGAGGGATACCAAGAGTACGCTCACGTCCCCTCGAAGCCTCGGGCTTCGTAACCCAATTCGTTGGAGCCTCCTTTTTACTTAGACGGACATTCGCTCCTTCCCGTGTTATACTAAGAATTACTACTTAGTTTTACTAACTAAGATTTACCACTTAGTTGTTTTCTTAACTAAGGTTTACTACTTAGTTCTCCTTCCCGTCAAATTTGGATTGGTTAAGTGTCATTAGTCAATTCAAGCCAACTTAACCCTCTTCATTCATCCTGATAAACTGGTTAAGTGTTATTAGTACTTCACGTTGACTTAACCCTACCACAAACCATGTTATATTGGTTAAGTATTTCTTATTACTTAACCCTACCCATTCACCCTGTATTGGTTAACTTAACCTTGCCCGTCTGTTCTAATATATTATTAACAGTTGAGTATTATCCCTTCATGTTTTAGACTTAACCCTATTCCTTTATCACAATTTGATGGTTAAGTGTTCAAGTTAGCTTAACCCTATGGTCTAGCCCAGCTAACATATCAAATTGGCTAAGTGTATTTACTTAACCCCAACCTCTTGTCTAGTTAACATATTAATTTGGCTAAGTGTATTAACTTTACTTAACCCCACCTTCTAGTCAAGTTAACATGTTAATTTGGCTAAGTGTTTCCTTAATTACTTAACCCCTATAATTCTTGTCTTGTTACCATGTGAAGTTGGTTAAGTGTCCCTATGGACTTAGCCCTCCCATCCTAGCTTTACTGTGTTAAGTCGGTTAAGTGTTCCTATGGATTTAACCCTCCCATTCTAGCTTAACTGTGTTAAGTTGGTTAAGTGTTCCTATGGACTTAACCCTCCCATTCTAGCTTAACTGTGTTAAGAACCTAACCCCACCCACCGGTCTGGTTATCATGTTGAATCAGTTAAGTGCCTTAGTTGACTTAACCCTGCATTCTTGTTCTAGCTTTAATTAAATAGATTAAAGCCACCACCACTCACATTAGACAGATATTGTTGCGATTACAGGATGTGCCGGTTGGTTCCGGGCAGATTTACATCGCAACTCAGTCTAACCTCAGGTTAGGCCTATTCGTGGTTTCTAGTTCAAAGGGTTTTGATTAATTTTCAAATTAGGTTTTGAAAGTAACCATCTCATCCATCGGATCAGTTAGGGATAGCCAGGGAGAGCAGGAAACTTGTATTTTCCAAACTCAAGCCTAGACACCATCCTCTCTGTCACTCGAGAACTTTCTGGTGTGTTATTAAAAGAGATGTCATTAAGAAACTTTTAATTTGTCTAAATTTATATTTCCTCATTTAGGCTAAATTCTATAAGTAAATTATTCCTAATTTACTTATTTCCTAATTATTCTTTTAATGTAATTTGTCTACATTTATTTCTATGGCCCATTTTCTTCTCTAAATCATATTTATGCTTTTTGGCATGTAAACTATACCGAATTAAGTGTCACTAACCATGATTTTGCAAAACCTGCCAATTACTCCCAATTATGGCCAATTTCAAATTTATACCAATATACTTATTATGCCAAATTAGCTAATCCAATCCTGATTTGAACATTCTAATTACAGTTCCTGTCAAACTAGACTTATTATTCTAGTTCACAATTTATGTAAATGCTAGGTTTACAAGTCAATACTAGATTCAAATTATATATCCTATAATTTATGCCAAATTTATCCAGTTTGCATTCCTATGAACATGCCATAATACATGTTCCCAATTTATGCCAATTTCCTTGTTCATAACTATGTTTTTGGTAAATTTCATATTTTGCCCAAATCATATTCCCACCGTTCGTATAATCGTGATTCAATCTAGATTATAAATAAAGCTAGATTCGTCGATAAAAGGGAATGAACCAAAATACCATGAAAGAATGGACATAGCAACTGGCATAAGATGGTAGTTCACAGGCATATAGATTACGACGTAGGTTCAAGAGTGTGAGTAGACCTAACTTAATAGGTAAATTCCCAAGGTTTAAACCAAAGAAAACCAAGAATAGACAGAATAGATAATCGGGTTTAGACCCAATTTCACAGTCACAGAACTTAAGCAACACTTTCCTAGTCATGAATCACAGTTGTTCTTGTTATGTCACGGGCAATAGTTTATGTTTCCTAATCAAAGGTATAGGCTTGTGTTCATAGTCAAGTAAATAATTCTCATAGTCTCAGTCACAGCCGTAGGCAATGTTCATAGTCATAGGCGATGTTCATAGTCATAGGAAATGTTCATAGTCATAGGCGATGTTCATAGTCATAGGCGATGTTCATAGTCGTAGGCAAGGCCTAATTGGTCATCGAATCATAACAGTTCTTAATTAGGTCCAAAGATATAGGCACAAATTCAAATAGAAAGATTTGGCATATTCCTTTATTCCTTTAATTCATGTCACGAATAGAGAAAACGTTCAAATCTAAAAATAACTGACTTACAGAGATTAGATTAGAACAGAAAGATGGCGCTGCTAAGATTCGTAGAAAAACAGTCATTAATGTCGTTTGAACCTCCTCTTGAATTCTAGCTTGACTTGAACCTCTTCTTGAAAATCTTTTAGCAGCATTTCCTCGTCTTGGTTTATTTTATATATATTATTATTTTATTTATATATTTTAGAGGAGGAGAAGCCATGTCTAACAAGAATCTTTGCAGCATAAGGTAGAAAAGAATTGTGGATAGAGAAGAAGACCAGGGCTATTTATATAGTGTTAGGAGGACGAACCTGGTCAGAAAACATGACCAAATACATCAGAACGAACCAGGTGCAGCAAGTTGGAAAAAGGGGGGTCGACACCCATGTCGACTGGGCAGTCAACATGGGGGGGTGGTGTCGACTGTGCAGTCGACACCCCTGTCGACTTGACCTGGGCGGGAATTTTCCCGCCCTGCCCCCTGTGTGTTTGAATTCGAATTTTGCTCTAGTTTAAACTGTTTTGAACTTGGAATTTTCTGAAAACTTTGATGGGCCATGTCTTGGTGATACGGACTCCGATTTTCGAAAATTCGGACTCTGTTTCGCGTATTTTTCTGAGACGAACGCAATGGCGCAGCCCGTTTCCCTTGATTTTGATTTTAACTTTTAATTCTGCCTTGATTTGCAAATCTTAGTGTTACAGAATTACGGGGTGTTACATGCTGCCTCTGGAATAATTGATATAAATAAATTAAAATAAAACATGAAGACTGTTCTTGAAGACTACGGCTAGGAGTTGCAAATAGGAGATTCGAAACTATAAATCAAAGCAACGTTTATCTACCCAAAGGAAAGCATCTCAATTACAGAACTCAGAATCCAGAATTCAAGTTCGTCGTTTGTTGTAAGTCAGTTACTTTTTAGATTTGAACGTCTAGATCTATTTGTGGCATGTAATTGAATGGATATAAAATATTCCTAATCCTTTCGCTTAAATCGATGCTTATATATGCCTCTGGATCTGATTCTCGATTATGACGTTGAAACTATTTTTAATAGCCTATGCCTATGCCTATGACTGTGAACATGAGACTATGCCTTTGCCTATGACTGAACATAAGACTATGCCTATGACTGAACATAAGACTATGCCTGTGCCTATGACTGTGAACATAAGACTATGCCTATGCCTTAGACCGTGAACAAAAAACTATTGCCTATGACTATGACAAGGACAATTGTGGCTAATCATCTATGACTCATGACTATGAGATTACTGCCTATGATTATGAGACTATTATCCATGACTATTGTGTTTAATCGCCCATGATTCATAACTATGAAACCATGACTATGACTATTAAGGTTAATTGCCTATGACTAGTTTGGTTAATTGCTTATGCCCATAACACTATAGTTGTAAATCATGTTGTACACCGAATTGGCATTATGTTAGACCAAGTCACCTATGCCTATTCCCTAAATTGTGTTGATCTTGTATTTATGATGTAGCTTGTCGAGTTTATTCCTATTCATTGTTATGTACATCAAACTTTTTGGAACAATTATCTTTGTAATTGGTTCGCTTTCGCATGCCTATTCTTTTATGTCAAATTCTCGTGCTTATCCCCTGATCCTTTTGCTAGTTTCATTTCATAAGTACTTAGAAATTGTGAAATCATGTTATACGTATGACTACGGCAGGGGAATTTGGGTGTAGCTTAATTTATATAATTTGGCATAATAAATATGTCGATATAAATCCGAATTGGCTATACCAGTAAATATTACATGCATATTAGACTTGGGCGTATAATGGTAAATTGTTAATTGGCCGCAAACCATGTAGTTGGCATGTGAGTCTAGTTTTGTCATAAATTGTAAACTAGAATATTAAATCTAGTTCTAACATGAATTGAAAAATTGGATATTTAATCTAAGTTGGGCCAAAAATGTAAATAAGAACATTAAGTCTAGATTAGGCTTAACAACTTTTTTGGAATGCCAAATATGTGGCATAGTTATTTTGGGCATAACTATTATGGCAAGTTTGGGAAGGTAGGTTATAGGCTATTATGATTAATAACTTGAAATTACATGTAATTGTCATGTTTAGCATAACCATGGTTAGTGACACTTAATTTGGTATAATCTTATAAACATGGTTTAGAGGGAAAGTGGGCCATAATAATAAATGTTGACAATGTGCAATAAAAGAGTAATTATGGCATAAGTAAATTAGTAATAATTTACAAGAGGAATTTGTCCTAAATGAGAAATATGTACATTGTAGAAAATACGAATATGCCTAACCCGAGGTTAGATTGAGTTATGGAATAAGACTGCCCAGTACCGCTCGGAAAATCCAGCAACCGTAACAATACCTATCTAATGTGGGTGGTTAGAGCATTGAGCCCAAAAAGGACCTGAGGTTAGACTGAGTTGCGGTGTAAATCTACCCGCAACCGACCGGCACATCCAGTGACCGCAACAATATCTGTCTAATGTGAGTGGTTGGTGCTTTAAATGAATAATTTAAAGCTAAGAAATAATTAAGCTAGACAAGTGGGTGAGGTTAATTAAAATATACTTAGCCCATTTAACATGTTTACTAGACTAGAAGGTGTAGTTAAGTAAACTTAGAACACTTGGCCATCATGGTGTGCCGAATGAACAAGGTTAAGTTAAAACAGGGAGGGACAATACTTAACCATGTGAATTAAACAGATGTTAGGGTTAAATTAACTAAGAGAACACTTAACCGCTTTGGCATGTTAGCTAAACAGAAAGGGCAGGGTTAAGTAAAAGAGAACACTTAGCCAATACAAAGTGAAGGGGCGGGGTTAAGTAATAAGAAATACTTAACCAATATAACTTGATTTGTTGTAGGGTTAAGTCAACATGAACTACTGATAACTCTTAATCAGTTTATCATGACAAATGAATGGGTTAAGATAACTTGAACTGACTAATGACACTTAACCAATCCAACTTGACGAGAAAGAGAACTAAGTAGTAAACTTTAGTTAAAAGGACTAAGTTGTAAACCTTAGTTAAGAAAACGACGGTTCGGGGACTAAGTAGTAAACCTTTGTTAAGGGAACTAAGTAGTAAACCTTAGTACGACACGAGAAGGAGCGAACGTCCATCTGATCTTAAAGAAGGCTCCAATGAACTAGGGGACGAAGCACGCAGCTTCGACGGGACATGAGGGTATTCTTGGTATCCCTCTGTGAGGCTGCAGATGATCCGCTTGGGCTCACAGAGGTTAAGGTCTGCGTTAGAAGAACCAAGGGTATGCCTTGGTTGCAATATAGGGCAACCTAAAGACTAGGATGGACCAGCACGATTCGGCGAGACCAGTAGCCCTGTGATAGTGACTCGTCGTCTACCTACCATCTTGATTCAATCGAAATACGTGAAGCGGAAAGGCGGAGAACTCCAACAGACCATATACTTGCTATCTAGTTATGGGTGCGGATGCCCATAGGTTAGTGGGGCATAGAGGGCCTGCGTATAGTTCTCATTTTTTAAGATGTGCCTTTTATTAGTTGAGGGAGGGGTCAGGTAGGATCATAGCCACTGGAAAAACAGACCTTAGCATCTGCATCGGCAGATATCTGAAAGCTCCCGACCGAGTTTCGTTTTTTTTGATTTGCCCTGCCACGAGACTCGGGTCGCACATATAGAGGACATGTGCATCTAGACAGCAATAACGATCCACGACACGTGGGGAAAGTCTAGGAACATATACCGCCCTAGGTATTGTGACCTAGAGTAGGGGCGTCGTTCGATAGGTAGCATAATCCCTAGTTGGAACTAGGTCACGTAAACCCTAAAATCCGAGAAGCATTAGATAAGTCGCGTAAATCCTAGTTAAATCTAAGAAGCACTCGATAGAAAAACCCTAGGTTAGACCTAGGTAATAAATGACAAATGTACACTTGAGACAAAAAAAATTGTGGGAATTGGGATCACGTATCTGTTCTTGTCAGTTTATACGGATTACTAGTCAGGTTGTGCAGGGATATAAAAATTAGAATAACAAGGTAGTGGCGAAGCAGAGAATATATAGAAGTGCATCCAGTTTATCTTACCTTATCATATCTTGTGCTAACCTTATGATTCCCGTCATCATGGTGTAGTCTTGTATACAGTTAATTCATGCCATGTTGCTTTTACCTATTCACATGCTGAAAGTTACTGAACTTACCGGACTTTATGTCTGACTCTGCTTTCTTTTGCTTTCTTGTCTTCCTCCCCCCCCCCCTGCGAAAGGGAATATTACTACTTAGCCCAGTTTTCTTCCAAGCTGAAGGTTAGTCGAAGTTTTGCTTGGATTCTCTTTTCCATTGCTATGGCTGGCTCACGCTACATTGGGGAATATAAATGTATTTTTATGCTTCATTATTTTGTAAGACAGATATCCTGGCATTGGAAAATAATTGTTGTACAAACTATTTTATCAATAAAGTAAAGTTCTATTTTCCGTTGTTTTAAATTTTGTCTGTCTTGTAATTTATCTGTATCTTTTACCTATAACTCTCCACCGAAGTTAAGGCATTCCCTTTGTGAGTGACCTTAACGGATGTTGGGTGTTACACTGATATCTTGATTGGGTCGTACCCCTAAGATAAGGTAATAAGCGGTGATCGTCCAAACATACTTGGAGATTGACGGGTATGCGCGGACCTCTCTCCTGTATTGGACATATGGGACGAAGAATAAGGTGCCTCCAATTTCGTTCAGACCCAGAACGGACTTGTAAATGGATGGTATATCTGATGTTGTATTGCTTTATGATGTATTCGTTGATCTCTGCTAAATTTATATACGTTTGGTAGCAGAGAATTTATTCTCTTGCTTAACACCCTTCTCTGAAACGTATGAGCTTAGAGGCTATATATTGGCAGAAATCAATGGTATGGTATGGACTGACAATGGGGCAAGCTAAGATGCAAATGATCAAGGCTTTTGTTGAAAAGCAGAGCTTTGTGGCAGACGATCAAAGCACAGTCCATTTTAGGCATAGCTTTGTGTACAGCGTTACTTCGCGAGCCTCACACCCCGGTATGAACTAGAAACGGGAGAAGGACCCCAGGGAAATGGACATATTTTAGTTTCTAGCTAGGAGGGTGTCAGCGTTTACAATCCCAGGCATTTTACTCATGTGGATGTTGCTTATTATTACTTGATGGATAGAGAAGCACCTCGGATATACATATATCGATAGTGGTCTGGTCGACATTACTGACCAGATTATTTTATGCCACATAAGGCAGGCTAACATGTAGTTTATGGTATAACTAATCATCGACGGATGATCAGCTCTGGCGCTCCTAAGGGCTCACCTGAGTCTGAATCCTGAGGCACGAGCTAGAGTGTCTCGAATTCGGTAAGGACAATCCCTTGCCTTTGTTCATAGATGGAAATCCAACTCCCAATACGATATCATGCGGTTTTGATTGTAGAACTAGTATGGCGACATGATATATGGTACCCATGTCGCCTATGATTGATACATTTATATTAGAAGTGGATTTCTTCACTTATAGTAATAATAAAATATGAAATTTCGCGTATCAAGCATTTTTGGCTATTATAAGGGAAAACTCTATCCTCCAGCTTGCATTGCATTGTGTGATAGGACCTGAGTCTTATAATAGCTTCATTTTTCCAAAAAACATTGCGTTGTTTTCTTTTAACCAGGGGTCATGTGGAGTAAAACCATTCCGTGTTATACGGAGTGGTCCCGTGATTATCCCAATTTTAAAATCAAGCTAATAACTGTTTTAGTTCTCACACTAGTCCCATGACTGACCTGGAGTTTAGTGTTTTAACCTAAACTCTGGTTGCCCATATTTTCCACACGGGTAGCTAGTAGTTTTGGTTTTGCAGATATTATATTCACAGGATCATGGTTTGCAACTGAAGCGATATTCGGAAAGCTTTGTATCTGTGTATTTCTTTCAGTTGTGTTTTGTATTATTTTTCTGCTGCTATATACATGTAATTTATATCTCCGAGATTGTATTCCCAAAGTGTAACATTGATTTATACTCTGATATATTCTTGTATTCTGGTAAAATTGTTGTAATAAGCAATGAAATGTTCTTCAGTTTGTGTTCTAATGAGTATTGTTCTCAAAGCAATCCGTACGTTCCTTTATAGGGAATTTGGGTCGTTTCAGCATAACTTTTAGGTGGGTGGGCCTTGATTACAAAAGTAGCTATGCAGTCAGAATGCTATAATGCAATAACACCAGGGTGATTCGGTGGTTGCCTCAACGTGAGGCAGGGTCAGGACCAACAATGATAGTGGATCCTTGGATACTCGTCATCGACAACGAGTATGATGCGAAAAGACTAGAGCTATACCCAAGAAACCATTCACCTTTTGCTATCGGCGTACGTTGGTTGAGGGGAGACACCAAATGGATGTTTAGATTGTTTATTGTTAGAGGAACATCGCTTAGCTCTTGTAGTCGTTACTAGTTATGTGTAACAACCTGGAAAATCAAAACCAATTTAATTTTTTTATTATGGAAATTTATTGAATTTTAAATATCCAAACGAGGTGAAGATATCCGGTCTTCAACCACCGTCTTCATCTTCGAGTTCTAATCGTCGATCCAATTATTCAGAATGGGATAAACTCGGTCTTTCTGAGCAACTCGCGTATATAATTAACCAGTGCTACACAAACACAACATACTCCTTATTCCAATTCATTAGTCACTAACCGTCAATCAGTAAGAGAATGGTTTCCCAAATATTAACCCCGAAGGCCGAAACAACCATCAGATCAAAACCCAGGAAAACATTCGACTTAGCTAACCTCTAGTTAGTTTATAAAATTTAACATTCAACCATTAAATATTCAATAAACTGGGTAAATTCGGTTTATTTCCATTCCGTATCGTTTATAATATTTTATAACGATTTATCGCTATTTTTATTTATTTATTTATAGCCAATTCATTCAAACGACGCTTCGGGCCATAACGCGGCCGTGGCGCTGTTTTTCTTCAAATTTGATTTACACATATATGAAAATCTAACCATTGGATCTTCACAAATTTTACATCATTAGAAAGATCTTTTCAAAACAAATCCAACGGTCCCAGTTTTGGGAAAATCCGATGGTCGGATCTCCCGGTACACTCATTTGAAGTTTCGATTTCAAAATACGAACTACAGCGTCGTTATTCGATTTAATTTAATTATATATATATATATATAATCGATTCTGGTGCGGTTTTTCTTCAGATTTGAATTAAACATTCCAGAAAATCCAGCTGTTGGATTTTCACAAAGTGGGTATCGTTGGAAAAATATTTCCAAGGCGAACCCAACGATTTCAGTTTCGGGAAAATCCGATGGTTGGAACTCCCGCACTGGTCGTTTGAAATCACGGTTTCAAAACACGAACTGCAGCTTCGTTATTCGATATATTTCAATTCTATTTATATATATATATATATAATTGGTTCTTCAATTTCAAAACTATATTCTTTTCATATATTTGATAAAAATGATATTTTTATCTACCTAACATTTATTTCAACACTTCACAGATTTTAACGACTCATGTATATAATAAAAATGTGATTTTTATTGCAAAACAATTTATTTCAAAACACGACTATTTTATATAGTTCATATAGATGATAAAAATATGACTTTTATGATAAAACAATTTATTTCAAAACACGACTATTTTATATAGTTCATATAGATGATAAAAATATGATTTTTATGTTAAAACAATTTATTTCAAAACACGACTATTTTATATAGTTCATATAGATGATAAAAATATGATTTTTATGATAAAACAATTTATTTCAAAACACGACTACCATTCAACACATGAATTTTTATTCAACGAACGAATTTCTATACAACCCATAAAGGTTTTCTATAGTTCAAATATAAAACAAAAATGTGATTTTTATGGTCAAAACAATTTGTTTAAAACACGAATACCATTCAATACATGAATTTCTATTCAACGAATGAATTTCTATTCAACACATGAAGGTTTTCTATTCAACACACGAATATAGTTTCAACACATGAAAATAATTCTAACACATGAATATTAAGCATAATGGTAGGGTAGTTAAAACCGGGGCCGTCCCTAGTACGACTCCTCGCTCTACCTTAAAGCCTCGCAGCTTTTGACAATGGGGATTTCATGCATCTAGTTCGCACATAGGCGGCATGTATATTTTTTTCATTTCCACAAACTAATCCTATGTGGTTTCAACCAAATAATTCTCAACCACAAACGGGTATTTTTCAACCACAATCAATCAATTTCAACCACAAACAATTCTAATCAACCATTCGCTATCAACCAATTTTCACACCAATTACAACCAATAAATATCGTCCATGGTTTGTGGACGAGGGCGTATATATATATATATATATATATATATCACTTCCATTTCAACACATATATAATTTTTACAACGCATATATAACTTATACATCGAACATACAACTTATACAACGCTTATACATGAGGTGTACAACGCTTATATAACTCATACATCGACTATATAATTTATACATAGTCGTTTTCCATATCGTTTATAGTTTAGAAATCTCACATTGGGTTCCACTTCACCAAAAATAGCAGAAGGTTCAAAAAATACGCGGTCTCTTCTAGAATGTAGAAGACGTCCACACGAGTCCACTGTCTCTTATTTCACTGAATTTCGTCAACAAACGAAAAGGATATGATTTTTACAGTGAAATCAAAATCCGTAGCGCGTTAAACTGCTATAATATAGTTTAAAATAATTCAAACCGTACCTCAGCTGTTTTGTTCAAAACTAGGTTTCAATTTTACTCGAAATCCGTGAAGCTTGAAGAGGATCGGGCTACGCAGTGTCGAAGGGGGAGGAGAGGCGCTCAGACGTCGGGGGAAGCGGGCCCACTCGGTGGCGCCAGCTGTCGGCAGCGGCGGCTGAAAGGGCTCGACTTTCGAGCTTGAATTCTCCCCCAATTCTGAACGAAAAAATCCAAACTATATATGGATTTGAAGATCTTCTCGAGCTCTACAAAATCTTCAACTAGCAAATGGGTTTTTATTGAGTGTGGAAGGAGAAATCGGAGGGCGAAGCAATAGAGGGGTTTCCGCCTGTTGTTCGACATCGGGGAGAGAGAAACTTTGAGGTGGATGAATGAGATTTTTTTAATTTATTTATATATTTTTAAATTTCGAAAATGCCCTCTTTCACCCACGAACCCCAATTCAAGCCCAACGACTATCGTCCTTAGCGTTTTACCCCAATTTCGAACACAATGGGATATGTTTCGTAGGCCCATTCGACTGTTTTAGTCAGTTTTCCTTCAAATTAAAATATAAAACATTAAATATTTAATTTGAACATACATTTCAATTTTTCGGGGCCACATACTGATTCTAAAAATTCCCGAAAAATAAATCAAGCTATGTTTTGATGATACGGTCCCAACAAAACTAGTTTCGTCTAATTATGAGACCGTTTGAAAAATGGCCCTTTTCTGGTCGATCCAATTTAATAGAAATCGACCAAACACATTTTCCTTTGCCACACACACATACTAGCTTCAAAAATTATGAAATTTGAAACCTAGCAATAGTTTAACATTCTGGATCCAACAAATGTGGTTTCGTCGAATTCGGAGGTCGTTTGCAAAATGGCCATTTTCATGGGCTATATAAACTCTATAGCGACCTTTTTGAAAATTCATTTGGCCATAACTTTTGCTTCCCACTATGAAACTTCGATTTTTCAAATTCGTTAGAAAGATATTAAATAACAGATTTAAATATTTTTGGTTTCACTCAAATCCGTTTTGTTGTGCACCCGGCACAATCAGTCAAAGTTTGAATTCAAAATTTGAAACTACCACGCCATTTCAGGCCTTGTTTATAATTAGAAATAATTATATTTATTTTCAACCATCGATTCAAACTCACTTTTCATCGTTATTATTAAAAATATTTATTTTAAACATTTAAAATCCACTAAAATAGCTAATTTAAAATTTTAAATTGGTTCAAATTTTCCGGGTCGTTACAATCTCCCCCACTTATAACTTTTCGTCCCCGAAAAGGAACAAAGTCAAAAGTGGTTTGATTAATCAACTCTACTTCCAATCTGGCTTCCATTCTCTAACTTTTCAATTTCTGATAATTTTTATATTCTTCAAAAATTTGGCTAACACCCGGAATTTTCGAAAATTTTCGCCATAACCTCCTTTGTACGGGGAGGGGTTTGGAAATTTATTGGGCCGTATTAGGTACCCTATAAATCCTATAAAGCATACACATATTTATAGTGATATATTCTGGTGTTTACAGGGGAGCGTGCATAGATAATAACTCCAGAGAATAAATTCTCGTCACCCTATCCAAGCCTGAGGGAGTGTGTATTTTTAATTGCTCCAGAGAATAAATTCTCGTCACCTCGTCCCGTGTGGGAAATAAATAATCCATATGTCGTATCTAATTACTAGAGAGACATGATTATTGTCAACTCCAGACCCGTGTGGGGTTTTTATTAATCTGGAAATTTATCATTACAATTTTATATGGTCCATATCAATCATCAGTTCAACCTGTAATATATAGTCATCGCCATACAAGCCTCTCGCTCGTATGGTAAATCTTCAACCTCATCACACAAGCTCCAAATGCTTATGTGGTATACGATGAAGTATGCCTATCTTCAAGAAGTATGTCATGTAGTGTAGTTCAAAATTAATTGTTACTATCCTATGGCAACGTTTATTATATCACACAGAATAACCATTACTCCGCATCCAATGGCATTCAAAGGAGTTAATATAATAATAAAATTACGCATCCAACTCATTACGGTTTGCCTATTTGTCGGGCACGTAATTAAATTCTTTACTCAACAGCTAATCCATATATAATGCACATGTATATATTTTTATCTATTCTCTAATCAGTTCAATGTGTGATTTAATCGAATAAATTCTACCATTCATTCTCTTATTGATTAAATTAACTATCGTTCTAATAATTTAATTAATCAAATTCACCATCACACAACACAAACAACAATCAACTTATTTTTAACTTTTCAAAACCATAAAAATTAATTCATACATTCTTTTTAAATTAATCAGACTATACGATTAAAAAGTTCATATCCATGAAAAGAAAATAACAACAAAGTAAAGAACAGAATGGAAATGCAAAATATGTAGATGTACCTTGCACCAAAGTCAATCAGAGATATCCACCCTGCACTTAGGATAGGCTTTCTGAATGCTCTCCTCAGTTTCCCAAGTACAATCCCGTGGATCTCCACTCCATTGCACTTTGACTAAGTGAACCTTCTTGTTCTTTAGTTCTTTGGTTTCTTTGCCGATAATCTTTAGTGGCTCTCTTCTCACAGCCAATTCTGGAGTAATTTCAATATCCTGTTGCGCTGCTTCTTCCACGATCAAGTCTGGATCATGAACGTGCTTTCGAAATTGAGATATGTGAAATACATCATGCACTCCAGGCAACCAATCAGGTAACTGAATTCTATAAGCGAGGGTTCCAATCCATTCAAGAATAGGGAATGGACCAATAAATCTAGGCGCCAACTTCCTAGTTTTGCCAAATCGAATCACTCCTCTCATCGGAGAAACCCTTAGATATACATAGTCACCTACAGAAAAAGCCAAATCCCTTCTTCTCGAATCAGCATAGCTCTTCTGTCAGCTTTGAGCGGGGAGTAATCGTTTCTTAATGAAATCAACTTTGTCCGCAGCTTCGCGAATCATATCAGGTCCCAATACAAACCTATTACAGGTTCGACCCAACAAGCAGGGGATCGGTAAGGTCTACCATACAATGCTTTGAATGGTGACATCGTAAGGCTCGCTTGGTAGCTGTTGTTATATGAGAACTCAGCTAAATGCAAATGGTCTTCCCATGATCCACCAAAGTCAACAACACACGACTGCAATAAATCTTCTAAAATACGATTCACCCTCTCAATCTGACCATCTGTCAGAGGATAATAGGCGATGCTTAGGTTCAGCTTCGTTCCCAGTTCTACTTGAAATGCCTCCCAGAATTTTCTAGTAAATATTGGATCTCTATCACTAACTATACTGAGCGGCACTCCATGTAGCCTAACAATTTCCTTGAAATATATCTACGCCAGACTCTGGGCAGTTCTGTTCGATCTGACAGGTATGAAATGGGCGGTCTTCGTGAAGCGATATACGATCACCCAAATATTGTCATTTCCTTTCCTGGTTCTGGGCAAACCATCAATGAAGTCCATGGTAATATGTTCCCACTTCCAGCCTGGAACGTCCAGCGGTTGCAACAATCCAGCCAGTTTCTGTTGGTCACTTTTGACTAGCTGGCAAGTAGGGCACCTTCTAACATATAAAGAAATATCTCTCTTCATTGACCTCCACTAGAAAGTGCATTTGATGTCATTATACATTTTGCTTACTCCTGGATGGATACTAAGTTTTGGTTTGTGGCATTCATCCAGGACTTCCTTTCGGAGCTGAGAAATGTTAGGAACACAGATTCGACCTTTTAGCCTTAGAATCCCATCATTATCAACCTGAAAACTTGAGGGCTCGCCTTTCTGAATTATCTCTCTGATCTTCTGAATGAAGTGATCATCCTTCTGAAGAGCAGATATTTTATCAATTAATGAAGTCGTAATAATAAAACTGGCGATCATTACATTCTTTCGGCTTAGCGCATCGGCCATGACATTGGCTTTCCCTGGAGTGTACAAAATCTCAAAATCGTATGCTGGAAGGAACTCCAGCCAACGTTGTTGCCTCAGATTCAAGTCTTTCTGGGTGAACAGATACTTTAGCGACTGGTGATCTGTAAATAGTACGAATTTCTCACCCAGAAGATAGTGTCTCTAGATTTTCAAAGAGAATACGATAGCCAACAACTGAAGATCATGAGTAACGTAGTTCTTTTCATGTAGCTTCAGCTAATGGCTAGCATAAGCAACAACTTGACCTCTTTGCATTAGTACTACACCAAGGCCTTCTCTAGAGGCATCTATCTAGACTTTCAAGTCCTGATTGCCATCGATTATTGTTAACACTGGAGCCGTTGTTAATCTTAACTTTAGCTCCTCAAAAGCCTCCTCACATTCTGGAGTCCACTTGAATTTTGAGTGCTTCTTTGTAAGCTTTGTCAAGTGACTAGATGTCTTCGAAAAATCTTTAACGAACTTCCGGTAATAACTAGCCAATCCAAGAAAACTTCGAACTTCTGTGGGTGTACTAGGCTGTTTCCAATTTTGAATAGCGGTGATTTTACTTGGATCCACAACAATTCCCTCCTTTGAAACAACATGGCCAAGAAACTTTACTTTATCTTACCAGAATATACATTTGGAAAGTTTAGCTTTCAATACATTCCTTCTCAGAATTTCTAGAACCTGCTCCAAATGTTTTTCATGTTCGGCCTTTGACTTAGAGAAGATTAGAATATCATCAATAAAGACCAGAACAAACTGATTCAAAACCCCTCTGAACACTCTATTCATCAAATCGACGAAGTATGCTGGAGCATTACATAAGCCGAACAGCATTACTAACCACTCATAGAATAAGTCTGGACCTTTGAATGTTGTCATAGGAACACACTCTTCGGCAATACGAAGCTGATGGAAACCTGTAGCTAGGTCCATCCTTGAAAATACCTGGGCTCCATTCGGACGATCCAATAAATCATCGATTCGCGGCAATGGATATTTATTCTTTATTGTTTGCTTATTCAAATCAAGATAATCCACACATAGTCGCAGAGTACCGTCAGACTTTGGGACAAATACCACTGCTGCTCCCCAATCAGAGAAACTAGGCCTGATCAGACCCTTCCATACAAGCTGTCGAGTTTGATTGTCTAGTTCTTCTTTCTCCTTTAGAGTCGTTCTCCGAATAGCGTGCACTATTGGCCTTGCATTCGGAATTAAGGCGATCTTGAAATCAATTTCTCTCTACGGAGGTAAGCTGACAACTTCTTCGAACACATCTGCATAATTCTTTACGATAGGAATATCTTTGATGAGGTCGGGAATATTCTCTGTGACTACAGGGATATTTTCTATTTGAGCAGGAGAAACATCCAACGCTGCCCAGAAGTCTTTTCTATTAGAATTCTGACCTTCGCAGGGAATGGTTATATAATCACCTGATTTAATCTTCGCCTTAACTATTCTGTCGGCGCATTTGACCTTAGCTTCATATTTTGTCAACCAGTCTAACCCCAAGATAAGATCAAACTCTATAAAATTCATGATGATAGAGATGGTAGGGAAGTTATAACAGGAAAAAGAGACAGGCACTGCACAAATCCAGCTAAGATCGAGAGAACCCCCAACCGGATTATGGACAGTGATGGGTTCTTTGAGCTTCCTCAATTTCAAATCCAACTTCTTAACTGCATTCTTGGCAATAAAGCTTCGTGACGCGCCTGTATCAAACAGTTCTTTAGCTGGAATGTTCTTGACAATAAGCGTGCCTTCCAAAACATCAGACCTTCCCTGACTAGCTGAGGGTGCTGAAGTTTCTGCCACTTCATTCACTTGTACCATTCCAGAATTCTTTAAGAGCCAGCAATCCTTTGCAAGATGACCAGTCTGATGGCACTTACTACAACCTCTTTTCTCTTGAAAATTCTTCTTGGGTTTAGATCCACTCTTCTTCTGCATTTTCAAAGACTTACATTTCCTGGACAGGTGACCCTTTTGATTGCAGTTAAGGCATGTGGCCGTCGTTACTGGTTCTTTCTCAGATCTGGCCCTTTTTCGATTGACTGTGGGCTTCTTACTCACCTCAGACATGGTACTGGCCTCAGGATGATCAGTTTCAGACTCAACTTTATTACTAGAACTGACTTCCTCTTCGTAACGCAACATGCCTTTCTTGTCGAGATCATCATACTGGTAAGCCATGTATATCATTTCAAAAAAAGGAAGCTTCACATTCCTCATCACACTATTCTGATATTTTCTTGAAGGCCATGTATAAACCTCAAATTCTTCCTCTTTGGGTCTTTAATCAGATGAGGGGCGAAATGAGAGAGTTCGTTGAATTTCTTATGATATTCTGGAATGGTCATATCTCCTTGTATCAGATAAGAGAATTCATCACATAACCGCTCAGTTGCTTCAGGAGGAGTAAATCTTTCTAGCAAAATCACTTTAAATCTATCCCAGGTGATACCACCTTCTGGATTATCCTCAATAATAGAATCCCACTAGAACAAGGCTTCATCTTTGAGTGCCCAGGATGCCAGTAATCTTATCTAGTCATCCCTCAGCTTTAAACCGTCAAAGATTTTCTCAGCAGAACGAATCCAAGCTTGTGTTTTCATAATAGATTCTTCGCCCGAGAACGGTTTTCCACCCAGATTTCTATATTTCATAAATAGAGCTTCAATAGCTGGTTCTGCATTCCTTCTGTTTCAGACACTCATTTTCTAGTACTTCTGCAAATAGCAGATCAAGTGTCAGGTCAACAGAAAAGATATTTTAAAACATAGAAACAGATACTTGAATGTAAATGTGTCTATCGGGGTGTATTTCATTCTGCTATACTCATACTATGATATTACTGATCCTATCTGAAATGAGTTATTCGTCCTAGAACACTACTGGTTCTATTTCTGATGAGTTCGTTAATATGTTATATTCCAACACTAAGCTTAACCAAAGCTCTGGTACCACGTGTGACGACACCAAACCCCGTACTGACGGTGGCAAGGGTAATCTTTGGAATATAACACATAAACAGATAACAGCAGAACAGAATTAAATAAATACACCAGATAATGTACAGATAATACACTGGATAAACGTAATCATCAGAGTTACACAGTATACAGGATCATACTTAGTACAAATATAGTTCAGTTATACATAAATGTCTACAGCGGAAATCAAACATAATATGTACAATAGGAGATGAACAACATAAAATAGATAAATGATAGAATCCATCTTCAGCTTCAGCTATCCAGAAAGAGCCTTTAAAACCTGAATACAAGGTTGCCCGTGTAGAAATAAGGGCACCCGAGTTTGCAAGTGAAACAAACCACGAGTCAGTCATGGGACTGGTATGAGAAATCTACTCAACACATTATATAATTTGGCTAATCACAGGACCACGCCACTTTCACGGAACGGATTTACCCCATTGGATTGCCAGTGCTCAAAACAAGTAAATCATTTAAACATCGCAATGCTTTTTTATAAATGAAGCAATTATAAGACTCAGTTCCCATCACACAATGCAACGCAAACCGGAGGATAGAGTTTTACCTTATAATGGCCAAAATATGCTTGATACGAATAAACAAAAAAAATTGATATTTTTGCTAGTGTTTATATGTTTCAAAAACAATTTCGAATCATAACTATCAATCATAGACGGCATGGGTACCATATATCATGTCGCCATATATATTTACAATCAAAACCGCATGGTGTCGTATTTGGAAATTGGATTTCCCTCATGAACCAAGGAAAAAGATAGTCCTTACCGAATTCGAGACTGTCTAGCCGAGCCTCAGGATCAGAATGCATCAACCCTTTGGATCGTCAGGGCTGGTCCACTACATTTCCCCGCCCTATGGGGCGTAAATGAGCCAACGAATGACTCCATCGGTCCCGGATCGACCTATATATCTGAGGTGCCTCGCAACAGCAACAACCACATAGGTGAAAATAATATAAATGTCAGCCAGTTCAAGCACTGACACCACCTCTAGCTAGAAGGAAACGCGTGCCCTCCCTGATGTCCTCTCCCGTTTCTGGTTCATACCGGGGTGTGAGGCTCGCGAATTCATGTTATACCCAAAGCTATGCCACACAGACGGTGCTTTGATCATCAACCACAAGACTTTGCTTTTCAACAGAAGCCTTGATCACTGCATCTTAGCATGCCACACAGGCAATTCACACCATGCAACTGATGGCTATCAATCACACAGAATGAATTCCAATGTCAGACACACAGTCCATTTACAAGTCCGTTCTGGGTCTGAACGAAACCGGAGGCACTATATACCTCGCATACCCATCGATCTCCACGTACGTCTGGACGATCACCACTCATTATCCATATTTCGGGATGCCTCCCAATCAGGACAACAGTTACCATCCAAACGAGGTGAAGATCTCCGGTCTTCAACCACTGTCTTCATCTTCAACTTCTAATCGTCGATCCAGTTATTCAGAATGGGATAAACCTAGTCTTTCTGAGCAACTCGCGTATATAATTAATCAGTGCTACACAAACACAACATACGCCTTATTCCAATTCATTAGTCACTAACCGTCAATCAGTAAGAGAACGATTTCCCAAATATTAACCCCGAAGGCCGAAACCAACATCAAATCAAAACCCAGGAAACCATTCGACTTAGCTAACCTCCAGTTAGTTTATAAAATTTCACATTCAACCATCAAATATTCAATAAACTGGGTAAATTCGGTTTATTACCATTCCGTATCGTTTATAATATTTTATAACGATTTATCGCTATTTTTATTTATTTATTTATAGCCAATTCATTCAAACGACGCTTCGGGCCATAACGCGGCCGTGGCGCTGTTTTTCTTCAAATTTGATTTACACATATCTGAAAATCTAACCGTTGGATCTTCACAAATTTTACATCATTAGAAATATCTTTTCAAAACAAATCCAATGGTCCCAGTTTTGGGAAAATCTGACGGTCAGATCTCCCGGTACACTCATTTGAAGTTTCGATTTCAAAATACGAACTGCAGCGTCGTTATTCGATATAATTTAATTATATTTATATATATATGTATATATATATATAATCGATTCTGGCGCTGTTTTTCTTCAGATTTGAGTTAAACATTTCAGACAATCCAACCATTGGATTTTCTCAAAGTGGATATCGTTGGAAAGATATTTCCAAGGCGAACCCAATGGTTTCGGTTTCGGGAAAATCCGATGGTCGGATCTCCCGCACTAGTCGTTTGAAATCATAGTTTCAAAACACAAACTGCAACTTTGTTATTCGATATATTTCAATTCTATTTATATATATATATAATCGATTCTTCGATTTTAAAACTATATTCTTTTCATACATTTGATAAAAATGGTATTTTTATCCACCCGACATTTATTTCAACACTTCACAAATTTTAACAATTCATGTATATAATAAAAATGTGATTTTTATTGCAAAACAATTTATTTCAAAACACGACTATTTTATATAGTTCATATAGATGAAAAAAATATGATTTTAATGATAAAACAATTTATTTCAAAACACGACTATTTTATATAGTTCATATAGATGATAAAAATATGATTTTTATGATAAAACAATTTATTTCAAAACACGACTATTTTATATAGTTCATATAGATGATAAAAATATGATTTTTATGATAAAACAATTTATTTCAAAACACGACTACCATTCAACACATGAATTTCTATTCAACGAATGAATTTCTATTCAACACATGAAGGTTTTCTATAGTTCATATATAAAAAAATGTGATTTTTATGGCCAAAACAATTTGTTTAAGACACGAATACCATTCAACACATGAATTTCTATTCAACGAATGAATTTTTATTCAACAAATGAAGGTTTTCTACTCAACACACGAATATAGTTTCAACACATTAAAATAATTCTAACACGTGAATATTATTCAAAATTTCGGCAGCAAAACGGTAGGGTAGTTAAAACCGGGGTCGTCCCTAGTACGGCTCCTCGCTCTACCTTAAGGCCTCGCAGCTTTTGACAATGGGGATTTCATGCATCTAGTTCGCACGCAGGTGGCATGTATATTTGTTTCATTTCCGCAAACTAATCCTATGTGGTTTCAACCAAATAATTCTCAACCACAAACGAGTATTTTTCAACCACAATCAATCAATTTCAACCACAAACAATTCTAATCAACCATTCGCTATCAACCAATTTTCACACCAATCACTACCAATAAATATCGTCCATGGTTTGTGGATGGGGGGCGTATATATATATATATATATATATATATATATACATACATACATATATATATAAGTATATCACTTCCATTTCAACACATATATAATTTTTACAACGCATATATAACTTATACATCGAACGTACAACTTATACAATGCTTATACATGAGGTGTACAATGATTATATAACTCATACATCGACTATATAATTTATACATTGTCGTTTTCCATATCGTTTATAGTTTAGAAATCTCACATTGGGTTCCACTCCACCAAAAATAGCAGAAGGCTCAGAAAAATACGTGGTCTCTTCTAGAATGTAGAAGACGTCCACACGAGTCCACTTCTCTTATTTCACAGAATTTCATCAACAAATGAAAAAGATATGGTTTTTACAGTGAAATCAAAAACCGTAGAGCTTTAAACTACTATAATATAGTTTAAAATAATTCAAACTGTACCTCAGTTATTTCGTTCAAAACTATGTTTCGATTTTACTCGAAATCCGTGAAGCTTGAAGAGGATTGGGCTACGCAGTGTCGAAGGGGGAGGAGAGGCGCTCAGGCGCCGGGGAAAGTGGGCCCACTCGGTGGCGCCAGCTGTCGGCGGCGGCGGCTGAAAGGGCTTGACTTTCGAGCTCGAATTCTCCCCCAATTCTGAATGAAAAAATCCAAACTATATATGGATTTGAAGATCTTCTCGAGCTCTATAAAATCTTCACCTAGAGGATGGGTTTTTATTGAGTGTGGAAGGAAAATCGGAGGGGGAAGCAATTGAGGGGTTTCCGCCTGTTGTTCGACGTCGGGGAGAGAGAAACTTTGAGGTGGACGAATGAGATTTTATTTATTTATTTATTTTTAAATTTCGAAAATACCCTCTTTCACTCACGAACCCCAATTCAAGCCCAACGACTGTCGTCCCTAGCGTTTTACCCCCATTCCGAACACAATGGTATATGTTTCGTAGGCCTATTCGACTGTTTTAGTAAGTTTTCCTTCAAATTAAAATATAAAACATTAAATATTTAATTTGAACGTACATTTCAATTTTTCGGGGCCACATACTGATTCTAAAAATTCCCGAAAAATAAATCTAGCTATGTTTTGATGATACGATCCCATCAAAACTAGTTTCGTCGAATTATGAGACCGTTTGAAAAATGGCCCTTTTCTGGTCGATCCAGTTTAATAGAAATCGAGCAAACACATTTTCCTTTGCCACACTCACATACTAGCTTCAAAAATTAGTAAATTTGAAACCTAGCAATAGTTTAACATTCTGGATCCAACAAATGTGGTTTCGTCGAATTCCGAGGTCGTTTGCAAAATGGCCATTTTCATGGGCTATATAAACTCTATAGCGACGTTTTTGAAAATTCATTTGGCCATAACTTTTTCTTCCCACTATGAAACTTCGATTTTTCAAATTCGTTAGAAAGATATTCACTAACAGATTTAAATATTTTCGGTTTCACTCAAATCCGTTTTGTTGTGCACCCGGTACAATCAGTCAAAGTTTGAATTCAAATTTTGAAACTACCACGCCATTTCAGGCCTTGTTCATAATTAGAAATCATTATATTTATTTTCAACCATCGATTCAAACTCACTTTTCATCGTTATTATTTAAAATATTTATTTTAAATAATTAAAATCCATGAAAATAGCCAATCTAAAATTTTTAAATTGGTTCAGATTTTCTGGGTCGTTACATATTTAAATCGAAATTAGAATATAAATATTTATTTTAATTATAAAAGGAATTGAAAATGGTGCGGTAGTTTGAAAATTCGATTTCAAATTTCAAATGAATGTACAAGATTCAAAATAAACTGGATTTTAGTGAAACAAGAAATATTTGAAACTACGGGAATAAAAAGTTATGTCCAGTTAAAAGTTCAGAATAGTCGCTATGGAATTTATATAATATATAGCACTTAAAAATAGCGATTTTGCAAATGACCTCCTTTTTCGATGAAACCACTTTCGCTGGATCCAGAATGTCAAATTATTGCTAGATTCCAATTTTCATAATTTTTGGAATCAATATGTGAGCATGGTGGATTTTAAACATGTTTGGTCAATTCAATTTGAATTTAATCGACTAGAAATTGACCGTTTTTCAAACGGTCTCCAAATTCAACGAAATTAGGTTTTTAAGACCGTGTCATCAAAACATAGCCAGATTTATTTTTCTGAAATTTTTGGAGTTAGTATGTGGCCCCGATAAATTAAAATGTGCGTTTGAATTTAAAATATAATGATTTATATGTTAAAGTTTAGTGGAAACTGATCGTGACAGCCGAATTCGGTTATGAAATATATCCCATTGTGTCCGGAATGAGGGTATTTGGTTAGGGGCGATAGTCGTTGGGTTAGATTTGGAGTTTAAATTAGAAAACATGGATTTTTGAAAATAAAAGAATTAAATATAATAAAATATATATTAAAAATACCCTACTCTTTCTAAAAACCCTAGGGCCAACCGCCACTTGTGTTCAATGGTGGAAAATGCTCAAAAATTCAAGCGGAAAAATCCCCTAATCCCTATCGAATTCAACCATGGATTCAAAGTGAAGATGGAAGAAATGTATCCCCTCTCTATTTCTACACAGGTATGATCAAAGATGGTCAAGCATGGAGCAAGATTTTCGTGCCTGAAAGACCACCGTTCGAGGCCATCTGCAGCCCTCGAGAGGCGTGCGAGTGTCGCACCCCCACCACCGCGGGGAGCCCTCGCGTAGGCGCACTGGACGACGCCTCCTGATCGTTGTCCGGTGCTTCGATCGCCGCGCAACATGAAGACCTAGTTTCAAAGGCTATGGGTTTGGTGAACGACGTGTTACAGTAAAGAGGAAGATGAGTGATTAATTTATTAATTAATATTATCCAATGTATTAAATGCGATATATTCTCCATACGAGGTCCAAATCGCACGAAACTAGATCCGTTGTGATCGTGGAGACGAGGGCTTCACAACATGACTAACCGGGTCTAATTTGGAGCATATCAGAATTTCGGACAAATTCAAATCCAAACAGAACAGAAATTCAGATAAAAACTGACGGAGTGGATCCCAATGTGAGAACTTCTCACTAAAATTATTTCTGTATAGTTATTTATTTATATTTGCCTATATGAACTGCTCCCCGTCGTCCACAGACCATGGACAACTTGTTTGATTGTATTATGTTGTGGAATTTGATTGTGATTGTGATGTATATATGAACTGAATAAAATATTCATGTATGGAATAAAACATTTGAATACTAAAAATATCATTTTATTGTATATATGAACTAAATAAAATATTCATGTATGTAATAAAATATTTGAATAATAAAAATATCATTTTTATTATATATATGAACTGAATAAAATATTTATATATGGAATAAAATATTTGAATAATAAAAATATCATTTTTATTGTATATATGAACTAAATAAAATATTCATGTATGGAATAAATTATTTAAATAATAAAAATATCATTTTTATTGTATATATAAACTGGATAAAATATTCATGAGTTGAAATAAATATTCATTTAAAAATCAGACGATTTGTTTTTGTACACCCATTTAACTGACATTGATTGGGACGATAATATTTTACACATCGCCCAACTCAACAAATAATAATCAGTGTTTGTTGTTTGAAAACCCCACACGAGTATTGGGATGATATTGGACATACACTAATCCCAATATTTAGTTGTATGTTAATCGATGGGTTGATAGGCTGTTGTAAGCGTTAATTATTTATACTTAACGCTTATGCAGTTGTGTAATGCACTTTGGATGATGGTCCACTGTGTTTGATTATTGTTGTGTACATGTGTGTATGAAATCCATATAAATAAAATTATATGGTAATTGACTGTGTCTGATTCCAATTCGGAAAGAACGGATATTCTAAATTAAAGAATATTTTAAACTAATGAGTAACGAATATTTTAAAATAACTAATATTTTTAAATAATATTCAATAATGGATCAAAATATGATTTTGATGTCCGATTTGGGATGGACACGAAAATATTTAAATATATAAATCCGTATTTATTAGATTAATGCCATTTGGACGAGAATGATATTTATATCGATTTTATTCATTTTTATAATGAATATTGAAAAGGAGGTGATTTCAAAATCTAATATTTTGAAAATATAATCATTTATATATTATTTATATGGAATATTCAATTTTGATTTAAAATTTAATATGAAGTTGAAATCGTTTTGAAAACGAATTTAAAATGATTTATAAAATACGTTTTAAATGGAAATCGATGAAATATATATAATATATATATTTAATGGCCTGAATAGAACATGTCGCGCCGCGGCAGTTCGCGAATTTTGACCATTGACTTTGAATTGATATTATGGGAGATCCGACCGTCGGATTCTCGTAAAATTGGAACCATTGGGTTCTTATCGAAAAGAGATTTCCAACGAATACAAAAGATTTGAAATCTAATGGTTGGATTTGGAATTATGTCCAAATCAAATTTGGAAAAGGTCGCTACACGTGCAGTTCGATGACCGTTTATGGAAATCGACTATACGGGCCTTGATAAAATTATTAAAAATATCAATAATTTGTGTAAAAGTATAATAAATGATTTAGAAAGAATTGGGATGAAAAGTTCCATATTTGAAAAGATAAAAATATATTTTTATCAAAATGAACTAGTTATGAACTAGAATTATATTCCAATATTTTTAAATAAATAAATTGTATTTGAAATGGTTTTAAAAATAACCAGAATTTCCAATATATGAATTGGAATGGATTTAAATCGAAATTATCTTTGGAATATTTCGATATTGGATTCCGTGATTATACGGATATTGTGAAGGAATTTGGATGATATATATATAAAAAAAAAGTATTCCCTATACGATATTTGTTGATTTCAGAATTTGATATTGAATTTAAGTCGATATAATTTCTATTCGGAGCCTTGTATTTATATTGAATTAGATTTTGGGTTTGTCGTGAATGGTGTCTTCATTAACACTGATCTTAAACCCAGTTGAGAAAAGATTAAATCTTTTAATTAAGATTTAAAGAAATTTGCCAATTAACTAATATTTAATTGGAACTGAATTGAATTGAAATGAGATTTTGGGTCTGTTGTGAATGGTGTCTTCATTAACACTTTTCTTAAACCCCATGTGAAAAGAATAAATCCTTTAATTAAGATTATTAGAGTTTCCAGTTACATTTAGTAACTATAATAAAATGGAATGTGAATTCGGTTTATTGTGAACTGTGTTTTAATGACAATCGTTCTTTAACCTGATTTATAGTGAAATGTGATTTGGAATTTATAAATCTTTTAATTAAGATTTAGGGAAAATTATCCAAAGAAAAGTATTCCAATTTAATAAGATAATTGGAATGGAATGGAATTCTATTTGCTAATAATCGAAGTGAACTTCTGTGGAGGAAGACCGTTACTATATATGGAATTTAAAAGGCTTTGCCGTTATTCCATTTATATTATCAGTTGGATATGGAAGTTTATATCGATTATATACATTGATTTGTTTTCCGTGAAGATTCCATTGTTAATGGAATGTGATTTTGGGTTTATCGTGAACTGTGTTTTAATTGACATTAGTACTTTAATCAGTTAAAGATAAAATTAATTTCTTAACTTTGAATAATCATTAAGTAATGATTTTTGAGATTAAAACAGAATTAGAGTTTTAATGAATCTTTAATTAGATTGGAATGTGAATGAGATAATCCAATTTATCGAGAATAGAGTATCACTAGTTTTGCTTCGAGCGATAATTAAATTTTTAATTAGATTTGAACGTGAAATGGTAATTAATTTTACCGATAACAACGTGGTGTTAGATATGAAGTACAACCAGTTTTGCTTCATGGGATGAATAGGTTGGGATTGGGAAATTTAACAAATGATTACTTTGGTAAGGTGCGTTAATCCCGACTAGTTTGGATAAGCCTTAATTTGGTTTGAATTGATATCCAATGGAAGATTAAAGAATAAATTTAAAGAATTTATCTTCGATAAAATTAATGGGAACCTTTCCCGAAGTATATGAATATTTAAATAAAAGAATATTCGGAACTGGAATGAGGCATATGTTGTGTTTTTATAGCATTTGTTTATAAGATATGCGAGTTATTCAGAATGGTTGGGTTTATCCCATTCTGAATAACTGATTCGACGATAGGTTGACGATGAAGACGGTGGTTGAAAACCAGAGGTCTTCACATCATTTGGATGATTACTGATGTCTTGATTGGGATATACACCCAAGACAAGGTAATAAGTGGTGATCGTCCAGACGTACTTGGAGATCGACTAGATATGCGAGGACCTCTCTCTAGTATTGGACATATGGGACGAGGAATAAAGTGCCTCTGGTTTCGTTCAAACCCAAAACAAACTTGTAAATGGATGTATGTCTAACATCGGATTTCATTCTGTGTGATTGATAGACATTGGTTGCATAGCGTGAATTTCCTGTGTGGCATGCTGAGATGCAAATGATCAAGGCTTCTATTAAAAAGTAGATTCTTGTGGTTGATGATCATAGCACGGCTTTAATATAGCATAGCCTTGTGTATAGAGTTAATTCACCAGCCTCACACCCCGGTGTGAACCAGAAACAGGAGAGGACTTCGGGGAGGGCATGTGTTTCCTTCTAGCTAGGAGTGGTGTGAGGGTTTTGCAAGCCGAGACATTTTACTTATGTGGATGATGGATAGCAAGGCGCCTCAGATATATCGGTCACTATGGTGCCGATGGATGGTTTGGTCGATATATGACCAGTTTACGCCCCATAGGGCGGCGAAACATATTGTTCAGGCATTTTAATCCACTCCGTGTGGACCGACCCTGATGATCCAAGGGTCACTCGAGCTCTAATCCTGAGACACGGGCTAGAGCATCTCGAAGCAGTAAGGACGATCCCTTGCCTTGGTTCACAGATGGAAATCCAACTTCAAATATGTGACATTTCAGTTTTGATTTTAGAGCCTAGTATTGGCGACATGATATATGGTACCCATGCCGTCTATGATTGATACATTTATATTTGAAGTTGTTTTATACACTATGCACTTATAATAGTATCAAATGATTCTTTTTAAACGTACCAAGCATGTTTGGCTATTATAAGGGAAAACCCTATCCTTTGGCTTGCGTTGCATTGTGTGATGGGACCTGGGCCTTATAATAGCTTCATTTTTTCCCAAAAAGCATTGCATTGTTTGTTTTAAGAACTGGTATTCTTGGGAGGAAAGCCATTCTATGTTATACGGCTTGGTCCCTTGATTTACTCTATTTCTAAGGTAAATATTTAAATAATTGTTTTTTCTCACACTAGTCACATGACAGACCAAGAGTTTATTGTTTAAACTTAAACTCTGGGTACCCCTATTTTCCATATGGGCAGCTAGTAGTTTTGGTTTTGCATATATTATATTGAAAGGATCCTGGTTTACAGCTGGAGCTATATTCAGAACGCTCTGTATCCATGTATTTCTTTCAGTTGTGTTTTGCATTATTTTCCACTGCATTGTAATTTGTAAGTCTATGAAATTCATCAAATGTAATTATTTGTTCAAGCTCTGTATATTCTTGTACTCTGATGTAAATTGTTGTAATAAGAATGAAATGTTCTTCTGTTTGTGTTATGTTTTGTCATGTTCTCAGACAATCCGTTCTTTCTCTTCTCTTCGGAGAATGGAGAAGTTCGGGTCGTGTCATTGAAGGAGGGGACTAAGTGGGGCCATAGCCACTGTGAAAGCATACCCTAGGAGTATCTATAGATGCTCTTAAAGACGGGCCTGTACAGATATGCAAAAGCTCCTAACTGATTTCTATGTTTCTTGTATCGCCCTGCCATGGAACTTAGTGCACATTAGAGGACATGCGATTAAGGAATCAAGCTACAATTGAAGATAGGTACGGTGGACAGTCTAGATACATGCATGTTGGCTACGGGTGGTGTATCGTGGACTTGAGGGCATTACTCCGACGTGAATTCTTATTTGAACAAAGGTGGCAGTCCATATGTTTGCATAGCATAGTAATGAAAGATATATGTGGAACGTAACATTGTTATATAGAGATCCGTACATAACCTCAGCGTAGAATGAGGGACTGCGTATATTTTGATAGTGCTACTGTGGAGACCGTGCGAGTGGGTACCATGTGGTGTACCTTAATATTGGGTGTAGCTACATATATACTATATTAGGTTAATCCACTAGGAAGTAAATGGGTACGACGTGTGTGTAAGTCTTGAGTGCTGATAACCCAAGTAACCTAATAAATAAGATAATATGATTGAACGGTATATCTAGGATTATCCAAAGTGTATAGTTTAAATCAGTCACCGGAACTTGTGTTCTGACCCTCTCCTCATAACATACTCGCAGGTTAGATTTGTGGCAGAGACGTGATAGCTTTGGATACTGGTTAGGCAGTATTGATAATACGGTAAGGCTATGTTTTGATTATACTATATTTTGTCCATTCTGCTGTGAGATATTTTATGAGCTTTGACATATTTTATGTCTCTATCTTTTCTGCAGGATACCAGAGCACAACAACTTGAGTTTCGATGGACTGGAATTTTGAAGAAAAAAAAAACGGTCTGTCGGAATTCGGGTTGTCACACTCCAAGAGTGGATCTCGAAAGTTATGATAATTGATCTGACCCGAGCAATAATGCAAAACAAAACAGCTCGGATCAGGACTAACATTCTCATGGAAGTAAATCAACTCAAATGAAATGTTTGATGAAAGGAAATCAGTAACTTAAAGGATGTTTGGGATCACAAGCCTCTAAGGATCCGTCAAACTAATACTATATAATATAGTATGCTATATACGATAGTGTCTATTAGTAAAGTAAAATATAAAAATAGCGTAATCGGGATTACCATTATTACCCTTACACCGTTTATATATTCCCATAGTATATACCGTACCGTTATTCCTCTTTAAATTGGAGGTTGATCAGAGGTCACTCCATATAAAACCGTACAAAACAAAGTCGTAATGAGCTCGTATATGGCGTGTGACAAGGCACACAAGGAATACCAGGGTGGATTCACCGTTTTTAGAGCCGGACTGGAAGTAACGCATACCAGCTACTACCGCCCACCTCGAGACACACTACCATAACCAAATTGGAGGGTTACAACTAAACACATCAAAAAAATAGAATAGTATCGAAGAAGTGCACTCGATAGGAGGTATGACCTCACTTGGTGTCAGCATAGCTCCTGTTTTAGTCACATCAAGCTGACTCAAGGTAGTCAGGGTCTCGTAATTAATATGAAGTATAAAAATAGAGTTGATCGCCATCCATCCTACTTCATTATGGAACTCCATCGCGTACACAGCTGTTAAAGTGGTTTTCGGTATTGGTAGATGTAACACCCCACCTCCGTTAAGGTCACTCACAAAGGGAATGCCTTAACTTTGGTGGAGCATTTTAGTAAACAGGACAGAAACTTACAAGACAGATAAAACAGTACTTGAAAAATTTTAACTTTATTACAGCGGAAACAGAAATTAATATGGTTACATCCTTTCAATTTCATAATTCAAGTACAAAATATCAGTCTTGTACAAAAGCCTTCAAAATACATAGTTTAAAATCATAATCCCCATGGAACGGAAGCTATACAGAGCCAAGCCATACTTTAAGCACTTCAAGCAAAGAGAAATCCGGATCAAGCTAAAGTATTTCCCTCCTTGGATAACCTAGGGGGGAAACGGAAGAAAGGAGGCGAAACAACAAGGGTCAGACAAAAAGTCTGGCAAGTCCAGTGACTTTCAGCATATGAACAGATAATAATAATATGATATGAACATAAAACTGGATGTGAGATAACTATAACAGGTGTAGCAGATATAACAGAAAAACAGAATGATATAAACTATTGTTTTACACTTCTCTGCACTAATACTAGTATAGCAAAATTAGGTGTCACCCTAATGTCTAAATTGAAGCAGGAACGGGTACAGAATACTTTAACAGAAACAGAATGCTAATAATGGGCCTTTACTACCCGATCAGAAACAGACAGAAGAAGAAACATATTTATCCCTATGGAAACAGAATGTGGAATTAGGTGTACACTAGTAATGGGCCTTTACCACCCGAACAGACGGTACCACACAGAAACAGACAGGTGTTACCACCCAACAGAAACAGACGGTACCAACAGAAACAGACAGAACTAAGCGTACCCTAAACCCTACCCCAAGCGATCGGCTCCCTAATACATAAATATCCTGTGTCGGCCCCACAGTAGGGTGTATCACTCCCTAAAGTGACAACCAATTGGCACAGACCTATTTACAGATGTCACGGCGTCTTACATCCTCAGAGGCAGACCGGGATCCATGCACGCACATGACCCGGTTGGAACGCACCATCAACACCCCTCGCCATTATCAGAATGAACCTCTTATAATTAGTTCAGTAAGCGTGCCCGGACCCTACTTACTGTTGGGTCAAAGTTTTGATACCAGAAAGGGTTACTGACTAATATGGGTACCAAACAACAGATGACACAAGTAATTCCCCTCCTAACCTTGTGTCCCCAGACTAACAGATTTCAGATTAACTTGTTTACAAGTTCAGACATACAGAATTCAGATTTACTAATTCACAAATTAAGTTAACAAGTTTTCAGACTAACGGATCAGATGTACAGATTTTTCAGATTTGTCTAACTTTGTATTGGGCCTACAGATTCATGGACGGGTTTTACTACATCTATTAATCCCTTTGGTTTAACCCTATTTTTCCCCAATACGTTTTAGACGTCATTCTTATCTTAGATTTGCATTAATTAATTATTAATGCACAGACCTCTCACATTAGGTCGGTAGCTTGTGGCCGCTGGATATGCCGGGCGGTTCCGGGCAGACTTCTGCCACAAGCCAGACCTAACCTCGTGTCTTACGCATGTTATGACTAACTTCTCACATTAGAACCTATTGTTGGCGGCCACTGGATGTGCCGGGCGGTTCCGGGCAGATTTACGCCGCAAACTCATTCTAACCTCGAGTTAGCCATGTTTATCTTTACGGCCAATTAATTAATAATTTAACGTTTATGCGCACGCCCAATATATATGCCAATTCAGATTATATCAATAACAGGATGATTATATCAACATAGCAGATAACAGATTTTATATGACTTAACGGATTTAATAGATTTAGCAACTTAGCAGATTTTGGCATATAACAGGTTAGGCATTTCAACCGACAAATTTAACAGATTAGGCATTTCAATCTAATTAGCAGTCTAGGCAATATAACAAAACTAGTAGTTTAGGCAACTTGACAAATTAGCAGATTTAGCAAATTTAATATTTCTAAAAGTTCTATTTACATGCCTTGCCCAATCATAAATTGGCCTAAATTCATATGCTTACATAATTGTCATGATTCACAACATATACTCCATGTTTGCATAAGCGCAGAATATGGACATAATTTGCCATATAACCTATGTTCCAATTTTTGTTAAACTAGCATTTTACAGCAGATTCACATATAAATTATACCAAATATAACCATTAATTTCAATGCATGCCATATATCCAAAAATCCCTATTTAGGTGTAATCACAATAATAGATATCCTAATTAATGTAAATCTTTACACCTAAGTTTCCATATCTTCTTCTTTTTGAGTCATGAATCATTATGCAAACTATACCCAACAATATAAATCTTTAAATCATATCTTCTAAAAATCATATCTTGACTTTTATATGCATTTTGTCCAAAATCTCAAATCATATGTAATCTTACAATGGTTCCTCTTTTCTTCTATCATAGAATATGCATAGATCCAAATCTAGTTTACAACATATGCTCATTAATTACAGTTCTAAATTACATCATAACTATGCATACAACATGCATAAATTATATGTTCATAGTCAAATTTATGCATATGTCCAATATATTTTATGCCTTAGACCTAAAGTCATACATTCAATTTAGTCTTGTCAAATTTCGCATCGTTCATTATTTATCCCAAAATTTGCGCTCATACGTTCATCTCTTATGAGATTAGGCACAGGCTCGTGGTAGCCTGGCTATAAAAACAGAAAAGAAGAAAAGGGATACAGAACAGTCACAGAAAAACAAATCTGATAGAAGAGAATATATATACAATCTCAGATTCAGAATTAAAAACATATCAAAATTATAATTAACGTTTATAGCGGAAAATAACTGTACTTGCCTTGATTGGATTAAAGAAAGAACTTTAACTTGTTGTAGAATCTTTGCAGAAACTTTAATCTCTAGTTTGAATTGAGTTGCTTAGGCTGATGTTGATTATCTTCTAGTTTTAATTCCAGCAGAGCAGCGACGCGATTTTTATTTTTTTATTAGAAGAAGAGAGCAATGGAGGCTAGAGAATTGTGTAAGAAACCTAGGTAGAGTCTAGGGTCATTTTTATAGAGTTTATGAACTGATTAGGACCATCGATGTTGCTTGGATTGATCGTAGCCATTCATTCGAAAGAGAGACCAATTAGAGCCTGCCACCTAGCCCTAATGACAAAGCATGCTTCTGAAAATCGACCAACATAGACTATGCCAGCCAGGGTGGACTGGGTTCAACCTGGGTCTGAACCAGGTCGACAGCCCTGTCGACAGCCCTGTCGACCTGGCTAGACCAGGTCGACAGCCCAGTCGACCTGGGTGCCTTAGGCGGGAATTTCCCGCCCTGGCCAATTGGGCCCGATTTTTAATTTTAAACTTGTTTTTCTGAGTTGTTCGAATTTTAAACTTAATTCAGAAACTTCCGGAGGCTATATCTTCTTCATACGGACTCCGTTTTTCGAAAACTCGGACTCTATTTCGCGTATTTTTCCGAGACGAACGCAATGGCGTATCCCGTTTCCCTTAGTTCTTTGATTTCAAATTAATTATACTTTAATTTGTTACTTCCACAGTTATAGAATACACGGGGTGTTACAGTAGAGAGTATGACAATAGCCGATCTCATTCTCTTTAACAACCAATCGTTCACCTTTTTTACACAATGGCCATTATTTTATAAATCACTCTATAAAATAGTTTTTAAAAAATCTCAGTTCAAATTTGAAATCAAAATTAAATATCTAACTTCGAATATATTAAATTTTGAAAACAACTCATTTATATTGCTTAATCAAATCAATTTCGAGAACATATCGAAAAGATCTCAAAATATAGTATAAATTAATAGTATACTACTTAATTTCAATTATATTAGATTTTGAAAATATTCACATAACGATTTTCAAATCAAAACGACTTACATTAAAACATATCTTAAAGGTCACGGTTATCGTTTTAATCAAAAAAAAAGTATTTAACTTCGAGAATATTTCGGTTTGATTTATATTCGTCAAAATTCCGGGTTCAAACAAGTCCATAGATTCGGTTTTTACGTTAATAAGAATTTGCTTAAGTCAATTAAAAAATTACTTTATTTCTGTTCAAATTCAATATATGCAATCCATTTCAAAACTAATTCAACTGAAACAAGTCATATTGTAAAAAATTCAAATAACTCATATAATTTAGTTTTCCTTTATAAGATTTGATTGAGTAGATTCAAAATTCCAGTACTTAAGTTCAAAATTAGTTTATATAATTCAAAACGAATCTCATATTTAAATTTGAACTAAATCATATCATATCTTATAATTCAAGCCGTACAATTCAAAATCGTTAATTATAAATTTTATTTAATTCATTTCTTAAATTCAAACCAAATGATTCATAAATTAATTCCATAAAAATTATCATATTCATTTTATGTCAATTTTATATTCAAAACTAACTGCTATTCAAGATCGTTTATTATAAAAGTTCAAACCCAAATTCAAATTTGTATTTAGTTGATTTATAATCAAATTCATTCCTTAAATTTGGAAATTCAATTTCAAAACAAATTCAAAATTCAAGTTCATCTCTCGTAATTCTTTTCCAATACGAAATAAAATTCGTTTCTTATGTTCATTCATTCGTTAAGTTAAATATCATTATATAAATTTTTATCTTTAAACCTCGAATTTGAATCGCGAAAGCTTAACTTATCGAACTTTTAGTTTATTATTAAAGTTTGTAAAATATACATAAAAGAAAAATATAATTTTGAAATATATATATATATATATAAGTTTATAAAATTCTAAAATAGATTAGAAATAGATTATAAACATATATAAGTTTAAAATAATATAAAAATAGATCTAAAGAAATATTTATATTGGTATAAATAGGTTAAAATACTTATAGGAATAAATTATATGGTTTAAAATAAATAAAATTACAAGTAAAATCTAAAATAAGTATTTAAATCTATATTTACATGTATAATCATTTTAAAACATATAATTTAAAATCTATAAATTAATTTAAATTTAAAATCTTTAAAATATAATATAAAAATATAAAATTTTAAGCAATTATTTAAAAATCAAATTTTCCAAATCCCTTTACTTCGAACACATGACCAACGATGTTCGTATATAGTTTTCTACCCTATGGTCAAGTGATACGGATATTTATCGTTTGAACCTGTAATTTATAGAATTTCTACGGGTCTATCATTTCAACCGCGATCCCAAATTTAGTAAAAATCGTTCAGGTCTGTCATTTCAACCCGTAATGATTTTTCCCTATTCTAATGTCCGTTCAGGTATGTATCATTTCAACCCTTAGTAATTTTTCCTAAACTAGGGGTATCAACAATCACAAATAACAATCACATCATATATATCATTAGTGCAACTACGTGTCATATGAATATATCGTGTCACATATGAAACGTGCATATATATATATATATATATATATATATATATCAAATCAAACAATTTCTATCAGCAATCCTATATATTTCATATAACAGTTCATTATTGATCTAACATCCATGAAAAATGTAAGTCAGGTGTGAGATAAACTCCGCTTTCGTGGCATAGATTGGAGATAGTAGACGGACTGACACCGAATCAACCAATGACTTCCAGGCACGATTCAAAATGGATCCAACTCGATGATCGCATAATATTAATTTATTTTTGTAACAGGAGGCAAAGGAATGTCTAAATGAATCGGTACGGCTATCTGATTTTGGGACACTTTCAAATTCTTAACACCAAACCCGACTCAAAATAAACACAACAATTTTTTATAAATAATATTTATTTATTTAAAATCAATACGACGTTGAACGCACACCCAACAAAACTATTATATTAAT
The DNA here is from genome assembly GCA_030737875.1 of Allium sativum. Taxonomy (NCBI): domain Eukaryota; kingdom Viridiplantae; phylum Streptophyta; class Magnoliopsida; order Asparagales; family Amaryllidaceae; genus Allium; species Allium sativum. The sequence continues at coordinate 326,726,874 of CM060926.1, forward strand.
ATATATATGTATGTATGTATATATATATGTATATATATATATATACATACATATAAATATATACATATATATATAACACACGCCATACGCTCAACACGCACAACACATGCATGTACGCACCCACATCCACACACTCAAACTCACGCCACCTATACAGTATGTACATACATGCAATATTACACAAGAACACACACAAACAAACATACCACAAGAGAATGTAAGATTTGTAGACAATTAATGTAATATTGCTAATAACTTGTAATTGTATTGAATATAACTGAATAAATGCAATGTACATAAGGTATCGCTGTATATATAGGGATAAAACAATTATGTGGGCTAAAACAGGCGGCCCATTATATAATTAGTACAAGCCTATGTCTCTACACAAATATATTATTGGTTTGTATATGGAGATATCCATATGTTAATACCCCCTTCAAACCGAGCTAGGGTTTCAATGTCATTTGCTCTGCGCCGCCACTGAAAACTCTCAATTCTCCTCTTAATCTTTCAGAATTACTTCTCGATAATGATTTAGTTAGGATGTCAGCCTTCTGGTAGAAGGCTGGTATGTGATTAATTATAAGCTTCCCTACTTTAGTTGAAATTGAGGTCGATCTCAATGTGCTTCATCCTTGAATGTTGTATTGGATTGATGGATAAGGAAATAATACTCTTATTATCACACCAAAGGACTGGCTTTTTCGTAAATGATAACCCTAATTCACTGATTAGGGTTTCCTCCCAAATAATTTTAGCGGTGGCGAATGTCGTAGCTCTATACTCTGCTTCGGTGCTCAATCTGGAAATCTTTGGCGGTTTCTTTGTACACCAGGAAATTGGGTTTGGTCCTATAAACAAATAGTAACCAGAAGTTGATCTCCGTTCATCTGGATTGTTGGCCCAGTCAGCATCACTGTAAGTTCTAAAATTAATGTCTTTACCAGTTTGATTGTTAAACCATGCTATATAGTTCCCTGTAAGTATGTAGGATCCTCTTAATCGCCTTCAAGTGCTCACTTAGGGGATTAGCCATGAATTGACAAACCTTGCTCATGCTAAAACAAATTTCCTATCTCGTAATAGTTAAGTACTATAGAGCTCTAACTATAGTATGATATTGTGTACAGTTGTTAATTGTATCACCCCTATGCTTGAACAGTCGTAAATTGCTAGTCATAGGTGTGGAGATAGGTTTGGCCTTGTCCATGTTTGCTTTGACAAGTATTTCAGATATATATTTCCCTTGAGATAGAAATATTTCTGATGTTGACTTTCTTTGAATTTGTATGCCTAAAAAATAATTCACTTCTCCCTTGTCCTTAATAGCAAATGTTTTGTCCAAATGAAATATAACTTTGTTAATTTCAGCACTGTCATTTCCTATCATAAGAATGTCATCAACGTAAAAAGGTATGTAGACACTTCCTTGATTTTGTGTTCTGGTGTATAGTGAACTGTCTGACTTTGTTGCTGTGTAACCCAGACCACCAAGTGTATCCTTTAGTTTAACATACCAAACACTCAAGGCTTGCTTTACGCCATATATAGCCTTGTGCAGCTGGCCTACATAATTCTCTTTACCTTTGCAAACATACTCCTTTGGTTATTGCATGTAAACAATTTCATGTAGATCCCTATTTAAAAATGCATTACACACATCCAACTGTCTTATGTTCCAGCTATTGTATAGAGCTAAGGTTAGAACAATTCTAATGGTTGTCGGCTTTATCACAAGCGAAAATGTTTCATTAAAGTCAAAACCGTATTATTGTGAAAAACCTCTTGCAACTGATCTGGCCTTATGCTAGCATATGTTTCATTCTACATCCTTCTTTAGCTTGTAAGTCCATTTACATGATACAACATTCTTATCTTTTGGTGCAGCAACAAAACTCCATGTTTTATTTTTATTAATGCATCATACTCTTCATTCATAGCTTTACACCATGATTTATGCTTGACAGCCTGTTCATATGTAACTTGTTCAATGTTGTCTGCATTTTCTGCAGTTGCACTGTATATTTTTGGCTTGAATATGCCACTTTTAGCTCTTGTGGTCATGTGATGCCCAGTTGGTTGATTTTGAACATTGTTTTCTTCATTGTCAGTATCAAGTGTATCTTTCTCACTGCTTCGATTCTGATTATTATTGTTATGGCTATCATAGTCTTGAGGTTGGTCATCATCCTCACTTAAATGCGCACTTGAGCTGTATCCAGATCTAGTGCTAGAAACAGTTGGAGTAGATAAAGTTTGTTGTGGTGTCTCATTGCCATCTGTTTGCATAGTCCATTATGTTAGTGTAAGAATAGCTCCCATGGTTGTTCTGGACTGATCATATTTTTGATTGATATTTTTTCTTAACTGCAAAAGGAAACACACATTTATTAACAATCACATGTCTAGACACAATAATCTTTCCCTTATCATCCAGACACTTGTATCCTTTTTGATTACTTGCATATCCTATAAAAGTACATTGGCTGGATCATAAGGGAAGTTTGTGGTTGTTATAATGTCTGAGGCATGGGAAACACAAGCAACCAAATGTTATCAAAAAAGTGTAATCTGGTTTATTCCCAAACAAAACTTCATGAGGACATTTGTTTTGCAAAACTTTTGTAGGCATCTTATTTATTAGATAAACACCTGCGTTAAATGCCTCATTCCAGTATTTTAAAGGTAAGGAAGACATTGACAACAATGTTAATCCTATATCCACTATATGTTGTGTTTTCTTTCTACAATGCCATTCTGTTCAGATGTGTATAGGCAAGTGGTTCTATCAATAATACCTCTTTAATTAAAAACATGTTTAAGTGGTAAAAACTCACTACCCCCATCTGTTTGTATAATTTTGATGCTGCAGTTTATTTGTTTTTCTATGAAATTTATAAATTGTAGCACTGCATTATATGTTTCTGACTTGGCCTTGAGAAATAAAATCCAGGTGTACCTGGTACATGCATCCACAATAGAAAGATAATACCAGTGTCCTTGCCTTGAGCATTATGGTGCAGGGCCCCATAAATCTGCTGTAACTAATTCAAGAGGCTTAGAGTATACAGTTTCATATTTTCCAAAAGGAAATTTTTGACTTTTTCCAAGTTGACAATGTGTGCAAATATTAGGAACAGGTGAGTGTTTAAAAGAAATATTTTGCTTTTCAATATTTGCATTACAATGTCAAAGCTTAGGTGTCCAAGTTTACAATGCCAAATATTTAAATCATTCTGGACACAATTACTATGATCAATATTATCAGAATTATTTTCATTGTCATTGTTAATCTGTGTGTTAGTATTACAACACCAGGTATTCTTCTCATTGCCCAACCTTGATTGCATGTTGTTGAATCTGTAAAGACCATTATTCAACTTACCTTGTGATAATATATCCTTGCTTAGTAAGTCTCTCAAAATACATCTTGCTATCATTAGTAAATTGGGCACACTACTCAAATTCTTCTTAACAGTAGGAACTCTAAGAAGATTATTGGGATATAATTTTCTTTTACCCTTAACATGTCCTACCTCAATATGTGATATATTCATGGTTTCACCATTACAAATATGAATAACTTGCGTACTGGAATAATTCTTGTTACCAAGATTTGATTCTGAAGATTATTAGTAAGATGATTAGTTACCCCTGAATCTCGAAACCAATCTTTAATATTTATATCATCGTCACTGCTAATAGCTTGTGACGTTGAACCCTCTGTATTTGACCTACCTTGGTAGTTAGCTTGTGCCAAATTAACATTTATGCCTCTCTGTCCACTTTGGCCTTGTTGAGCATTGTTAATATCAGTATTAAATCTAAAATAGCGTTTGTTTGCTACATTCCTGGCTTATCACATATCTGACATTTTATTCTATTTGTATTGTTGGATATACCTCTTCCTCTGCCTCTTCGATTGGGGTTGCCTCTCTGTCCTTGTGGCTTTCCTCTGCCATAGCCAGGTACATTTCTTGGTTGATTTGCATTTCTTGAGTTTGAGGCTAAATTTATGTTGTATTCACTCTGAATGTCTTTTCTTTGTTCCACTCTACCTCATGTGCCAGTAAAGTTGAATATATAGATTTTATGTCTGGTAGGGTAGTTTGTGTGGCAATATAGGTGACAAGAGACTCATATTCTTCATCTAATCCATTTGTTAGTGTTACGACTTGCTCATTATCTGAAATATGATGTCCAATAGCCTTGAGAATATCACATAGGGTTTTTACCTTAGAAATATATTCACGTATCTCAAATCACCCTTTCTTGCATTCTGAATTTCTCTCCTGTAGTGCATGATTCGGGCTGACGACTGAGAATTGAAAATTTGTTGAATAGTGGACCAAATTTCATAAGATGAATTACACCCTATAACTTGTGACCACAAATTTGCACTAATTTAGGATAGAAGCCAAGAAGACAGTAAGTTATCTTGCTTTTGATGATGAATGAATTCTGGGTTGCTGACCATGTTGTTTTGCGCATCTGTTATCATTGTAGTTGGTATTGGTTTGATTCCTTTGACATATTCTTGAAGGTCGTATCCCTTCAAGGCTGTTTCAACTTGGAATTTCCACACTAAGAAATTGTTTTCATCGTGGGTAATTGTAATGACTTGGCTCTTTGGCTTCACTAGAGGCAGAGAAAAGGTTAGTGGTGGTCCATTGTTATCTGCCCTTGAGGTTGCAGATGATTGATCAAAACTACCTCCTGCTACGATAATGGAGGTTTATGTATCAAAGGTTGACGAAGAGTGTATATAGTAAGGCCGCCACTCAAGAAGTTGGTAGCATGTACAAGAACAAGCGAGGGTATCAGGGAAAACTCAGTGGTTCTTGTTTCTTTTCAATATTCAAGAACTACTGAATCACACGGTGGGTAACAACCAGATGACGAGATCAACGATCTCTGATGGTCAGGAAATGAACTACTGCAGCCACTGCAAACTCTGATTCCAACAAGGCATGGTACGGTTCAGAACTGATAAGAACGATTGCTACACGATTAGAAGGGGATGATCTACGATGATGAAAACACCTCTGAGGAGACCTAACACATCATCCTTTCCTTCTGAATCATAATCTTTTGCTCTGAAACCATGTAAGATTTGTAGACAATTGATGTAATATTGCTAGTAAGTATTGAATAGAACTGAATAGATGCAATGTACATAATGTATCGCTGTATATATAGCGATAAAACAGTTATGTGGGCTAAAACAGGCAGCCCATTGTATAATTAGTACAAGCCCATGTCTCTACACAAATATATGGTTGGTTTGTATGTGGAGATATCCATATGTTAATAGAGATCACTGCACTCTCCAATGCAAAATGCAAACCCCTTCATACTCACGCTCACCTATACACCGTATACATACAAACGCGCCCACACACTCTCAAACACGATAAAAGTCACACACGCCATGCAGGAAGGAACACATGCAGGGGAGCTTCACATGGAGCTCAGCAATGGTTTGGGAAGGGTCAGTAGCAGGGTAGGAGGGCTTGCGGGTAGTCAGGAAACTAGGGTGAGGCTAGGAGGAAAAGTAGAGAAGGTTAGAGACTGTGGTGGTCATTCGAGGTGGATGGGCGAACTGGTGGAACATAGGGAGGAATACAGGCGGTCACTAGACCGGAAGAAGGCGCGACATTATGAAGGGAGGTCGACAATGATTTTTGGTCTGAGCCTGATCATCGGCAACTGGGTTGGCTCGGCAAGTAGGGAGGCTCAGGTTCGCGATGAAGGTTTGCGGGCTTCAACTAAAGGTGGGTGGAGCTCAAGGGGGAAGGCCGAAGGGGAAAACACGTGAAGAAGAAAATATAATGGTGACCCCTTTTCTTTTATAGCATACAAAAGAAAAATGTTTATAAAACAAAAGTTTGAACAATCGGCTTTGGAAAGATACAAAAATAAAGCTGCTTTGGGAAGAAAATAGGTACTGACCCTTTTTATTTATTTGTTCATATGTATACAAAAGCATTGCATTGGAACGAACAACATTGGAAATTTTGAAGAATGCATTTAGTAAAAAAAATGGAGTGTTGAAAGATGCCTAACAGTTGGAAACAAAATGGATGGAAACAAAACTAACCCATGTATGCAAATGGCAAATGGAAAGGTTGCATAGCTTAGTAAATAAATATTCGAAGGGAACATGGCATGTTTATGTAACATGCACTAAGCCTTCCAAACAAACAAACAAAATTAATGGATAGTTTAGTAAAACAAAAGGGAGAGTTTTACAGACCCAAAATGTCTAGAAAAATATGAAGGATACGAACATAAACACTTCGAACTTAAATGGCTTTGTTTCAAAAATAAACTGCATAAGCTTTTTAGCAATTTCAGCATGAACCATACTGTAACACCCCGAATTTTCTGTGAACATAAGAGTAACAAATCAGAGAATAATTAAATTGTAACAAAATAATTTAGGGAAACGGGTTAAGCCATTGCGTTCGTCTCGAAATTCTGCTTGCAATAGAGTCCAAGTTTGTGTAAATCGGACTACGTATGAAGAAGATATGGCCTTCAGAAGTTTCAATAAAAACCAGCCAGAAATTCAAAATTCAGATTTCGAAATTCAAAACAGACACCCGGGATGGGCAGGAAAATTCCCGCCTAGGACCCAGGTTGACACTAGGGACCTTAGAGTCGACTTCCCCTCCCCCCCCCCCTTTTTCCAGATATGGAGACAAATCCATTTTTCTACACCTGGACGCCTTTCTGACAGGATTCGTGAGCTCTAACCTATTTAAACACCCCCAAACCTAGCTTTTCTCCACACAATTTCATTCTGGCTCTACTCTAACTAAAAATAAAAATGGTGTCGCTACTCTGCTAGAATCAAAACTAGAACTAGTGCATCCTCTTCCAATCTGAATAGAGTTAAAAGAGAACAACTATTTCCTAATCTAATCGATAGTCTACGTCAAAGGAGCGTTGTTCAGTTTCAGAATACAGATCCCAGAAATCAAAATTTACCTTTTCAATTGTGAGTACAGTTATTTTCAGATATGAAATTTAATAATTATCTTGACATTTTTGTGAATTTGGATCTGAGGTTATGCATACCTTTATGTGGATCTATCTTGATTGTGACTGTTCTGTATCAGTTCCCTCTTTCCTTCCTTTTTGTTTATAGCCAGGCTACCACGAGCCTGCACCAAATCTCATAAGAGATTAATGCACGAACGTTAAATTTTGGGACAAATAATGGATAATGCAAAATTGGCCATGACTGATCTTTGACTGATTTGAGAAATGGACATATGTTGTAATTAGATCTAGATCTGTGTATATTCTGTAATTTGGAAAAAGAGGAATAATTGTATGATAACATGTGACTTGAAACATGGGGACATAATGCATATAAAAATTAAGATATGATTTTGAGATTTTATAATTTAAAGATCTAGACTTTTAGGGTAAATTTTATGTAACGATTCATGACTTGAAAAAGGAATATGTGACTTAGTTGTAGAGACCTATATCATAATAGGATAACTATCAATGTGAATACGCCTAAAAATGGATTTTTGGGATATTTGGCATTAAAGGCTATAATTTGACATAATTCATATGGTATATCATGATTTGGGCTTTTAGAGAATATTCTGTACTGTGCAAAGTTTAACTAAAGATTTGGGCATTTGTTGTATTATGAATTATGACCATGACTTAGACATGTAAGTTTAGGCTAAATTTATGATTAGGCAAGATATGTAAATAGAGTTTTAGAAATATATAATCTATTGAATTGTCTAATCTGCTAAATCTGTTATCTGCTAAATCTGTTGAATTGCCTAATCTGCTAAATCTGTTATCTTCTAAATCTGTTGAATTGCCTAATCTGCTAATCCATTATCTGCTAAAATCTGTTGAATCGCCTAATCTGCTAGATCTGTTATCTGTTCAATTGCCTAATATGTTGAAAGCTAAATATTTGTATTTTGGGTATGAAAATCCATAGGCTCGATCTAAGATTGAGTAAAACATGGGAATTTGATTAATCTGCTGTAACCTATAAAGAAGTTTAATCTGTTAAATGAACAGAATTAGTCTGATATCTGTATAATCTGTATTGGAATAAATTGGCTATGACACGAGGTTAGACTCTGTTTGCAGTAGAAGCCTGCCTGGAACCAACCGGCTTAACCAGCAATCGCAAACTGTCAGTCTAATGTGAGAGGTCGTAGGCATAACTAAAATATGCTTAGACACGAGGTTAGGTCTGGCTTGTGGCAAAAGTCTGCCGGGAACCTCCCAGCACATCCAGCGGCCACAAGCTACCGACCTAATGTGAGAGGTCTATGCACTAATATTTAATTAATGCAAATTTAAGAGAAATGTGGTGTCTAAAAACGTATTGGGTGGATAGGGTTAAACCAACTGGACTGATGAATCTAATAATCCCGTTTCGTGAATCTGTTGGTGTAACACCCCACCTCCGCCAGGGTGGCTCTTGCAAGCACTCTGACTTTGGAGGGGCGTTAAAACAGGTAAACATGCATAATGATATATCAAGGGAGAACAAGAACATATGTATATATGTAAACAGAGTAAATAAGATAAGTAAAACAGCGGAAGATTTCAAACTATTTCAAAACAAGTCTGGTACAACATAATGTTAACTTTCCAAATACACAAGTCTAGATAAAAACAATATCACTGAAAAACTGAAATACATAAGTACTATCCCCAAAATAAGTGATAACCATAGCTAGCTTCATGTCAAGGCCGTACATGAGCTAAAATCCCACAAGCAAGCGATCAGAAATCCAAGCTAAGCTCCAATATTCCCACCCTGAGAACCTGGGGGGGGGGGGGGAACGGAAGAAAAGAGGCGAAAGAAAAACAGGTCAGTCAAAAAGACTGAGTAAGCCCTACTACAATCAATGTAAACTGATAAAGTTAACTAGCATGAGAAGCAGGGATGAACATAAGGATAACTACATACTGGCATGATAGATAAAGGTGTCATCGCATAATTAGGTTTAAGGTTTTGCACCACAGGTGTACTAGCAAACTAACATGACTTGAATAAACACGTATTGATCCCTTGGCCCAAGCTTTGACCCAATAACATGAAATGACCCTAATACGAGGTCCAATAACATGAAGTGACCTTAATACGAGGTCCAATAACATGAAGTGACCCTAATACGAGGTCCAATAACATGAAGTGACCCTAATACGAGGTCCAATAACATGAAGTGACCCTAATACGAGGTCCAACCAAACGGTCTAATCGATCGGCTCCCTAAGCCTAACTCGTCACGTGTTGGTGTCAATACGGCCCAAACATAATTGTAGTCGGACTGTGCCGGGTCCACCCTTCGGGTGTATCAAGCCCTAGGGTGTAAACCCCTGGACACCATAAACATAAGTGCACAGTCTCGATCTACTGGTACCCGTGCATGTTTTCTCCGGCTACGGACTATGTGCACGACCATAGTCCGTCCGGAACTACACCGGCGTACCACTCTGTCGTCGTTTTTGGTCACTTACCTCAAGTCCAGTAATCGTGCCCCTCCCTAGCCTAGTCCCTAGGGTCTTAATGATACAAACTTGGGATTACTGCTGGAGTGGACCCCCGTTGCTAGGATTTTCTAGTGGGTTAAGTACGGTTTAACCCTCTTGCTAATCATGGATTAACTTGGTTAAGTGTAACGATGAGTTCACGACTTAACCCTGATTAATCTACCAAGCCTACATTGGTTAAGTATTAAGTGGACCATGACTTAACCCTAATCATGAGGCATTAATTAATTTAATGTGCCTTAACCTCTCATATTAGACCTTGTTGTGGTTACTAGTTAAGCCGGGCGGGTCCGGGTAGCTTTACACCACAACTTGGTCTAACCTCGGGTTCAAGGTACAACATGACCAACTTCTCACATTGGGTCCTATTGTTTGTAGCAACTAGTTAAGCCGGTCGGTTCCGGGTAGTTTTACGCTACAAACTCAACCCAACCTCGAGTTGGTCACACTTATATTTTCTAAGTGTCATGTCCATTATGTTTACCAAACATATTACAAGTTTTCAAGCATTTGGGTAAACCTAACTTAATAGGTAAATTCCCAATGGGTAGACCTAACTTAATAGGTAAATTCCCAATCTTATGTTTTTATGTCTTTTAAGTTTACCCAACCCCAAAGGCAATCCCATCGCTTACATATCGCAATAGCACATAAAGGATAGAAAGAGGGAACTTGGCATAATCATGACATAAAGGTGTTGAAGCCACAAGTTTAACATGGTGGCATATGAAATGTACATATGTTCATATACTTGCATATTACATTTTTAGGCCTCAAAAGTATGCATAAAACCAAACTTAGCATATTGGTGATACATGGTGCTACATGACATGTAGAAATGGCCATAAGTTCGCATTTAGCCTCACATGCAAGTTATCATAAGAGATATGATAACTTACATGTTGCCAAAATGCAACCTTTAGCATAAAGCTTGAAGCTTTACGTTCATATACTCAAGGTAAGCTTGCATAACATGATAACATGAGTAAAATGATCCACCCAAACTTGCATACATAACATGACAACTTGCATATCATAACATGGCAAACTTGCATAACATAACATGGCAAACTTGCATATCATAACATATCAAACTTGCATAACATGACATAGTAAACTTGCATATCATGGCAAACTTGCATATCATAATGATCAACCAAACTTGCATCATTCATTTAACTTTATAGTTTAAATATGAAAGTAGAAAAGGGCTTACAATGCTTATGAAGACACAAAAATATATATAGATTGAGACAAAGCCCTTATGCAATCAAATAAACCCAAAACGCAAGCTCCAATAGAAAAACCCTTGAGCCAAAATGATCAAAACCCTTGCTTTATGATGTAAATATGGAAACTTGACTTGAATGCAAGCTAATGACACTCATACAAGCTTGAAAACACTTGTATGCATGGAAAATTTCTCTTAGAAATTTTATGAAGAGAGTGGAGGCCATGAGAGGAATGATTTTGCCATAGTTTAGTTGTAGGATTGATTAATGATGATTTAGGGTTAGGTTAGGGGCTTATTTATAGAGATTAGGATTAGTTTCAACCTTAGGATTAAACCCTAATTCCAATCTCAGCCCTTAAAACCGAATCTGGCCCCAAAACCTAACCAAAATCCCAAAATGGTGCACCAGGCAAAACTGCCCGGCTGAACCAAGTCGACAGCCAAGTCGACAGGGCTGTCGACTTGGGTCCAACCAAGTCGACTGCCAAGTCGACAAGCCTGTCGACTTGGTTGGCTTGGCGGGAAATTGCCCGCCTAGCCTTCCAGGCCCGAAATTTGAACTTCAAATTCAAATCTGTTTTGAGCTTGAAATTTTCTGAAAACTTCATTGGGCCTTAATCGGGTCATACGGACTCCGATTTTCGAAAACTCGGACTCTATTTCGCGTATTTTTCCGAGACGAACGCAATGGCATAGCCCGTTTACCTTGATTCAGATTTATAAATTAAATTCTGCCTCGATTTACGTTATAACAGGTTATTGAAAATACGGGTTGTTACATTCTCCCCTCCTTAAAGGATTTCGTCCCCGAAATCTTCAAGTTAGGAAGAACGTATCCTACCATCCAACATCCATCTACTCAAAACATCATCCACAAGCAATCATTGTCCTTACAAGATTCTAAATGTTGCATGAACATATGCAAAGGTGTGTGTATATGTACTTATCTAATGCAAATATCATCAATGCAAATTATGTTAGTGAAATGAATCCATATGTATGCAATTCCTAACATAATGTATAACATCTATATGTGTGCACATAACATACATCCATATGCAACATCCATGTGATAACACAAAAATTTTCATTCATGAATAAGCGTAAACACTCATGCATATGCAATATGAGGAGTGTGTGAGCCGATCTAGTGCCTAATGTGTATAATGCATCCACGAGTAACCACTTGCAAACACTTGCAACCACTTGCAAACATCAAGCATAACATGTTTCAAACACATGTTTCATCCAAAGGGTTTCTACCTAAGGTTCTCATGACGAGATTTACACGATAAACTAGATAAATATGGATAGCAAAGAGAAAGATATGCTAACAAAGAAAAGAGATTGAGAGTGTACCCTCAAAAAGGAATGGATAAAGCCCACGCATCTTCTCTTCGGTTTCCCAAGTTGCGTCTTCTTCGGCTTCACCCCATTGAACCTTCACCAACTTGACCTCTCGATTCCTTAGCTTCTTGGTCTCCGTCCCCAAGATACGAATCGGAGCTCTCCTCAAGGTAGCCTCTTTCTCCACTTCCACATCTTTCAGAACACTTGGCTCAACAACCTCTGCTGATTCATGTAAACACTTCCGGAGATGCGAGACATGAAAAACATCGTGTACTCCGGCAAGCTTCTCGGGCAACTCCACTCTATAAGCCATCTGCCCGATCCTCTCTATAATAGGGAATGGTCCAACAAACCTCGGTGCTAACTTCCCAACGGCTCCAAATCAGACCACATTACGCAAAGGAGAAACCTTCACGAAAACCATATCCCCAACATCAAACTCCAAATCAGTTCTTCGCTTATCAGCATAGGATTTCTGTCGGTCTTGGGCCGCTTTCATCCGTCTCCGAATCAACTCGACCTTCTCGGATGTATCTCTGATCATATCAGGCCCAAGTATAAGCTCATCTGTAGTCTCCCACCAACATGTAGGCGACTTGCACGGCCTCCCATATAAAGCTTCAAATGGTGCCATCCCTATGCTTGCCTGATAACTGTTATTATATGCAAACTCAACAAGAGGAAGATGGTCTTCCCAAGTACCACCAAAATCCAGAATACAAAGCCTCAACAGATCCTCGAGTACCCTATTCACCCTTTCGGTTTGACCGTCCGTCTGTGGGTGATAAGCCGTACTTAGATTCAACCTCATGCCCATAGCTTCTTGCAAGCTATTCCAGAATTGACTTGTAAAGATTGGGTCACGGTCACTGACTATACTAGAAGGGACTCCATGTAGTCTCACAATCTCACGAAGATATACAGATGCTAGCCAAGATGCGGTCCTCTTGTTCTTCACCGGAATGAAATGAGCACTCTTCGTAAGTCTATCCACAATAACCCAAATGCTCGTATTCCCTTTCCTTGACCTTGGTAGCTCATTGATAAAATCCATGGAAATACTCTCCCACTTCCATAGTGGAACGTCTAGAGGATGCAATAGCCCACCGGGCTTCTTCGACTCGGCCTTAACTTGCTGGCAAATGATACATCTAGAGACAAACTCTGCCACATCCTTCTTCATCCCAGGCCAAAAGAAAATGCGCTTCATATATTTATACATCTTATCTCCGCCCGGATGTATAGTCAACTTAGAGCGATGCGCTTCCTCAAGAACTTTTCTTACTAAATCTTCTACCATTGGAACACATAACCTTCCGTCTCTCCTCAGCCAACCCTTGTCATCAATAGGATATCGAGCGAGATGACTAGACGCCTCTCCTCGAATCAGCTTATCCATAATCTCAACTATCTGAGGGTCTTCTCTCTGCGAAGCCCCAACTTGATCAAGAAGGGTAGGTCTGAGTTCCAGAGATGCTAAAGAATCGGTCATCGACTCAACCGCCAAAGAGAAATCAAAGGTTGCCACATACTCTAAATTCTTCATCTCAACGAATAGAGGACTCAGAGTCAACCTTTTTCTACTCAATGCATCTGCTACCACATTCCCCTTGCCAGGGGTATAAGCTATCTCAAAATCGTAGGACGCCAAGAATTCCATCCATCTTTGTTGCCTCAGATTCAGATCCTTCTGAGAAAAGAGATACTTCAATGACTTGTGATCGGTATAAAGCTCAAATCTTTCTCCCAGAAGATAATGGCGCCAAGCCTTGAGTGCATATACTATTGCTGCCAACTCTAAGTCATGAGTGGGATAATTCTTCTCATGCACTTTGAGTTGTCTACCGCCAAAGCATATCACTCTTCCTTCTTGCATCAGAATAGCTCCTAACCCCGTGCCACATGCATCGGTGTATACTATAAATAACTTCCCTCCATCGGGCAAAGCTAGAACAGGTGCTGATGTGAGAGCTCTCTTGAGCTTCTGAAAAGCAAGCTCGCGTTCTATGCTCCAAGAAAAAACTAAATTTTTCTTCGTCAATTTAGTGAGAGGAGCGGAAATCTTCGCGAAGTCCTTGATGAACTTCCGGTAAAAGCCTGCAAGACCTAGAAAACTTCTCACTTCGGTTGCATTCCTTGGAGTCTTCCAATTCTGAACTGCAACTACCTTAGTGGGATCCACCGCTAAGCCTTGCTTAGATACTATATGCCCAAGGAATCTAACTTCCCTTCTCCAAAAGTGACACTTGGAGAACTTGGCCTTCAACTGATGCGCTTTAAGCGTATCCATCACCTCCACGAGATGCCTTGCGTGCTCTTCCTCATCCTTAGAGAAGATCAGAATATCATCTACGAAGACCACGAAAAACTTGTTCAAGAACTCCCTAAACACCCTACTCATTAAGTCCACGAAATATGCGGGTGCATTAGTCAAGCCGAACGGCATGACAAGCCATTCGAAGAATCCATCTGGAGTTCTGAACGCAGTCTTGTCTATACTATCTTCAGCTACCCTGAGCTGATGGAATCCAGTAGCAAGATCAAGCTGAGAGAAAACAGAAGCACCGATAAGCTGGTCAAAGAGATCATCAATCCTCGGTAACGGGTGTCTGTTCTTCTTAGTCAGCTTATTCAACTCTCGATAGTCAACACAAAGTCGGAGAGAACCATCTGCCTAGGTAGCAAATACCACAGGCGCTCCCCATTCAGATATACTTCGTCTAATGAAGTTCTTCTCAAACAACTCCTTCACTTGCTTACTTAGCTCCCGCCTTTCACGCGGAGCCATGTGCCGAACGGGCAAAGAAACCGGCTTTGCATTATCCACCAGATAAATGCGGAAATCAATCTCTCGCTTAGGGGGCAACCCCCTAACTTCATCGAAAACATTCGGATACTCTCGAACCACTCTCACAGACTGAAGAGTTTCCATTGACGAGTCGAGTGATTCAAGATAGCACAACATGACGGGACCTCTCGGATTACAAGAAATTTCTAGGGTGTTTCCGAGGTGAGTCACGAGCCTCACAACCCTATGCTCACAATCAAGGATGGCTCCATATCTGGACAACCAATCCATGCCCAATATCAATCCGTATCCCCTAAAACCAAGAACATAAGCACTACACAAGAACTCTACACTCAGTATAGAGATCCTCAAATCCCCACATATCATAGACAGATGGGCGGAACCCCCAATAGGATTTGAGACATAGACGGGATCATCTACCAAGCTAGTACTAAGGTGCAAACTATCAACAAGATCAGATGAGATAAAGCGATGCGATGCACCAGAATCAAACAAGGTACGAACTGGAAAATCAGAAATATATACAAGGCTCTCAACAGAAATACTACCTCGATCGGGAACTGGAGCGGCATTGAGAGCATGAACTTGCCCTCCTGAAGGTCTAGCACGCTGAGTCTGACCCTGGCCTTGCCCTTGCTTCTTCGGGCAATCCTTACTGAAATGTCCAGTCTCACCGCAGAAAAAGCATTCACCATTCTTCCTTTTCCTCTTCTTACAATCCTTAATAAGATGCCCAACTGAACCGCAATAATGGCACTTCCCCTTGTTGTTATTGCCCTTGTTGTTGTTCCCCTTGTTGCCTTGACTCTTGTTCTTGTTCTTGTTCTGATTGCCTTGACTGCTCTGACCACTTGGATTACCCTGATTTCCTTTCCACTGGGAATCAGTCTTCTTGGCTTGAGTATCATTCATCTTGATCTCTTTCTTGACATCTCCCTGAAGTAACGCCATATCAACCAAGCTCTCAAACGTGGCCCCATGGGGAATATGTGACATAGCCAATTCCTGCAACGGCTCATTCAATCCTCTAGCAAAACGAAGAGCCTTTTTCTGAGGAGTACTCACCATATCCAAGCCAAAACGAGCTAACTGATTGAACTTGTTCACATATTCTTTAACAGACATGTCTCCTTGTTTCAAAGCTATGAACCTTTCCATTTGCAGATTCTCCTCAGCAGAAGATAGAAACTTAAGCACGAACCTTGCCCTGAAATCGGCCCAAGTCTCAACAGGCCTAGTACCATTGGTGACTTCCCACCAATAAGCGGCTTCATCCTTCATAAGCCAAACCGCCAACAAGATCTTCCTCTGATCGTCTAACCCAAAGATAGCAAATAAATCCTCGGTCTCTTTCAACCAATTTCTAGCCTCTACAAAAGTCTCAGTGCCTTGAAAGTTCTTGCCACCCATTGCTTTGAAATCTTTGCAAGTCTTTGCGAAGTCAGCTTGAGGATGCTGAGGGGGAGGAGGAAGAGGAACCTCAGCGACAGGAGGAGGAGGAACATCAGCGACAGGAGGAGGAGGAACATTAACTACCGAAGGAGGAGGAGGAGGAACATCTGCGGGCCGGCTTAGGTCGCCCTAGCCTCCAAAAGTCTCCTATACCAAACAGGTACGTGTACTCCCTCCGGAATAGCAAAGTTATCGGCCATACTGAAAACGAAGAAAAAGACAGATTCAGAATGGAGGAAAACGAAGGAATTTTGCTAATGGCTTTTTGGGGAATAGCCTTTAAAATAAACTAGACTTTTCTTTGGAAAATACTTTATACTTGGTTTTGAAACTAGTTTTCCAAGAGTTTTAAAAACCTTTTCGTTCCTTCTCATAAACCATATGCTCTGATACCAAAATGTAACACCCCACCTCCGCCAGGGTGGCTCTTGCAAGCACTCTGACTTTGGAGGGGCGTTAAAACAGGTAAACATGCATAATGATATATCAAGGCAGAACAAGAACATATGTATATATGTAAACAGAGTAAATAAGATAAGTAAAACAGCGGAAGATTTCAAACTATTTCAAAACAAGTCTGGTACAACATAATGTTAACTTTCCAAATACACAAGTCTAGATAAAAACAATATCACTGAAAAACTGAAATACATAAGTACTATCCCCAAAATAAGTGATAACCATAGCTAGCTTCATGTCAAGGCCGTGTATGAGCTAAAATTCCACAAGCAAGCGATCAGAAATCCAAGCTAAGCTCCAATATTCCCACCCTGAGAACCTGGGGGGGGGAACGGAAGAAAAGAGGCGAAAGAAAAACAGGTCAGTCAAAAAGACTGAGTAAGCCCTACTACAATCAATGTAAACTGATAAAGTTAACAGGCATGAGAAGCAGGGATGAACATAAGGATAACTACATACTGGCATGATAGATAAAGGTGTCATCGCATAATTAGGTTTAAGGTTTTGCACCACAGGTGTACTAGCAAACTAACATGACTTGAATAAACACGTATTGATCCCTTGGCCCAAGTTTTGACCCAATAACATGAAATGACCCTAATACGAGGTCCAATAACATGAAGTGACCCTAATACGAGGTCCAATAACATGAAGTGACCCTAATACGAGGTCCAATAACATGAAGTGACCCTAATACGAGGTCCAATAACATGAAGTGACCCTAATACGAGGTCCAACCAAACGGTCTAATCGATCGGCTCCCTAAGCCTAACTCGTCACGTGTTGGTGTCAATACGGCCCAAACATAATTGTAGTCGGACTGTGCCGGGTCCACCCTTCGGGTGTATCAAGCCCTAGGGTGTAAACCTCTGGACACCATAAACATAAGTGCACAGTCTCGATCTACTGGTACCCGTGCATGTTTTCTCCGGCTACGGACTATGTGCACGACCATAGTCCGTCCGGAACTACACCGGCGTACCACTCTGTCGTCGTTTTTGGTCACTTACCTCAAGTCCAGTAATCGTGCCCCTCCCTAGCCTAGTCCCTAGGGTCTTAATGATACAAACTTGGGATTACTGCTGGAGTGGACCCCCTTTGCTAGGATTTTCTAGTGGGTTAAGTACGGTTTAACATTCTTGCTAATCATGGATTAACTTGGTTAAGTGTAACGATGAGTTCACGAATTAACCCTGATTAATCTACCAAGCCTACATTGGTTAAGTATTAAGTAGACCATGACTTAACCCTAATCATGAGGCATTAATTAATTTAATGTGCCTTAACCTCTCACATTAGACCTTGTTGTGGTTACTAGTTAAGCCGGGCGGGTCCGGGTAGCTTTACACCACAACTTGGTCTAACCTCGGGTTCAAGGTACAACATGACCAACTTCTCACATTGGGTCCTATTGTTTGTAGCAACTAGTTAAGCCGGTCGGTTCCGGGTAGTTTTACGCTACAAACTCAACCCAACCTCGAGTTGGTCACACTTATATTTTCTAAGTGTCATGTCCATTATGTTTACCAAACATATTACAAGTTTTCAAGCATTTGGGTAGACCTAACTTAATAGGTAAATTCCCAATGGGTAGACCTAACTTAATAGGTAAATTCCCAATCTTATGTTTTTATGTCTTTTAAGTTTACCCAACCCCAAATGCAATCCCATCGCTTACATATCGCAATAGCGCATAAAGGATAGAAAGAGGGAACTTGGCATAATCATGACATAAAGGTGTTGAAGCCACAAGTTTAACATGGTGGCATATGAAATGTACATATGTTCATATACTTGCATATTACATTTTTAGGCCTCAAAAGTATGCATAAAACCAAACTTAGCATATTGGTGATACATGGTGCTACATGACATGTAGAAATGGCCATAAGTTCGCATTTAGCCTCACATGCAAGTTATCATAAGAGATATGATAACTTACATGTTGCCAAAATGCAACCTTTAGCATAAAGCTTGAAGCTTTACGTTCATATACTCAAGGTAAGCTTGCATAACATGATAACATGAGTAAAATGATCCACCCAAACTTGCATACATAACATGACAACTTGCATATCATAACATGGCAAACTTGCATAACATAACATGGCAAACTTGCATATCGTAACATATCAAACTTGCATAACATGACATAGTAAACTTGCATATCATGGCAAACTTGCATATCATAATGATCAACCAAACTTGCATCATTCATTTAACTTCAGAGTTTAAATATGAAAGTAGAAAAGGGCTTACAATGCTTATGAAGACACAAAAATATATATATAGATTGAGACAAAGCCCTTATGCAATCAAATAAACCCAAAATGCAAGCTCCAATAGAAAAACCCTTGAGCCAAAATGATCAAAACCCTTGCTTTATGATGTAAATATGGAAACTTGACTTGAATGCAAGCTAATGACACTCATACAAGCTTGAAAACACTTGTATGCATGGAAAATTTCTCTTAGAAATTTTATGATGAGAGTGGAGGCCATGAGAGGAATGATTTTGCCATAGTTTAGTTGTAGGATTGATTAATGATGATTTAGGGTTAGGTTAGGGGCTTATTTATAGAGATTAGGATTAGTTTCAACCTTAGGATTAAACCCTAATTCCAATCTCAGCCCTTAAAACCGAATCTGGCCCCAAAACCTAACCAAAATCCCAAAATGGTGCACCAGGCAAAACTGCCCGGCTGAACCAAGTCGATAGCCAAGTCAACAGGGCTGTCGACTTGGGTCCAACCAAGTCGACTGCCAAGTTGATAGGCCTGTCGACTTGTTTGGCTTGGCGGGAAATTTCCCGCCTAGCCTTCCAGGCCCGAAATTTGAAATTTGAACTTGAAATTCAAATCTGTTTTGAGCTTGAAATTTTCTGAAAACTTCATTGGGCCTTAATCGGGTCATACGGACTCCGATTTTCGAAAACTCGGACTCTATTTCGCGTATTTTTCCGAGACGAACGCAATGGCATAGCCCGTTTCCCTTGATTCAGATTTATAAATTAAATTCTGCCTCGATTTACGTTATAACAGGTTATTGAAAATACGGGTTGTTACAGTTGGCCCAATACAAAGTTAGAAAATCTGTAAGTTTGATAAATTCATACATCTGATCTATTAATCTGAAAACTTGTTAACTTGATTGTCCGATCTGTGAATTAGTAATATGAACTCTATCTGAAACTTGTAAACAAGTTAATCTGAAATCTGCTAGTCTGGGGACATAAGGTTAGGAGGGGAAATACTTGTGTCATCTGTTGTTTGGGACCCATATTAGTCAGTAACCCTTTCTGGTATCAAAACTTTGACCCCACACTATGTAGGGGTCCGGGCACGCTTAATGAACTAATTATAAGCGGTTCATTCTGATAATGGCGAGGGGTGTTTATGGCGCATTCCAATAGGGTCATGTGCGTGCATGGATCTGGTCTGCTCTGAGGATGTAAGACATTGTGACATCTGTAAATAGGTCTGTGCCAATAGGTTACCACTTTAGGGAGTGATACACCCTACTGTGGGGTCGACACAGGGTATTTATGTATTAGGGAGCCGATCGCTTGGGGGTAGGACTTAGGGTACCCTTAGTTCTTTCTGTTTCTGTTGGTACCGTCTGTTTCTATTGGGTGGTAACACCTGTTTGTTTCTGCGTGGTACCGTCTGTTGGGGTGGTAAAGGCCCATTACTAGTGTACACCTAATTCTAACATTCTATTTCCGTAGGGATTATTCTGTTTCCATCTCTGATTCCGTTTCCGATTCTGTTTCCATACCTTCTGTCTATTGGATGGTAAAGGCCCATTATTAGTATTTTGCTTCTGTACCTTCTGTCTGTTCGGGTGGTAAAGGCCTATTACTAGCATTCTGTTTCTGTATTCTGTTTCCGTTTCTGTTTCAGTTTAGACATTAAGGTGACACCTAATCCTGTTATACTAGTATTAGTGTAGAGAAGTGAAAAGCTTAGCTTAGCCTATATCATTTCGTTTCTTCTGTTAACCCGCTATTCCTGTTACGGTTATCTCTCATATAGTTTTATTTACATGTTATGATATTATTATATGTTTATATGCTGAAAGTCACTGGACTCACCAGACTTATGTCTGACCTAGTTTGTTTCGCCTCTTTTCTTTCCGTTCCCCCCCCCCCAGGTTTTCAGGGTGGAAACATAGGATCTTGATTCAGATTCTCTCTGCTTGAAGTGTTTGAAGTATTTCTTGGCTTTGGCTCTATCTTTCCATGGCAGTTTATATTGGGGATTATGGTTTTAAAAACAATGCATTCTGAAGGCTTTTGTACCAGATTGATATTTATGTACCTGAATTCCAATATTGTGATTTTGAAAGATGTAACCAAACTTATTTCTGTTTCTGTTGTAATAAAGTTATAAAATTTTCAAGTACTACTTTATCTGTCTTGTAAATTTCTGTTCTGTCTACTAAAAACGCTCCACCAAAGTTAAGGCATTCCCTTTAACGGAGGTGGGGTGTCACACTTGGTATCAGAGCTGAAGGTTACCAGATTCGATAAAAAGTTTTTGAAAACTATTTTCAAAAAGGTTTAAAAAGGAAGTATTTTCAAATGTAGAGTTTATTTTGAAAAACATAATCCCCAAAGCCATATGCTTATCTTTCTATCCTTTGTTTTGAATCTTTCCTTTTCTTTCATTTCAGCATGTCTGGGGATCTTAACCTTCCGGAGGGCGTACCGATACATGGCTGGTTCAAGAGGTACCTAGAAGCTAGGGCTAATGATGTGGACCTAGCAGACGTCCCTCCTCCCCCAACTGTAGTGGTTCCTCCTCCTCCACGCGTGAATGCTTTCCCGAAGATATGTAGAGACTTTCGAGCCATGAGTGGGAAGAACTTTAATGGAACTGAATCCTTCGTGGGGGCAAGGAACTGGCTCAAAGAAAATGAAGATTTGTTCGTTATCTTCGAGGTGTATGATAGGCAGAAGATACAGTTGGCGGTATGGTTGCTTAAGGACGAAACTTCTTTTTGGTGGGAGGTTGCAAATGGAGAACGTCTGGTAGAGAGATGGATGGATTTCAGACATAGGTTCAAGATGAAATTTATCTCACAAGCGGAAGAGAGTCTATACATAGAGAGGTTCTTGGCGTTGAAGCAGGGGAATTTATTAGTGAGAGAGTATATCAACAAGTTTAATCAGTTGGCGAGATTCGACTTAGATTTGGTAAATACACCGCATAAGAAGGCACTATGGTTTGCCAAAGGTTTGAACGAGCCACTACACGGATTGGAAATGTCCCACATTCCTATAGGAGCTACCTTCGAGAAATTAGTTGACATGGCATTAATGCATGAAGAGGAAACCAAAAGTGAGAAGAAAGAAGAAAAGCTTAAAGGACCACAGAACAAGAAGGCGGGGCCCAAAGAGGAAACACAAAAGAAGGATGAGAAATCTGAATATAAGAAGGAGAAGAAGTGCTTTACTTGTGGAAGCTCGACCCATCTGAACAAGGATTGCAGGAAGATGAATGGCATTTGCTTCAACTGTGGAGAAATGGGGCACTTCACTAGGGACTGTCCAAAGAAACGAGGATAAGGGCAGAGGGCATGACCTATTTCTGGAGAGCAGGCGAATGCTCGCGAGGCTGATGGATAGGAAAGAAATAAGAAAATTTATGTAGAAGGTTTAATTTCCTTATCTGATTGTGGAGATAAAACTCTTTCTGATTCTGGCATTTTGATTCTGTAATTGAAAATCTGCACTTTAATACTAGTCTTGTTTCTGATCCTGCTGTAGACTCAAACCCATAAGGGTTATGACCCATCCGTTTGTGATAAGTTAGGGTTTGAAGGTATCTGTGTTAAGAGTTAAGTTGACTGTGATGCATACATTCCGGTTTATGTGGGATATGATGGGGTTTTATCATGCTTATTTTCCTAAGAATCATTTGGTAATCTGATCTGTACCAGCGGTCTGTAAGTATCTGAATATTTCTGATAAGGTTAAGGTTTTCACTCGAAGCGCGAAGTAGATTTCCAGTTCAGCATTTGTTAAATGGGAGTGATTCTCTGAGTATCAATCTGATGTTGATTTCGGTCTTCGAGGTTGATACTTAGGGGGTTATTCTCTTAAACCGATGTCTAATAGGAACAAAGCTTTTGTTTTAATTGTACTTGCTTCTATCACTCGGTTGTATCCTATCGATCGAATCTTCGACCTTTAGGTAGAAACTAATAGGTGTAAATATGTGTTTGAGACATGTTATGTTTGATGGATGCAAGTGGATGCAAGTGGTTGCTAGTGGTTGCTCGTGGATGCATATACACACACTAGGCACTAGATCGGCTCAAAAACACTCTCATACTGCATATGGATGTGTGTGCATTTTAAAAAAAAATTATGGATGTGAAAAGGTTGACTCAGCACATGGATGTTGCATATGAATGAACGGTTGTGCACTTATATAGAAATGATATGTATCAAATAGGAAAATTCAATACATGATGGACTCATGGCACTGACATAATTCGCATTAAGGAGGTCAACTGAATCAATGGACCGCTTAATCTTTACATTAGATAAGGAACATATACACACACGTTTGCATATGTTCATACAACATTATAAGTTTTCTAAGGACAATGGATGCTTGTGGATGATGGTTGAGTAGATGGGTGATTGGATAGTAGGACACATTCTTCTTAACTTGTAGATTTTGGGGACGAAATCCTTTAAGGATGGGAGAATGTAACACCCCGAATTTTCTGTGAACATAAGAGTAACAAATCAGAGAATAATTAAGGGAAACGGATTACGCTATTGCGTTCGTCTCGAAATTCTGCTTGGAATAAAGTCCAAGTTTGTGTAAATCGGACTCCGTATGAAGAAGATATGGCCTTCGGAAGTTTCAATAAAAAACAGCCAGAAATTCAAAATTCAGATTTCGAAATTCAAAACAGACACCCGGGCTGGGCGGAAAAATTCCCGCCCACGACCCAGGTCGACACTAGGGTCGACCTGGGGGTCGACCTAAGTACATAGGTCGACACTAGGGTCGACCTTAGGGTCGACATCCCCCCCTCTCCAGATATAGAGACAGATCCATTTTTCTGCACCTGGACGCCTTTCTTACCGGATTCGTGAGCTCTAACCTATTTAAACACCCCCAAAACTAGTTTTCTCTCCATACGATTTCATTCTGCCTATACTCTGCCTCTATTCTAATTAAAAATAAAAATGGCGTCGCTCTCTGCTTGAGTCAAAACTAGAACTAGTGCATCCTCTTCCAATCTGAATAGAGTTAAAAGAGAACAACTATTTTCTAATCTAATCAATAGTCTACGTCAAAGGAGCGCTGTTCAGTGTCAGAATACAGATCCCAGAAATCAAGATTTACCTTTTCAATTGTGAGTACAGTTATTTTCAGATATGAAATTTAATAATTATCTTGACATTTTTGTGAATCTGGATCTGAGGTTATGCATACTTTTTTGTGGATCTATCTTGATTGTGACTGTTCTGTATCTGCTCCCTCTTTCCTTCCTTTTTGTTTATAGCCAGGCTACCACGAGCCTGCGCCAAATCTCATAAGAGATTAATGCACGAACGCTAAATTTTGGGATAAATAATGGATAATGCATAATTGGACATGACTGATCTTTGACTGATTTGAGAAATGAAAATATGTTGTAAATTAGATCTAGATCTGTGTATATTCTGTAATTTGGAAGAAAAGGAATCATTGTATGATAACATGTGATTTGAGCTTCGGGACATAATGCATATAAAAATTAAGATCTGATTTTGAGATGTTATAATTTAAAGATCTAGACTTTTGGGGTAAATTTTATGTAACGATTCATGACTTGAAAAAGGAATATGTGACTTAGTTGTAGAAACCTATATTATAATAGGATAACTATCAATGTGAATACGCCTAAAAATGGATTTTTTGGATAATAGGCATTAAAGGCTATAATTTGACGTAATTCATATGTTATATCATGATTTAGGCTTTTAGAGAATATTCTGTACTGTGCAAAGTTTAACTAAAGATTTGGGCATATGTTATATTATGAATTATGACCATGATTTAGGCATGTAAGTTTAGGCTAAATTTATGATTAGGCAAGACATGTAAATAGAGTTTCAGAAATATATAATCTATTGAATTGTCTAATCTGCTAAATCTGTTATCTGTTGAATTGCCTAATCTGTTAAATCTGTTATCTGCTAAATCTGTTAAATTGCCTAATCTGCTAAATCTGTTATCTGCTAAATCTGTTGAATTACCTAATCTGCTAAATTCGTTATCCGCTAAAATCTGTTGAGTCGCCTAATCTACTAGATCTGTTATCCGTTGAATTGCCTAATCTGTTGAAAGCTAAATAATGGTAATTTGGGTTTGAAAATCCGTAGGCTCGATCTAAGATCGAGTAAAACATGGAAAGTTTATTAATCTGCTGTAACCTATAAAGAAGTTTAATCTGTTAAACGAACAAAATTAGTCTGATATATGTATAATCTGTATTGGAATAAATTGGCTATGACATGAGTTTAGACTCTGTTTGCGGTAGAATCCTGCCCGAAACCAACAGGCTTAACCAGCCATCGCAAACTGTCAGTCTAATTTGAGAGGTCGTAGGCATAACTAAAATATGCTTAGACACGAGGTTAGGTCTGGCTTGTGGCAGAAGTCTGCTGGGAACCGCCCGGCACATCCAGCGGCCACAAGCTACCAACCTAATGTGAGAGGTCTATGCACTAATATTTAATTAATGAAATTTAAGAGAAATGTGGTGTCTAAAAACGTGTTGGGTGGATAGGGTTAAACCAACTGGACTGATGAATCTAATAATCCCGTTTCATGAATCTATTGGCCCAATAAAAAGTTAGAAAATCTGTAAGTTTGTTAAATTCGTACATCTGATCTGTTAATCTGAAAACTTGTTAACTTGATTGTCCGATCTTTGAATTAGTAATATGAACTCTGTCTGAAACATGTAAACAAGTTAATATGAAATCTGCTAGTATGGGGACACAAGGTTAGGAGGGGAAATACTTGTTTCATCTGTTACTTGGGAACCATATTAGTTAGTAACCCTTTCTGGTATCAAAACTTTGACCCCACACTATGTAGGGGTCCGGGCACACTTACTGAACTAATTATAAGCGGTTCATTCTGATAATGGCGAGGGGGGTTGATGGCGCGTTCCAACCGGGTCATGTGCGTGCATGGATCCGGTCTGCTCTGAGGATGTAAGACACTATGACATTTGTAAATAGGTCTTTGCCAATAGGTTGCCACTTTAGGGAGTGATACACCCTACTATGGGGCCGACACAGGGTATTTATGTATTAGGGAGTTGATCGCTTCTGGGTAGTACTTATGGTACACTTATTTATGTCTGTTTCTGTTGGTACCGTCTGTTTCTATTAGGTGGTAATACCTGTCTGTTTCTGCATGGTACCGTATGTTGGTGTAACGACCCAGAAAATCTGAACCAATTTAAATTTTTTTAATTGGCTAAAATAATGGATTTTAAATATTTTAAATAATGTCGATGAAAACTGAGTTTGAATCGACAATTGAAAACGAATATAATTAATTATAATTATAAACAAGGCCTGAAATGGCGCTGTAGTTTCGGAAATTGAATTCAAACTTTGTCGGACTGTAGCGGGTGCAAAACAAAACGGATTTTAGCGAAACCAAAAATATTTAAATCTGTTAGTGAATACCTTTCTAACGAATCTGAAAAATCGAAATTTGATAGTGGGAATCAAAAGATATGTCCAGTTGAAAATTCTGAATAGTCGCTATGGAATTCAGGCCGTTAAAATGGACATTTTGCAAACGACCTCGGAATTCGACGAAACCACTTTTGTTGGGTCCAGGATGTGAAGTTATTGCTAGGTTTCAAATTTCATAATTTTTCGAATCAATAGGTGAGCGTGGCAAAGGAAAACGCGTTTGGCCAGTTTCAGTTGATTTTAATCGACTGGAAACTGGCCATTTTTCAAACGGTCTCAGAATTTGACGAAACTAGTTTTATTAGGACCGTATCGTCAATACGAAGCTAGAAAATATTTTTCTGGAATTTTTCGAGTTCGTATGTGGCCCCACTAAATTGAAATGCGCGTTTAAATTGAATATATAAAGAATTGCACTTTAAAATTTGACGGAAACTAATCGAAATGATCGAATCAGCTTACGAAACATATCCCATTGTGTTCAGAATGGGGGTAATTAGCTGAGGACGACAGTCGTTGGGTCTCGTTTGGGGTTCGATAGAAAAGTCAACTTTTTTGAATTAAAAAGAAATAAAAAATATATATATATATTCACTCCCTCTCTCCCTCTCTTACTTCATTCGGGGAAAAAAAACAAAAACGCGCTGCTCCCCAAAATCGCGACGCCACCACCACCTAAGCTCCACCCACGACCGTCGTGCCCCGCTCCACCCTCCGATCCCGCTCCTCTCCACCTCGACGCACCCAACCCCCCCCCCCCCTCCCTGACCTATTCCCCCCCCCCCCCCCCCGAAGCCATCGCGACGCCCCAATTCGCGAGCCCCCCTGAAGCCACCGCCCTGACCTCCCTCCTCTCGACGAGAACGCCCCCATCTTCAATCAAAAACTGTAAGTCTTTAATTACATTTTATTTAGAGATTTATTTTAATTTATTCAAAGTATTTATAATTAAAAGTAGAAAATGTGATTTTTAACTTATGTATGTTACTTGTAAAATAATCATACTATGAAATAGCTTTTGATTCGATAAAGATTTTTTAAAAATAGAAAAAGATATGAACTTTAAAATAGAAAAAGATTTGAACTTTAAATAGAAAAGGATTTGAACTTTAAATAGAAAAAGATTTGAACTTTAAATAGAAAAAGATTTGAACTTTAAATAGAAAAAGATTTTTTAAAATAGAAAAAGATTTGAACTTTAAATAGAAAAAGATTTGAACTTGGATAGAAAAGATCAGATTTTTAAAATAGAAAAGACGGAATTTTTATTAAGTAGAAGAAGTAAGATATGATTTTTATATTTTTAAAGTAATAAAAATATAATTTTTACATGATAGGAATATTAAAAATATAATCTTTATTTTTGAAAAGGCAAAATCTTTATATGAAGAATGGCGTGATAAAAATATAATGTTTATTATATGAACATCGATGTGAAAATATAATTTTTATCTGAATAACATCGTTGTGAGAAAAATTCGATTTTTATATATTGAATAGCATAATAAAAATATGATTTTTATATATTGAATAACGAAGTAAAAAATTCGATCTTTACATATGTAGTGAATACGGGCAACAAAAGCGACAAAAGGCGAGAACGGTGAAGATTTATGCAAAGAAGAGTCGTGGGATTGAATTAGCTATTCGGTGAGAATTTCTTACTCTTCAATTTCTTTTAAATATATATATATGTGTGTTGAAATAAAAGTGAATTGCTATAAATATATATATATATACGCCCCTCGTCCACAAACCATGGACGATATTTATTGATTGAAATTGTTGTGAAAATTGATTGATAGCGAATGATTGTTTGGGATTGTTTGTGGTTGATATTGGTTGATTGTGGTTGAAAAATACCCATTTGTGGTTGAGAAATATTTGGTTGAAACCACATAGGTTTAGTTTGTGGAAATGAAATAAATATATATACATGCCTCCTGCGTGCGAACTAGATGCATGATCCCCATTGTCGAAAACCGCGAGGTTTTAAGGTAGAGCGAGGAGCCGTACTAGGGACGGTCCCGGTTTTAACTACCCTGCCGTTATGCTGCCGAAATTTTGAATAATATTCGTGTGTTTGTATTATTTTCATTTGCTTAAACTATATTTATTCATTGAATAGAAAACCTTCATGTGTTGAATTGATATTCATTCGTTGATTAGAAATTCATGTGTTGAATGCTATTCGCGTTATAAATATAAAAATCACATTTATATATATATATATATATATATATATATATATATATAGAAACTATAGAAAACCTTCATGTGTTGAATTGATATTCATTCGTTGATTAGAAATTCATGTGTTGAATGGTATTCGCGTTATAAATATAAAATCACATTTTTATCTATATATAGAAACTATAGAAAACCTTCATGTGTTGAATTGATATTCATTCGTTGATTAGAAATTCATGTGTTGAATGGTATTCGCGTTTTAAAATATAAAAATCACATTTTTATCTATATATAGAAACTATAGAAAACCTTCATGTGTTGAATCGATATTCATTCGCTGATTTGAAATTCATGTGTTGAATGGTATTCATATTTTGAAATAAATTGTTTGATAATAAAAATCACCTTTTATCGACTATATGAACTATGTAAAATAATCTCGTTTTGAAAGAAATTGTTTTATAAGAAAAATCCTATTTTTATCACCAATATGAAATATATAAAATAATAATGTTTTGAAATGAGTTGTTTTACAATAAAAATCACATTTTTATTATATGCATGAATCGTTGAAATGTGAAGAGTTAAAAATAGCCACTTGTTCAAATAAATATATATGAGTTGAAATATTCATTAATTAGCTAATGATATGATTTGTACCTATGTATGTAACATTAGAATGAATGGTGTTTTTAAACCAAATAGAAATCAAATATGAAGTTGAATAGAAAATGATAAATGATAAGAACTGTATATATATGTACATGCATATTCATTGAACAGGTTATAGCAAAGGAGCTAGAGAAGAGGAAAAAAATTTTGTGCCCGACAAATAGGTACACATTTACGGTTTTGTTTGGGTGATGATTTTATGAGCCTGTTGGCTAGCCGCTTGGCTTTTTTTTTCTTTTTGAGATTAGAAGGACCGGGAAAGCTATTTGCGATTTCCCGATGCTCCCGGTGCAGGGGAGGTTATGGCGAAATTTTCCAAAATTTTAAGGCGTTAGTGAAATATTTGAAGTGAAAACGATATTGAAATCATTGAATGAACTATATTTATATAATTATATAAATATAAATAAAATTAAAACGAAACGTGGCCGTGCAGTTCGCATTTTGAAACCGTGATTTCAAACAACTAGTGCGGGAAATCCGACCATTGGATTTTCCCGAAATCTCAACCGTCGGGTTCGCATTGGAAATATGTTCCCAACGGCACCAACCTTGCAAAAATCCAACGGTTGGATTGTCTGGAATGTTTAATTCAAATCTGATGAAAAATAGCGCCAGAAGCGATTATATTTTTATATATATAAATATAATTATATATTTAATCGAATAACGACGCTGCAGTTCGTATTTTGAAATCGAAAATTCAAACGATTGTACCGGGAGATCCGACCGTCGGATTTTCCCGAAACTGGAACCGTTGGATTCGTTTTGAAAAGACCTTTCTAATGATGTAAATTTTGTGAAGATCCAACGGTTAGATTTTCAGATATGTGTAAATCAAATCTAAAGAAAAACAGCGCCATGGCCGCGTTATGGCCCGAAGCGTCGTTTTGAATAAATGGGCTATTTTAAAATAAATAAAAATAGCGATAAATCATTATAAAGTACCATAAACAATATGGAGTGGAAATAAACTGAATTTGCTCGATTTATGTTATATTTGATGGTTGAATGTGTTTGGTGTGAAAATTACATTAAAGAACAATATTGGTGTTGTCGAATAATTTAACCATTGAAATAAATTGATTTGAAATTCTAAATATACGTGAATTATTTGAAAAGGCCGAGTTAATTCTCATTTCGAATAAATGACCGACGATTGAAATTCGAAGATGAAGACGGTGGTCGAAGACCGGAGATCTTCACCTCGTTTGGATGGTAACCGAGGTCCTGATTGGGAGGCATCCCGAAATATGGATAATGAGTGGTGATCGTCCCGACGTACGTGGTGATCGAAGGGTTTGCGAGGTATTTAGTGCCTCCGGTTTCGTTCAGACCCAGAACGGACTTGTAAATGGACCGTGTGTCTGACATTGGATTTTATTCTGTGTTGATTGATCTCTATTAAATATACATCTATTTGGCGGGGGAGAATTTATTCTTTTGCTTAACGCCCTTCTCTGAGACGCACGAGCTCAGAGGTTGTATATCGATGGACATCAGTCACATGGCATCAATTGCCTGTGTGGCATGCTAAGATGCAGTGATCAGGGCTTTTGTTGAAAAGCAAAGTCTTGTGGTGATGATCAAAGCACCGCCTGTGTGGCGTAGCTTTGTGTATAACGTGAATTCGCGAGCCTCACACCCCGGTATGAACCAGAAACGGGAGAAAGGACCTCAGGGAGGGCCTGCGTTTCCTCCTAGCTAGGGTGGTGTCAGTGACCTATCAGCCCTGACATTTATATACTTTTCACCTATGTGGTTGTTGCTGTTGCGAGGCGCCTCGGTTTGATCGGACGATCCGGGTCCAATGGAGTCATTCGTTGGCTCGTTTACGCCCCAAAGGGCGGGGAAACGCATGGTTCAGGCATTTTAATCCACATCGGTGGACCGGCCCTGACGATCCTAAGGCTTGACAGAGTACTTGCCTGAGGCTCGGGCTAGGCAGTCTCAAATTCGGTAAGGACTTTCTTTTGCCTTGGTTCATGACGGAAATCCAATTTCCAGATACGTGATCGTGCGGTTTCGATTGTATAGATATTTGGCGACATAGTGGCATGGGACGCTCATGTCGTCTATGATTGATAGTTATGATTTGTAATTGTTTTCAAAACATATAAACACTAGCAATAATATCAAATGCCTTTGTTTTTATTCGTATCAAGCATATTTTGGTCGTTATAAGGTAAAACTCTATCCTCCGGTTTGCGTTGCATTGTGTGATGGGAACTGAGTCTTATAACGGCTTCATTTTTACAAAAAGCATAGCGATGTTTAAAAGAAAGATTTGTTTTAAAGCACTGGCAATCCAATGGAGTAAACCCGTTCCACGAAAGTGGCGTGGTCCTGTGATTAGCCAAATCATATATGTGTGGAGTAGATTTCACATACCAGTCCCATGACTGACTCGTAGTTTGTTTCACTTTCAAACTCGGGTGCCCCTTTTTCTACACGGGCAGCCTTGTATTCAGGTTTAGCTGGTTCTTTCTGGATAGCTGGAGCTGAAGATGGATTCTATCATTTATCTCTTTTTATGCTGTTCAGCTCCTATTGTACATATTTTGTTTATTCCGCTGTAGACATTTATGTATAGCTGAACTGTATTTGTACTAAGTAAGATCCTGTATAATGTCTAACTCTGATGATTACTTTTACCCAGTATATTTTATTGTTCATTATCTGGTGTATTTATTTAATTATGTTATGCTATTATCTGTTTCTGTGTTATATTCTAAAGATAACCCTTGTTTCCATCTGAACGGGATTTTGGGTTGTCTCAACGTGGTATCAGAGCTTTGGTTAAGCTTAGTTCTGGAATATAACATTTGAACGAACTCATCAGAAATAGAAACAGTAGTGTTCTAGGACGGGTAACTCTATACAGATAGGATCAGCAATATCCAAGTATGAGTAAAGCAGAATGAAATTACACCTTGATAGACACATTTACATTATGAAGTATGTGTTTCTATATTTTAAAATACCTTTTCTGTGACCTGACACTGTATCTGCCATTTGCAGAAGTACTAGAAAATGAGTGTCAGAAGCAGAAGGAATGCAGAACCGGATATTGAGGCCCTATTAATCAAATATCGAAATATGGGTGGAATACCATTCTCTGGTGAAGAATCTATTATGAAGACGCAAGCTTGGATTCGTTCGGCTGAGAAAATCTTCGAAGCATTAAAGCTTAGGGATGACCAGAAAAGAGTACTGGCCTCCTGGGCACTCAAAGATGAAGCTTTGTTCTGGTGGGATTCGGTTATAGAGAATAATCCAGAAGATGATATCACCTGGGATAGATTCAAAGTGATTTTCCTGGAAAGATTTACTCCTCCCGAAGCGACTGAGCGCCTTTGTGATGAATTTTCTTATCTAATACAAGGTGACATGACCATCCCAGAATATCATAAGAAATTCAACGAACTTTCTCATTTTACGCCTCATCTGATTAAAAACCCAAAGAGGAAAAATCTGAGATTTATTCATGGCCTTCAAAGGAAATACCAGAATAAAGTATTGGGGCATGTGAAGCTTCCTTTTTCTGAAATGATATACATGGCTTATCAGTACGAAGATCTCGACAGGAAAGGCATGTTGCGCGAAGGGGAAGAAGTCAGTTCTAGCGATAGGGTTGAATCAGAAACTGATCGTCTTGAGGCCAGTACAAAGTCTGATGTCAGTAAGAAGCCCAGTGCCAAGAGGAAAAGGGCCAAAGCTGAGAAGAAACCCGTAACAGCCGCCACATGCTCTAACTGCAATAAACAGGGCCATTTGTCCAGAAAATGTAAATCTTTAAAGAAGCAGAAGAAGAATGAATCTTAATCCACTAAGAAAAGGAACCCACATGGTGAAAGGACATGCCATGAGTGTCATCAAGTAGGTCATATTTCACGGGAGTGCCAACTCTCAAAGGAACCTGAAGCAGTGCGTATAAATGAAATAGCAGAAACTTCTGGGCCCTCAGCTAGTCAAGAAAGGGCCGATGTTTTAGAAGGCACGCTTACTGTCAAAAACATTCCAGTCAAAGTACTGTTTGACACAGGCGCGTCACGAAGCTTCATTTCCAAAGAGGCAGCTAAGAAACTGGATTTGAATTTGAAGAAGCTCAAGGAACCAATGACTGTCCAGAACCCGGTTGGGGGTTCCATTGATCTCAGTTGGGTTTGTGGAGTGTCGGTTTCTTTCTCTCGTTATCGGTTCCCTACCATCGCGGCCGTCATGAATTTTACAGAGTTTGATCTTATCTTAGGGTTAGATTGGTTGACCAAATATGAAGCTGAAGTTAAATGCGCCGACAGAGTCGTAAAGGCGAGGATTAAATCAGGCGATTATATAACCATTCCCTGTGAAGGTCAGAATGCTAATAGAAAAGACTTCTGGGCAGCTTTGAATGTTTCTCCAGCCCAAATAGAAAATGTCCCTGAAGTCATAGAGAATATTCCCGATCTAGTGAAAGACATCCCTGTCGTCAAAAATTATGCGGATGTGTTTGAAGAAGTTGTTCGCTTACCTCCGAGAGAGAAATAGATTTCAAAATTGCTTTAATTCCGAATGCAAGGCCGGTAGTTCATGCTATTCGAAGAATGTCCTTGAAAGAGAAGGAAGAATTAGACAATCAAACACGACAGCTAGTATGGAAAGGTCTGATAAGGCCTAGTTTCTCTGATTGGGGTGTAGCAGTGGTATTTGTCCCAAAATCTGACGGTACTCTACGGCTATGCGTGGACTATCGTGATCTGAACAAGCAGACAATAAAGAACAAGTATCCATTGCCGTGGATTGATGATTTGTTGGATCGATTAAATGGAGCACAAGTATTTTCATAAATGGACCTAGCTACAGGCTTCCATCAACTCCGAATTGCCGAAGAGTGTGTTCCAATGACAGCGTTCAGAGGTACCGGCCTATTCTACGAGTGGTTAGTAATGCCGTTCGGCTTATGTAACGCTCCAGCTTACTTCATCGATCTAATGAACAGGGTATTCAGAGGAGTATTGAATAAATTTGTTCTGGTTTTCATTGACGATATTCTAATCTTCTCTAAATCAAAGGCCGAACATGAAAAGCATCTGGAACAGGTTCTAGAAATTCTGAGACGGAATGTATTAAAAGCCAAATTTTCCAAATGTATATTCTGGCAAGATGAAGTAAAATTTCTAGGCCACGTCGTATCAAAAGAAGGAATCGCTGTGGATCCAAGTAAAATCACAGCTATTCAGAACTGGAAACAGCCTAGTACTCCCACTGAAGTCCGCAGTTTTCTTGGATTGGCTAGCTATTACCGGAAGTTCGTTAAAAACTTTTCTAAGATATCTGGTTATTTAACGAAGCTTACAAAGAAGCACTCTAAATTCAAATGGACTCCAAAAAGTGAGGAGGCTTTCGAAGAGCTAAAGTTAAGACTAACAACAGCTCCAGTATTAACCATCATCGATGGCAACCAAGATTTGAAAGTATGGACTGATGCTTCTAGAGAAGGCCTTGGCGCAGTGTTAATGCAAAGGGGTCAAGTGATTGCTTATGCTAGCCGTCAACTGAAGCCACACGAGAAGAACTACGTAACTCATGATCTTGAGTTATTGGCTATTGTGTTCGCTTTAAAAATCTGGAGGCACTATCTTCTGGGTGAGAGATTTGAACTGTTTACAGACCACCAGTCGTTAAAGTATCTGTTCACTCAGAAAGACCTGAATTTGAGGCAGCAACGTTGGCTGGAGTTTCTTGCAGCATATGATTTTGAAATTCTATACACTCCAGGGAAAGCCAATGTCGTGGCCGATGCGTTAAGCCGAAAGAATGAAATGATCGCCAACTTCATCATTGCGACTTCGTTGATTGATAAGATATCGGCTCTCCAAGAAGATGACCAATTTATCAAAGGAATGAGTCAGCGAATTCGTGAAGGCAATGCTTCAGATTTCCAGCTAGACAGCGAAGGGATTTTGAGGTTAGAAGGACGAATTTGCGTTCCAGAAATTCCTGAACTCAGAAGTGATGTGCTTGATTAATGCCACAAATCTAAGCTCAGTATCCACCCGGGTGTGAATAAAATGTATAACGATATCAAACGCACATTCTGGTGGAAGTCGTTAAAAAGAGACATCTCGATATATGTTAGTCGATGCCCTACTTGCCAGCTAGTCAAAAGCGACCAACAGAAATTGGCTGGATTATTACAACCACTGGAACTTCCTTGTTGGAAGTGGGAGCATATCTCCATGGATTTCATTGATGGTTTGCCCAGAACCAGGAAAGGAAATGACAGTATTTGGGTGATCGTAGATCGCTTCACGATGACCGCCCATTTTATACCTGTCAAATCAAATAGAACCGCTCAGAGTCTGGCGCAGATTTACTTCAGGGAAATAGTTAGACTACATGGAGTGCCGCTCAGTATAGTCAGTGATAGAGATACAATATTCACTAGCAAATTCTGGGAAGCATTTCAAGTCGAGCTGGGAACGAAGTTAAACTTGAGCACCGCTTACCATCCTCAGACAGACGGTCAGACTGAGAGGGTGAATCGCATTTTAGAAGATCTATTGCGGGCTTGTGTTCTAGATTTCGGTGGATCATGGGAAGACCATCTGCATTTGGCTGAATTCTCTTATAACAACAGCTACCAGGCGAGTCTGACAATGTCGCCATTCGAAGCATTGTATGGTAGACCGTGCCGGTCTCCTGCTTGTTGGGTCGAGCCTGGAAATAGACTTGTGTTAGGGCCTGATATGATTCGAGAAGCTGCCGACAAAGTCGATTTTATTAAGAAGCGATTACTCGCCGCTCAAAGCCGACAAAAGAGCTATGCCGATAGAAGAAGAAGAGATATATCCTTTGAAGTTGGCGACTATGTATATTTGAAAGTATCGCCGATGAGAGGAGTCATCCGGTTCGGTAAAACTGGAAAGTTGGCGCCCAAATTCATAGGTCCGTTTCCTATTCTGGAACGGATCGGAACTCTCGCTTATATGGTCAAACTGCCTGATTGGCTACCTGGAGTTCATGATGTATTTCATATATCTCAACTTCGAAAACACGTTCATGATCCAGACTTGATCGTGGAAGAAGCAGCTCTGCATGACATTGAAATTACTCCAGAATTGGCTGTGAGAAGAGAGCCGCTAAAGATTATCGGCAAAGAAACCAAAGAGCTGAGGAACAAGAAAGTTCGCTTAGTCAAAGTGCAATGGAGTGGAGATCCGCGAGATTGTACTTGGGAAACTGAGGAGAGCATTCAGAAAGCTTACCCCAGATGCCGCGTAGATATCTCTGATTGACTCCGGTGCAAGGTACATTTACCCTACTTTGCACTACCATTCAATTCTCTACTATATTGTTATTTTCTTTTCATAGATGTGCACTTTTAATTATATAGTCTGAATGATTTTTAAAGGGTATAGGATTTGATTAGTATATCTTTGAAGGTTAAAAACAATCGGATTGGTTGTTGTGTTGTGTGATTGTAGATTTATCAAATCACTTTCGACTTTGTTCCTTTGGGGACGAAAAGTTTTAAGTGGGGGAGATAGTAACGACCCAGAAAATCTAAACCAATTTAAATTTTTTTAATTGGCTAAAATAATGGATTTTAAATATTTAAAATAAATATTTTAAATAATGTCGATGAAAACTGAGTTTGAATCGACAATTGAAAACGAATATAATTAATTATAATTATAAACAAGGCCTGAAATGGCGCTGTAGTTTCGGAAATTGAATTCAAACTTTGTCGGACTGTACCGTGTGCAAAACAAAACGGATTTTAGCGAAACCAAAAATATTTAAATCTGTTAGTGAATACCTTTCTAACGAATCTGAAAAATCGAAATTTGATAGCGGGAATCAAAAGATATGTCCAGTTGAAAATTCTAAATAGTCGCTATGGAATTCAGGCCCTTAAAAATGGACATTTTGCAAACGACCTCGGAATTCGATGAAACCACTTTTGTTGGGTCCGAGATGTGAAGTTATTGCTAGGTTTCAAATTTCATAATTTTTCGAATCAATAGGTGAGCGTGGCAAAGGAAAACGCGTTTGGCCAGTTTTAGTTGATTTTAATCGACTGGAAATTGGCCATTTTTCAAATGGTCTCAGAATTTGACGAAACTAGTTTTATTTGGACCGTATCGTCAATACGAAGCTAGAAAATATTTTTCTGGAATTTTTCGAGTCTGTATGTGGCCCCACTAAATTGAAATGCGCGTTTAAATTGAATATATAAAGAATTGCACTTTAAAATTTGACGGAAACTAATCGAAATGATCGAATCAGCTTACGACACATATCCCATTGTGTTCAGAATGGGGGTAATTAGCTGAGGACGACAGTCGTTGGGTCTCGTTTGGGGTTCGATAGAAAAGTCAACTTTTTTGAATTAAAAAGAAATAAAATATATATATATATATATATATATATATATATTCACTCCCTCTCTCCCTCTCTTACTTCATTCGGGAAAAAAAACGCGCTGCTCCGCAAAATCGCGACGCCACCACCCACGACCGCCATGCCCAGCTCCACCCTCCGATCCCGCTCCTCTCCACCTCGACGCAACCGAACCCCCCCCCCCCTCCCAGACCTATTCCCCCCCCCCCCACCTGAAGCCATCGCGACGCCCCATTCGCGAGCCCCCCTGAAGCCACCGCCCTGACCTCCCTCCTCTCGACGAGAACGCCCCCTTCTTCAATCAAAAACTGTAAGTCTTTAATTACATTT
Source organism: Allium sativum (assembly GCA_030737875.1). Taxonomy (NCBI): domain Eukaryota; kingdom Viridiplantae; phylum Streptophyta; class Magnoliopsida; order Asparagales; family Amaryllidaceae; genus Allium; species Allium sativum. The sequence continues at coordinate 326,765,040 of CM060926.1, forward strand.
TATTTAGAGATTTATTTTAATTTATTCAAAGTATTTATAATTAAAAGTAGAAAATGTGATTTTTAACTTATGTATGTTACTTGTAAAATAATCATACTATGAAATAGCTTTTGATTCGATAAAGATTTTTTAAAAATAGAAAAAGATTTGAACTTTAAAATAGAAAAAGATTTGAACTTTAAATAGAAAAAGATTTGAACTTTAAATAGAAAAAGATTTGAACTTTAAATAGAAAAAGATTTTTTAAAATAGAAAAAGATTTGAACTTTAAATAGAAAAAGATTTGAACTTGGATAGAAAAGATCAGGTTTTTAAAATAGAAAAGACGGAATTTTTATTAAGTAGAAGAAGTAAGATATGATTTTTATATTTTTAAAGTAATAAAAATATATTTTTTACATGATAGGAATATTAAAAATATAATCTTTATTTTTGAAAAGGCAAAATCTTTATATGAAGAATGGCGTGATAAAAATATAATGTTTATTATATGAACATCGATGTGAAAATATAATTTTTATCTGAATAACATCGTTGTGAGAAAAATTCGATTTTTATATATTGAATAGCATAATAAAAATATGATTTTTATATATTGAATAACGAAGTACAAAATTCGATCTTTACATATGTAGTGAATACGGGCAACGAAAGCGACAAAAGGCGAGAACGGTGAAGATTTATGCAAAGAAGAGTCGTGGGATTGAATTAGCTATTCGGTGAGAATTTCTCACTCTTCAATTTCTTTTAAATATATATATATATGTGTTGAAATAAAAGTGAATTGCTATAAATATATATATATATAGATATATATATATACGCCCCTCGTCCACAAACCATGGACGATATTTATTGATTGAAATTGTTGTGAAAATTGATTGATAGTGAATGATTGTTTGGGATTGTTTGTGGTTGATATTGGTTGATTGTGGTTGAAAAATACCCATTTGTGGTTGAGAAATATTTGGTTGTAACCACATAGGTTTAGTTTGTGGAAATGAAATAAATATATATACATGCCGCCTGCGTGCGAACTAGATGCATGATCCCCATTGTCGAAAACCACGAGGTTTTAAGGTAGAGCGAGGAGCCGTACTAGGGACGGTCCCGGTTTTAACTACCCTGCCGTTATGCTGCCGAAAATTTGAATAATATTCGTGTGTTTGTATTATTTTCATTTGCTTAAACTATATTTATTCATTGAATAGAAAACCTTCATGTGTTGAATTGATATTCATTCGTTGATTAGAAATTCATGTGTTGAATGGTATTCGCGTTATAAATATAAAAATCACATTTTTATCTATATATAGAAACTATAGAAAACATTCATGTGTTGAATTGATATTCATTCGTTGATTAGAAATTCATGTGTTGAATGGTATTCGCGTTATAAATATAAAAATCACATTTTTATCTATATATAGAAACTATAGAAAACCTTCATGTGTTGAATTGATATTCATTCGTTGATTAGAAATTCATGTGTTGAATGGTATTCGCGTTTTAAAATATAAAAATCACATTTTTATCTATATATAGAAACTATAGAAAACCTTCATGTGTTGAATCGATATTCATTCGCTGATTTGAAATTCATGTGTTGAATGGTATTCATATTTTGAAATAAATTGTTTGATAATAAAATTCACCTTTTATCGACTATATGAACTGTGTAAAATAATCTCGTTTTGAAAGAAATTGTTTTATAAGAAAAATCCTATTTTTATCACCAATATGAAATATATAAAATAATAATGTTTTGAAATGAGTTGTTTTACAATAAAAATCACATTTTTATTATATGCATGAATCGTTGAAATGTGAAGTGTTAAAAATAGCCACCTGTTCAAATAAATATATATGAGTTGAAATATTCATTAATTAGCTAATGATATGATTTGTACCTATGTATGTAACATTAGAATGAATGGTGTTTTTAAACCAAATAGAAATCAAATATGAAGTTGAATAGAAAATGATAAATGATAAGAACTGTATATATATATATATATGTACGTGCATATTCATTGAACAGGTTATAGCAAAGGGGCTAGAGAAGAGGAATAAAATTTTGTGCCCGACAAATAGGTACACATTTACGGTTTTGTTTGGGTGATGATTTTATGAGCCTGTTGGCTAGCCGCTTGGCTTTTTCTTTTTCTTTTTGAGATTAGAAGGACCGGGAAAGCTATTTGCGATTTCCCGATGCTCCCGGTGCAGGGGAGGTTATGGCGAAATTTTCCAAAATTTTAAGGCGTTAGTGAAATATTTGAAGTGAAAACGATATTGAAATCATTGAATGAACTATATTTATATAATTATATAAATATAAATAAAATTAAAACGAAACGTGGCCGTGCAGTTCGCATTTTGAAACCGTGATTTCAAACAACTAGTGCGGGAAATCCGACCATTGGATTTTCCCGAAATCTCAACCGTCGGGTTCGCATTGGAAATATCTTCCCAACGGCACCAACCTTGCAAAAATCCAACGGTTGGATTGTCTGGAATGTTTAATTCAAATCTGATGAAAAACAGCGCCAGAAGCGATTATATTTATATATATATATATATATATATATATAATTATATATTTAATCGAATAACGACGCTGCAGTTCGTATTTTGAAATCGAAAATTCAAACGATTGTACCGGGAGATCCGACCGTCGGATTTTCCCGAAACTGGAACCGTTGGATTCATTTTGAAAAGACCTTTCTAATGATGTAAATTTTGTGAAGATCCAACGGTTAGATTTTCAGATATGTGTAAATCAAATCTGAAGAAAAACAGCGCCACGGCCGCGTTATGGCCCGAAGCGTCGTTTTGAATAAATGGGCTATTTTAAAATAAATAAAAATAGCGATAAATCATTATAAAGTACCATAAACAATATGGAGTGGAAATAAACTGAATTTGCTAGATTTATGTTATATTTGATGGTTGAATGTGTTTGGTGTGAAAATTACATTAAAGAACAATATTGGTGTTGTCGAATAATTTAACCATTGAAATAAATTAATTTGAAATTCTAAATATACGTGAATTATTTGAAAAGGCCGAGTTAATTCTCATTTCGAATAAATGACCGACGATTGAAATTCGAAGATGAAGACGGTGGTCGAAGACCGGAGATCTTCACCTCGTTTGGATGGTAACCGAGGTCCTGATTGGGAGGCATTCCGAAATATGGATAATGAGTGGTGATCGTCCCGACGTACGTGTTGATCGAAGGGTTTGCGAGGTATTTAGTGCCTCCGGTTTCGTTCAGACCCAGAACGGACTTGTAAATGGACCGTGTGTCTGACATTGGATTTTATTCTGTGTTGATTGATCTCTATTAAATATACATCTATTTGGCGGCGGAGAATTTATTCTTTTGCTTAACGCCCTTCTCTGAAACGCACGAGCTCAGAGGTTGTATATCGATGGACATCAGTCACATGGCATGAATTGCATGTGTGGCATGCTAAGATGCAGTGATCAGGGCTTTTGTTGAAAAGCAAAGTCTTGTGGTGATGATCAAAGCACCGCCTGTGTGGCGTAGCTTTGTGTATAACGTGAATTCGCGAGCCTCACACCCCGGTATGAACCAGAAACGGGAGAAAGGACCTCAGGGAGGGCCTGCGTTTCCTCCTAGCTAGGGTGGTGTCAGTGACCTACCAGCCCTGACATTTATATACTTTTCACCTATGTGGTTGTTGCTGTTGCGAGGCACCTCAGTTTGATCGGACGATCCGGGTCCGATGGAGTCATTCGTTGGCTCGTTTACGCCCCAAAGGGTGGGGAAACGCATGGTTCAGGCATTTTAATCCACATCGGTGGACCGGCCCTGACGATCCTAAGGCTTGACAGAGTACTTGCCTGAGGCTCGGGCTAGGCAGTCTCAAATTCGGTAAGGACTATCTTTTGCCTTGGTTCATGACGGAAATCCAATTTCCAGATACGTGATCGTGCGGTTTCGATTGTATAGATATTTGGCGACATAGTGGCATGGGACGCTCATGTCGTCTATGATTGATAGTTATGATTTGTAATTGTTTTCAAAACATATAAACACTAGCAATAATATCAAATGCCTTTGTTTTTATTCGTATCAAGCATATTTTGGTCGTTATAAGGTAAAACTCTATCCTCCGGTTTGCGTTGCATTGCGTGATGGGAACTGAGTCTTATAACGGCTTCATTTTTACAAAAAGCATAGCGATGTTTAAAAGAAAGATTTGTTTTAAAGCACTGGCAATCCAATGGAGTAAACCCGTTCCACGAAAGTGGCGTGGTCCTGTGATTAGCCAAATCATATATGTGTGGAGTAGATTTCACATACCAGTCCCATGACTGACTCGTAGTTTGTTTCACTTTCAAACTCGGGTGCCCCTTTTTCTACACGGGCAGCCTTGTATTCAGGTTTAGCTGGTTCTTTCTGGATAGCTGGAGCTGAAGATGGATTCTATCATTTATCTCTTTTTATGCTGTTCAGCTCCTATTGTACATATTTTGTTTATTTCCGCTGTAGACATTTATGTATAACTGAACTGTATTTGTACTAAGTAAGATTCTGTATACTGTGTAACTCTGATGATTACTTTTACCCAGTATATTTTATTGTTCATTATCTGGTGTATTTATTTAATTCTGTTCTGCTATTATCTGTTTCTGTGTTATATTCTAAAGATAACCCTTGTTTCCGTCTGAACGGGATTTTGGGTCGTCTCAGTTGGGGTGGTAAAGGCCCATTACTAGTGTACACCTAATTCTAACATTTTGTTTCCATAGGGATTATTCTATTTCCGTCTCTGATTCCGTTTCCGTTTCTGTTTCCATACCTTCTGTCTGTTGGGGTGGTAAAGGCCCATTAGTTGGGTGGTAAAGGCCCATTATTAGTATTCTGCTTCTGTACCTTCTGTCTGTTCGGGTGGTAAAGGCCCATTACTAGCATTCTGTTTATGTATTCTGTTTCCGTTTCTGTTTCAGTTTAGACATTAGGGTAACACCTAATCCTGTTATACTAGTATTAGTGCAGAGAAGTGGAAAGCTTAGCTTAGCCTATATCATTCTGTTTCTTCTGTTAACCTGCTATTCTTGTTACGGTTATCTCTCATCCAGTTTTATTTACATGTCATGATACTATTACCTGTTTATATGTTGAAAGTCACTGGACTCACCAGACTTATGTCTGACCTAGTTTGTTTCGCCTCTTTTCTTTCAGATCCCCGCCCCCCTCAGGTTTTCAGGGTGGAAACATAAGAGCTTGATTCAGATTCTCTCTGCTTGAAGTGTTTGAAGTATTTCTTGGCTTTGGATCTATCTTTCCATGGCAGTTTATATTGGGGATTATGGTTTCATAAACTATGCATTCTGAAGGTTTTTGTACAAGACCGATATTTATGTACCTGAATTCTGATATAGTGATTTTGAAAGATGTAACCAAACTTATTTCTGTTTCTGTTGTAATAAAGTTATAAATTTTTCAAGTACTACTTTATCTGTCTTGTAAATTTCTACTCTGTCTACTAAAAATGCTCCACCAAAGTTAAGGCATTCCCTTTGCGAGTGACCTAAACGGAGGTGGGGTGTCACGCGTACACTAAAACTGACTAAGGAATATACTGCGAAAATCAGCACGATGAGACGGTCACAACGGTATATAGTTTGCAGTGTCAGGATGCTCCGTTCAAAAAGGCATTATGGACCCCTTTTAACGTAAAAATGCGGACGGAAAACGAATGTCAAAACGTCCGATTTTCACAAAATGAATTCCACCGTTGGATTACTGACAACGAATAGAGTATTTTTCACGTTTGTTTGAACTGGATTCGGAGAGATTATAAAATCTTTAAATTTTGAACTATTATGCGCAGCCTTGCACTGAAAATTGCGTGACCAACAAACATTCAAATTTCCCGATGAAATTTTCACAGCTGCTACATCTCACTATACGTATTTCAAATTTTAAATTCCCGTTATGAAAAACTATAGAATATTTCAAAATAAAAATATTGATTTAAATAAGAATTTAAATCATTAAAAATAGCGGGTTATTACTCTCTACCCCACTCAAACTTGTCGCCCCTAAAAAGGAACGAGGCAGGGATATATTAATTAAATAATATATTTAAACCAAATGGTTGATATTTATCCTCATACATATATATATATATTGAAATATATACATAAATCAATAGTTAAAATATTTTCAAACATTTCAAAATAGTTTTAAGTATTCACTCAACGTCTATTGGCTATATATATATATATATACACACACATATACACACATATACATATACATATATATCCCACTTTCGAAACCTGAAAATAGATATCGATGATGTTGCAGTCAACACCTGAATCATTTTCAAGCGACTAGAGTGTGACTCCATATCTATCTAATGCATATAGGATTTAACATATACGTTGATCAAACGTATACCAAATCACTAAGCATCCGATAGACCATTTTAACGTCAAGTAAGTACTCAAAACATCTTTTCTATATTTAAATAAAATATATACCAAATTTTCAAATAATATATTTTAGGTCATTAAAAATTTATGTAGGGAAAATTTATATCTCTTCCCACTCATTTATTTATTAAAATTCAACTCAATCCATAACAAATATACAATAATATTATTATTAAATCAAATACATAACAATATTATTCTATACAATACCTAAATATTTTCAAAACTAAATTATCAATATTTGAAACTTATAAAACTAGATTAATTCGATAAGTTTAACATATATACACATCACCAATTAAAACCTTTATAAAACTATTTAAATTATAAATTCTCATATATACATATCTACATTTATAAGCAATACTATATAGATTTCAACCAAGATAAAATCATATTTTTTCAAAATCTACGTCTTTAAATCTCGTTAAAATACATAGTTTATAAAATATAAAATATTAAATTATAAACATCAAATAATTTCAAAATATTGGTATTACCAAAACAAAATGATATTTACAAATATATATCAGAATTGTATCAAGAAAACTTATATTATAATACCTTTCAAAATACCAATTCAAATTAATATTAAATAAGAATGAAATCGCTTGAAGACTTATACTCTTCTTCTACCTCTTACCTTATTATGAACAAAGATAAGTTATAGAATTCGAGTCAAAGCTGAATGAACGAAAGAACCAAATCAAAGAGATTCTACGAAGGAAGATGGGTTCGAATGGAAAGGAAAATTCAGAAAAGATTTAAATACTAAACAAAATTTTATATCTAAAATATTTGTTTGAAACATTTCTAAACCATTTAAAAAAACATTTATACTTTCAAAATATGCTCTCTCTGAAGAAGGATTCTGCGAATGATTCCGCTCGTTTTGGGTATCACTACCTTATCTCTAATGAGCTTTTACCCCATAGGCTATAGCTTCGATAAACCAAAGCTCTGATACCAACTGTAACGACCTGCCAATTCGACCGTGCCGAATCGACAAAACATGTCAAATCGAACCATCCAAAACGACAGATTGTTATTACCTTCTGGGGTAAATAGAATAAATCACATATCACAGACACAAACACAGAGCAATATAATATCTCGCACCGGAAAATACAAAATACAATAGTAGTTCATGAAGTTACTAAATAAATTTTACATTAGAGTTTACATAAATAATACAGCAGCAGTCTAATACAATAAATAAATCATAACAGTCTGAAACAAAAATGACAGAAATAACTGGAACAACTGAACAGGTAGATATAAATGAGCAAAATCCCAATAATCTTCAAATTCTAAGAGTGGATCTCGAAAGTTGTAATAATTGATTTAACCCGAGCAACAATGCAAAACAAAACAACCCGGATCAGGACTAACATTCTCATGGAAGTAAATCAACTCAAATGAAATGTTCGATGAAATGAAGTCAGTAACTTAAAAGATGTTTGGGATCACCATCCTCCATAGACTCATCAAACTAATACTATATAGTATAATACGCTATATACAATAGTGTCCATCAGTAAAGTAAAATATCAAAATAACGCAAGTGGGTTACCATTATTACCCTTACACCGTTTATATATTCCCATAGTATATGCAGTACCGTAATTCCTCCGTAAACTGGAGGTTGATCAGATGGCACTCCATATAAAACAGTATAAAACAAAGTTGTAGTGGGCTCGTATATGGCATGTGATAAGGCGCGCAAGGAATGTCTGGGTGGATTCACCGTTTGCAGATCCAGACTGGAGGTAACGCATAGCAGCTACTACCGCGCACCTCAAGAGACACTCCCATATTAAATCGGAGGGTGGCCACCAAACATATCAAAAAAAATATAGAATTGTATCGAAGAAGTGCACTTGATAGGAGGTATGGCCTCACTTGGTCTCGGCGTAACTCATGTTTTAGTTACAGCAAGTTGATTAAAGGTAGTTAGGGTCTCGTAGTTAATATGAAATAGAAAATTAGAGTTGATCGCCATCCATCCTACTTCATTTTGGAACGCCACCGCGTACACAGTTGTTAAAGTGGTTTACGGTATTGCAGGGAGTATGACAATAGCCGATCTCGGTCTCTTTAACAACCAATCATTTACCATTTTCACACCATGACCATTATTTTATAAATCACTTTATAAAATAGTTTTTATGAAATCTCAGTTCAAATTTGAAATCAAAATTAAATATCTAACTTCGAATATATTCAACTTTGAAAGCAACTCATTTATATCGCTTAATCAAATCGATTTCGAAAACATATCGAAAAGATCTCAAAATATAGTATAAACTAATAATATACTATTTAATTTCGATTATATTCGATTTTGAAAATATTCACACAAGGAATTTCAATTTAAAACGACATACATTAAAACATATCTTAAAGGTCACATTTATCGTTTAAATCAAAACAAAAGTATTTAACTTCGAGAATATTTCGGTTTGATCTATATTCGTAAAAATTTAGAGTTCAGACAAGTCTGTTAATTCAATTTTTACCTTAATAAGAATTCGCTTAAGTCAATTCAAAAATTACACTATTTCTGTTCAAATTCAATATTTACAATCCATTTCAAAACTAATTCAACTGAAACAAGTCATATCATAAAAAATTCAAATAACTCGTATAATTTAGTTTTCCTTTATAAGATTCGATTGAGTAGATTCGAAATTCCAGTACTTAAGTTCAAATTTAGTTTACATAATTCAAAATGAATCTCATATTTAAATTTGAACTAAATCATAGCATATCTTATAATTCAAGTCGTAGAATTCAAAATCGTTACTTATAAATTCGATTTAACTCATTTCTTAAATTCAAACCAAACGATTCATAAAACTAATTCCACTAAAATTATCTTATTCGTTCATTGTCAAGTTTATATTCAAAACTAACTGCACTTCGAGATCGTAACTTATAAAAGTTCAAATCCAAATTCAAATTTGTATTCAGTTGATTTATAATCAAATTCATTCCTTAAATTTGGAAATTTAATTTCAAACATATTCACAATTCAAGTTCAACTCTCGTAATTATATTTCAATACGAAATCAAATTCATTTCTTATATACGTTCATTCGTTAATTAAATATCATTTTATAAATTTATATCTTTAAACCTCGAATTCGAATCGTAAAACATTAACTTATCCAATTTTTAGTTTATTATTAAAGTTTGTAATATATATATATAATAATAATATAATTTTTAAAATATATATATAAGTTTATAAAACTCTAAAATAAATTAGAAATACATTATAAACATATATAAGTTTAAAATAATATAAAAATAGATCTAAAGAAATATTTATAATAGTATAAAAAGGTTTAAAAACTTATAGGAATAAATTATATGGTTTAAAATAAGTAAAATCTTAAATAAGTATTTAAATCTATATTTACATGTATAATCATTTTAAAACATATAATTTAAAATCTACAAATTAATTTAAAATTAAAATCTTTAAAATATAATATAAAAATATAAAATCTTAAGTAATTATTAAAAATTTTAAGTAATTATTAAAAATCAAAATTTCCAAATTCCTTTACTTTGAAAACATGACCAACGGTGTGCGTATATAGTTTTCTATCCTATGGTCAAGTGATACGGATATTTATCATTTCAACCCATAATTTATAAATATCTACGGATCTATCATTTCAACCCACGATCCCAAATTCAATAAAAATCGTTCAGGTCTATCATTTCAACCAATAATGATTTTTTTCCCTATTCTAATGTCTGTTCGGGTTTGTATCATTTCAACCTTAGTGATTTTTCCTAAACTAGGGGTATCAACAATCACAAACAACAATCACAAACTTAGTGATTTTTCCTAAACTAGGGGTATCAACAATCACAAACAACAATCACATAGCAACAATCACATCATATATATCATCAGTGCAACTACGTGTCAAATGAATATATCGTGTCACATATGAAATGTGCATATATATCAAATCAAACAATTTCTATCAGCAATCCAATACATTTCATATAACAGTTCATTATTGATATAACATCCATGAAAAATCTAAGTCAGGTGTGAGATAAACTCAGCTTTTGTGGCACAGATTGGAGATAGTAGACGGATTGACACCGAATCAACCAACGACTTCCAGGCACGATTCAGAATGGATCCAACTCGATGATCGCTCAATATTAATTTATTTTTATAACAGGAGGCAAAGGAATGTCTAAATGGATCGGTACGGCTATTTGATTTCGGGACAGTTTCAAATTCTCATCACCAAACCCAACTCAAAATAAACACAACAATTTTTTATAAAATAATACTTATTTATTTATCTAAAATCAACACGACGTTGAATACACACCCAAACAAACTATTATATACATATATATATATAACACCATGCGTTCAACATACACAACCATTCACACACAACACATGCATGTACGCACCCACATCCACACACTCAAACTCACGCCACCTATACAGTATGTACATACATGCAATATTACACAAGAACACACACAAACAAACATACCATAAGAGATCACTGCACTCTCCACTACAAAATGAATACCCATTCATACTCACGCTCACCTGCACACCGTATGGATAAAGACTCACCCACGCACCCTTAAACACGATAAAACTCACACACGCCATGCAGGAAAGAACACAAGCAGGGGGCTTCAGGTGGAGTTCAGCAATCGTTCGAGAAGGGTCAGCAGCAGGGGAGGAGGGCTTGCGGTTAGTCAGGGAAGCAGGGTGAGGCTTGGAGGAAGAGTAGAGCAGGTCGGAGACTACGGTGGTCATTTGAGGTGAATGGGCGGACTGGTGGAACGTGGGGAGGAATACAGGCGGTCGCTAGAGCCGGAAGAAGGCGCGACATTATGAGGGGAGGTCAACAGCGATTTTTGGTCGGAGGGCGATCATCGGAAACTGGATTGGCTCGACAAGTAGGGAGGCTCGGGTTCGCGATGAAGGTTTGTGGGCTTCAACTAGAGGCGGGTGGAGCTCAAGGAGGAAGGCGAAAGGGGAAAACACGTGAAGAAGAAAATATAACGGTGGCCCCTTTTCTTTTATATCATACGAAAGAAAATTGTTTGTACAACAGAAGTTTGAACAATTGGCTTTGGAAAGATACAAAAATAAAGCTGCTTTGGGAAGAAAATAGGAGCTGATCCCTTTTATTTATTCATTCATATGTATAAGAAGTATTGCATTGAAACGAACAACATTGGAAATTTTGAAAGATGCTTTTAGTAAACAAAATGGAGTGTAGAAAGATGTCTGGTACTTGGAAAAAAATGGATGGAAACAAAACTAACGCATGTATGCAAATGGAAAATGGAAAGGTTACGTAGGTTAGTAAATAAATAATCAAAGGGAACATGGCATGTTTATGTAACATGCACTAAGCCTTCCAAACAAACAATAAAATTAATGGATAGTTCAGTAAAATAAAAGGAAGAGTTTTACAGACCCAAAATGTCTAGAAAAATATGAAGGATCTGAATATGGACACTTCGAACTCAAATGGTTTTATTTCAAAAATAAACTGCACAAGCTTTTTAGCAATTTCAGCTTGAACTGAACACTAAAATTGACAAATGAATATATTGCACAAATCAGCGTGACGAGACGGTCATAACGGTATATAGCTTGCAGTGTCAGGATGCTCCGTTCAAAAAGGTGTTATGGACCACTTTAACGTAAAAATGCAGATGGAAAACGAATGCCAAAGCATTCAATTTTCACGAAACGAATTCCGTCAATGGATTACTGAAAATAAATAGTATTTTTCATGTTTTTCTGAACTGGATTCAAAGAGATTATAAAATCATCAAATTTTGGATTATTATGCGCAACTTTGCACTGAAAATTGCGTGACCGGTAAACATTCAAATTTCCCGATGAAATTTTCACAACTGCTACATCTCAATGTACGTATTTCAAAATTTAAATTCCGATTATGAAAAATTATAGAATATTTTTTAAAATAAAAATTTAGATTTAAATCGGAATTTAAATTGTTAAAAATAACAGGTTATTACACATTTCGCAATTCAATTAGATTTTCATTTCCACTTTGATTACTTTTTAAATGAATTCCAATTAAAAGGTAATCTCTTAAATTATTATTAATTAAAATAATAGTTTACATCAATCATTAACTATTATAGCAGTAATTAACTTCTTTTATTAACTAAAATGAATAGTAAATTCCTTCTTAAAGTCTTGTTAAAATTAACACAAATATTAGTTAGACCATTTCATTAGATTTATTCAAAACAAATAATTTAATAATTATTCTTTGTTAGAAACGGCTGACTTAGTCAACCCAAAACACATTTATCTCGTTAACCAAATTCAATTGGTCCTTCCTTTAAATTAATTAGTAATATAATTTATTTAATTAATTCCATTAATACAATTAATTTAAATAATTCTATTTAATTATTTCTTAAAAACAATTTTCAGATTCTTAACCGTTAGTTTAATTTTATACTCTCTTGCTTATAAATCTGATTAACACTAGAATTTACTACATAAAATCATTTAATAATCACTTATAAATTAAAATAATAATTAATAACCATTTATTTCTTTTTAATAACTTTTATTTGAGATAATATATTTCAAAAACTATCGTCGGTTATAAAATAAAATTTATAACTTCACTTCTATCGATTTACCTGATGGTAAATCAATATTTAGAAAACGATTGATTTATAGGCCATATACTACCAATTACTCAACCAATATTACCCATTGGTTTAAACAAAACAATTGTTGAAATTCAGTTCAACGGTCGATAAACAAATCAATCATCTAATCAGAACTGTTCATACAATGATAATATGAAAATAAATATCATTAAATTTATTTAAGGAATCCCGTTGGATTTCTCCAACCTATTCTTCCCTGCATTAGAATAGATTATCTCACATAAATTCATTTCAATTCAATTTAATTGATAATTTCTGTAACAGTAAATATCAATTATTTAACATCATCCAATTAACAAAACAATTCAAACAATTAAACACGTTTATTAAATAAGTGTGACCAACAAGGTAAGTTACCTTCATTGGTTCCAACCATTAAAATAATGATTTGGTGTTTCGCTAAAATTAAACAGTGTTTAATTTCATCGGTTCAATCAATATATGAATATATATATATATATATATATATATATATTTAACAAACAGTCAACCATTAGCAACCATAGCTTACAATTATAAAAACCGACTTATAAAAAATATAAGTGGAAAGAACGGAGTGAGTTTAACTCACCTTGATTTGATTCGTTGTCAACTGCTCATTTTAATTAAATTAAACAGTTGTTTAATTTAATTAAAAATTCCGGGTAATTCCAATCACGTCTATTTCTATTTATAGTGATTTCAAAATGTAGTGCTAATTGAGATGAGCCCAAAGTCTCTTGAATCATCCAATTCTGACCATATATGGATAAGTTATCAAAATTTTAAGATTATATAATTTAAATTAAACTAATTTAATTCCTAATTATTTAAATCAACTAATTAATCACTTAATTACATCTATGGCTTAACAAAACGTGTCCGACCCTCTGTTATTTTCACTCAGGCTTGTTCATCAATTACCCCATCAGCTTGCCTGCACAAATTAACATATAATAGATATATGGTTTAAATTTAAATTAACTAATCTTTAATTATTAAATTATAAACTTAAGTACTTAGTTTAGACTACCATGCCGAACACATTTAAATCCTACATTTCTTTGTGTATTCCATTCATGTTCATGACACACAAGTTATACGTAAATAAAACTATAATTAGATAGTTTAAACCATTAAATAACATTTCTATATTAATTACTTTGTTAATCATGAATTAGGTCGATCTCGTCCTTTTGTTCTCGCATTTATTCACTGCAACCCCAAATAGTATTCCTGTATCATTTTTAAGTTATAGTATATGTATAAAGAGTCTTATTAAAAATAATAATCCTTGACTAATAACTAATGAATCACTCAGTTACGTTTGTTATGTCGATTTTCTTGGTTCCATCGCACTGCATATATAAATATCGGATTTTAAATAAAGTAATTAACCCTTTTAATTATTAATTAAAGTTTTCTAACTATTCTTAATACTTGGCCATGCAGTTCTTGGGTTTTAAACTATCTGCACCTCGTCTCTAATACTTGCTTCCAGACCGATAATTCCAAACCCATTCATGAACTAAAATTTTCACAATTGCTCCACCTTCAGGCGATCGAAGTTTGATCGGAGGCTATCACAGCGTGTGCCTACGTGTGCTCTACTATTGCCATAAGTTCTGGCCAACTCGGTTGCGTTGCATGTCCCCAATGACGCTCAAAAGATGGCGCCTTCCAGCTCTAATTCCTGCCGACTTGGTTCGCCAGAAGCTATCTCCACCGCATAGATCAAAGATCTCACCTAGCTCCGTAAACTTTCTGTTGAACATTAGATGAAAAGGCAATCGGATTTGAAGTTAAAGAGGGGAAAATTTTGAAGGAGGCTGATCGTTGATTGGGGAAGATGGCGACCCATTTCTGGTTGACCATGCAAATGTTAAAAACCTAGGGTTTGACCAATAGAATGATATTTATAGTGTGGGATGTAATATAACATTATTAATTGAACTTCACCATGAAATAACATCTTAAAACCATCACAAATGATGTCCAATTGTGATAAAACTCCTAATCCGAACATAAAAAATATTCCGGACCCGATGAGACAGGTTTCGTCAGATTTTGAGGTCGTTTGTAAAAAGTCCTTTATAAATCATAGGCTAAAAATCACGCATTTAAATTTCCCATGATCACAAAATAAATCCAATCAACTTAAAACTTTGAAATTATACTAGAACTTTTCCTTACAGATCCAACAAAATTTGTTTCGTTAAAATCGGAGTTCGTTTGGTCAGCCGTTTATTCCTTTAAAGTTACCCCTGTCTAAATTGGCCAAAATTATATAAACGATTAAGGCGTTTATCGTTGCCACGATCAAACAGTAAGTCTGATGGACAAAAAAATTGAAATTTGATAATAATTAATTAATACGAATCCAACAGCATAATTTTCATTGCATTCCGAGACTATTTCATGGTACACTATTTTTATATGTCAAACAACGCAATTTTGGACACCAAAATAATATCCAAAAATAACGAACTACCAGCCTAATCTAACTCTAAACATCGATACACGTTTCAGAAAATGATTGGGCATTTACGGCTGCCGTTATCACATACAACATCGGTTTACCACGAAATTTGATACCGTACGATAATTTAACATTACGGTTATAATGAACCTAATTTCGTCGAAAACGGACTCTATTTGCGAAATGACCATTTTTAACGCTCATAAAATATCGAATAAATATTATAAAAATCCAAAATAATCAAATAAAACAATAATAAATTATTATTATCATAAATACCCAACTGGAAATATCAGGTAGCTTCAAATATAAATTATACAACTCAATATCATCAATTTGGAGTTAAATGATGTCCAAATTATATAAAAAATCTTTTGAATATATTAATTAAACGTTATTATTTATTCACGATTTCCATAGCGACTATTTTAAAATTTGATTTGGACATAACTAACAATCTATAACATGAAATCTGGATTTTACACTTCCATATGAAAATTATAATCAACCAGATTTCAACGTTTCTTGTTTCACGGAATTTCGACTTAAAACAGATTCTATATATTCAATTAAAATTAAAAACTCAATATTACGAACTACCGCACCATTTCGAGCTCGTTTTAAATTATATATAAATTTAACATCTAAACTTCGTTTTAATAAACGAATTTAATATTAAAATACATTAATATCCCAAATATCATATTTAAAATAATAAATTAAATTAAATATTTGACTGCAAAAAATACGGGACATTACACATGCAGAGCCTTCGTATCCCATATCAGGATTTCATTTTATGTCCTCAGAGAGAATACGAAATTCTAAAAAACCAAGGATACGATAAAGGAGATCGATCCCATGCCTTGACTGAATGAGTCACCAAAGCATGCAATTTTTTTATTAGGATTGAATGATAATAAGAAACAAACATTACTGCAACATTTCATTATCAGGGTAGACTAAAGAAAGGACCAAACATGTTAAAATGTTATAAACGTGTTAAAATGTTACAGGTTGTGTTTAGTTTGATAGGAGTTAAAATCATAAACTTATGTATATAGAATAAAACACAACAAAAGTTCAAGCATCAAGCATTAATAAACATGAACCATATCACTATAAGTGCACGCAGTACATCCGTATGGCTATCTTACATTTTGCTATTTTTCTATGTGCAGGTAACCAAAAGACTGTTACATTCCAGAAAATAGAAAAAACATTTGTAATGAAGTACTGAATATTGGTATGTAGTAGTAACACAAAATATTTTTCACCATGTGAGGTGTATGTGCATAATCCAGGGTTAGCATAAACAAACAAAACTAAGGTGTTCAATTGAATAAAAGCAAATTCTATTTGAACTTAGCTAATTGCTGAGTAACCCTCTAAAATTAAGCAAAACAAGAAAATCCAGCATAAACAAACAAACCTAAGGTGTTTAATTGAATAAAATCAAATTCTATTTGAACTCAGCTATTTACTGAGTAACCTTCTAAAATTCAGCAAAACGAGAAAATCCATTATTTTGCTGAGTAGCCTTCCATTTAATTTAAAAAAACAATAATACATTTTCTCGTAGTGACTCTACATGGTTTTGTAGAAAACACGTAGGGGCGTTACGTGGTACATAAAGATACACGTAGAGCCACTGCGTGATATTATTAGGAATCATGCAGTACCCCTACTTGGTTCCCTACTAAACCATGTAGAGTAGACCCATCAAAATATGACCCTACCCATTCACCCAACCTATTTTACCCTAACTAAAACCATGTTGGGTCAACCCATTTTTTTATTAAATGGGTCATAAAAGGGTTGACCTATTTTTAAAAGTTTTATAAATGGGTAACCCACTTACCTATTTAACTCTGCCAACATACGATGTCGCTAATTTTTTTTGTAAAACTGCAGTAATTTTTTCATATGGCCTCGGAATGGATGAGACTTCATAGATTTCCACCTAAATTGCGGACAGTGTGAAGCACTCAGACGTATTGCCCTATGACCGAACACTATAGTTCTCCAAGGTGACTACCAGTTGTACTTATAAAATAACAAGCTATATTCCTGTATTTGAACTCTGCCTACATATAGAGTCACTATTTGTTTTGTAAAACCTACATTAATTTCTTCATACTGCCTTGAAACCGGATATGACTTCGACCGATAGATTTCCACCTAAATAACGGATAGTGTGAAACGCTCGAACGTATTGCTCTATGATCGAGCACTATAGTTCTCCAAGAAGACTACCAGTTGTACATAGAAAATAACAGGGTATACTTCCATGTTTGAACTCTGCCTACATACAGATTCGCTATTTGTTTTGTAAAAACTGTAGTAATTTCTTCATGCTGCATCGGAACCAGGTGAGACTTTGACCGATAGAATCCTACGTAAATTACAAACAGTGTGAAACACTCGGGGTTTCTGCTCTGTGACCGAACACTGTAGTTCTCCAAGATGACTACTAGTTGTACTTAAAAATTAAAAGGTTATATTCCCATATTTGAACTCTGCCTACATACAAAGTCACTATTTTTTTTGTAAAAACTGTAGTAATTTCTTCATGCTGCCTCGGAACCGAATGAGACTTCGACCGACAGATTCCCACCTAAATTACGGATAATGTAAAACACTCAGATGTTTTGCTCTGTGATCGAACAATGTAGTTCTCCAATGTGACTTCCAGTTGTACTTAGAAAATAACAGGCTATATTCCCATATTTGAACTTTGCCTACATCCAGAGAGTCGCAATTTTTTTGTAAAAACTGCAGTAATTTCTTCATACTGCCTCGAAACCGAATGAGCCTTTTACCGATAGATTCCCACCTAAATTACAGACAGTTTGAAACACTCGTATGTTTTTCCCTATGACCGAACATTGTAGTTCTCCAAAGTGACTACCAATTGTACTTATAAAATAACAGACTAATTCTCATATTTGAACTCTTCCTACATATAGAGTCGCAATATTTTTGTAAAAACTGCAGTAATTTCTTCATATTACCTCCGAACCGGACAACACTTTGACCAATAGGTTTCACCTAAATCACGGACAGTACGGAACACTCAGATATTTTGTTCTATGAACAAACATTACAGCCCCAAGGTGAGTAACCTTTATACTTAGAAAATGTTGACACCAAAAATTGGCACAACACCAAAAATAGATACTTGTGTAGAGATTAAAATGAAGATTAACAAATATAAGAAATGCAAAACAGAAATAATCACACACAGATTTATAGTGGTTCGATGTTAAAGAGCCTACGTCCACTTTATAAACTTTTATAGACCATTTCAGCAGCTAGGAAAATAGTTACAATGGTAGAATAGAAGAATTAAATTAGACAGTTTTTGTCATTGCCTCTCTTTGGTCAAAAAATTGAAGATGGATCCCTTTTTTCAATTGGAAAGGAGTATTTATAGATGATATAATATCAAGCCGCCTTGAGTACGTTCCATGAGATCCAAAAAGATATCTGATTTTGAATGAGTCGGTTTCTTCCTGAAGAGTTGGTATTCTCTGCGGATTATATGTGTCAATTGATATTGAACCCTTCCAGCTTGAGTAGTTTAAAAGAAAAAAATCTGGGGCGAGCTGATCCTTAGGCTGGTTTTCCGGATCTCATCTGAGGATGGCGAGGCTAGTCAAGCCCGGTCATGCCGAACTCCTCAAGCCACGTCAAGGGAAGAAAGTCCTGTCATTGGGCCTTACAGCTCGATCCACACCGAACACTTCAGCAGAATTCCTTCCTCGTCATTTCGCCTTGATGGGCTGCTTGAAAGGCCCATCAACACTTTGCTCCCCAGAGTATGGTGTGTTGGAAACGGAACATACTTTAAAAACTCATGTCATGAACAAACTTTTTTACTTTAATTAGATTTTCAGAACCTGGGCTGATTAGTCCGTCCGATGGACCTTGAAATCTGTAACGGATCCACATATTGCTTCGTGGATCTCAAAGGGCTCAAGCAATGATGACGTTTTACTTGGTATCCACCTCATTGGCTGACCCTTGAGTTATCAGATACTACACACGTTAGTCGTGTCTAATCTGAAGGTTATATCAACTAAGTTTGAATAGTCATTTTACCATACTATATAACAACGGAAAATCCCATTCCCCTCTTCTCTTGGTGCAAAATATTACTTTACTGCTTGAAGTGAAAGATTGAAAATTGTTCATCACTTTCGCATTAACCTATCTTTCTTAGGTAAAATATCTCTTCTTTATGTCATTTTCATCATTTCAATATCGTTTTGGCATTAGATTATTTTTCCTTATTTTGTCTCAATCTGGATCCTATGAGATCCATGGTCAGGGTCGCCGATGACGATTCGCCTTATCAAAGGCACTACAGTGGCTTTTGGTGATTCGATTAGTTCATATGGGGGACGAAGTTTTCCATTCTTCTGTGGTCTGGGCGAAGTTAATTCCTTCTTGAATCCGATTCTTTTTTTTAATCAACAGCGTCTTAATTAACCATGGTTGAGTTACGGGGCGACACTAAATAGGAATCAGTCAAGAACTTATCCTCTTCTACCCAAGTTGATAGCTCCTCCGGGTCCTCGGTCGACTCGAGCCCAAACTTAAACGATGGTTCCCAGAATCGAACGACAGTGGACCCGTGTCCCATGGAAGTGGCGGTCAAATTGAATGTGGCGGACCGAATTCTGATGGCGCCCGACATGCTTCCAGAAGTTGAAATTTTGAAGAGCCCTCCAGATGCCCTAGAATCTGAAATAACTCGCACATGATTAGAGAATCTGTAGCTAAACACAAGATTCCCTTTACAGACATTTTTCTTCCACAAGACACTGCTCGACCTCACAATCATCCGGCAGGCTACATGGCGATGTCTCTTCCGATGTGTAACGTAGGAGCCATTGCCCCTTCTCATCCATTCATTGTTGACTTCTTACGATGCATGAACTTAGCCCCCACGCAATTTCATCTGATGGCCTATGGCAGCCTGCTATTTATGTACTTCTTGTTCGTGAGATATTTGGGTTACCCCCCAACCTTTGAGGACCTGACTTTCTTTTTCCGTTTCAAGCATAATGAGAAACAATCTCCTTCCCTTCTTTATTTTGAGCTTGCTCGGGGTTGGAATATTATTGAGGATGTCCCCAGCAAAGCGGGTGATCCAAAGTGGGAGTGGTTCTAGATTAAAGAACAGCCAGGATGCGCCTGATATTGGCTACAATGTAGTAAGTCCATTTGTTAATTTGGACGTTTATGACAAACCTCCATTTCTCTTCTTTTCCTCACTCTTCCTCTCTCATTCCCCCCTTTTTACGTTTGATTTCTTCTTCTTTAATAGGAGATTATCCCGCAAGGTCCAGGGGGAGGTGTTCGAGAAAAGATACAGGCAACTCATCAGTTTAGATATCAAGCATCAGCGGTTTTGGGATTGTTTATCCGACCAACACCTTCATCAATATGCTCTCTTAGACGAAAACAGATCCATCGGGCCCCACAAGGAAGGAATCGGGTCGATTGCCCTCGGTCTGAATGAGACAACTCCATGAAAAAGAAAGTCAGAGGATGACAAGTCAACTCCCTTAGTCGGGGAATCCTCTACCTGCCCTTTACTCAAGGGAAAGAAGAATTTTGGGTCGAAGAAACCTGCGTCTAATGCACGGGTTAGAGAGGCCGAAAGTCGAGAAGTCAACTGAATGAAGCTCGAATGCCGAGAAAGGGAAGGAATTTTTGTTGACAAATCTTCAAAGAAAAAAGAAGAGCCAATAAGGGAAATCCCCATTAAAAACTACTTGAGGGGTCCTATGGTCGATAAGGATTCCCTTCCAACCTGTAGCTTGCAAGGAGAGCATGTCGCGTCACCTCCGCCAAGTTTAAAGTCAATACAGATCCCCTGTGTCATCCTTTCACTGCGGAGTTTAGATCCAAATCAACATTTTGACAACCAGTCTTAAGGGATGTCAATAGGGCAAGAAAACATCAGAGGTATGACTTCACTCTCAGCTTTAAGATCATTTTGAACAATTTGTCATATAACATTCACGTTACACGTCACAACAATATGCTCTTCACATTCAAATCAAATGTGGATTGTTTTAACTGTCATTCATCCTTTCTTTTCAGGAGACATCGATGAGGAGTTTAATGGCAATCTTTTCACCTCCCTTCCAGCAGATGTCAAATTAGACGAGCCCATTTTACATCACTTTGGGAAAGGCGACGACATGGCAGTTGACAACAGCTGGAGGGAGAAAAGGAGAAAGATGGAAATATGGAAGAAAGACAAAGAGGGAGGCAATGAGAAAAGTGAGAGCAACAAGCAGGAAAAATATGATGGGAAAGCAGGGAAAAAGAAAGAGTCGGGCCGAGATCAAGGCAGGCAGAAGAAGGGAAGCCTAGAGAAACATTGTAACACCCCGAATTTTAGTTAATGCTAAAATTCACTAATTGCAAAATAAATAATCTCATATGTGGGAATTGGGGGCAAAGGGCTGCGTCATTGCGTTCGTCTCGGAAAAATATGCGAAATAGAGTCCGAGTTTTCGAGAATCGGAGTCCGTATGGCCCAGTTATGGCCCAATGAAGTTTGCAGAAAATTTAAAGTTAAAAAACTGATTTAAAATTCAAATTCAGATTATAAAAATTAGAACTAGCGGGGCAGGCGGGAAAGTTCCCGCCCTAGCCATGTCGACAGGGCTGTCGACAGGCCTATCGACTGGAAGGTCGACTGCCCTGTCGACTGGCCTGTCGACACAGGGTGTCGAGCCAGATGGCCTGGGTGCACCAGGTCCGGTTTTCTGGCTAGGGCTGGGCTGTGTTCTAGAGACTTCCTAAATCTGACGGACCTAATCTAACCTAGGGTTAATCCTATGGTCTAAAACACACCCTAATCCTATAAATACACCCTAATGCAAGCCTAATCCATACTAAAAATAGAAATGATGGCCTCATGCCGCCAAAATCAAACTTAAGAGGAGCCTCTACTAGTTTATGAAGGAAGTTGCAAGCTAATCAACCTCTAATCATCATCTCCTTCAAATATTGCAACTAGTTCTACTTCATAAGTTTGCTAATCTTGGTTTTGGTGAGTTCCTATGCCTTTAGCAAGTAATTGCTAAACTAATTAGGATAGGATATTAGGAGGCTATGGATGTAAATGTGGATTATGCAAGTTGTGGTTGTCATATGTTATAAGTTCATATGTAAATTTGTCTCTTTTTATGATATGATGTGTAATGTAAGTTCGTTTATCTCATCATTGCTAGTTGAGTCACTGCACTTAGACACCGGTTTAGTAGAGGATCCTTTAGTTGTTTCAAACCCAACTGGGGCTCCATGATGTGTTTGGGTTTGAAAGTTGCTATACTTAGCGTTGAGTTTAGATGTGATGCTTTTGGGCTTCACGAGCTATGGGTTAGTTTTGGGCATGGACTGGTTATCCAGTAGGGGTGCCGTTCTTGATTTTGAAGGGAGAGTTGTTAGGCTTATGACCCGTTTGGGTAACACTCTCGAGAATCTCTTGTAATCCCATGGAATCTGTTATGCTAAGCTATCTAGAATCGCTTGACACGTCGGTCGAGGGTTTGCGAACTGTTAGAGTGGTCCGGGAATACTCGGATGTGTTTGAGGAGGTGAAGGGCTTACCTCCAGAGCGGGAGATTGACTTCCGAATATACCCGGTAGACAATGCCAAACCAGTATCTTGGCCAGTGTGCCACATGGCTCCTCGTGAGAGGATGGAACTCCATAAGCAAGTAGGCGATTTGCTTGGGAAGGGGGTTCATAAGACGAAGGATATCGGAGTGGGGTGCTCCAGTAGTTTTTGCCACGAGGGCGGATGGGTCCCTCAGACTTTGTGTAGGCAAAAGAGAACTAAATAAACACACAAAGAAGAATAGACACCCATTGCCGAGGATTGATGATCTCTTTGATCAGTTGGTTGGCGCCTCAGTGTTTTCGTAGTAGACTCAGCCACGGGTTTCATCAGTTGAGAGTGGCCGAGGATAGTATAGATAAGACTACCTTTAGGACCCCGGATGGTTTTTATGAGTGGCTGGTAATGCCATTTGGTTTGACGAACGCCCCCGCATACTTTGTTGATTTGATGAGAAGGGTGTTCAGGGAGTACCTAAATAAGTTCGTGATGGTCTTTGTAAATGACATCTTGGTCTTTTCTAGGGGCGAAATAAGTTTTCGTATGTGCTCAATAGGTTGAGCAATGCCAGTTATGGGGAAAACGGTGGTTTTGGAGCGAGACTGGCGAGGACATCCAGAGTTGGACAAGGGCTTAATTAGTTAGCCGTTTTTACTAGTATCATCGCACGTAGGTCGTCTGAATTCGAAGGAGGTATCCCTTGGTTGTTTGTCTGATATTGGTTTAGGCCTTTGGGGCTTGCATTTGGGGGATGTCGAGTTCGACCAGGGTGGTCTGCGTGAGAGATGGATAGTTGTGACGATTTTGCATGGGAGAATATCCTGATTTTCTCTAGGAGTGGAGAAGAGCATGCCCTACATCTTAGGGAAGTATTGGAGACTCTCCAAGCGCATAGTCTTAAGACAGCAATAGTGAATAGGATTCTTAGCATCCTATGAGTTTGAGATAGCGTATACCCATGGCAAGGGTAACATGGTAGCGGACGCCTTAAGTAGAAAAAGGTTGTCCTCGAGTTCATGGTTCGTTAAACGACGGAGCTTAGAGTTTATTTCTATGTTTGACTTTAGACCTTCCGTTGACTTTGTACCCGGTTTGCTAGCCTCCTTGGAGGTTAGGCCTACTCTTTTGGGACGAATTGGTGAGGCACAGCGAGACGACCCACAGTTGGATGAGTTAGTAGAGAAGCTCATGAGGAGGGGGTCGTCCATCCATTTGAGTAGGTACACCCTAGATGGTAAGGGGTGGTTGCGTAGAGACGGTAGACTTTGTGTACCGCAAGACGAGGGTTTGAGGAAGACTATTCTTGATGA
This sequence comes from Allium sativum, assembly GCA_030737875.1. Lineage (NCBI taxonomy): Eukaryota > Viridiplantae > Streptophyta > Magnoliopsida > Asparagales > Amaryllidaceae > Allium > Allium sativum. The sequence continues at coordinate 326,789,662 of CM060926.1, forward strand.
TGCACACCGTTCTAGGATGACCATTCATCCCGGTGGGGACAAGATGTACCAGGACATGAAGCGGGTTTTCTTCTAGGCCGGTATGAAGAAAGATGTGGCCGAGCATGTCGCTCGATGCTTGGTGTGCCAACAAGTGAAGGCGGAGCAAAAGAAACCTGGTGGGTTGCTTCACCCATTGGAAGTTCCGCAATGGAAGTGGGATAGCATCTCGAAGGATTTTATTGACGGGTTACCCAGATCAAGAAAGGGTAATACGGGAATTTGGGTTGTGGTAGATAGACTTACTAAGAGCGCCCATCGTATACCCGTGAAGAGTAAGAGAACTGCTCCATGGCTAGCTTCAGTTTATATTCGAGAGATTATTAGATTGCATGGTGTACCCTCCAGTATAGTGAGCGATCGAGATCCTATCTTCACTAGAGAGTTTTGGAAGAGTTTGCAAGAGGCGGTAGGGACTCAGTTGTGTTTGAATACCGCATATCATCCTCAGACGGACGGCCAAACCGAGAGGGTGAATCATATTTTAGAAGACCTTTTGAGGCTATGTATCTTGGATTTTGGAGGTACATGGGAGGAGCATCTTCCATTGGTGGAGTTGCCCGACAGACTTAGTGGTGTACATGATGTATTCCATGGGAGGAAGTGCCTACATGAGACCGTAGAGGCGGTAGAGCCGAGCCTGCTTAAAGAAGTAAAGGTAGAGCGTGATATGATTATTCGACAAGCTCCTACTCGCATCCTTGGGTCAGAGATTAGGAAGTTGAGAAACAGAGAGGTTCGACTAGTCAAAGTGAAAAAGGGGAGAAAGTGAGAGCAATGCTACTGGGGAGACAGAAGCGAAGATGCGTTCATTATACCCATTCCTTTTGAGGGTATGTCCTTTAAACGTCTCCTTTATCATCTGTCTAGTACTTATCTTATCTTTAGTATGTCCTCTCATTAGTACCTTTGACCTTTAGATAGGGTAAACCTATGGTTGAAACATGTGTTTGAGACATGTTATGTTTGATGGATGCGTGTGGATGCAAGTGGTTGCTAGTGGTTGCTCGTGGATGCATATACACACACTCTAGACACTAGATCGGCTCAATCACTTCATATTGCATATTGCATAAAATTGTGTGTAGGAAGCTATATTTATCGATGTATAATGATTGTGTTATCATATGGATGATGCATTTTGGTGAATGATTGTGCACTCATGTAGATATTGTATGTGTCGATAGGGTTCTCTCGCATACCTATTGGATGCATGGCACTACCATGGTTTGCATATGTTCATACATTAGATAGGGAACATATACACACACTTTTTGCATATGCTCATACATCATTAGAAATTGTTTTAAGGACAATGGATGCTCGTGTTTGATGAATTGAGTAGATGGTTGTTTGGATGGTAGGATATGCATTCTCCTTAGCTTAGAGATTTCGGGGACGAAATCCTTTAAGGAGGGGAGAATGTAACACCCCGAATTTTAGTTAATGCTAAAATTCACTAATTGCAGAATAAATAATCTCAGATGTGGGAATTGGGGGCAACGGGCTGCGTCATTGCGTTCGTCTCGGAAAAATACGCGAAATAGAGTCCGAGTTTTCGAGAATCGGAGTCTGTATGGCCCGGTTATGGCCCAATGAAGTTTGCAGAAAATTCAAAGTTCAAAACAGATTTAAATTTTAAAATTGGAGCCATTGGGCGGAGGGGAAAAAAATTCCCGCCTACCTACCCAAGTCGACAGCCCTGTCGACTGGGCAGTCGACTTGGCTAGGACCAAGTCGACAGCCCTATCGACTTGGGTGTCGACAGGGGGTGCTCGACAGGTTTAACCTGGTGCACCATTTTAGTGTTTGGGCTGTGTTTTGGGGCTGGGTTTCTGGAAGCTTCCGAGATCTGAGGGTCCTAATCTAACCTAGGGTTGATCGAAAGGCGTAAAACACTTGCCTAATCCTATAAATAAGACCCTAAGCTAGCCCTAAATGATCATAATCCTATCTCCTAACTAAACTATGCCAAAATTTTCTATGATCATGGCCTCCACCCAAAACCCTAGCCTCCACCCTATTTCTAAACTATTTCTATGAAGGCTTTCATGTGCATACAAGCATCTTTGAGTTGTATAAGTGATCATTAGCTTGCATTCATCATCAAGTTGCAAGCTTTATGTTCAAGGCTAGAGTTTTTGGGTAATTTGTGGCAAGGGTTTGCTTATGGGAGCTTAGTGGTGAGTTCCTATAGCTTTAATAATCAATTGTTAAATTGATTATGGTAGGATATGATAAGACATGGCTATGTTTGTGGATAAATGTGTTTATGCAAGTTTGTATGATATGTGTTTTGCAAGTTTTATGCTATATGCAAGTTTAATGCCATGTTTTATGATGCAAACCACTATGTTGAACATTTATGCATATGTAAGATGTTATGCAAACTATATGTGAGAGTATATGCAAGTTGTATGTAACATGATATGCAAGTTATGCATTTGGTTTTGTGCATGCTAAGTATTTGGTTTTATGCATGCTAAGTATTTGGTTTTATGCATGCTAAGTATTTGGTTTTGTGCATGCTAAGTACTTGGTTTTATGCATATTAAGTGTTTGGTTTTATGCAAGTTATGATGCAAGTTCATATGCAAGTTATGATGCAAGTTCATATGCAAGTTATGATGCAAGTTCATATGCATGTTTGCCTCTATGAATGACATAAGTCTATGAGCAAGTTCATCCCTTTTAGACCTATGACATGTATGCAAGTTGACACCTTTATGATAGGTCTATGACATGAACATTTAAGCAAGTTACCATCCTTATGACATATGTGATTCATGCAAGTTTGGGTTGGTTTTGTATGCAAGTTGGGTTTATGGTCATATATGCAAGTTGACACCTTTTTATCCCATGATAATGCTAATGATATGATAAGTTGAACCCATTGTGTGTATGATGAATCTTCTCTTTTGAAGTATGTCATGTTAACGTATTTACGTGGGGACGATGGGGTAAAAATTAATGAACACATAAAATTGTGTGAAGTGGGTATGATTAAACATACCGTAAAGTGGATGGACATAATTGGGAATTTACCTATTAAGTTAGGTCTACCCATATTATGGAATTGGGAATTTACCTATTGAGTTAGGTCTACCCATATTCTTAAATATTTGTAATTAATTAGGGATAATTAATACAAATTATGGGGGTGATTAATTAGGTGTAATTAATCTACTAAGACACGAGGTTGGACCCTTTTTGTAGCATAAGACTGCCCGGAACCGACCGGCAAATCCAGCGGCTACAAATGATTGGCCCAATGTGAGAGGTCTTAGTTACAAACTAAATACGTGACAAGTGTAAAGACACGAGGTTAGACTCTGTTATGGTGTAAGGCTGCCCGGAACCAACCGGCATATCCAGCTGCCATAAAAGACAGTCTAATGTGAGAGGTCTTTACAAAGGTTACGATCTTAATTAACTAAGAAACACTTAACCAAATTAGCATGTAGTGGGGCATGAGGGGTTAAGTGGGTGCCTTGGGTGGCATGTAGTAACTAATGGGGGTGCCTTGGGTGGCATGAGGAAACTAGTGGGTTGCCTTGGGTGGCAATAGAAAATACAATTAGAATACTTAACCAAAGTGGAACATGTAATTAAACATGGGTAAAGGGTTAAGTAAGTGCTTTGGGTGGCATGTGGAAATCTAGTGGGTGCCTTAAGTGGCAATTGAAATATGATTAGATGACTTAACCAAACCTTAACATGTAGGTGGGCATGATTATAAAAGGGGTTAAGTGGGATACACTAGATAAAATAACAAGCTTAGGTGGTAGCTTGTGGGGGCCCATTTCAACCAATATCCCAAACGTATCTTAGTGGGCTCGACTCTAATCGAGTGACGGGACACGCATATTGGGCTTGACTATAAGAGGCCAAAACGGGTAGCGGTGGCAACGCGAGTCCAACAGGTTTCATCTGCGTGTGTGGACCCGGGATGGTAGGTAAGACGTTGTTGCATCGTGTAGATATAACCCGTGCACCATTTGTTGTATCGGGCTAGCCACTTTGGGGAGTGATACACCCCATTGTGGGGCCAACACGGATATCTACGGTAGGGAGCCGATCGCTTGGGAGTAGTGGGTATACCTAGTAGGAGATAGGGGCAGACGACACCTATGTAGTGAGCTAGGGGTACACGAAACTACTGGGTAAAATTACTAAGTACACTTAGTGGGATCAACCTTTAAGTAGGAATCGCCCTTGGGTGGGTAGAACTGGTGTGGTGCAGTGTAAGAATTACCCTTGGGTGGGTAGAATCTGGGGTGGTGCAATCTAGTAATTATCCTTGGGTGGGTAAATGCGTCTTTTCGTTTATCTTAGAACATCCTGTGTTTAGTTGGCTACTTAGTGAAGTCATTATCCCCAGAGGTACCGTATCTTGCTTATATCATACCCTAATTACTTTGGTGATTGTATTGTTAGGGTTATAGGACTCACTCAGACTTATGTCTGACCCCGTTGTTTTTATCTTTTTCCCAACCCTCAGGTTATCAGAGTGGGCCTAGCACTAGTGGGCTTTGATCAGACTGCTTTATCTATCTTTTGGAGCTTGGACCGTGGATGAAAAGCTCAGTTTATCTTTTCTACTATGGCTATTAGGTTATGTAGTGGGATTATGTACTTTTGTTTTTATCAGGATGGATATTATGTACTTGACCCTTATTTATGGTTTTGGTGTAACCAAACATGTTTTACTTTCCGCTGGAATGAAATGATGTTTTAAATTCTCAAGTATTACTTATATCTGTCTTGTTGTAATTTTTCTGTTCTATATTCACTCAAAATACTCCACCGATGTTATGGCATTCCCTTAGTGAGTGACCATAGCGGGTGTGGGGTGTTACAAACATGTCCGAATTTCGGAAGATATATAAGAGTTGGGAGGTTCGCTCAAAAAGGAAAAAGAGAATGAGTCCTCAAATCTTCAAGTTTCCCCATGTCTTCATAAAAAGAGTCTTGAAGAAAAGTCGAAATCCGAACATTCCCAGGCAGCACTAAATCGACCTGGATCTTTGGTCGAGCCTTCCTCCGTCGATCGAATCAAAGAACTGGAAAGGGATTTTCCGGATTTCGTATTTGTGGGGGTTGAACTGATCCCCGAGTTACAGCTACTGTCGGGTGCTTTTTGTCGTCGTATTCGCAACAACTTCGATCACGTCCTTTCTCAATACGACATATTGCGTGAGTGCGCCGGAAAAGTAAGTAGAGTACTGAAAGAAAAAATAATCAAGATTACTAGTTTGAAAAGGGATGTGGCGAAGGACAGGGAGGCTTTTGGTTCTCTTAAGAAGAAGGTTAAGGGCCTGGAATTACAGGCGGCTGCTGACAAAGCGGAATACGAAAAGATGATAAAGGATTTGGATGCCCAGGTCAAGCAGGGGAGTCAAAAGTGTGACTCCATGAAAGATGAAATCAAATCTTTAAGGGATGACAAGGTTCGACTAAATTTGGAAGTGCAGAATCTCAAGGCTACACTTCATACGTCTGAATTGGCCAAAGGATTGGCCGAACAGAATGCCCTGCAGCAATCGAGTCAGCCAGCGACCTGAGGCTCCAGCATGACATTGACATCCAAACGGTCGAATCAAAGATGCTCAAGAAAAGTCCGAGTTAAAGAAGGGCACGCTCATCAGGTTCTCGAGTTCTTTGCTAAGTTCCTTAGCCATAGGGATCTATCCTGGATGCCAAAGTATTCCACGGTTTTAGCTGATATGTGGGAATAATCCTAGGTAAGGAAAAAGAAAAGCACAAGGGCAGCCAGTAGATGAAGAACTTTTAATGACTCAAATTCTAAACGAGAAAGAACGGGCAATGTTGGTCGAACGGAGAAGGCAGGAAGAGGTTGCAGTAGCGGCATAGCGTTATAGGTTAAAAGGGAAGTCGGACCCTATAGAGGAAAATGATAGCGGCCAGGTCGAGATGCCCGCCATTGCTAACATTAAGAGAGGCCCGTCATCTACCCTTCCGCCTGACCCAATCGGAGTTGCTAAAGAGAAACCAACCAAGCCTGATGTCCAAGGTAGGGTTACAAATTTATTTTAAGCCTATCTATCCGACATTGATCTACACACTACCTTCTCCTCTTCCTTCTTTTAGGCATCACTGGAGCAAATGAAAGTGTAGGAGTGGATGTCGCCACTAATGAGAGAGAAGATGACGGTGGTACAGTTAGAGGATCGAAGACAGGGAAAATTAACATAGGGCCATCAGAGGACAACGATATCAAAATAGTCTCAAAATCGAGAAAAGGTGATTGTCCTCCTATGGCAGAGGTTCAAGCTCGAATGGAGATGCAAATTTCTGCCATAAAACCTGAACCATCGAAAGACGTTATGAACACTCAGCCTGTTCGAGCTATTCCCTCAACTATCCTTTCTTTGGTTGAAGTTCCTCCATTTCCAGATTCTGTTAACATGTAGGCCCTGACTTTAATCTTTCGTCCCTTTGGGAGTATGCTTGGGGGAATTAAACGCTTACTGAGTTCTAGGAAGGCAATGAAGATTGATGAACAAAAAGATTCAACTGATGCGCTCAAGCGCGGGGAGATACCGCCTTTATCTTGAGCTTTAGTTGTGAATTTTTTTTCGTTTTTCGGGAAGCCTTGTGCGAAATATGATCCTCGCGTCTTTGTAATTATTGAACTTCATGTCTTGAAGGCAATGCTTGAAATGTACCTGTCATTCAACAGCATTTTGTAATCATGATAACACGAATGATATTTTATGTGTTCTGCAAGTATTCGTGTCACTTTTGTGCAAAAATGATCTTCAAATTTCTCGTCTTATCTCAGCTCCGAGGGTTATTTAGTCGTTTCCCTAACCGGAGTTGTTTTTCGTCTTTCTCGTCCCTAGTGTCAGGGAAGCCATTTGGAACAACGAACCATTTAGTCGTGCTCATGCGGATCCAACCCTTATCAGGGGTTGGGTGTCATTGAACGGGTTACACTTTCAGTCCTTTATACTCACCTTCTTAGTCGGTAAGAGAGGGGAGTTTTATAAAGATTCGAGCGGTCTCTAGTCGGGGTGCACCTTTCACGCTCTTTCGTCGTTTATACTCGTCCTCAAGTCGTGAGGATTAGAGTTCTGTCCATATGATCAGTTATAGTATTTAGTTGGCATCACCCTTATAGTTTCCAGAGAAGGGGCCAGTAACTAATCAATCACTCCGAGTTTACAGCAAATAATTAGAGAAAGAATGGAGCTTTTTATTTATAAACTACTCCAAACGACAAATTATTGCTTATTACAATGCTAAAACAAATAGGGAAATAAAAAAATTTGGAAATTTTAAGAAAGATAAAGTCGTAAATGCTTTGTGTTCCATGCTCTCGGGAAAAGCTCGCCGTCAACGGTCGATAATCTAAAACTCCTGTTGTTTAGTTTTCATTGTATAACGTAGGGTCCTACCCATCGAGGGCCCATATGAACGGGAACCAGGATGATCCGCTTCAAAACAAGGTCGCCTATCTCAAAATTCTTCGGTCGGACCTTTTTGTTGTAATACCGCGCAACCCTATGCTATGGGCCGTTGCATGAAGATTTGCCTCTTCGCTTTTTTCATCAATCGTGTCCAACGACGTCAAGAGGGGTGCTTTGTTAGTCAAAGGGTCGTAGTAAGTCATTCGTTGTGATGGGACTTCAAGCTCTATTGGGAGAACTGTGTAACGACCCGCAAATCCGAGCTATCTGAGTTGACTAAATACACCATACGTCCAACCCAAATAACACAGAAATACGAACCATTAATAGAAAGAAGATAGAGGGTGAGAATAGATAAGATAGAAAACTTATAATAGAAGAAGAATAACATAATCACAACATAGAACCTCACATCGCAGCGGAACAAAATATAATATATAACAGCTTTTGAAATACAAAATTTTAATTATAGATACATTCATCATTTATCAGAATACACACTTACAATACAGCGGAAATAACACTAGGTAACTAATGCTGAAGCCTCCTGCTCCAAACTCCTCTAAGTGAATATGTAAAATCCCGACTACTTGACTGCCCGTACAAATTTTGGGCACCCAAGAGTTTAGGGAAAACAAAACAAAATAAACTCTGGGTCAGTCATGGGACTGGTGTGAGTAAACTCCAACCATTTGATTAACTTTTAAAAATCCTTTCGAAAGAAAAGATAATCGTAAGACCGATCCACACATAAACACGGATGGTTTTTACCTTACGATAACCCAAAACACTTTGATACCAAATCCAGTGATATTATAATAATGTCTACATCAAATAAATAGAATATAGCGGAACGCTTGCATCTCACGCTCCATATATATAATATAAAATCAAAAACTGCAGGGCGCTTATTGGAGATTGGATTTTCAACTTGACAAGGTATGGGACCACCTGCCGATAGTGTATCTCTAGAGGCGAATACACTGGGTTCAACAAGAACGTCTTGCAACCCGGCCCACACATGACCGACCACTCATTTCGCTTGAGTGTATCGAATGTATATCACCAACGGTTGGGATCAGCAACCGTTTCCCGATAAGGGACAGCATCGATAGATTAAAGAAGCAATTGGAATTTCTCTAGATAGGAGATTATGCATCCTAATGGGTGCGACCCACATAGCCATGTTGCCTGCCCGATTTTTGTCATTTCCCGGTTGTTGAGGCCTGAGGCTACGCATACTTACCATTCATTGATAACACAATCACTTTGAATGCCACATCGTCAGATCCGTTAATCACTAGTTGAGTTTGCTCAAATATTCTGGATGTTATGCTAAGGGAATAAATCCGTTGCAACCATATATATTTTACAGACCAACTCATTTGATCATTGGAAATACTCTGTCAGACATTCGTCCATTTACGTTCGTTCTGGGATTGAACGAAACCGAAGGCACTATTTCTATTTAATAGAAAAAAGTCCTTGCACTTTACTCCGTCTTCAATATATTCAGCATACTTGGTTCGCAACGCTTATGCTGATACGGAGTGGTTCTTCGGATAATAATCCAACCGGTCTCTCCATATTGACAACGATGGTCAAAAACTTCGATAGTCTGTGGTTTAACTATCGAATAAAAACAAGTGTTCATCCAAACATATCAAACAAATCACTGGGCTCTTTAATTAATATTTCATTAATTAAATATCTTCTCCATTTCCTTATCAATATTTGTTAACCAAATATTTACAAGTATCGCCTCCTTTTATTTTCTATAGTTAGAAAATATTTTCGATTTTAATTGGAAAACATTCCAATCACTTATCTCTTCCACGAACTCATTTAGTTCTATACTTAGGAAACATTTGTTATTTTATTTCCAAGTTTACATTTATTTGGGTTAAAACGGATGTTGTGTAAAACATCGTTACGACAACCCAAATATATACATTCAACTAAATCTCTTTAAACGTTGATCTTCGAGACTGAGTTTTGCTATTTATCGGTTGTTAATGAGACCAATCAAGTTGGGGTATAATTACCTCTCAGACCTTGACTGAATAACATTCATAACGTCAAAACAGACAAGACTACTTACTCGAATAATCCATACTATACAAACCAATTATCTATTTTTAAAACACGTATACATTTCCCTTGTTATTTTTAACAAATCTAAGTTATAGTTTTCCTTCTTGTTTCAAATATCCTATTTAAATTTGTTTCATTATCTAATTCTCTATATATATCGATATATGGATTTCTAGTTATCAAATTTTCTTAAAAATAGTCTAACTCCTTAAATTTTCGGAAAAATTCGCCATAACCTCCCCTGTATCGGGAGCATCGGGAAATTTCAAATAGCTTCCCGGTAACTTCTCATCTCAAAAAGAAAAAGAAAAAGCCAAGCGGCTTGCCGATACGGCGCATAAAATCTCATATATGAATTAAACATGTACCTTATTGTCGAGCACACTAATTATATACCTTCATCACTTTATCCCATAACTGTCTCCGGTATATCTATACCTGTACAATTCATTTCAACTTCATACACTCGGTTTGACTCAATTCGTTAAAGTAACTCTTTAACTAACTCTTTGCCCATTTCGCTTGTATATATGAATATAACACGTTTCAAATATATTTCAACTTACTTATCAACTAATTGAATTCAAATTTTAATTTAAGTTCTATATTTGATTTCAAATATATGTTTACAATTCAAAAATTCAATTTTCAAAGTTCGACTTCAATTCACCACTCAATTAACTAATTCTTCTTTGACTTAGTTAATTCTATTCAATAATCAAAATTATGATTATTGTTTCAAAAATCACTTTTCTTACTTCACTTGAGTTCACCTTTATGTTCTAACTCAAGACCAGGTTTTTGTATGGAAATTCGGATTTTTATTTACTTAAAAATCCCTATATTTATTATTTAAAATCCATTATGATTTTAATGGTTTCTGGCGCTGCACTTTTAAAAATTTGATTTTGACATAACTCAAAATCTATTCGACGAAATCCAGATTTTTTTTCTTCCATTAGAAAACTATTATTCAACTGGTCCTGACGATTCTTGTTTCAAAGAATTCCGACTTCAATTGAGTCTTGTATACTCAATTGAAGTTCGAGTCGCCAATTTACGAACTGCAGCGCTGCGGCGAGTTCGTTTTAATTATATTTATATATATATATATACTTTTAAACTTCTTTAAAATGAATCCAACTCCATTTTAACTCTATTTGAATTTCTTGATTCAAATTCCAATCTCGCTTTTATTTGAATTCTATATTCAAATTCCAATTCCTTTTCTATTTGAATTCTATGTTCAAATTCTATTTCCTTTTCTATTTGAATTCTATGTTCAAATTTCCATTTCCTTTTCTATTTGAATTCTAAATTCAAATTTCCATTTCCTTTTCTATTTCTCAAATTCTATATTCAAATTTCCTTTATTCAACTCCCATTTAAATTCCTATATTCAAATTCTATAGTTGAATTTCCTTTTCTATTTTATATTCAAAATCAATACTTGAATTTCTATTTCAATTTCCATATTCAAATTCAATGCTTGAATTTCTATTTCAATTTCATCTTCAAATTCAATACTTGAAATTCCATTTGAATTCTATTATTCAATTTTTATACTTGAAATTTCATTTGAATTCTATTATTCAATTTCTATTTCAATTCTTCTTTGAAATTCTATATTTCAAATTCAATTCAATTCTTCTTTGAAATTCAATATTTCAAATTCATTTATTCAAATTCCTTTATTCCTCTATTCACATTCCTTTATGAATTTCTATATTCAAATTCCATATTCAATTCTTTTTGAATTCTCGATTCAAATTCTATATTCAATTCTGTTTGAATTCTCTATATTCAAATTTCTATATTCAATTCTGTTTGAATTCTCGATTCAAATCCCTTTATTAAGTTTCCATTTGAATTTCTATATTCAAAATTCTATTTCAAATTCTTTTATTCAAATCCCTTTGAATTCCTCTTTGAATTTCCTTTATTCAAATTCTATATTTGAATTTCATTATTCAATTTCATTTTCAATTCTATTTGGATCTATTTGAATTTTCTATATTCAAATTTCAAATTCAATTCTATTTTAGAAAAATAGAATTTCCTTTCTAATTCTCAAATATCCTTTTTCATGATATTTTTAAATATAATTACTTAAGCCCAGTGATATTTAAACACACAAAGCAACCAATTATTTATTTTTCTAACACATCATATATAACTATATATGCAAACAAATAAACAAACAGATAATATATTTTTGAGGAATCCAGTTGGATTCCTCCAACCTGTTTTCCTGCATCCACAGATGTTAGCACATAAATAATACCCATTCTGCTTCGTGGCAGAATATCGTGGTATAGAAGGTTATCCACTAATCATAGCGTGGGGCGTATAGGGTAATCATCCGCTTTGAAACTGCGGGCATCCGCTAATGAGACTGCGGGAATCCAACCAATCAATCAACCCAATATATATATATATAATAGCCTAAATAACTAATATATATAAAACAAGAAGAAAAATCCAAACAAGCAACAACAATTATTTATAAATAAAAGGTGAGTGAGATTTACTCACCTCGATTTTATTTGGCGAATATCTATTTAGAATTCCTTATCGTCTTAGCTTTGAATCCATTTACATGACATCTTTGCGTCTCCGAATCGACTTGAATGAAGATTACTTTTCACCTATGATATTTGATTTTAATTATCGATTTTTCTATTATACAATTTGATTAACTACTTACACAAATAATTAAACTAATTCTAAGTATTTAAATTTCAAAAAAAAACGTATACCTTATTTCTTGAACACCACGAAGCATACTTAAATATCACCAATCAAATTTTTGCTGCACATCAGCCTTGAAACCTGCCTAATCACTTTGACATTTAATCGAACAACTTGTTGACAAACTCCATCTTCAATTACCATAGCCGCTGCCCTCACCTTCTCAGCTTCATTGACATCACCACCATCCCTAACAAACGACCTCCGCTATATTGTCCTACAACCAACAGTCACTTTCCACTTCTCAAGCTTCATATTTTCATTTTCGCACTCTCAAATCTCCTCACTATTGTCGCTTAGAAAAGGAACTCCAGTTCAACCCAACACATTCCAACTTCACGCCCTTCCCACTGTCGCACCCAAACCCCGTCCATCCATCTGCTGAGTCCCCTCATATTTCCACTATCACACCACCATTCCATTCCGACATCATGCCATTAACACCACAGATCAACATACCCTCCTAAACTTAGCTAATCCCCACCATCGCACCAATTTAATCATATCGCAGTGACCCCCAAATCAAGTAAGTTCGAACCTTTATCTTCCCCCACAAATCGCGAGCTCCTCCACTGTATCGAGATTCATATTTCACTGCGGTTTGACTTAACTCGAGAGCACTCGAGGTGCCGAGCTTCAGCAGACCTTTGGTCTCCATCTCGATTCGCGATTCCTTTTTTTTCCGCGAAAGCGATTTTGAGGATTTAAGAGGAAAAGAACGAACTGGGTTGGTTTGAGGATGAGAAGTATACGAAGGCCATGGGTTTGTTTATAACTGCGAACAAGGGAAAAATGTACTGCTGCCATAAATTTTTGTTTCCTGGATTCTGAAACTTGGAGACAAAGTTGTTGTCTCGAGGAAGCTATAGTTCTGCGAAATGAAATGCTTAGGGGGGCTGTGGTACTTTAGTTGGCTTGATATCCAACACTTAGTTGCCCTATATTTTTATTTTTATTTAATTATAATTAATATGAATTTATTTTATTTAAAATTCCCGTTGATTACGAACTCTGTTTTTAGCGTAGTAACTGACACCCATAGGGTCATACAACTATTCTGAAAACACTAGAACAGATTCCATGGCCTAATTTGAATGTTTGGAAAAGATATCAATTTAAACTAACTTTTTAAATTAAATTCAATTGCTTAAAATATAAATAGATTTCAAACAATTAAATTCATCGAAATTAAATAATTAACTATTATTCCAAATCAAATGAAATTTATATTAATTGACTGAACTGTTTAAATTCAGATTTTAACCATGAATTCAATTATTACCATTTCATATTACGATAATTAAATATATTCTATGATAAATTCAATATAAAGTCTATTTATATATCCAATTCAACATTTAAAATAAATTTAAATATCCAATATTAAATAGCTGAAAATCTGGGACGTTACATTCCTTCCCCCTTAAGAGAATTTCGTCCCCGAAATTACTAAGGTAGAAAAAATGCAACTAACCCATTAACTTTTCAAATCTTACTTATGTTTAAACTCAACTTTTCAAATTTCAACAAATTCAGTCTGACCAAAACTTTTGGTTATCGTTTATATTACATCTCATATATATTCACATTCATTTCATATTCAAGTCATATGTATTCAACTCATTCATATTGGTTTTACTCAATTTATTTGCTTCAATCTATTTAACTTGCTTAAGTTAAATTTAAATTCCAGAATTCAAATTCCCGGGCTTCTATTTCAAATTCTTTTGAAATAAATATATACATATAATTATAACCCATCACAAATTCAAAACATTTGAATTTTCCAAAATAACTTGCTTTCTTTCAAACAAACTTCCATCAAAAACTTTTTTTTTTTAAGGTAGCATTCCATAACTTAGAATTCGAAAATGAACACTGATGAAGCTGCAGTCATCATCAGAATTATTTTCCAGCCACTGAAGTGAGTTCAGTGCTTTATCACTTTCAAAATCCATTTAAAAATGATTTTTATTCAAAAACCCTTCAAAACAAAGCTATATTATCTTAATATACTTCAAAAAATAAATTCAAATCTCACAGGATTTTAAATTCTGAATTCTGGTTTGAATTCAATTTTAGTTCATCTCCTTCGTATATTTAATTCATATACAAATTCCGTTTTGGTTACAAATAACCATTCCAATTTTTATAATCTCGTTTGATTATAATCCTAACAATCAACACATCCATATAATATAATAATTTCAGAAAATTATTCTTTTTATATCAAAATAGAAATTTGGGTAAAAATATTTCATCTACCCACTTAAAAACAATATCGTGTTCAATCCTCTGTTCAAGTGTTTATAAATTCCTATCGAATTTGTGGCGTCCCACTATTCGACCAGAATTCATAAACCACTCAATAGACCAGCCAACACAATATGAAACAATTTTTATATCAACTAACAAATACGCGCTCTCGTATATACATACACTCAACTCATTCTAGGGCACTGCTGACCCTATCTCTAATGAGCACATTCCACCAAAGCCTAGGTATTCGCTCAACCTAAGCTCTGATACCAACTGTAACGACCCGCAAATCCGAGCTATCTGAGTTGACTAAACACACCATACGTCAAACCCAAATAACACAGAAATACGAACCATTAATAGAAAGAAGATAGAGGGTGAGAATAGATAAGATAGAAAACTTAGAATAGAAGAAGAAGAACATAAACACAACACAGAACCTCACATCGCAGCGGAAAAAAATATAATATATAACAACTTTTGAAATACAAAATATTAATTATAGATACATTCATCATTTATCAGAGTACACACTTACAATATAGCGGAAATAACACTAGGTAACTAACGCTGAAGCCTCCTGCTCCAAGCTCCTCTAAGTGAATCTGTAAAATCCCGACTACTTGACTGCCCATACAAATTTTGGGCACCCAGGAGTTTAGGGAAAACAAAACAAAATAAACTCTGGGTCATTCATGGGACTGGTGTAACACCCCGAATTTTCTATTAACACTAAAGTTGCTAAAATATTAATAAGTGTGTAAGAGAGGGGATGTATCTAATATGAATATAAAAATATTAATAAGTGTGTAAGAGAGGGGATGTATCTAATATGAATATAAAAGTGTGTAAGAGAGGGGATGTATCTAATATGAATATAAAAATATTAATAAGTGTGTAAGAGAGGGGATGTATCTAATATGTATATAAAAACAATAATAAGTAAAGGGGGATGTATCTAATATGTACATTGTAGAAAATATATATATATATTTATGACATGAATAGAAGTTTATTAATATGCTGAGTGTTTGCTGAGTCACTTCTGACTCATTGCTGAGTCAACAAGATAAACCCCATCTTGTCTGAACGGCTGCGGTTATTTCTAGGTTAAATCTAATGGCCTAAATGAATTCTAAAATCTATAAATAAGTGGGTAGACCCTAGACCTAAATCACTTGTAAAATTAGAGAAGCTACCGTCATGCTGCTGCCATGGAGTTCAGCATAGCCGTCACAAACTAAGAAGAGGAAGCCTAATCATCTACAACTAAATCTACACAAATCAAATCAAAAGATCTCTCTTTCTCTAATTCTTTTCTTTTGTTGGTGAGTATGATGATTCTCACAAGACTATTACAAACTAATTTGACTCAGTTATGAATGGATCACAAGAAAGTGATGTGATTTGTAATTGTAAATTCTATATATTGTGGATCTCTTATTATGTTATTATGTTGTCGTATGATGTAAATTATATATGTTATGTCATGCTATGTTGTAAATTCTCTTATGCTATGTCGTGCTATGTTGAGAATCATGTCAAGCTATGTTATACTATCATACTATGCCATGTTATAAATCATGCTATATTATGTTGAAAAATCATGCTGTTGGATCATGCTTAAAGTTATGTTTTTTTTCTTAATTTAAATGGATCTTGTTTATGGGAATTTGCCTATTAGGTTAGGTGTACCCATAAACTTGAAACTATAATTAAATAAAACTTGATTATGGGAATTTGCCTATTGAGTTAGGTGTACCCATATAAAACCATGTTGTTAAAAAATTAGATGATGTTGATTCACACATGTTCATATGTAAGTTTATGAAAATTGATTGAGATCATATTAGGTGAATTTTGAACAAGTTGACACCTTTAGATCCATGACATGTATAATCTATGCAAGTTGGACATATGCAAGTTTCACCCCTTATTATGATTCATTTGGTCACATATACAAGTTGTTATTATGATAATCTCTTTTATGCTATGAGTTAGGCTATTCGAGTCTAACATATATTTTGCGAATAAACGTTCAAACGTGGGGTAGGGGTAATATTAGAAATTAATAAATTGGGTGCAATTTTGTAAGATGTTGCATACCATGAATGAATGTCCATAATTGAGTCAATTATGGACATTGTTAAAAATTGGAAGTAATTAATAATTCAAGTAGGGAATTATTAAAATTGGGGGAAAGTGGATTATTATTAATAATCAATGCTTAGGACACGAGGTTGGACCCGTTTGTGATGTAAACCTGCCCGGACCCGCCCGGCAAATCCAGTAGTCACAAATGTCGGCCCAATGTGAGAGGTCCTAGGCCCAAACTAAAGCATAACAGTTGTAAAGACACGAGGTTAGACTCTTTTATGGTGTAAGACTGCCCGGACCCGCCCGGCAAATCCAGCTGCCATAAATGCCAGTCTAATGTGAGAGGTCTTTATGAGGTTATGGCCTTAATGAACTAAGAAATACTTAACCAGATAATCATGTAAGGTGGGACATGGGGGTTAAGTAGGTGCCTTGGGTGGCATGAGGAATCTGGTGGTTGCCTTTAGAGGCATTTGAAATACGATTAGACTTAACCAAACACACATGTAAATGAACATGACTAAGTGGGTTAAGTGGGATGGACTAATGGGGACAAGCTTAGGTGGAATGCTTGTGGTAAATAGTGGGGGCCCATTTCAACCAGTATCCCAAAACGTATCTTTGTGGGCTCGTCCCAAGTCGAGGACGGGACACGCATACTGGGTTTGACTATAAGAGGCGAAAACAGGGAGCGGTGGCAACGCAAGTCCAACGGGTTTCATATGCGTGTGTGGACCCGGGCTGGTAGGTAAGACGTTGTTGCATCGTGTAGGTATAAGCCGTGCATGTCCGTTGTATCAGGTTGCCACTTTAGGGGAGTGATACACCCCACTGTGGGGCCAGCACGGGTATCTACGAGTTAGGGAGCCGATCGAATAATGGGAAGTAGGGTACACCTAGTGGAGATAGGGGCAGGCGGCACCTATGTAGTCAGCTAGGGGTACGTAAAGCCATTGGGAAAGTTTCTAAGTGAAGCTAAGTGGGATGAATCTTTAGGGTGACTGGTGTGGTGCAGTATAGTGTTTATCCTTTAGTATTTAGGAGCGCCTATAACGTTGCCTTTAGCGATTGTCTATGTCCTTAATCTGCTCTTCATAGACATTTTCTTGTTTTCCAGCTTATGCCTTAGTCCAGTTATTTTGGTAATAGTATTGTAGAATTATCATATTCACCAGACTTTATGTCTGACCCCCTCTTTGCCATCCTTTTTCTCCCTTCAGGTCCGCAGGTTGGGCCAAGTTCTAGTGGAGCCTAGTTGGATCGCTTATCTTCTGGAAAGCTTGGACTGCTGAAGTAAAGTCCAGCTTGTTATCTTTCTTTTTAATGGCTATTCATGTAATGGGATTATGTACTTGTTTTATCAAGATAGATATTGTACTTGACATTGAATATGGTGTTATGATGTAATCAAACATGTTTTGACTTCTGCTACAATGAAATAAAGTTTTTGAATTTCCAAGTACTATTTTATATCTGTCTTGTTGTAATTTTACTGTTCTATATTCACTTAAAACCTCCATGGAAGTTAATGCATTCCCTTTGTGAGTGATATTAATGGACGTGGGGTGTTACACGTGGTATCAGAGCATAAGGTTACCAGAACAGATAAAAAAAAATTTAGAAAAATATTTTTTTTCTAAAGTATTTTTGGAAGATGTGCTTTCAAAAAAAAAAAAAAAAAAAAACATGTTATTTAAAGAGAGTTTTTATGAAAAACATAATCCCAAATAGCCACATCCTTATCTTTATCTTTCGAATTCTCCATTTTGAATCTTTCCTTTTTCGTTTCAGCATGGCTGAAGATCTTAATCTCCCAGTAGGTGTGACGATTCCAGGGTGGTTTAGGAGATACTTGGAGGCAAGGGCCACCACTGCAGGCCCAGCGGATACTCCTCCACCCCTAGTTGCACCCATTCCTCCTCCTCCTCCTCGTGTTGACACTTTTGCAAAGACGTGCAAGGAATTCAAGGCTATGGGAGGAAAAACTTTTCAAGGGACTGAGACGTTTGTGGAGGCCAGAGATTGGCTTAAGGAGACTGAGGAATTGTTGGATATCTTTGAAGTGGAAGATGGGAGGAAAGTCCGTTTAGCTGCTTGGTTAATGAAGGGAGAGGCCTCGTTTTGGTGGGAGGTCACTAACGGGGAATGTCCAGTTGATTCATGGGCGGATTTCAGACGAAGGTTTGAGGCAAAGTTTCTTTCAAGGGCAGAGGAGAACTTAAATATGGAAAAATTCCTGGCACTAAAGCAAGGGAGCTCATCAGTAAAGGAATATGTCAATAAATTTAATCAGTTAGCAAGGTTTGGCTTGGAGTTGGTGAACACGCCAGAGAAGAAAGCTTTGAGGTTCGTTAGAGGCTTGAATGAACCGTTGCAAGGGTTGGCTATGACCCACATCCCTATGGGAGCCACCTTTGAAAAGCTAGTAGAAATGGCACTCATGCATGAGGATAAGGCAGTTGAAAAGAAAGGGGATCAGAAGAAACCCCAACAGCAAAATAAGAAGGGTGGTAAAAACAATAATGGCAAAGGGAAGAAGAAATGCTTCAATTGTGGGACGCCTGGCCATCTCAGCAAAGATTGTAGAAAGAAAAAGAAGACTGGTTGTTTTCATTGTGGAGATGCGGGACATTTAGTGAAGGACTGTCCAAAGAAGGGGCAGAGGGCAGGGTCTACCTCGGGAGGACAGGTGCAGGCTCTTATGGCACCAGGGCAGGCAAGGGGGCAAGTTCAGGCTATTGCGGCCCCACCGCTGCAAGAAAGAGGTAGAACAATTTCTGTTGAAAGCTTAGTTTTTCTGTTTGATCATCCTGTCCGTACCTTATTCGATTTTGGCGCATCTCATTCGTTTATCTCTGCATCATTAGTTGAATCACTGCACTTGAACACCAGTTTAGTAGAGGATCCCTTGGTCGTTTCAAATCCAATTGAGGGTTCGGCTCATTTGACCATGATATGTTTGGATTTGAAAATCTCTATACTTAGCGTTGAATTTAGATGTGATGCTTATGTATTGGGCTTCACGGGCTATGGGCTAAATTTAGGAATGGATTGGTTGTCTAGAAATAGGGCCATTCTTGATTGTGAAAGGAGAGTAGTTAGGCTTGTGACTCGCCTTGGTAATGCTCTCGACATCTTTTGTAATCCCATAAATTCCGTTATGCTAAGTTATCTTGAATCGCTTGACGCGTCTGTAGAGAACCTGCGATCGGTAGAAGTGGTCCGGGAATATCCGGATGTGTTTGAGGAGGTGAAGGGCTTACCTCCAAAGCGGGAGATAGACTTTCGAATTTATCTTGTGGATAATGCTAAACCCGTATCTTTGCCAGTGCGCCACATGGCTCCTCGTGAAAGGAGGGAACTCAATAAGCAAGTAAAGGAGTTGCTTGAGAAGGGGTTCATAAGACGTAGTATATCGGAGTGGGGTGCTCCAGTAGTTTTTGCCACAAAGGCGGATGGGTCTCTTAGACTTTGTATGGACTATAGAGAACTAAACAAGCTTACTAAAAAGAACCGACACCCACTGCCGAGGATTGACGATCTCTTTGATCAGTTAGTTGGCGCCTCAGTGTTTTCGCAGTTGGACTTAGCCACTGGCTTTCATCAACTGAGAGTGGCTGAGGATAGTATAGATAAGACTGCTTTTAGGACTCCTGACGGATTCTATGAATGGCTAGTGATGCCCTTTGGTTTGACAAACGCCCCTGCATATTTTGTTGATTTGATGAGTAGGGTGTTTAGGGAATACCTTAACAAATTCGTGGTAGTCTTTGTGGATGACATCTTAGTCTTTTCTAAGAATAAAGAAGAGCACTCCCTACATCTTAGGGAAGTGTTGGAAACCCTTCGAGCGCATAACCTTAAAGCAAAATTTTCTAAGTGTCACTTCTGGAGGAAGGAAGTACGGTTCTTAGGGCACGTGGTTTCCAAAGAAGGGATAGCAGTGGATCCCGCAAAGGTGGTGGCCATCCAAGATTGGAAGGTCCCTAAAAATGCAACCGAAGTAAGAAGTTTCTTGGGGTTGGCTGGCTATTATAGGAAGTTTATCAAAGACTTCGCAAAAATATCAGCTCCATTGACACGGTTAACGAAGAAGAACCTGGTTTTTACGTGGGACAAAGATTGCGATGATGCGTTCCAACGTTTAAAGAGAGCCTTAACTTCAGCCCCAGTCTTAGTGCTGCCAGACGAGAATAAACCGTTTACCATCTATACTGATGCTTGTGGGACGGGACTTGGCGCGGTCCTCATGCAAGAGGGAAGAGTAATAGCCTATGGTGGAAGGCAGTTGAGGGTTCATGAAAAGAATTACCCCACGCATGACTTAGAGCTAGCCGCAATTGTTTTCGCGCTTAAGTCTTGGCATCACTATCTTCTTGGTGAGAAATTCGAACTGTTCACTGACCACAAATCATTAAAATACTTATTCTCTCAGAAGGATTTGAATTTAAGGCAGCAACGGTGGATGGAATTCTTAGCCTCCTACGATTTTGAAATAGCATATACCCCGGGCAAGGGTAACGTGGTGGCAGACGCCTTAATTAGGAAAAGGTTGTCCTTGAGTCCGTTGTTTGTTGAACGACAAAGCTTAGAATTCATCTCTATGTTTGACTTTAGACCCTCCGTTGACTTAGTACCCGGTCTGTTAGCATCCTTTGAGGTTAGACCTACACTTCTAGGACGGGTTGGTGAGGCACAGCGAGACGACCCACAGTTGGTTGAGATAGTAGAAAAGCTCAAAGGGGGGGGGAGTCGTCAAGCCATCTTCGTAGGTATACCCTAGACGATAAGGGTTGGTTACGAAGGGATAATAGACTTTGTGTACCACAAGACGAAGACTTAAGGAAGGCCATTCTTGATGATGCTCATCGCTCAAAAATGACCATTCATCCCGGCGGGGATAAGATGTACAAAGATATGAAGCGGGTTTTCTTTTGGGCCGGTATGAAAAAGGATGTGGCCGAGTACGTCGCTAGATGCTTGGTGTGCCAACGAGTTAAAGCAGAACAAAAGAAACCCGGTGGGTTGCTTCACCCATTAGAAGTTCCACTATGGAAATGGGAAAGCATCTCAATGGATTTTGTGGATGGATTACCAAGATCAAGGAAGGGTAACACGGGGATTTGGGTTATAGTAGATAGACTTACTAAAAGCGCCCATTTTATTCCCGTGAAAAGTAAGAGGACTGCTCCGTGGTTGGCTTCTGTATACATTAAGGAGATAGTTCGTTTGCACGGTATTCCTTCTAGTATAGTAAGCGACCGTGACCCCATCTTTACTAGCGAATTTTGGAAGAGTTTACAAGAGGTGGTAGGGACTCAGCTATGTTTGAGCACCGCATATCATCCTCAGACAAACGGCCAGACCGAGAGGGTGAATCGCATTCTAGAGGATCTTTTAAGGCTTTGTATCCTAGACTTTGGGGGTACATGGGAAGAGCACCTTCCGTTAGTAGAATTCGCATATAATAATAGCTTTCAGTCTAGTATTGGCATGGCACCTTTCGAAGCTCTTTATGGAAGGCCTTGTCGTTCGCCTACATGTTGGTGGGAATCTACCGATAAAATCCTACTTGGGCCCGATATGGTTAGGGAAACCTCGGAGAAGATTGAGTTGATTCGAAGGAGGATGAAAGCAGCACAAGATAGGCAGAAATTGTATGCTGATAAGAGGAGGACAGATCTTGAGTTTGACATTGGGGACATGGTTTTTATCAAAGTATCTCCGTTACAGAATGTTGTTCGCTTTGGGTCCGTGGGGAAATTAGCACCAAGGTTTGTAGGGCCGTTTCCTGTAAAAGACAGGATTGGGAAGATGGCATATAGGGTGGAGTTGCCTGAGAAACTTAGTGGAGTACACGACGTATTCCATGTATCACATTTGAGGAAGTGTTTGCACAAGACCGCGGAGGTGGTAGAGCCGAGCTTGCTTAAAGAGGTGGAAATAGAGCGTGATGCAACAATTAGACGAGCTCCTACATGCATTCTTGGGTCGGAGATCAAAAAGTTGAGGAATCGAGAGGTCAGACTGGTTAAAGTGCAATGGGGAGATGATGAGAGCAACGCAACTTGGGAGACAGAAGAGAAGATGCGTTCGTTGTACCCTTTTCTTTTTGAGGGTATGTCTTTTAATTTCTCCTTTATCGCTTAGCTTATCTTATCTTATCTTTAGTATGTCCTCTCATTAGTATCTTTGACCTTTAGTTAGGATAATCCTATGGTTGAAACATGTGTTTGAGACATGTTATGTATGATGGATGCAAAATGGATGCAAGTGTTTGCTAGTGGTTGCTCGTGGATGCATATATACACACACTTTAGGCACTAGATCGGCTCAGTCACTTCATATTGCATATTGCATATATATGGATGTATTTAGTATAATGGATGTATAATGGTTGTACCATCATATGGATGCTGCATTCGGTTGAATGGGTGTGCACGCATATAGAAGTAGTATGTAAGAAATTAGGATCTTTTGCATACATAATGGATTCATGACACTTACATAATTTGCATTAAGGAGATCAACTGAATCAGTAGACCGCCTGATTTCGCATTAGGTAAGGACATGTACTGAAACACCCCACCTCCGTTAGGGTCACTCTCAAAGGGAATGCCCTAATTTTGGTGGAGGTTTATAAGTACAAGTCACAGATATACAAGACAGATATAAGAACACATATTTGTAAACAGCGGAAGAACAACAAACTTTATTTCATAAAGTCAAATACGTGTTACAACAACATCGTTTCCAAAAACATAACATAACACTTTCATAATCTGTCTTGAGTACATTATTTAAAGAAGCATAAATAAAACATAGATAAACTGCAAGAGCCCCATAGTGGATTGTCCAAAGCCATAGTTCAAAACAGGAAAGTCCAAGCAATACATTTCTCTTCTTCAAGCTGGATGTTGAGGTTGGTCAAGCTGTTGTGTTCCCTCCCTGAGGACCTGGGGGGGGGGAAACGGAAGAAAGAAGACGAAAGAAAAGTAGAGTCAGACATAAAGCCTGAGTAAGTCTAGTACTATTTTGTCTATGAATAAAGAACTGGGTATGATAAGTATAAACAAGAAGTGGGCAAGCACAATAAACTTGGTTAAGTTATCTAGGGTCGAATATACTATCGTACCCCATGTTAATCTCTGAACCCATATACTAGTTTCCAATTTGCACCCCATAATCAGGGTGATGAGATCCATTCTATGATGATCGGCTCCTACTCGCAAAGTTACATGTGTCTTACGGCCCCCGATGTCTGTAGTTACCTATGCTGGTCCCACCATGGGGTGTATCAAGTCCCATAGTGGCAACCCGACACAACCTTAGAGTGCACAGGTATGCTACTGGTGTCCAGTGCCTTATTTTTCTGCGCCGGAGTGTGTGCACGCCCGCACTCCGTTAGAACCTACACTGCTGCACCACCGCCGTCGCTTTGACCTCTTACAATCAGCCTAGTAATCGTGCCCCACCCTGCCTAGTTTCAGGGTATCCTGATACACCTTTTAGGGTTACTGCTGAAAAGGGTCCCCCCGTTACTAGGTTTTCTATCTCTAGCCAACATGCTAAGTTGGTTAAGTGTTTCCTAACCTAACCCCACCAGTCCGTTTAGTTTAGCATGTTCCATTTTGATTAAGTCTTTAGTTCACTTAATCCTAACAATCCTGACTCAGCCTTAATTGTCTTATTAAGGCCCTGACCTCTCACATTAGACAGGTATTGTTGTGGCTGCCTGTTGCCGGTTGGTTCCGGGCAGTCTTACGCCACAACTCAGTCTAACCTCGGGTCCTTGCTGGGCTCCATGTTTAACCTCCCACATTGGATAGGTATTGTTGTGACTACTGGACAGCCGGGCGGTTCCGGGCAGGTTTACATCACAACTCAATCCAACCTCGGGTTAAACACATCGTATGTTCTACATTTACATATCTTGTCATTCTTCTTTATTTCTTATATGTAAATATTTGCGGCCCATTATTAAGTTAATGGTGTAAAGGTTACACCAATCACGGGCCCAACCCATACTTGAATTTGGGCCCTTCTATTTTATATTTTCATTAATTAATTAATTTTTAACCCAACGTTATTTTCCCCCGTTTTACATGTCCGTTTATATATATATTGGGCTTAGCCTTTTAAAGCCCAATTTAGCCATGCGAAAGGGGAGGCTTAAAGCGTGATTACATACACAAAGAGGGGAAGGTGAGCGTATGAACTTGCAATATGACGATGGGAATACAAAATAGAAACTGGTGTACTTGCATAGTAGTGACATATACTTTGGTCATAAAACATAGGTGACATGAATCAAAGCATGTGAACTTGTAATTGAGATATCATTATTGACACATGAACCTATATTTTTATTTAGGCATAATGTCAAACATCAGCATGGCATAAATACTTCTAGCATAAACATGGCATAATGTCAAACATAAGCATGGCATAAATACTTCTAGCATAAACATGGCATAATGTCAAACATAAGCATGGCATAAATACTTCTAGCATAAACATGGCATAATGTCAAACATAAGCATGGCATAAATATTCCTAATCATGGTGTTTGCTTTAAACTTGCAAAAAGGGATTTTTGAGTCTAACCTAGCCATGTCTCACATATGTCATCATATAATTCTTTTAAACAAGATAGACTTAATCATAGATTTCAATTATGCCAAATATCATTCATAGCCTAGCCATATTCATAAGTTTTGCAAAAGCATGACTTAATACATGGTTTATGGTGTCAAAATTCCAACATAGTTTCATATGAACTATAACAACCAAACTTGTTTCAATTACTTGCAAAATGATTTATGCACAAAAATATACATCATGATGGCATAATAACAAAGCCCCAAACTCGCATGAATTTCAATCAACTACATACATGTAGCTTCAACATAGATTACATAATTTGCGCAATATTCCAAACGTATACTTGCATAGAACTACCGCATGTAGTTCTTTATAATGAATAACATAATTTTGCACAAATATGAATTACTTTATTATCCCAATTCAAGCATACAAATCAATACAGTTGTTTATTCATACCAAAGTAATACTCTACTTACAATGGTTGCGGCGAATTCTCTAATTAAGAGATATGATTCCTTTGTTGAATTGATTGGCTTTAGGTTGCTTGAATTGCTTTAGGCTTTAGAACTTTCTCTCTCTAGTCGGCGGCTACTCTTAGTCGTTCCTCAGCAACATGGCGGCTATGTTCTTAATTTGAATGAATAGATTAGGGTTTAGTCTAGGGTTGTTTATATAGAGGTTAGGAATTGATTAGGACCATTGATGTTGCTAGGTTAGATCGTAGCCATTCATTAGATAGAGAGACCAATTAGAACCCGCCACCTAGCCCTAATGACAAAGCAGACCACAGAAATTCGACCAAACACAGACCTGGCCAGCCAGGTTGACTGGGCTCGACCAGGTCGACACCCCTGTCGACAGGGCTGTCGACAGCCCTGTCGACATGGGTAGCCCAGGTCGACAGCCCAGTCGACCTGGGTGGCCTAGGCGGGTGTTTATCCGCCCTGGCCCACTGGGCCCGATTTTTAATTATTTTATTCTGTTTGAATTTTAAATTTAATTCAAAACTTCCGAAGGCCATATCTTCTTCATACGGACTCCGTTTTTCGAAAACTCGGACTCTATTTCGCGTATTTTTCCGAGACGAACGCAATGGCGTATCCCGTTTCCCTTAGTTCTTTGATTTGAATTTGATTATACTTTAGTTCATGAATTTCACAGTTATAGAATTCTCGGGGTGTTACATTCTCCCCCACTTAAAAGGATTTCGTCCCCGAAATCTTCAAGTTAGGAGGAATGTATATCCTAACATCCAATCATCCATCTACTCATCCATTAAACACGAGCATCCATTGTCCTTAAAAGACTTCTAATGCTTCATGATCATATGCAAAGTGTGTGTGTACATGTACTTATCTAATGCAAAATCAGGCGGTCTACTGATTCAGTTGACCTCCTTAATGCGAATTATGTAAGTGCCATGAATCCATTATGTATGCAAATTTTCCTATTCTTGATTCTACATGATTGCACAATCATTCAATACAAATGCAGCATCCACATGACAACACATTAAAGTTCAATCACATACGAATGCAAACATATATGCATATGCAATATGAAGTGACTGAGCCGATCTAAAACCTAGATTGTGTGTGTATATGCAACCACGAGCAACCACTAGCAATCACTTGCAACCACTTGCAACCATCATCCATAACATGTTTCAACTACATGTTTCCATCCAAAAAGATTCTATCTAAAAGATACGGTCGAGGAAATATACCTAAAAAGATAAAAGCGCAACTTAAGGAAAGAGAAAGATCAAGGATGTACCCTCGAACAGAAAAGGGTAGGCTGTACGGATTCTAGCTTCAGTTTCCCAAGTCGCGTCTCCCTCGGCGTCGCTCCACTGAACTTTGACGAGCTTGACTTCGCGGTTGCGTAGCTTCTTCACTTCTGTTCCTAAGATGCGGGTTGGAACTTTTCTTATGGTCGCTTCGCGTTACACTTCGGCCTCTTCGAGGATATTTGGCTCTACCACTTCAGCTGACTCATGCAGACATTTTCGGAGATGTGAAACGTGAAAAACGTTGTGGACTCCAGCCAACTTCTCGGGTAGCTCTAATCTATAGGCCATTTTCCCAATTTTCTCGATAATAGGGAATGGCCCTACGAACCTTGGTGCCAGTTTTCCTGTGGTTCCAAAACGAACAACGTTCCTTAGCGGTGATACCTTGAGAAAAACTCTGTCTCCAACTTCAAATTCAAGGTCGGTCCTCCTCTTGTCGGCGTAGGACTTTTGTCTGTCTTGGGCCGTCTTCATCCTTCTTCGTATTAAGTCTACTTTCTCTGAGGTCTCTCGGATCATATCTGGTCCAAGTATGAGCTTATCCGTGGACTCCCACCAACAAGTGGGCGATCGGCACGGTCTTCCATATAAAGCTTCGAAGGGCGCCATTCCGATGGTTGCTTGATAGCTGTTGTTGTAGGCGAATTCTACTAAAGGAAGGTGGTCTTCCCATGTCCCTCCGAAGTCAAGGACGCATAGTCTTAAGAGGTCTTCCAAAACTCTATTCACTCTCTCTGTTTGGCCGTCGGTTTGGGGATGATAGGCTGTGCTCAAGCATAACTGCGTTCCTACTGCTTCTTGCAGACTCCGCCAAAATTCGCTGGTGAAGATGGGGTCTCGGTCACTAACAATGCTAGATGGTATTCCATGGAGTCGAACGATTTCCTTGAGGTAAAGTGATGCTAGGGATGAGGCAGTTCTTTTACTTTTGACAGGTAAAAAGTGGGCGCTTTTAGTAAGCCTATCCACTATTACCCAAATGCTAGTGTTGCCTCTCCTAGACCTAGGCAGCCCATCGATGAAGTCCATTGAGATGCTATCACACTTCCACTGCGGGACCTCCAGAGGATGTAGTAGTCCGCCAGGCTTTTTCTGTTCCGCCTTAACCTGTTGGCACACCATACATTTAGAAACGAATTCTGCCACGTCCTTTTTCATGCCATTCCAAAAGAAAGTACTTTTTATGTCTTTGTACATTTTATCCCCGCCTGGGTGTATCGTCATCTTGGAGTGATGTGCTTCCTCGAGAACCTTCTTTATTAAATCGTTTGTCTGTGGGACGCATAGTCTTCCGTCTCGCCTTAGCAAACCCTTATCGTCGATGGAGTATCTGT
This sequence comes from Allium sativum, assembly GCA_030737875.1. NCBI lineage: Eukaryota > Viridiplantae > Streptophyta > Magnoliopsida > Asparagales > Amaryllidaceae > Allium > Allium sativum. The sequence continues at coordinate 326,818,068 of CM060926.1, forward strand.
TGAGGTGACTTGAAGTCTCACCCCTAATTAGCCTATCAATTATTTCCACAAGTTGAGGGTCTTCGCGTTGTGCTATCCCTACTGAATCCACTAAAGTTGGCCGTACTTCGAGAGATGCTAGCAAGCCTGGTACGAAATCGGAGGAGGGCCTAAAGTCGAAGCTGGCTATAAACTCTAGGCTTTGTCTTTCAACAAACAATGGGCTTAGGGTCAATTTCTTTCGGCTCAACGCGTCTGCCACTACGTTGCCTTTGCCCGGAGTGTAGGAGATTTCGAAATCGTACGAGGCAAGAAACTCCATCCATATTTGTTGCCTCAAGTTAAGATCCTTCTTCGAGAAAAGATATTTCAACGATTTATGGTCAGTGTAAAGTTCGAACTTCTCACCTAGGAGATAGTGTCGCCAAGACTTGAGTGCAAAGACGATGGCGGCTAACTCGAGATCGTGGGTTGGGTAGTTCTTTTCGTGCACCTTCAACTGCCTCCCGCCATAAGCTACTACCCTTCCTTCTTGCATTAAGACGTCGCCTAGCCCTGTCCCACATGCATCCGTATAAACAGTGAACATCTTGCTCCCATCTGGCAGCGTCAAAACTGGGGCTGTTGTAAGAGCCCTTTTCAGTCGTTGGAAAGCAAATTCGCAATCCAAATCCCAATTGAACACTAGATTCTTCTTGGTCAATTTCGTGAGCGGAGCTGAGATTTTCGCAAAATCCCTTATAAATTTTCGATAGAAACCTGCTAGTCCTAGAAAGCTTCGGACCTCAGTTGCATTCCTTGGTGTCTTCCAATCCTGTACCGCCACTACCTTCGCAGGGTCCACCGCTAACCCTTGTTTGGATACTATGTGCCCAAGGAACCTCACCTCTTCTCTCCAAAAGTGGCATTTGGAGAACTTGGCTTTTAGTTGATGGACTCGCAAAGTTTCCATGATTGCCCTTAAGTGCTGAGCATGTTCCTCTTCACTCTTTGAGAAGATAAGGATATCATCTACGAAGACCACTACGAATTTGTTGAGGAAATCTCTAAATACCCTACTCATCAGGTCCACGAAGTAAGCAGGTGCATTTGTCAAGCCGAAAGGCATGACAAGCCATTCAAAGAAGCCGTCTGGGGTTCTGAACGTCGTTTTATCGATGCTATCTTCAGCCACCCTTAGCTGATGAAAACCGGTTGCTAAATCGAGTTGGGAGAAAACAGACGCTCCTACAAGCTGATCAAATAAATCGTCAATTCTAGGGAGAGGATGCCTATTCTTTTTCGTTAGCTTGTTGAGCTCCCTATAGTCAACACATAGACGGAGTGAACCATCCGCCTTTGTAGCGAACACCACCGGAGCGCCCCATTCTGAAATGCTCCTCCTAATGAACCCCTTTTCTAGAAGCTCTTTAATCTGTTTACTGAGCTCTTTCCTTTCTCGTGGAGCCATATGTCTAACGGGCAACGCAACGGGCTTTGCATTATCTACAAGATATATGCGGAAGTCTATTTCCCGCTTCGGAGGCAAGCCCTTCACCTCTTCGAAGACATCCGGATATTCCCGGACCACTCTAACTGATTGCAAGTTTTCAACAGAGGCATCTAGCGATTCAAGATAACTAAGCATAACCGCATACGAGGGATTACAAGAAATTTCCAAAGTATTACCGAGCTGGGTTAGGAGCCTAACAACCCTTTTCTCACAATCAAGGATGGCCCCATTACGGGATAGCCAATCCATACCCAAAATCAAACCATACCCCGAAAAGCCCAAAACAAAGGCACTACATTGAAATTCAACACTTAGAATAGAAATTTTCAAATCCAAACAGATCATAGAAAAATGAGCTGGGCCCCCAATTGGGTTTGAAACAATTAAGGGGTCCTCTACCATACTAGTTTTTAGGTGCAGAGATTCTACTAAAGCAGACGAGATAAAGGAGTGTGATGCGCCGGAATCAAATAAAGTGCGAACGGGGTGATCATAAAGATAAATTACGCTTTCTACAGAAGTATTTATACCTCGCTGTTGCAATGGTGGCGCTTCTAGCACATGAACCTGTGCCCCTGGGGTGGATCCAGCGCCCTGCCCCTGTCCTCGTTTCTTTGGGCAGTCCTTAGCCCTGTGGCCTGTCTGACCGCATGAAAAGCACCCACCATTCTCCTTGGCCTTCTTTTTCCGGCAGTCCTTTACTAAGTGCCCCACTTTGCCACAGAAATTGCACTTCCTCTTCTCTTTGTTGCCTTTTCCGCCTTTCTTAAAGTCCGCCTTCTTAGGCTGCAAACCCTCTTTCTTCCCTTGAGAGCTTTCTGCCTTTGTCTCCTTCTTGCCCTTATCCTCCTCATTCAGCAATGCCATTTGCACCAATCTTTCATACGTGGCCCCCATGGGTATATGGGTCATGGCCAAACTGTGTAATGGCTCATTTAACCCTTTGACGAAACGGAGAGCCTTCTTGTGCGGGGTGTTGACTAGGTCAAGTCCAAACCTAGCCAGCTCATCGAACTGATTCACATACTCTCTGACAGTCTTGTCTCCTTGCTTAAGAAATAAGAATTTTTCCAACTGCAAACTTCTTTCCGCATCTAAGAGAAATTTGGTCTCAAACCTTGCCCTAAAGTCCTCCCATGTCTCCACTGGTCTTTCAGCATTAGTGACTTCCCACCAGTAGGAAGCCTCGCCCTTCAATAGCCACACCGCCAGTTGTACTTTTTGTCTATCCTCTACCTCAAAGATGATGAATAGGTCCTCCGTTTCTTTCAGCCAATTCCTAGCTGCTACGAAGGACTCAGTTCCATGGAAATCCCTTCCTCCCATAGCTATAAAATCTTTACATATCTTAGCAAAAGTGTTTCCCCGAGGAGGAGGTGGAGGAAAAGGTGCGGCTGCAGCTGGATGATTTCCTTCAGCTGGGGGAGGAGGAACGGTAGGACCTGGCTGAGTGGCCCTTGCTTCTAAGAACCGTCTAAACCAACCAGGTATTGGCACCCCTTCAGGCAAGTTAAGTTCTTGGGACATGCTGAAACAAAAAGGATAGATTCAAAACGAAGGATAAGAGATAGTACATACGGCTTTGGGGAGTGGACTTTGCCTTTTAAAAATAAAATAATATTTTTCTTTTAAAAATGCTTCTTTAAATTTCCTTTTTGAAAATAATTTTTTTCAAAACTTTTTATCTTATCTGGTAAACCTATGCTCTGATACCAAGTGAAACACCCTACCTCCGTTAGGGTCGCTCTCAAAGGGAATGCCCTAATTTTGGTGGAGGTTTATAAGTACAAGTCACAGATATACAAGACAGATATAAGAACACATATTTGTAAACAGCGGAAGAACAACAAACTTTATTTCATAAAGTCAAATACGTGTTACAACAACATCCTTTCCAAAAACATAACATAACACTTTCATAATCTGTCTTGAGTACATTATTTAAAGAAGCATAAATAAAACATAGATAAACTGCAAGAGCCCCATAGTGGATTGTCCAAAGCCATAGTTCAAAACAGGAAAGTCCAAGCAATACATTTCTCTTCTTCAAGCTGGATGTTGAGGTTGGTCAAGCTGCTGTGTTCCCTCCCTGAGGACCTGGGGGGGAAACGGAAGAAAGAAGACGAAAGAAAAGTAGAGTCAGACATAAAGCCTGAGTAAGTCTAGTACTATTTTGTCTATGAATAAAGAACTGGGTATGATAAGTATAAACAAGAAGTGGGCAAGCACAATAAACTTGGTTAAGTTATCTAGGGTCGAATATACTATCGTACCCCATGTTAATCTCTGAACCCATATACTAGTTTCCAATTTGCACCCCATAATCAGGGTGATGAGATCCATTCTATGATGATCGGCTCCTACTCGCAAAGTTACATGTGTCTTACGGCCCCCGATGTCTGTAGTTACCTATGCTGGTCCCACCATGGGGTGTATCAAGTCCCATAGTGGCAACCCGACACAACCTTAGAGTGCACAGATATGCTACTGGTGTCCAGTGCCTTATTTTTCTGCGCCGGAGTGTGTGCACGCCCGCACTCCGTTAGAACCTACACTGCTGCACCACCGCCGTCGCTTTGACCTCTTACAATCAGCCCAGTAATCGTGCCCCACCCTGCCTAGTTTCAGGGTATCCTGATACACCTTTTAGGGTTACTACTGAAAAGGGTCCCCCCCGTTACTAGGTTTTCTATCTCTAGCCAACATGCTAAGTTGGTTAAGTGTTTCCTAACCTAACCCCACCAGTCCGTTTAGTTTAGCATGTTCCATTTTGATTAAGTCTTTAGTTCACTTAATCCTAACAATCCTGACTCAACCTTAATTGTCTTATTAAGGCCCTGACCTCTCACATTAGACAGGTATTGTTGTGGCTGCCTGTTGCCGGTTGGTTCCGGGCAGTCTTACGCCACAACTCAGTCTAACCTCGGGTCCTTGCTGGGCTCCATGTTTAACCTCCCACATTGGATAGGTATTGTTGTGACTACTGGACAGCCGGGCGGTTCCGGGCAGGTTTACATCACAACTCAATCCAACCTCGGGTTAAACACATCGTATGTTCTACATTTACATATCTTGTCATTCTTCTTTATTTCTTATATGTAAATATTTGCGGCCCATTATTAAGTTAATGGTGTAAAGGTTACACCAATCACGGGCCCAACCCATACTTGAATTTGGGCCCTTCTATTTTATATTTTCATTAATTAATTAATTTTTAACCCAACGTTATTTTCCCCCGTTTTACATGTCCGTTTATATATATATTGGGCTTAGCCTTTTAAAGCCCAATTTAGCCATGCGAAAGGGGAGGCTTAAAGCGTGATTACATACACAAAGAGGGGAAGGTGAGCGTATGAACTTGCAATATGACGATGGGAATACAAAATAGAAACTGGTGTACTTGCATAGTAGTGACATATACTTTGGTCATAAAACATAGGTGACATGAATCAAAGCATGTGAACTTGTAATTGAGATATCATTATTGACACATGAACCTATATTTTTATTTAGGCATAATGTCAAACATCAGCATGGCATAAATACTTCTAGCATAAACATGGCATAATGTCAAACATAAGCATGGCATAAATACTTCTAGCATAAACATGGCATAATGTCAAACATAAGCATGGCATAAATACTTCTAGCATAAACATGGCATAATGTCAAACATAAGCATGGCATAAATATTCCTAATCATGGTGTTTGCTTTAAACTTGCAAAAAGGGATTTTTGAGTCTAACCTAGCCATGTCTCACATATGTCATCATATAATTCTTTTAAACAAGATAGACTTAATCATAGATTTCAATTATGCCAAATATCATTCATAGCCTAGCCATATTCATAAGTTTTGCAAAAGCATGACTTAATACATGGTTTATGGTGTCAAAATTCCAACATAGTTTCATATGAACTATAACAACCAAACTTGTTTCAATTACTTGCAAAATGATTTATGCACAAAAATATACATCATGATGGCATAATAACAAAGCCCCAAACTCGCATGAATTTCAATCAACTACATACATGTAGCTTCAACATAGATTACATAATTTGCGCAATATTCCAAACGTATACTTGCATAGAACTACCGCATGTAGTTCTTTATAATGAATAACATAATTTTGCACAAATATGAATTACTTTATTATCCCAATTCAAGCATACAAATCAATACAGTTGTTTATTCATACCAAAGTAATACTCTACTTACAATGGTTGCGGCGAATTCTCTAATTAAGAGATATGATTCCTTTGTTGAATTGATTGGCTTTAGGTTGCTTGAATTGCTTTAGGCTTTAGAACTTTCTCTCTCTAGTCGGCGGCTACTCTTAGTCGTTCCTCAGCAACATGGCGGCTATGTTCTTAATTTGAATGAATAGATTAGGGTTTAGTCTAGGGTTGTTTATATAGAGGTTAGGAATTGATTAGGACCATTGATGTTGCTAGGTTAGATCGTAGCCATTCATTAGATAGAGAGACCAATTAGAACCCGCCACCTAGCCCTAATGACAAAGCAGACCACAGAAATTCGACCAAACACAGACCTGGCCAGCCAGGTTGACTGGGCTCGACCAGGTCGACACCCCTGTCGACAGGGCTGTCGACAGCCCTGTCGACATGGGTAGCCCAGGTCGACAGCCCAGTCGACCTGGGTGGCCTAGGCGGGTGTTTATCCGCCCTGGCCCACTGGGCCCGATTTTTAATTATTTTATTCTGTTTGAATTTTAAATTTAATTCAAAACTTCCGAAGGCCATATCTTCTTCATACGGACTCCGTTTTTCGAAAACTCGGACTCTATTTCGCGTATTTTTCCGAGACGAACGCAATGGCGTATCCTGTTTCCCTTAGTTCTTTGATTTGAATTTGATTATACTTTAATTCATGAATTTCACAGTTATAGAATTCTCGGGGTGTTACATGTACACACACTTGCATATGATCATAAAGCATTAGAAGTCTTTTAAGGACAATGGATGCCCGTGTATGATGGATGAGTAGATGGACGTTTGGATGGTAGGATATACATTCTTCCAGACTTGAAGATTTCGGGGACGAAATCCTAAAAGGAGGGGAGAATGTAACACCCCGAATTTTCTATTAACACTAAAGTTGCTAAAATATTAATAAGTGTGTAAGAGAGGGGATGTATCTAATATGAATATAAAAATATTAATAAGTGTGTAAGAGAGGGGATGTATCTAATATGAATATAAAAGTGTGTAAGAGAGGGGATGTATCTAATATGAATATAAAAATATTAATAAGTGTGTAAGAGAGGGGATGTATCTAATATGTATATAAAAACAATAATAAGTAAAGGGGGATGTATCTAATATGTACATTGTAGAAAATATATATATATATTTATGACATGAATAGAAGTTTATTAATATGCTGAGTGTTTGCTGAGTCACTTCTGACTCATTGCTGAGTCAACAAGATAAACCCCATCTTGTCTGAACGGCTGCGGTTATTTCTAGGTTAAATCTAATGGCCTAAATGAATTCTAAAATCTATAAATAAGTGGGTAGACCCTAGACCTAAATCACTTGTAAAATTAGAGAAGCTACCGTCATGCTGCTGCCATGGAGTTCAGCATAGCCGTCACAAACTAAGAAGAGGAAGCCTAATCATCTACAACTAAATCTACACAAATCAAATCAAAAGATCTCTCTTTCTCTAATTCTTTTCTTTTGTTGGTGAGTATGATGATTCTCACAAGACTATTACAAACTAATTTGACTCAGTTATGAATGGATCACAAGAAAGTGATGTGATTTGTAATTGTAAATTCTATATATTGTGGATCTCTTATTATGTTATTATGTTGTCGTATGATGTAAATTATATATGCTATGTCATGCTATGTTGTAAATTCTCTTATGCTATGTCGTGCTATGTTGAGAATCATGTCAAGCTATGTTATACTATCATACTATGCCATGTTATAAATCATGCTATATTATGTTGAAAAATCATGCTGTTGGATCATGCTTAAAGTTATGTTTTTTTTCTTAATTTAAATGGATCTTGTTTATGGGAATTTGCCTATTAGGTTAGGTGTACCCATAAACTTGAAACTATAATTAAATAAAACTTGATTATGGGAATTTGCCTATTGAGTTAGGTGTACCCATATAAAACCATGTTGTTAAAAAATTAGATGATGTTGATTCACACATGTTCATATGTAAGTTTATGAAAATTGATTGAGATCATATTAGGTGAATTTTGAACAAGTTGACACCTTTAGATCCATGACATGTATAATCTATGCAAGTTGGACATATGCAAGTTTCACCCCTTATTATGATTCATTTGGTCACATATACATGTTGTTATTATGATAATCTCTTTTATGCTATGAGTTAGGCTATTCGAGTCTAACATATATTTTGCGAATAAACGTTCAAACGTGGGGTAGGGGTAATATTAGAAATTAATAAATTGGGTGCAATTTTGTAAGATGTTGCATACCATGAATGAATGTCCATAATTGAGTCAATTATGGACATTGTTAAAAATTGGAAGTAATTAATAATTCAAGTAGGGAATTATTAAAATTGGGGGAAAGTGGATTATTATTAATAATCAATGCTTAGGACACGAGGATGGACCCGTTTGTGATGTAAACCTGCCCGGACCCGCCCGGCAAATCCAGTAGTCACAAATGTCGTCCCAATGTGAGAGGTCCTAGGCCCAAACTAAAGCATAACAGTTGTAAAGACACGAGGTTAGACTCTTTTATGGTGTAAGACTGCCCGGACCCGCCCGGCAAATCCAGCTGCCATAAATGCCAGTCTAATGTGAGAGGTCTTTATGAGGTTATGGCCTTAATGAACTAAGAAATACTTAACCAGATAATCATGTAAGGTGGGACATGGGGGTTAAGTAGGTGCCTTGGGTGGCATGAGGAATCTGGTGGTTGCCTTTAGAGGCATTTGAAATACGATTAGACTTAACCAAACACACATGTAAATGAACATGACTAAGTGGGTTAAGTAGGATGGACTAATGGGGACAAGCTTAGGTGGAATGCTTGTGGTAAATAGTGGGGGCCCATTTCAACCAGTATCCCAAAACGTATCTTTGTGGGCTCGACCCAAGTCGAGGACGGGACACACATACTGGTTTTGACTATAAGAGGCCAAAACAGGGAGCGGTGGCAACGCAAGTCCAACGGGTTTCATATGCGTGTGTGGACCCGGGCTGGTAGGTAAGACGTTGTTGCATCGTGTAGGTATAAGCCGTGCATGTCCGTTGTATCAGGTTGCCACTTTAGGGGAGTGATACACCCCACTATGGGGCCAGCACGGGTATCTACGAGTTAGGGAGCCGATCGAATAATGGGAAGTAGGGTACACCTAGTGGAGATAGGGGCAGGCGGCACCTATGTAGTCAGCTAGGGGTACGTAAAGCCATTGGGAAAGTTTCTAAGTGAAGCTAAGTGGGATGAATCTTTAGGGTGACTGGTGTGGTGCAGTATAGTGTTTATCCTTTAGTATTTAGGAGCGCCTATAACGTTGCCTTTAGCGATTGTCTATGTCCTTAATCTGCTCTTCATAGACATTTTCTTGTTTTCCAGCTTATGCCTTAGTCCAGTTATTTTGGTAATAGTATTGTAGAATTATCATATTCACCAGACTTTATGTCTGACCCCCTCTTTGCCATCCTTTTTCTCCCTTCAGGTCCGCAGGTTGGGCCAAGTTCTAGTGGAGCCTAGTTGGATCGCTTATCTTCTGGAAAGCTTGGACTGCTGAAGTAAAGTCCAGCTTGTTATCTTTCTTTTTAATGGCTATTCATGTAATGGGATTATGTACTTGTTTTATCAAGATAGATATTGTACTTGACATTGAATATGGTGTTATGATGTAATCAAACATGTTTTGACTTCTGCTACAATGAAATAAAGTTTTTGAATTTCCAAGTACTATTTTATATCTGTCTTGTTGTAATTTTACTGTTCTATATTCACTTAAAACCTCCATGGAAGTTAATGCATTCCCTTTGTGAGTGACATTAATGGACGTGGGGTGTTACAACTGGTGTGAGTAAACTCCAACCATTTGATTAACTTTTAAAAATCCTTTCGAAAGAAAAGATAATCGTAAGACCGATCCACACATAAACACGGATGGTTTTTAACTTACGATAACCCAAAACACTTTGATACCAAATCCAGTGATATTATAATAATGTCTACATCAAATAAATAGAATATAGCGGAACGCTTGCATCTCACGCTCCATATATATAATATAAAATCAAAAACCGCAGGGCGCTTATTGGAGATTGGATTTCCAACTTGACAAGGTATGGGACCACCTGCCGATAGTGTATCTCTAGAGGCGAATACACTGGGTTCAACAAGAACGTCTTGCAACCCGGCCCACACATGACCGACCACTCATTTCGCTTGAGTGTATCGAATGTATATCACCAACGGTTGGGATCAGCAACCGTTTCCCGATAAGGGACAGCATCGATAGATTAAAGAAGCAATTGGAATTTTTCTAGATAGGTGATTATACATCCTAATGGGTGCGACCCACATAGCCATGCTGCCTGCCCGATTTTTGTCATTTCCCGGTTGTTGAGGCCTGAGGTTACGCATACTTACCATTCATTGATAACACAATCACTTTGAATGCCAAATCGTCAGATCCATTAATCACTAGTTGAGTTTGCTCAAATATTCTGGATGTTATGCTAAGGGAATAAATCCGTTGCAACCATATATATTTTACAGACCAACTCGTTTGATCATTGGAAATACTCTGTCAGACATTCGTCCATTTACGTTCGTTCTGGGATTGAACGAAACTGAAGGCACTATTTCTATTTAATAGAAAAAAGTCCTTGCACTTTACTCCGTCTTCAATATATTCAGCATACTTGGTTCGCAACGCTTATGCCGATACGGAGTGGTTCTTCGGATAATAATCCAACCGGTCTCTCCATATTGACAACGATGGTCAAAAACTTCGATAGTCTGTGGTTTAACTATCGAATAAAAACAAGTGTTCATCCAAACGTATCAAACAAATCACTGGGCTCTTTAATTAATATTTCATTAATTAAATCTCTTCTCCATTTCCTTATCAATATTTGTTAACCAAATATTTACAAGTATCGCCTCCTTTTATTTTCTATAGTTAGAAAATATTTTCGATTTTAATTGGAAAACATTCCAATCACTTATCTCTTCCACGAACTCATTTAGTTCTATACTTAGGAAACATTTGTTATTTTATTTCCAAGCTTACATTTATTTGGGTTAAAACGGATGTTGTGTAAAACATCGTTACGACAACCTAAATATATACATTCAACTAAATCTCTTTAAACGTTGATCTTCGAGACTGAGTTTTGCTATTTATCGGTTGTTAATGAAACCAATCAAGTTGGGGTATAATTACCTCTCAGACCTTGACTGAATAACATTCATAACGTCAAAACAGACAAGACTACTTACTCGAATAATCCATACTATACAAACCAATTATCTATTTTTAAAACACGTATACATTTCCCTTGTTATTTTTAACAAATCTAAGTTATAGTTTTCCTTCTTGTTTCAAATATCCTATTTAAATTTGTTTCATTATCTAATTCTCTATATATATCGATATATGGATTTCTAGTTATCAAATTTTCTTAAAAATAGTCTAACTCCTTAAATTTTCGGAAAAATTCGCCATAACCTCCCCTGTATCGGGAGCATCGAGAAATTTCAAATAGCTTCCCGGTAACTTCTCATCTCAAAAAGAAAAAGAAAAAGCCAAGCGGCTTGCCGATACGGCGCATAAAATCTCATATATGAATTAATCATGTACCTTATTGTCGAGCACACTAATTATATACCTTCATCACTTTATCCCATAACTGTCTCCGGTATATCTATACCTGTACAATTCATTTCAACTTCACACACTCGGTTTGACTCAATTCGTTAAAGTAACTCTTTAACTAACTCTTTGCCCATTTCGCTTGTATATATGAATATAACACGTTTCAAATATATTTCAACTTACTTATCAACTAATTGAATTCAAATTTTAATTTAAGTTCTATATTTGATTTCAAATATATGTTTACAATTCAAAAATTCAATTTTCAAAGTTCGACTTCAATTCACTACTCGATTAACTAATTCTTCTTTGACTTAGTTAATTCTATTCAATAATCAAAAATATGATTATTGTTTCAAAAATCACTTTTCTTACTTCACTTGAGTTCACCTTTATGTTCTAACTTAAGACCAGGTTTTTAAATGGAAATTCGGATTTTTATTTGCTTAAAAATCCCTATATTTATTATATAAAATCCATTATGATTTTAATGGTTTCTGGCGCTGCACTTTTAAAAATTTTATTTTGACATAACTCAAAATCTATTCGACGAAATCCAGATTCTTCTCTTCCATTAGAAAACTATTATTCAACCGGTCCTGATGATTCTTGTTTCAAAGAATTCCGACTTCAATTGAGTCTTGTATACTCAATTGAAGTTCGAGTCGCCAATTTACGAACTGCAGCGCTGCGGCGAGTTCGTTTTAATTATATATATATATATATATACTTTTAAACTTCGTTAAAATGAATCCAACTCCATTTTAACTCTATTTGAATTTCTTGATTCAAATTCCAATCTCGCTTTTATTTGAATTCTATATTCAAATTCCAATTCCTTTTCTATTTGAATTCTATGTTCAAATTCTATTTCCTTTTCTATTTGAATTCTATGTTCAAATTTCCATTTCCTTTTCTATTTGAATTCTAAATTCAAATTTCCATTTCTATTTCTCAAATTCTATATTTAAATTTCCTTTATTCAACTCCCATTTAAATTCCTATATTCAAATTCTATAGTTGAATTTCCTTTTCTATTTTATATTCAAAATCAATACTTGAATTTCTATTTCAATTTCCATATTCAAATTCAATGCTTGAATTTCTATTTCAATTTCATCTTTAAATTCAATACTTGAAATTCCATTTGAATTCTATTATTCAATTTTTATACTTGAAATTTCATTTGAATTCTATTATTCAATTTCTATTTCAATTCTTCTTTGAAATTCTATATTTCAAATTCAATTCAATTCTTCTTTGAAATTCAATATTTCAAATTCATTTATTCAAATTCCTTTATTCCTCTATTCACATTCCTTTATGAATTTCTATATTCAAATTCCATATTCAATTCTTTTTGAATTCTCGATTCAAATTCTATATTCAATTCTGTTTGAATTCTATATATTCAAATTTCTATATTCAATTCTGTTTGAATTCTCGATTCAAATCCCTTTATTAAGTTTCCATTTGAATTTCTATATTCAAAATTCTATTTCAAATTCTTTTATTCAAATCCCTTTGAATTCCTCTTTGAATTTTCTTTATTCAAATTCTATATTTGAATTTCATTATTCAATTTCATTTTCAATTCTATTTGGATCTATTTGAATTTTCTATATTCAAATTTCAAATTCAATTCTATTTTAGAAAAATAGAATTTCCTTTCTAATTCTCAAATATCCTTTTTCATGATATTTTTAAATATCATTACTTAAGCCCAGTGATATTTAAACACACAAAGCAACCAATTATTTATTTTTCTAACACATCATATATAACAATATATATGCAAAAAAATAAACAAACAGATAATATATTTTTGAGGAATCCAGTTGGATTCCTCCAACCTGTTTTCCTGCATCCACAGATGTTAGCACATAAATAATACCCATTCTGCTTCGTGGCAGAATATCGAGGTATAGAAGGTCATCCACTAATCATAGCGTGGGGCATATAGGGTAATCATCCGCTATGAAACTGCGGGCATCCGCTAATCAGACTGCGGGGATCCAACCAATCAATCAACCCAATATATATATAATAGCCTAAATTACTAATATATATAAAACAAGAAGAAAAATCCAAACAAGCAACAACAATTATTTATAAATAAAAGGTGAGTGAGATTTACTCACCTCGATTTTATTTGGCGAATATCTATTTAGAATTCCTTATCGTCTTAGCTTTGAATCCATTTACATGACATCTTTGCGTCTCCGAATCGACTTGAATGAAGATTACTTTTCACCTATGATATTTGATTTTAATTATCGATTTTTCTATTATACAATTTGATTAACTACTTACACAAATAATTAAACTAATTCTAAGTATTTAAATTTCTAAAAAAAACGTATACCTTATTTCTTGAACACCACGAAGCATACTTAAATATCACCAATCAAATTTTTGCTGCACATCAGCCTTGAAACCTACCTAACCACTTTGACATTTAATCGAACAACTTGTTGACAAACTCCATCTTCAATTACCATAGCCGCTGCCCTCACCTTCTCAGCTTCATTGACATCACCACCATCCCTAACGAACGACCTCCGCTATACTGTCCTACAACCGACAGTCACTTTCCACTTCTCAAGCTTCATATTTTCGTTTTCGCACTCTCAAATCTCCTCACTGTTGTCGCTAAAAAAAGGAACTCCAGTTCAACTCAACACATTCCAACTTCACGCCCTTCCCACTATCGCACCCAAACCCCGTCCATCCATCTGCTGAGTCCCCTCATATTTCCACTATCACACCACCATTCCATTCCGACATCATACCATTAACACCACAGATCAACATACCCTCCTAAACTTAGCTAATCCCCACCATCGCACCAATTTAATCATATCGCAGTGACCCCCAAATCAAGTAAGTTCGAACCTTTATCTTCCCCCACAAATCGCGAGCTCCTCCACTGTATCGAGATTCATATTTCACTGCGGTTTGACTTAACTCGAGAGCACTCGAGGTGCCGAGCTTCAGCAGACCTTTGGTCTCCATCTCGATTCGCGATTCCTTTTTTTTTTCCACGAAAGCGATTTTGAGGATTTGAGAGGAAAAAAACGAACTGGGTTGGTTTGAGGATGAGAAGTATACGAAGGCCATGGGTTTATTTATAACTGCAAACAAGGGAAAAATGTACTGCTGCCATAAATTTTTGTTTCCTGGATTCTGAAACTTGGAGACAAAGTTGTTGTCTCGAGGAAGCTATATGTTAGACCAAAAAATGGTCCTAACACCCAAATTATCGTATTTAGAGCGTAGGATATGAAGAAATAACTGAAAAAATAAGAGAAAAGCAAGACAACAGGATTTTTATAGTGGTTCGGCGTTAGCAAGCCTACGTCCACTTCATATTTTCTCATTTCACTCATAGATTACAATTACAATGAATATTGTCTTTCAATCACTTGAATTCAATGAATAATTCTCTCCAAATCCATTGAATTTATTGAGGAAGATGGTGGTTATTCATGGAGAAGTGTTGGCTATGGCAGCCATGGAAGTTGAGATGCCAAAAGTCCTCTGAAAATGCCATCTGAAGGTGTATTTATAGCTGTAGGAAAGTTCCTGGGAGGACTGGGTCGTGGTAGGACACGTGGCAGGCGATCCATGAAAGTAGGAGCAGGAATAGCCTTAAGAATAGGTCAAAACAGTGCGCTTATCTATAGGTTCGGTGGTCGGATCGTGGTAATGGGATTGGATCGTGGTCACGGTACGCACCACGAATGGGTCGTGGTCAGAGGGAGCGAGCAGGGTGGTGACGAGTCGGATCGTGACGCGTGAGGGGCGATCCGATCGAGGGCGAGCTGATGGGAGTGATCCGATGCGATGGTCTGAGTCTTCGATGCTAGATTACACCCATTCACGGAAACAAGCATAACTTTCAAATCGTAAGGCCGATTGAGCCAAACCAAAGCTCAAACTGAAGCTAATTCAAAGGGCTACAAGTGTATGAGGTAAGTAGATCCAAATGAGGTCATTTAATAGGGGTTTCGGTCCAGTTTATACTGATGTTGTGATTTTGACCAAACTGCCTTGTGTCTTCTGACGATGCTTCCAATGCCAGAGAGCGATGTTATCCAGAGATTCCATATGAGACAACATTTACCCAGAGGTGTGTCAACATGATCTTTGCTTTGGGTAGCCTGGCCACAAAGCAGGCTAACATTTTGCCCTCCAAAGTACATCTTATCGAAGATGAGATGTGCTTTGAATATGTTGGGCTAAATCTCTCTGGGACGTCGTTTATCCTTGAGAAGGCTTTATCCAATTGTTGCATTGCTTCCATTGGAGCTAATCAGGCTAAGTTCTATGTGAGGAGTATTCGAGACGATCAAGAAATTGTTTAAACCTTGCCAAATCAAAAGGTCTAATTATTCCGTCAGAAGTCATGCTAAATTGTCGGCTCCCGAGTGTGATCCTACACGCATAGGTCGTCGCCAAACAACATCATCGCTTTATGCAAGCCAAGCGCGTGGTAGGGTTGGACTTTCTTTTACATATGAGTCAATAAATGAAGTATCCACCCAAATCATGGGGCGATGTAAGAATCTTTGGGCTCTAAGCTAACAACTGGACTGTTGGGATAAAGCACATTAGAATCAACATATGAATTTGTCATTTGTACTCAAGTTCGAACTATCTTGATATCTTGATATTAATCCAGGATCTTAAAATTGCATTGAATCGTGACAGTAAGGAATTCAAAAGCCATGATCACTCTGGATCGTAGTCGAGAAATCCACAATTGTTACGGATCATTTCTTAATCCAATATTCACATATGAAGTAGTCGGTGAGGGATGTTGTTAAAATTATGTGGACCAGTGCCTATAGGATTGTCACCATCGCAAGGTAGTAGATAGGTTTGTCACACCTTCCATTTGGTGTAGTTTGAGTCTTTAAGTTCACATTCGATCCACAAGCTAGCTCTCTTGGTCGGCAAAGATGAGTAAGGTTGTACTCCGGAGGCATGACGTACATGTTTTGAATCGCATTTCATGCCAGGATTGTCTTCAAAGTTAGTCTATGAACCGACACTTGTGCTCCCAGTGCCATCGGAGGATAAGCGAGGTCAGTACTTATGCCCCCAGTATCGATGGGGGTTGAGTTGAGTCAATAAGGCATTTAATCTTGAAGATTTTATACTTCCTGTCGTTGCATCTGGTAAGAGTTGCAGTTTAAGCAATCTTAGCCGACCCAGATCATTCGGTACTGTTTCTCAATTTAGCAAAAATCGGAATAATATATGCAAATGGTTGAACCACGTTTGCTTTGATATCATCTCTTCTCTTTATTCAAATAGTGAGGATTGCCTCATTGCGCATCAGCGACTTCGGTTACTCTCATCAGATCAGTTGCTGAGTCAAGTAAGGTTGTTGAATGCAAATGAATAAATGTCATTATGAAGTTAGTTGGGTCCCACCGTTTATGCTTTAGCCTAGTCCGAAATGGTTATCACAGTCTTATTGAGTCTCTTTCCCATGCTCGGTTCAATTGTTCTTAACAAATAAGATCATGGGCTCAATAAGTGGTATAGATTCACCTTGGAATTGCACATTCTTGTCATTGTTTTTCAGGGCTTTTCCTTTGTCCTTATCAGTTCGGGAGTCGGATGATGCTCCATCCTTTATCATAAAAGCATTGAGATTTTTTATCTCGACATTAACACCTTCTTATCATAGAAGTATGTCCACCTCAGGGTTGAATTCATCAAAGCTTCTAAACAACTCTCGTTAGAGAGAAAATTTAAAGTCTGGGGGAATAACAGGGGATCCTGACGTCCCACGTGTGAGGGTTGTAATTGTTGTTATCCATATCATCTCGAGAAGTGCCGCCTCTCGAGAGGCGCCGAATCAGACTAGCGAGCAGGTTGCCATCAAAGAATTGATGCACATTATCAAGATCCTGGCTGGTGCCCCCAGTATTGAATCTGAAATTACAAGGGGGCCTTTGTGAATTTCTTATTTCTGCATCGATGTTACTCCCAAGTCACGGGTCGAGTCATTCGACTCGACCGGGCTTCTGTTCTTCGAATTGTTGCGTTCCATCTTGGAGTTGAGCGTACTCTAGCGCTTGAGTACCCATTCGAGCTGGAGCTGAAGTTAGTCGTGCATGACCTAAGTTCATTGTGATTCTTGCATTCTCATCTAGGAAGTTGCAGGTAGCCGTTCCATCGCCCATGTTTCCATCTACGACGTTCTGAATCGAAGCAGCACGTTGTGTGACTGCTGATTGGTTCGTGTTCATCTCGGGTGTTCCCACTTGCTTTCTGCATGAAGGGAGAGGTTGGAGGCGAAATAGCTGCATCTTGTCCAATTGTTGTATGGGATATATCCAGCCTTGTATGAGCTTCCCATTCTAGAAGTCGGTTGGGATCAACAGATGGACATTCTCTTTGCATTTGTTTCTTGGTCCTCAAGGGGGCCTGTTAGGATCACAACACAAGTTAAACACAGGCACTTAAGTTATGCTGTTTGTAAATATTTTCAATAGCCATGGCCCCAGTTATAGGGTAAGTGCGAAAGACATGCGGTCGGATCACTTCCCTTTCGAATTCAGACATGTATACATGAGAAGAGGAAGTCACTTTCAGAATTCAAGCGATCAATCTATCCAAGCATGGAGTAGGACGTGTTTGGGACGGTACAAGAAGCCTGTAATTCATAAATGTCCAGAATTCCACGATTACGTCGAATCGTATTAAGGCCAAGGAATCAATGATCGCTCAAGATCGTACTAAGGTAGGGTAGACATAAAAAAATCTCAGGGCCTCGCCAGGTCCTTCCAGTTGCGAGTACGAAGTTGTATAACATGTCGCTGAACAATTCACTATCCAGGCTTCTTTTTCTGTCGTCGCCGTGAGTCGCACAGGCAGCTTAGAATTATACGCCTACGTCATCCTTCTGGACGCGGCCCTTTAGTTATTCCCTACTGGTCTGCTGTTGTTGTACGAGTTCGGATCTCGCATTTTGTACAGCTTTGTTTTGTGAGCCTGTACTTAGTGAATGAAATTCCATTTCTTTTTGTACTGCTGTGTTCGTGTGCTGCCCCCATTCCCGGAAACGAGTGGTTCGAGCTCCATTTTTCATTCTTGGTCCCAATCGTGTGACGGGATAGGATCCCTTGAGTGGCATATGTCGTCATGCATTTATACTCTCCTGATCCTTCAGCGGAGCAGAAATTATGGGGGGTGCTGAGTCTCCAACACCTCTCTCAACGCTTAATCATAGACACTTTTATACTCTCCTGGCGGTCGCCAAGGTTAGAGTTCGAACTCAGTTGTTCTGTCGCTCCCCGATCCTTCAGCGGGGTAAGAGTTCTTTCTCAGCGCTCAATCGGAGACGCTTTTATACTCTCCTGGCGTTCGCCAAGGTTAGAGTTCAGACTCAGCTATTCAGTCGCTCCCCGATCCTTCAGCGGGGTGAGAGTCCTTTCGCATTATCCTGTACCTGCGAGCATTCCATAATTAGTTATGCATTTAAACATTTGAAACGCAAATGAGCAAACAAGTCATGAAACATTATAAGTTATCAGTGCAACTTATAAGTGAAAGTGCTGTAAAGTAGTATGTATGTATAGGCATGCCCCCAATCAATCATTAACTTAGTGCCTGGCCAGGTCTTGTTGAGGATTGATTAGGACCATAACTGTGTTGCCCCCATGTCGGGACATGGAGGATTTGGGGTAAGGTACCATCCTGCCCCCCCGATCCTTTAACGGGGGAGGAATTTTCCCGAGGCGCTAAGTCTCTAGCACTTTTATACTCTCCCGATCCTTCAGCGGGTTAGAGTTGCTGGGGCGCTGAATCTCTAGCGCTTTTATACTCTCCCGATCCTTCAGCGGGTTAGAGTTCGAGCTCGGTTCATGATCTGCTCAACGATCCTTCAGTGGAGCAGAAGTTCTCAGCGCTAAATCATAAACGCTTTTATACTCTCTCTCGACTCTGGAGAGTTAGAGTTGGGACTCAGCTGTTCCATCGCTCCCCGATCCTTCAGCGGGGTAAGAGTCCTTTCTCAGCGCCAAATCATGGACGCTTTTATATTCTCCTGGCGGTCGCCAAGGTTAGACTTTTGCTCAGGCGGCTCCGATCATGGTACACCGCCATGCCTTGTGGACGTCATCTTTGCGTCCTTTATACTTTCTCTCAGCTCTGGAGAGTTAGAGTCACGGATCAAGCGGTCTGCAATCATGCACGCTCATCAAACTCGTCCTAGGTTTACATTTTAATCCAAGCTCCGAGGATTAAAACCAGTCGGACAAGCAGTTGGAGCATTTGCCAAGGCTTTGAGTTCCTCCGAACAGTCTACGGGAGGAATGGTTGGCACCAGACTTCGGGTACCTGCATTATTCACACCGCACGAATTAGTCACGTCAGTAACTCGAAGAGCATGTGAAAGCAAATTTTATGATTGAAAAGTAAGCAAATTAAGAGGCAGTGTTGCCTCCTTTATTTGAATTCATGTAATTTGGTGGCGTCGAGCATAGGATCGAGCCATGTAGGCGGTCACACCGCGTCCATCTGGAGTCGGACTATGACTTTGTAACTCAATGATTTATGTTCAATTGTCTTGTGGTCTGCCACGTGTGAGCCAAGGATTGGATGGTTATCCCGGATCCACCTTGAGCTATACAACATTCTTTAGACGAAGAGCGTGGCTTTGTAATCGAGCAGTTCAGTCGAGCTCGTTATAGTATTGCTCTATGGCTCTATATGCGGGTGTTACAAGTTTGATCGGTAGCAAATCCTGGATACCTACACCATCCACATATTAATTCATCTGAGTTAATTACATCAATAACTCATAAATCATGCAAATATAAGAGTCATGGTTATAGAATAATCCTGTTAAAGGAACGAGTATCATTCTGAGTGAAAAAATGGCGTTGCATATTCATTGCAGGTCCATTTTGCTTCGCCCTATCTCTGTCAATAAAGGGCTTGATCGGGGTCTTGAGATGGCAAAGGCGGCTAGGTAGGTACTATAAGCGAGTGATGAGGTCGCATCTCCTTCAAATCGCCTTTTTGCCCCCGTGCTGAGGGTAAGGATAGAGTGTCAGGAAGTCATGACTGGATTGCTAATGGTAGCACATCTTTGCATTGGTGTTAGGTTGTAAATTAGCATGAGAACAATGGATTCATTGTTATAGAAATTTTTGCACTTTCCATGCTAGGAAATAGGATATTACTGCTGGTGGGATAATCATATCACATAAATTTGCTGATATACCCTCGATCCCATATCGGGGACAAGGGTTGGTGCGCCGACAATCAACCAGCATTCATGCGTAAGCATTCTAGATCTTCAACTCGCTAACTTTCAGGCAAGACTAAGTCAATTGGCCAGGCAAATTCTTGATGTATCAGCTCTGAATTAGATGATGTAATCTCGAGCAATTTATGCTCAAATCTGTAGTTGCCCCCAGCCTTAGGGGAGTGAGTCACTTGGCAGATAATCGATGAAAAGAGTGGAAGTATGAGTCTTCACTTTCTAACTTCAGAACGTCGTTGGCCAGAAGTTTCATTCATGTACATCTCCCATCTAATGGGTGGCTGACTGGTGATTTGGTCGAATCATTTAGGGCGGTGAATTTGGCAATTGCATTCGTTGGTGTTTGTTTTGGGACAACCTTCCAAGAAAAATAGGCAATGTCGAATTGCATGTCATATCTCGAGGCATAAAGAACGATTGCACGCCTTTCACTTCACCTTGTTAAATGCATTTTGTGTTGTAGGAAGTTTATCATGGAGTTAACCATGACTCTCTTCCGGGTTTGGTCTCCAACGTTGGATCAACTTCCATTTTATCAATGTTGTATTTCATAGTGTCTTGATGGGGATCATCTCTATCTTTTCTGGATTATCGGAACTTTCTTATTCGACCAGATGATTCGACTTTAGATCTTCTGTGTATGAAATATGAGGTATGTTGTAACGTTCCAATCCATCCAATAACTCTTCTGCCCATTCTAGGTAAGCTGCGAGTTGTGGTTTCTCCGACTGGAATTCCTTTCGAGTCATCCTTCGGGGGTTATCTGCAAAACTTCAGCGTTGGATTGCCGATCATTTCTTGCACCGTCTGTATACAACTTCCAGGTGCTTGATTTCATCTTTCATTTCGAATGGCAACTCCATATAAAATCCCGCGATAGCGAACTTACTGCATACGTCTTATTTGCTTGACAGGAGCACACTTCAGGTTTATACTCAAGAAATGACTCATAATTTGGGATAAAATCCCGCAAATACTAGCACTGGTCCAAACGAACACATCCAGGCTCGCCTACAGAAAGCATATAAGTTCTCTCGTTCGGAAGAGGTCTAAAGGAGATCCGATGTGAAGACCTTAGTCAGGTCGGCGTCACCAGTCGGAACACGTGCAGTTGCGTTATTAGATGTCACCCTTCTTCATCCCGAATCACCATCCTTTCTGGAATCTATGTCTTCGGGCAAGTCGTTTGGCAATTCCTTTTGCGATGCTCCCATTATTCGCAATATTGACACCTCCCTCACACTCCATTTCATCTGGAGGGGAAGCGTCTTTGGGTTTCACGCAATCTCTGTTGCGTAGCATATTCCATCCTTCCTAATCAGTCGGCTTCTCCAATAACTTGGTCACCATAGACCAGTCTCACTCCGTCTTTGGTAGGGGTATTTGACGGTTAACACCAAGATGCTATGTAAGCTCTGAATTCCGCTAGACATTCTATCATAACTGTTGTATGAAGTAGATAGCTAATGGTTGGTTCATATTTGTGTTGATTTCAAGTTCTCATCTCTCAACCGAGATCGTATGGTGGCTGGTGAGCAGTCAAATTGCTATCGCCCGGGCAAAGATCCATATGCCCGATCATGGCCCACGGTGGTTCAATTGGTACCTAACTCTGGGCACCAAAGTACATTGATCTACCCTTCATTCTATGGAAATCTGTCTTCCTTGATGCGGTTGACGACAAATAGGCATTGCAAATGTTAGCTAAGCTTTTCAAGGAGTGAACTGTAGGACATATATTTTTCACCACGCCATTCAAGCGAAGGGTAACTTTGTAGTGCTAGGATCCTTTCTTGCTATTGGATATCCCATCATTGAGAATCATGGCCATTGGGATCTTCTGAGTCACCTTTAGAGTAGTGTCTGGATCGTTCTATGTCAATGGCATCTAGGACTCCGCCTGTTGGACATGTTTAAGCCACATAACTAGGTGATCACCACTTGTTCAGGAACATCATCGGTTGCATTGGTGAAATCTATACACCATCGGAGCTCTGGAAGAGGAGGTTGCCAGGAGATAATCTTTACCTCGTATACCATCATAGCCAGCATGCTGAATCTTTTCTATATCTCCTCACATTGAATAACATCAGTAAATAAGTGTTATGGCTCTAGGAAGAACTCCCGTCGTTGCCAATTTGTTGTCGATTTCCTCAGGCTATCTACTGAATCTTGGTTGTTAAGCGTTTGTGATAATTGTACGCCAAAACGTATTACGAGCCGAAGGCGAGCCGTGCTCCGAGCCGAAGGCGAGGCCGTCAGCGGGTCCGGGCGCAGCGCCGGCGGGGGTCCGGGGCCCCGCAGTCCCGGCACCGCACGATTTTTTCGATTTTGGAAGATGGAGCCTTTTCTGAAATGATCTGAAAATTGTATTTTTTCCAAAAATTGTCACTTTTTTGGGTTGGATCGCGACCCTTGTTCGTCACCACTTTTCTGGGTCGCGGTTCGCTACTGTCGTCTGGTTCGTGGCTCGGATTGTCAATTAATCAACGTCTTTGGATCGGACCGCGGATCCTACACCAGGTCGGGTCGTGAAGGTCACTCTGGGCCCGGGTCGTGGAGGTCGTTCCGGGAACTACGAATCGGATCGTGATGGCTCTTTGGGTTCCGTTCATGGAGGTCGTTCCGCGAACCGCGAATCGGATCGTGATGGCTCCTGCGATTCGCGAACCGCGAACCAGTTCGTGATACCCCTGCGATCAACGAACCGCGAACCAGCCACCTGCTCTAACCTGCTCCTGTGCATTTTCTTTATTATCTTCATTTGGTCGTGAAGCTTGTGAACCCTTAGCTTTTTTTCGAAGGCATGAAGCTCTGATTTTCTGAAATCAACGAAATATTCAAAAATGATAGAAACGCGGACTGTTTTCTTCGAACTTTCAAATCCAAATAGTAGAATAACAATCCGATAGGTTGAGAATTCGGTTCTCAGTGAAAGCACCAAAATGTTAGACCAAAAAATGGTCCTAACATCCAAATTATCGTATTTAGAGTGTAGGATATGAAGAAATAACTGAAAAAATAAAAGAAAAGCAAGACAACAGGATTTTTATAGTGGTTCGGCGTTAGCAAGCCTACGTCCACTTCATATTTTCTCATTTCACTCATAGATTACAATTACAATGAATATTGTCTTTCAATCACTTGAATTCAATGAATAATTCTCTCCAAATCCATTGAATTTATTGAGGAAGATGGTGGTTATTCATGGAGAAGTGTTGGCCATGGCAGCCATGGAAGTTGAGATGCCAAAAGTCCTCTGAAAATGCCATCTGAAGGTGTATTTATAGCTGTAGGAAAGTTCCTAGGAGGACTGGGTCGTGGTAGGACACGTGGCAGGCGATCCATGAAAGTAGGAGCAGGAATAGCCTTAAGAATAGGTCAAAACAGTGCGCTTATCTGCAGGTTCGGTGGTCGGATCGTGGTAATGGGATTGGATCGTGGTCACGGTACGCACCACGAATGGGTCGTGGTCGGAGGGACCGAGCAGGGTGGTGACGAGTCGGATCGTGACGCGTGAGGGGCGATCCTAGGGGGGCGATCCGATCGAGGGCGAGCTGATGGGAGCGATCCGATGCGATGGCCTGAGTCTTCGATGCTAGATTACACCCATTCACGGAAACAAGCATAACTTTCAAATCGTAAGGCCGATTGAGCCAAACCAAAGCTCAAACTGAAGCTAATTCAAAGGGCTACAAGTGTATGTGGTAAGTAGATCCAAATGAGGTCATTTAATAGGGGTTTCGGTCCAGTTTATACTGATGTTGTGATTTTGACCAAACTGCCTTGTGTCTTCTGACGATGCTTCCAATGCCAGAGAGCGATGTTATCCAGAGATTCCATATGAGACAACATTTACCCAGAGGTGTGTCAACATGATCTTTGCTTTGGGTAGCCTGGTCACAAAGCAGGCTAACACTATAGTTCTGCGAAATGAAATGCTTAGGGTGGATGTGGTACTTTGGTTGGCTTGATATCCAACACTTAGCTGCCCTATATTTTTATTTTTATTTAATTATAATTAATATGAATTTATTTTATTTAAAATTCCCGTTGATTACGAACTCTGTTTTTAGCGTAGTAACTGACACCCATAGGGTCATACTACTATTCTGAAAACACTAGAACAGATTCCATGGCCTAATTTGAACGTCTGGAAAAGATATCAATTTAAACTAACTTTTTAAATTAAATTCAATTGCTTAAAATATAAATAGATTTCAAACAATTAAATTCATCGAAATTAAATAATTAACTATTATTCCAATTCAAATGAAATTTATATTAATTGACTGAACTGTTTAAATTCGGATTTTAACCATGAATTCAATTATTACCATTTCATATTACGATAATTAAATATATTCTATGATAAATTCAATATAAAGTCTATTTATATATCCAATTCAACATTTAAAATAAATTTAAATATCCAATATTAAATAGCTGAAAATCTGGGACGTTACATTCCTTCCCCCTTAAGAGAATTTCGTCCCCGAAATTACTAAGGTAGAAAAATGCAACTAACCCATTAACTTTTCAAATCTTACTTATGTTTAAACTCAACTTTTCAAATTTCAACAAATTCAGTCTGACCAAAACTTTTGGTTATCGTTTATATTACATCTCATATATATTCACATTCATTTCATATTCAAGTCATATGTATTCAACTCATTCAGATAGGTTTTACTCAATTTATTTGCTTCAATCTATTTAACTTGCTTAAGTTAAATTTAAATTCCAGAATTCGAATTCCTGGGCTTCTATTTCAAATTCTTTTGAAATAAATATATACATATATTTATAACCCATCACAAATTCAAAACATTTGAATTTTCCAAAATAACTTGCTTTCTTTCAAACAAACTTCCATCAAAAACTTTTTTTTTTTAAGGTAGCATTCCATAACTTAGAATTCGAAAATGAACACTGATGAAGCTGCAGTCATCATCAGAATTATTTTCCAGCCACTGAAGTGAGTTCAGTGCTTTATCACTTTCAAAATCCATTTAAAAGTGATTTTTATTCAAAAATCCTTCAAAACAAAGCTATATTATCTTAATATACTTCAGAAAATAATTTCAAATCTCACAGGATTTTAA
Source organism: Allium sativum (assembly GCA_030737875.1). Classification (NCBI taxonomy): domain Eukaryota; kingdom Viridiplantae; phylum Streptophyta; class Magnoliopsida; order Asparagales; family Amaryllidaceae; genus Allium; species Allium sativum. Next base: position 326,843,797 of record CM060926.1, read on the forward strand.
ATTCTGAATTCTGGTTTGAATTCAATTTTAGTTCATCTCCTTCGTATATTTAATTCATATACAAATTCCGTTTTGGTTACAAATAACCATTCCAATTTTTATAATCTCGTTTGATTATAATCCTAACAATCAACACATCCATATAATATAATAATTTCAGAAAATTATTCTTTTTATATCAAAATAGAAATTTGGGTAAAAATATTTCATCTACCCACTTAAAAATAATATCGTGTTCAATCCTCTATTCAAGTGTTTATAAATTCCTATCGAATTTGTGGCGTCCCACTATTCGACCAGAATTCATAAACCACTCAATAGACCAGCCAACACAATATGAAACAATTTTTATATCAACTAACAAATACGCGCTCTCGTATATACATACACTCAACTCATTCTAGGGTACTGCTGACCCTATCTCTAATGAGCACATTCCACCAAAGCCTAGGTATTCGCTCAACCTAAGCTCTGATACCAACTGTAACGACCCGCAAATCCGAGCTATCTGAGTTGACTAAATACACCATACGTCCAACCCAAATAACACAGAAATACGAACCATTAATAGAAAGAAGATAGAGGGTGAGAATAGATAAGATAGAAAACTTAGAATAGAAGAAGAAGAACATAAACACAACACAGAACCTCACATCGCAGCGGAACAAAATATAATATATAACAGCTTTTGAAATACAAAATTTTAATTATAGATACATTCATCATTTATCAGATTACACACTTACAATACAGCGGAAATAACACTAGGTAACTAACGCTGAAGCCTCCTGCTCCAAGCTCCTCTAAGTGAATCTGTAAAATCCCGACTACTTGACTGCCCATACAAATTTTGGGCACCCAAGAGTTTAGGGAAAACAAAACAAAATAAACTCTGGGTCATTCATGGGACTGGTGTGAGTAAACTCCAACCATTTGATTAACTTTTAAAAATCCTTTCGAAAGAAAAGATAATCGTAAGACCGATCCACACATAAACACGGATGGTTTTTACCTTACGATAACCCAAAACACTTTGATACCAAATCCAGTGATATTATAATAATGTCTACATCAAATAAATAGAATATAGCGGAACGCTTGCATCTCACGCTCCATATATATAATATAAAATCAAAAACCGCAGGGCGCTTATTGGAGATTGGATTTCCAACTTGAAAAGTTATGGGACCACCTGCCGATAGTGTATCTCTAGAGGCGAATACACTGGGTTCAACAAGAACGTCTTGCAACCCGGCCCACACATGACCGACTACTCATTTCGCTTGAGTGTATCGAATGTACATCACCAACGGTTGGGATCAGCAACCGTTTCCCGATAAGGGACAGCATCGATAGATTAAAGAAGCAATTGGAATTTCTCTAGATAGGAGATTATACATCCTAATGGGTGCGACCCACATAGCCATGCTGCCTGCCCGATTTTTGTCATTTCCCGGTTGTTGAGGCCTGAGGCTACGCATACTTACCATTCATTGATAACACAATCACTTTGAATGCCAAATCGTCAGATCCGTTAATCACTAGTTGAGTTTGCTCAAATATTCTGGATGTTATGCTAAGGGAATAAATCCGTTGCAACCATATATATTTTACAGACCAACTCGTTTGATCATTGGAAATACTCTGTCAGACATTCGTCCATTTACGTTCGTTTTGGGATTGAACGAAACCGAAGGCACTATTTCTATTTAATAGAAAAAAAGTCCTTGCACTTTACTCCGTCTTCAATATATTCAGCATACTTGGTTCGCAACGCTTATGCCGATACGGAGTGGTTCTTCGGATAATAATCCAATCGGTCTCTCCATATTGACAACGATGGTCAAAAACTTCGATAGTCTGTGGTTTAACTATCGAATAAAAACAAGTGTTCATCCAAACATATCAAACAAATCACTGGGCTCTTTAATTAATATTTCGTTAATTAAATCTCTTCTCCATTTCCTTATCAATATTAACCAAATATTTACAAGCATCGCCTCCTTTTATTTTCTATAGTTAGAAAATATTTTCGATTTTAATTGGAAAACATTCCAATCACTTATCTCTTCCACGAACTCATTTAGTTCTATACTTAGGAAACATTTGTTATTTTATTTCCAAGTTTACATTTATTTGGGTTAAAACGGATGTTGTGTAAAACATCGTTACGACAACCCAAATATATACATTCAACTAAATCTCTTTAAACGTTGATCTTCGAGACTGAGTTTTGCTATTTATCGGTTGTTAATGAAACCAATCAAGTTGGGGTATAATTACCTCTCAGACCTTGACTGAATAACATTCATAACGTCAAAACAGACAAGACTACTTACTCGAATAATCCATACTATACAAACCAATTATCTATTTTTAAAACACGTATACATTTCCCTTGTTATTTTTAACAAATCTAAGTTATAGTTTTCCTTCTTGTTTCAAATATCCTATTTAAATTTGTTTCATTATCTAATTCTCTATATATATCGATATATGGATTTCTAGTTATCAAATTTTCTTAAAAATAGTCTAACTCCTTAAATTTTCGGAAAAATTCGCCATAACCTCCCCTGTATCGGGAGCATCGAGAAATTTCAAATAGCTTCCCGGTAACTTCTCATCTCAAAAAGAAAAAGAAAAAGCCAAGCGGCTTGCCGATACGGCGCATAAAATCTCATATATGAATTAAACATGTACCTTATTGTCGAGCACACTAATTATATACCTTCATCACTTTATCCCATAACTGTCTCCGGTATATCTATACCTGTACAATTCATTTCAACTTCATTCACTCGGTTTGACTCAATTCGTTAAAGTAACTCTTTAACTAACTCTTTGCCCATTTCGCTTGTATATATGAATATAACACGTTTCAAATATATTTCAACTTACTTATCAACTAATTGAATTCAAATTTTAATTTAAGTTCTATATTTGATTTCAAATATATGTTTACAATTTAAAAATTCAATTTTCAAAGTTCGACTTCAATTCACCACTCGATTAACTAATTCTTCTTTGACTTAGTTAATTCTATTCAATAATCAAAAATATGATTATTGTTTCAAAAATCACTTTTCTTACTTCATTTGAGTTCACCTTTATGTTCTAACTTAAGAACAGGTTTTTAAATGGAAATTCGGATTTTTATTTGCTTAAAAATCCCTATATTTTGTATATAAAATCTATTATGATTTTAATGGTTTCTGGCGCTGCACTTTTAAAAAATTTATTTTGACATAACTCAAAATCTATTCGACGAAATCCAGATTTTTCTCTTCCATTAGAAAACTATAATTCAACCGGTCCTGACGATTCTTGTTTCAAAGAATTCCGACTTCAATTGAGTCATGTGTACTCAATTGAAGTTCGAGTCGCCAATTTACGAACTGCAGCGCTGCGGCGAGTTCGTTTTAATTATATATATATATATATATATATATATATATATATACTTTTAAACTTCGTTAAAATGAATCCAACTCCATTTTAACTCTATTTGAATTTCTTGATTCAAATTCCAATCTCGCTTTTATTTGAATTCTATATTCAAATTCCAATTCCTTTTCTATTTGAATTCTATGTTCAAATTCTATTTCCTTTTCTATTTGAATTCTATGTTCAAATTTCCATTTCCTTTTCTATTTGAATTCTAAATTCAAATTTCCATTTCCTTTTCTATTTCTCAAATTCTATATTTAAATTTCCTTTATTCAACTCCCATTTAAATTCCTATATTCAAATTCTATAGTTGAATTTCCTTTTCTATTTTATATTCAAAATCAATACTTGAATTTCTATTTCAATTTCCATATTCAAATTCAATGCTTGAATTTCTATTTCAATTTCATCTTCAAATTCAATACTTGAAATTCCATTTGAATTCTATTATTCAATTTTTATACTTGAAATTTCATTTGAATTCTATTATTCAATTTCTATTTCAATTCTTCTTTGAAATTCTATATTTCTAATTCAATTCAATTCTTCTTTGAAATTCAATATTTCAAATTCATTTATTCAAATTCCTTTATTCCTCTATTCACATTCCTTTATGAATTTCTATATTCAAATTCCATATTCAATTCTTTTTGAATTCTCGATTCAAATTCTATATTCAATTCTGTTTGAATTCTCTATATTCAAATTTCTATATTCAATTCTGTTTGAATTCTCGATTCAAATCCCTTTATTAAGTTTCCATTTGAATTTCTATATTCAAAATTCTATTTCAAATTTTTTTATTCAAATCCCTTTAAATTCCTCTTTGAATTTTCTTTATTCAAAATCTATATTTGAATTTCATTATTCAATTTCATTTTCAATTCTATTTGGATCTATTTGAATTTTCTATATTCAAATTTCAAATTCAATTCTATTTTAGAAAAATAGAATTTCCTTTCTAATTCTCAAATATCCTTTTTCATGATATTTTTAAATATCATTACTTAAGCCCAGTGATATTTAAACACACAAAGCAACCAATTATTTATTTTTCTAATACATCATATATAACAATATATATGCAAACAAATAAACAAACAGATAATATATTTTTGAGGATTCCAGTTGGATTCCTCCAACCTATTTTCCTGCATCCACAGATGTTAGCACATAAATAATACCCATTCTGCTTCATGGCAGAATATCGTGGTATAGAAGGTCATCCACTAATCATAGCGTGGGGCGTATAGGGTAATCATCCGCTATGAAACTGCGGGCATCCGCTAATGAGACTGCGGGAATCCAACCAATCAATCAACCCAATATATATATATAATAGCCTAAATAACTAATATATATAAAACAAGAAGAAAAATCCAAACAAGCAACAACAATTATTTATAAATAAAAGGTGAGTGAGATTTACTCACCTCGATTTTATTTGGCGAATATCTATTTAGAATTCCTTATCGTCTTAGATTTGAATCCATTTACATGACATCTTTGCGTCTCCGAATCGACTTGAATGAAGATTACTTTTCACCTATGATATTTGATTTTAATTATCGATTTTTCTATTATACAATTTGATTAACTACTTACACAAATAATTAAACTAATTCTAAGTATTTAAATTTCTAAAAAAAACATATACCTTATTTCTTGAACACCACGAAGCATACTTAAATATCACCAATCAAATTTTTGCTGCACATCAGCCTTGAAACCTGCCTAACCACTTTGACATTTAATCGAACAACTTGTTGACAAACTCCATCATCAATTACCATAGCCGCTGCCCTCACCTTCTCAGCTTCATTGACATCACCACCATCCCTAACAAACGACCTTCGCTATACTGTCCTACAACCGACAGTCACTTTCCACTTCCCAAGCTTTATATTTTCATTTTCGCACTCTCAAATCTCCTCACTGTTGTCGCTTAGAAAAGGAAATCCAGTTCAACCCAACACATTCCAACTTCACGCCCTTCCCACTGTCGCACCCAAACCCCGTCCATCCATCTGCTGAGTCCCCTCATATTTCCACTTCCATTCCGACATCATACCATTAACACCACAGATCAACATCCCCTCCTAAACTTAGCTAATCCCCACCATCGCACCAATTTAATCATATCGCAGTGACCCCCAAATCAAGTAAGTTCGAACCTTTATCTTCCCCCACAAATCGAGAGCTCCTCCACTGTATCGAGATTCATATTTCACTGCGGTTTGACTTAACTCGAGAGCACTCGAGGTACCGAGCTTCAGCAGACCTTTGGTCTCCATCTCGATTTGCGATTCCTTTTTTTTCCGCGAAAGCGATTTTGAGGATTTGAGAGGAAAAGAACGAACTGGGTTGGTTTGAGGATAAGAAGTATACGAAGGCCATGGGTTTATTTATAACTGCGAACAAGGGAAAAATGTACTGCTGCCATAAATTTTTGTTTCCCGGATTCTGAAACTTGGAGACAAAGTTGTTGTCTCGAGGAAGCTATAGTTCTGCGAAATGAAATGCTTAGGGTGGCTGTGGTACTTTGGTTGGCTTGATATCCAACACTTAGCTGCCCTATATTTTTATTTTTATTTAATTATAATTAATATGAATTTATTTTATTTAAAATTCCCGTTGATTACGAACTCTGTTTTTAGCGTGGTAAATGACACCCATAGGGTCATACTACTATTCTGAAAACACTAGAACAGATTCCATGGCCTAATTTGAACGTCTGGAAAAGATATCAATTTAAACTAACATTTTAAATTAAATTCAATTGCTTAAAATATAAATAGATTTCAAACAATTAAATTCATCGAAATTAAATAATTAACTATTATTCCAATTCAAATGAAATTTATATTAATTGACTGAACTGTTTAAATTCAGATTTTAACCGTGAATTCAATTATTACCATTTCATATTACGATAATTAAATATATTCTATGATAAATTCAATATAAAGTCTATTTATATATCCAATTCAACATTTAAAATAAATTTAAATATCCAATATTAAATAGCTGAAAATCTGGGACGTTACATTCCTTCCCACTTAAGAGAATTTCGTCCTCGAAATTACTAAGGTAGAAAAAATGCAACTAACCCATTAACTTTTCAAATCTTACTTATGTTTAAACTCAACTTTTCAAATTTCAACAAATTCAGTCTGGCCAAAACTTTTGGTTATCGTTTATATTACATCTCATATATATTCACATTCATTTCATGTTCAAGTCATATGTATTCAACTCATTCAGATTGGTTTTACTCAATTTATTTGCTTCAATCTATTTAACTTGCTCAAGTTAAATTTAAATTCCAGAATTCAAATTCCCAGGCTTCTATTTCAAATTCTTTTGAAATAAATATATACATATATTTATAACCCATCACAAATTCAAAACATTTGAATTTTCCAAAATAACTTGCTTTCTTTCAAACAAACTTCCATCAAAAACTTTTTTTTTAAGGTAGCATTCCATAACTTAGAATTCGAAAATGAACACTGATGAAGCTGCAGTCATCATCAGAATTATTTTCCAGCCACTGAAGTGAGTTCAGTGCTTTATCACTTTCAAAATCCATTTAAAAATGATTTTTATTCAAAAACCCTTCAAAACAAAGCTATATTATCTTAATATACTTCAGAAAATAATTTCAAATCTCACAGGATTTTAAATTCTGAATTCTGGTTTGAATTCAATTTTAGTTCATCTCCTTTGTATATTTAATTCATATACAAATTCCGTTTTGGTTACAAATAACCATTCCAATTTTTATAATCTCGTTTGATTATAATCCTAACAATCAACACATCCATATAATATAATAATTTCAGAAAATTATCCTTTTTATATCAAAATTGAAATTTGGGTAAAATTATTTCATCTACCCACTTAAAAACAATATCGTGTTCAATCCTCTGTTCAAGTGTTTATAAATTCCTATCGACTTTGTAGCGTCCCACTATTCGACCAGAATTCATAAACTACTCAATAGACCAGCCAACACAATATGAAACAATTTTTATATCAACTAACAAATACGCGCTCTCGTATATACATACACTCAACTCATTCTAGGGTACTGCTGACCCTATCTCTAATGAGCACATTCCACCAAAGCCTAGGTATTCGCTCAACCTAAGCTCTGATACCAACTGTAACGACCCGCAAATCCGAGCTATCTGAGTTGACTAAATACACCATACGTCCAACCCAAATAACACAGAAATACGAACCACTAATAGAAAGAAGATAGAGGGTGAGAATAGATAAGATAGAAAACTTAGAATAGAAGAAGAAGAACATAAACACAACACAGAACCTCACATCGCAGCGGAACAAAATATAATATATAACAGCTTTTGAAATACAAAATTTTAATTATAGATACATTCATCATTTATCAGAGTACACACTTACAATACAGCGGAAATAACACTAGGTAACTAACGCTGAAGCCTCCTGCTCCAAGCTCCTCTAAGTGAATCTGTAAAATCCCGACTACTTGACTGCCCATACAAATTTTGGGCACCCAAGAGTTTAGGGAAAACAAAACAAAATAAACTCTGGGTCAGTCATGGGACTGGTGTGAGTAAACTCCAACCATTTGATTAACTTTTAAAAATCCTTTCGAAAGAAAAGATAATCGTAAGACCGATCCACACATAAACACGGATGGTTTGTACCTTACGATAACCCAAAACACTTTGATACCAAATCCAGTGATATTATAATAATGTCTACATCAAATAAATAGAATATAGCGGAACGCTTGCATCTCACGCTCCATATATATAATATAAAATCAAAAACCGCAGGGCGCTTATTGGAGATTGGATTTCCAACTTGACAAGGTATGGGACCACCTGCCGATAGTGTATCTCTAGAGGCGAATACACTGGGTTCAACAAGAACGTCTTGCAACCCGGCCCACACATGACCGACCACTCATTTCGCTTGAGTGTATCGAATGTATATCACCAACGGTTGGGATCAGCAACCGTTTCCCGATAAGGGACAGCATCGATAGATTAAAGAAGCAATTGGAATTTCTCTAGATAGGTGATTATACATCCTAATGGGTGCGACCCACATAGCCATGCTGCCTGCCCGATTTTTGTCATTTCCCGGTTGTTGAGGCCTGAGGCTACGCATACTTACCATTCATTGATAACACAATCACTTTGAATGCCAAATCGTCAGATCCGTTAATCACTAGTTGAGTTTGCTCAAATATTCTGGATGTTATGCTAAGGGAATAAATTCGTTGCAACCATATATATTTTACAGACCAAATCATTTGATCATTGGAAATACTATGTCAGACATTCGTCCATTTACGTTCGTTCTGGGATTGAACGAAACCGAAGGCACTATTTCTATTTAATAGAAAAAAGTCCTTGCACTTTACTCCGTATTCAATATATTCAGCATACTTGGTTCGCAACGCTTATGCCGATACGGAGTGGTTCTTCGGATGATAATCCAACCGGTCTCTCCATATTGACAACGATGGTCAAAAACTTCGATAGTCTGTGGTTTGACTATCGAATAAAAACAAGTGTTCATCCAAACATATCAAACAAATCACTGGGCTCTTTAATTAATATTTCATTAATTAAATCTCTTCTCCATTTCCTTATCAATATTTTTTAACCAAATATTTACAAGTATCGCCTCCTTTTATTTTCTATAGATAGAAAATATTTTCGATTTTAATTGGAAAACATTCCAATCACTTATCTCTTCCACGAACTCATTTAGTTCTATACTTAGGAAACATTTGTTATTTTATTTCCAACTTTACATTTATTTGGGTTAAAACGGATGTTGTGTAAAACATCGTTACGACAACCCAAATATATACATTCAACTAAATCTCTTTAAACGTTGATCTTCGAGACTGAGTTTTGCTATTTATCGGTTGTTAATGAAACCAATCAAGTTGGGGTATAATTACCTCTCAGACCTTGACTGAATAACATTCATAACGTCAAAACAGACAAGACTACTTACTCGAATAATCCATACTATACAAACCAATTATCTATTTTTAAAACACGTATACATTTCCCTTGTTATTTTTAACAAATCTAAGTTATAGTTTTCCTTCTTGTTTCAAATATCCTATTTAAATTTGTTTCATTATCTAATTCTCTCTCTCTATATATATATATATCGATATATGGATTTCTAGTTATCAAATTTTCTTAAAAATAGTCTAACTCCTTAAATTTTCGGAAAAATTCGCCATAACCTCCCCTGTATCTGGAGCATCGGGAAATTTCAAATAGCTTCCCGGTAACTTCTCATCTCAAAAAGAAAAAGAAAAAGCCAAGCGGCTTGCCGATACGGCGCATAAAATCTCATATATGAATTAAACATGTACCTTATTGTCGAGCACACTAATTATATACCTTCATCACTTTATCCCATAACTGTCTCTGGTATATCTATACCTGTACAATTCATTTCAACTTCATACACTAGGTTTGACTCAATTCGTTAAAGTAACTCTTTAACTAACTCTTTGCCCATTTCGCTTGTATATATGAATATAACACGTTTCAAATATATTTCAACTTACTTATTAACTAATTGAATTCAAATTTTAATTTAAGTTCTATATTTGATTTCAAATATATGTTTACAATTCAAAAATTCAATTTTCAAAGTTCGACTTCAATTCACCACTCGATTAACTAATTCTTCTTTGACTTAGTTAATTCTATTCAATAATAAAAAATATGATTATTGTTTCAAAAATCACTTTTCTTACTTCACTTGAGTTCACCTTTATGTTCTAACTTAAGACCAGGTTTTTAAATGGAAATTCGGATTTTTATTTGCTTAAAAATCCCTATATTTATTATATAAAATCCATTATGATTTTAATGGTTTCTGGTGCTGCACTTTTAAAAATTTGATTTTGACATAACTCAAAATCTATTCGACGAAATCCAGATTTTTCTCTTCCATTAGAAAACTATTATTCAACCGGTCCTGACGATTCTTGTTTCAAAGAATTCCGACTTCAATTGAGTCTTGTATACTCAATTGAAGTTCGAGTCGCCAATTTACGAACTGCAGCGCTGCGGCGAGTTCGTTTTAATTATATTTATATATATATATACTTTTAAACTTCGTTAAAATGAATCCAACTCCATTTTAACTCTAATTGAATTTCTTGATTCAAATTCCAATCTCGCTTTTATTTGAATTCTATATTCAAATTCCAATTCCTTTTCTATTTGAATTCTATGTTCAAATTCTATTTCCTTTTCTATTTGAATTCTATGTTCAAATTTCCATTTCCTTTTCTATTTGAATTCTAAATTCAAATTTCCATTTCCTTTTCTATTTCTCAAATTCTATATTTAAATTTCCTTTATTCAACTCCCATTTAAATTCCTATATTCAAATTCTATAGTTGAATTTCCTTTTCTATTTTATATTCAAAATCAATACTTGAATTTCTATTTCAATTTCCATATTCAAATTCAATGCTTGAATTTCTATTTCAATTTCATCTTCAAATTCAATACTTGAAATTCCATTTGAATTATATTATTCAATTTTTATACTTGAAATTTCATTTGAATTCTATTATTCAATTTCTATTTCAATTCTTCTTTGAAATTCTATATTTCCAATTCTATTCAATTCTTCTTTGAAATTCAATATTTCAAATTCATTTATTCAAATTCCTTTATTCCTCTATTCACATTCCTTTATGAATTTCTATATTCAAATTCCATATTCAATTCTTTTTGAATTCTCGATTCAAATTCTATATTCAATTCTGTTTGAATTCTCTAAATTCAAATTTCTATATTCAATTCTGTTTGAATTCTCGATTCAAATCCCTTTATTAAGTTTCCATTTGAATTTCTATATTCAAAATTCTATTTAAAATTCTTTTATTCAAATCCCTTTGAATTCCTCTTTGAATTTTCTTTATTCAAATTCTATATTTGAATTTCATTATTCAATTTCATTTTCAATTCTATTTGGATCTATTTGAATTTTCTATATTCAAATTTCAAATTCAATTCTATTTTAGAAAAATAGAATTTCCTTTATAATTCTCAAATATCCTTTTTAATGATATTTTTAAATATCATTACTTAAGCCCAGTGATATTTAAACACACAAAGCAACCAATTATTTATTTTTCTAACACATCATATATAACAATATATATGCAAACAAATAAACAAACAGATAATATATTTTTGAGGAATCCAGTTGGATTCCTCCAACCTGTTTTCCTGCATCCACAGATGTTAGGACATAAATAATACCCATTCTGCTTCGTGGCAGAATATCGTGGTATAGAAGGTCATCCACTAATCATAGCGTGGGGCGTATAGGGTAATCATCCGCTATGAAACTGCGGGCATCCGCTAATGAGACTGCGGGAATCCAACCAATCAATCAACCCAATATATATATAATAGCCTAAATAACTAATATACATAAAACAAGCAGAAAAATCCAAACAAGCAACAATAATTATTTTTACGAAGTAAAAATAATTATAAATAAAAGGTGAGTGAGATTTACTCACCTCGATTTTATTTGGCGAATATCTATTTAGAATTCCTTATCGTCTTAGCTTTGAATCCATTTACATGACATCTTTGCGTCTCCGAATCGACTTGAATGAAGATTACTTTTCACCTATGATATTTGATTCTAATTATCGATTTTTCTATTATACAATTTGATTAACTACTTACACCAATAATTAAACTAATTCTAAGTATTTAAATTTCTAGAAAAAAAACGTATACCTTAATTCTTGAACACCACGAAGCATACTTAAATATCACCAATCAAATTTTTGCTGCACATCAGCCTTGAAACCTGCCTAACCACTTTGAAATTTAATCGAACAACTTGTTGACAAACTCCATCTTCAATTACCATAGCCGCTGCCCTCACCTTCTCAGCTTCATTGACATCACCGCCATCCCTAACAAACGACCTCCGCTATACTGTCCTACAACCGACAGTCACTTTCCACTTTTCAAGCTTCATATTTTCATTTTCGCACTCTCAAATCTCCTCACTGTTGTCGCTTAGAAAAGGAAATCCAGTTCAACCCAACACATTCCAACTTCACGCCCTTCCCACTGTCGCACCCAAACCCCGTCCATCCATCTGCTGAGTCCCCTCATATTTCCACTTCCATTCCGACATCATACCATTAACACCACAGATCAACATCCCCTCCTAAACTTAGCTAATCCCCACCATCGCACCAATTTAATCATATCGCAGTGACCCCCAAATCAAGTAAGTTCGAACCTTTATCTTCCCCCACAAATCGCGAGCTCCTCCACTGTATCGAGATTCATATTTCACTGCGGTTTGACTTAACTCGAGAGCACTCGAGGTGCCGGGCTTCAGCAGACCTTTGGTCTCCATCTCGATTCGCGATTCCTTTTTTTTCCGCGAAAGCGATTTTGAGGATTTGAGAGGAAAAGAACGAACTGGGTTGGGTTGGTTTGAGGATGAGAAGTATACGAAGGCCATGGGTTTATTTATAACTGGGAACAAGGGAAAAATGTACTGCTGCCATAAATTTTTGTTTCCTGGATTCTGAAACTTGGAGACAAAGTTGTTGTCTCGAGGAAGCTATAGTTCTGCGAAATGAAATGCTTAGGGTGGCTGTGGTACTTTGGTTGGCTTAATATCCAACACTTAGCTACCCTATATTTTTATTTTTATTTAATTATAATTAATATGAATTTATTTTATTTAAAATTCCCATTGATTACGAACTCTGTTTTTAGCGTAGTAACTGACACCCATAGGGTCATAATACTATTCTGAAAACACTAGAACAGATTCCATGGCCTAATTTGAACGTCTGGAAAAGATATCAATTTAAACTAACTTTTTAAATTAAATTCAATTGCTTAAAATATAAATAGATTTCAAACAATTAAATTCATCGAAATTAAATAATTAACTATTATTCCAATTCAAATGAAATTTATATTAATTGACTGAACTGTTTAAATTCAGATCTTAACCGTGAATTCAATTATTACCATTTCATATTAAGATAATTAAATATATTCTATGATAAATTCAATATAAAGTCTATTTATATATCCAATTCAACATTTAAAATAAATTTAAATATCCAATATTAAATAGCTGAAAATCTGGGATGTTACAAACTGCTTCTGAACCATAGGACAAGGCGAAAGGAGTATGACCTGTTCCGGTTTTGTGGGTGGTTCGATAGGCCGATAAGGCCAGTGGCAATTCGTCAACCCATTTTCCTTTTGCTCATCCTAGTCTCTTTTTTAGAATGGTCTTGATGATTTTGTTAACCGCCTCGACTTGTCCATTGGACTAGGGATGTGCAACCACGGTATACTTTTTCTCAATATGATATTTCTCACAAAAATCCTTGAACTCTGAACTATCGAACTGAGTCCCGTTGTCAGCGATGATGGTTCGAAGTACCCCATACCAGCACATAATGTTTCTAACAATAAAGTTGATAACCTTTTTAGTCGTTATCGTGGTCATCTGCTTGGCATTTGCCCATTTTGTAAAGTAATCTACTGCTAATACCGCGTATCATTGTTAACAATCGGCCAAAAGTATCCATAGCGCAGTATCTTCCTGGCCAAAGTTTGCCCCCCGGCATGTGCCCTACAATCTCCTTTGTGTATTTCCTTTAGTATCTTCTTGATATCGTCGTTGGCCACATATCAAAACATAGGAACGGAGAACCCCCGTCGGTATAGCTGGCCTTGTTGGATCACATATATGGAAGATTGTTGCACCAAAGCTTGTCTTTCATTCTTTCTTTTGGGTAATGTGCCATGGAGGAGGAAATTTTTGATGGGGGTCATCCATGACTCTTTCTCGGGTTCAGTGTCGACATGATCGATCTCCTTTTGCTCGACGCTCGGCATACTTAGGGTTTTTATGGGGACTAACTCTGTTTCGCCGGGGTGGTCTGAGCTGGCGAATTTAGCCAACATGTCTGCCTTCTGATTCTCTTTTCGAGGAATGTGTGAAATGCTGTATCAGCCAAAATTTTGCAATAATTTCTCAACTTGTTTAAGGTAAGAACTTAGCGCTCTCCCTTGGTAAGATATTCCTTACAAATTTGCCGTACCACAAGTTATGAATCACAAAAAATATCGAGTGATGTTATCTTTAGGTCCTTTGCGAGCCTTAGCCCGGCGATCAGGGCTTCGTACTCGAAATCATTGTTTGTCACAAGAAACTCGAGCCTCAGGGCATAGTAAACCGATCGTCCTTCAGGGGAAAGTAATACTATGCCGGCCCCCGACCGACGCTCATTTCGAGCTCCGTCCGTATAGCTTCCAAGTGATTGGTTCAGGTTTCTCCCTTAAAGGCTCGGGATTATCATTCCGGTCTTCATCGTCTGGAGCAGTGAATTCTTCTATAAAGTCAGCCAAGGCCTGCCTTCGGATGGACTTTCGGGGCACAAAAGTTAAGTCGAACTGGCTTAACTCAATGTTCCATTTTAACAATCTCCCACTGGCTTCCGGTCGCTGCAAAACTTGCCGAAGGGGTTAGTCGGTAAATATCTTAATTGGATGGGCTTGGAAATAATGTCAGAGTTTCCTTGACGCGATCAATAATCTATAAGCAAGCTTCTCAATCTTCGGATAATTGCGCTCGACACCTGTCAATTTTTTGCTTACATAATAGATCGGTCGCAGTTCCCGTTCTTCTTCTCGAATTAAGACTGAGCTGATCGCATGTGCAGATACCGCTAAATAAATGAATAGGTCTTCGTGATCGATGGGCTTAGAGAGGATGGGTTTTTTCTCTAGGTGATCGCGTAAACCTTGGAAAGCTTCGACACAGTCGGGCATCCAAGCAAAGTTTCGCTTCCATCTTTTAATTAACTCAAAGAAGGGTATGCATTTATTAGTTGCCTTCTAAATGAACCGACCCATAGCTGCTATCTTACCCGCCAGGCTTTGGACATCCTTGATCCGTTTAGGCTCTTGAATTCTTTTGAGGGCCGAAATTTGGTTGGGATTAATTTTGATTCCTCGTGAACTCACAATGAAACCCAGGAACTTGCCTGAAGCTACTCGAAAGGAACACTTCAAAGAATTTAATTTCATACCGTACTTCTGGAGAATGTTAAACATCCTTGAGAGATCATTCACATGCTCGGATCATTGTTTCGATTTTACTAACATGTCATCCACATATAACTCCATCGTTTTCCCTATCTGCTCGTGGAACATTTGGTTGACCAGCCGTTGATAGATTGCTCTAGCATTTTTCAAGACAAAGGGCATTACCACATAACAATATAGTCCAAGGTCGGTGATGAAGCCGGTATGCGCTTGGTCCGGTATATGCATAGCGACCTGGTTGTACCCTGAATATGTATCCATAGACGAGAGCAGCTTATGTCCTGTGGTCGAGTCGACCAACTGATCAATCCTAGGTAGTGGGAAGCTATCCTTAGGACATGCCTTGTTTAAATCAGAAAAATCAATGCAGGTTCTCACTTCCCATTAGTCTTTTTTACATGCACTGGGTTGGCTATCCAATCAGGATAGATCAAGTCTCGAATGAACCCATTAGCTTGTAACTTACCAATCTCCTCTTTCAAGGCCATCGACCATTCAGGACCGAGCATTCATCTTTTTTGTTTAATCGGAGTGTACTTTGGGTCGATGCTAAGGGAGATAGTTATAATGGAGGGTGGTATTCCACACATGTCAGCGTAGATCCAGGCAAATACGTCTAGGTTTGCCCCAAGAAAGTAAGTCAATTCCTTCGTTTGGAAGGAATCTAGATGGGATCCTATTTTTAGGACCCTGGTGAGGTCATTTTTATCTACCGGAATTTCCACCATTGCTTCATTAAGGGCGGTCTTTCTACATCCTAGTTCTTTGTCCTCTCTAGGATCGATATCTTTGACTCCGCAGATGGACGATCCTGACCAGGATGTTTTCTGTAGTTGTTATGCTCTCATGTCTTTCATAGGAGGAGACTCGATTGTTGATTTTTGTTGTTGCCCTTATTCTGGAGATCCTTCCACTCCGTCAAGTAACAAGCTCTCCCATCTACCTGGTCTCCTCGTACCGTTCCAATTCCTCCATCAGTTGGCAACTTCAATAATAGGCACCATAGGGCGATATAGACCCTAAACTCCATTAGCGTTGGTCGTCCTAAGAACACATTATATCGGGAGTTGATATCCATTACAACGAATAGTAGGGGCCTTACTCTCCTTCGATCTCTGTCTCCTAATTCCATGGACAATTTGATTACTCCAATGGGCTTGGTGGAAGATCCGTTAAAACCCTGTATCTCACCAGAGCAAGGCTCCAAGTCTTGCAGCTCTAGCTTCATCTGTTCATAAGTTTGTTTAAACAATATATTGACCGAGCTTCCATGGTCGATCAACACCTTTCTTACTATTGTCAGGCCTATAGTTGTGGTTATTACCATGGGGTCGACCGTCGGAACCCTGACGCCTATTGCTTCTCTTCCGCAGAAGACAACATCTTCTGTCTCGGTCTTCCTCTGCTTCATGGGATTCACCCCTTTGGGGACACTAGCTTCAGCAGCATCAAGGTGCTTCACGGAATTCACATATTGTTCCATAGCCATGATACTGAAACTTGCAGGGTGTGGGCCCCCTATTATCGCATTGAAAACCATTCCTTTCCCCTTATTTTGTGCAGAAGCTCAAGGAGAGACCTGGTTTTGCCTGGGGATTGAAGCCCCTTGTCCCCTTTCTCTTGGGGTCATCTTATATTCGTCAAGCTTTCCTTCCCGAATCAACTTTTCTATGATGTCTCGAAGATGCCAACACTCGTTTGTTGTATGCCCGTAGATGTCATGGAACAGGCAATACTTTCCAGTCGCTCGCTTACTCTCCGTGGGTTCACGAGGGGGAGGTTTCTTATACTGGACCGTGCTATTGGTATCAAGGTAGATGTTTTCTAGCGTGTCATTCAGGGCAGTGTAAGTTTCGAACGCCTGGAACCACAGTCATTTTCGAGGGTTCCCCCTCTGTCCTGAGCTTCCACCGGTTTCTCTTAGTCCCTTGCTATTTCGCTTGTTGCGGTTTTCGATGTTTACTTCCACTTTGCATGAGCTATCACCAGAATGCTTGACCGCGACATTGTTCTGAGTCGGTGGAATGGAAGCATTTCTCGGTTCATCTTCTTCTTCCAAATGCGCATCCTCCTGCTGCAATCGGATGTGGTCTTTCTCATAAAAGGCCTTAATTGTTGTTGGTGGCTTCCCAATCTGGTATTTCCCAAATTCAGTTCGTTTGTCGATGTCATCGACCAGGGATATTAACACAGTTTCATGGTTGGGGTTACTGACCTCGGTAGCTGCCCGGTTAAGTTAAGGTAATTTCTCAGAGATTCTCCCTTTCCTTATTTAACTACAGAGAGTTCCGTTACATGCTTTGATTTGGTAATGTGAAGGCGAAATTGGGTCAGGAACTTCTCACCCAAATCTTTAAAGCTTGGGACAGATTTCGCGCGCAAACATACGAACCACATAAGAGCCATCCCACTCAGGAAGATTAGGAAGGCTTTACACTTGATAGTGTCATAGGCTGCCACTACCTCCATATGCCAAGAATACCGCATCATATGTTGTTGTGGGTCAGAGGTGCCATCGTATTTATTCATCCGGGGCATATTAAATCTTCGAGGGAACTCTGCTCATAAGATATTGTCGGTGAATGGTGTGTGGCTCCGATCAACACCCCAGTCTTCGTTCCTATGTCCGCGAATGGCATTCAAAATTTTATGCACCATTGCAGTCAGGTTTGGTGGGACGGCTAGGTCTGGGTTGGCGTCATCCTTCAAACAAACTCCCCTGACTCCTTCGCCAGGGTACATTGCCTGACCCAGTGCCCGGGCCCTCTCCCTTACCGGGTATCTCGGTCAATCACAAGATTACGGGGAAGCTGAATGGGAGCTTGATTCCTTCGGGCAACATTCTACGGTTAAGGAGCAACTCCTCGGTCCTATAGGACCACGATATCAATAATTTCTACCTCGGCCGGGTCGGGCTCGGTTTGTTCATTCGCCTCCTGCGGGTCTAAATGTTCCTCGAGACGCAATTGTGGTACATTTTCGGCCCTTTCTAACGGGCGTCGGATCCATCGTGGATCCCTGTCTTCGTCAGATGATGAAGATTCTTCGGATACGTGATCCAGCTGAGGGAGAGGAAGCTGACGTTCCCTAACTTCCTGGCGGCATTCTCTCGAGCAAGGGTCTTTAGAGCCTCTGTCGTCTCTCGAAGTTGATTCAGCACAACCGTTAACTCGTCTCAAGTAGCGAAGGTTGAGGAGGGAGTTGGATCCGTCGTGGGAAGCAAGGCAGGTTGATCCTAAGCAATTTCAGGGGCAGTAGATCTGCCAGCCGCCTCTGCAGAGGTTCCAGCTTGCGGTTGCTTTCCAGTGTTGCGAGCTGATTTTCCAGCCATAATTCGACAATACAGGAATGAGGATGAGATTTCTGTCTCGGACTTGGTGATCCGAAAGTAAAGCAAAAAATCTGAACTAAGCTGAGAACTACAATTCCCAATGAAAGCACCAATGTTGACACTAAAAATTAGCACAACACCAAAAATAGAGACTTGTGTAGAGATTAAAATAAAGATTAACAAATATAAGAAATGCAAAACAGAAATAATCACACACAGATTTATAGTGGTTCGGCGTTAAAGAGTCTGCGTTCACTTTATAAACTTTTATAGATCGTTTCAGCAGCTAGGAAAATAGTTACAATGGTAGAACAGAAGAATTAAAATAAACAGTTTTTGTTATTACCTCTTTTTGGTTAGAAAATTGAAGATGGATCCCTTTTTTCAATTGGAAAGGAGTATTTATGGATGATATAATATCAAGCCACCTTGAGTACGTGCTGTGAGATCCAAAAAGATAGGTGATTTTGAATGAGTCGGTTTCTTCCTGAGGAGTTGGTATTCTATGCGGATTATAGGCGTCAATTGATATTGAACCCTTCCAGCTTGAGTAGTTTAAAAGAAAAAATCTGAGGTGAGCTGATCATTAGGCCGGTTTTTCGGACCTTATCTGAGGATGGCGAGGCTAGTCAAGCCCAGTCATGACGAACTCCTCAGGGCCGCGTCAAGGGAAGAAAGCCTTGTCGTTGGGCCTCATAGCTCGATCCACACTGAACACTTCAACAGCATTCCTTCCTCGACATTTCACCTTAATGGGGCTGCCCGGAAGGCCCATCAACAGAAAATAACATACTAATTCTCATAATTGTATATAAAAAATAGCAGACTACATTTATATGTGTCAAATGGGTAACCCACTTACTAGGCGGGTTGGTTTAGATAAAGTTTTGCGTTAAATGGGTCAAAATAAATGGATCGTAAATGGATTAGGTCAAATTTTGGTTGACTTTCATATGACCCTAAATGACCCATTTGACACCTCTAATGTAGAGTCACTACGATTTAGACTGAAAATAAAAAAATAATATATAACTGAAAAAAAGGACAGTTTCATCCTTAATTTTTTTAATAAAAATGGGGCTATCCAGCTAGACTGATATAGAATTTGCTTTGAAATGGTAAATGCTGGTAAGAAATCAGCTAACAGGAAGTGAAAGGATCAAACATGTCTAAAACAGGCGGACTACAAAATGCGACTAGCAAGAAAACAATTCAGCAAGACAACTAAGTTTTTAAAAGCATAAAGGAAACTTCATCATTGATTACTAAATAAATTTTCTTCTTAAATGAGTTAAGATCATTAAAAGGGGAGAGACGAACAAATTCAAACCCAATCTATTACATTATCAAGAGGCCCAATTTTTTTTATTTAGTTAAAGTAAAGGAAATCATGGTTTTAACTCTGAAATCAAAAGGTTGAAATGTTAAACGGTAAGTACTCACTACTCACAGGCATATTCAACGACATATGATAATAATTATGCTAATCATTCAATAATTAATTTTTCTTATACTTGTCATATCATTTATTGGTCCATTTGTACGCAATTTCAAACCATGGGTACCATGACTTATGTAGACTTTGTTCAAAATTGTCTTACTAGCTAATTCACTACTAATGCTTACCATGTTCACTAATTGTACCGATTTAACGGTTATTAATATTAATTGATGATTGACCAGCCGAAAATATTAATCGATTGGTGCGGTTAACCGACCGCGCCCACCTTTAATTTGATTTGCATTTCCGACAATGAAACCATGTTGATATTAACGTAGCATATTGGTTAATGGTTTCTGTCCACAGTATTATAATTATATGTTATATGTATACATACAGTACATGCTACATTTAATTTTCCATATTGTCAGTTTCAGACCTTGTCATTGCTTCTATTATAACTATATTATAGACGCTATTTTGGAAGCGTCCTTACATGCATACAAAAAAGGTTAAAAAAATATACTTTCTTGCATGAATTTTCTTGACTGTAATTTCGCTTTACTACTATCCCTTTTTCATGTGTCTGAATATCATAGCGTTATTTTATGTATTTTCTGCACGTTCAGCACTATGCATTTCTGTTCCATGTTAGTACCATTTCTCTCTTCTACTGAAATTAACAAAACTACGTTGAAGAAAAAGCCACGCCAGCTTTTACCAATGCCACACCTTATATTTACTTATTTTTCCTTTCCTCTTTGATGTACATTCACATATTTTCTTATAAAGACAAAAAGCTAAACATTTAGGTCAAATAACATTTTTTTTAGTGTAAAATAGGAAATGATAGTAAACCCCTGAATTTCTTGATTTACACAAGTGTTGTTATAGCTAAATTTTCTGTCACTGTCTAGTCTACATACAAGATGGGAACATATGATAAAGTCCTTCCTTTCATGCTCAACACTTCCAAAGAATGATATTACAAAATAGCAGCCTTAATCAGTAGTATGTTTCATTATATTTTTAATACCAATGTGAATTTATATTAATTGGACTCTAATGTACTAGTGTTTATTACATGTTATCAAAATGAATGATTCGTACACTAATGAACTTGAATGGCAGTTTAATCAAGATTCGTGCACATAAAGATGCAGATTGTTACATTTAGGGCCCGTTCGCAATCAGAAGGTGTCACGTTCATGATGGCGTTCGCGTCGAACGCAAGACAACTTTTGACTGTCTAGAAATAACAATTGTTGAACCTTGGAAAATGATTCGTTGACCTCCGACGTTCTTATTCGAGTTGTATAAATTCAACACCCCTCCCCTATACTTTCTCCTTTTCCAACTAGCATCACACCTAGTCCTTCTTCCAATTTTATTTTTTTCCGTGACTTCTCATGCTGCAAAATATGTTTTTTTATATACTGTTGTGTTTAATAATTTTCTTAATTCTATAATATATGTTTTTTTTTTTGGAATTTTTCTGAATTTTTTCCTATTTTGTAGTATGTCTTCAAGTTTTGTCTCCGCTACTTCCCAACCTTTCGCTAATTGAACAGACGAGCGGGAAGTAGCTTTTATTGATGTGTGTATTGAGTTTCTGGAGAAGCGAACACGTGGCGCCAGCTGCTTTATTGGGACGGTCGCGACGGCTCTGGACGACCATTTCAATATGGATTATACATAAAACTAGATAAAAAATAAGTGGGATAATATGAAACGGTCTTTTCGCGATTGGGATCCGGTGCACGATATGTTGGACAGTCCTGACGAGTGGTGGGCTAGCGGCGCTGGCAGCCATTTTGGCGATTCAGAAGAAACCCCCTGATGAAATTCTGAGAGCAGGACATACTATTTGGCGGTTGTTTGTGTACGCCTCATTGCATGTATCTGATCCTTGCTGCTGCACCTGCTACTGCACCTACACCTCCTGCTGCACCTGCATAACTTCTTCTTTCACCGCTATCGACGCCGGTTACTGTTCGGGTTCGAGCTGCTCTTTTGTGATCCCCACGTGTCGGATCTTGCTACCATTGCTACAATATTGTTCGAGAAGTGATAAATGTCGAGCGATGAGATTATGATGATTTTTCGCAATGATCCGCGGAATATAGAGATTGTCGAAGATCTTACCGGCGATGATATACGGGGGTTTATTTTAGCGAAGTTGAGAAGATTGGAGCATCATCACCATATGTAGTTTTTTTATTTCGCTTTATTTTCAGTGTACTAGTTGTATTCATGTTTGTATTTCCGTTTGTTCAATGAAATGTAGTCGTTTTATTTTGTGCAATTAGTATTTAATAACTCAAAACAAATAAATTAACATATAAATACGTCGTTTAAATACCAAGCTCAATTACCCTCGTTCGTAGAAAAAATGCATTCTTCGCTCACAACAATGTCACGCTCAAATAGCACATTACGGTTCGTAAAAACGCACCCTTAGACCAAAGCATATATTAGTCAATCATAAAAATTAGGATGCGCCCAAAAAAAATATTTGTACTTTTATCTATAAAAATATTTATATCATATGCCCAACTCTGTAAATTTCGAATTAGTTGCAACTTCTTGAGTAGCCAATTTAAATTTTATACACCTCCATTGAGTCAAACACTATCAAATAAATTGTTGAATTGCACTCATCAAGTTCCACATACTTTTGACTAGTGGACAACTATTAGTCTAATACGGACTCGCTCCATCAAGTAGTTTATTAATTATATCATGCTATCATCTTAGACAGACTTGTTTGGTAAACTTTATTCAAAACACCCACCTTCACAAGATCAAATAGGATGGTTGGATTGTACTCGTGAAGTCTCACATACTTTGGACAAGCTACACCATACCACTGTTTAAGAGGAACATGCAAAGTAGAATTTATTAAAAACATAGTATCTTCGAAAGTGAACAAATTACACAGTGATCGACTAATTAATGAATACAAAAGCATCATAACTTTCACATATAAGCAATGTATGAGTTAATTAAAGCTTGATCATGACACTCTTCATGTGTTCCCTCGGTCGATACATGGCCTCCAGAGGAAATTGTTTGCCCATTGTGATGGCAACGCTCTCCGTCAAGTCTATCATTTCCTCTCCAGTCCTCTTCCAGTCGAAACACTGCACCACCGACCCCAACACCGAACCCACCATTCTCCTTGCAAGAATTTCTCCAGGGCACTTCATCCTCCCCATTCCAAATATCAGCATTTTGCTTATATCATGCTTCCCACTTTGGAACCTTTCCGGTTCAAATTTCAAAGGCTCCACCCAAGTATCAGGGTCCCTATGGATCCTGTACGCATTGACCAAAAGCATAGTACCTTTTGGAATATTGTACCCTCCTACTACACAGTTTTGCGACGCTTCTGCGGCACCATCAGCGGGCCTGCTGGCTTTAGTCTAAGGGTTTCGTTTATCACACATTGTAGGTATGGTAGATTTTGGACATCTGATTCTAGCACTAGTCTTTCACTTCCTATCTTCTCATCGATCTCCGCTTGTAGTTTCTTTAGTTTCTCTGGATTGTTCAAAAGCAATGTCAGCGCCCATTCGATCGTGTTTGCTGACGTGTCTGTTCCGGCAGCCAGCATGGTCTGCAAATCGTTATGATTAATCGTTAGTCTATAACTCTGACATACTTATATCACAAATTAAAGAACTGATCATAATCTAGCTCGGTTAGTTAGTATGTATGGACTTACAATGGCGAATCCTTTGATGATTTCATCTGTGTAGTAATTTGGGTCTGTCTTCTGAAGCAAAAGCATGGTTGCCATAATTGTTTTCTTCTTCTGTTCGTCTGTGCTGCTGTGTCTTATATCATCTAGCAGTTTCTGGAAGAACTCATTTCTGTACTCGGCTATTGACGCCACCTTCTTCTTCCATCCGTTTAGGTTCAACCATCCTAAGAAAGGCAGGTAATCTGCTATGTTTGTACGGCCCCCTAGTATTGAAAACACGTCTTCCACCCAATCACGGAACGCTTCTTCCTCGTTCGTCTCTGAACTTACTTGTTCTTTGTCCGAGAACATCTTTGCAGCCATCATTCTCATTATGTCATTCAGTATTATCGTCAAAATTTTCGACTTCATCTCAACCTTTGTAAACTCCCTGAATTGTACAAATTCATCAATGAAAAATCCATCAGATTTCTACATATATTGCAAGTGTGAATACGAATATCTGGACAGTATTTGCTATGCTTTTAATTCCAACTTACCCATCGACGTTGGACTCCTGAAAGAGTGTTCGAACCAAAGCCTGCAATTCTGCAGTACGAACATCGGCAGACACATTAAGAGAATGAGGGGCCAAAAGCTCGGAAGAAGCAAGCTTTCTCATATTGCGCCAGTGATCCCCATAGTTGGTTGTTCCCAAAACAGTGAAATCGTATGAAAATTCCTTAAGCGAAGGAAACTGAGGACGGTTAGCGAATATAGGGCCATGAGAAAGAAGACTTTCTTCGGCCAAGGCCCCTTTGGCTACTACTAGAACTTTGCGGTTGCCAAAACGAAGGGAAAGTATAGGTCCAAGTTTATCATGCATTCGGTTTACGGTGTGGTGCAGGGGCTCTTTGATGCTTAAAAGATGAAGATGGCCTATTATTGGAAGAGCTAATGGACTTGGTGGGCTTTTGCCTTTGTTCAAGAATATAGAGAAGACTGCTACTACTAAGATAGCAGCTATGGCTATGTAGACTGTAATGAGCTCCATTCCTGTATTGGTGAGCTTTCTGTGAATTATTGGTGTGATGTTCAGCAGTACAGATTAGGGCATTATTTATAGGGAGATATATGAAGCTTGTTGGAAGATCCATTTTAAGTGTGTAATATATTTTAAGGGCATTGTTATTGACACTCCATTTTCTGTTAAAGTTGACCAAATTTTAAGAACACTCCACTTTTTTTAAATTGTTAAGGGACGGATTAATGTAGATGAATATTTTTTTTATTTTTTTCGTTTTTACCCTTACTTCTAAAAATTACTCACCATAAAGGCAAATTCTATTTATACAGAAAAAATTTCTTAACATACACCATTATTTTTTCTATAAAATTTTATTACTAAATTACCCTTTTCTCATAGTTCTTTTTTAATACTTTTGCATATAAAAAGTCAAATCATTCTTAAAAGTATTGAAATTTGATACAAACTAGATATGTTAATGAATTATTTAATCATGAAATCTAAAATTTCAATTAAGAAAACATTCATAAATAACGGTCTAATTTAGAAGTGTTGATTTATTTTGTAAAATTACAGTAAGTTTGTTGAAATTGATTTTTTTTCATAAAGTTAATAAAAGTTGCAATATTAGTACAACAAATATATTTCATTTTGTAAAATTTAACTCAATTTGATGCAAAGAGTTTCTAATTTTTAGTAATTGTGTTTTAAATTTGAAAAAGGAAAGAAAAAGAAGATGAGAACATGGATATTTTAGTAAAAGAAATGGTATGTAAAATAATATATGGTGTATATTAGTTTATTATAATTTTTGGTATATATTTAGCAATTTTGGGTGTATAAATAGAATTAGCCAACTGTAAAATCAAAAGTCTCCTAAATCACAAAAACCCAAATTAAGCCTAAATGGATAATAATGTAAAAGTACATTTATTTGTTAAGGGGCTACTTTCCTCCTTGGTACTCCCCTTAACAATTTTTTAGAAAATAAAAAAATGGTCTTCCCCTAACAATATTTGGAGTGTCAATAACAATGCCCTATTTTAATTCATGCATATGTTGACTATGGAACGTATAAGAAAAAACAATTGCTTTCGCCAGTGCAGCACGTAGTATTTACTCAAGTTGCATTAGTTTGACACTTATCTTTTTTAATTCAATTTTTGAATTGCATTAATATCTCCCATCAATATTTACTATTGGTTCAATCTTCAAACATGGTTTACGGTGACATATGGATGATTCAAAATTAGAGACATTTGTGATGGCACGGGACTTTCAATAAGAAAGAAAAAGACAAATAATAACTTGAAAATTACGCATCATATACTTGACTAAAATTGAGAAAGGCAAAAAATATTTGGACACATTTAACGGATAACTACACAAATGCAGATTCACGGAGATCGGTCGACGGCCCACAAAAGTTAGCAAATATAAAATTAAAAGAGCAAAGATTAAGGTAGAGTTTACCGTGAAAACTTCAAATAAATGTGGCAGAGAAGGAAATGTTGTAAAATCATTGCATATATAGATGATATTAATTTTATGGGATTCACCAATGTGTTTCAACTAGGGCTGTTATGGTAACGGTAAATTTACCATTACCATACCATTACCAGTCGATCGGTAATCATTTTGTGATTAAAATCGGTATACCAGTTAAAACGGTATGGTAACGGTAAATTTACCATTTTTAACGGTAAATTATCGGTAACGTTTCTTCAATACCAGCGGTAACGTTATTTTTACCAGTTAATTCAGAACATAAGTATACTCATCTGATATGCTTTATTACATGCATGTCGAACCAAATAAATGGTTGTATTTAATTCAATAATCAGATGAAATAATTCCAGATACACTTATTTTCTTTTTTATTTATGTTTTTTTATAAACTAACACCACATAGTATAATAAAAATGCACGGTGTACAAAAAATATGTTAAGATATCAACTTTGATCGACAAACGGTAAATTATCAGTAACGTTTCTTCAATACAAGCGATAACGGTAATTTTACCACTCAATTCAAAACATAAGTATACTCATCTGATATGCTTTATTACATGCACGTAGAACCAAATAAATGATTATATTTAATTCAATAATCAGATGAAATAATTCCAGATACACTTATTTTCTTTTTCATTTATGTTTTTTTATAAACTAACACCATATATAGTGTAATAAAAATGCACGGTATACAAAAAATATGTTAAGATATCAACTTTGATCGACAAACGGTAATTTACCATTACCAGCGTAACGGTTACCAGATTATTGGTATACCAATCAGCGGTATACAAGTCGATCGGTAACCGTAGCGGTAAGCAATTCTGGCTTACCAGTAAAAACGGTACGGTAACGGTATTTTCCAAACGGTAACGATAACCATTACCATAACAGCCCTAGTTTCAACCCCACAAAAGGTTACATAAATAAATTTTCACTTTTCCATGTTTAGCATGTCTTGTGAATGTTATTCCACAACACATATAGTTGTCATGGCACGTTACCTTCCACAGGTAAAAAAGACGACTAACTTGAATACAACACACCATATACTTGACTTGAACCCAGAAATGCAAATAATATCTTTTACACATTTACGGATAGCTACACAAATGCATATTCATGGAGATAGGTCCGCAAAAGTTTGCAAATATGAAATTAGAAAAATACTAAGATTAAGACAGTGTTTGCCTTGAAAACTTCAAATCCAATGGCAGCTAATGAGAGGTGTAAAACTATTGCACACATAAATTACTCTGTTCAGACTTATTTTTTAAAGTTTGTCCTTACCTCTATTTTGAGTATCACATACATACATTAATTTCAATAGTAAATAAACAAAATTGGTTACGTAGAATTCACGGATGCGTTTTAACAATCATAAAAGTTACATGAATTTTTGGGTTCGATTGCAATTTCGATTCTGATGTCCTTTTGATTTTCGTGATTTATGAATTGTTATGGATTCGAATTTTTGTAATTTTTGGGTTCGATTGTTTTACAGATGGAGCGGACGTGAATCGGGAGCGGAAGAAGAAGAAATAAGCGCACGTGAAGAAGAGAAACAGTGTATTGTCCTTCTGAATAAAATTTTAGTGGGCTGTCCTCATGAATAAAAAGACCTTCATTTTTGTCATTGCAAATATTTTCCTGTTGTTCTCAATTTTAATTAATTTCTGGATCAATTATTTAGACCGGAAGTAAACAAAGCCCTTTCTGCCCTTCCAGGCTTCCAGCTATATAACACGCCGAGAGATTGTGCTATGCTTAATTCCTCTAATTTATTTCATCTCGCACAGGTTTCCAGGCCAGTGGCTCCCAGGTTTAAATTTTTTCAGATTTAAGTATAAATCTTGTTGATGTTTCTTAATTTGAATCCATGTGGGATATCCATTCTTGCAGACAAAAACAGGTAATAATCGTGAATCGAATTGGGATATCGTTTTAGGATCTCTTGGCTACACCAAAATTCGAATTGGGATATCGATTTAGGATCTCTTGGCTACACCAAAATTCGAATTGGGTTGAATTGGGGGTTAATCATGAAAGATAAGCAGACGTTGCTTTTACAAGCTATCTATTCTTTGGTTGAATGGGGATATCGTTTTCATATCACACACTTATCTCGTATTCTAACTATGTACATGCACGTGATCTTGTTTTAGCTATGATATGCAAGAATTCATTATCTTAAAACCCAGTCGTATCATATGAATTTCCCCAACTTGCTAATTCCAGTATTCCAAGTCTATCATCCCACTATTGCTTATTAACAGCCAAAGTGCATTTAGAATACATTGGGTTTTAACATTTCCATGCTGCCATAAAAGATTTACTGGGTTAGGGTTATTGGGTTTTACTATGGTAAATCTTCATATTAAAAGCCAAACGCATGGCAAAATAAGTTACCACAGTAACTAAAACCACATTGAGCTTGCACCGAGAGTAGGATTCTTCTCAACGAAGAAGTTGTTCTTTGTAAACCGGCGCATGTGAAGTATTAGATAATTTGGAAGTCTAGTCACGCGATATCTCATTCTTGCAATGCTTGGCCTGACCACTTCTGTCACGGTTTCACCGTCAAATTTCTTCAATATGTTGAAAAGGGGGACCTGATCAAAAACAACAGGGAATAAATTATGTACACTCATGTCTAAAGTAACAAAAGCCTGATCACTCATATTGTAAATATACGAAAACATAAATATTTTGTTAGCAACATTGTTTCTAAAACAGCTCAACGTGAATGTCCCTACAAACTTCAAGAAACACGATTCTATATAAAACAATTTTGTAACTTATGTTAAACGGAAAGAAGAGGGAAAAGAAATGAACACTTCAATGGCATTAGATGCCGGCTAAAAGAATGACTGTTAAATGTTTTTTAGGCCTACCTCTGAATTTTGGCAAATTAATTATAGTTTCGAAACATTTATTACTCAGATGCCAACGGCTCTTAGACCTGATATTTTCAACATCTGACGTTTAATTGTATCATATGTGCTGTTTTCCGCTAATACAAACGATATCAACATGAGCGACTTTTGTAAAGGAAAATAGTTGGTGTATGAACATAAAGACACATTTTAATTTTGAACAACAACTTGACATGTACACCAGATGATATAAGGATCGATGATACCTGAGGTATGATATTTTTCCTCCATGGGAATGGCATCTTTAAAGAGTGGAGGAGCAGGTAGGTCAAGGCCAAGCATTAAAAACGGTACTTTTGATGTTTCCCTAATGACATCGTCAAGTGCTATCACGCCTTCTTTATTCATTCCCTCGATGTTTTCCGATTTCTCTTGAAAAAACCTTTTCGGTCTCTTTCACAACTTAATAATGCTATTAAATAATCTTACATTTGACGGTGGTAAGAGTATATTTCATCAAATTTATTATGCTACTTTTGCTGATGTTATAACATGCAGCAAATCTGTCAATGCAGTTGGTTTGGCCTATATA
Organism: Allium sativum; assembly: GCA_030737875.1. Taxonomy (NCBI): domain Eukaryota; kingdom Viridiplantae; phylum Streptophyta; class Magnoliopsida; order Asparagales; family Amaryllidaceae; genus Allium; species Allium sativum. The sequence goes on from CM060926.1 coordinate 326,873,878, forward strand.
TTGAAATCAGAATACCAACTTAATAATGGGACTAATTACCGTCCATAGGTGGACCTAAATTGGTCTAAATTTCATCCATTACAGAACAACCACTGACACCTTTTACCCATGTTCTCAAAATGTGAACAAAATTAAATAAACTACTGTATTTGCCGAACGGAGTAGTTCAACAGACATTAGCCGTATTTTATCTGGATGCTATCTGTGGAAATAGATTCAAATTGTTTAAATGGTTTATTTTTGTTTTCCCACCAGTAGATTTCTGCAATCAAGTGAACCTGCCTTACGTCACATTTGCTGAATTCTGTACTGTTGAGCCTGAGAGCTGCCCTCCGATAAACTGCAGTGCAAAAGTAACCATACTATACAGTACTCTATTTTATTGTAATTTTTTCTTATAATATTTTGGACAGTCATTATATAATGGGATCCAATACCAAAAAGCGGAACAACGTTGATTTGATATTTGAGTTGCTTTCTTTGTTGTTTCCACTCTGCCACCATTAATTGTACACATTTAGGATTGTTATTTCTTAGTGCATTAATGCTGGCAAATTTATATTAACCATAGAATGTATATGCTACCCCACTAAATATGCAACTGCAAAAAAATTTCATTCTGTATGATTCTGCCTAATTCTGTATATTCGCTCCTACTTCTGAGATATGTTCTTTTAAAATTGTAAACTGAATATCCCTCTTACTTTTGTATAATGATGACCGTCAATTTTTAACAAGAGGACAACCCTCTTGACTTTCTGCATTCAGTTGCTGTAGAGTAAGGGAAAAAAGGGTAAAACAAATTGTTTACACGGTTATGTTAGACAGGAATATCGCATAATCATAGTCGTAAGAATAGCCTACTCACAAGTATGCGTACATATTTGTATCACATAGTAGATCAATGTTTAGTGGTAACCTGTTTGGATATTGCCATATTTAGTTCAGTTTTCCTAACTCAGCTATGATAGTTCTATTCAGCTGAACAATATAGAGTGCTAATTTTTAGATTATATATTTATCATATCCTGTTCGGTTTTCCTAACTCAGCTATGATAATATATTTTCAGCTTTTTTACACAGGAATTCACTATGTTTGTGTGGACGTAGCTGGTGAACTTGCACTGAATTTGACGTCAGCCTATGTATTGATCTTCATGGTACATGAATGTCACACCCTCAGTAAGATGCTTCAGATGCTTTCCTCTTGGTCACAAATGGGCAGCATATCCTCCGTTGACAAAGCAGCCCTTCCCACATTATCAATCACTGTCGAGGAGGGATAATTGTTTCCAGTTTGTCCTCAAACTTATGAAGTTACCTTTCTTAGAAAATCTTTGGCAGACAGAGATAGGCATAGGGACGCTCGAAGATCTGCTTTTGCACTTACTGAAATTTACTTGGATGAGCAGGACATGGTGTTATGAGGAGCTGAGGCACTGATGTAGAGGCTGGAGCAATGTGGAAAATCACGGAGATCATTTGAAAACTGAAACACTCAAAGTGTGAGCCTGAATGTGTGATGATCAGTCACTAATGCTTATAGTTGATACTTTCAAAAAGACGGAGAGACCACAAGCTTTGATGATTATGCGCTCCCTATCGATCTCAATGTGAAATTGAGATGGTAAATGTATCATCTTTATTTTTTTATCTTTCATCTTCTGTACTAAACTTAAACAAAATGCCGTCTTCTTTCAAATGCATTGTCCAGTTGATCATAAAATATATTTCCATATTGATGCTTACAAATTACCTATTGTGTCCGTATAAATTTTCATGGTTACTAATGTAGGTGCCTTATTGTTAGAAAGAGTGGGATCAGTGACAGCATGCATGACTGGCGTCATCACTGGCTTCATACTAAGGTGCAACCTCCATGGTAGCATTTCAGATATGTTTTCAGGTTTTGATGAGACCGTCCGTCCTTAATACAGTAGTTCACCTTCCACTAACATTTGATTTTAATTGATCTTAAAGATTGGTTAATTGCGATAATTGAACATGTCAATTTTTTTGATCATGCAAAACGATAATTGTGAATTGAATTCCATTTATAGTAGAAAACATTTTTTTTTTGGGTCATGCAAAACCATAATCTGATGTCCAGGAAGTGGAAATTTCAAGTCATTGTTTCTTTATATTCACACATGCCCGCACACACATTTTTCTTCCCTATATTTGTTTTTGATGTCAACCTTTTACCTCTCTTAGACTTGCTGACTGCCAAATCCAGCTTTGTTCATAAGTTCGTGTTTAATCTGCGGATTTGGTATATGAAAACCAATTATGTTCTGACTTGGCTTACAAATTACTGTACCATTGAATTATAAATGAAATCAAAATGGCACTCACTGTAAGTTTAGTGTTTGATTGACTATGCGAACTGTTTCAGGGATGATCATGAGTAAAAATTGCATAGTCTGATGAGTATAGGCGAAGGAGAATGGAGCAAGCGACGGAAGGAAAAATGCAACGAGAGACACTGAAAAGACTTAAGTGAATGTGTATGAAAGCAGGTGAAAATGCTTAATTACTGTATGAATTTTTACTTTAATCACTGAATATGTTTTTGGTGTATGAATTTTCACTCTGATGGTTGAATATGCTATGGATAAATTCATGCAATAAATAATGTAGGCAAACATGCTTAATTTTCTAAGATGATATTTTAATTTCATGGTGACACTATGGCTGCTCTAAATATTTTTTTAGTTTAATATGATTACTTAATTTGTTTGGACACTATATATTTTATCTAATGTCATTTTGTTGTATTGTTATAGACTTTCATGTATCGTTTCATCATGTTTTCCGGCTCTCATATATCATTTCATTACAGTGCAGTAAACACACAACTAATTATAATCACTATGGAAAAGCTATAAATAAGAACGAATCGTATAAAACTCAGAAAATAAAAAAAAAGACAAAGTGCTAGATCGTTATAATGTTACCTATATACGTATACAGAAGTCTTTTTGTTGTGAACATTAACAAACTTAAGTATATAAAAAAAAGACAAAGTGCTAGATCATTAAGCTTTTTTTGAAACCAAAAATAAAAATAAAAAATCAACGTAACGCTTTAATGAATTTTACATTAAATTGATATTAATATAACAATATATTGTCGTAAAAGACATAATAACAAACACGTTTAGATTAATCCCATCAAAATAATTGTTGTAGTAACAAAAAGATGCATTAATAATGTCAATGTGCCAGTTATTTGGCGCGGTATTACTTGGATGTTTCGTTAAAGGCAGCCGTGCAACTGCACGGGACTATACCAGTTCCAGGGAGATAGTTGGACCCGTCAAGAGCTCTTACCATTGCATGTTTTCATCAAGATGCTCAACTTGTTCCTTAGTGAACCTTGGATTCAAGACGTGCCTAATATCATCTAATGAGGGATCATTTACTTCATAGCCATCAGGAAGGCAATAAACCTTTTCAGTCTGGAGATTGATGTTGACATGATGTCCAGCCTAGGATTGACGGTTAGCAGTGTCAAGAAACGGACAATCTTTTCGAAGCTCAATCATCCTTTGCCTCTTCACATGTGGCACATGTGATTTTCACCTTTTTTCATCGTCATCTTCATCCACCTCATCCTTCTTTCCAATCTCGGATCTCGGTCTTTTCCCGTTCATTACTTCTTCTCTTTCCATTTCATCGTCCGTGTATTCAGCAAGTGATTTCAAAGGATCTCTGTGCATAAGCTCTTCCCTGTTTACTTCTTTTTCTGTTGCTTCCTCTTTATTATTAGTCGACTGATTTTTCATTTGCTAATTCTATTTGAGTTGAAATACCTAGGATGCAAGTTTGATTTATTTTTCTCTTCTGTTTCTTAAGTTTTTCCCTCTTCTGAATCCCCTGAGTTTTTCTTTACTACCACAAATCTAAACCCTAAAAGATTTACCCAGCAAGCAAGATAGGATAGCAGGCCGGCACTTGTCAAATGTAAATGAATGAAAATACCCTATAATCATCCCTTTTAAGGCCATGTTGGTTACCAACAATTAGTACCTATTCATTTACATTCGGCAACATTTAATGCACCTCTTTTACCGGATCATTTCATGTTCTTCTAATAGAATCCTTACAGAAAGCAATTTACAGAAACTTTATGTACACCAAAATTTTTTGTTTACTTAACATTTTCATATATTATATTGAAGTACAATTTGAAAATTACAGTATGCCAAAATTTGATGTTTATTTAACATTTAACATGTAAAGATCGTTTCATTTCTGTTAACATAAGCCAAATTTGAAAATTACACATCTCCTTTTAAAATCATTACTATTCTTATGCTCTTCGCCAAAGGTAGCAATTGGATCACAATGTCAACAATTTACTTTTACTATGTAAAATACAGTAGACGGCTAAAATAGATATGTTTTTTGCTTCCAAAGGAAGACATGATATCCATTTCTTTATTTACCATCTAAATTGACTCGATCTAAAATTTCAAACATTGTTCATGATGCCATATTTTATTTTTAAAATCAAAAGATAATTAATTTAGTTCTTTGCCTAAACGGATACCTAGATTTTTATCAATTTTAAATTCCTTCAGCAATATATTGCTTCACCTCTAAATTGTTTCAGAAACAGTCAATGAATGAAATACTAAGCTACCAAATTCAAAGGATGAAAGCAAAATTAAACCTTTAAAAGAATATTGTGAGCTTTTTCAATTATCGTACGTTAACCAAAATAAACCTACATATTTTATTTTTGTGCTTTTCCTGTAGAATACAGGTGAAATTTGCTAAATGAAACAAGGGAGGGAAGAATTATCGCCATTAATTTGAGAAGTCTTCCATCTTTTATGTTTTATCGTAAAGGAAATAAGAAAAATGACTTGGCTTCTTAAGTAGTAACAAACATGGTTAAGAAATGGAAGATATAGGCTAGTGATGATCATCAAAAAACAAATAAAAAAGAAAATGCACAAAAGAGCTTACATTGTTGAATGCTTTTCAAAGCATAAATGTCCGTCTGAAGAAATCCATGTCTATGACTGTTTTGCCAAAGCGGTTGTTGGATCCTCGTCGAAACGAAAAAGTTAAAATTACTGAATGACATAAGAGAACAACATATAAAAGCACCAAAACTTTGTGCTCTGCTTCATCTCCAGCTCAACGTTATTATTTTATTCAAAATTGCTGATTGCGTATTACAATATTTAATTTGTTCACATAAACTAAACTAATATTATGCACCAATATTCAAGTTGCCTGATGATAGAATGCACATGGTACATAAATAAAAGCTGCTGTGTAGAATTATCTAAATCATTTGCACCATCTTTGTGGAATTATTTTGTCTTTTCGACCTGTTTGTTTTAGCTTTCATCGTTAATTAAAAAAGTGCAAACACAGTTTCAAACTGCCTAAAGCTATCAGGCCAAACTTTATTCAACAAGCGATCAACTTCAACTATAAACAAACAATGATCGACAATATTTTATCGTATTATCGTAGTATGTTATCATCATTTATCAATAAACACAAAGTTGCAAAATACGTGGAATGGAGCAGCAAATACCTAGAAGCACGTGCAAATACTTGGAAATGATCAGAATCGATCTGCAAATACTTGGAGTCAATGTTTGATAACACAAAGTTGCAAAATACCTCGAATGGAGCCGAAAATACCGGGAAGCACCAATCGATCTGAATTAGGATCGATTTGCGAACACTGCAAATACCTGGAGTCGATAATCGGTAGGAAGGTACAAAATACGTGGAATGGAGCCGCAAATACCTGGAAGCAGAGTCGATCTGAATTGGAATCGATCTGCAAACATTGCAAGTAATGGGAGGCGATAGTCGGTGGATCGATTTTTTTGTTTGATTTGCAGTGTGAAAAATACGAAGCCTGCGAATTTGAGAAGGGCGAAGGGTAGGCCGATGAGAAATTAAGAAAAGGTAAAGGGTATTAATGGGATTTCAAAAGGACGCGTGGTAATTTAGTTCAAAGTGTTTTCATTATTAGTAGTAGAGATAAGAATATAAGGATGCAGCTATGTGAGTTTGTACAGCGTCCAGCTTCTATTTTTAATGCCTTATAATGATGAATACAGCCATGGTGGTTTAGGTTTTTTTCCATCAAATTTCATTCAGTAGTGTAATACTTTTATAATACAGGGAACACCCATTATTTCCGTAATGGAATAAGAGTGCATGCATGTGAGTATGTACGATTTCTTTCTCACAAATTTTCCTTTTTATGCTCGTAACGATGGAAGCTGATATGATCATGGATTGTTAATTTGTTCCTTTGTAATGTTACAAATGGTTGCATCCATTAGAACCATCAAATTTCTCCTTTCATCCCCATATGCTTTCCATTCTTTCCCATTCAACTTTGTAAGCCTTTCTGTAATCCATTAAATTTGTTATGTTTATGTAGCTCCTGGACAACCTTATGCGGATATTGTGAATTCTCCTATACCAGTTCCTGCCTTTGCGCCAAAATTCTATGAATTTTCAGGTTTGAATTTCAGTTCTCGTTTTTATTACGACTTTTAATTGTATGATAATAAAATTTTCATTTACTTCTTGTTCCAGTACATGTAATCAAGTATTTTAACGCATTAAATCAGCAATGACACCGGAAAAAAGTTCAAGTAGTCCTAGGAAATTCCCATATTGGTGGGTTATGGGGAGCATGGGGATCGTCGTTCTTCTAAATGCCGTTCTTCTTAAAGGTCAGTCACTTATTTTGTTGGCATCGGTAAGAATTTCAGACTTCACACATTGAGTCTGTTTGGAATCGATTATCGTCGTAACCACTACAAAATAACTTTCAGCCTGACATTAGATAACTTTAAGAATATGGATATATATATATATATATATGTATATATATATATATATATATGTATGTATGTATGTATGTGTATATGTTGTTGAAATCTCTAAAGAGGTGAATGAAATATATTTAGTCCCACATTGGCAAATAATGGGTTAATGTTGTGTAGAAATATAGGATCATCATTCTCTTAATTGGTCCTTAGGGTCAGGTAATTTTGTGCGAGAGGGAGGACCTATATCTGATGAACACACACGCGCGCGCGTGCGCCGCCCGCCCGCCCGCCCGGACCGTGTTCGGGCTTGGGCCTTGAATAAAACCTTATTTTTGCACTAAAAAACTCTGCAATTTTCAGACGGGTTTTTTGGAATAATGGCGAATACGGGTGCGACCCGTTTGGAATGAGCGGGTGCGACCCGTTACGGTTCAAATGAGCGGACGCGTTCATTTGAATCAGACGGCAACGGTTGCGTTTTTTCAAACGGGTGCGACCCGTTAACGCATCTTTTTGAAAACTATAAATGCTTAATGATTCTGATCAAATCATTTTTACCGGAATAATTTACAGTTTTCTTCCTCCTTCCGCTGTCTCTTTCTGCCATTGATTAATCGTCGCTGTCGATACGTACTTGCTACAATCTCGAGCAGCATTCTCGTCTGTTGTACCCTGGGAGGCTTCGACTGAAAGTCTTCAGGAAACTGTGAATACAGGCCTCAGACGAACTCGGTTAGACTTCAATTCTTTGTGGTTTAACTTTCTGTTTGTATCAGCAATACTGTGTTGTTGTCTGATTTGTGTACTATTTCATAGTAGTACTGTTTGACAGAGATAATACTTCTGTCGCTGAATTGATTTGTGTGCAAATCAATTAGTTTTAAACAGTTTACAGTACTGTTTTTCATTTGTAACGCTTTAAGTCTGTTGCAAATTAGAAACATTTATATTCTGTTTCAATTTCTGTGTTGCGAATACAGATTAAATAACATCTTAAGACTTTCCCTGTTTTTGACAAAACAGAGATGGCAACAGAGCAAACGACGCTCAAAGCTGGCAATTTGAACAAACCAGAATTGTTCAAAGGAGAAGGTGATGATTTTCTGACATGGCAGAATCAGATGCTGTTCTATCTCACCACCCTTGGCTTGCAGAAGTACCTTGAAGAAGATGAACCGGTGCCGCCTACACCAGGAAATGCCAAGGATGCACCAAAGCATGATGGTCCGTCTATTGATGCGTGGAGGCATTTGGATTTTTTATGCAGAAACTACATTCTCAACTGCCTAGATAAAGTCTTGTACAAAGTTTTCCAGCCCATAAAGACTACAAAAGCTCTTTGGAATGCACTGGCTACAAAATACAAGACGCAGAATGTGAGTTTGAAGAAGTTCATCGTCGACAAGTTCATGGACTACAAAATGGTGGACTCAAAGTCAGTGACTTCTCAAGTGCAAGAGTTGCAGATTATTATCCATGAGATGGAAGCAGAAGGTCACAAAGTTGGTGAATCATTTCTGGTTGAAGCAATTACCGGAAAGTTGCCACCATCTTGGAGAGACTACCGCAACTACTTGAAGCATAAAAAGAAGGAGATATCCTTACAAGACCTCATCGTCAGATTAAAGATAGAGGCAGATAATCGTGGAGTCACTCAACCTAAAAGTGAAGAGGCGCTTGTTACTGAAGGGTCAAAGAAAAAAGGGCACTTCAACAAAAACAAGAAAAGAAAGGCGCCAGAGGACAAGCAGAATAACCAGAAGAAGTCCAAGAAATTCAATGGTGATTGTTGGGTTTGTGGCAAGACTGGTCATCAAGCAAAAGAGTGCAGACACAAGAAAAAGAAAAATTCGGAAGCAAATGTGGTGGACAACATGGACATCGATGAATCCAATTTTTCAGGAGTTGTGACCGAATGCAACTTGATCCAGAATTCTGCACAATGGTGGTTGGACACGGGTGCTACTAGGCATATATGCTCTGATAAGTCCGTCTTTTCAACCTACACCAAATTGGATCAAGATGAGAAACTCTATATGGGCAATTCATCGGTTTCCATGGTTGAAGGCAAAGGAACAGTCACCCTCAAGTTCACTTCTGGGAAGACTATTCGTCTGAATGATGTCCTTCATGTTCCAGAGATCCGCAAGAATCTCATTTCTGGGTCCATGCTTTCGAAGAAGGAATTCAAGATGGTCTTCGAGTCAGACAAGATGGTTCTGTCCAAGGCAGGAATATATATAGGAAGGGGTTACTTGTGTGATGGCCTATTTAAGGCAAATGTAGCCGTGATCGGCAATAATATGTATTCTGATAATGCTATGAATAAAAAGGAAGTTTCTTATATCGTTGAGCATGAAACTCTATTATGGCATGATAGATTAGGACATATTAATTTCCGAAAAATGAAAAAACTTGCAAATTTAGAGTTAATTCCTAAATTTCAAGTGGATAAAAACTACAAATGTGAGACATGCGTAGAAGCAAAAATGGTTAAGAAACCATTTCATACTGTTGATAGAAGCACCGAACCACTAGGTTTGGTACATACTGATTTATGTGATTTCAAATCAATACCTACAAGAGGTGGGAAAAAGTATTTTATCACATTTATTGATGATTATACACGATATTGCTACGTATATCTTTTAAACAGTAAAGATGAGGCAATTACATCGTTTATAAAATATAAAGCTGAAGTAGAAAATCAGCTTAATAAGAAGATCAAGATATTGAGATCCGATCGAGGTGGAGAATATGAATCGCCGTTTGAACAATTCTGTGCAGAAAATGGAATAATTCATCAAACGACAGCACCATATTCGCCACAACAAAATGGCATAGCCGAGAGGAAAAACAGAACGTTAAAAGATATGATTAATGCAATGCTTTTAACGTCTGGTTTACCGACGAACTTGTGGGGGGAAACTTTGAATATGTCTAATCACATATTAAACAAAGTTCCTCACAGTAAAACGGGAAAAATTCCATATGAGTTATGGAAAGGACATCTACCAAGCTTCAAATACCTCAAAGTGTGGGGGTGCTTGGCAAAGGTTCCTATCCCGCCTCCCAAGAAGGTCAAACTTGGACCAAAAACAGTAGATTGTTATTACTTAGGGCCAGCCCAAAATAGTAGTGCATATAGATTTTTGGTATTCAAGTCTGATATAGATGATATCCATGTAAATACAATCATGGAATCAAGAGATGCTTCATTCTTTGAAGATGTGTTTCCACACAAAAGAAATGAAGGAAATAATGTCCCCAAAAGGACACGAGAAGAATCAAATAGCCCACATGAAGATGAAACTCATCGTGAAGTTGATGAAGTTGAACCAAGAAGAAGCGTAAGGGCCAGAACATCCAAATCATTTGGCTCTGAGTTCCTCACTTACGTACTTGAACATGAACCTCAAACATATAAAGAGGCCATGTCTTCTTCTGAATCTTCGTGTTGGAAAGAAGCAATCCAAAGTGAGATTGATTCAATTCTAAGTAATAAAACTTGGGAAATTGTTGATATTCCACCTGGAATAAAACCAATTGGCTGCAAATGGATTTTCAAGAAGAAAATGAAAGCAGATGGCTCTATCGATAAATATAAAGCCAGATTAGTAGCCAAAGGATATCGTCAAAAAGAAGGAATATGCTTCTTTGATACATATTCACCTGTTACACGAATAACCTCAATAAGAATGTTAATAGCAATTGCATCCATCTATAATCTAGAAATTCATCAGATGGATGTAAAGACGGCATTCTTGAATGGAGATCTCGATGAGGAAATCTACATGGAGCAACCCGAAGGTTTTATATCCAAGGGAAATGAAAATAAAGTCTGTAAATTGGTAAAATCATTATACGGACTCAAACAAGCTCCAAAACAATGGCACGAAAAATTTGATAGTGTCATGATGCAAAATGGTTTTCGTATAAATGAATGTGATAAATGTGTTTATTATAAACAAATTGGACAATCATATGTCATGATTTGCTTATATGTGGACGATATGTTAATTTTTGGTCCTAACATAAAAGTTATAGAGACCATAAAGAAAATGCTGATCAACAATTTCGATATGAAAGATTTAGGAGTTGCAGATGTTATTTTGGGAATCAAAATAATAAGAACCCCTAATGGAATTGAATTATCTCAGTCACATTATGTGGACAAAGTGATTGAAAGATTTCAAGATCTTGGGATTAAAGGAGTAAAAACACCTTTTAATCCATCAGAAGTACTACATAAAAACACTAATGAGAGTGTAATGCAACTGGAATACTCTCGTGTAATAGGATGTCTAATGTATCTTATGAATTGCACGAGACCAGATATAGCCTATGCTGTAAGTCGACTGAGCAGGTATACAAGTAATCCAGGAAAGGAACACTGGAAAGCACTAATGAGAGTGCTTGGATACTTAAAGAATACCACAAATTATTCTTTGCATTACGGAAAATATCCAGCTGTATTAGAAGGATATAGTGATGCAAACTGGATTGCCGATTCAGAGGAGTCAAAATCTACAAGTGGTTATGTTTTTACTCTAGCAGGAGCAGCAGTATCGTGGAAATCTACTAAGCAAACATGCATAGCTCGATCAACGATGGAATCTGAGTTTATTGCTTTAGATAAAGCAGGCGAAGAAGCAGAATGACTTCGTCACTTCTTAGAAGATATTCCACTTTGGCCTAAACCTGTAACGGCCATATGTATTCACTGCGACAATCAAGCAGCGCTAAGTAGAGCGAAAAACTTTGTTTATAATGGCAAATCTCGACATATTCGAAGACGCCATAACACGGTTAGGCAGTTACTCTCAAATGGAACTATTTACATAGATTATGTGAGAACAAATGATAACCTAGCGGATCCATTTACAAAAGGGTTATCACGAGAGAAAATTGACTGCGCATCGAGGGGAATGGGTTTAAAAGCCTAAACCAACAAGAGTTATCTTATACGGAAACCTATCCTAGCGACTGGAGATCCCACGGACTAGGATCAATAGGCAAACCAGTTCTGAATAACTCAAGATGTAATGCATTTAATCCTACTCCATTCCTATGGTGCACAATATAAAATGCATGCCTACAGAAGTTTCACAGGTTAAAGCTATGCTTTTTAATGATGACCATATCTTGTAAAATAACAAGTGGGGTATATGTAGGATACTCCTAATGGTAGTGATCACCTATGTTAGTGTGAGCTGGGTCGGCTCTATGAGAATATTAAAGGCTTGTATTCTCTATATACACTCGCAGAACCAGAAAAGTGTTTCAGGACCAAAATGAACACAGCCAAGAGATTGGGTGAGAAGGGAAATAATGTTCTGTTAAACTTATTGTCTGGTTATACAAGAACGGCTGACGGTTCAAGATGAAATAATTCACCGATTAGCCAAGTATATCCGATGAGTTTTAACTAAGGAAAGTTCAAAGTGAAATATCTACTTATCCTAAATAAAACATTATTCCATATGTAGTCAGTGATATTTCAATTTGTGTGGGGGATAAAATATATTATCATTCATGTGGGGGATTGTTGAAATCTCTAAAGAGGTGAATGAAATATATTTAGTTCCACATTGGCAAATAATGGGTTAATGTTGTGTAGAAATATAGGATCATTATTCTCTTAATTGGCCCTTAGGGTCAGGTAATTTTGTGCGAGAGGGAGGACCTATATCTGATGAACACACACGCGCGCGCGTGCGCCGCCCGCCCGTCCGACCGACCGACCGTACCGAACCGGGTTCGGGTTCGGGCTTGGGCCTTGAATAAAACCTTATTTTTGCACTAAAAAACTCTGCAATTTTCAGACGGGTTTTTTGGAAAAATGGCGAATACGGGTGCGACCCGTTTGGAATGAGCGGGTGCGACCCGTTACGGTTCAAATGAGCGGACGCGTTCATTTGAATCAAACGGCAACGGTTGCGTTTTTTCAAACGGGTGCGACCCGTTAACGCATCTTTTTGAAAACTATAAATGCTTAATGATTCTGATCAAATCATTTTTACCGGAATAATTTACAGTTTTCTTCTTCCTTCCGCTGTCTCTTTCTGCCATTGATTAATCGTCGCTGTCGATACGTACTTGCTACAATCTCGAGCAGCATTCTCGTCTGTTGTACCCTGGGAGGCTTCGACTGAAAGTCTTAAGGAAACTGTGAATACAGACCTTAGGCGAACTCGGTTAGACTTCAATTCTTTGTGGTTTAACTTTCTGTTTGTATCACCGATACTGTGTTGTTGTCTGATTTGTGTACTATTTCATAGTAGTACTGTTTGACAGAGATAATACTTCTGTCGCTGAATTGATTTGTGTGCAAATCAATTAGTTTTAAACAGTTTACAGTACTGTTTTTCATTTGTAACGCTTAAGTCTGTTGCAAATTAGAAACATTTATATTCTGTTTCAATTTCTGTGTTGCGAATACAGATTAAATAACATATGTATATGTATATATGTGTGTGTGTGTGTACACACACACACACGTATATATGGTGATATACGAACAATAATGCTAGATTGAAATTTAATTGATGTCTCCTTCTTTACAAAGCAGGGATGGTTGATTATTTAGTTGACTTATGGACATTCTACACCAATCCATGATGTTGGGTGCTAACCTTTTTATAGGTTTATGCAGATGCAGGTAGTAGTAGTAGATGTTCTCTGTTTGGTATCATATTTCCATTTTTGCAACAGTAAAAAATGCTAACGTGATATTAAAATTTACAGAGGAAGAAGGATAACATGGAGGACGTAGAGCAACTAAAGCAGTTGTACAAAGAAGAAAAGGGGAAGGTGCCGTGCGACTTCTGCTATCGGAAAAATGGAAGGCTAACGACTTTGAAGAAAGCGATAAATTTGGAGCACTCCAAAAAGCATACAAGTTTGGACTTCACGTGCTCCACATGCTGGAATCGTTTTGCCAACGATCCGGAGCTTGGGGAGCACGTGGACTGGGTGCACAAGGCCAAGAGGTAGGTAGAGAAGGCTTACTGGTATTTGAGTTTTCTGCATTTTCACTAGACCAGTGTGCGTGGTGGACTGAGTGGATGATTTTGGGATGTAAACTATTTGTGTTTCAACATCCGTACTACTTAATTCTTGCTCTCTTCTGATTTCAAGTGATCTGCTTGTTTTTCTTGCTTTAAATCCCTAACGTTTCTATGTTCATTTGCAAGTAACTGCCAGTTTGCAAACCCCTCTGTCTCCCACCAAGTAACTGCCAGTTTGCAAGATATGTTCATTTGTTTTTGTACGCTTGAGCTGCTGCTTTGCATTGATTGGGCTATGTTCTCTGGAATTCTGCAGACCCTTGCTTATTTTTACATTGATTGGGCTATGTTCTCTGGAATTCTGCAATTGCTTATTTTATATCAGTGTAAGCAAAACAAAATTATGATTTTAAAACACACCCTGCCTTCGCTTTTATTATTTTATTCATTTCTGATATTACAAATAAACTGTTAATAGGAAATCACGCCAAAGTTTCTTAGTGATTACAACAAAATTATGATTTTAAGACACACGCTGCCTCGTCATTTTGGTTTTTTTTTTTTGTTTCTGGGTGCATGCTGTCTTTTGTTGATATTTCCCAACGTCTTTTTTCTGCTTGTGGTGGATAGAGCTGTCAATGGATACCCGAAAAATCCGATATCTGTCCGAATCCGCATCTGAAATATCCGTTATCCGACATTATCCGAAAAGCGGATACGGATATCCGATATCCGAAAAGCTTTTCGGATACAAATATAGTTATAGTGGTATCCGTATCCGAAAAATATCCGTCCGACTAACTGTTGTAATATATATTACTCAAAATAGAAAAATAGATGTAATATATATTACTCAAAATAGAAAAATAGAGTTCATAGTTATTTTGTAACTGTTTGATGTTACTAAGATAATTTTTTTTGGTTCATTTTTAGTGAAAAATGATAGTTTTAGTGTTTAATTTTAGAGTATTTTTTGATATGCCCATGGATATTAGTAAAAAGCAATGTTTCATCATAACATTTCTTTATTTTCTGGTTTATTACAAACATTAGTATAAAAATTATTTTATGTTGATTCAAATTTTTTTATTTATACTCTTAAATTTATTAATTACAGGCGGAGCGGATAAATATCCGATATCCGTCCGTATCCGAAAATTAAGCGGATACGGATATCCGATATCCGAAAATTAAACGGATATCCGATAGCCGAAAATAATTTCGGATATGGATACGGATATGGCACTATCCGTATCCGAAAGCATCCGTTGACAGCCCTAGTGGTGGGTGTGTTTGTTTCGCGTTGGCCGGCTCCCTTTGGTCGAACTGGTTGTATTTGTTTGGTTAGCCTCTACCGGAAGGCTGTGCCTTTGTGTGGTTGAGTTTCCTTTGGTTTCTGCGGGGTCAGCCTGGTTGGTGTTTATCAAATACAATATAGTAGTAGCAGCGGGTGGTGGTAGTAGTAAAGCATAGTCTAATATTCTGAAGCACATACCTGATGAGAACGGATAAAAACATCAATGCCATTTGGTAAGCAACAATGTCCTTTGTACGATGCTAGAGCTCAAATTTTATTTGATGATCATATGGTTAAGCTATGTACGCAAAAAGACTCGCAGTACAACCACTGACTGTAGGACATATTTTTATATGGAAAATATAAAGCTTTGCAAATTTAAAAAAGAAATCTGAAATGGTCTAAATAAACAATAAACTATGTGACACAATGGAAATATAACAATATGATGAAACTGTTTACTGCATTTATCAATTTTCTAAGTCAAAAGTCAAAGTTGAAATGAATGATTTATGAAAACTAATTGAGGAAAAAGACATGGAAATAGAAGGACATGAGCATGCACCTAAATTTGAATGCTTGGTTCCAAAAAGGAACATGCATAAGAAAATTTTATCCAGTTCTGATTTAGTGTGATCTTTATGCTGCAAAAATAACTTATCCATCTGTCTCATTTCCGTTAATGATAACGGCGACGGACTGAAATACGTTGTAGGATGATTTCGGTGTATGCTGGCGATAGGAAAAAGGGGAAGGAAATGCAGCATTCACGACAGGAAAAAGAGGGGAGTAAAGGCAGGATGGGAGAAAAATAAATCCAAGAGATGACATGATGCACAGGGGCGGACGCAGTGCAACCTTAGGGCAGAGGCCATAGGTGAGAAAATTTTTTTCTAGCAAAATTAGCCCCCCATCAGGGTTCTGCCCCAGCTGGAGCCTGAGGGTTGCCCCTGCTGCTTCTCCACATGAAGCCATATTACTTGTTCTGTGATAAGTCAGTAGATGTTGATATATACCTAGGAAACTTTAACCAGTTTTTATGATGTGGGACAAAATTTGGCCTTAACTCAAACAAATAGCTAGGTCCGCCACTGATGATGCATGGATGGGAAGAAGGCGGATTGGGCATGAGGCTTATGGGGGAGAGAATGGCAATGAGGTTGAAAGTGGGAAAATAAAAATGGAACGATTGTGAAAAGAAAATTTTGATATGCGAAAGATATGCGACGTTTCAATTTTAATCAAGGCATAGACAATTCTGAGGCTTGCCCGTTCTCGGATTCTAACTCACTAATTATATTATAGTATAGATTAGAAAATTTTATCGCCTCCATGTTCAAATAACCCTATAGTATGATTAAGTTTGTTAGTTTCAAATTTGTAAACCTACGAAAACCTAAGTTATATAGTGGATCAAAACGATAAGTTTAGATTGATTAATAAGTAGCTATACTCTAAATTTATGCATACATATGATAGATTCATGTTTTCTATATATTTGGGTGTTTTCCTATGATTGAAGTTCATATGCTTTGCAATTTGAATTGTTAAAATGTTTGATTTGCATGTAACTAGGATTTAGATTGAAGATCAGATCATATGGGGATCAAAGTTTGTCGAAATTGCAGAAACTTGAGTGAAAGACCCTAAAAAGCCTAAAGATCATACACAAATAATTCAAGACATTTTGGAGCTAAGTACGTGGATCAATACCTATTTATAGATTGTGGATCGACACTGATCCATCAAGTTTTATGATATTAACATGTGGTCCATGGTGGATGCATGTGAGACTTCAAGAATCTATTGGCAAAGTTTGCTGAAATGGGTCCCCGTTACTAGGGTTTCCTAATCAACATGTTATAATGGTTAAGTATTCTCAGATTAACCTAACCCTACCCATCTGTTTAATTAACATGTTGTATTGGTTAAGTGTTGCCTTGATCAACTTAACCCTACCATTCTTAGCTTGTCTGTTCCTTAGCTTTAATTTATTCATTAAAGCACCAACCTCTCACATTAGATTTATATTGTTGCGGTCGCTGGATGTGCCGGGCGGTTCCGGGCAGTTTCCAACCTCGGGTTTTTGGGCTTAATGCGCTAACCTCTCACATTAGATCTATATTGTTGCGGTCGCTAGGTGTCCGGGCGGTTCCGGGAAGTCTTACACCGCAACTCAATCTAACATCGGATTAGGCATGTTCATCTTTAGCCAATTTACATATTTGTCATATGTGTCAAATTTTCCACAAGTCTAACCAATACAAGTTTATGCCACATTCCCATGCTATGCCCAAAATTTACTCAATTAAATTATACCCAATTTTCCCCGCGTTATAATCGCACGTACAATAAGATTCGATCTAAGTTCCGAAATGAACTTAGTATTTACAAAAGCAAGGAAAAAGGGGGAAAACAGAGAAGGAGTATAAAAATTGACATAAAGAAAAATAGGCATATAAAGATGTACCCAATTCAAGAATCATGTTTCAATATTGTACATTAACAATATGTGTAGACAAGCTAAGCAATTTACACCATAGGTATAAAGATTAGGTAGAATTGGACATAAGAGAATCACTAATTTTTATGTACAACATGATAAGTCCCACTATATCAATCACAATGGTCTCATAGGCATAGGATGTACAACATGATAGGTTCCATCATATAAATCACAACAGTCTCATAGGCATGATATGTTCCATTATGTCAATCCAACAGTCTCATAGGCATGATAGGTTTTATTATGTCAGTCACAACAGTCTCATAGGCATGATAGGTTCTATTATGTCAGTCCAACAGTCTCATAGGCATGATAGGTTCTATTATATCAATCCAACAGTCTCATAGGCATGATAGGTGCCATTACATTAATCACAATAGTCTCATAGGCATAAGCAATTCAGATTTGACAAAAGGATAGGCACGAATCAGAATTAGGCATCGTTCTAGATCCGATTATTACAGTCATGGCTTCTATTAGATGTTTAATCCTGAATAATAACTGGACTTACAGAAAAAGGATGGATCTTGTATTCTGGGATCTGATTTCTGAATTTGAAAAGCTATCCTTTGATGTAGACGTTTGATTTGAAGTTCTTCTAATCAATTACTAGTTTGGATTTAATTTTATAGTTTGGAGAAGATGGAGGCTAGGCAAGCTTGTAGACGAACAACATGATGACACCATAGTTTTAGGGTTATGAGGTTAGGGTCTAGGTTTAGCTACGTATATATAGATATCTAGGATTAATTCTAGCCTTTAGATTAACCTAGGAGTCACCAGAGTCACACAGCTCGAAGACAGGTCATCCAGCAAATCAGAAAAAGACACGTCATCACAGAACACTAAATAATGTTGTGCTGGATGGCCCTCGGTATGGGCGCACTTGGCAGGTGCGCCAGTGCAATTTTGTACTAGCGCACTTCACAAGTGCGCTAGTGTATTCTGGCCTATTTCTGGTTTTTCTGCCCAACTTCGTTCGTCCATATCTCCTTCATACGGCATCTGTTTTACGCAAATTCGGACTCTATCTCAAGCAGAATTCCGAGATGAACGCAATGTCGTAACCCGTTTCACCTAATTTTTCATTTAATAATTAATTATTCTTTAATTATCTTTTATGTCCCGTTTTAAAATTACGGGGTGTTACATTCCCCCCTACTTAACGGATTTCGTCCCCGGAATCTCCAAGTTAAGAAGAATGTATCCTACTATCCAACATCCATCTACTCAACCATCAACCACAGGCATCCATTGTCCTTAAAAAGATTTCTAATGCTTTCATGATCATATGCATAGTGTGTATATGTCCTTATCTAATGCAAAATCAGGCGGTCTACTGATTCAGTTGACCTCCTTGATGCGAATCATGTTAGTGCCATGAGTCCATTATGTATGCAATTATTCCTAATCATACTTTCTACATGAGTGCACAATTATTCATACAAATGCAACGTCCATGTGATAACACGTCAAGTTTCCATCCATATATAAACACATATATGCATATGCAATATGAAAGTGACTGAGCCGATCTAGTTCCTTGTGTGTGTCCACGAGCAACCACTAGCAACCACTTGCAACCATCAATCATAACATGTTTCAAATACATGTTTACATCCATTGGTTTCTACCTAAGGATCAAGAATAGGACCAAGGAAATATACTTAAAAGATAGATGCAAGCATGCATAAACTTATGGAAAAAGAGATCAAGAATGTACCCTCAAAAAGATAAGGGTAGGCTGCGCGTATCTTGTCCTCAGTCTCCCACGTCGCGTCTTCCTCAGCATCACACCATTGTACTTTAACTAGCTTGACCTTACGATTGCGTAGCTTTTTAACTTCTGTACCCAAGATACGAGTTGGAACTCTTCTCACCGTTGCTTCTCGTTCCACTTCTATTTCCTCTAGTATGCTTGGCTCCACAACTTCCATAGACTCATGTAAGCACTTTCGTAGATGAGAGACATGAAAGACATTATGTACTCCAGCCAATCTTTCGGGCAACTCTACTTTATAAGTCATCTTCCCAATCCTCTCAATGATAGGAAATGGCCCTACAAATCTTGGTGCCAATTTTCCTACGGACCCAAAGAGAACAACATTCTTCAAAGGAGATACTTTAAGAAAAACTCTGTCTCCAACATCGAACTCAAGGTCGGTCCTTCTTTTATCAGCGTAGAACTTCTGTCTATCTTGTGCGGTCTTCATGCGCCTTCGTATCAAGTGCACCTTCTCTGATCATGTCAGGCCCAAGTACGAGCTTGTCTGTAGACTCCCACCAACAAGTTGGTGATCGACACGGTCTTCCATGTAAAGCCTCAAAGGGTGCCATGCCTATGGTGGCTTGGTAGCTATTATTGTAGGAGAACTCCACCAAAGGAAGGTGATCCTCCCATGTTCCTCCAAAATCAAGAATGCACAATCTCAAAAGATCTTCCAATACTCTGTTCACCCTTTCCGTCTGACCATCGGTTTGAGGATGATAGGCAGTGCTTAAGCATAGCTGTGTGCCTACAGCTTCCTGCAAATTCTTCCAAAACTCACTCGTAAAGATAGGATCTCGATCACTTGCTATGCTGGAGGGTATTCCATGCAGTCGAACCACCTCTTTAAGATAAATGGATGCTAACGATGAGGTAGTCCTCCTACTTTTAACAGGTATAAAGTGAGCGCTTTTAGTAAGCCTGTCCACTATTACCCAAATACTGGTATTGCCCCTTCTTGACCTAGGAAACCCATCAATAATGTCCATCGAAATGCTATCCCATTTCCACTGTGGGACCTCTAGAGGATGAAGCAGACCACCAGGCTTCTTCTGCTCTACCTTGACTTGTTGGCATATCAAGCATTTAGAGACAAACTCAGCTACATTCTTCTTCATGCCATCCCAAAAGAAAACCCTTTTTATGTCTTTATACATCTTGTTCCTGCCTGGGTGTATGGTCAACTTAGAATGGTGTGCCTCTTCGAGAACGGTCTTCACCAAATCCCTTGCTTGTGGGACGCATAGTCTTCCATCCTGTCTCGACCAACCCTTATCATCGATGGAGTATCTATTGAGGTGACTAGAAGTCTCACCTCTAATTACCTTATCCATCACATCAACTAGCTGAGGGTCTTCACATTGTGCGCTTCCTATTGAGCCCAAAAGAGTAGGCCGCACCTCTAGCGATGCTAACAAACCAGGTACAAATTCAAAGGAGGGTCTAAAGTCAAAGTTTGCTATGTACTCTAAGCTTTGCCTTTCTACAAAGAGAAGACTTAAGGTCAGCCTTTTCTTACTTAAGGCGTCTGCTACCACATTGCTCTTGCCAGGGGTATAAGCAATCTCAAAATCATATAAGGCAAGAAATTCCATCCACCTTTGTTGTCTTAAGTTAAGATCTTTCTGTGAGAAAAGGTACTTTAATGATTTATGGTCAGTAAATAGTTCAAACCTTTCTCCTAGCAGGTAATGACGCCATGTCTTAAGAGCGAAAACAATGGCAGCTAGCTCTAAATCATGAGTGGGGTAGTTCTTCTCATGTACCTTCAACTGCCTTCCCCCATAACAAACTACTTTGCCCTCTTGCATCAAGACAACGCCCAATCCTGTACCGTATGCGTCTATGTACACTGTAAACATCTTACTCCCATCAGGCAATGTTAGAACTGGGGCTGTTGTCAGAGCCCTTTTCAACCATTGGAAAGCAACATCGCAATCCAAATCCCAGGCAAAAGTTAGGTTCTTCTTTATCAACCTAGTAAGTGGGGCTGAGATCTTCGCAAAGTCCTTAATGAACTTTCGGTAATAGCCCGCTAGCCCGAGAAAACTTCATACTTTGGTTGCATTCCGTGGAATCTTCCAATCGTGCACCGCAACTACTTTTGCGGGATCCACAGCTATCCCCTCTTTGGAGACCATATGTCCAATAAACCTTACTTCTTCTCTCCAAAAATGGCATTTGGAGAATTTTGCTTTCAGCTGATGTGCACAAAGAGTATCCATGACTTCCATTGAATGCAAAGCATGTTCTTACTCACTTTTTGAGAAAATCAAAATGTCGTCCACGAAGACCACTACAAATTTATTAAGGAACTCTCTAAACACTCTACTCATCAAGTCTACGAAATAGGCAGGTGCGTTTGTCAAGCCGAAAGGCATGACAAGCCATTCGAAGAAACCATCTGGGGTCCTGAACGCGGTCTTAACTATGCTGTCTTCAGCCACTCTTAGCTGATGAAATCCGGTGGCCAGATCTAGTTGGGAGAAAACTAAGGCACCTACAAGATGGTCGAACAAGTCGTCTATTCTAGTAAGTGGGTGCCTATTCTTCTTGGTCAGCTTGTTTAGCTCCCTATAGTCCACGCACAGGCGAAGTGAACCATCCTCTTTGGTTGCAAAGCACTGGAGCACCCCATTCAGAAATACTCCGCCTTATGAACCCCTTTTTAAGCAACTCTTTAACTTGCTTGCTGAGCTCTTTCCTTTCCCTTCGAGCCATGTGTCTAACGGGTAAAGCAATAGGTTTTGTATTATCAACAAGGTATATACGGAAGTCTATCTCTCGCTTTTGAGGCAAACCTTTCACCTCTTCAAAGACATCCGAGTATTCACGGACTACTCTAAGAGATTGCAATTTTTCAACAAACGCATCAAGAGATTCTAGATAGCTAAGCATAACAGAATTCATGGGATTACAAGAGATTTCGAGAGTGTTACCGAGGCGAGTCATAATTCTAACCACTCTCCTTTCACAATCAAGGATGGCACCATTACTGGATAACCAATCCATCCCATAGCCCGTGAAGCCCAAAACATAAGCATTACATCTAAACCCAACGCTTAGTACAGAAATTTCCAAATCCAAATAAACCATTGACAAATAAACCGAACCCCCAATTGGATTTGAAACAACCATGGGATCCTCTACTATACTGGTATCTAGGTGCAGAGATTCAACTAAAGCAGTAGATATAAAAGAGTGTGATGCGCCAGAATCAAAAAGTGTACGAACTGGATAATCAGAAAGATAAACTAAACTCTCAACAGAAATATTTCTACTTCTTTCTTGTGGAGGTGCAATGAGAGTGTGAATCTGCCCTCCAAAAGTGGATACAGTCCTCTACCCTTGCCCTTGCCTTTTTGGGCAATCCTTAGCCATATGTCCTGTCTCGTCGCATTGAAAGCAACCACCCATCTTCCTCTTCTTCTTCCTGCAGTCTTTAATTAGATGTCCAGGTATGCCACAAAATTTACACTTCCTCTTGTCACGGGGTTTGTTATTCTTCCCGCCTTTCTTGGAATCCTTCTTCTTATTCTGCGATCCCTCCACTTTCTTGTCTAAAGGTTCTTCCACCTTTGCCTTTTTCTTTCCATCCTTGTCTTCCTCCTGTAACAGTGCCATGTCCACCAGTCTCTCAAAAGTCGCACCCATAGGTATATGGGACATAGCTAGGCTATGCAGTGGCTCATTTAACCCTTTAACGAATTGGAGAACCTTTTTATGTGGAGTGTTTACTAACTCCAGTCCGAATCTAGTCAACTGGTTGAATTGGTTAACGTATTTCCTTACCGATAGGCTTCCCTGTTTGAGTGCTAAGAATTTCTCCATCTGTAGGCTTCGTTCAGCTTGCAAGAGGAACTTCATTTCAAATCTCCTTCTAAAATCCTCCCAAGTTTCAACTGGTCTCTCAGCATTAGTAATTTTCCGCCAGTAAGAGGCTTCGTCCTTAAGTAACCATACAGGCAATTGTATCTTCTGCCTATCGTCCACTTCGAATATAACAAACAAATCTTCTGTTTTCTTCAGCCAATTTCTTGCTTCCACAAATGAATCAGTCCCATTAAAGTTCTTTCCACCCATAGCTCGAAAGTCTCCACATATCTTCGAGAAAGCATTCACACGCGGAGGAGGAGGAATGGCTGCAGCTGTAGGAGGAGGAACGTCTGCTGGGCCTGCTCCATTAGCCCTTGCCTCTAGATACCTTTTGAACCAACCAGGTATCGGTACACCCTCGGGAAGATTAAGATCCCCAAACATGCTAAAACGAAAAGAAAAGGTTCAAAATAAAGGATAGAAAGATAGTGCATATAGTTTTAGGGATTATGACTTTAAAAAAAACAACACTTTTCTTGAAAATGCTTCTTTAAACTTCTCTTTGAAAAATAGTTTTCAAAAACTTTTATCTAATCTGGTAAACCATTGCTCTGATACCAAGTGAAACACCCCACCTCCGTTAAGGTTACTCACAAAGGAAATGCATTAACTTTGGTGAAGTATTTTAGGTAAAAGGCACAAATAATTTACAAGACAGACATATAAACATCGGAAAACTGAAATGATTTCATAAATAGCGTGGTTCAGTCAAAACATTACAAGCATTGTATCAAAACCCAACTTCTAAGTTATTACAATAAAACATCTGTCTTGATTTAAAACTCCAAGTACACAAAGAAGCATAAAACAGTAGTAAAGCAGCATAAATCCCCAATAAAAGTGTAACCACAACCATAGCCCAAGAAAATAGAATCCAAGCAATACATCTACTCTCTTCAAGCTGGAAAAGGTCTGCACTAAGCTGATGTATTCCCTCCCTACGGACTGGGGGGGTGGGGGGGGGGGGGAAGGAAGAAAAGAAGGCGAAAGAAAACGGGTCAGACATAAGTCTGGTAAGTCCAGTGATTATTCAGCACGTAAACAGGTAAAAGGATCATGACATGAATAAACTGAACATAGGACAATACCGTAGAAATAAGATAACATAAGATAAGGTAGGATAAACTGAATATACTATCGCACTCATTTCCATTTCTCTTCACCTACTAACGAATGTTTCAACTACCATCATGTGTTCATAACAAAGTGATACCATTTTCGATCGGCTTCTACTCGCATGCATTTATTACTTGTGTCATTCGGCCCTGCTCGATTGTAGATACATGTGCTAATCCTACCATAGGGTGTATCAATTCCTATGGTGGCAACCCAACACAAATTATAGATGCACGGTGTATACTACTGATGCCCAGTGCCTGCTTTATCCACTCCAGAGTACGTGCACGTCCATACTCCGCCGGAATCTACACTACTGCACCACCCGCCGCTATTTTGACCGCTTATAATCAAACCAGTAATCGTGCCCCACCCTGCCTAGCTCAGGGTACCGTGATACATCCATGTGGGTTACTGCTGAAATGGGTCCCCGTTACTAGGGTTTCCTAATCAACATGTTATAATGGTTAAGTGTTCTCATATTAACCTAACCCCACCCATCTGTTTAATTAACATGTTGTATTGGTTAAGTGTTACCTTGATTAACTTAACCCTACCGTTCTTAGCCTATCTGTTCCTTAGCTTTAATTCATTCATTAAAGCATCAACCTCTCACATTAGATTTATACTGTTGCGGTCGCTGGATGTGTTGGGCGGCTCCTGGCAGTCTTACACCGCAACTCAATCTAACCTCGGGTTTTTGGGCTTAATGCGCTAACCTCTCACATTAGATCTATATTGTTGCGGTCGCTGGATGTGCCGGGCGGTTCCGGGAAGTCTTACACCACAACTCAATCTAACCTCGGGTTAGGCATGTTCATCTTTAGCCAATTTACATATTTGTCATATGTGTCCAAATCTATGTGTCAAATTTTTCACAAATCTAGCCAATACAAGTTTATGCCACATTCCTGTGCTATGCCCAAAATTTACTCAATTAAATTATACCCAATTTTCCCTACGTTATAATCCCACGTACAACAAGATTCTATCTAAGTTCTGAAATGAACTTAGTATTCACTAAAGCAAGTAAAAAGGGGAAAAACATAGAAGGAGCATAAGAATTGACATAAGAAAAAATCGGCACGTAAAGATGTACCCTATTCAAGAATCATGTTTCAATGTTGTACATTAACAATATGTGTGGACAAGCTAAGCAATTTACACCATAGGTATAAAGATTAGATAGAATTGGACTTAAGAGAATCACTAATTTTTATGTACAACATGATAAGTCCAACTATATCAATCACAATGGTCTCATAGGCATAGGATGTACAACATGATAGGTTCCATCATATAAATCACAACAGTCTCATAGGCATGATAGGTTCCATTATGTCAATCCAATAGTCTCATAGGCATGATAGGTTTTATTATGTCAGTCACAACAGTCTCATAGGCATGATAGGTTCTATTATGTTAGTCCAACAGTCTCATAGGCATGATAGGTTCTATTATGTCAATCCAACAGTCTCATAGGCATGATAGGTGTCATTACATTAATCATAGTAGTCTCATAGGCATAAGCAATTCAAATTTGACAAAAGGATAGGCACGAATCAGAATTAGGCATCGTTCTAGATCCGATTATTATAGCCATGATTTCTATTAGATGTTTAAATCTAAATAATAACTGGACTTACAGAAAAAGGATGGATCTTGTATTCTGGGATCTGATTTCTAAATTTGAAAAGCTATCCTTTGATGTAGACGTTTGATTTGAAGTTCTTCTAATCAATTACTAGTTTGGATTTAATTTTCTAGTTTGGAGAAGATGAAGGAGGCTAGGCTAGCTTGTAGACGAATAGCATGACGGCACCATAGTTTTAGGGTTATGAGGTTAGGGTCTAGGTTTAGCTGCGTACATATAGATGTCTAGGATTAATTCTAGCCTTTAAATTAACCTAGGAGTCACCAGAGCCACACAGCTCAAAGACAGGTCATCCAGCAAATCAGAACAAGACACGTCATCACAGAACACTCCAGAATGTTGTGCTGGACTACCCTCAGTATGGGTGCACTTGGCAGGTGTGCCAATGCAATTTTGTACTGGCGCACTTCGCAAGTGCGCCAGTGTATTCTGGACTATTTCTGGTTTTTCTGCCCAACTTCGTTCGTCCATATCTCCTTCATACGGCATCCGTTTTACGCAAACTCGGACTCTATCTCAAGTAGAATTCCGAGATGAATGCAATGGCGTAACCAGTTTCACCTAATTTTTTTTAATAATTAATTATTCTTTAATTATCTCTTATGTCCCGTTTTAAAATTACGGGGTGTTCCAAAAACTAATCACATGTTGATGAATGAAGTTACTCAATTTTGCATCCTCACGCAAACCAGTCAAGTGCATTTCAAGATGGGTAAGCTCATTACATAGCAAAAGGCCTTGTTTCAACTAAGGATCCATCCATATTTTCACATTAGCATGCAGATGAATTCTGTACTGAATATGGGGGAGGATGACTCCATGCAGTTTGAAAATGTTATGCCAAGTGCAGCTTATCTTCTGAGGTTGTTGCATCGTCCAGAACTGTTTGCGCTTCACGACATAGTTCTTAGACCAAAGAACCCAAACACTACCTCTATCATTCAAGAAGTTATCCACGTGTTTCATGAAAGCCACTTTATTCCAAACTGACATGTTCACAATACCTAATCCACCCTTGTTTACCGGTTTCTCTACACATTTGAAGGCAATCGGAGCTAAGTACTTACCCTCACATCTTCCTTTCCAAAGAAAATTCATGAAAGTCGATCTTACCATTTTGATTAATTTGGACGGCAGAATGTACATCCTAGCCTAGTACACTTGCATCGAGAACACTACAGATTAATGTAAGCCTTCCCGCTTGACTAAGTAGTCTCGTAGTCCAATATTTAAGACGAGCTGTAATCCTACTGTAAAGCGGCATGCAATGGTGAGTAGTAACTTTGGTAGTGGTGAGCGGGAGACCCAAGTAAGAAATAGTGCCAGTGTTATTCTCCAGACCGGTTTCTGAACACAATTGCCTCATATTTAAGATAAATTACTTATCCTTTTCACATCATTTGTGTAGAAGAAACAAATATTAATTAATTTTATGCAATAAAAACAAAGAATATCATAGTATGCACACTAAATTTGGTGATTATTATAGCTTTCTATATATAGGGCATGCCTTAAAACTAGCTTTTTTACACTAATTTTTCTATTTATTCTAAAAGAGAACTGGTTAAATCGTCCTTTGTATACTAATGTTACTAAAGAAGGTGCTATATAGCCTAGCTTTAGCAGGTGCAACAGAAAATAGTGGGACTTTAATCGGATCTATTGTTCATCGGTGCCAAATTGGAATAACATAGTGGTCGAAGAGTGCCACAAGTTATAGTAGGGACTTTACAGGGCTTTGGTGGGGCTTCAACTGCACAGTATTTGATATATATATATATATATATATATATATATGTGTGTGTGTGTGTGTGTGTGTATAACTTGATAGTTGTTTGACTTTGTGTTATGAGGAACTTGTTGAATATAACAACATGATTTTTATTTGATGATCACAAACATATATACTATAATAAAAATGTGTTTGTAATTATACAATTCTATATTTTGACTCATACAGAAATATATATTTATTTTGAATAAAATGCTATTGCACAGAATTTATAACTCAAATAGTATTTTTATTCAATATAAATATTTTATCTCAACATTTGTAATAGTACAAACTTCTGACTCCACTATTGTATGTTTCACTGTGATATAATACATTCATTTTCATATACATTGACTCATCTCTACAACACTCAGATTCCACTCATATACATACCTATACTCTCTCATGTACATACACATATACACTCACTGACTCACTTGTCTTCAGTATGCTTCGAATTCAGTCCAGTCTCCTGTATACCTGTCACATAAACACACACAGTAAAATGGAACAAAAATAGATTATAGTCTAGCAAATATAAATTTTGGTGTGTTTCTTATCATATTTCTAGACTTGGTCTGATATGTATATACATTTATATGAGTCTAGACTGCTTGTGATATTCTCAGTGATACACTATAAATACCACAAGGTAGACTATATATCTAATGCCCTCAAATCAGCCTCAACACAGCTATAGTGGTCTGCTGATCAAGACCAGCCACAACTCATATTTGTGGTCTGCTGATCTTGACCAGCCACGACACATCCTATAGTGGTCTGCTGATTTAAATCAAAAAATATATTTTCACTTGTATACAGTGATTCTTAAGTTAATTGGTACAAAACCAAATCAGTGACCAATTTCGAGTATAGCAAGCATATGTGAAGAAGTACAGAAGCTTGCACATACACACAAGCACATATACACGTGTGCATGGCCGTATCGTCCTGACACATCACAACAATGGGTGCACAACATATTTTAGCTTTAAGATAGTGCAAGAATGCACATGAATCAATACATAGGGAGTTCAAGTAAATGAAATAAAACAAAACTCATGGACACAAGTGCACGAGCTTAACAGCAAGTAAATGCACACTTACAAGGTGCAAGTAGAAGACTGGGTGTATATGGCAACACATAGACAAGTTAGGTCAACTCAAGTTAACAAGTCAAGGCAACGAACAATGACCAAGATAACATGTTTTAGCATGCACAAGGCGAAACTGGGAAGGCATGCAACAACACAAGAATTTCAAGTGTAAAGCAATAACGTATAAAAGTGGGATGTACACAAGCAGTTTCAATAACAAGCTAAAGTGACTCAAGCCCATGGCAAAGAAACATAACAAAATGAACAGGCATATACGTGCACACAACAAGTTCTAGTCAAGCATGGAAAGAACTCAGGTCATTGCATAAAGGCACATAAGCACAAGCATGCAAGTGAAATCTCAAATGCAACTGGCAAATGTGGTATAGCATGTGACAATTACAACACTAAAATGCACAGATTGTTATAATGGTTTAGTAAATAATACATAGTGTAATACAGTAGAATATGCATAAGTACAGTGAACTCACAACAATTCAGGTGACAAATACACAACATGAACAATGTCAAGGCAAAAAACAGGAAAGCTAGCTTCAAGTGACAATGGTGAAAGGAAAATCTATCAGCAGCAGACAAACGAGGCCCAAGCACATGGTGATATGCTCAAGAACAGATTCACATATACATAGCAGTGCATGGGTAGGCTCAACAACAAGCATGAGCATGATGGTCATGGCAAAAGTAAAACAAAACACAATACATACATGAGGCAGTATGTGTGTGTGTGTTTGTGTGTGTGTGTGTGTGGATATATATATATATACACACACACACACACACACACACACATATATATATATATATATGTATATATATATGGATGCAAAGTGACAAAGCACAAGGTCAGAGAAAAAACAATGGTGAAGCATGGAGCAGTTCAAAAATTAAGAGTATAACTTGGGTGTACAGATGGAAAAAGAATGAAACAGTGGAGGCAAATGCGACTAAAATATATACACATATACAACATGCACAAGCAAGGAACTAAGCCAGAGTATATCGTGCATATGGAGCAAAGCCACAAACAACTTTGTGTACTAGAGTATGTACAAATACATGGTTGAACAAACCATACAATGGTGAATGCATAAAATACATGATGCGGTATGAACAAAGGTAAAAACATAGGTGACATATGTGATAGGAAAAACCAGTACACGAGCAAGCCAGAGAAGTAAGCATGGCAAGTAAAACTCCATGGCATAATTTTTGGCAAGAAGAGATTCCAGAATTTAACACACAAGAATTTTAATTTTGGCAAGTTATTGAAATCAATCTCAAGACTATGTTTGGCAAGTTCTTTTTAAATTGAATGGTTCAAAAAACAGGAAAAAAATATTTTGCATTCGTGGCTTAAGCAAACTTGGCAATATTCACAAATGCATAGTGACCAGAACATGCTAGAATACAACAAGGAAATTTTGGCAAGAGTCTATCAACAAAATCAATCGGTCTGCTTTGGGAAAGAAATGAATTCATGAATTGAAAACATCTCCAGAAAATCTCAAGAGGATTTGAATGCCAAGAAAACCATTCAAACATGTTATATACGACAATTAATCAAGCAACATTCATGGCATGTATTCAAGCAAATCAAGACCGTATCTATCGCATGAAATTAGAGACAATTAAGGATTTGAAAACCCTATTTAAACACCATTCTCATCACAGGCAGTGGGTATCGAAATTCACAAGCAAAATCAATCGAGAAAAACAAGATTTAGAGTACTCACAAATCTTTCATAGTTTTGACCGCAATCCCAAATCGTACGGCTAGGAGCATTAAACAATTGGAGCATAAGAGAATTATTTCCAGTTCAATTTGTGAAGTCATGATTTTGGGGAAGCAAAACCCTTTTTTCTTTCGGCCATCATTAAAGAGAAGGAACCCGCTAATCTTTTAAAGTGACAGAGGGGCCGACCTATCTTGTTATTGTTTAAAAGGGTCTTGTTGTTTTATTTAAGTGTTTTTTTTACAAACAGGTTTTCTAAACTAGGGTTAACGAGTTGCAGGTTTGTAATTCGGGAAAATCCGATCTTGGGGATAAAGATTAGTGCAGGGTTTTGAGTGTAGGGTTAGAACAGTTGGGAGCGAGTGTTGCGAGCTTACAACAAATTGTAAGCGTACAGATTGTTTTAATTCTAATAGAAACCTTTAGGAATGCAGCAGTAGGCAGGGGTTTGCTGAAGCTGGCTAAAATCTGTGTCTTTTATTTTCTACATTTATTTATTCTGTTGTGATTTGAGCTGAGATATTTTTATATTCCTCAAAACTTCAATAAACCCTATTTATCCCCCTTCAGGGTTAATCCAGATCCTACAAGTGGCGTCAGAGTAGGTATTTTCCATTACCTCCAGAGTCATGCATTGTTCTTGTTGTCATGTTAGCGAGAGTCAGTCCAGTAATATTCCAACTATTTTCAATGGAACGGATTTTTATAATTTGAAATCAAAAATTGAATTCTATTTAAAATATGTTAATTCTGAATATTGGAATTTTATTGAAAATGTGGGTGATATGCTAGATAAGAGAAATAAAGTTATCAATGCCCGTGCTATGCATATTATTTATTCTTATCTTACTATTCATCAGTTTAATCATATCTCCCATTGTATAACTACACAAGATATTTGGAATACTCTCGACTTGATGTATGAAAAAACAACAATAGTAGCTCAAAACCTTCGACGGTCAACTCAAGTTCAGATTTATGCGTGACCGGAGTTATAGATAATGATTCAGATGAATCCGGCGATGGGGACCTAACAAGTGATGAGATAGGAAATTTCTCTTATGAAGATTTAGTTTATCTTTGTAATGATTTAACTAAAGCTGTTGATAATCTCAAATCAAAAAAATAAAACTGAAATATAAAATTATGGAGTTGATTAGCAAAAATAACGTCTTTGAATTAAAACTAAAAAACGTTAAGAAATTTTCAAACTCAGATTGCAAAAATTGTTTCAATTTGAAAAATGATTTAGATCATCTCAATGAAAATCTTCAAAAGCTTGAAAAACAAATTATGAGTTCAAAATAAAAAAGAGGATAAGATAATCTATAAAAACAATGCTTTGCAAAATAGTTGGAAAATTTTAAGTTATCCAAATATTCCAAACATGAAATTGCTGAGAAAGAAAATTTGTTGAAAACAAAATCAGTTTTGAAAGAGCTTGAAAATGAGAATGAAAAATTCAAGGAATTTGAAAATTTTGAGATTGAAAAGCAAAAAAATTGAATCTGAGATTTCTAAGTCCAAAGCTGAAATCAATTTTCTTGAAAATGAAAAACAATCTTGAACAAAATGATTCTGAGAAAAATGAAGTTGCGATCAACCATTGATCAAAGCTAATAAATGAGAATACTCTTTTGAAATTGAAAATCAATGGTCTTAAGTCTAGTTTGGAAATATTTTCAACTAGAGAAAAATCTTTGAATATGTTGTTGAAAAACCAATTTGTTGTTGAAAATAAAAATGGACTTGGTTTTGAAAAATCGAATCAATTTGAAAAGATTTTTTTTATAATTTCAGTGGAATTTCTAAGTGTGTGATTTGTGAAAATTTTGGACATAATCAAGATAAATGCTTGCTTAGAAATAAATACAATCCAATTAAACAATTTTGAGTCCCAAAAGGAAATAAAACGAGCTTGACTAAATTTAAACAGATTTGGGTTCCTAAAGGTACATTGGTAAATGTTAATGGATTGTTTTACAAATAAGTTTGGGTACCAGAATGTTGAACGGAGCTATGAGTAGTAAAAACAACCTTGTTAGACCACTTGATCTTATAAACAATTAAGTATCGGAGGAGGTCGAGGAACAACTTTGCGAAAGAGAGATTGAATTCAAGTTGTTTCATATTATTGAATCATTCATAGTTCCTTAGCCAAGATTGTCGAGTTGGAGATCCACAACATCAATTGTAAATCAGGTATGATCTCTAAACTCGATTTTTTTGTTTTTGTTCCTCCTTCTATTTTTTTGCTCTTCCTTTTATTTCTTCTTTCTGCCAATGTTCATTCTTTATTAACATTGCCATAAAATTCTTGACACTTCTTAATCTTCTTAAACTTCAAATTGCAAAATTCTTGATTTTTTGGAAATTTGATTCATTTGTATAAAACTTTCATGTTTTGATTATTTCCGGACTTTGAACTTAAAATTGTGAATAACTGCAATTCATTTGAAGTTTAATTTTTTGATGGTTCCCTGAATTTCTAATAGTGCCGTAATATTTTGTACACATCTTGAACACTGTTATTTAAAATTCTAAAAAAATTTAAAGATCTGATTAGTTATTGAAATTTCACACAACTTTGCTGTTTTGAGTCTCTTCTAATTCATCTTAGAAAGTCTTGAAAATCTGCACTCAATACGGCATGTGTAACGATCCATAATTTATTAAGAAATATTTAACGAATAGTAAATATTAAAACGAACTATTTTAACAATTAACGACTTTCATTTCTTTGAATTTAACGTTTAAACATATAATTTATAATATAATTAAAAACGAGCTCGTAGCGGCTCGGTAGTTCGTAATATTATGTTTTGAACTTTAAATGAATGTACATAATCCAATATAAGTTAGAATTTGATGAAACAAGAAACATTAGAACCTATTTAATTATATATTTCTAAGAAGGTGAAAAATCAAGATTTCATTGTATAGATTTTAAGTTATATCTAAATCAAATTTTCAAAAAGTCGCTATGGAATCGTTTATAAACCATAATGATTTATTTAATATTATAAAAGGATTTTATATAAAATGAATATCAATTTAACTAGCAAATTGAAATATCAAGTCTAAAATCCAACATAGTTTATTCTGAAGCTATATGGAGTTTTATTTGGAAATATAAGGTAATATTAATTTATTATTAAATTGAATAGTTTTGGAATTAAATAATATTATAATAATATTACATAGGCCTTAAAATTAGCAATTTTGTAAACTACCTCCGTTTTCAGCGAAATCAATTTTATTAGATATGGGATAGTAAATTATTGTGAGATTCCAAATTTTGCGCCATTAGGAGTTGTTTTGTGATCGTGCGTAATTAAGATGTGAAACGATCAATAATTTGAGCTTGAATTAGAGCTTTTGAGCAAAGGGACTCGGAATTGGAAGAAACAAGTTTCATTAGGACCGTAATAACAAGCCACGGCTGCATGTCAATTTTCACCCCGAACGGAGTTTGTATGTGCCCGTGCGAAATTCAAACGATGAATGGAGGTAGCGATGGCTAATGAAATTAATAAGATAATAAACGAGGCTTCACCCATAAGCTACCCTACACCTATAAATATACCCCATCTCCACCCCCAAACCCAAACCCAAACCCAAAATGATAGTCGGTATTTTGCAAATAAGTCCCCCTCTTCACTTTAAATTTTATCTGCCAAACCATTAGGAATTAGCCAAAGTTTCCAACATGAAAATTGGATTACTCAACGAGAGCTACTTTCTGCAAAAATTTGGTGGCGAATGAGTGACGGATTACGCCAAAATCTCAGATTAACGGTGAACGTGTAGGGTTTGGTTTTGGTGGTTTTGCATTCAAACTGTCGAGAGTTAGACGAAGTGGCCAACTAGGAAGTTAGAGAGGGGAATAAAGCTACAACTTTGTAGTTGAAGGTTCGACCTGAAACGGTCTGTGGTGGCGAGGGCGTTGACATAAACGTGGATGATCGATTTTGGTGAGCAGCGAACGTTGGTGATCGATTTCTGATGAATCGAGGGTTTTTTGGAGGTGGTGTGAAGAGTAGATCTCTTCGTCTTGGTGAGGCCAACCTGGTGTTCAAATTTCATGTCGAATAGTGCTGTGTGGTGGGATAAATCAAGGCCAACGTCAATTTCGTTCGTGGCCGAAATTGGGGATGACGACGAATTGTTGGCGGTCATCATTCGTGGCGTTGCGTCGGGGTGGAGGGGGGTGTTAGTGGTGGGTCAGGTTGGCATTAGGTGGGCCCAAGCGATGGTGGATGGTAATGTGAGTGAGGGAGCACGGGTTTGAGGTTGGGGAAGATGAAGTTGAGTTTTAATATTATCTTAAATTATTTAATCAATGTATTCAAACTTCAAATGCTTATATCTCATTCATACGAACTCAGAATTGCTCGAAGCTGAATCCGTTGTAATCAAGGAGTCGAGAGCTTCAAAAAAACTAATTTGGTTGGATTTGGAGCATGTTGGAATTTTAGGTAAAATAAACCCACGTTTAATTTAATCCAAGAAGCAATTGTTATTATAACGATCAAAAATCACTGCGAGAACTCCCTAAACTAATTTAAAGGTTATTATAATCTTATCTGATTATATATTGATTGCTTGTGATTGCTATCATTGCTTCGTGGTTGATGGATGTTTATTTACAGTTATTTATATATTATTTATGTACATTTAAGCGTTAAAAATTATAAACGCTTATCTTATGACTGTTGATTGATGGATGTTAACTGTTGTGGTTATAATTATTATTGTTCACACAATTGACACCACAAATATGAAATAATTTGAAAATTGATTGAGTCGAGTTCCATTTGAATATTAAATGAATATTATATTCATTTAATTAAAATAAGACGTGAAAATGGAAATTGAAATTTTATATCCATAATAGTTTGGAAATGAAGTTAATATGATTTCAAACAACTATTGAAAAGGTTGAAACAATTTTAAAAGAAATCCGAATTAAAAATGGCTTGTTTTAATTCAAATTAGAATTTGAATAGTAAATTCAAAAAGAGAATTCGAGTTAGACATATAAATTACGTTTTTAACTTGAAAGGGTATTTCCAATGATCTTATTTATTTTTATAATGGATGTCAGAAAGTTTGGATTTCAAAATATTATATTTTGGAAACTATTATTATTTTAATAATTATAATAATATAGAATATTCAGTTTTGTAATATAATTGAATTTGAAGTTTGAATTGTTTTTAAATGAGTTTATAAACGTATTATAAAATATGTTTGGATTGAATCGACGGATTTTAATTTAAATGAATATGGTTTGAATAGGACGTGTCGTGTAGCAATAGTTCGCGAATTTCAACCATGAACTTCAAACGGCCATAACTAATGAAATTTAAATTGGATTTTCCTAAAACTAGAAACGTTTTTTTTTCTATTGATAAGAGATTTCAATTAAAAGAAGAAATTTTGAATTTTAACTTATAGATTTCACGTTATGTTTAAATATAGTTTAGAAAAAGTCGCTGTAAACGCAGTTCGATGACCATAATTGGAAATCATTGGAAATTGCCATATAGAAATTATTAAAAATATGGAAAAATTATGATAAATCATAATAATTGATTTTGAAGAGATTTGGAAAAGAAATATGAAGTTTCGAACAATATTTCGATTTTTTTGTTTTTAGCCTAACTTGTTGAATAAAATAAACAATGCTTTTGACGTTTAAAGTAAAATACTAAATATATGGTTTCGAAAACTATTATATATATTGAATAAATCATTTGGAAAGTAATTTGACTTGAATTTAAAATATAAGTCGAAGAATGGTCTGAATAGGACTAGTCGCAAAGTAACTGTTCGCGAATGTCGAGGTTGACTTCATATTGACGTATCGGGAGATCCAACCATCAGATCTTCCTAAAACAAAAAATGTTTGGTTTGTAATGAAAAGGGTTTTCAAATGAAAAAGAAGGTTAAAAGATATAACGGTTAGATCTTGAAATACGTGCATTTTTTGAATAAAATTGGATTTGAATGGATATGATCTTCGGATATTTGGTATTGATTACCGTTTTGTAGACGTTACTATTTTGAGGAATTTGGAAGATGTTTTACATCGTTATTCCACTTATGATATTCGTTGATTATGAGAATTAGTGTTAAACATAAGTTGATGTAAATTCTGTTTGAATTCTCATATTTGATACCAAATGGATTTTGGGTTTGTCGTGAACGATGTTTTTAAATAACAGTTGTTCTTTAATCCATTTAAAGGAGAAGACGATATCTTGAGAGCAGCTGAAATTAAACCCTTGTTTAAACTGAATATATAGATTTAAAGAAAGAAGTTAGAACTCGATGGTTTATCGTTGAGTTGGTAATCTTCTGGGTGTTTGATCTGATGTTGGTTTAGCCTTTCAGGGTCATACACTTGGTAGATTATCCTCCTAGCATTGTGCAATCGAGAACCAATTCTGGTTAATGAATGGTTTTCCCCTAATGATATGAATAACAAATCATAAGCACTATTTTGCAGCAAGGATATGATTTGGGAAAGTTAAAAGTGATTTACCATTACGACGTGAGAAACCACTTTTTTGTAAGTTTCGATAATCCCGACAAATTTTAGAAAACTCGATTTAAGTTAATGTTGTGAAATGAGATTTTTATAAGGGTGCGTTTGTCTTAAGTCCCTAATAAAAAATCACGTAAATTCGTATTTAAATTAAACACGAAAACATAAAAAAATTCAGGTAGAAAAACCACCAAAAAACACGTCAAAAACAAAAAATATAGAAAAACAACGAAACTGCAGTAATTTGTGTTAAATCATGCAAATATTTGAAATTCTTGCATTCATATATGCAACTATTTCAGTCATGCATCTGCATTGGTTTTTTTGCATACACGCATGCAAGTGTTACAGAAATCTTGCATACAAGTGTGCAATAAGTCACAATCATGCAAATCAATTCATAATTATTTGCATACTTGTATTCAATAAAACAAAATACTTGCACACATGTATGCAAATTTACTTGCATACATGTATGCAAGAAAACAGAATACTTGCATACATGCATGCAAATATTAATGCAAATTTTTCAACGTGAAATATTTATGATTTATTTGCATATACATATGCAAGTATTTAGAATAGCTGCATACATGTATGCAAGATTTCACGTAGAATTTCAATGTAAACTTCTTCTGGAATAGTTGCATACATGTGTGCAACTATTGTGTTTACTTGCATACATGTATGCAATTTTTTTTGCATGACCTTCCGTGAATATTTACATATTTCAGAATTTTTTTACATATGACAGCGCATTTTTTTCTAGAAAACACGTAACATGAATTCTAGGGACCCACTTTTTATTTTAAACATAGGAGGGAGATCGTTTACATTTCGAAAGTTTTTAAGGATGTTGTACTAATTTTCACTTTTTATAATCTATAGGAACTATTTCCAGAGAAAGATTTAAATGAGAAGTTTAAAGAATGTAAATCTTTGATAAGATTTGAGGGAGTAATCCTCGATGTGAAGAACGATCTGAGTAAACAAATATTCCGAAATGGAATGAGACTCAGGATATGTTTATATATCAAAATTGGTTTTAAAGAGGCGCTGGTAATTTCTGAAAGACTGGGCTTTGACCCATTCTGAGTAACTATACGACGAGTATTAAAGATACTTGAAGACGATGGTTGACGACCGATGATCTTCATATCATTTGGATTATTGTTGATGTCTCAATTGGGAGGTACACCCAAGACGAGGTTAAAAGTGGCAGTCATCCAGATGTACTTTGGGATTGTCCGGATTTGTAAGGGTCTCTCTCCTTAATTAGACGAGAAATAAGGTTCCTTCGGTTTCGTTCAGACCCAGAACGTACTTGTAAATGGATGTGTGTCTGACCTTGTATTTTACAACATAACCGATTGGTTTCTATTGATGTTATATTAGTCGATGGCGGATGATTTATTCTCTTAGCTTAACACCCTCCTCTGAGACTTATGTACTCAAAGGTTTATATATTAGTAGACACCGATTATATGTTGTGAATTGACAATGTGACATGCTAAGTGCTGAGCTGATCAAAGATTTTTGTTGAAAAGCAGAGCTTTGTGGACGACGATTAAAGTGTGGCTGATATAACGTAGCGATGTGTTGAAACGTGGCTTAGAGCCTCACAACCCGTGAATGGATAAAAACAGGATGATAGATTGTATACGGTAGAGATAAGGACTAACATTTCCTTCTAGCTGAAAGGTGATGCCATGGTATAAAGCCCAGGCAATTTACTTATGTGGATGATGGATCGAGGCGCCTCAGATGATGGTCAAATACGAGAAGTACGACGGTCAAATATGACCGGGGGAACGTTATGTTCAATAAAGATCCCAATCAGCCCGTTAGTGCTGACCAACTCTGCCGCTCCGAAGGATGGCCTACGTGTGATTCCTGGAAAATATTTCTAGGTGTTCCGAATGTCTAAGGAAGATCCTTTGCCTTAGTCGTTGTTGGAATCCAACTTCCAATAAGAGCTTTGCATTTTCAGTTGTAACCTAATAGCCAACATAATGGGATGGGGTATTATGCGAGCTAAGATTTATACATTTATTTTCGAAAGAGATTTCGACACTATGCACTAACAAATATCGAAAATGTTTGTTTTCCACGTATCAAGCAATGGTAAAACTCTTTCCTCCGGTTTGTGTTGCATTGTGTGATGGGACTTGAGTCTTATAATGAAACACCCCACCTCCGTTAGGGTCACTCTCAAAGGGAATGCCCTAATTTTGGTGGAGGTTTATAAGTATAAGTCACAGATATACAAGACAGATATAAGAACACATATTTTTGAACAGGGGAAAAACAACAACTTTTATTTCATTAAAAATACGTGTTACAACAACCATACCATAATTGTCTTACAATACTTCCAAAAACATAACATCTTCATAACTGTCTTGATTACATTATTTAAAGAAGCATAAAGAAAACATAAATAAACTGCAAAAGTCCCATAGTTGCTGTCCAAAGCCATAGTCCAAAACGAAAAGATTCAAGCAATACATTCTTTCTCTTCAAGCTGGATATGAAGGCTGGTCAAGCTGCGGTATTCCCTCCCTGTGGACCTGGGGGGGGGGGGGAACGGAAGAAAAGAAGACGAAAGAAAAGTAGAGTCAGACATAAAGCCTGAGTAAGTCTAGGACTATTCAGTCTATGAATAAAGAACTGGGTATGATAAGTATAAACTAGAAATGGGAAAGCACCATATACTTAGTTAAGTTGTCTAGGGTCGAATATACTATCGTACCCCATATTAATCTCTGTACCCATATAAACTAGTTCCCAACAGGCACCCCATAATCAGGGTGAAGTGATCCATTTTATGATGATCGGCTCCTACTCGCATAGTTACATGTGTTTTACGGCCCCCGATGTCGTAGTTACCTATGCTGGTCCCACCATGGGGTGTATCAAGTCCCATGGTGGCGGCCCGACACAATCCTAGAATGCACAGGTATGCTACTGGTGCCCAGTGCCTTATTTTTCTGCGCCGGAGTGTGTGCACGCCCGCACCCTGTTAGAACCTACACTGCTGCACCACCGCCGTCGATTTGACCTCTTACAGTCAGCCCAGTAATCGTGCCCCACCCTGCCTAGTTTCAGGGTATCATGAT
The DNA here is from genome assembly GCA_030737875.1 of Allium sativum. NCBI lineage: Eukaryota > Viridiplantae > Streptophyta > Magnoliopsida > Asparagales > Amaryllidaceae > Allium > Allium sativum. The sequence continues at coordinate 326,914,225 of CM060926.1, forward strand.
ACCTTGTAGGGTTACTGCTGAAAAGGGTCCCCCGCTACTAGGTTTTCTATTTCTAGCCAACATGCTAAGTTGGTTAAGTGTTTTATAAACCTAACCCCCAATCAGTCTGTTTAGTTTAGCATGTTCTATTTTGATTAAGTCTTAATTCACTTAATCCTATCAATCCTGACTCAGCCTTAATTGTCTTATTAAAGCCTTGACCTCTCACATTAGTCAGGTATTGTTGTGGCTGCTTGTTGCTGGTTGGGTCCGGGCAGTCTTACGCCACAACTCAGTCTAACCTCGGGTTCTTATTGGGCTCCGTGTTTAACCACCCACATTGGATAGGTATTGTTGTGACTACTGGACAGCCGGGCGGTTCCGGGCAGGTTTACATCACAACTCAATCCAACCTCGGGTTAAACACATCGTATTTTCTACATTTACATATTTTGTCTTTCTTCTTTATTTTCTTATATGTAAATATTTGCGGCCCATTATTCAAAATCAATTTAAGCTAATGGTGTAAAGGCTTACACCAATCATGGGCCCAACCCATTCTTGAATTTGGGCCCCTCTACTTTTATATTTTCATTTATTAATTAATTTGGCCCAACGCTATTTCCCCCGTTTAATACGTTTGTTTATTATAATATATGTTGGGCTTAGCCTTTTAAGCCCAACTTAGCCACGTGAAAAAGGGGAGGCTTAAAACGTGATTATATACACAAAAAGGGGAATGTGAACGCATGAACTTGCAACATAACGTTGGAACTACAAAATAGAAACTGGTGTACTTGCATTGCAGTAACATATACTTTGGTCATAAAGCATAAGTGACATGAATCAAACCATGTAAACTTGTAGTTAAGTTAAGAATCTAACTAAATTAGATATCATTATTGACACATAGTCTTAACTACAACATAAACCTATATTTTTACTTAGGCATAATGTCAAACATAAGCAAATCATGTTTATAAAATTACTATATGTTTACAAAGGTGCTTACTTTTGTTACTAATACAAAAGTATAGTTCAACTAGAATTATTCCAACTTAATCATGATTTTTAATCTATTCACATAATCATGGCACAAATATACCCAAACATGAAATCATGGTTTTTACTTTATTCATGCAAACTTGCAATTGGAATGTAAATCTAACTTAGCTATGTGTCACATATATTATCATATAGTTCTTGTTAACAATATAGACCTAACATGTTTTTCAATTAGGCATAATACCAAACATAGCCTAGTCATATTCATAAAATCAACATAAGTTCACAAAGAGGCTTACTTTTGTTTCTAATACAAAAGTATGGTTTTATACATAGATCATAATTCCAACATAATTTCATATGAATCATAATACCCCAAATTTGATCCAATTACACAAAAAGTGATTTTTGTACAAAAATATACATTATGTTGGCATGGTAGCAAAACCACATACTTGCATGAATCTCAATTAAACAACCACAAACATGTAACTTCAACATGAATTACATACTTGCGAATATCCAATCGTATACTTGCATGAATCTCAAATAAACTACCGCAAACATGTAGTTTTTATCATGAATTACATACTTGCGAATATCCAATCGTTATATCACAAAATTCCAAATCGATTAGAATCATAGCAACGCACAAATATGAATTACTATCACCACAAATCAAGTGTAATTCTCATTTTACACAAATCAAACACAGTTATTTATTCTCATCGGAATAGTACTCTACTTACAATCGTGTGACGAATTCTTCAATTCAGGAATCTGAATTCTGGATTTGGAGATGCTATTCCTTTGATGTAGGCGTTGATTTGATTTGTTTAAGTTTAACTTGTAGTTGCTTTATGCTTTAGAGTTTGTCTCCTAATTGTCTCTCAAATTGGTGGCTACTCCTAGTCGTTCCTCAGCAGCATGATGGCCTCATTCTTATTTTTGAATGAATAGATTAGGTAGAGTCTAGGGTCATTTTTATAGAGTTTATGAACTGATTAGGACCGTCGATGTAGCTTGGGTTAATCGTAGCCATTCATTCGAAAGAGAGACCAATCAGGAGCTGACACCTAGCCCTCGTGACAAAGCAAGCCTCAGAAATTCGGACCCAGCACAGACCAGGCCAGCCAGGCCGACCAAGCAGGTCGACCTGCAAGTCGACACCCGTGTCGACTGGGCAGTCGACACGGGGGGGGGGGGGGGGGGTGTCGACACCCCTGTCGACTTGTCCTGGGCGGGAACTTTCCTGCCCTGCCTCCCTGCGTGTTTGAAATTCGAATCTTCGAGCTGTTTTCGTCTGTTCGAATTTTAAACCTAATTCTGAAACTTCCGGAGGCCATATCTTGGTCATACGGACTCCGATTTTCGAAAACTCGGACTCTATTTCGCGTATTTTTCCGAGACGAACGCAATGGCGTATCCCGTTTCCCTTATTTCTTTGATTTGAAATTAATTATACTTTAATTTATGAATTTCACTGTTATAGAATACACGGGGTGTTACATTCTCCCCCACTTAAAAGGATTTCGTCCCCGAAATCTTCAAGTTCAGGAAGAATGTACATCCTAACATCCAAACATCCATCTACTCATCCATCAAACACGAGCATCCATTGTCCTTAAAAGACTTCTAATGCTTCATGATCATATGCGAAGTGTGAGTGTACATGTACTTATCTAATGCAAAATCAGGCGGTCTACTGATTCAGTTGACCTCCTTAATGCGAATTATGTAAGTGCCATGAATCCATTATGTATGCAAATTTTCCTATTCATGATTCTACATGAGTGCACAATCATTCATACAAATGCAACATCCATATGACAACACATTAAAGTTCAACCATATACGAATGCAAACATATATGCATATGCAATATGAAGTGACTGAGCCGATCTAAAACCTAGATTGTGTGTGTATATGCAACCACGAGCAACCACTAGCGACCACTTGCAACCATTTCGCAATCATAACATGTTTCAATTACATGTTTACATCCAAAAAGATTCTACCTATGGTTCTCAAGATTGGATCGAGGAGAGAAATAGGATAAAACAAAGCATCTAGAATAAGTTAACGATGTACCGCCAGAAGGTCCGGTCTGCTTCTCAGGGCAGTCTTTGTTGATGTGTCCAGTCTTCCCACAATGAAAACATTCACCTTGCTTTCTCTTCCTCTTTCTACAATCCTTGGCTATGTGCCCTTCCGTACCACAGTAATTGCATTTCCTTTTATCACGTGAGTTGTTGTTCTTGCCTCCTTTCTCGGGGTCTACCTTCTTATTCTTAGAATCGTTGGGCTTGACCTCTTTCTTCCCTTGAGAGTTTTCTGCCTCTGTCTCCTTCTTGTCCTTATCTTCCTCGTTCAGCAATGCCATCTGCACCAACCTTTCGTACGTAGCTCCCATGGGTATATGGGTCATGGCCAAACTGTGTAATGGCTCATTCAACCCTTTGACAAAGCGGAGAGCCTTCTTGTGCGGGGTGTTGACTAGGTCCAGCCCAAACCTAGCCAGCTCATCGAATTGATTAACATACTCTTTGACTGTCATATTCCCTTGCTTAAGAAATAAGAATTTTTCCAACTGAAGACTCCTTTCAGCTTCTGAGAGAAATTTAGCCTCAAACCTTGCCCTAAAGTCCTCTCATGTTTCCACAGGTCTTTCTGCATTAGTGACTTCCCACCAGTAGGAAGCCTCACCTTTTAGTAGCCACACTGCCAGTTGTACCTTCTGCCTATCTTCTACCTCAAAGATGACGAATAAGTCCTCGGTTTCCTTTAACCAATTCCTAGCTGCCACGAAGGACTCAGTTCCATGAAAATCCTTTCCTCCCATAGCTTTAAAATCTTTACATATCTTAGCAAACGTGTTTCCCCGTGGAGGAAGAGGTGCTGCTGCAGCTGGATGATTTCCTGCAGCTGGGGGAGGAGGAACGGTAGGACCTGGCTGAGTGGCCCTTGCTTCTAAGAACCGCCTAAACCAACCAGGTATTGGTACACCCTCTGGCAAGTTAAGTTCTTCGGACATGCTGAAACAAAAAGGATAGATTCAAAATGAAGGATAAGAGATAGTACCTATGGCTTTGGGGGGACTTTGCCTTTTAAAATAAAACATTTTATCTTTTAAAAATGCTTCTTTAAATTTCCTTTTTGAAAATAAATTTTCAAAACTTTTTTTCTTCTCTGGTAAACCTATGCTCTGATACCAAGTGAAACACCCCACCTCCGTTAGGGTCACTCTCAAAGGGAATGCCCTAATTTTGGTGGAGGTTTATAAGTATAAGTCACAGATATACAAGACAGATATAAGAACACATATTTTTGAACAGCGGAAAAACAACAACTTTTATTTCATTAAAAATACGTGTTACAACAACCATACCATAATTGTCTTACAATACTTCCAAAAACATAACATCTTCATAACTGTCTTGATTACATTATTTAAAGAAGCATAAAGAAAACATAAATAAACTGCAAAAGTCCCATAGTTGCTGTCCAAAGCCATAGTCCAAAATGAAAAGATCCAAGCAATACATTCTTTCTCTTCAAGCTGGATATGAAGGCTGGTCAAGCTGCGGTATTCCCTCCCTGTGGACCTGGGGGGGGGGGGGGGGGAACGGAAGAAAAGAAGACGAAAGAAAAGTAGAGTTAGACATAAAGGCTGAGTAAGTCTAGGACTATTCAGTCTATGAATAAAGAACTGGGTATGATAAGTATAAACTAGAAATGGGAAAGCACCATATACTTAGTTAAGTTGTCTAGGGTCGAATATACTATCGTACCCCATATTAATCTCTGTACCCATATAAACTAGTTCCCAACAGGCACCCCATATTCAGGGTGAAGTGATCCATTTTATGATGATCGGCTCCTACTCGCATAGTTACATGTGTCTTACGGCCCCCGATGTCGTAGTTACCTATGCTGGTCCCACCATGGGGTGTATCAAGTCCCATGGTGGCGGCCCGACACAATCCTAGAATGCACAGGTATGCTACTGGTGCCCAGTGCCTTATTTTTCTGCGCCGGAGTGTGTGCACGCCCGCACCCCGTTAGAACCTACACTGCTGCACCACCGCCGTCGATTTGACCTCTTACAGTCAGCCCAGTAATCGCGCCCCACCCTGCCTAGTTTCAGGGTATCATGATACCTTATAGGGTTACTGCTGAAAAGGGTCCCCCGCTACTAGGTTTTTCTATTTCTAGCCAACATGCTAAGTTGGTTAAGTGTTTTATAAACCTAACCCCCAATCAGTCTGTTTAGTTTAGCATGTTCCATCTTGATTAAGTATTAATATAATTTACTTAATCCTATCAATCCTGACTCAGCCTTAATTGTCTTATGAAAGCCTTGACCTCTCACATTAGACAGGTATTGTTGTGGCTGCCTGTTGCCGGTTGGGTCCGGGCAGTCTTACGCCACAACTCAGTCTAACCTCGGGTCCTTATTGGGCTCCATGTTTAACCACCCACATTGGATAGGTGTTGTTGTGACTACTGGACAGCCGGGTGGTTCCGGGCAGGTTTACATCACAACTCAATCCAACCTCGGGTTAAACACATCGTATTTTCTACATTTACATATTTTGTCTTTCTTCTTTATTTTCTTATATGTAAATATTTGCGGCCCATTATTCAAAATCAATTTAAGCTAATGGTGTAAAGGCTTACACCAATCATGGGCCCAACCCATTCTTGAATTTGGGCTCCTCTACTTTTATATTTTCATTTATTAATTAATTTGGCCCAACGCTATTTCCCCCGTTTAATACGTTTGTTTATTATAATATATGTTGGGCTTAGCCTTTTAAGCCCAACTTAGCCACGTGAAAAAGGGGAGGCTTAAAACGTGATTATATACACAAAAAGGGGAATGTGAACGCATGAACTTGCAACATAACGTTGGAACTACAAAATAGAAACTGGTGTACTTGCATTGTAGTAACATATACTTTGGTCATAAAGCATAAGTGACATGAATCAAACCATGTAAACTTGTAGTTAAGTTAAGAATCTAACTAAATTAGATATCATTATTGACACATAGTCTTAACTACAACATAAACCTATATTTTTACTTAGGCATAATGTCAAACATAAGCAAATCATGTTTATAAAATTACTATATGTTTACAAAGGTGCTTACTTTTGTTACTAATACAAAAGTATAGTTCAACTAGAATTATTCCAACTTAATCATGATTTTTAATCTATTCACATAATCATGGCACAAATATACCCAAACATGAAATCATGGTTTTTACTTTATTCATGCAAACTTGCAATTGGAATGTAAATCTAACTTAGCTATGTGTCACATATATTATCGTATAGTTCTTGTTAACAATATAGGCCTAACATGTTTTTCAATTAGGCATAATACCAAACATAGCCTAGTCATATTCATAAAATCAACATAAGTTCACAAAGAGGCCTACTTTTGTTTCTAATACAAAAGTATGGTTTTATACATAGATCATAATTCCAACATAATTTCATATGAATCATAATACCCCTAATTTGATCCAATTACACAAAAAGTGATTTTTGTACAAAAATATACATTATGTTGGCATAGTAGCAAAACCACATACTTGCATGAATCTCAATTAAACAACCACAAACATGTAGCTTCAACATGAATTACATACTTGCGAATATCCAATCGTATACTTGCATGAATCTCAAATAAACTACCGCAAACATGTAGTTTTTATCAAGAATTACATACTTGCGAATATCCAATCGTTATATCACAAAATTCCAAATCGATTAGAATCATAGCAACGCACAAATATGAATTACTATCACCACAAATCAAGTGTAATTCTCATTTTACACAAATCAAACACAGTTATTTATTCTCATCGGAATAGTACTCTACTTACAATCGTGTGACGAATTCTTCAATTCAGGAATCTGAATTCTGGATTTGGAGATGCTATTCCTTTGATGTAGGCGTTGATTTGATTTGTTTAAGTTTAACTTGTAGTTGCTTTATGCTTTAGAGTTTGTCTCCTAATTGTCTCTCAAATTGGTGGCTACTCCTAGTCGTTCCTCAGCAGCATGATGGCCTCATTCTTATTTTTGAATGAATAGATTAGGTAGAGTCTAGGGTCATTTTTATAGAGTTTATGAACTGATTAGGACCGTCGATGTAGCTTGGGTTAATCGTAGCCATTCATTCGAAAGAGAGACCAATCAGGAGCTGACACCTAGCCCACGTGACAAAGCAAGCCTCAGAAATTCGGACGAAGAACAGACCAGGCAAGCCAGGCCGACCAAGCAGGTCGACCTACAAGTCGACACCCGTGTCGACTGGGCAGTCGACACTAGGTGGGGGGGTGGGGGTGGGGTGGTGTCGACTGGCAAGTCGACACCCCTGTCGACTTGTAACAACCCGTATTTTCAATAACCTGTTATAACGTAAATCGAGGCAAAATTTAATTCTAAAATCTGAATCAAGGGAAACGGGCTATGTCATTGCGTTCGTCTCGGAAAAGTACGCGAAATAGAGTCCGAGTTTTCGAAAATCGGAGTCCGTATGACCCGATTAAGGCCCAACGAAGTTTTCAGAAAATTTCAAAGTAAAAACTGATTTCAAATTCAAGTTTGAATTTGGAAAATTAGGGCAGATTGGGCCAGGCGGGAAAATTCCTGCCAGAGCACCCAAGTCGACAGCCCTGTCGACTTGGGAGTCGACTTGGTTGGACCCAAGTCGACAGCCCTGTCGACTTGGCTGTCGACTGGGTTCAGCCGGGCAGTGTTGCCTGGTGCACCATTTTGGGGTTTTGGTTAGGTTTTGGGCCAGATTCGATTTTAAGGGCTGAGATTGGAATTAGGGTTTAATCCTAAGGTTGAAACTAATCCTAATCTCTATAAATAAGCCCCTAACCTAACCCTAAATCATCATTAATCAATCCTACAACTAAACTATGGCAAAATCATTCCTCTCATGGCCTCCACTCTCTTCATAAAAATTCTAAATTATTTCTATGAGAGATTTTCCATGCATACAAGTGTTTTCAAGCTTGTATGAGTGTCATTAGCTTGCATTCAAGTCAAGTTTCTATATTTGCATCATAAAGCAAGGGTTTTGGTCATTTTGGCTCAAGGGTTGTTCTATTTGGAGCTTGCATTTTGGGTTTATTTGATTGCATAAGGGCTTAGTCTCAATCTAAATATATATTTGAGTCTTCATAAGCATTGTAAGCTCTTTTCTACTTTCATATTTAAACTCTAAAGTTAAATGAATGATGCAAGTTTGGTTGATCATTATGATATGCAAGTTTGCCATGATATGCAAGTTTATTATGTCATGATATGCAAGTTTGTCACATGATATGCAAGTTTATTATGTCATGATATGCAAGTTTGTCATATGATATGCAAGTTATGTTATGCAAGTTTGGGTTGATCATTTTGTTCATGTTATCATGTTATGCAAGCTTATCTTGGGTTTATGAGCTTAAAGCTTATCATTTTGTCATATGATATGCAAGCTTATCTTGGGTTTATGCTAAAGGTTGCATTTTGGCAACATGTAAGTTATCATATCCCTTATGATAACTTGCATGTGAGGCTAAATGCGAACTTATGGCCATTTCTACATGTCATTTATCACCATGTATCACCAATATGCTAAGTTTGGTTTTATGCATGCTTTTGAGGCCTAAAAATGTAATATGCAAGTATATGAACATATGTACAATTCATATGCCACCATGTTAAACTTGTGGCTTCAACACCTTTATGTCATGATTATGCCAAGTTCCCTCTTTCTATCCTTTATGCGCTATTGCGATATGTAAGCGATGGGATTGCGTTTGGGTTTGGGTAAACTTAAAAGACATAAAAGCATAAGATTGGGAATTTACCTATTAAGTTAGGTCTACCCATTGGGAATTTACCTATTAAGTTAGGTCTACCCAATTCTTGAAAACTTGTAACATGTTTTGGAAACATGATGGACATGACACTTAGAAAATATAAGTGTGACCAACTCGAGGTTGGGTTGAGTTTGTAGCGTAAACCTACCCGGAACCGACCGGCTTAACTAGTTTCTACAAACAATAGGACCCAATGTGAGAAGTTGGTCATGTTGTACCTTGAACCCGAGGTTAGACCAAGTTGTGGTATAAAGCTACCCGGAACCGACCGGCTTAACTAGTAACCGCAACAAAGTCTAATGTGAGAGGTTAAGGCACATTAATTAATTAATGCCTCATGATTAGGGTTTAAGTCATGGTCCACTTAATACTTAATCAATGGGGGCTCGGTAGATTAATAAGGGTTAAGTCGTGAACTCATCGTTACACTTAACCAAGTTAACCCATGATTAGCAAGAGGGTAAAACCGTACTTAACCCACTAGAAAATCCTAGCAATAGGGGTCCACTCCAGCAGTAATCCCAAGTTTGTATCATCATGACCCTAGGGACTAGGCTAGGGTGGGGGCACGATTACTGGACTTGAGGTAAGTGACCAAAAGCGACGGCAGAGTGGTACGCCGGTGTAGTTCCGGGCGGACTATGGTCGTGCACATAGTCCGAAGCCGGGGAAAGCATGCACGGGTACCAGTAGATCGAGACTGTGCACCTATGTTTATGGTGTCCAGGGGTTGACACCCTAGGGCTTGATACACCCGACGGGAGACCCTGCACAGTCTGACTACAATTATGTTTGGGCCGTCTTGACACCAACACGTGACGAGTTAGGCTTATAGGGAGCCGATCGACTAGACCGTTTGGTTGGACCTTGTAGGAGGGTCACTTCATGTTATTGGGCCAAAGCTTGGGCCAAGGGATCAATACTTGTTTATTCAAGTCATGTTAGTTTGCTAGTACACCTGTGGTGCAAAACCTTAATCCTGATTATGCGATGACACCTTTATCTACCTGGTTAGTTAATCATCATGCTAGTATGTTATCCTTATGTTCATTCCTGCTTCTCATGCCAGTTAACTTTATCAGTTTACATTGATTGTAGTAGGGCTTACTCAGTCTTTTTGACTGACCTGTTTTCTTTCGCCTCTTTTCTTCCGTTTCCCCCCCAGGTTCTCAGGGTGGGAACGTTGGAGCTTAGCTTGGATTTCGGATTGCTTGCTTGTGGGATTTCAGCTCATGTACGGTTTCGACATGAAGCTAGCTATGGTTATCACTTATTTTGGGGATAGTACTTATGTATTTCAGTTTTTCAGTTGATGTTGTTTTTATCTAGACTTGTTTATTTGGAAAGTTATGTTGTACCAGACTTGTTTTGAAATAGTTTGAAATCTTCTGCTGTTTTACTTATCTTATTTACTCTGTTAACATATATACATATGTTCTTGTTCTGCCTTGATATATCATTATGCATGTTTACCTGATTCAAACGCCCCTCCAAAGTCAGAGTGCTTGCAAGAGACACCCTGGCGGAGGTGGGGTGTTACATTTGGTATCAGAGCATATGGTTTACGAGAAGGAACAAAAAGGTTTTTAGAAAACTTTTGGAAAACTATTTTCAAAACCAAGTATAAAGTATTTTCCAAAGAAAAGTCTAGTTTATTTTAAAGGCTATTCCCCAAAAAGCCATTAGCAAAATTCCTTCGTTTTTCTCCATTCTGAATCTATCTTTTTCTTCGTTTCAGTATGGCCAATAACTTTGCCATTCCGGAGGGAGTACACGTACCTGTTTGGTATAGGAGACTTTTGGAGGCTAGGGCGACCGAAGCCGGCCCCGCAGATGTTCCTCCTCCTCCTCCTCCGGTGGTAAATGTTTCTCCTCCTCCTCCCATAGCTGATGTTTCTCCTCCCCCTCAGTATCCTCAAATTGACTTCGCAAAGATTTGCAAAGACTTTAAGGCGATGGGTTGCAAGAATTTTATTGGAACCGAGACTTATGTAGAGGCAAGGAATTGGTTGAAAGAAACCGAAGATCTTTTTGCCTTCTTTGATATAGATGACCGTAGGAAGGTTTTATTGGCAGTGTGGTTGCTAAAGGAAGAAGCTGCACGTTGGTGGGTGGTCACCGCCGCTACTAGGCCAATAGAGACTTGGGATGACTTTCGGGGAAAGTTTGGACTAAGGTTCCTATCACTAAAGCAAGGGGACATGACTATTAGGGAATACATAGATAAGTTTAATCAACTGGCTCGGGTCGGTTTAGACTTGGTTAACACAGCTCAGAAGAAGGCCCTATACTTTGCTCTAGGATTAAACGAGCCATTACATGGTTTAGCCATGACTCATATTCCCCATGGGGCCACGTTTGAGAGCTTGGTTGATATGGCGTTACTTCAGGGAGATGTCAAGAAAGAGGTCAAGATGAATGATACTCAAGCCAAGAAGACTGATTCCCAGTGGAAAGGAAATCAGGGTAATCCAAGTGGTCAGAGCAGTCAAGGCAATCAGAACAAGAACAAGAGTCAAGGCAACAAAGGGAACAACAACAAGGGCAAGAACAACAAGGGGAAGTGCCATTATTGCGGTTCAGTTGGGCATCTTATTAAGGATTGTAAGAAGAGGAAAAGGAAGAATGGTGAATGCTTTTTCTGCGGTGAGACTGGACATTTCAGTAAGGATTGCCCGAAGAAGCAAGGGCAAGGCCAGGGTCGGACTCAGCGTGCTGGACCTTCAGGAGGGCAAGTTCATGCTCTCAATGCCGCTCCAGTTCCCGATCGAGGTAGTATTTCTGTTGAGAGCCTTGTATATATTTCTGATTTTCCAGTTCGTACCTTATTTGATTCTGGTGCATCGCATAGCTTTATCTCATCTGATCTTGTTGATAGTTTGCACCTTAGTACTAGCTTGGTGGATGATCCCGTCTGTGTCTCAAATCCTATTGGGGGTTGCGCCCATCTGTCTATGATATGTGGGGATTTGAGGATCTCTATACTGAGTGTAGAGTTCTTGTGTAGTGCTTATGTTCTTGGTTTTGGGGGATACGGATTGATATTGGGCATGGATTGGTTGTCCAGATATGGAGCCATCCTTGATTGTGAGCATAGGGTTGTGAGGCTCGTGACTCGCCTCGGAAACACCCTAGAAATTTCTTGTAATCCGAGAGGTCCCGTCATGTTGTGCTATCTTGAATCACTCGACTCGTCAATGGAAACTCTTCAGTCTGTGAGAGTGGTTCGAGAGTATCCGGATGTTTTCGATGAAGTTAGGGGGTTGCCCCCTAAGCGAGAGATTGATTTCCGCATTTATCTGGTGGATAATGCAAAGCCGGTTTCTTTGCCCGTTCGGCACATGGCTCCGCATGAAAGGCGGGAGCTAAGTAAGCAAGTGAAGGAGTTGCTTGAGAAGAACTTCATTAGACGAAGTATATCTGAATGGGGAGCGCCTGTGGTATTTGCTACCAAGGCAGATGGTTCTCTCTGACTTTGTGTTGACTATCGAGAGTTGAATAAGCTGACTAAGAAGAACAGACACCCGTTACTGAGGATTGATGATCTCTTTGACCAGCTTATCGGTGCTTCTGTTTTCTCTCAGCTTGATCTTGCTACTGGATTCCATCAGCTCAGGGTAGCTGAAGATAGTATAGACAAGACTGCACTCAGAACTCCAGATGGATTCTTCGAATGGCTTGTCATGCCGTTCGGCTTGACTAATGCACCCGCATATTTCGTGGACTTGATGAGTAGGGTGTTCAGGGAGTTCTTGAACAAGTTTGTCGTGGTCTTTGTAGATGATATTCTGATCTTCTCTAAGGATGAGGAAGAGCACGCAAGGCATCTCGTGGAGGTGATGGATACGCTTAGAGCGCATCAGTTGAAGGCCAAGTTCTCCAAGTGTCACTTTTGGAGAAGGGAAGTTAGATTCCTTGGGCATATAGTATCTAAGCAAGGCTTAGCGGTGGATCCCGCTAAGGTAGTTGCAGTTCAGGATTGGAAGACTCCAAGGAATGCAACCGAAGTGAGAAGTTTTCTAGGTCTTGCAGGCTTTTACCGGAAGTTCATCAAGGACTTCGCGAAGATTTCCGCTCCTCTCACTAAATTGACGAAGAAAAATTTAGTTTTTGCTTGTAGCATAGAATGCGAGCTTGCTTTTCAGAAGCTCAAGAGAGCTCTCACATCAGCACCTGTTCTAGCTTTGCCCGATGGAGGGAAGTTATTTACAGTATACACCGATGCATGTGGCACGGGGTTAGGAGCTGTTCTGATGCAAGAAGGAAGAGTGATATGCTTTGGCGGTAGACAACTCAAAGTGCATGAGAAGAATTATCCCACTCATGACTTAGAGTTGGCAGCAATAGTATATGCACTCAAGGCTTGGCGCCATTATCTTCTGGGAGAAAGATTTGAGCTTTATACCGATCACAAGTCATTAAAGTATCTCTTTTCTCAGAAGGATCTGAATCTGAGGCAACAAAGAAGGATGGAATTCTTGGCGTCCTACGATTTTGAGATAGCTTATACCCCTGGCAAGGGGAATGTGGTAGCAGATGCATTGAGTAGAAAAAGGTTGACCCTGAGTCCTCTATTCGTTGAGATGAAGAATTTAGAGTATGTGGCAACCTTTGATTTCTCTTTGGCGGTTGAGTCGATGACCGGTTCTTTAGCATCTCTGGAACTCAGACCTACCCTTCTTGATCAAGTTGGGGCTTCGCAGAGAGAAGACCCTCAGATAGTTGAGATTATGGATAAGCTGATTCGAGGAGAGGCGTCTAGTCATCTCGCTCGATATTCTATTGATGACAAGGGTTGGCTGAGGAGAGACGGAAGGTTATGTGTTCCAATGGTAGAAGATTTAGTAAGAAAAGTTCTTGAGGAAGCGCATCGCTCTAAGTTGACTATACTTCCGGGCGGAGATAAGATGTATACAGATATGAAGCGCATTTTCTTTTGGCCTGGGATGAAGAAGGATCTGGCTGAGTTTGTCTCTAGATGTATCATTTGCCAGCAAGTTAAGGCCGAGTCGAAGAAGCCCGGTGGGCTATTGCATCCTCTAGACGTTCCACTATGGAAGTGGGAGAGTATTTCCATGGATTTTATTGATGGGCTACCAAGGTCAAGGAAAGGGAATACGAGCATTTGGGTTATTGTGGATAGACTTACGAAGAGTGCTCATTTCATTCCGGTGAAGAGCAAGAGGACCGCATCTTGGCTAGCGTCCGTATATCTTCGTGAGATTGTGAGACTACATGGAGTCCCTTCTAGTATAGTCAGTGACCGTGACCCAGTCTTTACAAGTCAATTCTGGAATAGCTTGCAAGAAGCTATGGGCACGAGGTTGAATCTAAGTACGGCTTATCACCCACAGACGGACGGTCAAACCGAAAGGGTGAATAGGGTACTCGAGGATCTGTTGAGGCTTTGTATTCTGGATTTTGGTGGTACTTGGGAAGACCATCTTCCTCTTGTTGAGTTTGCATATAATAACAGTTATCAGGCAAGCATAGGGATGGCACCATTTGAAGCTTTATATGGGAGGCCGTGCAAGTCGCCTACATGTTGGTGGGAGACTATAGATGAGCTTATACTTGGGCCTGATATGATCAGAGATACATCCGAGAAGATCGAGTTGATTCAGAGACGGATGAAAGCGGCCCAAGACCGACAGAAATCCTATGCTGATAAGCGAAGAACTGATTTGGAGTTTGATGTTGGGGATATGGTTTTCGTGAAGGTTTCTCCTTTGCGGAATGTGGTCCGATTTGGAGCCGTTGGGAAGTTAGCACCGAGGTTTGTTGGACCATTCCCTATTAGAGAGAGGATCAGGCAGATGGCTTATAGAGTGGAGTTGCCCGAGAAGCTTGCCGGAGTACACGATGTTTTTCATGTCTCGCATCTCCGGAAGTGTTTACATGAATCAGCAGAGGTTGTTGAGCCAAGTGTTCTGAAAGATGTGGAAGTGGAGAAAGAGGCTACCTTGAGGAGAGCTCCGATTCGTATCTTGGGAACGGAGACCAAGAAGCTAAGGAATCGAGAGGTCAAGTTGGTGAAGGTTCAATGGGGTGAAGCCGAAGAAGACGCAACTTGGGAAACCGAGGAGAAGATGCGTGGGCTTTATCCATTCCTTTTTGAGGGTACACTCTCAATTTCTTTTCTTTGTTAGCATATCTTTCTCTTTGCTATCCATGTTTATCTAGTTTATCGTGTTAATCTTGTCATGAGAACCTTAGGTAGAAACCCTTTGGATGAAACATGTGTTTGAAACATGTTATGCTTGATGGTTGCAAGTGGTTGCAAGTGTTTGCAAGTGGTTACTCGTGGATGCATTATACACATTAGGCACTAGATCGGCTCACACACTCCTCATATTGCATATGCATGAGTGTTTACGCTTATTCATGGATGGAAATTTTTGTGTTATCACATGGATGTTGCATATGGATGTATGTTATGTGCACACATATAGATGCTATACATTATGTTAGGAATTGCATACATATGGATTCATTTCACTAACATAATTTGCATTAATGATATTTGCATTAGATAAGTACATATACACACACCTTTGCATATGTTCATACAATATTTAAAATCTGGTAAGGACAATGATTGCTCGTGGATGATGTTTTGAGTAGATGGATGTTGGATGGTAGGATACGTTCTTCCTAACTTGAAGATTTCGGGGACGAAATCCTTTAAGGAGGGGAGAATGTAACAACCCGTATTTTCAATAACCTGTTATAACGTAAATCGAGGCAGAATTTAATTCTAAAATCTGAATCAAGGGAAACGGGCTATGCCATTGCGTTCGTCTCGGAAAAATACGCGAAATAGAGTCCGAGTTTTCGGAAATCGGAGTCCGTATGACCCGATTAAGGCCCAACGAAGTTTTCAGAAAATTTCAAAGTAAAAACAGATTTCAAATTCAAGTTTGAATTTGGAAAATTAGGGCAGATTGGGCCAGGCGGGAAAATTCCCGCCAGAGCACCCAAGTCGACAGCCCTGTCGACTTGGGAGTCGACTTGGTTGGACCCAAGTCGACAGCCATGTCGACTTGGCTGTCGACTGGGTTCAGCCGGGCAGTGTTGCATGGTGCACCATTTTGGGGTTTTGGTTTGGTTTTGGGCCAGATTCGGTTTTAAGGGCTGAGATTGGAATTAGGGTTTAATCCTAAGGTTGAAACTAATCCTAATCTCTATAAATAAGCCCCTAACCTAACCCTAAATCATCATTAATCAATCCTACAACTAAACTATGGCAAAATCATTCCTCTCATGGCCTCCACTCTCTTCATAAAAATTCTAAATTATTTCTATGAGAGATTTTCCATGCAAACAAGTGTTTTCAAGCTTGTATGAGTGTCATTAGCTTGCATTCAAGTCAAGTTTCTATATTTGCATCATAAAGCAAGGGTTTTGGTCATTTTGGCTCAAGGGTTGTTCTATTTGGAGCTTGCATTTTGGGTTTATTTGATTGCATAAGGGCTTAGTCTCAATCTAAATATATATTTGAGTCTTCATAAGCATTGTAAGCTCTTTTCTACTTTCATATTTAAACTCTAAAGTTAAATGAATGATGCAAGTTTGGTTGATCATTATGATATGCAAGTTTGCCATGATATGCAAGTTTATTATGTCATGATATGCAAGTTTGTCACATGATATGCAAGTTTATTATGTCATGATATGCAAGTTTGTCATATGATATGCAAGTTATGTTATGCAAGTTTGGGTTGATCATTTTGTTCATGTTATCATGTTATGCAAGCTTATCTTGGGTTTATGAGCTTAAAGCTTCAAGCTTTATGCTAAAGGTTGCATTTTGGCAACATGTAAGTTATCATATCCCTTATGATAACTTGCATGTGAGGCTAAATGCGAACTTATGGCCATTTCTACATGTCATTTATCACCATGTATCACCAATATGCTAAGTTTGGTTTTATGCATGCTTTTGAGGCCTAAAAATGTAATATGCAAGTATATGAACATATGTACAATTCATATGCCACCATGTTAAACTTGTGGCTTCAACACCTTTATGTCATGATTATGCCAAGTTCCCTCTTTTTATCCTTTATGCGCTATTGCGATATGTAAGCGATGGGATTGCGTTTGGGTTTGGGTAAACTTAAAAGACATAAAAGCATAAGATTGGGAATTTACCTATTAAGTTAGGTCTACCCATTGGGAATTTACCTATTAAGTTAGGTCTACCCAATTCTTGAAAACTTGTAACATGTTTTGGAAACATGATGGACATGACACTTAGAGAATATAAGTGTGACCAACTCGAGGTTGGGTTGAGTTTGTAGCATAAACCTACCCGGAACCGACCGGCTTAACTAGTTGCTACAAACAATAGGACCCAATGTGAGAAGTTGGTCATGTTGTACCTTGAACCCGAGGTTAGACCAAGTTGTGGTATAAAGCTACCCGGAACCGACCGGCTTAACTAGTAACCGCAACGAAGTCTAATGTGAGAGGTTAAGGCACATTAATTAATTAATGCCTCATGATTAGGGTTTAAGTCATGGTCCACTTAATACTTAATCAATGGGGGCTCGGTAGATTAATCAGGGTTAAGTCGTGAACTCATCGTTACACTTAACCAAGTTAACCCATGATTAGCAAGAGGGTAAAACCGTACTTAACCCACTAGAAAATCCTAGCAATGGGGGTCCACTCCAGCAGTAATCCCAAGTTTGTATCATCATGACCCTAGAGACTAGGCTAGGGTGGGGGCACGATTACTGGACTTGAGGTAAGTGACCAAAAGCGACGGCAGAGTGGTACGCCGGTGTAGTTCCGGGCGGACTATGGTCGTGCACATAGTCCGAAGCCGGGGAAAGCATGCACGGGTACCAGTAGATCGAGACTGTGCACTTATGTTTATGGTGTCCAGGGGTTGACACCCTAGGGCTTGATACACCCGACGGGAGACCCTGCACAGTCTGACTACAATTATGTTTGGGCCGTATTGACACCAACACGTGACGAGTTAGGCTTATAGGGAGCCGATCGACTAGACCGTTTGGTTGGACCTCGTAGGAGGGTCACTTCATGTTATTGGGCCAAAGCTTGGGCCAAGGGATCAATACTTGTTTATTCAAGCCATGTTAGTTTGCTAGTACACCTGTGGTGCAAAACCTTAATCCTGATTATGCGATGACACCTTTATCTATCTGGTTAGTTAATCATCATGCTAGTATGTTATCCTTATGTTCATCCCTGCTTCTCATGCCAGTTAACTTTATCAGTTTACATTGATTGTAGTAGGGCTTACTCAGTCTTTTTGACTGACCTGTTTTCTTTCGCCTCTTTTCTTCCGTTTCCCCCCCAGGTTCTCAGGGTGGGAACGTTGGAGCTTAGCTTGGATTTCGGATTGCTTGCTTGTGGGATTTCAGCTCATGTACGGTTTCGACATGAAGCTAGCTATGGTTATCACTTATTTGGGGGATAGTACTTATGTATTTCAGTTTTTCAGTTGATGTTGTTTTTATCTAGACTTGTTTATTTGGAAAGTTATGTTGTACCAGACTTGTTTTGAAATAGTTTGAAATCTTCCGCTGTTTTACTTATCTTATTTACTCTGTTAACATATATACATATGTTCTTGTTCTGCCTTGATATATCATTATGCATGTTTACCTGATTCAAACGCCCCTCCAAAGTCAGAGTGCTTGCAAGAGACACCCTGGTGGAGGTGGGGTGTTACACGACTTGTCCTGGGCGGGAACTTTCCCGCCCTGCCTCCCTGCGTGTTTGAAATTCGAATCTTCGAGCTGTTTTCGTCTGTTCGAATTTTAAACCTAATTCTGAAACTTCCGGAGGCCATATCTTGGTCATACGGACTCCGATTTTCGAAAACTCGGACTCTATTTCGCGTATTTTTCCGAGACGAACGTAATGGCGTATCCCGTTTCCCTTAAATATTTGATTTGAAATTAATTATACTTTAATTTATGAATTTCACTGTTATAGAATACACGGGGTGTTACATATAATAGCTTAATTTTTCAAAAATTGTTGCAATCGGTTTATGATGGGTATTCATGTGGAGAAAACCCGTTCCGTGTTATACAGCATGGTCCTGTATTTTACCTTACATTAAGATAAAGATTAACTACTGTTTTATTTCTCACACTAGTCCCATGACTAATTCGGAGTTTATTGTTTCCCACCTAAACTTTGGGTGCCAAAATATTCCACGCGGGCAGTCTAGTAGTTTTAGTTTGCAGATATTTTATAGAGAAGGTGCTGGATTGAAGCTAAAGCTGTGTCCAGATCGTTTTATATCTTCTATTGAGTTATGTGTTTTCTGCTGTGTACATGTTATATTTTGATAGTTATTTCTATTATGTATTGTATTTATGATTGTACTCTGATGTAAAATTTATTGTAATGATAATGAAAAGGTTATTTTTTTCAGTTCTTATTAGTCGTAATCCTAAGCGATATGTCTTGTTGATCGGTTTAAGTCGGTTGGATTATTGGTTTGAATTGGGCGGTAGGGCGGGTCGTCACAACACGCTAGTTGAAAATTATTTTTGATATTTTGTGATAATTTCATAGATTTTAGCTTGGTTTGAGTATTTTGATTTGGAAATCATTTGACATGGGCTTGTTGTAAATATTGTAAAAATTCCCTTGTGAATCTTTGTTTGTAACTGATTTTTTCTGTTGCTCTGATAATGGAAATGAAATTGTTAGATTTACCTACTTGGGCTTGGATTCATTGTAATTATGAGCATTAGGACCTACAAGTGATATCAGTTTTAGAAGTAATGAAATATTTTCACATTCAACTTATTGTTTTTTGAAACTGGTTTTCGACTTGTATAGTTCTTTCAAGATCCCTCTTGAAATTGTTATTTACAATTTTAAAATCATTTTTGGTTATTTATTCAAAAATTGAAACTATTGACAAATTGAACTATATTTGGAACTCATCAAAATTACGATTAGATTTATGAAATTGTGATGAGTGGTGGCTATAGTATATTTCACAACAAGAGGAGATTTTTTTTTTAAATTCTCATGATGATTGGGCAGATTTTATAATATCTTTGAAGTGGTGCTTGTTTCACGATCATCTTCTTATTCTACCATATTTCTGTCATTCATCATGGTTTTATTTAATGTGGAGAGTTTATTTTTTTCATTAAAAGAAAGTACTAGTCTCAAAATTTATGATGGAAATCTGACTATATTATTTTTCAGAATAAGAGAGAATTGAATTTATTTCAAAAATCTCGGTATAGTTTTTGTACATATTTTATAATTAATTTAGAAATTAATTTCATAACCATTTCTATCACTACCATATTTCTATCATCCATTTTGGTTTTATATACTGATGAGATTTTTATATAATAGGTGTTCGTCTAATCTCGTTTTTAAAAAAAACCTATATATGGTCATGCATGGTTAGAGAATGCTTATGATTTAAGTTGCGACCAATCCCATTTAAATCTAACAACCCGAAAAATCAGAACCAATTAAAAACTTTTATTTTGGCAATTTTAATGAATTTTGAATATTTAAAATGATTTATTTTAAATAATAACGACTAGAAATTTATTTTGAATAGAATTAGAACGTATAAATTTATTTAAATCGAAATTAGAATATAAATATTTATTTTAATTATAAAAGGAACTGGAAATGACGCGGTAGTTTGAAAATTCGATTTCAAACTTCAAATGAATGTATAGGATTCAAAATAAACCAGATTTCAGTGAAACCACAAAAATATTTGAATCTGTTCGAAAAGATCTTTCCAACAAATGTGAGAAATCCAGATTTCATAGCGGGAATAAAAAGTTATGTCCAGTTGAAAATTCAGAATAGTCGCTATGGAATTTTATATAATATATAGCCCTTAAAAATAGCGATTTTGCGAACGACCTCCGTTTTCTACGAGATCACTTTTATTAGATCTGGAATGTCAAATTATCGCTTGATTCCAATTTTCATAATTTTTGGAATCAATATGTGAGCGTGGTGAATTTAAACGCGTTTGGTCAATTCAATTTGAATTTAATCGACTGGAAAATGACCGTTTTTTGAACGGTCTCCAAATTCGATGAAATTAGTTTTGTTAGGACTGTATCATCAACATAGCTAGATTTATTTTTCTGGAATTTTTGGAGCCAGTATGTGCCCCCGGTAAATTAAAATGTATGTTTAAATTGAATATATATTGATTTAAATTTTAATTTAATAAAAACTGATCGTAACGATGGAATTGGCTTACCGGACATATCCCATTGTGTTCGGAATGAGGGGGTTTAGCTATGGGCGACTATCGTTGGATTCGATTTGGGCTTAGAATGACAAAGTGACTTTTTATAATTTAAAATAATTAAATATATATTATATAATATGAATCCCTCCCCCCATTTTCCCTCTTCTCTCTCTAGACCTTCAGATCGAATTAAAGAATAAAAAAAAGAAACCCCGATCCTTTTTTCCCATCGCCCCCCCAAAACCGCCGTCGCGGCCAACGCCGCCACTCACCTTGCTGCGCCGACCCCCTCCACCTCAGACTGGCCACCAGCGCGTCCCCCATCTCCTCCTCCTTCACCTTCTGAAAGTCGAAGCCCCTCAAGCCTTAGAAACCAACGTCGCCGCCCCTACTGGCTCCACCACCTCCTACGCCAATCCCCACCCCATGGCCTCCTCTCTGACCCCCTCCGATCAACCCTCCAACGGTGACCCCTCCCCCCGATACATTAAAAATCCAATTTTTAAATGTTCTCCACTTTACAATTAACTCCCTAGTCCCGTCAGACTCCAGCACCCCTCCCTTGAGCCACTCCTCTGTCTCACGGTACCTCCTATAAGTTTTTAATATTATTTTTACTTATTTATGTCATTAAAAATGTGAAATTTTATTTTATTAACCTCGAAATAAAAATATAATTTTTAGCGAAGTAAAAATATAATTTTTAGCTATGTAAAAATTGGGTTTTTATATATGAAGTAGCGAAGTATAAATTGGGATTTTATTTGTATAGTAGCAGAATAAATTTTGATTTTCATTATTTGAATGGCAATAGAAAAATATGATCTTTATTCATATAAAAATATGATCTTTATGATAAGAAAAATATGATTTTGGGGTTTATAAAGATATGATTTTTATAATGAAAGAGAGCTTATAAAACTATGAATTTTATATGAATGGTATGAATATAAAAAAAATAAATGATTTTTATATATAGCGATATAAAAATGCGATTATTAAATATATAAACATCATATTAAAAATGTGATTTTTAATATGAACAACGTAGAAAAGACTACATTGGAATTTCGGGCAAATCCAAACGGTTCAGAAGTTCAAAAATAAAACTGGCGGAGTGGATCCCAAATGTGAGAACTTCTCACTCTAATTTATTTTCTAGTTAAATATATATACTAGGATGCAGACGGTGCTCAGTAGCACCCGACACCTTTGTTTGAAACCATGTTTGTTTGGTTGATTGGTTTATTTGTTCGAATTTGGTTTGGGGAATGAATTGAATTCAATAGAATTGGTATGTATATGGTGCAAGCCATTAGTAGGCGAGGGATAAGGCTAGACGTTATTCCGGTTCTAGTATCGCGTCGTTATGCTGCCGAAATTTTCTAAAATGTTAGAACAATATAAATAACATTTTTATTGTATATATAAATATTTTATAGTTAAAAATATAATTTTTAACATGTATATGAATAAAATAAATATTCATTTACAAATCGGACGATTTGTTTATGTACGAACATTTGACGGATAATGATTGGGACGATATATTTTACACATCGCCCAACTGCACAAATAATAATTAATATTTGTTTGTTGAAACCCCACACGGGTATTGGGATGATATTGGACATACACTAATCCCAATATTTAGTTGTATATCAATCGTTTGGTTGACAGACTGTTGTGAGCGTTAATTATTTATATTTAACGCTTATGCGGTTGTGTAATGCACTCTGGATGATGGTTGGCTGTATTTGATTATCGTTGTGTACATGCGTGTATGAAACCCATATAAATAAAATTATATGGTAATTGGCTGTGTCTGATTCCAATTCGGAAAGAACGAATATTTTAAATTAACGAATATTTTAAAATGACGTATAATGAATATTTTAAAATAACTAATATTTTAAAATAATATTCAGTAAAGGATCAAAATATGATTTTGATGTCCTATTTGGGATGGACACGAAAATATTGAAATATATTAAGCCGTGTTGATTAGATATGCGCCATTTTGATGAGAACGATATTTATATCAATTTTATTCATTTTTATAATGAATATCATAAAAGAAGTGATTTCAAAATTTGATATTTTAAAAATATTATCATTTACATTATAATGATATGGAATATTCAATTTTGATCTAAAAATTGAATAGGAAGTTGAAATAGTTTTTAAAATGAATTTAAAACGATTTATAAAATACGTTTTAAATGGAAATCGATGAAATATATAATATATATATATATATATATATTATATGTACTAAATGGCCTGAATAGAACGCTTCGCGCCGCGGCAGTTTACGAATTTCGACCATTGACTTCGAATTGATATTACTGAAGATCCGACCGTTGGATTCTCCTAAAACTAGAACTGTTGGGTTCGTATCGAAAAGAGCTTTCCAACGAATACAAAAAATTTGAAATCTGACGGTTGGATTTGGAATTATGTCCAAACTAAATTTAGAAAATGTAACAACCCGGAAAATCTGGGCCAGTTTAAAATTTTTATTTTGGCAATTTTAATGAATTTTGAATATTTAAAATGGATTATTTTAAATAATATCAATGAGAAATTTATTCTGAATAGAATTCGAACGTATATATTATATAGATCGTCGTTAGAATATAAATATTTATTTTAAATTATAATGGGAATTGAAAATGGCGCGGTAGTTCAATAATTCGATTTCAAAGTTCAAATGAATGTACAGGATTCAAAATAAATCGGAATTTAGCGAAACCAAAAATATTAGAATCTAATTGAGAATATCTTTCCAACGAATCCGAAAAATTGAAATTTCATAGCGGGAATCAAAAGATATATCCAGTTGAAAATTCAGAATAGTCGCTATGGAATTCTGGCCCTTAAAAATGGAAATTTTGCAAACGATCTCGGATTTCGACGAAACCACTTTTGTTGGATCCGTGATGTCAAGTTATTGCTAGATTTCAAAATTCATAATTTTTCGAATCAATATGTTAGCGTGGCAAAGGAAAACTTGTTTGACCAGTTCTAGTTGATTTTAATCGACTGGAAAATAGCCATTTTTCAAATGGTCTTAGAATTTGACGAAATTAGTTTTGTTAGGACTGTATCGTCAATACAAAGCTAGAAAATATTTTTCGGGAATTTTTAGAGTTAGTATGTGGCCCCGGTAAATTGAAATGTGCGTTCAAATTCAATATATAGAGTTATATTTTGATTTTGATGAAAACTGATCGAAACGGCCAAACTGGCTTACGTGGCATATTCCATTGTGTTCGGAATGGGGGTAATGCGCTAGGGACGACAGTCGGTGGGCTCGATTTTGAGTTCGAAAATAAAATTTGCTTTTGGAAATTAAAATATAATTAAATTATATATATATTTTCAATAACCCCCATATCTTCATTCATTCAGTCAAACCCCCCCCCCCACGTTCTATTTTCCAAATCGAGAACACCCCCCCTCCCCCCGACGATCGGCAACAATGCCCCCCTCGCGTTCATCGTGCCGCCGCGCCAGGCGCGCGCCTCCACCCCCGCTCCGCCTCTCTCCCTCCTCCCTCTTCCCCTCTCTCTCCTCTTCAACGCAACCCATGACTTCGAGGAACCTGCAACCACCACAGGAGCCCACCGCGATGCCTGCTGGCCACCACCACCACCATTCCGCCACCCCCTGCTGAGTCCGATCACCCCCCTCACCGATGCAGCCCTTCCTCCAATTGATCGAGCCCACAACCCAAACCAGTCACCCGCGAGCAAGAAACCCCCCTGCTACGATTCTCCCTCCTCCCTCTCGTGAGTCGCAGCGAAACATGGAAGCCCCCTCCTCCTTCGAATGGATGTAAGCTTTTATTTTCGTTTTTATTTAGCATTTAAAATCTGATTTTTAGAGTATAAAATTCTGATTTTTATTTATATCAAAGATCGGATTTTTAATAGGTAAAGGGCGATATTTTTAATAGGTAAAGGGCGATATTTTTAATAGGTAAAAGGCGATATTTTAAACTAGAAAGGCTATGATTTTTAGTTTAGCAAAGTTGAGATTTTTATTTATAAAAAATCTTTGATTTTTATTTTATATAAAGTTATGATTTCGATTTGACTAAAAATATAATTTTTATAATATAGAAAGGTTAAAAATATGATTTTTATGTAGTAGAGACAATAAAATTATAATTTTTATTATAAGTAGAGAATAAAAATATGATTTTTATATAATGTATAGAATAAAAATATGATTTATATGTAAGGACAAGAATAAAAATGTGATTTTTATATGAACAATTCAAGTAATAAAAATATAATTTTTATTATAAACATCAGAGAAAGGACTGCATCAGAATTTCAACCGATGCAGACGGTTCAGCAGTTCAAAAGCAAAGCACGGCATAGTGGAAACCTCTGTGAGAACTTCTCACCTTTAATTTTCTTTATTTCTAGTTATAAATAAATACTAGGATGTAGACGGTGTTTAGTAACACCCGACACCCGTCGTCCACAGACCATGGACGGCTTGTATGCTTGTTTGTTTGATTGATTTTGATGTGTAGTTGATTGTATGATGTGATGTGAAATGAAAATATTTGTATAGAAAATATTTTATAGTCCAAAATAGAATTTTTAACGTGTATTTAAAATGAAATAAATATTTATAAACAAATCGGATGATTTGTTTATATACACACATTTGACTGATATTGATTGGGACGATAAATTTTACACATCGCCCAACCGCACAAATAAAATTTGTGTTTGTTGATTTGAAATCCCACACGGGTATTGGGATGAGATTTGATGTACACTAATCCTGATTGTTTAGTTGTATGTCAATCGATGGATTGAAAGACTGTGTAAGCGTTAATTATTTATATTTAATGCTTATACAGTTGTGTGGTGAACTCTGGATGATGGTTGATTATTTATCGTTGCTATTATATGCATGTGTTGTAGAAAATCCATATAATTAACATTATATGGTAATTGATTAGGCCACATTCTAATTTGGAAAATAAAGAATAGAAATATATATTCATGTGTTGAATAAAAGCCGTGTTGATTAGACTGACGCCATTTTGACGTGAACGATATCTATATCGATTTTATTCATTTTTCAATGAATATTGAAAATGATTTGAAATTCAAATTAAATTGAAATGAATTGAAATTCGAAATGAATTGAAATTCTTTTAAAAGGAAATCGACGAGATATATATATTATATATATAATATAATGGCCTGAATAGAACGCGCTGCGCTGCAACAGTTCGTGAATTTCGACCATTAACTTCGTATTGACGTTGCGGGAGATCCGACCGTAAGATTCTCCTAAAACCGGAACCGTTGGGTTCGTATCGAAAATAGCTTTCTAATGAATATTAGAGATTTGAAATCTAACGGTTGGATTTGGAATTATGACGAAATCAAATTTGGAAAAGGTCGTTGTAAGTGCAGTTCGATGGCCGTTGATGGAAATCGACTGTACGAGCCTTGATAAAATTATTAAAAATATTAATAATTAATGTAAAATCATAAGAAATGATTTGGAAAGAATTGGGATGAAAAACTCCATGTTTGAAAAGATAAAAATAGATTTTTATCGAAATGAACTAGTTTTAAACTAGAATTATAATTCATTTATTTTTAAATAAATAAATTGAATTTGAAAGGGTTTTAAAAATAACCAGGATTTCTAATATATAGATTGGAAATGGATTTGAATCGAAATTGTCTTTGGAATATTTCGATATTGAATGTTGTGATTATACAGATATTGTTATGGAAATTTGAAAGATATATATATCGTTATTTCCAATACGATATTTGTTGGTTGTAGTATTTGATATTGAATATAAGCCGATATATTTTCTATTCAGAGCCTTGTATTTAATATCAAATGGGATTTGGGTTTATCGTGAATGGTGTCTTCATTAACACTGTTCTTAAACCAAGTTGAGAAAAAGATTAAATCTTTTTATTTAGCTTTAATGAAGTGTACCAATTAAATAATATTTAATTGGAATTGATTTTTGGGTTTATCGTGAACGGTGTTTTGATGAATTTTAAAATTTGGGCCAGTTTAAAATTTGGATTTGGAATTATGTCCAAACTAAATTTAGAAAATGTAACAACCCGGAAAATCTGGGCCAGTTTAAAATTTTTATTTTGGCAATTTTGATGAATTTTGAATATTTAAAATGGATTATTTTAAATAATATCGACGAGAAATTTAATATGAATAGAATTCAAACGTATATATTATATAGATCGTCATTATAATATAAATATTTATTTTAAATTATAAAGGAAATTGAAAATGGCGCGGTAGTTCGATAATTCGATTTCAAAGTTCAAATGAATGTACAGGTTTCAAAATAAACTGGAATTTAGCGAAACCAAAAATATTAGAATCTAATTGAGAATATATTTCCAACGAATCCGAAAAATTGAAATTTCATAGCGGAAATCATAAGATATGTCCAGTTGAAAATTCAGAATAGTCGCTATACAATTCTAGCCCTTAAAAATGGAAATTTCGCTAACGATCTCGGATTTCGACGAAACCACTTTTGTTGGATCTGTGATGTCAAGTTGTTACTAGATTTAAAAATTCATAATTTTTTGAATCAATATGTGAGCATGGCAAAGGAAAACGCGTTTGACCGGTTCTAGTTGATTTTAATCGACTGGAAAATAGCCATTTTTCAAACGGTCTCAGAATTTGACGAAATTAGTTTTGTTAGGACCGTATCGTCAATACGAAGCTAGAAAATATTTTTCGGGAATTAATCCAGTTAGTATGTGGCCCCGGTAAATTGAAATGTGCGTTCAAATTCAATATATAGAGTTATATTTTGATTTTGACGAAAACTGATCGAAACGGCCAAACTGGCTTACGTGGCATATCCCATTGTATTCGGAATGGGGGTAATACGCTAAGGACGACAGTCGGTGATTAATTTTGTGTTCGAAAATAAAAGTAGCTTTTGGAAATTAAAATATAATTAAATCATATATATATATATATATATTCAATAACCCCAATATCTTCATTTATTCAGTCAACCCCCCATTATATTTTCCAAATCGAGAAACCCCCCCGACGATCGGCAACACCCCCCCATTCATCGCGTCGTCGCGCCAGGCGTGCGCCTCCACCCCGCTGTGCCTCTCTCTCTCCTCCCTCTTCCCCTCTCTCTCCTCTTCAACGCGACCCCTGACTTCGAGGAACCCGCAACCACCACGGGAGCCCACCGCGACGCCTGCTGGCCACCCCCACCACCATTCCGCCACCCCCTGCTGAGTCCGATCACCCCCCTCACCGATGCAGCCCCTTCCTCCAATTGATCGAGCCCACAACCCAAACCAGTCACCCGCGAGCAAGAAGCCCCCCTGCTGCGATTCTCTCTCCTCCCTCTCGTGAGTCGTAGCGAAACACTGAAGCCCCCTCCTCCTTCGAATGGATGTAAGCTTTTATTTTCGTTTTTATTTAGCATTTAAAATCAGATTTTTATAGTATAAAATTCTGATTTTTATTTATATCAAAGATCGGAATTTTAATAGGTAAAGGGCGATATTTTTAATAGGTAAAGGGCGATATTTTTAATAGGTAAAAGGCGATATTTTAAACTAGAAAGGCTATGATTTTTAGTTTAGCAAAGTTGAGATTTTTATTTATAAAAAAAGCTTTGATTTTTATTTTATATAAAGTTATGATTTCGATTTGATTAAAAATATAATTTTTATAATATAGAAAGGTTAAAAATATGATTTTTATGTAGTAAAGGTAATAAAAATATAAGTTTTATTATAAGTAGAGAATAAAAATATGATTTTTATATAATGTATAGAATAAAAATATGGTTTTTATATAAGGAGAAGAATAAAAATGTGATTTTTATATGAACAGTTCAAGTAATAAAAATATATTTTTTATTATAAACATCAGAGAAAGGGCTGCATCAGAATTTCAACCGATCCAGACGGTTCAGCAGTTCAAAAGCAAAGCACGGCGTAGTGGAACCCTCTGTGAGAACTTCTCACCTTTAATTTTCTTTATTTCTAGTTATAAATAAATACTAGGATGTAGACGGTGTTTAGTAGCACCCGATACCCGTCGTCCACAGACCATGGACGGCTTGTATGCTTGTTTGTTTGATAGATTTAGATGTGTAGTTGATTGTGTGATGTGATGTGAAATGAAATAAAATATTTATATAGAAAATATTTTATAGTCAAAAATAGAATTTTTAACGTATATTTAAAATGAAATAAATATTTATAAACAAATCGTATGATTTGTTTATATATACACATTTGACTGATATTGATTGGGACGATAAATTTTACACATCGCCCAACCGCACAAATAAAATCTGTGTTTGTTGATTTGAAACCCCACATGGGTATTGGGATGAGATTTGACGTACACTAATCCCGATTGTTTAGTTGTATGTCAATCGATGGATTGACAGACTGTGTAAGCGTTAATTATTTATATTTAATGCTTATACAGTTGTGTGATGCACTCTAGATGATGGTTGATTATTTATCGTTGCTATTATATACATGTGTTGTAGAAAAACCATATAATTAACATTATATGGTAATTGATTGGGCCTCATTCTAATTTGGAAAATAAAGAATAGAAATATATATTCAAATGTTGAATAAAAGCCGTGTTAATTAGATTAACGCCATTTTGACATGAACGATATCTATATCGATTTTATTCATTTTTCAATGAATACTGAAAATGATTTGAAATTCGAATTAAATTGAAATGAATTGAAATTCGAATTAATTTGAAATGAATTGAAATTCGAATTAAATTGAAATTGAATTGAAATCGATTTGAAATGAAATTAAAACGAATTTATATATAGATGATATGGAATATTCAATTTTGATTAGAAATTGAATATGAAGTTGAAATCGATTTGAAATGAATTTAAAACGATTTCTAAAATACGTTTTAAAAGGAAATCGACGAAATATATATATTATATATATAATATAATGGCCTGAATAGAACGCGTCGTGCTGCGGCAGTTCGTGAATTTCGACCATTAACTTCGAATTGACGTTGCGGGAGATCCGACTGTCGGATTCTCCTAAAACTGGAACGGTTGGGTTCGTATCGAAAAGAGCTTTCTAATGAATATTAGAGATTTGAAATATAACGGTTGGATTTGGAATTATGTCCAAATCAAATTTGGAAAAAGTCGTTGTAAGTGCAGTTCGATGGCCGTTGATGGAATCGACTGTACGGGCCTTGATAAAATTATTAAAAATATTAATAATTAATGTAAAATCATAAGAAATGATTTGGAAAGAATTGGGATGAAAAACTCCATGTTTGAAAAGATAAAAATTGATTTTTATCAAAATGAACTAGTTTTGAACTAGAATTATAATTCATTTATTTTTAAATAAATAAATTGAATTTGAAAGGGTTTTAAAAATAACCAGGATTTCCAATATATAGATTGGAAATGGATTTGAATCGAAATTGTCTTCGGAATATTTCGATATTGAATGTCGTGTTTATACAGATATTGTTATGGAAATTTGAAAGATATATATATATATATATATATATATATATATTTCGTTATTTCCAATACGATATTTGTTGGTTGTAGTATTTGATATTGAATATAAGCCGATATATTTTCTATTTAGAGCCTTATATTTAATATCAAATGGGATTTGGGTTTTTCGTGAATGGTATCTTCATTAACACTATTCTTAAACCCAGTTGAGAAAAAGATTAAATCATTTTATTTAGCTTTAATGAAGTGTACCAATTAAATAATATTTAATTGGAATTAATTTTTGGGTTTATCGTGAACGGTGTTTTAAATAACATTTGTTCTTTAACCCGACAATTAATGGAATGTGATTTTGGGTTGTCGTGAACGGTATCTTTAATAATACTGTTCTTAGACCCAATGGAGTTAAGAAAATCAGAAATTAACAAAAGTTTAGTTAAGTGGAATGGTTTCTTGGGTATTAATCTGATGTTGGTTACGGCCTTCGGGGTTATTACTTAGGGAATTGTTCGCTTGCTAATCTAAGGTTAAGGGCTGATGAAATTAGAATGTTATTTTGGGTTTATCGTGAACCGTGTTTTAAATGACATTGGTCCTTTAACCCAGTTAAAGATTAAAACTAAGTGGAGTTTTAATGAATCTTTAAATAGATTGAGAAGTGAATTTGATAATTAAAATTATCAAATTCAAGAAATGATCGAGAATGGAGTACCACCAGTTTTGCTCCAGGCGATAGTTAAATCTTTAATTAGATTTGAACGTGAAATGGTAATTGAATTTACCGATAACACCGTTGTGTTAGATATGAAGTATTACCAGTTTTACTTCATTGGATGAATAGGTTGGGGTTGGGAAATTTAACAATTGATTACTTCGGTAAGGTTCGTTAATCCCGACTAGTTTGGATAAACCATAATTTGGTTTGAATTGATATTCAAAAGAAGATTAAAGAATAAATTTTAAATAATTTATCTTTGATAAAATTAATTGGAACCTTTCCCTAAGAATGTGAAATTTAGAAACTACCTGTAGATTAGCTAAGAAGGATAGTTTTCTGGGCATTGATCTGATGTTGGTTTCGGCCTTCGGGGTTAATATTTGGGGAATTATTCTCTGGCTAATTTACGGTTAGTGACTGATGAACTGGAATGAGGCGTATGTTGTGTTTGTGTAACATTTGTTTATTATATATGCGAGTTATTCAGAAAGAACGTGTTTATCCCATTCTGAATAACTGATACGACGATAAGTCGAAGATGAAGACGGTGGTCGAAGATCGGAGGTCTTCACATCGTTTGGATAATTATTGATGATCCTGATTGGGCTGTACACCCAAGAGGAGGGAAATAGTTGGTGGTCGTCCAGACGTATTTGGAGATCAATGGATATGCGAGGTATAAAGTGCCTCCGGTTTCGTTCAGACCCAGAACGGACTTCTAAATGGACTGTGTGTCCGACATTGGAAATCATTCTGTGCGATTGATGGACATCGGTTGCATGGAATGGTTTGCCTATATGGCATGCTAAGATCCAAATGATCAAGGCTTCTGTTGAAAAGCAGAGTCTTGTGGTTGATGATCAAAGCACCGCCTGTGTGGCATAACTTTGTGTAACGTGAATTCGCGAGCCTCACACCCCGGTTGTGAACCAGAAACGGGAGAGGACTTCAGGGAGGGCATGCGTTTCCTTCTAGCTAGGGTGGTGTCAGTGAGCTACCAGCCCTGACATTTATATTATTTTCACCTGTGTGGTTGTTGCTGTTGCGAGGAGCCTCGGATATATCGGTGACTATGTGAAGCCGATGGAGTCATTCGTTGGCTCATTTACGCCCCAAAGGGCGAGGAAACGCAGTGTTCAGGAATTTTAATCCACATCGGTGGACCGGCCCTGACGATCCAAGGCTTGACAGAGTACTTGCCTGAGACATGGGCTAGATTGTCTCGAATCGGTAGAGGACGATCCCTTGCCTCGATTCACAGATGGAATCCCAACTTCCAAATACGTGACTTTGCGATTTTGATTGTATAACCTATATATGGCGACATGATATATGGTACCCATGCCGTGTAATGACCCGCATTGGCAGAGGTATTATAATTAATTTATTAAATTATATAAATAGTGATATAGTGAATTTAATGGTCGTGGAATTAAATAATGGTGAATATTTAATTAAAATAATAAATTAAATAATATATTTAATTTTGAAATAATCAGAATTGGCTAAAATGGCGATATGGTGTGAACTGGACCATCTGTAATATTTAATTCAGCTTGGAATTGAATTTTGAGTAACGAATATATTATATAAACGACAGTTTGAACGTATAATTATATTATAATTAAAATCGAGCTTGAAATGGCGCTGCAGTTCGTGATTTGGCGATTTGAACTTCAACTGGATATATAGAAGCCATTTTAAATCGGATTTCTATGAAACAAGAAACGTGTGGAGCTAGTGGGGTATATCTTTTTAGTGGAAGAGAAAACTCAGGATTTCGTCGTGTAGATTTTGAGATATGTCCAAATCAAATTTTAAAATAGTCGCTATAGAATCGTTTATCGACCGTAACGGTTTATTCGATATAACTAGAGATCAGGTTTGAATTTAGACAAGGTTCTTTTGGGAAATAGTGGTAAAATAATTTTTAGAATTTTACTGTAATTTCTAATTAATTTAATAAGCGACTTTTTATTTGATGTATTTCGCACCCTGTAATCAACATTTTGAGATGTCACAAAAGGAGTTAATCTACCGATATTAATATATTTTTGGGATCGTGGGGTGTTGGCCATCTCACCGATATCTTTATTTCTGTCCGTACGTAAATGGATTGTACGTAACATGGTACGTCATAAAACCAAACTTTAAATACTTAATAAAAATAAAAATATAATATCTATCCTAAGTATTGCTAGGCCTAAAACAAGCCATGATTTGCCTTTCTTTCCAGCCACATAAACACTTGGTTCTTAAAGCTTCCACGTTTACACTTAAAAACATTATAACACCCTATATAAACCTTTCATATTTCCTAAACCTAATCGTTTCCTGGAGCTTCTGTAGCCGCCACTTTCAAAGAAGGAAAAACCGAAATCATCTTTCCCTTAAAGCAAATATAAAAGTCAGTCATTTCCTGTAAGCATTTATGAGCTCGAGCGGGGCTTCACTTGGAGTTGACAACAACATGGAAGGGGTGCTGAGGTATGGTTCAGGTGGTAGTTGAGTGTGGCATACGAAGTAGGGGATATAGGGGTTGAATGCGTTTGCAGGGGAAGTTACATGGAGCAGTTCGAAATATGTGATGGTCAGGGGCGTTCGTTTCAGCATTCGTTCAAGTTGGAGAAAATTGTTTTGAGGGTTTGGTTCGGGTGTGTCTAAAACAGGAGATGGATGCGTGAATGAAGTTTCCAAAATAAGGAATGATGGTGCAAACCTTTTGGAGAATAGCGATGGAAAGAGGAAGGCGTGGAGTTAAAATATGTGAAAGGGATGGGTTTTACCGGAGGTACGGTATTGTCATGAGGAGAAATAAAAGGAGGAAGAGTGTGAGGGAGAGCTGACGTGGTTCAGTGGGGGTACTGGAAGTATGGGATGGAAGAGGATGCGACGAGAAAAGAAGTGGTAGTTTTGGCTTTCAAATTCATGAAGGGGAGAGGGAGTCCAAGGCTTGAAATGGTCGACCATTCTTTGTGAGTGTTGTCCGCATCTGGAGCGTGAGTATCAAATGTGGAAGAAGGATATTTCGGTAGTGGGCTTTAACAAGAGAGAATGGGCCGAGTGTTTAAAAGGTGAAGGCCCACTTTAAATTTTAGTCCATGTTTCTAATTCATTTAAATGTATAGCAACTTCAAATTATCGTAACATCGTCATAGAACATCGGAATTTAGCCGAACTGGATCCGACAGGATCGTATGAACATCGACTACAAAATGCAATGGGTCTGGAGTGTTTTAAGCTCGTCTCGATTTACGAAAAAATGAAACGACAATCCGAACCGTCGACAGTCATCGTATTTTAACAATGAACTACAAATGTGAGTAAATCTCACTAACTCTGAACAGTTTATATTTTCATGTTGTATTTTTAGAACTTTTAGAAATTGTCTGATTGACTGTGGGTTGACTGTTTGATTGAACTGCTTGTTAGTTAGTTGAATTTCTATATTGATTCTGTTTAACAGAATATATCATATGGAACTGAAAGTGATGTTATCTATATTGTTTAACATCTGTGATGCAGGGAAACAAGTTGGAGGGATCCGACTAGATTCCTCAACATTTATTTTACTGTTGTTTCATATATTGTGATATATGATGTGATATATAATCTGTTGTTGATTATGTGTGTTTGGACGATATTTATCGTTGTTATATGGGATGTTAAATACCATAAGAAATACTGGATGTGGGAAAGGGGATTTTCGAAGGGGTATTTTGAAAATGACTTATTTATATAAAATCAACGAATTTTATATAGAAAAGGAAAAGGATTTTTATAAAAAATAATAATTATAAAATCGAAGGATAAGTTAGAATAAAGGAAATATTATTGGTTAGAATAAAGGGAAATATTTATTTGTTAGAATAAATAGAATAGAATAAAGGAATATTATTAGAAAATAAATAGGATATTATAAAGGAGAATATTTAGAAAACAAATAAAATTGAAAAGGGAATAGTGTTAATCAAATAAAGTTGTTCGATTAAAATATATTCGAAGTAATTAATCGAATATAGTTTTGTTAGAAGTAATTAATCGAATATAGTTATGTTAGAAGTAGTTAATCGAATATAGTTTATATTCGAAGGAGTTAAATCGAATATAGTTATTTGAAAAATAAAGTTAAAACAGAATAGAGTTATTCAATTAGAGTTATTCGATTAGAGTTAATCAAATAGAGTAAATCGAAATAGAGGTAAAGAAATAGAGTTAAACAAAATTAGAAACTGACTAGAGATTAGTAAGTTGAATAGTTTTCTTAATATTGATCTGATGTTGGTTTCGGCCTTCAGGGTTTATACTTAGAGAATTGTTCTCCTACTAGTTTACATTCAAGGACTGATAGTTGTGAAATGATAGTGATATGTAAATAATCTATGGAAATGTTTTCCAATGTTAATGACGTATATTTTCTAAACATAGAAAATAAGGAAATGTGAATATATATACAGATATATATATGATTGATGATTGATTGATAGAATTTCCATTTGGAAATGATATCGTTGTTTGCACACCTATTTTTCTTTGATAGTTAAATCACAGACTATCGAAGTTTTGACCAATTTACGTTGTTAATATGGAGAGAGCAGTTGGATTATTATCCAAAGAACCACTCTGTATTGGCATAAGCATTGCGAATCATACATGCCAAAGCAAATTTGAAGACGGAGTAAAATGCAAGGGCTATTGTATAAATCATAGACAACAGTGCCCAAGATGGATATACTGAATAGTACCTTCGGTTCATCCTGTTCCTGGATGACTTGTATGGACGGATGTCTGACAGAGTATGTCCAGACGATCACGTATATTGATTTCTCCAACCGTACCAATAGTAGAAGCGGAGAAGGAAACTTCTTTTAGCTAACACATAATGTATTGTTGTAGACGTCAATCGGTGATTTGATGGATTTGACGATGTGACATTCGAAGTGAATCTGGTGTGATGATAAAGCGTAGCTTCTACCCTCATCAATCGGTAAATGACAGAAATCGGGCAGGCAGCATGGCTAAGTCGGTCACTCCGAAGTAGGGTGTATAATCACCTGATCTAGAGTTTCATTTATTTTTAAAAATCTATTGTCGATACTGTCCCATTCGGGAAACGGTTGCTGATCCCAACCGTTGGTGATATACATTCGATACACTCAAGCGAAATGAGTGGTCAGTCATGTGTGGCCAGGTTGCAAGATGTTCTTGTTGAACCCAGTGTATTCCTCTCTAGAGGTACACTAGCGAAAGGTGGTTCCATACCTTGTCTTAGTTGGAAATCCATTACCCAATACATGCTTGCAGTTTTGATTATACCATATATGTAGAACGTAAGATGAAAGCGTTCTGCTAGATGATTAATATAGTTGTGGTTGATAGACATTATTATAATATCAAAAGGTTTTTGATATAAAGATATTTTGGATTCTCATAAGGGAAAAACCCGTTCCATTATACAGCGTAGTCTTATGAGATATCGTTTACTAGTTTGAACTGTTTTAAACTGTTTTACTCATACCAGTCCCATGACTGACCCAGAGTTTATTTGTTTGTTTCCCTAAACTCTTGGGTGCCTAAATTTGTACGGGCAGTCAAGTAGTCGGGATTTTACAGATACACTTGAAGAGCTGGAGCAGGAGGCTTCAGGATCATATAGCTATAGTTATTTCCGTTGTGTTGTAAGTGTTGTACTGTGATAATGATGTATATTCAAGTACAAATGTATATTTCAAGTTATGTTATATATATTATATGTTATTCGTTCCGCTGTGAGATTCGTGTTACTCTGATGTTGTGTTTTACTTCTTCTTCTATTCTAAGTTTCTATCTTATCTATCCTCACCCTCTAACTTCTTTCATTTATGACCGGTATTTTCGCCCTTGGATGTTCGATATGTGTTGTATATCAGATAACCAAGGTCGACAAAAACCCGGGCCATTACAGTTGGTATCAGAGCTTAAGTTAAGAATTACCTTGGCTCTGTGGCGTGACTCAGTAGAGATAGGGTTAGTAATACCCTAGATTGAGCTGAGTGTATATATACGAGTGAACGTATTTGTTATTGATATAAAAATTTGTTTTATATTGTGGAGATTTATTGGTTGAGTCATTCATGAGTTCTGGTCGATCAGTTTGATCCAATGTATCGGTAGGGATTTTGTGAACACTTGAATACGATGAACCGTCATGGTATGTTTTGAAAAGAGGGTAAACGATATAATTTTACCCAAATTATATTTTTGATATAAAGGATTTATATTGGTTGTTATTATTATCGAGTAAGATTATAAAAGAAAAATGGTTATATATATAACCAAGTAGAATTCATACAAGTGTTACGAAATGAATTAACTCTGAATTTAAACCAGAAATTGAAATTGAAACTCTGGAAAATTGGATAAGTGTTTGTAAATGGATTTGGATTAAAAATAAGGAAAATTTAAGATCCTGGGGGATTTTAAATTGTTTTACATGCGGTGTGACTTAAATTTTGAAATGAATTTCAAAATGGAATTGTTTAGAAATGGTTTTATATTATTGAACTCACTTCGATCGCTGGAAAATAGATTCTGATGATGACAGCTGCACCATTAGTATTCATTTTCGAGTTGTAAGTGACGAATTACTACAGAGATACTGTTTTGAATTTATTTTGGGAAAGACAAGTTGTGTTGAATTTCAAAAAGGAAAATTTTATTTTTGTAAAAGGAGTAAACTATTTAAAAACTCCCAGGGAAAGACTGTTTGAATTAAAAACAAATTTAACAGAAATTTGTGAAAGCAAAATTGAATTAAAGTAAAGCCAGTAAAGTGGTAATTGAGATTGAATTAGAATGATATCAAGACAAATTGGATTGTGAGATTCAAATTTGAAGTGTAATGTGATAATCAAGTTAAGAGTTGGGAATCGAGAAGGAAACACGAGTTGAAATGATATTTGGCTTGAGTATAAGCGAACGGTTGTGTAGTGGATAAAAGCAGATTGGAATTTGATTGGGATGACCCTTATATCCGCTGAATTGATAACAGGTGGAAACGATATAATGATATGCCGACAAAAAGGTACAAGTTTATATTTCTATTGGATATAAGATTTATGAGCCGATTTGACAAGCCGCTTGGCTGTTTGATTTTCTTTTGGGTTGGAGATGGCTAGAGAGGCGAGTTGGAGTTTGACGTATTGACCAATACAAAGGAGGTGCTGGCGAAATTTTTCGAAAAAAAGTTAAGGCATTAGAAAATTTTCAGGATTTTTGAAAATTTTCGTTGATAAGAATTAATTAATATTTAATTGAAATTAAATTGATTCAGTTGAAACTGAAGTTAAGAGGTGAACAAATATGTTCTAACCAGTCGATAGGGTCGTCCTCTACCTTTTAGCAATTTCGAGGACGAAATTATTTTAAGTGGGGAAGATTGTAATGACTCGCATTGGCAGAGGTATTATAATTAATTTATTAAATTATATAAATAGTGATATAGTGAATTTAATGGTCGTGGAATTAAATAATGGTGAATATTTAATTAAAATAATAAATTAAATAATATATTTAATTCTGAAATAATCAGAATAGGCTAAAATGGCGATATGGTGTGAACTGGATCATCTGTGATCTTTAATTCAGCTTGGAATTGAATTTTGAATAACGAATATATTATATAAACGACAGTTTGAACGTATAATTATATTATAATTGAAATCGAGCTTGAAATGGCGCTGTAGTTCGCGATTTGGCGATTTGAACTTCAACTGGATATACAGAAGCCGTTTTAAATCGGATTTCTGTGAAATAAGAAACTTGTGGAGCTGGTGGGGTATATCTTTCTAGTGGAAGAGAAAAATCAGGATTTCGTCGTGTAGATTTTGAGAGATGTCCAAATCAAATTTAAAATAGTCGCTATAGAATTGTTTATCGACCGTAACGGTTTATTCGATATAACTAGAGATCGGGTTTGAATTTAGATAAGGTTCTTTTGGGAAATAGTGGTAAAATAATTTTTAGAATTTTACTGTAATTTTTAATTAATTTAATAAGCGACTTTTTATTTGAAGTATTTCGCACCCTGTAATCAACATTTTGAGATGTCACAAAAGGAGTTAATCTACCGATATTAATATATTTTTGGGATCGTGGGGCGTTGGCCATCTCACCGATATCTTTATTTCTGTCCGTACGTGAATGGAATGTACGTAACATGGTACGTCGTAAAACCAAACTTTAAATACTTAATAAAAATAAAAATATAATATCTATCCTAAGTATTGCTAGGCCTAAAACTAGCCGTGATTTTCCTTTCTTTCCAGCCACATAAACACTTGGTTCTTAAAGCTTCCACGTTTACGCTTAAAAACATTATAACACCCTATATAAACCTTTCATATTTCCTAAACCTAATCGTTTCCTGGAGCTTCTGTAGCCGCCACTTTCAAAGAAGGAAAAACCGAAATCATCTTTCCCCTAAAGCAAATATAAAAGTCAGTCATTTCCTGTAAGCATTAATGAGCTCGAGCGGGGCTTCACTTGGAGCTGACAACAACATGGAAGGGGTGCTGAGGTACGGTTCATGTGGTAGTTGAGTGTGGCGTACGAAGTAGGGGATGTAGGGGTTGACTGCGTTTGCAGGGGAAGTTACATGGAGCAGTTCGAAATATGTGATGGTCAGGGGCGTTCGTTTCAGCATTCGTTCAAGTGGGAGAAAATTGTTTTGAGGGTTTGGTTCGGATGTGTCTAAAACAGGAGATGGATGCATGAATGAAGTTTCCAAAATAAGGAATGATGGTGCAAACCTTTTGGAGAATAGCAATTGTAAGAGGAAGGCATGGAGTTAAAATATCTGAAAGGGATGGGTTTTACAGGAGGTACGATATTGTCATGAGGAGAAATAAAAGGAGGAAGAGTAGTGTTGTATAACAGGAAGAGTGTGAGGGAGAGATGACGTGGTTCAGTGGGGGTACTGAAAGTATGGGATGGAAGAGGATGCGACGAGAAAAGAAGTGGTAGTTTTGGCTTTCGAATTCATGAAGGGGAGAGGGAGTCCAAGGCTTGAAATGGTCGACCATTCTTTGTGAGTGTTGTACGCATCTGGAGCATGAGTATCAAATGTGGAAGAAGGATATTTCGGTAGTGGGCTTTAACAAGAGAGAATGGGCCGGGTGTTTTAAAGGTGAAGGCCCACTTTAAATTTTAATCCATGTTTCTAATTCATTTAAATGTATAGTAACTTCAAATTATCGTAACTTCGTCATAGAACATCGGAATTCAGCGAAACTAGATCCGACAGGATCGTATGAACGTCGACTACAAAATGCAATGGGTCTGGAGTGTTTCTAAACTTGTCTCGATTTACAGAAAAATGAAACGCCAACCCGAACCATCGACAGTCATCGTATTTTAACAATGAACTACAAATGTGAGTAAATCTCACTAACTCTGAACAGTTTATATTTTCATGTTGTATTTTCAGAACTGTTAGAAATTGTCTGATTGACTATGGGTTGACTGTTTGATTGAACTGCTAGTCAGTTAGTTGAATTTCTATATTGATTCTGTTTAACAGAATATATCATATGGAACTGAAAGTGATGTTATCTATATTGTTTAACATCTGTGATGCAGGGAAACAGGTTGGAGGGATCCGACTGGATTCCTCAACATTTATTTTACTGTTGTTTCATATATTGTGATATATGATCTGTTGTTGATTATGTGTGTTTGGACGATTTTTATCGTTGTTATATGGGATGTTAAATACCATAAGAAATAATGGATGTGGGAAAGGGGATTTTCAAAGGGGTATTTTGAAAGTGACTTATTTATATAAAATCAATGGATTTTATATAGAAAAGGAAAAGGATTTTTATAAAAGAAAATAATTATAAAATCGAAGGATAAGTTAGAATAAAGGAAATATTATTGGTTAGAATAAAGGGAAATATTTATTTGTTAGAATAAATAGAATAGAATAAAGGAATATTATTAGAAAATAAATAGGATATTATAAAGGAGAATATTTAGAAAACAAATAGAATTGAAAAGGGAATAGTGTTAATCAAATAAAGTTATTCGATTAGAATATATTCGAAGTAATTAATCGAATATATTTATGTTAGAAGTAATTAATCGAATATAGTTATGTTAGAAGTAGTTAATCGAATATAGTTTATATTCGAAGGAGTTAAATCGAATATAGTTATTCGAAAAATAAAGTTAAAACAGAATAGAGTTATTCAATTAGAGTTATTCGATTAGAGTTAATCAAATAGAGTAAATCGAAATAGAGGTAAAGAAATAGAGTTAAACAAAATTAGAAACTGACTAGAGATTAGTAAGTTGAATAGTTTTCTTAATATCGATCTGATGTTGGTTTCGGCCTTCGGGGTTTATACTAAGAGAATTGTTCTCCTTCTGGTTTACAGTCAAGGACTGATAGTTGTGAAATGATAGTGATATGTAAATAAGCTATGGAAATGTTTTCCAATGTTAATGACGTATATTTTCTAAACATAGAAAATAAGGAAATGTGAATATATATATATATATATATATATATATATATATATATACACGATTGATGATTGATTGATAGAATTTCCATTTGGAAATGATATCGTTATTTGCACACCTATTTTTCTTTGATAGTTAAATCACAGACTGAAACACCCCACCTCCGTTAGGGTCACTCTCAAAGGGAATGCCCTAATTTTGGTGGAGGTTTATAAGTATAAATCACAGATATACAAGACAGATATAATAACACATATTTTTGAACAGCGGAAAACAACAACTTTTATTTCATTAAAATACGTGTTACACCAACCATACCATAATTGTCTTACAATACTTTCCAAAAACATAACATCTTCATAACTGTCTTGATTACATTATTTAAAGAAGCATAAAGAAAACATAAATAAACTGCAAAAGTCCCATAATTGCTGTCCAAAGCCATAGTCCAAAACGAAAAGATCCAAGCAATACATTCTTTCTCTTCAAGCTGGATATGAAGGCTGGTCAAGCTGCGGTATTCCCTCCCTGGGGGGGGGAACGGAAGAAAAGAAGACGAAAGAAAAGTAGAGTCAGACATAAAGCCTGAGTAAGTCTAGGACTATTCAGTCTATGAATAAAGAACTGGGTATGATAAGTATAAACTAGAAATGGGAAAGCACCATAAACTAAGTTAAGTTGTCTAGGGTCGAATATACTATCGTACCCCATATTAATCTCTATACCCATATAAACTAGTTCCCAACAGGCACCCCATAATCAGGGTGAAGTGATCCATTTTATGATGATGGCTCCTACTCGCATAGTTACATGTGTCTTACGGCCCCCGATGTTGTAGTTACCTATGCTGGTCCCACCATGGGGTGTATCAAGTCCCATAGTGGCGGCCCGACACAATCCTAGAATGCACAGGTATGCTACTGGTGCCCAGTGCCTTATTTTTCTGCGCCGGAGTGTGTGCACGCCCGCACCCCGTTAGAACCTACACTGCTGCACCACCGCCGTCGATTTGACCTCTTACAGTCAGCCCAGTAATCGTGCCCCACCCTGCCTAGTTTCAGGGTATCATGATACCTTGTAGGGTTACTGCTGAAAAGGGTCCCCCGCTACTAGGTTTTCTATTTCTAGCCAACATGCTAAGTTGGTTAAGTGTTTTATAAACCTAACCCCCAATCAGTCTGTTTAGTTTAGCATGTTCTATTTTGATTAAGTCTTAATTCACTAAATCCTATCAAACCTGACTCAGCCTTAATTGTCTTATTAAAGCCTTGACCTCTCACATTAGTCGGGTATTGTTGTGGCTGCCTGTTGCTGGTTGGGTCCGGGCAGTCTTACGCCACAACTCAGTCTAACCTCGGGTCCTTATTGGGCTCCATGTTTAACCACCCACATTGGATAGGTATTGTTGTGACTACTGGACAGCCGGGCGGTTCCGGGCAGGTTTACATCACAACTCAATCCAACCTCGGGTTAAACACATCGTATTTTCTACATTTACATATTTTGTCTCTTTTCTTTTTATATGTAAATATTTGCGGCCCATTATTCAAATTCATCTTTATTGATTAAGATTTATTTATGCCACTTAATTGTTTTTCAAAGTTGTTGGCATGCGTCAAACATGCCAACACATATGTTCTATATTTTAGCCCAAACGTCATTACCCCCGTTTTATACGTTCGCTCCAATGTAAGGTGTGTTGGGTTTAACACTTAAACCCAATTTAGCCATATGAAAAGGGGAGGCTTATAATATGGTGTTTATAAGGTAACATAAAAAGGGGGGTGTGAACGCATGAACTTGCAACATAACGATTCAATTAACATAAGGTAGGCACATGTGAACTTGCGATTGTAACAACATATAATATAAGCAGTATTTAAACATAAATCATTCTATTCACATAATCATGGTATAACAAAACATGAATCATTCTATTCATGTAGTCATGGCATAAATAGTACTTAAACATGAACCATTCTAATCATATAATTATGGCATAATCATAATTGAACATAAGTCCTTCTATTCATATAGTCATGGCATAAACATAATTGAACATGAATCCTACTATTCATATAATCATGGTTTTTATCTTATCTATGTAACTTGTAAGTAATTCTAGTGTAACTTATGTGTCAAATATATTATCATATGATTATGATAACGACATAAACATGTTTTCAACTAGGCATAATAACAAACATAGTTTAGTCATGTTCATAAAATTAATACAAGCTTACAAAGACGCTTGCTTTTGTCACTATCACAAAATCATGATTTTTATACTTGAACTATGATGCCAATTCCAACATAACCTTCATATGAATCATAATACTTAAGTGGATCAAATTACACTAAAGATGACCATAGAATTATACATCATGTTGGCATAACAATAAATCATATACTTGCATGAATTT
The DNA here is from genome assembly GCA_030737875.1 of Allium sativum. NCBI lineage: Eukaryota > Viridiplantae > Streptophyta > Magnoliopsida > Asparagales > Amaryllidaceae > Allium > Allium sativum. Next base: position 326,958,542 of record CM060926.1, read on the forward strand.
CAAGTAAACTATTACAACATATAGTTGTTATTTTCAACATGAATCATATACTTGTAATTATCAAATGGGTGTTGTAAATAACTACCATAAACATGTAGTTTTCAATATGGATCATATGTTTGCATGAATCCCAATTAAAATTCCACAACATGTGGTTGTCAACATAAACCATATACTTGTATGAATCCAATCGTACACCATAGTATTGCCAAATCGTTTAGAATCAAAATAACATACAAATATAAGCTATTATCGCTACAATTCCATTTCGTTGTTAACTTCCAACGCAAATCGCGTGCTTGCAAATATCCAATCGTATACCATAATATTTCCAAATCGTTTAACATCAAAGCAACATACAAATAATAGGTTATTATCGCCACAATTCCATTTCTTACTTTACACAAATCAACACAATTATTTAATTCACATCGGAATAGCACTCTACTTACAACGTGTGACGAATCTTCAATTCAGGAATCTGAATTCTGAATTTGGAGATGCTATCCTTTGTTGTAGGCGTTGTTTTGATTGATTTGACGTTGCTTTAAGCTTTTGATTTATCTCCTAATTGTCTCTCTATTTCTGACGGCTATCCTCAGTCTCTCCTCAGCAGCATGACGGTCTCATCTCCATTTTAGTTTAAGTGAATTAGGGTTAGACTTAGGTCCTTTTTATAGAGTTTGTGAGTCGATTTAGACCGTCGATGAAGCTTGGTTCAATAATAGCCGTTCGTTCAAAGGAGAGACCAACCAGGAGCTGACACCTTGCCCTAGTGACAAGGCAAGGCTCAGAAAATCGACCAAACACAGACTAGGCCAGCCAGGGTGGGCTGGGTTCGACCTGGCTCAGGGGCCAGGTCGACTCCCCAGTCGACCCCCAGGTCGACTCTAGAGTCGACCTGCCTGGGCAGGTCGACACCTAGGTCGACTCCCAGGTCGACCTGGCCTGGCAGGTCGACCCTAGGGTCGACCCCAAGGTCGACCTGGTGGGTTTGGGCGGGAATTTTCCCGCCTACTCTGATTGGTCTGAAATTTAAATCTGTTTTCGAAATTTGAATTTTCTGAAACTTCTTCGGGCCATAATTTGGTCATACGAGCTCCGTTTTTCGAAAACTCGGACTCTATTTTGCGTATTTTTCCGAGATGAACGCAATGGCATATCCCGTTTCCCTTAATACTCTAATTTTAAATTTATTATACTTTAATTTGTGAATTTCACTGTTATAAAATACACGGGGTGTTACATTCTCCCCCACTTAAAAGGATTTCGTCCCGAAATCTTCATGTTCAGGAAGAATGTACATCCTAACATCCAAACATCCATCTACTCATCCATCAAACACGAGCATCCATTGTCCTTAAAAGACTTCTAATGCTTCATGATAATATGCGAAGTGTGTGTGTACATGTACTTATCTAATGCAAAATCAGGCGGTCTACTGATTCAGTTGACCTCCTTAATGCAAATTATGTAAGTGTCATGAATCCATTATGTATGCAAAGTTTCCTATTCATGATTCTACATGAGTGCACAATCATTCATACAAATGCAACATCCATATGACAACACATTAAAGTTCAACCATATACGAATGCAAACATATATGCATATGCAATATGAAGTGATTGAGCCGATCTAAAACCTAGATTGTGTGTGTGTATATGCAACCACGAGCAACCACTAGCAATCACTTGCAACCACTTGCAATCATCATCCATAACATGTTTCAATTACATGTTTTCATCCAAAGGGTTTCTACCTAAAAGATAGGGTCGAGGAGATATACCTAAAAAGATAGATAAAAGCGCAACTTAAGGAAAAAGGAAAGATCAAAGATGTACCCTCGAAAAGAAAAGGGTAGGCTGCGCGTATTCTAGCTTCAGTTTCCCAAGTTGCATCTCCTTCGGCGTCGCTCCACTGAACTTTGATGAGCTTGACTTCGCGGTTGCGTAGCTTCTTCACTTCCGTTCCTAATATGCGGGTTGGAACTTTCCTTACGGTTGCTTCGCGTTCCACTTCAGCTTCTTCTAGGATATTTGGCTCTACCACTTCAGCAGACTCATGTAGACATTTTCGGAGATGTGAAACGTGAAAGACGTTGTGAACTCCGGCCAATTTTTCGGGTAGCTCTAATCTATAGGCCATTTTCCCAATTTTCTCAATGATAGGGAATGGCCCTACGAACCTTGGTGCTAGCTTTCCTGTGGTTCCAAAACGAACAACGTTCCTTAGCGGAGATACCTTAAGAAAAACTCTGTCCCCAACCTCAAATTCAAGGGCGGTCCTCCTCTTGTCGGCGTAGGACTTTTGTCTTTCTTGGGCCGTCTTCATCCTTCTTCGTATTAAGTCTACTTTTTTTGAAGTCTCTCGAATCATATCTGGTCCAAGTATGAGCTTACCAGTAGACTCCCACCAACAAGTGGGCGATCGGCACGGTCTCCTATATAAAGCTTCGAAGGGCGCCATTCCGATAGTTGCTTGATAGCTGTTGTTGTAGGCAAATTCCACCAAAGGAAGATGGTCTTCCCATGTCCCTCCGAAGTCAAGGACGCACAGTCTTAGAAGGTCCTCCCAAACTCTGTTCACTCTTTCTGTTTGGCCGTCGGTTTGGGGATGATAGGCTGTGCTCAAGCATAACTGTGTGCCTACCGCTTCTTGCAGACTCCGCCAAAACTCACTGGTGAAGATAGGGTCTCGGTCGCTAACAATGCTGGATGGTATTCCATGGAGTCGAACGATTTCCTTGAGGTAAAGAGATGCTAGGGATGAGGCAGTTCTTTTACTTTTGACAGGTAAAAAGTGGGCGCTTTTAGTAAGCCTATCCACTATTACCCAAATGCTAGTGTTGCCTCTCCTAGACCTAGGCAGCCCATCGATGAAGTCCATTGAGATGCTATCCCACTTCCACTGCGGGACCTCTAGAGGATGTAGCAGACCGCCAGGCTTTTTCTGTTCCGCCTTAACATGTTGGCACACCATACACTTAGAAACGAATTCTGCCACGTCCTTCTCCATGCCGTTCCAAAAGAAAGTTCTTTTTATGTCCTTGTACATTTTATCGCCGCCTGGGTGTATCGTCATCTTAGAGTGATGTGCTTCCTCGAGAACCTTCTTTACTAAATCCCTTTCCTGTGGGACGCATAGTCTTCCGTCTCGCCTTAGCCAACCTTTATCGTCGATGGAGTATCTGTTGAGGTGACTTGAAGTCTCACCCCTAATTAGCCTATCAATTGTCTCCACAAGCAGAGGGTCCTCGCATTGTGTTGTCCCTATTGAGTCCACTAAAGTCGGGCGTACTTCTCGAGATGCTAGCAAGCCTGGGACAAAATCGGAGGAAGGCCTAAAGTCGAAGCTGGCTATAAACTCTAGGCTTTGTCTTTCAACAAACAACGGGCTTAGGGTCAGTTTCTTTCGGCTCAACGCGTCTGCCACTACGTTGCCTTTGCCCGGAGTATAGGAGATCTCGAAATCATACGAGGCAAGAAACTCCATCCATCTCTGTTGCCTCAAGTTAAGATCTTTCTGCGAGAAAAGATATTTCAACGATTTATGGTCAGTGTAAAGTTCAAACTTCTCACCTAGGAGATAGTGTCGCCAAGACTTGAGTGCAAAGACGATGGCAGCTAACTCAAGATCGTGGGTCGGGTAGTTCTTTTCGTGCACTTTCAACTATCTTCCGCCATAAGCTACTACCCTTCCTTCTTGCATTAAGACAGCGCCTAGCCCTGTCCCACATGCATCTGTATAAACGGTGAACATCTTGCTTCCATCTGGTAACGTCAAAACTGGGGCTATTGTAAGAGCCCTTTTCAGTCGCTGGAAAGCAAACTCGCAATCCAAGTCCCAATTGAACACTAGATTCTTCTTGGTCAACTTTGTGAGCGGAGCTGAGATTTTCGCAAAATCCCTTATGAACTTTCGATAGAAACCTGCTAGTCCTACAAAACTTCGGACCTCAGTTGCATTCCTTGGTGTCTTCCAATCCTGTACCGCCACTACCTTAGCAGGGTCCACTGCTAACCCTTGTTTGGATACTATGTGCCCAAGGAACCTCACTTCTTCTCTCCAAAAGTGGTATTTGGAGAATTTGGCTTTTAGATGATGGACTCGCAGAGTTTCCATGATTGCCCTTAAGTGCTGAGCATGTTCCTCTTCACTCTTTGAGAAGATAAGGATATCGTCTACGAAGACCACTACGAACTTATTGAGGAAATCTCTGAATACCCTACTCATCAGGTCCATGAAGTAAGCAGGTGCATTTGTACAGCCGAAAGGCATGACAAGCCATTCAAAGAAGCCGTCTGGGGTTCTGAATGCCGTTTTATCGATACTATATTCAGCCACCCTTAGCTGATGAAAACCGGTCGCTAAATCGAGTTGGGAGAAAACAGACGCTCCTACAAGCTGATCAAACAAATCGTCAATTCTAGGGAGAGGGTGCCTATTCTTTTTTGTTAGTTTGTTGAGCTCCCTATAGTCAACACATAGACGGAGTGAACCATCCGCCTTTGTAGCGAACACCACTGGAGCGCCCCATTCTGAAATACTCCTCCTAATGAACCCCTTTTCTAGAAGCTCTTTAATCTGTTTACTGAGTTCTTTCCTTTCCCATGGAGCCATGTGTCTAACGGGCAACGCAACGGGCTTTGCATTATCTACAAGGTATATGCGGAAGTCTATCTCCCGCTTCGGAGGCAAGCCCTTCACCTCTTCGAAGACATCCGGATATTCCCGGACCACTCTAACCGATTGCAAATTTTCAACGGAGGCATCTAGCGATTCAAGGTAACTAAGCATAACCGCATACGAGGGATTACAAGAAATTTCCAAAGTGTTACCGAGCTGGGTCAGGAGCCTAACAACCCTTTTCTCACAATCAAGGATGGCCCCATTACTGGATAGCCAATCCATGCCCAAAATCAAACCATATCCCGAAAAGCCCAAAACAAAGGCACTACATTGAAATTCTACACTTAGAATAGAAATTTTCAATCCCAAACAGATCATAGACAAATGAGCTGGGCCCCCAATTGGGTTTGAAACAATTAAGGGGTCCTCTACCATACTAGTTTTTAGGTGCAGAGATTCTACTAAAGCAGACGAGATAAAGGAGTGTGATGCGCCAGAATCAAATAAAGTGCGAACGGGGTGATCATAAAGATAAACTACACTTTCTACAGAAATATTTATACCTCGCTGTTGCAGAGGTGGCGCCTCTAGCACATGAACTTGTGCCCCTGAGGTGGATCCAGCCCTCTGCCCCTGTCCTCGTTTCTTTGGGCAGTCCTTAGCCATGTGTCATGTCTCACCGCAAGAAAAGCACCCACCATTCATCTTGGCCTTCTTTTTCCGGCAATCTTTCACTAAGTGCCCCACTTTGCCACAGAAATTACACTTCCTCTTCTCTTTGTTGCCTTTCCTGCCCTTCTTAAAGTCTGTCTTCTTAGGCTGCAAACCCTCTTTCTTCCCTTGAGAGTTTTCTGCCTTTGTCTCCTTCTTGCCCTTATCCTCTTCGTTCAGCAACGCCATCTGTACCAACCTTTCATACGTAGCTCCCATGGGTATATGGGTCATGGCCAAACTGTGTAATGGCTCATTCAACCCTTTGACAAAACGGAGAGCCTTCTTGTGTGGGGTGTTGACTAGGTCCAGTCCGAACCTAGCCAGCTCATCAAACTGATTAACATACTCTTTGATTGTCTTGTTCCCTTGCTTAAGAAATAAGAATTTTTCCAATTGCAAACTCCTTTCCGCGTCTGAGAGAAATTTAGCCTCAAACCTTGCCCTAAAGTCCTCTCATGTTTCCACTGGTCTTTCTGTATTAGTGACTTCCCACCAGTAGGAAGCCTCGCCTTTTAGTAGCCACACTGCCAGTTGTACTTTCTGCCTATCTTCTACCTCAAAGATGACGAATAAGTCCTCGGTTTCTTTCAGCCAATTTCTAGCTACCACGAAGGACTCTGTTCCATGAAAATCCTTTCCTCCCATAGCTTTAAAATCTTTACATATCTTAGCAAAAGTGTTTCCCCGCGGAGGAGGTGGAGGAAGAGGTGCTGCTGCAGCTGGATGATTTCCTGTAGCTGGGGGAGGAGGAACGGTAGGACCTGGCTGAGTGGCCCTTGCTTCTAAGAACCGTCTAAACCAACCAGGTATTGGTACACCCTCTGGCAAGTTAAGTTCTTCGGACATGCTGAAACAAAAAGGATAGATTCAAAACGAAGGATAAGAGATAGTTCCTATAGCTTTGGGGGGGGGGGCTTTTCCTTTTAAAATTAAATAATATTTTATCTTAAAAATGCTTCTTTAAATTTCCTTTTTGAAAATAAATTTTCAAAACTTTTTATCTTATCTGGTAAACCTATGCTCTGATACCAAGTGAAACACCCCACCTCCGTTAGGGTCACTCTCAAAGGGAATGCCCTAATTTTGGTGGAGGTTTATAAGTATAAATCACAGATATACAAGACAGATATAATAACACATATTTTTGAACAGCGGAAAACAACAACTTTTATTTCATTAAAATACGTGTTACACCAACCATACCATAATTGTCTTACAATACTTTCCAAAAACATAACATCTTCATAACTGTATTGATTACATTATTTAAAGAAGCATAAAGAAAACATAAATAAACTGCAAAAGTCCCATAATTGCTGTCCAAAGCCATAGTCCAAAATGAAAAGATCCAAGCAATACATTCTTTCTCTTCAAGCTGGATATGAAAGCTGGTCAAGCTGCGGTATTCCCTCCCTGTGGACCGGGGAGGGGGGGAACGGAAGAAAAGAAGACGAAAGAAAAGTAGAGTCAGACATAAAGCCTAAGTAAGTCTAGGACTATTCAGTCTATGAATAAAGAACTGGGTATGATAAGTATAAACTAGAAATGGGAAAGCACCATAAACTAAGTTAAGTTGTCTAGGGTCGAATATACTATCATACCCCATATTAATCTCTGTACCCATATAAACTAGTTCCCAACAGGCACCCCATAATCAGGGTGAAGTGATCCATTTTATGATGATCGGCTCCTACTCGCATAGTTACATGTGTCTTACGGCCCCCGATGTTGTAGTTACCTATGCTGGTCCCACCATGGGGTGTATCAAGTCCCATAGTGGTGGCCCGACACAATCCTAGAATGCACAGGTATGCTACTGGTGCCCAGTGCCTTATTTTTCTGCGCAGGAGTGTGTGCACGCCCGCACCCCGTTAGAACCTACACTGCTGCACCACCGCCGTCGATTTGACCTCTTACAGTCAGCCCAGTAATCGTGCCCCACCCTGCCTAGTTTCAGGGTATCATGATACCTTGTAGGGTTACTGCTGAAAAGGGTCCCCCGCTACTAGGTTTTCTATTTCTAGCCAACATGCTAAGTTGGTTAAGTGTTTTATAAACCTAACCCCCAATCAGTCTGTTTAGTTTAGCATGTTCTATTTTGATTAAGTCTTAATTCACTTAATCCTATCAATCCTGACTCAGCCATAATTGTCTTATTAAAGCCTTGACCTCTCACATTAGTCAGGTATTGTTGTGGCTGCTTGTTGCTGGTTGGGTCCGGGCAGTCTTACGCCACAACTCAGTCTAACCTCGGGTTCTTATTGGGCTCCGTGTTTAACCACCCACATTGGATAGTGTAACAACCCGTAAAATGCGAGCCAGTTTGAAATTTTTATTTTGGCAATTTTAGCGAATTTTGATTTTTAAAATGAATTATTTTAAACAATATCGACGAGAAAATTGATTTTGAATATAATTCGAACGTATATATTATATACGTCGTCGTTAGAATATATAATAACTATATATAATTATAAAAGGAATTGAAAATGACGCGGTAGTTCGAAAATTCGATTTCTAATTTCAAATGAATATACAGAATTCAATATAAGTCAGAATTGAACGAAACAAGAAATATTTGAATCTGTATAACTATGTCTTTGTAACGAAGTTAACAAACTGAGATTTCATCTTAGAAATGATAAGATATGTCCAGTTTAAAATTAGAAATAGTCGCTGTGGAATTTATATATATTTTTATATATATAAGGCCCTTAAAAATAGCAATTTTGCAAACGACCTCGGATTTCGATGAAACCAGTTTTGTTGGGTCCGTGATGTTAAGTTATTGCTAGATTCCAAATTTCATAATTTTTCGAATCAATATGTGAGCGTGGCGAAGGAAAACGCGTTTGACCAGTTTCAGTTGATTTTAATCGACTGGAAATTGGCCATTTTTCAAATGGTCTCAGAATTCGACGAAACTAGTTTTGTTAGGACCGTATCGTCAATACGAAGCTAGAAAATATTTTTGTGGGATTTATAGAGTTAGTATGTGACCCCGGTAATTTGGAATGTACGTTTAAAATTCAATATAAGGATTTAAATTGTAAATTCAACGGAAACTGATTGTAACAGCCGAATCAGCTTATGATGCATATCCCATTGTGTTCGGAATGGGGGTAAACCGCTATGGACGACAGGCGGTGGACCTCGTTTCGAGGTCGTATGTAAAAGTCAACCCTTTGGCAAAAATAAATAATTAAATAATAAAAAAAAATAATAAAAAAAAAAATTCCCTCCTATTCTTCTTCGTTGGCCCCCCCGATTCCTCATTCAGATCCAAAAGAAAAAAAAAATCGCCAGAGCTCGAAGCCGCCCCACCGTGGACGCCAAGCTGCCGCCCCCCCTCCGCTCGAGACACCACCCCTCTTCGGTGTGCTCCGGCCCTCCTCCCTCCCACCGCTTTCCCCCTTTCTCCTCCCATCTCGAAATCCCCCCTCCAGGCTTGAAATCGACAGCGCATCCCCCCATGACCAGAACTCGCCGCCACCAGAACCCGCTCCCTCCTCGAACGACGCAGCGCAGCCCACCCCGACGCAGGTCCCTCCCTCTCCTTCGTTTCAACTGTAAGTTTTTAATTTTATTTTAGTTTATCTAAAATGTTTAATTTAGTTTATTCAATATAAAAAAAAAATCCGAAAGATATATAAAGGGATTGTTGTGAAAAATTGTTTTATAAATCATATATAAGTAAAGATATGATTTTTATTTCTATGAAGTTTCAATTTTTTTTATATAGAGTAAAGATCGAATTTTTATAAATTAAAAGATTGAATTTTTAAATATGAAAAGTTATAAAAATTCGATTTTATATATGTATGAAAAGTATAGGATTTTTATACATATGGAAGTGTAATAAAAATTGGATCTTTCATATGTGGAAAAGTTTGATTTCTATATATGAAAAGTTTGATTTCTATATAAGGAAAAGTAGGATTTTTATATAATTAACGCTATAATTTGTATATAGAAAATAACGAATAAAAATATGATTTTTATATATTGAATAGCGAACTAAAAATTCGATTTTTATATATTGAATAGCGAAGTAAAAATTCGCTTTTTATATATTGAATAACAAAGTAAAAATTCGATTTTTATATATTGAATAGCGAAGTAAAAATTCGCTTTTTATATATTGAATAGCAAAGTAAAAATTCGATTTTTATATATTGAATAGCGAACTAAAAATTCGATTTTTATATATTGAATAGCGAACTAAAAATTCGATTTTTATATATTGAATAGCGAACTAAAAATTCGATTTTTATATATTGAATAGCGAAGTAAAAATTCGATTTTTGCATAGGTAGTGAAAGCGGGCAACGAAGATGCGATGACGTTGAAGATTTCTCTAAATGAAGAGCCGTGGAGCTAGGATAGCTATATGTGAGAACTTCTCACCTTTCAATTTAATTTTTCTAGTTATATGTATATATACTAGGATGCAGACGGTGTTTAGTAGCACCCGACACAATCGTCCACAGACCATGGACTTGTTTGTTTGGCTGTTTGGTGATTGATTGCGATATTGGTTTGAATGTGGTTTGTGGTGTGAAAAATCGAATCGATAAATTGGTTAGGATTAGACGTGCGCCGTTATAAGGCGAAGGAGTAAGGCTAGGTTAGACTCTTACTCCAAATTTTGTGGTTTGCATAACGAAAGTGATTTGATTGATGTGTGAATGGCGTGGGCCTTCACTAGACCGGGGATAAGGCTAGGCCTTGTCCCGTTTCTAGTATCGTGCCGTTATGCCGCCGAAATTTTCTAAAATATGTTAGAAAATAAAAATACCATTTTATTGAATAAATGAATTGAATAGAAATTCATAGGTTGGAATAAAATGTTTTATCGTTAAAAATATAATTTTTAACGTGAAGTGAATAAAATATTCATTTATAAACCGAATGGTTTGTTTATGTACACCTATTTGAATGACATTGATTGGGACGATAAATTTTACACATCGCCCAACTGCACAAATAAAATATGCGTGTGATTGTTTGAAACCCCACACGGGTGTTGGGATGAAATTTGAAGTTCACTCATCCTGATTGATTAAATATGTCGATCGATTGATTGACAGGCTGTTATAAGCGTTGAATATCTATATTTGATGCTTATACAGTGTAGTGCACTTTGGTTGATGGTTGATTATTTTTCAATGCTATTATATACATGTGTTGTATGGAAAATCCATATAATTAACTTTATATGGTAATTGATTGGGCCTCATTCCAATTTGAAAAATAAAGAATATTATAAAATAAAAGTTCATGTGTTGACAGTACTCATTCATTGAGATTGGTCATGTGTTGAACGAAATATTTTGATAATAACAACTATTTTTGAAAAAGAAATATTTGAAATAGAATATTTGAAAATAAGAATTTATAAAGCCGTGTTGATTAGATTGACGCCATTTTGACGTGATCGATATTTATATCGATTTTGAAAACGATTTCGAAATGAATTGAATTGAAAACGATTTCGAAATGAATTAAATTGAAAACGATTTCGAAATGAATTGAATTGAAAACGATTTCGAAATGAATTAAATTGAAAACGATTTCGAAATGAATTGAATTGAAAACAATTTCGAAATGAATTGAATTGAAAACGATTTCGAAATGAATTGAATTGAAAACGATTTCGAAATGAATTAAATTGAAAACGATTTCGAAATGAATTGAATTGAAAACAATTTCGAAATGAATTGAATTGAAAACGATTTCGAAATGAATTGAATTGAAAACGATTTCGAAATGAGTTGAATTGAAAACGATTTCGAAATGAATTGAATTGAAATTGAATTGAATTCAAATTGAATTGAATTCAAATTGAATTGAAATTTGAATTGAATAGAAACGAATTTATAAAGAAGAATTCAATTTTGCTTTGGATTGAAATGGAAGTTGAAATTGTTTTTGAAACGAATTTAAAACTATTTATATAATTCGTTTTAAATAGAAATCGACGATATATATATTATATATATTATATATATAATATAATGGCCTAAATAGAACGCGCCGCGCCGCGGCAGTTCGTGAATTTCGACCATTTATTTCAAACGGACATTACGGGAGATCCGACCGTCGGATTCTCCTAAAACCGGAACCGTTGGGTTCGTATCGAAAAGAGCTTTCTAACGAATATTAGAAATTTGAAATCTAACGGTTGGATTTGGAGATACGTCCAAATCAAATTCGAAAAAGGTCGCTGTAAGTGCAGTTCGATGGCCATTGGTGGAAATCGACTGTACGGGCCTTGATAAAATTATTAAAAATAGTAATAATTTGTGTAAAATCATAAGAAATGATTTGTGAAGATTTGGGATGAAAAACTCCATATTTGAAAAGATAAAAATAGATTTTTATCGAAATGAACTAGTTTTGAACTAGAATTATAATTCTATTTATTTTTAAATAAATAAATTGAATTTGAAATGGTTTTAAAAATAACCAGAATATCCAATGATTGCATTGGAGTGGAATTGAATCGAAATTGTCTTCGGAATATTTCGATGTTGGAATTCGTGATTATACGGATGTTGATATGGAAATTTGAAAGATATATACTTATATCGTTATTTCCAATACGACATTTGCTAATCGTAGAATTTGATATTGAATATAAGCCGATATATTTTCTATTCAGAGCCTTATATTGAATATCAAATGTGATTTGGGTTTGTCGTGAATGGTGTCTTCACTAACACTGTTCTTGAACCCATTTGAGGAAAGATTAAATCTTTTTATTTAGATTTAATGAAGTGTACCAATTAAATGATATTTAATTGGAATTGAATTGATATTGATTTTTGGGTTTATCGTGGACAGTGTTTTAAATAACACTCGTTCTTTAACCCGATAATTAATGAATGTGATTTGGGTTTGTCGTGAATGGTGTCTTCACTAACACTGTTCTTGAACCCATTTGAGGAAAGATTAAATCTTTTTATTTAGATTTAATGAAGTGTACCAATTAAATGATATTTAATTGGAATTGAATTGATATTGATTTTTGGGTTTATCGTGGACAGTGTTTTAAATAACATTCGTTCTTTAACCCTATAATTAATGAATGTGATTTTGGGTTTATCGTGAACTGTGTTTTAAATGACACTGATTCTTTAACCCAATTAAAGATTAAAACTAAGTGGAGTTTTAATGAATCTTTAATTAGATTGAAATAATCGTAATGGAGTATCACCAGTTTTGCTCCAGGCGATAGTTAAATCTTTAATTAGATTTGAACGTGAAATGGTAATTGAATTTACCGATAACACTGTGGTGTTAGATATGAAGTATTACCAGTTTTACTTCATGGGATGAATAGGTTGGGATTGGGAAATTAAAACAAATGATTACTTCGGTAAGGTTCGCTAATCCCGACTAGTTTGAATTGATATTCAAAAATAGATTAAAGAATAAATTCAAGAATTTATCTTTGATAAAATTAATGGGAACCTTTCCCTATGAATGTGAAATTTAGAAACTAACTGTCGGTTAGCCAAGCAGAATGGTTTTCTGGATATTGATCTGATGTTGGTTTCGGCCTTCGGGGTTAATGTTTGGGAAATTATTCTCTTGATTAATTTACGGTTAGTGACTAATGGATTGGAATGAGGCGTATGATGTGTTTGTGTAACACTTATTTTAAATATACGCGAGTTATTCGGAAAGACCGGGTTTATCCCATTCTGAATAACTGATACGACGATAAGACGAAGATGAAGACGGTGGTCGAAGACCGGAAGTCTTCACGTCGTTTGGGTAATTACTGATGATCTTGATTGGGCTGTACACCCAAGAAGATGGAAACAGTTAGTGATCGTCCAGACGTACTTGGAGATCGATGGATATGCGGGGTACTAGGTGCCTCCGGTTTCGTTCAGACCCAGGACGGACTTGTAAATGGACTGTGTGTCTGACATCGGATTTCATTCTGTGTGACTGATATCGGTTGCATAGGATGGTATGCCTGTGTGGCATGCTAAGATGCAAATGATCAAGGCTTCTGTTGAAAAGCAAAGTCTTGTGGTGATGATCAAAGCACGGCCTTTGTGGCGTAGCTTTGTGTAACGTTTACCTCGCGTGTTTCACACCCGGTATGAACCAAAAACGGGAGAGGACATCAGGGAGGACTTGCGTTTCTTTCTAGCTAGAAGTGGCGTCAGTGGTTTTACACGCCCTGACGAGTTTGACTTATGTGGTTGTTGCTGTTTCGAGGCGCCTCGGTTATATCGGTTTCGGCCGATGCATTCTGGTCGGCTGACGGACCAGACTTACACCCCATAGGGTGGGGAGACGTAGTGTTCAGGCATAATAATCCACATCGGTGGACCGGCCCTGACGATCTAAAGGGTTGATGCGTTCTGATCCTGAGGGGCGGGCTAGAGCGTCTCGAATCGGTTGAGGACTATCTTTTGCCTCGGTTCATAGACGGAAATCCAATTTCCAAATACGTGACATTTGCGGTTTTAATTGTAATCCTATATATGGCGATATAGTGGGATGGGGCGCTTATGCCGCCTATGATTGATACTTATGATTTGAAGTTGTTTTATACACTTATAATAGTATCAAATGATATGTTTTAAAACGTATCAAGCATTCTTTGGCTGTTATAAGGGAAAACCCTATCCTCGACTGCGTTGCATTGTGTGATGGGACCTGGGTCTTATAACAGCTTCATTTTTCTTTATTTAGCATTGCGCTGTTTGTTTTATGCACTGGTATTCTTGGGAGGAAACCCGTTCCGTGTTATACGGCGTGGTCCCTTGATTTACCTAATGATTTAAAATAAAGATTAATAACTGTTTTAGTTCTCACACCAGTCCCATGACTGACCTGGAGTTTATTGTTTTAACCTAAACTCTGGGTGCCTCTATTTTGACACGGGCAGCTAGTAGTTTTGGTTTTGCAGATTTATATTCACAGGATCCTGGTTTACAGCTGGAACGATATCCGGAAAGCTTTGTATCCGTATATCTCATTCTAGTTATGTATTGTATTATTTTCCGCTGCGTTGTATTTAAATGTAATCTAAATCTCTGATATTTCTGTGTAATATTTATTCATTTATACTCTGTATATTCTTGTAATCTGATGCATTGTTGTGATATACAGTGAAATGTTCTTCTGTTTGCGTTCTGTTTTGTCTCGTTCTCAAACGATAGGGCGTTTCGAACGGTCTGGATCGGTTTAGCGACTGGTTCGGACCGAGCGAAATGACTTGCCGTCACATTTGGTATCAGAGCTTTGGTTTACAAAGCAGAGAACAAGGCACATTAGAACCATACGAAAGAATTCATCAGATATTGGGTTAGTAATATCCAATTAGAATGACTCGTTAGAGATAGGATCAGTAGTATCCTAGAACGAGTGTGAAGAGTATATTTTTCAAATGAAAACAATTTTTGTTTTGAAAATTTAAATCAATTATTCGTATTTGATTATCTATTTATATTGAGTTGGACAGTCCAGTATATAAAGATTTTGCGTATACGTCTGATCCGCGTGTATTCGAAGTTTTAATATATTGGATAGATATAGAATCATACTCTAGTGGCCCGAAGATGATTCTGATGGTTGAGTACTCATCGTCAGAATTTATATTCGTGTGACGAAGGTGTGATATCTATATATTTCCATTAGACTGGTGTGAGAACCAAAACTAATATAGTTAGAACACATTGTTGTGAGTTGGCATCAAAAACACGATTTTCTGTATATGTATCAAATTTATGAATTTAAAACTCTAATTCACTAATTGATTGATGTTTGTGTAGTTTGTTTATTTGTTTGCTAATTTTGAACTATTATGCCTAATTGAATCAAATATTAAACTGTATTTAAAATTGGTTGCATCCTCTTGCATATACATATACTTATATTGAACAGGTCATAGCAAGGAGGCTAGAGCAGAGAATAAAATTTGTTTGCCCGACAAATAGGTACATGTTTACTACATAATTTCCTGTTTTGTTTGGGTGATGATGATTTTGTGAGCCTATTGGCTAGCCGCTTGGCTTTTTCTTTTTCTTTTTGAGATCTGAAGGACCGGGGAAGCTATTTGAAATTCCCCGATGCTCCCGGTGCAGGGGAGGTTATGGCGAAATTTTTCAAAAATTTAGGGTGTTAGCCAAATTTTTGAAATTTTGAAAATTCTCAGAAACTAAAGAGTTGGGGAATGGAAGCCGGATCGAACGCAGAGTTGAATAATCAAACCACTTTCGACTTTGTTCCTTTTCGGGGACGAAAAGTTTTAAGTGGGGGAGATTGTAACAACCCGTAAAATGCGAGCCAGTTTGAAATTTTTATTTTGGCAATTTTAGCGAATTTTGATTTTTAAAATGAATTATTTTAAACAATATCGACGAGAAAATTGATTTTGAATATAATTCGAACGTATATATTATATACGTCGTCGTTAGAATATATAATAACTATATATAATTATAAAAGGAATTGAAAATGACGCGGTAGTTCGAAAATTCGATTTCTAATTTCAAATGAATATACAGAATTCAATATAAGTCAGAATTGAACGAAACAAGAAATATTTGAATCTGTATAACTATGTCTTTGTAACGAAGTTAACAAACTGAGATTTCATCTTAGAAATGATAAGATATGTCCAGTTTAAAATTAGAAATAGTCGCTGTGGAATTTATATATATTTTTATATATATAAGGCCCTTAAAAATAGCAATTTTGCAAACGACCTCGGATTTCGATGAAACCAGTTTTGTTGGGTCCGTGATGTTAAGTTATTGCTAGATTCCAAATTTCATAATTTTTCGAATCAATATGTGAGCGTGGCGAAGGAAAACGCGTTTGACCAGTTTCAGTTGATTTTAATCGACTGGAAATTGGCCATTTTTCAAATGGTCTCAGAATTCGACGAAACTAGTTTTGTTAGGACCGTATCGTCAATACGAAGCTAGAAAATATTTTTGTGGGATTTATAGAGTTAGTATGTGACCCCGGTAATTTGGAATGTACGTTTAAAATTCAATATAAGGATTTAAATTGTAAATTCAACGGAAACTGATTGTAACAGCCGAATCAGCTTATGATGCATATCCCATTGTGTTCGGAATGGGGGTAAACCGCTATGGACGACAGGCGGTGGACCTCGTTTCGAGGTCGTATGTAAAAGTCAACCCTTTGGCAAAAATAAATAATTAAATAATAAAAGAAAATAATTAAAAAAAAAATTCCCTCCTATTCTTCTTCGTTGGCCCCCCCGATTCCTCATTCAGATCCAAAAGAAAAAAAAAAAATCGCCAGAGCTCGAAGCCGCCCCACCGTGGACGCCAAGCTGCCGCCCCCCCTCCGCTCGAGACACCACCCCTCTTCGGTGTGCTCCGGCCCTCCTCCCTCCCACCGCTTTCCCCCTTTCTCCTCCCATCTCGAAATCCCCCCCTCCAGGCTTGAAATCGACAGCGCATCCCCCCATGACCAGAACTCGCCGCCACCAGAACCCGCTCCCTCCTCGAACGACGCAGCGCAGCCCACCCCGACGCAGGTCCCTCCCTCTCCTTCGTTTCAACTGTAAGTTTTTAATTTTATTTTAGTTTATCTAAAATGTTTAATTTAGTTTATTCAATATAAAAAAAAAAATCCGAAAGATATATAAAGGGATTGTTGTGAAAAATTGTTTTATAAATCATATATAAGTAAAGATATGATTTTTATTTCTATGAAGTTTCAATTTTTTTTATATAGAGTAAAGATCGAATTTTTATAAATTAAAAGATTGAATTTTTAAATATGAAAAGTTATAAAAATTCGATTTTATATATGTATGAAAAGTATAGGATTTTTATACATATGGAAGTGTAATAAAAATTGGATCTTTCATATGTGGAAAAGTTTGATTTCTATATATGAAAAGTTTGATTTCTATATAAGGAAAAGTAGGATTTTTATATAATTAACGCTATAATTTGTATATAGAAAATAACGAATAAAAATATGATTTTTATATATTGAATAGCGAACTAAAAATTCGATTTTTATATATTGAATAGCGAAGTAAAAATTCGCTTTTTATATATTGAATAACAAAGTAAAAATTCGATTTTTATATATTGAATAGCGAAGTAAAAATTCGCTTTTTATATATTGAATAGCAAAGTAAAAATTCGATTTTTATATATTGAATAGCGAACTAAAAATTCGATTTTTATATATTGAATAGCGAACTAAAAATTCGATTTTTATATATTGAATAGCGAACTAAAAATTCGATTTTTATATATTGAATAGCGAAGTAAAAATTCGATTTTTGCATAGGTAGTGAAAGCGGGCAACGAAGATGCGATGACGTTGAAGATTTCTCTAAATGAAGAGCCGTGGAGCTAGGATAGCTATATGTGAGAACTTCTCACCTTTCAATTTAATTTTTCTAGTTATATGTATATATACTAGGATGCAGACGGTGTTTAGTAGCACCCGACACAATCGTCCACAGACCATGGACTTGTTTGTTTGGCTGTTTGGTGATTGATTGCGATATTGGTTTGAATGTGGTTTGTGGTGTGAAAAATCGAATCGATAAATTGGTTAGGATTAGACGTGCGCCATTATAAGGCGAAGGAGTAAGGCTAGGTTAGACTCTTACTCCAAATTTTGTGGTTTGCATAACGAAAGTGATTTGATTGATGTGTGAATGGCGTGGGCCTTCACTAGACCGGGGATAAGGCTAGGCCTTGTCCCGTTTCTAGTATCGTGCCGTTATGCCGCCGAAATTTTCTAAAATATGTTAGAAAATAAAAATACCATTTTATTGAATAAATGAATTGAATAGAAATTCATAGGTTGGAATAAAATGTTTTATCGTTAAAAATATAATTTTTAACGTGAAGTGAATAAAATATTCATTTATAAACCGAATGGTTTGTTTATGTACACCTATTTGAATGACATTGATTGGGACGATAAATTTTACACATCGCCCAACTGCACAAATAAAATATGCGTGTGATTGTTTGAAACCCCACACGGGTGTTGGGATGAAATTTGAAGTTCACTCATCCTGATTGATTAAATATGTCGATCGATTGATTGACAGGCTGTTATAAGCGTTGAATATCTATATTTGATGCTTATACAGTGTAGTGCACTTTGGTTGATGGTTGATTATTTTTCAATGCTATTATATACATGTGTTGTATGGAAAATCCATATAATTAACTTTATATGGTAATTGATTGGGCCTCATTCCAATTTGAAAAATAAAGAATATTATAAAATAAAAGTTCATGTGTTGACAGTACTCATTCATTGAGATTGGTCATGTGTTGAACGAAATATTTTGATAATAACAACTATTTTTGAAAAAGAAATATTTGAAATAGAATATTTGAAAATAAGAATTTATAAAGCCGTGTTGATTAGATTGACGCCATTTTGACGTGATCGATATTTATATCGATTTTGAAAACGATTTCGAAATGAATTGAATTGAAAACGATTTCGAAATGAATTAAATTGAAAACGATTTCGAAATGAATTGAATTGAAAACGATTTCGAAATGAATTAAATTGAAAACGATTTCGAAATGAATTGAATTGAAAACAATTTCGAAATGAATTGAATTGAAAACGATTTCGAAATGAATTGAATTGAAAACGATTTCGAAATGAATTAAATTGAAAACGATTTCGAAATGAATTGAATTGAAAACAATTTCGAAATGAATTGAATTGAAAACGATTTCGAAATGAATTGAATTGAAAACGATTTCGAAATGAGTTGAATTGAAAACGATTTCGAAATGAATTGAATTGAAATTGAATTGAATTCAAATTGAATTGAATTCAAATTGAATTGAAATTTGAATTGAATAGAAACGAATTTATAAAGAAGAATTCAATTTTGCTTTGGATTGAAATGGAAGTTGAAATTGTTTTTGAAACGAATTTAAAACTATTTATATAATTCGTTTTAAATAGAAATCGACGATATATATATTATATATATTATATATATAATATAATGGCTTAAATAGAACGCGCCGCGCCGCGGCAGTTCGTGAATTTCGACCATTTATTTCAAACGGACATTACGGGAGATCCGACCGTCGGATTCTCCTAAAACCGGAACCGTTGGGTTCGTATCGAAAAGAGCTTTCTAACGAATATTAGAAATTTGAAATCTAACGGTTGGATTTGGAGATACGTCCAAATCAAATTCGAAAAAGGTCGCTGTAAGTGCAGTTCGATGGCCATTGGTGGAAATCGACTGTACGGGCCTTGATAAAATTATTAAAAATAGTAATAATTTGTGTAAAATCATAAGAAATGATTTGTGAAGATTTGGGATGAAAAACTCCATATTTGAAAAGATAAAAATAGATTTTTATCGAAATGAACTAGTTTTGAACTAGAATTATAATTCTATTTATTTTTAAATAAATAAATTGAATTTGAAATGGTTTTAAAAATAACCAGAATATCCAATGATTGCATTGGAGTGGAATTGAATCGAAATTGTCTTCGGAATATTTCGATGTTGGAATTCGTGATTATACGGATGTTGATATGGAAATTTGAAAGATATATACTTATATCGTTATTTCCAATACGACATTTGCTAATCGTAGAATTTGATATTGAATATAAGCCGATATATTTTCTATTCAGAGCCTTATATTGAATATCAAATGTGATTTGGGTTTGTCGTGAATGGTGTCTTCACTAACACTGTTCTTGAACCCATTTGAGGAAAGATTAAATCTTTTTATTTAGATTTAATGAAGTGTACCAATTAAATGATATTTAATTGGAATTGAATTGATATTGATTTTTGGGTTTATCGTGGACAGTGTTTTAAATAACACTCGTTCTTTAACCCGATAATTAATGAATGTGATTTGGGTTTGTCGTGAATGGTGTCTTCACTAACACTGTTCTTGAACCCATTTGAGGAAAGATTAAATCTTTTTATTTATATTTAATGAAGTGTACCAATTAAATGATATTTAATTGGAATTGAATTGATATTGATTTTTGGGTTTATCGTGGACAGTGTTTTAAATAACATTCGTTCTTTAACCCTATAATTAATGAATGTGATTTTGGGTTTATCGTGAACTGTGTTTTAAATGACACTGATTCTTTAACCCAATTAAAGATTAAAACTAAGTGGAGTTTTAATGAATCTTTAATTAGATTGAAATAATCGTAATGGAGTATCACCAGTTTTGCTCCAGGCGATAGTTAAATCTTTAATTAGATTTGAACGTGAAATGGTAATTGAATTTACCGATAACACTGTGGTGTTAGATATGAAGTATTACCAGTTTTACTTCATGGGATGAATAGGTTGGGATTGGGAAATTAAAACAAATGATTACTTCGGTAAGGTTCGCTAATCCCGACTAGTTTGAATTGATATTCAAAAATAGATTAAAGAATAAATTCAAGAATTTATCTTTGATAAAATTAATGGGAACCTTTCCCTATGAATGTGAAATTTAGAAACTAACTGTCGGTTAGCCAAGCAGAATGGTTTTCTGGATATTGATCTGATGTTGGTTTCGGCCTTCGGGGTTAATGTTTGGGAAATTATTCTCTTGATTAATTTACGGTTAGTGACTAATGGATTGGAATGAGGCGTATGATGTGTTTGTGTAACACTTATTTTAAATATACGCGAGTTATTCGGAAAGACCGGGTTTATCCCATTCTGAATAACTGATACGACGATAAGACGAAGATGAAGACGGTGGTCGAAGACCGGAAGTCTTCACGTCGTTTGGGTAATTACTGATGATCTTGATTGGGCTGTACACCCAAGAAGATGGAAACAGTTAGTGATCGTCCAGACGTACTTGGAGATCGATGGATATGCGGGGTACTAGGTGCCTCCGGTTTCGTTCAGACCCAGGACGGACTTGTAAATGGACTGTGTGTCTGACATCGGATTTCATTCTGTGTGACTGATATCGGTTGCATAGGATGGTATGCCTGTGTGGCATGCTAAGATGCAAATGATCAAGGCTTCTGTTGAAAAGCAAAGTCTTGTGGTGATGATCAAAGCACGGCCTTTGTGGCGTAGCTTTGTGTAACGTTTACCTCGCGTGTTTCACACCCGGTATGAACCAAAAACGGGAGAGGACATCAGGGAGGACTTGCGTTTCTTTCTAGCTAGAAGTGGCGTCAGTGGTTTTACACGCCCTGACGAGTTTGACTTATGTGGTTGTTGCTGTTTCGAGGCGCCTCGGTTATATCGGTTTCGGCCGATGCATTCTGGTCGGCTGACGGACCAGACTTACACCCCATAGGGTGGGGAGACGTAGTGTTCAGGCATAATAATCCACATCGGTGGACCGGCCCTGACGATCTAAAGGGTTGATGCGTTCTGATCCTGAGGGGCGGGCTAGAGCGTCTCGAATCGGTTGAGGACTATCTTTTGCCTCGGTTCATAGACGGAAATCCAATTTCCAAATACGTGACATTTGCGGTTTTAATTGTAATCCTATATATGGCGACATAGTGGGATGGGGCGCTTATGCCGCCTATGATTGATACTTATGATTTGAAGTTGTTTTATACACTTATAATAGTATCAAATGATATGTTTTAAAACGTATCAAGCATTCTTTGGCTGTTATAAGGGAAAACCCTATCCTCGACTGCGTTGCATTGTGTGATGGGACCTGGGTCTTATAACAGCTTCATTTTTCTTTATTTAGCATTGCGCTGTTTGTTTTATGCACTGGTATTCTTGGGAGGAAACCCGTTCCGTGTTATACGGCGTGGTCCCTTGATTTACCTAATGATTTAAAATAAAGATTAATAACTGTTTTAGTTCTCACACCAGTCCCATGACTGACCTGGAGTTTATTGTTTTAACCTAAACTCTGGGTGCCTCTATTTTGACACGGGCAGCTAGTAGTTTTGGTTTTGCAGATTTATATTCACAGGATCCTGGTTTACAGCTGGAACGATATCCGGAAAGCTTTGTATCCGTATATCTCATTCTAGTTATGTATTGTATTATTTTCCGCTGCGTTGTATTTAAATGTAATCTAAATCTCTGATATTTCTGTGTAATATTTATTCATTTATACTCTGTATATTCTTGTAATCTGATGCATTGTTGTGATATACAGTGAAATGTTCTTCTGTTTGCGTTCTGTTTTGTCTCGTTCTCAAACGATAGGGCGTTTCGAACGGTCTGGATCGGTTTAGCGACTGGTTCGGACCGAGCGAAATGACTTGCCGTCACAGATAGGTATTGTTGTGACTACTGGACAGCCGGGCGGTTCCGGGCAGGTTTACATCACAACTCAATCCAACCTCGGGTTAAACACATCGTATTTTCTACATTTACATATTTTGTCTCTTTTCTTTTTATATGTAAATATTTGCGGCCCATTATTCAAATTCATCTTTATTGATTAAAATTTATTTATGCCACTTAATTGTTTTTCAAAGTTGTTGGCATGCGTCAAACATGCCAACACATATGTTCTATATTTTAGCCCAAACGTCATTACCCCTGTTTTATACGTTCGCTCCAATGTCAGGTGTGTTGGGTTTAACACTTAAACCCAATTTAGCCATATGAAAAGGGGAGGCTTATAATATGGTGTTTATAAGGTAACATAAAAAGGGGAGTGTGAACGCATGAACTTGCAACATAACGATTAAATTAACATAAGGTAGGCACATGTGAACTTGCGATTGTAACAACATATAATATAAGCAATATTTAAACATAAATCATTCTATTCACATAATCATGGTATAACAAAACATGAATCATTCTATTCATGTAGTCATGGCATAAATAGCACTTAAACATGAACCATTCTAATCATATAATTATGGCATAATCATAATTGAACATAAGTCCTTCTATTCATATAGTCATGGCATAAACATAATTGAACATGAATCCTACTATTCATATAATCATGGTTTTTATCTTATCTATGTAACTTGTAAGTAATTCTAGTGTAATTCTAATGTAACTTATGTGTCAAATATATTATCATATGATTATGATAACGACATAAACATGTTTTCAACTAGGCATAATATCAAACATAGTTTAGTCATGTTCATAAAATTAATACAAGCTTACAAAGACGCTTGCTTTTGTCACTATCACAAAATCATGATTTTTATACTTGAACTATGATGCCAATTCCAACATAACCTTCATATGAATCATAATACTTAAGTGGATCAAATTACACTAAAGATGACCATAGAATTATACATCATGTTGGCATAACAATAAATCTTATACTTGCATGAATTTCAAATAAACTATTACAACATATAGTTGTTATTTTCAACTTGAATCATATACTTGTAATTATCAAATGGGTGTTGTAAATAACTACCATAAACATGTAGTTTTCAATATGGATCATATGTTTGCATGAATCCCAATTAAAATTCCACAACATGTGGTTGTCAACATAAACCATATACTTGTATGAATCCAATCGTACACCATAGTATTGCCAAATCGTTTAGAATCAAAATAACATACAAATATAAGCTATTATCACCACAATTCCATTTCGTTGTTAACTTCCAACGCAAATCGCGTACTTGCAAATATCCAATCGTATACCATAATATTCCCAAATCGTTTAACATCAAAGCAACATACAAATAATAGGTTATTATCGCCACAATTCCATTTCCTACTTTACACAAATCAACACAATTATTTAATTCACACCGGAATAGCACTCTACTTACAACGTGTGACGAATCTTCAATTCAGGAATCTGAATTCTGAATTTGGAGATGCTATCCTTTGTTGTAGGCGTTGTTTTGATTGATTTGACGTTGCTTTAAGCTTTTGATTTATCTCCTAATTGTCTCTCTATTTCTGACGGCTATCCTCAGTCTCTCCTCAGCAGCATGACGGTTTCATCTCCATTTTAGTTTAAGTGAATTAGGGTTAGACTTAGGTCCTTTTTATAGAGTTTGTGAGTCGATTTAGACCGTTGATGAAGCTTGGTTCAATAATAGCCGTTCGTTCAAAGGAGAGACCAACCAGGAGCTGACACCTAGCCCTAGTGACAAGGCAAGGCTCAGAAAATCTACCAAACACAGACTAGGCCAGCCAGGGTGGGCTGGGTTCGACCTGGCTCAGGGGCCAGGTCGACTCCCCAGTCGACCCCCAGGTCGACTCTAGAGTCGACCTGCCTGGGCAGGTCGACACCTAGGTCGACTCCCAGGTCGACCTGGCCTGGCAGGTCGACCCTAGGGTCGACCCCAAGGTCGACCTGGTGGGTTTGGGTGGGAATTTTCCCGCCTACTCTGATTGGTCTGAAATTTAAATTTGTTTTCGAAATTTGAATTTTCTGAAACTTCTTCGGGCCATAATTTGGTCATACGAGCTCCGTTTTTCGAAAACTCGGACTCTATTTCGCGTATTTTTCCAAGACGAACGCAATGGCATATCCCGTTTCCCTTAATACTTTAATTTGAAATTTATTATACTTTAATTTGTGAATTTCACTGTTATAAAATACACGGGGTATTACACAGACTATCGAAGTTTTGACCAATTTACGTTGTTAATATGGAGAGACCGGTTGGATTATTATCCAAAGAACCACTCTGTATTGGCATAAGCGTTGCGAATCATACATGCCAAAGCAAATTTGAAGACGGAGTAAAGTGCAAGGGCTGTTGTATAAATCTTAGACAACAGTGCCTAAGATGGATATACTGAATAGTACCTTTGATTCATCCGGTTCCTGGATGACTTGTATGGACGGATGTCTAATAGAGTATGTCCAGACGATCACGTATATTGATTTCTCCAACCGTACCAAGAGTGAAAGCAGAGAAGGAAACTTCTTTTAGCTAACACATAATGTATTGTTGTAGACGTCAATCGGTGATTTGATGGATTTGACGATGTGACATTCGAAGTGAATCTGGTGTGATGATAAAGCGTAGCTTCTAGCCTCATCAATCAGTAAATGACAGAAATAGGGCAGGCAGCATGGCTAAGTCGATCGCTCCGAAGTAGGGTGTATATTCACCTGATCTTGAGTTTCATTTATTTCTAAAAATCTATTGTCGATACTGTCCCATTCGGGAAACGGTTGTTGATCCCAACCGTTGGTGATATACATTCGATACACTCAAGCGAAATGAGTGGTCGGTCATGTGTGGCCGGGTTGCAAGATGTTCTTGTTGAACCCAATGTATTCCTCTCTAGAGGTACACTGGCAAAAGGTGGTTCCATACCTTGTCATAGTTGGAAATCCATTACCCAATACGTGCTTGCGGTTTTGATTATACCATATATGTAGAACGTGAGATGAAAGCATTTCAGCTAGATGATTATTATAGTTGTGGTTGATAGACATTATTATAATATCAAAAGGTTTTTGATATAAAGATATTTTGGATTCTCATAAGGGAAAAACCCGTTCCATTATACGGCGTGGTCTTATGAGATATCGTTTACTAGTTCGAACTGTTTTAAATTGTTTTACTCATACCAGTCCCATGACTGACCCAGAGTTTATTTATTTGTTTCCCTAAACTCTTGGGTGCCTAAATTTGTATGGGAAGTCAAGTAGTCGGGATTTTACAGATACACTTGAAGAGCTGGAGCAGGAGGCTTCAGGATCATATAGCTATAGTTATTTCCGCTGTGTTGTAAGTGTTGTACTGTGATAATGATGTATATTCAAGTACAGATGTATATTTCAAGTTATGTTATATATATTATATGTTATTCGTTCCGCTGTGAGATTCGTGTTACTCTGATGTTGTGTTTTTCTTCTTCTTCTATTCTAAGTTTCTATCTTATCTATCCTCACCCTCTAACTTCTTTCATTTATGACCGGTATTTTTGCCCTTGGATGTTCGATATGTGTTGTATATCGGATAACCAAGGTCGACAAAAACCCGGGTCATTACATGTCGTCTATGATTGATACTTATGATTAAAATTGTTTTAAACACTATACACTTATTATAGTATCAAATGATTCATTTTTAACGTATCAAGCATGCTTTGGCTATTATAAGGGAAAACCCTATCCTCCGGTTTGTGTTGCATTGTGTGATGGGACTTGGGTCTTATAATAGCTTCATTGTTCTTTATTTAGCATTGCGCTGTTGTTTTATGCACTAGTATTCTTGGGAGGAAACCCGTTTCGTGTTATACGGCATGGTCCCTTGATTTATCTAACTTTAAAATAAATATTAATAACTGTTTTAGTTCTCACACCAGTCACATGACTGACCTGGAGTTTATTGTTTTAACCTAAACTCTGGGTGCCCTTATTTTCGACTCGGGCAGCTAGTAGTTTTTGTTTTGCAGATTTATATTCACAGGATCCTGGTTTACAGCTGGAACGATATCTGGAAAGCTTTGTATCCATATATCTCCTTCTGTTGTGTTTTGTATTATTTTCCGCTGCTATGTAATTTACTGTAATCTATGATAATTATCGAATGTATTTTATTTGTTTAATACTCTGTATATTCTTGTATTCTGATGAATTGTTGTAATAAACAATGAAATGTTCTTTCGTTTGGGTTATGATGTGGTTTATTCTTAATTCAATCCGGCCTTTCCTTACTGGGGAAGTTCGGGTCGTCTCAGAAAAGGTCGATGTAAGTGCAGTTCGATGACCGTTAAATCATAATATATGTAAAATCATAATATATGTAAAATCATAATATATGTAAGGGCCCTGATAAAATTATTAAAAACATTAATAATTTATGTAAAATCATAATATATGATTTGGAAAAAATTGGGATGAAAAATTCCATATTTGAAAAGATAAAAATATATTTTTATCGAAATGAACTAGTTATGAACTAGAATTATAATCCAATATTTTTAAATAAATAAATTGGATTTGAAATGGTTTTAAAAATAACCAGAATTTCCAATATATGAATTGGAATTATCTTTGGAATATTTCGATATTGGATTCCGTGATTATACAGATATTATGGAGGAATTTGGAAGATATATATATCGTTATTCCCAATACAATATTTGTTGATTTCAGAATTTGATATCGAATATAAGCCGGTATAATTTCTATTCAGAGCCTTGTATTTAATATTGAATTGGATTTTGGGTTTGTCATGAATGGTGTCTTCATTAACACTGTTCTTAAACCCAGTTAAGAAAAGAATAAATCTTTTAATTAAGATTTAGTGAGATTTTCCAGTTAATTAATATTTAATTGGAATTGAATAAAATAGAATGTGAATTGGGTTTATCGTGAACTGTGTTTTAATGACATTCGTTCTTTAACCCGATTTACAGTGAAATGTGATTTGGAATTTATAAATCTTTTAATTAAGATTTAAGGGAAATTTTCCAAAGTAAAGTTTTTCCAATTTAACAAAATAAATTGGAATGGAATGGAATTGGATTCGATAATAATCGAAATGAACTTCTGTCGAGGAAGACTGTTACTATATATGGAATTTAAAAGGCTTTGCCGTTATTCCATTTATATTATCGATTGGATATGGAAGTTTATATCGATTATATACATATATTGATTTGTTTTCCATGAAGATTCCATTATTAATGGAATGTGATTTTGGGTTTATCGTGAGCTATGTTTTAAATGACATTAGTTCTTTAACCCAGTTAAAGATAAGATTAATTTCTTAACTTTGAAAAATCATTAATCAATGATTTTTGTAGATTAAAACTGAGTTAGAGTTTTAATGAATCTTTAGTTAGATTGGAATAAGAATCGGATAATTAAAATTATCAAATTCATGAAATGATCGAGAATGTAGTACCACCAGTTTTACTCCAAGCGATAGTTAAATCTTTAATTAGATTTTAACGTGAAATGGTAATTGAATTTACCGATAACACCGTGGTGTTAGATATGGAGTACCACCTGTTTTGCTCCATGGGATGAATAGGTTGGGATTGGGAAATAAAACAAATGATTACTTCGGTAAGGTTCGCTAATCCCGACCAGTTTGGATAAACCTTAATTTAGTTTGAATTGATGTCCAGTGGAAGATTAAAGAATAAAGGATTTTTTTTTTGAAAGTGGTTAAACTTTATTATGGGCTTGAAACAACCCAAAATGAGATGTGATGCTGTATTACAATTCGACAGCTCAAACAACACACTCCGCAAATAAATTAATAAACAATTATACCCACTCACTTACAACTCAAACTTTCCAATTCAAGAAAAAAAACAAATTGCGATAATGGCATTCGGCGGAGCTAATGATGTCTTCTCTTGCGAATCTATGGCGGCCTTTGTTTTTCAGCTTCAGTCGGTGATACCCGTTGCTTCGACGGACCCCCAACTAAGCTATCAGACTGTGGTACTACCATTTCTGTCGTAAGTCTCTTGCTTCTGTATTTGATAATTAGCTTAACTTCCTCTTCATTTAACTTTTGAATCTCCCTTACTGATCGTTGTTTGTTGTGAAAAATCCTCATGTTTCTCTCTTTCCATAACCACCAACACACAGATATAATGCTAATGCCATATTCTTTTATCTCTACGTTTACTGTCGTCCACTTCCCGGTCAGGTAATCTACGATATTCATCAAGTTATTGCTTTGGTCGTTAATCTTGTATTTGATTTGGATGTTGTGTAACACCCCACATCCGTTAGTATCACTCACAAAGGGAATGCACTAAGTTCTGTGGAGCATTATGGGTAAAAGATGCAGATAAATTACAAGACAGACAAACATTAAACAGCGGAAAATAAAACTTTTCTTTATTGACAAAATAATTTGTACAAGGTTCCTTTACAATATCAGAGTATCAACTGTCTTTACAAAATAAAGAAGCATAAAATACATTTATATTCCCCAATGTAACAAAAGCCTGCCATAGCAATCCAAAGCCGATGCATCCAAGATTCTTCAAGCTTGGAAAGAGAAATCATCCCAAAACAAATCTGAGCTATCCTATTTCCTCCTTAACAACCTGGGGGGAGAACGGAAGAAAGAAGACGAAAGAAAAACAGAGTCAGACATAAAGCCTGAGTAAGTTCAATAACTTCTAGCATGTGAACATGGAAAACAAAACGACATGAATTAACTGAATACAAGATTACACCATGACGATAGGGTCAACAAGATTAGACAAGGTAGTCACAAGATATGCTAAGATAAACTGGATACGCTCTAATACTTTCGCTGCTTCACTATTTACTTGATATACTGGTTTCTATATCTCTGCACCGCCTAACTAGTGTTTCAACTAGTAACGATAACGTGATCCCAATCCCTGTATTTTCCATCGCCTTCAGGCATCCATTTATTAGTTGTTACCTAGATCTAATCTAGGGTTTTCTATCCACTGCTTTCTAGATTTAACTATAGTTTTACGCTATCTGCTGAACGCTTTTCGAGTTCAGGGTTTATGCCACCTAGTCCAACTAGGGATTATGCTACCTGTCGAACAATGCCCCCAAGTCTAGGACACACTACCTAGAGTGGTATATGTTCCTAGGCTTCCCCACGTATGTATCGCGAATCGTTATCGCTTGTCTAGATGCACATGTCCTGTAATGTGCGATCCGAGTCCTGTGACAGGGCAAATCAAGGAATACAGAACTCGGTCGGGAGCTTTCAGATATCTGCCGATGCAGATGCTAAGGTCTGTTTTTACTCCAGTGGCTATGGTCCCACTTGACCCCTCCCTTAGCTAATGAAAGGCACACCTTGTAAAATGAGAACTATACGCCGGCCCCCGGTGCCCCACTATCCTATGGCCATCCGCAACCATAACTAGATAGCAAGTATATGGTCTTTTGGAGTTCTCCGCCTTTCCGCTTCACGTATCTCGATTGACTCAAGATGGATGGTAGACGACGAGTTGCTATCACAGGGCTACCGTCTTCTCGCCGAATCACGCTGGTCCATCCTAGTCTTTAGGTGGCCACATATATATATTGCAACCAAGGCATACCCTCGGTTCTTCTAACGCAGACCTTAACCTCTGTGAGCCCAGGATGATCATCTGCAGCCTCACAGAGGGATACCAAGAGTACCCTCACGTCCCCTCGAAGCCTCGGGCTTCGTAACCCAATTCGTTGGAGCCTTCTTAAAACCAGATGGATGTCTGCTCCTTCGTGTTATACTAAGAATTACTACTTAGTTCTACTAACTAAGGTTTACCACTTAGTTTCCAAATTCCTTGTTTTCTTAACTAAGTTTTACTACTTAGTCCCCTTTTCAATTGAGGTCTACTACTTAGTTTTCTTTCTCGCCAGGTTGGGTTGGTTAAGTGTATTTAGTCGATTCAAGCTATCTTAACCCTCTTCCCTTATCCTATTACACTGGTTAAGTGTTATCCCTTCATGCTTTTTACTTAACCCTATTCATTTATCATATTCTGATGGTTAAGCGTTCAAGTTTACTTAACCCTATGGTCTAGTCCAGTTAACATATTAATTTGGCTAAGTGTATTACTTAACCCCAACCTCTAGTCTAATTAACATGTTAAATTGGCTAAGTGTATTAACTTTACTTAACCCCACCTTCTAGTCTAGTCAACATGTTAATTTGGCTAAGTATTCCCATGGACTTAACCCTCCCATTCTAGCTTTAACTGTGCTAAGTTGGTTAAGTGTTCCTTAACCTTCCCATTCTAGCTTAACTGTGTTAGGTTGGTTAAGTGTTCCTATAGACTTAACTCTCCCATTCTTGTTCTAGCTTTAATTAATAAATTAAAGCCGCAACCTCTCACATTAGACAGATATTGCTGCGGTTACTGGATGTGCCGGTCGGTTCCGGGCAGGTTTACACCGCAACTCAGTCTAACCTCGGGTTAGGCATATTCATGTTTTCTAAGTTCAAAGGGTTTTTGATTAATTTCTAAATCTGGTTTTGAAAACAACCATCCCGTCCTTCGGATCAGTTAGGGATAGCCAGGGAGGGCAGGAAACTTGTATTTTCCAAACCCAAGCCTAGACACTATCCTCTCTGTCACCCTAGAACCTTCTGGTCCATGTGTTATAAAAAGGGATGTTATCAAAATACTTTTCTTTTGTTTATAAATTGTTAACAATTTATTTCAAAAGCCCATTTCCCCTTTTTAGACAAATTTGGCCTATATTTATTTGTCAAGCCTACTAGTATACTTATATTCTAGGCCCAAGTCCTAACCCAACATGCAGTTTAGGCCATTTCCTATTTCATTGCCGAAACTAGATTAAATATCCTAGTTTATAATTTATGGCCAAAACTTAACCAAGTTACATATTTTGTGGTAAATGAACAATTTAACATTTATGACGAATTCTATAAGTAAATTACTCCTAATTTACTTATTTCATTACTACTCTTTTAATGTACATTGTCACATTTATTATTATGGTCCATTCTCTCTTATTTATCATATTTATATTTTTTTGTATGTAAATTATACCAAATTTAGTGTCGCTAACCATAATTTATTCTAAACATGGCAATTGCTCACAATTATGAATAAATTCAAAATTGTGCTAATATACTTATTCCACATCAACCTTAATTAACCCAATCTTGGTTTAACATCCTAATTCACAATTTATGGCAAAACTAGAATTATTTTTCTAGTTTACATTTTATGCCTAAAATTTAGCTTACTTACTAACGCTAAATTTAATATGTCAAAATCACATATTCCCTAATCCATGTCAAATTTCCCCGTTTTCATTTTAATATGCATGTCATAATACATATTCCAAATTATGCCAATTTCCAAGTTTACAATTACGTTCATATTCATTTCCATGTTTTTCCCCAAATCGCATTCCCACCGTTCGAATAATCGTGATTCAACCTAGATTATAAATAAATCTAGATTCGTAGATAAAAAGGGAATGAATCAAAATGACAAGAAGGAATAATTGGCATAAAAAGGTTTGGATAACAATGTAGGTTCAAGAATATGGGTAGACCTAACTAAATAGGTAAATTCCCACTGTCTTAAAACCAAAGAATGGGCAAAATAGGTTCAAGAACGTGGGTAGACCTAACTTAATAGGTAAATTCCCACTGTCTTAAAACCAAAGAAAAAAAACAAGGAACAGGTAGAATAAATAATTGGGTTTAGACCCAATTTCACAATCACCAAACTAAAGCAATATTTTCCTAATCATGAATCATGGGTGTCAAAATCACAATTGTCCTCATTATGTCATAAGCAATAGTTTATGTCCAATTCAAAGGCTTATGTTCTTAGTCATAAGTAATGTCCATGGTCATAGGCAATATAGGCGATGTTCATAGTCCAAAAGGGAAAATAATTCCCATAGTCCTAAGTCATTGTCAAGGCAACGTTTATATGTCCCAAAATCAAAGGCTTATGTCATAGTCCAAAGGCATATGCTTTCAAAGGCCACAGTTCTATAGTCATAGTCACGGTTACAGTCTTAACAGTTCTTAATTCAGTCCAAGAGTATAAACACAGATTCGAAGAGAGAGAGAGAGACTTGGCATATTCCTTTATTCCTTTAATTTCATGTCACAAATAAAACAAAATATTCAGATCTAGAAATAACCAACTTACAGAAAATAGATCTAGAAAAGAAGGAAAGCGTGGCTATGATTCGTGCGTCGTTGCTTGAAACTTGTTTGAGCTAGCCTTTGAATTCTTCACTTGAAACTTTGATTTGAATCCCTCCTTAAAAGTCTTTTAGCAGCATCTCCTCGTCTTGAATCATATTTTATTTTATTTATTTAAGAAAATTTAGAAGAGGGGAAGAAGCCATGAATCTTAGCAGCATAAGGATAGAAGAGAATTGGTGCAAAGAGAATGAAGACTAGGGCTGTTTATATAGCTGCTCAAGACCTTATCGTACACGCAGCGCTGAGTCAGCATTGAACCTAGTTAAGAAAATAGTCCAGGTACGTAGATGAATCTAGCCAAACCTTATCATACACGCAGTGGTGAGTCAGCATTGGGTCCCATAAGCTATTTTGGCGTAAAAGTTTGATTTTCAAAATTTTGAATTTCTGGAATTTATTTAACTGTTTTATTCACATGAAATATTCTTATATGTATACAATTCCTCTAACGACCATTTTACGCGTATATATATACGCACAACTTTCATTTTATTTTCAAAATTCAAATGATGTTGCCATATTTCATTGACTGTAGCCTTATCTTGAATTTTATCTTTCGTATACATATATTTTTGCATATATATATATATTTATATTCTCATATGTATATATATATATTCTTTATTTCCTTATATGTACGTTCTAATCCTTTCAAATTTTGAATTTGTATACGTACATATATTTGCATGTTCAGTTGGCCCTCTCTAAAACAAAGATAAAAAATTATGCCGCCGCCGGGGTTCGAACCCCCGATCTCCATGCTACAAATCCAATGCCTTAACCAACTGAGCTACAGAGGCTTTTGTTAATAAGTCTTAGAACAATAATAATTATTGTTCTCTCCTTACCTCTCTTTTTTCATGTTAGTTACAACACTTAAATTAAACAACTGCATGGATCTTTTTCTTTTAATTTTTCTTTTAAAAATTAATTATACTTTAATTTGAGAATCTTAATGTCTCAGAATTACGGGGTGTTACATTCTCCCCCACTTAAAAGGATTTCATCCCCGAAATCTTCAAGTTAGGAAGAATGTGTCCTACCATCCAATCACCCATCTACTCAACCATTCAATCACAGGCATTCATTGTCCTTAAAAGATTTCTAATGCTTTCATGTTCATATGCATAGTGTGTGTATATGTCTCTATCTAATGCAAAATCAGGCGGTCTACTGATTCAGTTGACCTCCTTAATGCAAATCATGTTAGTGCCATGCGTCCAATCATGCATGCAAACATCCCTAGTCATGTAAATACTACATGCGTGCACAGCCATTCATCCATATGCAACGTCCATATGATATCATATCAAGTTCAACTTATAAACAAATGCATATATGTAAATGCAATATGAGAGCGTCCGAACTTGATCTAGTGCCTAATACGTATGCATATGCATCCACAAGCAACCATTTGCAACCACTTGCAACCATTCAACCATAACATGTTTCAAATACATGTTTACATCCATTGGCTTCTACCTAAGGATTGCAGATACGACCTAGAGGATATACTTTGGAAAGAGAGAAACAACTACGCGTAAAGGTCCTAAACAGAGAAATCAAGAATGCACCCTTAAGGAAAAAGGGCATGTTGCTAGTATCTAGCCTTCTTGAGCTTTACTCCACTGTATCTTAACCAATTTAACTTCACGATTGTGAAGTTTCCGACCTCCAATTCCAAAATAAACAGATGTCAATCACGGTACCAAGTATACGTACTAAGATGATTAGAGGTTTCCCTCTTATCCGTCATGCCATAACTATAAGAGTCGAAAGGTCACTACATGCTCTTTGGGGTGCCTACCACAACTATTCATCTCTCCCGCAAACCATCCAAACCGAACTCGACATTCCTCAAGTACAAGCCCCAAAGGCCTAAACCAATATCAGACAAGCACCCAAGGAATATCTCCCCGAATTTAGACGATCTACGTGAGATGATATAAGAAAACTCGATAGCTATTCTCAAATCCCTACTAAAAAAATAAACTGGTCGGACCACCAATTGGATTTAAGACTCTAGTGGGATCTTTCTACTATACAAGTACTATGGTGCAGAGACTCAACTATGGAAGTGGGTATGAACAATTAAGAAGCGCTGGAACCTAAGGAAATAGTACGAACAGAAAACTAGACTCTTCCAATCGGACCACCTTTCTCCTAGGTGCGCTTGGTGGCGAAAGCATGTACTTGTCCTTCTGAAAATCTCGTCCTCATTCTTGCCCTTGTCCTTAAGTATATGTCCTATCATACCATAGTAAAGATACTTGCTCTTGTCTTAGGTTTTATAATCCCTTCCTCCTTCGTGAGCCAAGTCTACATCCATAATTTCCTCATCCTTGGGTCGTGCTCCTTTGCCAAACTTCCGCGTGTAACCATGTTGGCAAATCTCTCGAAAGTTGCCTCTATCGCACGGAAAAACCCTATAAACTTGAAAGAAGACTGGCCGTAAGTAAAACAACTACGGCTATAGATGGAAGTCGGGCACTACTTCGCCCTTCGATGAGGTTACCTCCCAGAAAGCCAGGAGCCCCAGAGAGTCAAGAAAGAAGGAGACATGAATTCAAATAGAGGAAGAGAAGACAATGCGTACGGCTTTGGGGAATATGCCTTTAAAACAAATCCTTTCTTTTAAAAATGCTTCTTTAAAACCCTTTTGAAAATAATTTTTCAAATCTTTTATCTGATCCGGTAACCTTCAGCTCTGATACCACGTGTAACACCCCACATCCGTTAGTATCACTCACAAAGGGAATGCACTAAGTTCTGTGGAGCATTATGGGTAAAAGATGCAGATAAATTACAAGACAGACAAACATTAAACAACGGAAAATAAAACTTTGCTTTATTGACAAAATAATTTGTACAAGGTTCCTTTACAATATCAGAGTACCAACTGTCTTTACAAAATAAAGAAGCATAAAATACATTTATATTCCCCAATGTAACAAAAGCCAGCCATAGCAATCCAAAGCCGATGCATCCAAGATTCTTCAAGCTTGGAAAGAGAAATCATCCCAAAACAAATCTGAGCTATCCTATTTCCTCCTTAACAACCTAGGGGGGAGAACGGAAGAAAGAAGACGAAAGAAAAACAGAGTCAGACATAAAGCCTGAGTAAGTTCAGTAACTTCTAGCATGTGAACATGGAAAACAAAACGACATGAATTAACTGAATACAAGATTACACCATGACGATAGGGTCAACAAGATTAGACAAGGTAGTCACAAGATATGCTAAGATAAACTGGATACGCTCTAATACTTTCGCTGCTTCACTATTTACTTGATATACTGGTTTCTATATCTCTGCACCGCCTAACTAGTGTTTCAACTAGTAACGATAACGTGATCCCAATCCCTGTATTTTCCATCGCCTTCAGGCATCCATTTATTAGTTGTTACCTAGATCTAATCTAGGGTTTTCTATCCACTGCTTTCTAGATTTAACTATAGTTTTACGCTATCTGCTGAACGCTTTTCGAGTTCAGGGTTTATGCCACCTAGTCCAACTAGGGATTACGCTACCTGTCGAACAATGCCCCCAAGTCTAGGACACACTACCTAGAGTGGTATATGTTCCTAGGCTTCCCCACGTATGTATCGCGAATCGTTATCGCTTGTCTAGATGCACATGTCCTGTAATGTGCGATCCGAGTCCTGTGACAGGGCAAATCAAGGAATACAGAACTCGGTCGGGAGCTTTCAGATATCTGCCGATGCAGATGCTAAGGTCTGTTTTTACTCCAGTGGCTATGGTCCCACTTGACCCCTCCCTCAGCTAATGAAAGGCACACCTTGTAAAATGAGAACTATACGCCGGCCCCCGGTGCCCCACTATCCTATGGCCATCCGCAACCATAACTAGATAGCAAGTATATGGTCTTTTGGAGTTCTCCGCCTTTCCGCTTCACGTATCTCGATTGACTCAAGATGGATGGTAGATGACGAGTTGCTATCACAGGGCTACCGTCTTCTCGCCGAATCACGCTGGTCCATCCTAGTCTTTAGGTTGCCACATATATATATTGCAACCAAGGCATACCCTCGGTTCTTCTAACGCAGAACTTAACCTCTGTGAGCCCAGGATGATCATCTGCAGCCTCACAGAGGGATACCAAGAGTACCCTCACGTCCCCTCGAAGCCTCGGGCTTCGTAACCCAATTCATTGGAGCCTTCTTAAAACCAGATGGATGTCTGCTCCTTCGTGTTATACTAAGAATTACTACTTAGTTCTACTAACTAAGGTTTACCACTTAGTTTCCAAATTCCTTGTTTTCTTAACTAAGTTTTACTACTTAGTCCCCTTTTCAATTGAGGTCTACTACTTAATTTTCTTTCTCGCCAGGTTGGGTTGGTTAAGTGTATTTAGTCGATTCAAGCTATCTTAACCCTCTTCCCTTATCCTATTACACTGGTTAAGTGTTATCCCTTCATGCTTTTTACTTAACCCTATTCATTTATCATATTCTGATGGTTAAGCGTTCAAGTTTACTTAACCCTATGGTCTAGTCCAGTTAACATATTAATTTGGCTAAGTGTATTACTTAACCCCAACCTCTAGTCTAATTAACATGTTAAATTGGCTAAGTGTATTAACTTTACTTAACCCCACCTTCTAGTCTAGTCAACATGTTAATTTGGCTAAGTATTCCCATGGACTTAACCCTCCCATTCTAGCTTTAACTGTGCTAAGTTGGTTAAGTGTTCCTTAACCTTCCCATTCTAGCTTAACCGTGTTAGGTTGGTTAAGTGTTCCTATAGACTTAACTCTCCCATTCTTGTTCTAGCTTTAATTAATAAATTAAAGCCGCAACCTCTCACATTAGACAGATATTGCTGCGGTTACTGGATGTGCCGGTTGGTTCCGGGCAGGTTTACACCGCAACTCAGTCTAACCTCGGATTAGGCATATTCATGTTTTCTAAGTTCAAAGGGTTTTTGATTAATTTCTAAATCTGGTTTTGAAAACAACCATCCCGTCCTTCGGATCAGTTAGGGATAGCCAGGGAGGGCAGGAAACTTGTATTTTCCAAACCCAAGCCTAGACACTATCCTCTCTGTCACCCTAGAACCTTCTGGTCTATGTGTTATAAAAAGGGATGTTATCAAAATACTTTTCTTTTGTTTATAAATTGTTAACAATTTATTTCAAAAGCCCATTTCCCCTTTTTAGACAAATTTGGCCTATATTTATTTGTCAAGCCTACTAGTATACTTATATTCTAGGCCCAAGTCCTAACCCAACATGCAGTTTAGGCCATTTCCTATTTCATTGCCGAAACTAGATTAAATATCCTAGTTTATAATTTATGGCCAAAACTTAACCAAGTTACATATTTTGTGGTAAATGAACAATTTAACATTTATGACGAATTCTATAAGTAAATTACTCCTAATTTACTTATTTCATTACTACTCTTTTAATGTACATTGTCACATTTATTATTATGGTCCATTCTCTCTTATTTATCATATTTATATTTTTTTGTATGTAAATTATACCAAATTTAGTGTCGCTAACCATAATTTATTCTAAACATGGCAATTGCTCACAATTATGAATAAATTCAAAATTGTGCTAATATACTTATTCCACATCAACCTTAATTAACCCAATCTTGGTTTAACATCCTAATTCACAATTTATGGCAAAACTAGAATTATTTTTCTAGTTTACATTTTATGCCTAAAATTTAGCTTACTTACTAACGCTAAATTTAATATGTCAAAATCACATATTCCCTAATCCATGTCAAATTTCCCCGTTTTCATTTTAATATGCATGTCATAATACATATTCCAAATTATGCCAATTTCCAAGTTTACAATTACGTTCATATTCATTTCCATGTTTTTCCCCAAATCACATTCCCACCGTTCGAATAATCGTGATTCAACCTAGATTATAAATAAATCTAGATTCGTAGATAAAAAGGGAATGAATCAAAATGACAAGAAGGAATAATTGGCATAAAAAGGTTTGGATAACAATGTAGGTTCAAGAATATGGGTAGACCTAACTAAATAGGTAAATTCCCACTGTCTTAAAACCAAAGAATGGGCAAAATAGGTTCAAGAACGTGGGTAGACCTAACTTAATAGGTAAATTCCCACTGTCTTAAAACCAAAGAAAAAAAACAAGGAACAGGTAGAATAAATAATTGGGTTTAGACCCAATTTCACAATCACCAAACTAAAGCAATATTTTCCTAATCATGAATCATGGGTGTCAAAATCACAATTGTCCTCATTATGTCATAAGCAATAGTTTATGTCCAATTCAAAGGCTTATGTTCTTAGTCATAAGTAATGTCCATGGTCATAGGCAATATAGGCGATGTTCATAGTCCAAAAGGGAAAATAATTCCCATAGTCCTAAGTCATTGTCAAGGCAACGTT
The DNA here is from genome assembly GCA_030737875.1 of Allium sativum. Classification (NCBI taxonomy): domain Eukaryota; kingdom Viridiplantae; phylum Streptophyta; class Magnoliopsida; order Asparagales; family Amaryllidaceae; genus Allium; species Allium sativum. Next base: position 326,997,891 of record CM060926.1, read on the forward strand.
TATATGTCCCAAAATCAAAGGCTTATGTCATAGTCCAAAGGCATATGCTTTCAAAGGCCACAGTTCTATAGTCATAGTCACGGTTACAGTCTTAACAGTTCTTAATTCAGTCCAAGAGTATAAACACAGATTCGAAGAGAGAGAGAGAGACTTGGCATATTCCTTTATTCCTTTAATTTCATGTCACAAATAAAACAAAATATTCAGATCTAGAAATAACCAACTTACAGAAAATAGATCTAGAAAAGAAGGAAAGCGTGGCTATGATTCGTGCGTCGTTGCTTGAAACTTGTTTGAGCTAGCCTTTGAATTCTTCACTTGAAACTTTGATTTGAATCCCTCCTTAAAAGTCTTTTAGCAGCATCTCCTCGTCTTGAATCATATTTTATTTTATTTATTTAAGAAAATTTAGAAGAGGGGAAGAAGCCATGAATCTTAGCAGCATAAGGATAGAAGAGAATTGGTGCAAAGAGAATGAAGACTAGGGCTGTTTATATAGCTGCTCAAGACCTTATCGTACACGCAGCGCTGAGTCAGCATTGAACCTAGTTAAGAAAATAGTCCAGGTACGTAGATGAATCTAGCCAAACCTTATCATACACGCAGTGGTGAGTCAGCATTGGGTCCCATAAGCTATTTTGGCGTAAAAGTTTGATTTTCAAAATTTTGAATTTCTGGAATTTATTTAACTGTTTTATTCACATGAAATATTCTTATATGTATACAATTCCTCTAACGACCATTTTACGCGTATATATATACGCACAACTTTCATTTTATTTTCAAAATTCAAATGATGTTGCCATATTTCATTGACTGTAGCCTTATCTTGAATTTTATCTTTCGTATACATATATTTTTGCATATATATATATTTATATTCTCATATGTATATATATATTCTTTATTTCCTTATATGTACGTTCTTATCCTTTCAAATTTTGAATTTGTATACGTACATATATTTGCATGTTCAGTTGGCCCTCTCTAAAACAAAGATAAAAAATTATGCCGCCGCCGGGGTTCGAACCCCCGATCTCCATGCTACAAATCCAATGCCTTAACCAACTGAGCTACAGAGGCTTTTGTTAATAAGTCTTAGAACAATAATAATTATAGTTCTCTCCTTACCTCTATTTTTTCATGTTAGTTACAACACTTAAATTAAACAACTGCATGGATCTTTTTCTTTTAATTTTTCTTTTAAAAATTAATTATACTTTAATTTGAGAATCTTAATGTCTCAGAATTACGGGGTGTTACATTCTCCCCCACTTAAAAGGATTTCGTCCCCGAAATCTTCAAGTTAGGAAGAATGTGTCCTACCATCCAATCACCCATCTACTCAACCATTCAATCACAGGCATTCATTGTCCTTAAAAGATTTCTAATGCTTTCATGTTCATATGCATAGTGTGTGTATATGTCTCTATCTAATGCAAAATCAGGCGGTCTACTGATTCAGTTGACCTCCTTAATGCAAATCATGTTAGTGCCATGCGTCCAATCATGCATGCAAACATCCCTAGTCATGTAAATACTACATGCGTGCACAACCATTCATCCATATGCAACGTCCATATGATATCATATCATATCAAGTTCAACTTATAAACAAATGCATATATGTAAATGCAATATGAGAGCGTCCGAACTTGATCTAGTGCCTAATACGTATGCATATGCATCCACAAGCAACCATTTGCAACCACTTGCAACCATTCAACCATAACATGTTTCAAATACATGTTTACATCCATTGGCTTCTACCTAAGGATTGCAGATACGACCTAGAGGATATACTTTGGAAAGAGAGAAACAACTACGCGTAAAGGTCCTAAACAGAGAAATCAAGAATGCACCCTTAAGGAAAAAGGGCATGTTGCTAGTATCTAGCCTTCTTGAGCTTTACTCCACTGTATCTTAACCAATTTAACTTCACGATTGTGAAGTTTCCGACCTCCAATTCCAAAATAAACAGATGTCAATCACGGTACCAAGTATACGTACTAAGATGATTAGAGGTTTCCCTCTTATCCGTCATGCCATAACTATAAGAGTCGAAAGGTCACTACATGCTCTTTGGGGTGCCTACCACAACTATTCATCTCTCCCGCAAACCATCCAAACCGAACTCGACATTCCTCAAGTACAAGCCCCAAAGGCCTAAACCAATATCAGACAAGCACCCAAGGAATATCTCCCCGAATTTAGACGATCTACGTGAGATGATATAAGAAAACTCGATAGCTATTCTCAAATCCCTACTAAAAAAATAAACTGGTCGGACCACCAATTGGATTTGAGACTCTAGTGGGATCTTTCTACTATACAAGTACTATGGTGCAGAGACTCAACTATGGAAGTGGGTATGAACAATTAAGAAGCGCTGGAACCTAAGGAAATAGTACGAACAGAAAACTAGACTCTTCCAATCGGACCACCTTTCTCCTAGGTGCGCTTGGTGGCGAAAGCATGTACTTGTCCTTCTGAAAATCTCGTCCTCATTCTTGCCCTTGTCCTTAAGTATATGTCCTATCATACCATAGTAAAGATACTTGCTCTTGTCTTAGGTTTTATAATCCCTTCCTCCTTCGTGAGCCAAGTCTACATCCATAATTTCCTCATCCTTGGGTCGTGCTCCTTTGCCAAACTTCCGCGTGTAACCATGTTGGCAAATCTCTCGAAAGTTGCCTCTATCGCACGGAAAAACCCTATAAACTTGAAAGAAGACTGGCCGTAAGTAAAACAACTACGGCTATAGATGGAAGTCGGGCACTACTTCGCCCTTCGATGAGGTTACCTCCCAGAAAGCCAGGAGCCCCAGAGAGTCAAGAAAGAAGGAGACAAGAATTCAAATAGAGGAAGAGAAGACAATGCGTATGGCTTTGGGGAATATGCCTTTAAAACAAATCCTTTCTTTTAAAAATGCTTCTTTAAAACCCTTTTGAAAATAATTTTTCAAATCTTTTATCTGATCCGGTAACCTTCAGCTCTGATACCACGTGTAACACCCCACATCCGTTAGTATCACTCACAAAGGGAATGCACTAAGTTCTGTGGAGCATTATGGGTAAAAGATGCAGATAAATTACAAGACAGACAAACATTAAACAGCGGAAAATAAAACTTTGCTTTATTGACAAAATAATTTGTACAAGGTTCCTTTACAATATCAGAGTATCAACTGTCTTTACAAAATAAAGAAGCATAAAATACATTTATATTCCCCAATGTAACAAAAGCCAGCCATAGCAATCCAAAGCCGATGCATCCAAGATTCTTCAAGCTTGGAAAGAGAAATCATCCCAAAACAAATCTGAGCTATCCTATTTCCTCCTTAACAACCTGGGGGGGAGAACGGAAGAAAGAAGACGAAAGAAAAACAGAGTCAGACATAAAGCCTGAGTAAGTTCAGTAACTTCTAGCATGTGAACATGGAAAACAAAACGACATGAATTAACTGAATACAAGATTACACCATGACGATAGGGTCAACAAGATTAGACAAGGTAGTCACAAGATATGCTAAGATAAACTGGATACGCTCTAATACTTTCGCTGCTTCACTATTTACTTGATATACTGGTTTCTATATCTCTGCACCGCCTAACTAGTGTTTCAACTAGTAACGATAACGTGATCCCAATCCCTGTATTTTCCATCGCCTTCAGGCATCCATTTATTAGTTGTTACCTAGATCTAATCTAGGGTTTTCTATCCACTGCTTTCTAGATTTAACTATAGTTTTACGCTATCTGCTGAACGCTTTTCGAGTTCAGGGTTTATGCCACCTAGTCCAACTAGGGATTACGCTACCTGTCGAACAATGCCCCCAAGTCTAGGACACACTACCTAGAGTGGTATATGTTCCTAGGCTTCCCCACGTATGTATCGCGAATCGTTATCGCTTGTCTAGATGCACATGTCCTGTAATGTGCGATCCGAGTCCTGTGACAGGGCAAATCAAGGAATACAGAACTCGGTCGGGAGCTTTCAGATATCTGCCGATGCAGATGCTAAGGTCTGTTTTTACTCCAGTGGCTATGGTCCCACTTGACCCCTCCCTCAGCTAATGAAAGGCACACCTTGTAAAATGAGAACTATACGCCGGCCCCCGGTGCCCCACTATCCTATGGCCATCCGCAACCATAACTAGATAGCAAGTATATGGTCTTTTGGAGTTCTCCGCCTTTCCGCTTCACGTATCTCGATTGACTCAAGATGGATGGTAGACGACGAGTTGCTATCACAGGGCTACCGTCTTCTCGCCGAATCACGCTGGTCCATCCTAGTCTTTAGGTTGCCACATATATATATTGCAACCAAGGCATACCCTCGGTTCTTCTAACGCAGACCTTAACCTCTGTGAGCCCAGGATGATCATCTGCAGCCTCACAGAGGGATACCAAGAGTACCCTCACGTCCCCTCGAAGCCTCGGGCTTCGTAACCCAATTCGTTGGAGCCTTCTTAAAACCAGATGGATGTCTGCTCCTTCGTGTTATACTAAGAATTACTACTTAGTTCTACTAACTAAGGTTTACCACTTAGTTTCCTAATTCCTTGTTTTCTTAACTAAGTTTTACTACTTAGTCCCCTTTTCAATTGAGGTCTACTACTTAGTTTTCTTTCTCGCCAGGTTGGGTTGGTTAAGTGTATTTAGTCGATTCAAGCTATCTTAACCCTCTTCCCTTATCCTATTACACTGGTTAAGTGTTATCCCTTCATGCTTTTTACTTAACCCTATTCATTTATCATATTCTGATGGTTAAGCGTTCAAGTTTACTTAACCCTATGGTCTAGTCCAGTTAACATATTAATTTGGCTAAGTGTATTACTTAACCCCAACCTCTAGTCTAATTAACATGTTAAATTGGCTAAGTGTATTAACTTTACTTAACCCCACCTTCTAGTCTAGTCAACATGTTAATTTGGCTAAGTATTCCCATGGACTTAACCCTCCCATTCTAGCTTTAACTGTGCTAAGTTGGTTAAGTGTTCCTTAACCTTCCCATTCTAGCTTAACCGTGTTAGGTTGGTTAAGTGTTCCTATAGACTTAACTCTCCCATTCTTGTTCTAGCTTTAATTAATAAATTAAAGCCGCAACCTCTCACATTAGACAGATATTGCTGCGGTTACTGGATGTGCCGGTCGGTTCCGGGCAGGTTTACACCGCAACTCAGTCTAACCTCGGGTTAGGCATATTCATGTTTTCTAAGTTCAAAGGGTTTTTGATTAATTTCTAAATCTGGTTTTGAAAACAACCATCCCGTCCTTCGGATCAGTTAGGGATAGCCAGGGAGGGCAGGAAACTTGTATTTTCCAAACCCAAGCCTAGACACTATCCTCTCTGTCACCCTAGAACCTTCTGGTCTATGTGTTATAAAAAGGGATGTTATCAAAATACTTTTCTTTTGTTTATAAATTGTTAACAATTTATTTCAAAAGCCCATTTCCCCTTTTTAGACAAATTTGGCCTATATTTATTTGTCAAGCCTACTAGTATACTTATATTCTAGGCCCAAGTCCTAACCCAACATGCAGTTTAGGCCATTTCCTATTTCATTGCCGAAACTAGATTAAATATCCTAGTTTATAATTTATGGCCAAAACTTAACCAAGTTACATATTTTGTGGTAAATGAACAATTTAACATTTATGACGAATTCTATAAGTAAATTACTCCTAATTTACTTATTTCATTACTACTCTTTTAATGTACATTGTCACATTTATTATTATGGTCCATTCTCTCTTATTTATCATATTTATATTTTTTTGTATGTAAATTATACCAAATTTAGTGTCGCTAACCATAATTTATTCTAAACATGGCAATTGCTCACAATTATGAATAAATTCAAAATTGTGCTAATATACTTATTCCACATCAACCTTAATTAACCCAATCTTGGTTTAACATCCTAATTCACAATTTATGGCAAAACTAGAATTATTTTTCTAGTTTACATTTTATGCCTAAAATTTAGCTTACTTACTAACGCTAAATTTAATATGTCAAAATCACATATTCCCTAATCCATGTCAAATTTCCCCGTTTTCATTTTAATATGCATGTCATAATACATATTCCAAATTATGCCAATTTCCAAGTTTACAATTACGTTCATATTCATTTCCATGTTTTTCCCCAAATCGCATTCCCACCGTTCGAATAATCGTGATTCAACCTAGATTATAAATAAATCTAGATTCGTAGATAAAAAGGGAATGAATCAAAATGACAAGAAGGAATAATTGGCATAAAAAGGTTTGGATAACAATGTAGGTTCAAGAATATGGGTAGACCTAACTAAATAGGTAAATTCCCACTGTCTTAAAACCAACGAATGGGCAAAATAGGTTCAAGAACATGGGTAGACCTAACTTAATAGGTAAATTCCCACTGTCTTAAAACCAAAGAAAAAAAACAAGGAACAGGTAGAATAAATAATTGGGTTTAGACCCAATTTCACAATCACCAAACTAAAGCAATATTTTCCTAATCATGAATCATGGGTGTCAAAATCACAATTGTCCTCATTATGTCATAAGCAATAGTTTATGTCCAATTCAAAGGCTTATGTTCTTAGTCATAAGTAATGTCCATGGTCATAGGCAATATAGGCGATGTTCATAGTCCAAAAGGGAAAATAATTCCCATAGTCCTAAGTCATTGTCATAGGCAACGTTTATATGTCCCAAAATCAAAGGCTTATGTCATAGTCCAAAGGCATATGCTTTCAAAGGCCACAGTTCTATAGTCATAGTCACGGTTACAGTCTTAACAGTTCTTAATTCAGTCCAAGGGTATAAACACAGATTCGAAGAGAGAGAGAGACTTGGCATATTCCTTTATTCCTTTAATTTCATGTCACAAATAAAACAAAATATTCAGATCTAGAAATAACCAACTTACAGAAAATAGATCTAGAAAAGAAGGAAAGCGTGGCTATGATTCGTGCGTCGTTGCTTGAAACTTGTTTGAGCTAGCCTTTGAATTCTTCACTTGAAACTTTGATTTGAATCCCTCCTTAAAAGTCTTTTAGCAGCATCTCCTCGTCTTGAATCATATTTTATTTTATTTATTTAAGAAAATTTAGAAGAGGGGAAGAAGCCATGAATCTTAGCAGCATAAGGATAGAAGAGAATTTGTGCAAAGAGAATGAAGACTAGGGCTGTTTATATAGCTGCTCAAGACCTTATCGTACACGCAGCGCTGAGTCAGCATTGAACCTAGTTAAGAAAATAGTCCAGGTACGTAGATGAATCTAGCCAAACCTTATCATATACGCAGTGCTGAGTCAGCATTGGGTCCCACAAGCTATTTTGGCGTAAAAGTTTGATTTTCAAAATTTTGAATTTCTGGAATTTATTTAACTGTTTTATTCACATGAAATATTCTTATATGTATACAATTCCTCTAACGACCATTTTACGCGTATATATATACGCACAACTTTCATTTTATTTTCAAAATTCAAATGATGTTGCCATATTTCATTGACTGTAGCCTTATCTTGAATTTTATCTTTCGTATACATATATTTTTGCATATATATATATATTTATTTATATTCTCATATGTATATATATTCTTTATTTCCTTATATGTACGTTCTTATCCTTTCAAATTTTGAATTTGTATACGTACATATATTTGCATGTTCAGTTGGCCCTCTCTAAAACAAAGATAAAAAATTATGCCGTCGCCGGGGTTCGAACCCCCGACCTCCATGCTACAAATCCAATGCCTTAACCAACTGAGCTACAGAGGCTTTTGTTAATAAGTCTTAGAACAATAATAATTATTGTTCTCTCCTTACCTCTCTTTTTTCATGTTAGTTACAACACTTAAATTAAACAACTGCATGGATCTTTTTCTTTTAATTTTTCTTTTAAAAATTAATTATACTTTAATTTGAGAATCTTAATGTCGCAGAATTACGGGGTGTTACATGTTGCTTATAATTTTTGTTGCAAAATCGCATTGGAAAAATAGATGCTGATGATTTTCCTCACTGTTTTCACATAGGGGACAAATATTGTTGGAAATTATACCCCACTGTAATAAACGATCTCTCATCGGCAGTTTGTTCAAAATGGCTTTGTATTTGTTGTGAGATAATTTGGGAAGGATTAGTTTGTTCCACACAACATTTTTCCAATGTACAGTATTTCCAACCTTTCTATAAGCATTCCATGCATTTTTAATTGAAAATTCATTGCTTGAACTCCATTTCCATTTATCGAATTCTTTGTCTATGAAGATAGGCATAAATTCAATGTCTCTCTTAAAGGCATCAGCATTAGGCAATATTTCACAGCAACATTCTCCTCTCGTGATAATCCGACTAACGTTATTATTAGGGCAACCATATGCTAAAAAATTATCCCAACCCAATCGATCAATCAATGATTTTCCTTTTAGCCAAGGGTCTCTCCATAAGTCGGTGTCATTTCCATTTGCAATTTCACGTTCACAATTTTCCGCCAGCTTAGATCTAACGCTAAGAATAGCTTTCCAAGTTGCTGAAGCATTATTATCGATAGGCATGGTCCAAAAATTATCTTTTATATATCTTCTACACATCCACCGTACCCATAGGCCTTGTTTATCTGTGATTCTCCAAGCTTGTTTGAGAGTAAAAGCGTCTCTCATTTCTCTGATATTTCTCAATCCAACCCTACCTTCTTCCTTTGGTCTGCACAAATCTTCATATTTAATTTTATGCATTTTACCTCTCCATATAAAATCCGCACAAACACTTTCAATTTTTCTAATCGACGCATCCGGAATTTGAAAAGTTTGTAGACAAAATTTAATTTTAGCTTGAATGACAGTATGAACTAACTCTATTCTGCCTGCAAAAGATAATACCTGGAATTCCACCCTTGCAATTTGTCTCTAATCTTGGAAATAAGCTCCGCACATTCACGGTCAGTAATTTTGTTAGAGGATAGTGGCACTCCAAGATATTTCACAGGTAATTCACCTTCTGTCACATCCAAGATATCCAGAACAATATTCTTGGTATTACAAAACTTGTTGAAATAGCATTTAGTTTTCAATTCATTCATTTTAAGGCCCACAAATTTGTCCAACTTAAGGAATAATTCTTTTATCCTGAGTGCAACTTTAACATTTGATTTGACACAAATTATCAGGTCGTCTGCGTACAACAAATGGCTAACAGAAGGTTGAAAATTGTGAATCGGTTGTATCTCTTTACCAAACTCGAGTTCCATCTGGAGAGAAAAAAACTCCATTGCAATAGCGAACAGATAAGGGGACAGAGGATCCCCTTGTCTAATACCTCGGTTGCAGGTAATGAACCCTTTTGGTACTCCATTAATAAGTATAGAAAAAGTTGGAGTTTGAATGCATTCAGAAATTAATCTAGTTATTTTCACTGGAAATCCCATAGTTTTCAGCATATGAATAATAAAATGGCGATTAATTTTATCATACGTTTTCTGAAGGTCCACTTTCAAGCAAAATTTTTCTGCACCTTTTATGTTGAAGTTCCTCACAAGTTCATGAGCCATTAAAGAGTTTTCAGAAATGCTCCGACCTTTAATAAAAGCACTTTGACATTCTGCTATAAGATCTGGAAGCACTAATTTCATTCTGTTACATATAACTTTGCTCAAGATTTTGTATAGAACATTACAACATGCTATAGGCCTGAATTTCGGAATTAAGCATAGGAAAGTATGATTAATCTCTTTAATGATTTTACCTGAATTGAATGCTTCTTGTATCGTTGATATCAGACAGTTTTTCAGGTGGCTCCAGTGGGCAATATAGAAGCTGGACCCAAACCCATCTGGTCCGGGGGAGGAGTCAACGTGAATGGATTTAATGGCCATCATAACTTCATCTTCAGTCACTCTCTTGCACATCATCCTTATCCTATTAACATTCAACAATTTCCTGGAATTAACAGTGGGTAAGTCAGTAGAACATTCACCATTATAAAGTTCCATGAAATAGTAAATTTAAAGGATTTATCTTTGATAAAATTTATGGGAACCTTTCCCTAAAGATAAGAATATTTGAATAAAGGAATATTCTGGATTGGAATGAGGCGTATGTTGTGTTTTTATAGCACTTGTTTATTATATACGCGAGTTATTCGGAAAGACCGGGTTTATACCCATTCTGAATAACCGATTCGATGATAAATCGACGCTGAAGATGGTGGTGGAAGACCAGAGGTCTTCATATCGTTTGGATGATTACTAATGTCTTGATTGGGCTGTACACCCAAGACGAGGTAATAAGTGGTGATCGTCCAGACGTACTTGGAGATTGACCGAATATGCGAGGACCTCTCTCCTGTATTGGACATTTGGGACGAGGAATAAGGTGCCTCCGGTTTCGTTCAGACCCAAAATGGACTTGTAAATGGATGAGTGTCTAACATTGTATTTCATTCTGTGTGATTGATAGACATTAGTTGCATGGCGTGAATTGCCTGTGTGGCATGCTGAGATGCAAATGATCAAGGCTTCTGTTGAAAAGCAAAGTCTTGTGGTTGATGATCAAAGCACGACTTTAATATAACATAGCTTTGTGTATAGCGTTAATTCGCGAGCCTCACACCCTGGTGTGAACCAGAAACGTGAGAGGACTTCAGGGAGGACATGCGTTTCCTTCTAGCTAGGAGTGGTGTCAGGGTTTTGTAAGCCCTGACGTTTTACTTATGTGGATGATGGAAAGTGAGGCGCCTCGGTTATATCGGTCACTACGGGGCCGATGGATGGTTTGGTCGATATACTGACTAGTTTACGCCCTATAGGGCGGGGAAACGCAATGTTCAGGCATTTTAATCTGGGTGCGTTTTTTACAGGTCCCTATTAAGTTTTAAAATATTAAAAAAAACCGGTCGTGAAAAGAATAAGAATTACATACCTGTTTTTGAACATCGCGTACGAAAATTCCAATATTAACCTTTTAAACCCTAAAACCCGTCGTTCCAGGAAATATCATTTCAATAATAGCGGCGCACGAATAGGGCAGACGATCTATGAAGAAAATTAAAAATTTCCAGCTGATTTTCATGTTTTGTATCTCGATCGACTGAAAAAGCATCAAATCGATGCCGATTTGTTCAGAAAAGTTCATCGATAAGGCGGAAACAAAGGTAAAAAATTGATTTAGTTATTTTTCCGTAAAACAACCGAAAATTTTATTATATTTTAAATTCAAATATAGGTTAACATCGAATTGTTGCATAAATATATGATTACAAACAAATATTCATGCAATTTTGGGTGAAAAAATGTTTTTTTTTGGCAAGGCTTGAAAAAATGTTTACGATTGTGAAATTTTTTATTACAATCGCCTGTTTAAAGTTTGAAACTATCAGCAGAGTCATGCAAATATCAGCAGATTTGTGCATAAATGTATGCATTTAATCACAATCTTTGCATGCAATTGTGCAACTATTATCCGAGTACTTAATAATTATATGCATTTAAACAATAATGTCGACTGAAATTGTGATTTTAGTACATAATTGTTGCATAAGTCTATGCATGCAATTAGAATTGTTGCATATAATTCTGAAACTGTCTACACATTATTTGCAAATCTGATACTATTTGCATGTTTAGATGCAGATAATAAAAAATATTTCATACTTTTATGCACATATGTTGAAATAGTTGAACATGCATTTACACAAATAATAATTGCGTACTTGTTCGCATGAATTCATAATATTTGCAAACTGGTATGCATAAAATATGATGAGTTGCATACTTTTTGCTGATTTCGTAAATGTTATCATACTAATGCAAAAATTGAGAATGTTTGCATAATTCTATGCATGTTTTCATACTACATAGAATAATTCTAACAAACTGATACATTTTTTACTATTTCTGCAGCGGAAATTGTGAAATGTTTGTACTAAATATAAGGAAACAGAGAAGTGAGGACAAAAAAGTTGACGAAGATGATGAAATATACAAGCCTGATTCTGTAAATCTACAACGAGCTGTGCTTAATGCTCAAATTCTAAGTTGGAAATTCCACAGTTGGACTGAATATAATGACCTAACACAGGCATTCCTGCTATCAAACAAAAACAAACCTTCTGATTAAAATTATTAAAAATGGTGTGTAGATTTCTATACAAATATGTTGACGATTTTCTGTATTCAAACTACTATTACCTTATTATGTATTTTCTGTACTGAATTACTGTGGAAGTTTATGTGCTGAATTTAGTTCTTCTATTCGTAAACGATATTATGAATTGTTGCTTTCTTGTATACAGTTATACATAATAATTTCACGTTTAAATGAAAATATTGTTATATGTTATGCATATGTGAATTGACAAAATTTACAGGTTAATTTCAAGATTATAAAATGGAAACTAAAATTCAAAGTTGAAAGAGGATATGCATTCACGTTGAACATTTGAATACTTGCATGCACACAATAATAATAATTGCATACTTGTATTCCAAAATTGAGAATACTCGTATACATTACCTAGTTATAAAGATACTTTCGTACCTGTATGTAACTACTATGAATTGTTTCGTACATGTATGCAGCAATGAAAAATACTACGGAAAAAGATACAAATATTCGGTATAATTGCATACATATATGCAACTATACTGAATAATTGCATATGTATAAGCCTAAAAAAATAACTATAAAAATCACAGAATTTAACATTAAAATACTGAATTAAATTTAAAGCATAATGTAAATGCTCACAATAATATACAATATAACTTTGTTTAAAAAAAATACACAAAAACATCTACTAGTCCTCTGAAGAACACGCCATCTTGTACGATCATCTTCCAGTAAGTTTTTGAGTTGTTGACAATACAAAATCCAATTGTCTTCATCTTCTCCAGACACAAAAGCAATTGCTTCAGCGAAAAAACCTATGAAAAAAATAAGTAAAAAAATATGAAAAGAATAAAATAAACTACAAAACAAATAGTACAAAATAGATGTAAAACAAACACAAATAATTAATACACTACAGCGCAAATTTACAGTAAAATCACATTCATATATACAATCCTATTTTATTTTCACATTTTTATATAAATTTGCACACATGCATTCAGATTCTATCAATATTTGCATACATGAATGCACATAACTTTAACAGTTCTGTACATTCATAATAATTGCATTCAAGTATGAATGTATTTAGATTAAATGCATACCTTTATGCAAATAATTCAATATTTAGAACAATTGTATGCATTTGTTTACAATTTCTGCACTATTGCATGCTAATATTAACCAAATGAAGCATAATTAAAAGCATATATACAAAAGAATATTATATTGTTCAGATTACATTCTTTAACACATGCAAATATTCACCGATTATAATAATACATACACGCAATTTCCTAAATATATGCAAAACCCTAAACACCGATTATAACAAAAGTTGCATATTTTTATGCAAATATTAACAAATTATGCATATTTGTATATACATATTCATAATTGACTTCAAGCAAGCAAAACATACTTCATATTTGCATAAAAGCATGCAGATATTGTCAATATATTCATACAAGCATGCATATGTTTAAAATATCTGCATAAAAAACATGGAAAAATTGTAAATAACTGCATACAAGCATGCACATATTGTCATAAATTGCATACAAGTATGGAAATATAAATGATTACTGGGTACAATCATGCAGACACATACATACATGCAGATGGATAATTGAGAACGAACTGATTTTAAAAAATTAAAACATATAAATTACCTTAACGAGGACGGATCCATTTTTTTAAAAAAAAGCTCGATCAAAATATATCTCTGGAAAAACAGTCGATGAAATTGAATTTCATCTCGCATAAGTTCGACGTCCGGAACTTCAGGTAGAAGATGCCGCCGCCATGACAAAGAACGACGTCGAAGTCCATTTTTTTATCGCTGTAATCTGATCGCTACTTCTCTCTGCCAAGATCGTCCTGATTTGCTCCTAATCGCTCATGTTTTGCTTCAATAGATGACGGCGTCGCCATGGAGAACGAAATATAGGTTTTCTAGAAATTAAAAAAAAATACTAATTATGTAATGAGTAAATCCGACCTAGGTAATTACGGCGTGAATTAAAAAAAGGGCAGTTTTGTAAAAATATTAGCCGCTATTTGAAATTAGGGATGTAATTTATATGTTTTGAAACAGGAGGATGTGAGGTTAATTAAGTTTCAAAATAAGGATGTGAGCCTAATATTCACTTTTAATCCACTTCGTGTGGACCGACCCTGACAATCTAAGGCTTGTCTGCGTGATTTCCTGAGACACGGGCTAGAGCGTCTCGAAGCAGTAAGGACGATTCCTTGCCCTGGTTCACAGATGGAAATCCAACTTCTAATACATGACTTTGCGATTTTAATTGTAGAACTAGAATGGCAACATGATATATGGTACCCATGCCGTCTATGATTGATACATTTATATTTGAAGTTTTTTCTTCACTTGTAGTAATAATAAAAGATTAAATTTCGCGTATCAAGCATTATTTGGCTATTATAAGGTAAAACCTTATCCTCCGGCTTGCGTTGCATTGTGTGATGGGACCTAGGTCTTATAATAGCTTTCATTTTCTTTAATTAGCATTGCGTTGTTTGTTTTATGAACTGGTATTCTTGGGGGTAAACCCGTTTCGTGTTATACCGCGTGGTCCCTTGATTTACCTGACTTTAAAATCAGATTAATAACTGTTTTAGTTCTCACACCAGTCACATGACTGACTTGGAGTTTATTGTTTTAACCTAAACTCTGGGTGCCCCTATTTTCCACATGGGCAGCTAGTAGTTGGGTTTTGTAGATTTATTTTCACAGGATCCTGGTTTACAGCTGGAGCTATATTTGGAACGCTATGTATTCGTGTATTTCTTACAGTTGTGTTATGTATTATTTTTCCGCTACATTGTAATTTTACATCTCTGATATTTTTCAATGTGTTATATTCATTCATATTCTGTTATATACTTGTATTCTGATGTAATTGTTGTAATAAGCAATGAAATGTTCTTCTGTTTGTGTTCTGATTTGTCGTGTTCTCAGACAATCCGTTCTTTCTCTTCTCTTTGGAGACCGAGGAAGTTCGGGTCGTTACACGTGGTATCAGAGCTTTGGTTTACAGAGCTCGGAGAACAAGACACATTAGAACCAAACGAAAGAATTCATCAGAGAATGGATTAGAAATATCCAATGAGAATGACTCGTTTGAGATAGGATCAGTAGTATCCTAGAACGAGTGTGAAGTGTGTTGTTTTAAATAAAAATTATAAACAAATATTGTTTTGGAAATTTAAACCTTATTCAATGTATTTGAATATTTATTTTATATTGAATTTGGACAATCTAGTATATGAAGATTTTGTATATACGCCTTGCAAATGTGTATATGAAGCCTCAAATATACTGGATAGATATAGAATCAAGCTCTAGTCACCCGGACATGATTCTAATGATGGCACGCCATCATCAACATTTATTTTCGAGTTTCAAAAGTGAGATATCTATATGTTTCCAATTGACTGGTGTGAGAACCAAAACTAAATAAGGTCTATTTTTGTGACTTGGCATCAAAAATGGATTTATATATATATATATATATATATATATATATATATATATATAAGGGTTATGTGTTTGAAACGATAATCAACTAATTGATTGTTGATTGTGTTGTTTGATTAATTAAAATTTTGAACCATTAAGCCAAACTGAATCAAATATTGAACTGACTTGAAAATTGATTGAAATTACATACATGTACATGCATATATATTGGACAGGTCATAGCAAGGAGGCTAGAGAAGAGGAATAAAATTGTATGCCCGACAAATAGGTACATATTTACTAATTTATTGGGTATGGATGATTTTATGAGCCGCTTGGTTTTTCTTTTTCTTTTTGGATGATGAGCGCCCTACGTGGCTAGTTGAGGTTTCAAATGTCTCCCCATATAAAGGAGGTTATGGCGAAAATTTTCAAAAATTTAGGGTGTTAGCCAAATTTTTGAAGAATTGGAAAATTCTTAGAGATTGAAAATTTAAAGAATGAAAGCCAAACTGAAAGTTGAGTTGATTAGTTAAACAACTTTCAGCTCCGTTCCTTTTCGAGGATGAAAATATTTTAAGTGGGGGAGATTGAAACAACCCGGAAAACCAGAACCAATTTAAATTTTTTATTTTGGCAATTTTAATGAATTTTAAATATTTAAAATGATTTATTTTAAATAATAACGACTAGAAAGTTAGTTTTAATAGAACTAGAATGTGTAAATTTATTTAAATCGAAATTAGGATATAAATATTTATTTTAATTATAAAAGGAATTGGAAATGGCGCAGCAGTTTGAAAATTCGATTTCAAAATTCAAATGAATGTACAGGAATCAAAATAAACAGGATTTTGGTGAAACTAAAAATATTTGAATCTGTTTGAAAATATCTTTCCATCGAATGTGAAAAATCCAGATTTCATAACGGGAATAAAAAGTTATGTCCAGTTGAAAATTCAGAATAGTCGCTATGAAATTTTATGTAATATATATCCCTTAAAAATAGCGATTTTGCAAATGACATCCGTTTTCGACGAGACCACTTTTGTTGGATCCGGAATGTCAAATTATTTCTTGATTCCAATTTTCATAATTTTTGGAATCAATATGTGAGCGTGGTGAATTTAAACACGTTTGGTCAATTCAGTTTGAATTTAATCGACTGGAAAATGATCGTTTTCTAGTGATCTCCAAATTCGATGAAATTAGTTTTGTTAGGACCGTATCATCAAAATATTACGAGATTTATTTTTCCAGAATTTTTGGAGCCAATATGTGGCCCTGGTAAATTAAAATGTACGTTTAAATTGAATATATATTGATTTAAATTTTAATTCAATGAAAACTGATCGTAACGATGGAATTGGCTTACCGGACATATCCCATTGTGTTTGAAATGGGGGTATTTAGCTATGGGCGACTGTCGTTGGATTCGATTTGGGTTTAGAATGAAAAAGTGACTTTTTATAATTTAAAATAATTAAATATATATTATATAATATAAATCCCTCCCCCTTTTCCCTCTTCTCTCTCCAGACCTCCAGATCGAATTAAAGAATAAAAAAAAGAAACCTTGATCCTTTTTTCCCGTTGCCCCCTGAATTTGCCGTCGCGGCCAGCGCCGCCACTCCCCCTTACCGTGTCGACCGCCTCCACCTCAGACTGGCCACCAATGCCTCCCCCATCTCCTCCTCCTTCACCTTTTGAAAGTCGAAGCCCCTCAAGCCCTAGAAACCAATGCTGCCGTCCCTACAAGCTCCACCACCGCCTGCTCCAGACCCCACCCCCACGGCCTCCTCTCTGACCCCCTCCGATCAACCCTTCGACGGTGAACCCCCCCCCCCCCCCCGATACATTAAAAATCCAATTTTTAAATGTTCTCCGCTATACAATTAACCCCTAGCCCTGTCAGACTCCGGCACCCTCCCGCCTGAGCCACTCCTCTGTCTCATGGCACCTCCTGTAAGTTTTTAATATTATTTTTACTTATTTATGTCATTAAAAATGTGATTTTTTATTTTATTAACCTTGAAATAAAAATATAATTTTTAGCGAAGTAAAAATATAATTTTTTAGCTATGTAAAAAATGGACTTTTATATATGAAGTAGCGAAGTATAAATTGGATTTTTATTTATATAGTAGCAGAATAAAAATATAATTTTTATTGTATGAATGTCAATAGAAAATATGATCTTTATTCGTAGAAAAATACAATCTTTATGATAAGAAAAATACGATTTTGGGGTTTATAAAGATATGATTTTTATAATGCAAGAGAGCTTATAAAAATATGAATTTTATATGAATGGTATGAATATAAAGAAAAAATATACTATTTTCATGTATAGCGATATAAAAATGCAATTATTAAGTATATAAACATCATATTAAAAATGTGATTTTTAGTATGAACAGCGTAGAAAAGACTGCATTGGAATTTCGGGCAAATCCAAACGGTTCAGAAGTTCAGAAATAAAACTGGCAGAGTGGATCCCAAAGGTGAGAACTTCTCACTCTAATTTATTTTCTAGTTAAATATATATACTAGGATGCAGACGGTGCTTAGTAGCACCCGACACCTTTGTTTGAAACCATGTTTGTTTGGTTGTTTGGTTTATTTGTTTGAATTTGGTTTGGAAAATGAATTGAATTGGATTGAATAGAATTGGTATGTATATGGCGGGAGCCATTAGTAGACGAGGGATAAGGCTAGACCTTATTCCGGTTCTAGTATCACGCCGTTATGCTGCCGAAATTTTCGAAAATGTTAGAACAATAAAAATATCATTTTTATTGTATAAATAAATATATTTTAGTTAAAAAATATAATTTTTAACGTGTATATGAATAAAATAAATATTCATTTACAAATCAGAAGATTTGTTTATGTACACACATTTGATGGATATTGATTCGGACGATATATTTTACACGTCGCCCAACTGCACAAATAATAATTAATATTTGTTGGTTGAAACCCTGTACGGGTATTGGGATGATATTGGACATACACTAATCCCAATATTCAGTTGTATGTCAATCGATTGGTTGACAGACTGTTGTGAGTGTTAATTATTTAAATTTAACGCTTATGCGGTTGTGTAAAGCACTCTGGATGATGGTTGACTGTGCTTGATTATCGTTGTGTATATGCGTGTATGAAATCCATATAAATAAAATTATATGGTAATTGGTTGTGTCTGATTCCAATTCGGAAAGAACGAATATTTTAAATTAATGAATATTTTAAAATAACGAATAATGAATATTTTAAAATAACTAATATTTTAAAATAATATTCAGTAATGGATCAAAATATGATTTTTATGTCCAATTTGGGATGAACACGAAAATTTTGAAATATATTAAGCCGTGTTGATTAGATATGCGCCATTTTGACGAGATAGATATTTATATCGATTTTATTCATTTTTATAATGAATATCGGAAAAGAAGTGATTTCAAAATCTAATATTTTGAAAATATTATCATTTATATTATAATGATATGGAATATTCAATTTTGATTAAAAAATTGAATATGAAGTTGAAAATTTTAAAACGATGTATAAAATACGTTTTAAATGGAAATGACGAATTATATATAATAAAAATATTATATATATTAAATGGCCCGAATAGACCGCGCCGCGGCAGTACTTGAATTTTGATCATTGACTTCGAATTGATATTACGGGAGATCCGACCGTCGGATTCTCCTAAACCGGAACCTTGGGTTCGTATCGAAAAGAGCTTTCCAACGAATACAAGAAATTTGAAATCTGACGGTTGGATTTGGAATTATGTCCAAATCAAATTTGGAAAAGGTCGCTGTAAGTGCAGTTCGATGACCGTTTATGGAAATCGACTGTACGGGCCTTGATAAAATTATTAAAAATATCAATAATTTATGTAAAATCATAATAAATGATTTGGAAAGAATTAGGATGAAAAATTCCATATTTGAAAAGATAAAAATATATTTTTATCGAAATGAACTAGTTATGAACTAGAATTATAATCCAATATTTTTAAATAAATAAATTGGATTTAAAATGGTTTTAAAAATAACCAGAATTTCCAATATATGAATTGGAATGGATTTGAATCGAAATTATCTTCGGAATATTTCGATATTGGATTCCGTGATTATACGGATATTGTGGAGGAATTTGGAAGATATATATATCGTTATTTCTAATGCAATATTTGTTGATTTCAGAATTTGATATGGAATATAAGCCGATATAATTTCTATTCAGAGCATTGTATTTAATATTGAATTGGATTTTGGGTTTGTCGTGAATGGTGTCTTCATTAAAACTATTCTTAAACCCAGTTGAGAAAAGAATAAATCTTTTAATTAAGATTTAGTGAGATTTTCCAGTTAATTAATATTTAATTGGAATTGAATAAAATAGAATGTGAATTAGGTTTATCGTGAACTGTGTTTTAATGACATTCGTTCTTTAACCCGATTTACAGTGAAATGTGATTTGGAATTTATAAATCTTTTAATTAAGATTTAAGGGAAAATTTCCAAAGTAAAGTTTTTCCAATTTAATAAAATAAATTGGAATGGAATGGAATTCGATTCGGTAATAATCGAAGTGAACTTCTGTCGAGGAAGACTGTTACTACATATGGAATTTAAAAGGCTTTACCATTATTCCATTTATATTATCGGTTGGATATGGAAGTTTATATCGATTATATATATATTGATTTGTTTTCCGTGAAGATTCCATTGTTAATGGAATGTGATTTTGGGTTTATCGTGAGCTGTGTTTTAAATGACATTAGTTCTTTAACCCAGTTAAAGATAATATTAATTTCTTAACTTTGAAGAATCATTAAGTAATGATTTTTGGAGATTAAAATTGAATTAGATTTTTAATGAATCTTTAATTAGATTGAAATGTGAATGTGATAATTAAAATTATCAAATTCATGAAATGATCGAGAATGGAGTACTACCAGGTTTACTCCAAGCGATAGTTAAATCTTTAATTAGATTTGAACGTGAAATGGTAATTGAATTTACCGATAACACCGTGGTGTTAGATATGGAGTACTACCAGTTTTGCTCCATGGGATGAATAGGTTAGGTTTGGGAAATAAAACAAATGATTACTTCGATAAGTTTCGCTAATCCCGACTAGTTTGGATAAACCTTAATTTGGTTTGAATTGATATCCAATGGAAGATTAAAGAATAAATTTAAAGGATTTATCTTTGATAAAATTTATGGGAACCTTTCCCTAAAGAGAAGAATATTTGAATAAAGGAATATTCTAGATTGGAATGAGGCGTATGTTGTGTTTTTATATCACTTGTGTATTATATACGCGAGTTATTCGGAAAGACCGGGTTTATACCCATTCCGAATAACCGATTCGACGATAAGTCGACGATAAAGACGGTGGTTGAGGACCGGAGGTCTTTACATCGTTTGGATGATTACTGATGTCTTGATTGAGCTATACACCCAAGACGAGGCAATAAGTGGTGATTGTCTAGACGTACTTGGAGATCGACCGGATACGCGAGGACCTCTCTCTTGTATTGGACATATGGGATGAGGAATAAGGTGCCTCCGGTTTCGTTCAGACCCAGAACGGACTTGTAAATGGATGTGTGTCTGACATTGGATTTCATTCTATGTGATTGATAGACATCGGTTACATGGCGTGAATTGCCTGTGTGGCATGCTAAGATGCAATTGATCAAGGCTTCTGTTGAAAAGCAAAGTCTTATGGTTGATGATCAAAGCACGGCTTTAATATAGCATAGCTTTGTGTATAGCATTAATTCGCGAGCCTCACACCCCGGTGTGAACCAGGGCCGGGAGAGGACTTCAAGGAGGACATGCATTTCTTTCTAGCTAGGAGTGGTGTCAGGGTTTTGCAAGCCCTGACGTTTTACTTATGTGGATGATGGAAAGTGTGGGGCCTCGGTTATATCGGTCACTGCGGGACCGATAGATGTCGATATACTGACCAGTTTACGCCCCATAGGGCGGGGAAACGCATTGTTCAGGCATTTTAATCCACTTCGTATAGACCGACCCAGTCGATCCAAGGCTTGTCTGTGCGCTTGCCTGAGACACGGGCTAGAGCGTCTCGAAGCGGTAAGGACGATCCCTTGCCTTGGTTCACAGATGGAAATCCAACTTCCAATACGTGACTTTGCGGTTTTAATTGTAGAACTGGTATGGCGACATGATATACGGTACCCATGCCATCTATGATTGATACATTTATATTTGAAGTTGTTTTCTTCAATTATAGTAATAATATATGATCAAATTTCGTGTATCAAGCATTATTTGGCAATTATAAGGTATAACTATCCTCCGGCTTGCGTTGCACTGTTTGATGGGACCTGGATCTTATAATAGCTTCATTTTCTTTAATTAGCATTGCTCTATTTGTTTTATGCACTGGTATTCTTGGGGGTAAACCATTCCGTGTTATACGGCATGGTCCCTTGATTTACCTGACTTTAAAATCAGATTAATAACTGTTTTAGTTCTAACACCAAGCACATGACTGACCTGGAGCTTATTGTTTTAACCTAAACTATGGGTTCCCCTATTTTCCACACGGGCAGCTAGTAGTTGAGTTTTGCAGATTTATTTTCATAGGATCCTGGTTTATAGCTGGAGCTATATTCGGAGCGCTCTGTATCCGTGTATTTCTTAAAGTTGTGTTATGTATTATTTTTACGCTGCATTGTAATTTTACATCTCTGATATTTTTCAATGTGTTATAATCATTAATACTCTGTTATATACTTTTACTCTGATGTAATTGTTGTAATAAGCAATGAAATATTCTTTTATTTGTGTTGTGATTTGTCATGTTCTCAGACAATCCGTTCTTTCTCTTCTCTTCGGAGACCGGGGAAGTTCGGGTCGTTACATTAAAAGTCATTATAGCTATGCGTGGTTAGTATGTTCTTAAATAAAATAAAATAAGAAAAAGAAATGAAAAGAAAAGTGTAAACTATCGATACATACATATATACATATATATATATATATATATATATGTATGTATGTATGTATGTATGTATGTATATATATGTATATATGAAATCCTCCTTGTTATGGAAAAATTGACCTATCAATCCATTTTCTGAATTATGATATATATTACTATTCTATGATATATTTTGAATTTTTGATTGATAGTTTTGGGATTTTCGATAATTTGTTTTTGTCTCTTGACTTGAATTTATAATTATGGTCCAAATCCATTGCTATTTTGTGATTAATTTTAAAATTTATTTAAAAATGGAATTAATAACTCTTTCCATTTTCTAAAATCCATCGTAAATCCATTATTCTAAAATGTGAAATTTGCCACTAGTTTGAAGAACACTATGATTTTTGTTTGATTAGACGAGGTTTATGATATACAATCTATCTCTTGATTTGATTTCGTATTTCTAGTCTATATTTATCACTTTTTTGATTTCTATATCCTTTTGATGATTACAAAAGGAGGATAATGGTTAAGATTTTGACTGATTTCATGAATATTTTTATTATTGGAAATTCAATTCAACTCTCCCTCACTCATATACACATATATAAAGGGAGTTTAGTTGTAGGGGGAGTTCTATACTTCACATTCAAACACATTTATCATTTTCAAAATCTTATGTGTATGTTTGTCATCATCAAAAGGGGGAGATTGTTGAATATAAAAATATGACTTTTGTTTGATGATAACAAATATATACACTATAATATAAATGTGTTAGTAATTGTACTATATTTCATCTCATACAGAAATTGTAACAGCCCGCATTTTACGTATCGGAGGATCATAAAATATTTTTATTTAATTCCCTGTGGGTTGGATCGTTATCATATTTTAATATGTTGTTTATGGGGATGTGAGACATGTCCATAATTTTTACTAATTTTGTTTGTGACCATTTTGCCCCTATCAGTCTTGTACAGGGCATAATTTTTGACTCGGATCGAATCATGTGTTGATATTGTTCTCATTGGAAAGGAAATGATGTTTCCCATTTCGTAGAGTGGTTACATTAAAGATCTGGTTCAGCAGTTTGGGAGGAATCACTGTTTTTCTGTTTGACAGTTGGCTGTTCATGTTTTGCAAGCCATAATGGGCTGATGTGGGAAGGCCCATTAGTGGGCTAGTGGGAGGCTATAAATAGGGGGTAGGAGGCATGGAGAATAATTTTCTTTATCCATTCTCTCATTTGTAAGAGTTAGAGGTCCTCCATTACTCCATCTTCCACACCTTTCCACCATTAGAGCTTAAATAATCGAAGATCTACATCGTTTGAAGCTAGATCTACACCATTCCAAGAGAGAGTTTATAGAAAATTCTTCGCTGTTCGGGTCTAGATCTAAATGTTTTCGAGTTGTTTTAGAGATTTGGTGAGTGATATGCATATTTCACACGAATTCAATCAAGTATATGAGTTGTATGATTATAACCTCAACATTTTAAGTCAATTTATCCTAGATCTACAACATGGTAAGTTTATTTTCATATGAATCTCCAGAGGAACTAATTTAGTAACTTAAAACTGGTAATTTCCATATAGTTTCATATGTTTATGCAAGTTAGATCCATTGTTTTGATCATTTATTCATTTATCATGATTTTGGTGAATTCTACATAAGTATTAATGATAATTGTCATTTTCATGTTGTTAGTGAGTTCATAATATGTTTTTGGTTGAATTGAATGAGAAGATTTCGTCGACATAGTTGTTAGGTAAAGTTTTGGTCTAGATTGGAGACAGATCAGATCTGTATTGGTGATGGATCGATCGGAATGGTATGGGTCGGTCGGAGTAGCATGGTCGGTCGGACTTCTTTTCCAAGAAACGGTATGGATTGGTCACTTATGGGTCGGGCAATTATGGATCGACCGGAGCATCTGCGGTATGGATCGGTCAAAGTAGAGGGTGATGGATCATTCGGGCTTGGATGGATAAATTGAAGTGTAGAGTGATGGATCGGCCAAGCAATTATGGTTCAGGCAAGTATGGACCGGGTAGTTATGGTCCGCGCAGTTTGTTAAAACATGGACCGGGCAATTTTTCTTGAAGCATGGACTGGACAGAATTTATGGACTGGACACTACCATGGATCGGGCGTTTCATAAACTGGGCATTTCTATGATGACGTATGTTTTTGGATCGACGATGATCGTTGCTTCGATGTAAGTTCAGGGAGAAATGTTCGAAGTGTTGCGATGTGTTAGTTGATCGATGTAAAACAACGAATGTGATGACAACTCAAAGGTGTTCTCAATTTGTTGATAATGGTTGGATGGCCGCCGTCGATGATGACTAGAGATCCCAAAGGCCAAAGAATTATTGTTGACGTAGGTTCTAGCGGACTCAAAGCAGTGGTTACATGATTTCGTCGTATGGTCGAGTACCCTGTGCAACTCAAATGGACCTAGATACGTTTTGTTGTATGGCGTACATAGTTTTAGTTAGAATCGGGGTTTACCATTGGCCCTTGACAATTGATGTCGTGCCATTTTCAGTCATACGATTAACGATGGTTTCAAATCAGGATTGGCGGTGATAGCCAGAGTCAGTCATGGATGTTGGATGATTACCTTGGGCTGTTCATTCGATTTTCAGATGGGCAGACTAAGTGATAGGTGACAAGTGATATCTTGGTGAGGACGATGTTGCAGTTCCTTGGCGAGAAGGAGGATGGCGTATTACCTTTTCTACTATATAGTATCTGTTTTTCCACTGTTTGTTGTTTTACTCCGAGTGTTGTAGTGAGACAAATTTGTATAGACATATATGTTGTTATCCTGGTGTTTGGATATACTTTCTAGTTGTTAGGAAAGTTTGGAATTTTCTACTCAAATATGCTTCACTATTATTGTCTGTTGTAGATGTTCTAATCTATTTTATCCTTGGGCTGTGAGTTATAGGACAGGTTTTTATTGTGTTCATACCTTGATGATCGTCCATAGCTGCCCGGCACATCTTTCAGCGCATTATTCCTCTTGTTTAGTGCAGGAGTTATGGGCGGTCGTCACATTTGGTATCAGAGCTCTGGTTATCAATTTTTAACCAAAGTTCGAAGACGTAACAAGTATGACATACGTACTTGTAGATTTCTGATGGATGCATACTATATATATTAGTGTACATTAGTAGCGTTTAAACTCCATTAGCGATTTTTCTTGCAAGTGGCTAATCATTCTAATTTGCAGATTTAGAATGAGTCGACGAACTTCAAGATATACTGCTAGGGAGTAGGATGTGCCTGGAGGGTGAAATGGCGGTACACCAGATTACCCAGCCATGTTTGAGGCCATGATGGAAGCATTCATGAGAAGAGTACCCATTCTAGTGGCAGCCACGGTAGATGTAGGTGTGCAGGTGTCTAGAGTGGTGGATTTCGCGAAGCTATGCAAAGACTTCACATCTCTTGAAGGAAAGTCATTCAAAGGAACGGAGCCGACTGAAGAGGTTCAGAGGTGGATGGATTCTTGTGTTCGTATTTTTGGAGATTTGAGAATAGATAATGCAACCAAGAGAAAGCTTGCATCAAGGCAGCTACATGGAAGTGCTGTGGAGTGGTAAGTTCTGTCACTTTGGAAAGTCCAGAAGAAGAGATAACTTGGGAACATTTCCAAGTTAAATTAAAGAAGAAGTTTATCTCCACTGCTCAAAAGTCTGATTTATTTAAGAAATTGTATAGCTGAAACAGAATGGTCGGCCAGTGCTTCATTTTGTTTTTGATTTTGAGACCTTTTCGAAGTATGTTCGTTCGTATATTGACAATCCTTATCAAAAGAACGAGAAGTTCGTTATGGGTTTGGATACTTACATAGGAAGACATTGGTGGATCATCTTGACGATCCATGTGAGAAGATTGTGGAAAAAGTTGTGGGACATGAAAGCTTGTTTCCAAAGGGATAAACTGTTGTCGCTGTAAAGGAAGCTCCAAAACCACAGTAGGGTGGTAATAATAACAATAAGAAGAGGAAGGACCAACAACAGAAAGGGAAGGATGGCCAGAAGAGACAGAAAGGTGAAGTAATTTGCTACAACTACTAGAAGAAGGGCCATTATTCCAAGGATTGTAAAAATCCAAAAGCTGAGAAGAAGTGTTTCAAGTGTGGAAAACCTAGGCATGAGAAGAAGGATTGTCCAGAATTGTCCAAGGGTAAGAAGGTTATGAAGGCTTATGCTTTGGAAGCTATGCTATCTTCTTCAAGAGCTCCTACTACAGAGAAGAAGGGAAAGGGTGTCATCGTCCAAGGTACTCTTTCTGTTCGAGGTATTTCAGTTCTAGTGTTGTCTGATACTAGAGCATCACATTTTTTTCATTTGTAATGAGCTTGTTTGACGTTTGGATTTAGAGCCGAGATTTGTGATAGACCTTTGATTGTGACTAATCCGGTTAGGGGTTTGGTCAACCTTTATTTGCTTTGTCATGGTCTTGTGTTGTCGAGTTTGTTGGTTACTTTTAGGGTTTCACAAATGATTTCACAGCGGAATTGAACAAATTTTAAATGAGATCTATTACGAAAAACAATTAATCGAGTTTAAAATCATACCTAGGGTTTGAAGCTTCCTAATCCAAAACGAATTTGTGTTGATTCGAACCTTTTAGCACGACAATTCGCCGCACCCTCTATAAGATGTCCATACGAACGCCTTCCATCTTGATCTAATCAAGAAGAAAAGAAGAATGAGGTGCTAATCGCCATAAATTAGGTTTTTGGAGAAAAGGTTGATTTTTGATTCATCTAAAATGACGGCTCCCCTTATCTTGTAAAGGGAATAGTCAAACCCCTTTTTAAAACCAAGTGTGCTCCTTCAATTAAGGGAACCACTTATATACCATTTCAACACGATATAAAATATCAACGAATTAGATATTTTATTTACCCAATACATGTTCTTTCTTTATAACGTTCTAAGTGTGTGACCCGATAGGTTTTTATAACGTTGGCAATAATTTAAATCGTATTTAAATTATAAACAGTGATTGGCATCTAGCAATACGTCGCATCTACCCAAGTTATAATAAGATCAACGATTCGATACAACCTTTCTATGACCAGTATATCAATGTAATATAATCCGTTTAACCAATTTATCCAGGATTAAACTCGAGTCATGGATAGTATCATCCTCTTTATAATTTAATCCGTTTATCTTGATCGATGAGTAAACTGTTTTTGTTACATTCGACTTGAGATGTATCCAATAATCACCTTTATTGCTACTCTGTTACGAGTAACTTTAGATAATATCAAAACGCAAATATCCTCGAATAAAATTATAATGATTTCAGGTCAAAGGACCATTACATCACTGTCATTATGAGAATAACTTATGATACTGTTAATTATATTCCATGTAGTTATCTCACGGTGGGTCAACCCAATATGATATTCTCCGATACGTATTTATGTTTTGACATTAATATCACATATACTAATGATTAATGAGATGTGGTTATCAGTCAATCAACATACTAGTCTCAATGCTTTTTTATTGTCCTATATAAACAATAAAACTCGACTAGGGACATTTAAGAATTATAATACTTATCATATTATATAATCTCAAATTCAAGTCTTACTCGAACTATATAATTCCGTATTATAATTCTAAGGACTTCTATTACATTAATATTTATATTATGCAGTAAATATAATATAATAAAATATTCTTATTCCAAATAAAATAATAACATCATCAATGTTATTAATCACATCTAATGGATTGCCTCTAGGGCATAAACTCTAACAATATCCCACTTGCACTAGAGTCAATCATTCACATATCGTATACTCATGAAACAAGTGTGACTATTAAACTTCTGATGCGATAGAGTTTAATTCATTAGGTCTGTGACATTACAACTTATGTAACTTTGCAGATATGTTCATTTCTTTTGTGAACAATTTCACATAAGAATTATATTTCTTAAATATATGTTTGGATCAATAATGAGTTTGACTGTAACACCCTGTATTTTCGGTGGATATGAAAGTAACAAATCAAAGTATAATTAATTTGTAGAAAAAAAGTTAAGGGAAACGGGTTGCGCCATTGCGTTCGTCTCGGAATTCTGCTTGAGATAGAGTCCAAGTTTGCGTAAATCGGACTCCGTATGAAGAAGTTATGGCCTTCAGAAGTTTCAGAATATATAAAACAGTTCGAAACTGAATTCAAAATTCAAAACAGAACCCAGAAGCGGGTTGGGCGGGAAATTTCCCGCCCAGGACCCAGGTCGACCAGGGGGTCGACCTTAGTGTCGACCTCCCCCCTATAGATCAACCTAGGGGTCGACCTTGGCCTGTTTTGCCAGATCTGGACTGCAACGATTTTAACCTATTTTGGACGGACCGGATGGCTTCTTGGGCGATCTAATGGCTCTAAAACACACTCTACACCTATAAAATTGTGACGGCCCCAAAACCCGACGACGGTGTCAAGGGTAATCTTTGGAATATAACACATAAACAGATAATAGCAGAACAGAAATAAATAAATAAATACACCAGATAATGAACAATAATACACCGGATATACAATAATCATCAGAGTTACATAGTATACAGGATCATACTTAGTACAAATACAGTTCAGCTATACATAAATGTCTACAGAAGATACAAACATAATATGTACAATAGGAGCTGAACAGCGTAAAAGAGATAAATGATAGAATCCATTTTCAACTCCAGCTATCCAGAAAGAGCCTGCTAAAACCTGAATACAAGGCTGCCCGTGTAGAAATAAGGGCACCCGAGTTTGCAAGTGAAACAAACTACGAGTCAGTCATGGGACTGGTATGAGAAATCCACTTAACACATTCTATAAGGTGGCTAATCACAGGACCACGCCGCTTTCGGGGAACGGGTTTACTCCATTGGATTGCCAATGCTTTAAAACAAGTAAATCTTTTAAACATCGCAATGCTTTTTATAAAAATGAAGCCATTATAAGACTCAGTTCCCATCACACAATGCAACGCAAACCGAAGGATAGAGTTTTACCTTATAATGGCCAAAATATGCTTGATACGAATAAAACAAAAGAATTTGATATTATTACTAGTGTTTATAAGTTTCAAAAACAATTTCAATCATAACTATCAATCATAGACGACATGGGTACCATATATCATGTCGCCATATATATATATATATATATATATATATATATATATATATATATACAATCAAAACCGCACAGTCACGTATTTGGAAATTGGATTTCCATCATGAACCAAGGCAAAAGATAGCCCTTACCGAATTCGAGACGCTCTAGCCTGTGTCTCAGGAAAGTACTCAGTCAAGCCTTTGGATCGTCAGGGCCGGTCCACCGATGTGGATTAAAATTCATGAACATTACGTTTCCCCGCCCCTTGGGGCGTAAATGAGTCCACTGACTCTATCGGCTTCACATAGTCACCGATATATCCGAGGCGCCTCGCAACAGCAACAACCAGATAGGTGAAAAATAGTATAAATGTCAGCCAGTTTAAGCACCGATACCACCTCTAGCTAGAAGGAAACGCATGCCCTCCCTGAGGTCCTCTCCTGTTTCTGGTTCATACCGGGGTGTGAGGTTCGCGAATTCACGTTATACACAAAGCTACGCCACACAGGCGGTGCTTTGATCATCAACCACAGGACTTTGCTCTTCAACATAAGACTTGATCTCTGCATCTTAGCATGCCACATAGGCAATTCACACCATGCAACTGATGGCTATCAATCACATAGAATGAATTCCAATGTCAGACACACAGTCCATTTACAAGTCCGTTCTGGGTTTGAACGAAACCAGAGGCACTATATTCCTCGCATACCCATCGATCTCCACGTACGTCTGGACGATCACCACTCATTATCCATATTTTGGGATGTCTCCCAATCAGGACATCAGTTACCATCCAAACTAGGTGAAGATCTCCGGTCTTCAACCACCGTCTTCATCTTCAATTTCTTATCGTCGATTCAGTTGTTCAGAATGGGATAAACCCGGTCTTTCTGAGCGACCCGCGTATATAATAAACAAGTGCTACACAAACACAACATATGCTTCATTCCAATTCATTAGTCACTAACCGTAAATTAGTAAGAGAACGATTTCCCAAATATTAATCCCGAAGGCCGAAACCAACATCAGATCAAAACCCAGGAAACCATTCGACTTAACCAACCTCCAGTTAGTTTCTAAATTTCATATTCCATATCGTTTATAATATTTTATAACGATTTATCGCTATTTTTATTTATTTAAAAATAGCCAAATTATTCAAACGACGCTTCGGGCCATAACGCGGCCGTGGCACTGTTTTTCTTCAGATTTGATTTACACATATCTGAAAATCTAACCGTTGTATCTTCACATAATTTATATCATTAGAAAGATCTTTTCAAAACGAATCCGACGGTTCCTGTTTCGGGAAAATCCGACAGTCGGATCTCCCGGTACAATTGTTTGAAGTTTCGATTTCAAATTACGAACTGCAGCATCGTTATTCGATTTAATTTAATTATATTTATATATATATATATATAATCCATTTTGGCGCTGTTTTTCTTTAGATTTGAATTAAACATTCCAGATGATCCAACTGTTGGATCTTTACAAAGTTGGTGCCATTGGAAAGATATTTCCAAGGCGAACCCAACGGTTGTGGTTTCGAGAAAATCCGATGGTTGGATCTCCCTCAATAATCGTTTGAAATCCTGGTTTCAAAATACGAACTGCAGCTTCGTTATTTGATTTAATTTAATTTAATTATATTTATACATATATATAAATATAATCGATTCTTCGATTTCAAAACCATATTCATTTCATACCTTGGATAAAAATGATACTTTTATCCAATAGACATTTATTTCAGCACTTCACTATTTTTAACAATTCAGGTATATAATAAAAATGTGATTTTTATTGTAAAAGAATTTATTTCAAAACACGATTATTTTATATAGTTCAAACAGATGATAAAAATGTGATTTTTATTATAGAACAATTTATTTCAAAACACGATTATTTTATATAGTTCAAACAGATGATAAAAATGTGATTTTTATTATAAAAGGATTTATTTCAAAACACGATTATTACAAAACACCTGAATTTCTATTCAACACATGAATATAGTTTCAACAAATGAAAATAAATCAAACACAGAAAGATTTCAGGAAATTTCGAAAGCATAACGGCAGGGTAGTTAAAACCGGGACCGTATCAAAGTACGGCTCCTCGCTCTACCTTAAAACCTTGCGGTTTTTGACAATGGGGATTTCATGCATCTAATTCGCACGTAAGCATCATGTATATTTTTCTTTTCCAAAAAACTCATCCTATGTGGATTCAACCAAATAATTCTCAACCACAAACGGGTATTTTTCAACCACAATCAATCAATTTCAAACCACAAACAATTCAAATCAACCATTCGCTACCAACCAATTTTCACGCCAATCACAACCAATAAATATCGTCCATGGTTTGTGGACGAGGGGTGTATATATATATATATTTATATATATATAAGTAAATTTCACTTCTATTCAACACATATATAATTTTTACAGCGCATATACAACTTATACATCGAACATACAACTTATACAACGCTTATACATGAGGAGTACAACGCTTATATAACTCATACATCGACTATATAATTTATACATCGTCATTTTTTCCATATCGTTTATAATTTAGAAATCTCACATTGCTTTTCGTGTTGCCAAAATTTGTAGAAGGCTCAGAAAAATATCCAGTCCCTTCTAGAATGTAGAAGGCGTCCTCGCGGTCCCGGTGTCTCTTGTTTCACTGGATTTCGATAAGAAACGAAAAAGATACAATTTTTAGAAGTTTGCAATGGTTATAAGGTGTTAAAACAGTTTAAACCTCTATCAGCCGTGTACCTTTCAGAACTGCTCGAAACAAGTGTTTCAATTTTCACCCAAACCGAAGCACTTCGTCGAGATCGGGTTACGCAGCGTCGAAGAGACCGGAAATCTGCACCTGGCGCCGGTGGTTGCTCGCTGATCGGTGGTGGCTACTGACGGTGGCGGCGTTCGAAAGTTGCGGGCTTCAGAGAGGTGATTCTCTCACTTCAGGCAACGATACAGGCGGTGGTGGGTATGGATTTGAAGATCGTTCAGAGGGCTTCAAAACCCACTATGGCGAGCTCGATATCGTTGAGAGGTTGAAGAGAAAAAGAAGAGAGAAGGTTCGAGGTGTTTTCCGTCGTTTACTGAAGAGAGTGGCGGGTTTGACCCGGTCAACGCGGAGTGAGGAAGAATGAATTCCATTGGCCCATTTTTTTTTATTTATATTATTTTTAAATCCGAAAATACCCCCCTTTCACACACGAACTCCAATTCAAACCCAATGACTGTCGTCCCTAGCTAAATACCCCCATTCCGAACACAATGGAATATGTTTCGTAGGCCAATTCGACTATTACAGTCAGTTATTCTTTAAATTAAAATATATAACATTTAAATTCTGTTTTGAATGTACATTTTAATTTGCCGGGACCACAAACTAATTCTAAAAATTCCAGAAAAATAAATCTAGCTATATTTTGACGATATGGTCCCAACAAAACTAGTTTTGTCGAATTTTGAGACCGTTTGAAAAATGGCCCTTTTCTGGTCGATCCAATTTAACTGTAATTGACCAAAACACGTTTTCCTTTGCCACGCTCACATACTAGCTTCAAAAATTATGAAATTTGAAACTAGCAATAGTTTGACATCCCGGATCCAACAAAAGTGGTTTCGTTGAATTCCGAGGTCGTTTGCAAAATGGCCATTTTCACGAGCTATATAAACTTCATAGCGACCTTTCAGAAAATTCATTTGGCCATAACTTTTGCTTCCCGCTATGAAACTTCGATTTTTCAGATTGGTTAGAAAGGTATTCACTAACAGATTTAAATATTTTGGTTTCACTCAAATCCATTTTCTTTTACACCTGGTACAGTCAGGCAAAGTTTGAATTCAAAATTTGAAACTACTGCGCCATTTCAGGCCATATTTATAATTAGAATTAATTATATTCATTTTCAAATGTCGATTCAAACTCACTTTCCATCGTTATTATTTAAAATATTTAAAATCCACTTAAATAGCCAATTTAAAAAAAATTAATTGGTTCAGATTTTCTAGGTTGTTACAATCTCCCCCACTTAAAACTTTTCGTCCCCAAAAAGGAACAAAGTCGGAAGTGGCTTGATTAATCAACTCTACTTCCAATCTGGCTTCCATTCTCCAACTTTTCAGTTTATGAGAATTTTCAAATTCTTCAAAAAAAATTGGCTAACACCTGGAATTTTCGAAAAATTTCGCCATAACCTCCTTTGTATGGGGAGGGGTTTGGAAATTTATTGGGCCGTATTAGGTACCCAATAAATCCTATAAAGCATACACATATTTATAGTGATATATTCTGGTGTTTACAGGGGAGCGTGTATAGATAATAACTCCAGATAATAAATTCTCGTCACCCTATCAAAGCCTGAGGGAGTGTGTATTTTAATTGCTCCAGAGAATAAATTCTCGTCACTTCGTCCCCTGTGGGAAATAAATAATCCATGTGTCGTATCTAATAACTAAAGAGACGTGATTATTGTCAACTCCAGACCTGTGTGAGTTTTTTATTAATCTGGCAATTTTACCGTTACAATTTTATATGGTCCATATCAGTCATCAGTTCAACCTGTAATAAATAGTCCATATTTGTCATCAGTTCAACCTGTAATACATAGTCATCGCCATACAAGCCTCTCGCTCGTATGGTAATCTTCCACCTCGTCACACAAGCTCCAAATGCTTGTGTGGTATATGAAGAAGTATGCTATCTTCCAGAAGTATGCCATCTTCAAAAAGTATGCCATGCAGTGTAGTTCAAAATTAATTGTTACTATCCTATGGAGACATTTATTAATTACACACAGAATAACCAGCACTCCGCATCCAATGGCACTCATAGGAGTTGATATAATAATAAAATTGCGCATCCAACTCTTTAAGGTTTACCTATTTGTCGGGCACGTAAATAAATTCTTTACTCAACAGCTATTCCATTTACCTGTTCAAACATATATAATGCACATGTATATATTTCTATCCATTTCTAATTAATTCTTTAATCAGTTCAATGTGTGATTTATTCGAATAAATTCTACCATTCCTCCTCTTATTGATTTAATTAACTATCATTCTAATAATTTAATTAATCAAATCCACAATCACACAACACAAACATCAATCCATCT
The DNA here is from genome assembly GCA_030737875.1 of Allium sativum. Taxonomy (NCBI): domain Eukaryota; kingdom Viridiplantae; phylum Streptophyta; class Magnoliopsida; order Asparagales; family Amaryllidaceae; genus Allium; species Allium sativum. Next base: position 327,032,796 of record CM060926.1, read on the forward strand.
ATTTATAACTTTTCACAAATATATTAGTTAATTAATATATTCTTTTAAATCATTCAGACTATATAATTAAAATTTTACATCCATGAAAAGAAAACAACAACAAAATAGAAAACACAATGGAAATTGCAAAGTATGGTATATGTACCTTGCACCGGAGTCAGTCAGAGATATCCACTCTGCACTTAGGATAGGCTTTCTTAATGCTTTCCTCTGTTTCCCAAGTACAGTCTCGCGGATCTCCACTCCATTGCACTTTGACTAAGTGAACCTTCTTGTTCCTCAGCTCTTTGATTTCTTTGCCAATGATCTTCCACGACTCTCTTCTAACTGCCAATTCTGGAGTGATTTCCAAATCCTGTTGTGCGGCTTCTTCTACAACAAGGTCTAGATCATGTACATGCTTTCGAAGTTGAGATACGTGAAACACATCATGTACTCCAGGCAACCAATCTGGCAATTGAACTCTATAAGCGAGAGTCCCAATCCATTCAAGTATAGGAAATGGACCAATAAATTTGGGCGCCAACTTCCCAGTTTTGCCAAATCGAATTACTCCTCCCATCGGAGAAACCCTTAGCTACACATAGTCACTAACAACGAAGGCTAAATCCCTCCTTCTCGAGTCTGCATAGCTCTTCTGTCGGCTTTGAGCGGCGAGAAATCGTTTCTTAACGAAATCGACTTTATTCGCAGCTTCGCAAATCATATCTGTCCCCAATACGAGTTTATTACCGGGTTCGACCCAACAAGCAGGAGATCGGCACGGTCTACCATACAATGCTTCGAATGGTGACATTGTCAGGCTTGCTTGGAAGTTGTTGTTGTATGAGAATTCGGCCAAATGCAAATGGTCTTCCCAGGATCCGCCAAAATCAATAATACATGCCCGCAATAGATCTTCTAGAATACGATTCACCCTCTCAGTTTGACCATCTGTCTGAGGATGATAAGCGGTGCTTTAGTTCAGCTTCGTTCCCAATTCTACTTGAAATGCCTCCCAGAATTTGCTAGTAAATATTGGATCTCTATCACTAACTATACTGAGCGGCACTCCGTGTAGTCTAACAATTTCCTTGAAATATATCTGCGCCAGACTCTGAGCTGTTCTGTTCGATCTGACAGGTATGAAATGGGCGGTCTTCGTGAAGCGATCTACGATCACCCAAATACTGTCATTTCCTCTTCTGGTTCTGGTAAAACCATCTATGAAGTCCATGGAAATATGTTCCCACTTCCAACCAGGAACGTCCAGTGGTTGCAACAATCCAGCAAGTTTCTGTTGGTCGCTTTTGACTAGTTGGCAAGTATGGCATCGACTAACATATAAAGAAATGTCTCTCTTCATCGACTTCCACCAGAAAGTGCATTTGATGTCATTATACATTTTGCTTACTCCTGGATGGATACTAAGTTTTGACTTGTGGCATTCATCCAGCACTTCCTTTCGGAGCTCAGAAATGTTAGGAGCACAGATTCGACCTTTTAGCCTTAGAATCCCATCATTATCAACTTGAAAACTCGAGGGCTCGCCTTTTTGAATTATCTCTCTGATCTTTTGAATGAGGTGATCATCCTTCTGAAGAGCAGATATTTTATCAATCAATGAAGTCATAATGATAAAACTGGCGATTATTGCATTCTTTCGACTCAGCGCATCGGCCTCAACATTGGCTTTCCCTGGAGTGTATAGAATCTCAAAATCATATGCTGCAAGGAACTCTAGCAACCGTTGCTGCCTCAGATTCAAGTCTTTCTGGGTGAACAGATACTTTAGCGACTGATGATCTGCAAACAGTTCGAATCTCTCACCCAAAAGATAGTGTCTCCAGATTTTCAAAGAAAATACGATAGCCAACAACTCAAGATCATGCGTAACGTAATTCTTCTCATATGGTTTTAGCTGACGGCTAGCATAAGCAACCGCTTGACCTCTTTGCATTAATACTGCACCAAGGCCTTCTCTAGAGGCATCTGTCCAGACTTTGAAGTCCTCATTGCCATCAATAATTGTTAACACTGGAGCAGTAGTTAATTTTACTTTTAGCTTCTGAAAAGCCTCCTCACATTCAGGAGTCCACTTGAATTTTGAGTGCTTCTTTGTATTGCTAGATATCTTCGAAAAATCTTCAACGAACTTCCGGTAATAACTAGCCAATCCAAGAAAACTTCGGACTTCTGTGGGAGTACTAAGCTGTTTCCAATTTTGAATAGCGGTGATTTTACTTGGATCCACAACAATTCCTTCTTTTTATACGACGTGGCCAAGAAATTTCACTTCATCTTGCCAGAATATACATTTGGACAGTTTGGCTTTCAATAAATTCCTTCTCAGAATTTCTAGAACTTGCTCCAAATGTTTTTCATGTTCGGCCTTTGACTTAGAGAAGATTAGAATATCATCAATAAAAACCAGAACAAACTTATTCAAGACTCCTCTGAACACTCGATTCATCAAATCGATGAAGTATGCTGGAGCGTTACATAAGCCGAATGGCATTACTAACCACTCATAGAATAAGTCGGGACCTCTGAATGATGTCATAGGAACACATTCTTCGGAAATACGAAGCTGATGGAAACCTGTAGCTAGGTCCATCCTTGAAAATACTTGTGCTCCATTCAGACGATCCAATAAATCATCGATTCGTGGCAACGGATATTTATTCTTTATTGTCTACTTATTCAAGTCGCGATAATCCACACATAGTCGCAGAGTACCGTCAGACTTTGGGACAAACACCACTGCTGCTCCCCAATCAGAGAAACTAGGCCTGATCAGACCCTTCCATACAAGCTGTCGAGTTTGATTGACTAGTTCTTCTTTCTCCTTTAGGGTCATTCTCCGAATAACGTGCACTATTGGCCTTGCGTTCGGAATTAAAGCGATTTTGAAATCAATTTCTCTCTACGGAGGTAAGCTGACAACTTCTTCGAACACATCTGCATAATTCTTTACGATAGGAATATCTTTGATGAGGTCGGGAATATTCTCTATGACTACAGGGATATTTTCTATTTGAGCAGGAGAAACATCCAAAGCTGCCCAGAAGTCTTTTCTATTAGAATTCTAACCTTCACAGGGAATGGTTATATAATCACCTGATTTAATCTTCGCCGTAACGGCTCTGTCGGCACATTTAACCTCAGCTTCATATTTGGTCAACCAGTCTAACCCCAAGATAAGATCAAATTCTGTAAAATTCATGACGACTGCGATGGTAGGGAACCGATAACGAGAAAAAGAAACCGGCACCCCACAAACCCAACTGAGATCGAGGGAACCCCCAACCGGATTATGGACAGTCATTGGTTCTTTGAGCTTCTTCAAATTCAAATCCAGTTTCTTAACCGCATTCTTTGCAACAAAGCTTCGCGACGCGCTTATATCAAATAGTACCTTAACTGGAATATCTTTGACAGTTAGCGTGCCTTCTAAAACATCTGGTCTTTCTTGACTAGCTGAGGGCCCAGAAGTTTCTGCCACTTCATTTATATGTACTGCTTCAGATTTCTTTGAGAGTTGGCACTCCCGTGCAATATGACCTGCTTGGTGACACTTATGACATTTCCTTTCACCATGTCAGTTCTTTTGCTTCTTAATAGGTTTGGATCCGTTCTTGATTCGTTTCTTTAAGGGTCCACAATTTATCGACAAATTCCCTTTCTGATGGCAGTTATTGCATATGGCAGTGGTTACTGGTTCTTTCTCAGATCTGGCCCTTTTCCAAACTTTAGGCTTCTTACTGACCTCAGACCTTGTACTGGCCCTCGGACGATTAGTTTCAGACTCACCTTTATTACTGGAACTGACTTCCTCTTCGTGGCGTAACATACCTTTCTTGTCGAGATCCTCATACTGGTAAGCCATGTATATCATTTCAGTAAAGGAAGCTTCACATTCCTCATCACACTATTCTGGTATTTTCTTTGTAGACCATGAATAAACCTCAGATTCTTCCTCTTTGGGTCTTGATTCAGATGAGGGGCAAAATGAGAGAGTTCGTTGAATTTCTTATGATATTCTGGAAGGGTCATATCTCCTTGTATCAGATAAGAGAATTCATCACATAACCGCTCAGTTGCTTCAGGAGGAGTAAATCTTTCTAGGAAAATCACTTTGAATCTATCCCAGGTGATATCACCTTCTGGATTATCTTTAATAATCGAATCCCACCAGAACAAAGCTTCATCTTTGAGTGCCCAAGATGCCGGTAATCTTCTCTGGTCATCCCTCAGCTTTAAACCATCAAAGATTTTCTCAGCAGAACGAATCCAAGCTTGTATTTTCATAATAGACTCTTCATCCGAGAACGGTTTTCCACCCAGATTTCTATATTTCATAAATAGAGCTTCTATATCTGAGTCGGTATTACTTCTTCTGTTTCTGGCACTCATTTTCTAGTACGTCCGCAAATGGCAGACAAAGTGTCAGGTCAATAGAAAAGATATTTCCAAACATAGAGACATATACTTTAAATGTAAATGTATCTATTACGGTGTTACTTCATTCTGCTACTCATACTAGGATATTATTGATCCTATCTATAATGAGTTATTCGTCCTAGAACACTACTGGTTCTATTTTTGACGAGTTCGTTAATATGTTATATTCCAGCACTAAGCTTAACCAAAGCTCTGATACCACGTGTGACGACCCCAAAACCCCGTACAACGGTGTCAAGGGTAATCTTTGGAATATAACACATAAATAGATAATAGCAGAACATAAATAAATAAAAACACCAGATAATGAACAATAATACACCGGATATACAATAATCATCAGAGTTACACAAAATACAGGATCATACTTAGTACAAATACAGTTCAGCTATACATAAATGTCTACAGCGGATACAAACATAATATGTACAATAGGAGCTGAACAGCATAAAAGAGATAAATGATAGAATCCATCTTCAGCTCCAGCTATCCAGAAAGAGCCTGCTAAAACCTGAATACAAGGCTGCCCGTGTAGAAATAAGGGCACCCGAGTTTGCAAGTGAAACAAACTACGAGTCAGTCATGGGACTGGTATGAGAAATCCACTTAACACATTCTATAAGGTGGCTAATCACAGGACCACGCCGCTTTCGCGGAACGGGTTTACTCCATTGGATTGCCAGTGCTTTAAAACAAGTAAATCTTTTAAACATGACAATGCTTTTTATAAAAATGAAGCCATTATAAGACTCAGTTCCCATCACACAATGCAACGCAAACCGGAGGATAGAGTTTTACCTTATAATGGCCAAAATATGCTTGATACGAATAAAACAAAAGAATTTTATATTATTACTAGTGTTTATAAGTTTCAAAAACAATTTCAATCATAACTATCAATCATAGACGGCATGGGTACCATATATCATGTCGCCATATATATATATATATATATATATATATATATATATATATATATATACACACACAATCAAAACTGCACAGTCACGTATTTGGAAATTGGATTTCCGTCATGTACCAAGGCAAAAGATAGTCCTTACCGAATTCGAGACGCTCTAGCCCGTGTCTCAGGCAAATACTCAGTCAAGCCTTTGGATCGTCAGGGCCGGTCCACCGATGTGGATTAAAATTCCTGAACACTACGTTTCCCCGCCCCTTGGGGCGTAAATGAGTCCACTGACTCTATCGGCTTCACATAGTCACCGATATATCTGAGGCGCCTCGCAACAGCAACAATCACATAGGTGAAAAATAGTATAAATGTCAACCAGTTTAAGCACCGATCCCACCTCTAGCTAGAAGGAAACACATGCCCTCCCTGAGGTCCTCTCCTGTTTCTGGTTCGTACCGGGGTGTGAGGTTCGCGAATTCACGTTATACATAAAGCTACGCCACACAGACGGTGCTTTGATCATCAACCACAAGACTTTGCTTTTCAACGGAAGCCTTGATCTCTACATCTTAGCATGCCACACAGGCAATTCACACCATGCAACTGATGACTATCAATCACACAGAATGAATTCCAATGTCAGACACACAGTCCATTTACAAGTCCGTTCTGGGTCTGAACGAAAGCAGAGGCATTATATACCTCGCATACCCATCGGTCTCCACGTACGTCTAGACGATCACCACTTATTATCCATATTTTGGGATGCCTCCCAATCAGGACATCAGTTACCACCCAGACGAGGTGAAGATCTGCGGTCTTCAACCACCGTCTTCATCTTCGATTTCTTATCGTCGATTCAGTTGTTTAGAATGGGATAAACCCGGTCATTCTGAGCAATACGCGTATATAATAAACAAGTGCTACACAAACATAACATACGCTTCATTCCAATTCATTAGTCACTAACCGTAAATTAGTAAGAGAACGATTTCCCAAATATTAATCCCGAAGGTCGAAACCAACATCATATCTAAACCCAGGACACCATTCGACTTAACCAACCTCCAGTTAGTTTCTAAATTTCATATTCCATATCGTTTATAATATTTTATAACGATTTATCGCAATTTTTATTTATTTAAAAATAGCCAAATTATTCAAACGACGCTTCGGGCCATAACGCGGCCATGGCGCTGTTTTTCTTCAGATTTGATTTACACATATCTGAAAATCTAACGTTGGATCCTCACATAATTTATATCATTAAAAAGATCTTTTCAAAACAAATCCAACAGTTCCAGTTTCGGGAAAATCCGACGGTTGGATCTCCCGGTACAATCGTTTGAAGTTTCGATTTCAAATTACGAACAGCAGCATCGTTATTCGATTTAATTTAATTATTTATATATATATATAAATATAATCCATTCTGGCACTGTTTTTCTTCAGAATTGAATTAAACATTCCAGACAATCCAACCGATGGATCTTTACAAAGTTGGTGCCATTGGAAAGATATTTCCAAGGCGAACCCAACGGTTGTGGTTTCGAGAAAATCCGATGGTCGGATCTCCCTCAATAATCGTTTGAAATCACGGTTTCAAAATACGAACTATAGCTTCGTTATTCGATTTAATTTAATTATATTTATACATATATATAAATATAATCGATTCTTCGATTTCAAAACCATATTCATTTCATACCTTGGATAAAAATGATATTTTTATCCAACAGACATTTATTTCAACACTTCACTATTTTTAACAATTCAGGTATATAATAAAAATGTGATTTTTATTGTAAAAGAATTTATTTCAAAACACGATTATTTTACATAGTTCAAACAGACGATAAAAATGGGATTTTTATTATAAAACAATTTATTTCAAAACACGATTATTATATATAATTCAAATAGATGATAAAAATGCGATTTTTATTATAAAAGGATTTATTTCAAAACACGATTATTACACAACACCTGAATTTCTATTCAACACATGAATATAGTTTCAACAAATGAAAATAAATCAAACACAGAAAGATTTCAGGAAATTTCGGCAGCATAACGGCAGGGTAGTTAAAACCGGGACCGTATCGAAGTACGACTCCTCGCTCTACCTTAAAACCTTGCGGTTTTTGACAATGGGGATTTCATGCATCTAATTCGCACACAGGCAACATGTATATTTTTCTTTTCCACAAAACTAATCCTATGTGGATTCAACCAAATAATTCTCAACCACAAACGGGTATTTTTCAACTACAATCAATCAATTTCAAACCACAAACAATTCAAATCAACCATTCGTTATCAACCAATTTTCTCACCAATCATAACCCATAAATATCGTCCATGGTTTGTGGACGAGGGGCGTGTATATAAATATATATATAAGTAAATTTCACTTCTATTCAACATATATATAATTTTTACAATGCATATATAACTTATACATCGAACGTACAACTTATACAACGCTTATACATGAGGTGTACAACGCTTATATAACTCATACATCGACTATATAATTTATACATCGTCATTTTCCATATCGGTTATAATTTAGAAATCTCACATTGCTTTTCGTGTTGCCAAAATTTGTAGAAGGCTCAGAAAAATATCCGGTCCCTTCTAGAATGTAGAAGGCGTCCTCACGGTCCCGATGTCTCTTGTTTCACTGGATTTCGATAAGAAACGAAAAAGATACAATTTTTAGAAGTTTGCAATGGTTATAAGGTGTTAAAACAGTTTAAACCTCTATCAGTCGTGTACCTTTCAGAACTGCTCGAAACAAGGGTTTCGATTTTCACCCAAACCGAAGCACTTCGTCGAGATCGGGTTACGCAGCATCGAAGAGGCCGGAAATCTGCACCTGGTGCCAGTGGTTGCTCGTTGATCAGTGGTGGCTACTGACGGTGGCGGCATTTGAAAGTTGCGGGCTTCAGAGAGGTGATTCTCTCACTTCAGGCAACGATACAGGCGGTGGTAGGTATGGATTTGAAGATCGTTCAGAGGGCTTCAAAACACACTATGGCGCGCTCGATATCATTGAGAGGTTGAAGAGAAAAGGAAGAGAGAAGGTTCGAGGTGTTTTCTGTCGTTTACCGAAGAGAGTGGTGGGTTTGACCCGGTCAACGCGGAGTGAGGAAGAATGAATTCCTTGGCCCATTTTTTTATTTATATATTTTTAAAATCCGAAAATACCCCCCTTTCACACACGAACTCCAATTCAAACCCAACGACTGTCGCCCCTAGCTAAATACCCCCATTCCGAACACAATTGAATATGTTTCGTAGGCCAGTTCGACTGTTACAATCAGTTATTCTTCAAATTAAAATATAAAACATTTAAATTCTGTTTTGAATGTACATTTTAATTTTCCGGGACCACAAACTGATTCTAAAAATTCCAGAAAAATAAATCTAGCTATGTTTTGACGATACGTCCCAACAAAACTGGTTTCGTCGAATTCTGAGACCATTTGAAAAATGGCCCTTTTCTGGTCGATCCAATTTAACTGTAACTGACCAAAACACGTTTTCCTTTGCGACGCTCACATACTAGCTTCAAAAATTATGAAATTTGAAACCTAGCAATAGTTTGACATCCCAGATCCAACAAAAGTGGTTTCGTCGAATTCTGAGGTCGTTTGCAAAATGGCCATTTTCACGGGCTATATAAACTCCATAGCGACCTTTCAGAAAATTCATTTGGCCATAACTTTTGCTTCCCGCTATGAAACTTCGATTTTTCAGATTGGTTAGAAAGGTATTCACTAACAGATTTAAATATTTTTGGTTTCACTCAAATCCGTTTTGTTTTGCACCCGGTATAGTCAGGCAAAGTTTGAATTCAAATTTTGAAACTACTACGCCATTTCAGGCCTTATTTATAATTTGAATTAATTATATTCATTTACAAACGTCGATTCAAACTCACTTTCCATCGTTATTATTTAAAATATTTATTTTAAATATATAAAATCCACTTAAATAGCCAATTTAAAAAATTTAAATTGGTTCAGATTTTCCGGGTTGTTACAAAAATAGTGCCTAGACCTAACCTAATTCATATCAATTCCTTCTGACGCCGCTATGCTGCTAAACTCTCAACTCTCTTAGCTGCCGCCTCTAAAACCCAAATCAAATTAGGAGTTCTTCATCAAACAATCAGCTTTGAAGATTAATCAGCACCAAATTAGAGATTATACTGCAACAACGATTCTATTGTCTTTCTTATCCGAGCAATGTAAGTCGGTTACTTTTTAGATTTGAACACCGAGATCTAGTTGTGATGTGTAATTATATGGATATGAGAATATGCCTGATCCTTTCATTTGAATCTGTGCTTGTATATGCCTTTGGATCTGATTCAGGACTATTGTGGTTAACTGCCTATGACTATGACTATGACTATGAGACTATGCCTATGACTATGACTTTGAGCCTATTGCCTATGACTATGACAATGACAATTGTGGCTAATCGACTATTATTATGACTATGGGATTATTGCCTAGAATTATGACTATGAAATTGGATCTAAGCTTGATTATCTCTTCAGATCTATTCTTTTTTCTTCTTGAATCTTTATTTTTGGGGATTTTTCTATTAATTTAGATCTATCCAAGTTCTTGAACCTAGATTACTATTCAAACCTTTTCATGTTCATAATTTTATCAGATCTGTTTGCCTGCGATGTTTTAATCAATTTATTCATTATAATTGTTAGATCTGTGATTTATGAATTTGGAATTATCATCTTATGCCTATTCTTGTGCCTATCTTTTCATTCTTGTTTATTCCCTTTTACCTATGAATCTAGATTGATCTATAATCTAGACTGAATCATGATTACACGAACGATGGGAATATGACTTGGGCAAAACATGAAATTTACATGAATTTGATTGTAAACTTGGAAATTGGCATAACATGAACATGATTATCCTTTCAATGTTCCATCTTGCTTCTCCCCTTATTTTATGAATCTTGAGTGGAATCTCGAAATACGTACGTTATAAATGCGGGGGTAATTGGTTGTAACATGAAATTGATATTATTTGGCATAATTTGGAACATGTATCATGGCATGATTGTTAAGTTATAATTTGGAGTAATTTGACATGAATTATGGAATATGTAATTTGACATATTAAACTTAGAATTGGCATGAACGAAAAAGTATGAAATTTAGCATATAAAATCTAGTTTTGGGCATAACTTGAGAAATGGGAACATGACTAGTTTTGGTGAATTTTGGTAATTGGTATGAAACGGTATAATTGGTATACCATTAATTATGAACATAATTAATGTTATAATTTAATTGTGAATAATTTACATATACACCGTAAATATGTAAACTAGTAAAGGATGAGAATGTCTAACCCGAGGTTAGATAGAGTTGTGGTGTAAAACTGCCCAGAACCGCCCGGCACATCCAGTAACCACAACAACACCTATCTAATGTGAGAGGTTAGTGCATCATGCCCAAGAAAAACCCGAGGTTAGATTGAGTTGTGGTGTAAAACTTCCCGGAACCACCCGGCACATCTAGTAACCACAACAACACCTATCTAATGTGAGAGGTTGGTGCATTAATAAATTAATTAATGCTAATGAACAAGACATGCTAATGAATGACTAGGGTTAAGTTCATTGGAACACTTAGCCAGTATAACATAAATGACTAGGGTTAAGTTAATAGGGAACACTTAACCGGTATAGCATGATAAATGGGTAGGGTTAAGTAATAAGAAACAATTAACCAATATAACTTGGTTTGTGGTAGGGTTAAGTCAACTAAGGCAACACTTAACCATTATAACATGTTAATTAAGCAGATGGTAGGGTTAAGTAACACAAGAGGAACACTTAACCGTTATAACATGTTAATTAAGAAGATGGTAGGGTTAAGTAACACGAGAGGAGCACTTAACCAATATATATATATATAACATGATGTGTGATAGGGTTAAGTAACATAAGAGGAACACTTAACCAATATATATAACATGATGTGTGACAAGGTTAAGTAACACAAGGGGAACACTTAACCAATATAACATGGTGAACGAGTGGGGTTAAGTTAATAGGAACACTTAACCAACTTAACATGGTGAATAAATAAGGTTAAGTTAATAGGAAACACTTAACCGACATGACGTGATAAGTAGGTGAGTTAAGTTAACATGAACAAACGACACTTAACCAATATAACATGATGTATGGGCGAGTTAAGTTAACTTGAATGAATGGATAAAACTTAACCATTATATAAACATGCTTGAATTTGTAGGAGGGTTAAGTACACGTTGAGTTGGTGGGTAATATTAGTAAATGTAGGCCCATAAAACTTAACCATTATATAAACATGCTTGAATCTGTGGGAAGGTTAAGTACACGTCGGGTTGGTGGGTAATATTAATAAATATGGGCCCACAAAACTTAACCATTATATAAACATGCTTGAATCGGTGGGAGGGTTAAGTACATATCGGGTTGGTGGGTAATATTTGTAAATATAGGCCCACAAACTTAACCAGTAGGAAACCCTAGTATGTGGACCCATTTCAGCAGTAACCCACATAGATGTATCACGGTACCCTGAGCTAGGCAGGGTGGGGCATGATTACTGGGCTGATTATAAGTGGTCAAAGATAACGGCAGGGGGTACGTCAGTGTAGGTTCCGACGGTTTACGGGCATGCACGTACTCTGGAGTGGAAAAAGCAGGCACTGGGTACCAGTAGTTATACACTATGCATCTTGATTCGTGTCGGGTCGCTATCATAAGGATTGATACACCTTATGGTGGGACCAGCACAGAGTAACTACACGTAAGAGAAGGCCGATTGACACAGACACAAGGAAAATTAATACACGTAGGGAGCCGATCGATAGGGTAGTAAGGGTACATCTAACATCTTCATAGCAATTGGGCTGATTGAGGTGGAATCCTCATAATAGATGTACACTTGAAGGCTACCACAACTGCGGGGATTGGGATCACGTTGTAATATTATCATTTTTTTTAATACAGATTACGAGTTAGGACACTATTTAGGTGGTGCAGAGATATAGAAATTAGAATAACAAGGTAGTAGCGAAGCAGAGAAAGTATAGAAGCGCGTCTAGTTTATCTTGCCTTATCACATCTTGTGCTAATCTTATGTTATCTTATTGTCCCTGTCATCATAGTGTTGTCTTGTATTCAGTTAATTCATGTCATGTTGCTTTTACCTGTTCATAAGTTGAAAGTTACTGAACTTACCAGGCTTTATGTCGCACTCTGTTTTCTTTCGTCTTCTTTTCTTCCGTTCCCCCCCCCCTCTAGGTAGTCAGCGAGGGAATAGCTCAGATTAGTTTGGACCGTTGCTCTTTCCAAGCTTGAGGACTCTTTGACGTGTTTGCTTTGGACTCTCTTTTCCAGTGCTATGGCTGGCTCATGCTTTATTGGGGAATATCATTGTCATTTATGCTTCTTTAATTTGTTAAACAAGATAGATACTTTGGTATGGGAAAACAATCTTTGTACAAGCTGTTTTATCAATGAGATAAAGTTTTATTTATTTACCGCTGCTTTAATTGTCTGTCTTGTAATTTATCTGCATCTTTTACCCATAATGCTCCACCAAAGTTAAGGCATTCCCTTTTATGAGTGACCTTAACGGAGGTGGGGTGTTACATTAACATTTTAGGCCTGAGTGATAGCCACATTGTTATCGCAATGTATATCATTGGATCAACAATGAGTTAAGTTCAATTACGAACTTCTTAACTCAAACATTTTCTTACTTAGAATTAGTATCTATTTCTTGTTTTAAAACTAACATTATTTACAATAATTAATCTGTTATTAGATAACATTAGAATTATTGTGTCACTCCCACTCAATTTCTTGTCTATACAAGATTCAAAGTACTTTGTGGTTTCTGACACATTTCAAATTCTATTTCGTACCCATCGATATCTTAGAGACTATCTCTCTTCTAAAAGGATATCAATTTCGAGTAATAAACATTTTATTCTCAAAGGATTTATAGAAATGACATCCATTTGTTTCTTTTGGATATTCCACAAAATCGTTATATGATTTGGTCTGATCTTATCAGATGAAGGACGTTCAATAAACGACTTGTATCTAAATCTGCGCATTAGACACACTAGGACATTTCCTAGTCCATATCTTATATGGCGTCTTTAAAATCATATTAGTAGGATTAAATGCAATTGTTCTGAATTTAATTTATCGGAAGATCTATATGACTTATCTTGTTCATACCATATCTTATAAGGTGTGATTACTCTTTTCAGATGCACCAACTCAATATGGTGTTCTAGGTGGAGTGTGTCGTGAAATAATTTCAAACTCATCTAGATAGTCATTAAATAGTTGGCTTAAATATTCTTTTCGATCTGTTCGAAAATTATTTATTTTCTATTAAAATTGGTTTCTATCTCCACTTTGAACTCTTTGAACTTTTCAAAGGATTCTGATATGTGTTTCATTAGATACACATGTATCTACTGATATCATCAGTAAATATAATGAAGTAATAAAACCTTCCTCTAGCTTATGTATTCATTGCTCCATATACATCATTATGTATGAGACCGAATACTTATCACTCATTCACTGTGTCAAGTGAAACGTGGTTCGGTTATTTTGCCTAATAAACAAGATTTGTATTCTTCATATGATTCAAAATCAAATAATTTCAAAATTCCATCATTATGGAGTTTTGATATACTTTCTTGTTTAAATGGGCAAGCTGGAAATGCTAAAGGTTTGCCGGATTTAAATCATTAAATTTAAACCACTCTGCATTTATGCCAAGCACACCACAGTTAAGGATTCATAAAGATCATTAACTATTTGTGAAATTCCATAGAAATTTCATTTTAAATAAAATGAATAACAATCGTTCTTTTATTATAAATTCAAACATGTCTAAACAAGATCTATTATAACATTTATTTTAAGTGGAATTTCATAATAACAATTATTTTATTTATTTAATTAATCCAGTATATATAACAAGAATGAACTTCCTATGGATAATCTAGCAACGTTTGCTTCATTTCCAATCGTAAGTCCTCTTGTCGTTTTATCAGATTTCTACTTATTTTGCAATTTCTGTAAATTCATATACACTTATGTTATTCATATCTAGTATATAATACTAGAAATGTATAAGTATATTATTATAACATTTATATCTTATTTAGTTGAAATCATACTTTAACTTATTTTAGATCCTCTCTTTATCTCTAAAATAATTACATTTAATTTTGTTTGAGGACAATCCTCAAATTTCAATGTCAGTCAAGAAATTTGATTTAATTCAATTTATCCTTCTCTAGGATTAGTTTAATGTAACAACCCGTAAAATGCGAGCCAGTTTAAAATTTTTATTTTGGCAATTTTAGCGAATTTTGATTATTTAAAATAAATTATTTTAAATAAAATCGACGAGAAATTTATTTTGAATATAATTCGACGTATATATTATATACGTCGTCGTTAGAATATAAATAATTATATATAATTATAATAGAATTGAAAATGGCGCGGTAGTTCGATAATTCGATTTCAAACTTCAATTGAATATACCGGGTGCAAAACAATCCGGATTTTAGTGAAACCAAAAATAATAGGATCTATTTGATGATATCTTTCCAACGAATCTGAAAAATCGAAATTTCATAGCGGGAATGAAAAGTTATGCCCAGTTGAAAATTCAGAATAGTCGTTATGTAAATTATACATAGCCCAAAAAGTCATATTTTGCATACGGATGAATTTGGACTTGAAACCACTTCCATTGAGTTCAAAATGTCGTTTAGAACTCCGAAAAGTATAAGCTTCGATATATTCCGATATCCGGAATAGTGGCTATGGGCTGGAGTTGTTCGGTTAACAATACATAGCCCTTAAAAAGTGAAATTTTGCATACGAGCTCAGAATTCGACGAGATAAATTTTTATGGATTCACAATGACAAAATATTGTTATGTACCAAAGGGCTCGTCGAACGGAGTCAGAATGTGGCCGTGCGAGCTAAAACAGTTCCGGGTAAAGCGAGCAGTCATTTTACAAAGGAACATTATTGATACGACCTCGGAATTCAATTCTACTTTTTTTCTAGATTCGTATCATCTAATAATGGTTAAATCCAAGAGGGCTTGATTTTTTGAGTTAGCATGTGAGCGTGCGAGAAGAAAAGGTGCGCCAAAATCGCATTTTTAGAGCTTATCTGAGCATTTTTGTGATTTTTGTTGAGTGGTCAAACGAACTCGGAATTCGACGAAACTTGTTTCGTTGGACTCGTCTTCACGTCTACTATCTCGTGTTCGAAATCCGCGGCAATTGAAGATCGTCGGCGTTCGGACGATAGACGGGAAACTAGCATATAATCACTTTTCCTCCTTTTCTATTTCATAAATTCACTTTTCCTCCTTCCTCCACAAAAACTCAAAAATGGCCTCCTCCTCCAAGAGGGCTGCCGCCGCCTCCTCCTCCTCCTCCCCGCTGGCCGCCGCTCCTCTTCCACCTCCCCTCCTCCTCCTCCTCCTCTTCCTCCTCCTCTCTCTCTCCTCCTCTTTCTCTCTTCCAATTTGCAAAGCCCTAAGCCACCACCACCACCACGGGCCCCACCACCACCGCCGCCGCCCCCTAGCCGCCTCCCCACGCCACCTCAGGCCCCACGCCCCCCTCCAGCCCCCTCAATTCCGGCCGTGGGCCCCGCTACACCCAAAAACCCATTTTCACCAAAATCGCCCGTTTTGCAAATAAGTCCCTGACCGTATTTCGCGAATAACTCCCAAACCGTGCGTTTCTAGCCAAAGCTCCTCAAGACCAAAGTCGTAGAGCACGAAATTCTCTTCGATTTGGCTATATGGAAGTCGTGTTTTGAAGTTCGGAGCTGCCCGGAAAACGCGTTTAAAGTCTGCTGTCCGGAAGCGGCAAAATTCGTGTACTTTCGCGAATTCCGGCGAAATGGCACATTTTCGGCAAGAAGACCACTAGGCAAAAGTTGTTCAGAATGGCGTGCTTGTGCTAGAAAAAGAGATGGTGTGAAGATTGAAGCTTGTTTGCAAAGTCTGGAGCTCGAACAACAATTCAGCAGTTCAGAAAAGGCGTTAGAGAAAAAAGTGAGTTTTCTCCGCTTTAAAGCTTCTATGATTTTTGACATATGAAGTTAATAAAAATATGATTTTTATGATATAGAGATGATAAAAATATGATTTTTACATTATAGAAGTATTAAAGATTTGATCTTTATTATGTAAAAGGAGCAAAGATGTGATTTTTATATAAGTGGCGATATAAAAATATAATCTTTATTATATGAACACCGTTGTAAAAATAGAATTTTTATCTATATAGTAGTAGTATAAAAATGTGATTTTCATACACATAGCAACAATATAAAAATGTGATTTTTATATATGTAGTGACTACGGGCGGTGAAAGTGACAAAAGGCGAGAACGACGAAGATTTCTACATAAGAAGAGTCGTGGCGTTTGGATAGCTATCGGTGAGAACTTCTCACTCTAAATTCTCTTTTTCTAGTTATATATATACTAGGATGCAGACGGTGCTTAGTAGCACCCGACACCCGTCATCCACAGACCATGGATGGCTTGTTTGTTAAATTGTTTGCTTGTGTAGTTGGTTAGTCTAATTGGTTTGAATTGAATTGTTTGGTGAAATGGAATGGATTTGATTGATGTGTGAATGGCGTGGGCCTTCACTAGACCGGGGATAAGGCTAGGCCTCGTCCCGTTTCTAGTATCGTGCCGTTATGCCGCCGAAATTTCCCAAAATATGTTAGAAAAATAAAAATATCATTTTTATTGTGTAAATGAACTGAATAGAAATTCAGGTGTTGAAATAGAATATTTTATCGTTAAAAATATAATTTTTAACGTGGAAGTGAATAAAATAAAATATTCATTTACAAACCGGACGGTTTGTTTATGTACACCTATTTGAAGGACATTGATTGGGACGATAAATTTTACACATCGCCCAACTGCACAAACAAAAATATGTGTTTGTTGATTTGAAACCCCACACGAGTGTTGGGATGATATTTGGCGTACACTAATCCCAATTATTTAATTATTGTCGATCGATTGGTCGACAGACTGTGTAAGCGTCGATCATTTATATTTGATGCTTATGCAGTTGTGTGGTGCACTTTGGATGATGGTTAATTGTTTATCATTGCTATTATATACATGTGTTGTATGGAATCCATATAATTAACGTTATATGGTGATTGATTGGGCCTCATTCCAATCGGGAAAATAATGAATATTATAAAAGAAAATTCATGTGTTGAATATAAAAATAGTCATGTGTTGACGATGTTCATGTGTTGAGTGAAATATTTTATACAATGAAATTTACATCTTTATCATATTTAAAATTAGAACTACTTCCCAGTAGAAGTCTAATTAAAAATCAAACGATAGATACCATAGTTTTATAAAATATTTTACATAACAAAAATAGTGATGTGTTGACAGTACTCATGTGTTGAGATTAGTCGTATGTTGGAAGAAATATAGATTCATGTGTTGAATGGAATAAATATTCATTTGTTGAATAGAATAATGGATTTATTGAAATATATGAAGCCGTGTTGATTAGAGTTGCGCTATTTTGACGTGAACGATATTTAGATCGATTATATTTGTTTTTATAATGAATATAGAAAAGAAGTGATTTCAAAATATAACGTTCTGAAAATATTATCATTTATATAGTAATGATAAGAAATATTCAATTTTGATTAGAAATTGAATATAGAGTTGAAATGGTTTTGAAAACGAATTTAAAACGATTTATAAAATACGTTTTAAAAAGGAAATTGACAAAATATATATAATATATATATATATTATATATGAAATGGCCTGAATAGAACGCGCCGCTCCGCGGCAGTTCGTGAATTTCGACCATTGACTTTGAATTGACGTTGCGGGAGATCCGACCGTCGGATTCTCCTAAAACCGGAACCGTTGGGTTCGTATCGAAAAGAGCTTTCCAATGAATATTAGAAATCTGAAATCTAACGGTTGGATTTGGAATTATGTCCAAATCAATTTCAGAAAAGGTCGCTGTAAGTGCAGTTCGATGGCCGTTGTTGGAAATCGACTGTACGGGCCTTGATAAAATTATTAAAAAAATTAATAATTTGTGTAAAATCATAAGAAATGATTTGGGAAGAATTGAGCTAGAGAATTCCACATTTGAAAAGATAAAAATAGATTTTTATCGAAATGAACTAGTTTTGAGCTAGAATTAAAATCAATTTATTTTTGAAATAAATAAATTGAATTTGAAAGTGATTTTAAAAATAATCAATATTCCCAATATGTGAATTGGACTGGAGCTGAATCGAAATTATCTTCGGGATATTTCGATGTTGGATTTCGTGACTATACAGATATTGTTATGGGAATTTGAAAGATATATTTTATATCGTTATTTCCAATACGATATTTGTTGGTTTCAGAATTTGATATTGAATATAAGCCGATATATTTTCTATTCAGAGCCTTGTATTTAATATAAAATGTGATTTGGTTTGTCGTGAATCGTGTTTTTGATGACATCGGTTCTTTAACCCAGTTAAAAGCAGGATATTGATTTTTGAAAAGATTAAAACTAAGTGGAGTTTTAATGAATCTTTAATTAGATTAAAATGTGAATTGATAATTTAAATTATCAAATCTGAAAGGTGATCGAGAATGGAGTACCACCAGTTTTACTCCACAGCGATAGTCAAATCTTTAATTAGATTTGAACGTGAGATGGTAATTAATTTTACCGATAACACCGTGGTGTTAGATATAGAGTATTACCAGTTTTTCTCCATGGGACATATAGGTTGGGATTGGGAAATAAAATAAATAATTACTTCGGTGTGGTTCGCTAATCCCGACTAGTTTGAAATGATATCCAAAGGAGGAATAAAGAATGAATTTAGAAGAATTTATCTTTGATAAAATTAATGGGAACATTTCCCTAAGAATGTGATTTTGTGAATAAAAGAATATTCTGAATTGGAATGAGGCGTTTGTTGTGTTTGTGTAACATTCGTTTATTATATACGTGGGTTGTTCAGAAAGGCTGGGTTTATACCCATTCTGAATAACCGATTCGACGAGATGTCGAAGATGAAGACGGTGGTTGAAGACCGGAAGTCTTCACATCGTTTGGGTGATTACTGATGATCTTGATTGGGCTGTACACCCAGGATGAGGGAAACAGTTAGTGATCGTCCAGACGTACTTGGAGATGGACGGATATGCAAGGAAAGTGCCTCCGGTTTCGTTCAGACCCAGAACGAACTTGTAAATGGATTGTGTGTCTGACATTGGATTTTATTCTGTGTTGATTGATCTCTATTAAATATACATCTGTTTGGCGGCGGAGAATTTATTCTCTTGCTTAACGCCCTTCTCTGAGACGTACGAGCTCAGAGGTTGTATATCGATGGACATCAGTCGCATGGAGTGAATTGCCAATGTGGCACGCGTAAGTGGCAATTGATCAAGGCTTCTGTTGAAAAGCAAAGTCTTGTGGTTGATGATCAAAGCACGGCCTGTGTGGCATAGCTTTGTGTATAACGTGAATTCGCGAGCCTCACACCTCGGTATGAGTCAAAAACGGGATACGGACCCAAGGAGTGCACGACGTTTCTTTCTAGCTAGGGTGGTGTCAGTGACCTACCAGCCCTGACATTTATATACTTTTCACCTGTGTGGTTGTTGGATATGAGGCGCCTCGGATATAGGTCTGTAAAGACCGGGAAACGTGTGTTCAGGAATAACTAATCCTCAAAAGTAAGAGAGGACCGACCTTGGAGGTTCCAAAGGATCATAGTGGGGTCCTGAGGCATTTGCTAGAGTGTCTCGAACGCGAAGAGGAGCTTGCCCCTTGCCTCGGCTCATGACGGAAATCCAATTTCCAATACGTGATGGTGCGGTTTTATTTGTAGAACCTAGTATGGCGACATAGTGGTATGGGTCATTCATGCCGCCTATGATTGATATTTATGATTGAAATTGTTTTGACACTATACACCTATAATAGTATCAAATAATGTGTTTTAAACGTATCAAGCATGCTTTGGCTGTTATAAGGTAAAAACCCTATCCTCCGGCTTGCGTTGCATTGTGTGATGGGACCTGGGTCTTATAACAGCTTCATTTTTCTTTATTTAGCATTGCGCTGTTTGTTTTATGCACTGGTATTCTTGGGAGGAAACCCGTTCCGTGTTATACGGCGTGGTCCCTTGATTTACCTAACTTTAAAAATAAAGATTAATAACTGCTTTAGTTCTCACACCAGTCCCATGACTGACCTGGAGTTTATTGTTTTAACCTAAACTCTGGGTGCCCCTATTTTCCACACGGGCAGCTAGTAGTTTTGGTTTTGCAGATTTATATTCACAGGGTCCTGATATACAGCTGGAACGATGCTCGGAAAGCTCTGTATCCGTGTATCACTTCTAGTTCTGCTTTTGTATTATTTTCCGCTGCTATGTAATTTATTGTAATCTCTGATATTTATCGATTGTAATTTATTCATTTATACTCTGTATATTCTTGTATCTGATGGAATGGTTGTAATAACAATGAAATGTTCTTCCGTATGCGTTCTATTTTGTCTTGTACTCAATTCTATCCGTGCTTTCCTTCACGGGGAAGTTCGGGTCGTCTCAGTTTGGTATCAGAGCTTTGGTTTACAGAGCTCGAGAACAAGACACATTAGAACCATACGAAAGAATTCATCAGGTATTGGATTAGCAATATCCAATTAGAATTACTCGTTAGAGATAGGATCAGTAGTATCCTAGAACGAGTGTGAAGAGTATATTTTTTTTTCAAATGAAAACAGTTTTGTTTTAAAATTTGAATCGTTTTATACGTATTTGAATATTTATTTATTTTGAATATGGACAATCGAGTATATATAGATTTCGCGTATACGCGTCATGAACGTATAGTCGAAATTTTAATATACTGGATAGATATAGAATCACATTCTAGACACCCGGGGATAATTCTGATGATGTGGCCACATCATCAGTATTTATATTCGTGTTTCGAAGGTGTGATTTCTATATATTTCCATTAGACTGGTGTGAGAACCAAACCTATATAGCTAGAATACATTGTTGTGAATTGGCATCAAAAACATGATTTTTGTATATATATCAAAATTATGAATTTGAAACTCTAATTCACTAATTGATTGATGTTTGTGTTGTTTGTTTAATTGTTTGCTAATTTTGAACCATTATGCCTAATTGAATCACATATTGACTTATTTCGAAAATTGGTCGCCTTTGCTTGCATATACATATACTTACATTGAACAGGTCAAAGCAAGGAGGCTAGAGCCGAAGAATAAAATTTGTTTGCCCGACAAACAGGTACATGTTTACTACATAATTTACTGTTTTGTTTGGGTGATGATGATTTTATGAGCCTATTGGCTAGCCGCTTGGCTTTTTCTTTTTGAGATCAGAAGGCCTATATGGCAATTTCGGGATTTTCCCGTGCTCCCCGTACAAAGGAGGTTATGGCGAAATTTTTCGAAAATTTAGGGTGTTAGCCAAATTTTTGAAGAATTTGAAAATTCTCAGAAACTGAAAAGTTGGAGAATGGAAGCCAGATCGAACGTAGAGTTAAATAATCAAACCACTTTCGACTTTGTCCTTTTCGGGGACGAAAAGTTTTAAGTGGGGGAGATTGTAACAACCCGTAAAATGCGAGCCAGTTTAAAATTTTTATTTTGGCAATTTTAGCGAATTTTGATTATTTAAAATAAATTATTTTAAATAAAATCGACGAGAAATTTATTTTGAATATAATTCAACGCATATATTATATACGTCGTCGTTAGAATATAAATAATTATATATAATTATAATAGAATTGAAAATGGCGCGGTAGTTCGATAATTCGATTTCAAACTTCAATTGAATATACCGGGTGCAAAACAATCCGGATTTTAGTGAAACAAAAAATAATAGGATCTATTTGATGATATCTTTCCAACGAATCTGAAAAATCGAAATTTCATAGCGGGAATGAAAAGTTATGCCCAGTTGAAAATTCAGAATAGTCGCTATGTAAATTATACATGGCCCAAAAAGTCATATTTTGCATACGGATGAATTTGGACTCGAAACCACTTCCATTGAGTTCAAAATGTCGTTTAGAACTCCGAAAAGTATAAGCTTCGATATATTCCGATATCCGGAATAGTGGCTATGGGATGGAGTTGTTCGGTTAACAATACATAGCCCTTAAAAAGTGAAATTTTGCATACGAGCTCAGAATTCGACGAGATAAATTTTTATGGATTCACAATGACAAAATATTGTTATGTTCCAAAGGGCTCGTCGAACGGAGTCAGAATGTGGCCGTGCGAGCTAAAACAGTTCCGGGTAAAGCGAGCAGTCATTTTACAAAGGAACATTATTGATACGTCCTCGGAATTCAATTCTACTTTTTTTTCTAGATTCGTATCATCTAATAATGGTTAAATCCAAGAGGGCTTGATTTTTTGAGTTAGCATGTGAGCGTGCGAGAAGAAAAGGTGCGCCAAAATCGCATTTTTAGAGCTTATCTGAGCATTTTTGTGATTTTTGTTGAATGGTCAAACGAACTCGGAATTCGACGAAACTTGTTTCGTTGGACTCGTCTTCACGTCTACTATCTCGTGTTCGAAATCCGCGACAATTGAAGATCGTCGGCGTTCGGATGATAGACGGGAAAGTAGCATATAATCACTTTTCCTCCTTTTCTATTTCATAAATTCACTTTTCCTCCTTCCTCCACAAAAACTCAAAAATGGCCTCCTCCTCCAAGAGGGCTGCCGCCGCCTCCTCCTCCTCCTCCCCGCTGGCCGCCACTCCTCTTCCACCTCCCCTCCTCCTCCTCCTCCTCTTCCTCCTCCTCTCTCTCTCCTCCTCTTTCTCTCTTCCAATTTGCAAAGCCCTAAGCCACCACCACCACCACGGGCCCCACCACCACCGCCGCCGCCCCCTAGCCGCCTCCCCACGCCACCTCAGGCCCCACGCCCCCCTCCAGCCCCCTCAATTCCGGCCGTGGGCCCCGCTACACCCAAAAACTCATTTTCACCAAAATCGTCCGTTTTGCAAATAAGTCCCTGACCGTATTTCGCGAATAACTCCCAAACCGTGCGTTTCTAGCCAAAGTTCCTCAAAACCAAAGTCGTAGAGCACGAAATTCTCTTCGATTTGGCTATATGGAAGTCGTGTTTTGGAGTTCGGAGCTGCCCGGAAAACGCGTTTAAAGTCTGCTGTCCGGAAGCGGCAAAATTCGTGTACTTTCGCGAATTCCGGCGAAATGGCACATTTTCGGCAAGAAGACCACTAGGCAAAAGTTGTTCAGAATGGCGTGCTTGTGCTAGAAAAAGAGATGGTGTGAAGATTGAAGCTTGTTTGCAAAGTCTGGAGCTCGAACAACAATTCAGCAGTTCAGAAAAGGCGTTAGAGAAAAAAGTGAGTTTTCTCCGCTTTAAAGCTTCTATGATTTTTGACATATGAAGTTAATAAAAATATGATTTTTATGATATAGAGATGATAAAAATATGATTTTTACATTATAGAAGTATTAAAGATTTGATCTTTATTATGTAAAAGGAGCAAAGATGTGATTTTTATATAAGTGGCGATATAAAAATATAATCTTTATTATATGAACACCGTTGTAAAAATAGAATTTTTATCTGTATAGTAGTAGTATAAAAATGTGATTTTCATACACATAGCAACAATATAAAAATGTGATTTTTATATATGTAGTGACTACGGGCGGTGAAAGTGACAAAAGGCGAGAACGACGAAGATTTCTACATAAGAAGAGTCGTGGCGTTTGGATAGCTATCGGTGAGAACTTCTCACTCTAAATTCTCTTTTTCTAGTTATATATATATACTAGGATGCAGACGGTGCTTAGTAGCACCCGACACCCGTCATCCACAGACCATGGATGGCTTGTTTGTTAAATTGTTTGCTTGTGTAGTTGGTTAGTCTAATTGGTTTGAATTGAATTGTTTGGTGAAATGGAATGGATTTGATTGATGTGTGAATGGCGTGGGCCTTCACTAGACCGGGGATAAGGCTAGGCCTCGTCCCGTTTCAAGTATCGTGCCGTTATGCCGCCGAAATTTCCCAAAATATGTTAAAAAAATAAAAATATCATTTTTATTGTGTAAATGAACTGAATAGAAATTCAGGTGTTGAAATAGAATATTTTATCGTTAAAAATATAATTTTTAACGTGGAAGTGAATAAAATAAAATATTCATTTACAAACCGGACGGTTTGTTTATGTACACATTTTTGAAGGACATTGATTGGGACGATAAATTTTACACATCGCCCAACTGCACAAACAAAAATATGTGTTTGTTGATTTGAAACCCCACACGGGTGTTGGGATGATATTTGGCGTACACTAATCCCAATTATTTAATTATTGTCGATCGATTGGTCGACAGACTGTGTAAGCGTCGATCATTTATATTTGATGCTTATGCAGTTGTGTGGTGCACTTTGGATGATGGTTGATTGTTTATCATTGCTATTATATACATGTGTTGTATGGAATCCATATAATTAACGTTATATGGTGATTGATTGGGCCTCATTCCAATCGGGAAAATAATGAATATTATAAAAGAAAATTCATATGTTGAATATAAAAATAGTCATGTGTTGACGATGTTCATGTGTTGAGTGAAATATTTTATACAATGAAATTTACATCTTTATCATATTTAAAATTAGAACTACTTCCCAGTAGAAGTCTAATTAAAAATCAAACGATAGATACCATAGTTTTATAAAATATTTTACATAACAAAAATAGTGATGTGTTGACAGTACTCATGTGTTGAGATTAGTCGTGTGTTGGAAGAAATATAGATTCATGTGTTGAATGGAATAAATATTCATTTGTTGAATAGAATAATGGATTTATTGAAATATATGAAGCCGTGTTGATTAGAGTTGCGCTATTTTGACGTGAACGATATTTAGATCGATTATATTTGTTTTTATAATGAATATAGAAAAGAAGTGATTTCAAAATATAACGTTCTGAAAATATTATCATTTATATAGTAATGATAAGAAATATTCAATTTTGATTAGAAATTGAATATAGAGTTGAAATGGTTTTGAAAACGAATTTAAAACGATTTATAAAATACGTTTTAAAAAGGAAATTGACAAAATATATATAATATATATATATATTATATATGAAATGGCCTGAATAGAACGCGCCGCTCCGCGGCAGTTCGTGAATTTCGACCATTGACTTTGAATTGACGTTGCGGGAGATCCGACCGTCGGATTCTCCTAAAACCGGAACCGTTGGGTTCGTATCGAAAAGAGCTTTCCAATGAATATTAGAAATTTGAAATCTAACGGTTGGATTTGGAATTATGTCCAAATCAATTTCAGAAAAGGTCGCTGTAAGTGCAGTTCGATGGCCGTTGTTGGAAATCGACTGTACGGGCCTTGATAAAATTATTAAAAAAATTAATAATTTGTGTAAAATCATAAGAAATGATTTGGGAAGAATTGAGCTAGAGAATTCCACATTTGAAAAGATAAAAATAGATTTTTATCGAAATGAACTAGTTTTGAGCTAGAATTAAAATCAATTTATTTTTGAAATAAATAAATTGAATTTGAAAGTGATTTTAAAAATAATCAATATTCCCAATATGTGAATTGGACTGGAGCTGAATCGAAATTATCTTCGGGATATTTCGATGTTGGATTTCGTGACTATACAGATATTGTTATGGGAATTTGAAAGATATATTTTATATCGTTATTTCCAATACGATATTTGTTGGTTTCAGAATTTGATATTGAATATAAGCCGATATATTTTCTATTCAGAGCCTTGTATTTAATATAAAATGTGATTTGGTTTGTCGTGAATCGTGTTTTTGATGACATCGGTTCTTTAACCCAGTTAAAAGCAGGATATTGATTTTTGAAAAGATTAAAACTAAGTGGAGTTTTAATGAATCTTTAATTAGATTAAAATGTGAATTGATAATTTAAATTATCAAATCTGAAAGGTGATCGAGAATGGAGTACCTCCAGTTTTACTCCACAGCGATAGTCAAATCTTTAATTAGATTTGAACGTGAGATGGTAATTAATTTTACCGATAACACCGTGGTGTTAGATATAGAGTATTACCAGTTTTTCTCCATGGGATATATAGGTTGGGATTAGGAAATAAAATAAATAATTACTTCGGTGTGGTTCGCTAATCCCGACTAGTTTGAAATGATATCCAAAGGAGGAATAAAGAATGAATTTAGAAGAATTTATCTTTGATAAAATTAATGGGAACATTTCCCTAAGAATGTGATTTTGTGAATAAAAGAATATTCTGAATTGGAATGAGGCGTTTGTTGTGTTTGTGTAACATTCGTTTATTATATACGTGGGTTGTTCAGAAAGGCCGGGTTTATACCCATTCTGAATAACCGATTCGACGAGATGTCGAAGATGAAGACGGTGGTTGAAGACCGGAAGTCTTCACATCGTTTGGGTGATTACTGATGATCTTGATTGGGCTGTACACCCAGGATGAGGGAAACAGTTAGTGATCGTCCAGACGTACTTGGAGATGGACGGATATGCGAGGAAAGTGCCTCCGGTTTCGTTCAGACCCAGAACGAACTTGTAAATGGATTGTGTGTCTGACATTGGATTTTATTCTGTGTTGATTGATCTCTATTAAATATACATCTGTTTGGCGGCGGAGAATTTATTCTCTTGCTTAACGCCCTTCTCTGAGACGTACGAGCTCAGAGGTTGTATATCGATGGACATCAGTCGCATGGAGTGAATTGCCAATGTGGCACGCGTAAGTGGCAATTGATCAAGGCTTCTGTTGAAAAGCAAAGTCTTGTGGTTGATGATCAAAGCACGGCCTGTGTGGCATAGCTTTGTGTATAACGTGAATTTGCGAGCCTCACACCTCGGTATGAGTCAAAAACGGGATACGGACCCAAGGAGTGCACGACGTTTCTTTCTAGCTAGGGTGGTGTCAGTGACCTACCAGCCCTGACATTTATATACTTTTCACCTGTGTGGTTGTTGGATATGAGGCGCCTCGGATATAGGTCTGTAAGGACCGGGAAACGTGTGTTCAGGAATAACTAATCCTCAAAAGTAAGAGAGGACCGGCCTTGGAGGTTCCAAAGGATCATAGTGGGGTCCTGAGGCATTTGCTAGAGTGTCTCGAACGCGAAGAGGAGCTTGCCCCTTGCCTCGGCTCATGACGGAAATCCAATTTCCAATACGTGATGGTGCGGTTTTATTTGTAGAACCTAGTATGGCGACATAGTGGTATGGGTCATTCATGCCGCCTATGATTGATATTTATGATTGAAATTGTTTTGACACTATACACCTATAATAGTATCAAATAATGTGTTTTAAACGTATCAAGCATGCTTTGGCTGTTATAAGGTAAAAACCCTATCCTCCGGCTTGCGTTGCATTGTGTGATGGGACCTGGGTCTTATAACAGCTTCATTTTTCTTTATTTAGCATTGCGCTGTTTGTTTTATGCACTGGTATTCTTGGGAGGAAACCCGTTCCGTGTTATACGGCGTGGTCCCTTGATTTACCTAACTTTAAAAATAAAGATTAATAACTGCTTTAGTTCTCACACCAGTCCCATGACTGACCTGGAGTTTATTGTTTTAACCTAAACTCTGGGTGCCCCTATTTTCCACACGGGCAGCTAATAGTTTTGGTTTTGCAGATTTATATTCACAGGGTCCTGATATACAGCTGGAACGATGCTCGGAAAGCTCTGTATCCGTGTATCACTTCTAGTTGTGCTTTTGTATTATTTTCCGCTGCTATGTAATTTATTGTAATCTCTGATATTTATCGAATGTAATTTATTCATTTATACTCTGTATATTCTTGTATCTGATGGAATGGTTGTAATAACAATGAAATGTTCTTCCGTATGCGTTCTATTTTGTCTTGTACTCAATTCTATCCGTGCTTTCCTTCATGGGGAAGTTCGGGTCGTCTTATTTAAATTATCAGAGTTATTTATTATTTAATATCTACAACAGATAATAAATAATAGACGATTCTTAATATTCATTTAATAAAATATAAAATTTTGATAATCAAAATTTATATTAATATAAATGTATTATTTAAACTAAAATACGCTCCCACTCAAATTAACATCCCTCTGTTTATATATACATATCGGTATATGTATGTATGTATGTATATATATATAATGGTGTTCCAAGATCCATATCTAGTTATGCCTTGACCTAGCTTTGGCTAACAACCCAAAACATAACCTTTTAGGCAGACATCTTATGTCAATTATATCGTATATATAACTCTTGGATCGCATGATGAACATTTTTTTAGAATTATTCATTTTCTCATAATATAAAATAATTCATGCTATTGTCTCTAAGGCCATAAATACTATTATGCAGCTTTAGTTAAATCAAACACAATAATACAGTCGAAGTACCACAATTATTCCTACCACATATAGCCGCAATAAAAGGATGCACAACGGTTTGGCGTTACCTACATCCAATGAGATTGAACATTGATGGGTGTACTATTGGAAGACCTCACCGTGATTTAATATAACATAATATTCTTTTAAAGGGAATTTATAATTCATAGTGGAAAACAGTATTAGAGTTATTTACATATATCAAATATATGTAGTTTATATCCATAATATTAATTAGATTTAAATAAAATAATTATTAGTCATGTATATGTATTTAAATCCAACAATATATAAGAAACTTGCCTATATATTCATTTTGAACATTTCAAAGCATTGGCTATTTTAACTATTGTATCAAATACAATTAAAAAAATTGAAATATAAATTAACCAACATTATTTCATACCTTAAAATAATAAATCAATCTAATCAAATTTAAGGCCCAGTTTCAATCTTTAATCTACTGACCTTTTGTAACATAGTAATGTATATATGTAATGGGTATTAACATTTCATATCTATCATATTTCATATCAGCCTATATATGCAGCAGAATTGGCATTATAACATATCATAAAGCATAAGCAAGAATGTTACCACATACACATGGCAAACCAGTATGATATATGTATATTTATATATACATATACATATTACAGCTCAGAATTAATAGATTGCATACATCACACTTGATAGTTAAACACATTGCATATGAATAAACATTTATATGAAAATAATTCAAATTTACAACAATGCAGCATTTACAAAACTTGTATCTACATACTTGTGGCATAAAATTAAATAAGTCAAACTTGTTTGCTTAAGGACCATGTATGTGTATTCTTCGCAAGAGCTGCTGCAAACCAAGTTGTAAGCAAGATAGGTATGGGCATCACATACTGGTCTCACCAGTGCCTAATGTTTCCACTTGGTTTTTGTTTCCCATTTACTGAAACAATTTCAGTTTTAATTTAAGTGGCCAAGAACTTCTAATACCCTCTGCCATTGTTACCTGGATTGGTTTTTGCGTACAAATAGAGACCAATTTTATAATGCAGTCACACATGTAAATAAATATATGTATGTATGATGATTCATCAATATGAATAAGGATTAATACATACATATTCTTACATGTTATAAAACATGTGTATGATTGCATAACAGAAGCCATCCTAATATAATCGAATATGTTATCTCAAAGTCATCATACAACTTGAGGAAAAACACTAATAATACTTGACTGATTATAATATCAGTTTAGCTTCATGTTCTGCTTATTGCAAATATATGTATATATATATGTATGTATGTATCTTTAACAAGACATAAGTTTAACCATATTTATATGCGTACATTTCGATGACTAGTTCATTCACATGTATGGTTGTCTATATACATTATGTATATATATATATATATATGTATGTATGTATGTATAAGGAAATGTGACACGACCCAAATTCGCCCTTACGGGAAAGCCCGGATTGAGTTGAGAACACGACAATTCATAACACAAACAGAAGAACATTTCATTGTTATTACAACAATTACATCAGAGTACAAGAATATTCCAGAGTATGAATAAATATTATAGCTCAGAAAATATCAGAGATTTAAATTATAATGCAGCGGAAAAACAATACATAACACAACTGACACAAATACACAAATACAGAGCTTTCCGAATATAGCTCCAGCTGTAAACCAGGATCCTGGAAAAGAAATATCTGCAACACCCAACTACTAGCTTCCCGTGTGGAAAATATGGGCACCCAGAGTTTAGGTTAAAACAATAGACTTCAGGTCAGTCATGTGACTAGTGTGAGAACTAAAACAGTTTTTTAAAACTTTACCTTAAAATAGGGTAAATCAAGGGACCACGCCGTATAACACGGAACAGGTTTCCTCCTAAGAATACCAGTGCATAAAACAAACAACGCTATGCATTTTGGAAAAATGAAGCTATTGTAAGACTTAGGTCCCATCACACAATGCAACGCAAGTCGGAGGATAGAGTTTTCCCTGGACAATACGTTTCCCCGCCCTATAGGGCGTAATCGTCAGTATGTCGACCATATCATCCATCAGCCCCGTAGTGACCGATATATCTGAGGTACCTCGCTTTCCAACAACCACATAAGTTAAATGTCTGGGCTCCATACCATGACACCACTCCTAGATAAAAAGAAACGCATATTCTCCCTTGGGTCCTTCATCCCGTTTCTGGTTCATACCGGGGTGTAAAGCTCGCGAATTAACGTTATAAACAAAGTTATGCTATTTAAAGCTATGCTTTGATCATCAACCACCAGACTCTGCTTTTCAACAGAAGCCTTGATCATTTGCATCTTAGCATGCCACATAGGCAATTCATGCTATGAGACTGATATCTATCGATATATAACCTCTGAGCTCATACGTCTCAGAGAAGGGTGTTAAGCAAGAGAGTAAATTCTCCTCCACCAAACAGATATATATTTAATAGAGATCAATCAACACAGAATAAAATCCAATGTCACACACATATCCATTTACAAGTTCGTTCTGGGTCTGAACGAAATCGAAGACACCTTATTCCTCGTCCCATATGTCCAATACAGGAGAGAGGTCCTCGCATATACGGTCGATCTCCAAGTACGTCTGGACGATCACCACTTATTATCTCGTCTTCGGTGTACAGCTGTAACAACCCGGAAAATCCGAGCCAGTTTAAAATTTTTAATTTGGTTATTTTAATGAATTTTAAATATTTAAAATAAAATATTTTAAATAATAACGACGAAAAGTATGCTTGAATCGAAGTTTGAAAATAAATATAATTAATTTTAATTATAAATAAGGCCTGAAATGGCGCTGCAGTTTCAAAATTTGAATTCGAACTTTGACTGACTGTACCAGGTGCAAAATAAACAGATTTTAGTGAAACCAAAAATATTTAAATCTGTTTATGAATATCTTGCTAACGAATCTGAAAAATCGAAGCTTCATAGCGGGAATCAAAAGTTATGGCCAAATGAATTTTCAGAAAGGTCGCTATATAGAATATATAGCCCTTGAAAATAGACATTTTGCAAACGACCTCGGAATTCAACGAAACCACTTTTGTTGGGTCCGGGATGTTAAACTATTGCTAGGTTTCAAATTTCATAATTTTTGAAGCTAGCATGTAAGCGTGGCAAAAGAAAATGTGATTGGTCAATTTCTATTATATTGGATCGGCCAGAAAATGACCATTTTTCAAACGATCTCAGAATTCAACGAAACTAGTTTTGTTGGGACCGTAGCGTCAAAACATAGCTAGATTTATTTTTCTGGAATTTTTCGAATCAGTTTGTGGTCCCGGCAAATTGAAATGTACGTTCAAATTGAATATTGAATGTTATATACTTTAATTTAAAAAATAACTGGCTGTAACAATCGAATTGGCCTACGAAACATATCCCATTGTGTCCGGGATGGGGGTATTTAGCTAGAGGCGACAGTCGTTGGGTTGAAATTGGTGTTCGTTAGACAAGAAGATATTTTGAATTTAAAATAAATTAAAAATAAAATATAATAGCCAATCACTCACCTTTCTCTCTCATTCCCTCTTTATGCGCTAAGTTATATCCAACACTGTGCTACTCTGATGTTGTTACATGTTACGATTCTGCAGTCATATTTATGTAAAATTACCCTATTTATTGTTTATGCTATTATCTGTACTCTGCTAATGATGATTAATGTGTTATATTCTAATGATTACCCTTAACACCGTCGTATGGGTTTTAGGATCGTCACAACAGCCCAATCAAGACATCAGTAATCATCCAAATGATGTGAAGACCTCTGGTCTTCAACCACCGTCTTCATCGTCGACTCAGTTATTTAGAATGGATATAAACCCGGCCTTTCCGAATAACCCGCGTATATTATAATCAAGTGATATAAACACAATATATATGCCTCATTCCCATCCAGAATATTCTTTTATTTAAATATTCTTTCCATAATTTAAACCAAATTAAGGTTTTCCAAACTAGTCGGGAATAGCGAACCTTATCGAAGTAATCATTTGTTTTATTTTTCAATACCAACCTATTCATCCCATGGAGAAAAACTGGTAAAACTCCATATCTAACACCACGGTGTTATTGGTAAAATTAATTACCATTTTACGTTCAAATCTAAACAAAGATTTAACTATCGCCTGGAGTAAAACTAGTGGTACTCTATTCTCGATCATTTCCCAAATTTGATAATTTAAATTATCTCATTCACATTTCAATCTAACTAAAAATTCATTAAAACTCCACTTAGTTTTAATCTTTCCAAAAATAAATATTAATGATTAGTTAACTTTGGGAAATCAAACATGTCGCATCGACAATCTACACCGTACTATTGATTTCTGCCTATACATAACCTCTATGCTCATACGTCTTAGAGAAGGGTGTTAAGCAAGAGAATAAATTCTCCTACCCCAAACAGACAATATTCAACAGAGATCAACCATACTGAGACGACCCCAAACCCCGTACTGACGGCGGCAATGGTAATCCGTGGAATATAACACATAAACAGAATATAGCATAACAGAATTAAATAAATACACCAGATAATGAACAATAGAATATACTGGATAAACATAATCATCAGAGTTACACAGTATACAGGATCATACTTAGTACAAATACAGTTCAGCTATACATAAATGTCTACAACGGAAAACAAACAAAATATGTACAGTAGGAGCTGAACAGCATAAATTAGATAAATGATAGAATCCATCTTCAGCTCCAGCTATACGGAAAGAGCCAGCTAAACCTGAATACAAGGCTGCCCGTGTGGAAAAAGGGGCACCCGAGTTTGAAAGTGAAACAAACTATGAGTCAGTTATGGGACTGGTATGAGAAATCTACTCAACACATTTAAAATATGGCTAATCACAGGACCACGCCACTTTCGTGGAACGGGTTTACTCCATTGGATTGCCAATGCTTTAAAACAAATCATTCTTTTAAACATCGCAATGCTTTTTATAAAAAAATGAAACCATTATAAGACTCAGTTCCCATCACACAATGCAACGCAAACCGGAGGATAGAGTTTTTACCTTATAATGGCCAAGATATGCTTGATACGAAAAAAACAAAAGGATTTGATATTATTACTAGTGTTTATATGTTTCAAATGCAATTTCGAATCATAACTATCAATCATAGATGACATGAGCGTCCCATGCCACTATGTCGCCAAATATAGGTATACAATCAAAACCGCACCGTCACGTATTTGGAAATTGGATTTCCGTCATGAACCAAGGCAAAAGATAGTCCTTACCGAATTCGAGATGCTCTAGCCCATGTCTCAGGATCAGAGCTCGAGTGACCCTAGAATCGTCAGGGCCAGTCCACCGATGTGGATTTAAATTCCTGAACACTGCGTTTCCCCGCCCTATGGGGCGTCAAGGAGCTAACGAATGACTCCATCGGTCCCGGATCGACTGATATAACCGAGGCGCCTCGCAATCCATCATCCACATAAGTAAAATGTCAGGCCGTATAAAAACACCGACACAACTCCTAGCTAGAAGGAAACGCATGCCCTCCCTGAGGTCCTTCTCCCGTTTCTGGTTCATACAGGGGTGTGAGGCTCGCGAATTCACGTTATACACAAAGCTATGCCACACAGGCGGTGCTTTGATCATCACCACAAGACTTTGCTTTTCAACAGAAGCCCTGATCATTCGCCACTTAGGCATGCCACACTAGCAATTCATGCCATGCGACTGATGTCCATCGATATATAACCTCTGAGCTCGTGCGTTTCAGAGAAGGGCGTTAAGCAAAAGAATAAATTCTCCGCCGCCAAACAGATGTATATTTAATAGAGATCAATCAACACAGAATAAAATCCAATGTCAGACACACAGTCCATTTACAAGTCCGTTCTGGGTCTGAACGAAACCGGAGGCACTATATACCTCGCAAACCCATCGATCACCACGTACGTCTGGACGATCACCACTCATTATCCATATTTCGGGATGCCTCCCAATCAGGACCTCGGTTACCATCCAAATGAGGTGAAGATCTCCGGTCTTCTACCCCCGTCTTCATCTTCGACTTTCAATCGTCTGTCAATTATTTGAAATGAGAATTAACTCGGCCTTTTCAAATAATTCACGTATATTTAGAATTTCAAATCAATTTATTTCAATGGTTAAATCATTCGAAAACACCAATTTTGTTCTTTAATGTAATTTTCACACCAAACTCATTCAACCATCAAATACCACATAAATCGAGCAAATTAAGTTTGTTTCCATTCTATATCGTTTATGATATTTTATAACGATTTATCGCTATTTTTATTTATTTTAAAATATCCAATTTATTCAAAACGACGCTACGGGCCATAACGCGGCCGTGGCGCTGTTTTTCTTCAGATTTGATTTACACATATCTGAAAATCTAACCGTTGGATCTTCACAAAATTTACATCATTAGAAAAATCTTTTCAAAACGAATCCAACGGTTCCGGTTTCGGGAAAATCCGACGGTCGGATCTCCCGTACTAATCGTTTGAAATCACGGTTTCAAAATACGAACTATAGCGTCGTTATTCGATTAAATACAATTATATTTATATATATATAAATATAATCGATTCTGGCACTGTTTTTCTTCAGATTTGAATTAAACATTCCAGACAATCCAACAGTTGGATTTTTACAAAGTTGGTGCCGTTGGAAAGATTTTTCCAAAGCGAACCCAACGGTTGCGATTTTAGGAAAATCCGATGGTCGGATCTCCCGTACTAATCATTTGAAATCACGGTTTCAAAATATGAACTGCAGCGTTGTTTTTCGATATATTTCAATTCTATTTAAATATATATATATATATATATATATATATATATATATATATCGATTCTTCGATTTCAAAACCATATGAATTTCACACTTTTGATAAAAATGATATTTTTATCTAACTATCTTCTATATTAACACTTCACAATTTTTAACAATTCATTTATATAATAAAAATGTGATTTTTATTGTAAAACAATTCATTTCAAAACACTGTTATTTTATATAGTTCATATAGGTAATAAAAATAGGATTTTTATTATAAACCAATTTCTTTCAAAAGGAGATTATTTCATGTAGTTCATATAGATGATAAAAATGTGATTTTTATATTTAAAACACGAACACCATTCAACACACGAATTTTAATTCAACGAATGAATATCGATTCAACACATGAAGATTTTCTATTCAACGAATAAATATAGTTTCAACAAATGGAAATAATTCAAACACATGAATATTATTCAAAATTTCGGCAGCATAACGGCAGGGTAGTTAAAACCAGGACCGTCCCTAGTACGGCTCCTCGCTCTACCTTAAAACCTCGTGGTTTTTGACAATGGGGAATCATGCATCTAGTTCGCATGCAGGCGGCATGTATATTTATTTCGTTTCCACAAACTAATCCTATGTGGTTTCAACAAAATATTTCTCAACCACAAATGGGTATTTTTCAACCAATATCAACCACGAACAATCACAATCAACCATTCGCTATCAATCAATTTTCACACCAATCACAACCAATAAATATCGTCCATGGTTTGTGGACGAGGGGCGTATATATATATATATAGAAATTCACTTCCATTTCAACACATATATAATTTTTACAACGCATATATAACTTATACATCGAACGTACAACTTATACAACGCTTATACATGAGGTGTACAACGCTTATTTAACCCATACATCAACTATATAATTTATACATCGTCGTTCTCCATATCGTTTATAAATTAGAAATATCACATTGGATTCCACTCCACCAAAAATAGCAGAAGGCTCAGAAAAATATGCGGCCTCTTCTAGAAGGAAGAAGACGTCCAAACGAGTCCACTGTCTCTTGTTTCACTGAATTTCGTCAACAAACGAAAAAGATATGATTTTTACAGTGAAATCAAAAACCGTAGCACTTTAAACTGCTATAATATAGTTAAAAATAAAATAGCCATATACCTCGTTTTGATGTTCAAAACTAGGTCAGCAATTTGCACGAAATCCGCGAAGCTTCGCGTCGATCGGCCAGCGCCACGAGGTAGTGCTTCGAAAACAGCACTTGGGGGTGTCCACCTCCGTCAACTCGCGCGCGCCAGGGAGGAGGGATTCCAGCTCGAACAGCGCAACTTCAGGGTGCCCGATCTCCCACAATACTGAGCGATAAATTACAATCCCTATATGGATTTGAAGATCTCGAGACGATCTACAAAAACTTCAACTGGGGCATGGGTTTTTATTGCGTGTAGGAGGAGGATTCGGAGGGGGAAGTTTTGAGCTGAAGGCGCCGTTCGATTTTGAGTCGGGGAGAGAGAATGTCGGGGGGCGGGGGGGGGGGGGGGGCTGATGTGGACCAATGGGGTTTTTATTTTTTATTTTATAATTTTTAAAATCTTCAAAATACCCCATGTCTCACACAAACACCAATTCAGACCTAACGACTGTCGTCCCTAGCATTTTACCCCCATTCCGAACATAATGGGATATGTTTCGAAGGCCCATTCGACTGTTTCAGTCAGTTTCCCTTCAAATTAAAATATAGCACATTCAATATTTGATTTGAACGTACATTTCAATTTGCCAGGGCCACAAACTGATTCGAAAAATTCCAAAAAAATAAATATAGCTATGTTTTGATGATACGGTCCCAACAAAACTAGTTTCGTCGAATTCTGAGACCGTTTGCAAAAAGGCCCATTTCTGGTCGATCCAATTTAACTGTAATTGATCAAAACACGTTATCCATTGCCACGCTCACATACTAGCTTCAAAAATTATGAAATTTGAAACCTAGCAATAACTTCACATCCTGGATCCAACAAAAGTGGTTTCGTCGAATTCCGAGGTCGTTTGCGAAATGGCCAATTTCACAGGCTATATAAATTCCATAGCGACCTTTATGAAAATTCATTTGGCCATAACTTTTGCTTTCCGCTATGAAAATTCGATTTTTCAGATTCGTTAAAAAGGTATTCACTAACAGATTTAAATATTTTTGGTTTCACTCAAATCCGTTTTGTTTTGCACACGGTACAGTCCGACAAATTTTGAATTCAATTTTTGAAACTACCGCGCCACCTCAGGCCTTGTTTATAATTAGAATTAATTATATTCGTTTTCAATTGTCAATTCAAACTCACTTTTCATTGCTATTATTTAAAATATTTATTTTAAATATTCAAAATCCATTATTTTAGCCAATTTTAAAATTTTAAATTGGTTCAGATTTTCCAGGTCGTTACAATCTCCCCCACTTAAAAACTTTCGTCCCCGAAAAGGAACAAAGTCGAAAGTGGTTTGATTAATCAACTCTACGTTCGATCTGGCTTCAATTCTCCAACTTTTCAGTTTCTGAGAATTTTCAAATTCTTCAAAAATTTGGCTAACACCCGGAATTTTCGAAAAATTTCGCCATAACCTTCTTTGTACGGAGAGAGGTTTGGAAATTTATTGGGCCGTATTAGGTACCCAATAAATCCTAATAAGCATACACATATTTATAGTGATATATTCTGGTGTTTACAGGAGAGCGTGTATAGATAATAACTCTAGAGAATAAATTCTCGTCACCCTGTCAAAGCCTGAGGGAGTGTGTATTTTAAATGCTCCAGAGGATAAATCCTCGTCCCGTGTGGGAAATAAATAGTCCATGTGCCGTATCAAATAACTAGAGAGACGTGGTTATTGTCAACTCCAGACCCGTGTGGTTTTTTTTATTAATCTGGCAATTTTATCGTCACAATTTAAATAGTCCATATCAGTCATCAGTTCAACCTGTAAAATATAGTCATCGCCATACAAGCCTCTCGCTCGTATGGTAAATCTTCCACCTCGTCACACAAGCTCCAAATGCTTATGTGGTATATGATGAAGTATGCCTATCTTCAGAAGTATACCATGTAATGTAGTTCAAAATTAATTGTTACTATCCTATGGCGACGTTTACTATTACACACAGAATAACCAGCACTCCGCATCCAATGGTATTCACAGAAGTTGATATAATAATATTTCGCATCCAACTCATTAAGGTTTACCTATTTGTCGGGCACGCAAATAAAACCTTTACTCAACAGCAAATCCATTTACCTGTTCAAACATATATAATGCACAAGTATATATTTCTATCTATTTTCTAACCAGTTTAATGTGTGATTTAATCGAATAAATTCTACCATTTATCCTATTATTGATTAAATTAACTATCATTTTAATAATTTTAATTAATCAAATCTACTATCACACAACACAACAACAATCAAATTGTTTTTAGCTTTTCAAAATCATACAAATCAATTCCTATATTCCTTTAAAATCATTCAGACTACAGAATTAAAAGTACACATCCATGGAAAGAAAATAACAACAGAGTAGAGAACTAATTAGTAATGCAGAGTATGGTAAATGTACCTTGCACTGGAGTCAAACAGAGATATCCACTCGGCATCTAGGATAAGCTTTCTGAATGCTCTCCTCAGTTTCCCAAGTACAATCTCGTGGATCTCCACTCCATTTCACTTTGACTAGGCGAACCTTCTTGTTCCTCGGCTCTTTGGTTTCTTTGCCGATGATCTTGAGCGGCTCTCTCCTCACAGCTAATTCTGGAGTAATTTCAATATCTTGTTGAGTGGCTTCTTCCACGATCAAGTCTGGATCATGAACGTGCTTTCGAAGTTGAGATACGTGAAATACATCATGCACTCCAGGCAACCAATCAGGCAATTTAACTCTATAAGCGAGCATTTCGATCCGTTCCAGAATAGGAAACGGACCAATGAATTTGGGCGCCAACTTCCTAGTTTTATCGAACCGGATAACTCCTCTCATTGGCGATACTTTCAAATATACATAGTTGCCAACAGCAAATGATATATCTCTTCTTCTCCTATCGGCATAACTCTTTTGTTGGCTTTGAGCGGCCAGTAATCGTTTCTTAATGAAGTCGACTTTGTCGGCAGCTTCTCGAATCATATCGGGCCCTAACACAAGTCTATTACCGGGTTCGACCCAACAAGCAGGAGATCGACACGGTCTACTATATAATGCTTCGAATGGCGACTTTGTCAGGCTCGCCTGGTAGCTGTTATTATATGAGAATTCGACCAAACGCAGATGGTCTTCCCATGATCCACCGAAATCTAGAACACAAGCCCGCAATAGATCTTCTAATATACGATTCACCCTCTCAGTCTGACCGTCTGTCTGAGGAAGATAAGCGGTGCTTAGATTCAGCTTCGTTCCCAGCTCTACTTGAAATGCCTTCCAGAATTTGCTAGTAAATATTGTATCTCTATCACTGACTATACAAAGCGGCACTCCATGTAGTCTAACTATTTCCTTGAAGTATATCTGCGCCAGACTTTGAGCAGTTCTGTTTGATCTGACAGGTATGAAATGGGCGGTCTTCGTTAAGTGATCTACGATCACCCAAATACTGTCATTTCCTTTTCTGGTTCTGGGCAAACCATCAATGAAGTCCATGGAAATATGTTCCCACTTCCAGCCTGGAACGTCTAGTGGTTGTAACAATCCAGCTAGTTTCTGTTGGTCGCTTTTGACTAGCTGGCAAGTAGGGCATCGACTAACATATATCGAGATGTCTCTTTTTAACGACTTCCACCAGAATGTTCGCTTGATATCGTTATACATTTTACTCACACCCGGATGGATACTGAGCTTAGATTTGTGGCATTCATCAAGCAAATATCTTCTGAGTTCAGGAATTTCTGGAACACAAATTCGTCCTTCTAGCCTCAGAATACCTTCGCTGTCGAGCTGGAAATCCGAAGCATTGCCTTCACGAATTCGCTGACTCATTCCTTTAATAAACTGGTCGTCTTTTTGGAGAGCCGATATCTTATCAATCAAAGAAGTCGCAATGATAAAACTGGCGATCATTTCATTCTTTCAGCTTAACGCATCGGCCACGACATTGGCTTTCCCTGGA
Organism: Allium sativum; assembly: GCA_030737875.1. NCBI lineage: Eukaryota > Viridiplantae > Streptophyta > Magnoliopsida > Asparagales > Amaryllidaceae > Allium > Allium sativum. The sequence goes on from CM060926.1 coordinate 327,073,803, forward strand.
GTGTATATAATTTCGAAATCGTATGCTGCAAGGAACTCTAACCAACGTTGTTGCCTCAGATTCAAGTCTTTCTGGGTGAACAGATACTTTAACGACTGGTGATCTGTAAACAGTTCAAATCTCTCACCCAGAAGATAGTGTCTCCAGATTTTCAAAGAGAATACGATAGCCAACAACTCAAGATCATGAGTTACATAGTTTTTCTCGTGCGGCTTCAGTTGACGACTAGCATAAGCAATCACTTGGCCCCTTTGCATTAACACTGCGCCAAGGCCTTCTCTAGATGCATCAGTCCAGACTTTCAAATCCTGATTGCCATCGATGTTGGTTAACACTGGGGCTGTCGTTAATCTTAACTTTAGCTCTTCAAAAGCCTCTTCACTTTCTGGAGTCCATTTGAATTTTGAGTGTTTCTTTGTAAGCTTCGTTAAGTGACTAGATATCTTCGAAAAGTTTTTAACGAACTTCCGGTAATAACTAGCTAATCCGAGAAAACTGCGGACTTCTGTAGGAGTACTGAGCTGTTTCCAGTTCTGAATAGCTGTGATTTTACTTGGATCCACAGCAATTCCTTCTTTTGATACCACATGGCCCAGAAATTTTACTTCATCTTGCCAGAATATGCATTTGGATAGTTTGGCTTTCAATACATTCCTTCTGAGGATTTCTAGAACCTGTTCCAAATGCTTTTCATGTTCGGCCTTTGATTTAGAGAAGATTAGAATATCGTCAATAAAAACCAGAACAAATTTATTCAAAACTCCTCTGAACACTCTATTCATCAAATCGACGAAGTATGCTGGAGCATTACATAAGCCGAATGGCATTACTAACCACTCGTAGAATAAGTCGGGACCTCTGAATGCTGTCATTGGAACACACTCTTCGGTAATTCGAAGTTGATGGAAACCTGTAGCTAGGTCCATTTGTGAAAATACTTGTGCGCCATTTAATCGATCTAATAAATCATCAATCCGCGACAATGGATATTTGTTCTTTATGGTCTGCTTGTTCAAATCATGATAATCCACACATAGCCGTAGACCATTAGATTTTAGGACAAACACCACTGCTGCTCCCCAATCAGAGAAACTAGGCATGATCAGACCCTTCCATACTAGCTGTCTTGTTTGATTGTCTAATTCCTCTTTCTCTTTCAAGGACATTCTTTGAATAGCGTGAACTACCGGCCTTGCATTCGGAATCAAAGCAATCTTGAAATCTATTTCTCTCTGCGGAGGTAAGCGAACAACTTCTTCAAATACATACGTATAATTTTTGACGACAGGAATGTCTTTGATGAGGTCTGGGATATTCTCTGTGACTTCAGGGATATTTTCTATTTGAGCTGGAGAAACATCCAAAGCTGCCCAGAAGTCCTTTCTATTAGCATTCTGACCTTCACAGGGGATGGTTATATAATCACCTGATTTAATCTTCGCCTTAACGACTCTGTCGGCGCATTTAACCTCAGCTTCATACTTGGTCAACCAGTCTAACCCCAAGATAAGATCAAACTCTGTAAAATTCATGACGGTCGCGATGGTAGGGAACCGATAACGAGAAAAGGAAACCGACACTCCACAAACCCAACTGAGATCAATGGAACCCCCAACCGGATTCTGGACAGTCATCGGTTCCTTGAGCTTTTTCAAATTCAAATCCAGCTTCTTAGCTGCATTCTTTACAACAGAGCTTTGCGACGCGTCGGTGTCAAACAATACTTTAACTGGAATATCTTTGATAGTTAGTGTGCCTTCTAAAACATCTGGCCTTTCTAGAATAGACGAAGATGCAGGCACTTCTGCCACTTCATTCACATGTACTGCTTCAGGTTTTCTGAATAGCGGGCAGGCCTTGGAAAGATGACCGGCCTCATGGCCTTGACTGCACTTTCTATCTTCTTGAAATCCCTTCTTGGATTGAAGCCCGCCTTTTAATCGCTTCTTTAAGGGTCCGCAGTTTATCGACAAATGCCCTGGCTTCTTACAGTTACTGCATATGGTAGTCGTTACTTGCCCACTCTCAGATTCAGCCCTTTTCCGATTTGCTTTGGGCTTCTTGCTGACCTCTGATATCGTGCTGGCCTCAGGACGATTAGTTTCAAACTCAATTTTATTACTAGAGCTGACTTCCTCATCGTCGCGCAACATGCCTTTCTTGTCGAGATCCTCATACTGGTAAGCCATATAAATCATTTCTGAAAAAGGAAGCTTCACATGCCCCATTACTTTATTCTGGTATTTCCTTTGAAGCCCGTTGATAAATCTCAAATTCTTCCTCTTCGGATTTTGAATTAGATGAGGGGCGAAGTGAGAAAGTTCATTGAATTTCTTATGATATTCTGGAATAGTCATATCTCCTTGTATCAGATAAGAAAATTCATCACATAGTCGCTCAATCGCTTCTGGAGGAGTAAATCTTTCTAGAAAATCACTTTGAATCTGTCCTAGGTGATATCACCTTCTGGATCATTCTCTATAACCGAATCCCACCAGAACAAAGCTTCGTCTTTGAGTGCCCAGGAGGCCAGTAATCTTTTCTGGTCATCCTTCAGCTTTAATGCTTCGAAGATTTTCTCAGCAGAACGAAACCAAGCTTGTGTTTTCATAATTGATTCTTCACCCGAGAAGAGTTTTCCAGCCAGATTTCTATATTTCATAAATAGAGCTTCTATATCCGGGTCAGTATTACTTCTTCTGTTTCTGGCACTCATTTTCTAGTACTTCTACAAACAGCAGATCAAGTGTCGGGTCACAGAAAAGATATTTCGAAATATAGAGACAATTACTTGAATGTAAATGTGTCTATCTAGGTGTTATTTCATTCTGCTACTCATACTAGGATATTACTGATCCTATCTGTAACGAGTTACCTACTACAGGTTCTATTTCTGACGAGTTCGTTAATATGTTATATTCTAGAACTAAGCTTAATCAAAGCTCTGATACCAAATGAGACGACCCCAAACCCCATACTAACGGCGGCAAGGGTAATCCGTGGAATATAACACATAAAAAGAATATTGCAAAATAGAATTAAATAAATACACCAGATAAAGAACAATAGAATATACTGGATAAACATAATCATCAGAGTTACACAGTATACAAGAGCATACTTAGTACAAATACAGTTCAGCTATACATAAATGTCTACAGCGGAAAACAAACAAAATATGTACAATAGGAGTTGAACAGCATAAAATAGATAAATGAAAGAATCCATCTTCAGCTCCAGCTATCCAGAAAGAGCCAGCTAAACCTGAATACAAGGCTGCCCGTATGGAAAAAGGGGCACCCGAGTTTGAAAGTGAAACAAACTACGAGTCAGTCATGGGATTGGTATGAGAAATCTACTCAACACATTTAAAATATGGCTAATCACAGGACCATGCCACTTTCGTGGAACGGGTTTACTCCATTGGATTGCCAATGCTTTAAAACAAATCATTCTTTTAAACATCGCAATGCTTTTTATAAAAAAAATGAAGCCATTATAAGACTCAGTTCCCATCACACAATGCAACGCAAACCGGAGGATAGAGTTTTTACCTTATAATGGCCAAGATATGCTTGATACGAATAAAACAAAAGAATTTGATATTATTACTAGTGTTTATATGTTTCAAATACAATTTCGAATCATAACTATCAATCATAGACGACATGAGCGTCCCATGCCACTATGTCGCCAAATATAGGTATACAATCAAAACCGCACCGTCACGTATTTGGAAATTGGATTTCCGTCATGAACCAAGGCAAAAGATAGTCCTTACCGAATTCGAGACGCTCTAGCCCGTGTCTCAGGATCAGAGCTCGAGTGACCCTAGAATCGTCAGAGTCGGTCCACCGATGTGGATTAAAATTCCTGAACACTGCGTTTTCCTGCCCTATGGGGCGTCAATGAGCCAACGAATGACTCCATCGGTATCGGATCGACCGATATAACCGAGGCGCCTCGCAATCCATCATCCACATAAGTAAAATGTCAGGCCGTGTAAAAACACTGACACAACTCCTAGCTAGAAGGAAACGCATGCCCTCCCTGAGGTCCTTCTCCCGTTTCTGGTTCATACCGGGGTGTGAGACTCGCGAATTCACGTTATCCACAAAGCTATGCCACACAGGCGGTGCTTTGATCATCACCACAAGACTTTGCTTTTCAACAGAAGCCCTGATCATTTGCCACTTAGGCATGCCACACTAGCAATTCATGTCATGCGACTGATGTCCATCAATATACAACCTCTGAGCTTGTGTGTTTCAGAGAAGGGCGTTAAGCAAAAGAATAAATTCTCCGCCGCCAAACAGATGTATATTTAATAGAGATCAATCAACACAGAATAAAATCCAATGTCAGACACACAGTCCATTTACAAGTCCGTTCTGGGTCTGAACGAAACCGGAGGCATTATATACCTCGCAAACTCATCGATCAACATGTAAGTCTGGACGATCACCACTCATTATCCATATTTCGGGATGCCTCCCAATCAGGACCTCGGTTACCATCCAAACGAGGTGAAGATTTCCGGTATTCTACCCCCGTCTTCATCTTCGACTTTCAATCTTCGGTCAATTATTTGAAATGAGAATTAACTCGGCCTTTTCATATAATTCACGTATATTTAGAATTTCAAATCAATTTATTTCAATGGTTAAATCATTCGACAAAACCAATTTTGTTCTTTAATGTAATTTTCACACCAAACTCATTCAACCATCAAATACCACATAAATCGAGCAAATTCAGTTTATTTCCATTCCATATTGTTTATGATATTTTATAACGATTTATCGTTATTTTTATTTATTTTAAAATAGCCAATTTATTCAAAACGACGCTTCGGGCCATAACGCGGCCGTGGCGCTGTTTTTCTTCAAATTAGATTTACACATATCTGAAAATCTAATCATTGGATCTTCACAAAATTTACATCATTAGAAAGATCTTTTCAAAACGAATCCAACGGTTCCAGTTTCGGGAAAATTCGACGGTCGAATCTCCCGTACTAATCGTTTGAAATCACGATTTCAAAATACGAACTACAGCGTCGTTATTCGATTAAATATAATTATATTTTTATATATATATAAATATAATCGATTCTGGCGCTGTTTTTCTTCAGATTTGAATTAAACATTCCAGACAATCCAACCGTTGGATTTTTACAAAGTTGGTGCCGTTGGAAAGATTTTTCCAAAGCGAACCCAACGGTTGCGATTTTAGAAAAATCCGATGGTCGGATCTCCCGTACTAATCGTTTGAAATCGCGGTTCCAAATACGAACTGCAGCGCCGTTTTTCGATATATTTAAATTCTATTTAAATATATATATATCGATTCTTCGATTTCAAAACCATATGAATTTCACACTTTTGATAAAAATGATATTTTTATCTAACTTTCTTCTATTTCAACACTTCACAATTTTTAGCAATTCATTTATATAATAAAAATGTGATTTTTATTGTATAATAATTCATTTCAAAACACTGTTATTTTATATAGTTCATATAGGTAATAAAAATAGGATTTTTAGTATAAACCAATTTCTTTCAAAAGGAGATTATTTCATGTAGTTCATATAGATGATAAAAATATGATTTTTATATTTAAAACACGAACACCATTCAACACACGAATTTTAATTCAACGAATGAATATCGATTCAACACATGAAGATTTTCTATTCAACGAATAAATATAGTTTCAACATATGGAAATAATTCAAACACATGAATATTATTCAAAATTTCGGCAGCATAACGGCAGGGTAGTTAAAACCGGGACCGTCCCTAGTATGGCTCCTCGCTCTACCTTAAAACCTCGCGGTTTTTGACAATGGGGAATCACGCATCTAGTTCGCACACAGGCGGCATGTATATTTATTTCATTTCCACAAACTAATCCTACGTGGTTTCAACCAAATATTTCTCAACCACAAATGGGTATTTTTCAACCACAATCAACCAATATCAACCACAAACAATCACAATCAACCATTCGCTATAAATCAATTTTCACACCAATCACAACCAATAAATATCGTCCATGGTTTGTGGACGAGGGGCGTATATATATATATATATATATATATATATATATATATATATATATATATATATAGAAATTCACTTCCATTTCAACACATATATAATTTTTACAACGCATATATAACTTATACATCGAACGTACAACTTATACAATGCTTATACATGAGGTGCACAACGCTTATATAACCCATACATCGACTATATAATTTATACATCGTCGTTCTCCATATCGTTTATAAATTAGAAATCTCACATTGGGTTCCACTCCACCAAAAATAGCAGAAGGCTCAGAAAAATATGTGGTCTCTTCTAGAAGGTAGAAGACGTCCACACAAGTCCACTATCTCTTGTTTCACTGAATTTCGTCAACAAACGAAAAAGATATGATTTTTACAGTGAAATCAAAAACCGTAGCACTTTAAACTGCTATAATATAGTTAAAAATAAAATAGTCGTATACCTCATTTTGATGTTCAAAACCAGGTCAGCAATTTGCACGAAATCCGCGAAGCTTCGCGTCGATCGGCCAGCGCCACGAGGTAGTGCTTCGAAAACCGCGCCTGGGGGTGTCCACCGCCGTCAACTCGCGCGCGCCAGGGAGGAGGGATTCCAGTTCGAACGACGCAACTTCAGGGTGCCCGATCTCCCACAATACTGAGCGATAAATTACAATCCCTATATGGATTTGAAGATCTCGAGACGATCTACAAAAACTTCAACTAGGGCATGGGTTTTTATTGCGTGTAGGAGGAGGAATCGGAGGGGGAAGTTTTGAGCTGAAGGCGCCGTTCGATTTTGAGTCGGGAAGAGAGAATGTCGGGAGGGGGGGCTGATGTGGACCAATGGGGTTTTTATTTTTTTATTTTATAATTTTTAAAATCTCCAAAATACCCCTTGTCTCACACAAACACCAATTCACACCCAACGACTGTCGTCCCTAGCGTTTTACCCCCATTTCGAACACAATGGGGTATGTTTCGAAGGCCCATTCGACTATTTCAGTCAGTTTCCCTTCAAATTAAAATATAGCACATTCAATATTTGATTTGAACGTACATTTCAATTTGCCAGGGCCACAAAATGATTCGAAAAATTCCAGAAAAATAAATATGGCTATGTTTTGATGATACGGTCCCAACAAAACTAGTTTCGTCAAATTCTAAGACCGTTTGCAAAAAGGCCCATTTCTGGTCGATCCAATTTAACTCTAATTGATCAAAACACGTTTTCCTTTGCCACGCTCACATACTAGCTTAAAAAATTATGAAATTTGAAACCTAGCAATAACTTCACAACCCGGATGCAACAAAAGTGGTTTCGTCGAATTCCGAGGTCGTTTGCAAAATGGCCAATTTCACGGGCTATATAAATTCCATAGCGACCTTTATGAAAATTCATTTGTCCATAACTTTTGCTTTCCGCTATGAAAATTCGATTTTTCAGATTCGTTAGAAAGGTATTCACTAACAGATTTAAATATTTTTGGTTTCACTCAAATTCGTTTTGTTTTGCACCCGGTATAGTCCAACAAATTTTGAATTCAATTTTTGAAACTACCGCGCCACCTCAGGGCTTGTTTATAATTAGAATTAATTATATTCGTTTTCAATTGTCGATTCAAACTCACTTTTCATCGTTATTATTTAAAATATTTATTTTAAATATTCAAAATCCATTATTTTAGCCAATTTAAAATTTTTAAATTGGTTCAGATTTTCCGGGTCGTTACACATACAGTTCGAAATACAATGATAGACATGTAATCCTATCTTTAACTGGGTTAAAGAACCAATATCATTTGAAACACAGCTCACGATAAACCCAAAATCACATTACACTAATTATGGAATCTTCATGGAAAATAGATGAATATATAATCGATATCAATTTCCGTATCCGACAAATAATATAAATGGAATAACGGCAAAGCCTTTTAAATTCCATATATTGTAACAGTCTTCCTCCACAGAAGCTTACTTCGATTAGTACCAAATCGAATTCCATCCCATTCCAATTAATTTAATTAAATTGGAGAACTTTACTTTGGAAAATGTCCATTAAATCTTAGTTAAAAGATTTATAAATTCCAAATCATATTCTCACTGTTAATTGGATTAAAGAACAAATGTCATTTAAAACACCGTTCACGATAAACCCAAAATCCAATTTAATATTAAATACAAGGTTCTGAATAGAAATTATATCAGCTTATATTCAATATCAAATTCTGGAACTAATGGATATCGTATTGGGAATAATGATATCTGTATCTTCCAAATTCCCATAGCAATATCTGTATAACCACGAAATGCAATTATCGAAATATTCCGAAGATTATTTCCAATCCAATTTATTCATTAGACAATTCTGGTTATTTTAAAACCATTACAAATCCAATTTATTTATTTAAAAACATTGGATTATTATTCTAGTTAATAACTAGTTCATTTCAATAAAAATATATTTTTATCTTTCTAAACATGGAATTTTTCATCCAAACTCTTTCCCAATCATTTATTATGATTTTACACAAATTATTAACAATTTTAATAATTTTATCAAGGCCCGTACAGTCGGTTTCGAATAACGGCCACCGAACTGCATCCATAACGACCTTTTTCAAATTTGATTTGGACATAATTCCAAATTCAACCATTAGATGTCAAATCTCTTATATTCATTGGAAATCTCTTTTCCATACGAACCCAACGGTTCTGGTTTTAGGAGAATCCGACAGTCGGATCTCCCGTAAAGTTAGTTCGAAGTCAATGGTCGAAATTTGCGAACGGTCGCTGCGCGGCGCGTTCTATTCAGGACATATAATATATATAATATATGTATCGTAGATTTCCATTTAAAACGTATTTTATAAATCGTTTTAAATTTGTTTTAAAAACGATTCCAACTTCATTTTCAATTTTAAATCAAAATTGATTATTCCTTATCGTTATAATATTTAAATGATAATATTTTCAAAACATTAGATTTTGAAATCACTTCTTTTTCGATATTCATTATAAAAATGAATAAAATCGATATCAATATCATTCGCGTCAAAATGGCGCATATCTAATCGATACAGCTTCACAAATTCCAATATTTTCATGTCCATCCAAAATCGGACATCAAATTCATATTTTAATCCTTTACTGAATATTATTTTAAAATAATACTTATTTTAAAATATTCGTTATTTCAAAATATCCATTCTTTCTGAATTGGAACCAGACATAGTCAATTACCATATAATGTTATTTATTTGGATTTCATACATCACATGTACACGACAACAATGATAAACAATAATCCATCATTCAGAGTGCATTCCACACTGTGTAAGCATTAAATATAAATAATTAACGCTTACAACAGTCTATCAACCCATCGATTGACATACAACTAAACAATTGGGATTAGTGTACATCAAATATCATCCCAATACCCGTGTGGGGTTTCAACCATCAAATAATTATTATTATTCGTGCACTTGGGAGATGTGTAAAAATTATCGTCCCAATCGATATCACAAAAATAGGCGAGCATAACGGCACGATACTAGAAATATTTTCAACTAACTAAACTTTTCTAACACTTTTTAGAAAATTTCGGCAGCATAACGGTACGATACTAGAACCGGAATAAGGTCTAGCCTTATCCCTCGCTTAATACTAGCTCACGCCATACACAAACCAATTTCAATCCATTCAATTAACATTCCAAAACAAATTCAATCAATTTCTTAATAGGGTTACCAAACCCTATTAAATAACAACCAATCAAATAAAACAAACGACCAAACATCCATAGTTTCAATCAAAGGTGTCGGGTGCTACTAAGCACCGTCTGCATCCTAGTATATATTTAACTGTAAACAAAATTAGAGTGAGAAGTTCTCACCTTTGGTTTCCACTCTGTCATTCTTTAATGGATGATTAGGATTCTGTTCTACTTCTAGTCAGTTCCATTATAATCTGCTTCACGCGGTATATATATTAAAAATCACATTTTAATAACGCTTCATATATTTAAAAATCACTTTTTTAATACAATGCTAGATATATAAAAATCAGATTTTTATTCAATGTTATATATATGTTAAAATTTTCATTTTTCAAATGCTTTACATATATTAAAAATCCTATTTTTATTCTATGCTAATATATATAAAAATCAAATCTTTATAATGTTACTATACATATAAAAATTATATTTTTATTATGCTACTATATACATAAAAAAAATCATATTTTTATTATGCTACTATATATTTAAAAATCATATTTTTATTTTTTTAAAAATAATTTCATATCATACACTAATAAAAAACGTATTTCTAACTTACTAAAAATATTTGCATATCATGAACTAGTTAAAAATCACATTTTTATCCTAATGTTATACATATAAAGATCACATTTTTATCCTAATGTCATACATATAAAGATCACATTTTTACTTACATAAATAAAAATAAAAACTCACTTTTTCTAGGGTTTCGATCGAGCGAGAGCTCGCGGAGGCATCGACTGGGGTTACTCCGGCGCTGGTGCTTCATGGTGGCTCAGCAAGGGTTTAATTTCAAATATAGAAAATATAAAAATTGGGTTTTTAGAGGAGGAGGGGGTCCACGGGTGGAGTGGCGGTCAGAGAAGGGTCGACGGGAGTCGCTGGTGGTGTGGTGGTGCCTCTAGTGGTAGGCGGCGGTGGGTGGTGGGACAACAATGATAGATTTGGGCGTGGCAGTGGGTTTGGGCGGAGGATTCACGAAGGAGAGAGAAGGGAGGGAGGAGAGAGAGGCGGCGGGGTCAGGGGGGCAGCGGTGGAGTCGGCGGCTGGAGGCGATGGGGGCGACGGGCGTTGCGTTGTGGAGGGGCGGCGGTGGAATTAATTGAAAAGGGGTGGGTTTTTTTTGTTCCGAAGAAATTTTAGGGTCAAACCCTTATATATATTTTTAATTTAATTATTTATTTATTCTCAAAAAGGTTAGTTTTAATCTGAACTCCAAATCGAATCCAACGACTGTCGCCCCCAGCTAATTACGCCCATTCCGGACACAATGGTATATGTCTGATAAGCCGATTCGACTGTTTCTATCAGTTTCTCTTTAAATTAAAATATAAATCAATACATATTGAATTTAAACGTACATTTTATTTTACCGGGGCCACATACTGACTCCAAAAATTCCTGAAAAATAAATCTAACTATGTTTTGACGATACGACTCTAACAAAACTAATTCGTCGAATTTGGAGACCGTTTGAAAAATGGTCATTTTCCAGTCGATCCAATTCAAACTGAGCAGACCAAAATACATTTAAATTTACCACACTCACATATTAAATCCAAAAATTATGAAATTGAAACATAACAATAATGTCATGTTCTGAATCCAACAAAAGTGGTTTCATCGAAAACGAAGGTCGTTTGCAAAATGGCTATTTTTAAAGGCTATATATTATATTAAAAAAATATAAACTCCATAGCGACTATTCTGAATTTTAAACTGGACATAACTTTCAATTTATAAAGTGAAATCTCAATTTCTTACATTCGTTAGAAAGACATAATTAATCAGATTCAAATATTTCTTGTTTCGTCCAATTCTGATTTATATTGAATTATGTACATTCAATTGAAATTTAAAATCGAATTTTCAAACTACCGCGCCATTTCAAGCTCGTTTTATAATTAAAATAAATTTATATTTTCTAACTTCGATTCAAAAGTAAATTTTTAGTCGTTATTATTTAAAATAAATCATTTTAAAAATTCAAAATACATTAAAATAGCTAAAATAAAAATTTTAAATTGGTTCTGAAAATCCGGGTTGTTACAATCTCCCCCATTTAAAATCTTTTCGTCCTCGAAAAGGAACGGATATGAAAGTACTTTAACTAACCAACTCAACTTTCATCCTGGCTTTCATTCCTCAACTTTTCAGTTTCTAAGAATTTTCTAATTTTTCAAAAATTTGGCTAACACCCTAAATTTTCGAATTTTTTTGCCATAACCTCCTTTGTATGGGGAGACCTTTAAAACCGCAAATAGCCTCATAGGTCCCTCATCAATACGAAAGAAAACGAAAAAGCCAAGCGGTAAGCCAATCGGCTCATAAAATCATCAAACCCAAACAAAACAGTAAATATGTACCTATTTGTTGGGCATACAATTTTATTCCTCTTCTTAGCTTCCCTGATATGACCTGTTCAATATATATGCATGCGTATGTATGCAATTCTAACAAATTTTCAATTCAGTTCACTATTTGATTTGATTTGGCTAATTTAACCTTTCATTTACATGTTGGTTTGATTAGTTGAATTAATAGTCCAACATCACAACCAGCAATCAATTAGTTGGTATTCATAATTTTTATATACTCAAAAATCATATTTCAATGCCAAATCACAACAATATATCCTATCTAGTTTTGGTTGTCGCACCAGTCAATTGGAAATATATAGATATCCCACTTTCGAAACTCGAACATAAATACTGGTGATGGTATACTTCATCATCAGAATTATCTTCGGGCGACTAGAGTGTGATTCTATATCTATCCAGCACATTTGAGGCTTCGTATACATGTGGATCAGACGTATATGCAAAATCTTTATATACTTGACTATCCAAATCAATTTAAAATAAAATATTCAAATACGTATAATAAGGTTTCAATTTTTAAAACAAAGTTGTTTTTAATAAATAATACTCTTCTAATTCATTCTAGGATACTACTGATCCTATCTCTAATGAGTCATTCTTATTGGATATTCCTAATCCAATCTCTGATGAATCCTTTCGTTTGGTTCTAATGTGTCTTGTTCTCAAGCTCTATAAACCAAAGCTCCGATACCATAAATGACATGACCCACACTCGCCCTTAGAGGAAAGCCCAGATTAAGTTGAGAACACGACACATCATAACACAAACAGAAGAACATTTCATTGCTATTACAACAATTACATCAGAGTATAAGAATATTCCATAGTATGAATAAATATTATACATCAAAAAATATCAGAGATTTAAATTATAATGCAGCGAAAAAATAATACATAACACAAATGAAACAAAAACACGGATACAGAGCTTTCTGAATATAGTAAACCAGGATCCTGGAAAAGAAATATCTGCAAAACCCAACTACTAGCTGCCCGTGTGGAAAATATAGGCACCCACAGTTTAGGTTAAAACAACAAACTCCAGGTCAGTCATATGACTGGTGTGAAACTAAAACAGTTGTTTAAAACTTTACCTTAAAATAGGGTAAATCAAGGGACCACGCCGTATAACACGGAACGGGTTTCCTCCCAAGAATACCAGTGCATAAAACAAACAGCACAATGCTTTTGGGAAAATGAAGCTATTATTAGACTCAGGTCCCATCACACAATGCAACACAAGCCAGAGGATAGAGTTTTCCCTTATAACAGCCAAATATGCTTGGTACGTTTAAAACAAATCATTTGATATTATTATAAGTGCATAGTGTTTAAAACAACTTCAAATATAAATGCATCAATCATAGACGGCATGGGTACCATATATCATGTCTAGTTCTACAATCAAAACCGCACGACGTCGTATTGGAAGTTGGATTTCCATCATGAACCAAGGCAAGGGATCGTCCTTACCGAATTCAAGACAATCTAGCCTTCCATGTCTCAGGATACAGTCGCAACTGCACCTAGGAACACCAGGGCCGGTCCACACTTAGGCTAGTTGATTAGTAATTCCTAGACAATACGTTTCCCCGCCCCATGGGGCGTAATGGTCAGTATGTCGACCATATCATCCATCGACCCCGTAGTGACTGATATATCTGAGGTACCTAGCTTTCCAACAACCACATAAGTAAAATGTTTGGGCTCCATACCATGACACCACTCCTAGCTAGAAAGAAACGCATGTTCTCCCTGGGGCCCTTCATCCCGTTTCTGGTTCATACCGGGGTGTGAAGCTCGCGAATTAACGCTATACACAAAGCTATGCTATTTAAATCCGTGCTTTGATCATCAACCACAAGACTTTGATTTTCAACAGAAGCCTTGATCATTTGCAACTTAGCATGCCACATAGGCAATTCATGTCATGAGATTGATATCTATCGATATATAACCTCTGAGCTCGTATGTCTCAGAGAAGGGTGTTAAGCAAGAGAATAAATTCTCCGCCACCAAACAGATATATATTTAACAGAGATCAATCAACACAGAATAAAATCCAATGTCAGACACACATCCATTTACAAGTTCGTTCTGGGTCTGAACAAAATCGGAGGCACCTTATTCCTCGTCCCATATGTCCAGTACAAGAGAGAGGTCCTCGCATATCTAGGTCGATCTCCAAGTACGTCTGGACGATCACCACTTATTACCTCATCTTGGGTGTACAACCCAATCAAGACATCAGTAATCATCCAAACGATGTTAAGACCTTTGGTCTTCAACTACCGTCTTCATCGTCGACTTATCGTCGAATCAGTTATTCAGACTAGGTATAAACCTGGCCTTTCCGAATAACCCACGTATATTATAATCAAGTGATATAAACACACAACATATGCCTCATTCCAATCCAGAATATTCTTTTATTTAAATATTATTTTCACAATTTAAACCAATTTAAGGTTTTCCAAACTAGTCGGGATTAGCAAACCGTATCGAAGTAATCATTTGTTTTATTTCTCAATCCCAACCTATTCATCCCATGGAGCAAAACTGGTACTACTCCATATCTAACACCACGGTGTTATTGGTAAAATTAATTACCATTTTTCGTTCAAATCTAATTAAAGATTTAACCATCGCCTGGAATAAAACTGGTGGTACTCCATTCTCTATCATTTCCCAAATTTGATAATTTAAATTGTCTCATTCACATTTCAATCTAATTAAAGATTCATTAAAACTCCACTTAGTTTTAATCTTTGCAAAAATAAATATTAACGATTATTTAACTTTGGGAAATCAAACATGTCGCATCGACAATCTACACCGTACTATTGATTTCTACCTATACATAACCTCTAAGCTCATACGTCTTATAGAAGGGTGTTAAGCAAGAGAATAAATTCTCCGCCACCAAACAGATATATATTCAACAAATATCAACCATACAGTTCGAAATACAATGATAGACAAGTAATCCTGTCTTTAACTGGGTTAAAGAACCAATGTCATTTAAAACACAGGTCACGATAAACCCAAAATCATATTCCATTAATTATGTAATCTTCACAGAAAACAGATGAATATATAATCGATATCAATTTCCGTATCCGACTAATAATATAAATGGAATAACGACAAAGCCTTTTAAATTCCATATATAGTAACAGTCTTCCTCCACAGAAGCTTACTTCGATTATTACCAAATCGAATTCCATTCCGTTCCAATTTATTTAATTAAATTGGAAAACTTTACTTTGGAAAATGTCCATTAAATCTTAGTCAAAAGATTTATAAATTCCAAATCATATTCTCATTGTTAATTGGGTTAAAGAGCAAATGTCATTTAAAACGCCATTCGCGATAAACCCAAAATCCAATTTAATATTAAATACAAGGCTTTAAATAGAAATTATATTGGCTTATATTCAATATCAAATTCTGAAACTAACGGATATCGTAATGGGAATAACGATATCTGTATCTTCCAAATTCCCATAACAATATCTGTATAGCCACGGAATCCAATTATCGAAATATTCCGAAGATTATTTCCATTACAATTTATCCATTGGACAATTCTGGTTATTTTAAAACCATTTCAAATCCAATGCATTTAAAAACATTGAATTATTATTCTAGTTAATAACTAGTTCATTTCGATAAAAATATATTTTTATCTTTACAAACGTTGAATTTTTCATCCAAACTCTTTCCAAATCATTTATTATGATTATACACAAATTATTAATATTTTTAATAATTTTATCAAGGCCCATACAGTCGGTTTCGAATAACGGCCACCGAACTGCATCCATAGCGACCTTTTTCAAATTTGATTTGGACATAATTCCAAATCCAACCGTTAGATTTTAAATCTCTTAAATTCATTGGAAAGCTCTTTTCGATACGAACCCAACTGTTCTGGTTTTAGGAGAATCCGACGGTCGGATCTCCCGTAAGTTCAGTTCGAAATCAATGGTCGAAATTCGCGAACGGTCGCTGCGCGGCGCGTTCTATTCAGGCCATATAATATAATATATATATATATATATATATATCATCGATTTCCATTTAAAACATATTTTATAAATCATTTTAAATTTGTTTTAAAAACGATTCCAACTTCATTTTCAATTTTAAATCAAAACTGATTATTCCTTATCATTATAATATTTAAATGATAATATTTTCAAAACATTAGATTTTGAAATCACTTCTTTTTCGATATTCATTATAAAAATGAATAAAATCAATATAAATATCGTTCGCATCAAAATGACGCATATCTAATCAATACGGCTTCACACATTCCAATATTTTTGTGTCTATCCAAAATCGGACATCAAATTCATATTTTAATCCTTTACTGAATATTATTTTAAAATATTCCTTATTTTAAAATATTTGTTATTTCAAAATATTCGTCCTTTCTGAATTGGAACCAGACACAGTCAATTACCATATAATGTTATTTATATGGATTTCATACATCACATGTACACGACAAAAATGATAAACAATAATCCATCATCCAGAGTGCATTCCACACTGTGTAAGTATTAAATATAAATAATTAACGCTTACAACAGTCTATCAACCCATCAATTGACATACAACTAAACAATTGGGATTAGTGTACACCAAATATCATCCCAATACTCGTGTGGGGTTTCAACCATCAAATAATTATTATTATTTGTGCACTTGGGCGATGTGTAAAAATTATCGTCCCAATAGATATCACAAAAATAGGAGAGCATAAACAAGTCGTTCGACTTGTAAATTAATGTGTAAACTTATTTTTAACTATCCGATAATTATTTTATTTATCGCAGTTATAAGCTAAAAATAACATTTTAACTAACTAATTTTTTCTAATACTTTTTAGAAAATTTCGCCAGCATAACGGCACGATACTAGAACCGGAATAAGGTCTAGCCTTATCCCTCGCCTAATACTGGCTCGCGCCATACACAAACCGATTTCAATCCATTCAATTAACATCCCAAATCACATTCAACCAATTTCTTAATAGGGTTGCCATACCCTATTAAATAACAACCAATCAAATAAAACAAACAACCAAACATTCACGGTTTCAATCAAAGGTGTCGTGTGCTACTAAGCACCGTCTGCATCCTAGTATATATTTAACTGTAAACAAAATTAGAGTGTGAAGTTCTCACCTTTGGTTTCCACTTCGTCATTCTTTAATGGACGATTTGGATTCCGTTCTGCTTCTAGTCAGCTCCATCGTAATCTGCTTCACACGGTATATATATTAAAAATCACATTTTTAATAACGCTTCATATATTTAAAAATCACTTTTTTAATACAATGCTAGATATATAAAAATCAGTTTTTTATTCAATGTTATATATATTAAAATTTTCATTTTTAAACGCTTTACATATATTAAAAATCCTATTTTTATTCTATGCTAATATATATAAAAATCACATCTTTATAATGTTACTATACAAATAAAAATCATATTTTTATTATGCGACTATATGTATAAAAATCATATTTTTATTATGCTATTATATATATAAAAATCATAATTTTTTTCTAAAAATAATTTCATATCATACACTAATTAAAAACGTATTTCTAACTTACTAAAAATATTTGCATATCATGAACTAGTTAAAAATCACATTTTTATCCTAATGTTATACATATAAAGATCACATTTTTATCCTAACGTTATACATATAAAGACCACATTTTTATTTACATAAATAAATAAAAACTCACTTTTTCTAGGGTTTTGATCGAGCGAGAGCTCGCGGAGGCATCGATCGGGGTTGCTCCGGCGCTGATGCATCACGGTGGCTCCGCAAGGATTTAATTGCATATATAGAAAGAACAAAAGTTGGGTTTTTAGTGGAGTAGGGGGTCCACGGGTGGAGTGGCGGTCAGAGGAGGGTCGAGGGGAGTTGTTGGTGGTGCGGGGGTGCCTCTGGTGGTAGGTGGCGGCGGGTGGTGGGCCAATAATGGTGGATTTGGGCATGGTAGTGGGTTTGGGCGAAGGATTCACGAAGGAGAGAGAAGGGAGGGAGGAGAGAGAGGCAGCGGGGTCAGGGGGTGCGGCGGTGGAGTCAGCGGCTGGAGGCGCTGGGGGCGACGGGCGACGCGTTGTGGAGGGGAGGCGACGGGATTAATTGAAAAGGGGCGGGTTTTTTTGTCCTGAAGAAATTTTAGGGTTAAACCCTTATATATATTTTTAATTTAATTATTTATTTACTTTCAAAAAGGTTAGTTTTAATCCGAACTCCAAATCAAATCCAATGACTGTCGCCCATAGCTAATTACCCCCATTCCGGACACCATGGGTTATGTCCGGTAAGCCGATTCATCTGTTTCGATGAGTTTTTCTTTAAATCAAAATATAAATCCATACATATTGAATTTGAACGTACATTTTAATTTGTGAAAATTATGGTCACATCCTTAAAATAAAACTTAATTAAGCTCACATCCTCCTGTTTCAAAACATATAAATTACATCCCTAATTTTAAACAGCGGCTAATTTTTTCCCAAAACTACCCTTTTTCTTAATTCACGCTGTAATAACCTAGGTTGGATTTACTCAGTACGTAATTAGTATTTTTTTTTCTTTTCCAGAAACCTATATTCGTTGTCAATGGCGGCGCTGTCTTCAATTTCATTTCTTCAAATCGCTGATTATATCAAACCTAGATTTATTCACTGGATTGAGTTCTTCCGTTCAGTCAGATCTAGGGTTGATTATTGTCAGAGAGAAGTAGCAATTGAAATTTGCAGCGACTTAGGTAATTACGGATGGTTCAATGAATTGTCGCAATGGAAGCTTTTTACAGCTGGTGCTTGCGATTTTTCAGGTGATTTACTCAAAACGATCGCTTCTTTTATGTCGATCAAAACCCGTAATAAAAGCCGCTGGTTATCAGTTTAATCATCATCTTCCTGTTTTGCTTGAAATTCGATGTAGTCATCATCAAATTACATTAAATAGCGAATAAAGGTATGAATCTGGTTGCTTTTTTTCGTACTGGACTGTAGATACTGTCATTTGGTAATCTGTATTTTATTCAGTAAATATTTATGATTGTAAGCAAGTACGCACAAAAAATAAATGTTTGAATGCATTAATTCGTAGTAGATGCATGCTGGAATTTCAGAATTATACAATTCAGCAAAATAACAATAATATCTGCATATATTTATGCAAAAATACTAGATATTTGCATACAAATATACATATATTCTATATTCTGGTTTTCTGCATGTTTGATATAAAGTTACATACAGATATGCATATATTAAGAATAGATGCATATTTGTAAGCAATTTATTTACATAAATGATGAATATAGATAAATGTAAAAATATATGCATATTTGTATGCATATATCTAGAATATATGCATACTTATAATCAACTTTTCTGAGTAAGCAAGTACGCACAAAAAATAAATGTTTGAATGCATTAATTCGTAGTAGATGCACGCTGGAATTTCAGAATTATACAATTCAGCAAAATAACAATAATATCTGCATATATTTATGCAAAAAAACTAGATATTTGCATACAAATATACATATATTCTATATTCTGGTTTTCTGCATGTTTGATATAAAGTTGCATACAGATATGTATATATTAAGAATAGATGCATATTTGTAAGCAATGTATTTACATAAATGATGAATATAGATAAATGTAAAAATATATGCATATTTCTATGCATATATCTAGAATATATGCATACTTATAATCAACTTTTCTGAGTAAGCAAGTACGCACAAAAAATAAATGTTTGAATAGATTAATTCGTAGTAGATGCACGCTGGAATTTCAGAATTATACAATTCAGCAAAATAACAATAATATCTGCATATATTTATGCAAAAATACTAGATATTTGCATACAAATATACATATATTCTATATTCTGGTTTTCTGCATGTTTGATATAAAGTTGCATACAGATATGCATATATTAAGAATAGATGCATATATGTATGCAATTTATTTACATAAATGATGAATACAGATAAATGTAAAAATATATGCATATTTGTATGCATATATCTAGAATATATGCATACTTATAATCAACTTTTCTGAGTACTTGCAAAACCAAGTGATCTAACAAAAGTTGCATACATTTATGATCATTTTGACAATATATGCATATTTTAACAATAGTTGCATGATTCTATTGATGAAGTAATAATTGTTGCAGTTATCTTCATTCAATTGTGAATATTGTTACGCATTTCTTAATAATTATTCCATATTTCTATCTAGATATTTTGAATAGTCTCTTAACAAATCCAATTGACAATTGGTTATGCTTTATAAATTTTTGCAGTGTCGAATATGCAATGTTTGTAATGAATATGATGAATCAAAGAAGTGAGGAAAAAGAACTGGACAAGAAAGATGAACTTTACAACGCTTAGGATGTTGATTTACAAAGAGCGATGCTCGCATACAAAATTGTGAACTGCAAAACGCAAAGCTGGACTCCAAGTCAAGACCTGACACATAACTGGTTGCTATCGAATGCAAACAACGTGAAATAAAACTGAAAAATTTGATGTTTAGAATGTTTTTGTGAATATTTGTATTGTTTTTTTTACTACAGTTTGTTGATTATTATTTACGGAAATGAATTACATGGGAATATTACGTAGTGTTTGAAGTTATTTTGATTCTGTATGAAAACCTGGTATTTTTGCTTACTGGTGTGCAGTTATTCAATATATTAGCATCGTTGTATGCAAAATATTATGAAAATTTGCAAAATTGAACTGCAGAAGTAAAATAATAGCATACTTATATGAAATCATTAATATCAGTTGCATAGGAATATGCAAAACAATACAAATACTAATTGCGAGCATATAATTTCCATAGTTGCATACATTTATGAATTTATCTGGAATAATTGCATACATTACTACATAAATTTGCATAAGTATTCAAGACGAAAATGTTGTCCATATTATTTTTAATACTAATTACATGAGCAAAAGTTCAAAACATGCACAGAGCAAAATGCAGCGTTATAACTGATGCATAGTAAGATGTAACAGGTAAAGGAATGTTCAAATATTATGCATATATTTATTCAAATATAACAAATATTTGCATACATTTCAGCTTAAAAAAAATGTCAATAAAAAACAAAGCCACAATAAAAAATTGAACTGTTTTTATTACATCACATAAATATTTACAACAAATGGTAAAAGTAAACACTAAAACTAAGTGTCTTAAAAACATAAAATTCATTCATAATTCAGCAATGGAACTACATAATCATGTCGTAGTAATTCAGTATTTAAGATATCAATTTCTCGAACATATCTATGCATGATTTCAGGCTTTCTCCTGCTCACTTTCAACTGCATCATTTTCTCTTACATTAGTTCTCTGCAAAAAAGGAAAACATTTTTAAACAAGCAGGTTTAAATGCATATAAGTATGAAAAAAATATTGGATATATGCATATTTGTATGCAACAGTTATTACTACATCAACAAAATTATGCAACAATCATTACATAAATGCACACTTGCATTGTAAAATTTAGATTTACTGCACAGAAATTATGAACATATTTGTTGATGGTTTCAGGCTTGCAATCATCAATTTTAATTAAATGTATATATTCATGCAACATTCCAGTAATAACTGCAAATTAGTTTGCATAGAAGAATGGTATATTTCTGATTAAATTCATTAATTTATTCAAGTACTATTCCTACATTTGTGAATATAAGCAAGCATTTGTGTTGAACATTACATCCACATAAGCAACAATTTTTTGATATATAATTGTATGTTTGCATACGTAACAAAAATATGCATACAACTATGAAAATAATGTAAATAAATGCATATTTCCATTCAGAATTTCATTATATACTCATTTATACAAACCAAATAATTTTGCAACATCCATGATAAAAATCACAGCAAGAAAAACATTTCTGGCCAAAAATCACTCAACCATGTTACTATTTCATAATAAAGTCTTTCAGCAATGTTTTAAATCTGAAAAAAACGATAGTAACAAATTTTTTTGCAACCAACAACAATTTTTTAAACAAATTTGCATAAATAATTGTATGTAATCATATACTCATGCAATAATTCCAATTAATCCATATTTTAATATAAAATTCGATAAGAACAGCTGTTGTTTGACAGAAAAAAAACAAACTTTTACCTTCGTTCTCCCCATATGACGCTATTTTCTGTTCAAATCACCAATGATTTTAGGCGTCTCCACTCGATCGAGATTAAAAAATCAAAATCGACTTAATTTTTTAATTTTTCCTTTTCGTCGACTGCCCTATTTCTGCGGCGTGAAAAATGAAGCGAGGATATCTGGAACGAGGAATTTTAGGTTTTGAAAGGATATAATCGGGATTTTTCCAGCGTAATTTCAAAACTAGGGATGTTTTCTATATTATTTTTATCACCGGGTTTTTTTTTATATTTTGAAACTTAATAGGGACCTGTAAAAAACGCACCCTTTTAATTTACCGGGGCCACATACTGACTTCAAAAATTCCCGAAAAATGAATCTAGCTATGTTTTGACGATACGTTCCTAACAAAACTAATTTCACTGAATTTGGAGACTGTTTGAAAAATGGTCATTTTCTAGTCGATCCAATTCAAACTGAATTGACCAAAACATGTTTAAATTTACCACGCTCACATATTAAATCCAAAATTATGAAATTTGAAACATAACAATAATGTCACATTCTCGATCCGAAAAAAGTGTTTCGTCAGAAAAAGAGGTCGTTTGCAAAATGGCTATTTTTAAAGGTTATATATTATATTAAAAATATATATAAATTCCATAATGACAATATAGAATTTTAAACTGGACATAACTTTCAATTTAAAAAGTGAAATCTCAATTTCTTACATTCTTTATAAAGATATAATTAATCAGATTCAAACATTTCTTGTTTCGTCCAATTCCGATTTATATTGAATTATGTACATTCAATTGAAATTTAAAATCGAATTTTCAAACTACCGCGCCATTTCAGGCTCGTTTTATAATTATAATAAATTTATATTTTCTAACTTCGATTTAAAATAAATTTTTAGTCCTTATTATTTAAAATAAATCATTTTAAATATCCAAAATACATTAAAATAGCTAAAATAAATTTTTTAAATTGGATCTGAAAATTCGGGTTGTTACAAAATGTGAGAAGATCCTAACTGTTATAAACATGAATTTATGGTATACAAATCAAATGCAGGGGTGTAATGCTATCTTAAAATGATGCAATATCTCGATATTGTTACCAATTCAAGTACATATGTAATATGTATATTATAGCAAGACATATTTTGTTATGGTTATCTTATAAATATGAAATATTATATATATCAACATATATATATATATATATATATATATATGTTGCATATTTCAAATCCCATGTAATTACCATTAGGTTATATTATTGATAATGTAATTATCATCAGGTTATCAAATAAACTGATAGTATGACTAATGTGTAATATCCAATTTACAATCCAACTATACAAACTAGGATCCTATAATTATATCTCAACAATTTATAAAACTACCAAATGGTGTATCATAACCTCAATCATTAACAATAGGATTTACCTTTTAAAACCTATTCACTGAATTGACATTATAATGCATACGCCATCAAGTTTAAGCTACAAATCATATTTGCAATGTATTTTAAAAACAGGATTTACAATATTATGTAAATACCATTATAAGCAAAGAATTAACATAATAAATCAAACTGCAGTTTTACTACATTAATTGCTATTATTTATATTATAAACAATGTATAATAAATGTCAAAGTTCATAATTTTTAAATCTATAATCAAGAAATCAAACAGAATCAATCAAATTGATCTGTATATTTAAAATTACTTCAAATTCAAAATTAGCAATTTCTTAGATTAACAGATTTAAATTATGAACAAAACTGATCAAGAAAAAAATTAACATCCCTGGTTAATCAAAACTAGCTTTTGATTAATCAACTAGGTTCCATGGTGTTAGCCTACTTTGTGAACTAGGCAACACAAAGTCAAGAAACCAACCATTGAAGAGTATTTTAAGTTATAAGACTCCGGTTCGGATCGGAAGAAAACACCACAATTCAGATTGATAGCAGCATATTGGTTCGGATCGGATAAGAGTTCTCTGTTCGGATCGGATGTCTCTTACTAGATAAATTGGCAAAGCTTATCTGATCGGATCGGAAGGCGAATAAATCTCAGATGGATCGGAAAGCCATCTGCTTGCCACGACGCTGGAGCGGAGCGAAGTATATTAGAGAAGGAGAGACGTCCAAGCCACTCCGGTTCGGATCGGGTATTCCGATCCGAACCCCCAACCTGCATGCTTCCGACCCGCACCCATGATCCAGGTTAATCTCCTGTGAAATCGCCTGGAGAACCGGACCGGATATGACTAATTCCTACCCCTAACGTCCATCTCTTTGATGTGTTATCGGCTTGATAGTCCATCCGAACCCGAAGAGAGTGCGATGGATGACACGTGTTCCGACCCGAATTGAATCTCAGGCAAATTCACACCTATAAATACCCCATCTAGAGACAAAGAGAAGGATCTTTTTTCAGCACTTTTGAGAATCCAAGTACCTCCACCTTCCGAACTCCATTACTCCCGGAAAATCCAAATTATCTTTTATTTCTTGTTTTAGTCAATTGAGTGAACAAAAGTGAGTTGTGGGTGAATCTATCATTGTATTTGCAACTGAATCATTGAATATAGTAAAGAAGAAGTGGACGTAGGCATTTGTTCGCCGAACCACTATAAATCTTGTGTGTTCATTTTTATTTCTATCTTGTTTTATCTTGTTTCAAATCATTTTGGGTGTTAGAACCACTTTTGGGTCTAACACATGGTTAATAAATTAGCAATATTAAACTAATTTAACATTTCTAACCATTTTAATTATCAAATAAAGTAGTCCTGTTTTGTAATCAACAATTTAGACTTAAAACTTAAGCATGAAGATCAAAATCAAGCAAAGTTGTATTAACAAATTTTCATATAATTGATTTTAGAAATCAAATATAATATGAAAACCATCTTATTGACTTGTTAATCAGTAAAATATATTTTGACCAAAAAGAGGAAATTTATAAGATTGTCGGGACATTAATTATCAATGAAACAAACAAACTTGATTGTCAGTTTAGCATTGTAAACTCATATAAATAGATCCAGTAAATAGAATCAACATCTGATATTAATTCGTATTTAAAAGTACCAATTTTATTTCAGAAATAAACTGATTAAAATATATTGACTTTCAATACAATGAATTACCGTCTAACAGTCATTAGATTCATACAATTATATATATCTATATCCATAAATGGTTGTTATTATAGATCAATATCATTAAAATAATATCATAGAAGGATCAACATTAATATGATATAAGATCACATATGTATAGACATTTAATCAGATATTATTATCTTATTTGAATGCCTATTTTAAACCTGATCTGTTACAGGTTTTAACATGAATAGTGTAAATGGCTTCAAAACACCTAGTTTATCAATATAAACTACAATAACTTAATTGATTCTTAATTGGACATTGTTTATGATGTTAGATCCAAATTACAAAGCAGGGGTGCTTCACCAAGCATAAGAACTGCGCACCGATACATATGGGGTGCGGGGGTGCGGCGGCACATGTACGGGGTGCGCCACGAGGCATGTCCCCGTATTTCAAGGTAGGGGTGTGATTGGGTGCGGGAAAAGGGTGCAGCAAGGACAAAGAGGTAATTTTTTTATCGATTTCAGTACTTACCACATAACACATCGCTCTCCTCGCTCTATTCGAACCCTAATTCCATCGCTTGCCCTCGTTGCCCTAATTCCATTGCTCAATTCGGGACCTAATTCCGTCACTCTATTGTTCAGTTCGAGCCCTAATGCCATCGATCGAGTCTGATTTGGGGCTTCGAATTCTTTGTTTGAGCAATTTTTTTTAACAGGTATCATTTTATTTTAACAGGTGTCCTTTTTTTTTAACAGGTGACCTTTTTTTAACAGGTATAGTTTTAGTGCAATTTAGATTTTTTACCTATGGATATCTTGAGATACGGGAACCTACACCTAAATAGAAACATTGCTCAAACACTTGGCTTGTTTGTGTGTTATTAATGGTCGTTTTTAATTCCTCTTCTACCTGAAACAACTTTTTGAAATTTGGAATAGGCATGGTCTTTTTTTCTCTTTTTCCAACACTTCCTTTCCTGTTAACTACTGGATGAATTATGTATTTGGCTATTTAACTTGTTGAACTTATTTATTTGACTATTTTGTTTAATTAAAATGCATCTGTTGAATTATATTTATATATAGAATATGTTTTTAATATCTTGATATTTGCCGCATCATTCTGCACTCGAATCCTCATATTTTTGAATTTGCCGAATTCCCGTATCCCCGTATCGCGCACCCGCACCAATGCTTCCTAGGATCCAAACATACTTCAAATATGCACAGATTTAACAAGTTAAACCCACAGCAATATCGTTATCCCAAATATATATTTGATAAAATAAACTTTTATTTCCAGGATTCAAATAGAACAAGTTATAATATAGTGGTTGCATTAAAAGATTCAACTCAAAACAAACCCAGAATCCCATTTTTTTATCAACATTATCAATCCATCTTATAGGAGAAACAGGATGGGATATGTTTCAGAATCGATATCAAATATCAATTCTTAAGTTGTTTTTCAAATTTAAATTAAACATGAGACCTTAATGTGGATGAAACAATTTACATCATTAAAAAAATTGTTTCAAAACTGACAATAAAATTTTATCAGTGTTCGTAACACTTTATAACTCATAAAATTGAATTCAATTTTATGGTCATTTCCATAACTACGATATAATTATCAACTAATTAACAAACATTAGTGTTTAAATTCGAATTCAGACATCCAAAGAATAGGTAAAGTTTTACCCAACGATTTTCAGTCAATACTGTGAATCTAAGGTTTATCTGCAAAGTTATTAACATTAACCAGATACAATATTAAATGATTCATAATACTTAGAAAAACTCAATTAATCATTTTCATAAATCCGTGCTCTGATACCATTGTAGGTTACTTTTATGGTTTCACAATCGATTTCACAGCGGAATTGAACAAATTTTAAACGAGATCTATTACAAAAAACAATTAATCGAGTTTAAAATCATACCCAGGGTTTGAAGCTTCCTAATCCAAAACGAATTTGTGTTGATTCGAACCTTTTAGCACGACAATTTGCCGCGCCCTCTGTAGGATGTCCACACGAACGCCTTCCATCTCGATCAAATCAAGAAGAAAAGAAGAATGAGGTGCTAGCCGCCATAAATTAGGTTTTTTGGAGAAAAGGTTGGTTTTTGGATCATCTAAAATGACGGCTCCCCTTATCTTGTAAAGGGAATAGTCAAAGACCTTTTTAAAACCAAGTGTACTCCTTCAATTAAGGGAACCACTTATATGCCATTTCAACACAATATAAAACATCAACGAATTTGATAGTTTATTTACCTAGTACATGTTCTTTCTTTATAATGTTCTAAGTGTGTGATCCGATAGGTTATTATAACATTGGCAATAATTTGAATCGTATTTAAATTATAAACAGTGATGGGCATCTAGCAATACGTCGCTGCTACCCAAGTTGTAATAAGATCAATGATGCGATACAATTTTTCTGTGATAGTGTATCAATGTAATATAATCCTTTTAACCAATATATCCAGGATTAAACTTGAGTCATGGATCGTATCATCCTCTTTATAATTTAATCCGTTTATCTTGATCGATGAGTAGACTGTTTTAAACAAATCAATATTTGAGCGCGGCTATGCATTTCACAGTATGACTCAATCAAGAGGCCCATGGATATCACTACAAATATATCATAGGGATAAATTCCATCTAGATCATTCATAATTTCTATTCGACTCGAGATGTATCCAATAATCACCATTATTGTTACTGTCACGAATAACTTTAGATGATATCAAAATGCAAATATCCTCGAATAAAATTATAATGATTTCAGATCTGAGGACCATTACATCACTGTCACTATGAGAATAACTTATGATATTGTTAATTATATTCCATTTAGTTATCTCATGGTGAACGAAATTATAGATATCGATAAATCCTTTTGCATACGTCCCGCAGCAGAGCCCAACTCTAGAAGTTAACTCGTTGGTTCCCATCTGGATCCTGAGTGATAACTTCTCATTTGGGCTTTCTTTGCATCTCAGGTTTGTTCTTCTCCAGTTCGGTTCGGTCTCCATTTGGTTCGAGTAAGGCAACTGCTCGCGGTTCGGTTCGGCCTTCCCTCAGTTCGCGTGGGAGCTTCGATTCGTGGGTGCATAATCCTCCGGGTCGGTTCAGAGTACTTCACGGTTCGTGGCTCGCCTGGGTCCGGTTCGCGGTCCTCGTATGGGTCCGTTTCGTGACCTCCTGCTCGTTGCATCGGTTCGTGGGGAGTAGGTGGCTCACGGTTCGGTTTCGGTGTTCATGCTTGCAGGCGGCTCGGGGAAGCTTCACGGCTCGCGGTTCGGGGTAGTGAGCAAAAGTCGGTTCGGGGACCCGATCCAATCCATTTCCTGCACCTTTCTAGTGAGCTTGTTTCGTCCATTTTCGGCACACGACGGCGTTTTCAACAATCTTAACTTCACTAAACAATCATAAAACATTCCAAACAATAGTAACAACATATAGGTTCAATCAAAAAGGTCAAAACATCAATCACATAGGTTATTTTAGATCAAACATACCCCAAAAGCATGAATTTCCTCTTAATCCCCTTAACCATGTTTAACTATAGGATTAGCAAACTTAATACAAAAATTTGAAAAGAGCTTTGTATGAATTTATAATTGAGAAAAGTGTAGTTAACATTATATAGTCTAATTGCTTCTAGAAGGTTATGCTTGCAATTTTGATAATTACAAAATAACATCATGTAGCATTTAGTTGAATTATGAGTTGCATAAGGTTTGATAACACATTTAAAGTGAGAATGTTACGTAATTTAATTTTTATTGGTGTAATATGTGTATTGACATTGTAATGTTGTAAAATATACAAATTTACCTTTCAAAGGTTGTTAAAAATAAAATTATGTTATGTACGATTTTTTTGAGAAACATGAATTTATATTTAATATTGTTATTATTTTATGTGTATAAAAAAATAATTTTATGTGATTTAAATAGATTTATTTATCTGAATAAAAAATATCATTTTTCTCATTATATAAATATTGCACATGTTGACATCCTGTATTTCTTAAATTCATTAGAGGTACTAATAAGTATAAGGTAACCGTATTTATGCAAACAATTTAAATAGACTAGTCAATTCAATTTTAAAGTTCAAATCAAAAAGCCCTAATCGATACTTCAGCTGTTAATGGCGATTAGGAAAATTTTCTTCTTCCCTGATCTTTTTGTTCTTCATCTTCTCGGACACAATCCTCCCCTTTCCACTCTCAGACAACTCATCCTCTCCATTTCTAGTTCGATCTGCCTAGGTTTCGTCTGCGTATATGACGTATCGATTCTGAATTTTAGATCTGGTTTCACCAGATCTGAATTTCAACTCTCAACGGAACCCCCTGTTTTTCAGATCCGCATCATGTCCCCACTCCTAATACCCACGCATCCCTTGACCTTCTCCACACTGCTTAGCACGATGGCTCTCACTGGTCCTTGTCTCTCCTTGTCGTAGACTGTGTTGGCCATGCCTCGTGACTTCCTATATTACCTTCCCCGTGCAAATGTTCCATTTGCAACGCCAGGTACCCAAGCAAGTACACTCTTCATTGCTTGGTGAGCCTTTGTCCGGCAAAGTCTAAACTTGTCGGGAGGAGTCGTGTACGTCTAGAGCTTGTTGATGCAATCTGGTCCGGGATGTTGTGGTGGATGTTGGTTGTTCCTTGGAGTGTTCGACTTGCTAGGAAGTTACGGTATAGATGCCATCGTGTAGTGCCTGGATCTCTCTGTGTTATCGAATGCCTCGATCCACTTCGCAACTTGTTCTCCTTCCAACTCTAGTTAGTTGAGCTATATCCCTCACATATCTGCCAAGTATGCTTATGGGAAGCCGCAATATGTCTCTATCTTGGTGAGCGATTGGAAAGATGCTTGGTTCTACTGGGTGTTATTGGGGTGTATCTTTGTTGGTGTTGTTTGAGGTCTTTGATGTTACAGTCTGTTTTGGGTGTCGTTTTGATGGAATTTAGTTGTTGTTTTTTTGAAAGTTTTGGTGCTTCGACTGTTTTGCAGTAGAATGTGTGTAGTGTGGATTTTGGTGATGATGGCTTGGTTGAGTGTGTGTGATGTACCACGTCTGTGTTGCTGCCTTTGGTAGTCGTGCGGTTGGAGTATGCTACGGTATTGGAAATGTCTTCATGGTTAGTCGCTGGCTCTGTGGCAACTTAGGAATTAACTTTGTGTAACCATTGTTTATGCATTGAGAGCCTCCATACATGGAGTAATGTAATTGCGGTCTAGAAAAAGTGTCTACCTCCGGTGATGTGATCGAGTTAGGATTTAGTGGACGGTCCACTATAAAAACCGTTTGCAATGGACAGTCCACCTTAAAAACTGAATATAATATGTTATTAATCTGTCAATCTCCTGTAATAGATGTTATTATAAGTAGGGTCAAAATGAACAAAAAATTGTTCCATAAGGACAAGAGAGTAAAATTTTATCCTCAAGGACAAAATTTAGTGTAACGGGATGAATTCTGGAGTCCACTATAATTCATCCCTTTATACTAACACTTGTTCTTATGGAATTTTTTTTTTGCCCACTTGTCCTTATGAAACAATTTTTTGTTCATTTTGTCCTTCAGTGTATTTTCCTGTTTTTGTTTTGAGTAATTGTAAAAAGTCTAACATTTAGGTACTTGAAGTTAGTAAATACTCTAGTGTATGTATGATATATTCATTTTACAAATAAATTATGAGATAAATTTATTGTTGTCATTGATGTATTGATTTATTGTATGTATTCATACATATTTGCTTCAAAATGTTTTTTAACCAACTTATACGCATCTAATATACATATTGAAATTTAATCTTTTATTATATATTAATTGACCAAGTTTCTCAATAAGTTTGATTTTGAAATATATAATTAATTTGAGTATTTGGACTATAATGTAAAATTTTGGAAGAGAATCCTGAATGATTTGTAAATAATTGTAGACACTTGTAAAGAAACATATTTAAATGTAAAGTATAGCGAGAAATCTAGTAGAATAATTGTAAATCGATATACTAAATGATTTTGAAAATAAAACATCTCAAAACTTAGAAAATTTAGAAAAAGAGAAATAATTGCTAGAATTAATGGGAAATCTTCAATTTTTTTAATCAAACCAATCGTCAGAAAGATTTGCCTTCTCGCACTTAGCTAAACTCAACTTCTTCAAACCAACCACTAAATAGATTTGCTTACAGTCACTTGCTTAAAATTATAAATTTACTTTTATGAAGGCCCAAAAAAAGGAATATCTCTATAAAATGCCTACTTGAAACTTTTTAATTTAACTTAATTTTCTCCACTTTTGCCTCCTTATATGTCTCAAATTTAAAAACATGCAAGATAACTAGTCAACCCAGGCCCGGCCCGTAACAAATTGACGGTAATAAAGTGGGACTCGGGCAACGCAACCGAAAGCTATTTCTCTACTTTGTTCCATCGTCGACAGCTTCAATTTTGAGAAGGCCACACTCGGTTTATCTCTCTCAACCACCTTACAGGCTTCCATCGTCTGATCTTTCAAGCGATCGACTTATCTTCAATTCGTCAATTAATTTGCTGCGTTTGTAGACCGCAGCTCTCAAATTGCAAACCCTGACTTCAGTTTCAAAGTTTGGATCAAGTCTCAGCAAAACCAACGTGAGTCTGCTATTATTTTATTTTATTTTTTCTGTGATTCATTAGTTTATGATTGAAATAAGTTTTTGTGAAGGATACAATGAGTGAATTTCTTTCGTACAATCTCAAATCTAGTTTTTTTCCCCCTCTGACATTCCATGATTTTAACTTAAGTTTATTTGTTTTAAATGAGTTAATTATTTTCCCGATTTCATCAAGTGTTTATGAACAAATAAAATTCACAATAATTTCGCTGCATAAATTATGATTGAATTTCTGTGATCGAAATATTCTGTTAATCTGATTTGTTTGCGGACAGAAGTTTTTCAGAATTGAAATTGATTAAGACATATCTTCGGACAAATATGCTGTAAGAGAGATTAAGTTAATTAGCAACGATTCCAGCTGAAAATGAGTATTTAGATCAGTTTAACCATGATATAATAGACGAGTTTGTTTCAAATGCAAGGAGTTATTTTCATTAAGATGTATTAGTGTGTTAGGATATTATGGTATACAGTTTGATTTTTTTGGCATGTAATCAAAACAACTTAGTTTTTCAATATTTGTGATATTGAATTTCATGAAAAAATTACATTTTGTTTTGTTTATTTTTCTTTGGTTGACTTAAGGGACAACGAAACAAGCCAAAGTAATTATTCCACTAGGGACGTCAAATGGCCAGTAGGTCCTGTATCTTGCTAGATGTAGAATACATTGTTAACAAAATGCCGTAACAAGAGCTACACCATTTTCTTATACTTACTATTACAGTAACACATGATAGATTAAGCGCATGTGAAACAAAATAGTTATTGGAGAACAGTTAGCGTTTAGGTTAGTTGGATGCAAGGTTTTAAATCTCGGATATCGGTCGCGTTTCGTCTCGGAAATTTTGGAGACTTTGATCTCGTATCGGGGGAGATCTCGGACGAGATGAGTAAAACTCAGGGGTTCGTCTCGGATTTCCATCTTGAGTCTGAAAGTTCATATCGGAACAATCTCGCGGTACATAATATGTTAGAAAAAATGATATTCTTACAAAATGATTTTTATGAATGCTATTGAAAACATAGTAACTTAAACTTGAATTGCAAAACCACTTTATTATTCTTGATTTACGAAAGATCATTCATACTCTAAATCGTAATATGCTTAAAGCAGAAATATAACATAATGGAAATAGATTAGTGCTTAAAATATAATCCATAAAAATGAATTATTGTTAGACATAAAACATTAAAAAGATGCAAAACATTAAAAAATACAACATAAGTAGACCATAAAATACATAATTTCATAGGTAGCATGTATGCAAAAAAGGCAAATTTGAAAATCATAAGCATTGTAGATCATATATGAACATAAAATATAGTCGTTTAACATGCAAAATGTAAAATAGCAGGAGATTATTGTGGCTAGATTTGAGTTGTTTAATTATTATTCTGGTTCAGACACAGATTTAAATCTTAACCAAAAAACGAAGATCTCGGACGATATTCCAGTATTTCGTATTAGTCGATATATCGTTCGATATTGCTATATCTCGGGCGATATATTCGAAAGGAGATTTACAGTGATGTTTGCTGTTTCGTTTCGGAAGGAGCCAAAAAAGACATATCGGAGGAGATCTCGGGCGATATTTTCGAGATTTGAAACAGTGGTTGAATGTATGATATGAATTGTGTGTTCTACAATGATACGATGAAGTTCCATTAAAGTTCATGTTTGTTGCATGTTGATGTAAAACTAAAGGGTTGGCCAGTCTTATTCCTATATTTTACGAGCCTCCATCTTATGAAACTCCCTCCTGTGTGCTGGATTATTCATAATCTTTGTGTGTTGGTTTTAACTGATTTTCCGTTTGATGGTTAAGCAGGAAGCTTAAAGCATTGAGATAAACATGTGGTGGGAACTTCCTTTGGACATGCTCATATTAATTTCAAAGGGATTGGCACTTGATGATTTTATAATGTTTTCTTCGGTTTGTCGCTCTTGGCGTTATGCATACATGACAGCCAAACATAATCATGGTGATAAAGCACCATGGTTAATGTATTCTGGAGGAGAACAGGACCCAAATACTGCTATTTTCTACAACATGTCCCATAAAAAGGAGTTGAAGATTGGAAATCAACCTGGCTGTTCTCTGCACAAGAGGATATTTTTAGGATCGGCACATGGCTGGTTGATTGCAGCTGATGAAAAATCAGAACTTTCGCTTGTTAATCCCTTCACGAGGCGACAAATTGATCTTCCTCCGGTTACGACCTTTGGACACTTCCTTCCATTCGACCACGATGCCTATGGCGAAATCACACATTATCGTTTTGAGGATGATGGTTACGTGTACGACACAGTTTTCACCGCAGAACAAGTTCGATATTTTGCGTACGGAAAAGCAACATTGGTGTGCTGTAGAGATGGAAAAGTAGAAGATGATTACACTGTAGTGGTTATGCTTCCTTGCCTTTCTTGCATAGCATTTGCAAGATGTGGGGACAAGAAGTGGACAATCCTTGATAACCATTTACAATCCAGGGAAGGAATTTCAGGCGACGTCAGTGAGGCTAAAGTGTACACTATTGTTTATTCGGGAATGGTCGAATGCTGGGACTTCAGTAGCAAAAACCGTGTGCCTGAACCTGTAATATATGTCCCTGAAGATCTAAAGTTGATTTCGTATTCCAACGAGTATATGTGCTACCTTGTACAGACACCATGGGGTGATGTATGGCATGTACGGAGAAGGATGAAAGGATACGATCCGAAAGGCAATCATCTGACTAGAAGGATTTGGATCTACAAAGTTGATTTTGCAAAGAAAAAACTGATACGCGTTAAGAGTATAGGAGAGTATGCTCTTTTCGTGGGAGGAAACGTGCCGGTTTGCATATCTTGCAAGGATAATCCAAATCTCAAACCCAATTCCGTCTACTTTACGGATGATAACCCTCCCAGGGATAGCTCGGATGATATGAGAACTTTTCGAAGAGACATTGGCATCTACTGCTTAGGTGATCGAAGCACTGAGCGTGTCATGCCCGAGAATTCATTGTTGAAGTGGCCACCACCTGTTTGGGTGCAGCCTCCTATTATTTGAATTATCATTTTTCTTGCTTCCTGCAACCTTCATGGACAGTGGAGTATTCCTTTTATTTATTAGTTGCTTCTAACTGTAATTTGAATTATCAACTTTGCCACGCACTTACTGGTTTCTTTTTCTTATATGATTATATTCAAAATTTTGTTTGTTGTGAAATGTCTAGTGCGCTTCCAGTATACTGTTTTGGTTGGTGAATTTTTAGTGGTACTTAGGCCTGAGTAGATTTGCAGCTTATGCTTTGGTGAATTGGTGGTGCAGATTCCTGGTGGAATTTGTTTGAGAAAAATTGGCTGCTGTTTCTTGCTTTGATTTCTGAAAGAGTTTCCTTTGCTTGAGATTTTCTGCACTCTGGAGTGATCTAGTTAATGTGTAGGGTCCACTAAATCAGATTTGATAGTAATTATCTAGAAAACAATGTTCGACGAAAAGAATGAATATACAGGGCAGGGACATGAAGTTTGAGGACGAGGATTTGAACTCTGTTTAGTTTGACAAACATGCAACATTTATTTGTCTCGTTAGAGTTACCTAACAGCACTGACGTATCTTTTCGCCAATACGCCCTTGAGTTCGGTGTTAACTAGTATAATCGCATAACAATGAAAAAACCTACCGTTAAGTTGTATGATATAAAAAAAAAAATTAATAATAATAATAATAATATTTTAAATAAGAAAATAATGAAAAATTCACTATGTCATTTAAAAAAATAAAAATGGATGCGAACATGTAAATTCTATTAATTAATATATTCTAAATCATTACTATGTTTATAAAATGAGATAACAAATTAAATAATGTTAGTTTAAAACGCATCATTCTATTTGTGAAAACTCAATTAAAGAAGATGAGTAATGCAATAATAAATAATTCACATATTAATGAACTACATTATTCAAATAAATGCTTAAATATACCATTGTTATTTTCAAAAACTAAAATTGCTGAGATAATTAAACTAATATTACTGAAATAAACTAGTATTACCGCACAACGATGAAAAAACCGACCGTTAAAATTATTTAATATGAAATATAAAATTATTTGTTAAAACTTATTTTAAGTCAGATTTTATTGAAAAAATTATAGGGTAGCTTAAAAGAAAATGAAAGTAGTTTAAAAAGTGGAAATTCAATTAAACAGAATTATACAAATAAACAAACTTAAAATTAAGAATAAATTATCAATGTAATGAATCAGTCACGAACACAAAAATATATTTTTATATATATCAAGAAGGATCAATGTATTGACAGAACACTACTAAGCTTTCTCAATGTTGATTACAAATAATTCTTCGTGTTTTTCAGGTCTAAGAGGTTTAATCCATGTGTGTATCATTAAAGAAAAATACTACAAGTTTTGCAATACATGTTTTCCCAACGAACAACTAAGTGCTTAAAGAATTAGATTCCAGCTATCATAACCAGGCTTAAAAACTACGTTAACAAAAAACCTAGACAGTATTGGTTGCCAAGGAGGAACCATCTAATGGTACAGCAGCTTGTAATGACTAATGATGGCATTTGTACCATGTACACCACAAAAATATAATCAACTAGAGAGTCTTTTAATTCATCTCAAAACAAAAGATTTTGTATACAAAGAATATTGTCTTTAATAACAAATCTCAAAATATGTCCAAAATATTTGAAACTCCCTTAATACAAGGACAAACTAACCAAATTATTTGTCCAAAAGGACAACCACCAAAAAACTTGTCCAAAAGGACAAGTTTTAGTGCAAATGGTGAATTTCAGGGGGGTCCCATGTTTTTTCACTTTGCACTAAAACTTGTCCTTTTGGACAAGATTTTTACCTCTTGTTCTTTTGGGTAATTTTTTTGGTTTTTTTGTCCTTCACAATTTTTTCTTGATATGATATCCAAATTACACATCACATAACCGAAAATGGATCTTAGAGTCGATGACATTCAATAAAGAAATAAAATTCCCACACATCACTCATGAAAAAAAAAGGAATGTATGATGAAAGCAGAGTTTTGGACAAACAACACTGACTGTAGAATAAGGATGCTTCATTCTATAGGTCCATGTCAAGTCATCAAAAAGGCGGGATGACAAATGGTGTTTGGAGTTGAAGACCGGACACGCAAAGTAGCATATGGTGTGATGAAGTGAATCACATAAAATACGAGTGCAAATAGACATGCTACAATCTGATGGCTCATGCAAGATAACGGCTCAAAGATGGGTTGCACGGCTTAAGGTGATGATTCTCTGACGTGGCTAAAGAACGGTAGGCATGAAAGAGTGCACCTGACAATCTGCATTTAACAGTGATGGGTGGAAGCATTCATGTTTCATGTGATGTATAGATCATTGTATTAGTTTAAAAATTGATTATTTCAAAATATATAATTAGATACTATCAAAGAAGTAATAGTCTCATATTCCCCTTCATGACTCAATTGAATAAAAGTTAGCATGCAAGTACACAAACATGAAACATGTACAACCACTACAAGAAAACAGGCTATTTCCGACGGCTGAAAACCGTCGGCGGCCGTCAGAAATAGCAGTCACTAATAACGGCGTCGAAAATCAAAGTTTCCGACGGTTATTCACGCAGCTTGTCGTTCGCATTTCCGACGGCTACCGACACAGCCGTCGAAAACCGTCGTAGATTCGTGTATGTGTTAGCCGTCGGTAGCTGTCGGAAATACTGCATTTTTTTGTGTGTTTCAGCTGCTATTTAGCCTTCCAACTACACTTCCCACATAAACCACTATCTCAAAATAGCAACTAAACATCATTCAATACATTGATTTAAAAATCAAATTTATTCTATTTGAATTGATCAATGCAACAACCAGACGAAAATAGTACTCAGATTAGAACGAAATTAAAATATCAAACCATCAAATACTGTGGTTCAAACTCATCTGAGCTCATTTGAGAATTGTGCACATGTCATGGCAATGAAAGATAAACTGTCACTACAAAAATATGCTTAATTACAGACTGAATATTTACAACTGAAAATTTTCAGTTTTTGATTACGAACTGATTAATAACTGGGAAAAAAAAGTCTTTAGTATTGTACAGTAAAGACTCAAAAACGGTCTGTAAACTGTCAGTACTACTCAAGACTCCCTAGTGTCTGAGCTTCAGTCTTTAAACCATATAAGAATAACTGAATATGCATTGGATGAGATTTTAAATTAGTCCCAAATCCAACGTCTCTGGTTAATGATCCATGCCAAAGCTTTTCAATCCGTGACATCAAATTACAAAATTTTAATGAAAATGAACGTGACCACTTCCAAATTTTAAGGCCACTCAAAATTTTGAACTTCTTCCTCTTATCATAAACGTACACTTCCCCACGTACTGAAATACTTCATCACTTTTATGTTCGTAAGTACTTCTCATCAGCAAATATAGGCCCTGCCATGCTCGATATGGATTTGGGGTGGATGGGTCCAAACTATTCAATCTCAACTGCTTGTGCTACTAGCAATTTTTGTACTCTAAATGCTGCTAATCATATCATAAGAGGCGAAGCTGATCTAATGCTCTGTGGTGGCTTGACGCGGCAATCATATCCATTGGATTAGGAGGCTTTGTCGCTTGTATAGGGCACTTTCGGAAAGAAACAGTGACCCGACAAAAGCTTCACGTCCATGGGATAGTGATCATGATGGATTTGTTATGGGAGAAGGTGCTGGTGTACTACTTTTAGAAGAGCTGGAGCATGCTAAGAAAAGAGGGGCAAGGATTTATGCCAAGTTCCTCGGAGGCAGTTTCATTTGCAACGCTAACTTACAGAGCCACACTCTGAAGGAACGGGTGTCCCGCTTTGCATTGAAAATGCTCGTGTGGAATCAGGAGTCGCAAGAGAAGATGATAACTGCATAAATGCTCATGCTACTTTTGGGAGCTTCTGATCGATATTAACATCTTCTATTTTATGTAGTTAATTAACACCTAGAGAAGATGTTACCCTCAGCTTAGGATTTTTGCGCTGACTAATGTTAACATTTTCTATTTTATGTAGTTAATTAACACCAAGAGAAGATGTTACCCTCAGCTTAGAGCATCTCCAACCCATCTAAAATACAATGAAAATGTGAATGCCAAGTCAACATTTGACATTATTATTAGAAATTCTATCTCCAATGGCACTGTCTACATGAAATTAAAGATGAAATTGTGAAACAAAATGTCTACTCCTGTACATTCAAGATATGAATTTGAAACGTGTCACCTCATTTTTCAGTTACCACTTTTGCGCTCTCTTTTCTTACCACTCCAGAATACTTATCCTCTCATCCGCCACTGTAAACTAATATCCAGATCCATAAAATTATGCTTTAATAAACCAAGCAATTCTCCTTTTCCAGAATTAACAGCTCACCAATAATTTCTTGAAGCCAAATAGGTATGTCTCGGTTGTTCAAATTTGGTTTCTTCTTCCTTCCATGTAAAGTGAATAAGCAGCAGCAACCGATTCATACAGTAACTGAGTTGTTTTCTGCCAATTTCCAATATAGGTTTGTTTTACAAATCATGCTGCAAACTGAATGTTTGATGCAGCCTCATCTGGAATGGATATAGTGATAAAATTGAAAAGGGAAGGCAATATAGTAAAAACTCAAATGACTGACCTTCTTCTCTGGAAAGTAAAAGTTAGTTGTAGGTGAAAAGTAAATTTTCATAAATGTAATAAATAAAGTAGCGACTGCGTATTTCAATGTAGCATACACTGTAATTTTTTTCTTCCGTGGTTCATTGTTGTTTTGCATGAACCAAATATAAACATCTCTTCTGCCACTCATAGTTTGGGTATTTGTAAATTTTTGTGTAATTTTGGTGGGAAAAATATAGCGGCAAACTTAACTGCAGATGGTGGCAATTTTGGAGCATTGGATCTAATTTTTAATTGACATTTTCCATCACATTAACAATGTGAAACATGGCATGACACCTAGAATTTACAAGACAATGCATGCACTATAGGTTGGAGATGCTCTTAGGATTTTTGCGCTTACCGATGTGGATTGGCTATAGTTGAAGGTCATACATGATTAGCTGCTAGTCGTAGGATCAGGGAAAACGTGGAGGTGGTGTGAATCACACACTTTTTTTCTAAGTGTGAACAAAACACTTTCCTCCTATTGGAGGAATCAAGTGGGTCACACATGGACCCCCTGAATTCCTCCAATAGGAGCCGATTGTTTTGTTCACACTTGCTAAAAAGTGTGAATAAAATCGGACTCGAGGTGGTGTGCTTTCTTTGGGGCGTTTGGGCTTTCTTTGTAATTGAGAATGATTGATAGGTATTTTAGCTGTAAAGCAACATGTAAAAGAGCGTTGAGCTTAAGTATGTAAAGGAATTTACACCGCCTGTTTTGAGTATTTAATAGAACTGGTTTATATTATATGAAAATGTACTGTTTATTAGAGTTTTATGCATGCAGCTTTTCGTTTTTGGAATGCTATCCTTGTACATGTGTTCTGAAGCATATATAAACATATACGTGGGCATTACATATTTCACCTGGATACATTCAAATGATTAATATATTTATAAATTTAAGACTGACTAAAAACTGTATCCCTGTCTCTAAAACTCTGTCTTTAAACAAGTCTAAGACTGAAGTTTCGGTCTTTAGGTTTTGAAACTGAAAACGCAGTCTCAAGTGTTTTTAAGACTTGAGAAACAGTAACTGAGACTATCGGTTTTCAATCAGTCTTTAATAGTTATGTAAAGACTGAATAATGACATTAAAGACTGAAATTCTCAGTCTTTAATTCAGCAATTTTTTGTAATGTGTAGGGACGGGATTGTATTTACCATCTTGATGTGCCTAGATAAAAATATTCAAACTTGTAAAATAAATAGAATTTGTGTGACAAATTTACCTCTTCCTTGGTATAGATAACTAAAAAATAAAATAAAATAAAATATATGTGGTCTTTACAAATTTACCTCTTCCTTGTTTCCCCACCCATATAGCTGACACAATATCCATTTGAAGTGATTGCCTCAATGGTTGCATCATACCTACACGTTCAGGTTGGACATGTATGTTATAAAACTATGATGCAACATATCATTCTTATATGAGGGCATTACAAAATTAAATAAAAACATTTTCGGTATAAATTCTTCGACAAAATTAACATGCTACATACGAATTCAGATTTATGCCATTATTCAGGTACACGAAGAAACAACCAATATGATATGCTTTTTCATATTCAATTCAATGTCGAGACTACCAGATCTTTTTAAACCTAACAAAAGTAGAACAAGTATTAATGGTGATTTTGTGTCATATTTTCCTATAGTATGCTCTGCTTCCTTTACTATTTCAACCCTATGAATTTTTTTCCTATTTTACCAATGAACAGGGTTGCCGGACAAAAAGATAAAGCATCCATATTTCAATAAGAAAAGCTTACAGTGTCAGGCGGTGCTAAACTATTGTGTTTTTTATGTGACTGCGCCACCATCCCGACCTGAACATTGTTTTACGGCAGCTAAGAGCTCTTCAGTAAGTGCAGTGGTCTGCATTTTGCATACATCGCCTAATCAGTTATACATACAATTATACTTAATCATCAGTTCGTGCAATCGAAATATGAGTTTCAAACTTACAGATTCAGCACAGACACAACACATCATGAATTACCATGCACGTAAGGATACATATTAGACCTGCAAAATAATTAAAGATAAAGGGTGATGGGAACCTTTATAAAGCCAAGATGTACATACTACATAATTGTTTGTATCAAACATCTCCAAAGTTTTTTTCTTCACTTTACCTGGTATAAAAGGTACATTCATCACATCTGAATGGCTATATAGAGCTATGACTTTTGTTAAAAGCATCATGAAGCCGCAAGACAGGCTTCAACACTTAAAAAAATGAACTTCAAAATAAGTAAAACATGGAGAATTAGACAGCCAGATTATTTTATAGACATGACCACAGTTTATACTAACTTATTCCCATAATTAAATACTCAATGACAAAATAAAATTTCATTTCAAAGAAGTGAATAAAATATAGAAAAAATACGCACATAATAGGATGTTATAACTCACTACAACGCCATTGGAACCAATTGCAATCAATAGATAACCCTAATTTTCTAATTTAGGCAAATATAGATTTAGGTACAAACTTAATTTTTATGAAAAAAAAAGAGTTTATACCTCAAATTACTTGCTCTAGAGGTCTGAATTGAAGCCGAGGAGGTTCC
Source organism: Allium sativum (assembly GCA_030737875.1). Taxonomy (NCBI): domain Eukaryota; kingdom Viridiplantae; phylum Streptophyta; class Magnoliopsida; order Asparagales; family Amaryllidaceae; genus Allium; species Allium sativum. The sequence goes on from CM060926.1 coordinate 327,116,386, forward strand.
TACACGAAGAAATCAGTGTTTGAAGACAAAAAAATCGAATTTGGGGGTAATAGGGTTTAAAACCGTATGCTGGAAAAATAAGAGGAGCAAAAGAAATGGGGAAGAAAGAGTTCGGGTGGCTGTTTATCACGTTAATTTCCGACGGCTTCCAACGGCCGCCGAAGGCCCGTCTGAAGCCGTCGCAAATTAGTCGTCACAAATAGCATGTTTCCTTGTAGTGAACCAAATGCAACAATTCCTATTTAGGAGGATAATGGCCAAGTTTCTTTAATCATTCCACATGAACCAAATAATAGAAAAAAAATGACTAATTCGTAACCTTTAAAAAAAGCACTTAGTCGCATGAACAAACATCATTTTAGAATTCAAAATAAAAAATTAACGATGAAATTCATTCATAAAACAATATAGTTAGGCAAAATTGGATATTGTAAGTTGTTTAATTAATAGGAATGGAAGAAGCCGGTAAAAAGCCTCGTAAGCCATAGACAATAAATTGGGTAAGACATCATTCTGCTTGGTCAAGGCAAAGGATGTTGTGAAAGACCTATATTTACGTTAATTTAGAGAATTCAAGAACACGAATAGATGTGGTATATTTCTAATAAAAGCAGGCATTACTAGAGCAGATAACATCTTTTTTTTCAAAGGATCCCTACAATTAATGAATTTAGATCAACAATGTTAAGGATGAGCTTTTTTTAAACAAAACATTTAGATAACACCTCATTGTCAATTTGTTCTCTGCTTTAACCTATCCGTTGAACTCATATACGACATTTTATGTGTCATCGTTGATTTATTAGTGATCTAAAAGAATATAAAAATGGTATTTAGATATCTAACTTCATGTTTCACTATATTGAGTATTATAAACTATTATGGAAAAACAACATGATGCAATGCTACTTGTAATAAATTTAACCCTTAAAGTAAATTAAAATATTTACATTGATATTTAACAAACTTAGAATAACTAAGAAGACATTGATCGTAATTCTCGGAAACATGTGCTTATATATAATTCAAAGTTGTATACTATAACCCAAAAGTGTATTACGATATACTAGAGAGCAAATCAAACTATATTGGACATGCTAAAAGTATCCAGCGCAAATAAACACATAGACCAAACCAAAGTAAGGGTTGTTTAAGGAAAAATGTTACAAACGGTTTGTTTTAAAATGTGAAGTTAAACCCAGTTAGAAATAATGATAAGTATAATGAAAACAAATAAGTTTTTGCTTAAGTTTTTGCTTTTTTCCTGAACACTTACACTGCAAACATTTTAATTTTTTAGTAGTATTATAATGTACTAGTTTTCTCTAAGCCTGTTTCTTTTGGATTGGTGGAAAAATCTGAGATGCCATCTTTATGAGAAGTTTTTTTTTTTGAAACAGAGAAAAAATAGGCCCAAAGCCCAAATAAGCCGGGTATAACCCGAAACAAATTACAAAAGGCAAGAAACCCTTGCCGACAGCAGTAATCTCTCTCGGGAAAAAGAAAACAAAAATGGCAGACGATCAAGCAATCCACCATCTGCTCCCTCAAAAAAAATGAAATCATGGCGGCTGCCAGATATAATCTTCGTTCATCTCCACCGCACCTCTATATAAGCTAGGGTTTGTTCTAGACGAGCACTCCCTATCATCAATTCTCCTGTTGTCTTCAGAATCTACCCTTCTTCACGCTCCACGGGCTTATCAAGCTATCTTCTTGCCTCTTTAAGCTTCTATCTTTATTTGAGCTCTTAACACCACTTCCTTCACCCAATTGCCAGAAAGATAAGTGATATATAACTCCATTAATCTCGTTTTTATAGTGATTATCTCCCACTTTGTTAAGAAAACTACGAGCTTTATTCTCTTTTTCTTCTAATGACAGCAGTAAAGCTCGCTCTGGATCACTATGGAGGAAGGCGAAGCCCTAATCTCTGCGTAAGGTGAAAAAGGGTGTTTATTATTTAATCTATAACCCATAAAGTCGCACTGAATCATATTAACATGTTTACTTCCCTTTAGGTTGTTGATACAGAGGCTAGGGTTGCCATCTCCAGGAAGGAAACTAGAGAGCTTTTCAAATTGCATGCTGTTTTTAATCTCGCAAATGTGCTGATTATTCCCAGATTTGCTAATTGTACTGATTGAGTGGCTACTTCCCTTCTCTGCATCAGGTAAGTTAAGCCAATTACTGTCCGTTTTATGACTAACAAAAGCATTATTGTTAACAAATAATTGATTACTCCCCTTGCAGGTAGAACTGATGTTGAGAATGAGGTTACCACCACCAGCATAATTGAACTAATTAGCATGGTTATTGCTACCAGATAGCTTGTTTGAGTAGCTTCCTGAAATGCACTGATGGCCTTTGGATTTGCTCAGATTGATCCTCTCATTAAGTAAAAAATTCTCAACTTGAAATTCATCATTGCAAAGCATAGTCTGATTAATGTTCTGATTATTACTAAGCCTATAAGCTTTTTTAATAATGATTTGACTATCAGTAACAATGTTATTCCAAAGATGATTACAAATGACTTCTTTTGATGCATGAAGTCTTTGATTCCTTTCTCTCAAAATGTGATAAATAATAGTAGTAAATAAAACAAAGGCCCTCTTAAAATGCATGGATTTAGGATTAAAGTGCTTCATAATATAGTCAACACAATCCCTTATGTTTAAAGTAGGAATATTTAAATTGAAATTCAGTTTGCATTTAGCATTAAACCAAATGAATTGAGAGTAGGGACAGCCAAAAAATAAGTGATTAGAAGACTCCAATCCATTTTTACATAAAAGGTAAAACACATCAGAGTCTTTATTCCACTTAGCACACTTATCTCTAGTAGGAAGCTTATTAAGAAGAGCAAAATAAGCACAGCGAGCCATTTTTGGGCAATTAGACTTGCACCAAATAACCCTATGCCAATTTACTTCCACCTCCTTACCAATAAAAAATTCCCAAGCTTTTTTAAAATAGAATTTACCTTTGGAATTTAACTTCCAGTTCCAATGATCTTTGAAACAATCACTATCAATGGGGATTTTATGAATAGCCGATTTATAAATGGATGCAGCTTGACTATAATTTAAAAACCATTGTTTTGAATAATACTTTGAACTGTATCTTTTACACCACCTAAAATATGTAAATTATTTCATCCCAAAAGGTTAATAAGAGAGTTGCCAAAGATCCATGGGTCAAATCATAGGTTGGTTTGACTTCCATCCTTCAGTTTCCTCTCTATTAATCTTTGCCCAATATTTCTACAGTCCAAAATATTTTTCCAAACATAAGAATGGTGGTTTTCTTTTTTTACAGTCCAAAAGATTTTAGATTTCAAATATTTAGCCCTCATCCATCTAGCCCAAAGCGATTTACTATCCAAAAATTTCCAAAACAGTTTTAACTTGCTAAATTCACTAAGGTCTCTGATATTTCTAAGGCCCAATCCACCAAATTTGTTAGGTTTACAAGTTTTATCCCAAGAAATTTTGTGATATTTACCTTTCCAAATAAAATTAGCACAAATTCTCTCAATTTTTTGAACCACATTGATGGGGATGTTGTGAGTTTGAACCCAATAGACAATGATACCAGTGATGACAGTATGAGTAAGCGCCATTCTACCAGTCATAGATAGGAGCTTACTTGAACATCCCTCAAGCTTATTATGAATAATATCAAAAAGTCTAGTGCAGTCCCTATCCTTAATTTGATTAATACTAAGAGGCAAGCCAAGATATTTGACTGGTAACTTTCGTTCTTTAAATTTCAGAAGAATAAGAACATCATATTTATTAACAAAATCTTTACTGAAATATATATTTCTTTTACTCTCATTAACTTTAAGCCCAGCATATTTTTCCATATTATCAAGAATTCTTTTAATTGAAGAAGCACTTTTCCTATCAGCTTTGCAAAAAACAAGCATATCATCTGCATATAACAGATGTGTAATGTGAGGCCTGTTTCTACTGATAGGTTTAATGTTGCCTTTTAGCAGTTCATCCTCCATCTGAATTGAAAAGTACTCCATAACAATAGAGAATAAGTAGGGTGATAATCGATCTCCCTGCCTTATACCTCTATTGATATGAATAAATCCTTTTGGAGAACCATTAATCATCACTGAAAAGGTGACATTACTTATGCATTCTTCAATTAAGTCACAAAATTTGTTATTAAAACCCATCTGTTTCATGACAAATATAATAAATTTTCTATTAATCTTATCAAAAGCTTTTTGAAGATCAACTTTGATACACATAATATTTTTATCCTTCTTATTGAAATCTCTAATAAGCTCATGGGCAAGTAAAGTATTTTCAGAAATAAGCCTATCAGGAATGAAGGCACTCTGATTTTCAGAAATAAGGAATTTCAGAAAGCCTTTAGCCCTGTTACAAAGAATAGAAGAAATAATTTTGTAAACAAAATTACAGCAGGCTATTGGTCTATAGTCCTCCAAGCTAATAGGAGCTTCCACCTTAGGAACTAAAGTAATAAAAGTATGATTAGAATTTTTTAAAATCTTGCCAGAGCTAAAAAAAAAATCTTTTATAGAGTCAATCAGAGGGGTTTCAATCTCAGTCCAATGTGTCTTGTAGAACTTAGCACCAAATCCATCTGGGCCAGGACTTTTATCATCTTTAGCATTAAATATGATGTTTTTAATCTCCTCTTCTTTAATTGGAGCAAGAAGTAAATCAACACTATTATCATTAACAGTGTATTTAAAAAATATATTAGGAAAATTGCTTGTGTTATTATCAGAATTGTACAAAGTGTTAAAGTAATTAATAGCTTTTTCTTCAAGAAGAAGAGCATCATTAATTATTTTACCATTTGTGTTAATCAGCTTCCCGATATCATTTCTATTTTTTCTACTAGTCATTCTAGCATAAAAAAATTTACTAGCTTCATCTCCTGTAGTTAACCAGTCAATCATGGCTTTCTGCTTAATATTAATTGAATGAATGTGCAATGATTTAACCAAATTAGCTTGGGCTTCAAAAAATTGAGAAGCTATATTACTATCTGAGCTATTATTGTCTAAAGCATTTTGAAGCCTCTCGTAATTATCCCTATTGACCTTAACAATAAATTTATTCCTTGAGCATTTCCAGTTTTTAAGATTACCTTTAATAATTTGAAGAGATTTGTTAAATTTGTATTGGGCAGTTCCAAACAGATTATTGTTAAGACTGTTAGATACAATCTCTTTATAACCCTCTTCAAATACCCAACTATTAACAAATCTGAAGGGAGACTTAACACCACCCTTATCTCTATTATTAAAGGTAACCATAATAGGAGTGTAGTCACTAGAATTCTGCGGAAGAGTACAACAACTAACTTTAGAGAAAGTGTTAAAAAAAATCTGATTTAATAAAAACCTATCTAATTTACAGTGGATATTCCTAAATTCACCTGATTTCCAAGTGAATTTGTTTCCACTAATAGGAGGTTCTATCAAACCAAACCTAATAATAAAGTTAGCAATTTTTTCAAGTTTGTAAAATGGAATGGGATTACCACCCCTTTTTTCAAAACCATGAAAAACAGTATTAAAATCACCAAGAACAATCCAAGGACAATTAATATTCAAACTAAAAGGTTCAATACTATTCCAAAGAGAGTGCCTCTCTGTTTCCAAATTAGAGGCATAAATAAAAGTGATTTATAAAGTAAAACCACCTTTATTTTTAAAACTGCAGTGAATGTATTGAAGATCAACAAAATAGCTATCTAACGACCACACATTAGGATTATGAAGAACCAAAATTCTGCCATTACCCCCCATATGGTTATTATTAATCATGTGCCAATTAGATAGGCTACTAGTATGTAAGTTAGCAATATTAATATCATTGAGCTTGTGCTCAATCTGACCAATAATGCTAGGCTTATAATTGCTCAAAAAATTGGCAGATCCAATTTCCTACCAGGAGAATTTAAACCTCTAATGTTCCAAGCTATAATATCCATATATAAAAATAAAAAAGCTATAAAAGGATACAATAAAGGATACACTGCAAGTTACAGTGGGTCACTGTGCTTGCTACCATCCCCTTTCACTTTAGATTGCTTACCACTTTTTTTGAAATTAGTTTTGTTTGTGGCTTTCAACTGTTTTTCCCAGTTTGAATTTTTTGCAATGTATTTTTTCCTGAAGTCATGATCTTTCTTATCCTCGACCTCTTCAATTGTACCTATGTCAGTGAGACTCTTGGTTCTGGTCCTCTTCATTTTCTATAATGCAGGTTTAGGTGCTGCTTTAGGTAGGGCCATGGATTTACTTACAACATTCTGAATATCTTCCAAAGAGATACTGGAATTAGAAGGAGCAAGATCTCCAGAAAGCAAATCAGAATTGGTGAAAATTGGTTCAGCTGCAAGTAGGTCCGAGCACTGTTCCAAGCCTGAAGAATTAAAACTGATTTTTCCAGAATTTGTAAGTAACCTAGGATCCTTTAATAAAGAAGAAGATCCAATGAACTGCTTATTTGTTTTCCCTTCTGCAATTATTTCTGAATCTCTTTCTGAAACATTTTTCTCCTTTAACTCTGTGTGTACTTCCTTCATAGTACTCTCAGTGTTAATATGAGCCATATCAGATTGTGTTTTACCATTTATCCTAGCATTGTCTTGATCATTTTACGTCCCAGCCATAGCGCTGTTGATTTGAGTCTTTTCTGTGACTGATAGAGGATCTATGTTCATGTTATCATCCTCAGTAGTATGTGAAAACAATGTATGATCGATGGTTTTAGACTGTGTCTCATATGAACTGATACCATTTTTGTCACTCTCCAAGTTGTAAGGATTTGCAGATTCATTTGGCCTTTCCATTGCATCTTTGTTGAATTCGCAATTTGCAGTTGAATGACCAAAGCATTTGCAGTCCTTACATCTATCGGGTATCTGTTCATACATGATCGGTTGTGTTATAATTTCACCATCATGTAAATAACTCGTAGCCTCATTTGGTAAATCCGCGTCAGCTTTTATCTCTACTAAAATTCTAGCGTAGCTCAATCTAGTTTCTTTCGCCGTTTGCTCATCAAGTTTTTATGATATCCCTACAACACTTGCGATGGCACTGAAAGCCTCTTTACCCCCACAATCTTAGGCTTAGTTCAGGCAACCTTATCCATACTGGCATAGTACTCAGCAAATCACTATCAAGAACTGATTTCTTGTTCCACTTTTTTAATATTATCAGCTTTCCGTTAATAAAATAAGGGACTCCTCTCAGAAGTTTCTCACAGTCTTCGATGTTAGTAAATCGGATAATGAAGAATCCATTTTCTCTTGTAAAAATTTCAAAAGAACCATTTGGATTCCATGTTCTCTCAACGAAAGCTCTAAAATGATAATATGGCGGACGTTTTCCAAAAACATATGCAACAATAGAGAAGCCCCATTTAAATTCTGTACGAATACTGACCTCCTCATTGACAATAACAATATTCTCTTCACCTATAGTTGAAGTCGGAGCTATGTATGTTAGGTCTAGGTCAGTATCTTGGCCTCCTTTCTTGACTAGATCCGCCCAAGTACAGGCTGTCACTCGATGTTGAACATGATCAACGGGTTTCTTGGCTTGCTCAATGGGTTTCTTGACTTGATCGATGAGTTTCTTGCCTTGAAAACGATTCCCGCTCGAAGCTGGGTAAGGTTTTTTGTTAACCCTCATTGGGTATTCTTGAGCTTTACCGATTTCTTTTCTAAACTGATTAGAGCTCTGCATGTTTTGATCAGATTTTGCTTTGTGTTTGCGATTTCTCACCGTAATGAATCCGTCTTCATCCGCAATGAAATTCGGATGAGTTGTCTTACGGTTAAAGCCCGAATCAGGAGGAGAGCTGGACGGAGGAGGAAGAGGAGAGATCCCAGTCGGATTGGGATTATCATCAACAGAGAAATTAGGGGGAATTACATTAGCAGCCATGGTTGTGAGAGGAAGAGCTTTTTTTGTATGGCATGTTTTTTGTGATTATCTTTATGAGAAGTTGACTTCTCCATGATGGAGGGAGGAGCCTAAACAGAGAACAATCAGAATAAAGAAACAAAAGAAAAAAGAAAAAAAAACATCATCTTACATGCGTAGGGTCAAAATATTTTAGAATAGTAGTATAAGATTTGTACCCTTAGAAAATGAACATGCACAAGACCAAAGACAAGAAGTGTATAAAGACAGGTTGGCTCCATAGATCCATTTGTTTATTTTTGAAGAATTGATAGAATAAAGTAGAAAATGCTTAAGTCTGAGATACCGAATTTGGCGATGCCACCATGGATTTTGCTTCTGCATTCAATCCATCGGGATTGTCATCCTTAGTTTCAGCTTTACTAGCTTCTTGTATGCAAACTACAGGCAACGGAGCTTGCCTTGTCATTCCAAATAACACTTCAATAATCTCTTTCTCCTGAACGTAGAAGACACAAGTGGTGATTTCACCATTTTAGGTGGTTGGTGCTTGGATCTAGTAATCAATTTCTGCAAACACTACAAATTGCCTTTTTAATTAACAAATAACAGAAAATTAATAAAGTCAAGTAATTTTATTGCCAAACCAAAACTTACCTTCTTTCCGATAGCTGTGTTGGACGAAGGGCGGCTATGCCTAACCGGGGAGGCAGAATCTTGCCGATGATGTATCGGCTCTCCAGTCCCATTAAATTCTTGTAGCCATTTCGTAGCTGCTAAACAAAAACAATATTATTAACTTTTACCTTTTCAAATCACATAAAATCAATGAAAAATATCAACATACATGACTTTCATCAACTGTGCTGAAAGGCGAACAAGCTTGCTATATATTAGTATTACTCCCTAAAAAACTGCTACTATTCCTAAAATGATGCAGATTCTGACTATGATGGTTATGCATGTGCTGTTGATTCGACGTAGAAGGTGGAAAGTTTGAGCTACTCCCTTTGCAGCTGTAATCTTACTCCAACATCATCATCTTCATTGTCGTCTTCCTCATCCGTACATTCTTCAGAGCTGTCATCTCCTTCTCCCTTATTACTACTCTCATGCATCAATTTATCTCCTCTTCTTCTTTTATTTTTACTGTTAGATCTCTTGCCATCTCGATCTCTGTCTTTCTTCACCACTTAATCTTTAAATCTAAACGTTTCTAGCATCTGCATACCTCCATCTTTGTCTAAAAATTGATAAAAGTTAGACAAACAAAATACAATCAGAACTGATCGGGTTTACTGTATGCTTTTAGCATGCATTCGATGGTTGCATGTACATTCATGCAACTGAGCGATAACGTGCAAAACTAAAAGCAAAAAGAAATAACACCATGCATGCAAGAACAAACTTTCATGGAAAAGCATAGGGACCCACGAAGCAAGGTGTGTGTACACCATAGCTACAAGCACAAAAGTATATAACATTTATAAATGAATACTGAAGAAATGCATACCAGCGTCTAATACTGATCTCAATATATTATGCTGGAAAATTAATTTTACCATCATCTTAAACAAATTTTACCACTGTCACTCTTATATATTATGCTATGAATTAAAAACAAGAGTGAATTGCCCTTACCGAAATATAGTTCGGCCACTATTCAGGATATAACTTTGAGAGTTTATTACAAGTAAATAAAAAAGAAAAAAAAACCATGATAAATGAATGTTTGAACTAAATGTACAAATAAGTATCAACTTGTATAAAAATTTGTGCCCCAATGATCCTCGTAATCTCAAATACTAGAACCCTATCAAAACCAAAAATTATTTCATAGCATAAGAAAGTTATGCATCCACGTTAAGAACGTATGAAATGAGATATTTAAAGTCAGCTAGCAGGAACTCGGAAACTGATTTAAAAGCAGACATTTCAGAAGCACGCTAAAGAAAAAATATTGTTAGTAAAATCAAGAGAGCTACATATGGATGATACCACAAATTTCAAGGCAGTGTTCACAATTGAAAATTATATGTTTGCAATCCACCTGTATTCAATCTTGCTTACACCATTATGCTTATGAATTTTACTCAACATATTTGAAAATGATAAAGTTCGCTAATTTTTGAATAAATAGGCTTATGTTCTTCATGTTCACATTTTTTTATGCTACTATAACTTCACTTTCTTTTTTTATAGCCCATGTATTTGATATACATGTGATACATCATTATATGTATTCCATGTTTTTCCATCATTTTCCCCCTTAATTTACATTGGTGCATAACCTGCACAAATTACATTTACTACATAATGTACATGCTAGGCTAAAAGTTCATGATCATTTCAGTGCAGGCTTGCAGACTTTTTGTTATTTGTATTGAGTTTGTACTTAATGGCTTAAATGGTTAGAGAGTATCACGCGCACACCCACGCACACGCGTGCACGAATGCGAAATGCGAAGTTTCATTCTCATATTCTATCATTTATATATAAAGCAAAGCTGCACTCATTGCTAACTAAGAAAAAACATATAAATTTTTGTATAACTTGCTCAAACTGAACTAATCATCTACTGTAAGCATATAAAATAATATGAAATACATACGAAGAAACAACTTGAAATAGCTTGGGTTCAGTTCCATCTGAAAATTATTTTTGGACAGAGCTAGAGACTTTAAGCAAATTTTGGCTGATTCTTTTAACAAACCTACCACCTACCAAACCCCCATAGGTTATAACCAACCGAACCTCAATGCAGAAATGTCATGCAAATTAACATCCCCTTTTCTAAAATTTAGGCAACTGGAAAAGGCAAAGCAAAACGAATAGAGTCTGGTGAGAAGTGATAACACTTCAATTGAAGACAGTGCTGCATAAGTATTTGATTCTAAGAAGTACACATATTTTTGTACAAAATAATTTTCAGTTCTGCAAGCATGATTCTAGGAAAATGACCATAATACAAAACTCTTCAAAATGCAAACATAAACACGGCTTGATATTTGGACTTGCTTTCAATATGTGTATGTCACTGCTTTTTACTACTACATTTTTTTTATTTTAAAAAGCTACATGAATCAATTTGCTAAAAATACTACGAATTAGTCTATCATTTTCTTTAACCAAAAATAAAATATTAATATTAATCAGACCAAAATTTACTTTATAATTTTTTATTTTAGAAACCAATAGTTTTACTTTTTTGAAGATTATAATTTATACCAACAATACTTTTGTTTTATTTTTCTTCCTTTCAAAAAGCAAATAGTTCACTTGCAAACCTTAATTCGTTGATGGATCCAAACCATTATATTATCAACTGGTCACCATTTTTAAAAAGTTGTTGCCATTGTTATGATTAAAACAGTCAAAACTAAAAGCGAATTCCTTCCTGAATCATTTACCAACTGTGAATAAGGGAGGAAACAAATTTTTTTTCTCTATCAACTGTGAAAGGGGAATTAGGTTTGTTTGGGAAAGGGTATTCATAAATCTATTAAATAATAGTAAAGCAGAAGCTTTTCAAGTCATCTCCTTAATTCTCTCAATTCTCCTTAAATTTCTCAATTCTTTCAATTCTCTTTAAAACTCTAAAAATACTTTTATTTAAATTTTAATATGATATCTATTGTCCCAATGTTTCTTCCGTAACCCTTCAGTTTCGTTTCCATATATTTTTTAAAAAAATGTTGACACATGTCCTAAATCAACGTTGGATTTTGGATTTGCGATGGAAACAACTACTATATTTGTTCGTTTTGTAAACCTAAACAAAGTCAGCCACCACTGTTATACCGAAATCGTTTTCAAAACCCTAGAAACAAAATACATTCACCTCCATTTTCCTTACAATCCTCTTATGACATTGCTCAACCACAAAATCCGTCTTTCTTGAGTTATCCTGCTGGATTTGCGTTGATGCATTTCATTTAGACCTATTCCGACTAACATAACATGATCATAATGCATCCTATGATCATAATAATTGAATTGATGTCATTTTCATATTAGGATTCGCCTATGTTCTCTCCTTCAGGTGAATTTTTTCTAGTCTTTAAAGCGATAAAATCGTCAATGTTTGATTCCAATCATTGCTTGGGTTTGCTACTTCAAGTTTCAAAGTTTGAACCTTTCAGGTATCCATTATTTTTCTGTTTAAGTTTTCATTGTTTGCTGTTGTTCAATCTATATAATAGGACGTCTGATTAACTTTAATGGAATATAATAATTTAATTAATTTAAGATGATATCTTCGTTCTGCTATCAATGTTCTTAAACATTTTTCTGTTCAACTTTGTTACGAAACTGAAGTTTCTTAGCGTAAAGAAATTATATGCTTGCTGGATTAGTGGCTAAGTGAAATGTAATACTAAAGCACATGCATTTAAAATTAGCAATATCAACATATTAACAAAGTTTTGTAGATAATGCATTAGATGAATGTAAGTTTGGTCGATACTGAAGACTTAGTTGTTTTAGATGAAACTAATACTAAAAGACATCCATTGCAGAAGTAACCACGAAGCAGTCGTTTAGTAGCTATAGAGAATAAATGTTAGTTTCTACTTTTTCTGCTTCGTGCTGAATTTTTTGGTATTCGTTCGCTTTTACTTTGTGCTGTTTGTTTTCTTTCTTTCCCTGTTTTACATCTTAATTTTCAAATAATTACATTATGCTATGGTTCTTACATGTATGTATAGCTTTGTTCCTAGCATTTAACCTTACATCTTAAAAAGTCATATCACATTGGTTTTCTTTTGAGTAGATATGGCTTCATGTTTGCACGATCTAAGTTGATATTAAGATAGGCTAATTTTCATTTGCACAATTATTCTGTATCATTCTCGAATTGGCTTTAAATGAATTTTCGTTTATTGTCCTGCATATTCAGAAATGACAATGATTAGTATTACCCTTCCATGCCAAGCTTTCAAATTTTGAAACTTTCGTTTTTTGGAATATCTGTCCTTAATGCTTCATAAAAATATAGGGATATTAGCTGAAGATTTTGGAGAGGAGAACATGACTTCAGTTTCAGACTTGATCATCTCCAAGTAGTATTTGTAAATTGACTTTCTGGAACTAAATCTGAGATGAAGGTTATCGAATTACTTCTTCCTAATGCACCAGTTATTACAGAGTTGCGTATCTGCCTATTACGGTAATCACTATCATAACATTAGCCTTACTATGTTAATTCTATATTTAATTACCAAACATAGTTGAAAACTTTAGACGCATTTCAACCAAGTCTATATGATACATGCATGTTGTTTTTCAATTGGACTGTGATTTTAATATTTATCGATAAGCTAATTTATATACTGTACTATAATTACTGAGTTCACAATCCAGCGCTCACAGACCTTCTCACAATCTCCCCAATATATCGACAGTAGAAAAATCAATGCTCCTTCCGCATGAACAATCTACCTTTCAACCCTACTTGCACTAAACTACTCTCTCCCTACAACCTAGGCCTAAATCGACGGCGATCAGATTTGTTCCCAGCGGATCCTCGCTCCACTGCTGTGAACTTGCTAGCTCTTCTCTTGAAGTAAGCACCTATTTACTACTTATTTTCAGTGCTTGGTTTAGATTAGTTAGGTCTATCTTATTTTCATATATATTTTTCGATGAGGGTTGTCGGTTTTTGTTCTCAGAAACAGATTTGTTCGCTTCGTTAGGTTATTCGATTAAGGTTCACGATTTAAGGTTCACCAATTTTTAATCATATAATATTAAGCTGTTGTTAGATATGTATTTAATAGAGAAAAAAGGCTTGGTGCATCATATTGGCTACAATAAATGACCAACTGATATTCAAGTTATTTATGAAATCTTATTTTAATGTAAATATTTAAGTTATAGTATGTGTTAACACAAAATATATTATGATAAAAAATCTTATAACATATTGCATTGTTCAGTTATTTTCATATTGAGGTATAAGTCATATTAGATGCTCCTTTTTCAAAAAGAAAAATATTTGATTGTCATTTACTATGCCAAATCATACCAACTGAAGTGAAAGTTGGTTATATTTGTTCGAATGTTGCTCCATATATTTTAAACTATAGGTAATATATATATATATATATATATATATATATATATCATTGATTCCTTTGGTTTGTAAGGTATCAATTGGTTTCCAATATAAAAGATTGCCGGAACAATTTAAACTTGACCAGCTAAGGTTAGTGGCCTCTTAGTTAAGGATGTATAAGCAAAGTGAAATGAAAAGTGCCTTGTATATCTTACTTTTTATCTGTTCCAAATATATTTTATGTGAACAATATTTATAGCTGAGTACATGACTTGAAAGAAAGTGTCCATGGAGCTGAAGAGCTTATATTAAATAATAGTTTTAAACTTAGCACATGTATTTAAGGTTAGAGCATGATTGATCAACTGGCATGAGAGAAGAAATATAATAACCTATTAGGTAACATTGTTTAAGTTTTCTTCCTCACCATTAATTTGTGTATGAGATTACCTATATTATACTATTAAGATTAGGTTGCTCAACCTTGGCTCTCATGCATTCTCCCAATTCAACTTTTGATGGACCTTTGACCTAAAATTTAGTGCGGAATGACTAATTTTTTTTGTTAATAATAAGTGTTGAAAAGCATTTGATGAACCACTGACCGATTTTTTTTTGTGAGTGGACTATTTTTTTGTTACTAAGAAGACTAGGCAATGCCTACGGTTTGAGATCCTTAATCAGGTTAATGCACTCCAGCTATAATGGAGTATTGTACTGGTATAGCTAAGTTTTACAATGTTAGCATGGTTAATTTCGCTTTTTCATACGGATACACAAAGTGCACTGTCTCTATTACTATATATAAGCGGTTGCTATTATACGTGAATGATTACATTATGTTAATTATAATTTATTCTATTACAGATACCCGCTTGCCACTAACCGCATTTGCCTTGACTGTGGTGTTGCCTCTTTTCCTATCGTTGTTTCTGATTGTTGTGCTTCCTTGCTCTGGCTTATGTGTGAAGCGACTTGATGTTTATCTTGGTCAACTGTCCTACGCTCTGTTATTTGTTGATGCAACCGTCCCAAAATTCAAAATTACACTCCAGATGAACTGCAGATGCAATGTTTCCTACATCTGGTTTTCCCAACTGTGCTCTAACTCATTGACCGGTAATTCAAGTATCCTATGCTGCATAATTCTTATCAACTGCAATGATTGAATAAGATTTTTTTTTTCCGCTGGATATAACTAGACTTAGGACACTGGAACTCCAAAATTATCATTAAAAATTGTCAACCTGATGTAACAATATCGGTATAAGATGTAACTCATGCATTTGTGATTCACGCAAACTTTTTTTTTAAAATACCTTGACAGCTCCTTTGCAAAGAAAAGGGCCAAGGCTGACCCATGCTCCCTCATACAAACCATAAAGATAAAACTAATGATGGTGGAGGCACTTAGTCTCCATAGTTAAATCAAGGCATTGCAGGTTGATTCTTTTTAATTTCAGAATCGAATTTGACTAAGTTGAGTGATGAATTCTAAACATATATTTTGAATAAAAAACCTTGCTTCTTATCGAAAATATTGTTCCAAAAATTCTAATCTTTACCATTAATTTCCAAAGTAAATATAGTATCACAATGGGAATAAAACCAGGATCTAAAAGCAGAAATCAAATAAATTATTAGGATGTGGGTGAGTGTAAGATCGATGAACTGTAATTATTGTGCAGCCTAGACCAAGATTCGTAGAAAAGAAGAAAAGCTAAAGAGGATAATATTTGAAAAATGATAGTGATTAGTTAAAAGTGATATGTTGGTTTTTTAATAGGGCTTTGTTCAGAATTGAAAAAAAAAATACAAAATAAGAGATTAATACATTCAAAACTGGAGAAGAAGAGACATTTTATCCAGGGAGAAAAAGTGAAAAGTTAACTGAAAAGTTAATATGGAAGAAATACGAAATGACATTGATTGTACACATGTACCATTGAGAATGCTATTTTAATGGTACGCACGACTGTTCATTTCACAAAAGGAATGTTTCTTATGCAAACTCCAATTTTTGAATGTTGAATTCCTTTAAATTGTCATTTATTGCTGCCAAATTTAATTTGTGAACATTTCAATAGCTTAAATTATACAATCCTAATTTTCTTCTCACGTTCTTATCCCTTCTTATATAATCATCCGACCTTTACTTCATGTAATCTACTTACTCCTTCAGTTTATTTTCTGAGTGTGTTATGATTTTTTTTTTTTTTTAGTTCATACTAATTTAAACAAACTGTTTACATTGCTCTTTTCTTTGACTCGAGGTTAAAGTGGTTTGCTGTCTTTATGTGTTTCTCTGGATGGAAAAATGATATCTAAGCAGTACACTTTTTTTACTTCATTTTTCATCCTCTTAATTAGTTCTTGAACTATTAAAATTAAAATTTTGATTTCTTCATTTACATGCCACATAATTTATGCAGTGTTCTCCACTGTATTGTTGATATTGAGGTATAACAGAGCCCATAATGATTTTAGTTTATAATAGTTGAGATTATTTAAATCATCAAACTTATACAACTGGCGATCCATCATCCATTTAATGTGTTATTGTTCTCATTTGATTTGATTTCCAATTAATTCGTGTTATGTTTTCTTTGTCTCTTCGAAGAACTTTGCTTTTTCTGACATTGCATCATTCATCTGCACCATTGGATGACAAAATTGAACAAATGCTTGAGTTGAGCCATTGCTGTATCCTTGCAAGTTGAAGCTTTTTCTAAAAGATCTTCATTTTTGCTTCATTTTTTTTCAAAAACCAGTCAATTTTTTTTATTTTAGATCCAATTATCAAATTTGTCATTTATTGTTGATCTACTGGTTGTGGTGTTGCAGTTGAATTTTCACTATGGATTTGAAGATGTTTCAAAATATGTAGATGCACATTTTTGAAATTTACCAATAACTACAATTTTCCATTTTCATATTGAGTAACTTGGAGAATGTGTTTCATGAGAAATTCAAACTCACGTACTAGCGCTCTGTTCTTCATGTTGTAGTTGCAGTGGACTCACTTGCTGGTTCCTACAATTTTCCATTTTAAGCACATCAAGTATGCAATTTAACTTTCTTGCCCTGTATCAATTAGGTTGAAGTTTTTCTTATTAAGTTTTAATGCTTAGTTAGGATGCTTCAAACCAAGCAACCTCAAGTGAAACGCTTTTTTCTTCTACTATAAGTTTTTTTTTATTTTGTACAGTCAAGATGCTGTGTTGAAGGATGCCCACCAAACAGGGTTTAGCCTTGAAGTATTGATGCTTTGAGAAGTTCAAAAGGTGCAGAGGATAATGGCATGCACAGTCAACAAGACATATGATTCATTCTTATGACTATAGTAAAATTTGATGATGAATATTTTTTAATTAATACATTTCCTGTAATTTAGGTTTCATATTTGTATTTTTCGTAGGAAAATGTTATTATGTGCCCCAAGGACACATGCTAAGACTGATGAAATTACATAAATGGCAGTCTTGAGTTCTTCCTGTATTTAGTATGTAGAGATAAAATAGATACTTAAAATAAAAAAAAAATTGTTCTTTAGTGCATAAGTGCTAACATTAACATGTGTCCGGTACGTATTAGCAAAACTCTTTTTAATATACGAGGAGATGACTAGCTAAACCTGACGGTTTGGTGTAAGACAATTTTTCCTACATATAATATGATGCCATTGTATTAGATGAGTTTCTTCTGATTTTCAGAAATTCACTTTGGATAATGTTTTCTATACTGGTTTGAACATGTCTCTATAAATGGCATTTTGTATAATGTTATTTTTGTACTGACCTGTGTATTCTAAATTAGTAAGAAAACATAACAAATGTATGTGAAATATGTAGAACAATAGGTGAGGTTTGCTTTCTATTTTGTTTTAATATCTGCGTTATTGTCACCTTTCCTTCAACCATGGTCCAATTTGAAATACAGACCTTGAAATTAATACCCAAGAATTGAATACATTAAATCCAAATTATGAAATTTCCTACCATAAATGTATTAAAGCCAACAATTAAATTCTTTTAAATTCTATAGTTCTACCTTACATGTATTACAAACATATTATTACTTTAATGTAGATCACTTTTCATACGTACTATATATGGAACAAGAAATTATAGCATGTAGGTTGAGCATAATGTTGATAATTATCTTTATCTTGATCACGGTTTAAGAAAGGTCACAAGCTAGAAATTTTTGAAAACTTTTGGAAATTCAACCGTCTCTCCTTTTCCTATGATTTATTGTTTGTAACTAGCTCATATGAAGCTATGTAAGCGTATAAACTTAAGTGAACATTCATGACTTCGAACTCTGCATTATTGAAAGACAATACGTGTTGTCTAATGTCACTGCTAATATTGGAATTGTTTTTTAGTCCAAATATTATGATAAAATCATGTTCTTATATGCCACATTTATTTAAATGATATGAAAATGAAATTATTTACGAACGTGGATTGTATTCATCGTATGCATATTTTATTTTTATGTCAATGGGAACATTTAACATGCTACAAAATCAAAGCTTATAATGCTAAATTGATTGATTGCTTAAGGAGTTTGATGTTCGGAGGGGACATAATTTTGGTTTCCATCCTTCAAAAAAATATTTAGAAACTTTTTACTTGACAAATACTATTATTGCTATTTGAATATTTTTGTTTTAGTTCCTTTTGTACTAAAATCTTTTAGCCATTACAATTTTTAATATGGTTGGTACATCAGGTTTCTTCCTATGTTGCTTGCTGACAGATAATTGATTGCAAGTGACTCCTATCAACGTGCTCACTTGCAAAATCATCACTGATCATTTAGATCACTAATCTCATTGTTTCATTTGATTGGAATTTATCTCTGAAAGTATTGGTTTTAATTTAATCATATGTTAGAGCTGAGTTATTTTATGTTTACTGACCTATTTTAATCTAACATTAGATGTTTATATCCATTTGGTTATTAGATTATGGACAATTCTTTTACTATTACTTGTGATATTTTATAGTTACCTAATAGCATGGACAAAGATTATATTTGCAAGTATAGGTATACATCAGTTGCGCATGCTTTACTTTCATTTTATAATTTTTTTTTCTTATTCATAATGCAACTGTTGTCTAGAACAATGCATTAGGGTTTTTTATTATGTTATGAATGCAAATCCGAGCTACGTAACATGCCAACATGTTTGTTAATTATAATTTTTAGCATAGACTGGTGAACTTCATTCATAAATATTGTATTTTATAATCAAACATAACATTGTTATTGACCATTTTCGAATAAGATTATTTTGAGAATTCGTAGAGAGCTAGCTTTATAGTGTTAATACAATTAATTATCACAAGTTCAAAGTTGAACTCATTTACAACAATATATTTACTATGAATTACATTGTAATATTAATGTCAAATGACTACATTTTAAAACTTATTTTGTTATTTATAAAACACTACATAATATCACTTAATATTATGCATTAAGTCAACATGTTTAAATTAATTACGTGATTATGAATTCAACAAATGAATTCAATTAATAAATTGTTGTTAATTCATATAATTAACGCTAAGTGTGATGTTTTAAAATGTACACTATGTTCTTATCAGCGAAAGTGGCAAAATTAGTTTTTCTTTGAAATATAAAGTTAAATAAGTCACACAGTTTTGGTAACATATGTAAACAATAATAAAAAGTTTTATATATTATACACTTATCTCCAAAAAATTATCATAAATTGAAGAAAAGAATTTCTACTTTAAATACCTACATCTTAACATTTGTAATAACCCGGAAAATACGAGCCAATTTAAATTTTTTAAATTAGTTATTTCATAAGGATTTGAACAATTGAAATAGAATATTTCAATAAAATAGAGAATTAGAAATAGTGAGTCGGTTTGAAAATTTGAATTCATACTTTGACTGACTGTGCAGGGTAGAAAATATAACGGATTTTAGCGAAACCAAAAATATTTAAATCTGTTAGTCAATACCTTTCTAAGAATCTGAAAAATCGAAGTTTCATAACAGGAATCAAAAGTTATGGCCGAATGAATTTTCAGAAGGATCGGTATATAGAATATATAGCCCTGGGAAAATTGATATTTTGCATATGACCTCGGAATTCGACGAAACCACTTTTGTTGGGTCCGGGATGTCAAACTATTGCTAGGTTTCAAATTTCATAATTTTTGAAGCTAGTATGTGAGTGTGGCAAAAGAAAATGTGTTTGGTCGATTTTTGTTAAATTAGATCGACCAAAAAATGGCCATTTTTCAAACGACCTCAGAATTCGACGAAACTAGTTTTGTTGGGACCGTGGCATCAAAACATAGCTAGATTTATTTTTCTGGAATTTTTCGAATCAGTTTGTGGCTCTGGCAAATTGAAATGTGCGTTGAAAGTTAAAAATTAAATGTTTTATACTTTAATTTGAAAAATAACTGACTGTAACAGTCGAATTGGCCTACGAAACATATCCCATTGTGTCCGGAATGGGGGTATTTAGCTAGGGGTGACAGTCGTTGGGTTTAAAAAGGAGTTCGTTTGAGAAAACACTATTTAAAAAATTTAATATAGTCCTCGGCCAATCAGAATTTTCCTTTCATAAATTTAAAAAAAAAAAAGAAAACCCCCCGATCAACGGCGAAACCCTCTCCTGACCTTCTCTCCTCCGCCGCCGCCGCCATAGTCGCTTCCAGGCTTCGCCACCGCCACCATTCGACGCGTCTCAGACCCCTCTTCAAATCCGACCCCAGCATCGCCACCCTCGTCGCCTCCTCCGCCCGTATCGAAGCCAGGAAGTCCCGACCTTCCCAGCGCCGCCGCCGCCGATCTGGACCACCGAACGCCACCAAACCACCACTGACAGGAAGCCCTCTCTTCCCTCTTCCACGTCCAACTCGCCGATCATCCCCTCGTGCCTCGATTCTCGCGAAAACTGTAAAACTAGTTTTGAAGCTTCGTGAAAGTGAGTTTTTCTTTGATCTTTACACTTTGAAAAATCATATCTTTTTGGTGTGTTGACGAAATTCGATGAAACAGGAAACATCGGGACTGCAAGGAAGCTCTCTACCCAATAGAAGAAGCCGCGAATTTTTCTGACATCGTATCGATTTTTAGCGCTCCAAAAACCAATGTGAGAAATCTAAATTAACGTGAAATTGAATGGAAAATGTCCTGTATAATTTATATTAGCGAAATATAAATTACATACGTGTTGTATATCTCATGTACATGCGTAGTGTAAGCTATATAAGCGAAGCATGAATTTTACATGCATATAATAATTGATATATGTGTTGAAATGCAAGTGAAATATAGCAATTATATATATATATATATATATATATATATATATATATACACACACACACTCCCCTCGTCAACAAACCATGGACGATATTTATTGTTGTGATTTGGTGTGAAATATTGGATGAAAAATACGAATGGTTGAATAATTGTTTGTGGTTGATATTGTTTGGTTATGGTTGAAAAATACCCATTGGTGATTGAAATGAATTGGAAATATTTGTGGAAATAAAAATAAACATGCCGCCTGCGTGCGAATTAGATGCATGAATCCCCATTGTCAAAAACCGCGAGGTTTTAAGGTAGAGCGAGGAGCCGTACTAGGGACGGTGCCGGTTTTAACTACCCTGCCGTTATGCTGCCGAAATTTTGAATAATCTTTGTGTGTTAGAATTATTTTCATATGTTGAAATTATTTTCATGCATAGAAATTAAAGCCATATATTGAAACTATATCCATGTGTGGAAATGTTTGTGTGTTAAAAAGTGTTGTGTGAAAATTTGATTCATTTGTGAATGAATGAAGTGTTTAAACAATAAAAATCACATTTTTATATATATATGAAGTAGGAAAAACATTCGCCTTATATAAATAGTTTCAACAATAAAAATCCCATCTTTCTAATATGAACAACATAAATAAAATGTCCATGTGTGGAAATGCTCATTTATTGAGAAGTGTGTGTAGTGGAAAAGTTCATGTGTTGAATAAAAAGATCGAACAATAAAAATTACATTTTTATTGAAACTATGAAGTGTTGAAACATCTATTTGTCGAATAAATATGTTAAGTGATAAAAATATCATTTTTTATCATATGTGTGATATGCTAAAGATATGCGGACGTTGAAATAAATATTTGTGGTAGAAATATTCTTTTTAACATGCATAGGAACTAAGTAAAATAGTCATGTGTTGAAATCTATGTTAGTTCGCCAAAATTGTCATCTTTGAAATGTGAAGTGTTAAAAATAGCCACTTGTTCAAATAAACGTGCATGAGTTGAAATATACATTAACTAGCTAATGATATGATTTTAGCCTATGCATGCAACATTAGAATGAATGGTGTTTTTAAACCAAAGCAAATCAAATATGAAATTGAATGGAAAATGATAAGTGATAGAAATTATATATATGTAAATGCATATCTATTGAACAGGTTAAAGGAAAGGGGCTAGAGAAGAGAAATAAAATTTTGTGCCCGACAAATAGGTACACATTTACCGCTTTGATTGGGTGATGATTTTATGAGCCTGTTGGCATTTCTTTTTCTTTCTGATATGAGACGCCCGTGTGGCTATTTGGGAATTTTCCCAGACCCTCCCGTACAAAGGAGGTTATGGCGAAATTTTCCGAAATTTAAAGGCGTTAGTGAAATAATTGAAGTGGAAACGATATAGGAATTTTTAAATGAACTATATTTATATAAATATATAAATATAAATAGAATTAAAACGAAACGTGGCCGTGCAGTTTATGTTTTGAAACCGTGATTTCAAACGACTAGTGCGGGAAATCCGACCATTGGATTTTCCTGAAACCGCAACCGTTGGGTTCGCCTTGGAAATATCTTTCCAACAGCACCAACTTTGTGAAGATCCGACGGTTGGATTGTCTGGAATGTTTAATTCAAAACTGAAGAAAAACAGCGCCAGAAATGATTATATATATATATATATATAATTTAATTAAATCGAATAACGACGCTGCAGTTCGTAAATTGAAATCGTAACTTCAAATGGCTAGTGTGGAAGATCCGACCGTCGGATTTTCCCAAAACTGAAACCGTTGGATTCGTTTTGAAATGACCTTCCTAATGATGTAAAATTTGGGAAGATCCAATGGTTAGATTTTCAGATATGTGTAAAATAAAATTAGTGAAAAGCAGCGCCAGTGAATCGACACGACCCGAAACGTCGTTTAATTAAATATGGCCGTTTTTAAATTAAATAAAAATGGCGATATATCGTTATAAAATACTATAGACGATATAGAGTGGAAATAAACCAATTTTGTTGTGTTTTCTTGATATGTGATGGTTGAATGTATTTGACATGAAAATTATAACTAAATAACTGAAAAGTGAATGTTGAATGGTCCAACCATGTGATTAATTGATTTGAAAATCTAAATATACGTGGGTTATTTGAAAAGACCGAGTTTATCTCATTTCAAATAATCGATCGACGTTGAGAAGTCGAAGAGTCAAAGACGGCTGAAGACCGACGATCTCCACATTGGATGGATGGGCGCTACTGATGCTCGTGATTGGAGTAGCTACCATGAAGGAATTGAGGTAGTAGCCGTCCAAACATACTGTTGATTGTACGGATATGCGAGGAATTGGTGCCTCCGGTTTCGTTCAGACCCAGAACGGACTTGTAAATGGACTGTGTGTCTGACATTGGATTTTGTTCTGTGTTGATTGATCTCTGTTAAATATATATATCTGTTTGGCAGCGGAGAATTTATTCTTTTGCTTAACGCCCTTCTCTGAGACGTTCGAGCTCAGAGGTTATGTATTGATAGAAATCAGTCGCATGGAGTGGATTGTCTGTGTGGCACGCCTAAGTGGCATATGATCAAGGCTTCTGTTGCAAAGCAAAGTATTGTGGTTGATGATCAAAGCATGGTCTGTGTGACGTAGCTTTGTGTATAACGTGAATTCGCGAGCCTCACACCTCGGTATGAGTCAAAAACGGGAGACGGACCGCTGGGAGTGCACGACGTTTCTTTCTAGCTATGGTGGTGTCAGTGACCTACCAGCCCTGACATTATATATACTTTTCACCTGTGTAGTTGTTGGAATGCAAGGCGCCTCAATTATAGGTCTGTAAGAACCGGGAAACGTGTGTTCAGGAATTGCCAATCCTCAAAAGTAAGAGAGGACCGGCCCAGCCGATTCCAAGGATCATAGTGGGGTCCTGGGACATTTGCTAGAGTGTCTCGAACGGAGAGGAGCTTGCCCCTTGCCTCGACTCATGAAGGGATCCAATTTCCAATACGAAATATGCGAATGTGATTGTATTACTAGTATGGCGACATAGTAGATGGTAGCTATGCCGCCTAGGATTGATATTTATGATTGAATTTGCTTTTGAAACATATATGCACTAGCAATAATATCAAACACTTTTGTTTTATTCGTATGAAGCATCTTTGGCCATTATAAGGGAAAACTCTATCTTCCGACTTGCGTTGCATTGTGTGATGGGACCTGAGTCTTATAATGGCTTCATTTTATAAAAAGCATTGCGTTGATTTAATCGTTTACTTTATCTCATGCACTAGCACTCATTGGAGTAAACCCGTTCCGCGAAAGTGGCGTGGTCCTTTGATTTGCCTTATTATTGTTGTTAATAAGTTGAGTAGGTTTCTCATACCAGTCCCATGACTGACTCGTAGTTTGTTTCACCTTGCAAACTCGGGTGCCCTCATTTTCACACGGGCAGCCTAGTTACAGGTTTCTGACGCACCTTTTGGCTCATGGCGAGGCTTGACTAAACCGTGCTGACTTGGATTTTCTCTGCATTATTGTATCTATATTATGATTCCGGCATTGGCGATGTAGACTGATATTCCTTTTGTGTACTCTTTATGTATGATTCCGCCTCAGGCGATGGTGACTGATTATGTATCATTATGCACTAGGTTATATCCTGTAATGTGCTTCTCTGATGTGATGATATCTATATGATTCTGTTGTCATATGTGTGTAAATTATTCTATTTTCTGTTTATGCTATTATCTGTGATCTGCTAATGATGATTAATGTGTTATATTCTAATGATTATCCTTAACACCGTGTCACGGGGTTTTGGGATCGTCACAGCTGGTATCAGAGCTTTGGTTAACCTTAGCTCTGGAGTCTAACACATTAAACACTTCGTCAAAATAGAATCAGTAGTATTCTAAGGTGAGTCGCTCATTAGAGATAGGACTAGCAAAGTCCTAGAATGAGCTGAGCAGAATAGCAAAAACAATTGATCAGTCCATCGTTATCTTTCCGTAAATTTTCTGCTTAACTATGCAATAGATTATCATTTCTGTTAGCTGACTTTTCCATTGCTTATACAGAATTTGACAAATGGCTACCAGAGCAGCCGCCGCTAGAGGAGGCCGTGCCGGCCGAGGCCGAGTAAGGGGAGAAGTCCCAGCTCAAGAAGGACCTTTGATACAACCTCCGGCAGCTCAATACTTCGAGCTTGACCGTGTAGCTAAGAGATATAAAAACTTAGGAGGCAAGACCTTCTTGGGAACTGGCACCGTAATAGAGGCCCTTGCATGGCTCAAAACATGCGAGAAAATTCTTGAAGGCCTAAGGCTTGGAGACGAAGACAAAGCTATTATGGGCGCCTGGCTTATGCAGGAACAAGCTGAATTATGGTGGGAATCTCTTACCGCTGGGAATAGAGAAGCTGGAAGAACATGGGATGGATTTAAAGAACTATTCAAGGAGAAATATGTCCCCGAACAAGCTCTAGAAAGAATGCACGATGACTTCGCCAATCTCCAGCAAGGGGATCTTTCCGTGCAAGATTATCTGAATAAATTTACAATGTTGTCGCCCTATGCTCCGGAACTCGTCGCCACTGCGAAGTCCAAAAATAAGAGGTTTATCCTTGGGCTAAGACGACAATATCATGATAGAGCCATGGCCCATGTCAAGCTGGAATTCAACGAGCTGGTGGAAATGACATGCAACTATGAAGACCTTGATCAAAGGCATCTGGATCAGGATCGCGCTAAAAGCCAAGCCGGAAACAAGCGCAAGCCTGCTTTAAATCAAGGCGAGTCAAGCCAAGCAGTATCTTCAAAACCTCAGACTGGCAAGCCGCCAAGAGGAAATTGCTTTAATTGTGGTAAGCCAGGGCACTACTCAAACGTCTGCACAGCTCTGAAGAGGCAGAAAACAAACTCTCAAGGCTCGAGCCAAGGCTCTCAAAACCCTCGCTCGTGCTTCAACTGTCGCAAGACCGATCATCTGGTCAAAGACCGTCCTTTGCTGAAGAAAGCTACAGTAGCTCAGGTCTATGACGGGTCTAGCCCGCCAGTTGCTTCCGATGGAGCAGGTAAACCTGATGCTTTGGGAGGTACCCTTACAATTAAAAATATTCCTGTTTCTGTATTATTTGACACAAGTGCATCACGTAGTTTCATTGCTAGAAACACAGTGCACAAACTAAAGTTAAAACAGCGAAAGCTTAAAGAATCAGTTGAAGTTCATAACCCGATAGGAGGTCCTATTACTCTAGGTTCATATTGTAAAGTACCTATTTCTTTTTCTCGATACAAGTTTCCTTTTGATTTAATCGCTATGGATTTTCCCGAATTCGATATCATTCTCGGGCTGGATTGGTTAACGAAATACGAAGCTGAGGTAAAGTGTGCGGAAAGAATCGTTAAAATTCGAACAAAGCTTGGATATATTACGGTTCCCTGTCATGGTTCGAATCCGAATAGAGAAGAATTTTGGTCAGCATTGGAACTTATCCCCACTTCCATGGAAAAGATTCCGATTGTTAGAAACTATGCGGATGTGTTTGAAGAAGTTGAAAACTTACCTCCGCAAAGAGAAATAAAATTCCGAATCGATCTAATTCCTAATGCCAGACCAGTGGTACATCCAATTCGCAGAATGACTCCGAAAGAAAAAGATGAATTAGGCGATCAAACTCGTCAACTGTTGTGGAAAGGTCTAATCAGACCGAGTTTTTCTAATTGGGGTGCGGCTGTTGTGTTTGTCCCAAAGTCAGACGGTACTCTTAGATTATGTGTTGATTACCGAGACCTTAACAAACAGACGCTCAAAAATAAATATCCATTACCCCGCATTGATGATTTGCTAGACCAATTGAATGGAGCGAAAGTATTTTCCCGAATGGACCTAGCTACAGGTTTTCATCAATTGAGAATAGCAGAAGAGTGTGTTCCTTTGACAGCTTTCAGAGGCCCAGACATATTTTATGAATGGTTAGTAATGCCGTTTGGCCTATGCAACGCTCCAGCATACTTTGTCGATCTAATGAATAGAGTGTTCTGGGGAGTTCTGAATAAATTTGTCCTCGTCTTCATCGATGATATTTTAATCTACTCCAAATCAAAACCCGAGCATGAAAAACACTTAGAACAAGTATTGGAGATTCTAAGGAAGAACGTCTTCAAAGCCAAATTCTCTAAATGTGTCTTCTGGCAAGAAGAAGTCAAATTTCTTGGCCATGTCGTGTCAGAGAAAGGAATTTCTGTTGACCCAAGCAAAATAACAGCGATTCAAGACTGGAAACAACCCACTACTCCCACAGAAGTTAGAAGTTTTATGGGGTTGGCTAGTTATTATCGAAAGTTCGTTAAGGATTTTTTGAAGATATCCGGTCCGTTAACGAAGCTCACAAAGAAACATGAGAAGTTTAAGTGGACTTCCGACTGTGAAGAAGCTTTCCAGGAATTGAAATCGAAGCTGACCACTGCTCCAGTGTTAACTATTATTGATGGCAATCAGGATTTAACGGTTTGGACAGATGCTTCTATTAGAGGTCTTGGTGCAGTGTTAATGCAGAAAGGCCAAGTAGTCGCTTATGCAAGCCGTCAACTGAAACCGCATGAGAAGAATTATGTGACTCATGATCTTGAGTTGCTAGCCATCGTTTTTGCATTGAAAATCTGGAGGCATTATTTATTGGGCGAGAAATTTATACTGTACACAGATCATCAATCGTTGAAGTATTTATATACCCAGAAAGATCTGAATCTGAGACAGCAGCGTTGGCTAGAATTTCTTGCAGCGTATGATCTTGATATCCTGTATACGCCGGGGAAGGCTAACGTTGTAGCGGATGCACTTAGTAGAAAGACCGCAATCGTTGCCCATCTTATAATTACACCTGGATTGATTGATAGGATTTCAGCCCTTCAGAAAGACGATGAATTCATTCAGAGAATCAGTCAGAGAGTCAAGGAAGGTGAAACCACGAGTTTCCGTATTGACAATAGGGGGGTTCTCAGGTTAAATAATAGGATTTGCATTCCAAATATTCCAGGCCTTCGAAGAGAAGTGCTAGACGAATGCCATAAATCCAAATTTTGCATCGATCCTGGGGTGAGTAAAATGTACAACAATATCAAACGCACTTTCTGGTGGAAGGCAATGAAAAGAGATATTTCTTTGTATGTTAGCAGATGCCCTACTTGTCAATTGGTCAAGAGTGATCAACAGAAGCTAGCTGGACTGTTGCAACCGTTGGAAGTCCCAAGTTGGAAATGGGAACAGATTTCCATGGATTTCATAGATGGGTTGCCGCGAACCAAGAAAGGTAATGATAGCATTTGGGTAATCGTAGATCGCTTCACGAAGACTGCCCATTTTATACCTGTCTGATCCAATAGAACTGCTCAAAGTCTAGCAAAGATATATTTCAGAGAAATTGTTAAGCTGCATGGAATTCCCATCAGCATAGTCAGTGATAGAGATCCCCTATTTACTAGCAAATTCTGGGAAGTTTTCCAGACAGAATTGGGAACAAAAATGAATATGAGCACCGCTTATCACCCACAAACAGATGGCCAAACTGAGCGGGTGAATAGAATTCTAGAAGATTTATTGCGGGCTTGTATAATTGATTTTGGTGGGTCATGGGAAGATCATTTGCATTTGGCTGAATTCTCATATAACAATAACTATCAAGCAAGTTTGAGAATGTCGCCATTTGAAGCATTATATGGCAGACCCTGCAGATCTCCAGCATGTTGGGTAGAACCTGGCAACAGACTTGTACTAGGACCCGATATGATTAGGGAAGCATATGATAAAGTGGACTTCATCAAGAAGCGTTTGAAAACCGCCCAAAGCCGACAGAAAAGTTATGCAGACTCCAGAAGGAGAGATTTGACATTTGCTGTTGGTGATCATGTTTATTTGAAGGTTTCTCCGATGAGAGGAGTAATCAGATTTGGCAAGACTGGGAAGTTGGCACCGAGATTTTTTGGTCCCTTTCCTATACTTGAGCGAATTGGAACTCTTGCTTATAGGGTTCAACTGCCAGATTGGTTGCCTGGAGTGCACAATGTATTTCACGTATCTCAACTTAGAAGACATGTGCATGATCCGGATCTTGTTGTAGAAGAAGCAGCGCAACAGGATGTGGAGATAACTCCAGAATTAGCACTCAGAAGAGAGCCATTAAAAATTGTTGGCAAAGAAACTAGGGAACTCAGAAGCAAAAAGGTTCATTTAGTTAAGGTGCAGTGGAGAAGTGATCCTAGAGACTGTACTTGGGAAACTGAGGAAAGCATTAAGCAAGCTTACCCCAAATGCAGAGTGGATATCTCTGACTAACCCCGGTGCAAGGTACCTTTACAATACTTTGCATTTACATTTTATTTCCTACTTTACTGTTGTTTCCTTTTCGAGGACGAAAAGTTCTAAGTGGGGGAGATTGTAATAACCCGGAAAATACGAGCCAATTTAAAATTTTTAAATTAGTTATTTCATAAGGATTTGAACAATTGAAATAGAATATTTCAATAAAATAGTGAATTAGAAATAGTGAGTCGGTTTGAAAATTTGAATTCATACTTTGACTGACTGTGCAGGGTAGAAAATATAACGGATTTTAGCGAAACCAAAAATATTTAAATCTGTTAGTCAATACCTTTCTAACGAATCTGAAAAATCAAAGTTTCATAACGGGAATCAAAAGTTATGGCCGAATGAATTTTCAGAAGGATCGGTATATAGAATATATAGCCCTGGGAAAATTGATATTTTGCATATGACCTCGGAATTCGACGAAACCACTTTAGTTGGGTCCGGGATGTCAAACTATTGCTAGGTTTCAAATTTCATAATTTTTGAAGCTAGTATGTGAGCGTGGCAAAAGAAAATGTGTTTGGTCGATTTCTGTTAAATTGGATCGACCAGAAAATGGCCATTTTTCAAACGACCTCAGAATTCGACGAAACTAGTTTTGTTGGGACTGTGGCGTCAAAACATAGCTAGATTTACTTTTCTGGAATTTTTCGAATCAGTTTGTGGCCCTGGCAAATTGAAATGTGCGTTGAAAGTTAAAAATTAAATGTTTTATACTTTAATTTGAAAAATAACTGACTTTAACAGTCGAATTGGCCTACGAAACATATCCCATTGTGTCCGGAATGGGGGTATTTAGCTAGGGGCGACAGTCGTTGGGTTTAAAAAGGAGTTCGTTTGAGAAAACACTATTTAAAAAATTTAATATAGTCCTCGGCCAATCAGAATTTTCCTTTCATAAATTTAAAAAAAGAAAAAAAGAAAACCCCCCCGATCAATGGCGAAAGCCGCTCCTGACCTTCTCTCCTCCGCCGTCGCCGCCACAGTCACTTCCAGGCTCCGCCACCGCCACCATTCGACGCGTCTCAGCCCCCTCTTCAAATCCGACCCCAGCATCACCACACTCGTCGCCTACTCCGCCCGTATCGAAGCCAGGAAGTCCCGACCTTCCCAGCGCCGCTGCCGCCGATCTGGGCCACCGAACGCCACCAAACCACCACCGACAGGAAGCCCTCTCTTCCCTCTTCCACGTCCAACTCGCCGATCATCCCCTCGTGCCTCGATTCTCGTGAAAACTGTAAAACTAGTTTTGAAGCTTCGTGAAAGTGAGTTTTTCTTTGATCTTTACACTTTGAAAAATCATATCTTTTTGGTGTGTTGACGAAATTCGATGAAATAGGAAACATCGGGACCGCAAGGAAGCTCTCTACCCAATAGAAGAAGCCGCGGATTTTTCTGACATCGTATCGATTTTTAGCGCTCCGAAAACCAATGTGAGAAATCTAAATTAACGTGAAATTGAATGGAAAATGTCGTGTATAATTTATATTAGCGAAATATAAATTACATACGTGTTGTATATCTCATGTACATGCGTAGTGTAAGCTATATAAGCGAAGTATGAATTTTACATGCATAGAATAATTGATATATGTGTTGAAATGCAAGTGAAATATAGCAATTATATATATATATATATATATATATATATACACACACTCCCCTCGTCCACAAACCATGGACGATATTTATTGTTGTGATTTGGTGTGAAATA
Organism: Allium sativum; assembly: GCA_030737875.1. NCBI lineage: Eukaryota > Viridiplantae > Streptophyta > Magnoliopsida > Asparagales > Amaryllidaceae > Allium > Allium sativum. Next base: position 327,147,782 of record CM060926.1, read on the forward strand.
TTGGATGAAAAATACGAATGGTTGAATAATTGTTTGTGGTTGATATTGTTTGGTTGTGGTTGAAAAATACCCATTGGTGATTGAAATGAATTGGAAATATTTGTGGAAATAAAAATAAACATGCCGCCTGCGTGCGAATTAGATGCATGAATCCCCATTGTCAAAAACCGCGAGGTTTTAAGGTAAAGCGAGGAGCCGTACTAGGGACGGTGCCGGTTTTAACTACCCTGCCGTTATGCTGCCGAAATTTTGAATAATCTTTGTGTGTTAGAATTATTTTCATATGTTGAAATTATTTTCATGCATAGAAATTAAAGCCATATATTGAAACTATATCCATGTGTGGAAATGTTTGTGTGTTGAAAAGTGTTGTGTGAAAATTTGATTCATTTGTGAATGAATGAAGTGTTTAAACAATAAAAATCACATTTTTATATATATATATGAAGTAGGAAAAACATTCGCCTTATATAAATAGTTTCAACAATAAAAATCCCATCTTTCTAATATGAACAATATAAATAAAATGTCCACGTGTGGAAATGCTCATTTGTTGAGAAGTGTGTGCAGTGGAAAAGTTCATGTGTTGAATAAAAAGATCGAACAATAAAAATTACATTTTTATTGAAACTATGAAGTGTTGAAACATCTATTTGTCGAATAAATATGTTAAGTGATAAAAATATCATTTTTTATCATATGTGTGATATGCTAAAGATATGCGGACGTTGAAATAAATATTTGTGGTAGAAATATTCTTTTTAACATGCATAGGAACTAAGTAAAATAGTCATGTGTTGAAATCTATGTTAGTTCGCCAAAATTGTCATCTTTGAAATGTGAAGTGTTAAAAATAGCCACTTGTTCAAATAAACATGCATGAGTTGAAATATACATTAACTAGCTAATGATATGATTTTAGCCTATGCATGCAACATTAGAATGAATGGTGTTTTTAAACCAAAGCAAATCAAATATGAAATTGAATGGAAAATGATAAGTGATAGAAATTATATATATGTACATGCATGTCTATTGAACAGGTTAAAGGAAAGGGGCTAGAGAAGAGAAATAAAATTTTGTGCCCGACAAATAGGTACACATTTACCGCTTTGATTGGGTGATGATTTTATGAGCCTGTTGGCTAGCCGCTTGGCTTTTTCTTTTTCTTTCTGATTTGAGACCCCCGTGTGGCTATTTGAGAATTTTCCCAGACCCTCCCGTACAAAAGAGGTTATGGCGAAATTTTCCGAAATTTAAAGGCGTTAGTGAAAAAATTGAAGTGGAAACGATATAGGAATTTTTAAATGAACTATATTTATATAAATATATAAATATAAATAGAATTAAAACGAAACGTGGCCGTGCAGTTCATGTTTTGAAACCGTGATTTCAAACGACTAGTGCGGGAAATCCGACCATTGGATTTTCCTGAAACCGCAACCGTTGGGTTCGCCTTGGAAATATCTTTCCAACGGCACCAACTTTGTGAAGATCCGACGGTTGGATTGTCTGGAATGTTTAATTCAAAACTGAAGAAAAACAGCGCCAGAAATGATTATATATATATATATATATATATATATATAATTTAATTAAATCGAATAATGACGCTGCAGTTCGTAAATTGAAATCGTAACTTCAAATGGCTAGTGTGGAAGATCCGACCGTCGGATTTTCCCAAAACTGAAACTGTTGGATTCGTTTTGAAATGACCTTCCTAATGATGTAAAATTTGGGAAGATCCAACGGTTAGATTTTCAGATATGTGTAAAACAAAATTAGTGAAAAGCAGCGCCAGTGAATCGACATGACCCGAAACGTCGTTTAATTAAATATGGCCGTTTTTAAATTAAATAAAAATGGCGATATATCGTTATAAAATACTATAGACGATATAGAGTGGAAATAAACCAATTTTGTTGTGTTTGCTTGATATGTGATGGTTGAATGTATTTGACATGAAAATTATAAGTAAATAACTGAAAAGTGAATGTTGAATGGTCCAACCATGTGATTAATTGATTTGAAAATCTAAATATACGTGGGTTATTTGAAAAGACCGAGTTTATCTCATTTCAAATAATCGATCGACATTGAGAAGTTGAAGAGTCGAAGATGGCTGAAGACCAACGATCTCCACATTTGATGGATGGGCGCTACTGATGCTCGTGATTGGAGTAGCTACCATGAAGGAATTGAGGTAGTAGCCGTCCAAACATACTGTTGATTGTACGGATATGCGAGGAATTGGTGCCTTCGGTTTCGTTCAGACCCAGAACGGACTTGTAAATGGACTGTGTGTCTGACATTGGATTTTGTTCTGTGTTGATTGATCTCTGTTAAATATATATCTGTTTGGCGGCGGAGAATTTATTCTTTTGCTTAACGCCCTTCTCTGAGATGTACGAGCTCAGAGGTTATGTATTGACAGAAATCAGTCGCATGGAGTGGATTGTCTGTGTGGCACGCCTAAGTGGCATATGATCAAGGCTTCTGTTGCAAAGCAAAGTCTTGTGGTTGATGATCAAAGCATGGTCTGTGTGACGTAGCTTTGTGTATAACGTGAATTCGCGAGCCTCACACCTCGGTATGAGTCAAAAACGGGAGACGGACCGCTGGGAGTGCACGACGTTTCTTTCTAGCTATGGTGGTGTCAGTGACCTACCAGCCCTGACATTATATATACTTTTCACCTGTGTGGTTGTTGGAATGCGAGGCGCCTCGATTATAGGTATGTAAGGACCGGGAAACGTGTGTTCAGGAATTGCCAATCCTCAAAAGTAAGAGAGGACCGGCCAAGCCGATTCCAAGGATCATAGTGGGGTCCTGGGACATTTGCTAGAGTGTCTCGAACGGAGAGGAGCTTGCCCCTTGCCTCGACTCATGAAGGGATCCAATTTCCAATACGAAATATGCGAATGTGATTGTATTACTAGTATGGCGACATAGTAGATGGTAGCTATGCCGCCTAGGATTGATATTTATGATTGAATTTGCTTTTGAAACATATATGCACTAGTAATAATATCAAACACTTTTGTTTTATTCGTATGAAGCATCTTTGGCCATTATAAGGGAAAACTCTATCTTCCGGCTTGCGTTGCATTGTGTGATGGGACCTGAGTCTTATAATGGCTTCATTTTATAAAAAAGCATTGCGTTGATTTAATCGTTTACTTTATCTCATGCACTAGCACTCATTGGAGTAAACCCGTTCCGCGAAAGTGGCGTGGTCCTTTGATTTGCCTTATTATTGTTGTTAATAAGTTGAGTAGGTTTCTCATACCAGTCCCATGACTGACTCGTAGTTTGTTTCACCTTGCAAACTCGGGTGCCCTCATTTTCACACGGGCAGCCTAGTTACAGGTTTCTGACGCACCTTTTGGCTCATGGCGAGGCTTGACTACACCGTGCTGACTTGGATTTTCTCCGCCATTATTGTATCTATATTATGATTCCGCCACTGGCGATGTAGACTGATATTCCTTTTGTGTACTCTTTATGTATGATTCCGCCTCAGGCGATGGTGACTGATTATGTATCATTATGCACTAAGTTGTATCATGTACTGTGCTTCTCTGATGTGATGATATCTATATGATTCCGCTGTCATATGTGTGTAAATTATTCTATTTTCTGTTTATGCTATTATCTGTGATCTGCTAATGATGATTAATGTGTTATATTCCAATGATTATCCTTAACACCGTGTCACGGGGTTTTGGGATCGTCACAACATTTCTACAATTATTTGTTGAATCTACTCGATTCTTTTGTGATATTTTATATTTCAATCCATAAGTTTAAAGTACTCTTGAAATCTTAAATTCTATTTATTTAAATAATCTTATACAATATTTAATTCATTTTTTAGACCTCTTGAAATTTTACACTAATTTTACTATGTATATTATTAAGAAAGGTAGTTTTCCATGCAATTATAAAGATGTATAAATCACATAAAATGAACTATGTATATCAACAATAACGACAAAGTTAATTTGTAAATTAGTTATGATTCATTTATATAAAGAATATACCATACATTATATCACAAAATTCCTTTTTGAGCATTAATAACTTCACAACTAATTAATACCTTTTTTAAAAAAAAATCTTCTCAATTCTACCTGCTATGCTATAAAGTTAAGCTATCTTCTTTACATTTAATTTATTTATACATATTCTATTAAATAATATTTGTTAATTCATCAAATAAATTACTAACATACTCCAATTTCAACATCTATATTTATATTAACACACATATACAGACGTAATGTTTGTATAAGCTACGAACTTAAATTACACAAATAATAATAATTTTAATTTGTAGTTTATGTATTTCACATCAAAATTTATCATATATCACATAACAAAATTCTATTTTCAATTTAAAATAATAAATATTATTTTTGATAACATTATCGTGTGCAACGCACGGGTTACACACTAGTTTGAATAAAAAGGTTGAAAGATAGAGATTTTCGGAACAGGTAATAGTAGGGAGAAATTACTGATTTGAGGAAGAAACGGAACAAAGAGAAAGAATAGGAAGAAAGAGAAATTACTGATTTGAGGAAGAAACAGAACCGGGAGAAAGAACAGCAAGAACGCAAAACACAGATATTCTAAGCGATTATAATTGACTTGGAGAGTTTTACAGGAAATCTCCGTAACGGTCGGTTTGATAAATAACTAAACTGAAGAATCTGTCATCATTGATGTTTTTTCTAACAAAAAAATTGACTCAATCGAATAATAATCAACAATCGACAAATTGGATACTTTTGCCTTGCTAAAATGGCCTGACCTTAAATCCCTCAAACCTCATTCACAAAAGAACAAAATCACAGAAATGGATAAAATGGATACTTTTTTTTGCCTTGCTAAAAAAATATCCAACAATCATAACATTGGACACTTTTGCCTCAAAAATGTGAAATTTCCATACAACGAAATGACGATAGCGTACCTATATGATTAAAACATGTTATTTTGTGTGAAAATAAATCCATTGGTGGACAATGCTACGAATATGAGCCCAACACATAAAATCAAAAAAACACGAGAAACGTTAGGATGCTTTTAAAAGTCAGGAAAACCGAGTAACATGGCAAATTATAAAATTACAAAAAAGCGAGAAACATTTGTATTTTTCAATCATTTTTATCTTTACTACTAATATTGAAACTCTTTCCACTAAATTACTAGGCGTCTTTATGAAATTTCCAAGATGTCCTTGACCCTTCAAGTAATTCACCGGTCGTTCAAAAATTTCGATCTACCTTCTGTTGTCTCCATTTTCCACAAAAGGTCATCCCGCTTCCGCCGTCTCCATATTCCCATATTTGAAATTTGCTTACATATGAAGGCACTATTTCTTTTGTAAAGTTTGCTCTAATTTCTTCATACTGCCTCAGAACTGAATGAGATTTTGACCGATAGATTCTCACCTGAGTTACGAACAGTGCAAAATACTCAAATATTTTGCTGAATGATTGAACACTGTAGTTCTCCAAGGTGACTACCGGTTGTACTTAGAAAATAACATGATATGTTCCAATATTTGAACTGTGCCTATATACGAAATTGCTATTTTTTTGTTGAAACTGCAGCAATTTCTTTATACTACCTCGGAACCGGATGACGCTTCAATCGGTAGACTCTCACCTAAATTACAGACAGTATGAAATACTCGAATGTTTCATCCTGTGAACGAACATTGTAGGTCTCCGACGCGACTAACAGTTGTACTTAGAAAATAACCAGCTATATTCGCATATTTGAACTCTATCTACATATAAAGTCGCTATTTTTTGTGAAAACTACAGTAATTTCTTTATATTACCTCAGAACCGAATGAGACTTCGACCGATAGGCTCTCAACTAAATTACGGATAGTATGGAATGCTCGGGTATTTTGTCCTACGAATGAATACTATAGATCTCCAAGGTGATTAACGATTATACTTAGAAAATGAAAAACTAATTCACCGGTCGTCCAAAAATTTCGATCGAGCTTCTGCTGTCTCCATTCTCTACAAAAGACCATCCCTCTTCCGCCGTCTTCATATTCCCATATTTGAAATCTACGTACATACGAACTATATTTTTTGTGGAAATTGCAGTAATTTCTTCATGCTGCCTCGGAACTGGATGCGACTTTGATCGATAGATTCCCACCCAAATTACAGACATTGTGAAATACTCGGACGTTTTGCTCTGTGCTCCAAGGTGCCTACCAATTGTACTTAAAAATAACATGTTATATTCTCATTTTTGAACTCTGCCTACATAGGGGTCGCTTTTGTTTTTGTAAAAACTACAGTAATTTCTTCATACTACCTCGGAACAGAATGAGACTTCAACCGATAGACTCTCACCTAAATTTCAGACAATATGGAATAATCGAATGTCTCGTCTTGTGAACGAACACTACAGATCTCCAAGGTGACTAACATTTGTTCTTAGAAAATAATAGGCTATATTCACATATTTGAACTCTGCCTACATACAAAGTCGCAATTTTTTTGAGAAACCTGCAGTAATTTCTTTATACTACCTCGCAACCTAATGAGACTTCGACCAATAGGCTCTCTACTAAATTACAGACATTATGGAACACTCGGGAATTTCGTCCTATGAACGAACATTATAGCTCTCCAATGTGATTAATGTTTATACTTTAGAAAATAACAAACTAATTTTTATAATTGATAATTATAACACTATTAGTCTCATGCTTTCTTTGTTATCAAAGATTCTCATGTTTCTCTCTGCACAAATATGATAAATCGAAGTTCCCAGTGCGACATAAGAAATACACTACATGGCGTTTTCATTTTAAAAGTTGATTTAAGCTCTTGACTTTCCTCTAAAAGATCTACAGTAACTGGATGAACAATTCTCAATTTAGATCGGCAAAAAGAGATCATGTATTTTTTTAGTTACAACAGAAAAACAATTGTTTATAAGTTTCATTCTTTCTACAACACAGTGGACATTGAATATCAAGTTGGAATAACAATCTGCTATTTTGAAAGTCATTAGTGTTATTGTAACACCCCGAAATTTTATAACATTAAAATTCACAAATTAAAGTATACTTAATTTTTAGAAAAGAATTAAGTGAAATGGGTTGCGCTATTATGTTCGTTTCAAAATTTTGGGTCAAGATAGACATTTGGTTTACACAAAGCAGATACCTTATGAAGATGTTATTAAGCCTTGAAGTTTGTATGCATATGAGAGAAATATATATATATATATAAAGCTAATAAATAAATAAATATGGCAAAAAGTTCAAAACAACGAATTGGGAGGGGGAATAACCGAACCGGCCCATTTTTGAGGTCGACCCGAGCCCCGTTGGGTCGACTAGGGGTTAATTCAGGGTGTTTGGCTATCAACCCGTGGGCCGATTCGCTCAAAGGCAGATGTGGCATCTAATTGGTTCTCATGGTTCAGGGTTAATCTAATGGTCCTAAATAACTTCCTACACCTATATATACACCCTAAGACCTAACCCTAATTCATAAATATTATCTGTGACACCATTATGCTGTCAAACTCTCTCTTAAACCCTAGCCGCCGCCTCTAAATCAAATCTCAAGTATTCAACTTCAACTCAAATTAAAGATTAGAGCTTCTACAACAATTCAAGAAGATAAATCAGCAATACCACAACGTTTCTACACCAATTTCAGGGCATAATTCTATTCTTTTACCACGAAAGGTGAGTACGGTGATTTTCACAATATAATGGGATTAAAAGTAACATGATGAAGTTGTAAAGAGGATTCATATGTATGTATGTAATTTAAATCTCATCCAATTCTTCACCTTTTTGATTCATGTCATCATATGCCTATGTTTCTATGTAAAGTTCATACCTTTATCAGTTTATTCATGTTGAATCCGTCATTATGCCTCTATGCCAGTTTACATGCCCCTTTATTTCATGATGTTGTGTTGTTTCCAATTTTCTGTGATTTGATTCTCTCTTCTTATCCCTATTCCTTTTATTTTTGGATCTAGGCTACCTTCGAGCATATGTTAAAAATACGCGCGAATGCAAATATGTGGGAACGATGGGAATATGTGAAATATGGAAAATTGGATATTATTGGATATTTTGGATAATTGGATAATATGTGAAATTGGCATATTTGGGTATGAATTACATGGAATTGATGAAATTGCCTATAATTGTAAATTTGTAATTGAGGCTAATTAATATGTAATTAGTGACAATTTGGAATAGGCAATATTATAAACATGATTATTTGTTTAATTGGATATACATGACATGAAAATTGGGTATGGGTGAAATATGATTATTAATAAATCTTTGACACGAGGTTATGCGCAATTGTGGTGTAAGACTGCCCGGAACCGCCCGGCAAATCCAGCTGCCATAATTGGACGTCTAATGTGAGAGGTCAAAGGAATGAATTGTAGGCGCAACGGTTAATGACACGAGGTTAGACCCGATTTGTGGCGTAAGACTGCTTGGAACCGCCAGGCAAATCCAGCGGCCACAAAGCGTTCGGTCTAATGTGGGAGGTCATGCACCATTCGTTATAAGGAATGAATTAAGGAATATTAACCATAATAAGACATGGGTATGGTTAGAGGGTTAAGTGGGGTGACATGTAAATTATGACATGTTATTATAGACTTAACTGGTATAAGATACGACATGTAAATTCTGACATGTAAGTATGGACTTAACCATAGCATGTGTAAGACATGGACATTTAAATTAAAATGGTTAAGTGGGAGAAAAACCTAGTGGGGACCAAGCATAGGTGGGAGGCTTGTGTCGGATGGGGGACCCATTTCAACCAGTAACCCGTTTGAGTATCTAATTGGGCCCGGTACTAGGACGGGGTTGGGGCACGCTTACTAGATTTGAATGTAAGACGTCAAAACATGAATAGCGGTGGCAACGCGAGTCCAACGGGTTCATGTGCGTGCATGTGTCCGGGCTGGTAGGTAAGACGTTGTTGCATCGTGTAGGTATGGCCGTGCATTTTATGTTGGTATCGGGGTTGCCACTTTGGGGAGTGATACATCCCACTGTGGGGCCCGCATGGGTGCCTACGAGGTTTAGGGAGCCGATCGAATGGGTAGGGTAAGGGTAACTTAGTGGTGGTAGAAGCAAGCCGGCACCTACGATAGCAGCTAGGTACAAGTAACTACCAAGTTTGTCATGTGGGTACAATTAGTGGGAAGGGATCAACCTTTAGTAAATAGAGACTAGTAGATGTGCGGTGTAATTAAGTAATGTGGTGTAACTTAGCAAAAGTGCGATGTAACGAAATACATATTGGTTGAGTTGGATAGTCCTTTGGGTGTTAGTCTGATGTTGACTTCGGTCTTCGGGGTTAGTACTTGGAGGGTTGTTCGCTTAGCCAAGGTGTAGGATTGTCTTAGTACTTAGGAACAGAATCATCTTGTCCATCCTTTTTATCTACCTTATCTATGTTACAGCCATATCATGATGCCTATTTATGTCTTGATCATTTACCTTACCTATTATTTGTTAAAATTACTGGACTCGCCGGACTTTATGTCTGACCCTTTTTGTTTCCACCTCTTTTCTTTCCTTTCCCCCCTTCAGGTTTGCAAGGAGGGAATACTACAGCTTAGTGTCGATTTCTTTCAGTTGCTTGAAAAGAGTAGATGTATTGCTTTGGACTCTCTCATCTTTATGGCTTTGCTTATGCTTAGTGGGGATTTATGCATTTATGGTATTTAAGTATTTACTTCTTTATGTACTTTGAAGTTTTTGGAAAAGACTATTGATCCTGTTGTAATGGTTTCGGAGACTACTTATGTAAGCTTGTTTTGAGTTATGATGCTATGAAATAAGTTTTATCTTCCGCTGTATTGTTTTATTTATTTATTCTTGTAATTTATCTGTTCTATACAACAATAACGCTTCATGGACATTGATGCATTCCCTTTGTGAGTGACATTAATGGACATGGGGTGTTACACGTGGTATCAGAGCTATGGTTACAAGAACAGATAAAAAGTTTTGAAAAGTGTTTTCAAAGGTATTATTCTCCTAGAAAGTATTTTCAAAAAAAAAAACTTGTTTTAAAGAAGCTATTTTCAATGAAAGTTTTCTTTTAAGAGCATAATCCTCGCAAGCCATACATTTCTCTTTCACTTCCCTTGTTTTGAAACTCTTTCCTTTTCTTTTCAGCATGTCTGGAGCATCTGAGATACTAGAGGGTGTTCATGTACCCGGTTGGTTTCGTTAATATCTCGAGGCTAGGGCCGCTGCCGCGGGTCCGGTCGACGTTCCTCCTCCTCCTCCCCCAGCTCCAGTCATTCCTTCGCGTGGAGATGTTTTCTCCAAGGTATGTAAAGACTTTCGTTCGATGGGTGGAAAACCTTTTAGTGGGCCTGGAACGTTCGTTGAAGCTTGAAATTGGTTGAAAGAAGTGGAGGATCTGTTTGGCATTTTCGATTTGGAGGATTGTAGGAAGGTCCAATTGGCTGCTTGGTTGATGAAGGACGAAGCTTCGTTTTTGTGGGAGGTTACTAATGGAGAGCGTGTTGTAGAGACGTGGGCAGATTTTAGGGGAAGGTTTGAGTTGAAATTCCTTTCTCAAGCTGAGGAGAGTATGTACATGGAGAGATTCTTGGCATTGAAGCAGAAAAATTGACCGTGAAGGAGTATGTGACCGAATTTAATAAGTTGGCGAGATTTAGACTAGAGTTGGTGAATACGCCTCACAAGAAGGCCTTGAGGTTTGCAAAGGGCCTAAATGATCTTCTTTACAGTTTGGATATGTCCCACATTCCAATGGGGGCTATGTATGAAAAGCTTGTTGATATGGCATACATGCATGAAGAAGAGAAGGGTGTAAGTACTTTTTAGGCCGCAAGATAAGAAGGAGGATTCAAAGAAAGCCCAACAACAAACGAAAGGTGGTAAAGAAAAGAGGAAGTCTCACAACTGTGGGATACCCGGCCATTTGAAGAAAGACTGTAGGAAGAAGAAGAAGTTCGCTTGTTATCATTGTGGTGATCCAGGTCATGCTGTCAAGGACTGTCCTAAGAAGCAAGGGCAGAGGGCAGGTTCTACTTCGGGAGGGCAGGTTCACGCTCTCATGGCTCCGGGACTGGAAGGAGGTAGAAATTTTTTTGTCGAAAGTTTGATTTTCTTGTTTGATCATCATGTCCGTACTTTATTCGATTCTGGCACATCACATTCGTTTATCTCTACATCATTAGTTGAAACACTGCACTTAAATACTAGTCTCATTATGGATCCCATTGTAGTCTCAAATCCTATTGGTGGGTCGGCTCATTTATCCATGGTTTGTACGGATTTGAGATTGTCTATCTTAGGCGTTGGTTTTGAATGTAATGCTTTTGTGCTCGGTTTCATGGGCTATGGCTTGATTTTAGGGATGGATTGGCTAGCCAGACATGGTGCAATCCTAGATTGTGAACGAAGGGTAGTAAAATTGTTGACTCGTAGTGGAAAGACCCTTGATATTTCTTGTGACCCTAGAAGATCGGTGATGCTTAGTTATCTTGAGTCACTTGACGCATCCAATGATGATTTACATTCTGTTCGTATAGTCCGTGAATATGTTGATGTCTTCGATGAGGTGAGGGGTCTACCCCAAAACGTGAGATAGACTTTTGTATTTATCTTATAGACAATGCCAAACCCGTATCTCTACCAGTACGCCACATGGCTCCTCGTGAGAGGAGGGAACTCAATAAGCAAGTAGGGGAGTTGCTTGAGAAGGGGTTCATAAGACGTAGTATATCGGAGTGGGGTGCTCCAGTGTATTTGCCACAAAGGCGGATGGGTCCCTTAGACTTTGTGTGGACTATAGATAACTTAATAAGCTTACTAAGAAGAATAGGCACCCACTGCCGAGGATTGACAATCTCCTCAATCAGTTAGTTGGCGCCTCAGTGTTTTCGCAGTTGGACTTAGCCACTGGTTTCCATTAGTTGAGAGTGGCTAAGGATAGCATATACAAGACTGCCTTTAGGACTTTGGACGGTTTCTATGAGTGGTTTGTGATGCCCTTCGGTTTGAAAAACGCCCCCGCATACTTTGTTGACTTGGTGAGTAGGGTCTTTAGGGAGTACCTTAATAAATTCATGGTAGTCTTTGTGGATGACATCTTGGTCTTTTCTAAGAGCCAGGAAGAGCATGCCCTACATCTTAGGGAAGTGTTGGAGACCCTTCGAGCGCATAGCCTTAAAGCTAAATTTTCTAAATGTCACTTTTGGAGAAAGGAAGTACGATTCTTAGGGCACGTGGTTTCCAAAGAAGGGATAGCTGTGGATCCCGCGAAGGTGGTGGCCGTCCAAGATTGGAAGGTCCCTAAAAATGCTACTGAGGTGAGGAGTTTCTTAGGGTTGGCTGGCTACTATAGGATGTTTATCAAAGACTTCGCAAAAATATCGGCCCCATTAACACGCTTGACGAAGAAGAACCTAGTTTTCACAAGGGACGTAGATTGTGATGATGTGTTCCAACGTTTAAAGAGAGCTTTGACCACAACCCTAGTCTTAGTGTTGCCAGATGGGAGAAAGCCATTTACCGTTTATACCGATGCTTGTGGGACAAGACTAGGCGCAGTCTTAATGCAAGAGGGGAGGGTAATAGCCTATGGAGGAAGGCAGTTGAGAGTGCATGAGAGAAATTACCCGACACATGACCTAGAGTTGGCCGCTATTGTTTTCGCGCTTAAGTCTTGGCGCCATTATCTTCTTGGCAAGAAATTCAAATTGTTCACAGACCACAAATCGCTAAAATACTTGTTCTCTCAGAAGGACTTGAACTTAAGGTAGAAAAGGTGGATGGAATTCTTAGCGTCCTACGATTTCGAGATAGCATATACCCCTGGCAAGGGTAACGTGGTGGAAGACGCCTTAAGTAGGAAAAGGTTGTCCTTGAGTCCGTTGTTTGTTGAGCGGCGAAGCTTAGAGTTCATCTCTACGTTTGACTTTAGACCTTCCATTGACTTTGTACCCGGTTTGCTAGCATCCTTAGAGGTCAGACCTACGCTTTTGGGACGGATTGGTAAGGCACAACGAGATGACCCTCAGTTGGTTGAGTTAGTAGAGAAGCTCATAAATGGGGAGTCATCGAGCCATCTCAGTAGGTATACCCTAGATGATAAGGGTTGGTTACGTAGGGACGGTGTGTACCACGAGACGAGAACTTGAGGAAGATCATTCTTGATGATGCACATCGTTCGAAGATGACCATTCATCCCGGCGGGGACAAGATGTACATGGACATGAGACGAGTTTAATTTTGGGCCGGTATGAAGAGGGATGTGGCCGAGTTTGTCACTAGATTCTTGGTGTGCCAACAAGTAAAAGAAGAGCAAAAGAAGCCCGGTAGGTTGCTTCACCCATTGGAGGTTCCACAATGGAAGTGGGAGAGTGTCTCGATGGACTTTGTTGATGGGTTACTAAGATCGAGGAAGGGTAATACGGGGATTTGGGTCGTGGTAGACAGACTTACTAAGAGCGCCCATTTCATTCCCGTGAAGAGTAAGAGGACTGCTCCATGGTTAGCCTTCGTATACATTCGAGAGATAGTTCGTTTGCACGGTGTTCCTTCTAGCATAGTGAGCTATCGCGATCCTATCTTTACTAGCGAGTTTTGGAAGAGCCTGCAAGAGGCGGTAGGGACTCAGTTACGTTTGAGCACCGCATATCATCCTCAGACGGACGGCCAGACCGAGAGGGTGAATCGTATTCTAGAGGACCTTTTGAGGCTATGTGTTTTAGACTTCGGAGGTACATGGGAGGAGCATCTTCCTTTGGTGGAGTTCGCGTATAATAATAGTTTTCAGTCTAGCATTGGCATGGCACCTTTCGAGGCTCTTTATGGAAGGCCGTGTCGTTCGCCTACATGTTGGTGGGAATCTACGGATAAGATCATGCTTGGGCCCGATATGATTAGAGAGACTTCGAAAAAGATTGATTTGATTCGAAGGAGGATGAAGACGGCACAAGATAGGCAGAAATCGTATGCGGACAAGAGGAGGACAGATCTTGAGTTTGATATTGGGGACATGGTCTTTATCAAGGTGTCTCCATTACGGAATGTTGTTCGCTTTGGGTCCATTGGGAAGTTAGCACCAAGGTTCGTAGGGCCGTTTCCTATTAAGGAGAGGATTTGACAGATGGCGTATAGAGTGGAGTTGCCCGAGAGACTTAGTGGTGTACACGATGTATTCCATGTATCACATTTGAGGAAGTGCTTGCATGAGACCGCGAAAGTGGTAGAGCCGAGCTTGCTTAGAGATGTGGAGATAGAGCGTGATGCGACGATCTCGTACATGCATTCTTAGGTCGGAGATTAATAAGTTGAGGAATCGAGAGGTCAAGCTAGTCAAAGTGCAATGGGGAGATGATGAGAGCGACGCTACTTGGGAGACGGAAGAGAAGATGCGTTCATTGTACCCTTTTCTTTTCGAGGGTATGTCTTTTAATTACTCCTTTATCGCTTAGCTTGTACTTGTTCTATCTTTAGCATGTCCTCTCGCTAGTATCTTTGACCTTTAGATAGGGTAGTCCTATGGTTGAAACATGTGTTTGAGACATGTTATGTATGGTGGACGCATGTGGATGCAAGTGTTTGCTATCGGTTGCTCGTGGATGCATATACACACACTTTAGGCACTAGATCGGCTCAGTCACTTTCATATTGCATATTGCATATAAATGGATGTATTTAGTAAAATGAATGTACATTGAATGTGAGTATCATATGGATGTTGCATTTAAATGAATGGTTGTGCACACATGTAGTAATGATATGTATAGGGTTCTTTGCATACATGATGGATACATGGCACTATCATTATTTGCATTAAGGAGGTCGACTGAATCAGTGGACCGCCTGATTTTGCATTAGTATACGGACATACACACACACTATGCATATGTACATGAAAAGCATTATAAATCTTTTAAGGACAATGGATGCTTGTGGATGATGGTTGAGTAGACGGATGATTGGATAGTAGGATACAATCTTCTTAACTTGGAGATTTCGAGGACAAAATCTTTTAAGGAGGGGAGAATGTAACACCCCGTAATTTTATAACATTAAAATTCACAAATTATAGTATACTTAATTTTTAGAAAAGAATTAAGTGAAATGGGTGGCACTATTATGTTCGTTTCAAAATTTTGGGTCAAGATATACATTTGGTTTGCACAAAACGGATACCTTATGAAGATGTTATTAAGCCTTGAAGTTTGTATGCATATGAGAGAAATATATATACATATATAAATATTAAATAAATAAATATGCAAAAAAGTTCAAAACAACAAATTGGGAGGGGGAATAACCGAACCGGTCCATTTCTGCGGTCGACCCGAGCCCTACTGGGTCGACTAGGGGTTAATTCAGGGTGTTTGGCTGTCAACCCGTGGGCAGATTCGCTCAAAGGCAGATGTGGCATCTGATTGGTTCTCATGGTTCAGGGTTAATCTAATGGTCCTAAATAACTTCCTACACCTATATATACACCCTAAGACCTAACCCTAATTCATAAATATTATCTATGACACCATTATGCTGTCAAACTCTCTCTTAAACCCTAGCCGCCGCCTCTAAATCAAATCTCAAGTATTCAACTTCAACTCAAATTAAAGATTAGAGCTTCTACAACAATTCAAGAAGATAAATCAGCAACACCGCAACGTTTCTACACCAATTTCAGTGCATAATTCTATTCTTTAACCACGTAGGTGAGTACGATGATTTTCACAATATAATGGGATTAAAAGTAACATGATGAAGTTGTAAAGAGGATTCATATGTATGTATGTAATTTAAATCTCATCCAAGTCTTCACCTTTTTGATTCACGTTATCATATGCCTATGTTTCTATGTAAACTTCATACCTTTATCAGTTTATTCATGTTGAATCTGTCAATATGCCTTTATGCCAGTTTACATGCCCTTTATTTCATGATGTTGTGTTAATTCCAATTTTCTGTGATTTGATTCTCTCTTCTTATCCCTATTCCCTTTATTTTTGGATCTAGGCTACCTTCGAGCCTATGTTAAAAATACGCGCGAATGCAAATACGTGGGGACGATGGGAATATGTGAAATATGGAAAATTGGATATTGTTGGATATTTTGGATAATTGGATAATATGTGAAATTGGCATATTTGGATATGAATTACATGGAATTGATGAAATTGCCTATAATTCTAAATTTGTAATTGAGGCTAATTAATATGTAATTAGTGACAATTTGGAATAGGCAATATTATAAACACGATTATATGTTTAATTTAATATACATGACATGAAAATTGGGTATGGGTGAAATACGATTATTAATAAACCTTTTGACACGAGGTTAGGCGCAATTGTGGCGTAAGACTGCCTGGAACCGCCCGGCAAATCCAGCTGCCACAATTGGACGCCTAATGTGAGAGGTCAAAGGAATGAATTGTAGGCGCAACGGTTAATGACACGAGGTTAGACCCGGTTTGTGGTGTAAGACGGCCCGGAACCGCCCGACAATTCCAGCGGCCACAAAGCGTTCGGTCTAATGTAGGAGGTCATGCACCGTTCGTAATAAGGAATGAATTAAGGAATACTAACCATAATAAGACATGGGTATGGTTAGAGGGTTAAATGAGGTGACATGTAAATATGGACTTAATCGGTATAAGATAAGACATATAAATTATGACATGTAAGTATGGACTTAACCATAGCATGTGTAAGACATGAACATTTAAATTAAAATGGTTACGTGGGAGAAAAACCTAGTGGGACCAAGCATAGGTGGGAGGCTTGTGTCGGATGGGGGACCCGTTTCAACCAGTAACCCGTTTGAGTATCTAATTGGGCCCGGTACTAGGCCGGGGTTGGGGCACGCTTATTGGATTTGAATGTAAGAAGTCAAAACGTGAATAGCGGTGGCAACGTGAGTCCAACGGGTTTATGTGCGTGCATGGGTCCGGGCTGGTAGGTAAGACGTTGTTGCATCGTGTAGGTATGGCCGTGCATTTTATGTTGGTATCGGGGTTGCCACTTTGGGGAGTGATTCACCCCACTGTGGGGCCAGCACAGGTGCCTACGGGGTTTAGGGAGTCAATCGAATGGGTAGGGTAAGGGTACCTTAGCGGTGGTAGGAGCAAGCCGGCACCTACGATAGCAGCTAGGTACAAGTAACTACCAAGTTTGTCACGTGGGTACAGTTAGTGGGAAGGGCTCAACCTTTAGTAATTAAAGACTAGTAGATGTGCGATGTAATTAAGTAATGTGGTGTAACTTAGCAAAAGTGCGGTGTAAAGAAATACATGTTGGTTGAGTTGGATAGTCCTTTGGGTGCTAGTCTGATGTTGACTTCAGTCTTCGGGGTTAGTACTTGGAGGGTTGTTTGCTTAGCCAATGTGTAGGATTGTCTTAGTAGTTTGGAACGGAATCATCTTGTTCATCCTTTTTATCTACCTTGTCTATGTTACAGCCATATCATGATGCCTATTTATGTCATGATCATTTACCTTACCTATTATTTGTTAAAATTACTGGACTCGCCAGACTTTATGTCTGACCCGATTTGTTTCCACCTCTTTTCTTTCCTTCCCCCCCTCCCTCAGGTTTGCAAGGAGGGAATACTACAACTTAGTGCCAATTTCTTTCAGTTGCTTGAAAAGAGTAGATGTATCGCTTTGGACTCTCTCATCTTTATGGCTTTGCTTATGCTCAGTGGGGATTTATGCATTTATGTTATTTAAGTATTTGCTTCTTTATGTACTTTGAAGTTTTTGGAAAAGACTATTGATCCTGTTGTAATGGTTTTGGAGACTACTTATGTAAGCTTGTTTTGAGTTATGATGCTATGAAATAAGTTTTATCTTCCGCTGTGTTGTTTTATTTATTTATTCTTATAATTTTTCTGTTCTATACAACAATAATGCTTCATTGACATTGATGCATTCCCTTTGTGAGTGGCATTAATGGACATGGGGTGTTATAGTTGTTACTATTGTGATACAAACATTATACTACAACCGGAATTGCATTGAGGTGCTCATATTATTTAATTTTAGTATTAGCGAACAACATTATTTGGTTTCACTGCTATGGTTTAACGAATTACATATTTTAATGATTTAATAATTTTTATTTCATGTGCAGCTTGAATAATTGAAATTAATTGTAGTATGTATACCGTAGCATGTTTGTACTTAGAAAGAATCTTATTTTTAATACGTTATTCTACTTAATAATTTAAGAATTCAGTCCACAAATATATGAATATGGAGCATGACTTTTTTTTGAGATCATGGGGAACCTTAAGATCACAGTATACATTGATACTCACTTAAGTAAACCCCACGCCGTGTGTCTTCCCCGCTTTGTGTAGTCGTCGCACATGGATGCGTAACGTCCCAGCCCCCCAAGTGGTTCACAGTGGGATTCGAACCTGCCCGCACACTATGCTTAGATCCCCATCTCCCAACTCCTGAACCACCCGAGCTGCGAACGGCGGGTGAATGTGGAGCATGATTATTGACTGTATTATGAGACATATTGATGACTTAAGTTTATATTCCTAGGATTATCATGAGACATCCGTGCCACTAATCAACAAAACAAATATGTGAACATTATGGATGTTTGATTAATGGTTATATTATGGGATATGTTGATGGCTTAAGTTAGTTTATATTTATGTTAATTAGCTTGCTTTACGCACTTAGGAAGCTACCGATATGTTCTTTTCTTGCAATTACTATAAGAGTATAAAGAAATCTGGGCTTAGCCGTTATTATTCACTTCTTAAGTGCATGTTAAATTATAAGACGTATCTTTTGGTAACTAGATCTCTGTATGGGTATTGATAAAAAGATGTTTGCTTTGTGATTTTTAACCTATCTATTTAGAATGGTTGATTCGAAAGATGGCTAAAATAAGGAGATGAGTTTCTATATTATTCTTTGTGGACAAGCCTGAATCTCTCATTTAGAGTGCATACGAAAATGCATTTTTATAGCTTACATGTTTGCTTCTTTCTTGGTGCATCATCTTCAAGTTTAAGACCATGTTCTGTTTTTTCATTACCTTTTCCAAAACTGTAATTTTGTCAATTTCGTTGCAATGTAGGAAGAAATGATACATCTTTATGGAAATCGACATTGTTTGGTTGAGCTTAAATTTAACACTTCATATGTTAAATAACTTTGTGTTTACCTTAAAAAGCTTGACAATTGTCTCCCGTCACTCATATTAGAAATGCAAAAGAGATGACATCGGATTTCAATGGCCATGGGGCAACATCATTGTTGTTACTTATTTCCTTATATATTTATAGTTTACAGTGATTTTGTGATTCTATCTACACATCAATCTCTATCGTTTTAGACTCACATGTCTTATGTCTTAGTGCAATTAATCATAATTTTGACTATTTGAGTTCACAAAAAGTATTAAAACACTACTATCTTCAGCTAAAAGCAATGTACATTTTTTTCAACTTGACTTGAGTTGAAGTGGGAAATGAAGATTAATTGTAACTGATATAGTAATGGACATTAAATGAAATTGAAACAATCTATGTTGAAATGAATATAAATGAAATAAATGAACGTGAGAAAAACTAATAAATGTTCACCTCGAATGTGAATGATTGGATAAAGAAGAATTTCAATGGTCGAATTGTAATGGCCCGAATTTCCGTACTCTTTGAGTTGACTAATCACACTACACGTCCAACCCCAATGGCACAGAAATATGAGTCATTATTAGAAAGTAGTTAGAGGATGAGAAATAGAAAGAAAGAATAGTTAGAATAGAAGAAAACTAACTTTTGAAATACAAATCAGTAATTATATATATACATACCATTATCAGAGTATAACAGTTATTCCTGGAACAGTTATAAACACCTGTTTCCAGATACAGCAAAGTACACAACGGAAAATATGATAGTCTATAGCTAAGAGGTGAAGCCTCCTGCTTCAAGCTCCTCCAAGTGAATCTGTAAAATCCCAACTACTTGACTGCCCGTACAACTTTGGGCACCAAGAGTTTAGGAAAAAACAAACAAAATAAACTCTGGGTCAGTCATGGGACTGGTGTGAGTAAACTTCAACCATTGGTTTAGCTTTTAAAAATCCTTTCAAAAGAAAAGATAATCGTAAGACCGATCCACACATAAATACGGATGGTTTTTACCTTACAATAACCCAAAATATTTTAATATCAAAATCTGGTGATATTATAATAGTGTCTACAACAAATAAATAGAATCTAGCGGAACGCTTGCATCTCACGCTTCATATATAATATAAAATCAAAAACCGCATGGTGCTTATTGGAGATTGGATTTTCAATATGACAAGGTATGGAACCACCTTCCGATAGTGTATCTCTAGAGGGGAATACATTGGGTTCAACAAGAACATCTTGCCATCCGACCCACACATGACCGACCACTCATTTCGCTTGAGTGTATCGAATGTATATCACCAACGGTTGGGATCAGCAACCGTTTCCCAAAAGGGACAACTTCGATATATTAAAGAAGCAAATGAAATTTCTCTAGATAGGTGATTATACATCCTAATAGGAGCGACCCACATAGCCATGTTGCCTGCCCGATTTTTGTCAATTCCCGATTGTGAGGCTTGAGGTTTGAATTATCTTCCAGAACATCTGGCCAGCATTCACTTTGAATGCCACATCGTCAGATCCATCAGAAATCACTAATTGATTCCCACAAAAATACTCAGATTGTTAGGCTAAAGAATTTTCCCTTCTTTGCCACCAACTTGTACGTTTGAAGGAACCAACGTACGTAATCCCTTTGGAAATACTCTGTCAGACACTCGTCCTTACAAGTTGTCCTGGGTCTGGACAAACCGAAGGCACCATTCTATTAATCCATCTTAGGCAATTTCTACCTAGGATTAACAAAACAGCCCTTGAATTTTACTCCGTCTTCAATTATCTTCAGCATAAGTTGATTCATAACGCTTATACCAATACGGAGTGGGTTTCAGAAATTAAATTTGATCCCGGTCTCTCCATATTGACAACGGAGGTATAAAATAAATCAAAACTTTGATAGTCGGTGATTTAACTATCAAAGAAGCATCCATACAATCAATGGTCCTATTTCCAAATGGAAATCTTATCGATCAAGCATCAAACAACACTGGGCCCTTTTAAATCAATTCCTTATTATATTATCATTTACAATTCCCATTTCCCATCTTTCGTATTCTTTTAAAGCTCAATTTCCCCTCTCGATTCTTTGAAAAACATTTCCAATATTATAATTCCTTTATTCGAGAAAATCTCTTTTATTCCAGTAAGAAAACATTTCTATATATATATTAACGAATCCTTATTTTCTATATTCAGAAAATATACCTTATTAATATCGAAAAATATTTCCATATTTCATTTCTTAATTCCTTGTTGACCAATCCATTTCATTTTCTATGTGTAGAAAATATCTCTTATTTTATTTGGGGAAACATTTCAAAAATCCTTTAAATTAACCCGATGTTATAAAAATGTCGTTATTATAATTCAAACTATTCATTATTTAATAACTAACCATCTTGCTAACCAATCTTCACTATCGAACCTTAACCATTTCTCCATCAATCATGAAGTCAATCAAGTTGGGGTATAATTACCTCTCAGACCTTAACTGAACAACATTCTCAACTTTGAAATAGCCAAAGCCCACAACTTCAAACAAAATATCGCTTACGCGACTCTCAGATTAAATCTAAGAACCCACTTCCTTTACAGAAAAACATTAATTAACTTATAGCGTTATAATCGCTATTTCCAAATATTTGATTTATATGTCATTTATTATAACGACGGCGTTAAAATCATTGTATAGATTTATAAAACATTTATTATAACGACAACGCTAAAATCGCTGTTCAGATTTATAAAACATTGATTATAACAGAAGCGTTATAATTGCTATTTAGATTTACAAAACAGTTATCATAATAACTAAAATCGTTGTTTAGATTCATAAAACATTGATTATAACAGCAACATTATAATCACTGTTTTGAATAAAGTACCGTGTGTGGCGCGCATGGTTCTGTTGTTCATTTTTAAAAGATAGTCAAAATGTCCGGATTTACACAGTGCAGACATATACCATTTTGTTTGTCAAAACCCATAAGATAAATGTTATATAAGGATAAAAATCCACTTTCCACCTTCTTTACAACAGAACCTCTCTCTTTGGATTTTATTTCGAAAATCCATTTATCAATTTTTAACACAAAACTATCATTTGTGTTTCCTTTGCATTTAAATTTTTATTTCAATTACAGTGCTTTGCTTAATTCAATTAAACTCATCACTTTGGTTTTAAAAACCTCATCTAAACCTTGTTTGGAGAAACTCTTATCACCTCCTTGATCAAACTATAATGCCACTAAATCATTTCTTAATTGAATCTCCAATTAAAATCATTGTTTTAATTATTATTAATTAAAATAACAATTAACCTTAATATTAACTATATTAAAAATAGTTAACTTTGTTACTAACTAAAAATAGTATAATTATCACTTTTAAAAGCTTGTTAAATAATAATTAACTTTATTAACACTAACCAATTCGATAATTATTTTAATTATAGTTAATCGAAGATTAACTAATATTTAACACCCTTCGTTAAATTCAAATGAATTTCAAATATTGGTTTCTAAACCATTTCCCATTTTCCATATAAATTCGACTTTTGAATTTATATTTCAATTTATTCAATGATAAATAATTCACTTAATTTATATTCTCATTTATAAACAACTACTTGTTTTCTCCGTTAACATGTTTTTAATTTCAACTCTATTCGAAATTACATTTCTATTTTTGGAAATAAATTTCCTTTCTTAAAACTCAAATTTCATTTTCTATATTCGAAAATATTTTACGGTATTTAAACTACCAAAATTTCTAGGCCAGTGATATTTAAACACACAAGATCAACCACAGTTAATGTATCATGGCATATGTCACAATCAATGCATATACCATAATATAAATGTTGAGGAATCCAGTTGGATTCCTCTAACTTGTTTCCCTGCATCCACAGATGTTAATCAACATTAATTTCACATGAATATGAAATATCATGGTGAACAGAATTATTAAATGATCAATGATATAACTATATCAACCAATTCAACCAATTTATCAACCATTCAGCCAAACAACCATCACACAGTATAAAATTATTATAAATAAATTTAAAACTCGTTTATATAAAAATATAAACGAGGCAGATTTAGTGAGTTTACTCACATTGGTTTGCAGTTGACAGTTCTGTTTTTGTTTCATTTTTAAATGAAACAGACGTGTAATTTTCTATGAAATTTCAATAGCTCAGTTTTCAGTCGCATCAGTTGCCAACGAAGGTTTCCTCGTTACGGTTCCAACGGTTCTGGTCAAATCTGATTCAGTTAATATATGGTCATATCATAACGGTTATAATCTTACATGTTTTATATATAAAAATTAATCATATATAATTATACTAACACTTTTAGATCACCATTTCTTAATCATGGTTGATATGCGTTGACCTCCTTCTTGCTCCAGTAAATGAGTTCGGATTGCACCCGCATGTCCCAAACAAAACTCCATCAATTTCAAACCACGAACGCCGACTATTTACCAATCCTCACCCAGTCAACATGCGAAATAAACTACTCCATATTTCTTGTTCCCCACTTAACCAATTCGCCTGTTACACCCTTATTCCTCCATTATTTTAAACCACTATCCTAATCATGTTTCTCAGTATGAAAAACTCCACAACCCTACTCAATACCTTCCCTATTACACGAAACAAGTATTGTAACGACCCAAACTTCCCCGTGAAGGAAAGCCCGGATTGCTTTGAGGACAAGACAAATCAGAACACAAACAGAAGAACATTCATTGTTTATTACAACAATTTCATCAGGTTACAAGAATATACAGAGTACAAATAAATAAAATACAACAGAAAATATCAGAGATTACAATACATTACATAGCAGCGGAAAATAATACAAAACACAACTGAAAGTAATACATGGATGCAGAGCTTTCCAAGTATCGTTCCAGCTGTAAACCGGGATCCTGTGAATATAAATCTGCAAAACCAAAACTACTAGTTGTCCATGTCGAAATAGGGGCACCCAGAGTTTAGGTTAAAACAATAAACTCCAAGTAAGTCATGTGACTGGTGTGAGAACTAAAACAATTATTAATCTTTATTTTAAAGTTAGGTAAATCCAGGGACCACGCCGTATAACACTGAACGGGTTTCCTCCCAAGAATACCAGTGCATAAAACAACAATGCAATGCTAAATAAAGAACAATGAAGCTATTATAAGACCCAGGTCCCATCAGAAAATGCAACATTAGCCGGAGGATAGGGTTTTACCTTATAATAGCCAAAGAATGCTTGATACGCTAAATTTCATCTTTTATTATTACTATAAGTGTATAGTGTCAAAACAATTTCAATCATAAGTATCAATCATAGGCGGCATGAATGCCCCATACCACTATGTCGCCATATATAGGTTATACAATCAAAACCGCGAAGTTATGTATTGGAAGTTGAATTTCCATCTGTGAACCGAGACAAGGGATCGTCCTCACCGCTTCGAGACTCTCTAGCCCGAGCCTTAGGGTCAGAGCGCATCGACCCATGGATCGTGAGGGCCGGTCCACCGATGTGGATTAAAATGCCTGAACAATGCGTTTTCCCACCCTATGGGGTGTAAATGAGCCAAATGACTCCATCGGACCCGGATCGTCCGATCTAACCAAGGCGCCTCGCTATCCATCATCCACATAAGTAAAATGTCAGGCCGTGTAAAACACTGACACCACTCCTTGCTAGAAGGAAACGTATGTCCTCCCTGAAGTCCTCTCCCGTTTCTGGTTCACACCGGGGTGTGAGGCTCGCGAATTAACGCTACACAAAGCTACGCCATGCAGGCCGTGCTTTGTTCATCAACCACAAGACTTTACTTTTCAACAAAAGCCTTGATCATTTGCATCTCAGCATGCCACACAGACAATTCACGCTATGCAACCGATATCAATCACACAGAATGAAATCCGATGTTAGACACACATCCATTTACAAGTCCGTTCTGGTCTGAATGAAACCGGAGGAACCTTATTCCTCGCATATCCATCGATCTCCAAGTACGTCTGGACGATCACCAACTGATTCCCTCCTCTTGGGTGTACAGCCCAATCAAGATCATCAGTAATTATCCAAACGATGTGAAGACCTCCGGTCTTCGACCACCGGTCTTAGACCACCGTCTTCATCTTCGACTAATCGTCGTATCAGTTATTCAGAATGTGATAATCCCGGTCTTTCCGAATAACTCGCGTATATTATAAACAAGTGCTGCACAAACACAACATAAGCCTCATTCCAATTCAGAATATTCTTTTATTCAAATATTCACATCTTTAGGGAAAGGTTCCCATTAATTTTATCAAAGATAAATTCTTTAAATTTATTCTTTAATCTTCTTTTGAATATCAATTTAAACCAAATTATGGTTTACCTAAACTAGTTGGGATTAACGAACCTTACCGAAATAATCATTTGTTAAATTTCCCAACCCCAACCTATTCATCCCATAAAGTAAAACTGGTAATACTTCATATCTAACACCACGGTGTTATCGGTAAATTCAATTACCATTTCACGTTTAAATATAAATAAAGATTTAACTATCGTCTGGAGTAAAACTGGTGGTACTCCATTCTCGATCATTTCTTGAATTTGATAATTTTAATTATCAAATTCACTTTTCAATCTAATTAAAGATTCATTAAAAATCTAATTCGGTTTTAATTTCCAAAAATCATTACTTAATGATTATTCAAATCCAGGAAATAAATCCTATCTTTAAATGGGTTAAAGAACCAATGTCATTTAAAACACCGCTCACGATAAACCCAAAATCACATTCCATTTCAATTCCAATTAAATATTATTTAATTGGTATACTTCATTAAATCTAAATAAAATATTTAATCTTTTTCTCGACTGGGTTAAAGAACATGTTAATTAAGACACCATTAACGACAAACCCAAATCCCATTTGATATTAAATACAAGGCTCTGAATAGAAAATATATCGGCTTATATTCAATATCAAATACTACAACCAACAAATATCGTATTGGAAATAACGATATAAATATATCTTTCAAATTTCCATAACAATATTTGTATAATCACGAAATTCATTATCGAAATATTCCGAAGATAATTTCGATTTAAATCCATTTCCAATTTATTGATTGGAAATTCTGGTTATTTTTACAACCATTTCAAATCCAATTTATTTATTTAAAAATAATTAAATTATAATCCTAGTCCAAAACTAGTTCATTTCAATAGAACTTATTTTTATCTTTTCAAATATGGAGTTTTTCATCCCAATTCTTTCCAAATCATTTCTTATGATTTTACACTAATTATTGATATTTTTAATAATTTTATCAAGGCCCGTACAGTCGATTTCCATCAACGGCCATCGAACTACACTTACAGCGACCTTTTTCAAATTTGATTTGGACATAATTCCAAATCCAACCGTTAGATTTCTAATTTCTTGTATTCGTTAGAAAGCACTTTTCGATACGAACCCAACGGTTCCGGTTTTAGGAGAATCCGACGGTCGGATCTCCCGTAATATCCATTCGAAGTCAATGGTCGAAATTCGCGAACTGCCGCTGCGCGGCGAGTTCTATTCAGACCATTATATATGTATAATATATATATTATATATACCGTCAATTTCCTTTTAAAACTTATTTTATAAATCGTTTTAAATTCGTTTTCAAAACGATTTCAACTTCCATTTCAAATTCAAATCAAAACTGAATTTTTCAATATAAATTCATTTTAAATTCATTTCAAATTGATTTCAATTCAATTTCAATCCGTTTTAAATTCAATTCAAAATGATTTCAATTCTATCTGAATTTATTTCGAATTTCAATTCTATTTGAATTTCAAATCATTTCAATTTAATTCGAATTTCAAATCATTTCAATTTATTTCGAATTTCAAATCATTTCAATTTAATTCGAATTTCAAATCATTTCAGAATATCAGATTTTGAAATCAATTTTCGATATTCATTGTAAAATGAATAAAATCGACAAAACTCCCGTTCGTGTTAAAATGGCGTTTAACTGCTTAACACAGCTTCACATTTTAATATTCACTGAATATTATTTAAAATATTCGATAATTCTGAACTGGAATCAGACACAGTCAATTACCATATAATGTGATTATATGGATTTCACACAACAAATGTGTATCACAACAATGAAAATAGCAATCCATCATCCAGAGTGCATTCTACACTGTATAAGCATCAAATATAAATATTTAACGCTTATAACAGCCTGTCAATCAATCGATCGACATACAACTAATTAATAGGATTAGTGTATGTCCTATATCATCCCAATACCCGTGTGGGGTTTCAATCAATCAAACACAGGTTTTATTTGTGCAGCTGGGCGATGTGTAAAATTTATCGTCCCAATCAATATCAGTCAATGTGTGTATATAAACAAATCGTCCGATTTGTTTACAAATATTTATTTTATATACACGTTAAAAATTATATTTTTAACTATAAAATATTTATTCAATCCACATCACACAATCAATTGTCATAACACATCAATCAAACAAGTCATCCATGGTCTGTGGACGATGGGTGTCGGGTGCTGCTAAGCACCGTTTGCATCCTAGTATATATTTCAAACTAGAAATTAAAATAAAAGTGAGGAGATCTGTAACAGCCCGCACCTCCGTTCGCGCAAGATATTGTCCCCAACTTAGCCACCATATAGGTGTGGGGTTTTGTTCCTCAAAAGGCCTCGGCGTTAGTAAGAGATGGGATCTACTATATAAGTACCCACTTCACACAGGCTTCCACGATGTGGGACTTAGGGGTGTTACATTCTCCCCTCCTACAGAGCCCAACGTCTCCGTTGGCTCACAAACACCTCACCCAGGCGCTGCGGTCCACACAGGAGCCACAATTCCGGCTGGGTATTGGCTCTGATACCACTGTAAAGACCCGCAAATTCTCACCCTTTGAATCGACCATAAACCACACAGGTCTGACCCAAAGTTAAAGTATTCGTAGATTTTCACTTTTTGGGTCAGACCTGTGTGGTTTATGGTCGATTCAAAGGGTGAGAATTTGCGGGTCTTTACAGTAAATAATAACTTCTTTATTCATTCTTTCATTACATATGAATGTAATCTTTTCTATTTATTACAATGAATAAAATTACAATAAAAATGTAATCTTAGCTTATGAACTTTTCATTGCGACAAAATGAAAATAAAAATATAATCTTTTTATTTTCGTCTTTACAGTGAAATCTACATCACATAAAAAATATAATCTTTTTATGCAACATCTTTCTATGGTAATGAAAAAGAACAAAATAATGTGAATCCTTTTATTTACATTTTCTATTGTAAAGAAAAATAACAAAATTGTGTGAACCATTTTATTTACATTTTCTATTGTAAAGAAAAGTAAAAATAGAGTTATATTTCTTATGGCATTTTTAGATGCAAATAAAGCATAGAAAGAAAATTATACTTTTATTTGTCATTGTTTTGTTAAATAAAAGTAAAAGAGTTAAGAAGACTTATTTACCATTGTTTTGTTAAATAAAAGTACAAGATATAAAAGAACATTTTTATTAACATTGTTTTGTCAAATAAAAAGACAAATACATGAGATACACTTTTATTTGTGTTTTATGTACAAATAAAAGTACAAGATTAGAAACACACTTTTATTTACATTGTATTTGTTGAAATAGAATCGTTAACAAAATGAGTGTATCACTTTACTCATCTTTGTTGAAAACAGAAATTATGTGAAAATATGAGAATCACTTTTATTTGCATAATATATAGTAGAATTTATACGCAAATATAAAATCCAATTTTTTTATTTGCAAACTTGCACTAGAATTTATATTCTAATATACAATTGTATTGTTGGTCAAAATATACAATGAAAAGTATTGGTAAGAAACTTCATACAAATATAATGGAATATATATTCCATTTGTCATCCGCAATAAAGCTGTATAAATAAATTACTGTTTATGTAACTTTAGAAGTATATAGGGAAGTCATAAGAGTAAAATACATTTTACTTGATATAAGTGACATGTTAAGTGAAATTGAAATTGGTTAAACCTATTAACCAATTCTATATTTATTTATTTATATGAACTGTTGTTGGCTGAAAACCCCACACGGGTATTGGGACGATACTTGACTGACACAAATCCCAATGTTTAATTATATGTCTATCGATTGATCGACAGGCTGCGATGAGCGTTATTGTTTTATTTTAATGCTCACACAGTTGACATTGTCACTCTGGTTGTTAATGGATGGATTGAGAATTATTTTCTGTTATTACTCTATACATGAAATGTATGAAACCCATATGACCCAAATTATATGGTACATGGTTGAGTCACATTCCAATGCAGAATTTTTTTTTTAAATAAAGAATTTTTATATAATAAAAGGATTTTTGTAAAATAAAAGATTTTGTATTATAAAGAATATTTTACATTCAGAATCTTTTATATATAGAATATTTTATTGATTATTTTAAAATATTTTTTTTATACAGTAATGAATTAATATCTTTAATATAAATATCTTATTTAAGATTATTAGATCTTAACAATTATGTTTGGTGATTGATATGTAGATTGGATTTGTAGTGGGTGATGTTTAAATAACATTTATCCTTTAATCCAATTTACATTGAAATTACTATTTGAAATTTATAAATCTATTTTATAAATTAAATCAAAATTGGAATATTAATACATCTTTTTAGAAAGATTAAAATGTAATTTATTTTATCTTTGATAAAATTAAGGAGAACCTTTTAACATAAATAATAATTTTTATTTAAAAGGATATTCAAAGTTGGAATGTGGCGTATGGTTGATTTTAATTAAGGATACGCGAGTTATTCAGAAAGACCGAGTCTAACCCATTCTGAATAATCATCACGACGATCAAGAGTCGAAGATGAAGACGGTGATTGAAGACCGGAGAGCTTCACATCGTTTGGTTGATGGTGACTAATATCTTGAATTGGGACTGATCCCCCAAGGCAAGGTAAAAGTGATGATCTTCCAGACGTACTGGAGATCGACGGATACGTTGTTTCGTTCAGACCCAGAACGGACTTGTAAATGGATAGCATGCCTGACATTGAAATTTATTTCATGTAATTAAATTGGTTTTTATTTAATATATAAATGCATGGTGGCGGAGGATTTATTCTCTTGCTTAACACCCTTTTGTATGTTAAATATTTACCGATCGCATGATATGAGTTGTTGATGTGGTATGCCAAGTTGCACTTGATCAAGGCTTATTGTTGCAAAGCAGAGCCTTGTAGGATGATCAAAGCATAGTCTATTTAGGCATAGCTTTGTGTTACGTGACCTCACGAGCCTCACAGCCCGGTAGAGTCTAAAACGGGAGAAGGGAACGTAGGGAGTGCGCACGTTTCTTTCTAGCTAGAGTGGTGCCAGGGACCTACCAGCGCTGGCATTTATTCATTGTGGTTGTTGGATTGTTCGAGGCCTCAGTTTATGCGGTCGCTACTGGCCGTAGTATAGGTCCAAAAGGACCGGGAAGCGTGTGTTCAGGAATTGCCAATCCACAAAAGTAAGTGTGGACCGGCCCTGCAGGATCCAAGGGTTGGACAGAGTACCAATCCTGGGGCATTGCTAGAGTGTCTCGAATCGGTAAGGATCTCCTCCCTAGCCTTGACTCAGATGGAAACCCAAATTTCCAATACGACATCACGCGGTTTTGATTGTATACCTATATATGGCGACATAGTGGGATGGGGCACTCATGCCGTCTAGGATTGATACATTTACTTTGATGTACTTCAAATTGGTTGCACACTATTATTATATAATACCGGGTTTATCGTATCAAGCATCTTTTGATCATTATAAGGTAAAACCCTATCCTCCGGTTTGCGTTGCATTGTGTGATGGGACTTGGGTCTTATAATGGTTTCATTTTTCTAAAAAGCATTGCGCTATTTTGACGATTTACTTTAGTCATGCACTGGCAATCCATAGGAGAAAACCCGTTCCGCGAAAGTGGCGTGGTCCTGTGATTAGCCTTATTTTATTTTATAGGTTAGGTAGAATTCTCACACCAGTCCCATGACTGACCTGTAGTTTTGTCCACTGGCAAACTCGGGTGCCCATATTTTCCACACGGGCAGTCGAGTAGCTATTTTTGCAGATATATTAAACAGGATTCTGGGTTGAAGCTTAAAGCTGGGTCCAGAGATAGAGAGTCTTCCGCTGTGTTCTTCCGTTGCAGTATATTACAATTATTGTAACTTATTCTTCCGCTGTAATTATATTCCAATGTACTCTGATATGTATATTCTGTACTCTGATGTAACATTTATTATAGTGTTATAAAAGTCTTCTGTTGTTGTTTTAATATGTTGTATGCCCAAAGTTAAAGTATTCGTAGATTTTCACTTTTTGGGTCAGACCTGTGTGGTTTATGGTCGATTCAAAGGGTGAGAATTTGCGGGTCTTTACAAGATCTCACCGAGGGTTCCACTCCGCCATTTTATTTCTGAATTTCTGAATGGCTTGGATTTGCTCGAAATTCCAATGCAGTCCTTGCCACGCTATTCATAATAAAAATTATATTTTTATTGCTTCATTCCAATAAATAAAGATCACATTTTTATTTCTACTTCATATATTTTTTTTGACGCTTCTTTGTATACAAAAATTATATTTTTATATTCTACCTCATTTATAAAGATCGAATTTTTATTTCGCTTCGTATACAATAAAAATCGATTTTTTAACTCAAAGATATCCATATAAAGATTGTATTTTTATAACGCTACTTAAATGATAAAAATCACATTTTTATTTTGTCTACTTCATAGTAAAGATCACATTTTTATAATGATGCTATCTATATAAAAATCTCATTTTTATACTTTTGCAATTTATATTAAAAACCAATTCTAATTTTATTTTCAAAACGGTTCTAATTTTATTTTAAAAATAGTTCTAATTTTTAATTTCAAAAATATTGTTACGTTTATATTGTCAAAAATATTGCTGTGTATATATATATATATTCAAAAATGTTGCTGTGTATATATATTCAAAAATGTTGCTGTGTATATATATTCAAAAAGTAATGTACATATATTTTAAAAACTCACTGTGTATCTTGTTCAAGACATAGCTGTCGCCTTCACAGTTTGCTCCAACTAGGGTTTGGATTTTTCGCTCAATTCGAGACATGTGAAGACGATCCACCAGCACTACATCGGAGAGGGGAAAGAGGCGCATCAATGGGACCCCTTGTTGGCGAACTCGAACGCGCCAGGAGGTGGCAAATCTCGAGCGAGCGGCGAACATTTTGGGGCTCAGGTCTCGACGGCAGCGCAACGAGGAGGGCCAAATCGGGTATGTATGCGAAGCCCTTGAGGAGTACTAGAAAATCCCCCAAAGGAACAAACGATTTTATTGAGTGCAGGAGGAGAAATCTGGACGTGAATTCGGGAGCAGTTTCGCCGTCGTTTTCTGATTTGGGGCGACTCGAAAGTTGTGAATGAAACTAGGGTTTTTATTTTATATATATATAAATTTTTTAGATTAAATTCTAATTATTTCTTTAAAAACAAACTTTCACATACAAACTCTAAACGAATCCCAACAACTGTCGCCTTTAGCTAAATACCCCCATTCCGGATACAATAGGATATGTTTCGTAAGCTGATTCGATCGTTTTGATCAGTTTCCATCAAAATCAAAATATAAATTTATATATTGAATTTGAACGCATATTTCTATTTACCGAGGCCATATACGAACTCTAAAAATTCCAGAAAAATATTTTCTAGCTTCGTATTGGCGATACGGTTCTAACAAAACTAATTTCATCAAATTATGAGACCGTTTGAAATTTGGTCATTTTCTGCTCGATCGAAATTGACTGAAACTGTCAAAACACGTTTTACTTCGCCATGCTCACATATCGCTTCAGAAAATTATGAATTTTGGAATCTAGGAATAACTAGACATCCCGGATCCAACAAAAGTGGTTCCGTCGAAAACAGAGATCGTTTTGTAAAATTTTAATTTTTAAGGGCCAGAATTCCATAGCGACTATTCTAAATTTTCAATTGGACATAACTTTTTATTCCTGCTATGAAATTTCAATTTTTTGGATTCGTTGGAAAGATATTTTCAATTAGATTCTAATTATTTTGGTTTCGCTAAAATCCAGTTTATTTTGAATCCCGTACATTCATAAATCGAATTTTCGAACTACCGTGCCATTTTCAATTCCTTTTATAATTATAAATAAATATTTATATTCAGCGACCCTTCAAATAAATATATACGTTCGAATTTCATTCAAAATAAATTTCTCGTCGTTATTATTTAAAATAATTCATTTTAAATATTCTAAATTCATTAAAATTGCCAAAATAAAAATTTTAAATTGGCTCAGATTTGCGGGTTATTACAATCTCCCCCACTTAAAACTTTTCATCCCCGAAAAGGAACGAAGCTGAAAGTTATTTAACAAATCAACTCAACTTTCATTATTTTAATTATGGCTTAAGTTCCTCAACTTTCCAGTTTCTAAGAACTTTTCAATTTTTTCAAAAATTTGGCTAATACCCTTAATTTTCGAAAAATTTCACCATAACCTCCCCTGCACGGGACCTTCGGGATATTAC
Source organism: Allium sativum (assembly GCA_030737875.1). Lineage (NCBI taxonomy): Eukaryota > Viridiplantae > Streptophyta > Magnoliopsida > Asparagales > Amaryllidaceae > Allium > Allium sativum. Next base: position 327,181,698 of record CM060926.1, read on the forward strand.
AAATTGCCTCCCATGGCCCTCACCAATCCGAAAGAAAAAGAAAAAGCCAAGCGGCTAGCAAATCGGCTCATAAAATCATCAAAAACCCAAGAAATACAATAAACATGTACCTATTTGTCGGGCAAACATTTTTATTCCTCTTCTCTAGCCTCCTTGCTATGACTTGTTCACACATATATATGTACATGCATGCATTTCAAACCATTTTCAATACAGTTCAATATTTGGTACAATTTGGCTAAATGGTTCAAATTCTAATTAATCAACCAATAATCAAATAACACAATCAGCAATCAATTAGTTGATTAGCTTTTCAAACACATAATTTTGATATATATACAAAAAATCACATTTTTGATACCACATCACAACAATAAGCCTTATCTAGTTTTGGTTCTCACACCAGTCAGTTGGAAATATGTAGACATCCCACTTTCGGCACTCGAACATAAATACTGATGATGCGGCCGCATCACCAGAATTATCCCCGGGCTACTAGAGTGTGATTCTATATCTATCCAGTATATTAAAACTTTGAATACACGTGGATCAGACGTATATGCAAAATCTTTATGTACTTGATTGTCCAAATCAACACAAATAAATATTCAAATACGAATAATTGATTTAAATTTTCGAAACAAAAATTGTTTTTATTTTAAGAACATACTCTTCACACTCGTTCTAGGATGCTACTGATCCCATCTCTAACGAGTCATTCCCATTGGATATTACTAACCAATCTCTGATGAATTCTTTCGTATGGTTCTAATGTGTCTTGTTCTCGAGCTTTGCAAACCAAAGCTCTGATACCAAAATGTAACGACCTGAACTTCCCCGTGAAGGAAAGCCCGGATTGCTTTGAGGACAAGGCGAATCAGAACATAGACAGAAGAACATTTCATTGTTTATTACAACAATTTCATCAGATTACAAGAATATACAGAGTATAAATAAATAAAATACAACAGAAAATATCAGAGATTACAATACATTACATAGCAGTGGAAAATAATACAAAACACAATTGAAAGTAATACACAGATACAGAGCTTTCCGAGTATCGTTCCAGCTGTAAACCGGGAACCTGTGAATATAAATCTGCAAAACCAAAACTACTAGCTGCCCATGTCGAAATAGGGGCACCTAGAGTTTAGGTTAAAACAATAAACTCCAGGTCAGTCATGTGAATGGTGTGAGAACTAAAACAATTATTAATCTTTATTTTAAAGTTAGGTAAATCCAGGGACCACGCCGTATAACACGGAACATGTTTCCTCCTAAGAATACCAGTGCAAAAAACAACAGCGCAATGCTAAATAAAGAACAATGAAGCTTCTATAAGACCCAGGTCCCATCACACAATGCAACACAAGCCAGAGGATAGGGTTTTACCTTATAATAGCCAAAGAATGCTTGATACGCTAAATTTCATCTTTTATTGTTACTATAAGTGTATAGTGTCAAAACAATTTCAATCATAAGTATCAATCATAGGCGGCATGAATGCCCCATACCACTATGTCGCCATATATAGGTTATACAATCAAAACCGCAAAGTCACGTATTGGAAGTTGGATTTCCATCTATGAACCGAGGCAAGGGATCGTCCTCACCGCTTCGAGACACTCTAGCCCGAGCCTCAGGGTCAGAGCGCATCGACACATGGATCGTCAGGGCCGATCCACCGATGTGGATTAAAATGCTTGAACACTGCGTTTCCCCACCCTATGGGGTGTAAATGAGCCAAATGACTCCATCGGACCCGGATCGTCCGATCTAACCGAGGCACCTCGCTATCCATCATCCACATAAGTAAATTGTCAGGCCGTGTAAAACACTGACATCACTCCTAGCTAGAAGGAAACGAATGTCCTCCCTGAAGTCCTTTCCCGTTTCTGGTTCACACCGGGGTGTGAGGCTCGCGAATTAACGCTACACAAAGCTACGCCATGCAGGCCGTGCTTTGATCATCAACCACAAGACTTTGCTTTTCAACAAAAGCCTTGATCATTTGCATCTCAGCATGCCACATAGGAAATTCACGCTATGCAATCGATATCAATCACACCGAACGAAATCCGATGTCAGACACACATCCATTTACAAGTCCGTTCTGGGTCTGAACGAAACCGGAGGAACCTTATTCCTCGCATATCCATCGATCTCCAAGTACGTCTGAACGATCACCAACTGATTCCCTCCTCTTGGGTGTACAGCCCAATTAAGATCATCAGTAATTATCCAATTGATGTGAAGACCTCCGGTCTTCGACCACCGTCTTCATCTTCGACTGGTTGTCGTATCAGTTATTCAGAATGGGATAATCCCGGTCTTTCCGAATAACTCGCGTATATTATAAACAAGTGCTACACAAACACAACATACGCCTCATTTCAATTCAGAATATTCTTTTATTCAAATATTCACATCTTTAGGGAATGGTTCCCATTAATTTTATCAAAGATAAATTCTTTAAATTTATTCTTTAATCTTCTTTTGAATATCAATTTAAACCAAATTATGGTGTATCTAAACTAGTCGGGATTAACGAACCTTACCGAAGTAATCATTTGTTAAATTTCCCAACCCCAACCTATTCATCCCATGAAGTAAAACTGGTAATACTTCATATCTAACACCACGGTGTTATCGGTAAATTCAATTACCATTTCACGTTTAAATCTAATTAAAGATTTAACTATCGTCTGGAGTAAAACTGGTGGTACTCCATTCTCGATCATTCTTGAATTTGATAATTGTAATTATCAAATTCAATTTACAATTTAATTAAAGATTCATTAAAACTCTAATTCAGTTTTAATTTCCAAAAATCATTACTTAATGATTATTCAAATCCAGGAAATAAATCCTATCTTTAAATGGGTTAAAGAACCAATGTCATTTAAAACACCGCTCACGATAAACCCAAGATCACATTCCATTTCAATTCCAATTAAATATTATTTAACTGGTATACTTCATTAAATCTAAATAAAAAGATTTAATCCTTTTCTCGACTGGGCTAAAGAACAGTGCTAATGAAGACACCATTCACAGCAAACCCAAATCCCATTTGATATTAAATACAAGGCTCTGAATAGAAAATATATCGGCTTATATTCAATATCAAATATTACAACCAACAAATATTGTATTGGAAATAACGATATAAATATATCTTTCAAATTTCCATAACAATATCTGTATAATCATGAAATTCAATATCGAAATATTCCGAAGATAATTTCGATTCAAATCCATTTCCAATTTATTGATTGGAAATTCTGGTTATTTTTACAACCATTTCAAATCCAATTTATTTATTTAAAAATAATTGAATTACAATTCTAGTTCAAAACTAGTTCATTTCGATAAAAATCTATTTTTATCTTTTCAAATATGGAGTTTTTCATCCCAATTCTTTCCAAATCATTTCTTATGATTCTACACTAATTATTGATATTTTTAATAATTTTATCAAGGCCCGTATAAACGATTTCCATCAACGGCCATCGAACTGCACTTACAACGACCTTTTCCAAATTTTATTTGGACATAATTCCAAATCCAACCGTTAGATTTATAATTTCTTGTATTCGTTAGAAATCCCTTTTCGATATGAACCCAACGGTTCCGGTTTCAGGAGAATCCGACGGTCAGATCTCCCGTAATATCCATTCGAAGTCAATGGTCGAAATTCGTGAACTGCCGCTGCGCGGCGCGTTCTATTCAGGCCATTATATATAATACATATATTATATATATTTCATCGATTTCCTTTTAAAAAATATTTTATAAATCGTTTTAAATTCGTTTTCAAAACAATTTCAACTTCCATTTCAAAATCAAATCAAAATTAAATTTTTCAATATAAATTCGTTTTAAATTCATTTCAAATTGATTTCAATTTGAATCGATTTCAATTCAATTTCAATCCGTTTTGAATTCAATTCAAAACGATTTCAATTCGATTTCAATTTAATTCGAATTTCAATTCTATTCGAATTTAAATTCTATTCGAATTAATTCGAATTTCAAATCATTTCAGTTTAATTTGAATTTCAAATCATTTCAATTTAATTCGAATTTCAAATCATTTCAATTTAATTCGAATTTCTGATCATTTCAATTTAATTCGAATTTCAAATCATTTCAAAATATCAGATTTTGAAATCACTTTTCGATATTCATTGTAAAATGAATAAAATCGACAAAATTCCTGTTCGTGTTAAAATGGCGTTTAACTACTTAACACGGCTTCACATTTTAATATTCACTAAATATTATTATAAAATATTCGATAATTCTGAACTGGAATCAGACACAGTCAATTACCATATAATGTGATTATACGGATTTCACATAACAAATGTGTATCACAACAATGAAAACAGCAATCCATTATCCAAAGTGCATTCTACACTGTATAAGCATCAAATATAAATATTTAACGCTTATAACAGCCTGTCAATCAATCGATCAACATACAACTAATTATTGGGATTAGTGTATGTCCTATATCATCCCAATACCCGTGTGAGGTTTCAATCAATCAAACACAGCCCAATCAAAATCAGTCAATGTGTGTATATAAACAAATCGTCCGATTTGTTTATAAATACTTATTTTATATACACGTTAAAAATTATATTTTTAACTATAAAATATTTATTCAATCCACATCACACAATTAATTTTCACAACACATCAATCAAACTAGTCATCCATAGTCTGTGGACGACGGGTGTCGGGTGCTGCTAAGTATCGTTTGCATCATAATATATATTTCAAACTAGAAATTAAAATAAAAGTGAGGAGTTCTCACCGAGGGTTCCACTCCGCTATTTTATTTCTGAATGGCTTGAATTTGCTCGAAATTCCAATGCAGTCCTTGCCACGCTGTTCATAACAAAAATTATATTTTTATTGCTTCATTCTAATAAATAAAAATCACATTTTTATTTTTACTTCATATATTTTTTCGACGCTTCTTTCTATATAAAAATTATGTTTTTATATTCTACCTCATTTATAAAGATCGAATTTTTATTTCGCTTCGTTTACAATAAAAATCAAATTTTTACCTCAATGATATCCATATAAAGATTGTATTTTTATAACGCTACTTAAATAATAAAAATCAGATTTTTATTTTGTCTACTTCATAGTAAAAGATCACATTTTTATAATGATGCTATTAATATAAAAATCTCATTTTTATACTGTTGCAATTTATATTAAAAACCAATTCTAAATTCATTTTCAAAACAGTTCTAATTTTATTTTAAAAATAGTTCTAATTTTTATTTTCAAAAATATTGTTACGTTTATATTGTCAAAAATATTGCCGTGTATATATATTCAAAAATGTTGATGTGTATATATATTCAAAAATGTTGTTGTGTATATATATATTCAAAAACTCACTGTGTATCTTGTTCAAGACATAGCCATCGCCTTCACAGTTACTCCAACTAGGATTCGGATTTTTCGCTCCATTCGAGACACGTGAAGACGATCCACCAGCACCACATCGGAGAGGGGGAAGAGGCGCGTCAATGCGACCCCTTGTTGGCGAACTCGAACGCGCCAGGAGGTGGCAAATCTCGAGCGAGCGGTGAACATTTCGGGGCTCAGGTCTTGACGGCAGCGCAACGAGGAGAGCCAAATCGGGTATGGATGTGAAGCCCTTGAGGAGTACTAGAAAATCCCCCAAAGGAACATATGATTTTATTGAGTGTAGGAGGAGAAATATGGACGTGAATTCGGGAGTAGTTTCGCCGTCGTTTTCTGATTTGGGGCGGCTCGAAAGTTGTGAATGAAACTAGGGTTTTTATTTTATATATATATTTTTATATTAAATTCTAATTATTTCTTTAAAAACAAACTTTCACATACAAACTCTAAACAAATCCCAACGACTATCGCCTTTAGCTAAATACCCCCATTCCGGACACAATGGGATATGTTTCGTAAGTTGATTCGACTGTTTCGGTCAGTTTCGTTCAAAATCAAAATATAAATCTATATATTGAATTTGAAGGCACATTTCAATTTACCAGGGCCACATACGAACGCTAAAAATTCCAGAAAAATATTTTCTAGCTTCGTATTGGCGATACGGTTCTAACAAAACTAATTTCATCAAATTCTGAGACCGTTTGAAAAATGGTCATTTTCTGGTCAATCGAAATTGACTGAAACTATCAAAACACGTTTTACTTCGCCACGCTCACATATTGCTTCAGAAAATTATGAATTTTGGAATCTAGCAATAACTAGATATCCCGGATCCAATAAAAGTGGTTTCGTCGAAAACAGAGATCGTTTGCAAAATTTCCATTTTTAAGGGCCAGAATTCCATAGCGACTATTCTAAATTTTCATCTGGACATAACTTTTTATTCCCACTATGAAATTTCAATTTTTTGGATTCTTTGGAAAGAAATTTTCAATTAGATTCTAATATTTTTGGTTTTGCTAAAATCCAGTTTATTTTGAATCCCGTACATTCATTTGAACTTTGAAATCGAATTTTCGAACTACCGCGCCATTTTCAATTCCTTTTATAATTATAAATAAATATTTATATTCAACGACCCTTCAAATAAATATATACGTTTAAATTTCATTCAAAATAAATTTCTTGTCGTTATTATTTAAAATAATTCATTCTAAATATTCTAAATTTATTAAAATTGCCAAAATAAATTTTTTAAATTGGCTCAGATTTCCGGGTTATTACAAGTATGGTATCTTTCGAATGCCAGACTCACATGAGTTCAATGGACTTTACTTCCCAAATTATTTTCTAGTGAACTAAATACTTTATTCATTAACCTTAATCCAATATTATTGCTGAATAATTCTCTTCTTAACTTTGAAACACGATCCCACTTCAAAAAATTTGAACCCAGTATCTCTCATGCCACCGAAATTTTCTTCCACTCTTCAGTGAAACGTACTCTAGAACTCAACACACACACACTCTCCTCCCTTTCCCCCACCGCTGATAACTTTACTTTATACACAAACCAACGAAGTGCCTCAACACTTCAATTTCTTCTTCCTTTATTAACTTAAATTGCCTGCTGTTGAAAAGCCGTCACCAATATTATGCACTTCCTTAGCCATCGCACCACTTTCTTCATGAATTCAAACTAACCCCTCCCTTAATCAATAACTAGGATGATTTATAATATATTAACCATGTTACTATCCTTAGCTCAAATATAAACCTTTAGTTAATACTAATTGAACACCCCCTCTTCGTATTAGCTGAAACCAAAACTATCGGGATCCCTCCATCGTCAATGTTTCAAAAGAACTTAACCCAAAAGTATTATTATCAACCTTCTAACAAATCCTGTTAACCCTAACCAGTAATACGAACAAGGAAAATAAAACATGTGCCTTCCTCTTACTGTTAAACGATAAGCCTGACCCCCTCTGCAGATCGCAACTTCAACAATCATTCCTAGGTGCTACAGTACAAGCACCGATCCTTTTCATCACCGCTTCCCACGGGATCATGTCCACGACTTTGCCTCGCCACCCTGATCGCTGCGCCGCACTTTGTTTCTCCCATCTCCGCTTGTTTCACCCGCGAATCGAAGCCCTATTGTTTGATGTTGAAAACCCATCGTGAAATCTTGCTTCGAACTCAGCCAAATGAGTATAGAGATGATGCTTTATTCTCTAGGAACCCTAAAACTATGGTGTTAGAAATTTTGAATGATTTTTAATTTGATTTAAAGTGGCAGATTTTATTTCGTTCATTACAGAAATGAACAGAGGACGGAAGACTCAGAAGTGAATTTGGGGAAGTTAGGGATTGTGGCGTGATGGTTTTAAAGGAGATACAGCTTGAAGTGCATGGTGTTTGATAGCTTGAGGCGCACGGTGTTGAAATTACTTGGGAGACACGGAGATGAAAAGTTTGTAGAGCACGGTTGATTAGTTTGGATGTCATGCTGATTTAAACGTACAGGAAAAAGTAGAGTTTTTCTTCCTTTTGTTTCAAAACATTTTATTTGAAAACGTGATTCCCAATATATTGAATTCCTTAGTATAAGTCAAATGTTTACTCTCTCTTAGACCACAAATGTTGGTTTGGGCAAAGAGTTCTCAGGAGAGTAATCGTAACTTATTATATGTTTAATGAAGTCTAGAAATATGCATTTACATATAACTTCGTTTGCATACGAGCTGCTGCGGACAAAGATAGAAATATAATAGTGACAAACAAAGCTTTATGATCCCAAAAATATAATAATATCGGTAGGTTAACTCATATTGTGACTCCAAAATATTGATATAGGGTGCAAAATACTCCAAATAAAAAGTAGCTTATTTTGCGAATTAAAAATTACAGTAAAATTATAAAAATTAAATTATATCTACTTCTCAAAGGGCTTGTCCAAGATCGAAATCAATATTTAATTATATTAAACAAACTGTTACGGCTTATACACGACTCCACAATGACTTTCTGAAAATTTGATTTGGACATAACTTACGATCTAAAATACGAAATCTTGATTTTTCTCTTTCATTAGAAAAATAAAATCAAATAGATCCAAGTGTTTCTTGTTTCAAAGAAATCTGACTTATATTGGATCATGTATATTCAGCTGAAGTTGAAAACGTAAATTACGAACTACCGCGACTATTTCGAGCTCGATTTAAATTATATTATAAATTATACATTTAAAACTTCCTTTTAAATAAATAAATTCCATATAAAAATCATATGTATTACCAATTCAACATTTAAAACAAGTTTAAATCTTTTAAAATTAACGACTAAAAATCCGGGTCATTACACGAATAAAAGATGAACAATAGTTAATAAACTATAATAGGCAACAATGAAACAATTTAACGTCAGAAAACTCCACATTCATCCACTCAATGAATATTCTATGGTTAAATATTCTGTATTGACTTACAAGCAACTCCATCCGTAAAATATGAACAAAGAGTTGAAAATATATATTTCATGGGCTTTGAAATTTCTATTTTAGTTACCCAGAAATGTAAATCTATAATTGTAAAGATTTATTTAAGGTGATGCATAAATATAAGTACCTTATTGTAACAACCCGGATTTTCAAAACCAATTTAAATTTTCTATTTTAGCTATTTTAATGGATTTTGAATATTTAAAATGATATATTTTAAATAATAACGATTAAAAATTTATTTAAATCGAAGTTAGAATGATTTTTTTAATTTAATTATAAAAGGAATTGGAAATGGCGTGGTAGTTTGAAAATTCGATTTCAAATTTCAAATGAATGTACAGGATTCAAAATAAATCAGATTTCATTGAAACTAGAAATATTTGAATCTGTTTAAAAATATATTTCCAACGAATGTGAAAAATTCCGATTTCATAGCGGGAATAAAAAGTTATGTCCAATTTAAAATTTAAAATAGTCACTATGGAATATAATATAATATAATAAATAGCCATTTTGCAAAAAACCTCCGTTTTCAACGAAACCACTTTTGTTGGATCCGGAATGTCAAATTATTGCTAGATTTTAAATGTGTTTGGTAATTTAAATTTGAATTGGATCGACCAGAAAATGACCATTTTTCAAATGGTCTCCAAATTCAACGAAATTAGTTTTTTTAGGACCGTATCATCAAAACATAGCTAGATTTATTTTTCTGGAATTTTTGGAGTCAATATGTGGCCCCGGTAAATTAATATGTAGGTTAAAATCAAATTTGAACGTTATATTGATTTATATTTTAATTTGTAGAAAAACTGATCGAAATAGTTGAATTGGCTTACGAAACATATCCCATTGTGTTCGGAATGGGGGTATTTAGTTAGGGGCAACAGTCGTTGGGTTTGATTTGGAGTTCGTAATGATAAACAAGTATTTTGAAATAAATTAATTATTAATATATATATAAAGAAAATCAAAACCCTAATTTCTATTTTCATCAGATGCGCCGCCAACTTCATTTGGAAGGCCGATATTCTTTAAACTGAAATCCCAAAATTTTCCCAAACCTTTTCAAATTAAACCGTGAATTCAAAACAAAAATCGAATAGAAATGTCTGCTCTTTGGATCTATACGGAGTTGATGTTGTTTAGTGGCGTGAATCAATAGAAATCTAGTCTCAAAGTCGCCGAGTTCAGCATCATTTTCTGGGATGTTCGAGTTCCGCACCATTCTGGGAGGTGGTGGCGAACCACTAGGCGCGTCGTGGGGTGAAGAACAATCAAGCACCGATGAACCGTGGCGGCGCGCAAGACTAACCCTAGGTCGGGGCTTTCTTAAGTATTACGAGTACATGAAGGAGACAATGGAAATAGTTAAAACCAGGATTAAATAAATGTAATTAATTGTTTTAGTTTATTTAATTATATAATTAAAGTGTTTAAACTTCAAACTGCCATATTTTCTTCATATGACATCAGAATCCCACGAAATGAAGTTTGTTGGAATCGTGAAGACGAACACTACATTTCAGAATAGACCAGAACTGAAATGGATCAAGTTAGAATTTGAGAGAAATCTAAATTTGAACAGAATAGAAATTCAGAATAAAAGAATGGAGGAGTGGAAACGAAGGTGAGAACTCTCTCATACTCAAATTAATTACAGTTATTATATATACTAGGATGCAGATGGGGCTTAGAAGCCCCCGACAGTATTTATTGTACAGACCAGTGGATTGTTTGTTTGTTGTGATTGAGATTGTTATTGTCGTATATAAAAATTATATATGAACTGTATATAAAAATTATTTATATAATATATATATATATATTATTATGAAATGAAAATAAAATAAATATTCATTTACAAACCGGATGGTTTGTTCATGTACGCTTATTTATCTGATATTGATTGGGACGACAAATTTTACACATCGCCCAATTGCAAAAATAATAAACAGTATTTGTTGTTTGAAAACCCCACCCGGGTGTTGGGATAATATTTGACATATACTGATCCCAATAATTAGTGGTATGTCAATCGATGGGTTGACAGACTGTATAAGCGTTATTTATTTGTTTAAATGCTTATACTGTTGTAAAATGCACTCTAGATGTTGTTTGAATTTCTAATGACTGTTTATCATTATTGTGGTATACATGTGATGTTGAAATCCATATAACTGAAATTATATAGTAATTGATTGAGTCTGATTCCAGTTCAGAATTAACGAATATTTTAAAATAATATTAAGAAAATACTGAAATGTGAAGCCGTGTTAAGTAGTTAAAAGCCATTTTAACACAAATGGGAATTTTGTCGGTTTTATTCATTTTATAATGAATATCGAAAAGTGATTTCAAAATCTGATATTTTGAAAATATTATCATTTTAATATTATAATGATAAGGAATATTCAAATTTGATTTAAATTTGAAAATGAAATTGATATTGTTTTAAAATGATTTTAAAACGAATTTAAATAGAATATTCAATTTTGATTTGAATTTGAAAATAAAATTGAAATCATTTTAAAATGAATATAAAACGAATTTAAAAATAATATTCAATTTTGATTTAAATTTGAAAATCAAATTGAAATCGTTTTAAAATGAATTTATAATGGAAAATTCAATTTTGATTTGAATTTAAAAAAAATTGAAATCATTTTAAAATGAATATAAAACGAATTTAAAAGGAATATTCAATTTTGATTTAAATTTGAAAATCAAATTGAAATCATTTTAAAATGAATTTAAAACGAATTTATAATGGAATATTCAATTTTGATTTGAAATTGAAATGGAAGTGGAAATCATTTTTAAAACGATTTATAAAATTCGTTTTAAATGGAAATCGACGAAATATATATTATATATATTTTAATGGCCTGAATAGAACGCGCCGCGCAGCGACCGTTCGCGAATTTTGACCATTAACTTCAATTTGATGTTACGGGAGATCCGACCATCGGATTCTCCTAAAACCGGAATCGTTGGGCTCGTATCGAAAAGAGCTTTCCAATGAATACCAGAGATTTGAAATCTAATGGTTGGATTTTGAGATATGTCCAAATCAATTTTAGAAAAGGTCGTTATGGATGCAGTTCGGTGGCCGTTACTGGAAACCGACTATACGGGCGATAATAAAATTATTAAAAATATGGAAAAATTATGTGAAATCAAAATAAATGATTTGGAAAGATTTTGGATGAAAATTCCAGTTTTAAAAAGGTAAAAATATATTTTTATTGAAATGAACTAGTTATTAACCAGAATAATAAATAATTTATTTTTAGAAATTAATGAATTGGATTTGAAAATGGTTTTAAAATAACCAGAATTTTCCATCGAATAAATTGGAATGGATTTAGAATGGAAATAATCATCGGAATATTTTGATATTGGATTCCGTGATTATACGGATATTGTTGAGGAATTTGGAAGATATATATATATATATATATCGCTATTCCAATACGATATCCGTTGGTTTCATAATTTGATATTGAATATTTGCAGATAAAATTTCTATTCAGAGCCTTGTATTTGATATCAAATTGGATTTTGGGTTTGTCGTGTACGGTGTCTTCATTAACACTGTTCTTAAACCCAGTTTAGAAAAGAATAAATCTTTAAATTAAGATTTAGTGAAGTTTTCCAATTAATTAATATTTAATTGGAATTGAATAAAAGGATTGGATTTTTGGGTTTATTGTGAATGGTGTTTTAAATAACACTTGTTCTTTAACCCAATTAACAGTGAAGAATATGAATTGGAATTTATAATCTTTTAATTAAGATTTATGGAATTTTCAAAGTAAAGATTTCTGATTTAATATATTAAATTTAAATTGCATGGAATTCGATTTGGTAATAATCGAAGTGAGTTCCTGTGGAGGAAAACTGTTAATACAAATGGAATTTAAAAGGCTTTGTCGTTATTCCATTTATATTATTAGTTAGATACGGAAATTGGTATAGATAATATATTGTTCTGTTTCCTATGATGATTCCATAATTAATGAAATGCGATTTTGGGTTTATCATGAACCATGTTTTAAAGGACATTGATTCTTTAACCCAGTTAAAGACAAGATTACATGTCTAACATTGTACTCTATACTGTATTCGTTGATCTCTGCTAAATATATATCTGTTTGGTGGCGGAGAATTTATTCTCTTGCTTAACACCCTTCTATAAGACGTACGAGCTTAGAGGTTATATATTAGCAGAAATCAATGGTACGGTGTAGATTGTCGATGCGACATGTTTGATTTCCCAATGTAAAATAATCATTAATATTGATTTTTGGGAAGATTAAAACTAAGAGGAGTTTTAATGAATCTTTAATTAGATTGAAACATGAATGTGATAATTTAAATTATCGAATTTGGGAAATGATCGAGAATGGAGTATCATCAGTTTTGCTCCAAACGACAGTTAAATCTTTAATTAGATTTGAACATGAAATGGTAATTAAATTTTACCGATAACACCGTGGTGTTAGATACGGGGTATTACCAGTTTTGCTCCATAGGGTGAATAGGTTGGGATTGGTAAAATAAACCAATAATTACTTCGGTAAGGTTCGCTAATCCCGACTAGTTTGGAAAACCTTAATTTGGTTTAAATTGTGAATAGAATATTTGAATAAAAGAATATTCTGGATTGGAATGAGGCGTATGATGTGTTGTTATAACACTTGATTATAAGATACGCGAGTTATTCAGAAAGACCGGGTTTAACCCATTCTGAATAACTGATACGACTAAAAGTCAAAGAGATTAAAGACGGTGCAAAACCGACGATCTTCAAATCGAATGGATGGGTTGCTACTAATGCGCATGATTGGAGTAGCTACCTTGAAGGGGCTACAGTGGTAGCTGTCCGGACGTACTTGTTGATTATACGGATATGCGAGGGCCTCTCTCCTGTATTGGACATACAGGACAAGGAATAAGGTGCCTCCGGTTTCATTTAGACCTAGAACGGATGTAATAACCAGGATTTTGCCCGACCCGATCGATCGCAAGATCGACCAAGACCGTTCAAAAATCCGAATACGTTAACTTTGGGAATATAACACATCAGAACAAATAACAGAAGACTTTTATAAACATCATAGTAATGTTACATCAAATTACAAAATATAGCAGAGTACATCGAATATAATAATACAACAGTAGATTAAATTACAATAAATGTAATACACTGCAGTGGAATAATTAAATTAACACAGCGGAAGGCTACCAATGCTCTGGATACAGCTTTAAGCTTCGATCCAGATTCCTGCTCATTATATCTGCAAAATAAGCTACTCGACTGCCCGTGTGGAAAAGAGGGCACCCGAGTTTGCAAAGTGAAACAAACTACGGGTCAGTTATGGGACTGGTGTGAGAAATATTTTCTTAACTTATCCAATAAGAAGTCTAATCATAGGACCACGCCGCTAACGTGGAACAGGTTTACTCCATCGGATTGCCAGTGCATAAATAAAGTAAATCGTTAAAACAACGCAATGCTTTTTAGAAAAATGAAACCATTATAAGACTCAGGTCCCATCACACAATGCAATGCAACCCAGAGGATAAAGTTTTACCTTATAATGGTAAAAAAACGCTTGATACGATAAAACGGATTTAATATTATTATTAGTGTATATATGTTTCAAAAACATTTCAATCATAATGTATCAATCATAATGTCAGGGCGTGTAAAACCCTGATACCACTTCTAGCTAGAAAGAAACGTGTGCACTCCCTGCGTTCCCTTGCTCCGTTTCTGACTCATACCGGGGTGTGAGGCTCGCGAGATAACGTAATACACAAAGCTATGCCTAAATAGGCTATGCTTTGATCATCATCCACAAGGCTATGCTTTTCAACAAAAGCCTCGACCAATTGCGTCTTGGCATGTCACATTGACGGTCCATACCATGCGATCAATAACTACCAATATATAACCTTTGAGCTCGTGCGTCTCAAAGAAGGGTGTTTAGCAAGAGAATAAATTATCCACCACCACAGAAATATATTAATAGATATCAATTTAATTACACAGCATGAAATTCAATGTCGGACACACATCCATTTACATGTCCATTCTAGGTCTAAACGAAACCGGAGTCACCTAGGTGCTCGCGTATCCGGACGATCAACAAGTACGTCCAGACAAACTACCACTATTAACCCTTTACTGGGAGCGACCTAATGTCAGGCATCAATAGTCATCCATTCGATGTGAAGATCACCGGTCTTCATCCACCGTCTCCAATGTCTTCGACTTTTAATCGTTGTAGTAATTATTCAGAATGGGTTAAACCCGGTCTTTCCGAATAACTCTCGTATTTTTATAATTAAAAAAGCAAGTGTTGTAAAGACACATCCAACGCCTCATTCCAATTCAGAATATTCTTTAAATAAAATTCTCATATTATTAGGGAAAGGTTCCCATTAATTTTATCAAAGATAAATTCTTTTAAATTTATTCTTAAATCTTATTTTCAAAGATTTATTAAAATTCCAATTCAGTTTTAATATCCAAAAATCATTACTCAATGATTATTCAAATTTAAGAATTAAATCTTATTTTTAGCTAGGTTAAAGAACAAATGTCATTTAAAAACATTGTTCATGATAAACCCAAAATCATCTTCCAAAATATGGAGTTTTCACAGAAATCAAATCAATATATAATTGATATAAATTTCCGTATCAGACCGATAATATAAATGGAATAACGGCAAAGCCTTTTAAATTCCATATATAGTAACGGTCTTCTTTTACAGAAGCCTATCTCGATTATTATCAAATCGAATTTCCACTCAATTCCAATTTAATCTATTAAATTGGAAAACTTGGCTTTGGAAAATTTTCTTTTAAATCTTTAATAAAAAGATCTATAAATCCTAATCATATTTTCACTGTTAATTGGGTTAAAGAACAAATGTCGTTTAAAAACCTAGTTCATGGTAAATCCAATTCACATATCAGTTTATTTCAATACTAAATAAAATTTGAAACTCTAATAATCGTAGTTAAAAGATTTATTCTTCATAGGGGGTTTAAGAACATTGTTATTTAAGACACCATCCACGACAACCCAAAATCCAATTCTTTTATTACAATCTCTTTTAAAAGTATTCTTTGTTTAAAAGAAATTCATTGTTTAAAATATTCTTTATAAAAAGATATTCTGAATCGGAAAGCGACTCAATCGTTTATCATATAACTTCGGTTATATGAGTTTCATACATCGTATGTAAATGACAACAAATGATAAATAATCATCAAACCATCCATTCAACACCCAGAATGAAGTTCACAACTGTGTGAGCGTTAAAATGAAACAATAATGCTCATTGCAGCCTGTCAATCTATCGATTGACATACAAATAAATATTGGGACTAGTGTATATCAATCAACATCCCAGTACTCGTGTGGGGGTTTTCAGCCAACAACAGTTCATATAAATAAATAATTGGTTAATGAATTTAACCGATTTTAATACTACCGACATGTTGATGATGATGAACAAAATATGATATTTTATTCCTAATGTCGAAATAAAATATATTTGACTCGCATAATTTCTTTATACATCTCTAATATCTAACAGAATGTAATTTATTTATATGACATTATTGCGGATGACAAATAAAAGGTAATTTTCCTTATACTTTATTTGTATGTAATAATTCTTGACATTAACACCTAAAAGAGATAATCACATTTGTATATGTTTTTCAATGTATGACTTAACACATAAAATGTCTATTTTTAAATTGCATATGAATTCTAACGTATGCATTAACATATAAGAATGTCACTTTAACTCGCCTATACATTCTAATATATGTTTTGACCAATAATGTGATTCTTATACTCGAATATAAATTCTGATGTAAGTTTGCAAAAAAAATTTTGATTTTTATATTTGCATATAAATTCTATTGTATGTTATGCAAATAAAAATGATTATTATATTGAATATAGATTCTATTTCAACAAAATGTATACGAAGTGATACATTCATATTGCTAACAATACTATTTTACCAAAATGAATATTTTGTTTGTAACACAAACCTATTTAATAAAATACTATTTGTGTTCTTAACGCTTTTATTTACCAAAAATGTAATTTTTGTTTTAATTCAAATCTAATTAACAAAAATGTAATTTTTGTTTTCCACAATCATATTTAACAAAATGTAATTTTTGTTTCAACTATTGTATTTTTGACAAAATAAAAATTTTGGTTCAACTAAACTATTTGGCCAAAAATGTTCATTTTGACCAAAAAAGTGTATTTTGCTTCCACTAGCCTTTCTTGACAAAAGTATATATTTTGTCAAAAATATATGGTTTGCTTTCACTAAACTATTTTGACAAAAATGAATATTTTGACAAAATATATATTTTGATTTAACATTGTAATAACCCGGAAATCTAAGTCAATTTAAAATTTTTATTTTGGCAATTTTAATGAATTTTCTATATTTAAAATGAATTATTTTAAATAATAACGATGAGAAATTTATTTTGAATGGAATTCGAGCATATATATTTAAATAGATTGTCGTTGAATATAAATATTTATTTTAAATTATAAAAGGAATTGAAAATGGCGCGGTGGTTCGATAATTCGATTTCAAAATTCAAATGAACGTATCGGGTGCAAAATAAACCGGATTTTAGTGAAACCAAAAATATTTAAATCTAATTGATAATATTTTTCCAACGAATCCGAAAAATCAAAATTTCATAGCGGGGATAAAAAGTTATGTCCAGTTGAAATTTCAGAATAGTTGCTATGGAATTCTGGCCATTGAAAATAGCCATTTTGCAAACGACCTCGGTTTTCGACGAAACCACTTTTGTTGGATCCGCGATGTCTAGTTATTGCTAGGTTTCAAATTTCTTAATTTTTCGAATCAATATGTGATCTTTATTTAGCATTGCGCTGTTGTTTTATGCACTGGTATTCTTGGGAGGAAACCCGTTCCGTGTTATACGGCGTGGTCCCTTGATTTACTTTACTTTGAAAATAAAGATAAATACCTGTTTTAGTTCTCACACCAGTCACAGCAAAGGAAAACGCGTTTGACCAGTTTCAGTTGATTTTAATCGACTGGAAAATAGCCATTTTTCAAACGATCTCAGAATTTGGCGAAACTAGTTTTGTTAGGACCGTATCGTCAATACGAAGCTAGACAATATTTTCTGGGATTTTTCGGGTTAGTATATGACCCCAGTAAATTGAAATGCGCGTTCAAATTCAATATATAGAGTTATATGTTGATTTTGAAGAAAACTGATCGAAATAGTCGGATCAGCTTACGATACATATCCCATTGTGTTCGGAATGGGGTAATTAGCTAGGGATGACAGGCGGTGGGTCTCGTTTCGAGGTCGAAATAAAAAGTCAACTTTTTTGAAATAAAATAATATAAAAATAAAACTCTCTCCTCTCCCCTCTCTCTCTATACTGCCAGACCCCCCCCCCCCCCCGTATTATTTATCGAATGAAATTAAAAAAAAAAAGAAAAAAAATCGCAATCCCTAATCGATCGAGCGCCCCCTCCGCTTCATCGCGACGGCGAGCCACCAGCCGCCATCACCCCCTCTCTCGCCTTGCCTTCTCTCCACTTTCCCCCAATTGAAGACCGATACCCCCTAAAAACCCCAGCGCCCAAAACAGTCCCCCACCGACTAGTAGAGGCCGCCGCCACCAGAGCGGACCTCGCCGCTTCAGCACCCCGGCGCGAGCGCCGCCATCAACCCCTACCCCCCCCCCCCCTCAAGCGACTGCGCCATCACTTTTGAACGGTATGTTTTCTATTTTATTTTTATTTACATACATTAAAAGGTTTTGATTTTTAACGTTAAAAGGCTTGGATTTTTTTTTAACAGTAAAAGGATTTGATTTTTTTAACTGAAAGTATATATTTTTAATGAAGCAAAAAGATTGGATTTTTCCTATATGAACATTAGCAAAAAGATTGGATTTTTCCTATATGAATATTAGCAAAAAGATTGGATTTTTCCTATATGAACATTAACAAAAAGATTGGATTTTTCCTATACGAACATTAGCAAAAAGATTGGATTTTTCCTATATGAACATTAGCAAAAAGATCGGATTTTTCCTATATGAACATTAGCAAAAAAAATATTCGATTTTTATATATTGAATGGCAAAGTAAAAATTCGATTTTTATATATTGAATGGCAAAGTAAAAATTCAATTTTTATATATTGAATAACGAAGTAAAAATTCGATTTTTATGTATGTAGTGAATACAGATGAAGAAGGTGACGAAAGAAGAAATGGCGGAGATTTTCTACATATGAAGAGTCGTGGCGTTTGGATTAGCTGTCGGTGAGAACTTCTCACCTTTAATCTATTTTCTAGTTAAAATATATGCTAGGATGTAGATGGTGTTTAGTAGCACCCGACACCCGTCGTCCACAGACCATGGACGGCTTGTATGCTTGTTTGTTTGATTTTGATGTGTAGTTGATTGTGTGATGTGGTGTGAAATGAAATAAAATATTTGTACAGTTAAAAATATTTTATAGTTAAAAATAGAATTTTTAACGTGTATATGAAATGAAATAAATTAATATAAACAAATTGAACGATTTGTTTATATACACACATTTGACTGATATTGATTGGGACGATAAATTTTACACATCGCCCAACTGCACAAATAAAATCTGTGTTTGATTGTTTGAAACCCCACATGGGTATTGGGATGATATATGACATACACTAATCCCAATAATTAGTTGTATGGCGATCGATTGATTGACAGACTGTCATAATCTTTAAATATTTATATTTGATGCTTATACAGTGTAGAACGCACTCTGGATGATGGTTGGTTATTTATCGTCGTTATTTTATACATGTGTTGTAGAAAATCCGTATAACTAACATTATATGGTAATTGATTGGGTCTCATTCCAGTTTTGAAATAGAAATATTTGAAACTAAATATTTGAAATAGAATATTTGAAAATAGAAATATATGAAGCCATGTTGATTAGATCGACGCCATTTTGACGTGAACGATATTTATATTGATTTTATTCATTTTTCAATAAATTGAATTGATTTGAAATTCGAAATAAATTGAATTGAATTGATTTGAATTTCGAAATAAATTGAATTGATTTGAAATTCGAAATAATTTGAATTGATTTGAAATTTGAAATAATTTGAATTGATTTGAAATTCGAAATAAATTGAATTGATTTGAAATTAAAAATAAATTGAATTGATTTGAAATTCGAAAGAAATTGAATTGATTTGAAATTTGAAATAAATTGAATTGATTTGAAATTCGAAAGAAATTGAATTAATTTGAAATTCGAAATGAATTGAATTGATTTGAAATTCGAAAGAAATTGAAATGATTTGAAATTCAAAAGAAATTGAATTGATTTGAAATTCGAAATAAATTGAATTGATTTGAAATTTGTAATAAATTGAATTGATTTGAAATTCGAAATAAATTGAATTGATTTGAAATTCGAAAGAAATTGAATTGGTTTTAAATTCGAAATAAATTGAATTGATTTGAAATTTGAAATAAATTGAATTGATTTGAAATTCGAAATAATTTGAATTGGTTTGAAATTCGAAATAAATTGAAATGATTTGAAATTCAAATAGAATTGAAATTCGAATTAAATTGAAATAGAATTGAAGTCGTTTTGAATTGAATTTAAAACGGATTGAGATTGAATTGAAATCGATTTGAAATGAAATCAAAACGAATTTTTATTGAAAAATTCAATTTTGATTTGAATTTGAATATGTAGTTGAAATCATTTCGAAAACGAATTTAAAACGATTTATAAAATACGTTTTAAAAGAAAATCGACGAAGTATATATTATATACATAATATAATGGCGTGAATAGAACGCGCCGCGCCGTGGCAGTTCGCGAATTTCGACCATTGACTACGAATGGACATTGCGGGAGATCCGACCGTCGGATTCTCCTAAAGCCGGAACCGCTGGGTTCGTATCGAAAAGAACTTTCTAACGAATATTAGAAATTTGAAATTTAACGGTTGGATTTGGAATTATGTCCAAATCAAATTTGAAAAAGGTCGTTGTAAGTGCAGTTCGATGGCCGTTGATGTAAATCGACTGTACGGGCCTTGATAAAATTATTAAAAATATCAATAATTTGTGTAAAATCATAAGAAATTATTTGTGAATAATTAGGATGAAAAACTCCATATTTGAAAAGATAAAAATAGATTTTTATCGAAATGAACTAGTTTTGAACTAGAACTATAATTCTATTTATTTTTAAAATAAATAAAGTAAATTTGAAATGGTTTTGAAAATAACCAGGATTTCCAATGATTGAATTGGAAGGGATTTGAATCGAAATTGTCTTCGGAATATTTCGATGTTGGATTTCGTGATGTTACAGATATTGTTATGGGAATTTGAAAGATATATTAATATCATTATTTCCAATACGATATTTGTTGGTCGTAGAATTTGATATTGAATATAAGCCGGTATACTTTCTAATCAGAGCCTTGTATTTAATATCAAATGTGATTTGGGTTTGTCGTGAATGGTGTCTTCATTAACACTGTTCTTAAGCCCATTTGAGAAAAAGATTAAATCTTTTTATTTAGATTTAATGAAGTGTACCAATTAAATAATATTTAATTGGAATTGAACTGGTTTTGATTTTTGGGTTTATCGTGAACAGTGTTTTAAATAACACTTGTTCTTTAACACGATAATTAATGAATGTGATTTTGGGTTTATTGTGGGCCGTGTTTTAAATGACATTGGTTCTTTAACCCAGTTAAAGACAGGATATTGATTTTTATGAAGATTAAAACTAAGTGGAGTTTTAATGAATCTTTAATTAGATTGAAATGATCGAGAATGGAGCATCACCAGTTTTGCTCAGGCGATAGTTAAATCTTTAATTAGATTTGAATGGGAAATGGTAATTGAATTTACCGATAACACCGTGGTGTTAGATATGAAGTATGACCAGTTTTACTTCATGGGATGAATAGGTTGGGATTGGGAAATAAAATAAATGATTACTTCGGTGTGGTTCGCTAATCCCGACTAGTTTGAATTGATATTCAAAGAAGATTAAAGTATAAATTTAAAGAATTTATCTTTGATAAAATTAATGGGAACTTTTCCCAAAGTATAGGAATATTTGAATAAAAGAATATTCTGAATTGGAATGAGGCGTATGTTGTGTTTGTGTAACACTTATTTATTATATACGCGAGTTATTTAGAAAGACCGGGTTTATCCCATTCTGAATAACTAATTCGACGTGGTGTCGAAGATGAAGACGGTGGTTGAAGACCGGAGGTCTTCACGTCGTTTGGATAATTATTGATGATCTTGATTGGGCCGTACACCCAAGAGGAGAGAATCGGTTGGTGATCGTCCAGACGTACTTGGAGATCAATGGATATGCGGGGTACTAGGTGCCTCCGGTTTCGTTCAGACCCAAAACGAACTTGTAAATGGACTGTGTGTCTGACATTGGATTTTAGTCTGTGTGATTGATTTCTATTAAATATATATCTGTTTGGCGGCGGAGAATTTATTCTCTTGCTTAACGCCCTTCTCTGAGACGTACGAGCTCAGGGGTTATATATTGACGGATATCAAACGTGTGACGGCCCGCCCCGCACCAACCGACATTTACTCCAAAGGTGCGCTGTACACATGTCCAGTTAGCACGGAACGGGTCGTCAGAAAGAAAAGAAAGAAGGAAATGAACTAACAAGGAACCTGTAGGATGTCTCACAGCGTATAGGATAAAATATAATAATAACATACTTGACATAAAACAGGTGAGACAGTGCATAAGATGAAACAACTAACATAGCAGCGGAAAATCCAAGAACAGCTTATGATCCAAAGTTAAACATTATTACAACTTTTCAAACTGTCTCAAAAGCAAAAGCAAGATAAAGGAGGTACACTACTAATGCCCAAGTAGCTACCACCAACGACACAGGGAGAATATATATATCATACGTGGAAGCCTCATGCTCGCCTCCGAATCAGCTACTCGTGCATCACCAGCTAACCTGTCTATTGTTTGCTCGTGTGAGCACCCAGAGTAATAAGAGGAGACATAAAACTCTGGGTCAGACATAAAGCTTGGTATGAGCGATAAGCATCTAAACAGAACAATAACAGGTAGACTAAAACATACCTGAACCTGGACCTGCAACCAAAGAGTTAGCACTACATACTGTACAATACTCTAAAGTGCCATTTCAAATGGTGTAAGTATAACGGGGGTGGGGGTGTGCATGTCATAGTGATGGCAAACAATCAAACATAGCAACCATCCTCACATCTCTCACTCAGTGCATAAAGCATACGATATTCACCACTTCGATCATCCAACATATCTTGCTACGATCACTTTGCCCCATGAAGTCATAAATGGCTTCACTGCACTGATAACGTAGCCACTAATCCTTCGCTATGTCCACTTGCCCCATGGAGTTATTCACCCCATCTGCGCTTGCTCATAGCCTTACCAATCCTTTACTATGTCCACTTGCCCCGTGGAGTAATTCACCCCATCTGCGCTGGCTCATAGTCTTACTACGCATCACTTTGCCCCTCAAGTCATAATGACTCTACTACACTGATAACGTAGTCTTGCTACCATCACCTTGCCCCTCGAGTCATAATGACTCTACTGCACTGATAAGTAGCCCATCATCCATTTTTTAGTGGTGAATCGAAATTATGAACGTCGACAACTCCTTAGCACACGTCCCGCAGCAAAGCCCAACCATGAAGTGAACTCGTTGGTTCCCCATTGGATCCTGAGCTCTAACTTCCATTTGGACTACCTTTGGGGTTATTGGTTAATACTGGGTCGGGTCGGGTTCCCCTTCAAGCTATCGGTTCGTGTCGGGTCCACTACGTTGCGTCGGTTCATGGTTTTCCTCTGGTAACGTTTCGGTTCGGGACCACTCCATCGCGCCGGTTCGGGTCGGGTGTCCCACTTCGGGTCGGGTCGGGTTGCCATCTCCCATCCAGTTCGTGCTCCAGTTCCTGTGCCTCGTCTTGTCCCGTTCCCTATTCTAATCCAATCCGATCCCTTCACCATGCTCCGGTCCGAGCCCTTCGTCCATAAGCCGATCTGATCCCCAGCTTAACCAACATAGCCTTCCTTTTTTCCAGGGTTCTCAAGTGTCAGGTTCCGATCCGATCGAATCCTTTGCCCAATTCAACTTATCCGATCCGAGCCACCATATCCTATCCGATCCTGCACTGTTTCATGAAACTTTTCCAGCAAGTGTTTACGCCATTTGACGACGTTTTCGACCATTCTAACTATTGAAATAAATCACAAGGCATATCATACAGTCATAGCAACATACATAATCAATCACAAACATCAAAACATCAACATGATAGGTTAAAATGGATCAAACATACCCAAAACCCCATATTTCCCCTTAAGCATGTTTAGGTGAAACTAATGATAGGATTAGCAAAACTTAACCAAATTAACCCAAATTCATATCAGTGGTCTAAAACATCATTTCGAATTTTATAAGTATTTTTCCAGAATTTTATCATGTTTAAATTCGCTAATTAACACTAATTACCCTTAATTAGCCATAATTAGTGAGGAACTATGCAAATCACTCACCTTAGCCACAAATAAACTAAAATCTGAAATAAATCTCTGATTTGATGTGAATCCCAATGCTAAACAGCATCTCCAATGTTGATTTGGTGTAGATCTTCCTTGATTTGATGTTGCTAAGCTTAATCCTTGATCAAAGGATGATTTGGAGGTGATTTAGATGTTGGAGGCCATCTTTAGGGTTTCTTGGAGGTAAGTGGAGGCTAGAAAACTGAAATGGAATGATTCTCTAACTCATTTCAGCCTCCCCATAACCCTAATCCCGAAATGGGTTATGGGCCTATTCACTAATCACCCTATTTGGCCCGGTTAAGCAGTTTTTCACCTTCCAAACCTTAATTCAGCCATATCTCCCAAACGGTAAGTCCGTTTGGCTATTATGACCACTCTACGGAAAGGTAAACCATCAAACAAATCTAATGGAAGTGGTTTCAGGTCAAAATTTCTTTCCAATCAAAAGTTATGGCCAAAACAAGATCAGCTAGGGGCAAAATGGCCATTTAAAAATCGACAAAAATCATGGACATGAGAAATGACTCTAATGGATGTTTCCCAAAGTTACATGACCATACGACTTCATATGGGAAAGAAATAAATATCCTACGATCCTCCGATGCGTAGAATGCGGGTTGTTACATTCCCCCCCCCCCCAAGAAATTTCGCCCTCGAAATTCCCTAACCAAAACACACAAAGAGTCCCACATGCCTATCAATCATAAAACAACAGTCAAACATACAAAACAAGTTTATCCTAGCATGCGGAACAACTAGATCACGAAGTAAATCTTACCTGGCAAAGTGTTCTGGATATGCCTTCCTAATGCTCTCCTCTGTCTCCTAAGTACAATCATTCTCGTCCTCGCCCAACTGAACCTTGACTAGCTTCACCGCCTTCCTTCGAAGTTGCTTCGTATCGTGCCCCACAATACAAATCGGCTTGCGGTTCCCAACCGCCTCGGGTTGTACTTCGAAGTCCTCTAACTGATTAGGTGAAACAGTCATATCTGAGTCGTGAACGAACTTCCTTAATTGGGAAACATGAAATACATTGTGAACTCCCGTCATCTTCTCTGGTAAGCCAACTCTATATGCCAAATTCCCGACTAGTTCAAGAACAGGGAATGAGCCAACAAATCTTGGTGCCAACTTGCCTCTCCTGCCAAATCGTATTACGCTCTTCAACGGAGAAATCTTGACAAATACCAAGTCACCAACGGAGAATTTTAAGTCTCTCCTCCTTTTATCAGCATAACTCTTCTGCCTATCTTGGGCAGCTTTCATTCATTTTTGAATGGTTTTGATCTTATCTGAAGTTTCCCTCACCACATCTGGTCCAAGCATAAACTTCTCGCCAGTCTCTATCCAACTTGATGGTGAGTTGCACGGTCTTCCGTACAAAGCTTCATATGGAGCCATAGCAATACTGGATTGGTAGCTATTATTATATGCAAACTCTACTAGATGCAAATGGTCATCCCATGATCCATCAAAATCCAATATACAAGCTCTCAAGAGATCTTCCAATATACAATTCACCCTCTCCGTCTGACCGTCGGTCCGAGGATGATATGCGGTACTGAGAAGTAATCCTGACCCTAGAGCCTCTTGTAAGCTCTTCCAAAACCCACTAGTGAACAACGGGTCTCGGTCACTCACAATGCTTTTAGGTACTCCATGAAATCTCACTACCCACTTCATATACAAATCTGCCAACTTGGCTGCCGTTCTGGTCGATTTGACTGGTATAAATCTTGCATTCTTAGTCAATTGATCCACAATTACCCAAATGTTATCATGTCCCGATCTAGTCCTTGGTAAACCATCGATGAAATCCATCGAGACTTGCTCCCATTTCCATTCGGGAATTTCTGATGGTTGCAACAAACCACTAGGCTTCTTTTGCTCGGCTTTAACTAGCTGGCAATTCATGCATTTGGATATAAACTTCCCAACGTCTCTTTTCATCCCCTCCCAGTAGTAAGTCTGCTTCATGTCTCGATACATCTTATTACCACCGGGATGTATAGTCAGTTTTGAGTGATGACATTCTCTAAGCACTTCATCTCTCAAACCATTCACGTTGGGTACAACTAGTCTTCCATTCTTTCGAAGCCATCCATCTCGATCAAGCCCATACACATTCATCTCCTCACCATCGATGTCCATCTCTAACTTGGAGATGATTTCCAATAGACTAGGATCGTCCCTCTGGCTAGAACCAATCCGCTCTATCAAAGTGGGTCTGATCACCAAACTAGCTAGCATGACTGGATCTAATTCGCACATTGGTCTGAAATCAAACCCCGCGATATACTCCAGTTGCTTCCATTCAAGAAACATAGCCCCTAAACTGGCATGTCTCCTACTCAAGGCATCGGCTACCGCATTACCTTTCCCAGGTGTGTATGTGATATCAAAATCATACGAAGACAAGAACTCTAATTATCTCTGCTGACGGAGATTCAGATCTTTTTGCGAGAAGAGATACTTTAACGATTTATGATCGGTGAACAACTCAAATCTTTCTCCCAAGAGATAGTGTCTCCACATCTTCAGCGCAAACACAATTGCTGCCAGTTCCAAATCATGGGTAGGATACTTCTTCTCATGCGGTTTTAGCTGCCGACTAGCATAAGCTACAACCCTACCTCCTTGCATCAACACAGCACCTAGTCCGGTACCACAAGCATCCATGTATACCGTCATATCTTCATTCCCCTTAGGAATGACCAATACTGGCGCACGCGTCAATTTCTCTTTTAGACTCTTGAATGCATTCTCACACACTCCGTCCCAGACGAAGGACTGATACTTCTTTGTCAACTGAGTCAACGGTGCTGCTATCTTGGAGAAGTCCTGGATAAACTTACGATAATATCCAGCTAATCCCAAGAAACTTCTTACATCTGTTGCATTCTTGGGCGTAGGCCAATCCTGTACCGTAGCCACATTCATAGGGTCCATGGCAATACCACTCTCTGAAACAATATGACCCAAGAATCTCACTTCCCTTCTCCAAAAGTGACACTTAGAGAATTTCAATTTCAGTTGGTGTTTCCTCAACACCTCCATCACTATCCTCAAGTGTCCCTTGTGTTCCTCCTCTGTCCTTGAGTAAACAAGGATATCGTCTACGAACACAAGAACAAACTTATTCAACTGATCTCTGAATACTCGATTCATAAGATCCACAAAATAGGCTGGCGCATTGGTCAACCCAAATGGCATGACCAACCACTCATAAAATCCAGACGGCGTCCTAAATGCCGTTTTCGGAACACTCTCATCTGCTACTCGAAGCTGATGAAATCCTGTCGCGAGGTCCAACTGGGAGAACACTCTTGCTCCTTCCAGTTGATCAAACAAATCATCTATCTGTGGTAGAGGATAATTATTCTTCCTCGTTACCTTATTCAACTCGCGATAGTCCACACACAAACGAAGGGAACCATCTGCCTTAGTGGCAAACACAACTGGTGCTCCCCACTCGGAGACACTTCTTCTAATAAATCCCTTCTTTAAAAGATTGCTGACTTGCACCCCGAGCTCTCGCTGTCTCTTGGTGCCATACGACGAAGTGGCATCACTATAGGTCTAGCATCTTTCACTAAATCAATACGGAACTCAATCTCTCGGTGTGGTGGAAGCCCGGTCACCTCCTCGAAGACGTCCGGATACTGGCCAACCATAGGCACATCTGACAACTCATCCTGCGGGATGTCGAGGGAATTTACAAAACTAGCCATAACCCCATCACTAGGTAGACTACCAAACACTACCCTCCGCCCATCATCCGCCCTAACTGTCACCAAAAAGCCCTCACAGTCTACCACCACCCCGTATCTTTGGAGCTAATCGACTCCTAATATAATGCCGTACCCAGTAAAGCCCAAAACAAAGCAATCACAAACAAACATACATCCATGACTCGATAAGACCAAATTCCTGCAAATCATACTAAGGCTAGTCGAACCACCAATCGGGTTCGTCACAACCAATGGTCTATCGACTATCTCGAGTTCCAGTCCCAACCTATCTACCAGGTCACTAGATATGAAGGAACGAGAAGCCCCAGTATCAAACAAAACTCGAACTGGTACATCATAAATAGAAAGCATACCTTGAATAACGACATTCTTTCCTTTCTCCGCCGCAGCTGGGGCATTCGACGAAGAAGGAACAACATCAATAGCATATGCTTTCACAATCTGCTTCTCTTTAGGAGGTTGTGGACACTTATCCTTATGATGTCCCACTTGACCACAGTTGTAGAACTTCCTTTCCACTGGCTTGACCCGACATTCTTTAGCATAATGGCCCTTCTTACCACAGCTGAAGCACTCAACATCCTTCTTGTTCTTTTTCTGGCCACCCTTAGATTGGTCCTGCTTCCTCTTATTCTGAGAGTTATTCTTACCTCCACCGCCTGCTTGCGGCTTTGGTCCTTCTGCTATTGCAGCCTCAGTTTTTAACTTGGGGTAAAGACTCTCTGATCTCAAAGCTTTCCCCACGATCGATTCAAAAGTCTCATCGATGTGGTTGATAAGCCTTTCCCCCAAGTATCCATCCAAACCAGTAATGAACTTCTCATTCTTCTTCTCAGGAATATCTATAAAAGATAGTCCATACTTCGACAAAGTGTCGAACTCAGCAATATAGTCAGAGACTGCCCTACCACTCTTCTTGAGTTCCAAGAATCTCTTAAACAACACTGACTTCTGGGCAGCTGGAATGAACTTCTCGCTAAAGCGAGCCTTGAACTGATCCCAAGTAACCTGATCATCTGGAGTAGCTGTTCTAATGGCATTCCACCAATTCATCGCTCGCCCTTGCAGCTAACGAGACGCTAGCCTTCTCTTCATTGCGTCCTCAAGACCCAAGTCATCTAAGATACGATCAACGCTATCCATCCAGTCTTGAACATCTGTGGCCGACTCCGTCCCGTGGAACGGCTTCCCACCAAGGTTAGTGTAATCCTTGCACAACTTGGCAAAATCGACCCTAGGCGCCTGCACTACTGGACCAACACCAATTTCGGGATTGGGAACTGCCCCTTGCACTTCTCTAAGCATGTCTCTCATGAGGTCAGTAAACATCGCCCTCATGTCAGCAGCATTCCCATTATTGGCTCCTCTACCAGCACCTCTAGCATATCGGCTCATCGTCAATCTGTAAAAGGGGAAACGATTAACGACCCCATAGTGGTGCTAGTGCAGTGCGACTTCATTCTTATACTACTAATAGTATATATATAGCTTTTGAAAACCAAGGTAATCACAAATACGCGCTCTCATATATGTACTATCTCTCCCTAGGTTATCTACGCAACCTAGAGCTCTGATACCAAGTGTGACGGCCCGACCCGCATTAACCGACATTTACTCCAAAGGTGCGTTGTACACATGTCCAGTTAGCACGGAACGAGTCGTCGGAAGGAAAAGAAAGAAGGAAATGAACTAACAAGGAACCTGTAGAATGTCTCACAGCGTATAGGATAAAATATAATAATAACATACTTGACATAAAACAGGTGAGACAGTGCATAAGCTGAAATAACTAACATAGCAGCGGAAAATCCAAAAACAGCTTATGATCCAAAGTTAAAACATTATTACAACTTTTCAAACTGTCTCAAAAGCAAAAGCAAGATAAAGGAGGTACACTATTAATGCGCAAGTAGCTACCACCAACGACACAGGGAGAATATCTATATATCATACGTGGAAGCCTCCTGCTCGCCTCCGAATCAGCTACTCGCGCATCACCAGCTAACCTATCTCTAGTCTGCTCGTGTTAGCACCCAGACTAATAAGAGGAGACATAAAACTCTGGGTTAGACATAAAGCCTGGTATGAGCGATAAGCATCTAAACAGAACAATAACAGGTAGACTAAAACATACCTGAACCTGGACCTGCAACCAAAGAGTTAGCACTACATACTGTACAATACTCTAAGGTGCCATTTCAAATGGTGTAAGTATAACGGGGGTAGGGGTGTGCATGTCATAGTAATGGCAAACAATCAAACATAGCAACCATCCTCACATCTCTCACTCAGTGCATAAAGCATACGATATTCACCACTTCGATCACCCAACATACCTTGCTACGATCACTTTGCCCCCATGAAGTCATAAATGGCTTCACTGCACTGATAACGTAGCTACTAATCCTTCGCTATGTCCACTTGCCCCATGGAGTTATTCACCCCATCTGCGCTGGCTCATAGCCTTACCAATCCTTTACTATGTCCACTTGCCTCATGGAGTTATTCACCCCATCTACGCTGGCTCATAGTCTTACTACGCATCACTTTGCCACTCAAGTCATAATGACTCTACTGCACTGATAACGTAGTCTTTCTACCATCACCTTGCCCCTCGAGTCATAATGACTCTATTGCACTGATAAGTAGCCCATCGTCATTTTTTAGTGGTGAATCGAAGTTATGAACGTCGACAACTCCTTAGCACACTTCCCGCAGCAAAGCCCAACCATGAAGTGAACTCGTTGGTTCCCCATTGGATCCTGAGCTCTAACTTCCATTTGGACTACCTTTGCATCTCGGGTTGTTGGTTAATACTGGGTCGGGTCGGGTTCCCCTTCAAGCTATCGGTTCGGGTCGGGTCCACTACGTTGCGTCGGTTCATGGTCTTCCTCTGGTAACGATTCGGTTCGGGTCCACTCCATCGCGTCGGTTCGGGTCGGTTGTCCCACTTCGGGTCGGGTCGGGTTGCCATCTCCCATCCAGTTCGTGCTCCAGTTCCTGTGCCTCGTCTGGTCCCGTTCCCTATTCTAATCTGATCCGATCCCTTCACCATACTCCGGTCCGAGCCCTTCGTCCATAAGCCGATCCGATCCCCAGCTTAACCAACATGGCCTTCCTTTTTGCCAGGGTTCTCAAGTGTCAAGTTCCGATCCGATCGAATCCTTTGCCCAGTTCAACTTATCCGATCCGAGCCATCATATCCGATCCGTTCCGATCCTGCACTGTTTCCTGAAACTTTTCCAGCAAGTGTTTACGCCATTCGACGACGTCTTCGACCTTCTAACTATTGAAATCAATCACAAAGCATATCATACAGTCATAGCAACATACATAATCAATCACAAACATCAAAACATCAACATGATAGGTTAAAATGGATCAAACGTACCCAAAACCCCATATTTCCCCTTAAGCATGTTTAGGTGAAACTAATGATAGGATTAGCAAAACTTAACCAAATTAACCCAAATTCATATCAGAGGTCTAAAACATCATTTCGAATTTTATAAGTATTTTTCTAGAATTTTATCATGTTTAAATTCGCTAATTAACACTAATTACCCTTAATTAGCCATAATTAGTGAGGAACTATGCAAATCACTCACCTTAGCCACAAATAAACTAAAATCTGAAATAAATCTCTAATTTGATGCGAATCCCAATGCTAAACAGCAGCTCCAATGTTGATTTGGTGTAGATCTTCCTTGATTTGATGTTGCTAAGCTTAATCCTTGATCAAAAGATGATTTGGAGGTGATTTAGAGGTTGGAGGCCATCTTTAGGGTTTCTTGGAGGTAAGTGGAGGCTAGAAAACTGAAATGGAATGATTCTCTAACTCATTTCAGCCTCCCCATAACCCTAATCCCGAAATGGATTATGGGCCTATTCACTAATCACCCTATTTGGCCCGGTTAAGCAGTTTTTCACCTTCCAAACCTTAATTCAGCCATATCTCCTAAACGGTAAGTCCGTTTGGCTATCATGACCACTCTACGGAAAGGTAAACCATCAAGCGAATCTAATGGAATTGGTTTCAGGTCAAAATTCCTTTCCAATCAAAAGTTATGGCCAAAACAAGATCAGCTAGGGGCAAAATGGTCATTTAAAAATCGACAAAAATCATGGACATCAGAAATGACTCTAATGGATGTTTCCCAAAGTTACATGACCATACGACTTCATATGGGAAAGAAATAAATATCATATGATCCTCTGATGCGTAGAATGCGGGTTGTTACAAAACGCATGGAGTGAATTGCCTATGTGGCATGCATAAGTGGCAATATGGTCAAGGCTTCTGTTGAAAAGCAGAGTCTTGTGGTTGATGATCAAAGCATGGCCAGTGTGGCATAGCTTTGTGTAGCGTGGATTCGCGAGCCTCACACCCCGGTGTGAACCAAAAACAGGAGAAGGACCTCAGGGAGGACATGCGTTTCATTCTAGTTAGAAGTGGCGTCAATGGTTTTACACGCCTTGACGAGTTTGACTTATGTGGTTGTTGCTGTTGCGAGGCGCCTCGGTTTGATCGGACGATCCAGGTCCGATGGAGTCATTCGTTGGCTCATTTACGCCCCAAAGGGCGGGGAAACGCAGTGTTCAGAATTTCGTCTAATCCACATCGGTGGACCGGCCCTGCCGCTCCAAGGTCACTCGAGCTCTGACCTGAGGCTCGGGCTAGAGAGTCTCGAATCGGTAGAGGACTATCTTTTGCCTCGGTTCGCAGATGGAAATCCAACTTCCGATACGTGACTGTGCGGTTTTGATTGTAAACCTATATATGGCAACATAGTGGCATGGGACGCTCATGCCATCTATGATTGATATTTATGATTGAAATTATTTTGACACTATACACTTATTATAGTATCAAATGATTTGTTTTTAACGTATCATGCATTCTTTGGCTGTTATAAGGTAAAAACCATATCCTCCGGCTTGCGTTGCATTGTGTGATGGGACCTAGGTCTTATAACAGCTTCATTTTTCTTTATTTAGCATTGCGCTGTTGTTTTATGCACTGGTATTCTTGGGAGGAAACCCGTTCCATGTTATACGGCATGGTCCCTTGATTTACCTAACTTTGAAAATAAAGATTAATAACTGTTTTAGTTCTCACACCAGTCCCATGACTGACCTGGAGTTTATTGTTTTAACCTAAACTCTTGGTGCCCTTATTTTGGCACGGGCAGCTAGTAGTTTTGGTTTTGCAGATTTATATTTACAGGATCCCGGTTTATAGCAAGAACGATGTTCGGAAAGCTTTGTATCCGTATATCTCCTTCAGTTGTGTTTTGAATTATTTTCCGCTGCTATGTAATTTATTGTAATCTCTGATATTTTATAATGTATAATATTTATTTATACTCTGTATATTCTTGTATTCTGATGGAATTGTTGTAATTAACAATGAAATGTTCTTCCGTCTGCGTTCTGTTGCGGCTTGTCCTCGACTCAATCCGGGCTTTCCTCACCGGGCAAGTTCGGGTCGTTTCAAACTAATCTTTTTCAACAAAACAATAAAGATAACGACTTTGTTTTGTTGACAAATTCATTTTCAACAAACAATCAAAATGATGTGTTTGTTTTATCGACAATTCTAGTTTATCAAACAAATAAAAGTGATATACTGGTTTTGTTAAATCTAATGCGACAAAATGATATTGTTTGTTTTGACAAATCTAATGCGACCAAATGATAAGGTTTGTTTGACAACTCTAATGCGACAAAAATGATCGTGTTTGTTTGACAACTCTAATGCGTCAAAAATGTTTTCAATGTTTGTAATTTGACAAAAGCGATAAAAAGGTTTTAACTTTGATAATTTGACAAAAGTGATAAAATGATTTTAACTAATATGTTTTGACAAAAGGATGTATATTTTGTTCAATCATTCTAATTTGACGAAAATGAATGTTTTTATTTTGACTATACTAATTGAAAAAATAAATGTTTTTATTTAACTACATTACATTGACAAAAATGAATATTTTTGTTTATCTACACTATATTGACAAAAATGAATATTTTCTCTCAACTAGTATAAATTGACAAAAGTGAACGTTTTGATAAAAATGTTGTTTTTATTTCAGTACACATGTTTTGACAAAAATGAATATTTTTATTTCATATAAAATGACAACAAAAATGTTACTTTCAACTCTCCTATTTTTATTGCATATAAAATGTAAATAAAAATGCAACTTTAAAATCTACTCTTTTTAATGGAAACAATATTATATAAAAATGTAATCTTTTAGTTCTATTCTTTTTACTGAAACAATTTATAAATAAAATATAATCTTTAATGTTTAGTCTTTTTATTGAAACAAATGATAAATAAAAATGTGATCTTGAATGTTTATCTTTTTATTGAAACAAAATGGAAATAAAAATATAGAATTTAATAACTATACCCTTATTGTAACCAATCGACAATAAAAATCTAATCTTCTAATTCAATTCTTTTTATCTGTAAACAATATTACATAAGAATGTAATCTTTTAATCATGTTCTTTTTAATGTAAATAACCATTTCTAATAAAACATTATTTTACAAAAATAACAATTTTTATCTAACCTAACATTTTATAACAAACATGATATTTTTGTTCTAATTCAACATTTTATAACAAAGTGTTATTTTATTTCTAATGTAACATTTTATAACAAAATGTTATTTTATTTCTATAATGCCTTTCTTAACTATAATGACAATTTTATTCTAGTGCAACTTTTTAAACTAAAATGTCAATTTTAATTTAATACAACATTTTTGACTAAAATGTCAATTTTATTCTAATGCAACATTTTTAACTAAAATGTTGATTTTATTATAATGCAACATTTTTAACTAAAATGTTAATTTTATTCCAATGCAACATTTCTATAATAAAATGATATTGTTATCTAACATTACATTTTAAAATAAAAAATGATATTTTTAATCCTTACATAACATCTCATAATAAAATGATGTTTTAATCCTTATATAACATTTCAAAATTAAAATGATGTCTTTAATCCTTATATAACAATTCAAAATTAAAATGATGTCTTTAATCCTAAAAACAACTCTATGTTTATGGGTATAAACAAAAGAGAAAAACTTTATTATAAATTCAAATCTATGTTCATAGATTAAAATAAAAGATGGAACTTTTATCACAAGATCAAATAGATCAAATAAAAGAAGAACCTTATATTATAAATCAAATTAATATTCCTAGATCTAGATTAACAATAAGATTTTTGTTTCAAATCAGATCTAACGATAGACTATGAATTCAATTAAAAGAAAGAATTTTTATATAATAGATCGAGGATCTACAACATGAACGTCACAACCAATCACAAACAACAAACATAAAATTTCAATCTCAACATCACAGATCGGATTTCATTCATAAATCAAATATCAAGAAAATAATTAAATTCTAAATTAATTATTGAAAATAGAAATCTCACCGATTTTTGAATTATTCAAAAATTGTAGAGCACTCCATTTTAGATCTGGTATGTTCTATGTTGTAGATATCGTTGAGACGATTCCAAAGCATCCAGTTTCATACGATTCTATTTTGATTTGAGAAAGTTACAATGGTTTAAACCTTTAGTTACAAAATTATATAATTAAATAAACAATTAAAACATTTAATTACATTCTAACCCCTATCCATCATCTTCCTCTCCTACGTTTTCACGCTGAAGGTCGAACCCATCGTTGCCATTTAAAACTTCACCACGCACCATAAATCCGGTCACCAGAGACCGATCCACTGCCTCCACGACGTCCGCCATGGTCTGAGCTCCCCACGCCGTCAGCCTCTCCCAACTCGCACACCCCCAGTCACCGGAAATAGGCCACGAACGAGCCACCTTTATGCACGAAAATCGAGAGCCACAAACACCTAGAATCGATCATCACCGTATGGAATGAAAGGGTGAACATTTCTCTTCAGTTTCGATTTGAATTCATGGATTAATTCAAAGAAGGGAGAGAGAATTCTAAGGGATTAAAGCCGCACATTTCTAGCCATTGAAACTTGAAGAACGGTGGCTACGTATTGTATTAGGGTTTAGTGTATTTTGATGGTATTTATACAGTATATTTATATTATTTAATTATTAAATTCACAAAAAAGCCTGTTACTTTATACGAACTCCAAATCCAGCCCAATGAAAGATGTTCCCAGGAAAATACCCCCGTTCGGGACGCAATGAACTAGGTTTTGTAACCCAATTCAAATGTCTGTGGCCTGAAATCTTTAATTTAATATTTAAATCATTTATTTAATTAATTCAATCTTACATTTAAATTTACCGAGGCCACATATGACCTCTAAAAATTCCAGAAAAATTATTTCTAGTTATGTTTTCATGCTATGGTTCTAACAAGATTAATTTCGTCGAATTCTGAGACCATTTGAAAAATGGCCATTTTCTGGTCGATCAGATTTGACAGAAATTGACAAAACACGTTTTCTTTTGTCACGCTCACATATTAATTCTAAAAATTATGAAAATTGAAACCTAACAATAATTTGACATTCCGGTTCCAACAAAAGTGGATTCATCGAAAACGGAGGTCGTTTGAAAAATGGCTACTTTTAATATTAAAATATATATATATATATAATCTACATCGACTATTCTGAATTTTAAACTGGGCATAACTTTTGATTCCCACTATGAAATTTTGATTTTTCGGATTCGTTGGAAAAATATTTTTAAATAGATTGTAATATTTTTTGTTTCACAAAAATTCATTTTATTTTGCATCCTGTACAGTCAGTCAAAGTTCCAGTTTGACTTTTCAAACTACCGTGCTATTTCTAACTCCTTTTATATTTAATATGAATATATTCATTTTAACTTCGATTTAAATAAATTTTTAGTCGTTATTATTTAGAATAAATTATTTTAACTATTAAATTTCCATTAAAATTTATAAAATAAAATTTTTAAATTGGTTCAGAATTGCGGGTTGTTACAATGGACTTGTAAATGGATGGTGTGTCTGACATTGTATTCCTTTATACTGTATTCGTTGATCTCTGCTAAATATATATCTGTTTGGTGGCGGAGAATTTATTCTCTTGCTTAACACCCTTCTCTGAGACGTACGAGCTCAGAGGTTATATATTGGCAAAAATCGGTGGGACAGTATGGATTGATAGTGTGGCATGCTGAGATACAGTGATCCAAACTTTTATTGAAAAGTAAAGTTTGGTGGATGATGATCAAAGAACAGCTTTAATATAGCACAGCTTCGTGTAGCGTTAATTCGCGAGCCTCACACACCGGTATGGTGGTAAACTGATGGTAAGATCAGTATACTTTAGAGATGAGGATAGACACCCTACGGGTTGTCATGGATTCGGTCGACTGAGGTGATACTGGGTGTGGTCACCCTACACCAGTTGGGATAGGGCACACACCCCGATTCCCAGATGGATAGAGTTAGCGGTGTTTTCCAATGCTTGGACGTAAGCCACGGTATCTTGTTTCCTGGATAGTGCGGATGTGAATTACGGTGTTTTCGCGTGCTTGTGACGTAAACCATGGTGAATTGCACTACGCAATCGATCTTTCTAATCAGTAACCACCATGATGGAAATCCAAACTTCCAATACGACATTTTTGCAGTTTTGATTGTAGTGCCTAGTATGGCGACATGATATATGGTACCCATGCCATCTATGATTGATACATTTATATTTGAAATTTATTCCTTCACTTATAGTAATAATAAAAGATTTGTTTTAAAACGTACCAAGCATATTTGGCTATTATAAGGTAAAACTCTATCCTCCGGCTTGCGTTGCATTATGTGATGGTACCTGAGTCTTATAATAGCTTCATTTTTCTTTATTTAGCATTGCGCTATTTGTTTTAGGCACTAGTATTCTTTGGGGTAAACCCGTTCCGCGTTATATGGCGTGGTCCCTTGATTTACCTTATTTTAAAAGTAATGTTTTAAATAACTGTTTTAGTTCTCACACCAGTCTCATTACTGACCTGGAGTTTATTGTTTTAACCTAAACTCTGGGTGCCCATATTTTCCACGCGGGCAACTAATAGTTTTGGTTTTGCAGATTTATTTATACAGGATCCTGGATTTACCACTGGAGCTATATTCGGAACGCTCTGTATCCGTGTATTTCTTTCGGTTGTATTAGCTATTGTATCTTCCGCTACGCAATGTATTTATACATTTTATTTCCATTGCTATGTATTTTAGTCTCTGATATTTTTCTATGTAATATTTATTCATACTCTGAATATTCTTGTACTCTGATGTAATTGTTGTAAATAGCAATGAAATGTTCTTCTGTTTATGTTATGATTTGTCGTGTTCTCCAAGTAGTCCGCCTTCTTGTTCGGTTTAGGCCGGCCGGGAAGCACGGGTCGCTACATTTGGTATCGGAGCTTTAGTTTACAGAGCTTGAGAACAAGACACATTAGAACCAAACGAAAGAATTCATTAGAAATTGGATTAGTAATATCCAATGAGAATGACTTGTTAGAGATAGGATCAGTAGTATCCTAGAACTAGTGTGAAGAGTGAAAATTTTAAAATCAAATTTAGTTTTAAAATTTTATATTCGTATTTGAATATTTTATTTTAAATTGAGTTTGGACAATCTAGTATAGGGAGATTTTGAGTATACGCCTGACGAGATGTATACTCGAAGCCTCATATACTGGGTAGATATAGAATCACACTCTAGTTGCCCGGGGATGATTCTGATGATAGTTTAGGCATCATCAGCATCTGTGTTCGAGTTTCGAAAGTGGAATATCAATATATTTCCAATCGACTGATGTGAGAGCCAAAACCTTATTTTGAATTTATTGTTTGGAATTTGACACTAAAAATATGATTTTTTAATATATATACAAAAAAAAAATATTTTTTGGAAATTTAATTAACTAATTGATTGCTGATTGTGTTGTGTGATTATTAGTTAACTAATTAAAATATTGGAATAATAAATCCCATATGAGAATGAAAAGTTGAATTGAACCAAATTTAACCAATATATGAACGAAAGATAAATTTTGCCAAATAGAATCAAATTTTGAACAGAACTGAAAACTGATTAGAATTGCATACATGTACATGCATATATACTGAACAGGTCATCGCAAGGAGGCTGGAGAAGAGGAATAAAATTGTATGCTCAACAAATAGGTATATATTTATTGTACTTATTGGATTTTGGTGATTTTATGAGCCGATTGGCTTTTTCTTTTTCTTTTTGATTGGTGAGGGCCCTGTGAGGCTAGTTGGGGTTTTAAATGTCTCCCCGTACAAAGGAGGTTATGGCGAAATTTTTCGAAAATTTAGTGTGTTAGCCAATTTTTTGAAAAATTTGAAAATTATTAGAAACTGAAAAGTTGAAGAATGAAAGCCATAATGAAAGTTGAGTTGGTTGGTTAAACAACTTTTAGCTCCGTTCCTTTTCGAGGACGAAAAGATTCTAAGTGGGGGAGATTGTAATAACCCGGATTTTCAGAACCAATTTAATTTTTTTATTTTAGCTATTTTAATGGATTTTGAATATTTTAAATAATAACGATTAAAAATTTATTTAAATCGAAGTTAGAACGAATTTTTTAAATTTAATTGTAAAAGTAATTGGAAATGGAGCGGTAGTTTGAAAATTCGATTTCAAATTTCAAATGAATGTACAAGATTCAAAATAAATCGGATTTTAGTGAAACTAGAAATATTTGAATCTGTTTAAAAATATCTTTTCAACGAATGTGAAAAATCAAGATTTCATAGTGGGAATAAAAAGTTATGTCCAATTTAAAATTTAAAATAGTCGCTATGAAATATAATAAATAGCCATTTTGCAAACAACCTCCGTTTTTTACGAAACCACTTTTGTTGGATTCGGAATGTTAAATTATTGCTAGGTTTCAAATTCCATAATTTTTGGAATAAATATGTGAGCGCAGTAAATTTAAATGTTGTGGTAATTTAAATTTCGATTGGATCGACCAGAAAATAACCATTTTTCAAACAGTCTCCAAATTCGACGAAATTAGTTTTGTTAGGGCCGTATCATCAAAACATAGCTAGATTTAGTTTTCTGGAATTTTTGGAGTCAGTATGTGGCCCCGGTAAATTAAAACGTACGTTAAAATCAAATTTGAACGTTATATTGATTTATATTTTAATTTAAAGAAAAACTGGTCGAAACAGTCAAATTGCCTTACGAAATATATCCCATTGTGTTCAGAATGGGGGTATTTAGCTAGGGACGACAGTCGTTGGGTTTGATTCAGAGTTCGTAATGATAAACAAGTATTTTAGAATAAATAAATTATTAAAATATATATAAAAAAAGAAAATCAAAATCCTAATTTCTACTTACATCAGACGCGCCGCCGACTTCATTTTGAAGGCCGATATTCTTCAAACCGAAATCCCTAAAATTTTCCCAAACCTTTTCAAATTAAACCGTGAATTCAAAACAAAAATCGAATAGAAATTTCTGCTCTTTGGATCTATACGGAGTAGATGTTGTTTAGTGGTGTGAATCAACAGAAATTTAGTCTCTAAGTCGCCGAGTTCAACATCGTTTTCTAGGCTTCTGGGTTGTTCGAGTTACACGCCATTCAGGGAGGTGGTGGCGAACCCCTCGGCGCGTCGTGGGGAGAAGAACGATCAAGCACCGGTGAACCATAGCGGCGCGCAAGACTAACCCTAGGTCGGGGCTTTCTTAGGTATTGCGGGTTCGTGAAGGAGACAATGGAAATAGTTAAAACTGGGATTAAAGAAATGTAATTAATTGTTTTAGTTTATATAATTATATAATTAATGTGCTTAGACTTCAAATTGCCATATTTTCTTCATATGACATCAGAATCCCACGAAATGAAGTGTGTTGGATTCGTGAAGATAGACACTACATTTTATAGCAAACCAAAAATAAAATGTATCAAGTTAGAATTTGAGGGAAATATAAATTCGAACAGAACAGAAATTCATAATAAAAGAATAGAGGAGTGGAAACGAATGTGAGAACTCTCTCACACTCAAATTAATTACAGTTATTATATATGCTAGGATGCAAATGGGGCTTAGAAGCCCCCGACACTATTTATTGTACAGACCAGTGGATTGTTTGTTTGTTGTGATTGAGATTGTTATTGTGGTATATAAAAATTATATATGAACTGTATATAAAAAATATATAAAATTATTATGAAATGAAAATAAAATAAATATTCATTTACAGTCCGGACGGTTTGTTTGTTGTTTGAAAACTCCACACGGGTATTGGGATAATATTTGACATACACTGATCCCAATAATTAGTGGTATGTCAATCGATGGGTTGACAGACTGTATAAGCGTTATTTATTTATTTTAATGTTTATACAGTTGTAAAATGCACTCTAGATGTTTGAATTTTTAATGATTGTTTAGCATTATTGTGGTATACATGTGATGTTGAAATCCATATAACTAAAATTATATGGTAATTGATTGAGTCTGATTACAGTTTAGAGTTAACAAATATTTTAAATTAATATTTAGAAAATATTGAAATGTGAAGTCGTGTTAAGTCGTTAAACGCCATTTTAACACGAATGGGAATTTTGTCGATTTTATTCATTTTATAATGAATATCGAAAAGTGATTTCAAAATCTGATATTTTGAAAATATAATCATTTTAATATTATAATGATAAGGAATATTCAAATTTGATTTAAATTTGAAAATGAAATTGAAATCGTTTAAAAATGAATTTAAAATGAATTTATATAGAATATTCAATTTTGATTTGAATTTGAAAATAAAATTGAAATCGTTTTAAAATGAATATAAAACGAATTTAAAAGGAATATTCAATTTTGATTTAAATTTGGAAATCAAATTGAAATCGTTTTAAAACGAATTTATAATGGAAAATTCAATTTTGATTTGAATTTGAAAAAAAATTGAAATCGTTTTAAAATGAATATAAAACGAATTTAAAAGGAATATTCAATTTTGATTTAAATTTGAAAATCAAATTGAAATCGTTTTAAAATGAATCTATAATGGAATATTCAATTTTGATTTGAAATTGAACTGGAAGTGGAAATCGTTTTTAAAACGAATTTAAAATGATTATTAAAATTCGTTTTAAATGGAAATAGATGAAATATAATATATATATATATATATATATTATATATTTTAATGGCCTGAATAGAACGCACCGCTTAGCGATTGTTCACGAATTTCGACCATTAACTTCAAATTGATGTTACGGGAGATCCTGCCGTCAGATTCCCCTAAAACCCAAACCGTTGGGTTTGTATTGAAAAGAGCATTCGAATGAATACAAGAGATTTGTAATCTAATGGTTGGATTTTGATATATGTCCAAATAAATTTCAGAAAAGGTCGCTATGGATGCAGTTCGGTGGCCATTATTGGATACCGACTGTACGGGCGATAATAAAATTATTAAAAATATGGAAACATTATGCAAAATCATAATAAATGATTTGGAAATATTTTGGATGAAAAATTCCAGTTTTGAAAAGATGAAAATATTTTTTTATCCAAATGAACTAGTTATTAACTAGAATAATAATTTATTTATTTTTGGAAATAAATAAATTGGATTTGAAAATGGTTTCAAAATAACCAGAAATTTCCAATGAATAAATTGGAATGGAAATAATCTTCGGAATATTTCAATATTGGATTCCGTGATTATACGGATATTGTTGAGGAATTTGGAAGATATATATATATATATATATATATATCGTTATTCCAATACGACATCCGTTGGTTTCAGAATTTGATATTGAATATAAGCCGATATAATTTCTCTTCAGAGCCTTGTACTTGAAATCAAATTGGATTTTGGGTTTGTTGTGAACGATGTCTTCATTAACATTGTTCTTAAACCCAGTTTAGAAAAGAATAAATCTTTAAATTAAGATTTAGTGAAGTTTTCCAATTAATCAATATTTAATTGGAATTGAATAAAAGAATTGGATTTTTGGGTTTATGGTGAATGGTGTTTTAAATAACACATGTTCTTTAACCCAATTAACAATGAAGAATATGATTTGGAATTTATAATCTTTTAATTAAGATTTATGGATTTTCCAAAGTAAAGATTTCCAATTTAAATTGGAATTGAATGGAATTCATTTGGTAATAACGAAGTGAGTTTCTATTTTGGAAGACTGTTAATACATATGGAATTTAAATGGCTTTATCGTTATTCCATTTATATTATTATTCGGATACGGAAATTGATATCGATTATATATTGATCTGTTTTCCGTGAAGATTCCATCGGTTTGTCCAGTCCCAGGATGACCTGTATGGAAGAATGTCTGACAGAGTATATTTAATAGATCGCGTAAGTTGGTCTCTTCAAAAGTATATACGTTTGGTGGTGGAGGAATTCATTTCTCTTAGCTGTATACCCGTTGTATTTTTGGGGAAATCAATTTGTGATTTGGCGGGTATGACGATGTGACATTCGAAGTGAATAAATGTGTGATCTTTCAGAGATAAGCGTGGCCTCTAGCCTCACAATCGGGAAATGACATAAATCGGGCAGGCAGCATGGCTATGTGGGTTGCTTCCATTAAGGTGTATTCTAACCTATCTAGAGATATTCATTTCATTCTTTAATCTATTCGATGCGTTCCCATTCGGGAAACGATTGATGATCCCAACCGTTGGTGATATACATTCGATATACTCAAGAGAAATGAGTGGTCAGTCATGTGTGGCCGGGTTGCAAGATGTTCTTGTTGAACCCAATGTATTCCTCTATAGAGGTACACTATCAGAAGGTGGTTTCATACCTTGTCTGAAACACCCCACCTCCGTTAGGGTCACTCTCAAAGGGAATGCCCTAATTTTGGTGGAGGTTTATAAGTATAAGTCACAGATATACAAGACAGATATAATAACACATATTTTTGAACAGCGGAAAACAACAACTTTTATTTCATTAAAATACGTGTTACACCAACCATACCATAATTGTCTTACAATACTTCAAAAAAAACATAACATCTTCATAACTGTCTTGATTACATTATTTAAAGAAGCATAAAGAAAACATAAATAAACTGCATAAGTCCCATAATTGCTATCCAAAGCCATAGTCCAAAACGGAAAAGATCCAAGCAATACATTCTTTCTCTTCAAGCTGGATGTGAAAGCTGGATCAAGCTGCGGTATTCCCTCCCTGTGGACCTGGGGGGGGGGGGGGGGGAACGGAAGAAAAGAAGACGAAAGAAAAGTAGAGTCAGACATAAAGCCTGAGTAAGTCTAGGACTATTCAGTCTATGAATAAAGAACTGGGTATGATAAGTATAAACTAGAAATGGGAAAGCACCATAAACTATGTTAAGTTGTCTAGGGTCGAATATACTATCGTACCCCATATTAATCTCTGAACCCATATAAACTAGTTCCCAACAGGCACCCCATAATCAGGGTGAAGTGATCCATTTTAT
This sequence comes from Allium sativum, assembly GCA_030737875.1. NCBI lineage: Eukaryota > Viridiplantae > Streptophyta > Magnoliopsida > Asparagales > Amaryllidaceae > Allium > Allium sativum. Next base: position 327,226,645 of record CM060926.1, read on the forward strand.
GATGATCGGCTCCTACTCGCATAGTTACATGTGTCTTACGACCCCCGATGTTGTAGTTACCTGTGCTGGTCCCACCATGGGGTGTATCAAGTCCCATGGTGGCGGCCCGACACAACTCTAGAATGCATAGGTATGCTACTGGTGCCTAGTGCCTTATTTTTCCATGCCGGAGTGTGTGCACGTCCGCACCCCGTTAGAACCTACACTGCTGCACCACCGCCGTCGATTTGACCTCTTACAGTCAGCCCAGTAATCGTGCCCCACCCTGCCTAGTTTCAGGGTATCATGATACGCCTTGTAGGGTTACTGCTGAAAAGGGTCCCCCGCTACTAGGTTTTCTATTTCTAGCCAACATGCTAAGTTGGTTAAGTGTTTTATAAACCTAACCCCCAATCAGTCTGTTTAGTTTAGCATATTCTATTTTGATTAAATATTAATATAATTTACTTAATCCTATCAATCCTGACTCAGCCTTAATTGTCTTATTAAAGCCTCGACCTCTCACATTAGACAGGTATTGTTGTGGCTGCCTGTTGCCGGTTGGGTCCGGGCAGTATTACGCCACAACTCAGTCTAACCTCGGGTCCTTATTGGGCTCTGTGTTTAACCACCCACATTGGATAGGTATTGTTGTGACTACTGGACAGCCGGGCGGTTCCGGGCAGGTTTACATCACAACTCAATCCAACCTCGGGTTAAACACATCGTATTTTCTATATTTACATATTTTGTCTCTTTTCTTTTTATATGTAAATATTTGCGGCCCATTATTCAAATTCATCTTTATTGGTTAAAATTTATTTATGCCACTTAATTGTTTTTCAAGGTTGTTGGCATGCGTCAAACATGCCAACACATATGTTCTACATTTTAGCCCAAACGTCATTACCCCCGTTTTACACGTTCGCTCCAATGTAAGGTGTGTTGGGTTTAATACTTAAACCCAATTTAGCCAAATGAAAAGGGGAGGCTTATAACATGGTGTTTGTAAGGTAACATGAAAAAGGGGAGTGTGAACGCATGAACTTGCAACGAACGATTCAATTAACATAAAGTAGGCACATGTGAACTTGCAATTGTAACATCATATAATCATGGCATAACATGAATCATTTTATTCATATAATCATGGCATAATAAATACTTAAACATGAATCATCCTATTCATATAATTATGGCATAAACAATACTTAAACATGCATCGTTCTATTCATATAATCATGGCATAAATAATACATGAATCATTGTAAACTTCCAATTGGGATGTAAATCTAACTTAATTGTGTCACATATATTATGATAACAACATAAGCCTAAAAACATGTTTTTCAACTAGGCATAATAACAAACATAGTTTAGCCATGTTCATAAAATTAATACAAGTTCACAAAGATGCTTGCTTTTGTCACTATCACAAAAGCATGATTTTACTATGATGCCAATTCCAACATAATCTTTATATGAATCATAATACTTAAGTGGATCAAATTATACTAAAGATGACCATAAAATTATACATCATGTTGGCCTAACGGTAAATCATATACTTGCATGAATCTCAAATAAACTATTACAACATATAGTTGTTACTTTCAACATGAATCATATACTTGCAATTATCAAATGGGTGTTGTAAATAACTACCACAAACATGTAGTTTTCAATATGAATCATATGCTTGCATGAATCCCAATTAAAATTCCACAACATGTGGTTGTCAACATAATCATATACTTGTATGAATCCAATCGTACACCATAGCATTGCCAAATCGTTTAGAATCAAAATAACATACAAATATAGATTATTATCGCCACAATTCCAACGCAAATCACGTACTTGCAAATATCCAATCGTATACCATAATATTCCCAAATCGTTTAGCATCAAAGCAACATACAATTATAGATTATTATCGCCACAATTCCATTTCTTGCTTTACACAAATCAACACAATTATTTAATTCATATCGGAATAGCACTCTACTTACAACGTATGACGAATCTTCGATTCAGGAATCTGAATTCTGAATTTGGAGATGCTATCCTTTGTTGTGGGCATTGATTTGATTTGATTAACGTTGCTTTAAGCTTTGAATTATCTCCTAGTTGTCTCTCTATTTCTGACGGCTATCCTCAGTCTCTCCTCAGCAGCATGACGGTCTCATCTCCATTTTAGTTTATGTGAATTAGGGTTAGTCTTAGGTCCTTTTTATAGAGTTTGTGAGTTGATTTAGACCGTCGATGAAGCTTGGTTCAATAATAGCCGTTCGTTTGAAGGAGAGACCAACCAGGAGCTGACACCTATCCCTAGTGACAAGGCAAAGCTCAGAAAATCGACCAAACACAGACCTGGCCAGCCAGGACTTGACCAGACCTGACCAGCAGGTCATTTTTGACCTGGGCGCACTTGGAAGGTGCGCCAGGTCAAAAATGTACTGGCGCACTTCCCAAGTGCGCCAGTTCATTTTTGTTCTGGCGCACTTCCCAAGTGCACCAGTGCATTCTGACCCGTTTTCTGGTTTTTCGCCCAACTTCGTTCGTCCATATCTTCTTCATACGTTATCCGTTTTATACAAACTCGGACTCTATCTCAAGCAGAATTCCGAGACGAACGCAATGGCGTATACCATTTCCCTTAATTCTTTGATTTGAAATTAGTTATACTTTAATTTATGAATTTCACAGTTATAGAATACACGGGGTGTTACATTCTCCCCCACCTAAAAGGATTTCGTCCCCGAAATCTTCAAGTTCAGGAAGAATGTACATCCTAACATCCAAACATCCATCTACTCATCCATCAAACACGGGCATCCATTGTCCTTAAAAGACTTCTAATGCTTCATGATCATGTGCGAAGTGTGTGTGTACATGTACTTATCTAATGCAAAATCAGGCGGTCTACTGATTCAGTTGACCTCCTTAATGCGAATTATGTAAGTGCCATGAACCCATTATGTATGCAAATTTTCCTATTCATGATTCTACATGAGTGCACAATCATTCATACAAATGCAATATCCATATGACAACACATTAAACTTTGACCATATACGAATATAAATACATATATGCATAAGCAGTATGAAGTGACTGAACCGATCTAAGACCTAGATTGTGTGTGTATATGCAACCACGAGCAACCGCTAGCAACCACTTGCAGCCACTTGCAACCATCATCCATAACATGTTTCAATTACATGTTTTCATCCAATAGAGTTTCTACCTAAAAGATACGGTCGAGGAGATATACCTAAAAAGATAGATAAAAGCGCAACTTAAGGAAAAAGGAAAGATCAAAGATGTACCCTTGAAAAGAAAAGGGTAGGCTGCGCGTATTCTAGCTTCAGTTTCCCAAGTTGCATCTTCCTCGGCGTCGCTCCACTGAACTTTGACGAGCTTGACTTCGCGGTTGCGTAGCTTCTTCACTTCCGTTTCTAATACGCGGGTTGGAACTTTCCTCACGGTTGCTTCACGTTCCACTTCAGCTTCTTCTAGGATATTTGGCTCTACCACTTCAGCAGATTCATGAAGACATTTTCGAAGATGTGAAACATGAAAAACGTTGTGAACTCCGGCCAGCTTTTCGGGTAGCTCTAATCTATAGGCCATTTTCCCAATTTTCTCGATGATAGGGAATGGCCCTACGAACCTTGGTGCTAGCTTTCCTGTGGTTCCAAAACGAACAACGTTCCTTAACGGAGATACCTTAAGAAAAACTCTGTCCCCAACCTCAAATTCAAGGTTGGTTTTCCTCTTGTCAGCGTAGGACTTTTGTCTGTCTTGGGCCGTCTTCATCCTTCTTCGTATTAAGTCTACTTTCTCTGAAGTTTCTTGGATCATATCTGGTCCAAGTATGAGCTTATCAGTAGACTCCCACCAACAAGTGGGCGATCGACATGGTCTCCCATATAAAGCTTCGAAGGGCGCCATTCCGATGGTTGCTTGATAGTTGTTGTTATATGCAAATTCCACCAAAGGAAGATGGTCTTCCCACGTCCCTCCGAAGTCAAGGATGCACAGTCTTAAAAGGTCCTCCAAAACTCTGTTCACCCTTTCTGTTTGGCCGTCGGTTTGGGGATGATAGGCTGTGCTCAAGCATAACTGTGTGCCTACCGCTTCTTGCAGACTCCGCCAAAACTCACTTGTGAAGATAGGGTCTCGGTCACTAACAATGCTAGACGGTATTCCATGGAGTCGGACAATTTCCTTGAGGTAAAGAGATGCTAGAGTTGAGGCAGTTCTTTTACTTTTGACAAGTAAAAAGTTGGCGCTTTTAGTAAGCCTATCCACTATTACCCAAATGCTAGTGTTGCCTCTCCTAGACCTAGGTAGCCCATCGATGAAGTCCATTGAGATGCTATCCCACTTCCACTGCGGGACCTCTAGAGGATGTAGCAGACCGCCAGGCTTTTTCTGTTCTGCCTTAACCTGTTGGCACACCATACACTTAGAAACGAATTCTGCCACGTCTTTCTTCATGCCGTTCCAAAAGAAAGTTCTTTTTATGTCCTTGTACATTTTATCTCCGCCTGGGTGTATTGTCATCTTGGAGTGATGTGCTTCCTCGAGAACCGTCTTTACTAAATCCCTTGTCTGTAGGACGCATAGTCTTCCGTCTCGCCTTAGCCAACCCTTATCGTCAATGGAGTATCTGTTGAGGTGACTTGAAGTCTCACCCCTAATTAGCATATCAATCGTCTCCACAAGCTGAGGGTCTTCGCGTTGTGCTGTCCCTATTGAGTCCACTAAAGTCGGGCGTACTTCGAGAGATGCTAGCAAGCTTGGTACAAAATCGGAGGAGGGCCTAAAGTCAAAGCTGGATATAAACTCTAGGCTTTGTCTTTCAACAAACAACGGGCTTAGGGTTAGTTTCTTTCAGCTCAACGCGTCTGCCACTACGTTGCCTTTGCCCGGAGTATAGGAGATCTCAAAATCATACGAGGCAAGGAATTCCATCCATCTCTGTTGCCTCAAGTTAAGATCTTTCAGCGAGAAAAGATATTTCAACGATTTATGGTCAGTGTAAAGTTCGAACTTCTCACCTAGGAGATAGTGTCGCCAAGACTTGAGTGCAAAGGCGATGGCGGCTAATTCAAGATCGTGGGTCGGGTAGTTCTTTTCGTGCACTTTCAACTGCATCCCGCCATAAGCTACTACCCTTCCTTCTTGCATTAAGACGGCGCCTAACCCTGTCCCACATGCATCAGTATAAACGGTGAACATCTTGCTTCCATCTGGCAACGTCAAAACTGGGGCTGTTGTAAGAGCCCTTTTCAGTCGCTGGAAAGAAAACTCGCAATCCAAGTCCCAATTGAACACTAGATTCTTCTTGGTCAACTTTGTGAGCGGAGCTGAGATTTTCGCAAAATCCCTTATGAACTTTCGATAGAAACCTGCTAGTCCTAGAAAACTTCGGACCTCAGTTGCATTCCTTGGTGTCTTCCAATCCTGTACCGCCACTACCTTAGCAGGGTCCACTGCTAACCCTTGTTTGGATACTATGTGTCCAAGGAACCTCAATTCTTCTCTCCAAAAGTGGCATTTGGAGAATTTGGCTTTTAGCTGATGGACTCGCAGCATTTCCATGATTGCCCTTAAGTGCTGAGCATGTTCCTCTTCACTCTTTGAGAAGATAAGGATATCGTCTACGAAGACCACTACGAACTTATTGAGGAAATCTCTGAATACCCTACTCATCAGGTCCACGAAGTAAGCAGGCGCATTTGTCAAGCCGAAAGGCATGACAATCCATTCAAAGAAGCCGTCTGGGGTTCTGAATGCCGTTTTATCGATGCTATCTTCAGCCACCCTTAGCTGATGAAAACCGGTCGCTAAATCGAGTTGGGAGAAAACAGACGCTCCTACAAGCTGATCAAACAGATTGTCAATTCTGGGGAGAGGGTGCTTATTCTTTTTCGTTAGCTTGTTGAGCTCCCTATAGTCAACACATAGACGGCGTGAACCATCCGCCTTTATGGCGAGCACCACTGGAGCGCCCCATTCTGAAATGCTCCTTCTAATGAACCCCTTCTCTAGAAGCTCTTTAATCTGTTTACTGAGCTCTTTCCATTCCCGTGGATCCATGTGTCTAACGGGCAACGCAACGGGCTTTGCATTATCTACAAGATATAAACGGAAGTCTATCTCCCGCTTCGGAGGCAAGCCCTTCACCTCTTCGAAGACATCCGGATATTCCCGGACCACTCTAACTAATTGCAAATTTTCAACAGAGGCATCTAGCGATTCAAGATAACTAAGCATAACCGCATACGAGGGATTACAAGAAATTTCCAAAGTGTTACCAAGCTGGGTTAGGAGCCTAACAACCCTTTTCTCACAATCAAGGATGGCCCCATTACTGGATAGCCAATCCATGCCCAAAATCAAACCATATCCCGAAAAGCCCAAAACAAAGGCACTACATTTAAATTCTACGCTTAGAATAGAAATTTTCAATCCCAAACAGATCATAGACAAATGAGCTGGGCCCCCAATTGGGTTTGAAACAATTAAGGGGTCCTCCACCATACTAGTTTTTAGGTGCAGAGATTCTACTAAAGCAGACGAGATAAAGGAGTGTGATGCGCCAGAATCAAATAAAGTGCGAACGGGGTGATCATAAAGATAAACTACACTTTCTACAGAAGTATTTATACCTCGCTGTTGCAGAGGTGGCGCCTCTAGCACATGAACCTGTGCCCCTGTGGTGGATCCAGCCCTCTGCCCCTGTCCTCGTTTCTTTGGGCAGTCCTTAGCCATGTGGCCTGTCTCACCGCAAGAAAAGCACCCGCCATTCATCTTGGCCTTCTTTTTCCGGCAATCTTTCACTACGTGCCCCACTTTGCCACAGAATTTACACTTCCTCTTCTCTTGGGACCTGTTGTCTTTCCCGCCCTTCTTAAAGTCTGTCTTCTCAGGGCAGTCTTTGCTGATGTGTCCAGTCTCCCCACAATGAAAACATTCTCCTTGCTTTCTTTTCCTCTTTCTACAATCCTTGGCTATGTGCCCTTCCGTACCGCAAAAATTGCATTTCCTTTTTTCTCGTTTCTTGTTATTACTGTTACGATCCTTTCTTGTTTGACTATTATTCGTCTTCCTGCTCTGTGACTCTTTCGCTTGATGGTTCACGTGGAGGAGGAGGAGAGAAAGCGTCAGCAGCTGGGGAGTAAGGTCTTCAGACATGCTGAAACAGAAAGGATAGATTCAAAACGAAGGATAGAGGACAGTACCTATGGCTTTGGGGGACTTTGCCTTTTTAAAATAAAATAATAATTTATCTTTTAAAAATGCTTCTTTAAATTTCCTTTTTGAAAATAAATTTTCAAAACTTTTTATCTTATCTGGTAAACCTATGCTCTGATACCAAGTGAAACACCCCACCTCCGTTAGGGTTACTCTCAAAGGGAATGCCCTAATTTTGGTGGAGGTTTATAAGTATAAGTCACAGACATACAAGACAGATATAATAACACATATTTTTGAACAGCGGAAAACAACAAGTTTTATTTCATTAAAATACGTGTTACACCAACCATACCATAATTGTCTTACAATACTTCAAAAAAAAACATAACATCTTCATAACTGTCTTGATTACATTATTTAAAGAAGCATAAAGAAAAAAAAAATTAAACTGCATAAGTCCCATAATTGCTATCCAAAGCCATAGTCCAAAACGGAAAAGATCCAAGCAATACATTCTTTCTCTTCAAGCTGGATGTGAAAGCTGGATCAAGCTGCGGTATTCCCTCCCTGCGGACCTGGGGGGGGGGGGAGGGGGAACGGAAGAAAAGAAGACGAAAGAAAAGTAGAGTCAGACATAAAGCCTGAGTAAGTCTAGGACTATTCAGTCTATGAATAAAGAACTGGGTATGATAAGTATAAACTAGAAATGGGAAAGCACCATAAACTAAGTTAAGTTGTCTAGGGTCGAATATACTATCGTACCCCATATTAATCTCTGAACCCATATAAACTAGTTCCCAACAGGCACCCCATAATCAGGGTGAAGTGATCCATTTTATGATGATCGGCTCCTACTCGCATAGTTACATGTGTCTTACGACCCCCGATGTTGTAGTTACCTGTGCTGGTCCCACCATGGGGTGTATCAAGTCCCATGGTGGTGGCCCGACACAACTCTAGAATGCACAGGTATGCTACTGGTGCCCAGTGCCTTATTTTTCTGCGTCGGAGTGTGTGCACGCCCGCACCCCATTAGAACCTACACTGCTGCACCACCGCCGTCGATTTGACCTCTTACAGTCAGCCCAGTAATCGTGCCCCACCCTGCCTAGTTTCAGGGTATCATGATACGCCTTGTAGGGTTACTGCTGAAAAGGGTCCCCCGCTACTAGGTTTTCTATTTCTAGCCAACATGCTAAATTGGTTAAGTGTTTTATAAACCTAACCCCCAATCAATCTGTTTAGTTTAGCATGTTCTATTTTGATTAAGTATTAATATAATTTACTTAATCCTATTAATCCTGACTCAGCCTTAATTGTCTTATTAAAGCCTCGACCTCTCACATTAGACAGGTATTGTTGTGGCTGCCTGTTGCCGGTTGGGTCCGGGCAGTCTTACGCCACAACTCAGTCTAACCTCAGGTCCTTATTGGGCTCTGTGTTTAACCACCCACATTGGATAGGTATTGTTGTGACTACTGGACAGTCGGGCGGTTCCGGGCAGGTTTACATCACAACTCAATCCAACCTCGGGTTAAACACATCGTATTTTCTATATTTACATATTTTGTCTCTTTTCTTTTTATATGTAAATATTTGCGGCCCATTATTCAAATTCATCTTTATTGGTTAAAATTTATTTATGCCACTTAATTGTTTTTCAAGGTTGTTGGCATGCGTCAAACATGCCAACACATATGTTCTACATTTTAGCCCAAACGTCATTACCCCCGTTTTACACGTTCGCTCCAATGTAAGGTGTGTTGGGTTTAATACTTAAACCCAATTTAGCCAAATTAAAAGGGGAGGCTTATAACATAGTGTTTGTAAGGTAACATGAAAAAGGGGAGTGTGAACGCATGAAATTGCAACGAACGATTCAATTAACATAAAGTAGGCACATGTGAACTTGCAATTGTAACATCATATAATCATGGCATAACATGAATCATTTTATTCATATAATCATGGCATAATAAATACTTAAACATGAATCATCCTATTCATATAATTATGGCATAAACAATACTTAAACATGCATCGTTCTATTCATATAATCATGGCATAAATAATACATGAATCATTGTAAACTTCCAATTGGGATGTAAATCTAACTTAATTGTGTCACATATATTATGATAACAACATAAGCCTAAAAACATGTTTTTCAACTAGGCATAATAACAAACATAGTTTAGCCATGTTCATAAAATTAATACAAGTTCACAAAGATGCTTGCTTTTGTCACTATCACAAAAGCATGATTTTACTATGATGCCAATTCCAACATAATCTTTATATGAATCATAATACTTAAGTGGATCAAATTATACTAAAGATGACCATAAAATTATACATCATGTTGGCCTAACGGTAAATCATATACTTGCATGAATCTCAAATAAACTATTACAACATATAGTTGTTACTTTCAACATGAATCATATACTTGCAATTATCAAATGGGTGTTGTAAATAACTACCACAAACATGTAGTTTTCAATATGAATCATATGCTTGCATGAATCCCAATTAAAATTCCACAACATGTGGTTGTCAACATAAATCATATACTTGTATGAATCCAATCGTACACCATAGCATTGCCAAATCATTTAGAATCAAAATAACATACAAATATAGATTATTATCGCCACAATTCCAACGCAAATCACGTACTTGCAAATATCCAATCGTATACCATAATATTCCCAAATCGTTTAGCATCAAAGCAACATACAATTATAGATTATTATCGCCACAATTCCATTTCTTACTTTACACAAATCAACACAATTATTTAATTCACATCGGAATAGCACTCTACTTACAACGTATGACGAATCTTCGATTCAGGAATCTGAATTCTGAATTTGGAGATGCCATCCTTTGTTGTGGGCGTTGCTTTGATTTGATTAACGTTGCTTTAAGCTTTGAATTATCTCCTAGTTGTCTCTCTATTTCTGACGGCTATCCTCAGTCTCTCCTCAGCAGCATGACGGTCTCATCTCCATTTTAGTTTATGTGAATTAGGGTTAGTCTTAGGTCCTTTTTATAGAGTTTGTGAGTTGATTTAGACCGTCGATGAAGCTTGGTTCAATAATAGCCGTTCGTTTGAAGGAGAGACCAACCAGAAGCTGACACCTAGCCCTAGTGACAAGGCAAGGCTCAGAAAATCGACCAAACACAGACCTGGCCAGCCAGGACTTGACCAGACCTGACCAGCAGGTCATTTTTGATCTGGGCGCACTTGGCAGGTGCGCCAGGTCAAAAATGTACTGGCGCACTTCCCAAGTGCGCCAGTTCATTTTTGTTCTGGCGCACTTCCCAAGTGCGCCAGTGCATTCTGACCCGTTTTCTGGTTTTTCGCCCAACTTCGTTTGCCCATATCTTCTTCATACTATATCCGTTTTATACAAATTCGGACTCTATCTCAAGCAGAATTCCGAGACGAACGCAATGGCGTATCCCGTTTCCCTTAATTCTTTGATTTGAAATTAGTTATACTTTAATTTATGAATTTCACAGTTATAGAATACACGGGGTATTACATTGTCATAGTTGGAAATCCATTATCCAATAAGTGTTCGCGATTTTTATTGTATATTATGTATGTGGAACATGAGATGAAAGTGTTTCGCTAGATGATTATTATATTGTGATTGATAGACACTAATATAATATCAAAAGGGCTTTGATATAAAAGATCATTGTTTCTTTCAAAATGATTTGAAAGTTAAATCAAATTGATTTGGATTCTCATCAGGGAAAAATCCGTTACGTTTATACGGCGTGGTCTTATGAGATATCGTTTAATTGCTCAACTGTTTTTAAATTGTTTTACTCACACTAGTCCCATGACTGACCCAGAGTTTATTTTGTTTTGTTTTTTCCCTAAACTCTTGGGTGCCCAATTTTGTACGGGCAGTCAAGTAGTCAGGATTTTACAGATATACTTGGAGAGTTTGGAGCAGGAGGTTTCAGGATTATATAACTATTGTTTATTTCCGCTGTGTAGTAACTGTTATACTCTGATAATGTTATCGTATACATATACTGATTTTATTTCAAAGTTATGTATCTATTATATATTGTTCGTTCCGTTGTGAGATTCGTGTTACTCTGATGTTGTACGTTCTTCTTTTTCTTCTATTCTAAGTTTCTATCTTATCTATTCTCACCCTCTAATTTCTTTCATGGACTATCCGGTATTTCCAATGCTTGGGTAGTCGACATTGAGTTTATGTCGATAACCAGAATCGCAAATTCCCCGGGTCGTTAAAGGTTTAGATTTGCAAGTTTGAGGAAAAATCTAAGAAACAAAATACTATAGCAAGGAGCCATTTGTGAGCAAACACTTAAAAACTATCTACTGTTATATATCGATTCTAGTATACTTTGATTATATGTGTGCTACTTTCATGTTTGATTCGAGTATGTAAGTTAGTTAAGGGGTTAACTTCGGGAATAGTTAGATTAAAACCTAAAGGTTTGGACAAACCATGGAGATGTAAATCAAGACAGTGATCAAAATTTACAAAAGACAGTAAAATACCAATAAAGAGCAGCAGTATTAAACACTTGTGAGTAAACAGTTAATTTTTCTTTTATAGTTTAAGTTCAAATTATAGGTGTGGCGATATATCTTGGATTCCACATATATGTTCAAATTTTGGAAACCAAATAAACAGAGTACACAAAACCTAAAGAAACAATTTTGCAAAGGACAGTGAATCAATTTGTAAGTAGACCCATGATATTTCTCCACTGTTAATTTACATTTAATTCGTATCTCAACTATATGAATGTTGATTAAATTAAATGAATGGTTGAAGTGTTTAAAACAGTTAAATCATAAAATAAGGACTCTATAACTTGAGACAGTAACTTAAAAGTAGCAGTATTATATATTGGTTAGCGAACTTTCCTATTTTCTTCATTTTTATTCTTGGTCTGCTTCATATGCATATACCTGAGACTTTGCGCGTAATGTATCATCGATTCTAAACATAGATTAAAAATCAAATCTCTGTTACATATCATAAGGACACAGCAAGAGTAGTAAGAAGAAATACAACCACAGAAATATATATGTGTTATTATCTTTGGTGAAGTTTTCATTCCAAGACATAGACTTCTTGGATAGCTTTTATTGTATGAACCTGGAAATAAAAACAAATGAATGAATAAATGGACTGTCTGAGCTGAATGGGGTGTACATTTGTTTAATGCAAGAAGATTGAGTGGTGATAACGTGGCCACCTACCAGTATGTGCTCAATCAAACAAATCTGTTTAGTTAATAATTCCTCCCGTTAGTTCGAGTTCTTCTTGAGATTTGTTAAGGGAATTTAAAGTGTCTTACCAGGAAATGAATCCGAGAATGGACTACCACAATAACAGAAATACTTTATTTGATGGAATTGAAGAAGGTTCACCTTTAAGTGATGTGTAAATATTGAATTTTTTCACAGAGGGTCGGATGATTTTCCGATGATAAGGTTGAGTTCAGGTGAGCGAACGGGACTTGCGGTGGTGACCGGGACGATGGTTTGGCAGTGGAACTGGTCGTGCATGTGCACACGGTTGGTGCAGTGTACAAGTGAAGGGATGCAAGAAGAAACAGGGTGTAAAAGAATGAGAATGGAATGGCAAAGAGATGATCGAATCAAAGCAATGCATCATATTTATTGCCAAGCTCGTGTCCCGCTATGGATTTCTGATCGCTGGCATGGATTCAAGAATAAGGGAAGGATAGGGAACGAAATGTAGGAGTAGGAATTAGAAACAATAATATAAGTACTTAAATCAATATAAGAAGATAGGTATATGGTAAGAGAGAAAATAAACTAGAAGTAAAGTAGGAATTAACCAAGACAGGAATGGATATTGGTGGAGTAAGATTGAACAGCAAAAGTGACGAGCTGAAATGGAATTTTTCAATCTAACAAATTGAATTCCAAATATAATATTTACTGAACTGAAAATATAAATCCCTGGAAATCCTTCTAGTAATTTTCTTCTTACTTGTTCTGAAGACTGAATTATTTTACTATACTGTGATTGTGGAAAACCAAAAATTTGGTTCGTTGGTAATGCAAGATACTGGAACATAGGAACAAGATCAGGCAAAATGGAAAATGGACAAATGGCAGTCCCATGTGAAAGATCGGAAGATGCGTGAATCCAAATTTTGTGTTGCCAGAAGAGCGGTGGTATGTGCTTTTAATTATGGCATAAGGACGAAGTATAAAACAGGGTAGGAGATCCATTTTCATTGCAAACTATGATCGTATGTGACCGAATGAACATAAAACACATTACGGTAAATAGCATAAGAATATTCCTAGTATATTCCTTACCCTTTATTATAAAACATCATATGACCCTTAACCCTTTCATTTCTTTCTCTTTCAAAAAATCAAATAAATTCAAAATATCAACGAAATTTAGGGAAAATTCATTCACTGAGTTCCGTTTTTGATTAGCTTCTTCCCCATATAGCTTTCAAGTGGGTTTGACAAGATTTCGTTCGCTGTAAATTGGTAACAGCGAGATTTAGGGTTTGGAATTCGAAGATACAAGCATCAATACAAGTTTTTACCGTCGTATTTGGATTTGTTGGTTTATTTGGCAGCTGCGTGAATTTTCTTTTGAGGGATTTGAAGCTTTTGATGTCGCGCCTTCTACTGTAGCGTCGAGTTTGAGCTGAAGCCGCGGTCTCTGATGGTGCTGCGGGGTGAATATTGAGGGTATAGGAAGGACGAGCCTGATGAGAGATGGAGACTGGTGGTGTTTGTTTTGGAATTCATGGAGTAGGAAAGGAGGAAGGATCGGTGCATATAGCTCTAATGGTGTATATTGTAGGAGATGGGGTTTGAAGACTATACTGGGAAAGGAAGATTGATGTTTTTTTGTGTTAAGCCTTTATTAGTGATGTTGGTGAAAGTGTTAAGGGGGAAGGATGATCAGCAGAGTTTACGTTAATGGTAAATGTTGGATGGCAGCACTGTTTGTGAAGAAATGGGGTAAGAAGGAAGAATGGATGGCATGGAATTTTGGCAATAACGGGAAGAAGGTTTGAGAAAACCGTACGGTGGGAAAGAAAGGTGATTGGGAAGACTGTATTTTGTGATATGTTGTTTTGGGGTAGTTGAATGGAGGAAAATACTATCAAACGTAGGTATCAAAGTTGAATTAAGGAGGGATGGCCCATTGTGTTCTCATGCATGCAACTGTGCAGTGTGGAAAGATGAAGGTGTAGTTTTTATATAAGCTGGGGCGTTGGTTTAAGGGTCTCAACGCTGACATCAGGGTGGCCACGAGTTCAACAAAAATTGAAAGAAGACTGTATATATGTGATGTGGAGAAGATGGTAATAGGGAGCAACAGAGTGTATTCAGTTTATGAAATAAGTGTAGAAGGAGGATAAAGGGACGGGGAGTGTGGTGATGATGAACTGTTCCTGTAGCCGAAATCTTGAATAACAGAGAAGATGAAAAAGAATTAACGTTAAAAGGTTTGTTAGTTATAATTAATAATTAATCATCTTAATAATTATAGTTAGGCAGAAATAAATTGAATTAAATTAGTATTAAAAACTAATGGCCTTTTTAATTGTTTTAAAATTGCAACTATTATAACTAATCAGTTTGTGATCAGAATTGGACGCAATCGAATCCGTTGGAACCGACGTTATGGAACTATTTGGGGCAGATAACAAAGCTACTGGAATTTCATGATAAAATCAAAGTCTGTTTGATTTTAGAATGGAACGGAAGCAGAATCATCAACTGCGAACCAAGGTGAGTAAACTCACTAACTCTGGCTCGTTTATATTTTTTATATAATCGGGTTTTAAATTTATTTATAGTTATTTTATACTGTGACGGTTGTTTGGATGAATTGTTGATAAAAAGGATTTTCAGGCATAAGGAAAAAGTCAAACAAAAATTTATCTATAAGGACACTCAACAAAAAAATTATCCTTAAGGACAATTTTACACTAGACAGTGGAATTCAGGGGCCCACTAGCATTTTATAGTTTACTCTAAACTTTGTCCTTTTGGCTAATATTTTTTCCTTTTGCCTTTTGACATAATTTTTTGTTTTTTCTGTTCTTCACACTATTTTCCTTTTAATAAAATTGGTTGAAATGGTTGATAAAATTACATCGTTGATCGATTATTAGTTCTGATATTTCATATTGATGTGAAATATTATTATTGATGTTGATTAACATCTTTGGATGCAGGGAAATAGGTTGGAGGGACCCAACTGGAATCCTTAACATTTATATTACTGTTTTTATTTGATGTTGATATGTGATGTGTTACAAAATCTATGATTGGATATGTTGTGTGTGAATTTCCCTGGCCCTAGAAACTCGGTATTTTAAATACTGTATAATATTTTTGAATATGGAGAAGAAAAATTGGGATTTAAAAATGGAACTATTTCCAGAATAGAAATAAAATTTCGAATAGAACTGAAAATAGAAACCTGTTCAAATGGATAAATCAAGAGGTTGTTTATAAATGAAAGTATAAATTAAGTGAATTATTTATCATTGGATAAACTGAAATATAAATTCAATTTTTGAATTTATATGGAAAAGTGGAAATTGGTTTTGAAACCAATATTTGAAAAGAGATTTGACCTTAGCAAAATTTTAAAGGAAGTTATAAGTGAGATTTGAAATGACTGAAATAAAGAATGAGAGTTATATGAAAATTATGAATAGAACTATAAATAGAATTTTGGGTTTATGATATTATTTATAAATATGGAATCAAACTGATTTGATCATATAAAAGAAATATATTCATGATTAAAGTGAATAGTGGTTTAAAGCAAATATTTTACAAATGAAATACCTATAAAGAAAATTTAGATTTGTAATATGAATCCAAATTGGGACTTGAATGAAAAAGGGAAATGGAGAATCATTTTCAAAAGAAATTGATGAGTTTTATTCCAAAGGTCGGAATATAAATAAATTGAGATAAATCTAAGGAATTTTTAATTCGAATTCGACTATGTCGAATATTATTGTAACGATTTATTTTTAGAGAAAGATAACTAAAATTCTACTTAATATAAAAATATGATTTAAATCGAGTTCTATGCTTTGAAATGATATACTATTATTATGGTTAAATGAGTACAATTTGTAGAAATCAAATGAAGTCGATTTTGGAAATTATGAAACGTATAGCGTGTAAATATACTTGAAAGGAAATTTGAATTGTTACATAAATAAAATGGTGTAAATTGCAGTTTTATAAAATGAGATATATAAATATAATATGGGTTTATAAGTGACTTAATTTGAATCTAAAATAGTATTTACAAATAAAAATCAAGTGAATTGTTAAACGAATCTTGATTCCTATTTAGGAGTGATATTCATATTTGAAGTGAATAATGATTATTTTGCGTATGGGAATAATTATAAGGCCAATTAGAGTTAAACTGAAATGGTAGATTGTTCTGAAGTTCAGAATATTAATCGAATGTGGATTATTCGAAAGAGGATTATTTATTAAAAATTCGATTATATCGAATTCAGGGAAATATTTTTCACTTTCCGTATTAATGAAGATTTAATTAATTAATTGATTAGTTATATATATTTAGTTTAATGAATAAAAGTGATATTTTAAAACTTATATTTTAGAAACAGGAATTTACAACGCTACTACCATAATAAATGTTATTTAAATCTAAACAGCGATTTTAGCGATGTCATTATAATAAATGTTTTGTAAACCTGAACAATGATTTTAACGCTGCCGTTATAATAAATGTCTTATAAATCAAATATTTGGAAACAGCGATTATAACGCTACGTTATAATCAATGTTTTTCCGTAAAAGAAGTGGATTCTTAGATTGAATCTGAGAGTCGCATTTTGTTTGAAGTTATGAGCTTTGACTATTTCGAAGTTGAGAATGTTGTTCAATTAAGGTCTGAGAGGTAATTATACCCCAACTTGATTGACTTCATGATTGATGGAGGAATAGTTAAGGTTCGATAGTGAAGATTGGTTAGCAATATGGTTAGTAAATAAATGATTAGTGGTTTGAGTTATGATAACGATGTTTGATAACATCGCGTTAATTGAAAGGAATTCGAAATGTTTCCTATGCGTAGAAAATGAAATGAATTGGTTTATGAGGAATTAAGAAATGGAATATGGAAATATTTTCCGATATTAATAAGGCATATTTTCTAAATATAGAAAATAAGAATTCGTGAATATATAGAAATGTTTTCTAACTGGAAAAAAAGATATTTTCTCGAATAAAGAAATTATGATATTGGAAATGTTTTCCCAAGAATCGAGAGAGGAAATCGAGCTTGGAAAGGATACGAAAGGTGGGAAATGGGAATTGAAAATGGTAATATAATAAGAAATTGATTTAAAAGGGGCCAATATTGTTTGATGGTTGATCGGTAGAAAATTCCATTTGAAATATAGGATTGTTGGCTGGATGTATGTTCCTTTGATAGTTAAATCACCGGCTATCAAAGTTTTAGTTTATTTTATACCTCCATTGTCGATACGGAGAGACCTGGATCAAGTTTAATATCTGAAAACCACTCCGTATTGGCATTAGCGTTACGAATCAACTTATCCTGAAGATAATTGAAGACGGAGGAAAATGCAAGGGCTATTCTGTGAATCCTAGGTAGAATTGTCCAAGATGGATTAATAAAATGGTGCCTTTGGTTTGTCCAGTCCCAGGACAACATATAAGGCGAATGTCTAACGACATGACATTCAAAGTAAATGATGGAAGGATGTGCTGAAAGATAATCGTGACCTCAAGCCTCATCAAATTTGGGCAGTTAAGTAATCGGGATTTTACAGATTTACTTGGAGGAGCTTGAAGCAGGAGGCTTCACCAGTTAGCTATAGACTGTCATATTTTCCGCTGTGTATTGTGTTCGTATCTGGAAGGTGTTCATAACTGTTCTATAAATAGCTGTTGTGCTCTGATGGTGGTATGTTTATAAAGTTACTGATTTGTATTTCAAATTTTATGTTATTTAATATATTTTATTCGTTCCGCTGTGAGATATGTGTTCTTCGCTTTCTTCTATTCTAATTTCTCTTTCTTTCTATTTCCCATCCTCTAACTTCTTTCTACTAATGATTCGTATTTCTGTGCAATTTGGGTTGGACGTGTGATGTTATTAGTCGACTCAAAGGATACGGAAATTCGGGCCGTTACATTTGGTATCAGAGCTTGCATAAATGATATAAAATAGTAAATGAAGATCAATACCAAAACAACCACGTGCGAGAGACTCTTTACTTTGTTATTGACATCATGGACTTGAGTAACGTGTCTTTTAAATATACGTTTATGTAAGTTTCTTTCTTTTTAAATTTAATTATAGATTATACTTTAAAACTTTGTTTTAATTAATAAATTTCATATAAATTTCCATTTATATTTAAAATATAATATTTAAAAACAAATTTAAATATTCAGAATTAAACGGCTAAAAATCCTGGTCGTTACATTCCTTCCCCCTTAAAAGAATTTCGTCCTCGAAATTGCTAAGCAGTAAAAATGCTATAATTCTAACTCCTCATAACATGCTTAGTTGAAACCTTGTATTCCATATCTTCATAACCAAGTTCTTACATTCCATATCTTCATAATCCAGTTCTTACCCGACATTCGAATTCTCATACAAATACTCGGCCATTCATAATTCTTTCCAAATGATATGTCCACCATTTTTGGACAATCCATCATCACTTTCTTGTCTTCAATCCATATGCTTTTCTGCATATCACACCCATTCCAATTGATTTTAAATCCATTTATCAATCTCATTATTCCACTTGAAATTTTACTAACCAATTCTGGTTTTCCAATTTCAATTACAATTAACAACTCGATTTTAAATTATCAAAAAAAAAAAATTCTTGAAACTTTTCTAACTCTTTAAATTCTCGAAAAATTTCGCCAGCATCTCCTTTTCATTGCTCAATCGGTACAACCACAACTCGCCTTTCTATGCCTTCTCCAATCCAAAAGAAAATCAAAAAGCTGAGCAGCTTGCCCCATAGGCTCATAAAACCATCAAACCCAAGTAATATTATAAACATGTACCTTTTGTCGAGCATAATTCTATCTCTTGCATTTGCTTCTATTCAATATCTACTTAGCATATATCCATTTCCAGTTGGGTTCAAATCAATCCAACTTCCAGTTTTTAACACTCTAATCAACTTCTGATTAGTTCACATCAATGTATTAAAAAAATGCGCCTGAGGCACGCCTCGAGGCGAGGCGTTGCCTGAAATGCCTTTAGGCGTGCTTCAAAAAACATTTTCCTCCTGAGGCTTATGCCTTAGTGGATTGATGCGTGGAAATCGCCAAAACCGCACGCCTCAGAGCCTCAACTATCTGAGGCGTGCATTTATAAAAAAAGCCCTTACGTACCTTCATTTTACTTTTACGCTGCCTCTTTCACTTTTTACTCCAACTTTCAAAGCTCGAAAAAAGGTAAAAAATTTGAATATTCAATTAGAAGAGGAATCGAAATCAATTTCTGTTATGGAATCGAAATTGAATCCTGAACTGGAATCGAGCTCGATTCCAGTTAAGGAATCGATTTCGATTCCAGAACAGGAATCGATTTCGATTCCATAACATGAATCGATTTCGATTCCTGTTATGGAATCAAGTTCCGTTCCTGGAATCGAATTTGAAAGAAAGGGAATTTTTTGTTCCGTCTTCTTTTAAAAACTGCCGTGTAGTGTTTTTTTTTTGGTTCTGTCTTTTGTTTTTAAGTTGTTGAGCACTATTATTGAGCTATTTTAATTATGTGTTTAATGTCCAGACTAGTTAAAAAATGAGCAAACGGGATATTAATGGAAGTGGGCTAAAAAATACCAAATTCTACCAATTCAAAATATTTTCTTTGTGGATTTTGTGATCATAGATGCACCGGAGGGATTGCTTGTTTTAAACAACATTTAGCATGCACTCATGTTGGGATTATTCCATGTCCAAAAGTCCCACAAAATGTGAAAAATGAATGCATTGATGCTCTAAAAAAAACTAAACACGTTAAACAATCAAAACTTGATATGTTTCGTGAAATTGGTAAGAGTGAAAGCGTTGGAGATGATGATAATAATTTTGAAATTGAAAGTGGAAGTGGAAGTGGTAATGTTCCTAAGCCTAGAGGTGCAATGGATAAGTTTGTCAATTTAGAGGCAAAGCAAAGTACAATAAATAATCGCTATAAAAAAGATGAAAGAAAGAAAGCTTGCAAAAAAAATTGGATTATGGTTTTACACTAGTGCTATTCCATTCAATGCGGCGAACACTTCATATTATCAAGTGGTAATGGATTATGTTGCAAGATATGGTCCCGGATTTAAGCCACCTTCTAGTCATGAGTTAAGGACTTGGATCCTTAAAGAAAGCGTTGATGAAGTTGACAATATGATTGGAGCTTACAAAAAAGATTGGGAGAAGTACGGATGTACAATTATGACCAATGGTTGGACGGATGGAAAGAGTAGGGTAATTTTTAATTTTCTAATTAATAGCCCGAAAGATACATGGTTTTTAAAATCCATTGATGCATCGGATACGATAAAGAATGTGGATTTGTTGATCGGATACTTCAACAATGTTATAAAAGATGAAGTTGGAGAGGATAATGTGACTCAAATTGTTACCGATAATGCTTCTAACTATAAAAGAGCCGATAATCTTCTAATGGAGGAAAGAAAGAAATTATGGTGGACTCCATGCGCGGCTCATTGCATTGATTTGATGCTTGAAGATATTAGTAAATTGACGGTGTTTAGCCAAACCATTCAAAAGGCAAAATTGGTGGTGAGATTCATATATGGTCATTCTTGGGTTCTTGTTTTGATGAGGAAGTTTACCAAAGATAAAGAGCTCATTCGTCCCGCGGTCACTAGATTTGCTACCTCTTTTCTTACTCTTCCAAGTTTATACATGCAAAAGGAAGGTATTGTTTCTTTATTTTCTTCCAAAGAATGGGTTGAAGGTCCATTTGCTAAAAAATTTAATGGTATTCAAAGTAGAAAATACGTATTATTTGATGGGTTTTTCTGGCAACATATTGCTTATTGAGTGAAAAGTGTTCTCCCTCTTGTTTGTGTTTTGCGAGAGGTTGATGGAGAAAATAGACCCGCCATGGGATATATATATGAGTTGATGGATGCGGCGAAGGAAAAAATTACAAAAAATGTTGGGAACAATGAGAAAAAATACAAACCTATTTGGAATCGCATAAATAGGCGGTGGGAATCACAATTACACCAACTATTACATGCGGTGAGCTACTATTTGAATCCACAATTTCGTTATGAAGATACTTTTTTTAATGTGGAGGAAGTAAGGAAAGGTTTGGATGCTTGTATGGATAGAATGCTTGGTAGTGATAGCCAAGAACGTCTCATTGTGGATTGTTAATTGGACTTGTATGATCGTGAAAGTGGTTTATTTGGACATCCTATGGCAATTAAGAGTAGAAAGTTAAAAAGTCCGGGTTAGTAATTCAATTGTTAATAATGCATTTTATAATAAAATATGAAGTACTAAACATATGGTTTTTCATGTTTTATTGATTGATTAGTGCATTGGTGGGAACGCTTTGGGAAAGACACAACCGTGTTGATGGATTTTGCAATTCGGGTACTAGGTATAACTTGTAGCGCATCCGGATGTGAGCGAAATTGGAGTACATTTCAATGGGTAAGTCACTTAAAAAACGTTCTAGCAAATCATTGTAATTTTTTTTGCATGATGAATAAAATTTATCTTGTTTACACTAGGTGCATGCAAAGAAAAGAATTAGACTTGAGCACAAAAGATTGCATTCTTTGGTGTATGTAAAATATAACATCTCTTTGAGGCAAAGAGAGATCATGAGAAGAAGAAAGATGGATCCAATTGTTGTGCAAGAAATTGAATCCAATGATGAGTGGATGGCAGAATCGGAAAATCCAGTTCTTCCCTCCGATCAAAGTTGGCTTGAAGAAGACGAAGATTGCTTTCTTGGTGTGCATGCGATAAGGAATATGCCCGCTCCGATATATGAAGATACTTTATGCATTAGAGAACCGACAATTCAAAACCAAGAACCTACACCTTCTAAAGATCCCACTCCTCCCCCACCACCAAGGGAATCTAATCCTTCACCTCCTCCTTTTATTGTATATGCTTATGGATGAGGAGGAAGATATCATTTGATCTTTTTATTTAATATTAAATGTGCAAGATTGATTGTATTTTGTTTGAATTCTATGAATGCTTGTATTTTGTTTGAATTGCTACGAATGCTTTAAGGTTTTTCCTTAGTACTTGATGCTTAATGTTATTTCATATTAAAAATTAAGTATATATGTTGCGCTTTTTTTTCCTGAAAGGCTTACGCCTCAACGCGTCGAGGCTTACGCCTCGCCTCACGGACCCGAAAACGCATTGTATGCCTTTTGCGTTTTAAAACATTGGTTCACATCCATTCTATCAATTCAAATCTGATTTTTATTTAAGTCAAGCCACTTATTATACTTGAATCCAAATATTTCTATCAACAGCTAACTAGCTATTGATCCTTGGGGTGATTCCGATATAAGGATGCAGTAGGAGGGTACCTTCGGTTCATCTTGTTCCTGGATGATGTGTATGGACGATGTAAATGGTGGCCAAATGTTCAAAAGATTATAACCTCAAGCTTCACAACTAGGAAATGACAAAAATCGGGCAGGCAGCATGGCTATGTGGATCATTCCAATTAGGGTGTATTGTCACCATCTAGAGAATATTCATTTTGTTACTTCTTTTCATTTCTATATCTCCCCGGAATGGTTATGTTGCTAGCAACCGTTGGTGGCAATATATTCGATACACTCAAGAGAAATGAGTGGTCTTGTTGAACTCAGTGCATTTCTCTCTAGAGATACACTATTGATAGGTTGATCCATACCTTGTCATAGTCGGAATCCAAACTCCAATAAGCGCCTGCGGTTTTGATTGTATACTATTTATGGGGAGCGTGAGATGCAAGCGTTCATCTAGATTGCTATCTATTTGTATTTAGACACTATTATAATATCAGATAAGATATGATTTCAAAATATCTTGTGTTATAGTAAGGTAAAACCGTCTGTATTTAGGTGTGGGCTGGTCTTACTATTACCCTTTTCTTTTGAAAAGGATTTTCAAAGTTAAACAAGATGTTGTGCTATGAATTTACCACTGAAAGTATTCCAGACTGATCTGGGTATTTTTGCTTTGCTTCAAAATGTGCTTGGGTCAGATCGAACATATTTTAGCAGGTTAGGTTTCGCTGGAAATTTCAGGAGCTGGAAGCAGGAGGCTTCATCGTTAGTTATTTAGAGATTATTTCCGCTCTGTCTGATACATGATGTACTCTGATGATTGGTATGTGTATATACGATTTCTTCTATGTAATGAGATTTGATATATTATATTTTATTCGTTCCACTGTGAGATTCTGGTATTGTTCTTCTCATTCTTCTATTTTAATATTTTTTTCCCTTCTTTCTCACCCTCTAATTTCTTTCTCATAACGTTCCGGTGTTTTCGATGCTTGAATGTTCGACATGGTAATTTTTTTGTCGATTTTCGCGGTCGAAATTCCCTGTTCGTTATAATATACAAATGTTCGCAAGTTTATATTTAAATGGAAATAATTAAACAACTTAATATCGATCATTGAGAGTTTAATTACTGTTTAATTAAACTTAGCCTTCCCTCCTAACTCACGATCAACTAACTTCAGTGCTGCCACCGTCCGTGCCTTCCCTTTACAAGCTCTTTCCGCCAAACACCACCAACTCACATCCGAACTCCCCAAGCCAATTCTGACTTCGGCCGTATTCACCACGCAACAAATGCGAATTTTGTTAGCACACAATATCACAAAATTCTGCCATCCTAATAACCACATCACCTTCCCTATAAACAACTTCATCCCAGTTTATAGCATGTTCCTTCTTCGTTCAAAGCTCACGTTCTAGGCAAAACATTGGAACCCAAAAAGAAACGTACTCTTTCACCCCCTCCACCCCCTCTCTGTATTTTGTTAAAGCAACTGTTGTTGTTTATATATATTGTTTTTCCTTCTTTTTTGAACCAAACAAAAGTGTTTTGAAATAACCAAATCTTTATTGCGTCCAGTACTACTTACTAGTGTTGAAAGGAAGTCGCTCATCCGAACAGAGTACTGGAAGATGTTCTGGCATCTTTCTCTAATCCATCACTGTGCATTGTTCCCAAGACTCAAGGCCAACCTGACGTTCCAACACCCTCACTTCTTCTCCACTGAATTTGAACCCGCATTCCCATTAAAAGAAAACCATTACAGTAGATCCTAATATTTAGATGGCGGACGAGAGACATACCTTGTCATGTTGGAAGGTGGTTCCATACCTTGTCATGTTGGAAAACCATTACAGTAGATCATAATTAAATCATGTTTGAATTGCCCGAGTCCACTGAGTTAACAAAATTGAATATTAAATTGGTTTACTAATTTAATGAAGATGCTAATGGAGAAGTAAACCACAATTATTTTTAATAAATGTTGATATTTGATTATTATTTATTTAATAATCAAAATAGTAAATCTTGGGATATAAAATGTATTAATGACTTTTTAGGGAAATGTAAGTCATATCTGTAATTAAACATAGTTTAAAAGCAAATTATATCAATCGTAATGAAAATTAAGTTTAAATTGATTTCCTAATGAAATTCTATTTGATTGGATTTACCAAATTCAGGTTGAACAGAGCTGTTATATAACCCAAGTTTTATTAAGATATTATTGGGACGAGCGATTAGAAATGGTTTATGAATGAAATAAAAACCCAAGATGTGAAATTAAAGAATTGGAACTTAACTAAAGATCGGCTGAGTTAAATGATTTTCCGAGTATTGATCTGATGTTGGTTTCGGCCTTCGGGGTTGACATTTAGAAAATTAATTTCTTACTGATTTACGGTTAGGGATCGATGAAGGTATGAAATGGAAATCAAAATGAAACCGCAAGTTTGAATTAAAACGGCAAGGTGAGTTAAGTTATTCAGTTAAGATCTAAACTCGCTATATTAAATGGGAGATGAAGTTTTATTGAGATATAACCAAATGAGTGTACTCTAGAGGGGATACACTGGGGTTCAACAAGACCGTCTTGCAACCCGACCCACACATGACCGTCCACTCATTTAGCTTGAGTGTAACAAATGTATTATCACCCAACGGTTTTAAGGGCCCACTGTTCATCCGCGGAGATACAAAATTGAAAAGAACAATTAAGGAATTTCTCTAGATTGGTGATAATACACCCTGCTTGGGTGCGACCCACCTAGCCATGTTGTCTGCCCGATTTTTGTCATTTCCCGGTTGATGAGGCTTGAGGCTATGTTATCTTCTAGAACAATATACCACCATTAACTTTGAATGCTACATTGTCAAACCCGCCAAATCACAAATTGATTTCCCCAAAAATAATACGGGCATAAAGATAGGAGAAACGAATTTCTCTGCCACCAAACGTAAATACATTTGAGGTCATCAACCCGTAATCTATTAGGTATACTCTGTCATATCAATTCAAATTTAAACATGCAAGTTAACGGAAATAAACTCGTTGCTGGCTGTGTGAGTTGGGTACGCATGATAGAGGGTCTCGCTTCACGTTAGGTGGCGGATGAGAGACTCTTACCTCTACATGTCCCTCGAAAGTAAGGGAGGGTTTGTTGTGAAGTTGAAATGCTGGCCGTAAAATGAGTTGGTGGGGTACCAGTGTAAGCCACGAGGTGAGGGTAGCCCTCTGCCTTAGAGGATGAGAGGATGGTTGAAAAGCCTACTTGAATTTTCCGGGTCGTTACAGTTGGTATCAGAGCAATGGTTTAGTATTAACCTTGGCTCTGTGACGTAACTCGATAAAGATGGGGTTAGTAATATCCTAGATTGAGTTTGAGTGTATAAATATGAGCGTGTATTTGTAAATTGACACAAAAGGATAATTTTCTGTTGTTATTATAAATGGTTGTATTTGTTGCTATTATAATCTGGTATCAGATTATAACATTTAGATGATTATATCGACCAAATTGAAATTCGTATAAGAATAAAGTATACAAATGAAATGGACAAAAAACTAAATTCAAACTGGAACTTGAATTTGAAATCCCGGAAAGTTAAAATGATATTTTTAGGAATATTATCAAGTAATTTGGTTGGATTTGGATAAAAATTATTTTAAATTGGATTTTAGATGTAATATAGCACTGAACTCATTCAGTCGCTAGGAAATAAAATTGATAATAATTGCAACATCATCAGTATTTTATTTTCAAGCTTCTTAGTGATTGATTGCTATCTTAGAATTTTTTTTGAAAGAGGATTATTTGAAAGAAACTGGTTGTTGAAAATTCAAAAGTTTTGAATTTACAATGGAACAAAAATATGGGATTTCAAACTAATTTGATATAAAAACCAGGAATTTGGATTCAGATTTAATTAAAACAAGTCAAGTAGATTGAATTGAATGGACTAGGGTTGATTGAAGATAAGCTGAGTAAAGCTAGGTAGGTAAGTAAAACTGGATTGGAGTTTAAAAAGAGAATCTGAAGTAGATAGATATATTTGAATAAATGTGATTCAAACTATTAAAGTAAGTTTTGGGATTATTTTCCCAAATATAATCAGGAGTATATTCTTAAAATAAGAAAATTCCGTTGCTAATAGAGTCGGATTACCGTCGACATAATTTTGAAGCTATTTTCTTGTAGTTTTCTAAGAGATTTGAAACGAACTTTTATATTTTTTATTTATTAAATGTTCTAAATTTGTGTTATTACTTAGTAATTAATTAGTAAATTTAAATTTTAAATAATTAATGTTAATAATACATTAGTAATTAATAATAAATAATAACTATTAGAAGTAAATAAAATTCAATAGTTAATGCTGATTTTTTTTTGAAAATTAATGCTGATTAATTATTAATTACTATATAATATAAATAAGAGGTAATAGTAATTAATAAAATACATTGTTGTTCGATGTTTATTAAAAAAATAAATGATAATCAATGATTATTTAATAGTCTTTAATACGATCAATTAAATTAATATCAAGAAATTATTAATACATATTTGCTTTTAAGAAATTGATTGGTACGTATTATTTTAAATAATTAATAATTAAGAAAAACAAAATGGTCAAAGTTTAAAAATAAGAAGTTAAATAAATATTTGCAAGATATGTTTATATTATTTTTCTAAGATATACCTTAGTGTTATTTTTTTAATAATTATTCAAATTTTCAATAATTAATAATTAATTTGTTCTATTAATGATTTATAAGTAGTAATAAATAATAATTTACGTTCTATATTAAATAAATTATAATAATTGCTTATTTAGATTTAGCAAAATAATCTTTGCTCATAACCGATGTAATTACTAAATTCTTAATTAAGTTCTCTGTTTTCATCACAAATTTCAATCAATATGCCATTATATTTTGCGCTAAATCTTAAAATTTTAAATTGTTCTTTTATATTTATTATCCTAAATAATGAAAATATTAGTTTATTATAATAATTATGTAATAATTAATAATAAAATTTAGTACTTATGAAATGATATCTAGTATTCAATAATTAATTTTAGATAATTGTATTTAACTGTAATTATAATTATAATATTTTATAATTGTAGTTGATAACTATATTTTATATTTTGAGAATTTTAAAATTTTGAATTCATCTTTAATATATATCATAAAAGATAACTTTCCTCAACAACATTTATGTAATGTTGTTTTGCAGTGTAATTAAATGACACATTTTGTTTACCATAAAACTATATTTTCATAGCAAACTAAAAACAAAACAAGAGATTTGATTTAATAAAAAGAAAGAAGTTAAGAAATTAACTTATTTCACAAAAAAAAGAAGCATTATTACGAATGTCTAAAAGGTTAGAATATATTTTTCCAATTGTAAGGAGGTATGCTTCACTAATATTCACACTGCCTTAAAATATCCTTTTAAAAATAGTTAAATAACATAAAACTTTAAACTTCAAAAAAATGTTTATCACCAAAAGTAATGGATTTTTGGAAATTTCAAATCTTTGTGGAAATTTGTATCATAGAAACGCTATAATGTAAGCTTAGAAAAAATACGAATGTTCAAAAATGTTGAACTTTAATTAAGGTTTGAGTGTAGAAGAAAAAAGACATTTTTGAAGATTAAATCATCAAAATTAAAGCTTAAATAGAAAGAAAGATTTTAAAAAGTATTCTACATTAGCCTCATTTGGTAAGTGTTAGTATCATGCAATATAAAAAGATATTTCTCTAAGATAGAAAATTAGGAGATGAATATCAAAATTTGTTACTTCCAGTAATTTTTAAACATAAATTCTTCATAAAGACCGAGGCATTATGGAAATATAATTAATAAGTAATAAATACTAATTATAACCAAATAGTGATAATGAATGATCAATTTAAAAATTATTATTTTTAAATATTAATAATTAATCAAATAATGGATATTAATTTATAATTAATTTGAAATATTAAATAATTTGTTCAAATAATAAATATTAATAATAATAGACATAATTGATAATTTACCATTAAATAGTAATCAATAGTTACTTTTTTACTCGTTGTAATAAATAATTAATAATCCATAACCAAGCCTAGTAATTAACGCTGGTCTAAAATTGGTGACATGCCATAAAATGTTAACGTAAAAGCATGAAATTTAGGCGGGACAAATGAAAATTAGGCTCCAAACTAAGTCACGTGTAATAACTTTAGCCCCTCACGCACTCTTCCTTTCATTTCTCTCTTGAATTAAAAATCGATCTTGTCAATAATGGAGACCTCGCGAAAGTTTTCGTGGCAAACAGAAGCGCGTCCACCGCCTACATTTCAACCCCCGTCTCCGCCTTCTCCAAGTCCGCCGCAGCCTCCGACAATTCCTTGGCTTCCTCCTGACGCCTCTCCATTGAGTTCCGACCACAATCGATGCCTTGGGAAGGAAACCCTAAAATCCGATCATCCAAACGGTTCTCTAGAGAAACCATCAACAACTGACATCAATTCTCCAAACAGTTTGGATCTACATATTTTAAAAATTGTTACTTTATTTACTGGTTATTGCATTTGAATGTTTTATTTAATCGTTTTCTGCTTGATTGTAGAAATTTGATTCAAGTCTAGGGCATGCGAAAGGAATGTCCTCCATCATCAGGTTAACGACAGACTTTGTAAATTAGCAGAAACTACTACAGTAAACACGGTATTTTTGGATTGATCTGCCTCCACGAATCAAAGTTTAGATCCACTAGGCTATGTAGAAGAATGTAGATACTTTATTTGATTAGTTTTAATTAGTTAGAAAATTATATTTTTATACGGGAGAAACTGGTTGATTTATCCTTGTATGTGAGCCATTTGAGTTTGATTATTTGTATGTTTTCAAAACCAAGTATTTTGATATATTTTTTTTACAAGTAGCAATGGTTATTAAATCGGCTGTTCACTGTATGAAATAAAATGAATTCACTCTCACAAATGAGCATATGTCATTGCCAACTTTTTATAATTTCGCCTTCAAACATGGCCTGCGATTATACCTTTTGTTGACATTTTTCCTGTACGGCTCTTGCTAATTAGAAAAGGGTGTTACCTCCATGGATGCATTGGAATATTAAAGGCGTCTCCTTGATGTCCATGTTGTTGAAGCAAAGAATGAAGCTTATGTTTGAGGCTAACAATTACACCGACTTACGTTGTTCGCATGTCATACTGACAGTTGCTAAAATAAGCTACCATGTATTCTTTCCCATACTCTATGTTTGACTTTGTTTTTTAAATTGAAACTAAAGTTTTCAGTTAATACAATATAACAGCCACATAAGAACATGTAATTTTTGGGCATGGGATTTGAGCTGGCTCAGGATTGCTTTGATGATGCAGTGATGACTTTCTGCATTTTGTTGCGGAGATGGTTGCTGATGCAGGTGGAGTCCAGGTGAGTTTTCATATCGGCCTTATATTCTTCATGATATCATAACCGCAACATACTATTATATAATGATAAAGATCTTTTCTTGCATAGTGAGTTGTACATCTCAGCCTTATACTATTAATAAGAGATTTTTAGTTTAGTGCACCAGTCTTCTTTGCATCCAGAAATACAATGAATGTGGACCAGTTTTTTGTCACTGTTGGTGAACAACAGGAAAGCATGTTCAGTTAGCTTGCTGACTAGAATTGAATTATAAATAAATTTATATTTTGATTTAAATTTTAGACAATGGAAATACAAAAGTTATACTAAAATTTACCTTCAATATCTTGAATATGAAAATACAAAAGAACAATGGAAATACAAAAGTTATACTGAATATTCTCCAATCACTTGCAAATTTGCCAAATGTAATGCAACTTCTGGTCATTTTGATGTACTTTACTCGAATGCGTTTGCAACTGCATTATTAAAGGAGATTTTAATGACTGACCTGCTTACTATTGATTTTGGTTTCACTGATTACAACAATGCATTCATCTTTTGCTTCCAGTCATAAGTTTTTGATTCAATGCTGACAAAAAAATATAGCATTGTGTGATCGTAATAAGGAGATTTTAATGCATGCATAGTATGAAGAAGAAAGAAGTTGCGGAGGAGAACGACAGGCTGTTAAAGATCATACAGAAGCAGAAAATGGACGAAAAGAAGGGAAAACATGCAGAAGTTGCTATGATTGGAGAATATGTTTGAGGTGAGTTTGAGGTGAAGGAAGGTTGTGAATAGTGAAGTAGTAGATTTGTTTTGATGAATTGATGATATTAATTTTCTTGTTATGACATATGTAAATTAACGAGAGTAGAATAAGATTAGAAAATATTCTATTTGAAAAAAAATATGTAATGTTGAATGTTGATTATGAGATGAGTGATTAATATAATACGTTGATTATGAGATGTGTGTGTTGATATTAACTGTGCTGTTTTTACATTAGGATTGTGTATTGTGTGATATATATATATATATATATATATATATATATATATATATGCAGATCAGAAGGGGAATAGCAGCGGATTACCAACAAAAAAGGAAGGTTAAGTTTATCTTAATTTAATTTCGTCGCTAATCCCTTGGCAATTAGTAAGGATTTACCGACGCCTTTTATAAATAATAATTTATTATAAATTAATTATCCGTCGGTAAATAGTCGGTATATAAATTAAAATTAAATTAATAAATAAAACTTTATTTTTATTATATAATTAGTAAAATGACGGAAAACTGTCGGAAAATTCATGCTAAATTCCGTCGCAAAAATCGGACATAGATACCGTCATGGTTTTTACCGACCACAACATTATGCAGGAAATCCGTCGCTAAGGCCTATTTAGCGACGAATTAGAAGCGGATATTGTCGCTGCTATATGCTGTTTTTCTTGTAGTGTATTTATACATTTGAAAAATATCAGGGAAAATTCCAAATAAATGAATTTGTTGATGATTTAAAATTTCTTAACCAATGTTATATATAGATATATGTAATCAAGTGCGTGTTAATCACTTATGTTGCATTTAAAACTTGTTTTAAATATCATGTACATAGAATAAAATAACTAATGAAAATATACATAAAATAGAACATTATCTTACTTCATACGATCATGGCTTCAAATACAAACGAGACAAGCGAATTATAATATTTGCCTTAATTAAGATATGTAATTAAAGCATATAAGTGAAATATATGTGAATATATATATATATATATATATGTGAGTGTGTGTCTGCGTGTGTCTGTGTGTGTGTGTATATGCAAAGAAGTTTACTTAAGTAAAATCATAGCATTTAAACTTGTGTATACACTTGCATATTAATAAATTAGTATGTATGGAAGTGTAGTATGTGTATATTAAAAACACGTAAATAAATATATATGTGTATTTAAGTCTAGTATGGATATAAAGTCTTATTTGACATATTAATTTAAAATAAATGTGTATACGTGAAGTATTAATATAAAAGGATTTAAAGTTTGTTTGTGTTCATAACATGAAAACAGAGATAATATGTGTACATAGGAAGATTTGAGAGCCTCGCATAAGATAATTAGCTAATCAACCTTGCATATACAAATCAAATAAAAAGGGAAATCATAGGTAGGAGCAGCCTAGACATTAGAAATCAAAGCTTTGGCAAATTAATTGAAAAGAAAAGTTGCAGCCAAGGAAGAAATAAAAGAAAAGATAACCCGCAAGTGTACAATTTTGACGAGGGGGAAAGCTCAGGCATTTACTAGAAATGAAGGCAATAGATTGCATAAGAAAAGGGTAGGTCTGCAAGTTTGGATATCTTATAGATTTAACACAGTCTAGCCATGTGAAAATACATCCTTGTGCACATCGCTATAGATGCCAGGCAGACGAAGTGAAAAGATTAAAACAGCCTCATTCTGTATGCATTTATAGTGACAAGCACAGCCAAAGGTAGGAAAATAGGCTGTAAAACCATATGCAATTCTGAATACAAGCACAACCGAATAGAAAGGGATCACATCCATTTAATAAGCTTGTTTGCTTAGGGACTAAGGATTTGATTTGTTAAATGTATATAGGGTACACATATGTGGAAACAGACAGCAAGAAACAGGGTTAGGCTGTGAAAGCCTAGGGACAGAGTGAAGATAGTAAAGTATCGTGAACATCGAACATGACATACATCTCCTTATGGCTACCGCATATGTACCCCCGTTGCTTAACACCTACCCGATTTAAGCCTTTAATCTTACATAAATACGCATGGATACTCCACCAATTCACTAACGAGTTCATTGAATCAAATAAAAAAACAGTGCATATAAATTTAAAAAAACTTTGTAGAAAATGCTATGAAACTATGGCAAGAACTGTGAAGTAAACCTAGTGAACAATGGCAAGATAATATGGTGTATTAAAACTGAAATCAAAGTTGGAAAGAGAGAAGAAATCATGGAGCGAAGCTAGAAAAAAAACCCGGAGCAGAACATAAAGAACAAAATATGGAAATTTCGGTGGCAAGGCAGTATATATAAGACAGTAAATGCTGATACAAGGTGAATAAACACTTTAATTTCTTTAATGTCTTATCCTAGTAAATCCTAACTATACGTGTGTTATTGTGCACCTGCCATTGGATCCAAAGATTTAAATTTGTTTAAGGGGTAATATCTGAAAGTATTTAGGTTGAGATCTGCGAGTTTGAGGAAAAATCCGAGAAACAAAATACTATAGCAATGAACTATTTATGAGAGAACACTTAAAAATTATCTATTTATATATCAATTCTAGTATACTCTGATTATATATGTGTGCTACTTTCATGTTTAATTCGAGTATGTAAGTTAGTTAAGGGGTTAACTTAAGGAATAGTTAGATTAAAACTTAAAGGTTTGGACAAACCATGGAGATGTAAATCAAGACAGTGATCAAAATTTACAAAAGACAGTAAAACACCAATATAGAGCAGCACTATTGAACACTTGTGAGTAAACAGTTAAATTTCTTTTATAGTTTATGTTTAAATTATAGGTGTGGCGATATATCTTGGATTCCACATATATGATCAAATTTTGGAAACCAAATAAACATAGTACACAAAACCTGAAGAAATAATTTTGCAAAGGACAGTGAATCAATTTGTGAGTAGACCCATAATATTTCTCCACTGTTAATTTATATTTAATTCGTAACTCAACTATATGAATGTTGATAGGTATGTTGATAAAATTAAATGAAAGATAGAAGTGTTTAAAAAAGCTAAATCATAATATAAGGACTCTATAACTTGAGACAGTAACTTAAAAGTAGCAGTATTATATATTGGTTAGCGAACTTTCCTATTTTCTTTACTTTTATTCTAGGTCTGCTTCATATGCATATACCTGAGATTTTGCGTGTAATGTATCATCGATACTAAACATAGATTAAAAATCAAATCTCTGTTACATATCATAAGGACACAGCAAGAGCAGTAGAAGAAATACAAACACAGAAATATATATGTGTTATTATCTTTGGTGAAGTTTTCATTCCAAGACATATACTTCTTGGATAGCTTTTATTTTATGAACCTGGAAATAAAAACAAATGAATGAATAAATGGAGGGTATGAGCCGAATGGGGTGTACATTTGTTTTTAATGCAAGAAGATTGAGTGGTGATAACGCGACCACCTACCAGTATGTGCTCAATCAAACAAATCTGTTTAGTTAATAATTCCTCCCGTTAGTTCGAGTTCTTCTTGAGATTTGTTAAGGGAATTTAAAGTGTCTTACCAGGAAATGAATTCGAGAATGGACCACCACAATAACAGAAATACTTTATTTTAGTGGTGAGCATTATTCGGTTAAACCAACCAAACCAATCTATTTTTGTCGGTTTGGTTCGATTTTGCAATTAAATTGGTTTGTAATCGGCCCGGAAAATTATTAAGTTCGATTATCGGTTCAACCAAATTAACCGAACTTTTACTGTATTTTCAAAATTATCAATATTATAATAATTATTTTATGTTAGTTCAGTTATTTAAGTAAATTTTAATCATCACCTATGTGTCAAAATTGATCTTAGAAAGCATAAAAATCACAAATAATAATACTCTAATCATATACTTATAATTAATTTTGAATTATAGTGAATATTCCAAACATAAAGTGTAAAATATTTTTAGTTTGGTTTAATCGGATAACCAATCGAACCAACCAAATTTAATTTGGTTAGTTTGGTTTGGTTTTCATTTTTATTGATTCTAGTTTGGTTTGACAAATTTCATCATCGGATAAACCAAACCGACCAAAAGCTCACCCCTACTTTATTTGATGGAATTGAAGAAAGTTGACCTTTAAGTGATGTGTAAATATAGAAATTTTTCACAGAGGGTCGGATGACTTTCCGATGATAAGGTTGAGTTCAGGTGAGCGAACAGGACTTGCGGCGGTGATCGGGACGATGGTTTGGCAGTGGAACTGGTCGTGCATGTGCACACGGTTGGTGCAGTGTACAAGTGAAAGGATGTAAGAAGAAACAGGGTGTAAAAGAATGAGATTGGTAAGGCAAAGAGATGATCGAATCAAAGCAATGCATCATATTTTTTGCCAAGCTCGTGTCCAGCAATGGGTTTCTGATCGCTGGCACAGATTCAAGAATAAGGGAAGGACAGGGAACGAAATGCAAGAGTAGGAATTAGAAACAATAATATAAGTACTGAAATTAATATAAGAAGATAGCTATATGGTAAGAGAGAAAATAAACTATAAGTAAAGTAGGAATTAACCAAGACAGGAATGGATGTTGGTGGATTAAGTGTAACGACCCGCATTTCCGTACCCTTTTGAGTCTACTAATAACACCACACGTCCAACCCAAATTGCACAGAAATACGAATCATTATTAGAAAGAAGTTAGAGGATGAGAAATAGAAAGAAAGAAATATTAGAATAGAAGAAAACGAAGATCACAACTCACAGCGGAACGAATAAAATATATTATATAACATAACTTTTGAAATAACAATCAGTGAGTTTATATACATACCATCATCAGAGCACAACAAATATTTCTGGAACAGTTATAAACACCCGTTTCCATATACATCATAGTACACAGGGGAAAATATAATGGTCTATAGCTCACTGGTGAAGCCTCCTGCTTCGAGCTTCTTCAAGTGAATCTGCAAAATCCCGACTACTTGACTGCCCGTACAAATTTGGGCACCCAAGAGTTTAGGGAAAACAAAACAAAATAAACTCTGGGTCAGTCATGGGACTGGTGTGAGCAAACTCCAACCATTGGTTTAACTTTCAAAATCTTTTCAAAAGAAATGATAATCGTAAGACCGATCCACACATAAACACGGATGGTTTTTACCTTACGATAACCAAAAATATTTTGATATCAAACCCAGTGATATTTTAATAGTGTCTAAATCAAATAAATAGAATTTAGCGGAACGCTTGCATCTCACGCTCCATATATAATAAAAAATCCAAAAACCGCAGGGCGCTTATTGAAGATTGGATTTCCAACATGACAAGGTATGGGACCACCTTCCGATAGTGTATCTCTAGAGACGAATACACTGGGT
Source organism: Allium sativum (assembly GCA_030737875.1). Classification (NCBI taxonomy): domain Eukaryota; kingdom Viridiplantae; phylum Streptophyta; class Magnoliopsida; order Asparagales; family Amaryllidaceae; genus Allium; species Allium sativum. The sequence continues at coordinate 327,263,056 of CM060926.1, forward strand.
TCAACAAGAACGTCTTGCAACCCGGCCCTCACATGACCGACCACTCATTTCGCTTGAGTGTATCGAATGTATATCACCAACGGTTGGGGTCAGCAACCGTCTCCCGAAAGGGACAACATCGATAGATTAAAGAACAAATGGAATTTCTCTAGATAGGTGATTATACGTCCTAATGGGTGCGACCCACATAGCCATGTTGCCTGCCCGATTTTTGTCAATTCCGGGTTGTGAGGCTTGAGGTTTGAATTACCTTCCAGAGCATTCACTTTGAATGCCACATTGTCAGATCCATCGGAAATCACTAATTGGTTCCCACAAAAATACTCAGATTGTTAGGCTAAAGAAGTTTTCCTTCTATGCCACCAACTTCGTACGTTTGAAGGAATCAACTTACGTAACCCCTTTTGGAAATACCCTGTCCGACACTCGTCCATACAAGTTGTCCTGGGTCTGGACAAACCGAAGGCACTATCCTATAAACAGGATAGCCCTTGCATTGTTCTCCGTCTTCAATCATCTTTAGTATAAGTTGATTCGCAACGCTTATGGCAATACAGAGTGGTTTTCAGATATTAAATCCGATCCCGATCTCTCCATACTGACAATGGAGGTATAAAATAAATCAAAACTTTGATAGTCGGTGATTTAACTATCAAAGAAACATCCATACAATCAACGGTCCTATTTCGAATTGGAAATTTCTACCGATCAAGCATCAAACAACACTGGGCCCCTTCTATTTCTTATTAAATTATTATTTCCACTTCCTGTCTCTTAATTCCTCGTTGACAATTCATTTCATTTCCTATGCGTAGAAAATATCTCTCCTTTATTTGGGAAAACATTTCAAATTAACGCGATGTTATATAACATCGTTATTATAACTCAACCCACCAATCAATTATTAGCCAACCATATTGCTTAACCAAGTTTTACCATCGAACTTTAACCATTCTTCCATCGATCATGAAGTCAATCAAGTTGGGGTATAATTACCTCTCAGACCTTAATTGAACAACATTCTCGACTTTGAAATAGTCAAAGCTCTCACCTCAAATAAGACATCACTTACGTGATTTTCAGATTCAATCTAAGAATCCACTTTGTTTATGGGAAAATATTGATTATAACAGTAGCGTTATAATCGTTGTCTCCAAATGATTGATTTATAAAAACATTGCTTTTAACAACAACGTTACAATCGCTGTCTAGAATTATAGAACATTTATTATAACAATAGCGTTAAGATCGCATTATAACGACAGCGTTAAAAATTGCTGTTACAAAACCTTCATTATAACGGCAGCGTAAAAGTTGCTATTTAGAATTTACAAAACGTTTATATAAAGTTCGGCATTTGTCGAATTCTAAGTATAAGCCCTTGGATTTAGCTTAATTTATTTATATTACAATCTTTGAAATAAGTACCATTGTTTTCATTTAAACGATTATCCATTTCCCTTTTTCCATTCAAGATCCAATGTGGGTTCATATTCCAAACCTAAATTTCCTTTATAGATATTTCACTTGCAAAATATTTCTTTTAGACCATTCACTTAAATCGTGAAAATATTTCCTTTATATACCATTTGATTAATACTCATAAAAATATTTTAAACCCAATTTTTATTTATAACTTCGATTCAGAATTTATTTATATAAGTCTTATTTCCTTTTTATTTCAACCATATAAAATCTCATTTAAAATTCCTTAATAATTGCTAAGTTAAATCTCAATCCCAAATATTGGTTTCAAAACTCATTTCCACTTTTCATATAACTTCAATTTAACCCAATGACAATATTTTACTAATTTTTTTCTCTTATTCAAAATCAACTTCTTGTTTTATTATTAAACAAGTTCCTGCTTTCGAGTCTATTCAAAAATTCAATTTCTACTTAGGAAATAAATTTCCCTTTTTAAATTTCAACTCACTTTTATTATTCGAAAATATCTTACGGTATTAAAATACCAAATTTCTAGGCCAGGGTAGCTCAAAACATAACATACTCAATCACTAACTATATATATATCACACCACACATCAAAATCAAGGAGAAACAGTAATATAATTATTGAGGAACCCAGTTGGGTCCCTCCAACCTGTTTCCCTGCATCCACAGACGTTAATAACATCAATAATATTATTGCACATCAATATGAATTATCAGAACTAATCATCGATCAACGATGTAATCATATCAACCAAATTCATAAATCATTTCAACCAATCAACCATCAGACAATATAAAATAAATATAAAACTCATTTATATAAAAATATAAACGAAACAGAGTCAGTGAGTTTACTCACCTTGTTTTGCAGTTGACGGTCCTGCTTTTGTTTTCGTTTAAAACGAAACATGCGTTTAATTTTTCCTTGTAATTTCAGTAGCTCAGTTCGCAACCATGCTAGTTCCATAACGTAGTTGTCATCGCTACGATTCCGACCCGATTGGTTTCGTCTGATTCTGTTAACAAATCAGAAAGTAATGGATTTTTTAATATTTGACTTAAATTAGAATATAATAAATTTACAAATTTCATTTTAATCTTTCACTACCGTCTTTTATTCTTAACCATGCGTTTTACAACTTTAATTTGAAATGCAAGAAAATTGATTAATTAAATAATAGTGTTATCCTTAAGTAATCCCATTACTTACTTACGTTACCACGTCATTTTGCAAAATAGATTAGGCGCCTAATCTCTTTCCTCCTCCAGCAAAATCCTGGTACCTTTAATGCGTCCCCTTTCCACTCCTTGAACAGCTGACAAGCCGCTCTTCCTCCAGAAGTAACCCAGCGCGTTTCATACATTTCACCACCACCCCCATGCGTACTCCCATCCATGCTCCCTCTCCATAGTTCCGGCATTTCACAACTCCTTTCGGCGCCCTACCTTCGAAGAAAACACCATAGAAGCAAACCGCAGTTCACCAGACTTCACCGGAACTACGCCACTTCGAAGGACGACGACTGACCTCCGCGCTGTACATCGATGACCCAGGCTCCGACCATCTCGCTTCATGCAGACGCTGTTCAAAAGGTGAGAGCAGAAAATCCGCAAAACCCAAATTGAAAAATATGGAGGTGAAGTCCTTCTTTCAAGCAATCCAATGGACTTTATTTTGTGGTTTAACATTGAGTTTGTGGTTTTTAATTTGTTCACAAAGTTTTCGAGTTCTCATGTTCTGACGAGGATATGGGTTTTCTCTTGCTTGGAAATGATGAATCATATATTATACTATGTATAATAGGGGATGACTTGGAATGCAGTGTTTCAAACAACTTGGGCGGCACGTATATAGGATGGTTAGGCTTTAAGATAGGGTAGCAGTAGATAAATTTTCATGTGCATGCATTAAATTCTGTAGAGTGTAGGCATGTGCGAGTGTTTATGGAGATGGTATGTTTTCATAGGGTAGGCTATTTCAGAGCAGGCTTGTGCGTTAATAAATTTGATGCAGACTTGACATACTTTGCACAGCATAGGTGAACGTTTTCAAACTAGGCTTACGATGCTATTTACTTTGTGCTTGTACAGTATAATGCATGTGCGATTAGTTAATGATACACAGTGAAATCTCAGCTTTAGCATGTGCATCGTACATCAGGGGTTGGCAAAAATCAAAGTTTTGATCTATGTGAATCAACTAGTATGTGCAGGTTCGAAGAAACGAGCAGGAGGTTTTGTTTATAAGGCGTTGAGTTGGGGACGATATTTTTTTATTTATAATATATACACTACTACATTCTTCCTTGAACGAGATGCTATGTCTGGTATTAAAAGAAGAAAAAGCTTGGGAGTACAGGGTGTGATAGCTTGGAGGACACAGCGATAAATAGATTGTTATACACGGTAATGGAATAGCGTGGATAACACGAAGACGAAAAGTTCGGTATGCACGGTAGTAAATTACTTGAACTAATAGCACGTTTGATTGTAGCTTTAGGATACGGTAGCGTATATTTGGGTTGAAAGGTTAATTATGACGCGGTACCGGTCGTATATAATTCTGTGTACTTGAATATGAACGGATAATCATATGAATGAACAGTCTGTTTATTGATAAAAAGGCTAATCTTGGTGTAAAAAAGTATTCTGAACCCAATGGGACAAGTTTCGTCGAATTCCGACATTGTTTGAAAAAAAATTCCTTTATAAAACCAGAAATAAACACGCGTTTAAATTTTCCACGGTCACCAGATAAATAGAAACAACTTGAAATTTTGAAACCTAGAAATAATTAATCAATACGAACCCAACGGCACCAGTTTCATCGCATTCCGAGACTGTTTCCCCGGTAGGCTATTCTTACGCGCACCGCAATGCCATTTCGGACACCAAATTTCACGATCTTTAAATATAACAAACTATATAGCTATCCAGACTCTAATCGACGATACGATCTCAACGGAATTGTTTTTCGCGACTTAATTCGATCATCTGTTCAAGTTATACCCAAATAACCCCTTTTATTCAATTAAATGCGCGCTATAGAAATTGAATGGCGTTTACGGCTACCGTGGTCACATACGACATCGGTTTGTCACTCCATTCAACACCGTACAATAATTTAACGCTACGGTCCCAATGAAACTGATTTCGTCGAAATCTGTGTCCGTTTACAAAACGGCTATTTTAAGGGCCTATATTTTAATAACGATTTCCATAGCGATTATTTTAAAATTTGATTTTTCCATAACTAACAAATTATAAAACGAAATCAAGATTTTTCTCTTTCATATGAAAATTATAATCAATACGGTTTCAACGTTTCTCGTTTCACAGAAATCCGACTTATATCGGATCATGTATTCTCAGTTGAAGTTTGAAACACCATATTACGAACTACCGAGCCATTTCGAACTCGTTTTATAATATATAAATAAATTAACGTTCAAACTTCATTTTATAAATAAATTCATTATAAATCCCTATATATAATTCAAATAAAATATTTAAACCAATTTAAATATTCAGAATTAAACGGCTGAAAATCTGGGTCGTTACATTCCTTCCCCCTTAAAATAATTTCGTCCTCGAAATTGCTAAGGTAGGAAAAGATGCTACATACCCTATTAACTAGATCAAAAATCCTATTTTTTTTCACTTCTTAACTTCAGTTTAACTGGACCAATTTATTTTAATTAAAATATTAATTTATCCTTACTAACGAAAATTTTCAAAAATTATGAAAATTTTCTAACACTTTAAATTCTGAAAAATTTCGGCAGCATCTCCTCTGCACGGCTCAATTGGTACAACCACCACTCACCTTTCTAGGCCTCCTCCAATCCAAAAGAAAATCAAAAAGCCAAGTGGCTTGCCCCATCGGCTCATAAAATCATCAAACCCAAGTAATACTGTAAACATGTACCTTTTTGTCGGGCACAAATTCTATCTCTTGCACTTGCTTCCATTCAATATCTGCTCAGCATACATATATTCATTTCCAGTTGGTTTCAAATCAATCCAACTTCCAGTTTTGAAATCTCTAATCAACTTCTGATTAGTTCACTTCCATCCTATCGATACCACTTGATCTTCATTTCAGAATCAATCCACTTATTCGGTTTGAGTTTCAATTTCCATTTAACTTAAGTTAAATTTCCATCCATTTGATACATTTTTACCATTCCAACTTATTTAACTTATACAAGTTAAATTTTAATTTCAGAATTCAAATTCCCGGGTTTTATTTCAAATTAGTTTGAAATAACATATATTTATACACATATTTATAATCAACTGAATTCAAAACATTTGAATTTATAAAACAACTTTATATTTCTCAAACAAATTTCCATTAACAAACCTATTATGGTAGCAATCCATCACTTAGAAACTCGAAAATGAATACCGATAATGTCGCGACCCATTATCAGAATTATTTTCTCGCCACTGAAGTGATTTCCGCTTAATCACTTTTAAAATCCATTCTAACTCAAAAATCTATTCAAACCAATGCTATATTACCTTAAAATATTTCAAGGAATATTTTCAAAATATCCGGGATTTAAATTCCAATTTATGGTTTGAATTTAATTCTAGTTTATCTTGGTTATACAACCATTTCAATATTTCATAATTCCATTTGATTGTAATAACAATCAACACGTTCATATATAATAATTCAGAAACTATTCCTTTTATATCAAAATAATCTTTGGGCAAAATATTTTATTCACCCATTTTTAAAACAATACTGCGTCGAATTACTTTGTTCGAGAGTTTAGAAACACCTATCGATACAGTTGTACATCCTGTATCGACCAGAATTCATAAACCACTCAACAAACCAGCCAACACAATATAAAACAAATTTATATCAAATCTACAAATACGCTCTCATATATATACACTCAAACCCAATCTAGGGTATTACTAACCCCATCTCTATTGAGTCACGCCACAGAGCCAACGTAATCACTCAACCTTCAGCTTTGATACCAAGTGTAACGACCTGCATTTCCGAACCCTTTTGAGTCGACTAATAACCCCACACGTCCAACCCAAATTGCAAAGAAATACGAATCATTATTAGAAAGAAGTTAGAGGATGAGAAATAGAAAGAAAGAAATATTAGAATAGAAGAAAACGAAGATCACAACTCACAGCGGAACGAATAACATATATTATATAACATAACTTTTGAAATAACAATCAGTGAGTGTATATACATACCATCATCAGAGCACAACAAATATTTCTGGAACAGTTATAAACACCCGTTTCCAGATACATCATAGTACACAGGGGAAAATATAATGGTCTATAGTTCACTGGTGAAGCCTCCTGCTTCGAGCTTCTTCAAGTGAATCTGCAAAATCCCGACTACTTGACTGCCCGTACAAATTTGGGCACCCAAGAGTTTAGGGAAAACAAAACAAAATAAACTCTGGGTCAGTCATGGGACTGGTGTGAGCAAACTCCAACCATTGGTTTAACTTTCAAAATCTTTTCAAAAGAAATGATAATCGTAAGACCGATCCACACATAAACACAGATGGTTTTTACCTTACGATAACCAAAAATATTTTTATATCAAACCCAGTGATATTTTAATAGTGTCTAAATCAAATAAATAGAATTTAGCGGAACGCTTGCATCTCATGCTCCATATATAATAAAAAATCCAAAAACCGTAGGGCGCTTATTGGAGATTGGATTTCCAACATGACAAGGTATGGGACCATCTTCCGATAGTGTATCTCTAGAGACGAATACACTGGGTTCAACAAGAACGTCGTGCAACCCGGCCCTCACATGACCGACCACTCATTTCGCTTGAGTGTATCGAATGTATATCACCAACGGTTGGGATCTGCAACCGTCTCCCGAAAGGGACAGCATCGATAGATTAAAGAACAAATGGAATTTCTCTAGATAGGTGATTATACGTCCTAATGGGTGCGACCCACATAGCCATGTTGCCTGCCAGATTTTTGTCAATTCCGGGTTGTGAGGCTTGAGGTTTGAGTTACCTTCCAGAGCATTCACTTTGAATGCCACATTGTCAGATCCATCGGAAATCACTAATTGGTTCCCACAAAAATACTCAGATTGTTAGTCTAAAGAAGTTTCCCTTCTATGCCACCAACTTCGTACGTTTGAAGGAATCAACTTACGTAACCCCTTTTGGAAATACTCTGTCAGACACTCGTCCATACAAGTTGTCCTGGGTCTGGACAAACCGAAGGCACTATCCTATAAACAGGATAGCCCTTGCATTGTTCTCCGTCTTCAATCATCTTTAGTATAAGTTGATTCGCAACACTTATGGCAATACAGAGTGGTTTTCAGATATTAAATCTGATCCTGGTCTCTCCATACTGACAATGGAGGTATAAAATAAATCAAAACTTTGATAGTCAGTGATTTAACTATCAAAGAAACATCCATACAATCAACGGTCCTATTTCGAATTGGAAATTTCTACCGATCAAGCATCAAACAACACCGGGCCCCTTCTATTTCTTATTAAATTATTATTTCCACTTCCTGTCTCTTAATTCCTCATTGACAATTCATTTCATTTCCTATGCGTAGAAAATATCTCTCCTTTATTTGGGAAAACATTTCAAATTAACGCGGTGTTATATAACATCGTTATTATAACTCAACCCACCAATCAATTATTAGCCAACCATATTGCTTAACCAAGTTTTACCATCAAACTTTAACCATTCTTCGATCGATCATGAAGTCAATCAAGTTGGGGTATAATTACCTCTCAGACCTTAATTGAACAACATTCTCGACTTTGAAATAGTCAAAGCTCACACCTCAAATAAGACATCACTTACGTGATTTTCAGATTCAATCTAAGAATCCACTTTGTTTATGGAAAAATATTGATTATAATAGTAGCGTTATAATCGTTGTCTCCAAATGATTGATTTATAAAAACATTTCTTTTAACAACAGCGTTACAATCGCTGTCTAGAATTATAGAACATTTATTATAACAATAGCGTTAAGATCGCATTATAACGACAGCGTTAAAAATTGCTGTTACAAAACCTTCATTATAACGGCAGCGTAAAAGTTGCTATTTAGAATTTACAAAACGTTTATATAAAGTTCGGCATTTGTCGAATTCTAAGTATAAGCCCTTGGATTTAGCTTAATTTATTAATATTCCAATCTTTGAAATAAGTACCATCGTTTTCATTTAAACGATTATCCATTTCCCTTTTTCCATTCAAGAACCAATGTGGGTTCATATTCCAAACCTTTATTTCCTTTATAGATATTTCACTTGCAAAATATTTCTTTTAGACCATTCACTTAAATCGAGAATATATTTCCTTTATATACCATTTGATTAATACTCATAAAAATATCTTAAACCCAATTTTTATTTATAACTTCGATTCGGAATTTATTTATATAAGTCTTATTTCCTTTTTATTTCAACCATATAAAATCTCATTTAAAATTCCTTAATAATTGCTAAGTTAAATCTCAATCCCAAATATTGGTGTCAAAACTCATTTCCACTTTTCATATAACTTCAATTTAACCCAATGCAATATTTTACTAATTTTTTTCTCTTATTCAAAATCAACTTCTTGTTTTATTATTAAACAAGTTCCTGCTTTCGAGTCTATTCAAAAATTCAATTTCTACTTCGGAAATAAATTTCCCTTTTTAAATTTCAACTCACTTTTATTATCTGAAAATATCTTACAGTATTAAAATACCAAATTTCTAGGCCAGGGTAGCTCAAATCATAACATACTCAATCACTAACTATATATATATCACACCACACATCAAAATCAAGGAGAAACAGTAATATAATTATTGAGGAACCCAGTTGGGTCCCTCCAACCTGTTTCCCTGCATCCACAGACGTTAATAACATCAATAATATTATTGCACATCAATATGAATTATCAGAACTAATCATCGATCAACGATGTAATCATATCAACCAAATTCATCAATCATTTCAACCAATCAACCATCAGACAGTATAAAATAAATATAAAACTCATTTATATAAAAATATAAACGAAACAGAGTTAGTGAGTTTACTCACCTTGTTTTGCAGTTGACGGTCCTGCTTTTGTTTTCGTTTAAAACGAAACATGCGTTTAATTTTTCCTTGTAATTTCAGTAGCTCAGTTCGCAACCATGCTAGTTCCATAACGTAGTTGTCATCGCTACGATTCCGACCCGATTGGTTTCGTCTGATTCTGTTAACAAATCAGAAAGTAATGGATTTTTTAATATTTGACTTAAATTAGAATATAATAAATTTACAAATTTCATTTTAATCTTTCACTACCGTCTTTGATTCTTAACCGTGCGTTTTACAACTTTAATTTGAAATGCAAGAAAATTGATTAATTAAATAATAGTGTTATCCTTAAGTAATCCCATTACTTACTTACGTTACCACGTCATTTTGCAAAATAGATTAGGCGCCTAATCTCTTTCCTCCTCCAGCAAAATCCTGGTACCTTTAATGCGTCCCCTTTCCACTCCTTGAACAGCTGACAAGCCGCTCTTCCTCCAGAAGTAACCCAGCGCGTTTCATACATTTCACCACCACCCCCATGCGTACTCCCATCCATGCTCCCTCTCCATAGTTCCGGCATTTCACAACTCCTTCCGGCGCCCTACCTTCGAAGAAAACACCATAGAAGCAAACCGCAGTTCATCGGACTTCACCGGAACTACGCCACTTCGAAGGACGACGACTGACCTCCGCGCTGTACATCGATGACCCAGGCTCCGACCATCTCGCTTCATGCAGACGCTGTTCAAAAGGTGAGAGCAGAAAATCCGCAAAACCCAAATTGAAAAATATGGAGGTGAAGTCCTTCTTTCAAGCAATCCAATGGACTTTATTTTGTGGTTTAACATTGAGTTTGTGGTTTTTAATTTGTTCACAAAGTTTTCGAGTTCTCATGTTCTGACGAGGATATGGGTTTTCTCTTGCTTGGAAATGATGAATCATATATTATACTATGTATAATAGGGGATGACTTGGAATGCACTGTTTCAAACAACTTGGGCGGCACGTATATAGGATGGTTAGGCTTTAAGATAGGGTTGCAGTAGATAAATTTTCTTGTGCATGCATTAAATTCTGCAGAGTGTAAGCATGTGCGAGTGTTTATGGAGATGGTATGTTTTCATAGGGTAGGCTATTTTAGAACAGGCTTGTGCGTTAATAAATTTGATGCAGACTTGACAAACTTTGTACAGCATAGGTGAGCGTTTTCAAACTAGGCTTACGATGCTATTTACTTTGTGCTTGTACAGTATAATGCATGTGCGATTAATTAATGATACACAGTGAAATCTCAGCTTTAGCATGTGCATCGTACATCAGGGGTTGGCAAAAATCAAAGTTTTGATCTGTGTGAATCAACTAGTATGTGCAGGTTCGAAGAAACGAGCAGGAGGTTTTGTTTATAAGGCGTTGAGTTGGGGACGATATTTGTTTGATTTACAATATATACACTACTACATTCTTCCTTGAACGAGATGCTATGTCTGGTATTAAAAGAAGAAAAAGCTTGGGAGTACAGGGTGTGATAGCTTGGAGGACACAGCGATAAATAGATTGTTATACACGGTAATGGAATAGCATGGATAACACGAAGACGAAAAGCTTGGTATGCACGGTAGTAAATTACTTGAACTAATAACACGTTTGATTGTAGCTTTAGGGTACGGTAGCGTATGTTTGGGTTGAAAGGTTAATTATGACGCGGTACCGGCCGTATATAATTCTGTGTACTTGAATATGAACGAATAATCATATGAATGAACAATTTGTTTACTGATAAAAAGGCTAATCTTGGTGTAAAAAAGTATTCTGAACCCAATGGGACAAGTTTCGTCGAATTCCGACATTGTTTGAAAAAATTTCCTTTATAAAACCAGAAATAAACACGCGTTTAAATTTTCCATGGTCACCAGATAAATCGAAACAACTTGAAATTTTGAAACCTAGAAATAATTAATCAATACGAACCCAACGGCACCAGTTTCGTCGCATTCTGAGACTGTTTCCCCGGTAGGCTATTTTTACGCGCACCGCAATGCCATTTTGGACACCAAATTTCACGATCTTTAAAAATAACAAACTATATAGCTATCCAGACTCTAATGACGATACGATCTCAATGGAATTGTTTTTCGCGACTTAATTCGATCATCTGTTCAAGTTATACCCAAATAACCCCTTTTATTCAATTAAATGCGCGCTATAGAAATTGAATGGCGTTTACGGCTACCGTGGTCACATACGACATCGGTTTGTCACTCCATTCAACACCGTACAATAATTTAACGCTACGGTCCCAATGAAACGTATTTCGTCGAAATTTGAGTCCATTTACAAAACGGCTATTTTAAGGGCCTATATTTTAATAACGATTTCCATAGCGATTATTTTAAAATTTGATTTTTCCATAACTAACAAATTATAACACGAAATCAAGATTTTTCTCTTTCATATGAAAATTATAATCAATACGGTTTCAACGTTTCTCGTTTCACAGAAATCCGACTTATATCGGATCCTGTATTCTCAGTTGAAGTTCGAAACTCCATATTATGAACTACCGCGCCATTTCGAACTCGTTTTATAATATATAAATAAATTAACATTCAAACTTCGTTTTATAAATAAATTCATTATAAATCCCTATATATAATTCAAATAAAATATTTAAACCAATTTAAATATTCAGAATTAAACGGCTGAAAATCTGGGTCGTTACATTAAGATTGAACAACAAAAGTGATGAGCTGAAATGGAATTTTTCAATATAACAAATTGAATTCCAAATATAACATTTACTGAACTAAAAATATAAATCCTTGGAAATCCTTCCAGTAATTTTCTTCTTACTTGTTCTGAAGACTGAATGGTTTTACTATACTGTGATTGTGGAAAACCAAAAATTTGGTTCGCTGGTAAGCAAGATACTGGATCGTAGGAATAAGATCAGGCGAAATGGAAAATGGACAAATGGCGGTCCCATGTGAAAGATCGGAAGATGCGTGAATCCAAGTTTTGTGTTGCCAGAAGAGCGATGGCATGTGGTTTTCAATCCTGGCATAAGGACGAAGTATGAAACAGGGTAGGAGGCGTCCATGCGGGCTGTTGCGGGTTTGGGTCGTTGGGCTTGAATGTAAATAAGAAGTTAATAAATGTTTATTTAACAATTTGAGTTTCTTTCTAAATTTAAATATTATTGATATAATATAAAGAGGGAAGAAATTCACTTTAATATTTTACAGTAGACGGTGAATTGAGTTAGAACACGGAAGCTTATGTTTAGACCATACCGGGTCTAAGGAATTCACGTTGGTAATAGATTCTGAGCAGAAGTAAAAATATATAAGTAAATAAAACAGGAAGAAAGGATCGGGAAATTACTAAATTATTTTTCAATTGTAGAATAAACCTTATCGAATAAACATGAGTTTGAATTTGAAGTATTTACACATGCGCGCACCCACGCACATGCACAAAAAGAAATAGAAGTATAAATAAAATCTATTAATTCATTTCCAAAGATCTGGATTAAATAAGTCGTTATCCAAGCTCAGCTATTTCAAACTAGTATTAGTTGAAATAAACGCCGAATTATTTTGAATGTTAGTGATAATCATCTGTTATGCTATGAGGTGATAAATAAATCCGAATTAACTAAAATAAACATTTGACACATGTTATTTAAATTAAATCATCTTATATTGTTTGTTATTCTGAACTTGTGCTAGTCTAATAAATTGATTTGACAGGTATGTAAGTTTAATATGGAATAGTTTGCATAAATAGTTTATTCATCTACACTGTTTAATTTTTATAGTTAAAACACCGACTATCAAATAAATATTCCCTACGTGTTAGTTCGAAGAGACCGGGATGGGAACTGAACCCAAAACCACTTCGAACCGACTTTACGTAAACTAACTTGCAGGGACAATTTTTCATTTAAAGAATTGAAGACCGTAGATTTTCATTAGCGGAAGAACCACTTGTTGAATTTCTCTGGTTAGCTCCCAGAGATATTTCAGCAGTGATTCTGTCATAATTGAAATCTTCGGATTCGCAAGGACTACTCGCTGCTGAAATATCTCTGGGAGCTAACCAGAGAAATTCAACAAGTGGTTCTTCCGCTAATGAAAATCTACGATCTTCAATTCTTTAAATCGTATAATTGTCCCTGCAAGGTAGTTTACGTAAAGCCGGTTCGAAGTGGTTTTGGATGTAACACCCCACCTCCGCCAATGCCACTCTTGCAAGGACACTAGCTTTGGAGGGGCGTTAAACGAGGTAAACATGCATGCAGATATCACAAGACAGAACATATAAGTAAAACAGAGTAGTAAAGCAGCGGATAAAACTAGCATTTCAAAACCATAGTAAAGTTACATCAAAGTACTTGGTCATTATTTTCCCATAAAACAAAGTCTAGAACATAAACTGAAAAACTGAAAAAAAGAAACATAAAGTAACTATCCCCAAAGTAGCATAAGGCCATAGCATGCTCAAACCATACGTGAGCTATCCAGAAAAGCAGCTAAAGATCCAGCTAGGTAACAGTGTTCCCACCCTGCAAACCTGGGGGGGAAAGAGGCGAAAGAAAACGGGTCAGTCAAAAAGACTGGTAAGTCCTATCTACTACTAGTATAAAAAATAATAAAGTTAACTGAACATGTAAAACAGAGATGAGATGTAGGGTGATAACTGGCATGGTGAAAAGTTAACAAGATAGATCAAGTATGGCATCGCATATACACGGTTAAGTTGCACCGGGAGTGTACTAGTATTCCAATCCATGTCAAGTATAATCAAGAAATGATCCCTTGGCCCAAAGCTGGCCCACATCATAAAATGACCTAAATCGAGGTCCAACTACTCGGTCTAGTCGATCAGCTCCCTACAAGCCTAACTCGTCGTGTATCGGTGTCATACGGCCCAATCACGAAGTGTAGTCAAACTGTGCTAGGTCCACCCTAGGGTGTATCAAGCCCTAGGGTGCCAACCACGGACACGAATCAAGCACGCACAGTCTAAACCTACGGGTGCCTGTGTCTGCTTTTTCAACTCCGGACCATGTGCACGACCATAGTCCGCCTGAACCTACACCGACGCACCTACTCAGCCGTTGTTTTGGTCGCTTGCATGTCAACCCAGTAATCGTGCCCCACCCTAGCCTAGTCCCTAGGGTATCATGATAAAATCAAGAGGGTTACTGGTGAAAAGGACCACGTAACTAGGGTTTCTAGCGGGTTAAATGTGGTTAACCCTACCCAATCAAGTATCAAGTTGGTTAAGTGTACCCAAGGTTCATGACTTAACCGCGTCAACCCATCATGTTTATTTGGTTAAGTATTCAAGTGGTCCATGACTTAACCCTACCATATGGCATTAATTAATTTAATGCACCCAACCTCTCACATTAGACCTTGTTGTGGTTACTAGTTAAGCCGGGCGGGTCCGGGTAGCTTTACACCACAACTTGGTCTAACCTCGGGTTTCTAGTGCAACATGACCAACTACTCACATTGGGTCCTATTGCTTGTAGCCACTAGTTAAGCCGGTCGGTTCCGGGTAGATTTATGCTACAAACTCAACCCAACCTCGAGTTGGCCACACTCATATTTTCTAAGTGTCATGTCCACCATTATGTTTACAAACATAATCACAAGTCAATGTTCATGTCATATTTTAAAACCATGTTTTCATGTCATTAATATTACCCAAACCCAACGCATTCCCATCGCATGTACGTTTCGCATAACATAACATAGATCAAAAGAGAGAACTTGGCAAAAGTATGACAAAAAGGGGCATAAGGTAATAAGGTTGGCCACAAGTTAAACATGGTGGCATATGAGGCATAAATATGTTCATAAGCTTGCATATTACATCATAGGCCTCAAAACATGCATAATATCAACTTAAGAAAATAGGTGAAGCATGATCATGAATGACATAGGATGATGACTAGAAGTTCGCCTATAACATTATATGCAAGTTATCATAAAGGTTATGAGAGTTCTCATGTTGTATAGTGCAACATTTCAACATAAAGCTTATAGCTTTTAGCCCACAAGGTCAAGGTGATAGGTTTACAAACATGCATAGAATACATTTATGCATAACATGATATGATCAAAGCATATATCATACTTAGGCCCAAACTCAACTTGCCACTTGTCACATTTAACTTCATAGTTAGAATCTAAGAGTAGTATAGGGGTTACAATGAGCGGTTATGCGATCTAGATCAATATATATAAAGATTGAGACGAAGCCACAAGCAAAATCCACAAAGAAAATAATAAGCTCCACTTAAACGCTTTGAAACAAGAAGTAATAACTCCAATGACAAAGAAAGATGGCTCTTTTACTTAAGAAAGATGGCTCCTTTATGACATAGATTGATTTGAGGCACTCATGTTCTCATGAAGAAGGTGGAGGCCATGATTAAGAAACATTTTGGCATAGTTTAGTTGTAGGAATGATTAATGAGGATTTAGGCTAGGTCTATGGGTCTTTTTATAGGTGATTAGGTTAGTTTAGACCATAGGATTAACCCTAAATCGAATCTGAGCCATCAATCCCTGTCGGAAACTTCCAGAACAAGACCCAACCTGTCAAAATGGTGCACCAGAAAAACTGGTCCGACCGGGGGGGTCGACCCCTGGGTCGACATGGGTGTCGACCCATGGGTCGACATGGGTGTCGACCCATTGGGGGGGTCGACACTGGTGTCGACCCCTGTGTCGGCCCTGCCTGGGGCGAGAAAATTCCCGCCCATTCTGCCTTGGTTGAAATTTAAATCTGAATTTGAACTGTTTTCGGGCTTGGAATTTTCTGAAAACTTCATTGGGCCATAACTTGGTCATACGGACTCCGTTTTTCGAAAACTCGGACTCTATTTCGCGTATTTTTCCGAGACGAACGCAATGGCACAGCCCGTTTCCCTTGATTCAGATTTTACAATTTAATTCTGCCTTGATTTACATTATAACATGTTATTAAAAATACGGGTTGTTACATTCTCCCCTCCTTAAAGGATTTCGTCCCTGAAATCTCCAAGTTAGGAAGAACGTATCCTCCCATCCATCATCCATCTACTCAAAACATCATCCACGTGAAGTCATTGTCCTTAAAGGATTCTAAATGCTGTATGATCATATGCAAAGGTGTGTGTATATGTACTTGTCTAATGCGAAAATCAGGAGGTTACTGATTCAGTAAACCTCCTTAATGCAAAACTTGTTAGTGAAATGAGTCCATACGTATGCAAATTCCTAACATAATTTATAATCTCTACATGAGTGCACATAACATTCATCCATAAGCAACATCCACGTGATAGCATAACAAGTTTCATCCATGAATAAGTATAAGCACTCATGCATATGCAACATGAAAGTGTGTGATCCGATCTTAGTGCCTAATGTGTATCATGCATCCACGAGTATCCACTTGCAAACACTTGCAACCACTTGCAACCATCAAGCATAACATGTTTCAAATACATGTTTCATCCAAAGGGTTTCTACCTAAGGTTCTCATGACAAGGTTAACGAGATAACAAGATAAACAGGATA
The DNA here is from genome assembly GCA_030737875.1 of Allium sativum. Lineage (NCBI taxonomy): Eukaryota > Viridiplantae > Streptophyta > Magnoliopsida > Asparagales > Amaryllidaceae > Allium > Allium sativum. Next base: position 327,280,168 of record CM060926.1, read on the forward strand.
AACACGGATAACAAAAAGAAAGATATGCTAATTAGGAAAGGAGATTGAGAATGTACCCTCAAAAAGGAATGGATAAAGCCCACGCATCTTCTCCTCAGTTTCCCAAGTTGCATCTTCATCGGCTTCACTCCACTGAACTTTCACCAATTTGACTTCTCGATTCCTTAACTTCTTGATCTCTGTTCCCAAGATACGAATCGGAGCTCTTCTCAAGGTTGCCTCTTTTTCGACCTCCACGTCTTCAAGAATGCTTGGTTCAACCACCTCAGCGGACTCATGTAAGCACTTTCGGAAATGCGAGACATGAAAGACATTATGCACTCCGACTAGCTTCTCGGGCAATTCCACCTTATAGGCCATCTTTCCAATTCTCTCTATGATAGGGAAGGGTCCTACGAACCTTAGTGCCAGCTTCCCAATTGCTCCAAAACGTACCACATTACGCAAAGGAGAAACCTTCACGAAAACCCTGTCTCCCACTTCGAATTCCAAATCTGCCCTTCGCTTGTTAGCATAGGATTTCTGTCTATCTTGGGCCGCTTTCGTCCGTCTTCTCACCAATTCAACTTTCTCGAATGTGTCCCGTATCATATCGGGCCCAAGTATAAGCCTATCTGTTGTCTCCCACCAACAAGATGGTGACCTACACGGCCTCCCATACAAAGCTTCAAATGGTGGCATCCCTATGCTGGCTTGATAGCTATTATTATAAGCAAACTCTACAATAGGAAGGTGGTCTTCCCAAGTACCACCAAAGTCAAGAACACAAAGCCTCAAAAGATCTTCTAGCACTCTATTAACCCTTTCGGTTTGGCCATCCGTCTGGGGGTGATAGGCTGTACTAAGATTCAATTGCGTACCTATCGCTTCTTGCAAACTATTCCAGAACTGGCTAGTGAAAATCGGGTCACGATCGCTAACTATGCTAGAAGGAACTCCATGCAACCGCACTATCTCCCGAAGATAAATAGATGCTAGCCATGATGCGGTCCTCTTGCTCTTTACGGGAATGAAGTGAGCACTCTTCGTAAGTCTATCAACTACGACCCATATGCTCGTGTTCCCTTTCCTTGACTTAGGCAATCCATCCACAAAATCCATAGAAATACTCTCCCACTTTCATTGCGGGACCTCCAATGGATGTAATAGCCCACCTGGTTTCTTTGACTCGGCTTTCACTTGTTGGCACACCATGCACTTTGAAACATACTCCGCCACATCCTTCTTCATTCCAGCCCAAAAGAAAATGCGCTTCATATCTCTATACATCTTATCTCCTCCAGAATGTATAGTCATCTTCGAGTGATGTGCTTCTTCGAGAACTTTATGCACCAAGTCTCCTACTTGTGGAACGCATAGCCTTCCATCACGCCTTAGCCAACCCTTGTCATCAATAGTATATATAGCAAAGTGACTAGACGTCTCACCACGAATCAACTTATCCATGACCTCGACTATCTGTGGATCTTCCTTCTGCGAAGCCCCAACTTGATCAAGAAGTGTTGGTCTAAGCTCAAGGGATGCTAATGAACCCGTCATCGACTCAACAGTCGACGTGAAATCAAAGGTTGCCAAGAACTCTAAGTTCTTCATCTCAATAAACAAGGGACTCAAAGTCAACCTCCTTCTGCTTAGTGCATCCGCCATAACATTACCGTTGCCAGGGGTATAAGCTATCTCGAAGTCATATGATGCCAAGAATTCCATCCACCTTTGCTGCCTTCGATTCAGATCTTTCTGCGAGAAGAGGTATTTGAGTGACTTGTGATCAGTATACAACTCAAACCTTTCGCCTAAAAGATAGTGGCGCCAGGATTTGAGTGCAAAGACAATCGCCGCCAACTCCAAATCATGAGTGGGATAGTTCTTCTCATGAACTTTAAGTTGCCCACCCCCATAACATATCACTCTTCCCTCTTGCATCAGAACAGCACCTAACCCCGTGCCACATGCATCGGTGTACACGGTAAACATCTTACCGCCATCGGGTAATGCCAAAACTGGAGAGGTAGTAAGGGCTCTCTTGAGCCTTTGAAAAGCAAGCTCACACTCCAAGTCCCATGCAAAGACTAAGTTCTTCTTCGTCAACTTAGTAAGAGGGGCCAAAATCTTAGCGAAGTCCCTGATGAACTTCCTATAGTAGCCCGCCAAACCGAGAAAGCTTCTTACTTCGGTTGCATTCCTAGGAGTCTTCCAGTCTTGAACCACAACCACTTTCGCGGGATCCACCGCTATGCCTTGCTTAGAAACTATATGTCCAAGAAAACGAACTTCCCTTCTCCAAAAATGACATTTGGAGAACTTGTCTTTCAACTGATGCGCTCTAAGTGTATCCATCACTTCCTTGAGATGCCTAGCATGCTCTTCCTCATCCTTTGAGAAGATCAGAATATCATCCACGAAAACAACAACAAACTTGTTTAGGAACTCCCTGAACACCCTACTCATCAAATCTACGAAGTAGGCGGGTGCATTAGTCAAACCGAATGGCATGACAAGCCATTCAAAGAATCCATCTGGAGTCCTAAATGCAGTTTTATCAATACTATCCTCAGCCACTCTAAGTTGATGGAATTCGGTGGCTAGATCGAGCTAAGAGAAAATAGAAGCACCAACAAGCTGGTCAAAGAGATCATCAATCCTTGGTAACGAGTGCCTATTCTTCTTTGTCAGCTTGTTCAACTCTCGATAATCAACACATAGACGAAGCGAACCATCCGGCTTAGTAGCGAATACCACCGAAGCACCCCATTCAGAAATGCTTCGCCTAATAAAATTCTTCTCAAGCAACTCCTTGATTTGCTTACTGAGCTCTCTTCTTTCTCGTGGGGCCATGTGCCTAACGGGCAATGATACTGGCTTGGCATTATCGACTAGATAAATGCGGAAATCTATCTCTCGTTTAGGGGGTAACCCCTTAACTTCTTCAAAGACATCAGGATAGTCTCGGACCACCCTTACAGATTGCAGATCATCGATGGACGAGTCAAGAGATTCAAGATAACATAACATGACGGGACTTCTAGGGTTACAAGAAATTTCTAGGGTATTACCGAGGTGAGTCATGAGCCTCACCACCCTATACTCACAATCGAGGATGGCTCCATAACTGGACAACCAATCCATGCCCAAAATCAACCCGTATCCTGTGAACCCGAGAACATAAGCATTACACGTGAATTCTACGGTCAAGATAGAAATCTTCAAACCCACACAAATCATAGATAGATGGGCGGAACCCCCAATTGGATTTGAAACACTAACGGGATCCTCAATTAGACTAGTACTTAGGTGCAAGCTTTCAACAATGTCAGAAGGAATAAAACTATGCGATGTGCCAGAATCAAATAAGGTGCGAACAGGATAATCAGAAATATAAACAAGGCTTTCTACAGAAATACTACCTCGGTCCTGAACTGGAGCAGTGTTGAGAGCATGCACTTGCCCTCCAGAAGGTCCTGCACGCTGATTCTGCCCTTGCCCTTGCTTCCTGGGGCAATCCTTGCTAAAGTGTCCAGTCTCTCCACAATGAAAGCATTTGCCCCGCTTCCTCTTCTTCTTTCTGCAATCCTTGGCTATGTGCCCCATAATCCCACAGAAGTTGCATTTTCTTGGGTCCTTTGCCTTGGCCTTGTTGCCCTTGTTGTTCTTGTTGTTCTGATTGCTCTGATTTCCTCCCCACTTGGAGTCTGTCTGCTTGGCTTGAGTCTCATTAGTCTTGACTTCCTTCTTGCCATTCTTATCGTCTCCTTGAAGCAATGCCATGTCCACTAGGCCTTCAAAAGTGGCCCCCATGGGTATATGAGATAGGGCTAAACCTTGTAATGGCTCATTCAACCCTCGTGCAAAGCGTAAAGCCTTCTTATGGGGAGAATTAACCATGTCCAAACCAAATCGAGCAAGCTGATTAAACTTATTCACATACTCCCTCACTGTCATGTCCCCTTGCTTCAAAGATATAAAATTCTCCAATTGCAGATTCGCCTCAAATGATGATAGAAACTTAAGCCCAAACCTCGTCCTAAAGTCGGCCCAAGTTTCTATGGGTCTAGTTGCATTGGTGACCTCCCACCAATAAGCAACTTCTTCTTTTAATAACCATGCTGCCAATAAAACCTTTCTATGGTCTTCCACATCAAAGATAGCGAAAAGATCTTCAGCTTCTTTCAACCAATTTCTCGCCTCCAATAAAGTCTCCGTCCCAATAAAATTCTTGCCACCCATCGCCTTAAAGTCCTTGCAAACCTTAGCGAAATCTGCTTGTGGATTCTGAGGAGGAGGAGGAGGAACCTCAGTTACGGTGGGGGTGTTTGCTGGGCCCGCATTGTTGGCCCTAGCTTCCAAGTACCTCTGGAACCATCCGGGAATGGTCACTCCCTCGGGAAGGTTAAGATCGGCCATACTGAAAAAGAAAAAGATAGATTCAGAACGAGGAAACGAAGGATAGTGCTAATGGCTTTTGGGGAATAGCCTTTTATAATAACTAAACTTTTCTTGGAAAATACTTAGTTGGTTTTGAAAAATAGTTTCTCAAAAGGTAAGTTTTAAAAACCTTTTGCTCAAATCTTGTAAACCTTATGCTCTGATACCAAATGTAACACCCCACCTCCGCCAATGCCACTCTTGCAAGGACACTAGCTTTGGAGGGGCGTTAAACGAGGTAAACATGCATGCAGATATCACAAGACAGAACATATAAGTAAAATAGAGTAGTAAAGCAGCGGATAAAACTAGCATTTCAAAACCATAGTCAAGTTACATCAAAGTACTTGGTCATTATTTTCCCATAAAACAAAGTCTAGAACATAAACTAAAAAACTGAAAAAAAAGAAACATAAAGTAACTATCCCCAAAGTAGCATAAGGCCATAGCATGCTCAAACCATACGTGAGCTATCCAGAAAAGCAGCTAAAGATCCAGCTAGGTAACAGTGTTCCCACCCTGCAAACCTTGGGGGAGGGGGAACGGAAGAAAAGAGGCGAAAGAAAACGGGTCAGTCAGAAAGACTGGTAAGTCCTATCTACTATTAGTATAAAAACTAATAAAGTTAACTGAACATGTAAAACAGAGATGAGATGTAGGGTGATAACTGGCATGGTGAAAAGTTAACAAGATAGATCAAGTGTGGCATCGCATATACAAGGTTAAGTTGCACCGGGAGTGTACTAGTATTCCAATCCATGTCAAGTATAATCAAGAAATGATCCCTTGGCCCAAAGTTGGCCCACATCATGAAATGACCTAAATCGAGGTCCAACTACTCGGTCTAGTCGATCGGCTCCCTATAAGCCTAACTCGTCGTGTATCGGTGTCATACGGCCCAATCACGAAGTGTAGTCAAACTGTGCTAGGTCCACCCTAGGGTGTATCAAGCCCTAGGGTGCCAACCACGGACACGAATCAAGCACGCACAGTCTAAACCTACGGGTGCCCGTGTCTGCTTTTTCAACTCCGGACCATGTGCACGACCATAGTCCGCCTGAACCTACACCGGCGCACCTACTCAGCCGTTGTTTTGGTCGCTTACATGTCAACCCAGTAATCGTGCCCCACCCTAGCCTAGTCCCTAGGGTATCATGATACAATCAAGAGGGTTACTGGTGAAAAGGACCACGTAACTAGGGTTTCTAGCGGGTTAAATGTGGTTAACCCTACCTAATCAAGTATCAAGTTGGTTAAGTGTACACAAGGTTCATGACTTAACCGCGTCAACCCATCATGTTTAATTGGTTAAGTATTCCAGTGGTCCATGACTTAACCCTACCATATGGCATTAATTAATTTAATGCACCCAACCTCTCACATTAGACCTTGTTGTGGTTACTAGTTAAGCCGGGCGGGTCCGGGTAGCTTTACACCACAACTTGGTCTAACCTCGGGTTTCTAGTGCAACATGACCAACTACGCACATTGGGTCCTATTGCTTGTAGCCACTAGTTAAGCCGGTCGGTTCCGGGTAGATTATGCTACAAACTCAACCCAACCTCGAGTTGGCCACACTCATATTTTCTAAGTGTCATGTCCACCATTATGTTTACAAACATAATCACAAATCAATGTTCATGTCATATTTTAAAACCATGTTTTCATGTCATTAAAATTACCCAAACCCAACGCATTCCCATCGCATGTACGTTTCACATAACATAACATAGATCAAAAGAGGGAACTTGGCAAAAGTATGACAAAAAGGGGCATAAGGTAATAAGGTTGGCCACAAGTTAAACATGGTGGCATATGAGGCATAAATATGTTCATAAGCTTGCATATTACATCATAGGCCTCAAAACATGCATAATATCAACTTAAGCAAATAGGTGAAGCATGATCATGAATGACATAGGATGATGACTAGAAGTTCGCATATAACATTATATGCAAGTTATCATAAAGGTTATGAGAGTTCTCATGTTGTATAGTGCAACATTTCAACATAAAGCTTATAGCTTTTAGCCCACAAGGTCAAGATGATAGGTTTACAAACATGCATAGAATACATTTATTCATAACATGATATGATCAAAGCATATATCATACTTAGGCCCAAACTCAACTTGCAACTTGTCACATTTAACTTCATAATAGAATCTAAGAGTAGTATAGGGCTTACAATGAGAGGTTATGCGATCTAGATCAATATATATAAAGATTGAGACGAAGCCACAAGCAAAATCCGCAAAGAAAATAATAAACTTCACTTAAACGCTTTGAAACAAGAAGTAATAACTCCAATGACAAAGAAAGATGGCTCTTTTACTTAAGAAAGATGGCTCCTTTATGACATAGATTGATTTGAGGCACTCATGTTCTCATGAAGAAGGTGGAGGCCATGATTAAGAAACATTTTGGCATAGTTTAGTTGTAGGAATGATTAATGAGGGTTTAGGCTAGGTCTAGGGGTCTTTTTATAGGTGATTAGGTTAGTTTAGACCATAGGATTAACCCTAAATCGAATCTGAGCCATCAACCCCCGTCAGAAACTTCCAGAACAAGACCCAACCTGTCAAAATGGTGCACCAGAAAAACTGGTCCGACCGGGGGGGTCGACCCCTGGGTCGACATGGGTGTCGACATGGGTGTCGACCCATTGGGGGGGGGGGTCGACACTGGTGTCGACCCCTGTGTCGACCCTGCCTGCGGCGGGAAAACTCCCACCCATTCTGCCTTGGTTGAAATTTAAATCTGAATTCGAATTTGAACTGTTTTCGGGCTTGGAATTTTCTGAAAACTTCATTGGGCCATAACTTGGTCATACGGACTCCGTTTTTCGAAAACTCGGACTCTATTTCGCGTATTTTTCCGAGACGAACGCAATGGCACAATCCTTTCCCTTGATTCAGATTTTACAATTTAATTCTGCCTTGATTTACATTATAACATGTTATTAAAAATACGGGTTGTTACAGGTCAAGTTCCCATCCCGGTCTCTTTGAACTAACACGTAGGAATATTTATTTGATAGTCGGTGTTTAGACTATCAAATTTAAACAGTGTATATGAATAAACTATTTATACAAATTATTCCATATTAAAATTACATACCTGTCAATTCAATTTATTAGACTAGCACAAGTTCAGAATAACAAACAATATAAGATGATTTAATTTAAATAACATGTGTCAAATGTCTATTTTAGTTAATTTGGATTAATTTATCACTTCATAGCGTAACGGATGATTATCATTAACATTCAAAATAATTTGGCGTTTATTTCAACTAATACTAGTTTGAAATACCTGAGCTTGGATAACGACTTATTTAATCCAAATCTTTGGAAATGAATTAATAGATTTTATTTATGCTTCTATTTTTTTTGTGCGTGTGCGTGAGTGCGCTCGTGTGTAAATACTTCAGATTTAAACTCACGTTTATTCGATAAGGTTTATTCTACAGTTGCGAAATAATTTAGTAATTTCCCGATCCTTTCTTCATGTTTTATTTACTTATATTTTTTTTTACTTCTGTTCAAAATCGATTACCAACGTGAATTCCTTAGACCTGGTATGGTCTAATCATAAGCGTCTGTATTCTAACTCAATTCACCGTCTACTATAAGATATTAAAGTGAATTTCTTCCCTCTTTATATTATATCAATAATATTTAAAGTTAGAAAGAAACTCAAGTTGTTAAATAAACATTTATTAACTTCTTATTTACATTCAAGCCCAACGGCCCAAACCCACAACAGCCCGCATGGACGCCTCCTACCCTGTTTCATACTTCGTCCTTATGCCATGATTGAAAACCACATGCCATCGCTCTTCTGGCAACACAAAACTTGGATTCACACATCTTCTGATCTTTCACATGGGACCGCCATTTGTCCATTTTCCATTTCGCCTAATCTTGTTCTTACGATCCAGTATCTTGCATTACCAACGAATCAAATTTTTGGTTTTCCACAATCAAAGTATAGTAAAACAATTCAGTCTTCAGAACAAGTAAGAAGAAAATTACTTGAAGGATTTCCAGGAATTTATATTTTCAGTTCAATAAATATTATATTTGGAATTCAGTTTGTTAGATTGAAAAATTCCATTTCAGCTCGTCACTTTTGTTGTTCAATCTTACTCCACCAATATCCATTTCTGTCTTTGTTAATTCCTACTTTACTTCTAGTTTATTTTCTCTCTTACCATATACCTATATTCTTATATTAATTTCAGTACTTATATTATTGTTTCTAATTCCTACTCCTGCATTTCGTTCCCTGTCCTTCCCTTATTCTTGAATCCGTGCCAGCGATCAGAAACCTATGGCTCGACACGAGTTTGGCAACAAATATGATGCATTGCCTTGATTTGATCATCTCTTTGTCTTGCCATTCTCATTCTTTTACACGCTTTTTCTTCTTACATCCCTTCACTTGTACACTGCACCAACCAGGTGCACATGCACGACCAGTTCCACTGCCAAACCATCGTCCTGGTCACCGCCGTAAGTCTCGTTCGCTCACCTGAACTCAACCTTATCATCGGAAAATCATCTGACCCTCTACGAAAATTTTTGATATTTACACATCACTTAAAGGTCAACCTTCTTCAGTTCCATCAAATAAATTATTTCTGTTATTGTGGTAGTCCATTCTCGGATTCATTTCCTAGTAAAACACTTTAAATTCCCTTAACAAATCTCAAGAAGAACTCGAACTAACGGGAGGAATTATTAACTAAACATATTTGTTTGATTGAGCACATATTGGTAGGTGGCCGCATTATCACCACTCAATCTTCTTGCATTAAAAAAATGTACACCCCATTCGGCTCAGACCCTCCATTTATTCATTCATTTGTTTTTTTTTTCAGGTTCATATAATAAAAGCTATCCAAGAAGTCTATGTCTTGGAATGAAAACTTCACCAAAGATAATAACACATATATATTTCTGTGTTTGTATTTTGACACAACCTGAACTTCCCTGTAAAGGAAAACCCGGATTGAGTTGAGAACACGACAAATCAGAACACAAACAGAAGAACATTTCACTGCTTATTACATCAATTTACATCAGAGTACAAGAATATACAGAGTATGAATAAATATTATACATTTGATAAATATCAGAGATTTACAAATTACAATGCAGCGGAAAATAATACAAAACACAACTGAAGAAGATATACGGATATAGAGCTTTCCGAATATCATTCTAGCTGTAAACCAGGATCCTGTGAATATAAATCTGCAAAACCAAAACTACTAGCTGCCCGTGTGCACTACAAGAAAATACATTATTAATAACGCTATTTAATAACATGTTATTCTAAAGTGTTATTGTTTATGATTAAACATTTGTTTTTTAACTCATTTTGTTCAATATGGTGCTATGTAATGCTCTTTGCTCCAAAAAAATTCGTCTTCCCTCCAAAATAGAAATTAATCCGTATCTCCCTCTCCAAAATATAATCGTTTTGGTACCCCTCCCAATTTTTTCTTCAACCAAATAACCCTAATCAACTCCATCTCATATTTTCGCAGCCGTTCTCCTCCACTACAGTAGTTCGCTCCCCAGCAGTCAACTTGACGATGTCTGAAACCCTAATGTACGATCTTCGATTTCCCCTTTCATAGGTATTTTTCAGGTTCGAAATCTGACATATATTGAACGATCGATGCACCATATAGGGATAAAAATTGTTATATTTATTACCAATTTTTATTTTTTTCGCATCAATAGTTAAGCTGCATAGCGGTTGGAACAGGGAGTTGAACCTGTTTATGTCATCTGCAGAAATAGAGCAAAAAAACTATAGGATATTTACATAAATATAAATAGGTCACTTCAACTACAATTCTGTTCAATTTAATTATGTTTTTATATTTAGGTTCTACTATTAATATTTGGCAAATTCTCATTATACACCGTAAATTACTTTACCTACACCATTAAAAAATTTAGTAAGTTAAAGACGTAAATACCCTTATTAAAAGGTAATCAAAATAAAATTAAATAATAAAAATTTCATATGTCCACATCATACACAATTTTTAAAATTCTTTTATAAAATAATTGAAATTTCTATGAGTTATCAAGTGAATTAATTTAACTTCTATTGATGCGTTAAATTTTATTCATATTCTTTCTTGTTATATTCATGTATAGTCAGTTCTAACATTATGCATTCCAAATTAGTCACAATATTTTTTTACAAATGAAGTACTAAATTAATATGTTTCATTGCGTATTAAGTTCTCAATTTTTTTTACTATATTTGAATCGGTTTTTAATTTAAAATCAAAATTTAAGTATATTAATATTTTATTATTAAAAATTTAAAGTTAAATTCTAATATATGAATAATTAGATAAATATAAATCCAATTAAGGATTTGAATTTGAGTTGCAAAAGTGAATTCATAGATTTTAGAAATCAATATTCCTTAGTCTGATCAATGCACGTGAGAAAGATACTAAATAAGAAACATATTTTGTTTTATTCAGGCTTGAGGATAGTTTAGTAATATGTATGGTGTATACTAAGCAAAAAGTGGTGTATATGATTTAAAAAAAAGACTGGTGTATCTAAAGCAATTTAAGGTGTACAAATAGAATTTGCCTTAATATTTCACTCTATCCTTTTATATGCAGGAAAAAAATGTATTCCTATCTGTTGATTCACGGTTAAACCATTAGCAACACCGTTTACTATTGTAATTTAAAGATAGTTTGACAGAACTACAGAGATTGGTAAGCGGGCATGTCCCTAACTCTATTATTAGTTTATGCTTTAAAATCATCAAACCATTTTTAATATTATTTATTGAATCCAAATTATGCAATTTACTTCAATGATAAATTTGTTGTTGCCTAGTATTTGAAGCAAGCTTACAACAAGGAAAATTCTTGGTAAAAATCCTGAAGGCTATAGTAATATGCATTGCAAATTTGTGTGTTCTGCCCTCTCACTCTGTAAAATCCTAAAATAATTATGATGATTTATATAAAAAATCTTTTAGGTTACTCATTTATAAACTTATTAGAACTGATATAATAACTTACTATTTAACTCTCGGTAAATGGGTTTTCCCAACTGCATAGTGAAATCTTAAAACCAAAATTATTTGAAAATTATGTCTCTGTTTAGCCTACCAAGTTTAAAAATAAAACAAACAGGCTTGGCATCTAGTAGGTGGCTCGGATTATGCAACCCTGAACTAAGTGGAGTAATAAGCGAGTGGCTGAAAACTGACGAATGGATAATTAATCTTGGCCTCCTCGCTGGTCTACAACAAGTATGAATAATTGTTTGATAATAGTTCCTATTTCATAATTTTATTTTACTTGTATCTGTTTAACATTGTGTTGCTTATTGTTCTAAGCTATTGCCAACAACGAGGAGCTACATCCCAGATAGGCATCAGCAAAATCGTTTAGCAAAATACTTCCTATCAGATTATAATATTGTGACTCGTGAGAAAATTGGTTCTACTGCATTTTCGATTCAAGTTATTTATATTTCTCATGTTCTGAAGAGTGGGTTTAGATATGTATTTCTTTATTTTATTGCTTAATTTTACTTTATCGTGGTTTAGTCTGTTATAATAATTAGCATATAGTTGTTCCGTGCATGTGCGGAACACCTGTTTTCTCTTTTCATAATAAAAGTGGTACGGCCACTATAATCCGGCTTGCCTTGCAATATATATATATATATATATATATTTGGGGTTCCTTTTAGTAATGATTCCTTTAATGGTTGTTTTGAATAACTTTGAATCATGAAATGGAGATTGAGATAGAACTAGTGGTGGTTAACATGTGAAGACAGTTAGTTAACTAATTTTAATTTTCAACTATTACTAATTCAATATATGAATGAGATTTATGAATTAAACTTTTGGTTTTATTAGGAGAACAAAAGTAGAGTTTAAATAGTATCTGTAGGCAAATCCATTTTGCTATCATTGGACATTATTTGTGACTTGTTTTGCAGAACATAATTATTTAAATTTACATTGTATGTTAATAATTTATAATACTTGGAAATGTTATGGACATGGGAATACATGCTACTATTTTCCTATCTGAGATTCGAAGTAGTTTAAAATAGTTTGTATTGTGAACTTATCTAACACGTGTTATTGCACAAAAAATATAGTGATAATAATGATGATGTTTTTTTTCTTTGAATGAATTGACCAATATTTCAAGTATTGTTTCTCTCGTTACATGAATTTGCTCCAAAAGCACCCCACTTTTACCCATCTTATGGTGGCTATATGGGTGTTGCAGTTCCATCAGCGTTGTATATTAATTCTCCTTATGGAGGTCCACTCTCCCCTTACAGTATGAGGTATCCAAGCTTTTTTGCTTATCCTTTTGACTATGGAAACCGCTCTGAAAGCTGCTCTTTCGAATATAGCTCATCTGATCAAAACAATGCCAAACGAGAGGTGCAACAAACACATAAATCGCCTAAAAAACCTGAAATATTTTGTGTAGCTTGGTATTTTTTTTTTCCATAAGGTTAATAAATATACATTATATGCTAAAATCTCTGGCCTGAAAACTCTTTGTTACAGATGGATAGAACAAGAATTGGTGTTCTAATAGGCTCTGGCATGGATAGAACAAGAATTGGCATTGTTGTTGCCAGCCCAACTAATTTGCATGACAACAAGGCCAAACAGAAAGCTCTGAGAGCTGTTTCTGCTATTCCAGGTATTTTATTCTCATATATGTTGTAATCTCACTTTGCTAAATTTTTGCAGGTTCTTAGATTTTATTATATGAATTGTCATAATGTATATGTTTATATAATCATCATAACTATTATTTTTCCAATAACATCAATGCTCTCTATCTACTTCAACCAGCTCAGAACAAAATTTTTATTTTTACTTTTATCAGTTAAGTAAGTTCATTAGAATATGATCATGTTCATATACTTGATAGCTATTCGGTGTCATATGTATGTATGAAATTGATATGAATTTCTTGAACACTAGCACAGAAATCAACTTGATAGAGATCAACATGGCTGATCAAAAGCTAACAGTGGTAGGAGCAATGGACCCTGTTACAACAGTAAGCAAACTACGAGAACTATGGCGAGCAGAGATACTATCAGTAGGACCTGCAAAGGAACAAGAGAACAAGGAAGAGCCTAAAAGGGAAGAAGCTAAAAAGGAGGAACCGAAGAAGGGAGAAGCAAAAGAAGAAACGAAGAAGGAAGAAGAAGCAAAGAAGGAAGAGCTTGAGAAGAAGAAGAAAGAAGTTGAGAAAAAACCAGATCCACAAGAGCAATTTTACAGGAAACTGGCAAAGGCATACAACAACAGGGGTTACGGTCCACAGTAAATGAACAACCCACAATACAATACTCCCTATGTGATGATTGCGTCCCACAATTATCCTATGTGGACTGTGCTTGGCCCTAACGTTGCAAGAAATGCCATTATCAATGCTGCAGAATTAACTAGTTATGATCAAGTTAAAGAGGTAATTTGATTAATGAAAAGAATACGTTGGCATGGTGCATTTTTTGGTTAATGAAAATTTATTTCACCTTCCTTGACTTAGTTTGTCTGATACATGTATTTTTTTAGTCAGCAGGCCCTCCAGGAAGCTTTGTCAGTAAATGACACCGACTCGATAAGATTCAGGTTTCAGGTTTCATGGGTTGAGCATATGGAAGTTGAAGATCAGATTCAAACACACAGATTGTTCCGTGATTTAGTAGAAAGTGGAACAGCTTTCGGAGCTCAAAGATGGTCAACTACTCTACGTTGTGTCAAGACTTCATTGCTTCGTTGCCGCAGATCCAAATAGTAGGGATATTGGAACAGGTAATTATGAAGTTCTAATATTATAAAAATTGTTGACATGCAAAAATTACAACATGGTAATTTATGTGTTGTGGACAAATACTGAGTTTGCTCATCTAGCTGTAATGAGTGTGTTGATACTGATTTAGTGATTCCTACACCTGAGGGAAAAGGAAGCATGATGGAACTATCACAAAGAATGCTGAACTTGTTTTTCAGTAGTTCAAGCCCTTCAGCTGTTAATCAATGGAACACTCTCTTGGACCTTAACGAAGTCAGAGTTCGAGTCATTGGTGAACGTAGTCATTCTAATTCGTTTAATCAACAAGTTTCATGATGATTAATGCAAACAAATAGTTTGTTAGCTTGAACATAAGATCAGTCACTCATTTGTTGTGCAGGCTAAATAACATTGGACTTCTACATTTGAACATTAGCTTATCAGATTTTATGATCTATAATCAGCAGGTGTATCTGACTTCATATTGGCTTCATGTTTGAACTTCTGATAAGGCAATCTTAAATACCTTATTAGCATTTTATGAAGTTTGTTACCTCATTCCTATAGCTATGTATTTATATGCGACTAGTCAGCGACTAATCGGTCTTGATTCAGCGACTGGGACTCACGACTTGGTTTTTGTTAATATGTCGGGCGACTGGAACGACTAGGAGCGACTAGTCTACTGACTAGGCGATTACGCGGTTCGACTTAACCGACTGGTTTTAAATTGGGCCCAAAACCAAAGATAAAAAGAAAATAAACAGGTCAGTAGAGAAATCGAAATCAAATTACGCTTTCGAACAAAAAACAACACAGCGAATTGAGGAAAAAGGAAAGTTCGAATAAACCCTAACTGAAAATCTCGTGCCGCCGCTGCTCCTCCGTTGAAGCCGCCTCCTCTCTCCAGTTTAGCTACAACTTGAGTCAGGTGTTTTTTTTTTTCGTTCCTTTTTTTTTTTTTTTTTTAGCTATTAGCAGTTTTTTGCATTCGAACAAAAAAAAAAAAACAGCGTAGATGTATCCGAGTGTTTTATTTCTCCATTTGCTTTTTTTTTTAAAACTTCCTGTTAGCTGGTTGTTGTTTATTTACCTGCTGCTGTTTTACTTAATTAAATTAGTCGCTGCTGCTTAATTATCTGCTACTGATTTTCTTAATTAAATTAGCTGTTGCTGTTTTTTTTTAGCTACTGCTATTTTTAATTTAGCTACTGACATGTTTGAATTAGCTGGTGTTGTTTTTAAATTAGCTGCTGCTGTTGTTTTTAATTTAGTACATGTTTGAATTTTTATGCATATGTATTAGTTAGAAATTTAGAATTATGTATATATGTATATATTTATTTATTTATCGACTACTCTACGATTAGTCCACTAGTCGACTAGTTGGACCTCTATCGACTCGGCTCGACTTACCGCCGTAATAACCATGATATGGAGGTGAATACAAAATTGACAGCAATTTTGTAATTTGAGAAACAATAGAAACATAATTTGGATGAGTGTTGTATTGTTTTAGGGACTAGTTGTTTGGACAGGCTTATAGGATTGCAATATACTCATATTTAGAGGAACTGGTGGAGCCAGTCACGATGCTGTTTGTGCACCATTTATAAGCAGAATTAAGAATTAGTAGTAACCATACAAAAAAAGTTTGGAAATGGGTAAGCCTTCCTTTTATTCCCTTATTAACTAGAATTAAATTCTTGTCACGATGTGTTTCACACGTTATTTGCTGGTTACAATGTATGTCCCTTAAGAATTAAATGTTTGGACATACTTATAGGATCACAATAGTTACTAGTTCATATGCATTTTTATCTCTAGGTGGACTGGTGGGGACAACCACAACTTATCTAGAGCACAATGTAGGAAACTTAGTAGTAATGAAAAAAATAGGTCCTAAAAATGTGCCAACCTTGCTTTTATTTCCTTATTAGCTAGAGTTACATGGTACTCACACATGATGATGGGTCGCATGCATTATTTGTTGTTTACGTCATCATGATTTCATGTTCTTACGTTTGACCGTCCCGACTCATTCTGTAGGAGTGTGCACCATGTTGCACATAGCAGGTAGATATTTACCTTTCAGCATCGCTTCTCTGCTCCTTCCTGTAAACTCTTGGCATGTATATCCTGCTTCTTGCATCAGTTGTTTCATCGAATGTTTAATCAATCGGCACCTACATTCTTCACTCACTCTCCTTAGCTGCATGCAACACTCTTGCACAACTATGTTTGATGGAGGATGAGCGGTTCGTGGCGGTTTTATTGTTGACTTTAAATTTGAACTATGTTTTATTTTTTGTTTACTCAAATTGACATCAATATGAAATTGAAAACGTATGTATTGAATGTATTTTTTGTTAGTTGATCATATATCTTGCTACTATAAATATGTGTTACATTTGTTTACTATAACTTTTTGGGTCATATACTGCTTTTGAAATTGTTGTGAAGATTCATTTGATTACTATTATTATAATATATTAAAAAGCGTTATAATAGATAATGTAACATAGGAGCTTACTGGTAAAAGATATCATCGAATATGTGTTATATATACATAATTTATAGCGGTATATACAGGCTGTAAAAGGATTTAGAAATGTTATCCTGTTGGTTTATAGCACGATAAACTCACTGTTAAATTCATATTTTATAGCAGTTATACAATGTCATAGAAATTCATTATTTTCATGAAGAATGACACGTTTCATAGCGGCAATAGCGAGTTACTATCCTTACGTATCATAGTGGCATATAGCCGCTATAAAGTCATACCCTTTTATAGCGGCGGTTTCTGTGTAATAATTATTCAACTATTTTTTATAACATGTCGATATACAACGCTTTTTGGACCGCTATAGTATTGTTTAATAGCGGTTATATGCCGCTATAAAAGACTAATTCTGTTGTAGTGGTGGAAAATAGGGGCACACAGAGTTTAGGTTAAAACAATAGACTCCAGGTCAGTCATGTGACTGGTGTGAGAACTAAAACAGTTATTTAAAACTTTACTTTAAAAACAAAATAAATCAAGGGACCATGCCGTATAACACGGAATAGGTTTCCTCTCAAGAATACCAGTGCATAGAATAAACTACGCAATGCTATTTGAAAAAATAAAGCTATTATAAGACCCAGGTCCCATCACACAATGCAACACAAGCCGGAGGATAGAGTTTTCCCTTATAATAGCCAAACATGTTTGGTACGTTTAAAACAAATCATTTGATACTATTATAAGTGCATAGTGTAAAAACAACTTCAAATATAAATGTATCAATCCTAGACGGCATGGGTACCATATATCATGTCGCCAGTACTATGCTCTACAATCAAAATCGAAATGTCACGTATTGAAAATTGGATTTCCGTCATGAGTCTAGGCAAGGGACGTACTCCTTTCCACTTCGAGACACTCTAGCAAATGTCTCGGGACTACACACTGTGGGTAACCTCTGGATCCTGCTGTGCCGGTCCACTCAAAGTGCAAAAGTGGATTGGTTATGCCTGAACACACGTTTCTCGGTCCTAAAGGACCCATCCAACGACTTCGTAGTAACCGATATATCCGAGGCGCCTCGCATTCCAACAACCACATAGGTAAAAATATATAAATGTCAGGGCGTGTAAAACCCTGACACCACGCATAGCTAGACAGAAACATCATGCACTCACTGCGTTCCCTTATCCCGTTTTCGACTCATACCGAGGTGTGAGACTCGCGAATTAACGCTATACACAAAGCGGCGCTATATTAAAGCTATGCTTTGATCATCAACCACAAGACTCTGCTTTTCAATAGAAGCCTTGATCATTTGCATCTCAGCATGCCACACAGGCAATTCATGTCATGCGACTGATATCTATCAATATATAACCTCTGAGCTCGTACGTCTCAGAGAAGGGCGTTAAGCAAGAGAATAAATTCTCCGCCGCCAAACAGATATATATTTAATAGAAATCAATCAACACAGAATAAAATCCAATGTCAGACACACATTCCATTTACAAGTTCGTTCTGGGTCTAAACGAAATCAGAGGCACCTTATTCCTCGTCCCATATGTCCAATACAGGAGAGAGGCCCTCGCATATCCGTTCGATCTCCTAGTACGTCTGGACGATCACCACTTATTACCTTGTCTTGGGTGTACAACCCAATCAAGACATCAGTAATCATCCAAACAATGTGAAGACCTCCGGTCTTCAACCACCGTCTTCATCATCGACATATCGTCGAATCAGTTATTCAGGATGGGTATGAACCCGACCTTTCCAAATAACCCACTGTTAGCCTACTTTGTGAACTAGGCAACACAAAGTCAAGAAATCAGACATTGAAGATCATTTTTAATTAGAAGACTTCGGTTCGGATTGGAGAAGACACTACAACCTAGGTTGGACAGCAGCAATTGTTCGGGTCGGGTCAGAGCAACATATCGGTTCGGGTCGGATAGAATCTTCTGTTCGGATCGGTGAACTGCTGCTGAGGAAGTTGGTAAGGTATATCTAATCGGATCGGAGGGCAACATTATCTCAATTGGATCGGAAAGCCACCTGTTTGCCACGGAAATGGATCGGAGCGGAGCAGATTAGAGAAGAAGAGAGCGTTGCATCCAAGCCAATCCGGGTCGGATCGGGTATCCCGATCCGAACCCCTTATCTGTGCGTCTCCGACCCGAGCCCATTGATCGTCGCTGATCTATGAATTAGAAAAGCGCGACATTTGTAATAAATTCTGCAAGCATACAGGTGTGTAGCATACAGGTCGAACACAGGGAGGAAAGTTAAATTTTATTATTTATATGTTTCATGGGCGTGTTAGACGAACTTTGGAGGCTGATTTTGCAAAACAAAACAAAATTAAAACTGTAATTTGATTCAGAACAGATCTAACTGAACCGACGATCAAATCACAATTTCAATGGAAAGCAAATGAAACTATGAATTAGATTTGAATCTAATCAAACCCAATTTGACCTAAGAAAATAATAAAAAGCAGAAATTGAAATTGCAGAAATTGAAATAACAAACAAGAATTAAAATTAGGATTTCCGCTGAATCTAATCAGACGGTAAATCACTAATGCAAACAAGTGCAAAATACAAATAGTGTTCTACCGAATCTAATCGTATAGACAACACTAGTTGCTAAGAAAACAAAAAAATGCAGAAAAATAAAGGAGAAAGAAGAACTTTTATTAGAACAATGGAATAAGAGATGAGATAGGATGGTGGCTACAAGGTTATTACAGGGGTATATATAGGGTAGATAGCCAAACCCTAACCCTAACCCTAATGATAAATGGGCCTGGTTATTACATCACCAATTATTTTACAATGAGAACATAAATGGGCCTTAGATAAATAGAGCAAATTTGGGCCTTTTCTCTTTTCCTCTTGTTTTCTTAACACTTCCTCAATGATTTGTGATGTGCAGAGCCTTTTTATCAATCCTTTTCTTGTCCAACAGCAACTAGACGTGATATCTTCATCTACAATTCTTCAAAATGCAAATACACAGCAAATTGAACTCTATTTCTCTACATTTCTGGTTGCATGCGGGCTGGGTTGGACTATCTGTAAAAATAACAAAACAATACCCAAGTAATATTTTTTTTATATACAAAAGATAAGAAATAAGAGCATAAAATAAACACATTTCTATGTCAATCAAATACCCCCACACTTATCTTTTACTCGTCCTCGAGTAAAAAGAAAATGAAAAACTAACTAGATAAGTCGCACTTTCGTAGGAAACACGATTGCATTGAGCGCATGCAACAAGCCGTTAAACCTCTAGGTGTCCCTAGTAGGACGAGTGGTGTCTCGTGAGGGTTTTCAGCGGATACTACCCACAAAATCCAAATGTAATATGCTATGATTCTAATGAAACTACATGAATGCAATGGACATATGCAAAATAAAAACAAAAATGAAAACACGACTTATTTCAGGAAAGTGGTACAACAAATTAAGTTAACAATTTCTAATCAGTTGATTTTATTTTAGATACCTCGACTTGTCACAAATTTTCAATATAAATCAAGTTTTCAAATGTTAAATTCCAGTTTGGCCAGTTAGTTCGGTCGATAACATAGTGCAGCCATGAAATAAATTCTTAGTTTGTTTGGCACAGTTTGCAAAGTGGTATTCTAATTTTCTCATGTATGGCTAGTCAAATCAATAAGGTCAAGAAGTGTTTGGGTATCATCGCTTATTCTTTATTCTATAAAATTTTAAGATTTATGATTAAGTACATACACCTAACTAAAAAGACCAAGGTTTACCACCCATGCACTGCCTCGCGGACTAACGGAGAGTGGGTAAAGAGCTTGGCGGATTGTGCAAGCCGACTTTGACTTTGTCAACAACGTGTCGGTAATCCTTAGGTGTCCAATCCCATAATATGAGACCAAGATATTCCAACTTTGACTTTGTCAACAACGTGTCGGATAGAGCTTGGCGGGTTTGCACACCAACGCTCGATATACAAGCAATGTTGGATACCCTTGGAATACTATTATTCTTATTATCGAAAATATAAGCACAAAAGAGAGTTATGCGAATTCAACTTAACACAACTTAGTTTTAAAGATTTGAAAAGCCATTATAAGTATTTTAAGTCCTCCACTTATTTAAACAAAGTCTACAATATAGAATAGATTTCATGGCCATCACCTAAGAATCTCCCTATGTACCGGTTACACTATTATCCCTCAAAATTAAACTTTTCATTATATTTCTTATTCGATCTAAGTTGAGAGAGAAAAATACTATCAACTGGTAAAAATTGTAAACTTATTTTGTTGTATCAATTGAAAATGAGTCGTATTTTCCAAAAAAAAAAAAATATGGTATGTTACTACAATCTAAAATGTATGATGGTCCTATTTAAATGGCTGAAAATGAAAAGAAAGAAAAATAAAGAAAAAAACAAAAGAATGCAATGCAGACTCCCCCCCACACTTGAGCTAAACAGTGTCCACACTGTGAACGTTTCCTAAATTTGAAAGATCGCACCCAAAGGTGAATGAGATGCAAAATGGTCTGTAAAATGAAATGCAGTCTAACTATATGTAAAAATGGATCATATATACAGTGATATATGTGTTTGCGGTGAATGCGATGCAAAGAGTTCCACCAACTTTTCCCCCCACACTTGGTTCTAGCCCTCTGAGTCCCGTTCCCACTATGTCTAGACATGTTTTCTAACAAGTAAGAGTTTTTGAAAACCATCTCATCTTTATACCTCGACTTGTAGTCCAGGAGATAAATATCCAGGGTCGTCCTAACAAGAAGTTTTTCAATCAAACTAACATTCCAAAAATAGTTCATATATTCAACAAATTTGTCAGTGTAATTTTCCAAAAATTTGTGATCGTATAAAAATTCAGTGAAATTTGAAATCCGATTGTTGTTCAAGAGTATGTGATTGCCTTTCTTGATTGGCAACGTATTATCGACACCGACAATTTCACGTTCATTTGAATATTCAAAATCAAAATTTTCAAACTTGGATTGGTGGCTTGATTCTGTTTCATCCTTGTCAATTAAAAGTTTTAGTTCATCTACGAAAAGTTCTTCGGAAGCTAACGTGGACACGTCAATTGAAGTATGAGAAACTTCCTGAAATGGTAAATGTGGCGTGTCATCAACAATGGTTTCTACCTTGTCGATCTGTCCTATTCCGGGTTCTTGGTCCTTCGGAGGAGAAGGTGTCGACACAGGAAGTGGAAGAAGTAAAGTTATAGAAGAAGGTTTGTTGGGATTGCCAACAGTCAAAGAAGAAATAGTGTCGGGGTTGCCGACATCAGAAAAAGAGATGTTGGGATTGCCAACATTAAAAGAAGGTGGGGATTTGGAAGGTTCAGATGAATTGGCCTCGGTTGCCATTGGAAGAGCGTCAAGATTTTCGATTGGGGTCAGAATCAAATGATTGTCGGGATTGGAGTCAGAATTAAGGCTTTCATCCTCACATAAACCAAAGAATTCATGTTCATTAAAGTTCTTTTCCAAATTTGAGTTGAAAAATTCCACATTTTCGTTTTGTTCAATTTCTAGAATTTCAAGTTTCCCACAGTCTGAAAGAGGAAGATCAAAATCTAAGCTTAAATTTTTTTCTTGAAAAGAATCGAAATCCAAATCATTTATTGAATTGTGAACAACTTCATTTAGATCATCATTCTCAATTTCGAAAGTTGTTGTTTGAAAATTTTCAATGTCAGTAAAGAATGGACTATTTTCTGATTCATCACATGCTTGAATTTGATTTTGTTGCTCTCGTTGTTCTTTATAAGACGCCATTAAACAAAGAAGTTCACCCATCTTTTTATTTAGCCTTTCCGCCCTCTCATCAAAATTACATTCTTCAGAGTCGTTGATTTGAGAGCTCTCGCTTTGGAATTCTTGATTTTCAAAATAGTTTGAATTTTCAGAAAATTGAAATTGAGATTGGACATCATTTTGATTTTGAAAATTAGATTCGTAACCAACATTGTTAAAATTGGTGGGAAAATTCCAATTTTGGTCATTCTCAAGATGTGGATATGGGTTGTAGTTTTGAAAATTGTGATCGATTTGAAAATCATTTTCAAAATTATTTTCGAATTGGTTTCCAACCCCATATTGTTGTGGATCAAAGCTATATTGGGATTCAAAGTCGTTTTGATACGGATGTGGCCCATAATCGAAATTATTGAAATTTGAATTGAAGTCGTCATTTCGATCATAACTTTGAAAATGTTGGTCATTTTGAAAATTTTGAAAATTGTTGACATTGGTTTCACCAAATTTTGGGAAATCGTGCTTCATGAGTTGTATTTCATATTCATACTCTTCAAGAGGACGTCTACTCCGACTATTATCCCACATTTCTCTCAAGGATTTTTTTGAATTAGACATTTGAAATGAAATCAATTCAAAATAATATAAAATAATGAGTTGTGCTCTATTAATTAACTGACTCAATTGGAAGGGGGAAGAGGGTCTTATGGCCGTTCACGTATAGTATAAAACTAAGGGATACGACCAATGTTTTACGGGTAGTATGCAACCTCTTTTGCTAAAAGTTCAATAAATTGAACTAATATATATCCGCGATCCAATTGTACGAGACAATCAACTTCACAAAGCACCACTTTTCAGTTATATTATTTTGAAAATCAAAATCACGTGTTAAAATTGAAAATCGATGAGAGTGATTAGTTATGGGAAACCGTTCCTCACCACAAATTCAGAAATATCAGTCACAGAACAGACACAGAAATATAAATTGCAGAATTAAAATTTACATTCAAGCTGCTGCCCCTGCAGAAATTTTTTACAACAATTGTCTATATATTTTTTCTTTTTTCCTTTTGCAGCAGAGCACCTGTAGAGTTTTAAAAGTTTTCACCTTGATCGGCAGTCCTCCAGTGAATTTGGGAAGCTCTAGCGCATTCACACCCCACTTGGTGTGCAATCGCTCCAACCTATCTGAATTGTCCGCTGCTATCTGAATTGCTCCAACCTATGGGAAACCGTTCCTCACCACAAATTTTAAGACCCTTTTTTTTAAAATTTCAGCTGTACCTGCTTTTGAAAAATTCTCCTTTTTTTTTTTTGATTGAAAGCAAAAGAAATTGCAAACTAAAAATAGAAAACAAAATAAAACAAAACAACAAACCACACACCTGACCCTATTGAAACATGAACCTAGCCTGACTTTTGACACTTTGACATATCGCCCCAAAAGAGAAATCAATTGAAAATAAGAAACCAATGAAAACCAACAAAAAAAAAAAAATGAGAAGCTCAACAGGTCAAAGCCACTTTCAAAGCCTAGTGGACACTCTAACCTAATCAAATAAAGAGCGAATGCGTTCGATTTTTATTTTATAGCAACAGGCCGCTCAGTCAAAGAAATTAAATCAAATGAACCCTATAAAATCTCCTCCTATAGTTACCAATCAACAAAAATAAAAATAAACAAAATATCCAAGACCGAACAAAATTAGGAAAGAAATTCACGCCCCTTTTGTTTTCAGTGCTCACGCAATTCTTTTTTTTTTTTTTTCACTTTAGAAAACAAATCACGACTTGAAAAAAGACTTCGAATTTTCGAAATTCGAGTTTCAGGTTTTTTTTGGAAACAAAATCTCAGATAATAGTAAACAAGGAAGTCAGGTCTCCTGCCTTTTATTCACGCACCCTCTTCATTCAGGATACAAATCATCTGCTAAATCAAATTTAGTACCACCAGATTCAACTCTAAAAACAAGAGACTTAACCCAATTTCTCAAGATAACAAAATTGCCCAAAATCGAAGTCAATTTTTTTTATATCGGTTTTCGATCTGTGAGTTCAGCAGTGGTCTTCGATCTGAGGTGAAAGGGGGTAGTTGAGGAACTAAAAGACGGTCGAGGTGAATGGTGATGATGGGCGAGATTGTTTTGAAAATCCAGTGGATGGCTTGCGGTGAAGACGTGAGGTTTGTTGGAATTTGATGGGGTTTTGTAGACTTATGAACGGGATGTGGGTGCGGAATTTGTGAACAGGGGATGTGGATTTGATTATGTTCGGTAATGGATGTGGTGTAGTGATGATGAGGAGATGATAGGCAAGTTTTGATGTGCAGTCTTGTGGTGATGAATGATGGAGTGATGTATGGGTGGTGCTTTGGGATGAAGTGATGATGACGGAAATTTGATTTGGGGTTTGTTGTCTGATGATTCGAACGGTTGGTTGACTAGTCGTGGTGGATGCGTGGCAGTTGTGGGTTTGTGCAGTAGGAGATTGAAGAGTTGAAGGGATGGAAGAAATTTGGTAAGGGATTGCTAAGGAGATGGTTTTTGCGGTGGAAGTTGTTGATTTGTGAAGGGAAAAGTGGTGCTGTGTGGACTTGGGTTGAACGGTGCGGAATGTCTTGTGAGGACGGTGGAGGGTTGTTTGTTGTTGGTGATTGTTGTAGGTGGTGGATTTGGTGCGATGCTATGTTCAAGACAGAAGAAAAAGAAAAGAGCAGACAGAAAGAAAGTTGTATTTTTTTTTTATTAAATAAAAAGAAGAGAGGAATTTGTAAAAGAAGGGATTGATTGGGTAAGAGGAAAGAGATCAGAAGAAATCAGAAGAGAAGGAAAGAAACATGATTTGCTTTTTTTTTTGTTTTTTTTTTTGTTTTTTTTTATTATTCAAGAAGGAAAAGAATGTAGAAATTGGGAAGAAAGTGGAAAGAAATAAAGGAAAATTGAAGTCTCTTTTTTTTTATATATATATATATCTATACACAAGAAAACGACAGGAAAATATAAACAAAAATTAACACGAATCAGAAATTAAATAAATAATAAAATTTAATCGTTACCTCCCCGGCAACGGCGCCAAAAACTTGATCGTCGCTGATCTATGAATTAGAAAAGCGCGACATTTGTAATAAATTCTGCAAGCATACAGGTGTGTAGCATACAGGTCGAACACAGGGAGGAAAGTTAAATTTTATTATTTATATGTTTCGTGGGCGTGTTAGACGAACTTTGGAGGCTGATTTTGCAAAGCAAAACAAAATTAAAACTGTAATTTGATTCAGAACAGATCTAACTGAACCGACGATCAAATCACAATTTCAATGGAAAGCAAATGAAACTATGAATTAGATTTGAATCTAATCAAACCCAATTTGACCTAAGAAAATAATAAAAAGCAGAAATTGAAATTGCAGAAATTGAAATAACAAACAAGAATTAAAATTAGGATTTCCGCTGAATCTAATCAGACGGTAAATCACTAATGCAAACAAGTGCAAAATACAAATAGTGTTCTACCGAATCTAATCGTATAGACAACACTAGTTGCTAAGAAAACAAAAAAATGCAGAAAAATAAAGGAGAAAGAAGAACTTTTATTAGAACAATGGAATAAGAGATGAGATAGGATGGTGGCTACAAGGTTATTACAGTGGTATATATAGGGTAGATAGCCAAACCCTAACCCTAATGATAAATGGGCCTGGTTATTACATCACCAATTATTTTACAATGAGAACATAAATGGGCCTTAGATAAATAGAGCAAATTTGGGCCTTTTCTCTTTTCCTCTTGTTTTCTTAACACTTCCTCAATGATTTGTGATGTGCAGAGCCTTTTTATCAATCCTTTTCTTGTCCAACAGCAACTAGACGTGATATCCTCATCTACAATTCTTCAAAATGCAAATACACAGCAAATTGAACTCTATTTCTCTACATTTCTGGTTGCATGCGGGCTGGGTTGGACTATCTGTAAAAATAACAAAACAATACCCAAGTAATATTTATTTATATACAAAAGATAAGAAATAAGAGCATAAAATAAACACATTTCTATGTCAATCACCCATGTTCCATATTATTCTCCTGCAAAAGCGCCTGGATATCCGGACCGGCTGTGACCAGTTCCTACCCATAACGTTCGTTACTTTGATGCGTTGTCAACACAATAATTCATCCGAACCCGAAGCTAATGGGATGGACGACACGTGGCCCCGACCCGGATCAAGTTTTGAGCAAATTCACACCTATAAATACCCCGTCTGGAGACAAAGAAAAGGATCTTTTTTCTGGCACTTCAAGAATTCAACCACCTCCATAGTCCGAACTCCAATACTCCCGGAGAATCCAAATCATCTTTCATTATTTGTTTTAGTCAATTGAGTGAATATAAGTGAGTTGTGAGTGGAATCAAGTGAATCTTACATTGTATTTGCAACTGAATCATTGTATATAGTAAAAGATAAGTGGACGTAGGCATTTCTTCGCCGAACCACTATAAATCTTGTGTGTTCATCTTTATTTTTATCTCATTTCATTTTGCTTTTAATCAATTTGGGTGTTAGAACCACTTTTGGGTGTAACATTTTGGTGCTTTCACTGAGAATCCTCATTTAAATTCTTTATTTTCCGGGATCTCTTTCTACTTTTTGGACCGTTGAGTTCAAAGAAGTGAATCCTTAAGTTTCTCCGCTTTTTTATATTTGTTGAAGTGATTGTCAAAGACTCATGGCCAAAGGAAAAGGCAAGGAAGTTCAGTCTGTTCGAGGAAATGGAGCTGGCGAAGATCAGCAAAATGTTGTTGTAATAAGGTTGCGGGGGCAGAGTTCAGCAGCAGGAAGAACCAATGCAGGAAATCCGAGCGGCCAGCAGGGGAAGAGCTCCGATCCGATCCGGGTAGGAGATTCTGAAGCAGTGCATTCCCCCAATCTGAACCGACCCGAGCTGCTTGCCACCTACCTATCCGACCAGGCTCCCCAACTCCGAACCGACCCAACCTCCTACCTCCGATCCGACCCGATGTTTGGTGAAGCTGGAACCTCTACTCGAGTCCCTACGAATGCTCCAATTCCAGCCACCAGGGTTGGTTATCAGGTCAATTCATCTGCGCCCATCACTCAAGGAGATTTCTCGCGCTTGCTTGACAAGCTTGAGAGCACAAGGGAGGCTATGAAAGTTCACGAGCGCACTAATCTCATGATGCAGGAAAATATGAGGCTCATGAGTCGGGAGATTAGTGAACTCCGTCGACAGAGACTCCATCACCGGTTCGTCACACACCAGTGGATCAATCTTCATCTTCCGAGGAAGAGCGGCCAAGTGAACGAAGGCCACTCGAACGACCTCAGAACGTGGAGCAGCTGACATTTGGATCTTTGGGATCTCGTGAGGATATTGCACGAGCATTAGGAAACAATGACCCCACTCGGGGGCAAAGACTCCAGTCCCCTCCTCCCGAGATCGATCGGGAGCGCAGGGAACGGAATCGAGCAGAGGCAGCTCGAAGAAGGAGGGCATCTCCTGAACAAGAGCCCAGAAGGAACTCGGATACTAGGGCCAGGGAACCTGAGCGGCCCCTAACTAATGCTGATGTACAGGCAATGGTTCGCCAGATCATGTCTGAGAGCCGGAATTATACAAATGAAGATTATGGCATTGAGCGAAGCCATACTCCCTTCACCGACGATATCCTCGACTTCCAGTTTCCCCGACGCTTTAACTTGCCACAGATGGAAAAATACAACGAAAGGACTGATCCGGGACAGCATTTAATGCGATACTCGTGGCTCATGAATGCTGCTGCTGCCCCTGATGAAGTGAAGTGCAAAGCATTCCCAATCTACTTAGAAGATGTGGCGCTGTTTTGGTTTACCCGATTTCCTCCTCGTTCGATTTCGAATTACAAGGAACTAAGCGAGCGTTTCATGAACCAGTTCCGACTCCATGCCCGAAAGTCCAAAAGTGTTATTGAATTATCGAGAATCAAGCAGGCACCAGGAGAATCTTTGAGGGCATATCTTGATCGTTTTAACCAAGCTGTAACTGAGGTCACTGACCCGCATGAGCCCACTATTCTGATGGCAATGAAGGAAGGAGTCGATCCTGAGTCTGAGTTTGGAGACTACCTTTCTGGGAAAACACCCTCCACAAGGGAGATATTCTACGAAAAAGCCGATATTTATCTAAGGCGAGAGGAGGCCAGGGCAAACCGAAAGAGAAAGTCTGAGACGGCTTCAAAGGAGAATGTGCAGAGTAATATCGCCGTGAAGCAGTCTGGGGAAAGTTCTGGCAAGGTTGAAGTAAATGTAGGAAACAAGGGTGGAAACGGCAATACTGGAAGCGGGGGAAACAACAACAATAACCGTAATTCGAACGGTAACAGAAGAAACAGAAATAGGGGAAGTGACCCTAACAAAAGACCCCGATTCCAGAACTACGAGAATTATACACCATTGAACGACACCCTGGAAAATATTTACCAGGATACGTACAATGTGTTACAATATAAAATACCGCCACCTCGTGATTCGACCGAGAAAGAAATGGCGACAAGGAAGTTTTGTTTGTTTCATGGAACTCACGGGCATTCAACTAATGAATGTCGGCATTTGAGGGATGTGATTGAGAAACTGTTGCGTGAAGGAAAGTTGGATGAGTACAAGGTTGCCCCGAGGGACAGGGGGCAAGGAGAGCAGGCTCCAAAACAGATTCTACCTGCTCCCAAGCCTACAACACAGCAGAAAGGTAAAGGAATTGTTATCAACTCCATAGTAGGCGGACCTCACCCAGCAATCCGAAGTTTCAGATCAATGGATCAATATGTGAATGCTGCCAAGCATCTAGACGTGAATGAAGGTGATGATTTGGAAGATGTCACCCCCATAAAACAACAGAAGACCATGTTTGACGACGTGGTATTTCGCAGCCGAGACAATACTGGGATACAATCACCCACCAATGATCCGTTGGTTATTACTACCACCATTGGGCCGGCCTTGGTCCATAAGGTATTAGTAGACAACGGAAGTTCCGTTAATATTTTGTTCAAGAAGTCATTTGATCAGATGAAGCTTGAATCTGAAGATCTGAAGCCTTGTGAAGGATGGATCAGAGGCTTCAATGGGGCGTCGACAGCTCCCATGGGATACATAGAGTTGCCCGTGACCCTGGAGCAAGGAGAACGTAGAAGAGTGCGGATGCTTCAGTTCGTAGTATTGGACGTAGATTCGCCTTATAATGCATTTTTGGGGAGGCCTGCCCTCGCTGAATTCAGAGTTTGTATCGCCCCTTGGTGCTTGTTACTTAAGTTCCCAACCGAAGCCGGAACTGGAGTAATGAGAGGGGATCAAGTTTCCGGACGGGCCTGCTATGTGGCCGAACTAAAGATGTTGATGAAAGGACTTAACGTTGAGAGTAAGGATGCCTCGTCTCCCTCAAAGGGGGACTCGGCATAGCAATTAGAGAGATTGACCCCGAGGGAGTTGCCCAAAGGAACGCCTGAAGACCTGGATCCCAGAAAAGACGAGGAACCAGAGGCTAGGAATGCAACTCCTAATGAAGCGACAGTGGAAATTCCCATTGATAAAGCTGATCCGACAAAAGTTTTGAAGATTGGTTCTCAATTGGATCCACGTCGAGCTAAAGAACTAACGGACTTCTTGAAGGCAAACTTAGACGTGTTCGCCTGGACCCATGCTGACATGTGTGGGATACCGCCATCCATTATAAGTCACAAATTGAATGTAAATCCGAAACATCCACCTGTGAAGCAAAAGAGACGCATGCTGGGCCCAGAGAGGTCGGCTGCTCTCAAAGAGGAAATAGAGAAGTTGAAGCAGAATGGATTTATTCGAGATTCGACGTATCCCGACTGGATATCGATTCCCGTCTTGGTAAAGAAGCCAAATGGAAAGTGGCGGACTTGCATTGACTTTTCAGATTTAAACAAGGCTTGCCCAAAAGATAGTTTCCCACTTCCCAGGATCGACCAGCTTGTAGACTCGACAGCAGGTCATGAACTTCTCTCTTTCATGGACGCATATTCTGGGTACAATCAAATTCCTATGCACGTACCAGACCAAGAACATACGAGCTTCATTACGAATTTGGGATTATATTGTTATGTTGTAATGCCATTCGGATTGAAAAACGCTAGAGCTACTTATCAGCGCTTGGTGAACAGAATGTTTTATAATCAAATAGGAGAAACTATGGAAGTTTATGTGGATGACATGCTTGTCAAATCGAAACAGTCCTCCAGCCATACGCAAGACTTGGCGGAAATGTTTGGTATCCTGCCAAAGTAACGGATGAAATTGAATCCTCTGAAATGCTCATTTGGAGTGGCATCGGGAAAGTTCCTTGGCTTCATTGTGAGTTCCCGAGGAATTGAAATCAACCCTAGCCAGATAGCAGCGATTAGAAACATCGAAGAGCCGAGGAGAATTAAAGACGTCCAAAGTCTTGCAGGGAAAGTAGCGGCACTGAGTAGATTCATCTCCAAAGCCACAGACAAATGTGTTCCGTTTTTTGATTTGATTAAAAGAGGAAAGAAGAACTTCGAGTGGACTCCGGATTGTGTTGAGGCCTTTCGAAATCTGTTGGAACTGCTAGAGAAACCGCCGATTTTATCAAAGCCCGTAGATCACGAAGAATTGTTTGTTTACTTGGCAGTCTCGGCTCACGCTGTCAGTACAGCCTTGGTTCGAGAAGAAAACAAAGTACAAAGGCCAGTGTATTATGTAAGCAAGAAATTAGCAGTGGTAGAGCGCAACTACCCAAAAATTGAGAAGCTTGCTTACAGTCTCCTGATCGCATCCCGAAAACTTCGTCACTATTTCCAAGCCCATCCAATAACCATATACACCGACCAGCCCTTAAGGCAGGTGTTGCAGAGGCCCGAAGCTTCGGGAAGGTTGATTAAATGGAACATAGAACTAAGTCAGTTTGATTTGAATTTTCAACCACGAAAGTCAATCAGGGGGCAAGCTCTAGCAGACTTTATTGCGGAATTCACCATTCCAGAGGAGGAAATAATCAATGACAGAGTGGTTAAGTCCGAGGATGAGCTAAAGATAAATCCGTGGAAACTATATACAGATGGAGCCAAGAATGACCGAAGGTCCGGAGCTGGAATCGTCTTAGTTACTCCCGAAGGACGGTCGTTATATTACGCCTTGCGATTAGAATTTTCAGCGACCAACAATGACTCTGAATATGAAGCCCTGATTGCCGGGCTGAAACTTGCTAAAGACCTCGAAGTAAAAATGTTAGACATATTTTGTGACTCTAAAATTGTTGTTTGCCAGGTGCGAGAGGAATTTGTGGCTCGAGGACCTCGACTTATCGCCTACCTCGGAAAAGTGAGAGAGCTATTGAATAGCTTAGAGCGGTACAACATAACGCACATTCCCAGAGTTGAAAACCAGAAAGCGGATAGGCTGGCAAAGCTGGCTAGTTCCGACAATCCAGAAGAGACTGAAATATTTCCAATTGAAACGTTGGAATCGCCAAGCTTTGAGTCAATGGAAATTGAATTCGCCTTTGAAGCGGAACCAGAGAAGGAATCGTGGATGACTCCAATTAAGAATTTCCTTAAGAATGGGACACTCCCATCAAAGAAGAGTGAGAAAAGAGCTATAGTTCAGAAAGCTACCAGATATGTCATACAAGATGATGCTCTTTATAGGCAAGGATTTTCTATGCCCCTGTTACGATGTATAGCACACGACGACATCAAGCGTGTACTAAGAGAAGTACACGAAGGTGAGTGTGGAGATCATACAGGAGGTCAAACTTTAGCAAAGAAGATATTGCGGTACGGATACTTCTGGCCTACGATCAATAAAGATGCAGTTGATTATTCACGACGCTGCGATAAGTGCCAAAGATTCGCTAAAATCCCCAGGGCACCGTCGACCCAACTTAAATCAATGGTGAGTCCTTGGCCATTTGCCACGTGGGGAATTGATATCATTGGAGTCCTACCAATTGCTAAAGGAGGAGCTAAGTATGCAATAGTGGCCGTGGACTATTTTACGAAGTGGGTAGAAGCTGAGCCCTTGACCAAGATCACAGCAAGAAAGGTGATAAGTTTTGTGGTCAGAAATATTATATGCCGGTTTGGGATTCCAAGGACGATTATAACTGACAACGGAACCCAGTTTGATAGTACTGAATTCCGAAATTTCTGTCAGAAGTATAAGATAGACAAGCGATATACTGCAGTTGCCTATCCGCAGTCAAACGGGCAAGTAGAGGCAATAAACAAAGTAAAAAAATCCATCCTCAAGAAACGGTTAGAGCGTGCAAAAGCAAGATGGGTTGACGAATTGCCCCTAGCTTTGTGGGCATATCGAACAACATTTAAGACAGCCACCGGTCATACCCCTTTCTCTCTCTCCTTTGGCTCAGAAGCAGTAATTCCAGTTGAACTGGAAGTTCCTTCCCACAGGGTGACATATTATGACCCGATGACGAATCGGGCGCTCTTACTTGAGTCTCTTGATGAAGTCGAAGAAAAAAGGGATGAAGCGGATTTGCGTGCGGCAAGACATCGACGTCAGATGGCACGCTATTATGACAAAAAAGTTCGCCTCAGGACTTTTGAACCAGGAGATTTGGTGCTAAAGAGAGTTTTTCCATCCCTTCCTCACCTCGGCCCAAAATGGGAAGGACCCTTTGTCATCCAACGGAAGCTTGAAAAAGGAACCTTCAAGTTAACGACCGTAGATGGCGAAGAAGTCCCTCGAGCATGGAATGCCCAACACTTAATGCGATATTTGGATTAGAAATGCTGTACTCTTTGTTATTTTTCCTGTGAACCCTATAATAAGGCACGACTTGCCTTGGGAAAATCTGACGATATGAATAAAGGACTATAAAGTGGATGTAGGCTACGACTTAGCTGAACCACTATAAAAATATTGTGTGTTATTTACTTTTATGCATTACATATATATACATTTGTTAATCATTTTGTTGTAGGTATGAAATACAGGATGACTCACAGCCTAAAAAGGTTGAACACAGTTTTGACACAAAAAGAAGCACAACGACTATTTGTGCGCTAAGACATAAAAGAATGAGAAAACGACATTCTTAACTCTAACTTTCCAGAGAGAGAGAGAGAGTATAAAAGCGTCTCCGACTGAGCGCTGAAAAAGAAATTCTTCTCCTAACTCTAACTTTCCAGAGAGAAAGAGAGTATAAAAGCGTCTCCGATTGAGCGCTGAAAAAGAAATTCTTCTCCTAACTCTAACTTTCCAGAGAGAAAGAGAGTATAATGGCGTCTCCGACTGAGCGCTGAGAAAGAAATCTTTCTCCATTGAAAGACCGGGGAATAAATAGATGACTGAGCTCGAACTCTAACTCTCAAAAGAAAGAGAAAGAGTATAAAAGAAATGCCAGAGAAAGCGACAGGTACCGACGGCACAGGAAGTGCTATCCCGTCAGAGAATCAGGAGCATTCAGATTGCTCGACTAAGCATTAAATAGTTTGTAGGAATTGACTGGGGACACGTATGTATACGCATATTTCCCCCCTCCACAACTTCGTTTCACAACTATAGACATGCATTTTTACATAAGTGCAGAACTACTAACAAATGAACATTGCAAAAGATGAGTTATTTTTATTCACAAATGAATGAATTTGTACAGGAAAATAGCTAAAAAAGAAAGTGCAGGAGCTACTTTTGTAGCAGCAATTATTGGTTCACTAAATGCTAAAAAGATACAAGGCAATCCACTATTTAGATTTTGAATGAGCCTTGGATTTCTTGGCAGCTTTCTCCGCATCCTTTGCTTCTTTCTCAGCTTCGGTCAAGATTCGTTTTGACTTCTTTTTTCCTGAAGATGCGGTGCTGGAGCCAGTAGACTTCTTCCCGGAGAGCGGGGCACTGGAATCAAGAGAAGATTTTTCAGCAAGTTCCTCTATAATAGATCTAGTTGAGAGCTTAACAACTAACCTTGATCCCGCATCCACAACTGCGAGGGGCTTGAGGACCTCAGGGTCTAGTTCTTCGGCCTTTAATTGTAAGCGCTTGTCTTGATCAGCCTTCATTGCAGCTAAGGTAACGTCATCAGCATTTTTTGACTCCCCGGTTATTGCAACTTCTTGTTCCTCTTCATGCCCCCCGTCTCCGCCGTCGTCCTTTAAAGCTGCAATCATTTCTTCATCATGGGGAGTGGTGACCTTAGTTGGCTCACTTCCTTCTCCCAAGTCTATAGAAGCAGCCTTGTCTTCCCCTTTTTTGGCCCTATCTGCAGGCTTTGTCCCAGTGGCAGCTCCTTGAGCTACATCTGTCTTTACGGATGATTCAACACCTACAGAATGAGAAGCAACAGTTATCAACTCAGGCGAAAACAATGGGTCTTTCATCGATTGTTCGATCACGTGGCGAAAAGTAGAAATAGCCTTGGCAAATTGAGGAGAAAAGGTAGGGATACCTTCCGAAGGCTTTTCTGCGGGGGTGGCTACTGCCTCTGGTGTTGCTTCAGGAATAGGGGATAGCAGAGTTGTTCGGTGAATTCCTGGATTTTCGGGATCATACCCTTCTACTTCGGGAGTTGCAGGGGCAGAAGAAGAGGAACCAGCTTCGAGAATGGTTTTTTGTTTAGACTTCCGTCTCTCTTCTTCCATGGCCTCAGCAATAAGGCGGCGCCCTTCAGCTAGGCGCTCCGGTTCATCATCTCTCAAGTATTTCTCCATCAGCTTATCTTCATCGAGGGAATCGACCTTAAGTTCCTCTTTTTCCCACTCGACGATTTGATTCCATACTTGAACTAGAGTGGATGGATAGTCCTCGATCCAAGAAATGTTTTGGCGACGAATAATATGTGCGAAGAATTCAATCATTAGCTCGCCGAAACCCTGAATATCAGCCTCCGCCTCTGATAGTTGCTTGCGGGCTTCCTCCGCAGATTTAATAGCACACTCTACATTGCCCTCGGCCAAGGCAGCCCTATTCTCTGCCTCCAACAGCTTTGAAGCCAAGTCGGCATTCTTCTTTTCTAATTCAGCACTCCTCTCTGCTAACTCGGCATTTTTCCGTTCAAGCTCAGCATAAGCAAGGCGTGTCTTAGCAGCATCTGATTTGGCCTCGTCAGCTTGCTTTTTTAATTCAGAACGCTCCTGAGTGTGAGATTCAAGCAAATCGTGGTAACGCTTTTGCATGTCCTCGAATTGTTGTTTGAAATTAGAAGCGTCCCTTTGAGCGACCGCTAGCTGAGCTTGAGTGTCTTCCAAATCTTTTCCTAGAGCTTTTAAGGCCTTAGCATCCTCCTCCGCGGTATTTTGCATTGAATCGGTATTTGTGATTAGAGTGCGGATGATTCTAGAAAGATTGCGTGAATATTTAAACATCTCAGTATATTGTTTTTGCACCGCATCAATTTTTGCTTTGGCCTCATCTGCCCAATTAGACGAAATAGGTTCAAGGGCAGGTAAAAAAGTCAAAGTCTCGAAGTAGTGCTCGGGAAATTGCTCCACCAAATATGCCCGCTTTTCCGCAGTTGCCGCATCTGGTGGGGGAGGAGTGGGAATCGATAATTCGGTGTCCCTATGAGAAGAGGATTCGGTAGTCTCTTTGTCTGTCCTAGGTCGTTTAGTAGCAGGGACCTTGTGCTTACTTCGAGACCCAGTTTCTTTTGGAGGAGTTCTTTCTCTACTGCGCTTTTCATGGGAAGAAGTGGAGTCTTTAGATGGTGGTCTGTCCTCTTCCCTGCGGCTTGGATAACCCTTATATTTCTCTTGTTCCGGTCGAATTGGTGAGCGGGAACGTGAGGGTCGAGAGCGATAGGGATCATAAGGTCTTCTCTCCTCCCTACCACGATCATCCCGGCGATCATACTCGACATCCTGAGGAGGATTGGACATGCTGCGACGAAGCTTTCTTATATCGTAGTAGGATCGAGACATTGTACCTGCACGGTAAAACGAACGAAATTTAGAATTAATGGATTCACGAGGAAAGAGGTGCAATGAAGGCTAATGCCGTTATGTAAATTGTATCCTAAGTGGTGTGTTTCCCCCCAACCAACCCGAGTCTGAAGCTAGACTAGTACGGGCAGGCTCTTTGGCCTTAGCGGGAGTGGTCTCTTCAGAAGAGGTGAAGACTAAAGGATCCTTCCTGAAATCCTCTGAAGTATATATAGTCTCAGGTAAGGGGAGATCCCCCAAACCCTGAAATATTTGCTCATCAGTACTAGGGGCATCCCCCTCGGAAACGTGAAGTGGTGACTCTTGGGAGGATTTTGACTTTTCTAGAGAAGTGGTTTCCTCAAGGGCAATATATCCTTCACGATGCTTTTTGGCCAGATTAGCCAATTCATCATCTTGTGTAGAAGATGGAGAAGGTGAAGCGTGAAGAGGCGTTGTAGGAATTCTTGAGCCTTCTCCTGTCTCTGGGACTACCTCCACTGGAGGAATGTATGCATATGGAATCGTCCCATGACCAATGCTACGAAAAACAGACAACAGCCCATGAAAGTGAAGGTATTCGTCCTTAAGGGTTTCGTCGATAGTCAAGAATTTCTGATCGCCATTGAGGAGTCGGTGCATCCGGTCGAAGAACACCTGGTCTGATATCTGTTTGGGATTGTCAACTACAAACAAAAAGGAAAAACAAGTCAAGGTGATGATTCAAGTGTATAGAGCCCGGATTTAGAAAATCAGTGCTTTACTTGATTTTGTCCACCTCCTGGCACATCCAGGCTGTCGCTTCACGTAGAACCATTCTAGTCTGGAATCTCCAGCTTTACTGCTAAATGGTGCAGAGATTATCTTCCTTTTTGGAACTGATTCAAAGTAACAGAAGGATGGAGTCTCTCGAGTTCGATGCTTGAAATTATAGAAGAAGTGAACGTCATCGAATGTGAGCTCTATGCCTAAGATTTCACGATATGCTATGTACAAGGTGTGCAGATAGGCATATGAATTGGGGTGCAATTGCATGGGGGCAATCCGCATTT
Organism: Allium sativum; assembly: GCA_030737875.1. Lineage (NCBI taxonomy): Eukaryota > Viridiplantae > Streptophyta > Magnoliopsida > Asparagales > Amaryllidaceae > Allium > Allium sativum. The sequence goes on from CM060926.1 coordinate 327,317,703, forward strand.
GTCTTAAAAAGTCAACAATGAAGGGAGAGAATGGAGGAATGGCACCGACCATGCACATCAATCGAGTGACCGTCATATATCCTTCTGGAGGGTTGTGGGGACGGTCAGAGCGTGAAGGCACTAGAGTGTCCCTTTTCATTATTCCATACTTTAAGCAAATTCGAACAAGTTGATCGTTGTCGATTCAACGGAGTCTGGAGGTGATTCCAATATAATGGATGATTCAAATTCGTCAGGGGCTCGATCGTCACCGATCCCTCCTTCCTCCTCAAAACCCAGAGAAACCTCGTTCTCTGAAGACGCCTAGTTGCTATCTCGATTTCCAACCCCGTAGTCTGGACCCTCACTATCCCATTCTGGATCAGAAGAAGAAGATATATCCTCAAGAGTGATTTTGTTAGAAGTTTCCGGGGCTTCTTTCCTCTCAGCTAGTCGGGAAGAGCATCTGGGCCTCATTGTCATAGAACTATTGAAGAAGCAATAGCACGGATTAGAGTAAATTAGCCCATACCCCCCTGTGTATGTGTGTGAACTAAAATGTGTGCAGCGAATGTGAGAAATGCAAAGTAAAAGTGCAGCAATGTAAGACGAAACTTTGAAGAGAAAGTGATAGTCAGAGTAGTTCTTAATGTTCATTTATGTCCGCAAGGCACTATCCTAACTGTTCATGAAGTTGGAAGTAATATCTTTTAAATAGTTGGACGAAAGTTTATGTTTTAGATTGAGTAGTGTTCGGTTCGGATGCAGACACCAGGTTCGGGTCGGATAAGCAAAGGTCCATGCTTAGAGAGATATATCCGGATCGGTTCGGAGATTGACACCCGGAGCGGGCCGGATTAACTTGGATAACCAGACCCCTATTCTCTCTTTTGTTTCACAACCGGGTCCGATCCGAGCGCATAAGTCTTGACCTTCGTTGTATTCGTAGATCCGACTCGACCCGGTCAAACAGGTTAAGACCCATTTCTTGGCCCTATTGCTCCGACCCGATCCGGCTCTGTGAATTTCTCTCTTTTCCTTTTTCTCCTACTGTTCCCCTACCCGAACCAATCTTCTTCAGTTTTCTTCCTCTTCCTCCTCTTAAATAGCGAACCCAACTCAAATTCCCGAGCCTTAATTAAAATCGAGAGATTAGACACTTAAGTATTCAATAACGAGTTTCAATACCCTCCTCTAACGCCTCGAAATGGCGTCGATGCCATTAACGACGAAGGCGGAGGATGAAGGGAACTGCGGCGATGGAACCAGTCGATTATTATGTTAGAATCGTTCAAACTAACCGCGGATGCAAATTAAAAGCGATTATGGCAGCAAGATTCAAGATTACAAGACTACCTATATATTTGATTCGAAGATGGAAGCGAAAATTTTGAAGTTTCTTGAAAAGACTAAGGCTTCGATGTGGAATCAGTTCGGATGAGCAAAAACAGTGAATGAAAGAAAAGAAGAGAGATGAAGTAAATTTATATAAAAAACAAGCTGACTATTCGTATTCCCGATCGGACCGGTTCGAAAAGCCCAATGACGTAGCTTGGCCCACTAATACATTGCAGAGAAGAAGGAAATCAGTTCGGGTCGGAGCCCAAAGCAGAAATCCGTTCGGGTCGGAATCCGAACCGAACGGGATGAAGAACGACAACTTGGCCTGTGAATTCAAAAGGAAGGATGAAGTTTTTGTGCTATGGCAGTCAAAGCATGCTCCGTTTCCAACTGAAGCATCCTTTGAGGGGGCAAAGTGTTAGCCTACTTTGTGAACTAGGCAACACAAAGTCAAGAAATCAGACATTGAAGAGCATTTTTAATTAGAAGACTTCGGTTCGGATTGGAGAAGACACTACAACCTAGGTTGGACAACAGCAATTGTTCGGGTCGGGTCAGAGCAACATATCGGTTCGGGTCGGATAGAATCTTCTGTTCGGATCGGTGAACTGCTGCTGAGGAAGTTGGTAAGGTATATCTAATCGGATCGGAGGGCAACATAATCTCAATTGGATCGGAAAGCCACCTGTTTGCCACGGAAATGGATCGGAGCGGAGCAGATTAGAGAAGGAGAGAGCGTTGCATCCAAGCCAATCCGGGTCGGATCGGGTATCCCGATCCGAACCCCTTATCTGTGCGTCTCCGACCCGAGCCCATGTTCCATATTATTCTCCTGCAAAAGCGCCTGGATATCCGGACCGGCTGTGACCAGTTCCTACCCATAACGTTCGTTACTTTGATGCGTTGTCAACACAATAATTCATCCGAACCCGAAGCTAATGGGATGGACGACACGTGGCCCCGACCCGGATCAAGTTTTGAGCAAATTCACACCTATAAATACCCCGTCTGGAGACAAAGAAAAGGATCTTTTTTCTGGCACTTCAAGAATTCAACCACCTCCATAGTCCGAACTCCAATACTCACGGAGAATCCAAATCATCATTCATTATTTGTTTTAGTCAATTGAGTGAATATAAGTGAGTTGTGAGTGGAATCAAGTGAATCTTACATTGTATTTGCAACTGAATCATTGTATATAGTAAAAGATAAGTGGACATAGGCATTTCTTCGCCGAACCACTATAAATCCTGTGTGTTCATCTTTATTTTTATCTCATTTCATTTTGCTTTTAATCAATTTGGGTGTTAGAACCACTTTTGGGTCTAACACTCACGTATATAATAAACAAGTGTTATAAAAACACAACATACGCCTCATTCCGATTCTGAATATTCTTTTATTTAAATATTCACATCTTTAGGGATTTGTTCCCATTAATTTTATCAAAGATAAATTCCTTAAAATTTATTCTTTAATCTTCCTTTGGATATCATTCAAACCATATTAAGGTTTTCCATACTAGTCGGGATTAACGAACCTTACCGAAGTAATCATTTATTTAATTTCTCAATCCCAACCTATAAAATTAATTACCATTTCCCGTTCAAATCCAATTAAAGATTTAACTATCGCTACGAGCAAAACTGGTGATACTCCATTCTCCATCATTTCCCAAATTTGATAATTTAAATTATCAATTCACATTTCGATCTAATTAAAGATTCATTAAACTCCACTTAGTTTTAATCTTCCCAAAAACCAATATTAATGATTATTTAACTTTGGAAACACTAACATGTCGCATCGAGAATCTACACCGTACTATTGATTTCTACCGATATATAACCTCTAAGCTCGTATGTCACAGAGAGTGGTGTTAAGCAAGAGAATAAATTCTCCGCCACCAAACAGATATATATTTAGCAGAGATCAATCATATAGTGTGAAATACAATGACAGACATGTAATCCTGCCTTTACCTGAGTTAAAGAACTAATGTCGTTAAAAACACAATTCACAATAAACCTAATTCACACTCCATTTTCAATTCCAATTAAATGTTAATTAATTGATAATTCTTCTTCAAATCTTAATTAAAAGATTTATTCTATTCAAATGGGGTTCAAGAACAGTGTTATTTAAGACACCATTCACGACAAACCCAAAATCACCTTCCATTGTTAATCGGGTTAAAGAACAAGTGTTATTTAAAACACTGTTCACGATAAAGCCAGAAGTCCAATTCTATTCAATTCCAATTAAATATTGATTAATTGGTAAACTTCATTAAATCTTAATAAAAGATTTAATCTTTTCTCAGGTGGGTTTAAGAACAGTGTTAGTGAAGACACCGTTCACGACTAACCCAAAAATCCATTTGATATTAAATACAAGGCTCTGAATAGAAAATATTTTGACTTGCATTCAATATCAAATTCCGAAATCAACAAATATCGTATTGGAATAACGATATATATATCTTTCAAATTCCACCACAATGTCCATATAATCACGGATTCCAATATCGAATTATTCCAAAGATAATTTCGATTCAAATCCATTCCAGTTCATATATTGGAAATCCTGGTTATTTCTAAAACCATTTCAATCCCAATTTATTTATTTAAAAATATTGGATTTTTAATTCTAGTTCATAACCAGTTCATTTCGATAAAAATACATTTTTCTCTTTTCAAATATGGAAATTTTCATCCTAATTCTTTTTGAGTCATTTATTATGATTTTACACAAATTATTAATATTTTTAATAATTTTATCAAGGCTCGTACAGTCGATTTCCATAAACGGTCGTCGAACTGCACTTACAACGACCTTTTCCAAATTTGATTTGGACAAAATTCCAAATCCAACCGTTAGATTTCAAATTCCTTATATTCGTCGGAAAGCTCTTTTCGATACGAACCCAACGGTTCCGTTTTTAGGAGAATCCGACGGTCGGATCTCCCGTAATGTCCATTCGAAGTCAATGGTCGAAATTCGCGAACTGCCGCTGTGCGGCGCGTTCTATTCAGGCCATTATATATATATATATATATATAATATACTATATATGTTTCGTCGATTTCCATTTAAAACGTATTTTATAAATCGTTTTAATTTCAACTTCCTATTTAATATCAAATCAAAATTGAATATTCCATATCATTGATATATAAATGATAATATTTTCAAAACATTAGATTTTGAAAACACTTCCTTTTCGATATTCATTATAAAAATGAATAAAATCGATATAAATATCGTTCACGTCAAAATTGCGTTAACCTAATCAGCACGGCTTTATATATTTAAATATTTTCGTGTCCATCCCAAATCGGACATATAAATCAGATTTTGATTTTTTACTGAATATTATTCTAAAATATTCATTATTTTAAAATATTCATTATTCCTTCTTTCTGAACTGGAATCAGACACAGTCAATTACCATATAATGTTGATTATATGAATTTCATACACACATGTATACAACAATAATCAAACACAGCCAACCATCATCCAAAATGCATTCTACACTGTATAAGCATTAAATATAAATATTTAATGCTTACAACAGCATGTCAACCAATCGATCAACATACAGCTAATTATTGGGGCTAGAGTATGTCATATATCATCCCAATACCCGTGTTTGGTTTCAAACAATCAAACACAGGTTTTATCTGTGCAGTTGGGCGACGTGTAAAATATATCGTCCCAATCAATATCAATAAAATGGGTGTACATAAACAAATCGTCCGATTTATAAATGAATATTCATTTTCAATTCAGGAGAATTCTATCCCTTTCTTTTATACGTTAAAAATTATATTTTTAGTGTTAAAATATTTATTTCAACACTTTACTATTTTTAACAGTTCATTCATTTAATAAAAATGTTATTTTTAACTAAGACCTTTTATTTCAGAAAATTTCGCCATTATAACAGCGCGATATCGAAATCGGGTAATGTCTAGCATTACCCCTCTCCTGATATTGGCTCGCGCCATACACACATAACAACTCAATCAATTCAATTCAATTCTCATCCCAAACCAATTCAAACAAATAAATCAACCAAACCAAACAATCAAACAATTCGTCCATGGTTTATGGGCGGCGGGGAGCAGTTCATTTATGAAGTTATAAAATAAATAACTGTACAAAGAAAATTATAGTGAGGAGTTCTCACCTTGGGTTTCCACTCCATCAGTTCTATATTGGACGATGGTTTGGATTTACCCGACATTCCAACTCTATCTTTCCACGTTGTTCATAAATAAAAACACATTTTTATTTCACCGCTACATGGATAAAAATCACATTTTTATCACTTCACTATATTTAAAAAAATCAGATTTTTAATTCGCTACATATATAAAAATAATATTTTTATATTCTCTATTATATAAAAAATCAAATCTCCATGGTTCTAAAAATAAAATCTTTTCTAGTTATAAAAATTTAATCTTTTCTAGTTATAAAAAATTTAATCTTTTTCATTTTAAAAATCATAACTTCCTCTTTATAAAAATCATATTTTTACTTTGCCTTCAAGATGATAAAAATCGTATTTTTACTTCGTTTCATATATAATAAAAATCATAACTTTGTACCTTAACAAATATGCAAAAATCGAATTTCTACAATGCTACATCTATATAGATCTCATCTTTATATTCATAAAAATCAAATCTTTATATATTTAAAAATCTAATCCTTTTGTATTGATGTTATGTATATAAAAATCATATTTTTATGTTCGTAAAAATCATAACTTTACGAATTATAAATCATAAATTCATATGAAAAATCTCACCTTTATAAAATAAAAAATCTTACCTTTATATATTTAAATGATACACATATAAAAATCTGAAATTTAACACTATATTACTTATATTAAAAACTGAAATTAAAATCAATATATTAAAAACTCATTGCTTTTTTGGATTTGGTGGTCGGAGGAAGGGTCGTTGGAGTCGGAGAAGGTGGTAGGGGGGTGTGGCACCGGCTATAGTGGGGGTGCAGAGGGGGTGTAGTGGCGGTTGGGTACTGGTTTTAAGGGTAGGGCTTCACGCTATGGGGAAAGGAGAGAGGGGCGAGGTGGAGGAGCACCGGATGGAGGGGGGTCTTTGCGGTCTGGCGCGCGCGACGGTGGAGCGCCTCTGGTGCGGCGGCGTCGAACGAGATTTGGGGGGGGGGGGGGGGGCTCCATCGATGTCCAGTTTTTTTTTCTTTGTTCGATTTTGAACCTGACATGGAGGAGGAGAGATAAAAGAGGGGTGAGGGTTTTGTTTTAATATATATTAATTTTATATTATATTTAATTCCCAAAAGTTGACATTTTCATTCGACCACCAAACGAGACCCAACGACTGTCGTTTCTAGCGTATTACCCCCATTCCGAACACCATGCAATATGTATCGTAAGGCAGTTTGGTTGTTTTGATCAGTTTCCGCTAGATTGAAAATATAAATCAATATTTCAGTTAATATTGAATTTAACATACATTTTAATTTACCGGGGTCACGTACTGACTCGAAAAATTCCAGAAACTAAATCTGGCTATGTTTTGACGATACGGTCCTAACAAAACTAATTTCGTTGAATTTGGAGAACGTTTGAAAAATGGTCATTTTCTGGTCGATCCAAATTGACTGAAACTATTCAAACACGTTTTCTTTTGCCACACTCACATATTGATTCCAAAATGAATTTTGAATCTAGCAATAACTTGACATCCCAGATCCAACAAAAGTGGTTTCGACGAAACGGAGATCGTTTGCAAAATGGCAATTTTTAAGGGCTATATTTCCATAGCGACTATTTTGAATTTTCAACTGGACATAACTTTTTATTGCCGCTATGAAAATTTGATTTTTCAGATTCGTTGGAAAGATATTTTCAAATAAAATCTAATATTTTTGGTTTCGCTAAAATCTGGTTTATTTTGAATCCTGTACATTCATTTGAAATTTAAAATCGAATTTTCAAACTACCGTGCCATTTCCAATTTATTTTTTTAATTAAAATAAATATTTATATTCTAATTTCCATTTAAATAAATTTATTCGTTCTAATTCTATTCAAAATAAATTTCTCGTCGTTATTATATAAAATAATTCATTTTAAATATTCAAAATTCTTTAAAATTGCCAAAATAAAAATTTTAAATTGGTTCTGATTTTCTGGGTTGTTACAATCTCCCCCACTTAAAATCTTTTCGTCCTCGAAAAGGAACGGAACTGAAAGTTGTTTTACTAATCAACTTAACTTTCATTATTTTCATTATGGCTTAAGTTCTTCAACTTTTCAGTTTCTAAGAATTTTCAGATTCTTCAAACATTTCGCTAACACCCTAAATTTTCGATTTTTTTTTCCATAACCTCCTTTGTACGGGGAGCACCGGGAAAATCCCCAAACCGCCACACAGGCCCTCTCATCTCAAAAAGAAAAAGAAAAGCCAAGCGACTAGCCAATCGGCTCATAAAATCATCCAAGCCCAATAAATTTGTAAACATGTACCTATTTGTCGGGAATACAATTTTATTCCTCTGCTTAGCTTCCCTGCTATGACCTGTTCAATGTATATACATGTATATGCATGCATTTGCTATCAATTTCAAGTCAGTTCAATATTTGATTCAATTTGGCTAAATTTTACCTTTCGTTCACATAATGGTCTAAATGAATAATCACACAACACAACCATCAATCAATTAGTGGATTAGGATTTCAAATGCATAACTTTAATATATATTCAAAAATCATCTTCTTGATGCCAATTCACAACAATAAGCCCTATCTATTTTTGGTTCTCACACCAGTCAATTGAATCATATAGACATCCTACTTTCAAAGCTCGAACATAAATGCTGATGATGCCATGGCGATCATCAGAATCATCTCCAGGCGACTAGAGCGTGATTTCATATCTATCCAGTATATTAAAACTTCGAATACACTTTTGCAAGGCGTATATGCAAAATCTTTATATATTGGATTGTCCAAATTCAATACAAATAAAATATTCAAATATGTATAATAAGGTTTAAATTTTCAAAACAAAGTTTGTTTTCATTTTTATTTTAAAACAACACTCTTTCGACTCGTTCTAGGATACTACTGATCCTATCTCTAACGAGTAATTCTCATTGGATATTGCTAATCCAATCTCTAATGAATTCTTTCGTTTGATTCTAATATGTCTTGTTCTCGAGCTCTGTAAACCAAAGCTCTGATACTAAACTGACAAGACCTGAACTTCCCGGTAAAGGAAAGCCCGGATTGAGTTGAGAACATGACAAATCAGAACACAAACAGAAGAACATTTCATTGTTTATTACAACAATTTACATCAAAGTACAAGAATATATAGAGTACCAATAAACATTATACATTTGATAAATATCATAGACTTACAAATTAGAATGCAGCGGAAATAATAAAAAACACAACTGAAGGAGATATACAGATACAAAGCTTTCTGAATATCATTCCAGCTATAAACCAGGATCCTGTGAATATAAACCTGCAAAACCAAAACAACTAGCTACCCGTGTGGAAAATAGGGGCACCCACAGTTTAGGTTAAAACAATAAACTCCGGGTCAGTAATGTGAATGGTTTGAGAACTAAAACAGTTATTTAAAACTTTACTTTAAAAACAAAGTAAATCAAGGGACCATGCCGTATAACACCGAACGAGTTTCCTTCCAAGAATACCAGTGCATAGAATAAACATAGCAGTGCTATTTGGAAAAATGAAGCTATTATAAGACCCAGGTCCCATCACACAATGCAACACAAGCCGAATGATAGGGTTTTCCCTTATAATAGCCAAACATGCTTGGTACGTTTAAAACAAATCATTTGATACTATTATAAGTGCATACTGTAAAAACAACTTCAAATATAAATGTATCAATCCTAGACGGCATGGGTACCATATATCATATCGCCAATACTATGCTCTACAATCAAAATCGAAATGTCACGTATTTGAAATTAGATTTCCGTCATGAGTCTAGGCAAGGGACGTACTCCTTTCCACTTCGAGACACTCTAGCAAATGTCTCGGAACTACACACTCTGGGTAACCACTGGATCATGCAGTGTCGGTCCACTCAAAGTGCAAAAGTGGATTGGTTATACCTGAACACACGTTTCTCGGTCCTAAAGGACCCATCCATCGGCTTCGTAGTAACCGATATATCCGAGGCGCATCGCATTCCAACAACTACATAGGTAAAAATATATAAATGCCAGGGCGTGTAAAACCCCGACACCACCCATAGCTAGACAGAAACGTCATGCACTCACCGCGTTCCCTTATCCCGTTTTTGACTCATTCCGAGGTGTGAGGCTCGCGAATTAACACTATACACAAAGTGGCGCTATATTAAAGCTAAGCTTTGATCATCAACCACAAGACTCTACTTTTCAACAGAAGCCTTGATCATTTGCATCTCAGCATGCCACACAGGCAATTCATGCCATGCGACTGGTATCTATCGATTTATAACCTCCAAGCTCGTACGTCTCAGAGAAGAGCGTTAAGCAAGAGAATAAATTCTCCGCCACCAAACAGATATATATTTAATAGAAATCAATCAACATAGAATAAAATCCAATGTCAGACACACAATCCATTTACAAGTTCGTTCTGGGTCTAAATGAAATCGGAGGCACCTTATTCCTCGTCCCATATGTCCAGTACAGGAGAGAGGCCCTCGCATATCCATTCGATCTCTAAGAACGTCTGGACGATCACCACTTATTACCTTGTCTTGGGTGTACAACCCAATCAAGTCATCAGTAATCATCCAAACGATGTGAAGACCTCCGGTCTTCAACCACCGTCTTCATCATCGACATATCGTCGAATCAGTTATTCAGGATGGGTATGAACCCGGCCTTTCCGAATTACTCACGTATGTAATAAACAAGTGTTATAAAAACACAACATATGCCTCATTCCGATTCTGAATATTCTTTTATTTAAATATTCACATCTTTAGGGATTTGTTCCCATTAATTTTATCATAGATAAATTCTTTAAAATTTATTCTTTAATCTTCCTTTGGATATCATTCAAACCATATTAAGGTTTTCCAAACTAGTCGGGATTAACGAACCTTACCGAAGTAATCATTTATTTAATTTCCCAATCCCAACCTATAAAATTAATTACCATTTCTCGTTCAAATCTAATTAAAGATTTAACTATCGCTAGGAGCGAAACTGGTGATTCTCCATTCTCGATCATTTCCCAAATTTGATAATTTAAATTATCAATTCACATTTCAATCTAATTAAAGATTCATTAAAACTCCACTTAGTTTTAATATTCCCAAAAATCAATATTAATGATTATTTAACTTTGGAAACACTAACATGTCGCATCGACAATCTACACCGTACTATTGATTTCTGCCGATATATCACCTTTAAGCTCGTATGTCATAGAGAAGGGTGTTAAGCAAGATAATAAATTCTCCGCCACCAAACAGATATATATTTAGCAGAGATCAACCGTGCAATGCTAAATACAATGACAGACATGTAATCCTGGCTTTAACTAGGTTAAAGAACTAATGTCATTAAAAACACAGTTCATAATAAACCCAATTCACATTCCATTTTCTATTCCAATTAAATATTAATTAATTGGTAATTCTTCTTCAATTCTTAATTAAAAGATTTATTCTATTCAAATGGGGTTCAAGAACAGTGTTATTTAAGACACCATTCACGACAAACCCTAAATCACCTTCCATTGTTAATCGGGTCAAAGAGCAAGTGTTATTTAAAACACGTTCACGATAAACCCAAAAATCCAATTCTAATCAATTCCAATTAAATATCGATTAATTGGTAAAATTCATTAAATCTTAATAAAAGATTTAATCTTTTTTCAACTGGGTTTAAGAACAGTGTTAGTGAAGACACCGTTCACGACAAACCCAAAAATCAATTTGATATTAAATACAAGGCTCTGAATAGAAAATATTTCGGCTTATATTCAATATCAAATTCTGAAATCAACAAATATCGTATTGGAATAACAATATATATATCTTCCAAATTCCTCCACAATGTCTGTATATTCACGGAATCCAATACCGAAATATTCCGAAGATAATTTCAATTCAAATCCATTCCAATTCATATATTGGAAATCCTGGTTATTTTTAAAACAATTTAAAACCCAATTTATTTATTTAAAAATATTGGATTTTTAATTCTAGTTCATAACTAGTTCATTTCGATAAAAATACATTTTTATCTTTTCAAATATGGAATTTTTCATCTCAATTCTTTCCAAACCATTTATTATGATTTTATACAAATTATTAATATTTTTAATAATTTTATCAAGGCCAGTACAGTCAATTTCCATAAACGGTCGTCGAACTACACTTACAACGACCTTTTCCAAATTTGATTTGGACATAATTCCATATCCAACTGTTAGACTTCAAATCCCTTATATTCGTCAGAAAGCTCTTTTCGATACGGACCCAACGGTTCCAGTTTTAGGAGAATCCGACTGTCGGATCTCCCGTAATGTCCGTTCTAAGTCAATGGTCGAAATTCGCGAACTACCGCGGCGCGACACGTTCTATTCAAGCAATTATATATATATATAATATATATTATATATATTTCGTCGATTTCCATTTAAAACATATTTTATAAATCGTTTTAAATTCGTTTTCAAAATGATTTCAACTTCCTATTCAATTTTAAATCAAAATTGAATATTCCATATCATCGATATATAAATGATAATATTTTCAAAATATTAGATTTTGAAGTCACTTCCTTTTTGATATTCATTGTAAAAATGAATAAAATCGATATAAATATCGTTCATGTCAAAATGGCGTTAATCTAATCAACACGGCTTTATATATTTAAATATTTTCGTGTCCATCCCAAATCGGACATCAAAATCAGATTTTGATCTTTTACTGAATATTATTTTAAAATATTCATTATTTTAAAATATTCGTTATTTCAAAACATTCCTTCTTTCTGAACTAGAATCAGACACAGTCAATTACCATATAATGTTAATTATATGGATTTCATACACACATGTATATAACAATAATCGAACACGGTCAACCATCATCCAGAGGGCATTCTAGACTGTATAAGCATTGAATATAAATATTTAATGCTTACAACAACATGTCAACCAATCGATCGACATACAGCTAGGGACTAGTGTGTCATATATCATACCAATACCCGTGTGGGGTTTCAAACAATCAAAAACAGGTTTTATTTGTGCAGTTAGGCAACGTGTAAAATTTATCGTCCCAATCAATATCAATAAAATGGGTGTACGTAAAAAAATCATATGAGTTGTAAGTGAATATTCATTTTCAATTCAGGAGAATTCTATCCCATTCTTTTATACGTTAAAAATTATATTTTTAACGTTAAAATATTTATTTCAACACTTTACTATTTTTAACAGTTCATTCATTCAATGAAAATGTTATTTTTAACTAATACCTTTTATTTCAGAAAATTTCGGCATTATAACGGCGCGATATCGAAATTGGGTAATGTCTAGCATTACCCCTCTCCTGATGTTGGCTCACGCCATGCACACATAACAACTCAATCAATTCAATTCAACTCTCATCCCAAATCAATTCAAACAAATAAATCAACTAAACCATACAATCAAACAAGTCGTCCATGGTTTGTGGACGACGGGTAGCAGTTCATATATGCAGTTATAAAATAAATAACTGTACAAAGAAAATTATAATGAGGAGTTCTCACTTTGGGTTTCCACTCCGTCAGTTCTATATTGGACGATGGTTTGGATTTAACCGACATTCCGACTCTATCTTTCCACGTTGTTCATAAATAAAAACACATTTTTATTTCACCTCTACATGGATAAAAATCACATTTTTATCACTTCGCTATATTTATAAAAATTGGATTTTTAATTCGCTACATATATAAAAAATAATATTTTTATAATCTCTATTATACAAAAATCAAATCTCTATGGTTCTAAAGATCAAATCTTTTTAATTGTAAAAATCTAATCTTTTCTAGTTATAAAAATTTAATCTTTTCTAGTTATAAATTTTTTAATCTTTTCTAGTTATAAAAAAAATTAATCTTTTTCATTTTAAAAATCATAACTTCCTTATTATAAAATCATATTTTTACTTCGCCTTCAAGATGATAAAAATCATATTTTTACTTCGCTTCATATATAATAAAAATCATAACTTTGTACCATAAACAAATATGCAAAAATCGAATTTCTACAATGCTACATCTATAAAGATTTCATCTTTATATTCATAAAAATCGAATCTTTATATATTTAAAAATCTAATCCTTTTGTATTGATGTTGTGTATATAAAAATCATATTTTTATGTTCGTAAAAATCATAACTTTACGAATTATAAATCATAACTTCATATGAAAAATCTCACCTTTATATATTTAAATGATACACATATAAAAATCTGAAATTTAACACCATATTACTTATATTAAAAACTGAAATTAAAAACAATATTTAAAAAACTCACTGTTTTTTTGGATTTGGTGGTCAGAGGAGGGGTCGTTGGAGTCGGAGAAGGTGACGAGGGGGGGGGGGAGGGGGTGTGGCGCCGGCTATGGTGGGGGTGTAGTGGCCGTTGGGTACTGGTTTTGGGGGTAGGGCTTCACGCAACGGGGAAAGGAGAGAGGGGCGAGGTGGAGGAGCACCGGATGGAGGGGGTCTTCGCGGTCTGGTGCGCGCGACGGTGGAGCACCTCTAGCGCGGCGGCGTCGAACGAGATTGGGGGGAGGAGGTCCATCGATGTTCGGTTTTTTTTCTTAGTTTGATTTTGAACCTGACGTGGAGGAGGAGAGATAAAAGAGGGGTGATGGTTTTGTTTTAATATATATTAATTTTATATTATATTTAAATCCCAAAAGTTGATTTTTTTCATTCGACCACCAAACGAGACCCAATAACTGTCATTCCCAGCGTATTACCCCCATTCCGAACACCATGGAATATGTATCGTAAGCCAGTTTGGCTATTTCGATCAGTTTCCGCTAGACTTAAAATATAAATCAATATTTAAGTCAATATTGAATTTAACGTACATTTTAATTTACTGGGGTCACATACTGACTCGAAAAATTCCAAAAAATAAATATTGCTATGTTTTGACGATACGGTCTTAACTAAACTAATTTCGTCGAACTTGGAGGCCGTTTGAAAAATGGTCATTTTCTGGTCGATCTGAATTGACTGAAACTGTTCAAACACGTTTTCTTTTACCACGCTCACATATTGATTCCAAAAATTATGAATTTTGGAATCTAGTAATAACATGACATCCGGGATCCAAAAAAGTGGTTTCGTCAAAAACGGAGGTCGTTTGCAAAATGGCTATTTTTAAGGGCTATATTTCCATAGCGACTATTCTGAATTTTCAACTGGACATAACTTTTTATTCCCGCTATGAAATTTTGATTTTTCAGATTCTTTGGAAAGATATTTTCGAATAGATTCTAGTATTTTTGGTTTTGCTAAAATCCGGTTTATTTTGAATCATGTACATTCATTTGAAATTTGAAATCGAATTTTCAAACTACCGCGCCATTTCCAATTTATTTTATAATTAAAATAAATATTTATATTCTAATTTCGATTTAAATAAATTTATACGTTCTAATTCTATTCAAAAAAATTTCTCTTCATTATTATATAAAATAATTCATTTAAAATATTTAAAATTCAATAAATTGCAAAAATAAAATTTTTAAATTGGTTCTGATTTTCCGGGTTGTTACATATTTCTTCTTACTGCTCTTGCTGTGTCCTTATGATATGTAATAGAGATTTGATTTTTAATCTATGTTTAGTATCGATGATACATTATGTGCAAAATCTCAGGTATATGCATATGAAGCAGACCAAGAATAAAAATAAAGAAAATAGGAAAGTTCGCTAACCAATATATAATACTGCTATTTTTAAGTTACTGTCTTAAGTTATAGGGTCCTTATATTATGATTTAACTGTTTTAAACACTTCTATCATTCATTTAATTTAATCAACATACCTATCAACATTCATATAGTTGAGTTACGAATTAAATATAAATTAACAGTGGAGAAATATTATGGGTCTACTCACAAATTGATTCACTGTCCTTTGCAAAATTGTTTCTTCAGGTTTTGTGTACTCTGTTTATTTGGTTTCCAAAATTTGAACATATATGTGGAATCCAAGATATACTGCCGCACCTATAATTTAAACATAAACTATAAAAGATAATTAACTGTTTACTCATAAGTGTTTAATACGGCTGCTCTATATTGGTGTTTTACGGTCTTTTGTAAATTTTGATCACTGTCTTGATTTACATCTCTATGGTTTGTCCAAACCTTTAAGTTTTAATCTAACTATTCCTGAAGTTAACCCCTTAGCTAACTTACATACTTGAATCAAACATGAAAGTAGCACACATATAATCAGATTATACTAGAATTGATATATAACAATAGATAATTTTTAAGTGTTTCCTCACAAATGGTTCATTGCTATAGTATTTTGTTTCTTAGATTTTTCCTCAAACTTGCAGATCTAAACCTAAATACTTTCAGATATTACCCCCTTAAACAAATTTAAATCTTTGGATGCAATGGTGGGTACATAATAACACACGTACAATTAGGATTTACTCGGATAAAACATTGAAGAAATTAAAGTGTTTACTCACCTTGTATCAACATTTACTGTCTTATATATACTGCCTTGCCACTGAAATTTCCAGATTTTGTTCTTCATGTTCTGTTTCAGTTTTTTTTTCTGGTTTCGCTCCATGATTTCTTCTCTCTTTCCAACTTTGATTTCAGTTTTAATACACCATATTATCTTGCCATTGTTCGCTAGGTTTACTTCACAATTCTTGCTATAGTTTCACAGCATTTTGTACAGAGTTTTATTTTTTTAATTTATGTGTACTGTTTTTAATTTATGAGTATTTTGTAAAGCTTAGGGAGTTGAACCTGTTTTTGTCATCTGCAGAAATAGAGCAAAAAAACTATAGGGTATTTACATAAATCTAAATAGGTCACTTCAACTACAATTCTGTTCAATTTAATTATGTTTTCATATTTAGGTTCTACTATTAATATTTGGCAAATTCTATTTATACATCGTAAATTACTTTATCTACACCATTAAAAAATTTAGTAAGTTAAAGACAAAAATACCCTTGGCTGTACAAAATACTCATGGATACATAAATTCCATTTATACACCGTAAATTCCATAGTTTCACAATACTTTACTATCTTCATTATGTCCCTAAGCTTTCACAGCCTAGCCCTGTTTCTTGCTGTCTGTTTCCACATGTGTGTACCTTATATACATTTAACAAATCAAATCCTTAGTCCCTAAGCAACCAAGCTTATTAAATGGTTGTGATCCCTTTTTATTCGGTTGTGCTTGTATTCAGAATTGCACATGGTTTTACAGCCTATTTTCCTACCTTTGGCCGTGCTTGTCACTATAAATGCATACGGAATGAGGCTGTTTTAATCTTTTCACTTTGTCTGCTTGGTATCTATAGTGATGTGCTTAGGGATGTACTTTCACATGGCTAGACTGTGTTAAATCTATAGGATATCCAAACTTGCAGACCTACCCTTTTCTTATGCAATCTATTGCCTTCATTTCTAGTAAATGCCTGAGCTTTCCCCCTCGTCAAAATTGTACACTTGCGGGCTATCTTTTCTTTTATTTCTTCCTTGGCTGCAACTTTTCTTTTCAATTAATTTTCCAAAGCTTTGATTTCTAATGTCTAGGCTGCTCCTACCTATGATTTCCCTTTTTATTTGATTTGTATATGCAAGGTTGATTAGCTAATTATCTTATGCGAGGCTCTCAAATCTTCCTACGTACACATATTATCTCTGTTTTCATGTTATAAACACAAACAAACTTTAAATCCTTTTATATTAATACTTCATGTATACACATTTATTTTAAATTAATATGTCAAATAAGACTTTATATCCATACTAGACTTAAATACACCTATATATATTTATTTACATGTTTTTAAATACACATACTATACTTCCATACATTCTAATTTATTAATATGCAAGTGTATACACAAGTTTAAATGCTATGATTTTACTTAAGTAAACTTGTTTGCATACACACACACACACACACACACACACACACACATATATATATATATATATATATATATATATATATATTCACATATATTTCACTTATATGCTTTAATTACATATCTTAATTAAGGCAAATATTATAATTCGCTTGTCTCATTTGTATTTGAAGCCATGATCGTATGAAGTAGGATAGTGTTCTATTTTATGTATATTTTCATTAGTTATGTTATTCTATGTACATGATATATAAAACAAGTTTTAAATGCAACATAAGTGATTAACACGCACTTGATTACATATATCTATATATAACATTGGTTAAGAAATTTTAAATCATCAACAAATACATTTATTTGGAATTTTCCCTGATATTTTTCAAATGTATAAATAATAACTTATATAATTAAATTTAACTAAATAATCAGTACAATCTATAGATTATTGATTTGCTCAAAAACTGGACGTTACACATTTGATTATAATTTCAATCAACACATCATATATTATAATTATTTTGAAAAATTATTCTTTTTATATGAAAATATTGTTTTGGGTAAAATTATTTCATTTACCCCGCTTTTAAAACAATACTGTGTCAAATTACTCTGTCCTAGTGGTTATAAATCCCTATAGGCCACGTCAGCTAAACGCATCGATGTGAAATTTATATACTACTCAACAGATCAATCAACACAATATAAAACTGTTTTTATACAAATATGCAAATACGTTCTCTCATATATATATACACTCAGCTCGTTTTAGGGCACTACTGACCCCATCTCTAATGAGTGAACCCCCACCAAAGCCTAGGTGTTCGCTCAACCTAAGCTCTGATACCAATTGTAGTGGCCCGCAAATCCTTACTATCTGAGCTAACTAAAACAACAAACGTCCAACCCAAATAATACAAAAATACTAGACATTATGGGTTAAAGAAGAATAAGACAGAAGAACATAAATAACAAAAAAAAAACAGAATCTCACAGCGGAACGAATCAAATATAATATATAACATAACTTTGAAATACAAAATTTTGTATCATATACACATACCATTATCAGAGATCAACATATACACAACATAGCGGAAATAATTCTAAATAACTAACGGTGAAGCCTCCTGCTTCCAGCTCCTCCAAGTGTATATGTAAAATCCTGAAACACTTGACTGCCCGTACAAATTTGGGCACCTAAGTGTTTTGGAAAAAAAAAATAAACTCTGGGTCAGTCATGGGACTGGTGTGAGTAAACTCCAACCAATTTGTTTAACTTTGAAAAATCCTTTGAAAGAAAAGGTAATATTAAGACCAGCCCACACATAAACACAGACGGTTTTTACCTTACTATAACCAAACCATTTTTGATATCAAAATCTAGTGATATTATAATAATGTCTAATATAAATAACCAAATAGTAGAACGCTTGCATCTCACACTCTACATACATAGTATAAAATCAAAAGCCGCAGGGCGCTTATTGGAGATTGGATTCCAACTATGACAACGTATGGGACCACCTCCCGATCGGTGTGCTCTAAAGGGGATACACTGGGGTTCAACAAGAACATCTTGCAACCCGACCCACACATGACCGACCACTCATTTAGCTTGAGTGTATCGAATATATTGTCACCCACGGTTGTCAGCCCTCCAACCGTAATTCGTAAGATACAGAACCGAAAGAAGAATAAATAATGAATTTTCTCTAGATTGGTGACAAATATACCCTGCTTGAGAATGACCTACCTAGCCATGCTGCCTGGCCAATTTTTGTCCTTTCCTGGTTGTGAGGCTTGAGGCTACGTAAATCTTTTAGAACATCTAGTCACCATTCACTTTGAATGTCACATCGTCAGACCTGTCAAATCACTAGTTGATCTTCCCAAAATATTACGGGTATAAAAGGCTAAGAGAAACGAATTTCTCCGCCACCAGACGTAATACCTCAGAAAGATCTTCTTGTGTGATCTGTTAGGAATACTCTTTCAAACATTCGTCCATACAAGTTGTCCTCGGTTTGGACAAACAAAACAGCTCTTGCTATTTACTCCATCTTCTATTTTTCCTTCAAATAATCTAATTCGCAACGTCTATGCCTATACGGAGTGGTTTTCGAATATTAAATCCAACCGATCTCTCCGTATTGACAACGATGGTCCAAAATTTTTTTGATAGCCGGTGATTTAACTATCAAAGGAAAAACAAACATCCATCAACAATCAAATAATCACTGGCCCCTTTTAATTAATATTCATTCATTAACTATATTTCCAATTTCCTTATCGAATTCTATATATATCGATTTATTGATTTCTATTTTCAAAATTTCTTAAAAACATTCTAACTCCTTGAATTTCCAGAAAATTTCGCCAGCACCTCCCCTATACCGGTCAATCGTTCAAACCCCAACTCGCCTCTCTAGGCCCTTTCCATTCAAAAAGAAAATCAAAAAGCCAAGCGGCTTGCCGATTCGGCGCATAAAACCTCATATGAAAATTTAAACATGTACTTTTTGTCGGGCACTTAAATTAAAATCGTCATACTCTTCATTCACTTTATCCCATACCTGTCTAATATACATGCACCTGCATTTTCGTTTTATTCCAACCCATACAACTATTTTGATTTAACCGCAATCAATTCCACTAAATAGTTCTTTTAACTCAATTTTCTAATTAATTCGCAAATTGGCAATTTTTCCTAATACACTTTCGATTCGAGCATACCATAAGCGCATATATTTTAATTCGTTTATAAACATGTCGAATTTCATTTTTAACTCACGTTTCATATTCGATTTCAACTTGAATTCAAAAATTCGATTCACTTAACAGAGGTTAAGTTCGATTCAAACTTCTTCAACTAATTACCTTGTAGTTAGTTAACTTCATTTCATAATGTAAGATCTGGCTTTTATATTTAAAAATCACTTTATTCACTCCAATCAAGTTCGTATATATTTGATAACTCAAATCTAGATTTTTCCCCAATAAGAATTCAGGTTTTATTTACTGAAAATCCCTTTTATTTATTAAATAAACTGTTATGGTTTATAAACGATAATGGCGTTGTTTTTCTAGAAATTTGAACTTGACTTAACTCAAAATCTCTAGGGCGAAATCCAGTTTTTTCTTTTCCATTTGAAAACTATTATTTAATCGGCCCCAACGTTTCTTGTTTCATCGAATTTCGACTTATAATGAGTTATATATACTCAATTGAAATTTGAATCATCAAATTACAAACTACCGCACCGCGGCGAGTTCGGTTTAATTAAATTAAATATAAACGTTTAAAAACTTCGTTTATAAAATAATTCCAACTCCATACAACTACTTTAAAGTAATTCAATCCTGTTATCCAAATCGGACTTAACAATTGAAGTTATTCAAACTTGTCGATTTTTATTCCACATTCATAACTTAGTTATGAATGTATTCAAAACTCAAATTTCTATATTCAAGTCCAATTCTTATGGAATTTGATTATTTATAAAATATCGATCTCATCAAATTCCAATTATAAATTTCCTTTATGTAAATAATTATTTAGTCCAACTACCATTACAAACTAATACCATCCCTTGATAAGAGTGAAGTCGTTCAAGTTGGGGTATTTTAATTACCTCTCAGACCTTGACCGATAACGTTCTTATCTTGAGATGGATACGAGTTTGTAATACAAAACCGCCACTACTTATCATAAATATCCCCTCTTCTATCTCATTTAATAATATGATTTTTAAATGTCAGTTCTTATATTTGGGATAAATCTATTTCCAATCTACCCAAAGAAAATTATTTTATTCATTTATAAACATGGTTTATAAATCACTTTCTTATTTTTTATTTAACAAAATTTCATTTAAAATTCCATTTAAAACTCGATTCCCATGTGAAATATTTTATTAGTATAATATATATATATATATATCGATTTTCATACTAAAATTCTAAATCTCTAGTTAATACCATTCCAATATCCTTTGGGAATAAAATTTACTTCTACAAATTCGACATAATCTATTTCAACCCATAAATCCATGTGGATTTATTTAATTCCAGTTTACATTCCGAATATCGAACAAAAGTCTCATCGCTTCCTTTTTCCGAAACGATTTCCAATTAAAAATTTCCCTTTAAATTCATACCTGAATTTAGATTTATCAACTATCAAATGATAATTTTCGCATTTATTTACGAATGTCATTTATAATTTACACTTCTTGTTTTAAATATATAAAACAAGTTTTCTATTTCAAATTTCATTTCAACTCCAATTTCTATTTTTGGAGAATAAATTCTCCTTTTTAAAGTCATATTTGAATTTCCTTTATAAATTATCAAATGATAATTTTTTTCTTTTCATTTATGAAAACCATCTATAAATTCAGCTTCTTGTTTTTATTACTAAAACGAGTTAATATTTCCTAACTCGTTCAAGATTCCATTTCTATTTCGAAAATTAGATTTTCCTATTTAAAATCTAAAAATCCTTTTTATAATATTTTAAATATCAATATTTATGGCCAGTGTTATTCAAACATTCAACACGACCAGTATCAATTCAATTAAGCATATCAAACATATATGTAAACAACAATAAATAAATTTTGAGGAATCCAGTTGGATTCCTCCAACCTTCTCTGCATCCACATATGTTAGTCAACAATAAATAATAATACCCATCCTGCTTCAAGGCAGGATATCGCGGTATGAAGGTCATCCACTATATATATTGTGGTGCGCATATGGATATCATCCGCTAATGATACTACGGGCATCCGCTAATGGTACTGCGGGAAATCCAATATATATAATAATAGCCACAATCACCAAGCCTAATATAACTAACATATATAATAACCAAGACTGATAAATAACTTATAAATGCAACCAAGCAGCCAACAACTTATTTTAACGAGAAAAATAATTTTTTAATTGAGATTTACTCACCTTTTATTTTTGTTTGCTGACTATCCAGTTAATTCCATAACGTCGCAACAGCAAATCTACTCGAGTGAAAAAATATATGTACCTATGATCATTTGGTTTTATTAATCGACTATACTATCATTATTTTAGACTAACTTAACACATTAATAAATTGATTATTAATTAAATAACAACTAACAAATTAAACAAATTCTTCTATGTATATATTTAAATTTTGGTAAAAGCGTTTACCTTACTGCTCAGTTAGTAAATCGACTAGTTCCCAAAATAAATCTTCGAACGGTTCCAAGCTGAAATCAGCCCTAAAATACTACTTCATTCCTTCTCGACATTCCAAAAAACACTTGGCAGACAGCTCCATTTCCTTCCTATCACTAATACCCATTGCTGCTAATGTTACTATCTACACTACTGCATATCCCAGACCAGCTTCTCCTTGCTGAAATGCTGCTGCCTCGCTACCCAAATCCACTCAGACCAAACTCCATCTTCCAACGATAACCACCAATCCATCATTCTAACTACCGAACCTTACTGTCAAGCCTCAACTCCCATCAGCACTTTACTGTGTCCAAGTACTCCTCCAAATGACAGTTCAATTTCAGTCACGCACCCACCTTCTCAAAGTCACAGAGAAAAACATCCCCATTCCCAGTCCTGAGCTACAGACTCGTACTCTCACAATACCCATTTTTTCTAATTTACGAATTTTCCAAAATTCCCAGTCCATCACTGGAAACTTGCGCCTCCCCTGACAACTCGCAATCGACGTTGATAAAGTCACAATAGTGGACATCGACTTCTACTCCAAGCACATACCCAAATCGCGATCTCTGATTCCCACTCCAACAACCCTCCATTCGAACACCACTTCCTGAATTGCGATGAACCCTCGCCACCTCAAATTTGTGTACCCTGACTCCTTGTTCGAAGTCGAACTCGACACCCTTCAAAGCATGCAACCATTCCCTTTCCCAAATGAAAACCCTAGGCTATGAGATCCACCACCGAATCGAGTTCGAACGGGACCCAATACTCTCTTGATGTTGGGCTTCTCCCTTGGCATCGAATTCACGAGACCTCGAGGTCTCGATTTTAAATCGCAATTTTTTTCCCCATTCAATCGGTGGTTTCCGATTTAACTGGAAAAGGAAATGAAGAGATTGAAGTCTTTCGTTGGATTTATAATGAAAGCCGATGGTATATAAATATGTGAACGAGGGACAAAAAGGTGGACAACATTAAAATCGTTGTTTGCCTAATATCAGAAATTGGAGAAAAGAATTGGAGCTCGAGAAAAAAAACCTACATGATTGAAATGTTAGGGTGGCGTTTTAAAACATAGGTCGGCTCTACTGAAAAGATAGGCTTAAATTTTAAATAATAAAATGTTCTAAATTATCTAGTGGTCTGTAACTAGCAAATCTTGAACCGTTATTCTAATGTAACCGCCGATATTTCCAAATTATAATGTTATTGTGAACTCAATGGAACAGATCGTGAAATTAAATTCGATTTAATATATAAATCAGTTCCAATCAATTTAATTTATCGATAATAAATTATTATTACCGTTCTAATTCAACACAAATTTTATATTAATTGACTGAATTGTTTAGATTAAGATTTTAATTGTAAATTCAATTATTACTGCTTCTTAATACGATAATTTATTATCTTTGAAATTAAATCGTATATTGATCATTAAACTGATAAATTCAACATAAAAATTCATTTATATTTCCAATGCAACATTAAAATAAATTTAAATATTCTAAATAAATTGATTAAAAATCCAGGACGTTACAGTTACACATCTAGATTAATGAAGAAGGCACCTTGAATTGGTTTCCTCTTATTGAATGAAAAAGTGGGCTAACAAATTCATTACATAAAAATGTGATAAATTACATTTGCACTAAAATACTGTATAGTGCATAAGAAATAAAACTTAAGATTTTCCAATATTCATGATTTTTTTAACTATTGTTATGCAAAAATTGCTCTGATACCAAACTGTTGGAACTTTGTGCATAACGGAAGTTTGACAAAACGCTAAGAAAAATAGGATCTTCATAGCCCAATCACTTGAAGATGAATGTGATTGAAAAAATAAACAACACCACAAAAATATCGAAAATATGAGCACACGATATTCCACCCAAACACCCTCTTTATTGATTCACCAATAAAAATTGTTTACAATCTATATCAACTATCGTTACAAACAATTACAACTTGAACCAATTACCTTATTGAGAAATAGGTAGAGAATATATAATAGCTAAAAAATTTGAGGAGAAAGACAATGAAGAATAATGGCAAATTTTCCACACCTAATGAAGATGTTAGCCAGGCTTTTTATAAAGTGAATTGCTTTATACCCAAGTAAAGTTAGCATCCAAATTATCTTCATATATGTCATAAATTTATTCGGATAAGCACCAAATAATCCTTGCCTTAATTATCCCACAAATATAGCAACCAATATCTCTCTATAAAATCTAGCAACGAATCTCTCCATAAAAACTAGCAACGAATCTCTCCACAAAATATGTAAGATTATTTATTGCCCAAAATTGCGATTTGCGTATCACTAATTTCAACACTCCACCTTGATACCAAATCACAACATCTCCTCAAAAGCAGCCAACTTAGCTCTCACTTTCAACCTTCTTTTCTCAATTAATATCATTACAAACCTCCACCATCGCCCACTAATGATGCACCTCTTTCATCCGTGCATCACGCCAATAGCGATCTTTAAAAGCGTTTGTAATACCATAAAGACCTCCATCTCGTCTTCGTGGATTTCCCAACTCGACATCCATCTTCCGCTTGACATGATCTCTTCATCTCCGGGATCCCTCGAGCACCATCAACATCTAGACCCTTGTCGATACCATGATCCTCCACCTTAGGACCATCAGCAGTGACCATATTAACCTCTCCACCTTGCTGTGGACTAGGTTCTTCAACCGTCACCCGCCTTCCATTGTTGACCACCGAACCGACCAAACTATATAGGTTTCCCTCCTCCAAAACTCCTTGCATCATCACACGACCACCCTTCTTCACTCTCAAAACTCCACCTCGAGTCTCATAAGTGTAACCGCGGCGATCTAACCGACCGAGAGATATGAGGTTATGCGAACAAGTGGATATGTGCCTCACACTGGCCACTTCTCTCACCACTCCATCATGCATCCGAAACCTAACAGCTCCAACTCCACAAATTGGTAGCTCTACTCCATTGGTCGTCTTTATCATGCCAACACTCTTCTTATACGAAGAAAAACTTTTCACATCACGGCATATGTGAAAACTGGCTCTTGAATCCATTTTCCAGGGCTCCACAACACTAAATAGGACATCACATGAAGAATCGCTTTCGGTACCTTCAGCAAAGTCTGCTTGTGCCAGATCACTATTATTATCACCTTGCGCCTTCTTCTTCTTCATATCTCGTATATATGAATAACAATCATTGCGCTTGTGGCCTTTCTTACCACAATAATGACAAATGATAGCACCTTTATCATTAGCGCCTTTCTTCTTCCTTCTTGTATCTTTCCTCGAGTCCCTTACTACCATGCCTCAGTTTGAACCGATTTTAACTCCGACCCTTTTCTCCTTAGCTCCTCACTCAAAAGACTACTTCGAACAGTTTCCAAGAGATAGTTCCATTAGCATTGGAATTAATCAATGAAACAACCAAAGTCTCCCAGCTTTCCGAAAGAGAACTCATCAACAAAAGTGCCTGCAACTCATCATCAAAATTGACCTTCATGTTTTCAAATTGATTGGTCACATCTTAAAATTCGTTCAAACGCTTTGCAACAAACTTCTCCTCATCCAGTCGAAGTTGCACTAACTTTCGAACCAGAAAAGCCTTAATTGTAGCACTCCAAGACCCATACAAAGATACTAATTTTTCCCACAACGCCTTTGCGGATTCACAACTAGCCACATGGTGGAATACAGAATCATCCAAATGTTGGCGAATCAACACAATCGCCTTTTTGTCCATTTTCTTCCATTTTCCCACATCCGTATTCGAAGGTTTCACCCCATATCCATCAATAGGATCATGCAAATCATTGAGATATAGAATATCCTCCATCTTCAGCTTCCATATACCCCAATTCTTCCCATTTAAAATAGCCATCTTCGAAAACGTCATCATCTCTGACATCTCCAATTCTCAATTCAACAAACACTCCAAGCTATGCGATGATCTGGGCTCCGATACCAAACTGTTATGCAAAAATTGCTCTGATACCAAACTGTTATGCAAAAATTGCTCTGACACCAGACTGTTATGCAAAAACTGCTCTGATACCAAACTGCTGGAATTTTGTGCGCAACGAAAGTTTGACAAAACACCAAGAAAAATAGGATCTTTATCACCCAATCACTTGAGATGAATGTGATTGAAAAAATAAACAACACCATAAAAATATCGGAAATATGAGCACACGATATTCCACCCAACCACCCTCTTTATTGATTCACCAATAAAAATTGTTTACAATCGATCTCAACTATCGTTACAAGCAATTACAACTTGAACCGATAACCTTATTGAGAAATAGGTAGAAAATATCTAATGGTTAAAAAATTTGAGGAATTGCTTTTTATAGAGTGAATTGCTTTATGCCCTAGTAAATTTGGCATCCAAATTATCTTCATATATGTCATAAATTTATTTGGATAAGCACCAAATAATCCTTGCCTTAATTATCCCACAAATATAACAACCAATATCTATCCATAAAATCTAGCAACAATTCTCTCCATAAAATCTAGCAACAAATCTCTCCATAAAATCTAGCAACAAATCTCTCCATAAAATCTATCAACAAATCTCTCCACAAAATATGTAATGAACATCAAATTATGTAAAATTTTCATTGCTTAATTATATATTTTACTACTCTTATGGCAAAACTACTGGGTCTTTTAGTTTTGTTTGTTACAGGTTTATGATTCTCCAGAAATGAAGAAACTGTTGCAGAATTGGCTTTAGAATAATAGTTTAGTTCAAGGATCTATTGAAAAGAAGTTGAAAACCAAGCTAAACACAAAAGCAGTCAAAGCTTAGTTGGTTTGAAGTGGTGCAATTTATTAGGAGGTCATGGGTTCGAATCCTAGCACACACCTTATTTATTTTTTTGCCAACCTCCAAGGGAAATTCTTTTAGAGCAAGCCAACATAAGAAGATTCTGGAGAATTCGGGAGATAGAAGCCTCTAGAGTAATATGGAACACACTGGATCAACAAATGAAGGTCAAGTCAAGGGCTTGGAAATTGTGAATCAAGAAGTTTATAGAGAAAATGTAGAGGATATGATTTTAGAGGAAGACTAGGCCCAAATTCTAGAGAATTCTATTCTTTTAGACCTAGATCTTGTGAATACTATAAATACCCCTACTTAGTGCCATTTTAGATCATCTTGGCAATTGTTCTCTTTCTTTTCTTCTAAGATCTGAGGGTTTCTCTTGTAATCTTTATTCTTACTTCAGCAATAAAATTTGTTAAGTTCTTCTTACTCTTTTCTGTCAGTGTTCTCTTCTCCTTTATTATAATTTCTGTCTTTATTCTTCTTTGTTTTATTTTAATTTCTGTTGCACTGCATTTCTGTTTTCGTTTAGATCTATTGACTTGCCAAGAGTTAGTAGATCTCATCTGTAGTTCTCACAACTCTTAAATATTTAGAACAACAATCCGGATTTCATCTAACTCACCTAGAATTTAAATAAACATTAGTAATTATACAACGCCCTGTGGATTCGATCCGTATTCGCACAAATACTACAACAGATACTGTGCGCTTGCAGTAAAATTAAATTGTGGTTTTTGTTAACAACGAAAACTGCCAATCAATATGTAAGATTATTTGTTGCCCAAAATTGCGATTTGCGTATCACTAATTTCAACACTCCACCTTGATACCAAATGTAACAACCCGGAAATGCGAGCCAGTTTAAAATTTTTATTTTAGCGAATTTTGAATATTTAAAATGAATTATTTTAAATAAAAACGGCGAAAATTTATTTTGAATAAATTAGAACGTATATATTTATATACGTCGTCGTTAGAATATAAATATTTATATAATTATAAAAGGAATTGAAAATGGCGTGGTAGTTCGATAATTCGATTTCAAACTTCAATTGAACATACCGGGTGCAAAACAATCCGGATTTTAGTGAAACCAAAAATAATGGGGTCTATTTGAAAATATCTTTCCAACGAATCCGACAAATTGAAATTTCATAGCGGGAATCAAAAGATATGTCCAGTTGAAAATTCTGAATAGTCGCTATGGAATTCAGGCCCTTAAAAATGGGAATTTTGCAAATGACTTCGGATTTCGACGAACCCACTTTTCTGGGGTCCGTGATGTCAAATTATTGCTAGATTCCAAATTTCATAGTTTTTCGAATTAATATGTGAGCGTGGCAAAAGAAAACGCGTTTGACCAGTTTCAGTTGATTTTAATCGACTGGAAAATGGCCATTTTTCCGACGGTCTCAGGATTCGACTTACGATACATATCCCGTTGTGTTCGGAATGGGGGTAATTAGCTATGGATAGCAGGCGGTGGGTTTCGTTTCGAGTTCGAATGAAAAAGTTACTTTTTAGAAATAAAATAAAAAAAAAATATAAACTTACATATAGTCCCCCCCCAATTTTCTTTTCCCTCTTCCCCGTCATTCAACCAGAAAAAAGAAGAAGAGAGAAATGGGGCGACGGAGGGGGGCGATTCGCCGCCGCCGCCACTCCATCGCGGCCCCAAGTGGCGCGCCGAGCCTCCCCTGCTGCGCCGCCCCCTCTCCTTCTTCTTCCTCCTCCGCTTGTTCTTATCTCGCAGTCCTCCCTCTCTCCTCCTCGACACCCCCTCCGCCTCTTCCTTCTCCCCTTCGCTTCCCCCTCCGCCCTTTCTCCGATTGACCCCATCCTCCTCCCCTCGTCCTTCTTCCCCTGCACCCTCTTCATCTCCTCCTCCCCGTTCCAGCACAGTAAACTCCCCTCCCCTTTTTGAAAGTAACTGTAAGTTCTCTGATTTTTGTAATTTTTATTTATTCTTTTATTTTGTTTTATGAACAGTGATTTTTAATTAGCTAAAAATCTAAGGTTTATATATGCTATGGTTTTTAATTTATATAATTATAAGATTTTCATTTATAGAAAGAAATGATTTTTACCCTATAAAAGAAAGTTCAGATTTTTATTAGGTAGAAGATAGAAAAGGCGAAATCTTTATATTTGAAAAGGTTGAAACTTTATATTTAAAAAAGTAAAAATTCGATTTTTATATATTGAATCACAAAGTAAAAATGCGATTTTTATGTAGAGAGGAGCGGTGTAAAAA
Source organism: Allium sativum (assembly GCA_030737875.1). Lineage (NCBI taxonomy): Eukaryota > Viridiplantae > Streptophyta > Magnoliopsida > Asparagales > Amaryllidaceae > Allium > Allium sativum. Next base: position 327,347,568 of record CM060926.1, read on the forward strand.
TAGAATTTTTATCTATATAGTAGCGGTGAAAAAAATAGAATTTTTATCTATATAGTAGCGGTGAAAAAATGGAATTTTTGTCTATATAGTAGCGATGTAAAAATAGAATTTTTATCTATATAGTAGCGATGTAAAAATAGAATTTTTGTCTATATAGTAACGATGTAAAAATATGATTTTTATATACAAATGTGATTTTCATATATGTAGTGGCTACGGACAACGAAAGTGACAAAAGGCGAGAACGACGAAGATTTCTACATAAGAAGAGTCGTGGCGTTTGGTTTAGCCAGTTGGTGATAACTTCTCACTCTAAATCTCTTTTTCTAGTTGTATATATATATATATATATATATATATACTAGGATGCAGACAGTGCTTAGTAGCACCCGACACCCGTCGTCCACAGACGACGGATGGCTTGTTTGTTTGATTGATGTATTGTGAAAATTGTTTGTGAGGTTGATGTGAAATCGATAATAAAATGTAGATGGTTGAAATAAATTAATTATCGTTAAAAATATAACTTTTAACGTGAATGTGAATAAATGAATATTTATAAACAAATCGGACGATTTGTTTATATACACTGATTTGACGGATATTGATTGGGATGATAAATTTTACACATCACCCAACTGCACAAATAATATTCAGTGTTTGTTGATTTGAAAACCCCACACGGGTGTTGGGATGATATTTGGCGTACATTAATCCCAATTATTTAATTGTATGTTGATCGATTGGTCGACAGGCTGTGTAAGCGTTAATTATTTATGTTTGATGCTTATGAAGTTGTGTGGTGCACTTTGGATGATTGTTGATTATTTATCATTGCTACTTATATACATGTGTTGTATGGAATCCATATAATTAACATTATATGGTGATTGATTGGGCCTCATTCCAATCGGGAAATTAATGAATATTATAAAAGAAGATTCATGTGTTGAATAGAATAAATAGTAATGTGTTGACAATGTTCATGTGTTGAAATTATCCATGTGTTGAGTAAAATATTTTAAATAATAAAATTTACATCTTTATCATATTTAAAATTAGAACTACTTCACGGTGGAGTCTAAATAAAAATCAAATGATAGATACCATAGTTTTATAAAATATTTTACATAACAAAAATAGTCGTGTGTTGACAATACTCATGTGTTAAGATTAGTCGTGTGTTGAAAGAAATATAGATTCATGTGTTGAATAGGATATATTCATTTGTTGAATAGAATATCGAATTTATTGAAATATATAAAGCCGTGTTGATTAGAGTTACGCTATTTTGACGTGAACAATATTTATATCGATTATATTCGTTTTTAAAATGAATATAGAAAAGAAGTGATTTAAAAATATAACATTTTGAAAATATTATCATTTATAAAGTAATGATATGAAATATTCAATTTTGATTTGAAATTGAATATAGTGTTGAAATGGTTTTGAAAATGAATTTAAAACAATTTATAAAATACGTTTTAAAAGGAAATCGATGGAATATATATAATATATATATTATATATATAATGGCCTGAATAGGACGCGTCGCGCCGCGGCAGTTCGTGAATTTCGACCATTGACTTTGAATAGACGTTGCGGGAGATCCGACCGTCGGATTCTCCTAAAACTGGAACCGTTGGGTTTGTATCGAAAAGAGCATTCCAATGAATTTCAGAAATTTGAAATCTAACGGTTGGATTTGTAATTATGTCCAAATCAATTTCAGAAAAGGTCGCTGTAAGTGCAGTTTGATGGCCGTTGTTGGAAATCGACTGTACGGGCCTTGATAAAATTATTAAAAATATTGGTAATTTTTGTAAAATCATAATATGTGAATTGGAAAGAGCTGGGATGAAAAACTCCACATTTGAAATGATAAAAATAGATTTTTATCGAAATGAACTAGTTTTGAACTAGAATTAAAATCAATTTATTTTTGGAATAAATAAATAGAATTTGAAAGTGATTTAAAAAATAATCAATATTCCCAATACGTGAATTGGACTGGAGTTGAATCGAAATTATCTTCGGAATATTTCGATGTTGGATTTCGTGACTATACAGATATTGTTATGGGAATTTGAAAGATATATTTTATATCATTATTTCCAATACGATATATGTTGGTTTCAGAATTTGATATTGAATATAAGCCGATAAATTTTCTATTCAGAGCCTTGTATTTAATATCAAATATAATTTGGGTTTGTCGTGAATCGTGTTTTAGATGACATTGGTTCTTTAACCCAGTTAAAGACAGGATATTGATTTTTGAGAAGATTAAAACTAAGTGGAGTTTGAATGAATCTTTAATTAGATTGAAATGTGAATTGATAATTTAAATTATCAAATCTGAAAGGCGATCGAGAATGGAGTACCACCAGTTTTGCTCCAAAGCGATAGTTAAATCTTTAATTAGATTTGAACGTGAAATAGTAATTAATTTTACTGATAACACCCTGGTGTTAGATATGGAGTATTACCTGTTTTGCTCCATGGGATGAATAGGTTGGGATTGGGAAATAAAATAAATAATTACTTCGTTGTGGTTCGCTAATCCCGACTAGTTAGAAATGATATCCAAAGGAAGATTAAAGAATAAATTTAGAAGAATTTATCTTGGATAAAATTAATGGGAACCTTTCCCTAAGAATGTGATTTTGTGAATAAAAGAATATTCTGAATTGGAATGAAGCGTTCATTGTGTTTGTGTAACATTTGTTTACTATATACATGGGTTATTCAGAAAGGCTGGGGTTATACCCATTCTGAATAACCGATTCGACGAGATGTCAAAGATGAAGACGGTGGTTGAAGACCGGAAGTCTTCACATCGTTTGGATGATTACTGATGATCTCGATTGGGCTGTACACCCAAGATGAGGGAAATAGTTGGTGATCGTCCAGACGTACTTGGAGATGGATGGATATGCGAGGAAAGTGCCGCCGGTTTCGTTCAGACCCAGAACGAACTTGTAAATGGATTGTGTGTCTGACATTGGATTTTATTCTGTGTTGATTGATCTCTATTAAATATACATCTATTTGGCGGCGGAGAATTTATTCTCTTGCTTAACGCCCTTCTCTTAGACGTACGAGCTCAGAGGTTGTATATCGATGGATATTAGTCGCATGGAGTGAATTGCCAGTGTGACACGCGTAAGTGGCAATTGATCAAGGCTTTTGTTGAAAAGCAAAGTCTTGTGGTTGATGATCAAAGCACGGCCTGTGTGGCACAGCTTTGTGTATAACGTGAATTCGCGAGCCTCACACCTCGGTATGAGTCAAAAACGGGATAGTGACTGCAGGGAGAGCACGACGTTTCTTTCTAGTTAGGGTGGTTTCAGTGACCTACCAGCCCTGACATTTATATACTTTTCACCTGTGTGGTTGTTGGAATGCGAGGCGCCTAAGATATAGGCCTGTAAGGACCGGGAAACGCGTGTTCAGGAATTGCCAATCCTCAAAAGTAAGAGAGGACTGGCCCTGAAGATCCAAGGATCATAGTGGGGTCCTGAGACATTTGCTAGAGTGTCTCGAATCGGAGAGGAGCTTGCCCCTTGCCTCAACTCATGACGGAAATCCAATTTCCAATACGTGATATTGCGGTTTTAATTGTAGATCTAGTATGGCGACATGATAGATGGTACCCATGTCGCCTATGATTGATATTTATGATTGAAATTGTTTTGACACTATACACCTATGATAGTATCAAATGATTTGTTTTGACGTACCAAGCATGTTTGGCTATTATAAGGGAAAACCCTATCCTCCGGCTTGCGTTGCATTGTGTGATGGGACCTAGGTCTTATAATAGCTTCATTTTTCCAAAAAGCATTGCGCTGTTTTGTTATGTGCACTAGTGTTCTTGGGAGGAAACCCTTCCGTGTTATACAGCGTGGTCCCTTGAATTACTCTCTTTTAAAGTAAAGTTTTAAATAACTGTTTTAGTTCTCACACCAGTCACATGACTGACCTGGAGTTTATTGTTTTAACCTAAACTCTGGGTGCCCCTATTTTCCACACGGGCAGCTAGTAGTTTTGGTTTTGCAGATTTATATTAATAGGGTCCTGATTTATAGCTGGAATGATATCCGGAAAGCTCTGTATCCGTGTATCTCTTCTAGTTGTGTTTTGTATATTTTTCCGCTGCTATGTAATTTATTGTAATCTCTGATATTTATCGAATGTATTTTATTCATTTATACTCTGTATATTTTTGTATTCTGATGGAATTGTTGTAATAACAATGAAATGTTCTTCCGTCTGCATTCCGATTTGTCTTGTCCTCAACGCCATCCGTGCTTTCCTTACCGGGGAAGTTCGGGTCTTGTCAGTTTGGTATCAGATCTTTGGTTTACAGAGCTCGAGAACAAGACACATTAGAACAATACGAAAGAATTCATCAGATATTGGATTAGTAATATCCAATTAGAATGACTCGTTAGAGATAGGATCAGTAGTATCCTAGAACGAGTGTGAAGAGTATATTTTTCAAATGAAAACAATTTTGTTTTGAAAATTTAAATTGCTTTATATGTATTTGAATATTTATTTATTTTGAATTTGGACAATCGAGTACATAAAGATTTCGCGTATACGACGTATAGTCGAAGTTTTAATATACTGGATAGATATAGTGTCACATTCTAGACATCCGGGGATGATTCTGATGATGGTGCATCATCATCAGTATTCATATTCGAGTTTCGAAGGTGTGATTTCTATATATTTCCATTAGACTGGTGTGAGAACCAAAACTAGATAGATTTATTTGTTGTGATTGGCATCAAAAACATGATTTTCTGTATATGTATCAAAATTATGAATTTGAAACGCTAATTCACTAATTGATTGATGTTTGTGTTGTTTGTTTATTTGTTTGATAATTTTGAACCATTTAGCCTAATTGAATCAAATATTGAATTGTATTTAAAATTGGTCGCATTTGCTTGCACATACATGTAATTACATTGAACAGGTCATAGCAAGGAGGCTAGAGCAGAGAATAAAATTTGTTTGCCTGACTAATAAGTACATGTTTACTATAATTTACTGTTTTGTTTGGGTGATGATGATTTTATGAGCCTATTGGCTAGCCGCTTGGCATTTTCTTTTTCTTTTTGAGATCAGAAGGCCTATATGGCAATTTCGGGATTTTCCCGTGCTCCCGGTGCATGGGAGATTATGGCGAAATTTTTCGAAAATTCTGGGTGTTAGCCAAATTTTTGAAGAATTTGAAAATTCTTAGAAACTGAAAAGTTGGAGAATGGAAGCCAGATCGAACGTAGAGTTGATTGATCAAACCACTTTCGACTTCGCTCCTTTTCGGGGACGAAAAGTTTTAAGTAGGGGAGATTGTAACAACCCGGAAATGCGAGCCAGTTTAAAATTTTTATTTTGGCAATTTTAGCGAATTTTGAATATTTAAAATGAATTATTTTAGATAAAAACGACGAAAATTTATTTTGAATAGATTAGAACGTATATATTTATATACGTCATCGTTAGAATATAAATATTTATATAATTATAAAAGGAATTGAAAATGGCGTGGTAGTTCGATAATTCGATTTCAAACTTCAATTGAACGTACCGGGTGCAAAACAATCCGGATTTTAGTGAAACCAAAAATAATAGGGTCTATTTGAAAATATCTTTCCAACAAATCTGACAAATTGAAATTTCATAGCGGGAATCAAAAGATATGTCCAGTTGAAAATTCTGAATAGTCGCTATGGAATTCAGGCCCTTAAAAATGGGAATTTTGCAAATGACTTCGGATTTCGACGAAACCACTTTTGTTGGGTCCGTGATGTCAAATTATTGCTCTTGAATCAATATGTGAGCGTGGCAAAGGAAAACGCGTTTGACCAGTTTTAGTTGATTTTAATCGACTGGAAAATGGCCATTTTTCCGATGGTCTCAGAATTCGGCGAAATTAGTTTTGTTAGGACCGTATCGTCAATACGAAGCTAGAAAATATTTTTCTGGAATTTTTCTAGTTAGTATGTGACCCCAGTAAATTAAAATGCACGTTCAAATTCAATATATAGAGTTATATGTTGATTTTGACGAAAACAGATCGAAACGATCGAATCAGCTTACGATACATATCCCGTTGTGTTCGGAATGGGGGTAATTAGCTATGGACGGCAGGCGGTGGGTTTCATTTCAAGTTCGAATGAAAAAGTTACTTTTTAGAAATAAAATAAAAATATATAAATTTACATATAGCCCCCCCCCCCAATTTTCTTTTCGCTCTTCCCCGTCATTCAACCAGAAATAAAAAAAAGAGAGAAATGGGGCGACGGAGGGGGGCGATTCGCCACCGCCGCCACTCCATCGCGGCCCAGGTGGCGCGCCGAGCCCCCCCTGCTGCGCCGCCCCCTCTCTTTCTTCTTCCTCCTCCGCTTGTTCTTCTCGCGCAGTCCTCCCTCTCTCCTCCTCGACACTTCCTCCGCCTCTTCCTTCTCCCCTTCGCTTCCCCCTCCGCCCCTTTCTCCGATGGGCCCCATCCTCCCCTCGTCCTTCTTACCCTGCACCCTCTTCATCTCCTCCTCCCCGTTCCAGCACAGTAAACCCCCTCCCCTTTTTGAAAGTAACAGTAAGTTCTCTGATTTTTGTAATTTTTATTTATTCTTTTATTTTGTTTTATGAACACTGATTTTTAATTAGCTAAAAATCTAAGGTTTATATATGCTATGGTTTTTAATTTATATAATGATAAGATTTTCATTTATAGAAAGAAATGATTTTTACCCTATAAAAGAAAGTTCGGATTTTTATTAGGTAGAAGATAGAAAAGGCGAAATCTTTATATTTGAAAAAGTAAAAATTCGATTTTTATATATTGAATAGCAAAGTAAAAATGCGATTTTTATGTAGAGAGGAGCGGTGTAAAAATATAATTTTTATCTATATAGTAGCAGTGAAAAAATAGAATTTTTATCTATATAGTAGCGGTGAAAAAAATGGAATTTTTGTCTATATAGTAGCGATGTAAAAACAGAAATTTTATCTATATAGTAGCGATGTAAAAATAGATTTTTTGTCTATATAGTAACGATGTAAAAATATGATTTTTATATACATAGCAACAATATAAAAATGTGACTTTTATATATGTAGTGGCTACGGGCAACGAAAGTGACAAAAGGCGAGAACGGCGAAGATTTCTACATAAGAAGAGTCGTGGCGTTTGGTTTAGCTAGTCGGTGAGAACTACTCACTCTAAATCTCTTTTTCTAGTTATATATATATACTAGGATGCAGACGGTGCTTAGTAGCACCCGACACCAGTCGTCCACAGACCATGGATGGCTTGTTTGTTTGATTGATGTGTTGTGAAAATTGTTTGTGAGGTTGATGTGAAATCGATAATAAAATGTAGATGGTTGAAATAAATTAATTATCGTTAAAAATATAATTTTTAACGTGAATGTGAATAAATGAATATTTATAAACAAATCGGCCGATTTGTTTATATACACTGATTTGACGGATATTGATTGGGATGATAAATTTTACACATCACCCAACTGCACAAATAATATTCAGTGTTTGTTGATTTGAAAACCCCACACGGGTGTTGGGATGATATTTGGCGTACACTAATCCCAATTATTTAATTGTATGTCGATCAATTGGTCGACAGGCTGTGTAAGCGTTAATTATTTATGTTTGATGCTTATGCAGTTGTGTGGTGCACTTTGGATGATTGTTGATTATTTATCATTGCTACTTATATACATGTGTTGTATGGAATCCATATAATTAACATTATATGGTGATTGATTGGGCCTCATTCCAATCGGGAAATTAATGAATATTATAAAAGAAGATTCATGTGTTGAATAGAATAAATAGTAATGTGTTGACAATGTTCAAGTGTTGAAATTATCCATGTGTTGAGTAAAATATTTTAAATAATAAAATTTACATCTTTATCATATTTAAAATTAGAACTACTTCACGGTGGAGTCTAATTAAAAATCAAACGATAGATACCATAGTTTTATAAAATATTTTACATAACAAAAATAGTCGTGTGTTGACAGTACTCATGTGTTGAGATTGGTCGTGTGTTGAAAGAAATAAAGATTCATGTGTTGAATAGGATATAATCATTTGTTGAATAGAATATCGAATTTATTGAAATATATAAAGCCGTGTTGATTAGAGTTACGCTATTTTGATGTGAACGATATTTATATCGATTATATTCGTTTTTAAAATGAATATAGAAAAGAAGTGATTTCAAAATATAACATTTTGAAAATATTATCATTTATATAGTAATGATATGAAATATTCAATTATGATTTGAAATTGAATATAGAGTTGAAATGGTTTTGAAAATGAATTTAAAACGATTTATAAAATACGTTTTAAAAGGAAATCGATGAAATATATATAATATATATATATTATATATAATGGCCTGAATAGGATGCGCCGCGCCGCGGCAGTTCGTGAATTTCGACCATTGACTTCGAATTGACGTTGCGGGAGATCCAACCGTCGGATTCTCCTAAAACCGGAACCGTTGGGTTCGTATCGAAAAGAGCTTTCCAATGAATATTAGAAATTTGAAATCTAATGGTTGGATTTGGAATTATGTCCAAATCAATTTCAGAAAAGGTCGCTGTAAGTGCAGTTCGATGGTCGTTGTTGGAAATCGACTGTACGGGCCTTGATAAAATTATTAAAAATATTGATAATTTGTGTAAAATCATAATATGTGAATTGGAAAGAACTGGGATGAAAAACTCCGCATTTGAAATGATAAAAATAGATTTTTATCGAAATGAACTATTTTTGAACTAGAATACGATATATGTTATGGGATATTTCGATGTTGGATTTCATGACTATACAAATATTGTTATGGGAATTTGAAAGATATATTTTATATCGTTATTTCCAATACGATATATGTTGGTTTTAGAATTTGATATTGAATATAAGCCGATATATTTTCTATTCAGAGCCTTGTATCTAATATCAAATATGATTTGGGTTTGTCGTGAATCGTGTTTTAGATGACATTGGTTCTTTAACCCAGTTAAAGACAGGATATTGATTTTTGAGAAGATTAAAACTAAGTAGAGTTTGAATGAATCTTTAATTAGATTGAAATGTGAATTGATAATTTAAATTATCAAATCCGAAAGGTGATCGAGAATGGAGTACCACCAGTTTTGCTCCAAAGCGATAGTTAAATCTTTAATTAGATTTGAACGTAAAATAGTAATTAATTTTACCGATAACAACCAGGTGTTAGATATGGAGTATTACCAGTTTTGCTCCATGGGATGAATAGGTTGGGATTGGGAAATAAAATAAATAATTACTTCGGTGTGGTTCGCTAATCCCGACTAGTTAGAAATGATATCCAAAGGAAGATTAAAGAATAAATTTAGAAGAATTTATCTTGGATAAAATTAATGGGAACCTTTCCCTAAGAATGTGATTTTGTGAATAAAAGAATATTCTGAATTGGAATGAAGCGTTCGTTGTGTTTGTGTAACATTTGTTTACTATATACGTGGGTTATTCAGAAAGGCCGGGGTTATACCCATTCTGAATTACCGATTCGACGAGATGTCGAAGATGAAGACGGTGGTTGAAGACCAGAAGTCTTCACATCGTTTGGATGATTACTGATGATCTCGATTGGGCTGTACACCCAAGATGAGGGAAATAGTTGGTGATCGTCCAAACATACTTGGAGATGGATGGATATGCGAAGAAAGTGCCTACGGTTTCATCCAGACCCAGAACGAACCTGTAAATGGATTGTGTGTCTCACATTGGATTTTATTCTGTGTTGATTGATCTCTATTAAATATACATCTGTTTGGCGGCGGAGAATTTATTCTCTTGCTTAACGCCCTTCTCTGAGACGTACGAGCTCAGAGGCTGTATATCGATGGATATTAGTTGCATGGAGTGAATTGCCAGTGTGGCACGCATAAGTGGCAATTGATCAAGGCTTTTGTTGAAAAGCAAAGTCTTGTGGTTGATGATCAAAGCACGGCCTGTGTGGCGCAGCTTTGTTTATAACATGAATTCGCGAGCCTCACACCTCGGTATGAGTCAAAAACGGGATAGTGACTGCAGGGAGAGCACGACGTTTTTTTCTAGCTAGGGTGGTGTCAGTGACCTACCAGCCCTGACATTTATATACTTTTCACCTGTGTGGTTGTTGGAATGCGAGGCGCCTCGGATATAGGTCTGTAAGGACCGGGAAACGTGTGTTCAGGAATTGCCAATCCTCAAAAGTAAGAGAGGACCGGCCCTGAAGATCCAAGGATCATAGTGGGGTCCTGAGACATTTGCTAGAGTGTCTTGAATCGGAGAGGAGTTTGCCCCTTGCCTCGACTCATGATGGAAATCCAATTTCCAATACGTGATATTGCGGTTTTAATTGTAGAACTAGTATGGCGACATGATAGATGGTACCCATGCCGCCTATGATTGATATTTATGATTGAAATTGTTTTGACACTATACACCTATGATAGTATCAAATGATTTGTTTTGACGTATCAAGCATGTTTGGATATTATAAGGGAAAACCCTATCCTCCGGCTTGCGTTGCATTGTGTGATGGGACCAGGGTCTTATAATAGCTTCATTTTTCAAAAAAGCATTGCGTTGTTTTGTTATGTGCACTAGTGTTCTTGGGAGGAAACCCGTTCCGTGTTATACGGCAAGGTCCCTTGAATTACTCTCTTTTAAAGTAAAGTTTTAAATAACTGTTTTAGCTCTCACACCAGTCACATGACTGACTTGGAGTTTATTGTTTTAACCTAAACTCTGGGTGCCCCTATTTTCTACACGGGCAGCTAGTAGTTTTGGTTTTGCAGATTTATATTCACTGGGTTCTGATTTACAGCTGGAACGATATCCAGAAAGCTCTGTATCCGTGTATCTCTTCTAGTTGTGTTTTGTATATTTTTCCGCTGCTATGTAATTTATTGTAATCTCTGATATTTATCGAATGTATTTTATTCATTTATACTCTGTATATTCTTGTATTCTAATAGAATTGTTGTAATAACAATGAAATGTTCTTCCGTCTGCGTTCCGATTTGTCTTGACCTCAACGCCATCCGTGCTTTTCTTACCGGGGAAGTTCGGGTCGTGTCACCAAATCACAACATCTCCTCAAAAGCAGCCAACTTAGCTCTCACGTTCAACCTTCTTTTCTCAATTAATATCATTACAAACCTCCACCATTGCCCACTAATGATGCACCTCTTTCATCCATGCATCACGCCAATAGCGATCTACAAAAGCGTTTGTAATACCACAAAGAACTCCATCTCGTCTTTGTAGATTTCACAACTCGACATCCATCTTCTGCTTGACATGATCTCTTCATCTCCGGGATCCCTCGAGCATCATCAACATCTAGACCCTTGTCGATACCATGAGCCTCCACCTTAGGACCATCAGCAGTGACCATACTAACCTCTCCACCTTGCTGTGGACTAGGTTCTTCAACCGTCACCCGCCTTCCATTGTTGACCACCGAACCGACCAAACTATATAGGTTTCCCTCCTCCAAAACTCCTCGCATCATCACACAACCACCCTTCTTCACTCTCAAAACTCCACCTCGAGTCTCATAAGTGCAACCACGACGATCTAACTGACCGAGAGATATGAGGTTATGCGAACAAGTGGGTATGTGCCTCACATCAACCACTTCTCTCACCACTCCATCATGCATCCGAAACCTAACAGCTCCAACTCCACAAATTGGTAGCCCTACTCCATTGGTCGTCTTTATCATGCCAACACTCTTCTTATACAAAGAAAAACTTTTCACATCACGGCATACGTGAAAACTGGCTCTTGAATCCATCTTCCAAGGTTCCACAACACTAAATAGGACATCATATGAAGACTCGCTTTCGGTACCTTCAACAAAGTCTGCTTGTGCCAAATCACTATTATTATCACCTTGCGCCTTCTACTTCTTCATATCTCGTATATATGAATAACAATCATTGCGCTTGTGGCCTTTCTTACCACAATAACGACAAATGATAACACCTTTATCATTAGCACATTTCTTCTTCCTTCTTGTTTCTTTCCCCGAGTCCTTTGCTATCATTGCCTCAGTTTGAACCGATTTCAACTCCGACCCTTTTCTCCTTAGCTCCTCACTCAAAAGACTGCTTCGAACAGTTTCCAAAGAGATAGTTCCATTAGCATTGGAATTACTCAATGAAACAACCAAAGTCTCCCAGCTTTCCAAAAGAGAACTCATCAACAAAAGGGCCTGCAACTCATCATCAAAACTGACCATCATGTTTTCCAATTGATTGATCACATCTTGAAATTCGTTCAAATGCTCTACAACAAACTTCTCCTCATCATGTCGAAGTTGCACCAAATTTCGAAGCAGAAAAGCCTTACTTGTAGCACTCCTCGACCCATACAAAGATACTAATTGGTCCCATAACGCCTTCGTGGAGTCACAACTAGCCACATGGTGAAATACAGAATCATCCAAATATTGGCGAATAAACGCAATCGCATTTTTGTCTATTTTCTTCCATTTTCCCTCATCCATATTCGAGGGCTGCACCCCATCTCCATCAATGGGATCATGCAAATCATTGAGATATAGAATGTCCTTCATCTTCGGCTTCCATATACCCCAATTCTTCCCATTTAAAATATCCATCTTCGAAAACGTCATCATCTCTGACATCTCCAATTTTCAATTCAACAAACACTCCAATCTATGCGATGATCTGAGCTCCGATACCAAACTGTTATGCAAAAATTGCTCTGATACCAAACTGTTATGCAAAAATTGCTCTGATACCAAACTATTATGCAAAAATTGCTCTGATACGAAACTGCTGGAATTTTATGCACAGCGAAAGTTTGAAAAACACTAAGAAAAATAGGATCTTTATCACCTAATCACTTGAGATGGATGTGATTGAAAAAATAAACAACACCACAAAAATATCGGAAATATGAGCACATGATATTCCACCAAACCACCCTCTTTATTGATTCACCAATAAAAACTATTTACAATCGATCTCAACTATCGTCATAAACAATTACAACTTGAACCACTAACCTTATTGAGAAATAGGTAGAGAATATCTAATGGTTAAAAAATTTGAGGAGAAAGATAATGACGAATAATGGCAAATTTTCCACACCTAATGAAGATGTTAGCTAGGCTTTTTATAGAGTGAATTGCTTCATACCCAAGTAAATTTGGCATCCAAATTATCTTTATATATGTCATAAATTTATTTGGATAAGCACCAAATAATCCTTGCCTTAATTATCTCACAAATATAGCAACCAATATCTCTCCATAATATCTAGCAACAAATCTCTCCATAAAATCTAGCAACAAATCTCTCCACTAAATATATAAGATTATTTGTTGCCTAAAATTGCGATTTGCATATCACCAATTTCAACAGCTACATCTAAAAAATGCATAAGTTTCTTAACTTGCGTAAAACTTAAAATGTTTTCCAATATTCATGCATATGTTTGTTAACTTGCATAAAATAAAATTATGCCATCTAACACAACTTATTCCAAAGTTTCATAAAAAACAGCTGTATGTACAGGAAAAACAATCATGACAAATTTTACGTAATTTCAAGCAATGCTCTATTATTTGAAAAACACATCAAAATGCTGTGGCATTTTAGAACCACGGTGAATATCATCTATGAAAAAAAAATTATTATGAAATATTTGAATTCTTTAAATATATAAATCAACCTATGACAAAGCACTTGCTGTTATGGATGGCAAAAAGGAATACATGACCTTAAATCCAAATGCTATAATGCTTAAAATACCATATTATAGCACAACCGTAAAAAGGAACATCGATAAGCAACCACCTGAAAGAAGCGAACAATAAAAAAACAATCCTATAGCAAGAAAAACAATATGAACAAAGAAGTTTGATTATGTTTCGTAAACAATGTTTTCCAATTATACCTACACATAGAAAGACATACGTTTATATTATTTTGCTCCATTTTGAAATCTAACATTATTATACAGTCCTGTACAAACCATAAGACATAGAAGCAAGCTGACTTGATTTTTCCATCCATGCTGACTTTATTTCTTTCATCCATGCCATCATGGTCCGAATTATAGAGAGTAACCCTAAAAAAAAAGACTGTAGTTAGTAAAGTTGTGTTAGCTAAAAATGCCTTTATTTCTAACATCAATTTCAAAAAACTAACAATGCCAAACAACACATGAAAACATAAAAATAATGGTAACAACATTAAAGCTTTGGTCATATTATCTTGACTTTGTTTTAATATGCAGTTTGTATGTCAAACTGATGCAATATCTTGAATTTTTAATTTGCTCTTACTTTTAGTGGAAATGTGTGCAAAAGTCTACAACACATGATCACACATTCATTTGTTAGTTTACTAATATTCCTAGTGAATACCTAATTCCAAGAATAAATGATAACTGAATACAAAAAGATTAAAACAAAGCATTAGAAAATACTTTAGGTTGTGAGCATTTTCCTAAAAATGGAAAATATAGTATTTCATAATGCACACAAACTCGATTTACTATCAGTTTGACGGTGCACTTGATCATCAAGCAAAATGCCACAATGGTGTTTTAATCATGTCTGCAAAGTCCATCTGCCATAAAGCCTAGAAACTACATAAGGAGTCAAAAACCGAAATTCCTTCATTTTTTTGGGACAAATCCATAATATTTAGTAAGTGATGATTTTACCAACATGTAATACGAACTAAAGTATACAAAATTTTGTATATAAAACACCGAAAGGTATTTGTATATAAACATATCATGTCAATATAATAGAAGGAAAAAAACAATAAACAATCTCTATGTACAATATTTTCATTTCTAAGGAAAAAAATGCAAATAAACATCCATAAAACCTTTTTTCTCAATCTAATTTCTTATAATAGTAATACTATTAGATATACAAATAAATACTTAACTACATATTCCATGTGCCAGAAGATAGGTAAGCTGGATTTCTTTTCAAGTCTTCAACCAAATCATACCTTGAACGTCATATTACAACGGCTTTGAATGGATGATTAAAAATAATACAACATAACTAATACATAAGTTACATGGAAAACTAATTTGTTTACTATACATGTATATGTATAATATATTAGACAGTACCAACATATGTACATCAAAGTATATAATTAGCTACTGCACAAGATTAAATTATAAAATTGTATTCATCAAACAGATTTTTTTTAAAGAATCGAAATTAGTAAAACTGTATACTAAAAGGATAAAAATAAATGAATCTCTATTACTACATTCTGCAAATTGCACCTATTCATAATAAAAGTATATCAATAGGTAATTATTGTCGTATAAGGTATTTTACGCACACATAATAATTAATGTTTAGATATAAGCTTCCCACATAGGGATGAAACACAATTGGCACAATATTTAGAACATTACTATGGTATAATATAAGACATGAAATAAGAGTTAAAAAAATAGAGGTCTAAGCTCTTCAATTACTGCTTCCTAACTCAAGGGTCTCGATTAATTTTTCTTTCAATGCACTAACTCTAGTTCAGTTCGATGGCGGAAACACTATCTTTCTCATCGGAGAATGGATTCCGTTCAGATTCTCACTTAGACAAACCGATTGTAAAAAGGAAAAAGGGGAGATTTACATCTCGACCGGATTTGGTGTCGATTAGATTCAAGAAACGATGTTTCAATTGTGGGGAGTTTGATCATCTAGCAAGGTACTGTAATCTTCATATCAGATGTTTTAAATGCGACTGCTTAGGTCATAAAAGTGAAAACTGCCCGAATTCTTGGCGGATTCAGACAAAGATTGACGCGGTGTCTCATTATGTTTTGAGACCGGGGCTGATTTTATTAAAGAGATTCATTGCTATTGATGAACAGATTCATATAGTAAATAAATGCCAAGAGTTAGGAAGGGGGCAGGAGGATTCTACAGGCCTAGATTCGACAATGGAGCAATGCTAAATGTACTGATGATGTGTTTGGGGAGGAATTGGAATCCCCAGTCGAAATCATATGAGAACAGACGGAGTTTTGATGATGCTTCCCCCCCAAATATTCCACTAGAGTTCAAGAAACTGGTTAATAACGCAATATCATTTGCGCAAATGAAAACTGGGGGTAAAAATGAGGCGATTCCATCAATGTCTCCAGACGTTTGCATTGTAAACCATTACGATCTCGATGGAAGATTGGGTATTCACCAAGATAAGGATGAGAGTTCGGAAAGCATATTGCTTGGATTGCCTGTAGTGTCTTGTTCCATAGGAGATTCGGCAGACTTCATATACGGAAATGATAGATCCAGCGGTATGACGAGGATCAAATTGGAGTCAGGAGATGTGCTTATATTTGGGGGAGAATCAAGACGTATTTTTCATGGCATTGAGTGTATTCATGAAGGTTCAGGACCGACGCAAATTAAAGAATTGACCAATTTGAAAACAGGGAGATTAAATATGACATTCAGACAGAGCGAAGTTGAAGAGGTAATATCAAATTCTGTTAATCGATCTTTCGCTGATATTATAAGATCCCCCACGTCTAAAATGCCCAAATGGTCCTCGTCCTTTCATGTTAACAAAAAAGTTAGTGGACATTTCTGTTTTAGATGTGGTGATTCCTCGCATAACGTAAGGGACTGCAGAAATGGACTACGATGTTTTAATTGTAAAGGATTGGGGCATCATCAAAGAAACTGTCCATCTAAATTTGCTGGTAAAACGGTGATGGAGCTATTGCATTTCAACAGTATGATGATATGTCTGAAAATAGATGAGTTATTAGACTTTTGTACCACTGTCTATCCGATCAATGTGAATAATGGGGCGTATCTGATATTAGTGATGGTGTGGAACCTGGAAGGCATGATTGATGGAATTCTATGGAATAAAACTGAGATAGACGCTAATATTAACCCACCTCTTCCTTATCCGATGACAAGAAAAGAGCATGCTTATGCCTTTAGTCTAAACCTTGTCAAGTTGAGGAGATTTTTTGCTGATTCGAAGATAAGAAGCATGAGAACGGTGTTCAGGTTGTTGGACAGGACAGTCGCTCATTTTGACACTGTGAATACAATCATTAACTGCGAATACAAAGAAGGGGACTTGTGCTTTAAATCTGACAATACAGGGAAGAATAAGGGTTCTAGTGTGTTTGAGGGTGAAGTTGGTGTCTATCGAGTAGATGGTAAAGGGATGGATGATGATGGTGTTTATGGGGCTGTGGTAAACGATCCGATGCTAATGGATCCGTGTGTGTTGCTCTGTTTGGGGGTTGTTGATGGGGTAATGTACCATGACGGTTTGAATAATGAAAACATTGATTCAAGCGATGGCATGAAAGTGTTGGATAGAGATGTGGGATCTGGAGGGGGATTAGAAGGAATGATGGAGGATGGTGCTGTTAGAGATTTCGAAAGTGAAATTGTTAATGTATCAGGTGGGGAATCCATCGACACCAGTGGCTCAGCTAATGTAAATGATAAAGGGCGTGGCGATGAGATGGATACGGATGAACACGTTAGAATAAAAGGGAAGGTGGCTGGGGACATGATGAACTGGGTTGTGGCAGTAGAGGTAGAGTTATCAAATGCTTTTGAGTTGTTGGATAGGGATGGTACATCTGAGATTGCGGAGCTGTCGAAAGTGATGGATGGTAATGAGGATCAGGCAAGGGGTTTGTTTGTGCTTTCGGACAAAAAGGGCTTTAAGGTTGGAAAAAGGAAATTTGCGAGGAGGATGTTTTTGGTGGTTCATGAAGTGGCTTCGAGCAGGCATGGTAATGATAAGGGATGTATGGGTGCGGTATGCCATTGGACAGATGGAGATAGTGATGATGGACAGGATAACTGCAGTATTGGGTTAAATGTGGGGAACACTGAGAATGTGATCACATTAACTGTGGGAGAGCTCATAGGGTCCAATAATGGTCCTAATGAGGTGGACGTGCATCCAAATGATGGTGTAAGTGAGCAACCAGTCAGTGTTTTTGGATGGAGTGATAGTTCGGGAGGACCTGATAGGTGTGGTTATCGGTTGTTATTGAACAGGGATGTGGGCTCCTTGTTGGTTAGTATGATGGATGTGAGATTATATGTTATGTCTCTGAGACCGTGTTATGGTGTTTCATCTTTATTTTGTGTCATGCCTCACTCAGTGACGGTTGTGAATGCTGATTCTAGTTTTGAGTTTAGTTGCGATTTGCGAGAGTCTAGTGATGATTTGTACCAGAGTAGGGAAGCTTCTTCTTCTGCTTTGAGAAGGAGGAGACGAAGACGGGTGTTACCCAGTTCAGGAGTGGTTCGACGCAGTGCAAGACTGAGATACAGTTCTTCTTCGACTCGAGGTAAGTTCCCGAATTCATCTACTACTAGTGGTAGTAGATTGGATTTGGGCTCAGGTATGTCTCCCACTTTGGGTAGCGATTATACTCCTTTTGCTTTAGGGAGTTTGTCAACTAGTCAGTTATTTCAGTTAGCTAATGATACCGCATTTGTTTTTTCTGACATTGAGTTGGATGCCGAGTATATTAGGAGTAGAGAACTAGAAAGGGTTTCTTCATTGTGTAGATGAGGATTGTTAGTTGGAATGTTAGGGGTCTAAATGAGCCCAAAAAATGTGCCAAAATTAGAACTTTCTTTAGAGATTATCACATAGACATTGTTTTGCTTCAAGAAACTAAAATTGAGTGTCCTGATTTTAGGTTCTATATTAGGTTAGGTGGGTCCATTTTCCGTAATTGGGCCTGCCTACCGTCAGTTGGCACTGCAGGAGGAATTATGATTGGTTGGAAAGACAACCAATACAGATTAGTACAGGAGTTTCCAAAATTATATTCTTTACATATAATTTTAGAATCACTGTCTGATAATACCTTCTTGGGCATCACTAATGTGTATGGTCCCCACACAAAGGAGGAAAGGAGAATATTATGGGATGAGTGTTCTAGATTCAGGAATCTTTCCCCTAATCTTTGGATTGTGGGGGGGGGGGGATTTTAATGTCACCAGATTTTTAGGGGAGAGATCACCACGGGAAGGTGATTTCTCCGACATGGAGGAATTTAATGACTTTATTTTAGATAATAATTTAATAGAGATTCCCCTTGAAAATAGATTGTTCACTTGGTCGAATGTCCGTGATTGTCCTTCTTTCGCATTATTAGATAGGTTTTTTATTAGTTCTGAGATGGAGGATAGATACTCGATTAGTAGAGTCAAAGGTTTACCTTTTCTACATTCTGAACACTGTCCCATCATCCTTACTTGTAATTCGGATATTGCTATTAGTAGTAGTTTTAAGTTCGAAAAGATGTGGTTGCTTGATTCTAGTTTCGTCAACCTTGTTTCTGTTAAGTGGAAATCCTTGTTTTATTTTAATAATATATATAGTGGTAATAGTGCGAAGATTTGGGTTGCAAAGTTAGGTAAGTTAAGATTTTTCCTTAAGCGTTGGAATAAATTCGTTTTTGGTAGTGTAAGATTTAAGAAGGATAAGATTATGTGTGAATTGTTAGATTTAGATAAAATTAGTGAGGCAAGGATCCTTAATTCCAATGAGAAGGACAAATATTGTTACCTTAGACAGGATCTCAAACAGATTTTAGAAAAAGAAGAGATTATGTGGAGGCAAAGGTCTTGTATACAATGGATTAAGGAAGGGGATAATAACACGAAATTTTTTCATAATGTGGCAAATAAAAGAAGACGAGATAACATGATTCATTCTATTATTGTTAATGATGTAGAATTAACCTTACAAAAGGATTTAAATGAAGCCTTCACCAATTACTATAAGCAGATTCTTGGTTCAAAGATTAAGAGAAGAACAAATGTTAGATGGAATGATTTATATCCTTATGAAACTAGGATTAATCTTCATAGTTTAGATGAACCTTTTTCGGAGCGGGAGATTTGGAAGGCAATTAGGGATATGCCTAGTGACAAAGCTCCTGGTCCTGATGGTTTTTCTGCTAATTTTTACAAGCAATTTTGGGAAGTTTTAAAGTTTGATATTATTGAATTATTTAATGAATTTTATAATGGTGAGCTACGCTTAGGTAGTTTTAATTTTGCAAACGTTATACTTATTCATAAGAGAGAGGGAGCTAAATCTCTGAAGGATTTTAGGCCTATCTCTCTTATTAATGTTTCTGTCAAAATCATTTCAAAAGTCCTAGCGAATAGACTGAGTAGTAAGATGAATGACCTTATTGACTGTTCTCAAACAGCCTTTATCAAAGGTAGAAATATAGCGGATGGAGTGGTAGCGGTACAAGAATACATAAATGTCTGTTGTAAGAATAATATATCATGTGCCATGTTGAAGTTAGACTTCGAGAAGGCATTCGATTCAATAGATTGGGACTTTATTTGTGAATTATGTCTCGCTAGGGGTTTTAGTGTTAGATGGACTAATTGGATCTTGTTATTGCTTAAGTCTGGTTGTTCCAACATTGTTGTAAATGGGATAGTGGGCAAGAAGATACAATCCAAGAGGGGACTTAGACAAGGCGATCCCTTATCGCCATTTCTGTTTAACTTAGCGGTTGATGTCTTCTCTAGAATTATTAAGAGAGCAGGGAGATTAGGTGTTCTAGGCAGTGTTGGAAACGAGGAATTTAATAATGAATTATCGATCCTTCAATTTGCAGATGATACATTATTATTTTCATCCTACTTGCCTGAGCATATCATTGCCCTTAAATTTATTCTTTACTGTTTTGAGATGTTATCTAGTCTTAGAATTAATTTTGATAAAAGTTCTGTGATGGTTCTTAATGATTTCAACAATGTTGAGTCTCAAGTAGCCAGCACTTTGAATTGTTCGACTATGAAATTTCCTTTTGATTATTTAGGTTTTAAAATAAGACCGTCGAAGCTTAAGAAGGAAGATTGGATAGTAATCATTGATAAAATTAGTAATAGGTTATATAGCTGGAACAATAGATTCCTGTCTAGAGCAGGTAGGCTAATTCTAGTTAATTCGGTTCTGACAGCCATTCCCTCTTATTGGATGGCCGTCCATAGATTTCCTAAATGGGTCATTGAGAAAATTGATAGGATTAGGCGTAATTACCTTTGGAATGGTGATTCTAGTTGTAGAAATTATAAATGCCTAGTTAGTTGGGACATGTGCTGCAAATCTAAGATAGAGGGGGGACTGGGAATCATAAATCTACATAATTTTAATTCTGCTTTGCTTGCTAAATGGTTATGGAAATATAGATGTCCAGAAGTGAAGACTTCATGGAAGTCTATTGTTTCCAAATCATATTATGCAAGTGGAGAGTTTTTTATAGGTAATAGTGGTGGGTGGGATAATAGATTATCTCACTTTTGGAAGTCTGTTTTGAATTGTTTTGACTTTTTTAACCTAGGTTGCAAAATGTTAGTTCACTCAGGCAATCTTACTTATTTTTGGCATGATGCCTGGATCTCTAGTGTGCCGCTAAAAATTGAATTTAATAAGCTTTTTAACATTAGTAGATTTAAGAATTCATTAATTAAGGACGTTTATAAACCTGATTTAGACCCACCGTGGGAGTTCTCCTTCGATAATATTTTAGAAGAAGATTTATTAAGACAATTGGCCTTACTTAAAGCTAAGTTAGCATTGTACCATTTGGACGAGATTGGAGATTCCATTAGCTGGGGTTTAGATAAGAGTTTAGATTATACTGTTAATTCTATGTATAGATTTATTAATTTCTCTGGTATTTCTTTATATCCTTTTAAATTTCTTTGGAAATCTAACTCTACACCTAAAGCAAAGTTTCTAATGTGGTTGATCATCCATAAGAAGCTTAATACGATTGAACTGTTAAAAAAGAAAAATGTTATTTTTGATGTGAAATGTTGTTTTTGTAATACTGGAGAGGAGGATGTAGATCACTTATTTTTTCCTTGTTACTTTACCTTTTCTATTTTTAATATGATTATTAGGATTTTTACTTTTGATTGTTTTGACTCTTTTAGTAGTTGCATTGATTATTGGAATTATCATAGATTACGTTATAATTCTAGACAGAAGTTCATATTAGACTCTTTAGTAATATTCATAAGTTGGTTCATTTGGGTTGAGAGGAACCAGAGAATATTCCATTCAATCTCTGTATCTAAGGATAATTTTATCATCAACACAGTAAATTTCTGCTTATTTTGGTTGTCTAACTCGAACCACAAATTATTTGATGAATTACAATTTGGGAGTCTTTTGTTTAAAGTCAGATATAACTTGAGTTTATTCACTCGTATTAGCAGTCATTTTAGATGCTATAGACCTCGACTGGGTTGGTGACTTCTTGTTACTTGTGTGATACTTATCTCCTGTTGTTTATCGCTTATGTCCTTCTCTTTTATACACGTATATATGGATTTATGCCTATATATATATATATATATATATATATATATATATATATAGGCATATACTCATATATATGTGTAAGTTACTGATTACTTTGTTTCAAGTTCTTTCAGATTACAGGATGTAGATGTAACAATGGAGCTTTGGAGGCTGCTGTTTGGATTGTTCAGTCTTGATTACTCTGGATATATAGGATTATGAGGCGTAGGGATGTTTGTATCTTTTGATGATTTGTTACACCACTTGTTTTTTGCGCACAGATTGTTATATGTAAGGGAGTAGATATACTTCTTATCGGGTGGTGTCCTTGCCGGAATTCGATAACGAAGTATGATGGGTGGTGGCCTTGCCGGAACTCATCTATCTAGTATCCCTTACATTACTATCTGAGATTCCCGGGTTGGGTATGTATTTGGTATTTTGTATCAACTTCTTTTCTTTTATTATACATATGCGTGCTCTCTTTCTTTTGGAAGATCACACATTTTAGCTCAAAAAAAAAAAAAAAACTCAAGGGTCTCGATTTTTTAACTCAAGAGTTATAGCTTTCTCAATAGATTTCCAAGTATCCAAAAATCAAATGAGATATTCATTCTATTATTAAATGTATCACAAAATTATCACAAACAAACCATATAGGGAACAATAAAGTTATAATTTTCCATCATTTATCAAAAACGATGAAGAATAGAATAGTTTGACTTAGTAATTTCCATTGGATGTATAGCTATTAGCGAGCTAAAGACCATGGCCTGCTAACTTTAGATTCATAATTCACCACTCATAAAGAAAACAATAAGAAAATTTGATTCACATATGCAGCCATCAATGAAGTATATATGAAGAAATAAGATTTTAAGCATATGTAATCTTGAATGCATCATTAACAATAATATTTTTGTAATTTATCAATTGCACCTTAGATATGGAATTGATGTTATCTTCAAAAGCATAAATTATAGTTTATCTTCCATTATTTTGATACCAGGAAGCAATATAGTGTAGCTAACAATGGGTTAGAGTACTAATGTCAAAATCATTTATGTTAGCTACTAAAATAACAGTAATATTTTGTAACATATGCATATAATAAATAATCATGAAAATAGTTATTTTCTATTTAATATTTTTTTGCGAGAAGAAACAGTTTGAATCAAAACAGTTAAATCAATTATGTTATATTTAAATGAAGTGTTAACACCAGTCAAAGTTAACATGTTCGAATAGAATATGTAATAAGCCTCACAATTAAATGAGAATTTCACATATTATTCCCTTTTTATTGTAAATTGTAATAAACATGTTGTGCATATGACAGTAGATGGAATACTCTATTAACTTATAATCCAACATCAACCCTTTGAAGACTTACCAAGATGATAGTTCCCATTCATGTCAACATTTTAATTTGGCAAGAACTTATTTTTATAAGAGAAGAATCACCATACGAAGCTTGTATATATGCTAACTAAAGCAGAAAAAACATGCATATTTTAATTACAAAAAATCAATAAAAAGCATAAGTACCAAAACATGAGAAACTATCACCTACCTTTTTAATTAACTGGAATGTAACTCGTGAAGTTTCAAAAATCAACCACTCACTTTCGAAAATGTCAAATTTCTATCATGACAACCAAAAAAGAGAAAATAAGAGTAAGACATAACTTCTAGTTCAATTATTATTAAAACAATAGAACATCTGAAGTATTTGCAAAAATTAAAGTGTTAAAGTTATATGCTAGAACAACTAATTAATCAATTTTTTGCTCTTATTACAAGTAAGTTTTCATTTGTGTTATGGAAGTAAATGTAATTTATATGTAGATATGGTTATTAAAATGGGATTAAGTTAAGTCCTAATTTATAGGTGAATATTAAAAAGATAGGTATGGTGCAATAAAGTTACATGTAACCAATCAAACAACTTAAGGGGTTAGATAAATAATTTGTTCTCCAAAGGTTAAAAAATGAGTTTAAAGCATTGATCCCCACATATACCATCAGTTTTACCTGCTAAGTATGATTTGGTAGTTATATTATTAAACTTTGACTTTCACCATAAATTACATGGAATCCAACAATTATAAGGACTTTGAAATAAACTTATTTTTTACCCAAAAAGTATTTGTGTTATCTACAAATGACTAATGAAGAGTTAGCTTCCTTAGTATCTCCAAAAATTATAATGTACTACGAATTCAAATATGATATGACTTGTTGATATGCAACTATAGGAAAATATAAATTGATTAAAAACTATTGTCGCATGAGCCACATTTAGTTGGTCAAGTGCATGGATTGTATTGAATGTGTAATTTGATGCACTTACAGAAGGAAGGTTAATTTTAAAAATATTTTTTGATATAAGTTAAATGATAATGTTAAAATTGAAATTAAAAATATATTCCCAAGATTGATAAAGTTAACAAAATAAATTTCTAGGTGGTTTACTAAGTTAAAATAGAATAATTTAGAGATAAAACTAAAAAATAATAATAGCGAATGCATATTCCATTCCCTTTAATAATATCACGGTTTGGTAATAACTGTAAACATTACTGAATTATTGGATAACATTACAACAAATTTTTTGGAGTTTGCGTCAAAGGAAGATGGAATTAACATTACAAATCAGAACCAAATTTTAGATCTATTAACAAAATTTGATGGATCATCATATTGTGTAAAAACATCATAGAGGTTTATAATGCATTTAAACATCGGTTATACAACCTTTATATACATAAGGTAATTGTGTTTTACTATACCAGTAAAGTCTCAATGCCTGTGCAATCTATAGATGCATTTAAATATCTATAGGTATTATCATTATATTTTTGCTATTGTTTCATTCTGGGTTTAATAGCAGCTGGATCTGCTATGATCAAATTGAAAATCCAATCCAATAAAATTACTATGGAACTACATATTATATTGTAGAAACAAAAAGAAGAAGAATTAATATATGTTTCAAATACGCAAATATTAAAATTTTATATTTTCTCTTACGAAATATATAGAATAACAAAATATGTGAATGATGAAGTGAAAAAAGTTAGATGTGAAGCAATGAATAAACCGCTTTTGACTTACACATTTATCATTAATTATATGCCTTTTTTTCCAGGGTGAGACAACTGGAACAGAAGATTGAAATCTAGACCGAAGCAACATTCCATATTTTGTAAATAAAAATGAAATTTTGATCATTATTTTCGATAAGGTAATAACTGAACCTTTAGGTGAACTCTTACATAAAGAATGAAGATTTTAAAAAAAGCGCTGGTAAAATAGATCAACCTAAGTCGATAATTGGTACACAACCATAAACAGTCATGGTCCTTACATGATGACCAACAACAGCAAATTGTCGTCGAACTTAAACAACGACAGGAAATATACCCTTAGCGATAATGAATAAGAAATTACCTAAATCTAATCTGGAAAAGGCTGCTATTTGGCATCAATCGGAGGACGAAGATGGAAAAATCACTAATGCGGTAGGTGTAAGAAAATCGTTGAATTTGAATTGAACCCATAGTTGGTAATCGATGAAGACTGAATTGGCTAGGTCATAATATCTTATGGCACTGGGTGAACCTGTAAATTGACTCGCCATAGAAATTTTCAATTGATGTTAAAGTGACGAACATTGGAAATCAAAGAGCAAGCAGCAACGGAGTTAGGGCTATCTGTTGTTGACAGTGGAAGGATGAATTAGAATTTTTTGAAGGGGAGAGGTTTGGTGTAGAGTATATTTTGTGATAAGGAAAACGACAGAGAAAGTGACGAACGATACAGAAAGAAATTCCGTCACCCTTTGATTTCAAATAAGCAGAAGGCATGTGCACTTAGCAAATATAACTCAGTAATTATAATACAGTATAGATTATATATCTATATTATTGTTAGTTAAACAAACTATATACATGCCTGAGATGTTGCAAGTTATATACGTGCATACGATGTTAATAAAACAAGTCATACATGCCTACGACGATTAAACAAGTTATATGCATGCCGGTAATATTTAATCAAGTTGTATACATGCCTGTAATGTTAATTAGACAAGTTATACACATGCATGTGATGTTGGATAAATAACAAGTAAAATGTATCTTTCTTCCTTTTCCCATTTTCTATGTTTATTTCCGATCTTATATGCCTATGTAATTCTACTCCTCTCTCTGTTCCCTTTTTTTATTTTTACTCCAAGCCTAGCCCTTTAGAAGCCTAGGCTATACCCAAAAAGGGTATAAGTATAACTGGGGCAATAACGAATGACATAAAAAGGAAAGTTAGGCATATTGATTTTTGGGAATGATTGAATATACACATGTTAGGCTTGCAGTAATGTGTATTTGCTATGACTTGATAGTAAGAAATTCACATGGGGATGGTTACAGGCACGTTCTGGCAGAGTCATAAGCGTGCATGTGTCCGACTAGGGAAAATAAGACGCTATAACACCAATGGATATTGCTGTGTTCTATAAGTCGCTGGGTTAG
Organism: Allium sativum; assembly: GCA_030737875.1. Classification (NCBI taxonomy): domain Eukaryota; kingdom Viridiplantae; phylum Streptophyta; class Magnoliopsida; order Asparagales; family Amaryllidaceae; genus Allium; species Allium sativum. The sequence continues at coordinate 327,374,551 of CM060926.1, forward strand.
GGAGTGATACACCCTATTGCCGGGGCTAACACAAGATATTAGGGTAATAGAGAGTCGATCACTTGGGTAGTAATTAGGCTACACCTAATCCTGCTGTTACGTAATTAGGTTAACACCTAATCTTGTTATGTAATTAGGGTACGCCTAATCCTGTTGTTATTCCTGCTGTTATTCCTACTGTTATTCTTGTTGTTGTTCCTGCTGTTATACCCGCTATTAATCCAAGATCCTGTTAAACTTGTTATACTGATTTTGGTGCAGACTAAGATTTGAAATATGAAACGTTCATGTTCATACATATGTGGTTTTAGATATAAAAGTGAAGCCTTGACCAATCATAAATTTATTTCTGTTACCCTGTCCATCCTGTTATTTTGTTTAGATTATCTGTTGTAAAACAAGACCTTTCTTATCCAGGTTTATTTACCTGTTTTATCATTCTAATTCATGCATATTTGTAAATGATTGGAACTCTCCAGACTTTATGTTTGACCTTTTTCTTTCGTCTCTTTCTTCCTTCCCCCTCCCCCCTGTTTCCTAGGGTGGTGGTACTCAGCAGTAACTAGGATATCGCTTCAGCATGGACTTGATTTGAAATGTATCGGTTTGATCTGGTTTTCACTTTTGTTTGGCTTATACTATGGGATATGACTTTATGTACTTTGGAATTTTATTTTTTGCACTGGCTTGAAAGACAGATTTGAAACAGTTTGTTGGTTGTAACCGGTTTTAACATATTTCTAAGACTATGCGTCACCGCTATTATAATAAAGTTTGAAAACTTACCACTTGATATTTTATATGTCTTGTATATTCTCTTTAATGATCACCTGTTGCGCTTCATGGAACTTAACGCATTCTCTTGTGAGTGACGTTAACAGATGTGGGGTGTCACAAAAAAACTCAAATATTGATGTGATTTTTTTTTTGCGTTGCAACAACTAATAAACCTATTAACCTAATGGTATTTAAATAAATGTGCTTAATGCCATGAATGAAGTGAATGAATAAAAAAGGGGATAAAAAAAAGGAAACAATTTTATTTTGCCTTATATTAACATTCATTGCAATATTAGATTTGATTCCCTATAAAGAATTGGCAATGACATGCTACATATACCATAAATTGATTGTGATTATGTCAAGCTAGCATATGCATGAATTGTGACACAATGCATATCAATAGAAGAAAAATATATGTGACAGGAGATACACAAAACATGTAACTACTAGTGAACTATTTGAGTTACATTTAATCTACTCTCAATCATCAGTCTTGGCAATAGTAGACATGATAAAATAAAGAGTTTAGCAAAAAAAGGCTTCTGGAATACATTGTCATGTTACATATGGTTAACTAAATTTATGAGGGTCCTCAATTCTTAAGTATGGTATAATATATACAAACACTAATGCGTATACATATATGTTAATTAATGTACAAAGATACTTCACGTGTAGCAACCCAAAATTTTGACAATAAATTAGTTATTTAACTAGATTCTTAAAAATATGAATTTTTGCAAATGATGGAATTTGACCATGAAACTTTAATTTATGCGTTCGTCTCGGATTCTGGTTAACTTTCATGTTTGGAGTTTCGTGAACGGAGTCCGTATGAAAAAGTTACGATATATGTAAAACCGACGAAAATAAATAAATATAATAATTAATATATATCTTTCCCTGTTTGACCAGCCCAGTGACGGCTAGGTTTTGAGGGGAAATTTCGTTATATTATATAATATTAACGGGCAGATGTTTACTTAAATAAATCTAACTGTTCATGGCTAATTCCATTATAAATAAAGGGTAAGGCCTCATCCTTTTCCATTCAAATCTGTAGACAGCAGCGAAGCTCTGCCATTTCCTTTTCTCTTTCAATTAAACTTCGTAATCAAAATTATATTCATATACAATCAATAAAATATAAATCATATAGAATTGAAAGGGATTATCAGATTTAAATGGAAAAGAACATGAACTGATGGCTAAGCTATTCTACATCAATCCTCCCCCTCTTTTCCTATTTTCTTGAATATCTACAGATCTAAAAGTATCACTTTTTAGATTAATTGTAGATTTATAAGAATTTGGAAATTATAGACCTAAAATGTTATTCAGATTTCATATTTGGATGCTTTCAGGTGAGTGGTAAATTTACATACAAAGTTATAATAGCCTATTTATCTCATTTCAATAGGATCTAAAAATATATGTCTATTATCATTAGATATGTTCATAATATTATTGAATTTGAGTTGACACCTATCAGATATGTTAATAAATAGGGTAAGTTTGGCTCACATCCCTAATAAGTTTCAAATTAGACTCACATTCGGTCTTAAACTTATTATAAATTACATCCCTATTTTTCGAAAATTCATTAAAAAATAATCATGTAAATTCATATTTGAATTAAATACGTAAACATAATAAAATTCAGACAAAAAACCACAAAAAAAAACGCATCAAAATCCAAAAATACAAAAAAAAAAAAAAAAGTAGTAATATGCATATAAGGATGCATATATTTCTAAATAGTTGCATACATTCATGCATGTATTTCTGTGATGCATCAAACTGCATTATAAATACATACATGTATGCAATTAAACTGTAATATACACATCCTTTTATGCATATATTCAATTCTGACCTGTTTTTTCAAGCATTCACGGTTTTCAGTCATTATTGCACAGATTTATGCTCTTATACAGCATACATGCATACATTCATGCACATATTCAAAAGCCTTCATCCTTTTAAATTTGTTGCACACATGTATGCATATATACGAAATAAATGCATACATGTATGCAACTATTCGTAACACATTCATCTCAGTTCAACTTTGTATGTATACATGTATGCAACTATTGTTAATAGTTGCATACATGTATGCATATGTTGGTCCAGATTTTCAATAGAAAACACTGGATGAATATATGCATACATGTATGCAACTATTGGTAATAGTTGCATACATATATGATACTTTTTTTACGAATGTTTATGGGAATATTTATGATTTTTTGATTTTTTTATATAGCAACGCATAAATTCCTGTGAAAAACACGCAACATGGAAAACATGGACCCACTTGGAATTTAAAACATGGGGAGGATGCCATTTATATTTGCAAAGTTTTTAGGGATATGTCCCTTATTTTCACTTTTAACAGTTCAAATTGTAAAGCATATGAACATCAACCATAGGAAAACACCCAAATATATATAAAACATAAATCTGTCACATGTATGCATAGATTTAGAGTATATCTGCTTATTAGTCAATCTAAATTTATCGTTTTGATCCACTATATGTCTAACTTAGGTTTTCCTAGGTTTATAAATTTGAAACTAACAAACTTAATCATACTTTAGGATTATTTGAACATGGATGCAATAAAATTTTCTAATCTATACTATAATATAATTAGTGAGATAGAATCCGAGAACGCGCAAGCCTCAGAATTGTCTTTTCCTTAACTAAAACTGAAATGTCGCATATCCTTCGCATGTCAGAAATTTCTTTCCCAAATCGTTCCATTTTTATTTTCCTACTTTCAGCCTCATGCCATTCTCTCCCCCATAAGCCTCATGCCAAATCTGGCTCCTCCCCATCCATGCATCATGCCATCTCTTGGATTTACTTTGCTCCCCTTTTTTTCCTGTTGCGAATACTGCATTTCCTTCCCTCTTTTCCTATCGTCGGCATACACCGAATCATCCTACAATGTCTTCTTTGGTATGTCGTTGTTCCAGTCCTTTCTTCCCTACATTTTCCACCGCTAACATGCGCCAGCTCTCCCAATTCTCGTTTTCTTTCGAAGGGTTTTGTCCGCTCATTCTGCCCTCTCTTCCCATTTGAACACATAAGTATTTTCCTTCTCCCTTAAAAGTTTAATTTTCATTTTTTCTATTTCTTTTCTTGACTTTAAGCCTATTGTGCATTTGATTTTATTATTATTCCAGTTTCTTTTTGTCTATTGTCAACATGCAGTTTGCCATATAGTCGGGGCAATATGTGCAATCTGCTACTTAGATTGCTAGGCTTTTATCCATTTTGTTGTTTGTTGCATTTGTTATGTTCCATTAGTTTCTACATTCATTACTTCATTGCAATAACTTCGGTTTTTAAATTTGTCTATTGCGCTCTTTATTGAATTTATAATTTACAAAATTTTATTTACCATTTCTAGATTGGAGCTCCAATGTTATAGGATAGTTGACAATTTTACACAATTTGTTTTACTAAATCAGAACTGGATGAAATTTTCTTATGCATATTCCTTCTTGGAACCAAGCATTCAAATTTAGGTGCATGCTGACGTCCTTCTTCTTCCATGTCTTTTCCTCTTTATTTCCTAAGTGTAAGCTTTTATAAATCATTCATTGCTACCACTTTTGTCTTTTTGGGTGCAAACTTCCCGTCTTTTGGCTAATTTCATTTAAAATTTATCATAATGTTTATGAAGAAAGATTTATTTTCCATTTTTGAACTGAATTTTTTTAAGAATATATGTAGATGTAATCCACTTTTTTTATGTATGTTGCCTTCGTGACTCTACTTTGAAGGGGTAGATTGTAACACCCCACGTCCATTAATGTCACTCACAAAGGGAATGCATTAACTTTCATGGAGCATTATAAATGTATAGAATAGAATATCACAAGACAGATATATAAAATGGTACTTCAAAATTCAAAATTCATTTATTGCAGTGGAAAAGCAAAACATGTCTGATTACAACATCATATTAAAACCAAGTACACAAATATCCATCTTGAACATGATTATTATTTGAGTACATAAAAACATAACCATAATCACACTCCAAATTTCCATAACAAAAAAGAGATAAAGCTGAGCGTTACTCTCAACACTTCGAAGCGCTTTAAGAAGAAAGAAATCCAAATCAAGCTTCAGTGTTTCCTCCCTGAGAACCTGGGGGGAGGGGGAACGGAAGAAAAAGAGGCGAAAACAAAAAGGTCAGACATAAAGCGTAGTGAGTCCAGCTACTTTTAGCATGAAAATAAGTAAAGCAATATGACAGGAATAAACAAGATGGAAAGTATAACCATGACATAAGGTAAGGCTAGATAACATGACGAATATAAAAGAATGTCTAGTGCGCTTCTCTGATTTCTTATTTGATTTAATTCTCTGCACCACCTACTAGTAATTCTTATCGAAATGATCCCAACCTCGTAATTGGTAGCCCTCAGGCGTAACATCTAATAAGAGGTATCCACCCCATACAATCCATGACAGCCTACTTGCCCATAATAGATACTAGATGTCCCCACACTACCCCTAATTGATCGGCTCCCTAACTTGTAGATACCTGTGTGGGCCCCAACTTAGGGTGTATCACTCCCTAAGTAGCAACCCTTTATTGCACAGCTTTATACCTACTGATGTACAGTGGCTAAATCTTCCAGTGATGGGAACACCTTGTGCACGCTTAACGAACCCGTCAGAACATGCACTGCTACACCCTCACTCTTATTTGACCGCTTATAATCAACCCAGTAAGCGTGCCCCAACCCTGCCTAGATCAGTGTTACCGATACCTCTAAGTGGGTTACTGTCTGAAAAGGGTCCCTACCGCTACTAGGTTTTTCCCCAGGGTTTATCCCAATCCAACCTATATTGGTTAAGTGTTGTCTATCTGCCCAGTTGACTTAACCCCATCCACTTATCAGATCAATATGTATTATTGGTTAAGCTTGCCTTAAACCTATCCACTTTGTTCATGTAATATTTGTTAAGTTGTCATCTTACACAGGTTAACTTAACCCCACCCACCTAACATGTTTTAGGTATCATATTCATCTTTGATCAGCATTAATTAGTTATTAATGCACAGACCTCCCACATTAAGTCGATTGCTTGTGGCTGTTGGATGTGCCGGGCGGTTCCGGGCAGACTTCTGCCACAAGCAGAACTTAAACTCATGTCTAAGCATTTTTTTAGTTATGCCTACGACCTCTCACATTAGACTGACCGTTTACGATTGCTGATTAGGCCGGTTGATTCCGGGCAGGCTTCTACCGCAAACGGAGTTTAACCTCGTGTCTCAGCATGCTTATCCTAGCCAATTTATTCCTTTGCAGTTTATGCCAATTTTAGGCTAATTATGTCAATTACCCAAAATTCCCAATTTCATATCATGCCCAACAATTAACATATATTATGCCAAATTTAACATTTGTCATGCCCAAATCAATCCAACGTATATTATGCCAAATTTCCCAACATTCCTAAATTACCATTCGTACGTTCATCTCTATGAGATTTGGCCTAGGCTCGAAGTAGTCGGGCTATAAAAACCAAAAAAGGAAGGAGGAAGGGATAAGATAAAGAACATGCATAATAATAACAATAAAATAGGCATAAGTATGAACTAATCATAAGGATATGGTAAAACTGATAAAGCTGATGATAATATCAACATGGGCATATAAGAATCATGAATCTGATGTATAGGAAAAGATAGAATTGATGAGGTTGAATCTTATTATCATGTATAATTCCCAAATCCAATTTACAACATGTCAGAATAACTTTTATTATTTAAATCTAAAAATACTCAATGGACTCATAAAGATTGGATTAAGGAAGAGAATTAGGCGTTGTAGTTGTTGTAGATTCGATTCCATTTACAGAATTCCTTTACTTTGATTTGTTGAAGAAGAAGGACTAGTTTAGGTTGAGGCAGCATGAAGGCGCCATGAATTGGTGTAGTGAAATTAGGTTTAGGTCTAGGTATGTTTATATAGGTGTAGTGAGTTAATTAGGGCCTTTAGATTAGGTTAGAGACCATCAGAACCACACAGCTCAAAAGACACGTCATCCAGCCAATCCCACCAAGATACGTGATCACAGAACTCTCTCGAATTCTATGCAGAATTAGCCTCGGCATGGGCGCACTTCTCAAGAGCGCCAGTGCATTTTTGTTCTGGCGCACTTCACAAGTGCGCCAGTTGTCCCAGCCTGCTTTCTGATTTTTCTGCCCAACTTCTTTCGTCCATAACTTCTTCATACGATATCCATTTTACGCAAACTCAGAATCTATCTCAAGAAGAATTCCAAGACAAACGCAATGGCACAACCCGTTTCACCTAATTCTTCTTTTAAAAATTAATTATTCTTTAATTATCTTTTATGTCATGTTTTGAAATAATGGGGTGTTAAATTCTCCCCTCCTTAAAGGATTTTGTCCCCAAAATCTTCAAGTTAAGAAGAATGTATCCTACCATCCAATCATCCATCTACTCATCCATCATCCACAAGCATCCATTGTCCTTAAAAGATTCCTAATGCTATATGAGCATATGTTAAAGTGTGTGTATATGTTCCTTATCTAATGCAAAGATCAGGCGGTCTACTGATTCAGTTGACCTCCTTAATGCAAAACATGATAGTGCCATGCGTCCATTATGTATACAAAAGAATCCTAATGATACATATCATTTCTATATGCGTGCACAATCATTCATTTAAATGCAGCATCCATATGATAACACATTCAATATACATCCATTTACTTAAATATGCACACTCATTCATATGCAATATGAAAGTGATTGAGCCGATCTAGTGCCTAATATGTGTGTAAATGCATCCACGAGCAACCACTAGCAAACACTTACATCCACTTGCATCCATCAAACATAACATGTCTCAAACACATGTTTACAACCATAAGATTTTCCTACCTAAAGATCTAAAATGTAATCGAGAGGATATACTAAATGATAGAACAAGTATAAGCAAATCGGTAGAAAAAGGAGAAGTTAAGAACATACCCTCAAAAAGGAAAGGGTACACTGCATGCATCTTGTCTTCTGTCTCCCAGGTTGCGTCTCCTTGATCATCTCCCCATTGGACTTTAACCAACCTGACCTCTCAGTTGCATAACTTCTTGACCTCCGATCCAAGGATGCATGTAGGAGCTCATCTAATTGTGGCATCTCGCTCTACTTCCACTTCTCTAAGCATGCTCAGCTCCACTACTTCTGCGGTATCATGTAAACATTTCCTCAAATGCGACACATGAAATACGCCGTGAACACCACTAAGCTTCTCGGGCAACTTCACTCTGTAGGCCATCTGTCCAATTCGCTCTGTAATAGGGAATGGCCTTACGAACCTTGGTGCCAATTTCCCTATAGACCCAAAACGAACTACATTCCTCAACGGTGATACTTTAATAAAGACCATGTCTCCAAAAATGAACTCAAAATCGGTCCTTCTCTTACCAGCATATGACTTTTGCCAGTCCTGTGCCGTCTTCATGCATCTTCGAATCAAATCTATCTTCTCAGAAGTTTCCCAAACCATATCGGCCCCAAGCAAAATCTTATCCGTAGACTCCCACCAACAAGTTCGTGATCGGCAAGGTCGTCCATATAGAGATTCTAAAGGCGCCATGCCAATACTAGTCTGATAACTATTGTTGTAGGCGAACTCTACTAATGGAAGATGTTCCTCCCATGTACCTCTAGAGTCCAAGATGCATAACCTCAAAAGATCTTCTAGAATCTGATTCACTCTTTCTGTTTGGCCGTCCGTCTGAGGGTGATAAGCGGTACTCAAACACAATTGCATTCCTACCGCCTCTTGCAAGCTCTTCCAAAACCCACTAGTGAAAATGGGATCTCGATCGCTCATAATACTAGAAGGTATGCCGTGTAGGCGAACTATCTCTCAGAGATAAACAGATGCTAACCATGATGTTGTTCTCTTACTCTTAACGGGAATAAAATGGGCGGTCTTGGTAAGTCTATCCACTACTACCCAAATCCCCGTATTACCCTTCCTTGAGCTCGGCAACCGTTGACGAAATCCATGGAAACACTTTCCCATTTCCACTGTTGAACCTCTAAAGGGTGAAGCAAACCACCAGGCTTCTTTTGCTCAGCCTTGACTTGCTGGCACACTAAGCATCTCGAAAAGAACTCAGCCATGTCCTTCTTCATTCCGGACCAAAAGAAAACTCGCTTCATGTCCCTATATATCTTGTCTCCACCGGGAGTATGGTTAGCTTAGAATGATGTGCTTCTTCAAGGATTGTCCTTCTCAAACTCTCGTCTCGAGATATGCAAAGTCTCCCATCCTTACGCAACCAACCTTTTTCATCAATAGTATACCTACTAAGATGGTTCGAAGACTGCCCTCTAATGAGATGGTCTACTACCTCTATCAACTGTGGGTCATCTCGCTGTGTCGCACCTATCTATCCCAAAAATGTAGGTCGTACCTCTAACAATGCCAACAAACCAGGTACATAATCGAAAGAGGGTATAAAGTCAAAGGTAGAGATATACTCTAAATTCTGCCGCTCGACAAACAAAGACTCAAAGTCAACTTCTTTCTACTTAAGGCGTCAGCTACAACGTTACCTTTGCTAGGGGTATATGCAATCTCAAAATCGTAGGATGCTAAGAACTCCATCAACCTCTGTTGCCATAAGTTTAAATATTTTTGAGAGAACAAGTATTTAAGTGACCTATGGTCTGTATACAACTCAAACCTCTCTCCAAGCAAGTAGTGGTGCCAAGACTTAAGCGCAAAAACTATGGCAGCTAACTCTAAATCGTGGGTAGGGTAATTCTTCTCATGGACCTTCAACTGCCTTCCACCATAACATATCAACCTTCCCTCTTGCATCAAAACTGCGCAACCCCTGTCCCGCAAGCATTGGTATACACAGTGAACGCTTTACTCCCATTAGGAAAAACTAAAACTGGAGCTGTCGTCAATGCCCTCTTCAAACGTTGCAAAGCATCGTCACAGTCAACATACCAAGAAAAGGTCAAATTCTTTTTCGTAAACCATGTAAGTGGGGCTGATATCTTAACAATGTCCTTGATGAACTTTCTATAATAGCTCACGAAACCGAGAAAACTTCTTACTTCTGTAGCGTTCTTAGGAACTTTCCAATCTTGGATTGCTACGACCTTCGCGGGATCCACTGCTATCCCTTCCTTAAAGACCACGTGCCCTAAGAACCTCACCTCCTTCCTCCAAAATTGACATTTGGAGAACTTAGCTTTGAGTTGATGTGCTCGAAGGGTCTCTCAGACTTCCCTAAGATGTAGGGCATGCTCTTCCTTGCTTCTAGAAAGTATCAAAATATCATCTACAAAAACCACCACGAACTTGTTTAGAAACTCCCTAAACACCCTACTCATCAAGTCTACGAAATATGCGGGTGCATTTGTCAAACCAAAAGGCATGACAAGCCATTAGAACAAACCATCGGGAGTTATAAATGCAGTCTTATCTATGCTGTCCTCAGCCACCCTTAGCTGATGAAATCCTGTAGCTAAGTCCAACTGCGAGAAGACCGAAGCACTAACCAACTGATCGAAAAACTCATCTACTCTCGGTAACGGGTATATTTTCTTCTTCGTGAGCTTATTCAGCTCCCTATAGTCCACGCACAATCTAAGTGAACCATTAGCCTTCATAGCAAAAACAACTGGAGCACCTCACTCCGAGATACTTCTTCTTATGAACCCTTTCTCAAGCAACTCTTTCACTTGTTTACTAAGCTCCCTCCTTTCTCTTGGAGCCATGTGGCGCATAGGCAATGCAACTGGCTTTGCATTGTCCACCAAGTATATACGGGAATCTATCTCGCGTTTTAGAGGTAAGCCCCTAACCTCATCAAAGACATCTGCATACTCACGGACTACTCGAACAGACTGCAAGTCATCAATAGATGTGTCAAGAGATTCTAGGTAGCTAAGAATAACTGAACCCTTAGGGTCGCAAGAAATATCGAGAGTATTACCCAAACTAGTCAACAGTCTAGCTACTCTCTTTTCCACAGTCGAGAATGGCACCATACCTGGCTAGCCAATCCATTCCTAGAATCAACCCATAGCCCGTGAAACCAAGCACATAAGCGTTGCATTCGAACTCAACGCCATACACATATATTCTCAAATCCCGACATAACATAGAAAGATGATCCATACCGCCAATAGGATTTGAGACTACAATGGGATCCATAACTAGACTAGTATCTAGTTGGAGATATTCAACAACTGGAGAAGATATAAACGAATGTGAAGCGACATAATCAAACAAAGTTTGAACAGGATGATCAAAAAAGAAAATCAAACTTTCAATAGAAATGTTTCTACCTCTCTCCTGCGTAGGTGCCATGAGAGCATGAACTTGCCCTCCAGAAGTAGATCCTATCCTCTATCCTTGCCCTTGCTTTCTTGGGCAGTCTTTAATCACATGTCCTTCCTCACCACATTGGAAGCAACTCGTCTTCTTCTTCTTCCTACAGTCCTTAATTACATGGCCCGTTATACCACAATAAAGAAACTTCCTCTTGTTACGGGGTTTATTATTCTTTCCACCCTTCATAGGTTCTACTTTCTTGTTCTGTGATTCTTCCACTTTTACCTTCTTCATGGATTAAAGCCATATCAACAAGTTTCTCATCCTTAGGATGTGCTCCTTAGCCTAAACTCCCTCATTCTCATTTTTACCATCCTTGTGTAACATGTTAACAAGTCTCTCGAAAGATGCCTCTATCGCACAGAAAACCCTACGAAGCTTGAAAGAAGATTCGCCGCAGGTGAAACAATTGCGACTACAGATGGAGGTTGGGCAGTTCTTTGCCCTCTGACATGTGCCGTAGTTTTAATATGCCTACGGAACTATGGCGAAAAGAAAGGTAAAAGAGATTCAAGTAGGGAATTGAAAGAAAGATATATGGCTTTTGGGGATTATGTTTTTCGTAATAAACTTTTCTCTTGAAAATACTCTCTTTAAAACATGTTTTTGAAAATACTTCTTAAAAAAATGCTTTTGAAAACTGTTTTCTAAATCTTTTATCTGTTCTGGTAACCTTCAGCTCTGATACCACGTGTAACACCCCACGTCCATTAATGTTGCTCACAAAGGGAATGCATTAACTTTCATGGAGCATTATAAGTGTATAGAATAGAATATCACAAGACAGATATATAAAATAGTACTTCAAAATTCAGAATTCGTTTATTGCCGTGGAAAAGCAAAACATGTCTGATTACAACATCATATTAAAACCAAGTACACAAATATCTAACTTGAACATGATTATTATTTGAGTACATATAAGCATAACCATAATCACACTCCAAATAGCCATAACAAAAAAGAGATAAAGCTGAGCATTACTCTCAACACTTCCAAGCGCTTCAAGAAGAAAGAAATCCAAGTAAAGCTTCAGTGTTTCCTCCCTGAGAACCTTGGGTTGGGAATGAAAGAAAAAGAGGCAAAAACAAAAAGGTCAGACATAAAGCCTGGCGAGTCCAGCTACTTTTAGCATGAAAATAAGTAAAACAATATGATAGGAATAAATAGGATGGAAAGTATAACCATGACATAAGGTAAGACTGGATAACAGGACGAATATAAAAGAATGTCTAGTGCGCTTCTCAGAATTCTTACTTAATTTAATTCTGTGCACCACCTACTAGTAATTCTTATCGAAATGATCCCAACCTCATAATTGGTAGCCCTCAGGCGTAACATCTAGTAAGAGGTATCCACCCCATACAATCCCTGACAGCCTACTTGCCAATAATAGATACTAGATGTGCCCACACTACCCCTAATCGATCGGCTCCCTAACTTGTAGATACCTGTTCGGGCCCCAGCTTAGGGTGTATCACTCCCTAAGTGGCAACCCTTTGTTGCACAGCTTTATACCTACTGATGTATAGTGGATAAATCTTCCAATGGAGGGAACACCTTATGCACACTTAACGAACCCGTCAGAACCTGCACTGCTACACCCTCACTCTTATTTGACCACTTATAATCAACCTAGTATGCCCCAACCCTGCCCAGCTCAGGGTTACCGATACCTCTAAGTGGGTTATTGTCTGAAAAGGGTCCCTACCGCTACTAGTTTTTTCCCCAGGGTTTATCCTAATCGAACCTATATTGGTTAAGTGTTGCCTATCCTCCCAGTTGACTTAACCCCATCCACTTATCAGATCAATATGTATTATTGGTTAAGCTTAACTTAACCCTACCCACTTTGTTCATGTAATATTGGTTAAGTTGTCATCTTACACAGGTTAACTCAACCCCACCCACCTAACATGATTTAGGTATCATATTCATCTTTGATCAGCATTAATTAGTTATTAATGCACAGACCTCCCACATTAAGTCGATTGCTTGTGGCTGTTGGATGTGCCGGGCGGTTCCGGGCAGACTTCTGCCACAAGCAGAACTTAAACTCATGTCTAAGCATTTTTTTAGTTATGCCTACGACCTCTCACATTAGACTGACCGTTTACGATTGCTGGTTAGGCCGGTTGGTTCCGGGCAGGCTTCTACCCCAAACGGAGTCTAACCTCGTGTCTCAACATGCTTATTTTACCCAATTTTTTCCTTTGCAGTTTATGCCAATTTTAGGCTAATATGCAAATTACCCAAAATTCCCAATTTCATATCATGCCCAACAATTAACATATATTATGCCAAATTTAACATTTGTCATGCCCAAATCAACCCAACTTATATTATGCCAAATTTCCCAACGTTCCCTAAATTACCACTCGTACGTTCATCTCTATAAGATTTGGCCTAAGCTCGAAGTAGCCCAGCTATAAAAACCAAAAAGGGAAGGAGGAAGGGAAAAGATAAAAAAACATGCATAATAATAACAATAAAATAGGCATAAGTATGAACTGATCATAAGGGTATGATAAACCTGATAAAACTGATGATAATATCAACATGGGCATATAAGAATCATGAATCTGATGTATAGGCTAAGATAGAATTGATGAGGTTCAATCTTATTATCATGTATAATTACCAAATCTAGTTTACAACATATCAGAATTACTTTTATTATTTAAATATAAAAATAGTCAATGGACTCACAAAGATTGGATTAAGGAAGAGAATTAGGCGTTGTAGTTCTTGTAGATTTGATCCCCTTTACAGAATTCCTTTACTTTGATTTGTTGAAGAAGAAGGACTAGTTTAGGTTGAGGCAGCATAGTGGTGCCATGAATTAGTGTAGTGAAATTAGGTTTAGGTCTATGTATGTTTATATAGGTGTAGTGAGTTAATTAAGGCCTTTAGATTAGGTTAGAGACCATCAGAACTACACAGCTCAAAAGACACGTCATCCAGTCGATCCCAGCAAGACACGTCGTCATAGAACTCTCCAGAATTCTGTGCAGAATCAGCCTCGGAATGGGCGCACTTCCCTGTTGCGCCAGTGCATTTTTGTTCTAGCGCACTTCACAAGTGCACCAGTTATCCCAGCCTGCTTTCTGATTTTTCTGCCTAACTCCTTTCGTCCATAACTTCTTCATACGATATCCGTTTTACGCAAACTCAGACTCTATCTCAAGCAGAATTCCGAGACGAACGCAATGGCGTAACCCGTTCCACCTAATTCTTCTTTTAAAAATTAATTATTCTTTAATTATCTATTATGTCATGTTTAGAAATAATGGGGTGTTACATTGATGCTAATTCCTTTATACTAAATTAACATAGTGAATTTTTTTATTCTAGTTCTAGAAATGTGCCAGTACATTTGGAATTCATCATGATTTGATATGTTAGTTGTTTTGAAGGTTTTCTTCCAATAAGTTTACAACTCATTTCATATCTTGAAAATTCCAACAACATTTCAAATTAAAAATAATATACAATGGTTATCGGGTTTTGAAAAATCACAAAAACACTGTTACTTGCTTAAAAATTAACCTATTTAATTTCAATATTTTGCAAATTAAAATATATTGGAGAAAACAAATTTTCTAATTAAAATGCACCAATCAATACCAATTTAGTATATTGAAAATAAATTCCATATTATTTATTTGAACTGTCTATCGCTGTAATTGATTTCATCGGACTAACAAGCTGAATAAAGAAATGTATTACTTCTACTTTTAACTTCTATTTTTTACTCTGTTCACAATAACCGTAGTTTAATTTTCTTTTGTACTTTCCTTCATTAATGCAAAATTGTGATTTGTTTCAAATAATCAGAGTGAGAAAAATTCATTCGTTTTTGTTTCAAGTTGTCCCAAGATTAATGTAATGAACCAGATTTTTAGGTTATTTGAATTTGAATATTTAAATTTATTTTAAATGTTAAATTTGGAATATTAATGGACTTTTAATATTGAATTCATTTATTAAAAACGAAGTTGAATGTTAAATTTATATTTAATTTAAATTGAGCTCGTAACGTCGCGGTAGTTCGTGATATTGAGTTTTGAAATTCAACTCAGTATACAGGATCGAATATAAGTCGGAACTCTATGAAAATAGAAACGTTTGAATCTTGTTTATTATAATTCTCTAATGAAAGAGAAAAATCGAGATTTCATGTTATAGATTATTAGTTATGTCCAATTCAAATTTTAAAATAGTCGTTATGGAAATTGTTAATAAATGATAATGTCTATTCAATAAAATATTAACAGTTTATATATATTTGGATATCGTTTCACTTGAAACTGTTATTGTTGGGTTATAAATCCATATTGTTTATATGTGAAGTTATATGATCATTTTATTTGGATATTTATGATAGTAATAATTTATTATTATTTAATTGGATTATTTCAGAATTTAATTAATATTTTATCGGTATTATATAAACCCTAAAATGGCCATTTTACAAACGGTCTCGATTTTCAATGAAATTAGTTTCATTGGAACCATAACATTAAATTATTGTACAATATTAAATTTTGTGGCAAACCGATGTCGTATGTGACAACGACAACCGTAAACATCTTGGTTTTCATTTAACCATTTTATCGATTTACCTTGGAGATTAAAAATAATGGATTATTGAACGAGCTCTGTTTTTAGCGAAACTAATTTTATTAAGTCTGTAATGATTTACTTTTGTAGTATTTCAATTTTCAAGTTAATTGGATTTGTTTTGTGATCGTACTCAATTTGAATGTGTGTCGATTCACATATATCAGTTATAAAGGAACTTTCACAAATGATATCGGAATCTGACGAAACATGTTCCATCGTGTCAGGAATGCCGCTTTATGCGAGGATGTGAATTTCACCTCAAACTGAGGTCATATGTGATAGTTTTAATACTTTACTTCAGGCGTAAGTTTAAATAATAATATTATAATAAACTTCTCAGTATAAATACCCTACCACAACACAATTTCGTGATTCAAACTCTACGTTGAAGTCAAAGCTTCAAACAACCACCTTCTACATAAACGATGGCTGAAAACTCTCGATCCATCTCCTTAAATTTTCTTTAGATTGATTTATCGTATTTAAAAACATTTAACTACAAAATGAATCGGCTCGTCGAGATCTCTATACTAAACGGGTATGATCTGTTCCAGTTCATCATTACGATCGGAAGTTGATGACGAAGTCGCATCGTTTGCAGTCGATTTGGGGCTAGGTGGAGCGATCAAGTTGCACAAGGTCATGGGCGGAGGGTGTTAATGTGGAGGTAGTTGATGTGGCGAGGTTCGATCTGGCTTCGGTGGCCGAAATTGAGGAGCGATGGGGTTTCTTCCTTAGTGGTGCTGGGTATTTTGAGCAGGAGGAAGGAACTCTTACGGGGAAGAAATAAAAAGGGTTGGCCATAGTTTATTGAAATCAAAACTTAATTTCTTTTTAATCTTACAATTAAGGAATTTTTATTTAATCAAAATTGTATAGCTTAAAACCATGTTTACTGTTTAATCCAGGACAAAGTTGGGGAATAATTGAGTTTCGTACTGGAAACTAGGATAAATCGCAAGGAGTTGGGTGTAGAATTTAGATCGGGCCGTGTTTTTGAATTAGAAGAAATTGTCCTAATAACGGTTAACAAAAGTAAATTAGTTAATTGAGTTTTTATTAAGAAATGGTTATTTAATTAGTATCTTACAGGCTAAACCGTGAATTAATGCAGGGGGATTGATGTGAGGAACGTAGTAGCAGTAAAGCGATTTTAGGTGGACTGATTAAGTGATTAACAAATGTGATTAGTTAATATTACAACCATAACTAGGAAATAATTAATTTATAATTAAAACGTCTAACTTGTAAATGCTATAATTCATTCATATGTATTCAGAATTGGACGATCCAAGAGAAATTGGAATCGTCTCAACGAGTACTACATCATGGAACAGAAGTGGACGGGATTGGAATCAATTATTTTTAATTAAATTAAACACTTTTTTAATTTAATTTAAACCAATCGTTTAAACGACATAATCAAATCAAGGTGAGTTAAACTCGCTCAGTTGTCCCACTTATATATTTATATTTGTCAGGTTTCATTATTATGTGCTATGGTTGCTAATGGTTGATTGTTTGTTAATTTTATATTCATATGTTGATTGAACCAGTGAAATTAAACGTTGTTTAGTTTCAGTGAAACACCAAATCGTTATTTTAATGATTGGAACCAATTGAGGTAACTTACCTTATTGGTCATGTTTATAAAATAAATGTGTTAAATTAAATAAATTGTTTGAAATGTTTTGTTGTCTTAAATTACGATCATTAATCATTAAAGAAATTATTAGTAAAAATTAGATAATTCTTAGTGAATGATTTTATTGAGGTAACGTATTTGGATGCAGGGAATAACAGGTTGGAGGGATCCAACTGAATTCCTCATCAGTAGTTGTTAAATTTTATTATATTATAATATATGTTTTATAATATGGAATTATGATGTAGGGATTGACAGTTAGAGAAATCCAACAGGATTTCTCACTAATATTGACAATGTTTATCAATGTGATTTGTTGTGTTCACTGGGTGTGAAATGAAACGACCCAAATTCGCCCTTACGGGAAAGCCCGAATTGAGTTGATAACACGACAAATCAGAACACAAACAGAAGAACAATTCATTGTTGTTACAACAATCACATCAGAGTACAAATATGAATAAATAATATACATCAGAAAAATATCATAGATTAGAATTACATTAGCAGCATAAAAATAATACATAACACAACTGAAAGAGATACACAGATACAAAGCTTTCCAAATATAGCTCCTGCTGTAAATCTAGGATCCTATGAATTTAATATCTGCAAAACCCAACTACTAGCTGCCCGTGTGGAAAATAGGGGCACCAAGAGTTTAGGTTAAAACAATAAACTCCATGTCAGTCATGGGAATGGTGTGAGAACTAAAACAGTTATTAAATCTTTACTTTAAAAATGAGGTAAATCACCACACCATATAACACGGAACGGATTTCCTCCCAAGAATACCAGTGCATAAAACAAACAACGCATTGCTTTTCGAAAAAATGAAGCTATTATAAGACTCAGGTCCCATCACACAATGCAACGCAAGCCGGAGGTATAAGTTTTACCTTATAATAGCCAAACATGCTTGGTACATTTATAACAAATCATTTTTTTTAATACTGTTCTATATAGTTTCAGAACCATATTTTTATAACAAAACTATATATATGCAAAAATCATATTTTTATTTCAAAACTATATATATATAAATCAAAATTTTATAACGCTATATTTATACAAATCATATCTTTATAGCTAAGAATAATAATCAGAAAAACTCACATATTTCCGGTTCGAAGCAATTCCCAAATCGAAGTATCACGTAGCTACGAAGTCTCACTAGTGGCTCGCGTAGTGATGGTTGCGGTGGCGTTGACTGGGGTGCTTCGCGGTGGTTCTTGGCTTGTGGTAGCTGACGGGAAGTGAAGAAGGAGGAGAGGTTGCGGTTTCCAAATTCAACAAAGAGGAAGGGGGTTTCGGGTCTCAATGGAGAGAGAGAGGGGTGTGGGGGTCGACTGGGCGGCGTAGGGCTGAGGGGGTGGTGGCCATGGTGGCGGGGTTGGCTGGGGTTGCGACGGGGTTTGAAAGGAAAGAGGGAGGAGAAGCGAGATAGAGTAGGAAGGAGGGGAGGAAGAGGATCGGAGGTGGCGGCGCTAATCAGGGGAGGCAGCGGCTATAACAACACGGAAATTTTGAGCCAATTTAAAATTTTTATTTTGGCAATTTTGATGAATTTTGAATATTTAAAATGATTTATTTTAAATAATAACGATGAGAAATTTTGTCTTAATAGAATTCGAATGTATATATTTATGTAGATCGTCGTTAGAATATAATTATTTATTTTTAATTATAAAAGGAATTGAAAATGGCGCGGTAGTTCGATAATTCGATAATTCGATTTCAAAGTTCAAATGAATGCACAGGATTCAAAATAAACCAGATTTTAGCAAAACCAAAAATATTAGAATCTATATGAGAATATCTTTTCAAAGAATCCGAAAAATCAAAATTTCATAGCGGGGATAAAAAGTTATGTCCAGTTGAAAATTCGGAATAGTCGCTATGGAATTCTGGCCCTTGAAAAAGGAAATTTTGCAAACGATCTCGGTTTTCGACGAAACCACTTTTGTTGGATCCATGATGTCAAGTTATTACTAGATTGAAAAATTCGTAATTTTTCGAATCAATATGTGAGTGTGGAAAAGGAAAACGCGTTTGACCAGTTTCAGTTGATTTTAATCAACTGGAAAATGGCCATTTTTCAAACGGTCTCAGAATTTGACGAAATTAGTTTTGTTAGGACCGTATCGTCAATACGAAGCTAGATAATATTTTTTGGGAATTTTTAGAGGCTATATGTGGGCCCGGTAAATTGAAATGTGCGTTCAAATTCAATATATAAAGTTATATTTGGATTTTGATGGAAACTGATCGAAACGATCGAATCAGCTTACGATACATATCCCATTGTGTTCGGAATGGGGGTAGTTAGCTATGGGCGATAGGCAGTGGGTTTCGTTTCGAGTTCGAAATCAAAAGTTACTTTTTGAAAATTAAATTAATTAAAATAAATCTATATTATTATATTCTCCCCCTTATCTCCTTTTCTCTTCAAATCAGCCCCCCCGTTCTATTTCATTTCATAAAAAAAAAAGAAACAAACCTAAACGAATCGCGCGCCGCCCCCCTTGTCAAAGCCGCCGCGCCTGGCCAGACTCCCCCCTCCGATGATCGACCCCCCTCCCCCCCGACGCCCTATTTTCCCCAACCCCTTCCTTCCCCGTTCGAGACCCGCGAACCCCCCTTGAAACCCCAAAACGCTGCCAGCGCCACAGACCCGGAGGCCACCCACAATCCTCCTCCACCTCGATTCAAAGACGACGCCACTTGAGCTAGCCGCAAACCACCCTCCAACGCACGAACATTGAGTTTTTTTTATATACATAGAATTAAAACAGATTTTTGTTTAGCTTTAAAACTGATTTCTTTAGTGATAAAAACCTGATTTTTTAACGTAGAAAGGTAAGTTTTTTAAAACGAAGAAGGGTCGATTTTTTTATGAAGTGATTTGAAATAAAAATTCGATTTTTATATGAAGTGATTTGAAATAATAAAGGTGTGATTTTTATATAGTAGAAATAATAAAGATGTGATTTTTATATAGTAGAAATAATAAAGATGTAATTTTTGTATGATAGAAATAATAAAGATGTGATCTTTATAGAACTAGCCATGTAAAAATATGATTTTTATATTATATAGGTAATAAAAATTTGATTTTTATATCATAGGAAGAATAAAAATATGATTTTTATTCATGTAGAGTAATAAAAATATAATTATTATTATATTACTAGCAAGATAAAAATGGAATTTTTATCTATATAGTAGCGGTAGAAGAATAGAATTTTTATCTATATAGTAGCGGGGTAAAAATAGAGTTTTATCTATAAAGAGCGTTGTAAAAATATATTTTTTCCTTGTATGTAGTAGCGAATAAAAAAAACGTGATTTTTATCATATATATCGCAAAGTAAAAATACGATTTTGATCATTAGAATGGTTAAGGGAAAATATGATTTTTAAATTGAAAGTGAACAAATAAAAATGTGATTTTTATTTTAAAGACAGCAGTATAAAAATGTGATTTTTATATATGTAGTGAATACGGGCAACGAAAGTGACAAAAGGCGGACACGGCAAGATTTCCTAGATATGAAGAGTCATGGCATGTGGTTTAGCTTGGGTGAGAACTTCTCACTTTTAATTTAATTTTTCTAGTTAAAATATACACTAGGATGCAGACGGTGTTTAGTAGCACCCGACACCCGTCGTCCACAGACCATGGATGACTTGTTTGTTTGATTGCTGTATTGTGAAATTTGATTGTGTGATGTGAAGTGAGATAAAATATTTTATAGTGGAAAATATTTTATAGTTAAAATATAATTTTTAATGTGTATATAAAATAAATATTCATTTACAAATCGAACGATTTGTTTATGTACACCGATTTGACTGATAATGATTGGGACGATAAATTTTACACATCGCCCAACTGCACAAATAAAACTGTGTTTGATTGATTGAAACCCCAAACGGGTATTGGGATGATATTGGGCATACACTAATCCCAATAATTAGTTGTATGTCAATCGATTGATTGACAGGCTGTATAAGCGTCGAATATTTATATTTAATGCTTATACAGCGTAGAATGCACTCTGGATGATGGATTGCTGTTTTCCTTGTTGTTATACACATTTGTTGTGTGAAATCCATATAATCACATTATATATGGTAATTGATTGTGTCTGATTGCAGTTCTGAAAGAATGAATATTTTAAAATAATGATTATTTTAAAATAACGAATATTTTCAAACAATATTCAGAAAAGAATCAAAATCTGATTTTAATGTCCGATCTGGGATGGACAGAAATATACTTAAATATATATAGCCGTGTTGATTAGATTAACGCCATTTTGACGTGAACGATATTTATATCAATTTTATTCATTTTTATAATGAATATCGAAAAGGAATTGATTTCAAAATATAATGTTTTGAAAATATTATCATTTATATACCGATGATATGGAATATTCAATTTTGATTAGAAATTGAATATGAAGTTGAAATCATTTTGGAAAATGAATTTAAAACGATTTATAAAATACGTTTTAAAAGGAAATCGACGAAATATATTATATATATATAATATAATGGCCTGAATAGAACGCGCCACGCTACGGCAGTTCGTGAATTTCGACCATTGACTTCGAATGGATATTACGGGAGATCCGACGGTCAGATTCTCCTAAAACTGGAACCATTGGGTTCGTATCGAACAGAGCTTTCTAACAAATACAAGAAATTAGAAATCTAACGTTTGGATTTGGAATTATGTCCAAATCAAATTTGGAAAAGGTTGCTGTAAGTGCAGTTCGATGGCCGTTGATGGAAATCGACTGTACGGGCCTTGATAAAATTATTAAAAATATCAATAATTAGTGTAAAATCATAAGAAATGATTTGGGAAGAATTGGGATGAAAAACTCCATATTTGAAAAGATAAAAATAGATTTTTATTGAAATGAACTAGTTTTGAACTAGAATTATAATCCCTTTATTTTTAAAATAAATGAATTGAATTTGAAAGGGTTTTAAAAATAACCAGGATTTCCAATATATAGATTGGAAATGGATTTGAATCAAAATTGTCTTCGGAATATTTTTATGTGGGATTTTGTGATTATACAGATATTGTTATGGAAATTTGAAAGATATATTTATATCGTTATTTCCAATACGATATTTGTTGGTCGTAGAATTTGATATTGAATATAAGCCGATATATTTTCTATTCAGAGCCTTGTATTTAATATCAAATGGGATTTGGGTTTGTCATGAATGGTGTCTTCATTAACACTGTTTTTAAACCCAGTTGAGAAAAAGATTAAATCTTTTTATTTAGATTTAATGATGTGTACCAATTAAATAATATTTAACTAGAATTGAATTGGAAATTGATTTTTGGGTTTATCGTGAACGGTGTTTTAAATAACATTTGTTCTTTAACTCGACAATTAATGGAATGTGATTTTTGAGTTTATCGTGAACGGTGTTTTAAATAACATTTGTTCTTTAACCCGACAATTAATGGAATGTGATTTTGGGTTGTCGTGAACGGTATCTTTAATAATACTGTTCTTAGACGCAGTGGAGTTAAGAAATTCAGAAATTAACTAAATATTAGTTAAGTTGAATGGTTTCTTGGGTATTGTTCTGATGTTGGTTTCGGCCTTCGGGGTTATTACTTAGGGAATTGTTCACTTGCTAATTTACGGTTAAAGGCTGGTGGAAATGAAATGCGATTTTGGGTTTATTGTGAACCGTGTTTTAAATGATATTGGTTCTTTAACCCAGTTAAAGATTAAAACTAAGTGGAGTTTTAATGAATCTTTA
Organism: Allium sativum; assembly: GCA_030737875.1. NCBI lineage: Eukaryota > Viridiplantae > Streptophyta > Magnoliopsida > Asparagales > Amaryllidaceae > Allium > Allium sativum. The sequence goes on from CM060926.1 coordinate 327,397,838, forward strand.
AATAGATTGAAAAGTGAATTTGATAATTAAAATTATCAAATTCAAGAAATGATCGAGACTGGAGTACCTCCAATTTTACTCCAGATGATAGTTAAATCTTTAATTAGATTTGAACGTGAAATGGTAATTGAATTCACCGATAACGCCGTGGTGTTAGATATGAAGTATGATCAGTTTTACTTCGTAGGATGAATAGGTTGGGATTGGGAAATTTAAAATAAATGATTACTTCGTTAAGGCTCGTTAATCCCGACTAGTTTGGATAAACCATAATTTGGTTTGAATTGATATTCAAAAGAAGATTAAAGAATAAATTTAAATAATTTGTCTTTGATAAAATTAATGGGAACCTTTCCCTAAGAATGTGAAATTTAGCAACTAACTGAAGATTAGTTTAAGATGAATGGTTTCCTGGGTATTGATCTGATGTTGGTTTTGGCCTTCGGGGTTAATGTTTGGGGAATTGTTCTCTTACTAATTTACGGTTAGTGACTGATGAATTGGAATGAGGTGTATGTTGTGTTTGTGTAACACTTGTTTCTTATATACGCGAGTTGTTCAGAAAGACCGGGTTTATCCCATTTTGAATAACTGATTCGACGTGGTGTCGAGGATGAAGACGGTGGTCGAAGACCGGAGGTCTACACATCGTTTGGATAATTACAGATGATCTTGATTGGGCTGTACACCCAAGAGGAGGGAATCAGTTGGTGATCGTCCAGACGTACTTGGAGATCAATGGATATGCGAGGTACAAGGTGCCTTCGGTTTCGTTTAGATCCAGAACGGACTTGTAAATGGACCGTGTGTCCGACATTGGAAATCATTCTGTGTGATTGATGAATATCGGTTGCATGGAGTGGTTTGCCTGTGTGGCATGCTAAGATGCAAATGATCAAGGCTTCTGTTGAAAAGCAGAGTCTTGTGGTTGATGATCAAAGCACAGCCTGTGTGGCATAGCTTTGTGTAGCGTTAATTCGCGAGCCTCACACCCCGGTTGTGAACTAGAAACGGGAGAGGACATCTGGGAGGGCATGCGTTTCCTTCTAGCTAGGGTGGTATCAGTGCTTAAACTGACTGACATTTATATACTTTTCACCTGTGTGGCTGTTGCTGTTGCGAGGCGCCTCGATTAGATCGGATAATCCGGGTCCGATGGAGTCATTCGTTGGCTCATTGATGCCCCAAAGGGTGAGGAAACGTAGTGTTCAGGCATAATAATCCACACCGGTGGACCGGCCCTGACGATCCAAAGGTCACTCGAGCTCTGACCTGAGACACGGGCTAGAGCGTCTCGAATCGGAAGGGGACGATCCTTAGCCTCGGTTCATATCATAAATGATAATCCAAATTCCAATACGACATTTTGCGGTTTTGATTGTAGAGCCTAGTATGGCGATATGATATATGGTACCCATGCCGTCTATGATTGATACTTATGATTGAAATTGTTTTAAACACTATACACTTATTATATTATCAAATGATTGGATTTAAACGTATCAAGGATTCTTTGGCTATTATAAGGTAAAACCCTATCCTCCGGTTTGTATTACATTGTGTGATGGGACCTGGGTCTTATAATAGCTTCATTGTTCTTTATTTAGCATTGCGCTGTTGTTTTATGCACTGGTATTCTTGGGAGAAAACCCGTTCCGTGTTATACGGCGTGGTCCCTTGATTTACCTAATTTTAAAATAAAGATTAATAACTGTTTTAGTTCTCACACCAGTCACATGACTGACCTGGAGTTTATTGTTTTAACCTAAACTCTGGGTGCCCTTATTTTCGACACGGGCAGCTAGTAGTTTTGGTTTTGTAGATTTATCTTCACAGGACCCTGGTTTACAGCTGGAATGATATCCGGAAAGCTTTGTATCCGTATATCTCCTTCAGTTGTGTTTTGTATTATTTTCTGCTGCTATGTAATGTATTGTAATCTCTGATAATTATCGAATGTATATTATTTATTCACTACTCTGTATATTCTTGTAATCTGATGAAGTTGTTGTAATATACAGTGAAATGTTCTTCTGTTTGCGTTCTTTTGTGTGTTGTTCTCAAAGTATCCGCTCTTTCCTTACCGGGAAAGTTACTAGTTCTTACATTTAGCATCAGAGCTTTGGTTTACAAAGCTTAGAGAATAAGGCACATTAGAACCATACGAAAGAATTCATCAAAGATTGGATTAGTAATATCCAATGAGAATGACTCGTTAGAGATGGGATCAGTAGTATCCTAGAACGAGTGTGAAGAGTATATTTTTAAAATGAAATCAAAATTTGTTTTGAAAATTTAAATAAATTATACATATTTGATTATTTATTTATATTGATTTGGACAATCGAGTATATAGAAATTTTAGTACACGTCTGATCCACGCGTATTGAAGCCTCAAATATATTTGATAGATATAGAATCACACTCTAGTCGCTCGGAGATGATTCTGATGATGAGGCCTCATCATCAACATTTATATTCGAGTGCCGAAAGTGGGATTTCTATATGATTCCAATTGACTGGTGTGAGAACCAAAACTAGATAGGGCTTATATTTGTGATTTGGCATTAAAAATGTGATTTTTGACTATATATCAAAGTTATGAATTTGAAAAGCTAATCAACAAATTGATTGCTGATTGTGTTGTTTGATTATTGTTTGAATAATTAAATGTTGAACCATTTAGGCAAACTGAACCAAATGTTGAATTGTATTGAAAATTAGTCGCATTTGCATGCATATACATGTACTTACATTGAACAGGTCATAGCAAAGAGGCTAGAGCAGAGGAAAAAAATTGTTTGCCCGACAAATAGGTACATGTTTATTGTATTTGTTCGGTTTTGGATGATTTTATGAGCCGATTGGCTTTTTCCTTTTCTTTTGGATTGAAGAAGGCCAAGGAAGGCTACATGAAATATCCCGAAGTCCCCGGTGCAGGGGAGGTTGTGGCGAAATTTTTCGAAAATTTAGGGTGTTAGCCAAATTTTTGAAAAAATTGAAAAGTTCTTAGAAACTGAAAAGTTGAAGAACTTAACTTTAGAGACAATAATGAAAGTTGAGTTGGTTTGTAAAACAACTTTCGGCTTCGTTCCTTTTCGGGGACGAAAAGTTTTAAGTGGGAGAGATTGTAATATCCCGGAAATTCTGAGCCAATTTAAAATTTTTATTTTGGCAATTTTGATGAATTTTGAATATTTAAAATGATTTAATTTAAATAATAACGATGAGAAATTTAGTTTTAATAGAATTCAAAAGTATATATTTATATAGATCGTCGTTAGAATATAATTATTTATTATTAATTATAAAAGGAATTGAAAATGGCGTGGTAGTTCGATAATTCGATTTCAAAGTTCAAATGAATGTACAGGATTCAAAATAAACCGGATTTTAGCGAAACCAAAAATATTAGAATCTATATGAGAATATCTTTCCAATGAATCCGAAAAATCAATATTTCGTAGCGGGGATAAGAAGTTATGTCCAGTTGAAAATTCGGAATAGTCGCTATAGAAATCTGGCCCTTGAAAATGGAAATTTTCCAAACGACCTCGATTTTCGACGAAACCACTTTTGTTGGATCCGTGATGTCAAGTTATTGCTAGATTCCATAATTCGTAATTTTTCGAATCAATATGTGAGCATGGCAAAGGAAAACGCATTTGACCAGTTTCAGTTGATTTTAATCAACTGGAAAATGGCCATTTTTCAGACGGTCTCAGAATTTGACGAAATTAGTTTTGTTAGGACCGTATCGTCAATACGAAGCTAGAAAATATTTTTCGGGAATGTTTAGAGGCTGTATGTGGGCCTGGTAAATTGAAATGTGCGTTCAAATTCAATATATAAAGTTATATTTGGATTTTTACGGAAATGGATCGAAACGATCGAATTAGCTTACAATACATATCCCATTGTGTTCGGAATGGGGGTAGTTAGCTATGGCCAATAGGCGGTGGGTTTCGTTACGAGTTCGAAATCAAAAGTTACTTTTTGAAAATTAAATTAATTAAAATAAATCTATATATTATATTCTTCCCCCTTATCTCCTTTTCTCTTCAAATCAGCCCCCCCCCGTTCTATTTCATTTCAGAAAACAAAGAAAAAAAAGAAACAAACCTAATCGAATCGCGCTCCGCCCCCCTGTCAGAGCCGCCGCGCTTGGCCAGACCCCCCCCCCCCCCCTGACGATCGACCCCTAGGGTTTCGCGGTGGTGGCAGTGTGGGGGGAGGGGGGTTGAAACACCCCACCTCCGTTAGGGTCATTCTCAAAGGGAATGCCCTAATTTTGGTGCAGGTTTATAAGTATAAGACACAGATACACAAGACAGATATAAATACACATATTTATAATAGCGGAAAACAATAGCAATTCTTATTTCAACAAAATACGTGTTACACAAACCATGTCATAATTTGTCTTACAATACTTCCAAAAACATAACATCTTCATATCTGTCTTGATTACATTATTTAAAGAAGCATAAAAACATAAATAAACTGCATAAGTCCCATAATTGCTGTCCAAAGCCATAGTCCAAAACGAAAAAGATCCAAGCAATACATTCTTTCTCTTCAAGCTGGATGAGAAAACTGGTCAAGCTGCGGTATTCCCTCCCTGTGGAGCTGGGGGGGGGGGAAGCGAAAGAAAAGAAGACGAAAGAAAAGTAGAGTCAGACTTAAAGCCTGAGTAAGTCTAGGACTATTCAGTCTATGAATAAAGAACTGGGTATGATAAGTATAAACTGGAAATGGGAAAGCACCATAAACTAAGTTAAGATGTCTAGAGTCGAATATACTATCGTACCCTATATCAATCTCTGCATTCATATAAACTCGTTCCCAATAGGCACCCCATAATTTGGGTGAAGTGATCCGTTTTTAATGATCGGCTCCTACTCGCAAAGTTACATGTGTCTTACGGCCCCCGATGTTGTAGTTACCTATGCTGGTCCCACCATGGGGTGTATCAAGTCCCATGGCGGCGGCCCTACACAATCCTAGAATGCACAGGTATGCTACTGGTGCCCAATGCCTTATTTTTCTGCTCCGGAGTGTGTGCACGCCCGCACCTCGTTAGAACCTACACAGCTGCACCACCGCCGTCGATTTGACCTCTTACAGTCAGCCAAGTAATCGTGCCCCACCCTGCCTAGTTCAGGGTATCCTGATACACCTTGTAGGGTTACTGCTGAAAAGTGTCCCCCGCTACTAGGTTTTCTATTTCTAGCCAACATGCTAAGTTGGTTAAGTGTTTTGTAAACCTAACCCCCCCAAATCAGTCTGTATAGTTTAGCATGTTCCATTTTTATTAAGTATTAATTCAATTTACTTTATCCTATCAATCCTGACTCAGCCTTAATTGTCTTATTAAAGCCTCGACCTCTCACATTAGACAGGTATTGTTGTGGCTTCCTGTTGTTGGTTGGGTCCGGGCAGTCTTACGCCACAAAACAGTCTAACCTCGGGTCTTTGTTGGGCTCCGTTTTTAACTACCCACATTGGATAGGTGTTGTTGTGACTACTGGACAGCCGGGCGGTTCCGGGCAGGTTTACATCACAACTCAATCCAACCTCGGGTTAAACACATCGTATTTTCTACATTTACATATTTTTTCTCTTTTCTTTTTATATGTAAATATTTGCGGCCCATTATTCAAATTCATCTTTATTGAGTAAAATTAATTTATGCCACTTAATTGTTTTTCAAGGTTGTTGGCATGCGTCAAACATGCCAACACATATGTTCTATATTTTAACCCAATCGTCATTACCCCCGTTTTATACATTCGCTAAAATATAACATATGTTGGGTTTAACATTTAAACCCAACTTAGCCACATGAAAAAGGGGAGGCTTAGAACATGGTGTTTATATATTCTAAGTAACATAAAAAGGGGAGTGTGAACGCATGAACTTGCAACATAACGATCTAATTAACATGAATTAGGCACATGTGAACTTGCATTGTACTAGCATATAATCATGGCATTAACATACTTAAACATGAATCATTCTATCCATATAATCGTGGCATAAACATACCTAAACATGAATCATGGTTTTTAATCTATTCATGTAAACTTGCAATTGGAATGTAAATCTATCTTAATTATGTGTCACATATATCACCATATGATTTTGATAACAACATAGGCCTAAAACATGTTTTCAACTAGGCATAACACCAAACATAGCTTAGTCATGTTCATAAAGATGCTTACTTTTGCCTCTAATACAAAAGTATGGTTTTACACTTGAATCACGATGCCAATTCCAACATAAATTCATATAAACCGTAATACTTAGTTGAATCCCATTACACACTAAAAGTGGTCATAAAAGTATGTACATCATATTGGCATAATGGTGAATCATATACTTGCATGAATCTCAAATAAACTACCACAACATATGGTCGTTAACATGAATCATATACTTGCATGAATTTAATTTAAACCACCACAAACATGTAGTTGCTAACTTCCAACATAAATCACATACTTGCAAATATCCAATCGTTATACCACAACATTTCCAAATCGTTTAGAATCAAAGCCACATACAAATATAGATTATTATCACCATAATCAAATGCAATTCCATTTCTCATTTTACACAAATCAAAACACAATTATTTATTCACATTGGAATAGCACTATACTTACAACGTATGACGAATCTTCAATTCAGGAATCTGAATTTTGAATTTGGAGATGCTATCCTTTGTTGTAGGCGTTGTTTTGATTTTTAATTGACGTTGCTTTAATCTTTCGAATTGTCTCCTAATTGTCTCTCAATTTCTGATGGCTATTCCTAGTCTTTCCTCAGTAGCATGAGGGTCTCATCTCCATTTTTGTTTGTGTGAATTAGGGTGAGTCTTAGGTCCTTTTCATAGAGTTTGTGAGTTGATTAGGACCGTCGATGGAGCTTGGTTTAATAATAGCCGTTCGTTTGAAGGAGAGACCAATCAGGAGCTGACACCTAGCCCTAGTGACAAGGCAAGGCTCAGAAAATCGACCAAGCACAGACCAGGCCAGCCAGGGGGGTTGGGTTCGACCTGGCTCAGGGGCCAGGTCGACCCCCCAGTCGACCCCCAGGTCGACTATGCACCCAGGTCGACTACCCAGTCGACCTGGGTAGCCCAGGTCAACTACCCAGTCGACCTGGGTGCCTTGGGCGGGAAAATTCCCGCCCTAACCAATCCAGCCCGATTTTTGAATTTTAAATCTGATTTCTGAGCTGTTTCGGTCTGTTTGAATTTTAAACTGAATTCTGAAACTTCCGGAGGCCATATCTCCCTCATACGGAGTCCGTTTTACGCAAACTCGGACTCTATTCCAAGAAGAATTCCGAGAAAAACGCAATGGCGTATCCCGTTTCCCGTAATTCTTTGATTTGAAATTAGTTATACTTTATTTTGTGAATTTTACTCTTATAGAATACACGGGGTGTTAATTCTCCCCCACTTAAAAGGATTTCGTCCCCGAAATCTTCAAGTTCAGGTAGAATGTATGTCCTAACATCCCAAAATCCATCTACTCATCCATCAAACCTGAGCATCCATTGTCCTTAAAAGACTACTAATGCTTCATGATCATATGCGAAGTGTGTGTACATGTACTTATCTAATGCAAAATCAGTCGGTCTACTGATTCAGTTGACCTCCTTAATGCAAATTATGTAAGTGCCATGAATCCATTATGTATGCGAATTCTCCTATTCATGATTCTACATGAGTGCACAATCATTCATTTATAAATGCAACATCCATATGACAACACATTAAACTTCAACCATATACAAATAAATACATATATGCATATGCAATATGAAGTGACTGAGCCGATCTAAAACCTAGATTGTGTGTATATGCAACCACGAGCAACCACGAGCAATCACTTGCAACCACTTGCAACCATCATCCATAACATGTTTCAATTACATGTTTTCATCCAAAGGGTTTCTTCCTAAAAGATAAGGTCGAGGAGATATACCTAAAAAGATAGATAAAAGCACAACTTAAGGAAAAAGAAAGATCAAAGATGTACCCTCGAAAAGAAAAGGGTAGGCTGCACGTATTCTAGCTTTAGTTTCCCAAGTCGCGTCTCCCTCGGCGTCGCTCCACTGAACTTTGACGAGCTTAACTTCGCGGTTGCGTAGCTTTTTCACTTCCGTTCCTAATATGCAGGTTGGAACTTTCCTCACGGTTGCTTTGCGTTCCACTTCAGCTTCTTCTAGGATATTTGGCTCTACCACTTCAGCAGATTCATGTAGACATTTTCGGAGGTGCGAAACATGGAAAACGTTGTGAACTCCGGCCAATTTTTCGGGTAGCTCTAATCTATAGGCCATTTTCCCAATTTTTTCGATGATAGGAAATAGCCCTACGAACCTTGGTGCTAGCTTTCCTGTGGTTCCAAAACGAACAACGTTCCTTAGCAGAGATACCTTAAGAAAAACTCTGTCCCCAACCTCAAATTCAAGGTCGGTCCTCCTCTTGTCGGCGTAGGATTTTTGTCTGTCTTGGGTTGTCTTCATCCTTCTCCATATTAAATCTACTTTTTCTGAAGTCTCTCGGATCATATCTAGTCCAAGTATGAGCTTGTCAGTAGACTCCCACCAACAAGTGGGCGATCGACACGGTCTTCCATATAAAGCTTTGAAGGGCGCCATTCCGATGGTCGCTTGGTAGCTGTTGTTGTAGGCAAATTCCACCAAAGGAAGATGGTCTTCCCACGTCCCTCCGAAGTCAAGGACGCACAGTCTTAAAAGGTCCTCCAAAACTCTGTTCACTCTTTCTGTCTGGCCGTCGGTTTGGGGATGATAGGCTGTGCTTAAGCATAACTGTGTGCCTACCGCTTCTTGCAGACTCCGCCAAAACTCACTTGTGAAGATAGGGTCTCGGTCACTAATAATGTTGGATGGTATTCCATGGAGTCGAACAATTTCCTTGAGGTAAAGAGATGCTAGGGATGAGGCAGTTCTTTTATTTTTGACAGGTAAAAAGTGGGCGCTTTTAGTAAGCCTATCCACTATTACCCAAATGCTAGTGTTGCCTCTTCTAGACCTAGGCAGCCCACCAATGAAGTCCATTGAGATGCTATCCCACTTCCACTGCGGGACCTCTAGAGGATGGAGCAGACCGCCAGGCTTTTTCTGTTCCGCCTTAACCTGTTGGCACACCATACACTTAGAAACGAAATCTGCCACGTCCTTCTTCATGCCGTTCCAAAAGAAAGTTCTCTTTACGTCCTTGTACATTTTATCTCCGCCTGGATGTATCGTCATCTTGGAGTGATGTGCTTCCTCGAGAACCTTCTTTACTAAATCCCTTGTCTGTGGGACGCATAGTCTTCCGTCCCGTCTTAGCCAACCCTTGTCGTGACTTGAAGTCTCACCACTAATGAGCCTATCAATCGTCTCCATAAGCCGAGGGTCTTCGCGTTGTGCTATCCCTATTGCGTCCACTAAAGTCTGGCGTACTTCGAGAGATGCTAGCAAGCCTGGTACAAAATCGGAGGAGGGCCTAAAGTCAAAGCTGGCTATAAACTCTAGGCTTTGTCTTTCAACAAACAACGGGCTTAGGGTCAGTTTCTTTCGGCTCAACGCGTCTGCCACTACGTTGCCTTTGCCCGGAGTGTAGGAGATCTCGAAATCGTACGAGGTAAGAAACTCCATCCATCTCTGTTGCCTCAAATTAAGATCTTTCTACGAGAAAAGATATTTCAATGATTTATGGTCAGTGTAAAGTTCGAACTTCTCACCTAGGAGATAGTGTCGCCAAGACTTGAGTGCAAAGACGATGGCAGCTAACTCAAGATCATGGGTCGGATAGTACTTTTCATGCACTTTCAATTGCCTTCCACCATAAGCTACTACCCTTCCTTCTTGCATCAAGACAGCGCCTAGCCCTGTCCTACATGCATCTGTATATACTGCGAACATCTTGCTTCCATCTGGCAACGTCAAAACTGGGACTGTTGTAAGAGCCCTTTTTAGTCGTTGGAAAGCAAATTCGCAATCCAAGTCCCAATTGAACACTAGATTCTTCTTGGTCAGCTTTGTGAGCAGAGCTGATATCTTTGCAAAGTCTCTGATGAATTTTTGATAGAAGCCTGCTAGCCCGAGAAAGCTTCGGACTTCTGTTGCGTTCTTTGGTGTCTTCCAGTCCTGCACCGCTACTACCTTAGCCGGGTCTACTACTAACACTTCTTTGGATACTATGTGCCCAAGAAATCTTACTTATTCTCTCCAAAAGTGGCATTTGGAGAATTTGGCTTTTAGCTGGTGGACTCGCAGAGTTTCCATGATTGCCCATAGGTGCTGAGCATGCTCTTCTTCACTCTTTGAGAAGATCAAGATATCGTCTACGAAGACCACTACGAACTTATTGAGGAAATCTCTGAACACCCTACTCATTAGGTCCACGAAGTAAGCGGGTGCGTTTGTCAAGCCGAAAGGCATGACAAGCCATTCAAAGAAGCCATCTGGGGTTCTGAATGCCGTTTTATCGATGCTATCTTCAGCCACCCTTAGCTGATGAAATCCGGTCGCTAAATCGAGTTGAGAGAAAATAGACGCACCTACAAGCTGATCAAACAGATCGTCAATTCTGGGGAGAGCTGGGTGCCTATTCTTTTTCGTTAGTTTGTTGAGCTCCCTATAGTCAACACATAGACGGAGTGAACCATCCGCCTTTGTAGCGAACACCACTGGAGCGCCCCATTCTGAAATGCTCCTTCTAATGAACCCCTTTTCTAGAAGCTCTTTAATCTGTTTACTGAGCTCCTTTCTTTCCCGTGGAGCCATGTGTCTAACAGGCAACGCAACAGGCTTTGCATTATCCACAAGATATATGCGGAAGTCTATCTCCCGCTTTGGAGGCAAGCCCTTCACCTCTTCGAAGACATCCGGATATTCCCGGACCACTCTAACCGATTGCAAACTCTCAACAGAAGCATCTAGCGATTAAAGATAACTAAGCATAACCGCATACGAGGGATTACAAGTAATTTCCAGAGTGTTACCGAGTTGGGTCAGAAGCCTAAACACCTTTTTCTCACAATCAAGGATGGCACCATTACTGGATAGCCAATCCATGCCCAAAATCAAACCATATCCCGAAAAGCCAAAAACAAAGGCACTACATTTAAATTCTATGCTTAGAATAGAAATTTTCAATCCCACACAGATCATAGATAAATAGGCTGGGCCCCCAATTGGATTTGAAACAATTAAGGGGTCCTCTACCATTCTAGTTTCTAGATGCAGAGATTCTACTAAGGCAGATGAGATAAAGGAGTGTGATGCACCAGAATTAAATAAAGTGCAAACTGGGTGATCATAAAGATAAACTACACTTTCTACAGAAGTATTTAGACCTCGCTGCTGCAGAGGTGGCACTTCTAGCGCATGAACTTGTGCCTCTGAGGTGGATCCAGCCCTCTGCCCTTGCCCTCGCTTCTTTCGGCAATCCTTAGCCAGGTGGCCTGTCTCACCGCAAGAAAAGTACCCACCATTCATCTTGGCCTTCTTTTTTCGGCAATCTTTCACTAAGTGCCCCACTTTGCCATAGAAATTACACTTCCTCTTCTCTTTGTTGTCTTTCCTGCCCTTCTTAAAGTCAGTCTTCTTAGGCTGCAAACCCTCTTTCTTCCCTTGAGAGCTTTCTGCCTTTGTATCCTTCTTGCCCTTATCCTCTTCGTTCAGCAATGCCATCTGCACCATCCTTTCATACGTAACTCCCATGGGTATATGGGTCATGGCGAAACTGTGTAATGGCTCATTCAACCCCTTGACAAAGCGGAGAGCCTTCTTGTGCGGGGTGTTGATTAGGTCCAGTCCGAACCTAGCCAGCTGATCGAACTGGTTAACATACTCTTTGACTGTCATATTCCCTTGCTTAAGAAATAAGAATTTTTCCAACTGAAGACTCCTTTCAGCTTCTGAGAGATATTTAGCCTCAAACCTTGCCCTAAAGTCCTCCCATGTTTCCACTGGTCTTTCTGCATTAGTGACTTCCCACCAGTAGGAAGCCTCGCCTTTAAGTAGCCATACTGCCAGTTGTACCTTCTTCCTATCTTCTACCTCAAAGATGACGAATAATTCCTCGGTTTCTTTCAGCCAATTCCTGGCTACTACGAAGGACTCGATTCCATGAAAGTCCTTTCCTCCCATATCTTTAAAATCTTTACATATCTTAGCAAAAGTATTTCCCCGCGGGGGAGGTAGAGGAAGAGGTGCTGCTGCAGCTGGATGATTTCCTGCAGCTGGAAGAGGAGGAACGATAGGACCTGGCTGAGTGGCCCTTGCTTCTAAGAATCGTCTAAACCAACCAGGTATTGGTATACCCTCTGGCAAGTTAAGTTCTTCGGACATGCTGAAACAAAAAGGATAGATTCAAAACGAAGGATAAAAGATAGTACCTATGGCTTTGGGGGAATATGCCTTTTTAAAATAAAATAATATTTTGTCTTTAAAAATGCTTCTTTAAATTTTCTTTTGAAAATAAATTTTCAAAACTTTTATCTTATCTGGTAAACCTATGCTCTGATACCAAGTGAAACACCCCACCTCCGTTAGGGTCACTCTCAAAGGGAATGCCCTAATTTTGGTGGAGGTTTTTAAGTATAAGTCACAGATACACAAGACAGATATAAGTACACATATTTATAACAGCGGAAAACAACAGAAATTCTTATTTCAACAAAATACGTGTTACACAAACCATGTCATAATTTATCTTACAATACTTCCAAAAACATAACATCTTCATATCTGTCTTGATTACATTATTTAAAGAAGCATAAAAACATAAATAAACTGCAAAATCCCATAATTGCTGTCCAAAGCCATAGTCCAAAACGAAAAAGATCCAAGCAATTCATTCATTCTCTTCAAGCTGGATGAGAAAACTGGTCAAGCTGCGGTATTCCCTCCCTGTGGACCTGGGGGAGGGGGACGAAAGAAAAGAAGACGAAAGAAAAGTAGAGTCAGACATAAAGCCTGAGTAAGTCTAGGACTATTCAGTCTATGAATAAAGAACTGGGTATGATAAGTATAAACTGGAAATGGGAAAGCACCATAAACTAAGTTAAGATGTCTATAGTCGAATATACTATCGTACCCCATATCAATCTCTGCATTCATACAACTAGTTTCCAACAGGCACCCCATAATTTGGGTGAAGTGATCCGTTTCTAATGATCGGCTCCTACTCGCATAGTTACATGTGTCTTACGGCCCCCGATGTTGTAGTTACCTATGCTGGTCCCACCATGGGTGTATCAAGTCCCATGGCGGCGGCCCGACACAATCCTAGAATGCACAGGTATGCTACTGGTGCCCAGTGCCTTATTTTTCTGCTCCGGAGTGTGTGTACGCCCACACCCCGTTAGAACCTACACTGCTGCACCACCGCCGTCGATTTGACCTCTTACAGTCAGCCCAGTAATCGTGCCCCACCCTGCCTAGTTCAGGGTATCCTGATACACCTTGTAGGGTTACTGCTGAAAAGGGTCCCCCGCTACTAGGTTTTCTATTTTTAGCCAACATGCTAAGTTGGTTAAGTGTTTTGTAAACCTAACCCCCCCCCCCCAAATCAGTCTGTATAGTTTAGCATGTTCCATTTTGATTAAGTATTAATTCAATTTACTTAATACTATCAATCCTGACTCAGCCTTAATTGTCTTATTAAAGCCTCGACCTCTCACATTAGACAGGTATTGTTGTGGCTGCCTGTTGCCGGTTGGGTCCGGGCAGTCATACGCCACAACTCAGTCTAACCTCGGGTCTTTGTTGGGCTCCGTGTTTAACCACACACATTGGATAGGTGTTTTTGTGACTACTGGATAGCCGGGCGGTTCCGGGTAGGTTTACATCACAACTCAATCCAACCTCGGGTTAAACACATCGTATTTTCTACATTTACATATTTTGTCTCTTTTCTTTTTATATGTAAATATTTGCGGCCCATTATTCAAATTCATCTTTATTGAGTAAAATTAATTTATGCCACTTAATTGTTTTTCAAGGTTGTTGGCATGCGTCAAACATGCCAACACATATGTTCTATATTTTAACCCAATCGTCATTACCCCCGTTTTATACATTCGCTAAAATATAACATATGTTGGGTTTAACATTTAAACCCAGCTTAGCCACATGAAAAAGGGGAGGCTTAAAACATGGTGTTTATATATTCTAAGTAACATAAAAAGGGGAGTGTGAACGCATGAACTTGCAACATAACGATCTAATTAACATGAATTAGGCACATGTGAACTTGCATTGTACTAGCATATAATCATGGCATAAACATACTTAAACATGAATCATTCTATTCATATAATCGTGTCATAAACATACCTAAACATGAATCATGGTTTTTAATCTATTCATTTAAACTTGCAATTGGAATGTAAATCTATCTTAATTATGTGTCACATATATCACCATATGATTTTGATAACAATATAGGCCTAAAACATGTTTTCAACTAGGCATAACACCAAATATAGCTTAGTCATGTTCATAAAGATGCTTACTTTTGCCTCTAATACAAAAGTATGGTTTTACACTTGAATCACGATGCCAATTCCAACATAAATTCATATAAACCATAATACTTAGTTGAATCCCATTACACACTAAAAGTGGTCATAAAAGTATGTACATCATATTGGCATAATGGTGAATCATATACTTGCATGAATCTCAAATAAACTACCACAACATATGGTCGTTAACATGAATCATATACTTGCATGAATCTAATTTAAACCACCACAAACATGTAGTTGCTAACTTCCAACATAAATCACATACTTGCAAATATCCAATCGTTATACCACAACATTTCCAAATCGTTTAGAATCAAAGCAACATACAAATATAGATTATTATCACCACATTCGAATGCAATTCCATTTCTCATTTTACACAAATCAAAACACAATTATTTATTCACATCGGAATAGCACTCTACTTACAACGTATGACGAATCTTCAAATCAGGAATCTGAATTCTGAATTTGGAGATGCTATCCTTTGTTGTAGGCGTTGTTTTGATTTTTAATTGACGTTGCTTTAATCTTTTGAATTGTCTCCTAATTGTCTCTCAATTTATGACGGCTATTCCTAGTCTTTCCTCAGCAGCATGACGGTCTCATCTCCATTTTTGTTTGTGTGAATTAGGGTGCGTCTTAGGTCCTTTTTATAGAGTTTATGAGTTGATTAGGACCGTCGATGGAGCTTGGTTTAATAATAGCCGTTCGTTTGAAGGAGAGACCAATCAGGAGCTGACACCTAGCCCTAGTGACAAGGCAAGGCTCAGAAAATCAACCAAGCACAGACCCGGCCAGCCAGGGGGGCTGGGTTCGACCTGGCTCAGGGGTCAGGTCGACCCCCCAGTCGACCCCCAGGTCGACTACCCAGTCGACCTGGGTAGCCCAGGTCGACCACCCAGTCGACCTGGGTGCCTTGGGCGGGAAAATTCCCGCCCTGGCCAATCCGGCCTGATTTTTGAATTTTAAATCTGATTTCTGAGCTGTTTTGGTCTGTTTGAATTTTAAACTGAATTCTGAAACTTCCGGAGGCCATATCTCCCTCGTACGGAGTCCGTTTTACGCAAACTCGGACTCTATTTCAAGCAGAAATCCGAGACGAACGCTATGGCATATCCCATTTCCCCTAATTCTTTGATTTGAAATTAGTTATACTTCATTTTGTGAATTTTACTGTTATAGAATACACGGGGTGTTACAAGGGTCGTCGGCTGAAGGGATAAGATTTTTTTTTTATTTTGACTTTGTACAGAAGGAGAAAGGGTTTGACCCTTTATATAATTATATATTTAATTAATTAAATTCCAAAAGGTTAGTTTTCCATTTTAACCCCAAATCGAACCCACCATTTGTCACCCTTAGCTAAATACCCCCATTTCGGACACAATGGGATATGTCCGGTAAGCCAATTCGACTGTTTCAACCAGTTTTTGTCAAAATTAATATATAGATCAATATATCAATCAAAATTGATTTCAACGTTCATTTTAGTTTACCAGGGCCACATACTGACTTCAAAAATTCCAAAAAAATAAATCTAGCTATGTTTTGATGATACGGTCCTAACAAAACTAATTTCGACGAATTTGGAGGCCGTTTGAAAAATGGTCATTTTCCAGTCGATTAAATTCAAACTGAACTGACCAAACACATTTCAATTCACCACGCTCACATATTAATTCCAAAAATTATGAAAATTGGAATCCAATAATAATTCGACATTTTGGATCCAACAAAAGTGGTTTCGTCGAAAACGGAGGTCATTTGCAAAATGACTATTTTTAAGGGCTATATATTATATAATATATATAAATATAAATCCCACAACTACCATTTTAAATTTTAAACTGGACATAACGTTCAATTTACATAATGAAATCTCATTTTCTTACATTTGTTAGAAAGATATTATTAAACAGATTCAAATATTTCTTGTTTTACTAAAATCCGATTTATTTTGAATCCTGTACATTCAGTTGAAATTTAAAATCTAATTTTCAAACTACCATGCCATTTCTGGCTCGTTATATAATTAAAATAAAATTATACGTTCTAACTTCGATTTAAATAAATTTTTAGTCGTTATTATTTAAAATAATTCATTTTAAATATTCAGAATCCATTAAAATAGCTAAAATAAACATTTTAAATTGGTTCTGAACATCCGGGTTGTTACAATCTCCCCAACTTAAAATCTTTTCGTCCTTGAAAAGGAACGGAGCTGAAAGTTGTTTAACTAACCAACTCAACTTTCATTCTGTCTTTCATTCTTCCACTTTTCAGTTTCTAAGAAATTTCAAATTCTTCAAAAATTTGGCTAACACCCTAAATTTTCGAAATTTTTGCCATAACCTCCTTTGTACGGGGAGACCTTTAAAACCACAACTAGCCTCACACGGCCCTCATTAATCCAATAGAAAAAGAAAAAGCCAAGGGACTAGCCAATCGGCTCATAAAATCATCAAAACCCAAGAAATACAATAAACACGTACCTATTTGTTGGGCATATAATTTTATTCCTCTTCTTAGCTTCCATGCTATGACCTGTTCATTATATACATGTATATGTGTGCAATTCCAATCAATTTTCAATTTAGTTCAAATTTTGATTTGATTTGGCTAAATTTAGCTTACATTCTCTTATTGGTTTCAATAATTTTATTAGTTAAACTAATAATCAAACAACACAACCAGCAATCAATTAGTTGAATAGCTTTTCAAACATATACTTTCTATATATACTAAAAAATCATATTCTAGTGTCAAATCACAAACAGTAAACCCTATCTAGTTTTGGTTCTCTCACCATCCAGTTGGAAATATATAGATATCCCACCACCGAAACTCGAACATAAATGCTGATGATGTCGTGACATCACCAGAATTATGTCCGGGCGACTAGAGTGTGATTCTACATCTATCCAGTATATTTGAGGCTTTGTATACACGTTTGCAAGGCGTATATGCAAAATCTTTATATACTCAATTGTCCAAATTCAATTTAAAATAAAATACTCAAATACGTATAATAAGGTTTAAATTTTTAAAACAAAATTTGTTTTCATTTTTATTTTAAAAATAACACTCTTCCAACTCATTCTAGGATACTACTAATCCTATCTCTAACGAGTCATTCTTATCAGATATTACTAATCCAATCTCTGGTGAATACTTTCGTTTGGTTCTATTGTGTCTTGTTCTCGAACTCTCTAAACCAAAGCTCTGATACCACAAATGAAACGAACCAAACTCGCCCTTACAGGAAAGCCCGGATTGAGTTGAGAACACGACAAATCAGAACACAAACAGAAGAACATTTCATTGCTGTTACAACAATTACACCAGAGTACAAGAATATAACAACATGAATAAATAATATACATCAAAAAAATATCAGAGATTAAAATTACATTAGCAGCGGAAAAATAATAGATAACACAACTGAAAGAGATACACGGATGCAAAGCTTTTCGAATATAGCTCCAGCTGTAAATCTAGGATCCTATAAATTAAATATGTGCAAAACCCAACTACTAACTACCCGTGTGGAAAATAGAGGCACACAGAGTTTAGGTTAAAAGAATAAACTCCAGATCAGTCATGTGACTGGTGTGAGAACTAAAACAGTTATTAAATCTTTACTTTAAAAATAAGGTAAATCAAGGGACCATGCCATATAACACGTAATGGGTTTCCTACAAAGAATACCAGTGCATAAAACAAACAACGTAATGCTTTTCGGAAAAATGAAGCTATTATAAGACTCAGGTCCCATCACACAATGCAACGCAAACCGAAGGACAGAGTTTTACCTTATAATAGCCAAACATGCTTGGTACGTTTAAAACAAATCATGTTTTTGAATACTGTTCTATATAGTTTAAAAATCATATTTTTATAACAAAAGTATATATGCAAAAATCATATTTTTATTTCAAAACTATATATATAAAAATCAAATTTTTATAACGCTATATTTATACAAATCATATCTTTATAGCTAAGAATAACAATCAGAAAAACTCACATATTTTTCGATCGAAGCAATTCCCAAATCGAAGTATCACGTAGCTACGAAGTCTCGCTAGTGGCTCGTGCAATGATGGTTGCGGTGGCGTCGACTGGGGTGCTTCGCGGTGGTTCTTGGCTCGTGGTGCTGACTAGAAGTGAAGGAGGAGGAGAGGTTGCGGTTTCCAAATTCAACAAAGAGGAAGGGAGGTTCCGGGTCTCAATGGAGAGAGACAGGGGTGTGGGGGTCGACTGGGCGGCGTAGCGCTGAGAGGGTGGTGCAGGTGGTGGGCGACGGGCCATGGCGGTGGGGTTGGCTGAGGGTGCAGCGAGATTTGAAAGGAAAGAGGGAGGAGAAGTGAGAGAGTAGGAAGGAGGGGAGGAAGGGGATCAGAGGTGGCGGTGCCAGTTGGTGGAGGCGGCGGCGCTTGGGTTTCACCGTGGTGGCAGCATGGAAGGGGGGCGTCGACTGAAGGGATGAGCGTTTTTTTTTTTTTTTGACTTTGTGGAGAAGGAGAAAGGGTTTGACCCTTTATATAATTATACATATTTTATTAATTAAATTCTAAAAAGTTACTTTTTCATTTTAACCCCAAATCGAACCCACTGACTGTCGCCCCCAGTTAAATACCCCTATTTTGGACACAATGGGATATGTTCGGTAAGCCAATTAGACTGTTTCGACTAGTTTTCATCAAAATTAAAATATAAATCAATGTATTGTTCAAAATTGATTTCAACGTACATTTTAATTTACTAGGGCCACATTCTGACTCCAAAAATTCCAAAAAAATAAATCTACCTATGTTTTGATGATACAGTCCTAACAAATCTAATTTTGATGAATTTGAAGGCCGTTTGAAAATTGGCCATTTTCCAGTTGACGAAATTCAAACTAAACTGACCAAATACGTTTTAATTCACCTCGCTCACATATTAATTCCAAAAGTTATGAAAATTGGAATCTAAAAATAATTCAACACTCTGGATCCAACAAAAGTGGTTTCGTCGAAAACGGAGGTCGTTTGCAAAATGGCTACTTTTAAGGGATATATATTATATAATATATATAAATTCCATAGCAACTATTTTAAATTTTAATCTGGACATAACTTTCAATTTACATTATGAAATCTTAGTTTCTTACATTTATTTGAAGGATATTATTAAACAGATTCAAATATTTCTTGTTTTACTAAAATCCGATTTATTTTGAATCCTGTACATTCAATTGAAATTTAAAATTGAATTTTCAAACTACTGCGCCATTTCTTGCTCGTTATATAATTAAAATAATTATATGTTGTAACTTCGATTTAAATACATTTTTAGTCATTATTATTTAAAATAATTCATTTTAAATATTCAAAATCCATTAAAATAGCTAAAATAAAAATTTTAAATTGGTTCTTAAAATCCGAGTTGTTACATGAAATTAGTCAATATTTCGCGGTTTGGTACTTCAGTTGATATTTACCTCTTTAGTACCATCGAAAAGAAAAAAATTGGAATCAATGTCAAATCGATTCCGAGCATTTTTAAAGTTCTTTTTATACAAGGATTTAAAATACGATGTTTATTTCAATAAAATAAACATCGAAGTTTATTTACATTTTTATAATTATATAAATTATAAATAAACGGAAATTTTAAATTATTAATAAACGAATGGGTAAGTGGAATAAATTAAATGAGAATATTAAAATAATTATGAAAAAGGGATTAAGCGGTATAAATGGAATTTTTAAAGATTTTAAAATGTTGATATAGACTAATGAGTTTGGAAATGTACAAAAATTGATTTAAAGGATTGGAAAGTGATTTTTCATAAACAAATGAATGTTTCTATAAATGTTTATTATAAATATATGAAATGTGATAAATGGGGTTTTCATGAATGATATTGGCGAAATAATGAAATTGAATATTGGCGTATATTTGGAATTGAGATAATTGTCTAATAAAGGGGATTTCAAGTCAAGATTTGTCGATAAGGAGTTATAAATGGAAATACATACAAACTGAGTTATATGGGGAATGTTGGGAAGTGGATTTATATATAATAAAAGAATTTGTCGAAAAAGATTTCAAGGATACACGAAGTAAAGAATTTTTGCAATTAGGAAGATATTTGTAACTAAATGGTTAAATTTTATATAACTGGTTTTACTAATAAATTTAAGAATAATGGTTGTGTTAAAGACATTAAGATGTCATAAAATGGAATTTTGTAAGATTTTAAAATGTGGGATGGTTTAATGGAATGTGATTATAGACGCATGATTTTAAATGTGAAACCAATAATTAATATTGGACTTAAAGGCTAGTAATTTAAATAAAAGTGTAAATGGATATTGAGTAGAATTGAAATTTATAACATTGGCTTTTAAACTATTAATAGAAATTGTTTTGGAAAATCAGATAAGAAATTAAGGTATTAATTTTCAAATGGGTAATGAATGGTTAAAGATTTATAAAGAGAATGGTTAAAAAGAATGGTTATGGATTTATAAAATGAATGGGTATAGAATTATAAGACCAATGGTAAAGAATTTTATAAATGAAAGGAAATGGATTTGTAAATGAAAGATAAAGGAATTCAAAAACGGAAGGTTAAATGATTGTGTAAAGGAAAAGCGAAGGGTATTGAAATGGAATTTTTAATATTTATTTACGGAAGTTAAGTTGAATTTTTAATTAATTTTATGAAATGGTATTTTAAATAAAATGGGAAATATTAGTGAGATTATAAAGCAATATAATCATTTTAAGAGGTTTAAAAGGGATTTTGATGTGGTTTTTTGTGAAATTGGAACTTGTTATACGTTGGTTGAGTTGAATAATTTCGAGGTGTCAATCTGATGTTGGTTTCGGCCTTCGGGGTTGATACTGAGAGATTTACTCACTTACCAATTTAGCAATGAGGGTCTAACGAAGTAGAAGTGTAATGACAATTGAATATTCTTATATTAAAATAAGAAAAGGGAATGTTTTTCTGAATTAGCAGTTTTGATATTTATTTGACGACTGGTTAATTAAGAGGCTAAATGATGATGGGTATTGAATCAATGAGTTATTTTATTTTATGGATGAATGGTTGTTTATTTGATAGTTAAATAATCGACTATCAAATCTGGCCTATACGATTGTTGGTACAAAATTACCGGGGTCAAATTTATGTTCGAAAACCATTCCAAAAAAGCAAATATGAAAGGTAGAATATACGGATTGATGATGGAGCAGTGAAGGCCATGGATCTTCATAAGCGAAAGGACTACTTGTCGAATTTTCTAGAGTCGCACCTGGAGATATTTTGATCGTGATCCCGTAGTGATTGAAATCGACGAATTGCAAGGACTACTCACTACTTGTCCTTAGGGTGATTCCTAAGATGTAGTAGGAGAGTGCCTTCGGTTCATCCTATTCCTGAATGACTTGTATGGATGGATGTCTGACAGAGTATTTCCAAAGGGATTTAGTACGTTGATTTCTTCAAACGTACCATAGTTGTGGCGAAGTGGGGCATTTCTCTTAGCTAAACAAATAGAGTATTTTTGTGGTCGTCAATTAGTGATATCTGGCTGATCTGACGATATGGAAGTCAAACTAAATATTGGCCAGATGTTCCAAAAAGAAGATTTAAAACCTTAATTCTCATCCGGGAAATGGTATAAAATTGAGTAGGTCGCATAGCTATGTGGGTCGCCCCCATTAAGATGTATAGTCACCATCTAGAGAATATTCATATTTGTTCTTCTTTTTGCTTCTGTATCTCCTAGGAACGATAATGCTGCTAGCAACCGTAAGGTGACAATACATTCGGAACATTCAAGCAAAGTGAATGTCCAATCATGTTTGGCGTGGGTTGCGAGATGTTCTTGTTGAACCCGGTGTATTCCTCTCTAGAGATACACCGTCGGAAGGTAGTCTCATACCTTGCCAGTTGGTATCCTTTCTCCAATAAGAACCCGCAGTTTTGATTGTATACAATGTATGTGGAGCGTGAGATGCATGCGTTCTGCTAGATTGCTATTTACTTGATTTAGACATTATTATAATATCAAAAAAGATATGATTTCAAAATGTTTTGGGTTATCGTATGGTAAAAACTGTCTGTGTTTATGTGTGGATTTGATCTTATGATTATCCTTTTCTTTTGAAGGTACATTGACTTTAAAATCAAGTTGGATGTTGCTGGTAAACTTAGTGAGTTTCTCACTCTGGTTCATCAGACTGATCTGGTGTTTGTAATTCTCAGCTTAGACCTGGTTTTACAGGTTCAGGTTATTGTTTGTTCTGTAGAGACGAGCTGGAAGAGTTCGAACATGTGATATTATATAGTTATTATTCCGCTGTGTGTTATATATATAATGACAGATTGTTATAACTGTCCAGATGGATTGATGTACTCTGATGATTGTAAGTTTTATTACAAGCTCTCAATAAAGATTTATTTCTATATTATATTTTGTTCTGCTGCGATGTGAGACTCTGTGTTGTGTTGGTTCTTCTTCTTCTATTCTTAAATTTCTTTCTTTCTTTTCTCACCCTCTAATTTCTTTCTCCTAACTATCTACTTTTCTATGCAATTCAAGTTGACATGTGTCGTAAAATGTTGGCTTAAAATGTATGGAAAAAGTGGGTCATTACAATCATTTTTCATGCAAAAGGTATATTTTCTAAGATGTTTTATTCATTATAAAAACTTTTTTCCATGGTGTGTTCGTCTCAATTTCTAATAAAAAGTGCTAAAAAATCATCTATTTATTATGCATACTTTATATCATGACATGATGTGTACGTAATAGAAACGAATGGAAGAAACACACAAAAGAAAAAGGAACACAACTCCCATTGGCCTACTTGGAAACTTTCATTTTATGAGGATTCAAAAAATATATAACAAGTATTAAATAAGCAATGCACATGCCATCATTTTTGTGGTTTGAAATTGGTAAATTTATAGTATGTATCAAGTGTTCATTTTGTAAAATATATCAAGTCGTGTAAAGTAGAAAAGAATAGTTATTCTAGTGCAATACTTCTACATTCTCCGGACTTGCCGATGTATTGTATTCCATTCGTTTATATGGTTGTGCTCACTGTTGTTTAGTCTTCATATTTTTGGTTAAATTTCCAATTTCAACTTTGACTTAGAAAATTGACGAATGCAGTAAACAGTTTCAGCATATTGTTTTCTTTTCATTGTGTTACATACTTTTATTGTTTATTTAGACCATTTTAGATTTCTTTCCTAAATTTGCAAAGCTTTATATTTCCCTAATGGAAATAATAGTAAACCAGAATTGAGCAGAATCTTATATTTTTCCATATCGCCATGAAAATATCTGTACAACCTTGGATAACACTATAAAGTCTGTACAATAAGCCTCACTACAAACACTCAGAGAATACATCAAATAGCGGAAACAACAAATCCTAGATAATAGAAAATAATATCCGAACCTCCAGCTCATCATCGCACAGTAGCATCGTCCTCACCAAGATCAACTACCTGTTACTCAGCCTGCTCATCCAACACATGGATGAACAACCCCAGGTAAAAAGAGGAAACATAAAACCTTGAGTCAAACAAATGAGCGATTAAAAAGCTATCTAACATCATCAATAAAGTGTATGTGAATAGGAAGATTAATCAACTAATCTACCAACATCAACCGAGAAGAACCCAAACACATCATCCCCACATCCAATAGTGATAGTCTTTACAATCAAGAAGAAACAAACAATACATTTACGATAATCAATTATCAAGCGTAGACCACCCTAATCGATAATAACATCTCCCAAGCACAAGCCTCGAAGGCCTAAACCATCATCAGACAAGCACCCAAGAGATATCTCCTTCGACGTCAAATAATCTTCACAAGACGATACAAGCAAAACAATCATCAACCTCTGGATATCACCGCCAATCCTTCTTCGAAAGCATCGTTAATCGTATGATTGGATGGACACCTTGCCATCGACCGTCAAGGGCTAATGGTAAACCCCGAATCTAGCAAAACTCCATATGCCATACGACGAAACGTATCTATGCCCATCGAGCTTCCAAAGGTACTCGACCAATCACTTCTAGTCTTTTAGATATCCCTATTATACCCCTGCATTGAGTTCGCTAGAACCTACTACAACATAATCCCTCGGTCTCCATAACTCTAGTCGTTATCACCGACGACTATCCATAAGCTCAAAATACACTTGAGCATCCATTATCTACAACTCAACACCCTTGAGTCGTCTTCATATTCATTGTATTACGACCATCAGTGAATAGTTCACGATGCTTCAGACATTCCTCCTTGAATTTGCGTCGAAGCTAGAACCATCGTCGACTCAAAAACCAGCTTCGTTTGGCCAATACTGCATTTCGTAGCATTTCCAGCCTGTTCACTTTGAAAAATTGGCCACAGTGTCAACACAGCCTTTTGCAGCGTTTCTGAAATGCTATTATATCTCCTGGTTCAAATCTAGCACTCCAGCACTTGGTACTCTGAAACCAGTGTAAATCCCAAGCACGTGCCATGGCAAGTCAACTATTTTACCACGCCCAACACGCCCTGGCACTTGGTACTTGCCAAATCCCCAGTCTAGTACTTGACAAATCCCTAAATCTGGTACTTGCCACGTTCGAAAACCATGCTGTGTGCATGGCCAAACCACCCTTTTCTACGTGTTGCGCATGTGGCAAATCACTTTAAGTTCCGCCCGATCCATAGGAAATGATAGCATTTAGCCCGATCCGTGCTACTGTATTTAACCCGATCCATGGAAATTGCCTGACCCATAGCATTTCACTCGATCCATGCTATGGAAACTACCAGATCCATGAAAATTGTAATATCCCGGAAATCTGGGCCAATTTAATTTTTTTTATTTTGGCAATTTTGATGAATTTTGAATGTTTAAAATGAATTATTTTTAATAATAACGATGAAAATTTTATTTTGAATATAATTCGAACGTATATATTATATAGATCGTCGTTAGAATATATATATTTATTTATATATATAAAAGGAATTGAAAATGGCGCGGTAGTTCGGTAATTCGATTTCAAATTTCAATTGAACATACCGGGTGCAAAATAAACCGGATTTTAGCGAAACCAAAAATATTTGAATCTATTTGGGAATATCTTTCCAACGAATCCGAAAGATTGGAATTTCATAGCGGGAATCAAAAGAAATATCCAGTTGAAATTTCAGAATACTCGCTATGGAATTTCGGCCCTTAAAAATGGCCATTTTGCAAATGACCTCGGAATTCGACGAAACCACTTTTGTTGGATCCGTGATGTCAAGTTACTGCTAGGTTTCAAATTTCATAATTTATCGAATTAATATGTGAGCGTGGCAAAGGAAAATGCGTTTGACCAGTTTCAGTTGATTTTAATTGACGGGAAAATGGCCATTTTTCAAACGATCTCAGAATTCGATGAAATCAGTTTTGTTAGGACCGTATCGTCAATACAAAGCTAGGAAATATTTTTCGGGAATTTTTTGAGTTAGTATGTGACCCAAGTAAATTGAAATGCTTGTTCAAATTCAATATATAGAGTTATATGTTGATTTTGACGAAAATTGATCGAAACGATCGAATCAGCCAACGATACATATCCCATTGTGTTTGGAATGGGGGTAAAACGCTAAGCACAACAGTCGGTGGGCTTGATTTCGAGGTCAAAATAAAAAGTACCTTTTTGAAATTAAAATATAAAAAAAACCTCTCTTTATCACTCAGACCCCCCAGATCGATTTCATTCAGAAGAAAAAAGGAAAAAAATCCTAATCAACTACAGCGCCCCTCCATCGTTGAACCGACCACCGCGCCTCCGGAGCGCCGCACCCATGGCCTCCTCCGACAAGACCCCCTCCCACGTTCTCCCTCTCCTCTGCTGAAACAACGGAGCCCCAAAAAAAACCCCAACCCACTTCAGAACCGACGACACTCCGCCACCCGGAGGACCACCAAACCACCGCCGAAGACCAGGCGCCTCCCCCTACCCTCCAACGTCGAACTCGCCCCCCTTTCACTAGTACATCGCAGGACAACTCCCTACCATTTTTACTGTAAGTTTTATTTTTAATTATTTTTAGTTTATCCCCTTTATGTTATTTATTTGAAGAGGTAAAGATAGGATTTTTAAAACTGAAAAGAACAGTTTTTAGAAATTGAAAAGATGTGATTTTTATATAGTAGAGATATATTTTTATGTGATAGATAGAATAAAATGCGATTTTTATATATGTAGTGAATCAAAAATATGATTTTTACTTGTGTAGTGCATTAAAAATATGATCTTTATATAATAGAAGATATAAAAAATACTATTTTTATATAAGTAGTGTATTGAAAATAGAATTTCTATATAATAGAGAATATAAAAATATTATCTTTATATATGTAGTGAAATAAAAATCTGATTTTTATTATATATATAATGAAGTAAAAGTTATGATTTTTATATAGGTATGATAATAAAAATTCGATCTTTATATAAGAAGTAGAAATATAAAAATATAATTTTTATATTGAAATAAGCGTTGTAAAAATATATGAAGTAGAAATAAAAATATGGTTTTTATTTATTAGAATAAAGTGATAAAAATATAATTTTTATTATGAACAGCGTGAAAAGGACTGCATTGGAATTTCAAACCAATCCAGACGGTTCAGCAGTTCAGAAGCAAAGCACGGCGGAGTGGAACCCTCTGTGAGAACTCCTCACCTTTAATTTAATTTTTCTAGTTAAATTATATGCTAGGATATAGACGGTGTTTAGTAGCACCCGACACCCATCGTCCACAGACCATGGACGGCTTGTATGCTTGTTTGTTTGACTTTGTTGTGTAGTTGATTGTGTGATGTGATGTGAAATGAAATAAAATATTTTATAGTGGAAAATATTCTATTGTTAAAAATAGAATTTTTAATGTGTATATAAAATAAATATTTATAAACAAATCGGAGATTTGTTTATATACACTGATTTGATTGATACTGACTGGGACGATAAATTTTACACATCGCCCAACTGCACAAATAAAATCTATGTTTGATTGTTTGAAACCCCACACAGGTATTGGGATGATATATGACATACACTAATCCCAATAATTAGTTGTATGTCGATCGATTGATTGACAGGCTGTTATAAGCGTTAAATATTTATATTTGATGCTTATATAGTGTAAAACGCACTCTGGATGATGGTTGATTATTTATGGTTGTTATTTTGTACATGTATTGTAGAAAATCCATATAATTAACATTATATAGTAATTGATTGGGCCTCATTCCAGTTTTGAAATTAAAATATTTGAAAAAGAAATATTTGAAATAGAATATTTGAAAATAGAAATATATGAAGCCGTGTTGATTAGATTGACACCATTTTGATGTGAACGATATTTATATCGATTTTATTCAATTTTCAATGTATGTTTAAATTATTTTTTTCGAAATTCGAATTATATTGAAAGTGATTTCGAAATTTAAATTATATTGAAAATAATTGAAATTCGAATTAAATTGAAATAAATTTAATTCTAATTAAATTGAAATAAATTGAATTCGAATTGAAATTGAAAAGAATTGAATTCAAATTGAAATTGAATTCGAATTAAATTGAAATAAATTGAAATAAATTGAAATTCGAATTAAATTGAGTAGAATTGAAATTCGAATTAAATTGAAATGAATTGAAATTCGAATGAAATTCAAATTTAATTGAAATTGAATTGAAATCGATTTGAAATGAATTTAAAAGCAATTCATATTAGAATATTCAATTTTGATTTGAAATTGAATATGAAGTTGAAACCGTTTTGAAAATGAATTTAAAACGATTTATAAAGCACGTTTTGAATTGAAATCAACGAAGTGTATATTATATATATTAAACATATAATATAATGGCCTGAATAGAACACGCCGCGCCGCGGCAGTTCATGAATTTCGACAATTGACTTCAAATGGATATTGCGGGAGATCCGACCGTCGGATTCTCCTAAAACCGGAACCGTTGGGTTCGTATCAAAAAGAGCTTTCTAACGAATATTTGAAATTAGAAATCTAACGTTTGGATTTGGAATTATGTCCAAATGAAATTGGGAAAGGGACGCTGTAAGTGCAGATCGATGGCCGTTGATGGAAATCGACTGTACGGGCCTTGATAAAATTATTAAAAATAATAATAATTTGTGTAAAATCATAAGAAATGATTTGTGAAGAATTGGGATGAAAAACTCCATATTTGAAAAGATAAAAATAGATTTTTATCGAAATGAACTAGTTTTGAACTAGAATAGTAATTTATTTATTTTTAAAATAAATAAATTGGATTTGAAATGGTTTTGAAAGTAACCAGAATTTCCAATAATTGAATAGGAAGGGACGTGAACCGAAATTATCTTGGGAATATTTCGATGTTGGATTTCCTGATTATACAGATATGGTTGTGGAAATTTGAAAGATATATTTATATCGTTATTTCCAATACGATATTTGTTGGTCGTAGAATTTGATATTGAATATAAGCCGATATATTTTCTATTCAGAGCCTTGTATTTAATATCAAATGTGATTTGGGTTTGTCGTGAATGGTGTCTTCATTAACACTGTTCTTAAACCCAGTTGAGAAAAAGATTAAATCTTCTTATTTAGATTTATTGAAGTGTGCCAATTAAATGATATTTAATTGGAATTGAATTTGAATTAATTTTTGGATTTATTGTGAACGGTGTTTTAAATAACACTTGTTCTTTAACCCAATAATTAATGGAAGGTGATTTTGGGTTTATCGTGAACCATGTTTTAAATGACACTGATTCTTTAACCCAGTTAAAGATTAAAACCAGGTGGAGTTTAAATGAATCTTTAATTAGATCTGAAAGGTGTTAGAATGGAGTATCACCTGTTTTACTCCAGGCGATAGTTAAATCTTTAATTAGATTTGAACGTGAAATGGTAATTGAATTTACCGATAACACCATGGTGTTAGATATGAAGTATTACCAGTTTTACTTCGTGGGATGAATAGGTGGGGATTAGGAAATAAAATAAATGATTACTCGGGTGTGGTTCGCTAATCCCGACTAGTATGAATTGATATTCAAAGAAGATTAAAGAATAAATTTAAAGAATTTATCTTTGATAAAATTAATGGGAACCTTTCCCCAAGTGTAAGAATATTTGAATAAAAGAATATTCTGGATTCTAATGAGGTGTATGTTGGGTTTGTGTAACACTCATTTATTATATACGTGAGTTATTCAGAAAGACCGGGTTTATCCCATTCTGAATAACTGATTCGACGTGGTGTCAAAGATGAAGACGGTGGTTGAAGACCGGAGGTCTTCACGTCGTTTGGGTGGTTATTGATGATCTTGATTGGGCCGTACACCCAAGAGGAGGGAATCAGTTGGTGATCATCCATACGTACTTGGAGATTGATGGATATGCGGGGTACTAGGTGCCTCCGGTTTCGTTCAGACCCAGAACGAACTTGTAAATGGACTGTGTGTTTGACATTGGATTTTAGTCTGTGTGATTGATTTATATTAAATATATATCTATTTGGCGGCGGAGAATTTATTCTCTTGCTTAACGCCGTTCTCTGAGACGCACGAGCTCAGAGGTTATATATTGATGGATATCAAACGCTTGGAGTGAATTGCCTGTGTGGCATGCCTAAGGGTAATTGATCAAGGCTTCTGTTGAAAAGCAAAGTCTTGTGGTGATGATCAAAGCACAGCCTGTGTGGCATAGCTTTGTGTAACGTTGATTCGCGAGCCTCACACTCCGGTTGTGAACCATAAACGGGAGAGGACATCAGGGAGGGCATGCGTTTCCTTCTAGCTAGAAGTGGCGTCAGTGGTTTTACACGCCCTGGCGAGTTTGACTTATGCGGTTGTTGCTGTTGCAAGGCACCTCGGTTAGATCGGACGATCCGGGTCCGGTGGAGTCATTCGTTGGCTCATTTACGCCCCATAGGGCGGGGAGACGTAGTGTTCAGGCATTTTAATCCACATCGGTGGACCGGCCCTGACGATCCAAAGGCTTGACTGAGTACTTGCCTGAGACATGGGCTAGATTGTCTCGAATCGGTAGAGGACGATCCCTAGCCTCAGTTCGCAGATGGAAATCCAATTTCCAAATACGTGACTTTGCGGTTTTAATTGTAAAACTAGTATGGCGACATGATATATGGTACCCATGCCGTCTATGATTGATATTTATGATTTGAAATTGTTTTGACACTATGCACTTATAGTAATAATAAAACATGAAATTTCACATATCAAGCATTCTTTGGCTATTATAAGGTAAAACCCTATCCCCCGGCTTGCGCTGCATTGTGTGATGGGACCTGGGTCTTATAATAGCTTCATTTTTCTTTATTTAGCATTGCGTTGTTGTTTCTGGTATTCTTGGGAGGAAACCCGTTCCGTGTTATATGGAGTGGGTCCGTTGATTTACCTAACTTTAAAAATAAAGATTAATAACTGTTTTAGTTCTCACATCAGTCCCATGACTGGCCTGGAGTTTATTGTTTTAACCTAAACTCTGGGTGCCCTTATTTTGACATGGGCAGCTTGTAGTTTTGGTTTTGCAGATTTATATTCACAGGATCCTGGTTTACAGCTGGAACGATATCCGGAAAGCTTTGTATCCGCATATCTCCTTCTAGTTGTATTTTGTATTATTTTCCGCTGGTATGTAATGTATTGTAATCTCTGATATTTTAGAATGTATTTTATTCATTCATACTCTGTATATTCTTGTATTCTGATGGAATTGTTGTAATAACAATGAAATGTTCTTTCGTCTGCGTTCTATTTTGTGTTGTTCTCAAAACAATCAGGCGTTTCGAACGGTCTTGATTGGTTTCGCGACTGATTCAGATCGAGCGAAATTCCCGGTCGTTACAAAAATTGCCTAATCCATAGCATTTCGCCTGATCCATGCTATGTAAACTTCCAGATCCATGAAAAATTACCCAACCCATAGCATTTCGCTCGATCCATGCTATGAAAACTTCCAGATCCATGAAAATTGTCGGTCACCCATTTTCGCTCATGCAACACGCCTGAACATCACCGATCCATCTCAAACACCACTGATCCATCTCAAACACCACCGATCCATCTCAAACACCACTGATCCAATCTCAAACACCACCGATCAATCCTAAACACCACCGATCAATCTCAAACATCAGCGATCCAAACTTGATCAACAAATTAACCATTGATTCAAGCAATAATCAATAAACATTAAAACAATGATTCAACAAATGATCAAATCAATAAATAGATCTAAACATAGAATTTACATACGAAATTACTGTTTATAAGTTGCTAGATTAGATCCTATGGTGATTTGAATTAAAATCATACTTACATCAATTAGATCTATATGAAAACAACTTGAAATGATGATCATATGACCATACAACCTGTTTACTCGATTGAATCCATGCGAGAGATACTTATCACTCACCAATTCTTCAAATTAACTTGAAATTGCTAAATTATCAATCCTTATAGCGAAGAATTATCTCAAAATCTCTTGATTTGATGTGATCTTCCTTTTCACGATGTAGATCTAGCTTCGCTTGATGTAGATCTTCAATCCCTTTCATAGATCTAGATTTTTGATGGTGGAAAGGTGTATTTGATTGAGCTAGGAGAATCACAAGCTCAACCAAATGAGAGAATAAAGAAAAGTAACCCTCTCTCCATCCCTCTAACCCCATATTTATAGCCAATAGCCCACTAATGGGCCACACCAATTCAGCCCATTAATAACTAGCCAAACCTGAATAGGATTTTGCGAAACCTTAAAACAATGATTCCTCCCAAATTGGTGAACCAAATCTTTAATGTGACCACTCTACGAAATTGGAAACATCATTTCCTTTGTAATGAAATTGATCCCAATATTAGATTCGATCTCAGTCAAAAGTTATGCCCTGTACAAAACTGAAATGGGCAAAATGGTCCAATAAAATTGGTAAAAATTATAGATATGTCTCATCCCCATAAACAACATATCAAAATATGAGAATGATCCAACCCTAAGGGAATTAAATAAAAATATTTTACGATCCTCCAATACGTAAAATGCGGGGTGTTAAATTCTCCCCCCTTAGGAATTTCGCCTCAGAAATTCCAAGCAAGTAAAACAACTCTACATGCCTACATAAGCAACCAATTCTATTATCAAACTATCAACCATCAAACCATACATCCATAGCCCTATCCTAGCATGCAGAATTCTATCAACAATAATAGTATAATTTACAACGAGGTAAGAATGACACGACATTATTAAATCATACCAACGAAGAGTTATGGATGGATCGTCTTCATACTCTCTTCTGTCTCCCATGTACAATCTTCATCATCCTCACTCCATTGCACCTTTACTAGCATAACCGTCTTCCTCCTAAGCTATTTCATGTCATTCCCCACAATGCGAAGTGGTTTACGAGGTTTCGTAGCTACAGTCTCAATTTCTAGGCCTTCGTACTGCTCCGCAGAAACCACCACATTCAAATCGTGCACGAACTTCCGTAGAAAAGGCACATGGAAAACATTGTACACACTCGACATTTTCTCTGGTAAGTCCAATCAATATGTGAGCTTTCCAATCTGCTCAACTATCAGAAACGATCCAACAAACCTAGTGGATAACTTCCCTTTACTTCTGAATCGAATCACATGCTTCAACGGTGAAATCTTCATGAAAACCATATTGCCTACGTTAAATTCCGAATTCTTACGACGCTTATCGGCATAACTTTTCTGACGATCTTGGGCTGCCTTCATTCATTGATGGACGATCTCGATACAATCCGATGTCTCTCTAATTATATCTGGACCAAGTAGCAACTTATCTCCTGTCTCAAACCAACAAGCCAGAGAATTACACGGTCTATTGTACAACGCCTCGTATGGTGCTATCCCAATGCTCGACTGGTAATTGTTATTATACACAAATTCAAATAAATGTAGATGATCCTCCCATGATCCTCCAAAGTCTAATACGCAAGCCCTTGAAGTTATTCCAAAAGTAGGTTAACCCTCTCGGTTTGACCATCGGTTTGGGGATGATATGTCGTACTCAAACACAATTCAGTTCCCAAAGCTCATTGCAAACATTTCCAAAATCCACTCGTGAATAATAGATCTCGATCACTCACTGTGCTCTTCAGAATACCATGGAATTGAACTATCCATCTTATATAAAGCTCAACCAACTTCGATGTTGTCCTAGTCGATTAGACATGAATAAATCTAGCGCTTTTGGTTAAGCGATCCACTATAAACCAAATTCCTTCGTATCCTGCCCTTGTTCTATGTAGTCCATCGATATCTGCTTCCACTTCCATGTAGGAACTTCCAATGGCTGAAGCAACCCACTAGGCTTTTTATGTTCAATTTTCACCAATTGACAGTTCATGCACTTAGAAATAAACTTTCCAACATCCCTCTTTATACCTTCCCAATAGTAAGATCACTTCATGTCCTGGTACATCTTATTACCACCGGGATGAATCGTCAACTTCGGGTGATGACATTCCCTCAGAACCTCATCCCTCGATCTGTCAATATCAGGAACAACCAGTAATCCTTGTTTCCAAAGACAACCTTCTCGATCGACCTCGAATTCCTTATCCTCTACTTCCAACTTCTGGGTAATCTTGACAAGCTTTGCATTATGCTTTTTGTGACACCCCGGAATTTTAACGACGCTAAAGATGATGAATTAAAGAATAATTAGTGTGAAATACACTGTTAACAATGAATTAAGGAAAACATAATTAAATATCCAGAATTAATTAAAATGGACTACGCCATTGCGTCTGTCTCGAAATTCTGTTCAAGATAGACATTTGGTTTGCGTAAATCGGACACCGTAAGAAGAAGTTATTAGTGTTTGAAGTTTGTATGCATATAGGAAAGATATATACACATATAAAATTCAAAAATATTCAAAAATCAACAAAACCAGAAATTTGGCATGCGAATCGAGGAAGGGCCGAAATTTTGAAGTCGACCCGAGATCCGCTAGGTCGACCCGGGGGTTGATCCAGGGTCAACACCCCTGAAGGGGGGTCGATCTATGGGTCAACCCACCTGAAGGGGGCTCGACCCACCCGTGGTTCTAGAAGCTTCTCAGATGTGGACGATTCTGATGGCTTCTGGTCCAATCTGAAGGTCTTGGTTGCTCCGCTACTCCTATATAAAGGACCCTAAACCTAGGTTTTATTCACATAAAATAATGGTGACGGCGAAGCTCTGCTACAATGAAAAATTAATATGGCTTTTCTTCTTCTTCTTTTAAATCAATTCAAAGAAGATTATACATATTCGAAGGTTGCTATAACAAATTCAACGGTGGCTACAACAACTTATTAAACATGTTCTTCGCAGTAGTTTGGATCCGTTTCTTCTGATC
The DNA here is from genome assembly GCA_030737875.1 of Allium sativum. Taxonomy (NCBI): domain Eukaryota; kingdom Viridiplantae; phylum Streptophyta; class Magnoliopsida; order Asparagales; family Amaryllidaceae; genus Allium; species Allium sativum. The sequence goes on from CM060926.1 coordinate 327,432,907, forward strand.
TATTCACTATGTGTTCATGTTGCTTTTAGATCTAAATATTTAAATAGTAATCTTGATATGTATATAAAAATTGGATCTTGAATCAGTGCCTAATCAGTTCTATTATGACATAACTATCAGATCTGCTTTTATATGTTCATACCGCCGCCATATTAAATCTTGCCATAATATGCCTATGCCTAATTCTATCAGTGTATTATTGATTCGTTATTATGCCTGTTCTCGATTCTCTTCTCTCCCTCTTTTCCCTTTTTATTTTATATAGCCAGGCTACCTTCGAGCCTTGGCCTAACGCTGAAAAATGTGAACATGCGAAATTGGGAACGATTGGGAAAGACATAATTTGGGGCATAATTGATATTGGAAAATATGGATCCAAATTTGGGCATGAATTTGGAAATATACGAATATGGGTTTAGGGGCATATGTCTTGTTGGATAATATGAATTTAGGTACGCATTGGATATGGAATTGGGTATAAAATGGGACATGTATAAATACTGATTTGGGACATAAATTGGGACGTATGTGAATATGAATTTTAGGCATACATTGGAAAATATACGAATATGGATTTGGGTATAACTTGTATTGAAACGGGTGAATATGGACTATGGACATAAATTGGAGAAATATGTGGATTTGGGTTTGTGCATAACACACACACACATACACACACACACACACATATATATATATATATATGTCTTGACTTATAACTTGGGGAAAAAGAGCATATGGTGCATAATTAAAAGGTTAATTAAAAAGGGGTATAAAAGTCTATGATTTGAATAATTAATTGGGCTTATAATTAAATATGGGGAAAAAGATAAATAATCACCTATAATGACAAAGGTAGATTTGAATAAAAATGGAATGTTTAGTAATTACAATTAGGAATTGTAATTGCACTTATGACACGAGGTTAGGTTGCATTAGTGGTGAAAGTCAGCCCGGACCCGACTGGCATATCAAGCAGTCACTGATGTTGAACTTAATGTGAGAGGTCTAAGTGCGCAAATACGAATCGGGCCAAGGCACGAGGTTAGACCCAACTATGGAATAAGACAGCCCGAACCCGACCGGCATATCCAACATCCACATGTTGCAGGCCTAATGTGGGAGATCTAGCCTATTATAACCATAATTGGACATGATAGTGAATTGGACTACTTGACCTAATTTAATCCATAAGGATTGTATGATTATGAACTTGAGTTAGGGTTAAGTAAAACTGGAGGGTAGTGGGTGGGTTAAGTAAAATAGAGGGGGTGGGTAATATTTACATATAGGCCCATGAACTTAACCCAATAAGGTTATGTAATTAAAGACACCTAGTGGTATACATAACCAGTGGAAAATATAAGACACCCTTGTAGGGTAAGCATAAATTGTAGAAATGATAGAACTAGATATGCGTAATAATTTGCTAAGTAAACAACGATAAGTTGTAGTGACGGTGTAAATTGAATTTATGATTAAATGAGAAAGAATGAGGAAAACTTATAAAATAAATAAGTTATATTTAATCATAAATGGTAAGTGACATGTTAATTAGGAAACATGTGAATTGAGATATACTTAACAACGTATTAAGGAGAACATGTTATTGTAATGATGTAACCAAGCAAGAATATAAAATAGATTGTGGATTACAGACCTTGGGCCACAATCTAGAAAATAACATGTTGTGGGCTTATTAATAAACTTAAATGGATTAAGTTATATGACTGAAATTAATAAGCAAGAGAAACTTGGTAATTTGAATAAGAATTCAATATGAATGGGAATAACCAAGTTAAATGGAAACACGGTGAGGTAAGCCAAGCGCGTAAAAGAATGTTTAGACATAGGGTCTAACAACATATTAAAGAAAGGCGCTTGGACCAGTCCGTACGTTTGAGGATGAATAACCCAACGTGGTAGATCATCGAGGTGTTATAAGACATGAGGGGAGCGCATATTCATCTGATTATTATGATGGATTCAAAGGAATGGGAATGGAAAGCACGCGGCTTCCTGAAGTACGTAAGGTGCTCCTAGTAGTCCTTTGTGCAGTGAAAAATGTCTTAGGCTGTACTCGCAGAGGTTGGGTCTACGCGTAACTACTAGGTGGGTGGGCCTTGACTACAGATGTAGCTATGCAGTCAGAATGCTGTGACGAGGTGACACCAGGGTGATTCGATGGTTTCCTCACGAGGAGGTAGAGAGGGTCACGACCAACAAGGATAGTAGACCGTCGGATATCCGTCATCGACAGCCAGCGGGATGCGAAAAGACTAGAGTTAAACCTAAGATATCATTTCACCTTTCACTATCAAGGTATGGGGTTAAGGGTAGAAGCCACATGGATGTTTAGATTAGTCGTTATTAAGGTCGGTCGCTTAGCTCTGTAGTCTTTACTAATTGAGGGAGGGGCCGAGGTGGGGCCATAGCCACCATGAAAAATAGACCCGAGGAATATCTGTATTTGAAGGCACTTAAAGGCGGCCTGTACAGGTATGGAAAAGCTCCCGGTCGAGTTCCGTGTTTCTTGTTTAGCCATGCCACGGAACTCGGTGCACATTAGAGGACGTGCGATTGAGGCATCGAGCTACAATTATAGTACATACATGGCACAGTCTAGATACATGCATATCTGCTTTGGGTGGTGTATCGTAAACTAGAGGGCATTATTCCAATAAGGAATCTGATTCGATCGATGGTGGCAGTCCATACACTTACGTAGCGTAGTAATGGTAGATATATGCGGAATGTAACATTTTATATAGAGATCCGTACGTCACTCCGGCGTAGGATGAGGGACTACGTTCATTACGATGGAGACCGTGCGAGTGGGGTATCACGGGGTGTATCTTAGTATTGAGGGATAGCTACATATATTGTATTAGGTGAATCCATGGGAAAGTAAATGGGTATGATGCGCGTATAAGTCTTGAGTGCTATTAACCCAAGCAACTTAATAATCAAAAAAATGTAATGGAACGGTGTTAGTAGGGATCATTCTATTTCTGATATACTAGTATATGCGCGGTGTAGAGAAATGTATTTAAGAAGCACAATATATCATGTTCATCTTATCTTGCTCAGTTCACACTTGTTATTGTTACTGTTACTGTTATCTTGTTCTTCCAGTTTTATATACCTGCCATGGTACTTTTATTTATTTATATTTAAAAGTAACTAGACTCGCCAGACTTTATGTCCGACCCTTTTTGTTTCCTCTTCTCTCTGTTCCGTTTACCCCCAGGTTCTCAGGGTGGAAGTGCTTAGAGTTGATTTGGATTCTTTCAGCTTACCTTGGGTTTAGGATATGGATGTACAACTTTGACTTATTGTCAACTCTCTTATGGCTTTGCAAGGGAAATATGGTTTATGCTTTTGTACTCTGATATTTTTGGCTAGACAGACTATTAATGTAATTGGTTTCTTATGATGTAAACTCAGTATTTGGGACGATGATGTTTTGGTTTAAATAAAGTTTTTAATTCCGCTGCTATTTTATATGTCTGTCTTGTGCTATTATGTTCTTATTTACCTATAACGCTTCACGAAACTTAATGCATTCCCTTAGTGATTGACATTAACGGACATGGGGTATTACATTTGGTATCAGAACATATGGTTATAAGATCGGATAAAGTATTTTGAAAATGGTTTTAAAAAAGGTCTCAAAAACAAAGTATTTTGAAATAAAAAGTATGTTTTTGAAAAGCATATTTCTTAAAGCCATAAATATCTTCTCAATTCTCCACTTGATTTTTTTTCTTTTGATCGGGGAACCATTTCCTCTCAAAAGGGTATCCCTATTTCGACCTTGTTTCGTAGGCATGTTAAAACTATGGTACATGTCGAAGGGCAAAGAAGTGCCCAACCTCCATCTTTAGCCGCTGTGGTTTCACCTGCGTCTTATTTTCTCTCAAGCCTCGAAAGGATTTCCGTGCGATGGAGGCCGCTTTCAAGAGACTTGTTAGCATGTTGCACAAGGATGGTAAAAAGGAGAATAAGGGAGTTGGGGCTAAGGAGCACAGCCCAAAGAAGAAAAGAGGAAATACCATAATTTCGGAACGGTGGGTCATTTGGAGAAGGATTATAGAATGAGAAAAGGCGTTTGTTACCACTTTGTTAAGGCAGGACACCTCATTAAGGATTGCCCAAAGTGACAAAGACAAGGCCATAGGGCAGGAAGTTCTAGTGGGCAAGCTAATCACCAATACAAAACTGCTTATTTGCGATGGTTTAGCTAAAACCAGTAGCACATATGGTTATGTGCGATTGTTTTAGTTACAAACCGTAGCAGGTTGTCTGGAAGACAATGTAGAAGACAAATTTGTGATAGTTTTGTTTAAAACTAGTAGCAAATATTTATGATTTGCGATGTTTATTTTTAAATCTATGGCAAATGAAAACGGGTTGGTATTGGTGAATTTTCATGATTGTTAAATAGCTAGTTAATCACGGCAGAAAAAGCTAACACCTCCAATACTGTAATTGCGGTTAATGATATTTCAAAACTATCTAAAGGGCTGTTCTTTGGCTCATAACGGGTCTGTTAGCCAACGGACGCGTTGGACGCGTCGGACGCGTCGGACGCGTCTAACGCGTCCGTTGGCTAACGGCTCGTTTAGAGCCATTGGCACTTCTCCCCTTATTTCCCTACCCTTATAAATCCTCCCCTCACTCATCTTCTCCTCACTCACCTTCTTCCAACTCACCTTTTTCCACTCTTTCTTACAATGGAGAATCCATTTCCAAATGATGGTGATTCCGATTCAGACGCTTTAGAGGATATCAACCTAATTGGAGCGTACTTACGTGGTCGCCGAAGCGAAATAGGATGACGGATTCATACTTCGACGTATACCGGATTGATGTGGATAGACAACATACTTAACGGTCATCAGGCAAGATGTCAAAGGCAGTTTCGTATGAAACGGTTATGTTTTCTTTCGTTATGCGATAGGCTGGAAAGTTGCGGATTGACCACTTCATAAAATGTTACTTTTCGGGAAGCGGTTGGGATATTTTTATGGACTATTATCACCGCTAATTCGAACAGACAAGTGGTTGAAAGATTTCAAAGGTCAGGTTGCACAATCTTTCATTATTTTCATGCTGTTTTGATTGCCGTCCTAGTATTATCTACCGCTATTATAAAACCGGGTGATCCTCAATTTAACTCAATTCCTGCTGAAATTAGCAATGATAACCGTTACTATCCGTACTTTAATAACTGTATTGGTGCAATAGATGGCACACATGTTATGGCACACTTACCACCAGATCGAATTGTTCCGTATATCGGACGAAAAGGATACGCTACACAGAATATTTTGGCTGTATGCTCGTTCGATTTACTATTTACGTATGTTGTATCTGGATGGGAAGGTACTGCACACGACAGTCGAATTTTTAATTCTGTGGTGAATGACAGAAGTTCCAATTTTCCTCATCCTCCTACTGGCCAGTATTATGTTGCGGATTCCGGTTTTCCACTTACAACTGTGTATATACCACCATATCGAAATGTTAGATATCACATCCCCAGTTTCGTATGACCACAAATCAACCGAAATCCCATAATGAAAATTTTAATTTCTACTATTCTAGTTTACGTACGGCAATTGAGAGGACATTCGGAATATGGAAAAAGAAATTTGTTATACTCAGAAATATGTCAACCTACAAGTTCGCAGCTCAAACAAAAATTCTTGTTGCTACGATGGCTATACACAATTATATACGCAAATACAATATGGGTGATCCAGATTTTATGGCTTATGATGATGATCCAAATCTTATTCCAGAAGAGTACGAACAAGAATACGCCGACGTGCGAAACATAGGCAAGAATGACCTAGCACCGGCTCAACGCTATCAAGGCAGCGCTGATATGGCAGTGCGTCGCGATCACATAAGAGACGAACTTGTTGCAGTAGGATTGCACTAATAGATTTCTGCAATGTATCACTTTATCTACTGTTTTCTTATTTCTACAATGTATCCCTTTAGCTGCTTTTTTTTAATTTCTGCAATGTATCACTTTCTGTACTGTTTTTATGTAATGAACTGTTATGTTTTGTTAACTGTGTTATTCTGCAATAATTATAATGTTATGTTTTAATCTGTAATTAGTTAAATTACAAAATATAAATAAAATACTCCACTTAAATTCTCCGCTTAAATACTCCGTCAAAACCGTCAAACGCATGGTCCGCTAACTACTATTCTCCGCTATAACGCTATAATACTCCGCTCAAATTCTCCGCTTAAATTCTCCGCTTCCGCTTGCAAAGAACACACACTAAAAGATCCGTTGAACACATCTATCTAGAGTTAGAAAGAAAATTAACGTAAATCATTTCTTTTTTCCCCTAATTCAAACCCTGAGGAAAACATCCATGGAATCAAAATTTTGCAATTAAGATCTAATCTGTAGTTTCAAAGGAGCTTTGATTTGAAGGAATCCCTGGATTTCAAAAGAGTTTCGTGCGATCTGAAGGAGACTCATGCATCTCTTAATCTGAACAGATCCCTTCAAGTGAATGCGTATCTCTTGAAGATTGAAGGCACCGACTGTATGAAGGCAACAATTGTTCCATGCATAGTAAGTTTAATTTTATTCTTAAGCTTCTTTTGTTTTAGAAATTTCAGAAGAGATTAAATAGTTATAATAGAGTTAAATGAGGTATGAGATGTTTGTTGGGTTTTTTTATATTCACTTATAGTTGATTTTACTGTTAATATATATATATATATATATATATATATATATATATATATATATATATATATATGGAAAGTCTAAAGAGACACAAAATTTTGACATAAAATTAAATACACAAAATCTGAACCATTAGATGTCCCTCTGAATTCAACCTCACACATAAATAAAAATAATTTTTATGGTCCAGATTTTATGTACATAGTTTTGTGTTAAATTTTGTGTCCCTATAGCCGCATATATATATATATATATATATATATATATATATATATACATATATATATGGCGAGCATTCAATGACACCCCAAAAATAGAGCACCCGTTTGACCCTCCGTTTTCTATCTTTCATTTATTTTAATTAAAGTCAGTGGGAGGTGAGAGAGTTAATGGAAGGAGGGAAAGAGAAAATGTGTAATGGAAAAGTGGTAGGCTAAAGGGGTGCTCGGTGCCATTGAACCTAACTCATATATATATGTATATTTATTTATTTCAGAACAACAATAATGAAGCTTGCAACCTGTTTTAATCGTCCTGACTAAAGTAATAACAAAGTTGGTCACTGTTCTAATTTGTGAATGTTTAGTTCCAAAATAGCTTTTTCTCTCTATTAGCGAAAATTTGTTTCTTTCATAAGTTGTTGACCCTTTTTTTAAATAAATTATGCAAGTAGAGAAGCTGTGGAAACTCTTTATATTGAAAGATTGTTAGCGATTTTCTTTTCTGCTTTAGCATATGAAGCTTGCAACACCAACATAGAAGTAACTGGATTTATTTGGTACAAAATATTTATGATTTGTTTCTATTTGCAGTGTTAAACACTCTGGTGCTTATACAACGAGTTTACAAACTATAAAAATGCAATGACTTCTTCAACGACTGGCTTATGAAACAAACTATATGTATATAAATAATAAGAAATCATTCTTCAGTTGATTTTTTGTTATAATGTTGCTCTCAACCAGTGGAGGTCCTTCAGGTGGAACTTGACTGCCAGTGCTGCTTGCCCAAACCCTCAGGGATCCTACCACTATGGAAGTATCAACATCATACACATCATCAAGCTCGTTGCACACTCTGGCATGTTCGAGGGCAAGAAGTGGTACGCATTTAACGAGATTTTTCACATAGATACAGAAACTCCATTGAAGCTGGCAGAGTACTCTGGACTTGTCGGTAAGGAATTCCGGTACAATCCAACTAAGGATACTCCCGCTTCTCCCGACGGTGGCCCAATTACTATTAAATCTCCTAGCGCTGAGTTTTGTACATTTATCGAGATCATCATTGAGAACCCCGAGCGGAGCCCTAACTTCTTCCATATTGATGGATAATCCTTTTTCCTCGTTGGTTAAGTTATGCTATCCTTTTTCGCATTGTATTGATGCAAATATACTATGTATATCTACCAAGTTTCATGATCACCATTGTTTATATGTGCAGGATGAGGCCAGGGAAGTGGAGTCCGGAAAAAAGGTCGACATACAACCTGCTTGATGTGGTAAGTAGGCACACTGTGCAGGTGTTCGGCAACTCATGGCTGGCGATCATGACCACGTTCGACAATGCCGGCAGGTCGAACTTCAGGTTGGAGCATAAACTAAATTTTAGATGTTCGCTTTATTATCAACATTATTAAAATCTACTGGGTATCAGGCTTATGCACAATTAAGTATAAACTAAATTTTAGATGTTCCATACCTCATATATTTCATTTACCACACCACAAAAATGAGTTGTTACGACTTTATGATTTTATCTATTTTCTTTCTATATATCTCTTTTAGTACTTGGAAAGTATATCAGTAATGATGTGCATTGTCTCTTTTTTATAAGTTGAATAGATAGAAAGTATCTAACCCCAACCTTTTTTAATGATTTTTCCTAAATTTTCATCCTAGTTCTTGTCTGGTTATACGCAAATGTCACTAGTTACTAATTGAGAATTGCTTGCTCATGAAAGTGGCAGTTCTAAGATCATGGCTGACATTAGAAAATATACTAAAAAGTGTTGTGAGAAGGTACATTGATATTTCATACTAAATGGTCATTGGTTTACTATCAGTTTCGCTTTACTTTTATGAAATTGTTTCAGGCAACAAATCTTATATATGAAGTAATTTGAGTAAGAAGTCATTGGTGTTTTCACAATAATCGCGAAAATGTCTGAACTTGCTTGAGAGACATTTACCTTTTCAGACATCAGTCAAACTAAAGTTCTAGTTAGTCATCACTACCTAAAATATCCAACCTGTAAAATTTGCATGAACTTATATTTGCTCTTTTGCTTAAGAGGCAATGCACTTATTTGTTAATTAATTCATAAATTTAGTGGAATATATTAATTGTCTAAATTGATGATATGATTATTGGATGGAGATGACAATAAAAATAGTTAATCACATGAATTTAATGTTAGTTTGGTTCAATAAATCCTTTCTTCATTTCACTTAGGTATTCTTCATCTGAATTGTTTCACCGGGATGTAATTACATGCATATGAAATAATGGCTTTATGTAAGTTCACATACAGATGCTATTGTTTTGTCATTATGGATGTTATTGATTGAGCATTTTGTAGACATGACAGTGAATATTAACTCTCTTGTTACCATTCCACAGAAACTGAATATCCACTTTCTTGATACCGTGACAAGGGAATTGAGTCTGGTTGGAAAAGTATAATAAAGTTGACATTGACGAAATTATATTTACCTGAATTATATAGTAAGCACGATGCCAAAAATCCAAATGTTTAATTTATCATAAAATGAATATGGCTTTCTATAAGTTAACATAAAATACACTGAACTATTCATCTTTTTGTAGCCTTTATTTTTTGTTATTATGGTTGTTATCGATCGATCTGTTCACATACATGATACTAAATATTCTCTTGGATACCATTTCATGGGAAACTGAACATCAACTTTCTTGATACCATTGCAAGGGAGTTGAGTCAGGCCGGAAAGGTACAATAAAATTGGCACTGACGAAAATAATTTATCTGAAATACATAGTAAGCATGATGCCAGTTTCCAATATCCAAATACCTATTTTATCGTAAAATGACCTTTTTTTAACTGTAACCTGTACTTTACTACTATTGTTAATAGGTTCCCAGATGACATCATTATTAAATTCATTGAATTTCTTACATATATTGCAGTTATTTAGTTTATTATTTATCAAAAAAAAATGCTTTTTCTTGTATGGTTTTTTTTGGGTGTGGGGGAGGGGAGATGTTGCAAAGCTAATGTGTTCAAATTGAACTTATTATTTCTAATATATAATAAACTGTTTCCTCTTATTGTCTTATCGATGTTTGGTGGGCAGCACAGAGGAAACTTCATTATTGGCTCTTCCTTTCTTTCAAGCAAGCTTCAAAATATCGAGTCAATCAAACTTCTAAATTTTCCAGTTGTACATTTGAAAGCTACCAATCAGGATAGAAAATGTGTGTGATTTTCACTAGTTGCATGCACAGCGGGTTAAGAACATTTTCAATTACTCAAATGTGAATAAATGGTTGAAAAGCAAGAATATTGTTGGTTGTACACATGTATTGAAAAGCTCAAGCAACATTTTTAAATAATTTGTTGAATTAGTTATTTATACTACTAGTTATGCCTATTTGATTAATATAGGAAAAAAATACATACATGCTACGTATAATCTCGTTTCTTGGAAACAATCTTATCATTGATGCATTTGTATTGTTTGTGTTTGGATTTACTTGCTTTGATTGCTACAGCTTAATTATCCTCAGTGCACCATCATCATACTAAAAAATATATGTAATGCGATGTAAATTTATTTGTTGTGGATTTCTCTTTTAGGAAGCAGATCGGGTCTTGAAAATCTGAAACTGAGCCTACTACCTGCAAGCATTATTAACGCTGTTAATTGAATAAATATAAGAGAATGGCTGACCATAGTTACACATTAGAAAGATGGCTAATTTACTTAAATACACGAAATTATATACATTTTAGAAATTATGTTACAATATTCATTACAAAAATAGTTTGATCAACCATGTAATACCAATCAATGATCAAGACAAATTAGTTTGATGGCGTAGATGGATTCTAAGTGTAGATGTAATCAATATGAGCATAGATATAATCAATATAATCACTATCTTTCTGCTCACTATAGATGTAATCGTTATAATTTTGTGTAATAAAAAACTGTCTGATAAAACTAAAAGCGACACCTTTGTGCAAACTGGAAGAGTTCATGCAGTGATGCAGCATGAGCTATGGTTGCAGCAATTAGCATGAGAGTAATAAGTGTTGGGAAACAATGGCTAAGTCGCGGACTAGCTGTGACGATCCCAAAACCCTGTGACACGGTGTTAAGGATAGTCATTGGAATATAACACATTAATCATCATTAGCAGATCACAGATAATAGCATAAACAGAAAATAGAATAATTTACACACACATGACAGCGGAATCATATAGATATCATCACATCAGAGAGCACAGTACAGGATACAACTTAGTGCATAATGATACATAATCAGTCACCATCGCCTGAGGCGGAATCATACATAAAGAGTACACAAAATAAATATCAGTCTACATCGCCAATGGCGGAATCATAATATAGATACAATAATGGCGGAGAAAATCCAAGTTAGCACGGTGTAGTCAAGCCTCGCCATGAGCCAAAAGTGCGTCAGAAACCTGTAACTAGGCTGCCCGTGTGAAAATGAGGGCATCCGAGTTTGCAAGGTGAAACAAACTACGAGTCAGTCATGGAACTGGTATGAGAAATCTACTTAACTTATTAATAACAATAATAAGGCAAATCAAAGGACCACGCCACTTTCACGGAACGAGTTTACTCCAATGAGTGCTAGTGCATGAAATAAAGTAAATGATTAAATCATCGCAATGCTTTTTATAAAATGAAGCCATTATAAGACTCAGGTCCCATCACACAATGCAACGCAAGCCGGAGGATAGAGTTTTTACCTTATAATGGCCAAAAATGCTTCATACGTATAAAACAAAAGTGTTTGATATTATTACTAGTGCATATATATTTCAATAGCGATTTCAATCATAAATATCAATCATAGGCGGCATAAATGACCCATACCACTATGTCGCCGTACTAGTAATACAATCACGTCCGCATATTTCGTATTGGAAATTGGGTTCCTTCATGAGTCGAGGCAAGGGGCAAGCTCCTCTCCGTTCGAGACACTCTAGCAAATGTCACAGGACCCCACTATGATCCTTAGAATCGGCTGGGCCGGTCCTCTCTTACTTTTGAGGATTGGCAACTCCTGAACACACGTTTCCCACTCCTTACAGACCTATAATCGAGGCGCCTCGCATTCCAACAACCACACAGGTGAAAAATATATATAATGTCAGGGCTGGTAGGTCACTGACACCATCTTAGCTAGAAAGAAACGCCGTGCTCTCCCAGCGGTCCGTCTCCCGTTTTTGACTCATACCGAGGTGTGAGGCTCGCGAATTCACGTTATACACAAAGCTACGTCACACAGACCATGCTTTGATCATCAACCACAAGACCTTGCTTTGCAACAGAAGCCTTGATCATATGCCACTTAGGCGTGCCACACAGGCAATACACTCAATGTGACTGATTTCTATCAATACATAATCTCTGAGCTCGTACGTCTCAGAGAAGGGCGTTAAGTAAGAGAATAAATTCTCCGCCGCCAAACAGATATATATTTAACAGAGATCAATCAACACAGAGCAAAATCCAATGTCAGACACACTGTCCATTTACAAGTCCGTTCTGGGTTTGAACGAAACCGGAGGCACCAAATTCCTCGCATATCCGTACAATCAACAGTATGTCTGGACAGCTACTACTTCAGCCCCTTCATGGTAGCTACTCCAATCACGAGCATCAGTAACGCCCATCCATCCAATGTGAAGATCGTCGGTCTTCAACCGTCTTTGACTCTTCGACTTCTCAACGTCGATCGATTATTTGAAATGAAATGAACTCGGCCTTTTCAAATAACCCACGTATATTTAGATTTTCAAATCAATTAATCACATGGTTGGACTATTCAACATACACATTTCAGTTCTTTAGTTATAATTCTCATGTTAAATACATTCAACCATCACATATCAAGCAAACACAACAAAATTGGCTTATTTCCACTCTATATCGTCTATAGTATTTTATAACGATATATCGCCATTTTTATTTAATTTAAAACGGCCATATTTAATTAAACGACGTTTCAGGTCGTGCCGATGCAGTGGCGCTGTTTTTCACAAATTTTGTTTTACACATATATGAAAATCTAACCGTTGGATCTTCACAAATTTTATATCATTAGGAAGGTCATTTCAAAATCCAACGGTTTCAGTTTTGGAAAAATCCGACGGTCGGATTTTCCACACTAGTCATTTGAAGTTACGATTTCAATTTACGAACTGCAACGTCGTTATTCGATTTAATTTAATTATATTTATATATATATATAAATATAATCGTTTCTGGTGCTGTTTTTCTTCAGATTTGAATTAAACATTCCAGACAATCGAACCGTCAGATCTTCACAAAGTTGGTACCGTTGGAAAGATATTTCCAAGGCGAACCCAACGGTTGCGGTTTCGGGAAAATCCAATGGTCGGATTTCCCGCACAAGTCATTTGAAATCACGGTTTCAAAACACGAACTGCACGGCCACGTTTCGTTTTAATTTTATTTATATTTATATATTTATATAAATATAGTTCATTCACAAATTCCTATATCGTTTTCACTTCAATTATTTCACTAACGCCTTTAAATTTTGGAAAATTTCGCCATAACCTCCTTTGTACGGGAGGGGCTGGGAAAATTCCCAAATAGTCACACGGGCGTCTCATGTCAAAAAGAAAAAGAAAAAGCCAAGCGGCTAGCCAACAGGCTCATAAAATCATCACCCAAACAAAACAGTAAATGTGTACCTATTTGTCGGGCACAAAATTTTATTCCTCTTCTCTAGCCCCTTTGCTATAACCTGTTCAATAAATATGCATGTACATATATACAATTTTTTATCACTTATCATTTTCCATTCAACTTCATATTTGATTTACTTTGGTTTAAAAACACCATTTATTCTAATGTTGCATGCATAGGCTAAAATCATATCATTAGCTAATTAATGTATATTTCAACTCATGCATATTTATTTGAACAAGTGGCTATTTTTAAGACTTCACATTTCAAAGATGATAATCAACACATGACTATTTTATTTAGTTCCACAAATATTTATTTCAACGTCCGCATATCTTTAGCATATCACATATATGATAAAAATGATATTTTTATCACTTAAAATATTTATTCGACAAATGGAGGTATTCAACACTTCATAGTTTCAATAAAAATGTAATTTTTATTGTTCGATCTTTTTATTCAACACATGAATTTTTCCACTACACACACTTCTCAACACATGAGCATTTCCACACATGGATATTTTATTTATATTGTTCATATTAGAAAGATGGAATTTTTATTGTTGAAACAATTTATATATATATAAGGCGAATATTTTTCATACTTCATATATATTATAAAAAGGTGATTTTTATTGTTTAAACACTTCATTCATTCACAAATGAATTTAATTTTCACACATCACTTTTCAACACATGAACATTTCCACACATGGATATAGTTTCAACATATGGCTTTAATTTCAACGCATGAAGATAAATTCAACATATGAAAATAATTCTAACACATAAAGATTATTCAAAATTTCGGCAGCATAACGGCAGGGTAGTTAAAACCAGCACCGTCCCTAGTACGGCTCCTCGCTCTACCTTAAAACCTCGCGGTTTTTGACAATGGGGATTCATGCATCTAATTCGCACGCAGGCGACATGTTTTATTTTTATTTCCACAAATATTTCCAATTCATTTCAATCACCAATGGGTATTTTTCAACCACAACCAAACAATATCAACCACAAACAATTATTCAACCATTTGTATTTTTCATCCAATATTTCACACCAATTCACAACAATAAATATCGTCCATGGTTTGTGGACGAGGGGAGTACATATACATATTATTGCTATATTTCACTTGCATTTCAACACATATATCAATTATTCTATGCATGTATAATTCATACCTCGCTTGTATAGCTTACACCACGCATGTACATGAGGTATACTGCACGTGTGTAATTTATATTTCGCTTATATAATTTATACACGATATTTTCCATTCAAATCCATTTAATTTAGATTTCTCACATTGGTTTTCGGAGTGCTAAAAATCATAGATGACTCAGAAAAATACGCGGCTTCTTCTATGTGGTAGAGAGCTTCCTTGCGGTCCCGATGTTTCAGGTTTTATCGAATTTCATCAACACACTAAAAAGATATGATTTTTCAAAGTTCAAACATAAAAAAGGACTCACCTTTCACGTTGGTTCAAAACTAGGTCTTCGATTTGCACTCAAACCGTGAAGCGATGCGAGGATCGGGCTACACGACGTCGAAGAGGGAGGTGCAGGCTTCTCGGCGCCGGCGGTGGGGTCCTCTGCGGCGGCCTGAGGCGAGCTCGGCGGCGGTCCAAAGGCGCTGCCTTTGTGGAGGTGGTTCGCACGACTTACACAACGATAAAATACAATACAGGGATGGATTTGTAGAGGAAGGAACGAGCTTCGAAATGGATTCTAGAACGCTTGATTTCGTTGAGAATCGGAAGAGAAATCGAAGAGAGAAGTTTGGGAGCAATTTCCGCCGTGCGCGCCTGATGATCGGGGAGAGAGAAAGTGATTTGGGGGAATAAAATTGGCCAGGTTTATTTTTATATATATTTAATTTCAAAAATCCGAAAATACCCCTTGCCTCATACGAAGCCCAATCCAAACCCAACGACTGTCGTCCCTAGCTAAATACCCCCATTCCGAACACAATGGGATATGTTTCGTTGGCCAATTCGACTGTTACAGTCAGTTATTCTTCAAATTAAAGTATAAATCAACTAATTTTAACTTTGAACGCACATTTCAATTTGCCAGGGCCAAAAACTGATTCAAAAAATTTCAGAAAAATAAATCTAGCTATGTTTTGACGCTACGGTCCCAACAAAACTAGTTTCATCGAATTTTGAGATCGTTTGAAAAATATCAATTTTCCAGGGCTATATATTCTATATAGCGACCTTTCTGAAAATTCATTCGGCCATAACTTTTGATTCCCGTTATGAAACTTCGATTTTTCATATTCGTTAGAAAGGTATTGATAAACAGATTTAAATATTTCTGGTTTCACTAAAATCCGTTATATTTTCCACCCTGCACAGTCAGTCAAAGTTTGAATTCAAATTTTCAAACTGACTCACTATTTCTAATTCACTATTTTATTGAAATATTCTATTTCAATTGTTCAAATTCCTTTGAAATCACCAATTTAAAAATTTCCAGCGAGCTTTCCAGCACATTTCTGCAACTTTTCTGCAACTTTCTGCAACTTTCCAACGAGCTTTCTACGCCATTCGACGGCGTTTTCGACCAATCTAACTATTCTAATCAATCATAAAACATACCATAGAGTCATAGAAATATGTAATAGCAACCACAAACAGCAAACAACCATTCAAATGAATCAAAATGGATCAAAAGTGGTCAAAACTCCTTATTTTCCCTTAAGCATGTTTAAATAAGACTAATCATAGAATTAATTAAACTTAACTAAATCGAACCAAATTTCTAACAGAGGCATAAAATATTATTTAAGAATTTCTAAACATTTTTCCAGAATTTATTGATGTATAAATTCGCTAATCTTCACTAATCACCCTTAATTAACTGTAATTAGTGTCAAAACGATGCTATCACTCACCTTGGCCACAAACAAAATTCTCAGAACTGAAACTCCTCTGATTTGGGGCGAATACCGATGTCCAATAGCAGCTCTAACCTTGCTTTGGTGCTTTTTCTTCTTAATTTGATGTTGCTAAGCCTAATCTTCAATTAGAAAGTGATTTGGGGTGTTTTAGATGTAGGAGGCCATTGTTAGAGTGTCCAAGAATGAAAGTGGCGGCTGGAAAATGTCTAAAGAAATGTTTTCTAACCCTAATCAGCCCCTATATACCCCTAAACCCGAAATTCCCCCCTGGGCCTAGCTGCTAATCACCCGGTTAAGCCCAATTAAGCTGTTCTTCACCATCTGAAACTTGTTTCAGCCATATCTCCCAAACGGCGAGTCCATTTGGCTAATGTGACCACTCTACGGGATTGTAAACCATCATCCGGAGCCAATGAAAGTAGTTTCAGGTCAAAATTCCTTCCTAGTCAAAAGTTATGTCCAAAACAGTGCCGACTAGGGGTAAAATGGTCATTTAAAAATCGGGAAAAATCATGAACATGGGAGATGACCCTACTAGTCGTTCCCCAAGAGTACATGACCATACGACTTCATACGAAAGAGAAATAAATATTCTACAATCCTCCGATGCATAGAATGCGGGTCGTTACACTCTCCCCCCCATAAGAAATTTCGTCCCCGAAATTCCTTAACCCAAACATACAAAGGATCCCGCATGCCTAACAACCACATACAACAATCAAACATGCAAAACAAGCAACCAAGCCTATCCTAGCATGCGGAAAACTAAATCGAAGTCAAAATCTTACCAGGCAAAGAGTTCTGGATAAGCCTTCCTAATGTTCTCCTCTGTCTCCCAAGTACAATCATTCTCGTCCTCGCCCCACTGAACCTTGACTAGCTTCACCGCCTTCCTTCGAAGTTGCTTCATGCCGTGCTCGACAATACGGGCCGGCTTGCGGTTCCCAACCGCCTCCGGTTCTACTTCGAAGTCCTCCAACTGATCAGGTGGAACAGTCATATCTGGGTCGTGAACGAACTTCCTTAGTTGGGAAACATGAAATACATTGTGAACTCCCGCCATTTTCTCTGGTAAGCCTACTTTATATGCCAAATTCCCGACTAGTTCGAGAACAGGGAATGGGCCAACGAATCTTGGTGCCAACTTGCTTCTCCTGCCAAATCGTATTACGCTCTTCAACGGAGAAATCTTGACAAACACCAAGTCGCCAACGGAGAATTTTAAGTCTCTTCTCCCCTTATCGGCATAACTCTTCTGCCTATCTTGGGCAGCCTTCATTCGTTGTTGAATGGTCTTGATTTTATCTGAAGTTTCCCTCACCACATCTGGTCCAAGCATAAACTTCTCGCCAGTCTCTATCCAATATGATGGTGAGTTGCATGGTCTTCCGTACAAAGCTTCAAACGGAGCCATACCGATACTGGATTGGTAGCTATTATTATATGCAAACTCTACTAGATGCAAATGATCATCCCATGATCCACCAAAATCCAATATACATGCTCTCAAGAGATCTTCCAAAATACGATTCACCCTCTCCGTCTGACCGTCGGTCTGAGGATGATATGCGGTACTGAGATGTAACTCTGACCCTAGAGCCTCTTGTAAGCTGTTCCAAAACCCACTAGTGAACAACGGGTCTCGGTCACTCACAATGCTTTTAGGTACTCCATGAAATCTCACTACCCACTTCATATACAATTCTGCTAACTTAGCTGCCGTTCTGGTTGATTTGACTGGTATAAATCTTGCACTTTTAGTCAATCAGTCTACAATCACCCAAATGCTATCATGTCCCGATCTAGTCCTCGGTAAACCATCGATGAAATCCATCGATACTTGCTCCCATTTCCATTCGGGAATTTCTAGTGGCTGTAACAACCCACTAGGCTTCTTTTGCTCGGCTTTAACTAGCTGGCAATTCATGCACTTAGATATAAACTTCCCAACGTCTCTTTTCATTCCTTCCCAGTAGTAAGTCTGCTTCATGTCTCGATACATTTTATTACCACCGGGGTGTATAGTCAGCTTTGAGTGATGACATTCTCTAAGCACTTCATCTCTCAATCCATTGACATTGGGTACAACGAGCTTTCAATTCTTTCTAAGCCATCCATCTTGATCAAGCCCATACTTGTTCATCTCCTCATCGGTGTCCACCCTTAACTTGGAGATGATTTCCAATAGGTTAGGATCGTCCCTCTGACTAGAGCCGATCCGCTCAATTAAAGTGGGTCTGATCGTCAAACTTGCTAGCATTTCTGGGTCCAATTCGCACTTTGGTCTGAAATCAAACCCCGCGATATACTCCAGTTGCTTCCATTCTAAAAACATAGCCACTAAACTGGCATGTCTTCTACTCAATGCATCAGCCACCGCATTGCCCTTCCCCGGTGTATATGCAATGTCAAAATCATAGGAAGCCAAGAATTCTAACCACCTTTGTTGCCGGAGATTTAGATCCTTCTGGGAGAAGAGATACTTCAACGACTTATGATCTGTAAACAGCTCAAATCTTTCTCCCAAGAGATAGTGTCTCCACATCTTTAACGCGAACACAATTGCTGCTAATTCCAAATCATGGGCAGGGTATCTTCTCTCGTGCGGTTTCAATTGCCGGCTTGCATAAGCAACAACCCTACCTCCTTGCATCAATACAGCACCCAGTCCGGTACCACAGGCATCCGTGTATACCGTCATCTCTTCGTTCCCTTTAGGAATGACTAACACTGGAGCGCTTATCAATTTGTCCTTTAGACTCTTGAATGCATTCTCGCACCTTCCATCCCAGACAAAATCTTGATTCTTCTTGGTCAACTGGGTCAATGGTGCTGCTATCTTGGAGAAACCTTGGATAAACTTACGATAATATCCCGCTAACCCCAAGAAACTTCTTACGTCTGTTGCATTCTTGGGCGTAGGCCAATCCTGTACCGTAGCCACCTTCGCCGGGTCTACAGCAATACCGTTCTCTGATACAACATGGCCCAAGAACCTCACTTCCCTCTTCCAGAAGTGACACTTAGAAAACTTTGCTTTCAATTGGTGTTTTCTCAACACCTCCATCACTATTCTTAAATGTCCCTTGTGTTCTTCCTCTGTCCTCGAGTAGACCAAAATATCATCACGAACACAAGGACAAACTTATTCAACTGATCTCTGAATACCCTATTCATAAGATCCACAAAATATGCTGGGGCATTGGTCAGCCCGAATGGCATGACCAACCACTCATAAAACCCAGACGGCGTCTGAAATGCCGTTTTAGCTATACTCTCAGCTTCCACTCTAAGCTGATGAAAACCTGTCGCGAGATCCAACTGAGAAAATACTCTCGCGCCACTCAACTGATCGAACAAATCATCTATCCGCGGTAGAGGATACTTGTTCTTCCTCGTCACTTTATTCAACTCGTGGTAGTCTACACACAAACGAAGGGAACCATCCGCCTTGGTAGCAAACACAACTGGTGCTCCCCATTCAGAAACACTCCTTCTGATAAATCCCTTCTTCAAAAGATCGCTGAATTGCACCTCGAGCTCTCGCTGCTCCCTTGGTGCCATACGACGAAGTGGCATCACTATAGGTCTGGCATCTTTTACCAAATCAATACGGAACTCAATCTCTCGGTGTGGTGGAAGTCCAGTCACTTCTTCGAAAACATCCGGATACTGGCCAACCACGGGCAAACCTGACAACTCACTATGCGGAATGTCGAGGGAGTTTAGAAAACTAGCCAATACCCCCTCACTGGGTAGACCACCAAACACTATCCTCCGCCCATCATCCGCTCTAGCTGTCACCAAAAAGCCCTCACAGTCTACCACCACCCCGTATCTTCGGAGCCAATCTACTCCCAAAATAATGCCAAACCCAGTAAAGCCCAAAACAAAGCAATCACAAACAAACATGCATCCATGACTCGATAGGACCACATTACGACAAATCATGCTAAGTCTAGTAGAACCACCAATCGGGTTCGTCACTACTAAAGGTCTATCGACAATCTCGGGCTCCAATCCCAACCTATCTACCAGGTAACTAGATATGAAAGAACTGGAAGCTCCGGTATCAAACAAAACTCTAACAGGAACATCGTAAACAGAAAGCATACCTTGAATGACGACATTCTTTCCCTTCTCCGCCGCAGTTGGGGCATTCGACGAAGAAGGAATAGCATTAAGAGCATATGCTTTCACCATTTGCTTTTCTTTAGGGGGTTGCGGACACTTGTCCTTGTGATGTCCCATTTGGCCAATATTGAAGCACTTCCTATCCGCTGGCTTGGCCCGACAATTACTAGCATAATGGCCCTTCTCACCACAGCTGAAGCACTCAACATCTTGCTTATTCTTTTTCTTCTGGCCATCCTTAGTCTGATTCTGCTTTCTCTTATTCTGGGAACCACCTTTGCCTCCACCACTTGCTTGTGGCTTTGGCTCATATGCGGATGCAACCTCAGTCTTCGGCTTAGGGTAGAGACTCTCTGATCTTAATGCTTTCCCCACAATCGATTCAAACGTCTCATCGATGTGGTTAATAAGCCTTTCCCCCAAGTACTGATCCAAACCCGTTATGAATTTCTCGTTCTTCTTTTCGGAAGTATCAATAAGAGATATCCCATATTTCGACAAAGTGTCGAATTTAGCAATATACTCCGAGACAGCTCTGCCATTCTGCTTGAGCTCCAAGAATTTCTTAAACATCACTGACTTCTGAGCATCTGGAATGAACTTCTCGCTAAAGCGAGCTTTAAACTGTTCCCAAGTAATTTGATCTTCGGGAGTAGCTGCCTTTATAGCATTCCACCAATTCATTGCCCGCCCTTGCAGCTGACGGGACGCTAGCTTTCTCTTCATCGCATCCTCGATACCCAAATCCTCGAAGATACGTTTGCAACTATCCAACCAATCTTGAACATCCGTGGCCGACTCCGTTCCGTGAAACGGCTTCCCACCAAGGCTAGTATAATCCTTATTTAGCTTGGCGAAGTCGACCCTCGGCGCCTGCACTATTGGACCACCACCATTTCCATCATTGGGAGCTGCCCTCCGTACATCTCTAAGCATTTCTCTCATGAGGTCAGTAAACATCGTCCTCATGTCAGCAGCATTCCCATTATTGGCCCCTCTACCGGTACCTCTAACATATCGGCTCATCGTCAATCTGAAAAAGGAAACGATTAACGACTCCATAGTGGTACTAGTGCAGCACGACTCCATTCTTATACTACTAATAGTATACATATATAGCTTTTTAAAAACCAAAATAATCACAAATACGCTCTCTCGTATACGTATATTATCTCTCCCTGATAACTCCCCTAGGTTAACTACGCAACCTAGAGCTCTGATACCAAGTGTGACGGCCCGCCCCGCACCACTCTGCATTTCCTCCAAAAGTGCGCTGTACACATGCCCGACTAGCACGGAACGGTCGCCAGAAGAAAGGAAAGAAGAGAATGAACTAATCAAGGAACCTGTAGAATGTCTCATAGCGCATGGAATAAAATATAATAATAATATACTTGACATAAAACAGGTGAGACAGTGTATAAGCTGATAACTAATAATCAATGTCAACATCAGAGCAGCGGAAATCCAAATACAGCTTATTACAACTTTCCAAATTTACTGTCTCTAACAAAAGAAAGCTAAAGTGGAAGATGCACCACCAATGCCCAAGCAGTGATCTTCAACAACACAGGGAGAATACTATATATATATGTTACGTGGAAGCCTCCTGCTCGTCTCCGGATCATCTACCCGTGCATCACCAGCTAACCTGTCTCTAGTCTGCTCGTGTGAGCACCCAGAGTAATAAGAGGAGACATAAAACTCTGGGTCAGACATAAAGCCTGGTATGAGCGATAAGCATCTAAACAGAATAATAACAGGTATACTAAACCATACCTGAACCTGGACCTGCACCCAAAGAGTTAGTACCACATACCGTACAATACCCTAAGGTGCCATAATAAATAGTGTAAGAATACGGGGGTGGGGTGTGCATGTCTTAATGATAGCAACCAAATCAACCATAACAACCATCCTCATATCTCTCACTCAGTGCGTAAAGCTATACGACATCTACCACCTTGGAATACTAGACAAATTGAGGTAACGACGGATCCCGACTTGTAGAAACCCTGCTATGACCAAGCCAAACACTTGGAGTCATGACCAAACATTTCAATGACCCACTTCATTGGTCGTAGCCCTTGGTTCTACCGATGCCATAATGGCCCTGAATCCGCCTTCGTACCTCCTACTATAGTGGTCCGAAGCTATAGACGTCGATAACCCCTTGGCACGCATCCCGCAGCAAAGCCCAATAATGAAGCCCACTCATTGGTTCCCAGCTGGATCCTGAGTCAAAGCTCCTCATTTGGACTTCCTTTGCATCTCGGGTTTTGATCGAATTGGAGTTGGTCTTCAAAAGAGTCATCGCATAGAAGTGGTCCTGAATTCGATTCGGTTCGGATATATACGTATAACACGGTTCGGTTCGGTGCAATGCTCCATGGTGTATCCCTGTGCACGGTTCGGTTCGGTGATCCTTCCCCTTTAGACGTCGGTTCGGTTCGGGTGTCATGCTCCAGTCGGTTCGGTTCGGGTGTCACGCTCCAGTCGGTTCGGTTCGTCCCTCTTGCTCCAGCTTGCCTGCCCCGATCCGATCTCGTTCCCTGGCCTACTCCGATCCGGTCCTGCTCCATAGCCCCGATCCGATCCCCCTTGCTTGCCTCCTCCGATCCGATCCTGCTCCATAGGCCCGATCCGATCCCCCTTGCTTGCCTCCTCCGATCCGATCTCGCTCCCTAGCCCACTCCGATCCGATCCTGCTCCATGACTCCGATCCGATCCTCTGTCCATCTCCAACTCTATGTAAACGGCCTTCCTTCTCGCCAAGTCCTCCTCCAGTGATAAGTTCCAATCCAGTTCGAATTCCATTGGTCAGTTCACAAATCCGATCCGACCCCCTACTCCGATCCGATCCGGTTCGGAACCTGCACATTTCTGCAACTTTCCAGCGAGCTTTCTACGCCATTCGACGGCGTTTTCGACCAATCTAACTATTCTAATCAATCATAAAACATACCATAGAGTCATAGAAATATGTAATAGCAACCACAAACAGCAAACAACCATTCAAATGAATCAAAATGGATCAAAAGTGGTCAAAACTCCTTATTTTCCCTTAAGCATGTTTAAATAAGACTAATCATAGAATTAATTAAACTTAACTAAACCGAACCAAATTTCTAACATAGGCATAAAATATTATTTAAGAATTTCTAAACATTTTTCCAGAATTTATTGATGTATAAATTCGCTAATCTTCACTAATCACCCTTAATTAACTGTAATTAGTGTCAAAACGATGCTATCACTCACCTTGGCCACAAACAAAATTCTCAGAACTGAAACTCCTCTGATTTGGGGCGAATACCGATGTCCAACAGCAGCTGTAACCTTGCTTTGGTGCTTTTTCTTCTTAATTTGATGTTGCTAAGCCTAATCTTCAATTAGAAAGTGATTTGGGGTGTTTTAGATGTAGGAGGCCATTGTTAGAGTGTCCAAGAATGAAAGTGGCGGCTGGAAAATGTCTAAAGAAATGTTTTCTAACCCTAATCAGCCCCTATATACCCCTAAACCCGAAATCCCCCCCTGGGCCTAGCTGCTAATCACCCGGTTAAGCCCAATTAAGTTGTTCTTCACCATCTGAAACTTGTTTCAGCCATATCTCCCAAACGGCGAGTCCGTTTGGCTAATGTGACCACTCTACGAAATTGTAAACCATCATCCGGAGCCAATGGAAGTGGTTTCAGGTCAAAATTCCTTCCCAGTAAAAAGTTATGGCCAAAACAGTGCCGACTAGGGGTAAAATGGTCATTTAAAAATCGGGAAAAATCATGAACATGGGAGATGACCCTACTAGTCGTTCCCCAAGAGTACATGACTATACGACTTCATACAAAAGAGAAATAAATATTCTACAATCCTCCGATGCGTAGAATGCGGGTCGTTACAAAACCTATAAGTAAGAGTTCCAATTCGTTCGAGTATAGGAAAGGGACCAATAAATCTCGGTGCCAACTTCCCAGTTTTGCCAAATCTGATTACTCCTCTCATCGGAGAAACTTTCAAATAAACATGATCACCAACAGCAAATGTCAAATCTCTTCTTCTAGAATCTGCATAACTTTTCTGTCGGCTTTGGGCGGTTCTCAATCGCTTTTTGATGAAGTCGACTTTATCAGATGCTTCTCTAATCATATCGAGTCCTAACACAAGTCTGTTGCCAGGTTTTACCCAACATGCTGGAGATCTGCACGGTCTGCCATATAATGCTTCAAATGGCGACATTCCCAAACTTGCTTGATAGCTATTGTTATATGAGAATTCTGCCAAATGCAAGTGATCTTCCCATGACCCACCAAAATTAATTATACAAGCCCGCAATAAATCTTCTAGAATTCTATTCACCTGCTCAGTTTGGCCATCTGTTTGAGGGTGATAAGCGGTGCTCATATTCAGTTTCGTTCCCAATTCTGTCTGGAAAGCCTCCCAGAATTTGCTAGCAAATATCGGGTCTCTATCACTAACTATGCTGATGGGAATTCCATGCAGCTTAACGATTTCTTTTAAATATATCTGTGCTAGACTTTGAGCAGTTCTATTGGATCTGACAGGTATAAAATGGGCAGTCTTCGTGAAGCGATCTACGATTACCCAAATGTTGTCATAACCTTTCCTAGTTCGCGGCAAACCATCTATGAAATCCATGGAAATCTGTTCCCATTTCCATCCTGGGACTTCCAACGGTTGCAACAGTCCAGCTAGCTTCTGTTGGTCGCTCTTGACCAATTGACAAGTAGGCATCTGCTAACATACAAAGAAATATCCCTTTTCATTGCCTTCCATCAGAAAGTGCGTTTGATATCGTCGTACATTTTACTCACCCCAGGATGAATGCAAAATTTGGATTTATGGCATTCATCTAGCACCTCTCTTTTGAGCTCAGGAATGTCGGGAACACATATTCTTCTATTCAGCCTCAAAACTCCCTCACTATCCACCTGGAAACTGGAGCCTTCGCTCCTTTGAATCCTTCTTATCATCTCTTTCACAAAATTGTCACTTTTCTGAAGAACAGATATTTTATCAATCAATCCTAGCGTAATTATAAGATTGGCAATGGTTGCGGTTTTTCTATTAAGCGCATCCGCTACAACGTTAGCCTTCCCCGGCGTATACAGGATATCAAGATCATACGCTGCAAGAAATTGTAGCCAACGCTGTTGTCTCAAATTTAGATCTTTCTGGGTGTATAAATATTTCAATGACTGGTGATCTGTGTACAGTATAAATTTCTCGCCCAATAAATAATGCCTCCAGATTTTCAAGGCAAAAACGATAGCTAGCAACTCAAGATCATGAGTCACATAATTCTTCTCATGCGGTTTCAGTTGGCGGCTTGCATAAGCGACTACTTGGCCTCTTTGCATTAACACTGCTCCAAGACCTCTAATAGAAGCATCTGTCCAAACCATTAAATCCTGATTGCCATCAATAATGGTTAACACTGGAGCAGTTGTCAGTTTCGATTTCAATTCCTGGAAAGCTTCTTCACAGTCGGAAGTCCACTTAAATTTCTCATGCTTCTTCGTGAGCTTCGTTAACGGACCAGATATCTTCGAAAAATCCTTAACGAACTTTCGATAATAACTAGCCAACCCCATAAAACTTCTAAGCACTGTGGGAGTAGTGGGTTGTTTCCAGTCTTGAATCGCTGTTATTTTGCTCGGGTCTACAGAAATCCCTTTCTCTGACACGACATAGCCAAGAAACTTCACTTCTTCTTGCCAGAAGACACATTTAGAGAATTTGGCTTTGAAGACGTTCTTTCTTAGAATCTCCAATACTTGTTCTAAGTGTTTTTCATGCTCGGGTTTTTATTTGGAGTAGATTAAAATATCATCGATGAATACGAGGACAAATTTATTCAGAACTCCCCTGAACACTCTATTCATTAGATCGACAAAGTATGCTGGAGCATTGCACAGGCCGAACAACATTACTAACCATTCATAAAATATGTCTGGACCTCTGAAAGCTGTCAAAGGAACACACTTTCTGCTATTCTCAATTAGTGAAAACCTATAGCTAGGTCCATTCGGGAAAATAATTTCGCCCCATTCAATTGGTCTAGCAAATCATCGATGCGGGGTAATGGATACTTTTTTTTGAGCGTCTGTTTGTTGAGGTCTCGGTAATCAACGCATAATCGAAGAGTACCGTCTGACTTTGGGACAAACACAACAGCTGCACTCCAATTAGAAAAACTAGGTCTGATTAGACCCTTCCACAACAGTTGACGAGTTTGATCGCCTAATTCTTCTTTTTCCTTCAGAGTCATTCTGCGAATTGGATGTACCACTGGTCTGGCATTGGGAATTAGATCGATTATGAATTCTATTTCTCTTTGCGGAGGTAAGTTTTCAACTTCTTCAAACACATCCGCATAGTTTCTAACAATCGGAATCTTTTCCAAGGAAGTGGGGATAAGTTCTAATGCCGACCAAAATTCTTCTCTATTCGGATTCGAACCATGACAGGGTACCGTAATATATCCAAGCTTCGTTCGAATTTTAACGATTCTTTCCGCACACTTTACCTCAGCTTCATACTTCGTTAACCAATCCAGCCCGAGAATGATATCGAATTCGGGAAAATCCATAACGATTAAATCAAAGGGAAACTTGTATCGAGAAAAAGAAGCAGGTACTTTACAATATGAACTGAGAATGAGAGATCCTCCTATTGGATTATGTACATCAACCGAATCTTTAAGCTTTCTCTGTTTTAACTTTAGTTTGTGCACCGTGTTACTAGCAATAAAACTACGCGATGCACCCGTGTCAAACAATAAAGAAACAGGAATATTTTTAATTGTAAGGGAACCTCCCAAAACATCGGGTTTACCTGCTCCATCGGAAGCAGCTGGCGGGCTCGAGCCGTCATACACGTGAGCTAATATGGCCTTCTTCAGCAAAGGACAGTCTTTGACTAGATGATCGGTCTTGCGGCAATTAAAGCAGGAGCGAGGGTTCTGAGAACCCTGGCTTGAACCTTGTGAATTTGTCTTCTGCCTCTTTGGGGCTGTGCACACATTAGAGTAGTGCCCCACTTTGCCACAGTTAAAGCAGCTTCCTCTTGGTGGCTTGCCAGTTTGAGGTTTCGAGGATGCTGCCTGGCTTGACTCAGCTTGATTCGCAGCAGGCTTGCGTTTGTTCCCAGCTTGACTTCTAGCGCGATCCTGCTCCAGATGCCTTTGGTCAAGGTCTTCGTAGTTGCATGTCATTTCCACCAGTTTGTTAAATTCCAGCTTGACATGGGCCATGGCTCTATCATGATACTATCGCCTTAGCCCAAGGATAAACCTCTTATTTTTGGACTTTGCAGTGGCGACGAGCTCCGGAGCATAGGGCGACAACAGTGTAAATTTATTCAGATAATCCTGCACGGAAAGAATCCCCCTGCTGGAGGTTGGCGAAGTCATCGTGCATTCGTTCTAGTGCTTGTTCTGGGACATATTTCTCCTTGAAGAGTTCTTTGAATCCATCCCATGTTCTTCCAGCTTCTCTATTCCCGGCGGTGAGAGATTCCCACCATAGTTCAGCTTGTTCCAGCATAAGCCAGGCGCCCATAATAGCTTTATCTTGGTCTCCAAGCCTTAGGCCTTCAAGAATTTTCTCACATGTTTTGAGCCATGCAAGGGCCTCTATTACTGTGCCAGTTCCCGAGAAGGTCTTGCCTCCTAGATTTTTGTATCTCTTAGCTACACGGTCTAGCTCGAAGTATTGAGCGGCCGGATGTTGTATCAAAGGTCCTTCTTGAACGGGGGCTTCTCCCCTTCCTCTGCCACGGCCGGCACGACCTCCTCTAGAGGCGGCTGCTCTAGTTGCCATTTTTCAAATTCTGTATAAGCAAGAAAAGAGTCAGCTAACAGAAATGATAGTTTATTGCATGATTAAGAAGAAAATTTATGGAAAGATAACGATGGACTGATGAAATTGTTTTTGCTATTCTGCTCGGCTCATTCTAGGACTTTACAAGTCCTATCTCTAATGAGCGACACGCCTTAGAATACTACTGATTATATATTGACGAAGTGTTTAATGTGTTATACTCCAGAACTAAGGTTAACCAAAGCTCTGATACCAGCTGTGACGATCCCAAAACCCCGTGACACGGTGTTAAGGATAATCATTGGAATATAACACATTAATCATCATTAGCAGATCACAGATAATAGCATAAACATAAAATAGAATAATTTACACACATATGACAGCGGAATCATATAGATATCATCACATCAGAGAGCACAGTACAGGATACAACTTAGTGCATAATGATACATAATCAGTCACCATCGCCTGAGGCGGAATCATAAATAAAGAGTACACAAAATAAATATCAGTCTACATCGCCAATGGCGGAATCATAATATAGATACAATAATGGCGGAAAAAATCCAAGTCAGCTGTAACACCCCACCTCCGCTAGGGTCACTCACAAAGGGAATGCACTAGGTTTGGTGAAGCATTATCGAGGTAAACATGCACGGAAATATTACAAGACAGAACATATATATAAAACAGCGGAAGTAAAACAAATTTCATTACCTTATAAAATAAGGTCTAAAGCCTTTTACATCAGAATACATCAAAACCTGTCTTGCAATAATAAAGAAGCATAAAACCTTTTCATAAATTATTCCCCAAATAAAACAGTAAGGTAGCCATAGCGAAGAAAAGTCCAAGCCATGCATGATGACCTTCTAGCAGAGGAAGTACGAACTAAATAACAGTGTTTCCTCCCTGAAAACCTGGGGGGGAAACGGAAGACAAAGAGGCGAAAGAAAACGGGGTCAGTCATAAAGACTGGTAAGCCCTATCTACTTCCATCATAAAAACAGGTAAAGGTAACATGACATGCATAAACTGAAGGTAAACATAAGGATGACAACAAGATAGATAAGCTAAACCAAGATAACTGGATGAACTACTGTAGCAAGATAAACTAAGGTATCATGATAGACTACGGTGTCAAGAATCAAGGTATCACATCGTCAGGTTTCTATCAAGTATACTGTCACAAGGTATCTGTCATGTATAACATCCCACGGTATCTATCATGTATATTTGCTCTGCACCTCTCGTACTAGTATCCCAACCCGCGTCATGTGTTAACTATGAATGTCCCATGCCCAATGTCATGTAATGGTCCATGTCAACCTAATATATAGCATATGTAGGTTTTCCCCACTCGTATGTTTCTTTCCATGTCTAAGTTCAGTCCTTTGCCGTAGGTCGTACGGGCTTTCCCATGTAAATCTATACCACCTCAACGTAGTACCATTTTATCCTTGAAGTTGTTTTGGACTGCTACCCTTGATCGGTTATGTTTTCTTACCATGAACTATCGCTTGTTCACTTAGGATTTATGCCACCTAGGACCACTAGGGATTATGCTACCTAATGAACGTTTCCGTAACTTGGTTTGGGTTTTAGCCACCTAGGACCACTAGGGATTATGCCACCCGTCAACCACGCCCTTTGTCCCACGTATATATCGTGAATCATTTTCCATGTCTAGACGCACATGTATCTCAATGTGCCATCCGAGTTCCGTGCCAGGGAAAAATCGAGAAATACGGAACTCGGTCGGGAGCTTTAAGTCGTCTGTTGATGCAGATATCAAGGTCTGTTTTTGTATCCGTGGCTATGGTCCCGCGTGACCCCTCCCTCAACTACTGAAAGGCCATCCAAGAAAAATCATATATGAGAACTACATCCCGGCCCCACTATAGCCCCACTTTCCTATGGGCCAACCTCACCCATGACTCGATAGCAAGAACATGGTCCGTTGGGAGTTCTCTGCCTTTCCGTTCGTACACGATTGACTAAAGATGGTAGGTAGTCGGTGACGTGCTATCCAGGGCAAAATCAAGTATCGTCGACTCCACGCTAATCCATCCCAGTCTTTAGGTCGCTCGCATAGCAACCAAGGCATACTCTTGGCTCTTCTATCGCAGACCTTAACCTCTGTGAGGCCAGGTTTCATGGACCATCTGCCACCTCACAGAGGGATACTAAGAGTACCCTCACGTCGCCCGAAGCTACCGCTTCGTCACCCAGTTCGTTGGAGCCTTTATCTAAGTCAGATAATTCGCTCCTCCACATGTGTTCAAGCGATGACCTACCGTATCGGGTTATTCATCTATCCGTGAACTGGTCCAGTTTCCTTGACTAAGAATTATTACTTAGTTGTCCTAAACTAAGGTTTACCACTTAGTCTCCTTTCCCGTTATCCTTGTTAATCCCGGTTTTCCACTTAGTCCCCCGAATTATGGTTTTGTCTAATGGGTTAAGTGTTGTCATTTCAGTTCATGACTTAACCCGCCTTCGAATCACGCCAAGATTGGCTAAGTATTTAAGTTCAAGACTTAGCCCTACAAGTTGGTTAAGTGTACCAAGAAGCTCATGACATAACCCTATCAAGTCAAATTGGTTAAGTATTTGTTTGTCTTAACCCTATCAGATTATCATGTTAGATTGATTAAGCATGGATTATCTTAATCCCATCAGATTGTCGAGTTGGATTGGTTAAGTATGGGTTATCTTAACCCCATCCACCAATCGTATTACTATGGTTGGTTAAGTATATTTAGAAGGTCTGGTGACTTAACCCTACCAGGTCCGCATATTAGATTGGTTAAGTATAGGTTACTTAACCTCATCAAATCATCATGTACAATTGGTTAAGTATAAGTTACTTAACCCCATTAAATTATCATGTTAAGTTGGTTAAGTATTGGTTGCTTAACCTCATTGAATTACCAAGTTTAGATTGGTTAAGTGTTTAACTTAACCCCATCGAATTACCGTGTTTAGATTAGTTAAGTATAGGTTACTTAACCCCATCTAATTACTGTGTTTAGATTAGTTAAGTCTAAATTACTTAACCCCATCTAATTACCGTGTTTAGATTAGTTAAGTATAGGTTACTTAACCCCATCTAATTACCGTGTTTAGATTAGTTAAGTCTAAATTACTTAACACCATCTAATTACCGTGTTTAGATTAGTTAAGTCTAAATTACTTAACCCCATCTAATTACCAAGTCGGATTAGTTAAGTGTAAATTACTTAACCCCATCCCCTAATTGTCTTGTATGGTTAAGTGTCATTAGGAAATCAAGCCCGGTCCCACTTATCCTACCCATACATGTCATATCGGTTAAGTGTCATTAGTCAAAATTACTTAACCATTTCATGTGGCATTAATTAGATTAATGCACCTCAACCTCTCACATTAGACTTTGTTGTGGTTACTAGTTAAGCCGGGCGGGTCCGGGTAGATTTACACCACAACCTAGTCTAACCTCGGTTTTTAAGTGCTATATGACCAACTACTCACATTGGGTCCTATTGTTTGTAGCCACTAGTTAAGCCGGGCGGGTCCGGGTAGATTTATGCTACAAACTCAACCCAACCTCGAGTTGGCCACTCTCATGTTTGGTCTAGTGTCTTATTACACTTACAACCCACCCATGTCTAGTTCAAGTTCCATGTTTTCCCACGTGTCATGACCATATTTAAATGTATCATGAATGTCATGTTCTCATATAAAACCCATGTCAATTTTTTCATGTCATACCCACGTTTTTCCCTAAGCTACCCAAACGTATTTCCAACCCATGTGGAAGCGAGTCACATAGTAGGGTATTATGCTAACATATTGGCCACAAACATGCATAGTATCATAAGGGAATTTGGCCACAAACATGCATAGTATCATAAGGGAATTTGGCCACAAACATGCATAGTGTCATAAGGGAATTTGGCCACAAACATGCATAGTGTCATACGGGAATTTGGCCACAAACATGCATGATACATAAGGGGTTTGGGTTCATTTACATGCATAAGCCCCAAAGTCAAGTCTTTGCCAATGTTTTCACAAGTCAAGTGGTTCCCAAAGGTTCATGCTAACATTCCATGGATAAAGATTCAAACTTGCAAGATATACTAGGTTAAACATAACATAAGTGGCATGATTTAGTCACTAAGCATAGCCCAAAGTCATAGGTTCAAGCAAAAGAGACATGACAAGGTTCATATAGGCTAGCATACTTATGTTTCATCACGTTTTATCCCATGTCACATTAGAACCACCGTTAGAATCTACAAGTAGCTAGAACTTACATAGCGAGGCTTAGGGAAATATCATGAATCATCTTGACGAAGAAAGGTGGCTCCTTTGTTGAAGAATCGTCATGAAATTTGCGTAGCAACATTGATGTCTCCTCGATTTGGTGTAGAAAGCTTGAACCTTTTGATTTGAATCCGATTTGAATGCATAGTCTCTAGGAATTGGAGATGGAGGCCATGATCACTTGGCATTTGGGCAGCACTTCGTGGCATGAGTGATTTGTGAGGGTTTAAGCTAGGTCTAGGGGTCTTTTTATAGAGATTAGGAGTAGTTTAGGCCGTAGGATAAACCCTAGGATAGATCTGAACCCTCAAAAATCGTTACAAGCCTCTAAAACAAGACCCGGGAGCCAAAACAGGTGCACCAGGCTGACCTGGCCGACCAGGGAGGTCGACACCCAGGTCGACCCCCAGGTCGACTCTAGTGTCGACCTGGTTGGGGGGGAGGTCGACCCTAGTGTCGACCCCCCTGTCGACCTGTCTGGGCGGGATCTTTCCCGCCTACCCTGAATTCTGAAAATTTTGAATTTGTTTTCGAATTTGAATTTTTCGTGAAACTTTGTGAGGCCATATCTTGGTCATACGGACTTCGATTTACGAAATTTCGGACTCTATTTCGCGTATTTTTCCGAGATGAACGCAATGGAGCAACCCGTTTTCCCTGATTCATAATTTAACATTTAATTCCGCCTTGATTCTTGTCTTAACACATTGTTAAAATTCGGGTTGTTACATCAGCACGGTGTAGTCAAGCCTCGCCATGAGCCAAAAGTGCGTCAGAAACCTGTAACTAGGCTGCCCGTATGAAAATGAGGGAACCCGAGTTTGCAAGGTGAAACAAACTACGAGTTAGTCATGGACTGGTATGAGAAATCTACTTAACTTATTAATAACAATAATAAGGCAAATCAAAGGACCACGCCACTTTCGCGGAACGGGTTTACTCCAATGAGTGCTAGTGCATGAAATAAAGTAAATGATTAAATCATCGCAATGCTTTTTATAAAATGAAGCCATTATAAGACTCAGGTACCGTCACACAATGCGACGCAAGCCGGAGATAGAGTTTTTACCTTATAATGGCCAAAAATGCTTCATACGTATAAAATAAAAGTGTTTGATATTATTACTAGTGCATATATATTTCAAAAGCGATTTCAATCATAAATATCAATCATAAGCGGCATAAATGACCCATACCACTATGTCGCCGTACTAGTAATACAATCACGTCCGCATATTTCGTATTGGAAATTGGGTTCCTTCATGAGTCGAGGCAAGGGGCAAGCTCCTCTCCGTTCGAGACACTCTAGCAAATGTCCTAGGACCCCACTATGATCCTTGGAATCGGCTGGGCCGGTCCTCTCTTACTTTTGAGGATTGGCAATTCCTGAACACACGTTTCCCGCTCCTTACAGACCTATAATCGAGGCGCCTCGCATTCCAACAACTACACAGGTGAAAAGTATATATAATGCCAGGGCTGGTAGGTCACTGACACCACCTTAGCTAGAAAGAAACACCGTGCTCTCCCAGCGGTCCGTCTCCCGTTTTTGACTCATACCGAGGTGTGAGGCTCGCGAATTCACATTATACACAAAGCTACGTCACACAGACCATGCTTTGATCATCAACCACAAGACCTTGCTTTGCAACAGTAGCCTTGATCATATGCCACTTAGGCGTGCCACACAGGCAATTCACTCCATGCGATTGATTTCTATCAATACATAACCTCTGAGCTCGTACGTCTCAGAGAAGGGCGTTAAGCAACATAATAAATTTTCTGCCGCCAAACAGATATATATTTAACAGAGATCAATCAGCATAGAGCAAAATCCAATGTCAGACACACAGTCCATTTACAAGTCCGTTCTGGGTTTGAACGAAACCGGAGGCACCAAATTCCTCGCATATCCGTACAATCAACAGTATGTCTGGAAGGTTACTACTTCCGCCCCTTCATGGTAGCTACTTCAATCACGAGCATCAGTAGCGTCCATCCATCCAATGTGAAGATCGTCGGTCTTCAACCGTATTCGACTCTTTGACTTCTCAACGTCGATCGATTATTTGAAATGAGATGAACTCGGCCTTTTCAAATAACCCACATATATTTAGATTTTCAAATCAATTAATCACATGGTTGGACTATTCAACATTCACATTTCAGTTCTTTAGTTATAATTCTCATGTTAAATACGTTCAACCATCACATATCAAGCAAACACGAAAAAATTGGTTTATTTCCACTCTATATCATCTATAGTATTTTATAACGATATATCGCCATTTTTATTTAATTTAAAACGGCCATATTTAATTAAACGACGTTTCAGGTCGTGCCGATGCACTGGCGCTGTTTTTCACTAATATTGTTTTACACATATCTGAAAATCTAACCGTTGGATCTTCACAAATTTTATATCATTAGGAAGGTCATTTCAAAACGAATCCAATGGTTTCAGTTTTGGGAAAATCCGACGGTCGGATTTTCCACACTAGTCATTTGAAGTTACGATTTCAATTTACGAACTTCAGCATCGTTATTCGATTTAATTTAATTATATTTATATATATAAATATAATCGTTTCTGGCGCTGTTTTTCTTCAGATTTGAATAAAACATTCCAGACAATCGAACCGTTCCAAGGCGAACCCAATGGTTGCGGTTTCGAGAAAATCCAATGGTCGGATTTCCCGCACTAGTCATTTGAAATCACGGTTTCAAAACACGAACTGCACGGCCACGTTTCGTTTTAATTTTACTTATATTTATATATTTATATAAATATAGTCCATTCACAAATTCCTATATCGTTTTCACTTCAATTATTTCACTAACGCCTTTAAATTTTGGAAAATTTCGCCATAACCTCCTTTGTACAGGAGGGGCTGGGAAAATTCCCAAATAGCCACACGGGCGTCTCATGTCAAAAAGAAAAAGAAAAAGCCAAGCGGCTAGCCAACATGCTCATAAAATCATCACCCAAACAAAACAGTAAATGTGTACCTATTTGTCGGGCACAAAATTTTATTCCTCTTCTCTAGCCCCTTTGCTATAACCTGTTCAATAAATATGCATGTACATATATACAATTTTTATCACTTATCATTTTCCATTCAGCTTCATATTTGATTTACTTTGGTTTAAAAACACCATTTATTCTAATGTTGCATGCATAGGCTAAAATCATATCATTAGCTAATTTATGTATATTTCAACTCATGCATATTTATTTGAACAAGTGGCTATTTTTAACACTTCACATTTCAAAGATGATAATTTTGGCGAACTAAAATAGATTTCAACACATGACTATTTTATTTAGTTCTTATGCATGTTAAAAATAATATTTTATTCACAAATATTTATTTCAACGTCCGCTTATATTTAGCATATCACATATATGATAAAAATGATATTTTTATCACTTAAAATATTTATTCGACAAATGGAGGTTTTCAACACTTCATAGTTTCAATAAAAATGTAATTTTTATTGTTCGATCTTTTTATTCAACACATGAATTTTTCCACTACATACACTTCTCAACACATGAGCATTTCCACACATGGATATTTTATTTATATTGTTCATATTAGAAAGATGGAATTTTTATTGTTGAAACTATTTATATATATAAGGCGAATATTTTTCATACTTCATATATATTATAAAAAGGTGATTTTTATTGTTTAAACACTTCATTCATTCACAAATGAATTTAATTTTCACACATCACTTTTCAACACATGAACATTTCCACACATGGATATAGTTTCAACATATGGCTTTAATTTCAACGCATGAAGATAATTTCAACATATGAAAATAATTCTAACACATAAAGATTATTCAAAATTTCGGCAGCATAACGGCAGGGTAGTTAAAACCGGCACCGTCCCTAGTATGGCTCCTCGCTCTACCTTAAAACCTCGCGGTTTTTGACAATGGGGATTCATGCATCTAATTCGCACGCATGCGGCATGTTTTATTTTTATTTCCACAAATATTTCCAATTCATTTCAATCACCAATGGGTATTTTTCAACCACAACCAAACAATATCAACCACAAACAATTATTCAACCATTCGTATTTTTCATCCAATATTTCACACCAATTCACAACAATAAATATAGTCCATGGTTTGTGGACGAGGGGAGTGCGTGTGTGTGTATATATATATATATATATATATATATATATATATATATTAGTGCTATATTTCACTTGCATTTCAACACATATATCAATTATTCTATGCATGCATAATTCATACTTCGCTTATATAGCTTACACCACGCATGTACATGAGGTATACTACACGTGTGTAATTTATATTTCACTTATATAATTTATACACGACATTTTCCATTCAAATTCATTTAATTTAGATTTCTCACATTGGTTTTTGGAGTGCTAAAAATCGTCGATGACTCAGAAAAATCCGCGGCTTCTTCTATGTGGTAGAGAGCTTCCTTGCGGTCCCGATGTTTCCTGTTTCATCGAATTTCATCAACACACTAAAAAGATATGATTTTTTAAAGTTCAAACATCAAAAAGGACTCACCTTTCACGATGGTTCAAAACTAGGTCTTCGATTTACACTCAAACCGTGAAGCGATGCGAGGATCGGGCTACACGACGTCGAAGAGGGAGGTGCAGGCTTCTCGGCGCCGGCGGTGGGGTCCCCTGCGGCGGCCTGAGGCGAGCTCGGCGACGGTCCAAAGGCGCTGCCTTTGTGGAGGTGGTTCGCACGATTTACACAACGATAAAATCCAATACAGGTATGGATTTGTAGAGGAAGGAACGAGCTTCGAAATGGATCTAAGAACGCTCGATTTCGTTGAGAATCGAAAGAGAAATCGAAGAGAGAAGTTTGGGAGCAATTTCCGCCGTGCGCGCCTGATGATCGGGGAGAGAGAAAGTGATTTGGGGGAATGTGATTGGCCAGGTTTATTTTTATATATATTTAATTTCAAAAATCCGAAAATACCCCTTGCCTCATATGAACCCCAATCCAAACCTAACGACTGTCGTCCCTAGCTAAATAGGCCCATTTCGAACACAATGGGATATGTTTTGTTGGCCAATTCGACTGTTATAGTCAGTTATTCTTCAAATTAAAGTATAAAACATTTAATTTTAACTTTGAACGCACATTTCAATTTGCCAGGGCCACAAACTGATTCGAAAAATTTCAAAAAAATAAATCTAGCTATGTTTTGACGCTACGGTCCCAACAAAACTAGTTTCGTCGAATTCTGAGATCGTTTGAAAAATATCAATTTTCCAGGGCAATATATTCTATATAGCGACCTTTCTGAAAATTCATTCGGCCATAACTTTTGATTCCCGTTATGAAACTTCGATTTTTCAGATTTGCTAGAAAGGTATTGATAAACAGATTTAAATATTTTTGGTTTCACTAAAATCCGTTATATTTTCCACCCTGCACAGTCAGTCAATGTTTGAATTCAATTTTTTAAACTGACTCACTATTTCTAATTCACTATTTTATTGAAATATTCTATTTCAATTGTTCAAATTCCTTTAAGATCACCAATTTAAAATTTTTAAATTGGCCCGTATTTTCCGGGTTATTACACTAGGTCGCTTTCTTGAAGACGATTCAGCGATCTAGCTGGTGGTGCAAACCAGTTTGTACTTGTCGCCGCCGCATCTGGGATAAAACAGTCTTCTGAGAAAAATAATTGATTTTCTTGTACAACAAACCAATTCAGATTTGCACTTTCGATTTAAATTTAACTACTCGTTCTGATTTTGTTTTTGAAGAACTTTTAATGGTGGAGGAAGAAGAAGACAGAGATAAGAATAAAAAGTTGTTTTTTTTTCTGAGTAGTTCGGCAAAAAATAAACGTGGTAATACTTGTAGAGGAAGTCGGTTCAGATCTAAAAAAATGGATCTTAGTTTTTTACCAAGTCAAATAAAAAACTGTTTTTTTTTCATATAGTCTCATGATGTGGGACTATTCATATATGAGTCACCTCACATTTATCAAATTTTTTAAAATAATTCATCTTTATAAAAAATGAATCATTTTTCCAACAATCCCCCACTTTGAATTTTTTTTTAAAAAAAATATTTTGAGCAGTTTCTAGAAACATAAGATTGTGCATAAACAAAGGTGTCATCCGACTTGAACCTTTGCATAGTGAATAAGATTCAGTTTTTAGTAGAGTGACATGTAGTCATGAACTCTATTCCTGACATCAGACCACACACAACCTTTTCTATAGTGCAATCAAATAAGCCCGTGCATTAATGGCCATGCACGTCTAACCCAGTTTAGTGAACGCTCTAGAAGTTTTGCCCAAAACTTCATAGAAAACGGCCGCATTTCCACGTTCACAAAGGTGAGTCTATTAAGAGCACTCCTGAAGGTAGGTACTCCACACCAAATAGAGTATAGATCTCATTAAGAGTTTTTATTAACTCATCCTCTAATCACTTCAGGAATACATGCTTCTTAATATATAAATTTAGCATGTTCATCTACTATCACTACACAAATTGTTTTTACCCATTGAACCTAGTTCTTGGGATCTCCAGTCATTTAGGTCAGGTTACCATTATGCGTGATTCCACAATCTCAGGGCAATAATCCCATTCTTTTAGAATTATTAAGGACTTTCTTTCTGGTCAGTCCTTTCGTCAAAGGATCTGCCAAATTGCCATCACTTCATATGTGATGTTCTCTAACAATACTGTGCATAAGACTGTCATTTTTTACCGTTGTAATATCGGTTCTGTTCTTTTTTTTTTCAATAGCCGTCAAGTTTTTTCAATACTATATATGTGATCTTCTTTTACAGTATTGTGCTTACGACGTCGTCTTTTACCGTTGTAATAATGGTTCTATACTTTTTGCAATAGCTGTGGTACTATCGCAATCGATTACACTACTGGTGTTGGTTTTTCCCTTATGGAGATCTCAAATAGCAGATTTCCTTAGTTCTCTGCTTCTTAACTAGCTGTGGCTAGTGCTATTATCTCAGTCTCTATAGTAGACTGAGTCAAAATAGTCTGTTTCTTGGGTTTCCAAGAGACAACTTCTTCCACGATGTTAAATATATAGCCACTGGTCCTTTAGAATCATCAGATAAAGCAGCCTGTATCAGAATATCCTTCTAGTACAACTAAAAACTTTTCATAATGTAATCCAAGGTTCATAGTTTATTATAGGTATCTCATAACCCTCTCATTAGCATGTTAATGCTCTATACTAGGTCTATTGAAAAACATGCATAATAATCCCATGACATAGGTAATGTCGAGTCTAGTACAATCAATGGCATCCGAAGGCTGCCAATGATGCTCGCTTAAACAGACTATCTTATACATTCACCAGTGTTCTTAAATAACTTTACACTGAGATCATATGGTGTACATGCAGGTTTACAGTCAAAGTAAACGTATTTCTTTAGAGTCTTCTCAATTTAATGAGATTGATCCAAAGAAAATATCACTTTTTACCTAGTAATCTTAATATCAGGGATTACATTCGCCTTACCAAGATCTTTCATATCAAAATTGGCACTTAATAAGGATTTGACTGAGTTTATGGCATGAATATTTGACCCAACGATGAGAAGGTCATCTACATAAAGACATATAATACTGCAAGTGTCATTCTCAGATTTGTAATAAATGCATTTGTCACTTTCATTAATTTTAAAACCATAAGAAATGATTAAGTTATCAAATTTTTTTCATGCCATTGTTTAGGTGCTTGTTTTAAACCATACAATGATTTATCTAATTTGCATACTTTATGTTCTTGACCATGTACTACAAATCCTTCAGGCTGGTCCATATAAATTTCTCCTTCTAATTTACCGTTTAAAAAAACATGGTTTTAACATCCATTTGGTGTATTAATAAATAACAAATAGAAGCAAGTGAGATAAATACCCGAATAAATGTAATTCTAGTTACAAGTAAAAAAAAATGTCGAAGAAATTTATATTTTCTCTTTGCTTAAAACCTTTAGCTACTAATTGTGCTTTATATTTATCAATAGCGCCATCAATTTTTAATTTCTTTTTAAGCACCCATTTACAACCTATAGATTTACAACCAGAGAATAAATCTACTAAATGCCAAGTCTTATTGGATTACAGAGAATCCATCTCATCATTTATAGCCTCTTGCCAAAAATCGGCATCTAAAGAAGATAAGGTCTCTTGGAGGTTTAAGGGATCCTCCTCTATAGTAAAAGCACAAAAATCTGAACCAAAATCTTTTATGGTTCTTGCTCTTTTACTTCTTTTGGTTCAGTTTCAGAACTTTTATTAAGTTCTGTTCTAATAGGCATACTTGATGTGCCCCCACCATTCCTTAATTTAAAAGGAAATTTTGTTTCGTAAAAATCAGCATCATTTGATTCAATTGTATTATGTGCATTTAGGTCATAAAATCGGTATGCTTTGCTATTAATAGCATAGCCCATAAATACACATTCATATGCTTTACTTGCCGATTTTATTCTCCTAGGGTCTGGAATGTGAACATATGCTAAACAACCCCAAGTTCTAAAGTATGACACATTGGATCTATAATTCTTTAAAATTTCATAAGGTGAAATTTTATTCTTAGATAAGGGGATTCTATTCAGAACATAGCATGCAGTCAATTAAAATATCCCCCACCAATGTTTTGCTGCACCAAAATTTGATAAAATGGAAATTACTAATTCGGTAAATGTCTTACTTTTTTCAACTCTACCGTTCATTTCAAGTGAATATGGTGCAGTTTTCTCATGTACTAGACCATGTAATTTATAAAAAAATCAGAATAAACTAGATTCATATTCTGTTCCTCTATCACTATAAATTCTCTTAATTTTCTTATTTCTCAATTTCAGTTTTTAATGTTTCAAACATGTCAAATGCATTACAACTTTAAGAAACACTGTCTTTCTAATTATAAGCTTTATTTTCACATTACCAATCTCTACAGTTTTAGTGGTGTGAGGATCTCCCAACAACACTTTCTGATCATCAACAACCGTGTATACTGTGAATATATCACGATCATAGCAGACATGGCGAGAAACACTGGTGTTTACCCACCAACCCTCTGATCCACCATCAAAGTGAATCTCAGTAGTCGTAGCCGTTAAAGGCTTCTCAGTCAGGTTTGCCTGCGGTGCAGGGATTAGCCTGTTCCGACATTGTCGTGCCATATGACCTGGTTTTCCATAGTTGTAATATAGAAGCAACTGTCCAGAATCATTCTTTTTGGTTGGTTGTTGCTATCCTTTATGGTTTTCTTGTGGATTCCCATTCTATTCTCAACTGACCGGCTGTGGAGACTTACTATTGCTTGAGATGTTAGTATGTTTGGAAATTTATATTTTTCTTATAGAAAAATATCCGTAAACTCATAGACTAACATAAGTTATTCACATAAAATATTATTTTCTGCATTTGTACCATTCCACCACACTTGTGGACTATATTAATGGTAAACAACTTACATGGTAAATTTAATCATCACATACAGAGACTACATAAACCAAGGTATCAAAACACTTGGGTTCAAAAAATACTTAGGTTCAGTCAATTAACATTGTTCCAATCAAATAATGCACACTCTTAGGACTCAAGCAAAGTGATTAGTGTGACCCAAAACTACAGTACAAGATAATGAGCGGGGTTCATGATTAGTTATCAAATTTCGAAGTTTTATAAACCAATTTCCACCATGCTACCATTTTACAACTACAAAGATAACATGCTTACAGTTCTTTAAGGCTATGGGATCAATGACAACCAACAGTAACGTATAGTTTGTATCATTCTATGTCCAATGAAATTCATACATATAAGCTTCCTTTTTGGCTTCTATTTTTCCTTTTCTAAAGGATTCTGATTAAAATCCAACTCAGAAGGTGACTTAACCTCGTTGGAAAAAGAAGGCATAGCCAAGAAACCTCTATGTTGGTACTTAATAAGCCAAAATAGAATATGTTAATTACCTAATACCTGATACCTTTCTAGTGAATTTTCCGTAATACCAGGCATAATCAGCTATCAATTTAAGCATGCATTAGAAAGAGTTTAAAAATTTATATTACCTTTCTCTGATGCTCATCCTGGCGGGGGCCACAACAATAAAGAATACTACAGCCCATTGATCCATTTCTCACAAACTTAGATTTCATGACGCCACTACGTAACTGCATCACGAAGCCACCTTCCATGCCTACCAAATTGTCCACCTTTTAACCCTGTTTTCATGTAGATGACGGCAAATCCGGATTTCACATTAAATCTTTCTACTTTTTCTTCTGACGCCAGTAATAAACATGCGAAGAAGTTCGCTACTTAGTTTCAAAGCACTTGAGTTAGCTGTAGTTAATCGATTCCTCTTTGATGTTCCAGTTTCCACTTGCTCGATATATCGTTGCCAGAGAAGATAGTAGAAGGAGTCACAGTTACAAATTGAGTAAGATTTCAAGGCGTTGAGTAGATAGAGGAAGATGGCGACACCTTCAAGCAAGTTAGGGTTGCAGCCATTATTCCGAGATCGTCTTCAAATTGTTGGGAAACAATGGCTGAGTCGCGGACTAGGTCGCTTTCTTGAAGACGATTCAGTGATCTAGTCGGTGGTGCAAACCAGTTCGTGCTTGTCGCCGCCGCCTCTAAGATAAAACAACCTTCTGAGAAAAATAATTGATTTGCTTGCACAACAAACCAATTCAGATTTGCACTTTCGATTTAAATTTAACTGCTCGTTCTGATTTTATTTTTGAAGAACTTAGTGGTGGAGGAATAAGAAGAGAGAGATAAGAATAAAAAGTTGTTGTTTTTTTTTGAGTAGTTCGGCAAAAAATAAACGTGGTAATACTTGTAGAGGAAGTCGGTTCAGATCTCAGTTTTTTACCAAGTCAAGTAAAAAACTGTTTTTTTTTCATATAGTCTCATGATGTGGGACTATTCATATATGAGTCACCTCACACTTATCCTATTTTTTAAAATAATTCATCTTTATAAAAAATGAATCATTTTTCCAACAATAAGTAGAATAATGGCCTTTGACATGATTTTTTTCTCACCTTAATTTGTTGTTTGTGAGTCGATGATAATACGGGGAGACACCAGGTATTATAATGAGTGAATTTGAATATATTTTAGGCAACAAAATTAATTTGATTCATTGCCTCTTGCACCTGAAATTAGCATTTGGAATGAAGGTGAAATTTAAGGCTTTCAATCATTATATGCGTAGAAAATTTAAATTGACTTATTTGTTAACTAGCAT
This sequence comes from Allium sativum, assembly GCA_030737875.1. Lineage (NCBI taxonomy): Eukaryota > Viridiplantae > Streptophyta > Magnoliopsida > Asparagales > Amaryllidaceae > Allium > Allium sativum. The sequence continues at coordinate 327,477,086 of CM060926.1, forward strand.
TGATTTATTTTGTAGTCTTGTAGAGAGGGATGGCAGTAAATCTACATTTAAATGGCAAGGGCATTCTTTATTGCCACATTTCATTTTCATTCAATGTATTCATAACAAAAATTGATTACATACATCAATATTATGGAAATTAACAGAATTTTGCAATTTTATCATTATAAATTAATAGAAAAATGCTTTTTTTGCAGCCAATTGGGGTGCTACATGGCGGCATATCAATAAGCATTAATCATCACTCCACTGTCAAACTTGGAGGCAATGTTTCTGCATGTGGTACGCCCATACTTAAATGTATACTTAATACGAGGTAAAGATGGACTATATCTTCTCTTTGGATATTTATTAAACTAGTTTTTACCTGGCTTTCCTTCAAAATCAATTAGCATGATTGGTGGCAATTTCTCTGATTGCCTTTAACTAATTGGCTGATGACCTTGATAGTGTCGCAAAAATTAAATTTTGCTTTGCAACCAAAAGGTGTCAGCAAATGGAACTTTGAACTTCCAGCAAATCACCATACACATTTCACTATTGATTTTTATCTAAATGTACGCCTGGTTTTATCCCCAACCTAAATGCAGTAGCAGGCTTAATACAAAAAATGAATTTCATACAAGAAGTTATTTGAGCCAAAATTAGTTGGAGGTAATTTTCTCCATAGTTAATAGAAGGATAATTGGTTAGAGGTAATTTTCTCAAAAATATTATTTAGTATTCTGCAAATAAAATGTAATATTCTCCTTCCTACAAACCCAGTTTAATTCCCTGCTAATATTTGTCCAAACTCGCATCAAATGCCGTAGAATATAAAAAAATGAATATTCAAACTTCAAGTTTCTTGTTCCTCAAACTGTATTTACGCAATACCTTGAAATATCATTGACTGTAGGTCTATGTTGAGAGGATTTTGAGAAGTAGGGCTGTAGGGAAAGTTGTTTCGATTGTATGGCAAATATTTCGCAAGAAAGGTGAAGATTGTGTTACTCATGTATGGAAGATTTTGGTCATGGAAAAGAAGTGTGATTTTATTGTAGAAAATGGGTGATGTTACCAATAACAAATCACCTGAGTCAGCAAGGACAGTGGGTTATGAAGAGTAAGAAAAAAACAAGACTATCAAATTGAATGAAGACTGGTAGCTTGGATCATTTACTTGTGCATGATTATATATCCACTCTTGAATAGAAGCCGGTTTTTTCTTCAAAGGTTCATTTGGCCAATGTCCTTGATTTATCATGGTCCAAATCTGAGGTACTTCTTTTTTTAAGGTAAATCTATATCGTACTGTTTTATAGTTCCATGTCAGTTGCTTTATTTACCAATTCACTAATTTACGTGCTATAAAGAATACGAGATTATCGATAACTATCTGGATTGATCATACTGGACTGGATAGATTAAGTTGATATGTACTAAAATGTAAAGGACATGTGACGGGTTTACAGCCGAAGCGCTAAACTGAAATGTAATATGGCTTCGACGTCTAAAACGCTATAAATATATTGATTTCCAAATCCCTTTGACGACTTACATTCACCCAAATTTATGTGCATATAATTTTAGCATGTACTACATGCACAGGTGTACTACTGGTACTTTGCATATACGTAAATTTTTGCAAATTATGGTTAAAACCTCAATTACAATTACCCTGCACACATAATGAGTACAACAAACCCAACTTTAATACTTTTCTGCCCAGGTTGTTATCTTATTTTGGTTCCCTTCTCAGGTTATTATCTCTAAATTATTTCCTAATAAATATGTTCAAATTGAACTTATTATTCTATAAATATTTATATTACCATACTGATAAGTTGGAGTTTTAAGGAAGTTTCAGCTCATAGGCTGTAAAACAAATGTGTTCCATCCTGTAAACATCAAAAATATTTTAATGCTTGGTGCAATATTACCACTTGGCAAAATAGGTACGCAAATGCAAATATTAGAGTTTAGATCTGTTTTTACTTTCTAACCAATGGCATTAAAATTTGAAGTAGTTGCATTTTAATATAGAGCTGAACCATCTTATAAATTTAGGAAAGGAAACTGAAAATTAACTTCATATTTTTCTTGTTTAATCAATTATGTCCATGCAGAGTTTTGGATTACACTGTCCTCGGTTCCAATCACTTGAAAAACGATGTTGTTCTTTTCTCTCCTACTACGTCACGTTCTAAAAGCCTGGGGCTACCAAAAACAGGAGAGTTCTTAGCACTATTTAATTTATTAGGATCTGAATTCGTTCAGTGCATTATTTTAACCTCAATCGATCTTACTATTTCTGACTTAAAGTTGTTTTCAAGGCTTGCATATTTAGAATTCTGCATTTGTGCATGCTAATCACAAAGTGTCATTCAACATTATTGGGGTGCATTCCATCTTCCTTGTGTTTAATCATCTCATCTTCATTCACCAATTGAATGCCATTTTTGAAATAATACACTTTCTTATTTCTACTCTTTATAATATTTTTTAAAGCTTATATTATTAATTGCTATTTTTGTATGTCTGATTCTGTACAATTTATCTGTGAACTTCAGTATAAAAATATTAAATGTCATTTGATTCTATAAGCCATTTCCTGTTGAATTTCAACAAATTTAATAATGCCATGCTATAATGAATGATAAGTATGTCTTATTTTAATGTACCTTTTTGCATCTTTCACATGATATGTGATATTTGAAATTTGAAAATATATTGTCGAATCCCTCTATGTAGACACACATTTTCTTCACTGTCTTTGTGTTCCCACTATCTGCTATATCAAATTATATGAGTTCAAATCATGAAGACAAGTCAAGAATTACATTTAGTCATCAGGTCATAGCTTGATTTTGTTTGTCATCTCTTCAATTAAATTTTTATTCTTAAAACATTACGAAATATTTCAACTTTGTTCCCTCTATGTTGGTTTTTTGACAGAAGTTGATTCAAGCCGACCATTATGAAAGCAAATTATGCTATTTTAAGTTTCAATTCACTGGATGACCCATTTTGTTCTTTTGTAGTCATGTGAAGAATGTTAATTTCTGATGAAATAAGTATTATGTAAGTATTTACGCGTATTAGTTGGAGCTTAACATATGACTAGTTATGATTCATGCAGACTAATTATGTTGTGTGGCTACATGCGTTAGTGTTTTCTTTTCAAATGATATAAGATTTTGTGAACTGTGTATGTATTTCTTGTATCCATATATTTTTTTAACTGCTTATAGATTACATAAGCTTGGAAATATTGAATTGTATTGACAGTTGACAATTAAAATGACTGAGATGAAATGTGACTAGATTAGCTTTTTGAATTCAGAAGTTACTCTTATGCGTCGGTAGTTAAAAAAGAGTAGCAACAATTAACTTTCTTGCTGCGGTTGTAAATAAAACACAGTCGCAAATGTCAAACTTATTGCATCGGTTATTTAAAAACCCGTCGCATTAAGTCAAAGTTTTGGAGCTAAATATCGATTTGTTGCTACGGGTGTAAAAAAACCATCGCGAATAAATTAGTCTACAGCGACGGATATTCTATAATACCCGTCGCATGAACAAGTATACTGCGACGGTTTTACAACCATCGCAATAAGTTCACAATTAACTTTCTTGCTGCGGTTGTAAATAAAACACAGTCGCAAATGTCAAACTTATTGCATCGGTTATTTAAAAACCCGTCGCATTAGGTCAAAGTTTTGGAGCTAAATATCGATTTGTTGCTACAGGTGTAAAAAAACCATCGTGAATAAATTAGTCTACAGCGACAGATATTCAATAAAACCCGTCGTATGAACAAGTATATTGCGACGGTTTTACAACCGTCGCAATAAGTTCACACCTGTTGCGACGGTCGCATTTGCGACCGTTTTAAAACAGTCGCTAATAGGCTTAAACAACCGACGCAAGTGACCTGTTTTGTACTAGTGAATGTTCTCATAGCTGGTGGACAAGATAGGGGTAGGAAAGTTTCCATCGAAGGATTGATTTCTATTTCTGATCATCCTATTAGGATTCTTTTCCTAGCGCTTCACATTCTTTTATATCCGATCCTTTAATTGAGTCTCTGCACCTAGATACTAGTATGGTTTTGGATCCCGTTAGTGTCACAAACCCATTAGAGGTACGACTCATTTGTCGAGGAGTTGTCAGGGTTTGAGAATCTCTGTGTTAGGCGTCGAGTTTGGTTACGACGCATATGTTCTTGGTTTCATAAGATAGGGTTTCATTCTAGGATGGATGGGTTAACCATATATGGAGTCATTCTAGATTGTGGGAGGAGGGTCGTTAGACTTCTGACTTGCTATAGAAAGACTCTCGATATTTCTTATGACCCCAAAAGGGTCTGTCATGCTTAGTCCATTAGAACCTCTTGATATATCTATCTGATTTGCAACATGTGACTCCTAAAAGGAAAGTGGGAACTTGATAAGCAAGTAGGGGAGCTACTTGAGAAGAGGTTTGATAGGTGAATTATATCGAGAAACCTATTGAAGACGGTCCTTGAGGAAGCCCGTCATTCTAAGACGACTATTCATTCAAGAGGCGATAAAATGTATAAGTTCGAGGTAGTGAAGCCAAACTTGTGAGAGGAAGTGAAAGTAGAGAAGGAAGCAACGATGGGATGAGTTCTGACTTGCATACTTGGATCAGAGGTTAAGACATTGTGCAAAGAAGTGAAGCTAGTAAAAGTGCAATGGGGAGAGGACCGCAAGAACGCTACTAGGGAGGCTGAAGACAAGATTCGCGCTTCATATCCTTTCCTTTTTGAGAATACGTTATTAACTTCTTTTTCCAAGCTTTAAATTAACACTTGTATCTATCGTTTGAATATCTCCTATCGATCGAGTCTTTAGGTAGAAAACTAATGAATGTAAACATGTGTTTGAGACATGTTATGTTTGATGGATGCAAGTGGTTGCTAGTGATTTCTCGTGGATGCATATACACACACAATAAGCACTAGATCGGCTTAATCACTTACATATCGCATATGGATGTGTGTGCATTTTTAATTTTTTATGGATTATCGTTACATTGATGTTGCATGTGGATGGATGATTGTGCATACATATATAGAGCTTACATGTTATACTAGGATGACTTGCATACATTTTGGTTGCATGGCACAAACATACATTGCATTAAGGAGGTCAACTGAATCAGTAGACCGCCTGATCTTTCGCATTAGTTTACAGACATATACACACACTATTAGGTATGTTCATAAAAGCATTAGAAATTCCATAAGGACAATGGGTGCCTGTGATTGCTAGATGGATGTATGATTGTTGGATGTTAGGATATAAGTTCTTCTTAACTTAGAGATTTCGGGGACGAAATCCTTTGAGTAGGGGAGAATGTAACACCCCGGAATTTTAACGACACTAAAGATGATGAATTAAATAATAATTAGTGTGAAATACACTATTAACAATGAATTAAGGAAAACTTAATTAAATATTCAGAACTAAGTAAAACGGACCGCGCCATTGCGTCCATCTCGAAATTCTGGTCAAGATAGACATTTGATTTGCGTAAACCGGGCACCGTATAAAGAAGTTATTAAGGTTTGAAGTTTGTATGCATATAGGAAAGATATATGCACATATAAAATTCATAAATCTGCAAAACCAGAAATCCGGCGCGCAAATCGAGGAAGGGCCGGCATTTTGAAGTCGACCCAAGACCCGCTGGGTCGACCCGGGGGTCGATCCAGGGTCGACACCCCTGAAGGGGGGTTGACCTAGGGGTCGTCCCACCTGAAGGGGGGTCGACCCACCCGTGGTTCTAGAAGCTTCTCTAACGTGGACGATTTTGATGGCTTCTGGTCCAATCTGAATGTCTAGGTTGCTCCGCTACTCCTATATAAAGGACCCTAAACCTAGGTTTTATTCACATAAAAGAAATGGTGAAGGTGATGCTCTGCTACAATGAAAAATTAAGATGGCTTTTCTTCTTCTTCTTCTAAATCAATTCAAAGAAGATTATACATATTCGAAGGTTGCTATAACAAATTCAACAGTGGCTACAACAACTTATTTAACATGTTCTTCGCAGTAGTTTGGATCCGTTTCCTCGGATCTATTCACTGTGATTTCATGTTGCTTTTATATCTAAATATTTAAATAGTAATCTTGATATGTATATTAAAATTGGATCTTGAATCGGTGCCTAATCATTTCTATTATGACATAACTATCAGATCTGCTTTTACATGTTCATACCGCCGCCATGTTAAATCTTGTCATAATATGCCTATGCCTATTTCTATCAGTTTATTATTGATTCGTTATTATGCCTGTTCTCGATTCTCTTCTCTCCCTCTTTTCCCTTTTTATTTTTATATAGCCAGGCAACCTTCAAGCCTCGGCCTAACGCTGAAAAATGCGAACATGCGAAATTGGGAACGATTGGGAAAGACATAATTTGAGGCATAATTGATATTGGAAAATATGGACCCAAATTTCGGCATGAATTTGGAAATATACGAATATGGGTTTGGGGGCATATGTCTTGTTAGATAATATGAATTTAGGCATGCATTGGATATGGAATTGGGTATAAAATGGGACATGTCTAAGTACTGATTTGGGACATAAATTGGGACGTATGTGAATATGAATTTTAGGCATACATTGGAAAATATGCGAATATGGATTTGGGTATAACTTGTATTGAAACGGGTGAATATGGACTAGGGACATAAACTGGAAAAATATGTAGATTTGGGTTTGTGCATAACACACACACATATATATATATATATATATATATGTATGTATATGTATATATGTATAAGTATATGCCTTGACTTATAACTTGAGGAAAAAGAGCATATGGTGCATAATTAAAAGGTTAATTGAAAAGGGGTGTAAAAGTCTATGATTTGGATAGTGAATTGGGCATATAATTAAATATGGGGAAAAAGAGAAATAATCACCTATAATGACATAGGTAGATTTGAATAAAAATGGAATGTTTAGTAATTACAATTAGGAATTGTAATTGCACTTATGGCACGATATTAGGTTGCATTAGTGGTGGAAGTCTGCCCGGACCCGACCGACATATCCAGCAACCACTAATGTTGACCCTAATGTGAGAGGTCTAAGTGTGCAAATACGAATCGGGACAAGATATGAGGTAAGACCCAACTGTAGAATAAGACTACCCGGACCCGACTGACATATCCAACATCCACACGTTGCAGGCCTAACGTGGGAGGTCTAGCCCATTATAACCATAATTATACATGGTAATGAATTGGACTACTTAACCTAATTTAATCTATAAGGATTGTATGATTATGAACTTGAGTTAGGGTTAAGTAAAACTCGATGGGTAGTGGGTGGGTTAAGTAAAATAGAGGGGGTGGGTAATATTTACATATAGGCCCACGAACTTAACCCAATCAAGTTATGTAATTTAAGATACCTTGTGGTATACATAACCGGTGGAAAATATAATAAAGTTACGTAATTAAAGACACCCTTGTAGGGTAAGCATAACTTGTAGAAATGATAGAATTAGATATGCGTAATAATTTTCTAAGTAAACAACGATAAGTTGTAGTGACGGTGTAAACTAAATTTATGATTAAATGAGAAAGAATGAGGAAAACTTATAAAATAAATAAGTTATATTTAATCATAAATGGTAAGTGACATGTTAATTAGGAAACATGTGAATTGAGATATACTTAACAACATATTAAGGAGAACATGTTATTGTAATGATGAAACTAAGTAAGTATATAAAATTGATTGTGGATTACAGGCCTTGGGCTGCAATCTAGAAAATTACATGTTGGGGCTTATTAATAAACTTAAATGGATTAAGTAATATGACTGAAATTAATAAGCAAGAGAAACTTGGTAATAAGAATTCAATATGAATGGGAATAACCAAGTTAAATGGAAACCCGGTGAGGTAAGGCAAGCGCGTAAAAGAATGTTTAGACATAGGGTCTAACAACATATTAAAGAAAGGCGCTTGGACCAGTCCGTACGTTTGAGGATGAATAAACCAACGGGGTAGATCATCGATGTGTTATAAGAAACAAGGGGAGTGCACATTCATCTGATTGTTATGATGGCTCCAAAGGAATGGGAAGGGGAAGCACACGGCTTCCTGAAGTACGTAAGGTGCTCCTAGTAGTCCTCTGTGCGGTGATAAATGTCTTAGGCTGTACTCGCAGAGGTTGGGTCTGCACGTAACTTCTAGGTGGGTGGGCCTTGACTGCAGATGTAGCTATGCAGTTAGAATGTTGTGACGAGGTGACACCAGGGTGATTCGACGGTTGCCTCACGAGGAGGTAGAGAGGGTCACGACCAACAAGGATAGTAGACCGTCCCATATCCGTCACCAACAGCCAACGGGATGCGAAAATACTTAAGCTAAACGCAAGATATCATTTCACCTTTCACTAACGAGGTACGGGGTTGAGGGTGGACGCCATATGGATGTTTACATTGGTTGTTATTAGGGGCGGTCGCTTAGCTCTCTAGTCTTTACTAGTTGAGGGAGGGGCCGAGGTGGGGCCATAGCCACCATGAAAAACAGACCCGAGGAATATCTGTATTTGAAGGCACTTAAAGGCGGCCTGTACAGGTATGAAAAAGCTCCTGGCTGAATTCTGTGTTTCTTGTTTATCCCTGCCACGGAACTCGATGCACATTAGAGGACGTGCGATTGAGGCATCGAGCTACAATAACAGTACATACGTGGGACAGTCTAGATACATGCATATCTGCTCTGGGTGGTGTATCGTAGACTAAAGGGCATTATTCCGATAAGGAATCTGATTCAATCGATGGTGGTAGTCCATACGCTTAAGCGTAGCAATGGTAGATATATGCGGAACGTAACATTTTATATAGAGATCCGTACGTCACTACGACGTAGGATGAGGGACTCATTCATTACAGTGGAGACCGTGTGAGTGGGGTACCACGGGGTGAATCTCAATACTGAGAGATAGCTACATATATTGTATTAGGTGAATCCATGGGAAAGTAAATGGGTATGATGCACGTATATGTCTTGAGTGCTAATAACCCAAGTAACCTAATAAAAAAAAAATGTAATGGAACAGTATCAGTAGGGATCATTCCATTTCTGATATACTAGTATCTGTGCGGTGCAGAGAAATGTATTTAAGAAGCGCAATATATCATGGTCATCTAATCTTGCTCAGTTCACACTTGTTATTGTTACTGTTATCTTGTTCTTCCAGTTTTATATACCTGCCGTAATACTTTTATTTATTTATATTTAAAAGTAACTGGACTCGCAAGACTTTATGTCTGACCCTTTTTGTTTCCTCTTCTCTCTCTTCCGTTTCCCCCCAGGTTCGCAAGGCATTAGCTGGGCAGTTCGATACTTGGGAGCTCCAATTTGATGGCGGTATGTTTTTGCTTCCACTTACTATTCTGGCTGCTTTGATTTGAGGGCAATTTTTTTTTCTCCCTCTTCTTGGGCACCTACCACAACCTAGGGCAACCCACTTATGCGGGTCGGCCCTGCTAAAATCAAATGATGCCAGAAACTCTAGCCACTGTCGCTGCCGAAGATTCAAATCCTTTTGGGAGAAAAGATATTTCAACGACTTGTGATCCGTAAACAAATCGAATCGAACTCCCAACAGATAATTTCTCCACATCTTCAGAGTAAACACGATCGTCGCCCACTCCAAATCATGAGTTGGATAATTCCTTTCGTGCGGCATCAGCTGTTGACTTGCATAGGCCATAACCTTACCCTTCTTCTTTAGCACTACTCCAAGTCCAGTACCACATGCATCGGTGTATACCACTATTTCTTTATTCCCACTTGGAATTATCAAAATAGGAGCACTCGTCTGTCTCTCTTTCATGATTCCAAAAGCTTGTTCATACTTCGTATCCCATGTGAATACCTGATTCTTTATTGTCAATCATGTTAATGGTGCAGCTATCTTGGAGAAATCCTTTATAAAACGGTGATAATATCCTGCCAACCCGAGGAAACTCCTAACATCCGTCACATTCTTAGGTTTATCCCAGTCCTGGATTGCTGCCACATTAGCGTGGTCAACTGCTATTCCATTTCTGGAAGCAAAATCGCCTAAGAACCTCACTTCGCTCTTCCAGAAGTGACAGTTTGGAAAATAGCTCTCAGTTGATGCTTTCGTAAGATTTCGAAAATAACTCGCAAGTAACCTTATGCTCTTCCTCATTCCGGGAGAAAACCATAATATCATCAACGAACACAAGCATGAACTTGTTCAACTGATCTCTGAAAACCCTATTCATATGATCCACGAAATACGTTGGCGTGTTAGTCAACCCAAATGGCATTACCAACCATTCGAAGAAACCGGATGGTGTTGTAAAAATAGTCTTCGGCACATCCTTTGCCACACTTAACTGTTGGAATCCCATTTCCAAATCCATATGAGAAAACATCTTGACTTCGTGAAGCTGATCAAACAAGTCGTCTATCCTTGGCAACAGATACTTGTTCTTCTTGGTCACCTTGTTCAGCTCACGATAATCTACACACAATCTCAAAGATCAATTGGCCTTGGATGCAAACACAACTGGTGTACCTCATTCGGACATACTCCTCTGAATGAATCCTTTTCCCAAATGGTCACCTACTTGCACCTCTAACTCTAGTTGTTCCTTAGGCTCCATTCGCCTAAGAGGCATAACGATGGGCCACCTTCGACCAAATCGATTCTGAACTTAGTCTCACGATGCAACGACAACCCTTTGACCTCGCCAAAGACATCATCAAACTCACTAGTGATCGGCACCGATGACAAGTCTTCCCGTGGAATCACAAGCGAATATAAATAGCTTACAAAGACCCCATCTTTAGGATTACATCGAATCATAACCATTCACCCTTCCAAATTCCTGATTATCACTTCGAGCTTCTCGCAATCCACTTTTGCCGCATACCTTTTGAGCCAGTCCATACCCAAAATAATCCCATACCCAGACAATCACATACAACAGAGCAATCATGACTCGACAACACTAGACCACAACAAATCATGCACAAATTGGACGAATCTCCGACTAGATTAGTCATAATCAATGGTCTATCACATATCTCGGGATCCAAACCCAAATGGCACACAAGCTCATAACGAACTTCTCGTTCTTCTGGTAAAAGGTCTAAATATACGAACGATTATACTTGGACAAAGCTTCAAAATCAAAAACATAATCCAACACTGGTCGACCATTCGGTTTTAGCTCAGCAAACATCTTAAACAGAGATGACTCTGAATCCTAGAGATAAACTTTGTCTCAAACTTGACTCGAAACTGATCCCAATTGATCTCATCATCTAGGGTCCCTAAAATGAAATAGTTCCACTAATCCATAACTTTTCCCTATTGCTGTCTCAATGAAATCTTCCTCTTAGTCGCATCCTCAATACCCAAGTCTTCAAATATCTGAATGCAAGTATCTAACCACCCTTGAATCTCAATTTTCGTTTCTATCCCTTTGAATATCTTTCCCACCAAGAGCAGTGAAGTCCTTACTTAGCTTTTCGAAGTTAACCACCCTTGGTACTTGCACCTGAACACCAACATCTACCGCGGCTACTCCTGGATCAGCTACTCTCCTCATGTTTGTTGTCATTATAGACTCGAACATAGGTGGGTAACCTGATATACCGTCATCGCCCCCTCTAAGAACAATCTCCTCCCTAGCAGTGTATCTCGACGATCGATGACTCATTTTAAATATGAAAAATAGAATGATTAGTCCATATATGAGATAAATTAAAATGGAGTTTAAGCGCTATTATACTATACACTAATATATAGAATACATCCACAAAAAGTCTACATATACGTCCCTTATATGTTATTAAATCCTTGAACTCTAGCTAAAATCGATCCCGTAACTCCTGCACTTAACAAGGGAAATAATGCGCTTAAAGACGTGGCAGGAAACTATGGACGATCATCGAGGTAGGTAAACACAAGAGGAACCTGTCGTATAACTCACAATGCAAGGATAATGTATAATTGAACATATACAACATGCAATAATAGTGAAGAAGAATTTAGCAGAATCTTAAACTTTTCCATATCACCATGAAAATATTCATACAACCTTGGATAACACTATAAGAGTCTGTACAATAAGCATCAGTACAAACACTCAGAGAATACATCAAAACACGGAAACAACAAATCGAAGATAGTAGAAAATAATACTCCAGCCTCTAGCTTGTCATCGCACAACAGTATCATCCTCACCAAGATCAACTACCTGTTACCTGCTATTTAGCCTGCCCATCCAACACATGGATGAACAATCCATGGTAATAAGAGGAAACATAAAACCTTTAATCTAACAACAGTCTTAGTGAGCGATAAAAAAGTCATTTAACATCATCAATAAGGTATATGAGAATATGAAGATCAATCAACTAATCTACAAACATCAACAGAGAAGAATCCAAACACATCTTCCCCACATCCTACAGCGATAGCCTTTACAATCAAGAAGAAACAAACAGTACATTCATGACAATCAGTTATCAAGGGTAGACCACCCTAATCGATATTAACATCTCCCAAGCAAAAGCCCCGAAGGCCTAAACCAACATCATACAAGCACCAAAGAGATTTCTCCTTCGACGTCGAATAATCTACACAAGACGATACAAGCAAAATAATCGTCATCCATGACTCTGGCTATCACCGCCAATCCTGCTTCAAAACCATCGTTAATCGTTTGATTGGCTAAACACCTTGCCATCGATTGTCAAGGGCTAATGGTAAACCCTGATTCTAACAAAACTCCATACGCCATATGACGAAATATATCTAGGCCCGTCGAGAAGCCAATGGACTTGACCAGTCACTTCTAGTGTTTTAAGCATCCCTATTATACCCCTGCTTTGATTCCACCAGAACCTACAACAACGATAATCCCTCGGCCTCTATAACTCTAGTCATTATCACCGGCGACTACCCATAAGCTGAGAACACACTTGAGCAGCCATTATCTACAACTCAACACCCTTGAGTTGTCTTCATATTCATTGCATTATGACAATCAACGAACACTTCACGCTACTTCAGACATTCCTCCTTTAATTCGCGTCGAAGCCAAAACCATCATCGACTCAAAAACAAGCTTCGTTTAGTCAATACTGCATTTCATAGCATTTCCAGCTTTTTCTCTATGAAAAACTGGCCATAGTATTAAAAGAGCCTTTTGCAGCGTTTTTAAAATGTTGTTATATCTCTTGGTTCAGTTCTGGCACTCTGGCACTTGGTACTCTGAAAACATTGTAAATCCCCAGCGTGTGCCTTGGCAAATCAGCTATTTTACCATGCACGGCATGCCCTGGCACTTGGTACTTGTACATGCGTTTGGGCTTGAGTATAGTTTTCTGGAGTCCGAATGTTTATTGGAGAAGACGGAGTCATTTTCAAACCGCGTTTGGGCTTGAGTATAGTGATGGGCCGGGTTCTAATCGTAAGGCCTAGATGTTTTATTAAACTTGGTTTTTGGATTTAATTCAAAGTGAAGTGTGCAAGGGGGAGTTGGGAAAAATGGTGTTGTGGTGTACTGGGAGGCTGATGTCGGAATTTGCGTGAAGAGTATAGTGGAGTTTTCTTTGGATAAAGGAATGATGGATGTATTTTTTGAAGAGAAATAGGAGGTTGTTTCTTGTGTTGGTTTTTGGTGAAGGAACGATGAGTGATTGATCAAAGAATTCAAAATGGTGGAGGAGAAGATTTGATGGAACGGGATCTTCATTTGGATTAAAGCAACGGGGAAGAAAGAGGTTGGGCGGGTGGTCTTTTTCCTGAATGGGCCGAGAGTGTAAAATGGGTGAGAGGCCCAATAACATTGTTTTAAAGTTTAATTTAAACTTAAATGCTAGTGTGACTTATAAATTATATATCTTTGTCATATGTTATCGGAATCTGACGAAACAAGATCCGTTAGGATCGTATGGCCGAGAGCTTCACGATGGAACTACCGGGAGTGGAGTGGAGCTCGTTTGAATTTATGGCGAAATAAATTGTTTGATTCAAATCAAACAAACAGTTTATCATTCTTTAAAGATGAACTGCCAAAGTGAGTAAAACTCACCAACCCTGAACAGTTATATTTTTATAATGTATTTTTAGAACTGTTAATCATCTGTTGACTGTTATATGTTGATTTGGTTGATTTAACTGCTAGTCAGTTAGTTGAAATTATATATATACACAAATATATATATATAAACCGTTAAATATATGTTGATGTTGTTAATCAGAACATTTCATATTGAAATAAAATTGATGTATATTATACTGTGTAACATCTGTGGATGCAGGGAGACAGGTTGGAGGGATCCGACTGGATTTCTCAACATTTAATTTACCGTTTTCATATATTGTGATATATGTTGTGCTATAAAATCTGTTGTTGATTTGGTATGTTTGAATGATATTGATCATTGATATTCGATATTTTAAATACCATAAAAAGACCCTGGGATGTAAAAAGGGATATTTCAATGTATATTGAAATAAAGGAATTTTATAAAATCAACCGATTTTATAAAAGGAAATAATCTGAAAATAAAGCATTTATAAAATCATAGGATATTATAAAGGAGAATATTTATTTAGAAAATAAATGGAATTGTAAAAGGAACATTTATTTAGAAAATAATTAGGATAAAAGGAAAAAGGAAATTAACGAGATAGGAAAGAGTTAGTCGATTAGAGTTATCAAATAGAATTATAAAAAAGAAGTTAATCAAATATAGTTTATTCGAAGAAGTTAGTCAAACATAGTTATTCAAGATAAGTTACCATTTAGCATGACTGTTAGCGTAATTCACAGGGCTGCAGATAGCTTACGGCGGTCGGATGTTTCCTGAGGGAATCAGGCGTAACCATTGTGATCGCTGCGATCTAGAGTCAAGCAAATGGAGTTAAATCGAATATAGTTATTCGAAATAAAGTTAAAACAAATACTAGTTATTCGATTTTGAGTAAATCAATTAGAGTGAATCAAATAGAGTTAATCGAATGGAGTTAAAGAAATAGAGTAAAGAAAAAATTAGAAACTGACTAGAGATTAATAAGTTGAATGGTTTTCTAAGTATCGATCTGATGTTGGTTTCGGCCTTCGGGGTTTATATAGGAAGTTGTTCTCTTGTTAGTTTATAGTTAGAGTCTGATAGATGTGGGAGAATAGTGATGCGTAATTAAGCCATGGAAATGTTTTCCAGTGTTAATAACGTATATTTTCTAAACATAGAAAATGAGATTATATATATATACATATATATATATATATGTTAAATGATGATTGATCGATATGATTTCCATCTGGAAATAATATCGTTGTTTGCACACGAGTTTTCTTTTGATAGTTAAGTCACAGACTATCAAAATTTTAACCATTTTAACGTTGTTAATATGGAGAGACCGGTTGGATTATTATCCAAAGAACCACTCTGTATTGGCATAAGCGTTGCGAATCATATATTCCAAAGATAATTGAAGACGGAGTAAAGTGCAAGGGATGTTATATAAATCTTAGATAACAGTGCCTAAGATGGATATACTGAATTGTGCCTTCGGTTTGTCCAGTCCCAGGACAACTTGTATGGACGAATGTCTGACAGAGTATTCCTAACGAATCATATATGTTGATCTCTTCAACGTATTACGTTTAGTGGTGGAGGAATTCGTTTCTCTTAGCTTCATACTCGTGATACCGTTAGGGAAATCGAAAATGATTTGGCAGGTATGACGATGTGGTATTCCAAGTAAATGAAGGTATGATATGAAAAAAGATAAGCGTAGCTTCTAGCCTCACATCCGGTAAATGACAGAAATCGGGCAGGCAGCATGGCTAAGTCGGTCGCTCCGAAGTAGGGTGTATAATCACCTATCTAGAGAATATTCATTTGCCTCTTTAATCTACCAATACTGTCCCATATATATGTAACACCCCACCTCCGCCAGGGTGACTCTTGCAAGCACTCTGACTTTGGAGGGGCGTTTGAATCAGGTAAACATGCATAATGATATATCAAGGCAGAACAAGAACATATGTATATATGTAAACAGAGTAAATAACATAGATAAAACAGCGGAAGATTTCAAACCATTTCAAAACAAGTCTGGTACAACATAATGTCAACTTTCCAAATACACAAGTCTAGATAAAAACAACATTACTGAAAAACTGAAATACATAAGTACTATCCCCAAAATAAGTGATAACCATAGCTAGCTTCATGTCAAGACCGTACATGAGCTAAAATCCCACAAGCAGCGATCAGAAATCCAGCTAAGCTCCAATATTCCCTCCCTGAGAACCTGGGGGGGGGGGGGAACGGAAGAAAAGAGGCGAAAGAAAACAGGTCAGTCAAAAAGACTGAGTAAGCCCTACAACAATCAATGTAAACTGATAAAGTTAACTGACATGAGAAGCAGGTATGATCATAAGGATAACAACATACTAGCATGGTGATTAACTAACAAGGTATATAAAGGTGTCATCGCATAATCAGGTTTAAGGTTTTGCACCACAGGTGTACTAGCAAACTAACATGACTGGAATAAACAAGTATTGATCCCTTGGCCCAAGCTTTGGCCCAATAACATGAAATGACCCTAATACAAGGTCTAACAAAACGGTCTAGTCGATCGGCTCCCTAAGCCTAACTCGTCACGTGTTGGTGTCAATACGGCCCAAACATAATTGTAGTCGAACTGTGCCGGGTCCACCTTTCGGGTGTATCAAGCCCTAGGGTGCCAACCCCTGGACACCATAAACATGAGTGCACAGTCTCGATCTACTGGTACCCATGGGTGACTTCTCCAAATACGGACTGCGTGCACGACCATAGTCCGTCCGGAACTACATCGGCGTACCACCCGGCCGTCGTTTATTGGTCGCTTACCTCCAGCCCTATAATTCGTGCCCCACACCCTAACCTAGACCCTAGGGCCATGATGATACAAACTTGGGATTACTGCTGGAGTGGACCCCCCATTGCTAGGATTTTCTAGTGGGTTAAGTACGGTTTAACCCTCTTGCTAATCATGGATTAACTTGGTTAAGTGTAACGATGAGTTCACGACTTAACCCTGATTAATCTACCAAGCCCAAATTGGTTAAGTATTAAGTGGACCATGACTTAACCCTAATCACGAGGCATTAATTAATTTAATGCGCCTTAACCTCTCACATTAGACCTTGTTGTGGTTACTAGTTAAGCCGGGCGGGTCCGGGTAGCTTTACACCACAACTTGGTCTAACCTCGGGTTCAAGGTACAACATGACCAACTTCTCACATTGGGTCCTATTGTTTGTAGCAACTAGTTAAGCCGGTCGGTTCCGGGTAGGTTTACGCTACAAACTCAACCCAACCTCGAGTTGGTCACACTTATCTTTTCTAACTGTCATGTCCATCATGTTTCCACAACATGTTACAAATTTTCAAGCAATTGGATAGACCTAACTTAATAGGTAAATTCCCAATGGGTAGACCTAACTTAATAGGTAAATTCCCAAGCTTATGTTTTATGTCTTTTAAGTTTACCCAACCCCAAACGCAATCCCATCGCTTACATATCGCAATCGCGCATAAAGGATAGAAAGAGGGAACTTGGCATAATCATGACATAAAGGTATTGAAGCCACAAGTTTAACATGGTGGCATATGAAATGTTCATATGTTCATACACTTGCATATTACATTTTTAGGCCTCAAAAGCATGCATAAAACCAAACTTAGCATATTGGTGATACATGGTGATAAATGACATGTAGAAATGGCCATAAGTTCGCATTTAGCCTCACATGCAAGTTATCATAAGAGATATGATAACTTACATGTTGCCAAAATGCAACCTTTAGCATAAAGCTTGAAGCTTTATGTTCATATCCTCAAGATAAGCTTGCATAGCATGATAACATGAACCAAATGATCATCCCAAACTTGCATGACATAACTTGCATATCATATGACAAACTTGCATATCAAACTTGCATAACATAACTTGATAAACTTGCATTTCATAGCATAGTAAACTTGCATATAAACTTGCATATCATACATAATAAACTTGCATATCATAGCATAGTAAAGTTGCATATCATACATTTAACTTTAGAGTTTAAGTATGAAAGTAGAATAGGGCTTACAATGCTTATGAGGACTCAAATGAGTATAGCAAATATAAGAAAGCCCTTATGCAATCAAATAGACCCAAAATGCAAGCTCTAACATAAAAACCCTTGAGCCAAAATGATCAAAACTCTTTCTTTATGATGCAAATATAGAAACTTGACTTGAATGCAAGCTAATGATGCTCATACAAGTTTGAAAACACTTGTATGTATGGAAAATCACTTAGAAATTTATTTAGGAATTGTATGAAGACAGTGGAGGCCATGAGAGGATTGATTTTGCCATAGTTTAGTTGTAGGATTGATTAATGATGATTTAGGGCTAGCTTAGGGTCTTATTTATAGATTAGGCAAGTGTTTTAGGCCATAGGATTAAACCCTAGTTCCAATCTCAGCCCTCAAAACCGAATCTGGCCCCCAAGCTCAACACAATCTCTAAATGGTGCACCAGGCTAAACAGCCCGGCTGGACCAAGTCGACAGCCAAGTCGACAGGGCTGTCGACTTGGGTCCAACCAAGTCGACTCCCAAGTCGACAGGGCTGTTGACTTGGGTGCTCTGGCGGGAATTTTCCCGCCTGGCCCAAACTGACCTAATTTTTCAAATTCAAACTTGAATTTGAAATCTGTTTTTACTTTGAATTTTTCTAAAAACTTCGTTGGGCCTTAATCGGGTCATACGGACTCCGATTTTCGAAAACTCGGACTCTATTTCGCGTATTTTTCCGAGACGAACGCAATGGCATAGCCCGTTTCCCTTGATTCTGAATTTAGAATTAAATTCTGCCTCAATTTACGTTATAACAGGTTATTGAAAATACGGGTTGTTACATTCTCCCCTCCTTAAAGGATTTCGTCCCCGAAATCTTCAAGTTAGGAAGAACGTATCCTACCATCCAACATCCATCTACTCAAAACATCATCCACGAGCAATCATTGTCCTTACAAGATTCTAAATGTTGTATGAACATATGCAAAGGTGTGTGTATATGTCCTTATCTAATGCAAATATCTTTAATGCAAATTATGTTAGTGAAACGAATCCATATGTATGCAATTCCTAACATAATGTATAACATCTATATGTGTGCACATAACATACGTCCATATGCAACATCCATGTGATAACACAAAAATTTTCATCCATGAATAAGCATAAACACTCATGCATATGCAATATGAGGAGTGTGTGAGCCGATCTAGTGCCTAACGTGTATAATGCATCCACGAGTAACCACTTGCAAACACTTGCAACCACTTGCAACCACCAAGCATAACATGTTTCAAACACATGTTTCATCCAAAGGGTTTCTACCTAAGGTTCTCATGACAAGATTAACACGATAAACTAGATAAACATAGATAGCAAAGAGAAAGACATGCTAACAAAGAAAAGAGATTGAGAGTGTACCCTCAAAAAGGAATGGATAAAGCCCATGCATCTTCTCCTCGGTTTCCCAAGTTGCGTCTTCTTCGGCTTCACCCCATTGAACCTTCACCAACTTGACCTCTCGATTCCTTAGCTTCTTGGTCTCCGTCCCCAAGATACGAATCGGAGCTCTCTTCAAGGTAGCTTCTTTCTCCACTTCCACATCTTTCAGAACAGTTGGCTCAACAACCTCTGCTGATTCATGTAAACACTTCCGGAGATGCGAGACATGAAAAACATCGTGTACTCCGGCAAGCTTCTCGGGCAACTCCACTCTATAAGCCATCTGCCCGATCCTCTCTATAATAGGGAATGGTCCAACAAACCTCGGTGCTAATTTCCCAACGGCTCCGAATCGGACCACATTCCGCAAAGGAGAAACCTTCACGAAAACCATATCCCCAACATCAAACTCCAAATCAGTTCTTTGCTTATCAGCATAGGATTTCTGTCGGTCTTGGGCCGCTTTCATCCGTCTCCGAATCAACTCGATCTTCTCGGATGTATCTCTGATCATATCAGGCCCAAGTATAAGCTCATCTGTAGTCTCCCACCAACATGTAGGCGACTTGCACGGCCTCCCATATAAAGCTTCAAATGGTGCCATCCCTATGCTTGCCTGATAACTGTTATTATATGCAAACTCAACAAGAGGAAGATGGTCTTCCCAAGTACCACCAAAATCCAGAATACAAAGCCTCAACAGATCCTCGAGTACCCTATTCACCCTTTCGGTTTGACCGTCCGTCTATGGGTGATAAGCCGTACTTAGATTCAATCTCGTGCCTATAGCTTCTTGCAAGCTATTCCAGAATTGACTTGTAAAGATTGGGTCACGGTCACTGACTATACTAGAAGGGACTCCATGTAGTCTCACAATCTCACGAAGATATACAGACGCTAGCCAAGATGCGGTCCTCTTGCTCTTCACCGGAATGAAATGAGCACTCTTCGTAAGTCTATCCACAATAACCCAAATGCTCGTATTCCCTTTCCTTGACCTTGGTAGCCCATCGATAAAATCCATGGAAATACTCTCCCATTTCCATAGTGGAACGTCTAGAGGATGCAATAGCCCACCGGGCTTCTTCGACTCGGCCTTAACTTGCTGGCAAATGATACATCTAGAGACAAACTCCGCCACATCCTTCTTCATCCCAGGCCAGAAGAAAATGCGCTTCATATCTTTATACATCTTATCTCCGCCCGGATGTATAGTCAACTTAGAGCGATGCGCTTCCTCAAGAACTTTTCTTACTAAATCTTCTACCATTGGAACACATAATCTTCCGTCTCTCCTCAGCCAACCCTTGTCATCAATAGAATATCGAGCGAGATGACTAGATGTCTCTCCTCGAATCAGCCTATCCATAATCTCAACTATCTGAGGGTCTTCTCTCTGCAAAGCCCCAACTTGATCAAGAAGGGTAGGTCTGAGTTCCAGAGATGCTAAAGAACCGGTCATCGACTCAATCGCCAAAGAGAAATCAAAGGTTGCCACATACTCTAAATTCTTCATCTCCACGAATAGAGGACTTAGGGTCAACCTTTTTCTACTCAATGCATCTGCTACCACATTCCCCTTGCCAGGGGTATAAGCTATCTCAAAATCGTAGGACGCCAAGAATTCCATCCATCTTTATTGCCTCAGATTCAGATCCTTCTGAGAAAAGAGATACTTCAATGACTTGTGATCGGTATAAAGCTCAAATCTTTCTCCCAGAAGATAATGGCGCCAAGCCTTGAGTGCATATACTATTGCCGCCAACTCTAAGTCATGAGTGGGATAATTCTTCTCATGCACTTTGAGTTGTCTACCGCCAAAGCATATCACTCTTCCTTCTTGCATAAGAACAGCTCCTAACCCCGTGCCACATGCATCGGTGTATACTGTAAATAACTTCCCTCCATCGGGCAAAGCTAGAACAGGTGCTGATGTAAGAGCTCTCTTGAGCTTTTGAAAAGCAAGCTCGCATTCTATGCTCCAAGCAAAAACTAAATTCTTCTTCGTCAATTTAGTGAGAGGAGCGGAAATCTTCGCGAAGTCCTTGATGAACTTCCGGTAAAAGCCTGCAGGACCTAGAAAACTTCTCACTTCGGTTGCATTCCTTGGAGTCTTCCAATCTTGAACTGCAACTACCTTAGCGGGATCCACCGCTAAGCCTTGCTTAGATACTATATGCCCAAGAAATCTAACTTCCATTCTCCAAAAATGACACTTGGAGAACTTGGCCTTTAAGTGATGCGCTCTAAGCGTATCCATTACCTCCACGAGATGCCTTGCGTGCTCTTCCTCATCCTTAGAGAAGATCAGAATATCATCTACGAAGACCACGACAAACTTGTTCAAGAACTCCCTGAACACCCTACTCATCAAGTCCACGAAATATGCGGGTGCATTAGTCAAGCCGAACGGCATGACAAGCCATTCGAAGAATCCATCTGGAGTCCTGAACGCAGTCTTGTCTATACTATCTTCAGCTACCCCGAGCTGATGGAATCCCGTAGCAAGATCAAGCTGAGAGAAAACAGAAGCACCGACAAGCTGGTCAAAGAGATCATCAATCCTCGGTAACGGGTGTCTGTTCTTCTTAGTCAGCTTATTTAACTCTCGATAGTCAACAAAAAGTCGGAGAGAACCATCTGCCTTGGTAGCAAATACCACAGGCGCTCCCCACTCAGATATACTTCGTCTAATGAAGTTCTTCTCAAGCAACTCTTTCACTTGCTTACTTAGCCCCCGTCTTTCACGCGGAGCCATGTGCCGAACAGGCAAAGAAACCGGCTTTGCATTATCCACCAGATAAATGCGGAAATCAATCTCTCGCTTAGGGGGCAACCCCCTAACTTCATCGAAAACATCCGGATACTCTCGAACCACTCTCACAGACTGAAGAGTTTCCATTGACGAGTCGAGTGATTCAAGATAGCACAACATGACGGGACCTCTCGGATCACATGAAATCTCTAGGGTGTTTCCGAGGCGAGTCACGAGCCTCACAACCCTGTGCTCACAATCAAGGATGGCTCCATATCTGGACAACCAATCCATGCCCAATATCAATCCGTATCCCCTAAAACCAAGAACATAAGCACTGCATAAGAACTCTACACTCAGTATAGAGATCCTCAAATCCCCACATATCATAGAAAAATGGGCGGAACCCCCAATAGGATTTGAGACACAGACGGGATCATCTACCAAGCTAGTACTAAGGTGCAAACTATCAACAAGATCAGATGAGATAAAGCTATGCGATGCACCAGAATCAAACAAGGTACGAACTGGAAAATCAGAAATATATACAAGGTTCTCAACAGAAATACTACCTCGATTGGGAACTGGAGCGGTATTGAGAGCATGAACTTGCCCTCCTGAAGGTCCAGCACGATGAGTCTGACCCTGGCCTTGCCCTTGCTTCTTCGGGAAATCCTTACTGAAATGTCCAGTCTTACCGCAGAAAAAGCATTCACCATTCTTCCTTTTCCTCTTCTTACAATCCTTAATAAGATGCCCAACTGAACCACAATAGTGGCACTTCTCCTTGTTGTTCTTGCCCTTGTTGTTGTTCCCCTTGTTGCCTTGACTCTTGTTCTTATTCTGATTGCCTTGACTGCTTTGACCACTTGGATTACCCTGATTTCCTTTTCCCTGAGAATCAGTCTTCTTGGCTTGAGTATCATTCATCTTGGTCTCTTTCTTGACATCTCCCTGAAGTAACGCCATATCAACCAAACTCTCAAACGTGGCCCCATGGGGAATATGTGACATAGCCAATCCCTGCAACGGCTCATTCAATCCTCTAGCAAAACGAAGAGCCTTCTTCTGAGGAGTATTCACCATATCCAAGCCAAAACGAGCTAACTGATTGAACTTGTTCACATATTCTTTGACAGACATATCTCCTTGTTTCAAAGTTATGAACCTCTCCATTTGCTGATTCTCCTCAGTAGAAGATAGAAACTTAAGCACGAACCTTGCCCTGAAATCGGCCCAAGTCTCAACAGGCCTAGTACCATTGGTGACTTCCCACCAATAAGCGGCTTCATCCTTCATAAGCCAAACCGCCAACAAGATCTTCCTCTGATCGTCTAACCCAAAGATAGCAAATAAATCCTCGGTCTCTTTCAACCAATTTCTGGCCTCTACAAAAGTCTCAGTGCCTTGAAAGTTCTTGCCACCCATTGCTTTGAAATCTTTGCAAGTCTTTGCAGAGTCAGCTTGAGGATGCTGAGGGGGAGGAGGAAGAGGAACCTCAGCAACAGGAGGAGGAGGAACATTAGCGACAGGAGGAGGAATATTAACTACTGGAGGAGGAGGAGGAGGGACATCTGCGGGGCCGGCTTCGGTCGCCCTAGCCTCCAAAAGTCTCCTATACCAAACAGGTACGTGCACTCCCTCCGGAATAGCAAAGTTATCGGCCATACTGAAAACGAAGAAAAAGACAGATTCAGAATGGAGAAAAACGAGGGAATTTTGCTAATGGCTTTTTGGGGAATAGCCTTTAAAATAAACTAGACTTTTCTTTGGAAAATACTTTATACTTGGTTTTGAAAATAGTTTTCCAAAAGCTTTCTAAAAACCTTTTTGTTCCTTCTCGTAAACCATATGCTCTGATACCAAATGTAACACCCCACCTCCGCCAGGGTGACTCTTGCAAGCACTCTGACTTTGGAGGGGCATTTGAATCAGGTAAACATGCATAATGATATATCAAGGCAGAATAAGAACATATGTATATATGTAAACAGAGTAAATAACATAGATAAAACAGCGGAAGATTTCAAACCATTTCAAAACAAGTCTGGTACAACATAATGTCAACTTTCCAAATACACAAGTCTAGATAAAAACAACATTACTGAAAAACTGAAATACATAAGCACTATCCCCAAAATAAGTGATAACCATAGCTAGCTTCATGTCAAGACCGTACATGAGCTAAAATCCCACAAGCAGCGATCAGAAATCCAGCTAAGCTCCAATATTCCCTCCCTGAGAACCTTGGGGGGCGGGGAGAACGGAAGAAAAGAGGCGAAAGAAAACAGGTCAGTCAAAAAGACTGAGTAAGCCCTACTACAATCAATGTAAACTGATAAAGTTAACTGACATGAGAAGCAGGTATGATCATAAGGATAACAACATACTAGCATGGTGATTAACTAACAAGGTAGATAAAGGTGTCATCGCATAATCAGGTTTAAGGTTTTGCACCACAGGTGTACTAGCAAACTAACATGACTGGAATAAACAAGTATTGATCCCTTGGCCCAAGCTTTGGTCCAATAACATGAAATGACCCTAATACAAGGTCTAACCAAACGGTCTAGTCGATCGGCTCCCTAAGCCTAACTCGTCACGTGTTGGTGTCAATACGGCCCAAACATAATTGTAGTCGAACTGTGCCGGGTCCACCCTTCGGGTGTATCAAGCCCTAGGGTGCCAACCCCTGGACACCATAAACATGAGTGCACAGTCTCGATCTACTGGTACCCATGGGTGACTTCTCCGAATACGGACTGCGTGCACGACCATAGTCCATCCGGAACTACATCGGCGTACCACCCGGCCGTCGTTTATTGGTCGCTTACCTCCAGCCCAGTAATTCGTGCCCCACACCCTAACCTAGACCCTAGGGCCATGATGATACAAACTTGGGATTACTGCTGGAGTGGACCCCCCATTGCTAGGATTTTCTAGTGGGTTAAGTACGGTTTAACCCTCTTGCTAATCATGGATTAACTTGGTTAAGTGTAACGATGAGTTCACGACTTAACCCTGATTAATCTACCAAGCCCAAATTGGTTAAGTATTAAGTGGACCATGACTTAACCCTAATCACGAGGCATTAATTAATTTAATGCGCCTTAACCTCTCACATTAGACCTTGTTGTGGTTACTAGTTAAGCCGGGCGGGTCCGGGTAGCTTTACACCACAACTTGGTCTAACCTCGGGTTCAAGGTACAACATTGCCAACTTCTCACATTGGGTCCTATTGTTTGTAGCAACTAGTTAAGCCGGTCGGTTCCGGGTAGGTTTACGCTACAAACTCAACCCAACCTCGAGTTGGTCACACTTATCTTTTCTATGTGTCATGTCCATCATGTTTCCACAACATGTTACAAATTTTCAAGCAATTGGGTAGACCTAACTTAATAGGTAAATTCCCAATGGGTAGACCAAACTTAATAGATAAATTCCCAAGCTTATGTTTTATGTCTTTTAAGTTTACCCAACCCCAAACGCAATCCCATCGCTTACATATCGCAATCGCGCATAAAGGATAGAAAGAGGGAACTTGGCATAATCATGACATAAAGGTATTGAAGCCACAAGTTTAACATGGTGGCATATGAAATGTTCATATGTTCATACACTTGCATATTACATTTTTAGGCCTCAAAAGCATGCATAAAACCAAACTTAGCATATTGGTGATACATGGTGATAAATGACATGTAGAAATGGCCATAAGTTCGCATTTAGCCTCACATGCAAGTTATCATAAGAGATATGATAACTTACATGTTAGCATAAAGCTTGAAGCTTTATGTTCATATACTCAAGATAAGCTTGCATAACATGATAACATGAACCAAATGATCATCCCAAACATGCATAACATAACTTGCATATCATATGACAAACTTGCATATCAAACTTGCATAACATAACTTGATAAACTTGCATTTCATAGCATAGTAAACTTGCATATAAACTTGCATATCATACATGATAAACTTGCATATCATAGCATAGTAAACTTGCATATAAACTTGCATATAAACTTGCATATCATACATTTTACTTTAGAGTTTAAGTATGAAAGTAGAATAGGGCTTACAATGCTTATGAGGACTCAAATGAGTATAGCAAATATAAGAAAGCCCTTATGCAATCAAATAGACCCAAAATGCAAGCTCTAACATAAAAACCCTTGAGCCAAAATGATCAAAACTCTTTCTTTATGATGCAAATATAGAAACTTGACTTGAATGCAAGCTAATGATGCTCATACAAGTTTGAAAACACTTGTATGCATGGAAAATCACTTAGAAATTTATTTAGGAATTGTATGAAGAGAGTGGAGGCCATGAGAGGATTGATTTTGCCATAGTTTAGTTGTAGGATTGATTAATGATGATTTAGGGCTAGCTTAGGGTCTTATTTATAGATTAGGCAAGTGTTTTAGGCCATAGGATTAAACCCTAGTTCCAATCTCAGCCCTCAAAACCGAATCTGGCCCCCAAGCTCAACACAATCTCTAAATGGTGCACCAGGCTAAACAGCCCGGCTGGACCAAGTCGACAGCCAAGTCGACAGGGCTGTCGACTTGGGTCCAACCAAGTCGACTCCCAAGTCGACAGGGCTGTCGACTTGGGTGCTCTGGCGGGAATTTTCCCGCCTGGCCCAGACTGACCTAATTTTTCAAATTCAAACTTGAATTTGAAATCTGTTTTTACTTTGAATTTTTCTGAAAACTTCGTTGGGCCTTAATCGGGTCATACGGACTCCGATTTTCGAAAACTCGGACTCTATTTCGCGTATTTTTCCGAGACGAACGCAATGGCATAGCCCGTTTCCCTTGATTCAGATTTTAGAATTAAATTCTGCCTCGATTTACGTTAACAGTTTATTGAAAATACGGGTTGTTACAATATATACGGGAAACGGTTGCTGATCCCAACCGTTGGTGATATACATTCGATACACTCAAGCGAAATGTAACAACCTGCAAATTCTGAACCAATTTAAAAAAATTTATTTTAGGAAAATTTTAATGAATTTTGGGAATATAAAGTAATTTATATGAATAATAATGGCTAGAATTTATTTTAATTGAAGTTAGAACGAATAAATTTAATTTAAATATAAAAGGGAATTAGAAATAACGCAGTAGTTTGAAAAGTCAAACTTGAACTTTGACTGACCGTACAGGATGCAAAATTTAACGGATTTTAGTGAAACCAAAAATATTAGAATCTATTTAAAAATATCTTTCTAACAAATCTGAAAAATTGAAATTTCATAGCGGGAATCAAAAGTTATGGCCAATTCAATATTTAGAAAGGTCGTTGTAGAATATATATATTATATATGGCCCGAAAGGCTACTTTTCACGTATGAAGGAATTTGGACTCGATACCACTTCCATTGAGTCCGGAATGATGTTTCTGCATTGAAAAAAAGTAAACACTTATATATTCTGAGTTTCGGGAATTATTTGTTTAAAAATTAAATTTTTTAATGTTAAATATATTGGCCTTCAAAATAGTCATTTTTCAAACGACCTCCGTTTTTGACGAAACCACTTTTGTTGGAACCGGAATATCAAATTATTGCTAGGTTTTAATTTTCAGAATTTTTCGAATTAATATGTGAGCGTGGCGAGAGAAAATACGTTTTGACTATTTTAATTAAATTTAATCGACTGAAAAATAGCTATTTTTCAAACAGTCTTAGAATTGGATGAAAATAATTTTGTTGGATTCGTATCGTCATAAGAAAGCTAAAAATATTTTTTTTAGAATTTTCTGAGGTCGTATGTGGCCCCGGCATATTTAAATGTACGGTCAATATTTAATTAATTAATTTTTAATGCAATTTTAAATAAAAATCGTACAGATTTCGGAAATGGGCTACGTGACCTATCCCATTGCGTTCAGAAGGTGTCAAAACCTTAAGAACGACAGCAAGTAGGCCCAAATCAGAGAAAGCCCGAAAATCCACCTTTTAAGCAAAATTTTCGAGATTTAATATTAAAATATTCAGGCCGAAACCCTAACCCTAATTTCAGCCGCCGCCCTTAAAACAATGGCCAGAAACATCCGATTTTCAAACATCAATTTCTCCTAATCCGTTCAACGAAAATCTACAAATTATATACCAAATCGAAGAGAATTCAGAGAGCTTCGAATCTATATGGTCAAGATCGGGTTTTGGTTCACGGATTTCACGAATTCTGGGCTGAAACGTGGCGGGTTCTGGTTCGATTTGCGAGGCAAGGAGGAGGTCGAGTTGGGTGGCCTTCTGGGTGGTGGTGGCTCGCAGGCAGAGCTTTGGTGTGGTGGAGTCTGATCGGGTCCTAGACCCTTGGATTGGCGCGCGCATGGGGATAGGAGGAGGAAGATTGGGTTCGGCGTTTCCTGACTAACGTGGAGGAAGAAAGGTCTTTTTTTTATATTATTATTTTATTAATTTAGTATTTAATTTATGCAATCTTTAAAAGTCAATTACTCTCTCATACGAGGTCCAATTGACGAACCGTAAGTTGCGTTGGACTCGTCTTTCCAAGATCTTCGCAATGGCGCAGACCAGAACTGATTCTGGGACAGTCAAATTTTCAGCAAAAATCTAGGTGAGAAATCTGAATTTATTATTTAATTAATTATATATTATTTTTCTTGCATTAAAAATAATTGTATAATGATTTAAATTCAAATCTGAAATGTTCTGTGATTGATGAATGGTTGATTGTTGTTGGTGGTTTGTTTTGTTGTTCATGATAGATTGGATCTTCATTGAATTAAATATATTGTTGAATGTATTTTTGGTTAGAGAATTAGATCTAAAATTAGATCTAAATCATATTATATTCAGATTTAAATCGTAATATAGTTGCTCTAATTTATTTAAAGTATTAAATTATATATTCTATCATTTTAATGAACAATGAAATTTTATTGTTGATGTTAAAACATATTTTTTTAAAACAAAACTTTATTTACAATGTATTTGTAAATTAAAAATAACATTTGAGAAAAAACACATAAGCGTCTACATATTTTTTATTTTTTTTTGAGAAAAAGAAATCATTCCTTTATTTGTGTTTTCGTCACAAATAATAACACAGAAAAAGAACCATTCTTTTATTTGTGTTTTTCAACATAAATATATACATAGAAATGAATTATTATTTTTATTTGTGTTTTTCAACACAAATATAACTCAACAAAGAATTATCTTTTTATTTGTGTTTACTAACACAAATAAAACTTAGAATATGAATTATTTATTTATATGCATTTTACAATGCAAATATTACATAGAAATAAAGTTCATCTTTTTATTTGTATTTTTCAATGCAAATATTACATGGAAATAAAGTTCATCTTTTTATTTGTATTGAAAATACAAATATTACATAGAAATAAAGTTCATCTTTTTATTTGTATTTTTCAACACAAATATTACTTAGAAATAAAGTTCATCTTTTTATTTGTATTTTTTAATACAAATGTACACATTTTTACATATTGAGTAGAATTTGTTAAAAATATACCTTGGAAATATATGTTGTTTCTTTTGTTTGCATTCACAATTGCAAATATACTTTGAAATAGAATAATGAATGTCTTTTTAATTTTTGCCCTCAACACAAATATTAACATAGAAATTGAATTGTTTCTTTTTATTTGTGTTCTTAACACAAATATACACTTAGCAAATGAAGTATCCTTTTTATTGTATTTTTCCATACAAATATAACATAAGAATTAAGTTCATCTTTTTATTGTATTTTTCCATACAAATATGACATAGAAATAAAGTCCATCTTTTATATTCATGCTACAACACAAATATATACTTAGAATCTGTTGCACAAATAAAATCCACTTTTATTTGTCACTTGAAACTTAGAATTTGTTGCACAAATAAAATTCACTTTTTATTTGTCATTTGATACTCAGAATTTATTAGACGAATAAAATCTACTTTTTTTATTTGTCATTTAAAAATTAAGATTTATTATACAAATAAAATTCACTTTTATTTGACATTAGAATACATAGAAAAATATTTACATGTAAAATATTCTTTTATATGTTATTAGAATGTATAGAAAGGTATAAAGAAATAACAGGATTCTTTTATTTGTTATTAGAACACATAGAAAAGTGTAAAACAATGAAATACCCTTTTTTTATGTTATCCTAGAACTGAAATTTTGAGTTCACTCTTTTATTTGCATTCACTAATGCAAACATACATTGAAAATAAAATTTGCCCTTCTATTTGCATTTATCAATACAAATATATGTTGAAAACAAAATTTATTCTTTTATTTACATTCACAAATGTAAAAATACATTGAAAATGAAATTAGTTCTTTTTGCACTCATTAAGGCAAATATATTTTGAAAGGAAAAATTGTTCTTTTATTTGGAATCACTAATGTAAATATACATGGAAATTAAAGTTGATTCTTTTGTTTGCATTCTCTAATGCAAATATACATTAAAACGTAAATTGTTCTTTTATCTACATTCCCTAATGCAAATATATTTTGAAAATAGAGTTTGCCCTTTTATTTGCATTCACAAATACAATATATTCTGAAAATAAAATTTGTTCTTTTATTTGCATTCTTCAATGCAAATATACATTGTAAATAAAATTATTTCTTTTATTTGCATTCACTAATGCAAATATATATTGAAAATAAAATTTGCTCTATTTACATTCAAAAATGTAAATATACTTTGAAAAATCAAGTTTGTTCTTTTATTTCCATTCCACAATGCAATATAACATCAAAAATAAAAGTTACATTTTTATTTGCAAACATAAAAATGAAATAAACATCCTTGTCAAACTTGATTTAGTTAAATTGAAATAAACATTTTTGCCAAACTTGATTAATTAAAATAATTACTTTTGTCAACTAATACTAGTTGAAATAAAATAATCACTTTTATCAATTTATACTAGTGGAAACAAAATATGCATTTTTGCCAATTTATGATTAGTTGAGATGAAAATAACATTTTTGTCAATTATATTAGTTGAGAAAAAATGTACATCTTGTCAACTTTAGATGGTTGAAATCAAAAAGGCCATTTTTGTTAAATAAAAGAATTAAGCACAAATAGCATTTTTATAATTTATATGCAAATTTAATAATTGTTTTATTTGCATAACATGTAGAAGAAATTATAAGCAAATATTGACTTTTGTCAATTCACCCTAGTTAAGACCAATTATTTACTTATGTCAATTTACATTTGTTGAAACCAATTATTTGTTTGTCACGGCCATATATTGTGTATTACACTTCCATTCGCAAGTAACCCGACTTGTGTATGTGATTGGGACGATTATTTTCACACATCGCCCAAGTGCACAACTTAGTTTATTATTTGTTTGATGGTTGAAACCCCACACGGGTGTTGGGATGAAAATTTACATACACTAATCCCAATTTTCAGTTTTATGTTGATCGTTAGATCGACAGGCTGTGATGAGCGTTATTGTTTCATTTAACGCTTACACAGTGGAAATTGCACTCTGGATGTAGATGGATGATTATACTGTTCCTGCCATATATATGATGTGTGTGAAATCCATATAATCTAAATTATATGGTAAATGTTTGAGTCGCATTTTGATCCAGGTGTTCTTTTAAATAAGAATATTTTTACATTAGAAATCCATTTTATATAAAGTGTATATATTTTTAATCAAGTATATGTTAAAACATAGAATGTTTGAAAAAGATAAGAATTTGTAATATAACGAATACTTCTCATTTAGAATCTTTTATATAAAGGATATTTTTAATGATTATTTTAAAATATGTGTTTTAAAAAGATCATTAGGATTTGCAATTATATTTTGCGATATGAAATAAGTTGAAATGTGAAGTGGATGTATCGTGGACAGTGTTTTAAATGACATTTGTCCTTTAATCCTATTTACATTGAAATTATTATTTGGAATTCATAAATTTAGTTTATAGATTTAAAATAAATGATCTTGTAATAATGATTTTTGATATCAAATCAAAAATGGAGTTTTAATAAATCCTTTAAGGGAGATTTAAGATTTATTTTCAGAGTTTATCTTTGATAAAATTAATGAGAATCTTTTAAAAACGAATATCTTATTAAAAGAATATTCTGAGTTGGAATGTGGCGAATGTGTGATTTTCCAATATTTGCTTTTTAATCACAACATACGAGAGTTATTCAGAAAGACCGGGTTTAACCCATTCTGAATAATCATCACGACAATCAAGAGTCGAAGATGAAGACGGTGATTGAAGACCGAAGGTTTTCACATCGTTGGGATGATGATGACTGGTATCTTGAATTGGGGATTGGCCTTCCAAGGCAAGGTATTTAGTAATGATCGTCCAAACGCATTTGGAGATCGACGGACACGTTGTTTCGCTCAGACCCATAGCGGACTTGAAAATGGATTGCGTGTCTGACATTGTATTCATTTCTACTGTATTTGTTGAACGCTACTGATTATATATTTCTGTTTGGTGGTGAAGAATTTATTCTTCACTTATCACCCTTCTCTAAGACGTATGAGCTTAGAGGTTATATATATCTATATATATTTGTAGATGATCAATAATATGGTAGGGTCTGACAATGTGACATGCTAAGATGCAAATGATCAAGGCTTTTTTGAAAAGCAGGCCTTGTGGTTGATGATCAAAGCACAGTCTATTTAGGCATAGCTTTGTGTATATCGTGACTTCGCGAGCCTCACACACTAGTTGAGTCTAAAACGGGAGAAGGGAACGCAGGGATTGCACATGTTTCTTTCTAGCTAGAAGTGGTGTTGGGATTTAACACGGCCCGACATTTGCTTATGTGGTTGATGGAATTTTTGCGAGGCCTCGGTTTATTCTTATCGGTCGCCCTCGACTGATTTGTAGGTCCAATAGGATCGGGGAGCGTGTGTTCAGGCATAACTAATCCACTAAAGTTTTGTGGACCGGCCCTGTTGTATCCAAGGGTTCGCCAGCGTCTGAATCCTGAGGCATTGCTAGAGTGTCTCGAATCGGTCAGGAGCTTCTCCCTAGCCTTGACTCCTGATGGAAACCCAATTTCCAATAGCCCTTGCGGTTTTGATTGTATAACTAGTATGGCGACATAGTAGATGGTATCTATGTCGTCTAGGATTGATATTATATTTGAAATTTTTTTTATATATATGTACACAATAATAATATCGTATTTTACGTATCAAGCATCTTTTGACCATTATAAGGTAAAACCCTATCCTCTGGTGTGCGTTGCATTGTGTGATGGGACCTGGGTCTTATAATGGTTTCATTTTTCTAAAAAGCATTACGTTATTTGACGATTTACTTTATTTATGCACTGGTAATCCAATGGAGTAAACCTGTTCCGCGTTAACGGCGTGGTCCTGTGATTAGCCTACTTATTAGACAAGTTAAGTATAGAATTCTCGCACCAGTCCTTGTTACTGGCTATGGAGTTGGTTACGCATGATAGGGGGTTCTCGCCATGGTGTTTGGTGGCGAGCAGTGGACTCTTACCCCTACATGTCCCTTATTTATTAGGGTTGGTTAGGCGTTACCCTGGAGGCTCGAAAGGGTCGCCGTAAAACAAGGTGTACTGGGGTACCTCTGTAAGCTACGGTGGGAGTTTAGCCCACTGCCTCATGGCGATTGGGGTCAGGCGAAATCAGGGGTCGTTACAGCTGGTATCGGTGCTCTGGTTAGCTCAAATCTTTGGGGTACAACTCTTTAGAACTGAACAGAAGACTCATCAGAGGTTGGATTAGTAATATCCAATAAGAATACTCATTAGAGATAGGATCAGCAGTATCCTAGAATGAGAATACTCATTAGAGATGGGGTTAGCAATGCCCTAGAATGAGTCAGAGTGGAAAATTTATAATTAACATACTTGTTATTATATATAATCGGATTTTAGAAAATATGATTTTGAATATATAAAAGTTATATATTTTTGGAGGTTTAATCAACTAATTGATTGATGATTATGTTGTGTGAATATGAGTTCAACTAATAAAATGATTAAACAATTAAAGAATGAAAATTAAATTAGTTAAATAAACAACTTTTAGCTTCATTTCCTTTTCGAGGACGAAAAGATTTTAAGTGGGGGAGATTGTAACAACCCGCAAATTCTGAACCAATTTAAAAAAATTATTTTAGGAAAATTTTAATGAATTTTGGGAATATAAAGTAATTTATATGAACAATAATGGCTAGAATTTGTTTTAATTGAAGTTAGAATGAATAAATTTAATTTAAATATAAAAGGGAATTAGAAATAACGCAGTAGTTTGAAAAGTAAATCTTGAACTTTGACTGACCGTACAAGATGTAAAATTTAACGGATTTTAGTGAAACCAAAAATATTAGAATCTATTTAAAAATATCTTTCTAACGAATCTGAAAAATTGAAATTTCATAGCGGGAATCAAAAGTTATGGCCAATTCAATATTTAGAAAGGTCGTTGTAGAATATATATATATATTATATATGGCCCGAAAGGCTACTTTTCACATATGAAGGAATTTGGACTCGATACCACTTCCATTGAGTCCGGAATGATGTTTCTGCATTGAAAAACCGT
Organism: Allium sativum; assembly: GCA_030737875.1. Classification (NCBI taxonomy): domain Eukaryota; kingdom Viridiplantae; phylum Streptophyta; class Magnoliopsida; order Asparagales; family Amaryllidaceae; genus Allium; species Allium sativum. The sequence goes on from CM060926.1 coordinate 327,512,063, forward strand.
AAACACTTATATATTTTGAGTTTCGGGAATTATTTGTTTAAAAATGTATTTTTTAATATTAAATATATTGGCCTTGAAAATAGTCATTTTTCAAACGACCTCCGTTTTCGACGAAACCACTTTTGTTGGAACCGGAATGTCAAATTATTGCTAGGTTTTAATTTTCAGAATTTTTCGAATTAATATGTGAGCGTGGCGAGAGAAAATGCGTTTTGACTATTTCAGTTAAATTTAATCAACTGAAAAATAGCCATTTTTCAAACAGTCTTAGAATTCAACGAAAATAATTTTGTTGGATTCATATCGTCATAAGAAAGCTAAAAATATAATTTTAGAATTTTCTGAGACTGTATGTGGCCCCGGCATATATAAATGTACGATCAATATTTAATTAATTAATTTTTAATGCAATTTTAAATAATAATCGTACAGATTTCGGAATTGGGCCACGGGACCTATCCCATTGCGTTCTAAAGGTGTCAAAACCTTAAGAACGACAGTAAGCAGGCCCAAATCAGAGAAAGTCCGAAAATCCACCTTTTAAGCAAAATTTTCGAGATTTAATATTAAAATATTATTAAAATATTCAGGCCGAAACCCTAACCCTAATTTCAGCCGCCGCCCTTAAAACAATGGCCAGAAACATCCGATTTTCAAACATCAATTTCTCTCAATCCGTTCAACGAAAATCTACAAATTATATACCAAATCGAAGAGAATTTAGAGAGCTTCGAATCTATATGGTCAAGATCGGGTTTTGGTTCACGGATTTCACGAATTCTGGGCTGAAACATGGCGGGTTCGGGTTCGATTTGCGAGGCAAGGAGGAAGTCGAGTTGGGTGGCCTTCTGTTCGGTGGTGGCTCGCGGGCGGAGCTTTGGTGTGGTGGAGTCTGATCGGGTCCTAGACCCTTGGATTGGCGCGCGCTTGGGGATAGGAGGAGGAAGATTGGGTTCGGCGTTTCCTGAGTAACGTGGAGGAAGAAAGGTCTTTTTTTTTTATATTATTATTTTATTAATTCAGTATTTAATTTATGCAATCTTTAAAAATCAATAACTCTCACATACGAGGTCCGATTGATGAACCGTAAGTTGCGTTGGACTCGTCTTTCCGAGATCTTCGCAATGGCGCAAACCAGAACTGATTCTGAGACAGTCAAATTTTCAGCAAAAATCTAGGTGAGAATTCTGAATTTATTATTTAATTAATTATAAATTATTTTTCTTGCGTTAAAAATAATTATATAATGATGTAAATTCTGATCTGAAATGTTCTGTGATTGATGAATGATTGATTGTTGTTGGTGGTTTGTTTTGTTGTTCATGATAGGTTGGATCTTCATTGAATTGAATATATTGTTGAATGTATTTGTGGTTAAAGAATTAGATCTAAAATTAGATCTAAATCATATTGTATTCAGATTTAAATCGTAATATAGTTGCTCTAATTTATTTAAAGTATTAAATTATATATTCTATCATTTTAATGAACAATGAAATTTTATTGTTGATATTAAAACATATTTTTTTAAAACAAAACTTTATTTACAATGTATTTGTAAATTAAAAATAATATTTGAGAAAAAACACATAAGCGTCTACATATTTTTTTTTTTTTTTTTTTTGAGAAAAAGAAATCATTCCTTTATTTGTGTTTTCGTCACAAATAATAACACAGAAAAAGAACCATTCTTTTATTTGTGTTTTTCAACATAAATATATACATAGAAATGAATTATTATTTTTATTTGTGTTTTTCAACACAAATATAACTCAGCAAAGAATTATCTTTTTATTTGTGTTTACTAACACAAGTAAAACTTAGAATATGAATTATTTATTTATATGCATTTTACAATGCAAATATTACATAGAAATAAAGTTCATCTTTTTATTTGTATTTTTCAATGCAAATATTACATAGAAATAAAGTTCATCTTTTTATTTGTATTGAAAATACAAATATTACATAGAAATAAAGTTCATCTTTTTATTTGTATTTTTCAACACAAATATTACTTAGAAATAAAGTTCATCTTTTTATTTGTATTTTTTAATACAAATGTACACATTTTTACATATTGAGTACAATTTGTTAAAAATATACCTTGGAAATATATGTTGTTTCTTTTGTTTGCATTCACAATTGCAAATATACTTTGAAATAGAATAATGAATGTCTTTTTAATTTTTGCCCTCAACACAAATATTAACATAGAAATTGAATTGTTTCTTTTTATTTGTGTTCTTAACACAAATATACACTTAGCAAATGAAGTATCCTTTTTATTGTATTTTTCCATACAAATATAACATAAGAATTAAGTTCATCTTTTTATTGTATTTTTCCATACAAATATGACATAGAAATAAAGTCCATCTTTTATATTCATGCTACAACACAAATATATATTTAGAATCTGTTGCACAAATAAAATCCACTTTTATTTGTCACTTGAAACTTAGAATTTGTTGCACACAAAAAATTCACTTTTTATTTGTCATTTGAAACTCGGAATTTATTAGACGAATAAAATCTACTTTTTTTATTTGTCATTTAAAAATTAGGATTTATTATACAACTAAAATTCACTTTTATTTGACACTAGAGTACATAGAAAAATATTTACGTGTAAAACAATCTTTTACGTGTTATTAGAATTTATAGAAAGGTATAAACAAATAAAAGGATTCTTTTATTTGTTATTAGAACACGTAGAAAAGTGTAAAACAATGAAATACCCTTTTTTTTATATTATCCTAGTACTGAAATTTTGAGTTCACTCTTTTATTTTCATTCACTAATGCAACATACATTGAAAATAAAATTTGCCCTTCTATTTGCATTCACCAATACAAATATATGTTGAAACCAAAATTTATTCTTTTATTTACATTCACAAATGTAAAAATACATTGAAAATGAAATTAGTTCTTTTTGCACTCATTAAGGCAAATATATTTTGAAAGGAAAAATTGTTCTTTTATTTGGAATCACTAATGTAAATATACATGGAAATTAAAGTTGATTCTTTTGTTTGCATTCTCTAATGCAAATATACATTAAAATGTAAATTGTTCTTTTATTTGCATTCCCTAATGCAAATATATTTTGAAAATAGAGTTTGACCTTTTATTTGCATTCACAAATGCAATATATTCTGAAAATAAAATTTGTTCTTTTATTTGCATTATTCAATGCAAATATACATTGTAAATAAAATTATTTCTTTTATTTGCATTCACTAATGCAAATATATATTGAAAATAAAATTTGCTCTATTTACATTCACAAATGTAAATATACTTTGAAAAATCAAGTTTGTTCTTTTATTTGCATTCCACAATGCAATATAACATCAAAAATAAAAGTTACATTTTTATTTGCAAACATAAAAATGAAATAAACATCCTTGTTAAACTTGATTTAGTTAAATTGAAATAAACATTTTTGCCAAACTTGATTAATTAAAATAATTACTTTTGTCAACTAATACTAGTTGAAATTAAATAATCACTTTTATCAATTTATACTAGTGGAAACAAAATATGCATTTTTGCCAATTTATGATTAGTTGAGATGAAAATAACATTTTTGTCAATTATATTAGTTGAGAAAAAATGTACATCTTGTCAACTTTAGATGGTTGAAAACAAAAAGGACATTTTTGTTAAATAAAAGAATTAAGCACAAATAGCATTTTTATAATTAATATGCAAATTTAATAATTGTTTTATTCGCATAACATGTAGAAGAAATTATAAGCAAATATTCACTTTTGTCAATTCACCTTAGTTAAAACCAATAATTTACTTATGTCAATTTACATTTGTTGAAACCAATTATTTGTTTGTCACGGCTATATATTGTGTATTACACTTCCATTCGCAAGTAACCCGACTTGTGTATGTGATTGGGACGATTATTTTCACATATCGCCCAAGTGCACAACTTAGTTTATTATTTGTTTGATGGTTGAAACCTCACATGGGTGTTGGGATGAAAATTTACATACACTAATCCCAATTTTCAGTGGTATGTTGATCGTTAGAACGACAGGCTGTGATGAGCGTTATTGTTTCATTTTAACGCTTACACAGTGGAAATTGCACTCTGGATGTAGATGGATGATTATACTGTTCCTGTCATATATATGATGTGTGTGAAATCCATATAATCTAAATTATATGGTAAATGTTTGAGCCGCATTTTGATCCAGGTGTTCTTTTAAATAAGAATATTTTTACATTAGAAATCCATTTTTTATAAAGTGTATATATTTTCATAAAATATATTTTTAATCAAGTATATGTTAAAACATAGAATATTTGAAAAAGATAAGAATTTGTAATATAACGAATACTTCTCATTTAGAATCTTTTATATAAAGGATATTTTTAATGATTATTTTAAAATATGTGTTTTAAAAAGATCATTAGGATTTGCAATTATATTTTGCAATATGAAATAAGTTGAAATGTGAAGTGGATCTATCGTGGACAGTGTTTTAAATGACATTTGTCCTGTAACACCCCACCTCCGCCAGGGTGGCTCTTGCAAGCACTCTGACTTTGGAGGGGTGTTTGAATCGGGTAAACATGCATAATGATATATCAAGGCAGAACAAGAACATATGTATGTATGTAAATAGAGTAAATAAGACAAGTAAAACAACGGAAGATTTCAAACTATTTCAAAACAAGTCTGGTACAACATAATGTCAACTTTCCAAATACACAAGTCTAGATAAAAACAACATTACTGAAAAACTGAAATACATAAGTACTATCCCCAAAATAAGTGATAACCATAGCTAGCTTCAGGTCGAAACTGTACATGAGCTGAAATCCCACAAGCAAGCAATCCGAAATCCAAGCTAAGCTCCAACGTTCCCACTCTGAGAACCTGGGGGGGGGGGACGGAAGAAAAGAGGCGAAAGAAAACAGGTCAGTCAAAAAATCTGAGTAAGCCCTACTACAATCAATGTAAACTGATAAAGTTAACTGGCATGATGAAAGCTGAGATGAACATATGGATAACTACATACTGGCATGATGGTTAACTAACAAGGTAGATAAAGGTGTCATCGCATAATCAGGATTAAGGTTTTGCACCACAGGTGTACTAGCAAACTAACATGACTTGAATAAACAAGTATTGATCCCTTGGCCCAAGCTTTGGCCCAATAACATGAAGTGACCCTCATACGAGGTCCAATAACATGGTTTGACCCTAATACAAGGTCCAACCAAACGGTCTAATCGATCGGCTCCCTAAGCCTAACTCGTCACGTGTTGGTGTCAATGCGGCCCAAACATAATTGTAGTCAGACTGTGCAGGGTCTCCCGTCGGGTGTATCAAGCCCTAGGGTGTCAACCCCTGGACACCATAAACATAAGTGCACAGTCTCGATCTACTGGTACCCGTGCATGTTTTCCCCGGCTTCGGACTATGTGCACGACCATGGTCCGCCCGGAACTACACTGGCGTACCCATCTGCCATCGTTTTTGGTCGCTTACCTCAAGTCCAGTAATCGTGCCCCCACCCTAGCCTAGACCCTAGGGTCATAATGATACAAACTTGGGATTACTGCTGGAGTGGACCCCCATTGCTAGGATTTTCTAGTGGGTTAAGTACGGTTTAACCCTTTTGCTAATCATGGATTAACTTGGTTAAGTGTAACGATGAGTTCACGACTTAACCCTGATTAATCTACCTAGCCCAAATTGGTTAAGTATTAAGTGGACCATGACTTAACCCTAATCATGAGGCATTAATTAATTTCACGTGCCTTAACCTCTCACATTAGACCTTGTTGTGGTTACTAGTTAAGCCGGGCGGGTCCGGGTAGCTTTACACCACAACTTGGTCTAACCTCGGGTTCTAGGCATCACATGGCCAACTTCTCACATTGGGTCCTATTGTTTGTAGCAACTAGTTAAGCCGGTCGGTTCCGGGTAGGTTTACGCTACAAACTCAACCCAACCTCGAGTTGGTCACACTTATATTTTCTAAGTGTCATGTCCATCATGTTTCCAAAACATGTTACAAGTTTTCGAGAATTGGGTAGACCTAACTTAATAGGTAAATTCCCAATGGGTAGACCTAACTTAATAGGTAAATTCCCAATCTTATGTTTTTATGTCTTTTAAGTTTACCCAACCCTAAACGCAATCCCATCGCTTACATATCGCAATAGCGCATAATGGATAGAAAGAAGGAACTTGGCATAATCATGACGTAAAGGTGTTGAAGCCACAAGTTCAACATGGTGGCATATGAAATGTACACATGTTCATATACTTGCATATTACATTTTTAGGCCTCAAAAGCTTGCATAAAACCAAACTTAGCATATTGGTGATACATGGTGATAAATGACATGTAGAGATGGCCATAAGTTCGCATTTAGCCTCACATGCAAGTTATCATAAGGGATATGATAACTTACATGTTGCCAAAATGCAACCTTTAGCATAAAGCTTGAAGCTTTAGGCTCATAAACCCAAGATAAGCTTGCATAACATGATAACATGAACCAAATGATCATCCCAAACTTGCATAACATAACTTGCATATCATATGACAAACTTGCATATCAAACTTGCATAACATAACATAATGAACTTGCATATCATGGCAAACTTGCATAACATAACATGATAAACTTGCATATCATAACATGGCAAACTTGCATAGCATAACATGGTAAACTTGCATATCATAACATGGCATACTTGCATAACATAACATGATAAACTTGCATATCATAACATGGCATACTTGCATAACATAACATGATAAGCTTGCATATCATAATGGTCAACCAAACTTGCATCATTCATTTAACTTTAGAGTTTAAGTATGAAAGTAGAAAAGGGCTTACAATGCTTATGAAGACACACAAAAATATGACAAAGCCCTTATGCAACCAATTAGACCCAAAATGCAAGCTTCAATACAAAAACCCTTGAGCCAAAATGATCAAAACCCTTGCTTTATGATGCAAATATGGAAACTTGACTTGAATGCAAGCTAATGACACTCATACAAGCTTAAAAACACTTGTATGCATGGAAAATCTCTCATAGATATAATTTTAGAATTTTATGAAGAGAGTGGAGGCCATGATAGGATTGATTTTGCCATAGTTTAGTTGTATGAATGAATAATGATGATTTAGGTTTAGGTTAGGGTCTTATTTATAGAGATTAGGATTAGTTTCAACCTTAGGATTAGACCCTAGTTCCAATCTCAGCCGTCAAAACCGAATCTGGCCCCCAAACTCAACCCAACTCCAAAATGGTGCACCAGGCAGAACTGCCCGGCTGAACCCAGTCGACAGCCAAGTCGACAGGGCTGTCGACTTGGGTCCAACCAAGTCGACAGGGCTGTCGACTTGGGTGCTCTGGCGGGAATTTTCCCGCCTGGCCCAATCTACCCTAATTTTCCAAATTCAAACTTGAATTTGAAATCTGTTTTTACTTTGAAATTTTCTGAAAACTTCGTTGGGCCTTAATCGGGTCATATGGACTCCGATTTTCGAAAACTCGGACTCTATTTCGCGTATTTTTCCGAGACGAACGCAATGGCATAGCCCGTTTCCCTTGATTCAGATTTATAAATTAAATTCTGCCTCGATTTACGTTATAACAGGTTATTGAAAATACGGGTTGTTACATTCTCCCCTCCTTAAAGGATTTCGTCCCCGAAATCTTCAAGTTAGGAAGAACGTATCCTACCATCCAACATCCATCTACTCAAAACATCATCCACGAGCAATCACTGTCCTTACAAGATTCTAAATGTTGCATGAACATATGCAAAGGTGTGTGTATATGTACTTATCTAATGCAAATATCATCAATGCAAATTATGTTAGTGAAATGAATCCATATGTATGCAATTCCTAACATAATGTATAACATCTATATGTGTGCACATAACATCCATCCATATGCAACATCCATGTGATAACACAAAAATTTTCATCCGTGAATAAGCATAAACACTCATGCATATGCAATTTGAGGAGGGTGTGAGCCGATCTAGTTCCTAATGTGTATAATGCATTCACGAGTAACCACTTGCAACCACTTGCAAACATCAATCATAACATGTTTCAAACACATGTTTCATCCAAAAGGTTTCTACCTAAGGTTCTCATGACAAGATTAATACGATAAACTTGATAAGCATGGATAGCAAAGAGAAAGATATGCTAACAAAGAAAAGAGATTGAGAGTGTACCCTCAAAAAGGAATGGATAAAGCCCACGCATCTTCTCCTCGGTTTCCCAAGTTGCGTCTTCTTCGGCTTCACCCCATTGAACCTTCACCAACTTGACCTCTCGATTCCTTAGCTTCTTGGTCTCCGTCCCCAAGATACGAATCGGAGCTCTCCTCAAGGTAGCCTCTTTCTCCACTTCCACATCTTTCAGAACACATGGCTCAACAACCTCTGCTAATTCATGTAAACACTTCCGGAGATGCGAGACATGAAAGACATCGTGTACTCCGGCATGCTTCTCGGGCAACTCCACTCTATAAGCCATCTGCCCGATCCTCTCTATAACAGGGAATGGTCCAACAAACCTCGTTGCTAACCTCCCAACGGCTCCAAATCGGACCACATTCCGCAAAGGAGAAACCTTCACGAAAACCATATCCCCAACATCAAACTCCAAATCATTTCTTCGCTTATCAGCATAGGATTTTTGTCGGTCTTGGGCCGCTTTCATCCGTCTTCGAATCAATTCGACCTTCTCGGATGTATCTCTGATCATATCAGGCCCAAGTATAAGCTCATCTGTAGTCTCCCACCAACATGTAGGCGACTTGCACGGCCTCCCATATAAAGCTTCAAATGGTGCCATTCCTATGCTTGCCTGATGACTGTTATTATATGCAAACTCAACAAGAGGAAGATGGTCTTCCCACGTACCACCAAAATCCAGAATACAAAGCCTCAACAGATCCTCGAGTACCATATTCACCCTTTCGGTTTGACCGTCCGTCTGTGGGTGATAAGCCGTACTTAGATTCAACCTTGTGCCCATAGCTTCTTGCAAGCTATTCCAGAACTGACTTGTAAAGATTGGGTCACGGTCACTGACTATAGTAGAAGGGACTCCATGTAGTCTCACAATCTCACGAAGATATACAGACGCTAGCCAAGATGCGGTCCTCTTGCTCTTCACCGGAATGAAATGAGCACTCTTCGTGAGTCTACCTACTATGACCCACATGCTCGTATTCTCTTTCCTTGACCTTGGTAATCCATCGATAAAATCCATGGGAATACTCTTCCACTTCCATAGTGGAACGTCTAGAGGATGCAATAGCCCACCGGGCTTCTTCGACTCGGCCTTAACTTGCTGGCAAATGATACATCTAGAGACAAACTCTGCCACATCCTTCTTCATCCCAGGCCAAAAGAAAATGCGCTTCATATCTTTATACATCTTATCTCCGCCCGGATGTATAGTCAACATAGAGCAATGCGCTTCCTCAAGAACTTTCTTTCTCTCATCGCGTCTTAGCCATCCCTTGTCATCTATAGCGAGGTGACTTAACATCTCGCCTCGAATCAACTGGTCCATGATCTCGACTAACTGCGGGTCTTCTTTCCGTGAAGTCCCTACTTGATCCAGAAGGGTAGGTCTAAGCTCAAGGGACGCTAACTAACTAATTAAACTGAGAGAACTTCTTACTTTAGTTGCATTCCTTGGAGTTTTCCAATCCTGAACTGCAACTACCTTAGTGGGATCCACCGCTAAGCCTTGCTTAGATACTATATGCCCAAGGAATCTAACTCCTTTTTCTCCAAAATGACATTTGGAGGACTTGGCTTTCAACTGATGCGCTCTAAGCGTATCCATCACCTCCTTGAGATGTCTATCATGTTCTTCCTCGTTCTTTAAGAAAGTCAGGATATCGTCTACAAAGATTACCACAAACTCGTTCGGGAACTCCCTAAACACCCTACTCATCAAGTACACAAAGTAGGCGGGTGCATTAGTCAAACCGAATGGCATGACTAGCCATTCTAAGAATCCATCTGGAGTTCTGAACGCAGTTTTGCTTATACTATCCTCAGCTACCCTGAGCTGATGGAATCCAGTAGCAAGATCAAGCTGAGAGAAAACAGAAGCACCGATAAGCTGGTCAAAGAGATCATCAATCCTCGGTAACGGGTGTCTGTTCTTCTTAGTCAGCTTATTCAACTTTCGATAGTCAACACAAAGTCGGAGAGAACCATCTGCCTTGGTAGTAAATACTACAGGCGCTCCCCATTCAGATATACTTCATCTAACGAAGTTCTTCTCAAGCAACTCCTTGATTTGCTTTCTTAACTCTCATCTTGCGGGGCCATGTGCCTTACCGGCCACGAAACTATCTTGGCATTATCAACCAGATAAATGCGGAAATCTATCTCTCGTTTAGGGGTAACCCCCTTCACTTCACCCAAGATATCAGGATATTCTCGGACCACCCTCACCGATTGCAAACTATCGATAGACGAGTCGAGGGGTTCAAGATAACACAACATGACGGGACTCATAGGGTTACTAGAAATTTTTAGGGTATTACCGAGGCGAGTCATGAGCCTCTCAACCCTATGCTCAAAAATCAAGGATGGCTCCAAAACTGGACAACCCATCCATGCCCAAAATCAACCCATACCCCATGAAACCGAGAATATAAGCATCACGCGAGAATTCAAATCCACGTAGATAATAGACAAATGGGCGGAACCCCCAATTGGATTTGAAACACACACGGGATCATTAACTAGACTAGTACTTAGGTGCAAACTATCAACAAGATCAGATGAGATAAAGCTATGCGATGCACCAGAATCAAACAAGGTACGAACTGAAAAATCAGAAATATATACAAGGCTTTCAATAGAAATACTACCTCGATCGGGAGCTGGAGCGGCATTGAGAGCATGAACTTGCCCTCCCGAAGGTCCAGCACGCTGAGTCTGACCCTGGCCTTGCCCTTGCTTCTTCGGGCAATCCTTGCTGAAATGTCCAAACTCACCACAACGATAGCATTCACCACTCTTCCTTTTCCTCTTCTTACAATCCTTAATAAGATGCCCAACTGAACCGCAATAATGGCACTTCCCCTTGTTGTTCTTGACCTTGTTGTTGTTCCCCTTGTTGCCTTGACTCTTGTTCTTGTTCTGATTGCCTTGACTGTTCTGACCACTTGGATTACCCTGATTTCCTTTCCACTGGGAATCAGTCTTCTTGGCTTGAGTATCATTCATCTTGACCTCTTTCTTGACATCTCCCTGAAGTAACGCCATATCAACCAAGCTCTCAAACGTGGCCCCATGGGGAATATGTGACATAGCCAAGCCCTGCAACGACTCATTAAATCCTCTAGCAAAACGAAGAGCCTTCTTCTGAGGAGTATTCACCATATCGAAGCCAAAACGAGCTAACTGATTGAACTTGTTCACATATTCTTTGACAGACATATCTCCTTGTTTCAAAGTTATGAACCTCTCCATTTGCAGATTCTCCTCAGCAGAAGATAGAAACTTAAGCACGAACCTTGCCCTGAAATCGGCCCAAGTCTCAACAGGCCTAGTACCATTGGTGACTTCCCACCAATAAGCGGCTTCATCCTTCATAATCCAAACCGCCAACAAGATCTTCCTCTGATCGTCTAACCCAAAGATAGCAAATAAATCCTCGGTCTCTTTCAACCAATTTCTGGCCTCTACAAAAGTCTCAGTGCCTTGAAAGTTCTTGCCACCCATTGCTTTGAAATCTTTGCAAGTCTTTGCGAAGTCAGCTTGAGGATGCTGTGGGGGAGGAGGAAGAGGAACCTCAGCGACAGGAGGAGGAGGAACATTAACTACCGGAGGAGGAGGAGGAGGAACATTAACTACTGGAGGAGGAGGAGGAGGAGGGACATCTGCGGGGCCGGCTTCGGTCGCCCTAGCCTCCAAAAGTCTCCTATACCAAACAGGTACGTGTACTCCCTCCGGAATAGCAAAGTTATCGGCCATACTGAAAACGAAGAAAAAGACAGATTCAGAATGGAGAAAAACGAAGGAATTTTGCTAATGGCTTTTTGGGGAATAGCCTTTAAAATAAACTAGACTTTTCTTTGGAAAACACTTTATACTTTTTTTTGAAAATAGTTTTCCAAAAGTTTTAAAAACCTTTTTGTTCCTTCTTGTAAACCATATGATCTGATACCAAATGTAACACCCCACCTCCGCCAGGGTTGCTCTTGCAAGCACTCTGACTTTGGAGGGGTGTTTGAATCGGGTAAACATGCATAATGATATATCAAGGCAGAACAAGAACATATGTATGTATGTAAACAGAGTAAATAAGATAAGTAAAACAACGGAAGATTTCAAACTATTTCAAAACAAGTCTGGTACAACATAATGTCAACTTTCCAAATACACAAGTCTAGATAAAAACAACATTACTGAAAAACTGAAATACATAAGTACTATCCCCAAAATAAGTGATAACCATAGCTAGCTTCATGTCGAAACCGTACATGAGCTGAAATCCCACAAGCAAGCAATCTGAAATCCAAGCTAAGCTCCAACGTTCCCACCCTGAGAACCTGGGGGGGGGGGGAACGGAAGAAAAGAGGCGAAAGAAAACAGGTCAGTCAAAAAGACTGAGTAAGCCCTACTACAATCAATGTAAACTGATAAAGTTAACTGGCATGATGAAAGATGAGATGAACATATGGATAACTACATACTGGCATGATGATTAACTAACAAGGTAGATAAAGGTGTCATCGCATAATCAGGATTAAGGTTTTGCACCACAGGTGTACTAGCAAACTAACATGACTTGAATAAACAAGTATTGATCCCTTGGCCCAAGCTTTGGCCCAATAACATGAAGTGACCCTCATACGAGGTCCAATAACATGGTTTGACCCTAATACAAGGTCCAACCAAACGGTCTAATCGATCGGTTCCCTAAGCCTAACTCGTCACATGTTGGTGTCAATGCGGCCCAAACATAATTGTAGTCAGACTGTGCAGGGTCTCCCGTCGGGTGTATCAAGCCCTAGGGTGTCAACCCCTGGACACCATAAACATAAGTGCACAATCTCGATCTACTAGTACCCGTGCATGTTTTCCTGGCTTCGGACTATGTGCACGACCATGGTCCGCCCGGAACTACACCGGCGTACCCATCTGCCGTCGTTTTTGGTCGCTTACCTCAAGTCCAGTAATCGTGCCCCCACCCTAGCCTAGACCCTAGGGTCATAATGATACAAACTTGGGATTACTGCTGGAGTGGACCCCCATTGCTAGGATTTTCTAGTGGGTTAAGTACGGTTTAACCCTTTTGCTAATCATGGATTAACTTGGTTAAGTGTAACGATGAGTTCACGACTTAACCCTGATTAATCTACCAAGCCCAAATTGGTTAAGTATTAAGTGGACCATGACTTAACCCTAATCATAAGGCATTAATTAATTTCACGTGCCTTAACCTCTCACATTAGACCTTGTTGTGGTTACTAGTTAAGCCGGGCGGGTCCGGGTAGCTTTACACCACAACTTGGTCTAACCTCGGATTCAAGGCATCACATGACCAACTTCTCACATTGGGTCCTATTGTTTGTAGCAACTAGTTAAGCCGGTCGGTTCCGGGTAGGTTTACGCTACAAACTCAACCCAACCTCGAGTTGGTCACACTTATATTTTCTAAGTGTCATGTCCATCATGTTTCCAAAACATGTTACAAGTTTTCGAGAATTGGGTAGACCTAACTTAATAGGTAAATTCCCAATGGGTAGACCTAACTTAATAGGTAAATTCCCAATCTTATGTTTTTATGTCTTTTAAGTTTACCCAACCCCAAACGCTATCCCATCGCTTACATATCGCAATAGCGCATAAAGGATAGAAAGAGGGAACTTGGCATAATCATGACATAAAGGTGTTGAAGCCACAAGTTCAACATGGTGGCATATGAAATGTACACATGTTCATATACTTGCATATTACATTTTTAGACCTCAAAAGCATGCATAAAACCAAACTTAGCATATTGGTGATACATGGTGATAAATGACATGTAGAGATGGCCATAAGTTCGCATTTAGCCTCACATGCAAGTTATCATAAGGGATATGATAACTTACATGTTGCCAAAATGCAACCTTTAGCATAAAGCTTGAAGCTTTAGGCTCATAAACCCAAGATAAGCTTGCATAACATGATAACATGAACCAAATGATCATCCCAAACTTGCATAACATAACTTGCATATCATATGACAAACTTGCATATCAAACTTGCATAACATAACATAATGAACTTGCATATCATGGCAAACTTGCATAACATAACATGATAAACTTGCATATCATAACATGGCAAACTTGCATAGCATAACATGGTAAACTTGCATATCATAACATGGCATACTTGCATAACATAACATGATAAACTTGCATATCATAACATGACATACTTGCATAACATAACATGATAAGCTTGCATATCATAATGGTCAACCAAACTTGCATCATTCATTTAACTTTAGAGTTTAAGTATGAAAGTAGAAAAGGGCTTACAATGCTTATGAAGACACACAAAAATATGACAAAGCCCTTATGCAACCAATTAGACCCAAAATGCAAGCTTCAATACAAAAACCCTTGATCCAAAATGATCAAAACCCTTGCTTTATGATGCAAATATGGAAAATTGACTTGAATGCAAGCTAATGACACTCATACAAGCTTAAAAACACTTGTATGCATGGAAAATCTCTCATAGAAATAATTTTAGAATTTTATGAAGAGAGTGGAGGCCATGAGAGGATTGATTTTGCCATAGTTTAGTTGTATGAATGAATAATGATGATTTAGGGTTAGGTTAGGGTCTTATTTATAGAGATTAGGATTAGTTTCAACCTTAGGATTAAACCCTAGTTCCAATCTCAGCCCTCAAAACGAATCTGGCCCCCAAACTCAACCCAACTCCAAAATGGTGCACCAGGCAGAACTGCCCGGCTGAACCCAGTCGACAGCCAAGTCGACAGGGCTGTCGACTTGGGTCCAACCAAGTCGACAGGGCTGTCGACTTGGGTGCTCTGGCGGGAATTTTCCCGCCTGGCCCAATCTACCCTAATTTTCCAAATTCAAACTTGAATTTGAAATATGTTTTTACTTTGAAATTTTCTGAAAACTTCGTTGGGCCTTAATCGGGTCATACGGACTCCGATTTTCGAAAACTCGGACTCTATTTCGCGTATTTTTCCGAGACGAACGCAATGGCATAGCCCGTTTCCCTTGATTCAGATTTATAAATTAAATTCTGCCTCGATTTACGTTATAACAGGTTATTGAAAATACGGGTTGTTACATGTCCTTTAATCCAACTTACATTGAAATTATTATTTGGAACTCATAAATCTAGTTATAGATTTAAAATAAATGATCGTGTAATAATGATTTTTGATATCAAATCAAAAATGGAGTTTTAATAAATCCTTTAAGGAAGATTTAAGATTTATTTTCAGAGTTTATCTTTGATAAAATTAATGAGAATCTTTTAAAAACGAATATCTTATTAAAAGAATATTCTGAGTTGGAATGTGGCGAATGTGTGATTTTCCAATATTTGCTTTTTAATCACAACATACGCGAGTTATTCAGAAAGACCGGGTTTAACCCATTCTGAATAATCATCACGGCAATCAAGAGTCGAAGTTGAAGACGGTGATTGAAGACCGAAGGTTTTCACATCGTTGGGATGATGATGACTGGTATCTTGAATTGGGGATTGGCCTTCCAAGGCAAGGTATTTAGTAATGATCGTCCAAACGCATTTGGAGATCGACGGACACGTTGTTTCGCTCAGACCCAGAGCGGACTTGTAAATGTATTGCATGTCTGACATTGTATTCATTTCTACTGTATTTGTTGAACGCTACTGATTATATATATCTGTTTGGTGGTGAAGAATTTATTCTTTACTTATCACCCTTCTCTAAGACGTATGAGCTTAGAGGCTATATATATATTGGTAGATGATCAATAATATGGTAGGGTCTGACAATGTGACATGCTAAGATGCAACTGATCAAGGCTTTGTTGAAAAGCAGGCCTTGTGGTTGATGATCAAAGCACAGTCTATTTAGGCATAGCTTTGTGTATATCGTGACTTGCGAGCCTCACTCACCGGTTGAGTCTAAAACGGGAGAAGGGAACGCAGGGAGTGCACACGTTTCTTTCTAGCTAGAAGTGGTGTTGGGCTTTAACACGGCCCGACATTTGCTTATGTGGTTGATGGAATTTTTGTGAGGCCTCAGTTTATTCTTATCGGTTGCCCTCGACTGATTTGTAGGTCCAATAGGATCGGGGATCGTGTGTTTAGGCATAACTAATCCAGTAAATTATTTGTGGACTGACCCTGCTGTATCCAAGGGTTCGCCAGCGTCCGAATCATGAGGCATTGCTAGAGTGTCTCGAATCGGTCAGGAGCTCCTCCCTAGCCTTGACTCCTGATGGAAACCCAATTTCCAATACGCCCTTGCTGTTTTGACTGTATAACTAGTATGGCGACATAGTAGATGGTATCTATGCCGTCTAGGATTGATATTATATTTGAAATGTTTTTTATATATATATATATATACACAATAATAATATCGTATTATATGTATCAAGCATTTTTTGACCATTATAAGGTAAAACCTTATCCTCTGGTGTGCATTGCATTGTGTGATGGGACCTGGGTCTTATAATGGTTTCATTTTTCTAAAAAGCATTATGTTATTTGACGATTTACTTTACCAATGGAGTAAACCCGTTCCGCCTTAACGGCGTGGTCCTGTGATTAGCCTACTTTTTAGATAAGTTAAGTATAGAATTCTCACACCAGTCCTTCGACTGACCTGTAGTTTGTTTCACTTTGCAAACTCAGGTGCCCTCTTTCCACACGGGCAGTCGAGTAGCTTTTTGCAGATATACTTTAAACAGGATCCTGGATTGAAGCCTGAAGCTGGGTCCAAAATATTGATGGCCTTCCGCTGAGATTAGTTCTGCTGCAACGTATTTACTTTATTCTAAAATGTATCTTCTGCTGTATTATTTATCGATGTACTCTGATATTCTGTACTCTGATGTAACATTTATTATTGATGTTATAAAAGTATGTGTTGTTGTTCTGATGTTTTGTATGCCCAAAGTTAACGTACGCGGGTTTTGAACGGTCTTGATCGATCTTGCGGTCGATTGGGGTCGGGCAAAATCCGGGGTCGTTACACGAAATGAGTGGTCGGTCATGTGTGGCTGAGTTGCAAGATGTTCTTGTTGAACTCCAGTGTATCGTTCCTAGAGTACACTGATCGGAAGGTGGTTCCATACCTTGTCATAGTTGGAAATCCATTACCCAATACGTGCTTGCGGTTTCGATTGTATATTATATGTAGAACGTGAGATGAAAGCGTTTCTGCTAGATTGATATCTATTTGTACATAGACATTATTATAATATCAAAAGGTTTTTGATATAAAGATATTTTGGATTCTCATAAGGGAAAAACCCGTTCCGTCATACGGCGTGGTCTTATGAGATATCGTTTACTTGTTCAGACCGTTTTAAATTATTTTACTCATACCAGTCCCATGACTGACCCGGAGTTTATTTTGTTTTGTTTCCCTAAACTCTTGGGTGCCTAAATTTGTACGGGCAATCAAGTAGTCGGGATTTACAGATACACTTGGGGAGCTTGGAGCAGGAGACTTCAAGATTTTATAGCTATTATTATTTCCGCTGTTGTTGTAAGTGTTGTACTCTATTGCATACATAATTGTTTTATTTCAAAAGTTATGTTATATTTTATTCGTTCCGCTGTGAGTTTCGTGTTTACTCTGATGATGATGTTCTTCTTCTTCTTTTATTCTATAAGTTTCTATCTTATCTATTCTCACCCTCTATTTTCTTTCTATTAGTTTCTTGAATTTCCAGTGCGATTTGGGGTTGGACTTGTGTTATTTGGTCAGCTCAAATTGGTTCGGATTTTCGGGTCATTACAGTGCCCCATTAGCCTTTAATACCTTTCCTTATTGGATAAAGTGGGTTACGTTATTAAGTCCTTCCCGTTTGGTTTCTCTTCACAGAAATACTATATGCACACGATTTATCATCACGGGTTCCTATGGTTAATAATGTTTCACATAATTAACCTACTAAGTCCATACCTAACTTTTAATTATAATTCTAAATTAATTAATATAAATAAAGACAGTTAAATCCTCCTTACCCTAGGATATTTATTTGATTATTTCCCTAACTGCACTTAGCATTTAAACAACAATCACTATCCATTTATCCCCTTTTTATTTCGTTTACTTCTATACATAGATTAATTGCCATTTATAACCATAACATTCATATTTTCCTAAGGCAATCATAAAATTCCTAGTTTCCTTTCTATTAACATTGATTGTAATTAATGCCATTTATAAGCCTAACGACCATAATTTTCCTAAGGCATTAATTCACATGGATATCCTTATCTTATCAGTCCCGAATATATCTATTTGTTGTACCCTAACAGACATTACTAATCTTATTTATTTATTTACTTTTTGTTGTATATATACATATATTTATGCACCAGACTTCCCATCTTAAGTTGACCACTTGTGGATGCTGGATTTGCCGGTCGGATCCAGGCAGACTTCTACCACAAGTTGAACTTAACCTCATGTATTAGTACAGTTATATTTACGCTCTAGACCCCTCACATTAAGCTGACCACCTGTAGGTGCTAGATTTTCTAATCGCTACCGAGTAGACTTCTACCACAAATTGAGCATAACCTCGTGTTTAGATGCATTTAAATTAAATTCCTTAATTAGGGTTTACAACATTTATCCTAGTACATCTTAGGAATTGTAACCATTTTATTTAATTTTTCTATTAAGTTTACTTTCCCTAAATCATCATTGCTTACAATGGTTATGTATTTATTTGTGGTCCAATTTATAACAGCCAATCACATTAATTGCTACAATGGTCATCACAAATATATGAATTTAATATGGATTACATTTACATGTATGATTCCATAAATGAATATCGTTCAAACATTCAATATAATGTAATTTTTGTCATTTTACGTAGATTCTGACGGATGATATATATATATATATATATATATATATATATATATATATTTGCACGGTCAAGCGTTGTTATCTTTCTTTATTATTATTTATTGTTAGATTTAAAAACTTGGCTTCATTAATAACCAAACCTTCCTTTTTTGCATTCAGTCTTGCCTATAGGTTCCAAATCTTACAAAAAGACAGTTAGTTATAATTACTGTAAATTGTGCCTGATAAATGGAATAGACATATTACATAATCACAAGAAACATATACGTTATGTATATTTTGAAATAGTTGATGCAAACTATGCCCAAATATGTATATTTATATTTATACGTACATTTGCACAATTTTTCCCTTTTTCAATCTTTTTGTCATATTCCTTGTGAATACAAAATAATGTCTTTTTCTTCAAAAAGGAGGAAAACAACATATTTACAAAAATTAAACCAAAACCTCAACAACATTGAACACAAATAGGCATGTGACTTTATTTTTATTTAAAGTCACATAATTGAATATTGCATCTTTTTAATCAAAATCATATAATTTATCTTTTTAACATTGAAACTAGAGATTTGGAAGAAAACAACATTAAAACAATGCTATTGGGACTGATTTCCATTTCTTTAGTGTTTCACAACAATCATAATATAATTTCCAACATAATTATAGGAAATATATATAAACAATTTAAGTAAACCTACAATTTATATTATTACTAACCATAATTCACAATTTCCAAGTTTTGACAATATTTATTAATAGATCTAATAGGTGCCAATTAAAATTCAATAATGTTATGAACAGATCTGATGATAATAGGCATATATTTTGGGATCTTATTGAAACGAGATAAATAGGCTATTATAACTTTGTATGTAAATTTCCCACTCACTTGAAAGCATCTGAATAACATTTTAGACTTACAATTTCCAAATTCTTATAAGTCTACGATTAGTCTGAGAAGGGGATACTTTCATATCTGTAGATATGCAAGGAAATAGGAAAAGAGTGGAGAATTTGATGTAGAATAGCTTAGCCGTTAGTTCTTGTTCTTTTCCATTTAGATCTGATAACCCCTTTCAATTCTAAACGATTTATATTTGATTGGTTGTATATTAATATAATTTGATTGAAAGAGAAAGGGAAAAGGCAGAGCTTCGCTGCTGCCTACAGATTTGTGTGGAAAACAATGAGGCCTTCCCCTGCTATTTTGTAGGAGTGGAATTATCCAAGAACCGTTAGATTTATCTAAATAAACATCCGTCCTTTTATATTATATATTATAATGAAATTACCCCCACAAAACCTAGCCGTCACTTGGCTGGTCAACGAGGAAAAGATATATATATATATTATTCTATTTATTTATTTCCGTTCGTTTTTTATATTTCGTATGTTACTTTTTCATACGGACTCCGTTCGAGAAACTCCAAACATGATAGTTGACCAGAATCCCAAGACGAACGCATAAGTTAAAATTTCATGGTCAAATTCCATCATTTGTAGAAATTCCTATTTTTGAGAATCTAATTAAATAACTAATCTATTGTCAAAGTTCTGGGTTGTTGCACATGAAGTATCTTTGTTTATTAATTAACATATATGTATGCGCATTAGTGTTTGTATATATTATACAATGCTTGAGAATTGATGACCTTCATAAATTTAGTTAACCATATATAACATTACAATGTGTTCCAGAAGCCATTTTTGTTAAACTCTTTATTTTATCATGTCTACTATTGCTAAGAGCGATGATTGTGTGTAGATTAAATGTAACTTAAATAGTTCATTGGTAGTCACATGTTTTGCGTATCTTCTCTCTAATATATTTTTCTTCTATTGATATGCATTGTGTCACTATTCATGCATATGCTAGCTTGACATAATCATAATCAATTTACGGTATAAGTAGCATGTCATTGCCAATTCTTTATAGGGAATCAAATGTAATATTACAATGAATGTTAATATATGACAAAAAAATTTGTTTCCTCTTTTATCCTTTTTTTTATTCCTTCACTTCATTCAAGGTGTTAAGCACATTTATTTAAATACCATTAGGTTAATAAGTTTATAGTTGTTGGAACGCAAAAAAAAAAAAAAAAAAAAAACCACATCAATATTTGAGTTTTTCTGTGACATCGCACATCCGTTAACGTCACTCATAAGAGAATGTGTTAAGCTTTGTGAAGCTCAACAGGCGATCATTACAGATAATATACAAGACAAATAAAATATGCAGTGGTAAATTTTCAAACTTTATTATAATAGCAGTGACGCATAGTCTTAGAATATGTTAAAACCAGTTACAACCAACAAACTGTTTCAAATCCGTCTTTCAAGCCAATGCAGAAAATAAAATTCCAAAGTACATAAAGTCATATCCCATATCATAGGCCAAACTAAAGTGGAAAGCAGATCAGAGCGATACATATCAAGTCAAGTCCAAGCTGAAGCAATATCCTAGTTACTGCTAAGTACCACCACTCTGGGAACCTATGGAGAGGGGAAAGGAAGAGACATGCGAAAGAAAAAGGTCAAACATAAAGTGTGGTGAGTTCTAGTGATTTACAAATATGCATGAATTAGAATGACAAGACAGGTAAATAAAACTGGATAAGAAAGGTGTTACTTTACAACAGATAATCTAAACAGAATAATATGACAGACAGGATAACAGAAATAAACTTATGATCGGTTAAGGCTTCACTTTTATATCTAAAACCATATATGTTTGAACATACACGTTTCATATTACAAATCCTAGTCCGCACCAATTCTAGTATGACAAGTTTAACAGGATCATATATTAACATTATTAACAACAGGAATAACTACAGGATTAGGCATACTCTAATTACATAACAAGATTAGGTGTTAACCTAATTACATAACAGTAGGATTTTGTGTACCCTAATTACTACCCAAGCGATCGGCTCCCTATTACCCGAATATCATGTGCCAGCCTCGATATTAGGGTGTATCACTCCTTAACCCAATGACTTATAGAAAACATCAATATCCATAAGTGTTATAACGTCTTATTTTCCTTAGTCAGACTCATACACGATCATGACTCCGCTGGAATGCGCCCGTAACCACCCCCATATGAACCTCTTACTATCAAGTTATAGGTTATACACATTACTGCAAGCCTAACATGTGTATATTCAATCATTCCCAATAACCAATATGCCTAATGTAACGGCAGCGGGTTTCGCTCGACCCGATCGATCGCAAAATCGACCAAGATCGTTCAAAATCCGCATACGTTAACTCTGGGAATACAACACATCAGAACAACAACAGCAGACTTTTATAAAACATCATAATAATGTTACATCAGAGTACAGAATATCAGAGTACATAAATAAAATTACAGCGGAAGATAAATTACAGTAAATTGAATACAATAAACAGCGGAAGACTTCTATGCTCTGGACACAGCTTTAGGCTTCGATCCAGAATCCTGTTCAAGAGATAAATATCTGCAAAAAGCTACTCGACTGCCCATGTGGAAAAGAGGGCACCCGAGTTTGAAAAGTGAAACAAACTACGAGTCAATCATGGGACTGGTGTGAGAAATCTAACTTAACTAATCTAATAATAATAGGGCAAATCCAAGGACCACGCCACTAACGCGGAACGGGTTTTATTCCAAGGGATTGCCGGTGCATAAATTAAAGTAAATCGTTAAACAACGCAATGCTTTTTAGAAAAAATGAAACCATCATAAGACTCAAGTCCCATCACACAATGCAACGCAAACCGGAGGATAGAGTTTTACCTTATAATGGTCAAAAATGCTTGATATGTTAAAAACAGATTTGATATTATTATTAGTGTATATATGTTTCAAAAACATTTCAAAGTAAATGTATCAATCCTAGGAAGCATAGCTACCATATACTATGCCTCCATACTAGTAATACAATCAAAACCGTATGAGGTCGTATTGGAAATTGGGTTTCCATCATGAGTCAAGGCTAGGGAGGAGCTCCTTACCGATTCGAGACACTCTAGCTAATGTCTCAGGATCCCCCGCAGTGAACCCTTGGATAGCTGCAGGGCCGGTCCACACATACAGCTTCGTGAATTGGCAATTCCTGAACACACGTTTCCCGATCCTATAGGACCTTTCATCCGAGGCGCCTCATTCCATCATCCACATAAGTAAAATATTAGCCAGTTTAAGCACTGACAGTACTTCTAGCTAGAAAGAAACGTGCTGCTCTCCCTGCATTCCCTTCTCCCGTTTTAGACTCCAACCGGGTTGTGAGGCTCGCGAAGTCACGCCATACACAAAGCTACGCCTAAACAGGCCGTGCTTTGATCATCAACCACAAGGCCTGCTTTTCAACAAGAAATCTTGATCATTGCATCTTAGTATGCCACACTGTCACTCCATATCACACTACCAATCCTTTGCCGAAATATATGAAAGGGTGTTAAGCAAGAGAATAAATTCTCCGGCACCAAACATTCATACATTCGACAGAAAATCAATAAATACAATATAAAGCAGTACAATGTCGTACACACATTCCATTTATAAGCTTATGCTCTGGGTCTGAGCAAAAGCCAAATCCGTACAAATCAACACTACGTCCGGACGACTACCATCTTAGCCCCATCTTGGGAGCAAATCAATCAAGGGCCTCAACACTAGTTACCCATTCGATGTGAAGATCGTCGGTCCTCAATCGCCATCTTCAATTCTTCGAACGTCGCATCATTATTTGGAATGAGAGTGAACTCGGACTTTCCAAATAATTCTCGCATATATAAATTTGAAAACAATTTCATATCGTTGTTAATAATTTATAACGATCTATCGCTATTTTCATTTTAATTTACATACACATTCTTAACATAACAATGTATATTTTCTTCTTCCATCCTTCAATTCACACAAAATGTATATTTGGTTTCATTATTTTTCCTAATAAAAATCTATTCCTTAGAAATGTAAATTTCTAATCTTATTATTTACGTTGAAAAATGTAAATTTCTATTTCTATTTTATTTACATTGAGAAATGTAAACTTATATTTCAATATATTATTATGTTAAAAATGTAACTTTTATTTCATATTCTATTTCCTTTGTTTACATTGGAAAATGTAAATTCTTTAAAATATAACTTCTATTTCATCCTTATTTACATTGAAAAATATAAGTTCCTTTTACCGCCTATAAAATGACGATAAAAATATATAATTTTTATTCTATTCTTTTATCGCATCTAAAGTGACAATAAAAATATACATTTCACTCCTACTCTTTTTATTCACATTAAAAATGTAAACTTCCTTTTAATATAATCTTCATTAAAAATGTGACTTTTTTTTTAATATAATCTACATTGCATTAAATAATTTTGCAATGTCAAAATCTAATCTTTCCATTACATAAAAATGTAATTTTCTTACTCTAATCTTAATTACATAAAAAATATAAACTTTACCTTCTTTAACTTAATTACATAAAGATGTAAATTTTCTGTAACGACCCCGATTTCGCCCGACCCCAATCGATCGCAAGATCGATCAAGACCGTTCAAAACCCGCGTACGTTAACTTTGGGCATACAACACATCAGAACAACAACATAGACTTTTATAACATCAATAAATAAATGTTACATCAGAGTACCGAATATATCAGAGTACATCAATAAATAATACAGCGGAAGATACATTTACAATAAATTAAATACATTGCAGTGGAACTAATCTCAGCGGAAGGCCATCAATATTCTGTACCCAGCTTCAGATGTCAATTCAGGATCCTGGGAACTATATCTGCAAAAAGCTACTCAACTGCCTGTATGGAAAGAGGGCACCCGAGTTTGCAAAGTGAAACAAACTATAGGTCAGTCGTGGGACTGGTGTGATAATTCTTAACTTAACCTATCTAATAAGTAGGCTAATCACAGGACCACGCCGCTAACGCGGAACGGGTTTACTCCATTGGATTGCCAGTGCATAATTAAAGTAAATTGTCAAATAACGTAATGCTTTTTAGAAAAATGAAACCATTATAAGACCCAGGTCCCATCACATATGCAACGCACACCAAAGGATAGGGTTTTACCTTATAATGGTCAAAAGATGCTTGATACGTAAAAACGGTATTATTGTGTGTACATATATATATATATATATATATATATATATATTTAAAACATTTCAAATATAATATCAATCCTAGACGACATAGATACCATCTACTATGTCGCCATACTAGTAATACAATCAAAACCGCAAGGGCGTATTGGAAATTGGGTTTCCATCATGAGTCAAGGCTAGGGAGGAGCTCCTGACCGATTCGAGAGACTCTAGCAATGCCTCAGGATTCGGACGCTGGCGAACCCTTGGATACAGCAGGGCCGGTCCACAAATACTTTAGTGGATTAGTTATGCCCGAACACACGCTCCCCGATCCCATTGGATCTACAAATCAACCGAGGGCGACCGATAAGAATAAACCGAGGCCTCACAAAAATTCCATCAACCACATAAGCAAATGTCGGGCCATGTTAAAGCCCAACACCACTTCTAGCTAGAAAGAAACGTGTGCACTCCCTGCGTTCCCTTCTCCCGTTTTAGACTCAACCGGTGTGTGAGGCTCGCGAAGTCACGATATACACAAAGCTATGCCTAAATAGACTGTGCTTTGATCATCAACCACAAGGCCTGCTTTTCAATAAAGCCTTGATCACTTGCATCTTAGCATGTCACATTGTCAGACTCTACCATATCATTGATCATCTACCAATATATATATATAACCTCTAAGCTCATACATCTTAGAGAAGGGTGATAAGTAAAGAATAAATTCTTCACCACCAAACATAAATATATAATCAGTAGCGTTCAACAAATACAGTAGAAATGAATACAATGTCAGACATGCAATACATTTACAAGTCCGCTCTGGGTCTGAGCGAAACAACGTGTCCGTCGATCTCCAAATGCGTTTGGACGATCATTACTAAATACCTTGCCTTGGAGGGCCAATTCCAATTCAAGATACCAGTCATCATCATCCCAACGATGTGAAAACCTTCGGTATTCAATCACCGTCTTCATCTTCGACTCCTGATCGTCGTGAGGATTATTCAGAATGGGTTAAACGCGGTCTTTCTGGAGAACTCGCGTAATTTGTGATTAAAAAGCAAATATTGAAAGATCACACATTACGCCACATTCCAACTCGGAATATTCTTTTAATAAGATATTCGTGTTAAAAGATTCTCATTAATTTTATCAAAGATAAAACTCTGAAAATAAAATCTTAAATCTTCCTTAAAAGATTTATTAAAACACCAGTTTTTATTTGATATCAAAAATCATTATTACAAGATCACTTATTTCAATTCTGTAAAATAGATTTATAAATTCCAAATAATAATTTCAATGTAAATTGGATTAAAGGACAAATGTAATTTAAAACACCGTCCACGATAAATCCACTTCACATCTCAATTTATTTCATATCACAAAATATAATTGCAAATCCTTATAATCTTTATTAAAAGATTTCTCTTTAATTATTAATTATAAAACAAATTTAAAGTAATCATTGAAAATATTCTTTATATAAAAGACTCTAAATGGGAGTATTCTTTATATAACAAATTTTTATCTTTTACAAATATTCTTTGTTTTAAACATATTCTTGATTAACAATATATTTTATGAAAATATATATACTTTATATAAAAAGGATTTCTAATGTAAAAATATTCTTATTTTAAAGAACACCTAAAACGAAATGCGACTCAATCATAATTTGGTTATATCGATTTCACACACATCTCATGGCAATAACAGTATAATCATCAAGTCATCCATTACATCCAAAGTGTAATTTCCACTGTGTAAGCAATAAAATTAAATAATAACGCTCATCGCAGCCTGTCGATCTAACGATCAACATACAACTGAATATTGGGATTAGTGTATGTAAATTTTCATCCCAACACCCGTGTGGGGTTTCAACCAACAAACAAATAACAAACTAATTTGTGCACTTGGGCGATGTGTGAAAATTATCATCCCAATCACATACACAAGTCGGGTAACTTGTGAATGGAAGTGTAGTACACAATATATAATGATGTCAAGAAAATATCTCTATTGCAATGAATGGATAAGAATAATAACTTTGCCTCTATTAACCATTTCTATTTTACTAGTTTAAACTCAAATAAAATGGTTATTTCGTTTGGCAATTCTAATGAGACAAAAATGATAAATATTTGTTTCGACAAAATAAATATTTAGATTTACCTAACCTATCTTGACAAGT
The DNA here is from genome assembly GCA_030737875.1 of Allium sativum. Lineage (NCBI taxonomy): Eukaryota > Viridiplantae > Streptophyta > Magnoliopsida > Asparagales > Amaryllidaceae > Allium > Allium sativum. The sequence goes on from CM060926.1 coordinate 327,539,529, forward strand.
ATATATCTTGCCAACATACGAGATATATATATATATATATCTATATATAAATTGCTTAACTAATTCATTTTGACAAAAATGAATATTTTTGACAAAATGTCTATTTGGTTTAACTAATATAAATTGACTAAAATGAATAATTGTTTTCAACAAATGTAAATTGATAAAAGTAAATATTTTGTTATTAACTAGTATAAATTGATAAAAGTGATTATTTAATTTCAACTAGTATTAGTTGACAAAAGTAATTATTTTAATTAATCAAGTATGGCAAAAATGTTAATTTCATTTTAACTAAATCAAGTTTGACAAGGATGTTTATTTCATTTTTTTATGTTTGCAAATAAAAATGTAACTTTTATTTTTGATGTTATATTGCATTGTGGAATGCAAATAAAAGAACAAACTTGATTTTTCAAAGTATATTTACATTTGTGAATGTAAATAGAGCAAATTTTATTTTCAATATATATATTTGCATTCGTGAATGCAAATAAAGAAAGGATTTTATTTTCAATATATATATTTGCATTCAAGAATGCAAATAAAAGAACAAATTTTATTTTCAGAATATATTTGCATTTGTGAATGCAAATAAAAGGGCAAACTCTATTTTCAAAATATATTTGCATTAGGGAATGCAGATAAAAGAACAATTTATATTTTAATGTATATTTGCATTAGAGAATGCAAATAAAAGAATCAACTTTAATTTCCATGTATATTTACATTAGTGATTCCAAATAAAAGAACAATTTTTCCTTTCAAAATATATTTGCCTTAATGAGTGCAAATAAAAGAACTAATTTCATTTTCAATGTATTTTTACATTGGTGAATGTAAATAAAAGAATAAATTTTGGTTTCAACATATATTTGTATTAGTGGATGCAAATAAAAGAGCAAATTTTATTTTCAATGTATGTTTGCATTAGTGAATGCAAATAAAAGAGTGAAACGGTTCTAGGATAACATAAAAAGGGTATTTCATTGTTCCACACTTTTCTATGTGTTCTAATAACAAATAAAAGAATCCTTTTATTTATTTATACTTTTCTATACATTCTAATAACATATAAAAGAATATTTTATATGTAAATATTTTTCTGTGTATTCTAATGTCAAATAAAAAGTGAATTTTATTTGTGCAACAAATTCTAAGTTTCAAGTGACAAATAAAATTGGATTTTATTTGTGCAACATATTCTAAGTACATATTTGTGTTGTAGCATGAATATAAAAAGATGGACTTTATTTCTATGTCATATTTGTATGGAAACATACAAATAAAAAGATGAACTTAATTTCTATGTTATATTTGTATGGAAAAATACAAATAAAAAGATGAACTTAATTTCTATGCAATATTTGTATTGAAAAATGCATATAAAAAAAAGATGAACTTTATTTCTATGTTATGTTTGTATTGAAAAATGCAAATAAAAAGATGAACTTTATTTCTATGTTATATTTGCATTGTAAAATGCAAATAAATAAATAATTCATATTCTAAGTTTTATTTGTGTTAGTAAGCACAAATAAAAAGATGATTCTTTTGCTGAGTTATATTTGTGATGAAAAACACTAATAAAAATATTAATTCATTTCTATGTATATTTTTATGTTGAAGAATACAAATAAAAGAATGGTTCTTTTTCTATGTTATTATTTGTGACGAAAACACAAATAAAAGAATGGTTTCTTTTTCTCAAATAAAATGTCAACACTTATGTGTTTTTCTCCAAATATTACTTTTAATTTACAAATACAATGTAAATAAAGTTTTGTTTTAAAAACATGTTTTTAATATCAACAATAAATTTTAATATTTTATAACGATTCTAACTCTATAACATCCTATGTTTAAGGTGACAGTAAAAAGAAAATTACAATACTATCATTCACAAATCTGTTCTTAATGTAAACAAATAAAAAATAAGATTTTACTTGTTAACCAATTTCTGTTGTTCAATTTCATATAAAATAATATTTTAACGATATAAAATAAGTTAGAACAACTAGATCCAATCGCCAATAAAATTCAATAATATATGCAATTTCAATCATGGACAACAGAACACACCACAAGCGGCAATCAACAATTTATACAATACAGAACATTTCAGATCCGAACTAATATCACAATACAACTATTTTAAAGCGAGAAAAATAATTGATAATTAATTAAATAATAAAATTTAGAATTCTCACCAAGATTTTTGCTGAAAATTTGACTGTCTCAGAATCAGTTCTGGTCTGCGCCATCGCGAAGCTCTGCGAAAGACGAGTCCAACGCAACTTACGGTTCGTCAATCGGACCTCGTATGAGAGAGTTATTGATTTTTAAAGATCGGATAAATTAAATATTAAATTAATAAAATAATAAAAGAAAAAAAAGAACTTCTTCCTCCTCGTTCCAGTCATGGCCGCACCCAATTCCTTCTCCCATCCTTCACGTCGCACCTCCCTACCGTCACCCAGTCGCCGATCAGACATCACCACCTCGACCGCCTTCGACCGCCGCACCTGTGCCTCCCCACCATGGCCAGCTCACGGGTCCCTAGGCGCCTGAAAACCACCACGAACGCGCCGCCTTCCTGCTCCATATTCGCGAAATCCGTGAACCAGAACCCGATCTTGACCGTATGGATTGAAAGATCTCTCCGAGAGCTTTGATTTGGTACCAAGTTTGTCGATTTTCGTTGAGCGGATCAAAAGTTATGAGCGTTTGAAATTGGAGAAATTCTGGCCTTCGGTTTAGGTGGCGGCTGAAATTAGGGTTAGGGTTTCGGCCTGAATATTTTAATAATATTTTAATATTAAATCTCGAAAATCGTGCTTAAAAGGTGGATTTTCGGACTTTCTCTGATTTGGGCCTGCTTATTGTCGTTCTTAAGGTTTTGACACCTTCTGAACGCAATGTGATAGGTCCCGTGGCCCAATTCTGAAATCTGTATGATTTTTACTTAAAATTGCATTAAAAATTAATTAATTAAATATTGACCGTACATTTAAATATGCCAGGGCCACATATGACCTCAGAAAATTCTAAAAAAAATATTTTTAGCTTTCTTATGACGATACGAATCCAACAAAATTATTTTCGTTGAATTCTTAGACTGTTTGAAAAATGGCTATTTTTAAGGCGTTTAAATTTAACTAAAATAGTCAAAATACATTTTCTTTCGCCACGCTCACATATTAATTCAAAAAATTCTGAAAATTGAAAATTAGCTATAATTTGACATTCCGGTTCCAACAAAAGTGGTTTCGTCGAAAACGGAGGTCATTTGAAAAATGACTATTTTTAAGGGCTATATATTTAATATTAAAAATACATTTTTAAACAAATAATTTCCGAAATTCAAAATATATAAGTGTTTATACTTTCTAAATACAGAAACATCATTCCGGACTCAATGGAAGTGGTTCCGAGTCCAAATTCCTTCGTATGTAAAAAGTAGCCCTTTGGGCCATATATATTATATATAATTATTCTACAGCGACCTTTCTAAATACTGAATTGGCCATAACTTTTGATTCCCGCTATGAAATTTCAATTTTTCAGGTTTGTTAGAAAGATATTTTTAAATAGATTCTAATATTTTTGGTTTCACTAAAATCCGTTAAATTTTGCATCTTGTACGGTCAGTCAAAGTTCATGTTTGACTTTTCAAACTACTGCGTTATTTCTAATTCCCTTTTATAATTAAATTATATCCGTTTTAACTTCGATTAAAATAAATTCTAGCCATTATTATTTAAATAAATTATATTGTAACCTCAAAATTCATTAAAATTTTCTAAAATAAAATTTTTAAATTAGTTCAGAAATTGCGGGTTGTTACATTTTCCTCCTTTATCTTAATACATTAAAATGTAACCTTTGTTTCTTTATTCTTATTTTTACATAGAAATGTAGATTATATTTCAACGTTACATTCCATTCTTTATTCTTTTATTTACATAGAAATGTAAATTATTTTTCAACGTTGCGTTCTACTCTTTTAATTCTATTCTTATGATTTCATGGGAAATCCATTCTTTTAATCACATTGAAAATGTAATAATTTACAATGCCAAAAACATTTTTTTAAATTACATTAAAAATGTAATTGACATTATAATGTAAAATTCTTCTCTTTTAATTACAATGTAAAATCTCCTTTTTAATTACATTAAAATTGTAATCAATATTATAATGTAAAATTCCTATCTTTTCACTTTGTCTTTTAATTTACAATATAAAACCTTACTTTTAATTGCATCGAAAATGTAAGTAACATTACACGTCAAATTTTGTCTTTTAGTTTGCAATGTAAAATCCTACTTTTTAATTACATTAAAAATGTGATTTTAATTACACCGTCATATTCTACATTTTAATTACATAAAAAAAATTGTAATTTTATTAACAGTGCAAATTCTCCTTCTTCAATTACATATAAAAATATTCCTTTTTATTTACGGTGCATTTTCTCTTCCTTACTCTACATATAAAAATGTAATTTTTATTTACATGTAAATTCTCTTTCTTAAACTACATATAAAAATGTAATTTTTATTCACAAATAAATTCTCTTTCTTAAACTAGATAACAAAATGTAATTTTTATTCACATATAAATTCTCTTTCTTAAACTATATATAAAAATGTTATTTTTATTTACAGTGCAAATTCTCATAAATGTTTTTAATTTGCAATGTAAACCTCATTTTTTTATTACAAATGAAAATGTAATTTTTATTTCTAATGTCAATTCCTACTTTTTATTTACATGTAAAAATGTAAATTTTATTACAATGTAAATTCCTACTTTTCATTTACATGTAAGAATGTAAATTTTATTACAATGTAAATTCCTACTTTTCATTTACATGTAAGAATGTAAATTTTATTGCAATACATATTTCTACTTTTAACTTACATGTAAAAATGTAAATTTTATTACAATGCAAATTCTACCTTTTAATTTACATGTAAAAATGTAAACTTAAATGCAGTGCAAATTCTACCTTTTAATTTACATGTAAAAATGTAAATTTAAATGCAATGCAAATTCTACCTTTTAATTTACATGTAAAAATGCAAATTTAAATGCAATGCAAATTCTACCTTTTAATTTACATGCAAAAATGAAAATTTAAATGCAATGTAAATTCTACCTTTTAATTTACATGTAAAAATGTAAATTTATGCAATGCATATTCTAATTTTTTTTTTTTTTTCACGTAAAAATGTAAATTTAACTATAATGCACATTTCTACTTTTCATTTACATGTAAAAATCTCATCTTTTAATTTACATTGTAAAACTATCATTTTTTTTCTTTACATTGCAAAAATCTCATCTTTTTATTTACAATGCAAAAATCTCATCTTTTTATTTACATTGTAAAAATCTTTTTTTTTTACATAAAAAATGTACTTACATTAACGGTGAAAAATTCTATCTTTATAAATTTCATTGAAAATGTAATTTCATTTACATTGTCAAATTCTCTTTTTAATTACATAAAAAATGTACTTTATATTACATGTCACATCTTGCTTTTTAATTTGCAATGTAAATTTCTATACTTTAATTTCATATAAAAATGTACTTTTTATTTACAATGCAAATTCTATTCTTTAATTACATTATAAAATGTACTTTCAATTTACAATGTAAATTCTGTTCTTTATTTACATTATAAAATGTACTTTCAATTTACAATGTTAATTCTGTTCTTTATTTACATTATAAAATGTACTTTCAATTTACATTAAAAATAAAGACAATTTCTTTTATAGTGTAATATCATACTTTAATTACATTAAAAATAATGTAATTTCTTTTACGTACAAATTCTGATCTTTACTCTTCTTTTAACAAAAAGTTCTTTAATTACATATAACAATGCAATTTTAATTCACATAAAAAAATCTGATCTTTTTTTTACAAAAAAGTAAATCTTTTCCATACCGTCATCTTTTCCTTTTTGATTTTAATAAAAACCCAATCTTTACCATACTGTTATATTTTAATTTAACAACCACAAAACAATATTTTATTAAACTAACAAGATCTAGTCCAACCAAATACAACAGGGTGATGTATACAATTATTTTCCCATGATTCACAGAATAACAACAAACATAATACGACCAAATATTTAAACAAATAATTGGTTCTAGTTTACTACCACACACAGATCTAAACTTTTGACTATCAGATCTAGCATCAAACATCACACAACAACAGATCAATCATTCAGAATGTCATCACATCGCAAATCTAGTTTATTTACAGTTCAACTGATCTAAATAACTAGAGAATAATAGTTAACTTGATTTAATTATTAAAAATAGAATCTCACCTTGATTGTATCAGTATTAGAAATTCAATCGTGTTCAGAACTGGTCCCAATTTCTTTCAAGAGGTTCTATTCGATGTTACGGTTCAAACGGATCTGAAAATTTTCAGTTTGGAGTTCGTATGAACAAATTATCAATTTCTTTTCACAACTGCAATTGCAACAGATAAAAGCGTGGCAAATCTGATTGAAATTTCATACCTTTATTTTCTTTTTCTTTTTGGCATAGCCGACCGGTTTTTATAGTGCTCCGTAACACTCTTTTATTATGACTAATAATAAAATTACAATATAGTACAGGTGACTGTAGTTAGCAGTCAGCTATCTCGGTTTTTAAGGTGGACCGTCCACCACCTACGAAGTTTATAGTGTTCCGTCTACTCTACCTAAACAGGTTTACAGTACATGAGCTAGCTAAAGTACCAGACTACACAGATTTATCATGCATTACTCCACGCAGGGAGACAAACATTGCATATGCTTACTTAGTAAAATTAAAAAAACGTTCAGACCTGAACCAAGTAAAGCAGATCACATCAGATTCTTGCACAGTAGAGAGCATACCCTACCACAAGCAAGCACCATGCGCCAAAGCAGAAGGTACCTGCACTATAGCCTAGTGCGCCGGAGCACATCACATCAGATTCTTCCATAGTACTAAGACCATCACCATGCTCAGAAAACAGGGCACGAGATACTACAAGCTAAAACAGTAGCATGGTTCACATCATGACGTTGTCGACGGACAAACGCCAGAAATATCAATTACATTTCATGACTAACCAACCAATGCATGAAATAATCCATGAAAACAGAATTCCAAATAAAGATAACCTGTAGCTTGATTCCAGCAAAAAGATAACGTAACCAGCTGTCGTGTGTCGATGCATCACTTGCGCCAGCAACGGGAAAGCATAACAGAGCCACGCCGAAAGAACAAGATAAAACCACCCTTCACCAAAGAGCTGACAACCCAAACACCTCGCCTACTCAGAAAACCCACAAAACACAAACTGAAGAACAAATCAGCTTACTGAATCCATCAGACTGACAAGTCGAAACTTCCAACAAGAGACAAACCAAACATTCATCAGCATAATTTTGCAAGACAAACAGCCACCACATCAACCCAAATACTCAAACTACATGATCATTTAATCACCAAGCAATGATAGGATAGACTCGCGAGATACAGCGGTAGCACACTACAGTACCGTTCGAAGGGATGGTTGAATCAAACAAAAGAAATTAGAATCATGCTCACCTAGTCCCCAATCAGAGCCACCACGCACAGTCAAACATCATCAGCTCACCTTTATTTTCAGTTTTGTTCAAATCTTTGATTTGAATTTTCAGGAGATTTATGCTGTAACTTTGGGAGGTGTTTGCGCGACGTCAGAGAGCTAGGAGAGGGGAGCTTGCGTCTGGAAAGGGGGAGGTTGCGGCAGCGTGTGGTGGGCCCGAGGAGGTGCGAACGGCGGCGGATTTAAGGCGCTGGTGTAGCGGCTACAGGCTTCGGGAGGGTCCTATTTTGGTGTAGAATCGAAGAGCACGAAAATCTCTTCGAAAAGTTGTACTACGACGAAGGATTTCATTGAGAAACGAAGGAGAAATCGAAGCTTGAAAATTCGAAAGGTTATGGGTTACGGTGGTGGCTGAAATGAGAAGAAGAAGAAGACGCTACTGTTCATCCGTATTTATACACGTATTTTAGGTTATTTTCTTTTTTTATTTAATTAATCCCAAAATTAGGTTTTTTCGTCCGATCTCCAAACGGAGCCCAACGACTGTCGATCTTACCTATTTACCCCCATCCGGACTCATCTAGCTATGTACCGCAGGCCCAAATGATTGTCTTGACCCAGTTTTCTATAATTTAAAATATTTACTTTTATTTTTAATTCAACTGTACGAATAAATTCACCGGGGCCACAAATTAGCTTCAAAAATTCCCGAAAATTATATTTAGCTATGTTTTGCCGCTGCAGACCAAGGAAAATTAATTTCGTTCAATTATGAGCCCGTTTGAAAAATGACATTTTTCAAGGCGTATATATTAAATATTAAAAATACATTTTTAAACAAATAATTTCCGAAACCGAAATATATAAGTGTTTATACTTTTTAAATGCAAAAACGTCATTCTGAACTCGATAGAAGTGGTTTCGAGTCCAATTTCCTTTGTATGCAAAAAGTAGCATTTTTGACCTTTGTAAATTTCATAGCGACCTTTCTACATTTTAATTTGGGCACAACTTTTGATTCCCGCTATGAAATTTCAATTTTTTAGATTCATTTGAAAGATATTTTTAAATAGATTCTAATATTTTTGGTTTCACTAAAATCCGTTAAATTTTGCATCCTGTACGGTCAGTCAAAGTTTAAGTTTGACTTTTCAAACTGCCGCGCTATTTCTAACTCATTTTATAATTAAAATTAAACTATTCATTCTTACTTCGATTTAAATCAATTTTTAATCATTATTATTTTAAATAAATTGTTTTAAATATCAAAAACTCAATAAAATTAGTTAATATAAATTTTTAAATTTACCCCAAAATTCAAGGTTGTTACACTTAACTTCCCTTTTTATGTCATTCATTATTGCACCAATTATACGTATACCCTATTTGGGTATAGCCTAGGCTTTTAAAGGCCTAGGCTTGACGTAAAAATAAAAAGGAAAAGGGAGGGAAGGAGCATAATTACATAGGGATATAAGACTGGAAATAAACACAGAAAATAGGAAAAGGAAGATAGATACATTTTACTTGTTATTTATCCAACACCACAGGCATGTGTATACAATTTCTAATTAACATTACAGGCATGTATATAACTTGTTTAATTATCACAGGCATGCATATAACTTGTTCAAATGTCGCAGGCATGTACGACTTGTTTTATTAACATTACAGGCATGTATATAACTTGCAACATCACAGGCATATGTATAGTTTGTTTAACTAATAATAATACATATATATTATAGATTACAATGGCATAGTTGATAAAAGTGAATCAGGTATATTTATTTTACTGTAAATCCTAGCCAGTTTCATTTAACTGTCATGTTCAAGGCCTAAGAAATCAGATATGTAAATAACCGTAACTCATAGTGAGTCTTGGTAAAGATAAATATGTATACAACATAAGGCCACAACAATTCTAATCCAAATCAGATCCAAATTGTATGCGAGTCTTGATTGATGTTGTTTCTGTTTAATCCGGTTTCGAGCAGCATTCCCCCATTATGCATATATTTTTCAGAATAATTCAGAGGTAGAGTAAGAGGTGAAAATTTTGTGTGAATTGGCTATGGAGGAGGTTGTTTATTTATAGAGTTACAGAATCAACACCAACCTTTAGATCTAGGTTTCAAATCTAAACCGTATATGTCATGTTGAGTCCGCATAAACAAAGACACAAAGTCATCCAGGTACAGAGTTTAGAATTCGGACGAATCTATTATGGGTCGAACCACCAACCATTGGGTCGACATTAGGGTCGACTCGACCCTTATTGGGTCGACCTATAGGTCGACCTACGCCAGTAGGGGTCGACCCATAACGGGTCTTACTACCGCTTTTTTCCCCTGCTCGCTCACTTGAAATGTTTTTGACTTATTCTAATTTAATTTGTTTATACATAAGTTTCATATATGTATACTAACTTCTAGAGCCCATAACTTCTTCATACGTTGTCTATTTTACGCAAACTTGAGGTCTGTTAGAACCAAAATTATGAGACGAACGCAATGGTAATGCCAGTTTCAGTTAACTCGGAATATTTATCATGGTTATAATGTATTATATTTTGGGGTGCTACACTTTCTTTTTTCAAAAAAGATACAATGAAATAATGTTCAACTCTAGTAAAACAATTACTTTTGTGATATTTACATCTACATGTAGCAATTTGAATAAGTAAAAATTCACATATATTATCAAGCTATTGTAGCTTTATTTATAGTCCAAATTAATTCCTATGGCATGTCTAGTAACTTGGGATTCACTGTATTATTACTTGATTACCCATATCACTTTATTTTAGTTGAGTATCTGTTGAATTCCTATTCATGACAACATTATACCCGTTTTCTTGAAAGAGTAATTCTTTGTTGGTTACAATTGAGTCTAAACTTTCTTAGAAGGTAAGTATAACCAATGAACAGTCCGTGCTATTCATATTGTACAATAGTATATAAACATACTTCATGCTTGTCATCATGTATTTCCTTTCACATATTCGACGGTCTGTACATGAATCAAAATGTATACAATTAAGTTATATTTTATCTACTCTACAAAGGGGTGATGCTCTGCATTTCATGGAACATCTCACCCTATATATAAATTAAAATTTATTAATTCTTTGAAAAAATTACATTCCGTACAATAATGTATTGATTCCATTAACCATAAATATTTTATGTAAGGTCGGGATATTCATGATGAAGGAGGATCAAATGATGGATTATATAATGCCAGCTGAGAATCAGGTATTCAATCATACCATATTACATATTATTTTATTCTTTTTTTTTGTGTATGAGTGGATTTCGTATGGTTTTTTTTAAACCATTACGATATATTTATGTACTTATGTAAATACTTTAAAATTGACTATTTTCTTGGATTAGTGTTAACAGTTGATTAATCGACATTGATTATGTAGACTACAAGCTTGAACAAATGTATCACTTGTTTGTCTTGTTGTGGCTTTGTCCACGTACCAATTGTCTCGCTCTTTGAAATTATAAGGAATTAGTCTAGATAGAGGTAGCAGTGATTTTAAGATGTTATGAAACGACCCAAACTCGCCCGTAAGGAAAAGCCCGGATTGAGTTGAGAACACGACAAATCAGAACACAAACAATAGAACATTTCATTGTTTATTTCAACAACTGCATCATGGTACAAGAATATATCAGAGTATGAAAAGATATTACACATTGGAAATATAATATCAGAGATTAAAATTACGTAGCAGCGGAAAAATAATACATAACACAGCTGAAAGAGGTACACGGATACAAAGCTTTCCGAATACAGCTCTAGCTGTAAATCCAGGATCCTGGAAAAGAAATATCTGCAAAAACCAAAACTACTAGCTACCCGTGCGGAAAATAGGGGCACCAAGAGTTTAGGTTAAAACAATAAACTCCAGGTTTGTAACGACCCGGATTTTTCGAACAGTATTTTAAATATTTAATATCATTTAAATATTGAATTCATAATATAAAAGAATTTTTATATTGAGTATCGATCAATAATCGATATATGATTTAAATTTTTGATATATATACAATTATTGTAATACAGTCATCTGGAATAATTTAATCGAAACGGTTCAAATGATCAATATATATATACTATTTAAATATGAACGATGATAATAGAAATTTATTGTTGAAGAATTTATTTGTTTTGAATTTAAATTGATTTAATATGGCTATTTTAAATATACGTTCAAATTAAATTGGATAATCTATTTCGTTGAATTCAAATATAGCGTTATAACATTATAACGTTAGTCGGTTAATTAAAATAGCGGTTCACGGTTTAAGTAGTAGACCCCGATATTATTTTAGTGGATGAGCACGATGTCAAATCAATATCTGTTTAAAATAAAGTGAAAATCTGTTTAAATCAAATCGAAATCTATCTTTATATTTTCAAAATCCTATAGCCAACCCAAGTAATAATCCCCGCAGACCTATTGCTTCCTCGAGCCACCTTAATTGTCCCCTTTCTTTGCTTATAAAATCGTGAACTTCCCTCTTCCTTTCCTGCACATTTTCGGTTCTCATCAACACAAATGGCCACTCTTTTTCCATTCACAAAACCAAAGACCATGCTTCGCTTCTTCCTTCTGCAAACTATTACTGAAGCCCCTTTCTCTTATTCTCCACTCGAAATGATACCCGTACTCTTAAGGAAGCAAGACTTCGGAAGCCCCTATATAAAAAAAAAGGTTTAAACTGCAAATCGCGATTCGAAGCCATCGAAAATTCTGATGCTCGAAGATCTGGAGCTCGACGCCAACCTAAACGCTCGCGATTTGAAGTATAGGGTAAAAAGGGGATCCGATTGTGGTGCGATACAGCCTGGAGTTCGACGTCGGTTGAAAAGCGTGACAGTGTGGAGTTCGCAATAGGGTTTAGGGACTGCCAAGGGTTCGATTCTCACGGAGTATTGTGCAACTCGACGCCAAAGTGAAATCGAGGATGAAGTTGAGTTCGTGGAGGGAGTGGGACCGTTTGAAGGGGTCGCGATGCTCTACTGGTGATGGCTCGAGTTGTGGGTATGCTGGGTGGTAACGAACTGTGTAAGGGAGGGTACAGGCCGTGAGCAGGAAATTGGAGAAACAGTGTTTGAACGGTGTTCGAGCATGACCGCCGTGAGTAGGAAATTGGTAAGGGGTTATATGTCAGTGGATTTTCGAAAATGCTAGATTGTAGTGGCAGAAATGGGTCGTCACTGGAAAGGAAGATTGTCTGGACAGTGGCAATACAGAATAGGGTTCATGCAGTATTGTGTTAGTGTACGTTATTGAAGTGGTAATCGATTTTTCTGATGATTGAACTGTGCGGTTTGGGGAAAGTGATCAAGGGATTAAGGTAATCTCAAATTTAATACCTTAATTAGTTTAATGTTTAAAAATAAATAGGTTTGTTCAAATTGGTTAGGTTAGAATTAATTTAGTGAAAAAAATATAGAAAAGTTATTTATTTATTTAAATAGTTAATTTAAATGAATAAATGTTTAATCAGTAAATTTAAATAAAAATTATCGCAGGTGCGAATTCATTCGAGAAGATTAGTAGCCGCTAATTTGAGATTAAAACAGGATATTCAGAAATGGAATATTCTGGTCAGTAAATCTCACTCACCTTTTATTTAGAATTATTTTTATTCATTAAAAATAATTGTTTGATGCTTGTTGAAATGCTTTCTGGTTGACTTTAAAATATTAGTTATATAGGCTTGCTATTATATATATATTGGTTTGGTGATTGGTTGGATTCCCGCAGTTTCATTAGCGGATGCCCGCAGTATCATTAGCGGATGACCCTACGCCCACGTATATAAGTGGATCCCCTTTTATACCGCGATATCCTGCCTTGAAGCAGGATTGGTATTATTTTTGTTGACTAACATCTGTGGATGCAGGGAAAACAGGTTGGAGGAATCCGACTGGATTCCTCAAAATATATTATCTGTTTGTTTGTTTGTTGTTTGCTTGATTTCATATATATTAATATATGACGTGTTAAAAATCAAATGATTGAAAATTGGGTGATTTGATTGTTTTAAATATCACTGGGCCAAGTGTTAATTTATTAAAATATCATGAGAAAGATATTTGAGGTTTAAAAAGAAAATTCTATTTTTCCCAAATAGAATTTGAAATTCAAGTAGAATTTAAAAATATAGAATTTCAAAACGGAATTTTTAAATAAAATTTCAAAATAGAATTTTGAAATGAAATTTCAAAATAGAACTTGAAATAGAATTTTTAAGTAGAAATCCAAATAGAATTTAAATATTAGAAAGGAGTTGGAATATTTGAAATTCAAAAGAAAATTTAAATAGGATTTGAAATGGGATTTTTAAATATGTAAATCAAATTCGAGTATAACATTTGAATATAGAATTTGATATAAGAAATTTCAAAATAGAAATGGAATAATAGAAGTCAAATGGGATTTGAATAGTAGAATTAGAAAAGGAGTTTAAATATTTGAATTTTAAATAGAAAAAAAAGAAGTTTGAATATTAGAAATTCAAATAGAAGTTCAAATAGAATTTGAATATGCGAAATTAGAATGAAATATAGAATTTGAATTCAAATGAATTAAAATAGAGTTTGAATCCATAGGAATTCAAATAAAGAAAATTCAAATAGAGATTTGAACATGAAAATTCAAATGGAGTTTTAAATAGGAAATTGAAAATAGTAAATTCAAATAGAGATTTGAATATAGAATTTCAAAATAGAATTTGAAATAAACTTTGAAAATAGGATTTAAAAGTAGGATTGAAATAGGATTTCAAAATAGGAAATCCAAATAGTTTTGAAATGAAATTTGAATTCAAAGGAGTTCAAATGGATTTGAAATAAGAAAATTCAAATGGGATTTAAATAATGGGTTTTAAATAAAGAGGATTTAAATATAAGAATTTGAAAATAGAAGTGAAATGGAGTTAAATATAGAAATTCAAATGTAATTTGAATATAGAATTCAAATAGAATTCAAAGGGAATTTAAACAAAGAAAATTCAAATTTAGAATTTGAATGCAGAAATTTAAATGAAATTTGTTTATAAAAATTGAATGGAGTTTGGATATAGAAAATTCAAATATGAATTCAAATACAGAATTTGAATATAGTAATCCAAATGAAATTTGAATATAGAAAATATGAAAGGAATTCAAATGTAGAATTTGAATACCGAAAGTGATGAAATTTGAATATAGGATTCAAATAGATTGAAATGGAAATTGGAAAATAGAATTTGGAAATAGAATTTGAAATGGGAATCTGAATATAGATTTCGAATAGAGTTAAAATGGAATTTGAATATTAGAATTCTAATAGAATTTGAAATGGAATTTGAATATAGATTCTGAATAGAGTTAGAATGGAGTTGAATTCATTTTAACGAAGTTTTAAAACGTTTATATATATAAATATAAATTAAACGAACTCACCGTAGGGCTGCAGTTCGTAAATTGGCATTTCGAACTTCAATTGAGTATACAGGACTCAATTGAAGTCGGAATTCTTTGAAACAAGAATCGTCAGGACCGGTTGAATAATAGTTTTCTAATGGAAGAGAAAAATCTGGATTTCGTCGAATAGATTTCGAGTTATGTCAAAATCAAATTTTTTAAAGTGCAGCGCCAGAAACCATTAAAACCATAATGGATTTTATATAATAAATATAGGGATTTTTAAGCAAATAAAAATCCGAATTTCCATTTAAAAACCTGGTCTTGAGTTAGAACATAAAGGTGAACTCAAGTAAGAAAAGTGATTTTTGAAAAAATAATCATATTTTTGATTATTGAATAGAATTAACTAAGTCAAAGAAGAATTAGTTAATCGAGTGTTGAATTGAAGTCAAACTTTGAAAAGTGAATTTGGAATTGTAAATATATATTCGAAATTGAATATAGAACTTAAATTGAAATTTGAATTCAATTAGTTGATAAGTAAGTGGAAATATATTTGAAACGTGTTATATTCAAATATACAAGCGAAATGGGCAAAGAGTTAGTTAAAGAGTTACTTTAACGAATTGAGTCAAAACGAGTGTATGAAGTTGAAATGAATTGTACAGGTATAGATATACCGGGGACAGTTATGGGATAAAGTAATGAAGTATATAATTAGTGTGCTCGACAAAAAGGTACATGTTTAAATTCATATATGGGTTTTATGCGCCGTATCGGCAAGCCGCTTGGCTTTTTCTTTTTCTTTTTGAGATGAGATGGACCGGGGAAGCTATTTGAAATTTCCTGATGCTCCCGGTACAGGGGAGGTTATGGCGAATTTTTCCGGAAATATCGACTTATATTCAATATCGAATTCTGAAACCAACACATATCGTATGGGGAATAACAATATATATCTATCTTCCAAATTCCTCCACAATATACGTGTAATCACGGAATCCAACATCGAAATATCCCGAAGATGATTTCTATTCAAATCCATTCCAATTTATGCATTGGAAAATTCTGGTTAGATTAAAACCATTCTCAAATCCAATTTATTTATTTAAAAACGTTGGATTATCTTTCTAGTTAATAACTAGTTCATTTTGATAAAAATATATTTTTATCCTTATAAACGTGGAATTTTTCATCCAAATTATTTCCAAATCATTTATTATGATTTTACACAAGTTATAAATATTTTTAATAATTTTATCAAGGCTCGTACAATCGGTTTCCAATAACGGCCACCGAACTACATCCATAGCGATCTTTTCCAAATTTGATTTGAACATAATTCCAAATCCAACCTTTAGATTTCAAATCCCTTATATTCAATGGAAATCTCTTTTCGATACGAACCCAATGGTTCCGGATTTAGGAGAATCTGACGGTCGGATCTCCCGTAATGTCAATTCGAAGTCAATGGTCGAAATTCGCGAACGGTCGCGGTGCGGCACTTTCTATTCAGGCCATTAAATATATATATTATATATACTTCGTTGATTTCCATTTAAAACATATTTTATAAATCGTTTATAAATTCATTTTAAAACGATTCCCACTTTCATTTCAATTTTAAATCAAAACTGAATACTCCTTATCATTATAATATTTAAATGATAATATTTTCAAAATATTTGATTTTGAAATCATTTCCTTTTTGATATTCATTATAAAAATGAATAAATCGATATAAATATCGTTCGCGTCAAAATGGTGCATATCTAATCAATACGATTTCATATATTTCAATATTTTCGTGTCTATCCGAAATCAGACATCAAATTCACATTTTAGTCCTTTTCAGAATATTATTTTAAAATATTCGTTATTTTCAAAATATTCATTCTTTATGAATTGGAATAAGATCCAATCAATTACCATATAATGTTATTTATATGGATTTCATACAACACATGTATACAAAAACAATGATAACCAATCATCCATCATCCAGAGTGCATTACACAACTACATAAGCATTAAATATAAATAATTAACGCTTACAATAGTCTGCTAACCCATCAACTGACATACTACTAAACAATTAGGATTAGTGTACGTCAAATATCATCCCAATACCCGTGTGGGGTTTCAACCAATAAATACTGAATATTATTTGTGCAATTGGGCGACGTGTAAAATTTATCGTCCCAATCCATGTTATTTAAATGGGTGTGCATAAAAAAATCATCCGATTTGTAAATAAATATTTATTTTTATTTCAAGAGAATTTTATGCGTTCATTTATACGTTAAAAAAAATATTTTTAACGATAAAATATTTATTTCAACACATGAGTATTTTATATAGTTCATATATTCAACAAAAATAATATTTTTATTGTTCAAACATGTTATTCAACACATGAATATTTTATATAGTTCTGTTTTTCTTTAAATTAAAATATAACTTAATATAACGTTCAAAATTAATTTCAACGTACATTTTAATTTACCAAGGCCACATACTGACTCCAAAAATTCCAGAAAAATAAATCTAGCTATGTTTTGACGAAACAGTCCTAACAAAGCTAATTATATTGAACTTTGAGACCGTTTGAAAAATGATGATTTTCCAGTCGATTAAATTCAAACTAAAAGTACCAAACGCGTTTAAATTCACCACGCTCACATATTAATTCCAAAAATTATGAAATTTGGAATATAACAATAATTTGACATCCCAAATCCAAAAAAGTGGTTTCGTCGAAAATGGAGGTCATTTGCAAAATGGATATTTTTAAGGGCTATAATATATTTAAAATATATATAAATTCCATAGCGACAATTTTAAATTTTAACTGGACATAACTTTCAATTCCTATTATGAAATCTCAATTTTTCACATTCGTTAGAAAGATATTATTAAACTGATTCAAAATTTCTTGTTTTAGTGAAATCCGATTTATTTTGAATCTTTTACATTCATTTGAAATTTAAAATCGAATTTTCAAACTATGGTGCCATTTCAAGCTCGTTTTATAATTAAAATAATTTTATACGTTCTAACTTAGACTTAAATAAATTTTTAGTCGTTATTATTTAAATTAAATCATTTTGAATATTCAAAATCCATTAAAATGGCTAAAATAAAAAAATTTAATTGGTTCTGAAAATCCGGGTTGTTACAATCTTCCCCACTTAAATCTTTTTGTCCTCGAAAAGGAACGGAGCTGAAAGTTGTTGAACTAACCAACTCAACTTCCATTCTTCAACTTTTCAGTTTCTAAGAATTTTCTAATTCTTCAAAAATTTGGCTAACACCCTAAATTTTAGAAAAATTTCACCATAACCTCCTTTGTACGGGGAGACCTTTAAAACCGCAACTTGCCTCATAGAGCTCTCATCAATCCAAAAGAAAAATAAAAAGCCAATCGGCTCATAAATCATCAAAACCCAAGAAATACAATAAACATGTACCTATTTGTCGGGCATACAATTTTATTTCTCTTCTTAGCGTCTATGTTATGACCTGTTCATTATATACACATGTACATATATGTAATTCTAATAAATTTTAATTCAATTCATTATTTTGATTCAATTTGACTTAATTTACCTTTCATTCTCTTATTGGCTTTATCATTCCAATATTTTTATTAGTTAAATTAATAATCACACATCACAACCAGCAATCAATTAGTTGATTAGCTTTTCAATCATATAACTTTTATATATACTCAAAATCGTATTTTTAGTGCCAAATCACAACAATATACCCTATCTATGTTTTGGTTCTCACACCAGTCAATTAGAAATATATATATATATATATATATATATCCCACATTCAAAACTCGAACATAAATTCTGATGATGCCATGACGATCATCAAAATCATCTCCGGGCGACTAGAGTATGATTCTATATCCATCTAGTATATTTGAGACTTTCAATACACGTGGATCAAACATATATTAAAATCACAATATACCCGATATTCCAAAATCAGTTTAAAATAAAATACTCAAATACGTAAAACAAGGTTTAAATTTTCAAAACAAAATTTGTTTTCATTTTTATTTTTAAATACAACACTCTTTACACTCGTTCTAGGATACTACTAATCCCATCTATAATGAGTCATTCTTATTGGATATTACTAATCCAATCTCTGATGAATTCTTTCGTTTGGTTATAATGTGTCTTATTATCGAGCTTTGTAAAACGAACGCTCTGATACCACGATGAGACGACCCAAACTCGCCCTAAGGGAAAGCCCGGATTGAGTTGAGAACAAGACAAATCAGAACACAAACAATAGAACATTTCATTGCTTATTACAACAATTCCGTCAGAGTACAAGAATATGTCAGAGTATGAATAGATATTACATATTGGAAATACAATATCGGAGATTAAAATTACATAGAAGTGGAAAAATAATACATAGCACAACTGAAAGAGGTACACGGATACAAAGCTTTCCGAATATAGCTCCAGCTGTAAATTCAAGATCATGGAAAAGAAATATCTGCAAAAACCAAAAATACTAGCTGCCTGTGTGGAAAATAGGGGCACCTAGAGTTTATATTAATAAAATAAACTTCAGGTCAGTTACGGGACTGGTGTGAGAACTAAAAGAGTTATTCAAAACTTTTACTTTAATATAGGGTAATTCAAGGGACCACGCCCATAGAACGGGTTTCCTCCCAATAATACCAGTGCATATAAACAAACAACGCAATGCTTTTTGGAAAAATGAAGCTATTATAAGACTCATGTCCCATCACACAATGCAACGCAAGCCGGAGGATAGAGTTTTCCTTTATAATAGCCAAACATGCTTGGTATGTTTAAAACAAATCATTTTGGTATTACTATAAGTGTATAGTGCCAAAACAACTTTGAACATAAATGTATCAATCATAGACGGCATAACTACCATATACTATGTCGCCATACTAGTTTTACAATCAAAACCAAAAGGTATCATACTGGAAATTGGATTTCCATCTATGAGTCAAGGCTAGGGATGGCTCCTCACCGATTCAAGACACTCTAGCAAATGCCTCAGGATCCCCCGCAGTGAACCCTTGGAACAGTTGGGCCGATCCACCCTTACGTTTGTTGATTAATTATTCCTGAACACACGTTTTCCGGTCCTATTGGACCTATCCATCGGCCCCGTAGTGACCAATATATCCGAGGTGCCTCGCTATCCATCATTCACATAGGTAACATTATAAATGTCTGGGCTCCATACCATGACACCACCCATAGCTAGAAAGAAACGTCGTGCACTCCTAAATGTCCGATCTCGTTTTTAACTCATGCCGAGGTGCAAGGCTCGCGAATTAACGCTATACACAAAGCTATGCTATTTAAAGCTATGCTTTGATCATCAACCACAAGACTATGCTTTTCAACAGAAGCCTTGATCACTACATCTCTGCATGCCACACTGACAATTCATGTCATGCGACTGATGTCTATCAATGTATAACCTCTAAGCTCGTATGTCTCAGAGAAGGGTGTTAAGTAAGAGAATAAATTCTCCGCTACCAAACAGATATATATTTAACAGAAATCAATCAACACAGAATAAAATCCAATGTCAGACCCACATCCATTTACAAGTCCGTTCTGGGTCTAAACGAAACCGGAAGCACTTATTCCTCGTCCCATATGTCCAATACATGAGAGAGGTCCTCGCATATCACGTCGATCTCCAAGTACGTCCAGATGATCACCACTTATTACCTTGTCCTGTGTGTACAGCCCAATTAAGACATCAGTAATCATCCAAACGATGTGAATATCTCCGGTCTTTAACCACCATCTTCATCGTCGACTTATCATCGAATCAGTTATTCAGAATGGGTATAAACCCGACCTTTCCGAATAACTCACGTATCTTATAAACAAATGCTACACAAACACAACATACGCCTCATTCCAATCCAGAGTATTCTTTTATTCAAATATTCTTTTCATAATTTAAACCTAATTAAGGTTTTCCAAACTAGTCGGGATTAGCGAATCTTATCGAAGTAATCATTTGTTTTATTTCTCAATCCCAATCTATCCATCCCATGGAGAAAAACTGGTAGTACTCCATATCTAACACCACGGTGTTATCAGTAAAATTTAATTACCATTTCACATTCAAATCTAATTAAAGATTTAACCATCGCTTTGAGCAAAACTGGTGGTACTCCATTCTCGATCATTTCCCAAATTTGATAATTTAAATGATCGTATTCACATTTCAATCTAGTTAAAGATCCATTAAAACTCCACTTAGTTTTAATCTTCTCAGAAATCATTATTAACGATTATTTAACTTTGGGAAATCAAACATGTCGCATCGACAATTTACACCGTACCATTGATTTCTGCCAATATATAACCTCTAAGCTCATACGTCTCAGAGAAGGGTGTTAAGCAAGAGAATAAATTATCCGGCACCAAATAAATATATATTTAGCAGAGATTAACAATACAATTCGAAAACAATGTTAGACATGTAATCCTGTCTTTAGCTGGTGTGACAACCCCAAACCCCCGTTCCCCGGTGGCAAGGGTAACCTTTGGAATATAACACATAAACAGATAACAGGAGAACAAAAATATATAAATACACTAGAAAATGTACAATAGAATACACTGGATAAACATAATCATCAGAGTTACACAGTATAACAGGATCATACTTAGTACAAAATACAGTTTTAGCTTTACATAAAATGTCTACAACGGAATCAAAACATAATATGTAAAATAAGAGCTGAACAACATAAAAAGAAAGAAGTGATAGAATCCATCTTCTGCTCCATAGCTATCCAGAAAGAGCCTGCTAAAACCTGAAAAAAAGGCTGCCCATGTAGAAACAGGGGCAACCGAGTTTGCAAGTGAAACAAACTACGAGTCAGTCATGGGACGGGTATGAGAAATCTACTTAACTTATTTTATAATAAGGCCAATCACAGGACCATGCCGCTAACATGGAACGGGTTTACTCCATTGGATTGCCAGTGCTTTAAAACAAGAAAATCATTTAAACATCGCAATGCTTTTTACAAATAATGAAGCCATTATAAGACTCAGTTCCCATCACACAATGCAACGCAAGCCAGAGGATAGAGTTTTACCTTATAATGGCCAAAATATGCTTGATACTAAAAAAACAAAAGTATTTGATATTATTGCTAGTGTTTATATGTTTCAAAAACAATTTCAATCATAAGTATCAATCATAGACGGCATGGGTACCATATATCATGTTGCCACATATAGGTATACAATCAAAACCGCACGATGTCGTATTTGGAAATTGGATTTCCATCATGAACCAAGGCAAGGGATCGTCCTTACCGTTTTCGAGACACTCTAGCCCGCCCCTCAGGAACAGCCGCAATTGCACCTTAGATCTTCAGGGCCGGTCCACACAGAGTGGATTAAAATGCTTGAACACTGTGTTTCCCTGCCCTATGGGGCGTCAAACTGGTCATATCCCGACCAAACCATCGGCTCTGAAGAGACCGAAGTAACTAAGGCGCCTCGCTATCCATCATCTACATAAGTAAAATACCCGGGCGTGTAAAACCCAAAACACCACTCCTAGCTAGAAGGAAACGCATGCTCTCCCTGCAGTCCTCTCCCGTTTCTGGTTCATACTGAGGTGTGAGGCTCGCGAATCAACGCTAAACACAAAGATAGCTATTTAAAGCCATGCTTTGATCATCAACCATAAAGCTCTACTTTTCAACAAAAGCTTTGATCACAGCATCTCTACATGCCACGTTGTCAATCTACAACGTCTGACACACATCCATTTACAAGTCCGTTCTGGGTCTGAACGAAGCCGGAGGCACGTTATTCCTCTTCCGTATGTCCAATACAGGAGAGAGGCCCTCGCACATTCGAATGATCAACAAGTACGTCTGGACAACCACCACTGTAACCCCTTCAGGGTAGCAACTCCCATCAAAGGCATCAGTAGCCATCCATTCGATGTGAAGATCATCGGTCTTGCACCGTCCTCATGTCTTCGACTTCTAACCGTCGATCAATTATTTGAAATGAGAATTAACTCGGCCTTTTCAAACAATTCACGTATATTTAGAAATTCAAATCGATTCATTTCCATGGTTAAATTATTTGACATCCATAATTCAGTTCATTAATGTAGTTTTCACGTCAAACACATTCAACCATCAAATATCCAATAAACCGAGTAAATTCAGTTTATTTCCTTTCCATATCGTTTATAATATTTTATAACGATTTATCGCTATTTTTATTTATTTAAAAATAGCCAATTTATTCAAACGACGCTTCAGCCATAACGTGGCCATGGCGCTGTTTTTCTTCAGATTTGATTTACACATATCTGAAAATCTAACCGTTGGATCTTTACAATTTTTATATCATTAGAAAGATCTTTTCAAAGCGAACCCAACAGTTCCAGTTTTGGGAAAATCAGATGGTCGGATCTCCTGGTACAATCGTTTGAAGTTACGATTTCAAAATACAAACTGCAGCGTCGTTATTCGATTTATTTTAATTATATATATATATATATATATAATCCACTCTGGCGTTGTTTTCATTCAGATTTGAATTAAGCATCTCGTACAATCTAACCGTTGGATCGTTAAAAATTTGGTGCCATTGGAAAGATATTTCCAAAGCGAACCCAATGGTTTTGGTTTCGGGAAAATTCGATGGTCAGATCTCCGCAATAATCGTTTAAAATCACCATTTCAAAATATGAACTGCAGCTTCGTTATTCGATTTATTTTAATTATATATATAAATATAATCAGTTCTTCGATTTCCAAATCATTTTCATTTCATATATGTGATAAAAATAATTCTTTTATCCAACAAATATTTATTTCAACACATGACTATTTTTAACACTTCATATATATATTAAAAATGTAATTTTTATCGTCAAAACTATTTATTTCAAACATGAATATTTTTAGCGATTCATATATATTGTAAAAATGTGATTTTTATTGGTAAAACAATTTATTTCAAAAATGAAGACTTTTAGCGATTCATATATATTATAAAAATGTGATTTTTATCTTTCAAACATTTTATTCTTCATATGAATATTTTTCCACATGAATATATTTAAATACATGAATATAAATCAAACACAGGATTATTTTAGAAAATTTCGGCAGCATAACGGCAGGGTAGTTAAAACCGGCACCGTCCCGAGTACAGCTCCTTGCTCTACCTTAAAGCCTTGCAGCTTTTGACAATGGGGATTTCAATAATCTAGTTCGTATGCAGACGAATTTTCCCATAAACTAATCCTATTGGGTTTCAACCACAATCAATCATATCAACCATTCGCATCTAACAACCAAATTTCAGATCAACCAAAATCAAAACAATCACAACCAATATATATCGTCCATGGTCTGTGGACGAGGGGAATATATATATATATATACGTATATAAATATATTTCGATTTCATTTCAATATCATTTCAATTCCATTCAACGCACATATGATTTTTACAACGTATATATAACTTATACATCGCACATACAACTTATACAACGCTTATACATGAGGTGTACAACGCTTATATAACTTATATATCAATCATATAATTTATACATCGCCATTCCATATCGTTTATAATTTAGAAATCTCACATTGGGTTCCACTCCTCCAAAAATTGTAGGAAGCTCCAAAAATTCTCCGGTCTCTTCTAGAATGTAGAAGGCGTCCACATGAGTCCAATGTTTCCTGTTTCATCGAATTTCATTACCGTATGAAAAAGATATGTTTTTTATAAGTTTGTAACGCTTTTAAATATGGAAATCAGTTTGAATTATATAAAGCTGATACCTTTCTTCATCGTTCAAAACTAGGTTTGAGATTTTCACTCAAACCGTGAAGCGATGCGTCGATCGGGTGGTGCAGCGTCGTAGAGGGAGGAAGGGGCTTCTCGGCACCGGTGGTTTCACCCAGATCGACGTCAGTATCGAGGTGCGGCGGAGCTCGAAAGTCGGCAACTTCAGGGTGGCGGTTCTTCTTCTAGACGACACGATAAAGGGCGAGGCTTATATGGATTTGAAGCCCTCAAGGAGTACTACAAAAACCTCCAAAGGAGCAGTCGATTTTTCTGAGTGGTTTGTGAGATTTTGAGGAGAGGAACAAGGAAGAGCTTTCCGTTGTCGACGTCGGGAGAGAGAAAGTGATTTAGGGATTTTTTTTATTTTTTTATTTATGAAAGGAATAATTCTATTGGTCAATATATATTTAAATTCGAAAAATGGTGTTTCTCCATACGAATTCCAATCCAAACCCAACGACTGTCATCCCTAGCTAAATACCCCCATTCCGGATATAATGAAATATGTTTTGTAAGCCCATTCGACCATTTTAGTCAGTTATTCTTCAACCTAAAATATAAAGCATTCAATTTCTGTTTTGAACGTACATTTTAATTTGTCGGGGCCACATACTGATTCTAAAAATTCCCAAAAAATTAATCTGGCTATGTTGGGACGATATGGTCCCAAAAAAAACTTATCTCGTCGAATTTGGAGACCGTTTGAAAAATGGTCATTTTCTGGTCGATCCAAATTGACTGAAACTATCAAAACACGTTTTCCTTTGCCACGCTCACATATTGATTTCAAAAATTATGGAATTTGAAACCTAGCAATAATTTGACATCCTGGATCCAACAAAAGTGTTTTCGTCAAAAACGGAGGTGTAAAATGTCTATTTTCAAGGGTTATATAAACTCCATAGCGACCTTTCCGAAAATTCATTTGGCCATAACATTTGATTCCCTCTATGAAATTTCGATTTTTCAGATTCGTTAGAAAGATATTCTTAAAGATTTAAATATTTTTGGTTTCACTAAAATCCGATTTATTTTGAATCCGGTACAATCAATCAAAGTTTGAATTCAAATTTTCAAACTACCGCGCCATTTCAGGCCTTGTTTTATAATTAAAATAAATATATTCACTATAATTTTGATCCAAATAGATTTTTGGTCATTATTATTTAAAATAATTTATTTTAAATATTCAAAATCCACTAAAATCGCCAAATTAAAATTTTTAAACTGGTTTTGATTTTCCGGGTTGTTACAGCTGGGTTAAAGAACCAATGTCATTTAAAACACAGTTCACGATAAACCCAAAATCACATTCCATTAATTATGGAATCTTCGCGGAAAATAGATCAATATTTAATCAGTATCAATTTCCGTATACGACTAATAATATAAATGGAATAACTACAAACCCTTTTAAATTCCATATATTTTAACAGTCTTCCTCCACAGAAGCTCACTTCGATTATTACCAAATCGAATTCCATTCCAATTTATTTTATTAAATTGGAAAACTTTACTTTGGAAAATTCCACTAAATCTTAATAAAAGATTTATATATTCCAAATCACATTTCACTATTAATTGGGTAAAAGAACGAATGTCATTAAAAACACAGTTCACAATAAACCCAATTCACATTCCATTTTATTTCAATTATTAAATATAACGGGAAACTCTATTAATCTTAATTAAAAGATTTATTCTTTTCGCACGGGGTTTAAGAACAGTGATACTGAAGATATCATTCACGACAAATCCAAAATCCACTTTGATATTAAATATAAGGCTCTAAACCTAAATTATATCGGCTTATATTCAATATCAAATTTTGAAACCAACACACACCGTATGGGGAATAACGATATATATCTATCTTCCAAATTCCTCGACAACATCCATATAGTCACGGAATCCAATATTGAAATATCCCGAAGATGGTTTCTATTCAAATCCATTCCAATTTATACATTGGAAAATTTTAGTTAGATTAAAACCATTCTCAAATCCAATTTATTTATTTAAAAATGTTGGATTGTCTTTCTAGTTAATAACTAGTTCATTTTGATAAAAACATATTTTTATCTTTACAAACATGGAATTTTGCATTCAAATTCTTTCCAAATCATTTATTATGATTTTACACAAATTATTAATATTTTTAATAATTTTATTAAGCCCCGTATAGTCGGTTTCCAATAACGGCCACCGAACTGCATCCATAGCGACCATTTCCAAATTTGATTTGGACATAATTCCAAATCCAACCATTAGATTTCAAATCCCTTATATTCATTGGAATGCTCTTTTCGATACAAAC
Source organism: Allium sativum (assembly GCA_030737875.1). Lineage (NCBI taxonomy): Eukaryota > Viridiplantae > Streptophyta > Magnoliopsida > Asparagales > Amaryllidaceae > Allium > Allium sativum. Next base: position 327,566,763 of record CM060926.1, read on the forward strand.
CCAATGGTTCCTATTTTAGGAGAATCCGACGGTCGGATCTCCTGTAATGTCAATTCGAAGTTAATGGTCGAAATTCGCGAACGGTCGCGGCGCGGCGCGTTCTATTCAGACCATTAAATATATATAATATATGTTATATATATTTCATTGATTTCCATTTAAAGTGTATTTTAAAAATCATTTATAAATTCGTTTTAAAGCGATTCCCACTTTCATTTCAATTTTAAATCAAAATTGAATACTCCTTATCATTATAATATTTAAATGATAATATTTTCAATTTGATTTTGAAATCATTTCCTTTTTTATATTCATTATAAAAATGAATAAAATGGATATAAATATCATTCGCGTTAAAATAGCGCATATCTAATTAATACAGCTTCATATATTTCAATATTTTTGTGTCCATCCAAAATCGGACATCAAATTCACATTTTAGTCCTTTTCAGAATATTATTTTAAAATCTTCGTTATTTGAAAATGTTCGTTATTTTTAAAATATTCATTTTTTATGAATTGGAATCATACCCAATCAATTACCATATAATGTTAATTATATGGATTTCATACAACACATGTATACAACAACAATGATAACCAAACATCCATCATCCAGAGTGCATTACACAACTGCATAAGCATTAAATATAAATAATTAATGCTTACAATAGTTTGTCAACCCATCGATTGACATACAACTAAACAATTGGGAATAGTGTACGTCAAATATCATCCCAATACCCATGTGGGGTTTCAACCAACAAATACTGAATATTATTTGTGCAATTCGGCGATGTGTAAAATTTATCGTCCCAATCCATGTAAGTTAAATGGGTGTACGTAAACAAATCGTCCGATTTGTAAACGGATATTTATTTTCATTTCAGAAGAATTTTATGCTATAATGACTCGAAAATTCCTACCCGTTGGATCGACCATAAACCACACAGGTCTGACCCAAAAGTTAGAGATTCTCGAATGCATTAACTCTGGGCATACTACAAAATCAGAACAAATAACAAAAGACTTTTATAACATTATAATAACGTTACATCAGAGTACAGAATATCAGAGTACATCGAATAAATATATTACAGCGGAAGATTATATTACAAGAATTTAATACAATACACAGCGGAAGACTTCAATGCTCAGGACACAGCTTTAAGCTTCGATCCAAGATCCTGCTAAAGAGATAAAGATATCTGCAAAAAGCTACTCGACTGCCCGTGTGGAAAGAGGGCACCCGAGTTCGCAAGGTGAAACAAACTACGGGTCAGTCATGGGACTGGTGTGAGAATTCTTAACTAGTTTAACTAATAGTAATAAGGCAAATCCAAGGACCACGCCGCTAACGCGGAACGGGTTTACTCCAATGGATTGCCGTGCATAATAATAAAGGAAATCATCAAACAGCGCAATGCTTTTTGGAAAAATGAAACCATTATAAGACCCATGTCCCATCACACAATGCAACGCACACCAGAGGATAGGGTTTTACCTTATAATGGTCAAAAGATGCTTGATACGTGAAAACGATATTGTTATTATAGTGTGTATATATATGGGTATATATATAATAAACATTTAAATCATAATGTATCAATCATAGACGGCATGGTACCCCATCCTACTATGTCGCCATACTAGTTCTACAATCAAAACCGCAAGGTCGTATTGGAAATTGGATTTCCATCATGAGTCGAGGCTAGGGGCAAGCTCCTCTCCGATTCGAGACACTTTAGCAAATGCCTCAGGATCCCCCGCAGTGAACCCTTGGATGCGGTAGGGCCGGTCCCCGCCTATCGGTAGTGGATTGGTTATGCCTGAACACACGCTTCCCGGTTCCTTTGAACCTATAATATGACCACTAACGGCCTATAAAAATTCGAGGCGCCTCAAAATCCATCATCCACATAAGTAAAATGTCAGGGCTGGTAGGTCACTGACACCACTCTAGCTAGAAAGAAACGTGTGCACTCCCTACGGTCCATATCCCGTTTTTGACTCATACCGGGGTGTGAGGCTCGCGAAGTCACGATATACACAAAGCTATGCCGTAATAGGCTATGCTTTGATCATCAACCACAAGGCCCTGCTTTTCAACAAAAGCCTTGATCAATTTGCATCTTGGTATGCCACATTGACAATTCACGCCATACGATCAATCACTATTAATATATACCAGGGTGTTAAGTAGAGAATAAATCCTCCACCACCAAACAGACATACATTAACAGAAATCGATGTAATTTACATGGAATGAAATTCAATGTCAGACACGCATCCATTTACTAGCTTATGCTCTGGGTCTGAGCGAAAGCCAAACCCGTACAATCAACAAGAACGTCCGGATGATCACTACCATCAACCCATCAAGGTAGCTACTCCCATCAAGGCCAATAATAGCAATACAACCATCCTCCTTGAAGATCGTCGGTCTTCGACCGTCGTATTCAACTCTTCAATTTGGATATCGCCGTATAATCATTAGAAATGAGATGGACTCGGTCTTTTCAAATGATTATCGTATATATATATAAAGTTTTAAACCATTTCATATCATTAATAGTATTGAATAATGATTTGTCGCTATTCTTATTTATATTTATGAATATAAATCATTTGGCGATAATATTAACATGGGTAACATGTCCCGTAAAGAATGAACTGTCTACCTAACACACACATTCATGTTTAATGTTTAACAAAATGTGTTTTACCAATCATAGAAATATAATTCTAATTTTATATTTCCAAATCTTATTTGTGTTGTGGAATGCAAATAAATAAAGAAAATTGTACTTTTCTTTCATGTTTATTTACATCGAGGGATGTAATTAAAAACACGTAGCTTTTATTTCTAAGTTTCATTTGCAATAGAGTGTACAAGTAAAAGATGCACTTTTATTTCTATGACCTATTTGTATTGGAGAATACAAGTAAAAGGATGTGTTCTATTTCTATGTCATATTTGTATTGGAAATACAAATATAAAGATGAACCTAAATCCTATGTTAATATTTGTGTCAAAGGACAAAGTTAAAAAAGGCATTCATTTCCCTATATGTATTTGTGTTAAGAACACAAATATAGAGATGATTTATTCCAATGTAATATTTTTGTGTTAAGAACACACAAAAAGATGTCTTCATTTTCTATGCAAATGTTTGTGTTAAGAACACAACTAAAAAAGTGCTTTATTTCTATGCAAATGTTTATTGTAATGAATGCAAATAAAAAAGAATGTTTTTATTATCTATGCATATATTTGTGTTGAAACACAAATAAAAAGAACGACTTTATTTTCCCTATGCAATACTTGCATTATAAATGCGAGTAAAAAGAATGGTTTTATTTCCTTATGCAATACTTGCATTATAAATGCGAGTAAAAAGAATGGTTTTATTTTCTTATGCAATACTTGCATTATAAATGCGAGTAAAAAAGAATGGTTTTATTTTCTTATGCAATACTTGCATTATAAATGCGAGTAAAAAGAATGGTTTTATTTTCTTATGCAATACTTGCATTATAAATGCGAGTAAAAAGAATGGTTTTATTTTCTTATGCAATACTTGCATTATAAATGCGAGTAAAAAGAATGGTTTTATTTTCTTATGCAATACTTACACTATAAATGCAAGTATAAAAGACGATTTCTTTTCTTATACAATACTTGCATTGTAAATGCAAGTATAGAAGATAATTTCTTTTCTTATGAGATACTTGCAATGTAAATGCAAGTATAAAAGATGATTTCTATTCTTATGAAATACCTGTATTGTGATTGCAAGTATAAAAGATGATTTCTTTTCTTATGCAATACTTGCATTGTGATTGCAAGTATAAAAGATGATTTCTTTTCAATGTAAATATTTGTGTTAAAAACACAAATAAAAAGGTATGACTTAATTTGCTATGTAAATGTTTGTATAGTAAATGCAAACAAAAAGATTAACTTCTTTTCAATGTGAATATTTGTGTTAGTGGATACAAATAAAGAGTAAATTTTATTCTTTTCACTATATTTTATTTGCAATGGAAGATGCAAATAAAAATGTGTTCTTTATTCTAAGGTTTTATTTTCAATAAAAGATGCAAATAGAAATGTGAAATTCATTCTCAATAAAGAATGCAAACAAAATGTGTTCTTTATAAAGCATGTTTTATTTTCAATAAAGAATGCGAACAAAAATGTATTTTTAATGTTTTGTTCGCATTGTGAATGCGAACAAAAATGTAAATCTTATTTATAAATGTTTTATTCGCATTGTCAATGCGAACAAAAATGTTAATTTTATATTTTTAATGTTTTGTTCTCATTGTGAATGCAATCAAGAATGCTAATTTTATTTTTAATGTTATATTTGCATTAACGAGTGCAAATAAAAGAACAACTTTTCTTTTCAAAATATATTTGCATCAATGAGTGCAAATAAAAGAAACAAATTTCATTTGCAAAATATATTTGCATAAGTGAATGCAAATAAAAGAACAAATTTTATTTTTAATACATATTTGCATCTGTAAATGCAAATAAAAGAACAAGTTTTACTTTTTAATATATACATGCATTTGAGAATGCAAATAAAAGAACAAAACTTTATTTAAATGTTATTTGCATTTGTGAATGAAGACAAAAGAATGAACTTTCATTTTCAATGTATGTTTGTATTTGTGAATGAGCATAAAGGAATAAATTTTATTTGCAATATGTGTTTGCATTTTAGAATACAAACATAAAATGTAAAATCTATTTTCTACATCTCGTTTGCATTAAGGAATGCGAAAAAAAAAGATTTTCCTTCTCATGTCATACTTGCATTGAAAAAAAGAAAATAAAAATGTGCCACTTTTAAAATCATGTTATATTGGCGTTGGAGAACACAAATAAAAAGATATAATTTTAATTACATGTTTTATTTGCGTTAGAGAACACAAATAAAAATGTACTTTTATTTTAATGTTTTATTTGTGTTTGAGAACACAAATAATAAAATAAAAAGATCGTCCATTTTTATATATAATGTTTGTGTTTAAGGACACAACTAGAATGTCATTCCATTTTCTATGTGATATTTGTGTTTATGGACACAAATAAAAATGTCGTCTTTTTCTTATGTAATATTTGTGTTAAAAAAAACACAAATAAAAATGTCATCTTTTTCCTTATGTAATATTTGTGTTTAAAAACACAATTAAAAATGTCATTCAATGTTCTACGTAATATTTATGTTTAAAACACAAATAAAAATGTATAGTTCGTTTCTCTATTTCAAATCCAATCGTATAGACCAAATGGCTAATATTGACAAACCGACACAAGTGATCCAAGAAGTGGTTTTCACATATATAATTGACCAATAAATTCAATTCAGACAAGAGTGCTAATCTTTATATTTTATATTGAATTGATGAACTAAATCGATTCAATAATGTGACAGATTATGAATTAATTAACTAGATCAATCCATTTAAGGGACAAATTGTATAATTTGCTATTGAATCGATGATCTAAATCCATTCAATAAATAAAAGAATAAATAATATATATTTTTCCACCACATGTAGATCTATGATTATTCATTATATAAATGAATATCGAATTGATTATCTAACTCAATTCAATAGAATAAACGATTAAAAATATTCGCTTAACACATGACACTCTTCATAATAATCCATCATAACCAACATACAAACATCATACAACATCCACACAATCAGATCTGAAATGAATAACTATAAATAAATAAAAATAAGTTAATTAATTAATTAAAAACAAGAGATATCTCACCTTCGTCATGTTTATTTTGTCGATTCAAAACTAATTTTGTCTGAAATTGTAACTGGCTCCAAACCGCTTCTAATCAGATCTGAAATGTAGAGTTCGTCGCTACGATTCTAACGCAACTGAAGTCGTCTGATTTCGACCTTGAATGAAATAGTTATTATATAATTTGTATTGTTATCATTTAAATTAAATTAACAAATAAATAAAAATAGAAAATCACCCTTATCTTCTTCCACCGATAGCAGGCTGTGGTTTTTCCCTTTTTGTTCTTTTGAGAAGAAGAATGCACAAAATTTTAAGAAGAAGAGGATATCATGAGATTTTCATAGAAGAGGAGGCTGTATTTTTGTTTTTGTTTTTGAGTCATGAAGATTTGTAGATGTAAAGAAAAGAGGAAAGAAAATGGGAAAGAAAGAAATGGCACTGTTTTATTATTACATGAATTCTGAAAGATATGCATTAGAGAAGACAGAGGAAATAATAAAATACATGATTTATTTCCCTAAGATGTCTCTCTGTATTATGCAAATTACAAATAAATTAAATGTGGATGACTAAGGATGATGTGGCAATACTTACTTCTCATTCAAATTCAAACGTAAATCACTGAATAAAAGAAAATAAGTGGAAAGGAATGATTGCAAGATTGATGACGGTTATTGTTAGAGAGTTGTGTGATTTTCAAATTTCAAAATGTAGAGAAAAAAAAATTGAATTTAAGGAACATGTTAAACCAGATAGACACAAATAAGGTAAATAAAATGGCTAGATATATGCATAGACAACGCTGATAGTTTTACATTTTTTTTAAAAAAAAAAAAGAGAAGGGAAACATAAATACATAGAGGTGGTTTGTTCTTGAAGAAAAATAATGAGGGAAAACAAAGAGGAAAGAGAAATAAAGGGATACAAATATAAGGAATGAAAACAAACAAATGAAATATAATGTGAAAAATAGAATGAAGGAAAGAGATTAATAGGATAAAGGGTGATAAATTAATTGAATACGTCAATCTTGATGGAGAGGAATGGTGTAGTTATTAAGGAAATAACAAATAGATGAAGTCATTAAAATGGATGCAACTATTCATCTCTCAGAATTAACTAATTAATGAAGGTTTGAAAATGCAATCCATGTTTTGAATTCCTAACGGTTACATTTTTAATTGATAGGGGAACAGGCAAAGATATATATATATATATATATATATATATATATTGTCGGAATTTTATTTTCCATCAATATTTCAATATAAGTTAATAAATGTTATTAAAGTTCCTAAGGCATTTTTTCTCTCTCCTTGTATATTTAGAATGCGCATTAATCAAGCATCTGTATGAGTTATGTCAATCAACATTTAAATCATAGGATTTAGGCTTTCGATCACTAAATGAAATCCTACAATCAACAAATTTAAATTTAAATATAATTTTAATCATTTAATCTTAAAATTTAATTCAATCTTTCAAGAACAATTAAATTAAACAAATTATAAATTCAAGCGTAAGCCTCTACGTTCAAATCCTAATTCAAACTTACAATTTCAGAATTTTCAAACTACCGCGCTATCTCCTATTCCAATTAAAATTAAAATAAATATATTCGTTCTAACTTTGATTTAAATAAATTTTTAGTCGTTATTATTTAAAATAAATTATCTTAAATATTAAAAATCCACTAAAATTTCTAAAATAAAAATTTTAAATTGGTTCAGAATTTCCAGGTTGTTACATATGCCGTTCACTTATACGTTAAAATTTATATTTTTAACGATAAAATATTTATTTCAACACTTGACTATTTTATATAGTTCATACATTCAATAAAAATAATATTTTTATTGTTCAAACATTTTATTCAACACATGAATATTTTATAAAATTCAGTTTTTCTTTAAATTAAAATATAAATTAATTTAACGTTCAAAATTGATTTCAACGTACATTTTAATTTACCGGGGCTACATGCTGACTCTAAAAATTCCTGAAAAATAAATCTAGCTATGTTTTGACGATATCGTCCTAACAAAACTAATTTCATCGAATTTGATAGTCGTTTGAAAAATGGTCATTTTCCACTCGATTAAATTCTAATTGAAAGTACCAAACGCGTTTAAATTCACCACGCTCACATATTAATTCCAAAAATTATGAAATTCGGAATATAACAATAATTTGACATTCCGGATACAACAAAAGTTATTTCATCGAAAACGGAAGTCATTTGCAAAATGACTATTTTTAAGGGACATAATATATTTAAAATATATATAAATTCATAGCGACTATTTTAAATTTTAAGCTGAACATAACTTTCAATTCCTATCATGAAATCTCAATTTTCACATTCGTTAGAAATATCTTACTAAATAGATTCAAATGTTTCTTTTTTTACTGAAATCTGATTTATTTTGAATCATGTACATTCATTTGAAATTTAAAATCGAATTTTCAAACTACCGCGCCATTTCAGGCTCGTTTTATAATTAAAATAAACTTATATGTTCTAATTTCGATTTAAATAAATTTTTATTTGTTTTTATTTAATTTAATCATTTTAAATATTCAAAATCCATTAAATTAGCTAAAATAAATTTTTTAAATTTGTTCTAAAAATTCGAGTTGTTACATGTTAACTGTTACCTTGTTTGTTGTTGTAAATGCCTATATACTATCGATATAATATAATTAAATCCGAAATAAATTTTTATTATCATATATCTCCAAATAAAATCTTACACTGCTTTAAAATAAACTAATATGGATTTTAAACGTAATATTTAAAATTTAAACGATATTCAAATTATAAAAAAAAATCTTTAATATTTTATTAAATAAACGTTATCAATTATTAATGAATTCCACAATGACTATTTGAAATTTTGAATTGGAAATAATTTACAATCTATAATATGAAAACTCCATTTTTCTCTTTAATTAGAAAATTATAATCAAATAGATTCAAACTTCTTGTTTACAGAATTCTGACTTATATCGGATCTTGTATATTCAATTAAAGTTCAAAATTCAATATTATGAACTACCGTGTCATTTCGAATTCGTTTTAATTAATTTATAAATTCATAAGTTCGAACTCCATTTTTGATAAATTAATTCGATATAAAATTCATTTATATTACCAAATTAATATTAAAACGGATTTAAATATTCGTAATTAATGTTCAAAAATCTGGGACATTACATTTTTTTTCGCCCATAAAATAATTTCGTCCCTGAAATTACAAGGTAAGAAGAATACTTCGAACCCAATTATTTTAAAATAAATATATTTTGAATTATCATCAAAACAAATTCGAATCCTTAAAAAATTTCGTAAATTTCGCCAGCACCTCCTCTGAGCGGCTCGATCGGTACAATAACAACTACCACTCCGGGCCTCAACTTCCCCAAAATAAAACCAAAAGCTAGATGGCTATCCAATTCATAGGTATAAAACCAATCACCAACCAATAATAATAAGGTTTACCTATTTGTCAGGCAACTCAATTTCAATTTCGAAGCAAATCAACTAACAACTTTTCATCTTCTAATCTGTGCTTCAATCTCTGTAATCAAGCCAATTCCCAAAGCCTTATAATATACGTATTTAACTCATTTTACAATGCAAGTAACAATCTAGGGTTAAACAATTCAGTTTCATTTCATACATTTTTTATTCCCAATTCACTATACTGGGATTTAGTTCCAATTCATTCAACTTCTTATTAACAAGTTTGATGAATCTTATTCGATCAATCCAACACCCAAATAACAAATAGCCAAATCTTTTAAATGATATTCAACATGGATACTTATTGTTTTGCGTTCACTTTGGTTTACCATACATTAATATCAATCGATTAACATTTGATTCATTTCCATTATTATCCATTCGATCTCCGAAATCCAACTTTATTTTTTTAACTTCATTTCTTATGTTAATTTAAATTTCGAACAAGTCAATCAAAACAACTAAACAACCAATATTACTATAATTTAAGAAAATTATTTTCTTTTTCTATATAAAAATATAATTTGGGTAAAATTATTTCATTTACCCTCTTAATAAAATAATATTGTGTGAATCAGCAGTTCAATTTGGAACCGATCAATAACACAATATAAAACATTTTTGTAAAATCTACAAATACGCACTCTCATATATATACACTCAAACTCAATTTAGGGTATTACTAACCCTATCTCTACTGAGTTACGCTACAGAGCCAAGGTTACTACTTAACCAATAGCTCTGGTACCAATTGTAAAGGCCTATATTGACACGAACCAAACTTCCCCGTAAAGGAAAGTCCAGATTGAGTTGAGAACACGACAAATCAGAACGCAAACAGAAGAACATTTCATTGTTATTATAACAATTCAAATCAGAATACAATAATATGACAGAGTATAAATAAATAATATACATCAGAAAAATATCAAAGATTAAATAATTTGCGTAGCAGCGGAAAATAATACATAACACAACTGAAAGAAATACATAGATACAGAGCTATCCGAATATAGCTTCAGCTATAAATCCAGGATCCTGGGAAAATAATATCTGCAAAACCAAAACTCCAAGCTTCCAATGTGGAAAATAGGGGCACCCAGAGTTTAGGTTACAACAATAAACTCCAGGTCAGTCATGTGACTGGTGTGAGAACTTAAACAGTTATTAACTTGATTTTTAAGTTGGGTAAATCAAGGGACCACGCCGTATAACACGGAACGGGCTTCCTTCCAAGAATACCAATGCATAAACAAACAACGTTATGTTAAAGAAAAAAATGAAGCTATTATAAGACTTAGGTCTCATCACACAATGCAATGCAAGCTGGAGGATAGAGTTTTACCTTATAATAGCCAAATAATTCTTGATACGCAAAATTTAATCTTTTATTATTACTATAAGTGAAGAAATCTACTTCAAATATAAATGTATCAGTCATAGATGGCATAGTGTCCCATGCTACTATGTTGCCATACTAGTTATGCAATTAAAACCGAAATGTCACGTATTGGAAATTGGATTCAATCTATGAACCAAGGCAAGGGATCATCCTTACCGAATTCGAGACAATCTAGCCTACCATGTCTCAGGATACAGCCGCAACTGCACCTAGGAACGCCAGGGCCGGTCCTCTCTTACGTTTGAGGATTAGTAGTTCCTGAACAATGCGTTTCCCCGCCGTATGGGGCGTAATGGTCAGTATGTCGACCATATCATCCATTGGCCTCGTAGTGACCGTTATATCCGAGGTACCTCGCTTTCCAACATCCACATAAGTAAAAATGTCTGGGCTCCATACCATGACACCACTCCTAACTAGAAAGAAATGCACGTCCTCCTTGGGGACCTTCAACCCGTTTCTGGTTCACACCGGGGTGTGAGGCTCGCGAATTTACGCTACACAAAGCTATGCTATTTAAAGCTGTGCTTTGATCATCAACCACAAGGCTCTGCTTTTCAACAAAAGCCTTGATCATTTGCATCTCAGCATGCCACACAGGCAATTCATGTCATGCGACTGATGTCTATCGATATATAACCTCTGAGCTCGTACGTCTCAGAGAAGGGTGTTAAGCAAGAGAATAAATTCTTCACCACCAAACAGATATATATTTAATAGAGATCAATCAACAAAGAATAAAATCCAATGTCAGACACACATCCATTTACAAGTTCGTTCTGGGTCTGAACGAAACCGGAGGCACCTTATTCCTCGTCCCATATGTCCAATACAATAGAGAGGTCCTTGCATATCTGTTCGATCACCAAGTACAGCTGGACGATCACCACTTATTACCTTGTCTTGGGTGTACAACTCAATCAAGACATTAGTAATCATCCAAACGATGTGAAGATCTCTGGCCGGTCTTCAACTACTGTCTTCATCTTGACTTATCGTCGAATCAGCTATTCAGAATGGGCATAAACCCGGTCTTTCCGAATAACTCCGTATCTTATAATCAAGTTCTATAAAAACACAACATACACCTCATTCCAATCCAGAATATTATTTAATTCAAATATTCATATCTTTAGGGAAAGGTTCCCATTAATTTTATCAAAGATAAATTCTTTTAAATTTATTCTTTAATCTTCCTATGGATATCGATCCAAACAAAATTAAGGTTTATCCAAACTAGTCGGGATTAGCGAACCTTACTGAAGTAATCATTTATTATATTTTCCAATCCCAACCTATTCATCCCATGGAGCAAAACTGGTAATACTCCATATCTAACACAACAGTGTTATCGGTAAAATTAATTACCATTTCACGTTCCAATCTAATTAAAGATTTAACTATCGCTTGGAGCAAAACTGGTGATACTCTATTCTCGTTCATTTCCCAAATTTGATAATTTGAATTATCACATTCACTTTTCATTCTAATTAAAGATTCATTAAAACTCCACTTAGTTTTAATCTTCCTAAAAATTAATATTAATGATTATTTAAATTTGGGAAATCAAACATGCCGCATCGACAATCTATACTGCACCATTGATTTCTGCCGATATATAACCTTTAAGCTCGTACGTTGAAGGGTGTTAAGCAAGAGAATAAATTTTCCGCCACCGAACAGATATATATTTAGCAGAGATCAACAATATAGTTCAAAATACAATGTTAGACATGTAATCCTCTCTTTAACTGGGTTAAAGAACCAATGTCATTTAAAAGACAGTTCACGATAAACCCAAAATCCAATTTGATATTAAATACAAGGCTCTAACTAGAAATTATATCGGCTTATATTCAATACCAAATTCTGAAACCAACGGATATCGTATTGGGAATAACGATATATGTATCGTCCAAATTCCCATAACAATATCTGTTTAATCACGGAATCCAATAACGAAATATTCCGAAGATTATTTCCAGTCCAAACCATTCCAATTTATTTATTGGAAAATTCTGGTTATTTTAAAACCATTTCAAATCCATTTAATTTATTTCTAAAAATAATTGGATTGTTATTCTAGTTATAAACTAGTTCATTTCGATAAAAATATATTTTTATCTTTACAAACGTGGAATTTTTCATCCAAATTCTTTCCAAATTATTTATTATGATTTTACATAAATTATTAATATTTCTAATAATTTTATCAGGGCCCATACACTCGGTTTCCAATAACGGCCACTAAATTGCATCCATAGCGACCTTTTTCAAATTTGATTTGGACATAATTCCAAATCCAATCGTTAGATTTCAAATCTCTTATATTTGTTGGAAAGCTCTTTTCGATACGAACCCAATGGTTTCGGTTTTAGGAGAGTTCGATGGTTGAATCTCCCGTAATGTCAATTCGAAATCAATGGTCGAAATTAGTGAATGGTCGCTGCGCGGCGTATTCTATTCAGGCCATTAAATATATATAATATAGTATATATATATATATCGTCAATTTCCATTTAAAACGTAATTTATAAATCGTTTTAAATTCATTTAAAAATGATTTCAACTTCATTTCCAATTTTAAATCAAAATTGAATATCCTATGTCATTATAATATTAAAATGATAATATTTTCAAAATATCAGAATTTGAAATCATTTCCTTTTCGATATCCGTTATAAAAATGAATAAAATCGATATAAATATCCTTCGCGTCAAAATGGCGCATATCTAATCAACACGGCTTCACACATTTTAATACTTTCGTGTCCACCATAATCGGACATCAAAATCAGATTTTAATCCTGTACTGAATATTATTTTAAAATATTCGTTTTTTTTAATATTCTTTATTTCTGAATTGGAACCAGACATAATAAATTACCATACATTGTTATTTATATGGTTTTCATACAACACATGTACATAATAATAATGATACACAATCAACCATCATCCAGAGTGCAATTTACAACTGTATAAGCATTAAAATAAATATTAACGCTCATCACAGCCTGTCAACCCATCGATTGACATACAACTAAACCATTGGGATTAGTGTACGTCAAATATCATCCCAATACCCGTGTGGAGTTTCAACCAACAAATACTGAATATTATTTGTGTAGTCAGGCGATGTGTAAAATTTATCGTCCCAATCAATATCAGTTAAATGAGTGTACATAAATAAATCGTCTGATTTGTAAATGAATATTTATTTTCATTTCAGGAGAATTTTATGTTGTTCATATATACATTAAAAATTATATTTTTAACGATAAAATATTTTATTCAACACATGAATATTTTATTTAGTTCATTTATATAATAGAAATGATATTTTTACTGTTTTAACATATTTTAGAAATTTTTGGCAGCATAACGGCGCAATACTAGAACCGGAATAAGGTCTAGCCTTATCCCTCACCTAATACTGGCTTGTGCCATACACGTACCAATTCCAATCAATTCAATTCACATCCCAAATCAAATTTAACCAATTTCTTAATAGGGTTGCCAAACCCTATTAAATAACAATCAATCCAGTAAAACAAACAACCAAACATCCATGGTTTCAATCGAAGGTGTCGGGTGCTACTAAGCACCGTCTACATCCTAGTATATATTTAACTGTACAAAAAATTAGAGTGAGAAGAGTTCTCACCTTTGGTGGACGATTTGGATTCCGTTCTACTTCTAGTCAGTTCCATCGCAATCTGTTTAACGCGATATATATATTAAAAATCATATTTTTGACAACGCTATTAATAGTTTAAAAACAATGCTATCTTATAAGAATCGTATTTTTAAACAATGTTATTTTATTCTTCATGCTATATATATTTTAAAAACAATGGTATACATATTTTATAAAATTACATTTTTAAAACTATGTTATATATATATATAAATCAGATTTTTTTTATAATGGTTTTTCATATTTTTCTTAAAACAACTATATTTATATCTTAAAACCAACACTATTTATATTTTTAAAACAATGATATTTATATCTTAAAATCACATTTTTATAACAACGATATATAGATAAAAATCACATTTTTACTCGATGTCCTTATATATGAAAATCATATTTTTATCAATGTTATCCATATATTATAAATCATATTTTTAATCCAAAGCTATTTAATTTGAAATTCACATTTATTAAATCAATGTTATTTTATTTTTAAAAATCACATTTATTAAATCAATGCTATTTTATTAAAAATCGGATTTTTAAACAATGTTATTTCATAATAAAAAATAAATTACTGCTAAATTATCTAGATTAAATAAACTAATTATATGAAAAAAAATAAAAACTTTTTTCTGTTAAGCCACTACCCCCTTTTCTTCCCCAACCTTCAAAAATCACGTTCCCTCCAGTACAGAGAACACAACCTCTCATTGACTAAGATTTAGACCATCTCTCTCCTCTAACTCGGCCACCAATTCCAAGGAAGATCACCGCCGCTCCCTTTCTCTTCCCGACCTCCACCCAATGGACACAACTATCACAGGTCCAATCCCCTCCTTTGTTGAACGACCTGCTTCCATCTCCTTCATAGAACAACCCAAACAACCTCCGAGTCCCTCCAAACCCCACTCCATAGGTGCGCCTCCCCCTCACGATCATCACGCTGTCCTCACCTCAACCCAACTCTGCCCATGTTAACGCCAGAGTCCAGCCGTAGCCGACGCCGAAACTATTCGAACAACGGGAAACACTGTCGCACCCAATAAAACGCATACCAATGAGAAGCTCCTTCGCATACGAGTTTAATGAATCCAACATCACATCATGGAGAATTGGAATTTATTTAATTGGAAGAAGAAATTAACGAGGAGCCGCCTCTTTTGATTTCGATTTTATAGAAGAATGAATGGTTTTAGGTCATAAGAGAAAGAAGGGGGTAATTATAAGATAGGAGAATATTATTTTATTATTATATAATTCAACTTTTGCCAAACAATAATGTTTTCATGTACGAATTCCAAATAAATCCCAACGACCGTCGTCCCTAACCAAATACCCCCATTGCGGACACAATGGAATATGTTTCGTAATTCAGTTCGGCTGTTACGATCAGTTCCCATCAAAATTAAAATATAAATAAATATATATTCAATTTAAACGTACATTTTAATTTACCGGGGCCACATACTGACTCCAAAAATTCCAGAAAAATAAATCTATCTATGTTTTGATGATGTGGTCCTAACAAAACTAATTCCGTCGAATTTGGAGACTGTTTGAAAAATAGTCATTTTCTGGTCGATCCAATTCAACTGAACTTGACAAAACACGTTTTCTTTTGCCACGCTCACATATTAATTCCAAAAATTATGAAATTTAAAAATTAGCAATAATTTGACATTCTGGATCCAACAAAAGTGGTTTCTTCGAAAAACGGAGGTCATCTGCAAAATGGCTATTTTAAAGGGCTATATATTATATAAAATATATATAAATTCCATAGCAACTATTCTGAATTTTAAACTAGACGTACGTAACTTTCCATTCTCGTTACGAAATCTGGATTTTTTGCATTCGTTAGAAAGATATAATTAAACAGATTCAGATATTTCTGGTTTTACTGAAATCCGGTTTATTTTGAATTATGTATATTCGATTGAAATTTAAAATCAATTTTCAAACTGTCGCGCCATTTCACGCTCGTTATATAACTAAAATAAATTCATTCGTTCTAACTTCGATTAAAATAAATTTTTAGTCATTATTATTTAAAATTAATCATTTTAAATGATCAAAATCCATTAAAATAGCTAAAATAAAAAAATTAATTTGGTTCTGAAAATCCGGGTTGTTACAATCTCCCCCACTTAAAATCTTTTCGTCCTAAAAAAGGAACGAAGCTGAAAGTTGTTTAATTAACCAACTCAACTTTCATTCTGGCTTTCATTCCTCAACTTTTCAGTTTCTAAGAGTTTTCTAATTTTTCAAAATTTTTGTTAACACCCCAAATTTTCAAAAAATTTCGCTATAACCTCCTTTGTACGGGGAGACATTTAAAACCGTAACTTGCCTCACAGGGCCCTCACCAATACAAAATAAAAAGAAAAACCATGCGGCTAGCCAATCAGCTCATAAAATCATCAAAAACCAATAAATTAGTAAACATGTACCTATTTGTCGGGCATACAATTTTATTCCTCTTCTTAGCTTCCATTCTATGACCTGTTCACACATGTTTATGTACATGTATGCGATTGCAATCAATTTTCAATTCAGTTCAATATTTGCTTCGATTTGGCTTTGCTTATCATTCATTCTTATATTGGTTAAATTAATTATCGTTCCAATATTTTTATTAATCAAACCAATAATCAAACAACACAACCAACAATCATTTAGTGGAATAAATCTTCAAATTCATAACTTTGATATATATATATATTCAAAATCATGTTTTTGATGCCAAATCACAACAATAACCCTATCAAAGTTTTGGTTCTCACACCAGTCAAATAGAAATATATAGATTCCCACTTTCAAAACCCGAACATAAATACTGATGATGCCATGGTCATTATCAGAATTATCTTCGGGCAACTAGAGTGTGATTCTATATCTATATAGTATATTTGAGACTTCAAATACACGTGGATCATATGTATATTAAAATCTCTATATACTTGATAGTCCAAAATCAATTTAAAATAAAATACTCACCTACGTAAAATAAGGTTTAAATTTTCAAAACAAAATTTGTTTTCATTTTTATTTTAAAAATAACACTCTTCACACTCGTTCTAGGGTACTACTAACCCTATCTCTAACGAGTCATTCTTATTGGATATTACTAACCCAATCTCTGGTGAATTCTTTCGTTTGGTTCTAATGTGTCTTATTCTCGAGCTCTGTAAACCAAACCTCTGATACCAAACTGACAAGACCCAAACTTCCCCATAAAGGAAAGCCCAAATTGAGTTGAGAACACGACAAATCAGAATGCAAACAGAAGAACATTTCATTGTTATTACAACAATTCACATCAGAGTACAAGAATATGACAGAGTATGAATAAATATTATACATCAGAAAATTTTTAGAGATTAAATAATTTACATAGCAGCGGAAAACAATACATAAAACAGCTGAAAGAAATACACGGATATAGAGCTTTCCGAATATAGCTTCAGCTGTAAATCCAGGATCCAGGGAAAATAATATCTGCAAAACACAAAATCCAAGCTGCACGTGTGGAAAATAGGGGCACCCAGAGTTTAGGTTACAACAATAAACTCCAGGTCAGTCATGTGACTGGTGTGAGAACTAAAATAGTTATTAACTTGATTTAAAGTTGGGTAAGTCAAGGGACCATGCCGTATAATACGGAACGGGCTTCCTCCCAAGAATACCAGTGCATAAACAAACAACGCAATGCTAAAGAAGAAAAATGAAGCTATTATAAGAATCAGGTCCCATCACATAATGCAAAGCAAGCCAGAGGATAGAGTTTTAACTTATATTAGCCAAATAATGCTAGATACGCGAAATTTAATCTTTTATTATTACTATAAGTGAAGAAATCAACTTCAAATATAAATGTATCAATCATAGACGGCATAGTATCCCATGCTACTATGTTGCCATACTAGTTCTGCAATTAAAACCGAAATGTCACGTATTGGAAATTGGATTCCATTTATGAACCAAGGCAAGGGATCATCCTTACCGAATTCGAGACAATCTAGCCTACCATGTCTCAGCTACAGCCGCAACTGCACCTAGGAACGCCAGGGCCGGTCCTCTCTTACATTTGAGGATTAGTAATTCCTGAATAATGCATTTCCCCGCCCTATGGGGCGTAATGGTCAGTATGTCGACCATATCATCCATCGGCCCCGAAGTGACCGATATATCCAAGGTACCTCGCTTTCAAACATTCACATAAGTAAAAACATCTGGGCTCCATACCATGACACCACTCCTAGCTAGAAAGAAATGCATATCCTCCCTGGGGTCCTTCAACCCGTTTCTGGTTCTCACAGGGGTGTGAGGCTCACGAATTAATGCTACACAAAGCTATGCTATTTAAAGTCATGCTTTGATCATCAACCACAAGGCTTTGCTTTTCAACAAAAGTCTTGATCATTTGCATCTCAGCATGCCACACAGGCAATTCATGTCATGCGACTGATGTATATCGATATATAATCTTTGAGCTCGTACGTCTCAGAGAAGGGTGTTAAGCAAGAGAATAAATTCTCCACCACCAAACAGATATATATTTAATAGAGATCAATCAACACAGAATAAAATCCAATGTCAGACACACATCCATTTACAAGTTCGTTCTGGGTCTGAACGAAATCAGAGGCACCTTCCGTCCCATATGTCCAATATACGAGAGAGGTCCTCGCATATCTGGTCGATCTCCAAGTACGTTTGGATGATCATCACTTATTACCTTGTCTTGGGTGTACAACCCAATCAAGACATCAGTAATCATACAAACGATGTGAAGATCTCCAGTCTTCAACTACCGTCTTCAACTACCAATTCCAAGGAAGACCACCGCCACTCCCTTTCTCTTCCCGACCTCCACCCAATGGACACAACTATCACAGGTCTGATCCCCACCTTCGTCGAATGACCTGCTTCCATCTCCTTCGTCGAACAACCCAAACAACCTCCGAGTCCCTCTAAACCCAATTCCACAAGTGCGCCTCCCCCTTACGATCATCACACCGTCCTCACCTTGACCCAGTTCTGCCCATGTCAACGCCAGAGTCCAGCCCTAGCCGACACCGATACTATTCGAACAACGGGAAACACTGTTGCACCCAATAAAACGCATACCAATGAGAAGCTCCATCGCAAACGAGTTCAATGAATCTAACATCACAAGATTTCATGGAGAATTGAAATTTATTTAATTGGAAGAAGAAATTAAAGAAGAGCCACCTCTTTTGATTTCTATTTTATAGAAGAACGAATGGTTTTAGGTCATAAGAGAAAGAAGGGGGTAATTGTAAGATAGGAGAATATTATTTTATTATTATATAATTCAACTTTTGCCAAACGTTAGTGTTTTCATGTATGAATTCAAAACAAATCCCAACGACTGTCGCCTCTAGCCAAATACCCCATTGCGGACACAATGGAATAAGTTTCATAACTCAATACGGCTGTTACGATCAGTTTTCATCAAATTAAAATATAAATTATCAATATATATTCAATTTAAACGTACATTTTAATTTACCGGGGCTACATATTGAATCCAAAAATTACAGAAAAATAAATCTAGCTATGTTTTGACGAACGGTCCTTAGAAAACTAGTTTTGTCGAATTTGGAGACAGTTTGAAAAATAGTCATTTTCTGGTGATCCAATTCAACTAATATTGACAAAACACGTTTTCTTTTGCCACGCTCACATATTAATTCCAAAAATTATGAAATTTGAAACCTAGCAATAATTTGACATTCCGGATCGAACAAAAGTGGTTTCATCGAAAATGGAGGTCGTCTGCAAAATGGCTATTTTTAAGGGCTATATATTATATAAAATATATATAACTTCCATAGCGACTATTCTGAATTTTAAACTGGACGTAACTTTCAATTCTCGTTATGAAATCTGGATTTTTTGCTTTCGTTAGAAAGATATAATTAAACAGATTCAGATATTTCTGGTTTTACTGAAATCCGATTTATTTTGAATTATGTATATTCGATTGAAATTAAAATCGAATTTTCAAACTGCCGCACCATTTTAGGCTCGTTATATAATTAAAATAAATTTATTCGTTCTAACTTCGATTAAAATAAATATTTAGTCATTATTATTTAAAATAAATCATTTTAAATATTCAAAATCCATTAAAATAGCTAAAATAAAAATTTTGAATTGGTTCTGAAAATCAGGGTTGTTACACATATATACTATCGATATAATATAATTAAATCTGAAATAAATTATTATTATCATATATCACCAAATAAAATCTTACATTACTTCAAAATAAACCAATATGGATTTTAAACATAATATTAAAATTCTGGTTTAAACGATATTCAAATTATATATAAAAACCTTTAATATTTTTATTAAATAAACGTTGTCGTTTACCATGGCGACTATTTGAAAATTTGAATTGGACATAATTAACAATCTATAATATGAAATCTCCAATTTTCTCTTTCATTAGAAAATTATAATCAAATAGATACAAGTGTTTCTTGTTTCATATAATTCCGACTTAAATCGGATCTTGTATATTCATTTAAAGTTCAAAACTCAATATTATAAACTACCGCATCGTTTCGAGTTCGTTTTAATTAATTTATAAATTCATAAGTTCGAACTCCATTTTTTATGAATAAATTCGGTACAAAATTCATTTATATTAATAAATCAATATTTAAAACGGATTTAAATATTCATAATTAATGTTCAAAAATCTGGGATGTTACAGTTGTGTCCTAAATTTCCGTAGTGTGATATTATATTTTATGACCAAACATACATCCAGCTAAATTGGTGTTCATAACTTATAAAGGATAGATAAAGTAGTGGGATTTATCATTGAAATAGCATTGGCTACCTCTAAAATTTGTCAGTTTCACCCATAGTTTTATTCTTGCTTGGTAACATATGAATTCATAAGATATGGTTGATGAAATATAGTTTGACACTGAAAATATCCATTACTAACTGTTATAGTTTAGTTTGATAACGTTTTATACAAGATACAATTCTATATATGGAACATGTTAAGCTTTCAACTCTAAATCAGGGAACAAGTTGATGTTTCTTAATATGTCCTTTTTAATATTTATAGATATAATTTCCATGGTGTTTTTGGGACTTTAGAAACTATATTTTAATATTTTATACTAGAATTTGAGGAGAACAAGACTAGCTGGAATGATTACATCACAAGTGCTCATTTATGAATTTCAGCTAAGATTTTATTTGTTATAATAAAGTTACTTGCACCCTCTACTGATTTTGTTGTTTTATTGCGACAAGGTGTATTACATACTATATAGAAAAAGAACATAATTATAACCATTGCAACTATGCCTTAATATGTGAATTTATGACAATAATTAAGACTTTTCGGGAATCTATGGTCGTGCTGTTGTAAGTAATAATTAATGACGTAAAAGGGAAACTTTTGGATTTGCAAAATGTGAGATGTAGTAAAGTAACTAATGAGATAGAAGACAACAAGTATAAGTTTAGTCATCTTTCTCACTACAATTTCATTATCCATTTCCCCATTGATTTTGTGTCCATGTTTTGTCTACTACTATTGAAGGAAGCTTTCCAGTACAGTACAATTTTTCCAACATAACATATATATTTCACATTATCAATACGCATATAAGAATGCTTTTCAGTTGCGTAGTAAGATCCGTCCTTTCAATTGAAACTCTCCAATGACAACCTAAATCAAAGATTATGCTCCTAACAAAAGAATGTGCATAGTTTTCAATATTTTCGTCCAGCTCTTCGTGGTAAGAAGATATAAATAACGTAAAACAATGTTATATATTATATGTGTTCGCATCTTCATTCGTATAGATATTATAATGGATCCATGATAGAGTTGTAAGTTGGTTTTAAGGTTAAAATAATTTACCATACATTTTACCTTGAATACGTCGGAGATCTTAGTTCTAGTAATAAATAATGATAAAAAATAGTGCAGGTTCAAAAAGGAAAAAGATATGAGATGGTTGAAATATGTTCACCGCAGCGGTCAGTTTAGCATGTGCACGTGGATGCTTCATCATTTACAAACTGCTTTCACTCATGTTTGCTTCTTCAGATCATGTAACGACTCTGGATTTCGCCCGACCCGATCGATCGCTAAATCGACCAAGACCGTTCAAAACCTGAATACGTTAACTCTGAGAATACAACACAATAGATCAAATAACAGAAGACTTTTATTACATCATGATAATGTTACATCAGAGTACATCGAATATAATAATACAGCGGAAGATTAAATTACAATAAATGTAATACACTGCAGCGGAACAATTAAATTAACACAGCAGAAGACTGTCAATGCTCTGGACACAGCTTTAAGCTTCGATCCAGAATCCTTGTGACGAGAAGGAATTTCGCTCGGTCCGAACCAGTCGCTAAACCGATCCAGGCCGTTCGAAACGCCCTATCGTTTGAGAACACGACAAAACAGAACGCATACAGAAGAACATTTCATTGTATATTACAACAATGCATCAGACTACAAGAATATACAGAGTATAAATGAATATTACACAGAAATATCAGAGATTTAAATTACATTTAAATACATAGCAGCGGAAAATAATACAATACACAACTAGAAGGAGATATACGGATACAAAGCTTTCCGGATATCGTTCCAGCTGTAAACCAGGATCCTGTGAATATAAATCTGCAAAACCAAAACTACTAGCTGCCTGTGTCAAAATAGGGGCACCCAGAGTTTAGGTTAAAACAATAAACTCCAGGTCAGTCATGTGACTGGTGTGAGAACTAAAACAGTTAATCTTTATTTTTAAAGTTAGGTAAATCAAGGGACCACGCCGTATAACACGGAACGGGTTTCCTCCCAAGAATACCAGTGCATAAAACAACAGCGCAATGCTAAATAAAGAAGAATGAAGCTATTATAAGACCTAGTTCCCATCACACAATGCAACGCAAGCCGGAGGATAGGGTTTTTACCTTATAATAGCCAAGGATGCTTAATACGTTTAAAACAAATCATTTGATACTATCATAAGTGCATAGTGTATAAAACAACTTCAAATCATAAGTATCAATCATAGGCGGCATGAATGCCCCATCCCACTATGTCGCCATACTAGGCTCTACAAATAAAACCGCAGAATCACGTATTTGGAAATTGGGTTTCCATCTATGAACCGAGGCAAAAGATAGTCCTCAACCGATTCGAGACGCTCTAGCCCGCCCCTCAGGAACAGCCGCAACTGCCCCTTGGATCGTCAGGGCCGGTCCACCGATGTGGATTATTATGCCTGAACACTACGTTTCCCCACCCTATGGGGTGTTAGTCTGGTCCGTCCGCCGACCAGAATGCATCGGCCGAAACCGATATAACCGAGGCGCCTCGCAACAGCAACAACCACATAAGTCAAACTCGTCAGGGCGTGTAAAACCACTGACGCCACTTCTAGCTAGAAAGAAACGCAAGTCCTCCCTGAGGTCCGTCTCCCGTTTTTGGTTCATACCGGGTGTGAAACTCGCGAATTCACATTACACAAAGCTGTGCCACACAGGCTGTGCTTTGATCATCACCACAAGACTTTGCTTTTCAACAGAAGCCTTGATCAATTGCCACTTAGGCGTGCCACACAGGCAATTCACTCCATGCGTTTGATATCCATCAATATATAACCCCTGAGCTCGTACGTCTCAGAGAAGGGCGTTAAGCAAGAGAATAAATTCTCCGCCGCCAAACAGATATATATTTAATAGAAATCAATCACACAGACTAAAATCCAATGTCAGACACACAGTCCATTTACAAGTCCGTTCTGGGTCTGAACGAAACCGGAGGCACCTAGTACCCCGCATATCCTTCGATCTCCAAGTACGTCTGGACGATCACCAACTGTTTCCATCTTCTTGGGTGTACAGCCCAATCAAGATCATCAGTAAGCACCCAAACGACGTGAAGACCTCCGGTCTTCGACCATCGTCTTCATCTTCGACTTATCGTCGTATCAGTTATTCAGAATGGGATAAACCCGGTCTTCCCGAATAACTCGCGTATATTTTAAATAAGTGTTACACAAACACAACATACGCCTCATTCCAATTCAGAATATTCTTTTATTCGAATATTCCTATACTTTGGGAAAAGTTCCCATTAATTTTATCCAAGATAAATTCTTTAAATTTATTCTTTAATCTCCTTTGAATATCAATTCAAACTAGTCGGGATTAGCGAACCACACCGAAGTAATCATTTATTTTATTTCCCAATCCCAACCTATTCATCCCATGAAGTAAAACTGGTTATACCTCATATCTAACACCGCAGTGTTATCGGTAATTCAATTACCATTTAACGTTCAAATCTAATTAAAGATTTAACTATCGCTTGGAGTAAAACTGGTGATACTCCATCCTCGACCTTTTCAATCTATTTAAATATTCATTAAAACTCCACTTAGTTTTAATCTTTAACTGGGTTAAAGAATCAGTGTCATTTAAAACACGGTTCACGATAAACCCAAAATCACATTCCATTAATTATCGGGTTAAAGAACAAGTGTTATTTAAAACACTGTCCACGATAAACCCAAAAATCAATATCAATTCCAATTAAAGATCGTTTAATTGGTACACTTCATTAAATCTAAATAAAAAGATTTAATCTTTTCTCAACTGGGTTCAAGAACAGTGTTAGTGAAGACACCATTCACGACAAACCCAAATCACATTCGATATTCAATACAAGGCTCTGAATAGAAAATATATCGGCTTATATTCAATATCGAATTCTACGACTAACAAATGTCGTATTAGAAATAACGATATAAATATCTACATCTTTCAAATTTCCATAATAACATCTGTATAATCTCGAATTCCAACATCGAAATATTCCGAAGACAATTTCGATTCAAATCCACTCCAATGCAATCATTGGAAATTCTGGTTATTTTTAAAACCCTTTTCAAATTCAATTTATTTATTTAAAAATAAATAGAATTTTAATTCTAGTTCAAACTAGTTCATTTCGATAAAAATCTATTTTTATCCTTTCCAATATGGAGTTTTTCATCCCAATCCTTTCTAAATCATTTCTTATGATTTTACACAAATTATTACTATTTTTAATAATTTTATCAAGGCCCGTACAGTCGATTTCCATCAATGGCCATCGAACTGCACTTACAGCGACCTTTTTCAAATTTGATTTGGACATAATTCCAAATCCAACCGTTAGATTTCAAATTTCTAATATTCATTAGAAAGCTCTTTTCGATACGAACCCAACGGTTCCGGTTTTAGGAGAATCCGACCGTCGGATCTCCCGTAATGTCCGTTTGAAATAAATGGTCGAAATTCGCGAACTGCCGCGGCGCGGCGCGTTCTATTCAGGCCATTATATTATATATATAATATATAATATATATTTCGTCGATTTCTATTTAAAACGAATTATATAAATAGTTTTAAAATTCGTTTCCAAAGCAATTTCAACTTCCATTTCAATTCAAATCAAAATTGAATTCTTCTTTATAACTTCGTTTTAAAATTCATTTCTATTCAATTCAATTTTCTATTCAATTTGAATTCATTTTCAATTCACTTTCAATTCAATTTGAATTCGTTTTCAATTCAATTCATTTCGAAATCGTTTTCGATTCAATTCATTTCGAAATCGTTTTCGATTCAATTCATTTCGAAATCGTTTTCCATTCAATTCATTTCGAAATCGTTTTCCATTCAATTCATTTCGAAATCGTTTTCGATTCAATTCATTTCGAAATCGTTTTCGATTCAATTCATTTCGAAATCGTTTTCGATTCAATTCATTTCGAAATCGTTTTCAATTCAATTCATTTCGAAATCGTTTTCAATTCAATTCATTTCGAAATCGTTTTCAATTCAATTCATTTCGAAATCGTTTTCAATTCAATTCATTTCGAAATCGTTTTCAATTCAATTCATTTCGAAATATTCGATTTCAAAATTACTTTTTAATATTCATTTTAAAATGAATAAAATTGATATAAATATCGTTCACGTCAAAATGGCGTCAATTTAATCAACACGGCTTCATATATTGATATTTTCAAATATTCCATTTCGAATATTTCTATTTCAAATATTTATATTTTAAAACTGGAATGAGGCCCAATCAATTACCATATAAAGTTAATTATATGGATTTTCATACAACACATGTATAATAGCATTGAAAAATAATCAACCATCAACCAAAGTGCACTACACTGTATAAGCATCAAATATAGATATCTAACGCTTATAACAGCCTGTCAATCAATCGATCGACATATTTAATCAATCAGGATGAGTGAACTTCAAATTTCATCCCAACACCCGTGTGGGGTTTCAAACAATCAAACACAGATTTTATTTGTGCAGTTGGGCGATGTGTGAAATTTATCGACCCAATCAATATCAGTCAAATCAGTGTATATACAAACAAATCGGCCGATTTGTTTATAACTATTCATTTATTCACATTCACGTTAAAAATTATATTTTTAACGATAAAACATTTTATTTCAACCTATGAATTTCTATTCAATTCATTTATTCAATAAAATGATCTTTTTATTTTTCTAACTTATTTTAGAAAATTTCGGCAGCATAACGGCACGATACTAGAAACGGGACGAGGCCTAGCCTTATCCCCGGTCTAGTGAAGGCCCACGCCATTCACACATCAATCAAATCAATTTCGTTATGCAAACCACAAAATTTGGAGTAAGAGTCTAACCTAGCCTTACTCCTTCGCCTTATAACGGCGCACGTCTAATCCTAACCAATTTATCGATTCGATTTTTCACACCACAAACCACATTCAAACCCATATCGCAATCAATAACCAAACAGCCAAACAAACAAGTCCATGGTCTGTGGACGATTGTGTCGGGTGCTACTAAACACCGTCTGCATCCTAGTATATATATATATATATATATATATAACTAGAAAAGAAATTGAAAGGTGAGAAATTCTCACTTATAGCTATCCAATTATCTTGACTCTTCTTTGATGGAAATCTTCGCCATTCTCGCCCATTGTCACCTTCGTTGCCCGTATTCTCTACATATGTAAAAATCGAATTTTTACTTTGCTATTCAATATATAAAAATCGAATTTTTATTTCGCTATTCAATATATAAAAATCGAATTTTTATTTAGCTATTCAATATATAAAAATCGAATTTTTACTTCGCTATTCAATATATAAAAATCGAATTTTTACTTCGCTATTCAATATATAAAAATCAAATTTTTATTTAGCTACTCAATATATAAAAATCAAATTTTTATTTAGCTATTCAATATATAAAAATCGAATTTTTACTTAGCTACTCAATATATAAAAATCGAATTTTTACTTCGCTATTCAATATATAAAAATCAAATTTTTATTTCGCTATTCAATATATAAAAATCAAATTTTTACTTAGCTATTCAATATATAAAAATCGAATTTCAAAAATATAGATTCCGCCTTTTTCCATTTTAAAGATCAAATCTTTTCTTTTCAAAATTCAAATCTTTTAAAACCTCTTTTAAAAAATCAGTTTTTACATCTTTCAAAAATCTGTTTTAACTTTTAAACAAATCAGTTTTAAAATCATTTTCAATTCAGTTTTAAAATCATTTTCAATTCAGTTTTAAAATCATTAAAAATCAATTTTAAATTCTTTTAAACAAAATCAGTTTTAAACCTAATTAAAAATAAATCAGTTTTTAAATTCTGTTTTTATAAAATAAAAATAAAATAATAAAATAAAAATAATTACTTACTGAGGGGGGGGGTTTCTGCAGTTCGTCGGTGAAGACTAGGGGGTTGCGGCGGGGTGGTGGTCGCAGCAGGGGGCTTCGAACTTAGGGTTGCCGACGGGGTTCTCGTCGAGTTCGGCGAGAGGACGGAGGGGAAGGAGGGGATGGCCTCGCGCGTTTCGGGAGGGGGAAGAGGGTTCGAGGGGGAGTTGCGGCGGTGTTCCGCCTGGGGCGGCGGCGACCATCGCGCCTCCATTTTTTTTTTAATTTATTCTTTCTGAATTGATTTAAACGGGGGGGGGCAAGGTATAGGAGAGTGTAAGGAGAGAGAAGAGCTTTTAATTATTTTATTATATTTTTTTTCTCAAAAAGTTGACCTTTACATATGACCTCGAAACGAGGCCCACCGCCTGTCGTCCATAGCGTTTTACCCCCATTCCGAACACAATGGGATATGTATCGTAAGCTGATTCGATTGTTTGAATCAGTTTCCATTGAATTTACATTTAAATCACTATATTGAATTTTAAACGTACATTTCAATTTACCGAGGTCACATACTAACTCGAAAAATTCTATAAAAATATTTTCTAGCTTCGAATTGACGATACGGTCCTAACAAAACTAGTTTCGTTGAATTCTGAGACCGTTAGAAAAATGGCCAATTTCCAGTCGATTAAAATCAACTGAAAATGGTCAAACGCGTTTTCCTTTGCCACGCTCACATATTGATTCAGAAAATTATGAAACTTGAAATCTAGCAATAACTTGACATCACGGATCCAACCAAAGTGGTTTCGTCGAAATCCG
Organism: Allium sativum; assembly: GCA_030737875.1. Taxonomy (NCBI): domain Eukaryota; kingdom Viridiplantae; phylum Streptophyta; class Magnoliopsida; order Asparagales; family Amaryllidaceae; genus Allium; species Allium sativum. The sequence continues at coordinate 327,595,792 of CM060926.1, forward strand.
AGGTCATCTGCAAAATGTCCATTTTTAAGGGCCTGAATTCCATAGCGACTATTCAGAATTTTCAACTGGACATATCTTATCATTTATAAAGTGAAATCTCAGTTTGTTAACTTCGTTGGAAAGATATCGTCAATTAGATCCTAATGTTTTTGGTTTCACTAAAATCCGAATTGTTTTGCTCCCGGTACATTCAATTGAAGTTTGAAATCGAATTATCGAACTACCGCGCCATTTTCAATTCTATTTATAATTATATATAAATATTTATTTTCTAACGACGACGCGTATAAATATATACGTCGAATTATATTCAAAATAAATTTCTCGTCGATATTATTTAAAATAATTCATTTTAAATAATCAAAATTCGCTAAAATTGCCAAAATAAAAATTTTAAACTGGCCCAGATTTTCGGGTTATTACAATCTCCCCCACTTAAAACTTTTCGTCCCCGAAAAGGAACAAAGTCGAAAGTGGTTTGATTAATCAACTCTACGTTCGATCTGGCTTCCATTCTCCAATTTTTCAGTTTCTGAGAATTTTCAAAATTTCAAAAATTTGGCTAACACCCTAAATTTTCGAAAAATTTCGCCATAACCTCCCCTGCACCGGGAGCATCGGGGAATTTCAAATAGCTTCCCCGGTCCTTCAGATCTCAAAAAGAAAAAGCCAAGCGGCTAGCCAATAGGCTCATAAAATCATCATCAACCAAACAAAACAGGAAATTATGTAGTAAACATGTACCTATTTGTCGGGCAAACAAATTTTATTCTCTGCTCTAGCCTCCTTGCTATGACCTGTTCAATGATATATATGTATATGCAAGCAAACGCGACCAATTTTCAATACAATTCAATATTTGATTCAGTTAGGCTAAATGGTTCAAAATTAGCAAACAAATAAACAAACAACACAATCATCTATCAATTAGTGAATTATCATTTGAAATTCATAATTTTGATACATAGTCAAGAATCAGATTTTTGATGCCAAATCACAACAATAGGCCCTATCTAATTTTGGTTCTCACACCAGTCTAATGGAAATATATAGGAATCTCACTTTCGTCACTCGAATATAAACACTGATGATGAGGCCTCATCATCTGAATCATCTCCGGGCGACTAGAGTGTGATTCTATATCTATCCAGTATATTAAAATTTCAAATACACGTGGATCAGACGTATACGCAAAATCTTTATATACTGGACTGTCCAACTCAATATAAATAGATAATCAAATACGAATAATTGATTTAAATTTTCAAAACAAAAATTTGTTTTCACTTTAAAAAAATAAAATTACTCTTCACACTCGTTCTAGGATACTACTGATCCCATCTCTAACGAGTCATTCTAATTGGATATTACTAATCCAATATCTGATGAATTCTCTCGTATGGTTCTAATGTGCCTTGTTCTCTGAGCTTTGTAAACCAAAGCTCTGATACCAACTATGACGAGAAGGAATTTCGCTCGGTCCGAACCAGTCGCTAAACCGATCCAGGCCGTTCGAAACGCCCTATCGTTTGAGAACACGACAAAACAGAACGCATACAGAAGAACATTTCATTGTATATTACAACAATGCATCAGATTACAAGAATATATAGAGTATAAATGAATATTACACAGAAATATCAGAGATTTAAATTACATTTAAATACATAGCAGCGGAAAATAATACAATACACAACTAGAAGGAGATATACGGATACAAAGCTTTCCGGATATCGTTCCAGCTGTAAACCAGGATCCTGTGAATATAAATCTGCAAAACCAAAACTACTAGCTGCCCGTGTCAAAATAGGGGCACCCAGAGTTTAGGTTAAAACAATAAACTCCAGGTCAGTCATGTGACTGGTGTGAGAACTAAAACAGTTAATCTTTATTTTTAAAGTTAGGTAAATCAAGGGACCACGCCGTATAACACGGAACGAGTTTCCTCCCAAGAATACCAGTGCATAAAACAACAGCGCAATGCTAAATAAAGAAGAATGAAGCTATTGTAAGACCCAGTTCCCATCACACAATGCAACGCAAGCCGGAGGATAGGGTTTTTACCTTATAATAGCCAAGGATGCTTAATACGTTTAAAACAAATCATTTGATACTATCATAAGTGCATAGTGTATAAAACAACTTCAAATCATAAGTATCAATCATAGGCGGCATAAATGCCCCATCCCACTATGTCGCCATACTAGGCTCTACAAATAAAACCGCAGAATCACGTATTTGGAAATTGGGTTTCCATCTATGAACCGAGGCAAAAGATAGTCCTCAACCGATTCGAGACGCTCTAGCCCGCCCCTCAGGAACAGCCGCAACTGCCCCTTGGATCGTCAGGGCCGGTCCACCGATGTGGATTATTATGCCTGAACACTACGTTTCCCCACCCTATGGGGTGTAAGTCTGGTCCGTCCGCCGACCAGAATGCATCGGCCGAAACCGATATAACTGAGGCGCCTCGCAACAGCAATAACCACATAAGTCAAACTCGTTAGGGCGTGTAAAACCACTGACGCCACTTCTAGCTAGAAAGAAACGCAAGTCCTCCCTGAGGTCCGTCTCCCGTTTTTGGTTCATACCGGGTGTGAAACTCGCGAATTCACGTTACACAAAGCTGTGCCACACAGGCTGTTCTTTGATCATCACCACAAGACTTTGCTTTTCAACAGAAGCCTTGATCAATTGCCACTTAGGCGTGCCACACAGGCAATTCACTCCATGCGTTTGATATCCATCAATATATAACCCCTGAGCTCGTACGTCTCAGAGAAGGGCGTTAAGCAAGAGAATAAATTCTCCGCCGCCAAATAGATATATATTTAATAGAAATCAATCACACAGACTAAAATCCAATGTCAGACACACAGTCCATTTACAAGTCCGTTCTGGGTCTGAACGAAACCGGAGGCACCTAGTACCCCGCATATCCTTCGATCTCCAAGTACGTCTGGACGATCACCAACTGTTTCCATCTTCTTGGGTGTACAGCCCAATCAAGATCATCAGTAAGCACCCAAACGACGTGAAGACCTCCGGTCTTCGACCATCGTCTTCATCTTCGACTTATCGTCGTATCAGTTATTCAGAATGGGATAAACCCGGTCTTCCCGAATAACTCGCGTATATTTTAAATAAGTGTTACACAAACACAACATACGCCTCATTCCAATTCAGAATATTCTTTTATTCGAATATTCCTATACTTCGGGAAAAGTTCCCATTAATTTTATCCAAGATAAATTCTTTAAATTTATTCTTTAATCTCCTTTGAATATCAATTCAAACTAGTCGGGATTAGCGAACCACACCGAAGTAATCATTTATTTTATTTCCCAATCCCAACCTATTCATCCCATGAAGTAAAACTGGTTATACTTCATATCTAACACCACAGTGTTATCGGTAATTCAATTACCATTTCACGTTCAAATCTAATTAAAGATTTAACTATCGCTTGGAGTAAAACTGGTGATACTCCATCCTCGACCTTTTCAATCTATTTAAAGATTCATTAAAACTCCACTTAGTTTTAATCTTTAACTGGGTTAAAGAATCAGTGTCATTTAAAACACGGTTCACGATAAACCCAAAATCACATTCCATTAATTATCGGGTTAAAGAACAAGTGTTATTTAAAACACTGTCCACGATAAACCCAAAAATCAATATCAATTCAATTCCAATTAAAGATCGTTTAATTGGTACACTTCATTAAATCTAAATAAAAAGATTTAATATTTTCTCAACTAGGTTCAAGAACAGTGTTAGTGAAGACACCATTCACGACAAACCCAAATCACATTCGATATTCAATACAAGGCTCTAAATAGAAAATATATCGGCTTATATTCAATATCGAATTCTACGACTAACAAATGTCGTATTGGAAATAACGATACAAATATCTACATCTTTCAAATTTCCATAACAACATCTGTATAATCTCGAATTCCAACATCGAAATATTCCGAAGACAATTTCGATTCAAATCCACTCCAATGCAATCATTGGAAATTCTGGTTATTTTTAAAACCCTTTTCAAATTCAATTTATTTATTTAAAAATAAATAGAATTTTAATTCTAGTTCAAACTAGTTCATTTCGATAAAAATCTATTTTTATCCTTTCCAATATGGAGTTTTTCATCCCAATCCTTTCTAAATCATTTCTTATGATTTTACACAAATTATTACTATTTTTAATAATTTTATCAAGGCCCGTACAGTCGATTTCCATCAATGGCCATCGAACTGCACTTACAGCGACCTTTTTCAAATTTGATTTGGACATAATTCCAAATCCAACCGTTAGATTTCAAATTTCTAATATTCATTAGAAAGCTCTTTTCGATACGAACCCAACGGTTCCGGTTTTAGGAGAATCCGACGGTCGGATCTCCCGTAATGTCCGTTTGAAATAAATGGTCGAAATTCGCGAACTGCCGCGGCGCGGCGCGTTCTATTCAGGCCATTATATTATATATATAATATATAATATATATTTCGTCGATTTCTATTTAAAACGAATTATATAAATAGTTTTAAAATTCGTTTCCAAAGCAATTTCAACTTCCATTTCAATTCAAATCAAAATTGAATTCTTCTTTATAACTTCGTTGTAAAATTCATTTCTATTCAATTCAATTTTCTATTCAATTTGAATTCATTTTCAATTCACTTTCAATTCAATTTGAATTCGTTTTCAATTCAATTCATTTCGAAATCGTTTTCGATTCAATTCATTTCGAAATCGTTTTCGATTCAATTCATTTCGAAATCGTTTTCGATTCAATTCATTTCGAAATCGTTTTCAATTCAATTCATTTCGAAATCGTTTTCGATTCAATTCATTTCGAAATCGTTTTCGATTCAATTCATTTCGAAATCGTTTTCAATTCAATTCATTTCGAAATCGTTTTCAATTCAATTCATTTCTAAATCGTTTTCAATTCAATTCATTTCGAAATCGTTTTCAATTCAATTCATTTCGAAATCGTTTTCAATTCAATTCATTTCGAAATATTCGATTTCAAAATTACTTTTTAATATTCATTTTAAAATGAATAAAATCGATATAAATATCGTTCACGTCAAAATGGCGTCAATCTAATCAACACGGCTTCATATATTGATATTTTCAAATATTCCATTTCGAATATTTCTATTTCAAATATTTCTATTTTAAAACTGGAATGAGGCCCAATCAATTACCATATAAAGTTAATTATATGGATTTTCATACAACACATGTATAATAGCATTGAAAAATAATCAACCATCAACCAAAGTGCACTACACTGTATAAGCATCAAATATAGATATCTAACGCTTATAACAGCCTGTCAATCAATCGATCGACATATTTAATCAATCAGGATGAGTGAACTTCAAATTTCATCCCAACACCCGTGTGGGGTTTCAAACAATCAAACACAGATTTTATTTGTGCAGTTGGGCGATGTGTGAAATTTATCAACCCAATCAATATCAGTCAAATCAGTGTATATACAAACAAATCGGCCGATTTGTTTATAACTATTCATTTATTCACATTCACGTTAAAAATTATATTTTTAACGATAAAACATTTTATTTCAACCTATGAATTTCTATTCAATTCATTTATTCAATAAAATGATCTTTTTATTTTTCTAACTTATTTTAGAAAATTTCGGCAGCATAACGGCACGATACTAGAAACGGGACGAGGCCTAGCCTTATCCCCGGTCTAGTGAAGGCCCACGCCATTCACACATCAATCAAATCAATTTCGTTATGCAAACCACAAAATTTGGAGTAAGAGTCTAACCTAGCCTTACTCCTTCGCCTTATAACGGCGCACGTCTAATCCTAACCAATTTATCGATTCGATTTTTCACACCACAAACCACATTCAAACCCATATCGCAATCAATAACCAAACAGCCAAACAAACAAGTCCATGGTCTGTGGACGATTGTGTCGGGTGCTACTAAACACCGTCTGCATCCTAGTATATATATATATATATACATATATATATATATATATATATATATAACTAGAAAAGAAATTGAAAGGTGAGAAATTCTCACTTATAGCTATCCAATTATCTTGACTCTTCTTTGATGGAAATCTTCGCCATTCTCGCCCATTGTCATCTTCGTTGCCCGTATTCTCTACATATGTAAAAATCGAATTTTTACTTTGCTATTCAATATATAAAAATCGAATTTTTATTTCGCTATTCAATATATAAAAATCGAATTTTTATTTAGCTATTCAATATATAAAAATCGAATTTTTACTTCGCTATTCAATATATAAAAATCGAATTTTTACTTCGCTATTCAATATATAAAAATCGAATTTTTATTTAGCTACTCAATATATAAAAATCAAATTTTTATTTAGCTATTCAATATATAAAAATCGAATTTTTACTTAGCTACTCAATATATAAAAATCGAATTTTTACTTCGCTATTCAATATATAAAAATCAAATTTTTATTTCGCTATTCAATATATAAAAATCAAATTTTTACTTAGCTATTCAATATATAAAAATCGAATTTCAAAAATATAGATTCCGCCTTTTTCCATTTTAAAGATCAAATCTTTTCTTGTCAAAATTCAAATCTTTTAAAACCTCTTTTAAAAAATCAGTTTTTACATCTTTCAAAAATCTGTTTTAACTTTTAAACAAATCAGTTTTAAAATCATTTTCAATTCAGTTTTAAAATCATTTTCAATTCAGTTTTAAAATCATTAAAAATCAATTTTAAATTCTTTTAAACAAAATCAGTTTTAAACCTAATTAAAAATAAATCAGTTTTTAAATTATGTTTTTATAAAATAAAAATAAAATAATAAAATAAAAAGAATTACTTACTGAGGGGGGGGGGGGGTTCTGCAGTTCGTCGGTGAAGACTAGGGGGTTGCGGCGGGGTGGTGGTCGCAGCAGGGGGCTTCGAACTTGGGGGTGCCGACGGGGTTCTCGTCGAGTTCGGCGAGAGGACGGAGGGGAAGGAGGGGATGGCCTCGCGCGTTTCGGGAGGGGGAAGAGGGTTCGAGGGGGAGTTGCGGCGGTGTTCCGCCTGGGGCGGCGGGGGCCATCGCGCCTCCATTTTTTTTTTTTTATTCTTTCTGAATTGATTTAAACGGGGGGGGGGCAAGGTATAGGAGAGTGTGAGGAGAGAGAAGAGCTTTTAATTATTTTATTATATTTTTTTTCTCAAAAAGTTGACCTTTACATATGACCTCGAAACGAGGCCCACCGCCTGTCGTCCATAGCGTTTTACCCCCATTCCGAACACAATGGGATATGTATCGTAAGCTGATTCGATTGTTTGAATCAGTTTCCATTGAATTTACATTTAAATCACTATATTGAATTTTAAACGTACATTTCAATTTACCGAGGTCACATACTAACTCGAAAAATTCTATAAAAATATTTTCTAGCTTCGTATTGACGATACGGTCCTAACAAAACTAGTTTCGTTGAATTCTGAGACCGTTAGAAAAATGGCCAATTTCCAGTCGATTAAAATCAACTGAAACTGGTCAAACGCGTTTTCCTTTGCCACGCTCACATATTGATTCAGAAAATTATGAAACTTGAAATCTAGCAATAACTTGACATCACGGATCCAACCAAAGTGGTTTCGTCGAAATCCGAGGTCATCTGCAAAATGTCCATTTTTAAGGGCCTGAATTCCATAGCGACTATTCAGAATTTTCAACTGGTCATATCTTATCATTTATAAAGTGAAATCTCAGTTTGTTAACTTCGTTGGAAAGATATCGTCAATTAGATCCTAATGTTTTTGGTTTCACTAAAATCCGGATTGTTTTGCTCCCGGTACATTCAATTGAAGTTTGAAATCGAATTATCGAACTACCGCGCCATTTTCAATTCTATTTATAATTATATATAAATATTTATTTTCTAACGACGACGCGTATAAATATATACGTCGAATTATATTCAAAATAAATTTCTCGTCGATATTATTTAAAATAATTCATTTTAAATAATCAAAATTCGCTAAAATTGCCAAAATAAAAATTTTAAACTGGCCCAGATTTTCGGGTTATTACAATCCTGCTCAATATATCTGCAAAATAAGCTACTCGACTGCCGTTGTGGAAAAGAGGGCACCCGAGTTTGCAAAGTGAAACAAACTACGGGTCAGACATGGGACTGGTATGAGAAATCTTACTTAACTTATTTAATAAGGAGGCTAATCACAGAACCACGCCGCTAACGCGGAACGGGTTTACTCCATTAGATTGTCAGTGTATAAACAACGACCATAAATAAGCTTATGGATCTACAATGCATCATACAACATGCAAATTTTTTATCTACCCATTTAGGCATAATCCCTAAACTTAGATTTCAAAATCCAATTCACTTTACAAAAATTATTTCTTTGGACTTTATTCCCCGATTTATTTTATTTCAAATCATTTGAAATGCATATCTAGCTTTTATAATAAAGTAGATTTCACTTCGGGATCTAAAAAAAACAAAATATTTGGAAATATGAATTCCAAAATGTAGCAATGTATACAAACAAATATGCAACTAAATATCGGTCATGTTCCCTCAGATAAGGCTGTACACGCCCTAACCAACATATATATATATATATATATATATATATATCTGTGTGTGTGCACTTAACGGTTACACTAACGATGCACCATCCCACCTATGGGGGAAAACATACACCGTCCTCCACTTTTAGTCACTCTCGGGTCACCCGATCTCTAGCCACATACTTGCTAAATCATTTTATATCCTGAAATATGGAAAATCATTTCACAACATAATAATCACAGGTACTTTCAAACTATAGTACTTTTCTTAATCATTTTGGAATTGTCGGGTTTAGTCCTCGAAATCCTTTCTGTTTTATAAAACATTCTCTATCCATAATCGGGAATAATTCTTCTCTTTACCTAAGAAAATCACTTTTTAAAATCATTCATTAATTTTGAAATAAACAACATCGCTAAACACCTTATAGTCAAATCGTGAAGTGTTTCACAAGGTGCTAGCATACTTATATTTCTACCCAACCCAATGCTAAATGTAAAAAACATATTCTGCTCATAAACTGGTCAAGCATTATCCATTCAATCAATCAACCATAACATGTCAATTTTATATTTTGCATTCATATGTTAAAATCTTAATATTTCAACGTTTATAATCATATAATGAATATTTCATATATATTCATTCAGTACATTAAAAATGTAAATTTTAATGTTTCAACATTTATAGTCATATAATGAATATTTTACATATATTCATTCGGTACATTAAAAATGTAATTTTTTTTGTTTTCAACATTTCTATCTATACCATATATATTTTACATAAATAATACTTTACATTAAAAATAGAATTTTTAATGTTTTCACATTTTTCTCAATACAATGAATATCTCATTTCATTCTTATATTGAAAATATGTTTTTTAATGTTTCAGTATTTTATTTCAAACAAATGATCATTTTTCATCTTTTCTGCATATACGATAAAATGTAAATTTTATCGTTAACATATTTACATTTCAAATAAATGAACATTTTTATATTAACGTGACATTTAAAAATAAATGACATTTTAATTCACATGACATGTTTCCTAACATAAATGGCATTTTAATTCACATGACATGTTTTCTAACATAAATGATATTTTAATTCACATGACATGCTTTCTAACATAAATGATATTTTAATTCACATGACATGCTTTCTAACATAAATGATATTTTAATTCACATAACATGTTTTCTAACATAATGGCATTTTTGTGACTACAATTTATACATTAACATAACAAATAACATTAATGTTTTTATGTATATGCAATTCCTACTTTTAACATAACAGTAAAAATGATATTTTTATTTTTAACAATTCTAGTTCAACACAAAATGACATTCTTACTATGTTGATTCTAATACAACAAAAAAGGACAATTTTATTTTGTTGATTCTAATTCAACAAAAAAGGACAATTTTATTTTGTTGATTCTAATTCAACAAAAAAGGACAATTTTATTTGCTAACAATTTGTATTCAACATAACAAATAAATAAGGATAATTTGTTTATTACAGTTTCTAATTTAACCTAACAAATAGAAATGATAATTTTATTTGTGAACAATTTCTAATTAAAAATGATATTTTGTTTTATCTAAACTTTTTTAACAAAAATGAGTATTTTGTCCAAATTTTATAATTTGCCAAAATGATAATTCTAATTCAAATTTGTCAAGAGTGCCAATTATAATTCAACTATTCAAATTTGTCAAAAATGACAATTATGATTCAACTATTCAGATTTGTCAAAAATGACAATTATGATTCAATAATTCAGATTTGTCAAAAATGAAAATTATGATTCAACTATTCAGATTTGTCAAAAATGACAATTACGATTCAACTATTCAGATTTTTCAAAAATGACAATTATGATTCAACTATTCAGATTTGTCAAAAATGACAATTATGAATGTAAATTTATTTGCATACCAATATCTATCCTTCACATAGCAAATAAAAATGAATTTGACAATCTAACGAGCAAAATGATAATTTTAATTTCAACTTATCTTATTATAACAAATATGAATACACACAATTCGAATCAGAGGTTAATCGCAATCACAAAACAATCAACATTTCAATAGATATTTACAACACCAACATGAATTTTGTATAGATTAAATATATAAATTACACAGTGAAATAAATAAATAATTTTATTTTAAAATAGAAATCTCACATCGATTTGTTTTTGAATTTTCAAAGTGCTCTGTTTCAGATCTGGTCTACTTCATGCTGTAGATCATGGAAAGACGATTTCAACGCTTTCAGTTTCGTTTGATTTCGTTGTTGTATGAAGAAGTTATGCCATTTACAAGTTTGTTATGAAATAAACGATCATTAATAAATTAATTATTTCCTTAATCTTAAACAACCTTCTTCTTCTTTCTGGTTTCCAGGCCGATGGGTTATCAATGCATTCAAACCTAGGGCTCCTGTTCACGAGCAGCACAGGGCACTGGGAGATGATCAGATGGCACAGTGCCGTCGGCCGTGGAGAGGCGTGCCAGGTGGGACCCACCTCGTCCAACTCGGTCACTACTTGGGGGGGGGGGGAGGGGTACGGCGGTTGATGCGGCGGCAGTTCACAGGACAAATTCGAGCACCATATACACCCAAACTCGATCAAATCTGTACCCAATTGAAGATCAAACGTTTTACCTAACTTTAAAATCAAATTAATAACTGTTTTGAGTTCTCATAATGTGACGACCCAAACTTCCCCGTAAAGGGAAGCCCGGAGAACAGGACATATCAGAACACAAACAGAAGAACATTTTATTGCTTATTACAACAATTTAAATGGATGATTAATCATTATAGTTAAATAACTAATTTACTGCAACACATACAAAGCGCTGCAATTTCCCTTGCCTTCTTCCAGGAATTCACGTATTGTAGAAACCCATCATCGACTATCTTCAACCCGCCGTCGCCACCTCCTCACCAAACCGGACAACCATCTGACGTGCCCACATCGAAGGGCTTCGCGCCATCATCCAACGCCGGCGACGGTGTTGAGCTCGCCGCACCTGTGCTCCCCGAAATCACCTTAAACTGATCGTCGTTTCCAATCAGATTCCGGCCAGGCTACCCTACAAAACTCGATCACCACCGTCCAGAAGGTAGATCTCAAGATGATGATCTATTTTTTTTTATGAATTACTCGAATTAATGTACTGATTTGAAGAGAAAGGTGCAAGAAGGATTGGACGCCATAGCCATTGATTTTGAATACGGCGGCTTCGTATTGGTGATTAGGGTTTCGTATTCAGGCGTATTTATATTGTATTTGTAGAGTATTTTATATTATTTAATAAATTAATTCAAGAAAATAACTTGTTAAATCGTCCGAACTCCAAATGAGACCCAACGAGTGTCGCCCCCAGCCAAATACCCCCATTCCGGACACAATGGAACATGTTTCGTAACCCAATTTGGCTGTTACGATCAGTTTTCCTTTAAATTAAAATATAAATTAATTTATATTGAGTTTAAACATACATTTTTATTTACCGAGACCACATACTGAGTCTAAAAATTACAAAAAAAAAATATATTTTTGACTTTGTTTTGACGATACGGTCCTAATAAAACTAATTTCGTCGAATTTTGAGATCATTTGAATAATGGCCATTTTCTTGTCGATCCAATTTGATTGAAATTGACAAAACACGTTTTCTTTTGCCACGCTCACATATTGATTTCAAAAATTATGAAAATTGAAATCTAACAATAATTTGACATTCCGTATCCAACAAAATTGGTTTCGTCGAAAATGGATGTCGTTTGTAAAATGACTATTTTAAAGGGTTTTATAGTATATAAAAATACTTGATTGGAACCCGTACTACGCACATGGTTAGTTTTAGATATCATGGTTTGATGAGCAAGGAAGGGAGATGAAAGGTGTGCGGGCAAAGAGTAATGTATTTGTGCAGAGTAAGAGAGAGACAGTTGGTGACAGGTATGGACCTAAGTAGATGTTGCAATGAATTAGCAATTATGCGGTGTACGGAGACTTATTATATTTGTAACTGTCGTATCATGTTAATTTGGTATTAAAGCAAAGAGAAGCAGAAATATATTATGGCTGTGCATGCCATCAGAACGACCATGAAGGTAACATATATGGCAGTAACTCATAATCAGAATGCATTTTATATTGTACAAACCAATACATTAGGCACGTCCGTTCGACATATACAAAGATAATCGAAAGCGGATTTATTTATTATGAAATATAGCCATATGCATCTGTGATGCTTTTATACAAATAAATATGTGAATTAACTTATGTTTGGTTTGATATATATAAACTTGCATGTACATATTTCATGTTATATTTTCACGCATTCATTTGTTTTTTTATCTTAATATATTTAATAAAGAAAATATATTGTGTTAATTTACACTCATAAGCTTAAAAAAATGTGTGGAGGTAGATAGAAATAAAGTCACTCACTAAGATGTAAACAAATAAAAGAACAAATCTTGGGATTTCTATATCAGTTTTCCTCATAATAAATCCACATCAAATTAACTAATTATCTGTGTTCGGCTCATTCCATTAAGTTTAATTACCAAAGTTGGTTTCTGCTTTCTAAAAAAAGCGTCACTTCATCATTACTTTCTTTCAGCGATGCTCGTAGTCTACAACCTGGAAGATACATTTTATGGTTCCTGTTATTAAATTCAACTCACTTCAGGTTGTTTGTTATTACCCATCATTTTTTTAAATATTTTTAAAATAAGTTATTGGTTAAAAAAATTGATCAAAGTAAATAGCTGATATGCTCTGAGTGGGTAAAAGAAAAGTATTCCAACTGTAGATTAGTTAAACAATTTAAGTTACGTGTTGGATAATAATAAAATTATGTGGCTGATAATCACAAAGGAATGGACATACTTCATTTCTAGATCTGTAACAATTATACTTATACACATCCATATTATATAAATAACAATCTAGATCAACTTCCATTTAAATTATTTAAAATAAAATAAACAACAAAAATTAAGAACCTCCACCTTCACAATCAAAGTATAGTTGGTCAACGTTATTTGTCCATTTACCTTTTTGATATTTACTGCCAACTTTTGCAATCCTTTATGCCTATACTAACCATTGAAGTTCAAATGCTATACTAACTATTCACTTAATGGGAACAACCATTTGACTGATCACCACAAAAGTCAACCTCTATCTTCTGGAGACTGGTTTCAGATGTAGAAAACAATATCAGCATTCATTATTCACCGTCTTAGCAAAAGATAGTAGTGCAACAATAACACAGAAGTGTCTTAAACATAGTAACAATCTTCTTCCTTTGGTTTGCATTATCTGGTGAATGCCCAGCGTGTAAGAGAATTTGTGGGCTATAAAAATCAAGTAATTCGATGCACTGGGTGCGGAAACATTTTATGGCAGCCTGGGAGCAATGATATTTCTAAAGGATACGGTCGCTCGTCAAATAAATCATCTAGCCCTGACATTATTGATATTGAGATTGAAGAAAAATGAGTTCCTGGAACTGATTTGGTAGGCTGCAGCCGCAATAGAGGGACCAGCAACAACCCCTTGTATATGAAAGAAACAATACTGCAGTTTTGCAATAGCTTCTAGCGTAAATGATATCCAGAGTATAGTTTGCGTTGTAATTCCATGCTTTGTTTATTTCTAGAAAGCTGATATACAGGGCCGGCCCTGGCCTAGTGCGAGCCGTGCGACCGCACAGGGCCCATTAGGTCAGGGGGCCCAAAAAAAAACTGTATTACCTTTATTAGAGCTGCTTTTCTTGTTAGGATGCGTATACTTAATAGTAATTTATCTATGCAAAAGTAGATATGATTGTATGCTTTGTTGACATCAATCAATATATTTAAATGGAGATGTGGCTTGTGTGGACCTCTAGTTGACAGATTGAAAATGTGGGTAAAAACTTTATGAATTTGCTAAAACACGCAATTTTCTCAATGAGATGCACAATAGAAAAAACACATTTTCACTTAAGCTCAATTTCATAAAAAAATAAAAATTTAAGGACTTAAAATTTTGGGTCCGCACTAGGCCCATAAATAATCAGGGCCGGCCCTGCTGATATAAACGATTTCAGATTGTCATAAAAAAAATCAAGGTCAAAAACTGGAACTATTCAGCAAAACTCAAGTCTGTACAAAGAACCGACATACTAACCTGAAATAGAAGTCAAATATTTGATAGTCAAGGAGAATACCCAAGTTCTTCAAAGTGCAACTTAACAAATGCATACTTAAGAACACATATCACTTACCAAAGCAATGCGAAAAGCATCTTCACCGACAACATATCAGAGTTTTTGCAGTTAGCAACATTTGAAACAGTCAGCATGTTTCCATCGTCGCTTCATATGGCAACCGCGTGTTGGGTTTCGGGACCTCCTATTTGGAGCACATGTAGTTGTTTCCCAAACCCATAATGCTTGACAGGTGGACAAGCAAACAAAATAAGAGAGTATGTGCAGAGCCTTACCTGATATGGTGCACATTTTCTTGAAAGCATGCTGTACATTAATTGAAGGCATGCTGTGCGTGTACTCTAGGAGACTTCTTCCATTCTCTGTTTAAAAGAGTGCATTACAAAACAGAGAGTGAGAGTGTGTGAGAGTTTTTTTCTCCAATGGTATTGTTCATTTTATCATTCCAAGATTGCTGTGTAAATCTTGATGGAAATATTGTATGCCTCTAATCAAATTAGAGAGAAGAATTGTACTCACTTTGCTAGTGAAAGAGATTAAGCGGCTTTCGAGTCCCGTGGTTTTTACTCCTTGTTTTAGGAGCTTTTCCACGCTAAAAACTGTTTGTGTTCTTGCTGTCTTGCATATTGTTCTTCTTGCTGTTTTTGATATCTTGCTTACATTGTGTTTGCTGCTTTACTGACTAGACTTGTTAGCTGCTGTTGGTCTGTCATACTTCATCTTGTGTTAGCTGTTGTGACTCATTTCTTGCTGCTGAGAACATACACAGCAGAAAAGAACCCCCATCAAATGGTATCAGAGCTAGTTGATTCGGCATAAAATGGAAGTTAACACAAGTAGAATGGTGAGTTTGAAAGGCTCTTCAAATTATCATGTCTGGAAGGGTAAGATGGAAGATTTACTTTATGTTAAGAGTATGCATACCCCTGTTTTCAACAGTGAGAAACCTGAAGGCAAAACTGATGAAGAATGGAACTTGTTGCATCGACAAGTTTGCGGGTACATACGCCAGTGGGTAGATGATAATGTGTTAAATCATATTATTGATGTAAATCATGCTCGTAGCCTTTGGTCCAAACTTGAAGAGCTTTATGATAGGAAGACAGGAAACAACAAGCTGTATCTTTTCAAGCAGATGATGATCTTGAAGTATCAAGATGGTTCATCTATGACCGATCACTTGAGTCAATTCCAAGGATTGGTAAATCAGTTGGCTGCAATGAAGCTTAGCTTTGATGATGAAATACTTGGGTTATGGCTGCTTGGCACGTTACCGGATTCATGGGAAACCTTCAAGATGACTCTGTCAAATTCGGCTTCAGATGGTATTATCTCGATGAGCATGGCTAAAAATAGTGTGCTAAATGAAGAAATGAGAAGAAAAAATCAAGGTTCTTCAACACATTCCGAGGTATTGGTTACTGAGTCGCGGGGAAGAAGTCAAAGTCGAGGTGCAAACAAGCAGGGTACATCCCGTGGAACTTCAAATAAATGGTCTAATGTTGAATGTCACTATTGCGGCTTGAAGGGTCATATCAGAAAGTATTGCAGAAAATTAAAAAGGGAAAACAAGAAGAAAGGCAATAGTAGCAGCTCCAATCACCTTGACAACAACAAAAAGGAAGGTAATAGTGATGATAATATCACTCTTATTAATGATTTCCTTATTGTTTGTGATAATATTGACAGTATTAACATTTCTTGTGATGAAATGGACTGGGTTGTGGATAGTGGTGCTACTACTCATGCTACCTCTAGGAGGGATTTGTTTTCTACTTATATGGCAGGGGATTTTGGCATTGTTCGAATGGGCAACGGTGGCTCATCGAAGATTGTAGGAATTGGAGACATTTGTGTTCAAACCAGCACTGGCAGTAAACTGGTACTCAGAAATGTGAAGCATATTCTTGATCTTCGCCTGAATATTCTATCTGTATTGAGATTATGCGATGACAACTATGACAGTTGCTTTTCAAAGGATATTTGGAAGCTGACAAAAGGTTCCATGATTATTGCTAAAGGAAAGAGGCAACCGAACTTATGCATTGTTCGATTTGCAGCCTCGAACTGTCAAATCAAAATTTGTGAAAATGACAGCTCCTCTGAGTTATGGCATAAACGTTTGGCGCATATTAGCGAGAAAGGGTTGGCAATCTTGGCAAAGAAAAATGCATTGCGCGGGGTTCAGAATACAAAATTGAAGAAATGTTCTCATTGTCTTGCCGGTAAGCAAAACAGAGTTTCATTCAAATTATCTGCAAGTGAAAATAAGCCAGAAGTTCTCGACTTGGTGCACTCTGATGTTTGTGGACCATTGAGGACTAGGTCTCTTGGAGGTGCGTATTACTTTGTAACTTTTATCGATGATCACTCTCGGAAAATTTGGGCTTATACCTTGAAGACGAAAGACCAAGTGCTAGATACCTTCAAGACGTTTCAAGCATCAGCTGAGAGAGAGACCGGTAAGAAGTTGAAGTGCATTCGCACAGATAATGGGGGAGAGTATATTGGACCGTTTGATGCATATTGTAGAGCTCAAGGTATTCGTCATCAAAAATCGCCACCGAAGACACCACAGTTAAATGGTTTGGCCGAAAGAATGAATAGAACCTTGGTTGAAAGAGTGAGATGTTTGCTCTCACAAGCAAAGTTGCCAAAATATTTTTGGGGTGAAGCATTGAGTGCGGCAGTTCATGTGCTGAATCTGACGCCGTGTGTTCCTTTGAATTTTGATGTGCCAAACCATGTTTGGACAGGTAAAAATGTTTCTTATGACCATCTTAAGGTATTTGGATGCATGGCTTATGTGCACATTCCTAAAGATGAGAGATCAAAGTTGGATGACAAGACCAAGAAATGTGTATTTGTTGGTTACGGTTTAGATGAGTTTGGGTATCGATTTTATGATCCTGTAGATAGGAAGCTTATTCGTAGTCGAGATGCTGTGTTCATGGAAGACTATACCATTAAAGATATTGACAAGGCTGAAATGGATGCTCCTACCTCAGTGAATGAAGCAATGATCGACATTGATCCTACTCCGATTGATCCAACACCAACTTTTACTAATAATGATGTCCCAACAGAAAATCAAGGTATGGATTTACATTATGATAATCTTCCTGATATTCATGATTATGCTGACGTTGACAACAGTGTCGAAGCTGACGATGAACATGAAAATAATGAAACCGAAGCTTCAGTTGGTTCTCAAAACTTGAGAAGATCCACACGTGACCGACGTCCCTTCTCCAAATACTCATCAAATGAGTATGTTTGTCTCACTGACGGGGGAGAACCTGAAAGCTTCCAAGAAGCAATGGAAGATGATCGCAAGAGTGAGTGGATGGAAGCCATGAAGGATGAGATGCAATCCCTTCGTGAGAACAACACATTCGAGCTAGTGAAGCTGCCAAAGGGCAAGAAAGCATTGAAAAATAGATGGGTATATCGCGTGAAACAGGAAGATCATACTTCTCAACCTCGATATAAAGCTCGATTGGTGGTTAAAGGGTTTACCCAAAGGAAAGGCATTGACTTTGGAGAGATTTTTGCTCCCGTTGTGAAGATGCAATCTATTCGACTAGTACTTGGGATAGCAGCTAGTTTTGATTTGGAGGTTGAGCAAATGGACGTGAAGACAGCTTTTCTTCATGGTGATTTGTATGAGGAAATTTACATGGAGCAGCCGGAGGGTTTCATTGAGAAGACAAAGGTGGGTTATGTTTGCAAATTGGTGAAGAGCTTGTATGGTTTGAAACAAGCGCCTCGACAATGGTATCAAAAGTTTAACTCAGTGATGATCAAGCATAGGTATCAAATGACCAAGTCCGATCATTGTGTATTTATGAGAAAATTCTCCGATGGTGATTTCATAATTCTCTTGCTCTATGTTGATGATATGCTAATTGTTGGAAAGAATATTTCAAGAATTAATGAACTCAAAAGAATTCTGAGTGAGTCATTTGCTATGAAAGATTTGGGAGCAGCACAACAAATCCTTGGAATTCAGATCTCTCGTGACATAAGTGCTAAGAAGATATACTTATCTCAAGAGAAGTATATTAATAAAGTGCTTAGACGGTTCGACATGGATAAAGCTAAAGCGGTAAGCATTCCTCTTGCCTCTCATTTTAAGCTCAGTAAACTGCAATGTCCAACTACAAATGATGAGAAATCAAGTATGAAGAATATTCCATACTCTTCCGTGGTTGGTAGTTTAATGTATGCTATGGTATGTACAAGGCCAGACATAGCACACGCTGTTGGTATGGTGAGTCGTTATTTGTCGAATCCTGGAAAACACCATTGGGAAGCTGTGAAGTGGATTATGAGATACCTCCGGGGAACAACGAATCTTAAATTAACTTTGGGATGTGAGAAGCCTGCTTTGGTTGGTTATACAGATTCTGATTTGGCCGGATGCTTAGATGGTCGAAAATCCACTTCTGGGTACATGGTGACTTTTGCTGGGGGAGCTGTGGCTTGGCAGTCTAGATTGCAAAGGTGTGTTGCACTCTCTACTACAGAAGCCGAATATATAGCAGCTGTAGAAGCAACGAAGGATGTGTTATGGCTGAGAAAGTTCATGATGGAGCTTGGGATAAAGCAAACCAAGTATGTTCTTTATTGTGATAATCAAAGCGCCATACATCTTGCCAGGAATTCATCATTTCATTCAAAGTCAAAACATATAGATACTCGTTATCATTGGATTCATGATATTTTAGATGCCAAGTTATTTCTGCTTGAGAAGATTCATACTAATGATAATGGCTCAGACATGTTAACAAAAGTGTTGCCTAGAGGAAAGTTTGAATTCTGTCGAAGTGTTGCTGGATTGTGTTCGCCCTCCAACTAGTCGGTCGGGGGAGTTTGTTGGGTTTCGGGACCTCCTATTTGGAGCACATGTAGTTGTTTCCCAAACCCATAATGCTTGACAGGTGGACAAGCAAACAAAATAAGAGAGTATGTGCAGAGCCTTACCTGATATGGTGCACATTTTCTTGAAAGCATGCTGTACATTAATTGAAGGCATGCTGTGCGTGTACTCTAGGAGACTTCTTCCATTCTCTGTTTAAAAGAGTGCATTACAAAACAGAGAGTGAGAGTGTGTGAGAGTTTTTTTCTCCAATGGTATTGTTCATTTTATCATTCCAAGATTGCTGTGTAAATCTTGATGGAAATATTGTATGCCTCTAATCAAATTAGAGAGAAGAATTGTACTCACTTTGCTAGTGAAAGAGATTAAGTGGCTTTCGAGTCCCGTGGTTTTTACTCCTTGTTTTAGGAGCTTTTCCACGCTAAAAACTGTTTGTGTTCTTGCTGTCTTGCATATTGTTCTTCTTGCTGTTTTTGATATCTTGCTTACATTGTGTTTGTTGCTTTACTGACTAGACTTGTTAGCTGCTGTTGGTCTGTCATACTTCATCTTGTGTTAGCTGTTGTGACTCATTTCTTGCTGCTGAGAACATACACAGCAGAAAAGAACCCCCATCACCGTGCTACTGCAATAGCAAACTCCAAAACTTAGGCAAACGTACACATACAAAATTATTTCACCACTCAATCGATTTGCATCTGTATTCTATAAGAAAACCATACCGGCATGATCAATATCTTAGCAATAACGCATAACCATCAGAGTTCGGCTTCACCGTTGGTTCTAGCTCCTTAACATGGCGATTGGCATCTTGATTCATCTCAAACGTGCATAGCAATAAGTCATCAGTTATTGAAATTCAGCATTGGATTGTGGATCGAAATCTTAGGGTACGCAATTTCAGATGAAAGCCACAGGCGACAACTAACTCCATCCAACTGCATAGCTTCAGATTCAATGAATGTCAAATTACTCCAGCATGAATTCATATCCAGCCAGCGGACATAGCTTCAAATCTTCAATTTTTTTAAGAAAGAAATGATGTTCAAGTGGTAAAGAAAAGCATTATACTAGTTTCTCATAAATAATGAAAAACACGGTTCTGATATTCCAAATAGATTTTAAATGTAAAAAAGTGATACTTTTCTTCCAAAAATTCTACATTTCAGATAATTCAAGCATTACACAATAGGAAGTTAATCATTTCAGATTGACACAATGAAGACGGTTAACCATTTCATTATCTATCCATTTAAGATAAGCCATGTTAATGTGAATGTTACAAATGGGTGAATAAACGGTTGAATTACAAAATAATAGTTTGATCAAAAATCAAAGCAAATAATTTTCCATGAGAACAAAATATAGAATCAGAAACACACGCACGCGCAGAAACGCACACATACATACATACATACACACACACACACACACACACACACACACACACACACACACACACACACATATATATATATATAGTCTAAAGTAAGCGTTAAAGACACTTTCATTGAAATGCTATGCTTATCAATGCTTGTATTTGTAGTGGATTTCCCAAACATGATGAAGGACAGTTTTAAAAGTAAGACTTTAATATAATTTGATTAGTAATAGATAGATTAGTGAATGAGCAAAGTCCATAATTTAATCAGATCAACTGGATAACTCATTTTGTTTGACAATGAAATGTTAATTATCTTCACTGCACAAAACTAAAAAATTGATACATGCTTATTAATTCAATTGATTTTACAAATAAGGATGATGCATGCCATTTAAACATCAGTTTTATGAAATGAAGACTAACCAAATTTAAATTCATTCAAATATTTTATCAATATTCAAAAGTGATTTAAGTGCAGTTTTTTAAATGGCATCTTTTAGATTATTTCAGGACTACATAACATTGAACTGGGTAGACACATAAATGCTCAAGTATCAAGGCTATACAATGAAGATAATCAATCATTTCATTGCCTATCTGTTGGAAATATTCAACCTATTGGGGCCACATATGCTAATGTATTGGCTATCTTATGACTAAGTCCGAATACGTGATCTAGTTTGAAATAAATATCTGAGGACTTTTAGGGTATAATTATCATGTAATATAATAATGTGTGGATACCGGAGTGATAATTTTTTAGTTTGTTGAAGGGCCGAACTAAAAATATCACACTACTATATATATAGGGTTATGGTCCCCGAATTACACAAGTTATCAGAGTGTTCTCTTACCTCTTCTATAGAAACACATTTATAGATCTGAGCTTGTGTCAATTTGGAAGATCAAACCTCAACCTAATTCTACGTATCAGCAAACACCGATGGATTCAGGTACGGCTTCCGCTAATTTTATTGATCTTATTCAGTTCATTCTCGATTGAATCAATGTGGTTATGTCCAGATCTGTAGTAAATTATATTCTAACAAGTGGTATCAGAGCCAACCATTATTGATTCTATTGGGAAAATTTTGATTTTTTGTTTGATCATATATACATATGATGAGTTTATTAAAATTTGATACATGTTTTGCCATCTTACAACAAATTTGTGTAGCTGTTCCTTTTCATACGGCTCCTTCCCTGTTTGCTGAAGTTTTATCAAAACTGATTGAGTTTATCTACGAGCTCCTGACATTAAAAAAAAAAAAAAAGTTTTTTTTTTTATCAAACCATGCAAAGTGTTGTTCCAGTATGCGTTAAGGTAGAATATTAGTCTGGTGAATTATTCTTTTCATGATGGACATTCTCTTTTGGATTCATGCATTAAATTTCTTCCAGTACGTTCAAAGTATTATGATTGTTTTATATTATAATAGTTGTTCAACTTTATATGGAGCCATGTACTCGATTATTCATGCAGCCGTCATTTTTGACCAAGTCTTGTATTTAAACTATTTTTTCGGTTCTCATTATGTATTATGCGGATGGTTTAAAAGTTGCTTCATTTCAGCTGTAAGCATTTTTTTTTCTTTGGATCTCGGCACTGATTCAGGTTTTGTTTTAAATTTTTTAAATGGTCACGTTGGCATCACGTTTTGCGGATAGACCACAGACTAGTACTCTGACATGTATTAATTTATTTGGTGACTCCTTGTATTGAATCCAATACATCATTAATACGAATTTTTTTTTTTTTAATTTGACCTGTTCAAGATTCAAAGACTTGGCTATCCATATATGATGGATATTATTTCGGATTCCTTTTCTCTGTTGTTCGCATAAACCAAAGTTTTTTTTTTTGTGAACAAACTTTAGAGTTTTTTTGTTCTTAACCATCATTTCAGTTTAATCTTTTGATCTGTTATGTGAGTTAAGATGCAAACAAATTCAAATTATTTTTTTTTGTGTCTCTTTACAGCTGTAAATATTTTACATTAGTAGTGAATTAACTTTAAAATAATATGTCACCAAAGTGACCTCTATATTTTGGTTGTTCATGAAAATGTTTAATATTTGTGTGTAGTTATTCATGCGAATATTAGTCGGCCCAAAGGAAGGCTAATGTTTGGCCGAATCACTTACACATGTGTGATGATAGATACGTGACAATTATAAGGATTTAAGAGTGAATAATTAATCGGCCCAAAGGAAGGTTGTTATTCGACTTTTATTTATTGTCAGTATTTGATCGTTACAACAAGAGTATCACTTGCAATTAATATTACTGTCCAAAGACTTGATATTAATGTTGTACTAGATATCTTGAAAAAGAGAAATACCAATTATTTGAATTTACTACTGTTGGTTTATAATGTAAGCATACTTAACTGATTCTTTTATTGATTACAGTTAATATGACTACGGTATCTGCCAATCTTAACAATATTCCTATTCTGACTGGAACAAATTTCAAGGATTGGAAAGAGAACATATTGCTTGTTCTTGGCTGCATGGATCTTGACCTTACACTTAGGATGGACGCACCTACCCCTCTTACGGATGAAAGTTCTTCTGATGCTAGAAAGAACTTTGAGAGGTGGGATCGTTCAAACCGCATGAGTCTAATGATCATAAAACGCGGCATTCCGGAGGCATTTAGGGGTGCGGTGTCTGAAAAGATAACCAACGCCAAAGATTTCCTTGCTGAGATTGAAAAACGTTTTGCCAAAAACGATAAGGCGGAGACAAGCACGCTTTTGCAACGCTTGATATCCATGAAGTATCAAAGCAAAGGAAACGTAAGGGAGTACATTATGGAAATGTCAAATGTTGCTTCAAAACTTAAGGCACTTAAGCTAGAGCTTTCAGATGATTTGCTCGTGCATTTGGTATTAATCTCTCTTCCTTCACTGTATAACCAGTTCAAAATCAGTTATAACTGTCAGAAGGAGAAATGGACTCTTAATGAGCTCATTTCATACTGTGTGCAAGAAGAAGAGAGGTTGAAGCATGATAAGACTGAAAGTGCTCATTTGGCCTATACCCCTAAGAGAAAAGACAAAAAGAGAAAGAAGGATAATGAAGCTGCTAAGGGTCCGGCAGAAAAGAAACAACAAAAGGAAACTGATGGTTGTTTCTTTTGTAAAAAGCCTGGACATTTGAAGAAAGATTGTACCAAATATCACGCTTGGCGTGTTAAGAAAGGTATGTCTTTTGCTTTAGTCTGTTCTGAAGTAAATTTAGCTACAGTACCTAAAAACACTTGGTGGATAGATTCCGGTGCCTCTACTCACATAAGTGTTTCTATGCAGGGCTGCTTGAGCTACCGAAATCCAACTGATGCTGAAAGATACATCTATGTGGGCGATGGAAAATCGGTTCAAGTGCAGGCTATTGGGCATTTTAAGTTATTATTAGGAACTCGGTTTTATTTGGATTTATTTGATACTTTTGTAATACCGTCATTTAGACGGAATTTGGTTTCTATTTCTAAATTGGACAAATCTGGATATACTTGTTCATTTGGGAATGGTATTTTTAGTTTATCAATAAATTCAACTCTTGTTGGAACTGGTTCTCTTAATGTTTGTGATAACTTATATATGCTTGATGTTAATTCATTTTATAATGAAGCCTTGCATGTGGAATTACATGGTACTAAAAGAAAAGCTAACAAAGAAAACTCAGCCGCATTATGGCACAAGCGCTTAGGTCATATATCTAAAGCTAGAATTCAAAAGCTCGTGTCAGATGGCATTTTGCAATCCCTTGATTTTTCATACTTTGATGTTTGTATAGAGTGTATCAAGGGAAAACAGACCAAACATAAGAAAATAGGTGCCAATAGAGCAACCGACGTCTTAGAATTGATACATACAGACATTTGTGGGCCATTTCCTGAGGCATCATGGAATGGACAACAATATTTTATCACATTCATAGACGACTATTCAAGATATGGCTACCTATATCTTATACATGATAAATCGGAATCCTTGGACATGTTCAAGAAATTTAAGTTAGAGGTTGAGAACCAACTCAACAAAAGAATAAAAACTGTCAGATCTGACCGTGGCGGTGAATATTATGGTAAATCTGACGGATCAGGTGAACAATGCCAAGGACCGTTTGCCCACTTTCTAGAGGAATGCGGAATAGTCCCACAATACACAATGCCGGGTTCACCTAGCATGAATGGTGTTGCTGAGAGACGAAACCGAACCCTTAAAGATATGGTAAGGAGTATGATTTGTCATTCTACCTTACCAAAATCACTCTGGGGAGAGGCGTTAAACACAGCAGTTTATATCCTTAATAGGGTACCCACTAAAGCAGCTGCCAAAACACCTTATGAGCTTTGGACAGGCAAACAACCCACTCTAAAGCATTTTCATATTTGGGGATGTCCAGCTGAGGCAAGGCCTTATAGGCCCAATGAAAGAAAATTGGACTCTAAAACAGTGAGCAGCTACTTTATTGGTTATTCTGAGCGATCTAGGGGCTATAAATTTTATGATCCCACACTAAGGAAAATTTTTGAGATGGGAACTGCAACATTTTTTGAGGATGTAGAGTTTGGGGGGAGAAATAAAGTAAGGAACATTGCTTTTGAGGAGGAAACATCATCTATGATATCCACTAAGGTTACTTATTCAAATGATATGACGGTTGGCGTGCCTGTCATTGATCAAGAAGTAAATATGGAACCTCAACAAGACAATGTTGAAGAAAATCCCTTTCAAGTTGAAGACAATGTTCTACAAGAACAAACTCAACAACCTCAACAAGAATTACCATTAAGAAGATCCACTCGAGATAGAAAAAGTGCCATTCCGGATGATTATGTGGTATTTCTTCAAGAATTAGAGGATCACAATGGATTGGTGGAAGATGATCCTATCAACTTGCACCAAGCCATGCAAGATATTAATTCTCAAAAGTGGATTGAGGCTATGAATGAAGAGTATAAATCCATGCAAGACAATAAAGTTTGGGACTTTGTCACTTTGCCTGAAGGTGCAAAACCCATTGGTTGTAAATGGATATTTAAGACCAAAAGGGAAGCAGAAGGTAAAGTAGAAAGATACAAGGCACGTCTTGTAGCAAAAGGTTTTACTCAAAAGGAAGGCATCGATTTTAAAGAGACTTTCTCTCCGGTTTCATCGAAAGACTCTTTTAGAATAATTTTGGCGCTTGTTGCACATTTTGACCTTGAGTTACATCAAATGGATGTTAAGACTGCTTTTCTCAATGGAGACATTGAGGAAACAATTTATATGGTGCAACCAGAAAACTTTGTGGTCGGAGATCCAAAGAATACGGTTTGCAGATTAAAGAAATCCATTTATGGACTCAAACAGGCATCTCGTCAGTGGTACTACAAATTTCATAATGTAATTACCTCATTTGGTTTCGAGGCGAACATTATTGACAACTGTGTATATCACAAGTTTTGTGGGAGTAAATTTGCATTCTTGATTTTATATGTTGATGACATATTGCTAGCCAGCAACGATTTACATACATTGCATGAAACCAAGAGATTTCTTTCAAACAACTTTGAAATGAAAGATCTTGGCGAAGCTTCTTTTGTATTAGGAATCCAAATACACCGTGATCGTTCACGGGGTATTCTTGGATTGTCACAAAAAGGCTATATAGAAAAGGTGCTTGAAAGGTTTGGAATGCAAGATTGTAAAGTAGGAGATACCCCTATCGCTAAAGGAGATAGATTTTGTCTCAAACAATGCCCTAATAACATCCTTGAAGTTAATGAAATGCAGAAAATTCCTTATGCATCTATCGTAGGGAGTTTGATGTATGCTCAGGTGTGTACGCGTCCGGATATTGCGTACATTGTAGGAGTATTGGGTAGATATCTTAGTAATCCTGGAATGGATCACTGGAAAGCAGCAAAAAGGGTTATGAGGTATCTTAAGAGAACAAAGGACTATATGCTTACATACAGAAGATCAGATCAGTTGGAGATCATTGGGTATTCTGATTCTGACTTTGCTGGATGCCCAGATAGTAGAAAATCCACTTCAGGATATATATTTCTATTAAGTGGGGGAGCCATATCATGGAAGAGTGTTAAGCAATCACTCATAGCTTCTTCTACCATGGAAGCAGAGTTTGTGGCTTGTTACGAGGCATCTAATCATGGGAAATGGCTGCGAAATTTTGTCACTGGGCTGCACATTGTTGATAGTATTGAAAGACCATTAAAGTTATATTGTGACAATAAATCAGCAGTATTATATTCCAATAACAATAGAAGCTCAAGCAAGTCAAATTATATTGACATCAAGTTTCTTGTTGTGAAGGAGAGAGTGCAGAATGGTTTGATATCCATAGAGCATATTGGGACAAATTCCATGTTGGCGGATCCGCTTACAAAAGGATTACCACCCAAGGTCTTTCATGAGCATGTTGCTAAAATGGGTGTATCTTTTATTTAAGGATTTTTTGGTTTAGGGGGAGTTTGTAATAAGTTAGTTTTATGATGTTGCTCTATAATTTGGTTATGGACATACTTTAGCTTTTCTGATCAGAAATAAAGAAATAAAAGTCATTTTTCTTTTGCACTCCATTTGTTCATATATATATATTGAACATTTTGATCTCAATAAAGTAAAGTTGGACCAGTTGGAAATAGGCATGCAAAGATCACATTTCATGTAATTTCCATGCTACACATACATGATTGATCTATGTCATTTGGTTATGTTAGTATATGTGATCATTGATGGGTTTAGTTACAATGATAGTGACGGAAGCCGCTTTGGTCCTATATTAACACAATCAATGGACGAGATTGTTTTGGATATACCTTATTATTAAGATAGCTATTTGAGAGCTCATAAAGTAAATACATTTATAAAGTTGCATATGTGGCCCAGGGGGAGATTGTTGGAAATATTCAACCTATTGGGGCCACATATGCTAATGTATTGGCTATCTTATGACTAAGTCCGAATACGTGATCTAGTTTGAAATAAATATCTGAGGACTTTTAGGGTATAATTATCATGTAATATAATAATGTGTGGATACCGGAGTGATAATTTTTTAGTTTGTTGAAGGACCGAACTAAAAATATCACACTACTATATATATAGTGTTATGGTCCCCGAATTACACAAGTTATCAGAGTGTTCTCTTACCTCTTCTATAGAAACACATTTATAGATCTGAGCTTGTGTCAATTTGGAAGATCAAACCTCAACCTAATTCTACGTATCAGCAAACACCGATGGATTCAGGTACGGCTTCCGCTAATTTTATTGATCTTATTCAGTTCATTCTCGATTGAATCAATGTGGTTATGTCCAGATCTGTAGTAAATTATATTCTAACACTATCCACTTAATGCAAGCCATGATAAAATGAGAGTTACCAATGCATGAATAAATGTCTTACTTAATAAATAATTATGTCCATGAAAAATCAATGCTAGGCTAATCTGGTTTCCAAAAGAGTGAGACAAATTTCAATGGAAACAAAGTTTGTTTAGAACGTAACCAATCGACTTAACCACATTTAATTCTAAAGTAATCCAGCTGACTAAACCTTCTAAAAATATAGATTTAGAAAAACACATATGTACATTGATTGACCAAAGTGACCATTAAAGACATATTTCCATAAAAATGCTACGGTCATCAGGGTTAAGTATCGATCTAAATGAAGATTAGTTTTAAAGTTTAGAATTAAGATAATTTGTTTAGTAATAAAGTGACCGGCAAACGGTTAAATACCAAAAATCGATTAAATCAAGTGGATAAACACATTTTGCTTGACATTGAAATGTTTTACTGTATTTATTGTACAAAACCAAAAATTTTATACATTCTTATTAGTTCACTTGATATGATAACTAATGATGGTGCATGTCTTTTAAGCACCAATTTTATTAAATGAGGACAAACCAAACTAAAGTTCATTCAATATTTTAGTTGGAAAAACAATCTTCAAATGGAAATGGATGATATAGAGAAAATTTCTCATAACCAATTAAAAATATATGATTTCACTCTTGAAAGTAATTTTAAACACAAAAAAAGAAAAGCAAAAAAACCTTTCGAAAATGGCATCATTGTAAAATTCAAGCACTATATAACATGAAATAACTGATTGAATCAACCACATAACACATTTAGTATGACAATGAAATGCTTATATATATGTCTTCATTGTGTAAGCTTAATATTTAAACAATATGTTCAATGTTTCGTTTGATATTATACATAGTGATGATGCTTGCCGTTTAAGTATCAATTTTATGCAAACAATTAAGCAACAAATAATCTTAACGGACAATCAAGGTTGAAAACATGTTAACCACATAAAAGTCAAAGCAAACTGTCCAACTTTCTAATTATATATAAATAGAAGACATGATATATTGATTTTCCAAAGTAAGCATTGATGACATTTTTCCTAAGATCATATTAATCAATGGACAACAGTTATCAATCTAATGTAGTGAAAAAATTACAGTGTTAAATAGATATATTTGTAACTGATTTACAAAACATGACGAAGGTCAGCTTCGAAACCTATAGCTTTAATAGTGATTGAGTGTTCATTAAATGCTTAAATTCAAAAAAAAATTATCAAATAAATCATGTATCTTATTTTGCGTGACAACAAAGCCTATGGAAAAGTTCACTATGGAGTCTTATCCACACAAAAAATTGATCCAAACAAATTGAATGGGTCAATAACAAACATATAATGTAAATACTTATATTCTAACTATCCATATGATTTTTAATAGCATTTCTAGGTGTTTTATTTTGTGTTTTAAAAGCTTTAATTGTACATCTAGTATAAAAATTACTAAAGGTGGCCATTTACTTAAGTATTTTATATTATGATACCAACATAGCATTTTATTATATATCCACATACAAAAGGACACAAACTCTAACAAATGAGTAAATCGATGACAAAATTACCAAAAACTGTCATAGAATTCGTATGAACAAAAATTTTAATAGACAAAAATTAAGATTATCTATGATTTCTTAACTTACAATTTTCAATGAGAACTGCATGTGCTAATACCAAAGGACAAAAAAAATGAAAGGAAAAAAAAATGTAAAGCATTAAAATAAGTATATACTTTACCCCCATTATTCTTTAATGCAACAGTAAAAGATGAAGATTCAAGGGGTTTGGTTGTAACTAAAGTAACGTCCAATAAATGAGCTTTCCGTGCATGCCAACTTCATTCTCACAGTACCTCGTAATGCAGTTTATATTGAAAAGATGAAGCATAATTTACTTTAGAGAATAAACATAAAGCATAGGCCCCAAAAAAAAACAAAAAAAAAAAAACCTTTTGATTGGAATACAGTGGCACTATTAATTTTTCGATGGAATCAGAAAAGAAGACTGAAACTGTGGGATGACCATTTGCCGTAGTAGTGTAAATCAATCGCGCTGAGCATCATTCTTGGATTAGTAAGACATTTATCCAAAGGCTACATTAATCAATTCACAACAAGTGTTAATCTGAGATTACATACCAGAAAAATCTATACATTAAAAAGAAGCTTATTTACTTAGGCAAAAAATATTTTTTCTATACATTAAAAAGAAGCTTATTTACTTAGGCAAAAAATATGAAGCATAGACCCAAAAATAAACAAATAGTTTACCTTTTGATCAGAACACAGTGACACTGAAAACTATTATTTCGATGGTATCAGAGAAGAAGAATGTAACGATGTGAAAAACCTCAACTACAGTATTCTAGATCAATCGCGCTGAATATTATTCTCGGACCACTTCATCGTTGTAAAACTTTATCCAAACAAAACAAAACAAAAATTTGTTCATATTTACCTTTAAAATATGAACTGTCATACTACCTTTCCATTTATTTATTTTATCAAAATTTGACATACTTTCTTTGCATAATGCAAGTAAACTATACATGTTAACATGCTGGTTTCTCAAATTTTATCAGAAAAAAGGTAAATCTCCATGTTGGTTATTTTGCATTTACATATCTGAAAGACGTTTCATCAAACACATATCATGCAATATAAATATAATGGTGTAAATCGTGAAAACTTATAATAATGTTGCCATACCATATTTGAGAACCTAACCTTAGGAAATTGAGTAAATAAAAACTATAGGAATTGTGAAGCCTATGAACACTTCCCAATATTTTTTTAGCCAGCTAATTGCCAAGCACACAACTAATGAATCATATCTCTAATCTATAAATAAGTATAGGTAAGTTATACTTTATAAAAATGATACAGTTTTTTTTTTATTTTTTTTATTTTTTATAAATAATTCTTTCAAATTAGCAAAAGCTTTAGAAATCTCAGTCCCACCGCTGAACTCTCAATTCGCTTTAATGTTTATGGACCGCATGCACTCTCTATTTGTGCCTCAGCATCCTCTGGTAGCTCACATCTCAGAGCACAACATGCACACAATAGACACCACAACATTTTTGGTTTTCCCTTGAACTACATCATACCTTGTAGATTTTCTCTACTCAAATTGGCTACTTGGCTAGCTACGTCAACAACTCTAATTCAACTCTCAGCCTATGCCAACCCACCTAATATCGTTGCAAGATACCTGGAAAGTCGGCTTTCCATCTTCAGCTCATCACTTTGACATTATTACTTCCAACATTGATTGCAATCTGCAACCTTATAAGTCATGGTCTCTTCATCATTACTTGCTTTCAGTGAGGCTCGTAGCCTACAACCTGCAAGATATATTTTATGGTCCCTGCTATTAAATTCAACTCACTCTCAGTTTAATAGCACTTGCATAGCTTGAAACCTGCATTCAAGTTTGTTGTCTGCCTACCCACCTAATCTCCTTGCTCTCCAGCAATTCCTGGAACTCGCTTAAATACTCCATTGTTGGAACTCGCTTAAATACTCCATGTTTGCCTTTAAATGGTTTAAAGATGAAAGTCTCATACATGCGAATAGTAAGAAGGGGTTATACCTCAAAGTAGGCCGTAAAGGTTTGGACGTCGCACTGATCTAGAAACGTACGTGCCGATAGACAGAGGGTAGAACGGTATAATTTGGGTGAATGAAATAGCATTACTGAGCATAATTTGGCAACTGCTGTTGTATAAGAAAATAGTATTCTAAACCTCATGTACAACCGATGTCGTATAGGAAGATAATCATACCATTTATAAATGTCACATAATACATTTGTTTATTAAGATGGGTTCTAGATACAACTTGTTTGTTGTTTCGCATAAGCTGCTTGCATATAGAGAGTTAAAATGTAAACTGAATGAGGCAAAGGTCAATGAAATAAGCAATAGCGCATACTGAGTTACCACTCCAGCAAACCATTGTTTAAAATGTAAAATATTAAGTTCAGTTCTTAACGATGTTTAATATCAGGACATCACTCCCAGATGAGGTATGCATAATACACGTTAACTTTAAAAATCAAATTTACATAACGACACTTAACTACAAAATAGTATATGTAAGTCATTTTACGTTTTAATTACTAATCAGCATCATAAATTACAATACGTTACAATTTATCATTGACTAAAAATTACAATTTACTAAATATTGAACATTATAATAAAGTAACTATTGAACATTGTAATGCATTATACATTGAATTTAGAAAAAGAACCGAAAAAAATTAACAATATTTATTTCAAGGTGTATAGAATTCAAATAGCGATTAAGTTACTTAAGTTGAAGTAATCATATGAAATAGTATAAAAAAAAGCTAGGCCATCAAACAGGACAGCAACACAGTAAACATGTGTAGCACACAATAATAATAACTAAATAAATATAATTGATCAATAATAACTAAATAATAGAGTGAAATTTAGTTTAAAAATTATTTTGAAGAATAAATATAATAGAGTGAGATTGATTAGGGATAGGTCTAGAGGAAAAGTGGCAAAGAATAAATCCCTTGCTAGGAGTATAAGTCTCTGTTGTTCAACATACAATATAATTCTACTTGATTACCTGAAATAGCTAGATAGCAGAGAGTATGTTACATGGCTATATATGTTATGCTGAAAAAGATACAGTAGAATATATTATATTTTGGTAGAACATACTGACACAGGTTATCAGGAGAATTATAAAATACGAAGGTGAAATGTGATCATAGAAGCAAGGCTTTATGTTCTCAATCATGTCTTCATGGTTTGAAACTGATGCAGTGGTGTTATTCAGTGGCAGACATTAACATAAAATAAGAGGAAGAAGGATGCAGAGAAGAAGGTTTATATATTTTCCATACCATTTTCTAAGTAAAAGGCCTACTCTTATAGCTAATACAAAGCATTTCTAGCCGTTGATTCCTAACCACTAAAGCAATAGTGGTCTGCACCAACTAGCATTTGCAATTTAAAAGAAAAACAGGTAATACTGGAAATTACTGAAAAGAGAAAATGCTGGAAATATTGATAACAGTTATCTGGTCTTCTGGAAGACGCTCTTTTGTCAAGATATCTTGCTAGCCTATGAAGGGCCCGTTTGGGTGTATAGATGCAATGATACTGTATCAGAAACACATCCAATAACAATATTATCCAAATTCATTGTGTGTGTGTATGCGTGCGCATACAGATATCCTTAGTTAAAACAAAAACATATATATGGTAGTATTAGAGAATGAGAATAAGGGAAGACGAATACATACTTGTCCGTTATAACTGTGAAATAAGTATAAGTATGTTTGACAATTTACTTACAACAGCAATCTATGATAGATAATATAGTCAAACTGTCAAAAGTGTTTTGTAAGACCTAAGAAGGAATAAGAAAAAGATGACTATCTTACCACCAATGGTTGTTAAATACTTAATTATCATAAACTATTTTTATATTCAACAACTTCGGTTCTAAAGATAGGAAAAAAAATCCTGATGATCCAGTAATTGTCTTCCATAATCTTGGTTTACCACTCCTTATCTCCTACAACCAGCTAAAGTAAGGCTAAAATAAAATTGTTGCATAATATACATATGGTCTCTTATATTTCCTTATATGGTACGCATATATGGGAAGGAAAAGGTAGACATAAAGATCCTAATTTGATTGTAACTCATAATGTAGTTTATCGGCAATGGAAGGTAGAACAGTGCATAGTAGAAGATAAACTTGACTCAAAGTAATTATGAGTGGTTTTCAAATAATTTGGATCATTTCAGGGATTTAGTTTCATATTATTACATAAAATAGTAGACAGCAGTTGTAACACCCCACCTCCGCCAGGGTGGCTCTTGCAAGCACTCTGACTTTGGAGGGGCATTTGAATCAGGTAAACATGCATAATGATATATCAAGGCAGAACAAGAACATATGTATATATGTAAACAGAGTAAATAAGATAAGTAAAACAGCGGAAGATTTCAAACCATTTCAAAACAAGTCTGGTACAACATAATGTCAACTTTCCAAATACACAAGTCTAGATAAAACAACATTTCTGAAAAACTGAAATACATAAGTACTATCCCCAAAATAAGTGATAACCATAGCTAGCTTCATGTCAAGACCGTACATGAGCTAAAATCCCACAACCAAGCGATCAGAAATCCAAGCTAAGCTCCAATATTCCCACCCTGAGAACCTGGGGGGGGGGGGACGGAAGAAAAGAGGCGAAAGGAAAACAGGTCAGTCAAAAAGACTGAGTAAGCCCTACTACAATCAATGTAAACTGATAAAGTTAACTGACATGAGAAGCAGGGATGAACATAAGGATAACAACATACTAGCATGATGATTAACTAACAAGGTAGATAAAGGTGTCATCGCATAATCAGGATTAAGGTTTTTGCACCACAGGTGTACTAGCAAACTAACATGACTTGAATATACAAGTATTGATCCCTTGGCCCAAGCTTTGGCCCAATAACATGAAATGACCCTAATACAAGGTCTAACCAAACGGTCTAGTCGATCGGCTCCCTATAAGCCTAACTCGTCACGTGTTGGTGTCCATACGGCCCAAACATAATTGTAGTTAGACTGTGTCGGGTCTCCCGTCGGGTGTATCAAGCCCTAGGGTGTCAACCCCTGGACACCATAATCATGCGTGCACAGTCTCGATCTACTGGTACCCGTGCATGTTTTCCCCGGCTTCGGACTGTGTGCACGACCATAGTCCGCCCGGAACTACACCGGCGTACCACTCTGCCGTCGTTTTTGGTCACTTACCTCCAGTTCATTAATCGTGCCCCCACCCTAGCCTAGTCCGTAGGGCCATAATGATACAAACTTGGGATTACTGCTGGAGTGGACCCCCCATTGCTAGGATTTTTCTAGTGGGTTAAGTACGGTTTAACCCTCTTGCTAATCATGGATTAACTTGGTTAAGTGTAACGATGAGCTCACGACTTAACCCTGATTAATCTACCAAGCCCAAATTGGTTAAGTACTAAGTGGACCATGACTTAACCCTAATCATGAGGCATTAATTAATTTAATGCGCCTTAACCTCTCACATTAGACCTTGTTGTGGTTACTTGTTAAGCCGGGCGGGTCCGGGTAGCTTTACACCACAACTTGGTCTAACCTCGGGTTCAAGGTACAACATGGCCAACTTCTCACATTGGGTCCTATTGTTTGTAGCAACTAGTTAAGCCGGTTGGTTCCGGGTAGGTTTACGCTACAAACTCAACCCAACCTCGAGTTGGTCACACTTATCTTTTCTAAGTGTCATGTCCATCATGTTTCCAAAACTTGTTACAAATTTTTAAGCAATTGGGTAGACCTAACTTAATAGGTAAATTCCCAATGGGTAGACCTAAATTAATAGGTAAATTCCCAATCTTATGTTTTTATGTCTTTTAAGTTTACCCAACCCCAAACGGAATCCCATCGCTTACATATCGCAATAGCGCATAAAGGATAGAAAGAGGGAACTTGGCATAATCATGACATAAAGGTGTTGAAGCCACAAGTTCAACATGGTGGCATATGAAATGTACATGTGTCCATATACTTGCATATTACATTTTTAGGCCTCAAAAGCATGCATAAAACCAAACTTAGCATATTGGTAATACATGGTGATAAATGACATGTAGAAATGGCCATAAGTTCGCATTTAGCCTCACATGCAAGTTATCATAAGAGATATGATAACTTACATGTTGCTAAAATGCAACCTTTAGCATAAAGCTTGAAGCTTTATGTTCATATACTCAAGATAAGCTTGCATAACATGATAACATGAACAAAATGATCACCCCAAACTTGCATAACATACATGGCAAACTTGCCTATCATAACATAGCAAACTTGCATAACATAACATGGCAAACTTGCATATAAACTTGCACATCATAACATGATAAACTTGCATATCATAACATGATTAACTTGCATAACATAGCATGGCAAACTTGCATAACATAACTTGCATATCATATGACAAACTTGCATATCAAACTTGCATAACATAACATGATAGACTTGCATATTACATCATAGTAAACTTGCATAACATATCATGATAAACTTGCATATCATATCATAGCATACTTGCATAACATGATAAACTTGCATATCATATCATAATGATCAAACACAACTTGCATCATTCATTAACTTTAGAGTTTAAGTATGAAAGTAGAATAGGGCTTACAATGCTTAGGAAGTCACAAAAATATGACAAAGCCCTTATGAAATCAATTAAACCCAAAATGCAAGCTCTAATAGAAAATCCCTTGAGCCAAAATGATCAAAACCCTTGCTTTATGATGCAAATATAGAAACTTGACTTGAATGCAAGCTAATGACACTCATACAAGCTTGAAAACACTTGTATGCATGGAAAATCTCATAGAAATTTATTTAGGAATTTTATGAAGAGAGTGGAGGCCATGAGAGGTAAAATTTTGCCATAGTTTAGTTGTATGAGTGAATAATGTTGATTTAGGCTTAGGTTAGTGTCTTATTTATAGAGATTAGGATTAGTTCTAGCCTTAGGATTAAACCCTAATTCCAATCTCAGCCCTCAAAACCGAATCCGGCCCCCAAACTCAACACAAACCCAAAATGGTGCACCAGGCAGAACTGCCCGGCTGGACCAAGTCGACAGCCAAGTCGACAGGGCTGTCGACTTGGGTCCAACCAAGTCGACTCCCAAGTCGACAGGGCTGTCGACTTGGGTGCTCTGGCGGGAATTTTCCCGCCTGCCCCAATCTGACCAAATTTTCCAAATTCAAACTTGAATTTGAAATCTGTTTTGAACTTGCAATTTTCTGAAAACTTCGTTGGGCCTTAATCGGGTCATACGGACTCCGATTTTCGAAAACTCGGACTCTATTTCGCGTATTTTTCCGAGACGAACGCAATGGTATAGTCCGTTTCCCTTGATTCAGATTTATAAATTAAATTCTACCTCGATTTACGTAATAATAGGTTATTGAAAATACGGGTTGTTACAGCAGTGATGTACAAAAAAAGTATAAATGCATTTTGTTTCGTATTTCAACGTACAAAAGCATAAAATGAAACCCAATCACAGCAGAAGATATACCATATAATTTATATTGAAGTACACATCTAACTGTTATTATAAAATAAAACAACATTAAGGAATCCTATAAATATAGACCTTGTCTTCTACAGAAGAAATTGTTTGTTCAATAGTTCGATTACAAAATATCAATGACTCTATCCCGAGTTACAATCAGTAATGATGGTTCGGCTGCGAAAAACAAATAAAAATCGTCAGTAATCTTCTTCAACTTGAAATATATTGTAACATCTAAAAAAAAAAGAATTCAAAACTATCACAATTGAAACTCAATCAATTTAAAACAACCATAACCCGCGTTTACCATGCTTAATTGTAGAAACCAAAAATAATAAAAATAAGTCAAAATTACTAACCTGAAAACCCGTAGTTTTCAAAATCGTCTTTCAGGCGGCGGAGGGATAACATCGACGCTCACATCAGGGTTGAAGGATTATATGCCAAGAAAAGTGACATCAGCGCGTCATCACATAAAAACCGGCCGATAAATTTAGAGGTTTACTGCGATGAACGGGGGGATTTTGGAATTGGGGTTAGAAATTTGGAAAAAGAAGAAACTGAATATGACGATGGGGAAAGACATAACTCGGTAGATGACAATGATTTTTCCGTAACCGACTACTATATTTTACAATAATTCTCTCCCTATACGAAGGCGGCTTATTTGAGCGACACGTCAGATGTAGTAAAAAGAGAAGCCATCCAACTCAGCATTTTCTCTATTTTGCTTTCTATTATAGGTAATATAACATATATATAAATTCTACAGCGACTATTCTGAATTTTAAACTGGACATAACTTTTGATTCCTGTTATGAAATTTCAATTTTTCAGCTTCGTTAGAAAGTATTGTTAAACAGATTCTAATATTTCTTATTTCACTAAAATCCGATATATTTTGAATCATGTACATTCAATTGAAATTTGAAATCGAATTTTCAAACTATCGCGTCATTTCTAACTCCTTTTATAATTAAATTAAAAAATATTTGTTCTAACTTCGATGTAAATAAAATTTTCGTTGTTATTATTTAAAATAAATCATTTTAAATATTAAAAATCCATTAAAATTTCTAAAATTAAAATTTTAAATTGGTTCATAAATTGCGGGTTGTTACAGATCAGTCCTAACTTCTTTAGTTTACTCAAAAAGCACGCTTATCTTCTATCAATGTCAATATAAAATGGCTAGATCTCTTTATTAAAATCTTTCAATTGTGGTTTTCTTTTTTGTATTATGTTACTTAGAAGTACTTCTACAAAGTCGACGATCAATTTATGTGACGATGATTGTATTAATTTTTAGATCATTGTTATTTTCATCGTTGATAGTCGTTAACTGCTATAAACTATTATTATGCCTTTGATTGTCATAACGATCTAATTTGAAATCTTTTAGCAATAATTTTAGTAACATATTGCTGACAAGAGACTATTATATGGGACTAGATGCATGTCACGTAATTTCCTAGGATTTGATTATTTAAGTCTAGGAATTGTCTCACAGTTCAGGACTCCATTTTCGGCTCTTCGTATTTTTATGCCAAATTTGTTTCTCATTTCTATAGGCCATCAAATAAACCAGGTCAAGTTAGGGCTATCAAAATTCAAATGTCCTTAGGTTACTATTGACGGCACATGTTAGGGCACCTTAATGGAATATTATAAAACTTTTCAAATCCCTACTAATTTTATTTTTCTAACCAATGAGATCAAATTTTATGAATTTATTATTTTGCAAAGTTGAATAATGTATGAAATTTGAAATGTTGTGTATCTTCAGAAATTGCACCTTTTGCGGAAGCGATCAGGATCTTATTTACCAAGTTACTTAAAGATGATTTTAATGAAAACAACACAGATATGAAATTACACGCACAAACACAAGATATTCCACCCAACCATCCTCTTTATTGATTCACAAAATACAAATTTTGTTTACACTTAATGGATCAAAACCAAAACTACAATTGAATCAGTAACATTATTAAGAAAGGGAAAGAATATCTGAATTCATATAACTAATTTTAGAGAAGGAGAACAATGAAGAACGATGACAAACACTTGGATCAACTATTTCGTTCTCAATCCCATCATTATAATCTAATCCTAGATGCTGCTTTTATAAGAGAATAGAAGGCTCAGGCAAAATATCCAATTTGCCCCTTAGAATTATCATAGATTAAAGATGATAAAAACTAGATCGACTTAAACCTAAGCTATCTTCAATCTTCAAACTATCTCCTCTATCACAAAGCACTTCCTAACAATGTCTTCTTCAACATACATGTGATTTTATGTCAC
Organism: Allium sativum; assembly: GCA_030737875.1. NCBI lineage: Eukaryota > Viridiplantae > Streptophyta > Magnoliopsida > Asparagales > Amaryllidaceae > Allium > Allium sativum. The sequence continues at coordinate 327,635,761 of CM060926.1, forward strand.
AAATCACAACACTCAACCTTGATATGAAATCACTTCGTCAAGTAAACTTCCAACAATCAACAAACAAGTCATCGAGCTCTTTCAACACTCACCTGCTCTCAATTAAAACAATTACAAATACACCCATCAGCCGCAAGTGATGCATCTTCCACCATGAGCTGCATCACATAGAAACAACTAGTCTTAAAAATGCTTATAATACCATAAAGATATTCGTCTTGTCTTAGTGGAGTTTACAACTCGACACCCGTCTGTCATTTGACCTGAGCCTTTTCCTTGACCATCCTAGATCCCTCAAGCATCTTCAATATGAAGACCCCTGTTTAAGACATCGGTACTGACCAAATTAACCTCTCCATCTTGTTGTGTACTAGGTTCTTCAACCGTCGCTCGCCTTCCATAGTCGACCACAGATGTAACCACCCTGATTTTTAGAACCAATTTAAGAATTTTAATTTAGCTATTTTAATTGATTTTGAATATTTAAAATGATTTATTTTAAATTATAATGACTAAAAATTTATTTAAATCGAAATTAGAAAATATATTTTTAATTTAATTATAAAAGGTGTTTGAAATGGCATGGTAGTTTGAAAATTCGATTTCTAATTTCAAATGAATGTACAGAGTTCAAAATAAATCGGATTTCAGTAAACAAGAAATATTTAAATCTGTTTGATTATATCTTTCTAACGAAAGTAAGAAACTGAGATTTCATAATATAAATCGAAAGTTATGGTCAGTTTAAAATTTAAAATAGTCGCTATGGAATTTATATATATTTTAAATATATTATAGCCCTTAAAAATAGCCATTTTGCAAAAGAGCTCCGTTTTCAATGAAACCATTTTTATTGGATCCAGAATGTCAAATTATTGCTAGGTTTAAATTTTCATAATATTTGGAATTAATATGTGAGCGTGGCAAATTTAAATGTGTTTGGTATTTTCATTTTGAATTGGATTGACCAGAAAATGGCCATTTTTCAAAGGATCTCCAAATTTGACGAAATTAATTTTGTCAGGACCGTATTGTCAAAACATAGCTTGATTTATTTTTCTATAATTTTTGGAGTCAGTTGTGGCCCCGATAAATTAAAATGTACGTTTAAAATTCACTATATCGATTTATAATTTAATTTTGATGAAAACTGATCGAAACAGTCGAATTAGCTTACGAAACATATCCCATTGTATCCGAATTGGGGGTATTTAGTTAAGGACGACAGTCATTGGGTTTGATTTGGAGTTCGTATGCGAAAATTAGTTTTTAAGAAATAATTAGAAATAAATATAATATATATGTAAATACTGCTTATTCCCTCTAACCCTAAGTCAAAGTTTTCCTCGGTCAACGTTCTTCCTAGCCACTCTTCCTGCGATCAAAGGCGATAGATCCTTCTCCCGCAATTATCTCCAAATCGGTTCAATAAAATTATTAAAGCAAAAATGAAGTGCTCCATAAGATCTCCACATCCAACGGTAGAGATTTGAAATGGATTTGTCATTTGCTCGAATTTGGTGCTCAAAACTGCATCATTCGAGATGATTTTGGCAATGATGGTGGGCCGATTTGGCCAGCGTGGGAGGCACGGGGAGTCGCTGTGAAAGCGGAGGCGATGGCGCCATCAGATCGGCCTCCGGTCCCCTTGAGAAGCAAAGGCTGGTGATTGATTGTTTTGAGCGAGCATCGGGTTTTGACCAGAAAGGAACGACGGAGAGGATAATGTTTAAAATATTATTAAAGGTTAAATTAAAATTTTAATTTAATTAATTACCTATTTAATTATCAAATGTATAACTTATCATATATATTCTATACGAGGTCGGAATTCGATGACTTCGGATCCGTTGGAATCGCAGAAAAGAGAGCTACAACATGGGACTGACCAGAACCAGAATGGAGCACGTTGGAATTTAAGGCAACTTTGAACCCGAACAGTGTTAAAATCATCGCCAAATAAAGACCAGCGGAGTGGAAACCAATGTAAGAATTCTTTCTCACACAACTATTTTTATTATGTAATTATATCATAGGTTGTAAATGGGGCTTAGTAGCTCCTGTCACTACTTTTTGCAAACCATGGTTGATTATTTGTTAGGATTGTGATTGGAATTGTCATTGATTGATATTGTTGTATGTATAAATTATTTATATAAAATGTACATAAAATTTCAGGAAATGAAATTAGAATAAATATTCATTTACAAATCGGACGGTTTGTTTATGTACACCTATTTAACTGATATTGATTGGGACGATAAATTTTACACATCGCCCAACCGCACAAATAATAAACAGTATTTGTTGGTTGAAAATCCCACACGGGTATTAACATGATATTTGACAAACACTAATCCCAATATTTAGTTGTATGTCGATAAATTGATGGATAGGCCGTGATAAGCGTTATTTATTTATTTTAATGCTTATACAGTTGTAAAATACACTCTGGATGATGTATGAATGTTGAATGATTATTTATCATTATTGTTGAATACATGTGATGTATGAAATCCATATAACTGAAATTATATGGTAATTGATTGAGTCGCATTGTGATTCAGAAATAACGAATAATTTATAATAATATTCGGTGAATAATTAAATTATGATTTTGATGTCCGATTTTGGATGGACACGAAAATATAAAAATTATGAAGCTGGGTTAAGTATAGAAACGCTATTTTTACCCCAAACGGGTTTATCGATCGATTTTATTCATTTTAAAATCATATCTAACAGAATTGATTTCAAAATCTGATATTTTGAAAATATTACCATTTTAATATTATAATGATATGGGATATTCAAAATTGAAAATGAAGTTAAAATCGATATGAAAATGAATTTATAAATAATTTATAAAATACATTTTAAATAGAAATCGACGATATATATGTTATATATATATAATGGTTTGAATAGAATGTGTCGTGCAGCGACCGTTCGTGAATTTCAACCATCAACTTCAAATTGTTGTAACGAGAGATCCGACAGTCGGATTCTCCTAAAACCGGAACCGTTGGGTTCATATCGAAAAGTCTTTCCAATTAATATAAAAGATTTAAATTTAAATGGTCGGATTTTAAGATACGTCCAAATCAATTTCAGAAAAGGTCGCTATGGATGCAGTTCGGTGGCCGTTATTGGAAACCAACTGTAAGGGTCTTAATAAAATTATTAAAAACATGGAAAAATTGTACAAAATCATAATAAATGGCTTGGAGAGATTTTGGATGAAAAATTTCAGTTTTGAAAAGATAAAATATATTTTTATCGAAATGAACTAGTTAGTAACTAGAATAATAATCCAAACGATTATTAAATAAATAAACTAGATTTGAAAAAGGGGTTTTAAAATAGCCAAAATTTTCCAATGAATATATTGGGATGGATTTGAATGGAAATTATCTTTGGATATTTCGATATTGGATTCCGTGATTATACGGATATAGTTGAGGAATTTGGAAGATACATATATATATATATATATATATATATATATATATATCGTTATTCCTAATACAATAATTTTTGGTTTTAGAATTTGATATTGAATATAAGCCGATATAATTTCTATTCAGAGCCTTGTATTTAATATCAAATTGGATTTTGGGTTTGTCGTGAATGGTGTCTTTATTAACACTGTTCTTAAACCCCGACGAGAAAAGAATATATCTTTTAAACAAGATTTAGAGAAGTTCTCCAATTAATTAATATTTAATTGGAATTGAATTGAAACTGGATTTTGGGTTTATCGTGAACGGTGTTTTAAATAACATTTGTTTTTTAACCCAATTAACGGTGAAGAAATGATTTGGAATTTATAAATCTTTTTATTAAGATTTAATGGAAAATTTTCAAAGTAAAGTTTTCCAGTTTAATATATTAAATTGGAATTGAATGGAATTTGATTTGGTAATAATCGAAGTGAGCTTCTGTAAAGGAAGACCATTACTATATATGGAATTTAAAAGGCTTTGTCGTAATTCAATTTATATTATTAGTCTGATACGGGAATTTATATCGATTATACACTGTTATGATTTCAGTGTAGATTCCATTTTGATGGAAGATGATTTTGGGTTTATCGTGAACGATGTTTTAAAGGACATTGGTTCTTTAATCCAGTTAAAGGCAAGATTAATTTTTTAAAGTTGAACAATCATTGAGTAATGATTTTTGGAAGATTAAAACTAAATGGAGTTCAAATGAATCTTTAATTAGATTGGAATGGAAATGGGGTAATTAAATTTATCGAAATCATGAAATGATCGAGAATGGAGTACCATCAGTTTTACTCCAGGCGATAGTTAAATCTTTAATTAGATTTGAACGTGAAATGGTAATTAATTTATTGATAGCAACATGGGTGTTAGATATGAAGCACTACCAGTTTTCTCCATGGGATGAATATGTTGGGATTGGAAAATAAAATAAATGGTTACTTCGGTAAGGCTTGATAATCCCGACTAGTTAATAAAATCTTTTGAAAACGATATCAAAAGGAAGATTAAAGAGAAAATTTAAAAGAATTTATCTTTGATAAAATTAATTGGAACCTTTCCCTAAAAATGTGAATATTTGAATAAAATAATATTCTGAGTTGGAATGAGGCGTATGATGTGTTTTTATAGCACTTGATTATAAGATGCGCGAGTTATTTAGAAAGGCCAGGTTTATCCCATTTTGAATAACTAATACGGCGACTAAATTTCGATGATATGAAGACGGTGGTTGAAGACCGGATATCTTCACATCGTTTGGATGATTACTGATTTCTTGATTGGGATGTACACCCAACACAAGGTAATAAGTGGTGATCGTCCAGACGTACGTGGAGATCGACCGGATATGCGAGGGCCTCTCTCCTGTATTAGACTTATGGGACGAGGAATAAGGTGCCTCCGGTTTCGTTCAAACCCAGAACGGACTTGCAAATGGATGGTATGTCTGACATTGTATTCCTTTATACTATATTCGTTGATCTCTGGTAAATATATATCTGTTTGGCGGCGGAGAATTTATTCTCTTTCTTAATGCCCTTCTCTTAGACATACGAGCTTAGAGGTTATATATTGGTGGAAATCAATGGTACGGTATGGATTGACAGTGTGACATGCTGAGATGCAAATGATCAAGGCTTTTGTTGAAAAGCAGAGCCTTGTGGTTGATGATCAAAGCACAGCTTTAATTAGCACTGCTTTTTGTAGCGTTAATTCGCGAGCTTCACTCCTCGGTATGAACCAAAAACGTGATAGTGACTGCATGGAAACGGAAATATGTTAGTTCTAGCTATGAGTAACATCATGGTATGGAGCCCAGACTGTTTACTTATGTGGATGTTGGAAACTTTATAGTTGGAAAGCGAGGTACCTCGGATATGATTTGAGTCCCTAGAGTCTCATATGGTCGAAAACAGACAGTAGTGTCGAAGTACTGGCCATTTTAGAGGTTCGATAGAACCGGCTAACATATAGTTTATGGTATTGCCAATCATCGACGGATGACCAGCCATGAAGATTCAAGGGGTTCACTGTGAGGGATCCTGTGGCATTTGCTAGAATGTCTCGAAATCGGTGAGGACGGTCCCTTGCCTCGGTACATAGATGGAAATCCAATTTCCAATACGTGATTTCACGATTTTAGTTGTAAATATATATATGGCGACGTAATATAATGGTACTTACGCCGCTTATGATTGATACATTTACATTTAAAGTTGATTTCTTCACTTATAGTAATAATAAAAGATGCAATTTCGTGTATCAAGCATATTTGGATATTATAAAAGAAAACTCTATCCTTCGGCTTGCGTTGCATTGTGTGATGGGACCTGAGTCTTATAATAGCTTCATTTTTCTGTTTAGCATTGCACTGTTTGTTTTATGCACTGGTATTCATGGTGGATAAACAAGTTCCGTGTTATACGGCATGGTCCCGTGATTTACCTAATTTTAAAATAAAAGCTAATAACTGTTTTAGTTCTCACACCAGTCCCATGACTGACTCGGAGTTTATTGTTTTAACCTAAACTCTGGGTGCCCATATTTTCCACATGGGAAGCTAGTAGTTTTGGTATTTACAGAGATTTCTTACACAGGATCCTGGATTTACAACTAGAGCTATATTCAAAAAGCTTTGTATCCGTATATTTCTTTCATCTGTTGTAGTTGATGTCTTCCACTGCACATTATTCTTATGTATTATTTTTCCGCTGCATTGTATTTTAAATCTCTAATATTTTTCAATGTATATTATTTATTTGAACTCTGGTATCTTATGCTCTGTTGTTGTAACAACCCGAAAATCTGGGCCAGTTTAAAAATTTTATTTTGGCAATTTTAACGAATTTTGATTATTTAAAATGAATTATTTTAAATAATATCGACGATAAATTTATTTTGAATATAATTCGATCGTATATATTATATACGCCGTCGTTAGAATGTAAATAATTATATATAATTATAAAAGGAATTGAAAATGGCGCGGTAGTTCAATAATTCGATTTCAAACTTCAATTGAATGTACCGGGTGCAAAACAATCCGGATTTTAGTGAAACCAAAAATGATAGGATCTAATTGATAATATCTTTCCAACGAATCCGAAAAATCAAAATTTCATAGCGGGAATCAAAAGATATGTCCAGATGAAAATTCTGAATAGTCGCTATGGAATTCAGGCCCTTAAAAATGGACATTTTGCAAACGACCTCGGATTTCGACGAAACCAGTTTTGTTGGGTCCGCAGTGTCAAATTATTGCTAGATTCCAAATTTCATAATTTTTCGAATCAATATGTGAGCGTGGCAAAGGAAAACGCGTTCGACCGGTTTCAGTTGATTTTAATCGACTGGAAAATGGCCATTTTTCTAACGGTCTCAGAATTCGACGAAACTAGTTTTGTTAGGACCGTATCGTCAATACGATGCTAGAAAATATTTTTCTGGAATTTTTAGAGTTAGTATGTGACCCCGGTAATTTGAAATGTACGTTTAAAATTGAATATAAGTGATTTAAATGTAAATTCAACGGAAACTGATTCAAACGATCGAATCAACCTACGATACATATCCCATTGTGTTCGGAATAGGGGTAATTAGCTATGGACGACAGTCGTTGGGTTCGGTTTGGAGTTCGAATGGAAAAGTAACTTTATGGATAACTAAATAATTAAATAAAAATGGAATATATATATATATATATATAATCTCCTTAAACCCTAACGCCACCCTCATAACTTCAGCCGCCATTTCGAAATCAACGCACCGCATCCTCCCGATTTCAACCTTCATTCTCTTCCAATTTAGATCGAGATTAAATCCAGCTTCAAAACCAAAATCGAACTACCTTTTGAGCTCTTCCATTTAGTTCGGGTTTGATTGGATTTTGTTAACCCGTTGGTGAGATTTTTCCGCCCAAATCCACGCAGTTCGAGGCAATTTTTGGGGCTCTCCGGTGGTGCGAGCGTGACAGGGCGGCGGCCAATGGTGGCGCTGACGTTGGCGGTTGATGTGGTAGTGGCCGATCCTAGTACGGTGGAGCGAGGTGATGGCGGCGATGGAAGGTTTTTCGAAGTTGGGTTCGTGTTTTTTTCAGCTGAAAGAGGAAGACGCGATTGGATACAGGAGCGGCCCAGATTAATTCTAATGTAATTAGTGAAGTATTAGGGAAAATAATTATTTTATTAATTGTTTAAAATGTAATCAATGTTTAAAATGTTGTATCTCTTTCATATGAATTCAGAAAATTGCAAACTGAGATGCGTTGGACTCGCATCGTCGACCACTATACAATGGAACAGACTAGAACTGAAACGGAGTCAATTAGAGTTTTAGAAAAATTCAAATTCGAAACCAATCAAAGTGAGAATTTCTCACCTTTCAATTTCCTTTCTATTTATATATATATACTAGGATGCAGACGGTGCTTAGTAGCACCCGACACAATCGTCCACAGACCATGGACTTGTTTGTTTGGTTGCATAGATTAGTATATGATGTGATTTGAATTTGGTTGTTTGGTGGTTTTGGTTGATGTGTGAATGGCGTGGGCCTTCACTAGACCGGGGATAAGGCTAGGCCTTGTCCCGTTTCTAGTATCGTGCCTTTATGCCGCCGAAATTTTCTAAAATATGTTAGAAAAATAAAAATATCATTTTATTCAAAGAATGAACTGAATAGAAATTCATAGGTTGAAATAAAAATGTTTTATAGTTGAAAATATAATTTTAACGTGAAGTGAATAAAATAAAATATTCATTTATAAACCGGACGGTTTGTTTATGTACACCTATTTGAATGACATTGATTGGGACGATAAATTTTACACATCGCCCAGCTGCACAAATAAAATATGTGTTTGATTGTTTGAAACCCCACATGGGTGTTGGGATGAAATATGAAGTTCACTCATCCTGATTTATTAAATATGTCAATCGATTGATTGACAGGCTGTTATAAGCGTTAGATATCTATATTTGATGCTTATACAGTGTAGTGCACTTTGGTTGATGGTTGATTATTTTTCAATGCTATTATATACATGTGTTGTATGAAAATCCATATAATTAACTTTATATGGTAATTGATTGGGCCTCATTCCAATTTGAAAAATAAAGAATAATAAAGAATAATATAAAATAAAGGTTCATGTGTTGACAGTATTCATCCATTGAGATTGGTCATGTGTTGAACGAAATATTTTAGTAATAAAATTTACATCTTTATCAATATAAAATAAAGGTTCATGTGTTGACAGTACTCATCCATTGAGATTGGTCATGTGTTGAACGAAATATTTTAGTAATAAAATTTACAACTTTATCAATATAAAATAAAGGTTCATGTGTTGACAGTACTCATCCATTGAGATTGGTCATGTATTGAACGAAATATTTTGATAATAACAACTATTTTGAAAAAGAAATATTTGAAATAGAATATTTGAAAATAGAAATTTATGAAGCCGTGTTGATTAGATTGACGCCATTTTGACGTAAATGATATTTATATCGATTTTATTCATTTCGAAATGAATTGAATTAAAAATGATTTCGAAATGAATTGAATTAAAAACGATTTCGAAATGAAATGAATTGAAAACGATTTCGAAATGAATTGAATTGAAAACGATTTCGAAATGAAATGAATTGAAAACGATTTCGAAATGAATTGAATTGAAAACGATTTCGAAAGGAATTGAATTGAAAACGATTTCGAAAGGAATTGAATTGAAAACGATTTCGAAATGAATTGAATTGAAAACGATTTCGAAATGAATTGAATTGAAAACGATTTCGAAATGAATTGAATTGAAAACGATTTCGAAATGAATTGAATTGAAAACGATTTCGAAATGAATTGAATTGAAAACGATTTCGAAATGAATTGAATTGAAAACGATTTCGAAATGAATTGAATTGAAAATGAATTCAAATTGAATTGAAAGCGAATTGAAATGAATTCAAATTGAATTGAAATTTGAATTGAATAGAAATGAATTTTGAAACGAATTTATAAAGAAGAATTCAATTTTGCTTTGAATTGAAATGGAAGTTGAAATAGATTTTGAAACGAATTTTAAAACTATTTATATAATTCGTTTTAAATAGAAATAGACGAAATATATATTATATATATTATATATATAATATAATGGCCTGAATAGAACGCGCCGCACCGCGGCAGTTCGCGAATTTCGACCATTTATTTCAAACGGACATTACGGGAGATCCGACCGTCGGATTCTCCTAAAACCGGAACCGTTGGGTTCGTATCGAAAAGATCTTTCTAAGGAATATTAGAAATTAGAAATCTAACGGTTGGATTTGGAATTATGTCCAAATCAAATTCGAAAAAGGTCGTTGTAAGTGCAGTTCGATGGCCATTGATGGAAATCGACTGTACGGGCCTTGATAAAATTATTAAAAATAATAATAATTTGTGTAAAATCATAAGAAATGATTTGGGAAAAATTAGGATGAAAAACTCCATATTTGAAAGGATAAAAATAGATTTTTATCGAAATGAACTAGTTTTGAACTAGAATTATAATTCTATTTATTTTTAAATAAATAAATTGAATTTGAAAAGGGTTTTAAAAATAACCAAAATTTCCAATGATTGCATTGGAGTGGATTTGAATCGAAATTGTCTTCGGAATATTTCGATGTTGGAATTCGTGATTATACAGATGTTGTTATGGAAATTTGAAAGATATATATTTATATCGTTATCTCCAATACGACATTTGTTAGTCGTAGAATTTGATATTGAATATAAGCCGATATATTTTCTATTCAGAGCCTTGTATTGAATATCAAATGTGATTTGGGTTTGTCGTGAATGGTGTCTTCACTAACACTGTTCTTGAACCCAGTTGAGAAAAGATTTAATCTTTTTATTTAGATTTAATGAAGTGTACCAATTCAATAATATTTAATTGAATTGAATTGATATTGATATTGGGTTTATCGTGAACAGTGTTTTAAATAACACTCGTTCTTTAACCCGATAATCAATGGAATGTGATTTTGGGTTTATCGTGAACCGTGTTTTAAATGACACTGATTCTTTAACCCAGTCGAAGATTAAAACTAAGTGGAGTTTTAATGAATCTTTAATTAGATTGAAATGATCGAAAATGGAGTATCACCAGTTTTGCTCCAGGCGATAGTTAAATCTTTAATTAGATTTGAACGTGAAATGGTAATTGAATTTACCGATAACACCGTGGTGTTAGATATGAAGTACTACCAGTTTTTCTTCATGGGACGAATAGGTTGGGATTGGGAAATTAAAACAAATGATTACGTCGGTAAGGGTCGCTAATCCCGACTAGTTTTGAATTGATATTCAAAAGTAGATTAAAGAATAAATTCAAGTAATTTATCTTTGATAAAATTAATGGGAACCTTTCCCTATGAATGTGAAATCAGAAACTAACTGTCGGTTAGCTAAGTAGAATGGTTTTCTGGATATTGATCTGATGTTGGTTTCGGCCTTCGGGGTTAATATTTAGGAAATTATTCTCTTGATTAATTTACGGTTAGTGACTGGTGAATTGGAATGAGGCGTATGTTGTGTTTGTGTAACACTTATTTAAAATATACGCGAGTTATTCGGAAAGACCGGGTTTATCCCATTCTGAATAACTGATACAACGATAAGTCGAAGATGAAGACGATGGTCGAAGACCGGAGGTCTTCACGTTGTTTGGGTGATAACTGATGATCTTGATTGGGCTGTACACCCAAGAAGATGGAAACAGTTGGTGATCGTCCAGACGTACTTGGAGATCGATGGAGATGCGGGGTACTAGGTGCCTCCGGTTTCGTTCAGACCCAGAACGAACTTGTAAATGGACTGTGTGTCTGACATTGGATTTTAGTCCGTGTGATTGATCTCTATTAAATATATATCTGTTTGGCGGCGGAGAATTTATTCTCTTGCTTAACGCCCTTCTCTGAGACGTACGAGCTCAGGGGTTATATATTGATGGATATCAAACGCATGGAGTGAATTGCCTGTGTGGCATGCCTAAGTGGCAATTGATCGAGGCTTCTGTTGAAAAGCAAAGTCTTGTGGTGATGATCAAAGCACGGCCTTTGTGGCGTAGCTTTGTGTGACGTTTACCTCGCGTGTTTCACACCCGGTATGAACCAAAAAACGGGAGACGGACCTCAGGGAGGACTTGCGTTTCTTTCTAGCTAAAAGTGGCGTCAGTGGTTTTACACGCCCTTACGAGTTTGACTTATGTGGTTGTTGCTGTTGCGAGGCGCCTCGGATTGATCGGTCGTTCTCGAACCGATGGAGTCATTTGATGGCTCATTTGCGCCCCAAAGGGCGGGGAAACGTAGTGTTCAGGCATTTTAATCCACATCGGTGGACCGGCCCTGTCGCTCCTAGGGTTACTCGAGCTCTGATCCTGAGACATGGTAGGCTAGATTGTCTCGAATCGGTTGAGGACTATCTTTTGCCTCGGTTCATAGACGGAAATCCAATTTCCAAATACGTGACTTTGCGATTTTGATTGTATAACCTATATATGGCGACATAGTGGGATGGGGCGCTCATGCCGCCTATGATTGATACTTATGATTTGAAGTTGTTTTATACACTATGCACTTATAATAGTATCAAATGATTTGTTTTTAAACGTATCAAGCATTCTTTGGCTGTTGTAAGGGAAAACCCTATCCCCCGGCTTGCGTTGCATTGTGTGATAGGACCTGGGTCTTATAACAGCTTCATTTTTCTTTATTTAGCATTGCGCTGTTTGTTTTATGCACTGGTATCCTTAGGAGGAAACCCGTTCCGTGTTATACGGCGTGGTCCCTTGATTTACCTAGCTTTTAAAATAAAGATTAACTGTTTTAGTTCTCACACCAGTCCCATGACTGACCTGGAGTTTATTGTTTTGACCTAAACTCTGGGTGCCCCTATTTTGACACGGGCAGCTAGTAGTTTTGGTTTTGCAGATTTATATTCACAGGATCCTGGTTTACAGCTGGAACGATATCCGGAAAGCTTTGTATCCGTATATCTCCTTCTAGTTGTGTATTGTATTATTTTCCGCTGCTATGTATTTAAATGTAATTTAAATCTCTGATATTTCTGTGTAATATTCATTTATACTCTGTATATTCTTGTAATCTGATGCATTGTTGTGATATACAATGAAATGTTCTTCTGTATGTGTTCTGATTTGTCCTGTTCTCAAACGATAGGGCGTTTCAAACGGCCTGGATTGGTTTAGCGACTGGTTTGGACCGAGCGAAATTCCTTGCCGTCACAGTTGTAATTGTTGTAATAGCAATAAAATGTTATGTTGTTTGTGTTCTAATGTGTAACGACCCAGAAATTTGGACAATTTGAAACGGAGTTAATCAAAGTTTAACTATCTATGATCAATTTTATATTGATACTGGGAATAACTATCGAATGTATTGTTTAGTGTATGAATTGAATTCAATTCAAAATGGTTGTTAGAAATCAAATATTTATTGTTAAATGTTGAATTGAATTTGGTTGGATATTGAATTAAAATTAACATTTGATAGGAAAATATAAACGGTTGAATTTAAAAATAAACGTAGTTGATATTAAATGAATTGGAAATTTTATTTAAAAAGATATGAAACTGGCTTGGATATATGTATACACATACGTTAAGAAATTGAAAATTTAATATTTCAAATTTGGAATTAATCAGAGTGGTGTTGTGAAAAGACGAAATTAAATTGAGAACCAATGAACAATAGAAATTAAAATATCGGATCTTGAAAAACAAGTTCCATTGGATTTTGGGCGTCAAAATATAGCAGCACGTAAATACCCATTGCATTTGAAAACTCGTTGTGACGATACGAATATTTACGCATTTAACAGTATATAGCGGTAATTTAAGTGTCCGCATATACAAAATTCTTGGCTAGCAACTTATCTATTTCTTCAAAGGCAAGAAAATGACACCGTGCAATCCACATTCTCCAACTTCCTTCATGCTAAAGTAATAACGTACATTTCTACGCACACAACTAGTCGATCCACAATCACGAAGGGAGGAGGAGCAGTGTCTGTCTTTGCGAATGTAGAAGAAGAAATGCGTGGCCTTAATGACAAGGTAATGGGCCTGGTCCAATTTTAATGTCAGATTAAAATTTAAACCTGTCTAGTCTTAAATAAATATGCCCAAAATGATAGTATTTGTCTAGTACAATATACTATTAGTGGGAAACTTTAATTATAAAAGGCCCAACCAGTTTTAAGCTAAAACGGGGTCTGTTGGCTTAATTGTACATCATGGCCATACCCATACATATCACGTTCACAAAACAGTAGAGGAAATAAATACAGCAGGTAGAAAATAATTTTATGTGCCTAATCCCTAAGTTAATCTTGCTTAACTAATTTGATATAGGAATTTTTATAAAAACGGTGGTTCCTTTCTACGCACACAATTAGTTCCTTGGCCACCACGAAAACGTGGTAACCACGGTATCTGCTTTTATAAAAGAACGGTCCCTTTCCCATTTCTTCGACAGAGAAATCAATTCTTTCCCCTTTCTAATTATCATGGCAGCTGAATAAATTTTTCCCCAATAAAAAAGTCCATGGCTTTCATCACAAAGTCAATTTTACCCAATCATAGCTCCACCCACCTGAAGTCAGACGGCTCCTTCTCTTCTAATTGAATCCCGCTGCCACCAAATCGAATGCACTAAACCCTAAATCTCCTCCGTCCCCAAAATTGAATCGGCCCTCCTTCCAAACAGATCAAGCCGCCTCTTCCTTCTAAATCGCTCCACTGGAGGTTCAAAACACCACTTGCCTGTTGTCACCACTGTCAGCTCGTTTCGCTTGCATCACCAAATAGCGGACCAACCTGTAACAACCCGGAAATTCTGAGCCAGTTTAAATTTTTTATTTTGGCAATTTTAATGAATTTTGAATATTTAAAATGGATTATTTTAAATAATAATTACGAGAAAATTTATTTTGAATATAATTTGAACGTATATATTTATATAGATCGTCGTTAGAATATAAATATTTATTTATAATTATAAAAGAATTGAAAATGGCGCGGTAGTTCGAAAATTCGATTTCAAACTTCAAATGAATGTACAGGATTCAAAATAAACCAGATTTTGGCGAAACCAAAAATATCAGAATCTATTTGAGAATATCTTTCCAACGAATCCGAAAAATCAAAATTTCATAGCGGGAATCAAAAGATATGCCCAGTTGAAAATTCAGAATAGTCGCTATGGAATTCTGGCCTTAAAAATGGAAATTTTGCAAACGACCTCAGAATTCGACGAAACCACTTTTGTTGGATCCGTGATGTCAAGAGATTTCTAGATTCCAATTGTCATAATTTTTCGAATCAATATGTGAGCGTGGCAAAGGAAAACGCGTTTGACCAGTTTAGTAGATTTTAATCGACTAGAAAATGGCCGTTTTTCAAACGGTCTTATAATTTGACGAAACTAGTTTTGTTAAGACCGTATCGTCAATACGAAGCTAGAAAATATTTTTCGGGAATTTTTAGAGACTGTATGTGGCCCGGGTAAATTGAAATGCATGTTCAAATTAAATATATAAAGATTTATACTTTGATTTTGACGGAAACTAATCGAAACAGCCGAATTGGCTTACGAAACATATCCCACTGTGTTCGGAATGGGGGTAATTAGCTATGGACGACAGTCGGTGGACTTGATTTCGAGTTGAAAATAAAAAGCTGCTTTTAGGAAATTTAAAATAATAATTTAATATATATATATATATATATATATATATATATATAAACTACCTCTCCTCCCTCACTATTCTCAGGTCTACGTTCATTTTAAAATCGAATTAAAAAAAGGGCGCTCCTCAAATCGATGGCGGCTATTGCCATCGCCACCTGGCCTCCACCCTCCCTCCTCCATCTCGACCCAGACCCGAAAACCCTCTGTGAAGCCACCGCTTTCAGCCTACCTCTGCGCCCCTGAAGGCCAACCACCACCTCCGCCCACTACCTCCCACCGCGCACCCTAGCTCGATCCCCTCGCCCCAACCCTAGCCGACGAGCCCTCTTCGAACCGGCACAGCGCAGACCTCTCTCCCCCTCTTCTTCCCTTACCGTTCAGACACCCCCCCTCTCGCTAATGAAAAAAAACTGTAAGTTTTAATTTGTTTATTTCTTTTCATGTTTTTTTAAGGTAAATAATTCAAAAGACAAAGGATGAAATCAGTTTTCTTTTAGATTATGGTTTTAATTAAGAAGAGATTTGATTTTAATTCTTAGAAAAAAATATGATTTTTGATTAGAAAAGGATGTGATTTTTAATGTTAGCAAGACGAGATTTTTAACATTAGCAAGACGATATTTTTAATGTTAGCAAGACAAGATTTTTAATGTTAGCAAGACGAGATTTTTAATGTTAGCTAGGCGAGATTTTTATGATATATAAAGCACGATAAAAGGCGGTATTTTTAACATATAAAAGTAAAGAACTGATTTTTATAGTGTTAAAAACTGAATTTTTATAAGGTTAAAAATATAATTTTTATAATATAGAAAGGTTAAAAATATAATTTTTATAATATAGAAAGGTTAAAAATATAATTTTTATATAGTTATGATAATAAAAAATTCAATCTTTAATATTAAAAAGGCGAAATCTTTATATTTGAAAAGGCGAAATCTTTATATTGGAAAAGGCGAAATCTTTATATAGAGAATGGCGAGAGAAAAACATGATTTTTATAAGGTAATGAAGATAAAAATTTGATTTTTATAATGAAGAAGCAAATATAAAAATGTGATTTTTATATGTGTAGTGAATACGGAAGACGAAAGTAACAAGGGCGAGCACGACGAAGATTTTCCACATATGAAATGTCGTGGAGTTGGGATAGCTTTCGGTGGGAACTCCTCACTCTAATTTTCTTTCCTAGTTAGAAATATATACTAGGATGCAGACGGTTTTTAGTAGCACCCGACACCATCGTCCACAGACCATGGACTTGTTTGTTTGGTTGTTTGGTGATTGATTAGAATATTTGTTGGAATTTTGTGGTGTGAAAAATGAAATTGATTTAATTGATATGTGTATGGCGTGGGGCATTACTAGACCGGGGATAAGTCTAGGTCTTGTTCCGTTTTTAGTATCGTGCCGTTATGCTGCCAAAATTTTCTAAAATAAAAATATCATTTTATTGTGTATATGAACTGAATATATATTCATGTGTTGAAATAAAATATTTTATCATTAAAAATATAATTTTTAACGTGTGTGAATAAAGTAAAATATTCATTTACAAACCAGACGGTTTGTTTATGTACATTGACTTGACTGATATTGATTGGGACGATAAATTTTACACATCGCCCAACTGCACAAATAATATTCAGTGTTTGTTGATGTGAAACCCCACACGGGTATTGGGATGATATTTAACGTACACTAGTCCCAATAATTAGTTGTGTGTCGATCGATAAGTTGACAGTCAGTTGTGTTGTGCACTTTGGATGATAGTTGATTATTTATTGTTGCTATTATATACATGTGTTTTGTGGAATCCATATAATTAACATTATATGGTAATTGATTGGGCCTCATTCCAATTTATAAAAGAAAGAATATAAAGAAATATATATTCATGTGTTGAAAAATATATATATTCATGTGTTGAAAAGAAATATATATTCATGTGTTGAAAAATGCATATATATTCATGTGTTGAGGAAAATATTCATTTGTTGAATAAAATAACAAAGTTATTGAAATATATAAAGCCGTGTTGATTAGATTTGTGCCATTTTGACGCGAACGATATTTATATTGATTTTATTCGAATATCGAAAAGGAAGTAATTTCAAAATATAACGTTTTGAAAATATATATATCGATGATATGGAATATTCAATTTTGATTTGAAATTGAATATAAAGTTGAAATCGTTTTGAAAACGAATTTAAAACAATTTATAAAATACGTTTATAATTGAAATCAATGAAATATATATAATATATATATTATATATATTAAATGGCCTGAATAGAATGCTCCGCGCCGCGGTAGTTCGTAAATTTCGATCATTGACTTCGAATTGACGTTACGGGAGATCCGACCGTCGGATTATCCTGAAACCGGAACCATTGGGTTCGTATCGAAAAGAGCTTTCCAATGAATATTGGAAATTTGAAATCTAATGGTTGGATTTGGAGATATGTCCAAATCAAATTTAGAAAAGGTCGCTGTAAGTGCAGTTCGACGACCGTTATTGGAAATCGACTTTACGTGCCTTGATAAAATTATTAAAAATATCTATAATTTGTGTAAAATCATAATATATGAATTGGAAAGAACTGGGCTGTAAAATTCCTTATTTAAAAGGATAAAAATATATTTTTATCGAAATGAACCAGTTTTGAATTAGAATTAAAATCCAATATTTTTAAATAAATAAATTGGGTTTGAAGTGGTTCTAAAAATAATCAGAATTTGATATTGAATATAAGCCGATATATTTTCTATTCAGAGCCTTGTATTTTATATCAAATGGAATTTTGGGTTTGTCGTGAACCGTGTTTTAAATAACTTTGGTTCTTTAACCCAATTAAAAGATTAAAACTAAGTGGAGTTTTAATGAATCTTTAATTAGATTGAAATGACCGAGAATGGAGTATCACCAGTTTT
Organism: Allium sativum; assembly: GCA_030737875.1. Lineage (NCBI taxonomy): Eukaryota > Viridiplantae > Streptophyta > Magnoliopsida > Asparagales > Amaryllidaceae > Allium > Allium sativum. Next base: position 327,653,966 of record CM060926.1, read on the forward strand.
TCTCCAAAGCGATAGTTAAATCTTTAATTAGATTTGAATGTGAAATGGTAATTAGTTTTACCGATAACACCGTGGTGTTAGATATGGGGTACTACCAGTTTTGCTCCATGGGATAAATAGGTTGGGATTAGGAAATAAAATAAATAATTACTTCGGTGTGGTTCGCTAATCCCGACTAGTTCGAATTGATATTCAAAGAAAGATTAAAGAATAAATTTCAAAGAATTTATCTTTGATAAAATTAATGGGAACCTTTCCCTAAGAATGTGAAATTGACAGATAAATTGGAATGAGGCGTATGTTGTGTTTGTGTAACAATTGTTTATTATATACGTGGGTTATTCAGAAAGGCCGGGTCTATACCCATTATGATTAAGTCGAAGATGAAGACGGTGATAAGCGAGGAAAGTGCCTTCAGTTTCGTTCAGACCTAGAACGAACTTGTAAATGGATTGTGTGTTTGACATTGGATTTTATTCTGTGTGATTGATTTCTATTAAATATATATCTGTTTGACGGCGGAGAATTTATTCTCTTGCTTAACGCCCTTCTCTGAGACGTACGAGCTTAGAGGTTATATATTGATAGATATCAATCGCATGGAGTGAATTGCCTGTGTGGCACGCCTAAGTGGAAAATGATCAAGGCTTCTGTTGCAAAGCAAAGTCTTGTGGTTGATGATCAAAGCACGGCCTACGTGGTCAAGCTTTGTGTATAACGTGGATTCGCGAGCCTCACACCTCAGTATGAGTCAAAAACAGGATAAGGACTGCAGGGAGAGCACGACGTTTCTTTCTAGCTATGGGTGGTGTCAGTGCTTAAACTAGCTGACATTTATATACTTTTTACCCGTGTTGTTGGAATGTCAGGCGCCTCGAATATATATGGCGATAACTGGCACTTTTTGAGCCGACATACTGACCATTATATATATAGGTACGATAGGACTGGGAAACATGTGCTCAGGAATTGCCAATCCTCCAAAGTTAGGTGAGGACCGGCCCTGAAGATCCAAGGATCATAGTGGGGTCCTGAGACATTTGCTAGAGTGTCTCGAATCGGAGAGGAGCTTGCCCCTTGCCTCGACTAATGATGGAATCCAATTTCCAATACGTGATATTTCGGTTTTATTTGTAGAGCCTAGTATGGCGACATGATAGATGGTACCCATGCCGCCTATGATTTATACATTATGATTGAAGTTGTTTTCTTCACTTATAGTAATAATAAAAGATGAAATTTCGTGTATCAAGCATTATTTGGCTGTTATAAGGTAAAGCCCTATCCTTTGTTTGTGTTGCATTGTGTGATGGGACCTGGGACTTATAACAGCTTCATTGTTCTTTATTTAGCATTGCGCTATTTGTTTAAGCACTGGTATTCTTGGGGTAAAAACCCATTCCGTGTTATACGGCGTGGTCCCTTGATTTACCGAACTTTAAAATAAGAATTTATAACTGTTTTAGTTCTCACACCAGTCACATAACTGACCTGGAGTTTATTGTCTTGACCTAAACTCTGGGTGCCCTTATTTTCCGCACGGGCAGCTAGTAGTTGGGTTTTGCAGATTTATATTCACAGGACCTGGTTTATAGCTGAAGTGATATTCGGAAAGCTTTGTATCTGTGTATTTCTTCCAGTTATATTTTGTATTATTTTTCCGCTGCAGTAATGTATTTAAATCTCTGATAATCTCTTTTATACAATATTTATTCATACTCTGTATATTCTTGTATTCTGATGGAATTGGTGTAATAAGCAATGAAATGTTCTTCTGTCTGCATTCTGATTTGTCCTGTTCTCATATGATCAGGGGTTTCGAACGGTCTTCGTCGGTTTAGTGATCGATTCGGATCGAGCGAAATTCTTAGTTGTTACATTTGGTATCAGAGCTCTGGTTTACTGAGCTCGAGAACAAGACACATTAGAACCAAACGAAAGAATTCATCAGAGATTGGATTAGTAATATCCAATGAGAATGGCTCGTTAGAGATGGGATCAGTAGCATCCTAGAACGAGTCGAAAGAGTAGTGTTTTTCAAATAAAAATGAAAACCAATTTAGTTTTGAAAATTTAAACCATTTTATACGTATTTGAATATTCATTTTATTTTGAATTTGGACAATCCAATATATAAAGATTTTGCATATACGCCTTGCAAACGTGTATTCAAAGTTTTAATATACTGGACAGATATAGAATCACACTCTAGTCGCCCGGAGTCGATTCTGATGATCGGTGCACCATCATCAGAGTTTGTGTTCGAGTTTCGAAAGTGAGATATCTATATATTCCCATTAAACTGGTGTGAGAACCAAAACTAGATAGGATTATTTATTGTGATTTGGCATCAAAAACATGATTTTTGACTATATATCAAAATTATGAATTTTAAATGTTAATTCACTAATTGATTGCTGATTGTGTTGTTTGATTATTCTTTGATAAATTAAATGTCGAACCTTTAGCCAAATTGAACCAAATATTGGACTGTATTGTAAGTTGTTTGGAAATGCATGCATATACATGTGTATCCATTGAACATGTCATAGCAAGAAGGCTAGAGCAGACGAATAAAATTGTTTGCCCGATAAATAGGTACATGTTTATTGTATTTCTTGAGTTTTGGGTGATTTTATGAGCCGATTGGCTAGCCGCTTGGCTTTTTCTTTTTCTTTTGGATTGAAGAAGGCCATGGGAGGCTATATGAAATATCCAGAAGTCCCTGGTGCAGGGGAGGTTATGGCGAAATTTTTCGGAAATTTAGGGTGTTAGCCAAATTTTTGAAAATTTTGAAAAGTTCTTAGAAACTGACAAGTTGAAGAACTTAAGCCGTAGAGAAAATAATGAAAATTGAGTTGATTAGTTAAACAACTTTCGGCTTCGTTCCTTTTCGAGGACGAAAAGTTTTAAGTGGGGGAGATTGTAACAACCCGGAAATTCTGAGCCAGTTTAAAAATTTTATTTTGGCAATTTTAATGAATTTTGAATATTTAAAATGGATTATTTTAAATAATAATGACGAGAAAATTTATTTTGAATATAACTCGAACGTATATATTTATATAGATCGTCGTTAGAATATAAATATTTATTTATAATTATAAAAGGAATTGAAAATGGCGCGGTAGTTCGAAAATTCGATTTCAAACTTCAAATGAATGTACATGATTAAAAATAAACCAGATTTTGGCGAAACCAAAAATATTAGAATCTCCTTGAGAATATCTTTCCAACGAATCCGAAAAATCAAAATTTCTAAGCGGGAATCAAAAGATATGCCCAGTTGAAAATTCAGAATAGTCGCTATGGAATTCTGGCCTTAAAAATGGAAATTTTTGCAAACGACCTCAGAATTCGATGAAACCACTTTTGTTGGATCCGTAATGTCAAGAGATTGCTAGATTCCAATTTTAATAATTTTTCGAATCAATATGTGAGCGTGGCAAAGGAAAACGCGTTTGACCAGTTTTAGTTGATTTTAATCGACTGGAAAATGGCCATTTTTCAAACAGTCTCAGAATTCGACGAAATTAGTTTTGTTAAGACCGTATCGTCAATACGAAGATAGAAAATATTTTTCGGGAATTTTTAGAGACTGTATGTGGCCCCGGTAAATTGAAATGCACGTTCAAATTGAATATATAAAGATTTATACTTTTGTTTTGATGGAAACTAATCGAAACAGCCGAATTGGCTTACGAAACATATCACATTGTGTTCGGAATGGGGGTAATTAGCTATGGACGACAGTCGGTGGACTTGATTTTGAGTTAAAAATAAAAAGCTGCTTTTAGGAAATTTAAAATAATAAATTAATATATATATTTATATAAAAACTACTTCTCCTCCCTCACTATTCTCTGGTCAACGTTCATTTTAAAATCGAAATAAAAAAAAGGGCGCTCCTCAAATCGATGGCGGCTATTGCCATCGCCATCTGGCCTCCGCCTCAGTCCGACCTCTGCCCCCTCCTCTACTACACCGTCGCCCTCCACCCTCCCTCCTCTATCTCGACCCAGACCCGAAAACCCTCCCTGAAGCCACCGCTTCAGCCTCCCGCTGCGCCCCTGAAGGCCAACCAGCACCTCCGCCCACTGCCTTCCGCCGTGCGCCCTAGCTCAATCCCCTCGCACCAACCCTAGCCGACGAGCCCTCTTCGAACCGGCACAGCGCAGACCTCTCTCCCCCTCTTCTTCCCTTACCGTTCAAACACCCCCCCCCTCTCGCTGATGAAAAAAAAAACTGTAAGTTTTAATTTGTTTATTTCTTTTCATGTTTTTTTAAGGTAAATAATTCAAAAGACAAAGGATGAAATCAGTTTTCTTTTAGATTATGGTTTTAATTAAGAAGAGATTCAATTTTAATTCTTAGAAAAAAAATATGATTTTTCATTAGAAAAGGATGTGATTTTTAATGTTAGCAAGACGAGATTTTTAACGTTAGCAAGACGAGATTTTTAATGTTAGCAAGACGAGATTTTTAATGTTAGCAAGACGAGATTTTTAATGTTATCTAGGCGAGATTTTTATGATATGTAAAGCACGATAAAAGGCGATATTTTTAACATATAAAAGTAAAGAACTGATTTTTATCAAAGTAAAGAACTGATTTTTATAGTGTTAAAAACTGAATTTTTACAAGGTTAAAAATATAATTTTTATAATATAGAAAGGTTAAAAATAAAAATTTTATAATATAGAAAGGTTAAAAGTATAATTTTTATATAGTTATGATAATAAAAATTCAATCTTTAATATTGCAAAGGCGAAATATTTATATTTGAAAAGGCGGAATCTTTATATTGGAAAAGGCGAAATCTTTATATAGAGAATGGCGAGAGAAAAACATGGTTTTTATAAGGTAATGAAGATAAAAATTTGATTTTTATAATGATGAAGCGAATATAAAAATGTGATTTTTATATGTGTAGTGAATACGGAAGACGAAAGTAACAAGGGCGAGCACGACGAAGATTTTCCACATATGAAGTGTCGTGGAGTTGGGATAGCTTTCGGTGAGAACTCTTCACTCTAAATTTTCTTTCCTAGTTAGAAATATATACTAGGATGCAGACGGTGTTTAGTAGCACCCGACACCATCGTCCACAGACCATGGACTTGTTTGTTTGGTTGTTTGGTGATTGATTAGAATATTTGTTGGAATTTTGTGGTGTGAAAAATGAAATTGATTTAATTGATATGTGTATGGCATGGGCCATTACTAGACCGGGGATAAGGCTAGGTCTTGTTCCGTTTCTAGTATCGTGCCGTTATGCCGCCGAAATTTTCTAAAATAAAAATATCATTTTATTGTGTAAATGAACTGAATATATATTCATGTGTTGAAATAAAATATTTTATCGTTAAAAATATAATTTTTAACGTGTGTGAATAAAGTAAAATATTCATTTACAAACCAGACGGTTTGTTTATGTACACTGACTTGACTGATATTGATTGGGACGATAAATTTTACACATCGCCCAACTGCACAAATAATATTCAGTGTTTGTTGATGTGAAACCCCACACAGGTATTGGGATGATATTTAACGTACACTAGTCCCAATAATTAGTTGTGTGTCGATCGATAGGTTGACAGACAGTTGTGTTGTGCATTTTGGATGATGGTTGATTATTTATTGTTGCTATTATATACATGTGTTGTGTGGAATCCATATAATTAACATTATATGGTAATTCATTGGGCCTCATTCCAATTTAGAAAAGAAAGAATATAAAGAAATATATATTCATGTGTTGAAAAATATATATATTCATGTGTTGAAAAGAAATATATATTCATGTGTTGAAAAGAAATATATATCCATGTGTGGAAAAGAAATATATATTCATGTGTTGAAAAATATATATATTCATGTGTTGAAGAAAATATTCATTTGTTGAATAAAATAACAAAGTTATTGAAATATATAAAGCCATGTTGATTAGATTTGCGCCATTTTGGCGTGAACGATATTTATATCGATTTTATTCGAATATCGAAAAGGAAGTGATTTCAAAATATAACGTTTTGAAAATATGTATACCGATGATGTGGAATATTCAATTTTGATTTGAAATTGAATATGTAGTTGAAATCGTTTTGAAAACGAATTTAAAACGATTTGTAAAATACGTTTAGAATTGAAATCGATGAAATATATATTATATATATTAAATGGCCTGAATAGAACGCGTCGCGCCGCGGCAGTTCGTAAATTTCGACCATTGACTTCGAATTGACGTTACGGGAGATCCGACCGTCGGATTATCCTGAAACCGGAACCATTGGATTCGTATCGTAAAGAGCTTTCCAACGAATATTTGAAATTTGAAATCTAACGGTTGGATTTGGAGATACGTCCAAATAAAATTTAGAAAAGGTCGCTGTAAGTGCAGTTCGACGACCGTTATTGGAAATCGACTGTACGGGCCTTGATAAAATTATTAAAAATATCTGTAATTTGTGTAAAATCATAATATATGAATTGGAAAGAACTGGGATGTAAAATTCCCTATTTGAAAGGATAAAAATATATTTTTATCGAAATGAACCAATTTTGAACTAGAATTAAAATCCAATATTTTTAAATAAATAAATTGGGTTTGAAGTGGTTCTAAAAATAATCAGAATTTGATATTGAATATAAGCCAATATATTTTCTATTCAGAGCCTTGTATTTAATATCAAATGGAATTTTGGGTTTGCCGTGAACCGTGTTTTAAATAACATTGGTTCTTTAACCCAATTAAAAGATTAAAACTAAGTGGAGTTTTAATGAATCTTTAATTATATTGAAATGACCGAGAATGGAGTATCACTAGTTTTTCTCCAAAGCGATAGTTAAATCTTTAATTAGATTTGAACGTGAAATGGTAATTAGTTTTACCGATAACACCGTGGTGTTAGATATGGGGTACTACCAGTTTTGCTCCATGGGATAAATAGGTTGGGATTGGGAAATAAAATAAATAATTACTTCGGTGTGGTTCGCTAATCCCGACTAGTTCGAAATGATATTCAAAGGAAGATTAAAGAATAAATTTCAAAGAATTTATCTTTGATAAAATTAATGGGAACCTTTCCCTAAGAATGTGAAATTGACCGATGAATTGGAATGAGGCGTATGTTGTGTTTGTGTAACAATTGTTTATTATATACGTGGGTTATTCAGAAAGCCCGGGTCTAAACTCATTCTGAATAACCAATTCGATGATAAGTCGAAGATGAAGACGGTGATATGCGAGGAAAGTTCCTCCGGTTTTCGTTCAGACCTAGAACGAACTTGTAAATGGATTGTTTGTCTGACATTGGATTTTATTCTGTATGATTGGTTTCTATTAAATATATATCTTTTTGACGGCGGAGAATTTATTCTCTTGCTTAACGCCCTTCTCTGAGACGTACGAGCTTAGAGGTTATATATCGATAGATATCAGTCGCATGGAGTGAATTTCCTGTGTGGCATGCCTAAGTGGCAAATGATCAAGGCTTCTGTTGCAAAGCAAAGTCTTGTGGTTGATGATCAAAGCACGGCCTACGTGGCCAAGCTTTGTGTATAACGTGGATTCGTGAGCCTTACACCTAGGTATGAGTCAAAAACGGGATAAGGACTGTAGGGAGAGCACGACGTTTCTTTCTAGCTATGGGTGGTGTCAGTGCTTAAACTGGCTGACATTTATATACTTTTTACACGTGTTGTTGGAAGGTGAGACGCCTCGAATATATATGGCGATAGCTGGCACTTTGTGAGCCGACGTACTGACCATTATATATATAGGTCCGATAGGACGGGGAAACGTGTGCTCAGGAATTGCCAATCCTCCAAAATTAGGTGAGGAGCAGCCCTGAAGATCCAAGAATCATAGTGGGGTCCTGAGACATTTGCTTGAGTGTCTCGAATCAGAGAGGAGTTTGCCCCTTGCCTCGACTCATGATGGAATCCAATTTCCAATACGTGATATTTCGGTTTTATTTGTAGAGCCTAGTATGGCGACATGATAGATGGTACCCATGCCGCCTATGATTTATACATTATGATTGAAGTTGTTTTCTTCACTTATAGTAAAAATAAAAGATGAAATTTCACGTATCAAGCATTATTTGGCTGATATAAGCTAAAACCCTATCCTATGTTTGCGTTGCATTGTGTGATGGGACCTGGGTCTTATAACAGTTTCATTGTTCTTTATTTAGCATTGCGCTGTTTGTTTGAGCACTGATACTCTTGGGGTAAAAACCTGTTCCGTGTTATACGGCGTGCTCCCATGATTTACCGAACTTTAAAAAAAGAATTTATAATCGTTTTAGTTCTCACACCAGTCACATGACTGACCTAGAGTTTATTGTCTTGACCTAAACTCTGGGTGCCCTTATTTTCCACACGAGCAGCTAGTAGTTGAGTTTTGCAGATATTTATTCACAGGACCTGGTTTATAGCTGAAGTGATATTCAGAAAGCTCTGTATCCGTGTATTTCTTCCAGTTATATTTTGTATTATTTTTCCGCTGCAGTAATGTAGTTAAATCTCTGATAATCTCTTTTGTATAATATTTATTCGTACTCTGTATATTCTTGTATTCTGATGGAATTGGTGTAATAAGCAATGAAATGTTCTTCTGTCTGCATTCTGATTTGTCTTGTTCTCATACGATCAAGGGTTTCGAACGGTCTTGGTTGGTTTAACGATCGATTCGGATCGAGCGAAATTCTTAGTTATTACACAACCCGTCGCTTCGCTTTCACTGTGCCGCCGATCACTGTTGCGCCTTCTTTTACTGTCATGATTAATCATTTGATTCAAGTGTTAACCTCAATGAAACTAATATAGTAGTTGATTGTTACGTTCCTTGTTGATTGTTCTGTGATTACTGTTGGGTTATTGTTCTGTCGTTACTATTGGGTGATTGATTTCGTTACTTATGGATTGGTGATAATGTTTGACTGTGCGAAGCTTCTGGAAAACTTAAATTGATTTCTTGTGTAACATATAATAGCACACAACGGGTTACTTGTTATAAACTTGGAATGGGTCTACATCTGATGTCTTTCAAATCTGAAACCTGCCATGTTAGAAAAATTAAAAGTATAGAATTTATAAAAATGCTCACCCGAAATATCCAGTCACTGATAGCTTGGGCTCGACTATCTATATGTTGTGTGCCAGCATACGTATGTCCATATTTATATGGATATATGTATGTGTATTTACACACTTATATGTGTAGTTATATGAGGAACTGTGGTCGCTTCATGATCATCAATAGTCGTAAAGTTTTCCTTGTTTGTGGAACATCCATATTGATATTCACGACACCTTGTATTGAAGTTGAAATGCCACACTCACTTTGTAAACCAGCACTTGCTAATCATATGTCTGTCGCATGTTGAAGTTTGGCCTGACATTCATGACACCTGAACTGGTTGCTGCTATATTTCCTTTGCTTGCTTGGCTTGAAAACTTTGGTTAGTCGTACACCTTACTGCCCGGGTTATACCCTACCCTTTTGTGCTTTGTTTGAACTGAAACCAAGACTTACATGTTACCTTGTTTCATATATATTTTAGTTGATGCCAATCCTGAAAGCTACCTGGCTCTACCCTGAAATCATGGCATTTATGTATTGATACTCGTAAAGTTATGCATAGTTTAAGTAATTCTGTAACGAAATTTTTATTCGGTTTCGTTCCAGCGATTTTCTTTAAGCTTACAAGCCACCGGATACGACTGCATGATTGAAAATCTGTTTGAACATGGGGACTTGTTTATACCAAAGTATTACTATTACTTCTGAAAACATATTTGAATCTGAGAGTTGTTTATACTACAAGTATTACGGTCATTTCTGAAAATATATATATAACATGTCGAGTAAAGACTGCCTATGTCGATCACTTATTTATTGCATATGATCACTTAAAGACTGCCTATGTCGATCACATATTTGTTGCTTATGATCACGAAAAAAAAACTATTCTCTGTGTTGAATGCAGTACAAACTTCATTAGAGGACAACCTCGTGTGTCAGGAAAAGCCCTCTTTCCTGTTATACATATTTAGCTTCTCATTCACATGGTTATACACTGACTATATTTGCAGAAATGTTTTATTTCCTAATTCTGGTAGTTCCACGCGGTTGCTACAGATCTCATACATACACCATTCTTATATGCACACCATTCTTATATTTGAAGCCGTCAAACATACCTACTCTTGGAACCCTTTAAGTAGGATGTGTAGCATTAGTTTTGGCGTATTTCTCTACTGTTTTGTGTTCACTTCTCTACTTCTTGTGCTGAACAGTCTTGCCTCTTATTTCCCTTACTGTTGTGTACTTACCATTACTATTCTGTTTTAAGATGCACCCTTATGTATATCCAACGTCCAAGTTGCTCAGTTTGAAATAAAATGATACCGTATGGAACTGTATAGGGCATTGGTTGCACACCCTATGAACCTTCATTGAACTTGTTATTCGTGGGTGCGGAATGCTGGGGCAGTGCACACATGTACTTGTGCATGTGTGTATATGCAGGCATCCTTGACAATTTGTCCCTAAATTGAAAAACTGATATGGACAGCTATCACACAACTTATATTTTGTGTATATTTCAGAAGTCGTGATTTACTATTATATTTTAGTTTCTATTGAAGTTAGTTTACTTGAACAAATGATTAATCATGACCCGAGTGTTTTATGTTTTTGCATGGAACGCTCAGGTCAGATTCGAGCATCTCAGATTTGAAGATAACAGCTTAGGATTCGAAGATTGACAAAGCTGGGGATTTCAAGAGACACGCACTCTGAAGTTTTTTAAACAGTAAATATTTCTTTGTATTTAAATGATATTTTTATTCCGTTGTATACAGAAAATAAAAAAATTGTATTCAAAAATTCTGATTATATATATAAAGTTTATTTACGCTGTTCAATGTTGTGTTATGTATTTATTTTATGTTTTCTGTGTTGATTCCTCTTTTAAACTCTGTAAGCTAATAACGATCCGTCTATTTGAACGTTTTAAGTTGTTTTAATTATCAATTTGAAGCGGTCAAAAAGGCGGGACGTTACAGTTGGTATAAGAGCTTTGGTTTATTCAAAACTTAGCTTATTGAGTTTAGAAACGAATCTTGAAACCAAAAGGGTTCAAAATAAACTTTTTGGAAGTTTATATAATTTTTGAAAGGTAAAATATTTTAAAAATATTATATATTTTGAAATGGTTATTTTTGAACTAATACAGCGGAAAAAGTATTTTGAGATTTAAACTTTGTTTGGAACCCCAGTCTTCGGAAGTCTTCGGATCCAGGTTTGCAAGAGCTAATCTTCGATAAGTTCCCCTTTAGGTTTGAATTTTGAATCCATTATTGAATGGTAACAAAAGAAGATAGGTATAGGAGGATCAATGAATCGATTTCTCTAAGTGTGCGTTTTAGTAATCAAAGACAACCGAATGTTATTGAAAATAAGAGTTCAGATAAAAATTTGAATGGAAAGAGGAAAATTGAAATCGTTTCAAAAATGAAACGATGAATGTGGATATTCGGAATATAAATTAATGGAAATAAAAAATCAAAAAGGGTATAATTGAAATTCGATTATGGTAATTGTATTACTAATTTATTTGAATTATTCAGAACTTGGCCAGATAAATTATAATTGGTTCCAAACCAATAAGGTATAATCGAATATATGAGTTCGATAGCAAGAATTGGTTAGGTGAAGTAAGCTAATGAGTGTCAACAGTAAATGGGAATATCGATGTTTTACTTAACATCTATTTAATTTAAATAACGAATTTGGAAAAGTTTTCCATAAAGGATAAAGTATATTTTCCGTAGAGAATAAGATATGAGAATATATGGAGATGTTTTCCAATAAGAAATTTTCTAGAATTATAGAAATAAATATGATAATTGGAAATGCTTTTAAAGAAATCATGTGAGGCTAACAAGTTTGGATAAATCAGAATGGCAATGACCGAAGAATAAAAAGCTGCACGTCGACAAAGGGCGGCGGAACGTAAGAGACTGGATTTGAAACTGAATTCGAGTATTCCGTAAGAAATGTTTTGATAAGACTACGAGAAATAGAATAAGAAATTTGGAGGCAGACGGGAGATTAGTTAAGTTGAATGATTTCCTGGGTGTCGATCTGATGTTGGTTTCGGCCTTCGGGGTTGATACTTAGGAAATTTTTTACTTGCAAATGTACGGTCGAAGGATGTGAATATGAGAAAGTAAAAGTGCGTAAATGAGAGTTGTTAAATTGAATTTTTTTGAGATTTTGAGAGCATAGAGATTAGAATTGAGTAATGAACTTAATAATCAGAAAATTTGGAAGAAAATTGGTTTATAACCAATAAAGCCAGAAATTTGAGTTGAAAGAATATCAAATATCTAGATTGATGAAGAGGTCAAAACTAAAAATTCGAAATTTGAACGGAAATTTGAGAATATTCCATTTTAGATATTGGATATAGAAGTTCCGAAACTTACATGAAAATTTTATAGGAATATATAGCAAATTCGAAAACTATTGGGAAGATAATGGATTGAGATAAAATCTTATATAACAGAATTTATATAAGAAGGAGATGTTTGGAAATATGATTTTGAAATTAAATCTTATGTAAGTTCACATAAGTATGATTTATGAGAATTTTGAAATGTACTATATGTATATAGTATTATATGTTTTCAAAGCAAAATAAGGGAAGTATCATCCTTCTCCTTTGAATTTTGAGCTTAGCTGAAATATGATGCTGGTGGCAGTAGGTTGTCCAGACATAAAACTCATGAGTTACCATTGAGCATGACTGCTAGCGTAATTCGCAGGGCTGTTGATAGCCTACGGCGGTCGGATGTTTCCTGAGGGAATCAGGCGTAACCATTGTGATCGCTGCGATCTAGAGTCGTTGGAATTCGACCGTGTAGCGAAATTCGCAGGGCTGCAGATAGGCTACGGCGGACGCATGTTTCTTGGGGGAACCAAGCGTAACCATTGTGACTGCTGCGATCTACAGTCAAATTGTAAGGGCGTAATCCGCAGAGCTGTGAAAGCTTACGGGTATGGATGTTTCCTGAGGGAATCAGGCGTAACCATTGTATACCTGCAGTCCCCACGGCATATCTACAAGTGAAAGAGATGTAACCATTAGAGTTACTAAAGGTAGAATGGAACCATGTAATGTATGGAATATCTTAGTGATGGTGAGCCACCTGTTTGATGCAGCACTGTGTCTTCATGACTTGATTGGTCTTCATGACCTGAATTTGTCCTTGTGACTTGATTGGTCCTCGTGACTTGATTTATCCTCATAAATTCCATGATTGTTTTGTTACTCTGAGATAGAGCGGTTAATGCTCAGTGACCTCAGTTTTCTCTTTTGATTCATAAATATTTTTCGTTGATCTGTCCATGACGAAATTCGTAGGGAAGTGATTTCCTACGGATACAGATGTTTTTTGGGGGATCCAGACGGAACCATTGTGTATCTGCGATTCATGAACAATCAACCTTATCGATATCACGTTGGTACTTTCCGTATCTATTTTAAAGAGAATTTTTGAAATATATTTTCATTGGGAGTTGAAGCAAGGATATTTAGTACTTGGAGATTTTAGTCGTACGCCTGGCCAGCGTATGCCTAACATCTGTGAGAACGACAATAGACTTGTCAGACTTCAAGTTATTAAATATTTTCAAATCAAAAAGTTGAAATTAAAATGTACTTAACTGGATAAATTAAGAAAAAGATTTCAAAGTATTTTCAACTTTATAGCTTTGGAGAAATAATACTAATATGTTTGCACAGATTCCATGTTATGTATAAAACTTATAAAAGATTTCAGATTTTGTGGAGAATATTCAAATCGACAATTTGTAACTGGAAAAGGTGTTATTTACACTCATCAATGAGTGTTGGAAAAATTTAATGGATTGAATGTGAGGAGATTGGATTGAAGTAATATTGACAGTTGAGATAATAAATTTGGAATAATTTGCGGGATTTGAAATTTAAGAATAGATTCATTATGAAAGAAAATGTGTTTTTCCAAATTAATTGGATATAATGGTAAACATTGATGATCGATAGATTAAATATCGATATTTGAATTAGTGGTGGAAAGTTTTCACCTAAAGATGGAAATTGGGAGTATACGTTGATGTAACTCTAGCGATCTTACCTTTTCGAGGACGAAAAGTTTTAAAGGGGAAAAGATTGTAACAACCCAGAAATTTGGACAATTTGAAATGGAGTTAATCAAAGTTTAACTATCTATGATCAATTTTATATTGATACTGGGAATAGATATCGAATGTATTGTTTAGTGTATGAATTGAATTCAATTCAGAATGGTTGTTAGAAATCAATTATTTATTGTTAAATGTTGAATTGAATTTGGTTGGATATTGAATTAAAATTAACATTTGATAGGAAAATATAAACGGTTGAATTTAAAAATAAATGTAGTTGATATTAAATGAATTGGAAATTTTATTTAAAAAGATATGAAACTGGCTTGGATATATGTAGACACATACGTTAAGAAATTGAAATTTTAATATTTCAAATTTGGAATTAATCAGAGTGGTGTTGTGAAAAGACAAAATTAAATTGAGAACCAATGAACAATAGAAATTAAAATATCGGATCTTGACAAAAACAAGTTCCATTGGATTTTGGGCGTCAAAATATAGCAGCACGTAAATATCCATTGCATTTGAAAACTCATTGTGACGATACGAATATTTATGCATTTAACAGTATATAGCGGTAATTTAAGTGTCCGCATATACAAAATTCTTGGCTAGTAACTTATCTATTTCTTCAAAGGCAAGAAAATGACACCATGCAAGCCACGTTCTCCAACTTCCTTCATGCTAAAGTAATAACGTACATTTCTACGCACACAACTAGTCGATCCACAATCACGAAGGGAGGAGGAGCAGTGTCTGTCTTTGCGAATGTAGAAGAAGAAATGTGTGGCCTTAATGACAAGGTAATGGGCCTGATCCAATTTTAATGTCAGATTAAAATTTAAACCTGTCTAGTCTTAAATAAATATGCCCAAAATGATAGTATTTGTCTAGTACAGTATACTATTAGTGTATGGGAAACTTTAATTATAAAAGGCCCAACCAGTTTTAAGCTAAAACGGGGTCTGTTGGCTTGATAGTACATCATGGCCATACCCGAACATATCACGTTCACAAAACAGTAGAGGAAATAAACACAGCAGGAAGAAAATAATTTTATGTGCCTAATCTAAATTAATCTTGCTTAACTAATTTAATATAGGAATTTTTATAAAAACGGTGGTTCCTTTCTACGCACACAATTAGTTCCTTGGACACCACGAAAACGTGGTAACCACAGTATCTGCTTTTATAAAAGAACGGTCCCTTTCCCATTTCTTCGACAGAGAAATCAATTCTTTCCCCTTTCTAATTATCATAGCAGCTGAATAAAATTTTCCCCAACAAAAAAGTCCATGGCTTTCATCACAAAGTCGATTTTACCCAATCATAACTCCACCCACCTGAAGTCATACGACTTCTTCTCTTCTAATTGAATCCCGCTGCCTCCAAATCGAATGCACTAAACCCTAAATCACTTCTGTCCCCTAAATTGAATCGGCCCTCCTTCCACAACAGATCAAGCCGCCTCTTCCTTCTAAATCGCTCCACTAGAGGTTCAGAACACCACCTGCCTGTTGTCACCACTGTCAGCTCGTTTCACTTGCATCACCAAATAGCGGACCAACCCATCGCTTCGCTTTCACTGTGCCGCCGATCACTGCTGCGCCTTCTTTTATGTTAAAGGTGAGTATTCACTCATGATTGATCATTTGATTCAAGTGTTAACCTCAATGAACCTAATATAGTAGTTGATTGTTGCGTTCCATGTAGATTGTTCTGTGATTACTGTTGGGTGATTGTTCTGTGATTACTGTTGGGTGATTGATTTCGTTACTTATGGATTGGTGATAGTGTTTGACTGTGCAAAGCTTCTGGAAAACTTAAATTGATTTCTTGTGTAACATATAATTGCACACAACGGGTTACTTGTTATAAACTTGGAATGGTTCTACATCTGATGTCTTTCAAATCTGAAACCTGGCATGTTAGAAAAAAAAAAGTATAGAATTTATAAAAATGCTCACCCAAAATATCCAGTCACTGATAGCTTGTGCTCGACTATCTATATGTTGTGTGCCAGCATACGTATGTCCATATTTATATGGATATATGTATGTGTATTTACACACTTATATGTGTAGTTATATGCGGAACTGTGGTCACTTCATGATCATCAATAGCTGTAAAGTTTTCCCTGTTTGTGGAACATCCATATTGATATTCACGACACCTTGTATTGAAGTTGAAATGCCATACTCACTTTGTAAACCAGCACTTGCTAATCATATGACTGTCGCATGTTAGAGTTTGGCCTTACATTCATGACACCTGAACTGGTTGCTGCTATATTTCCTTTGCTTGCTTGGCTTGATAACTTTGGTTAGTCATACACCTTACTGCCCGGGTTATACCCTACCCCTTTGTGCTTTGTTTGAACTGAAACCAAGACATACATGTTACCTTGTTTCATATATATTTTAGTTGATGCCAATCCTGAAAGCTACCTGGCTCTACCCTGAAATCATGGCATTTATGTATTGATACTTATAAAGTTATGCAGAGTTTAAGTAATTCTGTAACAAAATTTTTATTCGGTTTCGTTCCAGCAATTTTCTTTAAGCTTATAACCTACCGGATACGACTGCATGATTGAAAATCTGTTTGAACATGGGGATTTGTTTATACCAAAGTATTACTATTACTTCTGAAAACATATTTGAATCTGAGAGTTGTTTATACTGGAAGTATTATGGTCATTTCTAAAAATATATATATATAACATGTCGAGTAAAGACTGCCTATGTCGATCACTTATTTATTGCATATGATCACTTAAAGACTGCCTATGTCGATCACATATTTGCTGCATATGATCATGGAAAAAAAACTGTTCTCTATGTTGAATGCAGTTTAAACTTCATTAGAGGACAGCCTCGTGTGTCAGGAAAAGCCCTCTTTCCTGTTATACATCTTTAGCTTCTCATTCACATGGTTATACATTGACAATATTTGCAGAAATGTTTTATTGCCTAATTCTGGTAGTTCCATGCGGTTGCTACAGATCTCATACATACACCATTCTTATATGCACACCATTCTTATA
Source organism: Allium sativum (assembly GCA_030737875.1). NCBI lineage: Eukaryota > Viridiplantae > Streptophyta > Magnoliopsida > Asparagales > Amaryllidaceae > Allium > Allium sativum. The sequence continues at coordinate 327,671,221 of CM060926.1, forward strand.
TTTGAAGCCGTCAAACATACCTACTCTTGGAACCCTTTAAGTAGGATGTGTAGCATTAGTTTTGGCGTATTTCTTTACTGTTTTGTGTTCACTTCTCTACTTCTTGTGCTGAACAGTCTTGCCTCTTATTTCCCTTACTGTTGTGTACTTACCATTACTATTCTTTTTTAAGCTGCTCCCTTATGTATATCCAACGTCCCAGTTGCCGAGTTTGAAATAAAATGATACCGTATGGTACTGTATGGGGCATTGGTTGCACACCCTATGAAACTTCATTGAACTTGTTATTCGTGGGTGAGGAATGCTGGGGTAGTGCACACATGTACTTGTGCATGTGTGTATATGCAGGCATCCCTAACCATTTGTCCCTAAATTGAAAAACTGATATGGACAGCTATCACACAACTTATATTTTGCGTATATTTCAGAAGTCGAGATTTACTATTATATTTTAGTTTCTATTGAAGTTAGTTTACTTGAACAAATGATTAATCCTAACCCGAGTGTTTTATGTTTTTGCATGGAACGCTCGGGTCAGATTCAAGCATCTCAGATTTGAAGGTAACAGCTTAGGATTCGAAGATTGACAAAGCTGGGGATTTCAGGAGACGCGCACTCTGAAGATTTTTAAACAGTAAATATTTCTTTGTATTCAAATGATATTTTTATTCCGTTGTATACTGAAAATAAAAAAATTGTATTCAAAAATTCTGATTATATATATGAAGTTTATTTCCACTGTTCAATTTTGTGTTATGTATTTATTTTATGTTTTCTGTGTTGATTCTACTTTTGAACTCTGTAAGCTAATAACGATCCGTCGATTTGAACGTTTTAAGTTGGTTTAATTATCAATTTGAAGCGGTCAAAAAGGCGGGACATTACATAATGCGTCGTGTTCTCAATTCAATCTGGGCTTTCCCGTAAGGGGGAGTTTGGGTCGTTTCAACAGAACCAACCAATATATAAAGGTTTCCTTCCTACAAAAATTCTCTCGTCATAACACGACCACTCTTCTTCACTCTCAAAACTCCACCTTGAGTATCATAAGTGCAACCATAGCAATCCAACTGATCGGGAGATATAAGATTTTGTGATCTAGCGAGTACATGTCGAACTCCAGAGACTTCCCTTACCACACCATCATGCATACAAAACTTGATAGATCCAATACCACAAACCGGTAGTTTTACTACATTAGTCATTCTAATTATGTCAACATTCTTCTCATAAGAAGAAAAACATGTCATATCCTTACAAATGTGAAAACTAGCTCCCAAATCCATCTTCCAAGGATTAACTTTACTAAACAGGATATCACAAGAAGCATCACTAATGGGGCCTTCAATAAAACCCACCTGTTCATCATCACTACTATCACCATCCACAGCCTTCTTCTGATCCTTCTTATAGGCATAACAATTTTTGTGTATGTGACCTTCCTTACCACAATAATGACAAGTGATAGCACCTTTACCATTAGCTACCTTCTTATTCCATATTGTATCTTACCTCAAGTCCCTTGCTACCATAGCCTCACCTTGAACTGATTTCAAACGCGACCATTTTCTTCTTCGTCCCTCATTCAAAAGGCTGCTTCATACCATTTCCAAAGAGATAGTTCCATTAGCATTGAAATTACTCAATGAAACAACTAAATTCTACTAACTTTATGAAACCGAACTCATCAACAAATGAGCCTGCAACTCATCATCAAAATTGACCTTCAAATTTTCCAATTGATTCATTGCATCTTAAAGCACGTTTAAAAGCTTTGCAACAGACTTCTCCTCACCCAATCGACGTTGCACCAACTTTCGAACCAGAAAAGCCTTATTTGTAGCACTCCTCGACTCACACAATCATACCAACTAGTCCCACAAATCCTTTGCGGATTCACAACTAGCCACATAATGGAATACTAAATCATCAGTGTGCTGCTGAATCAAGCCAATCGCCTTGTTATCTATCTTCTTCCACTTTCCCTCATCCACATCCAAGGGATTCTTCCCATCTCCATCAATCGAATCATGAAGATCACTAAGGAAAAGAATATCCTCCATCTTCGACTTCCAAATCCCCCAATTTCTTCCATCAAAAATAGTTATCTTCAGAAACACCATCATATCCAACATTAAAAAAAATCAATTTTTTTATTGATTCACCAAAAAAATTCCAATCCAAAATCACTATAAGCTTTGCGATGATCTAGCTCTGATGCCAACTATTAAGAACTTGCGTCTTTTGTGGAAGCGAAAAAGATCTTATTCACCCGACTACTTAAAGATGATTTTAATGAAAACAACACAGATATGATATTGCACATACAAACACAAGATATTTCACCCAACCACCCTCTTTATTGATTCACATGGATCGAAAACCAAAAGTACACAAACTACAATTGAATCAATAACCTTATTGAGAAAGAGAAAGAATATCTAGATGGCTACAACTAAATTTGGAGAAGGAGAACAATGAAGAATGATGGCAAACCCTTGGATCAACTATTTCAGTCTCAATCCCATCATTATGATCGAATCCTAGATGCTGCTTTTATAGAAGAGTAGAAGGAAACATCATAGATTAAGAATGAGAAAAACTAGGTCAACTGAAACCAAATTAATCTTCTTCAATCTTCAATCCTCACACTATCCCCTCTATGACAAAGCACTTTCATATATCGTCTTCTTCAACATACATGTGATTTTATATCACAAATTACTACACTGCAAAGGGTTATACATACTTCTTTCCCAAGTTCACGACTACACCTCTTAGTTATTTACACTCTTTAAGACAAAACTACCAAGGCTATTGGGAGTTCATCTGCTTTATCTTTTATTTTAAAATTAATGATCCAATAAGTTAGTTTAACGACATTGAATATTATATTTTAATTAATATATAAAAAGTGATGAATGTAGAAAAAGAGCTAATAGATGATAATAAAGGATGGTGTAGTGAATCTTTTCTTTTCAATTACTTATAGGTGCATTAATAATAGATGCAAGTTTTAAATCGATTATTTACTTGCTCTTAATTTATTCTGTTGATGGTATATCCACTATAATTTAGGTATTATTTATTTACTGTTTTTTATGGTGGTGAAAGATTTATGGATGAAGCCTACGTTGTTAAACCTTTTCATCCAATTGTGGGTATACATAAGTTTACATCAGTTTGTACATATATCACCTATTGCTGCTTAAAATGTTCGATAAATAGTTCGGTATTAATTTGGCATTATGAAATTGATATTTAAATCTGGTAATGTTCAAGTATGGTGAATTTTCCATACAAGAAATTTAAAAGTTTACAAATTATCATTTAGTCATATGGTCAAAGTTTTGCTCTACTTTTGTTATAAGTAAGCCTGGGTGATTGTTCAATGTATCATGAACAATAATTTATATTATTTTTCCTTCTCCCTATTCCTTAAGATTTAGCTCTCTTATGCGCATTAGATTTTTTAAACATATTTAATGGTATGGATGTATTGTCACATGACATCAGTTATTCCTTGCATAATTCAATATTTCAAATAATTGAACTTATGTGGAAGTTTATATTACTTTGGCATTATGACAGTGGTCATCCTATTAAGACATAAATAAAGGATGTATTTTCAATTTTTGTTTACAATAATGGTAAGCATCATTGATTTAACATTTAATATTGTTCGCACGGTTACAAATTCATCTCTCGTTTATTGTGGAAGAGCTAATTGATTTATATAGCCAATATTTGTAACGGTCCAGATTTTTCGATCATTTGAATTTGAAAATTTAAATCTATTTTAAATATTATATTTGGAAAATTAATGGATTTAATATTGAATTCGTTTATTAAAATGAAGTTTGAATGTTATAATTTATATTTAATTGTAAACGAGCTCGTAATGGCATGGTAGTTAGTAATATTGAGTTTTGAACTTCAATTGAATATACATGATCCGATATAAGTCATAATTCTATGAAATAAGAAACGTTATCTAATTGATTATAATTATCTAATGAAAGAGAAAAATCGAGATTTCATATTACAGTCTGTTAGTTATGTCCTAATCAAATTTTCAAATATTCGCTATGAAATCGTTATTTAAAATATTATGTTTATTTAATAAATTTAAACAGTGTTTTAATATCATTTGAATCCCGTTTTAACTCAAAATTTGATGATGTTGAGTTATAAATCCATATAGTTTATATTTGAAGCTATAAATATATTTTATTTGGATATTTATGATAATAATAATTTGTTATTATTTAAGTGGGTGGTTTTGTAATTTAATATTATTTTATCAATATTATTATAAGACTAAAAAATGACAATTTTTGCAAATAACCTCGGTTTTCGATGAAATTAGTACCGCTGGAACTGTAACGTTAAATTATTGCGTGAAATCAAATTTTGTGGTAAACTGATGTCGTGTGTGACAACGGTAGGTGAAAACGCCTCGGATTTTATTTAATCGTTTGGTCGATTTAATTTGGAAATTAAGAATAATTGATTATCTAACGAAATTCATTTTCAGCGAAATTAATTTTTTAAAATCCATAATGATTTATTATGTTAGAACTTCAATTTTCAAGTCAGTTGGATTTATTTTGTGATTGTACGCAATTTAAATGTGTGTCAATTCACATATATGAGTTATAAAGGAATTTTCATAAACGATCTCGGAATTTGACATCAAGTTACTTCACCAGAACTCTAGACATCAAGTTCATAGCAATCACCATCGATCAAAGGCATCGAGTTCATCAAAACTCTAGGTGGTGGCAGGCCAGCGGTCGGCCTTCGAGGTGACGTCATCAGATCGAGCTCCGGTGGTATGGTTGTGGGTGCGACGGCGAGATGGGAAGTGGAAGCGGGTTCTAGAATTTCAAATGAGGCAATACGACCTGGTGGAAGAAAGACAAACAATCGGCTTTTATATTTCATACCAATGTAATTAGTTTTATTTTAGTTTGGTAATAAATACGATTAAGGAATAGTTGGGCTATTTGAAATGAATGTGAATGAAGGAAGAAAATCAAGTCAGCCACGTTTATTTTAAAACGTAATTAGTGTATATAAACTTTTAGTTAAGGATTTAATTATATTAATTAATTCGTGAATATTTAAACGTTAATAACTATTGCATACCTTAACAAAATCGGACAAACCATATACCGTTGGGAACAAAACTAGACGTACTTGGAGTCAACTCGATTTTTAGTTAAATTAAACACTTGTTTAGTTTAATTGAAGTGAGCCGTTCAAACAACGAATCAGATCAAGGTGAGTTAAACTCACTTAGTTCTTTCCACTTATATATTGTATAAGTCGCATTTTATAATTGTGTGCTATGGTTGCTAGTGTTGACTATTTGTTAAATATATATTCATATATTGATTGAACCGATGGAATTAAACGTTTTTTAATTCCAGTGAAACACCAAATCTTTATTTTAAAGATTGGAACCAATGGAGGTAACTTACATTGTTGGTCACATTTATAAAATAAACGTGTTTAATTTAATAATTTGTTTGAATTATTATTGGTGTGTTCAATTATTATTATTGACTGTTATAGAAATTATTAGTTTATAATCGGATAATTCTTATTGAATGATTTTATTTAAGGTAACGTATCTGGATGCAGGGAATAACGGGATGGGGGGATCCAATTAGATTCCTCACCAGTAACCGTTAATTTTTATTATATTATTATATATGTTAAAAATGAATTTGTGATACAAAGATTAACAAGTTGGAGGAATTCATAGGATTCCTCACTAATACCGATAATGTTTATCAGTATGATTTGTTGTGTTCATTTGGATGTGAAATTGGTTTATATTTCACGGTTTGGTACTTTAGCAGACATTGACGTCTTTAGTACCGTTGGAAAGGAAATATTTTTAAATCGATATTAAATCGATTGTGAACGTTTTTCAAAGTTAAAATTATATATTCGAAATACAATATTTATTTTAAAAACAAACATCGAATTTTTTTATGTTTTCTAAAACTATTTAAATTATAAATTAATTAATATAAACTCCCAGATATTAACAAATAAATGGTAGGCTATATAAACTATATGGAAATGTAACAATGATTTCGAAGAAGGGATTAAGTGGCGTAAATGGAATTTAAAAAAAAATAGAAGTTGAAATGGACTAATGGGATAGGAAGTGTACATGAATGAAATTAAAAGGGATGAAAGGTTAATTTCTGTAACTAATGAACGTTTCTTTTTGCAAACTGTAACGACCCGGATTTTTAGCTGTTCAATTTTGAATATTTAAATTTATTTTAAATATTGTATTTGGAATATAATTGAAATTTGTATGGAATTTATTTATTAAACGATGTTTTAACGTGTAATTTATAATTTAATTTTAAATCGATCCATGTCGCGGTAGTTCGTAATTTAATGTTTTGAACTTCAATTGGAAATACAGAATCCAATATGGGTTGGAATTCTTCGAAACAAGAAACGTCTGGATCTATTGAATAATAATTTTCTAATGGAAGAGAAAATTCAATATTTCATATTGTAGATTTTGTTTTATGTCCGTATCAAATTTTCAAATAGTCGCTATGGAATTCGTTATTAAAAATATAATGATTTATTATATAAAATAAAAGTGGTTTTTAATATATTGAATATCGATTTGGTTTGGAACTCAACTAGAAGTATTTTATTTTGATACTGTATAAAATTCTGCCCGAGTATGTCTGATTGCAATATTTTATTTTGGTTATACCGAGGTGTTTTAAAATTGATTTATTTTAATTTAAATTGGACCCTTAAAAGGGGCTATTATCCAAATGACCTCCATTTCCGACAAAACCAGTTCCATCATTTCCAGAATATTTAATTATTGTGAGATTTCAAGTTTCAAACCAATTGGAGTTGTTATGTGAGCGTACGAAAATTAAACGTTAATAGTTAAAATTTCGCCATTTTTCCAAATGGAGTCGGAATTCAATGAAACGAGGTTCGTTGGGTCCGAAATATCAAATTATAGCTAGGGGTTCATTTTCATTGAAGACGGATATCGTATGTAATGCTAAGAAATTATATATGATATATAGGAATGGCGATAACCATCATATAATAAAATTAAATAAAATAATTAAATTAAAGTAATATATTTCTTCTTATATATTCAGGCTGATCCCCCTCTGAAATCCCTAAGCCCCAAAATTCTTCTTCCCGGTCCTATTTCGAAAGCCATCTCTTCTTCAATGTTTCAGAAATGAATTCAGATTGTAATAATAAACAAAAATCTATATACTATTTGATCCCAAATTCTTGTGCCAGTTCAGAAAAACTATCCTCTTGATTTTCGAAATGCAGTCTGTTTTCCCCTTCAATAGAATTCGTTGCTTTCAAATCCATTTAGAAAACTCAAAATCAAATCGAAAACCCAATGGAAACATTCCCTGTTTGATTCTATCCACTCCTCTCCCTGTTAGCTTTAATCTGTATGCTATTGTTGAGGTGCGATCGAATATCCCGTAGCCCCAAAAGCACAACAACACTCTAGGGATTGATTTGAAGGGAGTTTGGGAATTTAACTGGGGATTTGGTTATCGAATTCGTGTTCATGATACAGAGCTATAGCTACTGGAAATTTTTGCGATTTGAATGGGAAAAAAAACATCGTGGCCGGTTTCTTTGTGGGGAGGGGGGGTGCTATTACTGTGCGGAGTGATGGGATGGCCGGCGATTTGATCTTGTTGATGGCAGGAAGGTGGAGGCCGGGATGGTGATTACGTTGATGAAGTCGGTGTTCATTTTTGGGTGAAGGATTGGATGCGCAGAGGAGGGAATTGAGACGACCCGAACTTCCCCATGAAGGAAAGCCCGGATTGCTTTGAGAAACGACACAGTGGAACACAACCAGAAGAACATTTCATTGTTAATTACAACAATTCCATCAGAATACAAGAATATACAGAGTATGAATCAATATTACACATCATAAAAATATCAGAGATTACAATAAATTACATAGCAGCGGAAAACAATACAAAACACAACTGAAGGAGATGTATGGATACAAAGCTTTCCGAATATCATTCCAACTGTAAACCAGGATCCTATGAATATAAATCTACAAAACCAAAACTACTAGATGCTCGTGTGGAAAATAGGGGCACCCAGAGTTTAGGTTAAAACAATAAACTCCAGGTCAGTCATGTGACTGGTGTGAGAACTAAAACAGTTATTAATCTTTATTTTAAAGTTAGGTAAATCAAGGGACCACGTCGTATAACACGGAACGGGTTTGCATCCAAGAACACCAGTGCATAAAACAATAGCGTAATGCTAAATAAAGAACAATGAAGCTATTATAAGACCCAGGTCCCATCACACAATGCAACACAAGCCGGAAGATAGGGTTTTACCTTATAATAGCCAAAGAATGCTTGATACGCTAAATTTCATCTTTTATTATTACTATAAGTGTATATTGTCAAAACAATTTCAATCATAAGTATCAATCATAGACAGCATGGGTACCGTATATCATGTCACCATACTAGTTCTACAATTAAAACCGCAAAATCACGTATTTGGAAGTTGGATTTCCATATGTGAACCGAGGCAAAAGATAGTCCTCACCGATTAGAAAGCCTCTAGTCCGCCCCTCAGGCAAGTACTTAGTCAAGCCTTGGATCGTCAGGGTAGGTCCACCGATGTGGATTAAAATGCCTGAACACTGCATTTCCCTGCCCTATGGGGCGCAAATGAGTCCAATGACTCCATCGGTCCCGGATCGACCGATATATCCGAGGCGCCTCGCATTCCAACAACCACATAAGTCAAACTCGTTAGAGCGTGTAAAACCACTGATGCCACTTTTATCTAGAAAGAAACGCATGTCCTCCGTGAGGTCCTCTCCCGTTTTTGGTTCACACCGGGGTGTGAGGCTCACGAATTAATGCTACACAAAGCGATGCCACATAGGCCGTTCTTTGATCATCAACCACAAGGCTTTGTTTTTCAACAAAAGTCTTGATCATTTGCATCTTAGCATGCCACACAGGCAAACCACTCCATGCAACCGATATCCATCAATCACACAGAATGATATCCAATGTCAGACACATAGTCCATTTACAAATCCGTTCTGGGTCTGAACGAAACCGGAGGCACCTTGTACCTCGCATATCCATCGATCTCCAAATACGTCTGGACGATCACGGACTTTTTCCCTCCTTTTGGGTGTACGGCCCAATCAAGATCATCAGGAATCATCCAAACAATGTGAAGACCTCCGGTCTTCAACCACCATTTTCATCTTCGACTTATCGTCGTATCAGTTATTCAGAATGGGATAAACCCGGTCTTTCCGAATAACTCGCGTATTTTATAAACATGTGTTACACAAACACAACATACGCCTCATTCCAATTCAGAATATTCTTTTATTCAAATGTTCACATTATTAGGGAAAGGTTCCCATTAATTTTATCAAAGATAAATTCTTTAAGGGTCTGGCTATTCGCACCCCATTATTTGCTCTTCACCCACCGAATAAAATTTTAAAATTTCATTTCCAAATTTGCCCTTTAACAGCCGATTAGATAGTTTGTCTAATGTTGCAAAATGACTAAAAAATAATAATTCTAACTATATATATGAGTGTTCGATGTTAAATTGCAAACTATAATTAAATTTGAAATCAGCATTTTACATGATCTTTGTAAAAAAAAGATAGAAATTACAAATATTGATTAAAAAAAATTAAACAATTATTAAAAAAATTAAAACTGTACTATCAACGATGTTTATCGTTATGCATTTTGAGATCGAGTATGTTACAGTAACGGAAATTACAAAGATATAAACAGTAAATAAATAAATCATTAATGTAGATGATATTATTCAAATAAATCGACGCTGAAATAATATGCAATAAGGGCATTTTTGGATTAAACGGGGTGGGAAGAGCAAATGATGGGGTGCATATTTTATTTTCTAGTTAGTGGGGGGTGAAGAGCAATTAACGGGGTGTTAATAGACGCACTGTAACGACCCGCATTCTACGCATCATAGAATCGTAGAATATTTATTTCTGTCACATACGAAGTCGTATGGTCATGTAACTTTGGGGGACGACTATTGGGGTCATTTCCCATGTTCATGATTTTTCCCGATTTTTAAATGACCATTTTACCCCTAGTTATCACTGTTTTGGCCATAACTTTTGACTGGAAAGGAATTTTGACCTGAAACCACTTCCATTGGCTTCGGATGATGGTTTCTCTTTCCGTAGAGTGGTCACATTAGCCAAACGGACTTACCGTTTGGGAGATATGGCTGAAACAAGTTTCAGTTGGTGAAAAACAGCTTAATTGGGCTTAACCGGGTGATTAACAGCTAGGCCCAAAGGGGAATTTCGGGATTAGGAGTTTAAAAGGGCTGTTAGGGTTTGGAGAATACTTTTTTCTCATTTTTCAGCCGTCACTATTCATTCCTCTTAACCTAGCCATGGCCTCCACCCTCTAAATCTCTTCAAAACACATCTTAATCACTTTCTAATTGAAGATTAGGCTTAGCAAACATCAAATCAAGGAGTATTAGCACGAGAACCGAGGTAGAGCTGCTGTGTAAGATTGGGAACAGCGCCAAATCAGAGAATATTTCAGTTTTGGGGTTTTAGTGGTGGCAAAGGTGAGTGATTAGCTTGCTTTTACACTAATTACTATTAATTATGGGTAATTAGTGAAGATTAGCGAATTTATACATTAAAAAAATTCTGGAAAAATTCCTAAAATTCTATAATGATGTTTTATGGCTCTGATAAAAATTTGGGCTAATTTGGATAAGTTTTGCTAATTGTATGCATAATCACGGTTAAGAAGGATTAAGGGGAAAACATGGGTTTCTGGGTATGTTTGATCTAAAGTATTTCATGTAAATGATGTTTTAATGTTTGTGATTGATTCTATATGTTGTTACTGCTGTTTGGAATGTTTTGTAATGTCATAGGAAGTTTAGAAAGGTTGAAAACGCCGTCGTTCGGCGAAAATAGCTTGCTGGAAAAAGTTGCAGATTTTCAGAACCGGTTAGGAAGAACACCCGATCCGAACCGGATAGGAGGAGGAGATCCGATCCGAACCGGATAGGAGGAGGAGATCCGATCCGAACCGGATAGGAGGAGTAGATCCGATCCGAACCGAATAGAAGGAGGAGATCCGAACCGAACCGGATAGGAGGAGACACCCGAACCGAACCGGATAGGAGGAGACACCCGAACCGAACCGGATAGGAGGAGGAGATCCGATCCGAACCGAATAGAAGGAGGAGATCCGAACCGAACCGGATAGGAGGAGACACCCGAACCGAACCGGATAGGAGGAGGAGATCCGAACCGAACCGAATAGAGGAGGAGACCCGAACCGAACCGGATAGGAGGAGGATGCCCGAACCGAACCGAATAGGAGGAAGAGACCCGAACCGAACCGAAGAAGACCATAACCCGAGATGCAAAGGTAGTCCAAATGGGAAGTTTGTACCAAGGATTCAGATGGGAATCAACGAGTTAACTTCATGATTGGGCTTTGCTGCGGGACGTGTGCTAAGGGGCTGTCGATGTCTGTAACTTTGGATCACTATGTATAGGGGGTACGTGAACGGATTCAGGGCCACAGTGGTCTAGGTACGACTAAAAGAGCTATAGACCAATGAAGTGGGGTCATTTGTAAAGGTTTAGTCATGACTCCATGGGGTAAGCTTGGTGGTAGCAGTAGTTGTACAAGCCGAACTCCGTCACTACTTCGATGGGTCTAGTGGTTGAAAGCGGTATACATCGTATGCTTTATGCACTGAGTGAGAGATGTGAGGATGGTTGCCATGATTGAATTGTTTGCTATCCCTATGACATGCACACCCCCACCCCCGTATTTCTTTACACCATATGTTGATGGCACCTTAGAGTATTGTACAGTATGTAGAGCTAACTCTTTGGTTGCAGGTCCAGGTTCAGGTATGGTTTAGTATACCTGTTATTGTTCTGTTTAGCTGCTTATCGCTCATACCAGACTTTTTGTCTGACCCAGAGTTTTATGTCTCTTCTTATTACTCTGGGTGCTCACACGAGCAGACTAGAGACAGGTTAGCTGGTGATGCACGGGTAGATGATCCGGAGACGAGCAGGAGGCTTCCACGTAATATATATATATAGTATTCTCCCTGTGTTGTCGAAGATCACTGCTTGGGCATTGGTGGTGTATCTTCCACTTTAGCTTTCTTTTGTTTAGAGACAGTAGATTTTGAAAAGTTGTAATAAGCTGTATTTGGATTTCCGCTGCTCTGATGTTGACATTTATTATTAGTTATCAGCTTATGCACTGTCTCACCTGTTTTATGTCAAGTATGTTATTAATATATTTTATTCCATGCGCTGTGAGACATTCTACAGGTTCCTTGATTAGTTCATTCTCTTCTTTCTTTTCTTATGACGACCGTTCCGTGCCAGTTGGACATGTGTACAGCGCACACTTGGAGGAAGTGTCGGTTGGTGCGGGGCGGGCCGTCACACTTGGTATCAGAGCTCTAGGTTGCGTAGTTAACCTAGGGAAGTTATCAGGGAGAGATAATATACGTATACGAGAGAGCGTATTTGTGGTTATTTTGGTTTTCAAAAGCTATATATATACTATTAGTAGTATAAGAATGAAGTCGTACTGCACTAGCACCACTATGGAATCGTTAATCGTTTCCTTTTTCAGATTGACGATGAGCCGAGATACTAGAGGTGCTGGTAGGGGAGCCAATAATGGGAATGCTGCTGACATGAGGACGATGTTTACTGACCTCATGAGAGAGATGCTTAGAGATGTACGGGGGGCAGCTCCCAATGGTGGAAATGGTGGTGGTCCAATAGTGCAGGCGCCAAGAGTTGACATCGCCAAGCTGAATAAGGATTATACTAGCCTTGGTGGGAAGCCATTCCACGGTACGGAGTCGGCCACAGATGTTCAGGATTGGTTGGATAGTTGCGAACGTATCTTCGAGGATTTGGGTATCGAGGATGCGATGAAGAGAAAGCTAGCGTCCCGTCAGCTGCAAGGGCGGGCAATGAATTGGTGGAATGCTATAAAGGCAGCTACTCCCGAAGATCAGATTACTTGGGAGCAGTTTAAAGCTCGCTTTAGCGAGAAGTTCATTCCAGCTGCTCAGAAGTCAGTGCTATTTAAGAAATTCTTGGAGCTCAAGCAGAATGGCAGAGCTGTCACGGAGTACATTGCTGAATTCGACACTTTGTCAAAGTATGGGTTATCTCTTATTGATACTGCCGAGAAGAAGAATGTGAAATTCATAACTGGGTTAGATCAGTACTTAGGGGAAAGGCTTATTAACCACATCGATGAGACGTTCGAGTCGATTGTGGGGAAAGCATTAAGATCAGAGAGTCTCTACCCTAAGCCGAAGACTGAGGTTGCATCCGCAGATGAGCCAAAGCCACAAGCAAGTGGTGGAGGCAAGGGTGGTTCCCAGAATAAAAGAAAGCAGAGTCAGACTAAGGATGGCCAGAAGAAAAAGAATAAACAAGATGTTGAGTGCTTCAGCTGTGGTAAGAAGGGCCATTATGCTAGTAATTGTCGGGCCAAGCCAGCGGATAGGAAGTGCTTCGACTGTGGCCAAATGGGACATCACAAGGACAAGTGTCCGCAACCCCCTAAAGAAAAGCAAATGGTGAAAGCATACGCCCTTAATGTTATTCCTTCTTCGTCGAACGCCCCAACAGCGGCGGAGAAGGGAAAGAATGTCGTCATTCAAGGTATGCTTTCTGTTTATGATGTTCCTGTTAGAGTTTTGTTTGATACCGGAGCTTCCAGTTCTTTCATATCTAGTGACCTGGTAGATAGGTTGGGATTGGAGCCCGAGATTGTCGATAGACCTTTAGTAGTGACGAACCCGATTGGTGGTTCTACTAGCCTTAGCATGATTTGTCGTAATGTGGTCTTATCGAGTCATGGATGCATGTTTGTTTGTGATTGCTTTGTTTTGGGCTTCACTGGGTTTGGCATTATTTTGGGAGTAGATTGGCTCCGAAGATACGGGGTGGTGGTAGACTGTGAGGGCTTTTTGGTGACAGCTAGAGCGGATGATGGGCGGAGGATAGTGTTTGGTGGTCTACCCAGTGTGGGGGTATTGGCTAGTTTTCTAAACTCCCTCGACATTCCGCATAGTGAGTTGTCAGGTTTGCCCGTGGTTGGCCAGTATCCGGATGTCTTCGAAGAAGTGACCGGACTTCCACCACACCGAGAGATTGAGTTCCGTATTGATTTGGTAAAGGATGCCAGGCCTATAGTGATGCCACTTCGTCGTATGGCACCAAGAGAGCAGCGAGAGCTCGAGGTGCAAGTCAGCGATCTTTTGAAGAAGGGATTTATCAGAAGGAGTGTTTCTGAATGGGGAGCACCAGTTGTGTTTGCTACCAAGGCGGATGGTTCCCTTCGTTTGTGTGTAGACTACCGCGAGTTGAATAAAGTGACGAGGAAGAACAAGTATCCTCTACCGCGGATAGATGATTTATTTGATCAGTTGAGTGATGCGAGAGTATTTTCTCAGTTGGATCTCGCGACAGGTTTTCATCAGCTTAGGGTGGAAGCTGAGAGTATAGCTAAAACGGCATTTCGGACGCCGTCTGGGTTTTATGAGTGGTTGGTCATGCCATTCGGGCTGACCAATGCCCCAGCATATTTTGTGGATCTTATGAATAGGGTATTCAGAGATCAGTTGAATAAGTTTGTCCTTGTGTTCGTTGATGATATTTTGGTCTACTCGAGGACAGAGGAAGAACACAAGGGACATTTAAGAATAGTGATGGAGGTGTTGAGAAAACACCAATTGAAAGCAAAGTTTTCTAAGTGTCACTTCTGGAAGAGGGAAGTGAGGTTCTTGGGCCACGTTGTATCAGAGAATGGTATTGCCGTAGACCCGGCAAAGGTGGCTACGGTACAGGATTGGCCTACGCCCAAGAATGCAACAGACGTAAGAAGTTTCTTGGGATTAGCGGGATATTATCGTAAGTTTATCCAAGGCTTCTCCGAGATAGCAGCACCGTTGACTCAGTTGACAAAGAAGAATCAAGCTTTTGTTTGGAACGAAAGGTGCGAGGATGCATTCAAGAGTCTAAAAGAAAAGTTGACAAGTGCACCAGTGTTAGTCATTCCCAAGGGGAGTGAAGAGATGACGGTATATACAGATGCTTGTGGTACCGGACTAGGTGCTGTGTTGATGCAAGGTGGTAGGGTTGTAGCTTATGCAAGCAGGCAACTGAAACCGCATGAGAAGAGGTATCCTATCCATGATTTGGAATTGGCAGCGATCGTATTCGCATTGAAGATGTGGAGACATTATCTCTTGGGAGAAAGATTCGAGCTGTTTACTGATCATAAGTCGCTGAAGTATCTTTTCTCTCAAAAGGATTTGAATCTTCGTCAGCAGAGGTGGTTAGAGTTCTTAGCTTCATATGATTTCGACATCGCATATACACCGGGAAAGGGCAATGCCGTAGCCGATGCGTTGAGTCGAAGACATGCCAGTTTAGGGGCTATGTTCCTTGAATGGAAGCAACTGGAGTATATCGCGGGGTTTGATTTCAGACCAAAGTGCGAATTGGACCCAGAAATGTTAGCAAGTTTGACGATCAGACCCACTTTAATTGAGCGGATCGGCTCTAGTCAGAGGGACGATCCTAACCTATTGGAAATCATCTCCAAGTTAGAGATGGGTATCGATGAGGAGATGAGCAAGTATGGGCTTGATCAAGATGGATGGCTTAGAAAGAATGGAAAGCTCGTTGTACCCAATGTCAATGGATTGAGAGATGAAGTGCTTAGAGAATGTCATCACTCAAAACTGACTATACACCCCGGTGGTAATAAGATGTATCGAGACATGAGACAGACTTACTACTGGGAAGGGATGAAAAGAGACGTTGGGGAGTTTATATCCAAATGCATGAATTGCCAGCTAGTTAAAGCCGAGCAAAAGAAGCCTAGTGGGTTGTTACAGCCATTAGAAATTCCCGAATGGAAATGGGAGCAAGTCTCGATGGATTTCATTGATGGTTTACCAAGGACTAGATCGGGACATGATAGCATTTGGGTGATTGTGGACCGATTAACCAAAAGTGCAAGATTTATACCGGTCAGATCGACCAGAACGGCAGCTAAGTTAGCAGAATTGTATATGAAGTGGGTAGTGAGATTCCATGGAGTACCTAAAAGCATTGTGAGTGACCGAGACCCGTTGTTCACTAGTGGGTTTTGGAAGAGCTTACAAGAAGCTCTAGGGTCAGAGTTACATCTCAGTACCGCATATCATCCTCAGACCGACGGTCAGACGGAGAGGGTGAATCGTATTTTGGAAGATCTCTTGAGAGCATGTATATTGGATTTTGGTGGATCATGGGATGACCATTTGCATCTAGTAGAGTTTGCATATAATAATAGCTACCAATCCAGTATCGGTATGGCTCCGTTTGAAGCTTTGTACGGAAGACCGTGCAACTCACCATCATGTTGGATAGAGACTGGCGAGAAGTTTATGCTTGGACCAGATGTGGTGAGGGAAACTTCAGATAAGATTAAGATCATTCAACAACGAATGAAGGCTGCCCAGGATAGGCAGAAGAGTTATGCTGATAAGAGGAGAAGAGACTTAAAATTCTCCGTTGGCGACTTGGTGTTTGTCAAGATTTCTCCGTTGAAGAGCGTAATACGATTTGGCAGGAGAGGCAAGTTGGCACCAAGATTCGTTGGCCCATTCCCTGTTCTTGAACTAGTCGGGAATTTGGCATATAGAATTGACTTACCGGAGAAGATGGCGGGAGTTCATAACGTATTTCATGTTTCCCAACTAAGGAAGTTCGTTCACGACTCAGATATGACTATTTCACCTGATCAGTTGGAGGACCTCGAAGTAGAACCCGAGGCGGTTGGGAACCGCAAGCCGGTCCGTATTGTCGAGCACGACATGAAGCAACTTCGAAGGAAGGCGGTGAAGCTAGTCAAGGTACAGTGGAGCGAGAACGAGAATGATTGTACTTGGGAGACAGAGGATAACATTAAGAAGTCACACCCAGAACTCTTTGCCTGGTAAGATTTTGACTTCGATTTAGTTTTCCGCATGCTAGGATAGGCTTGTTTGCTTGTTTTGCATGTTTGATTGTTGTACGTGGCTGTTAGGCATGCGGGATCCTTTGTATGTTTTGGGTTAAGGAATTTCGGGGACGAAATTTCTTAAGGGGGGGAGAGTGTAACGACCCGCATTCTACGCATCATAGAATCGTAGAATATTTATTTCTGTCACATACGAAGTCGTATGGTCATGTAACTTTGGGGGACGACTATTGGGGTCATTTCCCATGTTCATGATTTTTCCCGATTTTTAAATGACCATTTTACCCCTAGTTATCACTGTTTTGGCCATAACTTTTGACTGGAAAGGAATTTTGACCTGAAACCACTTCCATTGGCTCCGGATGATGGTTTCTCTTTCCGTAGAGTGGTCACATTAGCCAAACGGACTTACCGTTTGGGAGATATGGCTGAAACAAGTTTCAGATGGTGAAAAACAGCTTAATTGGGCTTAACCGGGTGATTAACAGCTAGGCCCAAAGGGGAATTTCGGGATTAGGAGTTTAAAAGGGCTGTTAGGGTTTGGAGAATACTTTTTTCTCATTTTTCAGCCGTCACTATTCATTCCTCTTAACCTAGCCATGACCTCCACCCTCTAAATCTCTTCAAAACACATCTTAATCACTTTCTAATTGAAGATTAGGCTTAGCAAACATCAAATCAAGGAGTATTAGCACGAGAACCGAGGTAGAGCTGCTGTGTAAGATTGGGAACAGCGCCAAATCAGAGAATATTTCAGTTTTGGGGTTTTAGTGGTGGCAAAGGTGAGTGATTAGCTTGCTTTTACACTAATTACTGTTAATTATGGGTAATTAGTGAAGATTAGCGAATTTATACATTAAAAAAATTCTGGAAAAATTCCTAAAATTCTATAATGATGTTTTATGGCTCTGATAAAAATTTGGGCTAATTTGGATAAGTTTTGCTAATTGTATGCATAATCACGGTTAAGAAGGATTAAGGGGAAAACATGGGTTTCTGGGTATGTTTGATCTAAAGTATTTCATGTAAATGATGTTTTAATGTTTGTGATTGATTCTATATGTTGTTACTGCTGTTTGGAATGTTTTGTAATGTCATAGGAAGTTTAGAAAGGTTGAAAACGCCGTCGTTCGGCGAAAATAGCTTGCTGGAAAAAGTTGCAGATTTTCAGAACCGGTTAGGAAGAACACCCGATCCGAACCGGATAGGAGGAGGAGATCCGATCCGAACCGGATAGGAGGAGGAGATCCGATCCGAACCGGATAGGAGGAGTAGATCCGATCCGAACCGAATAGAAGGAGGAGATCCGAACCGAACCGGATAGGAGGAGACACCCGAACCGAACCGGATAGGAGGAGACACCCGAACCGAACCGGATAGGAGGAGGAGATCCGATCCGAACCGAATAGAAGGAGGAGATCCGAACCGAACCGGATAGGAGGAGACACCCGAACCGAACCGGATAGGAGGAGGAGATCCGAACCGAACCGAATAGAGGAGGAGACCCGAACCGAACCGGATAGGAGGAGGATGCCCGAACCGAACCGAATAGGAGGAAGAGACCCGAACCGAACCGAAGAAGACCATAACCCGAGATGCAAAGGTAGTCCAAATGGGAAGTTTGTACCAAGGATTCAGATGGGAATCAACGAGTTAACTTCATGATTGGGCTTTGCTGCGGGACGTGTGCTAAGGGGCTGTCGATGTCTGTAACTTTGGATCACTATGTATAGGGGGTACGTGAACGGATTCAGGGCCACAGTGGTCTAGGTACGACTAAAAGAGCTATAGACCAATGAAGTGGGGTCATTTGTAAAGGTTTAGTCATGACTCCATGGGGTAAGCTTGGTGGTAGCAGTAGTTGTACAAGCCGAACTCCGTCACTACTTCGATGGGTCTAGTGGTTGAAAGCGGTATACATCGTATGCTTTATGCACTGAGTGAGAGATGTGAGGATGGTTGCCATGATTGAATTGTTTGCTATCCCTATGACATGCACACCCCCACCCCCGTATTTCTTTACACCATATGTTGATGGCACCTTAGAGTATTGTACAGTATGTAGTGCTAACTCTTTGGTTGCAGGTCCAGGTTCAGGTATGGTTTAGTATACCTGTTATTGTTCTGTTTAGCTGCTTATCGCTCATACCAGACTTTTTGTCTGACCCAGAGTTTTATGTCTCTTCTTATTACTCTGGGTGCTCACACGAGCAGACTAGAGACAGGTTAGCTGGTGATGCACGGGTAGATGATCCGGAGACGAGCAGGAGGCTTCCACGTAATATATATATATAGTATTCTCCCTGTGTTGTCGAAGATCACTGCTTGGGCATTGGTGGTGTATCTTCCACTTTAGCTTTCTTTTGTTTAGAGACAGTAGATTTTGAAAAGTTGTAATAAGCTGTATTTGGATTTCCGCTGCTCTGATGTTGACATTTATTATTAGTTATCAGCTTATGCACTGTCTCACCTGTTTTATGTCAAGTATGTTATTAATATATTTTATTCCATGCGCTGTGAGACATTCTACAGGTTCCTTGATTAGTTCATTCTCTTCTTTCTTTTCTTATGACGACCGTTCCGTGCCAGTTGGACATGTGTACAGCGCACACTTGGAGGAAGTGTCGGTTGGTGCGGGGCGGGCCGTCACACGCACCCATTCTTTAATTCTTTATTCTTCCTTTGAATATCATTTCAAGCTAGTCGGGATTAGCGAACCACACCGAAGTAATCATTTATTTTATTTTCCAATCCCAACCTACTCATCCCATGGAGCAAAACTGGTAATACTCCATATCTAATACCACGGTGTTATCGGTAAAACTAATTACCATTTCACGTTCAAATCTAATTAAAGATTTAACTATCGCCTGGAGCAAAACTGGTGATACTCCATTCTCGATCATTTCAATCTAATTAAAGATTCATTAAAACTCCACTTGGTTTTAATCTTCCCAAAAATCAGTATTAATGATCATTTAACTTAGGAAATCATATCCTGTCTTTAACTGGGTTAAAGAACCAATGTCATTTAAAACACGGTTCACGATAAACCCAAAATTACACTTCATTTCCCTTCAGCCTTTAACCGTAAATTAGCAAGTGAACAATTCCCTAAGTAATAACCCCGAAGGCCGAAACTAACATCAGATCAATACCCAGGAAACCATTCAACTTAACTAATCTCCAGTTAGTTTCTGATTTTCTTAACTCCGTTGGGTCTAAGAACAGTATAATTAAAGATACCATTCATGACAACCCAAATCACATTCCACTAATTATCGGGTTAAAGAACAAATGTTATTTAAAACACCGTTCACGATAAACCCAAAAAATCAATTCCAATTCAATTCCAATTAAATATTATTTAATTGGTACACTTCATTAAATCTAAATAAAAAGAATTAATCTTTTTCTCAACTGGGTTTAAGAACAGTGTTA
Organism: Allium sativum; assembly: GCA_030737875.1. NCBI lineage: Eukaryota > Viridiplantae > Streptophyta > Magnoliopsida > Asparagales > Amaryllidaceae > Allium > Allium sativum. The sequence goes on from CM060926.1 coordinate 327,691,809, forward strand.
ATGAAGACACCATTCACGACAAACCCAAATCCCATTTGATATTAACTACAAGGCTCTAAATAGATAATATATTAGCTTATATTCAATATCAAATACTATAACCAACAAATATTGTGTTGGAAATAAAGATATAAATATATCTTTCAAATTCCAATAACAATGTCTGTATAATCACGAAATCCAACATTGAAATATTCTAAAGACAATTTCGATCCAAATCCGCATCCAATTTATATATTGGAAATTCTGGTTATTTTTAAAACCATTTCAAATCCAATTTATTTATTTTAAAAATAATTGAATTATAATTCTAGTTCAAAACTAGTTCTTTTCGATAAAAATCTATTTTTATCTTTTCAAATATGGAGTTTTTCATGCTAATTCTTTCCAAATCATTTTTTATGATTTTACACTAATTATTGATATTTTTAATAATTTTATCAAGGCCCGTACAGTCGATTTCCATCAATGGCCATCGAACTGCACTTACAGCGACCTTTTCCAAATTTGATTTGGACATAATTCCAAATCCAACCATTGGATTTCTGATTTCTGACATTCGTTAGAAAGCTCTTTTCGATACGAACCCAACGGTTCTGGTTTTAGGAGAATCCGACGGTCGGATCTCCCGTAATATCCATTTGAAGTCAATGGTCGAAATTCGCGAACTGCCGCAGCGCGGCGCGTTCTATTCAGGCCATTATATATATATTATATATTTCGTCGATTTCCATTTAAAACGTACTTTATAAATCGTTTTAAATTCATTTTCTTCATATTCAATTTCAAATCAAAATTGAATATTCCAATTTAAATTCGTTTTAAATTCATTTCAAATCGATTTCAATTTAATTTCAATTTAATTCGAATTTCAATTCTATTCAATTTAATTCGAATTTCAATTCTATTCAATTTAAATCGAATTTCAATTCTATTCAATTTAATTCGAATTTCAATTTCAAAATATTCGATTTAGAAATCACTTTTCGATATTCATAATAAAACGAATAAAATCGACAAAATTCCCGTTCATGTTAAAATAGCATTTAACTACTTAACACGGCTTCACATTTCAATATTCACTAAATATTATTTTAAAATATTCGATAATTCTGAACTGGAATCAGACACAGTCAATTACCATATAATTTGGTTATATGGATTTCATACGCACATGTACACCACAACAACCGAACACAGTCAACCATCACCCATAGTGCATTCAACACTGCATAAGCATTAAATATAAATATCTAACGCTTATAACAGCCTGTCAATCAATCGAACGACATACAGCTAATTATTGGGATTAGTGTATGTCATATACCATCCCAATACCCGTGTTGGATTTCAAACAATCTAACACAGATTTATTTGTGCAGTTGGGCAATGTGTAAAATTTATCGTCCCAATCATTATTGGTCAAATGTGTGTATATAAACAAATCGTCCGATTTGTTTATATTAATTTATTTCATTTTATATACACGTTAAAAATTATATTTTTAACTATAAAATATTTATTTTCATTCCACAACACACAATCCATTTTCACAACAGATCAATCAAACATACAAGTCATCCATGGTCTGTGGACGACGGGTGTCGGGTGCTGCTAAGCACTGTCTGCATCCTAGTATATATTTCAGACTAGAAATTAAAATAAAAGTGAGGAGTTCTCACCTAGAAGCTAAACCAAACGCCGCGACTCTTCATATGTAAGAAATCTTCGCGGTTTTTCCAACGAGATTGATTTTGTCTTCAGAGGGAGGGGGAAATTGTCTGCACGTCAGAGGGGGTTAGGGTCCGTCGGAGATCGTCAGGGGGGGTTGAGCCTCGCGGTGGCGCCGGTTAGTGGGAGGCGCGGTGGTGCTCCAGCATGGTGGCGACAGTCTTCAATCGATTTCAGGACTGTGGGGCGTCGATTGCAACAGGAAAAGAGGGGGGAGATGGCGAGATCGAGGTGGCGGAGGCTGGGGGGCGTGAAGCGATGTGCGGTGGTGGTGGGGGCCGCTCTGGTGGCGAAGGCGCATCTATGAAGTGGGCGACGGGTTTTGGCCTTTTCGTTTTTCTCCTTTTCTATTTTTTTTATCTGAGTCAACGGTTTTGAATAGGAAGGGGGAGAGAGGGTAAAGTAGGATTTAATTATTTATATTTTTATTTATTTTCTAATCCATAAAGTTACTTTTCTATTCGAACTCCAATCGAGACCCAACGACTGTCACCCCTAGCGTTATACTCCCATTCCGAACACAATGGGATATGTTTCGCAAGCCAATTCGACTGCTTCGATTAGTTTTTATCAAATTCGAAATATAAAGCAGTATATATTGAATTTGAACGCACATTTTAAATTACCGGGGTCACATACTGATTCTAAAAATTCCAAAAAAAAATTTCCAGCTTCGTATTGACGATACGATCCTAACAAAACTAATTTCATCAAATTCTGAGACCGTTTGAAAAATGGCCATTTTTTGTTAGATCGAAATTGACTGAAATTGTTTAAAACACGTTTTCCTTCGCCACGCTCACATATTGATTCGAAAAATTATGAATTTTGGAATTTAGCAATAACTAGACATCCCGGATTCAACAAAAGTGGTTTCTTCGAAAACCGAGGTCGTTTGCAAAATTTCCATTTTTAAGGGTCAGAATTCCATAGCGACTATTCTGAATTTTCAATTGGACATAACTTTTGATTCCCGCTATGAAATTTTGATTTTTCGGATTCGTTGGAAAGATGTTTCCAAATAGATTCTAATATTTTTGGTTTCGTTAAAATCTGGTTTATTTTGAATCCTGTACATTCATTTGAATTTTGAAATCAAATTTTCAAACTACGGCACCATTTTCAGTTCCTTTTATAAATAAAAATAATTATTTATATTCTAACGACGAATCAAATAAATATATATGCTCTAATTTCATTCAAAATAAATTTCTCGTCGTCATTATTTAAAATAATTCATTTTAAATATTCAAAATTAATAAAAATTGCCAAAATAAATTTTTTTAATTGGCTCGGATTTCCGGGTTATTATAGGAATATGGAAGATTTTGGTTGTAGCAGCGTTATTCTATCAGGAAAGAAGGATTAGGTATTTTAAGACGTAACTAGTTGCTTAACCACATGATTAAATGGGTAGTTAAATTATATAATATAATTGATTCTTGTTTGCTACAGAATGATGCGTTTACAATATAAAGAGGAGAAAAATAAGGAAATATTGGTTGTGGTTGTGAGGATGCACAGTTGTGAATCTGTGATTGTTGCATTTGTGAATGAAGTGATAGGGAGGAGAGGTGGTATCTATTTGAGGGGTTTGGGGTTACAGGTTTTAAACAGTGAAAGTTATTTTGCTTGGGTTTATTGGAGCAGGGATGGTGAAAGGAACGATCAAAGGAAATCAACGCCATGTTTTGTTTTGAAGCAGAGTTCGATTTCGCCTAGCAGTATAAACCGTGAATCGTTCGGCGTGAAGGAGACGAAGCCATGGTTATTACGTGCTAAATTATCGGTTAATGGCGGTATTGAATAAATAATGACATAATTAATCTATTTCTACCCTATTTAAATTGGAAAAAAGTTGTAATAACTATAACTATTGCATATGTTATCAGAATTAAAAGCTATCAGTTATATTGGGATCGTTACGAGGAAATCTACATTTTGGAACCGATATAAATCGTGAATCTTTCAGCGTGAAGGAGACGAAACCATGGTTATTACGTGCTAAATTATCGGTTAATGACGGTATTAAATAAATAATGACATAATTAATCTATTTCTACCCTATTTAAATTGGAAAAAAAAAATTGTAACAACTATAACTATTGCATATGTTATCAGAATTAAAAGCTATCAGTTATATTGGGATCGTTACGAGGAAATCTACATTTTGGAACCGATGTGGCTGAGAATTGAGAATTACGGGATAAAATCAAACGCTATTTAATTTTAAGCAAAAGCAGAATCGTCAACTGCGAAGCAAGGCGAGTAAACTCACTAACTCTAGCACATTTATATTTTTGTATAAATGAGTTTTAAACTATTTATAATAATTTTATACTGTGTGATGCTTGATTGGATGAATGGTTCATAAAAATTTATTTGAATTGGTTGATACAGTTATATCATTGATCGATTATTAATTCTATTTACCATGATATTTCATATTGATGTGAAATTAATATTATTGATGTCGATTAACATCTGTGGATGCAGGGAAATAGGTTGGAGGAATCCAACTGGATTCCTCAACATTTATATTACTGTTTTTCATTGATTGTGATATATGATGTTATATATAACAATGATTGATTATGTTGTTTTTGAACTAACCTTGCCTTAGAATTATGGTATTTAAATACCTTAAGATATTGTCGAATATAGAAAAAGGATTTAAAAAGAAAATATATTTTCAAATATAGAGATTTAATTTCGAATAGAGTTGAAAATAGAAACCTGTTCAAATGGATAAATCAAGAAGTTGTTTTTGAATAAGAGTATAAATTAAATGAATCATTTAACATTGGATAAAATGAAATATAAATTCAAATTTAAATTCATATGGAAAAGTGGAAATTTCTTTTGAAACCAATATTTGAATTGAGATTTGAACTTAGAAAATTTATAAGGAAATTATAAACGAGACTTTAATGATTTCAATACAAATTAGATTGGTATGAAAAAAATCTGAATAGAAGTTATAAACAGAATTTGGGTCTAAAATTTTACTTATAAGGGCGAAATCAAACTGATTTAATTGTATATAAAGAAATATATTCACGACTAAAGTGAATAATGGTTTAAAGGAAATATTTTGTAAATGAAATATCTCTAAAGGAAATTTATATTTGAAATATGAATCTAGATTGGAAATTTAATGAAAAGGGAAATGGGTAATCATTTTAAAAGAAAACGACGAGTTTTAGTTCAGAATTTAGAGTATAAAATAAAGTGTAATAACGTTTTGTAGACTGGAATGGTTATAAAGGAATTTGGTAATAATTTGGAAAGGATAAATTCAAAAGTGAAATTGGGAATTTGAATTAACATGAAATGGTAGATAAATTTCATAGTTCGGAATATAAGTCGAATATAGATTACTCGAGAGAAAGTTATTTATTGGAATTCGATTATATCGAATTTTGGGATGCAGTTATTTTTACATTCCATTTGAATAAAATTTAATTATTTACTTATTAATTTATTTTTTGAAATTAATATGTGCAAGTTATATTTTTATAAACCAAATATTTGGAAACAGCGATTATAACACTACCGTTATAATAAATGTTTTATAAATCTAAACAGCGATTTTAATGCTACCATTATAATAAACGTTTAATAAATCAAATAGTTGGAAACAACAATTATAACGCTACCGTTATAATCAATATTTTTTCCATAAAAGAAATGGATCCTTAGATTGAATCTGAGAGTCCCATAGGCAATGTTTTGTTTGAAGTTGTGTGCTTTGAAAATTTCAAAATTGAGAATGTTGTTCAATTAACGTCTGAGAAGTAATTATACTCCAACTTGATTAACTTCTTGACTGATGGAGGAATGGTTAAGGTTCGATAGTGAAGATTGGTTAGCAATATGGTTAGTTAATAAATGGTTAATGGTTTGAGTTATAATAACGATGTTTTATAACATCACATTAATTTAAAGGATTTTTAAAATGCTTTTCCCCTAATAAAATAAGAGATATTTTCTACACATAGAAAATGAAATGAATTGGTCAACGAGGAATTAAGAAATGGAAGATGGAAATATTTTCCGATATTAATAAGGTATATTTTCTGAATATAGAAAATAAGGATTCGTGAATATTTAGGAATGTTTTCTAACTAGAATAAGAGATGTTTTCTCGAATAAAGAAATTAGAATATTAGAAATGCTTTTCCAAGAATTAAGAGAGGAAATAGAAACGTTCGAAGCTGGATTTCTGTGAAACAAGAAATGTTCGAAGCTAGTGAAGTATATTTTCTAATGGAAGAGAAAAATAGATATTTCGTCGGGTAGATTTTGATTTATGTCCAAATCAAATTTTAAAATAGTTGCTATGGAATTCCTTTATAATTTATAACGATTTATTTAAATTATAAATGGATTTTCAATGTAAATTGAATATAGATTTAACCCGGATTTGAAATATTGAGTTGTAAACCCAGACGGGTATATTTTAGAGCTGGATAACATTCTGTGTGAATATATACTATAATATTAAATTATTTTTATTTAATTTAATTATTTTTATTTATATTAATATTTAAATGGGTTTATTTAGAGCTTTAAAAATAGCCAATTTTGCAAACGACCTCCATTTTCGATGAAACTAATTTTGTTGGACCGAAATATTAAATTATTGTTAGATTTCAATTTTCGTGATTTTTGGAGACAGTATGTGGCCGTACTGGATTTTACTGTGAAAAATACTCGATAATTTGACTTTAAAAATACGCTGTATGAGCAAACGGACTCGGAATTCGATGAAACCGGTTTCATTGGGTCCATAATGTCAAACCGTAGTTGCATATCCATTTTTGTCAAAATTGGATATTGTATGCGACCGTAAGGATTTTTAAATGACAAATACAAGCAACAATTGATTAAAATGGAGTATAAAAATCGAATAAAAAAATATATAATCTACCTATATATATCCCACTATCCTCTAACCCTAAATTTTCATTCCTCTGGTCAACATTAAATCCGCTATCACTTTTCCTCATATTTTCAGCAAACGGAAGTTTGAAAGAAAATCAAAACAAATGGAATAAATATCCTATAAATCCAACTATATGTATATTCGATCTCCTGTCAAGTTCCTCTTCATTTTCATATCAGTTTTGTTGAGTTCGAACGTACTAGAGTTCGATGTCGTATGGATATTGCGCCTTAGGGCTGAGGAAATCGTGGGACCAAGGTCGTAATTCACGAAATTGATGTTGTATTTTGGTTTGGGTGGTCGAATGGAGTCCGTATGTAATTTTTGAGGAAGTTCGAGGATATTTTGGTTCGGCAGTTTCCAAGGGAGGACGATTGTGTGTTGTTTGATGCAGAATGAAGGAGGGTGCGAAAGCAGTGTGAGTTAAGTGGTTTTGGTACCAACGTGAAGAGTTTTTGATGAGGAAGATCACCATGTTTTTAGTTTGATTTTTAATCAAGTAGAGAGGGAGAACGGGGTGGCCGAAGTTACTGTAAATGGCGGATGAAGCCTGGAATTGCAAAACTAAAGGATGGTTCGAGTTGAACTTTTTGCATATGAGATGGGAGAGAATTAGCTGAGGAGTATCTTGGTGTTGTTAGTTTGTTGAATGTTTAAGTATGGAGGAGGATTGGGCGGCTTAAGGATGTGGTAATGGTGAAATTACGGGAGCAGGAGACGCGATGCATAAGGAGGAAGATCACTATAGTAATGGGTCGGTGCAGGAGTAATTTGGGCCAGTGTTGAATGGTGAGGCCCAACTAATAATAATATTTAGTTTGTTTTTAATTTTAAATAGTATTGAAACATATAAAAATGTATAACTTGGTCATACATTATCGGAATTTGACGAAACAAGATCCGTTGGGATCGTATGGACGACGGCTACACAATGGAACTGACTGGGAGTGAATTGGAGCTCGTGACAGTTTATAGCAAAATAAGTTGACTGTCTAAATCAATCGACAGTTATCATTATTTAACGATGACCGTCCAATGTGATTAAATCTCACTAACTCTGCACAGTTTATAGTTTTATAACATATTTTTAGAATTGATAAATATTGCTTGATTGCTGTGTGTTGACTGTTTGGTTGAACTGCTAAGTAATTGGTTGAAATTATAGATAACGATATATATATATATATATACACACAAATATATATCGTTAATCAAATATTGATTATGTTTATCAGAATATTTCATATTGAAATGAAATTGGTGTTAATTATATTGTTTAACATCTGTGGATGCAGGGAAACAGGTTGGAGGGATCCAACTGATTTCCTTAATATTTACAATACCGTTTTTCATATATTCTGATATACGATGTGGTATATAATCTGTTATTCATTATGTGTGTTTGGATGATGATTGGTCCTTCCAATTTGGTATTTTAATACCATAAGTGATACTGGAAAGTAAAAAGAGAATTTTCAATGTGTATTTCAAAAATAAATTATTTATATAAAATCAATGGATTTTATATAAAAAAGGAAATATTTATATGAAATAAATATAATTATAAAAGGTAATAATTTGGAAAATAAATATAATTAGAAAAGGGATTATTTGGAAAATAAATAGAATTATATAAATGAAATATTTATATAAAATAAATAGAATTTTATAAATGACATAATTATATGAAATAAAGAGAATTATATTAAGGAAATATTTGTAAAACAAATAGAATTGAAAAGGGAATATTTGTAAAACATTTACAAATAGAATTGAAAAGGAAATATCTGGAATCATTTATAAATAGAATTATAAAGGGAATATTTTTTCAGAAAATAAATAGGAGTTTTAAAAGGGTTTATTTTATAAAACGAAATAGAATTTCATAAAAGAAAATAATTGGAAAATAAATATTAAATAGAAATCTGTTTTTAATAGATAAAGGAAAAAAATTAATTTAAAGTAGAAATAAATAGAAATCCATTTTAACAGAAAAATAGAGAAGATTAATTTATAAATAATGTTTTATAAATTAAGTAAATTATTTATCATTGGATAAATGGGATATATAAGTTTGAACTTATATAGAGAAGTAGAAATCGGTTTTGACACCGATATTTCAAATAGAATGTGAACTCGACATTTATAAAGGGAATCATAAATGAGATTTAAGTGTTAGAAATTAAAAGGAGATTTCATATGAATAATTCTATTAATAAAAGTGTAAGTAGAATTTGGAAATGGGATATTGTTTTAAAATATGAAATCAAACTTAATGGATTATATAGAAGAAATATTTTTCACATTCGATGTGAATAATGGATTAAAATAAATATTTTATAAATTAAAACATTTATAAAGAAACTTGGGTTTTGAAATACGAATTCAAATGGGAATTTGAAAGAGATAGGAAATAGGGTTAAATAATATTAGTTATTCGAACAAGATTTAGTCGAACATTGATTATGCGAATTAGAGTTAATCGAATTAGAGTTAATCGAATTAGAGTTAATCGAATTAGAATTAATCGATTAGAGTTAATCGAATTAGAGTTAATCGAATATAGAAATACTTCATGGATCATCATTCTCAAACAAACCAGGACGGAAGGGGCACATCGAAGTTTACGCATGACTAGAAAGTCTTGTTATTCGTAAGGCATAGGAGCTATGGTAAGCAGCCAACAACAGCTTCTGGGGAAGCAAGGATTCTAGTTATTCCGGGTGGGCAAATGAGATAGTTATTCGAATAGAGTTAATCGAATATTAGTTAATCGAATAGAGTTAGTTGAATATTAGTTATTCGAATTAGAATTTTTCGAAGAGAGATAATCGAATGTAGTTTATTCGAAAAAGAGATAATTGAATATAGTTTATTCGAAGAAGAGAGATTATCGAATATAGTTTATTCGAAAAGGGAGTTATAGAATATAGTCTATTCGAAAGGACATTATCGAATAGATTTTATTCAAAGAAGAGAGATTATTGAATAAAGTTTATTCAGAAAAGAGTTATCGAATATAGTTCATTCGAAAGAGAATTATACATCGAAATTTGATTATATCGCATTCGGGAAAGTACTATCTACTTTCCGTTTTTAACCAAGATTTATTTATTTATTAATAAATTACTTGTTTATTTATTTATTCGAATTAAGAAATAAAAGTCATATTAAAGTTGTTATATTTCGGAGGCATGGGATTATAACACTATTGTTATAATCAAAATGATTTCTGTAAAAGAAGTGGATTCGTAATTAGAATCCGAGAGTTACGTAAGGAAGTTTGTTGAAGATATAAAATGTGGACTTTGTCTATTTCGAGGTTAGAAATGTTGTTCAGTTATGGTCTGAGAGGTAGTTATACCCCAACTTGATTGACTTTATTTTTAACTAAGGCATGGTTAAGGTTCGATAGGGAAGGTTAGTTAATTGAATTTAGTTAATGAGTGTGATGGTTTGAGTTGGCAAAGTGATGTTTATTTAAATATCTGTTTAAAATCCAATGAAGGAGTTTTGGGAATGTTTTCCAAATAAAAATCAGAAATGTTTTCTAATACAGAAAATAAGAAATAGGAATAAGTATGGAAATGTTTTTCAATGATTAATAACGTATATTTTCTAAATTTTGAAAATAAGAATTGTAATAACCCGGAATTTTGGGGCCAATTTAAAATTTTTATTTTTAGAAATTTTAATGGATTTTAATATTTAAAATAATTTATTTTAAATAAGAACGAATAAAAAATTATTTTAATCGAAGTTAAAATGAATAAATTTAATTCAATTATAAAAGGAGTTTAAAACAGCGCTACAGTTTGAAAATTTGAATTTGAACTTTGACTGAATGTACAGGATTCATTTTAAATCAGAATTGAGCGAAACCAGAAATATTTAAATCTATTTGATCATATCTTCCTAACGAATCTGAAAAACTGAAAGTTGACTTTATAATTTGAAAGTTATGCCCAGTTTAAAATTCAGAAAAGTCGCTGTAGAATTTATATATTTTTAATATAATATATAGCCCTTAAAAATAGCCATTTTTCAAAAGACCTCTGTTTTCGACGAAACCACTTTTGTTGAGAACTTTTCCCTAATAATTTGAATATTCTATTAAAAGAATATTCTGAATTGGGATGAGGCGTTGGATGTGTTTTATAGCACTTTACTTTTATAAAATACGCAGGTTATTCGGAAAGACCGGGTTTAACCCGTTCCGAATAATTACTACGACGATGAAGAGTCGAAGATGAAGACGGTGGTTGAAGACCGGCGATCTTCACATTGAATGGATGTGTTGCTACTGAGGCCCATGATTGGAGTAGCTACCTTGAAGGGGCTACAATGGTAGCCGTTCGGACGTATTGTTGATTGTCCGGATATGCGAGCACCTCGGTGACTCCGGTTTCGTTCAGACCCAGAACGAACTTAAAAATGGATGTGTGTCCGACATTGAATTTCATTCTATGTAATTAAATTGATATCTATTAATGTATATTTGTTTGGTGGTGGAGAATTTATTCTCTGCTTAACACCCTGTTGTATATTAATAACTATCGATCGCACGACGTGAATGGTCAATGTGGCACGCCAAGATGCATTTGATCGAGGCTTTTGTTGAAAAGCACAGGCTTGTGGTATGATCAAAGCATAGCCTATTTCGGCAAAGCTTTGTGTAGAACGTTACTTCGCGAGCCTCACACCCTGGTATGAGTCAAAAACGGGATATGGACCGTAGGGAGTGCACACGTTTCTTTCTAGCTAGAAGTGGTGTCAGTGCTTAAACTGGCTGACATTTTACTTATGTGGATGATGGATTTGGAGGCGCCTCGGGATTATAGGCCGTTAGTGGTCATATGGAGGTCCAAAAGGACCGGGGAGCATGTGTTTAGGCATAACTAATCCACTACCATTAGGTGGGGACCGGCCCTACCGCATCCAAGGGTTGCCCATAGGTGTGATCCTGAGGCATTTGCTAGAGTGTCTCGAATCATAGAGGAGCTTTCCCCTAGCCTCGACTCATGATGGAAACCCAATTTCCAAAACGACCTTGCGGTTTTGAATGTAGAACTAGTATGGCGACATGATATATGGTACCCATGCCGTCTATGATTGATACATTATGATTGAAATGTTTTTATTAGAACATATACACACTAACATTAAAACCGTTTTATCGTATCAAGCATCTTTTGACCATTATAAGGTAAAACCCTATCCTCCGGTTTGCGTTGCATTGTGTGATGGGACTTGGGTCTTATAATGGTCATTTTTCTAAAAACCATTGCGTTGTTTAACGATTTACTTTATTTTATGCACTGACAATCCAATGGAGTAAACCCGTTCAGCGTTAGCGGCGTGGTCCTGTGATTAGCCTTATTATTAGATAAGTTTAGTTAGATTTCTCATACCAGTCCCATGTCTGACCTGTAGTTTGTTTCACTGGCAAACTCCGGTGGCCATATTTTTCACACGGGCAGTCAAGTAGCTTTTTGCAGATATATTTACAGGATCCTGGTTTACAGCTGAAGCGATATTCGGAAAGCTCTGTATTCGTGTATTTCTGTAAAGGCCTGCAAATCCATACTATCTGAGTTGGCTAATAACACCATACGTCCAACCCAAATTGCACAGAAATACGAATCATTATTAGAAAGAAGTTAGAGGATGAGAAATCGAAAGAAAGAAATATTAGAATAGAAGAAAATGAAGAAGACAAATCTCACAGCGGAACGAATATTATATATTATATAACATAACTTTTGAAATACAAATCAATAACTTTATATACATACCATCATTAGAGCACAACAGTTATTCTTGGAACAGTTATAAACACCTGTTTCCAGATAAAAACATGGTTCACAGCGGAATATATGATAGTCTATAGCTAACTGGTGAAGCCTCCTGCTTCCAGCTCTTTCAAATGAATCTGTAAAATCCTGACTATTGGACTGCCCGTACAAATTTGGGCACCCAAGAATTTAGAGAAAAACAAACAAAATAAACTCTGGGTCAGTCATGAGACTGGTGTGAGTAAACTCCAACCATTTGTTTAACTTTCAAAAATCCTTTCAAAAGAAAAGATAATAGTAAGACCAGCCCACACATAAACATGGAGGGTTTTTACCTTACTATAACCCAAAACACTTTGATACGAAAATCCAGTGATATTATAGTAATGTCTACATCAAATAAATAACCAAATAGCAGAACGCTTGCATCTCACGCTCCACATACATAGTATAAAATCAAAAACCCGCATGGCGCTTATTGGAGATTGGATTTCCAACATGACAAGGTATGGAACCACCTTCCGATCAGTGTACTCTAGAGGCGATACACTGGGGTTCAATAAGAACGTCTTGCAACCCGGCCCACACATGACCGACCACTCATTTCGCTTGAGTGTATCGAATGTATATCACCAACTGTTGGGATCAGCAACCGTTTCCCGAATGGGACAGCATCGAACAGAATAAGGAATTAAACGAATCTCTAGATTGGTGATTATACATCCTAATGGGAGCGACCCACATAGCCATGTTGCCTGCCCGATTTTTGTCATTCCCCGATTGTTGAGGCCTGAGGCTACAATTACTTTCTTTTCATTTATAGCACAATCACTTTGAATGCCACATTGTCAGATCCGTTAATCACTAGTTGATTTGCACAAATATTCTGGATGTTATGCTAAGGGAATAAATCCGTTGCAACCATATATATTTATACAGACTAACCCATTAGATCATTGGAAATACTCTGTCAGGCATTCGTCCATATACGTTCGTCCTGGGATTAAACGAAACCGAAGGCACAATTCCTATTAATAGAAAAAGTCCTTGCACTTCACTCCATCTTCGATTACCTTCATATAATCTGATTCGCAACGCTACTGCCAATACAGAGTGGTTCACGGATAATAATCCAACCAGTCTCTCCATATTGACAACGATGGTCAAAAACTTCGTAGTCTGTGATTTAACTATCGAATAAAAACAAGTGTTCATCCAACATATCAAACAAATCACTGGGCTCTTTAATTAATATTTCATTAATTAAATCTCTTCTCCATTTCCCTATCAATATTTGTTAACCAAATATTTTAAATAATCATCTTGGTCTCTTATGCCTTTTGGAAAACGTTTCCAAATATCAACTTCTTTTATATTCTATATATTAGAAAATATCTCTATTTGCAATTGAAAACAATTTCAATCACTTACCTCTATTCAGACTATTTTAATTATACTCAGGAAATATTTACTTTTATATTTCCAAAATTCCATCGTTTGGGTTAAAACGAATGTTGTGTAAAACATCGTTACAACAACCCAAAGTATTTTATTCAACTAATTATTATCCAACACTTCTCTTCGAGATTGGATCTTGCTATTTATCAATTGAAAATGAAATCAATCAAGTTGGGGTAAAATTACCCCTCAGACCTTGACTGAAAACATCATTATCTTCCAAACGGCAAAATCACTAACCAAGAATAAACACACTATAAAACCCCAATTATTCATTTTAACGTATATATGTTTCTCTTTCTATCTCCAACTTATCGATTTCCTTTATGGTTATAATATTCTATTTTAAATTCGTTTCCTTATCGAATTCAATATATATTGATATATTGATTATCAAAATTTCTTAAAAATATTCTAACTCCTTAAATTCCCGGAAAAATTAGCCATAACCTCCATTGTATCGGGAGCTTCTGGATACTTCAAATAGCCTCCCATGGCCCTCACCAATCCAAAAGAAAAAGGAAAAGCCAAGTGGCTTGCCAATACGGCGCATAAAACCTCATATATGAATTTAAACATGTACCTTTTTGTCGGGCACATAAATTAAAATCTTCATATGCTTCATCTCATACCTGTCTAACACATGTTCACCTGTTTTCAACTCAATTCATCTCAAACCAATCGTTTGAATTCAGTTTTCACTCATTTATTCTTTAATTAGCTATTTCGCTTATTTCACTTCTTTGTTTTGAACATAACATGTTCAAATAAAATATTTAACTTGCTCAATACAAAATTGAATTCTAATTTTAATTCTAGTTTCCTTTTCGATTTCGAATATAAATTTTCAAATCGAATTCACTTATTTAAAGCCCAATATCAATTCAAAATCTCATTAACTAATTTCTATTCAAATTAGTTAATTTTATTCAATAATCAACAAATCTGATTTCTGTTTCAAAAATCATATTCATTTACAGAACTTGAATTCGCATATATTTTACATCTCAACTCTGGAATTTACTAAATAGAAATTCGGATTGTATTCGCTTAAAATCCCTTTTATAAAATTAAATAAATCGCTATGGTTTTTAAATGGTTACGGCGCTGCTTGTCTGAAAATTTGATTTTGATATAACTCGAAATCTATACGACGAAATTCAGATTTTCTCTTTCATTAGAAAACTATTATCAAATCGGTCCTGGCGTTTCTTGTTTCAAAGAATTCCGACTTCAATTGAGTTCTATATACTCAATTGAAGTTCGAAACGCCAATTTACGAACTGTAGTGCTGCGGCGAGTTCGTTTTAATTATATTTATATATATAAACGTTTTAAAACTTCGTTTATATAAATTCAACTCTATTCTGATATATTTTTAATATATATCAAATCCATTTTCCAATTCAACATAATATTTCCGATCTATTTCACTTCTATTTGAAATTCTATATTCAAATTTCAATCCACTTCTATTTTTTTCCAAATTCTATTTGGATTTCTATATTCGAATTTCCTTTATTCAAATCTCATTTGAATTTCTACGTTCAAATTCTATATTTGAATTTCCTTTGAATTTCATATATTCAAACTCCATTTGAATTTTCTATTTGAATCCTATATTCAAATTCCATATTTTAAATTCCATTTGAATTCTCTATTCAAATTCCATGGTTTAAATTCCATTATTTCAAATCTCTATATTTGAATTTCATTTGAACTCCCTTTCTTCAAATCCATTTGAATTCAAATTCTATTTGAATTCCTTTGAATTCAAATTTTTATATATTCAAATTCTATTCAAATTCAATATATTCAAATTCTCTTCAAATTCTATATACAAATTCTATCTAAATTTTCTATATACAAATTCTATTTAAAATTTATATATACAAATTCTATTTTCAAGCTCCATTTGAATTATATATCCCAATTCCCATTTCAACTCTATTCTATATTCGAATTCCCATTTCATATTCCATTTTCAAATTTCCATTTTCAAATTCCACATTTAAAATTTCTTTATTCAAATTCCATTTCAATTTCGATATTCAAATTCTATATTTGAATTCCTTTATATTTTTTATATTCAATTTCTATTTGAATTTTCTTTATATTCAATTTCTATTTGAATTTTCTTTATTACTTCTTTAAACAAGTCTCAATTTCAATTCCTTTTGAAATCGATATTTCTAAAAAAAAATAGATTTCCCTTTCAATTTCACACTTGTATTTTTATTTCTAAATTATCAAGTGATAATTCTTTTCACTTCATTTATAACTTCGTTATAAAAGAACTATTTATAAACTTTGTTTATAAAGGAACTACTTGTTTTATTTTTCAAAACAAGTTTATATTTTTATTCCATTCAAATTTCAAATTCTATTTAAAAATAGAATTTTCCCTTCTTAATCTCAAATACCCTTTTCACGATATTTTAAATAAATTAACACTTGGCCCAGTGATATTTAAAACAATCAAATCACCCAATTTTCAACCATTTTATTTTTAACACTTCATATATGAATATATGAAATCAAGCAAACAAACAAACATATAATATATTTTTGAGGAATCCAGTTGGATTCCTCCAACCTGTTTTCCTACATCCACAGACGTTAGTCAACATAGTAATACCCATCCTGCTTCGTGGCAGGATATCGCGATATAAAAGGGGATCCACTTATATACGTGCGCATAGGGTCATCCGCTAATGATACTGCGGGGACAATCCAATCACCAAACCAATATATATATATATAATAGTCAACCCTAAATAACTAAAAATTTTAAATCAACCAGAAAGCATTTCAACCAAGCATCAAACAATTATTTTTAACGAATAAAAATAATTCTAATTAAAAGGTGAGTGAGATTTACTCACCGTGATTTTAATTCGATCCTTTCCGCTTCCAATTTAAATCCTGATTATGCAACCCTCAGCTACGAATGACTCGACTGACTTTGTTCGGTAAAATCTTGTATACCCTTAACATAACATTTCTTAGTTAATACAACTTTGTATAAATATATATACATATGCATTTATAAATTTGATACCATTTTAAATAAATTCAAAATGCCATTAGATACTTTAATTAAACATACTTAGTACATTGCCTTAAGCTTGCTCCTAAACCTTATTGACCAAACACCAGTGCCTTATCTTTGTCAAACGCCCTTGTTGTTCGAACACAGTCCTCCTCATATATACACCTGCAACATTCGAACATGGGCTATCACCTCGTCACCCACTGCCCTTATCATCACCATGGTCGATGTCCCACTCCTCGGACCAAAACGAATAGCGTCGAACTCATCAATCTTCCACTTCGCGAGCCATGAACCATTGCACCCCCATTAAAACAATCGATTTCACGTGGCTAAAGGAAACGGGTGCGATAAATTTTGCAATGGAAATCCACCAATTGTCAGCTATGCTTATGTCAGCTTACCAGAAACCTGGCGCTGCTCTTGATCTCGAACTCGATGCCCACTAATACCCCTTACCAAAACCCTAGCTTCACTTCGCTTATCGCTCCAGTCACTAAAACCGCTACCCCTTTACTGCCACAGAAGTCGATTATCTTTCAGCTTCGCAAATCCAACTCGATCTAAATCCTAGTTCGTTGTTCGAGATCGAACGCCCCCATATTCGTGAATCAAAATGAACCCTGGGCAGCGCTCGAGATTATCGAGCTCCAGGATACCTCGCGTGTATTGATTTCATTTGGGATTTCTGTTTTCTCTTTCTCCCTTTTTATTTTGAAGTATAAAGTGGCCATTTCGATTTGAGGGAAATGATAAGAAGAAAAATAGAAGGCAGAAATGGGAGGGCCATCACGATTTTATAGAAGAAGAGGGGAGACCAAGTACACGAGAAGTAAAGGGGTGTAGGGTGAAGTACAATTCATATTTAATACGACTCGATATAAAGAGATTTTTATTTCTTTTAAGTAGATATCGATTTGATTTTGATCCTATCCACTGATCAAATAAGTCGAGGTTCACAATTAAAAATCGTGAACCGCTATTTTAGCGTACCGACCGTCGTTATAATGTTATACCAATATTTTGAATTCAACGAAATAGATTATACAATTTATTTTGAACGTATATTTAAAATAACCATATTAAATCAATTTAAATTCAAAACAAATAAATTCTTCAACAATAAATTTCTATTATCATCGTTCATGTTTAAATAGTATATATGTTGATCATCTGAACCGTTTTGATTCAGTTTTATCTTTGAATTAAATTATTTCAGTTCTTGTATTTCGATAATTATCAAAATAAATTGTATTTCGATTATTTAATTGATAATCCAATATAAAAATTCTTTTATATTGTAAACACAATATTTAAAACGATATTAAATATTTAAAATTAATCATTCAAAAACCTGGGTCGTTACATTCTTCCCCCCTTAAAATAATTTCGTCCTCGAAATTGCTAAGATAGGAAAATTGGTAGAAATCTATTTCTTTTCAAAATCTCACTTATGTTGAAACTCAACTCCTCATATTTGAACAATTTTAATTCCACCAAAACTTTTGGTTTTAACACATTTAATCTAAATGATTTACACCCAATTCAAATTCTATTCAATCTTATTCAATTTGAATTTCATTAATTTATTTACCTCGATCCATTTAACTAGCTTAAGTTAAATTCTACTTCCAGAATCCATATCCCAGGTTTTTCATTTCAAATCCTTTTGATATCACTTAAATATATATACATATATTTATAATCCTTTCAAATTCAAAACATTTGAATTTTCAAACCAATTTGTTTTCCTTCAAACAAATTTCCATCAAAAACTTTTCTAAGGTAGCAATCCATCGCTTAGAAACTCGGAAATGAACACTGATAATGTCGCGATCATCATCAGAATTATTTCCCAGCCACCGAAGTGAGTTCAGTGCTTAAACAATTTCAAAATCCATTCAAAATCCTTTTAAAACAAAGCTATATTGTTCTAATATACTTCCAAAAATATTTCAAACTTCCCAGGATTTAAATTTCAAATTCTAGTTTGAATTAAATTTTAATTCTTCTCATTTGTATATTTTATTCATATACAAATTCAGTTTGGTTATAAATAACCATTTAAATTTTTATAGTCTTATCTGATTATAATGATATCAATCAACATATCCATATAATATAATAATTTCAAAAATTATTCTTCTATATCAAAAATAGAATTTGGGTAAAATTATTTCATTCACCCACTTTAAAACAATATCGTGTTCAATCTTATGTTCAAGTATTTGCAAACTCTTATCGACGTCGTGGCGTCCCACAATTCAATCAGAATTCATAAATCACTCAACAGATTAGCCAACACAATATAAAACAGTTTTTATATCAATTTACAAATACGCGCTCTCGTATATATACACTCAACTCATTCTAAGGTACTAATGACCATATCTCTAATGAGCACATGCCACACAAGCTTAGGTATTCGCTCAACCTAAGCTCTGATACCAACTGTAAAGGCCCGCAAATCCGTACTATCTGAGTTGACTAATAACACCATACGTCCAAACCAAATTGCACAGAAATACGAATCATAATTAGAAAGAAGTTAGAGGATGAGAAATCGAAAGAAATAAATATTAGAATAGAAGAAAATGAAGAAGACAAATCTCACAGCGGAACGAATAAAATATATTATATAACATTACTTTTGAAATACAAATCAATAACTTTATATACATACCGTCATCAGAGCACAACAGTTATTCCTAGAACAGTTATAAACACCTGTTTCCAGATACAAACATGGTTCACAGCGGAATATATGATAGTCTATAGCTAACTGGTGAAGCCTCCTACTTCCAGCTCTTTCAAATGAATCTGTAAAATCCCGACTATTGGACTGCTCGTACAAATTTGGGCACCCAAGAGTTTAGGGAAAAACAAACAAAACAAACTCTGGGTCAGTCATGGGACTGGTGTGAGTAAACTCCAACCATTTGTTTAACTTTCAAAAATCCTTTCAAAAGAAAAAATAATAGTAAGACCAGCCCACACATAAACATGGACGGTTTTTACCATACTATAACCCAAAACACTTTGATACGAAAATCCAGTGATATTATAGTAATGTCTACATCAAGTAAATAACCAAATAGCAGAACGCTTGCATCTCACGCTCCACATACATAGTATAAAATCATAAACCTGCATGGCGCTTATTGGAGATAGGATTTCCAACATGACAAGGTATGGAACCACCTTCCGATCAGTGTACTCTAGAGGCGATACACTGGGGTTCAACAAGAACGTCTTGCAACCCGGTCCACACATGACCGACCACTCATTTCGCTTGAGTGTATCGAATGTATATCACCAACGGTTGGGATCAGCAACCGTTTCCCTAATTGGACAACATCGAACATAATAAGGAATTAAATGAATCTCTAGATCGGTGATTATACATCCTAATGGGAGCGACCCACATAGCCATGCTGCCTGCCCGATTTTTGTCATTCCCCGGTTGTTGAGGCCTGAGGCTACGATTACTTTCTTTTCATTTATAGCACAATCACTTTGAATGCCACATTGTCAGATTCGTTAATCACTAGTTGATTTGCACAAATATTCTGGATGTTATGCTAAGGGAATAAATCCATTGCAACCATATATATTTATACAGACCAACCCATTAGATCATTGGAAATACTCTGTCAGGCATTCGTCCATATACGTTCGTCCTGGGATTGAACGAAACCGAAAGCACAATTCCTATTAATAGAAAAAGTCCTTGCACTTCACTCCATCTTTGATTATCTTCATATAATCTGATTCGCAACGCTACTGCCAATATAGAGTGGTTCACGGATAATAATCCAACAGGTCTCTCCATATTGACAACGATGGTCAAAAACTTCGATAGTCTGTGATTTAACTATCGAATAAAAACAAGTGTTCATCCAACATATCAAACAAATCACTGGGCTCTTTAATTAATATTTCATTAATTAAATCTCTTCTCCATTTCCCTATCAATATTTGTTAACCAAATATTTTAAATAATCATCTTGGTCTCTTATGCCTTTTGGAAAACGTTTCCAAATATCAACTTCTTTTATATTCTACATATTAGAAAATATCTCTATTTGCAATTGAAAACAATTTCAATCACTTACCTCTACTCCGACTATTTTAATTATACTCAGGAAATATTTATTTTTATATTTCCAAAATTCCATCACTTGGGTTAAAACGAATGTTGTGTAAAACATCGTTACAATAACCCAAAGTATTTTATTCAACTAATTATTATCCAACACTTCTCTTCGAGATTGGATCTTGCTATTTATCAATTGAAAATGAAATCAATCAAGTTGGGGTAAAATTACCTCTTAGACGTTGACTGAAAACGTCATTAACTTCAAAACGGCAAAATCACTAACCTCGAATAAACACGCTATAAAACCCCAATTATTCATTTTAACGTATATATGTTTCTCTTTCTATCTCCAACTTATCGATTTCCTTTATGGTTATAATATTCTATTTTAAATTCGTTTCCTTATCGAATTCAATATATATTGATATATTGATTATCAAAATTTCTTAAAAATATTCTAACTCCTTAAATTCCCGAAAAAATTCGCCATAACCTCCCTTGTATCGGGATCTTCGGGATATTTCAAATAGCCTCCCATGGCCCTCACCAATCCAAAAGAAAAAGGAAAAGCCAAGTGGCTTGCCGATACGGCGCATAAAACCTCATATATGAATTTAAACATGTACCTTTTTGTCGGGCACATAAATTAAAATCTTCATATGCTTCATCTCATACCTGTCTAACACATGTTCACCTGTTTTCAACTCAATTCATCTCAAACCAATCGTTTGAATTCAGTTTTCGCTCATTTATTCTTTAATTAGCTATTTCGTTTATTTCACTTCTTTGTTTTGAACATAACATGTTCAAATAAAATATTTAACTTGCTCAATACAAAATTGAATTCTAATTTCAATTCTAGTTTCCTTTTCGATTTCGAATATAAATTTTCAAATCGAATTCACTTATTCAAAGCCCAATATCAATTCAAAATCTCATTAACTAATTTCTATTCAAATTAGTTAATTTTATTCAATAATCAACAAATCTGATTTCTGTTTCAAAGATCATATTCATTTACATAACTTGAATTCGCATATATTTTACAACTCAACTCTGAAATTTTCTAAATAGAAATTCGGATTGTATTCGCTTAAAATCCCTTTTATAAAATTAAATAAATCGTTATGGTTTTTAAACGGTTACGGCGCTGCTTTTCTGAAATTTTGATTTTGATATAACTCAAAATCTGTACGACGAAATTCAGTTTTTTCTCTTTCATTAGAAAACTATTATCAAATCGGTCCTAACGTTCCTTGTTTCAAAGAATTCCGACTTCAGTTGAGTTCTAGATAGTCAATTGAAGTTCGAAACTCCAATTTACGAACTGCAGTGCTGCGGCGAGTTCATTTTAATTATATTTATATATATAAACGTTTTAAAACTTCGTTTATATAAATTCAACTCTATTCTGATATATTTTTAATATATATCAAATCCATTTTCCAATTCAACATAATATTTCCGATCTATTTCACTTCTATTTGAAATTCTATATTCAAATTTCAATCCACTTCTATTTTTTTCCAAATTCTATTTGGATTTCTATATTCGAATTTCCTTTATTCAAATCTCATTTGAATTTCTACGTTCAAATTCTATATTTGAATTTCCTTTGAATTTCATATATTCAAACTCCATTTGAATTTTCTATTTGAATCCTATATTCAAATTCCATATTTTAAATTCCATTTGAATTCTCTATTCAAATTCCATGGTTTAAATTCCATTATTTCAAATCTCTATATTTGAATTTCATTTGAACTCCCTTTCTTCAAATCCATTTGAATTCAAATTCTATTTGAATTCCTTTGAATTCAAATTCTATTTGAATTCCTTTGAATTCAAATTTCTGTATATTCAAATTCTATTCAAATTCAATATATTCAAATTCTCTTCAAATTCTATATACAAATTCTATTTAAATTTTCTATATACAAATTCTATTTAAATTTTCTATATACAAATTCTATTTTCAAACTCCATTTGAATTATATATCCCAATTCCCATTTCAACTCTATTCTATATTCGAATTCCCATTTCAAATTCCATTTTGAAATTTCTATTTTCAAATTCCACATTTAAAATTTCTTTATTCAAATTCCATTTCAAGTTCGATATTCAAATTCTATATTTGAACTCCTTTATATTTTCTATATTCAATTTCTATTTGAATTTTCTTTATATTCAATTTCTATTTGAATTTTCTTTATTTCTTCTTTAAACAAGTCTCGATTTCAATTCCTTTTGAAATCGATATTTCTAAAAAAAAAAATATTTCCCTTTTCAATTTCACACTTGTATTTTTATTTCTAAATTATCAAGTGATAATTCTTTTCACTTCATTTATAACTTCGTTATAAAAGAACTATTTATAAACTTTGTTTATAAAGGAACTACTTGTTTTATTTTTCAAAACAAGTTTATATTTTTATTCCATTCAAATTTCAAATTCTATTTAAAAATAGATTTTTCCCTTTTTAATCTCAAATATCTTTTTCACGATACTTTAAATAAATTAATACTTGGCCTAGTGATATTTAAAACAATCAAATCACCCAATTTTCAACCCTTTTATTTTTAACACGTCATATATGAATATATGAAATCAAGCAAACAAACAAACAGATAATATATTTTTGAGGAATCCAGTTGGATTCCTCCAACCTATTTTCCTACATCCATAGACGTTAGTCAACATAGTAATACCCATCCTGCTTCGTGGAAGGATATCGCGGTATAAAAGGGGATCCACTTATATACGTGGGCGTAGGGTCATCCGCTAATGATACTGCGGGAACAATCCAATCACCAAACCAATACATATATATATATATATATATATATATATATATATATATATAATAGTCAACCCAAAATAACTAATATTTTTAAATCAATCAGAAAGCATTTCAAACAAGCATCAAACAATTATTTTTAACGAATAAAAGTAATTCCAAATAAAAGGCGTGAGATTTACTCACCGTGGTTTTAATTCGATTCTTTCCGCTTCTAATTTAAATCCTGATTATGCAACCCTCAGCTACGAATGACTCGACTGACTTTGTTCGGTAAAATCTCGTATACCCTTAACATAACATTTCTTAGTTAATACGACTTTGTATAAATATATATACATATGCATTTATAAATTTGATACCATTTTAAATAAATTCAAAATGCCATTAGATATTTAATTAAACATACTTAGTGCATTACCTTAAGCTTGCTCCTAAACCTTATTGACCGAACACCAGTGCCTTATCTTTGTCAACCGCCCTTACTGTTCGAGCACAGTCCTCCTCGTATATACACCTGCAGCATTCAAACATGGGCTATCACCTCGTCACCCACTGCCCTTATCATCACCATGGTCGATGTCCCACTCCTCGGACCAAAACGAATAGCGTCGAACTCATCAATCTTCCACTTCGCGAGCCATGAACCATTGCACCCCCATTAAAACAATCGATTTCACGTGGCTAAAGGAAACGGGTGCGATAAATTTTGCAATGGAAATCCACCAATTGTCAGCTATGCTTATGTCAGCTTACCAGAAACCTGGCGCTGCTCTTGATCTCGAACTCGATGCCCACTAATACCCCTTACCAAAACCCTAGCTTCACTTCGCTTATCGCTCCAGTCACTAAAACCGCTACCCCTTTACTGCCACAGAAGTCGATTATCTTTCAGCTTCGCAAATCCAACTCGATCTAAATCCTAGTTCGTTGTTCGAGATCGAACGCCCCCATATTCGTGAATCAAAATGAACCTTGGGCAGCGCTCGAGATTATCGAGCTCCAGGATACCTCGCGTGTATTGATTTCATTTGGGATTTCTGTTTTCTCTTTCTCCCTTTTTATTTTGAAGTATAAAGTGGCCATTTCGATTTGAGGGAAATGATAAGAAGAAAAATAGAAGGCAGAAATGGGAGGGCCATCACGATTTTATAGAAGAAGAGGGGAGA
The DNA here is from genome assembly GCA_030737875.1 of Allium sativum. Taxonomy (NCBI): domain Eukaryota; kingdom Viridiplantae; phylum Streptophyta; class Magnoliopsida; order Asparagales; family Amaryllidaceae; genus Allium; species Allium sativum. The sequence goes on from CM060926.1 coordinate 327,716,860, forward strand.
CCAAGTACACGAGAAGTAAAGGGGTGTAGGATGAAGTACAATTCATATTTAATACGACTCGATATAAAGAGATTTTTATTTCTTTTAAGTAGATATCGATTTGATTTTGATCCTATCCACTGATCAAATAAGTCGAGGTTCACAATTAAAAATCGTGAACCGCTATTTTAGCGTACCGACCGTCGTTATAATGTTATACCAATATTTTGAATTCAACGAAATAGATTATACAATTTATTTTGAACGTATATTTAAAATAACCATATTAAATCAATTTAAATTCAAAACAAATAAATTCTTCAACAATAAATTTCTATTATCATCGTTCATGTTTAAATAGTATATATGTTGATCATCTGAACCGTTTTGATTCAGTTTTATCTTTGAATTAAATTATTTCAGTTCTTGTATTTCGATAATTATCAAAATAAATCGTATTTCGATTATTTAATCGATAATCCAATATAAAAATTCTTTTATATTGTCAACATAATATTTAAAACGATATTAAATATTTAAAATTAGTCGTTCAAAAACCTGGGTCGTTACAATTTCTATCGGTTGTATATTTGTATTAATTTTCCGCTGCTATTTAAATAAAATTTAAACCTCTGATATTATTGTATTTCTATTGTGTAATAAGTATTCATACTCTGTTATATTCTTGTACTCTGATGTAATTGTTGTAATCAGCAATAAAAATGTTCTTTAGTTTGTGTTTTGATGTGTGTTGTTCTCAAAGCAATCCGGACTTTCCTTTACCGGGAAGTTTGGGTCGTTTCAGTTGGTATCAGAGCTTTGGTTTACAGAGCTCGAGAACAAGGCACATTAGAACCGAACGAAAGAATTCATCAGAGATTTGATTAGTAATATCCAATAAGAATAACTCGTTAGAGATGGGATCAGTAGCATCCTAGAACGAGTGTGAAGAGTATTATTTTCTTTAAAAAAATAAAAGTAAAAACAAATTTAGTTTTGAAAATTTTATCTTAATATATGTATTTGAGTATACTATATTTTAATGTGGACAATCTAATATATAAAGAATTCGAATATACGAGTAATTAACGGATATTTGAAGTTTTAATATACTGGATAGATATAGAATCACACTCTAGTCGCCTGAAGATAATTCTGATGATCGGTGCACCATCACCAGTATTTATGTTCGAGCTTCGAAATTGGGATTTCTATATATTTCCATTGACTGTTATGAGAACCAACACTTAGTTTGAATATATTGCTGTGATTTGCACTAAAAATATGATTTTTGACTATATATAAAAGTTATATATATTTAAAAAGTTAATCAACTAATCGATTGCTGGTTGTGATGTTTTATTATTAATTTAACTAATTGAAACTGATAAATAAATAATAAAATTTAAATTGAGTTGGTTAAATTAAAAAACTTTCAGCTACGTTCCTTTTCGAGGACGAAAATTTTTAAGTGGGGGCGATTGCAACAACCCGGAACTTTGGTGCCAATTTAAAATTTTTATTTGTAGAAATTTTAATGGATTTTAATATTTAAAATAATTTATTTTAAATAAGAACGACTAAAAATTTATTTTAATCGAAGTTAAAACGAATAAATTTAATTCAATTATAAAAGGAGTTTAAAACAGCGCTGCAGTTTGAAAATTTGAATTTGAACTTTGACTGAATGTACAGGATTCATTTTAAATAAGAATTGAGCGAAACCAGAAATATTTAAATCTGTTTGATCATATCTTCCTAACGAATCTGAAAAACTGAAATTTCACTTTATAATTTGAAAGTTATGCCCAGTTTAAAATTCAGAAAAGTCGCTGTAGAATATATATATATATATATATTTTAACATAATATATAGCCCTTAAAAATAGCCATTTTACGAATGACATCTGTTTTCGACGAAACCACTTTTGTTGGGACCGGAATGTCAAATTATTGTTAAGTTTAATTTTCCAGAATTTTTCGAATTAATATGTGAGCATGGCCTAAGAAAACATGTTTGACCAATTTCAGTTGAATTTAATCGACTGGAAAATAGCCATTTTTCTAACGGTCTCATAATTCGACGAAATTAGTTTTGTTAGGACCGTATCGTTAAAACAAAGCCATAAATATTTTTTCTGAATTTTTCTGAGTCCGTATGTGACCCCGGTGAATTTAAATATACGATAGAATTAATTTAATAAATGATTTAAATATTAATTTAAATAATTTAGGCCACAGACAGCCGTTTGGGCTGACGGGACCTAGCCCGTTGGATCTGAAACGGGGGCTATTTGGTAGGGTAGACTTTAGTTGGACTGAAATCGAATTAGTTTAAGATGTGTGGATTTATTTGTAAAAATAAGTATTAAAATATTATAAAAGTGCTTTGTCCTTTTCCGAAGCCTAATACTAATGTTCAGCCGCCACCTTCCACTATGAATGGCCGATACCATTCGGTTTTCCCCCTTTAATAATTCCCAATCCGAATCAAATTAAAATCCAAATACAAGACGAGAATTATAGAGCTCTTTAAGCTCTTTGATTCTATACGGTTAAGATCAAGAATGGGTTCACGGATTGCTGGAATTTCAAGCTCGAAGAGGGTATGTTTGCGGCGGATTCCCGGGCTGAGGGGAGGTGCGAGCTTCAAGGTGGGACCGGCGTGGGTGGCTCGTTCGATGGCGCTCGAGGGGGTCAACTCAGATCGGGTGTTGGTGGTCTCGGGGAAGGTGCGTTTGGTGATTCATATTTGCAGTGTTGGGTTCGTTTTTTTTACAGAACGCAAGAAGAAGAAGGGCGCAAGAAGGAGGGTGAGATGGCATCAGAAGAGTGGTGGGAATTGTTTTGTTATTATTTATATAATTTAATTTTCCAATATTTAAACACTGATAACTTCCACATACGAAATCAGAATTACATGAAACGAATTGCGTTGAACTCGTCTTTCCAAGATCTACACAATGAAACTGACCGAATCTGAAAACAAGCACTTTGGAAATTCAGACAAATTTGAACGCGAACAGGAATTCAGTTAAAGCGAGGTGAGATTTCTGATTTTTTTTTATTTATAATTATTTAATTTAATTATCTTGCTCGCTATGTAACGATTGTATGCATATGATCTGCTATGTGATGAAATTTTGGGTGGTTGATCTGTTTGTTTGCGATGTATAAATATAGATTTGTTCGTCAAAACATAGATCTGTATGCGTTGGTTAAGAAAAATCATGTTTGTTAATATTTTGTTCGATAATATATATTAAACAAAAAGGGATTGTCATTATTGTTGAATTGAATTATATTGTCAATTCAATATTAAAATATTATTTTGATCATTTTGTTGAATTGAATTATATTGTCAATTCAATATTAAAATATTATGTTGATCATTTTGTTGAATTGAATTATATTGTCAATTCAATATTAAAATATTATTTTGATCATTTTGTTGAATTGAATTATATTGTCAATTCAATATAAAAATATGATTTTGGTCATTATTGTTGAATTTAATTATATTGACAATTCAATATCACATATTATTTTGGTCATTTTATTTGATTGAAATAGATTTGTCAATTCAATATAAAACATTATTTTAATCATTTTTATTGGATTAAATGGAATGGTCAGTACAAATGAAATAACTCTTTTATTAAAATAAGATTATTAAAATGAAAATAACATTTTTTTTATGGTAGCATAAGTAAAACAACATTTTATTTATAAAATGTAACATAGGAATAAATATACATTTTTGGTCAACCCTGAATTAGAAATAAATATACATTTTTGGTCAAACCTGAATTAGAAATAAATATACATTTTTGGTCAAACTTGATTAGAGAAATAGAACATCACATTTTTCTCGAATATGATTTGTGAAATAAAAATCGCAATTTTTGTTAAACATGTCTAGTGTAATAAAAATCACATTTGTATTAGAACAGGTTAGTTGTAATAAGATTAACATTGGTATTTAAACATGTTGGTAGAAACAAAAGATCTATCTTTATTTTAATAAAAGATTAAAATAAAGATTATAATAAGAGATTCCATTTTTATTGTCAATTAATTACAAAGATTAGAATTGAAATAAGAGATTTCATTTTTATCTTCAATTAGTTACAATGTAATAGAGTTGAGTATAAAAAGTTAAAATTTTCTTTTATTTGCATTCCTTGTTGCAAATAAAGCATGAAATTAAAAAGTGTATTTTTATTCTCTATTGGAAATAAAACATGAAAATAAAATTTGTTCTTTTATTTGCATTCACAAATGCAAATATTCATTGAAAATAAATGTTGCTCTTTTATTTGTATTCACTAATGTAAATATACATTAAAAATAAGCTTGTTCCCTTTTACATTCACTCAAATATACATTGAAATTAAAAGCTACATTTTTGTTTTATTTGCATTCCGTGTTGCAAATAAAACTAGAAATAAAAAGTTATAGTTTTATTTGTATTCCTCGTTGAAAATAAAACATGTAATAATAAAAAAATTACATTTCTATGTTAGTTGAAAACAAAAAGAGTAAATTAAGAAGTTATATTTTTATTTACATTTTAGGTGTAAATAAAATAAAATGTAGATTAAGAGGTTATATTCTTTGTTCACAATTTAAGGGTAAATAAAGAATAGAATAAAAGTTATAGTTTTGTTCACATTCTAAGCATAAGTAATTAGAAACATAGAAAAAGATACATATTTCATTTTGAAATATGATTTGCATTAAAATCTCATTTTTAATGTTAATGTTAGAAACATAGAAAAAGATACATATTTCATTTTGAAATATGATTTGCATTAAAATCTCATTTTTAATGTTAATGTTAGAAACATAGATAAAGATAGATATTTCATTTTGAAATATGATTTGCATTAAAATCTCATTTTTAATGTTAATGTTAGAAACATAGAAAAAGATACATATTTCATTTCGAAATATGATTTGCATTAAAAATCTCATTTTTAATGTTAATGTTAGAAACACAGAAAAAGATACATATTTCATTTTGAAATATGATTTGCATTAAAATCTCATTTTTAATGTTAATGTTAGAAACAGAGAAAAAGATACATATTTCATTTTGAAATATGATTTGCATTAAAAACTCATTTTTAATGTCAATATTAGAAAGAGTAGAAAAATATACGTATTTCATTATGAAATATGTTTCACATTAAAAACACATTTTTAATGTTAATCTTAGAAACTTAGGAAAAGAATATCATTTTTAATGTAATATAAAGATTACATTTTATACAACGTAAAAAGAATATCATTTTTAATGTAATATAAAGATTACATTTTATACAACGTAAAAAGAATATCATTTTTATGTAATATAAAAAGATTTCATTTCATTGTAAGTGAGTCGACATTAGAATTCCCAGGCCTAATGTAATGTATCAGTAGAAAAGATTCATTGTTTTTGATAAATTAGGTCAACATGAGAACTTACATTTTTATTATATATGAAATGATTCATCATTATATATGTTTATGATGCTGAAATGTTACACTTCCATTTACAAGTTATCCGACTTGTTTATGTGATTGGGACGATAATTTTTACACATCGCCCAAGTGCACAAATAATTTATTATTTGTTTGATTGGATGAAACCCCACACGGGTATTGGGATGATAAGTGACACACACTAATCCCAATATTTAGTGTAAAGTACACTCTGGTTGTTATTGGATGTTTAATGATTATTTTATCATTATTATTGAATACATGCATTGTATGAAATCCATATAATGGAAATTATATGGTAACTGATCGAGTCACATTCCGATTCAGGATTTCTTTTAAAAAGAATGTTTTAAATAAAGAATATCTTTTAATTAAGTTTTTTTTAGAGTTTCAATTACATTTAGTAATTAGAATAAATTGATATGTGAATTGGGTTTATCGTGAACTATGTTTTAAACGACATTTGTTCTTTAACCTAATTAACAATGAAAATATGTTTTAGAATTTATAAATCTTTTATTAAGATTTAAAGAGAATTTTCCAAAGACAAGTTTTCAAATTTAATAAATTAAATTTGGGATTGAGTGGGAATTCGATTTAATAATAATCGAGATAGGCTTCTGTAAAAGAAGGTTGTTTCTATATATGGAATTTAAAAGGCTTTGTCGTTATTCCATTTATATTATCGGTCTGACACAGGAATTTATATCGATTATATATTGACTTGATTACTGTGGAAATTCCATATTTTGGAGGATGATTTTGGGTTTATCGTGAACAATGTTTTTAAATGACATTGATTCTTTAACCCAATTAAAGATAAGATTTATTTCTTTAAATTGGAATAATCATTTAATAATGATTTTTGATATTAGAACCGAATTGGAGTTTTAATGAATCTTAAAAAAAAAGATTAGAAAATAACTTTTAAAAGAATTTATCTTTGATATACTTGTTGGGAACTTTTCCCTAATAATATGAATATTGAATATTCTGAATTGGGATGAGGCGTTGGATGTGTTTTATAGCACTTTACTTTTATAAAATATGCAAGTTATTCGGAAAGACCGGGGTTTAACCCATTAAGAATAATTACTACGACGATGAAGAGTCGAAGATGAAGACGATGGTTGAAGACCGGCGATCTTCACATCGAATGGATGTGTTGCGACTGAGGCCCATGATTGGAGTAGCTACCTTGAAGGGGCTACAGTGGTAGCCGTTCGGACGTATTGTTGATTGTTCGGATATGCGAGCACCTCGGTGACTCCGGTTTCGTTCTGTAACAACCCGGAAAATCTGAACTAGTTTAAAAATTTTAAATTGGCTATTTTAGTGAATTTTAAATATTTAAAATAAATATTTTAAATAATAGCGATGAAAAGTGTGGTTGAATCGATGTTGAAAATGAATATAATTAATTTGAATTATAAACATGGCCTGAAATGGCGCGACAGTTTCGAAATTTGAATTCAAACTTTGACTGACTATACTAGGTGCAAAATAAAACGGATTTTAGTGAAACCAAAAGTATTTAAATCTATTAGTGAATATCTTTCCAACGAATCTGAAAAATCGAAGTTTCGTTGCGGGAGTCAAAAGTTATGGCCAAATGAATTTTCAGAAAGGTCGCTATAGAATTTATATAGCCCGTGAAAATAGACATTTTGCAAACAACCTCGGAATTCGACGAAACCACTTTTGTTGGATACCGTATGTGAAGTTATTGCTAGGTTTCAAATTTCATAATTTTTGAAGCTAGTATGTGAGCGTGGCAAAAGAAAATGTGTTTTGGTCAATTACAGCTAAATTGGATCGACCAGAAAAGGGACATTTTTCGAATGACCTCAGAATTAGACGAAACTAGTTTTGTTGGGACCGTATCGTCAAAACATAGCCGGATTTATTTTTCTGGAATTTTTCGAATCAGTTTGTGGCCTTGGCAAATTGAAAATTGAATGTTTTATATTTTAATTTGAAGGAAAACTGACTGAAACAGTCGAATGGGCCTACGAAACATATCCCATTGTGTTCGGAATGGGGGTATTTAGCTAGGGACGACATTCGTTGGTTTTGAATTGGTGCTCGTTTGGTCAAGAAGATATTTTTGAATTTAAAATAAATTAAATATAATTATAAAACCCTGGCCCAATCATATCTCGACAAACCATCCTTCTCTCTCCCCGATTCATTAGCTACGAACGGCGGCCTCACTTCTTCCCTTCTCTCCTCCTTCCGTCTCGATACACGCACTAAAACCCTAGGCCCCTTTGGAGATCTTTGAAGATCTCAGCTCGAGCTTCAAATCTGACCCAGTCTCATCACTTCTCGTCGCGTGTGGAGGGAGTTACGGGTCCACGAAGTTGTCAACTTTGAGGCGCCGCCGTGAGAAGGAGGAGCCGTCGAAGTGGGGGCCCCCTATATCGATCAGAGCGCCGTTCCAAGGCCTAGAGGGTGGCGCCGACCGATCTCGTCCAAGTGCTACGGATGTCGAGTTATTGGCCAACCTAGTTTCGAAGATTCAAGATAGGTAACGGCAGTTAAAATATTATATATATATTATAGCACTTTAAAGCGCTACCGTTTATGATTTCACTGTAAAAATCATATCTTTTTCGTTTCTAGACGAAATTCAGTGAAACAAGAGACAATGGACTCGTGTGGACGTCTTCTACATTCTAGAAGAGACCGCATATTTTTCTGAGCCTTCTGCTATTTTTGGTGGAGTGGAACCCAATGTGAGATATCTAATTTATAAACGATATGGAAAACAATGATGTATAAATTATATAGTTGATGTATGAGTTATATAAGCATTGTACATCTCATGTATAAGCGTTGTATAAGTTGTATGTTCGATGTATAAGTTATATATGCGTTGTAAAAATTATATATGCAGTGAAATGATATTGAATTAAATTGAAGTGAATTGAAATATATTTATATATGAATATATATATATATATACACACACACACACACACACACTCCCCTCGCCAATAGACCATGGACGATATTTATTGGTTGTGTTGTTGTTTGGATTATTTGGTTGATGTGGGATTTGGTGAATAATGTGAATGATTGATTGTGGTTGAAAAATACCCATTCGTGGTTGAAAACAAAATTATAATAGATTGTGGTAATGAAAATAAAACATGCCGCCTGCGTGCGAACTAGATGCATGAATCCCCATTGTCAAAAGCTGCGAGACTTTAAGGTAGAGCGAGGAGCTGTACTAGGGACGACCCCGATTTTAACTACCCTGCCGTTATGCCGCCGAAATTTTCAATAATATTCATGTGTTAGAATTATTTTCATGTGTTGAAACTATATTCATGTGTTGAATAGAAATTCATGTGTTGAACGACATTCATATTTTGAAATAAATTGTTTTATAATAAAAATCATATTTTTATCATCTATATGAACTATATAAAATAGTCGTGTTTTGAAATAAATTGTTTTATAATAAAAATCATATTTTTATCATCTATATGAACTATATAAAATAGTCATGTTTTGAAATAAATTGTTTTATAATAAAAATCATATTTTTATCATCTATATGAACTATATAAAATAGTCATGTTTTGAAATAAATTGTTTTACAATAAAAATCACATTTTTTACTATATAAAATAGTGAATTGTTGAAATAAATGTCTGTTGGATAAAAATGTCATTTTTATCAAATGTATAAAGTGGAAATCGTTTTGAAATGAAAGGAAGAATTATATTTATATATATATTTATATAAATATAATTAAAATATAGTGAATAACGGACTGCAGTTCGTATTTTTAAATCGTGATTTCAAACGATTAGTGTGGGAGATCCGACCATTGGATTTTCCCGAAACCACAACCGTCGAGTTCGCCTTGGAAATATCTTTCATACGGCACCAACTTTGCGAAGATCCAACGGTTGGATTGTCTGGAATGTTTAATTCAAATCTGAAGAAAAACAGCGCCAGAATCGATTATATATATATATATAATTGAATTAAATCGAATAACGACGCTGTAGTTCGTATTTTGAAATCATAACTTCAAACGATTAGTGCGGGAGATCCGACCGACGGATTTTCCCCAAACTAAAACCGTTGGATTCATTTTGAAAAGATCTTTCTAATTATATAAATTTTCTGAAGATCCAACGGTTAGATGTTCAGATATGTGTAAATCAAATCTGGAGAAAAACAACGCCATGGTCGCTTTATGGCCTGAAGCGTTGTTTGAATGAATTGGCTATTTTTAAATAAAAAAATAGCGATAAATCGTGATAAAATATTATAAACGATATGGAATGGAAATAAACTGAATTTGCTCGATTTATTTGATATTTGATGGTTGAATGTGTTTGATGTGAAAATTACATTAAAGAAAAAATTGGTGTTGTCGAATAATTCAACCATTGAAATGAATTGATTTGAAATTCTAGATATACGTGAATTATTTGAAAAGGCCGAGTTAATTCTCATTTCAAATAATTGATCGACGAGTGAAAGTTGAAGATATGAAGACGGTGCAAGACCGATGATCTTCACGTCGAATGGAGGGGTGCTACTGATGCTCATGATAGGAGTAGCTACCTTGACGAGGTTGAAGTAGTAGCCACCCGGACGTACTTGTTGATTGTACGGATATGCGAGGTATTGAGTCCCTCCGGTTTCGTTCAGACCCAGAATGAACGTGTAAATGGACTGTGTGTCTGACATTGGATTTTGTTCTGTGCTGATTGATCTCTATTAAATATATATCTGTTTGGCGGCGGAGAATTTATTCTCTTGCTTATTGCCCTTCTCTGAGGCGTACGAGCCCAGAGGTTATATATCGATAGAAATCAGTCGCACGGGGTGAATTGCCTGTGTGGCACGCCTAAGTGATAGATGATCAAGGCTTCTGTTGAAAAGCAAAGTCTTGTGGTTGATGATCAAAGCGCGGCCTGTGTGGCACAGCTTTGTGTATAATGTGAATTCGCGAGCCTCACACCCCGGGATGGACCAGAAACGGGAGAAGGAACCGGGGAGGACATGCGTTTCTTTCTAGCTAAGGTGGTGTCAGTGACCTACCAGCCCTGACATTTATATACTTTTCACCTATGTGGTTGTTGCTGTTGCGAGGCGCCTCAGATATATCGATCGATCCGGGACCGATGGAGTCATTAGGCTCATTTACGCCCCCAAAGGGCGGGGAAACGCAGTGTTCAGGCATTTTAATCCATATCGGTGGACCGGCCCTGTGGCTCCTAGGTGCAGTTGTGGCTGTTCCTGAGACATGGTAGGCTAGATTGTCTCAAAACGGTGAGGACGATCCCTGGCCTCGGTTCATGAAGGAAATCCAATTTCCAAATACGATATCGTGCGGTTTTGATTGTATACCTATATATGGCGACATAGTGGTATGGGGCATTAATGCCGCCTATGATTGATATTTATGATTGAAATTGTTTTTGAAACATATATACACTAGCAACAATATCAAATGATTTGTTTTGCTCGTATCAAGCATATTTTGGTCATTATATGGTTAAACTCTATCCTCTGGTTTGTGTTGCATTGTGTGATGGGAACTGAGTCTTATAATGGCTTCATTTTTATAAAAAGCATTGCGATGTTTAAAAGAATTATTTGTTTTAAAGCACTGGCAATCCAATGGAGTAAACCCGTTCCGCGAAAGTGGCGTGTTCCTGTGATTAGCCATATTTGAAAATGTGTTAAGTAGATTTCTCATACCATTCCCATGACTGACTCGTAGTTTGTTTCACTTGCAAACTCGGGTGCCCTTATTTCTACACGGGCAGCCTTGTATTCAGGTTTTAGCAGGCTCTTTCTGGATAGCTGGAGCTGAAGATGGATTCTATCATTTATCTCCTTTTTATGTTGTTCAGCTCCTGTTGTACATATTATGTTTTCTTTTCCGCAGTAGACATTTGTGTATAGCTGAACTGTGTTTGTTCTAAGTATGATCCTATATACTGTGTAACTCTGATGATTATATTTATCCAGTTTTTTCTATTGTACATTATCTAGTGTATTTGATTATTTCTGTTCTGTTGTTATCTGTTTATGTGTTATATTCCAAAGATTACCCTTGCCACCGTCTTATCGGGAATGAGGTTGTCACAAACGTGGTATCAGAGCTCTGGTTAAGCTTAAATCTGGAATATAACATATTAACGAACTCGTCAGAAATAGAACCAGTAGTGTTCTAGGACGAGTAACTCATTATAGATAGGATCAGTAATATCTAGTATGAGTATAGCAGAATGGAATACACTTCGATATACACATTTACATACAAGTATATGTCTTTATGTTTCAAGATTACCTTTTCTGTTAGCCTAACACGTTGTCTGCTATTTGCAGACATAGAAAATGAGTGGCAGAAGTAGAAGAAATAATGCTATGGTTCAACAAATTAATGAGCCAGTTGTACTCCCTCAGCCAGGATCGGATATAGAAGCTCTATTGAAATGATATCGAAATCTGGGTGGAGATCCATTCTCGGGCAATGAATCTATTATTCAAACTCAGGCTTGGATGAGTTCTGCTGAAAGAATTTTTGAAAGTTTCCAGCTGAGAGAGGACCAGAAAAGATTGGTGGCATCTTGGGCACTCAAAGAAGAAGCTTTAATCTGGTGGGAAACAATCATTAAAGATAATCCAGAAGGTGATATCACTTGGGATATGTTCAAACAACTTTTCAGTAAAAGATTTATTCCTCCAGAAGCAACTGAGCGGTTATGTGGTGAATTCTACTATTTGATACAAGGAGATATGAATATCCCAGAATATCATAAGAAATTCAATGAACTTTCTCATTTCGCTCCTCATCTAATACAAGATCCAAAGAGGAAAAATCTGAGATTTATTAATGGTCTTCAAAGGAGATACCAGAATAGTGTAATGGGGCACGTGAACCTTCCTTTTTCTGAAATGATATACATGGCTTATCAGTATGAAGATCTTGATAGGCGAGGCCTTTTTGTTGACAAAGAGGAAGTCAGCACTAGCATTAAAAGGAAATCTGAAGCTGATAGCCTAGAGACAAGTACACAGCCTGAGGCCTGTACAAATTCTGAGTTCAGAAAGAAGCCTCGGTCGATCAGAAAAAGGTTAAAGCAGTCGTATGTTTAAAGTGTAATCAACAAGGGAATTTGATGAGAAATTGTAGATCCTCGAACAAGCGAAAGAATAAGGGAGCTAAATCCCAGAACAAGGCACAAGAAGTTAGAAAGTGCAAACTTTGCCAGCAGGTTGGACACGTAAAGCAGGATTGCCGGCTCCTAAGGAAATCTGAAGTAGAAGACGTAAATGAAGTGGCAGGAGTTCCTACATCCTCATCTAGTCAGGAAAAGTCAGATGTTTTAGAAGGCACGCTAACTGTCAAAAACATTCCCGTTAAAGTACTGTTTGACACAGGCGCGTCGAGAAACTTTATTGCAAAGAATACGGTTAAGAAATTAGATTTGAAATTGAAAAAGCTCAAAGAACCCATCACTGTCCATAATCCGGTTGGGTGTTCCCTCGATCTTAGTTGGGTTTGTGGGGTACCTATTTCCTTTTCTCATTATCGGTTTCCTTGTATCTCGATCGTCATGAATTTTACCGAATTCGATCTTATTTTAGGATTGGACTGGTTAACCAAATTCGAAGCTGAGGTTAAATGTGCAGAAAGGGTTGTCAAGGTTAAAACAAAGCTTGCCAATATTGTAATTCCCTTTGAAGGCCCGAATTCTGATAGGAAAGACTTCTGGGCAGCTTTGGATGTTTCTCCTGCTTAAATAGAACATGTTCCTGTCGTTTCGGAGAATATCCCAGTCGACATAGAAAACATCCCAGTTGTCAAGAACTATGTGGATGTGATCGAAGAAGTTGTTAGCTTACCTCCGCAGAGGGAAATCGATTTTAAAATCTCTTTGGTTCCGAATGCAGGGCCAGTAGTTCACGCTATTCGAAGGATGACCTTAAAGGAAAAAGAAGAGATAGACAATCAAACTAGACAGCTCGTATGGAAGGGTCTGATCAGACCTAGTTTCTCTGATTGGGGAGCAGCAGTGGTATTTGTCCCGAAGTCAGACGGTACTCTCAGATTATGTGTAGACTATCGTGACTTGAATAAGTAGACGCTGAAAAACAAATATCCATTGCCGCAGATTGATGATTTGTTGAATCGATTAAATGGCGCACAAGTATTTTCTCGAATGGACCTAGCTACAGGTTTCCATCAGCTTTGTATTGCTGAAGAGTGTGTTCCTTTGACAGCATTCAGAGGTCCAGACTTATTCTATGAGTGGTTAGTGATGCCGTTCGGCTTATGTAACGCTCCAGCCTATTTCGTCGATCTAATGAACAGAGTATTCAGAGGAGTGTTGAATAAATTTGTTCTGGTTTTCATTACTGATATCCTTATCTTCTCTAAGTCAGAAAGCGAGCACGAAAAACATTTGGAATAAGTGTTAGAAATTCTCAGAAAGAATGTGTTGAAAGCAAAGTTTTCCAAATGTATATTCTGGCAAGAAGAAGTCAAATTTCTTGGCCATGTCGTGTCAAAAGAAGGAATTTCAGTGGATCCCAGTAAAATCACTGCTATTCAGAATTGGAAATAGCCTCGTACACCAATAGAAGTAAGAAGTTTTCTCGGGTTAGCCAGTTATTATCGGAAATTCATTAAGGATTTTGCGAAGACATCTAGTTCCTTGACAAAACTGACTAAGAAACATTCGAGATTCAATTGGACTCCGGCATGTGAGGAATCTTTCCAGGAGTTGAAATTAAAACTGACAACTGCTCCAGTGTTAACAACAATAGATGGCAATGAGGACTTGAAAATCTGGACTGACGCATCTAGAGAAGGCCTTGGTGCAGTGTTGATGCAAAGAGGTCAAGTGGTTGCTTACGCTAGCCGTCAACTGAAACCGCATGAGATGAATTACGTTACTCATGATCTTGAGTTGTTAGCCATCGTATTCGCCTTGAAAATCTGGAGGCACTACCTTTTGGGTGAGAAATTCGAACTGTATACGGACCATCGGTCATTGAAATACTTGTTCACCCAGAAGGATTTGAATCTGTGACAGCAGCGTTGGCTAGAATTTCTTGCAGCGTATGATTTTGAGATTTTGTACACTCCAGGGAAAGCCAATGTTGTAGCTGATGCGCTGAGTAGAAAGAATTGAATAATCGCCAGTTTTATTGTTACGACTTCCTTGATTGACAAGATCTCCATTCTACAGAAAGATGATAATTTTGTTAAGGAGATGATCAAAAGAATTCAAAAAGGCTATGCATCCAGTTTCCAAGTGGATAACGAGGGAATTCTTAGATTAAAAGGAAGGATTTGTGTTCCCGACGTCTCCGAGCTCAAAAGAGAAGTTCTTGATGAATGCCACAAGTCCAAGCTGAGTATCCACCCAGGGGTTAGCAAAATGTATAATGACCTCAAGCGAACTTTCTGGTGGAAGGCAATGAAAAGAGATATCTCTATATATGTTAGCCGGTGTTCCACCTGTCAACAAGTCAAAAGCGATCAGCAGAAACTCGCTGGATTGTTGCAACCTTTAGAAGTGCCAGGTGGAAAATGGGAACAGATTTCTATGGATTTCATAGATGGTTTGCCTAGAACTAGGAAAGGAAATGACAGTATTTGGGTGATCGTAGATCGTTTCACGAAGACCGCCCATTTCATACCGGTCAGATCGAACAGAACTGCTCAGAGTCTGGCGCAGATATATTTTAAAGAAATTGTTAGACTGCACGGAGTTCCCATGAGCATTGTTAGTGATCATGACCCGATTTTCACCAGTAAATTCTGGGAAGCATTCCAAGTAGAATTGGGAACGAAACTGAATTTGAGCACCGCTTATCATCCTCAAACAGATGGTCAAACTGAGAGGGTGAATCGTATTCTTGAAGATCTATTGCGGGCTTGTATTTTGATTTTGGCGGATCATGGGAAGACCATTTACATTTGGCTGAATTCTCATATAATAACGGCTAACAGGCGAGCTTGAAAATGTCTCCATTCGAAGTATTGTATGGTAGACCGTGCTGATCCCCTGCTTGTTGGGTTGAACCTGGTAACAAACTTGTATTGGGGCCTGATATGATTCGCGATGCTGCATATAAAGTTGACTTTGTTAAGAAACGATTACTCGCCACCCAAAGCCAACAGAAAAAGCTATGCAGATAAGAGAAGAAGAGATATATCATTTGCTGTTGGCGACTATGTATATTTGAAAGTATCTCCGATGAGAGGAGTCATCCGATTCGGTAAAACAGGGAAATTGGCGCCCAAATTCATTGGTCTGTTTCCTATTCTTGAACGGATTGGAACTCTCGCATAAAGGGTTCAATTGCCTGATTGGTTGCCTGGAGTGCATGATGTATTACACGTATCTCAACATTGAAAGCACGTTCATGATCCAGACTTGATCGTGGAAGAAGCAGCGCAACAGAATATAGAAATCACTCCAGAATTGGCAGTTAGGAGAGAGCCGCTAAAGATAATTGGCAAAGAAACCAAAGAGCTGAGGAACATAAGGGTTCACTTAGTCAAAGTGCAATGGAGTGGAGATCCGCGAGATCGTACTTGGAAAACTGAGGAGTGCATTCAGAAAGCCTATCCTAGGTGTCGAGTGGATATCTCTGATTGACTCCGGTGCAAGGTACATTTACCATATTTTGCACTTCAATTATGTTCTCCACTTTGCTGTTGTTTTCTTTGCATAGATGTAAACTTTTAATTATATAGTCTGAATGATTTAAAAGAATATATGAATTAATTAGTATGATTTTGAGAAGTTAAAAATAAAATTGATTGTTGTTTAGGTTGTGTGATAGTGGATTTGATTAATTAAATTATTAGAACGATAGTTAATTTAATCAATAAGAGAATGAATGGTAGAATTTATTCGATTAAATCACACATTAAACTGAGTTAATAATAGATAGAACTATATACATGTGCATTATATATGTTTGAACAGGTAAATGGATTAGCTGTTGAGTAAAGATTTTATTTGCGTGCCCGACAAATAGGTAAATCTTAATGAGTTGGATGCACAATTTTATTATTATATCAACTCCAGTGAATGCCATTGGATGCGTAGTGCTGGTTCTTCTGTGTGGAATTAATAAATGTTGCCATAGGATAGTAACAATTAATTTTGAACTACACTACATGGCATACTTCTTGAAGATAGGCATACTTCATCATATACCACATAAGCATTTGGAGCTTGTGTGACGAGGTTGAAGATTTACCGTACAAACGAGAGGCTTGTATGGCGATGACTATATATTACAGGTTGAACAGATGACTGTTATGGACCATATAAAACTATAACGATAAATTGCCAGATAATAAAACCCCACACGGGTCTGGAGTTGACAATAATCACGTCTCTCTAGTCATTAGATACGGCACATGGATCATTTATTTCCCACACGGGACGAGGTGACGAGGATTTATCCTCTGGAGCAATTAAAAATACACACTCCCTCAGGCTTTGACAGCGTGACGAGAATTTATACTCTGGAGTTATTATCTATACACGCTCCCCTATAAATACCAGAATATATCACTATAAATATATGTATGCTTTATAGGATTTATTGGGTACCTAATACGGCCTAATAAATTTCCAAACCCCTCCTCGTACAAAGGAGGTTATGGCGAAATTTTTCGAAAATTCCGGGTGTTAGCCAAATTTTTGAAGAATTTGAAAATTCTCAGAAACTGAAAAGTTGGAGAATGGAAGCCAGATTGAACGTAGAGTTGATTAATCAAACCACTTTCGACTTTGTACCTTTTCGGAGATGAAAAGTTTTAAGTGGGGGAGATTGTAACAACCCGGAAAATCTGAACCAGTTTAAAAATTTTAAATTGGCTATTTTAGTGAATTTTAAATGTTTAAAATAAATATTTTAAATAATAGCAATGAAAAGTGTGCTTGAATCGATGTTGAAAATGAATATAATTAATTTGAATTATAAACATGGCCTGAAATGGCGCGGCAGTTTCGAAATTTGAATTCAAACTTTGACTGACTGTACTGGGTGCAAAATAAAACGGATTTTAGTGAAACCAAAAATATTTAAATCTGTTAGTGAATATCTTTCCAACGAATCTGAAAAATCGAAGTTTCGTAGCGGGAGTCAAAAGTTATGGCTAAATGAATTTTCAGAAAGGTCGCTATAGAATTTATATAGCCCGTGAAAATAGATATTTTGCAAACGACCTCGGAATTCCACGAAACCACTTTTGTTGGATCCGGGATGTGAAGTTATTGCTAGGTTTCAAATTTCATAATTTTTGAAGCTAGTATGTGAGCGTGGCAAAGGAAAATGTGTTTCAGTCAATTACAGCTAAATTGGATCGACCAGAAAAGGGCCATTTTTCAAACGACCTCAGAATTAGACGAAACTAGTTTTGTTGGGACCATATAGTCAAAACATAGCCGGATTTATTTTTCTGGAATTTTTCGAATCAGTTTTGGCCCTAGCAAATTGAAATGTGCATTCAAATTGAAAATTGAATGTTTTATATTTTAATTTGAAGGAAAACTGACTGAAACAGTCGAATGGGCCTACGAAACATATCCCATTGTGTTCGGAATGGGGGTATTTAGCTAGGGACGACAGTCGTTGGGTTTGAATTGGTGCTCGTTTGGTCAAGAAGATATTTTTGAATTTAAAATAAATTAAATATAATTATAAAACCCTAGCCCAATCATATCTCGACAAACCATCCTTCTCTCTCCCCGATTCATCAGCTACGAACGGCGGCCTCACTTCTTCCCTTCTCTCCTCCTTCCGTCTCGATACACGCACTAAAACCCTAGGCCGCTTTGGAGATCTTTGAAGATCTCAGCTCGAGCTTCAAATCTGACCCAGTCTCATCACACAATGCAACGCAAACCGGAGAATAGAGTTTTTACCTTATAACGGCCAAAATATGCTTGATACGAATAAAACAAAGGCATTTGATATTATTGCTAGTGTTTATATGTTTTGAAAACAATTTCAAATCATAACTATCAATCATAGACGGCGTTAATGCCCCATACCACTATGTCGCCATATATAGGTATAAAATCAAAACCGCACGATGTCGTATTTGGAAATTGGATTTCCGTCCTGAACCAAGGCAAAAGATAGTCCTTACCGAATTCGAGACGCTCTAGCCCGTGTCTCAGGTACAGCCGCGACCGTACCTTGAATCGTCAGGGCCGGCCCACACGAAGTAAATTATAATGCCTGAACAATGCGTTTCTCCACCCTTTGGGGCGTAAATGAGCCAACGAATGACTCCATCGGACCCGGATCGTCCGATCAAACCGAGGCGCCTCGCAACAGCAACAACCACACAGGTGAAAAGTATACAAATTTCAGGGCTGGTAGGTCACTGACACCACCCTAGCTAGAAAGAAAACGCACGTCCCCCCTGAGGTCCTGCTCCCGTTTCTGGTTCATACCGGGGTGTGAGGCTCGCGATTTCACGTTATACACAAAGCTACGCCACACAGGCGGTGCTTTGATCATCACCACAAGACTTTGCTTTTCAACAGAAGCCCTGATCATTTGCCACTTTGGCATGCCACACTAGCAATTCATGCCATGCGACTGATGTCCATCGATATACAACCTCCGAGCTCGTGCGTTTCAGAGAAGGGCGTTAAGCAAAAGAATAAATTCTCCGCCGCCAAACAGATGTATATTTAATAGAGATCAATCAACATAGAATAAAAACCAATGTTAGACACACAGTCCATTTACAAGTCCGTTCTGGGTCTGAACGAAATCGGAGGCACTAAATACCTCGCAAAGCCATCGATCACCACGTACGTCTGGACGATAACCACTCATTATCCATATTTCGGGATGCCTCCCAATCAGGACCTCGGTTACCATCCAAACGAGGTGAAGATCTCCGGTCTTCGACCATCGTCTTCATCTTCGATTTCTTATCGTCGATTCAGTTATTCAGAATGGGATAAAACCGGTCTTTCTGAGCAACTTGCGTATATAATAAACAAGTGCAACACTAACATATACACGCATCATTTCAATTCATTAGTCACTAACCGTCAATCAGTAAGAGAACGATTTCCCAAATATTAACCCCGAAGGCCGAAACCAACATCAGATCAACACCCGGGAAACCATTCGACTTAGCCAACCTTCAGTTAATTTCTAAATCACATCCATATCGTTTATAATATTTTATAATGATTTATCGCTATTTTTATTTATTTTAAAATAGCTAATTTATTTAAAACGGCGCTTCGGGCCATAACGCGACCGTGGCGCTGTTTTTCTTCAGATTTAATTTACACATATCTGAAAATTTAACCGTTGGATCTTCACAAAATTTACATCATTAGAAAGATCTTTTCAAAACGAATCCAACGGTTCCAGTTTCGGGAAAATCCGACAGTCGGATCTCCAGGTACAATCGTTTGAAGTTTCGATTTCGAAATACGAACTACAGCATCGTTATTCGATTAAATATAAATATAAATATATATATATATATATATATATATAATCGATTCTGGCGCAGCACTATTATTTCACTGCCTGACACTAACATGCGACATATGTTTGCCCTTTTAAACTTTGCTTATGTTTGGATCCTTTGGCATGAACGCAACTCACGAAAGTTTAAATGCAAAATGAAACGGCCCAACTCAGTTATTCTTCGCATTCTTAATTTTGTTTCTCTTTGGTCAGGCAAGGAGGAGATCAAGTTTGTAGACACAATCGGCGCTCGAGTGATGGATAGGGCTCGTGGTAGCCGAGCTTGATGATGCCACGCTTCAGTTTACTGGGTTTATAGCAATTCATGGTTTGTGGTTTGTGGACGAGGGGCGTATATATATATATATCGTCCATGGTTTGTGGACGAGGGGCGTATATATATATATATATATATATTTATATTTATATATAGCAATTCACTTCTATTTCAACACATATATAATTTTTACAACGCATATATAACTTACACATCGAACGTACAACTTATACAACGCTTATATAACTCATACATCGACTATATAATTTATATAACGTCGTTTTCCATATCGTTTATAAATTAGAAATCTCACATTGGATTCCACTCCACCAAAAATAGCAGAAGGCTCAAAAAAATATGCGGTCTCTTCTATAATGTAGAAGACGTCCACACGAGTCCACTGTCTCTTGTTTAACTGAATTTCGTCAACACAGCAAAAAGATATGATTTTTCAAAGTTTTGCAACACTAAAAAGTGTTTAAATCAGTTCAAAGAGAACAAAGGTCGTACCTCTCTTTGTTGTTCGAACTAGGGTTCGAATATTTCGCGAAACCTGTGCACCGTGGTGAAGATCGGAGGGTGCGACGTGAAAGAGGGGAGCTAGCCGCGCATCTCGATGGCGGTGCGGTCGGGTCTGGTGGCCTCTGGCGATCGTGGCAGCGGCGTGAAGTAGGAGACTTCCCAGGCGTCGTTCTCGAGGTGGAAGCGACGAGGGGGTTCAGGGGTTGTCTTGATTTAAAGAGGAGGGGAGGCGCTGTCGAGGTGTGGTGGTGGCGTTGGCTGACGTGGACGGAGGCGGCGGGAAAAGAGGAGAGAAGGAAAGAAGGGGGGCGTCGTTCGTATCGGGGAGAGAGAAATTATCGAGGGGGGCTGACGTGGGCTAATGAATTTTTTCATTTTTTTTCATTTATAACTTTGAAAATTCCAAAAATACCCTCTTTAACACACGAACCCCAATCCAAACCCAACGACTGTCGTCCATAGCGTTTTACCCCCATTCTGAACACAATGGGATATGTTTCGTAGGCCCATTCGACTGTTTCAATCAGTTTTCCTTCAATTTAAAATATATAACATTCAATATTTAATTTGAACGCACATTTCAATTTTCCAGGGCCACAAACTGATTCGAAAAATTCCAGAAAAATAAATCTGGCTATGTTTTGACGATACGGTCCCGACAAAACTAGTTTCGTCGAATTCTGAGACCGTTTGCAAAAAGGCCCATTTCTGGTCGATCTAATTTAACTATAATTGACCAAAACACGTTTTCTTTTGCCACGCTCACAAACTAGCTTCAAAAATTATGAAATTTGAAACCTAGCAATAACTTCACATCCCGGATCCAACAATAGTGGTTTCGTCGAATTCCGAGGTCGTTTGCAAAATGGCCAATTTCACGGGCTATATAAATTCCATAGCGACCTCTCTGAAAATTCATTTGGCCATAACTTTTGCTTTCCGTTATGAAAGTTCGATTTTTCAGATTCGTTAGAAAGGTACTCACTAACAGATTTAAATATTTTTGGTTTCACTCAAATCCGTTTTGTTTTGCACTCGGTACAGTCCGATAAAGTTTGAATTCAAATTTTGAAACTGCAGCCCATTTTCAGGCCTTGTTTATAATTATAATTAATTATATTCATTTTCAATTATCGATTCAAACTCCGTTTTCATTGCTATTATTTAAAATATTTATTTTAAATATTTAAAATCCATTATTTTAGCCAATTTAAAATTTTTAAATTGGTTCAGATTTTCTGGGTCGTTACAGAGTTACGGGTCAACGAAGTTGTCAACTTTGAGGCGCCGCCGTGAGCAGGAGGAGCCGTCGAAGTGGGGGCCCCTTATATCGATCAGAGCGCGGTTCCAAGGTCTAGAGGGTGGCGCCGACCGATCTCTTCCAAGTGCTGCGGATGTCGAGTTATTGGCAAACCTAATTTCGAAGATTCAAGATAGGTAACGGCAGTTAAAATATTATATATATATATATATATATATTATAGCACTTTAAAGCGCTACCATTTATCATTTCACTGTAAAAATCATATCTTTTTCGTTTCTAGACGAAATCCAGTGAAAAAAGAGACAATGGACTCGTGTGGACGTCTTCTACATTCTAGAAGAGACCGCATATTTTTCTGAGCCTTCTGCTATTTTTGGTGGAGTGGAATCCAATGTGAGATATCTAATTTATAAACGATATGGAAAACAACGATCTATAAATTATATACTTGATGTGTGAGTTATATAAGCGTTGTACATCTCATGTATAAGCGTTGTATAATTTGTATGTTCGATGTATAAGTTATATATGCATTGAAAAAATTATATATGCGGTGAAATGATATTGAATTAAATTGAAGTGAATTGAAATATATTTGTATACGAATATATATATATACACACTCCCCTCGTCCACAGACCATGGACGATATTTATTGGTTGTGTTGTTGTTTGGATTATTTGGTTGGTGTGGGATTTGGTGAATAATGTGAATGATTGATTGTGGTTGAAAAATGACCTTTTGTGGTTGGAAAAAAAATTAGAATAGATTGTGGTAATGAAAATAAAACATGCCGCCTGCGTGCGAACTAGATGCATGAATCCCCATTGTCAAAAGCTGCGAGGCCTTAAGGTAGAGCGAGGAGCCGTACTAGGGACGACCCCGGTTTTAACTACCCTGCCGTTATGCCGCCGAAATTTTCAATAATATTCATGTGTTAGAATTATTTTCATGTGTTGAAACTATATTCATGTGTTGAACGACATTCATGTTTTGAAATAAATTGTTTTATAATAAAAATCATATTTTTATCATCTATATGAACTATATAAAATAGTCGTGTTTTGAAATAAATTGTTTTATAATAAAAATCATATTTTTATCATCTATATGAACTATATAAAATAGTCATGTTTTGAAATAAATTGTTTTACAATAAAAATCACATTTTTTACTATATAAAATAGTGAAGTGTTGAAATAAATGTCTGTTGGATAAAAATGTCATTTTTATCAAATATATAAAGTGGAAATCGTTTTGAAATGAAAGGAAGAATTATATTTATATATATTTATATAAATATAATTAAAATATAGTGAATAACGGTGCTGTAGTTCGTATTTTGAAATCGTGATTTCAAACGATTAGTGTGGGAGATCCGACCATCGGATTTTCCCGAAACCACAACCGTCGGTTCGCCTTGGAAATATCTTTCCAACGGCACCAACTTTGCGAAGATCCAACGGTTGGATTGTCTGGAATGTTTAATTCAAATCTGAAGAAAAACAGCGCCAGAATCGATTATATTTATATATATATATAATTAAATTAAATCGAATAACGATGCTGCAGTTCGTATTTTGAAATCGTAACTTCAAACGATTACTGCGGGAGATCCGACCGTCGGATTTTCCCAAAACTGAAACTGTTGGATTCGTTTTGAAAAGATCTTTCTAATTTTATAAATTTTGTGAAGATCCAACGGTTAGATTTTCAGATATGTGTAAATCAAATCTGGAGAAAAACAGCGCCACGGCCGCGTTATGGCCCGAAGCGTTGTTTGAATGAATTGGCTATTTTTAAATAAATAAATAAAATAGCGATAAATCATGATAAAATATTATAAACGATATGGAATGGAAATAAACTGAATTTGCTCGATATATTTGATGTTTGATGGTTGAATGTGTTTGGTGTGAAAATTACATTAAAGAAAAAAATTGGTGTTGTCGAATAATTCAACCATTGAAATGAATTGATTTGAAATTCTAGGTATACGTGAATTATTTGAAAAGGCCGAGTTAATTCTCATTTCAAATAATTGATCGACGAGTGAAAGTCGAAGATATGAAGATGGTGCAATACCGATTATCTTCACGTCGAATGGAGGGGTGCTACTGATGCTCATGATAGGAGTAACTACCTTGACGGGGTTGAAGTAGTAGCCACCCAGACGTACTTGTTGATTGTACGGATATGCGAGGTATTGAGTGCATCCGGTTTCGTTCAAACCCAGAACGAACGTGTAAATGGACTATGTGTCTGACATTGGATTTTGTTGTGCTAATTGATCTCTATTAAATATATATCTGTTTGGCGGTGGAGAATTTATTCTCTTGCTTAACACCCTTCTCTGAGACGTACGAGCCCAGAGGTTATATATCGATAGAAATCAGTCGCACGGGGTGAATTGCCTGTGTGGCACGCCTAAGTGATAGATGATCAAGTCTTCTGTTGAAAAGCAAAGTCTTGTAGTCGATGATCAAAGCACAGCCTGTGTGGCATAGCTTTGTGTATAATGTGAATTCGCGAGCCTCACACCCCGGGATGGACCAGAAACGGGAGAAGGATCCAGGGAGGACATGCGTTTCTTTCTAGCTAAGGTGGTGTCAGTGACCTACCAGCCCTGACATTTATATACTTTTCACCTATGTGGTTGTTGCTGTTGCGAGGCGCCTCGGATATATCGGTCGATCCGGGACCGATGAAGTCATTAGGCTCATTTACGCCCCAAAGGGCGGGGAAGCGCAGTGTTCAGGCATTTTAATCCACATGGTGGACCAGCCATGTGGCTCCTAGGTGCAGTTGCGGCTGTTCCTGAGACATGGTAGGCTAGATTGTCTCGAAACGGTGAGGACGATCCCTGGCCTCGGTTCATGAAGGAAATCCAATTTCCAAATACGACATCGTGCGGTTTTGATTGTATACCTATATATGGCGACATAGTGGTATGAGGCATTAATGCCGCCTATGATTGATAGTTATGATTGAAATTGTTTTTGAAACATATATACACTAGCAATAATGTCAAATGATTTGTTTTGCTCGTATCAAGCATATTTTGGTCATTATAAGGTAAAACTCTATCCTCTGGTTTGTGTTGCATTATGTGATGGGAACTGAGTCTTATAATGGCTTCATTTTTATAAAAAGCATTGCGATGTTTAAAAGAATTATTTGTTTTAAAGCACTGGCAATCCAATGGAGTAAACCCGTTCCGTGAAAGTGGCGTGGTCCTGTGATTAGCCATAATTGAGAATGTGAAGTAGATTTCTCATACCAGTCCCATGACTGACTCGTAGTTTGTTTCACTTGCAAACTCGGGTGCCCTTATTTCTACATAGGCAGCCTTGTATTCAGGTTTTAACAAGCTCTTTCTGGATAGCTGGAGCTGAAGATGGATTCTATATTTATCTCCTTTTTATGCTGTTCAGCTCCTGTTGTACATATTATGTTTTCTTTTCCGCAGTAGACATTTATGTATAGCTGAACTGTGTTTGTTCTAAGTATGATCCTATATACTGTGTAACTCTGATGATTATATTTATCCAGTGTATTCTATTGTACATTATATGGTGTATTTGATTATTTATGTTCTGTTGTTATCTGTTTATGTGTTATATTCCAAAGATTACCCTTGCCACCGTCTTATCGGGAATGGAGTTGTCACACGTTCAGACCCATAACAAACTTATAAATGGATGTGTGTCTGACATTGAATTTCATTCTATGTAATTAAATTGATATCTATTAATGTATATATGTTTGGTGGTGGAGAATTTATTCTCTGCTTAACACCCTGGTGTATATTAATAGCTATCGATCGCACGGCGTGAATGGTCAATGTGGCACGCCATGATGCATTTGATCGATGCTTTTGTTGAAAAGCAGAGCCTTGTGGTATGATTAAAGCATAGCCTATTTCAGCACAGCTTTGTGTAGAACGTTACTTCGCGAGCCTCACACCCCGGTATGAGTCAAAAAAGGGATATGGACTGTGGAGAGTGCACACGTTTCTTTCTAGTAAGAAGTGGTGTCAGTGCTTAAACTGGCTGACATTTTACTTATGTGGATGATGGATTTGGAGGCACCTCGGGATTATAGGCCGTTAGTGGTCATATGGAGGTCCAAAAGGACCGGGGAGGGTGTGTTCAGGCATAACTAATCCACTACCGTTAGGTGGGGACCGGCCCTACCGCATCCAAGGGTTGCCCATAGGTGTGATCCTGAGGCATTTGCTAGAGTGTCTCGAATTGGAGAGGAGCTTGCCCCTAGCCTCAAATCATGATGGAAATCCAATTTCCAATACGACCTTGCGGTTTTGAATGTAGAACTAGTATGGCGACATGATATATGGTACCCATGCCGTCTATGATTGATACATTATGATTGAAATGTTTTTATTAGAACATGTACACACTAATATTAAATATGTTTTATCGTATCAAGCATCTTTTGACCATTATAAGGTAAAACCCTATCCTCCGGTTTGCGTTGCATTGTGTGATGGGGCTTGGGTCTTATAATGGTCTCATTTTTCTAAAAAGCATTGCGTTGTTTAATGATTTACTTTATTTTATGCACTGGCAATCCAATGGAGGTAACCCGTTCCACGTTAGCGGCGTGGTCCTGTGATTAGCCTTATTATTAGATAAGTTTAGTTAGATTTCTCATACCAGTCCCATGACTGACCTGTAGTTTGTTTCACTGGCAAACTCGGGTGGCCATATTTTTCACACGGGCAGTCAAGTAGCTTTTTGCAGATATATTTACAGGATCCTGGTTTACAGATGAAGCGATATTCGGAAAGTTTTGTATCCGTGTATTTCTATCGGTTGTATATTTGTATTATTTTTCTGCTGCTATTTAAATGTAATTTAAACCTCTGATATTATTGTATTTCTATTGTGTAATAAGTATTCATACTCTGTTATATTCTTGTACTCTGATGTAATTGTTGTAATCAGCAATAAAAATGTTCTTCAGTTTGTATTCTGATGTGTGTTGTTCTCAAAGCAATCCGGACTTTCCTTTACCAGGAAGTTTGGGTCGTTTCAGTGAAAATAAGAATTTACGAATGTATGGAAATGGAGATAGGGAAATGAATAATTGAATGGTAAATTAAATTAAAGGGGTCAGTGTTGATTGATGATTGATCGGTAAGTTTTCCATTTGGAAATACAACCGTTGTTTGCACACATGTTTTTCTTTGATAGTTAAATCACCGAATATCAAAGTTTTTGACCATTTCCGTATGTCGATACGGAGAGATCGGGATCAGATTCATTTTCTGAAAACCACTCAGTATGGGCATTGGCATTGCGAATCAAATATATTGAAGACGATTGAAGACGGAGTTTATGCAAGGGCTATTCTGGAGACCCTAGGTAGAAATTGCCAAAGATGGATTTACAGCATAGTGCCTTCAGTTTGTCCAGACCCAGGACAACGTGTATTGACGAATGTCTGACAGAGTATATCTAATGGATCACGTAAGTTGATTGCTTCAAACGTATCCACGTTTGGTGGTGGAGGAATTCGTTTCTCTTAGCTTAATACCCGTGGTATTTCTGGGGAAATCAATTTGTGATTTGGCGGGTATGACGATGTGGCATTCAAAATAAATGAATGTGTGATATGTCAAAAGATACGTTATGACCTCAAGCCTCATCAACCAGGAAATGACAAAAATCGGGCAGGCAGCATGGCTATGTGGGTCACCCCCATTAGGGTGTATTGTCACCATCTAGGGAATATTCATATTTGTTACTTCTTTTTTCTTCTATATCTTCCGGGAACGGTTATGTTGTTAGCAACCGTAGGTGACAATATATTCGATACACTCAAGAGAATTGAGTGGTCGATCATGTGTGGGCCGGGTTGCAAGACGTTCTTGTTGAACCCAGTGCATTCCTCTCTAGAGATACACTATCGGCAGGTGTTTCCATACCTTGTCGTAGTCGGAATCCAATCTCCAATAAGTGCCTGCGGTTTTGATTGTATACTATATATATGTGGAGCGTGAGATGCAAGCGTTCTGCTAGATTGTTAATTATTTGTGATTAGACATTATTATAATATCAGAAAGTTATTGATTTTGAAAAAGTTTTGGGTTATCGTAAAGTAAAAACCATCCATGTTTATGTGTGGATCAGTCTTACGATTATCTTTTCTTTTGAAAAGGATTTTGAAAAGTTAAACAAATGTTTGGAGTTTACTCACACCAGTCACATGACTGACCCAAAGTTTATTTTGTTTTATTTTCCCTAAACTCTTGGGTGCCCAAATTTGTACGGGCAGTCAAGTAATCGGGATTTACAGATACACTAGATGGAGCTTGGAGCAGGAGGCTTCAGCAGCATTTTATAGCTATTGTTCATTTTCGCTGTGATGTAAGTGTTGTACTCTAATATACAAATACAGATTTGTGTTTCAAAGTTATTTCGGATACTATATTTTATTCTTTCCGCTGTGAGATTCGTGTTACTCTGATTCTGTTGTGATCTTCTTCTTCTTCTTCTATTCTAATTTTCTATCTTATCTATTCTCACCTTCTATCTTCTTTCATTAACTATCCGGTATTTCCGATGCTTGGATAGTCGACATTGGTTTTAAATGTCGATTTTCTCGGTCGAAAATCCCCGGGTCGTTACAGTGGTATTAGAGCTGAAGGTTAAGTAATTACCTTGTCTCTGTGGCGTGACTCAATAGAGATGGGGTTAGCAATACCCTAGATTGAGTTGAGTGTATATATACACGAGTGAACGTATTTGTCGATTTTATAAAAATTGTTTTATATTGTGGTGATTTATTGGTTGAGTTATTTATGAATTCTGATCGATCAGTTTGATCCACTGTATCGGTAGGAGTTTCTAAACACTCGAATACGATAAACCGACACAGTATGTTTTAAAAAGACGGTAAATGAAATAAATTTACCCAAATTATATTTTGATATAAAGAATGATTAATATTGGAAATATTATAGAATATTGGATGTGTTGGTTGTTATTATAATCGAATGAGATTGTAAATTAAATGGTTATGTAAATAGCCAATCAGGATTCATATAAGTGTAATATGTGAAATCAGATGAAGTAAATCTGAATTTAAATCAGAACTGCAATTAGAACTCTGGAAATTTGAAAAAAATGTTTATAAATGGATTGAATTAAATATATGAGAATTTTAAAATCCTGGGAGATTTTAAATTGTTTAACTAGAATTGTGAACGATATTTTGATATAATTTCAAAATAGAAATGATTAAGAAATGGTTTTGAAAAGTGATATAGTATTGAACTCACTTCGATCGCTGGGGAATAATTCTGATGATGCTGGCGACATCATCAGTGTTCATTTTCAAGTTGTAAGTGATGGATTACAACCAAAGATTTTGTTTTCGAATTATTTTGATAACACAAGCTGTTTTGAATTCCGAAAAAAAAAGATATTTGATTTTTGAGAAGCTAAGCGGTTTAAAACTCCCAGAAACAGGTTGTTTGAATTAAAACAAAATAAAAAGGGGATTTGTGAAAAAAAATTAAAATTGAGTTAAAGCCAGTTAAGTGGAAACTGTATTGAAATGGAGTAATATCAAGTCAAATTGGAATTTGGTATAAAATTAGACTCGGTTGAGTAAATGGTTTGATTTTTGAAATAAAAATCAGAATTGTGATTATGGGATGAAGATAACTGATTAGAGGAACAAATTAGTTAATGAAATATGTGTATGGAATTTAACGAGGTTAAGTAGGTTGAATTGATGAGTTAGGAGTTTGGAATCGAGAATGGAACTCGAGTTTGAAATGATATTGGGTTGGTGAGTTAAGAGTTTGGGATCAAGAATGAGTTTGCAATAGAATTTGTCTTGTATAAGCAAATAGTTGTGTTAAGGATAAATTGATCAGAGTTGATTGGAATGATATTGGTATATATAGAATTAGTGACAGATGGAAACGATATAATGATATGCCCAACAAAAAGGTACACGTTTATTTTTACATGGGTTTGATGATTTATGAGCCTGTTTGGCAAGCCGGTTAGCTATTTGATTTTCTTTTGTGTTGGAGAAGGCCTAGAGAGGCGAGTTGTAGTTGTACCGATTGAGCCATACAAAGAAGGTGCCGATGAAATTTTTCGAAAATTTAAGGTGTTAGAAAATTTTCAAAATTTTTGAAAATTTTCGGTTATATTAATGAATTAATAATTTAATTAAAATAAATTGGTTTAGTGAAACTGGAGTTAAGAAATAAACTAATAAATTTTAACACAGTTAATAGGGTTGTTTTCTACCTTAGCAATTTCGAGGACGAAATTATTTTAAGGGGGAAAGAATGTAACGACCCGTATTTTCACGGTGTGATAATTAATTTATTTAATTATTTAAAAAGTAATTTAGAGAATTAAATGGTTGTTTAATTAAATAATATTGAATATTTAATTAATATAAATAATAGAATAATTTATTTAATTCCGAAATAGTCCGAATTAGTGAATTGACAATATTGTGTGAATTGGACAATTCAAAATATATAATTCAGTTTAGAGTTGAATTATATTAACGAATTTATTTATAAATGTCAGTTGAACGTATAATTTAAAATATATTTATAATCGAGCCCGTAATGGCGCGGCAGTTCGTAATTTGGCAATTCGATCTTTAATTGAATATATATAATCTGTTTTAAGCTGGATTTCTGTGAAACAAGAAACGTTCGAAGCTAGTGAAGTATATTTTTCGAATGGCAGAGAAAAATACAGATTTCGTCGGGTAGATTTTGATTTATGTCCAAATCAAATTTTCAGATAGTCGCTATGGAATTGCTTTATAATTTATAACGATTTATTTAAATTATAAATGGATTTAAAATATAAATTGAATATAGATTTAACCCGGATTTGAAATATTGAGTTGTAAACCCAGACGGGTATATTTTGGAGCTGGATAACATTCTGTGTGAATATATACGATAATATTAAATTATTTTCATTTAATTTAATTATTTTTAAATGTATTAATATTTAAATAGGTTTATTTAGAGCTTTAAAAATAGCCAGTTTTGCAAACGACCTCCGTTTTTGATGAAACTAATTTTGTTGGATCCGAAATATTAAATTATTGTTAGATTTCAATTTTTGTGATTTTCGGAGTTAGTATGTGGCCGTACGGGATTTTACTATGAAAAACAGTTGATAATTCGACTTTAAAATTATGCTGTGTGAGCAAACGGATTCGGAATTCGATGAAACCAGTTTCATTGGGTCCGTAATGTCAAACCGTAGTCGCATATCCATTTTTGTTGAAATTGGATATTGTATGGGGCCGTACGGATTTTTAAATGACAAATACAAGCAACAATTGATTAAAATGGAATATAAAAATCGAATAAAAATATATATAATCTACCTATATATATCCCACTATCCTCTAACCCTATATTTTCATTCCTATCGTTAACATTAAATCCACCGTCACTTTTCCTCCTATTTTCAGCAAACCGAAGTTTGAAAGAAAATCAAAACAAATGGAATAAAAATCCTATAAATCCAACTATATGTATATTCGATCTCCTGTCAAGTTCCTCTTCATTTTCATATCAGTTTTATTGAGTTTGAACATACTAGAGTTCGATGCCGTATGGATATTGCGCCTTAGGGCTGAGGAAATCATGGGACCAAGGTCGTAATTCACGAAATTGATGTTGTATTTGGGTTCGGGTGGTCGAATGGAGTCCGCATGCAATTCTTGAGGATGTTCGAGGAGATTTAGGTTCGGCAGTTTCCAGAGGAGGACGATTGTGTGATGTTCGACGGAAAATGAGGGAAGGTGCGAAAACAATGTGAGTTAAGTGGTTTTGGTACCAACGTGAAGAGTTTTCGATGAGGAAGATCACCATGTTTTTAGTTTGATTTTTAATCAAGTAGAGAGGGAGAACGGGGTGGCCGAAGTTAATGTAAATGGCGGATGAAGCCTGGAATCGCAAAACCCAAGGATGGTTCGAGTTGAACTTTTTGCATATGAGATGGGAGAGAATTAGATGACGAGTATCTTGGTGTGTTAGTTTGTTGAATGTTTAAGTATGGAGGGGGATTGGGCGGCTTAAGGATGCGGTAATGGTGAAATTATGGGAGCAGGAGAGCGATGCATAATGAGGAAGATCACTGTAGTATTGGGTTGGTGCAGGAGTAATTTGGGCCAGTGTTGAACGGTGAGGCCCAACTAATAATAATATTTAGTTTGTCTTCAATTTTAAATAGTATTCAAACATATAAAAATTTATAACTTCGTCATACATTATCGGAATTTGACGAAACAGGATGCATTAGGATCGTACGGACGACGGGTACACAATGGAACTAACTGGGAGTGAATTGGAGCTCATGACAATTTATAGCAAAATAAATTGTCTCTCTTAATCAACCAACATTTATCATTATTTAACGATGATCGTCCAATGTGTGTATATCTCACCAACTCTGCACAGTTTATATTTTTATAACGTATTTTCAGAATTGATAAATATTGCTTGATTGATGTGTGTTGACTGTTTGGTTGAACTGCTAAGTAATTGGTTGAAATTATAGATAATGATATATATATATATATATATATATATATATATATACACAAATGTATATCGTTAATCAAATATTGATTTTGTTTATGAGAATATTTCATATTGAAATGAAATTGATGTTAATTATATTGTTTAACATCCGTGGATGCAGGGAAACAGGTTGAAGGGATCCAACTGGATTCCTCAATATTTATAATACCGTTTTTCATATATTCTGATATACGATGTGGTACATAATCTGTTATTGATTATGTGCGTTTGGATGATGATTGATCCTTTTGATTTGGTATTTTAATACCATAAGCGATACTGGAAAGTAAAAAGAGAATTTTCAAAGTGCATTTGAAAATAAATTATTTATATAAAATCAATGGTTTTTATATAAAAAAGGAAATATTTATATGAAATAAATATAATTATAAAATGTAATAATTTGGAAAATAAATAAAATTAGAAAAGTGATTATTTGGAAAATAAATAGAATTATATAAATGAAACATTTATATAAAATAAATAGAATTTTATTAATGAAAAAATTCTATGAAATAAAGAGAATTGTATTAAGGAAATTTTTGTAAAACAAATAGAATTGAAAAGGGAATATTTGTAAAACATTTACAAATAGAATTGAAAAGGAAATACCTGAAATCGTTTATAAATAGAACTATAAAGGGAATATTTATTCAGAAAATAAATAGGGGTATTAAAAGGGAGTATTTTATAAAATGAACAGAATTTTATAAAAGAAAATAAGTGGGAAATAAATATTAAATAGAAATATGTTTTTAACAGATAAAGGAAAAACATTAATTTAAAGTAGAAATAAATAGAAATCTGTTTTAACAGAAAAAATGGAGAAGATTAATTCATAAATAATGTTTTATAAATTAAGTAAATTATTTATTATTGGATAAACGGGATATATATGTCTGAACTTATATAGAGAAGTAGAAATCGGTTTTGACACCGATATTTCAAATAGAATGTGAACTAAACATTTATAAAGGGAATTATAAATGAGATTTAAGTGTTTGAAATTAAAAGGAGATTTCGTATGAATAATTCTATGAATAGAAGTGTAAGTAGAATTTGGAAATGGGACATTATTTTAAAATACGAAATCAAACTTAATGGATTATATAAAAGAAATATTTTTCACATTCGATGTGAATAATGGATTAAAATAAATATTTTATAAATTAAAACATTTATAAAGAAACTTGGGTTTTGAAATACGAATTCAAATGGGAATATGAATGAGATAGGAAATAGGGTTAAATAATATTAGTTATTCAAATAAGAGTTAGTCAAACATTGATTATGTGAATTAGAGTTAATCGAATTAGAGTTAATCGAATTAGAGCTAATCGATTAGAGTTAATCGAGTTAGAGTTAATCGAATTAGAATTAATCAAATATTAGTTATTCGAATAGAGTTAATCGAATATTAGTTAATCGAATAGAGTTAGTTGAATATTAGTTATTCAACTTAGAATTTTTCAAAGAGAGATAATCGAATGTAGTTTATTTGGAAAAAGAGATAATTGAGTATAGTTTATTCGAAGAAGAGAGATTATCGAATATAGTTTATTCTGAAAGGGAGTTATAGAATATAGTTTTTTCGAAAGGTCATTATCGAATATATTTTATTCAAAGAAGAGAGATTATTGAATATAGTTTATTCGGAAAAGAGTTATCAAATATAGTTTATTCAAAAGAGAATTATACATCGAAATTCGATTATATCAAATTCGGGAAAGTACTATCAACTTTCCGTTTTTAATCAAGATTTATTTATTTATTAATAAATTAGCTGTTTATTTATTCGAATTAAGAAATAAAAGTCATATTAAAGTTATTATATTTCGGAGGCATGGGATTATAACACTGTTGTTATAATCAAAATGATTTCTGTAAAAGAAGTGGATTCAAAATTAGAATCCGATAGTTACGTACGGAAGTTTGTTGAAGATATAAAATGTGGACTTTGTCTATTTCGAGGTTAGAAATGTTGTTCAGTTAAGGTTTGAGAGGTAGTTATACCCCCAACTTGATTGACTTTATTTTTGACTAAGGAATGGTTAAGGTTCGATAGGGAAGGTTAGTTAATTGAATTTAGTTAATGAGTGTGATGGTTTGAGTTGGCATAGCGATGTTTATTTAAACATCTGTTTAAAATCCAACGAAGGAGTTTTGGGAATGTTTTACAAATAAAAATCAGAAATATTTTCTAATACAGAAAATAAGAAATAGGAATAAATATGGAAATGTTTTCCAATGATTAATAGCGTATATTTTCTAAATTTAGAAAATAAGAATTTACGAATATATGGAAATGGGGATAGGGAAATGAATAATTGGATGGTAAATTAAATTAAAAGGGTCAGTGTTGATTGATGATTGATCGGTAAGTTTTCCATTTGGAAATACAACCATTGTGTGCACACATGTTTTCCTTTGATAGTTAAATCATCGATTATCAAAGTTTTTGACCATTTCCGTTGTCAATACGAAGAGATCGGGATCAGATTCATTTTCTGAAAACCACTCTGTATGGGCATTGGCGTTGCGAATCAAATATATTGAAGACGATTGAAGACGGAGTTTATGCAAGGGCTATTCTAGAGATCCTAGGTAGAAATTGCCAAAGATGGATTTACAGTATAGTGCCTTTGGTTTGTCCAGACCCAGGACAACATGTATGGATGAATGTCTGACAGAGTATATCTAATGGATCACGTAAGTTGATCGCTTCAAATGTATCCACGTTTAGTGGCGGAGGAATTCTTTTCTCTTAGCTTTATACCCATGGTATTTTTTTGGAAATCAATTTGTGATTTGGCGGGTATGACGATGTGGCATTCAAAGTAAATGAATGTATGATCTGTCAAAAGATATGTTATGAGCTCAAGCCTCATCAACCGGGAAATGACAAAAATCGGCAGGCAACACGGTTATATGGGTCGCCCTCATTAGGGTGTATTGTCACCATCTAGAGAATATTCATATTTGTTACTTAATTTCTCTTCTGTATCTTCCGGGAAAATTTATGTTGCTAGCAACCGTTGGTGACAATATATTCGATACACTCAAGAGAAATGAGTGGTCGGTCATGTGTGGGCCGGGTTGCAAGACGTTCTTGTTAATCCCAGTGTATTCCTTTCTAGAGATACACTATCGGAAGGTGGCTCCATACCTTGCCATAGTCGGAATCCAATCTCCAATAAGTGCCTGCGGTTTTGATTGTATACTATATATATGTGGAGCGTGAGATGCAAGCGTTATGCTAGATTGTTAATTATTTGTGATTAGACATTATTATAATATCAAAAAAGTATTGATTTTGAAAAAGTTTTGGGTTATCGTAACGTAAAAACCATCCGTGTTTATGTGTGGATCGGTCTTACGATTATCTTTTCTTTTGAAAAGGATTTTGAAAAGTTAAACAAATGTTTGGAGTTTACTCACACCAGTCACATGACTGACCCAGAGTTTATTTTTTTGTTTTCCCTAAACTCTTGGGTGCCCAAATTTGTACGGGCAGTCAAGTAGTCGGGATTTACAGATACACTAGATGGAGCTTGGAGCAAGAGGCTTCAGCAGCATTTTATAGTTATTGTTTGTTTCTGCTGTGATGTAAGTGTTGTACTCTAATATACAAATACAGATTTGTGTTTCAAAGTTATTTCGGACACTATATTTTATTCGTTCTGCTGTGAATTTCGTGTTGCTCTGATTCTGTTGTGATCTTCTTCTATTCTAATTTTCTATCTTATCTATTCTCACCCTCTATCTTCTTTCATTAACTATCCGGTATTTCTGATGCTTGGATAGTCGACATTGGTTTTAAATGTCGATTTTCTCGGTCAAAAATCCCCGGGTCATTACAGTCATGTAGTCGGAATTTTTCAGATTCACTTGGAGGAGCTTGAAGCAGGAGGCTTCATCAGTTAGCTGTTGACTATCATATTTTCCGCTGTTTATCTTGCTTTATCTGGAAACAGTTGTTTATAAGTACTCCAGGAATAATTGTTATGCTCTGATGATGGTACATATATATAATTACTGATTTGTATTTCAATAGTTATGTTATATAATATATTTTATTCGTTCCGCTATGAGATTTGTGTTCTTCGTTTTTTTTTCTATTCTAATATTTCTTTCTTTCTATTTCTCATCCTCAAACTTCTTTCTACTAATGATTCGTATTTCTGTGCAATTTGGGTTGGACGTGTGGTGTTATTAGTCGGCTCAAAGGGTACGGAAATTCAGGCCGTTGCATTTGGTATCAGAGCTGAAGGTTGAGTAGTAACCTAGGCTCTGTAGCGTGACTCAATAGAGATTGGGTTAGTAATACCTTAGTTTGAGAATATATATGAGCGCGTATTCGTAGATCTGATATAAAATTGTTTTATATTGTGTTGGTTAGTTTGTTGAGTGGTTTATGAATTCTGGTCGATACTGGATGTACAACTGTATTGATAGGCGTTTCTAAACTCTCGAACAAAGCAATTCGATATAGTTTTGTTTTAAAATGCATAAATGAAATAATTTTTCCCAAAAACTATTTTTGATAGAATAAGAATAATTTTCTGAAATTACTGATATATTTGGTTGTTATTACGATTAAATGAATTTTTAAGTACTGAAATAAATGGTTATATATAACCAAATATTACTTGTATACGGATAATATATACAAATACGATAAACTAAGATTATGTTCAAACTAGAATTTGAGAATTTTAATCCTGGATGCTTAGAAATATTTTCTAAAGTATTTTTAGAAGTAATATAACCTTACTTTGAAGGGTTTTTGAATTGGAGTGGTTTTACACGGATTTTTAAAGTGATTAAGCACTAAAATCACTTCAGTGGCAAGAAAATAATTCTGATAATGGATCGTGACATTATCAGTATTCATTTTCGAGTTTCCGAGTGATGGACTGCTGCCATAATGATTCGTTAATGGAAAATTTGTTCGAAAAGAACAAGTTGTTTTAAATTCAAACGTTTTAAATTTGTTGATGATTATAAATATATATGTATAATTATATGCTTCCAAACCGATTTAGAAATAAAAGCCAAGAATTTAAATTCTGAATTTAAAGTTAACTTGTGTAAGTTAAATGAATTGAAATGGAATAAATAAATCAAATAGATTAAAGATTTAGCTTAACTTAAGTTAAATAGAATCATATTGGATTGGAAATTATACTGAGTAGCTTACAAAATGAAAGTGAATAAAATGATTTAAAATCAATTTGAAATGAATGTGAGCCTATTATAAGTCCATGTGGATTGAATGAGAATAAATGACATGTGATTCAATTAGACTGAATGAGATAATATGTAAATCAATTTAAATGGGTAATTGGATGTGGAGTTTGGTAATGGCTTATAAATATTCATGTGTAACATGTTGAGTTTGGGATTATTTGTTCACATGAGCCAATGAATGAAATTTTATATGAATATCATGTTTTGAGATTTACGTGTTGGAATTGAGTAAGTACAGGTTTGGAGCTGAATGGCTTGGGTTTGGCTGAGTAAATAACATACGAATTGAGAAAGTTCACTTAATAACGCTTATAAAAGGTACGTCGACGCAAAAATACAAAATTGGGTTTTGAATTTTGTTTTCCAACCTTATAGGTCGATGTACATATATTTGTTGTTCCTGCGATATCGCAGAAGTCCCACCGTATAGGAGAGACTCTACCGAAATTTTTCAAAAATTTAAGGTGTTAGAAAAATTTCAAATTTTTGAATTTTTTGTTAGTAGGAATAAATTAATATTTTAATTGAAATTAATTGGTTCAATCAAAATTGAATTTAAGAAGTAAACTAAAGGATTTTTAGCTTAGTCAACAGGTATGTAGCACTTTTCCTACCTTAGTAATTTCGGGGACAAAATTCTTTTAAGGGGGGAGGAATGTAACGACCAGGATTTTTAACTGCTCAGTTTTGAACATTTAAATTTATTTTAAATATTGCATCTGGAATATAAATGGAAATTTGTATGGAATTTATTTATTAAACGATGTTTTAACGTATAATTTATAATTTAATTTTAAATCGAGCCCGTAATGTCGCGGTAGTTCGTAATTTAATGTTTTGAACTTCAATTGAAAATACAGAATCCAATATAGGTCGGAATTCTTCGAAATAAGAAACGTTTGAATCTATTGGGTAATTATTTTCTAATTGAAGAGAAAATTCAAGATTTCATATTGTAGATTTTGTTTCATGTCTAAATAAAATTTTCAAATAGTTGCTATGGAATTCGTTATTAAAAATATAACGATTTATTATATAAAATAAAAGGGTTTTTTAATATATTGAATATCGATTTGGTTTGGAACTCAACTAGAAGTATTTTATTTTGATACTGTATAAAATTCTTCCCCAGTATGTCTGATCGTAATTTTTTTTTATACTGAGGTGTTTTAAAATTGATTTATTTTAATTTAAATTGGACCCTTAAAAGGGGCTGTTATCCAAATGACTTCCGTTTTCGATGAAACCAGTTTCATCATGTCCAGAATATTTAATTATTGTGAGATTTCAAGTTTCATACCTATTGGAGATGTTATGTGAGTGTACGAAAATTAAACATGAATCAATTCACGAATTTAAAAGTTAAAATTTCGGCATTTTTCCAAATGGAGTTAGAATTCAACGAAACAAGGTTCGTTGGGTCCGAAATATCAAATTAAAGCTCGGGGTTCATTTTCATTGCAGACAAATATCGTATGTAATGCTAAGAAATTATATATGATTTATAGGAATGGAGATAACCATCATAGAATAAAATTAAATTAAATAAATAAATTAAAATAATATATTTCCTCTTATATATTCAGGTCTATCCCTCTTTGAAATCCCTAAGCCCCAAAATCCTTCTTCCAGTTCCTATTTCGAAAGCCATCTCTTCTTCAATGTTTCAAAAACGAATTCATA
Organism: Allium sativum; assembly: GCA_030737875.1. Lineage (NCBI taxonomy): Eukaryota > Viridiplantae > Streptophyta > Magnoliopsida > Asparagales > Amaryllidaceae > Allium > Allium sativum. The sequence goes on from CM060926.1 coordinate 327,756,457, forward strand.
TTGTAATAATAAACAAAAATCTATATACTATTTGATCCCAAATTCTTGTGCCAGTTCAGAAAATCTATCCTCTTTATTTTCGAAACGCAGTCTGTTTTCCCCTTCAATAAAATCCGATGTTTTCAAATCCATTTAGAAAACTCAAAATCAAAACGAAAACCCAATAGAAACATTCCCTGTTTGATTCAATCCACTCCTCTCCCTATTAGCTTTAATCTGTATGCTATTGTTGAGGTGCGATCGAATATCCCAAAACCCCAAAAGCACGACAGCACGCTAGGGCTCAATTTGAAGGGAGTTTGGGAATTTCATTGGGGATTTTGTTATCGAATTCTTGTTTGTGATACCGAGCTGTAACTACTAGAAATTTTTGGGATTTAAATGGGAAAAAATGTCGTTGGTTTCTTTGTGGAGGGTGCTGGTACTGTGCGGAGCGACGAGATGGAGGGAAGGCTGGCGAGTTGATCTTGTTGATGGCGAGAAGGTGGAGGCTGGGATGACGATCACGTTTTTGAAGTCGATATTCATTTCTTGGTGAAGAATTGGATGCGTAGAGGAGGGGAGATGGAAGATTTCGGCTGTAGCAGCGTTATTCTATAAGGAAAGAAGGATTATGTATTTTAAGACGTAACTAGTTGCTTAACCACGTGATTAAATGGGTAGTTAAATTATATAATATAATTGATTTCTTGTTTTCCATAGAAGGACGCGTTTACAATATAAAGAGGAGAAAAATAAGGAAATATTGGTTGTGGTTGTGAGGATGCACAGTTGTGAATCTGTGATTGTTGCGTTTGTGAATGAGGAGATAGGGAGGAGAGGTGGTATCTATTTGAGGGTTTTGGGGTTACAGGTTTTAAACATTGAAGGTTATTTTGCTTGGGTTTATTAGAGCAGGGATGGTGAAAGGGATGGTAAAAGGAAATCAATGCCATGTTTTGTTTTGAAGCGGAGTTCGATTTCGCCTGGCAGTATAAATCGTGAATCGTTCTGCGTGAAGGAGACGAAGCCATGGTTATTACGTGCTAAATTATCGGTTAATGACGGTAATAAATAATTAATGACATAATTAATCTATTTCTACCCTATTTAAAATGGCAAAAAAGTTGTAACAACTATAACTATTGTATATTTTATCAGAATTAAAAGATGTCAGTTATATTGGGATCGTAACGAGGAAATCTACATTTTGGAACTGATGTGGCTGAAAATTGAGAATTACAGGATAAAATTCAAACGTTGTTTAATTTTAAGCGAAAGCAAAATCGTCAACTGCGAACTAAGGTGAGCAAACTCATTAATTCTGGCTCGTTTAATTTTTATATAAACGAGTTTTAAACTATTTATAATAATTTTATACTGTGTGATGCTTCTTTGGATGAAGGTTAATAAAAATTTGTTTGAATTGGTTGGTACAGTTATATCATTGATCGATTATTAATTCTATTTACCATTATATTTCATATTGATGTGAAATTAATATTATTGATGTCGATTAACATTTGTTGATGCAGGGAAACAGGCTGGAGGAATCCAACTGGATTCCTCAACATTTATATTACTGTTTTTCATTGATTGTGAAATATGATGTTATATAGAACAATGATTGATTATGTTGTTTTTAAATTGGCCTTGCCTTAGAACTCTGGTATTTAAACACCATAAGATATTTTCGAACATAGCAAAAAGATTTAAAAAGGAAATATATTTTCAAATATAGAGATTTAATTTCGAATAGAGTTGAAAATAGAAACCTGTTCAAATGGATAAATCAAGAAGTTGTTTTGAATAAGAGTATAAATTAAATGAATCATTTAACATTGGATAATATGAAATATAAACTCAAATTCGAATTCATATGGAAAAGTGGAAATTTGTTTTGAAACCAATATTTGAATTGAGATTTGAACTTAGCAAATTTATAAGGAAATTATAAACAAGATTTTAATGATTTCAAGACAAAGGAGATTGGTATGAAAAAAATCTGAATAGAAGTTATAAATAGAATTTGGGTTTAAAATATTACTTATAAGTGCGAAATCAAACTGATTTGATTGTATATAAAGAAATATATTCACGACTAAAGTGAATAATGGTTTAAAGGAAATATTTTGCAAATGAAATATCTCTAAAAGAAATTTAGATTTGAAATATGAATCCAGATTGGAAATTTAATGAAAAGGGAAATGGGTAATCATTTTAAAAGAAAACGACGAGTTTTAGTTCAAAATTCAGAATATAAAATAAAGTGTAATTACGTTTCTTAGACTGGAATGGTTATAAAGGAATTTGGTAATAATTTGGAAAGGATAAATTCAAAAGTGAAATTGGGAATTTGAATTAACATGAAATGGTAGATAAGTTTCGAAGTTCGGAATGTAAATCGAATATAGATTACTCGAGAGAAAGTTGTTTATTGGAATTCGATTATATCGAATTTTGGGATGCAGTTATTTTTACATTCCATTTGAATAAAATTTAACTATTTACTTATGAATTTATTTTTTGAAATTAATAAGTGCATGTTATTTTTTTTATAAACTAAATATTTGGAAACAACGATTATAACACTACCGTTATAATAAATGTTTTATAAATCTAAACAGCGATTTTAATGCTACCGTTATAATAAACGTTAAATAAATCAAATAGTTGGAAACAACAATTATAACGCTACCGTTATAATCAATGTTTTTTCCATAAAAGAGATGGATCCTTAGATTGAATCTGAGAGTCACATAGGCGATGTTTTGTTTGAAGTTATGTGCTTTGACAATTTCAAAATTGAGAATGTTGTTCAATTAATGTCTGAGAGGTAATTATACTCCAACTTGATTGACTTCTTGATTCATGGAGGAATAGTTAAGGTTCGATTGTGAAGATTGATTAGCAATATGGTTAGTTAATAAATGGTTAATGGTTTGAGTTATAATAACGATGTTTTATAACATCACATTAATTTAAAGGATTTTTGAAATGCTTTTCCTGTAATAAAATGAGAGATATTTTCTACGCATAGAAAATGAAATGAATTAGTCAACGAGGAATTAAGAAATGGAAGATGGAAATATTTTCCGATATTAATAAGGTATATTTTCTGAATATAGAAAATAAGGATTCGTGAATATTTAGAAATGTTTTCTAACTGGAATAAGAGATGTTTTCTTGAATAAAGAAATTAGGATATTGGAAATGCTTTTCCAAGAATCAAGAGAGGAAATAGAACTTTAAAAGGATACGAAAGATGGGAAGTAGGAATAGGAAATGATAATATAATAAGGAATTAATTTTAAAAGGGCCTAGTGTTGTTTGATGGTTGATCGTTAGAATTTCCATTTGGAAATAGGATCATTGATTGTATAGATGTTTCTTTGATAGTCAAATCACCTACTATAAAGGTTTTAGTTATTTTATACCTCTGTTGTCGATACGGAGAGACCGGGATCAGATTTATTATCTGAAAACCACTCTGTATGGGCATAGGCATTACGAACCAACTTATGTTGAAGATGATTGAAGACGGAGTTAAGTGCAAAGGTTGTTCTATTAATCCTATGTAGAAATTACCCATGATGGATTACTAGAATGGTGCCTTCGGTTTGTCCAATCGCAGGACAACGTATATGGACGAATGTCTGACGATGTAACATTCAAAGTAAATGGTGGCAAGATGTTCTAAAAGGACAACTGTGGTCTCAAACCTCATCACCCGGGAAATGACAGAAATCGGGCAAATAGCATGGACAAATGGGTCATTCCCATTAGGGGTATTATCACCTGATCTAGAGAAATTTCATTTGCTTCTTATTCTATTCGTTGCTGCATGCTTTCGGTAACGGTTGCTGATAACAACAGTTGGTGATAATATGCTCGGTACACTCAAGTTAAATGAGTGGCCAACCATGTGTGGTCGGGTTGTAAGATGCTCTTGTTAAACCCCCAGTGTATTCCCTCTAGAGTACACTGATCAGAAGATGGTTCCATACCTTGTCATAGTCGGAATCAAATCTCCAATAAGCGCCCTGGGGTTTTTGATTTTATATTATATATGGAGTATAAGATGCAAGCGTTCTACTAGATTTCTACTTATTTGATGTAGACACTATTATAATATCATCGGATTTGATATCAATTTGTATGAATTGGTTGATACAGTTATATCATTGATCGATTATTAATTCTATTTACCATGATATTTCATATTGATGTGAAATTAATATTATTGATGTCGATTAACATCTCTGGATGCAAGGAAACAGGTTGGAGGAATCCAACTGGATTCCTCAACATTTATATTACTGTTTTTCATTGATTGTGATATATGATGTTATATATAACAATGATTGATTATGTTGTTTTTGAATTAGCCTTTCCTTAAAATTCTAGTATTTAAATACCGTAAGATATTTTCAAATATAGAAAAAAGATTTAAAAAGGAAATATATATTCAAATATATAGATTTAATTACAAATAGAGTTGAAAATAGAAACCTGTTCAAATGGATAAATCAAGAAGTTGTTTTTGAATAAGAGTATAAATTAAATGAATCATTTAACATTGGATAAAATGAAATATAAATTCAAATTCAAATTCATATGGAAAAGTGGAAATTTGTTTTGAAACCAATATTTGAATTGAGATTTGAACTAAGCAAATTTATAAGGAAATTATAAACGAGATTTTAACGATTTCAATCCAAATGAGATTGGTATGAAAAAAATCTGAATAGAAGTTATAAATAGAATTTGGGTTTAAAATATTATTTATAAGTACGAAATCAAACTGTTTTGATTGTATATAAAGAAACATATTCATGACTAAAGTGAATAATGGTTTAAAGGTAATATATTGCAAATGAAATATCTCTAAAGGAAATTTAGATTTGAAATATGAATCCAGATTGGAAATTGAATGAAAAGGGAATTGGGTAATCGTTTTAAAAGTAAAAGATGAGTTTTAGTTCAAAATTCAGAATATAAAATAAAGTGTAATAACGTTTCATAGACTGGAATGGTTATAAAGGAATTTGGTAATAATTTGGAAAGGATAAATTCAAAAGTGAAATTGGGAGTTTGAATTAACCTGAAATGGTAGATAAATTCTGAAGTTCGGAATATAAATTGAGTATAGATTACTCGAGAAAAAGTTTTTTATTCGAATTTGATTATATCAAATTTAGGGAAGTAGTTATATTTTTACTTTCTTTTGAATCAAGTTTAATTATTTACTTATTAATTTATTTACTGAAATTAATAAGTGCTAGTTATTTTTTTATAAACCAAATATTTGGAAACAGTGGTTATAACGCTACTATTATAATAAATGTTTTATAAATCTAAACAATGATTTTAATGCTACCATTATAATAAATGTTTTATAAATCAAATAGTTGGAAATAGTGATTATAACGCTACAGCTATTGTAACGCCCCGCCTCTATACCCACTATCGTCTAGTTCATTTCAGAGAAATGTCGTACACCATAACGGAGAATGAGGTTTTTGAAGAGCGACCGATGGTATAATTACTACATATGAGGAATGCACAACGAAATCTGATATCGATTTAAATTTCGACAAGACCGTTCGGCACATAGGGAAACTACACAACGACTATATGCAATCCAAAAAGAAGTATAAAATATACAACAACAATAATATAAATATGGTATATCTCAAAGCCAAACACAGAATAATCATATCACAAAGGCGGAATAGATATGAATAAACATAGGGTGTGTACAACAAGATAGTGGTCAACAAAGATCCACTAATCCCAAAATGATAGATACATACACCAGGATCTAAATAAAAGAATATGTACCCAACGATAGATAATTCATAGGTATAAAAGTACATAAAACCGCAGAGACAGAGTAGCAAGAAGAAAACGAAAGATCAATCATGCGAGAAGTCCCAAAGGAGTACCTAAAATGACTCGGCCTGACCCGAGTATTATTTATAAGAAAATAAACAATAAACGGATCAGTCCAGCTGTACTTATCAAATAAACTGAGATAGTGAGAGATATAACATAGGATGACATGATTCCAATAATAAGATCTAATATTAAATAAATATGAAACATGGCATGTCAACACAATCAGGAAATGACACTGGAATGTCATCACACAATTATCTCAACATAATCTCCTAGCTAATGTAGAATGCAACATTCAAATAATAGCACTCAACAGGAAATGACAGTGGAAATGAATCTCATGACATTGAGCATACAACAATAACAAGAATCCAAAAATCACTAGAAATCCAGAAAACATCATAAAAAGTGATACTCCCCAGATGAGAAATGATCCAGAAAACATCATAAAAAGTGGATACCTCCCAGATGAGGTACGATCTCTAGAAAAAATCATAAAAAGTGGATACCTCCCAGATGAGATGCGATCTCTAGAAAACATCATAAAAAGTGGATACCTCCCAGATGAGATACGATCTCTAGAAAACATCATAAAAAGTGGATACCTCCCAGATGAGATACAATCTCTAGAAAACATCATAAAAATTTGGACAGAAGTCCCATAGATGAAGGTCCCAAAGAGTAGATTCCCACTAGGGTGATTGCGAACCCAGCAACAATGTCAGGAGGTGGATACCAACGATCCAGGTGAATAGAAATTACTCCGAGCTAGTTAATATAAGGAAATAGCGACATGTCCCATAACCACATGCTATTCCCGAATATTTATGAACCAGTAGTTGGTTTCTATTCAAAACAGAGAAAATCACCACACGTATTCGAATGCACGAGTCCAAGAGTTATTCGCCGAAGTAAACGTATAAGGGGTCATAGTCCTCAGTTTTACTAAGGTAAATAAACTAAATTTCTCGTCCAATCGATAAGATAAGGAATCGTATACAAATCAATAGAATCAGAACCGGGTTTAGAAATCAAATTGATTTAAAAAAGGATTTGAATTTAAAAACTGATTAAACGTTGGTTCGATGCCCATTGACAATATAAAACCCCATTATCCATTGTGGTTCAATTATTCATGAAAATTGTCGTCGTAGCGAATAGAACACAAACATCATGAAACATAAACTCTCATCACAACAACGTACAGGAAATCAATGGATAACGGTTGTAATTTCGATCAACGAACGAATCGAAATCCCAAACTAGCACTCGAAGGTTTTAAACTACATCGGAATAGACTCGAAGGATATCGAGCCGATAATTCATGTTTCAGAGGCGTGAATCATCTTAACAAGAGTATCGAATAAATTCGGTATACAAAATAGAGCGCACGGGCTTTACAATGATCACTTATTCAATTCACATCATCAACAAATGTAAATCGGCCAAGAAGGATCAACATTGGAAGAATCACATGAGAATCAAAGTCGATGAATCGAGCTGCTGAAATTTGTGAATTCGTAAAGCTGAAGTTCACAAGCGAAGTCCGAAAAGCCCGAGCTCCGGCCGGGAAAGAGCCTGGATGGGGGGTAGACTGTGGACCGAGGTCCCTCCGGTCCATAGCAGAAACCGATCGACTGGTCAAAATAGAGCGGTCGACTGTTTTCACCCAGCAACAGAACTGGTCGACCGCCCTATTTTGGCCTGTCGACCGGTTTTGGCCTGGGCTGTTGCCCAGGCCAAATCTAGGGGGATTCGCTCCCCCGCGAGCGCCCGGCTTCGATCGTTGAGTTTCATGACTTCTTCGGGACATCAACGAGACCTCTCCGATCCACCATATCAACTCGCAAAGCTCGAATGCAAGGATTTTGATTATAGATTCTAAACGAACCAAATTTTGGACCAAAACGAATAAACGCAATATAAGCGAGTTGTGACGTCTTAGAACTTGCCGGGTGCAACAATGATACTTCACAACACCACTTAATCGATTCAAATCATGTGCACTGATAGCGCGAATAACATATACACATAAGATTTCAATGATTCGGTTTACAAATTCAAGTATGAACTAAATTCCAAACCAAAGCACACCAAAGCGATTCAAGCGACTTGTGAAGACTTAGAACTTTGTCTAGGGACAACGGAGCTTCGTAACATCACCAAATCAACTCATAACATATGCATAAGATCGTGTAAGAAATGCTACTTATAATTTCAATTCAATGGAACATAAACATATGAAATCGGCTAAGTTACACTAACATAACCAATTCACTAGCACATGCAAACACATATGAACACTAAATTACACTTTTACAAGCCAATGGCTTGTGGCATAGATGTGAGTTCAAAAAGAACTCACCTTGGTTTGCTAGAAGCAAGAAATCAACCCAAAGCTTTGCTAAATCAACCTCTTTTCCAATATAGCTCGCTAATCCCCAACCTAATCTCATATGAATGGATTTCCTAGGAATTAGGTTGAGGAAATCATAAGAAATAGAAGAGGAATGGAGATGGAGAAGATGAAAAAGAAGAAGGAGAAGCTTACCCAAGTTTCTACACATGATTTCCTCAAGAATTGGAGCTCCAAGATCAAGCTAGGGCTTAAGAATTTTAATTTCCCATTCCCTTCCCCATTTCCATTTTCTTTTAAGTGTTTGGAATGAATGAGAGGAAGAGGGGATGATTTGGTTATATGGAGTGAGCTAGGTTTAGCTAAACCAAGACCCAACCAAAGTCCCAAATTTTCGAAACTCCAAACATATCGATGCTTATAGTCAAAAAGGTCGTAAACGACGTTTGGAACTCAATGGAAGTGGTCCCGAGTCCTAATTTTATTGTTTGTGAAAAATGACATTTTGAGTGACACATCGGATACGACGATAAATTTAAATAAAATATTTAAATCTATTAGCATAGAATGAGCGGGTTGTTACAGTTATAATCAATGTTTTTTCCATAAAAGAAATGGATCCTTAAACTGAATCTAAGAGTCACATAAGCAATGTTTTGTTTGAAGTTGTGTGCTTTGACTATTTCAAAATTGAGAATGTTGTTCAATTAAGGTTTGAGAGGTAATTATACCCCAACTTGATTGACTTCTTGATTGATGGATGAATGGTTAAGGTTCGATTGTAAAGATTGGTTAGCAATATGTTTAGTTAATAAATGATTAATGGTTTGAGTCATAATAATGATGTTTTATAACATTGCCTTAATTTAAAGGATTTTTGAAATGCTTTTCCACAAATAAAATGAGAGATATTTTCTACGCATAAAAAATGAAATGAATTGATCAACGAGGAATTAAGAAATGGAAGATGGAAATATTTTCCGATATTATAAGGTATATTTTCTGAATAAAGAAAATAAGGATTTGTGAATATTTAGAAATGTTTTCTAACTGGAATAAGAGATATTTTATCGAATAAGATTAGGATATTGGAAATGCTTTTCCAAGAATCAATAGAGGAAATATTACTTTGAAAGGATACGAAAGATGGGAAATGGGAATTGGAAATGATAATATAATAAGGAATTAATTTAAAAAGGAGCTAGTGTTGTTTGATGGTTGATCGTTAGAATCTCCATTTGGAAATAGGATCATTGATTGTATGGTTAATCGTTATTTTATACCTCCGTTGTCGATACAGAGCGTGAAACGACCGAAACTCGCCCTTACGGGAAGGCCCGGATTAAGTTGAGAACACGACGCATCAGAACACAAACAACATAACATTTCATTGTTATTACAATAATTTACATCAGAGTACAAGAATATTCCAGAGTATGAATAAATATTACACATTGCAAAAACAATATCAGAGATTTAAAATTACATAGCAGCAGAAAATAATACATAAGTATAATGCGTAGCGGAAAATAACAACTGACACAACTGAAAGAGATACACAGATATAAAGCTTTCTGAATATAGCTCCAGCTATAATCCAGGGTCTTTGGAAAAGAAATATCTGCGAAAACCAAAACTACTGACTGCCTGTGTGGAAAATATGGGCACCCAGAATTTAGATAGAAACAATAAACTCCGTGTCAGTCTTGGGACTGGTGTGAGAATTAAAACATTTATTAAATCTTTATTTTAAAAGTGGGAAATTCATGGGACCACGCCGTATGACACGGAATGGGTTTACTCTACATGAATCCTAGTTTAAAATAAAACAACGCAATGCTTTTTGGAAAAATGAAGCTATTATAAGACTCAGATCCCATCACACAATGCAACGCAAGCCGGAGGATAGAGTTTTACCTTATAATAGCCAAACATGCTTGGTATGTTTTAAAACAAATCATTTTGATTCTATTATAAGTGCATAGTGTTCAAAAACAACTTCAAATATAAATGTACCAACCATAGACGGCATGATTACCATATATCATGTAGCCATACTATTTCTACAATAAAAACCGCACGAGGTCGTATTGGAAGTTGGGTTTCCATCATGAACCAAGGCAAGAGATCGTCCTTCCGATTCGAGACTCTCTAGCCCGAGCCTCAGGATTCAGCTGCAACTGCACCTAGGAGCCACAAAGCCGGTCCACAACTTACGTTAGTGGATTATATATAATTCATGAACAATACGTTTCCCCGCCCTATGGGGTGTAAATAAAGAGCCACTAGGGACTCAAATTTGAGGTACCTCGCTTTCCATCATCCACATAAGTAAAAATGTCTGGGCTCCATACCATGACACCACTCCTAGCTAGAAAGAAACGCATGTTCTCCCTGGATCCTTCTCCCGTTTCTGGTTCATACCGGGGTGTGTGGCTCGCAAATCAACGCTATACACAAAGCTATGCTAATTAAAGTTGTGCTTTGATCATTAATCACAAGACACTGGTTTTCAACAAAAGCCTTGATCATTTGCATCTTGGTAGGCCAAACTGACAATTCACGACATGCGACTGATGTCTATCGATATATAACCTCTGAGCTCGTACGTCTCAGAGAAGGGTGTTAAGCAAGAGAATAAATTCTCCGCAACCAAACAAATATATATTTAATAGAAATCAATCAACATTGGGTAAAATACAATGTCAGACACACATCCATTTACAAGTCCGTTCTGGGTCTGAACGAAACCGGAGGCACCTTATTCCTCATCCCATATGTCCAATACAGGAGAGAGGTCCTCGCGCATCCGTCGATCTCCAAGCACGTCTGGACAACAACCACTTATTACCCTGTCTTGGGTGTACAGCCCAATCAAGACATCAGTAATCATCCAAATGATGTGAAGAACTCCGGTCTTCAACCACCGTCTTCATCGCCGACTTTTATTCGTCGTATTAATTATTCAAAATGGGTTAAACCCGGTCTTTCCAAACAACTCATGTATTTTATAATCAATAATCAAGTGCTATAAAAACACATCATACGCCTCATTCCAATTCAGAATATTCTTTTAATAAAATATTCACATTATTAGGGAAAGGGCCCTACTAATTTTATCAAAGATAAATTCTTTTAAATTTATTCTTTTAAATCTTCCTTGGGATCTCAATTTAAAAATATTTTGTTATTTCTTTTAATAAATCCAAATCAAATTAAGGTTTATAACACTAATCGGGATTAATTAACGAACCTTACCGAAGTAATCATTTATTATTTATTATCCCAATCCCAAACTACTCATCCCATTGAGAAAAACGGCTAGCACTCCATATCTAACACCCACTGTGTTCTGAGTAAAATTAATTACCCTTTTTACGTTCAAATCTAATAAAAGATTTAACTATCGCCTGGAGTAAAACCGGTGATACTCCATTCTCGATCATTTCAAGAATTCGATAAATTTAATTATCTCATTCCCATTTCAATCTAATTAAAAATTTCTTAACACTCCAATTTGGTTTTAATATCAAAAATACTTTATGATTATTCAAATTTAAGAAATTAATCTTATCTTGTCTTTAACTGCGTTAAAGAACTAATGTCATTTAAAACACATTTCATGATAAACCCAAAATCATCTTCCATAAAAATGGAATCTACATGGAAATCTTAATAGTGTATAATCGATATAAATTCCCATATTAGACTAATAATAAATGTAATAGCGGCAAAGCCTTTTAAATTCCATATATAGTATCGGTTTTCCTTCACATAAGCTCATCTCGATTATTATCAAATCGAATTCCATTCAATTCCAATTTAATATATTAAATTGGAAAACTTTCCTTTGGAAAATTTCCATTTTAAATCTTAATAAAAGGTTTATAAATTCCAAATTATACTTTCACTGTTAATCGGGTTAAAGAACGAATGTCGTTAAAAACACAGTTCACGATAAACACAATTCACATTTCATTTTATTTCAATTACTAAATATAATTGGAAACTCTAATAATCTTAATTAAAGGATTTATTCTTTTCTCAACTGGGTTCAAGAACAGGGTTATTGAAGACACCATTCACGACAAACCCAAAATCCAATTTGACATTAAATAAAAGGCTCTGAATAGAAATTATATCGGCTTATATTCAATATCAAATTCTGAAATCAACAAATATCTTATTGGGAATAACAATATTTATATCTTCCAAATTCCTCAACAATATCCGCATAATCACAGAATCCAATATCGAAATACCCCGAAGATAATTTCCATTCCAATTCATAATATGGAAAATTCTGGTTATGTTAAAACCATTTACCAATTCAATTTATTTATTTAAAAACATTGGATTGTTATTCCGGTTAATAGCTAGTTCATTTCGAAAAAAAATATTTTAATCTTTTCAAACTTGGAATTTTTCATCCAAAATCTTTCCAAATCATTTATTATGATTTTACATAATTTTTCCATATTTTGAATAATTTTATCAAGGCCCGTACAGTCGGTTTCCAACTACAGCCACCGAACTGCATCCATAGCGACATTTTCCAAATTTTATTTGGACATAATTCAAAATCCAACCTTTAGATTTCAAATCTCTTATATTCATTGGAAATCTCTTTTCGATACGAGCCCAACGGTTCCGTTTTTAGGAGAATCCGACGGTCGGATCTCCCGTTACATCAATTCGAAATTAATGGTCGAAATTTGCGAATGGTCACTGCACGGCGCATTCTATTCAAGCCATTATATATATATATATATATATATATATATATATTTTTGAAAGTGGGTAAATATTTTATTTGGCATTTTCAGCCCAAACAGAAAAGATTACAAACAGGCCGAAGCCCATGTATCTCGCCATTTGCTAAATAGATACACAAGCCATTATATATATATATATACATATAATATCGGCGATTTCCATTTAAAACGTATTTTATAAACCGTTTATATATTCGTTTTAAAACGATTCTAACTTCATTTTCAATTTTAAATCAAAATTGAATATTCTATATCTTTATCATATTAAAATAATAATATTTTCAAAATATTAAATTTTGAAATCATTTCTTTTCGATATTCATTATAAAATGAATAAACTCGATCGATAAACTGTCCGGGTAAAAAGGGCGTTTGACTACATAACTATTTTCATTGTTCAAACATTTTATTCAACACATGAATATTTTATATGGTTTACACATTCAATAAAAAGGATATTTTTATTGTTCAAAAATTTTATTCAACACATGACTATTTAATTCATTTCATTAACATGTTAAAAACAATATTTTTATCTAACAAAAATATTTTAACATATGATTCTTTTTCTTCTTCATTAACATGTTAAAGATGACATTTTTGATCTAACCAAAATGTATTTTAACATATGATTCTTTTATTCTTCATTAACATGTTAAAGACGACATTTTTATCTAACAAAAATGTATTTTAACATATGATTCTTTTATTCTTCATCAACATGTTAAAGATGACATTTTTTATCTAACAAAAATGTATTTTAACACATGATTTTTTTATTGTTAAAACATTTTATTTTAAAATATTCTTTGTTTTAAAATATTCTTTAAGATTCTTTATTTCAAAAATATTCTTTATTTTAATATATTTTTTATTTCTGAATCGGAATGCGACTAAATCAATTATCATATAATTTCAATTATATGGATTTCATACATCATATGTATTCAACAATAATGATAAATAATCATTAAACCGTCTATTCAGATCCAGAGAGAAATTTACGACTGTGTGAGCATTGAAATAAATAAATAAAGCTCATCACAGCCTGTCAACCCATCGATTGACATACAACTAAATATTAGGACTAGTGTGTGTCAAATATCATCCCAATACCCGTGTGGGGTTTTCAAACAACATCATTGGTTAATAAATTTAACCAATTCTAATTTTGTTTAAATTATTTTTCTACTGTTTAAATTATAAATGGATATTTATAATTTAATTTCAACTACTACATTAATACTAACATTATTTTTAATGTGTTAATCATCACAACATCACAAAAAAAAACACAATACAATCAATTATATCGTCCATGGTCTGTGGACGACGAAGGTGAGCTAACAATTTATAATGATTAAAACTGATAAAAACCTACACTGGCAATTCTATATATTTTTATACACAAATAAAATAACATGATAAAATATAATTTAGTGAGGAGTTCTCACCTTGGGTTTCCACTCCGTCATTTTTTTATGCAAAGGAATGTGACATTTTCGGCTCCATAGTCCACTTATGACATCCAAATCACACCAAATCAGATTTATTGTGAAGCCCTCGTCGATACGGTTCCAACGCATCTTGTTTCGCTGAATTCCGAGTTCGTATGAAAAAGTTATGCTTTTTATAAGATTCATGTACATATATGTAATTAACATAAGTAATTAATTAATTAATTACCTTAATCTACCCCTTAATCACCTTGCTCATCTTCTCCCTCCTACAGGAAACTCACGCACAGCAGCCCCTCCCATGTCCCTCTCCATGCAACCTTCATGACATCACTTCTCACTCATTTCTCAACTAAATCACAAACCGTAAACACCATTCTCCTTCTCTTCTTCTCCTCTTTAACTTCAATACCATGAATCTCAAACCCAAGCCCCAAAAATTGTAGTCGACTTCTTCCAGTAAAACTCACGGTCAATACATACATCCCGACACCTTTTGTCACCAAATCCGTCCAAACTTTGTATACAACCTTCATTTCTTGCCACGAATCCATAAACAATAACTAAAACATGTATCGTTGCTTCATATTCTCACAAATCTCAACCCCAGCTCGCATGAACTCAAGAAAAGCACGCACTGTAAAATTTGGGGTGCACAAAATCTTCTCCAAACTCATACACATCAAAACTTATCGCTTCACGAACTCAAATATATATGTTTCGGGATTTATGTATTTTTCTTTGATTTGTTTTGATTTTCTTGAGCTTGCAAAATTTGGGTTGAAAGGAGAAAATTGGCCGCCGTGTAAATGAGAAATGTGATTAGGTTTAGGAATGCTTGAGATGTTAGATAGTGGGTGCAATTTATTTTTATATTGATTTTATATTTGACTATGCTCAATTATGTCCTATTTCCATCGTTTAAAAATCCGTGTGGCCACCTACGGATTTCGTTTTCAATGAAAATTGACATGCATATACTCTCTGACATTACAGACGAAACAAAACTGGTTTCGTCGAATTTCAAGTCCATATGCACAAATAGCGAATTTTTAAAGTCAAAATATAGTTTATCACTCCCGGTCACATACTGATTCTAAAAATCATGATATTTGGAACCTTACCATTATTCGACGCTACGGATTCAATAATGTTCCTTTTTAAAATGACTGCCTGCTTTTGAACAAATGGTTTTGCTTCACACGGCCACATACTGACTCCGTTCGACGCGCATTTTGGAACTCAACATTAATTTGTCATTATGAATCCAAAAAAAATTATCTCGTCGAATTCTGAGCGTCCTAGCAAAATTTCACTTTTTAGGGCTATGCGATGATTTTAAAAATCAAATTTTCAAAATTTTCAAAACAAAGCTTATAAATCAATTTAATAATTTTACTGAGTCTGTTTTAAGTCAAAAAAATATAAAAACTAATTTTATATTTGTTCTCAAATTTTATTTAGCAAAAATAACTATTCACAATTTACTTAAAATAGCTTAAATTAAAATTTTATACTGGTTCTAAAAATGCGGGTTGTTACAATCTCCCCCATTTAAAATCTTTTCGTCCTCGAAAAGGAACGGAGCTGAAAGATGTTTAACTAACCAACTCAACTTTCATTCTTCAACTTTTCAGTTTCTAAGAATTTTCAAATTTTTCAAAAATTTGGCAAACACCCTAAATTTTCGAAAGATTACGACATAACCTCCTTTGTACGGGTTGATATTTAAAACTGCAACATGCCTCACATGGCCCTCACCAATCCAAAAGAAAAAGTAAAAGCCAAGCGGCTAGCCAATCGGCTCATAGAATCATCAAACCCAAGAAATACAGTAAATATGTACCTATTTGTCGGGCATACAATTTTATTCCTCTTCTTAGCTTCCATGCTATGACCTGTTCATTATATACACATGAACATATATGAAATTCTAATCAAATTGCGATTTGGCTAAATTTACCTTTCTTTTTCATATTAGTTTTGATTTGGTTCAATTTAACTTTTCATTCTCATATTTTTATTAGTTAAACTAATATTCAAACAACACAACCGGAATTAAATGGTTAATTAAAAATTTCAAATTCATAACTTTGATATATATACACAAAATCATGTTTCTGATGCCAATTCACAACAATAAAACCTATCTAGTTTTGGTTCTCACACCAGTCAATGGAAATATATAGATATCCCACCTTCGAAACTCGAACACAAACGACTGATGCTGTACAATCATCAATAGTTTCATCCCCGGGCGACTAAAGTGTGATTCAATATCTATCCAGTATATTTGAGACTTCATATACACGTGGATCAGACGTATATGCAGAATCTTTATATACTTGATTGTCCAAATCAATTTAAAATAAAATATTCAAATACATATAATAAGGTTTAAATTTTCAAAACAAAATTTGTTTTCATTTTTATTTTAAAAATAACACTCTTTGAAACCGGTTCTAGGATACTACTGATCCCATATCTAACGAGTCATTCTCGTTGGATATTACTAATCCAATCTCTGATGAATTCTTTTGTTCGGTTTTAATGTGTCTTGTTCTCTAGCTTTGTAAACCAAAGCTCTGATACCACGCTGAAACGACCCAAACTCGCCCTTACGGGAAAACCCGGATTGAGTTGAGAACACGAAGCATCATAACACAAACAACATAACATTTAATTGTTATTACAACAATTTACATCAGAGAACAAGAATATTCCAGAGTATGAATAAATATTACACATTGGAAAAACAATATCAGAGATTTAAAATTACATAGCAGCGGAAAATAATACATAAGTATAATGCATAGCGGAAAATAACAACTAACACAACTTAAAGAGATATACAGATATAAAGCTTCCTGAATATAGCTCCAATTGTAATCTAGGATCTTGTGAAAAGAAATATCTACGAAAACCAAAACTACTGACTACCTGTGTGGAAAATATGGGCACACAGAGTTTAGGTAGAAACAATAAACTCCGAGTCAGTCATGGGACTAGTGTGAGAACTAAAATAGTTATTAAATCTTTACTTTAAAAGTGGGAAATTCATGGGACCACACCATATGACACGGAACGGGTTTACTCCACATGAATCCTAGTTTAAAATAAAACAACACAATGCTTCTTGGAAAAATGAAGCTATTATAAGACTCAGGTCCCATTACACAATGCAACGCAAGCCGGAAAATAGAGTTTTACCTTATAATAGCCAAACATGCTTGGTACATTTTAAAACAAATCATTTTGATACAATTATAAGTGCATAGTGTTCAAAAACAACTTCAAATATAAATGTACCAACCATAGACGGCATGATTACCATATATCATGTAGCCATACTATTTCTACAATCAAAACCGCACGAGGTCGTATTGGAAGTTGGGTTTCCATCATGAACCAAGGTAAGAGATCGTCCTTCCGATTCGAGACTCTCTAGCCCGAGCCTCAGGATTCAGCCGCAACTGCACCTAGGAGCCACAGAGCCGGTCCACAACTTACGTTAGTGGATTATATATAATTCTTGAAGAATACGTTACCCCGCCCTATGGGGCGTAAATAAAGAGCCACTAGGGACTCAAATCTGAGGTACCTCGCTTTCCAACATCCACACAAGTAAAAATGTTTGGGCTCCATACCATGACACCACTCTCAGCTAGAAAGAAACGCATGTTCTCCCTGGATCCTTGTCCCATTTCTGGTTCATACCGGCGTGTGAGGTTCGCAAATCAACGCTATACACAAAGCTATGCTAATTAAAACTGTGCTTTGATCATCAACCACAAGGCTCTGCTTTTCAACAAATGCCTTGATCATTTGCATCTTGGCATGCCACACTGACAATTCACGACATGCAACTGATGTCTATCGATATATAACCTTTGATCTCGTACATTTCAGAGAAGGGTGTTAAGTAAGAGAATAAATTCTCCGCAACCAAACAGATATATATATATATATATATATTTAATAGAAATCAATCAGCATAGAGTAAAATCCAATGTTAGACACACATCCATTTACAAGTCCGCTCTGGGTCTGAACGAAATCGGAGGCACCTTATTCCTCATCCCATATGTCCAATACAGGAGAGAGGTCCTCGCATATCCGTCGATCTCCAAGAACGTCTAGACGACCACCACTTATTACCTTGTCTTGGGTGTACAACCCAATCAAGACATCGGTAATCATCCAAATGATGTGAAGAACTCTGATCTTCAACCACAGTCTTCATCGTCGACTTTTATTTGTCATATTAATTATTCAGAATGGGTTAAACCCGGTCTTTCCAAACAACTCGTGTATTTTATAATCAATAATCGAGTGCTATAAAAACACATTATATGCCTCATTCCAATTCAGAATATTCTTTTAATAAAATATTCACATTATTAGGGAAAGGTCACTATTAATTTTATCAAAGATAAATTCTTTTAAATTTATTCTTTTAAATCTTACTTGGGATCTCAATTTCAAAAGATTTTATTATATCTTTTAATAAATCCAAATCAAATTACGGTTTATAACACTAGTCAGGATTAACGAACCTTACCGAAGTAATCATTTATTATTTATTATCCCAATCCTAAACTACTCATCCCATCGAGCAAAACGGCTAGCACTCCATATCTAACACCCACTGTGTTCTTAGTAAAATTAATTACCCTTTTTACGTTCAAATCTAATTAAAGATTTAATTATCGCCTGGAGTAATACTGGTGATACTCCATTCTCGATCATTTCAAGAATTCGATAAATTTAATTATCTCATTCCTATTTCAATCTAATTAAAAATTTCTTAATACTCCAATTTGGTTTTAATATCAAAAATCATTACCTTATGATTATTCAAATTTAAGAAATTAATCTTATCTTGTTTTAACTGGGTTAAAGAACTAATGTCATTTAAAACACAGTTCACGATAAACCCAAAATCATCTTCCATAAAAATGGAATCTAAATGGAAATCATAATAGTGTATAATCAACGTAAATTCCCGTATCAGACTAATAATAAATGGAATAGCGGTGTAGCCTTTTAAATTCCATATATAGTATCAGTTTTCTTTCACAGAATCTCATCTCGATTATTACCAAATCGAATTCCATTCAATTCCAATTTAATATATTAAATTGGAAAACTTTACTTTGGAAATTTTCCATTTTAAATCTTAATAAAAGATTTATAAATTCCAAATTATATTTTCACTGTTAATCGGGTTAAAGAACGAATGTCGTTAAAAACACAGTTCACGATAAACACAATTCACATTTCATTTTATTCCAATTACTAAATATAATTGGAAACTCTAATAATCTTAATCAAAGGATTTATTTTTTTCTCAAGTGGGTTTAAAAACAGTGTTATTGAAGACACCATTCACGACAAACCCAAAATCCAATTTGACATTAAATAAAAGGCTCTGAATAGAAATTATATCGGCTTATATTCAATATCAAATTCTGAAATTGTGACGGCCCGCCCCGCACCAACCGACATTTACTCCAAAAGTGCGTTGTTCACATGTCCAGTTAGCACGGGACGGTCGCCAAAGAAAGGAAAGAAGATGAAGAATCAACAAAGAACCTGTAGAATGTCTCACAGCGCATAGAACAAAATATAATAACAACATACTTGACATAAAACAGGAGAGACAGTGCATAAGCTGAAAACCAGAACTAAGCATCATAGCAGCGGAAATCCAAAATACAGCTTATTACAACTTTTAGAATACTGTCTCTAAAGCAAAAGCAAGATAAAGAAGGTACATTACTAATACCCAAGTAGTGACCACCAACGACACAGGGAGAATATATGTAGATATCATATGTAAGAGCCTCCTGCTCGTCTCCGAATCAGCTACTCGTGCATCACCAGCTAACCTGTCTCTAGTCTGCTCGTGTGAGCACCCAGAGTAATAAGAAGAGACATAAAACTCTGGGTCAGACAAAAAGTCTGCTATGAGCGATAAGCAGCTAAACAGAACAATAACAGGTATACTAAACCATACCTGAACCTGGACCTGCAACCAAAGAGTTAGCACTACATACTGTACAACACTCTAAGGTGCTACTAAACAGATGGTGTAAAGCATACGGGGGTGGGGGGGGTGCATGTCATAGTGATGGCAAACAATCAAACATAGCAATCATCCTCACTTCTCTCACTCAGTGCGTAAAGCATACGATATTCACCACTTCGATCACCTCAACACCTCGCTATGACCACCTTGCCCCATGAAGTCATAAATGGCTTCACTGCACTGATACATAGCCACTAATCCTTCACTATGTCCACTTGCCCCATGGAGTTATTCACCCCATCTGTGCTGGCTCATAGCCTTACTAGCTCTTTACTATGTCCACTTGCCCCATGGAGTTGTTCACCCCATCTGCGCTGGCTCATAGTCCTACTAATCCTTTACTATGTCTACTTTTCCCCTCGAGTCATGACAACTCTACTGCACTGGCTCATAGTCTTACTACGGTCACTTTGACCCTCGAGTCATAGTGACTCTACTGCACTGATAATGTAGTCCTATCACTCATGGTGAATCGAAGTTATGAACGTCGACAACTCCTTAGCACACGTCCCGCAGCAAAGCCCAATCATGAAGTGAACTCTTTGATTCCCAACTGGATCCTGAGCTCTAACTTCCAACTTGGACTTCCTTTGCATCTCGGGTTATTGGTCAATACTGGATCGGTTCGGATTCCCTTTCAACAATTGGTTCGGTTCGGCCTTCAACATCCTCCACTGGATCGGATCGAGTTCTCCAGCACGCCACGGTTCGGATCGTCATCACCCTCATCGGGTCGGGTCGGGTCTCCAAGCTCAATCGCCACGGATCGGTTCGGAGGTGGCTAAACGGATCGGGTTGGGGTCCTTCTGGCGATTCGGGTCGGGGTACTCTCCTCCAGGCCAAGTACAACGGTTCGTGCTCACCATCTTTGAACGGATCGGGTCGGAGCTGCTGACGGATCGTGGGGAAGAATCCAACATCGGTTCGGTTCGGGTCTTCATTGCCGATCCGATCCGGTCCAGTATCCTGCATTTTCCTGCAACTTCCAGCGACGGTTTATACGCCTCTCGACGGCGTTTTCGACCAATCTAACTATTCTAATCAATCACAAAGCATACCACAAAGTCATAGCAACAAGTAGAAGTGACATGAAACACCAAAACATCAATATGATAGGTTAAAATGGATCAAACATAGCTAAAACCCCATATTTTCCCTTAAGCATGTTTAGGTGAAACTAATGATATGATTAGCAAAACTTAACCAAATTAACCCAAATTCACATCAGAGGTCTTAAACATTATTTAAGAATTTATAAATATTTTTCCAGAATTTTATCATGCATAAATCCTCTAATTAACACTAATCAACCCCATTAAGCCATAATTAGTGTAAAAGCAAGCTAATCACTCACCTTAGCCACAAATAAAACTCATATCTGAAATAAATCTCTAATTTGGTGCGAATCCCAATGCTAAATAGCAGCTCTAATCTTGATTTGGTGTTGATTCGCCTTGATTTGATGTTGCTAAGCTTAATCCTTGATTAGTGAGTGATTTAGAGGTTGGAGAGGCTAGAAAACTGAAATAAAATGAAACCCTAACTCTTTTCAGCCTCCCCATAACCCTAATCCCGAAATAGGTTATGGGCCCATTCACTAATCACCCTATTTGGCCCGGTTAAACAGTTTTTCACCTTCCAAACCTTATTTCAGCCATATCTCCCAAACGGTAAGTCCGTTTCTCACATGTGACCACTCTACGAAAAGATAAACCATAAAACGAATCTAATGGAAGTGGTTTCAGGTCAAAATTCCTTTTCAATCAAAAGTTATGGCCAAAACAAGATCAGCTAGGGGAAAAACGGTCATTTAAAAATCGGCAAAAATCATGAACGTGGGAAATGACTCTAATGGTTGTTTCCCAAAGTTACATGACCATACAACTTCATATGGGAAAGAAATAAATATTCTACGATCCTCCGATGCGTAGAATACGGGTTGTTACATTCTCCCCCCCTTAAGAAATTTCGCCCCCGAAATTTCCTAATCAAAACACACACAAGGGTCCCGCATGCCTATCAGCCATAAAACAAAAATCAAACATGCAAAACAAGTCTATCCTAGAATGCGGAATAACTAAATTGCAAAGTCAATCTTACCAGGCGAAGAGCTTTGGATACGTCTTCTTAATGCTCTCCTCTGTCTCCCAAGAACTGTCATTCTCGTTCTCGCCCCACTGAACCTTGACTAGCTTCACCACCTTCCTTCGAAGTTGCTTCGTGTCATGCTCGACAATACGAATCGGCTTGCGGTTCCCAACCGCCTCGGGTTCCACTTCAAAGTCCTCTAACTGATCAGGTGAAATAGTCATATCTGGGTCGTGTACGAACTTCCTTAGTTGGGAAACATGAAATACGTTGTGAACTCCCGCCATCTTTTCTGGTAAGTCAACTCTATACGCCAAATTCCCAACTTGTTCGAGAACTGGGAATGGGCCAAAAAATCTTGGTGCCAACTTGCCTCTCCTGCCAAATCATATCATGCTCTTCAACGGAGAAATCTTGACAAACACCAAGTCACCAACAGATAATTTTAAGTCTCTTCTCCTTTTATCAGCATAACTCTTCTACCTATCTTGGGCAGCCTTCATTCGTTGATGAATGATCTTAATCTTGCCCGAGGTTTCTCTTACCTCATCTGGTCCAAGCATAAACTTCTCACGGTCTCTATCCAACATGATGGTGAGTTGCACGGTCTTTTGTACAAAGCTTCATATGGAGCCATACCGATACTGGATTGGTAGTTATTATTATATGCAAACTCTACTAGATGCAAGTGGTCATCCCATGATCCACCAAAATCCAATATGCAAGCTCTCAAGAGATCTTCCAATATACGATTCACCCTCTCTGTCTGACCGTCAGTTTGAGGATGATACGCGGTACTGAGATGTAATTCTGACCCAAGAGCCTCTAGTAAGCTCTTCCAAAACCCACTAGTAAACAACGGATCTTGGTAACTCACAATGCCTTTGGGTACTCCATGAAATCTCACTACCCACTTGATATACATTTCTGCTAACTTAGCTTCCGTTCTGGTCGATTTGACTGGTATAAATCTTGCACTCTTGGTCAATCGATCCACAATTACCTAAGTGCTATCATGTCCCGATCTATTTCTTGGCACACCGTCAATGAAATCCATCGAGACTTGCTCCCATTTCCATTCGGGAATTTCTAATGGTTGCAACAAACCACTAGGCTTCTTTTGCTCGGCTTTAACTAGCTGGCAATTCATGCACTTGGATATAAACTTCCCAACGTCTCTTTTCATCCCCTCCCAGTAGTAGGTCTGCTTCATGTCTCGATACATCTTGTTACCACCGGGATGTATAGTCAGTTTTGAGTGATGACATTCTCTAAGCACTTCATCTCTCAATCTATTGACATTGGGTACAACAAGTCTTCCATTCTTTCTAAGCCATCCATCTCGATCAAGCCCATACAAATTCATCTCCTTACTCTAACTTGGAGATGATCTCCAATAGATTAGGATCGTCCCTCTGACCGGAACCAATCCACTCTATCAAAGTGGGTCTGGTCGCCAAACTAGCTAGCATTTCTGGATCCAATTCACACTTTGGTCTGAAATCAAACCCTGCGATATACTCCAGTTGCTTCCATTCAAGAAGCATAGCCCCCAAATTGGCATGTCTCCTACTCAAGGCATCGACTACCGCATTGCCTTTCCCAGGCGTATAAGCTATATCAAAATCATATGAAGCCAAGAATTCTAACCATCTCTGCTGACGGAGATTTAGATCTTTCTGAGAGAAGAGATACTTTAACGATTTATGATCGGTAAACAACTCAAATCTCTTTCCCAAGAGATAATGTCTCCACATCTTCAGCGCAAACACAATCGCTGCTAGTTCCAAATCATGGGTAGGGTACCTTTTCTCATGTGGCTTTAGTTGCCGACTAGCATAAGCTACAACCCTACCTCCTTGCATCAATACAGCACCTAGTCCGGTACCACAAGCATCTGTGTATACCGTCATTTCTTCATTCCCTTTAGGAATGACTAACACTGGTGCATGCATCAACTTTTCTTTTAGACTTTTGAATGCATTCTCACACGCTCCGTTCCAGACGAAGGCCTGATTCTTCTTAGTCAACTGAGTCAACGGTGCTGCTATCTTGGAGAAGTCCTGGATAAACTTACGATAATATCCAGTTAACCCCAAGAAACTTCTTACGTCTGTTGCATTCTTGGGCGTAGGCCAATCCTGTACCGTAGCCACCTTCGTAGGGTCCACAACAATACCATTCTCTGAAACAACATGGCCCAAGAATCTCACTTACCTCCTCCAGAAGTGACACTTAGAAAACTTCGTTTTCAATTGGTGTTTCCTCAACACCTCCATCACTATCCTCAAATTTCCCTTGTGTTCCTCCTCTGTCCTCGAGTAAACAAGGATGTCGTCTACGAACACATGAACAAACTTATTCAACTGATCTCTGAATACTCGATTCATAAGATCCACAAAGTAGGCTGGTGCATTGGTCAACCCAAATGGCATAACCAACCACTCATAGAATCCAGACGGCGTCCTAAATGCCGTTTTCGAAACACTCTCATCTGCTACTCGAAGCTGATGAAATCCTGTCGCGAGGTCCAACTAGGAGAACACTCTTGCTCCTTCCAGTTGATCAATCAAATCATCTATCCGCGGTAGAGGATACTTATTCTTCCTCGTAAATTACTAGGCTAAATTATAAAATAGGTTATTTACACTATGAATTTTACTAGGCTAAATAAGGTCTAAAAATAGGTTATTTACACTAATGTACTAGTGCACATAAAGTGGTGTTGTAGTATATAACTTCTTCTATGTAGTATACCTTGAAATTAAGGAAGGTTAGTCGAACCATCAATCGGGTTCGTCACAACCAACGGTCTATCGACTATCTCGGGTTCCAGTCCCAACCTATCCACCAGGTCACTAGATATGAAGGAACGGGAAGCCCCAGTATCAAACAAAACTTGAACTGGTACATCATAAATGGAAAGCATACGTTGAATGACGATATTCTTTCCTTTCTCCGCAGCAGTTGGGGCATTCGACGAAGACGAAACAGCATCGATAGCATATGCTTTCACAATCTGCTTCTCCTTAAGAGGTTGTGGACACTTATCCTTATGATGTCCCACTTGGCCACAGTTGTAGCACTTCCTATCCACTGGCTTGGCCCGAAATTCTTTAGCATAATGGCCCTTCTTACCACAGCTGAAGCACTCAACATCTTTCTTGCTCTTTTTCTGGCTATCCTTAGATTGGTTCTGTTTCCTCTTATTCTGAGAGTTATTCTTGCCTCCACCGCCCGCTTGCGGTTTCAGCCCTTCCGCAAATGCAGCCTCGGTCTTTGGCTTAGGGTAAAGACTCTCTGATCTCAAAGCTTTCCCCACAATCGATTCAAAAGTCTCATCGATGTGGTTGATAAGCCGTTCCCCCAAGTATCCATCCAACCCAGTAATGAACTTCTCATTCTTCTTCTCAGGAGTATCAATAAGAGGTAGTCCATACTTCGACAAAGTGTCGAACTCATCAATATAGTCAGAGACTGCCCTGCCATTCTGCTTGAGTTCCAAGAATCTCTTAAACAACACTGACATCTGGGCAGCTGGAATGAACTTCTCGCTAAAGCGAGCCTTGAACTGATCCCAAGTAACCTGATCTTCTGGAGTAGCTGTTCTAATGGCATTCCACCAATTCATCGCTCGCCCTTGCAGCTGACGAGACGCTAGCCATCTTTTCATCGCATCCTCGATACCCAAGTCGTCGAAGATATGATCATAACTATCCAACCAATCATGAACATCTGTGGCCGACTCCGTTCCATGGAACGGCTTCCCACCAAAGTTAGTGTAATCCTTACACAACTTGGCGAAATCGACCCTAGGCGCCTGCACCACTGGACCACCACCACCATTTCCGGGATTGGGAACTGCTCCCTGAACATCCCTAAGCATCTCCCTCATGAAGTTAGTGAACATCGTCCTCATGTCAGGAGCATCTCCATTATTGGTCCCTCTACCGGCACCTCTTGCGTATCGGCTCATCGTTCAGTCTGTAAAGAGAAAAAGATTAACGACCCCATAGTGGTGCTAGTGCGGTACGACTTCATTCTTATACTACTAATAGTATATATATAGCTTTTGAAAACCAAAGTAATCACATATACGCGCTCTCATATACGTATTATCTCTCCCTAGTGTCTTTCCCTAGGTTAACTACGCAACCAAGAGCTCTGATACCAAATGTGACGGCCCGCCCCGCACCAACCGACATTTACTCCAAAAGTGCGCTGTACACATGTCCAGTTAGCACGGGACAGTCGCCAAAGAAAGGAAAGAAGACGAAGAATCAACAAAGAACCTGTAGAATGTCTCATAGCACATAGAACAAAATATAACAACAACATACTTGACATAAAACAGGAGAGACAGTGCATAAGCTAAAAACCAGAACTAAGCTTATTACAACTTTTAGAATACTGTCTCTAAAGCAAAAGCAAGATAAAGAAGGTACACTACTAATGCCCAAGTAGTGACCACCAACGACACAGGGAGAATATATGTAGATATCATACGTAGGAGCCTCCTGCTCGTCTCCGAATCAGCTACTCGTGCATCACCAGCTAACCTGTCTCTAGTCTGCTCGTGTGAGCACCCAGAGTAATAAGAAGAGACATAAAACTCTGGGTCAGACAAAAAGTCTGGTATGAGCGATAAGCAGCTAAACAGAACAATAATAGGTATACTAAACCATACCTGAACCTGGACCTGCAACCAAAGAGTTAGCACTACATACTGTACAACACTCTAAGGTGCTACTAAACAGATGGTGTAAAGCATACGGGGGTGGGGGGTGTGCATGTCATAGTGATGGCAAACAATCAAACATAGCAATCATCCTCACTTCTCTCACTCAGTGCGTAAAGCATACGATATTCACCACTTTGATCACCTCAACACCTCGCTATGATCACCTTGCCCCATGAAGTCATAAATGGCTTCACTGCACTGATACATAGCAACTAATCCTTCGCTATGTCCACTTTCCCCATGGAGTTATTCACCCCATCTGTGCTGGCTCATAGCCTTACTAGCTCTTTACTATGTCCACTTGCCCCATGGATTTGTTCACCCCATCTGCGCTGGCTCATAGTCCTACTAATCCTTTACTATGTCCACTTTTCCCCTCGAATCATGACGACTCTACTGCACTGCCTCATAGTCTTACTACGGTCACTTTGCCCCTCGAGTCATAGTGACTCTACTGCACAGATAACGTAGTCCTATCACTCATGGTGAATCGAAGTTATGAACGTCGACAACTCCTTAGCACACGTCCCGCAGCAAAGCCCAATCATGAAGTGAACTCATTGATTCCCAACTGGATCCTGAGCTCTAACTTCCAACTTGGACTTCCTTTGCATCTCGGGTTATTGGTCAATACTGGATCGGTTCGGATTCCCTTTCAACAATTGGTTCGTTTCGGCCTTCAACATCCTCCACTGGATCGGATCGAGTTCTCCAGCATGCCACGGTTCGGATCGTCATCACCCTCATCGGGTCGGGTCGGGTCTCCAAGCTCAATCGCCACAGATCGGTTCGGAGGTGGCTAAACGGATCGGGTTGGGGTCCTTCTGGCGATTCGGGTCGGGGTACTCTCCTCCAGGCCAAGTACAACGGTTTGTGCTCACCATCTTTGAACGGACCAGGTCGGAGCTGCTGACGGATCGTGGGAAAGAATCCAACATCGGTTCGGTTCGGGTCTTCATTGCCGATCCGATCCGGTCCAGTATCCTGCATTTTCCTGCAACTTCCAACGATGGTTTATACGCCTCTCGACGGCGTTTTCGACCAATCTAACTATTCTAATCAATCACAAAGCATACCACAAAGTCATAGCAACAAGTAGAAGTGACCTCAAACACCAAAACATCAATATGATAGGTTAAAATGGATCAAACATAGCCAAAACCCCATATTTTCCCTTAAACATGTTTAGGTGAAACTAATGATATGATTAGCAAAATTTAACCAAATTAACCCAAATTCACATCAGAGGTCTAAAACATTATTTAAGAATTTATAAATATTTTTCCAGAATTTTATCATGCATCCGCTAATTAACACTAATCAACCCCATTAAGCCATAATTAGTGTAAAAGCAAGCTAATCACTCACCTTAGCCACAAATAAAACTTAGATCTGAAATAAATCTCTATTTTGGTGCGAATCCCAATGCTAAACAGCAGCTCTAATCTTGATTTGGTGTTGATTCGCCTTGATTTGATGTTGCTAAGCTTAATCCTTGATTAGAGAGTGATTTGGAGGTGATTTAGAGGTTGGCGGCCATTTTTAGGGTTCTAAGAGGTAAGTGGAGGCTAGAAAACTGAAATAGAATGAGACCCTAACTCTTTTCAGCCTCCCCATAACCCTAATCCCGAAATGGGTTATGGGCCCATTCACTAACCACCCTATTTGGCCCGGTTAAACAGTTTTTCACCTTCCAAACCTTATTTCAGCCATATCTCCCAAACGGTAAGTCCGTTTCTCACATGTGACCACTCTACGGAAATGTAAACCATCAAACGAATCTAATGGAAGTGGTTTCAGGTCAA
This sequence comes from Allium sativum, assembly GCA_030737875.1. Taxonomy (NCBI): domain Eukaryota; kingdom Viridiplantae; phylum Streptophyta; class Magnoliopsida; order Asparagales; family Amaryllidaceae; genus Allium; species Allium sativum. The sequence goes on from CM060926.1 coordinate 327,785,650, forward strand.
AATTCCTTTCCAATCAAAAATTATGGCCGAAACAAGATCAGCTAGGAGCAAAACGGTCATTTAAAAATCGGCAAAAATCATGAACGTGGGAAATGACTCTAATGGTAGTTTCCTAAAGTTACATGACCATACAACTTTATATGGGAAAGAAATAAATATTCTACGATCCTCCGACGCGTAGAATACGGGTTATTATACAAATCAACAAATATCGTATTGGGAATTACGATATTTATATCTTCCAAATTCCTCAACAATATCCGCATAATCACAGAATCCAATATCGAAATACCCCGAAGATAATTTCCATTCCAATTCATACTATGGAAAATTCTGGTTATGTTAAAACCATTTACAAATCCAATTTATTTATTTAAAAACATTGGATTGTTATTCTAGTTAATAACTAGTTCATTTAGACAAAAATATATTTTAATCTTTTCAAACTTGGATTTTTTCATCCAAAATCTTTCCAAATCATTTATTATGATTTTACGTAATTTTTCCATATTTTGAATAATTTTATCAAGGCCCATACAGTCAGTTTCCAACAACAGCCACAGAACTGCATCCATAGCGACCTTTTCCAAATTTACTTGGACATAATTCCAAATCCAACCGTTAGATTTCAAATCTCTTATATTCATTGGAAAGCTCTTTTCGATACGAGCCCAAGGTTCCGGTTTTAGGAGAATCCGACGGTCGGATCTCCCGTTACATCAATTTGAATTTAATGGTAGAAATTTGCGAACGGTCGCTGCGCGGCGCGTTCTATTCAAGCCATTATATATATATATGTATATATATATATATATATATATATATATATGTATGTATGTATGTATATGGCCGATTTCCATTTAAAACGTATTTTATAAACCGTTTGTATATTCGTTTTAAAACGATTCTAACTTCATTTTCAATTTTAAATCAAAATTGAATATTCTATATCTTTATCATATTAAAATGATAATATTTTCAAAATATTAAATTTTGAAATCACTTCTTTTCGATATTCATTATAAAATGAATAAACTCGATCGATAAACCCATTCGGGTAAAAAGGGCGTTTAACTACATAACCATTTTTATTGTTCAAACATTTTATTCAACACATGAATATTTATATGGTTTATACATTCAATGAAAATGATATTTTTATTGTTCAAAAATTTTATTCAACACATGACTATTTAATTCACTTCATTAACATGTTAAAAATAATATTTTTATCTAACATAAATATTTTAACATATGATTCTTTTTCTTCTTCATTAACATGTTAAAGATGACATTTTTGATCTAACCAAAATGTATTTTGACATATGATTCTTTTATTCTTCATTAACATGTTAAAGATGACATTTTATATCTAACAAAAATGTATTTTAACATATGATTCTTTTATTCTTCATTAGCATGTTAAAGAAGACATTTTTTATATAACAAAAATATAATTTAACACAGGATTATTTTATTGTTAAAACATTTTATTTTAAAATATTCTTTATTTTAAAAGATTCTTTATTTTAAAAATATTATTTATTTTAAAATATTATTTATTTCTGAATCGGAATGCGACTCAATCAATTACCATATAATTTCAGTTATATGGATTTCATACATCGTATGTATTCAACAATAATGATAAATATTCATTAAATAGTCCATTCACATCCAAAGAGAAATTTACGACTGTGTGAGCATTAAAATAAATAAATAAAGCTCATCACAGCCTGTCAATCCATCGATTGACATACAACTAAATATTAGGACTAGTGTGTGTCAAATATCATCTCAATACCCGTGTGGGGTTTTCAGACAACAACATCATTGTTTAATAAATTTAACCAATTCTAATTCAGATTGAATTATTTTTCTACTGTTTAAATTATAAATGGATATTTATAATTTAATTTCAACTACTACATTAATATTAACATTTTTTTTAATGTGTTAATCATCACAACATCACAAACAAAACACAATACAATCAATTAAATCGTCCATGGTATGTGGACGAGGGAGGTGAGCTAATAATTTATAATGATTAAAACTGATAAAAACCTACACTGGCAATTCTATATATTTTTATGCATAAATAAAATAACATGATAAAATTTAATTTAGTGAGGAGTTCTCACATTGGGTTTCCACTCCGTCATTTTTTTATGCAAAGGAATGTGACAATTTCAGCTCCACAGTCCACATACGACATCCAAATCACTCCAATTCAGTTTTATTGCGAAGCTCTTGTCGATTCGGTTCCAACGCATCTTGTTTCGCCGAATTACGAGTTCGTATGAAAAAGTTATATTTTTATAAGATTCATGTACATATATGTAATTAACATAAGTAAGTAATTAATTAATTACCTTAATCTACCCCTTAATCACCTTGCTCATCTTCTCCCTCCTACAGGAAACTCACGCACAGCAGCCCCTCTCCATGCAACCTTCATGACATCACTTCTCACTCATTTCTCAATGAAATCACAAACTGTGAACACCATTCTCCTTCTCTTCTTCTCCTCTTCAATTTCAACGCCATGAATCTCAAACCCAAGCCCGAAAATTTTTGGCCGATTCTTCCAGCAAAACTCACGGCCAATGCAAACATCTCGACACGTTTTGTCACCAAATCCGTCCAAACTTGCATACAACCTTCATTTCTTGCCATGAATCCATAAACAATAACTAAAACATGTATCGTTGCTTCATACTCTCACAAATCTCAACCCTAGCTCGCATGAACTAGAGAAAAGCACGCACTGTAAAATTTAGGGCACACAAAATCTTCTCCAAACTCAACTAAACTCATACACATCGAAGCTTATTGCCACACGAACTCAAATATATATGCTTCGGGATTTATGTATTTTTCTTTGATTTGTTTTGATTTTCTTGAGCTTGCAAAATTTGGGTTCAAAGGAGAAAATGGGCTGCCATGTAAATGAGAAATGTGATTAGGTTTAGGAGTGCTTGAGATGTTAGATAGTGGGTGCAATTTATTTTTATATGATTTTATATTTTACTATACTCAATTATGTCCAATTTCCATCGTTTAAAAATCCGTCTGGCCACCTACGGATTCCGTTTTCAATGGAAATTGACATGCATATACTTTCTGACATTACAGACGAAAAAAAACTGGTTTTGTCGAATTCTGAGTCCGTATGCACAAACAACGAATTTTTAAAGTCAAAACATTGTTTGTTTTTCACTTTAAAAATCATTCTCGGTTACATACTGATTCTGAAAATCATGATATTTGGAATCTTACCATTATTCGATGCTATGGATTCAATAAAAGAAATTTCGTCGAATTCTGAGGTCGTCCCAATAATGTTCCTTTGTAAAATAGCTCAAATTAGCTTCAAAAATGAGATTTTAGCATACCTTTTCTTCTTGTACGCCTAAACGCTAACTTAAAAAATTATGCCCTTTTGGATTTACCCATTATTTGACGATACGAATCCAAAACAAAAGTGGAATCGAAATCCGAGATCGTTTCAATAATGTTCCTTTGTAAAATGACTGCCTGCTTTTGAATAAATGGTTTCGCTTCGCACAGCCATATATTGACTCCGTTCGACGCATATTTTGGAACACAACAATGATTTGTAATTATGAATCCAAAAAAAAAATTTATCTTGTCAAATTTTGACCTTCCTAGCAAAATTTCCCTTTTAAGGGCTATGCGATGATTTTAAAAATCAAATTTTCAAAATTTTCAAAACAAAGCATATAAATCAATTTAATAATTTTACTGAGTTTGTTTTAAGTCAAAAAAATTATAAAAACTAATTTTATATGTATTCTCAAATTTTATTTAGCAAAAATAACCAATTTATATTCACAATTTACTTAAATTAAAATTTTAAACTGGTTCTGAAAATGTGGGTTGTTACAGAGTGACCGAGATCAGATTTATTATCTAAAAACAACTTCGTATGGGCATAAGCATTACGAATCAACTTTTGTTGATGATCAAAGACGGAGTTACGTGAAAGGGTTGTTCTACTAACCATAGGTAGAAATTTCCCAAGATGGATTAATAGAATGGTGCCTTCGGTTTGTCCAGTTCCAGGACAACGTATATGGACGAATGTATGACGATGTAACATTCAAAGTAAATGGTGGCTGACACGATTCAAACTTCCCCATAAAGGAAAGCCCGGATTGAGTTGAGAACACGACAAATCGGAACTCAAACAGAAGAACATTTCATTGCTTATTACAACAATTTACATAAGAGTACATGAATAAATAGAATATGAACAAATAATATACATTTGATAAATATCAGAGATTTAAATACATTACATAGCAGCGGAAAATAATACAAAACACAACTGAAAGAGATAAACGGATACAGAGCTTTACGAATATCGTTCCAGCTGTAAACCAGGATCCTGTGAATACAAATCTGCAAAACCAAAACTACTAGCTGCCCGTGTGGAAAATAGGGGCATCTAGAGTTTAGGTTAAAACAATAAACTCCAGGTTAGTCATGCGACTGGTGTGGGAACTAAAACAGTTATTAATCTTTATTTTTAAAGTTAGGAAAATCAAGGGACCACGTCGTAGAACACGTTTCCTCTCAAGAATACCAGTGCATAAAACAAACAGCGCAATGCTAAATAAAGAACAATGAAGCTATTATAAGAACCAGGTCCCATCACACAATGTAACACAAGCCGGAGGATAGGGTTTTACCTTATAATAGCCAAAGAATGTTTGATACGTTAAATTTCATCTTTCATTATTACTATAAGGTAGAAAACAACTTCAAATATAAATGTATCAATCATAGGCGGCATGAGCGCCCCATCCCACTATGTCGCCATATATTGTATTACAACTAAAACCGCAATGTCACGTATTGTAATTTGGATTTCTGTCATGAGTCGAGGCAAGGGATGTACTCCTCGACGGTTTCGAGACACTCTAGCAAATGCCTTAGTGTAACAACCCGAAAAATTTGAACCAATTTAAAATTTTTAATTTGGCTATTTTAGTGGATTTTAAATATTGAAAACAAATTATTTTAAATAATAACGACGAAAAGTATGTTTGAATCGATGCTTGAAAATAAATACAATTATTTTTAATTATAAACAAGGCCTAAAATGGCGCGGCAGTTTCAAAATTGGAATTCAAACTTTGACTGACTGTATCGGGTGCAAAATAAAACGGATTTTAGTGGAACCAAAAATATTTAAATCTTTTTATGATTATCTTTCTAACGAATCTGAAAAATCAAAATTTCATAGCGGGAATCAAAAGTTATGGCCAAATGAGTTTTCAGAAATGTAATGACCCGGGATTTTGACGACTTTGGTTATCGCCATAAACTCAATGATGACTAACCAAACATCGAAAAATACCGGTCATTAATGAAAGAAATTAGAGGGTGAGGATAGATAAGATAGAAACTTAGAATAGAAGAAGAAGAAGAACGTAACATCAGAGTGACACGAATCTCACAGCGGAACGAATAACATATAATATATGTAACATAACTTTGAAATATAAATCTGTACTTGAATATACATCATTATCAAAGTACAACACTTACAACATAGCGGAAATAAACTATAGCTACATGATCCTGAAGCCTCCTGCTCCAAGCTCTTCCAGTATATCTATAAAATCCCGACTACTTGACTGCCTGTACAAATTTAGACACCCAAGAGTTTAGGGAAACAAAACAAAATAAACTCTGGGTCAGTCATGGGACTGGTATGAGTAAAACAGTTTTAAAACAGGTTGAACAAGTAATCGATATCTCATAAGACCATGTCGTATAACAGAAAGGGTTTTTCCCTTATGAGAATCCAAATTATCTTTATATCAAAAACCTTTTGATATTATAATAATGTCTATCAACCACAATATAATAATCATCTAGCAGAAACGCTTTCATCTCACGTTCTACATATATAGTATACAATCAAAACCGCAAGCACGTATTGGGTAATGGATTTCCAACTATGACAAGGTACGGAACCACCTTTCGCTAGTGTACCTCTAGAGAGGAATACACTGGATTCAACAAGAACATCTTGCAACCCGGCCACACATGACCGACCACTCATTTCGCTTGAGTGTATCGAATGTATATCACCAACGGTTGGGATCAGCAACCGTTTTCCGAATGGGACAGCATCAACAATAGATTTTTGGAAATAAATGAAACTCTAGATCAGGTGATTATACACCCTACTTCGGTGCGATCGACTTAGCCATGCTGCCTGCCCGATTTCTGTCATTTACCGGATGTGAGGCTTGACGTTACGCTTTATCATCACACCAGATTCACTTTGAATGCCACATCGTCAAAATCCATCAAATCACCGATTTGACGTCCTCAACCATACATTATGTGTTAGCTAAAAGAAGTTTCCTTCTCCGCTTCCACTCTTGTTACGGTTGGAGAAATCAATATACGTGATCGTCTGGAGATACTCTGTCAGACATCCGTCCATACAAGTCATCCTGGAACAGGATGAACCGAAAGCACTATTCTGTAACAGGATAGCCCTTGCATAACTCCGCCTTCAATTTCCTTTGACATATATGATTCGCAACGCTTATGCCAATATAGAGTGGTTCTTTGGATAATAATCCAACCGATCTCTCCATATTAACAACATTAAAATAGTCAAAACTTCGATAGTCTGTGATTTAACTATCGAAGAAAAACAGGTGTGCAAACAACGATATCATTTCCAAATGGAAATTTATATCGATCAAACATCATTCAACATTTATCTCTTTATTTCATTAATTTACTTATCTCCTGTTTCCCTATATTCAATATTTCTTATTTTCTAAATTGGAAAATATACGTTATCAACAACGGAAAACATTTCCATTTCTTGTTTTCTTTATTAGAAAATATTTCTGGTTTCTTATTTGGAAAACATTTCCAAAGCTTCTTCATTGGACTTAGACAGATGTTTAAACAAACCATCGCGATGCCAACTCAAACCATTTCCTTTAATTACTAAATTCACTTAACCATCCCTTACTATCGAACCTTAACCATTCCTTAGTTAAAAATGAAGTCAATCAAGTTGGGGTAATACAACCTCTTAGACCTTAACTGAACAACGTTTCTAACCTTTGAAATAGACAAAGTTCACCGTTCTAATTCTTTAACAAACTTCCTTACGTAACTCTCTTTCAAATCTTTTCTATTCGATAATTCTTTTTTCCGATAAGGTATATTCGATAACTCTATTTCAATTTATTCTATTCACTTAACTCTTTTGATTTAACTCTAACTGATGTGCACGTAAAATTGCACATTTATATTCACATATTTATTCTTGTTAAATAAATAAATGAACATTTTTGGGTGTTTTATACGATCAAACCATATTTTAAATACTTTCAAAATCATCACTCATTTTGGGAAAAATTGATCACTTATGCATGTTTTATTTTGTGACTGCATTTACTTGTTCTTTGTTATTGTCTCTAATAGGAATTTTGGAGCACAAATAATGCATACACATGAAGATTTGGAGCACAAATACATGCATACAAAGGAATGAAGAGGAAATAATTCTCATACATGATCATGGAGGACCCCACCTCTCAAATTAACCTCTTTCTCTTAAGCTTCTTATTAAAGACTAATTGAATGAGACAAAAGGCCTCATGCATCCTACATGACTCATTAGTGGCTAAGAGAGGATTAGAAGCTTCATGAAGGGCCATTTTGGGGATTTACCATTATGAGTGATTAGGGTTTTAGGGTTTGTGATCTTGTATATATACCCCCTTTATGTTCATTTATCCTCTCTCTTTTATCCTTTAGTAGTTTAGTTTAGATCATAGCTCTCTTTTATTTTAATGGCTACTTAGCCATTTTCTTTATGTAACTTCTTTGCTTTAATGTAATTTAATTTCTATGCTCTATACTTTCATGTTCATAACTTAGATTTACATTCATGTTCATAGCTTAGATTTACTTTCATGTTCATAGCTTAGATTTACTTTCATGTTCATAGATTAGTTCTCTTCTTGTTCTACTTAGTTTTTCTTTCATTTTGCTTTATTTTCTAATGTTGAAACTTGCATGTGTTGATATGATAACACATATGAGTGGCTAATCCCTTGATTTAGGGGTAATGATGCTCTCTAACTTTGTGTAAGTTCAACATGTGTATGATTTGTGATCTTTAATTTGTGCTTCATGTTAGTGAATATTGATGTAAGTTTATACATATGGGTTTGATAGGTCATGTTGCATTTGCAAATGATCTATGCTTATTCAATATAAACACAAGTTACATCAATATTTTCTAAGTGATTATGGATTTTGAAATGAAAGTATGAACAAAATTTGATGGTCTATAGTTCTAGCCAATAGTTCATAGACTATACTTAGAATATTTTTTCTTTAGTTTCATTTTCATGAGAATCATAAGTGGTTTAAATATTGCATTTATATCACTTGTTGAGATCATACATGGCATGTTTGATAACTTACATAAATGAGAGAGTGGATTTACCTCTAAATTACTCTCTAATTTCATATTTAGCTCTCAACTTAGTTTCTAGTTTCATAGTTTTTATTAGAACAATTCAAAGTTTGGTTTAATTCGATTTGAATAAAATTGAAATCACTTCTTTCCCTGTGGATCGACTCGCACTCACTACGTATTACAATAGTACGCCGTGCGCTTGCGGTTATTTCAATATTCGTGCGACGGTTTTCTAATTTAATAGAAAATCCGTTGTAGTGAACAAGTTTTTGGAGCCGTTGCCGGGGAAAGAATTTAATTTTAGTTTTATTCTTCGGATTAATTTTCTTGTTCTTCTTAAAAAAAACATCCCCTTTGTTTCTATGTTTATTTCCGTCTAGTTGTACATTTGTTTGTGTGTTTGTTTTTATATTTGTTTGTGTGTTTGTTCTTGTTTATGTTCTTCTTTAAAAAAAAATCATAAACTTTTGTTCATTTGTGTGTGTTGTAACTTTTGTTTGTTTGATTTTGTGTGTTTGTTTTCTTTGTTGTTCTTAATTTCTAAAAAAAAAAAAGGTTATGTTTGTATTTTGTTCACTTTTGATTTTGTGTGTGTGTGAGTTTGTCCCATTGTTTTCACATAGTGTCTTCTTTCTTTTAAAAAAAAAGAGAGAGAGAGAGAGAATCATCTTGTTAGTTTTGCTGGTCTGTGCAGTTCAAAATTGTCTGTGTTGCCATTTTCTTTTGTTGTGCATTTTTGTTTTTTCATTTGGATTTTCTTCTCAGCATTGCATCTTTGTTTTTCCTTCCATATATTAAAAAAACATCATTTTGTTGTTTGTTAGCTTCAACTGATCATTTGTTTTCTCAGTCGCATTTCATTTAATGAGCAACTGCTGGTTGGTGCTGTGTAGTGTATTTTAATTTTCTCACTTGCTTATTTTTGTACTGTGTGTTGCTGTTTCAATTGTTTTCTCATCCTTTCAATAGTTCATTCTTACCGTTTGAATTTCAATTTAAAAAAAAGGGAATAGGGAATTGCATAATTACTTCTAACTTCCCTTTTGATTTTTCTGTTACATTTGAGTACACTTCAGTGTTGATATAAGCTGTTACATTTCCTTTACCATCTGTTCTACAGTTGGTTACATTTTGGTACACTGTCTTACAGGTTTTCACATTTGATTTCCAAGTCTCTTGCCATCTCTTTCATCTGTTAACATCACCATTCAAAAGCAAGTCACCCTGTCAACACAGTTAATCACCACGACAACTTCATCATCTATACAACCGAACACCTCAAACTCCACTCTTCAAACTAACCAATTCTGTTACAGCCATATCACCACTCTCCTTTACCTTGCCAGTATAATCCAAACTACATCATCTCACTTCATCACCAAACTACTGCTGCCAGTCTACAACACCCATTACCCAAACTGCATTTCCACTGTCTATCCAAGCCACCATCAACAACACTTCCACCACTTCTACATCTCCTACTTCAACCAAAACCAAAACTTTTGCATCAACTCCTACTTCACAAACAGTCCTCGATACCATTCACTTCTGCCATTTCTCCACTTTACAACCATTCACAGCCATACTGTGAACACTTCATACTTCAACTCACCAATATTTCATCACTTCCATCAACACAGACCCGACCTCATAAGTCATAACCCAAATCATTTCACAAACCTGCACCTCAGCCACCTCAGCCATAACTCAAACTGCACTTCACCTGCCTCCTTTCATCAAAAACTACATATTACTCCAAACAAAGGCAACCACAAAGCCTACCATACACCCACTGCCACTTAGTATACCAACTCCACCACACTTCATTGACAAAAAGCCACCTTCCACATTACATTCATACCCAACCTTAACAACCACATCCACTCTGATCACCTGTCTCCAAGTTTACACAACTAACGAACTCCACTGCCATCCGCCGAGGTGTAATACAGTAACACTTCAAACCATACAAGCTCACCTCTTCACTGTCATACTGTCATTCCATCAACGCTTCATCACCACAGCATATCCAATCAGCACCCTCATTCAACCAATCACCCACTTGAACACCACGTTTCCTCCACAAACGCAAACCTGATCCTTCTCAAAACGGTCAACACTGCCTTCCCTAAGCCACCCCTTCCATAACACACAACGCAAATCCCCAGTTCAACGCCTCACTTCCCCCCCAAAAAAAAATTCGAGTCTTTCCACTACCCAAATTCAAAATCAAGGCGTCCCCTAATCACGAACCAACACGCAAAACCTCTACTCAATTGCCACCTTCTACAAATCGACATCACCCAATTCACAACCAAATTCACGAACTTCGTTCCCGAAAACAAAATCGCCAATTCTCCACAAACCACAGAAACTCCTCGAAACATCTCTGAACCCCCAATCGCAAAAACCCCAAGCCGTCCTCAAATCCACATCTTAAACCGAGCGACCGATAATCTATTTTAAAATCGATTTTTTTTTCATGAAAATTATCTAAATTGAATTGGAAGGCTCTGGACAGTTTCATTAGAGTGCTGTTTGTTTATAATAGGGGAGAAGCAGCGTTTGATTCTAGAGGTCACTTTGTTTGGGCTTTTGCAGTTTTGGGCTCTAGCCCGTTCGTGTTATATTTTAGGTTTGTTTGTTTTCTTTCAGCTTTAATTTTAGTTTTTGTCCTTTTTTTAGTACCTTAAATTTAGGGTTAAGTTTTCCATTTTTTTTTTTCTAAAAAAAAAAAAAAAATCATTTTCATTTTGCTTGTGTACTTCGTCAATTATTCTGTGTGTTTATCTAGTTTTGCTTTTGTTTACATTTTCAGTTGTTTATTTGATCTTTAAAAAAAAAAAAAAACCACTTGTCTTCCACTTGTGTATATATTATTTCGCTTTTCAGGTTTCAAAAGGAGATAAAGAACTGCTCGCTTGAATGCCGCTTTGCCCCGCTTGGCTTGCTTGCTAAAAAAAATTTTTTGCCACTAAAAATTTTTTTGCTAATAAATTCAGACCCTCTGGTATTGTGCTTTTCTCCCTTGTTTTTATTTCATTGCATTGTTGTCTGCTTGCATTTGCATCAAAATTTAAAAACAAAATAAAAATTCATCCGTAGTTGCATTGGTAATTCACGTTTAATTTCTGTTTTGCATTCATCTCAATTTTTTTAATTTTTAAAACATTGTTATATAATGACAAATTCGTTTATTTCCATCGAATTTTTTCTTGGTGTCTAGACTACAGCAGAGTAATAACCGTTTATAAATATTACGGTGATTCGTAAATATTATATCGGTTGTTCCTCTGAAGGTACTTAAACCTTCGGCTGCATTGCTAGGGTGATTCCTGGTGCACCGATAACTCCTGTCCGTTAACTGGCTGAGAAATCTTTTGTTGAAATTAATCAAATCGTCATTGTATAATTTAGACAAATTGTGAATAATTAATTTGCATTCATATAGTTGCATTAGGTTCATGCATTCATAAAAAAAAATAAAAAATTCCAAAAAAATAATAAAAAAATCTTTCTCTTTTGTGTATGTTTATTTCCTTTTCTCGTTAAAAAAAAACAAAAACAAAAATTATAAAAAAAAAATCTTGAAAATGTCTGAATTTCCTTATTTTCACGGATTTTACGATAGTTGTGAAAACCAATATAATCCATATAATTTTACACCAAATTCATATGGATACTTTAATAACAACTATTGTACAAACAATTCGGATTTTGCACCACAAAATTTTCAAACTAACGATCAACCCTCTACTTTGGAAATTAATATTGAATCTTTACTTGAAATGAGCACACAACAAAATCAAAGAATAAATGAATGGTGTAATTCATACTTGTGCAACAATTCTAGTCAAAGTTTCCAAAATAATCAAAATTCGAATTCACTTCCAAATTCAAACGATTTTGATTATAACCCTTGCCAATTCAATTTTGAACTCCAAAATGAATTTCAAATTCAAAATGGAAATGTGAATCACTTTACAAATGATTTTGACAATGAAAATAATTTCAGTGATGATGCAATTAACGATTTCTGTTCTCAACAATTTCAAATTGAAACTTCTCAAGTTAATAATTATAAGTTTGATTTTGTTGAGCAAATGAATGAAATTTTTGATAATCACACTGATTTGGTATTTGAAACGTACTTGAAACGACGTGACCAACAGAATCAAGTTTCAACGTGTGGCGATTTGAACGATAATCCACCTTTGCCCGCAATTGATGATTTTCAAATAACGACTTTCGAACTTGAAAATAATGATCTTAACGAAGTTGTTAATAATACGATAATTGAGTTGGATTTCAATTCTTATGAGAAGGTGGAACAAAATTTATAATTCGATCTTCCTTTTTCTGAAAATTTGAAAATAACAACTTTAGACTTTGAAAATGATATAAGTAACGAAGTTGTAAATAATTCAAAGGAAGATGAATTTAATGAACACAAATTTTTTGGACTTTCCGAAGAAGAATTGAATTGTGAAAGAGTATATTTGAATCACCATTTTGATTTTGAAACCAATAATTCAAAAGAGTTTTTCAATGATAATCTTGAAATTCAAATTGGTGGAAATAAACATGAAATTCAATCCATTATTCAATTTACCCAGAAAACCATCGAAAACAAACCAACTCATTCGATTTTTAATAAAACGACATTTGTTTTTCCAAATCTACATTCAACTTCAAAACTTTTTATGATTTGGTTTTTCGAGCCTAAGTCGTGTCTCTCATACTTGAAGAGACAAATGAATCGGTCTTTAGAAGACCGTTTCATTTACTTCTTTTCAATATATTTTCTAATATATTGTAAAAAAAAAAAATTCTCTCTTGTAAATATAGCGCATATTTTCAAAATTTTCTTTTCTTTTCTTTTCTCCTTCCACTTGGGTTGACTGTGGGGACACAGTCAAAATCAAGTGTGGGGGGAGTTTTATATTTATTTGTTTTTGCATAGATTTCAACTTTCTTTTCCTTTTCAATCACAAAACAAAATTTCAAAAAAAAAAAAGCATTTTAATTTACTTTTAAATTGGCAAGTTGAAGTAGATATACGGTTTTGGTCGTACGATTAAAATATTTGGAAATTTACTTCTCGTAACGGATAACAAAAGAAAAGTTTGAATTATGAGCAAATTTAGTGTAACCGGATTAAAGGGAAATTCGTAGGTGATGACTATGAAATGTTTTCTAAATTGTAGTCCGATTAAATGAATGGTTAATTTAGATTACTTACATTAACATTTTAGATCATTTTAGTGAAGTTGTGCTAAGATATTCTCGCTAAACTCTCTCTTAAAAAAAAAGAATATATATAATAATCCAAGGGTATCCAACATTGCTGGAACATCTGGCGTTGGTTTGCAAACCCGCCAAGCTCTATCCGGCACCTTGTTGACAAAGTCAGCGTCAGTATATCTTGGTCTCATTTTATGAGTTGGACACCTTAGGATTACCGACCCTCACGTAAGTCGTAGTGCAGTGTAGGGGTGGTATACCTAGGTATTTGTAAATAAGAATAATGTAAATATTTTGTAACAAGGAGAGAGTTAGCACTTGAAATATAAGCACACTCTTCACTTATTTGACCTAACTTGCTAATCAAAAGTAAATAAAGATGCCAATGTACGATTGTTGATATCGATTACAGAATTCATTTCATATTTGCATTATGTTTCTACCTAAACAATTGGCCAAGTTGGAGGAGTTTGTAGCGATAATTGACTTTTGTTTGAAGTTTTAATTAGTAACGGACTTAAATTTCATTGTGGCAACCCAAACTTGTGTTAACTCCTTCGTGTAAAATTTAAAAGTAAATTACCCATTTGTAAATACTCTTTTAAAAACTTGCATTCATCTTGTGAATATTTTCGAATCTAGCATTTTGGTAAATATTTTTTGCATTTAACTTTTGGATTTTGTGGGCAGTATCCGCTGAAAACCCTCACGAGATAACACTCGTCCTACTGGGGACACCCAGAGGTTTAACGGCTTGTTGCATACGCTCAATGCAATCGTGCTCCCTACGAAAGTGGATTTATCTTAGTTTTTTTTACTTTATTCCAGGATGAATAAAAAGATAAGTGTGGGGGTATTTGATGTGCACGTAAAATTGCACATTTATATTCACATATTTATTCTTGTTAAATAAATAAATGAACATTTTTGGGTGTTTTATACGATCAAACCATATTTTAAATATTTTCAAAATCATCACTCATTTTGGGAAAAATTGATCACTTATGCATGTTTTATTTTGTGATTGCATTTACTTGTTCTTTGTTATTGTCTCTAATAGGAATTTTGGAGCACAAATAATGCATACACATGAAGATTTGGAGCACAAATGCATGCATACAATGGAATGAAGAGGAAATAATTCTCATACATGATCATGGAGGACCCCACATCTCAAATTAACCTCTTTCTCTTAAGCTTCTTATTAAAGACTAATTGAATGAGACAAAAGGCCTCATGCATCCTACATGACTCATTAGTGGCTAAGAGAGGATTAGAAGCTTCATGAAGGGCCTTTTTGGGGATTTCCCATTATGAGTGATTAGGGTTTTAGGTTTTGTGATCTTGTATATATACCCCCTTTATGTTCATTTATCCTCTCTCTTTTATCCTTTAGTAGTTTAGTTTAGATCATAGCTCTCTTTTATTTTAATGGCTACTTAGCCATTTTCTTTATGTAACTTCTTTGCTTTAATGTAATTTAATTTCTATGCTCTTTACTTTCATGTTCATAACTTAGATTTACATTCATGTTCATAGCTTAGATTTACTTTCATGCTTATAGCTTAGATTTACTTTCATGTTCTTAGATTAGTTCTCTTCTTGTTCTACTTAGTTTTTCTTTCATTTTGCTTTATGTTCTAATGTTGAAACTTGCATGTGTTGATATGATAACACATATGAGTGGCTAATCCCTTGATTTAGGGGTAATGATGCTCTCTAACTTTGTGTAAGTTCAACATGTGTATGATTTGTGATCTTTAATTTGTGCTTCATGTTAGCGAATATTGATGTAAGTTTATACATACGGGTTTGATAGGTCATGTTGCATTTGCAAATGATCTATGCTTATTCAATATAAACACAAGTTACATCAATATTTGCTAAGTGATTATTGATTTTGAAATAAAAGTATGAACAAAATTTGATGGTCTATAGTTCTAGCTAATAGTTCATAAACCATACTTAGAATAGTTTTGCTTTAGTTTCATTTTCATGAGAATCATAAGTGGTTTAAATATTGCATTTATATCACTTGTTGAGATCATACATGGCATGTTTGATAACTTACATAAATGAGAGAGTGGATTTACCTCTAAATTACTCTCTAATTTCATATTTAGCTCTCAACTTAGTTTCTAGTTTCATAGTTTTTATTAGAACAATTCAAAGTTTGGTTTAATTCGATTGAATAAAATTGAAATCACTTCATTCCCTGTAGATCGACTCGCACTCACTACGTATTACAATAGTACGTCGTGCACTTGAGGTTATTTCAATATTCGTGCGACGGTTTTCTAATTTAATAGAAAATCCGTTGTAGCGAACACTAACTCTATT
This sequence comes from Allium sativum, assembly GCA_030737875.1. Classification (NCBI taxonomy): domain Eukaryota; kingdom Viridiplantae; phylum Streptophyta; class Magnoliopsida; order Asparagales; family Amaryllidaceae; genus Allium; species Allium sativum. Next base: position 327,801,734 of record CM060926.1, read on the forward strand.
CACTTAACTCCTATCGAATAAACTATATTCGATAACTCTTTTAATTCTATTTGAATAAACTATATATATTTGATTAACTCCTTTATTCTATTCGAATAAACTATATATTCGATTAAATCCTTTATTCTATTCGAATAAACTATATATTCGATTAACTCCTTTACTCTATTCGAATAAACTATATATTCGATTAACTCCTTTACTCTATTCGAATAAACTATATATTCGATTAACTCCTTTACTCTATTCGAATAAACTATATATTCGATTAACTCCTTTATTCTATTTGAATAAACTATTTTCGATTAACTCTATTTGCTTTAACTCTGATCGATTAACTCCAACTGGTTTAACTCTAACTGGTTAACTCTAATTGATTCACTCCATCTGGTTAACTCTAACTGGTTAACTCTAATTGATTTAACTCTAACTGGTTAACTCTTATTCGAATAACAAATATTCGATTACTCTATTCAACTGACTCGACTCGACTAACCCCTTTCGAATAACTAATTCGATTTACTACTTTCGAATACCATATTCGATTTAAATCCTTTCGAATAACTAATTCGATTTACTACTTTCGAATACCATATTTGATTTAACTCCTTTCGAATATCATATTCAATTTAACTCATTTATTCGCTTTATAAAGATTTCCTTTTTAACAACATTTATTTATTTTAAAGATTTACTTTTAGTAACGGTTTTCCACTTTAAAAATGATTTCCTTCTTATAACAGTTTCCTTTTTATAACGTTTTTCCCCTTTTTCTAAATATCTCCTATTTATAAATATTCCAATTTATAAATATTTCTTATTTATAAATATTCCATTTATAAATGTTTTATTTCAAATATCAATATGAAAATATTCCCTTATCAACATTTCAGTATGTTATGGTATTCAACATATCAAATCACGATGATTAGTATCGTCCAAACACATATAATCGACAACAGATTATATATCACATAGTATATCACAATATATGAAATATAGTAAAATAAATGTTGAGGAATCCAGTTGGATTCCTCCAACCTGTTTCCCTGCATCCACAGATGTTATACAATAAAATCAACATCACTTTCAGTTCCATATGATATATTCTGTTAAACAGAATCAATATACAAATTCAACTAACTGACTAGCAGTTCAATCAAACAGTCAACACACAGTCCATCAACCAATATTTAACAGTTCTAAAAATACAACATGAAATTATAAACTGTTTAGAGTTAGTGAGATTAACTCACATTGGACTATCATCGTTAATTAACGATAATTGTTGTTGATTTAGATCGGAAAATTTATTTTGCCATAAATTGTAACGAGCTCAGATTCACTCCCAGTCAGTTCGATGACATAGCCACCGTCCATACGATCCCAATGCAACTTACGGTTCGTCAATCTGATTTCGTATGAAGGAGAAACGCATTTTAGAAGTTACCGCACTGTTTTAAATCTAAATTAAAACTTAATTAACTTAACTGGGCTTTGTTTTCCTTACCCGGCCCAACACCCAAAGGCTTAAGACCCAAACCCGTTTTTCCTTTCTTCCCCAATTGCATATGAAATCGCTCCTCAGGAAAAACACAGCCAACGTCCTCCTTCATCATCTCCCTCTTCTCTTCAACGTTCAACCAACCGAGATTACCGTTAAACTCCCCTTTCCAAACTCATCCCCAAAATCCAAACACAGAACTCGACGTCCATGTCCTGTCATGTTAGAACAGCCCTCGTCGCATATATACAGTGAAGTAGCGACACAAATAGCAACCGAACAGACCCAAAAACCTCTCACACGTTCTAATTCTCCCGCTAAGCTCAGAAACAAACTTGAATTCGAGTATCGATGCTCGAAATCCACGGTTTCGAAAGCCCTAGCTGTTGCGATTAAAAAGGTTGTGCTACAGGATGGTGCGAGTCGCACAGGAAGTGTACCAGGCTGAAGAGAAACGATACAGGAATTCAACTACATGCCTCTCTCGATTTATTGAATTTTATCTGAATTGATTTTCATTTTTTAAAAACTCAAGTTTTGCTGTAAGAAAAAAAAGGAGCGACGGCGCAAAACTGACCAGAAAAAATAAAATTAGGTCTTAAGGTTTTCTAAAGAGGGTTATTTATAATGAAGATAAATATCTAGATATTTGTTAGGATATTTTTAGATATTTTATTATATCGTTTTATATCCGTTTCTACACTCTAAAAATCCGTGTGATCACACACGATACCTAAAAATCACGAAACTGGACATGTAGGTAGAGTTCGACATTACGGTCCCAAGAAACTGGTTTCGTCGAATTCCGACTTCGTATGCTCACACAGCGTATTTTTATCTATCGAAATACTGACTATTTTTCACTCTAAAAATCCATATGGCCACACAGTGACTCTAAAAATCACGAAACTTGACATCTAACAATAATTTGGTATTGCAGATCCAACAAAACTAGTTTCATCGAATTCCGACTTCGTTTGCAAAAGTGGCTATTTTTAAAGTCCTAAATAACTCATTTAAATATATAAATATATTTAAATTTAATATTTAAAAATAAATATTATTGTATATACTCACAGTGGAATACCATACAGCTCTATTGGGATTTATAACTCGATATTTCAAATCCTGATTAAATCGATATTCGATTTATATTGAAATTCCTTTTTAAAATATAAATAATTACTTTATAAACTATAAAGGAATTCCACAACGACTTTTTCTAAAATTTGATTTGGACGTAAATCAAAATCTACACGATGAAATCCCGATTTTTCTCTTCCACTAGAAAGATATACTTCTCCAGCTCCACACGTTTCTTGTTTCATAGAAATCTGATTTAAAACGAACCCTGTATATTCAGTTGAAGTTCAAATCGCCAAATAGCGAACTGCCGCGCCATTTCGAGCTCTATTTTAATTATATTATAACTCTATGTTCAAACTGTTGTTTATATAATATATTCATTATTCAAATTCAATTCCAAGCTGAATTAAATATGACAGATGATCCAGTTCACTCCATATTGCCATTTCAGCCAATTCTGATTATTTCAGAATTAAATATATTATTTAATAGATAATTTTAAATTAAATATTCACCATTATTTAATTAAATCACCATTTAATTCACTAAACCACCATTTGTATAATTAAATAAATTAATTATAATACCTCTGCCAATGCGGGTCATTACAATCTTTCCCACTTAAAATAATTTCGTCCTCAAAATTGCTAAAAGGTAGAGGACGGCCCTATCGACTGGTTAGAACATATTTGTTCACTCCTTAAATTCAGTTTCAACTGAACCAATTTAATTTCAATTACATTATTAATTAATTCTTACTAATGAAAATTTTCAAAAATCCTGAAAATTTTCTAACGCCTTAACTTTCTTGAAAAATTTCGCCAGCACCTCCTTTGTACTGGTCAATACGTCAAACTCCAACTCGCCTCTTTGGGCCATCTCCAACCCAAAAGAAAACCAAACAGCCAAGCGGCTTGCCAATTCGGCTCATAAATCTTATATCCAATAGAAATATAAACTTGTACCTTTTTGTCGATATATCATTATATCCTTTCCACCCGTTATCAATCCAACAGATACAAGGGTCATCCCAATCAAATTCCAAACTGCTTTTATCCACAACACAACCATTCGCTTATATCTGAGCCAAATATCATTTCAACTCAAGTTTCTTCTCGATTCCCAGCTCTTAACTTGATTATCACATTACACTTCAAATTTGAATCTCATAATCCAATTTGTCTTGATATCATTCTAATTCAATCTCAGTAACCACTTTACTGGCTTTACTTTAATTCAAATTTTCTTTCACAAATTTCTGTTAAATTTGTCTTTAATTCAAACAGTCTTTCCCTGGGAGTTTTTAAACAGTTCACTCTTTTCAAAAATCAAAATTTCCTTTTGAACATGTCACTGAGCCCTTAATTAATATTCCATTAGTTAAATCACTTCTCTATTTCTTTATCAATATTTGTTAACTAAATATTTTCAATAACCATATTGGCCTTTTATGTTATTTGGAAAACATTTCCGAATATCGCCTTCCTTTATTTTCTAAACTTTAGAAAATATATGCTATTTATAATTGGAAAATATTCCAATTACTTATCTCTTTTCCGATCTCGTTTATTTCTATACTTAGGAAATATTCTTTATTATATTTCCAAGCTTACACTTATTTGGGTTAAAACGGATGTTGTGTAAAACATCGTTACGACAACTCAAATACTATATTCAACTAACTCTTATTCAACATTGATCTTCGAGTCTGAAATCTTACTATTCATTTGTTAATAATGAAATCAATCAAGTTGGGGTATAACTACCTCTCAGACCTTGACTGAATAACATTTATAACGTCAAAACAGATATGACTACTTACTTTAATAATCAATACCGTACAACTACTTATTCACCTTTAAACACGTATACGCTTCCTCTTTCTATTCTTACTAGATTTTATTCTTAGTCTTCCTTTCTGATTTTACTATTCTATTTCTAAGTTCGTTTCCTTATCGACTTCTATATATATCGGTACGTTGATTTCTAATTATTGAATTATCTTAAAAATATTCTAACTCCTTAAATTCCTAGAAAATTCGCCATAACCTCCTTTGTACTAGGAGCATCGGGATATTTCAAATAGCCTCCCATGGCCCTCACCAATCCAAAAGAAAAAGAAAAAGCCAAGCGGCTAGCCGATACGGTGCATATAATCTCATATATGAATCAAATACATACCTTTTCATTGAGCATTCTATTTATATACCTTCATACCTTATCCATACCTATCTCATGTATATTTATACCTGCCCAATCTATTTTAACTATACCTGATCGTTTTAACTCAATTCATTAATTAATTTGTTAATTAACTCTTTAGTCTATTTCACTTTTATATTTGAACATGACGTGTTCAAATATATTTTAACTTGCTTATTAACTAATTTGAATCCAAATTTCAAATTTAAGTTCTATATTCGATTTCGAATATCCATTTACAAATCCAATTCACCTTTCAAGGTTCAACTTCAAATTCAAAACTCGACTAACTAATTCCTCTTCGACTTAGTTAATTCTGTTCAATTTCTATTCAAATTTTATGTCACTTCTATTATTCAAATTCTATATATCAAATCCTATTCAAATTCTATATTATAAATCCCATTTGAATTTCTATATTCAAATTCCATATATTCAAATTCTATATTTTACTTCCTTTATATTTTCTATATTCAAATTCTATATTTGAATTCCATTTGAATTTCTATATTCAAACCCCATTTGAATTTCTATATTCAAATTCTATATTTGAATTCCTTTATGTTTTCTATATTCAAATTCTATATTTGAATTCCATTTGAATTTCTATATTCAAACCCCATTTGAATTTCTATATTCAAATTCTATATCACTTCCATTGAATTTCATAGATTCAAACTCCCTTTGAATTTCTATATTCAATTTCTATTTCAAACTTTCTTTATTCATTCTTTATTATAAATCCCATTTTGAAATTCAACACAACTTGTCTTCCCCAAAACAAATTCAAAACAGTATCTCTGGTAGTAATTCGTCAATTACAACTCGAAAATGAATACTGATGATGCAGCTGTCATCATCAGTATCTATTTTCCTGCGATCGAAGTGAGTTCAATACTATAAAACCATTTCTAAACATTTCCACTTTGAAATTCATTTCAAAATATAATTCACACTGCTAGTAAAACAATTTAAAATCTCCCAGAATCTTAAATTTTCCTTATTTTTAATCCAAATCTATTTACAAACACTTATTCAATTTCTCTAGAGTTTTAATCCAATTTCTGGTTTAAATTCAGATTTAATTCACTTCGTAACACTTATACAAATTCTACTGGGTTATATATAACCATTTTACTTTTGTAATCTTACTCGATTATAATAACAACCAATATATTCAATATATTATAATTTTGATATATACATCTTCTCTATCTCAAGATATACCTTGGGTAAACATATTTTAATTTACCCTCTTTTCAAAACATATCGTGATGACCCATCGTATTCGAGTGTTTAGTAACTCCTACCGATACAGTGGATCAAACTGATCGACCAGAACCCATAAACAACTCAACCAATGAATCTCCAGAATATAAAACAATTTTTTTATATCAATAACAAATACGCTCACTCGTATATATACACTCAAACTCAATCTAGGGTATTGCTAACCTTATCTCTACCGAGTCACGCCACAGAGCCAAGGTAATTCTTAACTTAAGCTCTGATACCAACTGTAATGACCCGGGATTTTGACGACTTTGGTTATCGCCATAAACTCAATGATGACTAACCAAACATCGAAAAACACCGGTTATTAAGAAAGAAATTAGAGGGTGAGGATAGATAAGATAGAAACTTAGAATAGAAGAAGAAGAACACAACATCAGAGTAACACGAATCTCACAGCGGAACGAATAACATATAATATATGTAACATAACTTTGAAATATAAATCTGTACTTGAATATACATCATTATAAAAGTACAACACTTACAACACAGCGGAAATAAACTATAGCTACATGATCCTGAAGCCTCCTGCTCCAAGCTCTTCCAGTATATCTGTAAAATCCCGACTACTTGACTGCCCGTACAAATTTAGGCACCCAAGAGATTAGGGAAACAAAACAAAATAAACTCCGGGTCAGTCATGGGACTGGTATGAGTAAAACAGTTTTAAAACAGGTTGAACAAGTAATCGATATCTCATAAGACCACGCCGTATAACGGAACGGATTTTTCCCTTATGAGAATCCAAATTATCTTTATATCAAAAACCTTTTGATGTTATAATAATGTCTATCAACCACAATATAATAATCATCTAGCAGAAACGCTTTCATCTCATGGTCTACATATATAGTATACAATCAAAACCGCAAGCACGTATTAGGTAATGGATTTCCAACTATGACAAGGTATGGAACCACCTTTCGCTAGTGTACCTCTAGAGAGAAATACATTGGATTCAACAAGAACATCTTGCAACCCGGCCACACATGACCGACCACTCATTTCGCTTGAGTGTATCCAATGTATATCACCAACGGTTGGGATCAGCAACCGTTTCCCGAATGGGACAGCATCAACAATAGATTTTTGGAAATAAATGAAACTCTAGATCAGGTGATTATACACCCTACTTCGGTGCAACCGACTTAGCCATGCTGCCTGCCCGATTTCTGTCATTTACCGGATGTGAGGCTTGAGGTTACGCTTTATCATCACACCAGATTCACTTTGAATGCCACGTCGTCAAAATCCATTAAATCACCGATTTGACGTCCTCAACCATACATTATGTGTTAACTAAAAGAAGTTTCCTTCTCCGCTTCCACTCTTGGTACGGTTGGAGAAATCAATATACGTGATCGTCTAGAGATACTCTGTCAGACATCCGTCCATACAAGTCATCCGGAACAAGATGAACCGAAGGCACTATTCTGTAACAGGATAGCCCTTGCATAACTCCGCCTTCAATTTCCTTTGACATATATGATTCACAACGCTTATGCCAATACAGAGTGGTTCTTTGGATAATAATCCAACCGATCTCTCCCTATTAACAACGTTAAAATGGTCAAAACATCGATAGTCTGTGATTTAACTATCGAAGAAAAACAGGTGTGCAAACAACGATATCATTTCCAGATGGAAACTTATATCGATCAAACATCATTCAACATTTATCTCTTTATTTCATTAATTTACTTATCTCCTGTTTCTGTAACGACCCGTATTCTACGCATCAAGGGATCGTAGAATATTTATTTCTTTCACATATGAAGTCGTATGGTCATGTAACTTTGGGAGACTACTATTGGGGTCATTTCCCATGTCCATGATTTTTGTCGATTTTTAAATGACCGTTTTGCCCCTAGTTAGTACTGTTTTGGCCATAACTTTTGACTGGAAAGGAATTTTGACCTGAAATCACTTCCATTGGATTCGAATGATGGTTTCTCTTTCCGTAGAGTGGTCATAATAGACAAACGGACTTACCGTTTGGGAGATATGGCTGAATTAATGTTTAAAGGGTTAATTTCAGCTAATTGGGCTTAACTGGGTGATTAGCAGCTAGGCCCATTGGGTAATTTCGGGTTTGGGAGTATTTAAGGGCTGCTAGGGTTTGGATTTCGGTTTTAGACTCATTTTTCCAGCCGCCACTTAGTTTCTTCAACCCTAGTCATGGCCTCCACCTTCTAATTTCATCCCAAATCACCTTCTAATCACTTTCTAATCAAGTTTTGGCCTAATCTATATCAAATCAAGGCGGATTAGCATCAAATCAAGATAGGAGCTGCTGCTAAGCATTGGAATTCGACCCAAACCGAGAATCATTTCAGATCTATAGTTTACTTTGTGGCAAAGGTGAGTGATTTGCATAGTTTTTGCACTAATTATGGTAATTAAGGGTAATTAGTGAAGATTAGCGAATTTGTACACTAATAAATTCTGGAAAAATGATTAGAAATTCTTAAATAATATTTTATGCCTCTGTTAGAAATTTGGTTCGATTTGATTAAGTTTTGTTAACCCTATGATTAGATTTACTTAAACATGCTTAGGGAAAAATTTGGGGTTTTGACCATGTTTGATCCACTTTACATGCTATGATTTGTGTTATGGTGTTCGTGGTCGATACTATATGTTGCTATGACTGTATGAGATGTTTTGTGATTGTTTAGAAGTGTTAGTTTGGTCAAAAACGCCGTCGAATGGCGAAAAACAGTCGCTAGAACGAAGTGCAGGAAATACCCCGGACCGGATCGCCCCTACCCGATGCGAACCGATCCGATTGAAGCTCGCGCCACGAGACGACCCGATCCGCTCCACTTCGAAGGTCACGATCCGACCTGACGTCAAGAGCCACTCCAAGCTCGACCGATGCCACGAATGGGTGAAGCACGATCCGATGATGGCGATCCGACCATTCGCGAAGGAGGACTGCGAACCGAACCGAAGGGGGATGGTGACCACGAGTGCATCGCGACCCGACCCGATGCAGCAGGCGCGATCCGAATGAGCTGACGAATGGTGCGATCCGACCCGAGCTGATGTAACAGGCACGACCCGATCCGAGCGAAGGCAATGACCACGATCCGCGAGTCGAGCTGATGCGAGGGGGCGAGTCACGAACCAAACCAGGAGGTTGCGAACTGAATGAAGACCGATTCGGAGGTGAAGGCAATAACCCGAGATGCAAAGGTAGTCCAAATGGAAGTTAGAGCTCAGGATCCAGATGGGAACCAATGAGTTCACTTCATGATTGGGCTTTGCTGCGGGAGGTGTGCAAAGGGGTTGTCGGTATTCATAACCTTGGTTCACCACTGAGAGGTGGATAGTGGGCTTGTAGTGATAGTTACATGGGATTGGATTCCGTCATGGCCTAAAGGATTAGGTGACCAAGGTAGTGGGTATCGTATTCTTTACGCACTGAGTGAGAGACGTGAGGATGATTGCTATGCTTGATTGTTTGACACCACTATGACATGCACACCCCCACCCCCGTATCTCTTACACAGTATGTTAGTGGCACCTTAGAGTGTTGTACAGTATGTAGTGCTAACTCTTTGGTTGCAGGTCCAGGTTCAGGTATGATTGGATTATACCTGTTATCATTTTGTTTAGATGCTTATCGCTCATACCAGGCTTTATGTCTGACCCAGAGTTTTATGTCTCCTCTTATTACTCTGGGTGCTCACACGAGCAGACTAGAGACAGGTTATGGTTAGCTGGTGATGCGCGAGTAGCTGATTCGGAGGCGAGCAGGAGGCTTCCACGTATGATATATAGATATTCTCCCTGTGTCGTTGGTGGTCACTACTTGGGCATTAGTAGTGTACCTCCTTTATCTTGCTTTTGCTTTGAGACAGTTTGAAAGTTGTAATAAGCTGTATTTTGGATTTCTGCTGCTATGATGTTTAGTTCTGATTTTCAGCTTATGCACTATCTCTCCTGTTTTATGTCAAGTATGTTATTATTATATTTTGTTCTATGTGCTGTGATACATTCTACAGGTTCTTTGTATGTTCATTTCCTTCTTCCTTTTCCTTCTGGCGACCCGTTCCGTGCTAAATGGACATGTGTACAACGCACTTTTGGAGTAAGTGTCGGTTGGTGCGGGGCGGGCCGTCACACTTGGTATCAGAGCTCTAGGTTGCGTAGTTAACCTAGGGAAAGACACTAGGGAGAGATAGTACGTATACGAGAGCGCGTATTTTTGATTACTTTGGTTTTTAAAAGCTATATATATATACTATTGGTAGTATAAGAATGAAGTCGCACTGCATTAGCACCATTATGGGGTCGTTAATCATTTCCCCTTTTACAGATTAACTATGAGCCGATATCCTAGAGGTGCTGGTAGAGGGACCAACCATGGGAATGCTCCTGACATGAGGACAATGTTTACTAACTTCATGAGAGACATGCTTAGAGATGTTCAGGGAGCAGTTCCCAATCCCGGAAATGGTGGTGGTCCAGTAGTGCAGGCGCCTAGGGTCGATTTCGTTAAGTTGTGCAAGGATTACACTAACCTTGGTGGGAAGCCGTTCCACGGAACGGAGTCGGCCACAGATGTTCAGGATTGGTTGGATAGCTGTGATCATATCTTCGACGACTTGGGTCTTGAGGATGCGATGAAGAGAAGCCTAGCGTCTCGACAGCTGCAAGGGCGAGCGATGAATTGGTGGAATGCCATTAGAACAGCTACTCCAGAGGATCAAGTTACTTGGAATCAGTTTAAGACTCGCTTTTGTGATAAGTTTATTCCAGCTGCTCATAAATCAGAACTGTTCAGGAAGTTCTTGGAGCTTAAGCAGAACGGTAGAGCAGTCTCAGAGTATATCGCTGAATTCTATACTTTATCGAAATATGGATGGTCCCTTATCGATACAGTCGAAAAGAAGAACGAGAAGTTCATAACTGGCTTGGATGGGTACTTGGGGGAAAGACTTATAAACCATATCGATGAGACGTTCGAGTCTATTGTAGGAAAGGCATTAAGGTCAGAGAGCCTTTTCCCTAAGTCGAAGGCCGAAGTTGCTACGGCATCTGCAGAGGAGCCAGAGCCGCAAGCAGGCGGTGAAGGCAAGAAGAATTCTCAGAACAAGAGGAAGCAGAACCCGACCAAGGATGGTCAGAATAAGAAAAATAAGAAAGATGGCGAATGCTTTAGTTGTCGCAAGAAGGGCCATTACGCCAGAGATTATCGAGAAAAGCCTGGGGAAAGAAAGTGCTTTAACTGCGGCCAGGCGGGACATCACAAGGATGATTGCCCACAACCTCCTAGGGAGAAGCAGATTGTGAAAGCGTATGCTATCAACGCTGTTCCTTCTTCGTCAAATGCCCCAACTGCGGCGTAGAAGGAAAAAGGTGTCGTTATTCGAGGTATGCTTTCTATTTAAGATGTTTTGATCGGGTTTTGTTTGACAAACCTGAGTTAGTCGATAGACCTTTAGTAGTGACGAACCCGATTGGTGGTTCGACTAGTTTTGGCATGATTTGTTAATGTGGTCTTATCGAGTCGTGGATGTATGTTTCCTTGTGATTGCTTTGTTTTGGGCTTTACTGGGTTTAGCATTATTTTAGGGAGTCGATTTACTCCAAAGGAATAGGGTGGTATTAGGTACCTACCTAGTGATGGCGATAGTAACAGGAGTTAAGAAAGTTGAAAGGTTACTGTTGTAATAAGTTCTAGTTGTCTCTGGAAGGCAAATGAGTGCTCCAGTGCTAGATTGTTTTGCGAGTATCACCTCATGTGGATTATCCGAACTCGGAGGAGATGTTCCTTGGGTGCTTGTCTGTTATTGGTTTAGGCCTTTGGGGCTTGTGCTTGGGAAATGTCGATTTCGACTAGGATGGTTTGCGTGAGGGATAAGTAGACGTTGCGATTTTCATTGGATGATATCTTGGTTCACTCGAGAAGTGACGGGCAGACGGAACATGATAAGAATGTTCAATGGTATAGAGTGCCCAGAGTTAGACTCGATAGGGTTATGAGATTGCTCGAGTGAGACTCGAGAAAGATGCAAAGTAATGGATTGTTTAGGACCCTATGTTGATGTTCTCTATTGGATAGTAGAACTTTGAAGGAATAGGATGTGTTCGTTGATCATGGAAGATACAACGAATATTAGAGCGGTTCAAGTTGGACTTGAACTCGTAAAAGAAAATGGGTGTTCGTTGATCTTGGAGATGCAATGAATAGGGAGACGACTCACGTTGGACTAGAGTTTGTCGGTACTCAAGACTAGGTCTGAGTTATAGATTGACTCGAGTTGGACTCGAGAAGGCTGCAAGGAACTGGATTCAGCTCGAGTTGGACTCGAGAGGGCAGCAAGATAATGGATAGACTTGGGTTGGACTCAAGTATTTTAGGAGGACTAAAAGCAGGGGTATCTGGGGACGCCCGTTACCTTGGATCCGTTGGACGTGATCTAGTTATCCTTGGAGGATAAACGTACGTTGGACGTACGATAGTCCGATTGGAGGCTGGGCTTCCATTAATTTAATTATCCTTGGAGGATAAACGTATGTTGGACATACGGTTGTCCGAAGGGAGGCGGGGCTTCCATTGGCCTGGGATTGGTTGGACCAGTCAAGTAGGCATCGGTGTATGTATGGGGGCTGGGCTTCCATTAGTTAGTGATGTTGGTTGGACCAGACATGCTAGAATCGACATATTGGGATTGGTTAGACCAGTCATGTAGGTGTCGATGTGTTTATGACTTTAGCAGGTGATAGATAGGATTTGTTTGATGGATGTTATGGTTGTTATGTTTGTTCCTATCTTTCTTCTCTTGAGTAGACTATCACCTGTAGGATTCCAACGATGGGGAACAATGTGATTGTAGTAGGACTATGAGCCAGTGCAGTAGAGTCATTGTGACTCGAGGGGCAAAGTGGACATAGTAAAGGATTAGTAAGGCTATGAGCCAGTGCAGTGGAGTTGTTATGACTTCATGGGGCAGAGTGGACATAGCAAAGGACTAGTGGCTATGGATCAGTGCAGTGGGGTCGCCATGACTCCATGGGGCAGAGTGATCATAGTAAAGGATGTGGGTGTAGTACTAGTTGCATTGATTAGGAGACATGCCAGTTTAGGGGTTTTGTTTCTAGGATGGAAGCAACTAGAGTATGTCACAAGATATGATTTCAGACCCAAGACTGAGTTGGATTCAGAAACGCTAGTAAGCTCGACGATTAGATCGATTCTGATTGAGTGGATTGCTTCCAGTTAGAAGGACGATCCTAATCTATTGAGGACCATCTCTAGGGTAGAGATGGGTATCGATGGAAAGAGAATGGTCAAGTAAGGATTTGATCGAGAAGGGTGGCTTCGAAAGAATAAGGGACTAGTTGTACCCAACGTAGATGGACTGAGAGATGAAGTGCTTAGAGCATATCATCACTCGAAATTGACTATGAATCCCGGTGGTAACAAAATGTATTGAGACATGGATTAGACCTACTACTGGGAAGGGATAAAGATAGGCAGAAGGCTTATCTCGGTAAGAAACGAAGAGATTTGGAATTCTTTGTTAACAACTTGGTGTTTGTCAAGATCTCTCCATAGAGAATGTGATTCAGATTGGTTGGAGAGGTAAGTTAGCACCAAGATTTGTTGGCCCATTCCCAGTCCTCGAGCAAGTTGGGAATTTGGCGTATGAAGTAGAGCTACCTGACAAGATGGCGGGAGTTCACAACGTATTTCATGTTTCCCAGTTAAGGAAGTTGTGCAAGACCCTAATGTGGCTATTTCACCAGATTAGTTGGATGATAGCGAAGTTGAACCCGAGGCGGTTGAGAACCGCAAGTCTATGCATATCATTGGGAACGATACGAAGCAGCTTCGAAGGAAGGCGGTGAAACTATTCAAAGTCCAGTGGGGTAAGAATGAAAAAGACTGTACTTGGGAAACAGAGGAGGATATAAGGAAGAAGTATCCAGAACTCTTTGCCTGGTAAGGTTTTGGTAGTGATAGTTCCTTCCCTTGTTAGTAAACCGCATGCTAGGATAGACTTGTTTTGCATGATGATTGTTGTTTTATGATTGATAGGCATGCGGAACCCTTTGTGTGTTTTGGTTAGGGAATTTCGGGGGCGAAATTTCTTAAGGGGGGGAGAGTGTAACGACCCGTATTCTACGCATCATGGGATCGTAGAATATTTATTTCTTTCACATATGAAGTCGTATGGTCATGTAACTTTGGGAGACGACTATTGGGGTCATTTCCCATGTTCATGATTTTTGTCGATTTTTAAATGACCGTTTTGCCCCTAGTTGGTACTGTTTTGGCCATAACTTTTGACTGGAAAGGAATTTTGACCTGAAACCACTTCCACTGGATTCGAATGATGGTTTCTCTTTCCGTAGAGTGGTCATAATAGCCAAACGGACTTACCGTTTGGGAGATATGGCTGAATTAAGGTTTAAAGGGTTAATTTCAGCTAATTGGGCTTAACCGGGTGATTAGCAGCTAGGCCCATTGGGTAATTTCGGGTTTGGGAGTATTTAAGGGCTGCTAGGGTTTGGATTTCGGTTTTAGACTCATTTTTCCAGCCGCCACTTAGTTTCTTCAACCCTAGTCATGGCCTCCACCTTCTAATTTCATCCCAGACCACCTTCTAATCACTTTCTAATCAAGTTTTGGCCTAATCTACATCAAATCAAGGCGGATTAGCATCAAATCAAGATAGGAGCTGCTGCTAAGCATTGGAATTCGACCCAAACAGAGAATCATTTCAGATCTATAGTTTACTTTGTGGCAAAGGTGAGTGATTTGCATAGTTTTTGCACTAATTATGGTAATTAAGGGTAATTAGTGAAGATTAGCGAATTTGTACACTAATAAATTCTGGAAAAATGATTAGAAATTCTTAAATAATATTTTATGCCTCTGTTAGAAATTTGGTTCGATTTGATTAAGTTTTGTTAACCCTATGATTAGATTTACTTAAACATGCTTAGGGAAAAATTTGGGGTTTTGACCATGTTTGATCCACTTTACATGCTATGATTTGTGTTATGGTGTTCGTGGTCGATACTATATGTTGCTATGACTGTATGAGATGTTTTGTGATTGTTTAGAAGTGTTAGTTTGGTCAAAAACGCCGTCGAATGGTGAAAAACAGTCGTTGGAACGAAGTGCGGGAAATACCCCGGACCGGATCGCCCCTACCCCATGCGAACTGATCCGATTGAAGCTCGCGCCACGAGACGACCCGATCCACTCCACTTCGAAGGTCACGATCCGACCTGACGTCACGAGCCACTCCAAGCTCGACCGATGCCACGAATGGGTGAAGCACGATCCGATGATGGCGATCCGACCATTCGCGAAGGAGGACTGCGAACCGAACCGAAGGGGGATGGTGACAACGAGTGCATCGCGACCCGACCCGATGCAGCAGGCGCGATCCGAATGAGCTGACGAATGGTGCGTTCCGACCCGAGCTGACGTAACAGGCACGACCCGATCCGAGCGAAGGCAATGACCACGATCCGCGAGTCGAGCTGATGCGAGGGTCGAGTCACGAACCGAACCAGGAGGTTGCGAACTGAATGAAGACCGATTCGGAGGTGAAGGCAATAACCCGAGATGCAAAGGTAGTCCAAATGGAAGTTAGAGCTCAGGATCCAGATGGGAACCAATGAGTTCGCTTCATGATTGGGCTTTGCTGCGGGACGTGTGCAAAGGGGTTGTCGGTATTCATAACCTTGGTTCACCACTGAGAGGTGGATAGTGGGCTTGTAGTGATAGTTACACGGGATTGGATTCCGTCATGGCCCAAAGGATTAGGTGACCAAGGTAGTGGGTATCGTATGCTTTACGCACCGAGTGAGAGACGTGAGGATGATTGCTATGCTTGATTGTTTGACACCACTATGACATGCACACCCCCACCCCCGTATCTCTTACACAGTATGTTAGTGGCACCTTAGAGTGTTGTACAGTATGTAGTGCTAACTCTTTGGTTGCAGGTCCAGGTTCAGGTATGATTGGATTATACCTGTTATTATTTTGTTTAGATGCTTATCGCTCATACCAGGCTTTATGTCTGACCCAGAGTTTTATGTCTCCTCTTATTACTCTGGGTGCTCACACGAGCAGACTAGAGACAGGTTATGGTTAGCTGTTGATGCGCGAGTAGCTGATTCGGAGGCGAGCAGGAGGCTTCCACGTATGATATATAGATATTCTCCCTGTGTCGTTGGTGGTCGCTACTTGGGCATTAGTAATGTACCTCCTTTATCTTGCTTTTGCTTTGAGACAGTTTGAAAGTTGTAATAAGCTGTATTTTGGATTTCCGCTGCTATGATGTTTAGTTCTGATTTTCAGCTTATGCACTGTCTCTCCTGTTTTATGTCTGTAACGGCTGGAAATTTCCGACTCCTCGAGAGTCGGAAATTCCGAGACGTTATTGAAAGAAATTAGAAGATGAGATAGAAAAGATAGAACTAATTAGAATAGAAGAAGAAAAGAAGCACTTGCATCATCAGAATCAGAGTAACACGAATCTCGCAGCGGAACGAATAACATATAATATATATCATAACTTTGAAGTAAACAGTTATATATATACAATAGCACTTATCAGAGTACAACACTTACAACACAGCGGAAATAACTATAGCTATAGAATCTTGAAGTCTCCTGCTCCAAGCTCTCCAAGTATATCTGTAAATCCCGACTACTTGACTGCCCGTACAAATTTAGGCACCCAAGAGTTTAGGGGAAACAACAAAGTAAACTCCGGGTCAGTCATGGGACTGGTATGAGTAAAACAATTTAAACATGTATATGAACAAGTAAACGATATCTCATAAGACCACGCCGCATAACGGAACGGGTTTTTCCCTTATGAGAATCCAAAATATCTTTATATCAAAAACCTTTTGATATTATAATAATGTCTATGTACAAATAGATATCAACTAGCAGAAACGCTTGCATCTCACGTTCTACATACATAGTATACAATCATAAACCGCAGAGCGCTTATCGGAGAATGGATTCCAACAGACAAGGTATGGGAGCACCTTCTGAATAGTGTACTCTAGAGGTGATACACTCAGGGTTCAACAAGAACGTTTTGCAACCCGGCCACACATGACCGCTCACTCATTTAGCTTGAGTGTCGCGAATATATTGCCACCACGGTTATAGGCCATCAAACCATCATCCGAAGATACAGAATCAAAAAGAAGTATAAATATGGATATTCCCTAGATCGGTGACAATACACCCTGCTTGGGAATGACCCAACTAGCCATGCTGCCTAGCCCAACTTTTGTTACTTCCTGGTGTGAGGCTAGAAGCTACGTCTATCTTCAGAACATCTGATCACCATTCACTTTGAATGTCACATCGTCATACCCGCCAAATCACAAATTGACTTATCCAAAAATAACACGGGTATACAGCTAAGAGAAACGAATTCCTCCGCCACCAAACGTGAATACGTTTGAACAGATCAACTTACGCGATCCATTGGATATACTCTGTCAGACCTTCTTCCATATACGTTGTCCTGGGACTGGACAAACCGAAGGCACTATTCAGTATATCCATCTTAGTCACTGTTATCTAAGACTTATACAACAGCCCTTGCACTTTACTCCGTCTTCAATTTATCTTTGGCAGATATTGCTCGCACCGCTTATGCCAATACAGAGTGGTTCTTTGGATAATAATCCAACCGGTCTCTCCATATTAACAACGTTAAAATGGTAAAAACTTTGATAGTCTGTGATTCAACTATCAAATGAAAACATGTCGGTGTACAAACAACGATCTTATTCCCAAATGGAAATTCGATCGATCAATCATCATATGTTCATATTTCCTTATTTCATATATTTAGAAAATATATGTTATTAATCATTGGAAAACATTTCCATAGCTTATTTTCACATCACTATTATTTCGCAACTATCAGTCCCTAACTGTAACTAGTATGAGGACAATTCTCTAAGTACCAATCCTGAAGGTCGAAACCAACATCAGATCGTCACTTAGAAAACCGTTCAACTTACCCTCTCCAGTTAGTTTCTGAATTTGCTTAACTCTATTTCTTAACTTCTTATCATGAAAACATTTCATTTTCTATGTTTAGAAAACATATCTGACTATATTTGGAAAACGTTTCCAAAACTCATTTACGGATTTCCAATGAACGTTGTATAAAACATCGTTACGCTTAATCCATTAATTGCTTATTACTTAACTATATTTCAAATCAACCTTTTAGATCGAACCACAACTATTCCTTTGTCAATTCTGAAGTCAATCAAGTTGGGGTATAGTTACCTCTCAGACCTTAATTGAACAACGTCCTTTACTGTGAAATAGATGAAGTTCGTCACTCACTTTTTCCAATCATCTGTTTACGCAAATTCTCGGATTCAGGTTACGAATCTACTTCTTATATGAAAACGTTTGATTATAACTATAACGTTATAATTCCTACTTCTGCAATATCTAACCTAAATTATAACTTTATCTCCTAACTCGAATAATTTAACAGACACCTAATTTCTAAATCAATAACTAAATCTTGATTTAAACCCTGGAAAGTAAATAGTACTTTCCCGAATTCGCTAAAATCGAATTCGACGTATAACTCTCTTTCGAGTAATCTCTATTTGATTAACTCTTCTTCGAATAACCTATATTCGATTATCTCTCTTCGAATAACTCATATTCGAAATCTCTCTCTTTCGAATAAACAATATTCGATCTCTTTCTTTCGAATATGCTATATTCGAAAATCTCCTTTCGATTTACTAATCGATAACTCCTTTCGATCAAACTAAAATCGTTAACTCCTTTAACTCTATTCGAATAAATAATATTCGACTAACTCCTTTGGATCAAATCATTTGATTAACTCCTTCGAATAACTAATTCGAATAACTTACCTTCGAATAACCAATATTCGATTTACTCTAACTCGATTAACCTGATTCTAATCGATTTACTCCATTTCGATTCAACTTAATTCAAATCGATTAACTTAACTCAAATTGATTAACTCCTTTCGAATAACTAAATTCGATTTAACTCTTCTCGAATAACTAAATTCGATTAACTCAAATTGAATAACTGATATTCAATTTACTCCTACGTGTTTAACTCTATTCGAATAACTAATTCGAATAACTTAATTGATGAATTATATTCACTTCTATCCTATCGAATAAACTGTATTCGATATCTCCTCCAACACTATTCGAATGAACTATATTCGATTAACTTCTCTAACTCTATTCGAATAAATTATATTTGATTAACTCTTTTAACTTTACTCGAATAACTATATTCGATTAACACTTTCTTTCGAATAACTATATTCGATTAACTCTTTCTTTCGAATAACTATATTCGATTAACTCTTCGACTAACTCCTTTGGATTAACTAACTTCGAATATCTCCTTTGGATTAGCTAACTTCGAATAACTCCTTTGGATTAGCTAACTTCGAATAACTCCTTTGGATTAACTAACTTCGAATAACTCATATTCGATAACTACTCTTTGAATAAAAAATATTCGATAACTCTTCTCAAATAAATAACATTTGATTTCTCCACTCGAATAAACTATATTCGATTACTCTTCTCAAATGAATAACATTTGATTTCTCCACTTGAATAAACTATATTCGATAACTCTTCTCAAATGAATAACATTTGATTTCTCCACTCGAATAAACTATATTCGATTTCTCTTCTCTCGAATACACTATACTTGATAATTCTACTTCGGATAACTCTAACTGATCAACTCTTACTGGTCAATTCTAACTGGTCAACTCTAACTGGTCAACTCTAACTGGTCAACTCTAACTGGTCAACATTAACTAGTCAACTCTAACTGGTTTAACCTAACTGGTTAACTCTAACTGGTTTAACCTAACTGATTAACTCTAACTGGTTAACTCAACTAGTTAACTCTACTGGTTTAACCTAACTGAGTTAACTCATCTTGATTAACTGAACAAATCCACTTAGTTTAACTTAGCTAATTCACGTTGATTAACTCTAACCGATTCACTTAGTTTAACTCAACTAATTTACTTCGATTAACCACTTAGTTAACTTAACTAATTCACTTCGATTAACCACTTAGTTTAACTTAACTAATTCACATCGATTAATCCTTTAGTTTAACTTAACTAATTCACATCGATTAATCCTTTAGTTTAACTTAACTAATTCACATCGATTAATCACTTTAACTTAACTACTTTACTTTGATTAACCACTTAGTTTAACTTAACTAACTTGCTTTGATTTACTTAACCAATTACTTTGTTTACCTCGACTAACTTTGCTTTGGTTAACTTAACCAACTTCTTTGTTTAACTCGACTAACTCGCTTTGGTTAACTTATGGTTTTTAACACATCATCTAACAACGATAAATATCATCCAATCACATGTAATCACAACAGATTATATATATCACATTTATATATCACAATACATAAATCACAGTAAAAATAACTGTTGAGGAATCCAGTTGGATTCCTCCAACCTGTCTCCCTGCATCCACAGATGTTACACAATATGATTATCATCACTTTCAGTTCAATATAAATTATTCTGATAGCAGAATCGATATATAAATATTTAACGGTTTATATATATATATTTATATATATATATATATATAAAATTTCCACTAACTGACTAGCAGTTCAATCAATCAACCAACACACAGCAATCAACAGATGATTAACAGTTCTAAGAATACAATATAAAAATATAACTGTTCAGAGTTGGTGAGTTTTACTCACATTTGACGATCATCGTCAATGACGATAACCATCGCTTGATTCAGACAATTTATTTTGCTATAAATTGTGACGGACTCCAATCGACTCGCGGTCAGTTCTATTTTGGAGTGCTCGTCCATACGATCCCAACGCAACTTACGGTTTGTGAAACTGATAACGTATGAGAGAGATATTAATTTAACAGGTTAATACACTTTATATAAATTAAAAACTTGAATTAAAGGCTAAAATTAATGGGCCTTTACCCTCTATTAAAACGTTTGGCCCACTTGAACAAATCCAACCCGCTTCCTTTAAGTGCCAGACCCGAAAATCCTATCTTCCCCAAATTAAATCTCGTATGCCTCATGTACACCACCCGTTGACCCCATGCTTTGACCTTCTTCCACCGTTGACTCGGCCATCAACCTCGACCAAGGCCACCACCATCCAACTCAGCTTCGAAGCAGCTACCCCTTCGCCACCCACATCCTCAACTCGACGCCCTGACAGATCCGTCGAAGCAGCAGACCCACGAAGTCGCGCATCGCCAAAGACCGCCGGTATCCTCCTCGTCCACGCCAATCGATTCGCCTCACCCCGACAAAGCCAATGCCACCCTCAATTTCTGCTCTTACCGCCTGTAGCCCCTTCGACAGTCAACCCTAGTTTTTTTTGCGGCTATTAGACCATCGACAAAACTGAACTCGAGCTCCCCACAAACACTACTGCACTGAAGAGCCTCCTTTACTGAATCCAGAAATGTATGTTTGGTGCTTTAAGGGTTTTGTTTGTATTTTCTTTGATTTTTGTTTGGGAAATTCTTTTCTGTGTTTGGATGTTAGGTAGATATATGCTTGTGTTTGGGTTGGTATGCTTTGTGGATGAGGAGAGAGGTCATGTGGCCTCCGTCGGATCATAGAAAATGGGAGGAATATTTTTAGTTTGATTTTCCTAATTTATTTTATTTAAGTCATTTTCTCCTTGAATCTTCTTTCTAAAAATCCCCGAGACCACATACGATCTTCTAAAATCACCAAACTGGACATGCTGATAGAATTCGATATTCCGGATCCAACAAAATTAGTTTCGTCGAATTCTGACTTCGTCTGCTCAAACTGCGTATTTTTAAAGCTCTGGATGACCCATTTAAATATATAAATATATTTAAATATTATTAAATTAAATATTAATAAATTAATATTATCGTATATACCCATATACAATGTCGTCCGGCTCCAGAATATCACCTCAGATTTTATGACTTGATCTCCAGACTCTAGATTATCCCGATATTTAGTTCGTATCAAAAAATTGATTTATAACGTATATAAAGCGTCGCAAATTATAAAGGAATTCCACAGCGACTTTTCTGAAATTTGATTTGGACATAACTCAAAATCTACCCGACGAAATCCCGATTTTTCTCTTCCACTAGAAAGATATACTCCACCAGCTCCACGCATTTCTTATTTCACAGAAATCCGGCTTAAAACGAATCCTGTACATTCAGTTGAAGTTCGAATCGCCAAATCGCGAACTGCAGCGCCATTTCAAGCTCGATTTTAATTATAATATAATTAATACGTTTTAACGTCGATTATTAAATCGATTCGTTATTCAAATTTAATTCTAAACTGAATTAAATATTTTAACTGATCCAATTCACACAGTATTGTGAATTCGGTGATTTCCGATTATTTCGACATTATAATATATTATTATATTATACACTTTAATTAAATATTCAATATTAATTAATTCAAGTCATCGATATCGCCAAATCGATATTAAATACTTAATTAAATTAATTATTCGACAGCTAACAAAACGCGCCATTACAGACTTCCCCACTTAAAATAAATTTCGCCCTCGAAATTGCTAAGTTAGAGGATGACCCTATATATTGGAACTCCTCAGATTGGTTTACCCCATATTTCTGATTTCAACCGAACCAATTAATATCGACTGAAATATTTATTCTTCCAACTAACTAAACTTTTCAAAAATTCTGAAAAATTTTCTAACACTTTAGATTTTCGGAAAATTTCGCCATAACCTCCTTTGTACAGCCCTATCGGTAAAACCACAACTCGCCTCTCTAGGCCATCTCCAATCCAAAAGAAAATCAAACAGCCAAGCGGCTTGCCAATTCGGCTCATAAATCTCATGCTTATATCAAAAATAAACTTGTACCTTTTTGTCGGGCATATCAACTCTTATCACTTTCACCTGTTATCAACCCAACATATACCAATGTCATCTCAATCCAACCTTCAACTCAAACACTTGGTTCTATCCAAGTCAAATTCTATTCAAACTCCAATATCAGATTTCAAACTCTTAACCCATCAACTTAATTCTAATCCAGATTATTCTCTAACCAAATCCCGATTTATTTAACTTGGTTCAAGTTAAATTCCAATGTATTTATTCACTTATGTCTTCTCAATCCATTTAACATTATTAGTTAAATCTTTAATTCCAGAATTCAAAATTCCTGGGTTTATTTCAAATCAATTTCAAATCCTAACACCAATTCAAAACCTTTGAATTTCTAAACAACTTGTTTTCTCAAAACAATTTGAAAACAAAATCCTTGAGTAATCCGCCACTTAGAAACTCGAAAATCACACCGACGATGTATCGATCCATCCTCGGAATTATTTTCCAGTCATCCAGGTGGGATAGATACTATATTTATTTCAAATTTAAAAACCTTTTTCAAAATCTCCCAGGAACTTAAAATTTCCTTATTTTAATTCCACATTTTGATTTAAATTCAGATTTACTCATCTGATTTCACTTATATGAATTCTGTTGGTTATGTATAACCCTTTCACTATATAATCTTACTCGATCATAATTACAACCAATATATCTAATATATTAAAATTTTGATATATATAAATATATCTCTATATCAAAATATACTTTGGGTAAAGTTTAATTTCACTTACCCTCTTTCAAAACATATCGTGACGACCCATCGTATTTGAGTGTTTATTTACTCCTACCGATACAGTGGATCAAACTGATCGACCAGAACTCATATACAACTCAGCCAATGAATCTCCACAATATAAAACCATTTTTATATCAAATACAAATACGCACTCGTATATATACACTCAATCTCAGTCTAGGGTATTACTAACCCTATCTCTACCGAGTTATGCCATAGAGCCAAGTAATTCTTAACTTAAGCTCTGATACCAACAGTAACGGCTGGAAATTTCCGACTCCTCGAGAGTCGGAAATTCCGAGACGTTATTGAAAGAAATTAGAAGATGAGATAGAAAAGATAGAACTAATTAGAATAGAAGAAGAAAAGAAGCACTTGCATCATCAGAATCAGAGTAACACGAATCTCGCAGTGGAACGAATAACATATAATATATATCATAACTTTGAAGTAAACAGTTATATATATACAATAGCACTTATCAGAGTACAACACTTACAACACAGCGGAAATAACTATAGCTATAGAATCTTGAAGTCTCCTGCTCCAAGCTCTCCAAGTATATCTGTAAATCCCGACTACTTGACTGCCCGTACAAATTTAGGCACCTAAGAGTTTAGGGGAAACAACAAAGTAAACTCCGGGTCAGTCATGGGACTGGTATGAGTAAAACAATTTAAACATGTATATGAACAAGTAAACGATATCTCATAAGACCACGCCGCATAACGGAACGGGTTTTTCCCTTATGAGAATCCAAAATATCTTTATATCAAAAACATTTTGATATTATAATAATGTCTATGTACAAATAGATATCAACTAGCAGAAACGCTTGCATCTCACGTTCTACATACATAGTATACAATCATAAACCGCAGAGCGCTTATCGGAGAATGGATTCCAACAGACAAGGTATGGGAGCACCTTCTGAATAGTGTACTCTAGAGGTGATACACTCAGGGTTCAACAAGAACGTCTTGCAACCCGGCCACACATGACCGCTCACTCATTTAGCTTGAGTGTCGCGAATATATTGCCACCACGGTTATAGGCCATCAAACCGTCATCCGAAGATACAGAATCAAAAATAAGTATAAATATGGATATTCCCTAGATCGGTGACAATACACCCTGCTTGGGAATGACCCAACTAGCCATGCTGCCTAGCCCAACTTTTGTTACTTCCTGGTGTGAGGCTAGAAGCTACGTCTATCTTCAGAACATCTGATCACCATTCACTTTGAATGCCACATCGTCATACCCGCCAAATCACAAATTGACTTATCCAAAAATAACACGGGTATACAGCTAAGAGAAACGAATTCCTCCGCCACCAAACGTGAATACGTTTGAACAGATCAACTTACGCGATCCATTGGATATACTCTGTCAGACCTTCTTCCATATACGTTGTCCTGGGACTGGACAAACCGAAGGCACTATTCAGTATATCCGTCTTAGTCACTGTTATCTAAGACTTATACAACAGCCCTTGTACTTTACTCCGTCTTCAGTTTATCTTTGGCAGATATTGCTCGCACCGCTTATGCCAATACAGAGTGGTTCTTTGGATAATAATCCAACCGGTCTCTCCATATTAACAACGTTAAAATGGTAAAAACTTTGATAGTCTGTGATTCAACTATCAAATGAAAACATGTCGGTGTACAAACAACGATCTTATTCCCAAATGGAAATTCGATCGATCAATCATCATATGTTCATATTTCCTTATTTCATATATTTAGAAAATATATGTTATTAATCATTGGAAAACATTTCCATAGCTTATTTTCACATCACTATTATTTCGCAACTATCAGTCCCTAACTGTAACTAGTATGAGGACAATTCTCTAAGTATCAATCCTGAAGGTCGAAACCAACATCAGATCGTCACTTAGAAAACCGTTCAACTTACCCTCTCCAGTTAGTTTCTGAATTTGCTTAACTCTATTTCTTAACTTCTTATCATGAAAACATTTCATTTTCTATGTTTAGAAAACATATCTGACTATATTTGGAAAACGTTTCCAAAACTCATTTACGGATTTCCAATGAACGTTGTATAAAACATCGTTACGCTTAATCCATTAATTGCTTATTACTTAACTATATTTCAAATCAACCTTTTAGATCGAACCACAACTATTCCTTTGTCAATTCTGAAGTCAATCAAGTTGGGGTATAGTTACCTCTCAGACCTTAATTGAACAACGTCCTTTACTGTGAAATAGATGAAGTTCGTCACTCACTTTTTCCAATCATCTGTTTACGCAAATTCTCGGATTCAGGTTACGAATCTACTTCTTATATGAAAACGTTTGATTATAACTATAACGTTATAATTCCTACTTCTGCAATATCTAACCTAAATTATAACTTTATCTCCTAACTCGAATAATTTAACAGACACCTAATTTCTAAATCAATAACTGAATCTTGATTTAAACCCTGGAAAGTAAATAGTACTTTCCCGAATTCGCTAAAATCGAATTCGACGTATAACTCTCTTTCGAGTAATCTCTATTTGATTAACTCTTCTTCGAATAACCTATATTCGATTATCTCTCTTCGAATAACTCATATTCGAAATCTCTCTCTTTCGAATAAACAATATTCGATCTCTTTCTTTCGAATATGCTATATTCGAAAATCTCCTTTCGATTTACTAATCGATAACTCCTTTCGATCAAACTAAAATCGTTAACTCCTTTAACTCTATTCGAATAAATAATATTCGACTAACTCCTTTGGATCAAATCATTTGATTAACTCCTTCGAATAACTAATTCGAATAACTTACCTTCGAATAACCAATATTCGATTTACTCTAACTCGATTAACCTGATTCTAATCGATTTACTCCATTTCGATTCAACTTAATTCAAATCGATTAACTTAACTCAAATTGATTAACTCCTTTCGAATAACTAAATTCGATTTAACTCTTCTCGAATAACTAAATTCGATTAACTCAAATTGAATAACTGATATTCAATTTACTCCTACGTGTTTAACTCTATTCGAATAACTAATTCGAATAACTTAATTGATGAATTATATTCACTTCTATCCTATCGAATAAACTGTATTCGATATCTCCTCCAACACTATTCGAATGAACTATATTCGATTAACTTCTCTAACTCTATTCGAATAAATTATATTTGATTAACTCTTTTAACTTTACTCGAATAACTATATTCGATTAACACTTTCTTTCGAATAACTATATTCGATTAACTCTTTCTTTCGAATAACTATATTCGATTAACTCTTCGACTAACTCCTTTGGATTAACTAACTTCGAATATCTCCTTTGGATTAGCTAACTTCGAATAACTCCTTTGGATTAGCTAACTTCGAATAACTCCTTTGGATTAACTAACTTCGAATAACTCATATTCGATAACTACTCTTTGAATAAAAAATATTCGATAACTCTTCTCAAATAAATAACATTTGATTTCTCCACTCGAATAAATTATATTCGATTACTCTTCTCAAATGAATAACATTTGATTTCTCCACTCGAATAAACTATATTCGATAACTCTTCTCAAATGAATAACATTTGATTTCTCCACTCGAATAAACTATATTCGATTTCTCTTCTCTCGAATACACTATACTCGATAATTCTACTTCGGATAACTCTAACTGATCAACTCTAACTGGTCAATTCTAACTGGTCAACTCTAACTGGTCAACTCTAACTGGTCAACTCTAACTGGTCAACTTTAACTAGTCAACTCTAACTGGTTTAACCTAACTGGTTAACTCTAACTGGTTTAACCTAACTGATTAACTCTAACTGGTTAACTCAACTAGTTAACTCTACTGGTTTAACCTAACTGAGTTAACTCATCTTGATTAACTGAACAAATCCACTTAGTTTAACTTAGCTAATTCACGTTGATTAACTCTAACCGATTCACTTAGTTTAACTCAACTAATTTACTTCGATTAACCACTTAGTTAACTTAACTAATTCACTTCGATTAACCACTTAGTTTAACTTAACTAATTCACATCGATTAATCCTTTAGTTTAACTTAACTAATTCACATCGATTAATCCCGTAGTTTAACTTAACTAATTCACATCGATTAATCACTTTAACTTAACTACTTTACTTTGATTAACCACTTAGTTTAACTTAACTAACTTGCTTTGATTTACTTAACCAATTACTTTGTTTACCTCGACTAACTTTGCTTTGGTTAACTTAACCAACTTCTTTGTTTAACTCGACTAACTCGCTTTGGTTAACTTATGGTTTTTAACACATCATCTAACAACGATAAATATCATCCAATCACATGTAATCACAACAGATTATATATATCACATTTATATATCACAATACATAAATCACAGTAAAAATAACTGTTGAGGAATCCAGTTGGATTCCTCCAACCTGTCTCCCTGCATCCACAGATGTTACACAATATGATTATCATCACTTTCAGTTCAATATAAATTATTCTGATAGCAGAATCGATATATAAATATTTAACGGTTTATATATATATATATTTATATATATATATATATATATATAATTTCCACTAACTGACTAGCAGTTCAATCAATCAACCAACACACAGCAATCAACAGATGATTAACAGTTCTAAGAATACAATATAAAAATATAACTGTTCAGAGTTGGTGAGTTTTACTCACATTTGACGATCATCGTCAATGACGATAACCATCGCTTGATTCAGACAATTTATTTTGCTATAAATTGTGACGGACTCCAATCGACTCGCGGTCAGTTCTATTTTGGAGTGCTCGTCCATACGATCCCAACGCAACTTACGGTTTGTGAAACTGATAACGTATGAGAGAGATATTAATTTAACAGGTTAATACACTTTATATAAATTAAAAACTTGAATTAAAGGCTAAAATTAATGGGCCTTTACCCTCTATTAAAACGTTTGGCCCACTTGAACAAATCCAACCCGCTTCCTTTAAGTGCCAGACCCGAAAATCCTATCTTCCCCAAATTAAATCTCGTATGCCTCATGTACACCACCCGTTGACCCCATGCTTTGACCTTCTTCCACCGTTGACTCGGCCATCAACCTCGACCAAGGCCACCACCATCCAACTCAGCTTCGAAGCAGCTACCCCTTCGCCACCCACATCCTCAACTCGACGCCCTGACAGATCCGTCGAAGCAGCAGACCCACGAAGTCGCGCATCGCCAAAGACCGCCGGTATCCTCCTCGTCCACGCCAATCGATTCGCCTCACCCCGACAAAGCCAAAGCCACCCTCAATTTCTGCTCTTACCGCCTGTAGCCCCTTCGACAGTCAACCCTAGTTTTTTTTTGCGGCTATTAGACCATCGAAAAACTGAACTCGAGCTCCCCACAAACACTACTGCACTGAAGAGCCTCCTTTACTGAATCCAGAAATGTATGTTTGGTGCTTTAAGGGTTTTGTTTGTATTTTCTTTGATTTTTGTTTGGGAAATTCTTTTCTGTGTTTGGATGTTAGGTAGATATATGCTTGTGTTTGGGTTGGTATGCTTTGTGGCTGAGGAGAGAGGTCATGTGGCCTCCGTCGGATCATAGAAAATGGGAGGAATATTTTTAGTTTGATTTTCCTAATTTATTTTATTTAAGTCATTTTCTCCTTGAATCTTCTTTCTAAAAATCCCCGAGACCACATACGATCTTCTAAAATCACCAAACTGGACATGCTGATAGAATTCGACATTCCGGATCCAACAAAATTAGTTTCGTCGAATTCTGACTTCGTCTACTCAAACTGCGTATTTTTAAAGCTCTGGATGACCCATTTAAATATATAAATATATTTAAATATTATTAAATTAAATATTAATAAATTAATATTATCGTATATACCCATATACAATGTCGTCCGGCTCCAGAATATCACCTCAGATTTTATGACTTGATCTCCAGACTCCAGATTATCCCGATATTTAGTTCGTATCAAAAAATTGATTTATAACGTATATAAAGCGTCGCAAATTATAAAGGAATTCCACAGCGACTTTTCTGAAATTTGATTTGGACATAACTCAAAATCTACCCGACGAAATCCCGATTTTTCTCTTCCACTAGAAAGATATACTCCACCAGCTCCACGCGTTTCTTATTTCACAGAAATCCGGCTTAAAACGAATCCTGTACATTCAGTTGAAGTTCGAATCGCCAAATCGCGAACTGCAGCGCCATTTCAAGCTCGATTTTAATTATAATATAATTAATACGTTTTAACGTCGATTATTAAATCGATTCGTTATTCAAATTTAATTCTAAACTGAATTAAATATTTTAACTGATCCAATTCACACAGTATTGTGAATTCGGTGATTTCCGATTATTTCGACATTATAATATATTATTATATTATACACTTTAATTAAATATTCAATATTAATTAATTCAAGTCATCGATATCGCCAAATCGATATTAAATACTTAATTAAATTAATTATTCGACAGCTAACAAAACGCGCCATTACAATGTCAAGTATGTTATTATTATATTTTGTTCTATGCGCTGTGAGACATTCTACAGGTTCTTTGTATGTTCATTTCCTTCTTCCTTTTCCTTCTGGCGACCCGTTCCGTGCTAAATGGACATGTGTACAGCGCACTTTTGGAGTAAGTGTCGGTTGGTGCAGGGCGGGCCGTCACAGTTTCCCTATATTCAATATTTCTTATTTTCTAAATTGGAAAATATATGTTATTAACAATGGAAAACATTTCCATTTCTTATTTTCTTTATTAGAAAACATTTCTGGTTTCTTATTTGGAAAACATTTCCAAAGCTTATTCATTGGACTTAGACAGATGTTTAAACAAACCATCGCGATGCCAACTCAAACCATTTCCTTTAATTACTAAATTCACTTAACCATCCCTTACTATCGAACCTTAACCATTCCTTAGTTAAAAATGAAGTCAATCAAGTTGGGGTAATACTACCTCTCAGACCTTAACTGAACAACATTTCTAACCTTGAAATAGACAAAGTTCACCCTTCTAATTCTTTAAAAAACTTCCTTACGTAACTCTCTTTCAAATCTTTTCTATTCGATAATTCTTTCCTTCGATAAGGTATATACGATAACTCTATTTCAATTTATTCTATTCACTTAACTCTTTCGATTTAACTCTAACTCTATTCACTTAACTCCTATCGAATAAACTATATTCGATAACTCTTTTAATTCTATTCTAATAAATTATATATATTCGATTAACTACTTTATTCTATTCGAATAAAATATATATTTGATTAACTCCTTTATTCTATTCGAATAAACTATATATTCGGTTAACTCCTTTATTCTATTCGAATAAACTATATATTCGATTAACTCCTTTACTATATTCGAATAAACTATATATTCGATTAACTCCTTTACTCTATTCGAATAAACTATATATTCGATTAACTCCTTTATTCTATTTGAATAAACTATATTCGATTAACTCTATTTGCGTTAACTCTAATCGATTAACTCCAACTTGTTTAACTCTAACTGGTTAACTCTAATTGATTCACTCCATCTGGTTAACTCTAACTGGTTAACTCTAATTGATTTAACTCTAAATGGTTAACTCTTATTCGAATAACAAATATTCGATTACTCTATTCAACTGACTCAACTCGACTAACCCCTTTCGAATAACTAATTCGATTTACTACTTTCGAATACCATATTCGATTTAACTCCTTTCGAATAACTAATTCGATTTACTACTTTCGAATACCATATTCGATTTAACTCCTTTCGAATATCATATTCGATTTAACTCCTTTATTCGCTTTATAAAGATTTCCTTTTTAACAACATTTATTCATTTTAAAGATTTACTTTTAGTAATGGTTTTCCTCTTTAAAAATGATTTCCTTCTTATAACAGTTTCCTTTTTATAACGTTTTTTTTCCTTTTTCTAAATATCTCATATTTATAAATATTCCAATTTATAAATATTTCTTATTTATAAATATTCCATTTATAAATATTTTATTTCAAATATCACTTTGAAAATATTCCCTTATCAACATTTCGGTATGTTATGGTATTCAACATATCAAATCACGATGATCAGTATCGTCCAAACACATATAATCGACAACAAATTATATATCACATCATATATCACAATATATGAAAAACAGTAAAATAAATGTTGAGGAATCCAGTTGGATTCCTCCAACCTGTTTCCCTGCATCCACAGATGTTATACAATAAAATCAACATCACTTTCAGTTCCATATGATATATTCTACTAAACAGAATCAATATAAAAATTCAACTAACTGACTAGCAGTTCAATCAAACAGTCAACACACAGTCCATCAACCAATATTTAACAGTTCTAAAAATACAACATGTAATTATAAACTGTTTAGAGTTAGTGAGATTTGCTCACATTGTACTATCATCGTTAATTAACGATAATTGTCGTTGATTTAGATCGGACAATTTATTTTGCCATAAATTGTAACGAGCTCGGATTCACTCCCAGTCAGTTCCATAACGTAGCCACCGTCCATACGATCCCAACGCAACTTACGGTTCGTCAATCTGATATCGTATGAAGGAGGTACGCATTTTAGAAGTTACCACACTATTTTAAATCTAAATTAAAACTTAATTAACTTAACTGGGCTTTGTTTTCCTTACCCGGCCCAACACCCAAAGGCTTAAGACCCAAACCCATTTTGCCTTTCTTCCCCAATTGCATATGAAATCGCTCCTCAGGCAAAACACAGCCAACATCCTCCTCCATCAACTACCTCTTTGCTTCAACGTTCAACCAACAGAGATTACCGTTAAACTCCCCTTTCCAAACTCCTTCTGCCCAAAACCCAAACACAGAACTCGACGTCCATGTCCTGTCATGTTCGAACAGCCCTCGTCGCATATATATAGTGAAGTAGCGACACAAACAGCAACCGAACAGACCCAAAAACCTCTCACACGTTCTAATTCTCCCGCTAAGCTCAGAAACGAACTTGAATTCGAGTATCGATGCTCGAAATCCACGGTTTCGAAAGCCCTAGCTGCTGCGATTAAAATGGTTGTGCTCCAGGATGGTGCGAGTTGCACAGGAAGTGTACCAGGCTGAAGAGAAACGATACAGGAATTCAACTACATGCCTCTCTCGGTTTATTGAACTTTATCTGAATTGATTTTCATTTTTTTAAAACTCAAGTTTTGCTATAAGAAAAAAAGGAGCGACGACGCAAAACTGACCAGAAAAAAAATGAAATTAGGTCTTAAGGTTTTCTAAAGAGGGGTATTTATAATGAAGATAAATATCTAGATATTTGTTAGGATATTTTTAGATATTTTATTATATCATTTTATATCCGTTTCTGCACTCTAAAAATCCATGTGATCACACACGATACTTAAAAATCACGAAACTGAACATGTCGGTAGAGTTCGACATTACGGCCCACACGAAACTAGTTTCGTCGAATTCCGACTTCATATGCTTACACAGCGTATTTTTAACTATCGAAATACTGACTATTTTTCACTCTAAAAATCCATACGGCCACAAAGTGACTCTAAAAATCACGAAACTTGACATCTAACAATAATTTGGTATTGCGGATCCAACAAAACTAGTTTCGTCGAATTCCAAATTCGCTTGCAAAAGTGGCTATTTTTAAAGTCCTAAATAACTCATTTAAATATGTAAATATATTTAAATTTAATATTTAAAAATAAATATTATTGTATATACTCACAGTGGAATACCATACAGCTCTATTGGGATTTATAACTCGATATTTCAAATCCCGATTAAATCGATATTCGACTTATATTGAAATTCCTTTTTAAAATATAAATAATTCCTTTATAAATTATAAAGTAATTCCACAACGACTTTTCTAAAATTTGATTTGGACGTAAATCAAAATCTACACGATGAAATCCCGATTTTTCTCTTCCACTAGAAAGATATACTTCTCCAGCTCCACACATTTCTTGTTTCACAGAAATCCGATTTAAAACGAACCCTGTATATTCAGTTGATGTTCAAATCGCCAAATAACGAACTGCTGCGCCATTTCGAGCTCTATTTTAATTATATTGTAACTCTACGTTCAAACTGTCATTTATATAATATATTCATTATTCAAATTCAATTCCAAGCTGAATTAAATATCACAGATGATCCAGTTCACACCATATTGCCATTTCAGACAATTCTGATTGTTTCAGAATTAAATATATTATTTAATTTATTATTTTAAATTAAATATTCACCATTATTTAATTAAACCACCATTTAATTCACTAAACCACCATTTATATAATTAAATTAATTAATTATAATACCTCTGCCAATGCGGGTCATTACAAGAAAGGTCGTTATAGAGTTTATATAGCCCGTGAAAATAGCCATTTTGCAAACGACCTCTGTTTTCAAAGAAACCACTTTTGTTGGATCTGGGATGTCAAATTATTGCTAGATTACAAATTCCATAATTTTTGAAGTTAATATGTGAGCGTGGCGAGGGAAAATGTGTTTGGTCGGTTTTAGTTAAATTGGATCGACCAGAAAAGGGACATTTTTCAAACGATCTCAGAATTCGACGAAACTAGTTTTGTTGGGACCGTATCGTCAAAACATAGCTAGATTTACTTTTCTGGAATTTTTGGGATCAGTATGTGGCCCCGGCAAATTGAAATGTACATTCAAATCAAATATTGAATTTTTTATATTTTAATTTGAAGAAAAAGTGACTGAAACAGTCGAATGGACCTATGAAACATATCCCATTGTGTTCGAAATGGGGGTATTTAGCTAGGGACTATAGTCGTTGGGTTTGGATTGGAGTTAGTATGTGAAGAGGGGTATTTTTGGGATTTTAAAAATATATAATTAAAAAAAATACGGGCCAATCACCTTTATTCTCTCTCCCCATAAAAATCCCCGTAACCCTCCCAGCGATCGACGGAAATTGCTCACAACTTCCCCCTCCGATTTCTCCTTCCACACTCAATAAAAACGAGAGCCCTAGTTATGGTTTTTTTAGATCGTGACCCCCTCTTCAAATCCATGTCAGCCTTGCCTCCCCTCGTGCCGTCATTCTCGAGTTAGGAGCCTTGAAAGTCACCCCGTTTCGAGCTGAATCGGGCCTTCCTCTGACCATCGGACTTGACGCGGTGGGTACCCCCTTGTGCGCACCTCCAAGCTCCACCTCGTGGTAAAGACCGATGGAGGAATCGCTGCACGGATCTGGCAAAAATTCAAAACCTAGTTTCAAACCCAAAACTGAAAGGTACGGCTTTGAAATTTTAAAATGGTTTTAACACTATAAAGCATTGCAAAGTACGATTAACTTCTAAAAATCATATCTTTTAGCTATTTGGTCAAAATCCAGTGAAACAAGAGACACCGGGACCGTGAGGGCATCTTCTACATTCTAGAAGAGACCATATACTTTTCTAAGCCTTCAACAAATTTTGGAGGAGTGGAACCCAATGTGAGATTTCTGAAATTATAAATGATATGGAAATGACGATGTATAAATTATATAGTCGATGTATGAGTTATATAAGCGTTGTACACCTCATGTATAAGCGTTGTATAAGTTGTATGTTCGATGTATAAATTATATATGTGTTGTAAAAATGATATATGCATTGAAATGAATTGAAATGATATTGAAATGAAATCGAAATATATTTGTGTACGTATATCTATATATATACTCCCCTCGTCCACAGACCACGGACGATGTATATTGGTTGTGATATTTTTTGGATTGGTTGATGTGAAATTTGGTGAATATCATGAATGGTTGATTGGAAATGATTGATTATGGTTGAAATCCCAATAGGATTAGTATATGGGAAAATTCGTCTGCGTACGAACTAGATATTGAAATCCCCATTGTCAAAAACCGTGAGGTTTTAAGGTAGAGCGAGGAGCCATACTCGGGACGGTGCCGGTTTTAACTACCCTGCCGTTATGCTGCCGAAATTTTCTAAAATATTTCTGTGTTTGATTTATTTACATGTATTGAAATATATTCGTGTGATGAATGAAATGAAATGGTTTGAACAATAAAAATAACATTTTTATCGAAGGAATGAAATAAATTGTTTTACAATAAAAATCACATTTTTATCATCTATATGAAGTATATAAAATAATCGTGATTTGAAATAAATTGTTTTACAAAAAAAAAATCACTTTTTTATCAACTATATAAAGTATATAAAATAATCATGTTTTGAAATAAATTGTTTTACAATAAAAATCACATTTTTATTATCTATATGAAGTATATAAAATAATCATGTTTTGAAATAAATCGTTTTACAATAAAAATCACATTTTTATCATCTATACGAAGTATATAAAATAATCGTGTTTTGAAATAAATTGTTTTACAATAAAAATCACATTTTTACTATATATATAAATTGTTAAAAATAGTGATGTGTTGAAATAAATATCTGTTGGATAAAAATATCATTTTTATCAAATATATGAAATGAATATGGTTCTGAAATCGAAGAATCAATTATATATATATATATATAATTGAAATAAATTGAATAACGAAGCTACAGTTCGGTTTTTGAAACCGTGATTTCAAACGATTATTGCCGGAGATCCGACCATCGGATTTTCCCGAAACCGAAACCGTTGGGTTCGCTTTGGAAATATCTTTCCAATGACACCAACTTTGCAAAGATCCAACGGTTGGATTGTCTGGAATGTTTAATTCAAATCTAAAGAAAAACACGCCAGAATCGATTATATTTATTTATATATATAAATATAATTAAAATAAATCGAATAACGACGCTGCAGTTCGTATTTTGAAATCGAAACTTCAAACGATTGTACCGGGAGATCCGATCGTCGGGTTTTCCCAAAACTGGAACCGTTGGATTCTTTTTGAAAAGATCTTTCTAATGGTATAAAATTTGTAAAGATCCAATGGTTAGATTTTCAGATATGTGTAAATCAAATCTGAAGAAAAACAACGCCACGGCTGCGTTATGGCCTGAAGCGTCGTTTGAATGAATTGGCTATTTTTAAATGGATAAAAATAGCGATAAATCGTTATAAAATATTATAAACGATATGGAATGGAAATAAACCGAATTTACCCGCTTTATTGGATATTTGATGGTTGAATGTGTTTGGCGTGAAATTTACATTAAAAGAACAGAATTATTGTTGTCGGATAATTTAACTATTGAAATGAATTGATTTAAAATTCTAAATAAACGTGAATTATTTGAAAAGGCCGAGTTGATTCTCATTTCAAATAATTGATAGACAATTAAAAGTCGAAGATATGAAGACGGTGCAAGACCGATGATCTTCATGTCGAATGGAGGGGTGCTAATGATGCTCATGATAGGAGTAGCTACCTTGAAGGGGCTGAAGTGGTTGCCGTCCGGACTTACATGTTGATTGTACGGGTGTGCGAGGAATAAAGATCCTCCGGTTTTGTTCAGACCCAGAACCGACTTGTAAATGGATGTGTGTCTGACGTTGTATATTGACAACGTGGCATGCAGAGATGCTGTGATCAAAGATTTTGTTGAAAAGCAGAGCTTTGTGGTTGATGATCAAAGCACGGTTTTGAATAGCTAGCTTTGTATTTAGCATTGTTTCGCATGCCTTACACCCTGGTATAAGCCAAAAACGGGAGAAGGATCCAGGGAGAACATGCGTTTCCTTCTAGCTAGGAGTGGTGTAAGTGTTTTACACGGCCTGACATTTTACTTATGTGGATGATGGAAAGCGAGGCCTCGGTTGGTTCAGTCTCTTCGGAGCTGATGGTTTGGTCGGATATGACCAGTTGACGCCCCATAGGGCGGGGGAAACGCATTGTTCAAGCATTTTAATCCACATCGGTGGACCGGGACTGTGGCTCCTAAGGGTCGATGCGTTCTGATCCTGAGACACGGGCTAGAGCGTCTCGAAGCGGTAAGGACGATCCCTTGCCTTGGTTCATGACGGAAATCCAATTTCCAAATACGACATCGTGCGGTTTTGATTGTATACTTATATATGGCGACATGATATATGGTACCCATGCCGTCTATGATTGATAGTTATGATTGAAATTGTTTTTGAAACATATAAACACTAGCAATAATATCAAATGATTTGTTTTTCTCGTATCAAGCATATTTTGGCCATTATAAGGTAAAACTCTATCCTCCGGTTTATGTTGCATTGTGTGATGGGAACTGAGTCTTATAATGGCTTCATTTTTGTAAAAAGCATTGTGATGTTTAAAAGATTTACCTATTTTAAAGCACTGGAAATCCAATGGAGTAAACCCGTTCCGCGTTAGCGGCGTGGTCCTGTGATTGGCCATATTGTAAAATAAGTTAAAGTAGATTTCTCACACCAGTCCCATGTCTGACTCGTAGTTTGTTTCACTTGCAAACTCCGGTGACCCTTTTTCTACACGGGCAGCCTTATATTTAGGTTTTAGCAGGCTCTTTCTGGATAGCTGGAGCTGAAGATGGATTTTATCATTTATCTCTTTTTATGCTGTTCAGCTGCTGTACATATTATGTTTTGTTTCCGCTGTAGACATTTATGTAAAGCTGAACTGTATTTGTACTAATTATGATCCTGTATACTGTGTAACTCTGATGTTTATATTTACCCAATGTATTCTGTTGTACATTAACTAGTGTATTTGTCTATTTCTTTTCTGCTGTAATCTGTTTATGTGTTATATTCCAAAGATTACCCTTGCCACCGTCGTACGGGGGTTTGGGGTCGTCACAAACGTGGTATCAGAGCTTTGGTTAAGCTTAGTTCTGGAATATAACATATTAATGAACTCGTCAGAAATTGAACCAGTAGTTTTCTAGGACGAATAGCTCATTACAGAGAGGATCAGTATTATCTTGGTATGAGTATAGCAGAATGAAATACACCTCGCTAGACGCATTTACATTCAAGTATATGTTTCCATGATTTATAATATCTTTTCTGTTGACCTGACACTTGGTCTGCTATTTGCAGAAGTACTAGAAAATGAGTGTCCAGAAACAGAAGAAGGAATACAGAACCGGATCTAGAAGCTCTATTAAAGAAATGTCAAAATCTGGGTGGAGTATCATTCTCGGGCAATGAATCCATTAGTCAAACTCAAGATTGGATGCGTTCTGCTGAAAGAATTCTCGAGCGTCTCCAGCTACGAGATTATCAGAAAAGATTACTGGCATCTTGGGCACTCAAAGACGAAGCTTTGTTCTGGTGGGATTCGATTATTAAGGACAATCCAGAAGGTAATATTACCTGGGATAGATTTAAAGAAATTTTCCAAGAAAGATTTACTCCTCTAGAAGCAACTGAGCGGTTAGGTGATGAATTCTACTATCTGATACAAGGAGATATGAATATTCCAAATATCATAAGAGATTCAATGAACTTTCTCGTTTTTCCCCGCATCTAATTCAAGATCCAAAGAGGAAGAATCTGAGGATTATTAACGGGCTCCAAAGAAAGTACCAAAGTAGTGTAATGGGGCATGCGAAGCTTCCTTTTTCTGAAATGATATACATGGCTTATCAGTATGAAGATCTTGATAAGCGAGGCCTTTTTGACGACGAAGAAGAAGTCAGTTCGAGCAACAAAAGGAAAACTGAAATCGATAGCCCAGAGACAAATACACAGCCAGAGTCAAGCACGACGTCTGGAGTCAGAAAGAAGCCTAGATTCAATCGGGAAAAGGTTATATCTGAGAAAGGACCAGTAACGACTGCAATATGCAATAACTGCAAGAAGCCAGGGCATTTGGCGATAAACTGTGGACCCTTAAAGAAACGAATGAAGGATAAATTTAAATCCAGGAATAGGTTTCAAGAGAATAGAAAATGCAGTCAATGCCATCGGACTGGCCATCTTGAAAAGGACTGCCGGCTCTTAAAGAAATCTGAAAAGGTTCATGTAAATGAAGTAGTAGAAACTTCAGCACCCTCAGCTAGTCAGAAAAGGCCATATGTTTTAGAAGGCACGCTTACTGTCAAAGATATTCCGGTTAAAGTATTGCTTGATACAGGCGCGTCGAGAAGCTTTATTGCAAAGAATGCGGTTAGGAAATTGGATTTGAAATTGAAGAAGCTCAAAGAACCCATGACTGTCCATAATCTGGTTGGGGGTTCCCTTGATCTTAGTTGGATTTGTGGGGTACCTGTTCCTTTTTCTCATTATCGGTTTCCTTGTATCTCGATCGTCATGAATTTTACCGAATTCGATCTTATTTTAGGATTGGATTGGTTAACCAAATACGAAGCGGAAGTTAAATGTGTAGAAAGGGTTGTCAAGGTTAAAACGAAGCTTACTAATATTATAATACCATGTGAAGGTCAGAATTCTGATAGAAAAGACTTCTGGGCAGCTTTAGATGTTTCTCCTGCTCAATTAGAACCTGTTCCTGTCGTCATGGAGAATATTCCAGTCGACATTGAAATTATTCATGTGGTGAAGAACTATGCGGAAGTGTTCGAAGAAGTTGTTAGCTTACCTCCGCAGAGGGAAATTGATTTCAAAATATTTTTAGTTCCAAATGCAAGGCCAGTAGTCCACGCTATTCGAAGAATTACCTTGAAGGAGAAAGATGAGTTAGATAATCAAACTCGACAGCTAGTATGGAAGGGTCTGATCAGGCGTAGTTTCTCTGATTGGGGAGCAACAATGGTATTTGTCCCGAAGTCAGACGGTACTCTCAGACTATGTGTAGATTATCGTGACTTGAATAAGCAGACATTGAAAAACAAATATCCTTCGCCGTGAATTGATGATTTGTTGGATCGATTGAATGTCTCACAAGTGTTTTCACGAATGGACCTAGCTACAGGTTTCCATCAGCTTCGTATTGCCGAAGAGTGTGTTCCTTTGACAGCATTCAGAGGTCCAGACTTATTCTACGAGTGGTTAGTAATTTCATTCGGCTTATGTAACGCTCCACCTTATTTTGTCGATCTAATGAACCGAGTATTCAGAGGAGTGTTGAATAAATTTGTTCTGGTTTTCATTGATGATATCCTAATCTTCTCTAAGTCAGAAAGCGAGCATGAAAAGCATTTGGAACAAGTGTTATAAATTCTCAGAAAGAATGTGTTAAAAGCAAAGTCTTGCAAATGTATATTCTGGCAAGAAGAAGTGAAATTTCTTGGCCACGTCGTGTCAAAACAAGGAATTTCAGTGGATCCCAATAAAATCACTGCTATTCAGAATTGGAAACAGCCTCGTACATCCACAGATGTCCGAAATTTTCTCGGATTATCCAGTTATTATCAAAAATTCATTAAGGATTTTGCGAAGATATCTAGTTCCTTAACAAAGCTTACAAAGAAGCATGCAAGATTCAATTGGACTCTAGATTGTGAGGAGGCTTTTCAAAAGCTGAAATTAAGATTAACAACTGCTCCGGTGTTAACAATTATTGATGGCAATCAAGACTTAAAAGTCTGGATAGATGCCTCTAGAGAAGGCCTTGGTGCAGTATTAATGCAAAGAGGTCAAGTGGTTGCTTATGCTAGCCGTCAGTTGAAACCGCATGAGAAAAATTACGTTACTCATGATCTTGAGTTGTTAGCCATCGTATTTGCTTTGAAAATCTGGAGGCACTATCTTTTGGGTGAGAAATTCGAACTGTATACAGACCATCAGTCATTGAAGTATTTGTTCATCCAGAAAGACTTGAATCTGAGGCAGCAACGTTGGCTAGAATTTCTTGCAGCGTACGATTTTGAGATTTTGTATACTCCAGGAAAAGCCAATGTTGTGGCAGATGCGCCAAGTAGAAAGAATGTAATAATCGCCAGTTTTATTATTGCGACTTCATTGATTGATAAAATATCTGCTCTTTAGAAGGATGATCACTTTGTTCAAAGGATCAGGGAGAGAATTCAGAAAGGCGAGCCCTCGAGTTTTCAGATTGATAACGATGGGATTCTAAGGTTAAAAGGCCGAATATGTGTGCCAAACATTGCTGAACTCCCGAGAGAAGTATTGGATGAATGTCACAAAGCCAAACTTAGTATCCATCCCGGAGTAAGAAAGATGTATAATGATATCAAACGCACTTTCTGGTGGAGATCGATGAAACGTGACATTTCTTTATATGTTAGCCGGTGTCCTACTTGTCAACAAGTCAAAAGCGATCAGCAGAAACTCACTGGATTGTTGCAACCTTTAGAAATTCCAGGTGGAAAGTGGGAACAGATTTCTATGGACTTCATAGATGGTTTGCCCAGAACCAGGAAAGGAAATGACATTATCTGGGTGATCGTAGATCGTTTCACGAAGACCGCCCATTTCATACCTGTCAGATCGAACAGAACTGCTCAGAGTCTGGCGCAGATTTATTTCAAGGAAATTGTTAGACTGCACGGAGTTCCCATAAGCATCGTTAGTGATTGTGACCCGATTTTTGCTAGTAAATTCTAGGAGGCATTCCAAGCGGAATTGGGAACTAAGCTGAACTTGAGCACCGCTTATCATCC
This sequence comes from Allium sativum, assembly GCA_030737875.1. NCBI lineage: Eukaryota > Viridiplantae > Streptophyta > Magnoliopsida > Asparagales > Amaryllidaceae > Allium > Allium sativum. The sequence continues at coordinate 327,844,093 of CM060926.1, forward strand.
TCAAACAGATGGTCAAACTGAGTGGGTGAATCGGATTTTAGAAGATTTGTTGCGGGCTTGTATTATTGATTTTGGCGGATCATGGGAATACCACTTGCATTTGGCCGAATTCTCATATAACAACAGCTACCAAGCGAGCCTGAAAATGTCTCCATTCGAAGTATTGTATGGTAGACCGTGCCGATCCCCTGCTTGTTGGGTTGAACCTGGTAATAGACTCGTATTGGGGCTAGATATGATTTGCAATGCTGCAGATAAAGTCAATTTCATTAAGAAATGATTACTCGCCGCTCAAAGCTGACAAAAGAGCTATGCAGATAAGAGAAGAAGAGATATATCATTTGTTGTTGGCGACTATGTGTATTTGAAGGTATCTCCGATGAGAGGAGTCATCCGATTTGGTAAAACGGGGAAATTGGCACCTAAATTTATTGGTCCGTTTACTATTCTTGAACGGATTGGAACTCTCGCTTATAAAGTTCAATTGCCAGACTGGTTGCCTGGAGTACATAATGTGTTTTACATATCTCAACTTCGAAAGCATGTCCATGATCCAGACTTGATCATGGAAGAAGCAGCGCAATGGGATATAGAAATTACTCCAGAATTGGTTGTAAGGAGAGAGCCAATCAAGATTATTGACAAAGAAACAAAAGAGCTGAGGAACAAGAAGGTTCACTTAGTCAAAGTGCAATGGAGTGGAGATCCGCGAGACTATACTTGGGAAACCGAGGAAAACATTAAGAAAGCCTATCCCAAATGCAGGGTGGATATCTCTGTTTGACTCTGGTGCAAGGTACATTTACCATATTTTGCAATTTCCATTATGTCCTCTACTTTGTTGTTATTTTCTTTGCATGGATGTAAACTTTTTAATCATATAGTCTGAATAATAAAAAAAAGTATAGGAATTAATTAATATATTTTTTAAAAGTTAAAAATAAATTGATTGATGTTTGTGTTGTGTGATTGAGAATTTGATTAATTAAATTGTTGGGATGGTAGTTAATTTAATCAATAGGAGAATGAATGGTAAATTTATTCGATTGAATCACACATTGAACTGATTAGAGAATAGATAAAAATATATACATGTACATTATATATGTTTGAACAGGTAACTGGATTAGCTGTTGAGTAAAGAATTTATTTGCGTGCCCGACAAATAGGTAAACCTTAATGAGTTGGATGCGCAATTTTATTATTATATCAACTCCTGTGAATGTCATTGGATGTGGAGTGCTGGTTATTCTGTGTGTAATTAATAAATGTCGTCATAGGATAGTAACAATTAATTTTGAACTACACTACATGGCATACTTCTTGAAGATAACATACTTCATCATATACCACATAAGCATTTGGAGCTTGTGTGATGAGGTTGAAGATTTACCATACGAGCTAGAGGCTTGTATGGCGATGATTATATATTACAGGTTGAACAGATGACTGTTATGGACCATATAAAAATATAACGATAAATTGCCAGATTAATAAAAAACCCACACGGGTCTGGAGATGACAATAAACACGTCTCTCTAGTCTTTAAGCCAAAAAAACTATTTATGGGGTGACGAGAATTTATTCTCTGGAGTTATTATCTATACACACTCCCCCGTGGACACTAGAATATATCACTATAAATATGTGTATGCTTATTAGGATTTATTGGGTACCTAATACGGCCCAATAAATTTCCAAACCCCTCCCCATTCAAGGAGGTAATGGCGAAAATTATCAAAAATTTAGGGTGTTAGCCAAATTTTTGAAGAATTTGAAAGTTCATAGAAACTGAAAAGTTAAAGAATGAAAGCCAAGTTGAAAGTTGAGTTGGTTAATTAGACAACTTTCGACTTCGTTCCTTTTCGGGGACGAAAAGTTTTACGTGGGGGAGATTGTAATAACCCGGAAAATCTGAACCAGTTTAAAATTTTTAATTTGGCTATTTTAGTGGATTTTAAATATTTAAAATAAATTATTGAAAAATAATAACGATGAAAAGTATGTTCGAATCGATGTTTGAAAATAAACATAATTATTTTTAATTATAAACAAGGCTTGAAATGGCGCGGCAGTTTCAAAATTGGAATTCAAACTTTGACTGACTGTACCGGGTTTTAGTGAAACCAAAAATATTTAAATCTGTTTATGATTATCTTTATAACGAATCTGAAAAATCGAAATTTCATAGCAGAAATCAAAAGTTATGGCCAAATGAATTTTCAGAAAGGTCACTATAAAGTTTATATAGCCCGTGAAAATAGCCATTTTGCAAACGACCTCTGTTTTCGACGAAACCACTTTTGTTGGATCCGGGATGTCAAATTATTGCTTGATTTCAAATTCATAATTTTTGAAGTTAATATGTGAGCGTGGCGAAGGAAAATGTGTTTGGTCGATTTCAGTTAAATTGGATCGACCGGAAAAGGGCCATTTTTCAAACGGTCTCAGAATTCGACGAAACTAGTTTTGTTGGGACCGTATCATCAAAACATAGCTAGATTTATTTTTCTGAAATATTTGGGATCAGTATGTGTCCCCGGCAAATTGAAATGTACGTTCAAATCAAATATTGAATATTTTATATTTTAATTTGAAGTAAAACTGACTGAAATAGTCGAATGGGCCTACAAAACATATCCCATTGTGTTCGGAATGGGGGTATTTAGCTAAGGACGACAGTCGTTGTGTTTGGATTGGAGTTAGTATGTGAAGAGGGGTATTTTTGGGATTTTAAAAATATATAAATAAAAAAAAATACGGGCCAATCACCTTTATTCTCTGTCCCCGTAAAAATCCCCGTAACCCTCCCAGCGATCGTCGGAAATTGCTCACAGCTTTCCCCTACGATTTCTCCTTCCACATTCAATTAAAATGAGAGCCCCAGTTATGGTTTTTGTAGATTGTGACCCCCTCATCAAATCCATATCAGCCTCGCCTCCCCTCGTGTCGTCGTTCTCGAGTTAGGAACCTTGAAAGTCACCCCGTTTTGAGCTGAATCGGGCCTTCCTACGACCATCGGACTTGACGCGGTGGATACCCCCTTGTGCGCACCTCAAAGCTCTACCTCGTGGTGAAGACCGATCGAGGAATCGCTGCACGGATCTCGCAAAAATTCAAAACCTAGTTGTTAACCCAAAACTGAAAGGTACGGCTTTGAAATTTTAAAATGGTTTTAACACTATAAAGTGTTGCAAAGTATGATTAACTTCTAAAAATCATATCTTTTTGCTATGTGGTCAAAATCCAGTGAAACAAGAGACACCGGGACCCTGAGGGCGTCTTCTACATTCTAGAAGAGAACAGATATTTTTCTGAGCCTTCTACAATTTTTGGAGGAGTTGAACCCAATGTGAGATTTCTGAAATTATAAACAATATGGAAATGATGATGTACAAATTATATAGTCGATGTATGAGTTATATAAGCGTTGTACACCTCATGTATAAGCGTTGTATAAGTTGTATGTTCAATGTATAAATTATATATGCATTGTAAAAATGATATATGCATTGAAATGAATTGAAATGATATTGAAATGAAATCGAAATATATTTGTGTACGTATATATATATATATACACTCCCCTCGTCCACATACCATGGATGATATATATTGGTTGTGATATTGTTTGGATTGGTTGATGTGAAATTTGGTGAATATCATGAATGGTTGATTGAAAATGATTGATTGTGGTTGAAATCCCAATAGGATTAGTATATGGGAAAATTCGTCTGCGTACGAACTAGATATTGAATTCCCCATTGTCAAAAACCGCGAGGTTTTAAGGTAGAGCAAGGAGCCGTACTCGGGACGGTGTCAGTTTTCACTACCCTGCCGTTCTACTGCCGAAATTTTCTGAAATATTTCTGTGTTTGATTTATTTTCATGTATTGAAATATATTCATGTGATGAATGAAATGAAATGGTTTGAACGATAAAAATAACATTTTTATCGAAGGAACGAAATAAATTGTTTTACAATAAAAATCACATTTTTATCATCTATATGAAGTATATAAAATAATCATGTTTTGAAATAAATTGTTTTACAATAAAAATCACATTTTTATCATCTATATGAAGTATATAAAATAATCGTGTTTTGAAATAAATTGTTTTACAATAAAAATCACATTTTTATCATCTATATGAAGTATATAAAATAACCGTGTTTTGAAATAAATCGTTTTACAATAAAAATCACATTTTTATCATCTATACGAAGTATATAAAATAATCGTGTTTTGAAATAAATTGTTTACAATAAAAATCACATTTTTACTATATATATGAATTGGTAAAAATAGTGATGTGTTGAAATAAATATCTGTTGGATAAAAATTTCATTTTTATCAAATATATGAAATGAATATGGTTTTGAAATCGAAGAATCAATTATATTTTTATATATATAAATATAATTGAAATAAATCGAATAACGAAGCTGCAGTTCATATTTTGAAACCGTGATTTCAAACGATTATTGCGGGAGATCCGACCATCAGATTTTCCCAAAACCGAAACCGTTGGGTTCGCTTTGGAAATATCTTTCCAACGACACCAACTTTGCAAAGATCCAACGGTTGGATTGTCTGGAATGTTTAATTCAAATCTGAAGAAAAACAGCGCCAGAATCGATTATATATATATATATATATATAATTAAAATAAATCGAATAACGACGCTGCAGTTCGTATTTTGAAATCGAAACTTCAAACGATTGTACCGGGAGATCCGACTGTCGGATTTTCCCAAAACTGGAACCATTGGAGTCGTTTTGAAAAAATCTTTCTAATGGTATAAAATTTGTAAAGATCCAACAGTTAGATTTTCAGATGTATGTAAATCAAATCTGAAGAAAAACAGCGCCACGGCCGCGTTATGGCCTGAAGCGTCGTTTGAATGAATTGGCTATTTTTAAATGAATAAAAATAGCGATAAATCGTTATAAAATATTATAAACGTTATGGAATGGAAATAAACCAAATTTACCCGGTTTATTGGATATTTGATGGTTGAATGTGTTTGGCGTGAAATTTACATTAAAAGAACAGAATTATTAATGTCGAATAATTTAACCATTGAAATGAATTGATTTAAAATTCTAAATATACGTGAATTATTTGAAAAGGCCGAGTTGATTCTCATTTCAAATAATTGATCGACGATTAAAAGTCGAAGATATGAAGACGGTGCAAGACCGATGATCTTCACGTCGAATGGAGTGGTGCTACCGATGCTCATGATAGGAGTAGCTGCCTTGAAGGGGCTGAAGTGGTAGCCGTCCGGACGTACATGTTGATTGTACGGGTGTGCGAGGAATAAAGATCCTCCGGTTTCGTTTAGACCCAGAACGGACTTGTAAATGGATGTGTGTCTGACGTTGTATATTGACAATGTGGCATGCAGAGATGCTGTGATCAAGGCTTTTGTTGAAAAGCAGAGCTATGTAGTTGATGATCAAAACACGGTTTTGAATAGCTAGCTTTGTGTTTAGCATTGTTTCGCGTGCCTTACACCCCGGTATGAGCCAGAAACGGGCGAAGGATCCAGAGAGAACATGTGTTTCCTTCTAGCTAGGAGTGGTGTCATTTTTTTACACGGCCTGACATTTTACTTATGTGGATGATGGAAAGCGAGGCCTCGGTTGGTTCGGTCTCTTCGGAGCCGATGGTTTGGTCGGATATGACCAGTTGACGCCCCATAGGGCGGGGAAATGCTGTGTTAAGGCATTTTAATCCACGTCGATGGACCGGCCTTGTGGCTCCTAAGGGTCGATGCGGTCTGATCCTGAGACACAGGCTAGAGCGTCTCGAAGCGGTAAGGACAATCCCTTGCCTTGGTTCATGACGGAAATCCAATTTCCAAATACGACATCGTGCGGTTTTGATTGTATACTTATATATGGCGACATGATATATGGTACCCATGCCGTCAATGATTGATAGTTATGATTGAAGTTGTTTTTGAAATATATAAACACTAGCAATAATATCAAATGATTTTTTTTGCTCGTATCAAGCATATTTTTGCCATTATAAGGTAAAACTCTATCCTCCGGTTTGTGTTGCATTGTGTGATGGGAACTGAGTCTTATAATGGCTTCATTTTTATAAAAGCATTGCGATGTTTGAAAGATTTACTTGTTTTAAAGCACTGGAAATCCAATGGAGTAAACCCGTTCCGCGTTAGCGGCGTGGTCCTGTGATTGGCCATATTGTAAAATAAATTAAAGTAGATTTCTCATACCAGTCCCATGACTGACTCGTAGTTTGTTTCACTTGCAAACTCGGGTGTCCCTTTTTCTACACGGGCAACCTTGTATTCAGGTTTTAGCAGGCTCTTTCTGGATAGCTGGAGCTGAAGATGGATTCTATCATTTATCTCTTTTTATGCTGTTCAGCTCCTGTTGTACATATTATGTTTTGTTTCTGCTGTAGACATTTATGTAAAGCTGAACTATATTTGTACTAAGTATGATCCTGTATACTGTGTAACTCTGATGTTTATATTTATCTAGTGTATTCTGTTGTACATTAACTGGTGTATTTATCTATTTCTGTTCTGTTGTTATATGTTTATGTGTTACATTCCAAAGATTTCCTTTCCCACCGTCGTACGGGGGTTTGGGGTCGTCACGCTCAGGGTCTCCCGCAGTAGACCCTTGGATCCTCCAAGGCTGGTCCACACTTACGTTAGTGGATTGGCAATTCCTGAACACACGTTTCCCGGTCCTATAGGACCTACATCCATCGGCTCCCGCAGTAGCCTATATATCCGAATCGCCTCGCAATCCAACAACCACATAGGTAAAATAACAACAATGTCAGGGCTAGTAAAACGCTGACACCACCCATAGCTAGAAAGAAACGTCATGTCCTCTTTGGGTCCCTTATCCCGTTTTTAACTCATACCGAGGTGTGGGCCCCACGAATTAACACTATACACAAAGCTATGCTGTATTAAAGCCGTGCTTTGATCATCAACCATAAGACTCTGCTTTTCAACAGAAGCCTGGATCATTTGCATCTCATCATGCCACACAAGCAATTCACGCCATGCGATTGATGTCTATCGATATATAACCTCTGAGCTCGTACGTCTCAGAGAAGGGCGTTAAGCAAGAGAATAAATTCTCCGCCGCCAAACAGATATATATTTAATAGAGATCAATCAACACAGAATAAAATCCAATGTCAGACACACATCCATTTACAAGTTCGTTCTGGGTCTGAACGAAACCAGAGGCACCTTATTCCTCGTCCCGTATGTCCAATACAGGAGAGAGGTCCTCGCATATCCGGTCGATATCCAAGTACGTCTGGACGATCACCACTTATTACCTCGTCTTGGGTGTACAGACCAATCAAGACATAAGTAATCATCCAAACGATGTGAAGACCTCCGGTCTTCAACCACCATCTTCACCGTCGACTTATCGTCGAATCAGTTATCCAGAATGGGTTTAAACCCGGTCTTCCCGAATAACTCGCGTATCTAACAAACAAGTGCTATAAAACACAACATACGCCTCATTCCAATTCTGAATATTCTTTTATTTAAATATTCACATCCTTAGGGATTTTCTCCCATTAATTTTATCAAAGATAAATTCTTTAAAATTTATTCTTTAATCTTCCTTTGGATATCATTCAAACCATATTAAGGTTTTCCAAACTAGCCGGGATTAACGCACCTTACCGAAGTAATCATTTATTTAATTTCCCCATCCCAACCTATCCATCCCATGGAGCAAAACTGGTATTACTCCATAACTAACACCACAGCGTTATCGGTAAATTTAATTACCATTTCACATTCAAATCTAATTAAAGATTTAACTATTGTAGGAGAAAAACTGGTGATACTCCATTCTCGATCATTTCCCAAATTTGATAATTTAAATTATCAATTCGCATTTCAATCTAATTAAAGATTCATTAAAACTCCACTTAGTTTTAATCTTCCCAAAAATCAATATTAATGATTATTAAACTTTGGAAACACAAACATGCCGCATCGACAATCTACACCGTACTATTGATTTCTACCGATATATAACCTCTAAGCTCGTACGTCATAGAGAAGGGTGTTAAGCAAGAGAATAAATTCTCAGCCACCAAATAGATATATATTTAGCAGAGATCAACCATATAGTTTGAAATACAATGTTAGACATGTAATCCAATCTTTAACTGGGTTAAAGAACTAATGTCATTTAAAACACAGTTCACAATAAACCCAAATCACATTCCATTAATTATGGAATCTTCATGGAAAACCAAATCAATATATAATCGATATCAATTTCCGTATCCGATGAATAATATAAATGGAATAACGACAGAACCTTTTAAATTCCATATGTATTAACAGTCTTCCTCCACAAAAGTTCACTTCAATTATTATCAATCGAATTCCATTCAATTTCAATTTAATATATTAAATTGGAAAACTTTACTTTGGAAAATTCCTGTTAAATCTTAATAAAAAGATTTATAAATTCCAAATCACATTTCATTGTAAATTGGGTTAAAGAATGAATGTCGTTAAAAACATAGTTCACAATAAACCCAAATCATATTCCATTAATTATCGAGCTAAAGAACAAGTATTATTTAAAACACCGTTCACGATAAACCCAAAAATCAATTCCACTTCAATTCCAATTAAATATTAATTAATTGGTATACTTCATTAAATCTGAATAAAAAGATTTAATCTTTTCTAAACTGGGTTTAAGAACAGTGTTAATGAAGACACCATTCACGACAAACCCAAATCCCATTTGATATTAAATACAAGGCTCTGAATAGAAAATATATCTTCTTATATTCAATATCAAATTCTAAAATCAACAAATATCATCATATTGGAATAATGATATATATCTTCCAAATTCCTCCACAATATCCGTATAATCACGGAATCCAATATTGAAATATTCCGAAGATAATTTCGATTCAAATCCATTCCAATTCATATATTGGAAATTCCGGTTATTTTTAAAACCATTTCAAATCCAATTTAATTATTTAAAAATATTGGATTTATAATTCTAGTTCATAACTAATTCATTTCAATAAAAATATATTTTTATCCTTTCAAATATGGAATTTTTCATCCCAATTCTTTCCAAATCAGTTATTATTATTTTACACAAATTATTGATATTTTTAATAATTTTATCAAGGCCCGTATAGTCGATTTCCATAAATGGCCATCGAACTGCACTTACAGCGACCTTTTCCAAATTTGATTTGGACATGATTCCAAATCCAACCGTTAGATTTCAAATCTATCATATTCCTTAGAAATCTCTTTTCGATACGAACCCAACGGTTCCGGTTTTAGGAGAATCCGATGGTCGGATCTCCCGTAATGTCCATTCGAAGTCAATGGTCGAAATTCGCGAACTGCCGCGGCGCGTTCTATTCAGGCCATTATATATATATATATAATATTATATATATTTCATCGATTTCCATTTAAAACGTATTTTATAAATTGTTTTAAATTCATTTTCAAAACGATTTCAACTTCATATTCAATTTCAAATCAAAATTGAATATTCCATATCATCGATATATAAATGATAGTATTTTCCAAACAATATATTCTGAAATCATTTCCTTTTCGATATTCATTATATAAATGAATAATATTGATATAAATATCGTTCACGTCTAAATGGCGTTAATCTAGTCAACATGGCTTTATATATTTAAATATATTCGTGTCCATCCCAAATCGGACATCAAAATCAGATTTTGATTCTTTTCTTAATATTATTTTAAACTTTTCATTATTCTAAAATATTCATTATTCATTATTCTTTCTGAACTAGAATCAGACACGGTCAATTACCATATAAAGTTAATTATATGGATTTCATACAACACATGTACACACCAATAATCAAACAAAGTCAACCATCATCCAGAGTGCATTACATAACTGCATAAGCATTAAATACAAATAATCAACGCTTATAACAGCCTGTCAACCAATCGATTGACATACAACTAAATATTGGGATTAGTGTATGTCCAATATCATCCCCATACCCGTGTGGGGTTTCCAAACAACAAACATTGATTTATTTGTGCAGTTGGGCGATGTGTAAAATATATCGTCCTAATCAATATCAGTCAAATGTGTGTACATAAACAAATCGTCCGATTTGTTAATGAATATTTATTTAATTCATATACACGTTAAAATTATATTTTAACTACAAAATATTTTATTCCATTCCACATCACACAATCAAATCAAACAAATCGTCCATGATTTGTGGACGATGGGTGTCGGGTGCTGCTAAGCACCGTCTGCATCCTAGTATATATTTTTAACTAGCAAATAAAATTAAAGTGAGAAGTTCTCACCTTTGGGATCCACTCCGCCAGTCCTATATTGGACGATGGTTTGGATTTACCCGACATTCCAACTCCATCTTTCCACGCTGTTCATAAATAAAAATCACATTTTTATTTCAACGCTACATGGATAAAAATCACATTTTTATTACTTTGCTATATTTATGAAAATCAAATTTTTATAGCGCTAAAAAATGAATTTTTATATAACTAAAAATCAAATCTTTTCGCTACAACATATATAAAAATTGCATTTTTTATATTGTTTTTCATATAATGAAAACAACATTTTTTCAAATATAATAATCCATTCCTTACAACGCTTCTTATATAATAAAATTCGATTTTTTATAACTTTAAAATTGAGAATGAATTCAACGCGTTATATATATAGATCGAGTACTTTTAAAACAAGGTTATTTCAGTTAAAAATCATATTTTTAATTACATTGTACAAATAAAAATAAAATAAATAAAAAGACTTATAGCGGTTTGAGGGGAGCATGGCAGCGCCGTTGTGTAAGGTTGCGGGGGAAGGCTGCGGCGGTGGGGTGTGGGCCAGGGGGTGGTGGCACTAGGGTTTAAATCGATATGGGGGGTTTTGGAACTGAGGGGATTCGCGGGTTCAATGGGGGAGAGGGTGGAGGCCAGGGATGTGGAGGGGAGGTTGGTCGGCAGCGTCGGAGGATAGGCGGCGCGGCGGTGGAGCCCGCAGGGCGGCGGGCGGCGGTCTGAATTTAAGGCGTCGGGTTTTTTTATTTAAAAGGGGATGGCTTTTTTCTGTGGAGAATTTAGGGTTATAACCCTATAATATATATTTAATTTAATATTTTAATTAATTCCCAAAAAAGTAACTTTTAAATTTCGAACTCCAAACGAAACCCACCGACTATCATCCATAAATAATTACCCCCTTTCCAAACACAATGGGATACACCCCGTAAGCCAATTCGTCAGTTACGATCAGTTTTCATCAAAATCAAAATATAAATTTATATATTGAATTTGAGTGCACATTTTAATTTACTAGGGCCACATACTGACTCTGAAAATTCCAGAAAATTTATTTCTAGCTTCGTATTGACGATACGATCCTAACAAAACTAATTTCGTCGAATTTGAAGACCGTTTGAAAAATGGCCATTTTCTAGTCGATCCAAATTGATCAAAACTGTCCAAACAAGTTTTCTTTTGCAATGCTCACATATTGATCCCAAAAATTATGAAAATTAGAATCTAGCAATAACTTGACATCCCGGATCGAACAAAAGTGGTTTCGTCGAGCGACTATTCTGAATTTTCAACCGGGCAAAACTTTTTATTCCTACTATGAAATTTCAATTTTTCGGATTCGTTGGAAAGATATTTTCAAACAGATTCAAATATTTTTGGTTTTGCTAAAATCCGGTTTATTTTGAATCCTGTACATTCATTTGAAATTTGAAATCGAATTTTCAAACTACCGCGCCATTTCCAATTTATTTTATAATTAAAATATATATTATTCGTTTTAACTTCGTCGAAAATAAATTTTCCGTTCTTATTATTTAAAATAATTCATTTTAAATATTCAAAATTCATTAAAATTGCCAAAATAAAAATTTTTAATTGGTTCTGATTTTCCGGGTTGTTACAATCTGTAATAACCCAGAAAAAGTGAACCAGTTTAAATTTTTTAAATTTGGTTATTACCAAAGAATTTGAATGGTTGAAATAGCATATTTCAATAAAATATAGAATTTTGTATGGTATAGCAGTTTGAAATTTTGAATACAAACTTAGTCTGACTGTACAGGGTGGAAAATAGAACGGATTTTAACAAAACTGAAAATATTTAAATCTGTTTATGAATACCTTTCTAACGAATCTGAAAAATCGAAGTTTCATATCGGGAATCAAAAGTTAAGGCCAAATGAATTTTCAGAAAGGTCGCTATATAGTATATATAGCCCTTGAAAATTGAGATTTTGCATACGACCTCGGAATTCGACAAAACCATTTTTGTTGGGTCCGGGATGTCAAATTATTGCTAAGTTTCAAATTTCATAATTTTTGAAGCTAGTATGTGAGCGGGGCAAAAGAAAATGTGATTGGTCTACTTAAAAATGGCCGTTTTTCAAACGAGCTCAGAATTCAACGAAACTGGTTTTGTTAGGACCGTATCGTCAAAACAAAGCTAGATTTATTTTTCTGGAATTTTTCGATTCAGTTTGTGGCCCTGGCAAATTGAAATGTACGTGTAAATTAAATATCGAATGTTTTATATTTTAATTTGAAAAATAACTGACTGTAACAGTCGAAATGGCCAACGAAACATATCCCATTATGTTCGGAATAGGGGTAATTAGCTAGGGGCGATAGTCGTTGGGTTTGATTTCGAGTTCGTGTGTGGAAGGGGGTATTTTAGGAATTAAATAAATTAAAAATTAAAATAAAAAGGGCGGACCAATCACAATTCTTCTCCTTCATCGAAACTCCCTATCGCGACGCGGAAAAAGCTCCGAAACTTCTCTCTTCAATTTCTCCACAACCACACAATGAAATCAAGCAAACTCAGATCCATTTTGAAGAGCGTTCAGAGATCTTCAAATCCATAGCAATTTCAAGAATTATCGTTGAGTATTGAGGGAGTTATAACGTCGGGAATGTCCGAACTTTGCGCCGCCGCCGAGGGTGTTGGAGACCACCGAGCTGATCATCTCGGGTAGCGTTGGGAAGCTCTTCCCTTCCTCTTCGACGCAGCGCTGGCCGTTCGTCCTATCGCTTCGTGGTTTTGCCGAAAAGTTTAACCCTAGTTTTCGAAATCAAAAAAGGTATACGGCTAAACCTATTTTCAACTGATTTTTACACTATAAAGCGTTGCAAACTTGTAAAAATCGTATCTTTTTGCTATGTTAACGAAATTCGATGAAACAGGAGACACCGTGACCGCAAGGTGGCTCTCTACATTCTAGAAGAAGCCGCGGATTTTTCTGACCTTCCTACGATTTTTAGCACTGCAATAACCAATGTGAGGAATCTAAACTATTTGTGGGAATGAAATCGCATTGTATAAATTATATAAGCGAAGTGTAAATTATATACGCATTGTATACCTCATGTACATGTGTTGTATAAGTTATATTAGCGATGTATAAATTATACAAGCGTTGTTTGAAACATATATGCTTTGAATTGTGATGAAATGCAAGTGAATTATTATATTATATATATATATATATATACTCCCCTCGTCCACAGACCATGGACGATATTTATTGCTTGTGATTGACGTGATATTATATGGTATGACGAATGGTTGGAAATAATTGTTTGTGGTTGATATTGTGGTTGAAACTTGAAAATTACCCTCTTGTGGTTGAAACAAAATAGAATAGGATTGTGGAATTGAAAATAAAACATGCCGCCTGCGTGCGAACTAGATGCATGATCCCCATTGTAAAAAACCGCATGGTTTTAAGGTAGAGCGAGGAGCCGTACTAGGGACGGTCCCGGTTTTAACTACCCTGCCGTTATGCTGCCGAAATTTTCTGAAATATTTATGTGTTAGAATAATTCATTCATTGAAATAAATTACATATGCTATAGCGAATATTCATGTGTTGAGTTGCAATTCATTCGTTGAGTTGAAATTCATGTGTTGAATATTATTTGAATTTAAACAAATGGCTTTAGCGATAAAAATCACATTTTTATATATATACAAACTATATCGAATATTCATGTGTTGAGTTGCAATTCATTCGTTGAGTTGAAATTCATGTGTTGAATATTATTTGAATTTAAACAAATGGCTTTAGCGATAAAAATCACATTTTTATATATATACAAACTATATAGAATATTCATGTGTTGAGTTGCAATTCATTCGTTGAGTTGAAATTCATGTGTTGAATATTATTTGAATTTAAACAAATGGCTTTAGCGATAAAAGTCACATTTTTATATATATACAAACTATATAGAATATTCATGTGTTGAATTGCAATTCATTCGTTGAGTTGAAGTTCATGTGTTGAATGTTATCATCTTTTAAAAATAAAATGAATCGACAATGAAAACTATATTTTTATAGTGAATATGAAGAGTTAAAAATACACACGTGTCGAATAAATATTTTTAATGATAAAAATATTTCTTTTATCATGTATACGCTTAGTTAAAAATACACACGTGTCGAATAAATATTTTTGATGATAAAAATATTTCTTTTATCATGTATACGCTTAGTTAAAAATACACACGTGTCGAATAAATATTTTTGATGATAAAAATATTTCTTTTATCACGTATACGCTTAGTTAAAAATACACATGTGTTGAAATAAATAATAGTTTGCTAGAAATATTATTATTAGCTTTGTTCTGCATATATATACATGTGTTGAACAAGAAAAATGGATTAGCTGTAGAGTAAAGAATTATTTGCGTGCCCGACAAATAGGTAAACCTTGATGAGTTGGCTGCGCAATTTTATTTATATATCAACTCCTGTGAATGCCATTGGATGCGGAGTGCTGGTTATTCTGTGTGAAATAATAAACGTCGCCATAGGATAGTAACAGTTAATTTTGAACTACACTACATGGCATACTTCTTGACGATAGGCATACTTCATCATATTCCACATAAGCAATTGGAGCTTGTGTGACGAGGTGGAAGATTTACCATATAAGCAAGAGGCTTGTATGACGATGACTATGTACTACAGGTTGAACTGATCACTGATATGGACTATATAAATTATAACGATAAACTGCCAGATTAATAAAAACCCCATACGGGTCTGGAGTTGACAATAATCACGTCGCTCTTGTTATTAGATACGACACATGGACTATTTATTTCCACACGGAAACGGGGTGACAGGAATTTATTCTCTGGAGTGATTATCAGTACATGCTCCCCCGTAAGCACCAAAATATATCACTATAAATATGTGAATGCTTTTTAGGATTTATTGGGTACCTAATACGGCCCAATAAATTTCCAAACCCCTCCCCGTACAAAGGAGGTTATGGCGAAAATTTTCGAAATATTAAGGCGTTAGTGAAATATTTGAAGTGAAAACGAAGTTGAAAATATAGTATGAACTATAGTTGAAATTATAGAATGAACTATATTTATATATATAAATATAAGTATAATTAAAGGAAATAGAGGCCGTGCAGTTCGTGTTTCGGAATCGTAATTTGAAACGATTAGTGTGAGAAATCCGACCATCGGATTTTCCCGAAACCGCAACCGCTGGGTTCGCCTTGGAAATATCTTTCCAACGGCACCAACCTTGTCAAAATCCAACGGTTGGATTGTCCAGAATGTTTAATTCAAATCTGAAGAAAAACAGCGCCAGAATCGTTTATATTTATATATAAATATAAATATAATTAAATTAAATCGAATAACGACGCTGCAGTTCGAATTTTGAAACCGTAATTTCAAACGACTAGTGTGGAAGATTCGACCGTCGGATTCTCACGAAACTGGAACCGTTGGGTTCGCTTTGGGAATATCTTCCCACTGATATAGACTTAGTAGAAATCCAACGGTTAGATTTTCCGATATGTGTAAAACAAATTAAGGGAAAAACAGCGCCAGTGCCACGGCACGACCTGAAACGTCGTTTAATTAAATATGGCCATTTTTAAATAAATAAAAATGGCGAAAAATCATTATAAAATATTATAAGCAATATTGATTGAGAATAAACCAAATGGGCTTGAATTGTTTGATATTTGATGGTTGTATGTGTATGACATGAAAATAACACTAAAGAACCGAAAGATGGATGTCAAATAATATAACCATAAAATGAATCGATTTAAATTCTAATGACGTGAATTATTTGAAAAGGCCGAGCTAACCCTCATTTCAAATAATTTATCGAGCGATTCGAATTGGAAAATGCAAAGACGATTCAAGACCGACGATCTTCGTATCGGTTGGATGGGCGCTACTGAGGTTCCTGACCGGAGTAGCTACCGGAAGGGGACGGAAGTAGTAGCCGTCTGGACGTATGTGTTGATTTTACGGATTTGCGAGGAATTTGACGCCTCCGGTTTCGTTCAGACCCAGGACGCACTTGTAAATGGACTGTGTGTCTGACATTGGATTTTGTTCTATACTGATTGATCTCTGTTAAATATACATCTGTTTGGCGGCGGAGAATTTATTCTTTTGCTTAACGCCCTTCTCTGAGACGTACGAGCTCAGGGGTTATATATCGATGGAAATCAATCGTATGGAGTGGACCGCCTATGTGGCATGCCAAGATGCTGTGATCAAGGCTTCTGTTGCAAAGCAAAGTCTTGTGGATGATGATCTAAGCACGGTCTGCGTGACCTGGCTTTGTGTATTTCGTAGATTCGCGAGCCTCACACCTCGGTATGAGTCAAAAACGGGATAAGGACCCAAGGAGAGCATGACGTTTCTTTCTAGCTATGGTGTTGTCAGTGACTTATCAGCCCTGACATTTATATCTATTTTTCACCTATGTGGTTGTTGAATGCGAGGCGCCTCGATTATAGGTCTGTAAGGACCGGGAAACGTGTACTCAGGAATAATTAATCCTCAAACGTAAGAGAGGACCGGCCTTGGAGGATCCAGGGTTACCCAGAGTGTGTAGTCCTGAGGCATTTGCTAGAGTGTCTCAAAGCGGAGAGGAGCTTGCCCCTTGCCTCGACTCATGACGGAAATCCAATTCCTAATACGAAATAACGGACTTGATTGTAGAACTAGTATGGCGACATAGTAGATGGTAGTTATGCCGCCTGTGATTGATATTTATGATGCTATTCGCTTTTGGAACATATATGCACTAGCAATAATATCAATTGATTTTGCTTTATACGTATCAAGCATATTTGGCCATTATAAGGTAAAACTCTATCCTCCGGCTTGCGTTGCATTGTATGATGGGACTTGAGTCTTATAATGGCTTCATTCTTTTTAAAAAGCATTGCGTTGTTTTAAAAGAATTTACTTTGTTTTAAATGCACTAGCAATCACTGGAGTAAACCCGTTCCGCGAAAGTGGCGTGGTCCTATGATTTGCGTATTACTGTTGTTAAACTGTTAAATAGATTCCTCATACCAGTCCCCATGACTGACTCGTTGTTTGTTTCACTTTGCAAACGCGGGTGCCCTTATTTTCACACGGGCAGCCTAGTACACCGGTGACAGGTTGTTTTTGGCTCTGCACTGCTACATAGAGTGCATTTTTGGCTCATGGCGAGGCTGACTTCACAGAGATGACTTTGACATTTTCCGCCATAACTGTACTTATATTATGATTCCGCCACTGGCGATGCAGACTGATTTACTTTCCGTATTTCTTACTATATGTATATGTATTCCAAATTCGGCGTTGTAGACTGATACCCTTATTATGTCTCACTGTATGTATGTATTCCGCCTCTGGCGATGATGACTGATCACTTTCCTTCTTATTTACTAAGTTATATCCCACGCTATGCTATTCTGATGCTATTACATGTTGTGATTCCGCTGTCATATCCATGTAAAATTTATTCTATTTATTGTTTCTGCTATTATCTGTACTCTGCTATGATGATTAATGTGTTATATTCCGATGATTATCCTTAATACCGCCCCTCGGATTTTGGGATCGTCACAATTGGTATCAGAGCTTTGGTTAACCTTAGTTCCGGGATCTAACACATTAAACACCTCGTCAGAATAGAATCAGTAGTGTTCTAATGCGAGTAGCTCATTAGAGATAGGATTAGCAATGTCCTAGAATGAGCTAAGCAGATTAGCAAAACAATTTGATCAGTACATCATCATTATCTTTCCTTGTATTCCCCTGCTTTATCATTTATGAAAATTATCAAATCTGTGAGCTTGACTCTTTTCTTGCTTATACAGTATTCTCTTAGATGGCTACACGAGGAGCAGCAGCTAGAGGAGGCCGTGGAGGCCGAGGTGATGCAGCAGGAGGACGGGGGAATATCCCCGTAGTAGTGGAAGGCCCTATTGTTCAGCCTCCAGCACCAGAAGACTTTGAGCTAGATAAAGTAGCGAAGAGGTACAGAAACCTTGGGGGAAACCTTTTACTGGCACTGGCACAATGACCGAGGCTATAGCTTGGTTGAAGACCTGTGAGAAAATCTTTGAAGGCATGGGTATAGGAACCAACAATAAAGCAAGACTTGGCATTTGGCTCCTTCAGGAGGAAGCAGAGCTGTGGTGGGATGCCATTACCTCAGAGGATGCAGCTGGTACTGTCAGAACTTGGGAGCAATTCAAAACTATGTTCAATGAGAAGTTTGTACCTGAACAGGCTCTAGAGAGGATGCGAGAGCAGTTTGCTACTCTCCAGCAAGGAGATCTCTCTATTCAGGATTATCTAAATAAGTTCACCCAGTTGTCGCGCTATGCTCCAGAGCTGATTTTGACCAACAAAGCAAAGAACAAGAGATTCATATTTCGGCTGAAGCGCAAGTACCATGATAGAGCTATGAGCAACATCAAACTCTCCTTTCCAGAATTAGTAGAGATGACTTGCAATTACGAAGACATGGATGAAAGGCACGCTAGCCAAGACCGCGCCAAAGGCCAAGCTGGGAATAAGCGCAAGGCCTCAACAGATCAACCCGAATCTAGCATTACCGCGGCCGCTACTCAGAAACCTGCAAAGATCCCGAAAGGAAATTGCTACAACTGCGGGAAGCCGGTTCACTTTTCTAATGTATGCAAAGCCCCGAGGAAGCCAAAGGCAAATGACTCAGCCGAATGCTACAACTGCCATAAGAAGGGGCACTATAGCAGGAACTGTTCTCTGAAGCAGAATGCACAAGTGGCTCATGTCTATGACGGGAAGACCCCGCTAGCTACCACCGATGGATCAGGTAAACCCGATGTCTTGGGAGGTACCCTTACCATTAAAAATATTCCTGTTTCTGTACTTTTTGATACTGGTGCATCACGTAGCTTCATTTCTGGTAACCTTGTTCACAAATTAAAATTGAAACGAAGAAAACTTAATGAACCAATTAAAGTTCAAAACCCGATAGGAGGTTCTGTTAGTCTCAGTTCATACTGTAGAGTGCCTATCTCCTATTCCTTCTACAAGTTTCCCATCAACTTAATAATAATGAATCTATTGGAATTCGATGTTATTCTCGGTTTGGAATGGTTAACCAAATATAAGGCTAAAGTTAGATGTGCCGAACGAATCGTTAAAATCAAAACGAAGCTTGGACCTATATGTATACCATGCCATGGCTCAGCAATTAATAGAACAGAATTTTGGTCTTCTTTAGAAATTACTCCCCCTTCATTAGAAAGATACTGGTCGTTCAAAACTATGCGGATGTGTTTGAAGAAGTAGAAAACTTACCGCCGCAAAGAGAAATTGAATTTAGGATAGATCTAATTCCTAACGCCCGACCAGTAGTACATCCAATTAGAAGAATGGCCCCGAAAGAAAAAGAAGAGTTAAGTAGTCAAACCCGAGAATTGCTTTGGAAAGGTCTAATCAGACCGAGCTTTTCAGCATGGGGAGCCGCAGTAGTATTTGTCCCAAAATCAGACGGTACTCTAAGACTTTGTGTTGATTACCGAGATCTCAATAAACAGACAATGAAGAACAAATATCCCTTGCCACGAATAGACGAACTGTTAGATCAATTAAATGGAGCAATAGTATTCTCTAGAATGGACCTAGCTACAGGTTTCCACCAATTACGTATAGCCGAAGACTGTGTTCCTTTGACAGCCTTCAGGGGTCCCGATTTATTCTACGAATGGTTAGTAATGCCATTCGGCTTGTGTAACGCTCCGGCATACTTCGTCGATCTTATGAACAGAGTGTTCCGTGGTGTGTTGAATAAATTTGTTCTAGTCTTCATCGATGACATTTTAATCTACTCCAAGTCGGAAGACGAACATGCAAAACATTTAGATCAAGTGTTGAAAATTCTAAGGAGAAATGTCTTGAAAGCTAAATTTTCTAAGTGTGTCTTCTGGCAGAATGAAGTTAAATTCCTAGGCCATGTCGTATCAAAAGAAGGAATTGCTGTAGACCCAAGCAAAATTACAGCGATTCAGAATTGGAAACAACCTACTACCCCCACAGAAGTTCGAAGTTTCCTTGGATTGGCTAGTTACTATCGAAAATTCGTTCAGGATTTTTCAAAGATATCAGGAGTTTTGACAAAGCTTACAAAGAAGCATGAGAAATTCAAATGGACTCCCGAATGTGAAGAAGCTTTCCAGGAGCTGAAACTGAAGTCGACAACCACTCCAGTATTGATAATTATAGAAGGTAATCAAGACTTGACTGTATGGACAGATGCTTCTATTAGAGGGCTAGGCGCAGTGTTAATGCAATAAGGCCAAGTGATCGCTTATGCCAGCCGTCAACTAAAGCCGCATGAAAGAAACTATGCAACTCATGATCTTGAGTTATTAGCCATCGTGTTTGCTTTAAGAATCTGGAGGCATTATTTACTGGGCGAGAAGTTCGAACTATTTACCGATCATCAATCCTTGAAATATCTATTCACCCAGAAAGATCTAAATTTGAGACAACAGCGTTGGTTAGAATTCCTTGCAGCATACGATTTTGAAATTCTATACACTCCAGGGAAAGCCAATGTTATAGCCGATGCGCTCAGCAGAAAGAATGAAATCATCGCCAGTTTTGTCATCACGTCTTCATTAATAGACAGGATCTCGACCATTCAGAAAGACGATGAATTTATTCAAAGAATCAGTCAGAGAGTCAAAGGAGGTGAATCCACAAGTTTTTGACTCGATGACAAAGGAGTTCTAAGATTAAAGGGCAGAATTTGCATCCCAAACCTTCCCGAGCTCAGAAGAGAAATACTTAATGAGTGCCACAAATCCAAATTAAGTATCCATCCCGGTGTGAGCAAAATGTATAACGATATCAAACGCACATTCTGGTGGAGAGCTTTGAAAAGAGATATCTCATTATATGTTAACAGATGCCCCACTTGTCAACTAGTTAAGAGTGATCAGCAGAAATTGGCTGGATTATTACAACCCTTAGAAATTCCAGGATGGAAGTGGGAACAAATTTCGATGGACTTCATCGATGGCTTGCCTCGAACTAAGAAAGGAAACTACAGTATATGGGTAATCGTAGATCGCTTCACGAAGACTGCCCATTTCATACCTGTCCGATCCAATAGAACGGCTCAAAGTCTAGCACAGATTTACTTCAAAGAAATAGTTAAACTACATGGAGTGCCACTCAATATAGTCAGTGATAGAGATCCCCTGTTTACTAGCAAATTCTGGGAAGCATTCCAGGAAGAATTGGGAACCAAATTGAATCTAAGCACCGCTTATCACCCTCAGACAGACGGCCAAACTGAGCGGGTGAATAGAATTTTAGAAGATTTGCTGCGAGCTTGCGTTATCGATTTTGGAGGCTTGTGGGAAGATCACTTGCATTTAGCCGAATTCTCTTACAACAATAGCTATCAAGCAAGTTTGGGAATGTCTCCATTTGAAGCATTATACGGTAGACCATGCAGATCTCCCGCATGTTGGGTAGAACCTAGCAACAGACTTGTGTTAGGGCCCGATATGATTCAAGAAGCATCGGATAAAGTCGATTTCATTAAGAAGCGATTAAAAACCGCACAGAGCCGACAGAAGAGTTATGCTGATGCGAGAAGAAGGGATATATCGTTTGTCGTTGGCGATTATGTTTATTTAAGAGTTTCTCCAATGCGGGGAGTAATCAGATTTGGCAAGACTGGGAAGTTGGCACCGAGATTTATTGGTCCCTTTCCTATACTTGAACGGATTGGAACTCTTGCATATAGGGTTTCATTACCTAATTGGTTGCCTAGTATACATGATGTGTTCCACGTATCTCAACTCAGAAAACATGTTCATGATCCCGACCTTGTTGTGGAGGAAGCAGCGCAACATGATATTTACATAACTCCAGAATTAGCACTCAAGAGAGAGCCATTAAAGATAGTTGGCAAAGAAACTAGAGAGCTAAGGAGGAAAAAGATTCATCTAGTCAAAGTGCAGTGGAGTAGTGATCCTAGAGACTGTACTTGGGAGACTGAGGAAAGCATTAAACAAGCTTATCCCAAATGCAGAGTGGATATCTCTGACTAACTCCGGTGAAAGGTACCTTTACAATACTTTGCATTTACATTTTATTTCCTGCTTAGCTGTTATTTCCTTTTCGAGGACGAAAAGTTTTAAGTGGGGGAGATTGTAATAACCCGGAAAAAGTGAACCAATTTAAAATTTTTAAATTTGGTTATTACCAAAGAATTTGAATGGTTGAAATAGCATATTTCAATAAAATATAGAATTTGGTATGGTATAGCAGTTTGAAATTTTGAATACAAACTTAGTCTGACTGTACCGGGTGGAAAATAGAACGGATTTTAACGAAACTGAAAATATTTAAATCTGTTTATGAATATCTTTCTAACGAATCTGAAAAATCGAAGTTTCATAGCGGGAATCAAAAGTTATGGCCAAATGAATTTTCAGAAAGGTCGATATATAGTATATATAGCCCTTGAAAATTGAGATTTTGCATACGACCTCAGAATTCGACGAAACCATTTTTGTTGGGTCCGAGATGTCAAATTATTGCTAAGTTTCAAATTTCATAATTTTTGAAGCTAGTATGTGAGCGGGCCAAAAGAAAATGTGATTGGTCAAATTCTGTTAAAAAGGGTCGACTTAAAAATGGCCGTTTTTCAAACGAGCTCAGAATTCGACGAAACTGGTTTTGTTAGGACCGTATAGTCAAAACAAAGCTAGATTTATTTTTCTGGAATTTTTCGATTCAGTTTGTGGCCCTGGCAAATTGAAATGTACGTGTAAATTAAATATCGAATGTTTTATATTTTAATTTGAAAAATAACTGACTGTAACAGTCGAAATGGCCAACGAAACATATCCCATTGTGTTCGGAATAGGGGTAATTAGCTAGGGGCAATAGTCGTTGGGTTTGATTTCGAGTTCGTGTGTGGAAGGGGGTATTTTAGGAATTAAATAAATTAAAAATTAAAATAAAAAGGGCGGACCAATCACAATTCTTCTCCTTCATCGAAACTCCCTGTCGAGACGCGGAAAAAGCTCCGAAACTTCTCTCTTCAATTTCTCCACAACCACACAACGAAATCAAGAAAACTCAGATCCATTTTGAAGAGCGTTCAGAGATCTTCAAATCCATAGCAATTTCAAGAATTATCGTTGAGTATTGAGGGAGTTATAACATCGAGAAGGTCCGAACTTTGCACCGCCGCCGTGGGTGCTGGAGACCACCGAGCTGATCTTCTCGGGTAGCGTTGGGAAGCTCTTCCCTTCCTCTTCGACGCAGCGCTGGTCGTTCGTCCTATCGCTTCGTGGTTTTGCTGAAAAGTTTAACCCTAGTTTTCGAAATCAAAAAAGGTATACGGCTAAACCTATTTTCAACTGATTTTTACACTATAAAGCGTTGCAAACTTGTAAAAATCGTATCTTTTTGCTATGTTAACGAAATTCGATAAAACAGGAGACACCTTGACCGCAAGGAGGCTCTCTACATTCTAGAAGAAGCCGCGGATTTTTCTGACCTTCCTACGATTTTTAGCACTGCAATAACCAATGTGAGGAATCTAAACTATTTGTGGGAATGAAATCGCGTTGTATAAATTATATAAGCGAAGTGTAAATTATATACGCATTGTATACCTCATGTACATGTGTCGTATAAGTTATATTAGCGATGTATAAATTATACAAGCGTTGTTTGAAACATATATGCTTTGAATTGTGATGAAATGCAAGTGAATTATTATATTATATATATATATACTCCCCTCGTCCACAGACCATGGACGATATTTATTGCTTGTGATTGACGTGATATTATATGGTATGATGAATGGTTGGAAATAATTGTTTGTGGTTGATATTGTGGTTGAAAAATACCCTCTTGTGGTTGAAACAAAATAGAATAGGATTGTGGAATTGAAAATAAAACATGCCACCTGCGTGCGAACTAGATGCATGATCCCCATTGTTAAAAACCGCAAGGTTTTAAGGTAGAGCGAGGAGCCGTACTAGGGACGGTCCCGGTTTTAACTACCCTGCCGTTATGCTGCCGAAATTTTCTGAAATATTTATGTGTTAGAATAATTTTCATTCGTTGAAATAAATTACATATGCTATAGCGAATATTCAAGTGTTGAGTTGCAATTCATTCGTTGAGTTGAAATTCATGCGTTGAATATTATTTGAATTTACACAAATGGCTTTAGCGATAAAAATCACATTTTTATATATATACAAACTATATCGAATATTCATGTGTTGAGTTGCAATTCATTCGTTGAGTTGAAATTCATGTGTTGAATATTATTTGAATTTAAACAAATGGCTTTAGCGATAAAAATCACATTTTTATATATATACAAACTATATAGAATATTCATGTGTTGAGTTGCAATTCATTCGTTGAGTTGCAATTCATTCGTTGAGTTGAAATTCATGTGTTGAATATTATTTGAATTTAAACAAATGGCTTTAGCGATAAAAATCACATTTTTATATATATACAAACTATATAGAATATTCATGTGTTGAATTGCAATTCATTCGTTGAGTTGAAGTTCATGTGTTGAATGTTATCATCTTTTAAAAATAAAATGAATCGACAATGAAAACTATTTTTTTATAGTGAATATGAAGAGTTAAAAATACACACGTGTCGAATAAATATTTTTAATGATAAAAATATTTCTTTTATCATGTATACGCTTAGTTAAAAATACACACGTGTCGAATAAATATTTTTGATGATAAAAAATTTCTTTTATCATGTATACGCTTAGTTAAAAATACACACGTGTCGAATAAATATTTTTGATGATAAAAATATTTCTTTTATCATGTATACGCTTAGTTAAAAATACACATGTGTTGAAATAAATAATAGTTTGCTAGAAATATTATTATTAGCTTTGTTCTGCATATATATACATGTGTTGAACAGGAAAAATGGATTAGCTGTAGAGTAAAGAATTATTTGCGTGCCCGACAAATAGGTAAACCTTGATGAGTTGGCTGCGCAATTTTATTTATATATCAACTCCTGTGAATGCCATTGGATGCGGAGTGCTGGTTATTCTGTGTGAAATAATAAACGTCGCCATAGGATAGTAACAATTAATTTTGAACTACACTACATGGCATACTTCTTGACGATAGGCATACTTCATCATATTCACATAAGCAATTGGAGCTTGTGTGACGAGGTGGAAGATTTACCATATAAGCAAGAGGCTTGTATGGCGATGACTATGTACTACAGGTTGAACTGATGACTGATATGGACTATATAAATTATAACGATAAACTGCCAGATTAATAAAAACCCCACACGGGTCTGGAGTTGACAATAATCACGTCGCTCTAGTTATTAGATATGGAACATGGACTATTTATTTCCATACGGAAACGGGGTGACGTGAATTTATTCTCTGGAGTGATTATCAGTACATGCTCCCCCGTAAGCACCAAAATATATCACTATAAATATGTGAATGCTTTTTTGGATTTATTGGGTACCTAATACGGCCCAATAAATTTCCAAAACCCTCCCCGTACAAAGGAGGTTATGGCGAAAATTTTTGAAATATTAAGGCGTTAGTGAAATATTTGAAGTGAAAACGAAGTTGAAAATATAGTATGAACTATAGTTGAAATTATAGAATGAACTAAATTTATATATATAAATATAAGTATAATTAAAGGAAATAGAGGCCGTGCAGTTCGTGTTTCGGAATCGTAATTTGAAACGATTAGTGCGAGAAATCCGACCATCGGATTTTCCCGAAACCGCAACCGCTGGGTTCGCCTTGGAAATATCTTTCCAACGGCACCAACCTTGTCAAAATCCAACGGTTGGATTGTCCGGAATGTTTAATTCAAATCTAAAGAAAAACAGCGCCAGAATCGTTTATATTTATATATAAATATAAATATAATTAAATTAAATCGAATAACGACGCTGTAGTTCGAATTTTGAAACCGTAACTTCAAACGACTAGTGTGGAAGATCCGACTGTCGGATTCTCACGAAACTGGAACCGTTGGGTTCGCTTTGGGAATATCTTCCCACTGATATAGACTTAGTAGAAATCCAACGGTTAGATTTTCCGATATGTGTGAAACAAATTAAGGGAAAAACAGCGCCAGTGCCACGACACGACCTGAAACGTCGTTTAATTATATATGGCCATTTTTAAATAAATAAAAATGGCGAAAAATCATTATAAAATATTATAAGCAATATTGATTGAGAATAAATCAAATAGGCTTGAATTGTTTGATATTTGATGGTTGTATGTGTATGACATGAAAATAACACTAAAGAACCGAAAGATGGATGTCGAATAATATAACCAAAAAATGAATCGATTTAAATTCCAATGACGTGAATTATTTGAAAAGGCCGAGCTAACCCTCATTTCAAATAATTTATCGAGCGATTCGAATTGGAAAATGCAAAGACGATTCAAGACCGACGATCTTCGTATCGGTTGGATGGGCGCTACTGAGGTTCCTGACCGGAGTAGCTACCGGAAGGGGACGGAAGTAGTAGCCGTCTGGACGTATGTGTTGATTTTACGGATTTGCGAGGAATTTGACGCCTCCGGTTTCGTTCAGACCCGGGACGGACTTGTAAATGGACTGTGTGTCTGACATTGGATTTTGTTCTATACTGATTGATCTCTGTTAAATATATATCTGTTTGGCGGCGGAGAATTTATTCTTTTGCTTAACGCCCTTCTCTGAGACGTACGAGCTCAGGGGTTATATATCGATGGAAATCAATCGTATGGAGTGCACCGCCTATGTGGCATGCCAAGATGCTGTGATCAAGGCTTCTGTTGCAAAGCAAAGTCTTGTGGATGATGATCAAAGCACGGTCTGCGTGACCTGGCTTTGTGTTTCGTAGATTCGCGAGCCTCACACCTCGGTATGAGTCAAAAACGGGATAAGGACCCAAGGAGAGCATGACGTTTCTTTCTAGCTATGGTGGTGTCAGTGACTTACCAGCCCTGACATTTATATCTATTTTTCACCCATGTGGTTGTTGGAATGCGAGGCGCCTCGATTATAGGTCTGTAAAGACCGGGAAACGTGTACTCAGGAATAATTAATCCTCAAACGTAAGAGAGGACCGACCTTGGAGGATCCAGGGTTACCCAAAGTGTGTAGTCCTGAGGCATTTGCTAGAGTGTCTCGAAGTGGAGAGGAGCTTGCCCCTTGCCTCGACTCATGACGGAAATCCAATTCCCAATACGAAATAACGGACTTGATTGTAGAACTAGTATGGCGACATAGTAGATGGTAGCTATGCCGCCTATGATTGATATTTATGATGCTATTCGCTTTTGAAACATATATGTACTAGTAATAATATCAATTGATTTTGCTTTATACGTATCAAGCATATTTGGCCATTATAAGGTAAAACTCTATCCTCTGGCTTGCGTTGCATTGTATGATGGGACTTGAGTCTTATAATGGCTTCATTCTTTTTAAAAAGCATTGCGTTGTTTTAAAAGAATTTACTTTGTTTTAAATGCACTAGCAATCACTGGAGTAAACCCGTTCCGCGAAAGTGGCGTGGTCCTATGATTTGCGTATTACTGTTGTTAAACTGTTAAACAGATTCCTCGTACCAGTCCCCATGACTGACTCGTTGTTTGTTTCACTTTGCAAACGCGGGTGCCCTTATTTTCACATGGGCAGCCTAGTACACAGGTGACAGGTTGTTTTTGGCTCTGCACTGCTACATAGAGTGCATTTTTGGCTCATGGCGAGGCTGACTTCACAGAGATGACTTTGACATTTTCCGCCATTACTGTACTTATATTATGATTCCGCCACTGGCGATGCAGACTGATTTACTTTCCGTATTTCTTACTATATGTATATGTATTCCGCCTTCGGCGATGTAGACTGATACCCTTATTATGTCTCACTGCATGTATGTATTCCGCCTCTGGCGATGATGACTGATCACTTTCCTTCTTATTTACTAAGTTATATCCCACGCTATGCTATTCTGATGCTATTACATGTTGTGATTCCGCTGTCATATCCATGTAAAATTTATTCTATTTATTGTTTCTGCTATTATCTGTACTCTGCTATGATGATTAATGTGTTATATTCCAATGATTATCCTTAATACCGCCCCTCGGATTTTGGGATCGTCACAGAATCTCCCCCACTTAAAATCTTTTCGTCCTCGAAAAGGAACGAAGCTTAAAGTTGTTTAACTAATCAACTCAACTTTTAGTTTGGCTTTCATCCTTCAACTTTTTAGTTTCTAAAAATTTCTAATTTTTCAAAAATTTGGTTAACACCTTAAATTTTCGAAAATTTTCACCATAACCTCCTTTGTACGGGGAGCACTGGGAAAATCCCCAAACTGCCACACAGGCCCTCTAATCTCAAAAAGAAAAAGTCAAGTGGCTAGCCAATCGGCTCATAAAATCATCCAAAACCAATAAATTAGTAAACGTGTACCTATTTGTCGGGCATACAATTTTATTCCTCTTCTTTAGCCTACTTGCTATGACCTGTTCACACATATATATGTACATGCATGCATTTCCAAATAATTTTCAATTCAGTTCAAAATTTGATACAATTTGGCCCAAATTTACCATACATCTATATGTTGGTTTAAATGAATAGTCACACAACACAATCATCAATCAATTAGTTTATTATCATTTCAAACACATATCTTTACTATATATATTCAAAAATCATATTTTTGATGCCAAATCACAACAATAAGCCCTATATAGTTTTGGTTCTCACACCAGTAAATTGGAATCATATAAATATCCCACTTTTCGAAACTCGAGCACAAATGCTGATGATGTGGCCGCATCATCAGATCCATCCCCGGGCAACTAGAGTATGATTCTATATCTATCCAATATATTTGCAAGGCATATAAGCAAAATCTTCATATATTGGATTGTCCAAATTCAATACAAATAAAATATTCAAAACAATTTTTATTTTCATTTTACAAATATACTCTTCAAACTCGTTCTAGGATACTACTGATCCCATCTCTAACGGGTCATTCTCATTGGATATTACTAATCCAATCTCTGATGAATTCTTTCGTATGGTTCTAATGTGTCTGGTTCTCGAGCTCTGTAAACCAAAGCTCCGATACCAAACTAACACGACCCGAACTTCCCCGTAAATGTAATAACCCGGAAATCTGGGCTAGTTAAAAATTTTTATTTTGACAATTTTAGCGAATTTTGATTATTTAAAATGAATTATTTTAAATAATATCGACGAGAAATTTATTTTGAATAGAATTCGAACGTATATATTATATACGTCGTTGTTAGAATATATATAAATATATATAATTATAAATAGAATTGAAAATGGCGCGGTAGTTCGATAATTCGATTTCAAACTTCAATTGAACATACCGGGTGCAAAATAAATCGGATTTTAGTGAAACCAAAAATAATGGAATCTAATTGTGAATATCTTTCCAACGAATCCGAAAAATCAAAATTTCATAGCGGGGATCAAAAGATATGTCCAGTTGAAAATTCTGAATAGTCGTTATGGAATTCAGGCCCTTAAAAATGGGAATTTTGCAAACGACCTCGGATTTCGACGAAACCACTTTTGTTGGATCCGTGATGTCAAAGTATCGCTAGGTTCCAAATTTCATAATTTTTCGAATCAATATGTAAGCGTGGCAAAGGAAAACGCGTTTGACCAGTTTCACTTGATTTTAATCGACTGGAAAATGGCCATTTTTCAAACGGTCTCAGAATTTGACGAAATTAGTTTTGTTAGGACCGTATCGTCAATACGAAGCTAGAAAATATTTTTCTGGGATTTTTCAAGTTAGTATGTGACCCCAGTAAATTGAAATGTGCGTTCAAATTCAATATATAGAGTTATATTTTGATTTCGACGAAAACTGATCAAAACAGTCGAATCAGCCTACGATACATATCCCATTGTGTTCGGAATGGGGATATTTAGCTAGGGGCGACAGTCGTTGAATTTGATTTGGAGTTTGTATGTAAAAGCACACTTTTTTTCGAATTTAATAATAATAAATTATATATTATATAAGTTAAATTCTGGTCAAACTAAACCCTAGTCTTCATAACAACTGAGCCGCCGCCTCAAATGAGAAACCAACGGTGGAAACCGTTCTAAATTTCTCCCAAAATTTGCTCCTCAATCGCAACGAAATTTAAGACGATTTCTGGAAAAAAATAGAAAAAGGAAGTGAGAGCTTTAATTGTATATGGGTTTGATGAAGTGAAATCGCCTGAGGTATTCGATTTTGGAGCCCAAAGGGCTGACGTTCGTGACCTATTTTCATGGCGCAAGGGCCACCGGACATGGCGAGATGGGGCGGAGGGCGATGGCGAGGCGGAGGCGCCTCGACTGGCGGCCATGGATCGTCGGCTAGAAGCTCCGATGTGCGTGCGTGGGTGGAATTCCTTGTTCGTGCGTGGTATGATTTTTCTTAAGCGTGAAAATCAGAGGGAAGAAGGTAAAATGATTTATTTACTAATTACCTTTCTTTATTATTTAATTAAAAAGGTCGTTAAAAAAAGACATTGTTTTAAAATCTGAAATTTTAAAAATAAAATAGCCTTGATTTTCTTTGATTTAAAAATGTGATTTTTAAATTATACGTAGCATTGTTTATAAATATATAGAAAAAGCATAGAACAAAAAAATTGGGATTTTTATATATAGATCATTGTTTTTGAAAATCTAAAAAGCATTGGTTTTAAAAATAAAAATAGCAATGGAATTTATAGATATTTATATATCATTGTTTTGAAATGAAAATTGTTTAAAGTTTTGTTTTTAGATATAATGAATAGCATTGTGTTGAAAAATAATACCTTTTTGAAAATAAAAATAACACCTCTTTGAAAATATATAAATCTGTTTGATTTAAAAATATCTTTGAATTGAAAAATATAAACCTCATTGATTTGAATATAAATATCTTTGATATAAAAATATGATTTTTTCTATATTGAATAGCGAAGTAAAAATTCGATTTTTATATTTTGAATAGAGAAGTAAAAATTCGATTTTTATATATTGAACAACGAAGTAAAAATTCGATTTTTATATATGTAGTGGCTACGGTCAACGAAGGTGACAAAAAGGCGAGAACGACGAAGACTTCTGCAAAAGAAGAGTCGAGATGGTTTGATAGCTATCGATGAGAACTTCTCACTCTTCAAATTTCTTTTTCTAGTTATATATATATACTAGGATGCAGACGGTGTTTAGTAGCACCCGACACCCGTCATCCACAGACCATGGATGGCTTGTTTGTTTAATTGTTTGGTTGTGTAGTTGGTTAAATTATTTGGTTTGAATTGAATTGTTTGGTGAAATGAATGGATTTGATTGATGTGTGAATGGCGTGGGCCTTCACTAGACCAGGGATAAGGCTAGGCCTTGTCCCGTTTCTAGTATCGTGCCGTTATGCCACCGAAATTTTCTAAAATATGTTAGAGAAATAAAAATATCATTTTATTGAATAAATGAACCGAATAGAATATTCATAGTTTGAATAAAATATTTTATCGTTAAAAATATAATTTTTAACGTGAATGTGAATAAATAAATATCTATAAACAAATCGGCCGATTTGTTTATATACACTGATTTGACTGATATTGATTGGGTCGATAAGTTTTACACATCGCCCAACTGCACAAATAAAATTTGCGTTTGATTGTTTGAAACCCCACACGGGTATTGGGATAAAATACGGCATACACTAATCCCAATAATTAGTTGTATGTCGATCGATTGATTGACAGGCTGTTATAAGCGTTAGATATCTATATTTGATGCTTATACAGTGTAGTGCACTTTGGTTGATGGTTGATTACCTATCATTGATATTATATACATGCGTTGTATGAAATCCATATAATTAACATTATATGGTGATTGATTGGGCCTCATTCCAATTTAGAAAATAAAGAATATTATAAAATAAAGGTTCATGTGTTGACTATACTCATCCGTTGAGATTAGTCATGTGTTGAACGAAATATTTTAATAATAAAATTTACATCTTTATCAATATAAAATAAAGGTTCATGTGTTGACTATACTCATCCGTTGAGATTAGTCATGTGTTGAACGAAATATTTGAAAAAGAAATATTTGAAATAGAATATTTGAAAATAGAAATATATGAATCCGTGTTGATTAGATTGACGCCATTTTGACATGAACGATATTTATATCGATTTTATTCATTTTAAAATGAATATTGAAAAGTGATTTCGAAATCGAATATTTAGAATTGAATTTGATTCGAATAGAAAACAAATTTGAATTGAATTTAATATAAAACGAATTTGAATTGAAACGAATATAAAACGAATTTGATTTGAATCGATTAGAAAACGAATTTGAATTGAAACAAATATAAAACGAATTTGAATTGAATTGAATAGAAAACGAATTCGAATTGAATTGGATAGAAAAAGAATTCGAATTGAATTGAATAGAAAACGAATTCGAATTGAATTGAATAGAAAACGAATTCGAATTGAATTGAATAGAAAACGAATTTGAATTGAAAATGAATTGAAATAGAATTGAAATCGATTTGAATTGAAATCAAATAGAAGTGAATGTAGAAAGAATTTATAAGGGAAAATTCAATTTTTACTTGAATTTGAATTAAAGGTTGAAATTGTGTTTAAAACAAATTTGAAATGATTTATAAAATTCGTTTTAAAAAGGTAACCGATGATATATATATAATATATATATATATTATATATATAATGGCCTGAATAGAACGCGCCGCGCCGCGGCAGTTCATGAATTTCGACCATTTATTTCAAACGGACATTACGGGAGATCCAACCGTCGGATTCTCCTAAAACCGGAACCGTTGGGTTCGTATCGAAAAGAGCTTTCTAACGAATATTATAAATTTGAAATCTAACAGCTGGATTTGGAATTATGTCCAAATCAAATTTGGAAAAGGTCGCTGTAAGTGCAGTTCGATGGCCGTTGGTGGAAATCGACTGTACGGGCCTTGATAAAATTATTCAAAATAGTAATAATTTGTGTAAAATCATAAGAAATGATTTGGGAAAAATTAGGATGAAAAACTCCGTATTTGAAAAGATAAAAATAGATCTTTATCGAAATGAACTAGTTTTGAACTGAAATTAAAACCCATTTATTTTTAAATAAATAAATTGGATTTGAAGTGGGTTTAAACAGAATTGATTCATGGGTTTATCGTGAACTGTGTTTTAAATAACACTAGTTCTTTAACCCGATAATAAATAGAATGTGATTTGGGTTTATCGTGAACTGTGTTTTAAATGACACTAGTTCTTTAACCCAGTAAAAAAAGAGTTTTAATGAATCTTCAATTAAATTGAAATGTGGATTGATAATTTAAATTATCAACTTTAGAAAATGAGCGAGAATAGAGTATCACCAGTTTTTCTCCAGAGCGATAGTTAAATCTTTAATCAGATTTGAACGTGAAATGGTAATTAATTTTACCGATAACACTGTGGTGTTAAATATGGAGTATTACCAGTTTTGCTTCATGGGATGAATAGGTTGGGATTGGGAAATAAATTAAATAATTACTTCGGTATGGGTCGCTAATCTCGACTAGTTGGGAAAACCATAATTTGGTTTGAAATGACATCCAAAGGAAGATTAAAGGATAAATTTTAAAGAATTTATCTTGGATAAAATTAATGGGAACCTTTCCCTAAGAATTGAAATTTAGAAACTAGCTGAAGGTTAGTTAAGAAGAATGGTTTCCTGGATATTGATCTGATGTTGGTTTCGGCCTTCGGGGTTAATATTTACGGAATTGCTCTCTTACTGATTTACGGTTAGTAACTAATGAATTGGAATGAGGCGTATGTTGTGTCTGTATAACATTTATTTTTAATATACGCGGGTTGTTCGGAAAGGCCGGGTTTATACCCATTCTGAATAATCGATTCGACGATATGTCGAAGATGAAGACCGGAAGTCTTCACATCGTTTGGATAATTACTGACGATCCTGATTGGGCTGTACACCTTAGAGGATGGAAATAGTTGGTGGTCGTCCAGATGTACTTGGAGATGGATGGATATGCGAGGAAAGTGCCTCCGGTTTCGTTCAGACCTAGAACGGACTTGTAAATGGATGGTGTGTCTGACATTGTATTCCTTTATATCGTATTCGTTGATCTCTACTAAATATATATCTGTTTGGCAGCGGGGAATTTATTCTCTTGCTTAACGCCCTTCTCTGAGACATACGAGCTCAGAGGTTATATATTGGCAGAAATCAGTGGTACGATATGGATTGATAGTGTGGCATGCTGAGATGCAGTGATCCAGATTTTTGTTGAAAAGCAAAGTTTGGTGGTTGATGATTAAAGCGCAGCTTTAATATGGCATGGCTTTGTGTATAGCGCTGATTCGCGAGCCTCACATCCCGGTATGGTGGTAAACTGGTGGTTTGATCAGTATGCTTTATAGTGGATGGGCACCTTAGTGGTGTCGTGGATTCGGTCGACCGAGATGAGCTTAGTGCTCAGGGATATATAGAGTAAGCGGTGTTTTCTCTCGCTGGTACGTAAGTCGCGGTGATACTCTGGTCCCAAATGTGCGGATGTGCAGACAGTGTTTTCTCTTGTTGGGACGTAAGCCGTGGTGAATTGCATTACGCGATCGATCTTTCGAATCAGGAGCCACCATGATGGAAATCCATTTTCCAATACGTGTATTTCGGTTTTATTTGTAGAGCCTAGTATGGCGACATAGTGGGATGGGGCGCTTATGTCGTCTATGATTAATACTTATGATTTGAAGATATTTTATACAATATGCACTTACAATAGTATCAAAATATTTGTTTTAAACGTATCAATCATTCTTGGCTATTATAAGGTAAAAACCCTATCCTCCGGCTTGCGTTGCATTGTGTGATGGGACCTGGGTCTTATAATAGCTTCATTTTTCTTTATTTAGCATTGCGATGTTGTTTTATGCACTGGCATTCTTGGG
Organism: Allium sativum; assembly: GCA_030737875.1. NCBI lineage: Eukaryota > Viridiplantae > Streptophyta > Magnoliopsida > Asparagales > Amaryllidaceae > Allium > Allium sativum. Next base: position 327,879,604 of record CM060926.1, read on the forward strand.
AGGAAACCCGTTCCGTGTTATACGGCGTGGTCCCTTGATTTACCTAACTTTAAAATAAAGATTTATAACTGTTTTAGTTCTCACACCAGTCCCATGACTGACCTGGAGTTTATTGTTTTGACCTAAACTCTGGGTGCCCCTATTTTGACATGGGCAGCTAGTAGTTTTGGTTTTGTAGATTTATATTCACAGGATCCTGGTTTATAGCTGGAATGATATCCGGAAAGCTTTGTATCCGTATATCTCTTCTAGTTGTGTATTGTATTATTTTCCGCTGCGATGTATTTAAATGCAATTTAAATCTCTGATATTTCTGTGTAATATTCATTTATACTCTGTATATTCTTCTATTCTGGTGCATTGTTGTAATATACAATGAAATGTTCTTCCGTCTACGTTCTGTTGTGGTTTGTTCTCGAACTATCCGCGCTTTCCCAACCGGGGAAGTTACGGGTTTTCACAGTTGGTATCAGAGCTTTGGTTTACAAAGCTCCGAGAACAAGACACATTAGAAGCATACGAAAGAATTCATCAGATATTGGATTAGTAATATCCAATGAGAATGACTCGTTAGAGATGGGATCAGTAGTATCCTAGAACGAGTGTGAAGAGTAAATTTTTAAAATAAAAGAGAAAACAAATTTTGTTTTGAAAATTTAAATCAATTATTCGTATTTGATTATTTATTTATATTGATTTGGACAATGCAGTATATAAAGATTTTGCGTATACGTCTGATCCACGTGTATTCGAAGTTTTAATATACTGGATAGATATAGAATCACACTCTAGTCGCCCGGGGATGATACTGATAATTGTGATCACATTACCAGTATTTATGTTCGAGTGACGAAGGTGGGCTTTCTATATATTTCCTATTGACTGGTGTGAGAACCAAAATTAGATAGGGCTTATTGTTGAGATTTGGCATCAAAAATCTGATTTTTTGACTATATATCAAAGTTATGAATTTGAAAAGCTAATCAACTAATTGATTGATGGTTGCGTTGTTTGATTATTGTTGGATTAATTAAAATTTGAACCATTTAGTCAAATTGTACCAAAAAGTGAGTTGTATTGAAAATGTGTCGCATTTGCTTGCATATACTTGTACTTACATTGAACAGGTCATAGCAAAGAGGCTAGAGCAGAAGAATAAAATTGTTTGCCCGACAAATAGGTACATGTTTAACATAATTTACTGTTTTGTTTGGGTGATGATGATTTTATGAGCCTATTGGCTAGCCGCTTGGCTTTTTCTTTTTCTTTTTGAGATCAGAAGGCCTGTATGGCAATTTCGGGATTTTCCCGTGGCTCCCGGTGCAGGGGAGGTTATGGCGAAATTTTTCGAAAATTACGGGTGTTAGCCAAATTTTTGAAATTTTTGAAAATTCTCAGAAACTGAAAAGTTGGAGAATGGAAGCCAAATCGAACGTAGAGTTGATTAATCAAACTACTTTCGACTTTGTTCCTTTTCGGGGACGAAAAGTTTTAAGTGGGGGAGATTGTAATAACCCGGAATTCTAGGCCAGTTAAAAAATTTTATTTTGACAATTTTAGCGAATTTTGATTATTTAAAATGAATTATTTTATATAATATCGACGAGAAATTTATTTTGAATAGAATTCGAACGTATATATTATATACGTCGTCGTTAGAATATATATAAATATATATAATTATAAATAGAATTGAAAATGGCGCGGTAGTTCGATAATTCGATTTCAAACTTCAATTGAACATACTGGGTGCAAAATAAACCGGATTTTAGTAAAACCAAAAATAATGGAATCTAATTGTGAATATCTTTCCAATGAATTCGAAAAATCAAAATTTCATAGCGGGGATCAAAAGATATGTCCAGATGAAAATTCTGAATAGTCGCTATGGAATTCAGGCCCTTAAAAATGGGAATTTTGCAAACGACCTCGGATTTCGACGAAACTACTTTTGTTGGATCCGTGATGTCAAAGTATCGCTAGGTTCCCAATTTCATAATTTTCCGAATCAATATGCAAGCGTGGCAAAGGAAAACGCGTTTGACTAGTTTCAGTTGATTTTAATCGACTGGAAAATGGCCATTTTTCAAACGGTCTCAAAATTTGACGAAATTAGTTTTGCTAGGACAGTATCGTCAATACGAAGCTTGAAAATATTTTTCTGGGAATTTTCAAGTTAGTATGTGACCCCAGTAAATTGAAATGTGCGTTCAAATTCAATATATAGAGTTATATTTTGATTTTGACGAAAACTGATCAAAACAGTCGAATCAGCCTGCGATACATATCCCATTGTGTTCGGAATTGGGATATTTAGCTAGGGGCGACAGTCGTTGAATTTGATTTGGAGTTTGTATGTAAAAGCACACTTTTTTTCGAATTTAATAATAATAAATTATATATTATATAGGTCAAATTCTGGTCAAACTAAACCCTAGTCTTCATAACAACTGAGCCGCCGCCTCAAATGAGAAACCAATGGTGGAAACCGTTCTAAATTTCTCCCAAAATTTGCTCCTCAATCGCAACGAAATTTAAGACGATTTCTGAACAAAAATAAAAAAAGGAAGTGAGAGCTTTAATTGTATACGGGTTTGATGAAGTGAAATCGCCTGAGGTGTTCGATTTTGGAGCCCAAAGGGCTGACGTTCGTGACCTATTTTCACGGCGCAAGGGCCACCGGACATGGCGAGATGGGGCGGAGGGGGATGGCGAGGCGGAGGCGCCTCAACTGGCGGCCATGGATCGTCGGCTAGAAGCTCCGATGTGCGTGCGTGGGTGGAATTCCTTGTTCGTGCGTGGTACGATTTTTCTGAAGCGTGAAAATCAGAGGGAAGAAGGTAAATTGATTTTTTACTAATTACCTTTTTTTTATTTAATTAAAAAGGTCGTTAAAAAAAAGACATTGTTTTAAAATCTGAAATTTAAAAAATAAAATAGCCTTGATTTTCTTTGATTTAAAAATGTGATTTTTAAATTATACGTAGCATTGTTTATAAATATATAGAAAAAGCATAGAACAAAAAATTTGGGATTTTTATATATAGATCATTGTTTTTGAAAATCTAAAAAGCATTGGTTTTAAAAATAAAAATAGCATTGGAATTTATAGATATTTATATATCATTGTTTTGAAATGAAAATTGTTTAAAGTTTTGTTTTTAGATATAATGAATAGCATTGTGTTGAAAAATAATACCATTTTGAAAATAAAAATAACACCTCTTTGAAAATATATAAATCTGTTTGATTTAAAAATATCTTTGAATTGAAAAATATAAACCTCATTGATTTGAATATAAATATCTTTGATATAAAAATATGATTTTTCTATATTGAATAGCGAAGTAAAAATTCGATTTTTTTATTTTGAATAGCGAAGTAAAAAATTCGATTTTTATATATTGAACAACGAAGTAAAAATTCGATTTTTATATATGTAGTGGCTACGGTCAACGAAGGTGACAAAAAGGCGAGAACGACGAAGACTTCTGCAAAAGAAGAGTCGAGATGGTTTGATTGCTATCGGTGAGAACTTCTCACTCTTCAAATTTCTTTTTCTAGTTATATATATATACTAGGATGCAGACGGTGTTTAGTAGCACCCGACACCCGTCATCCACAGACCATGGATGGCTTGTTTGTTTAATTGTTTGGTTGTGTGGTTGGTTAAATTATTTGGTTTGAATTGAATTGTTTGGTGAAATGAATGGATTTGATTGATGTGTGAATGGCGTGGGCCTTCACTAGACCGGGGATAAGGCTAGGCCTTGTCCCGTTTCTAGTATCGTGCCGTTATGCCGCCGAAATTTTCTAAAATATGTTAGAGAAATAAAAATATCATTTTATTGAATAAATGAACCGAATAGAATATTCATAGTTTGAATAAAATATTTTATCGTTAAAAATATAATTTTTAACGTGAATGTGAATAAATAAATATCTATAAACAAATCGGTCGATTTGTTTATATACACTGATTTGACTGATATTGATTGGGTCGATAAATTTTACACATCGCCCAACTGCACAAATAAAATCTGCGTTTGATTGTTTGAAACCCCACATGGGTATTGGAATAAAATACGGCATACACTAATCCCAATAATTAGTTGTATGTCGATCGATTGATTGACAGGCTGTTATAAGCGTTAGATATCTATATTTGATGCTTATACAGTGTAGTGCACTTTGGTTGATGGTTGATTATCTATCGTTGATATTATATACATGCGTTGTATGAAATCCATATAATTAACATTATATGGTGATTGATTGGGCCTCATTCCAATTTAGAAAATAAAGAATATTATAAAATAAAGGTTCATGTGTTGACTATACTCATCCGTTGAGATTAGTCATGTGTTGAACGAAATATTTTAATAATAAAATTTACATCTTTATCAATATAAAATAAAGGTTCATGTGTTGACTATACTCATCCGTTGAGATTAGTCATGTGTTGAACGAAATATTTGAAAAAGAAATATTTGAAATAGAATATTTGAAAATAGAAATATATGAAGCCGTATTGATTAGATTGACGCCATTTTGACGTGAACGATATTTATATCGATTTTATTCATTTTAAAATGAATATTGAAAAGTGATTTCGAAATCGAATATTTAGAATTGAATTTGATTCGAATAGAAAACGAATTTGAATTGAATTGAATATAAAACGAATTTGAATTGAAACGAATATAAAACGAATTTGATTTGATCGATTAGAAAACGAATTTGAATTGAAACGAATATAAAACGAATTTGAATTGAATTGAATAGAGAACGAATTCGAATTGAATTGGATAGAAAACGAATTCGAATTGAATTGAATAGAAAACGAATTCGAATTGAATTGAATAGAAAACGAATTCGAATTGAATTGAATAGAAAACGAATTTGAATTGAAAATGAATTGAAATAGAATTGAAATCGATTTGAATTGAAATCAAATAGAAGTGAATATAGAAAGAATTTATAAGGGAAAATTCAATTTTAACTTGAATTTGAATTAAAGGTTGAAATTGTTTTTAAAACAAATTTGAAATGATTTATAAAATTCGTTTTAAAAAGGTAACCGACGATATATATATAATATATATATATTATATATAATGGCCTGAATAGAACGCTCCGCGCCGCGGCAGTTCATGAATTTCGACCATTTATTTCAAATGGACATTACGGGAGATCCGACCGTCGGATTCTCCTAAAACATGAACCGTTCGGTTCGTATCGAAAAGAGCTTTCTAACGAATATTAGAAATTTGAAATCTAACGGTTGGATTTGGAATTATGTCCAAATCAAATTTGGAAAAGGTCGTTGTAAGTGCAGTTCGATGGCCGTTGGTGGAAATCGACTGTACGGGCCTTGATAAAATTATTAAAAATAGTAATAATTTGTGTAAAATCATAAGAAATGATTTGGGAAAAATAGGGATGAAAAACTCCATATTTGAAAAGATAAAAATAGATTTTTATCGAAATGAACTAGTTTTGAACTGAAATTAAAACCCATTTATTTTTAAATAAATAAATTGGATTTGAAGTGGGTTTAAATAGAATTGATTCATGGGTTTATCGTGAACTGTGTTTTAAATAAAACTAGTTCTTTAACCCGATAATAAATAGAATGTGATTTGGGTTTATTGTGAACTGTGTTTTAAATGACACTAGTTCTTTAACCCAGTAAAAAAAGAGTTTTAATGAATCTTCAATTAAATTGAAATGTGGATTGATAATTTAAATTATCAACTTTAGAAAATGAGCGAGAATAGAGTATCACCAGTTTTGCTCCAGAGCGATAGTTAAATCTTTAATCAGATTTGAACGTGAAATGGTAATTAATTTTACCGATAACACTGTGGTGTTAAATATGGAGTATTACCAGTTTTGCTTCATGGGATGAATAGGTTGGGATTGGGAAATAAATTAAATAATTACTTCGGTATGGTTCGCTAATCTCGACTAGTTGGGAAAACCATAATTTGGTTTGAAATGACATCCAAAGGAAGATTAAAGGATAAATTTTAAAGAATTTATCTTGGATAAAATTAATGGGAACCTTTCCCTAAGAATTGAAATTTAGAAACTAGCTGAAGGTTAGTTAAGAAGAATGGTTTCCTGGATATTGATCTGATGTTGGTTTCGGCCTTCGGGGTTAATATTTACGGAATTGCTCTCTTACTGATTTACGGTTAGTAACTAATGAATTGGAATGAGGCGTATGTTGTGTTTGTATAACATTTATTTTTAATATACGCGGGTTGTTCGGAAAGGCCGAGTTTATACCCATTCTGAATAATCGATTCGACGATATGTCGAAGATGAAGACCGGAAGTCTTCACATCGTTTGGATAATTACTGACGATCCTGATTGGGCTGTACACCTTAGAGGATGGAAATAGTTGGTGGTCGTCCAGACGTACTTGGAGATGGATGGATATGCGAGGAAAGTGCCTCCGGTTTCGTTCAGACCTAGAACGGACTTCTAAATGGATGGTGTGTCTGACATTGTATTCCTTTATATCGTATTCGTTGATCTCTGCTAAATATATATCTGTTTGGCGGCGGGGAATTTATTCTCTTGCTTAACGCCCTTCTCTGAGACATACGAGCTCAGAGGTTATATATTGGCAGAAATCAGTGGTACGATATGGATTGATAGTGTGGCATGCTGAGATGCAGTGATCCAGACTTTTGTTGAGAAGCAAAGTTTGGTGGTTGATGATCAAAGCGCAGCTTTAATATGGCATGGCTTTGTGTATAGCGCTGATTCGCGAGCCTCACATCCCGGTATGGTGGTAAACTGGTGGTTTGATCAGTATGCTTTATAGTGGATGGGCACCTTAGTGGTGTCGTGGATTCGGTCGACCGAGATGAGCTTAGTGCTCAGGGATATATAGAGTAAGCGGTGTTTTCTCTCGCTGGGACGTAAGCCGCGGTGATACTCTGGTCCCAAATGTGCGGATGTGCAGACGGTGTTTTCTCTTATTGGGACGTAAGCCGTGGTGAATTGCATTACGCGATCGATCTTTCGAATCAGGAGCCACCGTGATGGAAATCCATTTTCCAATACGTGTATTTCGGTTTTATTTGTAGAGCCTAGTATGGCGACATAGTGGGATGGGGCGCTTATGCCGTCTATGATTGATACTTATGATTTGAAGATATTTTATACAATATGCACTTACAATAGTATCAAAAGATTTGTTTTAAACGTATCAAGCATTCTTGGCTATTATAAGGTAAAAACCCTATCCTCCGGCTTGCGTTGCATTGTGTGATGGGACCTGGGTCTTATAATAGCTTCATTTTTCTTTATTTAGCATTGCACTGTTGTTTTATGCACTGGTGTTCTTGGGAGGAAACCCGTTCCGTGTTATACGGCGTGGTCCCTTGATTTACCTAACTTTAAAATAAAGATTTATAACTGTTTTAGTTCTCACACCAGTCCCATGACTGACCTGGAGTTTATTGTTTTGACCTAAACTCTGGGTGCCCCTATTTTGACACGGGCCGCTAGTAGTTTTGGTTTTGCAGATTTATATTCACAGGATCCTGGTTTACAGCTGGAATGATATCCGGAAAGCTTTGTATCCGTATATCTCTTCTAGTTGTGTATTGTATTATTTTCCGCTGCGATGTATTTAAATGCAATTTAAATCTCTGATATTTCTGTGTAATATTCATTTATACTCTGTATATGCTTGTATTCTGGTGCATTGTTGTAATATACAATGAAATGTTCTTCCGTCTACATTCTGTTGTGGTTTGTTCTCGAACTATCCGCGCTTTCCCAACCGGGGAAGTTACGGGTTTTCACAGTAAAGGAAAGCCCGGATTGAGTTGAGAACACGACAAATCAGAACACAAACAGAAGAACATTTCGTTGCTTATTACAACAATTTACATCAGAGTACATGAATATACAGAGTATGAACAAATAATATACATTTGATAAATATCAGAGGTTTAAATACATTACATAGCAGCGGAAAATAATACAAAACACAACTGAAAGAGATAAACGGATACAGAGCTTTCCGAATATCGTTACAGTTGTAAACCAGGATCCTATGAATATAAATCTGCAAAACCAAAACTGCTAGCTGTCCGTGTGGAAAATAGTGGCACCCAGAGTTTAGGTTAAAACAATAAACTCTACGTCAATCATGTGGCTGGTGTGAGAACTAAAACAGTTATTAATCTTTATTTTTAATGTTAGGTAAATCAAGGGACAACGCCGTATAACACGGAACGGGTTTCCTCCCAAGAATATCAGTGCATAAAACAAATAGTGCAATGCTAAATAAAGAACAATGAAGCTATTATAAGACCCAAGTCCCATCACACAATGCAACGCAAGCCGGAGGATAGGGTTTTACCTTATAATAGCCAAAGAATGCTTGATACGTTAAATTTCATCTTTCATTATTACTATAAGTTAAGAAAACAACTTCAAATATAAATGTATCAATCATAGGCGGCATGAGCGCCCCATCCCACTATGTCGCCATATATAGGATTACAACTAAAACCGCAATGTCATGTCTTGGAATTTGGATTTCCGTCATGAGTCGAGGCAAGGGATGTACTCCTCGATGGCATCGAGATTGAAATACGCCACCTCCGTTAAGGTCACTCACAAAGGGAATGCCTTAACTTTGGTGGAGGTTTATAGGTAAAAGTCACAGATAAAACACAAGACAGATATAAACACACATATATAAGCAGCGGAAAACAAACGGGCTTTCATTTCATAAATACTTGTTTATACAAAACATTTCCATAATTGTCTCACAATAACTTTCGAAAACATTACAACATCATTTCTGTCTTAATTATTGAATAAAGAAGCATAAAACATAATTAAAGCTGCATAAATCACCATAGAACGTGTCCAAAAACCATAGCCAATGAAAGAGAGTCCAAACCATACATCTACTGTCTTGAAGCTTGCAAAGAGTCTGACTAAGCTGGGTTGTTTCCTCCCTATGGACCTAGGGGGTGGGGAACAGAAGAAAAAAAGACGAAAGAAAAACAGAGTCAGACGTAAAGCCTAGTAAGTCTAGTGACTCTTCAGTATGTGAATAAGAAAAAGGGCTTGATAGGAATAAACTGGAAATGGGAAAGTATCATAACTAAGATAAAGTAGTTTAGAACCGAATATACTATCGCACCCCACACTATACCTCTGCACCTACTTGTATTTATTTCGACTGACACCCCATGCTGAGGGTGAAGTGACCCCCTTTCTAAAGATGCACCCCATGCTGAGGGTGAAGTGATCCCCTTTCTAAAGATGCACCCCATGTTGAGGGTGAAGTGATCCTCTTTCTAAAGATGCACCCCATGCTGAGGGTGAAGTGATCCCCTTTCTAGATATGCACCCCATGCTGAGGGTGAAGTGATCCCCTTTCTAAAGATGCACCCCATGCTGAGGGTGAAGTGATCCCCTTTCTAAAGATCGGCTCCTACTCGGATAAACATATGTGTCATACGTCCCCCAAGTGATTGTAGATACCTATGCTGGTCCCACCATGGGGTGTATCAAGTCCCATGGTGGCGGCCTGTCATGATTCTAGAATGCATAGGTTATACTACTGATGCCCCAGTGCCCTATTTATCTGCTCCGGAGTGTGTGCACGCCCGCACTCCGTTAGAACCCATACTATGCACCAACCGCCGTCGCTTTGACCGCTTACAATCAGCCCAGTAATCGTGCCCCACGCTGCCTAGTTTCAGGGTACCATGATACCTAATTGGGTTACTGCTGAAATGGGTCCCTCGTTACTAGGGTTTTCTAGTCAAACATGTTAAGTGGTTAAGTGTCTGTATTAACCTAACCCCACCCATCAGTTTAGTTAGCATGTTGAATTGGTTAAGTATTTTAGTTAACTTAACCCTACCATCCTGACTTGTCTGTCCTTAGCATTTTTTTCAAGCACTGACCACTCACATTAGATAGGTATTGCTACGGTTACTGAATGTGCCGGTTAGTTCCGGGCAGATTTACACCATAACTCAGTCTAACCTCGGGTCCTTATTGGGCTCAATGCTTAACCTCTCACATTGGATAGGAATTGTTGTGACTACTGGACAGCCGGGCGGGTCCGGGCAGGTTTACACCACAACTCAATCCAACCTCATGTTAAGCATACTCGTATTTTCTAAATTTACATATTTGTCTTTATTAATTATTATATGTAAATTTGTCAACAATTAAATGTTATGGCCCACATTCCAAGTTTAACATTTTTGGTATAAGAATTTATACCGTTTAAATGCCACCAATTTTGGCATGTGACAAACATGCCAATGTCATATATTTTTATGTCAAGTTTTCCTATAATTACCAATTTATCCCAACGTTACCCCGTCTAAGTATTAGGCTAACAATCTTAGACTAACTTTCGTTCGCGTGATTTTTAACATATAATATTAGGCTAAAAACTTAGCCTAATTTAGCGTACACAAAATTGGCATAAGAGATTCATAATCATAAACATGACATAGGTGTAAACTTGGCATTTTTGGCATAGTAAATATGAACATCATAGGTGTGAACTTGCAAAATAGTCAACATGAATGTCATAGGTGTGAACTTGCAACATAGACTAAATCAACATACATGTGAATTTGCAACATAGCCTAAATCAACTTTCATATATGTGAACTTGCATTGAAATAGGGATCTAACCAAATAGGAGTCACATAAATTAGCATATGATTTAGACAACATAAGCCTAAACATGTTTAGATTTAAGCATAACATCGAACATAACTAGCATATGACAAGAATATGACATGTCCATAACGTATGTATAATTTCATCGCAAGGGTGTAAACTAGATCTAATCATATGTCTAATTACAACATGAAACATGTATTAAAGTGGATCTTGGCATGGATCCAATTAGGAACTTGCAACTTTTGTATAAACATAGGAGCATCATAATCATTTAGGCATAAAGGTTCTATTGTACAGCATATAACTTGGCATAATCACCTAAGCATATAAGCATAGATATGAGCCAAATAACTCGTATGTGAATTTGAAAAGATCCAACATCAACTAGATTAATCCACAAACATTCTAATGGATCCAACATCAAGTCAATTATACCACAAACATCACAATATCATTACATCACATAGATATGAATTTACATCGTGAATATAGCACAATTTCCATTTCCAATTTACATCGAATCAAATCCTAACTTTTATTCACATCGGAAAAATCACTGTACTTACAATAAATGATGAACTTGAATTCTGAATTCTGAGTTCTGAATTTGCAATGCTTTCCTTTGGGTAGACTAGCATTGTTTTGATTCTTGTTTTTAGTTTAGATTTGCTCGTCTCTAAGCTTTCACTAACTGACGGCTACTCTTAGTTTCCTCCCAGCGGCATGACGGCTCTAGTTCTATTTTATTTGTGTGAATTTAGGTTTAGACTAATGTTGTTTATATAGAATTTCAATCTAATTTGAGTCGTCGGATGTTCTTAGGGTTATTCATAGCCATTCAGTCAAGATAGGGTGATGAGTCAGCCCTAATGACTCAGCAAGGAGTCAGAAAGGACTCAGCAATGAGTCACAATATGGATCAGACTGCACCAGAAAGCTGTGCAGGTTTTCTCCTCGGCCTGGGCCCCCTTGGGAAGTGCACCAGTGTAATTTTGTACTGGCGCACTTCCCAAGTGCGCCAGTGCAATATTTTTTTTCTTATCTCCTTCTTTCTGGTTTTTCTGTCTGGCTTCGTTCGTCCATATCTTCTTCATACGTTATCCGTTTTACGCAAACTCGGACTCTATCTCAACCAGAATTCCGAGACGATCGCAACGGCGAAACCCATTTCCCTTAACTCTTTCATTTAGAATCAATTATACTTTAATCTATGAATATTATAGAATTACGGGGTGTTACATAGATACTCTAGCAAATGCCTCAGGGTCTCCCACAGTAGACCATTGGATCCTCCAAGGCCGGCCCACACTTACGTTAGTGGATTGGCAATCACTGAACACACGTTTCCCGGTCCTATAGGACCTACATCCATAGGCTCCCACAGTAGCCGATATACCTGAGGTGCCTCGCAATCCAACAATGTAATGACTCGGGGATTTACGGCCCCGAAAATCCACATAAATACATTTACCGAATCTTATGTCAACCTTCCAAACACTCGAACGTTATTAGAAAGAAATTAGAGGGTGAGGTAAGAAAGAAAGAAATATTAGAATAGAAGAAGAAGAACTAACACAACATAGAATCTCACATCGTAGCGGAACAAAATATAATACATAAATGACTATATTGAAAGTTTGAAGTAATATACGTATATACATCAGAGTACACATCTGGACAGTTATTACAACCTGTCCACAAATATAGCACATAGCGGAATATACTAGATATGTCATATGTCTGAACTCCTCCAGCACGTCTTCTGAACTTCGTATTATCCAATAACCTGAACCTGTACAACCCGGTCTAACCCGAGCATTTCAAATACTGGGTCAGTCTGGTGAACCAGAGTGAGAAAAACTCGCTAAGTTTAAATAACATCCATATTGATTTTAAAGACAAAAATCCTTTTGAAAGAAAAGGATAATAGTAAGACTAGCCCGCACATAAATACGGACGGTTTTTACTTTACTATAACCCAAACCAGTTTTGGAATCATATCTTGTCTGATATTATAATAGTGTCTAAATACAAATAGATAACAATCTAGCGGCTCCACATATATAGTATACAATCAAAACCGCGGGCGCTTATTGGAGATTGGATTCCCACTATGACAAGTTATGGAACCACCTGCCGATAGTGTATCTTTAGAGGGGAATACACTGGGTTCAACAAGAACGTCTTGCAACCCGGCCACACATGACCGACCACTCATTTCGCTTGAGCGTATCGAATGTATATCACCAACAGTTGGGCTCAAACCACCGTTTCTCGAAAAGGGATAGCATCGATAGACTAAAGAAGCAAAAGGAATTTCTTTAGATAGGTGATTATACACCCTAATTGGTGCGACCCACATAGCCGTGTTGCCTGCCCGATTTTTGTCATTTCCCGGTTGTGAGGCTTGAGGTTCTACTATCCTTGGTCATTTGGTCATCATTCACTTTGAATGCCCCATCGTTAGATCCGTTTAATCACTAATTGAGATATCAAAAATACACTGGGCACGTTTGAAGAAATCAATGCACGTGACTATCTGGAAATACTCTGTCAGACATTCATCCGTACAAGTCATCCAGGAACAGGTTGAACCGAAGGCACTCTCCTACCGCATCCAAAGGATCAGTAGCGAGTAGTCCTTGCAATCCGCAAAATCCCACTCACGACCGAATCACGTCAGACAACCTCTGGTTGCAATCCAGAGAATATTCGACAAGTAATCCTTCCGCTTATGAAGATCCATGGCCTTCAATTGCTCCATCTTCATCAGCATCTTCAACGTTACGTATTTGTTGGTTGGAATGGTTTTCGAATATAAATTCGATCCCGGTCTTTCCATACCAACAATCGACTTGGCCAGATTTTGATAGTCGGTGTTTTAACTATCAGAATAAACGACCATCATCCATAGAGAAATAAAATGGATTCACTGGTCCAGTATACAGCGTCAGTTGGCCTCTTTAGTTAAACAGTCGTTAATTTGATTTCTAAAAACTTTCGACATTTGGATTACCGCCTTTCTAATTTTTATTCAACTTATAATATGTTTGAAAAGATTTAATTCAAAATAACAAAGTAAATGATTTCAGAATTATTCTCCAAATATAATCAATGATATTTTATGAAATAGAAAATGGACAATATAAGTTGGAAATCTTATTTGCATATTTTATCTTGTTATATTCATACAAGTAATGGTGCTTAACATTTTAAATTTGCATTCAAACATATTTTTAATTCACATAATTATAGAATTGCATAGACTTATAGATAAAATGATAATTTACAAAGTGTGACAAAGGTTAAAAATTGCAAATAAATATCGTATAAAAAAACTGACAAATGGAGTAAAATATTGTGTGCGACGCAACGCTTTAATTGTTCGTTTACAAAGGACAATCACAACTGAATAAATTACCGTGTGCGATGCACACACTTTAGTTGTTCGTTTATGAAAGATAACAAAACCTTTGGGTTTAAACAATACAGTCATATACCCTTCCTGTTGGTTAAAGATCATAGAATAGAAAATAAATTATACTCAGTCACTTATTCCCAGAAAACTTATATTCCTTCGAATTATCGTTCATAATATTCTTTACGGAAATACTTATTTTAATCACTTCCACTATCCTCGTTTCTAAACTAATATCATCTTGGATAATCATGAAGTCGTTACAAGTTGGGGTATTTTGTTTACCTCTCAGACCTTGAGACGACAACATACTTATCTTCAGAATAAATAGAAGTTTATCAACAAAATCTCCAATTTCAATAATTATTCCAACACTTCCATTTACTATAACATCCCTTTATTAACCACTTACCTTAGTTTGTTTTCAGTAAACTACATTTCATGTTTACAACATTTGTTTCTAGATCTTATCGTTAGATCTTTTCTAATCAAAATCAATTAATTGACTTCCGCTTGATTTAGAACTTGGTTTTAAAAACCTTCCTTTTTTATAGAATTACTTTTAGGAATTAAACCTGGAATATAACTCATAAACACATGTAACTTATTGAAAATCCTTTCAAGTATAACAAGGGCTTATTACCCTATTCGACTCCATTAATCACGTTTCGGTTACCAAATCAATTCCTGATATTAACCATAAATCCATTATATTAAAAAGCTTAGCTTATCATTAACTATTAATGAAATAGTTAATTTCATTTTAAAGGTTATTTTTAAAAATATAATTAACTTTAATGATAATTTATAATCTAATAAATTTTTTTATAACCAATTCTCGTTCCAGCAGTTGACTTAGTTATCTCAAAATCAGCGTTAACCAATTCCATTAGCCCCCTCTTTAAATTAAATTTATAAAATCAATTAAAAAAGAATTCTATTTAATTCAATTAACAATCTAATTAAATTAAATAATCCCATTTAATAATTAACTCGAAATGATTAATCCAAACCTTAACTCTTTGGATAATCCTTACTCATCCGCTTATAAAACTCACCAACATAAGAATTTTCTTTATATATTCAGTTTATAATTACTGGATAAAAATAATTATTTATTTCCCTTAATAATTTAATATTCAAATAATCTATATAAAATAGATTTCAAAATTCGTTTTGGTTATAAATAAATTTTTATAACCTTATCTCCATCGATTTTCCTGACTGTAAATCAACGTTTATAAAATGATTCATTTTAGGCCAACCGTCGCCAACTACTCAACCAATATCACCCATTGGTTAATAATGAACAAGTGTTGAATTTTAATTCAACGACTAACAATCATTCAATCATACTGGTTAACAGTTCATATAATATAACAATATATTTGAGGAATCCGGTTGAATTTCTCCAACCTGTCCTTCTCTGCATCAAAATGGGTTGCGAAAATATCACAATAAATAGAAATAAACAGTTTAACTAATAACCATCAACAATCAATTTATAACATCCAATCAAGCAATCAATTATTTATTTAATACGTTTATATTATCATAAACGTAACCAACAAGGTAAGTTACCTTATTTGGAATCTAATTGTAATGACCCAACTTTCGAACACATCGGAAGTCGTGCCATTAATAAGAATAAGAATAGATAGAAGATAAAATAACAGAAAACATCAGAATCTCACAACGAATTTTTTACAAAAGATGATACTTCATAATATTACACAGCGGAACATATTACATTAGAGCATACTGAATCTAGTGATACAAGCCATTCATAATACATCTTTAATTATACATATTGTTGATGACTAACTTGCAGACTTAATTATGCAGTAGGTAAGATAAGTAGACTAGCACACAGAAAGTTCCATTCCAGCTGTCCAAGCTTTATCCGATCCTGATTCACTTGTCTATTCATAATAAGTGTTATGAATACCCAAGAGTTTAAGGGAAACACAGAAAAATAAACTCCGGGCCAGTCAGGGGACTGTTATGAGTAAACAGTTTAAAACAAATAAAAATATCTCATAAGACCACGCCATAAATACGGAACGGGTTTTTACCTTATGAGATCAAAACACTTTGTATACTTTAAATCAGATATTATCATAGTGTCTATAAATTTTCACAAATAAATTAGAATCTAGAAGAATGCTTGCATCTCACATTCTCCTATATAGTATACAAAGAAAAACCGCTTAGCGCTTATGGAAATTGGATTTCCAACTATGACAAGGTATGGGACCACCTTCCGATGATGTATCTCTAGAGGCGAATACACCTAGGTTCAACAAGAACGTCTTGCAACCTGGCCCACACATGACCGACCACTCATTTCTCTTGATTGTAACGAATGTATATCACCAACGTTTGGGCTCAAACCACCGTTTCTCAAAAAGGGACAACATCGAAATAGATTAAAGAAGTAAAAGGAATTTCTCTAGATAGGTGATTATACACCCTAATGGGAGCGACCCACATGCCCATGCTGCCTGCCCGATTTTTGTCATTTCCTGGGTGTGAGGCTTGAGGCTAGACTTACCTTTTCACCATCACTGTTTATTTTCTTTGAATGCCACATCGTCCTATCCGTCAGACATACTCATTCGATTTCCCAAATATATTACGGGCAATAAAGCTAAGAGAAACGAATTTCTCCGCCACCAACGTAATATACTTACGGAAATTCGATGTGTAGAATCTAACTGATATACGTTGTCAGACATTCGTCCATTCGGGTTTGTCCCGGGACTGAACAGACCGAAGATATTATTTACAATCTTCTTGCCCATCGTCGTCTTCAGTTTGAAAATCTCTGACGCTCGGCGTATAATCAAATCAAAGTGGATCGTTAATCCGATCTCTTTGAAATGATTAACGAATATATTTCCTTTTTAAATTATTAATCTAACATGATTAAAATCAATTTACATATATAATTACAGTCAAATCTAATAGTATACGATCATCTTGCTTATATCTGGATATTTTGATCATCTCGTACAAATGGACAATTTCAGTGTGCGCGCCGCGCCGCACACGGTCTTTCTTTCCATTTTGTTTGTCAATTTATAAAAATATATACTTGCATTATTCATAAGAAATATTTTCCCTAATTACTTCTTCATCTAATTATTCAAAAATGAATTAAATTTATAATTTATTTTTTTATTTTACAGCTTTTATACTTCATTAATTTTGTCAAATTTTCTTTTTGATCTCTTATTACTTGATCTACTCCTTCTTTCTGTATACCAATTAAGTTTCTCTTTTTATTTATCAATCTAAACACGATTAGAAATATGATTTACAGTTCTTACAGTACAGAACTGTACATGACCAGTTACTTGCGTCAGACTTACAGTTTACAACTGTCGATATGGTTTCCCTTTCACTTGACTTTAAAATTTAAATATTTTATTAGAAAACCATTTCTATTTCTAATTTTAAATTAAATTTATAATTTAATTTAAAATACTGTTTCTGTATTTTAATTTCAGTCTTTGACAAAAACTGTATTTGGTCCTGATTCACTTCTTTTTCTCTATTTTAAATAAAAATTCTATTTTTATTTATATATTTATTTTCCCTAATTTATTTAATCCATTATTAAATTTAAAAATTAGTTTAAATTTAAATTATATTAAAAATCTGGCATTCCATTTATTTGTCATTGTTTTGAGTTTACCATTCATTTTCTGAATTTACAATGGTTATCGATCTAAGTCGATTTAATTCTAATAGCATTCAATTACAAAACATTTTAACTTACTGTACAAAAATTATTACAGACAATCGATTATATCATAATGGTTACATCGTTCATTGATATTCAACATAATTGATATGTTTTATTATTCATATACTATATTATATTATATTATTAATTCAACCATTTGGGGTTCACTATCATATGGTATCTTTAACAGTTAATCCATCTCCTCATATCCCGACATATCATTGATTTTAATACCCTAGACTACTCTCTCGGTCTTGAGTGTAATTCGAATAATATATCATTCCTAAGTTATTTAAATTATTCAAACCAATAATTTAATCACCACTTAAATTGGTTACAACTTTGGTTAATAAATTTAGCTCAACCTTTGACTTCATATTTTATTATCGACGACTTCTTTCCACTATTTTATCACTTTATATATTGCTATAATATTTTAAACAAACAATTAAGTTATACTTTATATTTTTAAACCAATGTATTTAGTTTACCATAACAATATTTGGTTGTTTCACTCTTATTTTCTACCTTAATCTCTTTCCTACTTCCTTCTCTTCTATTTTCTTATTTTTCTACTTTTATTTCACATTAACACTTTTTTCTTCTTTTATTTCTTTTCTTTTATTTTTATTTTCTTTTTTTATTTATTTTATCCTGCGGCCCAAGCCACCTCCCCTTTCTTTGTTCTTTCTTTTGTTTAAACTTTATTTAAATCTCATTTCTATGGCCCAACAGGCCCAAAGCCCACACCCCTTTTATTTGCATTTCCTTTTGTTTTAATCTGTTGCTTCCCTTTGCTCTTTTCTTCTGCATTTCCAGTGCACACTTGTGCACCGTGCTCGTGCACAACCCCTCCTCTCGACACAGCCTCACGCCAGTCATCGCCACACATCAGAACTTGTCTCCTGACACCATTGCTAATGCCAGAATTCCCTCCCATCACCCACGTTGATGAATCACTATCCGACCTGATTTGCCCAAACAACCACCCAATGCCTTTCTTCCTCGCCACGCCAATAGCTTACACCGATCAATCTGCCACTCCATCAGAAGTAAGATGATCCGAGTCTCGATCTCTCCACCAAGTATGGTGGCATTCGACGTCCCCAGCATGGAGCAGTTGGCCGCTGAACAGTGGTAAGCAGAACGAATTCAAAACCCTTAAATCATTTCCGCTCGCACTGATTTCCCATTAGAAAAATAAATTTGTATTTTTCTTAGAATCCTAGGTCCTATATGATGCTTCACCTTCAACCCCTCGGCCTCAAATCGCCTGGGTGATCGGAATTTGATCGGAATTCAAATTTTGATCATTCCGGCATATCTCGTGATCCAAGCCACTAAAAATCATGATTCTTCTTTTAAAACTCATCACTTCGATCCTTTATTATGTTTATGTAATCAAATCAAGTTTTAAAATCATTTGAAAATCCATTTTGATTATGTGAAACAGAGAGTACTGTTGTTTTCTGCCTTCAAGTTCCAATGAGGTTTTTGGCAAGCTTGTTTCATTTTGAACACTCTTATGACTATATAAAAGGTTTTAAAAATAGTATGACTCCTTATTCTAATCCCACTAACAAAGATTTGCTGATCCATTAGGATTTGTAGGATTCAAACACAAGTAACAGGTCTGGGAAACAATATCAAGCAATACCCCTTTTTAACACTTTGGTACTTAAGTTTTCATTTAACAATCAATGATTCTATATCCTACCAAATAAGAAAACCGTACAAGCCATATTACTGAACAAGAATACAAAAGAATTCAAGTTCAATTCATAGTTCAAACAGCAAAACTGCAGGAAATTTAAAACAGAAATTTTAAAACAGTTTTACTCACCTTCAAAGCTTAAACTCTTAACTTCCTTTACTCCTTTACTGAACTAGTTAGAAAAACTTGTGTTGTGTGTAGAAAAATGTGTGCTTTAGGTCTTTTTATTGTGGTAGAAATGAATAAAATAACAAGAAAAAATCAGTTTTGAGATTTTGTTTTGACAATTTGATAGACAACTCAAAAAAAATCAAATCAAACCACCATCTAAATTCACATGGCTTGCCTCAGCCATACTTCATCTGAAAATCCCCTATGAAATCTACCAAATTTCTCCTGTTGGTTTCTACGAATTGTCACCTTAATTGTTAAGGGTACAACCCATGATCTTTTACTGCATCTTCCTTGGTTTAACCAACTTATAGTATCCATCTTTTGTACCATTCATGATCAGTTTTTGCCTTGGGTTTTTAAACCATATCTTCTTATGACAAATCAATGTAACATGAAAATATATACATACTTTTACTTGCCTTCAAAGGTATTACAAAATCTGAAAATGCTAGTACAATTTGATCTTGGCTATGTAATGAAATGTACATGGGAAAAACCTTAGAAAATATATATGTTAGAAATGATCTAGTGTAGGTGATTCTTGGGTTTAAATAAACAAGATTTGGTAAATCTCTAGCACATGTTTTGTTAACAAATTGAACATGTCTTTGGAAAAATAAAAAGAAAGTGACATCTCAGCAAATCATGTGAAAAAAGAAAAGGATTTCAAAACTGATAATATTAAATCAAAAATGATCTTGCCATGTGAAAGGATTTCTTCCTTGATTTTCTCCACTAGTTTATTTCTAGTGTAGGTTGCATCTTGAATTTGGTTCATGAAACATGTTTGCAAAAGAAAATGGTATTTCATGCTTTGAACTTGATGTACATGTAAGCTTAAACTTTGTTTTAATACTTGCTTTGACAAATAAAATGGTTTTGGCATGTTTAATTGCAAGTGTTAAATGTTTTCAAATCAAAAATTTACAAAAACTTAAATCCTAAATCCTTTTGAAAAGGTGAACAAAACATGTAATGTAACACCCTACCTCCGCTAGGGTCACTCACGAAGGGAATGCACTAGTTTTGGTGGAGCATTATCTTAGTAAACAAATACAGAGATATCACAAGACAGAACATAAATTTTAAAACAGCAAAAGAATTAAAAACCAACTTTCATTATTTCAAAATAGAGTCAAAATCTCTTACATCCAAAATACCAACTGTCATTATTCCATTACAACAGGTTCTAAATAAAGAAGCATAAACTTAAGATAACAAAAGTAAATTATTCCCCAAAATAGCAGAAGTGCAGCCATAGCATAGCTCAAGACCAAACCGTACATGAGCTGACAGAAAGCAAGCTAAATCCAAGCTAAGAGCTAGAGTTTCCTCCCTGAGAACATGGGGGAGAAACGAAAGAAAAAGAGGAGAAAGAAAAAGGGGTCAGTCATAAAGACTGGTAAGCCCTAGTGACTTTCAGTATAAAAACTAGTAAAGGTAACATGACATGTGAAAACTGGAGTTAAACTTAAGGATGATAACAGGATTGGTATGATAACTAAGATAACAAGATAAGTCAAGTCTAGCATCGCATATTCAAGATTCGCTGCACCAAATGTACTAGTATTCTACCCATGTCAAGTATTACCCATGAAATGATCCCTTGGCCCAATAACATGAAATGACCCAACCCGGGGGTCCTACGGAACGATTCACTAATCGATCGGCTCCCTACAAGTTCTAGCTCGTCATGTGTTTGTGTCATACGGCCCTATCATGAATGTAGTCACCTGTGCTAGGTCCACCATAGCGTGTATCAAGTCCTAGGGAGCCAACCACCGACACGAATCAAGCACGCACAGTGTAAACCTACGGGTGCCCAATGCTTGCTTTTTCAACTCCGGACTACGTGCATAGTCCGCCTGAACCTACAATGGCGCACAAACTCAGCCGTCGTTCTGGTCGCTTACAATCAGCCCAGTAATCGTGCCCCACCCTGCCTAGTCCCAGGGTATCGTGATACAATCTAAGTGGGTTACTATTGAAAAGGACCGCGTAACTAGGGTTTCTAATAGGTTAAGTGTTATCTTTCATATTCGTGACTTAACCCTATCCAATCATGTACCAAGTTGGTTAAGTATATTCAAGTGGTTCATGACTTAACCCTACCCTGTAGCATTAAATAAATTAATGCACCTCAACCTCTCACATTAGACTAGTTGTTGTGGTTACTAGATTCGCCGGGCGGTTCCGGGCAGATTTACACCACAACATAGTCTAACCTCATGTTTTAAGTGCAATATGACCAACTACCCACATTGGATCCTATTGTTTCAGTCACTGGATTCGCCGGGCGGTTCCGGGCAGATTTACACTGCAAACTCAACCCAACCTCGAGTTGGCCATTTTCAAGTTTATCTAAGTGTCATGTCCATGTTCAAGTTTTCACGTCAAAATTCACGTCGAGTTTCATGTCAGGTTTCATGTAAATTTCATGTCAAGTTCTTGTCCATAGACAGGTTCAAGTTATAACAACGTTCAAGTCCAAAGCCAATTCATGTTTTACCTAATCTACCTAAATCATATTCCCATCGCACGTAAACTCGAATCGATACAAATAAATCCAATTAGGGAATAACATAAAAGGGACAGGTATAAGGTGGCAAAAGTGATTACTAGCATAGCATGGTAAAACTTGAGGTAAATGATTACAACATCACTGGCATATGGAATATCAGCCTCAAACATTAAGATTCCAAATCTAGCAAAATAAGGTACTAGTCATGATAACAGTTGACATAAGGTGATAATCGTGGTAACGGTTGACATAAGGTGATAGTCATAAATTTGTGACTAATAACAGATTCAACATTGCAGGCATGATAATGTGAGGGGTTTTTCTTTTTGATTTACAACATGAATAGGCCCCAAATCAATGTCATAGTAATATACCTGTAACACCCCACCTCCGCCAATATCACTCTTGCAAGCGCACTAGCTTTGGAGGGGCGTTAAACGAGGTAAACATGCATGCAGATATCACAAGACAGAACATATAAGTAAAAGCAGAGTAAATAAAGCATCGGTTAAAAACTAACATTTCAAAACCATAGTCAAGTTACATCAAAGTACTTGGTCATTATTTTCCCACAAAACAAAGTCTAGAAACATAAACTGAAAACTGGGAAAAAAGAACATAAAGTAACTATCCCCAAAGTAGGATAAAGCCATAGCATGCTCAAGTCCAAACCGTACATGAGCTATCCAGAAAAGCAGCTAAAGATCCAAGCTAGGTGCTAGTGTTTCCACCCTGTAAACCTGGGGGGGGGGGGGGAAACGAAAGAAAAGAGGCGAAAGAAAATGGGTCAGTCAAAAGACTAGTAAGTCCTACCTACTATTAGTATAAAAACTAATAAAGTTAACTGGACATGTAAAACAGAGATGAAACATAGGATGATAACTGGCATGGTGAAAAGTTAACAAGATAGATCCAGTGTGGCACCGCATATACAAGGTTAAGTTTTGCACCGAGTGTACTAGTATTTCCAACCCATGTCAGGTATAAACAAGAAGTGACCCCTTGACCCAATATTGGCCCAATATCATGAGATGACCTAAATCAAGGTCCAACAACACGGTCTAGTCGATCGGCTCCCTAAAAGCCTAACTCGTCAAGTGTCGGTGTCATACGGCCCAATCACGAAGTGTAGTCAAACTGTGCTAGGTCCACCCTAGGGTGTATCAAGCCCTAGGGTGCCAACCAAGGACACACATCAAGCACGCACAGTCTAAACCTACTGGTGCCCGTGTCTGCTTCTTCAACTACGGACTATGTGCACGACCATAGTCCGCCTAAACCTACACCGGTGCACCTACTCAGCCATCGTTTTGGTCGCTTACATGTCAGCCCAATAATCGTGCCCCACCCTAGCCTAGTCCCTAGGGTATCATGATACAACCAAGAGGGTTACTGGTGAAAAGGACCACGTAACTAGGGTTTCTAACGGGTTAAGCGTGGTTAACCCTATCCAATCAAGTATCAAGTCGGTTAAGTATACCCAAGGTTCATGACTTAACCCTATCAACCCATCGTGTTTAATTGGTTAAGTATTCAATTGGTCCATGAATTAACCCTATCATGTGGCATTAAATTAATTTAATGCACCCAACCTCTCACATTAGACCTTGTTGTGGTTACTAGTTAAGCCGGGCGGGTCCGGGTAGCTTTACACCACAACCTAGTCTAACCTCGGGTTTCAAGTGCGACATGACCAACTACTCACATTGGGTCCTATTGCTTGTAGCCACTAGTTAAGCCGGTCGGTTCTGGGTAGATTAATGCTACAAACTCAACCCAACCTCGAGTTGGCCATTCTCATGTTTTCTAGAAGTCATGTCCAAGTTCATGTTCTTGTTTCAAGCATAATCACATGTCATATTTCATGTCATCTTTTCAAGTCATGTTTTTATGTCATTTTAGTTTACCCATAACGTAACCCCCATCGCATGTAAGTTCGCATAAACGCAAATAGATCTCAAAGAGGGAACTTAGAAGCATGACATAATTAATAAGGTTTGGCCACAAGTTAAACATGGTGGCATATGAGGCAAATGTGTTCATAAACTTGCATATTACATTATAAGCCTCAAAACATGCATGATATCAAACTTTAGCAAACTAGGTGAAACATGGTCATAAATGACATAGGATGATAGCTAGTGATTCGCATATAACATCATATGCAAGATAACATAAGGGTTATGAGAGTTTCTATGTTGCTTTATGCAACATTTCAAATCAAAGCTCATAGCTTTCTACGCACAAAGTCAAGGTGATAGCTTTACAAACATGCATAGAATAAATCTATGCATAACATGATAGAATCAAAGCACAAATCATACTTAGGCCTAAACTCAAACTTGCAACATGTCATTTTTAACTTCATAGTTAGAATCTAAGAGTAGAATAGGGCTTACAATGCTATGAAGACTTATAAAATAAAATAAGATTGAGACGAAGCCACTAGCAACTCTAAAAACCCACAAATAATAAGCTCCAATGAAAAACCCTTGAGAAATAAGAAGAAGATCCTTGCTTTGATGAAGAAAGATTGAACTTTGGCCTTGAATCAAACTTAGAAACTCTCAAACAAGCTTAGAAACTCTCATATGAACGAAGATGGAGACTATGACAAGAGGGTAAATGTAACGACCCAGATTTTTGAACAGTTTATTTTAAATATTTAGTATGGTTTTAAATATTGAATCTATAATATAAATGGTATTTTATTGGGTTATCGATTAAATAAATCGAAAATACGATTTTATTTTGATAGTCATCGAAATACGAAAACTGAAATAATTTAATTCAAAAATAAAACTGAATCGAAACAATTCAGTCAATCATTATATATTCTATTTCACAATAAACTATTATCAGGGGATTTAATTGTCTGAAATCAATTTACATTTGTAATCGAATTTAATTTAATCGTTAATTTAAATTGGTATCTATTCTATACAGTTGAATTAAAATTTCAGACCGGGTCCATTGAGTTCAAAATAGCATAGTAATTTGATAACGTTGGTCGGTAAGTTAAAATAGGGGTTGATGTTGAGGTTAAGGAACCGAAAATTTTAAAACTTACATCAAACATATTAAATAATCTGGCCGACCTACATCACAGCTACCTTAGGAAACAAAATCGCATAGGCTTCCTCGGGCTGTTTAATTTGTTTTCCAACTTCGATATCAAGGAGGCAACATTTTAATGGCCGTGTACTATTGTCTCCCTCCTCCCTTATAAAAACCGCAGTTACCCTCCTCATTCTTTTCTGGAAATCAAAAATCACGGTTCCTCTTTTTTTTCATTCTTTCGAGTTCTTTCCCAAACCAAAAATCGAGTGCCTCAAAAATGTTTCTACTCGTTCAAGGAATACCAAAATCTCGTTTCCCCCTTTTCGCTACTAAATCCTCTAATTCGAAAGCTTCAGGAAATCACAGAAAACCGAAAACCGAATCCAATAAAAACAAAAAAGGGAAATCGAAATGAGTTTCCTCCTTATCTCAATCAAAAATTGCAATCGAGATCTCGAAAGGGAGTCGCGACCTCTGAAGCTCGTCATCGGATTTAAGGCACTCGCGGGATCATTTAAACCCAATCGAAGAATGCGGAAATGCTCTAAAGCTCGACAACACCAGGAATGTTCACGGTTAGGGTTTGGTTAGGGTGCAGATTTGAAGACGCGATGGGAAATGGTGGTTCGAGTTGGAGTTGCTGACAACGTCGGATTGACCGGGGATGGTGGATGCTCGGAGTGACAGGAGGTCGACTTTTTGGAGATCAAATTCTGGTGGACGGAGATAGAGTAAGGGGGTTCGAATTTATCACTTATAGAAAAGGGTCAGAGAGGGGGGATAGGTTGTTGTTTTAGAGGAGCTGCTGTGTTCGGTTTGCTGTAGCAGAGAGGATAAAATGAGCTGTATAAAAGCATGTGGAAGGAAGATTAGAGATCACTAAGGGTATTTAATCGTTAATTGAATTATTAATGATATTTAATTATAATGGCATTGAATTCAATTAAAATTTGTATACGGTATACCTTATTCATTTTAGGACCCGGAGGCAGTGAGGTTAAAATCATTTGGGTCAATCATATTGGATTGTGGCTGCGAAATATGCAGTTAGAATTTATTTAAAAGCCGATGGGAGCCGGATAAATCATAGAAATTTGGATATTCGGCAAATAAAATCACGGTGAGTAAATCTCACTCACCATTATTTATAATTATTTTTACTTCGTAAAAATAATTGTTGTTGCTTGTTTGGATTTTTCTGCTTGTTTTATATATATTAGTTATTTAGGCTATTATATATATATATATATATTGGGTTGATTGATTGGTTGGATTCCCGCAGCCTCATTAGCGGATGCCCGCAGTTTCATAGCGGATGATTACCCTATACGCCCCACGCTATGATTAGTGGATGACCTTCTATACCACGATATTCTGCCATGAAGCAAAATGGGTATTATTTATGTGCTAACATCTGTGGATGCAGGAAAACAGGTTGGAGGGATCCAACTGGATTCCTCAAAAATATATTATCTGTTGGTTTATTTGTTTGCATCTATATTTTTATATATGATGTGTTAGAAAAATAAATAATTGGTTGCTTTGTGTGTTTAAATATCACTGGGCTTAAGTAATGATATTTAAAATATCGTGGAAGGATATTTGAGATTTAAAAAGGAAAAAAAAATCTATTTTTAAATAGAATTTGAATTTTAAATGGAAATAAAATATAAACTTGTTTTTGAAAAATAAAACAAGTAGTTTCTTTTTAAACGAAGTTTATAAATAGTTCTTTTATAACGAAGTTATAAACGAAGTAAAAAGAATTATCATTTGATAATTCAGAAATAGAAATACAAGTGTGAAATTGGAATTTGAAATGAATTTTCAAAATAGGGTGTGAAATGAAATTTTTAAATATATAACTCAAATGAATTTTGAGTATAACATTTGAATAGTAGAATTAGAAAAGGAGTTTAAATATTTGAATTTTAAATAAAAGAAAAAGGAGATTGAATATTAGAAATTCAAATAGAAGTTCAAATAGAATTTGAATAGACGAAAATAGAATGAAAAATAGAATTTGAATTCAAGGAATTAAAATAAAATTTGAATTCAAAGGAATTCGAATAAAGAAATTCAAATAGAGATTTGAATGTAGAATTTCAAAATAGAATTTGAAATAAACTTTGAAAATAGGATTTTCAAAGTAGAATTGGAAATAGAATTTCAAAATAGGATTCAAAATAGGAAATCCAAATGGTTTTGAAATGGAATTTGAATTCAAGGGAATTCAAATGGATTTGAGTGAAGAAATTCAAATGGTGTTAAAAATAAGTTTGAATATTAGAATTCAAATGGAAATGGGAAATGAAATTTGAATATAAGAGATTCAAATTGAATTCAAATAGGATTTAATCTATGGGATTTGAATATGAAATTCAAATGGGTTTTAAACTATGGAATTTTGAATATAGCATTTAAAAAGGAGTTTGAATATTTGAATTTCAATAGAATTCAAATATAGAAATTGGGATATAGAAGTTCAAATGGAATTTAAATATAGAGTTTGAATAAGAGAATTCAAATGAATTCAAACATAGAATTTGAATATAGGGAATTCAAATAGAAATTCAAGTATTGAATTTGAATATCAAATAGAAAAGGAATTGGAATTTGAATATAGAATTCAAATAAAAGTGAGATTGGAATTTGAATCAAGAAATTCAAATAGAGTTAAAATGGAGTTGAATTCATTTTAAAGAAGTTTAAAGGTTTATATATAAATATAATTAAACCGAACTCGCCGCAGCGCTGCAGTTCGTAAAATAGCGATTCGAACTTCAATCGAGTATACAGGACTCAATTGGAGTCGTATCTCTTTGAAACAAGAAACGTCAGGACCGGTTTGATAATAGTTTTCTAATGAAAGAGAAAAATATGAATTTCGTCGTATAGATTTTGAGTTATGTCAAAATCAAATTTTCAGAAAAACAGCGCCAGAACTATTTAAAAACCATAACGGTTTATTTCATTTTATGAAAGGATTTTAAGCAAATAAAATCCGAATTTCTATTTAGAAAATTTCAGATTTGAGTTATAAAATATATGTGAACTCAGGTGGAGTAATGAATTGATGTTTGAAACAGAAATCAGATTTTTGATTATTGAATAGAATTAACTAATTCGAATAGTAATTAGTAAATGAGATGTTGAATTGATATTGGGCCTTAAATAAGTGAATTCGATTTGAAAATTTATATTCGAAATAGAAAAGAGAACTAGAATTGAAATTGAAATTCAATTTGGTTATGAACGAGTTAAATATTTTGTTTGAACATGTTATGTTCGACAAAGAAGTGAAATAGGCAAAATGACTAATTAAAGAATAAATGGGCGAAACTGAATTCAAACGATTAGATGGTATTGAATTGAATTGAAAACAGGTGAACATGTGTTAGACAGGTATATGAGGAAGTATATGAAGATTTTAATTTGTGTGCCCAACAAAAAGGTACATGTTTAATTCATATATGAGATTTTATGCGCCGTATCGGCAGGCCGCTTGGCTTTTTCCTTTTTCTTTTGATTGAGGAAGATACCGGGAAGCTATTTGAAATTTCCCGATGCTCCCGGTACAGGGGAGGTTATGGCGAATTTTTCCGGAAAATTTAAGGAGTTAGAATATTTTTAAAGATATTTTGTTAGTTAGAAATCATTGCATCGACGTATAAAATTCGATAGGTAAATGAATATAAAAATCGAATATTGTAAACAAAAAGGGAAATCTATAAATTAGAAATAGAAAGCGAACTATATACATGTTTTTAAAAATAAATAATTGGATTGTATAGTGTGTTTATTCGAGGTAAGTGGTTTTGCCGTTTTAAAGTTGAGGATGTTTTCAGTTAAGGTCTGTGAGGTAATAATACCCCAACTTGATTGATTTCATTTTAATGGATAAATAGCAAGATCTAGTCTCGAAGAGAAGTATTTGAAAAAAGAGTTAGTTGAATAAAATATTTTGGGTGGTTGTAACGACGTTTTACACAACATTCGTTTTAAACCCAAGTGATGGAATTTTGGAAATATAACAAGTAAATATTTCCTGAGTATAATTAAAATGGTCGGGATAGAGATAAGTGATTGGAATTGTTTCCAATTGCAAATAGAGATATTTTCTAATATATAGAAAATAAAAGGAGTTGATATTGGGAAACGTTTTCCAAATGGCATAAGATGCCAAGATGATTATTCAAATATTTGGTTAACAAATATTGATAAGAGAATGTAGAAGAGATTTAATTAATGAAATATTAATTAAAGAGCCCAGTGATTTGTTTGATATGTTGGATGAACACTTGTTTTTATTCGATAGTTAAATCACAGACTATCGAAGTTTTGACCATCGTTGTCAATATGGAGAGACCGGTTGGATTATTATCCGAAGAACCACTCCGTATCGGCATAAGCGTTGCGAACCAAGTATGCTGAATATATTGAAGACGGAGTAAAGTGCAAGGGCTTTTCGATTAGATAGAAATAGTGCCTTCGGTTTCGTTCAATCCCAGAACGAACGTGAATGGACGAATGTCTGACAGAGTATTTCCAATGATCAAATGGGTTGGTCTGTATGAATGTATATGGTTGCAACGGATTTATCCCTTAGCATAATATCCAGAATATTTGTGCAAACTCAACTAGTGATTAACGGATCTGACAATGTGGCATTCAAAGTGATTGTGCTATCAATGAATGGTAAGTATTCGTAGCCTCAGGCCTCAACAACCGGGAAAGGGCAAAAATCGGGCAGGCAGCATGGCTATGTGGGTCACACCCATTAGGATGTATAATCACCTATCTAGAGGTTCATTTAATTTCTTATTCTATTCGATGCTGTCCCAGTCGGGAGACGGTTGCTGATCCCAACCGTTGGTGATATACATTCGATACACTCAAGCGAAATGAGTGGTCGGTCATGTGTGGGCCGGGTTGCAAGATGTTCTTGTTGAACCCAGTGTATTCCTCTCTAGAGATACACTAGCGGAAGGTGGTTCCATACCTTGTCATGTTGGAAATCCAATCTCCAATAAGCGCCATGCGGTTTTTGATTTTAAAATATATATGTAGAGCGTGAGATGCAAGCATTCTGCTATTTGGTTATTTACTTGATGTAGACATTATTATAATATCATTGGATTTGATATCAAAGTGTTTTGGGTTATAGTAAGGTAAAAACCGTCCATGTTTATGTGTGGGCTGGTCTTACTATTATCTTTCCTTTTGAAAGGATTTTAAAGGTTAAACCAATGATTTGAGTTTACTCACACCAGTCCCATGACTGACCCAGAGTTTATTTTGTTTTGTTTTCCCTAAACTCTTGGGTGCCCAAATTTGTACGGGCAGTCAAGTAGTTCAGGTGTTTACAGATACCATTGGAGGAGCTTGGAGCAGGAGGCTTCAGCGTTAGTTACCTAGGGTTATATTTCCGCTGTATTGTAAGTGTTGAACTCTGATTCTGAATGTACATGTACACAGAAATTTTGTATTACAAAAGTATATGATATATTATATTTTATTCATTCCGCTGTGAGGTTCATGTTTTACCCTGATGTTGTGTATTCTTCTTCTTCTATTCTAATATTTCTTTCTTTCTATTTCTCATCCTCTAACTTCTTTCTAATAATGAGTCGTATTTCTGTGCAATTTGAGTTGGACGTGTGGTGTTTTTAGTCAACTCAGATAGCACGGATTTGCGGGTCGTTTCAGTTGGTATCAGAGCTGGTTTCTTAATTGGTACGGATGATAGGGGGTTCTCGCTTCGCGTTTGGTGGCGAATGGGAGACTCTTACCCCTACATCTCCCGACAATGTGGGTTGGTCGAGTCGAGAGGCTGGCCGTAAAAGCAGTTCTGAGGTATCTCTGTAAGCCACGCTGGGAGGTTAGCCCAGTGCCGAGGGAGGAGAGGATGGTTGAAAAGCCTACTCGAATCTCGTGGTCGTTACAGTTGGTATCAGAGCTTAGGTTGAGCGAATACCTAGGCTTGTGTGGCATGTGCTCATTAGAGATAGGGTCAATAGTACCCTAGAATGAGTTGAGTGTATATATATACGAGAGAGCGTATTTGTTAATTGATATAAAGATTTGTTTTATATTGTGTTGACTTGTCTGTTGAGTAGTTTATGAATTCTGATCGAATAGTGGGACGCCACGAAGTCGACAGGGATCTCTAAACACTTGAACAGAAAATACGACATGATATTGTTTTTAAAATGGGTAAATGAAATAATTTTACCCAAAATTTCTATTTTTGATATAGAAAGAATAATTTTCTAGAATTATTATTATATGGATGTGTTGGACATTGATTTTATAATCAAATGAGATTATAAACTTAGAATGGTTATTTATAACCAAATAGAATTTGTATAAGAATTAAATATACAAATGAGACGAATTAAAATTTGATTTCAAAGCAGAATTTGGAATTTAAATCCTGGGAAGTTGAAAAATATTTTTCAAAGTATATTAAAATAATATAGTTTTAATTTGAAAGGGTTTTTGAATGAAAATCATTTTAGAAGTGATAAAGCACTGAACTCACTTCAGTCGCTGGGAAATAATTCTGATGATGACTGCAGCTTCATCAGTATTCATTTTCGAGTTCTAAGTGACGAATGGCTACCTTAGAAAAGTTTTGATGGAATTTGTTTGAAAGGAAAACAAGTGGTTTGAAAATTCAAATGTTTTGAGTTTTAGATGGAAATAAATATAAGTATATATTTATGGATTTGAAATGAAAACCCTGGGATTTGGATTCTGGAATTGGAATTTAACTTAAGCTAGTTAAATGGATTGAAGTGAATCAATTAACTAGAATCAATTTGAATAGGTTTAATGGAATATAGATTGAATATAAATGGATTGATTGTAGATCATTCGAATTGAATGAAGAAGACCAAAAGTTTTGGTAGAATTGAATTTGTTGAAATATGAGGAATTGAGTTCCAACATAAGTGAATTTTTGAAAAGTAATAGATTTGTACCATTTTTCCTACCTTAGCAATTTCGAGGACGAAATTATTTTAAGGGGGGAAGAATGTAACGACCCAGATTTTTGAACAGTTTATTTTAAATATTTAGTATGGTTTTAAATATTGAATCTATAATATAAATGGTATTTTATTGGGTTATCGATTAAATAAATCGAAAATACGATTTTATTTTGATAGTCATCGAAATACGAAAACTGAAATAATTTAATTCAAAAATAAAACTGAATCGAAACAATTCAGTCAATCATTATATATTCTATTTCACAATAAACTATTATCAGGGGATTTAATTGTCTGAAATCAATTTACATTTGTAATCGAATTTAATTTAATCATTAATTTAAATTGGTATCTATTCTATACAGTTGAATTAAAATTTCAGACCGGGTCCATTGAGTTCAAAATAGCATAGTAATTTGATAACGTTGGTCGGTAAGTTAAAATAGGGGTTGAGGTTGAGGTTAAGGAACCGAAAATTTTAAAACTTACATCAAACATATTAAATAATCTGGCCGACCTACATCACAGCTACCTTAGGAAACAAAATCGCGTAGGCTTCCTCGGGCTGTTTAATTTGTTTTCCAACTTCGATATCAAGGAGGCAACATTTTAATGGCCGTGTACTACTGTCTCCCTCCTCCCTTATAAAAACCGCAGTTACCCTCCTCATTCTTTTCTGGAAATCAAAAATCACGGTTCCTCTTTTTTTTCATTCTTTCGAGTTCTTTCCCAAACCAAAAATCGAGTGCCTCAAAAATTTTTCTACTCGTTCAAGGAATACCAAAATCTCGTTGCCCCCTTTTCGCTACTAAATCCTCTAATTCGAAAGCTTCAGGAAATCACAGAAAACCGAAAACCGAATCCAATAAAAACAAAAGAGGGAAATCGAAATGAGTTTCCTCCTTATCTCAATCAAAAATTGCAATCGAGATCTCGAAAGGGAGCCGCGACCTCTGAAGCTCGTCATCGGATTTAAGGCACTCGCGGGATCATTTAAACCCAATCGAAGAATGCGGAAATGCTCTAAAGCTCGACAACACCAGGAATGTTCACGGTTAGGGTTTGGTTAGGGTGCAGATTTGAAGACGCGATGGGAAATGGTGGTTCGAGTTGGAGTTGCTGACAACGTCGGATTGACCGGGGATGGTGGATGCTCGGAGTGACAGGAGGTCGACTATTTGGAGATCAAATTCTGGTGGACGGAGATAGAGTAAGGGGGCTCGAATTTATCACTTATAGAAAAGGGTCAGAGAGGGGGGATAGGTTGTTGTTTTAGAGGAGCTGCTGTGTTCGGTTTGCTGTAGCAGAGAGGATAAAATGAGCTGTATAAAAGCATGTGGAAGGAAGATTAGAGATCACTAAGGGTATTTAATCGTTAATTGAATTATTAATGATATTTAATTATAATGGCATTGAATTCAATTAAAATTTGTATACGGTATACCTTATTCATTTTAGGACCCGGAGGCAGTGAGGTTAAAATCAATTGGGTCAATCATATTGGATTGTGGCTGCGAAATATGCAGTTAGAATTTATTTAAAAGCCGATGGGAGCCGGATAAATCATAGAAATTTGGATATTCGGCAAATAAAATCACGGTGAGTAAATCTCACTCACCTTTATTTATAATTATTTTTACTTCGTAAAAATAATTGTTGTTGCTTGTTTGGATTTTTCTGCTTGTTTTATATATATTAGTTATTTAGGCTATTATATATATATATATTGGGTTGATTGATTGGTTGGATTCCCGCAGCCTCATTAGCGGATGCCCGCAGTTTCATAGCGGATGATTACCCTATACACCCCACGCTATGATTAGTGGATGACCTTCTATACCGCGATAATCTGCCACGAAGCAGAATGGGTATTATTTATGTGCTAACATCTGTGGATGCATGAAAACAGGTTGGAGGGATCCAACTGGATTCCTCAAAAATATATTATCTGTTGGTTTATTTGTTTGCATATATATTTCTATATATGATGTGTTAGAAAAATAAATAATTGGTTGCTTTGTGTGTTTAAATATCACTGGGCTTAAGTAATGATATTTAAAATATCGTGGAAGGATATTTGAGATTTAAAAAGGAAAAAAAAATCTATTTTTAAATAGAATTTGAATTTTAAATGGAAATAAAATATAAACTTGTTTTTGAAAAATAAAACAAGTAGTTTCTTTTTAAACGAAGTTTATAAATAGTTCTTTTATAACGAAGTTATAAACGAAGTAAAAAGAATTATCATTCGATAATTCAGAAATAGAAATACAAGTGTGAAATTGGAATTTGAAATGAATTTTCAAAATAGGGTGTGAAATGAAATTTTTAAATATATAACTCAAATGAATTTTGAGTATAACATTTGAATAGTAGAATTAGAAAAGGAGTTTAAATATTTGAATTTTAAATAAAAGAAAAAGGAGATTGAATATTAGAAATTCAAATAGAAGTTCAAATAGAATTTGAATAGACGAAAATAGAATGAAAAATAGAATTTGAATTCAAGGAATTAAAATAAAATTTGAATTCAAAGGAATTCGAATAAAGAAATTCAAATAGAGATTTGAATGTAGAATTTCAAAATAGAATTTGAAATAAACTTTGAAAATAGGATTTTCAAAGTAGAATTGGAAATAGAATTTCAAAATAGGATTCAAAATAGGAAATCCAAATGGTTTTGAAATGGAATTTGAATTCAAGGGAATTCAAATGGATTTGAGTGAAGAAATTCAAATGGTGTTAAAAATAAGTTTGAATATTAGAATTCAAATGGAAATGGGAAATGAAATTTGAATATAAGAGATTCAAATTGAATTCAAATAGGATTTAATCTATGGGATTTGAATATGAAATTCAAATGGGTTTTAAACTATGGAATTTTGAATATAGCATTTAAAAAGGAGTTTGAATATTTGAATTTCAATAGAATTCAAATATAGAAATTGGGATATAGAAGTTCAAATGGAATTTAAATATAGAGTTTGAATAAGAGAATTCAAATGAATTCAAACATAGAATTTGAATATAGGGAATTCAAATAGAAATTCAAGTATTGAATTTGAATATCAAATAGAAAAGGAATTGGAATTTGAATATAGAATTCAAATAAAAGTGAGATTGGAATTTGAATCAAGAAATTCAAATAGAGTTAAAATGGAGTTGAATTCATTTTAAAGAAGTTTAAAGGTTTATATATAAATATAATTAAACCGAACTCGCCGCAGCGCTGCAGTTCGTAAAATAGCGATTCGAACTTCAATCGAGTATACAGGACTCAATTGGAGTCGGATCTCTTTGAAACAAGAAACGTCAGGACCGGTTTGATAATAGTTTTCTAATGAAAGAGAAAAATATGAATTTCGTCGTATAGATTTTGAGTTATGTCAAAATCAAATTTTCAGAAAAACAGCGCCAGAACTATTTAAAAACCATAACGGTTTATTTCATTTTATGAAAGGATTTTAAGCAAATAAAATCCGAATTTCTATTTAGAAAATTTCAGATTTGAGTTATAAAATATATGTGAACTCAGGTGGAGTAATGAATTGATGTTTGAAATAGAAATCAGATTTTTGATTATTGAATAGAATTAACTAATTCGAATAGTAATTAGTAAATGAGATGTTGAATTGATATTGGGCCTTAAATAAGTGAATTCGATTTGAAAATTTATATTCGAAATAGAAAAGAGAACTAGAATTGAAATTGAAATTCAATTTGGTTATGAACGAGTTAAATATTTTGTTTGAACATGTTATGTTCAACAAAGAAGTGAAATAGGCAAAATGACTAATTAAAGAATAAATGGGCGAAACTGAATTCAAACGATTAGATGGTATTGAATTGAATTGAAAACAGGTGAACATGTGTTAGACAGGTACATGAGGAAGTATATGAAGATTTTAATTTGTGTGCCCAACAAAAAGGTACATGTTTAATTCATATATGAGATTTTATGCGCCGTATCGGCAGGCCGCTTGGCTTTTTCCTTTTTCTTTTGATTGAGGAAGATACCGGGAAGCTATTTGAAATTTCCCGATGCTCCCGGTACAGGGGAGGTTATGGCGAATTTTTCCGGAAAATTTAAGGAGTTAGAATATTTTTAAAGATATTTTGTTAGTTAGAAATCATTGCATCGACGTATAAAATTCGATAGGTAAATGAATATAAAAATCGAATATTGTAAACAAAAAGGGAAATCTATAAATTAGAAATAGAAAGCGAACTATATACATGTTTTTAAAAATAAATAATTGGATTGTATAGTGTGTTTATTCGAGGTAAGTGGTTTTGCCGTTTTAAAGTTGAGGATGTTTTCAGTTAAGGTCTGAGAGGTAATAATACCCCAACTTGATTGATTTCATTTTAATGGATAAATAGCAAGATCCAGTCTCGAAGAGAAGTATTTGAAAAAAGAGTTAGTTGAATAAAATATTTTGGGTGGTTGTAACGACGTTTTACACAACATTCGTTTTAAACCCAAGTGATGGAATTTTGGAAATATAACAAGTAAATATTTCCTGAGTATAATTAAAATGGTCGGGATAGAGATAAGTGATTGGAATTGTTTCCAATTGCAAATAGAGATATTTTGTAATATATAGAAAATAAAAGGAGTTGATATTAGGAAACGTTTTCCAAATGGCATAAGATGCCAAGATGATTATTGAAATATTTGGTTAACAAATATTGATAAGAGAATGTAGAAGAGATTTAATTAATGAAATATTAATTAAAGAGCCCAGTGATTTGTTTGATATGTTGGATGAACACTTGTTTTTATTCGATAGTTAAATCACAGACTATCGAAGTTTTGACCATCGTTGTCAATATGGAGAGACCGGTTGGATTATTATCCGAAGAACCACTCCGTATCGGCATAAGCGTTGCGAACCAAGTATGCTGAATATATTGAAGACGGAGTAAAGTGCAAGGGCTTTTCGATTAAATAGAAATAGTGCCTTCGGTTTCGTTCAATCCCAGAACGAACGTGAATGGACGAATGTCTGACAGAGTATTTCCAATGATCAAATGGGTTGGTCTGTATGAATGTATATGGTTGCAACGGATTTATCCCTTAGCATAATATCCAGAATATTTGTGCAAACTCAACTAGTGATTAACGGATCTGACAATGTGGCATTCAAAGTGATTGTGCTATCAATGAATGGTAAGTATTCGTAGCCTCAGGCCTCAACAACTGGGAAAGGGAAAAAATCGGGCAGGCAGCATGGCTATGTGGGTCGCACCCATTAGGATGTATAATCACCTATCTAGAGGTTCATTTAATTTCTTATTCTATTCGATGCTGTCCCAGTCGGGAGACGGTTGCTGATCCCAACCGTTGGTGATATACATTCGATACACTCAAGCGAAATGAGTGGTCGGTCATGTGTGGGCCGGGTTGCAAGATGTTCTTGTTGAACCCAGTGTATTCCTCTCTAGAGATACACTAGCGGAAGGTGGTTCCATACCTTGTCATGTTGGAAATCCAATCTCCAATAAGCGCCATGCGGTTTTTGATTTTAAAATATATATGTAGAGCGTGAGATGCAAGCGTTCTGCTATTTGGTTATTTACTTGATGTAGACATTATTATAATATCATTGGATTTGATATCAAAGTGTTTTGGGTTATAGTAAGGTAAAAACCGTCCATGTTTATGTGTGGGCTGGTCTTACTATTATCTTTCCTTTTGAAAGGATTTTAAAGGTTAAACCAATGATTTGAGTTTACTCACACCAGTCCCATGACTGACCCAGAGTTTATTTTGTTTTGTTTTCCCTAAACTCTTGGGTGCCCAAATTTGTACGGGCAGTCAAGTAGTTCAGGTGTTTGCAGATACCATTGGAGGAGCTTGGAGCAGGAGGCTTCAGCGTTAGTTACCTAGGGTTATATTTCCGCTGTATTGTAAGTGTTGAACTCTGATTCTGAATGTACATGTACACAGAAATTTTGTATTACAAAAGTATATGATATATTATATTTTATTCATTCCGCTGTGAGGTTCATGTTTTACCCTGATGTTGTGTATTCTTCTTCTTCTATTCTAATATTTCTTTCTTTCTATTTCTCATCCTCTAACTTCTTTCTAATAATGAGTCGTATTTCTGTGCAATTTGAGTTGGACGTGTGGTGTTTTTAGTCAACTCAGATAGCACGGATTTTCGGGTCGTTTCAGTGGAGGTCATGATTAAACATTTTGGCATAATCTAGTTGTAGGATTGATTTATGATGGTTTAGGCTACGTATTAGGGTCCTTTTATAGAAGTTTAGGTTAGTTTAGGCCATAGGATTAACCCTGATTCAGATCTGAGCCTTTAAAATCCGTCACAAGCCTCCAAACATGTCTTGAGGAACAAGTCAGGTGCACCCAGGCCAAACTGGCCGATCACCCAAGTCGACAGGGGTGTCGACTGGGCAGTTGACACCACTTGTGGTGTGTCGACTCCCAAGTCGACTCCCAAGTCGACTTGGGGGTGGCGGGAATTTTTCCCGCCTGCTCTTCTTGGCTAAATATGAATTCTGAATTCAAATTTGAACTGTTTTTGAACTTGAAATTTTCTGAAAACTTTGACGGGCCATAACTTGGTCATACGGACTCCGATTTTCGAAAACTCGGACTCTATTTCGCGTATTTTTCTGAGACGAACGCAATGGAACAGCCCGTTTCCCTTGATTCAGATTTTATCAATTAGTTCTGCCTTGGTTTATGTTATAACATGTTATTTAAAAATACAGGTTGTTACATTCTCCCCTCCTTAAAGGATTTCGTCCCCGAAATCTTCAAGTTAGGAAGAACATATCCTACCATCCATCATCCATCTACTCAAAACATCATCCACGTGCAGTCATTGTCCTTAAAAGATTCTAAATGTTGTATGTTCATATGCGAAAGGTGTGTGTATATGTACTTATCTAATGCGAAAATCAGGCGGTTACTGATTCAGTAAACCTCCTTAATGCAAAGTATGTTAGTGAAATGAGTCCATATGTATGTAAATTCCTAGCATGATTTATAATATCTACATGAGTGCACATAACGTTCATCCATATGCAACATCCACGTGATATAATAACAAGTTTCAGTCATGAATAATACAAGCACTCATGCATATGCAATATGAAAGTGTGTGAGCCGATCTTAGTGTCTAATGTGTATCATGCATCCACGAGTATCCACTTGCAAACACTTGCAACCACTTGCAAACATTAAGCATAACATGTTTCAAATACATGTTTCATCCAAAAGGGTTTCTACCTAAGATTCTCATGACAAGGTTAAATAGATAACAAGATAAACATAGATAGCAAAAGAAAGATATGCTAACTAGGAAAAGAGATTGAGAATGTACCCTAAAAAAATGGATAAAGCCCACGCATCTTCTCCTCGGTTTCCCAAGTTGCATCCTCTTCGGCCTCACTCCACTGAACCTTCACCAATTTGACTTCTCGATTTCTTAGCTTCTTGATCTCCGTTCCCAAGATACGAATCAGTGCTCTCCTCAAGGTTGCCTCTTTCTCTATCTCCACGTCTTCAAGAATGCTAGGTTCAACCACCTCAGCGGACTCATGTAGGCACTTTCGGAGATGCGAGACATGAAAGACATTATGCACTCCGGCCAGCTTCTCGGGCAATTCCACCTTATAAGCCATCTTCCCAATTATCTCTATGATAGGGAAGGGTCCTACGAACCTTGGTGCCAGCTTCCCAACTGCTCCAAAACGAACCACATTACGCAAAGGAGAAACCTTCACGAAAACCATACCTCCAACTTCGAATTCCAAATCTGTCCTTCGCTTGTCAGCATAGGATTTCTGCCTGTCTTGGGCCGTTTTCATCCGTCTTCTCACCAATTCAACTTTCTCGGAGGTGTCCCGTATCATATCGGACCCAAGCATAAGTCTATCCGTTGTCTCCCACCAACAAGATGGTGACCTACACGGCCTCCCATACAAAGCTTCAAATGGTGCCATCCCTATGCTAGCTTGATAGCTATTATTATAAGCAAACTCTACAAGAGGGAGGTGGTCTTCCCAAGTACCACCAAAGTCAAGCACACAAAGCCTCAGAAGATCTTCTAGCACTCTATTCACCCTTTCGGTTTGGCCATCCGTCTGGGGGTGATAGGCTGTACTTAGATTCAATCGCGTACCCATCGCTTCTTGCAAACTATTCCAGAACTGGCTAGTGAAGATTGGGTCACGATCGCTAACTATGCTAGAAGGAACTCCATGCAATCGCACTATCTCTCGAAGATAAACAGATGCTAGCCATGATGCGGTCCTCTTGCTCTTCACTGGAATGAAATGAGCACTCTTCGTAAGTCTGTCAACTATGACCCATATGCTCGTATTCCCTTTCCTTGACCTAGCCAATCCATCCACAAAATCCATAGAGATACTTTCCCACTTCCATTGCGGGACCTCCAATGGATGTAATAGCCCACCGGGTTTCTTCGACTCGGCTTTCACTTGTTGGCACACCATGCACTTTGAAACATACTCTGCTACATCCTTCTTCATTCCAGCCCAATAGAAAATGCGCTTCATATCCCTATACATCTTATCTCCTCCAGGATGTATAGTCATCTTCGAGTGATGCGCTTCTTCGAGAACTTTATGCACCAAGTCTCCCACTTGTGGAACGCATAGCCTTACATCACGCCTTAGCCAACCCTTGTCATCAATAGTATATCTAGCAAGATGACTAGACGTCTCACCACGAATTAACTTGTCCATGACCTCGACTATCTGCGGGTCTTCCTTCTGCGAAGTCCCTACTTGATCAAGAAGTGTAGGTCTCAGCTCAAGAGATGCTAACGAACCTGTCATCGACTCAACAGCCATTGTGAAATCAAAGGTTTCCAAGAACTCTAGGCTCTTCATCTCCACAAACAAGGGACTCAAAGTCAACCTTCTTCTGCTTAGCGCATCTGCTACAACATTACCCTTGCCAGGGGTATAAGCTATCTCGAAGTCATATGATGCCAAGAATTCCATCCACCTTTGCTGCCTTAGATTCAGATCTTTCTGCGAGAAGAGGTACTTGAGCGACTTGTGATCAGTATATAACTCAAACCTTTCGCCTAGAAGATAGTGGCGCCAGGATTTGAGTGCAAAGACGATCGCCGCCAACTCCAAATCATGAGTGGGATAGTTCTTCTCATGAACTTTAAGTTGCCTACCCCCATAACATATCACTCTTCCTTCTTGCATCAGAACAGCACCTAACCCCGTGCCACATGCATCGGTGTATACGGTAAACATCTTACCGCCATCGGGTAATGCCAAAACTGGAGCTGTAGTAAGGGCCCTCTTGAGCCTTTGAAAAGCAAGCTCACACTCTAAGTCTCATGCAAAGACTAAGTTCTTCTTCGTCAACTTAGTAAGAGGGGCTGAAATCTTAGCGAAGTCCCTGATGAACTTCCTATATTAGCCCGACAGACCGAGAAAGCTTCTTACTTCGGTTGCATTCCTGGGAGTCTTCCAGTCTTGAACTGCAACCACTTTCGCGGGATCCACCGCTATGCCTTGCTTAGAAACTATATGTCCAAGAAACCGAACTTCCCTTCTCCAAAAAATGGCATTTGGAGAACTTGGCTTTCAACTGATGAGCTCTAAGCGTATCCATCACTTCCTTGAGATGTCTAGCATGTTCTTCCTTATCCTTTGAGAAGATCAGAATATCATCCACGAAGACAACCACAAACTTGTTAAGGAACTCCCTGAACACCCTACTCATCAAATCTACGAAGTAGGCGGGTGCATTAGTCAAACCGAATGGCATGACAAGCCATTCAAAGAATCCATCTGGAGTCCTAAACGCAGTCTTATCAATACTATCCTCCGCCACTCTAAGCTGATGGAATCCGGTGGCTAGATCGAGCTGAGAAAAAATAGAAGCACCAACAAGCTGGTCAAAGAGGTCATCGATCCTCGGTAACGGGTGCCTATTCTTCTTTGTCAGCTTGTTCAACTCTCGATAATCAACACATAGACGAAGCGAACCATCCGCCTTAGTAGCGAACACCACAGGAGCACCCCATTCAGAAATGCTTTGCCTAATAAAATTCTTCTCAAGCAACTCCTTGATTTGCTTACCGAGCTCTCTTCTTTCTCGCGGGGCCATGTGCCTAACGGGTCAATGAAACTGGCTTGGCATTATCAACAAGATAAATGCGGAAATCTATCTCTCGTTTAGGGGGTAACCCCTTAACCTCTTCGAAGACATCAGGATATTCTCGGACCACCCTTACAGATTGCAGATCATCGATGGACGAGTCAAGAGATTCAAGATAACATAACATGACGGGATCCAGCGGGTTGCAAGAAATCTCTAGGGTATTACCGAGGCGAGTCATGAGCCTCACCACCATATGCTGACAGTCGAGAATGGCTCCATAACTGGACAACCAATCCATGCCCAAAATCAACCCGTATCCCGTGAACCCGAGAACATAAGCATTACACGTGAATTCTATGGTCAAGATAGAAATCCTCAAATCCATACAAATCATAGATAGATGGGCGGAACCCCCAATTGGATTTGAAACACTAACGGGATCCTCAACTAGACTAGTACTTAGGTGCAAACTTTCAACAATGTCAGAAGAAATAAAAGTATGCGATGCGCCAGAATCAAATAAAGTGCGAACAGGAAAATCAGAAATGTAAATAAGGCTTTCTACAGAAATACTACCTCGGTCCTGAACTGGAACAGTGTTGAGAGCATGCACTTGCCCTCCAGAAGGTCCTACACGCTGAGTCTGCCCTTGCCCTTGTCCTTGCTTCTTGGGGCAATCTTTGCTAAAGTGTCCAGTCTCTCCACAATGAAAGCATTCGCCCAACTTCCTCTTCTTCTTCCTACAATCTTTGGCTATGTGCCCAACAATCCCACAGAAGTTGCACTTTCTTGGGTCCTTTGCCTTGTTGTTGTTGGCCTTATTACCCTTGTTGTTCTGATTGCTCTGATTTCCTCCCCACTTGGAGTCCGTCTTCTTGGTTTGAGTCTCATTAGGCTTGACTTCTTTCTTGCCATTCTTATCGTCTCCTTGAAGCAATGCCATGTCCACTAGGCTTTCAAAAGTGGCCCCCATGGGTATATGAGACATGGCTAAACCTTGTAACGGCTCATTCAACCCTCGTGCAAAGTGTAAAGCCTTCTTCTGGGGAGTATTAACCATGTCCAAACCGAATCGAGCAAGCTGGTTAAACTTATTCACATACTCCCTCACTGTCATGTCCCCTTGCTTCAAAGATATAAACTTCTCCAATTGCAGATTCGCCTTAGCAGATGATAGAAACTTAAGCCCAAACCTCGTCCTAAAGTCGGCCCAAGTCTCTATAGGCCTAGTAGCGTTGGTGACCTCCCACCAATAAGCAGCTTCCTCTTTCAATAGCCATACTGCCAACATAAATTTTCTACGGTCTTCCACATCAAAGATGGCGAAGAGATCTTCAGTTTCTTTCAACCAATTTCGCGCCTCAACAAAAGTCTCCGTCCCAATAAAATTCCTGCCACCCATCGCCTTAAAGTCTTTGCAAACCTTTGCGAAATCTTCTTGTGTATGTTGAGGAGGAGGAGGAGGACGAACCTCAGTTACGGTGGGAGTGTTGGTCGGGCCCACATCGTTGGCCCTACCTTCCAAATACCTCTGGAACCATCCGGGAATGGTTACTCCCTCGGGAAGGTTAAGATCGGCCATGCTGAAAAAAGGGAAAAGATAGATTTAGAACGAGGAAACAAAGGATAGTGCTAATGGCTTTTGGGGAATAGCCTTTTTAAAATAAACTAGACTTTTCTTGGAAAATACTTAATTGGTTTTGAAAATAGTTTTCCAAAAGGGTTTTTAAAACTTTTGTCCGGTCTAGTAAAACCTTATGCTCTGATACCAAATGTAACACCCCACCTCCGCCAATGTCACTCTTGCAAGCGCAATAGCTTTGGAGGGGCGTTAAACGAGGTAAACATGCATGCAGATATCACAAGACAGAACATATA
This sequence comes from Allium sativum, assembly GCA_030737875.1. Classification (NCBI taxonomy): domain Eukaryota; kingdom Viridiplantae; phylum Streptophyta; class Magnoliopsida; order Asparagales; family Amaryllidaceae; genus Allium; species Allium sativum. Next base: position 327,923,940 of record CM060926.1, read on the forward strand.
AGTAAAAGAAGAGTAAATAAAGCAGCGGTTAAAAACTAACATTTCAAAACCATAGTCAAGTTACATTAAAGTACTTGGTCATTATTTTCCCACAAAACAAAGTCTAGAAACATAAACTGAAAACTGGGAAAAAAGAACATAAAGTAACTATCCCCAAAGTAGGATAAAGCCATAGCATGCTCAAGTCCAAACCGTACATGAGCTATCCAGAAAAGCAGCTAAAGATCCAAGCTAGGTGCTAGTGTTTCCACCTTGTAAACCTGGGGGGGGGGGGGGGACGAAAGAAAAGAGGCGAAAGAAAATGGGTCAGTCAAAAGACTGGTAAGTCCTACCTACTATTAGTATAAAAACTAATAAAGTTAACTGGACATGTAAAACAGAGATGAAACATAGGATGATAACTGGCATGGTGAAAAGTTAACAAGATAGATCAAGTGTGGCACCGCATATACAAGGTTAAGTTTTGCACCGAGTGTACTAGTATTTCCAACCCATGTCAGGTATAAACAAGAAGTGACCCCTTGGCCCAATATCACGAGATGACCTAAATCAAGGTCCAACAACACGGTCTAGTCGATCGGCTCCCTAAAAGCCTAACTTGTCAAGTGTCGGTGTCATATGGCCCAATCACGAAGTGTAGTCAAACTGTGCTAGGTCCACCCTAGGGTGTATCAAGCCCTAGGGTGCCAACCACGGACACACATCAAGCACGCACAGTCTAAACCTACTGGTGCCCGTGTCTGCTTCTTCAACTCCGGACTATGTGCACGACCATAGTCCGCCTGAACCTACACCGGCGCACCTACACAGTCGTCGTTTTGGTCGCTTACATGTCAGCCCAGTAATCGTGCCCCACCCTAGCCTAGTCCCTAGGGTATCATGATACAACCAAGAGGGTTACTTGTAACACCCCACCTCCGCTAGGGTCACTCTTTCGGGGGCACTAGCTTCTGGGGGGGCGTTAGAACTGGGTAAGCATGCATAATGATATATCAAGGCAGAACATTAACATAAATATATATGTAAAACAGAGTAAGTGAGAATAAAACAGCGGAATATCTCAAACCATCTCAAAACAAGTCTTAGTACATCATAAAGTCATCTGCCAAAATAAACATGTCTAGTACAACATAAACAGAAATACTGAAATACATAGTGCTATCCCCAAAATAAAGATGATAAACCATAGCGATCTCAATGTCCAGACATACATGAGCTATCCAGCGAACAAGCAAGCGATCCAAGCTAAGCACCACTGTTCCCTCCCTGAGAACCTGGGGGGGGGGGAACGGAAGAAAAGAAGCGAAAGAAAACAGGTCAGTCAAAAAGACTGGTAAGCCCTACTACGATCAGTCTATAAACTAATAAAGCTAACATTATGATGGAAACTGAGATGAACATACTGGCAGTAGATAAAGGTGTCATCACATAAAGAAGTTTAAGCTTTTGCACCACAGTGTACTAGCAAACTAATCATAACAGGTATTGATCCCTCAGCTCAAGCTTTGGCCCAATTGCATGAGGTGACCTTAATACAAGGCCCAGCCCAACGGTCTAGTCGATCGGCTCCCTATAAACCTAACACGTCAAGTGTTGGTGTCCATACGGCCCACATACGGTTGTAGTCAGACTGTGCTGGGTCCACCTTCGGGTGTATCAAGCCCTCGGGTGCCAACCCCAGACACCTAAGCAATAATGCACAGTCTAATCCTACTGGTACCCGTGCCTCGAGTTTGTCCAACACCGGACTACGTGCACGTCCGTAGCCCGCCTGGACCCGCACCGCTGTACCACTAGCCGTCGCTTTGGTCGCTTACATCAGTCCAGTAATCGTGCCCCGCCCTAGCCTAGCCTCTAGGGTTGTGAATGATACCCAACTGGGATTACTGCTGGAACAGACCACGTTGCTAGGGTTTTCTAAGAGGGTTAAGTGTGGTTTAACCCCTCACTAATCATGGATTAAATTAGTTAAGTGTAACCAACAGTTCACCACTTAACCCCATTTAATCCCTCGTATCCCCAAAATTGGTTAAGTATTAGTGGGCCATGACTTAACCCTAATCATGAGGCATTGATTAATTTAATGCACCCAACCTCTCACATTAGACCTTGTTGTGGTTACTAGTTAGGCCGGGCGGGTCCGGGTAGCTTTACACCACAACTTGGTCTAACCTCGGGTCCAAGGTACACATGACCAACTTCTCACATTGGGTCCTATTGTTTGTAGCAACTAGTTAAGCCGGTCGGTTCCGGGTAGGTTTACGCTACAAACTCAACCCAACCTCGAGTTGGCCACACTTATGTTTTCTAAGTGTCATGTCCACTTTATTTTCAAAACATCATCACAAGTTTAACAAATACTTGGGTAGACCTAACTTAATAGGTAAATTCCCAAGGGGTAGACCTAACTTAATAGGTAAATTCCCAATCACATATTTTCATGTATTTTAAGTTTTACCCCAAACCCCCCAACGTCATTCTATCGCTTACATATTCGTTATAACGCATAAAGGATAGAAAGAGGGAACTTGACACAACATACATGATGAATCTTACATATCATAGTAAACATGCATAACATGTTGGACTTGCATAACTTAGCATAGTGAACTTGCATAAACATGCATAACTTGTTAAACTTGCAAATCATGGCATAGTGAACTTGCATAAACATGCATAACTTGTTAAACTTGCAAATCATGGCATAGTGAACTTGCATAAACATGCATAACTTGTTAAACTTGCAAATCATGGCATAGTGAACTTGCATAAACATGCATAACTTGTTAAACTTGCAAATCATGGCATAGTGAACTCGCATAAGCATGCATAACTTATTAAACATGTGTAACATAGCATAGTGAACTCGCATAAGCATGCATAACTTATTAAACATGCATAAATCCCAACTTTCATCACATATTAACTTTAGAGTTTCTAAAATGAAGGTAAGAGGGCTTACAAATATTATGAAGACACAAATCTACTAATAAAGATTGAGAAGCCCTTTATGCAAGCATATAAAAACCCAAAACAAAGCTCCAATAATCAAAAATCCCAAAAACTCTAGCTTAGCAATTAAAGCTTGCAACTTGATGATGTATGCAAGCTAATGATCATTCATACAACTTAGAAATGCTTGTATGAACATCAAAATCTTCATAGAAATGATTTTTGAAGAGGGTGGAGGCTAGGGTTTTTAGGTGGAGGCCATTTGAGAATTCAATTTGACATAGTTTGGTTGCTAGAGTGAATAATGGGGTTTTAGGGTAGGATTAGGGGCTTATTTATAGAAGATTAGAGTGTTTTTATCCCTAGGATTAACCCTAGGTTAGTTTAGGTCCGTCAGATTTAGGAATTCTCTAGAACCAAGCCACAAGACCAAGCCCCAAATCAAAATGGTGCGCCAGGCAAAATTGCCCGGCCACCCCGTGTCGACAGGGCTGTCGACAGGGCAGTCGACACCCTAAGACCCCTGTCGACATGCCTGTCGACATGGGGGTCCTGGCGGGAGTTTTCCCGCCTGACGCCAGTTAGCCCTAATCCTTGTTTTTAATTTAAAATTTAAATCTGTTTTTAACATGGAAATTTCTGAAAATTTCAATGGGCCTTAACTGGGTCATACGGACTCCGATTTTCGAAAACTCGGACTCTATTTCGCGTATTTTTCCGAGACGAACGCAATGGCATAGCCCGTTTCCCTTGATTCAGATTTTAGAATTAATTTCTGCCTCGATTTACGTTATAACAGGTTATTGAAAATACGGGTTGTTACATTCTCCCCTCCTTAAAGGATTTCGTCCCCGAAATCTTCAAGTTAGGAAGAACATATCCTACCATCCAACATCCATCTACTCAAAACATCATCCACGAGCAACCATTGTCCTTAAAAGATTCTAAATGCTGTATGAACATATGCAAAGGTGTGTGTATATGTACTTATCTAATGCAAGTATCATCAATGCGGATTATGTTAGTGAAATGAATCCATATGTATGCAATTCCTAACATAATGTATAACATCTATATGTGTGCACATAACATACACCCATATGCAACATCCATGTGATAACACACAATTTTCATCCATGAATAAGCATAAACACTCATGCATATGCAATATGAGGAGTGTGCGAGCCGATCTAGTGCCTAATCGTGTATAATGCATCCACGAGTAACCACTTGCAAACACTTGCAACCACTTGCAACCATCAAACATAACATGTCTCAAACACATGTTTCATCCAAAGGGTTTCTACCTAAGGTTCTCATGACAAGATTAGCACGATAACTAGATAAACATGGATAGCAAAGAGAAAGATATGCTAACAAAGGAAAGAGATTGAGAGTGTACCCTCAAAAAGGAATGGATAAAGCCCACGCATCTTCTCCTCGGTTTCCCAAGTTGCGTCTTCTTCGGCTTCACACCATTGAACCTTCACCAACTTGACCTTTCGATTCCTTAGCTTCTTGGTCTCCGTCCCCAAGATACGAATCGGAGCTCTCCTCAAAGTTGCTTCTTTCTCTACTTCCACATCTTCTAGAACACTTGGCTCAACCACCTCTGCTGACTCATGTAGGCACCTTCGGAGATGCGAGACATGAAAGACATTATGCACTCCGGACAGCTTCTCGGGCAATTGCACTTTATAAGCCATCTTCCCAATTCTCTCTATGATAGGGAAGGGTCCAACAAATCTCGGTGCTAACTTCCCAACAGCTCCAAATCGGACCACATTCCGCAAAGGAGAAACCTTTACGAAAACCATGTCCCCAACATCAAACTCCAAATCGGATCTTCGCTTATCAGCATAGGATTTCTGTCGGTCTTGGGCCGCTTTCATCCGTCTTCTAATCAACTCGACCTTCTCGGACGTATCTCTAATCATGTCAGGCCCAAGTATAAGCTTATCTGTAGTCTCCCACCAACATGTAGGCGACCTGCACGGCCTCCCATATAAAGCCTCAAATGGTGCCATCCCTATGCTTGCCTGATAACTGTTATTATATGCAAACTCAACAAGAGGAAGATGGTCTTCCCAAGTACCACCAAAATTCAGAATGCAAAGCCTCAACAAGTCCTCAAGTACCCTATTCACCCTTTCTGTCTGACCGTCCGTTTGCGGGTGATAAGCCGTACTCAAGTTCAACCTCGTGCCCATAGCTTCCTGTAAACTGTTCCAGAACTGACTAGTAAAGATGGGGTCTCGGTCACTGACTATGCTGGAAGGGACTCCATGTAGTCGTACGATCTCACGAAGATATACTGATGCTAGTCCAGATGCGGTCCTTTTGCTCTTCACCGGAATGAAATGAGCACTCTTCGTAAGTCTATCTACAATGACCCAAATGCTCGTATTCCCTTTCCTTGACCTTGGAAGCCCATCAATAAAGTCCATAGAAATACTCTCCCACTTCCATAGCGGGACCTCTAGAGGATGCAATAGCCCATCGGGCTTCTTCGACTCGGCTTTTACTCTCTGAAAAACAACACATCTAGAGACAAACTCGGCCACATCCTTCTTCATTCCAGGCCAGAAGAAAATGCGCTTCATATCCTTATACATCTTATCTCCACCCGGATGTACAGTCAACTTGGAGCGATGTGCTTCATCAAGAACTTTCCTCACCAAGTCTTCCACCATCGGAACACAAAGCCTTCCGTCTCTCCTCAGCCAACCCTTATCATCTATAGAATATCGAGCAAGGTGACTAGATGTCTCCCCTCGAATCAGCTTATCCATAATCTCAATTATCTGAGGGTCTTCCTTCTGCGAAGCCCCAACTCAATCCAGAAGGGTAGGCCTGAGCTCAAGAGATGCTAAAGAACCGGTCATCGACTCAACCGCCAAAGAGAAATCAAAGGTCGCCAAGAACTCTAAATTCTTCATCTCAACAAATAGAGGACTTAGTGTCAAACTTTTTCTACTCAACGCATCCGCTACAACATTCCCCTTGCCAGGGGTATAGGCTATATCGAAATCATAGGACGCCAAGAATTCCATCCATCTTTGCTGCCTCAAGTTCAGATCCTTCTGATTGCATGAAATCTCTAAGGTGTTGCCAAGGCGAGTCACAAGCCTCACAACCCTATGCTCACAATCAAGAATGGCTCCATATCTGGACAGCCAATCCATGCCCAAAATCAATCCGTATCCCCTGAAACCAAGAACATACGCACTACACAAGAACTCTACACTGAGTATAGAGATCCTCAGATCCTCACATATCATAGATAGATGAGCAGAACCCCCAATGGGATTCGAAACACAAACGGGATCATCCACTAAGCTAGTACTAAGGTGCAAACTATCAACAAGATCAGATGAAATAAAGCTATGTGATGCACCAGAATCAAACAAGGTACGAACTGGAAGATCGGAAACATAAACAAGGTTCTCAACAGAAACACTACCTCGATCAGGAACTGGAGCGGTATTGAGAGCATGAACTTGCCCTCCTGAAGATCCAGCCTGTCCTTTCTTCTTCGGGCACTCCTTGCTGAAGTGTCCAGTCTCACCACAGGAAAAACATCCACCACTAAGCTTCCTTTTCTTCTTCCTACAATCCTTAGCAAAGTGTCCAGGCGCACCACAGTAATTGCACTTTCCCTTGCCTTTGTTGTTGTTCCCCTTCTTGTTCTTGCTCTGATTCCCCTGGCTGCTTTGACCACCTTGATTGCCTTTACCTTGAGAATCAGTCTTCTTTGCTTGAGTATCACTCGTCTTGACCTCTTTCTTTCCATCTCCCTGAAGTAGAGCCATATTAACCAAACTCTCAAAAGTAGCCCCATGCGGAATATGTGACATCGCCAAACCCTGCAGCGGCTCATTCAATCCTCTAGCAAATCGAAGAGCCTTCTTCTCAGGAGTGTTCACCATATCCAAACCAAAACGGGCCAGCTGATTAAACTTGTTCACATACTCCTTGACAGACATATCACCTTGCTTTAATGCAATGAACTTCTCCATCTGTAAATTCGCCTCAGCAGAAGATAGAAACTTGGTCACAAATCTAGCCCTCAAATCGGCCCAAGTCTCAACGGGCCTCGTCCCATTGGTGACCTCCCACCAATAGGCCGCTTCATCCTTCAAAAGCCACACTGTCAATAAGATCTTCCTCTCGTCATCAATCCCAAAGATAGCAAACAGGTCCTCAGTGTCTTTCAGCCAATTCCTAGCTTCAACAAAAGATTCCGTGCCTAGGAAATTCTTGCCTCCCATCGCCTTGAAGTCTTTACAAACCTTCGTGAACTCAACCTGGGGATGCTGAGGGGGAGGAGGAGGAAGAGGAGCCTCAGCAACAGGAGGTGGAGGAACATTAGCAACGGGAGGAGGAATATTAACATTAGGGGGAGGATTCTCAACTACAGGAGGAGGAGTGGGAGTAGGGTTTGCGGGGCCAGCTACCGCCCTAGCTTCAAGAAGTCTCCTATACCAGAGTGGTACATTTACTCCATCCGGGATGGCAAGATTCTCAGCCATACTGAAACGAAAGATAAGATAAGATTAGGTCAAGGGAACGAAGGATAACGCTAATGGCTTTTTTGGGGAATAGCCTTTTAAAATACTAGACTTTCCTTTCGAAAATACTTTATACTTGTTTTGAAAATAGTTTTTCAAAAGTCCTTAAAAAAAAACTTTTTTGTTCTTTCTCGTAAACCATATGCTCTGATACCAAATTTGTAACACCCCACCTCCGCTAGGGTCACTCTTTCGGGGGCACTAGCTTCTGGGGGGGCGTTAGAACTGGGTAAGCATGCATAATGATATATCAAGGCAGAACATTAACATAAATATATATGTAAAACAGAGTAAGTGAGAATAAAATAGCGGAATATCTCAAACCATCTCAAAACAAGTCTTAGTACATCATAAAGTCATCTGCCAAAATAAACATGTCTAGTACAACATAAACAGAAATACTGAAATACATAGTGCTATCCCCAAAATAAAGATGATAAACCATAGCGAGCTCAATGTCCAGACATACATGAGCTATCCAGCGAACAAGCAAGCGATCCAAGCTAAGCACCACTGTTCCCTCCCTGAGAACCTGGGGGGGAGGGAACGGAAGAAAAGAAGCGAAAGAAAACAGGTCAGTCAAAAAGACTGGTAAGCCCTACTACGATCAGTCTATAAACTAATAAAGCTAACATCATGATGGAAACTGAGATGAACATACTGGCAGTAGATAAAGGTGTCATCACATAAAGAAGTTTAAGCTTTTGCACCACAGTGTACTAGCAAACTAATCATAACAGGTATTGATCCCTCAGCCCAAGCTTTGGCCCAATTGCATGAGGTGACCTTAATACAAGGCCCAGCCCAACGGTCTAGTCGATCGGCTCCCTATAAACCTAACACGTCAAGTGTTGGTGTCCATACGGCCCACATACGGTTGTAGTCAGACTGTGCTGGGTCCACCTTCGGGTGTATCAAGCCCTCGGGTGCCAACCCCAGACACCTAAGCAATAATGCACAGTCTAATCCTACTGGTACCCGTGCCTCGAGTTTGTCCAACACCGGACTACGTGCACGTCCGTAGCCCGCCTGGACCCGCACCGCTGTACCACTCAGCCGTCGCTTTGGTCGCTTACATCAGTCCAGTAATCGTGCCCCGCCCTAGCCTAGCCTCTAGGGTTGTGAATGATACCCAACTGGGATTACTGCTAGAACAGACCACGTTGCTAGGGTTTTCTAAGAGGGTTAAGTGTGGTTTAACCCCTCACTAATCATGGATTAAATTAGTTAAGTGTAACCAACAGTTCACCACTTAACCCCATTTAATCCCTCGTATCCCTAAAATTGGTTAAGTATTAGTGGGCCATGACTTAACCCTAATCATGAGGCATTGATTAATTTAATGCACCCAACCTCTCACATTAGGCCTTGTTGTGGTTACTAGTTAGGCCGGGCGGGTCCGGGTAGCTTTACACCACAACTTGGTCTAACCTCGGGTCCAAGGTACACATGACCAACTTCTCACATTGGGTCCTATTGTTTGTAGCAACTAGTTAAGCCGGTCGGTTCCGGGTAGGTTTACGCTACAAACTCAACCCAACCTCGAGTTGGCCACACTTATGTTTTCTAAGTGTCATGTCCACTTTATTTTCAAAACATCATCACAAGTTTAACAAATACTTGGGTAGACCTAACTTAATAGGTAAATTCCCAAGGGGTAGACCTAACTTAATAGGTAAATTCCCAATCACATATTTTCATGTATTTTAAGTTTTACCCCAAACCCCCCAACGTCATTCTATCGCTTACATATTCGTTATAACGCATAAAGGATAGAAAGAGGGAACTTGACACAACATACATGATGAATCTTACATATCATAGTAAACATGCATAACATGTTGGACTTGCATAACTTAGCATAGTGAACTTGCATAAACATGCATAAATTGTTAAACTTGCAAATCATGGCATAGTGAACTTGCATAAACATGCATAACTTGTTAAACTTGCAAATCATGGCATAGTGAACTTGCATAAACATGCATAACTTGTTAAACTTGCAAATCATGGCATAGTGAACTTGCATAAACATGCATAATTTGTTAAACTTGCAAATCATGGCATAGTGAACTCGCATAAGCATGCATAACTTATTAAACATGTGTAACATAGCATAGTGAACTCGCATAAGCATGCATAACTTATTAAACATGCATAAATCCCAACTTTCATCACATATTAACTTTAGAGTTTCTAAAATGAAGGTAAGAGGGCTTACAAATATTATGAAGACACAAATCTACTAATAAAGATTGAGAAGCCCTTTATGCAAGCATATAAAAACCCAAAACAAAGCTCCAATAATCAAAAATCCCAAAAACTCTAGCTTAGCAATTAAAGCTTGCAACTTGATGATGTATGCAAGCTAATGATCATTCATACAACTTAGAAATGCTTGTATGAACATCAAAATCTTCATAGAAATGATTTTTGAAGAGGGTGGAGGCTAGGGTTTTTAGGTGGAGGCCATTTGAGAATTCAATTTGACATAGTTTGGTTGCTAGAGTGAATAATGGGGTTTTAGGGTAGGATTAGGGGCTTATTTATAGATGATTAGAGTGTTTTTAGCCCTAGGATTAACCCTAGGTTAGTTTAGGTCCGTCAGATTTAGGAATTCTCTAGAACCAAGCCACAAGACCAAGCCCCAAATCAAAATGGTGCGCCAGGCAAAATTGCCCGGCCACCCCGTGTCGACAGGGCTGTCGACAGGGCAGTCGACACCCTAAGACCCCTGTCGACATGCCTGTCGACATGGGGGTCCTGGCGGGAGTTTTCCCGCCTGACGCCAGTTAGCCCTAATCCTTGTTTTTAATTTAAAATTTAAATCTGTTTTTAACATGGAAATTTCTGAAAACTTCAATGGGCCTTAACTGGGTCATACGGACTCCGATTTTCGAAAACTGGGACTCTATTTCGCGTATTTTTCCGAGACGAACGCAATGGAATAGACCGTTTCCCTTGATTCAGATTTTAGAATTAATTTCTGCCTCGATTTACGTTATAACAGGTTATTGAAAATACGGGTTGTTACATTACTGGTGAAAAGGACCACGTAACTAGGGTTTCTAATGGGTTAAGCGTGGTTAACCCTATCCAATCAAGTATCAAGTCGGTTAAGTATACCCAAGGTTCATGACTTAACCCTATCAACCCATCGTGTTTAATTGGTTAAGTATTCAAGTGGTCCATGACTTAACCCTATCATGTGGCATTAAATTAATTTAATGCACCCAACCTCTCACATTAGACCTTGTTGTGGTTACTAGTTAAGCCGGGCAGGTCCGGGTAGCTTTACACCACAACCTAGTCTAACCTCGGGTTTCAAGTGCGACATGACCTACTACTCACATCGGGTCCTATTGCTTGTAGCCACTAGTTAAGCCGGTCGGTTCCGGGTAGATTTATGCTACAAACTCAACCCAACCTCGAGTTGGCCATTCTCATGTTTTCTAGAAGTCATGTCCAAGTTCATGTTCTTGTTTCAAGCATAATCCGATGTCATATTTCATGTCATCTTTTCAAGTCATGTTTTTATGTCATTTTAGTTTACCCATAACGTAACCCCATCGCATGTAAGTTCTCATAAACGCAAATAGATCTCAAAGAGGGAACTTAGAAGCATGACATAATTAATAAGGTTTGGCCACAAGTTAAACATGGTGGCATATGAGGCAAATGTGTTCATAAACTTGCATATTACATTATATGCCTCAAAACATGCATGATATCAAACTTTAGCAAACTAGGTGAAACATGGTCATAAATGACATAGGATGATAGCTAGTGATTCGCATATAACATCATATGCAAGATAACATAAGGGTTATGAGAGTTTCTATGTTGCTTTATGCAACATTTCAAATCAAAGCTCATAGCTTTCTACGCACAAAGTCAAGGTGATAGCTTTACAAACATGCATAGAATAAATCTATGCATAACATGATAGAATCAAAGCACAAATCATACTTAGGCCCAAACTCAAACTTGCAACATGTCATATTTAACTTCATAGTTAGAATCTAAGAGTAGAATAGGGCTTACAATGCTATGAAGACTTATAAAATAAAATAAGATTGAGACGAAGCCACTAGCAACTCTAAAAACCCCCCAAATAATAAGCTCCAATGAAAAACCCTTGAGAAATAAGAAGAAGATCCTTGCTTTGATGAAGAAAGATTGAACTTTGGCCTTGAATCAAACTTAGAAACTCTCAAACAAGCTTAGAAACTCTCATATGAATGAAGATGGAGACTATGACAAGAGGGTGGAGGCCATGATTAAACATTTTGGCATAATCTAGTTGTAGGATTGATTTATGATGGTTTAGGCTAGGTATTAGGGTCCTTTTATAGAAGTTTAGGCTAGTTTAGGCCATAGGATTAACCCTAATTCAGATCTGAGCCTTTAAAATTCGTCACAAGCCTCCAAACATGTCTTGAGGAACAAGTCAGGTGCACCCACGCCAAACTGGCCGACCACCCAAGTCGACAGGGGTGTCGACTGGGCAGTCGACACCACCTAGGGTGTGTCGACTCCCATGTCGACTCCCCAGTCGACTTTGGGGTGGCGGGAATTTTTCCCGCCTGCTCTGCTTGGCTAAATTTGAATTCTGAATTCAAATTTGAACTGTTTTTTAACTTGAAATTTTCTGAAAATTTGACGGGCCATAACTTGGTCATACGGACTCCGATTTTCGAAAACTCGGACTCTATTTCGCGTATTTTTCCGAGAAGAACGCAATGGAACAGCCCGTTTCCCTTGATTCAGATTTTATCATTTAATTTTGCCTTGGTTTATGTTATAACATGTTATTTAAAAATACGGGTTGTTACAATACCCAAAAGTCAAGATCCAAGATGAACAAGAATAGATGTGAAACAGTCATCATACATAGGTCCAATTTCAATTTACAACGTATTCATATTACGTTTACAGTTTAAATTTAAAAGTAACTGGGGCTTACAGATCGTGGTTCGAGAAATAGAAAAAGAAAGTCGATGTTGAATCTTTATGTGCTTAGTCGAGTCCTAACAGAAATCCCCAAATCAGCAAATCTCTCAACGTAGTTTCGATGTAGAAGAAGTAGTCCCTTTCTCTAACTTTTCAACCAGAATTTGAGCAGCATAAGGTCAGAGAGCATTTTGTGTAGAGAGACTAGTGTTAGGGGCTGTTTATATAGGGTCAGGCCAACGAATGTAGACAGAAACGAGGCCAGAAACATCAAAACGAACTCAGACTCAAAAATGGGTTCTATCACTAGGTCGACCCCCAGGTCGACTCTATGGTCGACCTGGTCCTGGGCAGGTCGACACTATGGTCGACCCCTAAGTCGACCTGGTCCTGGGCGGGAAATTTCCTGCCCAGTCCATTTTGGGGTTTGAATTCAAAATTTGAATTCGAATTCTGAGCTGTTTTTGAACTTGAAATTTATGAAACTTTGAAGTGTCATAACTTGGTCATACAGACTCCGATTTTCGAAAACTCAGACTCGTTTCCAAGCAGAATTTCGAGACGAATGTAATGGCTTAACCCGTTTCCCTTGATTCTTATTTTAAAAATTAATTCTGCGTTGATTTATGGTTATAACACGTTATTAAAATACGGGTTGTTACATGTAAAGTAAAATGGCATTATAACTTGCTATGTATATGCGTTACTCTTCATACATGTGTAAATAAATTTAAACAAATGCTATTAAATACATGCTATCATACATGACTATGTAAAAATGATTTTTGTAAATGTTGTGATGTAAATGCTATTATTCACAAGTTAACATGTTTTGAAATAATCAAGTCTGGATATTAAATCGTATTTGAAAATACATACTATGATCAATTAATATCTGTGTTAGTGACATGTGTAAATACCGGGTCATTACATTCTACCCCCTTATAAAATTTTCGCCCTCGAAATTTGTAAATAGAAGATTAGAGTTATCGACTTATGTATAAATAATTAACACACATCAGCAATTTTATTATTCATAACCAAAAATATCTGTCCAAAATCCCTTTCTAACTCATTGGTCAATTTACTTAACTCAGTTAAGTATTACCCACAATCCTCATTAGTTTTCTCCATCTCGGGATTCCCTGATATGATTTAATTTCACAAATTGACCAGTTCACATTGCCTGAGTTCATATCCCATGAATACTTAAGTCCAGCCTTAATTTCGGGAAATCCAAATTTTAATTCAATTTAAAATTCTAACCCGATTCTGGTATCAATATGATTGGATATTACTCTAATTTATTTCAACCATATTTAATTTATCCTAAGGCTGACCCTAGTTAATTAACTCCTTACAGATAATTGCAAAGCTTTTGTCTTGCTGGACAGGTGCAACTTCCTCAACAGTTTCTCCTTGATCCTGGGATCCAGTATTTCGACCAGTAGTAGTGGAAATTCCACTAGCTCGACCTCTTCGTCCTCAGTTACTCATCTTAATCACCTGAATGTAACAGGTTGTCAATCCAGACTGGATTGGATATAACTAACTTAGGTATACCATCCAAGTTGATTTATTTTAAATCTTCAAAAATACGCTCTCTAACACTCACCCAAAGCCTAGGTAATCGGTAACCTAAGCTCTGATACCAACTGTAACGACCCAACTTTCGAACACATTGGAAGTCGTGCCATTAATAAGAATAAGAATAGATAGAAGATAAAATCACAGAAAACATCAGAATCTCATAGTGGAATTTTTACAAAAGATGATATTTCGTAATATTACACAGCGGAACATATTACATCAGAGCATACTGAATCTAGTGATACAAGCCATTCATAGTACATCTTAAGTTATACATATCGTTGATGACTAACTTGCAGACTTATTTATACAGTAGATAAGATAAGTAGACCAGCACACAGAAAGTTCCATTCTAGCTTTCCAAGCTTTATCCGATCCTGATTCACTTGTCTATTCATAACAAGTGTTATGAATACCCAAGAGTTTAAGGGAAACACAGAAAAATAAACTCCGGGACAGTCAAGGGACTGATATGAGTAAACAGTTTAAACAAATAAAAATATCTCATTAGACCACGCCGTAAATACGGAATAGGTTTTTACCTTATGAGATCAAAACACTTTGTATACTTTAAATCAGATATTATCATAGTGTCTATAAATTTTCACAAATAAATTAGAATCTAGAAGAATTTTTGCATCTCACATTCTCCTATATAGTATACAAAAAACCTCTTGGTGCTTATGGAAATTGTATTTCCAACTATGAAAAGGTATAGGACCACCTTCCGATGATGTATCTCTAGAGGCGAATGCACCTGGGTTCAACAAGAACGTCTTGTAACCTGGCCCACACATGATCGACCACTCATTTCTCTTGAGTGTATCGAATGTATATCACCAACGTTTGGGCTCAAACCACCGTTTCTCGAAAAGGTACAACATCGAAATAGATTAAACAAGTAAAAGGAATTTCTCTAGATAGGTGATTATACACCCTAATGGGAGCGACCCACATAGCCATGCTGCCTGCCCGATTTTTGTCCTTTCCTGGGTGTGAGGCTTGAGGGTAGACTTATCTTTTTATCATCACTGTTTATTTTCTTTGAATGCCACATCGTCCTATTCGTCAGACATACTCATTCGATTTCCCAAATATATTACGGGCAATAAAGCTAAGAGAAACGAATATCTCCGCCACCAACGTAATATACTTACGTAAATTCGATGTGTAGAATCAAACTGATATACATTGTCAGAAATTCATCCATTCGGGTTTGTCCGGGGACTGAACAGACCAAAGATATTATTTACAATCTTCTTGCCCATCGTCGTCTTCAGTTTGAAAATCTCTGACGCTCGGCGTATAATCAAATCAAAGTGGATCGTTAATCCGGTCTCTTTGAAATGATTAACGAATATATTTCCTTTTTAAATTATTAATCTAACATGATTAAAATCAATTTACGTATATAATTACAGTCAAATCAAACAGTATTTGATCATCTTGCTTATATCTGGATATTTTGATCATCTCGTACAAATGGACAATTTTAGTGTGCGCACCACGCCGCACACGGTCTTTCTTTCCATTTTGTTTGTCAATTTATAAAATTATATACTTGCATTATTCATAAGAAATATTTTCCCTAATTACTTCTTCATCTAATTATTCAAAAATGAATTAAATTTATAATTTTTTTTATTTTACAGCTTTTATACTTCATTGATTTTGTCAAATTTTCTTTTTGATCTCTTATTACTTGATCTACTCCTTTCTGTATACCGATTAAGGTTCTCTTTTTATTTATCAATCTAAACACAATTAGAAATATGATTTACAGTTCTTACAGTACAAAACTGTACATGACCAGTTACTTGCGTCAGACTTACAGTTTACAACAGTCGATATGGTTTCCCTTTCACTTGATTTAAAATTTAAATATTTTATTAGAAAACCATTTCTATTTCTAATTTTAAATTAAATTTATAATTTAATTTAAATTACAGTTTCTGTATTTTAATTTCAGTCTTTGACAAAAACTGTGTTTGGTCCTGATTCACTTCTTTTTATCTATTTTAAATAAAAATTCTATTTTTATTTATATATTTATTTTCCCTAATTTATTTAATCCATTATTAAATTTAAAAACTAGTTTAAATTTAAATTATATTCAAAATCTGGCATTCCATTTATTTGTCGTTGATTTGAGTTTACCATTCATTTTCTGAATTTACAATGGTTATCGATCTAAGTCGATTTAATTCTAATAGCATTCAATTATAAAACATTTTAACTTACTGTACAAAAATTATTACAGACAATCGATTGTATCATAATGGTTACATCGTTCATTGATATTCAACATAATTGATATGTTTTATTATTCATATACTATATTATATTATATTATTAATTCAACCATTTGGGGTTCACTATCATATGGTATCTTTGACAGTTAATCCACTCCTCCTATCCCGACATATCATTGATTTTAATACCCTAGACTATTCTCTCGGTCTTGAGTGTAATTCAAATTATATATCATTCCTAAGTTATTTAAATTATTCAAACCAATAATTTAATCACCACTTAAATTGGTTACAACTTAGGTTAATAAATTTAGCTCAACCTTTGACTTCATATTTTATTATCGACGAATTCTTTCCACTATTTTATCACTTTATATATTGCTATAATATTTTAAACAAACAATTAAGTTATACTTTATATTTTTAAACCAATATATTTAGTTTACCATAACAACATTTGGTTGTTTCACTCTTATTTTCTACCTTAATCACTTTCCTACTTCCTTCTCTTCTATTTTCTTTTTTTCTACTTTTATTTCACATTAACACTTTTTTCTTCTTTTATTTCTTTTCTTCCTTTCTTTTATTTTTATTTTCTTTTTTTAATTAATTTTAGCCTGCGGCCCAACCTCCTAGCCCAAGCCACCCCCTTTCTTTGTTCTTTCTTTTGTTTAAAATTTATTTAAATCCCATTTCTATGGCCCAATAGGCCCAAAGCCCACTCCCCTTTTATTTGCATTTCCTCCTGTTTTGATCTGTTGCTTCCCTTTGCTCTTTTCTTCTCCATTTCCAGTGCACACTTGTGCACCGTGCTCATGCACAACCCCTCCTCTCGACACAGCCTCACGCCAGTCATTGCCACACATCAGAACTTGTCTCCTGACACCATTGCTAATGCCAGAATTCCCTCCCATCAACCACGTTGATGAATCACTATCTGCCCAAACAACCACCCAACGCCTTTCTTCCTCGCCACGCCAATAGCTTACACCGATCAATCTGCCACTCCATCAGAAGTAAGATGATCCGAGTCTCGATCTCTCCACCAAGTATGGTGGAATTCGACGTCCCCAACATGGTGCAGTTCGCCGCTGAATAGTGGTGAGCAGAACGAACCCAAAACCCTTAAATCATTTCCGCTCGCACTGGTTTCCCATTAGAAAAATAAATTTGTATTTTTCCTAGAATCCTAGGACCTAGATGATGCAAGTACAATTTGATCTTGCCTATGTAATGAAATGTACATGGGAAAAATCTTAGAAAATATATATGTTAGAAATGATCTAGTGTAGGTGATTCTTGGGTTTAAATACACAAGATTTGGTAAATCTCTAGCACATGTTTTGTTGACAAATTGAACATGTCTTTGGAAAAATAAAAAGAAAGCGACATCTCAGCAAATCATGTGAAAAAAGAAAAGGATTTCAAAACTGAAATTATTAAATCAAAAATGATCTTGCCATGTGAAAGGATTTCTTGCTCGATTTTCTCTACTAGTTTATTTCTAGTGTAGGTTGCATCTTGAATTTGGTTCGTGAAACATGTTTACAAATGAAAATGGTATTTCATGTTTTGAACTTGAAGTACATGTGAGCTTAAACTTTGTTTTAATACTTGCTTTGACAAATAAAATGGTTTTGGCATGTTTAATTGCAAGTGTTAAATGTTTTCAAATCAAAAATTTACAAAAACTTAAATCCTAAATCCTTTTGAAAAGGTGAACAAAACATGTAAAGTAAAATGGCATTAAAACTTGCTATGTATAAGTGTCACTCTTCAAACATGTGTAAATAAATTTAAACAAACGCTATTAAATACATGCTATCATACATGACTATGTAAAATGATTTTTGTAAATTCTGTGATGTAAATGCTATTATTCACAAGTTAACATGTTTTGAAATAATCAAGTCTGGATATTAAATCGTATTTGTTAATACATACTTACGATCAATTGATATTTGTGTTAGTGACATGTGTAAAAATACCTGGTCATTACACTAATTGTTAAAATTACGATTTAATTCGATTAAATTAAACAACCGTTTAATTTGATCAGTGAATATTTAAAATATTCAACATATGTGCAAATAGTCATGCAATCAGCAAACATGAGCAATCATTGCACACAAAATGAAAACCTGGTTTATATAAAATATAAACGGGATAAAATGAGTGAGTTGAACTCACCTTGGATCTCCATTCATTGTCAAACGGTTTGTTTAACACGCTTCCAGCTGCGTTCAAATCCGTCCGTTCCAATTTCAAAATCTTACGTCTGTTGATTTGGGTTCAACACTCCTTGTTTCGCCTGATTCTGGTTCTGTATGCCACAGTTATGAATTTAATACAGTATTTAGTTTTTAATATAATATTTATTAATACTTAAATAATACGTTAATTTCCTAATATAAACTTACATTAATTAACTTCATTTGGTACGCCCAGAATGGATTGCACGCATTATAGATTTCGGTCAGTCACAAACATATGCAGGCACCGCTACTACGTTATCATATGGTTAGAAATTTTTTGTGAAGGATACTTTATATTATTTTATATAGTCATAGTAACTAGGCATATATAAACATTTTTTGGGCACTATATACAGTAATATATTATATACTAACTAACGTTATGGCTTGGGTTAGGCACCATGTATAGGTAGGCCATTTTAAATATTAAATACCCAAACACGTTATATACATACATTGGTTAGGCATCATTAAGTTTGGATTTAGCACATAAAAATGGATTAGACATATGCGCACTTAGTTAGGCAAATATATAACGGTTTTAGGTATTATTAAAATGGGGTTTGGCCGCATTCTTATCTCAGTCATAGGTCAATTTTATTAATTTGATTAGGCAAAAACTAATGTGATACTTGGGCATGTTATACTTATAACTTAATAATTTATGTTTAACCCCATACCTGCTGTTCCACGCATCCATACTGTTTCCACTTCTTTCTTCTTACTATATTCACACCTTCCTCACTTGCATGCCCACATTCCTTCTTGCCTCAACACGTACAAAGTAAAACTGCCATACCTTCCCTATGCGTGACCATACAAAAAAACCTTCCCTCATTCTTCCCTTTTTATTCCGCTTCTTTCCCGCTGAAATCCTTCTGCATGTCAACTCAGCCCACCGCAGTGCAAACGGCCATCCATCAACTGCCGCTGACGTCAAACCACCGCGCTGACCGCTACCGCCACTCATTCTTCCTTCTCTTTTCCCGGCGTCCTGACCCATCTGGACACCGTCGATGCTACTATACTGTTCATGCTTGAACAGAATGCGTTGCTTTCAGCTGCAAAACCTCGTCATCGTTGCCGATCACCACCGCGCACGACTCCTCGGGTTGCACCACCTGAAGTCGGCCTTCATTCCGAGAGCAAGAAGCTTTTGCTTATATATATATTTACGGTTAGATTGAATGGAAGAGGAGTGCTTTTGGTTTAAGTTCAGAAGAAGGTAGCTTCTTTCCTTTGGTTTGCGAAAGAAAAGGAAGCCTACAGTATTTATAAGGAGTAAAATGTGGTAGTCACGTTGTTGAGAATATGTTTACAGAAAAAACAGCCTAGCTGATAGTGGGTGGGATTTTCAAAAACTTGGTTGCCACGGTGAGGAAGGATTGGCTGGCATAAAGTGTGGTAAGCAAGTAAAATTTTGGTACCTTCCACGTAAATCTTTTTACAGCAGCTTGCATTGAATTTAGGTTTGCTGTAAAATCATAGACTTAGTTATATGGTGTGGATGGATCTCGAAATAAACCGTGATCAACACGGTAGAAAAAGATTTGTCTCCAAGTAACGCAAATAAAGAGGACATGGGAAAGATGTGACTGAGTAAAATATTAAATTGAGATATGTTGTTATTTAGGTTTTGATCGTTTTCGTCTATCACCGAGACCATTGCTTGGATATTGACATTATACGGTCCAAATAACTCTTAAATAAGCAATGTTTGGGAAACGTAACTACGGTTCAGTTAAATTAAAATGTATGTTTGTATAATGAGTTATATTTATATTGATTTGTCAAGGTATGGTCGTTTAACATGGTTATTAAATTATATTAGTATTATGTAACACATTAAATATACGCATCGTCATAACAATATCCAATCACGGTGAAAATATTTATACCATTTATGTTTCGACATTCTGATCCCGATGAAACTAATTTCATTGAAAACGGACTCCGTTTGCACAATATCGTTATTTTAATTTATCGGTTCACCCTTAAATTTCGCCTAACGATAAAACAACTCCGATTGGCCCCAAATTGGAAATGTAGCAATAATTAATTATACCTATTCCATTAAAATTCATTTCATTGAAACCGGAGGTTGTTTGAAAATAAAACTATTTCTACAGCCTGAATTATCGAGAAAATATATTCAAAACAAATCCTATTTAAATAAATAAAATTTCATATAAGATCCATTATATTCCAATATAAAATATAAAACCGATTTAAATACCCAATTCAAATGACTGAAAAATCTGGGATGTTACAAACAACCACAAAGGTAAAATAACAACAATGCCAGGGCTAGTAAAACGCTACACCACCCATAGCTAGAAAGAAACGTTATGTCCTCCTTGGGTCCCTTATCCCGTTTTTAACTCAAACCGACGTGTGAGGCCCGCGAATTAATGCTATACACAAAGCTATGATGTATTAAAGTCGTGCTTTGATCATCAACCACAAGACCCTATTTTCAACAGAAGCCTTGATCATTTGCATCTCAGCATGCCACACAGGCAATTCACGCCATGCGACTGATGTATATCGATATATAACCTCAGAGCTCATACGTCTCAGAGAAGGGCGTTAAGTAAGAGAATAAATTCTCCGCCGCCAAATAGAATATATTTAATAGAGATCAATCAACACGGAATAAAATCCAATGTCAGACACGCATCCATTTACAAGTTTGTTCTGGGTCTGAACGAAACCGGAGGCACCTTATTCCTTGTCCCGTATGTCCAATACAGGAGAGAGGTCCTCGCATATCCGATTGATCTCCAAGTACGTCTGGACGATCAACACTTATTACCTCGTCTTGGGTGTACAGCCCAATCAAGACATCAGTAATCATCCAAACGATGTGAAGACCTGCGGTCTTCGACCACCGTCTTCATCGTTGACTTATCGTCGAATCAGTTATCCAGAATGGGTATAAACCCAGTCTTTTCGAATAACTCGTGTATCTAATAAACAAGTGCTATAAAACACAACATACGCCACATTCCAATTCTGAATATTCTTTTATTTAAATATTCACATCCTTAGGGAGTTGTTCCCATTAATTTTATCAAAGATAAATTCTTTAAAATTTATTCTTTAATCTTCCTTTGGATATCATTCAAACCATATTAAGGTTTTCCAAACTAGTCGGAATTAACGCACCATACCGAAGTAATCATTTATTTAATTTCCCAATCCCAACCTATCCATCCCATGGAGAAAAACTGGTATTACTCCATAACTAACACCACAGCGTTATCGGTAAATTTAATTACCATTTCACATTCAAATCTAATTAAATATTTAAATATTTAACTATCGCTAGAAGCAAAACTGGTGATACTCCATTCTCGATCATTTCGTAAATTTGATAATTTAAATTATCAATTCCAATTTCAATCTAATTAAAGATTCATTAAAACTCCACTTAGTTTTAATCTTCCCAAAAATCAATATTAATGATTATTTAACTTTGGAAACACAAACATGCCGCATCGACAATCTACACCGTGCTATTGATTTCTGCCGATATATAACCTCTAAGCTCGTACATCTTAGAGAAGGGTGTTAAGCAAGAGAATAAATTCTCCGCCACCAAACAGATATATATTTAGCAGAGATCAACCATACAGTTCGAAATACAATTTTAGACATGTAATCTTGTCTTTAACTGGGTTAAAGAACTGATGTCATTTAAAACACAGTTCACAATAAACCCAAATCATATTCCATTAATTAGGGAATCTTCATGGAAAAACCAATAAATATATTATCGGTATCAATTTCCGTATCCAACCAATAATATAAATGGAATAACGGCAAAGCCTTTTAAATTCCATATGTATTAACAGTCTTCCTCCACAGAAGTTCACTTCGATTATTATCAATCGAATTCCATTCGATTCCAATTTAATATAGTAAATTGGAAAACTTTACTTCGGAAAATTCCTGTTAAATCTTAATAAAAAGATTTATAAGTTCCAAATCACATTTCACTGTAAATTGGGTTAAAGTACGAATATCGTTAAAAACACAGTTCACAATAAACCCAAATCATATTCCATTAATTATCGGATTAAAGAACAAGTGTTATTTAAAACACCATTCACTATAAACCCAAAAATCAATTCCACTTCAATTCCAATTAAATATTAATTAATTGGTATACCTTATTAAATCTAAATAAAAAGAATTTTTATTTTTTCTCAACTGGGTTTAAGAACAGTGTTAATGAAGACACCATTCACGACAAACCCAAATCTCATTTGATAATAAATACAAGGCTCTAAATAGAAAATATATCGGCTTATATTCAATATCAAATTCTGAAATCAACAAATATCGTATTGGAATAACGATATATATATCTTCCAAATTCCTCCGTAATATCCGTATAATTACGGAATCCAATATCAAAACATTCCCAAGATAATTTCGATTCAAATCCATTCCAATTCATGTATCGGAAATTCCGGTTATTTTTAAAACCATTTCAAATCCAATTTAATCATTTAAAAATATTGGATTTATAATTCTAGTTCATAACTAGTTCATTTCGATAAAAATATATTTTTATCCTTTCAAATATGGAATTTTTCATCCCAATTCTTTCCAAATCATTTATTATGATTTTACACAAATTATTGATATTTTTAATAATTTTACCAAGGCCCGTACAGTCGATTTCCATAAACGGCCATCGAACTGCACTTACAGCGACCTTTTCCAAATTTGATTTGGACATGATTCCAAATCCAACCGTTAGATTATAAATCTCTCATATTCGTTAGAAATCTCTTTTCGATACGAACTCGACGGTTCCGGTTTTAGGAGAATCTGACGGGCGGATCTCCCGTAATGTCCATTCGAAGTCAATGGTCGAAATTTGCGAACTGCCGCGGCGCGTTCTATTCAAGCCATTATATATATATAATATTATATATATTTCGTCGATTTCCATTTAAAACGTATTTTATAAATCGTTTTAAATTTGTTTTCAAAACGATTTCAACTTCATATTCAATTTCAAATCAAAATTGAATAATCCATATCATCGATATATAAATGATAGTATTTTCAAAACATTATATTTTGAAATCATTTCCTTTTCGATATTCATTATATAAATGAATAAAATCGATATAAATATCGTTCATGTCAAAATGGCGTTAATCTAATCAACACGGCTTTATATATTTAAATATATTCGTGTCCATCCCAAATCGGACATCAAAATCAGATTTTGATTCTTTTCTGAATATTATTTTAAAATATTCATTATTCTAAAATATTCGTTATTTTAAAATATTCATTATTCTTTCTGAACTGGAATCAGACACAGTCAATTACCACATAATGTTATTTATATGGATTTCATACAACACATGTACACACCAATAATCAAACACAGTCAACCATCATCCAGAGTGTATTACACAACTGCATAAGCATTAAATACGAATAATCAACGCTTATAACAGCCTGTCAACCAATCGATTGACACACAACTAAATATTGGGATTAGTGTATGTCCAATATCATCCCCATACCCGTGTGGGGTTTTCAAACAACAAACACAGATTTATTTGTGCAGTTGGGCGATGTGTAAAATATATTGTCCCAATCAATATCAGTCAAATGTATGTACATAAACAAATCGTCTGATTTGTTAATGAATATTTATTTAATTCATATACACGTTAAAAATTATATTTTTAACCATAAAATATTTTATTCCATTCCACATCACATAATAAAATCAAATAAGTCATCCTTGGTTTGTGGATGACGGGTGTCGGGTGCTGCTAAGCACCGTCTGCATCCTAGTTTATATTTTAACTAGCAAATAAAATTAAAGTGAGAAGTTCTCACCTTTGGGATCCACTCCGCCAGTCCTATATTGGACGATGGTTTGGATTTACCCGACATTCCAACTCCATCTTTCCACGCTGTTCATAAATAAAAATCACATTTTTGTTTCAATGCTACATGAATAAAAATCACGTTTTTATTACTTCGCTATATTTATAAAAAATCAAATTTTTATAGCGCTAAAAATCAAATTTTTATATAACTAAAAATTAAATCTTTTCGCTACAACGTATATAAAAATCGCATTTTATATTGTTTTTCATATAATGAAAACCATATTTTTTCAAATATAAAAATCCATTCCTTACAACGCTTCTTATATAATAAAAATCCAATTTTTATAACTTTAAAACTAAGAATGAATTCAACGCGTTATACATATAGATCGAGTACTTTTAAAACAAGGTTATTTCAGTTAAAAATCACATTTTTAATTACATTACACAAATAAAAATAAAATAAAGTAAAAAAAAAACTTACAATGGTTTGAGGGGGGATGGCGGCACCGTCGTGTTAGGTGGTGGGGGAAGGCTGCGGCGGGGGTGTATGGGCCAGGGGGTGGTGGCGCTAGGGTTTAAATCGATATGGGGGGTTTTGGGACTGAGGGGCTTCGCAGGTTCGAGGGGGGAGAGGGTGGAGGCCAGGGATGTGGAGGTGAGGTTGGTCGGCGGCGTCGGAGGATAGGCGACGAGGCGGTGGAGCCCCCAGGGCGGCGGGCGGCGGTCTCAATTCAAGGCATCGGGTTTTTATTTATTTATAAGGGGGCGGTTTTTTTGTGGAGAATTTAGGGTTATAACCCTATAATATATATTTAATTTAATAATTTAATTAATTCCCAAAAGTAACCTTTAAATTTCAAACTCCAACCGAAACCCACCGACTGTCGTCCATAACTAATTACCCCCATTCCGAACATAATGGGATACACCCCATAAGCCAATTCGTCAGTTACGATCAGTTTTCGTCAAAATCAAAATATAAATCTATATATTGAATTCGAAAGCACATTTAATTTATTGCGGCCATATACTGACTCTGAAAATTCCAAAAAAAATATTTCTAGCTTCGAATTGACGATACGATCCTAACAAAACTAATTTCGTCGAATTTGAAGACCGTTTGAAAAATGGCCATTTTCTGGTCGATCCAATTGACCAAAATTGTCCAAACACGTTTTCTTTTGCCACGCTCACATATTGATCCCAAAAATTATGAAAATTGGAATATAGCAATAACTTGACATCCTGGATCGAACAAAAGTGGTTTCTTCAAAAACGGAGGTTGTTTGCAAAATTTCCATTTTTAAGGGCTATATTTCTATAGCGAATATTCTGAATTTCAACTGGGCATACCATTTTATTCCCGCTATGAAATTTAAATTTTTCGGATTCGTTGGAAAGATATTTTCAAACAGATTATAATTTTTTTGGTTTTGCTAAAATCCGGATTATTTTGAATCCTGTACATTCATTTAAAATTTGAAATCGAATTTTCAAACTATCGCGCCATTTCCAATTTATTTTATAATTAAAATATATATTATTCGTTTTAACTTCATCAAAAATAAATTTTCCGTTGTTATTATTTAAAATAATTCATTAAAATTGCCAAAATAAATTTTTTAAATTGGTTCTGATTTTCTGGGTTGTTATAGTGGCAATATTTTCTAAAAGGATAATTGTGACTTCAATCCTCATCACCCAGGAAATGACAAAAATCGGGCAGGCAACATGGCCAAGTGGGTCATTCCTATTAGGGGTATTATCACCTGATCTAGAGAAATTTCATTTGCTTCTTATACTATTCGCTGTTGTATGCTTTCGGTAGTGGTTGCTGATCACAACCGTTGGTGACAATATGCTCGGTACACTCAAGTTAAATAAGTGGCCAGCCATGTGTGGTCGGGTTGCAAGATGTTCTTTTTGAACCCTAGTGTATCCCCTCTAGAGTACACTGATCGGAAGGTGGTTCCATACCTTGTCATAGTCGGAATCTAATCTCCAATAAGCGAATTAGGGTTTTTGATCTTATATTGTATATGGAGCGTGAGATGTAAGCGTTCCACTAGATTTCTATTTGTTTGATGTTGACAGTATTATAATATCACTGGATTTGATATCAAAAATATTTTGGACATCGTAAGGTAAAAAAACCATCTATGTTTATGTGTGGATCGGTCTTATGATTATTATTTCTTTTGAAAGCTAAATTAAATGGTTGGAGTTTACACACATGTAACAACCCGGAAAGTCTGAACCAATTTAAAAAATTTATTTTGGCAATTTTAATGAATATTGAATATTTAAAATGATTTAATTTAAATAATAACAATTAGAAATTTATTTTAAATAGAATTAGAACGTTAAAATTTATTTAAATCGAATTAGAATATAAATATTTATTTTAATTATAAAAGGAATTGGAAATGGCGCGGTAGTTTGAAAATTTGATTTCAAATTTCAAATGACCATACAGAATTCAAAATAAACCGGATTTTAGTGAATTCAAAAATATTTGAATTTATTTGAAAATATCTTTCCAAGGATGTGAAAAATCCAGATTTCATAGCGGAAATAAAAAGTTATGTCCAGTTGAAAATTCAGAATAGTCGCTATGGAATATAACCCTTAAAAGTGGAGATTTTGTAAACGACCTCCGTTTTCGACGAGACCACTTTTGTTGGATCCGGAATGTCAAATTATTGCTTGATCCCAATTTTCGTAATTTTTGGAATCAATATGTGAGCGTGGTGAATATAAAAAGTGTTTGGCAATTTCAGTTTGAATTTAATCGACTCGAAATGGATCGTTTTTGAAACGGTCTCCAAATTCAATGAAATTAGTTTTATTAGGACTGTATCGTCAAAACATAGCCAGACTTATTTTTCTAGAATTTTTGGAGTTCGTATGTGGCCCCAGTAGATTAAAATGTGCGTTTGAATTTAAAATATAATGATTTATATTTTAAATTTAGCGGAAACTGATCGGAACAGCCGAATTGGTTATGAAACATATCCCATTGTTTTCGGAATAGGGGTAATTAGCGGGGGCGACAGGCGTTGGGTTCGATTTGGAGCTAGGGGGAAAAAGTAACTTTTTAGGGTTTAAATTAATTAAATATATAAAATGGGTCAACCCCTTTTGGTCTCTGACCCGTCGTTCATTATGAAGAGAAATAAAAAAAGAGGAAAAGACGATCGCACCCCGTCGATGCTCCAGCCTCCCCTACTGCGCCTCACCGCCGCCCATCGGAGGGCCGCCGCCGCACCTCGCCTAAGCAACACCGCCCTACTCTGCCTCTCTCCAGCACCTAATTCGAAGCCCTAGACCCCTTTTTCACCTTAGCCGTCGCCTCCCTTACCTGAAACCCGATGCAGCCACCACCGACTCCCAATTCCGCCGCTGCAACCTCATACTCCCCCCTCTTGACCACCCACGACCGACGTGGGGCCCCCTGTAGAAAAACAAAGAAAAGAGGTAAAATTACATTGAATTTTATTCTTTTTATTTTATTTTCAGTTTATATATGACATTAGCATATAGAAAAAAAGTTAGATTTATTATATGAAAAGTTAGATTTTTTTTATATGAAAAGTTTAAATTTTTAAAAAACTTTGGAGATGCGATTTTTAGCATATAAAAATATGATTTTTATATTGGAAGAGAGATTATAAAAATATATGATTTTTATATGAATATAATCATTTTAAAGATGCGATTTTTTATATGAATAGAATAGTAAAAATTTGATTTTTATTTTATAAAATACCATATAAAAATTTGATTTTTTATTTTATAAATAGCTAAATAAAAATTTGATTTCCAATATATGAATAGCTATATAAAATTTTGATTTTTATATATGTGAACATCGAAGAAAAGAATTGATTTTTATAGTTGAAAAGATTTGATTTTTATAGTTTAGAAGATTTGATTTTTATATTTAAAAAAAATGTGTTTTTTTAAATATGAAAAATATGATTATTTTTATAAAGTAGCAAAAGAAAAATATGATCTTTGTTTAAATAAAAATATGATTTTTGTTCATATAAAAATATGATTTTTATTATGAAGTTAGCGAAGTAAAAATATGATTTTTTATACTATAAACATCGTTATAAAAATATGATTTTTATATATGTGGCATTGAAATAAAAATGTGATTTTTAATATAAAAAAATCGTGTGAAACAAACTGCGAAGGAACTGGTGAAAAAAATCCAAATCTAAACCATTCAAAAATTCAGAATAGAATGGAGGAGTTGATCCCAAAGGTGAGAACTTCTCACTTTAATTTATTTTCTAGTTAGAAATATATACTAGGATGCAGACGGTGCTTAGTAGCACCCGACACCTTTGTTTGAAACCATGTTTGTTTGGCTGTTTGGTTGATTAGATTATTTGGTTGAATTTGGTTTGGGAAATGAAATGAATTGATTAGAATTGGTATGTACATGGCGCGAGCCATTAGTAGGCGAGGGATGAGGCTAGACCTTATTCTGGTTCTAGTATTGTGTCGTTATGCTATCGAAATTTTCTAAAATTATTAGAACAATAAAAATATCATTTTTATTGTATAAATGAATTGTATAAAATATTCATGAGATGAAGTAAATATTTTATAGTTAAAAATATAATTTTTAACGTGTATATGAATAAAATAAATATTCATTTACAAATCGGACGATTTGTTTATGTACACATATTTGACTGATATTGATTGGTATGATATATTTTACACATCGCCCAACTGCACAAATAATAATCAGTATTTGTTGTTTGAAAACCCCACACGGGTATTGGGATGATATTGGACGTACACTAGTCCCAATTGTTTAGTTGTATGATCGTCGCTTTCCTATGAACTAGAAAAGCGCGAATTTTAAATAAATACTGCAAGCGCACAGGTGTGTAGCATACAGGTCGAACACAGGGAGGTGTATTAAATCAAATTATTTATCTAATCTCTTGGGCGAGTTAGACAAAATTTTGGAGGTTGATTTTGAAAATAAAACAAAACAAAATTAAAACTGTAATTTGATTCAGAACAGATCTAACTGAACCGACGATCAAATCACAATTTCAATGGAAAAGCAATGAAACTATGAATCAGATTCAAATCTAATCATATTCAAATCTAATCAAATCCAATTTAACCTATGAACGCGATTAAAATACAGAAAATAAAAGTGCAAAATATAAATAACAATAGGAAATAAAATTAGGATTACCGCTGAATCTAATCAGACGGTCAATCACTAATGGAAAGAAATGCAAAATACAAATAGTGTTCTACCGAATCTAATCGTGTAGACAACACTAATTGCTAAGAAATAGAAAACTGCATAAAATAAAAAGAAAAATGAGTTTTATTAATGAAGAAGAAAATAGAATGAGATATAGGATGGTGGCTACAATGATATTACAAGGGTATATATAGGGTAGATAGCCAAACCCTAACCCTAACCCTAATACAATGATAAATGGGCCTTAGGGAAATCACAAGAGAGTTTACAATAAGAAACATAAATGGGCCTTAGATAAATAAAGTAAATTTGGGCCTTTTCTCTTTTCCTCTTGCTTCCTTGACACTTCTTCATTGATTTGTGATGTACAAAGCCTTTTTATCAATCCTTTTCTTGTCCAACAGCAACTAGATGTGAGATCTTCATCTACAATTCTTCAAAATGTAAATATATATCAATTTCATCTCTATTTCTCTACTTTTTTTGGTTGCATGCGGGCTGGGTTGGAATATCTGTAAAAGTAACAAACCAATACCCAAGTAATATTTATTTATATACAAAAGATAAGAAATAAGAGCATAAAATAAACACATTTCTATGTCAATCAAATACCCCCACACTTATCTTTTACTCGTCCTCGAGTAAAACAAGAAATGAAAAAACTAGACTAGATAGGTCACACTTTCGTAGGAAACACGATTGCATTGAGCGTATGCAACAAGCCGTTAAACCTCTAGGTGTCCCTAGTAGGACGAGTGGTGTCTCGTGAGGGTTTTCAGCGGATACTACCCACAAAATCCAAATGCAGTTTGTTATGGTTCTAATGCAACTACATGAATGCAATGGACATATGCAAAATAAAAACAAAAATTGAAAACACGACTTGTTTCAGGAAAGTGGTACAACAAATTCAGTTAACAATTTCTAATCAGTTGATTTTATTTTAGATACCTCGACTTGTCACAAATTTTCAATATAAATCAAGTTTTCAAATGTTAAATTCCAGTTTGGCCAGTTAGTTCGGTCGATAACATAGTGTAGCCATGAAATAAATTCTTAGTTTGCTTGGCACATTTGTAAAGTGGTATTCTAATTTTCTCATGTATGGCTAGTCAAATCAATAAGGTCAAGAAGTGTTTGGGCATCATCGCTTATTCTATATTCTATAAAATTTTAAAATTTATGATTAAGTACATACACCTAACTTAGAAGACCAAGGTTTACCTCCCATGCACTGCCTCGCGGACTAACGGAGAGTGGGTAAAGAGCTTGGCGGATTGTGCAGGCCGACTTTGACTTTGTCAACAACGTGTCGGTAATCCTTAGGTGTCCAATCTCATAAAATGAGACCAAGATATTCCAACGCTGACTTTGTCAACAACGTGTCGGATAGAGCTTGGCAGGTTTGCACACCAACGCTTGATATACAAGCAATGTTGGATACCCTTGGATTACTGTTATTATTATTGAAGATATAAGCACAAAAGAGAGTTACGCGAATTCAGCTTAACACAACTTAGTTTTGAAGATTTGAAAAGCCAATATAAGTATTTTCAGTCCTCCACTTATTTAAACAAAGTCTACAATATAGAATAGATTTCATGGCCATCACCTAAGAATCTCCCTATATACCGATTACACTATTATCCCTCAAAATTAAACTTTTCATTATATTTCTTATTCGATCTAAGTTGAGAGAAAAAAATACTATCAACTGGCTAAAAATTGTAAACTTATTTTGTTGTATCAATTGAAAATGAGTCTTATTTTTAAAAAAAATTATGGTATATTACTACGATATAAAATGTATGATGGTCCTATATGAAAAGAAAGAAATTTTTTTAAGAAAATTCAAAAGAATGCAATGCAGACTCCCCCCCCCCCACACTAGAACTAAACAGTGTCCACACTGTGAACGTTTCCTAAATTTGAAAGATCGTACCCAAAGGTCAATGAGATGCAAAATTATTTGAAGAATGAAATGCAATCTAACTATATGTAAGAGTGGATCGTATTTACAATGATATATGTGTTTACGATGCATGCGATGCAAAGAAAGCCACCATTTTCTTCCCCCACACTTGGTTCTAGCCCGATGAGTCCCATTCCCACTGTGTCTAGACATGTTTTCTAACAAGCAAGAGTTTTTGAAAACCATATCATCTTTAAACCAAGATTTATAGTCTAGGAGATAAATATCCAGGGTCGTCCTAACATGAAGTTTTTCAACAAAGCTAGCATTCCAAAAATAGTTCATGTGTTCAATAAATTTACCAGTGTAATTTTTCAAAAATTTGTGATCGTATATAAATTCAGTGAAATTTGAAATCTGAGTGTTGTTCAAGAGTATGTGATCACCTTTCTGAATTGACAAGGTATTTTCGACACTGACAATTTCAAGTTCATTTGAAATTTTCCCAAAGTTAAAATTTTCGAACTCGTGACGTGTATCCACTTCTTCCTCATTTGGCAACTCATCCTTGTACAATCCAACGAATTCATGTTCATTAAAATCCATTTCCAAATTTGAATTGAAAAATTCAACATTTTTATTCTGTTCAATTCCTAGAATTTCAAGTTTCTCACAGTCCGGAAGAAGAAGATCAAAATCTAAACGTAAATCTTCTTCCTGAAAAAGAATCAAAGTCCAGATCATTTCTTGAATTTTGAACAACTTCATTTAGATCGTTATTCTCAGTTTCGAAAGTTGTTATCTGAAAATTTTCACTATCAGCAAAGAATGGATTGTTTTCTGGTTCAAGGCTTGTTTGAATTTGATTTTCTTGCTCTCGTTGTTCTTTATAAGATGCCATTAAACAAAGAAGTTCATCCATCTTTTTAATTAGCCTTTCCGCCCTCTCATCAAAATTACATTCTTCAGAGTCGTTGATTTGAGAGCTCACGCTTTGGATTTCTTGATTCTCAAAATTATAGTCCACATCAATTTCACAATCAATATTGTTTCCAATGTGGTGATTGTTTGAATTTTCAGAAAAATGACAGTGATATTGGAAATCTTTTTGATTATAAAAATTATGTTCATAACCAAAATTGTTGAAATTCGAAGGAAAATTGCAATTTTGGTTATTTTCAAGATGTTGATATGGGCTATAATTTTGAAAATTTTGGTTTACAACCCCATATTGATGTGGATCAAAGCTATATTGGGATTCAAAGCTATTTTGATGCGGATGTGGCTCATAATCGAAACTATTGAAATTTGAATTGAAATCGTCATTTCGATTATAATCATGCTTTTGAAAATGTTGGTCATTTTGAAAATATTGAAAATTGTTGACATTGGCTTCACCAAATTTTGGAAAATCTTGCCTCATGAGTTGTAATTCGTACTCATACTCTTCAAGCGGACGTCTAGTCCGATTGTTATCCCACATTTCTCTCAATGATTTTTTTGAATCAGTCATTTTAAAGAAATCACAATAAGATAGAAATTATTTTCACTTCAAAATAGTATAAAATACTAAGCTGTGCCTTGTTAATTAACTGACTCAATTGGAAGGGGGAAGAGGGTCTTATGGTCGTTCACGTATAGTATAAATACTAAGGGATACGACCAATGTTTTACGGGTAGTATGCAACCTCTTTTGCTAATAGTTCAAAAAATTGAACTAATATATATCCGCGATCCAATTATACCAGACAGTCAACTTCACAAAGCACCACTTTTCAATTATATTATTTTGAAAATCAAAATTTTATTGTTGAAAAACGATGAGAGTGATGGCTGTAATTATGAAAATTCGTTCCTCACCAAGTATATTCAGAAAATTCAGTCACACAAAAGTCACAGAATAAATTGCAGAAAATTAAAATATTGTACAAGCAAGCCGCTGCCCCTGTAGAAGATTTTTACAAGCAATTTCTATATATATTTTTCTTTGCAGCAGAGCACCTGTAGAGATAAGAAAATTTTACAGAGGGGTAAGGTTGTCCGTCCAGTGTAATTGAGTAGTGTTCACCTGTTAAAATCCTAGTGTTTGCAAACTGTTTGATCTCCAAATTCCATGTTGCTTGTTTGAGTTCTTTCTCACTTTGACCTTTGAAACTAGTCCTTTTTTTTAGAGTTGAAAATAGAAGGATTAAAAGAGGGAGGGAAAAAAACTAAATTATCGACTTAAACAAAAGCAAGTAAAACAAATGGCTAAAAAAAAAAAAAACTAAACTAGACTAAAAAAGAAGGAAGAAGAAGAAGAACAAAAACTGAATGATAAAAAAACAAAACCAATTGTTCGAGTGAAATCAAAATCAAATGTGCTTCCTAGCAAAAACAAATAACAAAATCAAATGTGCCTCTTAAATCACACTGAATGGGGTAAACAAGCCGGCCCAAATGCAAAATATAACATTACAAAACAAGCAGGGCCATGTACAGAGTAGTAAAAACATGCCCCACTCAAAAAAGAATAAACTAGAACACCTCCTCTCCGGTTTCACAGAACGCACTCAACCCCTTTTGTTCTCAGAAAAAAAAAATCCAACAAACAGAAATCCGAACTCCACCCTTTTTTTTTACGAAATCGAAAACTTGTCTTCGATTATCGACTTCTGAAGTGCGATTTTGATTTGATTAAGGTCGGGCACAGCTTCAAAATCAAATTGGGTTTCGATTTCGATTTTCCAGGGTTGAACCGCGATTTTGGGATTCGAAATAAGGAGATGAAAATTAGTTGGTCTGAGATGATTGCTGTAGTGAACGGGGCCTGCTCGTTTGTGGGTCTGCTGTGTTTGGAGGTGAAGGATGGATAACAGTCGGTTGCGATGAAGAAGAGGGGATGCTGGAGATGTTTTTGGTTGATGGTCAGTGGTGGATGATAACGCTGGTGCAGTTGCGGGTACAAGGTGGTATGTTTCAGGTGAAAATTATGGTGTGGATCACAAAGTTGCGATTAGGGTTTTTGTGAGAACTGGTTTAATGTTTTGCTGTTTTGATATGTGAACTGGTGGAGACGTAATGGGTGAAATCAGTGCAAGAAGGAGAATTGGACTGTTGCATTTGAAGGCAGTGGTTGGAAGTAGGCGTTGTTTGTGGGAGAAGGATTTGTGGATGGGGTTGAATTTAAGGTTCGGTTTTGCAGTGGCGTGATGGTGATGATGGTAGGGATTTCAGGAAGTTGCGAATTGCGATGGTTTTCTGGTTTTTGTGGATGGTCGCGAGGTTGCTGTTTTTTGTGGAGAAAAGTTTATGGGGTTATGATGTGGTGAACAGAGCAGTTGGTGGGGATGAGGTGCGGATTTTTGGAAGAACTTGGTATAAGAGGGGTGCAACACTTTAGAAGATGGTGATGGGGTTCTGGGAAAAGGGGTGTTGATGTTGCTGGGTATTT
Organism: Allium sativum; assembly: GCA_030737875.1. NCBI lineage: Eukaryota > Viridiplantae > Streptophyta > Magnoliopsida > Asparagales > Amaryllidaceae > Allium > Allium sativum. The sequence goes on from CM060926.1 coordinate 327,958,979, forward strand.
GGATGCTCACGGTTTGGTTGTTCAAAGGGGATGTTCGGTTCTTCAACGTGTTTGTGAGGCTGCGATGTAGCTGGTGACAATGAAGAAGGTAGTGAAAGTGATGTTTTGTCAGTGGGGTAAACTGGATTCGGTAAGGGATTGGCTTTGAGGGGGAAGGTGAACGTGTAGTTGGAGCACAGAATAAAATAGGAAAAGAAAAAAATAGCAGAAAGAAATCTGTTATTGTTGTTGCCTTTTTTTCTGAATTTCAAAGAACTTGTAAAGGAAGAAATGTAAAGGTGGAAAGGAAATTGGAAATGGAAAGTCTTGTAAAGACAATTTGGAAAAGAATTTGGAAGAGTGGATTGTGCGAGCTGATGTTAGGGAAGAAATACAACAAGTAAAAGCACAGGAGAAGGAAAAGAGCAAAAGATTTTTTTTTGTTTAATATATATGGAAATGCTTAAAAGAAGGGAAGCAATTGTAAATAGAAAGAAATTGATTGGGAAAAAGGGAAAGAAACAAAAAAAATGGCAAAGGATTTTTTTTGTTATTTTTTGAAATAAAAGAGAATTCAATGTATTGCAAGGAGGAGAAGAAAGTTAAAAGGAAAGAGATCAGAAAAGTAGGCAAAAAAATAAAAGAAAAAGTGAAAGTTTTTTTTTTCTTATTTGGAGGATTATGGTACCAATAATTAATACCAAATCAAGCCAATCAAGATATTTTTTTCTATATATACAAGAAAAAAGAGGGGAAAAAATAAAATAAAAAAAACTAACACGAATCAGAAATTAAATAAATAATAAAATTCAATTATTGCCTCCCCGGCAACGGCGCCAAAACTTGATCGTCTCTTTCCTATGAACTAGAAAAGCGTGAATTTTAAATAAATACTGCAAGCGCATAGGTGTGTAGCATACAGGTCGAACACAGGGAGGTGTATTAAATCAAATTATTTATCTAATCTCTTGGGCGAGTTAGACAAAACTTTGGAGGTTGATTTTGAAAATAAAACAAAACAAAATTAAAACTGTAATTTGATTCAGAACAGATCTAACTGAACCGACGATCAAATCACAATTTCAATGGAAAAGCAATGAAACTATGAATCAGATTCAAATCTAATCAAATCCAATTTAACCTATGAACGTGATTAAAATACAGAAAATAAAAGTGCAGAATATAAACAACAATAGGAAATAAAATTAGGTTTACCGCTGAATCTAATCAGACGGTCAATCACTAATGAAAAGAAATGCAAAATACAAATAGTGTTCTACCGAATCTAATCGTGTAGACAACACTAATTGCTAAGAAATAGAAAATTGCATAAAATAAAAAGGAAAATGATTTTTATTAATGAAGAAGAGAATAGAATGAGATATAGGATGGTGGCTACAATGATATTACAAGGGTATATATAGGGTAGATAGCCAAACCCTAACCCTAACCCTAATACAATGATAAATGGGCCTTAGGGAAATCACAAGAGAGTTTACAATAAGAAACATAAATGGGCCTTAGATAAATAAAGTAAATTTAGGCCTTTTCTCTTTTCCTCTTGCTTCCTTGACACTTCTTCATTGATTTGTGATGTGCAAAGCCTTTTTATCAATCCTTTTCTTGTCCAACAACAACTAGATGTGAGATCTTCATCTACAATTCTTCAAAATGTAAATATATTTCAATTTCATCTCTATTTCTCTATTTTTTTGGTTGCATGCGGGCTGGGTTGGAATATCTGTAAAAGTAACAAAACAATACCCAAGTAATATTTATTTATATACAAAAGATAAGAAATAAGAGCATAAAATAAACACATTTCTATGTCAATCATTGTATGTCAATCGATGGATTCATAGACTGTTGTAAGCGTTAATTATTTATATTTAATGCTTATACAGTTGTGTAATGAACTCTATATGATGGATGACTGTGTTTGATTGTTGTTGTGTACATGTGTGTATGAAATCCATATAAATAAAATTATATGGTAATTGACTGTGTCTGATTCCAGTTCAGAATTAACGAATATTTTAAAATAATATTCAGTGAATATAAATGTGAAGCCGTGTTAAGTAGTTAAACGCCATTTTAACACGAATGGGAATTTTGTCGATTTTATTCATTTTATAATGAATATTGAAAAGTGATTTCAAAATTTGACATTTTGAAAATATTATCATTTTAATACTAAAATGATATGGAATATTCAAATTTGATTTGAAATTTGAAATGAAATTGAAATCGTTTTAAAATGAATTTAAAATGAATTTGTTAAGGAATATTCAAATTTGATTTGAAATGAAATTAAAATCATTTTAAATGAATTTAAAACGAATTTGTTAAGGAATATTCAAATTTGATTTGAAATTTGAAATGAAATAGAAATCATTTTAAACTGAATTCAAAACGAATTTGTTAAGGAATATTCAAATTTGATTTGAAATGGAAATGAAATCGTTTTAAAATGAATTTAAAACGAATTCATTAAGGAATATTCAATTTTGGTTTAAAATTGAAAATGAGGTTAAAATCGTTGTAACGACCCAGAAAATCTGAACCAATTTAAAATTTTTAAATTGGCTAAAATAATGGATTTTAAATATTTAAAATCAATATTTTAAATAATAGCAATGAAAACTGAGTTTGAATCGACAATTGAAAACGAATATAATTAATTATAATTATAAACAAGGCTTGAAAAGGCGCTGCAGTTTCTAAAATTGAATTCAAACTTTGTCGGACTGTACCGGGTGCAAAACAAAACGGATTTTAGTGAAACCAAAAATATTTAAATCTGTTAGTGAATACCTTTCTAATGAATCTGAAAAATCGAATTTTCATAGCGGAAAGCAAATGTTATGGCCGAATGAATTTTCAGAAAGGTTGCTATGGAATTTATATAGCCCGTGAAATTGGCCATTTTGCATACGACCTCGGAATTCGACGAAACCACTTTTGTTGCATCCGGGATGTGAAGTTATTGCTAGGTTTCAAATTTCATAATTTTTGAAGATATTATGTGAGCGAGGCAAAAGAAAACGTGTTTTGGTCAATTATAGTTAAATAGGATCGACCAGAAAAGGGCCATTTTGCAAACGGTCTCAGAATTCGACGAAACTAGTCTTGTTGGGACTGTATCGTCAAAACAAAGCTAGATTTATTTTTCTGGAATTTTTCGAATCAGTTTGTGGCCCTGGCAAATTGAAATGTACGTTCAAATTTAATATTGAATGTTTTATATTTTAATTTGAAGAAAAACTGACTGAAACGGTCGAATTGGCTTACGCAGCATATCCCATTGTGTTCAGAATGGAGGTAATTAGCGGGGGGCGACACTCGTTGAGTTTAATTTCGAGTTGATATCAATACAAGGGTATTAGTGGAAATAAAAATAATAAAAATAATATATAAATATAAAATAAGAAAACCCTAGCCCCTCATTACTCTCAGCGCCGCCTCCAACCTCTTTCAACGGCGGAAACCGTTGTTTCCTTCTTCCCGAATTCCCACCTTCTACACGCAAAATTAAATGCCAGTACTTTAGAGAATTTGGAAGAGCTATCCGAGCTCTTTAAATCCATACGGGATTGAGGGGTTCTCGCATACGGTTTCGGGTGGAATCGGGGTGCAAAGTGGCCGACTTTCGTTCGAAATGGAGGAGAGAGGGGGCCACTGAGTTGGGCCCCACTCTGGGCATGGGTAGCGCGCTCCAAGGCGCACCACGAGGCGGGTGCTGATCGAGGTCCGGACCACCACAGTGGCGGCGCAGGGATGCCCTAAGCCAGGAGCATTTTGGGTTCAGCATCGGCCTGTATAATTGAAGAGGAAGGTGGATTATTTAATTAATTTAATAATCTCGTTTAAATTATCCAATGTAAACAATATCATATCTTTTTCGTTTCTAGACGAAATTCAGTGAAACAAGAGATAGTGGACTCGTGTGGACGTCTTCTACCTTCTAGAAGAGACCGCATATTTTTCTGAGCCTTATGCTATTTTTGGTGGAGTGGAACCCAATGTGAGATTTCTAATTTATAAACGATATGGAAAACGACGATGTATAAATTATATAGTCGATGTATGAGTTATATAAGCGTTGTATACCTCTTGTATAAGCGTTGTATAAGTTGTACGTTCGATGTATAAGTTGTATATGCATTGTAAAAAATTATATATGTGTTGAAATAGAAGTGAATTGCTATATATAAATATATATATATATATATATACGCCCCTCGTCCACAAACCATGGACGATATTTATTGGTTGTGATTGGTGTGAAAATTGATTGATAGCGAATGGTTGTTTGGGATTGTTTGTGGTTGATATTGATTGATTGTGGTTGAAAAATACCCATTTGTGGTTGAGAAATATTTGGTTGAAACCACATAGGATTAGTTTGTGGAAATGAAATAAATATATACATGCCGCATGCGTGCGAACTAGATGCATGATCCCCATTGTCAAAAACCGCGAGGTTTTTAGGTAGAGCGAGGAGCCGTACTAGGGACGGTCCCGATTTTAACTACCCTGCCGTTATGCTGCCGAAATTTTGAATAATATTCATGTGTTTGAATTATTTTCATTTGTTGAAACTATATTTATTCGTTGAATAGAAAACCTTCATGTGTTGAATCGATATTCATTCATTGAATTGAAATTCATGTGTTGAAAGGTGTTCATGTTTTAAAATATAAAAATCACATTTTATCGATTTATATAAACTATAGAAAACCTTCATGTGTTGAATCGATATTCATTCGTTGAATTGAAATTCATGTGTTTAATGGTATTCATATTTTGAAAGGAATTGTTTTATAATAAAAAATCCCATTTTTAACATCAATATGAAAAGTGTAAAATAACTCTATTTTGAAATAAATTGCTTTATAATAAAAATCCTATTTATATCCCCTATATTAACTATACGAAATAATAGTGTTTTGAAATGAATTGTTTTACAATAAAAATCACATTTTTATTATATAAACGAATTGTTAAAAATAGTGAAGTGTTGAAATAGAAGACAGTTAGATAAAAATATCATTTTTATCAAATGAATGAAAAGAATGTAGCTTTGAAATCGAAGAATCAATATATATATATAAATAGAATTAAAATATATCGAATAACGACACTGCAGTTCGTATTTTGAAACCGTGATTTCAAGCGATTATACTGGGAGGTCCGACCACCGGATTTTCCTGAAATTGCAACCGTTGGGTTCGCCTTGGAAATATCTTTCCAACGGCACCAACTTTGTAAAAATCCAACGGTTGGATTGTCTGGAATGTTTAATTCAAATCTGAAGAAAAACAGCGCCAGAATCGATTATATTTAATTATATATATAAATATAATTATATTTAATCGAAAAACGACGCTGCAGTTCGTATTTTGAAATCGAAACTTCAAACGATGATACCGGGAGATCCGACCGTCGGATTTTCCCGAAACTGGAACCGATGGATTCGTTTTGAAAAGATCTTTCTAATGATGTAAATTTTGTGAAGATCCAACGGTTAGATTTTCAGATATGTGAACATCAAATTTGAAGAAAAACAGCGCCACGGCCGCGTTATGGCCCGAAGCGTCGTTTTGAATAAATTGGCTGTTTTAAAATAAATGAAAATAGCGATAAATCATTATAAAATATTATAAATGATATGGATGTGAAATATAGAAAATAACTGAAGGTTGGCTAAGTCGAATGGTTTCTCGGGTGTTGATTTGATGTTGGTTTCGGCCTTCGGGTTTAATATTTGGGAAATCATTCTCTTACTGATTGACGGTTAGTGACTAATGAATTGAAATGATGCGTGTGTATGTTAGTGTTGCACTTGTTTATTATATACGCGAGTTGCTCAGAAAGACCGGGTTTATCCCATTCTGAATAACGGAATCGACGATAAGAAATCGAAGATGAAGACGGTGGTCGAAGACCGGAGATCTTCACCTCGTTTGGATGGTAACCGAGGTCCTGATTGGGAAGCATCCCGAAATATGGATAATGAGTGGTGATCGTCCAGACGTACGTGGTGATCGATGGGTTTGCGAGGTATATAGTGCCTCCGGTTTCGTTCAGACTCAGAACGGACTTGTAAATGGACTGTGTGTCTGACATTGGATTTTATTCTGTGTTGATTGATATCTGTTAAATATACATCTGTTTGGCGGTAGAGAATTTATTCCTTTGCTTAACGCCCTTCTCTGAGACGCATGAGCTCAGAGGTTGTATATCGATGGACATCAGTCGCATGGCATGAATTGCTAGTGTGGCATGCTTAAGTGGCAAATGATCAGGGCTTCTGTTGAAAAGCAAAGTCTTGTGGTGATGATCAAAGCACCGCCTGTGTGGCGTAGCTTTGTGTATAACGTGAAATCGCGAGCCTCACACCCCGGTATGAACCAGAAATGGGATAAAGGACCTCAGGGAGGGCCTGCGTTTCCTCCAAGCTAGAAGTGGCGTCAGTGGTTTTACACGCCCTGACGAGTTTGACTTATGTGGTTGTTGCTGTTACGAGGCGCCTCAGTTTGATCGGACGATCCGGGTCCGATGGAGTCATTTGTTGGCTCGCTTACGCCCCAAAGGGCGGCGAAACGCAAGGTTCAGGCATTTTAATCCACATCGATGGACCGGCCCTGACGATCCAAGGGTCACTCGAGCTCTGATCCTGAGACTCGGGCTAGGCAGTCTCGAATTCGGTAAGGACTATCTTTTGCCTTGGTTCATGACGAAAATCCAATTTCCAAATACAACATCGTGCGGTTTTGATTGTATATATGTATGGAGACATGATATATGGTACCCATGCCGTCTATGATTGATAGTTATGATTCGAAGTTGTTTTCAAAACATATAAACACTAGCAATAATATCAAATGCCTTTGTTTTATTCGTATCAAGCATATTTTGGCCGTTATAAGGTAAAAACACTATCCTCCGGTTTGCGTTGCATTGTGTGATGGGAACTGAGTCTTATAACGACTTCATTTTTATAAAAAGCATTGTGATGTTTAAAAGAACGATTTGTTTTAAAGCACTGGCAATCCAATGGAGTAAACCCGTTCCACGAAAGTGGCGTGGTCCTGTGATTTGCCATATTTTGAATGTATTGAGTAGATTTCTCATACCAGTCCCATGACTGACTCGTAGTTTGTTTCACTTTCAAACTCGGGTGCCCCTTTTTCTACAAGGGCAGCCTTGTATTCAGGTTTAGCTGGTTCTTTCTGGATAGCTGGAGCTGAAGATGGATTCTATTATTTATCTCTTTTTATGCTGTTCAGCTCTTATTGTACATATTTTGTTTATTTCCGCTGTAGACCTTTATGTATAGCTGAACTGTATTTGTACTAAGTAAGATCCTGTGTACTGTGTAACTCTGATGATTACGTTTATCCAGTATATTCTGTTGTTCATTTTCTGGTGTATTTAATTATTATGTTCTGCTATTATCTGTTTCTGTGTTATATTCCACGGATTACCCTTGCCGCTGTCAGTACGGGGTTTGGGGTCGTCTCATTTGGTATCAGAGCTTTGGTTAAGCTTAGTTTTGGAATATAACATATGAACGAACTCGTCAGAAATAGAACCAGTAGTGTTTTAGGACGGGTAACTCGATCAGATAGGATCAGTAATATCCTAGTATAAGTAAAGCAGAATGGAATACACCTCGGTAGACACATTTACATTGAAGTATTTGTCTCTATATTTTGAAATATCTTTTCTATTGACGTGACACTTTGTCTGCTAATTGCAAACGCACTAGAAAATGAGTGACAGGAGCAGAAGGAATAATCGTATGGCTCGACCAACTAATGAGCCAGTTGTGCTCCCACAGCCAGAATCAAATATAGAAGTTCTATTCAAGAGATTTCGAAATCTGGGTGGATCGCCATTCTTAGGCAAAGAGTCCATTATGAAAACACAAGCTTGGATCCGTTCTGCAGAAAAAATCTTTGAGGGTTTAAAGCTGAGAGACGATCAGAAAAGATTACTGGCGTCTTGGGCACTCAAAGAAGAAGCTTTGTTTTGGTGGGATTCAGTTATTAAAGATAATCCAGAAGGTGATATCACCTGGGACAGATTCAAAGTGATTTTCTTAGAAAGATTTACTCGTCCCGAAGCAACTGAGCGATTATGTGATGAATTTTCTTATTTGATACAAAGTGATATGACCATCCTAGAATATCATAAGAAATTCAACGAGCTTTCTCAATTTGCTCCTCATCTGATTCAAGATCCAAAGAGGAAGAATCTGAGATTTATTTATGGCTTGCAAAGGAAATATCAGAATAGGGTGATGAGGAATGTGAAACTTCCTTTCTCAGAAATGATTTATATGGCTTATCAATACGAAGATCTCGACAGAAAGGGTATATTACCTAACGAAGAAGGGGTCGGTTATAGTAATGAAGATGAGCCTGAACCTGATAATCCCGAGGCCAGTGCAATATCTAAGGTGAGTAAGAAGCCCAAAGTCAATCGAAAAAGGGCCAGATCTGAAAAGGAACCAGCAACGACGGCCACCTGCTCTAACTGCAGGAAACCAGGGCATTTGACCAGGAAGTGTAAAACCTCGAAGAAACAAAAGAAGGGGTTTAAACCCGATAATAAGTTTCAAGAGAATAGAGAGTGCAGTCAGTGCCATCAGACTGGTCACCTTTCAAAGGCCTGCCCGCTGTTCAGAAAGCATGAAGCACTACATATAAATGAAATAGCAGAAACTTCCGTGCCCGCAGATGTTCTGGAAAGGCCGGATGTTTTAGAAGGCACGCTAACTGTCAAAGACATCCCAGTTAAAGTACTGTTTGACACCGGCGCGTCGCGAACCTTTATTGCAAAGAATGTAGCTAAGAAGCTGGATTTGAATTTGAAGAAGCTCAAGGAACAAATGACTGTCCAGAATCCGGTTAGGGGTTCCATTGATCTCAGTTGGGTTTGTGGAGTGTCGGTTTCTTTTCTCGATATCGGTTTCCTACCATCGCAGTCGTCATGAAATTTAAAGAGTTTGATCTTATCTTGGGGTTAGACTGGTTGACCAAATATGAAGCTGAAGTTAAATGCGCCGACAGAGTCGTAAAGGCGAAGATTAAATCAGGTGATTATATAACCATTCCCTGTGAAGGTCAGAATGCTAATAGAAAAGACTTCTGGGCAGCTTTGAATGTTTCTCCAGCCCATATAGAAAATATCCCTGAAATCACAGAGAATATTCCCGACCTAGTGAAAGATATTCCTGTCGTCAAGAACTATGCGGATGTGTTTGAGGAAGTTGTCCGCTTACCTCCGTAGAGAGAGATAGATTTCAAGAACGCTTTGATTCCCAATGCAAGGCCGGTAGTTCACGCTATTCGAAAAATGTCCTTGAAAGAGAAAGATGAATTAGACAATCAAACACGACAGCTCGTATGGAAGGGTCTGATCAGGCCTAGTTTCTCTGATTGGGGTGCAGCAGTGGTGTTTGTCCCAAAATCTGACGGTGCTCTACGTCTGTGTGTGGATTATCGTGATCTGAACAAACAGACAATAAAGAACAAATATCCATTGCTGCGGATTGATGATTTGTTGGATCGATTGAATGGAGCACAAGTATTCTCAAGAATGGACCTAGCTACAGGCTTCCATTAACTTCGAATTGCCGAAGAGTGTGTTCCAATGACAGCACTCAGAGGTCCAGACCTATTCTATGAGTGGTTAGTAATGCCATTCGGCTTATGTAACACTCCAGCATATTTCGACGATCTAATGAATAGGGTGTTCAGAGGGGTTTTGAATAAATTTGTTCCGGTTTTCATTGACGATATTCTAATCTTCTCTAAATCAAAGGTCGAACATGAAAAGCATTTGGAACAAGTTCTGGAAATCCTCAGAAGGAATGTATTAAAAGCCAAACTATCCAAATGTATATTCTGGCAGGATGAAGTAAAATTTCTGGGCCATGTCGTATCAAAAGAAGGAATTGCTGTGGATCCAAGTAAAATCACAGCTATTCAGAACTGGAAGCAGCCCAGTACCCTTACTGAAGTCCGCAGTTTCCTCGGATTGGCTAGCTATTACCGGAAGTTCGTTAAAAACTTTTCGAAGATATCTGGTCATTTAACGAAGCTTACGAAGAAGCACTCTAAATTCAAATGGACTCCAGAAAGTGAAGAGGCTTTCGAAGAGCTAAAGTTAAGATTAACGACAGCTCCAGTGTTAACCATCATCGATGGCAATCAGGATTTGAAAGTCTGGACTGATGCTTCTAGAGAAGGCCTTGGCGCAGTGTTAATGCAAAGAGGTTAAGTGATTGCTTATGCTAGCCATCAACTGAAGCCGCACGAAAAGAACTACGTAACTCATGATCTTGAGTTATTGGCCAAAGTATTCGCCTTGAAAATCTGGAGACACTATCTTCTGGGTGAGAGATTTGAACTGTTTACAGATCACCAGTCGTTAAAGCATCTGTTCACTCAGAAGGACCTGAATCTGAGGCAGCAACGTTGGCTGGAGTTTCTAGCAGCATATGACTTTGAAATTATATACACTCCAGGGAAAGCCAATGTCGTGGCCGATGCGTTAAGCCGAAAGAATGAGATGATTGCCAGTTTTATTATCACGACTTCATTGATAGATAAAATATATGCTCTTCAGAAGGATGATCACTTCATTCAGAAGATCAGAGAGATCATTCAAAAAGGCGAACCCTCGAGTTTTCAAGTTGATGATGAGGGGTTTCTAACGCTGAAAGGTCTAATCTGTGTCCCTAACATTCCTGAGCTTCGAAAGGAAGTACTGGATGAATGCCACAAGTCAAAACTCAGTATCCATCCAGGAGTAAGCAAAATGCATAATGACATCAAACGCACTTTCTGGTGGAAGTCGATGAAGAGGGACATTTCTTTATATGTTAATCGATGCCCTACTTGCCAACTGGTCAAGAGCGACCAATAGAAGCTTGCTGGACTGTTACAACCGCTAGACGTTCCTGGGTGGAAGTGGGAACATATTTCTATGGATTTCATTGATGGTCTGCCCAGAACCACAAAAGGAAATGACAGTATTTGGGTGATCGTAGATCGCTTCACGAAGACCGCCCATTTCATACCTGTCAGATCAAACAGAACTGCTCAGAGTCTAGCGCAGATATACTTCAAGGAAATAGTTAGACTACATGGAGTGCCGCTCAGTATAGACAGTGATAGAGATACAATATTCACTAGTAAATTCTGGGAGGCATTTCAAGTAGAACTGGGAACAAAACTGAACTTGAGCACCGCTTATCATCCTCAGACAGACGGTCAGACTGAGAGGGTGAATCGTATTTTAGAAGATCTATTGCGGGCTTGTGTTCTAGATTTCGGTGGATCATGGGAAGACCATCTACATTTGGCTGAATTCTCTTATAACAACAGCTACCAGGAAAGCCTGACAATGTCACCATTCGAAGCATTGTATGGTAGACCGTGCCGATCTCCTACTTGTTGGGTCGAAACCGGTAATAGACTCGTGCTAGGGCCAGATATGATCCGAGAAGCTGCCGACGAAGTCGACTTTATTAAGAAGCGATTACTCGCCGCTCAAAGCCGACAAAAGAGCTATGAAGATAGGAGAAGAAGATATATATCCTTTGCTGTTGGCGACTACGTATATTTGAAAGTATCGCCGATGAGAGGAGTAATCCGGTTCGGTAAAACTGGAAAGTTGGCGCCCAAATTCATTTGTCCGTTTCTTATTCTGGAACGGATCGGGACTCTCGCTTATAGGGTTAAGCTGCCAGATTGGTTGCCTGGAGTTCATGATTATTTCACATATCTCAACTTCGAAAGCACGTTCATGATCCAGACTTGATCGTGGAAGAAGCAGCTCAGCAGGATATTGAAATTACTCCAGAATTAGCTGTGAGACGAGAGCCGCTAAAGATCATCGGCAAAGAAACCAAAGAGCTGAGGAACAAGAAGGTTCGCTTAGTCAAAGTGCAACGGAGTGGAGATCCGCGAGATTGTACTTGGGAAACTGAGGAGAGCATTCAGAAAGCCTATCCCAGATGCCGAGTAGATATCTCTGATTGACTCCGGTGCAAGGTATATTTACCATACTTTGCATTACCATTTAATTCTCTACTCTGTTGTTATTTTCTTTCCATGGATGTGCACTTTTAATTCTATAGTCTGAATGATTATAAAGGAATATAGAAATTGATTTGTATGATTTTGAAAAGTAAAAAAAAAAACAATTTGATTGTTGTTTATGTTGTGTGATAGTAAATTGGATTAATTAAATTATTGAAACGATAGTTAATTCAATTAATAAGAGGATGAATGGTAGAATTTATTCGATTATATCGCACATTGAACTGTTTAGAAAATAAATAGAAATATATATATGTGTATTATATATGTTTGAACAGGTAAATGGATAGCTGTTGAGTAAATATTTTATTTGCGTGCCCGACAAATAGGTAAACCTTAATGAGTTGGATGCGAATATTATTATATCAACTCCTGTGAATGCCATTGGATGCGGAGTGCTGGTTTTTCTGTGTGAAATAATAAACGTCGCCATAGGATAGTAACAATTAATTTTGAACTACATTCATGGCATACTTCTGAAGATAGGCATACTTCATCATATACCACATAAGCAATTGGAGCTTGTGTGACGAGGTGGAAGATTTACCATACGAGCGAGAGGATTGTATGGCGATGACTATATTTTACAGGTTGAACTGATGACTGATATGGAATATTTAAATTGTAAAGATAAAATTGCCAGATTAATAAAAACACCACACGGGTCTGGAGTTGACAATAATCACGTCTCTCTAGTCATTAGATACGGCACATGGACTATTTATTTCCCACACGGGACGAGGTGACGAGGATTTATCCTCTAGAGCATTTTAAAAACACACTCCCTCAGGCTTTGACAGGGTGACGAGAATTTATTCTCTGGAATTATGATCAATACACACTCCCCTGTAAACACCAGAATATATCACTATAAATATGGGTATGCTTATTAGGATTTATTGGGTACCTAATACGGCCCAATAAATTTCCAAACCCCTCCCCGTACAAAGGAGGTTATGGCGAAATTTTTCGAAAATTCCGGGTGTTAGCCAAATTTTTGAAGAATCCGAAAATTCTCAGAAACTGAAAAGTTGGAGAATGGAAGCCAGATCGAACGTAGAATGGATTAATCAAACCACTTTCGACTTTGTTCCTTTTCGGGGACGAAAAGTTTTAAGTAGGGGAGATTGTAACGACCCAGAAAATCTGAACCAATTTAAAATTTTTAAATTGGCTAAAATAATGGATTTTAAATATTTAAAATAAATATTTTAAATAATAACAATGAAAAATGAGTTTGGATCAACAATTGAAAACGAATATAATTAATTATAAATATAAACAAGGCTTGAAAAGGCGCTGCAGTTTGAAAATTTGAATTCAAACTTTGTCGGACTGTACCGGGTGCAAAACAAAACGGATTTTAGTGAAACCAAAAATATTTAAATCTGTTAGTGAATACCTTTCTAACGAATCTGAAAAATCGAATTTTCATAGCGGAAAGCAAAAGTTATGGCCGAATGAATTTTCAGAAAGGTCGCTATGGAATTTATATAGCCCGTGAAATTGGCCATTTTGCATACGACCTCGGAATTCGACAAAACCACTTTTGTTGGATCCGGGATGTGAAGTTATTGCTAGGTTTCAAATTTCATAATTTTTGAAGATAGTATGTGAGCGAGGCAAAAGAAAACGTGTTTTGGTCAATTATAGTTAAATAGGATCGACCAGAAAAGGGCCATTTTGCAAATAGTCTCAGAATATGACGAAACTAGTCTTGTTGGGACCGTATCATCAAAACAAAGCTAGATTTATTTTTCTGGAATTTTTCGAATCAGTTTGTGGCCCTGGCAAATTGAAATGTACGTTCAAATTTAATATTGAATGTTTTATATTTTAATTTGAAGAAAAACTGACTGAAACAGTCGAATTGGCATACGTAGCATATCCCATTGTGTTCAGAATGGGGGTAATTAGCTAGGGGCGACACTCGTTGAGTTTAATTTCGAGTTGATATCAATACAAGGGTATTAGTGGAAATAAAAATAATAAAAATAATATATAAATATAAAATAAGAAAACCCTAGCCCCTCATTACTCTCAGTGCCGCCTCCAACCTCTTTCAACTGCGGAAACCGTTGTTTCCTTCTTCCCGAATTCCCACCTTCTACATGCAAAATTAAACGCCAGTACTTTAGAGAATTTTGAAGAGCTATCCGAGCTCTTTAAATCCATACGGGATTGAGGGGTTCTCGCGTATGGTTTTGGGTGGAATCGGGGTGCAAAGTGGCCGACTTTCGTTCGAAATGGAGGAGAGAGGGGGCCACTGAGTTGGGCCCCACTCTGGGCGTGGGTAGCGCGCTCCAAGGCGCACCACGAGGCGGGTGCTAATCGAGGTCCGGACCACCACAGTGGCGGCGAAGGGATGCCCTAAGCCACGAGCATTTTGGGTTCAGCATCGGCCTGTATAATTGAAGAGGAAGGTGGATTATTTAGTTATTTAATTAATTTAATAATCTCGTTTAAATTATCCAATGTAAACAATATCATATCTTTTTCGTTTCTAGACGAAATTCAGTGAAACAAGAGACAGTGGACTCGTGTGGACGTCTTCTACCTTCTAGAAGAGACCGCATATTTTTCTGAGCCTTCTGCTATTTTTGGTGGAGTGGAACCCAATGTGAGATTTCTAATTTATAAACGATATGGAAAACAACGATGTATAAATTATATAGTCGATGTATGAGTTATATAAGCGTTGTACACCTCTTGTATAAGCGTTGTATAAGTTGTACGTTCGATGTATAAGTTGTATATGCGTTGTAAAAAATTATATATGTGTTGAAATAGAATATATATATATATATATATATATATATATATACGCCCCTCGTCCACAAACCATGGACGATATTTATTGGTTGTGATTGGTGTGAAAATTGATTGATAGCGAATGGTTGTTTGGGATTGTTTGTGGTTGATATTGATTGATTGTGGTTGAAAAATACCCATTTGTGGTTGAGAAATATTTGGTTGAAACCAAATAGGATTAGTTTGTGGAAATGAAATAAATATATACATGCCGCCTGCGTGCGAACTAGATGCATGATCCCCATTGTCAAAAACCGCGAGGTTTTAAGGTAGAGCGAGGAGCTGTACTAGGGACGGTCCCGGTTTTAACTACCTTGCCGTTATGCTGTCGAAATTTTAAATAATATTCATGTGTTTGAATTATTTTCATTTGTTGAAACTATATTTATTCGTTGAATAGAAAACCTTCATGTGTTGAATCGATATTCATTCGTTGAATTGAAATTCATGTGTTGAAAGGTGTTCGTGTTTTAAAATATAAAAATCACATTTTATCGATTTATATAAACTATAGAAAACCTTCATGTGTTGAATCGATATTCATTCGTTGAATTAAAATTCATATGTTGAATGGTATTCATATTTTGAAAGGAATTGTTTTATAATAAAAATCCCATTTTTAACATCAATATGAAAAGTGTAAAATAACCCTGTTTTGAAATAAATTGCTTTACAATAAAAATCCTATTTTTATCCCCTATATTAACTATACGAAATAATAGTGTTTTGAAATGAATTGTTTTACAATAAAAATCACAATTTTATTATATAAACGAATTGTTAAAAATAGTGAAGTGTTGAAATAGAAGACAGTTAGATAAAAATATCATTTTTATCAAATGAATGAAAAGAATGTAGCTTTGAAATCGAAGAATCAATATATATATATAAATAGAATTAAAATATATCGAATAACGACGCTGCAGTTCGTGTTTTGAAACCGTGATTTCAAGCAATTATACCGGGAGATCCGACCAACGGATTTTCCTGAAATTGCAACCGTTGGGTTCACCTTGGAAATATCTTTCCAACGGCACCAACTTTGTAAAAATCCAACGGTTGGATTGTCTGGAATGTTTAATTCAAATTTGAAGAAAAACAGCACCAGAATCGATTATATTTAATTATATATATGAATATAATTATATTTAATCGAAAAACGACGCTGCAGTTCGTATTTTGA
Source organism: Allium sativum (assembly GCA_030737875.1). Lineage (NCBI taxonomy): Eukaryota > Viridiplantae > Streptophyta > Magnoliopsida > Asparagales > Amaryllidaceae > Allium > Allium sativum. The sequence goes on from CM060926.1 coordinate 327,975,071, forward strand.
AATCGAAACTTCAAACAATGATACCGGGAGATCCGACCGTCGGATTTTCCCGAAACTGGAACCGTTGGATTCGTTTTGAAAAGATCTTTCTAGTGATGTAAATTTTGTGAAGATCCAACGGTTAGATTTTCAGACATGTGAAAATCAAATTTGAAGAAAAACAGCGCCACGGCCGCGTTATGGCTCGAAGCGTCGTTTTGAATAAATTGGCTATTTTAAAATAAATAAAAATAGCGATAAATCATTATAAAATATTATAAATGATATGGATGTGAAATATAGAAAATAACTGAAGGTTGGCTAAGTCGAATGGTTTCTCGGGTGTTGATCTGATGTTGGTTTCGGCCTTCGGGGTTAATATTTGGGAAATCGTTCTCTTACTGATTGACGGTTAGTGACTAATGAATTGAAATGATGCGCGTGTATGTTAGTGTTGCACTTGTTTATTATATACGCGAGTTGCTCAGAAAGACCGGGTTTATCCCATTCTGAATAACGGAATCGACAATAAGAAATCGAAGATGAAGACGGTGGTCGAAGACCGGAGATCTTCACCTCGTTTGGATGGTAACCGAGGTCCTGATTGGGAGGCATCCCGAAATATGGATAATGAGTGGTGATCGTCCAGACGTACGTGGTAATCGATGGGTTTGCGAGGTATATAGTGCCTCCGGTTTCGTTCAGACCCAGAGCGGACTTGTTAATGGACTGTGTGTCTGACATTGGATTTTATTCTGTGTTGATTGATATTTGTTAAATATACATCTGTTTGGCGGCGGAGAATTTATTCCTTTGCTTAACGCCCTTCTCTGAGATGCACGAGCTCAGAGGTTGTATATCGATGGACATCAGTCGCATGGCATGAATTTCTAGTGTGGCATGCCTAAGTGGCAAATGATCAGGGCTTCTGTTGAAAAGCAAAGTCTTGTGGTGATGATCAAAGCACCGCCTGTGTGGCGTAGCTTTGTGCATAACGTGAAATCGCGAGCCTCACACCCCGGTATGAACCAGAAACGGGAGAAAGGACCTCAGGGAGGGCCTGCGTTTCCTCCTAACTAGAAGTGGCGTCAGTGGTTTTACACGCCCTGACGAGTTTGACTTATGTGGTTGTTGCTGTTGCGAGGCGCCTCGGTTTGATCGGACGATCCGTGTCCGATGGAGTCATTTGTTGGCTCGCTTACGCCCCAAAGGGCGGCGAAACGCAGGGTTCAGGCATTTTAATCCACATCAGTGGACCGGCCCTGACGATCCAAGGGTCACTCGAGCTCTGATCCTGAGACTCGGGCTAGGCAGTCTCGAATTCGGTAAGGACTATCTTTTGCCTTAGTTCATGACGGAAATCCAATTTCCAAATACGACATCGTGCGGTTTTGATTGTATATATGGATGGCGACATGATATATGGTACCCATGCCGTCTATGATTGATAGTTATGATTCGAAGTTGTTTTCAAAACATATAAACACTAGCAATAATATCAAATACCTTTGTTTTATTCGTATCAAGCATATTTTGGCCGTTATAAGGTAAAAACTCTATCCTCCTGTTTGCGTTGCATTGTGTGATGGGAACTGAGTCTTATAACGGCTTCATTTTTATAAAAAGCATTGCGATGTTTAAAAGAAAGATTTGTTTTAAAGCATTGGCAATCCAATGGAGTAAACCCGTTCCACGAAAGTGGCGTGGTCCTGTGATTTGCCATATTTTGAATATGTTGAGTAGATTTCTCATACCAGTCCCATGACTGACTCGTAGTTTGTTTCACTTTAAAACTTGGGTGCCCCCTTTTCTACACGGGCAGCCTTGTATTCAGTTTTAGCTGGTTCTTTCTGGATAGAATGAAATGAAAATAAATTCAATTATTTATCTCTTTTTATGTTGTTCAACTCCTATTGTACATATTTTGTTTATTTCCGATGTAGACATTTATGTACAGCTGAACTGTATTTGTACTAAGTAAGATCCTGTATACTGTGTAACTCTGATGATTACGTTTATCCAGTATATTCTATTGTTCATTTTCTGGTGTATTTAATTATTCTGTTCTGCTATTATCTGTTTCTGTGTTATATTCCATGGATTACCCTTGCCGCCGTCAGTACGGGGTTTGGTGTCGTCTCAATCGTTTTAAAACGAATTCATAAACGATTTATAAAATACATTTAAATGGAAATCGATGAAATATATATTATATATATAATATAATGGCCTGAATAGAACGCACCGCGCCGCGGCCGTTTGTGAATTTCGACCATTTACTTCGAATTGATATTACGGGAGATCCGATCGTTGGATTCTCCTAAAACTGGAATCGTTGGGTTCGTATCAAAACGAACTTTCCAACGAATACAAGGGATTTGAAATCTAGCGGTTGTATTTGGAATTATGTCCAAATCAAAATTGGAAAAGGTCGCTATAAGTGTAGTTCGATGAACGTTTATGGAAATCGACTGTACGGGCCTTGATAAAATTATTAAAAATATCAATAATTTGTGTAAAATCATAATAAATGATTTGTGAAGAATTTGGGAGAAAAATTCCACATTTGTAAAGATAAAAATTTATTTTTATCGAAATAAACTAGTTATTAACTATATTTGAAATCCAAAAATTTTTAAATAAAATAAATTGGATTTGTGAACGGTTTTAATATAACCAGAATTTCCAATATATGAATTGGAATGGATTTGAATCGAAGTCATCTTCGGAATATTTCGATATTGGATTCCGTGATTATACGGATATTGTTATGGAAATTTGGAAGATATATTTTATATCATTATTTCCAATACGATATTCATTGGTTTCAGAATTTGATGTTGAATATAAGCCGATATAATTTCTATTCAGAGCCTTGTATTTCATATCAAATGGGATTTTGGGTTTGTTGTGAATGGTGTCTTCATTAACACTGTTCTTAAACCCCGTGTGAAAAGAATTAATCTTTTAAATAAGATTATTGGAGTTTCTAGTTATATTTAGTAACTGGAATAAAATGAAATGTGAATTGAATTTATTGTGAACTGTATTTTAATGACATTCGTTCTTTAACCCAATTTACAGTGAAATGTGATTGGGAATTTATAAATCTTTTAATTAAAATTTAGGGAAATTTTCCAAAGTGAAGTTTTTCAAATTAATACAATAAATTGGAATGGAATAGAATTCGATTGGATAATAATCGAAGTGAGCTTCTGTGCAGGTAGACGGTTAATATATATGGAATTTAAAAGGCTTAGCCGTTATTCCATTTATATTATCGGTTGGACACAGAAGTTTATATCGATTATATATATATATTGATCTGTTTTCCATGATGATTCCATAAATAATGGAATGCGATTTTGGATTTATCATGAACTGTGTTTTAAATGACATTAGTTCTTTAACCCAGTTAAAGATAAGATTAATTTCTTAACATTGAAAAACCATTAAGAAATGATTTTTGAGATTAAAACTGAATTGGAGTTTTAATGAATCTTTAATTAGATTGAAAGGTGAATCTGATAACTAAAATTATCAAATTTAAGAAATGACTGAGAATGGGGTATCACCAGTTTTGCTCCAAGCGATAGTTAAATCTTTAATTAGATTTGAACGTGAAATGGTAATTAATTTTACCAATAACACCGTGGTGTTAGATATGAAGTACTACCAGTTTTACTTCATGGGGTGAATAGGTTGGGATTGGGAAATAAAATAAATGATTACTTCGGTAAGGATCGCTAATCCCGACTAGTTTGGATAAACCTTAATTTCGTTTGAATTGATATCCAAAGGAATATTAAAAGAATAAATTTAAAGAATTTACCTTTGATAAAATTAATGGGAACCTTTCCCAAAGTATAAGAAAATTTGAATAAAGGAATATTCTGGATTGGAATGAGGCGTATGTTGTGTTTTTATAGCACTTGTTTATTATATAAGCGAGTTATTCAGAAAGACCAGGTTTATCCCATTCTGAATAACTGATTCGACGATATGTCGACGATGAAGACAGTGGTTGAAGACCGGAGGTCTTCACATCGTTTGGATGATTACTGATGTCTTGATTGGTTTGTATACCCAAGACAAGGTAATAAGTGGTGATCGTCCAGACGTACTTGGAGATCGACCGGATATGTGAGGACCCCTTTCCTGTATTGGACATATGCGACGAGGAATAAGGTGCCTCCGGTTTCATTCAAACCCAGAACGAACTTGTAAATGGATTTGTGTCTGATAGACATCAGTCTTATGGCGTGATCTGCCTATGTGGCATGCTGAGATGCAAATGATCAAGGCTTCTGTTGAAAAGCATAGCCTTTTGGTTGATGATCAAAGCACAACTTTAATATATCATAGCTTTGTGTATGGCGTTAATTCGTGAGTCTCACACCCCGGTGTGAACCAGAAACGGGCTAGGACATCAGGGAGGACATGCGTTTCTTTCTAGCTAGGAGTGGTGTCAGCGTTTTGCAAGCCCAGACGTTTTACTTATGTGGATGATGGATAGCGAGGCGCCTTGGTTATATTGGTCACTGCGGTGCCAATGGATGGTTTGCTCGATATATGACCAGTTTACTCCCCATATGGCGAGGAAACGCATTGTTCAGGCATTTTATTCCACTCCATGTGGACTGGCCCTGACGATCCAAGGCTTGCCTACGCGCTTGCCTGAGGCTCGGGCTAGAGAGTCTCGAAGCGGTAAGGACGATCCCTTGCATTGGTTCACAGATGGAAATCCAACTTCCAATACGTGATTTTGCGGTTTTAATTGTAGAACTAGTATGGCGGCATGATAGATGGTACCCATGACGTCTAGGATTGATACATTTATATTTGAAGTTGTTTTATACACTATGCACTTATAATAGTATCAAATGATTTGTTTTAAGCGTACCAAGCATGTTTGGCTATTATAAGGGAAAACCCTATCCTCCGGCTTGCGTTGCATTGTGTGATGGGACCTGGTTCTTATATAGCTTCATTTTTCCAAAAAGCATTGCGCTGTTTTGTTATATGCACTGGTATTCTTGGGTGGAAACCCATTCCGTATTATACGGCGTGGTCCCTTGATATATCTGATTTTAAAGTAAAGTTTTAAATAACGGTTTTTGTTCGCACACCAGTCGCATGACTGACCTGGAGTTTATTGTTTTAACCTAAACTCTAGGGTCCCCTATTTTCCACACGGGCAGCTAGTAGTTTGGTTTTGCAGATATTATATTCACAGGATCCTGGATTTACAGCTGGAACTATACTCGGAAAGCTCTGTATCCGTGTATTCCTTTCAAATATGTTTTATATTATTTTCCGCTACATTATAAATTGTAAATCTCTGATATTTATCAAATGTATATTATTTGTTCATACTCTGTATATTCTTGTACTCTGATATTAATTGTTGTAATATGCAATGAAATGCTCTTCGGTTTTTGTTCTGATTTGTCGTGTTCTCAGACAATCCGTTCTTTCTCTTCTCTTCGGAGACATAGGAAGTTCAGGTCGTTACACCACACCAGTCCTATGACTGACCCATAGTTTATTTTATTTTTTGTTTTACCTTAAACTCTTGTGTACCCAAATTTGTACGGGCAGTCAATTAGTCGGGATTTTTCAGATTCACTTGGAGGAGCTTGAAGTAGGAGGCTTCATCAATTAGCTATAGACTGTCATATTTTTCGCTGTGTACCATGTTGTATCTGGAAACAGGTGTTTATAACTATTCTAGGAATAACAGTTGTACTCTGATGATGGTATGTATATATAATTACTGATTTGTATTTCAAAAGTTATGTTATGTAATATATTTTATTTGTTCCGCTGTAAGATTTGTGTTCTTCATTTTCTTCTATTCTAATATTTCTTTTGTTCAATTTCTCATCCTCTAACTTCTTTCTACTAATGATTCGTATTTCTGTGCAATGGGTTGGACGTGTGGTGTTATTAGTCGATTCAAAGGGTACGGAAATTCGGGTCGTTACACAAATGTTGATTTTAAGTATACGAAATGTGGTTAAATGAGTTTTCGTGAATGAGATTAGCGAATAAATGGAATTTTACAGCAAGATTGCCAAAAAGAGTTATAAATGGAAATTCATATAAATTGAGTTGTATGAATAGACTTATGGAATGGTTTTATAAAAGGGATTTGTCGAAGAGTTAAATATTGATCAATGATTAAGATAGTTATAAATGAATGGTTAAGAAAATTATAAAATTTCAAGATATTTATAAATAAATGGTCAAGTTTTTTTATAAATAAATGGATAAGGATTTATAAACTTTTGATGGAAGATTAAGGATGTTGTAAATGGAAAATTTAGGGAGTTTATTAATAAAAGGATGAATGATTTTGTAAATGAAATTTGTAATAATTTTATAGAGTTTAAGTTGAATCATTATAATTAATTTTATGAATGATATTTTAAATAGAATTGGAAATGGGATATTAATTTTGAACGTAATTAGATTTGGGAAAATACTTAATATTTAAATTTTCAAGTCAAGATTTGCCGAAAGGGAGTTATAAGTTTAAATACATATAAACCAAGTTTTACAGAAAAAGTTATGAAATGGATTTGTATAATCAAGGGATTTTCGAATTGGAATTAAACATTTACAAATTGTTTAAACGATTTCGAAGTAAAAGAATATAAGTTATTTGCAAAATATTTGCAAATAGAAATGGATTTGGTAAATAAAAGATAAAGGAGTTCTGAAATGGAATATGTAAACATTTATTACAGAAGTTAAATTGAACTGTTTAGTAAATTTTATGAAGTGACATTGTAAATAAAATTTGAAATGATTTGTGAGATTATAGAGCAATATAATCATTTAAAAATGGTAAAAAGGAATTGTGATATTGTTTTTGAGTAATTGAAACTGGTTGTACATTGGTTGAGTTGGGTAATTTTCGAGGTGTCAATCTGATGTTGATTTCAGCCTTCGGGGTTGTATACATAGATATTTATTCACTTACCAATTTACAATGAAAAGCCAATGAGTAGAAGTGGATCGATGTTGAATATTCTTATATTAAAATGAAAAAGGAAAACAGTTTATGAATTCGAAATTTAAATATTTAATTAACGACTGGTAATTAAAGAGGTTAAATGATGATGGGTACTGAATAAGTAAAATTATTTTATTTTATGGATGAATGATTGTTTATTTGATAGTTAAATAACCGACTATCAAATCTTGCCTATGCAATTGTTGGTATGGAAAGACCAGGATCGAGTTTATATTCGAATACCATTCCGACCAGCAAATATGTGGAAGATGGAAGATGCTGATTGAAGATGGAGCAATTGAAGACCGTTGATCTCCATGAGCGGAAGGACTACTCATTAAATTTCTTTGGTTCAGCCACTAGAGATATTTTGGTGGTGATTATGTCGTGATTGAAATCTTCACATTGCAAGGACTGCTCACTATTGATTCATAGGGTGATACCTAGGATGTGGTAGGAGGGTGCATTTGGTTCATCCTGTTTCTGGATGACTTGTATGGGCGGATGATTGACGGGGTATTTCCAAAGGAGTCACGTACAATGATTTCCTCAAACGTATTTCTGTTTGTGATAGAGAAGAAACCTTCTCTTATCTTAACAAATAGAGTATTTTTGTGAACGTCAATTAGTGATTTTCTAGCAGATCTAACAATGTGGCATTCTAAGTAAATGGTGGCCAGATGTTCGAAAAAGAAAATTTTAAACCTCAAGTCTCATCAACTGGGAAATGGCTAAAATCGGGTAGGTCGCATGGCTAAATGGATCGCCTCCAATTAGGGTGTATTGTCACCATCTAGAGAATACTCATATTTGTTGCTTCCTTTTCATTTCTGTATCTCCCGGCCGGTAACTATGGTGGTTGCAACAAAAAGCTGTTAGGTGGCAATACATTTGGTACTCTCATGTGAAGTGAGAGGTCAGTCATGTTTAGCCTGGGTTGCAAGATGTTCTTGTTGAATCATGGTGTATTCGCCTCTACAGATACACTATTGGAAGGAGGTCCCATACCTTGCCAGTTGGAAATCCATTCTCCATTAAGAGCCCGCAGTTTTGATTGTATACTATGTATACAGAGCATTAGTTGAAAGTATTCCACTAAATTGTTATTTATTTGTATTTAGACACTATTATAATATCAGAATAAGATTTGATTTCAAATGTTTTAGGTTATCGTAAGGTAAAAACCATTCGTGTTTATGTGTGGATTGGTCTTACAATTATCCTTTTCTTTTAAAAAAGATTTGTTAACTTTAAAATCAAGTTGGATGTCGCTTATAAACTTAGTGGGTTTTTCACTCTAGTTCACCAGACTGATCCGACGTTTGTAATGCTCGGGTTAGACCGTGTTTTACAGGTTCAGGTTATCGGATGTTATGAAGAGACGAGTTGGATGGGTTCAGACATATGATATTATATAATATTTTTCCGCTGTGTGTTGTATATGAGGACAGGTTATTATAACTGTCTAGATATGTTGATGTACTCTGATGATTGTAAGCATATTTTTTCAAGCTCTTAATAAATTTTGTTTCTATATTATATTTTGTTCCGCTGCGATGTGAGACTCTGTGTTGTGTTGCTTCTTCTTCTTCTTCTATTCTAATATTTCTTTCTTATCTCACCCTCTAAATTCTTTCTAATAACTATCTGGTATTTTCGATACTTGAGTTTTGGCAAGTAAAACAAGATTATGTATTATTGTCGGAATTCGGGCATTGAATTCATAACGGATCGTTATAATATTCTTACGTAAGATTTCTTAAGTTCATTCTTTCTTACGAATAGATTTCGTAAATTTAGCGGTTTTCCTTAAAATGCGCATCTTTCGTTATTCCTAGCCATGTCAAATGTTATGCCTAATAAATATTACTTACAAATATATATTATACTTTAACCAAATCTAGTAAGATAATATCAAATTATACTAACGGTTAAGTTTTATTGATTTAGCATTATTTGTGTTCAAAGGTTTTCCGTTATAGTTAGCCAAATGTGTAATTGACTTCAATTACCGATATTGTATTAGGTATTCTTGAATTAGAAATATTTAATACATCATTCCCTTTTGCATATAATTTCATGGCATTCTTAAGATATATAATATTAGGAAATTCATTCAACACTTGATGCTTACTTTGTGTGAGTGTGTGTGTTGGCATACATGCACATAGTTGTGCATTTATGTATATTTTCACCTTATTTATACACAGTCTGCATTTTTCCATAAGAAAATATTGAAATCCTATTTATATAGTGCTTGACTCTATTTTTTTAAATATGAAGTACTTCTACAATATTTTAATTTCATTCTTTGAATGTTTTTGTATTTTAAATTTCGTTCCTATTTTGAATGGATTATTCAGAGAAACATCAAATACAATGGTGGGAGCGGCTAGCTAGAGAGCGTGTGTGTGCTTCCAACTCAGTTTGCTTTGGTTGATTTTGTAGGATTCCAAACCGGTTACGCTTCGATGGGTAAGTTCTCATGTTTTGTTATAATATCAATATTTCTTTTTTTTTACAAGATCTTTTTTCAAAAAAATTGGCATATACTTAAACTTAGTTATTGGTAATAATATCAATATCGGTTTTGATTATTTATGGGATATACACTGGTCTGTTTACAAAAACTAATTCAGATGCGTGAATTGCGTTATCAGCATGTTACATCGAGTGTTGAATGTAAATGTAATTTAAAGTATTATGTATCTATTTAAAAATTAATTTGTACTACTAACAATATTCATATTACAACAACATTTGAGTGCTTAATCAATATCTCATTCAGTGCAAATCGTAGTTAAAAATATTCGTTGTGTCTATGAGTAATCGTATTTGCTAGTCTTTCCATTTATTTCATAACTGCAACTCTAAGGATATATGCACTTGAATTTAATTTGCATTATCTATCCACGGTTGCTACCAGTTTAGGTACTTTTTTTTCACCTGAATATCAATAACAATTAGATTTTTTCCATGATTATTGTTCATTTGGTACTTTTCTTATCTTGGGCAATTTTAATAACAGACGACATCTTTCTTACCTGAAAATAACACACTTTTTGTCCTCTTTTAATTCCACTTACAGATGATAGGTTCATACATGCAGCAATGTGAACTTGGTCTGTCATCACTTCATTATACACAATGAAGGTAATTGTTCTCTTATCTAACTTCATGTTGCAGGATTAATAAACAAGCCTCATAGGAAAGTCAATTATTTTTCTCCTGTATCCTTAATATTACCATGTATGCTTTATAGAGTTTGGAATTGGAAATTAAGTAATAGGAAACTTCCTATTATTAAGACCCTTACAAAGAGTCCCTTTGGCAACTATATATAGTTCAAAATCATATTTAGAATTATTTATAATGAAGAATGTAAAATAAAATTCTGCAAATTCGGATCATCAACAACAATCTAACATCATGTGAAGGTCATTTGGATCTTTCGCATTCTTTGAGTAAATTAATTTAAACAATTTGCTATTGTACCCTTTTTTACGAAGGTCGTTACATGCTTGCATTCGTTTATGATAAGCTAATTAATGAAATAATATTATTCCATAAATTTAGATAAACTATGTTATTTTCCTACTTAAAGCAGATTGCATTTTTGAGTACTTTAATTTGCTGAATCTGGATTTTCATATGTAAAAAGATTTTAAGCTATTTTAGACATTTGATTATGTAAGATTGTTGAATGAAAAGTTAAATTCTATTCACTCCCAAAGAATAAAGTTATTGTACATCGACAGTGCTTTAGCATCTTATCAAGCTTTAATAATAAGCCATATTTCTTCGCTTCGATCAATGTGATTTTAAATTGAGGCAACTGTAGTCACCAAGAATGCACTATTGCTGCAATCCAAAGATAATATTAGATTTGGGTATATAGTATTTGCATATAGGAGTTATTTAAGTTTAGTACATTATCAAACCTAATAACTTGCATAGATATTAATATAGGTTTTGCTAAGAGATACTTTTGGATGCAGGTAACATCATATCTACATCAGTTTTGAAAATCATTTTCAAATTTTAGAAATTTGAATTGAAAAATATCAAATATTATTGATCAACAAATATATAAACATAAATAGAAAAGAGGTAAGTAGGGAGATCAAGGACAAACTTTGCCGAAATATTAGGCTGAAGGGCACCAGGTTTTATTTTCAGTCAGAAGGACAAACTTTGTACCAATATTAAGCTGAAGGAAAATGCTAAATGTAAATAGCATTATATTCAGTTTTTTACACTATACGAAATGCTAGTTTTAACTAGCATTATTCAGTTTTACACTGCAGAAAATGCTAATTATATTTAGCATTGTCCTTCAGCCAATTTTTTTTTCAAAGTTTGTCCTTAAGTCTAAAAATAAAACTTGATGTCCTTCAGACTAATTTTTTTTTTCCAATGTTTGTCCTTATGCCTATTTTCCATAATAGAAAATATGTAATATCCCTGAATTTTTAAGTAAATTTAAAATTTAATTTTGGGATTTTTCTGAATATATTTTGATTTTAATAAGGTTTAAATACAAATACAGATTTAATACTTCTTTGTATATGTTATTTTGGATAAATAATTTTATAAAAACTTATTTTCGGAAATGTTTTATTTATAAATATTTCAGTATGAAAATGTTATTTATATAGTACATAGGATTTTTACAAGTATCTTTTGAGTATTAAAATTTATATTTAAAGATATAATGATTTTTATAAACATAAATATATTTTTATAAGTAATATTATTCTAACATATAGTGTTTATATGATTTTATACATTTTAGAAAAATTTACTTTGAGTAAATTTCACAAATATATCTTATATGTAGTATATGAAGTCTAGTATTACACATATAAGTGTTAAAATGGGTTACATATATTTTTGTTGCAAAGTTGTTACTATAAATGAGATTATCATAAATAAATAAATATTTAATATTTGTCATTAATGCATAAAATAGAGTTTATTTTTGGCCATGTGTCCCTTAGGTGGAATAATGCATGTATATTAGTGGTAGAAGAGAGCTATGTCTATCCTTTTAGATTTACAAATATACCCTTATGTTGCCTATTTAAATGATGACCGCACCCTATTCTTACCACAGTTTCACGTGCCATTCTCCTCTCCATCTGTTTTTCTCATCGCAAATACCCTTCTTCTCTAATCTCGCTCAGCTTCTCCCATCTATCCTCCGCCAGACCCAACGTCCGCACCTACCTCCACCAGTTGCCACCTCCACTCATCATTTCCCAAGCCACTACACACTGCACCTCTCTCCTCATAAAGCACGATCAAAACTCCACTTCCCCAATAAAACCTCACTCAGCAACTCACGCTCCACCTTCCAGTTCAACAACCACCACCACGCCAGTCACCAGCAACCGCCAATCCACCATCGCCTGCCGCACTGACCAACATTCCACTTAGACCCCGCATCACCACCACAAAGCACAACTCCTTCCCTTACTGATCGTTTTTCCTTTCTCCCCTAAAGACAGTTCGACCACACTTCTTACACTCAGTTTGGCCCCCACTGTTCCGGCACCTCCACCGTCGTCTCCACTCAAACAGCCACCCCGACTGTCCGCAGCACCACCCAGTGCCATCCTTTCCCTTTGCGTGGCCACTTTCTTTTTTTTCTCTCTCGACTAACCGCTGCATTGTTTTTTTATTACACGCAAACCTCTTTTGTCTCTCCTATTTTACCCACATCAGATCCTTCTTATTCCAGCCATAGCCTCTTCTTTTTGTTGCAAAACCAAGTATATATTGCAGTAGAGTGTGTGTATATATATAGTTATAGTTATATATACACTTTAGTTTGGGGGAAAAAGCGTGCACGTGACGATAGCAGCGTTCGTTTGTGCATGATCGATCGTAATTGAATTAGCAGTTGATACGGGTTTTAAGGTAAAATTTGGAAGCATGCTGGTGAGAGTTCTAATTTAAATTTATTTTAAATTAGTTATAACGGCTAATTATAATTAGTTGTTAATTATAATTAAAAATTCGTTAATGATCATGGGTTGTTATGAATGATTGTTATCGGTTGTTGATGGATGTTTATATGGTTATAATACACTATACACTCAGCATTATTCACCGTAACGCTTTGCGCATAGTTATTTGGTTGTTGTGATTATGATGGATGGATTCAAAACTGTTTATTTGGTTAAGTTATTTGGTTAATTCTGATTGCATGAAATCACACATACCGTAGTTGTGTAATTATACGGGTAATCGATTTGAATTCTCCTTTCATTTAAATAAAAATTTAATTATTAAAATAGGGGTTAGAAATGTAGTTTTAATTTTAAAACTGTTTAGAAATCGAATTGAGTAAATGACATTCGTATGAGAAGAATTGGTTTTTGAATACAATTTCGATCGCTTATGGGTTATTTAAACATTGAATTGGGTTTTGAGATATTGTTCGTAAAATGATTTGGAATATATATGCGACATTGATTTTGAACAAACAAGTTTAACGATTAATTGTAAGTATTCAACCGAGTTTTGATGAAATATTTATTATTTCAATTTAATTTGAAATGAAAGTTTGGAATTTAAAATGATGATCTTTGAAATAATTATTTTGAAAATGATTAAACAAGTTTGGAAATATTATCATTGAATGTTCAATTAAATATGGTATGAAAAATTTGGAAGTTAGAATAATGGATTCTATGCGAATATTTGATTTCATTACGCTTTTGGATGGAAAATAATCGAACGTGTTTTAAATAAAAAATTATTTTTATTCGATTTGGAATGAAAATTTGGAATTTAAAATGATTTTGGACTAAATTGGGAATATGAAATATAATTTCGAGGAAAAGAGATTTAGAATACGGTTTTGATCTAAGTTATGGGAATGTAATTTATTTTGGAAAAGGGAATGGGACAAGTTATATAGCAAGAATCGAACGCGTCGCGTAGCGACAGTTTGTTAATATCTATTTTAAATTTCAAATGGTGATAACTTGAATGTTTTAAATCAAATTGACTTGAAACGAAAAACGTCGAATTTATATTAATGATGGTTTTTGAACTAAAAAAAAAGTTTCAAATTCCAGCGTATGGTTTTCAAGTTATGTTTAAATCAAAATTTGAAAAGGTCGCTATACGTGCAATTCGGCAACTGTAATTGAAAATCAAATAAAATAGGCTTACAAAAATAATTCCAAATTCAGTAAAAATATGGTAAAATCATATTTTATTATTTAAAAGTTATTTGAGTTGAAATATTTGAATTTTGATTGATTTTGGATCCATTCGAGCTAATAACCATTTTACAGCATTTTTAGTAATGCTTTTAACGTCACTATACCATTTCTTTGAAAATGATTGGATTTTGAAGATTATAAACCATGAACTATTGTTTAAATTATGGAAACGGATTTGTTAAAAGATTTTAAAAGAGTTTAAAATATATGGTATGGAATTATGTAAATTGTAAGTAATACATAGGAAGTTTGAATTTAAAAGGAAGTGAGTTTGGATAGAGTTAGTCTTCGGATATTCGATATGGAATTCCAGAATTTGACGAATACTATCAGAAACATTAAAACATATTCATATCCAGATTCTGATGGTGGTTGCACGAGTTTGTAAATTGATATCAAATATAAGTCGATTAAATTATATTTAAACTTATATTTGGAATATCAATAATTTGAATTATCATAAATGGAAATTTAAATCCAAATAAAGATTTGGTAGTTTTGGGAACTTATGGAAAGAGATAACAATGAATAGAAGGATTTTGTTTTTGAAATATAAGGTTGGAAAAGGAATATTGAATTTCAAGGAAAAGGTTAAGATGATAAAGGGGTTTAAGGGAATTGAATGAGTCTAACTTTAATTTGAAGCAAAGTAATTACGTTTGGAAAGGAGATTTGAAGTGAGAACTTGTATAGTCCATAGCTATTGTTTTTAAATTACTCTTATTACATGGAAAGTCCGGGACCGGGTATAGGTCTGAAAACCATTCCAAGTAATAATACGACAATATAAAGAAACTAAAGAGTTGGAAACTGACGAGTGAAGCCTAGGAATTTCCAAATCATGTGGATTGACTGTTGATGTCTCAGATTGGTCCTTGCAACCAACGAGGTTATAAGTGGCATGAGATCTGAATGTATTTGGAGATTTTTGGATGATGTTTCATACAAACCCATAACGAACATATATGGATTGTGTGTCTGACATTGTAATTAACTGTGTAGCACTGGTTTGTAAATATATATCTGTTTGGTGGCGGAGAATTACTCTCTTGCTTAACACCCTTCTCTAAGACGTATGAGCTTAGAGGTTATGTATAGGAAATCAGTGATGCATTGTTAATTGATAATGTGGCATACTTAAGATATGTGATTAACTATGGACGATCAAAGCATGGCTTATTTAAGCGTAGCTTTGTGTATATCGTGACCTCAGCAATCCTGACAACATGGTAAATGGCTGAAACAGGAAAGATGCAATGAGATAATGGGTATTCATTTCCTACCAGATAAAAGGTGTACTATGATATGGAACCCAGGTATTAACCTATGTGGAAAACTTCTACTTTGTGGATGTTGAATTTGCGGTTACCCGGTTTAAAGGTTGGTAACGACCAGAAAGTGATATACTTAGGCGTGGTCTAAGTTACCTAGTTACAGAGGTAACCCGAGCTCGTGTTGGCAGAGAACCCGTTTGGTTCTCGGGGCATCCCTCTTGAGGCATACCTATCGGTTCGGTAAGGAAGTTGCTTAACCTGGTCATTTGTTGGAAACCCAATTTCCACTACGAGCCCGTATGATTTTAGTTGTATAGCCTGCTACTAGTAGGATTACGTCAGTATAATGGGATAGGGCATTATGTTAGCTATGATTAATACATTTACTTGCAAAATTGTTTTCACACTATGCACTAATAATAATAATAAAAGAGGATTTTCACGTATCAAGAATTTTGGACTATCATAAGGAGAAACCTCGCCCATGTGTGCGTTTGCATCGTGTGTGTGATGCGAGACCTTATGTTAATTTCATTTTTCAAAAGTCATTACAAATTTTGATGCACGGGTATTCACATGGAGTAAACCCGTTCCTCGTTAGCTGCATGGTCCGGTGAATTTCCCAACTTTAAAATGAAGCCTAAATAAGAACTATGTTTTCGGATTCTCACACCAGTCCCACGACCGACCTAGAGTTTGTTGTTTCCACACCTAAACTTGGGTGCCCATAATTTTGCACGGGTAGCTAGTTGTTTGGTTTGTAGGTTTAGATTTCAGAGTTGGATTCAGGTTTTAAGCTAGAGTTATGATTTGGGTGTTTCTTATTCCACTGAAGAGCTTATTTGTTCCACTAAGCATAAGTTGTACTTTGATATTCCTTGTAATCTCTGATGTAATCGATGAAATGAAATGAAAAGTTCTGTTATTTTTGTGCAAATATGTAAGTGCCCATAACAATTCGCTGTTAGAAACGGTTTAGGTTGGTTCATTTACCGGCGAGAACTGTTCAAAAAGTCGGGTCGTTACAACGTGGTATCAGAGCTTTGGTTTAAACAAAGCTATGGGGTACGACATATTTGAACAAAAGACAAGACTCATCAGAGTTATAATATCTCATTAGAGATAGGGTTAGGAATACCTTAGAATAAGATTCAGGAATATTATGTTTAAGGGAGAATCTTTTATCTTAAAATCAAGATGTTATAATGGAAATTTGTGAACTTAAAAAATTGAAGTATGGGATTAGAAAGTATTTAAAATCTTGTAGGGATGCCATGGATAAATAACTTAAGTATAAAATTCCTTAGGAGATAGTTAAGGAAATGTTGTATTTGCATTAAACTTAAATAAATTTCTTTAACCATTTTGTATAATAATGATTTTTGGGTTGGTAACTAGGAATGAGAATGACCCGATTAAGACCCATAAACATTTTTGGTTTGGTAAGTAAATCCCTTAACAATTTTTTGGATACTTTGAAAAAGAAATTTGGGTATAAACACTTAACTTAAATCGTTTTGGTTAAGTTAATAATGAGTTTTATATGTTTTGATTTAATAATAGATTTTGATGATTTCTAAACTTTAAAATTTTACTTTTAGGGTAGCAAACCTCTTAGTGTTAAACGGTATCTCTCCCAGTTTCAGACTAGTAGTAGCTCTAGGTCTAACTCAGGATTCCATTACTAATATTTCTAGTGATTCGAGTGATCATGAGATTATTGAGATATTATCAGACTCCACACCGACTGATGATCAGGCAATATACCCTGATAGCGATATGGACGTCAACTTTGATCATTATCCTGATATGTTAGGAGTAGAGCCAGCCCCACAGTAGGATGACCCTGTGATGATGTATGAGTATGTCCAAGGTCCGTCGATAATTGATTAGATGACAGGGGCTGTGTGACGGCCCGCCCCGGACCAGCTGACATTTCCCTCGAAATGCGTTGTGTCGACGTCCAACTAGCACGAGACTGTCGCCAAACGAAAGGAAACTTAACGGTGAGTTAACAAAAAACCTGTAGAATATCTCACAACACATGGAATAAAATATAATAATAACATACTTGACATAAAACAGGCGAGACAGTGCATAAGCTGAAAACTAAACCATAATCATCATAGCAGCGGAAATTCAAAATACAGCTTATTATAACTCCAACATACTGTCTCCAAAGCAAAGAAAAAGGTGCACTACTAATGCCCAAAGTAGTGACCAGCAACAACACAGGGAGAATATCTATATATATCATACGTGGAAGCCTCCTTCTCATCTTTGGTACAGCTACTCGTGCATACCACCTAACTTGTCTCTAGTCTGCAAGTTTAAGAGCACCCAGAGTAATAAGAAGAGACATAAAACTCTAGGTCAGACAAAAGCCTGGTATAAGCGATAAGCGGCAAAACAGAACTATAACAGGCATACATAACCATACCTAAACCTGGACCTACAACCAAAGAGTTAGCACACAAGATATACAATACTCTAAGGTGACACTAACATATAGTGTAAAGATACAGTGTAACGCCCTGTAATTCTGTAACATTAAGTTTCACAAATTAAAGTATAATTAAATTTTATAATAAGAATTAAGGGAAATAGGTTGCTCCATTGCGTTCATCTCGAAATTCTGCTTCGAAACAAGTCCGAGTTTTCGAGGAACGGAGTCCGTATGAGGTAGATATGACCCTCCAAAGTTTCAGAGATATTTAGAATGAAAAACAGCTCGAAATTCAAATTCAAATTCAAATTCAAAACCCAGAACAGGCTGGGCGGGAAATTTCCCGCCCAGGACCAGGTCGACTGGGGGGTCGACCATAGTGTTGACCTCCCAGGGACCAGGTCGACCATAGTGTCGATTTGGGGGTCGACCTGGTGCCGAATTCCAGTTTTTGAACCTGATGCATTGCGATGTATTTAGACGTGTTGTCTGACTAGATTCATAATCCTAAACCTATATAAACCTCCTCTAATCCCCACTACTCCTCACACCATTCTATTCTCTCCTTATGTTGCCTCTAGAATAATTGAAATAAATAAATTAAAATAAAACATGGAGACTATTTCTTGAAGACTATAGCTAGGAATTGCATATTGGAGATTCAAATCAAGTTAAAGCTTCAAGAAGGGAAGCAAAGGCTAATTCAACGGCTTCGAGCAACATCGTGCGTATCATAGCAAATCACCTCAACGTTATCTTATTATCCTTTTCTAAAACCAATCAATGTAAGTCAGTTACTTTTTAGATTTGAACGCCTAGATCTATTTGTGATATGTAATTAAATGGATATGAGAATATGCCAAATCCTTTCGTTTGAATCAGTGCCTGTATATGCCTTTGGATTTGATTCTCGATTATGGCCTAGAACTTATTGTGGCTAATTGTCAATGACTATGACTATGGGACTTTTTGCCTAAGACTATGACTATGAAACCGTGGCCTATGAAACTATTTCCTATGACTACGAACATAAGACTATGCCTATGCCTATGACTATGAACATAAGATTATTGGCTATGATTATGAACATAAGACTATTGTCTATGACCATGACTTTGAAATTATTACAGTTAATTGCCTATGACTATTTAGGATAATTGCCTAGGACTATTTTGGTTAATTATCCATGACTATTGTGGTTAATCACCTATGATTCATAACTATGAGATTTCTACCTATGACCATGACTATGACTGTTGTGGTTAATTGCCTAAGACTATTATGGTTAATTGTTTATGCCCATAACACTATAGTTACAAACCATGTTGTACACAGAACTGGCATATTGTTGGATCTCATACCTAGGGTGTGACTTGCTTAGTTTATTCCTATTCACTATTATGTACACCAAAACCATTGGATCCATTATCCTTGTATTTGGCTCGCTTTTGCATGCCTATTCTTTTATGTCAATTCTCATGTTTATCCTCTATTCCCTTTTTAGTTTCATTTCATGAGTATTTAGAAAACTTGTGAAATCATGGTATACGTACGTTATGGATGCGGGGTTATTTGGGTATAACATGAAATCTATATTATTTGGCTTAATTTAGAGCATGTATTATAACATGACTATTAAATGCAAATTGGGGTAATTTGACGTGAATTATAGAAGATGTAATTCGATATATTGAATCTAGTATTGGCAAGTAAATTAAGCTTTAGGCATAAATTGTAAACTAGAGTATCAAATCTAGTTTTGACATGAACTGTAAATGGGAATACTAGATCTAAATTGGCATAAAACTGCAAGTTGGGTTAAATGATAGGTAAATCAAGATTTGGGCCTAGAATATAGGTATGTTAGTGGGCATGACAAATGAATATGTTATAGGCCAAATTTGTTTAAAATAGTTGTTAGCAATTTACATATAGACAAAAAGGATAAATATGTAAATCTAGGAAAGACGAATATGCCTAACCCGAGGTTAGATTGAGTTACGGTATAAGACTGCCCGGAACCGCCCGGCAAATCCAGCAACCGTAACAATACCTATCTAATGTGGGTGGTTAGAGCATTGAGCCCAAAAGGACCCGAGGTTAGACTGAGTTGCGGTGTAAATCTGCCCGGAACCGACCGGCACATCTAGTGACAACAACAATATCTGTCTAATGTGAGTGGTTGGTGCTTTAAATGAATAATTTAAAGCTAAGAAACAGTTAAGCTGGAATGGGAGGGTTAAGTCCATAGGAACACTTAACCAACTTAACATGTTAACAAGACAAGACAAGACTTGTAGGGGTTAAATAACAGTTATAACATGTTGACTAGACAAGTGGGTGAGGTTAAGAAAAGGTTTAACCGTTATAACATGTTAACTAGACTAGACGGTGGGGTTAAGTAAAATACACTTAGCCAATTTAACATGTTAACTAGACTTGAAGGTGGAGTTAAGTAAACTTAGAACACTTAGCCATCATAGTGTGACAGATGAACAAGGTTAAGTTAAAACATGAAGGGACAATACTTAACAACTAGAACATGTGAATTAAACAGATGTTAGGGTTAAGTTAACTAAAAGAACACTTAACCGTTATAACAAGTTAGCTAAACAGATGGGCAGGGTTAAGTTAAAGGGGACACTTAACCAATACAAGATGAAGGGGTGGGGTTAAGTAATAAGAAATACTTAACCAATGTAACTTGATTTGTGGTAGGGTTAAGTCAACATGAACTACTGATAACACTTAACCATTTTAATATGACAAACGAATGGGTTAAGTAAACTTGAATTGACCAATGACACTTAACTAATCCAACTTGACGAGATGGAGAACTAAGTAGTAAATCTTAGTTAAAGGGACTAAGTTGTAAACCTTAGTTAAGAAAACGACGATTCAGGAAACTAAGTAGTAAACCTTAGTTAAGGGAACTAAGTAGTAAACCTTAGTAGAATACGAGGAGGAGCAAATGTCCATCTGATCTTAAAGAAGGCTCCAACGAATTGGGGTAGGAAGCACGCGGCTTCAAGGGGACGTGAGGGTACTCTTGGTATCCCTCTGTGAGGCTGCAGGTGATCCTCCTGGGCTCATAGAGGTTAAGGTATGCGTTAGAAGAACCAAGGGTATGCCTTGGTTGCAATATGAGTCAACCTAAAGACTAGGATGGACCAGCGTGATTCGGCGAGACCAGTAGCCCTGTGATAGCAACTCGTCGTCTACCAACCATCTTGAGTCAATCGAGATACGTGAAGCGGAAAGGCGGAGAACTCCAAAAGACCATATACTTGCTATCTAGTTATGGTTGCGGATGGCCATAGGTTAGTGGGGCATAGGGGGGCCTGCGTATAGTTCTCATTTTTCAAGGTGTGTCTTTCATTAGTTGAGGGAGGGGTCAAGTGGGACCATAGCCACTGGAAAAACAGACCTTAGCATCTGCATCGGCAGATATTTGAAAGCTCCCAACCGAGTTCCGTGTTTTCTTGATTTGCCCTGCCACGAGACTCGGGTCGCACATATAGAGGACATGTGCATCTAGACAGCGATAACGATCCACTACACATACGTGGGGAAAGTCTAGGAACATATACCACTCTGGGTAGTGTGTCCTAGATTAGGGGCGTCGTTCGATAGGTAGCATAATCCCTAGTTGGACCTAGGTCGCGTAAACCCTAAAATCCGAGAAACGTTCAATAGGTAGCATAAACCCCAGTAGCCCTGTGTAGCGTAAACTCTGGTTAGATCTAGAATGCACTTGATTGAAAACCCTAGATTAGATCTAGGTAATAAATAATAGATGTACAACTGAAACAACCACAATTGCGGGGATTGGGATCACGTATCTGTTCTTGTCAGTTTATACAGATTACTCGTTAGGTGGTGTAGAGATATAGAAATTAGAATAACAAGGTAGTAGCGAATCAGAGAAAGTATAGAAGTGCATCCAGTTTATCTTACCTTATCATATCTTGTGCTAACCTTATGATTCCCGTCATCATGGTGTTGTCTTGTATTCAGTTAAATTCATGTCATGTTGCTTTTACCTGTTCACATGCTGAAAGTTACTGAACTTACCAGACTTTATGTCTGTCTCTGTTTTGTTTCGCTTTCTTGTCTTCCGTTCCCCCCCTCCCCATAGGTTCGCAGGGAGGGAATATTACTACTTAGTCCAGTTTTCTTTCCAAGCTGAACATTAGTCAAAGTTTTGCTTGGATTCTCTTTTCCGTTGCTATAGCTGGCTCAAGCTGCATTAGGGAATATAAATGTTATTTTATGCTTCTTTAATTTGAAAGACAGATATTCTGGTATTGGAAAACAATTGTTGTACAAACTATTTTATCAATAAAGTAAAGTTCTATTTTCCGCTGTTTTTATTTTGTCTGTCTTGTAATTTATCTGTATCTTTTACCTATAACTCTCCACCGTAGTTAAGGCATTCCCTTTGTGAGTGACCTTAACGGATGTGGGGTGTTACATACAGGGGAGGGGTGTGTATGTCATAGTGGTTTCAAAAAATCAAGAATAGCAACCATCCTCACATCTCTCACTCAGTGCGTAAAGCATACGATATCCACTACTTTGACCACCCAAATCCTTTGCTATGATCACTCTGCCCCCATGGAGTCATGATGGCTCCACTGCACTGATCCATAGCCACTAATCCCTTGCTATGTCCACTCTACCCCATGAAGTCATGACGACTCCACTGCACTAGCTAATAGCCATGCTACGATCACTGTGCCCTATAGAGTAATAACTACCCCACTGCATTGATCCATAGCCTAACATCTGTCTTGGTGGTGAATCAAAGTTATGGATGTCGATAACCCCTTAGCACACGTCTCGCAGCAAAGCCCAACTCATGAAGTTAACTCGTTGGTTCCCAACTGGATCCTGAGTTCTACTTCCTATTTGGACTACCTTTGCATCTTGGGTTTTGGTCTCCTCCAGCTCAGTTCAGTTCTTTACTTCTCTTCGCTTCAGATCGTACTCCCAGTTCGGTTCGTGGTTCACGTCTACGGTCCTAGCTCCTCGGTTCGGTTCGATCCTCCAGTAGTGGTTCGGCTCGTGGTACTCATTCTGGTTCGTGAGCTCCTTCACCAACTTGGGTCCATCGATTCGGTTCGTTACACCTCATCTGGGTCGGGTCGTGGCCTTCTCTTTGGATCGGGTCGTGGAGCGCACCAGTTCGTTTCGGGTATGGCAACTCTTCCGGTTCGTGGCCACCAGGTGGTTTGGGTCTTCGGTCATGAGCGGGTCGGTTTGGATGAGTACTCCACGATCAATTCGTGGCAAACACAGGTTCAGAGGAGGAAACTCGATCCGGTTCGGATCGGAGTGGTGCTTCACGAGCGGGTTGGGTTCGGGGGACCCGATCCGATCTGGTTTCTGCATATTTCCTGCAACTTTTCCAACAACTGTTTTACGCCACACGACTGCGTTTTCGACCAATCTAACTGTTCTAAACAATCATAAAACATTCCAAACAGTCATAGTAACATGTATAATCAACATAAACACCAAAACAATAATCAAATGTGTTAAAATGGATCAAACATACCCAAAACCCATGGTTTTCCCCATAATCATGTTTAACTATAACTAATAATAGGATTAGCAAAACATCTCCAAATTAACCCAAAATTTTATTAGAGCCCTAAAATAATATTTTAAAATTTTACAAATTTTTTCAGATTTTTCTGAGCCATAATTTCGCTAATTATCGCTAATCACCCCTAATTAGCCGTAATTAGTGAAAAACAATGCAAAACACTCACCTTAGCCTCAAATAAAATATCAAACCTGAAAACTCCACTGTTTGGGTCGAATTCTAGTGCCTAGCACCAGCTCCAACTCTGCTTTGGTGCTATTTCTCCTTGATTTGAAGTAGATTAGCTTAATCCTTGATTAGAGTGCGATCTGGGATGAATTTAGAAGGTGGAGGCCATTGTTAGGGTTTCTAAGAGATAAATGGTGGCTAGAAAACTGAAATAGAATGAAATCCTAATTCATTTCAGCCTCCCCATAACCCTAATCCTGAAATGGGTTATGGGCCCATTTGCTAATTACCCTAATCAGCCCACTTAAGCAGTTTTTCACCTTCTAAACCTTGTTTTAGCCAAATCTCCCAAACGGTGAGTCCGTTTGGCTAATGTGGCCACTCTACGGAAATGTAAACCATCATCTGAATCCAATGGAAGTGGCTTCAGGTCAAAACTCCTTACCAATCAAAAGTTATAGCTGAAACAAGATCAGCTAGGTGCAAAACGGTCATTTAAAAATCGGCAAAAACCGTGAACATTGGAAATGACCCCAATAGTCGTTCCCCAAAGTTACACGACCATACGACTTCGTATGAAAATGGAATAAATATTCTACGATCCTTCGATACGTAAAATGCGGGTCGTTACACTCTCCCTCCTTAAGAAATTTCGCCCCTAAAATTCCTTAACAAAAACATACAAAGGTGTTTCGCATGCCTATCAGTCATTCACAACAATCCACATACACAACAAGCACAACAAGCCTATCCTAGCATGCAGAAAGACTAAATCGAAATGAAAACCTTACCAAGAAAAGAGTTCTGGATACGTCTCCTAAATGCTCTCCTCTGTTTGCCAAGTACAGTCATTCTCATCCCCGCCTCACTGAACCTTAACTAGATTCACTGCTTTCCTTCGAAGTTTCTTCGTATCGTGCTTGACAATACGAATCGGCTTGCGGTTCCCAACCGCCTCCGGTTCTACTTCAGTATCATCCAACTGATCATGTGAAATAGCCACATCGGGGTCGTGCACGAATTTCCTTAACTAGGAAACATGAAATACGTTGTGATCTCCCGCCATCTTGTCTAGCAACTCAACTTTATATGCTAAATTCCTAACTTGTTCGAGAACTGAGAATGGACCAACAAATCTTGGTGCTAACTTGCCTTTCCTACCAAATCAAATCACGCTCTCTAACGGAGAAATCTTGATATACACCAAGTCACCAATGGAGAATTTTAATTCTCTTCGTCTCTTATCATCATAACTCTTCTGCCTATCTTGGGCAGCCTTCATTCGCTGTTGGATAACTTTGATCTTATCTGAGATTTCTCTTATCACATCTGGCCCAAGCACAAGCTTTTCACCATTTTCTAACCAACACGATGGTGAGTTGCACGGTCTTCCGTAAAAAGCTTCAAATGGAGCCATACCAATACTAGACTGATAACTATTATTATATGCGAACTCCACCAGATGCAAATGGTCATCCCAAGACCCTCCAAAATCCAATATACAAGCTCTCAAGAGATCCTCCAATATACGATTCACCCTCTCTGTTTGATCGTCGGTTTGAGGATGGTACGCGGTACTGAGATGTAATTCTGATTCTAAAGCCTCTTGTAAGCTCTTCCAAAATCCACTAGTGAACAACGGATCTCGGTCACTCACAATGCCTTTGGGTACGCCATGAAATCTCACTACCCACTTCATATCCAGTTCCGCTAACTTAGCTACCGTTCTATTCGACTTGACAGGTATAAACCTAGCACTCTTGGTCAGTCGGTCAACAATCACCCAAATACTATCATGGCCCGATCTAGTTCTTGGTAACCCATCAACGAAATCCATTGAGACTTGTTCCCATTTCCATTCTGGAATTTCTAATGGTTGCAACAAATCACTAGGCTTCTTTTGCTCGGCTTTAACTAGCTAGAAATTCATGCATTTGGATATAAACTTCCCAACGTCTCTTTTCATCCCTTCCCAGTAGTAGGTCTGCTTCATGTCTCGCTACATTTTTTTACCACCGGGGTGTATAGTCAGTTTTGAGGGATGACATTCTCTAAGCACTTCATCTCTTAATCCATTGACAATGGGTACAACCAGTCTACCATTCTTTCGAAGCCATCCTTCTCGATCAAGCCCATACTTGTTCACCTCCTCGTCGATTCCCATTTCTAACTTGGAGATGATTTCTAATAGACTAGGATCGTCCCTTTGACTGAACTAATCCGCTCAATCAAAATGGGTCTGACCGTCAAACTTGCTAATATCTCTGGATCAAATTCACACTTTGGTCTGAAATCGTACCCTGCGATATACTCCAGTTGCTTCCACTCAAGGAACATAGCCCCTAAACTGACATGTCTTCTACTCAATGCATCAGCTACCGCATAGCCTTTTCCTAGTGTATATGCGATATCGAAATCATAGGAGGCCAAGAATTCTAATCATCTCTGCTGTCGGAGATTTAGATCCTTCTGAGAGAAGAGATACTTTAATGACTTATGATCGGTAAACAACTCGAATCTTTCTCCCAAGAGATAACATCTCCACATCTTCAATGCAAACACGATTGCTGCCAATTCCAAATCATGGGTAGGATATCTCTTCTCATGCGGTTTCAGTTGCCGACATGCATAAGCAACTACCCTACCCCCTTGCATCAATACAGCACCTAGTCCGGTACCAAAGGCATCCGTGTATATTGTCATCTCTTCATTCGCCTTAGGAAAGACTAACACTGATGCACACGTTAACTTTTCCTTTAGGCTTGAATGCATTTTCACACCTTTCGTCCCAAATGAAAGCTTGATTCATCTTGGTCAACTGAGTTAACGATGCCGCTATCTTGGAGAAGTCTTAGATAAACTTACGATAATATCTAGCTAATCCCAAGAAACTTCTTACGCCTGTTACATTCTTGGGCGTAGACCAATCTTGTACTGTAGCCACATTCGCAGGATCCATGGCAATACCATTCTCTGAAACAACATGGCCCAAGAATCTCACTTCCCTCCTCCATAAGTGACACTTAGAAAACTTTTCTTTCAATTGGTGTTTTCTCAACACCTCCATCACTATCCTCAAATGTTCCTTGTGTTCTTCCTCTGTCCTCGAATAAACCAAGATATCGTCCATGAACACAAGAACAAACTTATTCAATTGATCTCTGAATACCCTATTCATAAGATCCACAAAATATGCTGGTGCATTGGTTAACCCGAATGGCATAAACAACCACTCATAGAGTCCAAATGGCATCTGAAATGTCGTTTTAGCTACACTCTCAGCTTCCACTCTAAGCTGATGAAAACCTGTCGCGGGATCCAACTGGGAGAACACTCTCGGTCCACCCAACTAATCAAATAGATCATCTATCCGCGGTAGAGGATACTTATTCTTCCTCGTCACCTTATTCAACTCGCGGTAGTCCACACACAATCGAAGGGAACCATCTGCCTTAGTAGCAAACACAACCGGTGCTCCCCACTCGGAGACACTTCTTCTGATAAATCCCCTCTTCAAAAGATCGCTTACTTGCACCCCGAGCTCTCGCTGCTCCCTTGGTGCCATACGACGAAGTGGCATCACTATAGGTGTGGCATATTTCACTAAATCAATACAGAACTCAATCTCTCGGTGTGGTGGAAGTCCGGTCACTTCCTCGAAGATATCCGGATACTGGCCAACAATGGGAATTCCTACTAACTCGTCCCGCAGGATGTCGAGGGAATTTAGAAAACTGGCCATCACCTCATCACTAGGTAGGCCACAAAACATTACCCTCCTCCCATCATCCGCCCTAATAGTCACCGAAAATCCCTCACAGTCTACCACCACCCCATATCTTTGGAGCTAATCGACTCCCAAAATAATGCCAAACCAAGTAAAGCCCAAAATAAAGCAATCACAAACAAACATGCATCCATGAGTCTATAAGACCACATTACGGCAAATCATACTAAGTCTAGTCGAACCACCAATCGAGTTCGTCACAACTAAAGGTCTATCGACTATCTCAGGGTCCAATCCTAACCTATTTACCAGGTCACTAGATATGAAGGAATGGGAAGCCCTGGTATCAAACAACACTCTAACCGGAACATCATAAACGGAAAGCATACCTTGGATAATGACATTCTTTCCTTTCTCCACCACAGTTGGGGCATTCAACGAAGAAGGAACAACATTGATAGCATATGCTTTCACAATCTGCTTCTCTTTGGGGGGTTGCGGACACTTATCCTTGTGATGTCCCACTTGGTCGTAGTTAAAGCACTTCCTGTACGCTGGCTTTGCTCGACATTCTTTGGCATAGTGGCCCTTCTTACCACAGCTAAAGCACTCAACCTCTTTCTTTTTCTGACCATCCTTAGCTTGGCTCTGTTTCCTCTTATTATGAGAATTATTCTTACCTCTACCGCTTGCTTGCGGCTTTGGCTCTCCTGTAGATTCAATAGCGACTTCAGTCTTGGGTTTAGGATAAAGGCTCTCTGATCTCAATGCTTTCCCAACAATCGATTCAAAAGTCTCATCAATATGGTTTATAAGCTTTTCCCCCAAGTACTGATCTAAGCCTATTATGAACTTCTCATTCTTCTTCTCGGGAGTGTCAATAAGGGATAATCCATACTTCGATAAAGTATCGAACTCAGTAATATACTCCGAGACTGCCTTACCATTCTGCTTAAGCTCCAAGAACTTCCAAAACACTCTGACTTCTAGGCAGCTGGAATAAACTTATCATTGAAGCCAGCTTTAAATTGGCTCCATGTAACTTGATCCTCAGGAGTAGCTGCCTTAATAGCATTCCACCAATTCATCGCCCGTCCTTGCAGCTGACAGGATGCTAGCTTTCTCTTCATCGCATCATCGATACCCAAATCTTTGAAGATGCGCTCGCAGATATCAAGCCAATCCTGAACTTCTATAGCCAATTCCGTTCCATGGAACGGCTTCCCACCAAGACTAGTGTAGTCCTTACAGAGCTTGGCGAAATCGGCCCTAGGCGCCTGCACCGCTGCACCACCACCATTTCAGCATTAGGAGCTGCCCTCTGAACATCCCTAAGCATCTCTCTCATGAAGTCAGTGAACATCGTCCTCATATCAGGAGCATTCCCATTATTAGCTCCTCTACTAGTACCAGTCGTATGTCAGCTCATCGTTCAGTCTGTAAGGAGAAATGATTAACCATCTCTTAAATGGTGCCAGTGCAGTGCGACTCCATCCTTAGATATACTAATAGTATATATAGCTTTTAAAAACCAAAATATCATAAATACACGCTCTCATATACATACTATCTCTCCTTGGTGTCTTTCCCTAGGTTAACTATGCAACGGAGAGCTCTAATACCAAGTGTGACGGCCCACCACGGACAAGTTGACATTTCCCTCGAAATGCGCTGTGCTGACGTCCAACTAGCACGGGACGGTCGCCAAAAGAAAGGAATCTTAATGGTGCACTAACAAGAAACCTGTAGAATATCTCACAACACATGGAATAAAATATAATAATAACATACTTGACATAAAACAGGTGAGACAGTGCATAAGCTGAAACTAAACCATAATCATCATGGAAGCGGAAATTCAAAATACAGCTTATTACAACTCCAACATACTGTCTCTAAAGCAAAGAAAAAGGTGCACTACTAAAGCCCAAAGTAGTGACCAGCAACAACACAGGGAGAATATCTATATATATCATACGTGGAAGCCTCCTTCTCATCTTTGGTACAGCTACTCGTGCATACTACCTAACTTGTCTCTAGTCTGCAAGTTTAAGAGCACCCAGAGTAATAAGAAGAGACATAAAACTCTAGGTCAGACAAAAGCCTGGTATAAGCGATAAGCAGCAAAACAGAACAATAACAGGCATACATAACCATACCTGAACCTGGACCTGCAACCAAAGAGTTAGCATACAAGATGTACAACACTCTAAGATGACACTAACATATGGTGTAAAGATACGGGGGAGGGGTGTGCATGTCATAGTGGTGTCAAAAAATCAAGCATAGCAACCATCCTCACATCTCTCACTCGTTGCGTAAAGCATACGATATCCACTACTTTGACCACCCAAATCCTTTGCTATGATCACTCTGCCCCATGGCGTCACGATGGCTCCACTGCACTGATCCATAGCCACTAATCCCTTGCTATGTCCACTCTGCCCCATGAATTCATGATGACTCCACTGTACTGGCTCATAGCCATGCTACGATCACTCTGCCCCATGGAGTAATAACTACCCCACTGCACTGATCTGTAGCCTAACATCCGTCTTGGTAGTGAATCAAAGTTATGGACGTCAATAACCCCTTAGCACACGTCCAGCAACAAAGCCCAACTCATGAAGTTAACTTGTTGGTTTCCAACTGGATCCTGAGTTCTACTTCCTATTTGGACTACCTTTGCATCTCGGGTTTTGGTCTCCTCCGGATCGGTTCGGTTCTTTACTTCTCTTCGCTTCAGATCGTACTCCCAGTTCGGTTTGTGGTTCACGTCTACGGTCCAAGCTCCTCGGTTCAGTTCGATCCTCCAGTAGTGGTTCGGCTCGTGGTACCCATTCTAGTTCGTGAGCTCCTTCATCAACTTAGGTCTATCGATTCCGTTCATGATACCTTGTTCGGGTCGAGTCGCTTCCTTCTCTTTGGATCGGGTCGTGGAGCGCACCAGTTCGGTTCGTGTATGGCAACTCTTCTGGTTCGTGGCCGCTAGGTGGTTCGGGTCTTCGGTCATGAGCGGGTCAATTTGGATGAGTACTCCATGATCAATTCGTGGCACACACAGGTTCATAGGAGGCAACTTGATCTGGTTCGGATCGGAGTGGTGCTTCACGAGCGGGTTGGGTTCGGGGGACCCAATCCGATCCGGTCTCTGCATATTTCCTGCAAATTTTCCAACGACTGTTTTATGCCACACGACGGCGTTTTCGACCAATCTAACTATTCTAAACAATCATAAAACATTCCAAACAGTCATAGCAACATGTATAATCAACCACAAGCACCAAAACAACAATCTACTGTGTTAAAATGGATCAAACATACCCCAAACCCATGGTTTTCCCCTTAATCATGTTTAACTATAACTAATGATAGGATTAGCAAAACATCTCAAAATTAACCCAAATTTTTATCAAAGCCCTAAAATAATATTTTAGAATTTTACAAATTTTTCCAGATTTTTCTAAGCAATAATTTCGCTAATTATCATTAATCACCCGTAATTAGTGAAAAACAATGCAAATCACTCACCTTAGCCACAAATAAAATATCAAATCTGAAAACTCCACTGTTTGGGTCGAATTCTAATGCCTAGCAGCAGCTCCAACTCTGATTTGGTGCTGCTTCTCATTGATTTGATGTAGATTAGCTTAATCCTTGATTAGGGAGCGATTTGGGATGAAATTAGAAGGTGGAGGCCATTGTTAAGGTTTCTAAGAGGTAAATGGCAGCTAGAAAACTGAAATAGAATGAAAACCTAACTCATTTCAGCCTCCTCATAACCCTAATCCCGAAATGGGTTGTGGGCCCATTTGCTAATTACCCTAATCACCCCACTTAAGCTGTTTTTCACCTTCTAAACTTTTTTCAGCCAAATCTCCCAAACGGTGAGTCCGTTTGGCTAATGTGACCACTCTACGGAAATGTAAACCATCATCTGAATCCAATGGAAGTGGTTATAGGTCAAAACTGCTTACCAATCAAAGTTATGGCCGAAACAAGATTAACTAGGGGCAAAATGGTAATTTAAAAATTGGCAAAAATTGTGAACATTGGAAATGACCCCAATAGTCGCTCCCCAAAGTTACACGACCATACAACTTCGTATGAAAATGAAATAAATATTTTACGATCCTTCGATACGTAGAATGCGGGTCGTTACAAGCTGAGGTAGTAGCCCATTTTAGGATTGAGGTTCCCTCAAATATGGATAAGGATACATTAGAGGCTTTATGGCAGCGGGTCCTTGACGAGAGAAACCAACAGTTGTTAGGACATGTCCCAGTACCAGAGGACCCAGGATTAGATTTAGACCCATCGTTAATTGAGCATTAGATGCGATAATACACGAGTTAGAGCAGCCATGATTTATAGTCGAGGACGACCCAGTTCCAGAGGCAGGAGACGATGAGTTTGACGATGTTATAGAGGAGATAGAGCAAACCTTAGGCGAGGATATTGGAGTTGATGGTTGTATAGTAGATGAGGATGGATTTATGGTTGGAATGGATGACGATGGAAGAGTAGTTGATGACGATGGTTATATAGCAGATGATGAGGAGGAGTTCGCTGACGAGGAGCCGGAGACGCTTCGCTTGTCTGGCCCATCAGACGATGGATCAGATGCATCAGATGACTAGTTTGTGAGGATTGTGGATCTTGTATACAGTGTATATACGTTTATCTTAAGTGCTTACATGCACTAAGATGTTTTGGACTAGGACGAATTTTAGGGACTAGTAGCTAAATAGGTATACTTTTTGTGACTATATTTTTTTTCGACTACCTTAAGTACACAGTACTTCCTCGGGTAGGGATAATTATCCTTTTTGTATGCTAACTTGGATGATCTTTATGACATGACATTTTGGGTTGACTACGATATGTGTATTCCACTTTTATAGGGTAATTTGAGTCTATCTGTAATGGCCCAGATTTTTAACTGTTTTGTTTAAACATTTAATTTGTGTCTAAATGTTGATTTGGAATATAAATAAATTTTTATTTATTTATTTAACTAAGTTTTAACACATAATTTATAATTAATTATAAAACGAGCTGCAGCGGCGCGGTAGTTCATAGTATAACGTTTGAACTTCAATTGGTTATACAGAATTCGAAATAAGTCGGATTTCTTCGAAACAAGAATTATCTGAATTTGTTTGATTATAATTTTCTAATGAAAGAGAAAATTCGAGTTTTCATATTGTAGATTTCGTTTTATGACCAAATCAAATTTTCAAGTAATCGCTATGGAACTCGTTTATAAATTATAACGATTTATTATACATAAATAAAGGGTTTTTTAATTTTATTGAATATTGTTTTAACCTGAAATATAATCAAAGTGGTTTCTGAATAGTTATACATGCTATTGGGATATAACGGAAGATTAATAGAATTTTGAAATAGAATTTAAAATGATGTCGAAGTGGATTGTCGATATATTATTCCACTACTATGTTTTAACCTAATAATTGTAATTATCACAAATTTATAAATCACTAAATCGACATCACGGTCCGACTAAGTATATATACTAAGTAACATTTCAATTTAATAGAAATGCCCGATACTGTGCGATAGTATAATGTATATTAATTAATCCATATTTGGAAATTCTACTGGATATATCTAAAAGGAAGGAAGAACGGGTTTTACATATCAATTACTTTTTGTTAGTCCTCTGGGTAACTTTGTTCTAGATAGGTATAATACACAACCGCAAATAGAAAGAATAAACAACTTTAAAATCAAATTAAAAATTTCCATGCGTCTGTTTCTGATTCAACGTATATTATTTTTCGGTTTATAACCTATTGGCTCAGCTATGATATTTCACTTCATCACTGACCTATGTGCGCAGCTAATCTAAAAAACAAGACCCCTACGTTGTACCTAATGACAACGACTCTGTTCTTATCCTTAATTCTCTTCTTATAAAACCCGTTCAACTCTCTCTTCTTCGCTCAGGAAAATCATCTCCAAAAAAAAGGGGACTTCAGCTATGTCTTCTTCTCAAATAAAAAACATCTTCGGTACCTTCTCCCCGCTTTTGCAATGAACCAGTAATATATAAAACGCAATGAAACAAGCTTCGGTTGTTTTCTCCCCACAGCATGAGTTTCGGTTCACCAGTGACGACGGCACTGGAGAATGAGGGTGTTTAAGCTCGGGGTGG
This sequence comes from Allium sativum, assembly GCA_030737875.1. Classification (NCBI taxonomy): domain Eukaryota; kingdom Viridiplantae; phylum Streptophyta; class Magnoliopsida; order Asparagales; family Amaryllidaceae; genus Allium; species Allium sativum. The sequence goes on from CM060926.1 coordinate 328,008,716, forward strand.
TGAGGAAGATGGGAGATCGGGCTTGTGCTGGTGGGATGGGGGTGATGTAGACTATAGAGAAAAGAAGATCGGTGGAGACAGAAATCATTTCCACGAACAATGAAGGGAAGGGTCTGTGTATCGGGAAGGGGGACTGGAGAGGCATGTTGATTTCGCTGTTAGAGGGGGAGCGACTGTTTTATATTGTAACGACCACGGGATTTTCGATTCCGAAAATCGACACAAAACCCAGCGTTGACTGTTCAGACATCAAAAATACCGGATCATTAATAGAAAGAAATTAGAGGGTGAGATAGAAAAGATAGAACTAATAGAATAGAAGAAGAAGAACACAACTGAGCATAATCAGAGTAAACACAAATCTTACAGCGGAACGAATAAAATATATTATATAACATAATCTTGAATACAAAATTTGCATCATACATACATACCATCATCATAGCACAATACAATATTTGATACGGTGGAAATAACTCTAAAATAACTAGCGGTGAAGCCTCCTGCTTCAAGCTCCTCCAAGTGTATCTGTAAAAAACCTGAAACACTTGACCTGCCCGTACAAATTTGGGCACCCAAGAGTTTAGAAAAAACAAAACAAAATAAACTCTGGGTTAGTCATGGGACTGATGTGAGTAAACTCCAACCATATGGTTTAACTTCAAAAATCTTTTGAAAGAAAAGGATAATAGTAAGACCAGCCCACACATAAACACGGGCGGTTTTTACCTTACTATAACCCAAACCATTTTTGATATCAAAATCCAGTGATATTATAATAATGTCTAATCAAATAAATAACCAAATAGTAGAACGCTTGCATCTCACGCTCTACATATATAGTATAAAATCAAAAACCGCAGGGCGCTTATTGGAGATTGGATTCCAACTATGACAAGGTATGGGACCACCTGCCGATAGTGCATCTCTAGAGGCGAAAACACTAGGTTCAACAAGAACGTCTTGCAACTCGGCCCACACATGACCGACCACTCATTTCGCTTGAGTGTATCGAATGTATATCACCAACGGTAGGGCTCAAACCACTGTTTCCCGAAAAGGGACAGCATCGATAGATTAAAGAGGTAAAAGGAATTTCTCTAGATAGGTGATTATACACCCTATGGGAGCGACCCACATAGCCATGCTGCCTGTCCGATTTTTGTCATTTCCCGGTTGTGAGGCTTGAGGCTACATCTAACTTTTAGAATATCTGACCACCATACACTTTGAATGCCACATCGTCAAACCCGTCGAATCACTAGTTAAACTTCCCAAAAATATTACGGGTATAAAAGCTAAGAGAAACGAATTTCTCCGCCACCAGACATAATACCTTGAAAAGATCGTCTTCTGTGACCGTTAGGAATACTTTGTCAAACATTCGTCCATACAAGTTGTCCTGGGACTAGACAAACATAACAGCTCTTTGAATTTCACTCCGTCTTCGATTATCTTCAGCATAATCTAATTCGCAACACCTATGCCTATACGGAGTGGTTTTCGGATATTAAATCCAACCGATCTTTCCATATCGACAACGATGGTAAACATCTTTTATAGTCGGTGTTTTAACTATCAAAGGAAAAATAAACATCCGTCAAACAAATTCCACAATCACTGGCCCTTACTAATATTTCATATTAAATCCATTTTCTTAGCGAATTCTATATATATCGTTATATCGATTTCTATTATCAAAATTTCTTAAAAATATTCTAACTCCTTAAATTTTCGGAAAAATTCGCCATAACCTCCTTTGTACCGGCAAATAGTTCAAACCTCAACTCGCCTCTCTAGGCCCTTTCCATTCAAAAAGAAAATCAAAAAGCCAAGTGGCTTGCCGATTCAGCACATAAAACCTCATATGGAAATTTAAACATGTACCTTTTTGTTGGGCACTTAAACTAAAATCTTCATATTCCTCATATTCTTCATTCCATACCCGTTTACATATATACGCTCATTTCCAACTCATTTCAATCAATCCAATCATTTTAACCGAAACTCGCTAATTACTTCTTTATTTAGCTCGTGGCCTAATGCGCTTTTGATAGGAGCATATCCTAATCAAATATATTTTCAATACTCTTATACAAAAGTCGAAATCAAATTCTATGTTCGATTTCGAGTTTTATATTCAAATTTCTAATTTCATTTCGCAATCTCAATTTCCTTAACCAAAGCTGAATTCAATCCAATCTTTATTTAATTAATTCCCTATCCCATTAATCAACTTCATTCCATAATGCAAAAATCTGATTTTTATATCAAAAATCACTTCATTCACTCCACTTGAGTTCAAATCTATTTTATAACTCAAATCTAGATTTTTCAAATACGAATTCGGATTTTATTCACTTAAAATCCTTTAAATTTATTTAATAAACCATTATGGTTTAAAAACGATTATGGCGCTGTTTTTCTGAAAATCTGATTTTGACATAACTCAAAATCTATATGAAGAAACCAAGATTTTTCTTTTCCATTAGAAAACTATCATTTAATAGGTCCGGGCATTTCTTGTTTCATCAAGTTCCAATTTATATTGAGTTCTAGAAACTCAATTGAAGTTCGAATCGCGAATTAACTAACTACCGCGCTGCGACCAGTTCGTTTTGATTAAATTTAATATAAACGTTTAAAATTTTCTTTATAAATAAATTTCAACTCCATTTCAGTATTTGAAATAATTCAAACCCGTTATCCAAATTTGACTTAACAATTCTGATCCTTCAAACTTGTCGATTATTTACTTTCACATTCATAACTCGGCTATGAGTTTATTCAACTCAAATTCTATATTCATTTCAAATCCATTTGGAGTTAAATTATTTATAAAATTCGATAGAATCGAATTCCAATTATAAATTCCTTTATGGGTAATAAATCGATTTATTCAATATCCATTTTCATTACAAACTAGTATCATCCCTTGATAATAGTGAAGTCATTCAAGTTGGGGTATTTTATTTACCTCTCAGACCTTGACCGACAACGTTCTTATCTTGAGATAGATAACAGCTTGTAATACCAACACTCGATAAAATCTCAGCTTCTAGTCTATTCATATATGGTATCATAAGCCATATCCACTTTGGAAAAATTCATTTCTAAATTATCTGATGAAAATTTCTTCATCACATTTATAAACTTTGTTTATCAATTAACCCCCTTATTTTATTTATTAAAACAACTTCCACTTGAATTCGATTCTCATTATATTTATTATATCATATATATATATATATATATATATATATATATATATATATATATACATATACATATATATATACATACATATACATACATATATACATATGCATATAAACGTATAACTCATTTCATATTACATTTAATTTTATACTATTTCAATATCTTTTCTGAAAAGAATAATTTTATTTCTATGAATTCGACATCGCTGAGTTCAAATCATAATTCCACGTGGATATATTTAAATCCAGTTTACATTCCGACCGTCGGAATAAATTCCATCGTTTCTTCTTGAAACGAATTCAAAATCACCTTTTAATGTTCATCCTTGAATTAAATTTTCAAGTTATCCAACAACCATATTTTTCTCTTATTTACAAGTATCATTTATAAATTTCGCTTCTTGCTTTGAGTATTAAAACAAGCTTCTGATTTCAAAGTCCATTTGAAATCTAATTTCCATTTCGAAAAATAAAGTTTTCCACTTTAAATTCATACTTAAATTTGAAATTTAATATTATCAAATGATAATATTTCTTTCTATTTATAAACCTTGTTTATAAAAAACACTTCTTGTTTTAAATATTAAAACAAGATTTCGATTTCAATTCTCTTTAAAATCCAATTTCCACTTTGGAAAACAAATTTTCCTTTTAAATTCCATATTTAAATTTAAAACAAAATACTAATTTTCCTTTCCATTAAACACATCGTTTATAATTTTAGTTACTTGTTTTTATTATTAAAAACAAGTTAATATTCCACATCTCATTCAAAATTCCGTTTCTATTTAAAAAAAATCGCTTTTAAAACCCAAAAATCCCTTTTTATGATATTTTAAATATAAATATCTAGAGCCAGTGATATTCTGATATCTAACACACAAATCGTCTATTCAATTCACACATCACATACATATGTAAATATGTAAACAACGGTAAATAAATGTGAGGAATCCAGTTGGATCGCTCCAACCTATTTTCCCTGCATCCACAAATGTTAGTTAACAAAGATAATACCAATCCTGCTTCAAGGCAGGATATCGCGGTATAAAAAGGGGATCCACTTATGTACGTGGGCGTAGTGTCATCCGCTAACGATACTGCGGGCATCCGCTAATGGTACCGCGGGAAATATCCAATAACCACAATCACCAAGCCTAAATAACTAATATATATGACCACAGCAATTCAATAATTCATGCAAGCATCCAAGCAACCAAGAATTTATTTTTAACGATTAAAAATAAAACTTTAAGTGAGATTTACTAACCTGAATTTTTATTTGCCGAATATCCCGTTTATTTCCATATTTTCGCCTTCGAATCATTTCCAATAAATCTGTTTGTACCTACGATTATTTTATTTTATTTCAATTAAACGATTTCATTAATATTAACTACTTAAACAAATAAATAATTTTTCTATGCAAATTAAATTAAATAAGAACGTATACCCTGCCACTCTCGACCACCTACGATGCAATATCAACAATAAAGCCCAAATCTTGCACATCCATTTTTGGAAATTATCAAACACTTTGCATGCAATCCATATTCTTTTTTTTCTCACCTTTACTCGCTGCCAATACTCCACTGTCTCCACACCACTACACAGCTCGATCACCCATTACACCACTGTCATCAACTCCTACCCAACGGTCTCCCCTTAAAACACTTTTCATACTTTCCTCCTTCCTGGAAAAAAAAAGTCGTGACATCCAACTTATTAAAACATGCACCTTCAGATCATTTTTTCCAATGTCGTACTCCATCCGATCCTACAGCCACCACTCAATAATCATTCACAGACCATACATCTCAAATAAAACGCTCCAAACCCCATAAACACTCCACTACCATACCACCAAATCCATCAGTTCCAGATTACCACAAAAAGTAAAAGACGAACCCCAAATTACTCAACAACAAAGACCCGAACCCCTTCTTCATCCATTGTCGCACTTCGAATCAAGGTCAGTACCACTCAACAGAACTTTGAACAACACATGATAACCTCAGTTCAACACCTTCGAATCTCACCTCAGATCAGTACATCACACACCATCAGAAAGCATCGCGACCCCAAAATCCCGCTATACTACTCGAACCCTAGCACAAACGCGACCTCCAGATTGATTTGCACCCCATAAAATCGCACTGACATTCTTTGCAGCGCCTCTTCCATAGCATCGCATACCACCTGGAAACCCTTCAGCAAACTGACGACACCCTTAGACAGCGACGACTCTCTCCAATCGAGCACAAGCTCGATGTCTCTGATTCCGCGATGGTGAATCTGGCTTTTCGCTAGATATAAAGAAGATAGTCCTGGTTTCAGGAAAATAGAGGCTTGCGATTTTGTTTTCCATCACCTTTTTTTTATAAGATCGATGGAATTGATTTTCCAATTCGCGAATGATAGAAGAGAAGGAAACAAGAGAAATGGAACGGTTTTAGAATGGGGAGAATAAGGATGTGGTAGCTTAATTTATATAAGTGCAAAAGCAGACACCAGGGATGCAACCATTAAATTTCTGTCTCCTAGATAAGGAAGACGGGGAACATTTTTTTCAGCTCAATGGAAAAAAAATCTGCGCGAATTTCAGTTTTAAGGGTGGCTATACAACTTTAGGTCGGCTCCCCTTCTTTTCTTATGTGAATTGATTTGATTTGATTTATATTTACATTTTCTATTCGAAAATATCTCAGGGTTCTGAACTTTTATTTGAGCAGAACGTCTCTCGTTTCTAGAGTATAACCATTATTCTGAACTTCGTGGAACCGATTCTGAATTTAAATTCGACAGTATAGAAGAGATAACAATTTAAATTAACGATTTAAATTAAACTCGATTTAAAATATAAATTGATTCCAAACAATTTAATTAATGGATAATAAATTATTATTATCATTCTAATTCAATAGGATTTATATAAGTTGTCAGAATAATTTCAATCCAGTTCTTAATTCTGTATTATTATCGTTTTCGTATTATGATAATTCAATCTCTTCAAAATTAATCGTATATCGATTATTAAATCAATAAAATTCAATATAAAAATTTGTTTGTATTTCCAATTCAATATTTAAATAAATTTAAATATTCAAATTAATTGACTAAAAACCCAGGATGTTACATATATAGAGAAAGAAGGGAACCTGTGTATTTTTATAACGCGGAAGAACAATGTATAGAAGTGGACAGGTTGGAGTTTGAATTTGCTGGAGCAGACGAAGTGAGTGGGATAAGAAGATGAAACGTGGGGGGTCGGGTGTGTGCATGGAATAACTCAACAGTATGACTGTGGTGGAGCTGCTATAAGCCGGAAATGGTGCGAGGGCGTTGATGTGTCGGAACCAAGGGGAAATTGGTGGTTGTGTGAGTAACATAGGTGGCGGACGTGATGGGCAGAAGGACTAGTGGTGTGAGGTGAGCGAATCAATGGTGGTGTATTTGGAACGAAGTATGGGTTCTGATGTGTATTGGAAGAACGAACGACGCGTGGAGTAAAACATGGTTAACGAATTGAATTAAGGTAAACTAATATTAATGAAAGTTTCTCTTAAGCCATAATTAAATTAATAATCTTATTATAAATTATACAATGTACGCAGTGTTAATTCATGACAGGGTATGAAGTTGAAAACGAGAAAGGGAAAAGGATGGAGAGAGTAAAGAAGTTGGTGGGAAGCAGTGGAGAAGTGTGGTTCACGTAAAAAGAAATGAAGAGGGAGTGGTTAAAGTTGCATAATGACGCAGGAAGGAGGCGGTTTCGTGAGAAGCAGGTTTGTTCTTGGAAGAAGAAAACAAAATTCGGACATTGGAAAAAAAAGTGATAAGTAGATGAGTGCGGGATTACATGGGTGGCACGGAGGATTGTTGAGATAGAGTGTTATGCGTGCTGAAGTTTCCAAGATGGACGAAGAAGACGGAATATAAATTGGCTCATGATTCCTCTAATCAAGTAATTGAAATTAATCAAGTAATAATTAAAGAAGTTAATTATTTAGTTAAAACAATTTGAACTAATATTGCTTAAGTCGTGCCAGGTTTAAAGCTAATTCGGTTATGATTCTGAATTTACAATCGTGGTGTCCAGACTAGCAGAGAATTCAGTGTGTTATTTTGATGATCCAAAGTAATTAATCCAATGAAATGTACAATTAAGAACTAACTAATTAATTAAACCATACATACTTATAATTTATATAACTCTTATGTATATGAACAGAATTGAACGAAATCAAGGGCGTTGGAATCGCGATGGAAAAATACAACACTGCTGAGCTAATTCAGAAGGGTTCAGAATCAAGTGGGATTTTCTTTAATTTTAAACACCAATTTAAAATTAAATGAAACAACGCGCCTTCTGAATATTGTGATGTGATTAAATTCATATAGCTATAATTTACCATTGATAGTATAAATTTGGTTGATTGGTTGCTTGGTTGATTATTGGACATTTATTGGTTGTCGATATTATTTATGTCGAATTGAATGATTATTTCAGATATTATTATTATTATTAAATGGTGCGATGCAGGGAAGAACAGGTTGGAGGAATCCAACCGGATTCCTCAAATATTATACATACTGCTTACTTTTACATAAAGTGTGTATGCATTGGCTGAACCCGAATGACACTGAAAACTTGTTTGGATGTTGACGTTGAATTGAAATTCAATGTTGTTGTATTTTTAATCAATATACGATATTGATTTAGAAATTGGCAGCGAATGGCTTGAAACACACTTGTTATTTAGTCGTTGATTTGCCGTCAGGTGAATTGACGTAGTTAAGTTATAAAATTTATATTTATAAACGAAGTAAGATTTGTCTATTATATTTTATAAAAGGAATTTTGAAAATAAATCGACAATTTTAAATTGGCTTTACAAGTATTACAAAAGGATTTTATAATGAGAATTTAACGTTTAAATAAGATTTTATAATTAAATAAGGCCGTAACTAATCCACGGGTTAATCAATTGGAATAATTGTTTATAAGAAAACGATTTAGTTATATTAATGATATTAATCTATGAGGAAGAGTTTATTGAAATCAGTTAAACAAATAAACTGATGATTTGGAACTGACTAAGTCAATTGTTTTGGTTAAAATTGATTATTTGATTAGTTGATTCCCAATTAATCTAATGAAAAATGGTTTATTAAATAATTATTTTAAATTAATAAGATTTCTTAAATACTCATTTTCTTTTTAATTAATGATGCTAAAAGAAGATTGTTTAATTAATGTAACTAGTTATTATTTAACTAAGTGATTTACTAATCTATTCTAGTTAATGGAGAAGTAAACCACTTTTACTTCAGTGAATGATAAAATTAATTATTATTTTTATTAATAATTAAAGTGATAAAATCTTAAATGGAATTCATTTAAGATAATAACCGAGTTATAATGGGATTAAATTGGATATTCATAAAGTTTGTGTAAAGAAGATTTTATAATAAAAATCCAAATATTGGAAAGGAATTATAAAGTGAAATGAAAACTAAAGTATTGATTTAAAAAGAGATGTTTTTATTGAATTTAGTGAAACAATTCGATTAGAAAGAAAATTTCGAAGAGGCAAAGAAGCGGAAGCGTTAAATGGATTTTAGTTTAAAATCCAAGTTCCGTAAAAGAAGTATAAAAGAGATTTGAGCTAATGTATGTTCAAAGTAAATATTTTTAGTTAATATTCGAATTAAAATAAAAGGAGGGATTTCAAGAATACAAAAGAAAGTACTTAATGGGTTCGGGTAAAGAAGTTGAAAAGGGAGTTTAATCATAAAATCCAAAAATCCAGATTATAACATGATTTTAAGTATTTTTTTGGATAAACGATGGTAACCGTATTATAGTAAATGGACATGGGATTGTAATTAAGAACTTGAAGCTAAGAAATGGTTAGCCAGAATAACGTAATATACGAAGTGAGTAAAAATGGTTATAATCGACTGAAGTTTTCCCAAAGTAAGAATATGGTTTATAAAACCACATATTAAATAGTAAATTGATTGATATCTTAAGTAATACGTATTTTTAAGTCATGAACTTCTATCTATTCTAAGATAAGAACGTTGTCGATCAAGGTCTGAGAGGTAACTAAAATACCCCAACTTGAACGATTTCACTATTATCGAGGCATAATATTAGTTGTGAGAGTAAAGAGAGTTAAAATTGGTTTATTATTTCCATAAGAAGGAATATTGCAACACTATTTCCAAGATTTGAATTATAATTGAACTATTGGGATTTTAAATAAACAAATGTATCATTACACGTTTGTTTGACCTAAAGTTGGAAAATACGATTAGGTTTGTATCAATTGGCTAAATATATAATACCATTTTCTAGAGAATGGAAATGATATGATTTGAAATACACTTGTTCCAAATAAGGAGATGGAATCGATTAATCAATGAAATGGTTTAAAGATCGAGGAAGATGTAACAACCCGAAAATCTGGGCCAGTTTAAAATTTTTATTTTGGCAATTTTAGCGTATTTTGAACATTTAAAATAGATTATTTTAAATAAAATCGACGATAAATTTATTTTGAATGGAATTCGATGTATATATTATATACGTCGTCGTTAGAATATAAATATTTATATATATAATTATAAATAGAATTGAAAATGGCGCGGTAGTTCGATAATTCGATTTCAAACTTCAATTGAAAATACCGGATGCAAAACAATCCGGATTTTAGTGAAACCAAAAACATTAGAATCTAATTGATGATGTCTTTCCAACGAATTCAAAAAATCGAAATTTCATAGCGGGAATCAAAAGATATGTCCAGTTGAAAATTCTGAATAGTCGCTATGGAATTCAGGCCCTTAAAAATTGACATTCTGCAAACGACCTCGGATTTCGACGAAACCACTTTTGTTGGGTCCGTGATGTCAAATTATTGCTAGATTCCAAATTTCATAATTTTTCGAATCAATATGTGAGCGTGGCAAAGGAAAACGTGTTTGACCTGTTTCAGTTGATTTTAATCGACTGGAAAATGGCCATTTTTCCAACGGTCTCATAATTCGACGAAATTAGTTTTGTTAGGACCGTATCGTCAATACGAAGCTAGAAAATATTTTTCGGGAATTTTTAGAGTTAGTATGTGACCCTGGTAAATTGAAATGTACGTTTAAAATTCAATATAATGATTTAAATTTTAATTTAAACGAAAGCTGATCGTAACAGCCGAGTTGGGTTACGCAGCATATCCCATTGTGTTCAGAATGGGGGTAATTAGCTAGGGGCGACAGTCGTTGGGTCTCGATTAGGGTTCGATCAAAAAGTCAACTTGGAGGAGAATTAATTAATATATATATAATAATATAAATTTACATTTAACCCCCACCCTTCTTCATTTTCCTCAAACCAGAAAATCGATCCCCCAAATCTGAAAATGGTCGACGTTCTCCTCCCTCCACCGCACCGCCGACATCGAGCTACCCCCACGCCTCCTCCTCCTTTGCGATTCCTTTCTCCACCGCCTCCTTCCTCGCTTCAGCATCACGCACGATCCACGAACCCGGCCTTCACGCGAGAAACGAGACGCCACCACTTAACTGGGACCGCCGCCGTGCCAAGTGAGGTCATCTTCCCTTCGCCAGTCCTCCGCGAACCACCAGTGCGTCACCTCCAACGTCGCGAACCCTGTTGCTCTGCCCAGCCCCTTCGCAATCCCCTCGTCTGCCGGAGTCAGGTTGGATCCTGACAAGCTTTTGATGGCTGTGGCGATGTCAGTTCTGGTCGAGGTTGGAGGGTTCAAGTGTTACGGTCTGGAGTTTAAACAGAAAACAATACAGTGAGTTTTTAGCTTTGAAAATGATTTTTTATTTGCTTTGAAACCTGATTTGTGTTTGCTTTGAAAATTGAGTTTTCTTGAGTACAAAAAAAAAAACCGATTTTTATTTTAGTATGAAAACTGATTTTATCCAGTTATGAAAGTAAAGATCGTTTGATTTTATATTTGAACAAAGGTAGGAATATAAAAATTCGATTTTTATATATTGAATAGCGAAGTAAAAATTCGATTTTTATATATTGAATAGCGAAGTAAAAATTCGATTTTTATATATTGAATAGCGAAGTAAAAATTCGATTTTTATATATTGAATGGCGAAGTAAAAATTCGATTTTTATATATTGAATGGCGAAGTAAAAATTCGATTTTTATATATTGAATAGCGAAGTAAAAATTTGATTTTTATATATTGAATAGCGAAGTAAAAATATGATTTTTATATGTTGAACATCGAAGTAAAAATATGATTTTTATATATTGAACATCGAAGTAAAAATATGATTTTTATATATTGAACATCGAAGTAAAAATATGATTTTTATATATTGAACATCGAAGTAAAAATAAGATTTTTATATATTGAACATCGAAGTAAAAATATGATTTTTATATATTGAACATCGAAGTAAAAATATGATTTTTATATGTTGAACATCGAAGTAAAAATATGATTTTTATATATTGAACATCGAAGTAAAAAATATGATTTTTATATATTTAATAGCGAAGTAAAAATGTGATTTTTACATATGTAGCGGCTACGGGCAAAGAAAGTGATATCGACGAGAACAGTGAAGATTTCATGCATTAGGAGTGTCGTGAAGTTGGGATAGCTATCGGTGAGAACTTCTCACCTTTCAATTTAATTTTCTCTAGTTATAAATATATACTAGGATGCAGACGGTGTTTAGTAGCACCCGCCACAATCGTCCACAGACCATGGGCTTGTTTGTTTGGTTGCATAAATTAGTTAGATGATTTGATTTGAATTTGGTTGTTTGTTGAATTTGATTGATGTGTGAATGGCGTGGGCCTTCACTAGACCGGGGATAAGGCTAGGTCTTGTCCCGTTTCTAGTATCGTGCCGTTATGCCGCCGAAATTTCCTAAAAATAAGTTAGAAAAATAAAGATAACGTTTTATTTAATAAATGAACCGAATAGAATATTCATAGGTTGAATAAAATAGTTTGATTGTTAAAAATATAATTTTTAACGTGAATGTGAATAAATATTCATTTACAAACCGGACGGTTTGTTTATGTACACCTATTTGAAGGACATTGATTGGGACGATAAATTTTACACATCGCCCAACTGCACAAATAAAAATCTGTGTTTGATTGCTTGAAACCCCACACGGGTATTGGGATGATATTTGACGTACACTAATCCCGATGTTTAGTTGTATGTCGATCGATTGATTGACAGGCTGTTATAAGCGTTGAATATTTATATTTGATGCTTATACAGTGTAGAATGCACTTTGGAGGATGGTTGATTATTCATCGTTGTTGATATATACATGTGTTGTAGAAAATCCATATAATTAACATTATATGGTAATTGATTGGGCCTCATTCCAGTTTTAAAATAGAAATATTTGAAAAGGAAATATTTGAAATAGAATATTTGAAAATAGGAATATATGAAGCCGTATTGAATAGATTGACGCCATTTTGACGTGAACGATATTTATATCAATTTTATTCATTTTATAATGAATATCGAAAGTGATTTCAAATCTGATATTTTGAAAAGAATTGAATATAAATAAATTCGAAGTGAAATTGAATAGAAATGAATTCGAATTGAAATTGAATTGAATTGAAAACGAACTGAAATTGAATTAGAAATCAATTTGAATTGAAATCAATTTGAAATGAAATTAAAATGAATTTAAATTGATATATTCAATTTTGATTTGAAATTGAATATGAAGTTGAAACTGTTTTGAAAATGAATTTAAAACGAATTATAAAGCACGTTTTGAATTGAACACGACGAAGTATATATTATATATATTATATATATAATATAATGGCCTGAATAGAACGCGCCGCGTCGCGGCAGTTCGCGAATTTCGACCATTGACTTCGAACGGATATTGCGGGAGATCCGACCGTCGGATTCTCCTAAAACTGGAACCGTTGGGTTCGTATCGAAAAGAGCTTTCTAACGAATAATAGAAATTAGAAATCTAACGGTTGGATTTGGAATTATGTCCAAATAAAATTTGAAAAAGGTCGTTGTAAGTGCAGTTCGATGGCCATTGATGGAAATCGACTGTACAGGCCTTGATAAAATTATTAAAAATATCAATAAATTGTGTAAAATCATAAGAAATGATTTAGAAAGGATTGGGATGAAAAACTCCATATTTGAAAAGATAAAAATAGATTTTTATCGAAATGAACTAGTTTTGAACTAGAATTATAATTCTATTTATTTTTAAATAAATAAATTGAATTTGAAAAGGGTTTTAAAAATAACCAGAATCTCCAATGATTGCATTGGAGTGGATTTGAATCGAAATTGTCTTCGGAATATTTCGATGTTGGAATTCGTGATTATACAGATGTTGTTATGGAAATTTGAAAGATATATATATTTATATCGTTATTTCCAATACGACATTTTGCTAATCGTAGAATTTGACATTGAATATAAGCCGATATATTTTCTATTCAGAGCCCTGTATTGAATATCAAATGTGATTTGGGTTTGTCATGAATGGTGTCTTCATTAACACTATTCTTGAACCCAGTTGAGAAAAGATTAAATCTTTTTATTTAGATTTAATGAAGTGTACCAATTAAATAATATTTAATTGGAATTGAATTCGAATTAAATTTTAGGTTTATCGTGAGCAGTGTTTTAAATAACACTTGTCCTTTAACCCAATAATTAATGGAATGTGATCTTGGGGTTTATCGTGAACAGTGTTTTTAAATGACACTGATTCTTTAACCCCGTTAAAGATTAAAACTAAGTGGAGTTCTAATGAATCTTTAATTAGATTGAAAGGATCGAGAATGGAGTATCACCAGTTTTACTCCAAGCGATAGTTAAATCTTTAATTAGATTTGAACGTGAAATGGTAATTGAATTTATCGATAACACTGTGGTGTTAGATATGAAGTATTACCAGTTTTACTTCATGGGATGAATAGGTTGGAATTGGGAAATTAAAATAAATGATTACTTCGGTAAGGTTCACTAATCCCGACTAGTTTGAATTGATATTCAAAAATAGATTAAAGAATAAATTTTAATGATTTATCTTTGATAAAATTAATGGGAACCTTTCCCTATGAATGTTAAATTTAGAAACTAACTGTTGGTTAGCCAAGCAGAATGGTTTTCTGGATATTGATCTGATGTTGGTTTCGGCCTTCGGGGTTAATATTTGGGGAATTATTCTCTTGATTAATTTACGGTTAGTGACTAATGAATTGGAATGAGGCGTATGTTGTGTTTGTGTAACACTTATTTAAAATATACGCGAGTTATTCGGAAAGACCGGGTTTATCCCATTCTGAATAACTGATACGACGATAAGTCGAAGATGAAGACGGTGGTCGAAGACCTGAAGTCTTCACGTCGTTTGGGTGATTACTGATGATCTTGATTGGGCTGTACACCCAAGAAGATGGAAACAATTGGTGATCGTCCAGACATACTTGGAGATCGATGGATATGCGGGGTACTAGGTGCCTCCGGTTTCGTTCAGACCTAGAACGGACTTGTAAATGGACTGTGTGTCTGACATTGGATTTTAGTCTGTGTGATTGATTTCTATTAAATATATATCTGTTTGGCGGCGAAGAATTTATTCTCTTGCTTAACGCTCTTCTCTGAGACGTACGAGCTCAGGGGTTATATATTGATGGATATCAATCGCATGGAATGAATTGCCTGTGTGGCATGCTAAGATGCAAATGATCAAGGCTTCTGTTGAAAAGCAAAGTCTTGTGGTTGATGATCGAAGCACGGCCCTTGTGGCGTAGCTTTGTGTAACGTTTACTTCGCGAGTTTCGCACCCCGGTTGTGAACCAAAAACGAGAGAGGACGTCAGGGAGGGCATGCGTTTCTTTCTAGCTAGGGTGGTGTCAGTGACCTTCCAACCCTGACATTTATATACTTTTCACCTGTGTGGTTGTTGCTGTTGCGAGGCGCCTCGGTTTGATCGGACGATCCAGGTCCGGTGGAGTCATTCGTTGGCTCATTTACGCCCCAAAGGGCGGGGAAACGCATGTTCAGGATTTAAGTTTAATCCACATCGGTGGACCAGCCCTGAGGATCCAAGGGTCGATGCGCTCTGACCCTGAGGCTCGGGCTAGACAGTCTCGAAGTCGGTGAGGACTATCTTTTGCCTCGGTTCATAGACGGAAATCCAATTTCCAAATACGCGACTTTGCGGTTTTATTTGTATAACCTATATATGGCGACATAGTGTTATGGGGCATTCATGCCGCCTATGATTGATACTTATGATTTGAAGTTGTTTTATACACTATACACTTATAATAGTATCAAATGATTTCTTTTAAACGTATCAAGCATTCTTGGCTATTATAAGGTAAAAACCCTATCCCCCGGCTTGCGTTGCATTGTGTGATAGGACCTGGGTCTTATAATAGCTTCATTTTTCTTTATTTAGCATTGCGCTGTTTGTTTTATGCACTGGTATTCTTGGGAGGAAACCCGTTCCGTGTTACACGGCGTGGTCCCTTGATTTACCTAACTTTAAAAATAAAGATTAATAACTGCTTTAGTTCTCACACCAGTCCCATAACTGACCTGGAGTTTATTGTTTTAACCTAAACTCTGGGTGCCCTTATTTTCGACACGGGCAGCTAGTAGTTTTGGTTTTGCAGATTTATATTCACAGGATCCTGGTTTACAGCTGGAACGATATCCGGAAAGCTTTGTATCCGTATATCTACTTCTAGTTGTGTATTGTATTATTTTCCGCTGCGATGCATTTAAATCTCTGATATTTCTGTGTATATTCATTTATACTCTGTATATTCTTGTAATCTGATGCATTGTTGTAATATACAATGAAATGTTCTTCCGTCTGCGTTCTATTTTGTCGTGTTCTCAAAACAATTCGTTCTTTCTCTTCTCTTCGGAGACTGGGGAAGTTCGGGTCGTTTCATCGTGGTATCAGAGCTTTGGTTTACAAAGCTCAGAGAACAAGACACATTAGAACCATACGAAAGAATTCATCAGAAATTGGATTAGTAATATCCAATTAGAATGACTCGTTAGAGATGGGATCAGTAGTGTCCTAGAACGAGTGTGAAGAGTATATTTTTAAGATGAAAACCAATTTTGTTTTGAAAATCTAAACCAATTATTCGTATTTGATTATGTATTTATATTGATTTGGACAATCCAGTATATAAAGATTTTACATATACGTCTTGCAAACGTGTATTCGAAGTTTCAATGTATTGGATAGTTATAGGATCATACTCTAGTTGCCCGGGGATAATTCTGGTGACGGGGCACCATCGCCAGTATTAATTTTCGAGCGACGAAAGTGAGATTTCTATATTTCCTATTGACTGGTGTGAGAACCAAAATTAGATAGGGCCTATTGTTGTGATTTGGCATCAAAAACATGATTTCTGACTATGTATCAAAGTTATCAATTTGAAAACTCTAATCCACTAATTGATTGATGATTGTGTTGTTTGTTTATTTGGTTGATAATTTTGAACCATTTAGCCTAATTGAACCAAATATTGAATTATATTGAAAATTGGTTGTGTTTGCTTACATATACATATACTTACCTTGAACAGGTCATAGCAAAGAGGCTAGAGCCGAAGAATAAAATTTGTTTGCCCGACAAATAGGTACATGTTTACTATATAATTTACTGTTTTGTTTGGGTGATGATGATTTTATGAGCCTATTGGCTAGCTGCTTGGCTTTTTCTTTTTCTTTTTGAGATTAGAAGGACCGGAGAAGCTATTTGAAATTCCCCGATGCTCCCGGTGCAGGGGAGGTTATGGCGAAATTTTTCGAAAATTTAGGGTGTTAGCCAAATTTTTGAAATTTTTGAAAATTCTCAGAAAATGAAAAGTTGGAGAATGGAAGCCAGATCGAACGTAGAGTTGATTAATCAAACCACTTTCGACTTTGTTCCTTTTCGGGGACGAAAAGTTTTAAGTGGGGGAGATTGTAACAACCCGAAAATCTGGGCCAATTTAAAATTTTTATTTTGGCAATTTTAGCGTATTTTAAACATTTAAAATAGATTATTTTAAATAAAATCGACGATAAATTTATTTTGAATGGAATTCGACGTATATATTATATACGTCGTCGTTAGAATATAAATATTTATATATATAATTATAAATAGAATTGAAAATGGCGCGGTAGTTCGATAATTCGATTTCAAACTTCAATTGAACATACCGGGTGCAAAACAATCCGGATTTTAGTGAAACCAAAAACATTAGGATCTAATTGATGATGTCTTTCCAACGAATTCGAAAAATCAAAATTTCATAGCGGGAATCAAAAGATATGTCCAGTTGAAAATTATGAATAGTCGCTATGGAATTCAGGCCCTTAAAAATTGACATTCTGCAAACGACCTCGGATTTCGACGAAACCACTTTTGTTGGGTCCGTGATGTCAAATTATTGCTAGATTCCAAATTTCATAATTTTTCGAATCAATATGTGAGCGTGGCAAAGGAAAACGCGTTTGACCAGTTTCAGTTGATTTTAATCGACTGGAAAATGGCCATTTTTCCAACTGTCTCAGAATTCGACGAAATTAGTTTTGTTAGGACCGTATCGTCAATACGAAGCTAGAAAATATTTTTCGGGAATTTTTAGAGTTAGTATGTGACCCTGGTAAATTGAAATGTACGTTTAAAATTTAATATAATGATTTAAATGTTAATTTAAACGAAAACTGATCGTAACAGCCGAGTTGTGTTACGCAGCATATCCCATTGTGTTCAGAATGGGGGTAATTAGCTAGGAGCGACAGTCGTTGGGTCTCGATTAGGGTTCGATCAAAAAGTCTACTTGGAGGAGAATTAATTAATATATATATAATAATATAAATTTACATTTAACCCCCACCCTTCTTCATTTTCCTCAAACCAGAAAATCGATCCCCCAAATCTGAAAATGGCCGACGTTCTCCTCCCTCCACCGCACCGCCGACATCGAGCTACCCCCACGCCTCCTCCTCCTTTGCGATTCCTTTCTCCACCGCCTCCTTCCTCGCTTCAGCATCACGCACGATCCACGAACCCGGCCTTCACGCGAGAATCGAGACGCCACCACTTAACTGGGACCGCCGCTGTGCCAAGTGAGGTCATCTTCCCTTCGCCAGTCCTCCGCGAACCACCAGTGGGTCACCTCCAACGTCGCGAACCCTGTTGCTCTGCCCAGCCCCTTCGCAATCCCCTCGTCTGCCGGAGTCGGGTTGGATCCTGACAAGCTTTTGATGGTTGTGGCGATGTCAGTTCTAGTCGAGGTTGGAGGGTTCAAGTGTTACGGTCTGGAGTTTAAACAGAAAACAATACAGTGAGTTTTTAGCTTTGAAAATGATTTTTTATTTGCTTTGAAACCTGATTTTTGTTTGCTTTGAAAATTGAGTTTTCTTGAGTACAAAAAAAAAACCGATTTTTATTTTAGTATGAAAACTGATTTTATCCAGTTATGAAAGTAAAGATCGTTTGATTTTATATTTGAACAAAGGTAGGAATATAAAAATTCGATTTTTATATATTGAATAGCGAAGTAAAAATTCGATTTTTATATATTGAATAGCGAAGTAAAAATTCGATTTTTATATATTGAATAGCGAAGTAAAAATTCGATTTTTATATATTGAATGGCGAAGTAAAAATTCGATTTTTATATATTGAATAGCGAAGTAGAAATTCGATTTTTATATATTGAATAGCGAAGTAAAAATATTATTTTTATATATTGAACATCGAAGTAAAAATATGATTTTTATATATTGAACATCGAAGTAAAAATATGATTTTTATATATTGAACATCGAAGTAAAAATATGATTTTTATATATTGAACATCGAAGTAAAAATATGATTTTTATATATTGAACATCGTAGTAAAAATATGATTTTTATATATTGAACATCGAAGTAAAAATATGATTTTTATATATTGAACATCGAAGCAAAAATATGATTTTTATATATTGAACATCGAAGTAAAAATATGATTTTTATATATTGAATAGCGAAGTAAAAATGTGATTTTTACATATGTAGTGGCTACGGGCAAAGAAAGTGATATCGACGAGAACAGTGAAGATTTCCTGCATTAGGAGTGTCGTGAAGTTGGGATAGCTATCAGTGAGAACTTCTCACCTTTCAATTTAATTTTCTCTAGTTATAAATATATACTAGGATGCAGACGGTGTTTAGTAGCACCCGCCACAATCGTCCACAGACCATGGGCTTGTTTGTTTGGTTGCATAAATTAGTTAGATAATTTGATTTGAATTTGGTTGTTTGTTGAATTTGATTGATGTGTGAATGGCGTGGGCCTTCACTAGACCGGGGATAAGGCTAGGTCTTGTCCCGTTTCTAGTATCGTGCCGTTATGCCGCCGAAATTTCCTAAAAATAAGTTAGAAAAATAAAGATAACATTTTATTTAATAAATGAACCGAATAGAATATTCATAGGTTGAATAAAATAGTTTGATTGTTAAAAATATAATTTTTAACGTGAATGTGAATAAATATTCATTTACAAACCGGACGGTTTGTTTATGTACACCTATTTGAAGGACATTGATTGGGACGATAAATTTTACACATCGCCCAACTGCACAAATAAAAATCTGTGTTTGATTGCTTGAAACCCCACACGGGTATTGGGATGATATTTGACGTATACTAATCCCGATGTTTAGTTGTATGTCGATCGATTGATTGACAGGCTGTTATAAGCGTTGAATATTTATATTTGATGCTTATACAGTGTAGAATGCACTTTGGACGATGGTTGATTATTCATCGTTGTTGATATATACATGTGTTGTAGAAAATCCATATAATTAACATTATATGGTAATTGATTGGGCCTCATTCCAGTTTTAAAATATAAATATTTGAAAAGGAAATATTTGAAATAGAATATTTGAAAATAGGAATATATGAAGCCGTATTGAATAGATTGACGCCATTTTGACGTGAACGATATTTATATCAATTTTATTCATTTTATAATGAATATCGAAAGTGATTTCAAATCTGATATTTTGAAAAGAATTGAATATAAATAAATTCGAAGTGAAATTGAATAGAAATGAATTCGAATTGAAATTGAATTGAATTGAAAACGAACTGAAATTGAATTAGAAATCAATTTGAATTGAAATCAATTTGAAATGAAATTAAAATGAATTTAAATTGATATATTCAATTTTGATTTGAAATTGAATATAAAGTTGAAACTGTTTTGAAAATGAATTTAAAACGATTTATAAAGCACGTTTTGAATTGAACTCGACGAAGTATATATTATATATATTATATATATAATATAATGGCCTGAATAGAACGCGTCGCGCCGCGGCAGTTCGCGAATTTCGACCATTGACTTCGAATGGATATTGCGGGATATCCGACCGTCGGATTCTCCTAAAACTGGAACCGTTGGGTTCGTATCGAAAAGAGATTTCTAACGAATATTAGAAATTAGAAATCTAACGGTTGGATTTGGAATTATGTCCAAATCAAATTTAAAAAAGGTCGCTGTAAGTGCAGTTCGATGGCCATTGATGGAAATCAACTGTACAGGCCTTGATAAAATTATTAAAAATATCAATAAATTGGGTAAAATCATAAGAAATGATTTAGAAAGGATTGGGATGAAAAACTCCATATTTGAAAAGATAAAAATAGATTTTTATCGAAATGAACTAGTTTTGAACTAGAATTATAATTCTATTTATTTTTAAATAAATAAATTGAATTTGAAAAGGGTTTTAAAAATAACCAGAATCTCCAATGATTGCATTGGAGTGGATTTGAATCGAAATTGTCTTCGGAATATTTCGATGTTGGAATTCGTGATTATACAGATGTTGTTATGGAAATTTGAAAGATATATATATTTATATCGTTATTTCCAATACGACATTTGTTAATCGTAGAATTTGATATTGAATATAAGCCGATATATTTTCTATTCAGAGCCTTGTATTGAATATCAAATGTGATTTGGGTTTGTCGTGAATGGTGTCTTCATTAACACTATTCTTGAACCCAGTTGAGAAAAGATTAAATCTTTTTATTTAGATTTAATGAAGTGTACCAATTAAATAATATTTAATTGGAATTGAATTCGAATTAAATTTTGGGTTTATCGTGAGCAGTGTTTTAAATAACACTTGTTCTTTAACCCAATAATTAATGGAATGTGATCTTGGGGTTTATCGTGAACAGTGTTTTTAAATGACACTGATTCTTTAACCCCGTTAAAGATTAAAACTAAGTGGAGTTCTAATGAATCTTTAATTAGATTGAAAGGATCGAGAATGGAGTATCACCAGTTTTACTCCAGGCGTAGTTAAATCTTTAATTAGATTTGAACGTGAAATGGTAATTGAATTTACCGATAACACTGTGGTGTTAGATATGAAGTATTACCAGTTTTACTTCATGGGATGAATAGGTTGGAATTGGGAAATTAAAATAAATGATTACTTCGGTAAGGTTCGCTAATCCCGACTAGTTTGAATTGATATTCAAAAATAGATTAAAGAATAAATTTTAATGATTTATCTTTGATAAAATTAATGGGAACCTTTCCCTATGAATGTTAAATTTAGAAACTAACTGTTGGTTAGCCAAGCAGAATGGTTTTCTGGATATTGATCTGATGTTGGTTTCGGCCTTCGGGGTTAATATTTAGGGAATTATTCTCTTGATTAATTTACGGTTAGTGACTAATGAATTGGAATGAGGCGTATGTTGTGTTTGTGTAATACTTATTTAAAATATACGCGAGTTATTCGGAAAGACCGGGTTTATCCCATTCTGAATATTTGATACGACGATAAGTCGAAGATGAAGACGGTGGTCGAAGACCTGAAGTCTTCACGTCGTTTGGGTGATTACTGATGATCTTGATTGGGTTGTACACCCAAGAAGATGGAAACAATTGGTGATCGTCCAGACATACTTGGAGATCGATGGATATGCGGGGTACTAGGTGCCTCCGGTTTCGTTCAGGCCTAGAACGGACTTGTAAATGGACTGTGTGTCTGACATTGGATTTTAGTCTGTGTGATTGATTTCTATTAAATATATATCTGTTTGGCGGCGGAGAATTTATTCTCTTGCTTAACGCCCTTCTCTGAGACGTACGAGCTCAGGGGTTATATATTGATGGATATCAATCGCATGGAATGAATTGCCTGTGTGGCATGCTAAGATGCAAATGATCAAGGCTTCTGTTGAAAAGCAAAGTCTTGTGGTTGATGATCGAAGCACGGCCCTTGTGGCGTAGCTTTGTGTAATGTTTACTTCGTGAGTTTCGCACCCCGGTTGTGAACCAAAAACGGGAGAGGACGTCAGGGAGGGCATGCGTTTCTTTCTAGCTAGGGTGGTGTCAGTGACCTTCCAGCCCTGACATTTATATACTTTTCACCTGTGTGGTTGTTGCTGTTGCGAGGCGCCTCGGTTTGATCGGACGATCCGGGTCCGGTGGAGTCATTCGTTGGCTCATTTACGCCCCAAAGGGCGGGGAAACGCATGTTCAGGATTTAAGTTTAATCCACATCGGTGGACCGGCCCTGAGGATCCAAGGGTCGATGCGCTCTGACCCTGAGGCTCGGGCTAGACAGTCTCGAAGTCGGTGAGGACTATCTTTTGCCTCGGTTCATAGACGGAAATCCAATTTCCAAATACGCGACTTTGCGGTTTTATTTGTATAACCTATATATGGCGACATAGTGTTATGGGGCATTCATGCCGCCTATGATTGATACTTATGATTTGAAGTTGTTTTATACACTATACACTTATAATAGTATCAAATGATTTCTTTTAAACGTATCAAGCATTCTTGGCTATTATAAGGTAAAAACCCTATCCCCCGGCTTGCGTTGCATTGTGTGATAGGACCTGGGTCTTATAATAGCTTCATTTTTCTTTATTTAGCATTGCGCTGTTTGTTTTATGCACTGGTATTCTTGGGAGGAAACCCGTTCCGTGTTATACGGCGTGGTCCCTTGATTTACCTAACTTTAAAAATAAAGATTAATAACTGCTTTAGTTCTCACACCAGTCCCATGACTGACCTGGAGTTTAATGTTTTAACCTAAACTCTGGGTGCCCTTATTTTCGACACGGGCAGCTAGTAGTTTTGGTTTTGCAGATTTATATTCACAGGATCCTGGTTTACAGCTGGAACGATATCCGGAAAGCTTTGTATCCGTATATCTACTTCTAGTTGTGTATTGTATTATTTTCCGCTGCGATGTATTTAAATCTCTGATATTTCTGTGTATATTCATTTATACTCTGTATATTCTTGTAATCTGATGCATTGTTGTAATATACAATGAAATGTTCTTCCGTCTGCGTTCTATTTTGTCGTGTTCTCAAAACAATTCGTTCTTTCTCTTCTCTTCGGAGACCGGGGAAGTTCGGGTCGTTTCAGAAGAGTTTTAAATGAATGGTTTTGAATAATGATAAAGACCTGAGATGCCAATATACTTGACAATGCTATTGTGTGAATTGATAGTTAAAGACCCGATTATCAATGAAATAACTTATTGGACCTTTTTGACTTGTTGTTTCGAAGAGACCGGGATGGGAACTAGACCTAAAACCACTTCGAATCAACGTTGCGCTCGAAACTAACTTGCTGAAATTTATGATGGAGCATTGAAGACCGTAGATCTTCATGAACAGAAGAATTACTTATAATTTGTGGGTAGCTCCAATAAAAGAGATACACTATGGTTCTGTCGTAATTGAAATTTACGGATTGCAAGGACTACTCGTTACTGATCCTTGGGGTGATTCCTATATAAGGATGCGGTAGGAGGGTGCTTTCGGTTCATCCTGTTCCTGAGTGACTTGTATGGACGAATGTCTGACAGAGTATTTCCTGAAAACTTATGTACATTGATTTTTACAAACGTACCATAGTTGGTGGCCTAGAGGGACACTTCTCTTAGCTTAACCTCTAGGTTAATTTTTTGGACGTCAATTTGTGATTTGACTGATCTAACGATGTGGCATTCAAAGTAAATGATGGCCAGAAGTTCTAAAAAGTTAAACGTGACCTCAAGCCTCATCAACTGGGAAATGACAAAAATCGGGTAGGCAATATGGCTAGGTGGGTCATTCCCAAGCAGGGTATATTGTTACCGATCTAGAGAAAATTCATATTTATTCTTCTTTCTTTTTATGTATCTCCGCGGATGTACAGTGGACCCTAAAAACCGTAATGGGTAACAATATATTCGATACACTCAAGCTAAATGAGTGGTCGGTCATATGTTGGCTGAGTTGCAAGATGTTCTTGTTGAACCCCAATGTATAACATCTAGAGTACACTGATCGAAATGGTGATCCATTCCCCCAATAAGCGCCTTGCATTTTTTTTGATTTTATAATGAATATGTAGAGCGTGAGATGCAAGCGTTCTGCTAGATGGTTATTTATTTGTGATTTGATAGACACTATTATAATATCACTAGATTTTGAATATCAAAAATGTTTTGGGTTATAGTAAGGTAAAAATCGTCCGTGTTTATGTGTAGGCTGGTCTTACTATTATCCTTTTCTTTCAAAGGATATTTCTAAGTTAAGCAAGTTGTTTGTGTTACGAATTTATCGTTGAAAGTATTTCAGACTGATCCGGGTGAATTTTGCTTTGCTTCAAATGTGCTCGGGACAGACCAAGTATATTTCCAGGTTAGGTTTCGCTAGGAGTTCCAGAGAAGGTGTTGAAATCGAGATGTATTCCATATATTTACTGGTGCTTGTTATTTCCGCTGTGTGTTGTATTGATCTAAATGTATACTCTGATGTTGTAATACATATAGTTCTTGTAGAAAGCATTTGATATATTATATTTTGTCCATTCCGCTGTGAGATTATAACCATCTTATTCTTCTATTCTAATATTCTTTCTTTCTTCTCTCACCCTCTTATTTCTTTCTATTAACAATCTGGGATTTTGATACTTGGATTTTTGGGCAAGTAATACAAAGTTATGTATTCTTGTTGGAAATTCGAGCATCAAATTTTCCGGGTCATTACAATGATATCAGAGCTATTGGTTTAGTGATAACCTTGGGCTCTGTGACGTAACTCAATAGAGGTTGGGTTAGTAATACCCTACATTGAGTTTGAGTATATATATGAGAGCACGTATTTGTAATTTGATATGAAATTATTTTTAAAACTATTTTTGACTAGTATTTTGTAAAAAGAATAAAAATAGTTATTTTCTTAAATTATTACAATCAACTAATGTTGATTTGAATTGGAATTCAAAATGGGTCATGAAATTTCGGATATGATATTAACTTATGTTGATTTGAAATACATATCATGAGTTGGAATTGAAAAAAAATTGATTGATGTTTGGAGAATAAAAATGAATTCCAGTTAATGGACCCAAATAAAATGTCGGATTGTATGGTTGATTGCTTGAATGTAAATTTGAAAGCAAATAGATTTCATTGGAAACCAATAAATCAATAACTTCAAATATGGATGAGCACATTTAATTTAGCTTATGTTAAGTTAAAATGAATTATATAAGTCATGATTGGATTTGTGTATTAAAATAAAGTTTGGCGTAAGTCGATAAAAATATATGCAGATCAATGAATTCAAGTGGAATGTTTAAGAATTAATTGAATTGAATGGTTGAATTGTATAGGTGAATGAAACCGGTTGAGAACCCATGAATGAATTAATTCAAGTGGAATGAATTTAAAATTTGAGTGCTAGGAATCAATAAATGTATTCAAAATGGATTGATATTGGTTATTAATAAATCTCATATGAATTGTTGAAGTGGGTAATGTGAATGATTGAACCTATATTATGGAACTGATGAAATTCATCTGAGTTAAGAGCAGGTGCAAAAGAGCTAATCTATCTTTAAGCCAATTTGATTGAGACTGGATGCTAATTGAATCTAGTATGTTTAGAGCGGTATAATAATTGAGCACACTCGAGTATAGCTTGTGCTAATCTCTTAATAACGCTCAGAAAAGTTACACCTACGCAAAATACAATTTTTTTCGTTTTTGAATTGGGTTTTTCCTTTTTTCGACCATGTGGGTCGATGTACATAAATTTATTGTTCTTGCGATATTGCAGATGTCCCTCCGTATAGGGGAAACTCTGCCAAAAAAATTCCAAATTTAAAGGAGTTAGAAAATTTTTGAAAATTTTATTTACAAAAAAATGAATTGGGTTTCGATTAGAACTAATTGGATTTGTAAAACTTACTGGGTTTGTATCATCCTTCTTATCTTAGTAATTTCGGGGACAAAATTCTTTTAAGGGGGAAGGAATGTAACGGCCAAGATTTTTAACCGTTTTGTTTAAACATTTAATTTGTGTCTAAATGTTGATTTGGAATATAAATAAATTTTTATTTATTTATTTAACTAAGTTTGAACACATAATTTATAATTAATTATAAAACGAGCTACAGCGGCGCGGTATTTCATAATATAACGTTTTGAACTTCAATTGGTTATACAGAATCCAAAATAAGTCGGATTTCTTCGAAACAAGAATTGTCCGAATCTGTTTGATTATAATTTTCTAATGAAAGAGAAAATTCGAGTTTTCATATTGCAGATTTTGTTTTATGACCAAATCAAATTTTCAAATAATCACTATGGAACTCGTTAATAAATTATAATGATTTATTATACACAAATAAAGGATTTTTAATTTTATTTAATATTGTTTTAACCTGAAATATAATCAAAGTGGTTTCTGAATAGTTTTACATGCTATTGGGATATAATGGAAGATTAATAGAATTTTAAAATATAATTTAAAATGTTGTTGAAGTGGATTGTCAGTATATTATTCCACTACTATGTTTTAACCGAATAATTCAAATTATCAAAATTTATAAATCACTAACTCGACATCACGGTCCGACTAAGCATATATACTAAGTAACATTTCAATTTAATATAAATGCCTGATAGTGTGCGATAGTATAATGTATATTAATTAATCCATATTTGGAAATTCAAATGGATATATCTAAAAGGAAGAAAGGACGGTTTTTACATATCAATTACTTTTTGTTAGTCCTTAGGGTAACTTTGCTCTAGATAGCTATAATACACAACAGCAAATAGAAAGAATAAACAACTTTAAAACCAAGTTAAAAATTTCCATGCATCTGTTTTTGATTCAACGTATATTATTTTTCGGTTTTATAACCTATTGGCTCAGCTATGATATTTCACTTCGTCACCGACCTATGTGCACAGCTAATCTGAAAACCGAGACCCCTACGTTGTACCCAATGACAACGACTTTGTTCTTATCCTTAGTTCTCCTCTTATAAAACTCATTCAACTCTCTCTTCTTCGCTCAGGAAAATCATCTCCAAAAAAATGGGGACTTCAGCTATATCTTCTTCTCAAACAAAAACAAAACATCTTCGGCACCTTCTCCCCGCTTTCGCAATGAACCAATAATATATAAAACACAACGAAACAAGCTTCAGTTGTTTTCTCCCCACACTTCCAGTTTGTTATCAAAACAAGACCATGTAGTTTTCGGTAGGAAGCGTGAGTTTCGGTTCACCAGTGACGACGGCACTGGAGAATGAGGGTGTTTAAGCTTAGGGTGGTGAGGAAGATAGGAGATCGGGCTTGTGCAGGTGGGATGGGGGTGATGTAGACTATGGAGAAAAGAAGATCGGTGGAGATAGAAATCATTTCCGCGAACAATGAAGGGAAGGGTCTGTGTATCGGGAAGGGGGACTGGAGAGGCATGTTGGTTTCGCTGTTAGAGGGGGAGCGATTGTTTTATATAGAGAAGAAGAAGGGAACCTGTGTATTTTTATAACGTAGAAGAAAAATGTATAGAAGTGGATAGGTTGGAGTTTGATTTGCTGGAGCAGATGAAGTGAGTGGGAGAAGAAGATGAAACAAGAGGGGTCGGGTGTTTGCATGGAACAGCTTGGCAGTATGACTGTGGTGGAGCTGCTGTAAGCCGGAAATGGTGCGAGGGCATTGATGTGTTGAAACCAAGGGGAAATCGATGGCTATGTGAGTAACATAGGTGGTGGACGTGATGGGGAGAAGGACTAATGGCGTGAGGTAAGCGAATCAATGGTGGTGTATTTGGAACGAAGTATGGGTTATGATGGGTACTGGAAGAACGAACGACGCGTGGAGTAAAACATGGTTAATGAACTAAATTAAGGTAAATTAACAGTAAAGAAAGTTTCTCTTAAGCCATAATTAAATTAATAATCATATGATAAATTATAAAACGTATGTAGTGTTAATTCATGACAGGGTATGAAGTTAAAAATGAGAAAGGGAAAAGGATGGAGAGAGTAAAGAAGTTGGTGGGAAGCAGTGAAGAAGTGTGGTTCACGTAAAAAGAAATGAAGAGGGAGTGGTTAAAGTTGCATAACGACGCAGGAAGGAAGCGGTTTTGTGAGAAGCAGGTTTGTTCTTGGAAGAAGAAAACAAAATTCGTACATTGGAAAAAAATGATAAGTAGATGAGTGCGGGAATATATGGGTGGCGCGGAGGATTGTTGAGATAGAGTGTTGTGCATGCTGAAGTTTCCAAGATGGACGAAGAAGACGGAATATAAACTGGCTCGTGATTCCTCTTATAAAGTAATTGAAATTAATTAAGTAATAATTAAAGAAGTTAATTATTTCATTAAAAAAATTTGGACTAATATTGTTTAAGTCGTGCCAAGTTTAAAGTTAATTCGGCTATGATTCTGAATTTACAATCGTGGTGTCCAGACTTGTAGAGAACTCAATGTGTTATTTTGATGATCCAAAATAATTAGTCAAATGAAACGTACAATTAAGAAATAACTAATTAATTAAACCATACATACTTATAATTTCTATAACTCTTATGTATATGAACATAATTGAACGAAATCAAGGGCGTTGGAATCACGATGGAAAAATACAACACTGCTGAGCTGATTCAGAAGGGTTCAAAATCAACTGGGATTTTCGTAAATTTTAAACACATGTTTAAAATTAAACGAAATAACGCTGAAATTGAACCGAAACAAGTTGACTTAATTCTCACGCCTTCTGAAATACTGTGAGGTGATTAAATTCATATCGTTATAATTTACCATTGGTAGTATAAATTTGGTTGCTTGGTTGATTATTGGACGTTTATTGGTTGTCGACATTATTTATGTCGAACTGAATGATTATTTCAAATATTATTATTATTAAATGGTGCGATACAGGGAAGAACATGTTGGAGGAATCCAACTGCATTCCTCAAATATTATACATACTTTTACTTTTATATAAAGTTTGTATGCACTGGCTGAACCCGAATGACACTAAAAACCTGTTTGGATGTTGAACCCCCATTATTACGAAATTAAAACTACATATTGAATTTGGTAAATCATGCATTGAACCTAGGTTTTGTTAGCTCTTTCTCGGTTTTGTTGCCATGAATATATACGTTGTTTTATGATATTGATTTGGCTGTAATTTGCCAAAGTTGAAATAATATTATTTTCAAATGTCTGTTCTATTAATTATTATACTAGTTATTATTATGAGGAAATGGATATTGTTAATATTTATTTATGTTACTATTTTGCTATTGATAACACTTGTATTACTATCGTGAAGTCTACAAGTGATATATGATATATGTGTTACAAAATGAATACCATCACCAAAAGATTTATTATTTATCTTAATCAATATTACAATAATTAGTATCAAGTTAACAATGTATTTAGCATGTGATTGCACATTTTTGTCACTTACTAGGATCTACCGTTGTCCTTTCTTAAAAAATAATGAGTTATAACAAAATATATCATGCCCTCCTTATTTTGTATAGCTGCTAACTACATTTTTAAAATTAATTCTTGAAACTTATACTTAATTAGCATAGAACTGAAAAAGTATAGTGCATTTTTACATCATGCTTCAATTACTACAATCGCATACTTGTCTATTCAATTTAATTTATGAAACATACCGTCATCAACATGGAATGATTACTGATCTGTGAACCCTTGTCATACTATATACAAAAATACATTGTGGATGTTGTTGCTCTAATCTTCTTAACATTCCAAATATGTAGGTTTCTCTATTAAATATTGTTGACCTACTTTATGACTAGGCCACCCAAAGTCTAGATAGTCATGATCACATATGTTAGAAAACAAGATGTAACGACCCGGAAAATCAGAACCAAATTAAAAAATTTATTTTGGCAATTTTAATGAATTTTTAACATTTAAAATGAATTATTTTAAATAATAACGACGGAAAATTTATTTTGAATAGAATTAGAATGTATATATTTATTTAAATCGAAAGTAGAATATAAATATTTATTTTAATTATAAAAGGAACTGAAAATAACGCGGTAGTTTGAAAATTCGATTTCAAATTTCAAATGAATGTACAGGATTCAAAATAAACCGGATTTTAGCAAAACCAAAAATTTTAGAATCTATTTGAAAATATATTTCCAATAATCCGAAAAATTGAAATTTCATAGCGGGAATTAAAAGGTTTTGCCCAGTTGAAAATTCGGAATAGTCGCTATGGAAAATATAGCCCCTAAAAATAGTGATTTTGCAAACGACCTCCGTTTTCGACGAAACCACTTTTGTTGGATCCGGGATGTCGAATTATTAGTAGATTACAAAATTCATAATTTTTGGAATCAATATGTGAGTGTGGTAAAGGAAAACGTGTTTTGATAGTTTTAGTCAATTTGGATCGACTAGAAAATGGTCATTTTTCAAACGGTCTTCAAATTTGATGAAATTAGTTTGTTAGGACCACATCGTCAATACGTAGCTAGAAATAATTTTTTTGGAATTTTTGGGGTCCGTATATGGCCCTAGTAAATTGAAATATGCGTTTAAATTGAATATACAGATTAATATTTTGATTTTGATGGAAACTTCTCGTAACAGCCGAATTGGCTCACGATACATATCCCATTGTGTTCGGAATGGGGGTAATTAGCCATGGACGACAGTCGTTGGGTCTCGTTTGGATTTTGAATAAAAAAACTACTTTTTTGGATTCAAATTAAATAAATTATACAAATTTACACTTAAGCACCCCCCCAAAATCCATTTTCACATTCTTTGTTTCACTCCTCCCTCCAGATCGATTTTTGTGATCGAAATAAATGGAGACGCCGCCGTTCTCCATCGCCACCCCTGATGCTCTGCCCCATCTCCTCCGCCACAGCCGACGCCACCAACCTCCACCTCCATCGCACTACCCTCCTCTCTCCATTCAGATCGAACCCACGTTGAGCCCAAGCCCTAAAATCGATCAAAACCGCCACCACTAGCCATGCTCATCCCTGCGCCTCCACCTGATGAGATCGTCAAACCCTCAGCAACTCCGGTGCTCGCATGAAGACCCCCTCCCTCCGACACAAGATTCAATTTTTACCAATCAAGATGAGGTTTTTTCTGTATTTTTTAATCTGATTTTATTTTAAGTAAAAAACATAGTTTCTAATCAGTTTTTATTTTATATAATACACAGAAGAAAATCAGTTTTTATTTGATGTAAATACATTGTTAAATTATTTAAAAAAAAACATATTGGAGTGATTTTTTTTACTACATAAAAAAAGTGATTTTAATTATAAAAATATGATTATTTTTTTATATGTAATCGTTTAGAAATAAAAGTATGATTTTATTATGTGAAGAACAAAGTAAAGGTATGATTTTTTAATAAAGAAAAGGTTAGGATTTTCGTATATATGTTTATGGAATAAAGCTTCGATTTTCATATATATGTTTATGGAATAAAAATCTGATTTTTACATATATGGATAAGGTATAAAAATTCGATTTTTATATACGTAATAACAATATAAAAATATGATTATTATGTATGAAGTACAGAGTATAAAAATATGTTTTTTCATATATGTTGTAGCAAAATAAAATTTTGGTTCATATATATATAACAGCGATATAAAAGTGAGTTAAAAATGGGATTTTTAACATAAACGGTGATAAACATATTTCATTGAAAACACGGTGAAGGACACAACGAGCGAGAAAGGAGTAGAATCCAAACCGTTCAAAAATAAAGAATGATGGAGTGGATCCCAAAGGTGAGAACTTCTCACTTTAATTTACTTTCTAGTTAAAAATATATACTTGGATGCAGACGGTGCTTAGCAGCACCTGACACCCGTCGTCCACAGACCATGGACGACTTGTTTGTTTGTTTGATTGTGTTGTGAAAATTGTTTGTGATGTGGAATGGAATAAATAAAATATTCAAGTGTTGAAAATAAAATATTTTATAGTTAAAAATATAATTTTTGACATGTATATGAATGGAATAAATATTCATAAACAAATCAGACGATTTGTTTATGTACACACATTTGACCGATATTGATTAGGACGATAAATTTTACACATCGCCCAACTGCACAAATAAAATTCATTATTTGTTGGTTGAAACCCCACACGAGTATTGGGATGATATATGACATACACTAGTCCCAATATTTAGTTGTATGTCAATCGATTGGTTGACAAACTATGTAAGCGTTGAATATTTTTATTTAATGCTTATGTAGTGTAGAATGCACTTTGGATGATGGTTGATTGTTTATCGTTGTTGTTGTATACATGCATTGTATGAAATCCATATAATCAACATTATATGGTAATTGACTGTGTCTGATTCCAGTTCAGAAAGAACGAATATTTTAAAATAACGAATATTTTAAAATAATATTCAGAAAAGAATCAAAATCTGATTTTGATGTCCGATTTGGGATGGACACGAATATATATAAATCTGTAAAGCCGTGTTGTTTAGATTAACGCCATTTTGACATGAACGATATTTATATCGATTTTATTCATTTTTATAATAAATATCAAAAAGGAATTGATTTCAAAACCTGATGTTTGAAAATATTATCATTTATATATTAATGATATGAAATATCCAATTTTGATTAGAAATTTAATATGAAGTTGAAATCGTTTTGAAAACAAATTTAAAACGATTTTTAAAATACGTTTTAAATGGAAATCGACGAAATATATATTATATATATTATATATATAATATAATGGTCTGAATAGAACGCGCCGCACTGCGGCAGTTCGCGAATTTCGACCATTGACTTCGAATGGACATTTCGGGAGATCCGACCGTCGGATTCTCCTAAAACCGGAACCGTTGGGTTTGTATCAAAAAGACGAATATTAGAGATTTGAAATCTAATGGCTGGATTTGGAATTATGTCCAAATCAAATTTGAAAAAGGTCGCTGTAAGTGCAGTTCGATGGCCGTTTATGGAAATCGACTGTACGGGCCTTGGTAAAATTATTAAAAATATCAATAATTAGTGTAAAATCATAAGAAATGATTTGGAAAGAATTGGGATGAAAAATTCCATATTTGAAAAGATAAAAATAGATTTTTATCAAAATGAACTAGTTATGAACTAGAATTATAATCTATTTATTTCTAAATAAATAAATTGGATTTGAAATGGTTTTAAAAATAACCAGAATTTCCAATATATGGATTGGAATGGATTTGAATTGAAATTAACTGCGGAATATTTCGATATTGGATTCCGTGATTATACGGGCATTGTGGAGGAATTTGGAAGATATATATATAACGTTATTCCAATACGATATTTGTTGATTTCAGAATTTGATATTGAATATAAGCCGATATATATTCTATTCAGAGCCTTGTATTTAATATCAAATGGGATTTGGGTTTGTCGTGAATGGTGTCTTCATTAACACTGCTCTTAAACCCAGTTGAGAAAAGATTAAATCTTTTTATTTAGATTTAATGAAGTGTACCAATTAATTAATATTTAATTGGAATTGAATTGGAATTGATTTTTGGGTTTATCGTGAACAGTGTTTTAAATAACACTTGTTCTTTAACCTGATATTTAATGGAATGTGAATTGGGTTTGTTGTGAACTGTGTTTTAACGACATTCGTTCTTTAACCCGATTTATAGTGAAATGGGATTTGGAATTTATAAATCTTTTTGATAAGATTTAAAGGAGATTTTCCAAAGTAAAGTTTTCCAATTTAACATATTAAATTGGAATTCGATTTGGTAATAATCGAAGTGAACTTATGTAGAGGAAGACTGTTAACATATATGGAACTTAAAAGGCGTTGCCGTTATTCCATTTATATTAATGGTTGGATATGGGTGTTCATATCGATTATATATATTGATCTGTATTCCGTGAAGATACCATTGTTAATGGAATGTGATTTTGGGTTTATTGTGAGTTGTGTTTTAAATGACATTAGTTCTTTAACCCACTTAAAGATAAGATTAATTTCTTAACTGTGAAGAAAATCATTAACTAATGATTTCTGGAAATTAAAACTGAATTAGAGTTTTAATGAATCTTTGAATAGATTGAAAGGAGAATTTGATAACAAAAATTATCAAATTCAAGAAATGGTCGAGAATGGAGTACACCAGTTTTACTCCAGGCGCTAGTTAAATCTTTAATTAGATTTGAACGTAAAATGGTAATTAATTTCACCGATAACACTGCGGTGTTAGATATGAAGTATTACCAGTTTTACTTCATGGGATGAATAGGTCGGGATTGGGAAATAAAATAAATGATTACTTTGGTAAGGTGCGCTAATCCCGACTAGTTTGGATAAACCATAATTTGGTTTGAATTGATATCCAAAGGAAGATTAAAGAATAAATTTAAACAATTTATCTTTGATAAAATTAATGGGAACCTTTCCCAAAGTATAAGAATATTTGAATAAAGGAATATTCTGGATTGGAATGAGGCGTATGTTGTGTTTTATAGCACTTGTTTATTATATACGCGAGTTATTCAGAAAGACCGGGTTTATCCCATTCTAAATAACTGATTCGACGATGTGTCGAGGATGAAGACGGTGGTTGAAGCCCGGAGGTCTTCACATCGTTTGGATGATTACTGATGTCTTGATTGGGATGTACACCCAAGACAAGGTAATAAGTGGTGATCGTCCAGACGTACTTGGAGATCGACCGGATATGTCAGGACCTCTCTCCTGTATTGGACATACGGGACGAGGAATAAGGTACCTTCGATTTCGTTCAGACCCAGAACGTACTTGTAAATGGATGTGTCTCTGACATCAGATTTCATTCTATGTGATTGATAGACATCGGTTGCATAGCGTGAATTGCCTATGTGGCATGTTGAGATGCAAATGATCAAGGCTTATATTAGAAAGTAGTCTTGTGGTTGATGACAAAGCACGGCTTTAATATAGCATAGCATTGTGTAGCGTTAATTCGCGAACCTCACACCCCGGTGTGAACTAGAAATGGGAGAGGACATCAGGGAGGACATGCGCTTCCTTTTAGCTAGGAGTGGTGTCAGCGTTTTGCAAGCCTTGACGTTTTACTTATGTGGATGATGGACAGCAAGGCGTCTCGGTTATTTCAGTCTCTGCAGAGCCGATGGATGGTCTTTATACAGACCAGATTGATGCCCCATAGGGCGGGAAAATGTAGTGTTCAGGCATTTTAATCCACATCGAGTGTACCGGCCCTGACGATCCAAGGGCCCACCTGAGTTTGGGTCCTGAGACACGGGCTAGAGCATCTCGAAGCGGTAAGGATGATCCCTTGCCTTGGTTCACAGACGAAATCCAACTTCCAATACGCGACGTTTGCGGTTTTGATTGTAGAGCCTAGTATCGGCGACACAATATATGGTACCCATGCCGCCTAGGATTGACACATTTATATTTGAAGATGTTTTATAAACTATGCACTTATATTAGTATCAAATGATTTGTTTTAATGTACCAAGCATGTTTGGTTGTTATAAGGGAAAACCCTATCCTCCGGCTTGCGTTGCATTGTGTGATGGGACCTAGGTCTTATAATAGCCTCATTTTTCCAAAAAAAACATTGTGCTATTTTGTTATATGCACTGGTATTCTTGGGAGGAAACCCGTTCCATGTTATACGGCGTGGTCCCTTGATATATCTGAGTTAAAGTAAATTTTTAAACAACTGTTTTAGTTCTCACGTCGGTCACATGACTGACCTGGAGTTTATTGTTTTAACCTAAACTCTTGGTGCCCCTGTTTTCTACACGGGCAGCAAGTAGTTTTGGTTTTGTAGATTTATATTTACAGGATCCTGGTTTACAGCTGGAATGATATCCAGAAAGCTCTGTATCCGTATATTCCTTTCAGTTGTGTTTTGTGTCATTTTTCCGCTGCATTGTAACTTGTAAATCTCTGATATTTTTCTAATGTATATTTTTTTTATACTCTGTATATTCTTGTACTTTGATGTAAATTATTGTAATAAGTAATGAAATGTTCTTCTGTTTGTGTTCTAATTCGTCTTGTCCTCAAAGCAATCCGGACTTTCCTTCATGGGGAAGTTCGGGTCGCTACATTTGGTATCAGAGCTTTGGTTTACAGAGCTTGGAGAACAAGACATGTTAGAACCAAACGAAAGAATTCATCAGAGATTGGATTAGTAATATCCAATGAGAATGACTTGTTAGAGATGGGATCAGTAGTACCGTAGAATGAGTCGGAAGAGAGTTGTTTTCAAATAAAGATGAAAACAATTTTTGGTTTTGAAAATTTAAATCCATTATTCGTATTTGAATATTATTTTCATATTGATTTGGACAATCAAGTATATAGAGATTTTAATGTACGTCTAATCCATGTGTATTTGAAGCCTCGAGTATACTGGATAGATATAGGATCACACTTTAGTCGTCTGGGGATGATACTGGTAATTGTGATTACATTACCAGTATTTATTCTCGAGTTTCGAAAGTAGGATATCTATATGATTCCAATTAACTGGTGTGAGAACCAAAACTAGATAGGGTTACTTGTTTTGAGTTAGCATCAAAAACATGATATTCTGTATATGTATCAAAATTATGAATTTGAAACGTTAATCCATGATATAAAAAATTCGATCTTTATATAAGAATTAGAAATATAAAAATATAATTTTTATATAGAAAGAAGCATTGTAAAAATATATGAAATAAAATAAAAATATGATTTTTATTTATTGAAATGAAGCAATAAAAATATAAATTTTATTATGAACAGCGGGGCAAGGACGGCATTAGAATTTCAAACAGATCCAGACGGTTCAGCAGTTCAAAAGCAAAGCACGGCGGAGTGGAACCCTCTGTGAGAACTCCTCACTTTTATTTTTATTTCTAGTTTGAAATATATACTAGGATGCAGACGTGCTTATCAGCACCTGACACCCGTCGTCCACAGACCATGGATGACTTGTTTGTTTGATTGCTGCGTTGTGAAATTTGATTGTGTGATGTGAAATGAAATAAAATATTTTATAGTGAAAAATATTTTATAGTTAAAAATATAATTTTTAACGTGTATATAAAATAAATATTTATAAACAAACCGGACGGTTTGTTTATATGCACTAATTTGACTGATATTGATTGGGACGATAAATTTTACACATCGCCCAACTACACAAATAAAATCTGTGTTTGTTGATTTGAAACCCCACACGGGTATTGGGATGATATTTGACGCACACTAATCCTGATTGTTTAGTTGTATGTCAATCGATGGGTTGACAGACTGTGTAAGCGTTGATTGTTGATATTTAATGCTATGTAGTTGTGTGGTGCACTCTGGATGATGGTTGATGATTTATCGTTGCTGTTATATACATGTGTTGTAGGGAATCCATATAATTAACGTTATATGGTAATTGATTGGGCCTCATTCCAATTTGGAAAATAAGAAATATAAATTCATGTGTTGACATAACGACACGAACTCCCCCGGTAAGGAAAGCCCGGATTGAGATGAGAACAACACACATCGGAACGCAGACGGAAGAACATTTCATTGTATATTACAACAATTCCATCAGATACAAGAATATACAGAGTATAAATGAATAAATTACATTCGATAAATATCAGAGATTTAAATTACATTTAAATACATCGCAGCGGAAAATAATACAAAAGCACAACTAGAAGTAATGCACGAATACAGAGCTTTCCGAGCATCGTTCCAACTGTAAATCAGGACCCTGTGAATATAAATCTGCAAAACCAAAATTACTATCTGCCCGTGTGGAAAATAGGGGCACCTAGAGTTTAGGTTAAAACAATAAACTCCAGGTCAGTCATGTGACTGGTGTGAGAACTAAAACAGTTATTAATATTGGTTTTAAAGTTTGGTAAATCAAGGGACCACGCCATATAACACGGAACAGGTTTCCTCCCAAGAATACCAGTGCATAGAACAAACAGCGCAATGCTAAATAAAGAAAAATGAAGCTGTTATAAGACCCAGGTCCCATCACACAATGCAACGCAAGCCGGAGGATAGGGTTTTTACCTTATAACAGCCAAAGCATGCTTGATACGTTTAAAACACATTATTTGATACTATTATAGGTGTACAGTGTCAAAACAGTTTCAATCATAACTACCAATCATAGACGGCATGGGTACCATATATCATGTCGCCATACTAGTTTTACAATTAAAACCGCAATATCATGTATTGGAAATTGAATTTCCGTCATGAGTCGAGGCAAGGGGCAAGCTCCTCTCCGCGTTCGAGACACTCTAGCAATGCCTCAGGACCCCACTCTGATCCTTTGGAACCTCCAAGGCCAGTCCTCTCTTACTTTTGAGGATTAATTATTCCTGAACACACGTTTCCCGGTCCTTACAGACCTATATCCGAGGCGCCTCGTATCCAACAACCACACAGGTGAAAAGTATATAAATATCAGGGCTGTAGGTCACTGACACCACCCTAGCTAGAAAGAAATGTCGTGCACTCCTTGGGTCCGTCTCCCGTTTTTGACTCATACCGAGGTGTGAGGCTCGCGAATTCACGCTATACACAAAGCTACGCCACACAGGCCGTGCTTTGATCATCAACCACAAGACTTTGCTTTTCAACAGAAGCCTTGATCAATTGCCACTTACGCGTGCCACACTGGCAATTCACTCCATGCGACTGATGTCCATCGATATACAACCTCTGAGCTCGTACGTCTCAGAGAAGGGCGTTAAGCAAGAGAATAAATTCTTCGCCGCCAAACAGATGTATATTTAATAGAGATCAATCAACACAGAATAAAATCCAATGTCAGACACATAATCCATTTACAAGTTCGTTCTGGGTCTGAACGAAACCGGAGGCACTTTCCTCGCATATCCATCCATCTCCAAGTACGTCTGGACGATCACCAACTGTTTCCCTCATCTTGGGTGTACATCCCAATCGAGATCATCAGTAATCACCCAAACGATGTGAAGACTTCCGGTCTTCAACCACCGTCTTCATCTTCGACATCTCGTCGAATCGGTTATTCAGAATGGGTATAACCCGGCCTTTCTGAATAACCCACGTATATAATAAACAAATGTTACACAAACACAACGAACGCCTCATTCCAATTCAGAATATTCTTTTATTCACAAAATCACATTCTTAGGGAAAGGTTCCCATTAATTTTATCAAATATAAATTCTTCTAAATTTATTCTTTAATCTTCCTTGGGATATCATTTCAAACTAGTCGGGATTAGCGAACCACACCGAAGTGATTATTTGTTTTATTTCCCAATCCCAATCTATTCATCCCCTGGAGCAAAACTGTTGATACTCCATTTCTAACACCACGGTGTTATTGGTAAAATCAATTACCATTTCACGTTTAAATCTAATTAAAGATTTAACTATCGCTTTGGAGCAAAACGGGTGGTACTCCATTCTCGATCACCTTTCAGATTTGATAATTTAAATTATCAATTCACATTTTAATCTAATTAAAGATTCATTAAAACCCTATTTAGTTTAATCTTTTCAAAAATCAACATCCTGTCTTTAACTGGGTTAAAGAACCAATGTCATCTAAAACACGATTCACGACAGACCCAAATCACATTTTATATTAAATACAAGGCTTTTAATAGAAAATATATCGGCTTATATTCAATATCAAATTCTGAAACCAACAAATATCGTATTGGGAATAACGATATAAAATATATCTTTCAAATTCCTATAACAATATCTATATAGTCACGAAATCCAACATAGAAATATTCCGAAGATAATTTCGATTCAACACCAGTCCAATCCATGTATTGGGAATATTGATTATTTTTAAAATCACTTTCAAATTCAATTTATTTATTTCAAAAATAAATTGATTTTAATTCTAGTTCAAAACTAGTTCATTTCGATAAAAATCTATTTTTATCTTTTCCAATGTGGAATTTTTCATCCCAGTTCTTTCCAATCCACATATTATGATTTTACACAAATTATTAATATTTTTAATAATTTTATCAAGGCCCGTACAGTCGATTTCCATCAGCGGCTATCGAACTGCACTTACAGCGACCTTTTTCGAATTTGATTTGGACATAATTCCAAATCCAATCGTTAGATTACAAATTTCTAATATTCATTGGAAAGCTCTTTTCGATACGAACCAAATGGTTCCGGTTTTAGGAGAATCCGACAGTCGGATCTCCCGTAATGTCCATTCGAAGTCAATGGTCGAAATTCACGAACTGCCGCGGCGCGGCGCGTTCTATTCAGGCCATTATATATATAATATATATATATATATTATATATATTTCATCGATTTCCTTTTAAAACGTACTTTATAAATCGTTTTAAATTCGTTTTCAAAACTATTTCAACTCTATATTCAATTTCAAATCAAAATTGAATATTTCCTATCATTACTATATAAATGATAATATTTTCAAAACGTTATATTTTGAAATCACTTCTTTTCTATATTCATTATAAAAACGAATATAATCGATATAAATATCGTCCACGTCATAATAGCGCAACTCTAATCAACAGGGCTTTATATATTTCAATAAATTCGTTATTCTATTCAACAAATGAATATTTATTCTATTCAACACATGAATCTATATTTCTTTCAACACATGACTAATCTCAACACATGAGTATTGTCAACACATCACTATTTTTGTCATGTAAAATATTTTATAAAATTATGGTATCTATCGTTTGATTTTTAAATCAGACTCCACCGTGAAGTAGTTCTAATTTTAAATATGATAAAGATGTAAATTTTATTGTTAAAATATTTTACTCAACACTTGAATAGTTTCAACACATGAACATTGTCAACACATGAATATTTCCCCGATTGGAATGAGGCCCAATCAATTACCATATAATGTTAATTATATGGATTCCATACAACACATGTATATAATAGCAACGATAAACCATCAACCATCATCCAAAGTGCACAACACAACTGCATAAGCATCAAATATAAATAATCAACGCTTACACAGCCTGTCGACCAATCGATTGACATACAATGAAATAATTGGGATTAGTGTACGCCAAATATCATCCCAACACCCGTGTGGGGTTTCAAATCAACAAACACGGATTCTTTATTGGTGCAGTTGGGTGATGTGTAAAATTTATCATCCCAATCAATATCAGTCAAATCAGTGTATATAAACAAATCGGCCGATTTGTTTATAATTATTTATTTCCTCACATTCACGTTAAAAATTATATTTTTAACGATAAAATATTTTTAACAATATAAATATTTTATTTCCTTTCAACACAAGAATATTTTATTATTCAATCGTTCCACAACACAATCAATTTTCACAACACATCAATCAAACAAACAAGCCATCCATGGTCTGTGGATGACGGGTGTCTGGTGCTGCTAAGCACCGTCTGCATCCTAGTATATATATATATAACTAGAAAAAGAAATTGAAGAGTGAGAAGTTCTCACCAAAGCTATCCCAACTTCATGACACTTCAAAAGTAGAAGTCTTCGCCGTTCTCGCCTTTTGTCACTTTCGTTACCCGTAGCCACTACATATATAAAAATCACATTTTTATATTGTTGCCATGTATATAA
Organism: Allium sativum; assembly: GCA_030737875.1. NCBI lineage: Eukaryota > Viridiplantae > Streptophyta > Magnoliopsida > Asparagales > Amaryllidaceae > Allium > Allium sativum. The sequence continues at coordinate 328,051,010 of CM060926.1, forward strand.
AAATCATATTTTTATAATTACTCCTTATGGATAAAAATTCCATTTTTACATCGCTACTATATAGATAAAAATTCTATTTTTACATCGCTACTATATAGATAAAAATTCTATTTTTACATCGCTACTATATAGATAAAAATTCTATTTTTACATCGCTACTATATAGATAAAAATTCTATTTTTACATCGCTACTATATAGATAAAAATTCTATTTTTACATCGATGTTAATAGAATAAAGATTATATTTTTATCACGCTATTCTTTATAAAAAGATTTCTCTTTTTCAAATATATAGATTTCGCCCTTTCAAATATAAAGATTTCGCCTTTTCAAATATAAAGATTTCGCCTTTTCAAATATAAAGATTTCGCCTTTTCAAATATAAAGATTTCATTTTTATTTCATCACTATAAAATCACCTCTTTATTTCAACGTATATATAATAAAAATCAGATTTTTATTTCGCAACATATACAAAGATGATATTTTTACTATTTTACCTATATAAAAATTATATTTTTATATTTATACAATATAAAAGATTATATTTTTATTATCTATATTATATAGAAATTTTATTTTCAATACACTACTTATATAAAAATAGTATTTTTATATCTTCTACTATATAAAGGTCATATTTTTATTATTCTACACAAGTAAGAATCATATTTTTATGCTCCTTTTAAACATAGAAAAATCCTATTTTTGATCTTCTTTTCAATCAAAGAAAAATCCTATTTTTATATCACTTGTATATATATAAAAACTCTATTTTTATTTTCAAAGCAAATCTATTTCAGCTTTTATAACTTAATAAAATCGATTTTCATAACTAAATAAAATCAAATTTTTAACTGTCTTATACACAAACTACATTTAAATCAATGCATACTTAATATTTAAACTGAAAAAGAAATAGAATTAAATAAATAAAAACTTATGGTTAAAATGGAAGGGGGGCTGCTCATAGTCGGAGAACGGCGGCAGGTGGCGGCATGGGCGAGGCTAGGGGGCGCGGTGGCACAGTAGGGTCTGCTAGCGCGGGCGGCGTAGGTGGAATCGCGACAGTGGGGGTTTCTCGAGAGTGGGAGGCTCGAATCAGTCGAGCTGGGCTAGAGGAGGAGGAGAGGGGATCGGAGCGGATGGGGGCTTGGCTGGTGGAGCGGCGGCGGTGTTGATCGCCAGGGGAGGGCGACGGGGTCTGGCGGTCTTCCATTTTTTTTTTCAGTTCTGAGAATGAACAATGGGGGGGCCAAAGGAGTTAAAAGGATGAGAGAGAAGAGTTTTATATTTAATTATTTAATTATTTTATTTCAAATAGTTGACTTTTTCATTTGACCTCTAAACGAGGTCCACCGCCTGTCGTCTATAGCTAATTACCCTCATTCCGAACACAATGGGATATGTACCGTAAGCTGATTCGATCGTTTTGATCAGTTTCCGTTAAAATCAACATATAACTCTATATATTGAATTTGAACGCGCATTTCAATTTACCGGGGTCACATACGAACTCTATAAATCCCAGAAAAATATTTTCTAGCTTCGTATCGACGATACGGTCCTAACAAAACTTGTTTCGTCGAATTCTGATACCGTTGGAAAAATGGCACGCTCACATATTGATTCGAAAAATTATGAAATTTGGAATCTAGCAATAACTTGACATCACGGACCCAACAAAAGTGGTTTCGACGAAATCCGAGGTCGTTTGCAAAATGGCTATTTTCAAGGGCCGAAATTCCATAGCGACTATTCAGAATTTTCAACTGGACATATCTTTTGATTCCCGCTATGAAATTTCAATTTTTCGGATTCGTTGGAAAGATATTATCAAATAGATCCTAATGTTTTTCGTTTCACTAAAATCCGGATTGTTTTGCACCCGGTACATTCAATTGAAGTTTGAAATCGAATTATCGAACTACCGCGCCATTTTCAATTCTATTTATAATTATATATAGTTATTTATATTCTAACGACGACGTGTATAATATATACGTTCGAATTCCGTTCAAAATAAATTTCTTGTCGATATTATTTAAAATAATCTATTTTAAATATGCAAAATTCGCTAAAATTGCCAAAATAAAAATTTTAAACTAGCCCAGATTTTCGGGTTGTTACAGTTGAATAGTAAATAAATTCATGTGTTGAATTGAAAATAAATTCATGTGTTGAATAGAAAATAAATTCATGTGTTGAATAGAAAGAAACATTCATGTGTTGAATAAAAGTCGTGTTGATTAGATTGACGCCATTTTGACGTGAACGATATTTATATCAATTTTATTCATTTTTTATAATGAATATAGAAAAGGAAGTGATTTCAAAATATAATGTTTTGAAAATATTATCATTTATATATATATCGTTGATATGGAATATTCAATTTTGATTAGAAATTGAATAGGAAGTTGAAATCGTTTTGAAAATGAATTTAAAACGATTTATAAAATATGTTTTAAAAGGAAATCAACGAAATATATAATATATATATATAATATAACAGCCTGAATAGAACGTGCCGCACTGCGGCAGTTCGCGAATTTCGACCATTGGTTTCGAATTGACGTTGCGGGAGATCTGACAGTCGGATTCTCCTAAAACCGGAACCATTGGGTTCATATCGAAAAGAACTTTCTAACGAATATTAGAAATTAGAAATCTAACGGTTGGATTCAGAATTATGTCCAAATCAAATTTGGAAAAGGTAGCTGTAAGTGCAGTTCGATGGCCGTTGATGGAAATCGACTGTACGGACCTTGATAAAATTATTAAAAATAGTAATAATTTGTGTAAAATCATCAGAAATGATTTGGAAAGAATTGGTATGAAAACTCCATATTTGAAAAGATAAAAATAGATTTTTATCGAAATGAACTAGTTTTGAACTAAAATTAGAATCCATTTATTTTCAAAATAAATAAAGTGAATTTGAAATGGTTTTGAAAATAACCAGAATTTCCAATAATTGAATTGGAATGGATTCGAATCGAAATTATCTTTGGAATATTTCGATGTTGGATTTCGTGATTATACAGATATTGTTATGGAAATTTGAAAGACATATTTATATCGTTATTTCCTATACGATATTTGTTGGTCGTAGAATTTGATATTGAATATAAGCCGTTATATTTTCTATTCAGAGCCTTGTATTTAATATCAAATGGGATTTGGGTTTGTCGTGAATGGTGTCTTCATTAACACTGTCCTTAAACCCAGTTGAGAAAAAGATTAAATCTTTTTATTTAGATTTAATGAAGTGTACCAAATAAATGGTATTTAATTGGAATTGAATTTGAATGTGATTTTGGGTTTATCGTGAACCGTGTTTTAAAAGACATTAGTTCTTTAACCCAGTTAAAGACAGGATATGATTTCCTAAGTTAAATAATCATTTGTATTGATTTTTGGGAAGATTAAAACCAAGTGGAGTTTTAATGAATCCTTAATTAGATTGAAATCATCGAGAATGGAGTATCACCAGTTTTGCTCCAGGCGATAGTTAAACCTTTAATTAGATTTAAACGTGAAATGGTAATTGAATTTACCGATAACACCATGGTGTTAGATATGAAGTATGACCAGTTTTACTTCATGGGATGAATAGGTTGGGATTGGGAAATAAAATAAATGATTACTTCGGTGTGGTTCGCTAATCCCGACTAGTTTGAATTGATATTCAAAAGGAGATTAAAGAATAAATTTAAAGAATTTTTCTTTGATAAAATTAATGGGAACCTTTCCCAATGTATAAGAATATTTGAATAAAAGAATATTCTAAATTAGAACGAGGCGTATGTTGTGTTTGTGTAACACTTGTTTATTATATACGTGAGTTATTCAGAAAGACCGGGTTTATCCCATTCTGAATAACTGATTCGACGTAGGGTCGAGAATGAAGACGGTGGTCGAAGGCCGGAGGTCTTCACATCGTTTGGGTGATTACTGATGATCTTGATTGGGTTGTACACCCAAGAGGGGGGAATCAGTTGGTGATCGTCCAGACATACTTGGAGATCGATGGATATGCGAGGTACAAGGTGCCTTCGGTTTCGTTCAGACCCAGAACGGACTTGTATGGACTGTGTGTCAGACATTGGATTTTTCTTTGTGTTGATTGATCTCTATTAAATATACATCTGCCTGGTGAAGGGGAATTTATTCCCTTACTTCACCCTTCTCTGAGATGTATGGGATCAGAGGTTGTGTATCAATAGACATCAGTCGCATGGTGTGAATTGCCTGTGTGGCATGCCTAAATGGCAATATGATCAAGGCTTCTGTTGAAAAGCAGAGTCTTGTGGTTGATGATCAAAGCACGGCCTGTGTGGCATATCTTTGTGTAGCGTTGATTCGCGAGCCTCACACCCCGGTTGTGAACCAGAAACGGGAGAAGGATCCAGGGAGGACATGCGTTTCTTTCTAGCTGGGGTGGTATCAGTGACCTACCAGCCCTGACATTTATATTATTTTCACCTGTGTGGTTGTTGCTGTTGTGAGGCGCCTCGGATATATCGGTGACTATGTGGAGCCGATGGAGTCATTTGGCTCATTTACGCCCCAAAGGGCGGGGAAACGCAGTGTTCAGGCATTTTAATCCACATCGGTGGACCAGCCCTGTGGCTCCTAAGGGTCACTCGAGCTCTGATCCTGAGGCTCGGGCTAGACAGTCTCGAATCGGTAGAGGACGATCCCTGGTTTCGGTTCATAGATGGAAATCTAATTTTCAAATACGTGACTTTGCGGTTTTATTTGTAGAGCCTAGTATGGCGACATGATATATGGTACCCATGCCGTTATGATTGATACTTATAATTGAAATTGTTTTGACACTATACACTTATAGTAATAATAAAAGATGAAACTTAGCGTATCAAGCATTCTTTGGCTATTATAAAGTAAAACCCTATCCCCCGGCTTGTGCTGCATTGTGTGATGCGACCTGGGTCATATAATAGCTTCATTGTTCTTTATTTAGCATTGCGTTGTTGTTTTATGCACTAGTATTCTTGGGAGGAAACCCGTTCCGTGTTATACGGCGTGGTCCCTTGATTTACCTAACTTCAAAATAAAGATTAACAACTGTTTTAGTTCTCACACCAGTCACATGACTGACCTGGAGTTTATTGTTTTAACCTAAACTCTTGGTGCCCTTATTTTCGACACGGGCAGCTAGTAGTTTTGATTTTGCAGATTTATACTCACAGGATCCTGATTTACAGCTGAAACGATATCCGGAAAGCTCTGTATCCGTTTATCTCTTTCAGTTGTGTATTGTATTATTTTTCCGTTGCTATGTAATGTATTGTAATCTCTGATATTTTATGATGTGTAATATTGATTTATACTCTGTATATTCTTGTATTCTGATGGAATTGTTGTAATAAGCAACGAAATGTTCTTCTGTTTGCGTTCTTTTGTGTGTTGTTCTCAAAGTATCCGCGCTTTCCTTACCGGGGAAGTTACGGGTCTTCACACTTGGTATCAGAGCTCTGGTTTACAGAGCTCGAGAACAAGACACGTTAGAACCATACGAAAGAATTCATTAGAGGTTGGATTAGTAATATCCAATAAGAATGACTCGTTAGAGATGGGATCAGTAGTATCCTAGAACGACTGTGAAGAGTATATTTTTAAAATGAAAACAAATTTTGTTTTGAAAATTTAAACCATATTCAACGTATTTGAATATTTATTTGTATTGAATTTGGGCAATCCAGTATATAAAGATTTTGCATACACGTCTGATCCACGGGTATTCGAAGTTTTAATATACTGAATAGATATAGAATCACATGGTAGTCGATCGGGGATAATTCTGGTGATGTCGCGACATCATCAGTATATATGTTCGAGTTTCGAAAGTGAGATTTCTATAAGATTCCAATTGACTGGTGTGAGAACCAAAATTAGATAGGGCCTATTGTTTGTGATTTGGCATCAAAAATATGATTTTTTGACTAAGTATCAAAGTATCCGCGCTTTCCTTACCGGGGAAGTTACGGGTCTTCACAATGGAGTACCACCAGTTTTACTCCAAGTGTTAGTTAAATCTTTAATTATATTTGAACGTCAAATGGTAATTAATTTTACCGATAACACCGTGGTGTTAGATATGAAGTATTACAAGTTTTACTTCATGGGATGAATAGATCGGGACTGGGAAATAAAAAGAATGATTACTTCGGTAAGGTGCGCTAATCTCGACTAGTTTGGATAAACCATAATTTGGTTTGAGTTGATATCCAAAGGAAGATTAAAGATTAAATTTAAAGAATTTATCTTTGATAAAATTAATGGGAACCTTTCCCAAAGTATAAGAATATTTGAATAAAGGAATATTCTGGATTGGAATGAGGCGTATGTTGTGTTTTATAACACTTGTTTATTATATACGCGAGTTATTCAGAAAGACCGGGTTTATCCCATTCTGAATAACTGATTCGACGATGTGTCGAGGATGAAGACGGTGGTTGAAGACCGGATGTCTTCACATCGTTTGGATGATTACTGATGTCTTGATTGGGCTGTATACCCAAGACAAGGTAATAAGTGGTGATCGTCCAGACGTACTTGGAGATCGACCAGATATGCGAGGACCTCTCTCCTGTATTGAACATACGGGATGAGGAATAAGGTGCATCCGGTTTCGTTTAGACCCAGAACGAACTTGTAAATGGATGTGTGTCTGACATCGGATTTCATTCTGTGTTATTGATAGACATCGGTTGCATAGCGTGAATTGCCTATGTGGCATGCTGAGATGCAAATGATCAAGGCTTCTGTTGAAAAGCAGAGTCTTGTGGTTGATGATCAAAGCACAGCTTTAATATAGCATAGCTTTGTGTAGCGTTAATTCACGAGCCTCACACCCCGATGTGAACCAGAAATGGGAGAGGACTTCAGGGAGGACATGCGTTTCCTTCTAGCTAGGAGTGGTGTCATCGTTTTGCAAGCCCCGACGTTTTACGTATGTGGATGATGGATAGCAAGGCGCCTCGGTTATTTCGGTCTTTGCGGAGGCGATGGATGGTCTTTATACAGACTAGATTGACGCCCTATAGGGCAAGGAACCATAGTGTTCAGTCATTTTAATCCACATATAGTGGACCAGCCCTGACAATCCAAGGGCCCACCTGAGTCTGGGTCCTAAGACACGGGCTAGAGCGTCTCGAAGCGGTAAGGACGATCCCTTGCCTTGGTTCACAGACGGAAATCCAACTTCCAATACGTGACGTTTGCAGTTTTGATTGTAGAGCCTAGTATTGGAGACATGATATATGGTACCCATGCCGCCTAGGATTGATACATTTATATTTGAAGCTGTTTTATACACTATGCAGTGATAATAGTATCAAATGATTTGTTTTAACGTACCAAGCATGTTTGGCTATTATAAGGGAAAACCCTATCCTCCGGCTTGCGTTGCATTGTGTGATGGGACCTGGGTCTTATAATAGCCTCATTTTTCCAAAAAGCATTGCGTTGTTTTGTTATATGCATTAGTATTCTTGGGAGGAAACCCGTTCCGTGTTATACGGCGTGTTCCCTAAATATATCTGAGTTAAAGTAAAGTTTTAAATAATTGTTTTAGTTCTCACACCAGTCACATGACTGACCTGGAGTTTATTGTTTTAACCTAAACTCTGGGTGCCCCTATTTTCTACACGGGAAGCTAGTAGTTTTGGTTTTGCAGACTTATATTCACATGATCCTGGTTTACAGCTGGAATGATATTCGGAAAGCTCTGTATCCGTATATTCCTTTCAGTTGTGTTTTGTATTATTTTTCCGCTACATTGTAACTTGTAAATCTCTGATATTTTTCTTATGTATATTATTTGTTTATACTCTGTATATTCTTGTACTATGATGTAAATTGTTGTAATAAGCAATGAAATGTTCTTCTGTCTGTGTTCTGATTCGTCTTGTCCTCAAAGCAATCCGGGCTTTCCTTCACGGGAAAGTTCGGGTCGCTACACAAGGATCGAAGCCATTAGGGTTCGAGGTCGACTCGAACAGAATGGCGCAGCTTCAATCAGATAAAATTCAAGCACTGGGTCGAATGTCATACGGGTCGAATGACTTACAGGTCGACTGATACGTGGGTCGAATGGGAACGATCTGACCCGATCACCCATCTGATTCTGCATAACTGCCATCAACACCATTACTTCCACTAACTCCTATATGGTCGGGTCGATTGCCACGTGGCCACGACCTGAAGACCATAAACCCCACGAATCCACTTTCCACTCATGAACTATACTTCCGAACATGATGACACATGTCCCACAGCCGTTCCCGCCTGAGATAACGCCATGTTCCTTATATATACCTGATTCAATACAAAACAAAGGATCTTTTTCCCTTAGAAACATGAATACTCCATACTCAGTTGCCATTGAAATTCGACCTGCTCCACTATTTTATGGTTTTTGAGTGCAAATTCATATATTAGAAAAGGAACAAGTTGTTTTCGAGTGTGTAAGGGATTATAATTTCTGTATTTGCAATTCTCTATAGAATTAAAGAATTATAAAGTGGACGTAGGCTCGTTAACGTCGAACCACTATAAGTCTTGTGTGTTTTCTTGCTTTTCCTTGTTTTTCGTCTATATTTCTTCATTACTCCACAAAATCTAGTCTATTGGGTGTTAGTGTCATTTTTTGGTCTAACATTTTGGTGCTTTCACAAAGAAAGAAGAATTCTCAGCATCCTGGATTATTAGTCTACCGTTTGGATCACCAAGTGAGAAAAAATAATCCCTATTCTTATCATTTCTGACGTTTTCGACGATTTCAACAAGTTTGAATTCCATGGCTCAGAGGAAATATAAGAATCAGCAAACTTCTCAGAAAACTGAATGATCGTCAAGGCACACTACAGATTGAAACAGTCGTACAGGACCCCGGGTCGAATCAACCAGGGTCGAATGTACCCGAGTCGGATTCGACCTGACCCCATGTAGGGACATATGAGCCAGCGACAGTGACAAACCAACGGGCTCCTGCTTCAACGCCCATTTCACCCGACGACTTTGATCATTTATTCTCCAGGTTGGAAAAGACAAATGCAACCCTAGAAACTCAGAGATAGGATAGCGCTGCAATCCGTAATGATATGAATGAAATGGCTAGACAGATGGATGAACTTCGAAGGAAAAGAACACCATCACCTACTCATCACCAAGAAGAAGGAGATTCATCTTACTTTGAGGAAAATGAATGCCATCCACGCTAAAGGAGACCTCTTGAAAGGCCTGATAATCTCGAAATTTGGCTCACAGGGTTTTAGCCATAACGATCCTAGCCTAGCAGAACCTATGCTACTACCAATGCGTCGATTCCACAATCTTCCTAGGGACCAAGGCATTTCCCAGCCCACTCAAGCTCAACTCTTTCAACCCACTCGTCCAATGATTGACTGAGATCGTAGGGGACTAGGAAACTATGCTCGAGCAACAAATCAAATGACGATGCCTGAGACGAAAGCAAGAGGATCTCAAAGAGCCAAAAGCGCTGAGCTAGAACATATGTTGGCTAATGCCGAAGTAGCAAAAATGGTTCTTCAGATAATAAAAGAAAGTCGGGGCTATACCAATGAAGATTGAGGCATAGATCGTTTCCATACGCCTTTCACGGGTGATACCTTGGAAGTACAATTCCCGAGGTGGTTTATTTTACCCACCATGAACCGCTATTCAGGTAGAACTGATCCGTGATAGCACTTGATGTGATACACATAGTATATGAATGCTTCAGTAGCTCCCGATGCTATAATGTTTAAAGCTTTTCCAATATATCTTGAGGATGTCGCTATGATGTGGTTCACCATACTTTTACCTTGATCCGTCCTGAACTTCAAGGATCTGAGTGAAAAGTTTCTGAACCAATTCCGACTTCATGCCAAGAAATCCAAGCATGTCATAGAGCTCTCAGTGATTAGACAAGCTCTTGGAGAAACCTTAAGGGAATATTTGGATTGTTTCCATATGTCGGTCATGGAAGTGAGCAACCCAAACCCCGAGACCATTTTGATGGTGATGATAGATGGGTTAGATAAGGACACCAAATTTGTAAGATATCTATCTAGAAAACACCCTACCACCATTGAGTTGTTTCATGAGAAGGAAAATATACACTTACATCAGGAAGAGGTGCACTTAAACCGCAAGAGAAGGTCTAGTTAATTTGTAAGGGAAGAAATCCAAAGTAATGTCGACAATCAGAATGACGGAAATGCTCCATAGGGCAAGAATGGAAAAAAGGAATAAGAAGTGGAGGGGTGATGCCAAGAAACAACCCCGGTTTTAGTCTTTCGAAAATTACACATCGTTGAATGACACTCTGAAAAATATTTATTTGGATACTTGTAATGTGATGCAATACAAGAAATCTCCACCCAAAGATCCAACAAAAAAGGAATGCAAGACTGTAAAGTTCTGCTTGTTTCACGAGACTTATGACCATTCAATGAACGAATGCTGATACTTGAGAGATGTGGTAGAAAGGATACTATGAGAAGGAAAACTTGATGAGTATGAAGTTTCCCCAAGAGATAGAGGGCAAGGACATTCCTCCCCGAATCAAGGGCAAGTAGCTCCTAGAGTTACCGCCCGACAGAAAGGAAAAGGAATAGTTATCAACACTGTAGTCAGGGGATCCCATCTAGAAGGATTTATTACCAGAACCATGGAATAGCAACAAAGCATCTTGATGTAGGGGAGTGCATTGTTATTGAGGATGCTACACGAATTAAACAACAAAAGACAATGATGAACGACATTGTTTTCCGCGATCGAGAGAGCATGGTAGTAGAGACTCTGAGCGTAGATCCTATGGTGATATCGGCTATAATTAGCCCGGTGATGGTACGAGAGGTTTTGATTGACTGTGGAAGTTCCATCAACATTTTATTCAAAAAAGCTTTTGACCAGATGAAGTCAGAAACCAAAGATCTAAAATCGTGCACCAGATGGGTACGAGGTTTTAATGGTTCAACGACAACACCGGTGGGTGTGAATAACTTATCCGTGAACTCAGCGAACGAGACCGTAGAAGAGTGTGAATCCTTCCTTTTCTTGTGATGAATATAGACTCTCCATACAACACCTTCTTAGGTTGACCAACTCTAGCGAAATTTAGGGCTTACATCGCCCTTTGGTGTCTACTATTAATGTTCCCAACCGAAGCTGGAGTGGGAATGGTCCAAGGGGACCAGATAACTAGAAGAGCTTTTTATCGAACAGAATGGAAACGTGTTTGTGATGGAGTCGATGTGGAACCTAATAATGTCTCCACTCCTACTAAGGAGGCATCCACATAGAAAATAAAGGAAGCATCCAAGATGGAGTCGCCCGATTACCTGTCAAAGGATATTGATCCTAGAGAGGATGAGGAAAAGAGAAGTAAAAGGCAGACCGCAAACGAAACGACTATGGATATCCCGATTGATAACGACGACCCGAACAAGGTCTTGAAAATCTGATCCCATCTAGACCCCCTCTGAACGAGGGAATTGATAGACTTTCTATGATCAAACCTAGACGTATTTGCATAGACCCATACTGATATGTGTGGGATATCTCCATCGGTCATAAGCCACGCATTAAACATCAACCCGAACAGTGTCCCAGTCAAACAGAAAAGGTGTATCCAAGGCCCGGAGAGGTCTGCAGCTTTAAAAAAGAAGTTGAAAAGCTAAAAAGCATTGGTTTTATTTGAGATGCAACATATCTCGACTAGATATCAAATCCATATCTCGTTAAGAAATCCAATGAAAAATGGTGAGCATGCATCGATTTTTCAGATTTGAACAAGGCTTGCCCAAAAGACGGCTTCCCGCATCCAACGATCGATCAATTGGTAGATCGATGGCTGGACATGAGCTTCTTTCATTTATGGATGCATATTCGTGGTATAATCAGATTCCTATGCATGTGCCAGACCAGGAACATATGAGTTTTATCACAGACCTTGGGCTATACTGTTTTGTGGTGATGCCTTTCAGATTGAAGAACACCGGGGCAACATACCAACATCTAGTGAATCGCATGTTTTACAAACAAATTGGGAAGTCCATGGAGGTACGCATGGATAACATGCTTGTAAAGTCCAAGCACTCGGCTGACCATGTCTCAGATTTGGCAGAAATGTTCAACATTCTCAAATACTATGTAATGAAACTCAACCCTTTTGAATGCTCTTTTGGCAACACAACAGGGAAGCTTTTGGGTTTCATAGTTAGTTCACGCAAAATTGAAATCAATCCAGATAAAATTTCATCGATCAAAAATATACGTGAACCACAAAGAATCAAAGATGTGCAGAGTTTATCAGGGAGGGTTGTGGCATTGAGTAGATTTTTATCCAGGACCCCAAACAAATGTGTTACTTTTTTAGACTTAATAAAGCGAGGAAAGCGTAATTTCAAATGGACCACGGATTCATTTACTTGGTTGTATCATCGCATGTAGTCATGAAGACCTATTCATTTACTTGGTTATATCATTGCATGTAATCAGTTCAACTCTTATCCATGAGGGGGATAAAGTTCAAAGACCAGTGTATTATGTAAGTAAGAAGTTGGCGGCAGCGGAACACAATTAGCTTAATATTGAAAAGCTTTCTAACAGCTTGCTAATCACTTCAAGAAGGCTTCTCCATTACTTCCAGACCCAAACAATCATGATATGCACTGACCAGACGCTACAGCAGGTCCTTCAACGACCCGAGGCATCTGGAAGGCTTCTTAAGTGGAACATTAAGCTAAGCCAATTCGACCTCACTTTCCTCCCAAGGAAGTCCATCCATGGGCAAGCATTAACATATTTCATAGTTGAATTCACCATCCCTGAAGAAGATGTGTTAGATGAATAGGCTGTCCCTTTGGAATTCAAGTTGGAACCGAGCACCAGGAAGCTGTACACAGACGGTGCTCGCAACGATCAACGGTCTGGCGCCAGAGTTGTATTAGTAACTCATGAAGGACAATCAATCTATTATGCTCTATGATTGAACTTTCTCGCTACTAACAATGACTCCGAGTACAAAGCCCTGATTACCGAGAAAAAACTACTAAGGGAATTAGGAGTAGTTGCGTTGGATATTTACTGTGACTCTCAGATTGTCATGTTTCGGGTCCGCAAGAAGTTATAGACAAAGGGGCCATGACTCGCAGCCTATCTAGAATGAGTCGAGGAGCTGCTAGATGTATTGGTACATTATAGCATTTCCCATATCCCGAGAGAAGAAAAGTAGAAGGATGACAGGTTGGCCAAACTAGAAAGTTCCGACAACCCAGAAGACAAAGAAATGGTCTCGATTGAAGCATTGAATACGCCGACCTTTGATCAAATGGAAATTGTCCAAGTTTTGGAGAGTGAGCCTGAAAGAGTCATGGATGACCCCTATAAAAAATTTCTTGCAACATGAAATCCTTCTAGAGAAGAAGGATAAAAGGTGTGCCATTGTTCCCAAGGTATCCAGATACGTTATGCAACATGACGAGCTTTACAGAAGGGGGTTCTCCGTTCCATTGCTCCGGTGCATAGCCCATGACAATGTCAAGCGTGTATTGAGGGAAGTACATGAAGGCGATTATGGTGATCACACCGGAGGACAGACACTGACAAAGAAGATACTGCAGTACGACTACTTCTGGCCTACCATAAATAAAGACACAACTGATTATTCACGACTCTATGATAAGTGCCAAAAAAATTCAAGGATTCCCAGAGCTCCAGCTAGCCAACTTACCTCGATGGTGATCCATGGTCATTTGCCGTATGAGGAATTGACATCATTGGGAGCCTTGCAATCGCTAAAGGTGGATCAAAATACATAATCGTGGTTGTGGATTACTTTACGAAGTGGGTAAAGGTCGAACAATTAACCACAATCACGTTGTCAGAAATATTATATGTCAATTTGGAATCCCGAGGACTATCATAATTGACAATGGGACCCAATTCGATAGTGCGGAATTCAGAGATTTCTGTCAACAGTACCGCATTGAGAAGAGATACACCATTGTGGCACATCTGCAATCGAATGGACAAGTAGAAGCTGTGAATAAGATCATTAAGTCCATTATAAAAAAGAGACAGGAGCAGGAGAAAGGCCATGTGGGTTGATGAAGTACCTCTAGCTCTATGGGCATACCAAACAACCTACAAGGCAACAAAAGGCCACCCTCTGTTTTCACTATCATATGGCTTGGAAGTTGTCATCCCGGTAGAGCTTAAAGTTCCTTCCCAATGGACAATGTATTACGATCCTATGAAGAACAAAGCCCTTCTCCTTGAATCTTTGGACATGATCAACGAGAAGAGAGATGAGGCAGATTTGCGTGCCTAGAACATAGATATCAGGTTACCCAATACTACAACAAGAAGGTTCGACCAAGGACTTTTGAACCTGGTAACCTAGTACAGAAGCGTGTCTTCCTGACCCTGACTTCCATGGGACCGAAGTGGGAAGGACCTTATGTCATTAATCGGATGCTTGATTATTAAGTTTTCAGGATAACAACCGTTGATGGAGATCATCTCCCGAGAGCATGGAATGTTGAGCATTTATGACACTACTTGACTTAATCTTTTCAATTCGGCAGTTCGATCTTTGATTTTTCTGCCCAAGCCTGGCTGAGGAAGAGTTACGGAATTGCTATCTTATTAGGGTCAGTTATCATAACTGTTCGGAATACACAAGTTTGAAACAATTGGGACTTTTTTTCGGAGATTGGACAAATATAGGTTCGATCAAGATTTGTTTTTCCAGAGTACCAAAAGAGTTTTTCACAAAATGAAAAATATTCCTGGACTTGAATATACTTTTTTTTTAATGGGTGTGATTCCCTAGACATAAATCCAATTTTTCAAAAAAAAAAATTCCTTAGAATTTTTTTCCTTGTATTCTCATTTGAGAATGAAAGGGAAGATTTTAAAAATTCTTGACGGTATCGAGCCGGAACAACTTGTTCCTCTTTGACAAAAATCTTTCAAAAAAATATTCAACTAATATTATCAATGAATTAAGTTTTTTCAATTGAGGTTAAGGAATTCCAAAATAATTCTATTTCTGGACCTAATAATGAAAGAACTTGAAAAAGTAAATTCCAACTGAAATGAAATCTTTAGGAGGAATCAATGAAAATCTTTAGTATCGATATTTTTCTCTTCTGTTTATTAGGCTATGAAATGGGGCATGACTTACCCAAGACTAGTTAATCAATATAAACAAGAGGATATAAGTGGATGTAGGCTAAGACTTAACCGAACCACTATAAAAATATCGTGTGTCCTTTGCCATTTACTGCGTTTATTTCAAGATTACTTGTGATTTTCTAGAATATTACATGTGTTTGAAACTCTTCCTCATGAATCAACGGAGTGAGTATAAACGATAAGGATGTGGTTCGGCCATCCTCGAAAGCAACCTTTTCCCTTGGCACGGGGGCAAAGCAGCGCAAGGCCTAAGCTAGTGTGGCCTGACCACTTACTCTAAGGATATCGATACTTGGATCATCAAGATCCTACTCTAAGGATCAGAGTGTAGATGGAATGTAGAAGCGAATGATGTGATCGTTCGCACGACTAATTCAAACTCTCTTGATTTGAGAGTGAGTATAAAAGGGTAAGCATGAAATGGTGCACCTGAATAGAGACCGCTTTAACCCATAACTCTAACCTGGACCTACGATAGGAGAGTATAAAAGCAATCAGATCGAGTGCTCAAAGAACTTGTTCACACCCCATAGAAGGATTGGGGGCATGAATGCGAATTGAGCCTGAATTCCCCACTGATACTAGGGGTGATGGTATGTTGTTACTAATCAATCTCGAATGGGCCTGGCCTGACTCTCAGTTTAGGATTGATTGAGGGCATATACAAACACATCACACACTTTAGATAGCTGTAATATGACCTGCTATTTATTACTTAGTTTAGTATAATACTTTAATAACAGAGTTTTTGAATCGTTTCCCTTAGCTAATTGTGATGTTTTTTATTGTTTATTACTTGGCTTGGTAATGTTTTGATGAATACATCGTATTGAAAGCAATAAAAAACTTGCATGCATGTGACATTGCAAGGACATTGCTTTATTTACAAAATGAAAGTTTATACGAGACAAAAATGCAAGGGCCGCACTCGTTACAACCATAGTAGGCCAAAAAAAAATCTAAAAGAAGCTTCACTTCTATTTAGGAGTAGCTTTGGATTTCTTATACTCTTTAAGCTTCTGCTGCTCCTTGCGCTTCTTCTCCTTGGATTTCTCAAGCATAGAATCTTCTAGATTAACGATGGACTAGGAAGTTGTGTTTGTTGAGATTGACCCTGAAAGCTTGATGGAGACCTTGGCACCAGAAGGGACCATCTGGATAGGCTCGACCGAGATAGGCACTTCTATGTTTTCAGTCTTAGCCTTCAGGATTGCTCATTCCTTGCCTTCATTTGTGCGAGGGTTAGGTCCTCGATCTCGATAGAAGCTACGATGATTACAACGTCTGCATCCTCTTCACCGTCCTTGCCATCAATGTATTTTAGATCGCCAATCATTTCTCCTTCCTTGGAGGCATCGGTACTGGAGAGCACTATAGACTTGTGGTCAACTCCTTTTGCTTTTCTTCTGTCTCTTCAGTGGGTTTCATACCTAAAGAAGGAAGAGCAATAGTTGTTAGCTCTGGAGAAAAAATGGGCCTTTCAATTGGAAGCTTCATAATACGATGACACGCTAGAATAGCTTTGATAAATTGCAAAGAAAAAGTGGACATACCTTTTCTGACTTGTCTCCAGGAGTTGCAACATCGATGATAAGAGACAGGAGTGCACTTAGGGTAATCTCCAGACGTTAGGGGTCATATTCCTATGCTTCTACAATTTCGGGGATCGCGGAGGAAGAACTGAGCTATCCTCAATAGAACCTTTGCCCTTTGCTTGCCGTTTGGCAGCATCTATCCTCTCCTTCAGTAATCTTCTCCCATCCGCCAAGCGCTCCAGCTCCTCGCCCCTCAAGTATGTCCTCATCATTCCTCTTCGTCAACGATATCGACCTTTAATCTCCATTTCTCTGCATCGACAAACTCTCCCCATGCATCAACCAGTGTAGTGGGATAGTCCCGTATCCACAATATGTCGCGAGTTCGAAGGATGTCCAAAATGCTCCAACTCTCCTTAAGCCTCGACGAGTTGTGCCTTAGAGGAAGAAGCGGATTCAAGTGCGATGTTGGCATGGCCCTCATCTAATACGGCTCATGTAACAACCCGTATTTTCAATAACCTGTTATAACGTAAATCGAGGCAGAATTTAATTCTAAAATCTGAATCAAGGGAAACGGGCTATGCCATTGCGTTCGTCTCGGAAAAATACGCGAAATAGAGTCCGAGTTTTCGAAAATCGGAGTCCGTATGACCCGATTAAGGCCCAACGAAGTTTTCAGAAAATTTCAAAGTAAAAACAGATTTCAAATTCAAGTTTGAATTTGGAAATTTGGGCCAGTTTGGGCTAGGCGGGAAAATTCCCGCCAGAGCACCTAAGTCGACAGCCCTGTCGACTTGGGAGTCGACTTGGTTGGAGCCAAATCGACAGCCCTGTCGACTTGGTCCAGCCGGGCAGTTCTGCCTGGTGCACCATTTTGGGTTTGTGTTGAGTTTGGGGGCTAGATTCGATTTTGAGGGCTGAGATTAGAACTAGGGTTTAATCCTAAGGCTAGAACTAATCCTAATCTCTATAAATAAGCCCCTAACCTAACCCTAAATCATCATTAATCAATCCTACAACTAAACTATGGCAAAATTTTACCTCGCATGGCCTCCACTCTCTTCATATAATTCCTAAATAAATTTCTATGAGATTTTCCATGCATACAAGTGTTTTCAAGCTTGTATGAGCATCATTAGCTTGCATTCAAGTCAAGTTTCTATATTTGCATCATAAAGAAAGAGTTTTGATCATTTTGGCTCAAGGGTTTTTCTATTAGAGCTTGCATTTTGGGTTCAATTGATTTCATAAGGGCTTTGTCATATTTTTGTGACTTCCTAAGCATTGTAAGCCCTATTCTACTTTCATACTTAAACTCTAAAGTTAATGAATGATGCAAGTTGTGTTTGATCATTATGATATGATATGCAAGTTTATCATGTTATGCAAGTATGCTATGATATGATATGCAAGTTTATCATGATATGTTATGCAAGTTTACTATGATGTAATATGCAAGTCTATCATGTTATGTTATGCAAGTTTGATATGCAAGTTTGTCATATGATATGCAAGTTATGTTATGCAAGTTTGCCATGCTATGTTATGCAAGTTAATCATGTTATGATATGCAAGTTTATCATGTTATGATGTGCAAGTTTATATGCAAGTTTGCCATGTTATGTTATGCAAGTTTGCTATGTTATGATAGGCAAGTTTGCCATGTATGTTATGCAAGTTTGGGGTGATCATTTTGTTCATGTTATCATGCTATGCAAGCTTATCTTGAGTATATGAACATAAAGCTTCAAGCTTTATGCTAAAGGTTGCATTTTGGCAACATGTAAGTTATCATATCCCTTATGATAACTTGCATGTGAGGCTAAATGCGAACTTATGGCCATTTCTACATGTCATTTATCACCACGTATCACCAATATGCTAAGTTTGGTTTTATGCATGCTTTTGAGACCTAAAAATGTAATATGCAAGTATATGGACACATGTACATTTCATATGCCACCATGTTGAACTTGTGGCTTCAACACCTTTATGTCATGATTATGCCAAGTTCCCTCTTTCTATCCTTTATGCGCTATTGCGATATGTAAGCGATGGGATTGCGTTTGGGGTTGGGTAAACTTAAAAGACATAAAAACATAAGCTTGGGAATTTACCTATTAAGTTAGGTCTACCCTTTGGGAATTTACCTATTAAGTTAGGTCTACCCAAATGCTTGAAAACTTGTAACATGTTTTGGAAACATGATGGACATGACACTTAGAAAATATAAGTGTGACCAACTCGAGGTTGGGTTGAGTTTGTAGCGTAAACCTACCCGGAACCGACCGGCCTAACTAGTTTCTACAAACAATAGGACCCAATGTGAGAAGTTGGTCATGTTGTACCTTGAACCTGAGGTTAGACCAAGTTGTGGTGTAAAGCTACCCGGACCCGCCCGGCTTAACTAGTAACCACAACAAGGTCTAATGTGAGAGGTTAAGGCGCATTAAATTAATTAATGCCTCATGATTAGGGTTAAGTTATGGTCCACTTAATACTTAACCAATTTGGGCTTGGTAGATTAATCACGGTTAAGTCGTGAACTCATCGTTACACTTAACCAAGTTAATCCATGATTAGCAAGAGGGTTAAACCGTACTTAACCCACTAGAAAAATCCTAGCAATGGGGGTCCACTCCAGCAGTAATCCCAAGTTCGTATCATTATGGCCCTAGGGTCTAGGCTAGCTAGGGTGGGGGCACAATTACTGAACTTGAGGTAAGAGACCAAAAAAGACGGCAGATGGGTACGCCGGTGTAGTTCCGGGCGGACTATGGTCGTGCACACAGTCCGAAGCCGGGGAAAACATTCACGGGTACCAGTAGATCGAGACTGTGCACGCATGATTATGGTGTCCAGGGGTTGACACCCTAGGGCTTGATACACCCGACGGGAGACCCGGCACAGTCTGACTACAATTATGTTTGGGCCGTATGGACACCAACACGTGACGAGTTAGGCTTATAGGGAGCCGATCGACTAGACCGTTTGGTTGGACCGCGTATTAGGGTCACTTCATGTTATTGGACCTCGTATTGGGGTCACTTCATGTTATTGGGCCAAAGCTTGGGCCAAGGGATCAATACTTGTTTATTCAAGTCATGTTAGTTGCTAGTACACCTGTGGTGCAAAACCTTAAACATGATTATGCGATGACACCTTTATCTACCTTGTTGGTTAATCATCATGCTAGTATGTTGTTACCCTTATGATCATACCTGCTTCTCATGCCAGTTAACTTTATCAGTTTACATTGATTGTAGTAGGGCTTACTTAGTCTTTTTGACTGACCTGTTTTCCTTTCGCCTCTTTTCTTCCGTTCCCCCCCCCCCCCCCCCCAGGTTCTCAGGGTGGGAATATTGGAGCTTAGCTTGGATTTCTGATCGCTTGCTTGTGGGATTTTAGCTCATGTACGGTCTTGACATGAAGCTAGCTATGGTTAGCACTTATTTTGGGGATAGTACTTATGTATTTCAGTTTTTCAGTAATGTTGTTTTTATCTAGACTTGTGTATTTGGAAAGTTGACATTATGTTGTACCAGCCTTGTTTTGAAATGGTTTGAAATCTTCCGCTGTTCTATGTTATTTACTCTGTTTACATATATACATATGTTCTTGTTCTGCGTTGATATATCATTATGCATGTTTACCTGATTCAAACGCCCCTCCAAAGTCAGAGTGCTTGCAAGAGCCACCCTGGCGGAGGTGGGGTGTTACATTTGGTATCGGAGCATATGGTTTACGAGAAGGAACAAAAAGGTTTTTTTAGAACTTTTGGAAAACTATTTTCAAAATCAAGTATAAAGTATTTTCCAAAGAAAAGTCTAGTTTATTTTAAAGGCTATTCCCCAAAAATCCATTAGCAAAATTCCTTCGTTTTTTCTCCATTCTGAATCTATCTTTTTCTTCGTTTTCAGTATGGCCGATAACTTTGCTATTCCGGAGGGAGTACACGTACCTGTTTGGTATAGGAGACTTTTGGAGGCTAGGGCGACCGAAGCCGGCCCCGCAGATGTTCCTCCTCCTCCTCCTCCGGTAGTTAATGTTCCTCCTCCTTCTGTCGCTGAGGTTCCTCTTCCTCCTCCCCCTCAGCATCCTCAAGCTGACTTCGCAAAGACTTGCAAAGATTTCAAAGCAATGGGTGGAAAGAAATTTCAAGGCACTGAGACTTTTGTAGAGGCCAGAAATTGGTTGAAAGAGACCGAGGATTTATTTGCTATCTTTGGGTTAGACGATCAGAGGAAGATCTTGTTGGCGGTTTGGCTTATGAAGGATGAAGCCGCTTATTGGTGGGAAGTCACCAATGGTACTAGGCCTGTTGAGACTTGGGCCGATTTCAGGGCAAGGTTCGTGCTTAAGTTTCTATCTTCTGCTGAGGAGAATCTGCAAATGGAGAGGTTCATAACTTTGAAACAAGGAGATATGTCTGTAAAAGAATATGTGAACAAGTTCAATCAGTTAGCTCGTTTTGGCTTGGATATGGTTAATACTCCTCAGAAGAAGGCTCTTCGTTTTGCTAGAGGATTGAATGAGCCGTTACAGGGATTGGCTATGTCACATATTCCCCATGGGGCCACGTTTGAGAGCTTGGTTGATATGGCGTTACTTCAGGGAGATGTCAAGAAAGAGATCAAGATGAATGATACTCAAGCCAAGAAGACTGATTCCCAGAGGAAAGGAAATCAGGGTAATCCAAGTGGTCAGAGCAGTCAAGGCAATCAGAACAAGAACAAGAACAAGAGTCAAGGCAACAAGGGGAACAACAACAAGGGCAATAACAAAAAGGGGAAGTGCCATTATTGCGGTTCAGTTGGGCATCTTATTAAGGATTGTAAGAAGAGGAAAAGGAAGAATGGTGAATGATTTTTCTGCGAGGAGACTGGACATTTCACTAGGGATTGCCCGAAGAAGCAAGGGCAAGGCCAGGGTCAGACTCAGCGTGCTGGACCTTCGGGAGGGCAAGTTCATGCTCTCAATGCTGCTCCAGTTCCCGATCGAGGTAGTATTTCTGTTGAAAGCCTTGTATATATTTCTGATTTTTCAGTTCGTACCTTGTTTGATTCTGGTGCATCGCATAGCTTTATCTCATCTGATCTTGTTGAAAGTTTGCACCTAAGTACTAGTCTAGTTAATGATCCCGTGTGTGTTTCAAATCCAATTGGGGTTTCCGCCCATTTGTCTATTATCTACGTGGATTTGAAAATCTCTATCTTTAGTGTAGAGCTCTCATGTGATGCCTATATTCTCGGTTTCATGGGGTATGGGTTGATTTTTGAGCATAGGGTTGTGAGGCTCATGACTCGCCTCGGTAATACCCTAAAAATTTCTAGTAACCCTATGAGTCCCGTCATGTTGTGTTATCTTGAACCCCTCGACTCGTCTATCGATAGTTTGCAATCGGTGAGGATGGTCCGAGAATATCCTGATATCTTGGGTGAAGTGAAGGGGGTTACCCCTAAACGAGAGATAGATTTCCGCATTTATCTGGTTGATAATGCCAAGATAGTTTCATGGCCGGTTAGGCACATGGCCCCGGAAGATGAGAGTCAAGAAAACAAGTCAAGGAGTTGCTTGAGAAGAACTTCATTAGATGAAGTATATCTGAATGGGGAGCGCCTGTAGTATTTACTACCAAGGCAGATGGTTCTCTTTGACTTTGTGTTGATTATCGTGAGTTAAACAAAGAGAATAGACAACCATTGCCAAGGATCGATGATTTGTTTGATCAGCTTGTAGGAACATCTGTTTTCTCTTGATCTTGCTACTGGATTCCATCAGTTCAGAGTAGCTGAGGATAGCATAGGCAAAACTGCGTTCAGAACTCCAGATGGATTCTTAGAATGGCTGGTCATGCCATTCGGTTTGACTAATGCACCCGCCTACTTCGTGGACATGATGAGTAGGATGTTCAGGGAGTTCTTGAACAAGTTTGTCGTGGTCTTCGTAGATGATATTCTGATCTTCTCTAAGGATGAGGAAGAGCATGCAAGGCATCTCGTGGAGGTGATGGATACGCTTAGAGCGCATCAGTTGAAGGACAAGTTCTCCAAGTGTCACTTTTGGAGAAAAGAAGTTAGATTTCTTGGGCACATAGTTTCTACGCAAGGCTTAGTGGTGGATCCCGCTAAAGTGGTCGCGGTTCAAAACCGAAAAGCTCCGACAAGGACAATTGAAATAAGAAGTTCTCTCAGTTTAATTGGTTAGTTAGCGTCCCTTGAGCTTAGACCTGCCCTTCTGGATCAAGTAGGGACTTCGCAGAAAGAAGACCCACAGTTAGTCGAGATCATGGACAAGTTGACTCGAGGCGAGATGATAATTCACCTCGCTATAGATGACAAGGGATGGCTAAGACGCGATGAGAGAAAGAAGGTTCTTAAAGATGCACCTCACCCGAGGAGGTGGCTGAGTTTGTCCCAAGGTGCATGTTGTGCCAACAGGTTAAAGGCCGAGTCATAGAAGCCCGGTGGGCTATTACATCCATTGGAGGTCCCCGCAATGGAAGTAGAAAAGCGTCACGAAGGATTTCGTGGATGGACTGCCTAGATCAAGAAAAGGGAATAAGAGCATGTGGGTCATAGTAGGTAGACTCACGAAGAGTGCTCATTTCACTCCGGTAAAGAGCAAAAGGACTGCATCATAGCTAGCGACAGTTTACTTTCAAGGAATAAAACGGTTGCACGAGGTTCCCTAAAGTATAGTTAGTAACCATGACTCAATCTTCACTAGCCAGTTTTGGGATAGTCTACGGGAAGTCATGGGCAAGCAACTGAATCTAAGTACGGCCTATCATTCGCAGGCGGATGGTTCATTTCGTTCAAGCATGAGTTATAGAAAATCACGTTGGTAAGAGCAATTGGCAACGTGGATTGGTATTTTCAAGAAAAGTTCTGCTGCGTGGAATACTTTATAGTAAGTAAACGAGACCCAGGATTCACTAGTGAATTTTGGAGAGCTTGCATGAAACCATGAGGTCATAGTTATGTTTAAACCAAGAATGATAAATAAGTAAGTGAAAGAGGAAGACGAGAAGCGACAATGAAATGGGTTCCAACTCATATTTGGAAATAAGAGTTAAGAAGCTAGGAAATCATGAGGTAAAAGACGGTCAAAGCACAGTGGAGTTAAGCTCAAGGAAATGTGACTTAGAAGACTGAAGGCTAGATACGCGCATCATATCTCTTTCTAAGAGTATATCCTTGATCCTTGCTTTCCGGTGAAACTTACTCGCATGTTATCTTTTTACGTATATCCTCTCGGTCCCATTCTCGGTCCTATTTCTGTCTGGAGGTATGACTCATCGGATAGTAATACATGTCAGGGTTTGAAGGGGTCCGTTAGGTTGGCTAAACCTTTTGGGATTTTATAGGATTGGGGTTAAGTTAGGAAGGGATTTCTTGTAATCCAAAAGGAGTATATCCTGCTTATCTTCCCAATCTCTTTGTAGCATATCTTTTGCTGTCCATGTTTGTCTTGATTATCTAGTTTATCATGTTAATCTTTTCATGAGAACCTTAGGTAGAAACCCTTTGGATGAAACATGTGTTTGAAACATGTTATGCTTGATGTTTGCAAGTGGTTGCAAGTGTTTGCAAGTGGTTACTCGTGGATGCATTATACACATTAGGCACTAGATCGGCTCACACGCTCCTCATATTGCATATGCATGAGTGTTTACGCTTATTCATGGATGAAAATTTTTGTGTTATCACATGGATGTTGCATATGGATGTATGTTATGTGCACACATATAGATGTTATACATTATGTTAGGAATTGCATACATATGGATTCATTTCACTAACATAATTTGCATTGATGATATTTGCATTAGATAAGTACAAATACACACACCTTTGCATATGTTCATGCAACATTTAGAATCTTGTAAGGACAATGATTGCTCGTGGATGATGTTTTGGGTAGATGGATGTTGGATGGTAGGATACGTTCTTCCTAACTTGAAGATTTCGGGGACGAAATCCTTTAAGGAGGGGAGAATGTAACAACCCGTATTTTCAATAACCTGTTATAACGTAAATCGAGGCAGAATTTAATTCTAAAATCTGAATCAAGGGAAATGGGCTATGCCATTGCGTTCGTCTCGGAAAAATACGCGAAATAGAGTCCGAGTTTTCGAAAATCGGAGTCCGTATGACCCGATTAAGGCCTAACGAAGTTTTCAGAAAATTTCAAAGTAAAAACAGATTTCAAATTCAAGTTTGAATTTGGAAATTTGGGCCAGTTTGGGCCAGGCGGGAAAATTCCCGCCAGAGCACCCAAGTCGACAGCCCTGTCGACTTAGGAGTCGACTTGGTTGGACCCAAGTCGACAGCCCTGTCGACTTGGCTGTCGACTTGGTCCAGCCGGGCAGTTCTGCCTGGTGCACCATTTTGGGTTTGTGTTGAGTTTGGGGGCCAGATTCGATTTTGAGGGCTGAGATTAGAACTAGGGTTTAATCCTAAGGCTAGAACTAATCCTAATTTCTATAAATAAGCCCCTAACCTAACCCTAAATCATCATTAATCAATCCTACAACTAAACTATGGCAAAATTTTACCTCTCATGGCCTCCACTCTCTTCATATAATTCCTAAATAAATTTCTATGAGATTTTCCATGCATACAAGTGTTTTCAAGCTTGTATGAGCATCATTAGCTTGCATTCAAGTCAAGTTTCTATATTTGCATCATAAAGAAAGAGTTTTGATCATTTTGGCTCAAGGGTTTTTCTATTAGAGCTTGCATTTTGGGTTTAATTGATTTCATAAGGGCTTTGTCATATTTTTGTGACTTCCTAAGCATTGTAAGCCCTATTCTACTTTCATACTTAAACTCTAAAGTTAATGAATGATGCAAGTTGTGTTTGATCATTATGATATGATATGCAAGTTTATCATGTTATGCAAGTATGCTATGATATGATATGCAAGTTTATCATGATATGTTATGCAAGTTTACTATGATGTAATATGCAAGTCTATCATGTTATGTTATGCAAGTTTGATATGCAAGTTTGTCATATGATATGCAAGTTATGTTATGCAAGTTTGCCATGCTATGTTATGCAAGTTAATCATGTTATGATATGCAAGTTTATCATGTTATGATGTGCAAGTTTATATGCAAGTTTGCCATGTTATGTTATGCAAGTTTGCTATGTTATGATAGGCAAGTTTGCCATGTATGTTATGCAAGTTTGGGGTGATCATTTTGTTCATGTTATCATGCTATGCAAGCTTATCTTGAGTATATGAACATAAAGCTTCAAGCTTTATGCTAAAGGTTGCATTTTGGCAACATGTAAGTTATCATATCCCTTATGATAACTTGCATGTGAGGCTAAATGCGAACTTATGGCCATTTCTACATGTCATTTATCACCACGTATCACCAATATGCTAAGTTTGGTTTTATGCATGCTTTTGAGACCTAAAAATGTAATATGCAAGTATATGGACACATGTACATTTCATATGCCACCATGTTGAACTTGTGGCTTCAACACCTTTATGTCATGATTATGCCAAGTTCCCTCTTTCTATCCTTTATGCGCTATTGCGATATGTAAGCGATGGGATTGCGTTTGGGGTTGGGTAAACTTAAAAGACATAAAAACATAAGCTTGGGAATTTACCTATTAAGTTAGGTCTACCCTTTGGGAATTTACCTATTAAGCTAGGTCTACCCAAATGCTTGAAAACTTGTAACATGTTTTGGAAACATGATGGACATGACACTTAGAAAATATAAGTGTGACCAACTCGAGGTTGGGTTGAGTTTGTAGCGTAAACCTACCCGGAACCGACCGGCCTAACTAGTTGCTACAAACAATAGGACCCAATGTGAGAAGTTGGTCATGTTGTACCTTGAACCCGAGGTTAGACCAAGTTGTGGTGTAAAGCTACCCGGACCCGCCCGGCTTAACTAATAACCACAACAAGGTCTAATGTGAGAGGTTAAGGCGCATTAAATTAATTAATGCCTCATGATTAGGGTTAAGTCATGGTCGACTTAATACTTAACCAATTTGGGCTTGGTAGATTAATCAGGGTTAAGTCGTGAACTCATCGTTACACTTAACCAAGTTAATCCATGATTAGCAAGAGGGTTAAACCGTACTTAACCCACTAGAAAAATCCTAGCAATGGGGGTCCACTCCAGCAGTAATCCCAAGTTCGTATCATTATGGCCCTAGGGTCTAGGCTAGGGTGGGGGCACAATTACTGAACTTGAGGTAAGAGACCAAAAACGACGGCAGATGGGTACGCCGGTGTAGTTCCGGGCGGACTATGGTCGTGCACACAGTCCGAAGCCGGGGAAAACATGCACGGGTAGCAGTAGATCGAGACTGTGCACGCATGATTATGGTGTCCAGGGGTTGACACCCTAGGGCTTGATACACCCGACGGGAGACCCGGCACAGTCTGACTACAATTATGTTTGGGCCGTATGGACACCAACACGTGACGAGTTAGGCTTATAGGGAGCCGATCGACTAGACCGTTTGGTTGGACCGCGTATTAGGGTCACTTCATGTTATTGGACCTCGTATTGGGGTCACTTCATGTTATTGGGCCAAAGCTTGGGCCAAGGGATCAATACTTGTTTATTCAAGTCATGTTAGTTGCTAGTACACCTATGGTGCAAAACCTTAAACATGATTATGCGATGACACCTTTATCTACCTTGTTGGTTAATCATCATGCTAGTATGTTGTTACCCTTATGATCATACCTGCTTCTCATGCCAGTTAACTTTATCAGTTTACATTGATTGTAGTAGGGCTTACTCAGTCTTTTTGACTGACCTGTTTTCCTTTCGCCTCTTTTCTTCCGTTCCCCCCCAGGTTCTCAGGGTGGGAATATTGGAGCTTAGCTTGGATTTTTGATCGCTTGCTTGTGGGATTTTAGCCCATGTACGGTCTTGACATGAAGCTAGCTATGGTTATCACTTATTTTGGGGATAGTACTTATGTATTTCAGTTTTTCAGTAATGTTGTTTTTATCTAGACTTGTGTATTTGGAAAGTTGACATTATGTTGTACCAGACTTGTTTTGAAATGGTTTGAAATCTTCCGCTGTTTTATCTATGTTATTTAATCTGTTTACATATATACATATGTTCTTGTTCTGCCTTGATATATCATTATGCATGTTTACCTGATTCAAACGCCCCTCCAAATTCAGAGTGCTTGCAAGAGCGACCCTGGCGGAGGTGGGGTGTTACAGCTCACTCATCAGTCTCTGCCGGCTTGGCCTTCCGATTGGAAATCTCCTTATTAAGATCAGCCTTCTCTTACTCAAGACGAGTACAAGACAACTTCGATTCAGTACACTTGGTCGTGGCACTCTCAATATGCATTTTGAGAGCTATGCGATCCTTGCTATTAGAGTCGAGCTTATCATGGAAGCGTTGTTGTAGCTCACTATGCACCTTCATGTAGTTTTCAGCATCGCGTTGTGCAAGTTCGAACTTGGCCTGAGCATCTTCACATTCCTTCTCAACACTTCTAATGCACAACATATCGCATTCCCATATTTGTCTCTAATTGTTTAGGTCTAGCTCGAGTTCCCTGGTTATCTTAGACATCTTTCGAGCGTATTTGCAAGTCTCTTTATTTTTCCTATCCATGAAGTCTATCAGAGCTTTAACCTCGTCAGACCAATTGGCAAGGATCAGTTCGAGGTTGGGCACGAAATTGCATATGTCTGAAGTGGTAGTCAGGAAATTGCCCTTTTAAGACCTATTCTTTGCTCTGTGGAAGTGTCTAGCACCACTGGTTTTGATGTAGAAATGTCAATGGACTTGCATTTAGAAGGAATGAGTGTCGCGTTGTCTTTGTCCTGGTCTTTACCTTTATCTTGGGCCTTGTCCTTGGGATCAAAATGCTTCTTAGATGGTTTTTCATGAGAATACGACCCCTTTGGAGGAATGAATCTTTGGGTGTTTGTTTGTCCTCGTCACAATGGCCTTGGTGGCTCTTATACTTATCGAAATTTGAACGAGCTGGGGAACGGGAGCGAGAGGACCGATGATGTTATGATTGGTAATGCCTTCTATCATCTCTCCCACGACTATCTCTACGATCACTTTAGACATCAGAGTTGTACTTGGGAAGACACTTGCGGAGACTTCTGAAATTATAACTACAATAATACATTGTTACTACAAGTTAATATGAACTAATATTAGAACCGAGAAGTAGCATAACACATAGGTGTTGTGACGTGCAGTGTCAGTGTGGTGTGTGTCCTAAGTGATCCCCCTAATGAACTGAAGCCCGGAGTTAGGCTTGTAGGTGTTGTCCTCCCGGTCTTAGTAGGTGTGACATCCTCTTCAGAAGGTGGTAAGAAGGAACTAGAGCCAAGATCTTGGAAATAATACATTTGGTCAGGTAAGGCAAGATCAACCAAGCCTTTGAATATGCACTCTTCTTGATGGGGATCGCGAGCAAGAGGCTTGGCAGGTGATGGGGTCTTGGGGGAAGGTTTCCTCTCTGCAGGAGAGGCGTCTTTCGGAGAACTACCCTGAGGCCCTCCTTAGGTGTTCTGTAAAGTTCCCAACTATTATACCCGGTTTAGCAAAGAACATTACAAGTAATGTCATCTACTAATCCGGAGAATACAACTTGATATGAGCGATCGAATGTGAATATATCTTTATACTAACACTGACATGTCATATATACCTTTTTACTTCAAGTCTGGTCTGAATTTGACGTGTTCAGTATTAATACAAAGTAATAGACACACCAATTCCACTTAATCACAACAATATACCAAACACATAACAATCACAAATCACAGCGAAAAGCACATATCTTAGTACAAAATATACTTTCAATTTTATATTTTACACATTTCAAAATAAGTCACTATCTTAACAAGTACATCTCATAGAACATCAGGTAAATATCCAATAGAAGATCAAATAAGGTCTCAATATGTCTATCCATGGCTAGCTCACCCGTCCAAAATTCTGAGCATCCTGTAAACCTGAAAATTCTGGTCTAACCCAGAAACACAAAATTCCGGATCAATCTATCTCTAAATATCCAAAAAGTGAGGTCCATACATATAACATATAAATAATCTTTAGTTCAACCACAAAACGACAGTAGCAATAATTTATTGTTTCACAATGATGTATGTTTGGTTTCCAATTTGGTTTTTATCTCCATCACAAGTTCACGTTATAGGCACGACAAGTGAACGCAACTCATTCATGACCGACCTGATCAAGGAACTATTATAAACAGTTAACACATCTCATTCATGACCGACCTGATCAAGGAACTGTTATAAGCATGACAAGTTAGCACAACTCATTCATGACCGACCTGATCAAGGAACCTCCTTTCTCAGTCAAATAACCAAGGAAGAACGAGAATCAACATATCGAACATACATTGCAAAATCCAAGATGGTCTGGAGGCTTGGTGGTATCCCTCATACCGATCTGATACCAAAGACCGCGCACTCAAGCACGATCACTAGGATCGATGAACTCGTACTCAATCGACCGGATCGAGGAAACACAAGGAAACACGATAAAACAAGCAATCCAGATGTAAAGCCCCATGTCCATTATTGTCACTCACAAAGGGAATGCATTAACTTCCATGAAGCATTATAAGTAAGCAGAACAGAATATTACAAGACAGAAAAAGTAGTACTTGAAAAATTTATAACTTTATTACAACAGAAATAAGTTTGGTTACATCTTTCAAAACCACAATATCGGAATTCAAGTACATAAATATCAGTCTTGTACAAAGCCTTCAGAATGCATAATTTTTAAAGCCATAATCCCCAACATAAACTGCCATGAAAAGATAGAGTCAAAGCCAAGCAATACTTCAAATACTTCAAGCAGAGAGAATCTGAATCAAGCTCCTACGTTTCCACCCTGAGCACCTGGTGGTGGGGGGAAACGAAAAGAAAAGAGGCGAAGCAAACTAGGTCAGACATAAGTCTAGTGAGTCCAGTGACTTTCAGCATATAAACAGATAATAGTATCATGACATGTAAATAAAACTGGATGAGAGATAACAATAACAGGAATAGCAGGTTAACAGAAGAAACAGAATGATATAGGCTAAGCTAAGCTTCTTACTTAGTTTTCACTTCTCTGCACTAATACCGGTATAACAAGATTAGGTGTTACCCCAATGTCTAAACTGAAACAGAAACGGAAATAGAATAATCTCTACAGAAACACGACGTTAGTAATGGGCCTTTACCACCCGAACAGAGATAGACAGTACAGAAACAGAATGCTAATAATGGGCCTTTACCACGCCAGTTAATGGGCCTTTACCACCCCAACAGAGACAGACTTACAGAAACAGAAGCAGGAACGGAATCAGAGACAGAAACAGAATAATCCCTACGGAAATAGAATATTTGAATTAGGTGTACACTAGTAATGGGCCTTTACCACCCCCAACAGACGGTACCACACAGAACCAGACAGGTGTTACCACCCCAACAGAAACAGACGGTACCCTAGCAGAAACAGACAGAACTAAGTGCACCCTAAATTCTACCCCAAGCAATCGGCTCCCTAATACATAAATACCCTGTGCCGACCCCACAGAAGGGTGTATCACTCCCTAAAGTGGCAACTTATAGACACAGACCTATTTACATATGTCACGGTGTCTTACATCCTCAGAGCAGACCAGATCCATGCACGCACATGAACCGGTTGGAATGCGCCATCAACACCCCTCGCCATTATCAGAGTGAACCTCTTACAATTAGTTCAGTAAGCGTGCCCGGACCCCTCTTAGTGTTGGGTCATAGTTTTGATACCAGAAAGGGTTACTGACTAATATGGGTCCCAAACAACAGATGACACAAGTAATTACCCCTCCTAACCTTGTGTCCCCAGACTAACAGATTTCAGATTAACTTGCTTACAGATTTTAGATGTACAAAGTTCAGATTTACTAGTTCTCAGATCAGACATACAAGTTAACAAGTTTTCAGACTAACGGATCAGATATACAGATTAACAAGTTTTCAGACTAACGGATCAGATATACAGATTAACAGACTTACAGATTGTTTCACCTAACCTTGTATTGGGCCTACAGATTTACGAAACGGGTTTATTTGATTCATCAGTCCAATTGTTTTACCCTATCCACCCAACACGTTTTAGGTATCACATTTATCTTAGGTTTGCATTAATTAAATATTAATGCACAGACCTCTCACATTAGGTCGGTAGCTTATGGCCGCTGGATGTGTCGGGCGATTCCGGGCAGACTTCTGCCACAAGCCAGACCTAACCTTGTGTCTAAGCATCTTTATGCCGACGACCTCTCACATTAGACTGACAGTTTGCGGTTGCTGGTTAAGCCGGTTGGGTCCGGGCAGGCTTCTACCGCAAACAGAGTCTAACCTCGTGTCTCAGCATTCTTATTTTAGCTAAAGTATTCATTCACAGATTATGCCAATATCAGACGAATTATGCCAATTAACTTCTTTTCAAGTTACAGCAGATTATCCGAAGTTCTATAAACATGTTTTGCTCAATTTTAGACCGAGCCTACAGATTTTCATACCCCAAATTACCATATTCAGTTTCAACAGATTTAGCAGATTAGACAATTTAACTGATTTAATCTTCCCTTAAAATTCCATTGACATTCCTCGCTTAGTCATAAAATTAAGCCTAATTTTATATGCTCAAATCATGATCATAATTCACAATATAACATATGCCACAAATTTCTAGTTAAATTTACATAGTACAGAATATTCTTCAAAAACCCCAAATCATGATATACAATATGAATCATGCCAAATTATAGCCTTTGATTTTAGCGTATGTAAATATCCAAAATTCACATTTAGGCATATTCACAATTAATAGCTATTCTATTTTAATATAGACCTTTTATGCCTAAACTATATATCCTTTTTTTTCAAATCATAGATCGTCATATAAAATATGTCCCCAAATCTAGATCTTAAATTTACAACATATATTATGTCCTCAAAATCAGATAATGCATTATGTTCCCAAATTACAAGTCATATGTTGTCATACAATAATTCTCCTTCTTCCAAATCATAAACCGTCATATATAGTATGCCTAGATCTAGATCTTAAATTACAACATACGCCCATTTCTTAAATCAGTCATGAATCAGTCATGTCCAAATATGCATCATTCATTATTTTTCCCAAATTTAGCGTTCATGCGTCAATCTCTTAAGAGATTTGGCGCAGGCTCGTGGTAGCCTGACTATAGAACAGAAGGAAGGAAGAGATACAGAATAGTTACAACAATAAAATAGATCTACACAGAAAAACAGATATGATAAACAGAAATATGATAGATCTATACAAAAAAACAGATCTGATGCATAATCTCCAATTCAGATTTATAACCATGTCACGATCATAATTAAATCTCATATCTGAGAATAACTGTACTCACAATTCGTGGTATAAGAAAGAGAAGGACAATTCTAGGAACTGATTTTCTGGAGTTGATTTAGCTTTCTGTTGATGTAGGCGTTGATTTGTTATCTTTTAATCCTATTCAGATTGAAAGAAGAAGAAGCACTTGTTCTAGCTTAGGTTTCAGCAGAGTAACGACGCCATTGATTTATCTTAATATGAATTAGGGTAGAGTATAGGTGAAATGAAGTTGTGTGGAGAGAAAGTGAGGTTTGGGGGTGTTTAAATAGCTTAGGAGCAACGAATCTGGTCAGAACGGGCGTCTAAATACAAAAAACTGAATCTGTCCTCGGATCTGGAAAAAGTGGGGAGGTCGACCCCATGGTCGACCTGCCTACCCAGGTCGACCCCCTGGTTGACCTGGGTCCTGGGCGGGAATTTTCCCGCCCAGCCCGGATGTGTATTTTGAATTCGAATTTTGAATTTTCGGCTGAGCTTTTTAAATTTTCTGAAAACTTCTGAAGGTTATAACTTCTTCATACGGATTCCGATTTACGCAAATTCGGACTCTATCTCAAGCAGAATTCCGAGATGAAAGCAATGGCGTAACCCGTTTCCCTTAATTCTTCTTGTAAAAATTAATTATACTTTGTTTTGTTACTTTATGTTCACAGAAAATACGGAGTGTTACATTATCCCCTCCTTAAAGGATTTCGTCCCCTAAATCTTCAAGTTAAGAAGAATGTGTCCTACCATCCAATCACCCATCTACTCAACCATCATCTACAAGCATCCATTGTCCTTAGAAAACTTCTAATGTTGTATGAACATATGCAAAAGTGTGTGTAAATGTCTCTTATCTAATGCAAAGATCAGGCGGTCTACTGATTCAGTTGACCTCCTTAATGCGAATTATGTTAGTGCCATGAGTCCAATTATGTATGCGAGAAATCCTTATTTGATACACATCATTTCTGTATGAATGCACAACCATTCATCCAAATGCAACATCCATGTGATGAGTCAATCATTTTTCATCCACAAAAATTGAAAAATGCACACACATCCATATGCAGTATGAGAGCGTTTTTGAGCCGATCTAGTGCCTAGTGTATGTATATGCATCCACGAGCAACCACTAGCAACCACTTGCATCCACTTGCAACCATCAAGCATAACATGTCTCAAACACATGTTTACACCCATTAGTTTCCACCTAAAGGTCGAAGACTCGATCGATAGGATACAACCGAGTGATAGAAGCAAGTACAATTAAAACAAAAGCTTTGTTCCCATTAGACATCGGTCTAAGAGAATAACCCCCTAAGTATCAACCCCGAAGACCGAAATCAACATCAGATTGACACTCAGAGAATTACTCCCATTAAACAAATGTCAAACTGGAAATCTACTTCACGCTTTGAGTAAAGACCCCTATCCTTTTTAGAAATATTCATATACTTACAGACTACTGGTACAAATCAGATTATCAAATGATTCTTAGGAAACTAAGCATGATAAAACCCTACCATATCTCACAAAAACCAGAATGTATGTGTCACAGTCAACTTAACGCTTAACAAAGATACCTTAAAACCCCAACTTATCACAAACAGATGGGTCGTAACCCTTATGGGGCTAGAGACTATAACAGGATCAGAAACAAGACTAGTATTAAAGTGCAGAGTCTCAATTACAGAATCAAAATGCCAGAATCAAAGAGAGTTTTAACTCAATAATCAGATAAGGAAATTAATACTTCTACAGAAATTTCCTATCTCTATCCTATCCATCAGTCATAAGAGCATTCGCCCGCCCTCCAGAAATAGGTTCTGCCCTCTTCCCTTGTCCACGTTTCTTCGGGCAGTCCCTAGTGAAGTGTCCCATTTCTCCACAGTTGAAGCAAGCACCCTTCCTCTTTCTGCAATCCTTGTTCAGATGAGTCAAGCTTCCACAAGTAAAGCACTTTTTCTCCTTCTTTTCTTCAGACTTTTCATCCTTCTTTTGTGTTTCCTTTTTGGGCCATGCTTTCTTGTTCTGTGGTCCTTTGAGCTTTTCCTCTTTCTTCTCACTTTTGGCTTCCTCTTCTTACATTAACGCCATGTCAACCAATTTCTCGAAGGTAGCCCCCATAGGAATGTGGGTCATAGCCAACCCATGTAGCGGCTCATTCAAACCTTTAACGAATCTCAAGGCCTTCTTCTCAGGTGTGTTCACTAAGTCTAAGCTGAACCTTGCCAACTGATTGAACTTGTTGACGTACTCCTTCACTGATGAATTCCCTTGCTTCAATGCTAAGAACATCTCCATGTATAAATTCTCTTCTGCTCGTGAGAGAAATTTCATCTCGAACCTATGCCTGAAATCCCTCCATGTCTCCACTGGACGCCTTTCATTCGTGACCTCCCACCAAAACGAGGCTTCGTCCTTCATTAACCAAGCAGCTAATTGGACTTTCCTTCCATCTTCTATCTCGAAGATACCAAACAAATCTTCCACCTCCTTAAGCCAATTTCGAGCTTCAACAAATGTATCTGATCCGTGAAAAGGCTTCCCGCCCATTGCCCTAAAGTCTTTGCATACTTTGAAAAAGTATCAACGCGGGGAAGGGGGAGGAGGAGGAGGAACGTCTGCTGGGCTAGCGGCGGTGGCCCTAGCCTCGAGATACCTTCTGAACCAAGTTGGTATCGGTATGCCCTCGGGTATCTCGGGTAACCCAGACATGCTGAAAAGAAAATGAAGAGATTCAAAACGGAGAATCGAAAGAAAGATATATGGCTCTTGGGGATTATGTTTTTCAAAATAAACTCTACTTTTTGAAAATACTTCCTTTTTGAAACCTTTTTTAAAATAGTTTTCAAAAACTTTTTATCAAACCTGGTAACCTACAGCTCTGATACCAAGTGTAACACCCCATGTCCGTTAATGTCACTCACAAAGGGAATGCATTAACTTCCGTGAAGCATTATAAGTAAGCAGAACAGAATATTACAAGACAGATAAAGTAGTACTTGAAAAATTTATAACTTTATTACAACAGAAACAGAAATAAGTTTGGTTACATCTTTCAAAACCACAATATCAGAATTCAAGTACACAAATATCACTCTTGTACAAAGCCTTCAGAATGCATACTTTTTAAAGCCATAATCCCCAATATAAATTGGCATGAAAAGATAGAGTCCAGCCAAGCAATACTTCAAACACTTCAAGCAGAGAGAATCTGAATCATGCTCCTACGTTTCCACCCTGAGCACCTGGGGGGGAACGGAAAGAAAAGAGGAGAAGCAAACTAGGTCAGACATAAGTCTGGTGAGTCCAATGACTTTCAGCATATAAACAGATAATAGTATCATGACATGTAAATAAAACTGGATGAGAGATAACCGTAACAGGAATAGCAGGTTAACAGAAGAAACAGAATGATATAGGCTAAGCTAAGATTCTTACTTAGTTTTCACTTCTCTGCACTAATATTAGTATAACAGAATTAGGTGCTACCCCAATGTCTAAACTGAAACAGAAACGGAAACAAAATAATCTCTACAGAAACACGACGTTAGTAATGGGCCTTTACCACCCGAACAGAGATAGAGAGTACAGAAACAGAATGCCAATAATGGGCCTTTACCACCCCAGCTAATGGGCCTTTACCACCCCAACAGAGACAGACATACAGAAACATAAGCAGGAACGGAATCAAAGACGGAAACAAAATAATCCCTATGGAAACAGAATATTTGAATTAGGTTTACACTAGTAATGGGCCTTTACCACCCCAACAGACAGTACCACACAGAACTAGACAGGTGTTACCACCCCAACAGAAACAGACGGTACCCTAGCAGAAACAGACAGAACTAAGTGTACCCTAAATTCTACCCCAAGCGATCGGCTCCCTAATACATAAATACCCTGTGCCGGCCCCACGTAAGGGTGTATCACTCCCTAAAGTGGTAACCTATAGACACAGACCTGTTTAGAGATGTCGCGGTGTCTTACATCCTCAGAGAAGACCGGATCCAAGCATGCACATGACCCGGTTGGAATGCGCCATCAACACCCCTCGCCATTATCACAGTGAACCTCTTACAATTAGTTCAGTAAGCGTGCCCGGACCCCTCTTAGTGTTGGGTCATAGTTTTGATACCAGAAAGGGTTACTGACTAATATGGGTCCCAAACAACAGATGACATAAGTAATTACCGCTCCTAACCTTGTGTCCCCAGACTAACAGATTTCAGATTAACTTGCTTACAGATTTCAGATGTACAAAGTTCAGATTTACTAGTTCTCAGATCAGACATACAAGTTAACAAGTTTTCAGACTAACGGATCAGATATTTAGATTAACAAGTTTTTAGACTAACGGATCAGATATACATATTAACAGACATACAGATTGTTTCACCTAACCTTGTATTGGGCCTACAGATTTACGAAACGGTTTTATTAGATTCATCAGTCCAATTGTTTTAACCCTATCCACCCAACACGTTTTAGGTATCACATTTATCTTAGATTTTCATTAATTAAATATTAATGCACAGACCTGTCCCATTAGGTCGGTAGCTTATGGCCGCTGGATGTGCTGGGCGGTTCCGGACAGACTTCTGCCACAAGCCCGACCTAACCTCGTGTCCAAGCATCTTTATTCCTACGAACTCTCACATTAGACTGACAGTTTGCGGTTGCTGGTTAAGCAGGTTGGGTCCGAGCAGGCTTCTACCGCAAACAGAGTCTAACCTCGTGTCTCAGCATTCTTATTTTAGCTAAAGTATTCATTCACAGCTTATGCCAATATCAGACTAATTATGCCAATTAACTTCTTTTCAAGTTACAACAGATTATCCGAAGTTCTATTAACATGTTTTGCTCAATTTTAGATCGAGCCTACAGATTTTCATACCCCAAGTTACCATATTCAGTTTCAACAGATTTAGCAGATTAGACAATTTAACAGATTTAATCTTCCCTTAAAATTCCATTGACATTCCTCGCTTAATCATAAAATTAAGCCTAATTTTATATGCTCAAATCATGGTCATAATTCACAATATAACATATGCCCCAAATTTCTAGTTAAATTTACATAGTATAAACTATTCTTCAAAAACCCCAAATCATGATATACAATATGAATTATGCCAAATTATAGCCTTTGATTTCAGCATATGTAAATATCCAAAATTCCCATTTAGGCGTATTCACAATTAATAGCTATCCTATTTTAATATAGACCTTTTACACCAAAATTATATATCCTTTTTTTTTCTTTCAAGTCATAGATCGTCATATAAAATATGTCCCCAAATCTAGATCTTAAATTTACAACATATATTATGTCCTCAAAATCAGATAATGCATTATGTTCCCAAATTACAAGTCATATGTTGTTATACAATAATTCTCCTTCTTCCAAATCATAAACCGTCATATATAGTATGCCTAGATCTAGATCTTAAATTACAACATACGCCCATTTCTTAAATCAATCACGAATCAGTCATGTCCAATTATGCATCATTCATTATTTTTCCCAAATTTAGCGTTCGTGCGTCAATCTCTTAAGAGATTTGGCTCAGGCTCGTGGTAGCCTGGCAACAGAACAGAAGGAAGGAAGAGATACAGAATAGTTACAACAATAAAATAGATCTACATAGAAAAACAGACCTGATAAACAAAAATAAGATAGATCTACATAGAAAAACAGATCTGATGCATAACCTCCAACTCAGATTTATAACCATGTCACGATCATAATTAAATCTCATATCTGAAAATAACTGTACTCACAATTCGTGGTTTAAGAAAGAGAAGGACAATTCTAGGATCTGATTTTCTAGAGTTGATTTAGCTTTTTGTTGATGTAGGCGTTGATTTGTTATCTTTTAATCCTATTCAGATTGGAAGAAGAAGCACTTGTTCTAGCTTAGGTTTCAGCAGAGTAACGACGCCATTGATTTATTCTAATACGAATTAGGGCAGAGTATAGGTGAAATGAAGTTGTGTGGAGAGAAAGTGAGGTTTGAGGGTGTTTAAATAGCTTAGGAGCAACGAATCTGGTCAGAACGAGCGTCTAAATACAAAAAACTGAATCTGTCCTCGGATCTGGAAAAAGGGGGGAGGTCGACCTACCTACCCAGGTCGACCCCCTGGTCGACCTGGGTCCTGGACGGGGATTTTCCCACCCAGCCATGGTGTGTATTTTGAATTCGAATTTTGAATTTTCGGCTGAGCTGTTTAAATTTTCTGAAAACTTCTGAAGGTCATAACTTCTTCATACGAAGTCCGATTTACGCAAACTCGGACTCTATCTCAAGCAGAATTCCGAGACAAATGCAATGGCATAACCCGTTTCCCTTAATTATTCTTGTAAAAATTAATTATACTTTGTTTTGTTACTTTATGTTCACAGAAAATACGGGGTGTTACACCAGAACTTATGCACGATCACTAAGATTGAGGAAACATAACAAAACAAGAAACACAATCCATTTCTACGGTTATTGAGGCCAAGGAATCACGTGCTCAACCTAAAGGGTTGAGGAATCATAGACATACGATCTATAGATCGATGCCTCACATGCTCGATCTAAGAGATCGAGGAAACATATAATTGATCCCAATAATCAAATAAACAAAATCTCAACAATCATAAAGGTAGTGGCAACCACGACTTTACTAATCCATGTTAATCATTTTTTTATTTAAGATCTTTACTAACAAAAGTAGTCACAAAAGTCCAGTCTTTTACAATAATGAGTTTCTCAATCTTTTTATATTTACAAGTTTGAAAGGAAATCCAGAAGTAACCTTCTTAAGGATCTAGCAGCCTCTGTCGCACACCAAATGAAAGTGAACTCTAAAGTGACAAATACTATCATTCACAGTAACCACTATAGTTTAACATAGGCGTCCCATACCATCTAGTGAAACACAAGTATTTACTGAGAATTAGTAAATTTCACTTATTATGGATATACCCTGAAAACCTGAATTATATTCTCTTACGGATCTAAAGACCACTTGTCGCACACCATAAAAGAATACAACCCTAAAGTGTTAATTACTATCTCAAAATCGATTATAAGAATCTAACTTGAGCATCCCTTACTGCTTAGTTGGGTTCTAGTATTCGGTCAAGAATTAGTAAATTCCACTTTAACATTCTATTCGTTGGAATATACCATTTTCGAAAAAATGTTTCACAAGAGCATATAATACAATATGTAACATTAAGTCGAAAATTAGCTCATTACAGATTATAGAATTAAGATTCTCAAAACTATTATCTCTTTTGAATTCTATTATTTAAAACGCTTACTTAGTTGTTCACAAAACTATTTTATTGTTTCCAAAAGTTCATTGTAATGCTCTCAGTTTTAAATTGCAATTTAAGTTTGCTTAAGCATATAATTTAACAAAAATTAATCCATATAGTTATAGCAAAAACTCTTAGCTTTCCAAAACATCAAAAATTATTAAATTCAGATAAGTAACACAAAAGTTATGACTAATACAATTTCTCATGTTTAAGTATTGACACAATTTCTCAACGACAGGACAGCGACAAACAAATGGGTTTTTCACCATTTAAACTCTGAAATCACAAGAGGCAACATAAATGAAAGTTGTAGCTTAATCTCTTATTTTTCCAAAACATTAAGAATTATCAAATTCTGATAAGTGGCTCAAAAGTTATGAGCAAAACAAATTCTCATTTTTAAGTATTTTCATGATTTCCTAACGACAACCCAACGACAAACAAATGAGTTTTTCACCACTTAAACATCAAAATCAACAGAAACACAATGAATGAAACTTGTAGCTTATACTCTTAGATTTCCAGATATTAAAAATTGTCAAATTCAGATAAGCGAATCAAAAATTATGCTCATTTTACTCTCAGCTATCAACTTTTATTTTTACACAGGCCTGAGCTACATGCTCAGTTTAAAACTCGTTTTTGGCCACATAAAAAGCATAATTTCGAAAATGCCTAAAGGAAAAAGTGTAGCAAATTGAAATAGTTTTTTGCTGCAAAAAGATTGTGTCAATTTGGATAATTTAATTACAAGTTATCACTGTTTTACAGTAGTGATATTTTCATTAATTTTCAGCACACAAAATCAAATAATCACTTGAATCCAAAATCATATTGCAACCAAATCGATCATCAAATCAACCATATAAAATCCAAAAATTTTAACATGCAACACACTAATAAGAGGTAGATAGTGTGAGTCGAACAACTCACCTTATAATCCAAAGAGCTCCATAGCTAGAAGCATTAACCTCAAGCGAAGTAACCAAAAACAACCCAGATTTGTATCCCTAGAACAAAGTACATTTAACATAACAAGCTTTAATATTTTTTAACGAAATTTTTACTGAAGATGCTCAGATGTGTTGTGAACAACATATCCAAATTTCACGATTTTATGAATTTTCTACAATTAGTTATGATTTTTAAATCAACCTACGATTTTCTGTCCAGATTTTATAGAAAAGTTTCTCGGAAATCCCCATGTTTAACATATCAAATTTTAATAAAAATTCATGAAAATTGGTAGAGAGTTGCTGAAATATATCAGAAATAACATAGTAAAATTTGGGAATTTTTAAACTTCATATGAATAAAATTCGAATTTTCTACTAAAGAGGGTTTAGATTTTCAGATCTATCAAAACACAAGTATAGCAAGAAATATCATTACCTATCATGCTTGAATCATATAAATCAAAGAACAAATCTGAAATTACAAACCCTAATTGATTAACTAGAGGTGTTGGAGCTTACCTTCTTTCGATTACTGAAAGATCTAACCAAAAGCCCTTTCATTCAAGACATGAAATTGAGGATTTGTGAAGCTAGGGTTTTCTTTGTTTTGAGAAACTCTCTTTTGTTTACTACTTGGAACAAATGAACGTATAGTTCATTCAAAAAATGGATAAGAAGAGGAACTTTCTCTTATTTGCACTAATGGGTTGAGTTTTAAATATGCCCAAACCCAAGTTTTTAATTAAATGAATTGAAGTTCTTTCTATTTATTTTCTTACACTTTAAAACTCTACTCTCCGTTTGGATTTCAGATAGAAATCTTTTATAAACAAACCCAAGATATACTTTAATCCTGTTTAGTTAAATAATATTTTTTTTCACAAATCACAATTAAAATTATCTATCCCTAATTAAACTCAATTAACTAGGTAATTAGCAACAAAATTGTTACAGACTCCTCCTCTTAAAAAATTGCGTCCTCGCAATTTGTTAAGTGAAATGATCTAAATCTTTTTTCCATGATTTTATAAATCCAACAATCTAAAAATGATTTTCCCACTAAATATCAACATTTAATCCTGATAAAACTTCTTCGAATTACCAACTTAGAACTACTTCATTCTCTTACCAACAAAGTTTTTTTTTTTTTCTAACTCTTAGGATCAAATTTCAACCTATTTTGAAACCCATTTCACCTTCACTTATATTTTTCCAATCACAACTCTTAATAATTCACCAAGTAGGTTTTTTCATTTCACTTTTTGTTTTCAAATTTAATATTTTGAATCCAATCCCATTGTGTTTTTTTCTTTTTGATTCTCAAATTTATAGATATAAAATTCTTCCAATATCAGAAATAATATTGAACCATGAATCATTATCATCCACTTTACAACTACAAAGTTGATTGGATAAGCTACTAACAATGTCTTCCAAAGCTCATTCATTGCACATAAATGTTTCATGGGAAAATGTTATTCCAATTTATTTTAACTCAAACATTTCCCTTTTTATTTCTCTTCCTCACGTCAAAATATAATGTTCGAAGTCTAGGAACCTCTATCGATGACATGGCATCCCATGTATCGACCGAAATCCTTAAACAATGTCTAGATAAGTCGACATGATGGGTTAACCAAATTTAGATGTATTACTTTATTATCTCTAGCATCCAATTTAAACAATTATAGTAAAACAAAACAATTGCCAACCTCCAATCACCAGGAAGCAGTCAAGCAAAAGAAAGCAATTTACCCTTAAACTAAATATTATGCAGTTAAACAAAAGAAGAAAATATTATCTTATCTTATCTTATAATTTTACCTTTTAACTCGGAATTCTTTTGTTCATCTTGTCAACTTCCCTTTTGAATAAAACTTTGTATTTGCTTTTCCTTAATTTCCAATTTTTTTTCCATTCATTTCCTCATAAGCATACAAAATCCTGACAAAGCCGAACAAATTTAAATCAAATGGGTTAGAAATCTACAACCTGAGTCTATACTGTCCTAATCACTTTAGCTATTCGCTCTAAAGTTAAAAACTGCCACGACACTATGACCACTGGTTTCCCCCATATCTATGCTAGATCTGCCTCTAGCCATAATACTAACCTGCACATCCAATTCTAATACTACTTTAAATATGTCAACTTTAGTAAAAATTAACAGATGCCTTACTTTATCCCAAAACTATGCTATACTTTTAAGCTACTATGGATAGTCCATGTGAACTACTTACATACTCTCTAAAGGATAGGGCTCTGAGTCTCACTAGGTCCCGGATCCATGATTTTATATGTAATATTTTTCTGACCACAGCTCTGATACCAAACTGTAACGTCCCCAACTGTTATACCGGGTTTGGCAAAGAACATTACAAGTAATGTCATCTGCTAATCCAGAGAATACAGCTTGATAGAGGCGACCAAATGTGAATATATCTTTATACTAACACTGACACGTCATTTATACCTTTTTACTTCATGTCTGATCTGAATTTGACATGTTCAGTATTAATACAAAATAATAGCCACATCGATTCCACTTAATCAGAACAATATACCAAACACATAACAATCACAGATCACGGCGGAAAGCACATATCTTAGTACAAAATATACTTCCAATTTTATATTTTATATTTTACACATTTCAAAATAAGTCACTATCTTAACAACTACATCTCAAAGAACATCAGGTAAATATCCTATAGAAGGTCAACTAAAGGTCTCAATATATCTTTCCATGGCTAGCTCACCTATCCAAAAGCCCGAGCATCCTGTAAGCTTGAAAATTCCAGTCTGACCCGAAAACACAAAATTCTGGATTAGTCTATCTCTAAATATCCAAAAAGTGAGGTCCATACATATAACATATAAATAATCTTTAGTTCAACCACAAAACGACAGCAGCAATAATTTATTGTTTCACAATGATGTATGTTTGGTTTGTAATTTTGGTTTTTATCTCCATCACAAGTTCACGTTATAGGCACGACAAGTTAACACAACTCATTTATGATCGACCTGATCAAGGAACTATTATAAACACGACAAGTTAACACATCTCATTTATGATCGACCTAATCAAGGAACTATTATAAGCATGACAAGTTAGCACAACTCATTCATGACCGACCTGATCAAGGAACCCCCTTTCTCAGTAAAATAACCAAGGAAGAACGAGAATCAACATATCAAACAAAAAAACATACATTGAAAAATCCAAGATGATCTG
The DNA here is from genome assembly GCA_030737875.1 of Allium sativum. Lineage (NCBI taxonomy): Eukaryota > Viridiplantae > Streptophyta > Magnoliopsida > Asparagales > Amaryllidaceae > Allium > Allium sativum. Next base: position 328,095,732 of record CM060926.1, read on the forward strand.
GAGCCTGGTGGTATCCCTCATACCGATCTGATACCAAAGACCGGGAACTCATGCACGATCACTAGGATTGAGGAACATGTACTCAATCGACCTGATCGAGGAAACACAAGGAAACACAATAAAACAAGCAATCCAAAACTCATGCATGCTCGCTAGGATCGAGGAAACATAACAAAAAAAGCAACACAATCCATTTCTATGGTTATTGAGACCAAGGAATCACGTGCTCAATCTAAGGGGTTGAGGAAATATAGACATACGATCGTGTAGATCGATGTCTCATATGCTCGATCTAAGGGATCGAGGAAACATATAACTGATCCCAATAATCAAATAAACAAAATCTCAACAATCATAAAGGTAGTGGCAACCACGACTTTACTAATCCATGTTAATCGTTATTTTATTTAAGATCTTTACTAACAAAAGTAGTCACTAAAGTCCGGTCTTTTACAGTAATGAGTTTCTCAATCTTTTTATATTTACAAGTTTAAAAATAAATCCAGAAGTAACCTTCTTAAGAATCTAGCAGCCTCTGCCACACACCAGAAGAAAGTGAACTCTAAAATGACAAATACTATCATTCACAGTAACCGCTATAGTTTAACATAGATGTCCCATACCATCTAGTGAAACACAAGTATTTACTGAGAAATAGTAAATTTCATTTATTATGGATATACCCGGAAAACCTGAATTATATTCTCTTACGGATCTAGAGACCACTTGTTGAACACCATAAAAGAATACAATCATAAAGTGTTAATTACTATCTCAAAATCGATTATAAGAATCTAACTTGAGCATCTCATACTACACAGTTGGGTTCTAGTATTCAGTCAAGAATAAGTAAATTCCACTTCAACATTCTATTCATTGGAATATACCATTTTCGACAAAATGCTTCACAAGTGCATATAATACAATCGGTAACGTTAAGTTGAAAATTAGCTCATTCCAGATTATTGAATTAAGATTCTCAAAACTATTATCTCTTTTAAATTCTATTGTTCAAAACGTTTACTTAGTTGTTTACAAAACTATTTTATTGTTTCCAAAAGTTCATAATAAAGCTCTCAGTTTTAAATTGCAATTTTAGTTTGCTTAATCATATAATTTAATAAAACTTAATCCATATAATTATAGCAAAAACTCTTAGCTTTCCAAAAACTCAAAAATTATTAAATTCAGATGAGTAACACAAAAGTTATCACTAATACAATTTCTCATGTTTAAGTATTGACACAATTTCTCAACGACAGGACAACGACAAACAAATGGGTTTTTCACTATTTAAACTCTGAAATCACAAGAGGCGCCATAAATGAAAGTTGTAGCTTAATCTCTTAGCTTTCCAAAACATTAAGAATTATCAAATTCCGATAAGTGGCTCAAAAGTTATGAGTAAAACAAATTCTCAATTTTAAGTATTTTCATGATTTCCAAACAACAACCCTACGAAAAACAAATGAGTTTTTCACCACTTAAACTTCAAAATCAATAGAAACACAATGAACAAAACTTGTAGCTTATACTCTTAGATTTCCGTATAATAAAAATTATCAAATTCGGATAAGTGAATCAGAAGTTATGCTCGTTTTACTTTCAGCTATCAACTTTGATTTTTACACAGGCCTGAGCTACATGCTCAGTTTAAAACTCGCTTTTGGCCTCATAAAAAGCATAATTTCGAAAAATGCCTAAAGGAAAAAGTTGTAGAAAATTGAAATAGGTTTTTACTGGAAAAAGATTGAGTCAGTTTGGATAATTTAACTACAAGTTATCACTGTTTTACAGCAGTGATATTTCCACTAATTTTCAGCACACAAAATCAAAAAATCACTTGAATCCAAAATCATATTGCAACCAAATCAATCATCAAATCAACCATATCAAAGCCAAAATTTCTAACACGTAACACACTAATTAGAGACATATTGTGTGAGTCAAACAACTCATCTTATAATCCAAAGAGCTCCATAGCTAGAAGTATTAACCTCAAGCGAAGTAATCAAAAACAACCCAGATTTTTATCCCTAGAACAGAGTGCATTTAACATAACAAACATTAATATTTTTTAACGAAATTTTTATTGAAGATGATCAGATGTGTTGGGAACAACATATCTAAATTTCACGATTTTATGAATTTTCTACAATTAGTTATGATTTTTAAATCAATCTACGTTTTTCTATCCATATTTTATAGAAAAGTTTCTCGGAAATCACCATGTTTAACATATAAAATCTTCATAAAAATTCATGAAAATTGATAAAGAGTTGCTGAAATATGTCAGAAAGAACATAGAAAAATTTGGAAATTTTTAACTTCATATGAATAAAATTCGAATTTTCTACTAAAAAGGGTTTAGATTTTCAGATCTATCAAAACACAAGTATAACAAGAAATATCATTATCTATCATGTTTGAAATCATATAAATCAAAGATCAAATCTGAAATTACAAACCCTAATTGATTCACTAGAGGTGTTGGAGCTTACCTTCTTTCGATTACTGGAAGATCTAACCAAAAGCCTTCATTCAAGACATGAAATTGAGGATTTGTTAAGCTAGGGTTTTCTTTGTTTTGAGAAACTCTCTTTTGTTTACTGCTTGGAACAAATGAACGTATAGTTCATTCAAAAAACTGATAAAAAGAGGAACTTTCTCTTATTTGCACTAATGGGTTGAGTTTTAATTAGGCCCAAACCCAAGTTATTAATTAAATGAATTGAAGTTCTTTCTATTTATTTTCTTACACTTTAAAACTCTACTCTCCATTTGGATTTCACATAGAATTTGTTTGTAAACAAACCCAAGATATACTTTAATCATTTTTAGTTAAATAATATATTTTTTCTCATAAATCGCAATTAAAATTATCTATCCCTAATTAAACTCAATTAACTAGGTAATTAACAACAAAGTTGTTACATGTTCTTTCTAGAAGTTCCTCAGTTTAAATGTTTATTGGGAAGGGCTCTTGGGGATCTCGATAGGCTCTCTCTCAGGAGTGTTCTCTTTCTCTCCTGGTTGTGGTTCTTGCCTTGAGCCTACAAGATCTTTTTATGACAACCGCCCACAACCCCCATGCTGTACAAGAGGAATAATACGCTGGGAGGTGTGTCAGGCAGCTATGGGCGATCATCAAGGTATGATACATAAGCGGAACCAGTCGTAAACTCACTGCGCAAGGATAAAATATAATAGAACACATACAATAGGTAGTGATAGTGAAGCAGAAAACACTAAACTTTCATGACAACTAGAAAGTATTTCCCATATACGTGGATATCAACAACAGTGTTAGACCTTCAGTTTTAGATAGCGGTTACACAAACGCTATGTAAAATTAAGTTTCTATAGCGTTTAACATGTGTTAGACCTTTATTTCTGTAGCGTTTTATGTCTACGTACTATAGCGTTTAGATATAATTTCTATAGCGTTTCCGTTTCAATTATATAGCGTTTGTTAATATAATTATATAACATTTGTTTTATGTTTCCATAGCGTTTACTCAGTGATATAATAAGGTTTTCTCAAGATCAGATTCTATAGCATTTGTAAACAATAGCGTTTTTAAAACGCTATGATATGGTATATTGATAAATAGGCCTCCTTGCCCTCCTTTCACCTCTTCCACATATACGTTTATCCATTTGTTATATGCATATATATATATATATATATATATATATATATATATATATATATATGTAATATATTTTCAGAAACAACAAATATGTATATTACAACAAAATATTTCATACAAATCATTCAAAAAACTTTCATATACCCAAATTCAATATTCCATACATCATTCAAACAACTTTTCACATGTCAAACTTTACACATTGTTTACAAATTACTTACAAAGCAGTCCAAATAATGATTTAAACTTGCTTTGCTTCCGATATTTCCTTCGTAACATAAGCAACATTAGTCCTCTTACTGCCAAATAAACAATTAAGGTGTTAGTTCTAAGTATAATACATACTGGCAACATACCACTGTAAACATGAAAAGATAATTTCATATCATGTTTTATAAGAGACCTGTGCTTTACGTTGTGTCATGTTATGCTAAACCTGAGAAAATGAAATTATGAAAGAGCAATATAAAATGAAGACAAACTCATGCTAAGAGACTATGTGCTTTACATTGTGCAATATTTTTTTACAGACATATATAATGGTCATATTACGTAAGTAATATGACAATAAAATTATAAGCAAAATCAGCATCAATGAAAGAGCATGATAACAGCACCAGGTATTGCATGATAAGAGCAACTTAAATTTTGTACCAGATTCGGCCATCAACCAAATACTTCAATAAACCAGAATCCCACAGAATCATTTTGGGCACGTCGAGGTATTCGGAACTATAATTCATGATTTTAAGTTTTTCAGTTCAACTTAAATTTATGAAGTTGCACAAGGTAAGAATACAAAGCATATTGTTGTTCCAACCCATACCTATATAACAAGGTAAGAATAGATTGAAAAAAGGACAATGAAAGAGCGTATTGTTGTTTCGACCCAGACCTATATAACAAGTTTTCTGCACTTGATGATTAAGCAATAAACATGAAGAAGTTAATTATTGGTTAAGATGGTTTATAATGGACGCGTAAAACTTGTAAAATTATTGGTTAAGACGGTTAATTATCACAGTCAGTGATGGGCATGACATCTGTGGCATGGTAAAAATCAAAATTTAGTGCCAGATACGGGGCAAGGCTTTGATAGGATTAGGCAACTACAGTTGCATCTAGTGCTGGAAGATGGAATTCAATGGCTAAATACATTGGAAAAAAAGTTCCTTCACTAATTACCACGTGTGCGTACACATCACATACACACATGTACACGTATAATGGTTCCTTCTGTCTTTACAGTAACAGTTCAGCCTCAATGCATCTCCAAAAACTTCATCCATCTTTTTCTATGTACTCCTTACTATGACATAATAGGATTAATAAATAAAATTCAGAATATCATATTATCAGTGAGGACATGAAAACTGTGCATGAAAGTTAGATGTTATCTTTAACTTGAACGATGGCCCTGATTTGGTAAACTACAGGTGTGAGGGATTCTATACTTATTCTCAAAAATATGATCTAATACATTCGTACAGGATACTCAGCCTGTATACGGAAAAGTAAGTAGCTCTACTTCTGCTACTTATCTTTAAATTGATATCTTTGTAGATATTTATATTCAAGAAACTATGGAAACACTTTTTTGTGGCCTATAAATGCACATATCATTGTATCAATAAAAGAAATTTAATATCACATAACTTGATACTGATGTATATTTATTTATTTTTAGCCCAGATATGATATTATGGATATACTACTTAACCCTATGCTTTCTTAATGTAAGAAAAGGGTTAGCGATGTGGAGGAAAAAGTGACAATTTGATACATAAAAATCATTCAACCAAATATCAGCTTTAGCGTTGCTGCTAAATGGACTCCATCTTGAGATAGCCTCAAGCTGAATCTACTATTGAAATATTCATCTGGAATAATTTTGTCTTAATTAGCCTATTAAACTAAATTTGTACTTCATACTATTAAGTAGTGACAATAATAGTTTAAGCTACATAAATTTAACTATGTTATAAAAGAGAGAAGTGAGCTCAAACTTAAATGCATACCTTCTAGGGTAGTACTCTCAATTGCATCTTTATAAGCCCATTTAGAAGCAGCATCAATGCTAGTATATCTGTGAGACATGCACATAGAAAATATCCTCTAATGTTGGCTTGTTGATTGATCGTAGAAAGTGATTGTTCCTAAGTTCCTGTTATGGTACACCAATACAATGTGTTTTAGATGGATGTACATAGAAAATCTCCTCTAATGTCGGTCTATGGTTTCTTTATCTTTGACATGTTATGAAATGGTGAACATTCAAGATACATAAACAATTTGTATTAAACTCCAATACATACATCAGATGTACTTTTATATATGAATGAAAATCCAGCGGCTTGTAGTTCGTCTTCTTTTTACATATGCAAGAAAAATAACTAAAACAGTATGAGTTCTGTCGGGACTTTCGTTAGTTTCATAAATATTGAATTTAAAAAGCTTCATTCATTTCTGTAATATAAAGCCTTACAACCTAGAGAAATGTCAAGTGAACACTATGATAACGTAGAATGAAGAAATGACGAAAAAATTATAAAATTTTAGCCAATCATATAAATGTTATTAAATAAAAATGAAAGAGTGGGATAAATAGATAGACATGAGGAAGTTCTCCCAATCCATGAAGAGGGTAAATATAAGGTGACCTTTGTTGAAAATGTGCCAAGGATCTTGCATAATACACAAACAACTGAAAAACATATCACACAATATATAAAAGTTAAATCAGAAACATTCTGTAAAGGGTTTGGTGATTACCATGTATTTCAGAATATATTGATCTATCACATCTATCGTGAAGTCTTGTGCAGCATCTTAGGTGTTGTTGGGAAGCCATGTTTGACGAGAATAGATGGCTGTGTAATTAAGGGAGGGAAAGCCAATGGAAATACCAAATGAAGTTATGAATCTGGATGTAGGATGAAAGTTTTACAGAAACAAATTATAGTACATATGGAAATAATTGAATGGTAAAATACCGATTGATGAAACAAATCCAAATTATTGCTACTTCAGTTGGGTATTAAGCAGTGTTGTATTGTAAAATACCGATTGATTGACTGATGAAATTAATCCAAAATATACTGAGATATATCATCACGACATTCTGGGAAGGTAAAGATTATCAATAAGGATAGAAAGGGTATATCAAAAGATCGGAAGTCCAAACAACAATTACAGTCGCTCAAAAAGTAAATGGGGATGAGCAGAAATATTAAGAAAATGGGCATTTATTAACAAAGCAATATGGATTTGCATCAATAGGTTTCCCATAAAAGGCTTTTAGATTACTGCCACACATAAATGAAAACTGAATATCATTAAAAGCAAAATTCCACCAATGTAAAATAAATGTAGATTTCACATAGCTATACATTCTAACCTTTTTCACCTTGATATTTTTAATCTACGCGTTATTATAATTTTAACAGATATATGCAGCTGTGAAACATTTCATAAAACATAAATAGAACCTATGGGTGACAAACACACATAGTTTATTGAAAGTGAGTTGTACATAATTATTTCTCGTTATACAAATTCATATACAAAAAGCCATGTCAAACACAATGCGCTTGCAGAATGAAATACATATACATTCAAAAGTGGGAAACAAATGGTTCATGGTACTGAACTTACATTTTCACACTTACCGGGCATAGGTCAATAGCCAAGTATCCTTTGCACATATAGATATCATTTTCCTAATGCAATCCAAAAGACGCCAGGTTCCTTCAATGTGTTCTGTTCTTTTATAGCTTGCATGTTAGAACTCCCGAAAGACTGATACGTGCCATAAAATATTGCTTGTCTCAGAGCAAAGCCAAATAACATATCTGCAAATACATTAATTTGTTTAATGAAGTTTGATAAGTTATACGTCCTGTATTTGCTTCAATTACAAAGCCAAGCCCAAACTCATGTAACTCATCACATTCTAGCACTAGTAACCATACCACATAATGTTGTGACTACACTTCTAATAACCTCTTTCTTTTTAGCCAACTGCTCCTAATCAGGGAACGTTGTTGTTCATCTTCTTATCTCACTATCCCAAACTTCAAAAGAGTTCCAAACAATGAATTTACTCATACATCAAGCAAATCCCCTATGTTTGAATATCATTCCTTATTTTTAACTTCAAACGATGGTTCATGTAGACTCAAACTCATAACAATAGTCTTAAACAAATCTTAGGGATACGATAACATGAAAAGGAATAAATAGTAGACCTCATATATTAAGCATCATCTGATAAATCACTATAGCAAGCTTTGAATTTTCACAATGAGTTTCATGAACAACCCTTTTGTTGGCCACATGGTTTGCAGCACATTAATGGACACATCGGTTTTTCTTTCAATTGAGTAACATGGAAATAACCAAATGAAACTACTAGTTAATAATACAAGGCCTAGTAGGAAGGAATATATAGTATCTCCAGCACATGATGGGAACTCTGTGGTCGATCCTCTCGTTTTCACCCTATTTATCAAGCATCAATCCCACTTTTAATCATTTATGATTGTTTCTAAGTTAAGATGTCAACTAGAAATGTAGTAATCCATACAAAAGGAGTTCTCAAATTAAACGGTAGTTATTCGCCACTGAATTTTCCATTGTATAAAATGGACATATATTTTTTATCCATACTAATTAAAATATTAAACTCGACTTCAAGTTTCATTTTATCATTCTTATCTGCAAAAATTATAGCTGCATAACTAATAAAGTAACCTCTAGGTTAAAATTCAAATAGTACAAAAAAATACTAAAATTTAAATTACAAGCTAAAAATCAAGATAAAGTTATCAGAATAATAATATAGCTACAAAACTCATAATGTAACCCAATCGAACATAAAAATATATCATAATTCTATTTCCTCCTTTATCTGCTGCAAAACCGATGTAGCATTTCACCATATATCCCATCTTCCTATTGCAGTAGCCCTCATCCATTACAAAACCATCAACTGGCAAACACATCAACCACCACCCGTTCAAAATCGCCTACAACCTACAACCACAGTTGCTACCCCTCCTCAAATCTTTAACTTTAGACCTCCTATCACAAACATGTCATTGACAACATACATATGATCAACTTTCTCCTATCACAAACACTCCCTCCTCTTGCAAACGCAGCTCAATGCTTATGTTAAATCACTAGCCATCTCCGAACTGATCACCACACCCTCTAACTTGAATCAAATACAGAATCAAATGAACAAAAAAATTCTGATTTTGAACTAAATTGGAAACGTGCAATTCTAATTTGGGAACGTAAATCATTTTGGTTTGAAATGCAACAGTATTAATCAATGACTTTTATCTACTTTCTAACGATGAACTTGTTAAAATAATTGGGAATTTTAATTCTTTATCTTTTTTTAATAATATACAGATTGCAGAGTTTTATCCTAATCAAAAGTTGAAAGGAATATTCACTGTTAAATGTTTAACCAAGGGTCCTTGTTGTCATTCTTTATTGCCATCGTTAATGAGCTATAATGACACAGTTTGTATTTGGAGATTTTTTTTTTCATTTACATTTAGTCAATATATTGCTTTTTGAACACTTGTAATACTGGAAACAAATACCTAGTAGTACTCTCAGCTATTTATCTCTTATTACTTCTTGAGCATAGGCTAAAATTATAAACCGCCTCCTAAGCAGATGATATCATAGCTAAGTAGTGGGCTTTTGATGTGGAACATTGTTGATTGTTTATGACAAGTAAGATGTCTTCCCATGAGTGAGACTGTGAGCATTTTATAAGCATTAAGAATTGCATAATTTTTGGAAAGATCAATTTAATTGCGCATTACATTCATTCATCTGGTCTCCTGAACCAGTGGGTCAAACCTAAAGCACCTGGTACTAACATAATGAATATTCCAGTAAAAAAATGTAAATATTCCATTGATCTACAACAGCAAATATAATTTGGTATATTTCATTATGAAGTTTGGATATCCTAGTTATTTATTTTATAGCCATCAAACTCCGAAATAATCTGATATGCATTCAAATATGCTACCGTGGTTATCCGCTTGAAACCAACAACCTCATTACACTAAGGGCAGAAAATTACAAGCTACATGAGTGATTGTATGAAAGTAAAGGGAAATTTTGATTTTAATATTTCTCAAATATATTGTTGCATGTTTTATCTGCAATGCCTATTAATTTATGGAGTTTAGGATCCTATTTCAATATTGCACCGCTGCAAACATTCCTTTGGCCTTCCACTTCGCCATAAAATAAACTAGTCAACTCACTATTCCTTTATAATCAAATAATTGGAAACCATATTGTAAATCAGATATCTACTAGAGCTTTTAACATTCTAAGTTAAATACTTTATATGGTGGGATTGCATGTATAAAAAATTGACCAAAATGAACAAAGAAAGCAAGAAACTAGATTCATAATAAATATATGAAAATGATACCTAGATGATAACAGAGCTATTCTCTTTTCCATCCATGTCGCCGTAGCATTCCCAAGTACTTTAGCTTGAGCTCCTTGAAAATCTTAGTTGTCGTTGAGATCTGTAGTCATACCAACTCATGTCGTTGTCTACGCCTTTAAGATCTGCCATGTCTTGACCAGAGCAGTCATATTTTTCTTCTCCCTAAAATAATTTGTTCTTTAATAGAATTTAGTTGTATAATACGTAGTTCGCGCTAAAAAAATTCATAGCCGAACCTAAGGACTAAAGATGTGAAAATTAGTCAATCCTACTGTTTTCATATTTCGTTTTAAAAATTACACTGTTTTCATTTTTCTTGTTTAAAATTACCATATCTTTGCTGTATATGAAACACACAAAATGTTAATCTTAACACTATAGATTTAAAATAAGTTGTTCGACATAATAAACCTCTAACATAACTTAACGTTAATTTAATGATTTAATGTACAATACAGAACTTGTTCCTTCTCTCCATGGAATTAGCCTAACAAAGCTAAGAAAACGCTAAGTAAACCCTTCATCAAATGCATATTACGTACAGGATTTGAAAATTATACTTAGCTCACATTCTTTCCTGCTCCCTACTCCATCAGTATAGTCAAACTCCTTGCTGTTTTAATCAACTCGCTGAAATAAATTCAGGATTAAAGTCAAAATAACAAGGTCTTTATATGAACCAATTAATGATAAATAAAACTTGCCTGAAGGGTGCATCTGACGCATGTTAAACTTAACCATAGGCATCATGATAGCAGAAACGATCAATGATCTCCTGCTTCCCAACTCCGAACAAGTCTGCTAACTTGCCATATAACTCATCACAAGATTCAAGCGTTGAAAGATCAACGGTGAAACCAACATCATCATGTTCTTTAAAAACCTTACAATGTCCAGCCTCTACCTTGGAAGCCATGGATTCAGAAGAACTGTTCCTTGAATCACTGCTAGGAGATATCCACTCCTCGGTCGGTATTGGCTGCTCAAAAAGAATCAACCGAGTCGTTTTTTTCATGCTAACTCATGTAGCTGGGCTTCTTATGCTTAACAAGCAAGATATGTTACCGTCTTCTACGATCCTTGGTTTGAGGATTAAGCAGTGGCATTAAAAGTTAGGGACTAGGCAACAACATAACTAGCAAAAAACATGTGGTTGCAGTACTTTAATAATGGATATTTGCTCAATGTATCAATGATATGGTATGCATGCTAAAATCTGGTTAGTTAATTATTATCTTCAACTACACAGACATACCGTTTAATTATGAAAATTAAAGATGTGTATACCTTCAATAGATTGTTATTGATATCAGCTTTCCTTTTCTCAATCTTAGCAATTTCTTCTCTGATTGCGATTAGAGCATCACAATATCTATTTATTTTCGCTTGTAAATAGAACAGGTTATTTTATTAATGATGCAGGAAATGAAAAGGGAATTCAATACAAGAAATGGACTTCAGTTTAGTTAATTACTTTGCTTTCACCTTCGGCTGGCTCAATCTTAAGCGTTCTTGAAACCGGCCATGACATAGTTGGTGCATGAAATCCGTAATCAATCAGGCACTTTGCAACATCTTCAACCTCTACTCCAAAAGTACTCTTTAATAAAGTAAAGTGTCAGTATGTAAAACAAAATATACAGATTAGAAGAAAGAAAAAAAATAAATGGAAACTGAATGATTAGAATCAGCATAAAATACCTTGAAATTTCTCAAATCAACAGTGAACTCATGCGCAACGGTTCCATTAACATCACAGAAGAATAGGACAATGATTCTACAAAACCAAGCCAAACATCAGATAATAATCCAAGGAGCAATTAACAATCAGAGAAAAAAGTTTAAGCTAAAAGTTATGTGGTAAATTGATCACTGTATTTTGTAAAAGAAAATTAATTTTGTACCGATTATCTAGTTGAGTCCATACACGCTGAACAAATTTCAGTGACCAATGTTTACTTCAAACTCACTAGCAAAGACAGTAATTTTCTTGTGACATGGCCACTGCTGTAATGCCATAGCAGGACAACAAATCTCAGTAAGACTGCTTACTAAAATCCCTCCAGCAAACGCTACACTTGTCTCACTCCCCCCTCTCCTCCAACATATACACAGCACAAAACACAACAGCCATCTCCTCCATGCCTACCCACAGCGATCACCCAGGTCCGAAACTGCCGAGAAAACCACCGTCGTGTCCACCCTCAACCATCATCACCGGAAACGTGGCGGCGGCATCTACCGCTACGTCCCGCACCAAGTCCACACCCGCATCGGCTTCTCCAAAACCCTCCTCGCACTCCTCCGCCTCGCCGGCATTGTCGCCCTCATCCTCTTTCTCATCTACCGCCCTTCCCACCCTCGCTTCTCCGTCTCCTCCGTCGCCATCTACAATCTCAGGACCAGGTCCCAACAGGTTTCCAACGTCGTCACCAGCAGGTCCCAGTTCAATCTCATAGTGCGCAACCCCAATGACCGTGCCTCCATTCTGTACCACGATCTATACACCTATGTCATTTACAGGTGAACTAACGTATCATTTGGTGCATGTAATGATTTTTATGATTCAATGGAAGAATCGAATGATTGGTATGATGGGTGTTGGAACCAACCGATTACGCCGCTGATACTACTGTCGCCGCTTGTGCAAGAGAGGGACATGATGACCACTGTGTCTCCGGTGATCGAGGGATCGTACGTGCTGGTGTCGAACGAGGTGGTGCATGGTTTGAAGGTCGATAGGGAGTTTGGAGTGGTGGGGTTGAAGGTTGTGATGGTGGGAAGACTGAAGTATAAGAGTGGACCTTTTAAGTTTGGGAGGAATTTGTATGTCACATGTGATCTGCTGGCTAATGTTAAGACTGTGTTCAAAAACCAGGTTCCCCTTATTGGTGAGCCTCGGTGCAAGGTTCGCCATGTTCCCGTTACAAAGGTACAAATCTATATTACAAAGGAGAAAAAGAGCCATAATTATAACTGCATCAATATTTTAACTATCTATCATCACTTTCAGCAAAGATTTTTAGGTTAAATACTACTTATAGTGCACTAGCAAACTCTGATTTTATTTTGAGTATAATGTGAATATGAACACGATCTATATGTTTTAAAATCAACAAAATGAGTGCACTGAAATTTGATAGGTAATCTACGTAATTATTTTACCATCATAGTGTGCATGCAATGGATGGTTTGACATTTGACAACATTCTCATACATGATGATTAAGCCTATGCAGTGACCGTTAAAAGAGACGTTTCTAAAAATAAAAAGTCGAGGTCTTATTCTACATTTTTTACATTTCTATATGTGCACATATGTAAGAATCTGATAAGAACTGTTTGGAATATATGAAGTTATTGTACATATTCCATATATCCATGCCCTGCCCATCTACCTTATGAAACCACCATGCTAAAAGGAAACAATAATTCCACTGTAACTATTATCTAACAAAATCAATTCATAGGTGTGTAAAGTTGCCTTTTCCATTACAATAGTAATGAGTACTTGATTTATTGTTCCATACATCACACAATGCAAACTTCCTACTATCTCGAGTCATAGCCGGGCAACATAGTCTAAATCGGTATAAAACTATATACTCATGTAGAAAGGGCTAAATCCATACCATCTTTATTCACTTCCCTAAGCTACAACATTTACAAAAGCTGTATATTAACAATATATAATATAAATAAATAAATAAGAGTTTAAAAATACGTTCTGATAACATGCGCTATGTCCCCCAGTCAAGCTATTGATGTAGTGCCAGTTCGCCATTTTGGATTTGCTACTCTCGGTTCGCGATTTTGGTAGAGGATACAGGGGTTGTCTGGAGAGATGCGGGATCAACTATTGATGAATGGAGCGACTCGGAGAGCTGCAAGATCTGAGATGTTTGATCGGTTGTGTTTTCGAAGTGGAGGCGATGAAGTGAACAAAAAAATTTGTTTCCTGAAGCGAAGGGAAAAAGCCAGTTTAATTTTGTTCCCGCACACAGAAATTCATTTCCCGCCTCTACCTTTCTGAATAGCGTTCAGTACACGGGATGTGTCCCAAATAGCGTTTAAACTTTTCAATTCCCAGGCGTTTAAAGGCCCAAAAATGGAAACACTATTTGATATTGTTATGCAAAAACCATTTTGTTGTAGTGCGACCCAGCTGAGACCGACCGACCAGGCATACCTTCTGGCTTGTTCTCCAAGACACACCTTGGACCGACCCTGTGACAACCCGGAAAATCCGAACCAATTTAAAAAATTTATTTTGGTTATTTCAATGAATTTTGAATAGTTAAAATAATTTATTTTAAATAATAACGATTAAAAATTAATTTTAATCAAAGTTAGAGCGAATATATTTATTTTGATTTCAAAAAGAATTGGAAATAGCACGGTAGTTTAAAAAGTCAAACCTGAACTTTGACTGAATATACGGGATTCAAAATCTAACGGATTTTTGTGAAACAAAAAATCTCTAAATCTGTTTGAAATTATCTTTCCAACGAATCCGAAAAATCGAAATTTTATAGCGGGAATCAAAAGTTATGGCCAGTTGTATATTCAGAATGGTCGCTATAGTATAATTTATAGCCCGTATAAAAGGCCATTTTTCAAACGACCTCCGTTTTCGAAGAAACCACTTTTGTTGGAACCGGAATGTCAAATTATTGCTAAGTTTAATTTTCTAGAATTTTTGGAATTAATATGTGAGCGTGACAAACGAAAATGTGTTTTGTCAATTTTAGTCAAATTTAATCGACTTGAGAATGACTATTTTTCAAACGGTCTCAGAATTCGATGAAATTAACTTTGTTAGGACTGTATCGTCAAAACAAAGCCAGAAATAAATTTTCTGGAATTTTCTGAATTTGTATGTGGCCCCGGTGAATTTAAATATACGATCGAATTAATTTAATAAGGGATTTAAATATTAAATTAAAGAATTCAGGCCACAGACGGTCGTTTGGGCTGACGAGACCTAGCCCATTGGATCCGTAACGGGGGCTATTGGGTGCGGTCAACTCCTGTTGGACTGAAATTGGAGTTGTTAAAGAGCTACGGGTTTAATTGCAAAATTTACAATTAAATATTATAAAATTACGCCGTATAATACCAAACCCTAATACTCTACTGTACATCCGCCACGATCATCTTTTCAATGGCCAAGGTTGTTCAAATCGTTCATCCCAAATAACTCACAAATCACTCAGCGAAATCGAACAATCCTTTAGAGGATTTCATAGAACTCTCCTCCCTCTTCAAAACCATACCCGGTTTGTAATTTTTGGTGGTGTATTCGACGAGTTTTGGATCCTGCAAGTTGTGCCGCACCAACCCCGTTCCCGTCGCCGATCGTCGATCGAGCTCCGCCGCAGTGGGCCCCCCTACGCGCCGCCCCTGGCCCTTCGTCGTGGTGTACTCCGATCGCCATCTCGCTGATCGAGTTTGAGGAAAACCTTAAAACTAGCTTTGAACGTCTTGAAAAACTATCGGCCTCGACAGATAACAGAGAAGAAGGTGGTTAATCTTTTAATTATATTATTTAAGTAATTAATTTAAATTATTAGCAACCTAAAATAAATCATATCTCATTCATACTGACTCAGAACGACTCAATCTTCGAAGCATTGTGATCGTAGAGACGAGATCTACGTTTCTAGACTGAAAGGAAGTGATTCTGAGCTGATTGAATTTTGGGTCAGATTTGCAGATCTGAACTATTCAGATTCAAAAGAACTGTGAGGAGTCCAAATTTTTTTATTATTTATTTTATAATAAGTAGAATAAATCGAAATTGTATTTTCATTGATTCGCTGTGTATGCTATGTACATGATTTGATTTGTATGTGGTGTGTTAATATAGATCAGATCTGTTAATTTAGCTGTTTGTTAATATAGATCTATATGTGTTAATTAGAATAAATCCTTTTTGTTGACATTTTGTTGAATCATATATATTCAATAAAAATGGAGCATCATGTTTATTTTATTGAATTGAATTAGAATTTTCAATTCGATAAAAATCTCACCTTTGTATATTTTATTGAATTGAATTAGAATTTTCAATTCGATAAAAATCTCACCTTTGTATATTTGTTGAATTGAATTAGAATTTTCAACTCAATAAAAATATCACTTTGTTATGTTATTGAATTGAATTAGAACTTTACATTCAATATAAAAATATCACTTTGTTACGTTATTGAATTGAATTAGAACTTTCAATTCAATATAAAATATATCACTTTATTTGTTGATTGAATTTGAATTTTCAATCAAATAAAAATATCAACTTTGTTATTGTTTGATTGAACTAGAGCTTTCAATCAAATAAAAATATTGTTTTTTGTTGTATAATTAAACTTGCAACAAAATGGACATTTGGGGTAAATAGAAAAAATTAGTTAAACAAAAATCCTTATTTTTGTTTATGGAACTTGTGACACCGAAAAGTGAAATTTTTTGTAAACAGAGAATTTTTTCATGTTTTTAATCAAAACATGAATTCATTTAAAATATACAATTTTAATGTTAAGAATGTAAATAGAAAAATTGTTCATGTTTTTAATCAAAACAGGAATTCATTTAAAATATACAATTTTAATGTTAAGAATGTAAATAGAAAAATTGTTCATCTTTTTAATCCAAACATGAATTCATTAAAATATACAATTTTAATGCTAAGAAAAAGAATGGAAATAAAAAGTTATATTTTTTGTTTGCATTTTAGATGTAAATAAAAGCTTAGGTTAAAAAGTTACATTTTTTTTTAATTTGCATTATAGATGTGAATAAAACATAGTATAAAAGTTACATTTTTTATTTGCATTTTAGATGTAAATAAAAACATAGATTAAAAAGGTACATTTTTATTTGCATTTTAGATTTAAATAAAAGCATAGTATAAAAAAGTACATTTTTATTTACATTTTAGATGTAAATAAAAACATAGAGTAAAAAGTTACATTTTAATTGACAATTTAACTGTAAAATCAAAAGTTACATTTTTGTTGACAATTTAGATGTAAAATTAAAAGTTACATTTTTAATGACATCTTAGATATACAATTAAAAGAATAAAACTACATGTTTCATTTTTATTGTCACTTTAGAGACAATAAAAAGAACAGAATTACTTGTTACATTTTTTTATGTCAAATTAAAGACAATAAAAAGAATAGATTTTAAAATTACATTTTTATTGTCATTTTAGAGACAATAAAAAACAACATATTTTAATGTTATATTTTTATTGTCATTATAGAGACAATAAAAAAAATAGAAATAAAGGTTGCAATGTATTGTCATGTTAAATGAAATAAAAAGAATAGAATTGAAACTTACATTTTTATTGCCACTTTAGGGATAAGAAAAAAAGTAGAATGACATGTCACTTTTTCTAATGTCATCTTAGTTGAAATGAAAAGAATAAGATTAAATGTTACATTTTTATTGACATTTTATATGCAATAAAAAGAATAAGATTAAATGTCACATTTTTATTGACATTTTATATGAAATAAAAAGAGTAGATTTTAATGTTACATTTTTATTATCATTTTAGATGCAATAAAAATAGTAGAATAAAAAAGAATCATGTTTTTATTGTCGTTTGGTTTCAACAAAAAGTGTGAACACTAGAATAATATATTTTCAATGTAATTTGATTTCCATTGGAAAGAATTAAACAATAAAATATAATTTGCCTCAAATTGTCACTTTTATCATATTTGTTAGGATTAAGAAATTCATATGTAGAATTCCCAACATGAATATGGATTGTACTTGACTTGCATGTGCTTGATTGAAAGCAGTTGAAATCGCCAAACGAATAATATTTACATATATATATACATACATATATATATATATATATATATTAATTAAAACTAAACGAATCGCGTGCGGTAGTTCGCGTTTCAGCAATCGTAACTTCAAACGATTATACCGTAAGATCCGACCGTCGGATTTTCCCAAAACCGGATTTGCTAGGACCGCTTTGGGAAGATCTTTCCAAAGATATAAATTTTGTTAAAATCCAACGGTTAGATTTCAAGATATGTGTAAATCAAATTTTGGTAAAAACAGCGCCAGGGCCGCCCATCGACCCGTAGCGTCGTTAAATAAATTTGGCTATTTTTATATAAATAAAAGTAGCGATTAATCGTTATTAATATAAAATGATTTTAAACTATATATATGCGAGAATCATTTGAAAAGACCGAGTTAAATCTCATTTCAAATGATTATACGACGATCTAAATTGAAGATCTTAAAGACGGCGATTGAAGACCGGCGATTGAAGACCGGCGATCTTCACATCGAAAGGATAACTACTGATGCCCGGCATTGGCTAGCTACCAATAAAGGATTAAAGTAGTAGTTGTCCGGACATGCTTGTTGATTGCCCGGATACGCGAGCACCTCACTTCCGTATTAGACATACGGGACGATGAATAAGGTGACTCTGATTTCGTTCAGACCCAAAACGGACTTGTAAATGGATGTGTGTCCGACATTGAATTTCATTCTGTGTAATTAAATTGATATCTATTTATATATATCTGTGGTGGCGGAGAATTTATTCTCTTGCTTAACACCTTTCTTTGAGACGCACGAGCTCGAAGGTTATATATTGGTAGTTATCGATCGCACGGGGTGAACTGTCAATGTGACATGCCAAGATGCAATTGATCGAGGCTTTTGTTGAAAAGCAGAGCCATGTGGATGATGATCAAAGCATAGCCTATTTCGGCATAGCTTTGTGTATTACGTTACCTCGCGAGCCTCACACCCCGGTAGAGTCAAAAACGGGACAAGGGAACGCAGGAAGTGCACACGTTTCTTTCTAGCTAGAAGTGGTGTTTGGGTTTTTACAAGACCCGACATTTTTACTTATGTGGTTGATGGAATGAGGCGCCTCGGATTTATTGGTCGCCAATGGCAAATTTATAAGTCCAATAGGATCGGGGAATGTGTGTTTAGGCATAACTAATCCATTAACGATATTTGTGGACCGGCCCTGCAGGATCCAAGGGTTGTCCGTAGGTGTGATCCTGAGACATTGCTAGAGTGTCTCGAATTGGTAAGGAGATCATTCCAAGCCTTGACTCCTGATGGAAACCCAATTCCCAATATGACATCGCGGTTTTGATTGTAAACCTATATATGGTGACATAGTATATGATAGCTATGCCGTCTAGAATTGATACATTTACTTTGAAGTATTTTTGAAACATATTAGACACTAATAGTAATATTAAAAATATTATTTTCTACGTATCAAGCATTTTTGATCATTATAAGGTAAAACTCTATCCTCTAGTCTGCGTTGCATTGTGTGATGGGACATGAGTCTTATAATGGTTTCATTTTCTAAAAAGCATTGCATTTGTTTATGACTTAAAATTTATAAAACTTATGCACTGGCAATCCAATGGAGTAAACCCGTTCCGCGTTAGGGCTTGGTCTAATGATTAGCCATATTGTTAGTTTAGTAAGATTTCTCATACCAGTCCCATAACTGACTCGTAGTTTGTTTCACTTTGCAAACTCAGGTGCCCCGTTTCCACATGGTCAGCCAAATGACAGGTGTTAGGTATGGATATTTTGTGGACTGGAGCTTGCTGATGAAGCGGATGAAGAATCTTTTCTTTTTATCTTTTTATTTACTTCTTGAGACATTGAGACAGTATTGAGTATTGATGTATTTTGGGAGATTGAGACTTTATTTTTTTTCCTTGTTTTAGACATCTATTTTGCTAAGTGTATCATGTACTGCGTACTATGATATCTGTGACGTTATGTTGTGATGACATTTTCATTTCCGCTGCAATGATTTATATGTTATGCTATTATCTGAGGTCTGTTATTGTTTTAACTATGTTATGCTCCTATGATTATCCTTACTTTCGTATTACGGAAGTTGGGGTCGTCATAGACCCACTATGTTCGACCAACCCACTATGTTCAACCGACCCACTATGTTCGATCCAAAACCTGCATCCTCCAATGCAACTCCAATTTCGACCAAAATTTCGCCAAAACGATTCGTTTGACGAAACCAGGTCATCCAATACATCCAATATGATCACAAGCATGATATGAAATCAATAATAACACCAATATGACAATTCCATTAACAAACATGTAAAATTCACCAAAATCACCATAAATGTATATATGAGCAAAAACCATGGATTAAACTTGCACTTTCACATGAAATGTCATAGAAATTACCTATCTAAACTTGCAAGATCAGATCATAGGGTGATCTATATGAAAAGGACTTACCAATGCATAAATCTATGGAAAAACACTTGAATTTGATGAAAAACATGATCAACTACTCATACACTTCATTGAATCCGTGTGAGATATGTAATCCACTCATCGATTCTCCCAAACAAGAAAAATCAATGAAATAGGAATCCGGACTGCAAGTACTTCGCACCAAACACCTTAATCCAATAAATTATTGCCTCAATTGATGTAGATCTAGCCTCCAATGGTGTAGATATATGATTTCCCTCCTTGGATTTGGAACTTTAATGGTGGAAAGGTGTTAGAGGAAGGAGGAGCACAAGGCCTCCAAATGAGATAATGGAAAACTAAAACCATTTCCCATACACCTTACCCCTATTTATAGTTTCCACCAACCCACTAATGGGCCTCTCCAAATCAACCCATTAAGGCTCCCAACACCTGTACAGCCAACTGATAACCTTAAAACAACGATTTCTCCCAAACCGCTAAACCAAATTATTAAAGTAACCACTCTACGGAAAGGCAATCATCATTTCCTTTCCAATGGCACAGGTCTCATCCTTTGATTCGACCTGAGTCAAAAGTTATGACCGGTACAAGACTGATAAGGGCAAAATGGTCACAAACAAAATCGGTAAATTTTTTGGACATGTCTCACATCCCCATAAGCAACATATTAAAAGATGAGAATGATTCAACCTTTAGGGAATAAAACAAAAATATTTTAGGATCTTCCGATATGTAAAATGCGGGCTGTTACATTCTCCCCCCTTAAGAGTTTTGCCCTCGAAATTCCAAGCAACCACAACAATTCTGCATGCCTATCATCCATGAGAAGCCAATTATATCATCCAAACTAGCAACCATCAAGCCATGCATCCATAGCCTTATCCTAGCACGCAGAATTCTATCAAACAACAATAAGATACAACGATATAATGATGATACGATATCATAGGATCCTAGCGATGAAGAGTTCTGGATGAGTCGCCTTCATGCTCTCTTCCATCTCCCATGTACAATCGTTACTATCTTCACTCCATTGTACCTTGACTAGCTTCATCATTTTCCCCCTAAGTTGTTTCGTGTCATTCCCCACAACACGAAGTGGCTTACGAGGTCTCATAACTGCGGTTTCTACTTCTAAGTCTTCATATTGCTCTGGAGATACCACTATATTCGAATTGTGCACGAATTTCCGTAGAAACGACACATGGAACACATTATGCACACTCGACATCTTCTTGGGTAACTCCAATGTATATGTGAGCTTTCCAATTCGCTCAACTATCGGAAATGGTCCAACAACCTTGGAGCAAACTTTCCTTTGCTTCCGAATTGAACCACATGCTTTAATGGCAAAATCTTCATGAAAACCATATCGCCTACGCCAAATTCCAAGTCCTTACGATGCTTATCGGCGTAACTATTCTGATGGTGTTGGGCTGCTTCATTCGTTGCCGAACGATCTCGATACAATCTGAGGTTTCTCGAATCATCTCCGGCCCAAGTACTAACTAATCTCCAGTTTCTAACCAATATGCCGGAGAATTGCACGGCCTCCCATACAACGCCTCGTATGGTGTCATCCCAATGCTAGACTGGTAGCTATTATTATATGCAAACTCAACTAGATGTAGATGGTCCTCCCATGATCTTCCGAAGTCTAACACACAAGCCCTCTGGAGATCTTCCAAAATTCGATTGACTCTCTCGGTCTGACCATCAGTTTGGGGATGATATGCCGTACCCAAGCACAACTCGGTTCCCAAAGCTTCTTGCAAACTTTTCCAAAATCCACTCGTGAATAATGGATCTCGGTCACTCACTATACTTTTTGGGACACCATGAAATCGAACTACCCATTTCACACAAAGTTCAGCCAATTTCGATGTCGTCCTGGTTGACTTGACAGAAATTGAAACATCCCACCTCCGTTAGGGTCACTCACAAAGGGAATGCCCTCATTTTGGTGGAGGTTTTTAAGTATAAGTCACAGATACACAAGACAGATATAAATACACATATTTTAAAACAGCGGAAAACACAGTAACTTTTATTTCATCAAAATACGTGTCATACAACCCATACCATAATTGTCTTACAATACTTCCAAAAACATTACATTTCCATAACTGTCTTGATTATCAAAGAAGCATAAAACATAAAATAAAGCAGCAAAATCCCCACAATGATATCCAAATCCATGATCCAAGCAAAAGAGATCCAAACCGTACATCTACAGTCTTCAAGCTTGCAAAAGAGTCTGACTACGCTGAGTTGTTTCCTCCCTGTGGACCAGGGGGAGAGCGAAAGAAAAGAAGACGAAAAGAAAAACGGAGTCAGACATAAAGCCTAAGTAAATCTAGTGACTTTTCAGTATATGAATAAGAAAAGGATATGATAGACATAAACTGAAAACAGGATAGTATCATAACTAAGGGAGTGTAGTCCAGAATCGAATATACTATCGAACCCACACTATATCTCTGTATTTACTAGAATTATTCTAACTGGCACCCCATGCTGAGGGTGAAGTGATCCTTTTGTTTTCTAAAGATCGGCTCCTACTCGTACGTGTGTCTTACGGCTACCCCAAGAAGTGTAGATACCTATGCTGGTCCCACTATGGAGTGTATCAAGACCCATGGTGGCGGCCCCGACACAATTACTAGAAGGCATAGGATATACTACTGGTGCCCCCAGTGCCCTGCTTGTCTGCTCCGGAGTGCGTGCACGACCACACCCCGTTAGACCTACACTGTGCACCCAACATTTGCCGTTATTTGACCGCTTACAATCAGCCCAGTAATCGTGCCCCACCCTGCCTAGTTTCAGGGTACCGTTGATACCTAAATTGGGTTACTGCTGAAACGGGTCCCTACGTTACCAGGTTTTTCTAGTCAAACATGTTAAGTGGTTAAGTGTCTGTATATACCTAACCCCACCCATCAATATTTGTTAACATGTTGAATCTTTGGTTAAGTGTTTTCAGTTGACTTAACCCTACCACCTGTCCTTAGCCTTTTAGAGCACCGACCACTCACATTAGACAGATATCACTACGGTTACTGGATGTGCCAGTTGGTTCCGGGCAGGTTTACACCGTAGTTCAGTCTAACCTCGGGCCTTTATTGGGCTCAATGTTTAACCACCCACATTGGATAGGTATTGTTGTGACTACTGGACAGCCGGGCGGGTCCGGGCAGGTTTATGTCACAACTCAATCCAACCTCAGGTCAAACATGTCGTCTTTTCTAGATTTACATATTTTGTTGTTTATGCAAATGTCATGTCGTCTTTTAATTTGGGTATAACAATTTATACCGCTAAAATGTCACAGTCGTTGGCACGCGCCAAACATGCCAACATATTTATTATATCATGTTTTTACACCCAACGCTATTACCCCCGTTTGTACGTACTAATGTTAGGCTCGACACAATTCAGCCCAACGTGATAAACGTGAGAAAAGGGGAAATTCAAAACATATAATATTTCTATGATACATAGAAGGTGTAGCGCATGAACTTGCAAATTGGCGTTAACATAAACATTGGATCTTGTGAACTTGCATTCAAAATTTGGCATACAACTAAATGGGTGTCACATAGGATGGCATATGTAGACTTGTACAAACTTGGGTTTTAACATATTAACTTGGCATAATGTCGAACACAAAACTAGCATGTTGTAAATTAACCCAAAAATGTCCAAATCTAATATATAGTCTATTTCCACATGAATTTGCATAGTTTATGTAGCCCAAACTGCATTTAACATAGTTCTAATCATACATGTAATGAATCTAAGATGTATACATAAGTTTTGAGTCATGTAGCATAAAGGATCTCAGATCTAGGGTGTGTTTACATAAGTATATGGCCCATGATATCAACATAAACATAAAGGGGATATTAACATAAACATGAGAGGGATCTAATCATAGACTTTGCCACAAACTTGCAATTACCATTACTTTCATATACAAACGTATAATAAACTTGCATCAATCCATTTATGCCACAAATCAATACACCAAAAACAATCACGATAGAAACATTACAATACACAAGATCTACATCATTATAATGATACAATTCTATTCCCAATTACATCGTATCACATCATAATTTTATTCAGATTCTGAAAGACCACTATACTTACAACATATGACGAGATCTTGTTTTCTGATTTCTGTTCTCTGAATTTGGAGGTGCTCTCCTTTGGGTAGCAATTTGTTGATTGATTTGATTAGACTTTAATTTGGTTCTTGGTGGCTACGATCAACTCCTTCCTGAGAGCATGACGACTCCTCTCTTATTTTCTTATGCGAATTAGTTGAGTCTTAGTGTGTATTTATAGAGTTTTCAAGTTAATTTGAGCCGTCAGATGCAAACAGGGAGGGAAATCAGACCGTACAGCACACCAGAAGTCGAACCAGGGTCAGACCCACCTGGTCAGGCCGACCAGGCAAGTCGACCTGCAGGTCGACACCCAAGTCGACTGCGCAGTCGACTTGGGGGTGGCCAGGTCGACTGCCCAGTTGACACTAGTGTCGACCTGGTCACTAGGTGGGAATTTTCCCGCCCAGCCCAGTTTGAATTCGAATTCGAATTTTAAACCTGTTCTGATCTGTTTTTGAATTTCAAATTTGTTCTGAAACTTCCGGAGATCATAACTCCTTCATACGGAGTCCGTTTCACGCAAACTCGGACTCTATCTCAACCAGAATTCCGAGACGAACGCAATGGCGTAAGTCGTTACCCTTATTTCTTTCATTAGAATTTATTATACTTTAATTTATGAATTTCACTGTTATAGAATATACGGGGTGTTACATTCTCCCCCACTTAAAAGGATTTCGTCCCCGAAATCTTCAAGTTTAGGAAGAATGTATATCCTACCATCCAATCGTCCATCTACTCAACCAACAAACACAGGTGTCCATTGTCCTTAAAGACTTTTAATGCTTTATGATCATATGCATTATGTGTGTCAATGTCCCTATCTAATGCAGAAATCAGGCGGTCGACTGATTCAGTTGACCTCCTAAATGCGAATCATGTAAGTGTCATGAATCCATTATATATGCAAATTTTTTCCTACTCATAATTCTACATGAGTACACAACAACTCATGCAAATGCGATAACCATGTGATAACATATAAAATTTCAACCACATATGAACGAGAATACATATATGCATATGTAGTATGAAGTGACTGAGCCGATCAAAAACCTAGGGTGTGTGTGTATATGCATCCACGAGCAACCACTAGCAATCACTTGCAACCACTTGCAGCCATAATCCATAACATGTTTTCAAATACATGTTTGCATCTGATTGCCATAGAAATGTGTTTATTTTATGCTCTTATATCTTATCTTTTGTATATAAATAAATATTACTTGGGTATTGTTTTGTTACTTTTACAGATATTCCGACCCAGCCCGCATGAAACCAGAAAAGTAGAGAGATGAAGATCAAATTGCTGTGTCTTTGCATTTTGAAGAATTGTAGATGAAGATCTCACATCTAGTTGCTGTTGGACAAGAAAATGATTGGTAGAAAGACCAAGAATTTCTCAAATCAAGGGAAGCTTGTCAAAGAACCAAGAGGAAAAGAAGAAAGGCCAAAAATTTAATAGATTTAACTAAGGCCCATTTGAAACTCTCATTTTAAACTCTTTTGTGAATTCCCTAAGGCCCATCTATCATTGTATTAGGGTTAGGGTTAGGGTTTGGCTATCTATCCTATAAATACCCTTGTAATGTCATTGTAGTCACCATCTCCATTTTTCTGTATTCTCTTCTCCATTAATAAAAGTTCTTCTTCTTCTTTTTTTACTATTTCTGCATTTTTCTTTCTTAGCAATTGATGTTGTCTTAACAATTAGTTTTGGAAGAGCACCAATTGTATTTTACTTTTTTTGTTAGTGATTAATCGTTTGATTAGTTTCAACGACAATCCTAATTTACTTTTTGTTGTTCTTCTTTTCCTGCAATTTTACTTTCTGCATTTTATTTCTGTTTTGCATTTTAATTTCCAATTGATAATTGTGATTTGATCGTCGGTTCAATTAGATTTGTTCTGAGTCGGATCACAGTTTCAATTTTTATTGTTTTCAAAAACCAACCTCGAAAATCGTCTAACTCGCCTAAGAGATTAAATAAATAATTTGATTTTAATCTACCTCCATGTGTTCGACCTGTATGCTACACACCTGTACGCTTGCAGAATTTAATTTAAAATTCGCGCTTTTCTAATTCATAGGAAAGAAACGATCAAGTTTTTGGCGCCGTTGCCGGGGAGGCAACAATTAAATTTTATTATTTGTTTAATTTTCGATTCGTGTTAGTTTTTATTTTTATTTTTTCCTTTTGTTTTCTTGTGTATAGATATAAAAAAAATCTTGACTGGTTGATTTGGTATTATAAGTTGATATCGTAATCTTCCTAACAAGAGAAAAAAAATTGATTGCCAAATTCCCTTGATTTACTTTCCTTTTCTTTTCAATTTATTTCTTTCCCCTTTTCATTTTTTTTCCTTTCTTCATCTATTCCTTCTTTCCATCTATCCTTCTTTCCAATTTTTGCTTCATTATTCATTGGTATTGTTCATTTATTTTGCCAAATTTTCCAATTTTTCTTTAATTTCTTTCCATCTATTCCTTCTTTCCTTTTACTTCCTTCCATTTGTTAATATACTGGTTTTCATTCTCTTACAACAATAAACAAAAAAAATTCCTTTGTTTCTTTCCATCTTTCAACATTCTTCCCATTTTATTTTTACATTCTCTTCCCTATTTTACAAGTTCCAAAACAAAAACAAAAAAACACTTGCCAACTTTTCCTTCAGTTTATTTCCTGCCTTTTCATCCATTTCTTCTCCCTTCTTTTCTTTATTTCTTTCCATCATACAATTTCTTTCCCTTTCTTTCATTTAATTCTTCCCAATTTTCTATAAACTCCTCTCTTTTACAAATCTCATCAAAAAAAATTTTAAAAAATAAAAATCCTGCCATCTTCTCTTTTATTTCTTTCCTTTCTGCTCTTTCCTCGTTCCAATACTTTGATTTCTACTCTTTATTTTAAAATAAATAAATAAATAATAATAAATACAAATTCTCTTTTTGAAATCTTTCCATTCTCTGCCTTGTAGTTAATTCTTTACTTTGCCATTTGATTCTTCCCACTTTTGCTATTCCCCTATTTATTTACATTTTTTTTCCTTTGGTATTACAATAGCGACCTCAAAACCTTCTCCTTCCATCTTCTCCACAACACAATCACGCAAGCCAACCTTGTACCATCCTCCTGCAAACAACAATCACCTCGACTCCTCTTCATCTCACTACAGCAACAAACTCCACTTCCCCTTCTACCCACCACATCACAGTCCCTTCCTACCCACGTCCAAGTCCTGCCATCTTTTCACGCAAATTTCAAGACCATATTCAGCGCAAATCACGCCACCTACCATCGTTCCCACCTTCTAAACCATCATCGCACTATCCATACCAACCAATCTACCACAAATCGAACCCAAATCCACCTCGAAACACCCGTTGCATAATCGTCGCAACCCTTCCCTCATTACAAAAATAAAATCTGGCACCATAATTGTTAGGGTCCGATTTCGAAAAGAAAAAAAGAGAGAGAAGGGGTAAAGGAGCGTGATTTCTGGAAATCAGTTGTTTCCAATTATTTTTCAATTTTGCCAAATTTTGCGAGGAAGTACTATATTTATTGACTGAATCTTGGCCTCTTTTTTTTCTTCTTTTATGCATGTGAGGGCTGTTTGTTTTAGAATTATTTTGGGTTTAGTTCTCTTGTTTTGGTTGTTGGCACGGTCATGTACTAAATAGTGGAATTTGTCTTCTGATTTTTACTCATTGTAGATCTCCTTTATTTCTTTCTTGTTTTAGTTTTTTCTAGTTTGTAACTTGTTTTCTTAATTCCTTTTCTTTTCTTAAAAAAAAGACAGAAAAGAAAAGAGAGGAATTTCAAAAGTTCGAAGACCAAAGTGAGCGAGAGTTCAAGAAACGCGAACAAGGAGTACGGAAGTCAGTCGATCAACAAGCAGTTGAATTGAATTGCCAGTGCTTTTCAATCGTTCTGGACATCTATACACCATTGTAAAATTTTCTAAACTCTATAGGTGCTCTGGTGCTTTGAAAAATATAGAAATTGCTTGTAAAAAACTTCTGCCGGGGCAACGACTTGCTTGTAAAATATTTTAATTTTCTGTTATTATTCTGTGACTGTGTGACTGATATTTCTAAATCTGAGGAACGAACTTCCATAACTAGAATCATTACTCTCGTCGTTTTTCAATTATAAAGCTTGATTCGGTTTGCAAAATAATATAATTGAAAAAGGATGTTTTGTGAAGTTGACTGTCTCGTACAATTGGATCGCGGATATATAGTAGTTCAATTTATTGAACTTCTAGCAAAAGAGGTTGCATACTACCCGTAAAACATTGGTCGTATCCCTTAGTATTTATATTATACGTGAACGGCCATAAGACCCTCTTCCCCCTTCTAATTGAGTCAGTTAATTAACATAGCACAACTTAGTATTTTATACTATTTTGAACTGGGAATAATTTATGTCCTGCCTTGATTTCATTCAAATGTCTGATTCAAAAAAATCATTGAGAGATATATGGGATAATAATCGGAGTAGACGTCCTCTTGAAGAGTATGAATGCGAATTACAACTTATGAGGCAAGATTTTCCAAAATTTCGCGAGCCAAATGTCAACAATTTTCAAAATTTTCAAAAAGACCAACATTTTCAAAGTTATGATAGAAATGATGACTTCAATTCAAATTTCAACAATTTCGATTATGGGCCACATCAACATCAAAATAGCTTTGAAACCCAAGATAGCTTTGATCAACATCAATATGGGGTTGAAAACCAAAATTTTCAAAATTATAGCCTATATCAACATCTTGAAAATAACCAAGATTGCAATTTTCCCTCAAATTTCAATAGTTTTGGTTACGAACATAATTTCTATGATCAAAATGATTTCCAGTATCATTGTAATTTTTCTGAAAATTCAAACAACTATCACATTGGAAATAATATTGGTTGTGAAATTGATGTGGACTATAATTTTAAGAATCAAGAAATCCAAAACGAGAGCTCTCAAATCAATGATTCTGAAGAATATCACCTTAACATTCTTAGAGAGAGGGTAGAAAGGCAAGATAGACAGCTTGATGAAAAAGATAAAAAGGTGGATGAACTTCTTTGTTTAATGACGTCTTTTAAAGAACAACAAGAGTAACAAAATCAAATTCAAACAAGCGATGAATCAGAAGATAATCCATTCTTTACTGATAGTGAAAATTTTCATATAACAACTTTCGAAATTGAGAATAACGATCTAAATGAAGTTGTTCACAATTCAGTAAATGATTTGGACTTCTATTCTTTTCAAGAAAAAGATTTAAACTCAGATTTTGATCTTCCTCTTTCAGGCTGTGAAAAACTTGAAATTTTAGAAATTGAACAGAATAAAAATGTTGAATTTTTCAATTCAAATTCGGAAAAGGATTTTAACGAACATGAATTCTTTAGATTGTACGAGGATGAGTTGCCAAATGAGGAAGAAGTGGATTCACGTCACAAGTTCGAAAATTTTAACTTTGAGAAAATTTCAAACGAATTTGAAATTGTAAGTGTCGAAAATACGTTGTCAGTTAATGATGAGAAATGTGATCACATAGTCTTGAACAACACTCAGATTTTAAATTTCACTGAATTTATATACGATCACAAATTTTTGAACAATTACACTGATAAATTTGTTGAACACATGAACTATTTTTGGAATGTTAGCTTTGTTGAAAAACTTCATGTTAGGACGATCCTGAACATTCATTTACTGGACTATAAATCTAGGATTAAAGATGATATGGTTTTCAAAAACTCTTGCTTGTTAGAAAACATGCCTAGACACAGTTGGAACGGAACTCATAGGGCTAGAACCAAGTGTGGGCGGAAGTTGGTGAAACTCTTTGCATCGCATGCATCGCAAACACATATATCATTGTACATATGATCCATTCTTACATATAGTTAGAATGCATTTCATTCTGCAAATCATTTTGCATCTAATCCATCTATGGGTTTTATCTTTCAAATTTAGGAAACGTTCACAATGTGGACACTGTTGTGTCCAAGTGTGGGGGGGGGGGGTCTGCATTTCACTCATTTTCTTGTTTTCTTTATTTTTCTTTCTTTTCATTTTCAGCCATTTAAATAGGAACATCATGCATTTTAGATTGTAGTAACATGCCATTTTTTTTTTCAAACATGACTCATTTTAGATTGATACAACAAAATAAGTTAAGGATTTTTAGTTAGTTGATAGTATTTTTTCTCTCAACTTAGATCGAATAAGTAATATAATGAAAAGTTTAATTTTGAAGGATAATAGTGTAACCGGTACATAGGGAGATTCTTAGGTGATGGCCATGAAATCTATTCTATATTGTAGACTTTGTTTAAATAAGTGGAGGACTTAAAATACTTATATTGGCTTTTCAAATCTTTAAAACTAAGTTGTGTTAAGTTGAATTCGCGTAACTCTCTTTTGTGCTTATATTTTTAATAATAATAATAATAGTAATCCAAGGGTATCCAACATTGCTTGTATATCAAGCGTTGGTGTGCAAACCCGCCAAGCTCTATCCGACATGTTGTTGACAAAGTCAGCATTGGAATATCTTGGTCTCATTTTATGAGATTGGACACCTAAGGATTACCGACACGTTGTTGACAAAGTCAAAGTCGGCCTTCATAATCCGCCAAGCTCTTTACCCACTCTCCGTTAGTCCGCGAGGCAGTGCATGGGTGGTAAACCTTGGTCTTCTAAGTTAGGTGTATGTACTTAATCATAAATTTTAAAATTTTATAGAATAAAGAATAAGCGATGATGCCCAAACACTTCTTGACCTTATTGATTTGACTAGCCATACATGAGAAAATAATAATACCACTTTGCAAACTGTGCCAAGCAAACTAAGAATCTATTTCATGGCTGCACTCTGTTATCGACCGAACCAACTGGCCAAATTAGAGTTTAACATTGAAAACTTGATTTATGTTGAAAATTTGTGACAAGTTGAGGTATCTAAAATAAAATCAACTGATTAAATTTTGTTAACTTAATTTATTGTACCACTTTCCAGAAATAAGTTGTGTTTTCATTTTTAATTTCTTTTGCATAAGTCCTCTGCATTCATTTAGTTACATTAGAACCATATCATACTGCATTTGGATTTTGTGGGTAGTATCCGCTGAAAACGCTCACGAGACACCACTCGTCCTACTAGGGACACCTAGAGGTTTAACGGCTTGTTGCATACGCTCAATGCAATCGTGTTTCCTACGAAAGTGCGACCTATCTAGTTAATTTTATTTTATTTTTTTACTCGAGGACGAGTAAAAGATAAGTGTGGGGGTATTTGATTGCCATAGAAATGTGTTTATTTTATGCTCTTATATCTTATCTTTTGTATATAAATAAATATTACTTGGGTATTGTTTTGTTACTTTTACAGATATTCTAACCCAGCCCGCATGCAACCAGAAAAGTAGAGAGATGAAGATCAAATTGCTGTGTCTTTGCATTTTGAAGAATTGTAGATGAAGATCTCACATATAGTTGCTGTTGGACAAGAAAATGATTGGTAGAAAGACCAAGAATTTCTCAAATCAAGGGAAGCTTGTCAAAGAACCAAGAGGAAAAGAAGAAAGGCCAAAAATTTAATAGATTTAACTAAGGCCCATTTGAAACTCTCATTGTAAACTCTTTTGTGAATTCCCCAAGGCCCATCTATCATTGTATTAGGGTTAGGGTTAGGGTTTGGCTATCTATCCTATAAATACCCTTGTAATGTCATTGTAGCCACCATCTCCATTTTTCTGTATTCTCTTCTCCATTAATAAAAGTTCTTCTTCTTTTTTTTTTTTACTATTTCTGCATTTTTCTTTCTTAGCAATCGGTGTTGTCTTCACAATTAGTTTTGGAAGAGCACCAATTGTATTTTACTTTTTTTGTTAGTGATTAGTCGTTTGATTAGTTTCAACGACAATCCTAATTTACTTTTTGTTGTTCTTCTTTTCCTGAAATTTTACTTTCTGCATTTTATTTCTGTTTTGCATTTTAATTTCCAATTGATAATTGTGATTTGATCGTCGGTTCAATTTGATTTATTCTGAGTCGGATCACAGTTTCAATTTTTATTGTTTTCAAAAACCAACCTCGAAAATCGTCTAACTCGCCTAAGAGATTAAATAAATAATTTGATTTTAATCTACCTCCCTGTGTTCGACCTGTATGCTACACACCTGTACGCTTGCAGAATTTAATTTAAAATTCGCGCTTTTCTAATTCATAGGAAAGCGACGATCAAATCACATGTTTTCAAATACATGTTTGCATCCATTTGTTTTCTACCTAAGGAGTTCAGGATAAAGGGCCGAGGAAATATGCCTAAAAGATAGATAAAGCATAACTTAAGGGAAAAGAGAGATCAAAAGATGTACCCTAAAAAAGAAAAGGGTAGGCTACGCGTATTCTAGCCTCAGTTTCCCAAGTCGCGTCTTCCTCGGCGTCGCTCCATTGAACTTTGACGAGCTTGACTTCGCGGTTGCGTAGCTTTTTCACTTCAGTTCCTAAGATGCGTGTTGGAACTCTTCTCACAGTTGCTTCACGTTCCACTTCGGCTTTTTCTAGAATGCTAGGCTCTACTATTTCAACAGACTCGTGTAAACACTTCCAGAGGTGAGAAACATGAAAGACGTTGTGAACTCCAGCCAGCTTTTCGGGTAGCTCTAATCTATAGGCCATCTTCCCAACCTTCTCGATGATAGGAAATGGCCCTACAAATTTCGGTGCTAGCTTTCCAGTGGATCCAAAACGAACAACGTTCCTTAGAGGAGATACCTTAAGAAAAACTCTATCCCCAACCTCAAACTCAAGGTCGATCCTTCTCTTGTCGGCGTAGGATTTCTGTCTATCTTGGGCCGTCTTCATCCTTCTTCGTATCAAGTCCACTTTTCTGAAGTTTCTCTGATCATGTCTGGACCAAGAATAACCTTATCTGTAGACTCCCACCAACAAGTTGGTGACTTGCACGGTCTTCCGTACAATGCTTCGAAGGGTGCCATGCCTATGGTAGCTTGGAAGCAATTGTTGTAAGCAAACTCCACTAAGGGAAGGTGATCCTCCCATGTCCCTCCAAAGTCTAGAACGCAAAGTCTCAAAAGATCCTCTAAAACTCTATTCACCCTTTCCGTTTGTCCATCGGTCTTGGGGTGATAGGCCATGCTCAAACATAACTGTGTGCCTACAGCCTTTTGCAAACTTCGCCAAAACTCGCTTGTGAAGATAGGGTCTCGGTCACTAACAATGCTGGAGGGTATCCCATGGAGTCGAACAATCTCCTTGATGTAAAGAGACGCTAAAGATGAGGCGGTCTTTCTACTCTTGACAGGTAAAAAGTGGGCGCTCTTAGTAAGCCTATCCACTATTACCCAAATTCTAGTATTGCCTCTTCTGGACCCAGGCAGCCCATCAACGAAGTCCATTGAAATGCTATCCCACTTCCACTGTGGGACCTCTAGGGGATGAAGTAGTCCTCCAGGCTTTTTCTGTTCTGCCTTGACCTGTTGGCATACTACACACTTAGAAATGTAATCTGCCATGTCCTTCTTCATGCCGTTCCAAAAGAAAACTCTTTTCATGTCCTTGTACATTTTGTCTCCGCCTGAATGTATCGTCATCTTGGAATGATGTGCTTCCTCGAGAACCTTCTTTACCAATTCTCTCGCTTGTGGGACGCATAGTCTTCCGTCGCGTCTCAGCCAGCCTTTATCATCGATAGAGTATCTACTGAGGTGACTAGAAGTCTCACCCCTAATTAGCTTATCAACCACTTCAACTAGCTGAGGGTCCTCACGTTGTGCCGTCCCAATTGTGTCCAAAAGAGTAGGGCGCACCTCAAGAGATGCTAACAAACCCGGTACGAGATCGGACGAGGGCCTAAAGTTAAAACTGGCTATATACTCTAGGCTTTGCCTTTCTACAAAGAGTGGAATTAGGGTCAGTTTCTTTCTACTCAAGGCGTCTACCACCACGTTGCCCTTGCCCGGAGTATAGGAAATCTCGAAATCATACGAGGCAAGAATCTCCATGCATCTCTGTTGCCTCAAGTTAAGATCTTTCTGCGAGAAAAGATATTTCAACGATTTATGGTCAGTGTAAAGTTTGAACTTCTCACCTAGGAGATAATGTCGCCAAGACTTAAGTGCAAAGATGATGGCGGCTAACTCAAGATCGTGGATCAAATAATTCTTTTCATGAACTTTCAATTGCCTTCCACCATAAGCTACTACTCTCCCTTCTTGCATCAAGACAGCGCCTAGCCCTGTCCCACATGCATCTGTATAAACTGTGAACATCTTGCTTCCGTCTGGCAAAGTCGGGACTGGGGCTGTTGTAAGAGCCCTTTTTAGGCGTTGGAAAGCCAACTCGCAATCCAAGTCCCAATTTAACACTAGATTCTTCTTTGTCAGCCTTGTGAGTGGAGCTGAGATTTTCGCAAAATCCCTTATGAATTTTCGGTAGAAACCTGCTAGTCCTAAAAAACTTCGGACCTCAGTTGCATTCTTTGGTGCCTTCCAGTCTTGCACCGCAACTACCTTCGCGGGGTCTACGGCCAGCCCTTCTTTAGATACTACATGCCCAAGAAACCTTACTTCTTCTCTCCAAAAGCGGCATTTTGAAAATTCTGCCTTTAGCTGATGTGCTCGGAGAGTATCCATGATTTCCTTCAGATGTCGAGCATGCTCTTCCTCACTCTTTGAAAAGATCAAGATATCGTCTACGAAGACAACCACAAACTTGTTGAGGAATTCTCTGAACACTCTGCTCATTAGGTCCACGAAATAAGCAGGTGCATTTGTCAGGCCGAAAGGCATGACAAGCCACTCAAAGAAACCGTCTAGGGTTCTCAATGTCATTTTATCAATACTATCCTGAGCTACTCTTAGCTGATGAAACCCAGTTGCTAGATCAAGTTGGGAGAAAACCGACGCGCCTACAAGCTGATCAAACAAATCGTCGATTCGGGGAAGAGGGTGCCTATTTTTCTTGGTCAACTTGTTTAACTCCCTATAGTCAACACAGAGGCGAAGCAGACCGTCTGCTTTGGTTGCGAACACCACTGGAGCACCCCATTCTGAAATGCTCCTTCTAATGAACCCCTTTTCTAGAAGCTCTTTAACCTGCTTACTGAGCTCCTTTCTCTCTTTTGGAGCCATATGTCTGACAGGTAAAGCTACGGGCTTTGCATTATCTACAAGATAGATACGGAAGTCTATTTCCCGCTTCGGAGGTAAGCCTTTCACCTCCTCGAAGACATCTGGATATTCCCGGACTACTCTAATCGACTGCAAATTCTCGTCAGAAGCATCAAGCGACTCTAGATAACTAAGCACAACAGCATTCAAAGGGTTACAGAAAATTTCTAGAGTGTTACCAAGTCGAGTCAAGAGTCTAACTACTCTTTTCTCACAATCAAGAATGGCACCGTTACTGGATAACCAGTCCATGCCTAAGATCAAACCATATCCCGAGAAGCCTAGAACAAAGGCACTACAACTAAACTCAACACTGAGAATAGAGATTTTCAAACCCAAACAAACCATTGTCAAGTAAGCGGAGCCCCCAGTTGGATTTGAAACTACTAAGGGATCCTGAACCATACTAGTGTCTAGATGCAGAGATTCTACTAAAGCAGATGAAATAAAGGAGTGTGATGCACCAGAGTCAAAAAGTGTGCGAACTGGATGGTCATAAAGATAGACTACACTTTCTACAGAAATATTACTACCTCTTTCCTGTGGAGGTGCTGTCAGAGCATGAACTTGTCCCCCTGAAGTAGATCCAGCTTTCTGTCCCTGTCCTTTCTTCTTTGGGCAATCCTTAGCTTGGTGCCCAATCTCTCCGCAATGAAAGCAACCACCTATCTTTTCCTTCTTCTTCCGACAGTCTTTCTCTATATGTCCAACTATGCCACAAAAATGGCACTTTCTCTTCTCACGGGACTTCTTGTTCTTTCCTCCTTTCTTAAAGTCTGTCTTCTTAGCCTGTAAACCTTCTTTCTTTTCCTCAGCCTTAGTCTCCTTCTTGTCGTGGTCTTCCTCATGTAGCAACGCCATGTCCACCAAGCTTTCATAAGTCGCTCCCGTGGACACATGGGTCATGGCAAGGCTGTGTGTAGGCTCATTCAGACCTTTGACGAAGCGAAGCGCCTTCTTGTGTTGGGTATTTACTAAGTCCAGCCCAAATCTGGCCAGCCGATTGAACTGATTAACGTACTCCCTGACCGTCATGCTTCCCTGTTTAAGATTTAAGAACTTCTCTATTTGCAGGCTCCTTTCAGCTTGGGAGAGGAATTTCAACTCAAACCTTGTCCTAAAATCATCCCAAGTTTCTGCTACCCTTTGAGCATTAGTGATCTCCCACCAATAGGAAGCTTCATCTTTGAGCAACCACACTGCTAGCGGTATCTTTTGCCTATCATCAACTCCGAAGAGGTCAAACAGATCCTCGGTCTCCTTTAGCCAATTTCTTGCTCCTACAAAGGGTTCAGTTCCATGGAAGTCTTTTCCACCCATAGACTTGAAGTCTCTACATGTTTTGGCAAAAGCATTTCCAAGGGGAGGAGCAGGAGGAGGAGGAACTGGTGCTACTGGGGGAGGAAGGATATCTGCCGGGCCCGCGCCATTTGCGGCCCTAGCTTCTAAGAATCTCCTAAACCAATCGGGTATCGTTACTCCTTCAGGAATGTTAAGGTCTCCAGACATGCTGAAACAGAAAGGAATGATTCAAAACGAAGGATAGAGGGAGATAGTACACATGGCTTTGGGGGATCATGCCTTTTAAAATATAACACTTTTTCTAAAAAAAATGCTTCTTTAAAATTTCTTTTGAAAATAATATCAAAAACTTTATCTTATCTGGTAAACCTATGCTCTAATACCAAGTGAAACACCCTACCTCCGTTAGGGTCACTCACAAAGGGAATGCCCTAATTTTGGTGGAGGTTTTTAAGTATAAGTCACAGATACACAAGACAGATATAAATACACATATTTTAAAACAGCGGAAAACACAGCAACTTTTATTTCATCAAAATACGTGTCATACAACCCATACCATAATTGTCTTACAATACTTCCAAAAACATTACATTTCCATAACTGTCTTGATTATCAAAGAAGCATAAAACATAAAATAAAGCAGCAAAATCCCCACAATGATATCCAAATCCATGATCCAAGCAAAAGAGATCCAAACTGTACATCTACTGTCTTCAAGCTTGCAAAAGAGTCTGACTACGCTGAGTTGTTTCCTCCCTGTGGACCTTAGGGGGAACGAAAGAAAAGAAGACGAAAAGAAAAACGGAGTCAGACATAAAGCCTGAGTAAATCTAGTGAATTTTCAGTATGTGAATAAGAAAAGGATATGATAGACATAAACTGAAAACAGGATAGTATCATAACTAAGGGAGTGTAGTCCAGAATCGAATATACTATCGAACCCACACTATATCTCTGTATTTACTAGAATTATTCTAACTGGCACCCCATGCTGAGGGTGAAGTGATCCTTTTGTTTTCTAAAGATCGGCTCCTACTCGTACGTGTGTCTTACGGCTACCCCAAGAAGTGTAGATACCTATGCTGGTCCCACCATGGAGTGTATCAAGACCCATGGTGGCGGCCCCGACACAATTACTAGAAGGCATAGGATATACTACTGGTGCCCCCAGTGCCCTGCTTGTCTGCTCTGGAGTGCGTGCACGACCACACCCCGTGAGACCTACACTGTGCACCCAACATTTGCCGTTATTTGACCGCTTACAATCAGCCCAGTAATCGTGCCCCACCCTGCCTAGTTTCAGGGTACCGTTGATACCTAAATTGGGTTACTGCTGAAACGGGTCCCTACGTTACCAGGTTTTTCTAGTCAAACATGTTAAGTGGTTAAGTGTCTGTATATACCTAACCCCACCCATCAATATTTGTTAACATGTTGAATCTTTGGTTAAGTGTTTTCAGTTGACTTAACCCTACCACCTGTCCTTAGCCTTTTAGAGCACCGGCCACTCACATTAGACAGATATCACTACGGTTACTGGATGTGCCGGTTGGTTCCGGGCAGGTTTACACCATAGTTCAGTCTAACCTCGGGCCTTTATTGGGCTCAATGTTTAACCACCCACATTGAATAGGTATTGTTGTGACTACTGGACAGCCGGGCGGGTCCGGGCAAGTTTATGTCACAACTCAATCCAACCTCGGGTCAAACATGTCGTCTTTTCTAGATTTACATATTTTATTATTTATGCAAATGTCATGTCGTCTTTTAATTTGGGTATAACAATTTATACCGCTAAAATGTCACAGTCGTTGGCACGCGCCAAACATGCCAACATATTTATTATATCATGTTTTTACACCCAACGCTATTACCCTCGTTTGTACGTACTAATGTTGGGCTCGACACAATTCAGCCCAACTTGATAAACGTGAGAAAAGGGGAAATTCAGAACATATAATATTTCTATGATACATAGAAGGTGTAGCGCATGAACTTGCAAATTGGCGTTAACATAAACATTGGATCTTGTGAACTTGCATTCAAAATTTGGCA
Source organism: Allium sativum (assembly GCA_030737875.1). Taxonomy (NCBI): domain Eukaryota; kingdom Viridiplantae; phylum Streptophyta; class Magnoliopsida; order Asparagales; family Amaryllidaceae; genus Allium; species Allium sativum. The sequence goes on from CM060926.1 coordinate 328,134,903, forward strand.
TACAACTAAATGGGTGTCACATAGGATGGCATATGTAGACTTATACAAATTTGGGTTTTAACATATTAACTTGGCATAATGTCGAACACAAAACTAGCATGTTGTAAATTAACCCAAAAATGTCCAAATCTAATATATAGTCTATTTCCACATGAATTTGCGTAGTTTATGTAGCCCAAACTGCATTTAACATAGTTCTAATCATACAGGTAATGAATCTAAGATGTATACATAAGTTTTGAGTCATGTAGCATAAAGGATCTCAGATCTAGGGTGTGTTTACATAAGTATATGGCCCATGATATCAACATAAACATAAAGGGGATATTAACATAAACATGAGAGGGATCTAATCATAGACTTTGCCACAAACTTGCAATTACCATTACTTTCATATACAAACGTATAATAAACTTGCATCAATCCATTTATGCCACAAATCAATACACCAAAAACAATCACGATAGAAACATTACAATACACAAGATCTACATCACTATAATGATACAATTCTATTCCCAATTACATCGTATCACATCATAATTTTATTCAGATTCTGAAAGACCACTATACTTACAACGTGTGACGAGATCTTGTTTTCTGATTTCTGTTTTCTGAATTTGGAGGTGCTCTCCTTTGGGTAGCAATTTGTTGATTGATTTGATTAGACTTTAATTTGCTTCTTAGTTTGGTTCTTGGCGGCTACGATCAACTCCTTCCTGACAGCATGACGACTCCTCTCTTATTTTCTTATGTGAATTAGTTGAGTCTTAGTGTGTATTTATAGATTTTTCAAGTTAATTTGAGCCGTCAGATGCAAACAGGGAGGGAAATCAGACCGTACAGCACACCAGAAGTCGAACCAGGGTCAGACCCACTTGGTCAGACCAGGCAAGTCGACTGCGCAGTCGACTTGGGGGTGGCCAGGTCGACTGCCCAGTCGACACTAGTGTCGACCCGGTCATTGGGCGGGAATTTTCCCGCCCAGTCCAGTTTGAATTCGAATTCGAATTTTAAACCAGTTATGAGCTGTTTTTGAATTTCAAATTTGTTCTGAAACTTCCGGAGATCATAACTCCTTCATACGGAGTCCGTTTCACGCAAACTCGGACTCTACCTCAACCAGAATTCCGAGACGAACGCAATGGCGTAAGCCGTTTCCCTTAGTTCTTTCATTAGAATTAATTATAATTTAATTTATGAATTTCATTGTTATAGAATATACGGGGTGTTACAGAAATGAATCTCGCACTTTTGGTCAAGCGATCCACAATAACCCAAATTCCTTCATTACCTACCCTGGTTCTAGGTAGTCCATCGATATCTGCTCCCACTTCCATGTAGGAACTTCCAATGGCTGAAGCAACCCACTCGGCTTCTTCTGTTCAGCTTTCACCAACTGACAGTTCATACACTTGGAATTGAACTTTCCAATATCTTACTTCATCCCTTCCCAGTAGTAAACTCGCTTCATGTCCTGATACATCCTATTACCACCGGATGAATCGTCGACCTCGAGTGATGACATTCTCTTAGAACCTCATATCTAAATCTATCGATATCAATAACAACCAATCGCCCTTGGTTTCGAAGCCAACCTTCTTGATCGACTTCAAACTCTTTATCCTTTGGTTCTAATCTCCGGATAAACTCGACAAGATTTGCATCTTTCTTTTGGCTCTCGCCAATCCTTTCGATAAGAGTAGGTCTTATCGACAAGCTTGCCAATATTTCAGGTTCCAACTCACACCTTGGCCTGAAATCAAACCTTGCCAGATACTCAAGGCTCTTCCATTCCGAAAACATCGCTTCCAAACTTGCGTGTCTTCGACTCAATGCATCTGCAACTGCGTTACATTTGCCAGGAGTATAAGCTATACCAAAATCATACGATGCCAGAAACTCTAGCCACTATTGCTGCCGAAGATTCAAATCCTTCTGGGCGAAAAGATACTTCAACGACTTGTGATCTGTAAACAACGCGAATCGAACTCCCTACAGGTAATGTCTCCACATCTTCAGAGCAGACACAACTGCCGCCAACTCTAAATGATGAGTTGGGTAATTCCTCTCATGCGGCTTTAGCAATTCACTCGCATAAGCCACCACCTTATCTTTTTGCATCAGTACTGCTCAAGGTCCAGTACCACATGCATTGGTATACACCACCATCTCTTCATTCCCGCTTGGAATGGTCAACACAGGTGCACTCGTTAGTCTCTCTTTCAGGATTCCGAACGCTTGATCACACTTCACATCCCATGTGAACACTTGGTTCATCTTCATTAATCCCATTAACGATGCAGCTATCTTGGAGAAGTCCTTGATAAACCGTCGGTAATAACTATCCGACCCAAGGAAACTCCATACATCCGTCGCATTCTTAGGTCTATCCCAATCCTGGATTGCTGCCACTTTAGCGGGGTCAACCGCTATCCCTTTTCCAGAAGCTACATCGCCTAAGAATCTCACTTCATCCTTCCAGAAGTGACACTTCGAGAACTTAGCTTTCAGCTGATGCTTTCGCAAGATCTCTAACACAACTCTCAAGTGCGTCTTGTGTTTTCCCTCATTCCTGGAGTAAACCAGAATTTCATTCACGAACACAAGAACAAACTTATTCAACTGATCTCTGAACACTCTATTCATAAGATCCACGAAATATGCAGGTGCGTTAGTCAACTCGAATGGCATCACCAACCACTTGAAGAAACCGGATGGTGTCCTAAAAGCATTCTTTGGCACACTATCTTTAGCCACCCTCAACTGGTGAAACCCCATTGCCAAATCCATCTGAGAAAACACTTTGGCTTCGTGAAGCTGATCGAACAAGTCATCAATCCTTGGCAACGAGTACTTATTCTTTTTATTCACCTTGTTCAGCTCACGATAGTCCACACACAATCTTAATGAGCCATCTGCCTTGGTTGCAAACACGACTGGTTCACCCCATTCGGAAACACTTCTCCGAATGAATCCCTTCATAAGAAAGTCTTGAACTTGCACCTCCAACTTTCGCTGTTTCTTAGGTGCCATCCTCCTAAGAGGCATAACGATTGGTCTAGCACCCTCGACCAAATCGATCCTAAACTCGATCTCACGATGCGGTGGCAACCCTTTGACCTCGTCAAAGACATCCTCATACTCCTTAGCGATCATCACAGATGACAAGTCTTCTTATGGAATTACAAGCGAATATAGATAGCTAATGAAGACACCCTCTTTGCGCTTACATTTTATCAACACCTTTCGCCCTTCCACATCCCCGACTCTCACCTCTAGCTTCTCGCAGTTCACCCTTGCTGCATACCTCTTGAGCCAATCCATGCTCAAGATGATCCCATACCCAGCGAAGTTAAGAACAAAGCAATCACAAACAAAAAAGCAACCATGACTCGAAAACATTAGACCACGGCACAACATGTACAAACTGGACGAACTCCCAACTGGATTAGTCACGATCAATGGTCTATCACATATTTCAGGTTCCAAACCCAAGCGACACACAAGCTCATTGCAAATGAAAGATAGCGATGCTCCAGTATCAAATAAAACTCAAACCAAAACACCATGAACAGAAAGAGTACCTTGCACCACGACACCCTTTCCCTTCTCCTCTGCAGTAGGATCTTTCGAAGAAGACGGCACTGCCCCTAAAGCATAAGTCTTAACCACTTGCTAAGCTGATTCTGGACAATCTTTCTTCTCATGTCCCGGCTTCCCACACTTGAATTTCAGCTTTATGATTCTTGCATTCACTAGCAAAATGGCCCTTCTGCCAACAATTGAAGCAAGTCACTTCTCCCATCTGCTTCTTTTGTCCATTCTTTCCTTTCTGTTGTTGTTGCTTCCTCTTTTTGTTATTACCACCATGTTGTTGTTTCTGCTCCTCTTTAGTTGCAACAACTGACATCTTCTTAAGAAACAAATTTTTATGCCTCAAAGCCTTCTCGATGATCTTCTCAAAGCTGTCATCGAGGTGATCCACAAGCTGATTCCCAAGATATTCATCCAATACCAAGACAAACTTCTCGTTCTTTTGATAAGGAGTATCCACATATGAACAAGCATACTTCGACAAAGCCTCGAAGTCAGAAATATAGTCAAGAATTAGGCAACCATTCTGTTTAAGCTCCACGAATCTCTTAACAGAACAGACTTCTGCACGGTGGGGATAAATTTTACTTCAAACTTAGCTTGGATCAATTCCCATAAAATATCCTCTTCAGGAGTCTCAAGTGTGACAGAGTTCCGCCAGTCCATTCCTCTGCCCATTTACTACCTTTATGCAAGTTTCCTCTTTGTTGCATCATCAACGCCCAAGTCCTTGAAGATTCAAATACAAGTATCCATCCACCTTTGATCCTCTTCAACTGGTTCAGTGCCCTTGAACCGTTTCCCTCCCAAAGATGTAAAGTCTTTGCATAGCTTTGCAAATTCTACAGCTCTGGGGCACTGGAACTCCTACCTCAACCGTAGCTGCCACTAGAGTGAGGTTCCTTCGAAGGCATGCTTCCATCATAGCTTCAAACATGGTCGGGTAATCAGGTGACCCACCATTACCCCCTCCAGGCACAGCTTCTTCCCTAACAGAATGTCTCGTATAGCATCGAGTCATTCTAAATCTGCAAATTAGAATGATTAGCCACTTTCAAGAAAACTGCTAAAGGAATACAACCTCTACTACTATATATACTAATTTATATAGTAATCATCCAACTGAAATCTACAAGTACGTCTCTCATACATAATTATGACTTCGAACTTTGGCCACAATCGATGACCAAATCTCTGATACCAAATGTGACAACCGCCCACAACCCCCGCACTATACAGGAGGAATAATGCGTTGAAAGGTGTGTCAGGCAGCTATGGACGATCATCAAGGTATGATAAATTTGTGGAACCTATCGTAAACTCACTGCGCAAGGATAAAATATAATAGAACACAAACAACAGGTAGTGACAGTGAAGAAGAAAACACAAAACTATCATGACAACTAGAAAGTATTTCCCATACACGTGATATCAACAAAAGTATTTGTGCAATTTGCCTCACTACAACACTCAAAGAAATAGCAAACAGCGGAAACAAATACTAGATAGCAGTAAAACTGATACGTGAGCCTCTTTCTCGCCATCGATCAACATTGTCGTTCTCACTAAAGCATCACCTCTCACCTGCTTCTCAGTATGCCCATCCACAACCGGATGAACATCCCAAGGTAATAAGAGGAAACATAAAATCTTGAGTCAATCAACAGTCTTAGTAAGAGATAAAAAATCTAACAAACTTCATTAATAATGTATATAGGAAAGGGTAAATAAACAACTAATCTACCCAGCTCTAGAGAAGACTTACACCTGCCTTCCCCACACCTGACAGTGATAGCCTTTACGATCCATACATCCAAAGGAATAACAATCTAGTCATGGAAATCAGAACAACCACTTATACATGGCAAAAGCAGCTCAACCATCATCATAATAAAGCATACAAACATCCATGACTGACTCTGGCTATCACCGCCAACCTTGCTTTGAAACCACCGTTATCGTATGACTGGCTAACAATTCGCCATCAACTGTCAAGGACCATACTCGACGCCCCGGTTCTAGCAAAACTACACACGATATACTCAACACGTGTTACACACTATACTCAACACGTGTCTAGGCCATACACGGCGCCCAGGGCACTCGACCTACAATTAGTCTTCAATTGTACCCCTGCTTTGAGTCCGCTAGAACCTACGACAACGGAAATTCCTTGGCCTTCTCATCTCTAGTCGTTATCAATTACGACTATTAATTATCTCAGAATACTTTAGAGCAATCACTTCACACGAACTCAATACATCCTTGAGTCGTTTCCACATTCATCACATCTGATGAACAATTCACCTCACTTCGTCATTCCTCCATGGAATTCACTTCGAAGTCACACCATCGCCGAGCCAATTACATCACTGCGCTACGGCTAGGGTTCGGGGGGGTTGCCCCTGAAAAAAAATTAAAAGCACTTTTTCTTTAAATCAGGGTCGTACTGAAAATATGAAATTTTCAGAAAACGACCCTATGACCGACCCCTGGCCATGTTCGACTGACCCCTCACCTATGTACGACCGACCCTCCTTGCTCGACCCAAGATACTGCTCGACCGACCCACCTTCAATGTGTAGACCGACCGACCCAAACTTCCTGAGTACGACTGACCCTCAATGTTCGACCAACCCAAATTTCCTCCAAACCCAAAACCTTCAGACCTGTTCGACCGACCCGGCCCAGATGATCATCCCAAAACAACTGAGACCGACCGATCAGGCTTACCTTCTGGCTTGTTCTCCAAGACACACCTTGGACTGACCCACCATGTTCGACCGACCCACTATGTTCGACTGACCCACTATGTTCGACCCAAAACCTGCATCCTCCAATGCAACTCCAATTCTGACCAAAACTTTGTCAAAACGATTCGTTCGATGAAACCAAGTCATGCAACATCCAATACATCCAATATGATCGCAAGCATGATATGAAATCAACAATAACACCAATATGACAATTCCATCAACAAACATGTAAAATTCACCAAAATCACCATAAATGTATACATAAGCAAAAACCATGGATCTAACTTGCACATTCACATGAAATGTCATAGAAATTACCTATCTAAACTTGCTAGATCAGATCATAGGGTGATCAATATGAAAATGAACTTACCAATGCATAGATCTAGGGAAAAACACTTGAATTTGATGAAAATCATGATCAACTACTCATACACTTTATTGAATCCATGTGAGAGATGTAATCCACCCACCGATTCTTCCAAACAAGAAAAAAATCAATGAAATAGGAATCCGGACAATAAGCACTTCGCACCAAACACCTTGATCCGATGAATTCTTGCCTTAGTTGATGTAGATCTAGCCTCCAATGGTGTAGATATATGATTTCCCTCCTTGGATTTTGAACTTTAATGGTGGAAAGATGTTAGAGGAAGGAGGAGCACAAGGCCTCCAAATGAGATAATGGAAAACTAAAACAATTTCCCATATCCCTTACCCTCTGTTTATAGTTTCCACCAACCAACTAATGGGCCTCTCCAAATCAGCCCATCAAGGCTCTCAAAACCTGAACAGCCAACTGAAAACCCTTAAAACAACGATTTCTTCCAAACCGCTAAACCAAATCCTTAATGTAACCACTCTACGGAAAGGCAATCATTATTTCCTTTCCAATGGCACAGGTCTCATCCTCTGATTCGACCTGAATCAAAAGTTATGCCCTGTACAAGACTGACAATGGAAAAGTGGTCACAAACAAAATCGGTAAAAATTATGACATGTCTCACATCCCTATAAGCAACATATTAAAAGATGAGAATGATCCAACCCTTAGGAAATAAAACAAAAATATTCTACGATCTTCTGATACGTAAAATGAGGGCTGTTACATTTTCTCTTCGACCCCTCACCACCTTCAATCGTCATTACTGCTTTCCTCTCAGTTGGGGTATGCTTTCAGTTCCCGCAGGTTTGGGGGAAGCTAGGACCGGAGGCACATATTTATAAGCACGACCTCTAGGACCCGTGCTTTGCCTATGTCAAGTAGATGGTGTCAATGAAGAAGCTCGTCTATAACACATTTTCTAACACTTAAAAAATCTGGATCACCATTTAGTAAAGTAATCAGGCAACCTTGATATACTTGGCCTTGTGTTTTTTTTGGATTTGGAACTGAAAATAAGAAAGAGAGCTCAGTGAATTAGCAAGTTTAGTTAAAGCGAGAAAGCTAAGATTTGAAACTCTCTAGATTGCAGCCGCCTACTAGCATACTGGAATGGCGTTGAATATAAAACCACTTGGGCCTTATGTCACCCACATTACTAAATCCCTCATCGATAATCTTTCTTTTGGGAATGGATTCAAAATAGACGAAAGGAGGAGTCTATTTTTGGCGATGCTTGAAGTGGTAGAAAAATTTATGTCTTTGAAGGTGGGTTCCACACCGAGAACCTCCATGTACGCTATGTACGTTCATGCGTACAGATAGGAATAGGCTGTCGGTTGAAGTTGCATTGGAGCAATCCCCAATCGTCTTAGAAAATCGACGACGAAAGGAGGCAATGGAGGAATGGCTCCGATCGATCACATTAGCCTGCTTATTGCCATGTATCCTTCCAGAGGATGGTGGGGTCTGTCGAAAATGTTTGATGCAACCCTGACCTCGTCCCAAGATATCATATGCTTAAAACATATTCGCCCGAGTCTGGCTTCGTCGATTGCCAAAACCCAAGAGTCATTAGGTTCATGCAAGACAATCACGTCGTTAAATTCATAAGGAGCTCGATTATCTCCTACACCTCCGTCTTCTTCATCTACAGAAGTCTCTCCCTCAGACGACACTATATCCTCATGAAGATTGATTTCGAATTCGAGGTCAAGCCTGACTAAAATCAGGACTTGATAAAGGGATGTCGAGATTGATTGACGAATCTAGAGCTTTGCCTTTCTTGGACTCTGAATATCTGGTTGAGTATCGTCTAGACATGATTGTTATACTATCCAAGAAACTTTACATATTAGCTAATTATAACCTGTACTCCCTAAGTGTGCACTAGTGTATGCAGTGCATATATGGTAAAATATAGAAGAAGCAGTAAAGCATGCATTTATTCAATGTGTAATGTAATATTGAAAGAAGGTATGTCTGTAAGTCTAGGATTACTATATAAGTATGTTGTGCAGTTTTAGAACCCGTAATTTGAAGGAACCTATCCTAACCGTTCTCGACATTATACGGTATGCAAGTTTCAGTCGAGTAACACGCGTGTATGTGTAATGAGCTACAGCTATTATAGTTCTCTTGCTAGCCAGATCAGATATGTGAATATGTACATGACGATTATGTTGGTTGCATAAGGGCTGGGTCAAATTTTCGGAATCGGGTGCTCGAGTCGAATCAGGTCCAGGTCGAAACAATTTGACCCGACCCCAAATGCCTGTGACACTCGCGAGCTCGCCAATCCAGACTCTCCAGCCACTTATCCAACTCGAACCCAATCGCTTTTCCTTCTCATCTTCTCTTTGTACCTCCATTTCATCAAAATGAGACATGGACTCGAACACCAACTCCTCTGATGTCGCCTATGGACCGGAGCCACCACGACTTCTATAAGTGATGATCCCAACAACGCAGACAATGGTGATGATTCCTAACCCCAAAGCACCGACGTTGTAACAACCCAGAAAATACGAGCCAATTTAAAATTTTTAAATTGGTTATTTTAAAGAGATAAAGGCAATTGAAATAGAATATTTCAATAAAATAATGAGTTAGAAATGGCGCGGCAGTTTCAAATTTTGAATTTGAACTTTGGCTGACTGTACCGGGTGCAAAATAAAACGGATTTTAGTGAAACCAAACAAATTTAAATCTGTTTATGAATATCTTTCTAATGAATCCGAAAAATTGAAGTTTCATAGCGGGAATCAAAAGTTACGGCCAAATGAATTTTCAGAAAGGTAGCTATAAAGTATATATAGCCCTTCAAAATAGACATTTTGCAAACGACCTCGGAATTCAACGAAACCACTTTTTTTGGATCCGGGATGTCAAATTATTTCTAGGTTTCAAATTTCATAATTTTCGAAGTTAATATGTGAGCGTGGCAAAGGAAAATGTGTTTGGTCATTTACAGTTAAATAGGATCGGCCAGAAAATGGCCATTTTTCGAACGGCCTCTGAATTGGATGAAACTACTAGTTTTGTTGGGACCGTATCATCCCAACATAGCTAGATAAATTTTTCGGAAATTTTTAGAGTCAATATGTGGCCCCGACAAATTAAAATGTACGTTCAAAACAGAATTTGAATGTTTTATACTTTAATTTGAAAAATAACGGACTGTAACAATCGAATTGGCCTACGAAACATATCCCATTGTGTCCGGGATGGGGGTATTTAGCTAGGGGCGTCAGTCGTTGGGTTTGAATTGATGTCCATGTGGAGAAACACTATTTTAAAATTTAATAAAACCGCGGCCACTCAAATTTCTCCTTCATAATTTAAAATAAACATAAAATCAACCCCCCCCCCCCCCCCGTAACCCTCGCACCCGACGGAAACCGTCCTCCCTCCTTCTCGACCCAATCGTCGCCACCACATGCAACGATAGCCCCTGCCACCACCCAGACTTTGAAGCGCCGCCCCTCCCCTTCAAATCAAGACAACCCTCGCCCTCTCTCTCCTCGTCATCGTCGAGAACGAAGCCTGGGAAGTCGCCGACTTTGACCCGCCGCCACCGCCGATTCCGACCACCAAGCTTCCCCCTCCGACCATCGACAGGAGCGCCCCTCTCCCCTCTTTCACGTGGTGCGGTCAGATTTCGTTATCGTTGCATGGATTTCACGAATTTGCAAAACCTAGTTTGGAGCTAAACTGAAAGGTATCGGCTTTGGTTATTTAAACTGATTTATAACACTTCTAAGTGTTTCTAATGATGATTTTGGTTTAAAAATCGTATCTTTATCGTGTGCTAACGAAATTCGATGAAACAGGAGACATCGTGACCTCAAGGACGCTCTCTACATTCTAGAAGAGACCGCGGATTTTTCGGAGCTCGGTAGGATTTTTAGCAAAGCAACAAACCAATGTGAGAACTCTAAATTCAAATGTGAATGGAATCTTGTTGTATAAGTTATATAAGCAAAGTATAAATTATATACGCGTTGTATACCTCTTGTACATGTGTTGTATAAGTTATATGAGCAATGTATAAATTATACAAGCATTGTATGAAACATATATGCATTGATATTGTGCGGAAATGAAAGTGAAATATATTTATATACGAATATATATATATATATATATATATATATATATACACTCCCCTCGTCCACAAACCATGGACGATATTTATTGCTTGTGATTGGCATGAAAATATGTGGTGGACGAATGGTTGAAAATAATTCTTTATGGTTGATATTGTTGGATGGTGGTTGAAAAATACCTTTGTGGTTGAAAAATACTCTCTTGTGGTTGAAACAAATTAAAATAGGATTGTGGAAATGAAAATAAAACATGTCGCCTGCGTGCGAATTAGATGCATGAAATCCCCATTGTCAAAAACCACGAGGTTTTAAGGTAGAGCGAGGAGCCGTACATCGGGACGGTGCCGGTTTTAACTACCCTGCCGTTATGCTTTCGAAATTTTCTGAAATATTCATGTGTTAGAATTATTTTCATTTGTTGAAATTATTTTCATGTGTTGAAACCGCATTCATGTGTTGAATAGGAATCCATTCGTTGAATAGAAATTCATGTGATGGTATTCGTGTTTTAAATAAATTGCTTTAACAATAAAAATCAAAATTTTATTATATATATGAACTATAGAGAGCATTCATGTGTTGAATAGAAATTCATGTGTTGAATGGTATTCGTGTTTTAAATAAATTGCTTTAACAATAAAAATCACACCTTTATTTTATATACGAACTATAGAGAACATCCATTTGTTGAATAAAGGACTAGAACGATAAAAATTATATTTTTATTGTATAAGTGAAGTTGAAACATTCATGTGTTGAATATATGAAGTGAACAATAAAAATTACATTTTCATTGAGAATATGAAGTGTTAAAAACATTTATGTGTTGAATAAATATTTTTGAAGATAAAAATATCATTTTTATCACGTACGTGACTCGCTAAAAATATACAAGTGTTGAAATAAATATTGGTTTGGTATGAATATTATTTTTAACATGGATAGGAACTAAATAAAATAGTCATGTGTTGAAATATATTTTACTTTGATAAAAATATCATTTTTACAAGAAGTATGAAGTGTCAAAATGACCACTTGTTCGAATAAATATGCATGAGTTGAAATATTCATTAATTAGCTAATGATATGATTTTTTTGCTTATGTATGCAACATTGGAATGAATGGTAACTTTAAACCAAATCGAATCAAGTATGGAATTGAATTGAAATTTGAAAAGTGATTTGAACTGCACACATGTACATGCATATTTATTGAACAGGTTATAGCAAAGAGGCTAGAGAAGAGGAAAAAAATTGTATGCCCGACAAATAGGTACACATTTACTGTTTTGCTTGGTGATGATTTTATGAGCCGATTGGCTAGCCGCTTGGCTTTTACTTTTTCTTTTTGAGATGAGACGCCCGTTTGGCTGTTTGGGGATTTTCCCGACCCTTCCCGTACAAAGGAGGTTATGGCGAAATTTTGCAAAATTTAAAGGCATTAGTGAAATTTTTGAAGTAAAAACGATTTAGAAATCGCCGAACGAATTATATATATATATATATATATATATTAAATTAAAACGAATCGAGGCCGTGCAGTTCGCGTTTTGAAATCGTAATTTTAAACGATTATGCTGAAAGATCCGACCATTGGATTTTGACGCAACTCGAACCGTTGGGTTCGTTTTTGAGAGATCTTTCGAAGATATAAATTTTGTTAAGATCCAACGGCTAGATTTTTCGATATGTGTAAAACAAATTTAGGGAAAACAGCGCCAGTGCCACGGCACGACCTGAAACGTCGTTTAATTAAATATGGCCATTTTTAAATAAATAAAAATGGCGAAAAATCGTTATAAAATATTATAAGCGATATGGAATGGAAATAAACCAATTTTACTTGGTTTGCTTGATATTTGATGGTTGAATGTGTTTGACATGAAAATTATACTAAAGAACTGAAATGTGAACGTTGAATAATTTAACCATGGAAAGGATTGATTTGAATTCTAAATATACGTGAATTATTTGAAAAGGCCGAGTTAATCCTCATTTCAAATAATTGATCGAACGATTCGAAGTTGAGAATATGAAGATGGTTCAAGACCGACGATCTTCATGTCAGATGGGTGGGCGCTACTGAGGTTCCTGATTGGAGTAGCTACCTTGAAGGGACTGAAGTAGTAGCCGTCTGGACGTATGTGTTGATTGTACGGATACGCAAGGAATATGGTGCCTCTGGTTTCGTTCAGACCTAGAACGGACTTGTAAATGGACTGTGTGTCTGACATTGGATTTTGTTCTGTGCTGATTGATCTCTGTTGAATATATATCTGTTTGGCGGTAGAGAATTTATTCTCTTGCTTAACGCCCTTCTCTGAGACGTACGAGCTCAGAGGTTATATATCGATAGAAATCAGTCGTACGGAGTGGATTGCCTGTGTGGCATGCCAAGATGCAGGGATCAAGGCTTCTGTTGCAAAGCAAAATCTTGTGGTCGATGATCAAAGTACGGCCTACATGGCCTAGCTTTGTGTATAGCGTGGATTCACGAGCCTCACAACTCGGTATGAGTCAAAAACGGGATATGGACTGCAGGGAGAGCACGACGTTTCTTTCTAGCTAGAGGTAGTGTCAGTGCTTAAACTGGATGACATTTATATTATTTTTATCTATGTGGTTGTTGCAATGCGAGGTGCCTCGATTTTAGGTCTGTTAGGACCGGGAAACGTGTGTTCAGGAATACTAATCCACTAACGTAAGTGTGGACCGGCCCTGAAGTATCCAGGGGTTACCCAGAGTGTATAGTCCTGAGGCATTTGCTAGAGTGTCTCGAAGCGGAGAGGAGCTTGCCCCTTGCCTCGACTCATGATGGAATCCAGATTTCCAATACGAGATTGTGGATTTGATTGTAACTTATATATTGGGGCACTTATGTCGTCTATGACTGATATTTATGATTGTATTCATTTGTGAAACATATATGCACTAGTAATAATATCAAGTGATTTTGCTTTGCACGTATTAAGCATATTTTGGCCATTATAAGGTAAAACTCTATCCTCCGGTTTGCGTTGCATTGTGTGATGGGACTTGAGTCTTATAACGGCTTCATTCTTTTTAAAAAGCATTGCGTTGTTCAAAGAATTTACCTTGTTTTAATGCACTGGCAATCACTGGAGCAAACCCGTTCCGCGAAAGTGGCATGGTCCAATGATTTTCCTTATTATTGTTGTTTAACCAGTTAAGTAGATTTCTCATACCAGTCCCATGGCTGACTCGTTGTTTGTTTCACTTTGCAAACTCGGGTGCCCTTATTTTCACACGGGCAGCCTAGTTGACAGATGACAGGATATTTTGGCTTAGCACTGCAGCACGGAGTGCGTTTTTGGCTTGATGGCGAGGTTTAGATTTACTTGTATTTTGGCTATTGACTTTCCGCCATTCTTATCTTATGTATATGATTCCGCCTATGGCGATGTAGACTGATTTACTTCCATTATGTATTGTCTTATGTATATGTACCGCTTATGGCAATGTAGACTGATATTTCTATTATGTCTCACTGTATGTATATATTCCGCCTATGGCGATGTAGACTAATCATTCCCCTTTTATGCACTAAGTTATATCCTACACTGTGCTAGTCTGATGTTGTTACATGTTATGATTTCGCTGTCATATTTATGTAAAATTATTCTATTTTCTGCTTATGTTATTATCTGTACTTTGCTAATGATGATTAATGTGTTATATTCCAATGATTATCCTTAACACCGTCGTAAGGGTTTTGAGATCGTCACAGACGTCACGGCCAAAGACGAAAGGAATGGATGCATTTTTTAATAAGATTTCATGTCGAGATGCTCGAATTAAAACGTAAATTCGACAATCAGTGGCCTACCTATGTATTAAGATCAATAGTGGGATTGAATTCGAGATTCTTGAAGAATTAGGTTTTTTTAGGCTTGAATTGGTTGCGGTAATGAAGAAGAAAGGTGAAAGGAAGAAGTTAAAGTGACCCGATTTATATATATTTGGAAAAGGGACTATTCATATCCCCCTAAAATGACGGATTGACTCAGCATTTCAAAAACAAAAATAGGGGGATGGAACTCTTCGGTTCGAATAGGTTGGCGGGTCTAGTACTTCCGAACCGACCCAGCGCCAAGTTTCTTTCCTTTTTCAACATGAAATGAGTTATGGAGCAAGATGAGAAAAACTATTTGGTTTTGTTTGTGCATATCAACAAGAGTTAACAAAGCAATATGATCTAAGCAAAAGACTTTGAATTGTTGATCCTACAAGAGTTAAAAGAGTTACCAGTAAAATCTGTCTGTACTCCAGTTAAAAGATCCTGAATGGCTACACGCATCAAAGACGAACATGGATATGATCTCCAATTTATATACCATGTACAGAAATCAAGAGACATGACTTCATAGAAGAGAACGACTATTGATTGTTGTCTATTCTTGAATGGACAGGTTAACAGGTTCAAAGCACACCTCATCTTCGATAAAACATACGTTAGGGGCAAAATGTTGGCCTACTTTGTGACTAGGCCACCCAAAATCCAGACAGTCATGATCATGTATGTTAAAGAAAAAGGATCGAAGCTATTAGGGTTCGAGGTCGACTCAAACAGAGTGATGCAGCTTCAATTTGGATAAAAGGCCAGCACCGGGTCGAATGTCATATGGGTCGAATGGCGTACGTGTCGAGTGATAGGTGGGTCAAATGGGAACGATCCGACCCGATCACACATCTGATTCTGCATAACTGCTATCAACACCACTACTTCCACTAACTCCTATATGGTCGGGTCGATTGCCACGTGGTCATGACCTGAAGACCATAAACCACACTTTCCACTTCAAAACACGATGACACATGTCCCACAACCATTCCCGCCTAAGATGACGCCACTGTTCCCTATATATACCCGATCCAAATACAGAACAAAGGATCTATTGCCACTTAGAAACATAAACACTCCATACTCGGTTGCCATTGAAATTCGACCCGCTCTATTGTTTTACGGATTTTGAGTGCAATTCCATATATTAGAAAAAGAATCAGTTGTATTCAATTGTGTAAGTGATTACAATCTCTGTATTTTCAATTCTCTGTTGAATTAAAGAATTACAAAGTGGATGTAGGCTTGTTAATGCCGAACAACTATAAATTATGTGTGACTGCTTGCATTTCCTTGTTTTTCGTCTATATTTCTTCATTATTCTCCAAAAAAATTAGTCTATTGGGTGTTAGTGCCATTTTTTAGTCTAACAAATATATATCCATTAATATGTTTTGCAGTTATAGCCATAATATTTCAGATGCTTTCCGAGATGAGTATTTGATTGAAGATTACATGCTATAGTTTTTTCATTAAAATATAATTTAAAATAAAACTTAATGAATAATTGTATGTTTTATATTAAGCATCCTAACATCGGTTTTTCCAAAGTTGTACGGTTAAACTAGTTCTTATACTAATTTGTAATCTTAAGTACTAATCAATCAAACCGGCTATTAGAAAGGATTTCTTAGTATCGTTTGCCAAAGATCAATTTCTTTTAATCTCAAAAAACACTGCGCCTTCTTCGATTGTTTCCTACTCTAACCTATTTCTTCTCGAAACAAATTTTCTTTCTATTTCTAACCCTATACTTTTCTCCCTATTTCTTCTCTGTAACCCTGTTTCATTTTGTAACCTATTTCTTCTCCAAATTACTCTGCCATCGGATTTGCATCAACCCTCCTTTCAAATCTTAACTCGCTCGGATTCGTCAGATCTACAATTTTGTTCAACATCCTTCAATCTAGGCAATAGTTAAAATTTAAAACCTTGGTGAACTATATTATCTAATTTTTATATTATTGAAAGCTCGGACCAATCGAAGGCTCAATTTTGCAATGTATTTTTATACTTGATCAGTTTTTCTTTCATTGGTCATTGATATTTAGTCTATGAAGTTGTTAATCGATTTTACTTTTTAGCTAAGCGCAGTTGTATTGCAAAATCAATTTTGCCGTTCATTGTCAAATTATGCTAAACTCAATGCTTTCTATTTTATTCAACTTGCATCAACAGTTTAATTTATCTCATTGTTCTGAGTTTCAAGGCTCTAAGTTAGAAAAGATCGAGGCCAAGTGGCAGGTTACTATTAATATAGTATCTTTGAAAGACCTAATACAAAATAAAAGGAACATGTAGGTTTTATTTCTACACGTTGTAAAAACAATTACTAATCGATTACTAAGTCAGTAACAAGGAATAAAAATATATTATTTTATCTATATATAAGAACTTAATATATAGTTACATATGTAGGTTAACAGATTTTAATTAACTGACAGCCAATTTCCATGAGTTGATCAATGTTAACATGTAGAGTTTAGTCAATTAAAGATAGATGATGTAGTTGATTTTCAAATGTTAACATCCTTCAATCTAGGTATCATCCTTTCATTTATCAGATCTATGATCTCTAATTTTCTCAGGTTGTTATTCGTATTCCGTACTTTGGATTACAAATAAAATACGCGCAACTGCAAATACTTGAAATTTCCACTTTGGTATGCAAGATATTTTCACAAAAATTATTGTTAAAATATCAATTTTTTCTAATTTGATCGTGAACTAAATACAAATTTGATTGATTTTAATTTGGGAAAGAAAAATATGGACATTAATTGCAAATTGTGTTTCGCAGTGTAAATATTGCAAACGCGTAACTCAATATTCACAGTGACAAAAGAGAACAAGACATTGATACGAGTTACTCCGTAAGAACATATGATTCCTAGTAAATGAAAATAACGGTCAGTTGACCATATATACTACTTGAAAATGGTAATTAGAGGACATTCCAATTTGGGATTGCATGCTTTGATAACACTCTAGTGACCTTTAGATCAAACGGCTTTGGGGATTGTTCGCAGTTTCCACTCTATAGTAGACCTACATGCATGAAATAATGTTTATTGTGTAAATTACAAAATTAAGGTTTATGCAATAATTAAAGTGAGTGGTTAGCCATTATTCTTGTTAATTTAGCAGTATATGATTCATGAGGGAAACTAAAGTTAGGCAAATTACAGCTTCTCAGAGCAAGTTTTTATTGTTTTTGACCCGTGATGTAATATCACTGCATCCCAAGTCGTAAACAGTAATATTTGAAGCTTAGATTAGTCAAAATCTTCATATATTTATCACTGTGTTGGCTTTTTTGTTGTCTCTGTTGTTCCTCTGTTGATGTGGTAAGTTATAGTTATCATTATTATTTCATGTCACGGTGGTTTGTTATAGGTAAGTGATGTGTAAATGTCAAATTTGGTTGGCATAACAAGTTCAATTGTTCTAATGCTATTTGATGAAGCTATAAACAAATAAACTTGTAATTATGTTAGGCAACATGTTGTCATTATGGATTTAAACCTAATTTTTATTTTGTCATATTCATGCTCCTGTGTTTCCTCTTAGAACTACGGGGAAGATAAACCCTGTTTATGCTCAGAAAAATTATTTCATTATAAAAAAAACATCACACATAGCTAATGCAAATAGTGTTTTTCTCAGGTTAAATTGAGAATGATGGGAGATGCAGCCTATAAAAGCACAATTGATTGTTTTGTGCAGACTATACAAAATGATGTAATCTACTATTTTTAACCGTGCACCTTTATGTATTGCACGATCAGGTGTCAAATTTATGTGCATCAAAGAGAAAATTTATCATAAAGACATCCTCCGCACCTGATGAGTATGTAATGTTGAAACTTGTTCATATTTGTTAGGGCTCTCCCAATGAATCAGGCGAGCGTGGTTTGAAATTCAAGGTTAGTTGTTTTGCTTATGTTTGACTATACATTTTATATACACTAATGATATAATCTTGCAAAAGAGTTTCAATTGTTATCCTAAATAAAATGGAATCATAGGATTTGATCATTTATAGTTCATATAACTACCTATTTAATAGGCCTGAGCGTTTATGTTTATTCATTGTCTAGGTATGTTGGGAGGGGTATGATCCTAGCGAAGAAACATGGGAGCTAATAAAGAATTTAAGGTACCTTCTAAATTATTTTAGCATGCAAATTTCATTTGGAGGATCATACCCATGGTAGATATATTGAAATTTGCAGGAGCTACTCTTGGTACATATGGAATAAACTGATTAGTTCACATGAATTACCAAGTGAGGCTAGGAGTGATGGTTGTAGTTTGTTATAGTCTTTCACAATTTAGATTACATTCATTTTTATGGGGTTTCCATCCTTCAGAGGCAAGTTTTTACTATTCTACTTTTGATTTGAGTATATCAGTTATACTGATAATTTTCTTCCTATGCAGAAGCTGTGTAACGACCCGTATTCTACATACCGAAAGACCGTAGAATATTTATGTTATTTTCATATGAGGTTGTATGACAGTATAACTTTGATAAATCACTGATAGGGTCGTCTCCTACTTTGGTCATTTTCGACAAATTTTAATTTAACCATTTTTCCCCTAGTGAATCTTGTTTTGTTCATAACTTTTGATTTGAGGCTTTTCCTGCAAGCCAACCCTTAGTAGCTTCTATTGGAAGCCAAACATGGCTTCTTAAGGAAGCCAATCCTTAGTGGCTTCATGAGGAAGCCAATCCTTAGTAGCTTCTCTTGGAAGCTAAAGGTGGCTTCTTAGGGAAGCCAATCCTTAGTGGCTTCTTGAGGAAGCCAACCCTTAGTAGCTTCTCTTTGAAGCTAAAGATGGCTTCTCAAGGAAGTCAATCCGTAGAGGCTTCTTAAGGAAGCCAATCCTTAATAGCTTCTCTTGGAAGCTAACGGTGGCTTCTCAAGGAAGCCAATTCTTAGTGGCTTCTAGAGGAAGCTAATCCTTAGTGGCTTCTCTTGGAAGCCAAAGTTGGCTTCTCAAGGAAGCCAACCCTTAGTTCCTTCTCTTGGAGGCCAAAGGTGGCTTCTCAAGGAAAACAATCTTTAGTGGCATTTCGAGGAAGCCAACCCTTAGTGGCTTCTCTTGGAAGCCAAAGGTGGCTTCTCAAGCAAGCCAATCTTTAGTGGATTCTCTTGGAAGTCAAAAGTGGCTTCTCAAAGAAGCCAATCATTAGTAGCTTCTCCTAGAAGCCAAAGCATTGGTAGCTTCTCTTAGAAGTTATCCTTTGTTTCACTATATATAGAGCTCATATGCAAAGGAATGGAGCTAACCTCTTAAGTTCCAATATAATCAAAAGAATCCTCATTTACATCTCAAAAAGAGCCAAAAACTTTTCATTTTTGGATCTAACCTTTTTGGGGAGATTAAGATGTGTAATGGTGTTCTTATTTACTAATTTAGGTAGATTAGCATATAGATGCTTATAATTCATGTTATGACACATACATAAGTTTGGGTTGATTTGAATTTGATTTGTGAAACCCGGATCTAATTAGAACTGGGAGCATCAAACCAAATGTTGTTAGATTCAGATCATCAAACCGAGACTTTCCTATCAGGAATTTCCTTTTCGGATTTTTCTATCTGGAATTATTCTATCTGAAACTTATCCTATCTGATATGTGCAAAGGTAATGGGTTCACATAGCGAGGCATTACTCCTTGATAATGACTACTCTTTTGAGGTCCAACTCCAATACGACTAGTTAAACCCGAGACGCAATAAAAGTCTAAATAGGAAGTTACCACCAAGAATCCAGATGGGAACCACTGGGGTGACTCCTAAGTTGGACCTCGTTGCGGTTACATGTGTAATGGAGATATCGATATTCGTAACATCAGTACATCAGTGAGAAAGTGGCGCAAGAACGAATCAGAGCCAATGTGGTGTGCACTGATCGGACCCACAGCTAATGCGGTGTGGACTAGGTAGGGTTTTCAACTATAGCTAGCCAACGCCCCTGTCTCTATTTATTTGACGTCCAAAGTATTGAATATTGTATGCTCAATATACCGAGTGAGTGAACGCAAGGATGTTTGCTATGATTGGACGATCGCTATCACAACGAAACATACTTCCACTTATACTTGTATCTTGATTGCCATAGAGTAGACTACATGATTATCTGTGTTAACTCTTTGGATGTAGGGCCAGGTTAGGTATGACTCTTCATACCTATTGTATTATCTTATTTTGTGATTAAGATTACTATCGGTCACACCAGACTTTGTCTGACCTAGAGTTTTATGCATTGCTTCAAACGTGCACGTAAAAATGCACATTTATATTCACATATTTATTCTTGTTAATTAAATAAAAGAACATTTTTTGGTGTTTTATACGATCAAACCATATTTTAAATATTTTCAAAATCATCACTCATTTTGGGAAAAATTGATCAATTATGCATGTTTTATTTTGTGATTGCATTTACTTGTTCTTTGTTATTGTCTCTATTAGGAATTTTGGAGCACAAATAATGCATACACATGAAGATTTGGAGCACAAATGCATGCATACAAAGGAATGAAGAGGAAATAATTCTCATACATGATCATGGAGGACCCCACCTCTCAAATTAACCTCTTTCTCTTAAAGCTTCTTATTAAAGACTAATTGAATGAGACAAAAGGCCTCATGCATCCTACATGACTCATTAGTGGCTAAGAGAGGGTTAGAAGCTTCATGAAGGGCCATTTTGGGGATTTCCCATTATGAGTGATTAGGGTTTTAGGGTTTGTGATCTTGTATATATACCCCCTTTATGTTCATTTATCTATCCTCTCTTTTATCCTCTCTCTTATCCATTTATTTTAGTTTGGTTGAGGATCAAAAGCTCTCTTGTATTTATATGGCTACTTAGCCATTTTCTTTATGTAACTTTTTTATTTCAATGCAATTTAATTTCATGTTCATTTACTTTATGTTGATAGCTTAGATTTAATTTCATGTTCTTAGCTTAGATTTACTTTATGTTCTTAGTTTAGTTCTCTTCTTGTTCTACTTAGTTTTTCTTTCATTTGGCTTTATTTTCTAATGTTGAAACTTACATGTGTTGATATGATAACACATATGAGTGGCTAATCCCTTGATTTAGGGGTAATGATGCTCTCTAACTTTGTGTAAGTTCAACAAGTGTATGATTTGTGATCTTTGATATGTGCTTAATGTTAGTGAATTTTGATGTAAGTTTATACATATGGGTTTGATAGGTTATGTTGCATTTGCAAATGATCTATTCTTATTCAATATCAACACAAGTTACATCAATATTTGCTAAGTGATTATTGATTTTGAAATGAAAGTATGAACAAAATTTGATGGTCTATAGTTCTAGCCAATAGTTCATAGACCATACCTAGAATAGTTTTGCTTTAGTTTCATTTTCATGAGAATCATAAGTGGTTTAAATGTTGCATTTATATCACTTGTTGAGATCATACATTGTATGTTTGACAATTTACATAAATGTGAGAGTGGATTTACCTCTAAATTACTCTCTAATTTCATATTTAGCTCTCAACTTAGTTTCTAGTTTCATTAGTTTTTATTAGTTAGAACAATTCAAAGTTTGGTTTAATTTGAGTGAATAAAATTGAAATTACTTCTTTCCCTGTGGATCGACTCGCACTCACTACGTATTACAATAGTACATCGTGCACTTGCGGTTATTTCAATTTTCGTGCGACGGTTTTCTAATTTACTAGAAATTTCGTTGTAGCGAACAAGTTTTTGGCGCCGTTGCCGGGGAACAGAAGTTTGATTTTAGTTATATTCTTCGGATTAATTTTGTGTGTATTTCTTTAAAAAAAAAATTGTGTGCACTGTGTTCTTGTTCACTTGAATTTAGTGTTGTTTGTGTGTGTTTGTCCTTGTTTTCATTTATTTTTTAGCTTCTTCTTTCTTTATCTTCTCTTTAAAAAAAAAATACTTGTGTACTAATTTCTGTGTCTCAATCTGTTTTTATTTTATAAGTTAAGTTTGTTGTAGTTCTAGTTTTGTGACCACTTCTGTGTTTCATTTTAGTTTGCTCACTTCATCTCCAATTAAAAAAAATCCATTTCTGCATCTAAAATAGCAATTGCATCTTGCTTTCAAATTGTTTGAGATTTTCTGTGCATTCAGTTCTGTGCAACCACACCCTGTTTGCAGACATTGATACATACTGTGCGTTTAAAATTCTGGGTATTGCTTTCAAATTGTTTGATACACACTGTGCTGTTTTCATTTTGTTTGTGTGTAACTGTGCTCAAATTTTGGTTTGTTTAGTTTACAGTGGCTGCTTACTTTACAAACAATTCTATAACATTTCAAAGAAAAAAGGGACTTCTGTGCATTTCCTTAAAACTGCTTTCATTAGCATTCTTTTACATTCCTGTTACAACTTTACATTTGAATTGCATTTCATTTTTACATGCACAAGCTGTTACAAGCACAAAACTGTTCTAACACTCCTGTCACTCTTCAAGACAGTTCTCAAAACAATTTCTGCCATTACAAAGCTGCAACAGGTACACCCCTTCAAACACCTCAATTCATTTATACGACTTCTTCTCACTTCATCTACAGTCCACCATCTTCAACACCACTTCTCCACAGCCAACTTCGGCACTAACCACCATTTATAACATATTACTCTTCTAAACTTCCATCACCCTGCGGGAACCAAAATCCTCCATACTCCCCATTTACCTCTTGCATATCATCTTTACTGCCACAAAAACCACCTCACGATATAACAGCAAAACTCGGCAACAATCCCCCTTTACGAATTCCAACCCGAACACCAACCCCATCGACAACTTCTTACAAGCAACCATTCTGCAAACCACAGTTGAACACTAGTAAGGCAGTTACACCCTTTGCTTCTTCATTCAGACCACACTTCAACTTGCAGCAAGTTCAACCAACAATAACCACAGTGAATTCACCAAATCCAATCTATTCCCCTCTGCACTCAAATCTAACAAACTATGCCAGCACCATCTATAGCTCAATTCAACACAATACCAAACTGCATAACCCTACTGCCTTCCACCATTCACTGTCTGCCACCCTTCATAAGAACTCAGCAACACTTCTTCATCACCGAACTCACCCTCCTCCTACTCACATCAACTGAAACTCTCACCATCAGCCAAACACTCCATACCATTCAACCACTACACCCACTGCAATTCTGTTAGAAGAAAACCAACCCATCCTCAACTTCTCCTACAACTCCATATCACTCCACCGGCCTCAACCTTCAAAACCATCATCGGCTTCAACCTTCACCCAACCCATACACCCTCAATCACCTGATCAAATCGTCCCTCGCTCCCCCTCCCCCAAAATCCAAAAACCGCCACTACCAATCCAATCAAACATCACTTCATAACCCCAAAATCGCCAACTCCCTCAACTGTCATCATCACCAATTCTCATAAAAACCAAGTCGCGAGCCACCACCCTCAATCATTCGCCTTACACCTCCACTTAGACACCCCTTTCGAACTCCCTGTCCCCTACCACAAACCAGTCCACACAACACCCTTGCCTCAATCTGATAACCCAATCCTCATGACAGCAAGTGCCACTCAAAACCACCGACAAAATTCCCAACATTCTCCATCAACACACAAGCTGTGTGACTCAAAACTCATTCATTACCCCTCTTTAACCATCAAAACAGACTCCTTCATCTCATTCACCATTACAATTACCTTCTCCCCTACCACTTCAACAACCCAAACAACCCACAAACGAGACCTGATACCCCCATCCAAAATCACCTGAACCACCAAATCACACCCTTTCGAATTCCCAAACTCCACACAATCGAACCACCAAACAACCAAACCGTAAGTCACCATCGACATTAACTTCTCTCACACCCCCAATCACGATCTGCCACTCCACAATTCCAAGAAAATCGAACTCAATACCTCAATTTCAAAAATGCCGAAATCCGAATAAATAGAGACGTGATTAACCAAGACTGTGACTTTGATTCTCAATTTCTGTTTGGGAATTTCTGATTTCTGATTCTGACTTTTCCTTCTTGATTTCAAGAGTTCCAAAAAAACAAGAGAAAAAAAAAATACCGTGTTTTGGAGGAATCCGCGATTTGGAAGAAGTTTCTGGTTCTATATTTAGTACCTTACTTGGTCTCGTATGGATCATTTGGCTTAGCCCGTTTTCAATAATTTTTGGCCTATGTTATTTTGATTTTTTTCTAAGTAAGATTTTCTTTTGTAGTTTTGGGCTCTGTCTGGCCCGTGCGTGTTATATTTGAGTGTGTTTATTTCCTTTTATCTTTAATTTAGTTTTATTTTTGATTTTGTTTTATTTCCTTAAACTTAGTGTTAAGTTTTCCAATCAATAAAAAAAATCATCATCTCTTTCCTTTGGCTCTCCTTTTATTTTGATTTTCTTTTGTTCTTTTTCACTCATTTTACTTTTAGTTTCATTTTGATCTTCTTTTGAAAAAAAAACTTTTCCTTTGCCTTTTGTTTTTTAATTTTGATTTCCTTTGTTTTTCACTTATTTTGTTTTTAGTTTTATTTTGATTTTCTCTTATAAAAAAAACATTCTCTTTTCATTTGTTTATACCTCGTCTCCCCTTTTTCAGGTAGTCAAAGTAGATAAAAAAAAGGGAAAAAATTGGACTCGCTTGCTTGGATTGCTTTGCGCCGCTTTGCCTGTTTGCTAAAAAAATTGCTAATAAATTCAGACCCTCTGGTATTGTTCTCTTCTCCCTTATTTTTATTTTAATCGCATTGTTGTTTGCTTGCATTTGCAACAAAAAAAATTCATAAACAAAACAAAATAAAATTCATTTGTAGTTGCATCGTTATTCACATTTAATTTCTGTTTTGCATTCATTTAGTTTAGTTTTAATTTTTATTTTAAGGACATTATTATATAATGACAAACTGGTTTCTTTTCAATGAACTATTTCTCGGTGTCTAGACTATGGCAGAGTAATAGTCGTTTATAAATATTACGGTGATTCGTAAATATTATAGCGGTTGTTCCTCTAAAGGTACTTAAACCTTCGGTTGCATTGCTAGGGTGATTCCTAGTGCACCGATAACTCATGTCCGTTAACTGGCTGAGAAATCTTTTGTTGAAATTAATCTAACCGTCATTATATAATTTTAAAAAAACTGTAAATAGATAATTTGCATTCATATAGTTGCATTAGGTTCATGCATTTATAAAAAAAAACAAATTGAAAATCAAATATCCAAAAAAAACAAATTGTGAATATTTTCTTTTCTCTTTTAAAATTTCAAAACAAAAATCTTTAAAATGTCAGAATTTCCTTATTTCCACGGATTTTATGATAGTTGTGAAAATCAATATAATCCATATAATTTTACACCAAATTCATATGGATATTTTAATAACAACTGTCGTACAAATAACTCTGATTTTCCACCACATAATTTTCAAACTAATGACCAACCTTCAACTCTTGAAACATAAATTGAATCTTTACTTGAAATGAGCACACAACAAAATCAAAGAATAAATGAATGGTGTAATTCATATTTGTGCAACAATTCAAGTCAAAGTTTTCAAAATAATCAAAATTTGAATTCACTTCCAAATTCAAATGATTTTGATTATAACCCTTGCCAAATCAATTTCGAACTCCAAAATGAATTTCAAATTCAAAATGAAAATTTGAATAATTTTCCAAATGATTTTGGCAATGGGAATAATTTCAATGATGGTGCGATTAACGTTTTTTGTCAATTTCAAATTGAAACTACTCAAGTTAATAATTATAACTTTGATTTTGTCGAGCAAATGAACGAAATTTTTGATAATCACACGGATTTGGTATTTGAAACATACTTGAAACGACGTGACCAACAAAATCAATTTTCAATGTGTGGCAATTTGAACGATAATCCACCTTTGCCCACAATTGATGATTTTGAATTAACAACTTTCGAAATGGAAAATGACAATCTTAACGAAGTTGTTAATAACGCGGTAATTGAGTTGGATTTCAATTATTATGAGAAGGTGGAACAAAATTTAAAATTCGATCTTCCTTTTTCTGAAAATTTTAAAATAACAGCTTTAGACTTTGAAAATGATATAAGTAATGAAGTTGTTGATAATTCACTAAAGGAAGACGAGTTTGATGAAAACAAATTTTTTGGACTTTTCGAAAATGAGTTGAATTTTAAAGAGGTAGATTTGAATCACCATTTTGATTTTGAAATCGATAATTCAAAAGAATTTTTCAATGCTAATTTTGGAATTCAATTTGGTGAAAATAAACATGAAATTCAATCCTTTATTCATTCTACCACAAAAATCATCGAAAATAAAGCAACTTGTTCGATTTTTAATAAAACGACATTTGCTTTTCCAAATCTACATTCAACTTCGAAACTTTTTACGATTTGGTTTTTCGAGCTTAAGCTGTGTCTCTCATACTTGAAGAGACAAATGAATCAGTCTTTAGAAGACCGTTTCATTTACTTCTTATCAACATATTTTTAATGTACTGTAAATTTCTTTATTTCTCTTGTAAACAAAGTGCATATTTTTAAAATTTTCTTTTCTTTTCATTTCTCCTTCCACTTGGGTTGACTGTGGGGACACAGTCAAAATCAAGTGTGGGGGGGGGGGGGGGGGGAGTTTTATATTTATTTGTTTTTGCATAGATTTCAACTTTCTTTTCCTTTTTATCCCAAAACAAATTCAAAAAAAAAAGCATTTATTTTACTTTTAAATGGGCACGATGAAGTAGATACAAGGTTTTGGTCGTACGATTAGAATATTTGGAATTTTACTTCTCTTAACGAATAACGAAAGAAAAGTTTGAATTATGAGCAAATTTAGTGTAACCGGTATATAGGGAAATTCATGGGTGATGAATATGAAGTGTTTTCTAAATTGTAATCCGATTGAATGAATGGTAGATTTAGATTACTGACGTTAACACTTTAGATCGTTTAAGTGAAGTTGTGCTAAGATATTCTCGCTAAACTCTCTCTCTGAAAAAAAAGAAAAAAAAAGAATATATATATAATAATACAAGGGTATCCAACATTGCTGGTACATCCGGCGTTGGTGTGCAAACCCGCCAAGCTCTATCCGGCACCTTGTTGACAAAGTCAGTGTTGGTATACCTTGGTCTCATTTTATGAGTTGGACACCTTAGGATTACTGACCCTCACGTAAGTCGTAGTGCAGTGTAGGGGTGGTATACCTAGGTATTTGTAAATAATAATAATGTAAATATTTTGTAATAAAGAGAGAGTTAGCACTTGAAATCCAAGCACACTCTTCACTTATTTGACCTAACTTGCTAAACAAAAGTAAATAAAGATACCAATGTACGATTGTTGATATCGATTACAGAATTCATTTCATATTTGCACTATGTTTCTACCAAAACAACTGGCCAAGCTGGAGGAGTTTGTAGCGATAACTGACTTTCGTTTGAAGTTTTGATTAGTAATGGACTTAAATTTCATTGTGACAACCCAAACTTGTGTTAACTCCTTCGTGTTATAATTTAAAAGTAAATTATCCATTTGTAAATACTCTTTTAAAAACTTGCATTCATCTTGTGAATATTTTCGAATCTAGCATTTTTGTAAATATTTTTTGCATTTAACTTTTGGATTTTGTGGGTAGTATCCGCTGAAAACCCTCACGAGACAACACTCGTCCTATTGGGGACACCCAGAGGTTTAACGGCTTGTTGCATACGCTCAATGCAATCGTGCTCCCTACGAAAGTGGATTTATCTTAGTTTTTTTTACTTTATTCGAGGACGAATAAAAAGATAAGTGTGGGGGTATTTGATTTGCACGTAAAAATGCACATTTATATTCACATATTTATTCTTGTTAATTAAATAAATGAACATTTTTGGGTGTTTTATACGATCAAACCATATTTTAAATATTTTCAAAATCATCACTCATTTTGGGAAAAATTGATCACTTATGCATGTTTTATTTTGTGATTGCATTTAATTGTTCTTTGTTATTGTCTCTACTAGGAATTTTGGAGCACAAATAATGCATACACATGAAGATTTGGACCACAAATGCATGCATACAAAGGAATGAAGAGGAAATAATTCTCATACATGATCATGGAGGACCCCACCTCTCAAATTAACCTCTTTCTCTTAAAGCTTCTTATTAAAGACTAATTGAATGAGACAAAAGGCCTCATGCATCCTACATGACTCATTTGTGGCTAAGTGAGGATTAGAAGCTTCATGAAGGGCCATTTTGGGGATTTCCCATTATGAGTGATTAGGTTTTAGGGTTTGTGATCTTGTATATATACCCCCTTTATGTTCATTTATCTATCCTCTCTTTTATCCTCTCTCTTATCCATTTTAGTTTAGTTTAGTTGAGGATCAAAAGCTCTCTTGTATTTCTATGGCTACTTAGCCATTTTCTTTATGTAATTTTTTTATTTCAATGCAATTTAATTTCATGTTCATTTACTTTATGTTGATAGCTTAAATTTAATTTCATGTTCTTAGCTTAGATTTACTTTATGTTCTTAGTTTAGTTCTCTTCTTGTTCTACTTAGTTTTTCTTTCATTTGGCTTTATTTTCTAATGTTGAAACTTACATGTGTTGATATGATAACACATATGAGTGGCTAATCCCTTGATTTAGGGGTAATGATGCTCTCTAACTTTGTGTAAGTTCAACAAGTATATGATTTGTGATCTTTGATATGTGCTTAATGTTAGTGAATATTGATGTAAGTTTATACATATGGGTTTGATAGGTTATGTTACATTTGCAAATGATCTATTCTTATTCAATATAAACACAAGTTACATCAATATTTGCTAAGTGATTATTGATTTTGAAATGAAAGTATGAACAAAATTTGATGGTATGTATTTCTAGCCAATAGTTCATAGACCATACTTAGAATAGTTTTGCTTTAGTTTCATTTTCATTAGAATCATAAGTGGTTTAAATGTTGCATTTATATCACTTATTGAGATCATACATTGTATGTTTGACAATTTACATAAATGTGAGAGTGGATTTACCTCTAAATTACTCTCTAATTTCATATTTAGCTCTCAACTTAGTTTCTAGTTTCATTAGTTTTTATTAGTTAGAACAATTCAAAGTTTGGTTTAATTTGAGTGAATAAAATTGAAATTACTTCTTTCCCTGTGGATTGACTCGCATTCACTACGTATTACAATAGTACGCCGTGCACTTGCGGTTATTTCAATATTCGTGCGACGGTTTTCTAATTTAATAGAGATTCCATTGTAGCGAACAGCTTCTTGTTACTCTAGGTGCTCTTAAATGAGCAAACTGGAGACAGGTTGGTGTACTCAAGTAGCTGGTCGAAGGTCAGTAGGAAGCTTCTACGTACTATATATATACTCTTATTCCTATTGCTTTCATGGATCGCTACTTTGGGAATTAGTAGTGTATATTGTCTAGAGATAGTGTTTTGGAGATGTACTTATGACTCATTAGATGTTTTGTTGTTAATATGAATCTACTGCTCTGTTATTTATGATTCAATTTTCAGCTCATACACTGTCTCTCTTGTTTTATATCACAACTTATGTTATTATTATATTTTATTCCATGCTTTTTGAGATATATAACAGGTTATATGGGTTTCCTTACTTCAATCCTTGGCGGTCATCCTGTATTAGTTGGGAACAGTCACAGCGCAACTCGTTGGGTGTCGACTGGTACATGGCGGTTGTCACATTTGGTAAAGCCTAGGTTGTGTAGTTTAACCTAAATGGGTAACATCAAAGTTGAGTATAAATATACGAGAGCGCGTCTTTGTAGTATTTTGGTTTTCAAAGTTATATATATACACTATTATTATACTTAAGGGTGATGTCGTAGTACACATGCACCGCTAAATAGGATTCCTTGGAAAGAAGATTAATCGACTTCTTTACAGATTGAATGATGAGTCATCAAACAAGGAGTGCTCTTAGGAACTCTAGTTCTGGAATTGAGGAAGGAGCAGGCTCGGGAGCCAATAATGCTAATGCTCGTGATATGTAGACAATGTTTACTGCTTTCATGAGAGAGATGCTTAGAAACGCTTAAGGAGCAACTTCCAATGTCGTTGAGGGCGGTGGTGAACTTGTGCAGGCACCTAGGGATGACTTTGCCAAGTTGAATAAGGACTTCACCAATCTGGGTGGTAAACTGTTCCAAGGAATGGAATTGACCACGGTAGTTCAGGATTGGATTATACCTGTGAGCGCATTTTTGAGGACCTTGGACTCGATGACGCTACGAATAGGAGATTGGCTTCAAGCCATCTTCAAGCCAAGGCTATGAATTGGTAGAATGCTATCAAAGCTACTACTCATGATGATCAGTTTACTTGGGAGCAATTTAAAGCTCGATTTTATGGGAAGTTTATTCTGACTGCTCCGAAATCGGAGCTATTTCGAAAATTTGTTGAGCTTAAGCAAAATGGTAGGTCCATTTCTGAGTACATTGTTGATTTCGATGCTTTGTCAAAATATGGGATGTCTTTTATTAATATCGCCGAGAAGAAGAATGTGAAATTCATCTCTGGATTGGATGATTACGTGGGAGAGAGGCTTATTAATCATTTTGATGAGACTTTCGAGTCTATCATGGGAAAAGCTTTGAGGTCACAAAGTCTTTATCCTAAGTCGAAAGCTAAAGTCGTCGTTGCTTCTGAGGTTGAGCCAAAGCTGCAGACGGGCGGTGAAGGCAAGAAGAAGTTTCCTAATAAAAGGAAGCCCTTTCCAGCCAAGAATGAACAGAAAAAGAAGGCTACGCCAGAATTAGCTTGTTATGGTTGTGGTAGGAAGGGCCATCTTATCAGCGACTGTAGGTCTAAGCCGGGGGTGAAAACATGCTTCAATTGTGGCAAGGAGGGGCACTTTATGAATGATTGTCTGGAGCCTCCAAAGGATAAGAAGTCAGTGAAATCATACACTATTATTGTTGTTCCTCCTTCGTCTAATGCCCTAACAGCAAGGGATAAGGGAAAGGGTATTGTCATCCAAGGTATGCTTTCAGTTTGTGGCATTCCTGTTTGAGTTCTATTTGATACATGGGCTTCACATTCCTTTATATCTAGTGACCTAGTAGATAGACTTAAATTGGAACTCGAGATTATTGATCAACCTTTGGTTGTGTAACGTCCCACTTTTCCATACAATTTAAGTAACCATTTAACTACCACAGTCAACTCAAGTTATATAGAAAAGCAGAAAGTTAAGAGAAAGAAGTTTAGAGGATGAAAAGGATAAGACAGAAAAATTAGAATAGAAGAAGAACCAACACCCAACAGAATATCACATCGCAGCGGAATCAAATATAACACATAAATAACTTTTATTGAGAACTTGAAATAATACTTACAATCATTAGAGTACAGCAGTCAAAAAAAATCTGGACAGTTATTACCACCTGTCCACAAATACAACACTCAGTGGAAAATACTATATATGTCATATGCCTGAATTCCACCAGCTCGCCTCTGGATTTCACAGCTTCCGATAATTGAACCTGAAAAGACTTGATCTGACCCGAGCATTACAAACGCCACGGATCATTCTGGTGAAACAGAGTGAGAAAAACTCACTAATTTTAAATAACATCCATATTGCTTAACTTTAGAAAATCCCTTTTGAAAGAAAAGGATAATAGTAAGACCACCCCACACATAAACACAGACAGTTTTTACCTTACTATAACCCAAACCATTTTTGATATGAAAATCCGGTGATATTATGGTAGTGTCTATATCAAATAAATAACCAAATAGCAGAACGCTTGCATCTCATGCTCTACATACATAGTATAAAATCAAAAACCGTGGGGCTCTTATTGGATAATGGATTCTAACTATGACAAGGTATGAGACCACCTTCCGATCAGTGTACTACTGAGGGGATACACTGGGGTTCAACAATAACATCTTGCAACCTGGCCACACATGACCAGTCACTCATTCAGCTTGAGTGGACCGAGTGTATTATCACCGTACGGTTTTTAATGACCATCATACATCCATGGAGATACAAAATCAAAAAAAGAACAAATATGGATTTTTTCCTAGATTGGTGATAATACACCCTGCTTAATAATGACCTACCTAGCCAGGCTGCCTGCCCGATTTTTGTTATTTCCCAGTTGATGAGGCCTAAGGCTACGTTTATCTTCTAGAACAGCACACCACCATTAACTTTGAATGTCACATCGTCAAATCCACCAAATTACAAATTGATTTCCACAAAAATAGTACAGGCATAAAGCTAAGAGAAATGAATTTCTCCTCCACCAAACATAAATACATTTGAGGTAATCAACCCGTAATCTATTAGGTATACTCTGTCAGACATTCGTCCATACAAGTCATCCAGGAACAGGATGAACCGAAGGCACCCTCCTACCTCATAAAAAGGATCAGTAGCGAGAAGACCTTGAAATCCGCAAAATCACAACCACAACCGAATCACGTCAGAATATCTCTAGTTCTACTTCAAGAAAATATTCGACAAGTAATCCTTCCAGTTATGAAGAACCACGGTCTTCAATTTCTCTATCTTCTATCTTCAACAATACGTATTTGCTGGTCGGAATGGTTTTCGAGTATAAATTCGATCCCGGCCTTTCCGTACCAACAATCGTATAGGCCAAATTTGATAGTCAGTTATTTAGCTATCAAATAAGCAACCATTCATCAATAACAAGAAAATGAATTCACTGATTCAATACTCAGCATCATTTATCCTCTTTAATTAACCATCGGTTAATTAAAGTTCTAAAACATTTAAATCTTTCATCATTCAGGAAACATCTCCGTTTCTATTTCACTATTCAATTTAAAATACGGTCTTTATAACCCTTAACACTCATTAACTTACTACATTTATCTAACCCTCACTATCGAACCTGACCATTACTTATTTAACAATGAAGTCAATCAAGTTGGGGTAAAATTACCTTTCAAACCTTAACTGAACAACATTAGTAACTTTGAAATAGACAAAGTTCACCACTTCGCTTAATGTTTCATTTAACCAAGTGTAAGTGCTCACGAATTCATAAACTTATATTAAATACATTAAATTCCAAAATAATCACCTTGATTATTATTAAATAAGCACTACTAATTTCCAATATCATTAGAAATCAAGTTTGTTTATTTCGCTATTCACTATTATTAGAACAGTAAATCTTCCTTTAAAAGCCATCAAAATAATAATTGAATTTAAAATAATTAACGATTCAATAATTTTTCGACTAATCGATTCTAGTTAAAATAGACTATTTAGTCAACTTAAAAGCATGGCTAATTTGTTAACCAATTCCAATTAATCTTTATAAATTAACCAATATAAATAATTTAAACAAATTCCATTCAGGCTATTACTTACGTTTATAAACCACGCTATAACTTGTTTCATAAACACATTCTCATTTATACTATTTTATTGATGGTACTAAAGAGGCAAATGTCTACTAAAGTACCAAACCGTGAAATATCAGTCCATTCCACATTAAATAACAATATATAATCATATTGATAAACATTATCAATAATAGTGAGGAATCCGGTGGATTCCTCCAACCTCTCTCCTTCCCTGCATCAAAATGGGCTACCTCAATTTCAATACGATAATATATTTATCACAATTAACAGAAATAAATAGTTTAAATAACGGTCAACAATCAATTAACAACATCAATTCAAGAATCCAATTATTTATAAATACGTTTATATTATTATAAATGTAACCAATAAGGTAGGTTACCTCATTCAGAATATAATCGTAAAAATAATGATTTATTTTAATTAAATTAAACAACCATGTAATTTAATCAATGAATATTTAAAAATATTCAACATCCATGCAAATAGTCATCAAACCATCAATCATTAGCAAACACGGCACAAAAAATAAAAACCCGGCTTATAGAAAATATAAGCGGAATAAACTGAGTGAGTTGAACTCACCTTGATTTGTTTCGTTGGAATGTTCGATTTCAGTTGAATTAGACAGTCGTTTAATTTAACCGAATCCCTGTTGCTTTCAAATATGTCCAAACCAACTCCATGATACTACGTCCGTCGATACGGTCCCAACGTCCTTTGGTTTGTTCCATTCTGTTAACATACGAGAACGTTATAATTATCATATGCTCACGGATTTAAATTTAAATTATTTATCACTTAATTAATATAGTTAGTGTTAACTAATTACTTGTTTAATTTAGATCTTAATAATGAAGGTAAGATGTAAATAGTTGGGCCAATGTTTCAAGGTGTTGTATGATCAAAATTTGAACGTGAATCCTCACCTTCCTATTAAGATGTGGTTGCGACTGCTATAGGAAAGGTTATTTCTTTTGGTAATTTGTAGTACCAGATTTATACCCTCACTGTGAAGCTATTGTATTTATACTTATAATAAATAGCTCGTACATTATACTTCCACTACCTGCTGTGACACTTCTTCATGAATCCATATCGACGCAAATCCTTCCCACCACAATTGCGTGGTCCATCTCTATTCTTTTATGTTTAAAAAGCCAAAATCCCATACCTATTATCAGTTTATCCGCCTTCTTCCCTTTTTTTTGAATGGGCCTAAAGCCCACATCCACCCACCTATACCCGCATGAAACAGTGCCTTTCTTCTCCCATGCTACTATCGAAAATACATAAGCAACTACAGACTTTTGTTCCCCACGTCTCGGTCACTTTCTTTTCTTCCCATCTGTTTTCTTTTTACTTTTTATTTTTGTTTCCCTATTGTTTCAACATTTTCCAGCTAATACTTTCTTCCCCAAATTCTTTTCTACGCGTCCCTTCTTTTGAGTCCTCCCATCTCCGTCTGCCATGAAACTCCCTTCTCTCTTTAAACCGCAACAACAATTCCCCCATGCCATCTACGGTGAACCCCACGTTTAATAGTTACTCCACTTCGCACCCCATGTCTGATTCGTTAGTAGCCCTCCCCATGCACACAGTAGCTCCTCCGACACCCATATCTTCTCCGATCACCCGATTTTAACCTGACCGCCATCCCTCTTCTCACGCGACTAGTCATCGCACTGACCATCACTACATCACGTGATACTCCACACTTCTACATCCTCCACGGTTGTTGCTAGAACCCCATCAACCCATGCTTCTCCTTAATAGTTCGCCACAACTCCTCCATCTCAGCCATATGGTGACCTCAGGTTCTTCCTGGACCGAACAAACTTTGCGTAGAACATTTGGGAAATAACTCGAGGGTTTTGAAAATAAAAAACGGAGGAAAGATTAATTGGTTGATGGGAAGAGTGGAAGGAACAAAATAAGAAAATCGAAAGTGGAAGCGTGTTTATATATAGGCAGGAGTAACAGATAGAAACAACGTCTTCTCGTTAGGCATATAAGTAGCTGCATATTTCAGGTATTAGGTATGCGTCTCGCAATATACTTTCTTTTCGTGGATGGCTGAGTTAAGAATCTTGGTTGATAGGAAATGACATATGGTAGTGGAACGATCTGGGAAAGGGAGGAAATTGGGTAGGCTGAACGTGTGAAGGAATTTATATTTTAATAAAAATTTTACTTTATATTGTACCTATATTCTACGTTCACCATTCTAAATACACAACGTTCCACACGAACTCCAAATGCAATGAAAACGGATGTACTGCTATGTCTCGATGTTACAAACCCAACGAAACTCGTTTCATCAAATTACGACTCCGTTTGCACACTTAGCATATTTTAATTCCAACTATAATCATCGGTTAGCCTTTAAATTTCATCTATCGATAAAACAACTCTGTTTTGTTCCAAACTGGAAATCTAGCAATAATTAACCATACATATTCCATTAAAATTCGTTTGGTCGAAAACGAAGGTCATTTGAAAAACGGTTGTTTCTAAGGCCTATTAATATCGATATAAATATAAATAAATTCCAAAACAATTATATTTAAATAATAAATTATTATTATTATTATCGAATATGTCTAAACGGAATAATATTTCACTACAAATATAACTCAGTATGGTATTATAACTCAACATTAACATTTTCGAGCTAAACGATATTCAAACATATATATATATATATATCCTTTTATATTTATTAAACAAATCATTATAATTTATAAACGATTTTTATAGCAACTATTTGAAAATTTGAATTGGACGTAACTTATAATCTATAATATGAAATCTCGAATTTTCTCTTTCATTAGAAAAATATAATCAAATAGATTCAAGTGGTTCTTGTTTCACAGAAATCCGACTTATATAGGATCATGTATATTCAGTTAAAGTTCAAAACTCAATATTACGAACTACCATGCCTTACGAGCTCATTTTAATTAATTTCTCTCTCTCTCTCTCTCTATATATATATATATATATATATATATATATATTTGAACTCCATTTTCTAATAAATAATTTCGATATGAAATCCATTAATGTTATCAAATCAATATTTAAAACAGATTTAAATATTCATGTTTAACGTTCAAAAATTTGGGATGTTACATTCTTTCCCCTTAAAAGAATTTCGTCTTTGAAATTACAAGGTTAGAAGAATGCTCCAAACCAACTTTTTTAAAATAATCATTTAGAATTATTGTCTAAAAATAACTAAGTTATAAAAAAATTCGAAAAATTCACAAGCACCTCCTCTGCCCAGCTCGATCGATTTAATTATAACAGCCTCTCTGGGACTCAACTTCTCCAAAAGAAAACCAAAAGCCAAATGGCTACCCAACTCAGGTGTACAAAATCAATCACCAACCAATAATATTAAGGTTTGCCTATTTGTCGGGAAACTAATTTCAATTTTCGAAACAAAGCAAGCTCTTCATCTTCTAACCTATACTTCGATATCTATAAAGAGATCAACTCCCATGGCCTTTTGGAATCTGCACTTAACTCAACTAACAATGCAAGTAAAAAATATAGGGTTAAATCATCCAGGTTCATTTCATAAGTGATTTTATCTCCAATTCATTATACTGGAATTTAGTTAATTCACTTACATTTCTTAAATTAATCCTAGTTAACCAGGTTAAGTTTCATTTTCATATCCAATTCAATTGACTATTTGATTTTCTTCTAATTAGTTCAATTTCCATTTCATAATTCTGTTTGAATTCCAATCAAAACAACCAAACAACCAATACTTCTATACACTATAGAAAGTTATTTCCTTTTCTATATAAAAATATAATTCGGGTAGAATTGTTTCATTACCCTCTTTATAAAACAATATTGTATCATTTACCAATTCAATATGGTTTCCCAGCATTTGAACTGATCAATCAACACAATACAAAGAATTTTTTTATAAAATCTACAAACATATTCTCTCGTATATATACTCAAACTCAATATAGGGTGTTATTAACCCTATCTCTATCGAGTTATGCCATAGAGCCAAGGTTACTACTCAACCAATAACTCTGATACCAAGTTGTAACATCCCACTTTTCTGTACAATTTAAGCAGACATTTAACTACCACAGTCAACTCAAGTTATACAGAAAAGCAGAAACTTAATAGAAATAAGTTTATAGGATGAGAAGGATAAGATAGAAAAATTAGAATAGAAGAACAAGAAGAAGAACCAACACCCCACAAAATCTCATATCGCAGCGGAATAAAATATAATACAGAAATAACTTTTATTGAGAACTTGAAATAATACTTACAATCATTAGAGTACAACAGTCAAAGCAAATATGGACAGTTATAACCACCTGTCCTCAAATACAACATTTAGCGGAAAATACTATATAATTCATATGTCTGAACTGCCCCAGCACACCTCTAGATTTCATAGCATCCGATAACTGAACCTGAAAAGACTCGGTCTGACCCGAGCAATACAAACGCCACGGATCAGTCTGGTAAACCTGCGTGAGAAAAACACACAAAGTTTAAATAACATCTATATTGCTTAACTTTAGAAAATCACTTTTAAAAGAAAAGGATAATAGTAAGACTACCCCACACATAAACACGAACGGTTTTTACCTTACAATAACCCAAACCATTTTTGATACGAAAATCCGGTGATATTATGATAGTGCCTATATCAAATAAATAACCAAATAGCAAAAGCTTGTTCCTCATGCTTACATACATAGTATAAAATCAAAAACCATGGGGCTCTCATTGGATAATGGATTCAAACTATGACAACGTATGGGACCACCTTCCGCTGCTCTAGAAGGGATACACTGGGGTTCAACAATAACATCTTGCAACCCGACCACATATGACCGGTCACTCATTCAGCTTGAGTGGACCGAATGTATTATCACCCGACGGTTTTAAGGGATCATCGTACATCCACGAAGATACAGAATTGAAAGAAGAAAAAGTAAGGATTTTTTCTAGATTGGTGATAAAACACCCTGTTTGGGAATGACCCACTTAGCCATGCTGCCTTCCTGATTCTGGCCATTTATGGTTGAAGAGGCCTGGGGCTACGTTTACCTTCTAGAACATCACACCACCATTAACTTTGAATGCCATGTCATCAAACCCACCAAATCACAAATTGATTTCCTGTAATGACACAGTATTTACACGTATCACGGACACAGGTATTAACTGATCATAGGTATGTATTTACCAATACGATTTAAAAATCAAGACTTTAAAATATTTCAAACATGTCAAAGGTTTAATTGCCATTTTCTTTTAATATATGATAGCATGTAAAAGATAGCGTTTGTTTAAATTTATTTACACATGTATGAAGAGAAACACTTATACATAGCAAGTTCTTAATGTCATTTTACTTTACATGTTTTGTTCACCTTTTCAAAAGGATTTAGGATTTATGTTTTTGTAAATTTTTGATTTGAAAACATTTAACACTTGCAATTAAACATGCCAAAACCATTTTATTTGTCAAAGCAAGTATTAAAACAAAGTTTAAGCTCACACGTACATCAAGTTCAAAACATGAAATACCATTTTCTTTTGCAAACATGTTTCATGAACCAAATTCAAGATGCAACCTACACTAGAAATAAACTAGTAGAGAAAATCTAGGAAGAAATCCTTTCACATGGCAAGATCATTTTAGATTTAATATTTTCAGTTTTGAAATCCTTTTCTTTTTTCACATGATTTGCTGAGATGTCACTTTTTATTTTTATTTTTCCAAAGACATGTTCAATTTGTCAACAAAACATGTGCCAGAGATTTACCAAATCTTGTGTATTTAAACCCAAGAATCACCTACACTAGATCATTTCTAACATATATATTTTCTAAGATTTTTCCCATGTACATTTCATTACATAGCCAAGGTCAAATTGTACTAGCATTTTCAGATTTTTAATACCTTTGAAGGCAAGTAAAAGTATTTATATATTTTCATGTTACATCGATTTGTCATAAGAAGATATGGTTTAAAAACCCAAGGCAAAAACTGATCATGAATGGTACAAAAGATGGATATTATAAGTTGGTTAAACCAAGGAAGATGTAGTGAAAGATCATGGGTTGTACCCTTAACAATTAAGGTGACAATTCATAGAAACAAATAGGAGAAATTTGGTGGATTTCATAGGGAATTTTCAGATGAAGTATGGCTGAGGCAAGCCATGTGAATTTAGATGGTGGTTTGATTTGATTTTTATTTTTTTGAGTTGTCTATCAAATTGTCAAAACAAAATCTCAAAACTGATTTTTGCTTGTTATTTTATTCATTCCTATATAAAAGACCTTAAGCACACATTTTTCTACACACAAACTCAAGTCTTTCATACTAGATCAGTGAAGGAGAAGCTAAGGATTTCAAACATTTCCTGTGAGTAAAACTGCTTTTAAATTTTCTGTTTTGAAATCCTTGTATTTTGGCTGTTTAAACTATAAGTTGAACATTTGTGGTGTGTTTGTTCAAGTAGTATATCTTGTGTTGATTATTTGTTTGGAATGATATCATTGGTTGGTAATTAGAATCTTAAGTACCAAAGGTTAAGGAAAGGGTATTACCTGATACTGTTAACTGACACTGTTATTTTTGTTTAAAATTCTACAAACCTTAATAGATCAGTAAATCTTTGTTTAGTGGATCAAGAACGAGATGCCATAATATTTTTAAACTCTTCATATGGTCATACAAGTGTTCAAAAAGATGAAGCAAACTTTGCAAAAACCCCACTGGAACTTGAAGGCAGAAAACAACAGTACTCTCTGTTTCACAAAATCAAAATGGATTTTCAAATGATTTTAAAACTTGATTTGATTACATAAACATAATAAAGGATCGAAGTGATGATTTTTAAAAGAAGAATCATGATTTTAAGTGGCTTGGATCACGAGATATGCCGGGATGATCAGAATTTGAATTCCGATCAAATTCCGATCACCCAGACGACTTGAGGCCGAGGGGTTGGGGGTGAAGCATCATCTGGGTTCAGAGATGCTAGGAAAAATCCTAAATAATTTTTCTAATGCATGGGATTGGAGAATTTAATCGAAATAGGGTAAAAGTTTGGTTTTTGGGTTCGATTTTGTGCGCGGAACTGCTCGTCGACGGTGAAGTTTTGGGGGTGCGGTCCAGGGGGGTTAGGGGCGTCGGGGTGTCGGGTTGATGTGGAAAGGAGGAGGAGGTGGCACATGGATGAGGGGAGGCGTGGTGATCAATTTCCTGGATGGTGTTATTTTTGGGCACTTCGGTCAAATGATGAAATTCCGATCTGGTTAATCGGGGTGTGATTAAGGAGTTGAAATGGGTTCAGATGAGGGATGCACACTTGTGGGAAGGGTTGTGATCGATGTTTGGCTATCCTATAGGGTGTGCACGTGCACGCCTTACTGTGCATTGTGAAGAATAGTGAGAGAAGAAGAAGAAGGGTAGTAGCGGATTGAGGAGAGGAGAGAAAAGGGATTTGGTCGAGTGATGTTTGGGTATCCCACAGTGATGATCAGTCATGATCTGATCAGTAAGGAGATTTGGAAGTATATCAGAGAAGAAGGAACAGTAGTAAGCAGAAGGATTGGGGAGTAGCAGGAATGAGGGAGGCAACGCAAATATAAAGGATGTGTGGGCTTGGGTGAAAGCCTGTTGGGCTGAGAGAAATAAAGGATTAAAAATAAAAGTTAAAATAAAGAAGATGGGCCCAAAAGGTAATGGCCTGATTGGCTAAAGAAAAAAAATCAATAGGAAGAAGAGGAATTTTAGGAGAAAAGGGTAATCAATGAAAATAAAAACAAATGTTGTTCTAAAAATAATAAAAATACAAAAACGAATAACTTAAGTATTTGTTTAATTATAATAACACTATATATTTATGAAGTAATATAAACATATTGATCTCGAAATAATGAAACGAAATTTCAATATAGAAGGAGTCAAAATAAATATAAAGTTAAACGTTCTTCTATGATTTATTAATCAGAATTGTATTTCATTTAAACAGTGATTAAATTATTTGTTTGAATAATTTAAAAATAGAAAAGGAGAAGTAATCAAGGGTGTAGTAGCATAAAGAGAAATGGGTTGTTACTTAATTGATTAACTATAATGACAATACAATTTATATGTAGTAATATTATTGTATAACAAATGAAATAGTAAAAAGATGTCATCGATAGTAAATATAAAGTCAAAAGTTTACCTGTGATTTATTAATCCTAGTTGTAATTAATTTAAGTAGTGATTAAAATATTCATATTTAATAGTTTAAATAATAGGGGAAATATTATTCAAATCACCCTCAAGACCGAGAAGGTAGTTATAGTCTGAGATGTAAAATCAACGATGTGTCAGGATATGAGGAGATGGTGGACCGTCAAAAATACCGTTTGATAGTGAATTCAAATGGTTAAATTAAAAATCCTACATATATATAGGTAAAGAAACTGAATCCAATGTAAATAAGAACTGTAAATCATAATCCTGTTTAGATTGATAAATGAAAATAGAAATTTTATTAGTATATAGGAAGAAGAAGTAGATCGAGTATAAAGGAAATTTGTCGAAACAATAGAAAGTATAAAAGGCTGAAATATAGATTATAATCCATAAATTTAATTCATTTGTGAACTATTAGATTGAGGAATATTTATGAGAAATATTTTCTAAAAAATATATGTAAGTATTTATTTTTTTAAGTGACGAACAAAATGGAAAGAAAGACTGTGTGCGGCACGCACACTGAAACTGTCCATTTTAAAAGATGATCAAAATACCAGATATAGGCAAGAGGATTATATACCGTTTAGTTTGACTGTGATTATATATGTAAGTTAGATATTAATCGTGTTAGATTAATAATTTCAAAAGAAATATTTCGCTAATCATTTCAAAGAAGCCGAAATAAATATTTCACTTTGATTTGATTATACGCCACGCGTCAGAGATTGTTAAAGTGAAGACGGCGATATACAAGGGTTATTCTTGAATAGTGCCTTCGGTATGTCCAATCCCAGGACAACTTGTATGGACGAATGTCTGACAAAGTAAACCTAACTGATCACGTACGTTGATCTCTTCAAACGTATTTATACGGTGGTAGAGGAATTCGTTTCTCTCGCTGTATACCTAT
This sequence comes from Allium sativum, assembly GCA_030737875.1. NCBI lineage: Eukaryota > Viridiplantae > Streptophyta > Magnoliopsida > Asparagales > Amaryllidaceae > Allium > Allium sativum. The sequence goes on from CM060926.1 coordinate 328,178,210, forward strand.
AATATATTTTTGGGGAAGTCAATTAGTGATTGGCGAGTTTTGACGATGTGGCATTCAAAGAAAATAACCAGTGATGATGAAAGATAAGTCTAGCCTCAAGCTTCACACCCAGGAAATGACAAAAATCGGGCAGGCAGCATGGTTATGTGGGTCGCTCCCATTAGGGTGTATAATCACCTATCTAGAGAAATTCCTTTTACTTCTTTAATCTATTTCGATGCTGTCCCTTTTTGGGAAACGGTGGTTTGAGCCCAACCGTTGGTGATATACATTCAATACACTCAAGAGAAATGAGTGGTCAGTCATGTGTGGGCCGGGTTGCAAGACGTTCTTATTGAACCCAGGTGTATTCGCCTCTAGAGATACATCATCGTAAGGTGGTCCTATACCATGTCATAGTTGGAAATCCAATTTCAATAAGCGCCAAGCTGTTTTTATTTGTATACTATATAGGAGAATGTGAGATGCAAGCATTCTTCTAGATTCTAAATTATTTGTGAAAAACTAATAGACACTATGATAATATCTGATTTCAAGTATACAAAGTGTTTTGATCTCATAAGGTAAAAACCCGTTCCGTATTCACGGCGTGGTCTTATGAGATATTTTTCTTTCTTTAATCTGTTTTAAACTGTTTACTCATACCAGTCCCCTGACTGACCCGGAGTTTATTTTTCTGTGTTTCCCTTAAACTCTTGGGTATTCATAACACTTGTTATGAATAGACAAGTGAATCAGGATTGGATAAAACTTGGAAAGCTGGAATGGAACTTTCTGCATGCTGGTCCACTTATCTTATCTATTGTATAATTAAGTCTATCAGTTAGTCATCAATGATATGTATAATTAAAGATGTACTATGAATGGCTTGCATCACTAGATCTACGATGCTCTGATGTAATATGTACTACTGTGTAATGTTATGAAGTATCATCTTTTGTAAAAATTCCGCTGTGAGATTCTGATGTTTTCTGTGATTTTATCTTCTATCTATTCTTATTCTTATTAATGGCACGACTTCCGATGTGTTCGAAAGTTGGGTCATTGCAGTTGGTATCAGAGCTTAGGTTACTGATTACCTAGGCTTTGGGTGAGTGTGAGAGAGCGTATTTTTGAAAATTTAAAATAAATCAACTTGGATGGTATACCTAAGTTAGTTATATCCAGTCAAGTCTAGAATGACGACCTGTTACATTCAGAGGATTAAAATGAGTAGCCGAGGACGAAGAAGTCGAGCTAGGGGAATTTCCACTACTACTGGTCGTAATACTGGATCCCAGGATCAAGGAGAAACTGTGGAGGAAGTTACACCAGTCCAACAGGATAAAAGTTTTAAAGGAGTTAATTTACCAGGGTCAGCCTTAAGATAAATTAAGTATGGTTGGATTAAATTAGAATAATATCCAATCGTATTGATACCAGAAATCGAGTTAGAATTTTAAATTGAATTAAAATTTGGATTTCCCGAAATTAAGGCTGGACTTGAATAGGAACTCAGGGAAGTGAACTGGCCGATTTGTGAAATAAAATCAGTGAGTCCCGAAATGGAGATAATTAACTAAGTCAATAAAGATTGTGGGAAAAACTTAACGGAGTTAAGTAAATTGACTAATGAGTTAAAAAGTGAATTTGGACAGATATCTTTGGTTATGAATTGAAAAATTGTTGATGTGAGATAATTATTTATATATAAGACGATAACCCTAGTCTTCTGTTTACAAATTTCGAGGACGAAATTTTTATAAGGGAGGTAGATTGTAATGACCCGGTATTTACACGTATCACGGACACAGGTATTAACTGATCATAGGTATGTATTTACAAATACGATTTAAAAATCAAGACTTTAAAATATTTCAAACATGTCAAAGCTTTAATTGCCATTTTGTTTTAATATATGATAGCATGTAAAAGATAGCGTTTGTTTAAATTTATTTACATATGTATGAAGAGTAACACTTATACAAAGCAAGTTTTTAATGCCATTTTACTTTACATGTTTTGTTCACCTTTTCAAAAGGATTTAGGATTTATGTTTTTGTAAATTTTTGATTTGAAAACATTTAACACTTGCAATTAAACATGCCAAAACCATTTTATTTGTCAAAGCAAGTATTAAAACAAAGTTTAAGCTCACATGTACATCAAGTTCAAAACATGAAATACCATTTTCTTTTGCAAACATGTTTCATGAACCAAATTCAAGATGCAACCTACACTAGAAATAAACTAGTAGAGAAAATCTAGGAAGAAATCCTTTTACATGGCAAGATCATTTTTGATTTAATATTTTTAGTTTTGAAATCATTTTCTTTTTTTCACATGATTTGCTGAGATGTCACTTTTTATTTTTATTTTTCCAAAGACATGTTCAATTTGTCAACAAAACATGTGCTAGAGATTTACCAAATTTTGTGTATTTAAACCCAAGAATCACCTACACTAGATCATTTCTAACAAATATATTTTCTAAGATTTTCCCATGTACATTTCATTACATAGCCAAGATCAAATTGTACTAGCATTTTCATATTTTGTAGTACCTTTGAAGGCAAGTAAAAGTATTTATATATTTTCATGTTACATCGATTTGTCATAAGAAGATATGGTTTAAAAAACCAAGGCAAAAACTGATCATGAATGGTACAAAAGATGGATACTATAAGTTGGTTAAACCAAGGAAGATGTAGTGAAAGATCATGGGTTATACCCTTAACAATTAAGGTGACAATTCATAGAAACCAATAGGAGAAATTTGGTGGATTTCATAGGGAATTTTCATATGAAGTATGGCTGAGGCAAGCCATGTGAATTTAGATGGTGGTTTGATTTGATTTTTTTTTTTTTTTTTGAGTTGTCTATCAAATTGTCAAAACAAAATCTCAAAACTGATTTTTGCTTGTTATTTTATTCATTCCTACCACTATATAAAAGGCCTTAAGCACACATTTTTCTACACACAAACTCAAGTCTTTCATACTAGATCGGTGAAGGAGAAGCTAAGGATTTCAAACATTTCCTGTGAGTAAAACTGCTTTTAAATTTTCTGTTTTGAAATCCTGTATTTTGGCTGTTTAAACTATAGGTTGAACATTTGTGGTGTGTTTGTTCAAGTAGTATATCTTGTGTTGATTATTTGTTTGGTATGATATCATTTAGAATCTTAAGTACCAAAGGTTAAGGAAAGGGTATTACCTGATACTGTTAACTAACATTGTTATTTTTGTTTAAAATTCTACAAACCTTAATGGATCAGTAAATCTATGTTTAGTGGATCAAGAATGAGATGCCATAATATTTTTAAACTCTTCATATGGTCATACAAGTGTTCAAAAAGATGAAGCAAACTTTGCAAAAACCCAACTAGAACGTGAAGGCAAAAAACAAAAGTACTCTCTGTTTCACAAAATCAAAATGGATTTTCAAATGATTTTAGAACTTGATTTGAATACATAAACATAATAAAGGATCGAAGTGGTGACTTTTAAAAGAATAATCATGATTTTTAGTGGCTTGTATCACGAGATATGACGGGATGATCAGAATTTGAATTCTGATCACCCAGACGATTTGAGGACGAGGGGTTCGGGGTGAAGCATCATCTGGGTTCAAGGATGCTAGGAAAAATCCTAAATAATTTTTCTAATGCATGGGATTGGATAATTTAATCGAAATAGGGTAAAAGTTTGGTTTTTCGGTTTGATTTTGTGCGTGGAACTGCTCGTCGACGGTGAAGTTTTGGGGTTGCGGTCCAGGGGGTTAGGGGTGTCAGGTTGATGTGGCAAGGAGGAGGCGGCGGCACATGGACGAGGGGAGGCGTGGTGATCAATTTCCTAGATGGTGTTATTTTTGGGCACTTTGGTCAAATGATGAAATTTCGATCTGGTTAATCGGGGTGTGATCAAGGAGTTGAAATGGGTTCAGATGAGGGATGCACACTTGTGGGAAGGGTTGTGATCGATGTTTGGCTATCCTATCGTGTGTGCACATGCATGCCTTACTGTGCATTGTAAAGAACAGTGAGAGAAGAAGAAGAAGAAGGGTAGCAGCGGATTGAGGAGAGGAGAGAAAAGGGATTTGGTCGAGTGATGTTTGGGTATCCCACAGTGATGATCAGTCATGATCTGATCAGTAAGGAGATTGGGAAGTATATCAGAGAAGAAGGAACATCAGTAAGCAGAAGGATTGGGGAGTAGCACGAATGAGGGAGGCAACGCAAATACAAAGGATTGCGTGGGCTTGGGTGAAAGGCCTGTTTGGCTGAGAGAAATAAAGGATTAAAAATAAAAGTTAAAATAAAGAAGATGGGCCCAAATGGTAATGGCCTGATTGGCTGAAGAAAAAAAATCAATAGGAAGAAGAGGAATTTTAGGAGAAAAGGGTAATCAATGAAAATAAAAACAAATGTTGTTCTAAAAATAATAAAAATACAAAAACGAATAACTTAAGTATTTGTTTAATTATAATAACATTATATATTTATGAAGTTATGTAAACATATTGATCTCGAAATAATGAAACGAAATTTCAATATAGAAGGAGTCAAAATAAATATAAAGTTAAACTATCTTCTATGATTTATTAATCAGAATTTTATTTCATTTAAACGGTGATTAAATTATTTGTTTGAATAATTTAAAAATAGAAAAGGAGAAGTAATCAAGGGTGTTGTAGCATAAATAGAAATGGGTTGTTACTTAATTGATTAACTATAATGACAATACAATTTATATGAAGTAATATTATTGTACAACAAATGAAATAGTAAAAAGATGTCATCGATAGTAAATATAAAGTGAAAAGTTTATCTGTGATTTATTAATCCTAGTTGTAATTAATTTAAGTAGTGATTAAAATATTCATTTTTAATAGTTTAAATAAGAGGGGGAAATATTATTCAAATCACCCTCAAGACCGAGAAGGTAGTTATAGTCTGTGATGTAAAATCAACGATGCGTCAGGATATGAGGAGATGGTGGACCGTCAAAAATACCGTTCGACAGTGAATTCAAATGGTTAAATTAAAAATCCTACATATATATAGGGAAAGAAACTGAATCCAATACAAATAAGAAATGTAAATCATAATCGTGTTTAAATTGATAAATGAAAATAGAATTTTTATTAGTATATAGGAAGAAGTAGATCGAGTATAAATGAAATTTGTCGAAACAATACAAAGTATAAAAGGCTGAAATATAGATTATAAACCATAAATTTAATCCGTTTGTGAACTATTAGATTGAGGAATATTTATGAGAAATATTTTCTAAAAAATATATGTAAGTATTTATTTTTCTAAGTGACGAACAAAATGGAAAGAAAGACTGTGTGCGGCGCGCACACTGAAACTGTCCATTTTAAAAGATGATCAAAATACCAGATATAGGCAAGAGGATTATATACTGTTTAGTTTGACTGTGATTATATATGTAAGTTAGATATTAATCGTGTTAGATTAATAATTTCAAAAGAAATATTTCGCTAATCATTTCAAAGAAGCTTAAATAAATATTTCACTTTGATTTGATTATACGCCACGCGTCAGAGATTGTTAAAGTGAAGACGGCGATATACAAAGGCTATTCTTGAATAGTTCCTTCGGTTTGTCCAATCCCAGGACAACTTGTATGGACGAATGTCTGACAAAGTAAATCTAACTGATCGCGTACGTTGATCTCTTCAAATGTATTTATACGGTGGCAGAGGAATTCGTTTCTCTCTCTGTATACCTATAATATATTTTTGGGGAAGTCAATTAGTAATTGGCGAGTTTTGACGATGTGGAATTCAAAGAAAATAACCAGTGATGATGAAAGGTAAGTCTAGCCTCAAGCTTCACACCCAGAAAATGAAAAAAATCGGGCAGGCATCATGGCTATGTGGGTCGCCCCCATTAGGGTGTATAATCACATATCTAGATAAATTCCTTTTATTTCTTTAATCTATTTCGATGTTGTCCCTTTTTGGGAAACGGTGGTTTGAGCTTAACCATTGGTGATATACATTCGATACACTCAAGAGAAATGAGTGGTCGGTCATGTGTGGGTCGGGTTTCAAGATGTTCTTGTTGAACCCTGGTGCATTCGCCTCTAGAGATACATCATCGGAAGGTGGTCCCATACCTTGTCATAGTTGGAAATCCAATTTCCATAAGCGCCAAGCGGTTTGTATTTGTATACTATATAGGAGAATGTGAGATGCAAGCATTCTTTTATATTCTAAGTTATTTGTGAAAAACTAATAGACACTATGATAATATCTGATTTCAAGTATACAAAGTGTTTTGATCTCATAAGGTAAAAACCCGTTCCGTATTCACGGCGTGGTCTTATGAGATATTTTTCTTTCTTTAATCTGTTTTAAACTGTTTACTCATACCAGTCCCCTGACTGACCCGGAGTTTATTTTTCTGTGTTTCCCTTAAACTCTTGGGTATTCATAACACTTGTTATGAATAGACAAGTGAATCGGGTTTGGATAAAACTTGGAAAGCTGGAATGCAACTTTCTGCGTGCTGGTCCACTTATCTTATCTATTGTATAATTAAGTCTATCAGTTAGTCATCAATGATATGTATAATTAAAGATGTACTATGAATGGCTTGCATGATGTAATATGTACTGCTGTGTAATGTTATGAAGTATCTTCTTTTGTAAAAATTCCGTTGTGAGATTCTGATGTTTTCTGTGATTTTATCTTCTATCTATTCTTATTCTTATTAATGGCACGACTTCCGATGTGTTCCAAAGTTGGGTCATTACATTTCCCCAAAAATAATATGGGCATAAAGCTAAGAGAAACAAATTTCTCTGCCACCAAATGTAAAAATGTTTGAGTTAATCAACCCGTAATCTATTAGGTATACTCTGTCAGACATTCGTCCATACAAGTCATCCAGGAACAGGATGAACCGAAGGCACCCTCCTACCGCATCCAAAGGATCAGTAGCGAGAAGACCTTGCAATCCACAAAATCTCAACCACAACCGAATCACGTCAGAATATCTCTAGTTGTACTTTCAAAGAATATTCGACAAGTAATCCTTCCTCTTATGAAAATCCACGGTCTTCAATTGCTCCATCTTCTATCTTCAGCGTTACCTATTTGCTGGTCAAAATGGTTTTCGAATATAAATTCGATCCCACTCTTTCCGTACCAACAATCGTACTGGCCAGATATGATAGTCGGTTATTTAACTATCAAATAAACAACCATTCATCCGAAACAAGAAAATGAGTCCATTGATTCAACATTCAGCATCATTTATCCTCTTTAATTAACCATCGGTTAATTAAACTTCTAAAACCTTTAAATCTTTCATCATTTAGGAAACATCTCCATTTCTACTTCACTACTCAATTTAAAATATGGTTTTTAAAACCCTTAACGCTCATTAACTTACTACATTTATCCAACCCTCACTATCGAACCTTACCATTCCTTACTTAACAATGAAGTCAATCAAGTTGGGGTATAATTACCTCTCAGACCTAAATTGAACAACATTATTAACTTCGAAACAGACAAAGCTCACCACTTCACTTAACGTTTCATTTAACCACGTATAAGATCTCACAACTTCATAAAATTCCATTAATTACATTAAATTCCAAAATCCTCACCTTGATTATTATCAAATAAGTATCGCTCAAATTCCAATATCATTGGAAATCAAGTTTGTTTATTTCACCATTTACTATTATTAGAATAGTAAATCTTCCTTTAAAAGCCCTCAAAATAATAATCGACTTTAAAATAATTAACAATTCAATAATTTATTGAATAATGATTCTAGTTAAAACAGATGATTTAGTCAACTTAAAAGCATGGCTAATCTGTTAACCAATTACAATTAATCGTTATAAATTAACTAATATAAATAATTTAAACAAATTCCATTCAGGTCATTACTTACTTTTATAAACCACGCTATAACTTGTTTTATAAACACATTCTCATTTATACTATTTTATCGATGGTACTAAAGAGGCAAATGTCTACTAAAGTACCAAACCATATTATATCAATCCATTCCACATTAAATAACAATATATAATCATATTGATAAACATTATCAATAAAAGTGGGGAATTTAGTTGGATTCCTCCAGCCTGTCCTTCCCTACATCAAAATAGGTTACCTCAATTTCAATACGACAATATGTTTATCACAATAAACAGAAATAAACAGTTTAAATAATGGTCAACAATCAATTAACAACATCCATGCAAGCATCCAATTATTTATTAAGTACATTTATATTATTATAAGCGTAACTAACAAGGTAGGTTACCTCATTCATAATATAATCGTTAAAATAATTATTTATTTTAACTAAATTAAACAACCGTGTAATTTAATCAATGAATATTTAAAAATATTCAACATCCATGCAAATAGTCATCAAACCATCAACCATTAGCAAACATTGCACACAAAATAAAAACCCGTCTTATAGAAAATATAAGTAGAATAAACAGAGTGATTTGAACTCACCTTGAGTTATTTCGTTGGAACATTTGATTTCAGTTAATTTAGACAGTCGTTTAATTTAATCGTTCCCTACTGCTTTCAAATCTGTCCAAACCAGCTCTATGATACTACGTCCATCGATACGGTCCCAACATTCTTTGGTTTTTTCTATTCTGTTAACATGCAAGAATGTTATAATTATTATATGCTCATGGATTTAAATTTAGATTATTTATCACTTAATTATTATAGTTAGTGTTAGCTAATTACCTGTTTAATTTAAACCTTAATAATAAAGGTAAGATGTAAATAGTTGGAGCAATGTTTCAAGGTGTTGTATGACCAAAATTTGAACGTGAATCCTCACCTTCCTAGAAACATACGGTTGTGACTGCTATAGGGAAGGTTATTTCTTTTGATAATTTATAGTACATGATTTATACCCTTAGCATGAAGCTATTATATTTATACTTATACTAAACAGCTCGTATGATTTGATAAGAGATATCTTTCCATCCTCTTTATCTTTTCAAGATTGGAACCTTATAACTTTTTGTGCGATGTCGAAATTTAGTGAATACTTTTCCATTTGAATGCCAGGTCTTTCTAGTTTGTGCATATAAAATTTTAGACCATTTGGAGATCGTTTGGTCATTCAAAGCTATACTGAAATTGGCAGCCGAGATTGATTTCTGGGCGTAATTTTATGCCTTAGTATAAATTTGGGCATCTTTCCTTATGTGTTTTACTGAATTTCTTGATCTAGTTTTAAGCCATGTTTTGTATTATATTTTAGCTTACTTTATTAATGGAGAAGCCGAATCATTACTAATACATAGTATGGGAATAATAAGGAATTACAAATAACAATGAGCTACTTACTTTATAAACAGATAATTAAATTAAGTTGGTTATCTTCAGTGTTATATAGTCTTGAATAAGTGTTTAAGAATACTGCCACTACCTGCTGTGACACTTCTTCATGAATCTCTATCGACACAAATCCTTCCCACCACATTTGCCTGGCCCACCTATATTCTTTTATGTTTAAAAAGCACGAAGCCCATACCTATTATCAGTTCATCTGCCTTCTTCCTTTTTTTTTGAATGGTCCTAAAGCCTATGTCCACCCACTTATAGCCGCATGAAACAATGCCTTTCTTCTCCCATGCTCTTACCAAAAATACATAAGCAGCTATAGACTTTTTCTCCCCTACGTCTCGGTCACTTTCTTTTCTTCCCGTCTGGTTTCTTTTTACTTTTTATTTTCATTTCCCTATTGTTTCACCATACTGCTCTTCTCATTTCTAGCTAATACTTTCTTCCCCAAATTTTTTCCTGCACGTCCCTGCTTTCGAGTTCGCCTATCTCCATCTGCCATGAAACTTGCTTCTCCCTTTAAACTGCGACAACAACTCCCCCATGTCACCTACGGTGACCCCCACGTTTAGAACCCCTGTTTACTCGTTACTCCACTTCGCACCCCATGCACACAATAGCTCCTCCGACAACCATATCTTCTTTGATCACCCGACTTTAACTTGATGGACAACCCTCTTGTCATGCAACTGGCCACCGCATTGTCCATCACTACATCAGTACTACTCCACACTTCTACCATCCGCCATGGTTGTTGCTTGAACCCCATCAACCCACGCTTCTCCTTTAATAGTTCGCCACATCTCCTCCATCTTTGCCACATGGCAACCCCACATTCTTCCTGGGACAAACAAAATTTGAGTAGAACATTTGGGAAATAGCTCGAGGGTTTTGAAAATAAAAAACGGGGGAAAGATTGTAAGGTTGCTGGAAAGAATGGAAGGAACAAAACAAGAAAATCAACGGAGGAAACGTGTTTATATATAGGCAGGAGTAACGGATAGAAACAACGTCTTCTCGTTAGGTATACAGGTAGCTGCATATTTCAAGTATTAGGTCTGTGTCTCGTAGTGTATTTTCTTTTCGTCATAGGCTGAGTTAAGAACCTTGGTTGACAAGAAATGACATATGGTAGTGGAACGATTGGGGAAAGGGAGGAAATTGGGTAGGATGAACGCGTGAAAGAATTTATATTTTAATAATATTTTTAATATATACCATACAGATATTTTACGTTGAAAGTTTTAAATACACACTATTCCACACGAACTCCAAATGCAACGAAAATGGACATATTGCTATGTCTCGATGTTACGAACCCAACGAAACTCATTTCGTCAAATTCCGACTTCATTCGCATGCATAGCGTATTTTAATTCCAGTTACAATCATCGGTTCACCTTTAAATTTCATTTGCCGACAAAACAACTCCATTTTGCTCCTAACTAGAAATCAAGCAATAATTGACCATACTTATTCCATTAAAATTCGTTTTGTCAAAAACGGAGGTCGTTTGAAAAACGGTTATTTCTAAGGCCTATATAATATCGATATAAATAAATTCCATAAGTGATAATAAATTATTATCAAATATGTCCAAATGGAATAATATATGACTACAAATATAACTCAATATGGAATAACTCAACATTAATATTTTCGAGTGAAACGATATTCAAATATATATGTAAAAACCTTTTATATTTATTATTTAAATCGTCATATTTTATAAACGATTTTTGTAGCGACTATTTGAAAATTTGAATTGGATGTAACTTATTGTAACAACCCGTAAAATGCGAGCCAGTTTGAAATTTTTATTTTGGCAATTTTAGCGAATTTTGATTATTTAAAATGAATTATTTTAAATAATATCGACGAAAACTTATTTTGAATATAATTCGAACGTATATATTATACGCGTCGTCGTTAGAATATAAATATTTATATATAATTATAGATAGAATTGAAAATGGCGCGGTAGTTCGATAATTCGATTTCAAACTTCAATTGAATGTACCGGGTGCAAAACAATCCGGATTTTAGTGAAACCAAAATTAATGGGATCTAATTGTGAATATCTTTCTAACGAATCCGAAGAATCAAAATTTCCTAACGGGAATCAAAAGATATGTCCAGTTGAAAATTCTGAATAGTCGCTATGGAATTCAGGCCCTTAAAAATGGACATTTTGCAAATGACCTCGGATTTCGACGAAACCAGTTTTGTTGGGTCCGTGGTGTTAAGTTATTGCTAGATTCCAAATTTCATAATTTTTCGAATCAATATGTGAGCATGGCAAAGGAAAACGCGTTTGACTAGTTTCAGTTGATTTTAATCGACTAGAAATTGGCCATTTTTCAAACGGTCTCAGAATTCGACGAAACTAGTTTTGTTAGGACCGTATCGTCAATACGAAGCTAGAAAATATTTTTCGAGAATTTTTAAAGGTCGTATGTGACCCCGGTAATTTGAAATGTAAGTTCAAATTGAATATATATAGATTTATACTTGAATTTGAATAAAAAAACCCATCGAAACAATCGAATTGGCCGACGATACATATCCTATTGTGTTCGGAATGGGGGTAAAACGCTAGGGACGACAGTCGGTGGGTCTCGTTTCGAGTTTGAGAATAAAAGTTACTTTTTGGGGATAATTTAAAAAAAAAAAAAAATAGAAAAAGGGGGTCAACCCCCCCCCCCCTTCTCTCTTCCAAACCCGATATCGGGTTCACTGATTAAATAAAAAAAAAATGGCGATTGTCGATCGCCAGTACCTCGTCGCCCCGCCATCGCGGGCGCCTCCGCTGTCACCTCCCACTCACGCACCGTCCTCCCCGTTCTCTCTCCTCTCCCCTTCCAGCGCTTCGCGCGAGGTCCACCTACACGCCCAAAAATCGAGAATCGAACGCACCCCTCCACCCTCCGCCCACTCGAGCGAGAAACTGTGCGAGCCCTGAAGCCGACGCAGCCGTGAAGACCCCCCAGCAAACCCTCAATGCCTGAACCCGCTACCCACTGGCGCAACACCGCCTCTAGCAACCGGCGATGACCACCGCGAGCTCAGGTGAAGCACCTCCGACCTCCCCCTCCTCCTCGGTCAAAACCGAAAATTTGTAAGCTTTAGTTTTTATTTTGTTTTATTTAATGTAAATGGAATTTTATTTTCAGCTTTATGTATATGTAGCAATGATAAAAATCCTATTTTTATACATGGGAATAACATAGAAAGATTATATCTTTATCATGAAAAGGAGAATAAAATATGATTTTTATTATGGTATTAGCAAAATAAAAGTATAATCTTTATTATGAGGATAACGAAATAAAAATAAAAAAAATTGATCTTTATACTGTAAGCTTTGAAATTATATGATTTTTATTTGTTTAAAGTTTTGGTCTTTGTATAAGAAAGTATTATATAGATTTTGTATAGAAGTTGATAATTTTTATATGGATTTTTTAAAGTAAGAAAGATCATATTTTAAGGTAAGAAAGATCGTATTTTTAAAATCTAGAAAAGCGATGATTTTTAAATTAGAAAAGGTATGATCTTTATAATAGAAAAGCTTTGAGTTTTAGTATAGAAAAAGTTAGAAATAAAAAGATTATATTTTTAGAAATAAAAAGATTATATTTCTCTACAATAAAGTTAAGATTTTTATAGCAAGAAAGAATCGATTTTTAGAATATGAAAGTTTTGATTTTTAGAACATAAGAAGTTGGGATTTTTAACGATAAGAAGGTTGAATTTTTATAGGAAAAAAATGATTTTTATATAAGGAAAAGAATAAGAATGGGATTTTTGTATGAACATTACAAGAATAAAAATGTGAATTTTTATTGTGAACAGCGTGAAATGGTTGAGTTAGAATGTCGAGCGAATCTGAACCGTTCAGAAATAAAGAATGGTGGAGTGGATCCCAAAGGTGAGAATTTCTCACCTTTCAATTTCTTTTCTAGTTTTATATATATACTAGGATGCAGACGGTGCTTAGTAGCACCCGACACAACCGTCCACAGACCATGGACTTGTTTGTTTGGTTGCATAGATTAGAGATTGTTTGATTGAAATTGAATTGTGTGGTGAAATGAATTGATTTGATGATGTGTGAATGGCGTGGGCCTTCACTAGACCGGGGATAAGGCTAGGCCTTGTCCCGTTTCTAGTATCGTGCCGTTTTGCCGCCGAAATTTTCTAAAATATGTTAGAAAAATAAAAATATCATTTTATTGTGTAAATGAATTGAATAGAAATTCATAGGTTGAAATAAAATGTTTTATCGTTAAAAATATAATTTTTAACGTGAAGTGAATAAAATAAAATATTCATTTACAAACCAGACGGTTTGTTTATGTACACCTATTTGAATGACATTGATTGGGACGATAAATTTTACACATCGCCCAACAGCACAAATAAAATATGTGTTTGATTGTTTGAAACCCCACACGGGTGTTGGGATGAAATTTGAAGTTCATTCATCCCGATTGATTGAATATGTCGATCGGTTGATTGACAGGCTGTTTTAAGCGTTGGATATCTATATTTGATGCTTATACAGTGTAGTGCACTTTGGTTGATGGTTGATTATTTTTCCATGTTATTATATACATGTGTTGTATGAAAATCCATATAATTAACTTTATATGGTAATTGATTGGGCCTCATTCCAGTTTTAAAATAGAAATATTTGAAATAGAAATATTCGAAATAGAATATTTGAAAATATCAATATATGAAGCCGTGTTGATTAGATTGACGCCATTTTGACGTGAACGATATTTATATCGATATAAAACGATTTCGAAATGAATTGAATTGAAAATGATTTCGAAATGAATTGAATTGAAAACGATTTCGAAATGAATTGAATTGAAAACGATTTCGAAATGAATTGAATTGAAAACGATTTCGAAATGAATTGAATTGAAAACGAATTCAAATTGAATTGAAATTTGAATTGAATAGAAATGAATTTTGGAACGAATTTATAAAGAAGAATTCAATTTCGATTTGAATTGAAATGGAAGTTGAAATTGCCTTTGAAACGAATTTAAAACTATTTATATAATTCGTTTTAAATAGAAATCGACGAAATATATATTATATATATTATATATATAATATAATGGCCTGAATAGAACGCGCCGCGCTGCGGCAGTTCGTAAATTTCGACCATTTATTTCAAATGGACATTACGGGAGATCCGACCGTCGGATTCTCCTAAAACCGGAACCGTTGGGTTCGTATCGAAAAGAGCTTTCTAACGAATATTAGAAATTTGAAATCTAACGGTTGGATTTGGAGATACGTCCAAATCAAATTCGAAAAAGGTCGCTGTAAGTGCAGTTCGATGGCCATTGTTGGAAATCGACTGTACGGGCCTTGATAAAATTATTAAAAATAGTAATAATTTGTGTAAAATCATAAGAAATGATTTATAAAGAATTGGGATGAAAAACTCCATATTTGAAAAGATAAAAATAGATTTTTATCGAAATGAACTGGTTTTGAACTACAATTATAATTCTATTTATTTTTAAATAAATAAATTGAATTTAAAAAGGGTTTTGAAAATAACCAGAATATCCAATGATTGCATTGGAGTGGATTTGAATCGAAATTGTCTTCGGAATATTTCGATGTTGGAATTCGTGATTATACAGGTGTTGTTGTGGAAATTTGAAAGATATATATTTATATCGTTATTTCCAATACGACATTTGTTAGTCGTAGAATTTGATATTGAATATAAGCCGGGATATTTTCTATCCAGAGCCTTGTATTGAATATCAAATGTGATTTGGGTTTGTCGTGAATGGTGTCTTCACTAACACTGTTCTTGAACCCAGTTGAGGAAAGATTAAATCTTTTTATTTAGATTTAATGAAGTGTACCAATTAAATAATATTTAATTGGAATTGAATTGATATTGATTTTTGGGTTTATCGTGGACAGTGTTTTAATAACACTTGTTCTTTAACCCGATAATTAATGGAATGTGATTTGGGTTTGTCGTGAATGGTGTCTTCACTAACACTGTTCTTGAACCCAGTTGAGAAATGATTAAATCTTTTTATTTAGATTTAATGAAGTGTACCAATTAAACGATATTTAATTGGAATTGAATTGGTATTGATTTTTGGGTTTATCGTGAACAGTGTTTTAAATAACACTCGTTCTTTAACCCGATAATTAATGGAATGTGATTTTGGGTTTATCGTGAACTGTGTTTTAAATGACACTGATTCTTTAACCCAGTCGAAGATTAAAACTAAGTGGAGTTTTAATGAATCTTTAATTAGATTGAAATGATCGAAAATGGAGTATCACCAGTTTTGCTCCAGGCGATAGTTAAATCTTTAATTAGATTTGAACGTGAAATGGTAATTGAATTTACCGATAACACTGTGGTGTTAGATATGAAGTATTACCAGTTTTACTTCATGGGATGAATAGGTTGGGATTGGGAAATTAAAACAAATGATTACTTCGATAAGGTTCGCTAATCCCGACTAGTTTGAATTGAGATTCAAAAATAGATTAAAGAATAAATTCAAGAATTTATCTTTGATAAAATTAATGGGAACCTTTCCCTATGAATGTGAAATTCAGAAACTAACTGTCGGTTAGCTAAGCAGAATGGTTTTCTGGATATTGATCTGATGTTGGTTTCGGCCTTCGGGGTTAATATTTGGGGAATTATTCTCTTGATTAATTTACGGTTAGTGACTGATGAATTGGAATGAGGCGTATGTTGTATTTGTGTAACACTTATTTAAAATATACGCGAGTTATTCGGGAAGACCGGGTTTATCCCATTCTGAATAACTGATACGACGATAAGTCGAAGATGAAGACGATGGTCGAAGACCGGAGGTCTTCACGTCGTTTGGGTGATAACTGATGATCTTGATTGGGCTGTACACCCAAGAAGATGGAAACAGTTAGTGATCGTCCAGACGTACTTGGAGATCGATGGATATGCGGGGTACTAGGTGCCTCCGGTTTCGTTCAGACCCAGAACGGACTTGTAAATGGACTGTGTGTCTGACATTGGATTTTAGTCCGTGTGATTGATCTCTATTAAATATATATCTGTTTGGCGGCGGAGAATTTATTCTCTTGCTTAACGCCCTTCTCTGAGACGTACGAGCTCAGGGGTTATATATTGATGGATATCAATCGCATGGAGTGAATTGCCTGTGTGGCATGCCTAAGTGGCAAATGATCAAGGCTTCTGTTGAAAAGCAAAGTCTTGTGGTTGATGATCGAAGCACGGCCTTTGTGGCGTAGCTTTGTGTAACGTTGATTCGCGAGTATCACACCCGGTATGAATCAAAAACGGGAGACGGACCTCAGGGAGGGCATGCGTTTCTTTCTAGTTACGAGTGGCGTCAGTGCTTGAACTGGCTGACGAGTTTGACTCATGTGGATGTTACTTATTATTACTTGCTGAAAAGCGAGGCGCCTCGTGATATCGGTTTCGGCCGATGCTTCTGGTCGGCTGACGGGCCAGGCTTACGCCCCAAAGGGTGGGGAGACGCATGTTCAGGCATTTTAATCCACATCGGTGGACCGGCCCTGACGATCCAAGGGTCACTCGAGCTCTGATCCTGAGGGGCGGACTAGAGCGTCTCGAATCGGTGGAGGATCTTGCCCCTAGCCTCGGTTCATACCATAAATGATAACCCAACTTCCAATACGACATTGGCGGTTTTGATTGTAAACTTATATATGGCGACATAGTGTTATGGGCCATTCATGCCGCCTATGATTGATACTTATGATTTGAAGTGTTTTATACACTATGCACTAATAATAGTATCAAATGATTTGTTTTAAACGTATCAAGCATTCTTTGGCTGTTATAAGGGAAAACCCTATCCTCGGCTGCGTTGCATTGTGTGATGGGACCTGGGTCTTATAACAGCTTCATTTTTCTTTATTTAGCATTGCGTTGTTTGTTTTATGCACTGGTATCTTGGGAGGAAACCCGTTCCGTGTTATACGGCGTGGTCCCTTGATTTACCTAACTTTTAAAATAAAGAATAATAACTGTTTTAGTTCTCACACCAGTCCCATGACTGACCTGGAGTTTATTGTTTTAACCTAAACTCTGGGTGCCCCTATTTTGACACGGGCAGCTAGTAGTTTTGGTTTTGCAGATTTATATTCACAGGATCCTGGTTTACAGCTGGAACGATATCCGGAAAGCTTTGTATCCGTATATCTACTTCTAGTTGTGTATTGTATTATTTTCCGCTGCTATGTATTTAAATGTAATTTAAATCTCTGATATTTCTGTGTAATATTTATTCATTTATACTCTGTATATTCTTGTAATCTGATGCACTGTTGTAATATATAGTGAAATGTTCTTCTGTATGTTTTCTGTTGTGGCTTGTTCTCGAACTATCCGACGCTTTCCTTTACGGGGAAGTTACGGGTTTTCACAGTTGGTATCAGAGCTTTGGTTTACAAAGCTCAGAGAACAAGGCACATTAGAACTATACGAAAGAATTCATCAGATATTGGATTAGTAATATCCAATTAGAATGACTCGTTAGAGATAGGATCAGTAGTATCCTAGAACGAGTGTGAAGAGTATATTTTTCAAAATGAAAACAAATCTTGTTTTGAAAATTTAAATCAATTATTCGTATTTGATTATCTATTTATATTGATATGGACAATCCAGTATATATAGATTTTGCGTATACGTCTGATCCGCGTGTATTCGAAATTTTAATATACTGGATAGATATAGAATTACACTCTAATCGCCCGGAGATGATTTTGATGATGGAGCTCCATCATTAGAATTTATATTCGAGTGAGGAACGTGTAATATCTATATACTTCCTATTGACTGGTGTGAGAACCAAAATTTGATAGGGCTTATTGTTGTGATTTGGCATCAAAAATCTGATTTTTGTATATGTATCAAAATTATGAATTTGAAACTCTAATTCACTAATTGATTGATGTTTGTGTTGCTTGTTTAGTTGTTTGATAAATTTTGAGCCATTTAGCCTATTTGAAACAAATATTGAATTGTATTGAAATTTGGTCGCATTTGCTTGCATACATATATATCATTGAACAGGTCATAGCAAGGAGGCTAGAGCCGAAGAATAAAATTTGTTTGCCCGACAAATAGGTACATGTTTACTACAGAATTTACTGTTTTGTTTGGGTGATGATGATTTTATGAGCCTATTGGCTAGCCGCTTGGCTTTTTCTTTTTCTTTTTGAGATCTGAAGGACCGGGGAAGCTATTTGAAATTCCCCGATGCTCCCGGTGCAGGGGAGGTTATGGCGAAATTTTTCGAAAATTTAGGGTGTTAGCCAAATTTTTGAAATTTTGAAAATTCTCAGAAACTAAAGAGTTGGAGAATGAAAGCCAGATCGAACGTAGAGCTGAATTATCAAACCACTTTCGACTTTGTTCCTTTTCGGGGACGAAAAGTTTTAAGTGGGGGAGATTGTAACAACCCGTAAAATGCGAGCCAGTTTGAAATTTTTATTTTGGCAATTTTAGCGAATTTTGATTATTTAAAATGAATTATTTTAAATAATATCGACGAAAACTTATTTTGAATATAATTCGAACGTATATATTATACGCGTCGTCGTTAGAATATAAATATTTATATATAATTATAGATAGAATTGAAAATGGCGCGGTAGTTCGATAATTCGATTTCAAACTTCAATTGAATGTACCGGGTGCAAAACAATCCGGATTTTAGTGAAACCAAAATTAATGGGATCTAATTGTGAATATCTTTCTAACGAATCCGAAGAATCGAAATTTCCTAACGGGAATCAAAAGATATGTCCAGTTGAAAATTCTGAATAGTCGCTATGGAATTCAGGCCCTTAAAAATGGACATTTTGCAAATGACCTCGGATTTCGACGAAACCAGTTTTGTTGGGTCCGTGGTGTTAAGTTATTGCTAGATTCCAAATTTCATAATTTTTCGAATCAATATGTGAGCATGGCAAAGGAAAACGCGTTTGACTAGTTTCAGTTGATTTTAATCGACTGGAAATTGGCCATTTTTCAAACGGTCTCAGAATTCGACGAAACTAGTTTTGTTAGGACCGTATCGTCAATACGAAGCTAGAAAATATTTTTCGAGAATTTTTAAAGGTCGTATGTGACCCCGGTAATTTGAAATGTAAGTTCAAATTGAATATATATAGATTTATACTTGAATTTGAATAAAAAAAACCCATCGAAACAATCGAATTGGCCGACGATACATATCCTATTGTGTTCGGAATGGGGGTAAAACGCTAGGGACGACAGTCGGTGGGTCTCGTTTCGAGTTCGAGAATAAAAGTTACTTTTTGGGGATAATTTAAAAAAAAAAAATGAATAGAAAAAGGGGGTCAACGCCCCCCTTCTCTCTTCCAAACCCGATATCGGGTTCACTGATTAAATAAAAAAAAAATGGCGACTGTCGATCGCCAGTACCTCGTCGCCCCGCCATCGCGGGCGCCTCCGCTGTCACCTCCCACTCACGCACCGTCCTCCCCGTTCTCTCTCCTCTCCCCTTCCAGCGCTTCGCGCGAGGTCCACCTACACGCCCAAAAATCGAGAATCGAACGCACCCCTCCACCCTCCGCCCACTCGAGCGAGAAACTGTGCGAGCCCTGAAGCCGACGCAGCCGTGAAGACCCCCCAGCAAACCCTCAATGCCTGAACCCGCTACCCACTGGCGCAACACCGCCTCTAGCAACCGGCGATGACCACCGCGAGCTCAGGTGAAGCACCTCCGACCCCCCCCCCCACCTCGGTCAAAACCGAAAATTTGTAAGCTTTAGCTTTTATTTTGTTTTATTTAATGTAAATGGAATTTTATTTTCAGCTTTATGTATATGTAGCAATGATAAAAATCCTATTTTTATACATGGGAATAACATAGAAAGATTATATCTTTATCATGAAAAGGAGAATAAAATATGATTTTTATTATGGTATTAGCAAAATAAAAGTATAATCTTTATTATGAGGATAACGAAAAAAAATAAAAAAAAATTGATCTTTATACTGTAAGCTTTGAAATTATATGATTTTTATTTGTTTAAAGTTTTGGTCTTTGTATAAGAAAGGATTATATAGATTTTGTATAGAAGTTGATAATTTTTATATGGATTTTTTAAAGTAAGAAAGATCATATTTTAAGGTAAGAAAGATCGTATTTTTAAAATCTAGAAAAGAGATGATTTTTAAATTAGAAAAGGTATGATCTTTATTATAGAAAAGCTTTGAGTTTTAGTATAGAAAAAGTTAGAAATAAAAAGATTATATTTTTAGAAATAAAAAGATTATATTTCTCTACAATAAAGTTAAGATTTTTATAGCAAGAAAGAATCGATTTTTAGAATATGAAAGTTTTGATTTTTAGAACATAAGAAGTTGGGATTTTTAACGATAAGAAGGTTGAATTTTTATAGGAAAAAAATGATTTTTATATAAGGAAAAGAATAAGAATGGGATTTTTGTATGAACATTACAAGAATAAAAATGTGAATTTTTATTGTGAACAGCGTGAAATGGTTGAGTTAGAATGTCGAGCGAATCTGAACCGTTCAGAAATAAAGAATGGTGGAGTGGATCCCAAAGGTGAGAATATCTCACCTTTCAATTTCTTTTCTAGTTTTATATATATACTAGGATGCAGACGGTGCTTAGTAGCACCCGACACAACCGTCCACAGACCATGGACTTGTTTGTTTGGTTGCATAGATTAGAGATTGTTTGATTGAAATTGAATTGTGTGGTGAAATGAATTGATTTGATGATGTGTGAATGGCGTGGGCCTTCACTAGACCGGGGATAAGGCTAGGCCTTGTCCCGTTTCTAGTATAGTGCCGTTATGCCGCCGAAATTTTCTAAAATATGTTAGAAAAATAAAAATATCATTTTATTGTGTAAATGAATTGAATAGAAATTCATAGGTTGAAATAAAATGTTTTATCGTTAAAAATATAATTTTTAACGTGAAGTGAATAAAATAAAATATTCATTTACAAACCAGACGGTTTGTTTATGTACACCTATTTGAATGACATTGATTGGGACGATAAATTTTACACATCGCCCAACAGCACAAATAAAATATGTGTTTGATTGTTTGAAACCCCACACGGGTGTTGGGATGAAATTTGAAGTTCACTCATCCCGATTGATTGAATATGTCGATCGGTTGATTGACAGGCTGTTTTAAGCGTTGGATATCTATATTTGATGCTTATACAGTGTAGTGCACTTTGGTTGATGGTTGATTATTTTTCCATGTTATTATATACATGTGTTGTATGAAAATCCATATAATTAACTTTATATGGTAATTGATTGGGCCTCATTCCAGTTTTAAAATAAAAATATTTGAAATAGAAATATTCGAAATAAAATATTTGAAAATATCAATATATGAAGCCGTGTTGATTAGATTGACGCCATTTTGACGTGAACGATATTTATATCGATATAAAACGATTTCGAAATGAATTGAATTGAAAATGATTTCGAAATGAATTGAATTGAAAACGATTTCGAAATGAATTGAATTGAAAACGATTTCGAAATGAATTGAATTGAAAATGATTTCGAAATGAATTGAATTGAAAACGAATTCAAATTGAATTGAAATTTGAATTGAATAGAAATGAATTTTGAAACGAATTTATAAAGAAGAATTCAATTTCGATTTGAATTGAAATGGAAGTTGAAATTGCCTTTGAAACGAATTTAAAACTATTTATATAATTCGTTTTAAATAGAAATCGACGAAATATATATTATATATATTATATATATAATATAATGGCCTGAATAGAACGCGCCGCGCCGCGGCAGTTCGTAAATTTCGACCATTTATTTCAAACGGACATTACGGGAGATCCGACCGTCGGATTCTCCTAAAACCGGAACCGTTGGGTTCGTATCGAAAAGAGCTTTCTAACGAATATTAGAAATTTGAAATCTAACGGTTGGATTTGGAGATACGTCCAAATCAAATTCGAAAAAGGTCGCTGTAAGTGCAGTTCGATGGCCATTGTTGGAAATCGACTGTACGGGCCTTGATAAAATTATTAAAAATAGTAATAATTTGTGTAAAATCATAAGAAATGATTTAGAAAGAATTGGGATGAAAAACTCCATATTTGAAAAGATAAAAATAGATTTTTATCGAAATGAACTGGTTTTGAACTAGAATTATAATTCTATTTATTTTTAAATAAATAAATTGAATTTAAAAAGGGTTTTGAAAATAACCAGAATATCCAATGATTGCATTGGAGTGGATTTGAATCGAAATTGTCTTCGGAATATTTCGATGTTGGAATTCGTGATTATACAGGTGTTGTTGTGGAAATTTGAAAGATATATATTTATATCGTTATTTCCAATACGACATTTGTTAGTCGTAGAATTTGATATTGAATATAAGCCGGGATATTTTCTATCCAGAGCCTTGTATTGAATATCAAATGTGATTTGGGTTTGTCGTGAATGGTGTCTTCACTAACACTGTTCTTGAACCCAGTTGAGGAAAGATTAAATCTTTTTATTTAGATTTAATGAAGTGTACCGATTAAATAATATTTAATTGGAATTGAATTGATATTGATTTTTGGGTTTATCGTGGACAGTGTTTTAAATAACACTTGTTCTTTAACCCGCTAATTAATGGAATGTGATTTGGGTTTGTCGTGAATGGTGTCTTCACTAACACTGTTCTTGAACCCAGTTGAGAAATGATTAAATCTTTTTATTTAGATTTAATGAAGTGTACCAATTAAACGATATTTAATTGGAATTGAATTGGTATTGATTTTTGGGTTTATCGTGAACAGTGTTTTAAATAACACTCGTTCTTTAACCCGATAATTAATGGAATGTGATTTTGGGTTTATCGTGAACCGTGTTTTAAATGACACTGATTCTTTAACCCAGTCGAAGATTAAAACTAAGTGGAGTTTTAATGAATCTTTAATTAGATTGAAATGATCGAAAATGGAGTATCACCAGTTTTGCTCCAGGCGATAGTTAAATCTTTAATTAGATTTGAACGTGAAATGGTAATTGAATTTACCGATAACACTGTGGTGTTAGATATGAAGTATTACCAGTTTTACTTCATGGGATGAATAGGTTGGGATTGGGAAATTAAAACAAATGATTACTTCGATAAGGTTCGCTAATCCCGACTAGTTTGAATTGAGATTCAAAAATAGATTAAAGAATAAATTCAAGAATTTATCTTTGATAAAATTAATGGGAACCTTTCCCTATGAATGTGAAATTCAGAAACTAACTGTCGGTTAGCTAAGCAGAATGGTTTTCTGGATATTGATCTGATGTTGGTTTCGGCCTTCGGGGTTAATATTTGGGGAATTATTCTCTTGATTAATTTACGGTTAGTGACTGATGAATTGGAATGAGGCGTATGTTGTGTTTGTGTAACACTTATTTAAAATATACGCGAGTTATTAGGGAAGACCGGGTTTATCCCATTCTGAATAACTGATACGACGATAAGTCGAAGATGAAGACGATGGTCGAAGACCGGAGGTCTTCACGTCGTTTGGGTGATAACTGATGATCTTGATTGGGCTGTACACCCAAGAAGATGGAAACAGTTAGTGATCGTCCAGACGTACTTGGAGATCGATGGATATGCGGGGTACTAGGTGCCTCCGGTTTCGTTCAGACCCAGAACGGACTAGTAAATGGACTGTGTGTCTGACATTGGATTTTAGTCCGTGTGATTGATCTCTATTAAATATATATCTGTTTGGCGGCGGAGAATTTATTCTCTTGCTTAACGCCCTTCTCTGAGACGTACGAGCTCAGGGGTTATATATTGATGGATATCAATCGCATGGAGTGAATTGCCTGTGTGGCATGCCTAAGTGGCAAATGATCAAGGCTTCTGTTGAAAAGCAAAGTCTTGTGGTTGATGATCGAAGCACGGCCTTTGTGGCGTAGCTTTGTGTAACGTTGATTCGCGAGTATCACACTCGGTATGAATCAAAAACGGGAGACGGACCTCAGGGAGGGCATGCGTTTCTTTCTAGTTATGAGTGGCGTCAGTGCTTGAACTGGCTGACGAGTTTGACTCATGTGGATGTTACTTATTATTACTTGCTGAAAAGCGAGGCGCCTCGTGATATCGGTTTCGGCCGATGCTTCTGGTCGGCTGACGGGCCAGGCTTATGCCCCAAAGGGTGGGGAGACGCATGTTCAGGCATTTTAATCCACATCGGTGGACCGGCCCTGACGATCCAAGGGTCACTCGAGCTCTGATCCTGTGGGGCGGACTAGAGCGTCTCGAATCGGTTGAGGATCTTGCCCCTAGCCTCGGTTCATACCATAAATGATAACCCAACTTCCAATACGACATTGGCGGTTTTGATTGTAAACTTATATATGGCGACATAGTGTTATGGGCCATTCATGCCGCCTATGATTGATACTTATGATTTGAAGTGTTTTATACACTATGCACTTATAATAGTATCAAATGATTTGTTTTAAACGTATCAAGCATTCTTTGGCTGTTATAAGGGAAAACCCTATCCTCGGCTGCGTTGCATTGTGTGATGGGACCTGGGTCTTATAACAGCTTCATTTTTCTTTATTTAGCATTGCGCTGTTTGTTTTATGCACTGGTATTCTTGGGAGGAAACCCGTTCCGTGTTATACGGCGTGGTCCCTTGATTTACCTAACTTTTAAAATAAAGAATAATAACTGTTTTAGTTCTCACACCAGTCCCATGACTGACCTGGAGTTTATTGTTTTAACCTAAACTCTGGGTGCCCCTATTTTGACACGGGCAGCTAGTAGTTTTGGTTTTGCAGATTTATATTCACAGGATCCTGGTTTACAGCTGGAACGATATCCGGAAAGCTTTGTATCCGTATATCTACTTCTAGTTGTGTATTGTATTATTTTCCGCTGCTATGTATTTAAATGTAATTTAAATCTCTGATATTTCTGTGTAATATTTATTCATTTATACTCTGTATATTCTTGTAATCTGATGCACTGTTGTAATATATAGTGAAATGTTCTTCTGTATGTGTTCTGTTGTGGCTTGTTCTCGAACTATCCGACGCTTTCCTTTACGGGGAAGTTACGGGTTTTCACACTTATAATCTATAATATAAAATCTCAATTCTTCTCTTTCACTAGAAAAATATAATCAAATAGGTTCAAGCGGTTCTTTTCACAAAAATCCGACTTATATCGGATCCTGTATATTCAATTTAAGTTCAAAACTCAATATTACGAACTACCATGCCATTACGAGCACGTTTTAATATATATATATATATATATATATATATTTGACCTCCATTTTCTAATAAATAATTTTGATATAAAATCCATTAATATTATCAAATCATTATTTAAAATAGGTTTAAATATTCATGTTTAACGTTCTAAAATCTAGGATGTTACAGGTTGTGACAAACCGAATTGGTGGTTATACCAACCTTTGCACGATTTGTTATGAGTTGATCTTATCGAGTCATGGATGCATGTTTGCTTGCGATTGTTTTGTTTTGGGCCTTACTAGGTTTGGTATTATCCTCAGAGTCGATTGGCTCCAGTGGCATGAGGTGGTGGTAGATTGTGAAAGGTATTCAGTACCATTAGGACGAATGATGGGCGAAGGGTAGTGTTGGGCTGTTTACCTGGCGATGAGGTGATGGCTAGTTTTCTATTTTCCCTCGACATCATGCACGATGAGTTATTGGGTGTGCCTATTGCTGGCCAGTATCCGGACGTTTTCGAATAAGTGACCGGACTTCCACCACACTGAGAGATTGAATTCTGTACTGATTTAGTGAAAGATTCCACACCTATAGTAATGCCTCTTCGACGAATGGCACCAAAAGAGCATCGAGAGCTCGAGGTGCAAGTGAGTGACCTCTTGAGGAAGGGATTTATCCAGAGAAGTATTTCTGAGTAGGAAGCACCTGTTGTATTTGCCACAAGGGCAGATGGTTCCCTTCGATTGTGTACAGACTACAGCGAGCTAAACAAGGTGACAAGAAAGAACAATTATCCTCTTCTACGGATAGACGATTTATTTGTTCAGTTAAATGGTGCACGGATATTTTCTCAACTTGACATTACGATAGGATTCCATCAGTTACGGGTGGCAGAGGAAAGTGTACCTAAGACAACATTTCGCACACCATCTGGTTTCAATGAGTGGTTGGTTGTAACACCCCGTATTTTCTGTTAACGTTATAGTAACGAATTAAACAACACTTAATTTAAAATGTGAGAATTAAGGGAAATGGGTTATGCCATTGCTTTCGTCTCGGAATTCTGCTTGAGATAGAGTCCGAGTTTGCGTGAATTGGACTTCGTATGAAGAAGTTATGGCCTTCAGAAGTTTCAAAAATTCAAATAAATTCAAACAGCTCAAGCCAGATTTCAAAATTCAAACAGGAGTCAGAAGCAGGAAAATTCCCGCCAAGGCAGGTCGACCTGGGGTTCACCCTAGTGTCGACCTCCCCCCTAGGGCTCGACCTGGGGTTCGATCCTAGTGTCGACCTCCCCCCCTAGGGCTCGACCTGGCCCCCGGCCAGATCCAAAATTTGAACGACTGATGACTAGATGCTGAGTCACTAGGGTTTCTGGATGGTCCTGATCTAGTCTGAATGGCTATGATTAACTCTGGGTTCATCCGACGGCTAAAATTAAATTGAAATTCTATATAAACAACTCAATACTCAACCTAAAATTCACACAAAAATGATTCTGGAACTGTCATGCCGTCAGTAGAGGACTTGGAGTAGCCGTCACCATTTTCAATTCAAAAGCAAGTTAAAAGCTTAAATCAAAATCAAATAAAAACTAATCTAATTCAACGATCTTCATCAAAGGCGCGCATCTCCAATTTCAGATTTCAGAATTCAAGAATTCCTTTTTGTTTGTAAGTTGGTTATTATGCAGATTTAAACGTTCTTTTGAAATCATGGCATGTTGTAACTCGAATGTGGAATGATGCTTATGTATGAGATAATGAAGTTTTATTCTAATGTATCTTAAATTACTGTTGCGATTGATCATGCCTATATGTTTGTGGTGATAAACATACTATATTGTATGTATTGGGATCTATTATGATTGAGTAACGAGATTATTATGCCAACAAAATGGTGAAACATGTCATGTTGTAATTTGGTGGTTATTTGCAAGTTTATGATCTAAAATCATGCTTACATGTTAGATTTACAACAAACCCCGTGATAAGAGAAAGTGTAATTTTTGCGGCATTCCGGGACATCTGGTCAAAGACTGCAGGAAGAAGAAAAGGAAGATGGATGGCTGTTTCCACTGTGGTGAGACGGGACACATGGCTAAGGACTGCCCAAGAAAGCAAGGGCAGAGAGCTGGACCTTCGTCTGGAGGACAAGTTCACGCTCTCACGACACGTCCGCAAGAACGAGGTAGAAATATTTCTGTCGAAAGTTTAGTCTATCTTTTTGATCATCCTGTTCGTACATTATTTGATTCCGGCGTATCGCAATCATTTGT
The DNA here is from genome assembly GCA_030737875.1 of Allium sativum. Lineage (NCBI taxonomy): Eukaryota > Viridiplantae > Streptophyta > Magnoliopsida > Asparagales > Amaryllidaceae > Allium > Allium sativum. Next base: position 328,206,151 of record CM060926.1, read on the forward strand.
ATCTGTTGATTTATTCGAATCTCTGCACCTAGACACTAGTTTAGTAGAGGACCCCTTGGTTGTTTCAAATCCAATTGGGGGCTCAGCTTATTTGTCAATGGTTTGTTTGGATTTGAAAATATATATCTTAAGCGTTGAGTTTAGATGCAATGCCTATGTTTTGGGCTTCACGGGCTATGGATTGATTCTAGGCATGGATTGGCTATCCAGTAATGGTTCCATCCTCGATTATGAAAAAAGAGTGGTTAGACTCCTGACTCGCCTTGGTAACACTCTTAAATTTTCTTGAAATCCCCTGAACTCTATTATGCTAAGTTATCTAGAATCACTTGATGCGTCTATTGAGGACTTGCAGTCTGTAAAGGTAGTCCGTGGATACTCGGATGTGTTTGAAGAGGTAAAGGAATTACCCCCGAAGCGGGAGATAGACTTCCGCATATGCCTTGTTGACAATGCAAAACCCGTTGCCTTACCCGTTAGGCACATGGCCCCAAGGGAGCGGAAAGAGCTCAGCAAGCAAATTAAAGAGCTCCTAGAAAAAGGGGTTTATAAGGCAGAGTATTTCTGAATGGGGTGCTCCAGTAGTGTTCGCAACTAAAGCGGACGGTTCACTTCGCCTGTGTGTTAATTATAGGGAGCTAAACAAGCTGAGTAAAAAGAATATGCACCCACTGAAACACCCCACCTCCGTTAGGGTCACTCTCAAAGGGAATGCCCTAATTTTGGTGGCGGTTTATAAGTACAAGTCACAGATATACAAGACAGATATAAGAACACATATTTGTAAACAGCGGAAGAACAACAAACTTTTATTTCATAAAGTCAAATACGTGTTACAACAACATCCTTTCCAAAAAACATAACATAACACTTTCATAATCTGTCTTGAGTACATTATTTAAAGAAGCATAAATAAAACATAGATAAACTGCAAAAGCCCCATAGTGGATTGTCCAAAGCCATAGTTCAAAACAGGAAAGTCCAAGCAATACATTTCTCTTCTTCAAGCTGGATGCTAAGGTTGGTCAAGCTGCTGTGTTCCCTCCCTGTGGACCTGGGGGGGGGAAACGGAAGAAAAGAAGACGAAAGGAAAGCAGAGTCAGACATAAAGCCTGAGTAAGTCTAGTACTATTTTGTCTATGAATAAAGAAATGGGTATGATAAGTATAAACAGGAAGTGGGCATGCATTATAACTTGGTTAAGTTGTCTAGGGTCGAATATACTATCGTACCCCATGTTAATCTCTGAACCCATATGAACTAGTTTCCAATTGGCACCCCATAATCAGGGTGATGTGATCCATTCAATGATGATCGGCTCCTACTCGCATAGTTCCATGTTTCTTACGGCCCCCGATGTCTGTAGTTACCTATGCTGGTCCCACCATGGGGTGTATCAAGTCCCATAGTGGCAACCCGACACAACCTTAGAGTGCACAGGTATGCTACTGGTGTCCAGTGCCTTATTTTTCTGCGCCGGAGTGTGTGCACGCCCGCACTCCGTTAGAACCTACACTGCTACACCACCGCCGTTGCTTTGACCTCTTACAATCAGCCCAGTAATCGTGCCCCACCCTGCCTAGTTTCAGGGTATCCTGATACACCTTTTAGGGTTACTGCTGAAAAGGGTCCCCCGTTACTAGGTTTTCTATCTCTAGCCAACATGCTAAGTTGGTTAAGTGTTTCCTAACCTAACCCCACCAGTCCGTTTAGTTTAGCATGTTCCATTTTGATTAAGTCTTTAGTTCACTTAATCCTAACAATCCTGACTCAGCCTTAATTGTCTTATTAAGGCCCTGACCTCTCACATTAGACAGGTATTGTTGTGGCTGCCTGATGCCGGTTGGTTCCGGGCAGTCTTACGCCACAACTCAGTCTAACCTCGGGTCCTTGCTGGGCTCCATGTTTAACCTCCCACATTGGATAGGTATTGTTGTGACTACTGGACAGCCGGGCGGTTCCGGGCAGGTTTACATCACAACTCAATCCAACCTCGGGTTAAACACATCGAATGTACTACATTTACATATTTTGTCATTCCTCTCTATTTCTTATATGTAAATATTTGCGGCCCATTATTAAGTTAATGGTGTAAAGGTTACACCAATCACGGGCCCAACCCATACTTGAATTTGGGCCCTTCTATTTTATATTTTCATTCATTAATTAATTTTAACCCAACGTTATTTTCCCCCGTTTTACACGTCCGTTCATATATATTGGGCTTAGCCTTTTAAAGCCCAATTTAGCCATGCGAAAGGGGAGGCTTATGGCGTATACACAAAGAGGGGAAGGTGAGCGCATGAACTTGCAATACGACGTTGGAAATACAAAATAGAAATTGGTGTACTTGCATAGTGGTAACATAGGTGACATGAATCAAAGCATGTGAACTTGCATAGGTTTAACTACAACATGAACCTATATTCTTATTTAGGCATAATGTCAAACAGAAGCATGGCACAAATATTTCTAGCATAAACATGGCATAATGTCAAACATAAGCATGGCATAAATATTTCTAGCATAAACATAAACAAGTCATGTTCATAAGGTTTCTACATGTTTACAAAGGGGATACTTTGTTACTAACACAAAAGCATAGTTCAACTTAATCATGGTTTAAGTCTAATCACATAACGATGGTATAAATATACTTATGCATAAATATTCCTAATCATGGTGTTTGCTTTAAACTTGCAAAAAGGGATTTTTGAGTCTAACCTAGCCATGTCTCACATATGTCATCATATAATTCTTTTAAACAAGATAGACTTAATCATAGATTTCAATTATGCCAAATATCATTCATAGCCTAGCCATATTCATAAGTTTTGCAAAAGCATGACTTAATACATGGATTATGGTGTCAAAATTCCAACATAGTTTCATATGAACTATAACAACCAAACTTGTTTCAATTACTTGCAAAATGATTTATGCACAAAAATATACATCATGATGACATAATAACAAAGCCTCAAACTTGCATGAATTTCAATCAACTATATACATGTAGCTTCAACATAGATTACATAATTTGCGCAATATTCCAAACGTTTACTTGCATAGAACTACCGCATGTAGTTCTTTATAACATAATTCAAGAATATCCAAACGTATACAAATTGATAAGAACGCATAAGTATGAATTACTTTTACTGCCACAATTCAAGCATACACATCAACACAATTGTTTATTCATACCAAAGTAATACTCTACTTACAATGGTTGCGGCGAATTCTCTAATTAAGAGATATGATTCCTTTGTTGAATTGATTGGCTTTAGGTTGCTTGAATTGCTTTAGGCTTTAGAACTTTCTCCCTAATTCTCTCTCTAGTTGGCGGCTACTCTTAGTCGTTCCTCAGCAACATGGCGGCTATGTTCTTAATTTTGAATGAATAGATTAGGGTTTAGTCTAGGGTTGTTTATATAGAGGTTAGGAATTGATTAGGACCATTGATGTTGCTAGGTTAGATCGTAGCCATTCATTAGGAAGAGAGACCAATAAAAACTTGCCACCTAGCCCTAATGACAAAGCAGACCACAGAAATTCGACCAAACACAGACCTGGCCAGCCAGGTTGACTGGGCTCGACCAGGTCGATACCCCTGTCAACAGGGCTGTCGACAGCCCTGTCGACATGGGTAGCCCAGGTCGACAGCCCAGTCGACCTGGGTGGCCTAGGCGGGTGTTTTATCCGCCCTGGCCCACTGGGCCCGATTTTTAATTATTATTTTATTCTGTTTGAATTTTAAATTTAATTCAAAACTTCCGAAGGCCATATCTTCTTCATACGGACTCCGTTTTTCGAAAACTCGGACTCTATTTCGCGTATTTTTCCGAGACGAACGAAATGGCGTATCCCGTTTCCCTTAGTTCTTTGATTTCAGATTAATTATACTTTAATTTGTTAATTTCACAGTTATAGAATTTTCGGGGTGTTACATTCTCCCCCACGTTAAAGGATTTCGTCCCCGAAATCTTCAAGTTAGGAGGAATGTATATCCTAACATCCAATCATCCATCTACTCATCCATCAAACACGAGCATCCATTGTCCTTAAAAGACTTCTAATGCTTCATGATCATATGCGAAGTGTGTGTGTACATGAACTTATCTAATGCAAAATCAGGCGGTCTACTGATTCAGTTGACCTCCTTAATGCGAATTATGTAAGTGCCATGAATCCATTATGTATGCAAATTTTCCTATTCTTGATTCTACATGAGTGCACAATCATTCAATACAAATGCAGCATCCACATGACAACACATTAAAGTTCAATCACATACGAATGCAAACATATATGCATATGCAATATAAAGTGACTGAGCCGATCTAAAACCTAGATTGTGTGTGTATATGCAACCACGAGCAACCACTAGCAATCACTTGCAACCACTTGCAACCATTCATACATAACATGTTTCAATTACATGTTTCCATCCAAAGAGTTTCTACCTAAAAGATACGGTCGAGGAAATATGCCTAAAAAGATAGATAAAAGCGCAACTTAAGGAAAAAGAAAGATCAAGGATGTACCCTCGAACAGAAAAGGGTAGGCAGTACGTATTCTAGCTTCAGTTTCCCAAGTCGCGTCTCCCTCGGCGTTGCTCCACTGAACTTTGACGAGCTTGACTTCACGGTTGCGTAGCTTCTTCACTTCCGTTCCTAAGATGCGGGTTGGAACTTTTCTTATGGTTGCTTCACGTTCCACTTCGGCCTCTTCGAGGATATTTGGCTCTACCACTTCAGCAGACTCATGTAGACATTTTCGGAGATGTGAAACGTGAAAGACGTTGTGGACTCCAGCCAACTTCTCGGGTAGCTCTAATCTATAGGCCATTTTCCCAATTTTCTCGATGATAGGGAATGGCCCTACGAACCTTGGCGCTAGCTTTCCTGTGGTTCCAAAACGAACAACGTTCCTTAGCGGAGATACCTTGAGAAAAACTCTGTCTCCAACCTCAAATTCAAGGTCGGTTCTCCTCTTGTCGGCATAGGACTTTTGTCTGTCTTGGGCCGTCTTCATCCTTCTTCGTATTAAGTCTACTTTCTCTGAGGTCTCTCGGATCATATCTGGTCCAAGTATGAGCTTATCCGTGGACTCCCACCAACAAGTGGGCGATCGGCACGGTCTTCCATATAAAGCTTCGAAGGGCGCCATTCCGATGGTTGCTTGATAGCTGTTGTTGTAGGCGAATTCCACCAAAGGAAGGTGGTCTTCCCATGTCCCTCCGAAGTCAAGGACGCATAGCCTTAAAAGGTCTTCCAAAACTCTGTTCACTCTCTCTGTTTGGCCGTCGGTTTGGGGATGATAGGCTGTGCTCAAGCATAACTGCGTTCCTACTGCTTCTTATAGACTCCGCCAAAACTCGCTGGTGAAGATGGGGTCTCGGTCACTAACAATACTAGATGGTATCCCATGGAGTCTAACTATTTCCTTGAGGTAAAGTGATGCTAGGGATGAGGCAGTTCTTTTACTTTTGACCGGTAAAAAGTAGGCGCTTTTAGTAAGCCTATCCACTATTACCCAAATACTAGTGTTGCCTCTCCTAGACCTAGGCAGCCCATCGATGAAGTCCATTGAGATGCTATCCCACTTCCACTGCGGGACCTCCAGAGGATGTAGCAGTCCGCCAGGCTTTTTCTGTTCCGCCTTAACCTGTTGGCACACCATACACTTAGAAACGAATTCTGCCACGTCCTTTTTCATGCCGTTCCAGAAGAAAGTCCTTTTTATATCTTTGTACATTTTATCTCCGCCTGGGTGTATCGTCATCTTGGAATGATGCGCTTCCTCGAGAACCTTCTTTACTAAATCTTTTGTCTGTGGGACGCATAGTCTTCCGTCTCGCCTTAGCAAACCCCTATCGTCAATGGAGTATCGGTTGAGGTGACTTGAAGTCTCACCCCTAATTAGCCTATCAATTATTTCCACAAGCTGAGGGTCTTCGCGTTGTGCCGTCCCTACTGAATCCACTAAAGTTGGGCGCACTTCGAGAGATGCTAGCAGGCCCGGTACGAAATCGGAGGAAGGCCTAAAGTCGAAGCTGGCTATAAACTCTAGGCTTTGTCTTTCAACAAACAACGGGCTTAGGGTCAATTTCTTTCGGCTCAACGCGTCTGCCACTACGTTGCCTTTACCTGGAGTATAGGAGATTTCGAAATCGTACGAGGCAAGAAACTCCATCCATCTTTGTTGCCTCAAGTTAAGATCCTTCTGCGAGAAAAGATATTTCAACGATTTATGGTCAGTGTAAAGTTCGAACTTCTCACCTAGGAGATAGTGTCGCCAAGACTTGAGTGCAAAGACGATGGCGGCTAACTCGAGATCGTGGGTTGGGTAGTTCTTTTCGTGCACCTTCAACTGCCTCCCGCCATAAGCTACTACCCTTCCTTCTTGCATTAAGACGGCGCCTAGCCCTGTCCCACATGCATCCGTATAAACAGTGAACATCTTGCTCCCATCTGGCAGCGTCAAAACTGGGGCTGTTGTAAGAGCCCTTTTCAGTCGTTGGAAAGCAAATTCGCAATCCAAATCCCAATTGAACACTAGATTCTTCTTGGTCAATTTCGTGAGTGGAGCTGAGATTTTCGCAAAATCCCTTATAAACTTTCGATAGAAACCTGCTAGTCCTAGAAAGCTTCGGACCTCAGTCGCATTCCTTGGTGTCTTCCAATCTTGTACCGCCACTACCTTCGCAGGGTCCACCGCTAACCCTTGTTTGGATACTATGTGCCCAAGGAACCTCACCTCTTCTCTCCAAAAGTGGCATTTGGAGAATTTGGCTTTTAGTTGATGGACTCGCAAAGTTTCCATGATTGCCCTTAAGTGTTGAGCATGTTCCTCTTCACTCTTTGAGAAGATAAGGATATCATCTACGAAGACCACTACGAATTTGTTGAGGAAATCTCTAATTACCCTACTCATCAGGTCCACGAAGTAAGCAGGTGCATTTGTCAAGCCGAAAGGCATGACAAGCCATTCAAAGAAGCCGTCTGGGGTTCTGAATGCCGTTTTATCGATGCTATCTTCAGCCACCCTTAGCTGATGAAAACCGGTTGCTAAATCGAGTTGGGAGAAAACAGACGCTCCTACAAGCTGGTCAAATAAATCATCAATCCTAGGGAGAGGGTGCCTATTCTTTTTCGTTAGCTTGTTGAGCTCCCTATAGTCAACACATAAACGGAGTGAACCATCCGCCTTTGTAGCGAACACCACTGGAGCGCCCCATTCTGAAATGCTCCTCCTAATGAACCCCTTTTCTAGAAGCTCTTTAATCTGTTTACTGAGCTCTTTCCTTTCTCGTGGATCCATATGTCTAACGGGCAACGCAACGGGCTTTGCATTATCTACAAGATATATGCAGAAATCTATTTCCCGCTTCGGAGGCAAGCCCTTCACCTCTTCGAAGACATCCGGATATTCCCGGACCACTCTAACTGATTGCAAGTTTTCAACAGAGGCATCTAGCGATTCAAGATAACTAAGCATAACCGCATACGAGGGATTACAAGAAATTTCCAAAGTATTACCGAGCTGGGTTAGGAGCCTAACAACCCTTTTCTCACAATCAAGGATGGCCCCATTACTGGATAGCCAATCCATGCCCAAAATCAAACCATACCCCGAAAAGCCCAAAACAAAGGCACTACATTGAAATTCTACGCTTAGAATGGAAATTTTCAATCCCAAACAGATCATAGACAAATGTGCTGGGCCCCCAATTGGGTTTGAAACAATTAAGGGGTCCTCTACCATACTAGTTTTTAGGTGCAGAGATTCTACTAAAGCAGACGAGATAAAGGAGTGTGATGCGCCGGAATCAAATAAAGTGCGAACGGGGTGATCATAAAGATAAATTACGCTTTCTACAGAAGTATTTATACCTCGCTGTTGCAATGGTGGTGCTTCTAGCACATGAACCTGTGCCCCTGGGGTGGATCCAGCGCCCTGCCCCTGTCCTCGTTTCTTTGGGCAGTCCTTAGCCCTGTGGCCTGTCTGACCGCATGAAAAGCACCCACCATTCTCCTTGGCCTTCTTTTTCCGGCAGTCCTTTACTAAGTGCCCCACTTTGCCACAGAAATTGCACTTCCTCTTCTCTTTGTTGCCTTTTCCGCCTCTCTTAAAGTCCGCCTTCTTAGGCTGCAAACCCTCTTTCTTCCCTTGAGAGCTTTCTGCCTTTGTCTCCTTCCTGCCCTTATCCTCCTCATTCAGCAATGCCATTTGCACCAATCTTTCATACGTGGCTCCCATGGGTATATGGGTCATGGCCAAACTGTGTAATGGCTCATTCAACCCTTTGACGAAACGGAGAGCCTTCTTGTGCGGGGTGTTGACTAGGTCAAGCCCAAACCTAGCCAGCTCATCAAACTGATTCACATACTCTCTGACTGTCTTGTCCCCTTGCTTAAGAAATAAGAATTTTTCCAACTGCAAACTTCTTTCCGCATCTGAGAGAAATTTGGTCTCAAACCTTGCCCTAAAGTCCTCCCATGTCTCCACTGGTCTTTCAGCATTAGTGACTTCCCACCAGTAGGAAGCCTCGCCCTTCAATAGCCATACCGCCAGTTGTACTTTTTGTCTATCCTCTACCTCAAAGTTGATGAATAGGTCCTCCGTTTCCTTCAGCCAATTCCTAGCTGCCACGAAGGACTCAGTTCCATGGAAATCCCTTCCTCCCATAGCTTTAAAATCTTTACATATCTTAGCAAACGTGTTTCCCCGAGGAGGAGGTGGAGGAAAAGGTGCTGCTGCAGCTGGATGATTTCCTTCAGCTGGGGGAGGAGGAACGGTAGGACCTGGCTGAGTGGCCCTTGCTTCTAAGAACCGTCTAAACCAACCAGGTATTGGCACCCCTTCAGGCAAGTTAAGTTCTTGGGACATGCTGAAACAAAAAGGATAGATTCAAAACGAAGGATAAGAGATAGTACCTATGGCTTTGGGGAGTGGACTTTGCCTTTTAAAAATAAAATAATATTTTTCTTTTAAAAATGCTTCTTTAAATTTCCTTTTTGAAAATAATTTTTTTCAAAACTTTTTATCTTATCTGGTAAACCTATGCTCTGATACCAAGTGAAACACCCCACCTCCTTAGGGTCACTCTCAAAGGGAATGCCCTAATTTTGGTGGAGGTTTATAAGTACAAGTCACAGATATACAAGACAGATATAAGAACACATATTTGTAAACAGCGGAAGAACAACAAACTTTTATTTCATAAAGTCAAATACGTGTTACAACAACATCCTTTCCAAAAAACATAACATAACACTTTCATAATCTGTCTTGAGTACATTATTTAAAGAAGCATAAATAAAACATAGATAAACTGCAAAAGCCCCATAGTGGATTGTCCAAAGCCATAGTTCAAAACAGGAAAGTCCAAGCAATACATTTCTCTTCTTCAAGCTGGATGCTAAGGTTGGTCAAGCTGCTGTGTTCCCTCCCTGTGGACCTGGAGGAGGGAAACGGAAGAAAAGAAGACGAAAGGAAAGCAGAGTCAGACATAAAGCCTGAGTAAGTCTAGTACTATTTTGTCTATGAATAAAGAAATGGGTATGATAAGTATAAACAGGAAGTGGGCATGCATTATAACTTGGTTAAGTTGTCTAGGGTCGAATATACTATCGTACCCCATGTTAATCTCTGAACCCATATGAACTAGTTTCCAATTGGCACCCCATAATCAGGGTGATGTGATCCATTCAATGATGATCGGCTCCTACTCGCATAGTTCCATGTGTCTTACGGCCCCCGATGTCTGTAGTTACCTATGCTGGTCCCACCATGGGGTGTATCAAGTCCCATAGTGGCAACCCGACACAACCTTAGAGTGCACAGGTATGCTACTGGTGTCCAGTGCCTTATTTTTCTGCGCCGGAGTGTGTGCACGCCCGCACTCCGTTAGAACCTACACTGCTACACCACCGCCGTCGCTTTGACCTCTTACAATCAGCCCAGTAATCGTGCCCCACCCTGCCTAGTTTCAGGGTATCCTGATACACCTTTTAGGGTTACTGCTGAAAAGGGTCCCCCGTTACTAGGTTTTCTATCTCTAGCCAACATGCTAAGTTGGTTAAGTGTTTCCTAACCTAACCCCACCAGTCCGTTTAGTTTAGCATGTTCCATTTTGATTAAGTCTTTAGTTCACTTAATCCTAACAATCCTGACTCAGCCTTAATTGTCTTATTAAGGCCCTGACCTCTCACATTAGACAGGTATTGTTGTGGCTGCCTGATGCCGGTTGGTTCCGGGCAGTCTTACGCCACAACTCAGTCTAACCTCGGGTCCTTGCTGGGCTCCATGTTTAACCTCCCACATTGGATAGGTATTGTTGTGACTACTGGACAGCCGGGCGGTTCCGGGCAGGTTTACATCACAACTCAATCCAACCTCGGGTTAAACACATCGTATGTTCTACATTTACATATTTTGTCATTCCTCTCTATTTCTTATATGTAAATATTTGCGGCCCATTATTAAGTTAATGGTGTAAAGGTTACACCAATCACGGGCCCAACCCATACTTGAATTTGGGCCCTTCTATTTTATATTTTCATTCATTAATTAATTTTAACCCAACGTTATTTTCCCCCGTTTTACACGTCCGTTCATATATATTGGGCTTAGCCTTTTAAAGCCCAATTTAGCCATGCGAAAGGGGAGGCTTATGGCGTATACACAAAGAGGGGAAGGTGAGCGCATGAACTTGCAATACGACATTGGAAATACAAAATAGAAATTGGTGTACTTGCATAGTGGTAACATAGGTGACATGAATCAAAGCATGTGAACTTGCATAGGTTTAACTACAACATGAACCTATATTCTTATTTAGGCATAATGTCAAACAGAAGCATGGCACAAATATTTCTAGCATAAACATGGCATAATGTCAAACATAAGCATGGCATAAATATTTCTAGCATAAACATAAACAAGTCATGTTCATAAGGTTTCTACATGTTTACAAAGGGGATACTTTGTTACTAACACAAAAGCATAGTTCAACTTAATCATGGTTTAAGTCTAATCACATAACGATGGTATAAATATACTTATGCATAAATATTCCTAATCATGGTGTTTGCTTTAAACTTGCAAAAAGGGATTTTTGAGTCTAACCTAGCCATGTCTCACATATGTCATCATATAATTCTTTTAAACAAGATAGACTTAATCATAGATTTCAATTATGCCAAATATCATTCATAGCCTAGCCATATTCATAAGTTTTGCAAAAGCATGACTTAATACATGGATTATGGTGTCAAAATTCCAACATAGTTTCATATGAACTATAACAACCAAACTTGTTTCAATTACTTGCAAAATGATTTATGCACAAAAATATACATCATGATGACATAATAACAAAGCCCCAAACTTGCATGAATTTCAATCAACTACATACATGTAGCTTCAACATAGATTACATAATTTGCGCAATATTCCAAACGTTTACTTGCATAGAACTACCGCATGTAGTTCTTTATAACATAATTCAAGAATATCCAAACGTATACAAATTGATAAGAACGCATAAGTATGAATTACTTTTACTGCCACAATTCAAGCATACACATTAACACAATTGTTTATTCATACCAAAGTAATACTCTACTTACAATGGTTGCGGCGAATTCTCTAATTAAGAGATATGATTCCTTTGTTGAATTGATTGGCTTTAGGTTGCTTGAATTGCTTTAGGCTTTAGAACTTTCTCCCTAATTCTCTCTCTAGTTGGCGGCTACTCTTAGTCGTTCCTCAGCAACATGGCGGCTATGTTCTTAATTTTGAATGAATAGATTAGGGTTTAGTCTAGGGTTGTTTATATAGAGGTTAGGAATTGATTAGGACCATTGATGTTGCTAGGTTAGATCGTAGCCATTCATTAGGAAGAGAGACCAATAAAAACTTGCCACCTAGCCCTAATGACAAAGCAGACCACAGAAATTCGACCAAACACAGACCTGGCCAGCCAGGTTGACTGGGCTCGACCAGGTCGATACCCCTGTCGACAGGGCTGTCGACAGCCCTGTCGACATGGGTAGCCCAGGTCGACAGCCCAGTCGACCTGGGTGGCCTAGGCGGGTGTTTTATCCGCCCTGGCCCACTGGGCCCGATTTTTAATTATTATTTTATTCTGTTTGAATTTTAAATTTAATTCAAAACTTCCGAAGGCCATATCTTCTTCATACGGACTCCGTTTTTCGAAAACTCGGACTCTATTTCGCGTATTTTTCCGAGACGAACGAAATGGCGTATCCCGTTTCCCTTAGTTCTTTGATTTCAGATTAATTATACTTTAATTTGTTAATTTCACAGTTATAGAATTTTCGGGGTGTTACACCCACTCCCGAGAATAGATGATTGGTTCGACCAGCTTGTAGGTGCATCGGTTTTCTCCCAATTAGATTTAGCTACCGGGTTTCATCAGTTGAAAGTGGCTGAAGACAGCATTGATAAGACAACGTTCAGAACTCCGAATGGTTTCTTCGAGTGGCTTGTCATGCCTTTCGGCTTGTCATGCCTTTCGGCTTGACAAATGCATCTGCTTACTTCATTGATTTAATGAGCAGGGTGTTCCGAGAGTTCCTCAATAAGTTTGTGGTGGTCTTCGTAGACGATATTTTGATCTTCTCAAAGAATGAGGAAGAGCATGCTCAGCATCTAAAGGAAGTCATGGATACTCTCCGGGCACATCATTTGAAAGCCAAATTCTCCAAATGTCATTTCTGGAGAGAAGAAGTTAGGTTCCTTGGACGTGTGGTGTCCAAAGAGGGGTTAAATATGGACCCCTCAAAAGTGGTCGCTGTGCAAGATTGGAAGGTTCCTCGAAACGCAACCGAAGTCCGAAGCTTTCTCGGGCTAACAGGCTTTTATCGGAAGTTCATCAAAGATTTTGCAAAAATCTCAGCTCCACTCACAAGGTTGACAAAGAAGAACCTAGCTTTCAATTGGGATTTGGATTGCGATATTGCTTTCCAACGCTTGAAAAGGGCTCTGACAACAACCCCAGTTCTGACATTGCCTGATGGAAGCAAGATGTTTACAGTATACACAGATGCATGCGGAACGGGACTAGGCGCTGTTCTGATGCAAGAAGGGAAGGTAGTGGCTTATGGTGGAAGGCAGTTGAAAGTACATGAGAAAAACTACCCAACCCATGACCTAGAGTTGGCAGCCATCGTTTTGGTGCTTAATTCTTGGCGCCATTATCTCCTAGGTGAGAAATTTGAATTGTATACTAACCATAAATCGTTGAAATACCTTTTCTCGTAGAAAGATCTCAACTTGAGGCAGCAGAGATGGATGGAGTTTCTTGCTTCATACGATTTTGAGATTTCCTATACTCCTGGCAAGGGAAATGCCATAGCAGACGCCTTGAGTAGAAAGAAATTGACCTTAAGTCCTCTCTTTGTAGAAAGGCAAAACTTAGAGTACATAGCCAACTTTGACTTTAAGCCCTCCTCTGAATTTGTACCTGGCCTATTAGTAACACTGGGAGTACGGCCTACGCTTTTGGACTCAATAGGGGCCGCACAACGTGAAGACCCTCAGCTAGTTGATATAATGGATAAGCTGATTATGGGTGAGACTTCGAGTCACCTCAATAGATACTCCATCGATGATAAGGGATGGTTGAGACGGGATGGAAGACTATGCGTCCCACGAGCAAAGGATTTGGTGGAGAAGGTTCTCGAGGAGGCACACCATTCCAAGTTGACCATACACTCCGGTGGAGACAAAATGTACAAGGAAATAAAAAGGGTTTTCTTTTGGAGTGGCATGAAAAGAGATGTAGCTGAATTCATCTCCAAGTGCATGATATGCCAGCAAGTCACGGCAGAATAGAAAAAGCCTGGAGGTTTGCTTCATCCTCTCGAGGTCCCACAGTGGAAATGGGATAGCATTTCAATGGACTTTGTGGATGGGTTGCCTAGGTCAAGGAGGGGCAACACCAGTATTTGGGTAATAGTGGACAGGCTCACAAAAAGCGCCCACTTTATACCAGTCAAGAGTAGAAGGACTGCCTCATCTCTAGCATCTATATATCTTAAGGAGATAGTTCGACTCCATGGGATACCCTCCAGCATAGTGAGTGATCGAGATCCTATCTTCACGAGCGAGTTTTGGAAGAGTTTACAAGAGGCTATAGGCACACAGTTATGCCTAAGCACAGCTCATCACCCCCAAACCGATGGCCAGACGGAAAGAGTCAACAGAGTATTAGAAGACCTCTTGAGACTATGCATTCTTGACTTCGGAGGTACATGGGAGGATCACTTGCCTTTGGTGGAATTCGCTTACAACAATAGCTACCAAGCCACCATAGGCATGGCGCCTTTCGAAGCTTTATATGGAAGACCGTGCAGGTCACCAACTTGCTGGTGGGAGTCCACAGACAAGCTCATACTTAGGCCAGACATGATCAGAGAAACTTCAGAGAAAGTAGACTTGATACGAAGAAGAATGAAGACTGCCCAAGATAGTCAGAAGTCCTACGCAGACAAAAGAAGAACTGACCTTGAGTTCGAAGTTGGAGACAAGGTGTTCCTTAAAGTTTCCCCTTTGAGGAACGTCGTTCGCTTTGGATCCGTAGGGAAGTTAGCACCAAGATTTGTAGGGATGTTCCCTATCATCGAGAAGGTTGGGAAGATGGCTTATAGAGTACAGCTGCCCGAAAGATTGGCTGGGGTTCATAATGTCTTTCATGTCTCTCACCTGCTGAAATGCTTACACGAGTCTGCGGAAGTGGTGGAACCAAGCATGCTAGAGGAAGTAGAAGTTGAACGAGAAGCAACTGTGAGGAGAGTTCCAACCCGTATCTTGGGAACAGAAGTCAAAAAGCTATGCAAACGTGAAGTTAAGCTCGTCAAAATTCAATGGAGCGACACCAAGGAAGATGCGACTTGAGAAACAGAGGACAGAATACGTGTAGCCTACCCTTTTCTTTTTTAGGGTACATCTTTGATCTCTCTTTCCTTAAGTTTATGCTCGTATCTGTCTTTTTAGGTGTATCTCCTATCCTTTATCCTTAGGTAGAAACCTTTTTGGATGTAAACATGTAATTGAAACATGTTATGGTTGATGGTTGCAAGTGGTTGCAAGTGGTTGCTAGTGGTTGCTCGTGGATGCATATACACACACATTAGGTATTAGATCGGCTCAGTCACTTTCATATTGCATATGCATATATGTATTTGTATATGGATTGAAACTTGAAGTGTTAGCATATGGACGTTGCATTTGTATGAATGATCGTGCACTCATGTAGGAAATTTCGAGTAGGAAAAATTGCATACATAATGGACTCATGGCACTGACATAATTTGCATTAAGGAGGTCAACTGAATCAGTAGACCGCCTGATTTTGCATTAGATAAGGACATGTACACACACTATGCATTTGATCATGAAGCATTAGAAACCTTTTAAGGACAATGGACGCCTGTGTTTGATGGTCGAGTAGATGGGTGATCGGATGGTAGGATATAAGTTCTTCTCTACTTGAAGATTTCGGGGACGAAATCCTAAAAGGAGGGGAGAATGTAACACCCCATATTTTCTGTTAACGTTATAGTAACGAATTAAACAATACTTAATTTCAAATGTGAGAATTAAGGGAAACGGGTTACGCTATTGCGTTAGTCTCGGAATTCTTCTTGAGATAGAGTCCGAGTTTGCATGAATTGGACTTCGTATGAAGAAGTTATAGCCTCTAGAAGTTTCAGAAATTCAAATAAATTCAAACAGCTCAAGCCATATTTCAAAATTCAAACAGGAGTCAGAAGCGGGAAAATTCCCGCCCAGGCAGGTCGACCAGGGGGTCGACCCTAGTGTCGACCTCCCCCCCCCCCCCCCCAGGGGTCGACCTGGCCCCCGGTCAGATCCAAAATTTGAACGACTAATGACTTGATGCTGAGTCACTAGGGTTTCTGGATGGTCCTGATCTGGTCTGAATGGCTGTGATTAACTCTGGGTTCATCCGACGGCTAAAATTAAATTGAAATTCTATATAAACAACTCAATACTCAACCTAAAATTCACACAAAAATGATTCTGGAACTATCATGCCGTCAGTAGAGGACTTGGAGTAGCCATCACCGTTTTCAATTCAAAGACGAGTTAAAAGCTTAAATCAAAATCAAATAAAAACTAATCTAATTCAATGATTTTCATCAAAGGCGCGCATCTCCAATTTTAGAATTTAGATTTCAGAATTCAAGAATTCCTTTTTGTTTGTAAGTTGGTTATTACGCAGATTTAAACTTTCTTTTGAAATCATGGCATGTTGTAATTCGAATATGGAATGATGCTTATGTATGAGATAATAAAGTTTGATTCTAATGTATCTTAAATTACTGTTGCGATTGATCATGCCTATATGTTTGTGGTGGTAAACATACTATATTGTACGTATTGGGATCTATTATGATTGACTAACGAGATTATTATGCCAACAAAATGGTGAAATATGTCATATTGTAATTTGGTGGTTATTTGCAAGTTTATGATCTAAAATCATGCTAACATGTTAGATTTACGTGCATGAATATTTAGAACTCACTACACCAAATAGTCAAATTTGAAACATTTGAATTTTTTTATTCGAAACACTTTTTTTTCATTTCTAGGTTTGAAATAATTATTTAGTGTTTCCACGTCAGCCTAAGTGTTTCCGTTATTTTCTTATTATTTTTTAATATTAATTAATACTTCGTTTAAGGGAAAAGGAAAAGGGTGCGTACCTTGGCACAACGCAGATTTAACCGTTCCCAGAATCCCAATTAATCGGCCGTGTAACTTAAGGTGTGTTCTTTGCAAGCGGAAGCGGAGCATTTCAGCGGAGTATTTCAGCGGAGTATTATAGCGGAGAATTGGAGTTAGCGAAGAATGCGTTTAGCGCGTTAAGCGGACCATTTGAGCGGAGAATGTAACGGGGTGTTAGTAGAATAGAAAAATTATTAATTCCTCCAATTTAGTTCAAACCAACTCCATTACGTAGAGCACTTCGACACGATCGTAACGCAAAAAACCGCGTATCAAACGGACCTTTCTAGCAGAAGTTATTAATTTTTAAAATTGATTAAAACCTAAATTTAGTAATTAAATACCCTAATTAATCAAACGTATGTCCATTTGGAGCTAACAGCTCGATTTTGGTCCGTTTGCAAAGCGGAGAATTTTACCCCGTTTTCAAACGGACGCGTTGGACGCGTCAGACGCGTCCGTTTGAAAACGGAGTAAAATTTGGCAAAGAACAGGCCCTTAACTTCTTCGAATCATTTACCTTCTTATGCGATTTATTTTTTCCTTTTCCAATATCGATTATTGAGCTCCTCCAAATCAAATCAGCCACCTCCTACCGACTGTCCTCTAGGTGATTTTCTGAAGAAAGAGGTTATTTCTCCTGATCTTCAAAAAAGAGTTATTAATCTTTTTAATCTTGGAATTAATCTGATTTTAGTTCGAATTCAGCTTCCTACTCTATTTCTTGTTTTGCTTCATTGGATCCATAGTGAACAGTGCTAGATTTGAACGAATTGACGTATTATCTAGAGAGATGAGGTAAACTCGGGTTCCAGCGACGATTTGAATGACGATACTGGACATTAGGACAATTGTTCTTTATGTATTATTAATGGCACAATTCTACTAGTTTTGTTCCCTTTAATCATCTGTTTTACTATTATTTGTGTTCTAACCATTTGATATTATGTTTAAGAATTATATTGCTAGGTACAGTATGGTCAGTTAAAGCAGTATGGTATTTATTGGTATTAGTACGCTAGTTATGTGCCATGCATGGATATTTAGGGAAAATCAATGTTAAAACGTTTTATTTTGATATTTAATTTTGTTATGCTAGTTTTTCCCTTTTGTGATATATAAATATGATTACCAGGACATTATGCATGTCTCAAGAGATTACCAACTACCAAATAAATATGCATGTCTCAAGAGATTATGCATGTCTCAAGGCGATTAATCATTCTCATGTAAACGTTGCACAAACAAATGTAATTTTGGTACAAAATTTTGATCAGTTTAGGCTTTTCACGTTTCAAGAATACTGTTTAGGGTTGCAGTAAGTAATCTATCTTAATTTCGAATAATTTATAATGCATTATAGCTACATGCAATGCTTGGCAGATCCCTAATTTTCAGTTTTATTCGTTTCCTGTGAGAATTGATACTTAATTTCATAACTTGGTGTATATTGGGATGAATATGTATTCAGGATAAGTACTGATATACTGTGGTGCTAAATTCCGATGTCTGTGCTCCTGATTTATATTTGTCTTCAATAGCATAAACAGGGTGAGTAACTTGTGAGTTGTGAACATAAATCGTGTTAAGACTCGAGGAATTCCAACAACCGGTGCTACCACCATTTTATTGCCTTTTATTCATCACTTGCTGTCAAGTGATTCTGAGGTGGATTTAGTTATATTCTTTGATAGTGTATGATTCTCCGGATTAATGGAAAAGTCGTGTGCCAATGAATTTGTCAATTAAATCTCTATTTTCTAAAAGACTAAAAAGCTCCGTTGGAAGGTTTTGAAAGTTTCAGTAATTTCTGATAATGGGAAAAAAGTTGATTGATAAAATGCACTTAATTGGAAAAGTGTCTAAATTCTAATTACTTAAATACCATTTACAAATAATGAAATTTGATACTTTGAATTTTCATTCTTTCCCCTTCTTCTGAAAGTGTAAATTAAGTTGCAATCTCAATTAGAAGAGTGCTAGCTGGTTTGCGTTTACTATTATGAAAATAGAGATCTGATTAACATGTTATAGGTATAAAAGAATTAAGATATTAAGAACTAGTGTGAACTTTAAAAATATTAGAGATACCAGCATAACATATTAAGAACTACCAAACTAAATATCAAAATTAAATATTTAATTCTGTTATGCTAGTTTTTATCAAGTATCAACTACCAACTCCATAAGCATAATGTCTTCAAACGCCATAAACTGTCAAAACCAGCATAACATATTTAATTTGAGGCAGAAGCTCAACTCTTAAGACAACGTCAGCTTTAAAAATATTAAAGTATATTACTCATATACTTGTGTAAATAATGAACTGTCCACTTCAAATAAAGCATGCATGCATAATAGTAATATTAGATACGCATATGGCAGAATAATGAAATGTCAGTTCATTTATTCCGAGGAAAGGAAGCGACCGACATCATTTATATAAAGTAGTAAAAGCACCGACCATTTGCTATTATTGGACAAAGAATAGAGCATTTACGGGCAGTGTTTGTCATTTCCATGAGGTTCATCCATTCTTTCCACGTCTGGTGATGTTCAATCTTTGAAATTACAACCAGTTGTGGGTTGCAAGATATATTGTCTCGAAATTCCTATCCAAAGTAGCATAGTTAGCATATGTGGACCTGTATCGGTTATCAGTATCTACACACATGTGTACGATTATTGTTAAATGGTGCTTACGTTAATTTTCAAACCCAGTAAAACAAATAATTTACATTTGTAAATGCTCTTCTGCTTTTATATATAGGTTGACAAAGTTTTGATCCTGTTGAGCATCTAGTGGAAGAACAAGATCTCGACTTATCCTCTAGAGAAAGGAAAGTATGATTTTATTTAGTCGTTACATATTAATGTGTGATATAACCTTTTTAATACAATGGGTTTATAGTATAGAAATCAAAATAATTTATATGCTCTGATTTTATTGATTTTATTGTAGCCCAGAAGCTTTCAAGTGATATTGGGCTTTGGCCAACTTCCATGAGATATATGCTCTGGTCTGTTAGCCATATCCTTATTCATTTTATTAGAACTCGAGTTAAAGGAGTTCTTTTGGTCAGTTTTATTCTTTTTCCTTAGAAATTTGTTTAAATTTGCTAGTGCTGACAAGTTTATATGATAGCTCATCAATAGTTATCATATCCAAAAAAAAAATTTGACAAGTATGTGATCTGGCCATATTAAAGATTATGTTATCTGCTTGAATGCTTCAGTAGACTGTATGTATGGATGATCAAATATGAGTGTACACTTCGTTCTGTAGTGAACTAACCACAAACTGTTTGTAGAATATCAATGGAAATGTTGCAGACTTTCAAATATAGGGAAGACCAAGAAAATTGTCCTTTTTCCATTGTAATTACGTGTGTTGAAAGGGAGATAATTATGTTAATTTTGATTCCCCGTAATTATATAAACAAAATTTGCATATAATTATGTGTTAATAGACAAGTTTAAAAATAGTATTTCAAACTTGATATTTTTCATGAAAAGTTCAAGATTTCAAGTGATATAGTTCTTTATTTGGCAAGGATGCACTTCTGATAAAAAAATATGCTTTAAAATATCTAAAAAATACAGATAAATTAAAAATGTGTACAGTAATTGCAGCATTCAAATACTGCACTCATAATATAATAATAAAACCACTAAATCCTATCCAAACTCTGGTAGCACGGTGCATGCACTGCTGCCTTCGTATATCTTTTACCAAAGAAAAAAGTCACAATGAGAAAACAATGTGTGTGCGCATTCCATAAGTCACTGTGCATTCCAGCTAACAGGTAAAATGAGTGTTAGCTTTGTAGTCACTGTGCATTCCTATAATTTAACGAAGTACACTAAAAGTTAGTTCCACTTGATAGCTTTTTGATAGCAAAATCAAAGCATAAATTAGTATGACATTATTTGGCTTTCAACATACTCATTCTCCTTATGCCGTTATATTTTGTTGGCAAAATTTATTTGCCTTTGTTACCTTAACATTTGTTCGGTGGAAAACCTGATACATGTACGTTGCGAGATTGGATTTGTACGTCTCTTATGTTTTAACACATAAGTCATCAAGCTAAGTTGTGATGTAAATATGATTATGACACCTCTCTCATGTTTTAACACATAAGTTATCATGCTAAGTTGTGATGTAAATATGATTATGATACGTCTCTTATGTTTTAACACATAAGTTATCATGCTAAGTTGTGATGTAAAAATGATTATAGTAGTTCTCTTATGTTGTAACACACATAAGTCATCATGCTAAGTTGCGATCTAAATATGTTTATAGGAGCTTTCTTATGTTTTGACATACATAAGTTAGTATGCTAAATTGTGGTTTAAAATTGTATTTATATGTTAAACCTCCATGTTAAACCCATATCAAGTTTACATGATAATTAGATCCAATTTAGTCACAAGTTCACTTTTACCTGTTTGTTTAAGTTAATGATACATCTATGTCAAGTTACATGTGATAAGTTAATTGTATGCTATTTTATGTTTATTTCATGTCCCTTATTTATTACCCTTTTTGTTTATGGGTTTGGGCTAATTTATCAGCCCAATACTTTATGTGATTCATGCGTACGTTCTACGGGGGTAGCGATGGGAAAACATGAAAATTCATGGCATAGGTTTGTTCATAAAATAGTATATTTGATATACCATTTATTATGAGCAATAATTGATAGGATAATTATGGCATGAGTAAATTAAAATTAATTTACATAAAGAATTGGACATATATAGAAAATATTTGAATTTAGAAAAGACGAATGTGCCTAACCCGAGGTTAGACTGAGTTGTGGTGTAAACCTGACCGGAACCGACCGACATATCCAGTGACCACAACAAGACCTGTCTAATGTGGGTGGTAAGTGCATCAAGCCCAAAAAGGACCCTAGGTTAGACTGAGTTGTGGTGTAAACCTGCCCGGAACCGACCGGCAAATCCAGTGACCACAACAAGACCTGTCCGATGTGAGTGGTTGGTGCTTTAATAAATAAATTAAAACTAAGTCAGGATTGGTAGGGTTAAGTCAATTAGGGAAACACTTAACCGATTCAACATGTTAACTAAACTAATGGGTGAAGTTAGGTAAACTTGGACACTTAACCAAATAAGCATGTTGATTAGAAAACCCTAGTAACGGGGACCCATTTCAGCAGTAACCCGCATAGATGTATCATGGTACCCTGAACTAGGCAGGGTGGGGCACGATTACTGGGCTGATTATAAGCGGTCAAAACGTTGGCGATTGGTGCGTCAGTGTAGGTTCCGATGGAGTATGGGCGTGCACGTACTCCGAAGTGGAAAAAGAAGGCACTGGGCATCAGTAGTATGCACCGTGCATCTTGAATCATGTCGGGTTTCCACCAGAGGGACTGATACACCCCATGGTGGGACCAGCACAGGTAGCTACAGTCAAGCGGGGCCGAATGACACGGGACATGAATGCATGCGAGTAGGAGCAGATCATTAAGGGGATCGTTCGTTATGAACACGTGGGGCTGGTTGAACCAATGGTTAGTTGGTGCAGAGATTTTAGTAATGGGTGCGATTACATGTTCAACTTATCTTATATTAGGGTATTGTCCTATATTCCGTTATCACTGTTATGATCCCTTTTTCTTGTTTTAATACTAGTAATCACTTAACTTACCAGACTTATTGTCTGACCCGTTTTCTTTCGTCTTCTTTTCTTCCGTTCACCCCCCCCCCCCCCCCCAGGGCCATAGGGAGGGAATACTCCAGCTTAGTCAAACTCTTTGCAAGCTTCAAGAAAGTAGATGTATGATTGGGACTCCTTTACCTTGGCTATGGCTTTTGGATACTATACTTGGGGATTTATGCAGTTTTATTTATGGTTTATGCTTCTTTATTAAATTATCAAGACAGAAATTATGATGTAATGTTTTGGGAGTATTTTGAGACAAATTCTTGTAATGCTTTTGTATTGAACCACGTATGCAATAAATGTTTGATTTCCGCTACTTATATTAATCTGTCTTGTAAATTTTTCTGTGTCTTGTACCTATAACCCTCCACCAAAGTTAAGGCATTCCCTTTGTGAGTGACCTTAGCGGAGGTGGGGTGTTTCATTGGTCATGCCATTCGGGTTGACCAATGCACCGGCATATTTCGTGGATCACATGAATCGTGTTTTTAGAGAACAGTTAGTTAAGTTCGTGCTTGTGTTCGTTGACGATATACTGGTCTACTCATGGACTGATGAAGAACACAGGGTACATTTGAGAATTGTGATGGAGTTATTAAGGAAACACCAGCTAAAGGCTAAATTATCTAAATGTCATTTATGGAGGTGGGAACTGAGGTCTTAGGACATGTTGTTTCTGAAAGTGGTATTGTCGTGGACCCTTCGAAGATGACCATTTACATTTAGTCAAATTTGCATATAATAATAGTTATCAATCAAGCATTGGCATGACTCCATATGAAGCCTTATATGGGAGACTGTGTAATTCTCCGTCATGTTGGTTGGAGGTAGGTGAGAAACTCGTACTTAGGCCAGATATGGTTAGAGAAGCTTCAGAAATAATTGAAATCATTCGGCAGCGAATGAAAGCCACCCAAGACAGGCAGAAGAGCTACGCCGATAAGAGATGGAAAGACTTGGAATTCTCCATTGGTGACTTGGTGTTTGTCAAAATTTCTCCTTTGAGGAATGTGATTCGATTTGGCAGCAATGGGAAATTGGCACCAATGTTTGTTGGTCCATTTCTAGTCCTTGCGGGTTGGAAATTTGGCATACAAAGTTGAGTTACCTCAAAAGATGGCTAGGATACATAATGTGTTATATGTTTCCCATTTGAGGTAGTTTTTGCACAATTCCAATACAACTATCACACTGGATCAGTTGGATGATATCGAGGTGGAACCAGAAACCGCTATGACCCTCAGACCAATTCGTATCATTGGACACGATACGAAAAAGCTTAGGAGGAAGACAGTGAGGCTTGTCAAGGTTCAGTGGGGTGAAAATGAGAGTGATTATACTTGGGAGACGGAGGAGAGCATGAGGATGTCTTATCCAGAGCACTTTGGTTGGTAATTTTTTAAAATATCACTCTTAAAAATTCCATCTGTGATATCATCAGTTTTCTCACTTAGTATCCTACATGCGAGGATAGGTCTAAATTGTTTGGTATGTATGTTTGATCGCTTGTGTGTGATTGATAGGCATGCGGGACAATCTTATTTGTTGTCTAAGGAATTTCGGTGGTGAAATTTCTTAAGGGTAGGAGAATGAAATCACTCATATGCTACATTCCGAAAGACCATAAAATATTTATGTTATCTTCATATGAGGTCGTATGACTGTATAACTTTGAGAAATCACTAATAGGGTCATCTTGTACTTTCGTCATTTTCGAAAAAATCAATGTAACCATTTTACCCCTAGTGAATCTTGTTTTGTTCATAACTTTTGATTTGAGGATTCTCTTGGAAGCCAATTCTCAATGTCTTCTCGAGGAAGCCAACCCTTAGTGGCTTCTCTTGGAAGCCAAACGTGAATTCTCAAGGAAGCCAATCCTTAGTGGCTTCTTGAGGAAGCCAATCCTTAGTAGCTTCTCTTGGAAGCTAAAGGTGGATTCTAAGGGAAGCTAATCCTTAATGGCTTCTTGAGGAACGTAACCCTTAATAGCTTCTCTTAGAAGCTAAAGGTGGCTTCCCAAGGAAGCCAATCCTTGGTGGCTTCTTGAGGATGCCAATAGTTAGTAGCTTCTCTTGAAAGCTAAAGGTGGCTTCCCAAGGAAGCTAATTCTCGGTGGCTTCTTGAGGAAGCCAATCCTTAGTACCTTCTCTTGAAAGCTAAAGGTGGCTTCTCAAGGAAGCCAATTCTCGGTGGCTTCTTAAGGAAGCCTATACTTAATGGCTTCTCTTGGAAGCCAAAGATGGATTCTCGAGGAACTCAACCCTTAGTGGCTTCTCTTCGAAGCCAAAGGTGGCTTCTCAAGGAAGCCAATCTTTAGTGACTTCTCTTGGAAGCCAAAAGTGACTTCTCAAAGAAGTCAATCCTTAGTAGCTTCTCCAGGAAGCCAAAGCATTAGTAGCTTCTCTTAGAAGCTATCCTTAGTAGCTTCTCAAAGAAGCTTCGTTTCACTATATATAGAGAGCTCATATGCAAACGAATGGGGTGTAGGATCTAAATTAACCCTAGAGGGGGGTGAATATGGTTTATTGCATTTTTTCTGAGTAATTTAATAAAATTAACACAGATAATAATCAGAGTAAATGCGGAAAATAAATAACACACAGATATACCCAGCTTTGGCAAAACCCTGACTATGGATGCATTCCGCAAGGTTTCAACTAGGAATTAAAAAAATCTCTATGCTTACAATCCCCTATAAACTCGCGACACCCGCTCTCAACTATTCTAACCCTACGCTCGAAACCCTACATTGATCTCTATCCCCGAGATCAGATTTCCTCGAGTTACAAACCTGTAATTCGTCTCCCTAGTCTTACAGACAAACAAGAAAACTTTAAACACAAACTAAAACTGAAAAACTAAAATAAAAAAACACTTTTAAAATCACTTAAAAACAAAGCCCTAGTGACTCCCCTTTAAAAAATTAGTCGGCCCATTTATTCTTTAATACTTGTCTCCTTTGTTTGGCTTAAACCCACTTCAGTTATTCGACCCGATATCTCTTTTCTCTCTGGAAATTGAAAATGGCGGATGCAAAATATTTAGGGTATCTAATTCCCTTTGATTCACGAAGTAACGTTATGCCGCTTCTTTGTATATGCTCTTGGATTTCTAGTAGCTATCTCGAGAGCTGAAATACTTCAATTCGATCCAAGTTGTTACTCGTTGGTATGAATTTTCAATTTGAATTTATGTCTGATTTATGCTCGGATTTGGATGATTAATTATCGATGATGATGGGTGTATATATAGGATTAAAGATCCAAAAAATTCTATGATTTCAGCATTAGATTTGGATCTGATTTCGTAATATTTTGTGGGCTTGAAATCTTCACATATTTTGGAGGTTTCTTCCTTAAGACTTGGTTGTTGATATTGCGTAATTTTTGAGCTTTAAGTCTTTGGCTTTTAATTGATCCTTGATGTTTAAAATATCTAAACTTTCTGGAATTGCTTGCATGATGAATTCTGGACCTTGAATTGGTCCTGTCAATTACAGTCTTGAACAATTTTTAATGGAACTTTGTTTACACTTTCTGGTTGACTAATTTTAAATTATACTTTGCCATTAAAATTTGAATGGAATTTTTTATGCTTCCTGGAGATTTAAAAAACTGAACAGAATATTATCCTTGATATGCCACAAATAAGAACTGATGCTATACTTGAACTTGTGAATAGATACTTCACTGAAGTAATTTTCTCTTGAAGTTGTTTATATACATTTGAACTAATATTACACTTGATTTTCCTCGACCTTGGACTGATGCCTTGATTTCTACACATTCTGATGCTAAACACGTTGATAAGAACAGATTTAATACTTGATCAATTTTTTAGTTGATAATGCTCTTTGAAATTTGGGGTATTCGGCATGTCTGATCTACTTCATTGGTATTGATTGAGCCTTGTTCCATTTTACTTGAGATTAAACTTATTTGTTTTGGCACTTGAACTTGCAATTTCTTTTGAAATTGTTGATCATTATTGGGTGCTTATTTTCGCCTTTTCCTTGGTTTCTTCTTGAACATGATATTGCACTAATATAAGCACAAATGATACTCCACTTGATTCTGCATGTGATACATGCACCATCCGAAATCACTTTGTCGCCTTCTAATTGCTTTTCGTAGGCAGCTTGTACATGTATATAACACCGATGCACTCCATTTTCTTGGCTTTGCATTTATATCAAACTGATGCACTCTGTTACTAAAGTAGATCATGAACTTGACTAATTCATTTGGGTTGTGTAGTTGGCATTTAAAAACTCCCATTTGGGTACTGTCTTTTCCTTTTACTGGTTGCTCTATTGTATTTCCATTGGCTCTTGTCTGGCTTGACCATTGTGTTATGCTACATGTATTTGCAGGGCGAGATCATGCTGCTATGCTCATTTTCATTGTTGCATTAATATGGGCTTTGCACTTGCACTTGTAAATGCTGACTGTTCATTGTTGTACACCCGGCTGCTGGTCCATGTTCATGTGCATTGTGCTTGGTCTTTATCTTAGCAGACCTGTATTGGTCTGACTTGTACACTTGGCTCTTTTGAATTTTCTGAACCACTGTTCCTACTTTGTATGTACACACACACACATATATATGTGTTTGTGTTGCATATGTACTGGATTTCTTGGTTCATGTCCATTCACGTTGTTTGACCGTATTGTCCCTGCACAGAAATATGTGTATATACATACACATATGCGTGTATACATGTATAGTACATGCATAATATATATATATATATGCGAGCAATATAGTCGACGTCTACCTTGTGGTATTTACAGTGCACTGTGAATATCACAAGCTGTCTAGACACAGATGGATATATATATATATATATATATATATATATATCAAACCAAGTCTCAAAAAATGATGTGAAACACACCAAAATTCTGAGGTAAATAAATTTATATTTTCTTGTATTTAATTCTATTATTGTTCCAGTTTACTGTGTGTGTTTTTATGACAGGTATGAAGTCGACTAGATTGGATTGGAAGCACGTGAAGACTCATTGTCAGTGTTTGTGTATGTATATGTAACTGCGAGTCCGTATAGTAATCAGAGTGACAAAGAGTGATGTGTTGTGAGGAAAAATTGTATATGAAATCGATGGATAAAATTGTACTGAAATAAAAATATGTTTTTGTTGTTCAATTCAGTTTGTCCATTTTGTTTGAATTCTTTTCATAGTACAATTTCATGTGATATTTATTCAAGTGTGTCATGTCTTGATTAAATAGAAATATCTGAACATATTCAAGTATGTTGTAAATAGTGGAGTCAGTGATATGTACAATTTCAAATGTAGAAATAAAATATTTATTTCAATAAAAATACTATTTGAATATTCAATTATGTATAATAGTATTCTATTCAGATAAATATTTATTTTTGTATGTGATGTGAAATATAGAATAGTACTATTTACAAACACGTTTATAAAATAATATATATGTTTGTTATCATCAAATGAAAATCATATTGTTACACTCAACATGGAGCTAACATCTTAAGTTCCAATATAATCAAAAGAATCATCATTTACATCTCAGAAAGAACCAAGAACTTTTCATTTTCTGGTCGAACCTTTTTAGGGAAATTAAGGTGAGTAATAGTGTTCTTATTT
Organism: Allium sativum; assembly: GCA_030737875.1. Classification (NCBI taxonomy): domain Eukaryota; kingdom Viridiplantae; phylum Streptophyta; class Magnoliopsida; order Asparagales; family Amaryllidaceae; genus Allium; species Allium sativum. Next base: position 328,234,276 of record CM060926.1, read on the forward strand.
ACTAATTTGAGAAGATTAGCATATAGATACTTATAATTCATGTTATGACACATATATAAGTTCGGGTTGATTTGGATTTGATTTGTGAAACCCGGATCTAATTAGGTCTGGGAGCATCGAACCAAATGTTCTTAGATTCGGATCATCAAACTGAGACTTTCCTATCTGGACTTTCCTTTTCGGACTTTCCTATCCGGAATTATTCCATCTGGAACTTATCCTATCTGAGATATGAAAAGGGAATGAGTTCGCGTAGTGAGGCATTACTCCTTGATAACGATTAGACTCTTTTGAAGTCCAACTCCAATATGACCATTTAAACCCGAGACGCAAGAAAAGTCTAAATAGGAAGTTCCACCAAGGATCTAGAGGGAACCATTGGGGTAACTCCTAAGTTGTTCCTTGCTATGGATACATGTGTAATGGAGATATCAATATTCGTAACCTTGGTACGTCATTAAGAGAGTAGCATAAGAACAAATTAGAGCCAATGCGGTCTGGACTGATCGGACCCAGAGCCAATGCAGTGTGGACTGGGTAGGGTTTTCAGCTATAACTCATGCGGTAGGGCATAACAATAGACATGTGAAGCTCATGCGGTAGGTCCCGCCAGTATCTCGATTGATTTGAGGTCCAAAGTATTGAATATTGTATGCTCAATACACTAAGTAAGTGAACGCAAGGATGTTTGCTATGATTAGATGATTTCTACCACAATGAAACATACTTCCACTTGTACTTAGTATCTTGATTGCCATACAGTAGAGTACATGATTATCTGTGCAAACTCATTGGATGCAAGGCCGGGTTAGGTATAACTCTTCGTACCTATTGTATTATCTTATTTAGTGATTAAGATTACTATCGCTCATAACAGACTTTGTTTGACATGGAGTTTTATGCATTGCTTCTTGTTACTCTGGGTGATCTTATATGAGCAGACTAGAGACAGGTAGGTGTGCTCGAGTAGCTGGTCGGAGACGAGCAGGAGGCTTCTACATACTATATATATATACACTATTATCCCTATTGCTTTCGTGGATCACTACTTTAGGAATTAGTAGCGTATCTATTTTAGAGATAGTATTCTCGAGATGTACTTATGACTCATTTGATGTTTTGGTGTTAATATGAATCTACTGCTCTGATATTTATGATTCAAGTTTCAGCTCATACACTGTCTCACTTGTTTTATATAATGACTTATGTTATTATTATATTTTATTCCATGCATTATGAGATATACGATGGGTTATATGGGTTTCCTTACTTCAATCGTTGGTGATCGTCCTATATTAGTTGAGCACAGTCACTGCACAACTCGTTGGGTGTCGACTGGTATAGGGCGGTTGTCACAGGTTTCCACAGTGTCCTCTTCCTACACATGAAGCGATTTTAAAAGGCGGTGCTCTAGTTTATTGTGGTACATTAAATGCAACTTATGCATCAATAAAATGTAACGACCCGGAAAATCTGAACCAATTTAAAAATTTTAAATTGGCTAAAATAATGGATCTTAAATATTTAAAATAAATATTTTAAATAATAGCAATGTAAAGTGAGTTTTAATCGACGTTTGAAAATAAATATAATTACTTTGAATTATAAACAAGGCCTGAAATGGCGCGGTAGTTTCAAAATTTGAATTCAAACTTTGTCGGACTGTACCGGGTGTAAAACAAAACGGATTTAAGTGAAACCAAAAATATTTAAATCTGTTAGTGAATACCTTTCTAACGAATCTGAAAAATCAAAGTTTCATAGCGGAAAGCAAAAGTTATGGCCTAATGAATTTTCAGAAAGGTCACTATAGAAATTATATAGCCCGTGAAAATGGCCATTTTGCATACGACCTCGGAATTCGACGAAACCACTTTTGTTGGATCCGGGATGTGAAGTTATTGCTAGGTTTCAAATTTCATAATTTTTGAAGCTAGTATGTGAGCGTGGCAAAGGAAAATGTGTTTTGATCAATTATAGTTAAATTGGATCGGCCAGAAATGGGCCTTTTTGCAAACGGTCTCAGAATTCGACGAAACTAGTTTTATTGGGACCGTATCGTCAAAACATATCTAGATTTATTTTTCTGGAATTTTTCGAATCAGTTTGTGGCCCTGGCAAATTGAAATGTACGTTCAAATCAAATATTGAATGTTATATATTTTAATTTGAAAGAAAACTGACTGAAACAGTCGAATGGGCCTACGAAACATATCCCATTGTGTTCGGAATGGGGGTAAAGCGCTAGGGGCGACAGTCGTTGGGCTTGGATTGGTGTTCGTGTGTGACAAGGGGTATTTTCAGATTTTTAAAATATATAAATAAATAAATAAAAACTATTGGTCAACGTCTCTCTCTCTCCCCGCTTTCTCTCTCTCCCTCAACCGAACGCATGGCGGAAAACTGTGAAACTTTCCCCCCTCGATTCCTCCTTCCACACTCAATAAAATCACTAGCTCCAGTTCAGGTTTTCGTAGAGATTCTCAAGGGCTTCACATCCATATAAATTTTGCTACCTATCATGGAGTATCCTGGTCGGATCGACGCTGTGAAGTCAGCAACTTTCAGTCGCCGCGGCCATCAGCAGGGACCACCGAGTGGGCCCCCACCACCACGTGCGGAGGCGCCCTTCCTCCTGCTTCGTCATGGCGCTGGCCGATCGTCCTGAAGTGGCGCGGATTTCGAGAAAAATGAAGACCTAGTTTCGAATCCAACCTGAGGTATAAGACTGTTATATATTAAACTGTTTTAATAGCACTTTTAAGCGCTACCGTTTTTGATTTCACTGTATAAATCATATCTTTTTCGTTTCTTGACGAAATTCAGTGAAACAAGAGACAGTGGACTCGTGTGGACGCCTTCTACATTCTAGAAGAGACCGCATATTTTTCTGAGCCTTCTGCTATTTTTGGTGGAGTGGAACCCAATGTGAGATTTCTAATTTATAAACGATATGGAAAACGACGATGTATAAATTACATAGTCGATGTATGAGTTATATAAGCGTTGTACACCTCATGTATAAGCGTTGTATAAGTTGTACGTTCGATGTATAAGTTATATATGCGTTGTAAAAATTATATATGTGTTGAAATAGAAGTGAAATGCTATATATATATATATATATATATATATATATATATATATATATATATATACGCCCCTCGTCCACAAACCATGGACGATATTTATTGCTTGTGATTGGTGTGAAAATTGATTGATAGTGAATGGTTGATTGGAATTGTTTGTGGTTGATATTGATTGATTGTGGTTGAAAAATACCCGTTTGTGGTTGAGAAATATTTGGTTGAAACCACATAGGATTAGTTTGTGGAAATGAAATAAATATATACATGCCGCCTGCGTGCGAACTAGATGCATGATTCCCCATTGTCAAAAACCGCGAGGTTTTAAGGTAGAGCGAGGAGCCGTACTAGGGACGGTCCCGTTTTAACTACCCTGCCGTTATGCTGCCGAAATTTTGAATAATATTCATGTGTTTGAATTATTTTCATTTGTTGAAACTATATTTATTCGTTGAATAGAAAGCCTTCATGTGTTGAATCGATATTCATTCGTTGGATAGAAATTCATGTGTTGAATGGTATTCGTGTTTTAAATATAAAAATCACATTTTTATCTATATATACAAACTATAGAAAACCTTCATGTGTTGAATCGATATTCATTCGTTGAATTGAAATTCATGTGTTGAATGGTATTCATATTTTGAAATAAATTGTTTTATAATAAAAATCACATTTTTATCATCTAAATGAACTATATAAAATAATCTTGTTTTGAAAGAAATTGTTTTATAATAAAAATCCTATTTTTATTACCTATATGAACTATATAAAATAATAGTGTTTTGAAATGAATTGTTTTACAATAAAAATCACATTTTTATTATATACATGAATTGTTAAATATAGTGAAGTGTAGAAATAGAAAACAGTTAGATAAAAATATCATTTTTATCAAATGTATGAAAAGAATATAGCTTTGAAATCGAAGAATCGATATATATATATATATAAATAGAATTAAAATATATCGAATAACGAAGCTGCAGTTCGTATTTTGAAACCGTAATTTCAAACGATTATACCGGGGGATCCGACCATCGGATTTTCCCGAAACCACAACTGTTGTGTTCGCTTTGGAAATATCTTTCCAACGGCACCAACTTTGTAAAAATCCAACGGTTTGATTGTCTGGAATGTTTAATTCAAATCTGAAGAAAAACAGCGCCAGAATCGATTATATATATATATATATATATATATATATATATATATATATATATATAATCGAATAACGACACTGCAGTTCGTATTTTGAAATCGAAACTTCAAACAATTATACCGGGAGATCCGACCATCGGAATTTCCCGAAACTGGAACCGTTGGATTCGTTTTGAAAAGATCTTTCTAATGATGTAAATTTTGTGAAGATCCAACGGTTAGATTTTCAGATATGTGTAAATCAAATCTGAAGAAAAACAGTGTCACGGCCGCGTTATGGCCCGAAGCGTCGTTTTGAATAAATTGGCTATTTTAAAATAAATAAAAATAACGATAAATCGTTATAAAATATTATAAACGATATGGATGTGAAATTTAGAAATTAACTGAAGGTTGACTAAGTCGAATGGTTTTCTGGTTGTTGATCTGATGTTGGTTTCAGCCTTCGGGGTTAATATTTGGTAAATCGTTCTCTTACTGATTGACGGTTAGTGACTAATGAATTGAAATGATGCGTATGTATGTTAGTGTTGCACTTGTTTATTATATACACGAGTTGCTCAGAAAGACCGGGTTTATCCCATTCTGAATAACTGAATCGACGATAAGAAGTCGAAGATGAAGACGGGGGTTGAAGACCGATCTTAACCTCGTTTGGATGGTCACTGAGGTCCTGATTGGGAGGCATCCCGAAATATGTATAATGAGTGGTGATCGTCCAGACGTACATGGGGATCGATGAATATGCGAGGTATTTAGTGCCTCCGGTTTCGTTCAGACCCAGAACGGACTTGCAAATGGACAGTGTGCCTGACATTGGAATTTATTCTGTGTGATTGATAGCTATTAGTTGCACGGTGTGAATTGTCTGTGTGGCATGCTAAGATGCAGTGAGCAAGGCTACTGTTGAAAAGCAAAGTCTTGTGGTGATGATCAAAGCACCGCCTGTGTGGCGTAGCTTTACGTATAACGTGAAATCGCGAGCCTCACACCCCGGTATGAACCAGAAACGGGAGAGGACCTCAGGGGGGACATGCGTTTCCTTCAAGCTAGAAGTGGCGTCAGTGGTTTTACATGTCTTGACGAGTTTGACTTATGTGGTTGTGACTGTCGTGAGGCGCCTCAGTTTGATCGGACGATCCGGGTCCGATGGAGTCATTCTTTGGCTCATTTACGCCCCATAGGGCGGGGAAACGTATTGTTCAGGAATTTTAATCCACATCGGTGGACCGGCCCTGACGATCCAAGGGTCACTCGAGCTCTGATCCTGGGACATGGGCTAGATTGTCTCGAAGTCGGTAAGGACTATCTTTTGCCTTGGTTCATGACGGAAATCCAATTTCCAAATACGGCATTGTGCAGTTTTGATTATATATATATATATATATATGGCGACATGATATATGGTACCCATGCCGTCTATGATTGATGGTTATGATTGAAATTGTTTTTGAAACTTATAAACACTAGTAATAATATCAAATGCTTTTTTTTATTCGTATCAAGCATATTTTGGCCATTATAAGGTAAAGCTCTATCCTCCGGTTTGCGTTGCATTGTGTGATGGGAACTGAGTCTTATAATGGCTTCATTTTTATAAAAAGCATTGCGATGTTTAAAAGAATGGTTTGTTTTAAAGCACTGGCAATCCAATGGAGTAAACCCGTTCCACGAAAGTGGCGTGGTTCTGTGATTAGCCATATTTTAAATGTGTTGAGTAGATTTCTCATACCAGTCCCATGACTGACTCGTAGTTTGTTTCACTTTCAAACTCGGGTGCCCCTTTTCTACATGCGCAGCCTTGTGTTCAGGTTTTAGCTGGCTTTCTATGGATAGCTGGAGCTGAAGATGGATTCTATCATTTATCTATTTTATGCTGTTCAGCTCCTATTTTACATATTTTGTTTGTTTCCGCTGTAGACATTTATGTATAGCTGAACTGTATTTGTACTAAGTATGATCCTGTATACTGTGTAACTCTGATGTTTATGTTTTTCCAGTATATTCTATTGTTCATTATCTGGGGTATTTATTTAATTCTGTTCTGCTATTATCTGTTTCTGTGTTATATTCCAAAGATTACCCTTGCCACCGTCAGTACGGGAAATGGGGTCGTCACATAAAATATAATAAATAGCAATTGCCATTATAAAAATTAGCAACTGCCGTTATAATTCAATTTCATAATATTCCATGGGTTTTCAAGCTTAGTTGGCATCTTTTTTTTCTTTTTCATGTAGCATAGTCTTGTTGGATATGAAGAAGGTCAACCGAGATCATTACTTAAGAAGTTGTTCTTACCGATCTTCCAGTCCTAACTTTTTTAACTTTTTAACAGTTACATCATCTCAATAACATATTAAAATCATCCATCTTTATATTGTCCCATTATATTTTTAGGTAACTAATGAGGAGGATAAAGAACAAATGACAGACCCGAAATCCCCCTAATAGGAAATCACGGATTGTACTGAGGACAAGACGAATCAGAACACAAACGGAAGAACATTACAGTGCTTATTACAACAATTTCATCAGATTACAAGAATATACAGAGTATGAATAAATAAAATACATTCGATAAATATCAAAGATTACAATAAATTACATAGCAGCGGAAAATAATACAAAACACAACTGAAAGAGATAAACGGATACAGAGCTTTTCGGATATCGTTCCAGCTGTAAATCAGGATCCTGTAAATATAAATCTACAAAACCGAAACTACTAGCTGCCCATGGAAAATAAAAGCATCCAGAGTTTAGGTTAAAACAATAAACTCCGGGTTAGTCATGTGACTGGTGTGAGAACTAAGTGTGACACCTCACTTCCATTAATGTCACTCACAAAGGGAATGCATTAACTTCTATGGAGCGTTTTAAGTGTGTATAGAACAGAAACTTAACAACAAGACAGATATAAAACAGTACTTGAAAATTTAAAACTTCATTCATTGTAGCGGTAAACAAATAAGTTTGATTACATCATCAAAAACCAAAGACTAGACTCAAGTACATAATATCCATCTAGACTAAATCTGAGTACATAAATTAAAAGACATAACCCCAACATAAAATAGCCATAAATAAGATAGGCTGAACTTTTACTTCAGCGATCCAAGCAACTTCTAAAAGCAAGAGATAACGCTGCCAAAATCAAGCTCCACTAGCACTAGTCCCACCGTGAGCACCTTGGAGGGGGGGAAAGGAAGAAAAGAGGTGGAAACAAAGGGGGGTCAGACATAAAGTCTAGCGAGTGCAATAACTTTAACAATATAATCAATAAGTAACTGGGATAAGGCATAAGCTGGAAAAAAAGGAAATGACTGTGAACAAATGGGTATGGCAGAGCAAACAAAGGAAATAAGATGAACAAAGATAACGTTAAAGGCGCACCTAATCACTATAAGATAATTTCTACACTGCACCACACCAAACACCCCAAAAGTTGATCCCTCCTACAGAACTTAATAATGATAATGGTAGTTTCATGTACCCCTAGCTGCCTTCATAGGTGCCGCCTGCCCCTATCTCCACTAGGTGTACCCACTACCCCCCTTTCGATCGGCTCCCTAACTCATAGATACCCGTGCTGGCCCCACAGTAGGGTGTATCACTCCCCAAAGTGGCAACCCGATACCGCCAAGGTGCACGACTTATATCTACATGATGTAACAACGTCTTACCTACCAGCCCGGGCCCACACACGCATATGACCCCATTGGACTTGTATTGCCACCGCTAACCCGTTTTGACCTCTTATAATCAAACCCAGTATGCGTGTCCCGTCCTCGACTTGGGTCGAGCCCACAAAGATACTTAATGGGTTACTGGTTTGAAAAGGGCCCCTATGCATGACACAAGCTTTCCACCTATGCTTGGTCCCCTCTAAGGTTTTTCCCCACTTAACCCCATTTTATTCATGTCTTCTTACATGTTTCAATCTTGGTTAAGTGCATCTAATCGTATTTCACATGCCACCCAAGGCACCCTCTTAATTTCACATGCCACCCAAAGTACCCACTTAACCCCCTCATGTCCCACCACATGTTTATCTGGTTAAGTGTTTCTTAATTCATTAACGCCGTAACCTTGTAAAGACCTCCCACATTAGACGGGCATTTGTGGCAGCTGGATTTGTCGGGCGGGTTCGGGCAGTCTTACACCACAAACGAGCCTAACCTCGTGTCTTTACAACTGTTACACATTTAATTCATGCCTTTGACCTCTCACATTAGACTGGCATATGTGGCTGCTGGATTTGCCGGGCGGGTCCGGCCAGTCTTACACCACAAAAGAGTCTAACCTCGTGTTTGAGGCGGTTATTATTATACATCTTCATTTAACCCCAAATTGGATTAATATTTCTAAATTTGTCAATAAATTCCAAATATACTTATGTCCATAATTGTCTCTTAAAATTATGCCCATAAATGCCAATTTTTTCAATTAGTGTCTTAAATTAATTGTATGCCTTTTTCAGGCCATTTATGCCAATTCTCAATAGGTGTATATTCAATATTACACCCATCATCCCCACGTTGTTCGTTCGTTTATCATGACATATATATATATATATATATATATATTAGATTAGCAATTAGTCTAACACATAAAAAGGAAGAAATGCCGCAAATCTGCATAAAATACAAATTCGATCTAATCTTACAAATAAGGATTACCATATATCTAGCATAAACATGTTATTGTCATGAATCTAAACATAGGCCTAAAGGTTTGAACTTGCATATATATATATATATATATATATATATATATATATAGTTTTTCACCTAAAACTTGCATAGGCCATAGTCACAAACTTTCATAAAACTATGTATGTCATAGATCTAAATCTAAAGGTGTAAACTTGCATAGGCAATAGTCACAAAATATGTATGTCATAGGTCTAATCATAAAGGTGTAAACTTGCAGAGGCAATAGTTACAAATTATGTATGTCATAGATCTAATCATAAAATGATGTCAAACGTGAATCAAGTTGAACATAGGTGATTTGGCATATGAAAAGGGATCCACAACAAAACTACCATTATGAACAACTAGCATATATTCACAAAATATCACATTTTTCCAATGTTTCACAAACATAGCCATATAACCCAATTTATAACTCAACCCAATTAACTTATTAATTATCTTATTAAAGAAATTGAACTCACTACTCAAAGAATGTCTTGCGTTCTGGGATTTGAATTTTGTAGTTGAATTAGCTCGCCTTTGAATTAGACAAATTCGTTGTTTAGATTTTGTGTTGAACTGAATTGAGTTGCTTTACTTTGCTTCTAGTTGGTGGCGGCTACTCTAGGTTTTGGAGTGACAGCTTGACGGCCATTGATCTAATTTTTGATTAGGTTTAGGGTTTGGCTCTACATGTGTTTATATAGAATTTAGGATTAATTTAGGCCATACGATCAACCAAGAAGCAAACTGAACCATCCAAACAAGATAGGGTGACACCTCAGCCCTAATGACTCAGCACTGAGTCACAAAATCGTCATCTCTCAGATCTGCCGGGGGGGCAGGTCGACCCCCAGGTCGACCTGTAGGGGGGAGGTCGACACTAGGGTCGACCCCCTGGCCGACCTGGGTCCTGGGCGGGAATTTTCCCGTCCAGCCCGCTTATGACTTCTGATTTGAATTTTGAATATGTTTTGAGCTGTTTGAATTTATTTGAATTTTTCTGGAAACTTCCAACAGCCATAACTTCTTCATACGAAGTCCAATTTACGCAAACTCGGACTCTATCTCAACCAGAATTCCGAGACGAACGCAATAGCGTAACCCATTTCCCTTGATTCTCACATTTTAAAATTAAGTACTCTTAAATTTGTTAACATTAATATTAAAATTACAGGGTGTTACATTTTCCCCTCCTTAAAGGATTTCGCCCCCGAAATCTCCAAGTTAAGGATAATGCATATCCTAACATCCAATCATCCATCTACTCAACCATCAAACACAGGCATCCATTATCCTTACAAAATTTCTAACGCTGTATGAACATATGCAAGAAGTGTGTGTACATGTCCGTATCTAATGCAAAATCAGGCGGTCTACTGATTAAGTTGACCTCCTTGATGCAAATCATGATAGTGCCATGCGTCCATTATGTATGCGAAAGAATCCTATCGATACATATTATTTCTACATGTGTGCACAACCATTCATTAATATGCAGCATCCATATGATAACACAACCATTATACATCCATTAATTTAAATATGCACACACATTTTTATGCAACATGAAGGTGATTGAGCCGATCTAGTGCCTAAGGTGTGTGTATATGTATCCACGAGCAACCATTAGCAACCACTTGCATCCATTTGCATCAATCAAACATAACATGTCTCAAACACATGTTTCAACCATAGGGTCCTGCCTAACTAAAGATCGAAGATGTCATCGCAAAGATAATACTAAAAGATAGGACAAGTATTAACAAAGCGGTAGAAAAAAGGAGAAATTAAAACATACCCTCAAAAAGGAAAGGGTACAACGTACGCATCTTATCTTCCGTCTCCCAAGTCGAGTCTCTTTGATCATCTCCCCATTGCACTTTGACCAACTTGACCTCTTTGTTGCAAAGCTTTTTGACCTCCGATCCGAGAATGCTTGTAGGAGCTCGTCTGATTGTGGCATTGCGCTCTACTTCCACTTCTTCGAGCATGCTCGGCTCTACCACTTCCGCCATATCATGTAAACACTTACGCAAATGTGAAACGTGAAACACGTCATGAACTCCGCTGAGCCTCTCTGGTAACTTTACTCTGTACGCCATCTGTCCAGTCCTCTCTGTAATTGGAAAGGGTTCTACGAACCTTGGTGCCAACTTCCCTACCGATCCAAAGAGGACTACGTTTCTCAACGGTGACACCTTAATAAAAATCGTGTCCCCAACATTGAATTCAAGATCGGTTCATCTCTTATCAGCATATGAATTCTGTCGGTCCTGTGCCATCTTCATTCGCCGTCGAATCAGGTCTATCTTCTCCGAAGTCTCCCTAATCATGTCGGGTCCAAGCAAAACCTTATCCGTGGATTCCCACCAACATGTAGGTAATCGGCACGGTCGTCCTTAAAGAGCCTCAAAAGGTGCCATGCCAATGCTAGCCTGAAAACTATTATTATAGGCGAATTCTACTAGTGGAAGATGTTCTTCCCATGTTCCTCCAAAGTCTAGAATGCATAGCCTCAGAAGGTCTTCTAGAATCCGATTCACCCTCTCGGTCTGGCCGTCCGTCTGAGGATGATAAGTGGTACTTAAGCATAATTGCGTTCCAATCACCTCTTGTAAGCTTTTCCAAAATTCGCGTAACACCCCACCTCCGCTAGGTTCACTCTTTCGGGGGCACTAGTTTCTAGGGGGCGTTAGAACTGGGTAAGCATGCATAATGATGTATCAAGGCAGAACAAGAACATAAATATATATGTAAAACAGAGTAAGTGAGAATAAAACAGCGGAATATCTCAAACCATCTCAAAACAAGTCTAGTACATCATAAAGTCAACTGCCAAAATAAACATGTCTAGTACATCATAAACAGAAATACTGAAATACATAGTGCTATCCCCAAAATAAAGATGATAAACCATAGCGAGCTCAATGTCCAGACATACATGAGCTATCCAGCAAACAAGCAAGCGATCCAAGCTAAGCACCATTGTTCCCTCCCTGAGAACCTGGGGGGGAAACGGAAGAAAAGAAGCGAAAGAAAACAGGTCAGTCAAAAAGACTGGTAAGCCCTACTACGATCAGTCTATAAACTAATAAAGTTAGCATCATGATGGAAACTGAGATGAACATACTGGCAATAGATAAAGGTGTCATCACATAAAGAAGATTTAGCTTTGCACCCCAGTGTACTAGCAAACTAACATAACAGGTATTGATCCCTCAGCCCAAACTTTGGCCCAATAACATGAGGTGACCTTAATACAAGGTCCAGCCCAACGGTCTAGTCGATCGGCTCCCTATAGACCTAACACGTCAAGTGTTGGTGTCCATACGGCCCACATATGGTTGTAGTCAGACTGTGCTGGGTCCACCTTCGGGTGTATCAAGCCCTCGGGTGTCAACCCCAGACACCTAAGCAATAATGCACAGTCTAAACCTACTGGTACCCGTGCCTCGAGTTTGTCCAACACCGGACTACGTGCACGTCCGTAGCCCGCCTGGACCCGCACCGCTGTACCACTCAGCCGTCGCTTTGGTCGCTTACATCAGTCCAGTAATCGTGCCCCGCCCTAGCCTAGCCTCTAGGGTTGTGAATGATACCAAACTGGGATTACTGCTGGAACAGACCACGTTGCTAGGGTTTTCTAAGAGGGTTAAGTGTGGTTTAACCCCTCACTAATCATGGATTAAATTAGTTAAGTGTAACCAACAGTTCACCACTTAACCCCATTTAATCCCTCGTATCCCCAAAATTGGTTAAGTATTAGTGGGCCATGACTTAACCCTAATCATGAGGCATTAATTAATTTAATTGTGCCTTAACCTCTCACATTAGACTTTGTTGCGGTTACCTAGTTAAGCCGGTGGGTTCCGGGTAGATTTACACCACAACTTGGTCTAACCTCGGGTCTTGGCACCACATGACCAACTTCTCACATTGGATCCTATTGTTTGTAGCCACTAGTTAAGCCGGTAGGCTCCGGGTAGAATTACGCTACAAACTCAACCCAACCTCGAGTTGGCCACACTTATGTTTTCTAAGTGTCATGTCCACTTTATTTTCAAAACATAATTACAAGTTTAACAAATACTTGGGTAGACCTAACTTAATAGGTAAATTCCCAAGGGGTAGACCTAACTTAATAGGTAAATTCCCAATCTTATATTTTTATGTATTTTAAGTTTTACCCAAACCCCCCAACGTCATTCTATCGCTTACATATTCGTCATAACGCATAAAGGATAGAAAGAGGGAACTTGGCACAACATACATGATGAATCTTACATATCATAATAAACATGCATAACATGTTGGACTTGCATAACTTAGCATAGTGAACTTGCATAAACATGCATAACTTGTTAAACTTGCAAATCATGGCATAGTGAACTTGCATAAACATGCATAACTCAATAAACTTGCAAATCATGGCATAGTGAACTTGCATAAACATGCATAACTCAATAAACTTGCAAATCATGGCTTAGTGAACTTGCATAAACATGCATAACTCAATAAACTTGCAAATCATGGCATAGTGAACTTGCATAAACATGCATAACTCAATAAACTTGCAAATCATGGCTTAGTGAACTTGCATAAACATGCATAACTCAATAAACTTGCAAATCATGGCATAGTGAACTTGCATAAACATGCATAACTCAATAAACTTGCAAATCATGGCTTAGTGAACTTGCATAAACATGCATAACTCAATAAACTTGCATAAATCCCAACTTTCATCACATATTAACTTTAGAGTTTCTAAAATGAAGGTAAGAGGGCTTAAAAATATTATGAAGACACAAATCTACAAGTAAAGATTGAGAAGCCCTTTATGCAAGCATAAAAACCCAAACAAAGCTCCAATAAGAAACACCCTTAACAAAAATCCCAAAAACTCTAGCTTAGCAAATAAAACTTGCAACTTGATGATGTATGCAAGCTAATGATCATTCATACAACTTAGAAATGCTTGTATGAACATCATAATCTTCATAGGAATGATTTATGAAGAGGGTGGAGGCTAGGGTTTTTAAGTGGTGGCCATTTGAGAAATCAATTTGACATAGTTTGGTTGCTAGAATGAATAATGGGGTTTTAGGGTAGAATTAGGGTCATATTTATAGAAGATTAGAGTGTTTTTAGCCCTAGGATTAACCCTAGGTTGAATTAGGTCCATCAGATTTCGGAATTCTCCAGAACCAAGCCACACAACCAAGCCTAGATCAGAAATGGTGCGCCAGGCAAAACTGCCCGGCCACCCCGTGTCGACAGGGCTGTCGACATGGCAGTCGACACCCTTAGACCCCTGTCAACATGCCTGTCGACTTATGGGGTCTTGGCGGGAGTTTTCCCGCCTGACGCCAGTTGTGCCCTAACCCTTGTTTTTAACTTAAAATTTAAATCTGTTTTTAATATGGAAATTTCTGAAAACTTCAATGGGCCTTAACTGGGTCATACGGACTCCGATTTTCGAAAACTCGGACTCTATTTCGCGTATTTTTCCGAGACGAACGCAATGGCATAGCCCGTTTCCCTTGATTCAGATTTTATAGTTAAATTCTGCCTCAATTTATATTATAACAGGTTATTGAAAATACGGGTTGTTACATTCTCCCCTCCTTATAGGATTTCGTCCCCGAAATCTTCAAGTTAGGAAGAACATATCCTACCATCCAACATCCATCTACTCAAAACATCATCCACGAGCAACCATTGTCCTTAAAAGATTCTAAATGCTGTATGAACGTATGCAAAAGTGTGTGTATATGTACTTATCTAATGCAAAGATCAATGCAAAATATGTTAGTGAAATGTATCCATATGTATGCAAATCCCTATCATAATGTATAATATCTACATGCGTGCTCAATCATACATCCATATGCAACATCCATGTGATAGCGTACAAATTTCATCCAAGAATAAGCATAAACACTCATGCACATGCAATATGTGGAGTGTGTGAGCCGATCTAGTGCCTAATGTGTATCATGCATCCACGAGTAACCACTTGCAAACACTTGCAACCATCAAACATAACATGTCTCAAACACATGTTTCATCCAAAGGATTCTACCTAAGGTTCTCATGATAAGATAGACACAATGAACTAGATAAACTAGATAGACATGGAAAGATAAAGAGATTGAGAGTGTACCCTCAAAAAGGAATGGATAAAGCCTACGCATCTTCTCTTCAGTTTCCCAAGTTGCGTCTTCCTCGGCTTCACCCCATTGAACCTTCACCAACTTGACCTCACGATTCCTTAGCTTCTTGATCTCTGTCCCCAAGATACAAATCAGAGCTCTCCTCAAGGTAGCTTCTTTCTCTACTTCCACATCTTCTAGAACACTTGGCTCAACCACCTCTGCTGACTTATGCAAACACTTCCGGAGATGCGAAACATGAAAAACATTATGCACTCCAGCTAGCTTCTCGGGCAATTCCACTCTATAGGCCATCTGCCCGATCCTCTCTACAACTGGAAACGGTCCAACAAATCTTGGTGCTAACTTTCCTACTGCTCCAAACCGAACCACATTCCGCAAAGGAAAAACCTTCACGAAAACCATATCCCCAACATCAAACTCCAAATCAGTCCTTCGCCTATCAGCATAAGATATATGTCTGTCTTGGGCCGCTTTCATCCGTCTTCTAATCAACTCGACCTTCTCGGATGTATCTCTAATCATGTCAGGTCCAAGTATAAGCTTATCTGTAGTCTCCCACCAACATGTAGGTGACTTGCACGGCCTCCCATATAAAGCCTCAAATGGTGCCATCCCAATGCTCGCTTGATAACTGTTATTATAAGCAAATTCCACAAGAGGAAGATGGTCTTCCCAAGTACCACCAAAATCCAGAATGCAAAGCCTCAACAAGTCCTCAAGTACCCTATTCACCCTTTCTGTCTGACCGTCCGTTTGTGGGTGATAAGCCGTACTCAGGTTCAACCTCGTGCCCAGAGCTTCCTGCAAACTGTTCCAGAACTGACTAGTAAAGATGGGGTCTCGGTCACTGACTATGCTAGAAGGGACTCCATGTAGTCGTACTATCTCACGAAGATATACTGATGCTAGTCCAGATGCGGTCCTTTTGCTCTTCACCGGAATGAAATGAGCACTCTTCGTAAGCCTATCCACAATGACCCATATGCTTGTATTCCCTTTTCTTGACCTTGGCAATCCGTCAACAAAGTCCATAGAAATACTCTCCCACTTCCATAGCGGGACCTCTAGAGGACGCAATAGCCCACCGGGCTTCTTCGACTCGGCTTTTACTCTCTGACAAACAACACATCTAGAGACAAACTCTGCCACATCCTTCTTCATTCCAGGCCAGAAGAAAATGCGCTTCATATCCTTATACATCTTATCTCCACCCGGATGTATAGTCAACTTGGAGCGATGTGCTTCCTCAAGAACTTTCCTCACCAAGTCCTCCACCATCGGAACACAAAGCCTTCCGTCTCTCCTCAGCCAACCCTTATCATCTATAGAATATCGAGCAAGGTGACTAGATGTCTCCCCTCGAATCAGCTTATCCATAATCTCAATCATCTGAGGGTCTTCCTTCTGCGAAGCCCCAACTTGATCCAGAAGGGTAGGCCTGAGTTCCAGGGATGCTAAAGAACCGGTCATCGACTCCATCGCCAAAGAGAAATCAAAGGTTGCCAAGAACTCTAAATTCTTCATCTCAACAAATAGAGGACTTAGTGTCAACCTTTTTCTACTCAACGCATCCGCTACAACATTCCCCTTGCCAGGGGTATAGGCTATATCAAAATCGTAGGACGCCAAGAATTCCATCCACCTTTGCTGCCTCAAGTTCAGATCCTTCTGCGAAAAGAGATACTTCGAAGACTTATGATCAATATACAGCTCAAATCTCTCTCCCAGAAGATAATGACGCCAAGCCTTGAGTGCATATACTATCGCTGCCAGCTCTAGATCATGAGTGGGATAATTCTTCTCATGCACCTTAAGTTGCCTACCACCAAAACATATAACTCTGCCTTCTTGCATCAGAACGGCGCCCAATCCCGTGCCACAAGCATCAGTGTACACGGTAAACATCTTACCACCATCGGTAAAGATAGAACTGGTGCTGAGGTAAGGGCTCTCTTGAGTCTCTGAAAAGAAAGCTCACAGTCCATATCCCAAGCAAAAACTAAGTTCTTCTTCGTCAACTTAGTAAGAGGAGCGGATATCTTCGCGAAGTCCTTGATGAACTTCCGGTAAAAACCTGCAAGACCTAGAAAACTTCTCACTTCGGTTGCATTCCTTGGAGTCTTCCAATCCTGCACAGCAACTACTTTAGCGGGATCCACCGCCAAGCCTTGCTTAGATACTATATGCCCAAGGAACCGAACTTCCCTTCTCCAAAAGTGACACTTGGAGAACTTGGCCTTTAACTGATGCGCTCTAAGCGTATCCATCACCTCTACAAGATGCCTCGCGTGCTCTTCTTCATCCTTAGAGAAGATCAGAATATCATCCACAAAGACCACGACAAACTTGTTCAAGAACTCTCGAAACACCCTACTCATCAAGTCCACGAAATACGCGGGTGCATTCGTCAAACCGAACGGCATAACAAGCCATTCAAAGAATCCATCTGGAGTTCTGAATGCAGTCTTGTCTATACTATCTTCAGCCACTCTGAGCTGATGAAATCTAGTAGCAAGATCAAGCTGAGAGAAAACAGAAGCACCAACAAGCTGGTCAAAAAGATCATCAATCCTCGGTAATGGGTGTCTGTTCTTCTTAGTCAGCTTATTCAATTCTCTATAGTCCACACAAAGTCGAAGAGAACCATCTGCCTTAGTAGCAAACACCACAGGCGCTCCCCATTCGGATATACTTCGTCTGATGAAGTTCTTCTCAAGCAACTCCTTTACTTGCTTGCTGAGCTCCCGTCTCTCACGTGGAGCCATGTGCCGAACGGGAAAAGAAACAGGCTTAGCATTATCCACCAGATAAATGCGAAAATCAATCTCTCGTTTAGGGGGCAACCCCTTAACTTCTTCAAAAACATCTGGATAATCTCGGACCACCCTTACAGACTGAAGGGTTTCCTCTGACGAGTCGAGAGATTCAAGATAGCACAGCATGACGGGATCCTTCGGATTGCATGAAATCTCTAAGGTGTTGCCAAGGCGAGTCACAAGCCTCACAACCCTATGCTCACAATCAAGAATGGCTCCATGTCTAGACAGCCAATCCATGCCCAAGATCAATCCGTATCCCCTGAAACCAAGAACATACGCACTACACAAGAACTCTACACTGAGCATAGAGATCCTCAGATCCTCACATATCATAGATAGATGAGCAGAACCCCCAATGGGATTCGAAACACAAACGGGATCATCCACTAAGCTAGTACTAAGGTGCAAACTATCAACAAGATCAGATGAAATAAAGCTATGTGATGCACTAGAATCAAACAAGGTACGAACTGGAAGATCGGAAACATAAACAAGGTTCTCAACAGAAACACTACCTCGATCGGGAACTGGAGCGGTATTGAGAGCATGAACTTGCCCTCCTGAAGGTCCAGCACGCTGAGTCTGACCCTGCCCTTTCTTCTTCGGGCATTCCTTGCTGAAGTGTCCAGTCTCACCACAGGAAAAACATCCACCACTAAGCTTCCTTTTCTTCTTCCTACAATCCTTAGCAAAGTGTCCAGGCGCACCACAGTAATTGCACTTTCCCTTGCCATTGTTGTTGTTCCCCTTCTTGTTCTTGCTCTGATTCCCCTGACTGCTTTGACCACCTTGATTGCCTTTACCCTGAGAATCAGTCTTCTTTGCTTGAGTATCACTCGACTTGACCTCTTTCTTTCCATCTCCCTGAAGTAGAGCCATATCAACCAAACTCTCAAAAGTAGCCCCATGCGGAATATGTGACATCGCCAAACCCTGCAGCGGCTCATTCAACCCTCTAGCAAATCGAAGAGCCTTCTTCTCAGGAGTGTTCACCATATCCAAACCAAAACGGGCCAGCTGATTAAACTTGTTCACATACTCCTTGACAGACATATCACCTTGCTTTAATGCAATGAACTTCTCCATCTGTAAATTCGCCTCAGCAGAAGATAGAAACTTGGCCACAAATCTAGCCCTCAAATCGGCCCAAGTCTCGACGGGCCTCGTCCCATTGGTGACCTCCCACCAATAGGCTGCTTCGTCCTTCAAAAGCCACGTTGTCAGTAAGATCTTCCTCTCGTCATCAATCCTAAAGATAGCAAACAAGTCCTCAGTGTCTTTCAGCCAATTCCTAGCTTCAACAAAAGATTCCGTGCCTAGGAAATTCTTGCCTCCCATCGCCTTGAAGTCTTTACAAACCTTCGTGAACTCAACCTGAGGATGCTGAGGGGGAGGAGGAGGAAGAGGAGCCTCAGCAACTGGAGGAGGAGGGACAAGAACCACCGGAGGAGGGACATTAGGGGGAGGATTCTCAACTACAGGAGGAGGAGTGGGAGTAGGGTTTGCGGGGCCAGCTGCCGCCCTAGCTTCAAGAAGTCTCCTATACCAGAGTGGTACGTTTACTCCATCCGGGATGGCAAGATTCTCAGCCATACTGAAACGAAAGATAAGATAAGATTAGGTCAAGGGAACGAAGGATAACGCTAATGGCTTTTTGGGTAATAGCCTTTTAAAATACTAGACTTTTCTTTGGAAAATACTTTATACTTGTTTTGAAAATAGTTTTTCAAAAGTCTTTTAAAAACTTTTTTGTTCTTTCTTGTAAACCATATGCTTTGATACCAAATTTGTAACACCCCACCTCCGCTAGGGTCACTCTTTCGGGGCCACTAGCTTCTGGGGGGCGTTAGAACTGGGTAAGCATGCATAATGATGTATCAAGGCAGAACAAGAACATAAATATATATGTAAAACAGAGTAAGTGAGAATAAAACAGCGGAATATCTCAAACCATCTCAAAACAAGTCTAGTACATCATAAAGTCAACTGCCAAAATAAACATGTCTAGTACATCATAAACAGAAATACTGAAATACATAGTGCTATCCCCAAAATAAAGATGATAAACCATAGCGAGCTCAATGTCCAGACATACATGAGCTATCCAGCAAACAAGCAAGCGATCCAAGCTAAGCACCACTGTTCCCTCCCTGAGAACCTGGGGGGGGAAACGGAAGAAAAGAAGCGAAAGAAAACAGGTCAGTCAAAAAGACTGGTAAGCCCTACTACGATCAGTCTATAAACTAATAAAGTTAGCATCATGATGGAAACTGAGATGAACATACTGGCAATAGATAAAGGTGTCATCACATAAAGAAGATTTAGCTTTGCACCCCAGTGTACTAGCAAACTAACATAACAGGTATTGATCCCTCAGCCCAAACTTTGGCCCAATAACATGAGGTGACCTTAATACAAGGTCCAGCCCAACGGTCTAGTCGATCGGCTCCCTATAGACCTAACACGTCAAGTGTTGGTGTCCATACGGCCCACATATGGTTGTAGTCAGACTGTGCTGGGTCCACCTTCGGGTGTATCAAGCCCTCGGGTGTCAACCCCAGACACCTAAGCAATAATGCACAGTCTAAACCTACTGGTACCCGTGCCTCGAGTTTGTCCAACACCGGACTACGTGCACGTCCGTAGCCCGCCTGGACCCGCACCGCTGTACCACTCAGCCGTCGCTTTGGTCGCTTACATCAGTCCAGTAATCGTGCCCCGCCCTAGCCTAGCCTCTAGGGTTGTGAATGATACCAAACTGGGATTACTGCTGGAACAGACCACGTTGCTAGGGTTTTCTAAGAGGGTTAAGTGTGGTTTAACCCCTCACTAATCATGGATTAAATTAGTTAAGTGTAACCAACAGTTCACCACTTAACCCCATTTAATCCCTCGTATCCCCAAAATTGGTTAAGTATTAGTGGGCCATGACTTAACCCTAATCATGAGGCATTAATTAATTTAATTGTGCCTTAACCTCTCACATTAGACTTTGTTGCGGTTACCTAGTTAAGCCGGTGGGTTCCGGGTAGATTTACACCACAACTTGGTCTAACCTCGGGTCTTGGCACCACATGACCAACTTCTCACATTGGATCCTATTGTTTGTAGCCACTAGTTAAGCCGGTAGGTTCCGGGTAGAATTACGCTACAAACTCAACCCAACCTCGAGTTGGCCACACTTATGTTTTCTAAGTGTCATGTCCACTTTATTTTCAAAACATAATTACAAGTTTAACAAATACTTGGGTAGACCTAACTTAATAGGTAAATTCCCAAGGGGTAGACCTAACTTAATAGGTAAATTCCCAATCTTATATTTTTATGTATTTTAAGTTTTACCCAAACCCCCCAACGTCATTCTATCGCTTACATATTCGTCATAACGCATAAAGGATAGAAAGAGGGAACTTGGCACAACATACATGATGAATCTTACATATCATAATAAACATGCATAACATGTTGGACTTGCATAACTTAGCATAGTGAACTTGCATAAACATGCATAACTTGTTAAACTTGCAAATCATGGCATAGTGAACTTGCATAAACATGCATAACTCAATAAACTTGCAAATCATGGCATAGTGAACTTGCATAAACATGCATAACTCAATAAACTTGCAAATCATGGCTTAGTGAACTTGCATAAACATGCATAACTCAATAAACTTGCAAATCATGGCATAGTGAACTTGCATAAACATGCATAACTCAATAAACTTGCAAATCATGGCTTAGTGAACTTGCATAAACATGCATAACTCAATAAACTTGCAAATCATGGCATAGTGAACTTGCATAAACATGCATACTCAATAAACTTGCAAATCATGGCTTAGTGAACTTGCATAAACATGCATAACTCAATAAACTTGCATAAATCCCAACTTTCATCACATATTAACTTTAGAGTTTCTAAAATGAAGGTAAGAGGGCTTACAAATATTATGAAGACACAAATCTACAAGTAAAGATTGAGAAGCCCTTTATGCAAGCATAAAAACCCAAAACAAAGCTCCAATAAGAAACACCCTTAACAAAAATCCCAAAAACTCTAGCTTAGCAAATAAAACTTGCAACTTGATGATGTATGCAAGCTAATGATCATTCATACAACTTAGAAATGCTTGTATGAACATCATAATCTTCATAGGAATGATTTATGAAGAGGGTGGAGGCTAGGGTTTTTAAGTGGAGGCCATTTGAGAAATCAATTTGACATAGTTTGGTTGCTAGAATGAATAATGGGGTTTTAGGGTAGGATTAGGGTCATATTTATAGAAGATTAGAGTGTTTTTAGCCCTAGGATTAACCCTAGGTTGAATTAGGTCCATCAGATTTCGGAATTCTCCAGAACCAAGCCACACAACCAAGCCCAGATCAGAAATGGTGCGCCAGGCAAAACTGCCCGGCCACCCCGTGTCGACAGGGCTGTCGACACCCTTAGACCCCTGTCGACATGCCTGTCGACTTGTGGGGTCTTGGCGGGAGTTTTCCCGCCTGACGCCAGTTGTGCCCTAACCCTTGTTTTTAACTTAAAATTTAAATCTGTTTTTAATATGGAAATTTCTGAAAACTTCAATGGGCCTTAACTGGGTCATACGGACTCCGATTTTCGAAAACTCGGACTCTATTTCGCGTATTTTTCCTAGACGAACGCAATGGCATAGCCCGTTTCCCTTGATTCAGATTTTATAGTTAAATTCTGCCTCGATTTATATTATAACAGGTTATTGAAAATACGGGTTGTTACATCGTGAAAATAGGATATCTATCGCTCACAATGCTGGAGGGTATGCCGTGCAAGCGAACTATATCTCGAAGGTAAACAGATGCTAACCATGTGGCGGTCCTTCTACTTTTGACGGGAATAAAATGGGCACTTTTAGTAAGTCGATCTACAATTACCCAAATCCCTGTATTACCCTTCCTCGATCTTGGTAACCCCCTCTACAAAATCCATGGAAATGCTTTCCCATTTCCAAAGCGGAATCTCTAAGGGATGGAGCAAACCTCCGGGCTTCTTCTGCTCCGCCTTGAGTTGCTGGCACACTAAGCATCTGGCAACGAACTCGGCCACGTCCTTCTTCATTCCATCCCAAAAGAAAACTCGCTTCATATCCCTATACATCTTATCACCACCGGGATGTATGGTCATCTTAGAGCAATGTGAGTCTTCAAGAATTGCCTTCTTCAAACTTTCATCTTGTGGTACGAAAAGTCTTCCATCTCTGCGTAGCCATCCTCTTTTATCTATAGCATATCTATCAAGACATCTTGAGGACTCCCCTCCTATAAGCTTGCCTACTGTCTCAACCAACTGTGGGTCGTTCCATTGTGCCTCTCCAACTCGACCCAAAAGTGTAGGTTGTACCTCTAATGATGCCAAAAATCCGGGTACATAATCGACAGAGGGTCTGAAGTCAGAGGAAAATATATACTCCAAGCTCTGTCGCTGTACAAACAAAGGACTTAAATTTAACTTCTTTCTACTTAAGGCGTCAGCTACAACGTTGCCCCTGCCAGGGGTATATGCGATCTCAAAATCGTAGGATGTCAAAAACTCCTTCCATCTCAATTGCCTCAAGTTTAGGTCCTTTTGAGAGAATAAGTACTTTAGCGACTCATGGTCTGTATACAACTCAAACCTTTCGCCAAGCAAATAATGACGCCACGACTTAAGCACAAAAACTATGGCCGCCAACTCCAAGTCGTGGGTAGGGTAATTTTTCTCATGGGTTTTCAATTGTCTTCCACCATAGCATATCACCCTTCCCTCTTGCATTAAAACTGAGCCAAGCCCTGTCCCACAAGCATCGTTATATACAGTGAATGCCTTACTCCCATCTGGCAAAACTAAAACTGGAGCTGTCGTCAAAGCTCTCTTCAGACGTTGGAAAGCATCATCATAGTCAACGTCCTAAGGAAAAGTCAAATTCTTCTTCGTTAATCGAGTAAGAGGGGCTGATATCTTTGCGAAGTCCTTAATGAACTTCCTACAATAGCCATCCAGCCCTAAAAAGCTTCTTACTTCGGTTGCGTTCTTAGGCGTTTTCCAATCTTGGATTGCCACTATCTTAGCGGGATCCACAGCTATCCCTTCCTTAGAGACCACATGTCCTAAGAACCTCACTTCTTTTCTCCAAAAATGGCACTTGGAGAACTTAGCTTTTAGCTGATGTGCTCGTAGGGTCTCTAAGGCTTCCCTAATATGTAGGGCATGCTCTTCTTTATTTTTAGAGAAAACTAGAATATCGTCTTCAAAGACTACCACAAACTTGTTCAGAAACTCCCTAAACACCCTACTCATTAAGTCAACAAAGTATGCAGGTGCATTCGTCAAACCAAAAGGCATGACGAGCCACTCAAAGAAACCGTCAGGAGTTCTAAATGCAGTCTTATCGATGCTATCTTCAGCCACACTCAGCTGATGAAACCCTGTAGCCAAATCCAGTTGTGAGAAAACCGAAGCACCCACCAACTGATCGAATAAATCGTCTATCCTCGGTAACGGGTGTCTGTTCTTCTTTGTTAGCTTATTCAGCTCTCTATAGTCCACGCACAATCTAAGTGAACCATCAGCTTTTGTAGCAAAAACGACTGGAGCACCCCACTCCTAAATATTTCTTCTTATGAACCCCTTCTCAAGTAATTCTTTCACTTGCTTACTGAGTTCTCTTCTCTCTCTCTCGAAGCCATGTGGCGCACTGGCAATGCAACTGGCTTTGCATTATCTACTAGATATATTCGAAAGTCTATCTCACACCTTGGGGGTAAACCTCGAACCTCATCGAAGACGTCACTATATTCACGGACCACACGAACAGATTTCAAATCATCATTGGATGCGTCAAGAGATTCTAGGTAGCTAAGCATTACTGGACCTCTAGGGTCACAATACATATCAAGGGTCTTTCCATAACGAGTCAACAATCTAACTACCCTTCTTTCAAAATCTAGGATGGCCCTTATCTAGTTAGCCAATCCATACCTAGAATCAAGTCGTAGCCCATGAAGCCAAGAACAAAGGCATTGAATTCAAACCCAATGCCAAAGATAGACACTCTCAAATCCTGACAAATCGTAGAAAGATGAGCTGAACCACCAATAGGATTTGAGACTACTATGGGATCCTTAACTAGACTAGTATTTAGGTGCAGTGTTTCAACTAACGAAGCAGATACAATCGAGTGTGAAGCGCCAGAGTCAATCAAAGTACAAACAGGATGATCAAACAGAAAAACTAAACTTTCAACGAAAACGTTTCTACCTATCTCCTGCAGCGGTGGGACCACGAGAGCCTGGACCTGCCCCCTTGCCTGCCCTGGTGCCATAAGAGCCTGAATCTGCCCTCTAGAGGTAGGCCCTGCCCTCTGCCCATTCTTTGGGCAGTCCTTAATCAGATGTCCTGCCTCGCCACAGTGGAAACAACCAGTCTTCTTCTTCTTCCTACAGTCTTTGCTTAGATGGCCTGGTGTCCCACAGTTAAAGCATCTTTTCTTTCCCTTACCATTGTTGTCTTTACCACCCTTCTTGTTCTGCTATTTCTGTTGTGGTTTCTTTTGATCCCCTTTCTTCTCAAGTGCCTTATTAGGATTGGCGCCTTTCTCCTCTTCATGCATAAGCGTCATGTCAACTAGTCTCTCAAAGGTGGCCCCCATAGGGATGTGGGTCATAGCTAACCCATGTAGCGGCTCGTTCAAACCCTTAACCAATCTCAGGGCCTTGTTTTCGGGTGTATTCACTAAGTCTAAGCCAAATTTCGCCAGCTGATTGAACTTGTTGACATATTCTTTCACTGATAGATTCCCCTGCCTCAATGCCAAAAACCTTTCCATGTATAAATTCTCTTCAGCCCGTGAGAGAAACTTCGCCTCAAACCTACGCCTGAAATCCGGCCGTGTATCAACTGGACGCTCTCCATTAGTGACATCCCACCAAAACGAGGCCTCATCCTTCATTTACTAGGCAGCTAACTAGACCTTTCTTCCATCTTCTACCTCAAAGATTCTAAACAATTCTTCTACCTCCTTTAGCCAATTTCGAGCTTCAACAAACGTCTGCGACCCGGGAAAAGGTTTCCCTCCCATTGCCCGAAAGTCCTTACATATCTTTTCAAAAGTATCAACACGAGGAGGGGGAGGAGGAGGAACGGGTGCAGCTGGGGGAGGAGGAACATCTGCTGGACCTACGGCGATGGCCCTAGCCTCCAAATACCTCCTAAACCATCCTGGTATCGGTACACCCTCCGGAAGGTTAAGATCCCCAGACATGCTGAAACGAAAAAGGAAAGATTCAAAACAAAAGAATCGAAGGAAAGATATATGGCTCTTGGGGGTTATGTTTTTAAAATAAACTTTTCTCTTGAAGATATTCTCCTTAGAACGTATTTTTGAAAGTATTTCTTTATAAAAGTGCTTTTGAAAAATAGTTTTTCAAAAATCATACCCATTCTGGTATCCTTCAACTCTGATACCACGTGTGACACCCCACTTCCATTAATGTCACTCACAAAGGGAATTCATTAGCTTCTATGGAGCGTTTTAAGTGTGTATAGAACAGAAACTTAACAACAGGACATATATAAAACAGTGCTTGAAAATTTAAAACTTCATTCATTGTAGCGGTAAACAAATAAGTTTGATTACATCATCAAAAACCAAAGACTAGAGTCAAGTACATAATATCCATCTTGACTAAATCAGAGTACATAAAATGAAAGACATAACTCCAACATAAAATAGCCATAAATAAGATAGGCTGAACTTTTACTTCAGCGATCCAAGCAACTTCTAAAAGCAAGAGATAAAGCTGTCCAAATCATGCTCCACTAGCACTAGTCCCACCCTGCGCACCTGGGGGGAGAAAAGGAAGAAAAGAGGTGGAAACAAAGGGGTGTCAGACGTAAAGTCTGGCGAGTGCAATAACTTTAACAATATAATCATTAAGTAACTAGGATAAGGCATAAGCTGGAAAATAAGGAAATGACTGTGAACAAATGGGTATGGCAGAGCAAACAAAGGAAATAAGATGAACAAAGATAACGTTAAAGGCGCACCTAATCACTATAAGATAATTACTACACTGCACCACACCAAACATCCCAAAAGTTGATCCCACCTACAGAACTTAATAATGATAATGGTAGTTTCGTGTACCCCTAGCTGCCTTCATAGGTGCCGCCTGCCCCTATCTCCACTAAGTGTACCCACTGCCCCCCTTTCGATCGGCTCCCTAACTCGTAGATACCCGTGTTGGCCCCACAATGGGGTGTATCACTCCCCAAAGTGGCAACCCGATACCACCAAGATGCACGGCTTATATCTACATGATGTAACAACGTCTTACCTACCAGCCCGGGCCCACACATGCACATGACCCCGTTTGACTTGCGTTGCCACCGCTAACCCGTTTTGAACTCTTACAATCAAACCCAGTATGCGTGTCCCGTCCTCGACTTGGGTCGAGCCCACAAAGATACTTAATGGGTCACTGGTTTGAAAAGGGCCCCCATGCATGACACAAGCTTTCCACCTATGCTTGGCCCCCTCTAAGGTTTTTCCCCACTTAACCCCATTTTATTCATGTCTTCTTACATGTTTCAATCTTGGTTAAGTGCATTTAATCGTATTTCACATGCCACCCAAGGCACCCTCTTAATTTCACATGCCACCCAAAGTACCCACTTAACCCCCTCATGTCCCACCACATGTTTATCGGGTTAAGTGTTTCTTAATTCATTAAGACCGTAACCTTGTAAAGACCTCCCAAATTAGACTGGCATTTATGGTAGCTGGATTTGTCGGGCGGGTCCGGGCAGTCTTACACCACAAACGAGCCTAACCTCGTGTCTTTACAACTGTTACACATTTAATTCATGCCTTTGACCTCTCACATTAGACTGGCATTTGTGGCTGCTGGATTTGTCGGGCGGGTCCGGCCAGTCTTACACCACAAAAAAGTCTAACCTCGTGTCTTTGGCGGTTTATTATTATACATCTTCATTTAACCCCAAATTGGATTAATATCCCTATTCAAATTTGTCAATAAATTCCAAGTATACTTATGTCCATAATTGTCTCTTAAAATTATGTCCATAAATGCTAATTTATCCAATTAATGTCTTAAATTAATTATATGCCTTTTTCAGGCCATTTATGCCAATTCTCAATAGGTGTATATTCAATATTACCCCCATCGTCCCCACGTTGTTCGTTCGTTTATCATGACATATATATATATATATATGTATATATTAGACTAGCAGTTAGTCTAACACATAAAAAGGAAGAAACGCCGCAAATTTGCATAAAATACAAATTGGATCTAATCTTACAAATACGGATTACCATATATCTAGCATAAACTTGTTATTGTCATGAATCTAAACATAGGCCTAAAGGTGTGAACTTGCATATATATATATATATATATAATATAGTTTTTCACCAAAAACTTGCATAGTGTTGACGTCAAAAGTTGGTCACTAGTGACGATCAACCCCCAATCACGTGATCAACACACGAATAAAGATAAAAATGCAGTAAAAAAGTAAAAGAACAGGGAGCACACACAGAATTTTTATAGTGGTTCGGCAAAGACAATGCCTACGTCCACTTTATATATCATTTCTCTTTTTTGATTACAAGTACAATGCTTTTTCTATTTGGAGAGAAGAAAGAAAATGACTATTTTCCTTTCTTCCTTTTGAGAGATTAAGATTCTGGAGGAGAGTAGAGATGAAAAGCTTGAAGAAAGCCGTCTGGCCAAAAGTATGATCTCCAGAAAAAAGATGTCCCTTTCCTCTTTAAGCTTGGAGGTATTTATAGGTGGAGAATGTAGCTTGGGCTGTTGCGAAATGGTCCGGCCATTTCGGGAAGGTCCAGACACGTGGAATCCATCCATTGGCTCGAATTGTGGCTGGAAGACTGATTCCACTGCTCATAAATAGTATCCTCAAAAATTGTGACTGACGTGCCATCCGTGAAGAGGCATATCAAAAGCAGAGCTTTGTCCGCATATGGTTGATCGCCTTTATCTCTTTGGAAGTCGGGATATTAGGTGGACTGGCTCTGTAGAAATCTTCCACGCTGGCCCGATAATTGGTCGATGAGTTCTTTCTGAAAGAGAGAAACTCGGTCGTCCTGGTGATCGATTTTTCAGGTAATGCGCAGTCAATCTGACTGAGTTGGATTTGGGTCGATATATCATTGCTTGATGTAGCGCCCCTGATGGGCCTCTTGGAGCGTGACTTGTATTTGGTTGTGCGTTTGGGCTTTGTTCGTTGAGACTCTTGCCAAAAAGAGGGTTAACACTTTGCCCCTCAGAATGCATCTTCATTGACAGAGGGAGGTGTGTTCTGAAATCTGAACCGAAGCACAAACGCTCGAGCTTCTATGGTCGCGCCGGACCATATTAAGGCCAGAAAACCGACGGTCCGATGTTGTATTAAGACCAGAAATCCGACGACCATGCCAGGTCGTATTAAGGCCAGAAAACCAACAACTATCGACAACCGTATTAAGGCCGAGATGATGATAGCCACTGGTACAAAAGTTGGCTCCTGCAAATACAAAACAAACCATGGGTCGAGCATTTTATTCCACTTGGCTTTAGAGGGTGGCGAGCATAAACCATGCTCGACTTGGTGGCGAGCATAAACCATGCTCGGCTTAGTGGCGATCATAAACCTTGCTCGGCTTAGTGGCGATCATAAACCATACTCGGCTTAGGGGCGAGCATAAACCATACTTGGCTTAATGGCGAACACTAATCTGGTTCGGCTTAGATAGGGCGAGTATTAACCATACTCGGCTTAGTGCAAGTGTTTCTCATGCTCCACTCATATTAGGTTAGTTAGTTTAACGAGCTATGAACGCTCGTGGTGTAAAGAAAGAGAGTGTAATCCACACTCGTGTTTAAGAGAAAGCGACCTCTCTCACTTGAAAGAGTAGGTGTTTGAAGTAGTGGTGGGCTTTCGCGCTAACCACATAGAATAGGGGGGCGAGCATTAACCATGCTCGGCTTAGAAGTTTCACAACACGATCTACTTTTGCATAAAGTAAAGTTCATAACTGCTAAGCGACTACTACAAAGAAAAGCTACGGGGACAGCAATTGATTACAAAGCATCAAGGCGTCCTTGTTATTGAAAGAAATTCATCGAGAGAAAAGATTAAAAAATCTAATTAATGATAATGCCGCGAGTGTTGGTCTCAGGGTCCTTTCCATTTCTAGGAGCTCGTGGACCAGCCTGAGGAGCTTGGGCAGAAGGTCGCGGTGGCATGGCTAGGGCACGATTTTTGACATACTCAACGAGTTCCCCTTTTCTGACTCGTCCTTCGATGAGAGCGCGCAGATGTCGGCAATCATTTGTATTATGTCTAGCTACGTTGTGAAATATACAATGCTTACCAGAGTCAAGTTCCATCTGGGTCAGTTCTCGTTGAGGTGGCCTTGGAGTGTGGAAGGACTCGCGCATATCGAGATAGATATCGAGCAAAGAGGAATTGAGCTTGGTGTACCGATCATATTTGTTTTCATTTCGAGGTCGTACATTGCGTTTATCCTTTTCCGGGGCCGTTCCTCTTCCTTTATTCTGGCCATTGCCGTTGAGTGGACCTTGTTGTTTGGGTACTAAAACTTCAAGGCTCTCCATCTCAAGGCTAGCATCCTCTTGTCGGAGGAATCTTTCGGCCTCGGAGTAAAAATCATATATATCTTTGGGGGTGGTCTCTGGTTAAGGAGTTTGAAAATTCTGATCTCTTCTGAACTCCCGCGATGGCTGCCATCAACACCATCGATGGCTCAGGCCGATTGACAGATGCTACAGCTGCATTGAATCTTTCGAGGAAGGATCTTAGCGTCTCTCCGGATCGCTGTTTGATGGTAGATAGAAACATGACACTTTTCGGTCGAGAGATATGCACTCGAAACTGTTCGATGAAGCGGGTGACCAGAGTATTCCAACTACTGATCGACTCCGTTGTTAGCTGCCGAAACCACATACCGGCTATATCTATGAGAAAGAGTGGAAAGCACTTAGCCATGAAGTTGGTCGACGCACCAAGTACTTCCATGTGTCGCATGTATCGCATAAGTTGAATGGTCGGGTCAGTGCGACCGTTGTATGGCTCGATGGCAGGGAACCTAAAGTCGGAGGGTTTCGAGAATTTCTGATTTCTATAGTGAAGGGGCTGCGATTGACATTGTCTATGTCTTGCTGCGAAGAATTGCCCCGAGTGAAGTGTCAGATGATGCTTGCAAGGTGACTCCCATCTCTGAGGAGTCGTTGCCATGAACTTAGCTCTGCATCCAGAGAGGGTTCTGCACGAAGATCCGGCAAAAGCATTCTCGGAAGGGTGGCCGTTGGCTGGGCTCGACCTCCGAGAGTTGAGTGAAGGTGTGAGGGAAGAGGAGATCTGGCCAGAGGTTCTGGGCAAAATGGCCCCTCTGGAACATGATGAGTTGTGGATCGAGCCATATTTGTAGCTAAAGGTCTAGGCTGATCCAGCATAGCATGTGATGTTCGGAGGCCAGGGTTGCCCCCTCTTGAAGCGAGGTTAGGAGGTTCTACGGTAGCGTTTTCTTCTGCTACGGTGAGGACCGGCATGGTAGGGTGGCTTCCCTCGTTCGAAGGGAAGGCTACTCCAACTCTTCGTTGAAGAGGAAGAGTGGTTAGACTGGTCTGCGGCAAGATCCCGGGTTGTAATGGGAATGGCGTTGATTCTGAGGGACCCGGTGGTAGCTCGACTGATTCGGTAGGTCGAGATGTTCCAAAGAGTGAAGGTATATTTGCCAGACGACCTAGATCTTGGTTGCCTGCCTCCTGAGGTTCTGTTGTTGCAGCCGCGCTAGTTGCTGGAAGTGGTATTCTCGGCTGGGATCGATCGGTTGATGGGACCAAACCAGGATGAAATAAAGGTGTAGCCTGATCAGTGGCCTGATTCCGTGCAGACCGAAGATCGGTTATTGCCCCAGCTTCGGTCGATGGAGGAATTGATGTTGAAGCATTCAATCCTGTTTCCAGTCGACCAAGAAGGTGATCCATCAACTGCTGCTGTCGTTCGAGGACTTTACCCTGAGATGTCATATGGTCTCTGAGTTCGACCATGATTTTATCCATATCGTCCTGGGTAAGGAATCGAGACATGTTGTCATGAGAGGAAACTTCGTGGCTTGCTTCTGCAGCATCGGCATCAGCTACATCGGCGTTTACGGGATGAGAGGATGTTGCATCTTTCTTTCGTTTGTTTGCCATGACCTGGGATAAGCAGGAGCTCGATGGCAGTGTCGGTGCACTTCCCCTTCCTGGCGCGCCAAAGTGTTGACGTCAAAAGTTGGTCACTAGTGATGATCAACCACCAATCGCGTGATCAACACACGAATAAAGATAAAAATGCAGTAAAAAAGTAAAAGAACAAGGAGCACACACAGAATTTTTGTAGTGGTTCAGCAAAGACAATGCCTACGTCCACTTTATATATCATTTCTCTTTTTTGATTACAAGTACAATGCTTTTTCTGTTTAGAGAGAAGAAAGAAAATGACTATTTTCCTTTCTTCCTTTTGAGAGATTAAGATTCTGGAGGAGAGTAGAGATGAAAAGCTTGAAGAAAGCTGTCTGGCCAAAAGTCTGATCTCCAGAAAAAAGATGTCCCTTCCCTCTTTAAGCTTGGAGGTATTTATAGGTGGAGAATGTAGCTTGGGCTGTTGCGAAATGGTCCGGCCATTTCGGGAAGGTCCAGACACGTGGAATCCATCCATTGGCTCGAATTGCGGTTGGAAGACTTATTCCACTGCTCAAAAATAGTATCCTCGAAAATTGTGGCTGACGTGGCATCCGTGAAGAGGCATATCAAAAGCAGAGCTTTGTTTGCATATGGTTGACCGCCTTTATCTCCTTGGAAGTCGGGATATTAGGTGGACTGGCTCTGTAGAAATCTTCCACGCTGGCCCGAGATAATCGGTCGACGAGTTCTTTCTGGAAGCGAGAAACTTGGTCGTCCTGGTGAGCGATTTTTCAGGTAATGCGCAGTCAATCTGACTGAGTTGGATTTGGGCCGATATACCATTGCTTGATGTAGCGCCCTTGATGGGCCTCTTGGATAGCGACTTGTATTTGGTTGTGCGTTTGGGCTTTGTTCGTTGAGACTCTTGCCAAAAAGAGGGTTAACACATAGGCCATAGTCACAAACTTGCATAAAACTATGTATGTCATAGATCTAAATCTAAAGGTGTAAACTTGCATAAGCAATAGTCACAAATTATGTATGTCATAGATCTAATCATAAAGGTGTAAACTTGCATAGGCAATAGTTACAAATTATGTATGTCATAGATCTAATCATAAAATGATGTCAAACGTGAATCAAGTTGAACATAGGTGATTTGGCATATGAAAAGGGATCCACAACAAAACAATCATTATGACCAACTAGCGTATATTCACAAAATATCACATTTTTCCAATGTTTCACAAACATAGCCATATAACCCGATTTATAACTCAACCCGATTAACTTATTAATTATCTCATTAAAGAAATTGAACTCACTACTCAAAGAATGCCTTGAGTTCTAGGATCTGAATTCTGTATTTGAATTAGCTCGCCTTTGAAGTAGGCAAATTCGTTGTTTAGATTTTGAGTTGAATTGAATTGAGTTGCTTTACTTTGCTTCTAGTTGGTGGCGGCTACTCTAGGTTTTGGAGTGACAGCATGATGGCCATTGATCTAATTTTTTATTAGGTTTAGGGTTTGAGTCTACATGTGTTTATATAGAGTTTAGGATTAATTTAGGCCATCCGATCAACCTAGAAGCAACCTGAACCATCCAAACAAGATAGGGTGACACCTCAGACATAATGACTCAGCACTGAGTCACAAAATCGTCATCTCTCAGATCTGCCCGGGGGGGGGGGGGGGGAGGGGTAGGTCGACCCCCAGGTCGACCTGTAGGGGGAGGTCGACGCTAGGGTCGACCTAGTTCCTGGACGGGAATTTTCCCGCCCAGCCCGCTTTTGACTTCTGATTTGAATTTTGAATCTGTTTCGAGCTATTTGAATTTTTCTGAAAACTTCCGACAGCCATAACTTCTTCATACGAAGTCCAATTTACGCAAACTCGGACTCTATCCCAACTAGAATTCCAAGACGAACACAATGGTGTAACCCGTTTCCCTTGATTCTCACATTTTAAAATTAAGTACTCTTAAATTTGTTAACATTAATATTAAAATTACGGGGTGTTACACTAAGACAGTTATTTAAAACGTTACTTAAATCAGATATATCAAGGGAACACGCCGGAGAACACGGAACGGGTTTCCTCCCAACAATACCAATGCATATAACAAAACAGCGCAATGTTTTTTGGAAAAACGAAGCTATTATAAGACCCAGGTCCTATCACACAATGCAACGCAAGCCGGGGGATAGATAGGGTTTTTCCTTATAATAGCCAAACATGCTTGGTACGTTAAGACAAATCATTTGATACTATTATAAGTGCATAGTGTATAAAACAACTTCAAATATAAATGTATCAATCCTAGACGGCATGGGTACCATATATCATGTCGCCAATACTAGGCTCTACAATCAAAACCGCAAATGTCACGTACTGGAAGTTGGATTTCCGTCTATGAACCAAGGCAAGGAGCAATCCTACCGTTTCGAGACTCTCTAGCCCGAGCCTCAGGACTCAGCCGCAACTGTACCTAGGCAATATGCAGGGCCAGTCTACCGATGTGGATTAAACTTAAACTCTGAACATGCGTTTCCCTGCCCTTTGGGGCGTAAATGAGCCAAATGACTCCATCGACTCCACATAGTCACCGATATATCTGAGGCGCCTCGTAATCCAATAACCACACAGGTAAAAATAATATAAATGTCAGGGCTGGTAGGTCACTGACACCACCCTAGCTAGAAGGAAATGCATGCCCTCCCTGCTGTCCTCTCCCGTTTCGGGTTCACACCGGGGTGTGAGGCTCGCGAATTAACGCTACACAAAGCTATGCCACACAGGTGGTACTTTGATCATCAACCACAAGACTTTGCTTTTCAACAAAAGCCTTAATCATTTGCCACTTAGGCATGTCACACAGGCAATTCACACCATGCGACTGATGTCTATCAATATACAACCTCTGATCCCGTACGTCTCAGAGAAGGGTGAAGTAAGGGAATGAATTCCCCTTCACCAGGCAGATGTTTATTTAATAGAGACCAATCAACACAGAGCAAAATCCAATGTCAGATACACAGTCCATACAAATTCGTTCTGGGTCTGAACGAAACCGGAGGCACCTTATACATCGCATACCCATCGATCTCCAGGTACGTCTGGACGATCACCAACTGATTCCCTCCTCTTGGGGGTACAGCCCAATCAAGATCATCAGTAATTATCCAAACGATGTGAAGACCTCCGGTCTTCAACCACCGTCTTCATCCTCGACACATCCTCGATTCAGTTATTCAGAAAGGGATAAACCCGGCCTTTCTGAATAACTCGCGTATATAATAAACAACTGTTACACAAACACAACATACGCCTCATTCCAATTAAGAATATTCTTCTATTCATATATTCTTATACTTTGGGAAAGGTTCCCATTAATTTTATCAAAGATAAATTCTTTAAATTTATTCTTTAATCTTCTTTTGAATATCAATTCAAACCAAATTATGGTTTATCCAAACTAGTCGGGATTAGCGAACCTTACCGAAGTAATCACTTGTTAAATTTCCCAACCCCAACCTATTCATCCCATGAAGTAAAACTGGTCATACTTCATATCTAACACCACGGTGTTATCGGTAAATTCAATTACCATTTCACGTTCAAATCTAATTAACGATTTAACTATCGCCTGGAGCAAAACTGGTGATACTCCATTCTCGATCTTTTCAATCTAATTAAAGATTATATAATTGGTATACTTCATTAAATCTAAATAAAAAGATTTAATCTTTTTCTCCGTTGGGTTTAAGAACAGTGTTAATGAAGACACCATTCACGACAAACCTAAATCCCATTTTATATTAAATACAAGGCTCTGAATAGAAAATATATCGGCTTATATTCAATATCAAATCCTACAACCAACAAATATCGTATTGGAAATAATGATATATATATATATATATATATATATATATATATATATATATATATATCTTTCAAATTTCCATAACAATGTCTATATAATCACGAAATCCAACATCGAAATATTCCGAAGACAATTTCGATTCAAATCCATTCCAATTTATATGTTGGAAATTCTGGTCATTTTTAAAACCATTTCAAATCCAATTTATTTATTTTAAAAATAAATGGATTATAATTCTAGTTTAAAACTAGTTCATTTCGATAAAAATATATTTTTATCTTTTCAAATATGGAATTTTTCATCCCAATTCTTTCCAAATCATTTCTTATGAGTTTACACGAATTATTGTTATTTTTAATAATTTTATCAAGGCCCGTATAGTCGATTTCCATAAACGGCCATCGAACTACACTTACACCGACCTTTTCCAAATTTGATTTGGACATAATTCCAAATCCAACCGTTAGATTTCAAATCTCTAATATTTGCTAGAAAGCTCTTTTCGATACGAACCCAACGGTTCCGATTTTAGGAGAATCTGACGGTCGGATCTCCCGTAAGGTCCATTCGAAGTCAATGGTCGAAATTCGCGAACTGCCGCAGCGTGGCGCGTTCTATTCAGGCCATTATATTATGTATATAATATATATATAATATATATTTCGTTGATTTTCTTTTAAAACGTATTTTATAAATCGTTTCAAAAACAATTTCATCTTCCATTTCAATTTCAAATCAAGATTTCAAATTCATTTCAATTCAGATTCGAATTTCAATTCTATTTCAATTTCAATTCAAACTTCGAATTCAGTTTCAATTTAATTCGAATTTCAATTTCAATTTAATTCGATTTTCAATTCATTTCAATTTAATTCGAATTTCAAATCTATTTCAATTTAATTCAAATTTCAAATCTATTTCAATTTAATTCGAATTTCAAATCTATTTCAATTTCAATTCGATTTCACATTCAATTTCAATTTACCATATCATTTCAAAATTAAAACGATAATATCTTCAAAATATTCGATTTTGAAGTCAATTTTCGATATTCATTATAAAATGAATAAAATTGACAAAATTACCATTCGTGTTAAAATGGTCTTTAACTACTTAACACGGCTTCACATTTCACTATTCACTGAATATTATTTTAAAATATTCGATAATTCTGAACTGGAATCAGACACTGTCAATTACCATATAATGTGATTATATGGATTTCACACAACAAATGTGTATAACAACAATCCATCATCTAGAGTGCATTCTACACTGTATAAGCATTAAATATAAATATTTAACGCTTACACAGCTTGTCAACCAATCGATTGACATACAACTAATTATTGGGATTAGTGCATGTCCAATATTATCCCAATACCCGTGTGGGGTTTCAAACAAACAAACACAGGTTTTATTTGTGCAGTTGGGCGATGTGTAAAATTTATCATCCCAATCAATATCAGTCAAACGTGTGTATATAAACAAATCGTCCGATTTGTTTATAAATATTTATGTTATATACACATTAAAAATTATATTTTTAACAATAAAATATTTATTCATTCCACATCACACAATCAATCAAACAAGTCATCCATGGTCTATGGACGACGGGTGTCGGGTATTACTAAGCACCGTCTGCATCCTAGTATATATTTCAACTAGAAAACGAATTAAAAGTGAGGAGTTCTCACTTTGGGATCCACTCTGCCATTATCTATTCCGGAACTTCTGAACTGTTTGGATTTGTTTGAAACTCCAATCTAGTCCTTACCACGCTGTTCATAATAAAAATTATATTTTTATTGCTTCATTCCAATAAATAAAAATCATATTTTTATTCTTTCTACTTCATACATTTTTACTTTGCTACATATATGATAAAAATCACATTTTCATATTGTCACCTCATATATAAAAATCGTATTTTTATCCTATCGCTACATATATAAAGATCAGATTTTTATTATCTATTTAATATGAAAATCATATTTTTATTATTCCTATAATATAAAAATCATATTTTTATTCTTTCTGTAATATAAAAATCATATTTTTATTCTTCCTATAATATAAAAATCATTTCTTTACAAAGTCCATTCTCTTCAAATCTGTATGTATAAATCGTATTTCTATTTCGAAAGTATACATATTTTTAACTATCGATATTTAATTTTGAAAATTACATTTTTAATCTATGTTATTTATTTATTATAAAAAAACTGAAAATAAAATCATTGTTATTTCTATAAAAAACAAAAAATAAAATCATTGTTATTTCTTTAAAAATCAGAAAATAAATTCATTGTTATTTAAATTAGTTAAACTAAAATGAAATATATAAAAAACTCACGGTATTCTCGTTTTGCTGGAACCCGTAACAGCTCAAACCCTAAATCGCGCCACCGCCTGACGATCGAGCTGTCGGACCATCATCTATTGCGCCCCCTGACGCGGCTAAGCGTCGCCGCCAACCCCCCAAAGCCGCCATGAACTCGGCCCCACCCCGGCTTCCCAAATCTACCACGAAGTCAATGTGTTCGAGCTCGAAGATCGAGCGTAGCACTCAACGAAAAATAGCAAGGATGGTATGGATTTGTCGCTGGGAGAAAGTACTTCCATTTTTGTTTAATAATCTTTGTTTAACTCTGCTTGTGGAAGGAAAACAATGACAGGAAAGGGACGAACAATTTCCGCCGTGGGTTTAGAAATGGGAGGCGCGTTTCTGTGTGGACCGCAAAGAGAAGGGTTGACCGATATTTTAGGGTTAAGGGGCTTTTATATTAAATATTTTATTTTATTTTTAATTCACAAAAAAGTTGACATTTTCTTTTGAACCCCAAATCGAACCCACCGACTATCGCCCCTAGCTAATTACCCCCATTCCGAACACAATGGGATATGTATCATAAGCTGATTCGCTCGTTTCAATCAATTTTCTTCAAAATCAAAATATAAATCTATATATTGAATTCTAACGCACATTTCAATATACCGAGGCCACATACGGACTCTAAAAATTCCCGAAAATATTTTCTAGCTTCATATTGAAGATACGGTCCTAACAAAACTAATTTCGCCAAATTCGAAGACTATTTGAAAATGGCCATTTTCTGGTCGATCCAAACTGACTAAAACTGCCAAAACACGTTTTCTTTTGCCACGCTCACATATTGATTCAGAAAATTATGAATTTTGGAATCTAGCAATAACTTGACATCACGGATCCAACAAAAGTGGTTTCGTCGAAAATAGATGTCGTTTGCAAAATTTTCATTTTTAAGGGCCAGCATTCCACAACGACTATTCTGAAATTTCAACTGGGCATAAATTTTTATTCCCGCTATGAAATTTTGATTTTTGGGATTCGTTGGAAATATATTCCCAATTAGATTCTAATATTTTTGGTTTCGCCAAAATCCGGTTTATTTTGAATCCTGTACATTCATTTGAAATTTGAAATCGAATTTTCGAACTACTGCGCCATTTTCAATTCCTTTTATAAATAAAAATAAATATTTATATTCTAACGACGATTCAAATAAATATATACGTTTAATTCTGTTCAAAATAAATTTCTTGTTGTTATTATTTAAAATAAATCATTTTAAATATACAAAATTCATTAAAATTGCCAAAATAAAAATTTTAAATTGGCTCGGATTTCCGGGTTATTACAATCTCCCCCACTTAAAACTTCTCGTCCCCGAAAAGGAACAAAGCCGAAAGTTGTTTAACTAATCAACTCAACTTTCATTATTTTCATTATGGCCTAAGTTCTTCACCTTTTCAGTTTCAAAGAACTTTTCAAATTTTTCAAAAATTTGGCTAACACCCTAAATTTTCGAAAAATTTCACCATAATCTCCCCTGCACGGGAGCACCGGGAAAATCCCGAAATTGCCGTACTGGCCTCTCCAATCCAAAAAGAAAAAGAAATAGCCAAGCGGCTCATAAAATCATCCAAACCCAAAGAAATACAATAAACATGTACCTATTTGTCGGGCAAACAATTTTATTCCTCTTCTCTAGCCTCCTTGCTATGACTTGTTCAATGTATATACATGTATATGCATGCAATTTCAAACAATTTTCAATTCAGTTCAACATTTGACTTGGATTGGCTAAATGGTTAAAGATATCAAACCAATAATCAAACAAAACAACCATCAATCAATTAGTTTATTGACGTTTCAAATTCATAATTTTGATACATAGTCAAAAAATCACATTTTTGATGCTAATTCACAACAACAAGCCCTATCTAATTTTGGTTCTCACACTAGTCAATTGGAAATATATAGAAATCCCACTTTCGAAACACGAAAATAAATTCTGATGATGACGCGTCAATCATCAGAATCATGTCCGAGCGACTAGAGTGTGATTCTATATCTATCCAGTATATTACACGTGAATCAGACGTATACGAAAAATCTTTATATACTGGATTATCCAAATTCAATATAAATAAATATTCAAATACGTTGAATAAGGTTTAAATTTTCAAAACAATATTTGTTTTCAATTTTATTTTAAAAACATTACTCTTCACACTCGTTCTAGGATACTACTGATCCCATCTCTAACAAGTCATTCCCATTGGATATTACTAATCCAATCTCTGATGAATTCTGTCTATGGTTCTAATGTGTCTTGTTCACCGAGCTTTGTAAACCAAAGCTCTGATACCAAAATGACACGACCCGAAATCCCCCTAACGGGAAATCACAGATTGTACTGAGGACAAGATGAATCAGAAAACAAACGGAAGAACATTACATTGCTTATTACAACAATTTCATTAGATTACAAGAATATACAGAGTATGAATAAATAAAATACATTCGATAAATATCAGAGTTTACAATAAATTACATAGCAATGGAAAATAATATAAAACACAATTGAAAGAGATATCCGGATATAGAGCTTTTCGGATATCGTTCCAGCTATAAATCAGGATCTTGTGAATATAAATCTGCAAAACCAAAACTACTAGCTGCCCATGGAAAATAAGGGCACCCAGAGTTTAGGTTAAAGCAATAAACTCCAGGTCAGTCATGTGACTTGTGTGAGAACTAAGACAGTTATTTAATACTTTACTTTAAATCAAATATATCAAGAGACCACGCCGTATAACACGGAACGGGTTTCCTCCCAAGAATACCAGTGCATATAACAAAACAGTACAATGCTTTTTGGAAAAATGATGCTATTATAGACCCAGGTCCTATCACACAATGCAACGCAAGCCGGGGGATAGGGATTTCCCTTATAATAGCCAAACATGCTTGGTACGTTAAAACAAATCATTTGATACTATTATAAGTGCATAGTGTATAAAAAAATTTCAAATATAAATGTATCAATCCTAGACAGCGTGGGTACCATATATCATGTCGCCAATACTAGGCTCTACAATCAAAATCGCAAATGTTACGTATTGGAAGTTGGATTTCCGTCTGTGAACCAAGGCAAGGCGCAATCCTACCGTTTTGAGACTCTCTAGCCCGAGCCTCAGGACTCCGCCGCAACTGTACCTATGCAACATGCAGGGCCAGTCCACCGATGTGGATTAAACTTAAACCCTGAACATGCATTTCCCCGCCCTTTGGGGCGTAAATGAGCAAAATGACTCCATTGGCTCCGCATAGTCACCGATATATCTGAGGCGCCTCGTAATCCAACAACCCCATAGGTGAAAATAATATAAATATCAGGGCTAGTAGGTCACTGACACCTCCCAAGCTAGAAGGAAACGCATGCCCTCTCTGCTGTCCTCTCCCATTTCTGGTTCACACCGGGGTGTGAGGTTCGCGAATTAACGCTACACAAAGCTATGCCACACAGGCGGTGCTTTGATCATCAACCACAAGACTTTTCTTTTCAACAAAAGCCTTGATCATTTTCCACTTAGGCATGTCACACAGGCAATTCACACCATGCGACTGATGTCTATCAATATACTAGCTCTGTTCCCATACGTCTCAGAGAAGGGTGAAGTAAGGGAATGAATTCCCCTTCACCAGGCAGATGTATATTTAATAGAGATCAATCAACACAGAGAAAAATCCAATGTCAGACACACAGTCCATACAAGTTCGTTCTGGGTCAGAACGAAACCGGAGGCACCTTATACCTCGCATACCCATCGATCTCCAAGTACGTCTGGACGATCACCAACTGATTCCCTCCTCTTGGGTGTACAGCCCAATCAAGATCATCAGTAATTATCCAAACGATGTGAAAACCTCCAGTCTTCAACCACCGTCTTCATCCTCGATACATCGTCGATTCAGTTATTCCGATTGGGATAAACCGGGCCTTTCCGAATAACTCGCGTATATAATAAACAAGTGTTACACAAACACAACATACGCCTCATTCCAATTCAAAATATTCTTCTATCCAAATATTCTTATACTTTGGGAAAGGTTCCCATTAATTTTATCAAAGATAAATTCTTTAAATTTATTCTTTAATCTTCTTTTGAATATCAATTCAAACCAAATTATGGTTTATCCAAACTAGTCGGGATTAGCGAACCTTACCGAAGTAATCACTTGTTAAATTTCCCAACCCCAACCTATTCATCCCATGAAGTAAAACTGGTCATACTTCATATCTAACACCACGGTGTTATCGGTAAATTCAATTACCATTTCACTTTCAAATCTAATTAAAGATTTAACTATCGCTTGGAGCAAAACTGGTGATACTCCATTCTCGATCATTTCAATCTAATTAAAGATTATCTAATTGGTATACTTCATTAAATCTAAATAAAAAGATTTAATCTTTTTCTCCACTGGGTTTAAGAATAGGTTTAATGAAGACACCATTCACGACAAACCTAAATCCCATTTGATATTAAATACAAGGCTCTGAATAGAAAATATATCGGCTTATATACAATATCAAATCCTACAACCAACAAATATCATATTGGAAATAACGATATAAATATATCTTTCAAATTTCCATAACAATGTCTGTATAATCATGATATCCAACATCGAAATATTCCGAAGACAATTTCGATTCAAATCCATTCCAATTTATATGTTGGAAATTCTGGTTATTTTTAAAACCATTTCAAATCCAATTTATTTATTTTAAAAATAAATGGATTATAATTCTAGTTCAAAACTAGTTCTTTTCGATAAATATCTATTTTTATCTTTTCAAATACGGAATTTTTCATCCCAATTCTTTCCAAATCATTTCTTATGATTTTACACGAATTATTGCTATTTTTTATA
The DNA here is from genome assembly GCA_030737875.1 of Allium sativum. Taxonomy (NCBI): domain Eukaryota; kingdom Viridiplantae; phylum Streptophyta; class Magnoliopsida; order Asparagales; family Amaryllidaceae; genus Allium; species Allium sativum. The sequence continues at coordinate 328,277,614 of CM060926.1, forward strand.
ATTTTATCAAGGCCCGTACAGTCGATTTCCATAAACGGCCATCGAACTGCACTTACAACGACCTTTTCCAAATTTGATTTGGACATAATTCCAAATCCAACCGTTATATTTCAAATCTCTAATATTCGCTAGAAAGCTCTTTTCGATGCAAACCTAATGGTTCCGATTTTAGGAGAATCCGATAGTCGGATCTCCCGTAAGGTCCATTCGAAGTCAATGGTCGAAATTCGCGAACTACCGCAGCGCGACGCGTTCTATTCAGGCCATTATATTATATATATAATATATATTTCGTCGATTTCCTTTTAAAACGTATTTTATAAATCGTTTTAAATTCGTTTCAAAAACAATTTCAACTTCCATTTCAAATTCAAATCAAAATTTCAAATTCATTTCAATTCAGACTCGAATTTCAATTCTATTTCAATTTCAATTCGAACTTCAAATTCAGTTTCAATTTAATTCGAATTTCAATTTAATTCTTTTTCAATTCATTTCAATTTAATTTGAATTTCAAATCTATTTCAATTTAATTCGAATTTCAAATCTATTTCAAATTAATTCGAATTTCAAATCTATTTCAATTTCAATTCGATTTCACATTCAATTTCAATTTACCATATCATTTCAATATTAAAACGATAATATCTTCAAAATATTCGATTTTGAAATCACTTTTCGATGTTCATTATAAAACGAATAAAATCGACAACATTCCCGTTCGTGTTAAAATGGCGTTTAAATACTTAACACGGCTTCACATTTCAATATTCACTGAATATTATTTTAAAATATTCGATAATTCTGAACTAGAATCAGACACAGTCAATTACCGTATAATGTGATTATATGGATTTCACACAACAAATGTGTATAACAACAATGAAAACAGCAATCCATCATCCAGAGTGCATTCTACACTGTATAAGCATTAAATATAAATATTTAACGCTTACACAGCTTGTCAACCAATCGATTGGCATACAACTAATTATTGGGATTAGTGCATGTCCAATATCATCCTAATACCCGTGTGGGGTTTCAAACAATCAAACACAGGTTTTATTTGTGTAGTTGGGCGATGTGTAAAATTTATCATCCCAATCAATATCAGTCAAATGTGTGTATATAAACAAATCGTCCGATTTGTTTATAAATATTTATTTTATATACACGTTAAAAATTATATTTTTAACTATAAAACATTTATTCATTCCACATCACACAATCAAACAAGTCATCCATGGTCTGTGGACGACGGGTGTCGGGTACTACTAAGCACCGTCTGCATCCTAGTATATATTTCAACTTGAAAATGAATTATAAGTGAGGAGTTCTCACCTTTGGGATCCACTCCGCCATTGTCTATTCCTGAACTTCTGAACCATTTGGATTTGTTTGAAATTCCAATCCCGTCCTTACCACGCTATTCATAATAAAAATTACATTTTTATTGTTTCATTCCAATAAATAAAAATCATATTTTTATTCTTTCTAGTTCATGCATTTTTACTTTGCTACATATATGATAAAAATCACATTTTCATATTGTCACCTCATATATAAAAATCGTATTTTTATCCTATCGCTACATAAATAAAGATCAGATTTTTATTATTCCTATAATATAAAAATCATATTTTTATTCTTCCTATAATATAAAAATCATATTTTTATTCTTCCTATAATATAAAAATCATTTCTTTACAACGTCCATTCTCTTTAAATCTGTATGTATAAATCGTATTTCTATTTCAAAAGTATACATATTTTTAAATATTGATATTTAATTTTGAAAATTACATTTTTAATCTATGTTATTTATTTATTATAAAAAATTGAAAATAAAATCATTGTTATTTCTATAAAAATCAGAAAATAAAATCATTGTTATTTCTATAAAAAACAGAAAATAAAATCATTGTTATTTAAATTAGTTAAACTAAAATGAAATATTAAAAAAAAACTCACTGTATTCTCGTTCTGCCGGAACCCGTAACAGCTCAAATCCTAAATCACGCCACCGCCTGACGATCGAGCTGCCGGACCATCATCTATTGCGCCCCCTGACGCGGCTAAGCGTCGTCGCCAACCCCCTAAAGCCGCCACGAAATCCTCCCCACCCCAGCTTCCCAAATCCACCACGAAGTCATCGTGTTCGGGCTCGAAGATCGTGCGCAACACTCAACGAAAAATAGCAAGGATGGTAAGGGTTTGTAGCTGGGAGAAAGTACTTCCATTTTTGTTTAATAATCTTTGTTTAACTCTGATTGTGGAAGGAGAACAATGAGAGGAAAGGGATGGAAAATTTCCGCTGTGGGTTTTGAAATGTGAGGTGCGTTTCTATGTGGACCACGAAGAGAAGGGATGATCAATATTTTAGGGTTAAGGAGCTTTTATATTAAATATTTTATTTTATTTTTAATTCACAAAAAAGTTGACTTTTTCTTTTGAACCCCAAATCGAACCCACCGACTATCACCCCTAGCTAATTACCCCCAATCCGGACACAATGGAATATGTATCATAAGCTGATTCGCTCGTTTCGATCAGTTTTCGTCAAAATCAAAATATATATATATATATATTGAATTCTAACGCACATTTCAATTTACCGGGGCCACATACGGACTCTAAAAATACCCGAAAAATATTTTCTAGCTTCATATTGATGATACGGTCCTAACAAAACTAATTTCGCCAAATTTGAAGACCGTTTGAAAAATGGCCCTTTTCTGGTCAATCCAAATTGACTAAAACTACCAAAACACGTTTTCTTTTGCCACGCTCACATATTGATGTAGAAAATTATGAATTTTGGAATCTAGCAATAACTTGACATCACGGATCCAACAAAATTAGTTTCGTCGAAAACAGAGGTCGTTTGCAAAATTTCCATTTTTAAGGGCCAGAATTCCACAACGACTATTCTGAAATTTCAACTGGGCATAACTTTTTATTTCCGCTATGAAATTTTGATTTTTCAGATTCGTTGGAAAGATATTCTCAATTAGATTCTAATATTTTTGGTTTCACCAAAATCCGATTTATTTTGAATCATGTACATTCATTTGAAATTTGAAATCGAATTTTCGAACTACCGCGCCATTTTCAATTCCTTTTATAAATAAAAATAAATATTTATATTCTAAGGACGATTCAAATAAATATATACGTTCTAATTCTATTCAAAATAAGTTTCTTATCATTATTATTTAAAATAAATCATTTTAAATATACGAAATTCATTAAAATTTCCAAAATAAATTTTTTAAATTGGCTCAGATTTCTGGGTTATTACAACAAATGCCGTATGAAATATAACCTCAAGATGATTTTCAGACACACATCAGGAAATCTGGGTCAGGTGAGCAAAATCTTTAGCTATTTTAAAATTTAAAGCATGGATTTGTACTGCACTGTAGCATTACTTTAAGGTATCTCCTATGTATTTGTATTCTTATCTTTATAATTTTGAAATGTTTATTTCTCAAGTTTGTATTAAGGAAATCATCAGAATTTCCATGTTCATGCCTTAGAGTGAAAAAGTAAAATAGATAAAATAACATAAAGAATTGATATGCTAGCAAATATCGTGTCAAACCAAATTCTCTTCTACTTCAAATACCCACTATGCTAGCAAATATCGTGTCGAACGAAATTTTCTTCTACTTCAAATACCCACTATGCTAGCAAATATTGTGTCGAACCAAATTCTCTTCTACTTCAAATACCCACTTACCAGTGGAAATTTGGATTCAAATACTCGAAGTTACCTCGTTCCTCTCCAACACTCACTAATAAAAAAGTAAAAATTCTAAAATTTCCACGTTCATGTTTCATAAAATAGGAATTAAATTGTAACAAACTGTATACCGTCGAATGCCTTGCTGAGCAAAATTGTCTCCTGCTTTGCTATCCATTTTCCAAAATTATCTCAGTCCAGTTACTTTAACATCCTGATCCTTCCTAGCACTAGTGCATCAAAAAATTGACTATATTACCATCACAATTGAACTGAGGTAATACTTGGTGTGAATGAGACATATTTCTAATATTGCTGGATTTTGTATGCATTCGTATGTTGTCATTCATCATACGCTTTAATCCAAAGTTATGTGTATACATCATATAGCCCAAACCATATTATTACTTCTTATCCTCATTATATTGGTAGCTTACCATTTTTATTTCTTGTAAAATTCCTGGGGTTGATAGTAACTGATGATAAAGAAGCTAATAATATGTTATGATCATCGTCCTCTCCCCATATGTGGTGATGACTACTTGAGAGTTTGCCAAATTCCTTAAGGGAAGGTTCTTATCGGTTATAAAGTCCTTTTTATGTATAATATAGTTGGTTCCTAGTTCCATAATTTTTACTACTCCTTATATGCATAGGGCGCTAATCTACGAGACCTTCCTCGTATTGCTTAACAATAAAATTCATTTTGACCCCACAATGGAGGGAGAACAATTGCCATTTGGAAAGTCACTAGTAATACATCAAGGATTTTTGTTTCATCTTCCTTTTATCAGATGGTTTATATCCCCCATTTTGCTTGCTTCTTCCATCTGTCCTAATGTTATGGATAAAATAATATTATTTAAAGTATAATTCATTGGTTGTCGGGTTGTCACTTATTAATTTTAATTTTTTTGTGTGATACCAAGGTATTCAATATGAAACTGAAACCGTAAGTCGTAGAATACAAACTCTAAACCAAGAAATTAAAATTGTAGATCATAAATTCAAAAGACACGCATGAACTTTAAGATTGATTTTAATGTGTAAACTTCAATGTCTAAAACTAAAACTCAATTTTGTCTCTTGGTATGTTTTTTACTTGGTCAGAAAAGGTTAGATTTGGAATAGTTGTTCCACATAAGTATATTACACACACTCAAACATGTATAGATTGAATAATCTTTTTTAGTTGAATTTTAGCTAGCATTGAATAAAATTTATTCGAATCGTAAAGTGTGAGATTCGTAATATTTAAAGGTCTTTGAGGAAGTGAACAAATTAACTATATGATTTTGGTTCTTCTTTACAGATTCATGATTGGTCCATGAATCTTTGGGAAAGAAAATCACTAAGGTGGTTCCCCATTTTTGCATAAAAAATTATGGCCAACCAACTTTTTCTTTTCGCTTGTACTCATCTATGAAATGATATTTTATAGACCGTATTCCCAGTTATAGTGGGATGAAATTGTGCCAACATTGCTAACTGTTCTGGATCATTACTCTCAGATTTTAGTTTTGATATTATATCATATTTTCTTGGGGTGGTTATTAAGATACTATAGCAATTAAGGGAGAACTGGCATGTTGTATAAATGCAGTTGTTGTTTGTTTATTGTACATGAATATCAGAAATTTTACATGTTGAAATCATTTATATTTATAGACCGTGCTGCTTCCGGAACAAATAGAGTTATAGAAATTCGAGAGAGTGCAAGGATTTAGGGGTTTCCTAATTGTTATAGATTATGTAGGAAAGTAAACCAAAGGTATAATTATTTCATATCTATATTTACATATCTTTGTATGTAATAAATAGTAATAATCTTCTATATCTTAATGCCAGAACCTTTAAATGAAGGTTTCAGGTTTTCAAATACAAAAATAGTTGAATAAAAAGGGTGATTTTTTGCTTTCCAGCTTCATCTTTTATAATAGCTGCACGTCTTCACCTTGCCTAGAGTCAACAGTGTTTCCATCATCTTAGTAAAAAATAGTTGAATCATGTGCTGCTAGTTTTGTTAAGTTGGACATTCATACCTACTCCATTTATATTTACAATAATTAAAAACCATTGAATACTATTTAGAATTGATTAAGAATAATCAAACCGACCAATAGAGAGGTTTCCCTACTATAAGAGACTCAAAATCAAATTTTCTGAAGCCAATTATATTCGGCTGCAAAATCTCAGTTTTCCGTGACCATCGTCTTTTCTCTTTCTTCTGATTCCTCCTTTGTTAATCGAATCAATGCCAATTCTTTCTCTTTTAGTCAAATCAACACGCGATAATCCAATCTGTTTTCCTTCGAAACTCTGAAATCCCTACCTCTTTTAATCAAATCTGAATCTCTCCACAAATTTGATGTTCCTCACACATGACTGCCTTCGTCGTTGTTCCTCTAAAAAAATCTAAGCACGGACCTCATCCTTATAATCCTTAAGAGAGCTAACCTACGATGGAGAATAAAATGGATCGCTCCATTGGTCGTTTGGAAAATAAGGTAATTTTTTTAATTAGTATGGTAATGCTTGTAATTGTTATTCTAGATCTAGTTTTGCTAGAAAATGTTTATACTTCTAACGTCAAGAAATCAGTATTCCTTTGAAAGGTTTTGCTATTTATGGCTAGGACTGATCAAATTTGGGTATTTTCAGCAATGAGGACTCCTTCAATGACGTTATGGACAGAGTCAAGTGATTTTTTTTTTTTTTGGAAACTGGGTAAACCACCTCGTTAAAAACCTGTTCCTATACTCAGCGTGAGAATAGGATAGGGAAAAAGAGTGCGGTGCTTTATTGATAACGCATCAATAAAAAATTGTACAAAGTACATAAGTATGTGAACTTCTATTAACCTCACATATTCCTATCCTAGAAATAAAAACCCAAACATACAAGTCCATATAAAAAGCCTGGAGGCCCATTGAGCATATGACCCAAAGAAAGCGAAATTAAAGCCAACATACTACAATGGAAGTTAACCCTAATCTCGCTCCAGAAATGGCAGCGCGTACAAATCATCTAGGATCATCGGCGTTAGTTCCCCAGTCGCGTAGAATTCTCTGATGAAACGACGCGTTCTTCTTCTTCGATTTCAACATCAGGTATTTAATTTCAATTTCGACTAAGTTCCAATGTTTGAACTTGTCCATCGATCCATTTCCATGAACTCCTGCATTTCGTTCCGCCCAAATATGATACACTGTTGTCACTAAACTGCAATAAGCTAAATCTTGAGACATGTCGGTAATTGTGAATTTGTTTTTCAGGTAGTTGACTTCATCTTCCAAAATTAAAGGCCGGCTTGAAGAAGGAGGAGTGTCCAGCTTCAGTCTGCACCTCGTCCAGAGATACGCTGAGTACAGACAAGTAAAGAAAAGGTGATTTATGTCCTCGGTACTTTCCAAACATAACACATAAGTAGTATTCACAGCATAACCCCAACTAGCGAGATGATCATAAGTAGGAAGTCTGTTGAGACATGCTTTATACATGCATAAAGATATTTTTGCACTATTTATGTTATGCCACTAATCTTGCACCAATCAATGTCTGGTTTATGTTCTCTAGTAATATCCCATGCCGACTGAAAAGAGAACCCATCCTTGTTATTGTTCCAACACCAGAAATCAGACTCAAAACTAGATTTTATAGGGATTTCTTCAATTTTATCCACAACCATTCTGGACACAGTAAGCCTATTTGTGTTAAATTCACCATCATGAATAAGACAATCCACTTTTAGCTCCTCTCCACCATACAAATCAAGATAGTCCCAACCCAAAATGTTGACTAGAATTTCACTGTTAATCCAAGGATCAAACCAGAGCATGGTGTCATGTCCATTAGAAATGCATCGATTAATACACTTTAAAGCTAAATTTCTATTCCTCAACATAGCTTTCCAAGTACATGAACTATTATTATCAATTTGCATAACCAAAAATTTCTTATCCCTACAGTATCTGCTCTCCATCCACTTGTTCCACATGCTCTTCCAACTCAAAAAATGCCATATCAACTTTATAGCAACGACACTTTAATATCACCTAATTTTCTGATTCCAACTCCTCCTTCATTCTTAGGGCAGCATAGAGCATCCCATGCTATTTTGTGACTCTTTCAACCCCAAACCAAAATTAGCACACATTTTATTTATTTTATCTATTGTCGCAGCTGATAATTGATAAACTAATAACCAATACATGACCATTGGGGTAATCACTGATTTAATTAATTCAATTCTTCCCTCCATAGATAAAAGTCTACAGTCTCAACTATCCATCTTCTTTCTGATTTTATCAAATAGATCACCGTAGTCGGAGAAATGTAAATAATTATTTGATAACAGGACGCCTAAATATTTGATTGGTAAATTGCCCTCCTTCAAATTTAGAATGCCCGATAGTTCTCCTTTGATGTTGACACCTTTGCTGGAAAAAAAATTTGATTTCAAATAATTTACCCTGAGCCCTGCCAAGATACTCATGTTTTCTAGGATCCTTGAAATTCCAGTAGCACCTTTTATCCTATCTTCTGAGAAGATCATCAAATCGTATGCATAAATTAGATGATTTATGTGAGGTTCATTTTTAAAAATAGGTGGAAACAATTCCAACTTGTTAACTTTGTGCATAAGTAAAGAAAAAAATTCCATAACTATGCAAAAAAGATAAGGGGATAGGGGAACCTCTTGTCGTAATCCTCTATTGCTATGAATGTAACCTTTTGGACTGCCCTTCATTAGAATGGAGTAAGTTGGCGTATTTATACACACTTTTAACACCTTAACTAATCTTCTAGGAAAACCCATCATTTTTAACATGTGGCAGACAAAACCTCTATTCAGCTTGTCATATGCTTTTTGTAGGTCTATTTTGATGCACATGTTACCACTCCTGTCTCTGTTAAAATGTCTAATTTGTTCATGGGCTAGCAATACATTTTCAGTAATATATCTACCTGGTATAAAAGCTGATTGATTTTCAGATATAAGGTGCTTCAGGTATGACATAATCCTATTGCAAACAACTTTTGAAATAATCTTGTAAATGACATTGCAACAAGAAATCGGCCTATAATCAGATATACTTATGGGTTTCTCAACTTTAGGAATAAGCGTGATAAATGTATGATTAATACCTTTAGAAAGCTTTCCTATTCCAAAAACTTCTTGGATCAAATCAACTAGAGTTATCTTCAAATCCTCCCAATGTATCTTGAAATTTTTTACTGTATAACCATCTGGCCCCGGGGATTTTATCATCAGGAATAGAGAAAGTGGCCTTATATACTTCTTCGATGGTAATGTTCGACAGTAAATGATCTCTACCTCTCTCATTCACCTTGAACCTACAATTTATTTCTAGGAAAACAATTGTTTGTGGGTCTTCAGTGTAGAAAATCTCTGAAAAATAATTTAGTGCCTCCAATTCAATGCTATTTGGGTCATGTATAATCTTTCCATTAGCCTGAATTATATTTCCCCAGTTATTAATATGTCTTCATAAGGACATCTTAGCATGAAAAAAACTTGTACACGAATCCCCCTCATTAATCCAAGAAATCTTTGCCTTCTGCCTTGCGGTTCTATATTCTATATAACATTGGTCTCTCCATCTTCTATACACATTCTCAAACTTATCAAACAAATCAATGTATGTAGGATTTTCATCAGTTTCCTTAAGTGCTGCATTGTACTCCTCTTCTACTCTTTTCAAATTATTTTTATAATCCTAATTACTCCATCTTTTTAGAAAAATCTTGCAAAGTTTTAAAAACATTTGGAAAACGTACAATTTAGACCCGTGCCATTATGTCATATCCAAATGCTGTTTTGCCCAATAAATACAATCCCAATAACCCTCTACCTCATGCAAAGCGTTAACATATTTAAAAGGTATATTTTTTCTTCTTGTATCATAAGGCCAAATTTAAAACATATAGGTATGTGATCGCTCATAGGGCTTGATTCTCCAAATGCAGTCATCTTAGGGAAATTATCTAGAAAGTTGTAGTTGCATAATAACCTATGATTTTAGTAGCGATACCACTCCTTCTCCATGTGTATTTAAAGCTCTTGATAGGTATATCCATGAGGCCTGCGTCGGCTATGCAGTTTAGCAGATCTGAAGTTTTCCTGTAAGGAACAGTAGACCCCCCCTTTCTTATCTTTAGCAGATAGAATATTATTTAATTCGCCAACAGAAATCCACAGAATATCAACATGCTTACCCTCATTCACAATATCAGTCCATAAATTCTCTCTGTCCAGTAAAAAATTGCTTGCATATATAAATATTATTCTACACATCAATCCTCCAACGTTCTTAGCCAAGATAGAAATATGTTGATACGATTTATTAACGATCGCAAAGTTTGGCCAAACACTGGAATCCCAAGCTAGTAGAATTCTACATTTACAATTACAGTCATTATTATTAACAAACTTCCAGTTTCTTTGCATTCTACGTTGAAATTGCTTCATGACATTATCATTCATTTTATTTTCCAATAGGCCGACAATAGAAGGCCTAAATTTGTTAAGAAATTTGATCACCTCAAACTGTTTGGTAGAGTTGTTCAAACCCCTAACATTCCAGGCAATGATGTTCATTTAATCTTGCTATGGATCCTTGTCGCGACTTTAGGAGGAGCAATAAATTTTGAATAATTTTTCTTTTTATTTTTTTTGCTGATGATGTCCATTTCTTCGATGAATTTATTATTAGCCTCGACAAAATTGCTAACGTCAACTTCTTTTTCAGGTGCCATAGCTGTATTTTCATCATTGCCAAGCATTTCCGCAGTGTCATCTTCTTCGAAGTCAGTCCATTCTTCCATGCTTTCTTCACCAGGTATGTTTACAGTTCCCTCTCTATTATCAGTTTCCATGTCTTTGAACTTGTCACCTATTGACTTTGCAGTATCTCTCCAAGTTGTATTTTTGTGTCCATTTCCATCTTGTTGAGCTATAAAAGAGTTGAGACATTTAAAACCAGTGTTCTCTCGGACTGTAATATTATTCAAAGCATTAGCCTTTCCCTGTTTGTCATTGCTGTGATTGAATTATATCGCTATGTCATTTTCAATATTAGGATGCGTTGTAATGTTATGCTCATTGCTTGTAATCGTAGAATTAGTGTCTGTATTCGTTGCCATAGCATCAATTTCCTTGTGTTGAGTGTCACCGCTGTTTATATTCTGTAATGATTCATTATCTATGTTGCTATGCTTGTTCATGCAATCACCAACATCTGTTGTTTCCTTTTACAGATTCACAATTTGTTCTTGCTCTTCATTAACAACAAACGTTACATCCTCTTCTATAATTGCGTTAGCGGTCTGAGTCTCCTTCCCTCCTTGCTTTTTTGGTACCCATTTTTCTTCCATCTTTGATTTACATTGGGTAGTCTAGTGACCAAACACTTTGCAATTACAACAGCAAATCGACTTGTACAAATATTCAACATTTGTTTTCAGTTCCTCATTTAACACCACATCGACTTCAGTGGGAAAATCCGACGTTGCTTCCATATCCACCAAAATCTTGGCGAACGCAACTCTCTGTTCGTCCACCGTGATTTTGTCCATTTTGGTTGGTTTTCCCAATACACTAGCAATAGCGCTTAGTGCTTCTCTATCCCAAAGTTCTAATTACAGATTTGTTAGCTTAAACCATATAGGCATTGTCGACAACAAATCTTTTTGAATCTTTAACCCATGTTCCATTTTTTTAAAATAACAATTCTATTATCAAACATGTACATCTCTCCTTTCAGAATATTTTCACAGTCAACGTTGTTGTCAAATCGGATTATGAAAAACCCATTTTCTCTCGAAAGAAGTTGAAAGTTTCCAGACGGTTTCCATGTACGTTCTATATATTTCTTCAGGTGTAAATGATACGGTCTTGCACCGTACACGTAGAAGACTATGGAAATTTTCCTTTTATCCACTGATTTGAAAGCCGCTCATTCATAAATAGTTGCCTTCCTTTTTCTCATTGATTATCACTGGTTCTATGAAATTCAGATCCACAAATTCATCCCTAATTTGGCCGAAACCTCCGCTTGCTGCCTGGATCCAAGATTTAGATAAACCCTTTGCCACGTCATGCTGAATATTCTTCCAATTATTCTCATAAAACATCGATCTGGATCTATCTCTATGAATCAGTGGGTTTCTGTTTTTGGATCGAGCATTCGCTCCCCCTTGAATGTAACCCTGGAGGCATGTCTCACGATTGTGGGATGTACGATCCCTAATACCTCCCTGATCAGTCAATAAGACCCCCCTCGAAGTACTACCCCTCTCGAAAACAGTAGATCTAAACGCTCCGGATGTCTTATCCATTGGCTGCTTGTCAGCCGCTATTGATAACCTAAGTAGCTTAGTTGATTAGAGCATGTGACTTGCATACAAGAGATAAAGAGTTCGATCCCGACCAGCGCAATATTTAATAAAAAAATAAATTGTAGCTAACTAGGGTTATCGTAGCGTAAATTTTTTTTGATCATCAATTATGAATTAATGTTACCTTTTTACATTGTAATTTACACTTTGTCTTTTTTTATTGATTTTACTATATGAGTTACTTTGGATTAGATTTCCATAATTTGAGAAATTTTGTTAATTTATTCTTAAGACCAAATTTATCTCTTTACTATGATTTAGAGTTAAACAAATAAAAACACCAAAAATCAAGTCTAAAATCTTTTCAAGTTTCTCATTTTATTCCTTTGTAAGTTATTTCTCTTCAAATCTGAAATTCTGAACATTGAATCTGATATATGCCAAAATGTAAATGTTATTGTACTAGCAATCATGATATTTAGTAAAAAAAATGATCATAGGATAATTTAAGATAGGAGATTAACATGTCTATAATATTGAATCAACTTCAGGTGTACAAAAGGTTAAACATTTTTGTTGTTCTGTTAGAGCGTTATAAATTTTCAAATTTCAACCGCGGTGGAATCAACAATAGATAAATGCAAATGATAATTGTAAATAGGTAATTATCATGCTTTAGTGAGTAGAGTAGCAGCAGACCAGAAAAGAACGAATAATTTTCTTCCAAAACTCCAATTTTCAAAAAAATGTCTTATAATCTTGAAGACTGATTGATATTTGTCTTCGGTTAAGATTGGTTTTTTATTTTTACAAATATTGAGTGGTTGATTAAATTTAAGTTCAGTTTCATGACATTGTCAAAACTTTACGTTGCAACATATGTAAGTGTGCTCTCGAACTTATATTAAGCTGCAATTCACAAGAGAAGAAAACCCTATTTGTTTACAATCATTTTGTTGTCGTTTGTAGCCATGAGAAGGTTATCTTGTGGTCTTAACCAAGTATTCCTTTCATTCATCTTGCGGTAATGTTAATTAGTCGATTTTATTTTTTCTCGCCTTTTCAATTTTGCAAGTTTGAGCATCTTTTATACTATTTTGGTATAACAGCCCGCATTTTACGTATCGGAGGATCGTAAAATATTTTTATTTTATTCACTGAGGGTTGGATCATTCTCATCTTTTAATATGTTGCTTATGCGGATGTGGGACATGTCCATAATTTTTACCAATTTTGTTTGTGAACATTTTTCCCCTGTCAGTCTTGTACAGGGCATAACTTTTGACTCAGGTCGAATTAGAGGGTGAGACTTGTGTCATTGGAAAGGAGTAGATGATTCTCTTTTCTTAGAGTGGTTACAATAAAGATTTGGCTTAGCGGTTTGGGATAAATCGTTGTTTTAAGGTTTTTCAGTTGGATGTCCAGGTTTGGTAAGCCATAATGGGCTGAATTGGAGAGGCCCATTAGTGGGCTGATGGGAAGGTATAAATAGGGGGTGAGGGATATGGGAAATGGTTTAGTTTTTCATTTCCTCATTAAGTGGCCTCATGCTCCTTCTTCCTCTAACACATTTCCACCATTAAAAATCCAAATATAAGAGGGGAAATCGAAGATCTATACCATTGTAGGCTAGATCGACATCATTTCAAGTGCGAATTCATCGGATCGAGGAGTTTAGTTTGGATTGCTCGCTGTCCGAATTCATAATCCTATCATTTTAGCTTGTTTTGGCAAATCGGTGAGTGATATGCATCTCTCACATGGATCCAATGAAGTATATGAGTGTTCGTGCATGTTTTTCATCATATGCAAGTGTTTTTCAATAGATTTATGCATTGGTAAGTCCATTTTCATATTAATCACCCAATGATCTAAGTTAGCATGTTTAAACCGGTAATTCTTATGCCATTTTACATGTATATGCAAGTTAGATTCGCAATATAGATCATATGTTCATTTATCACGATTTTTGGTGAATTTGCATAATTTGATGATAATTATCATTTTCGTGATGTTGGTGGTTCCATAACATGTTTATGATTGTATTGGATGTATTGGATGAGTTGGTTTCGTTGAATTCGTCGTTTGGCGAAGTTTTGGTCGAAATTGGATTTGGATTGGGGCGGTACAGTGGGCCAATCGGTCAGAAATCATGTCTTGGGGAACAAGTCAGGACCGGTAGGTAATGTTTTGGGAGGACTGACCGGTAGGAAGACCGACCGGTAGGTAGTGCTTCAGGAAGACCGGTTTACCAGTAGTGCTTCAGGAAGACCGGTTTACCGGTAGTGCTTCAGGAAGACCGACTGGTAGGTAGTGCTTCAGGAAGACCGGGAGGTAGTGCTTCAGGAAGACCGACCGGTAGGTAGTGCTTCAGGAAGACCGGCCGGTAGGTAGTGCTTCAGGAAGACCGGTAGGTAGTGCTTCAGGAAGACCGTCCGGTAGGTAGTGCTTCATGAAGACCGGTAGATAGTGCTTCAGGAAGACCGACCGGTAGGTAGTGCTTCAGGAAGACCGACCGGTAGGTTGTGCTTCAGGAAGACCGGTTGGTAGTGCTTCAGGAAGACCGACCGGTAGGTAGTGCTTCAGGAAGACCGACCAGTGGGTAGTGCTTCAGGAAGACCGACCGGTAGGTAGTGCTTCAGAGAGGACCGGTTGTTTAGGGAGGACCGGTTAGTCTGGGAGGACCAGTGTTCAAGGAGGACCGGTTAGTCCGGGAGGACCGGTGTTTAGGGAGGACCGGTGCTCAGGGAGGACAGGTGGTCAGGGAGGACCTGTTGTTCAGGGAGTACCGGTGTTCAGGGAGGACCGGTGGTCAGGAAGGACAGGTGGTCAGGGAGGACCGGTTGTTCAGGGATAACCGGTTAGTCCGGGAGGACCGGTGTTCAGGGAGGACCGGTGGTTAGGGAGGACCGGTTGTTCAGGGAGGACCGGTTAGTCCAGGAGAATCGGGCGAATGGGATTTGAAGAAAATTCAAGTGGGAATATTCGAAGTGTTGAAAGGTGCTCGTTGATCGGGTGTAGAACAATGAATGAGGTGGCAACTCAAAGGTCGTGAGTTGGTGGATAATGGTTGCTCAAGAAGGTTTCTTGAGCCATGAAAAGTCATCAGGTTGGGTGACTAGAGATGTGAAGGCCGAGAGATTATCATTGTCATAAGTTCTAGCAGGCTCGAAGTAGGGGTACATTAGAGACGTTTGAAAGACCGGTTGTAGGTCGAGTACCCTGGGTCTTGGGGAAAGGCCTAGTTGTCAAGGTTGGACATATGGAGTTTATACTGGAACTGGGGTTACCATTAGCCCTTGACATATGGCAAGGTTGGTCGTCATACGATTAACGATGGTTTCAAAGCAGGATTGGCGGTGATAGCCAGATTCAGTCATGGATGATTGGTTGTTCTATTTGTACTATCTCACATAGATTATCCAAAATCGAGGGAGATGTTCTTTGAGTGCTTAACTGATATTGGTTTAGGCCTCTGGGGAGAGCACTTGGGGGATGTTAAACTCGATTAAGGTTGCATGTGTGAGACTTATATAATCTGGATGTTTTGAGTGTTTTCCATGATTGAATGGGTGTTCTGATTTCCATGGTTGAATTGTTTATAGTAAAGGCTATCACTGTCCGATTTGGGGAAGATAAGGTTGAGTTCTTCTCTGGTGTCGTGGGTAGATTAGTATGCTTATCTATCCCTTCTCATATACTTTATTGTTGAAGTTTGTTAGCTTTTTATCGCTCACTGAGACTGTTGTCTGACTCAAGGTTTTATGTTTCCTCTTATTACCTTGGGCTGTTCATCCAGTTGTGGATGGGTAGACTGAGTAGCAAGTGACAGGTGATGATTTAATGGGGACGATGATGCTGATCGACGACGAGCAAGAGGCTCACGTACCAGTTTATCACTATCTAGTATTTTCTGTTCCGTTGTTTGAGTTTCTCTATGAGTGTTGTAGTGAGGCCTTAGGTACGTACTTGATACTTCCTATGTCGTTGGAAGAATCTTTCAGGATGTTGTGAAAGTATAGAAAGTTTGCTATATGATGCTTCACTACTATTACCTGTTGTATATATTCTATTATATTTTATCCTTGCGCTGTGAGTTCTGCGATAGGTTTCGATGTGGTTACCTACTCTGATGATCCTCCATAGTTGCCTGGCATACCTTTCAGTGCATTATTCCTCTTGTATAGTGGAGGGGCTATGGGCGGTCATCACATTTGGTATCAGAGCTCTGGTCAACGATTTTTGGCCAAAGTTCAAGGACGTAACTACGTATGAGAGACGTATTTGTAGATTTCAGTTGGATGCTTACTATATATATTAGCATATATAGTAGTAGCGGTTGTATCTCTTTAGCAGTTTTTCTTGGAAATGGCTAATTATTCTAAATTGCAGATTTAGAATGAATTACAACCATCAAGACACGCTTCTAGGGGAGCCAATACTAGAGGGGGAAATGGTGGTGAACCTAATTACCCGGCCATGTTTGAAGTCATGGTAGAAGCAATTATGCGAAGGGTACTCGCTCCAGTGGTAGCAACAGTAGATGTTGATGTGCGAGTTCCTAGAGTAGTAGATTTTGCAAAGCTGTGAAAGGACTTTACATCTCTAGGGAAAAACCATCAAAGGGAACTGAACCAGCCGAAGAGGTTCATAGGTGGATGGATTCATGTGTCTAAATCTTTGGAGACTTGGGTATTGAGGATGCAATAAAGAGAAAGCTTGCATCAAGGCAACTGCAGGGCAGGGCCATGGAATGGTATAATTCTGTTACACTCGAGACTCAAGAGGAAGAAATTTCATGGGAGCAATTCCAAGCCAAGTTTGAAGCAAAGTTTATCTCCACAGCTCAGAAATCTACTATATTCAAGAAGTTCGTAGAGCTGAAACAAAATGGTCATTCTGTGCTTGACTATATTTTTGACCTTGAAGCCTTGTCTATATATGCTCGTTCATACATTGATACGCCCTATCAAAAGAACGTGAAGTTCGTTTTGGGTTTGGAAGCTTGTATCGGAAAGCCGTTAGTGGACCATCTTGACGATTCATTCGAGAAGATTGTGGAAAAAGCTGTTCGTCATGGGAGCTTGTTTCCCATGGAAGCAAATGTTGTCACTGCAACCAAAGAGGCTCATAAACCACAGCAGGGTGGTAATAATAAGAAGAGGAAGCAGCAACAACAAAAGGGAAAAGATGGCCAAAAGAAGCCTAAGAGTGAGGTGGTTTGCTTTAACAACCAACAAAAAGGCCATTTTGCTAATGAGTGCAAGAATCCCAAAGCTGAGAAGAAGTGCTTCAAATGTGGGAAGCCTGGGCATGAGAAGAAAGATTGTCCAGAATCAGCTAAGGGCAAGCAGGTTATGAGGGCATATGCTTTGGAAACCGTGCCAACTTGTTCGAGAGCTCCTACTGTAGAGGAGAAGGGAAAGGGTATCGTGGTGCAAGGTACTCTTTCTATTAATGGTGTTTCAGTTCGAGTTTTGTTTGATACTGGAGCATCACATTCGTTCATTTGCAATGAGCTTGTTTGTCGCTTGGGTTTGGAACCCGAGATTTGTGATAGACCATTAATCGTGACTAATCCGGTTGGGGGTTCGTCCAGTTTGTGCATGATTTGCCATGGTCTAGTGTTGTCGAGTCATGGTTGCTCTTTTGTGTGTGATTGTTTTGTTCTTAACTTCACTGGGTATGGGATCATCTTGGGCATGGATTGGCTCAAGAGGTATGCGGCAAGGGTGAATTGTGAGAAGCTAGAGGTGAGGGTCGTGGATGTAGAAGGGCGAAAGGTGTTGATTTGATGTAAGCGGGAAGACGGGGTCTTCGTGAGTTATCTATATTCGCTTGGGATTCCACAAGAAGACATGTCATCAGTACTGATCGCTAATGAGTATGTAGATTTCTTTGACGAGGTCAAAGGGTTGCCGCTGCATCGTGAGATCGACTTTAGGATTGATTTGATCGAAGGTGCTAGACCAATCGTTATGCATCTTTGACGGATGGCGCCTAGGGAACAGCAAGAGTTAGAGGTGCAAGTTCGTGATCTTTTGGGAAAAGGATTCATTCGGAGGAGTATTTCCGAGTGGGGTGCACCAGTCGTGTTTGCAACTAAGGCAGATGGCTCGTTAAGATCGTGTGTGGACTATCGTGAGCTGAACAAGGTGACAAAGAATAACAAATATCCATTGCCAAGGATTGATGACTAGTTCAATCAGCTTCACGAAGCCAATGTGTTTTCTCAGATAGATTTGGTAACGGGATTTCACCAATTGAGGGTGGCAAAGGATAGTGTGCCAAAGACTGCTTTTAGGACACCATCCGGTTTCATCGAGTGGTTGGTGATGCCATTCGGGTTGACTAACGTGCCAGCGTATTTCGTGGATCTTATGAATAGAGTGTTCAGAGATCAGTTGAACCGAGTTGTGCTTGAGTACGGCATATCATCCCCAAACTGATGGTCAGACCGAGAGAGTCAATGGCGTTTTGGAAGATCTCCTGATAGCTTGTATGTTAGACTTCGGAGGATCATGCGAAGACCATCTACATTTAGTGGAGTTTGCGTATAACAATAGCTACCAGTCTAGCATTGGGATGGCACCATACGAGGCGTTGTATGGAAGGCCGTGCAATTCTCCAGCAAGTTGGTTAGAAACTGGAGACAGATTGGTGATTGGACCAGATATGATTAGAAAAACCTCGGATTGTATCAAGATAGTTCGGCAACGAATGAAGGCAGCCCAGGATCGTCAGAAGAGTTACGCCGACAAGCGTCGTAAGGATTTGGAATTCGACGTGGGCGATATGGTTTTCATGAAAGCTTCTTCGTTGAAGCACATGGTTAGATTTGGTAAGAAAGGAAAGTTAGCTCCAAGGTTTGTTGGACCATTTCCGATAGTCGAGCGAATTGGAAAGCTCGCATATAGACTGGAGTTACCCGAGCGGATGTCGAGTGTGCATAATGTGTTCCATGTGACATTTCTACGGAAATTCGTGCATGATTCGAATGTGGTGGTACCTCCAGAGAAGTACGAAGATCTAGAAGTAGAGACCGCAGTTACAAGACCTCGTAATCCACTTCATGTTGTTGGGAATGACACGAAACAACTTAGGAGGAAGACAGTTGAACTAGTCAAGGTATAATGGAGTGAAGATGGCGATGATTGTACGTGGGAGATGGAAGAGAATATGAAGGCGACTCATCCAGAACTCTTCGTCGGTAGGACCCTTTGATCGTAACATCGTTATATCATTGTATCTTGTTGTTGTTTGGTAGAATTCCGAGTGCTAGGATAAGGCTATGGATGCATGGCTTGATGGTTGCTAGTTTGGACGATAGAAATGACTTCTCATGGATGATAGGCATGCGGAATTGTTGTAGTTGCTTGTGTTTGCATGGAATTTCGAGGGCGAAATTCTTAAGGGGGGAGAATGTAATAGCCCGCATTTTACGTATCGGTGGATCATAAAATATTTTTATTTTATTCCCTGAGGGTTGGATCATTCTCATCTTTTAATATGTTGCTTATGGGGATGTGGGACATGTCCATAATTTTTACCGATTTTGTTTGTGATCATTTTGCCCCTGACAGGGCATAACTTTTGACTCTCAGAGGGTGAGATCTGTTCCATTGAAAAGGAATTGATGATTGTCTTTTTGTAAAGTGGTTACATTAAAGATTTGGCTCAGCGGTTTGGGAGAAATCGTTGCTTTAAGGTTTTTCAGTTGGTTGTCCAGGTTTGGTAAGCCATAATGGGCTGAATTGGAGAGGCCCATTAGTGGGCTGATGGGAGGGTATAAATAGGGGGTGAGGGATTTAGGAAATGGTTTAGTTTTTCATTTCCTCATTAAGTTGCCTTGTGCTCTTTCTTCCTCTA
Source organism: Allium sativum (assembly GCA_030737875.1). Lineage (NCBI taxonomy): Eukaryota > Viridiplantae > Streptophyta > Magnoliopsida > Asparagales > Amaryllidaceae > Allium > Allium sativum. Next base: position 328,297,589 of record CM060926.1, read on the forward strand.
ACACCTTTCCACCATTAAAAATCCAAATCTAAGGGGGAAAATCGAAGATCTATACCATTGGAGGCTAGATCTACATCATTTTAAGTGCGAATTCATCGGATCAAGGAGTTTGGTTCGGATTGCTCACTGTCCGGATTCATAATTCTATCATTTTAGCTTGTTTTGGCAAATCAGTGAGTGATATGCATCTCTCACATGGATCCAATGAAGTATATGAGTGTTTGTGCATGTTTTTCATCATATGCAAGTATTTTTCCATAGATCTATGCATTGGTAAGTCCATTTTCATATGAATCACCCTATGATCTAGGTTAGCATGTTTAAACCGGTAATTCTTATGCCATTTTACATGTAAATGCAAGTTAGATTCGCAATTTAGATCATATGTTCATTTATCATGAATTTTGGTGAATTTTCATGATTTGATGATAATTGTCATTTTCATAATGTTGGTGGTTCCATAACATGTTTACGATTGTATTGGATGAGTTGGTTTCGTTGAATTCGTCGTTTGGCGAAGTTTTGGTTGAAATTGGAGTTGGATAGGGGCTTTATAGTGGACCGATCGATCAGAAATCATGTCTTGGGGAACAATTCAGGACCGGTAGGTAGTGTTTCGAGAAGACCGACCGATAGGAAGACCAAACGGTAGTGTTCCAGGAGGACCACCGGTAGGTAGTGCTTCCGGAAGACCGGTTTACCGGTAGTGCTTCAGGAAGACCGACCTGTAGGTAGTGCTTCAGGAAAACCGACCGGTAGGTAGTGCTTCAGGAAGACTGGTAGGTAGTGCTTCAGGAAGATAGACCGGTAGGTAGTGCTTCAGGAAGACCGGTAGGTAGTGCTTTAGGAAGACTGACCGGTAGGTAGTGCTTCAGGAAGACCGAAGTGCTTCAGGAAGACTGACCGATAGGTAGTGCTTCAGGAAGACCGACATGCAGGTAGTACTTCAGGAAGACCGACCGGTAGGTAGTGCTTCAGGAAAACCGATCGGTAGGTAGTGCTTCAAGAAGACAGTTCGGTAGGTATTGCTTTAGGGAGGACCGGTTAGTCCGGGAGGACCGATGTTCCGGGAGGACCGGTTGTTCAGGGAGGACCGGTTAGTCCGGGAGGACCAGTGTTCAGGGAGGACTGGTTAGTCCGGGAGGACCGGTGTTCAGGAAGGACCAGTGGTCATTGAGGACCGGTGGTTAGGGAGGACAGGTGGTCAGGGAAGACCGATTGTTCAGGGAGGACTAGTTAGTCTGGGAGGAGCGATGTTCAGGGAGGACCGGTTATTCCGGGAGGACCGGTGGTCAGGGAGGACAGGTGGTCAAGGAGGACCGGTTATTCAGGGAGGACCGGTTGTCCAGGAGGACTGGTGTTCAGGGAGGACTGGTGGTCAGGGAGGACCGTTTGTTCAGGGAGGACCGGTTAGTCCCGGAGGATCAGGCGAATGGGATTCGAAGAAAATTCAGGTGAGAATATTCGAAGTGTTGAAAGGTGCTCGTTGATCAGTGTAGAACACCGAATGAGGTGGCAACTCAAACGTCATGTTTTGGTGGATAATAGTTGCTCGAGAAGGTTGCTTAAGCCAAGAAAAGTCATCAGTTTGGGTGACTAGAGATGTGAAGGCGGAGAGATTATCGTTATCGTATGTTCTAGCAAGCTCGAAGAAGGGGTACACTAGAGACGTCTAAAAGACCGATTGTATGTCGAGTACCCTGGGTCTTGGGGAAAGGCCTAGTTGTCAAGGTTGGACATATGTAGTTTATGCTAGAACTGAGGTTACCATTATCCCTTGACATATGGCAAGGCTGACCGTCATACGACTAACGATTTTTTCAAAGCAGGATTGGCGGTAATAGCCAGAGTCAGTCATGGATGATTGGTTGTTCTGTTTGTACTATCTCACACAGATTATCCAAAGTCGAGGGAGATGTCTTTTGAGTGCTTAACTGATATTGGTTTAGGCCTCTGGGAAGAGTACTTGGGGGATGTTAAAATCGATTAGGGTTGTCTATGTGAGACTTATATAATCTGGATGTTATGAGTGTTTTCCATGATTGAATAGGTGTTCTGATTTCCATGGTTGAATTGTTTATAGTAAAGGCTATCACTATCCGATTTGGGGAAGACAAGATTGAGTTCTTCTCTGGTGTCGTGGGTAAATTAGTATGATTATCTATCCCTTCTCATATACTTTATTGTTGAAGTTTGTCAGCTGTTTTATAGCTCACCGAGACTGTTGTCTGACTCAAGGTTTTATGTTTCCTCTTATTACCTTGGCCTGTTTATCCAGTTGTGGATGGGCAGACTGAGTAGCAAGTGACATGTGATGCTTTAGTGGGGACGATGATGCTGATCGACGATGAGCAAGAGGCTCACGTACCAGTTTATCACTATCTAGTATTTTCTGTTCCGCTGTTTGAGTTTCTCTATGAGTGTTGTAGTGAGGCCTTAGATATGTAGTTGATATTTCCTATGATGTTGGAAGAATCTTTCAGGATGTTGTGAAAGTATAGAATGTTTGCTGCATAATGCTTCACTACTATTACCTGTTGTATATATTCTATTATATTTCATCCTTGCACTGTGAGTTCCAACATGTTTCGATGTGTTTACCTACTCTGATGATCGTCCATAGCAGTCTGACACACCTTTCAGCGCATTATTCCTCTTGTATAGTGCAGGAACTGTGGGCGGTCGTCACATTTGTAGTGTAGAATATTTGTTTACAAACATTGTTTTTGTTTCTTGAAAATGGAGGGAAGTCAACTAAAATATATGCATGAAAATAGTACAGATTAGTACAAAGTTGTTAGATGTAGGAATATGAATCTGGTCTCGATATGATTATTTAGGGTGGTTTAAAGGAAAATGATGTGAATAATAGGGCTACTATTTTTTATTACTAACAATTGTTACATTTTTAATTATAGTTAAGGAGAGTATAAATATTATATCTTGAAAATGCACAACAATTTGTTTGGGAAGATTTTACAGAACCTGGGTTATTATGACAATCTGTTTGACGCTAGTTTTCGTTCCATAGGAAGATGAATATATTGTTGAACAGACACAAAATGAAGATAATAGGAACACTAATGAAGATCTTATCTCTATTAGTTCAAAAGGTAAAAACTAGCATATCGAACCTTTGGGTCATTTGAGGTCATTAATTCTTGTGATAATAGTACTTGACAATGAATGTGATGATGTCATATTGCATGGAAATTTGGATTTTTTTTTTTTTTTTTTGAATTCCTGATGTTTTGGTTTCTGCAAATGAGCTCAACGGTAACACAAATTGTCATATCGATAATAAGTTGGAATTCAAAAGTAGGGATTTTCTTGTTCTGAAAAATTTAGTTAAATTATTCGTCACGTGTTGAATTAAGAACCATTATAAAACATTTTATAAATATGTTATGATGAGTCCTTTAGTACAGTTTAACTGCCTTCAAAGGAAGGTTAACTGTGTTACAAGTGTTAATGATATTTAACTTCTTTTGGTATAAATGAGTTTTGCCTTTTGTTTTCATCTATTGGTTCATCACATCCAGCTATGCAAGTTAATAGAAAGTTGGCTACGTCTATTCTCACCCCACAATTTGCTCTTCCCACCCCGGTGATTTTAAAAAATAAACTTCACCCCAGTTTTTTCTTTTCCCACCCCGTTTATTCCTTAAATACCCTTGTTTCTTCCATTGTCTATGTTTATTTTCTTTATTTTAACTTCCTTTTGCAGTTTTTCATTTCTCCATCAAAACTCTAGCAACTTTACATTCTACTATATATAATGAAAAAGATGCAAGCAATAAGGAAATAAATATATGAAAAGATGATCAAAACAGTGGTATTATAACAGTTTTCGATCTATTTTCTCATTTTGGTCGAAATTAAACGACGATTTTGCTGAGTTGCATTCGAGGAAGGGTTGATTAAATCAACTCGCCCTTAACATTTTGATTGATTTCGATCAATGTCACAGTGAAAAGCAATTAAAATTGATAATTACAGTTAATGAAATATGTAATTAATAATTTAAGGGTAAAATTGGAATTACCAATTTAATATTTTGAACGGGGGTGAAGAGTAATTATTGGGGTGCTAATAGACACAGCCAAGATTTTGATGCATATGGTGGTACAGAAGGTTTTCTCATTGAAAAGTCGTTAATGGCGATAAAGCAAATCTCCCCTCTTTTCTTCAGCTTTCTATTTTCTATCTTTTCTTCTTCTAAATATAACCTCTCCATTCAATCCATCATTCCTCATCCCTTCTCTTCTCCTGGTTTGCTTTCGTCATCGTGTCTTTTAACTAAGATGTAATTTTTCAGATCGACCTCTTGATTTGAACCCTAATCTCCAACACGTAGTCTTTTTCTATGAACTATCCTTCGGTTCTCCATCTTCATCATCAATCGTCACCGCTTCATTAACTAGCGCGATGTCCACTTCTAATTACAGATTTCTTCTGGCTCTTACCACTGTTTTCCATGATTTCGCGACTTAACTATTGTAGCTTCGTAATGTGCTTTATCAGAATCCCAAGCGAGTCTGTGCACACATTGCTTGGTGCCATACTGACAGGAAAAGTCTGGCTTCTATCAGGTAAGGTTTTGGTGGTTCTTGTTGGGTTATGTTGCCTTGATATTAGTCTTGGTGTTGTTATGTACTTTGGATATGGTACGACTTGCTAGAGAATTGAAGTTTCGAAACCACTGTGGAGTCTCCTTGCACGATGAATGGTCCTTCTTTGTTTGATGATTGTTTCTGCCCTATTGTCTTCAGGAAAGCCATGCGAAAACACATATATACCAATTATGCCTATTAATAAGGGCAGTGTACTCTCTAGCCTGCCGAGTTAATTAGTGTCAGCACGTTGTTCTAGTTCGATGATGAGGTATGTAATGGATTTATTATGATAAGTTGGCTTGTTTGTGGTGCTTAGTAGTTCGTCCTCGTGTTCTTTGAGTTGGTGATTACTGTTCGGTGGTGTACGGAGGATATGAAGGTGTATACACAACTGGTTGGAGTTGCGATGTTAAATGGATGAATTTCACTCGTTGGTTTTCAGGTGTTTGCACAATGTTATATTAGTAGCATGTGAAAGTCACTATGTGCGTTCATGTCTGTTAGGTATTCCTGTTTAATCGAATGGTGCACTGGTTATTGTCTGTTCCATTGGCAATCCATGGAAGCGAATGCTCAAATTTTGCTGAAGCAGCTGGAGCTGTATCTTTTCCTTCCAGTTCGGTTGTTCAGATCCTACTACCCTGCATGTCACATTTTCAAGCAAGTATCCCTAGTTCTCTAGGATGTGATGGGGTCTGATGGCCTTGCTTTCAATGGAACAGTTCACTGTTGGTCCTTTGAATTGGTGGTGGGCTCGAAAGAGGCTTACCCTGCGTCTGGTCGCTTTCATGCATAGTTGTATATTTCAGCTGACACCATGTGCTATGCGTGTTTCTCTTGTGGCTACACACTATACTTTTAAAAGTAGATCTTTTGTTGTAGTTATTTGAGTTTCCTTATGTATTATGACTTGTTATCAAGTATGCAATGTAATTTGTATGTACTCCTTGCGTGGAGACATTTATAGTACTCTAATGGTAGCACCTAGCTCTTGTACCTTGATCTAGGTTAGATTAGTGGATGACCCATTGAAAATGTCGTACACTGTGGACGGTCCACCTTAAAAACCGATGTAGCTGATTGTTCACTACAATCACCTGTACCATATTGTATATTTATTAGTAGTTATAATAAAAGGTGTTTGTGGTCATCTTAAAAACCGGTGGACGTTGCCAAAAAATATATTGATATTTTAAAATAATAATTTTATGAAGTTTATTTTCAATTATCAGCAACTCCTATCATTTAGAAAGCTAACGAGATTTACAATCAATGACTGAAATGCGTCTATAATTTGGGTTTCGTACAAAATAATTTTTTGTATTTTAAAAAAGGGAAATGAACATATGAGACAATTTGGTGAGACGAGTTAAGTGGAATTGAAATGAGTGTGATTTATGGATAAAATTCACTAATAGGATTCTGATTTACAATGTATTAAGCACATTAACCACCTTGCATTGTGGTTATAAACATGGAGCCAAATGCAAAAGTATAATGATAGTTGTTAAAATATAAATGTTAATTGATGATTTGCAGCTCTTCAGTCCTAAATAAAAATATGTAAACATAGATGGAATTAAATACGCATGCTCGGGCACATGCGCACATACTAGCATATGTGCAACTAATGTAAAATACGTAATAACTGCATGTCAATAATCAGAAGAAAAAAATATAAAGCATTTGAGGTGGTACCATGTTAGTGAATATATTTGTAAAGGAAAGTGCTTCTATATGAAGTAGCAAAATTTGGATTACACCTGTATATGAAGTATTTCGTGCTCATTCTTTGGGATCATGTAACTACATGACTTGTTTACAAGATGGGTTTATTGTGATCTTCGTCGTATGTTTAAGCTAGTAAGCTATTCGTTAAGGATGCTTTCCCAACGGGTAAGATGAAAACTTCTTTTGAAAAAATATTTTTCCATCATTTGTATATACGGTTCAATATATTTCTTATATGATCCCTAAGTTAGGTTTGACTTGTAACTGAATTGGTGCATTCTATTACTTCCTAGACGTGTCTTGCATTTGTTGAATTTTCTTCTTCTCGCTGAATGTGCATCCATTCATTGGTTTACTTTTCTTGGTCTTTGTTTCCTTGTTATCAGTAATTGAATAAGAATTTTAGCCAACCACAACCTTGTATTTTTCATAGTTATTGGCTTAGTTAAATAGGTTCTAAACATAACATGTTTATCTTTATTTTAGGAGTGTAAAAAATACCGACTTCTTCATATATGTTAATTTAACTAACTATTGTATTTTTGTAATTTCCATGAAAAGAAGTTTCTAACCTGTTCAGTGGCATACTTTGGCTTTTGGTCTATTTGCATCTATCGTAGCATCGTGATACGCATAATAATGCAACAGCATCACTTGAGCACAGCATGGGCACTAGTGCGTGACCTAAAAGAATGATACTACTACCAAGGAGGTATTTGGATTAAAACAAGTTGATAGCAAAAGTAGTGTAGACACATGTATACATGCAGCAATATTATTTTTCTTTCATGCAATTTCTGTTATTTTCTTTAGTTTGTTACAAAAAGGTATAGAATAGGTATAAAGTGCCACAAGTGCAAAACGGTTACACACAAACTCTATTTGTATGCAAATTATGCAGAAAGAAATTTAAGAAAATTATTGCAAATATTTCTCTTCCCTATCTTTCCTTTCTTGTTCCTTCTCCATTTACATATGTTTTCTTCTTTCCCTACCTATTACCGCATCATTTTGGAAATATGGGTATAGCCCCATAAAGTTCATCCAATAGTTCAATGACCATTGGGATAGGGAAACGATCTTTAATCGTTATAGCATTAAGTGCTCGATAGTTGACGCAGAATCTCCATGATCCGTCTTTTTTATTAACCAAAAGAATAGGCGAAGAGAATGAGCTAGTGGATGGTTGAGTGATTTTACTATGAAGTATTTCTTGAATTTGTCGTTTGATTTCATTTTATTGGGAATATGGATAGCGGTATAGTTTGATGTTTATTGATTCGGAATTTAGGGTAAGGTTAATGTGGTAATTGAGTGGACGGTTTGGTGGTAAAGTCGTTGGTGTGTTGAAAACATAGGAATATGTGGAAAATAAATTTTGGATTTGTGGATGTACGTTAGGTAGTGTTTTTGGTTCGGTTGTTTCGTGAGTGGTTCGGAGGTGTAAATATAAGAAGCTGGTGATAGAATAAGTGGTATCAAGCTGCTTTAGTTATTGCAACGTAATTGGGGATGGGCTAGAAGATAGTCCCAGTCTATTTAAATAAATGGGGTGGTTCTCATATATGAAGGCCATCGCCAGTTGCTTGTAATCCATCATAATTGGGCCTAGTTTTTCTAACCATTGAACACCAATAACAACGTATGAGCCCACAATATCTAACAGGTGGAAATCAATGTAAAAATTGTATCCCTGAATAACCATGCAAACATTCGAAGCTTTTAAGTTTCTTGTCATTACCCACCGTGACGGTGAAGGAATTAGTTGTAGCGATTTCCAATCCCAAGAATTTCGCAGTTTTAGGATGTAAATAATTGTGAGTGGAGCCTGTGTTGATAGGTATGGAAATTGAATCTCCATTGATTGTAGTTGGAAAGCGGATGGCTCGTGGGTGAGAGGATCTGGTTAGGGCATGGAACGAAATTTCTTGTGGTTCATTTGCGATAGGTTGAGTTGAACTGATCAGTTCGGTAATGGTTGGTGTAGGTGGGTCAGTGGTGAGAATTTGTGGCGTGTCGTCAGAATGTAAATCAGGGAGAATCATGAGAATGTGTGTGGGTTTGAACGGTGACCCAGTTGGTATTTCTTATCGCAATTGAAGCATAATTCTTTTTTTTTTTTTTGGGCATACATCTCAGCAAGGGACAATTGTTTGGTGGGCATCGAAGGTTTGGGATATTTAACTTGTGGTGCTTGTGACAAAGGATGAATGGATTGTGTAGTGGAATTTTGTTTGTGGAATCAGACTGGTTTTTCTGGAATGAGGATTTATGTATCTTAGTGTATTTTCATTCAATGAGTTTGGCTTCCTCAATGGCTTCGGATATGGATGTTGGTTTGAAGAGGTGAAGTTCGTTTTGGATGTTGGGTTTGAGATCGAAGATGAAACATTGAAGGATAGATTCTGGTGATGGATTGGTGGTATGGTTGCAAAGTGTTTCAAAAGTGCCTTGGTAATTATCCACTGTTGTGATTTGCTTGAGTTTGAATAGCGTGGCTTGTGGATTGAGAGAAGTTGGTTCAAATCGTTGTTCTATTGCTTTCGTTAGTGCTCCCCAAGATGTGAGTTGCTTATTGCGGTGCACCAATTGAAACCAAGAAAGTGCTTCTCCTTGCATGTGAAAACTTGCGAGATCTACTCGTTGATCCTTTGGTGTCAAGTAATAAGAGAAAAATTGGCATGCCTGAAAGATCCAATCATGCAAATTCGATCGATCGAACAAAGTTAGAGAACACTTGGGTGTTTTAGGTGGTGTTGCTGTTGAAAGTAGTGGTGGGTTTCAGTTATTGGCAGGTGGATGATAAGATGTTGAAGTTTGGTTTATAGACGACGATGCAAGTTGTTGTTGAATTTTCTAGCTAGATCTACCATGGATTTTGGTAAGTTTTGGAGGGTTGTTTTAATATCGAGGATATTGACATGCTGATTTCTAGCATAGAACTATGGGTTGTTCGTGTGGATTGAATGGTGGTGATGGCATCATCGTGGGCAGATAGTTGCTAGATGGCTTCTTCTAATCGAGTCATAGCTGGGTAGAGGGTTGGAAGCTGGGGAGGAGAAGGTGGAGATTAGAGTGTGAAAGCACTAAAATGATGCGGTAATAGGTAGGGAAAGAAGAAAACAGAGGTTAATGGAGAAGGAACGGGAAAGGTAGGAAAGAGAAACATTTGCATTAATTTTCTTATATTTCTTTCTTCATACTTTTCATACGTATATAGAGTCTGTGCGTAACCGTTTTGCACATGTGGCACTCTATACCTATTATATACCTTTTTGTAACAAACTAAAGCAAATAGCTAAAATTGCATGAAAGAAAAATAATATTGTTGCACGTATACATGTGCCTACACTACTTTTGCTAACAACTTGCTTTAATCCAAATACATCCTTGGTAGCTGTATCATTCTTTTAGGTCGCGCATTAGTGCTCATGTTGTGCTCAAGTGGTACTATTGCATCAGTATGTGTATCACGCTGTTTGGAGGATTTTTCACTAGTGAATTCAAGAGATCATTCAAAATTAAGGTGATTTCATTTCCTACCACTGTTTCTTTCAATTTTGGGTGTGTACCATATTAGATCACATGCGACTTATCCTTGGATTTTTCCAATAACATAAGACTTTGGTGATAACATCCCTGGACATGGTTGGACCACTGATAGAATGGACTGTCAGGTAAGTTGCAGTGAACATTATTCTACATTTGAATTGGTTATCCCTTTTCCTCTATGATACACTACCATCGTTGTCTTCTTTGTCGTTCTTATTGTGTGAGAAATAAACCCTTTCACCGTTGTTTTCAAATGGCCAGGGTTATGTTTGCATACGTATTCTATCAGTTTTCCATCTTCCCGAGCGGTTAGTCAGTTGAGACAATTTTGGACTAGGTATGTGATCTTTGCATTTCTTGTTTGATTCTTTATAACTTGCATTATATTATTTACTAAAAAATATGATGTTATCGTGGAACAAATAGATATTGAGAAATTTGAACCTCGACGAGTAGCGAATCCTCTACGTGTAGCTTGGTAAATTCATTCAAGAAAGACTATTGAAGTTGTCTTGATAACACACCTAACTGTATCTTACTTGCCATGTAAATTATTTTTGTATGATGCTATGACGTGTATGAATTTTTTTTGTTGGTGAACACATCTTTGTGTCAATACACATTAGTATTAAATTTATAGATGTACGTGTAAGTTTCCATACTACTTTGATCGATTGTGCGAAATATCTTATAAGCAATCCCTTATAGTAGCATTAATTACATTTGTTTTTTCGCAAATCTTGGAGGCCCTTTCATTTTCACATTACCATGGTTATGCATGATTTTTTAACTGTGTTATCTAATGTTTGCATGTATAAATTAAGTCTGATAAGCATCATTTTAAATCCACATGAATAAACAGAATTTTGTTTACTCTTTCTTGGATAATGCTAATATAAGATAAATTTTCATTGGATGGTTGATGTATAATATATTTTTCAAACTGTAAATTTGACTATAACTACACGATTATGTTCGCAAAAGTCAGCAGCTTTTGCAAGTGCTAAAGGTAGCGCGATGGTTCACTTGTTTGATCCAGAATTTTCTTCCAAGAAGGGACTTAATCTTTATTGTTGATTATAAGAGTTTGATGCAAAACTTGTCAAGGATAAAAAATGGACTTTGTATTTATTTATTACAATGGCCATTAACAATGTTCAGTTACTAAAAAGTAAGTAGAAGAAGCTTCACTATTGTGATCATCCATTGTTTTATCTTAGTAATTTCAAATTTTGAAATGATAATGGTACTTTTTAAGTGATTTATTTAAATAAACTAGTTCAATAATTTATGATTTATTACATCTAATCTTACATTCTTTTTTAATTCAATTACTCGTTAATATGATGATATATTTCGAGTTTACTTTGTGATTGACATGTAAAAGTGTTTATTTTTATGCTCATATCTTATCTTGATTTTATATAAATAAATGATACTTTGGGTATTTTTGTATGTTTTTAAAGATTGTAAATGAAAGTCCCCTCTGTCTCAGTCAAGGACCAATTGTATGGAAATGTGCTACTTCTTGGAATCAACAAGTTTTAAAATTCCAAGGGATGCTATAACGCACTGGTAAAGGCCTAGAAATTTTGGTGGAGTGTTCCAAGTTTGATCCCTGCCAAGTACTATTTTTATGAAGAAAGGAACACGAATGCTTCACACGCGGCCTCATGTGTTTTGAAGAATATATGAACTAAGTGATATTATGTATATAGTCATATTTATGCATATATATATATATATATATATATAATATGCACTTAATAAAGATTTTAGGAATTTGGCATATTCCTTTCAAAGAATTCAAATCCAATCAGTTATATTTAATTGCCATGCAAAAAGAAAGGGAAGGCTTTGATTACAAATCTCCAATTAAGCATACGCTTATCTTCCCACTGACAGTGTCACACATCAAAAGGAATGCATTAATTACAAATCTTCAATCAAGCGCCATGAAAGGATTATTCCTTTATCTTTGGAAAGAATTTTTTCCATATATTTTTAGGCCTTATATTCAGATAGAGATAGGAGACTACTTCCGCTATATATACCTATTGTATTTATTCTAAAATTCTATTCCTTATTCTGTATTCTGTTCTTGTCCATTACTAAAGTTCTCTTTCCATTTAATTATGCAATTTTTTTTTTATTTTCAAGCAACTTGTGCTAGCTATACAATTAGATTTGGTAGAGCACAAGTTGTTGTTGCAATTTTAATTTCCATTAGTGAATGACCGTTTGACTAGATTCAACGGTAATCCTAATTCTGTTTTTCTGTTAGTTTATTTCTATTTTGCAAATTTATTTTCAGTACTCTGTTTTATTATTAATCCTTGAATTGATTATAGATTCGATTAGATTCAAATATGTTATTAGTTCAATTGCAATTTTACTTGTTTTTATTGATAATTACAAATTTAGTTATCAGTTCAATTAGATTTATTCTAAACTAAATTGTAATTTCAACTTTATCCCATCTCCAAGTTTTGTCTAACTCGCCCACAAAATATATAAGTAATAAATTTTAATTTTCCTCTCTGTGTTCGACCAGCATACTACACACTTGTGTGCTTGCAGTGATTATTGCAAAATTTGCGCTTTTCTATTTCAATAGAAAGTGTCGAACAAGTTTTTGGCGCCGTTGCAGGGGAGGTATACATTAAATTTTATTATTTATTTAATTTCTGATTTGTGTTGGTTTTTATTTTATTTTATTTTCCTTTTTTGTTTTCTTGTATATATAAAAAATTCTTGTTTAGGTGATTTAATATTAAACTATTGATATTGAAATCTCTAAGATAAGAGAAGAAGAAAAAAACCTGCTAAATTTCATTGATTTTATTTCCTTCCCTCTCATTTGTTTCTTTTCCCTTTTACAATTTCTTTCCTTTTTGCAATTCTTACAATAAAAAAATATTGCTTTCCTTCTCATTCTTTGTTTTCTCTCTTGTGTTTCTTCTACCTTAAGTTCTCTACACAACTCCACTGCAAATCTCCCCAAAAAAAAAACCCATCACCAAGCCTCACACTATCATCTCATCTTACACCTTATATCTAACAAAAAAGTTTACCACCAGTAAATTCCAACTCCACATCCCAAAAAAAAAACCATACCCAACTCCCTTCTTCCATCGATACGTACACTGCCAACTTCACCACAATTCTCCCATGATTCCTATCCTATTCATCTCCTTGCCATAAATCCCTACCCACCACTCATACCCAACAACCAACACTTCATCTTCCCTTACCATCATCCATTCACTCACACAGCGCCTCCCTCTCCAAACTTTCGAACCATCTCAACAACCAGCGTTGCCAAAACCAACCTTACTCAACAACTACCGCGTCCATCATCAATTTTCATCACCGCACCCAACTCCCACCCAAAACTGACAAACCTCTCCTCCTGTACATCTTTCCATCCTCAGTTCAGAACCACACCGCAAAGCTATATCATCCACCCATCAAAATCCTCGTTTACATCATCGAACATCAACCCTGCAATTAACCCAAACCCATAACTGATTATCCCTACCAGCGCCACCTCGAAACCCGATTCGACAAACCCACTCACAATCACCAAAAATCACAACCAGACAAAAACCCAAATCCAAATTGAAATCCTTAATCGAAATAACATAACCCAATTCAAAGGCCCGAACTTTCATCAACGAAAAATAACACTCTATTCGGTTTCAAAAGAAAGAAAATAATTTTCATGATTTTTTTCCAGAATAATGGGAGTGATTGTTTAAAAAAAAAATGCTAGAACAACCGGAAATCAGTAGGTAAAAAACTACGAAAGTGAAATCATGCGTTGGATGATGTAACCGCCATGAATTGCGTATATTTTCCACCGTGTATTTCCAGATGCAGTGATTTTCACCACTTTTTTTGGTCGTTTTAGCACTATCCAAAAAGAAGGGGGCAATAAAAGAAGGCCGCGATTTCTGGAAATCATTGGTTTCCGATTTTTTGTTTTCTATTTTGTGAGGATAATGATTTTATGGCTCATAATTTAAAAGATGGATGGACCTTTGGTGCATGGTTTTTGTTTGACTAATGAGTCCCTTTTGGTCTGGGTCTAGCACGCACGCAGGTGTTTGTTTTAAGTGTAGTGTGATTTTGAGAATTTTTTAAAATATTAGGTGGGTTTTTTTTTTCCAATTTTCGGCCATTTGTTTTACTTGTTTTGTTGAGTTGTTAATTTAGTTTAACTTTTTTTTTTCTTCCTACTGCTTTCAATCTGTTTTCAACTCCTTTAAAAAAAGGAAAACAAAATCAAATCAGTTCATAGCTCAACGTGAAGGAAGAAAGATTTCAAGCAATTAAACAAGAATTCGAATGTCAAGCAAATTGCAAATATTTGAGTTAGCACTACTCAATTATAATGGATGGACAACCATGCCCCACTGTAAAATTTTATAAACTCCACAGGTGCTGCAAAATATAGATATTGCTTGTAAAAATCTTCTATAGGGGTATGCCTCGAACTTGTAAAAAAATTATTTCTGCAATTTATTATTCTGTGACTGTTCTGTGATTGATATTTCTAAATCTATTTGTGTTACAACCCTGAATTTTGGGGTAAATTTTAAAAAATATTTTAAATAATTTTAATGAGCTTTTGATATTTAAAATAATTTATTTAAAATAATAATGATTAAAAATTGATTTAAATCGAAATTAGAATGAATAATTTAATTTTAATTATAAAAGGAGGCAGAAATAGCGCGGTAGTTTGAAAAGTCAAACTTGAACTTTGACTGACCGTACAAGATGCAAAATTTAACAGATTTTGGTGAAACCAAAAATATTAGAATCTATTTAAGAATATCTTTCTAACAAATCTGAAAAGTTGAAATTTCATAGCAGGAATCAAAAGTTACGTCAAAATTAAAATTTAGAAAGGATGCTATGAAATATATAAAGGTCAAAAATGCTACTTTCTGCATATGAAGGAATTTGGACTCGAAACCACTTCCATTGAGTTCAGAGTGACGTTTCCGCATTTAAAAAGTATAAACACTTATATATTTCGAGTTTCAGAAATTATTGGTATAAAAATTTATTTTTAATACTAAATATACGCCTTGAGAATTGAAATTTTGCCACCGGTCTCCAAATTGAACAAAATTAATTTTGCTCGGTTCGTATCGTCAAAACAAAGCTAAAAATGATTTTTCGGTAATTTTTAGAATTAATATATAATTATAATTGGATTTTTCAGTGTAAATGGACAATTTTTGACTTTAAAATTCATTAAAAATTCATACGGACTCGAAAATTTACGAAACCAGTTTCTATAGTTTCGTATTGATTAGGATTAGCTGTGATCCAAATTCCATCGAAATTGGAATCAGTATGTGGTCGTACGGTTTTAAAAACTACAAAACGGATGTCAATAATTACACTAAAGCTATAATCAAAATGAGCTAAATTACATATGGGTTGAATTAAAGTAACCTCTATATAATTTCTCATAGACCAGCCATAAACTAATTCTGATGATCTAAACATAACCTAGCCTCCATCTTCATTTCCATGGCCTCCTGCTTAGAAAAAAAGACTTCTTTGCACAAAAATCCCCAAATTTTCAAATTCTCAGAAACTAGCCTTGTGACATCTCGATCAATTTGTCAAATTACCACAAATTTACTAATCAAAATCGTTTTTCGAAATTCATAAAATTCTGGGCTAGAAATTCGTTTGAAGCTGTTCCAATTTTCGAAAACTCAAAAATCCCCAAATTTTCAAATTCTCAGAAACTAGCCTTGTGACATCTCAATCAATTTGCCAAATTACCACAAAATGACTGATCAAATTCATTTTCCTAAATTCATAAAATTCTGAGCTAGAAATCCGTTTGAAGCTGTTCGACGTCGCCTCAGTTTCTAAACGATGGAAGGTAACGCTTTAATAACGTAAGAAAAAGTTAATTAATCTAATTTATTTTGTAATTAAGTTATTTAAAGGATTAAATAGCGATATCTCTTTTTTATATAAGGTCAGAATTTGATGAAACGAAATGCGTTGGAATCCGCTTGACGAGAAGCTCGCATAGACACAGATTTTGCCTAAAACCGCCCATTTGGAACAGATTAGAGCGTAAACAGAGCATCTTAGAAATTCAGCAAATTTCATATCTGATCTATTCTAAATAAAGAGCTCGGTGAGATTTCTCGTTTTTAAATTTAAGATTAAAATCGTTATATATACATATTCTTATGTTTATGGTGTTTGCAATAGCAAATATATACACTGTGTGAATTCTATATTGTTTGAATTGTCTGTATTGTGGTAAACTGACTATATTGTGTTTATGGATGGTACGAAATGTATGAAATGTTTACATCATGAAAAATATACATGTATAAATAAAATGTTGAACAAAATATCATTTTTGGTTGAATTATAGTTGTGTCACATAAAATTATCATTTTTATGTTAAACTAAATTTTTCCCTTTTGCCAAATTTAGGATTTACATATTAATTTGTCCCTTTTGCCAAATTTAGGATTTACATATTAATTTGTCCCTTTTGCCAAATTTAGGATTTACATATTAATTTGTTCCTTTTGCCAAATTTAGAAATTACACATAAATTTGTCGCTTTTGTTAAATTTAGTATTACACATAAATTTGTCACTTTTGTTAAATTTAGTATTAACACATAAATTTGTCGTTTTTGCCAAATTTAGAATTGACATATAAAATTATCATTTTTGTAAATAGAAATTGTAAGCAAATGAAATTTTCATTTTATTTGTTAAGACCGGATTAGAAATTTTAAACAAATAAATCATCATCTTTCATTTGTCAGGCTGAATTAGAAAATGTACACAAATAAATTCCTCTTTATTTGTCATTAGAACATGTACATAAATAAATCCCCTCTTTTATTAGTCATTAAAAATATAGAAATATTAGGCAAATAAAATATTCTTTTATTTGCTGTTAGAAACAGTGAATTAGTTATGCAAACAAAATATTCTTCTTGTCAATAGAAGAAATAACATTTTTGTCATAAAATGTTGAAATAGAATAAAAGTAAAGTATTTTTTTAAAAATGATACATAGAATAAAAGTAAAGTTTTTTTTTTTATAAAATGATACATAGAATAAAAGTAAAGTTTTTTTCGTTATAAAATGATACATAGAATAAAAGTAAAGTTTTTGTTATAAAATGATGCATAGAATAAAAATAACATTTCATTATGGAATGTTTTAATGGGAAATTGTTTACAAATGGAACATGCATTTATGTGTCATTAATAAATATAGGAAATTGTTAACCAATGAAAAGCGAAAACAATAAAAATTACATTATTATTGTAATATAAAATAGTAGAAAAGAGGAAGACAATAGGAATTACATTTTATATGTAATGAAAGAATGAGAATTTACATAGTTAATAAAATTTACATTGCAAATTAAAGAGCAAGATTTGACTTGTAATATAAATTACATTTTTAAAGTAATGAAAAAGGTTTGTTTTCAAAACCAAACATTGTGGAAAGATGAATATTATTGTTATCAATCTTGAATTAAAAGAATGTTTTATAATTCAATTAATGGAATTAATTGACGTTGATTTAAAAAGATTATGTCTTTGTTGTC
This sequence comes from Allium sativum, assembly GCA_030737875.1. Classification (NCBI taxonomy): domain Eukaryota; kingdom Viridiplantae; phylum Streptophyta; class Magnoliopsida; order Asparagales; family Amaryllidaceae; genus Allium; species Allium sativum. The sequence goes on from CM060926.1 coordinate 328,315,115, forward strand.
TAAAAGTTACAATAAAAAGGATTCAATTAAAAAGATTCTATCTTTACTGTCAATATGTTAAGATAAGAAGATTAGATTCAGAATTAGACATTTTGAAAGGATTATTATTATTAATATATTAATTGAGAAAGTCCCAAGTTTTATTAAGATTTGAAAGGGTAAGTTATAGTATTTGAAATCAAGTTATTTTGGAAATATAGAATATTCCAAAATTAAGATATTTTGAAATGAGAAATAGTTTAAAATAATATTTTTAGTAGAACAATTATAATGATTAATTAAAAAAGTACTCGGACACGAGCTTAGGTCACATTTATGGTGGAAGTCTGCCCGGACCTGACCGGCATATCCAGTAGCCACAAATGTTGGGCCTAATGTGAGAGGTCCAAGTGCGCAAATACAAATTGGGCCAAGACACGAGGTTAAGCCCAACATGTGCGATAAGTCTGCCCGGAACCGACCGGCCTATCCAGCGTCCACAAGTTGCAGGCCTAATGTGAGAGGTCTGGCCCATATTAAAATATAAATGGTTAAATAGAAAATGGACATTATTTACACCATCATGAGTTAAATTAGAAATTTACGTTATTTTCACACCGTTATGTGTTAATAATGAAATGAATATTTTCACCTCCAAGTTTGTTATAAAAGAAAGTTACATTTTTAATGTAATAAGATAAGGATTAGAAAAGTTTTACATTTTCTTAATGTAAATGAGGATTAGAAGAAAATTTCTTTTTTTTTTGTAATTAAGTAAGAGAACATAAAATTTCATTTTTGTGTAATTAAGTCAATCTGAATGTGAATTAGATTGAAAGTGGAAAATTTACATTTATCATGTAAATTAAGATAAAGGAGAAAAATTACATCTTATGTAATCAAGTTAAAGTAGAAAGAAGTTTACATTTTTAATGTAATTAGATTATAGAAATAATTTACATTTTTAATGTAAATTAGATTAAAAAGAAAAGTTTACAATTTTAATATGAATAAGAATTAAGATTTAAGTGAAAAATTACATTTTCATGTAATTAAGATTTAAGGATAAAATCACAATTCCATGTAAAAAGAATTAGAGAAGAAAATTTCCTTGTCATGTAATTAGTTTTAATGTAAGTGAAACTTACATTTTTATGTAAATAGATTTTCAGTGAAAATTATAACGATGGAAATTTAGTTTTAAATGAATTAGATTTCATTAAAAGATTAACAAAGTTATTATTTTTGTAGAATTGAAGTTGACACCAAAATATATTGCATTTTTGTTAGAAATTGAAATGACACAAAAATACTTATTTTTGTTAAATTATAAATGACGTACAAAAATATTCATTTTTGTTGTAATGGAAATGAAACACCAAAAATACCTATTTTTGTTGTAATTGGAATGATACACGAAATATACAATTTTTGTGTAAAATCGAAAAGTGAAAGCAAAATATACATTTTGTGTATAGGATATGTATGGTAATTGAAAATGAAAACATTGTTGTGCGTGATGATATGTATCAATATTGGATAAATAAGAATATTTGTTGTTAGCAAGATATAGTGTAATAAAATACATTTCATTACACATTATAAAAATAACGATATGAAATTGTTTGCAAATTTATATATGGGAGAATTATTTGAAAAGTCCAAATTTACTCTCATTCCTAATAATGATACGACATTCAAAGAATTGAAGACGGCGATTGAAGACCGACGATCTTCACATCGAATGGGTAACTAGTGTTGAGGTCCTTGATTGATTTGCTCCCAAGACGGGGCTAAGATGGTAGTTTTTCGGACATAGTGTTGATTTGTACGGATTTGGCTTTCGCTCAGACCCAGTGCATAAGCTTATAAATGGAATGTGTATCCGACATTGTACTCCTTTATATTGTATTTATTGATTTTCTGTCGAATGTACGAATGTTTAGTGGCGGAGAATTTATTCTCATGCTTAACACCCTTTCATATATTTCGGCAAAGGATTGGTAGCGTGATATGGAGTGACAGTGTGGCATACTAAGATGCAATGATCAAGGTTTCTTGTTGAAAAGCAGAACCTTGTGGTGATGATCAAAGCACAGCTTGAATAAGCATAGCTTGAATAAGAATAGCTTGAATAAGCATAGCTTTGTGTATTACGTTGCTTCACGAGCCTCACGAACCGGTTGAGTCTAAAACTGGAGAAGGGAACGCAGGGAGAGCAACACGTTTCTTTCTAGATAGAAGTGGTGTCAGTGCTTAAACTGACTTATATTTTACTTATGTGGATAATGGAATGAGGCGCCTCGGATGATAGGTCCTATAGGATCGGGAAATGTGTGTTCAGGAATAACTAATCCACAAAGCTGTATGTGTGGACCGGCCCTGCAGGATCCAAGGGTTCACTGCGGGGGATCCTGAGACATTAGCTAGAGTGTCTCGAATCGGTAAGGAGATCGTTCCTAGCCTTGACTCATGATGGAAACCCAATTTCCAATACGACACTGTGCGGTTTTGATTGTAGAATTTGTATGGCGACATAGTAGGATGGGGTACTATGCCGTCTATGATTGATTCATTATGATTGAATTGTTTTTGAAACATATACACACTAATAATAATATCAAAATTGTTTTTAACGTATCAAGCATTTTTGACCATTATAAGGTAAAACTCTATCCTCCGGTTTGCGTTGCATTGTGTGATGGGACTTGAGTCTTATAATGGTTTCATTTTTCCAAAAAACATTGCGTTGTTTAACAATTTACTTTAATTTATGCACCGACAATCCATTGGAATAAAACCCGTTCCGCGTTAGCGGCGTGGTCCTTGGATTTGCCTTATTGCTATTAGTTATATTAGTTAAGAATTCTCACACCAGTCCCACGACTGACTCGTAGTTTGTTTCACTTTGCAAACTCGGGTGCCCTCTTTTCCACACGGGCAGTCAAGTAGCTTTTTGCAGATATTTATCTATTGGGCAAGATTCTGGATCGAAGCCTAAAGCTGTGTCCAGAGCATAGTTATCTTCCGCTGTATCTATTTAATTGTTTCCGCTGCAAAGTATTAAAATATTGTAATTTATCTTCCGCTGTAATTTATCGATGTACTATGATATTCTGTACTCTGATGTTACGTTACCATGATGTAATAAAAGTCTGATGTTATTGTTCTGATGTTGTTGTATTCCCAAAGTTAACGTACTCGGGTTTTGAACATTCTTGGTCGATTTTGCGATCGATTGGGTCCAAGTGAAATCTGGAGCCGTTACAGTTGGTATCAGAGCTCTGGTTAGCTCAAAATCTTTGGGGTACAACTCGTTAGAACTGAACTATAGACTCATCATAGATTGGATTATTAATATCCAATAAGGATACTTATTAGAGATAGGATCAGTAGTATCCTAGAATGAGAAAACTCAATAGAGATAGGGTTAGTAATGCCCTAGAATGAGTTGAGAGTGCCCAGTTTATAATTAACGTATTTTGATTTTATATATAATCCGTTCTTTGAAAATATGATTTTTGAATATATAAAAGTTATAAATATTTAAAAAGCTAATCAACTAATTGATTGATGATTGTGTAGTGCAATTATTAGTTCAACTAATAAAATTATAAAAACCAATTGAGGAAAAAATCAATAAAAGATGAGTTAGTTAATTAAACACTTTTAGCTTCGTTCCTTTTCGAGGACGAAATTTTTTTAAGTGGGGGAGACTGTAACAACCCTGAATTTTGGGGTAAATTTAAAAATTTATTTTAAATAATTTTATTGAGTTTCTTATATTTAAAATAATAATGATTAAAAATTGATTTAAATCGAAGTTAGAATGAATAATTTAATTTTAATTATAAAAGGAGGTAGAAATAGCGTGGTAGTTTGAAAAGTCAAACTTGAACTTTGACTGACCGTACAGGATGCAAAATTTAACGGATTTTAGTGAAACAAAAAATATAAGAATCTATTTAAGAATATCTTTCTAACGAATCTGAAAAATTGAATTTCATAGCAGGAATCAAAAGTTATGTCAAAATTAAAATTTAGAAAGGATGTTATGAAATATATAAAGGTCAAAAATGTTACTTTTTGCATATGAAGGAACTTGGACTCGAAACCACTTCCATTGAGTTCAGAATGACGTTTCTGCATTTAAAAAGTATAAAAACTTATATATTTTGAGTTTCGGAAATTATTGGTATAAAAATTTATTTTTAATATTAAATATACGCCTTGAGAATTGAAATTTTGCAACCGGTCTCCAAATTGAACAAAATTAATTTCGCTGGGTTCGTATCATCAAAACAAAGCTAAAAATGACTTTCGGTAATTTTTAGAATTAATATATAATTATAATTGATTTTTTCAGTGTAAATGGACAATTTTTGACTTTAAAAATTCATACGGACTCGAAAATTTACAAAACTAGTTTCTACAGGTTCGTACTGATTAGGATTAGCTGTGATCCAAATTCCATCGAACTTGGAATTACGGTTTTAAAAACTGCAAAATGGATGTTAGTAATTACACTAAAGCTATAATCAAAATGAGCTAAATTACATATGGGCTGAAATAAAGTAACCCCTATATAATATCTCATAAACCAGCCATAACCTAATTCTGAAAATCTAAACATAACCTAGCCTCCATCTTCTTCATCTTCATTTCCATGGCCTCCTCCTTAGAAAAAAAAACTTCTTTGCACAAAAATCCCCAAATTTTCAAATTCTCAGAAACTAGCCTTGTGACATCTCGATCAATTTGCCAAATTACCACAAAATTACTAATCAAAATTGTTTTTCGAAATTCATAAAATTATGGGCTAGAAATTCGTTTGAAGCTGTTCCAATTTTCTAAATCTCAAAAATCCCCAAATTTTCAAATTCTCAGAAACTAGCCTTGTGACATCTCGATCAATTTGCCAAATTACCACAAAATTACTGATCAAATTCGTTTTCCTAAATTCATAAAATTTTGAGCTAGAAATTTGTTTGAAGTTGTTCGACGTCGCCTCAGTTTCTAAACGATGGAAGGTAACGCTTTAATAACGTAAGAAAAAGTTAATTAATTTAATTTATTTTGTAATTAAGTTATTTAAAGGATTAAATAGCGATATCTCTTTATATAAGGTCAGAATTTGATGAAACGAAATGCGTTGGAATCCGCTTGACGAGAAGCTTCGCATAGACACTAATTTTGCTCAAAACCGCCCATTTGGAATATATTAGAGCATAAACAGAGCATCTTAGAAATTCAGCAAATTTCAGATCTGATCTATTCTGAATAAAGAGCTCGGTGAGATTTCTTGTTTTTAAATTTAAGAATAAAATCGTTATATATACATATTCTTATGTTGATGGTGTTTGCAATAGCAAATATATACACTGTGTGAATTCTATATTGTTTGAATTGTCTGTATTGTGGTAAACTGACTGTATTGTGTTTATGGATGGTACGAAATGTATGAAATGTTTACATCGTGAAAAATATACATGTATAAATAAAATGTTTAACAAAATATCATTTTTGGTTGAATTGTAGTTGTGTCACATAAAATTATCATTTTTATGTTAAACTAAATTTGTCCCTTTTGCCAAATTTAGGATTTACATATTAATTTATCCCTTTTGCCAAATTTAGATTTACATATTAATTTGTCCCTTTTGCCAAATTTAGAAATTACACACAAATTTGTCGCTTTTGTTAAATTTAGTAATACACATAAATTTGTCGCTTTTGTTAAATTTAGTATTAACACATAAATTTGTCGTTTTTGTCAAATTTAGAATTGACATATAAAATTATCATTTCTGTAAATAGAAATTGTAAGCAAATGAAATTTCATTTTATTTGTTAAGATCGGATTAGAAATTTGTAAACAAATAAATCATCATCTTTCATTTGTCAAGTTGAATTAGAAAATGTACACAAATAAATTCCCCTTTATTTGTCATTAGAACATGTACATAAATAAATCCCCTCTTTTATTAGTCAATAAAAATATAGAAATGTTAGGCAAATAAAAGTTTATTTGCTGTTAGAAACATTGAATTAGTTATGCAAACAAAATATTCTTCGTGCCAATAGAAGAAATAACATTTTTGTCATAAAATGTTGAAATAGAATAAAAGTAAAGTTTTTTTTGTTATAAAATGATATATAGAATAAAAGTAAAGTTTTTGTTATAAAATGATACATACAATAAAATTAAAGTTTTTGTTATAAAATGATACATAGAATAAAAGTAAAGTTTTTTTCATTATAAAATGATAAATAGAATAAAAGTAAAGTTTTTGTTATAAAATGATACATAGAATAAAAGTAAATTTTTTTTGTTATAAAATGATACATATAATAAAAATACCATATCATTATGGAATGTTTTAATGGGAAATTGTTTACAAATGGAACATGCATTTATGTGTCATTAATAAATATAGGAAATTGTTAACCAATGAAACTTTCATTTATTTGTCATGAATATATATAGAAAACATGATTAGAAAAGAATAAACAATAGGAATTATTTTTATGGTAATGTGGACTATTAGAAAAGCGAAAACAATAAAAATTACATTTTTATTGTAATATAAAACAGTAGAAAAGAGGAAGACAATAGGAATTACATTTTATATGTAATGAAATAATAAGAATTTACATAGTCAATAAAATTTACATTGCAAATTAAAGAGCAAGATTTGACTTGTAATATAAATTACATTTTTAAAGTAATTAAAAAGATTTGTTTTCAAAACCAAACATTGTGGAAAGATGAATATTATTGTTATCAATCTTGAATTAAAAGAATAATTATAATTCAATTAATGGAATTAATTGACGTTGATTTAAAAAGACTATGTCTTTGTTGTCTAAAAATTACAATAAAAAGGATTCTATCTTTACTGTCAATATGTTAAGATAAGAAGATTAGATTCAGAATTAGATATTTTGAAAGGTTTATTATTATTAATATAATAATTGAGAAAGTCCCAAGTTTTATTAAGATTTGAAAGAGCAAGTTATAGTATTTGAAATCAAGTTATTTTGGAAATATAGAATATTCCAAAATTAAGATATTTTGAAATGAGAAACAGTTTAAAATAATATTTTTAGTAGAACAATTATTATGATTAATTAAAAAAGTACTCGGACACGAGGTTAGGTCACATTTGTGGTGGAAGTCTGCCCGGACCCGACCGGCATATCCAGCAGCCACAAATGTTGGACCTAATGTGAGAGGTCCAAGTACGCAAATACAGATTGGGCCAAGACACGAGGTTAAGCCCAACTTGTGGGATAAGTCTGCCCGGAACCGACCGGCCTATCCAGTGTCCACAAGTTGCAGGCCTAATGTGAGAGGTCTGGCCCATATTAAAATATAAATGGTTAAATAGAAAATGGACATTATTTACACCGTCATGAGTTAAATTAGAAATTTACGTTATTTTCACACCGTTATGTGTTAATAATGAAATGAATATTTTCACCTCCAAGTTTGTTATAAAAGAAAGTTGCATTTTTAATGTAATAAGATAAGGATTAGAAAAGTTTTACATTTTCTTAATGTAAATGAGGATTATAAGAATTTTTTTTTTTTTTTTTTTGTAATTAAGTAAGAGAACATAAAATTTCATTTCTGTGTAATTAAGTCAATCTGCATGTGAATTAGATTGAAAGTGGAAAATTTACATTTATCATGTAAATTAAGATAAAGGAGAAAAATTACATCTTATGTAATCAAGTTAAAGTAGAAAGAAGTTTACATTCTTAATGTAATTAGATTATAGAAATAATTTACATTTTTAATGTAAATTAAATTAAAAAGAAAAGTTTACATTTTTAATATGAATAAGAATTAAGATTTAAGTGAAAAATTACATTTTCATGTAATTAAGATTTAAGGATAAAATCACATTTCCATGTAAAAAGAATTAGAGAAGAAATTTTCCTTGTCATGTAATTAGTTTTAATATAAGTGAAACTTACATTTTTATGTAAATAGATTTTCAATGAAAATTATAACGATGGAAATTTAGTTTTAAATGAATTAGAATTCATTAAAAGATTAACAAAGTTATTATTTTTGTAGAATTGAAGTTGACACCAAAATATATTGCATTTTTGTTAGAAATTGAAATGACACAAAAATACTTATTTTTGTTAAATTATAAATGACGTAATGGAAATGAAACACCAAAAATACCTATTTTTGTTGTAATTGGAATGATACACGAAATATACAATTTTTGTGTAAAATCGAAAAGTGAAAGCAAAATATACATTTTGTGTATAGGATATGTATGGTAATTGAAAATGAAAACATTGTTGTGCGTGATGATATATATCAATATTGGATACATAAGAATATTTGTTGTTAGCAAGATATAGTGTAATAAAATACATTTCATTACACATTATAAAAATAACGATATGAAATTGTTTGCAAATTTATATATGCGAGAATTATTTGGAAAGTCCGAGTTTACTCTCATTCCAAATATTGATACGACATTCGAAGAATTGAAGACGGCGATTGAAGACCGACGATCTTCACATCGAATGGGTAACTAGTGTTGAGGCCCTTGATTGATTTGCTCCCAAGAAGGGGCTAAGATGGTAGTTGTCCGGACGTAGTGTTGATTTGTACGGATTTGGCTTTCGCTCAGACCCAGAGCATTAGCTTATAAATGGAATGTGTGTCCGACATTGTACTCCTTTATATTGTATTTATTGATTTTTTGTCGAATGTACGAATGTTTGGTGGTGGAGAATTTATTCTCTTACTTAACACCCTTTCATATATTTCGGCAAAGGATTGGTAGTGTGATATGGAGTGACAGTGTGGCATACTAAGATGCAATGATCAAGGTTTCATGTTGAAAAGCAGAACCTTGTGGTGACGATCAAAGCACAGCTTGAATAAGCATAGCTTTGTGTATTACGTAGCTTCACGAGCCTCACAAACCGGTTGAGTCTAAAATGGGAGAAGGGAACGCAGGGAGAGCAGCACGTTTCTTTCTAGCTAGATATGGTGTCAGTGCTTAAACTGGCTGATATTTTATTAATGTGGATGATGGAATGAGGCGCCTCGGATGATAGGTCCTATAGGAACGGGAAACGTGTGTTCAGGAATAACTAATCCACAAAGCTGTATGTGTGGACCGGCCCTGCAGGATCCAAGGGTTCACTGCGGGGGATCCTGAGACATTAGCTAGAGTGTCTCGAATCGGTAAGGAGATCGTTCCTAGCCTTGACTCATGATGGAAACCCAATTTCCAATACGACACTGTGCGGTTTTGATTGTAGAATTAGTATGGCGACATAGTAGGATGGGGTACTATGCCGTCTATGATTGATTCATTATGATTGAATTGTTTTTGAAACATATACACACTAATAATAATATCAAAATTGTTTTTAACGTATCAAGCATTTTTGACCATTATAAGGTAAAACTCTATCCTCCGGTTTGCGTTGCATTGTGTGATGGGACTTGAGTCTTATAATGGTTTCATTTTTCCAAAAAGCATTGCGTTGTTTAACAATTTACTTTAATTTATGCACCGACAATCCATTGGAATAAAACCCGTTCCGCGTTAGCGGCGTGGTCCTTGGATTTGCCTTATTGCTATTAGTTATATTAGTTAAGAATTCTCACACCAGTCCCACGACTGACTCGTAGTTTGTTTCACTTTGCAAACTCGGGTGCCCTCTTTTCCACACGGGCATTCAAGTAGCTTTTTGCAGATATTTATCTATTGAGCAGGATTCTGGCTCAAAGCCTAAAGCTGTGTCCAGAGCATAGTTATCTTCCGCTGTATCTATTTTATTGTTTCCGGTGCAATGTATTAAAATATTGTAATTTATCTTCCGCTGTAATTTATCGATGTACTCTGATATTCTGTACTCTGATGTTACGTTACCATGATGTAATAAAAGTCTGCTGTTATTGTTCTGATGTTGTTGTATTCCCAAAGTTAATGTACTCGGGTTTTGAACCTTCTTGGTCGATTTTGCGATCGATTGGGTCCGAGCGAAATCCGGAGCCGTTACAGTTTGTTAGGAATTAATTTCCCTAACTTAAATCATCACTCTCATTGGTTTTCAACTTTAAAATTCATTAAACGTTGATTCTAGGAAAATACGAGCTCATATAAAATAATATAATTTAAAAGTGGTGCTTTGTGAAGTTGACTGTCTCGTATAATTGGATCGCGGATATATAGTGGTTCAATTTAATGAACTATTAGCCAAAGAGGTTGCATACTACCCGTAAAACATTAGTCGTATCCCTTAGTATTTAAACTATACGTGAACCACCATAAGACCCTCTTTCCTCTTCTAATTGAGTCAGTTAATTAATAGAGCACAACTTAGTATTTTATACTATTTTGAAGCGAGAATATTTTCTATCTTGTCTTGGCTTCATTAAAATGTCTGATACAAAAAAATTCTTAAGAGAATTGTGTGATAACAACCTGAGTAGACGTCCTCTGGAAGATTATAAGTATGAATTGCAACTCATGAGGCAAAACTTTCTAAAATTACGTGAGACCAATGCCAACAATTTTCAAAATTTTCCAACTGACCAACATTTTCAAAATCATAGAAATGATCGAAATTGCGTTTTCAATTCAAATTTCAATATTTTCGATTATGGGCCACATCCACATAAAGATAGCTTTGAATCCCAATATAGCTTTGATCAACATCAATATGGGGCTGTAAACCAAAATTTTCAAAGTTATATCCCATATCAACATCTTGAAAATAACCAAAATTGCAATTTTCCCTCGAATTTCAACAGTTTTGGTTACGGACATAACTTTTATAATCAAAATGATTTCCAATATCATTGTCATTTTTCTGAAAATTCAAACAACCACCACATTGGAAATAATATTGATCGTCAAATTGATATGAACTATAATTTTGAGAATCAAGAAATCCAAAATGAGAGCTCTTAAATCAATGATTCTAAAGAATTTCATCTTAACATTCTTAGAGAGAGGGTAGAAAGGCAAGATAGACAGCTTGATGTACTTCTTTGTTTAATAACATCTTTTATAAAACAACTCGAGCAACAAGATCAAATTCAAACATGCGATGAATCAGAAAATAACCCATTCTTTATTGATAGTGAAAATTTTCAAACAACTTTGGAAACTAAGAATAACGATCTAAATGAAGTTGTTAAAAATCCAATAAATGATTTGGACTTCAAATCTTTTTAGGAAAAAGATTTAAGATCATATTTTAATATTTCTCTTTCAGGCTGCGAGAAACTTGAAAATTTTGAAATTGAACAAAATAAAAATGTTGAATTTTTCAAAAACTCAAAATTGGAGAAGGATTTTAATGAACATGAATTTTTTGGATTGTATAAGGATCAGTCGCCAAATTAGGATGAAATAGAATCAAGTCACCAATCCAAGTTCAAAATTTTTAAATTTGAGGTTTCAAACGAACGTGAAATTATCAGTGTCGAAAATACGTTGTCAACTAATAAAATTGAGAAATGTGGTCACATAGTCTTGAACAACACTCAGAATATAAATTTCACGATTGCAACTGAGTTTATATACGATCACAAATTTTTGGACAATTACACTGATAAATTTGTGGAACATATGAATCATCTTAGAAACATTATTTCTATAGGAAAACTTCGGGTTAGGATGACACTGGACACTTATCTACTGAACTATAAATCTAGGTATAAAGATGAGATGGTTTTCAAAAACCTTTGCTTATTAGAAAACATGCCTAGGCATAGTGGGAATGAGATTCATCGGGATAGAACCAAGTGTGGGGGAAAAGTTGGTGGCATTATTTGCATCGTGTCCATCGCAAACACATATATTATTGTACATATGATCCATTCTTACACATAGTTAGATTGCATTTCATTCTACAAATAATTTTGCATCTCATCCATCTTTCGGTGCTATCTTTCACATTTATAAAATGTGTTTACAATGTGGAAACTGTTCAAGTGTGGGGGGAGGAGTCTGCATTACATCCTTTTATTTTTCTTTAAAAAAATTCTCTTTCTTTTCATATAGGACCATCATGCATTTTAGATCGTAGTAACATGCCATTTTTTTTGAAACATGACTCATTTTAGGTTGATACAATAAAATAAATTAACAATTGTTAGTCAGTTGATAGTATTTTTTTCTCTCAATTAAGATCGAATAAAAAATATAAAGAAAAGTTAAATTTTTAGGGATAATAGTGTAACTGGTACATAGGGAGATTCTTAGGTGATGGCTATGAAGTTTATTCTAAATTATTGTCTTTGTTTAATGAGTGGAGGACTTAAAAATACTTATATTGGCATTTTGAGTCTTTAAAACTAAGCTATGTTAAGCTGAATTCGCATAATTCTCTCTTGTTCTTATATTTTCCACAATAATAATAGTAATCCAAGGGTCTCCAACATTGCTTGTAAATCTAGCGTTGATGCGCAAACTCGCCAAGCTCTATCCGACATGTTGTTGACAAAGTCAGCATCGGTATTTATTGGTCTCATTTTATGAGTTGGACACCTAAGGATTACCGACATTTTGTTGACAAGTCAGCGTCGGTCTGCACAATCCGCCAATCTCTTTTCCAACTCTCCGTCAGTCCGCGAGGTAGTGCATGAGTAGTATACCTTGGTCTTTTAAGTTAGGTGTATGTAATTAAGCATCAATTTTAATTTTTATAGAGAAAAAGAATAAGCGACGATGTTCAAGCACTTCTTGACCTTATTGATTTGACTAGCCATCAACGAGGAAATAATGATACCACTTTACAAACTGTGACAAACAAACTAAGAATTTATTTCATGGCTGCACTATGTTATCAACTGAACCAACCGGTCAAACTAGAGTTTAACATAAAAAACTTGAATTATGTTGAAAATTTGTGATAAGCTGAGGTATCAAAAATAAAATCAACTGACAAGAAATTGTTAACTTAATTTGTTGTACCACCTTTCTGAAACAAGTCATGCTTTCAGTTTTGTTTTCATTTGAATATGTCCATTGCATTCACATAGTTGCATTAGAACCACAACATACTGCATTTGGATTTTGTGGGTAGTATCCGCTGAAAACCCTCACGAGACAACACTCGTCCTACTAGGGACACCAAGACGTTTAATGGCTTGTTGCACATGTTAAATGCAACCATGTTTCCTACGAAAGTGTGACCTATCTAGTTTAGCTTTTCATTTATTTATTTTTACTCGAGGACGAGTAAAAGTAAGTGTGGGGGTATTTGATTGACATGTAAAAGTGTTTATTTTTATGCTCATATCTTTTCTTTATTGTATATAAATAATTGATACTTTGGGTATTTTTGTATGTTTTTACAGATTGTAAATAAAAGTCCCTTCTGTCTCAGTCAAAGACCAATTGCATGGAAAAGTGCTACTTCTTGGAATCAACAAGTTTTAAATCGCAAGGGATGCTGTAGCGCACTGGTGAAGGCCTGGAAAATTTGGTGGGGTGTTCTGAGTTCGATCCCTGTCAAGTACTATTTTTATGAAGAAAGGAACACGAATGCTTCACACCCCGCCTCATGTGTTTTGAAGAATATATGAACTAAGTGATATTATATATATATATATAGTCATATTTATGCATATATATATATAATATGCACTTAATAAAGATGTTAGGAATTTCGCATATTCCTCTCAAAGAATTCAAAACCAATCAGTTATATTTAATTGTCATGCAAAAAGAAAAGGAAGGCTTTGATTACAAATCTCCAGTTAAACATATGCTTATCTTCCCACTGAGAGTGTCATACATCAAAATGAATGCATCAATTACAAATCTTCAATCAAACGCCATGAAAGGAATATTCCTTTATCTTTGGAAAGAATTTTTTCCATATATTTTTAGGCCTTATATTCAGATAGAGATAGGAAACTACATCTGCTATATATACCTATTATATTCATTCTAAAATTCTATTCCTTGTTATGTATTCTGTTCTTCTCCATTAATAAATTTCTCTTTTCTTTTAATAATACAACTCTTTTTATTTTCAAGCAACTTGTACCATCTATAGAATTAGATTTGGTAGAGTACAAGTTGTCTTTGCAATTTTAATTTTCCTTACTGATTGACCGTTTGATTAGATTGAACGGTAATCCTAGTTCTTTTTTTTGTTAGATTATTTCTATTCTACAAATTTATTTTCAGTATTCTATTTTTTATTAATCTTTGAATTGATTATAGATTCGATTAGATTCAAATCTCTAGTTAGTTCAATTGCAATTTTACTTGTTTTTACTGATAATTAAATTTAGTTATCAGTTCAATTAGATTTGTTTCGAACTAAATTGTAATTTCAACTTTATCACATCTCCAAGCTTTGTCTAACTCGCCCATGAAATATATTAATAATAAATTTTAATTTTCCTCTCTGTGTTCGACCTGCATACAACACACCTGTGCGCTTGCAGTGATTATTACAAAATTTGCGCTTTTCTATTTCAATAGAAAACGTCAAACACTTTGTTTCATTATTTTATTTTATTTTTTCAATTCATTAATGAATTAGAGCTGCAAAAAAGCTAAACTTTAAGAGTACGTTGATCCTACTTGATATATATACATATATATATATATATATATATATATATATATATATATAAGTATATGTGCGCTTACGAGCGGTTTATAACAATATATTGATAGTATATTTTTTAATCTTAAGTTGCTTTGCATGTACAATTCGTAATGTAATTGGATTTATATTTTTTCAGTTACAACCATGTTCTGTTAAACCACACTATAATTATTTCATTAAAATCTAATTTAAAATAAAATTTAATAAATAAATTTATATTTTATATTAACACTTTAACGGTCAGTTATTCAATCGTTGTGCGGTTATACTAGTAGGTGATGTTTTGAATAATAAGTGTTGTGGTTACCAGTTTGAGTAAGAATTTACTACTTTGATAGCTCAAATCAAGGTTGTACTGTTAATTTTATAATCTTGGTATTTAAATATTAAAAATGGCGAATGATTCAATGCTTATTTATAGGAATAAATTAGTTTGGAAAATATTACACTGCACTATTTTCTCAGTAGTTGTGGCTATATAAACTCTTGCCAAATAAATGAAAACTCATGTCGACACACAAGTTACATCTATCAAATACAACACCCAAATGTTAGTTTACTCTATATTTGATTACATATGCACTATGGTTTTGTTGATTACTCTTAAATCATTATTTTTACATGTTGTACTGAAAATTTTCTATCCACTGTTTTATTTCAGGTATGCTCAATTTGTAGTTGCAAGGTCTCCACTTCAAGCAGAAGCAGATAACAACTCTCACAATCATAGGTCATTCTTATTGTTAATTTCATAGAACATTTTGTTCCTAGACAAAGTTTAAAAAATATACTCCTATTCATTAAAATGAACTAATTCGTAGGCCATGCATATGTTAATGACTATGTAACATTTCATTGGGTTTTTAACCCAATAGCACAACGAATGTTTACAAAGGTACTCTTCTATACATATTGGGATGATGTTGTATTTTTAGTTCTTTTACTTATCAAATAACTATATGAAATGAGTAAATATATGACATTGGCATCTGAGAAAGGATAAGTCTACGACTGTGATTCAAAATCATTCCCTATGACAACGTATTGTATTTTTTTGTTTATTGTGATTCCTTGTGACTTGTATTTCTACCTAGGAATAATTCTTAAATTATTTATAGCTATATTTTGCACTGGGTTCCTGAAAAGTGGCCACGAACAAAAGGATGTAGAGGTAACAAGAGAATAAGTAGCTAGAGATTAAGAAGAAAACAACTCATCATGACACCATTTTAAGTTTCCAACTATCAGAAGACACCATTTTCAAGTTTAGGTCATTGCAAATAAATTCAGATTTATATTTTGTTAATTTTGTTTGCATATAAGATAGCATTGTTTTTGTAATTTTGTTATGTTACCGTGAATTAGATTTATGTCTCACGAGTATAAAGGCACGCCTAGGTGGGCTTGCATCTAATTATAATATGTACGCATTAATTCAACCATGTGTAACGACCCACTTTTTCTATACAGTTTATGCCAACATCTAATAACCCATGACAACTCAAATTGCACAGAAAAGAAGATAGTTATTAGAACGAAGTTAGAGGGTGAAAAATATATTAGAAAAGAAGAATAAGAAGATCAGAGTCTCATTGCGGAGTGTACAAAATATAATAATCAACAATACTTTATACAAAGAACTATGTATATATTACAACATCAGAGTATACATCTCAACCAGTACACACAGCGGAAACAATTAGTACCAGTAAATAAGTGGAATACGTCTCAACTTCAACTCCTCTTCTGAAAACTCCAAGCGAAACCAAACCTGGAAATATACTCGGTCTGACCCGAGCAAATTTGAAGCAAAGCAAAATTCACCCGGATCAGTCTGGAATACTATCAGTGATAAATTCATAACACAAACAACTTGCTTAACTTTAAAAAACCCTTTTGAAAGAAAAAGATAATAGTAAGACCATCTCACACATAAATACGGATATTTTTAACCTTATTATAACCCTAAACTTTTTTGATATACCAAAATTCGGTGATATTATAACAATGTCTATCAAATCACAAATATATAACCAAGTAGCAGAACGCTTGCATCTCACGCTCTACATATTCATTATAAAATTAAAAACCGTAGGGCGCTTATTAGAGATTGGATTCTAACTATGACAAAGTATGGGACTACCTTCCGATCAGTGTACTCTAGAGCGGATACACTGGGGTTCAACAAGAACATCTTGCAACCTGACCACACATGACTGACCACTCATTCAGCTTGAGTGTATCGAATATATTTTCACCAATGCTCGGTACCAACATGACCATTCCCAGGAGATATAGAAGCGAAAGAAGAATGAAATGAATTTTCGTTAGATCGGTAATAATATACCCTACTTGGGTGCGACCTAACTAGCCATGTTGCCTGCCCGATTTTTGTCATTTCTCGGTTGTAAGGCTTGAGGCTACATTTACCTTCTTCGAACATCTGACCACCATTCACTTTGAATGCCACATCGTCAAACCCGTCAAATCACCAGTTGATCTTCCTAAAAATATTACGGGTATAAAAGCTAAGAGAAATGAATTCCTCCGCAACCAACGAAATACCTTGAAAAGATCGTCTTATGTGATCCGTTAGGCATACTCTGCCAGACATTCATCCGTACAAGTTGTCCTTGGCTTGGACTAACCGAGCGCACTATCCTGTAAACAGAACAACCCTTGCATTTTACTCCGTCTTCATACATATCCCTGCATATTAGTTTCGTATGCAACGTTGATTCGAAGTGGTTTTAGGTCTAGTTCCCATCCTGGTATCTTCGAAACAACACGTCAAAAAGGTCTAATAATATACCATTGATAGTTTGGTGCTTTATACCAAAACAGTACTGTCAAGTGTATTGGCAGCTCAGGTCTTTATTATCCAAAATCATACATTAACTCTATCAATCTTTGAAATCATTTCATTGATTTTAAATTGATTATATTCACTTATCTTTGTTTCCATCATTTGTAACAATAACTCCTCTTAATTCTTCAAAATAATTGTATTTACCAAACTCTCCTCTTTAATTTGAAAATATAGCTATATTTCTCAGAACATGTTTTATTTCCTTTAACTTGGAAAAAATAATGATATCAATTCAAATCCCAATTCTTATTAGAGCCAAACAATGTCAATATCATATTTCATTTCAAAATCTCGCAACTAATGTTGTAATATTATCGAACTCAATTCCAACATTCTTTACCGTTACAAACTAATACCATCCCTCGATAATAGTGAAATCGCTCAAGTTGGGGTATTTTATTTACCTCTCAAACCTTGATCGACAACGTTCTTATCTCGGAATAGATAGAAGTTCGTAACTCCAAAAATCCATAATTCTATAACATCAATCAAACTTATTTTCTACTTTAACTATGGTCTTATAAACCAAAATCTTACTTTGGTAAATCATGGTCGATTACGACCATTTATATTAAACATCAACATTTCGCTTTAACTACGTTATTTAAATTCCATTTATAATTTGAATTATATTACGACCATTCATTTACATACATTACTCAAAATCGTTTAATATCATATTATAAAACAAATTCTTGGATTTATAACTAAAATCCACTATCAATTTCTTTACTTAAACCGATAAGTAAATTCCCTTTACATTCCTGGAAATCTACCCTTTTATCCAAATTCCAATATTTAATAAAATATTCATTTTAAACTAATCAGATTAACTCAAATACCCTTTAATGACTTCATTTATGAAATTTGGATCATATTATACAAATTCTTCATAAATCCCTTTCAAATTTAACTAGCTCTTTAAACATGCTCAATTAACTTCTTAAATAAATTCCACTTAAGAAGTAATCATTTCAAATACGATTAACTTTATTATATACCGAAGTAGAAACAGTTTTACTTCTTATTTACTAAAACAACTAGTTAATCACTTCTGCAATTATTAAGTAATATAATAATAATAATCTTTTGTTACCAAAAAAGCATCTTGGATGGATGCCCGGTTTCACCCAGGGGACGTTAGGTGTGTTGCGAGTGAAAGTCAACCCTTCTCTATGCCAATTCGGCCCATGAAAGAAGAATCATACAATAGGCGGAGTCAATTGGAACATCTACCATTGATCTACTGATGAGGGGGCCAAAGGACCATAGGTATGTGAAGAATTAATATATTGGGCAATTGACTTACATATTTATGTTTGGATTGAATTTCCAAGGGAGATTGTGTAATAACCCGGAAAATACGAGCCAATTTAAAAATTTTAAATTGGTGATTTCAAAGGAATTTGAACAATTGAAATATAATATTTCAATAAAATAGTGAATTAGAAATAGTGAGTCAGTTTGAAAATTTGAATTCAAACTTTGACTGACTCTGCAGGGTGGAAGATATAACGGATTTTAGTGAAACCAAAAATATTTAAATCTGTTAGTCAATACCTTTCTAATGAATCTGAAAAATCGAAGTTTCATAACGGGAATCAAAAGTTATGGCCGAATGAATTTTCAGAAAGGTCGCTATATAGAATATATAACCCTGGAAAATTGATATTTTGCAAACGACCTCGGAATTCGACGAAACCACTTTGTTGGGTCCGGGATGTCAAACTATTGCTAGGTTTCAAATTTCATAATTTTTGAAGCTAGTACGTGAGCGTGGCAAAAGAAAATGTGTTAGGTCAATTTCTGCTAAATTGGATCGACCAGAAAAGGGCCATTTTTTAAACGATCTCAGAATTCGACGAAACTAGTTTTGTTGGGACCGTAGCATCAAAACATAGCTAGATTTATTTTTCTAGAATTTTTCGAATTAGTTTGTGGCCCTAGCAAATTGAAATGTACGTTCAAAGTTAAAAATTAAATGTTTTATACTTTAATTTGAAATATAACTGACTGTAACAGTCAAATTGGCCAACGAAACATATCCCATTGTGTCCAGGATGGGGGTATTTAGCTAGGGACGACAGTCGTTGGACTTGAAAAGGAGTTCGTTGGAAAAAAACACTATTTAAAAATATAATATATATATATCAGCCAATGGGATTTTTTCTTTCATAATTAAAAAAACAAAAAAAAAACACCCGAAACCCTCGAACCAACGGCGAAACCCGTTCGCCGCTTCTCCCCCAAATCGCCGCCGCCACAGGTGATTTCCGCATGCGCCAACACCTTCCGTCGACGCGTCTCCCTCCCCTCGTCAGATCCGATCCCAGCACGACCCCCATCGACGCCTCCTCCACCTGAATCGAGGCCAGAAAGTCGGCCTCTTCCCATCGCCGCCGCCAGTCCGATCTGCCACCGAGCGCCACCAAACCACCACCGGCGGGACCCCCTCTCGAAGCTCTTCCACGTCCAACTCCCTGATCGTCGTATAAGTCCACGGATTTCACGAAAACTTCAAACCTAGTTTCGAACCAAATATAAAGGTGAGTCCTTTTTGATGTCTGCATTTTGAAAAATCATATCTTTTTGGTGTGTTGACGAAATTCGATGAAACAGGAAACATCGGGACCGCAAGGAAGCTCTCTACCAAATAGAAGAAGCCGCGGATTTTTCTGAGTCACCTACGATTTTTAGCACTCCGAAAACCAATGTGAGGAAATTTAAATTAAATAAATTTGAATGGAAAATGTCATATATAAATTATATTAGCGAAATATAAATTACACACGTGTAGTATACCTCATGTACATGCATGGTGTAGGCTATATGAGCGAAGTATGAATTATACATGCATAGAATAATTGATATATGTATTGAAATGCAAGTAAAATATTATAATAAATAAATATATATATATATACTCCCCTTGTCCACAAACCATGGACGATATTTATTGTTGTGAAATGGTGTGAAATATTGGATTAAAAATACGAATGGTTGAATAATTGTTTGTGGTTGATATTGTTTGGTTGTGGTTGAAAAATACCCATTGGTGATTGAAATGAATTGGAAATATTTGTGGAAATAAAAATGAAACATGCCGCCTGCGTGCGAATTAGATGCATGAATCCCCATTTTCAAAAACCGCGAGGTTTTAAGGTAGAGCGAGGACCCGTACTAGGGACGGTGCCGGTTTTAACTACCCTGCCGTTATGCTGCCGAAATTTTGAATAACCTTTATGTGTTAGAATAATTTTCATATGTTGAAATTATTTTCAGGCATTGAAATTAAAATCATATGTTGATACTATATCCATATGTGGAAATGTTCATGTGTTGAAAAGTGATGTGTGAAAACTAAATTCATGTGTGAATGAATGAAGTGTTTAAACAATAAAAGTCACATTTTTATAATATATATGAAGTATGAAAAATATTCACCTTATATATAAATAGTTTCAACAATAAAAATTTCATCTTTCTTATATGAATAACATAAATAAAATATCCATGTGTGGAAATGCTCATGTGTTGAGAAATGTGTGTAGTGGAAAAGTTCATGTGTTGAATAAAAAGATCGAACAATAAAAATTACATTTTTATTGAAACTATGAAGTGTTGAAAACATCCATTTGTCGAATAAATATTTTAAATGATAAAAATATCATTTTTATCATGTATGTGATATGCTAAAGATATGCGGACGTTGAAATAAATATTTGTGAAGAAATATTATTTTTAACATGCATAGGAACTAAATAAAATAGTCATGTGTTGAAATCTATTTTAGTTCGCCAAAATTATCATCTTTGAAATGTGAAGTATTAAAAATAGCCACTTGTTCAAATAAAATATGCATGAGTTGAAATATACATTAATTAGCTAATGATATGATTTTAGCCTATGCATGCAACATTAGAATGAATGGTGTTTTTAAACAAAGTAAATCAAATATGAAGTTGAATGGAAAATGATAAGTGATAAAAATTGTATATATGTACATGCATATTTATTGAACAGGTTATAGCAAATGGGCTAGAGAAGAGGAATAAATTTTGTGCCCGACAAATAGGTACACATTTACTGTTTTGTTTGGATGATGATTTTATGAGCGAGCCTGTTGTATAGCCGCTTGGCTTTTTCTTTTTCTTTTGGCATGAGACGCCTGTGTGGCTATTTGGGAATTTTCCCAGCCCCTCCCGTACAAAGGAGGTTATGGCAAAATTTTCCAAAATTTAAAGGCGTTAGTGAAATAATCGAAGTGAAAACGATATAGGAATTTTGAATGAACTATAATTATATAAATATATAAATATAAATAAAATTAAAACGAAACGTGGCCGTGCATTTCGTGTTTTGAAACCGTGATTTCAAATGACTGGTGCGGGAAATCCGACCATTGGATTTTCCCTAAACCGCAACCGTTGGGTTCGCCTTGGAAATACCTTTCCAACGGCACCAACGTTGTGAAGATCCGACGATTGGATTGTCTGGAATGTTTAATTCAAATCTGAAGAAAAACAGCACCAGAAGCGATTATATTTATATATATATAAATATAATTAAATTAAATCGAATAACGACGCTGCAGTTCGTAAATTGAAATCGTAACTTCAAATGGCTAGTGTGGAAGATCCGACCGTCGGATTTTCCCAAAACTGAAACCGTTGGATTCGCTTTGAAATGACCTTCCTAATGATATAAATTTTGTGAAGATCCAACAGTTAGATTTTCAGATATGTGTAAAACAAATTTAGTGAAAAACAGCGCTAGTGCATCGGCATGGCCTGAATCGTCATTTAATTAAATATGGCCGTTTTAAATAAATAAAAATGGCGATATATCGTTATAAAATACTACAGACGATATAGAGTGGAAATAAACCAATTTTGTTGTGTTTGCTTGATATGTGATGGTTGAATGTATTTAACATGAAAATTATAACTAAAGAACTGAAATGTTAATGTTGAATAGTCCAACCATGGGATAAATTGTTTTGAAAATCTAAATATACGTGGGTTGTTTGAAAAGACCGAGTTCATCTCATTTCAAATAATCGATCGACGTTGAGAAGTCGAAGAGTCGAAGATGGTTGAAGACCGACGATCTTCACATTCGATGGATGAACGCTACTGATGCTGGTGATCGGAGTAGCTACCATGAAGGAACTGAAGTAGTAGCCGTCCAAACATACTGTTGATTGTACGGATATGCGAGGAATTGGTGCCTTCGGTTTCGTTCAGACCCAGAACGGACTTGTAAATGGACTATGTGTCTGACATTGGATTTTATTCTGTGCTGATTGATCTCTGTTAAATATATATCTGTTTGGCGGCTGAGAATTTATTCTCTTGCTTAACGCCCTTCTCTGAGACGTACGAGCTCAGAGGTTATGTATTGATAGAAATCAGTCGCATGGAGTGGATTGCCTGTGTGGCACGCCTAAGTGGCATATGATCAAGGCTTCTGTTGCAAAGCAAAGTCTTACGGTTGATGATCAAAGCATGGTCTGTGTGACGTAGCTTTGTGTATGACGTGAATTCGCGAGCCCCACACCCCGGTATGAGTCAAAAACGGGAGAAGGACCCAAGGAGTGCACGATGTTTCTTTCTAGCTATGGTGGTGTCAGTGGCCTCCCAGCACTGACATTTATATCTACTTTTCAATTGTGTGGTTGTTGGAATACGAGGCGCCTCGATTATAGGTCTGTAAGGACCGGGAAACGTGTGTTCAGGAATTGCCAATCCTCATAAGTAAGAGAGGACCGGCCTTGGAGGATCCGGGGATTGCTGTGTGCGGTATCGAGGCATTTTCTAGAGTGTCTCGAATCGGAGAGGAGCTTGCCCCTTGCCTCGACTCATGAAGGAATCCAATTTCCAATACAAAATATGCGGACGTGGTTGTATTACTAGTATGGCGACATAGTAGATGGTAGCTATGCTGCCTAGGACTGATATTTATGATTGAAGTTGCTTTTGAAACATATATGCACTAGTAGTAATATCAAACACTTTTGTTTTATTCGTATGAAGCATTTTTGGCCATTATAAGGTAAAAACTCTATCCTCCGGCTTGCGTTGCATTGTGTGATGGAACCTGAGTCTTATAATGGCTTCATTTTATAAAAAGCATTGCGATGATTTAATCATTTACTTTATTTCTTGCACTAGCACTCATTGGAGTAAACTCGTTCCGCGAAAGTGTCGTGGTCCTTTGATTTGCCTTATTATTGTTGTTAATAAGTTAAGTAGATTTCTCATACCAGTCCCATGACTGACTCGTAGTTTGTTTCACCTTGCAAACTCGGATGCCCTCATTTTCACACGGACAGCCTAGTTACAGGTTTCTGACGCACCTTTTGGCTCATGGCGAGGTTTGACTACACCGTGCTGACTTGGATTTTCTCCGCCATTATTGTATCTATATTATGATTCCTCCATTGGCGATGTAGACTGACATTTATTTTGTGTACTCTTTATGTATGATTCCGCCTCTGGCGATGGTGACTGACTATGTATCATTATGCACTAAGTTGTATCCTGTATTGTGCTTCTCTGATGTGATGATATCTATATGATTCCGCTGTCATATGTGTGTAAATTATTCTATTTTCTATTTATGCTATTATCTGTGATCTGCTACTGATGATTAATGTGTTATATTCCAATGATTATCCTTAACACCGGGTTACGGGGTTTTGGGATCGTCACAGCTGGTATCAGAGCTTTGGTTAACCTTAGTTCTGAAGTCTAACACATTAAACATTTCATCAAAATAGAATCAGTAGTATTCTAAGGCGAGTCACTCATTAGAGATAGGACTAGTAAAGTCCTAGAATGAGCCGAGCAGAATAGCAAAAACAATTTGATCAGTCCATCGTTATCTTTCCGTAAATTTTTTGCTTAATCATGCATTAAACTATCATTTCTGTTAGCTGACTCTTTTCTTGCTTATACAGAACTTGAGAAATGGCTACCAGAGCAGCCGCCGCTAGAGGAGGCCGTGCCGGCCGAGGCCGAGGAAGGGGAGAGGCCCCAGTTCAAGAAGGACCTTTGATACAACCCCCGGTCGCTCAATACTTCGAGCTAGACCGTGTAGCTAAGAGATACAAAAACGTAGAAGGCAAGACCTACTTGGGAACTGGCACAGTAATAGAGGCCCTTGCATGGCTCAAAACATGCGAGAAAATTCTTGAAGGCCTAAAGCTTGGAGACGAAGATAAAGCTATTATGGGCGCCTGGCTTATGCAGGAACAAGCTGGACTATGGTGGGAATCTCTCACCGCCAGGAATAGAGAAGTTGGAAGAACATGGGATGAATTCAAAGAACTCTTCAAGGAGAAATATGTCCCAGAACAAGCCCTAGAGCGAATGCACGATGACTTCGCCAACCTCCAGCAGGGGGATCTTTCCGTGCAGGATTATCTGAATAAATTTACACTGTTGTCGCACTATGCTCCGGAGCTCGTCGCCACTGCAAAGTCCAAAAATAAAAGGTTTATCCTTGGGCTCAGGCGAGAATATCATGATAGAGCCATGGCCCATGTCAAGCTGGAATTTAACGAACTGGTGGAAATGACATGCAACTACGAAGACCTTGACCATAGGCATCTGGAGCAGGATCGCGCTAGAAGCCAAGCCGGAAACAAACGCAAGCTTGCTGCGAATCAAGCTGAGTCAAGCCAAGCAGCATCTTCCAAACCTCAGACTGGCAAGCCGCCAAGAGGAAGCTGCTTTAACTGTGGCAAAGTGGGGCACTACTCTAATGTGTGCACAGCCCCGAAGAGGCAGAAGACAAATTCACAAGGTTCAAGCCAGGGTTCTCAAAACCCTCGCTCCTGCTTTAGTTGCCGCAAGACCGATCATCTAGTCAAAGACTGTCCTTTGCTGAAGAAAGCCATAGTAGCTCACGTATATGACGGGTCGAGCCCGCCAGCTGCTTCTGATGGAGCAGGTAAACCCGCTGTTTTGGGAGGTACCGTTACAATTAAAAATATTCCTGTTTCTGTATTGTTTGACACGGGTGCATCACGTAGTTTTATTGCTAGTAACATAGTTCACAAATTAAAGTTAAAACAGCGAAAGCTCAAAGATTCAGTTGAAGTACATAATCCGATAGGGGGTTCTATTATCCTCAATTCATATTGTAAAGTGCCAGCCTCTTATTCTTTCTACAAGTTTCCTTTTGATCTGGTCGTTATGGATTTTCCCGAAGTCGATATGATTCTCGGTCTTGATTGGTTAACGAAATATGAAGCCGAAGTGAATTGTGCGGAAAGAATTGTTAAAATTCGAATGAAGCTTGGACATATATATATATATATATATATATATATATACCCTGTCATGGTTCGAATCCAAATAGAGAAGAATTTTGGTCGGCATTAGAACTTATCCCCACTTCCTTGGAAAAGATTCCAATTGTTAGAAACTATGCGGATGTGTTTGAAGAAGTTGAAAACTTACCTCCGCAAAGAGAAATAGAATTCCGAATCGATCTAATTCCCAATGCCAGACTAGTGGTACATCCAATTCGCAGAATGACTCCGAAGGAAAAAGAAGAATTAGGCGATCAAACTCGTCAACTGTTGTGGAAGGGTCTAATTAGACCTAGTTTTTCTAATTGGGGTGCAGCTGTTGTGTTTGTCCCAAAGTCAGACGGTACTCTTCGATTATGTGTTGATTACCGAGACCTCAACAAACAGACGCTCAAAAATAAGTATCCTTCACCCTGCATCGATGATTTGTTAGACCAATTGAATGGGGCGAAAGTATTTTCCCGAATGGACCTAGCTACAGGTTTTCACCAATTGAGAATAGCAGAAGAGTGTGTTCCTTTGACAACTTTCAGAGGTCCAGACATATTTTCTGAATGGTTAGTAATGCCGTTCGGCCTGTGCAATGCTCCAGCATACTTTGCCGATCTAATGAATAGAGTGTTCAGGGGAGTTCTGAATAAATTTGTCCTCGTATTCATCGATGATATTTTAATCTACTCCAAATCAAAACCCGAGCATGAAAAACACTTAGAACAAGTATTGGAGATCCTAAGGAAGAACGTCTTCAAAGCCAAATTCTCTAAATGTGTCTTCTGGCAAGAAGAAGTCAAATTTCTTGGCCATGTCGTGTCAGAGAAAGGAATTTCTGTTGACCCAAGCAAAATAACAGTGATTCAAGACTGGAAACAACCCACTACTCCCACAGAAGTTAGAAGTTTTATGGGGTTGGCTAGTTATTATCGAAAGTTCGTTAAGGATTTTTCTAAGATATCCGGTCCGTTAACGAAGCTCACGAAGAAGCATGAGAAATTTAAGTGGACCTCCGACTATGAAGAAGCTTTCCAGGAATTGAAATCGAAACTGACAACTGCTCCAGTGTTAACCGTTATTGATGGTAATCAGGATTTAACGGTTTGGACAGATGCTTCTATTAGAGGTCTTGGTGCAGTATTAATGCAAAGAGGCCAAGTGGTCGCTTATGCAAGCCGCCAACTGAAACCGCATGAGAAGAATTATGTGACTCATGATCTTGAGTTGCTAGCCATCGTTTTTGTATTGAAAATCTGGAGGCATTATTTATTGGGCGAGAAATTTATACTGTACACAGATCATCAATCATTGAAGTATTTATACAGCCAGAAAGATCTGAATTTGATGCAACAGCGTTGGCTAGAATTTCTTGCAGTGTATGATCTTGATATCCTGTATACGTCGGGAAAGGCTAACGTTGTAGCGGATGCGCTTAGAAGGAAAACCGCAATCATTGCCAATCTTATAATTACACCTGGATTGATTGATAGGATTTCAGCCCTTCAAAAAATGATGAATTCATTCAGAGAATCAGTCAAAGGGTTAAGGAAGGTGAAACCACAAGTTTTCGTATTGACAAAAAGGGGTTCTCAGGTTAAATAATAGGATTTGCATTCCAAATATTCCAGGCCTTCGAGGAGAAGTGCTAGACGAATGCCATAAATCCAAATTTTGCATCCATCCTGGTGTGAGTAAAATGTACAACGATATCAAACGCACTTTCTGGTGGATGGCAATGAAAAGGGATATTTCTTTGTATGTTAGCAGATGCCCTACTTGTCAGTTGGTCAAGGGTGACCAACAGAAGCTAGCTGGATTGTTGCAACCGTTGGAAGTCCCAAGTTGGAAATGGGAACAGATTTCCATGGATTTCATAGATGGCTTGCCGCGAACCAGGAAAGGTAATGACAACATTTGGGTAATCGTAGATCGCTTCACGAAGACTGTCCATTTTATACCTGTCAGATCAAATAGAACCGCTCAAAATCTAGCACAGATATATTTCAAAGAAATCGTTAAGCTGCATGGAATTCCCATCAGCATAGTCAGTGATAGAGACCCGATATTTGCTAGCAAATTCTGGGAGGCTTTCAAGACAGAATTGGGAAAGAAACTGAATATGAACATCGCTTATCACCCTCAAACAGATAAACTGAGCGGGTGAATAGAGTTCTAGAAGATTTATTGTGGGCTTGTATAATTGATTTTGGTGGGTCATGGGAAGATCACTTGCATTTGGCAGAATTCTCATATAACAATAGCTATCAAGAAAGTTTGGGAATGTCGCCATTTGAAGCATTATATGGCAGACCCTGCAGATCTCCAGCATGTTGGGTAGAACTTGGCAACAGACTTGTGTTAGGACCCGATATGATTAGAGAAGCATCTGATAAAGTCGACTTCATCAAAAAGCGTTTGAGAACCGCGCAAAGCCGACAGAAAAGTTATGCAGATTCTAGAAGGAGAGATTTGACATTTGTTGTTGGTGATCATGTTTATTTGAAAGTTTCTCCGATGAGAGGAGTAATCAGATTTGGCAAAACTGGGAAGTTGGCACCGAGATTTATTGGTCCCTTTCCTGTACTCGAACGAATTGGAACTCTTGCTTATAGGGTTCAATTACCAGATTGGTTGCCTAGAGTGCACGATGTATTTCACGTATCTCAACTTAGAAGACATGTGCATGATCCGGATCTTGTTTTAGAAGAAGCAGCGCAACAGGTTATAGATATAACTCCAGAGTTAGCACTCCGAAGGGAGCCATTAAAGATTGTTGGCAAAGAAACTTGAAAACTAAGAAGCAAAAAGGTTCATTTAGTTAAAGTGCAGTGGAGCAGTGATCCTAGAGACTGTACTTGGGAGACTGAGGAAAGCATTAAGCAGGCTCACACCAAATGCAGAGTGGACATCTCTGACTAACTCCGGTGCAAGGTACCTTTACAATACTTTGCATTTACATTTTGTTTCCTACTTTACTGTTGTTTCCTTTTCGAGGACGAAAAGTTTTAAGTGGGGGAGATTGTAATAACCCGGAAAATACAAGCCAATTTAAAATCTTTAAATTGGTGATTTCAAAGGAATTTGAACAATTGAAATAGAATATTTCAATAAAATAGTGAATTAGAAATAGTGAGTCAGTTTGAAAATTTGAATTCAAACTTTGACTGACTGTGCAGGGGGGAAGATATAACGGATTTTAGTGAAACCAAAAATATTTAAATCTGTTAGTCAATACCTTTCTAATGAATCTGAAAAATCGAAGTTTCATAATGGGAATCAAAAGTTATGGCCGAATGAATTTTCAGAAAGGTCGCTATATAGAATATATAGCCCTGGAAAATTGATATTTTGCAAACAATCTCGGAATTCGACGAAACCACTTTTGTTTGGTCCGGGATGTCAAACTATTGCTAGGTTTCATTTCATAATTTTTGAAGCTAGTATGTGAGCTTGGCAAAAGAAAATGTGTTTGGTCAATTTCTGCTAAATTGGATCGACCAGAAAAGGGCCATTTTTCAAACGATCTCAGAATTCGACGAAACTAGTTTTGTTGGGACCGTAGCGTCAAAACATAGCTAGATTTATTTTTCTGTAATTTTTCGTATCAGTTTGTGGCCCTGGCAAATTGAAATGTACGTTCAAAGTTAAAAATTAAATGTTTTATACTTTAATTTGAAAAATAACTGACTGTAACAGTCGAATTGGCCAACGAAACATATCCCATTGTGTCCGAGATGGGGGTATTTAGCTGGGGACGACAGTCGTTGGACTTGAAAAGGAGTTCGTTGGAAAAAAACACTATTTAAAAATATAATATATGTATATATATCGGCCAATAGGATTTTTTTTCTTTCATAATTAAAAAAATAAAAAAAAACACCCGATACCCTCGAACCAACGGCGAAACCCGTTCGCCACTTCTCCCCCAAATCGCCGCCGCCACAGGCGATTTCCGCCTGCGCCTACACCTGTCGTCGACGCGTCTCCCTCCCCACGTCAGATCCGACCCTAGCACAACCCCCATCGACGCCTCCTCCGCCTGAATCGAGGCCAGAAAGTCGGCCTCTTCCCATCGCCATCGCCGTTCCGATCTGCCACCGAACGCCACCAAACCACCACCGACGGGACCTCCTATCGAAGCTCTTCCACGTCCAACTCCCTGATCGTCGTATAGGTCTACGGATTTCGCGAAAACTTCAAACCTAGTTTCGAACCAAGTATAAAGGTGAGTCCTTTTTGATGTCTGCACTTTGAAAAATCATATCTTTTTGGTATGTTGACGAAATTCGATGAAACAGGAAACATCGGGACCGCAAGGAAGCTCTCTACCAAATAGAAGAAGCCGCGGATTTTTCTGAGTCACCTACGATTTTTAGCACTCCGAAAACCAATGTGAGGAAATTTAAATTAAATAAATTTGAATGGAAAATGTCATATATAAATTATATTAGCGAAATATAAATTACACACGTGTAGTATACCTCATGTACATGCGTGGTGTAGGCTATATGAGTGAAGTATGAATTATACATGCATAGAATAATTGATATATGTGTTGAAATGCAAGTAAAATATTATAATAAATATATATATATATATATATATATATATACTCCCCTTGTCCACAAACCATGGACGATATTTATTGTTGTGAAATGGTGTGAAATATTGGATTAAAAATAGGAATGGTTGAATAATTGTTTGTGGTTGATATTGTTTGGTTGTGGTTGAAAAATACCCATTGGTGATTGAAATGAATTGGAAATATTTGTGGAAATAAAAATGAAACATGCCGCCTGCGTGCGAATTAGATGCATGAATCCCCATTTTCAAAAACCGCGAGGTTTTAAGGTAGAGCGAGGACCCGTACTAGGGACGGTGCCGGTTTTAACTACCCTGCCGTTATGCTGCCGAAATTTTGAATAACCTTTATGTGTTAGAATAATTTTCATATGTTGAAATTATTTTCAGGCATTGAAATTAAAATCATATGTTGATACTATATCCATATGTGGAAATGTTCATGTGTTGAAAAGTGATGTGTGAAAACTAAATTCATGTGTGAATGAATGAAGTGTTTAAACAATAAAAGTCACATTTTTATAATATATATGAAGTATGAAAAATATTCACCTTATATATAAATAGTTTCAACAATAAAAATTTCATCTTTCTTATATGAATAACATAAATAAAATATCCATGTGTGGAAATGCTCATGTGTTGAGAAATGTGTGTAGTGGAAAAGTTCATGTGTTGAATAAAAAGATCGAACAATAAAAATTACATTTTTATTGAAACTATGAAGTGTTGAAAACATACATTTGTCGAATAAATATTTTAAATGATAAAAATATCATTTTTATCATGTATGTGATATGCTAAAGATATGCGGACGTTGAAATAAATATTTGTGAAGAAATATTATTTTTAACATGCATAGGAACTAAATAAAATAGTCATGTGTTGAAATCTACTTTAGTTCGCCAAAATTATCATCTTTGAAATGTGAAGTATTAAAAATAGCCACTTGTTCAAATAAAATATGCATGAGTTGAAATATACATTAATTAGCTAATGATATGATTTTAGCCTATGCATGCAACATTAGAATGAATGGTGTTTTTAAACCAAAGTAAAACAAATATGAAGTTGAAATATACATTAATTAGCTAATGATATGATTTTAGCCTATGCATGCAACATTAGAGATTCAATTTCTTATTCACAGTCTTG
The DNA here is from genome assembly GCA_030737875.1 of Allium sativum. Lineage (NCBI taxonomy): Eukaryota > Viridiplantae > Streptophyta > Magnoliopsida > Asparagales > Amaryllidaceae > Allium > Allium sativum. The sequence goes on from CM060926.1 coordinate 328,346,638, forward strand.
GATTCTGATGGGAGATTTTAACAATGCATTATCACCTAAAGACAAAAAAGGGGGTCCTCTAATTCCTTATTATCAGTTGAGAGAATATCAGAACTTTCTTTTCCAAACTGATTTAACTAAAATAAAACCATTGGGGTTTAATTATACATGGCGTAGAAGAGGAGTAGCAACTCATATTGATAAAATATTGGTGAATATTGTCTATCTTCATCAATTTTTTAACATGAAAGCCTTATCACTTCAACAAAGATCTAGTGATCATAATCCTATTGTTGTAGATCTTATTCCTACTCAAGAAGTAAAGGGCTTTCCATTCAGATAAAGAAATGATTGAAACAGTTATGCAGGTTACTATGAAGCTGTGCAAAAGGGTTTGAATTCTAATGTTTGGGGTTTTCATAGTTACCAGTTTCAACAGAATTAAAATACTGTAAAACTGAGTTGAAAAACTGGAATAGATTAGAGATAAGAATACTTCTAACCTGAAACAGGCTGAACAGAAGGTGACACAGCTTGAATCTGAAGTTGATCTTCATCCAGAGGATATGCAAATTTATGATGATTATCTACATGCAAAGAAGGAGTATCAGGAACTACAATACATATATTTCAGAAGCTTTAAACAACAAGCAAAGATCTCTTGGTTGCAGCAAGGAGATACAAATTCAAAAATTTTCTATTCACGAATGTCTAATAGAAGATATTTCAACCATATTAGAGCATTGATTGATTCTAATGGATCCTTGTTGTGCAAATGAAATTGATTCAGCAGCCATCAACTATTTTTCTTCTTTGTTTAATGGTCCTAAATCAACTGAATTCCCTCACTTCATGCCTATTTCCTTTATAAATGAGCAAGGACAAAGAAGTTTACTGAGAAAAGTTGATCTAGCTGAAGTTAAAGAAGCAGTTTTCTCAATTTATGATGAATCAAGTCCTGGGCCAGATGGAATGAGCATTTTTGGTCAATGGCTGCTGATCCAAATTCTTCTAGTACATGGAAAGCTATTTTGAAACTCAGATCTAATTCAAAGCAACTTTTTAATAAGGTAATATGTAAAGGAGAAAATTCTTATCTATGGTATGATCCATGGATCAATTGCAAATGCATGGTGTATCTTTTGGGATTTGATAGGCTCCAGATAATTGGTAATTCTGAGCAAAAAGTCAGTTCTATAATCAGAAATGAAGAATTTCATCCTGAAGTTCATCCTGCGACACGAGAATTAATTGATGAAATCAGTCCATTAGTAGTTAATTCTAGTCAACATCAGGATTTCTACGAGTGGTGTGAAGGTGGAATTTTTTCCTTTCATAAAGTATGGGAGTATACTCGCATAAGTGGGATTTCAGATCCAATTTTTTCAGTGGTATGGCATAAGAAAAACAGTAAAAGAATGTCTTTTATCTCGTACCTTGCAGTGCTAGGAAGATTGAACACCAAAGATCGCTTGCTTCGTTTTAGTGAAGTTGAAAACGTTCTGTGTCCTCTATGTAATAATCATCCTGAAACCATTAACCACCTGTTATTTCAATGTGATTTTTCCTCCTTTATTTGGTTATCAGTAAAGCGGAAACTTGATTTGTCATCTCATCTTCATGATAATCTTCAGGATGAAGCAAGAACCCTAATTTCCCAATTTTCAGCAAAGGACCAAATTAGAGATTTAGCTTTCGGTGCTTTCACGACAGTGGTGTATTTCATTTGGAGGGAAAGAAACATGAGGGTATTCCAGAATCGAAGAACCCTTGCATCAATTATTTTGTTGAAGATTGAGAAGGAGATTGTGGATCTGGTTCGTGGTAGTGGATCTAAAACTGCGCGTACTTTGAGGAATGAACAGATGTTAGCTCGTTGGGTGATAGAACTGATTGACTCTGGATAGTTCAAAGTGTTTGACTCCTTTTTTAGGTCGGTGATGGGCTCTAGGCTTAAAGGGCCGGTGAAGATGGTCTTTAGAGTAAAAGCTTTATTTGCTTTTGATGTTTTTTCTTTTTGTTGTATTTTCTGTTGGTTATTTTATAGATGATGTATTAACCAAATTTATGAGTACTCTTTTTCCTTGTAAGGTACCCACTAGGGGGATTGCAAGGTTTTAACAAGGCTCATAAAGGAGGTTTTTTATTGGTTTTAGTAATAAAGTGAACCAATTTTCAAAAAAAAAAAAAAATAAGTGATAAAAATTGTATATATGTACATGCATATTTATTGAACAGGTTATAACAAAGGGGCTAGAGAAGAGGAATAAAATTTTGTGCCCGACAAATAGGTACACATTTACTGTTTTGTTTGGGTGATGATTTTATGAGCCTGTTGGCTAGCCGCTTGGCTTTTCCTTTTTCTTTTTGACATGAGACGCCCGAGTGGCTATTTGGGAATTTTTCCAGCCCCTCCCGTACAAAGGAGGTTATGGCAAAATTTTCCAAAATTTAAAGGCGTTAGTGAAATAATTGAAGTGAAAACGATATAGGAATTTTGAATGAACTATATTTATATAAATATATAAATATAAATAAAATTAAAACGAAACGTGGCCGTGCAGTTCGTGTTTTGAAACCGTGATTTTAAACGACTAATGCGGGAAATCTGACCATTGGATTTTCCCGAAACTGCAACCGTTGGGTTCGCCTTGGAAATACCTTTCCAACGGCACCAACTTTGTGAATATCCGGCGGTTGGATTGTCTGGAATGTTTAATTCAAATCTGAAGAAAAACAGCGCCAGAAGCTATTATATTTATATATATATAAACATAATTAAATTAAATCGAATAACGACGCTGCAGTTCGTAAATTGAAATCGTAACTTCAAATGGCTAGTGTGGAAGATCCGACCGTCGGATTTTCCCAAAACTGAAACCGTTGGATTCATTTTGAAATGACCTTCCTAATGATATAAATTTTGTGAAGATCCAACGGTTAGATTTTCAGATATGTGTAAAACAAATTTAGTGAAAAACAGCGCCAGTGCATCGGCATGGCCTGAATCGTCGTTTAATTAAATATGGCCGTTTTAAATAAATAAAAATGGTGATATATCGTTATAAAATACTATAGACGATATAGAGTGGAAATAAACCAATTTTGTTGTGTTTGCTTGATATGTGATGGTTGAATGTATTTAACATGAAAATTATAACTAAAGAACTGAAATGTGAATGTTGAATAGTCCAACCATGGGATAAGTTGTTTTGAAAATCTAAATATACGTGGGTTATTTGAAAAGGCTGAGTACATCTCATTTCAAATAATCGATCGACGTTGTAAAGTCGAAGAGTCGAAGACGGTTGAAGACCGACGATCTTCACATTGGATGGATAGGCGCTACTGATGCTCGTGATTGGAGTAGCTACCATGAAGGAACTGAAGTAGTAGCCGTCCAAATATACTGTTGATTGTACGGATATGCGAGGAATTGGTGCCTCCGGTTTCCTTCAGACCCAGAACGGACTTGTAAATGGACTGTGTGTCTGACATTGGATTTTGTTCTGTGCTGATTGATCTCTGTTAAATATATATCTGTTTGGCGGCGGAGAATTTATTCTCTTCCTTAACGCCCTTCTCTGAGACGTACGAGCTCAGAGGTTATGTATTGATAGAAATCAGTCGCATGGAGTGGATTGCCTGTGTGGCACGCCTAAGTGGCATATGATCAAGGCTTCTGTTGCAAAGCAAAGTCTTGTGGTTAATGATCAAAGCATGGTCTGTGTGACGTAGCTTTGTGTATGACGTGAATTCGCGAGCCTCACACCCCGGTATGAGTCAAAAACGGGAGAAGGACCCAAGGAGTGCACGACGTTTCTTTCTAGCTATGGTGGTGTCAGTGACCTCCCAGCCCTAACATTTATATCTACTTTTCACCTGTGTGGTTGTTCGAATACGAGGCGCCTCGATTTTAGGTCTGTAAGGACCGGGAAACGTGTGTTCAGGGATTGCCAATCCTCAAAAGTAAGAGAGGACCGACCTTGGAGGATCCAGGGATTGCTGTGTGCGGTATCGAGGCATTTGCTAGAGTGTCTCGAATCGGAGAGGAGCTTGCCCCTTGCCTCGACTCATGAAGGAATCCAATTTCCAATATGAAATATGCGGATGTGGTTGTATTACTAGTATGGAGACATAGAAGATGGTAGCTAAGCCGCCAAGGATTGATATTTATGATTGAAGTTGCTTTTGAAACATATATACACTAGTAATAATATCAAACACTTTTATTTTATTCGTATGAAGCATTTTTGGCCATTATAAGGTAAAAACTCTATCCTCCGTCTTGCGTTGCATTGTGTGATGGGACCTGAGTCTTATAATGGCTTCATTTTATAAAAAGCATTGCGATGATTTAATCATTTACTTTATTTCATGCACTAGCACTCATTGGAGTAAACCCGTTCCGCGAAAGTGGGGTGGTCCTTTGATTTGCCTTATTATTGTTGTTAATAAGTTAAGTATATTTGTCTACCAGTCCCATGACTGACTCGTAGTTTGTTTCACCTTGCAAACTCGGGTGCCCTCATTTTCACACAGGCAGCCTAGTTACAGGTTTCTGACGCACCTTTTGGCTCATGGCGAGGCTTGACTACACCGTGCTGACTTGGATTTTCTCCGCCATTATTGTATCTATATTATGATTCCGCCATCGGTGATGTAGACTGACATTTATTTTGTGTACTCTTTATGTATGATTCTGCCTCAGGCGATGGTGACTGACTATGTATCATTATGCACTAAGTTGTATCCTGTACTGTGCTTCTCTGATGTGATGATATCTATATGATTCCGCTGTCATATATGTGTAAATTATTCTATTTTCTGTTTATGCTATTATCTGTGATCTGCTAATGATGATTAATGTGTTATATTCCAATGATTATCCTTAACACCGGGTTACGGGGTTTTGGGATCGTCACAGATTGACTAAAATGAATCCAATCGCCTTGCAAGCCCGACCCGAGATCTACTTACATAACATCTCCCGAGACCTCGCATAGTGAAAGAACTACCTTGCAAAGCCTTAGAGAAGAATACGCTTCTAGCCGACTACTTCTTCCGAAATAGATACGATTCTTGGAATTCTCTGTCTTAAGCATAGTTCAGAATGGACGTGGCTTACTAGGTTCCTTCCTGGCTTTACGCACGGGTATTTAGGCGCCTATATTAATACCTCCCTTACTTGCCCTTTGAGTGAACTATTATTACTTCTCTTTGAGTGAACAAAAATGGAATCTCATCACAAAAAGTGGCCTTCTATTTTAGAACCGTTCAGGGCCTGCAAGCCTTCAGAACAAGAGGAATTTCGTGCTTCTATCGGATCCTACCTATCTCCTGATCGATCTTGTGTAGTTAGATGTTGGCTGGTAGAGCCGATAGTAGTACACTGTGTGGGACGGAGTAAGGGCCGCTCTCACCTCCTACGAGTCATCTGGCAGAAAACAATTTCTGAGTGGAGTAAAAGAACTTGGGCAAAGTAAATTATACTATGAAATCTTATTAAATTAAAAAATTTCCATTAATAACCACTTTTTGTCAAAATAGTTGACTCAATCAACATTAAATCATTGACTAACTCGTTTACCGATCTCAGTTATTTCTGGTTATTTGATTAATAAAATTAATCTAATCATTTACTTCAAACAATTATCCAAAATATTAACGTGTAGGTTAATTACAACTTTATTTGCTTATAAAACTGATTTAAATGTTAAATCTTTACTATATAATCATTTCATAATATTTTAATAAAACTCATTTACGAACATCGACTTATTTTTAAAACTTCGTTATAACGTATAAAATATAATTAAAACTTTGCTTCAGTTATAAAATAAATTTTATAACTTAACTTCGTTAATTCGCCGAATGACAAATCAACGTTTCAACAAAATATGGATTTTGAGTCATTTGCTACCAATCGCTCAATCAATACTGTATATTGATTCAAATCACAACATTGTTGAATTCCAATTCAACAATCAAACAGGTTTTAACATCAGTGGGGTTCAATTAGTATATATATATATATATATATATATAAACAATATGAAAACAAACCACATACACAATATTTGAGGGATCCGGTCGGATCCCTCCAACCGGTTCTTCCCTGCATCACAGCTCGTTATAACAATTTATAATATTATATGAGACAAAATTTTAATTCAATGGTGTCAATATAATTAACATCAATCAATAACAAACAATAGTCAACCAATAGCATCCATAGCACCCAATCATCAAAATTTTATATTATCGATTATAAATTATAATTATATGAATTTAACACATCACAGAATTCAAGAAATGTGTGAGAATTAACTCACCATTTATTTCCGATTGACGATTCCGGCGTTGTTTCGTATACTTTTAAACAAACATTTAAAATTACATGAAATTCTAAATGTATCCGATTTTGTCCAAACTAGCTTGTATGCATAGCCTTCATCATTGTGATCCCAACGAATCTAGTTTTGCAGAATTTTTTGCACGTATGGTCAAGATAAATGGTTTATAATATTGAATATATATTATATATACATTAAAATATTATTAACTTATTAAAATTTAATTATTTTACCCTAATCATCCTTATTGCCTAATGATGTGGGTTAACCATGCTTAATACGTCTTCTTCAATATTGTACAATTCGAAATTGCTTCTGAAATAAAAACCATAATCATGTTGTGCTCTCACCCACCAATATCTCCCTTCGACCTGACCTCTGGTGATCTTCACCTGTGTCGACACTCCACCTTATCTAGCTTGAACCCCTACCGACTTTTTCCTTCATGCTTCAGAGTTTCAACACCCCCACCGCACCTCAAAATCTGTCCATCCCTTCCAAATTTTCATGCCACTTTCCATCTTTTTTATCAGTTTGAACCCAAAAAAGCAGACCAACCTCCTCAGTATTTCACCTCCTATATTACTTCCTCCAAAACTTGCCAATAATTCACAAATTGTGTCAAATCTTCCCACTTGAACACTGTCTAACTCATATATTAACGCTAACCAACTTTCCAGCCACGTATGGAAGGGATGAACGAACGGGTTTAGTTGGGTTAATTTATAGGAGAGGGATATATTGTTTAATTTGAATATTTTATTTGATTTGATTTATGAAGAGACCTACAATATTTTAATGAAATGACTGATGATATTTATTCGTACCTATCGTTATTTCTAATGATGTTTATTCTATTAGGGAATGGAGAATGTGGATCTTACGACAAAACTAACACTAGAGGTGGTGAATAGTGTTTATAAGGAATTTATGAAAATCTAACAATTATATGATCTACTATATGGATCACACATAACAGAGATGATCACAGACACAGAATCAAACACAAACACATAAATAAACAAAAATAAAATATAGAAAAAGGAAAGAACACACCGGATTTTGTACTAGTTCGGATTACTCCTACGTCCAGTCGCACGCAACGCTGGATTGCGCAGAGTTTTATTACTATATCAATATCCAAGTACAACACCATTGATTTCATGGCTACAAGGTTAACACCAATTCCACCACCATTGATTTCACGGCTACAAGGTTAACACCACTCCAAACACCCTTGATTCTATAGCTACAAGGTTAACACCGCTCTTTTTCCTTGATTTCAGGGCTATATGGACCACACCCTTTCCCAAACACTTCCCAAATGATTACAACAGCCCTATAACTCTTTAATATCAGTCCAATTCAAAGAGTAATGAGTAGAGAGTGAGAAAATAAGAAGTTTTATGTAATTAGAATAGAAATCGGCAAAGTAGAAGTGTAGAAATCAATAAAATAAGAAATATTAACGGAGGGAGGAAGAGGGATGAATATGGACAAGAAGAACTGTTAAAAAATTCGAATTCAACCCATATTTATAAGATTTGAAAGGTTGCAATGCTTCTGGAACGTTACAAATAATAAAAAGACACTTCCTTTGGAAATTGAAAAAATGACAGTTGTATGTCGACATATATGATTATGTACGTCGACATATATACTTAAAATATTTGAATTTTGGACATTTTCAAGTGTTTGAATATATATACTTTTCCAGAAATTCTTGAATTAAAACGTAGTGATATAAATGAGTATTATAAAGTATAAAATCATATGAAAACATAAATATAAATTATATAAACATATTTATAAAATTATAAGGTTTAAAACTATATAAATATATAAGTATATAACTATACAATTATGTATATAAACTTTAAAACTTATATTTGAAATCATAAGTAAGATAGAAAAACTATTTGAAACTAGAATTAGAATTTTGAAGAACAGAATTTGAATTTGAACCTGGAGTGCTATTCAGAGTCTTACATATAAACTAGACTCTGTTACTATATTTTTCTTGAACTCTTGAAATTTTGATAACTTGATTACTCATGAGTGTTGAATCTTCTCTGAATCTTGAATCTCTTAAAACTCTAAAACTGTATTGTCTTAAGTATTAATTCCTGTATATAAATCCTGTATATACATGTATATATTGTAGACAGAAATGTTAGTATATATTTTAGAATCAATGATAATTGAAATAAGGTTGTTGTCATCAAAACATCATTTTCCAACAATCTCCCCCTTTTTGGTGATGACAACCTTGATTTATAAAATATTCATACCTGTTTATACTGGTTGACTCTGATCCTTCTAATCCTCCCTCTGTCATCTTGAATTCTATATACTATGTATAACTTCTCCTTATTTTGTAATTAATCCCCCTTTGTCATTATCAAAAAGAAATTCTAAAAATACTCCTCCTAAATTTTATATCTATATACATATGCTATACTAATGTAAATTGCTCCTCTTAAATCCTATATTCATCTATATATTATAATTTTTGACTATATATCAAAATACTTAATGTATACAACTCCCCCCAAATTCATGCCTATATAACGAACTAACGAGATGCTTATGAAAGATAAAGCAAGCATTAAATTAAACATTGTTTTTAATACAAACGATACACACCAAAGTAAATTACACGAACGACTACACACATAGTACACCGATTAAACGAAAAAACAAAAGGAAACGAAAATTCTAATTGTTCTTTACAATAGAGGACTTATGGATTGGACAATTAGAGTAATGGAGACAAAATTCCCCATTTTGTTCAATTATGTTTCCTTCCCAGTCGAAAGAAACTTCCCCAACGCATACGACTTGATCATCCTCCTTCGTGCCTTCTTGTTGTGCCTCTTCTTGTTCCTCTTATTCCATCATCTCTTCCTCCTCCTCTTCTTCCTCTTCTTCTTCTTCTTCCATCGTTGTATTATCATCTTCGATGATGATTGGATTTTTTAGATTATCCATTACAAACTTGTGGAGATTCTGCATAATATTTCCTTGTTCAACTTGCTCTTGATTCATCCGTATTTGGAGTACTTAATCTTAGCGAGTATTTGGAGAGCATACTCCATCTTCTCTTCCAATTTGATAACACGAGAAAGTTGACGTTGAAATGGACCTTCGGATGGTCCATTCAGACGATTCAGGGTTAATTTGGTTATTATAACTAGTGGAGGCCATGATTTATTTTGGTTTTGAGTTGTTACAGAAGTGAAATAGGAGAGTGAAGAAGAACATTCGAAGTGGAGAGTTAAATGGTTATTATAACTAACTTTTGATGGGAATTAATTTTAAAAAATCTGGCAGTTATATGTCGACATAGGGACATATGTATGTCGACATACTTGTGGTTTTAATTTTATTTTTCTGATTTTTATTGTTATTCTTATATATATTAATACATTTAATTATTCCAATTCACTTAATGAACAAATACCTCATTATCTTCTAAATTTAGTAAACCTTGCTTCATTTAATGGTTTTGTTAATATATCTGTTATTTGTTTATTTGTTTCTATATACTCGAATGAAATTTTCTCTTTACTTACGTTATCTCTTAAAAAACGATGTCGTATATCAATATGTTTAGTTCTTGAGTGATGAATTGGGTTTTCAGATCTATTTATAGTGCTCATATTATCGTAGTAAATTGGTGATTTATTTATATTTAATCCAAAATCATTTAATGTTTGCTGCATATATATTACTTGTGAACAAGCCAAAGCGTCAGATATATATATTCTGCTTTAGTTGTTAACAAAGATACGGTATTTTGCTTTTTGCTAAACCAAGAAACTAGTGAATGTCCTAAGAAGTGACATGTTCCACTAGTACTCTTACGATCAGATTTACATCCCGCATAATCAGCATCATAATAAGAAATTAAATCGAACGAATCATCCCTAGGATAAAATAATCCAATGTTTGATGTATTTTTTTACATATCTTAGAATACGTTTTACAGCTTTTATATGTGTTTCCTTAGGTTGCGAATGATATCTTGCACAGAGACATAAATTATGCATTATATTTGGTCTATTAGTTGTTATATATAATAATGATCCTATCATTCCTCTATATAATTTTTGATCAATGTCTTTTGACGTATCATCTTTACTTAAGGCTATATTAGTTGCCATTGTTGTTGGTCTTCCATTAGTTGTTGTTAAATTATATTTATTAATTAAATCTTTTGCATATTTTTCTTGATTGGTAAATATTTCATTCTTTGATTGACGAATTTGTAAGCCTAAGAAGAATGTTAGTTCTCCCATATGACTCATCCCAAATTCTTGGGTCATAATATATGAAAATTCTTTATTCATTTTATTATTCATTGATTCAAAAATTATATCATCAACGTATATTTGTACTAATTGTATATCTTTATTATTTCTTCTAATAAACAAACTTTTGTCTAGTTTTCCTATTTCGAAGGTAGATTGTGATAAGTAATTTCTTAGTCTATCATACCAAGACCTAGGAGCCTATTTTAATCCATATAACGCTTTCTTTAGTTTATATACATGATTTGGTAGTTTTTCGTCTTCAAAGAGAGGTGGTTGCTTTACATATACGTCTTCCTTAACAAATCCATTTAGAAAAGAACTTTTTACATCCATTTGAAATTATTATGGTTTGCAAAGGCCAGTAATATCCTAATTGCTTCTAATCTACCTACGAGGGAAAAAATTTCATCATAATCTATTTCTTCTTCTTGAGTATATCCTTGTGCTACTAATCGTGCTATATTTCTTACGACCTCACCGTGTTCATTCATTTTATTTTTATAAACCATTTAGTTTCTATTATGGTTTTATCCTCTGGTCTAGGAATAAGTTCCCATATATCATCCCGAGTAATTTGGTTTAATTCCTCTTACATAGCAAGGATCCATGAATCGTCAGATGATGCTCCTTTTGGATTCTTAGGTTCAATAGTTGAAATAAGTGCTGAATTACTCATATTATTTAATTGATTTCGAGTCCTGACAACACATTGAATATCTCCTAAGATATTTTCTGTAAGGTGGTCTCTTAGTAATCTAATTCTTTTATTTGGTTGACCTTCATTATTTTTTTCATTATTCTCATTTTCACATTCATCTTCGTTGTGTTGTGTTATGTTTTTATAGTTTTCATCAAATGATACATTTAAGGTTTCTTCTATAGTATTGATTCTAGAATTAAAAACTCTACACGCTTTACTTCTTTCTGAATATCCAATAAATATTCCTTTATCGGATTTCGAATTGAATTTATCTAAATTATCTTTAGTATTAAGAATAAAACATTTACTTCCGAATATTTTAAAATATGATACTTTGATTTCTTATATACATAAGTTCATATAGTGTTTTATGAGTTAAGGGTCTGATTGAAATTCTATGTAAAATATAACAAGCTGTTGCAACTACCTCAACCCAAAAATTCCTTGGTAAATTACTATCAAATAACGTAGTTCTCGTACACTCTCGTATCGATCTATTTTTACGTTCAACTACTCCATTTTGCTAAGGAGTTCTAGGGAAAGAAAAATTATGGGTTATTCCCTTTTTATTACAAAATTTTCATTTTTGAATTCTCCACCGTGGTCACTACGTATTATTTTAATTTTTAAGGATAATAACTTTTGAATTATTTTAGCAAAAGTTTTAAATTGATCAAAAGCATCCCTTTTATTTTTAAGAAACAGTGTCCATGTAAATCTAGAAAAATCGTCAACTATTACGTAAACATATCTATTATGATTTATCGATTGGGTCTGGGATGGACCAAATAAATCCATGTGAATTAACTCTAATGGTTTTGAGGTTACAATTTCCTCTTTGATTTAAATGAACTTCTTTTCAATTTTTTGAATTGACAAGCATCGCAAAAATTATTAACTTTAAATTTCATTTTGGGTAATCCCCTAATTGAATCAAACTTAGAAATCCTAGAGATGTGTTTGAAATTTATATGATCAAATCTCTTATGCTAGATCCAAGGGTCACTTGTACTGGCCTTAAACATAGATTATCGTTAGAGATTTTCGTACTCAATATATAGATATTTTTCGTTCTATCTCCTTTGAATATTATTTTTGAATGTGTATCTTCTATAAAACATTTATCCTTTTCAAAGTTTATTTTACAGCCTTTATCACAAAGTTGACTTATACTTAGTAGCTTGTGTTTTAGATTCCTAACTAATTAAACTTCAGAAATAGTAGGAGTTTCAGAATTACCGACATTGTCAATGCCAACAATATATCCTTTAGAGTTATCCCCAAAGTTCACCATTCCACCATTTTCATATACTAGATTATTCAGCAAATCCAAATTTCCCGTCATATGTCTTGAACAGCCACTATCCAATATCCATTTGTCCTTTTTGATTTCCATAATTTTTTCACCAGAATTTGAATTCTCAATGGCCATGTAATACACCATTTTGGAATTTAAATTTTCAACAGCCACTTCACCCATCTTTTCAAAATTTGAATTTTCAATAGCCATATAACAAATCTTTTCCTGTATTTGACAACATTTCATTAGATCACTTAAATTTTCAACAAAATTATATGTAGACTCTTTCAACATTGATTCAATGCATGAATTGACACTAGTGTTAACAGTAATTTCAAATTTTGCCATTTAATATTTTCAAAAATCAGATTATGAACTTTTTGAAAAACCTTGCTCTGATACCAATTGTTAGGGAACACTGAATTTGAATCTTATGGTAAGACTAACATTAGAGGGGGGATGAATAGTGTTTATAAGGAATTTATGAAAATCTAACACTTATATGATCTAATACATGTGTAACAACCCAAATTCCGACAAACTGGATTTTCTTTTCAAAATTCTAATCCATCGAAACTCGTGTTGGTTGCTCTGGTATCCTGCAGAAAAGACAGAGATATTAAATATATTAGAGCTCAGAAAACTTCTCATAGCAGAATGGATAAAATATAATATATCCTTACCCAAATATAATACTGCCTAGCCAGTATCCAAAGCTATAATATCTCTGCCACAAATCTAACCTGCGAGTATGTTATGAGGAAGGGGTCAGAACACAAGTTATGGTGACTGGATTTATACTACACATTTTGGAAAATCATACATATACCGTTCAGTTATGTTTTCTTGTTTATTAGGTTACTTGGGTTAACACCACTCAAGGCTTACACACACGTCATACCCATCTACTTCCCATTGGATTAACCTAATACAGTATATATGTAGCTACCCCCAATATTGAGGTACACCTCATGGTACCCACTTGCACGATCTCCACCATAATGCCTTAGAAATGTACGCAACATTCCGTATATATCTGACATTGCCATGCTAAGTAAGCGTACGGACGACCACCGTCGATCGAATCAGATCACAGAGTAATGCCCTAGAGTCTACGTTACACCACCCAGAGCAAACATGCATGTATCTAGACTTTCCCACATACATATCGTCAATCGTGATTGATGCCTTAATCGCACATATCCTCTACTGTGCACCGAATTCCGTGTCAGGGCTGTACAAGATACAAAGAACTCGATCGGGAGATTTTCCATATCTGTACAGGCCCGCCTTTAAGGGCCTCAAAATACGGATATCCTTCGGGTCTGTTTTTCATGGTGGTTATGGCCCCACCTCGTCCCCTCCCTGAACTAGTAAAGACTACAAGAGCTTAGCGACTTGCCCCTAACAAACAATATAAACATCCAATTGGTGTCTCCCCTCAACCACCGTGTCTCGATAGTGAAAGTTGGATGGCATCTTGGGTTTAGCTCTAGTCTTTTCACATCCCAATGGCTGCCGATGATGGGTACCCGGCGATTTACTATCCATGTTGGTCCTGACCCCACCTCCCTATTGAGGCGATCGTCGAATCACCATATTGTCACCTCGTCATAGCTTTCTGTATGCAAAGCTACTTTCACAGTCAAGGCTTACTCACCGGGTAGTTACGCGCAGACCCAACCCCTGTGAGCACAACCTGAACACTGCACCACCACAGAGGACTGCTAGGAGCATCTTCCACATCCCAAAAAGCCGTGTGCTTCCCCTTCCAGTCTTTCGGAGGCGACAGAATAATCAAATGAACATACACTCCCCTCGTGCCTTATGATACCATGATGATTTACCTCGTTGGGTTATTCACCCTTAAACGTACGGACTGGTCCAAGCGCCTCAGTTTAATGTGTTATTAGACCCTATGTCTAAACATTCAATTATGCGCTTGCTCAACTTCATCAGGTTTCCTTTTAACTTGGTTATTTCAAGTCATATTAACTTCCTATTAAAGTTACCGAGTTCTTTCCGAGCCCCTTATATCTCCAAGGAATGGACCCCTCATTCATATAACTTAACCGATTCAAGTTTATTAATAAGCCCATAACATGTTATTCTCTAGATTGCAATTCAAGGTCTGTAATCTACAATCTATTTATATTATTCATTGTATAATTTTATAGTTACAGTAACATGTTCTACCTAATATGTAATTAAGTATATCTCAATTCACATGTTTTCTTTTAACATGTTACTTATAATTTGTGATTAAATATAACTTATTTCATTTGATAAGTTTGCCTCCTTCTTTCTTATTTAATCATAATTCCATCATACACTGTCACTACCACTTACGGTTACTTATTATCTTAGTTCTTTAATTAAGGTTTACTAATAAGTTTCTCTTTCCATAAATATAACTTAAGTTGTCATCATCCGTAGGTTTTAGATACTCGTTCTTACAAATAACTTAATTTACAATTAAGTACAACTTATCTCATTACATAAGTTATTCCATTTTCTTTATCTTTTATTATAACCTAAGTTATAATTTCCATTTGTCCCTAGGACAAGCCTACCTATTATATAACATCCACATTAATGTAATTTATTTATAATAGGTTATTATCATTAACCGTTGATTCCACTTTTTTTTTTACAGTTGTAACTTTCATTCATTTCCTTATTCATTTCCATTAATCACGATTAGTGCAATTTGTCTCTATCCATTTATGTATATGCTTATGTACTAGACCACTCACATTAAGCCTACCACTTGTGGATGCTGGATTTGTTGGGCGGTTCCGGGCAGACTTCTTCCACAAATTGACTTAACCTCATGTCTTAAAAGTGTTACATATTTTATTTACGCACTAGACCCCTCACATTAAATTAACAACTTGTGGATGCTGGACTTCCCGGGCGGTTGCGGGCAAATTTCTACCACAAGTGGAATTTAACCTCGTGTCTAGTGCGTTACAGTTTTTTATTTGCTGTAAATTTAGGCATATTATTCTTTCCAAATTTTTATTGTAATCTATTTTACATGTCATCATGTTAAGCTCATTTTAAATCGCATGTTCTTCCTAACATGTAATTAATTTCATCTCAAAATAACATGTGATCGTCAAATCATATAATTATTCTAATTTAATATGTAATTATTCCAATTTCTACAATTAAGGGTTCAAGTACGTAAATGTCACAAGTTAACATGTAATTAGAACAACAGTAATCGCTACACATATTTTAACAAGTTTACATTTCAGCATGTGAACATTTCAGCACATTAAATGTTTCAACATATGAATATTCCAACATATTAATATTTTAACATATTAACATTTCAACATGTCATATTAGCATTTCAACACTTTTAATCATTCCACTAGATTTACATTGCATGTAAATGGGGAATGTAAAATGATAATATATCATTATTAATAACATGTTATGGGCTTATTAATAAACTTATATGAATGAAATTAATAAGCAAGAGGGGCCCATTCCTTGGAGATATAAGGGGCTCGGAAAGAACTTGGTAACTTGAATAGGAAGTTAATATGATTTGAAATAACCAAGTTAAAAGGAAACATTTCAACATGTGAACATTTCAGCACATTAAACGTTTCAACATATGAATTTTCCAACATATTAATATTTTAACATATTAATATTTCAACATGTCATATTAGCATTTCAACACATTTAATCATTCTAGCAGATTTACAATGCATGTTAACGGGGAATGTCAAACGATAATATACCATTATCAAAATGATATAACTTAAATCCACTCACCTAATTTGCTTTCCAAATCCTGAATCTGGTCCAGATCTAGCATTCCATGGTTTCCCTGACTAGATTTAGAACCTAGCAACCATGGATCCACAATTCTTACTAAAAGAATGAGGAGAAAATTAAACAGACCAGATCTAAGAATTTACCTTACTTCGAATATGATTCTAAACACCTTCTTATTAATATTCATTCTTTTCCTCTAGATCTTGAATCAGAATTTTCCTAAACTAATTATTCTATTTTTCTGAAGAGACTTGAGGAGGAAGAAGAATGGAAGAGTACAGACGTCGTCTCAAAAATATGAGATTTAGGCTAGGCTCTGCTAGCCTATTTACAGGTGTTCATAATCTTATCGTACACGCAGCGTTGAGTCAGCAACGAACGTAGTTAAGAAAATAGTCCAGATCAATCAATGATTCTGCCCGGATCTAGGGTGGGGTCGCCTCGTGGGTTGACCCCAGGGATGTTGACCCCTGGGTCGACCCCTCGGGGGTCCTGCGAGCTGTTTTGGCGTAGAAGTTTAATTTTTGAATGTTTGAATTTCTGGAATTATTTTACTGTTATATATTCATATAATCTTCTAATGACCATTTTACGCGTATATATATGTATATATATGCACAACTTTTATTTCGTTTTCAAAATTCAAACGGTGTTGTCCCGTTATTTAATCTTGCCATATTTCTTTGATTGCAGCCTTATCTTGAACTTTATCTCTTGTGTGTATATATATATATATATTCATACACACATATACGTGTATATTTACATATACATGTATACATATATATTTCTACACTTCGTTATATATATATATATTTTCCTTATATGTGCATTTATACATATTTTCTCTTTAGAACATGTGTTATTTTAGTCGTCCCTCTAAAACAAAAAATATGATGCCGGTGGGGATCGAACTCTGTACCTCTTCTATGCAAGCCACATGCTCAAACCAACTGGACTACTAAGGCTATTATTAACAAGGCTTAGAACAATGGTAGTAATTGTTCTTTTCTTATTCCTCTTTTTCATGTTTGATACAATATTTCATTTAAACCATTGCATGAATCTTTTTCTTTTATTTCTCTTTTATTATTAATGCATAATATTTGTGTGACGACCCAAACCCCGTTTCACGGCGGCAAGGGTAATCTTTGGAATATAACACATAAACAGAAATAGCAGAACAGAAATAAATAAATACACCAGATAATGTACAACAGAATATACTGGATAAACATAATCATCAGAGTTACACAGTATACAGGATCATACTTAGTACAAATACAGTCCAGCTATACATAAATGTCTACAGCGGAAACAAAACATAATATGTACAATAGGAGCTGAATAGCATAAAAAGAGATAATTGATAGAATCCATCTTTAGCTCCAGCTATCCAGAAAGAGCCTGCTAAAACCTGAATACAAGGCTGCCCATGTAGAAAAAGGGCACCCGAGTTTGCAAGTGAAACAAACTACGAGTTAGTCATGGGACTGGTATGAGAAATCTACTTCAACTTATTTTACAATATGGCCAATCACAGGACCATATGCGGAACGGGTTTACTCCATTGGATTGCCAGTGATTTAAACCTAGTAAATTATTTAAACATTGCAATGCTTTTTATAAAAATGAAGCCATTATAAGACTCAGTTCCCATCACACAATGCAACACAAACCAGAGGATAGAGTTTTATCTTATAATGGCCAAAATATGCTTGATACGAATAAAACAAAAGCATTTGATATTATTACTAGTGTTTATATGTTTCAAAAACAATTTCAATCATAAGTATCAATCATAGGCGACATTAATGCCCCATACCACTATGTCGCCATATATAGGTATACAATCAAAACCGCACGATGTCGTATTTGGAAATTGGATTTTCATCATGAACCAAGGCCAGGGATCGTCCTTACCACTTCGAGACAATCTAGCCTACCATGTCTCAGGAACAGCAGCAGCTGCACATTGGATCGTCAGGGCCGGTCCACTCGATGTGGATAAAAATGCCTGAACGCTGCGTTCCCCCGCCCTATGGGGCGAAAACTGGTCATATCCCGACCAGATCATCGGCTCCGAAGAGACCGAACTAACCGAGGCCTTGCTTTCCATCATCCACATAAGTAAAATGTCAGGCCGTGTAAAACACTAACACCACTCCTAGCTAGAAGGAAACGCAGGTCCTCCCTGAGGTCCTCTCCCGTTTCAGGCTCATACCGGGGTGTGAGGCTCGCGTAACAATGCTATACACAAAGCTAGCTATTCAAAACCCTGCTTTGATCATCTACCACAAAGCTCTGTTTTTCAACAAAAGCTTTGGTCACTGCATCTCAACATGCCACACAGGCAATTCACGCCATGCAACTGACGTCTATCAATCACATAGAATGAAATCCAATGTCAGACACACAGTCCATTTACGAGTCCGTTCTGAGTTTGAACAAAACCAGAGGGTCTTTATTCCCCGCACATTCGTACAATCAACATGTACGTCCGGATGACTACTACTTCAGCCCCCTCTAGGTAGCTACTCCTATCATGAGCATCAGTAGCACCACTCCATTCGACGTGAAGATAATCGGTCTTGCACCCCCTTCATATCTTCGACATTTAATCGTCGATCAATTATTTGAAATGAGAATTAACTCGGCCTTTTCAAATAATTAACGTATATTTATAATTTCAAATAAATTCATTTCAATGATTAAATTATTCGACATCAATAATTCTGTTCTTTAATGTAATTTTCACGCCAAACACATTCAACCATCAAATATCCAATAAGTAAATTCGGTTTATTTTCATTCCATATCGTTTATAATATTTTATCACAATTTATCGCCATTTTTATTTATTTAAAAATAGCCAATTCTTTAAAACGACGCTTCAGGCCATAACGCGGCCGTGGCTCTGTTTTTCTTCAGATTTGATTTACACATATCTGAAAATCTTACCGTTGGATCTTTACAAATTTTATATCATTAGAAAGATCTTTTCAAAATGAATCCAACGGTTCTAGTTTTGGGAAAATCCGACTATCGGATCTCCCGGTACAATCGTTTGAAGTTTCGATTTCAAATTACGAACTACAGTGTCGTTATTCGATTTAATTTAATTATATATATATAATCGATTCTAGGGCTGTTTTTCTTCAGATTTGAATTAAACATTCCAGACAATCCAACCGTTGGATCTTTACAAAGTGGGTGTCGTTGGAAAGATATTTCCAAAGCGAACCCAATGGTTTCGGTTTAGGGAAAATCCGATGGTCGGATCACCCGCAATAATCGTTTGAAATCACGGTTTCAAAATACGAACTGCAGCTTCGTTATTCGATCATTTTAATTATATATATATATAATTCATTCTTCATTTTCAAAACCATACTCATTTCATACATTTGATAAAAATGATATTTTTATCCAACAGTTATTTATTTCCACACATCACTATTTTTAACAATTCATATATATAATAAAAATGTGACTTTTATTATAAAACTATTTATTTCAAAACACGATTATTTTATATAATTCATATAGATGATAAAAATGTGATTTTTATTGTAAAACAATTTATTTCAAAACACGACTATTTTATATACTTCATATAGATGATAAAAATGTGATTTTTATTGTAAAACAATTTATTTCAAAACACGATTATTTTCTATAGTTCATATATAAGGTAAAAATGTGATTTTTATTGTAAAACTATTTATTTCAAAACACGATTATTTTATATACTTTATATAAATGATAAAAATGTGATTTTTATTTTTCAAAGAATTTATTCAATAAATGAATGTCATTCAACACATGAATTTCTGTTCAACACATAAGTTTCTATTCAACATATGAATATTATTTAAACACATAAAAATAAATCAAACAAAGGAATATTTTAGAAAATTTCGGCAGCATAATGGAAGGGTAGTTAAAACCGGCACCGTCCCGAGTACGGTTCCTCGCTCTATCTTAAAACCTCGCAGTTTTTGACAACGGGGATTTCAATACCAAGTTCTACGTAGACAAATTTTCCCATATACTAATCCTATTGGGATTTCAATCATAATCAATCATTTCCAATCAACCATTCATGGTATTCATCAAATTTCACATCAACCAAACCCGAACAATATCACAACCAATATATATCGTCCATGGTCTGCGGACGAGGGGAGGATATATATATATTCGTATATAAATATATTTCAATTTCATTTCACTTCATTTCAACACATATATAATTTTTACAACGCATATATAACTTATACAATGCTACTTGAGGGGTACAACGCTTATATGACTCATACATCGACTATATAAATTATACATCATCATTTCCATATCGTTTATAATTCAGAAATGTCACATTGGGTTCCACTGCACCAAAAATTGCAGAAGGCTCAGAAAAATATCCGGTCTCTTCTAGAATGTAGAAGACGTCCTCACGAGTCAACTATCTCTTGTTTCACTGGATTTCGACCACATAGCAAAAAGATATGATTTTTGGAAGATCAATCAACTTTGCGACACTTTTATATGTTGAAATCAATTTAAAAATAATCAGCCATATACCTCGTTTGATGATTCAAAACTAGGTTTCGGTTTTTCGTGAAATCCGAGAGGCTTAAGGAGGATTGGACTGTTGCACGTCGTAGATGGAGGTGACAGCCTTCCGGCGCCACCACTGGCGGCCAGATCGACGGCGTCTGCTGTGCAGGGCGACGCTTCGAAGGTCCGGTCTTTGAGAGGCTGGATCTCGACGATGGAGCAACGATACGAGGTGCTCCTTATATGGATTTGAAAAGCTCGGAGAGATCTACAAAAAGTTGAACTGGGACATGGTCAAACTCTTGATGGATTGGCCGGAAAATGGATGGGAAGATTTGAACACCCGTCGCTGTCGATCGTAGGTTAATGGGGGAGGGGGGTTTCTAATTTTTTTATTGAAAATAAAATAATGAATTTTTTGATTGGTCCGAATATATATATTTTCAAAAATAGTGTTTTCTCATACGAACTCCAATCCAAACCCAACGACTGTCGTCCCCAGCTAAATACCCCCATTTCGAACACAATGGGATATGTTTTGCAGGCCCATTCGACAATTTCAATCAGTTTTCCTTCAAATTAAAATATAAAACATTCAATATTTGATTTGAACATACATTTTAATTTGCCGGGGCCACATACAGATCCAAAAAATCCCAGAAAAATAAATCTAGCTATGTTTTGACAATACGGTCCCAACAAAACTAGTTTCGTCGAATTCTGAGACCGTTTGAAAAATGACCATTTTCTGCTCGATCCAATTTAATTTAAATCGACCAAACACATTTTCCTTTGCCACACTCACAAATTAACTTCAAAAATTATGGAATTTGAAACCTAGCAAAACTTTGACATCCTGGATCCAACAAAAGTGGTTTCGTCGAATTCTGAGGTCGTTTGCAAAATGTTTATTTTCAAGGGCTATATATTCTCTACTGCGACCTTTTTGAAAATTCATTTGTCCATAACTTTTGATTTCCGCAATGAAACTTCGAATTTTCAGATTCGTTAGAAAGATATTCTCTAATAGATTTAAATATTTTTGGTTTCAATAAAATCCATTTTATTTTGCACCCGGTACAGTTAGACAAAGTTTGAATTGAAATTTTGAAACTACCGCACCATTTTAGGCCTTGTTTGTAATTTAAAATAATTATATTTATTTTCAAACATCGATTCAAACATAATTTTCATTGTTATTATTTAAAATGTTTATTTTAAATATTTAAAATCCACTAAAATAGCCAATTTAAAATTTTTAAACTGGTTCAGATTTTCTGGGTCGTTACAATCTCCCCCACTTAAAACTTTTCGTCTCCAAAAGGAACGAAGTCGAAATTTGTTTAATTAACCAACTCAACTTTCATTTTGGCTTCCATTCTTCATCTTTTCAGTTTCTAAGAATTTTCAAATTCTTCAAAAATTTGGCTAACACCATAAATTTTCGAAAAGTTTCGCCATAACCTCCTTTGTACGGGGAGGGGTTTGGAAATTTTTTGGGCCGTATTAGGTACCAAATAAATCCAAATAAGCATACACATATTTATAGTGATATATTCTAGTGTCCACGGGGGAGTGTGTATAGATAATAACTCCAGAGAATAAATTCACGCCTCCCCATAAATAGTTTTTATGCCTTATAAGACTAGAGAGACGTGTTTATTGTCTTCTCCAGACCCGTGTGGCGTTTTTATTAATCTGCCAATTTATCGTTACATTTTATATGGTCCATATCAGTCATCAGTTCAACCTGTAAAATATAGTCATCGCCATACAAGCCTCACGCTCGTATGGCCTCATCACACAAGCTCCAAATGCTAACGTGGTATATGATGAAGTATGCCGATCTTCAAGAAGTATGCCATGTAGTGTAGTTCAAAATTAATTGTTACTATCCTATGGCGACGTTTATTAATTACACACAGAATAACCGACACTCCGCATCCAATGGCATTCACAGGAGTTGATATAATAATAAAATTGTGTATCCAACTCATTAAGGTTTACCTATTTGTTGGGCACGCAAATAAATTCTTTACTCAACAGCTAATCCATTTATCTGTTCAAAAATATATAATGTACAAGTATATATTTCTCTATTCTCTAATCAGTTCAATGTGTGATTTAATCGAATAAATTCTACCATTCATTCTCTTCTTGATTGAATTAATTATCATTCTAATGATTCAATTAGTTCAATCCACAATCACACAACACAAACATCAGCCAATTTATTTTTAACTTTTCAAAAATATACCAATTAATTCTCTTTTAAAATCATTCAGACTATATGATTAAAATTTTACATCCATGAAAAGAAAACAACAACAAAGTAGAGAAGATAATGGAAATTGCAAAATATGGTAAATATACCTTGCACCAGAGTCAATCAGAGATATCCACCTTGCACTTAGGATAGGCTTTCTTAATGCTTTCCTCAGTTTCCCAAGTACAGTCTCGCGGATCTCCACTCCATTGAACTTTGACTAAGTGAACCTTCTTGTTACTCAACTCTTTGGTTTCTTTGCCAATAATCATGATCGGCTCTCTTCTTACAGCCAATTCTGGAGTAATTTCTATATCCCATTGCGCTGCTTCTTCCACGATCAAGTCTGGATCATGCACATGCTTTCAAAGTTGAGATTTGTGAAACACATCATGTACTCCCGATAACCAATCAGGTAACTGAACCCTATAAGCGAGAGTCCCAATCCGTTCTAGAATAGGAAACGGACCAATGAATTTGGGCGCAATTTCCCTATTTTACCGAACCGGATGACTCCTCACATCGGAGACGTAGGATCAAGAATAACCCTAGAGGGGGGGTGAATAGGGTTTTAACAAAAAATAAAAGAAACACAGAGATATAAAGTATGCAGTAAAGGAGAATCACACACAAAAATACCCAGCTTCGGCAAACTGTGCCTACTGCTGCCTTTCTAAGATTTCTACTAGGAGAAACAAACAGATCCCGCTTACAATCCTATGTAAACTTGCAACTCCTGCTCCTGTCTGACCCTAAGCTTAAAATCCTAGACTGGTCTATGAACCTTAGACCAGATTTTCCCAGACTACTATCCAGTAATCTGTGTCCTAGTTTTACAAGAAGCTAGAAACAAGAAATCTTTTAAAGAGAAAAATACACCAAACAATTACAAAGAAAAATTAAAAAAAAAGGCAAATTAAAGAGGCTCCCTTTATCAAAGACTTGGCTTAGTCAAGTGAAATATTGACCGGCCCACTCTCTTTTATTTGCGTGATCCCCCTTTCACTTGATAATGGCGGCTCTTGAAATATTGCTAGGGTTTCTCTGGAAACTTCCCAAATAGGTTCAGCACTTGATGATTTGAATAATATCTGAATCTCCAATTTACGTTGAGGTTCAGGATCGATTGTTGGTGGCTCCTTGCTTCTCTGATTTGGCTTTTCAACCAAAAAAAATGTGAGTAATCTCTGATTTGAATTTCTTTCTGATCTTTGAGGTTTTGTGAATTTTCGATGCTCTTTCAATGAGGAAGTGTGTGTATTTATAGGGTTTTTACAACCCTAATCTCTGATTTCGCTGTGAAAGCTTGCCTCTTTTGATTATTGGAATATTCGGATTTGTTTGTTTGTAGTTTCCCCTTTTAAAATTTCTTGAATGGATTTCGGCCTTGATTAATTTCTTTGAATTTTCCGTGAATTAATTTGTGCCCCTCTGGATTGAGAAAACATGCCGTAAATTCCTGATTTTGAAATTGAATTGATTCATTCCCCTATTGCTTTTGTAATTCTCGGTTTTGATTTGAATTTGTTGCGTGATTGAGCATTTCTGGAAAGAATTAAAACTGTGAATCCCCTTGTGTTTATTGCGTGATTGTTCCATTGATTTCTTGCCTTGATTAACACTGATTTCTGGACAAATATTTTTGTTTCTCTCGAATTTATTGAAATAATTCTGGAAATAGAAACTTGCCCAAAATTTCTTGCCAAAACACATGACTACACTGTTTTCAAATGTTGCCTTGAATTTCTTGAGTGAATCAAAAACTGAAAACAAATGATTTGCAATTAAAAAATATTCTCGAAATCACTTAATTGCTGAGTTGATAAAGTTTGCTAAAAAAAACAGGAAGAAAGTTCCTTGTCTTCCAAAAATAAACCTGCCAATTTTTTTTCTTTGTCAAACTTAGTCTGATTTGAAAAAATTTGTTGTGATTGTCTTGATAAAACACTTGAATTGTTGCTATACACATGTTGTGCAATTTCTTTGCTTTCCGAATTAGCTGCTAACTTGTATATGCAGTTGCACACACATACACTGAGCTTCTGTAGCAATTATACTTGGATTTGAAACTTGTCCATGCAAACTGAGCTGTTATATGCATTGCTACTGTTTCATTTGTATACATCATATTAGCTGCATCCATATATGCACTATTTCTTTTGTAGTTCCTCGTCTGTCTTGACTACACATGATAAATGCTGAGTCATCATGCTACATGCTTCATTCTCTAGTTTACACCATTCATTTACTCATGTATAAACTGAATCATATGCTGTTGTGGTCATGATATTGTGACTTGCTTGTACACACATCAACCAACTGTTGTAATCACATTGCATAGACATGTTGCTTGTACATGTACTTGCTCGATCACTTTCCATGCTCCATTTTACTTCTGCATGCTTGATTTGAATGCTGAATTGCTTGTGCATTGCTGAGTTACACATGTGGCTTGAAGCTGAAACATTTCCATGCATTTTATACTTCTGATATACATGCTCCATTTTTTGTGTATGAGCTTTTCAACTTTGAGCTTGCTATGTACATTTATGCTGAATTGTTTGTGTTTGCTGAACCAAAGTATTATTCCATTTTTCTTTTTGATTTTTACCATGTCCTGAAACAGAAAATAAACAAAAAACAGCAGTCAAACTGTACTGTGTTGAGGCTGGTCAGAATCAACTGGTTCTGATCAGCAAGCCAGTATGGTTATGGCGTGGCTCTTCAAGTCTGAAAAATGATGAGAAAAACACATAGAAAACTGAGACAAATAGAGAACCAAAATCTATAAAATTCTATTTATTCAGTGTTTTATTTTAGTTCCAGTGTACTGTGTGTATCTTCTTTTTATATGACAGGTTTCAGGATGATGCACCAGAGACTTGGGACAGTTAGAGTGTGCACAATAAGATTAACCCAGCAAAGAGATGTATATGTTGTGTAGACATTTGAATTGAGTTTATTTGTAATTGTGAATTGAAAATCCATGTAATAAGTGGGAGTTAAATTGTATATAATTGTTTTGTGAAATAAAAAATATTATTGGAAGGCAAATACTTGTGTAAATTTCCTGTATTTTGTGTAAAGCATCATCAACCAATAATAATAATTATATCAAACACATCAGTAAAAATCTATTTATTATCATCAAACAAAAAATCAGTATTCAACAAACTCCCCCTTTTGATGTTGACAAACAGACTTAAGATTTTTGAGGATAACGAGATGTGTTTGAACAGAACAACTCCCCTTATATTTGTACTCCCCCTACCAGTTATAAACAAACACAAGTTAAGAATTTGGAATAAGAAGAAAATAATTAAACACTTAGCATTAGTGGAAAAAATAAAATCTATAGACGTCTGTAAACAACACAAAATCTTAACTTCTTCTCCCCCTTTGTAATCATCAAAAGATGAACAGTTCTGAACATTTGCAAAAGACATGTACTCTAGTTAGAAATCAAGTCTTTTTGACAGAATCAGAGCTGTAGACCCCAAGCAATCAAATAGAAATCATAATAATTCATAAAGTAGGAACACATTTCACAAAAGCAGAGGATGGAATGGAAAATTATTTAATATATATCAGGGAGGTTTTTATCAGTCAAAAAAAATATATAAATATATATACTTCAAGAGCACACTAACCACTCATAACCAGAGCTTGGATTTTTAAATGGGATTAGTTGCAGCATGAAAATAAGTAGACTCATAACCGTTCATGACCAAAGCTTGGATTTTTAAATGAGGTCAGAGAACTGCCTTTTTTTTTAAATTCCCTTAATATATATATATATATATATATATATAAAACAATGATGGATGGTAGAGAGATGATAGTGACAGAGATGGTTTGTGAAAAAAATTCCTAAATTACTTATATTATCAAATATGTTCAATCACATCAGAGTTGCAGACAAACTTTCATCCATCTCATATTCTGAAATTTTGTACAGTCACAATTTTATCAAA
Source organism: Allium sativum (assembly GCA_030737875.1). NCBI lineage: Eukaryota > Viridiplantae > Streptophyta > Magnoliopsida > Asparagales > Amaryllidaceae > Allium > Allium sativum. The sequence goes on from CM060926.1 coordinate 328,373,890, forward strand.
AAATGTCCAAAAAGGAAAACTGTTCTTTTCTTGATGATTTGAAGTCTGGATTATTTGTCAGAAAATGGTATTGATAACAGAACATCTTAAGAGAAAATTTACCCAAAAATGCAAAGAGATTAATTTATTTCTATAATTCCCAAATCTAATCGTAATCTGCAAAACCTATCTTCGGGAAGGGGTTTTGTGAAAATATCAGCAAGCTGAGATTCTGTTGGAATAAATTCAATACAGATGTCATCATCAGCAATATGATCTCTAAGAAAGTGGTGTCTCACATCAATGTGTTTTGTCCGTGAATGATGTACAGGATTATTTGATAAATCAATTGCACTTTTACTGTCACATTTTAAAGGAACTCGTTTATAGCAGAGCCCAAAATCAGATAGAGTCTGCATCATCCATAAAATCTGTGCACAACAACTTCCTAAAGCAATATATTCAGCCTTAGTGGTGGATAAAGCAACATGGTTTTGTTTACGACTTGACCATGAAACCAGTGAATGACCTAGCATGAAACATGTTCCACTAGTACTCTTTCTATCAGTGAGTGAACCAGCATAATCAGCATCGGTAAACCCAACTAAATTAAAGTTATCACAAGAAGGATAACATAGACCAAGATTTCGAGTGTGTACCGGATATCTCAGAATTCGTTTTGTGGCTTTTAAATGAGATTCTTTTGGATTAGATTGAAAACGAGCACACAAACAAACAGAAAACATAATATCGGGTCTAGAAGCAGAAAGATAAAGAAGTGAACCGATAATACCGCGATATTTTTTCTGATTAACAGCAAGTCCTTTTTCATCTCTGTCAAGTTTGGTTGTTGGACTCATTGGTGTTTTCATCGGTTTTGCATCTTCAACTCCAAATTTCTTTAGTAACTCCATCACATACTTTGTTTTTGAGATAAAGATACCTTTGCTGCTCTGCTTGATTTGAAAGCCGAGAAAGTATTTCAGTTCTCCCACCAAGCTCATCTCAAATTTGTCCTGCATAATTTTTTCAAATTTTTCACACAAGACATTATTAGTAGCACCGTATATGATATCATCAACATAGATTTGAACAATCAAAAAATCATCACCGTCATGTAATAGAAACAGAGTTGTGTCAGCACATCCCTTTTTAAAACCGTTTTCCAAAAGATAAGTACAGAGATAGTCATACCATGCTCGATGAGCTTGTTTAAGGCCATACAATGCTTTTTCTAGTTTATACACATGATTTGGAAAATGGTGACTCTCAAAACCAGGGAGTTGTTCAACATAAACCTCTTCTTTCAGTTCTCCATTCAGAAAAGCACTTTTCACATCCATTTGTTTCAGTTTAAAACCTTTAAAACATGCAAAACTCAACAAGAATCTTGTAACAACCCGTATTTTCAATAACCTGTTATAACATAAATCAAGACAGAATTTAATTCTAAAATCTGAATCAAGGGAAACGGGCTATGCCATTGCGTTCGTCTCGGAAAAATACGCGAAATAGAGTCCGAGTTTTCGAAAATCGGAGTCCGTATGACCAAGATATGGCCTCGCGAAGTTTCACGAAAAATTCACAAATTAAAGTATAATTAATTAAGTGAAATGGGTTGCGCAGAGAAATATATATATATTGATATATATATATATATAATTGAAAAATAAATAAATAAATAAATATGCAAAAATGTTCAAAACAACGAATTGGGAGAGGGGAATAACCGAACCGGCCGATTTTTGAGGTCGACCCGAGCTTGCTGGGTCGACTAGGGGTTAATCCAGGGTGTTTGGCTGTCAACCCGTGGGCCGATTCGCTCAAATGTAGATTTTGCATTTGAATGGTTCTCATGGTTCAGCTTTAATCTAAAGGCCCTAGATGGTTCCTACACTTGACTTCTTCCCCAAGACATGCTTTGATGGCTTGGATTGAATCTAGGGTTAATCCTATGGCTAATACTATCCTAAAACTCTATAAAAGGACCCCTAAACCTAGCCTAAATCACCATTATTCAATCCTACAACTAAACTATGCCAAATTTGTTCCTCTCATGGCCTCCACTCTCATGCTAAAATTTCTAAGTTAATTTCTATGAGAGATTTTGAGTTCATACAAGTGTTTTCAAACTTGTATGAGTGTTCTTAGCTTGCATTCAAGTCAAGTTGCAACATTTCTATTTCAAAGCAAGGGTTTTTATTGAATTGGCTCAAGGGTTTTCATTTGGAGCTCGCATATTTGGGTTTTTGGTGCTTGCATAAGGGCTTCGTCTCAATCTTTATAATAAATATTTATTTGTGTCTTCATAGCATTGTAAGCCCTTTTCTACTTTCTTTCTTTGAACTCTAAAGTTAAATGAATGATGCAAGTTTGGGGTTGATCATTATATGCAAGTTTGGTTGATCATTATATGCAAGTTTGGTTGGTCATTATATGCAAGTTTGGTTGATCATTATATGCAAGTTTGGTTGATCAATATATGCAAGTTCGGTTGGTCATTATAAGCAAGTTTGGTTGATCATTATATGCAAGTTTGGTTGATCATTATATGCAAGTTTGGATGATCACTATGCAAGTTGGTTTAATCATTATGTATGACACATGTTGCTATGTTATGCAAGTTTGGGTTGATCATGTTATCATGTTATGCAAGTTAAACTTGAGGTTTTGAGCATAAAGCTCCAAGCTTTATATTAAAGGTTGCATTTTGGCAACATGAAAGTTATCATATCCCTTATGATAACTTGCATGTGAGGCAAAATGCGAACTTCTAGCAACTTCTACATGTCATTTATCACCATGTATCACTCATATGCTAAGTTTGGTTTTACGCATGCTTTTGAAGCCTAATAATGCAATATGCAAGTATATGAACATATGTACATTTCATATGCCACCATGTTAAACTTGTGGCTTCAACACCTTTATGTCATGGTTATGCCAAGTTCCCTATTTTATCCTTTATGCGTTGTTGCGATTATGTAAACGATGGGATTACGTTGGGGTTGGGTAACATAATGACATGACATGATTTTTGTAACATGATGTGATATGTTAACTTGTAATTATGTTTTGGAAACATAATGGACATGACACTTAGAAAATATGAGTGTGGCCAACTCGAGGTTGGGTTGAGTTTGTAGCATAAATCTACCTGGACCCGCCCGGCTTAACTAGTGGCTACAAATAATAGGACCCAATGTGAGAAGTTGGTCATGTTGTGCTCGAACCCAAGGTTAGACCTAGTTGTGGTGTAAAGCTACCCGGACCCGCCCGGCTTAACTAGTAACCACAACAAAGTCTAATGTGAGAGGTTAAAGCCATTAAGTTAATTAATGCTTCCTGATTAGGGTTAAGTCATGGTCCACTTAATACTTAACCAATTTGGGCTTGATGGATTAATCGAGGTTAAGTCAGGAGCCTTGGGTACTCTTAACCGATTTAATCCACGTTTGGATCGGGTTAACCACATTTAACCCGTTAAGAAACCCTAGTTGCGTGGTCCTTTTCAGCAGTAACCTTCTAGGTAGTATCATAAGACCCTAGGACTAGGCTAGGGTGGGGCACGATTACTGGGCTGATTGTAAGGGACCAAAATAGACGGCTGAATGATGCCCCGGTTGTTCAGGCGGACCATGGTCGTGCACATCAAGTCCGGAGTTGAACACGGGCAACGGTAGGTTTGGACTGTGCATCATGGTATGGTGTCAGAGGGTTACACCGTAGGGCCAGATACACCCTAGGGTGGACCCTGCACAGTCAACTACATTACATGATTAAGTCGCATGATACCGACACTTGACGAGTTAGGCTGATAGGGAGCCGATCGACTAGACTGTGTAGTTGGACCTTGATTTAGGTCACCTCATTCTATTGGGCCAAGCTTGGGCCAAGGGATCAATTCTTGTTTTTACTTGACATGTTAGAATGCTAGTACACCCGTGGTGCAAAACTTAACCTTGATTATGCGATGACACCTTTATCTACCTTGTTAGTTAATCATCATGCTAGTATGTTATTATCCTTATGTTCATCCCATCTTTCATCATGCCAGTTAACTTTATCAGTTTACATTGATTGTAGTAGGGCTTACTCAGTCTTTTTGACTGACCTATTTTTCTTTCGCCTCTTTTCTTTCGTTCCCCCCCCCCATGTTCTCAGGGTGGGAAAGTTAGAGCTTAGCTTGGATTCCTGATCGCTTGCTTGTGGGATTTTAGCTCATGTACGGTCTTGACATGAAGCTAGCTATGGTTATCACTTATTTTGGGGATAGTACTTATGTATTTCAGTTTTTCAGTAATGTTGTTTTTATCTAGACTTGTGTATTTGGAAAGTTGACATTATGTTGTACCAGACTTGTTTTGAAATGGTTTGAAATCTTCCGCTGTTTTATCTATGTTATTTACTTTGTTTACATATATACATATGTTCTTGTTCTGCCTTGATATATCATTATGCATATTTACCTGATTCAACGCCCCTCCAAAGTCAGAGTGCTTGCAAGAGCCACCCTGGCGGAGGTGGGGTGTTACATTTGGTATCGGAGCATATGGTTTACGCGAAGGAACAAAAAGGTTTTTTAAAACTTTTGGAAAACTATTTTCAAAACCAAGTATAAAGTATTTTCCAAAGAAAAGTCTAGTTTATTTTAAAGGCTATTCCCCAAAAAGCCATTAGCAAAAATTCCTTCGTTTTTCTCCATTCTGAATCTGTCTTTTTCTTCATTTTCAGTATCGCCGATAACCTTGCTATTCCGGAAGGAGTACACGTACCTGTTTGGTATAGGAGACTTTTGGAGGCTAGGGCGACCGAAGCCGGCCCCGCAGATGTTCCTCCTCCTCCTCCTCCAGTAGTTAATGTTCCTCCTCCTCCTCTCACTGATGTTCCCCCTCCTCCTGTCGCTGAGGTTCCTCTTCCTCCTCCCCCTCAGCATCCTCAAGCTGACTTCGCAAAGACTTGCAAAGATTTCAAAGCAATGGGTGGCAAGAACTTTCAAGGCACTGAGACTTTTGTAGAGGCCAGGAATTGGTTGAAAGAGACCGAGGATTTATTTGCTATCTTTGGGTTAGACGATCAGAGGAAGATCTTGTTGGAGGTTTGGCTTATAAAGGATGAAGCCGCTTATTGGTGGGAAGTCACCAATGGTACTAGGCCGGTTGAGACTTGGGCCGATTTCAGGGCAAGGTTCGTGCTTAAGTTCCTATCTTCTGCTGAGGAGAATCTGCAAATGGAGAGGTTCATAACTTTGAAACAAGGAGATATGTCTGTCAAAGAATATGTGAACAAGTTCAATCAGTTAGCTCGTTTTGGCTTGGATATGGTGAATACTCCTCAGAAGAAGGCTCTTCGTTTTGCTAGAGGATTGAATGAGCCGTTGCAGGGATTGGCTATGTCACATATTCCCCATGGGGCCACGTTTGAGAGCTTGGTTGATATGACGTTACTTCAGGGAGATGTCAAGAAAGAGATCAAGATGAATGATACTCAAGCCAAAAAGACTGATTCCCAGTGGAAAGGAAATCAGGGTAATCCAAGTGGTCAGAGCAGTCAAGGCAATCAGAACAAGAACAAGAGTCAAGGCAATAAGGGGAACAACAACAATGGCAAGAACAAAAAGGGGAAATGCCATTATTGCGGTTCAGTTGGGCATCTTATTAAGGATTGTAAGAAGAGGAAAAGGAAGAATGGTGAATGCTTTTTCTGCGGTGAGACTGGACATTTCAGTAAGGATTGCCCGAAGAAGCGAGGGCAAGGCCAGGGTCAGACTCAGCATGCTGGACCTTCAGGAGGGCAAGTTCATGCTCTCAATACCGCTCCAGTTCCCGATCGAGGTAGTATTTCTGTAGAGAGCCTTGTATACATTTCTGATTTTCTAGTTCGTACCTTGTTTGATTCTGGTGCATCGCATAGCTTTATCTCATCTGATCTAGTTGATAGTTTGCACCTTAGTACTAGCTTGGTAGATGATCCCGTCTGTGTCTCAAATCCTATTGGGGGTTCCGCCCATCTGTCTATGATATGTGGGGATTTGAGGATCTCTATACTGAGTGTAGAGTTCTTGTGTAGTGCTTATGTTCTTGGTTTAGGGGATACGGATTGATATTGGGCATGGATTGATTGTCCAGATATGGAGCCATCCTTGATTGTGAGCATAGGGTTGTGAGGCTCGTGACTCGCCTCGGAAGCACCCTAGAAATTTCTTATAATCCGAGAGGTCCCGTCATGTTGTGCTATCTTGAATCACTCGACTCGTCAATGGAAACTCTTCATTCTGTGAGAGTGGTTCGAGAGTATCCGGATGTTTTCGATGAAGTTAGGGGGTTGCCCCCTAAGCGAGAGATTGATTTCCGCATTTATCTTGTGGATAATGCAAAGCCGGTTTCTTTGCCCGTTCGGCACATGGCTCCGCGTGAAAGGCGGGAGCTAAGTAAGCAAGTGAAGGAGTTGCTTGAGAAGAACTTCATTAGACGAAGTATATCTGAATGGGGAGCGACTGTGGTATTTGCTACCAAGGCAGATGGTTCTCTCCGACTTTGTGTTGACCATGGAGAGTTGAATAAGCTGACTAAGAAGAACAGACACCCGTTACCGAGGATTGATGATCTCTTTGACTAGCTTGTCGGTGCTTCTGTTTTCTCTCAGCTTGATCTTGCTACTGGATTCCATCAGCCCAGGGTAGCTGAAGATAGTATAGACAAGACTGCGTTCAGAACGCCAGATGGATTCTTCGAATGGCTTGTCATGCCGTTCGGCTTGACTAATGCACCCGCATATTTCGTGGACTTGATGAGTAGGGTGTTCAGGGAGTTCTTGAACAAGTTTGTCGTGGTCTTCATAGATGATATTCTGATCTTCTCTAAGGATGAGGAAGAGCATGCAAGGCATCTTGTGGAGGTGATGGATACGCTTAGAGCGCATCAGTTGAAGGCCAAGTTCTCCAAGTGTCACTTTTGGAGAAGGGAAGTTAGATTTCTTGGGCATATAGTATCTAAGCAAGGCTTAGCGGTGGATCCCGCTAAGGTAGTTGCAGTTCAGGATTGGAAGACTCCAAGGAATGCAACCGAAGTGAGAAGTTTTCTAGGTCTTGCAGGCTTTTACCGGAAGTTTTTCAAGGACTTCGCGAAGATTTCCGCTCTTCTCACCAAATTGACAAAGAAGAATTTAGTTTTTGCTTGGAGCATAGAATGCGAGCTTGCTTTTCAGAAGCTCAAGAGAGCTCTCACATCAGCACCTGTTCTAGCTTTGCCCGATGGAGGGAAGTTATTTACAGTATACACCGATGCATGTGGCACGGGGTTAGGAGCTGTTCTGATGCAAGAAGGAAGAGTGATATGCTTTGGCGGTAGACAACTCAAAGTGCATGAGAAGAATTATCCCACTCATGGCTTAGAGTTGGCAGCAATAGTATATGCACTCAAGGCTTGGCGCCATTATCTTCTGGGAGAAAGATTTGAGCTTTATACCGATCACAAGTCATTGAAGTATCTCTTTTCTTAGAAGGATCTGAATCTGAGGCAGCAAAGATGGATGGAATTCTTGGCGTCCTACGATTTTGAGATAGCTTATACCCCTGGCAAGGGGAATGTGATAGCAGATGCATTGAGTAGAAAAAGGTTGACTCTGATTCCTCTATTCGTTGAGATGAAGAATTTAGAGTATGTGGCAACCTTTGATTTCTCTTTGGCGATTGAGTCGATGACCGGTTCTTTAGCATCTTTGGAACTCAGACCTACCCTTCTTGATCAAGTTGGGGCTTCGCAGAGAGAAGACCCTCAGATAGTTGAGATTATGGATAAGCTGATTCGAGGAGAGGCGTCTAGTCATCTCGCTCGATATTCTATTGATGACAAGGGTTGGCTGAGGAGAGACGGAAGGTTATGTGTTCCAATGGTAGAAGATTTAGTAAGAAAAGTTCTTGAGGAAGCGCATCGCTCTAAGTTGACTATACATCCAGGCGGAGATAAGATGTATAAAGATATGAAGCGCATTTTCTTTTGGCCTGGGATGAAGAAGGATATGGCAAAGTTTGTCTCTAGATGTATCATTTGCCAGCAAGTTAAGGCCGAGTCGAAGAAGCCCGGTGGGCTATTGCATCCTCTAGACGTTCCACTATGGAAGTGGGAGAGTATTTCCATGGATTTTATCGATGGGCTACCAAGGTCAAGGAAAGGGAATACGAGCATTTGGGTTATTGTGGATAGACTTACGAAGAGTGCTCATTTCATTCCGGTGAAGAGCAAGAGGACCGCATCTTGGCTAACGTCTGTATATCTTCGTGAGATTGTGAGACTACATGGAGTCCCTTCTAGTATAGTCAGTGACCGTGACTCAATCTTTACAAGACAATTCTGGAATAGCTTGCAAGAAGCTATGGGTACGAGGTTGAATCTAAGTACGGCTTATCACCCACAGACGGACGGTCAAACCGAAAGGGTGAATAGGGTACTCTAGGATCTGTTGAGGCTTTGTATTCTGGATTTTGGTGGTACTTGGGAAGACCATCTTCCTCTTGTTGAGTTTGCATATAATAACAGTTATCAGGCAAGCATAGGGATGGCACCATTTGAAGCTTTATATGGGAGGCCGTGCAAGTCGCCTACATGTTGGTGGGAGACTACAGAATAGCTTATACTTGGGCCTGATATGATCAGAGATACATCCGAGAAGGTCGAGTTGATTCGGAGACGGATGAAAGCGGCCCAAGACCGACAGAAATCCTATGCTGATAAGCGAAGAACTGATTTGGAGTTTGATGTTGGGGATATGGTTTTCGTGAAGGTTTCTCCTTTGCGTAATGTGGTCCGATTTGGAGCCGTTGGGAAGTTAGCACCAAGGTTTTTTGGACCATTCCCTATTATAGAGAGGATCGGGCAGATGGCTTATAGAGTGGAGTTGCCCGAGAAGCTTGCCGGAGTACACGATGTTTTTCATGTCTCGCATCTCCGGAAGTGTTTACATGAATCAGCCGAGGTTGTTGAGCCAAGTGTTCTGAAAGATGTGGAAGTAGAGAAAGAGGCTACCTTAAGGAGGGCTCCGATCCGTATCTTGGGGACGGAGACCAAGAAGCTAAGGAATCGAGAGGTCAAGTTGGTGAAGGTTCAATGGGGTGAAGCCGAAGAAGACGCAACTTGGGAAACCGAGGAGAAGATGCGTGGGATTTATCCATTCCTTTTTGAGGGTACACTCTCAATCTCTTTTCTTTGTTAGCATATCTTTCTCTTTGTTATCCATGTTTATCTAGTTTGTCGTGTTAATCTTGTCATGAGAACCTTAGGTAGAAACCCTTTGGATGAAACATGTGTTTGAAACATGTTATGCTTTATGTTTGCAAGTGGTTGCAAGTGGTTGCAAGTGTTTGCAAGTGGTTACTCGTGGATGCATTATACACATTAGGCACTAGATCGGCTCACACACTCCTCATATTGCATATGCATGATTGTTTATGCTTATTCATGGATGAAATTTTTTGTGTTAGCACATGGATGTTGCATATGGATGTATGTTATGTGCACGCGTATAGATGTTATACATTATGTTAGGAATTGCATACATATGGATTCATTTTACTAACATAATTTGCATTGATGATATTTGCATTAGATAAGTACATATACACACACCTTTGCATATGTTCATACAACATTTAGAATCTTGTAAGGACAATGATTGCTCGTGGATGATGTTTTGAGTAGATGGATGATTGGATGGTAGGATACGTTCTTCCCAACTTGAAGATTTCGGGGACGAAATCCTTTAAGGAGGGGAGAATGTAACAACCCGTATTTTCAATAACCTGTTATAACATAAATCGAGGCAGAATTTAATTCTAAAATCTGAATCAAGGGAAACGGGCTATTCCATTGTGTTCGTCTCGGAAAAATACGCGAAATAGAGTCCAAGTTTTCGAAAATCGGAGTCCGTATGACCAAGATATGGCCTCGCGAAGTTTCACGAAAAATTCACAAATTAAAGTATACTTAATTAAGTGAAATGGGTTGCGCAGAGAAATATATATATATTGATATATATATATATATATATATAATTGAAAATTAAATAAATAAATATGCAAAAATGTTCAAAACAACGAATTGGGAGAGGGGAATGACCGAACCGGCCGATTTTTGAGGTCGACCCAAGCCCGCTGGGTCGACTAGGGGTTAATCCAGGGTGTTTGGCTGTCAACCCGTGGGCCGATTCGCTCAAATGCAGATTTTGCATTTGAATGGTTCTCATGGTTCAGCTTTAATCTAAAGGCCCTAGATGGTTCCTACACCTGACTTCTTCCCCAAGACATGCTTTGATGGCTTGGACTGAATCTAGGGTTAATCCTATGGCTAATACTATCCTAAAACTCTATAAAAAGACCCCTAAACCTAGCCTAAATCACCATTATTCAATCCTACAACTAAACTATGTCAAATTTGTTCCTCTCATGGCCTCCACTCTCATGCTAAAATTTCTAAGTTAATTTCTATGAGAGATTTTGAGTTCATACAAGTGTTTTCAAACTTGTATGAGTGTTCTTAGCTTGCATTCAAGTCAAGTTGCAACATTTCTATTTCAAAGCAAGGGTTTTTATTGAATTGGCTCAAGGGTTTTCATTTGGAGCTCGCATATTTGGGTTTTTGGTGCTTGCATAAGGGCTTCGTCTCAATCTTTATAATAAATATTTATTTGTGTCTTCATAGCATTGTAAGCCCTTTTCTACTTTCTTTCTTTGAACTCTAAACTTAAATGAATGATGCAAGTTTGGGGTTGATCATTATATGCAAGTTTGGTTGGTCATTATATGCAAGTTTGGTTGGTCATTATATGCAAGTTTGGTTGATCATTATATGCAAGTTTGGTTGATCATTATATGCAAGTTTGGTTGATCATTATATGGAAGTTTGGTTGGTCATTATATGCAAGTTTGGTTGATCATTATATGCAAGTTTGGATGATCATTATGCAAGTTGGTTTAATCATTATGTATGACACATGTTGCTATGTTATGCAAGTTTGGGTTGATCATGTTATCATGTTATGCAAGTTAAACTTGAGGTTTTGAGCACAAAGCTCCAAGCTTTATATTAAAGGTTGCATTTTGGCAACATGAAAGTTATCATATCCCTTATGATAACTTGCATGTGAGGCAAAATGCGAACTTCTAGCAACTTCTACATGTCATTTATCACCATGTATCACTCATATGCTAAGTTTGGTTTTATGCATGCTTTTGAAGCCTAATAATGCAATATGCAAGTATATGAACATATGTACATTTCATATGCCACCATGTTAAACTTGTGGCTTCAACACCTTTATGTCATGGTTATGCCAAGTTCTCTATTTTATCCTTTATGCGTTGTTGCGATTATGTAAACGATGGGATTACGTTGGGGTTGGGTAACATAATGACATGAACATGATTTTTGTAACATGACGTGATATGTTAACTTGTAATTATGTTTTGGAAACATAATGGACATGACACTTAGAAAATATGAGTGTGGCCAACTCGAGGTTGGGTTGAGTTTGTAGCATAAATCTACCCGGACCCGCCCGGCTTAACTAGTGGCTACAAATAATAGGACCCAATGTGAGAAGTTGGTCATGTTGTGCTCGAACCCGAGGTTAGACCTAGTTGTGGTGTAAAGCTACCCGGACCCGCCCGGCTTAACTAGTAATCACAACAAAGTCTAATGTGAGAGGTTAAAGCGCATTAAGTTAATTAATGCCTCCTGATTAGGGTTAAGTCATGGTCCACTTAATACTTAACCAATTTGGGCTTGATGGATTAATCGAGGTAAAGTCAGGAGCCTTGGGTACTCTTAACCGATTTAATCCACGTTTGGATCGGGTTAACCACATTTAACCCGTTAAGAAACCCTAGTTGCGTGGTCCTTTTCAGCAGTAACCTTCTAGGTAGTATCATAAGACCCTAGGACTAGGCTAGGGTGGGGCACGATTACTGGGCTGATTGTAAGGGACCAAAATAGACGGCGGAATGATGCCCCGGTTGTTCAGGCGGACCATGGTCGTGCACATCATGTCCGGAGTTGAACAAGGGAAACGGTAGGTTTGGACTGTGCATCATGGTATGGTGTCATAGGGTTACACCGTAGGGCCATATACACCCTAGGGTGGACCCTGCACAGTCAACTACATTACATGATTAAGTCGCATGACACCGACACTTGACGAGTTAGGCTTATAGGGAGCCGATCGACTAGACTGTGTAGTTGGACCTTGATTTAGGTCACCTCATTATATTGGGCCAAGCTTGGGCCAAGGGATCAATTCTTGTTTTTACTTGACATGTTAGAATGCTAGTACACCCGTGGTGCAAAACTTAACCTTGATTATGCGATGACACCTTTATCTACCTTGTTAGTTAATCATCATGCTAGTATGTTGTTATCCTTATGTTCATCCCAGCTTTCATCATGCCAGTTAACTTTATCAGTTTACATTGATTGTAGTAGGGCTTACTCAGTCTTTTTGACTGACCTGTTTTTCTTTCGCCTCTTTTCTTCCGTCCCCCCCCCCAGGTTCTCAGGGTGGGAACGTTGGAGCTTAGCTTGGATTCCTGATCGCTTGCTTGTGGGATTTTAGCTCATGTACGGTCTTGACATGAAGCTAGCTATGGTTATCACTTATTTTGGGGATAGCACTTATGTATTTCAGTTTTTCAGTAATGTTGTTTTTATCTAGACTTGTGTATTTGGAAAGTTGACATTATGTTGTACCAGACTTGTTTTGAAATGGTTTGAAATCTTCCGTTGTTTTATCTATGTTATTTACTCTGTTTACATATATACATATGTTCTTGTTCTGCCTTGATATATCATTATGCATGTTTACCTGATTCAATGCCCCTCCAAAGTCAGAGTGCTTGCAAGAGCCACCCTGGCGGAGGTGGGGTGTTACAATTCTAATTGCTTTTAACCTAGCAACTAGGGCGAACGTCTCATCAAAGTCAATGCCTTCGATCTGATTGTATCCCTTAGCAACCAACCTAGCTTTGTTTCTAATTACATTTCCAGACTCGTCAAGCTTATTTTTAAACACCCATTTGGTTCCAACTACTGGATAGTCTTTTGGCCTAGGCACCAAGTTCCAGACTCTGTTTCTCTCAAACTGATTAAGTTCTTCTTGCATAGCTAACAACCAAAATTCATCTTTTAGAGCAATATCATAAGAACTTGGTTCTATTTCAGATACAAAAGCATTATGGATACAAAAAGTGCAAACATCCTTATTGAGAGAGGAACGTGTACGAACACCAGCTGTTGGGCTTCCGATTACCAAATCAGGAGGATGATTGGGCTTGAATTTCAGTCTTTCAACATTTGCTGCTGCTTCAGCGGTTTCTTTGTTGTTTGCTTTAACATCGTTGCTTTCTTGTTCAACTTCTTGTGCACCATCATCATCTTTGTCACCTTCAGAGATCATATCTGCATCAGATTCGTTGAACTTTACATTGACGGTTTCCACAATTGTTCTTGATTGTTTATTGAAGATTCTGTAAGCTTTACTTCTTGAGGAATAACCCATGAAAATCCCATCAATCGTTTTTGGCTCAAATTTCCCAAGCTGTTCTCCTGTGTTTAAAATATAACAAGGATATCCAAATACTCTAAAGTATGAAATGTTAGGCTTTTTGTCAGACCAAAGTTCATATGTCGTTTTATTAAGCATTGGTCTAATCATAACTCTGTTCATTACATAGCATGAAGTATTTACTGCTTCAACCCAGAAGGTTTGAGGCAAGTTATATTCACATAACATAGATCTAGCCATTTCTTGTAATGTACGATTTTTCCTTTCAACCCCCCATTTTGTTGAGATGTTCGAGGAGTGGAAAATTCATGTTTAAAGCCATTTTCTTCACAAAGTTTTTCAAAGTCTAAATTTTCAAATTCACCTCCATGATCACTTCTCAAATTTTTAATTGAAAACCCTTTTTCATTTTGAACGAGTTTTGAAAACTTTGAAAAATAATCAAATGCTTCAGACTTTTTGGCTAGAAAGTAAACCCATGTAAATCTAGAGTAATCATCAACCAATACATAACAATAACGTTTACCATTTAAACTAGCAGTGTAAGTAGGTCCAAACAAATCCATATAAATCAACTCTAGCACGCGTGAAGTAGTAACAACATTTTTTGGACGAAAGGATGAACGACTAAGCTTTCCCATGGTACAAGCTTTACATACTTTGTTGTTCTTGAACTTCTGATGTGGTAAACCTTTGACAAGTTCATTTGTTTCCAGTCTTTCAAGAAGACCCATACTTGCATGTGCCAGCCTTTTGTGCCATAGAATTGCCTCCTCTTCTGTTGCTACCAAGCACCTAGAAACAGTTACATCATCGAAGGAGAGGGTGTAGACATTTCCAATTCTTTTCCCTATAAAAACAACCTTTCCAGATGATATTTCTATGATTTTGCAAACATGACTATCAAACACAACATTCATTCCTTTATCACAAAGTTGACTGATAGAGATAAGATTGTGAAATAGATTATCAAAATATAAAACATCGGTTAAGGCAAAAATACTGTTACCTACTTTTCCTTTACCAATAATTTTACATTTGCTGTTGTCACCTAAAGTCACATTCCCACCTTTATGTTTTTCAAGGCTAAGGAACAATCTTTTGTCTCCTGTCATATGTCTGGAGCAACCTGAATCCAAATACCATTTCTGTTGCTCCTTAGCCCGCCAACAAACCTACACATACAGAGAAGAGGATGACCCAGAGAATCGTCTAGGTCCAAGCATATCAGTAGTAGCAAAATGATAATCATATGACTCTTTTGGAACCCAGATTTGACTATTCACCTTATTTGTGTTCCAATAATTGTGTACCAAGAGTTTAGGAACCCAAACCTTTTTAAACTTTTGAATCTTATTATCATTCTTGCAGTTTTTATGACTATGACCAATTACTCCACATTTTACACATTTGGGAAAAATACCTTTACTTTTATCATTGTCAATCCTAGTCATTTTTTCTTGTATCTTTCCATAGCCAAGTCCTTTTCTATTATTTGCAAATAGTTGGTTTCCAAGTAACATTTTAAAAGATGTTTGACCAATCGAAAACTTGTTCAAAGTATCTTCAAGATCTTGAACTCTTGTTCTTAAGGTTGTGTTCTCATTAATAAGTGAAGTGCATCGTTTCATGTAATTCTTTCTTTTGGTGTCATCATCTTCTTTTAGGATCAAGTTTACTTTTTTAAGATTCTCAATGGTGCACTTGAGTGTTGAGAGTTCTAGATTCATATCCTTACAAATTTCACAATCTAGATTATTGATTTTTGAAACATTTTCAAGTTCAGATTTCAACTTCTTATTATTGTGAACAAGATCAAGGTTTTTTGATCTCAGTTTCTCTGCTTCTGATTCTAATGTGTCAATAATTTCAGAAAGATGTTTACACATTAAAACTAGATCATTATAACTGTATACCTCAGTGGTTTCGTCGTTAGTGTCATCTTGATCTGATTCTGCCATAAAGCATAGATTGCTTTCTTCCTCACTGCTGTCTGAGTCTTCTTCTCCTTCCTCGTCATCCCAAGATACGGCAAAAGCTTTCTTCTTCTTCTTGTTTCTTCTGCTTTGGAGAAGTGGACAATTTGGTTTCAGATGTCCAGGCTTTTGACAGTTGTAGCAGAGTGGTTCGTCTTCTGAATTGTTTGGCTTTGGTTTATTTCTTTGAGGTTTGAACTTACTCCACTTCGTGAGTTGTCTGACAGCCATAGCAAGCTGTTCAATGGAACCTTCACCATCACTGGTGACAGTGGTGGACAGAGCTATTGACTTTTTCTTCAGATCTGAGTTGTTGCGATCTTCTCTTGCTTTTAGCTCCATTTCATATGTCATTAGATTTCCAATAAGCTCTTCCATGCTCAGCTTACTCATATCTTTAGATTCTTGAATGGCTGTGACTTTTGCTTCAAAGTTCATTGGTAGAACACGCAGAATCTTCCTCACCAGCTCCACTTCTGTATAGAACTTTCCAAGAGCTCTAGCATTGTAGACCAGCACTGAGAAGCGACCATACATGTCCTTGATGCTCTCATCCTTCTGCATGATGAAGTTTTCATATTCATCGCTGAACATGGAAAGACGAGATTCTTTAACCTGAGAAGTCCCTTCGTGTGTGACTTCCAGAGTATGCCAAATTTCCTGGGCTGTATTACAATGAGAGATTCTGTTATATTCAGTTTTATCAAGAGCACAAATCAGAGCATTCATAGCTTTAGAATCTATGGAGTATAGTTTCTTATCATTCGCATCCCACCTACTTTTTGGTTTAGGTGTTTCAGTTCCATTAACAATTTCAGTAGGGGTTTTATATCCAGTTTCAATGATATCCCAGACGTCGTAATCGACAGACACAAGATAAATTTTCATCCTAGCTTTCCAGTACGCGTAATCACTACCATTGAACATGGGTGGTCTAGCAATATATTATCCTTCAGAAAAAGCATTATTCATTGAAATCATGATTCTAGGGTTAAACAATGGCTCTGATACCAATTGTAGGATCAAGAATAACCCTAGAGGGGGGTGAATAGGGTTTTAACAAAAAATAAAAGAAACACAGAGATATAAAGTATGCAGTAAAGGAGAATCACACACAGAAATACCCAGCTTCGGCAAACTGTGCCTACTGCTGCCTTTCGAAGATTTCTACTAGGAGAAACAAACAGATCCCGCTTACAATCCTATGTAAACTTGCAACTCCTGCTCCTGTCTGACCCTAAGCTTAAAATCCTAGACTGGTCTATGAACCTTAGACTAGATTTTCCCAGACTACTATCCAGTAATCTGTGTCCTAGTTTTACAAGAAGCTAGAAAGAAGAAATCTTTTAAAGAGAAAAATACACTAAACAATTACAAAGAAAAATAAAAAAAAGGCAAATTAAAGAGGCTCCCTTTATCAAAGACTTGGCTTAGTCAAGTGAAATATTGACCGGCCAACTCTCTTTTATTTGCGTGATCCCCCTTTCACTTGATAATGGCGGCTCTTGAAATATTACTAGGGTTTCTCTGGAAACTTCCCAAATAGGTTCAGCACTTGATGATTTGAATAATCTCCGAATCTCCAATTTACGTTGAGGTTCAGGATCGATTGCTGGTGGCTCCTTGCTTCTCTGATTTGGCTTTTCAACCAAAAAAAATGTGAGTAATCTCTGATTTGAATTTCTTTCTGATCTTTGAGGTTTTGTGAATTTTCGATGCTCTGTCAATGAGGAAGTGTGTGTATTTATAGGGTTTTTACAACCCTAATCTCTGATTTCGCTGTGAAAGCTTGCCTCTTTTGATTATTGGAATATTCAGATCTGTTTGTTTGTGGTTTCCCCTTTTAAAATTTCTTGAATGGATTTCGGCCTTGATTAATTTCTTTGAATTTGCCGTGAATTAATTTGTGCCCCTCTGGATTGAGAAAACATGCCGTAAATTCCTGATTTTGAAATTGAATTGATTCATTCCCCTTTTGCTTTTGTAATTCTCGGTTTTGATTTGAATTTGTTGCGTGATTGAGCATTTCTGGAAAGAATTAAAACCGTGAATCCCCTTGTGTTTATTGCGTGATTGTTCCATTGATTTCTTGCCTTGATTAACACTGATTTCTGGACAAATATTTTTGTTTCTCTCGAATTTATTGAAATAATTCTGGAAATAGAAACTTGCCCAAAATTTCTTGCCAAAACACATGACTGCACTGTTTTCAAATGTTGCCTTGAATTTCTTGATTGAATCAAAAACTGAAAACAAATGATTTGCAATTAAAAAATATTCTCGAAATCACTTAATTGCCGAGTTGATAAAGTTTGCTAAAAAAACAGGAAGTAAGTTCCTTGTCTTCGAAAAATAAACTAGCCAATTTTTTTTCTTTGTCAAACTTAGTCTGATTTGAAAAAATTTGTCATGATTGTCTTGATAAAACACTTGAATTGTTGCTATAAACATGTTGTGCAATTTCTTTGCTTTCCGAATTAGCTGCTAACTTGTATATGCAGTTGCACACACATACACCGAGCTTCTGTAACAATTTTACTTGGACTTGAAACATGTCCATGCAAACTGAGCTGTTATATGCATTGCTACTGTTTCATTTGTATACATCATATTAGCTGCATCCATATATGCACTATTTCTCTTGTAGTTCCTCGTCTGTCTTGACTACACATGATAAATGTTGAGTCATCATGCTACATGCTTCATTCTCTAGTTTACACCATTCATTTACTCATGAATAAACTGAATCATATGCTGTTGTGGTCATGATATTGTGACTTGCTTGTATACACATCAACCAACTGTTGTAATCACATTGTGAAACACCCCACCTCCGTTAGGGTCACTCTCAAAGGGAATGCCCTAATTTTGGTGGAGGTTTATAAGTACAAGTCACAGATATACAAGACAGATATAAGAACACATATTTGGAAACAGCGGAAGAACAACAAACTTTATTTCATAAAGTCAAATACGTGTTACAACAACATCCTTTCCAAAAACATAACATAACACTTTCATAATCTGTCTTGAGTACATTATTTAAAGAAGCATAAATAAAACATAGATAAACTGCAAAAGCCCCATAGTGGATTGTCCAAAGCCATAGTTCAAAACAGGAAAGTCCAAGCAATACATTTCTCTTCTTCGAGCTGGATGTTAAGGTTGGTCAAGCTGCTGTGTTCCCTCCTTGAGGACCTGGGGGGGGGGAACGGAAGAAAGAAGACGAAAGAAAAGTAGAGTCAGACATAAAGCCTGAGTAAGTCTAGTACTATTTTGTCTATGAATAAAGAACTGGGTATGATAAGCATAAACAAGAAGTGGGCATGCATTATAACTTGGTTAAGTTGTCTAGGGTCGAATATACTATCGTACCCCATGTAAATCTCTGAACCCATATAAACTAGTTTCCAACTGGCACCCCATAATCAGGGTGATGTGATCCATTCAATGATGATCGGCTCCTACTCGCATAGTTACATGTGTCTTACGGCCCCCGATGTTTGTAGTTACCTATGCTGGTCCCACCATGGGGTGTATCAAGTCCCATAGTGGCAACCCGACACAACCTTAGAGTGCACAGGTATGCTACTGGTGTCCAGTGCCTTATTTTTCTGTGCCGGAGTGTGTGCACGCCCGCACTCCATTAGAACCTACACTGCTACACCACCGCCGTCGCTTTGACCTCTTACAATCAGCCCAGTAATCGTGCCCCACCCTGCCTAGTTTCAGGGTATCCTGATACACCTTCTAGGGTTACTGCCGAAAAGGGTCCCCCGTTACTAGGTTTTCTATCTCTAGCCAACATGCTAAGTTGGTTAAGTGTTTCCTAACCTAACCCCCACCAGTCCGTTTTGTTTAGCATGTTCCATTTTGATTAAGTCTTTAGTTCACTTAATCCTAACAATCCTGACTCAGCCTTAATTGTCTTATTAAGGCCCTGACCTCTCACATTAGACAGGTATTGTTGTGGCTGCCTGTTGCCGGTTGGTTCCGGGCAGTCTTACGCCACAACTCAGTCTAACCTCGGGTCCTTGCTGGGCTCCATGTTTAACCTCCCACATTGGATAGGTATTGTTGTGACTACTGGACAGCCGGGCGGTTCCGGGCAGGTTTACATCACAACTCAATCCAACCTCGGGTTAAACACATCGTATGTTCTACATTTACATATTTTGTCATTCCTCTTTATTTCTTATATGTAAATATTTGCGACCCATTATTAAGTTAATGGTGTAAAGGTTACACCAATCATGGGCCCAACCCATACTTGAATTTGGGCCCTTCTATTTTATATTTTCATTCATTAATTAATTTTAACCCAACGTTATTTTCCCCCGTTTTACACGTCCGTTTATATATATATTGGGCTTAGCCTTTTAAAGCCCAATTTAGTCATGCGAAAAGGGGAGGCTTATGGCGTGATTACATACACAAAAAGGGGAAGGTGAGCGTATGAACTTGCAATATGACGTTGGGAATACAAAATAGAAACTGGTGTACTTGCATAGTAGTGACATATACTTTGGTCATAAAACATAGGTGACATGAATCAAAGCATGTGAACTTGTAATTGAGATATCATTATTGACACATGAATCTATATTTTTTATTTAGGCACAATGTCAAACATAAGCATGGCATAAATAATTCTAGCATAAGCATAGCATAATGTCAAACATAAGCATGGCATAAATACTTCTAGCATAAACATGGCATAATGTCAAACATAAGCATGGCATAAGTATAGTTAAATTTGTTCATGGCATAAATATTTCTAACATGAAATCATGATTCTTACTTTAGTCATGTAAACTTACAAAAGGGACTTTTTGAACCTAACCTAGCCATGTACCACATATGTCATCATATAATTCTTGTAAACAAGATAGACTTAATCATGGATTTTAATTATGCCAAATATCATTCATAGCCTAGCCATATTCATAAGTTTGCAAATAGGTTTTCTAGTACAAAAGCATGGCTTAATACATGATGCCAAATTCTCAACATAATTTCCTATGGATTATAATAACCGAACTTGTTCTAATTACTTACAAAATGATTTATGCACAAAAATATACATCATGATGGCATAGTAGCAAAACCCCAAACTTGCATGAATTTAAATCAACTACATACATGTAGCTTCAACATGGATTACATAATTTGCGAAATATTCCAAACGTATACTTGCATAGAACTACCGCATGTAGTTCTTTATAATTCATAAATATCCAAACGTATATAATATTTCAAATTGATAAGAACGCACAAATATGAATTACTTTATTGCCACAATTCAAGCATACAAACCAACACAATTGTTTATTCATACCAAAGTAATACTCTACTTACAATGGTGTGATGAATTCTCTAATTTAGGGATTGAAGACGCAAATTCCTTTGTTGAATTGATTTGTTTAGGTTGCTTTAAGCTTTAGAATCTTCCTCCTAATCCTCTCTCCAATTTGGTGGCTACTCCTAGTCGTTCCTCAGCAACATGGCGGCTATGTTCTTATTTTTGAATGAATAGATTAGGGTTTAGTCTAGGGTTGTTTATATAGAGGTTAGGAACTGATTAGGACCATTGATGTTGCTTGGATTGATCGTAGCCATTCATTCTAAGGAGAGACCAATTAGAGCCTGCCACCTAGCCCTAATGACAAAGCAGACCACAGAAAATCGACCACATAGAGAATAGGCCAGCCGGGTTAGACTGGGCTCGACCTGGTCTGGACCAGGTCGACACCCCTGTCGACAGCCCTGTCGACAGGCCTGTCGACCTGGTTAGACCAGGTCGACAGCCCAGTCGACCTGGGTGCGTCAGGCGGGACTTTTTCCGCCCTGGCCCATTGGGCCCCATTTTTGTTTTCTGAGCTTATTTTATTCTGTTTGAATTTTGAATTTAATTCAGAAACTTCCGAAGGCCATATCTTCTTCATACGGACTCCGTTTTTCGAAAACTCGGACTCTATTTCGCGTATTTTTCTGAGACGAACGCAATGGCGTATCCCGTTTCCCTTAGTTCTTTGATTTCAAATTAATTATACTTTAATTTGTGCATTTCACAGTTATAGAATTCGCGGGGTGTTACATTCTCCCCCACTTAAAAGGATTTCGTCCTCGAAATCTTCAAGTTAGGAGGAATGTATATCCTAACATCCAATCATCCATCTACTCAACCATCAAACACGAGCATCCATTGTCCTTAAAAGACTTCTAATGCTTCATGATCATATGCAAAGTGTGTGTGTACATGAACTTATCTAATGCAAAATCAGGCGGTCTACTGATTCAGTTGACCTCCTTAATGCGAATTATGTAAGTGCCATGAATCCACTATGTATGCAAATTTTCCTATTCTTGATTCTACATGAGTGCACAATCATTCAATACAAATGCAACATCCACATGACAACACATAAGAATTCAACCATATACGAATGCAAACATATATGCATATGCAATATGAAGTGACTGAGCCGATCTAAAACCTAGATTGTGTGTGTATATGCAACCACGAGCAACCACTAGCAATCACTTGCAACCACTTGCAACCATCATACATAACATGTTTCAACTACATGTTTCCATCCAAAAAGATTCTACCTAAAAGATAAGGTCGAGGAAATATACCTAAGAAGATAGATAAAAGCGCAACTTAAGGAAAATGAAAGATCAAGGATGTACCCTCGAACAGAAAAGGGTAGGCAGTGCGGATTCTAGCTTCAGTTTCCCAAGTCGCGTCTCCCTCTGCGTCGCTCCACTGAACTTTGACGAGCTTGACTTTGCGGTTGCGTAGCTTCTTGTGACGGCAAGGAATTTCGCTCGGTCCGAACCAGTCGCTAAACCGGCCCAGGCCGTTCGAAACGCCCTATCGTTTGAGAACACGACAAAACAGAACGCATACAGAAGAACGTGTAAAGACCCGCAACTTCCCCGTAAAGGAAAGCGTCGGATAGTTCGAGAACAAACCACAGCAGAACGCATACAGAAGAACGTTTCATTGTATATTACAACAATGCATCAGATTACAAGAATATACAAAGTATAAATGAATATCACACAGAAATATCAGAGATTTAATTTACATTTAAATACATAGCAGCGGAAAATAATACAATACACAACTAGAAGGAGATATACGGATACAAAGCTTTCCGGATATCTTTCCAGCTGTAAACCAGGATCCTGTGAATATAAATCTGCAAAACCCAAAACTACTAGCTGCTCGTGTCAAAATAGAGGCACCCAGAGTTTAGGTTAAAACAATAAACTCCAGGTCAGTCATGTGACTGGTGTGAGAACTAAAACAGTTATTAATCTTTATTTTAAAAGTTAGGTAAACCAAGGGACCACGCCGTATAACACGGAACGGGTTTCCTCCCAAGAATACCAGTGCATAAAACAAACAGCGCAATGCTAAATAAAGAAAAATGAAGCTGTTATAAGACCCAGGTCCTATCACACAATGCAACGCAAGCCGGGGGATAGGGTTTTCCCTTATAACAGCCAAAGAATGCTTGATACGTTTAAAACAAATCATTTGATACTATTATAAGTGCATAGTGTATAAAACAACTTCAAATCATAAGTATCAATCATAGGCGGCATGGGTACCATATATCATGTCGCCATATATAGGTTTACAAATAAAACCGCAAATGTCACGTATTTGGAAATTGGATTTCCATCTATGAACCGAGGCAAAAGATAGTCCTCAACTGATTCGAGACTGCCTAGCCCGAGTCTCAGGCAAGCGCGCAGGCAAGCCTTGGATCGTCAGGGCCGGTCCACACGGAGTGGATTAAAATGCCTGAGCACTACGTTTCGTTGCCCTTTGGGGCGTAAGCGAGCCAACGAATGACTCCATCGGACCCGGATCGTCCGATCTAACCGAGGCGCCTCGCAACAGCAACAACCACATAAGTCAAACTCGTCAGGGCGTGTAAAACCACTGACGCCACTTTTAGCTAGGAGGAAACGTAGGCCCTCCCTGAGGTCCGTCTCCCGTTTTTGGTTCATACCGGGTGTGAAACTCGCGAATCAAACGTTACACAAAGCTACGCCACAAAGGCCGTGCTTTGATCATCACCACAAGACTTTGCTTTTCAACAGAAGCCTCGATCAATTGCCACTTAGGCATGCCACACAGGCAATTCACTCCATGCGTTTGATACCCATCAATATATAACCCCTGAGCTCGTACGTCTCAGAGAAGGGCGTTAAGCAAGAGAATAAATTCTCCGCTGCCAAACAGATATATATTTAATAGAGATCAATCACACGGACTAAAATCCAATGTCAGACACACAGTCCATTTACAAGTCCGTTCTGGGTCTGAACGAAACCGGAGGCACCTAGTACCCCGCATATCCATCGATCTCCAAGTATGTCTGGACGATCACTAACTGTTTCCATCTTCTTGGGTGTACAGCCCAATCAAGATCATCAGTTATCACCCAAACGACGTGAAGACTTCCGGTCTTCGACCATCGTCTTCATCTTCGACACCACGTCGAACCAGTTATTCAGAATGGGATAAACCCGGTCTTTCTGAATAACTCGCGTATATATTATAAAAGTGTTACACAAACACAACATACGCCTCATTCCAATTCATCAGTCACTAACCGCAAATTAATCAAGAGGATAATTCCCCAAATATTAACCCCGAAGGCCGAAACCAACATCAGATCAATATCCAGAAAACCGTTCTGCTTAGCTAACCGACAGTTAGTTTCTGATTTCACATTCATAGGGAAAGGTTCCCATTAATTTTATCAAAGATAAATTCCTTGAATTTATTCTTTAATCCATTTTTGAATATCAATTCAAACTAGTCGGGATTAGCGAACCTTACCGAAGTAACCATTTGTTTTAATTTCCCAATCCCAACCTATTCATCCCATGAAGTAAAACTGGAAATACTTCATATCTAACACCACAGTGTTATCGGTAAATTCAATTACCATTTCACGTTCAAATCTAATTAAAGATTTAACTATCGCCTGGAGCAAAACTGGTGATACTCCACTTTCGATCATTTCAATCTAATTAAAGATTCATTAAAACTCCACTTAGTTTTAATCTTCGACTGGGTTAAAGAATCAGTGTCATTTAAAACACGGTTCACGATAAACCCAAAATCACATTCCATTAATTATCGGGTTAAAGAACGAGTGTTATTTAAAACACTGTTCACGATAAACCCAAAAATCAATATCAATTCAATTCCAATTAAATATTATTTAATTGGTACACTTCATTAAATCTAAATAAAAAGATTTAATCTTTTCTCAACTGGGTTCAAGAACAGTGTTAGTGAAGACACCGTTCACGACAAACCCAAATCACATTCGATATTCAATACAAGGCTCTGAATAGAAAATATATCCGCTTATATTCAATATCGAATTCTACGACTAACAAATGTCGTATTGGAAATAACGATATAAATATATGTATCTTTCAAATTTCCATAACAACACCTGTATAATCACGAATTCCAACATCGAAATATTCCGAAGACAATTTCGATTCAAATCCACTCCAATGCAATCATTGGAAATTTTGGTTATTTTTAAAACCCTTTTTAAATTCAATTTATTTATTTAAAAATAAATAGAATTATATTTCTAGTTCAAAACTAGTTCATTTCGATAAAAATCCATTTTTATCTTTTCAAATATGGAGTTTTTCATCCCAATTCTTTCTAAATCATTTCTTATGATTTTACACAAATTATTGCTATTTTTAATAATTTTATCAAGGCCCGTACAGTCGATTTCCATCAATGGCCATCGAACTGCACTTACAGCGACCTTTTTCGAATTTGATTCGGACATAATTCCAAATCCAACCGTTAGATTTCAAATTTCTAATATTCGTTAGAAAGCTCTTTTCGATACGAACCCAATGGTTCCGATTTTAAGAGAATCCGACGGACGGATCTCCCGTTTTGTCCGTTTGAAATCAATGGTCGAAATTCACGAACTACCGCGGCGCGGCGCGTTCTATTCAGGCCATTATATTATATATATAATATATATAATATATATATCGTCGATTTCTATTTAAAACGAATTATATAAATAGTTTTAAAATCGTTTCAAAAGCTATTTCAACTTCCATTTCAATTCAAAGCAAAATTGAATTCTTCTTTATAAATTCGTTTCAAAATTCATTTCTATTCAATTCAAATTTCAATTCAATTTGAATTCATTTCAATTTGCTTTCAATTCAATTTGAATTCGTTTTCAATTCAATTCACTTTGAATTCGTTTTCAATTCAATTCATTTCGAAATCGTTTTCAATTCAATTCATTTCGAAATCGTTTTCAATTCAATTCATTTCGAAATCGTTTTCAATTCAATTCATTTCGAAATCGTTATATATTCAATTCATTTCGAAATCGTTATATATTCAATTCATTTCGAAATCGTTATATATTCAATTCATTTCGAAATCGTTTTCAATTCAATTCATTTCGAAATCGTTTTCAATTCAATTCATTTCGAAATCGTTTTCAATTCAATTCATTTCGAAATCGTTTTCAATTTAATTCATTTCCAAAATATTCGATTTCGAAATCACTTTTCAATATTCATTTCAAAATGAATAAAATCGATATAAATATCGTTCACGTCAAAATGGCGTCAATCTAATCAACACGGCTTCATAAATTTCTATTTTCAAATATTCTATTTCAAATATTTCTTTTTCAAAATAGTTGTTATTATCAAAATATTTCGTTCAACACATGACCAATCTCAATGAATGAGTACTGTCAACACATGAACTTTTATTTTATATTGATAAAGATGTAAATTTTATTACTAAAATATTTTGTTTAACACATGACCAATCTCAACGGATGAGTACTGTCAACACATGAACTTTTATTTTATATTGTTCTTTGTTTTTCAAATTGGAATGAGGCCCAATCAATTACCATATAAAGTTAATTATATGGATTTTCATACAACACATGTATATAATAACATTGAAAATAATCAACCATCAACCAAAGTGCACTACACTGTAAAAGCATCAAATATAGATATTCAACGCTTATAACAGCCTGTCAATCTATCGATCGACATATTTAATCAATCAGGATGAGTGAACTTCAAATTTCATCCCAACACCCGTGTGGGGTTTCAAACAATTAAACACATATTTTATTTGTGCTGTTGGGCGATGTGTGAAATTTATCGACCCAATCAATATCAGTCAAATCAGTGTATATACAAACAAATCGGCCGATTTGTTTATAACTATTCATTTATTCACATTCACGTTAAAAATTATATTTTTAACGATAAAACATTTTATTTCAACCTATGAATTTCTATTCAATTCATTTCCACAATAAAATGATATTTTTATTTTCTAACATATTTTAGAAAATTTCGGCGGCATAACGGCACGATACTAGAAACGGGACAAGGCCTAGCCTTATCCCCGGTCTAGTGAAGGCCCATGCCATTCACACATCAATCAAATCAATTTCATTATGCAAACCACAAAATTTGGAGTAAGAGTCTAACCTAGCCTTACTCCTTCGCCTTATAACGGCGCACGTCTAATCCTAACCAATTTATCGATTCGATTTTTCACACCACAAACCACATTCAAACCAATATCGCAATCAATCACCAAACAGTCAAACAAACAAGTCCATGGTCTGTGGACGATTGTGTCGGGTGCTACTAAGCACCGTCTGCATCGTAGTATATATATATAACTAGAAAAATTAAATTGAAAGGTGAGAAGTTCTCACATATTGCGATCCTAGCTCCACGGCTCTTCATTTGCAGAAGTCTTCGTCGTTTCGCCTTTTTGTCACCTTCGTTGCCCAAGGCCACTATATATATAAAAATCGAATTTTTATTTCAAAGTTCAATATATAAAAATCGAATTTTTATTTCAAAGTTCAATATATAAAAATCGAATTTTTATTTCAAAGTTCAATATATAAAAATCGAATTTTTATTTCAAAGTACAATATATAAAAATCGAATTTTTATTTCAAAGTACAATATATAAAAATCGAATTTTTATTTCAAAGTTCAATATATAAAAATCGAATTTTTATTTCAAAGTTCAATATATAAAAATCGAATTTTTATTTCAAAGTTCAATATATAAAAATCGAATTTTTATTTCAAAGTTCAATATATAAAAATCGAATTTTTATTTCAAAGTTCAATATATAAAAATCGAATTTTTAGTTCGAAGTTCAATATATAAAAATCGAATTTTTATTTCAAAGTTCGATATATAAAAATCGAATTTTTACTTCGACTTTCAATATATAAAAATCTGATTTTTCCTTTAAAACAAAATCAGTTTTTATAGCTTTTTTTTAAAATCAGTTTTAAAATTCTTTTAAAAGAAATCAGTTTTTTTTTTTTTTTTACTTTCTTTACAAAAAATCCAGTTCTAAAAATTCTTTTATAAAAATCTGTTTTATACTTTTAAAACTTTCAGTTTTATACTTTTTTTAAAAATTTCAGTTTTAAACTTTTTAAAAATTTCAGTTTTAAACTTTTTTAAAAATTTCAGTTTTAAACTTTTTTAAAAATTTCAGTTTTAAACTTTTTTAAAAAATTCAGTTTTAAACTTTTTTTTAAAATTTCAGTTTTAAACTTTTTTTTTTAAATTTCAGTTTTAAACTTTTTAAAACAAGACAGTTATATAATTTTAACAAAATCAGTTTTAAACTTTTAAAACAAAACAGTTATATAATTTTAACAAAATCAGTTCGGTTTTTATACTTTTATAAAATCAGGCTTTATTTCCTTTTTTAAAAAAATCAGGCTTTATACAATCAGTTTTTGGCTAAACATCGAAATTACTTTTAACGAATTAAAATAAAAATAAAAACAAAATACTTACAGTATTTCGAAGAAAGGGGGGGGGGAAGGCGTCGGCGGCAGAGGCGGTGTGGGGTGGCGTCTCGATGCTTTGGGGCGCGCTAGGGTTTCGAACGGCTTCGGGGGGGTCGCGATGCTTCTGGAGGCTTGCGAATTGGCAGGGAGGGTTCGGGCCTTCGATCGATGGGGGGGGGAGAACAGGCGGAGTCGGGCAGAGGCGGTGTGGGGTGGTCTTCGTCGGCGGCTGCTGCTGCCTTCTTCTTCCTTTTTTTTTTGTTTTAGGTTTAACTGAATAATGGATCGGGGGGCGGGGGGGGGGGGGGGGGCAAGAAGGAGATAAAGGAGGACAGAATAGTTTTTTTTTTAATATTATTTAATTATTTAATTTCGCAAAAAGGTTGACTTTTACATACGACCTCGAAACGAGGCCCACCACCTGTCGCCCATAGCGTTTTACCCCCATTCTGAACACAATGGGATATGTATCGCAAGCTGATTTGATCGTTACAATCAGTTTCCTTTTTAATTATCATTTAAATCATTATATTGAATTTTAAACGCACATTTCAAATTACCGGGGTCACATACTGTCTCTAAAAATTCAATAAAAATATTTTCTAGCTTTGTATTGACGATACGGTCCTAACAAAACTAGTTTCGCCGAATTCTGAGACCGTTGGAAAAATGACCAATTTTCAGTCGATTAAAATCAACTGAAACTGGTCAAACGCGTTTTCTTTTGCCACACTCACATATTGATTCGAAAAATTATGAAATTTGAAACCTAGCAATAATTCGACATCCCGGACCCAACAAAAGTGGTTTCGTCGAAATCCGAGGTCATTTGCAAAATGTCCATTTTTAAGGGCCTTATATATATAGAAATATATATAAATTCCACAACGACTATTTCTAATTTTAAACTGGACATATCTTATCATTTCTAAGATGAAATCTCAGTTTGTTAACTTCGTTACAAAGATATAGTTATACAGATTCAAATATTTCTTGTTTCGTTCAATTCTGACTTATATTGAATTCTGTATATTCATTTGAAATTAGAAATCGAATTTTCGAACTACCGCGCCATTTTCAATTCCTTTTATAATTATATATAATTATTTATATTCTAACGACGACGTATATAATATGTACGTTCGAATTATATTCAAAACAAATTTCACGTCGATATTATTTAAAATAATCTATTTTAAATATCAAAATTCGCTAAAATTGCCAAAATAAAAATTTTAAACTGGCCCAGATTTTACGGGTTGTTACAATCTCCCCCACTTAAAACTTTTCGTCCCCGAAAAGGAACAAAGTCGAAAGTGGTTTGATTATTCCGCTCTACGCTCAACCTGGCTTCCATTCTCCAACTTTTCAGTTTCTGAGAATTTTCAAAATTTCAAAAATTTGGCTAACACCCTAAATTTTCGAAAAATTTCGCCATAACCTCCCCTGCAATGGGAGCATCGGGGAATTTCAAATAGCTTCCCCGGTCCTTCAGATCTCAAAAAGAAAAAGAAAAAGCCAAGCGGCTAGCCAATAGGCTCACAAAATCATCATCACCCAAACAAAACAGGAAATTATGTAGTAAACATGTACCTATTTGTCGGGCAAACAAATTTTATTCTCTGGCTCTAGCCTCCTTGCTATGACCTGTTCAATGATATATATGTATATGCAAGCAAATGCAACCAATTTTCAATATAATTCAATATTCGGTTCAATTAGGCTAAATGATTCAAAATTATCAAACAATTAAACAAACAACACAAACATCAATCAATTAGTGACTTTAACGTTTCAAATTGATAATTTTACTACATATAAAGAAAATCATGTTTTTGATGCCAATTCACAACAATGTATTCTAACTATATAGGTTTTGGTTCTCACACCAGTCTAATGGAAATATATGGATATCACACCTTCGAAACACGAAAATAATTACTAATGATGACGCGTCAATCATCAGAATCAGGTCCGTGCGACTAGAGTGTGATTCTATATCTATCCAATATATTAAAATTTTGAATATACGTTTGCAAGGCTTATATGCAAATTCTTTATATACTGAATTGTCCAAATCTATATAAACTAAATAATCAAATACGAATAATTGATTTTAAATTTTCAAAACAAAATTGTTTTCATTTTCAAAAATATACTCTTCACACTCGTTCTAGGATACTACCGATCCCATCTCTAACGAGTCATTCCCGTTGGATATTACTAATCCAGTTTCTGATGAATTCTTTCGTATGGTTCTAATGTGCCTTGTTCTCTGAGCTTTGTAAACCAAAGCTCTGATACCAACTGTGACGGCAAGGAATTTCGCTCGGTCCGAACCAGTCGCTAAACCGGCCCAGGCCGTTCGAAACGCCCTATCGTTTGAGAACACGACAAAACAGAACGCATACAGAAGAACGTTTCACTGTATATTACAACAATGCATCAGATTACAAGAATATACAGAGTATAAATGAATATTACACAGAAATATCAGAGATTTAATTTACATTTAAATACATAGCAGCGGAAAATAATACAATACACAACTAGAAGGAGATATACGGATACAAAGCTTTCCGGATATCGTTCCAGCTGTAAACCAGGATCCTGTGAATATAAATCTGCAAAACCCAAAACTACTAGCTGCCCTTGTCAAAATAGGGTCACCCAGAGTTTAGGTTAAAACAATAAACTCCAGGTCAGTCATGTGACTGGTGTGAGAACTAAAACAGTTATTAATCTTTATTTTAAAAGTTAGGTAAACCAAGGGACCACGCCGGAACGGGTTTCCTCCCAAGAATACCAGTGCATAAAACAAACAGCGCAATGCTAAATAAAGAAAAATGAAGCTGTTTTAAGACCCAGGTCCTATCACACAATGCAACGCAAGCCGGGGGATAGGGTTTTCCCTTATAACAGCCAAAGAATGCTTGATACGTTTAAAACAAATCATTTGATACTATTATAAGTGCATAGTGTATAAAACAACTTCAAATCATAAGTATCAATCATAGGCGGCATGGGTACCATATATCATGTCGCCATATATAGGTTTACAAATAAAACCGCAAATGTCACGTATTTGGAAATTGGATTTCCATCTATGAACCGAGGCAAAAGATAGTCCTCAACCGATTCGAGACTGCCTAGCCCGAGTCTCAGGCAAGCGCGCAGGCAAGCCTTGGATCGTCAGGGCCGGTCCACACGGAGTGGATTAAAATGCCTGAGCACTACGTTTCGCCGCCCTTTGGGGCGTAAGCGAGCCAACGAATGACTCCATCGGACCCGGATCGTCCGATCTAACCGAGGCGCCTCGCAACAGCAACAACCACATAAGTCAAACTCGTCAGGGCGTGTAAAACCACTGACGCCACTTTTAGCTAGGAGGAAACGTAGGCCCTCCCTGAGGTCCGTCTCCCGTTTTTGGTTCATACCGGGTGTGAAACTCGCGAATCAAACGTTACACAAAGCTACGCCACAAAGGCCGTGCTTTGATCATCACCACAAGACTTTGCTTTTCAACAGAAGCCTCGATCAATTGCCACTTAGGCATGCCACACAGGCAATTCACTCCATGCGTTTGATACCCATCAATATATAACCCCTGAGCTCGTACGTCTCAGAGAAGGGCGTTAAGCAAGAGAATAAATTCTCCGCCGCCAAACAGATATATATTTAATAGAGATCAATCACACGGACTAAAATCCAATGTCAGACACACAGTCCATTTACAAGTCCGTTCTGGGTCTGAACGAAACCGGAGGCACCTAGTACCCCGCATATCCATCGATCTCCAAGTACGTCTGGACGATCACTAACTGTTTCCATCTTCTTGGGTGTACAGCCCAATCAAGATCATCAGTTATTACCCAAATGACGTGAAGACTTCCGGTCTTCGACCATCGTCTTCATCTTCGACACCACGTCGAACCAGTTATTCAGAATGGGATAAACCCGGTCTGTCTGAATAACTCGCGTATATATTATAAAAGTGTTACACAAACACAACATACGCCTCATTCCAATTCATCAGTCACTAACCGCAAATTAATCAAGAGGATAATTCCCCAAATATTAACCCCGAAGGCCGAAACCAACATCAGATCAATATCCAGAAAACCGTTCTGCTTAGCTAACCGACAGTTAGTTTCTGATTTCACATTCATAGGGAAAGGTTCCCATTAATTTTATCAAAGATAAATTCCTTGAATTTATTCTTTAATCCATTTTTGAATATCAATTCAAACTAGTCGGGATTAGCGAACCTTACCGAAGTAACCATTTGTTTTAATTTCCCAATCCCAACCTATTCATCCCATGAAGTAAAACTGGAAATACTTCATATCTAACACCACAGTGTTATCGGTAAATTCAATTACCATTTCACGTTCAAATCTAATTAAAGATTTAACTATCGCCTGGAGCAAAACTGGTGATACTCCACTTTCGATCATTTCAATCTAATTAAAGATTCATTAAAACTCCACTTAGTTTTAATCTTCGACTGGGTTAAAGAATCAGTGTCATTTAAAACACGGTTCACGATAAACCCAAAATCACATTCCATTAATTATCGGGTTAAAGAACGAGTGTTATTTAAAACACTGTTCACGATAAACCCAAAAATCAATATCAATTCAATTCCAATTAAATATTATTTAATTGGTACACTTCATTAAATCTAAATAAAAAGATTTAATCTTTTCTCAACTGGGTTCAAGAACAGTGTTAGTGAAGACACCATTCACGACAAACCCAAATCACATTCGATATTCAATACAAGGCTCTGAATAGAAAATATATCCGCTTATATTCAATATCGAATTCTACGACTAACAAATGTCGTATTGGAAATAACGATATAAATATATGTATCTTTCAAATTTCCATAACAACACCTGTATAATCACGAATTCCAACATCGAAATATTCCGAAGACAATTTCGATTCAAATCCACTCCAATGCAATCATTGGAAATTTTGGTTATTTTTAAAACCCTTTTTAAATTCAATTTATTTATTTAAAAATAAATAGAATTATATTTCTAGTTCAAAACTAGTTCATTTCGATAAAAATCCATTTTTATCTTTTCAAATATGGAGTCTTTCATCCCAATTCTTTCTAAATCATTTCTTATGATTTTACACAAATTATTGCTATTTTTAATAATTTTATCAAGGCCCGTACAGTCGATTTCCATCAATGGCCATCGAACTGCACTTACAGCGACCTTTTTCGAATTTGATTTGGACATAATTCCAAATCCAACCGTTAGATTTCAAATTTCTAATATTCGTTAGAAAGCTCTTTTCGATACGAACCCAATGGTTCCGATTTTAGGAGAATCCGACGGTCGGATCTCCCGTTTTGTCCGTTTGAAATCAATGGTCGAAATTCACGAACTACCGCGGCGCGGCGCGTTCTATTCAGGCCATTATATTATATATATAATATATATAATATATATATCGTCGATTTCTATTTAAAACGAATTATATAAATAGTTTTAAAATCGTTTCAAAAGCTATTTCAACTTCCATTTCAATTCAAAGCAAAATTGAATTCTTCTTTATAAATTCGTTTCAAAATTCATTTCTATTCAATTCAAATTTCAATTCAATTTGAATTCATTTCAATTTGCTTTCAATTCAATTTGAATTCGTTTTCAATTCAATTCACTTTGAATTCGTTTTCAATTCAATTCATTTCGAAATCGTTTTCAATTCAATTCATTTCGAAATCGTTTTCAATTCAATTCATTTCGAAATCGTTTTCAATTCAATTCATTTCGAAATCGTTATATATTCAATTCATTTCGAAATCGTTATATATTCAATTCATTTCGAAATCGTTATATATTCAATTCATTTCGAAATCGTTATATATTCAATTCATTTCGAAATCGTTCTCAATTCAATTCATTTCGAAATCGTTTTCAATTCAATTCATTTCGAAATCGTTTTCAATTCAATTCATTTCGAAATCGTTTTCAATTCAATTCATTTCGAAATCGTTTTCAATTTAATTCATTTCCAAAATATTCGATTTCGAAATCACTTTTCAATATTCATTTCAAAATGAATAAAATCGATATAAATATCGTTCACGTCAAAACGGCGTCAATCTAATCAACACGGCTTCATAAATTTCTATTTTCAAATATTCTATTTCAAATATTTCTTTTTCAAAATAGTTGTTATTATCAAAATATTTCGTTCAACACATGACCAATCTCAATGAATGAGTACTGTCAACACATGAACTTTTATTTTATATTGATAAAGATGTAAATTTTATTACTAAAATATTTCGTTCAACACATGACCAATCTCAACGGATGAGTACTGTCAACACATGAACTTTTATTTTATATTGTTCTTTGTTTTTCAAATTGGAATGAGGCCCAATCAATTACCATATAAAGTTAATTATATGGATTTTCATACAACACATGTATATAATAACATTGAAAATAATCAACCATCAACCAAAGTGCACTACACTGTAAAAGCATCAAATATAGATATTCAACGCTTATAACAGCCTGTCAATCTATCGATCGACATATTTAATCAATCAGGATGAGTGAACTTCAAATTTCATCCCAACACCCGTGTGGGGTTTCAAACAATCAAACACATATTTTATTTGTGCTGTTGGGCGATGTGTGAAATTTATCGACCCAATCAATATCAGTCAAATCAGTGTATATACAAACAAATCGGCCGATTTGTTTATAACTATTCATTTATTCACATTCACGTTAAAAATTATATTTTTAACGATAAAACATTTTATTTCAACCTATGAATTTCTATTCAATTCATTTCCACAATAAAATGATATTTTTATTTTCTAACATATTTTAGAAAATTTCGGCGGCATAACGGCACGATACTAGAAACGGGACAAGGCCTAGCCTTATCCCCGGTCTAGTGAAGGCCCACGCCATTCACACATCAATCAAATCAATTTCATTATGCAAACCACAAAATTTGGAGTAAGAGTCTAACCTAGCCTTACTCCTTCGCCTTATAACGGCGCACGTCTAATCCTAACCAATTTATCGATTCGATTTTTCACACCACAAACCACATTCAAACCAATATCGCAATCAATCACCAAACAGTCAAACAAACAAGTCCATGGTCTGTGGACGATTGTGTCGGGTGCTACTAAGCACCGTCTGCATCCTAGTATATATATATAACTAGAAAAATTAAATTGAAAGGTGAGAAGTTCTCACATATTGCGATCCTAGCTCCACGGCTCTTCATTTGCAGAAGTCTTCGTCGTTTCGCCTTTTTGTCACCTTCGTTGCCCAAGGCCACTATATATATAAAAATCGAATTTTTATTTCAAAGTTCATTATATAAAAATCGAATTTTTATTTCAAAGTTCAATATATAAAAATCGAATTTTTATTTCAAAGTTCAATATATAAAAATCGAATTTTTATTTCAAAGTACAATATATAAAAATCGAATTTTTATTTCAAAGTACAATATATAAAAATCGAATTTTTATTTCAAAGTTCAATATATAAAAATCGAATTTTTATTTCAAAGTTCAATATATAAAAATCGAATTTTTATTTCAAAGTTCAATATATAAAAATCGAATTTTTATTTCAAAGTTCAATATATAAAAATCGAATTTTTATTTCAAAGTTCAATATATAAAAATCGAATTTTTAGTTCGAAGTTCAATATATAAAAATCGAATTTTTATTTCAAAGTTCGATATATAAAAATCGAATTTTTACTTCGACTTTCAATATATAAAAATCTGATTTTTCCTTTA
This sequence comes from Allium sativum, assembly GCA_030737875.1. Taxonomy (NCBI): domain Eukaryota; kingdom Viridiplantae; phylum Streptophyta; class Magnoliopsida; order Asparagales; family Amaryllidaceae; genus Allium; species Allium sativum. The sequence continues at coordinate 328,410,103 of CM060926.1, forward strand.
AAACAAAATCAGTTTTTATAGCTTTTTTTAAAAATCAGTTTTAAAATTCTTTTAAAAGAAATCAGTTTTTTTTTTTTTACTTTCTTTACAAAAAATCCAGTTCTAAAAATTCTTTTATAAAAATCTGTTTTATACTTTTAAAACTTTCAGTTTTATACTTTTTTTAAAAATTTCAGTTTTAAACTTTTTAAAAATTTCAGTTTTAAACTTTTTTAAAAATTTCAGTTTTAAACTTTTTTAAAAATTTCAGTTTTAAACTTTTTTAAAAATTTCAGTTTTAAACTTTTTTTTAAAATTTCAGTTTTAAACTTTTTTTTTTAAATTTCAGTTTTAAACTTTTTAAAACAAGACAGTTATATAATTTTAACAAAATCAGTTTTAAACTTTTAAAACAAAACAGTTATATAATTTTAACAAAATCAGTTCGGTTTTTATACTTTTATAAAATCAGGCTTTATTTCCTTTTTTAAAAAAATCAGGCTTTATACAATCAGTTTTTGCCTAAACATCGAAATTACTTTTAACGAATTAAAATAAAAATAAAAACAAAATACTTACAGTATTTCGAAGAAAGGGGGGGAAAGGCGTCGGCGGCAGAGGCGGTGTGGGGTGGCGTCTCGATGCTTTGGGGCGCGCTAGGGTTTCGAACGGCTTCGGGGGGGTCGCGATGCTTCTGGAGGCTTGCGAATTGGCAGGGAGGGTTCGGGCCTTCGATCGATGGGGGGGGGGGGGGGAGAACAGGCGGAGTCGGGCAGAGGCGGTGTGGGGTGGTCTTCGTCGGCGGCTGCTGCTGCCTTCTTCTTCCTTTTTTTTTTGTTTTAGGTTTAACTGAATAATGGATCGGGGGGGGGCAAGAAGGAGATAAAGGAGGAAAGAATAGTTTTTTTTTTAATATTATTTAATTTCGCAAAAAGGTTGACTTTTACATACGACCTCGAAACGAGGCCCACCACCTGTCGCCCATAGCGTTTTACCCCCATTCCGAACACAATGGGATATGTATCGCAAGCTGATTTGATCGTTACAATCAGTTTCCTTTTTAATTTTCATTTAAATCATTATATTGAATTTTAAACGCACATTTCAAATTACCGGGGTCACATACTGTCTCTAAAAATTCAATAAAAATATTTTCTAGCTTTGTATTGACGATACGGTCCTAACAAAACTAGTTTCGTCGAATTCTGAGACCGTTGGAAAAATGACCAATTTTCAGTCGATTAAAATCAACTGAAACTGGTCAAACGCGTTTTCTTTTGCCACGCTCACATATTGATTCGAAAAATTATGAAATTTGAAACCTAGCAATAATTCGACATCCCGGACCCAACAAAAGTGGTTTCGTCGAAATCCGAGGTCATTTGCAAAATGTCCATTTTTAAGGGCCTTATATATATAGAAATATATATAAATTCCACAGCGACTATTTCTAATTTTAAACTGGACATATCTTATCATTTCTAAGATGAAATCTCAGTTTGTTAACTTCGTTACAAAGATATAGTTATACAGATTCAAATATTTCTTGTTTCGTTCAATTCTGACTTATATTGAATTCTGTATATTCATTTGAAATTAGAAATCGAATTTTCGAACTACCGCGCCATTTTCAATTCCTTTTATAATTATATATAATTATTTATATTCTAACGACGACGTATATAATATATACGTTCGAATTATATTCAAAACAAATTTCACGTCGATATTATTTAAAATAATCTATTTTAAATATCAAAATTCGCTAAAATTGCCAAAATAAAAATTTTAAACTGGCCCAGATTTTACGGGTTGTTACACTTCTTCACTTCCGTTCCTAAGATGCGGGTTGGAACTTTCCTTATGGTTGCTTCGCGTTCCACTTCGGCCTCTTCGAGTATATTTGGCTCTACCACTTCAGCAGACTCATGTAGACATTTTCGGAGATGTGAAACGTGAAAAACGTTGTGGACTCCAGCCAACTTCTCGGGTAGCTCTAATCTATAGGCCATTTTCCCAATTTTCTCGATGATAGGGAATGGCCCTACGAACCTTGGTGCTAGCTTTCCTGTGGTTCCAAAGCGTACAACGTTTCTTAGCGGTGATACCTTGAGAAAAACTCTATCTCCAACCTCGAATTCAAGGTCGGTCCTCCTCTTGTTGGCATAGGACTTTTGTCTGTCTTGGGCCGTCTTCACCCTTCTTCGTATTAAGTCTACTTTCTCTGAAGTCTCTCGGATCATATCTGGTCCAAGTATGAGCTTATCCGTAGACTGCCACCAACAAGTGGGCGATCGGCACGGTCTTCCATGTAAAGCTTCGAAGGGCGCCATTCCGATGGTTGCTTGATAGCTGTTGTTGTAGGCGAATTCTACCAAAGGGAGGTGGTCTTCCCATGTCCCTCCGAAGTCAAGGACGCATAGTCTTAAGAGGTCTTCCAAAACTCTATTCACTCTCTCTGTTTGGCCGTCGGTTTGGGGATGATAAGCTGTGCTCAAGCATAACTGCGTTCCTACTGCTTCTTGCAGACTCCGCCAAAACTCGCTGGTGAAGATGGGGTCTCGGTCACTAACAATGCTAGATGGTATTCCATGGAGTCGAACGATTTCCTTGAGGTAAAGTGCTGCTAGGGATGAGGCAGTCCTTTTACTTTTGACAGGTAAAAAGTGGGCGCTTTTAGTAAGCCTATCCACTATTACCCAAATGCTAGTGTTGCCTCTCCTAGACCTAGGCAGCCCATCGATGAAGTCCATTGAGATGCTATCCCACTTCCACTGTGGGACCTCCAGAGGATGTAGTAGTCCGCCAGGCTTTTTCTGTTCCGCCTTAACCTGTTGGCACACCATACACTTAGAAACGAACTCTGCCACGCCCTTTTTCATGCCGTTCCAGAAGAAAGTCCTTTTTATGTCTTTGTACATTTTATCTCCGCCTGGGTGTATCGTCATCTTGGAGTGATGTGCTTCCTCGAGAACCTTCTTTACTAAATCTTTTGTCTGTGGGACGCATAGTCTTCCGTCTCGCCTTAGCAAACCCTTATCGTCGATGGAGTATCTGTTGAGGTGACTTGAAGTCTCACCCCTAATTAGCCTATCAATTATTTCCACAAGCTGAGGGTCTTCGCGTTGTGTTGCCCCTACTGAATCCACTAAAGTTGGGCGCACTTCGAGAGATGCTAGCAAGCCTGGTACGAAATCGGAGGAGGGCCTAAAGTCGAAGCTGGCTATAAACTCTAGGCTTTGTCTTTCAACAAACAACGGGCTTAGGGTCAATTTCTTTCGGCTCAACGCGTCTGCCACTACGTTGCCTTTGCCCGGAGTGTAGGAGATTTCGAAATCGTACAAGGCAAGAAACTCCATCCATCTTTGTTGCCTCAAGTTAAGATCCTTCTGCGAGAAAAGATATTTCAACGATTTATGGTCAGTGTAAAGTTCGAACTTCTCACCTAGGAGATAGTGTCGCCAAGACTTGAGTGCAAAGACAATGGCGGCTAACTCAAGATCGTGGGTTGGGTAGTTCTTTTCGTGCACCTTCAACTGCCTCCCGCCATAAGCTACTACCCTTCCTTCTTGCATTAAGACGGCGCCTAGCCCTGTCCCACATGCATCCGTATAAACAGTGAACATCTTGCTCCCATCTGGCAGCGTCAAAACTGGGGCTGTTGTAAGAGCCCTTTTCAGTCGTTGGAAAGCAAATTCGCAATCCAAATCCCAATTGAACAATAGATTCTTCTTAGTTAATTTCGTGAGCGGAGCTGAGATTTTCGCAAAATCCCTTATAAACTTTCGATAGAAACCTGCTAGTCCTAGAAAGCTTCGGACCTCAGTTGCATTCCTTGGTGTCTTCCAATCCTGTACCGCCACTACCTTAGCAGGGTCCACTGCCAACCCTTGTTTGGATACTATGTGCCCAAGGAACCTCACCTCTTCCCTCCAAAAGTGGCATTTGGAGAATTTGGCTTTTAGTTGATGGACTCGCAAACTTTCCATGATTGCCCTTAGGTGCTGAGCATGTTCCTCTTCACTCTTTGAGAAGATAAGGATATCATCTACGAAGACCACTACGAATTTGTTGATGAAATCTCTAAATACCCTACTCATTAGGTCCACGAAGTAAGCAGGTGCATTTGTCAAGCCGAAAGGCATGACAAGCCATTCAAAGAAGCCGTCTGGGGTTCTGAATGCCGTTTTATCGATGCTATCTTCAGCCACCCTTAGCTGATGAAAACCGGTTGCTAAATCGAGTTGGGAGAAAACAGACGCCCCTACAAGCTGGTCAAATAAATCGTCAATTCTAGGGAGAGGGTGCCTATTCTTTTTCGTTAGCTTGTTGAGTTCCCTATAGTCAACACATAGACGGAGTGAACCATCCGCCTTTGTAGCGAACACCACCGGAGCGCCCCATTCTGAAATGCTCCTCCTAATGAACCCCTTTTCTAGAAGCTCTTTAATCTGTTTACTGAGCTCTTTCCTTTCTCGTGGAGCCATATGTCTAACGGGAAACGCAACGGGCTTTGCATTATCTACAAGATATATGCGGAAATCTATTTCCCGCTTCGGAGGCAAGCCCTTCACCTCTTCGAAGACATCCGGATATTCCCGGACCACTCTAACTGATTTCAAATTTTCAACAGAGGCATCTAGCGATTCAAGATAACTAAGCATAACCGCATACGAGGGATTACAAGAAATTTCCAAAGTATTACCGAGCTGGGTTAGGAGCCTAACAACCCTTTTCTCACAATCAAGGATAGCCCCATTACTGGATAGCCAATCCATACCCAAAATCAAACCATAACCCGAAAAGCCCAAAACAAAGGCACTACATTGAAATTCTACACTTAGAATAGAAATTTTCAATCCCACACAGATCATAGACAAATGAGCTGGGCCCCCAATTGGGTTTGAAACAATTAAGGGGTCCTCTACCATACTAGTTTTTAGGTGCAGAGATTCTACTAAAGCAGACGAGATAAAGGAGTGTGATGCGCCAGAATCAAATAAAGTGCGAACGGGGTGATCATAAAGATAAACTACACTTTCTACAGAAGTATTTATACCTCGCTGTTGCAGAGGTGGCGCTTCTAGCACATGGACCTGTGCCCCTGGGGTGGATCCAGCCCTCTGCCCCTGTCCTCGTTTCTTTGGGCAGTCCTTAGCCCTGTGGCCTGTCTCACCGCAAGAAAAGCACCCACCATTCTCGTTGGCCTTCTTTTTCCGGCAGTCCTTTACTAAGTGCCCCACTTTGCCACAGAAATTGCACTTCCTCTTCTCTTTGTTGCCTTTCCCGCCCTTCTTAAAGTCTGTCTTCTTGGGCTGCAAACCCTCTTTCTTCTTGCCCTTATCCTCTTCATTCAGCAATGCCATTTGCACCAATCTTTCATACGTGGCTCCCATGGGTATATGGGTCATGGCCAAACTATGTAATGGATCATTCAACCCTTTGACGAAACGGAGAGCCTTCTTGTGCGGGGTGTTGACTAGGTCAAGCCCAAACCTAGCCAGCTCATCGAACTGATTCACATACTCTCTGACTGTCTTGTCCCCTTGCTTAAGAAATAAGAATTTTTCTAACTGCAAACTTCTTTCTGCATCTGAGAGAAATTTAGTCTCAAACCTTGCCCTAAAGTCCTCCCATGTCTCCACTGGTCTTTCAGCATTAGTGACTTCCCACCAGTAGGAAGCCTCGCCCTTCAATAGCCACACTGCCAACTGTACTTTTTGTCTGTCTTCTACCTCAAAGATGATGAATAGGTCCTCAGTTTCTTTCAGCCAATTTCTAGCTGCTACGAAGGACTCAGTTCCATGGAAATCCCTTCCTCCTATAGCTTTAAAATCTTTGCATATCTTAGCGAACGTGTTTCCCCGTGGAGGAGGTGGAGGAAAAGGTGCCGCTGCGGCTGGATGATTTCCTTCAGCTGGGGGAGGAGGAATGGTAGGACCTGGCTGAGTGGCCCTTGCTTCTAAGAACCGTCTAAACCAACCAGGTATAGGCACCCCTTCCGGCAAGTTAAGTTCTTGGGACATGCTGAAACAAAAAGGATAGATTCAAAACGAAGGATAAGAGATAGTTCCTATGGCTTTGGGGGGTGGACTTTGCCTTTTCAAAATAAAATAATATTTTTTCTTTTAAAAATGCTTCTTTAAATTTCCTTTTTGAAAATAATTTTTCAAAACTTTTTATCTTATCTGGTAAACCTATGCTCTGATACCAAGTGAAACACCCCACCTCCGTTAGGGTCACTCTCAAAGGGAATGCCCTAATTTTGGTGGAGGTTTATAAGTACAAGTCACAGATATACAAGACAGATATAAGAACACATATTTGTAAACAGCGGAAGAACAACAAACTTTATTTCATAAAGTCAAATACGTGTTACAACAACATCCTTTCCAAAAACATAACATAACACTTTCATAATCTGTCTTGAGTACATTATTTAAAGAAGCATAAATAAAACATAGATAAACTGCAAAAGCCCCATAGTGGATTGTCCAAAGCCATAGTTCAAAACAGGAAAGTCCAAGCAATACATTTCTCTTCTTCGAGCTGGATGTTAAGGTTGGTCAAGCTGCTGTGTTCCCTCCCTGAGGACCTGGGGGGGAACGGAAGAAAGAAGACGAAAGAAAAGTAGAGTCAGACATAAAGCCTGAGTAAGTCTAGTAATATTTTGTCTATGAATAAAGAACTGGGTATGATAAGCATAAACAAGAAGTGGGCATGCATTATAACTTGGTTAAGTTGTCTAGGGTCGAATATACTATCGTACCCCATGTAAATCTCTGAACCCATATAAACTAGTTTCCAACTGGCACCCCATAATCAGGGTGATGTGATCCATTCAATGATGATCGGCTCCTACTCGCATAGTTACATGTGTCTTACGGCCCCCGATGTTTGTAGTTACCTATGCTGGTCCCACCATGGGGTGTATCAAGTCCCATAGTGGCAACCCGACACAACCTTAGAGTGCACAGGTATGCTACTGGTGTCCAGTGCCTTATTTTTCTGTGCTGGAGTGTGTGCACGCCCGCACTCCGTTAGAACCTACACTGCTACACCACCGCCGTCGCTTTGACCTCTTACAATCAGCCCAGTAATCGTGCCCCACCCTGCCTAGTTTCAGGGTATCCTGATACACCTTCTAGGGTTACTGCCGAAAAGGGTCCCCCGTTACTAGGTTTTCTATCTCTAGCCAACATGCTAAGTTGGCTAAGTGTTTCCTAACCTAACCCCCACCAGTCCGTTTTGTTTAGCATGTTCCATTTTGATTAAGTCTTTAGTTCACTTAATCCTAACAATCCTGACTCAGCCTTAATTGTCTTATTAAGGCCCTGACCTCTCACATTAGACAGGTATTGTTGTGGCTGCCTGTTGCCGGTTGGTTCCGGGCAGTCTTACGCCACAACTCAGTCTAACCTCGGGTCCTTGCTGGGCTCCATGTTTAACCTCCCACATTGGATAGGTATTGTTGTGACTACTGGACAGCCGGGCGGTTCCGGGCAGGTTTACATCACAACTCAATCCAACCTCGGGTTAAACACATCGTATGTTCTACATTTACATATTTTGTCATTCCTCTTTATTTCTTATATGTAAATATTTGCGGCCCATTATTAAGTTAATGGTGTAAAGGTTACACCAATCATGGGCCCAACCCATACTTGAATTTGGGCCCTTCTATTTTATATTTTCATTCATTAATTAATTTTAACCCAACGTTATTTTCCCCCGTTTTACACGTCCGTTTATATATATATTGGGCTTAGCCTTTTAAAGCCCAATTTAGCCATGCGAAAAGGGGAGGCTTATGGCGTGATTACATACACAAAAAGGGGAAGGTGAGCGTATGAACTTGCAATATGACGTTGGGAATACAAAATAGAAACTGGTGTACTTGCATAGTAGTGACATATACTTTGGTCATAAAACATAGGTGACATGAATCAAAGCATGTGAACTTGTAATTGAGATATCATTATTGACACATGAATCTATATTTTTATTTAGGCACAATGTCAAACATAAGCATGGCATAAATAATTCTAGCATAAGCATAGCATAATGTCAAACATAAGCATGGCATAAATACTTCTAGCATAAACATGGCATAATGTCAAACATAAGCATGGCATAAGTATAGTTAAATTTGTTCATGGCATAAATATTTCTAACATGAAATCATGATTCTTACTTTAGTCATGTAAACTTACAAAAGGGACTTTTTGAACCTAACCTAGCCATGTACCACATATGTCATCATATAATTCTTGTAAACAAGATAGACTTAATCATGGATTTTAATTATGCCAAATATCATTCATAGCCTAGCCATATTCATAAGTTTGCAAATAGGTTTTCTAGTACAAAAGCATGGCTTAATACATGATGCCAAATTCTCAACATAATTTCCTATGGATTATAATAACCAAACTTGTTCTAATTACTTACAAAATGATTTATGCACAAAAATATACATCATGATGGCATAGTAGCAAAACCCCAAACTTGCATGAATTTAAATCAACTACATACATGTAGCTTCAACATGGATTACATAATTTGCGAAATATTCCAAACGTATACTTGCATAGAACTACCGCATGTAGTTCTTTATAATTCATAAATATCCAAACGTATATAATATTTCAAATTGATAAGAACGCACAAATATGAATTACTTTATTGCCACAATTCAAGCATACAAACCAACACAACTGTTTATTCATACCAAAGTAATACTCTACTTACAATGGTGTGATGAATTCTCTAATTTAGGGATTGAAGACGCAAATTCCTTTGTTGAATTGATTTGTTTAGGTTGCTTTAAGCTTTAGAATCTTCCTCCTAATCCTCTCTCCAATTTGGTGGCTACTCCTAGTCGTTCCTCAGCAACATGGCGGCTATGTTCTTATTTTTGAATGAATAGATTAGGGTTTAGTCTAGGGTTGTTTATATAGAGGTTAGGAACTGATTAGGACCATTGATGTTGCTTGGATTGATCGTAGCCATTCATTCTAAGGAGAGACCAATTAGAGCCTGCCACCTAGCCCTAATGACAAAGCGGACCACAGAAAATCGACCACATAGAGAATAGGCCAGCCGGGTTAGACTGGGCTCGACCTGGTCTGGACCAGGTCGACAGCCCTGTCGACAGGCCTGTCGACCTGGTTAGACCAGGTCGACAGCCCAGTCGACCTGGGTGCGTCAGGCGGGACTTTTCCGCCCTGGCCCATTGGGCCCCATTTTTGTTTTCTGAGCTTATTTTATTCTGTTTGAATTTTGAATTTAATTCAGAAACTTCCGAAGGCCATATCTTCTTCATACGGACTCCGTTTTTCGAAAACTCGGACTCTATTTCGCGTATTTTTCCGAGATGAACGCAATGGCGTATCCCGTTTCCCTTAGTTCTTTGATTTCAAATTAATTATACTTTAATTTGTGCATTTCACAGTTATAGAATTCGCGAGGTGTTACACATTGCATAGACATGCTGCTTGTACATGTACTTGCTCGATCACTTTCCATGCTCCATATTACTTCTGCATGCTTGATTTGAATGCTGATTTGCTTGTGCATTGCTGAATAACACATGTGGCTTGAAGCTGAAACATTTCCATGCATTTTATACTTCTGATATACATGCTCCATTTTTTGTGTATGAGCTTTTCAACTTTGAGCTTGCTATGTACATTTATGCTGAATTGTTTGTGTTTGCTGAACCAAAGTATTATTCCATTTTTCTTTTTGATTTTTACCTTGTCCTGAAACACAAATAAACAAAAAATAGCAGTCAAACTGTACTGTGTTGAGGCTGGTCAGAATAAACTGGTTCTGATCAGCAAGCCAGTATGGTTATGGCGTGGCTGTTCAAGTCTGAAAAATGATGAGAAAAACACACAGAAAACTGAGACAAATAGAGAATCAAAATCTATAAAATTCTATTTATTCAGTGTTTTATTTTAGTTCCAGTGTACTGTGTGTATCTTCTTTTTATGTGACAGGTTTCAGGATGATGCACCAGAGACTTGGGACAGTTAGAGTGTGCACAATAAGATTAATCCAGCAAAGAGATGTATATGTAGTGTAGACATTTGAATTGAGTTTATTTGTAATTGTGAATTGAAAAGCCATGTAATAAGTGGGAGTTAAATTGTATATAATTGTTTTGTGAAATAAAAAATATTATTGGAAGGCAAATACTTGTGTAAATTTCCTGTATTTTGTGTAAAGCATCATCAACCAATAATAATAATTATATCAAACACATCAGTAAAAATCTATTTGTTATCATCAAACAAAAAATCAGTATTCAACAGGAGATACCTTCGAATATACATAGTCACCAACAGCAAATGATATATCTCTTCTCCTATCTGCATAGCTCTTTTGTCGGCTTTGAGCGGCTAGTAATCGTTTCTTAACGAAATCGACTTTATCTGCAGCATCACGAATCATATCAGGGCCCAATACAAGTCTATTACCGGGTTCTACCCAACAAGCAGGGGATCGACACGGTCTACCATACAATACTTCGAATGGAGACATTTTCAGGCTCGCTTGGTAGCTGTTGTTATATGAGAATTCAGCCAAATGCAAGTGGTCTTCCCATGATCTGCCAAAATCAATAATACAAGCCCGCAATAGATCATCTAAAATATGATTCACCCTCTCAGTTTGGCCATCTGTTTGAGGATGATAAGCGGTTCCCAAGTTCAGCTTCATTCCCAATTCTGCTTGGAATGCTTCCCAGAATTTACTAGCCAAAATCGGGTCACGATCATTAACGATGCTCATGGGAACTCCGTGCAGTCTAACAATTTCCTTGAAATATATCTGCGCCAGACTCTGAGCAGTTCTGTTTGATCTAACAGGTATAAAATGGGCGGTCTTCGTGAAACGATCACCCAAATGCTGTCATTTCCTTTCCTAGTTCTGGGCAAACCATCTATGAAGTTCATAGAAATTTGTTCCCACTTTCCACCTGGAATTTCCAAAGGTTGCAACAATCCAGCGAGTTTCTGCTGATCGCTTTTGACTTGTTGATAGGTGGAACACCGACTAACATATATAGAGATATCTCTTTTCATTGCCTTCCACCAGAATGTTCGCTTGAGGTCATTATACATTTTACTAACCCCTGGGTTGATACTCAGTTTGGACTTGTGGCTCTCGTCCATTACCTCTCTTTTGAGCTCAAGATTATCGGGAACACAAATTCTACATTTCAATCTCAGAACTCCTGTGCTATCCACTTGGAAACTGGAGACCTTGCCCCTTTGAATTCTTCTGATCATCTCCTTAATAAAACTATCGTCTTTCTGAAGAATAGCTATTTTATCAATCAACGATGGTGTCATGATAATACTGGCGATGATCACATTCTTCCTGCTAAGCGCATCAGCTACAACATTGGCTTTCCCCGGAGTATATTAAATATCTAGATCATAAGCGGCGAGAAATTCTAACCAACGCTGCTGCCTCATGTTCAGATCTTTCTGGGTGAATAAGTACTTCAAAGATTGATGGTTAGTATATAGTTCGAACTTCTCATCCAATAGATAATACCTCTAGATTTTCATTGCAAACACGATGCCTAATAATTCAAGATCGTGAACTACATAATTCTTTTCATGTGGCTTCAATTGACGGCTAGCATAAGCAATTACTTGGCCTCTTTTCATTAGCACTGCACCAAGACCTTCTTTAGAAGCATCTATCCAAACTTTCAAGTCCTGATTGCCATCAATTACTGTTAATACTAGAGCAGTCGTCAGTTTTAACTCCAGCATCTGGAAAGCCTCCTCACATTCTGGAGTCCAATTGAATCTCGAATGTTTCTTAGTAAGCTTCGTTAAGGAACTAGATGTTCTCGCGAAATTCTTAATGAATTTCCGATAATAACTAGCCAATCCGAGAAAAATTCTGACTTCTGTAGGTGTACGAGGCTGTTTCCAGTTCTGAATAACAGTGATTTTACTGGGATCCATTGAAATTTCTTGTTTTGACACGACGTGACCAAGAAATTTGACTTCTTCTTGCCAGAATATACATTTAGAAAACTTTGCTTTTAAAACATTCTTTCTGAGAATTTCTAACACTTGTTCCAAATGTTTTTCATGTTCGCTTTCTGACTTAGAGAAGATCAGTATATCTTCAATGAAAACCAGAACAAATTTATTCAACACTCCTCTAATTACCCGGTTCATTAGATCGACAAAATAAGTTGGAGCGTTACATAAGCCGAACGGCATTACTAACCACTCGTATAATAAGTCTGGACCTCTGAATGTTGTCAAAGGAACACACTCCTCGGCAATACGAAGCTGATGGAAACCTGTAGCTAGGTCCATTCGTTAAAAGACTTGTGCGCCATTCAATCGATCCAACAAATCATCAATTTGCGGCAATGGATATTTGTTTTTCAACGTCTGCTTGTTCAAGTCACGATAATCTACATAGCCTGAGAGTACCGTCTGACTTCGGGACAAATACCACTGCTGCCCCCCAATCAGAGAAACTAGGCCTGATCAGACCCTTCCATACAAGCTGTCGAGTTTGATCATCTAACTCATCTTTCTCCTTCAAGGTCATTCTTCGAATAGCGTGAACTACTGGCCTTGCATTCGGAACTAAAGAGATTTTGAAATCAGTTTCTCTCTGCGGAGGTAAGCTAACAACTTCTTCGAACACATCCGCATAGTTCTTGACAACTGGGATATCTTCAATGTCGACCGGAATATTCTCTGGGACGACAAGAACAGGTTCTATTTGAGCAGGAGAAACCTCTAAAGCTGCCCAGAAGTCTTTTCTATCCGAATTCCGACCTTCACAGGGAATGTTTATATAGTCACCTGATTTAATCTTCGCCTTAACGACTCTGTCGGTGCATTTAACCTCAGCTTCATATTTGGTTAACCAGTCTAACCCCAAGATAAGATCAAATTCTGTAAAATTCATGACGATCGCGATAGTGGGGAACCGATAACGGGAAAAAGAAACAGGCACTCCACAGACCCAACTAAGATCGAGGGAACCCCCAACCGGATTATGAACATTCATTGGTTCTTTAAGATTTTTCAAATTCAAATCCATCTTCTTAACCACATTCTTTGCAATAAATCTTCGAGATACGCCTGTATCAAACAGTACTTTAACTGGAATATCTTTGACATTAAGCGTGCCTTCTAAAACATCTGACTTTCTCTGACTAACGGAGGGCTCTGAAGTTTCTGCTACTTCATTTACCTGCACTACTTCAGATTTCAGTGATAGCCGACAATCTTGTTTTACGTGACCATCCTAAAGGAAAGGTTGCATTTTCTATCTTCTTGAACCTTGTTCTTAGATTTAGATCCTTCCCTTTTTGAAGATCTACATTTCCTTATCGAATGCCCTTACTGATTACACTTTATACATACCACTGTCTTTACCTTTTTCCTAATGAATCTAGGCTTCTTTCTGGCCCCAGACGTCGTACTGGCCTCAGGCTGTGTACTTGTCTCTGGGCTATCAGTTTCAAATTTCCTTTTGTTGCTAGAGCTGACTTCCTCTTCATCAACAAAAAGGCCTTGCTTATCTAGATCTTCATATTGATAAGCCATGTATATCATTTCAGCGAAAGGAAGCTTCACGTGCCCCATCACACTACTCTGGTACTTTCTTTGGAGCCCATTAATAAACCTCAGATTCTTCCTCTTTGGATCTTGAATTAGATGAGGGGCAAAATGAGAAAGTTCATTGAATTTCTTCTGATATTCCGGAATGGTCATATCTCCTTGTATCAGATAATAGAATTCATCACATAACCGCTCAGTTGCTTTTGGAGGAATAAATCTTTCATTGAAAATCGCTTTGAATCTATCCCATGTGATATCACCTTCTGGATTATCTTTAACAATCGAATCCCACCAGAACAAAGCTTCGTCTTTGAGTGCCCAAGATGCCAACAATCTTTTCTGGTCATCTCTTAGCTTTAAACCGTTAAAGATTTTCTCAGCAGAACGAATCCAAGCTTGTGTTTTAATAATAGATTCTTCGCCCAAGAATGGTACTCCACCCAGGTTTCTATATTTCTTAAATAGAGCTTCAATATCAGGGTCTATATGACTTCTTCTGTTTTTTACACTCATTTTTCAATGTGTACAAATAGCAGACAAAGTGTTAGGCCAACAGAAAAGGTAATTTTTAAAACATAGAGGCATAGACTTTAATGTAAATGTGTCTATCGAGGTGTATTTCATTCTGCTATACTCATACTAGGATATTACTGATCTTATTTGTAATGAGTTACTCGTCCTAGAACACTACTGGTTCAATTTCTGACGAGTTCGTTAATATGTTATATTCCAGAACTAAGCTTAACCAAAGCTCTGATACCACGTTTGTGATGACCCAAACCTCGTTTCACGGCGGCAAGGGTAATCTTTGGAATATAACACATAAACAGATAACAGCAGAACAGAAATAAATAAATAAACCAGATAATGTACAACAAAATATACTGGATAAATATAATCATCAGAGTTACACAGTATATAGGATCATACTTAGTACAAATACAGTCCAGCTATACATAAATGTCTACAGCGGAAACAAAACATAATATGTACAATAGGAGATGAACAACATAAAAAGAGATAAATGATAGAATCCATCTTCAGCTCCAGCTATCCAGAAAGAGCCTACTAAAACCTGAATACAAGGCTGCCTGTGTAGAAAAAGGGGCACCCGAGTTTGCAAGTGAAACAAACTACGAGTTAGTCACGGGACTGGTATGAGAAATCTACTTCAACTTATTTTACAATATGGCCAATCATAGGACCACGCCGCTAACGCGGAACGGGATTACTCCATTGGATTGCCAGTGCTTTAAAACTAGTAAATTATTTAAACATCGCAATGCTTTTTATAAAAATGAAGCCATTATAAGACTCAGTTCCCATCACACAATACGGCACAAACCAAAGGATAGAGTTTTATCTTATAATGGCCAAAATATGCTTGATACGAATAAAACAAAAGCATTTGATATTATTACTAGTGTTTATATGTTTCAGAAACAATTTCAATCATAAGTATCAATCATAGGCGACATTAATGCCCCATACCACTATGTCGCCATATATAGTTATACAATCAAAACCGCACGATGTCGAATTTGGAAATTGGATTTTCGTCATGAACCAAGGCCAGGGATCGTCCTTACCGCTTCGAGACAATCAAGCCTACCATGTCTCAGGAACAGTCGCAACTTCACCTTGGATCGTCAGGGCCGGTCCACTCGATGTGGATTAAAATGCCTGAACACTGTATACCCCCGCCCTATGGGGCGAAAACTGGTCATATCCCGACCAGATCATCGGCTCCGAAGATACCGAACTAACTGAGACCTCGCTTTCCATCATCCACATAAGTAAAATGTCAGGCCGTGTAAAACATTGACACTACTCCTAGCTAGAAGGAAACGCAGGTCCTCCCTGAGGTCCTCTCCCGTTTCAAGCTCATACAGGGGTGTGAGGCTCGCGAAACAACGCTATACACAAAGCTAGCTATTCAAAGCCCTGCTTTGATCATCTACCACAAAGCTCTGCTTTTCAACAAAAGCTTTGATCACTGCATCTCAGCATGCCACACAGGCAATTCGCGCCATGCAACTGACGTCTATCAATCACATAGAATGAAATCCAATGTCAGACACATAGTCCATTTACGAGTCTTTTCTGGGTCTGAACGAAACTGGAGGGTATTTATTCCTCGCACATCCGTACAATCAACATGTACGTTCGGACGGCTACTACTTCAGCCCCCTCAAGGTAGCTACTCATATCATGAGCATCAGTAGCACCCCTCCATTTGACGTGAAGATCATCGGTCTTGCACTGTCTTCATATCTTCGACATTTAATCGTCGATCAATTATTTGAAATGAGAATTAACTCGGCCTTTTCAAATAATTCACGTATATTTAGAATTTCAAATCAACTTATTTCAATGGTTAAATTATTCGACATCAATAATTCTGTTCTTTAATGTAATTTTCATGCCAAACACATTCAACCATCAAATATCCAATAAACCGGGTAAATTCAGTTTATTTTCATTCCATATCATTTATAATATTTTATCACGATTTATCGCCATTTTATTTATTTAAAAATAGCCAATTCTTTCAAACAACGCTTCAGGCCATAACGTGGTAGTGGCGCTGTTTTTCTTCAGATTTGATTTACACATATCTAAAAATCTAACCGTTGGATCTTTACAAAGTTTATACCATTAGAATGATCTTTTCAAAACGAATCCAACGGTTTCAGTTTTGGGAAAAATCCGACGGTCGGATCTCCCGATACAATCGATTGAAGTTTCGATTTCAAAATACGAACTACAGTGTCGTTATTCGATTTAGTTTAATTATATATATATCTATGTGTATGTATAATTATAATCGATTTTGGCGCTGTTTTTCTTCAGATTTGAATTAAACATTCCAGACAATCCAACCGTTGGATCTTTACAAAGTGGGTGTCGTTGGAAAGATATTTCCAAAGCGAACCCAACGGTTTTGGTTTAGGGAAAATCTAATGGTCGGATCTCCCGCAATAATCGTTTGAAATCACGGTTTCAAAATACGAACTGCAGGTTTGTTATTCGATTCATTTTAATTATATATATATATATATATATATAATTCATTCTTCATTTTCAAAACCATACTCATTTCATACATTTGATAAAAATGATATTTTTATCCAATAGTTATTTATTTCAACACATCACTATTTTTAACAATTCATATATATAATAAAAATGTGACTTTTATTGTAAAATTATTTATTTCAAAACACGATTATTTTATATACTTCATATAGATGATAAAAATGTGATTTTTATTGTAAAACAATTTATTTCAAAACACGATTATTTTATATACTTCATATAGATGATAAAAATGTGATTTTATTGTAAAACAATTTATTTCAAAACACGATTATTTTCTATAGTTCATACATAAGGTAAAAATGTGATTTTTATTGTAAAACTATTTATTTCAAAACACGATTATTTTATGTACTTCATATAGATGATAAAACTGTTATTTTTATTTTTCAAAGAATTTATTCAATACATGAATGTCATTCAACACATGAATTTCTGTTCAACACATGAATTTCTATTCAACACATGAATATAATTTCAACACATGAATATAATTTCAACACATGAAAATAAATCAAACACAGAAATATTTCAGAAAATTTCGGCAGCATAACGACAGGGTAGTTAAAACCGGCACCATCCCGAGTACGGCTCCTCGCTCTACCTTAAAACCTCACGGTTTTTGACAATGGGGATTTCAATACTTAGTTCGCACGCAGACGAATTTTCCCATATACTAATCCTATTGGGATTTCAATCACAATCAATCATTTCCAATCAACCATTCATGCTATTCACCAAATTTCACATCAACCAAACCCAAACAATATCACAACCAATATATATCGTCCATGGTCTGTGGACGAGGGGAGTGTATATATATATATATATTCGTATATAAATATATTTCAATTTCATTTCACTTTATTTCAATCATTTCAATGCATATATAATTTTTACAACGCATATATAACTTATACATCGAACATACAACTTATACAATGCTTATACATGAGGTGTACAACGCTTATATAACTCATACATCGACTATATAATTTATACATCATCATTTCCATATCGTTTATAATTCAGAAATCTCACATTGGGTTCCACTCCACCAAAAATTGTAGAAGGCTCAGAAAAATATCCGGTCTCTTCTAGAATGTAGAAGACGTCCTCACGAGTCCACTGTCTCTTGTTTCACTGGATTTCGACCACATAGCAAAAAGATATGATTTTTAGAAGATCAATCAACTTTGCGACACTTTTATATGTTGAAATCAGTTTAAAAATAATCAGCCGTATACCTCGTTTGATGACTCAAAACTAGGTTTCAGTTTTTCGTGAAATCCGAGAGGCTTGAGGAGGATCGGACTATTGCACGTCGTAGAGGGAGGTGACAGCTTTCCGGCGCCACCACTGGCGGCCAGATCAACGGCGTCTGCTGTGCAGGGCGGCACTTCGAAGGTCCGGTCTTTGAGAGGCTGGATCTCGATGATGGAGCAACGATACGAGGTGCTCCTTATATGTATTTGAAGAGCTCGGAGAGATCTACAAAAGTTAAACTTCGGCATAGTCGAATTCTTGATGGATTGGCCAGAAAATGGGTAGGAAGATTTGAACACCCACCGTCATCGATCGCAGGTTAACGGGGGGTTTTTCTAATTTTTTATTGAAAATAAAATAATGAACTTTTTTGATTGATCCGAATATATATATTTTCAAAAATAGGGTTTTCTCATACGAACTCCATTCCAAACCCAATGACTGTCGTTCCTAGCTAAATGCCCCCATTTCGAACACAATGAGATATGTTTCGCAGGCCCATTCGACTGTTTCAGTTAGTTTTCCTTCAAATTAAAATATAAAAGATTCAATATTTGATTTGAACGTACATTTCAATTTGCCGGGACCACATACTGATCCCAAAAATCCCAGAAAAATAAATCTAGCTATGTTTTGATGATACGGTCCCAACAAAACTAGTTTCATCGAATTCCGAGACCGTTTGAAAAATGACCATTTTCTGGTCGATCTAATTTAATTTAAATCGACCAAACACATTTTCCTTCGCCACGCTCACATATTAACTTCAAAAATTATGGAATTTGAAACTTAACAATGATTTGACATCCTGAATGCAACAAAAGTGGTTTCGTCGAATTCTGAGGTCGTTTGCAAAATGTTTATTTTCAAGGGCTATATATTCTCTATAGCGACTTTTCTGAAAATTCATTTGTCCACAACTTTTGATTCCCGCTATGAAACTTTGATTTTTCAGATTCGTTAGAAAGATATTCACTAACAGATTTAAATATTTTTGGTTTCACTAAAATCCGTTTTATTTTGCACCCGGTACAGTCATTCAAAATTTGAATTGAAATTTTAAAACTGTCGCGCCATTTCAGGCCTAGTTTATAATTTAAAATAATTATATTTAATTACAAACATTGATTAAAACATACTTTTCATCGTTATTATTTAAAATATTTATTTTAAATATTTAAAATCCACTAAAATAGCCAATTTAAAATTTTTAAGCTGGTTCAGATTTTCTAGGTCGTTACAATTTGTAAATCAGTGCATGCAACATATTTACTCTGCATGCAACCAGTCCTTTCTTTTAATGCATTAATCATTTTTTCTTTTTCAGTGCATGTATTCATTACATGCAATCACATATTATCTTTATTTTATCCTTCATATATACATTTATGTCTAAGCATATATATATATATATATATATATATATATATATGTGCATTAATTAATTCTTAAATTGTGAAAAAATGCGCGGTGTTGCAATATGAATCTCACTTAATAAAGATGATCACAGACAAAGAATAAAACACAAACATGGAAATAAACAAAAATAAAAAGAAGAAAAAGGAAAGAACACACCGGAGTTTGTACTGGTTCGGATTACTCATACGTCCAGTCCCACACAACGCTTGGTTGCGCAAAGTTTTATTCTTATGTCAATATCCAAGCAAAACACCCTTGCTTTCATAGCTACAAGGTTAACACCGATTCCACCACCCTTGATTTCACTGCTACAAGGTTAACACCGCTCCAAACACCCATGATTCTACGGCTACAAGGTTTACACCTCTCCTTTCCTTAATTTCAGGGCTATAAGGAACACACCCTTTCCTAAACACTTCCCAAATGATTACAACAGCTCTATTACTCTTCAATAGCACTTCAATTTAGAGAGTAATGAGTAGAGAGTGATAATAGAAGAAGTTTTATGTAATTAGAGTAGAAATCGGCAAAGTAGAAGTGTAGAAATTAATAAAATAAGAAATTTTAATGGTGGGATAAAGAGGGGTGAAGATGGAGAAGAAGAATAGTTTAAAAATTCGAATTTAATCCCTATTTATAGGATTTGAAAGGTTGCAATGCTTCTGGAACGTTACAAATAATGAAAAGACACTTCCTTTGAAAATTAAAAAAATGACAGTTGTATGTCAACGTATACATATATGTATAACGACATATATACTTAAAATATTTGAGTTTTGAACATTTTCAAGTGTTTAAATATATATACTATTCTAGAAATTCTTAAACTAAAAATTAGTGATATAAATGAGTATTATAAAGTATAAAATCATATGAAAACATAAAAAAAAATAATATAAACATATTTATAAAATTATAAGGTTTAAAACTATAAAAATATAAAAGTATATAACTATATAAATATATAACAAGTTATATAAACTTTAAAAATTATATTTGAAATCACAAGTAAGATAGAAAAATTATTTGAAATTAGAATTTGAATTTGGAAAACCAGAATTTTGCAAACCAGAATTTAAATTTGAACGTGGAGTGCTATTCAGAGTCTTACATATAAACTAGACTCTATTACTATATTTGTCTTGAACTCTTGAAATCTTGATAACTTGATTACTCATGAGTCTTGAATCTTGAATCTCTTGAAACTCTAAAGCTGTACAGTCTTCAGTATTAATTCCTGTATATAAATCCTGCATATACATGTATATATATTATAGATAGAAATTTTAGTATATATTTTATAACCAATGATAATTGAAATAAGGCTATTGTCATCAAACTCCATTTTCCAACATATTCGTTCTTGTGATCACACACAAACTCCGCTCGCGAACAAAACAGGCGTCATGGTAAAATTTGACGTTACAGTCCGAAACTTGTTTGGTCGAAATCCAAGTCCGTTTGCTCAAACGGTGCTCGTTCACGTCCAAACGGTCGATTTATTTACATTTAATTTTGATGCTCTCCAAAATTAACTCCAATTGGCATGAAACTTAAAATTTAGCAATAATTAGCTATTATGGTCTCAATAAAAATTGTTTCATTGAAAATGGAGGTTGCTTGAATAAAGTCCCTTTTTAAAGGGTCTAATTTAAATTAAAATAAATTAATTTTAAAATATCTCAATATAATAATATTAAAATATTATAATCGGTCATAACTGAGCAAAACTTCATGTATTTGCAAAATAAAACACTCCGAGTTGAATTCCAAGTCAAATCGATATAAAATAAATAAAAACCCTTTCTATTTATATAATAAATCGTTATAAATTATAAATGCATTCCATAGCGACTATTTGAA
This sequence comes from Allium sativum, assembly GCA_030737875.1. Lineage (NCBI taxonomy): Eukaryota > Viridiplantae > Streptophyta > Magnoliopsida > Asparagales > Amaryllidaceae > Allium > Allium sativum. The sequence goes on from CM060926.1 coordinate 328,431,348, forward strand.
AATTTGATTTAGACATAAAACGAAATCTACAATATGAAAACTCGATTTTTCTCATCCATTAGAAAAATATAATTCAATAGATTTGGACATTTTCTTGTTTCAAAGAAATCCGACTTATATTGGATCATGTACAATCATTTAAAGTTCAAAACGTAATATTACGAACTACCGCGCCGCTGTAGTTCGTTTTATAATTAAATTATAAATTAAATGTTCAAACGTCGTTTAATAAACGAATATGTTAATATAATTCAAAACCAAACAACATTAAATTATTTTAAATTGCCAGTTCACAATATATTGCAAATCCAACAAATTTTAACCGTTTCGGAATTCAAATTATTATTTTATTATTTATATCAATAAAATATTCAAAATTATTAAATTCAAGCTAATTAAATTCTAAAACAACAATTAAAACCATTTTAAAATATTAAATAAAATGGATAAAAATCTGGCCGTTACACCATGTGTGGACTATCTATAGTAAACCTACAAGATGTGATACGAAAATTTTCAAATCAAACTCCAATTTATTTCCAAGCAAACATCTTTTTTGTAATTATAAGTAGGTTTCCAAACATTTTATACATAGCTTTTGAGTGTAATAAATGTTGATTATTTTCAAGCATAAACTTACTAGTTATGCAGGTTTCAAAAACTTAGAGAATATGATATTTCATATATTGTATAAATTACCAAAAAAAAATATTTTTTTGATGAAAAAAGCAAGACATTTAGTAGCCAAAACATCACTGATAGTCCTATATATACAACCGGCTAGTGAAAACTAAATTGAATGCAGCACCTAACGAGTTAGTAATAAAGTAATATAGTCAATTCACATATAAGAAATGAAACACAACGAATCATACTTATTTAAATTACAAAGACATATGAGATATTCAATAGCCAAGCATTTTTCTTGGGATTCTATGCCAAAAAGTGGAATAATTTTTGATTTCAAATCCAATTGGATTTCGGATTTGATCCGGTCTAAATGGAGTTTTGAAGATAGTTAGTAAAAAAATATGCAATGTATCACTATTTTCTGATGTTACAACTACCATTAGAGAAGAATGATTAGTGTTAAGAACTGATAATGAATTATGTGATCATATTAACCTTATTATATGAGTGAATGTGATGAATAAGGTACTTATATTCGTGCATTACCTTAAATTAATCTTTATAATTATAGATTTACATTTCTGGGTAACTAAAATAGAAACTTCTAAGCCCATGAAATATATATTTTCTACTCTTTGTTCATACTATACCGATGGAGTTGCTTGTAAGTCAATACAAAATATTTTACCATAGAATATTCAATGAGTGGATGAATGTGGAGTTGTCTGACGTTAAATTATTTCATTGTTTCCTATTATAGTTTATTAACTATTGTTCATCATTTATTCGACCATTGAAATTCTTCTTTATCTAATCATTCATATTCGAGGTGAACATTTTTTTGTTTTTCTCACATTCATTTATATTCATTTTATTTCAACATAGATAGTTTCAATTTCATTTAATGTCCATTATTATATCAGTTACGATTAATCTTCGTTTCCCACTTCAACTCAAGTCAAGTTGAAAAAAGTGTACATTGCTTTTAGCTGAAGATAGTAGTGTTTTAATACTTTTTATGAACTCAAATAGTCAAAATTATGATTAATTGCACTAAGACTTGTTTGTGAACAAATTGAACAATTGTAAACAATTATTTAATTTGTCGGTTTTCCTAAACAACAAGGGTTGTTGTAAAAGGTGTCGAACTCTAGGACCAAAATTATTTTAACTACTAAATCCAATCAGATTATTCTGAAGGTTTGATTTTTGAAAACAACAGAAAATAAATAAAAAGAGAGTTTTATAAATTAGATGAAAGTAATTAGGGAGTAGTGACATAAACTAGATTAATAATCATTAATAGCCAAACAAATTAATACTGATCTAACTCATGTTTCTGTCATAAATATGAATCAACAATAATTAAGTTTTTAGAAACGAACATATGAATAACTCCAAGCATAGCCTATGCAGGAGCTAAGCTCTTATACAACCATAGGCTATTAGGATAGATTCACTACTTTATTTCTAAAATCCTATAAATTAGTTTAAATCTGAAAAGTGTTAGGTCGAACTCGAATATAATCTGTGAAGGAGCATAGCCCTTATACGACACAGAGTATGAAGGTTCAGATCTAACTCTTGGTTCAGATCTAGATCTATATGCATAAATCCTAATCGCTACAAGAAAACATACATTTAGTTACATCTATTGTTAGCGTTTGTAGTGTGAATGCATCTAATATTACTATTTCGGGTTGTTAGCCATCGGTTTAGAAAACTTGATACTACTATTTACGATTCCCAAAATTTTGGCGGACTCTTACATTTTTCTCTACCCCTTTCCCTCCACTCCCCTTATGTTTTTGCCTCTTCCACCAAAATTTACCTCTTACGTTTTTGCTATCCTCTTGCTTCAGCTTCCTCCATTCGCGTTTCAACAAGCTGATTCTTGTATGCTTGTTCTCCCTCACCCCAGCACTTGCTTCTTTCATTTCATCTTTGTCAATTCTAGGGTTTAATTCAAGCAATTGATTCAAGGTATGTAAAACTGGATTTTATTTTACGTGCTAAACCGTTTTATTTTTTTAGAAAACAATTTTTGGAGTAGATTTTGATTTTAATCGAAAAGTCAGAAAATTAGAGATTATTATTTAATATCGAGTTAATTTTGGATCTAATCGAAGTGTTACATTGTTTGAATCTTACAAAAATGTTTTGTTGTTTGGATCTCAGAAAATTATTTCATTATTTGAATTAGTTTTGGTGGAGCAACAGAATTTGTTTTTGCTAGAAACAAAAGTATCGACTTGTATTATAGGGTTTAGTTTTACTATGGATTCAATTGCATCTGAATTACTAACTGCACCACATAGAAATTATGGTCAATACACAATGTCGATCTCCATTGTATTATTGAATAATCTAAGTGTATGAGGCTTAACCTAAAGCCAAAGTCTTATTAGTTCTAGGGTTGCGGGAGTTTGGGGATGTCAGAGTGGTGGAGTAGTTGTTTTCTTATTCATGTGGTTTCTGTTTGGATTTGAAGTACATCCAATGTTATATGGTTATATGACCATTGATGCTATTTGGGGATGTCAGAGTTGTGCCTATTTCTAGGACCATAAAATGAAGGCAGCTATACACAGCCTTTCATTCAAAAGAAATACAATTTTACATAAAGAAGTAGGTAATGGAAATATGATATTTGGTTTACCAAAGTATTTTTAACTTTTGTTTTCCTATACATACGTTATAGTCATGTTCTTTTTAGAGAAATGAAAACTTTGAATCTTAGTTTTTAAGAAACTGCTATGATAATTGTAATAACCCGGAATTTCTGAGCCAGTTTAAAAAATTTTGTTTTGACGATTTTAGCGAATTTTGAATATTTAAAATAGACTATTTTAAATAATATCGAAGAAAATTTATTTTCAATATAATTCGAACGTATATATTATATACGCCGTCGTTAGAATATAAATAATTTTATATAATTATAAATAGGAATTGAAAATGGCGCGGTAGTTCGATAATTCGATTTCAAACTTCAATTGAATGTACCGAGTGCAAAACAATCCGGATTTTAGTGAAACCAAAAACATTAGGATCTATTTGATAATATCTTTCCAATGAATCTGAAAAATCAAAATTTCATAGCGGGAATCAAAAGATATGTCCAGTTGAAAATTCTGAATAGTCGCTATGGAATTCAGGCCCTTAAAAATAGACATTTTGCAAACGACCTCGGATTTCAATGAAACCAATTTTATTGGATCCGTGATGTCAAATTATTGCTAGGTTTCAAATTTCATAATTTTTTGAATCAATATGTGAGTGTGGCAAAGGAAAACGCGTTTGACCAGTTTTAGTTGATTTTAATCGACTGGAAAATGGCCATTTTTCCAGCGTTCTCAGAATTCGACGAAACTAGTTTTGTTAGGACCGTATCATCAATACGAAGCTAGAAAATATTTTTCTGGAATTTTTCAAGTTAATATGTGACCCGCAGTAAATTGAAATGCGCGTTCAAATTCAATATATAGAGTTATATGTTGATTTTAATGGAAACTGATCGAAACGATCGAATCAACCTACGATACATATCCCATTGTGTTCGGAATGGGGGTAAAACGCTATGGACGACAGGCGGTGGGCCTCGTTTAGAGGTCGAAAATAAAAGTTGCTTTTTAGTGAAAAATAAAATAAATAATAATAAATAAAATAAAGTAACCCTCTCCCCTTCCTCCTTTATACTATCAGCCCCCTTTTTTTTATTTTCAGAACCGAAGACAAAAAAAGAAAGAGGAAACCCTCGATCGACAGCCCCCCCCTCTCGCGCGCCGCGCCACCACCCAACCGCCTCCCCTCCGTCCAGCCTCCCTCCTTCCGATTCCCTCCTCCGTTTGAAGACCCTCGATCGAAACCCGCGACCTCCTCCCACATCGGCGCCGCCACCGACGCAGGGACAAGCGCAGCCCCCCTTTCGACCCTGCCACCTCTTCTTCCCCCCTCTGACCATTCAATCCTCAACCCGCGTCACTCCGATCCAAGCCAGCGAAGGGGAGCCACCTCCGACGCGTGAAACCCCCTACCCTTTCTGAAAATGCAAAGGTAATTTTATTTATTTATTTATTTAACTTCCCTTTCGGATTTTACATGGATTAAAGTTCTATTTTTGTTAGGTAGATTTAAAATAAGGGTAAGGCTTTTGTTTAGCTAAAGATGAGATTTTTGATTAGCAAAAGACGAGATTTTTATTTAGGCGAAGGCGAGGATTTTTCCTAAGTAAAGATAGGATTTTTATATAGGTTAAAGCTAGGATTTTTATTTAGCTAAAATTATGATTTTTATATTTTTAAAGTATTAAAAATATGATTTTTATATTTTTCAAAGTATTAAAAATATAATCTTTATTATGTAGAAAGTGGGAAAATATGAATGTTGTTTATGTAGAGGAGTAAAATTATAATTTTTACATGATAGGAATATTAAAAATAGCATCTTTATATGTATAGCAAAATAAAAATGTGCTTTTTATAATGTTATATTTGAAAAGGCGAAATCTTTATATAGAGAATAGCGATATAAAAAAATATAATCATTTATATTGTAGAAATATAAAAATTTAATTTTTGTATAGGTAAGATAGTAAAAATGTCACCTTTATATAGGTAGTGAAATAAAAATTGAATCTTTATATGTGAAAAGGCGAAGATTTTTATATATTGAATAACATAATAAAAATTTGATTTTTATATAAGTATAATAAAAATTTGATTTTTATATATTGAATAGTATAATGAAAATTCAATTTTTATATATTGAATAGCGAAGTAAAAAATTCGATTTTTATATATTGAATAACAAGGTAAAAATTCGATTTATATATATTGAATAGCGAAGTAAAAATTCGATTTTTACATATGTAGTGGCTACAGCAACGAAGATGACAAAAATGCGATAACGATGAAGATTTCTATCAAAGAAGAGTCAAGATGATTGGATAGCTATCGGTGAGAATTTCTCACCTTTCAATTTCATTTTCTAGTTATATATATATACTAGGATGCAGATGGTGTTTAGTAGCACCCGACACAATCGTCCACAGACCATGGACTTGTTTGTTTGGTTGCATAGATTAGTTAGATGATTTGATTTGAATTTGGTTGTTTGGTGAATTTGATTGATGTGTGAATGGCGTGGGCCTTCACTAGACCGGGGATAAGGCTAGGTCTCGTCCCTTTTCTAGTATCGTGCCGTTATGCCGCCGAAATTTTCTAAAATAAGTTAGAAAAATAAAAATATCATTTTATTGAATAAATGAATTGAATAGAAATTCATACGTTAAAATAAAATGATTTATCGTTAAAAATATAAATTTTAACGTGAATATAAATATAGTGAATGTGAATAAATAAATATTCATTTACAAACCGGACGGTTTGTTTATGTACACTGATTTGACCGATATTGATTGGGTCGATAAATTTTACACATCGCCCAACTACACAACTAAAATCTGTGTTTGTTGATTTGAAACCCCACACGGGTGTTGGTATGAAATTTGAAGTTCACTCATCCTGATAGATTAAATATGTCGATCGATTGATTGACAGGCTGTTATAAGCGTTAGATATCTATATTTGATGCTTATACAGTGTAGTGCACTTTGGTTGATGGTTGATTATTTTTCAATGCTATTATATACGTGTGATGTATGAAAATCCATATAATTAACATTATATGGTGATTGATAGGGCCTCATTCCAATTTAGAAAATAAAGAATAATATAAAATAAAGGTTCATGTGTTGACTGTACTCATCCGTTGAGATTAGTCATGTGTTGAACGAAATATTTTAACAATAAAATTTATATCTTTATCTCTATAAAATAAAGATTCATGTGTTGACTATACTCATCCGTTGAGATCAGTCATGTGTTGAACGAAATATTTTAATAATAAAATATACATCTTTATCATATTTTAAATTAGAACTACTTCACGGTGGAGTCTAATTGAAAATCAAACGATAGATACCCAAATTTTATAAAATATTTTAAATAACAAAAATAGCCACACGTGGACAGTACTCATTCGTTGAGATTAGTCGTGTGTGGAGAAAAAAAAGATAAATATTCATTTGTCGAATAGAATATTTGAAAATAGAATTATATGAAGCCGTGTTGATTAGATTGACGCCATTTTAACGTAAACGATATTTATATCGATTTTATTCATTTTAAAATGAATATTGAAAAGTGATTTCGAAATCGAATATTTCGAAATGAATTGAATAAAACGATTTCGAAATGAATTGAATATAAAACGATTTCGAAATGAATTGAATATAAAACGATTTCGAAATGAATTGAATATAAAACGATTTCGAAATGAATTGAATTGAAAACGAATTTGAATTCAAATTGAATAGAAAACGATTTCGAAATGAATTGAATATAAAGCGATTTCGAAATGAATTGAATATATAACGAATTGAATTCAAATTGAATAGAAAACGAATTGAATTCAAATTGAATAGAAAACGAATTGAATTTAAATTGAATAGAAAACGAATTGGATTTAAATTGAATTGAAAACGAAATGAATTCGAATCGAATTAAAATCGATTTGAATTGGAATCAAATAGAAATGAAAGTAAAAAGGATTTATAATAGAAAAATTCAACTTTGATTTGAATTTGAAATAAAGGTTGAAATTGTTTTTGAAACGAATTCGAAACTATTTATAAAATTCTTTTTTAAATAGAAATCGACGAAATATATTATATATATAATATAATGGCCTGAATAGAATGCGCCGCGCCGCGGCAGTTCGTAAATTTCGACCATTTATTTCAAACGAACATTACGGGAGATCCGACCGTCGGATTCTCCTAAAACTAGTACCGTTTGGTTCGTATCGGAAAAAGCTTTCTAAGGAATATTAGGAATTTGAAATCTAACGGTTGTATTTGGAGATACGTCCAAATCAAATTCGAAAAAGGTCGTTATAGGTGCAGTTCGATGGCTGTTGTTGGAAATCGACCGTACGGGCCTTAATAAAATTATTAAAAATAGTAATAATTCGTCTAAAATCATAAGAAAGGATTTCGGAAAAATTGGGATGAAAAACTCCATATTTGAAAAGATAAAAATAGATTTTTATCAAAATGAACTAGTTTTGAACTAAAATTAAAATCCATTTATTTTTAAATAAATAAATTGGATTTGAAATGGGTTTTAAATAAAATTGATTTATGGGTTTATCGTGAACTGTGTTTTAAATAACACTAGTTCTTTAACCCGATAATAAATAAAATGTGATTTGGGTTTGTCGTGAACTGTGTTTTAAAAGACATTAGTTCTTTAACCCAGTAAAAGGAGTTTTGAATGAATCTGCAATTAGATTGAAATTCGAATTGATAATCTAAATTATCAAATTTGACAAATAAGCGAGAATGGAGTATCACCAGTTTTGCTCCAAAGCGATAGTCAAATCTTTAATTAGATTTGAACGTGAAATGGTAATTAATTTTACCGATAACACCGTGGTGTTAGATATGGAGTATTACCAGTTTTGCTTCATGGGATGAATAGGTTGGGATTGGGAAATAAAATAAATAATTACTTCGGTGTGGTTCGCTAATCTCGACTAGTTGGAAAAACCATAATTTGGTTTGATATGACATCCAAAGGAAGATTAAAGGATAAATTTTAAAGGATTTATCTTGGATAAAATTATTGGGAACCTTTCCCAAAAGATGTGAATATTTAAATAACAGAATATTCAGAATTGGAATGAGGCGTATGTCGTGTTTGTGTAACATTCGTTTTAATATACGCGGGTTGTTCGGAAAGTCCGGGTTTATACCCATTCTGAATAACCGATTCGACGATAAGTCGAAGATGAAGACGGCGGTCGAAGACCGGAAGTCTTCAGATCGTTTGGATAATTACCGACGATCCTGATTGGGCTGTACACCCAAGAGGATGGAAATAGTTGGTGGTCGTCCAGACGTACTTGGAGATGGATGGATACGCGAGGAAAGTGCCTCCGGTTTCGTTCAGACCCAGAACGAACTTGTAAATGGATTGTGTGTCTGACATTGGATTTTATTCTGTGTTGATTGATTTCTGTTAAATATATATCTGTTTGGCGACGGAGAATTTATTCTCTTGCTTAACGCTCTTCTCTGAGACGTACGAGCTTGGAGGTTATATATCGATAGATATCAATCGCATGGCAGGAATTGCCTGTGTGGCACACTGAGTTGCAGGATCAAGGCTTCTGTTGAAAAGCAAAGTCTTGTGGTTGATGATCAAAGCACGGCCTACGTGGCAGCTTTTTGTATAACGTGAATTCGCGAGCCTCACATGTAACACCCCACCTCCGTTAAGGTCACTCACAAAGGGAATGCCTTAACTTTGGTGGAGCATTTTAGTAAACAGAACAGAAACTTACAAGACAGATAAAACAGTACTTGAAAAATTTTAACTTTATTACAGCGGAAACAGAAAATTAATATGGTTACATCCTTTCAATTTCAGAATTCAAGTACAAAATATCAGTCTTGTACAAAAGCCTTCAAAATGCATAGTTTAAAATCATAATCCCCATGGAACGGAAGCTGTACAGAGCCGAGCCATACTTTAAGCACTTCAAGCAAAGAGAAATCTGGATCAAGCTAAAGTATTTCCCACCTTGGATAACCTGGGGGGGGAACGGAAGAAAGGAGGCGAAACAACAAGGGTCAGACAAAAAGTCTGGCAAGTCCAGTGACTTTCAGCATATGAACAGATAATAATAATATGATATGAACATAAAACTGGATGTGAGATAACTATAACAGGTGTAGCAGATATAACAGAAAAACAGAATGATATAAACTATTGTTTTACACTTCTCTGCACTAATACTAGTATAGCAGAATTAGGTGTCTCCCTAATGTCTAAATTAGAGCAGGAATGGGTACAGAATACTTTAACAGAAACAGAATGCTAATAATGGGCCTTTACTACCCGATCAGAAACAGACAGAAGAAGAAACAGATTTATCCCTATGGAGACAGAATGTAGAATTAGGTGTACACTAGTAATGGGCCTTTACCACCCGAACAGACGGTACCACACAGAAACAGACAGGTGTTACCACCCAACAGAAACAGACGGTACCAACAGAAACAGAAAGAACTAAGCGTACCCTAAAACCCTACCCCAAGCGATCGGCTCCCTAATACATAAATATCCTGTGTCGGCCCCACAGTAGGGTGTATCACTCCCTAAAGTGACAACCAATTGGCACAGACCTATTTACAGATGTCACGGCGTCTTACATCCTCAGAGGCAGACCGGGATCCATGCACGCACATGACCCGGTTGGAACGCACCATCAACACCCCTCGCCATTATCAGAATGAACCACTTATAATTAGTTCAGTAAGCGTGCCCGGACCCTACCTACTGTTGGGTCAAAGTTTTGATACCAGAAAGGGTTACTGACTAATATGGGTCCCAAACAACAGATGACACAAGTAATTTCCCCTCCTAACCTTGTGTCCCAGACTAACAGATTTCAGATTAACTTGTTTACAAGTTCAGACATACAGAATTCAGATTTACTAATTCACAAATTAAGTTAACAAGTTTTCAGACTAACAGGTCAGATGTACAGATTTTTCAGATTTGTCTAACTTTGTATTGGGCCTACAGATTCATGGACGGGTTTTACTACATCTATTAATCCCTTTGGTTTAACCCTATTTTCCCCAATACATTTTAGACGTCATTCTTATCTTAGATTTTGCATTAATTAATTATTAATTCACAGACCTCTCACATTAGGTCGGTAGCTTGTGGCCGCTGGATATGCCGGGCGGTTCCGGGCAGACTTCTGCCACAAGCCAGACCTAACCTCGTGTCTTATGCATGTTATGACTAACTTCTCACATTAGAACCTATTGTTTGCGGCCACTGGATGTGCCGGGCGGTTCCGGACAGATTTACGCCGCAAACTCATTTTAACCTCGAGTTAGCCATGTTTATCTTTGCGGCCAATTAATTAATAATTTACCGTTTATGCGCACGCCCAATATATATGCCAATTCAGATTATATCAATAACAGGATGATTATATCAACATAGCAGATAACAGATTTTATATGACTTAACGGATTTAACAGATTTAGCAACTTAGCAGATTTTGGCATATACAGGTTAGGCATTTCAACCGACAAACTTAACAGATTAGGCATTTCAATCTAATTAGCAGTCTAGGCAATATAACAAAACTAGTAGTTTAGGCAACTTGACAAATTAGCAGATTTAGCAAGTTTAATATTTCTAAAAGTTCTATTTACATGCCTTGCCCAATCATAAATTGGCCTAAATTCATATGCTTACATAATTGTCGTGATTCACAACATATACTCCATGTTTGCATAAGCGCAGAATATGGACATAATTTGCCATATAACATATGTTCCAATTTTTGTTAAACTAGCATCTTACAGCAGATTCACATATAAATTATACCAAATATAACCATTAATTTCAATGCATGCCATATATCCAAAAATCCCTATTTAGGTGTAATCACAATAATAGATATCCTAATTAATGTAAATCTTTACACCTAAGTTTCCATATCTTCTTCTTTTTGAGTCATGAATCATTATGCAAACTATACCCAACAATATAAATCTTTAAATCATATCTTCTAAAAAATCATATCTTGACTTTTATATGCATTTTGTCCAAAGTCTCAAATCATATGAAATCTTACAATAGTTCCTCTTTTCTTCTATCATAGAATATGCATAGATCCAAATCTAGTTTACAACATATGCTCATTAATTACAGTTCTAAATTACAACATAACTATGCATACAACATGCATAAATTATATGTTCATAGTCAAATTTATGCATATGTCCAATATATTTTATGCCTCAGACCTAAAGTCATACATTCACTTTAGTCTTGTCAAATTTCGCATCATTCATTATTTATCCCAAAATTTGCGTTCATACGTTCATCTCTTATGAGATTAGGCACAGGCTCGTGGTAGCCTGGCTATAAAAACAGAAAAGAAGAAAAGGGATACAGAACAGTCACAGAAAAACAAATCTGACAGAAGAGAATATATATACAATCTCAGATTCAGAATTAAAAACATATCAAAATTATAATTAACGTTTATAGCGGAAAATAACTGTACTTGCCTTGATTGGATTAAAGAAAGAACTTTAACTTGTTGTAGAATCTTTGCAGAAACTCTAATCTCTAGTTTGAATTGAGTTGCTTAGGCTGATGTTAATTATCTTCTAGTTTTAATTCCAGTAGAGCAGCGACGCCATTTTTATTTTTATTTTTTAGAAGAAGAGAGCAATGGAGGCTAGAGAATTGTGCAAGAAACCTAGGTAGAGTCTAGGGTCATTTTATAGAGTTTATGAACTGATTAGGACCATCGATGTTGCTTGGATTGATCGTAGCCATTCATTCGAAAGAGAGACCAATTAGAGCCTGCTACCTAGCCCTAATGACAAAGCAGACTACAGAAAATCGACTAACAGAGAATAGGCCAGCCAGGTTGGGCTGGGTTCGACCTGGCTCTGGACCAGGTCGACAGCCCTGTTGACAGCCCTGTCGACAGCCCTGTCGACCTGGTTAGACCAGGTCGACAGCCCAGTCGACCTGGGTGCATCAGGCGGGATTTTTCCCGCCCTGGCCAATTGGGCCCGGTTTTTAATTTTAAACTGTTTTATTCTGTTCGAATTTTAAACTTAATTCAGAAACTTCCGGAGGCTATATCTTCTTCATACGGACTCCGTTTTTCGAAAACTCAGACTCTATTTCGCGTATTTTTCCGAGATGAACGCAATGGCGTATCCCGTTTCCCTTAGTTCTTTGATTTCAAATTAATTATACTTTAATTTGTTAATTCCACAGTTATAGAATACACGGGGTGTTGCATTCTCCCCCACTTAAAAGGATTTCGTCCCCGAAATCTTCAAGTTAAGAAGAATGTGTCCTACCATCCAATCACCCATCTACTCAACCATCATCCACAAGCATCCATTGTCCTTAGAAAACTTCTAATGTTGTATGAACATATGCAAAAGTGTGTGTATATGTTCCTTATCTAATGCAAAGATCAGGCGGTCTACTGATTCAGTTGACCTCCTTAATGCGAATTATGTCAGTGCCATGAGTCCAACATGTATGCAATAGAATTCTGATGATATATATTATTTCTATATGAGTGCACAACCATTCACTCAAATGCAACATCCATGTGCTGAATCAACCAATTTGCATCCACAAGAATTGAAAAATGCTCACTCATCCATATGCAGTATGAGAGTGTTTTCGAGCCGATCTAGTGCCTAGTGTGTGTATATGCATCCACGGGCAACCACTAGCAACCACTTGCATCCACTTGCAACCATCAAACATAACATGTCTCAAACGCATGTTTTCACCCATTAGTTTCTACCTAAAGTTCAAATATTCGATCGATAGGATACAGTCGAATGATGGAAGCGAGTACAGATAGAACGAAAATTTGGTTCACATTAGACATGGGTCCTAAGTATCGGCCCCAAAGACCGAAACCAATATCAAATTGACACCCCACGAAAATTCAGAATGTATGCGTCATACTTGACGCCTAACACAGATATCCCTCAAACCCCAGTCTCAAACAGATGATCCATAACCCTTATGGGTCTGAGTCTATAGCGGAATTCAGAAATAATACTAGCATTAGAGTGCAGAGTATCGATTACAAAAATCAAAATACCAAAATCAGAAAAAGTCACAATCAGATAAAGAAATGAAACCTACTATAGAAATTTTCCTATTTCTATCCTAGCCACTAGCCTCAAGAGTGTTCGCCTGCCCTCCTTGTCCTCGTCTCTTCGGGCAGTCCCTAGTGAAGTGTCCCATCTCCCCACAGTTGAAGCAAGCGCCCTTCCTTTTTCTGCAATCCTTGTTCAGATGAGTTGAGCTCCCACAAGTAAAGCACTTTTTCCCCTTCTTATCTTCAGACTTCTCATCCTTCTTTCGTGTTTCCTTTTTGGGCCCCGCTTTCTTATTCTGTGGTTCTTCCTTCTTTGTCTCTTTCGGGCCCTTGTCTTCCTCGTGCAGTAGTGCCATATCCACCAATTTCTCGTAAGTTGCTCCCATGGGTACATGGGTCATGGCTAGGCTGTGCAGTGGCTCATTCAATCCTTTAACAAAGCGGAGAGCCTTTTTATGTTGAGTGTTGACTAAATCCAATCCGAATCTTGCTAGTTGGTTGAACTGGTTGACGTATTCCTTGACCGTCATACTTCCTTGCTTAAGAGACAAGAACTTTTCCAATTGTAAACTTCGTTCAGCTTGCGAGAGGAATTTTGTCTCAAACCTTGTTCTGAAATCCATCCATGTCTCAACCGGCCTCTCGGCGTTAGTGACTTCCCACCAGTAGGAAGCTTCGTCTTTGAGCAGCCATACCGCCAACTGTACCTTCTGCCTATCGTCCACCTCGAAGATAACGAACAGATCCTCAGTTTCTTTGAGCCAATTCCTTGCTTCTACGAATGATTCGGTTCCTTTGAAATCCTTCCCACCCATGGCCCTAAAATCTCTACAGATCTTTGAGAAAGCAATTGCACGAGGAGGGGGTGGAGGAGGGGGATCATTTGCTGGACCTGCAGCGGCGGTCCTAGCCTCAAGATATTGACGAAACCAACCGGGTACATGAACACCCTCTGGTATCTCAGATGCTTCAGACATGCTGGAACGAAAAAGGAAAGGTTCAGTACAAAAAGGACTGAAAGAAAGATATATGGCTCTTGGGGATCATGTTTTTTTTTCAAAATAAGCTTTACTTTTGAAAATACTTCCTTTTTAAATCCTTTTTGAAAAAACTTTTTATCAAATCTGGTAACCTTCAGCTCTAATACCAAGTGTAACACCCCACCTCCGTTAAGGTCACTCACAAAGGGAATGCCTTAACTTTGGTGGAGCATTTTAGTAAACAGAACAGAAACTTACAAGACAGATAAAACAGTACTTGAAAATTTTTAACTTTATTACAGCGGAAACAGAAAATTAATATGGTTACATCCTTTCAATTTCAGAATTCAAGTACAAAATATCAGTCTTGTACAAAAGCCTTCAAAATGCATAGTTTAAAATCATAATCCCCATGGAACGGAAGCTGTACAGAGCCGAGCCATACTTTAAGCACTTCAAGCAAAGAGAAATCTGGATCAAGCTAAAGTATTTCCCTACTTGGATAACCTGGGGGGAAAACGGAAGAAAGGAGGCGAAACAACAAGGGTCAGACAAAAAGTCTGGCAAGTCCAGTGACTTTCAGCATATGAACAGATAATAATAATATGATATGAACATAAAACTGGATGTGAGATAACTATAACAGGTGTAGCAGATATAACAGAAAAACAGAATGATATAAACTATTGTTTTACACTTCTCTGCACTAATACTAGTATAGCAGAATTAGGTGTCTCCCTAATGTCCAAATTGGAGCAGGAATGGGTACAGAATACTTTAACAGAAACAGAATGCTAATAATGGGCCTTTACTACCCGATCAGAAACAGACAGAAGAAGAAACAGATTTATCCCTATGGAGACAGAATGTAGAATTAGGTGTACACTAGTAATGGGCCTTTACCACCCGAACAGACGGTACCACACAGAAACAGACAGGTGTTACCACCCAACAGAAACAGACGGTACCAACAGAAACAGACAGAACTAAGCATACCCTAAACCCCTACCCCAAGCGATCGGCTCCCTAATACATAAATATCCTGTGTCGGCCCCACAGTAGGGTGTATCACTCCCTAAAGTGACAACCAATTGGCACAGACCTGTTTACAGATGTCACGGCGTCTTACATCCTCAGAGGCAGACCGGGATCCATGCACGCACATGACCCGGTTGGAACGCACCATCAACACCCCTCGCCATTATCAGAATGAACCACTTATAATTAGTTCAGTAAGCGTGCCCGGACCCTACCTACTGTTGGGTCAAAGTTTTGATACCAGAAAGGGTTACTGACTAATATGGGTCCCAAACAACAAATGACACAAGTAATTTCCCATCCTAACCTTGTGTCCCAGACTAACAGATTTCAGATTAACTTGTTTACAAGTTCAGACATACAGAATTCAGATTTACTAATTCACAAATTAAGTTAACAAGTTTTCAGACTAACAGGTCAGATGTACAGATTTTTCAGATTTGTCTAACTTTGTATTGGGCCTACAGATTCATGGACGAGTTTTACTACATCTATTAATCCCTTTGGTTTAACCCTATTTTCCCCAATACGTTTTAGACGTCATTCTTATCTTAGATTTTGCATTAATTAATTATTAATGCACAGACCTCTCACATTAGGTTGGTAGCTTGTGGCCGCTGGATATGCCGGGCGGTTCCGGGCAGACTTCTGCCACAAGCCAGACCTAACCTCGTGTCTTACGCATGTTATGACTAACTTCTCACATTAGAACCTATTGTTTGCGGCCACTGGATGTGCCGGGCGGTTCCGGGCAGATTTACGCCGCAAACTCATTCTAACCTCGAGTTAGCCATGTTTATCTTTGCGGGCAATTAATTAATAATTTACCGTTTATGCGCACGCCCAATATATATTCCAATTCAGATTATATCAATAACAGGATGATTATATCAACATAGCAGATAACAGATTTTATATGACTTAACGGATTTAACAGATTTAGCAACTTAGCAGATTTTGGCATATAACAGGTTAGGCATTTCAACCGACAAACTTAACAGATTAGGCATTTCAATCTAATTAGCAGTCTAGGCAATATAACAAAACTAGTAGTTTAGGCAACTTGACAAATTAGCAGATTTAGCAAATTTAATATTTCTAAAAGTTCTATTTACATGCCTTGCCCAATCATAAATTGGCCTAAATTCATATGCTTACATAATTGTCATGATTCACAACATATACTCCATGTTTGCATAAGCGCAGAATATGGACATAATTTGCCATATAACATATGTTCCAATTTTTGTTAAACTAGCATCTTACAGCAGATTCACATATAAATTATACCAAATATAACCATTAATTTCAATGCATGCCATATATCCAAAAATCCCTATTTAGGTGTAATCACAATAATAGATATCCTAATTAATGTAAATCTTTACACCTAAGTTTCCATATCTTCTTCTTTTTGAGTCATGAATCATTATGCAAACTATACCCAACAATATAAATCTTTAAATCATATCTTCTAAAAAATCATATCTTGACTTTTATATGCATTTTGTCCAAAGTCTCAAATCATATGAAATCTTACAATACTTCCTCTTTTCTTCTATCATAGAATATGCATAGATCCAAATCTAGTTTACAACATATGCTCATTAATTACAGTTCTAAATTACAACATAACTATGCATACAACATGCATAAATTATATGTTCATAGTCAAATTTATGCATATGTCCAATATATTTTATGCCTCAGACCTAAAGTCATACATTCACTTTAGTCTTGTCAAATTTCGCATCATTCATTATTTATCCCAAAATTTGCGTTCATACGTTCATCTCTTATGAGATTAGGCACAGGCTCGTGGTAGCCTGGCTATAAAAACAGAAAAGAAGAAAAGGGATACAGAACAGTCACAGAAAAACAAATCTGACAGAAGAGAATATATATACAATCTCAGATTCAGAATTAAAAACATATCAAAATTATAATTAACGTTTATAGCGGAAAATAACTGTACTTGCCTTGATTGGATTAAAGAAAGAACTTTAACTTGTTGTAGAATCTTTGCAGAAACTCTAATCTCTAGTTTGAATTGAGTTGCTTAGGCTGATGTTAATTATCTTCTAGTTTTAATTCCAGCAGAGCAGCGACGCCATTTTTATTTTTATTTTTTAGAAGAAGAGAGCAATGGAGGCTAGAGAATTGTGCAAGAAACCTAGGTAGAGTCTAGGGTCATTTTATAGAGTTTATGAACTGATTAGGACCATCGATGTTGCTTGGATTGATCGTAGCCATTCATTCGAAAGAGAGACCAATTAGAGCCTGCCACCTAGCCCTAATGACAAAGCAGACTACAGAAAATCGACTAACAGAGAATAGGCCAGCCAGGTTGGGCTGGGTTCGACCTGGCTCTGGACCAGGTCGACAGCCCTGTTGACAGCCCTGTCGACAGCCCTGTCGACCTGGTTAGACCAGGTCGACAGCCCAGTCGACCTGGGTGCATCAGGCGGGATTTTTCCTGCCCTGGCCAATTGGGCCCGGTTTTTAATTTTAAACTGTTTTATTCTGTTCGAATTTTAAACTTAATTCAGAAACTTCCGGAGGCTATATCTTCTTCATACGGACTCCGTTTTTCGAAAACTCAGACTCTATTTCGCGTATTTTTCCGAGACGAACGCAATGGCGTATCCCGTTTCCCTTAGTTCTTTGATTTCAAATTAATTATACTTTAATTTGTTAATTCCACAGTTATAGAATACACGGGGTGTTACATCACACCTCGGTATGAGTTAAAAAGGGATACGGACCGCTGGGAGAGCACGACGTTTCTTTCTAGCTTTGGTGGTGTCAGTGTCTTACCAGCCCTGACATTTATATACTTTTCACCTTTGTGGTTGTTGGAATGAGGCACCTCGATTATAGGTCTGTAAGGACCGGGAAACGTGTGTTCAGGAATTGCCAATCCTCTAACGTAAGTGAGGACCGGCCCAGCCGCATCCGGGGTTGCCCAGAGTGTGTAGTCCCGAGGCATTTGCTAGAGTGTCTCGAAGCGGAGAGGAGCTTTCCCCTTGCCTCGTCTCATGACGGAAATCCATTTTCCAATACGTGATATTGCTGCTTTATTTGTAGACCCTAGTATGGCGACATAGTGGGATGGGGCACTCATGCCGTCTTTGATTTATATTTATGATTGAAATTGTTTTGACACTATGCACTTATTATAGTATCAAATGATTTGTTTTAAACGTACCAAGCATGTTTGGATGTTATAAGGTAAAACCCTATCCTCCGGCTTGCGTTGCATTGTGTGATGGGACTTGGGTCTTATAATGGCTTCATTTTTCGAAAAAGCATTGCGTTGTTTATTCTATGCACTGGTATTCTTGGGAGGAAACCCGTTCCGTGTTATACGGCGTGGTCCCTTGAATTGTTGGAATTTAGAGGAGGAAGAGGAATAGATTATGAGAAACAAGGAATTTTGTAAAAGAGGAAAACTTTAATTACTTTTTTTTCTTTTTCCTTTTTTCTTCTTGATTGATACAAATGAGTGATTACATCCTAATTTATATAAGAGAGAATCTCTAGACTTTTCTGTTTCTAGACTTTTCTCCATTTTACATATTTCTTTAGTCTAGATTCTTCTCTAATCTTATATTGATAACTCTAATATTTATTACCATTTATTTTGTGCTTTCCTAAATACAAGAATAAAATTTGTCACATAATCAATGTTTCCTTAAAAACCAAGTTTACTTTTCAACATCCCCCCGTAAACTTGGTTTTATTACTCCAGGCAAATTTCTCAACCTGATAAAATCTTCATACTTGAGCGGCTTGGTGAAAATATCAGCAATTTGATCATTGGACTTCACGTACTCTATTTGCACTTCCTTTCTAGTGATGCACTCTCTAATGTAGTGATAACGTGTGTCAATATGCTTGCTTCGATCGTGAAAAACTGGATTTTTGGCCAAAGCAATTGTTGATTTGTTATCCACGAAAATCTTGGTTGGCTCCTTTTGTTGCAAATCTAATTCTTTTAGCAAGTTCCTTAACCAAATTGCATGGCAAACACATGAAGTAGCGCTACATACTCCGCTTCGCATGTAGAGAGCGTGACAATTGGTTGTTTTTTCGATATCCATGTGAAAACTGTGTCTCTCATGTAGAACACAAAACCACTTGTGCTTTTCCGGTCATCTATATCTCCACTCCAATCGCTATCACTATATCCAACAAGATCATAATTATCAGAAACAGAGTAGTACAAACCAAAGTTTGTTGTCCCTTTAACATAGCGAAGAATCCTCTTTGCTGCTTTCAAATGTGTTGTAGTTGGATTCTCCATGTATCGGCTTACAACTCCAACCGCATATAGAATGTCGGGCCTTGTGCACGTTAAATATCTTAAGCTGCCAACCAAGCTCTTGAAAAGTGTAGAGTCCACTTTTTCTCCTTCTTCGTGTCTTGATAATTTGATTCCACATTCAATTGGCGTGCAAACTGGATTAGAGTCTTCCATCTTGAACTTTCTCAATATTTCCTTAGCATAGCCTTCTTGAGTGATTAGAATGCCTTCATCTTCTTGTTTTACTTCAATGCCAAGATAATAAGACATGAGCCCAATATCAGTCATCTCAAACTCCTTCGTCATCTCTTTCTTAAACACTTTAAACATGCTTGCATTGCTACCTGTGAAAATCAAGTCATCTACATACAAACATACAATCAATGTATCACCATTTTGGATTTTAATATAGAGTGCATGCTCATATGGACATTTAATGAAGTTTCTCTCTTTCAAATACTTATCAATTCGAGCATTCCAAGCTCTTGGAGCTTGTTTCAATCCATAAAGTGTCTTCTTTAGTTTCAAAACTTTGTCTTCTTCTCCCTTGACTTCGTAGCCTTGTGGCTGCTCGATATAAACTTCTTCTTCAAGGACTCCATTTAGGAAGGCAGACTTCACATCCATTTGATGTATCTTCCAATTGTTTTGAGCTGCTAAAGAAATATCAATCTTACAGTTTCTAATCGAGCAACTGGAGCAAATACCTCTTCATAGTCAATGCCAGCTCTTTGAATATAGCCTTTTGCTACCAATCTTGCTTTGTATCTCTCAACTTCTCCTTTGGCATTTTTCTTTACCTTGTATACCCACTTGACACAAATCGCCTTTTGTCCTTTTGGAAGTGAAGCTAGCTCCCATGTGTCATTTTTCTTGATCGCCTTAATTTCTTCGTCCATAGCATCTCTCCAACTCTTCTTTTGCAAAGCTTCTTGAAAATTTATAGGCTCACAATATGCAAAAAGACAAAAAAGAGTAATATTGTCTTGATTTTCTGTTACATCATAAATTTCTTGAAGGCTTCTAAAACGAGGAACCCTTTCACTTGAGCTCCCATCTTCTTGACAATTTGTTGCTGGTGAGGCTAGTGGGGAAGTAGGCTCTTCACTTGATTGCTGGATCCTTGGTTGTTGTATCTCATCTTCTTCAAAATATGGAAAGAAGTTGTAATTCTCATCATACGATTTCCAATCCCATTCTCCTTCTTCATCGAATACAACATCTCGACTAATTATTATTTTCTTCGTATCAGGATTATAAAGTTTATAGCCTTTTGAATTTGTGTCATAACCAATAAAAATATATTTTTCACTTTTATCATCCAATTTGCTTCGCTTTTCATTCGGTACATGTACATGAGTTATGCTTCCAAAAACTCTTAGATGAGAAATGCCAGGCTTCCTTCTGCTCCATGCTTCTTGTGGTGTCTTCCCCCACACACTTCTTGTTGGAGATCGGTTTGATAGATAAACAGCGCATGCCACAACTTCCGCCCAAAATTCCTTTGGTAGTCTCTTACTTTTGAGCATGCTCCTTGCCATTTCAACAATTGTCCTGTTCTTCCTTTCTACTACTCCGTTTTGCTGAGGAGATCTAGGCACTGTTAGTTGGCGTCGAATTCCATTATCTTCACAAAACTTTTGAAATTCTCTTGATGTGAATTCTCCTCCACGGTCGGATCTCATGGCTTTTATCACAAGGCCACTTTCCTTCTCAACATGAGCTTTGAACTTCTTGAAGTTCTCAAATACTTCTGATTTCTCCTTCAAAAAATACACCCACGTTTTTCTTGAAAAATCATCAATAAAAAGAAGGAAATAATTACTTTTACCTAGCGAGCTTGGCTTGATTGGTCCACACACATCTGTATGTATGAGTTCTAATGGTTTCTTGGCCCTTGAGTATGACTCCTTTGGAAAGCCCATTTTGACTTGCTTCCCAAGTAAACATCCTTCGCACAGTTGATTGGGATGATTTATGCAAGGCAATCCTCTCACCATTTCTTTCTTAAAGAGCAATTCCAATCCTTTGAAGTTAAGATGTCCAAAACGAAGATGCCAAAGCTATGAGACATCTTGGTAGCACGCCTTAAGACATTGGGCGACACCATGTTGAATGTTGAGCACAAACATTCTATTTTTTGACATTGGTACTTTAGTAATGAGATTGCTTGCACTGTCTCTTATGGAAAGGCTTTTATCTTTTAATTGAATATCATAACCTTTCTCTAAGAGTTGTCCTAAGCTCAAGATGTTACTTTTCATGTTTGGCACATAGTAAACATTAGAAATAAATTGATGCTCTCCATTCTTCAATTTAATAAGAACATTACCTTTGCCTTTCATTGCTACCTTTGATTCATCTCCAAACGCCACATTGCCCTTTATTGTTTCATCAAGCTCCACAAACATATTTTTTCTTCCGCACATATGGTTGATTGCGCCGCTATCTGGATACCATTGATTGTCCTCCCCTTTTTCATTTTCTTTATGGGCCAATAATAATGTGCCATCTTCTACAATTCTTTCTTCAGCATAATTGGTCTTCTCTTTAACTTTATTGTTTCTTGGAGCTCTACATTCAGAAGCATAGTGTCCAAATTTGTTGCAATTATAGCATTTGATCCGTGACTTGTCAATCCTTGAATTTGAGTTGCCTCGCCCACGACCTCTAGTTGTGCTTTCTCCTCTTTGATTATTGAAGCTGTGGTTATTGTCATGGTTGGGCCTCCAACCTCGTCCATATCCATAGCCACGTCCTCTTCCTCGTTCTTGACCACGGCCCCATCTTTGTTGGTTTTGATTACTTTCTTCCTTTTTTGAATCAATTCGTGTCTTAAGAACATGCTCTACGGTCTCTTCCTTCTTCTTTTTCTTTTCTTCATAAGCCTGCAATGAGCCTAAAAGCTCCTCTATAGCCATGGCCTCCAGGTTTTTTGTTTCTTCAATGATGGCGACAATATGTTCAAACTTTGAATCTAATGATCTAAGAATCTTCTCCATGATTCTGACATCATCTAATTTTTCACCATTTCTTTTCAAGTTATTAGTAATAACTAAAACTCTTGAAAAATAATCAGAAACAAGTTCACCTTCTTTCATATGTAGAGATTCAAATTCTCCTCTTAATGTTTGAAGACGCACCTTTTTGACTTGATCTGCCCCCTTGTATGATACCTGAAGCCTTTCCCATGCTTCTTTTGCTGATTTTGCTTCCGAAATCTTTTCAAAATTGTCATCATCCAATGCTTGATAAATTAGACTAAGAGCCTTCTTGTCTCTTGTCCTCAAGTTTTCCAATTCATCCTTTTGGGTTTGGGATAAGCTATCTTCGTCTTCTGGTTCAGTATAGCCTTTCTCAACTATCTTCCATACACGATTTGCTCCAAGAAGGGCCTTCATTCTTAAGCTCCAATTATCATAGTTGGTCTTGGTAAGCATTGGAACTGGAACGGGAACGTTGTTATTCGCCATTTCTTAGGATCTTCAAGCTCTGATACCACTTTGTTGGAATTTAGAGGAGGAAGAGGAATAGATTATGAGAAACAAGGAATTTTTGTAAAAGTGGAAAACTTTAATTACTTTTTTTCTTTTTCCTTTTTTCTTCTTGATTGATACAAATGAGTGATTACATCCTAATTTATATAAGAGAGAATCTCTAGACTTTTCTTTTTCTAGACTTTTCTCCATTTTACATATTTCTTTAGTCTAGATTCTTCTCTAATCTTATTTTGATAACTCTAATATTTATTACCATTTATTTTGTGCTTTCCTAAATACAAGAATAAAATTTGTCACATAATCAATGTTTCCTTAAAAACCAAGTTTACTTTTCAACATGAATTACCCTCTTTTAAAATAAAGTTTTAATAACTGTTTTAGTTCTCACACCAGTCACATGACTGACCTGGAGTTTATTGTTTTAACCTAAACTCTGGGTGCCCCTATTTTCCGCACGGGCAGCTAGTAGTTTCGGTTTTGCAGATTTATATTCACAGGATCCTGATTTACAGCTGGAATGATATCCGGAAAGCTCTGTATCCGTATATCACCTTCAGTTGTGCTTTGTATTATTTTTATCCGCTGCTATGTAATTTATTGTAATCTCTGATATTTATCGAATGTAATTTATTCATTTTTACTCTGTATATTCTTGTATCTGATGGAATTGTTGTAATATACAATGAAATGTTCTTTGTTTGTGTTCTGATTTGTCCTGTTCTCAAACGATCAGGGGTTTCGAACGGTCTAGATCGGTTTAACGACTGATTAGGATCAAGCGAAATTCCTTGCCGTCACAATAATAATCCGACTTGTAAGATTACAGAGCAAGAATCCAGTTGTATTGGGTTTTATCTCTGGATATTGACTGTCAGTTTCAGTAAAATTCACTATAGTGCTTTGAATGCACTTTACTATGTCCAAACTGATGTTTCTTATGCCTTGTGTTATGTATAAAAATTTAATTGGTGTTAGTATCCTATTTTGTGATTCTATGTCAAGTTTTTCAACTTTGTATATGTTCATTGTGCAATAAGAAATTCGGCAGCAGGATGGCAAGATGATTTGTACAAATAGTTTGGTACAAAATCCTATTGTTGTCATTTTCTTTATCAAAAAAATTATGTCATGTATTTTTACCTCCTTAGTGATTAAGAACTTATCTTAAGATCACTTTGTACACTGAGGCAACTGTTGTTGTGCTTGTAAGTTTTAATTATTTCAGTCTTTTAATTACGGTGTGTTAGATCAAAATTTGGACCTAACACCCAAATTGTTATGTACAGTAGATAATTTCAAATGAAGTACAAGGAAAAAGAAAAGAACACTCAGAATTTATAGTGGTTCGGCGTTAACGAGCCTACGTCCACTTTATATCTTATTGATTATGCTTTAAAAGCTAATACAACAATGATTTCTCTCAATATTTCAGTAGTTTGACAACTATGGCGGATTCATAACTCAATATTGCCAAAAAAGATCCCGAAAAATGCCAAGCTCTGGGCTATTTATAGCTGATTTTGTCAGGCGGATCGTGGACACGTGGCACGAATTCCGAGAGTATCGGATCGCATCACCACCCTTGAAGAAACAGTCAAATTAACCGTTGTGGACAGGTGTCGTGATTTGCTTGAAAATCGGATCGTGCAGATGGGGAGAATTGGTCCAGATGACGGTTGGGGACACGTGTCGCCAGATCCGTGTGATTCGGATCGCTGAAGACTAGCTCGCGCTTGAACAGGTCTGAGGGTTCGCCATGCACCAGGGGATCGGATCGGTTCGCTCGGGGTATCAATGTGAGCTTGGATCGGATCGCCCAGCTACGTCGTTCGTTGATGAGATGGGGCGATCCGTAGAGACGCGATCTGATATTTGGGCGAGACGATGGTGCACGATTCGATATCGGGCGAAACGATGATGCGCGATCCATTCCTTCATGTTCTTAGATACTGTGGTTTCATGCTTTCCTCTTACGAATGATCCTGGGTGGATCGATCAAAAAGTGAGCCAACATTTTGCCCCCTCGAAGTATGTTTTATCGATGATGGAACATGCTTCGAAGATTCTGATTTACCTTCTCCTGAAGAGATGTAAATCAACAGTCGCATTGGTTTGAATCATCACATGTATGAATCGGATCGCCATAGGGTGCCACGGTCCGATTTGGTCACGTGCTCGTCTCGTGCTGAGTACCTAGGCCTTTGTGCGAAACGGGGCGTATTTTCCTTCGAGCCGTGTCGGGCTTTAAGTTTTGTGGGCCATCGTTTCCAAGGCGGTCCGTGGGCTTCTATGCGATTCAAGCTTTGGATCGTGGCCTACATGGTGCTTCGTGGACCGAATAAGACAAAGAAAGGGAGACAAACGGTCACTCTCTTTGCCTATATAAGCCGACCCTCTCCTCTTCATTCCCCTTCTTATTTCTTTCTGCCGAATCGTCTTGCGTACCGAAGAACGAACCCAAATTTTCCAGAACTTCGAAAATTCAAGTATTCTCTTAGTTTTTAGAAAGGTAACTTCATAGAAAACATTCTTAATTGTAAACGCAGCACTTTCTTGAATTCTTACGACTGATTCGAGGGAGAGACAGTGGAAATCCGCAATTTTCTGAAGAAAATCACCAAATTGCCTTGGCCATCGGGTGTAGAGCTCGGAATTCGAGGATGGAAAGGAGAGGAGAGGAGGAAGACGAAGGAGGCAGAAGGAGAAGGAAAGCCGACTCGGATCGTGGTCAAAGATGGAAGACGAACGCGAGTGGCGAGACGACAGATCGAGGTGGCAACGAAGGGACGGATCGTGGGAGTCGCAACGGTTCATGAAGGGGCGATCCCTTCGTCCAGCGATTCGATGGGGGGCGATTCCTATGCTCCGCGAGACGAAAGGGGGGCGATCCCTATGCTTTGCGATCCGTCTTACAGCTAACGATACGAAGAAATTTCAGACTTTAATCAACGTCCTGTCACCATAAAACTTTGAACAGTTAGGCTAGAGCCGCGACGTTGGACTTTCTGGACTAAATGACCTCATGATTTGATTGCATATGACGACTAACGACTTCTGATAACCTTGACTGCTTTCATGCTTTATTATTATTTTTTAATAATGCGCACACACAAGCACACACACCGGCACTTGCACACACGGGGGACGGGTAGTGTTAATCTTATTGTTCATATTTTCTCGTCCTAGCAGCAATGTCGAACGATCACTCTTCCTCAAGATCTGTAGCAGAAGCGGAATCCGAGACTCCTGAACAGTATAATCCTGAAATTCCTCCAATCAATCCGGGAGGTGAGGATTCTGGATCTGAGTACGAAGCCACAGAATCAGATCCGACAGAGAGTACTTCATCCAGCAACAACTCTGAGTCTGATGAGCGAGCTCCGGACGAAATCCCAGGCGCAGTCGGGATAGATAAATTCTCTGATTCTTTAGCGTCTAAGCTTGACGAGATAAAACTTAAGAGAATCTGCTTAAGACACGGCATTCCTTGGGACGATGTCCTGACACCCGGAAGCGAAGATAGACCCCATCTAGCACCGGAAGGGTATATGGCGATTAGTCGAACAATGTGTCTAGTAGGAGCTACCCCTCCGTTCCCTCCGATTGCCATCGAAACTTTAAGACGACTGGGCATCGCTCCGATGCAGCTCCATCCAAACGCCTACGCATCGTTATATACCTTGTACATTGCATATGCGGAGATCTTACATGCCGAACTTAAATTTAGAGATTTGACGTTCTTCTTTCTTTTCAAGCACCGTTCTTCGGCAACTCCAAACTTCTCCTTCTTTGAGTCGGTGGCGAATAGGAAGGTTTTATATGATGGGTATAGCAATATAGGGGACCCTAAATCGGACTGGTTTTATATAAAGAGACAGGCCGGATGCTCACGAAGATGGCTTAAATCAAGTGAGCTTTGATCATATAATCGAATATCTTGCTCGAGGAGTTTAAGTACTAACGTTCTTCCGCTTTTTCCTTTGTTTCGAACAGATCATGTCTTCCCGAAAACGGAGGGTCCTCTATACAACAATCGATTATCCATTCTTTCACAAAGCAGATCCGACTTTCTAAGGATCAAAAAATGCATTACTGACGACAATCTCCATAAGCATCGCCTCCTAGACAGAAGGTTTGGACTTGGCAGCGGCGGCAAACCCTATAAGTACTTGCCCCCAACAGAGGGAGAGGGAACTTCACGAGCAGTAGAAACAACTAAATTTCGCAAAAGTCCTTCTCCGATAGTCATCCAAGACGATGAAGACTTGAACATATACAGAGGGGATGAGTCCCGTGGTGATGTGTCGAAAGAAATCCCTACCTCTGCTCCAATGGAAACTGTTGCTGACGATGACATGACAGAAGAACAGTTATTTGACGAGCTGAATAAAATCCCTCTACCCGATATTGAATATACAGAAAAAGACTTCGGCGAGGAGCCTTTCTTTTCTGCTCCCGAAGAGGCGATTGCTTCAACAAGGGGACGACAAACGGGTCAGATGAGCCTGTCTCCAGGCCTGGGTCTGTTAGGGGGAATTACATGGGATGCACACCTCACACACGCTGTCTGACATTGCACTCTAACTTCGCGGGTATTCAAAGTTTTAATATATTCTTTTCTTTTTTGCAGGAGCGATGTCCCGCAAAAAATCCTATTCGTATCGCTCTCTCCGCGAGGGCACACCCAGCCTTCGTCTGGATATTGAGCGCCCTCGCGGTCCTCCTCATAGGCCGAGTTCCTCGCAACCTCGATCTCCACCTAAATCAACCTCTACCAGGCCTTCGAGTCATCCGATAATTCCGACTGGGGGAAAGAAACTTCCAAAAGAGCTGACTCCTCCAAAGAGTGCGCCTTCCCACAGTCGGTCGTCCAAGAGGCGTCACGAATCCAAAGATAGGGACAGAGATTCATCCAAAGAAACTGAGAAAGAGAGAAGTGACATTGTCCCCACCAGCCAACCAGAGTTAGCTGCCCCCGGGTCACGGGATTACGTCCATGGTCCCGAGATCCAAGGTAGGCTGGAAAAGCTGCGGGAACAATTTCCAGGAATGTTCTTTGACAGGATGGTCTTTGTTCCTGCCTTGGAACCGGTCCCTAAAAATTGGGATGATGAAGTTATCGGGCACGTCCAGCACGCAGCCAGACAATACGAGATGATGAAAAAACACGCAGTCAATCTTTCGGAAATCGTCCGAAAACTCGAAGTAGAAGCACACAGGTCTAAAGCAAAACTTGAAAATAACGAAAGGGCTAGGACAAAATTGGAGAAGGACCTGGAAGATGCTCAGTCCCAGCTCGCTTTAGCACGGAGGGACGTTGAAAATTATAAGACTGAATTAGAGAATGCCAAGCAGCGCTTTCATTCAGAACTGGACTCCAATAGCCAAGAAAAAATGGCTTTAAAGAAGGAGGTTGAAGATCTAAAAATGGTCAATGTCGAGTTGAAAACAGCACAAGGCCATTTTGAAGCTGAAAGGGTTGTTTGGGAGGCGGAAAAAGCGAGTCTAAAAGAAAGTTTGGCTCTGGCAGAAGCAGAAAAGGTGATTTTGAATGACCAGGTTGCGGATGCGGAGAGGCGTTCAGCTCTTGCCGAAAAGAACGTTGAGAGCGCCATTGAAATGGCCACTGCTTCCAACAACAAACTCCTTGCAAGAGAGAAAGAGATTGAGGGGTTTGAAGAGATGATTTTCGATTTCCTCGGCCAAGTCCTCAAAACTCGCAACATCTCATGGATCCCGGATTATCATGTCACTTTGGCCAACTTATGGGATGCCATTGTGGAGGGCGAAAAATATAGACTGGGCGTCGAAGAGATCAATGAGGACGAATTGATGAGGAGCATCCTAAGAGACAACAAGCCCGAGGACCTGGCAGAGGGTCGTCGCCTAATCCTGGCGGAAATGGAAAAGGAGAGAACCTTGGCTAAAGGTAAAAGCAAAATTGACGAAGGTTCCAGTTCCACCGCGAAGCCTAAAACCTCCGAAGTTGAGGAGTACCATCCTGATGATCCGCTCATCCCTTTGGGCCTAGCTCCCGTGGTTGTTGGAGCATCTGGAACTACTCAAGAGGGAACAACTGCTGAAGGTATCCCTCTCTTTTCCCCGCAATTTGCTAAAGCGATTGCGAATTGTCGTCGTCTGGCAGAACAACCCATTGAATTAGTAATGTGTGTCTCTCGTAATGCAGGTGGCGAGCCCGTCGACAAGGGCGCTGAAAAAGGGAGAGAAGTGGAGAAGGAGACTGCCCTGCCGGGTGCTGGTATTGATGTTTCAGAGCGAGTCGAGGTCACAACAGTAGAAGGAAGCATCCCGGTGCCTAGCGCCGATGTATCCAAAGATGCTGAGACTATCGAAGCTTTAAAAGACTTGGATGGTCGTCATATGGATGACGAAGATGACATTACCGGCACCAAAGAGGCCGACGATGATGATGATGACGAAGAACCCCTGGCCAGTCGAAAAGCCAGACAAGAGAAAGAGTTGGTTTCAAAGAAGGTAGGAGATGAGGCTTTGGACATAGTCCCTCTTGCAGAATTCGATCCCAAAACTGGGATGATTGTGAAAATCCAGTCCAAGTCCATCAGCCGGCAGCTTCACTTCGCAAACCCTGATGACTTCCCGGCTTCCCTCTCCAGTAGAAGGAAGAGAAAAGAGGTGGAAGAGGAGACCTCAGAGGAGTCGGATGCTCCCCTTGTGGACAAGCGGAAGAGGAAGAAGGGGGATCCATCCGAAGCCGACAAGGAGAGGCTGGAGAGGCAGAGGCAAGAGAAGAAATCAAAGCGTAAATAGGATGTTTGTAGTTTGTTGGTATTTTGTCTTTAGGTTTTCCACTGGCCAGGAAATGTAATTGTGAGACTGGTCCTCACTTTTGTTTCTAGGTTGTTTTTCACTTTGACGATTCGTAGTACATAAACAAGGATTTATCTCTTCTTACATCATTATGTACCTGTATTCATAGAAACTTTCCATGTTTAGTCGTTAGCCAACTATTGATAATTATAAATCAGTCAATCAACAGGAAGAAGAATGTTCATGCTATGTTACACTGTTGTATCAAAGTTTAGTGCTTGCATATGAGTGCCTGGTGCCCCCCAATCAGTTGTTACCGTAGCATCTGTCTGGGGTTTACTAGGGATTGATTAGTACTGTCGGCAAGTTGCCCCCTATTTCTGAATACGGGGGTATAAGAGATTTCATGGGATATCAGTAATTCAGTCAACCCTCATTCCTTTAGCAGGGAATAAGTTCTTTCTCAGCGCTCAATCGGAGACGCTTTTATACTCTCTCCCTCTCTGGAGAGTTAGAGTTCGAGCTCAGCGATTCACTCGCTCCCCGATCCTTCAGCGGGAAAGGAGCTCTTTCTCAGCGCTCAATCGGAGACGCTTTTATACTCTCTCCCTCTCTGGAGAGTTAGAGTTCGAGCTCAGCGATTCACTCGCTCCCCGATCCTTCAGCGGGAAAGGAGCTCTTTCTCAGCGCTCAATCGGAGACGCTTTTATACTCTCTCCCTCTCTGGAGAGTTAGAGTTCGAGCTCAGCGATTCACTCGCTCCCCGATCCTTCAGCGGGAAAGGAGCTCTTTCTCAGCGCTCAATCGGAGATGCTTTTATACTCTCTCCCTCTCTGGAGAGTTAGAGTTTTGTGCTTAGGCAGCTCCGATTATGGTACACCGCCGTTATTCGTGGAGTGGATGTCGACTTTCGTGTCCTTCATACTCTCTCTCTACTTTGGAGAGTTAGAGTCACAGATCACGCAGTCTGCAATTATGCATTCTCATCAAACTCACCCTTGATGTGTACTTTAACCCGTGCTCCGTGGATTAAAGCTAGTCGGACAAGCAGTCAGAGCCTTTGCCCAAGCCTTGGGTTCTTCTGATTAGTTTACGGGAGGAACCGTTGGCACCGAACTTCGGGTACCTGCATTATTCGCATTGATTTTCATAGGCAAATAAATAAAGATGCAATAAAGGTAGATGACACACAGTATTTTTATAGTGGTTCGGTCGAATCATGACCTACGTCCACTTTATAATCTCTTGCCTTAAGGAATTAGACCGTTCTAGGCAAGTCATGCCCTGTACATAGTTTTTTAACAAAGCAAAAGAATAAATTCGACACTTCTCATGTCAAATATGGCCGTAAATGTTGGGCATTCCACACTCTGGGGATTTCCTTTCCATCTACGGTTGCCAGCCTGAAGGTTCCGTTATCAAGCTTACTGAGAATAGAGTATGGTCCTTCCCACTTCGCTCCCATATGAGTTGGGGGTGGAAAGACACGTTTCAGAACCAAGTCTCCGGGTTCCCAGGTCCGGGCTCGGACCTTTTTGTTGTAATATCTGGCGACCTGTTACTTGCATCTCAGAGCACGCAGGTCGGCTTCATCCCTCTTTTCTTCGATCATATCCAGGGACTCAAGGAGCAATTCATTATTGGTCATGGGATCATAATAGGTCACCCGATGAGAAGGTACTTTTATCTCAACCGGGATTACTGCTTCCGTTCCAAAAGCAAGGGAGAACGGGGTATGTCCTGTTGCCGATTTATATGTTGTCCTGTAGGCCCATAGTGCCAAGGGCAATTCATCAGCCCACATGGCCCTAGCCCGCTTCATTCTTCTTTTCAAGATGGACTTAATTACTTTATTTGCCGCTTCGACTTGCCCGTTCGACTGCGGGTGCGCCACAGAGGTATACCGATTCTCGATGTGGTATTTTTGGCAGAAATTTCTGAATTCAGCACTATCGAACTGAGTCTCGTTGTCTGTTATCACAATCTTCGGAATCCCAAATCGACAGATGATGTTTCTCACGATGAAGTTGATCACTCGTTTAGTTGTGATTGTAGTTAGTGGTTCTGCCTCGACCCACTTAGTGAAATAATCTACGGCCACAATAGCGAACTTTGCTCCGCCCCTTGCTATGGGGAGACTTCCTATGATATCAATTCCCCACATAGCAAATGGCCATGGACTCATCATTGTTTTTAACTGGCTTGGAGGCTCTCTAGGTATCTTTGAAAATCTCTGGCACGCATCACATCGTCGTGCATATCTTACTGCATCCTTGTTTATGGTAGGCCAGAAATAACCATGTCGCAATACCTTTTTTGCCAAAGTTTGCCCTCCAGTGTGGTCGCCACATTCGCCTTCGTGGACTTCTTGCAGCACACGTTTGATGTCATCGTGGACTATACACCGAAGGAGGGGCATTGAAAACCCTTGTCTATAAAGAACTCCGCCTTGCAGTACGTATCGGGCAGCTTTACGAATCATTTTACGCCTCTCGCTTTTCTTGGTCGAAAGCGCTCCATCCATTAGGAAATTCTTTATAGGGGTCATCCAAGACTCCCTTTCTGGTTTCGTCTCTAGTACTAGGTCGATTTCCATCTGATCAATGCTGGGGGACCGGAGTACTTCAACGGGGGCTAGCCCGATCACTTCAGGATTGTTAGAACTAGCCATCTTTGCCAACTTGTCCGCCTGCTGATTTTCTGACCGCAGAATATGAGATATGCTGTAGTGATCAAACTTATTCAGCAGTTCTTTCACTTTCTTTAAGTATAGAATCAATCTTGCACTTTTAGCTTGGAATCTTCCAGTGACTTGATTCACAACTAACTTGGAGTCGCAGAAGATGTTCAGCTTTGTGACTTCTAATTCCTTTGCAATCCTTAATCTAGCTATCAGAGCTTCATATTCAGAATCGTTGTTAGTGGCCTGAAACTCCATACGGATGGCATAGGTTATCAATCGTTTCTCGGGGGTTTCAAGTACTATTCCAGCGCCGGATCTTTCGTCGTTCCTAGCACCATCAGTATATAATCTCCAGGCATTAGGATCAAAAAGTAACTTTGAGGGTTCCACTTCTTCGTTTGCAACACCTTCTTCAGGAACAGTGAATTCTGCGATGAAGTCGGCTATCACTTGCCCCCGAATTGACCGTCTGGGCTGAAAGTTTAAGTCGAATTGACTTAACTCTATGTTCCATTTGAGTAACCTTCCAGATGCCTCCGGTTTCTGTAAAACTTGCTTGAGTGGATGATCAGTGTATATGGTGATAGGATGTGCCTGAAAGTAGTGCCGAAGTTTTCTGGAGGCAATCAGTAAACTATACGCCAGTTTCTCTACTCGTGGATAATTACGCTCTGCTGCTGTCAATTTTTTGCTCACATAATACACAGGTCTTTGGACCTTATCCTCTTCCCTTACCAACGCTGAGCTGATCGCATGGGATGACACTTCCAAATACACGAATAAATCCTCGTGATCTATTGGTTTAGATAGAATGGGAGGTTTCTCCAAGTGCCTGAGCAAATTCTGAAACGCTTCCACGCAGTCAGGTGTCCATTTAAAGTGGCGTTTTCCTCGCTTTGTTAATTCGAAGAATGGGATGCACTTATCCGTAGCCCTGGAGATAAATCTGCTTAGTGCGGCCACTTTTCCGGCAAGGCTTTGCACATCCCTAATTTGCCTAGGTTCCTGAATGTTTCTGATTGCCACGATCTGGTCCGGATTAATCTCGATACCGAGCGAACTGACAATGAATCCCAAGAATTTTCCAGAAGCAACACCGAATGAACATTTGGTTGGATTGAGTTTCATTCCATACTTTCGAAGAATGCCGAACATCTCTGCCAAGTCAGTAGTGTGTTCAGAGGATTGCTTGGATTTAACCAACATATCGTCGACGTATACTTCCATGGTTTTCCCGATTTGGTTATAAAACATTCTGTTGACCAAACGTTGGTACGTAGCGCCTGCGTTCTTCAAACCAAAGGGCATTACTACGTAACAATATAATCCCAGATCTGTGATAAAACTAGTATGCTCTTGATCTGGAACATGCATTGGAATTTGGTTGTATCCTGAATAAGCATCCATAAATGAGAGAAGCTCGTGACCTGCCGTCGAGTCTACCAACTGGTCAATTCGAGGTAATGGGAAACTATCTTTTGGACAAGCTTTGTTCAAATCCGAGAAGTCGATACACGTTCGCCACTTCCCGTTGGCCTTCTTTACCAGGACTGGATTCGAAATCCAGTCTGGGTAGGTTGAATCTCTGATAAACCCATTACTCTTTAGCTTTCCAACCTCTTCTTTCAAGGCAGCGGACCTCTCTTGGCCCAGCATTCGCCTTTTTTGCTTTACTGGAGGATGCTTGGGGTTAATGCTCAAAGAATGGCTCATGATTGATGGGGATATCCCGCACATGTCCGCGTGGGTCCAAGCAAATACATCCAAGTTGTTCTTTAAGAAATTCGTCAATTCTTCAGCAAGATTCGGACTTAACTGGGCTCCAATCTTAAGGACCTTCTCTGGGTCACTGTCATCGATTGGCACATCCACAGTTGCCTCGTTGGGAGTCGCCATTCTGCCCCCGGGTTCTTGATCCTCTCTGGGATCTATATCCTCGGGCATCTCTCTGGGCAACTCTCCAACAATTATCCTCTTTGGTTGCTATAAGGTCTCCGCCCCCGAAGGGGGAGAAGTGCCTTTAGTTTTGATATCCCCTCCGTTGCGAAGCAACTTTAATTCGGCAACATAACATGCTCGCGCAGCAACTTGATCCCCTCTGACGATACCAATGCCAGCTTCTGTGGGGAATTTCAATAGCAAGCATCAGGGGGCTATACAGGCTCTGAACTTTGCGAGGGCCGGTCGGCCCAAGAAGGCATTGTATAGCGATTCAACATCCAAAACCACAAAGGGAAGGATTCTCACTCTCTGGCGTTCTCCTTCCCCAAGTGTAACTGGCAACTCTACATAACCCATTGGAGCGGTGGATGCTCCGTTGAATCCACGGATCCATCCTTGGCAGGGTTTCAAGTCCTTTATTTCAAGATTCATCTGGTCAAAGGCCTTTTTGAAAAGAATATTAACGGAACTCCCATTGTCTACCAGGACCTTATGAACAGTGGCTGGCCCTATGGGTATCGTAATTACAAGTGGATCTTCAGTTGGAGCATGGACTCCGATGCTTTCTCGCTCTCGGAAAACAACATCATCGGTCATCATCTTCTGCTGCTTCACCGGGATATTGTCCTCGGGGTTGCTACATTCCCCCACCTCGAGGTGTTGTTTGGCTGCATTGACGTATTGATCTAATGCTTTGGAACTGTGCCCAGCAAGATAAAGTCCACCGATCACGGTATTGATAACAATATTCTTTCCTTTTTGCTGAGCAGTTGGCCTAGCAGCCAGTTGATTTTGATTCTGATTTGGGGCCTGCACTGCTTGCCCCCTGTCCCTAGGCGTTACTCTGTATTCATCTAGCTTCCCTTCTCGAAGCGACCTTTCGACTACATCCCTCAGGTGACGACATTCATTCGTCGAATGGCCGTGGATTTGATGAAAGAGACAAAACTTCCCTGTCTCACGCTCTTTCTCTGTTGACTCTCTAGGAGGTGGCCTCTTATTCTGGAGGACTTCGTACGCAACCATGAAGATATTTTCCAGAGTATCACTTATGGGTGTATAACTTTCAAAGGCCCTGGGACGAGTCCTTCTCTGGGAGTCGTTCCCTCGGCCCCTCTTCCGGTTGTTGCCGTTGGCATTGTTATTGTTGTTACCTGGTCGGCGACCACCCTGGTTCTGATTTCCGACGTTAACTTCAACTTTCCCCGAGCTGTCTCCAGTCTGTTTGATGGCGACATTGCTCTGAATTTCTTCCTTATCAGTTGTTTTAAGCTTTCGATTTGCGTATACCTCTTCCTGGCGTAGATGTACATTGGCTTTCTCATAGAATAACTCTCTGGTATGGGGCGGTTTGCCTGCCAAGTACCTCCCGAATTCAGTGTCCTTATCCACTCCGTCAATCAGTGCCGCGACGATGGTCGGTTCATGAGGGTCTTTAACTTCAGTGGCGGCCAAATTGAAACGATCCAGGTACATCTTTAGACTCTCGCCTGGTCGCTGTTTGACAAGGAATAAATCGATCACGCTTTTTGTCTTCTGTGCGTAGATACGGAATTGTTCTACGAACTTCTCGCTCAGCTCCCTGAAGCTAGAAATCGATCTCGCCGGCAGGCGAGTAAACCATAGCAAAGCAACGTCCTCCAGGAATATGGGAAACGCTTTACACTTAACCGCGTCAGAAGCGGCGGCAGCGGTCATCGACCAAGAGTATCTCATTAGGTGCTGAACAGGATCAGATCTTCCCGCATATCGGTTCATTTGTGGCATGTTGAAACGTCTTGGAAAAGTCGCATCCAAAATATCGTCAGTAAAAGGGGTGTGACTGCGGTCGATCCCCCAATCCTCGTTCCGCTGTCCACGGCTGTCGACCAGAATCTGGTGAACCATGGCTGCGACATTTGCACTAGTCAAAGGAGGTTCAGGGTCAGTGCCTCTGGCCCGACGAGGTTCTCTGATCTCTCTTCGGGGAGCAGCCACAAAATCCGGGGCTCGGATAGGGCTTCGCTGCCCCCTGTTATCATGGGTATGCGTGCGGCGACGGGGCTGAGGTGGTCTGTCATGCACAGGACTGTTCACATCTCGAGTCCTGAGAGCCGTTGCTTGACCATTCATATTACGGTTTGTGGGCCCCGCCCCTAGTTCTTCTTCTTCCTGTGAGGGCAGAGTCCCGAACCGAAGCTGTTCTATGTTTTCGGCTCTCTCATACGGTCGCCGCAGGGGTCTTGGCGATTCTTCAGATGAAGAAGAATATACTGGGGTGAGTGGACGAACCGGTGATGCTCTTTGCCTTATTAGCTCATCAAGTCTTCTATCCATAGCCGTCAAATTTTGTCGTAGGATGGAACTTTCCTGCCTTTGGGCAGCCAACTCATCAAACAACCTATTCCACATTTCGACGAAGCGAGAGAGATCCCCTTCAGTGACGGGAGCGACAGGATCATAGTGGTCATCATCACTCTATCTTATGCGCAAAGAGCTCGAACCGGGTCGAGCAGAGGTTCCAGGACGATAGGAGTGGGTCATAGGTTCTTTCCCAGGTCGAATTGTATTCTGACCATCAGTTCGGATGGCTGCGGTTCGTGGAGGGCGATTCGCTGCGCCCCCCTGAGATCGACTCGTGGTCGTGGTACGCGGAGGCTGCGAGGTGTTGCCCCGGGACCGAGTAACAACCCCTTCAGTAGCACGGATCGTCTCATTCTCATCGACTCGGAACGAGGTGTCTTCGTCGGATCGGATCGCCCCCTGCGCTCCGCGATCCAGAGTTTCTTCGTTGCCCAGTTCGTGCACACTCTCCTCAATCGTTTCGTTGGTCTGCGAAACTTTAGATCTTTTTCCAACCATGATATCCGAATCGCTGGAATCCTCAAAGAAGCGAATGGCGAAACCTTAAGACTGAGTCTCTCAGTGAAAGCACCAAAAATGTTAGATCGAAATTTGGACCTAACACCCAAATTGTTACGAACAGTAGAGAATTTCAAATGAAGTACAAGGAAAAAGAAAAGAACACTCAGAATTTATAGTGGTTCGGCGTTAACAAGCCTACGTCCACTTTATATCTTATTGATTATGCTTTAAAAGCTAATACAACAATGATTTCTCTCAATATTTCAGTTGTTTGACAACAATGGCGGATTCAGAACTCAATATTGCCAAAAAAGATCCCGAAAAATGCCAAGCTCTGGGCTATTTATAGCTGATTTTGTCAGGCGGATCGTGGACACGTGGCACGAATTCCGAGAGTATCGGATCGTATCGCCACCCTTGAAGAAACAGTCAAATTAGCCGTTGTGGACAGGTGTCGTGATCTGCTTGAAAATCGGATCGTGCAGATGGGGAGAATTGGTCCAGATGACGGTTGGGGACACGTGTCGCCAGATCCGTGTGATTCGGATCGCTGAAGACTAGCTCGCGCTTGAACAGGTCTGAGGGTTCGCCATGCACCAGGGGATCGGATCGGTTCGCTCGGGGTATCAATGTGAGCTTGGATCGGATCGCCCAGCTACGTCGTTCGTTGATGAGATGGGGCGATCCGTAGAGACGCGATCCGATATTTGGGCGAGACGATGGTGCGCGATTCGATATCGGGCGAAACGATGATGCACGATCCATTCCTTCATGTTCTTAGATACTGTGGTTTCATGCTTTCCTCTTACGAATGATCCTGGGTGGCTCGATCAAAAAGTGAGCCAAGCTCACATTGATACCCCGAGCGATTCGGATATCTAAGAACATGAAGGAATGGATCGCGCATCATCGTTTCGCCCGATATCGAATCGCGCACCATCGTCTCGCCCAAATATCGGATCGCGTCTCTACGGATCGCCCCATCTCATCAACGAACGACGTAGCTGGGCGATCCGATCCAAGCTCACATTGATACCCCGAGCGAACCGATCCGATCCCCTGGTGCATGGGGAACCCTCAGACCTGTTCAAGCGCGAGCTAGTCTTCAGCGATCCGAATCACACGGATCTGGCGACACGTATCCCCAACCGTCATCTGGACCAATTCTCCCCATCTGCACGATCCGATTTTCAAGCAGATCACGACACCTGTCCACAACGGCTAATTTGACTGTTTCTTCAAGGGTGGCGATGCGATCCGATACTCTCGGAATTCGTGCCACGTGTCCACGATCCGCCTGACAAAATCAGCTATAAATAGCCCAGAGCTTGGCATTTTTCGGGATCTTTTTTTGGCAATATTGAGTTCTGAATCCGCCATTGTTGTCAAACTACTGAAATATTGAGAGAAATCATTGTTGTATTAGCTTTTAAAGCATAATCAATAAGATATAAAGTGGACGTAGGCTCGTTAACGCCGAACCACTATAAATTCTGAGTGTTCTTTTCTTTTTCCTTGTACTTCATTTGAAATTCTCTACTGTTCATAACAATTTGGGTGTTAGGTCCAAATTTCGATCTAACACGGTGCAATATGTTAATTGGGTTGAATCATTTGTGTTTTCTCATTTCAACTGAAGAATAGTTAGTTTCAGATTTTTTTTCAATCTTGAAGATTTGTTAACATAAATCTTTTAGAAAGGTAAGAAGGAACGATCTTTTAGAAACTTAAAATCATCTGAAATAATGCAATTATTGTTCAGGGATAAATAGAGAAGTTTCCAAAGTAAGCAGTCATTGTTCGGTTAGCCGGAGAAGAAAATTGATTTCACCAATTCCGAGTTGTTACTTTTCTCAGGATGTCTCCCTTCCCTTATTATTTTTAAGTACACATCTGTAGCCATAAATGTTAAATGCTTCCCATACATTTGTGGATCACTAGTGGGAACCTTGCATGAAGTTTTCCACACAATAAACATGTAAGATTAATAGGTTTTGTTTTTTGCTATTTAGATCTCAAACTACATATGGTTTCATTATTTTCCCTTTGTATGCTGGTACTGATTTCATCGTTTTCTCCTTGTATACTGATACTGTTGTAGTGCGGTACTGTTTTAGCTGCAAATTCTAATATCAGTGTTAAATCTAAATCAAATCCCTACTCTGACCTTAGAACTAACTAAAATCGTTTTAGAATAGTAAAAAAATAATCTTTTTAACCATATGCTTCATTAATCACTTGGTATTGGTTACATCTAAATATAAACAACAGGTTAATATTTATTATTTTCATATAATATACACATCTTTGGAAAATTGTAATAAAGTAAAGTAAATAAAAAATCAGTGGATTATAGAATAACAATCTTAAAAATTATAGATGAGAATGACATAAAAATTATGACATAGTCAAATTGTGAAGCTGTGAAAAATAACTCGTCAAATTCAAGAGTGGAAGAATACTGGGTTTGAACTTTGAATACGACCAAGTAGTGCAAGATATGGAAATATGATGAATCATACGCAAGAAAGGAATACTTGAATACATAGCGCTGTTGTTGTTTAGTATCATAACAGACTAATAGACCAAAATAAAAACTAGAAATAAAATGAACATAAAGTCAATCTTATGTTGAGAGAATAAGCATATGTTAATGTTATTGCATCCATACATGGCTACTGCACAAATGAACATCAACTTAGGTTGAGAGAATTTAGCTTGCTTATCTATTTTAAAGATTTTATGGCATGTTAGTATGTAACGGAACATATATGTGTAAAGGAGGATGTTCGATGCCTCCTATATTGTAATAAAGACTCGCAGTCAAGTGAAAGCCACTCTAACCTGCAATGTTCGTTTAGAGTACAGAAATAAATTTGCTTATTTAATTATTTTGGATGTCAATGGCTATTTTTTCTTATTTTTCTTCGTTGTTTTTAATTATTTAAGGTCTTAATTTGTTGTTTTTTCGATTGAAATGATAATAGGGATAGAGCGACTGCTTCCATGTGATCGCTGTAATCTTTTGCAGTTAAACTTTTCTCCTCTACTATCTTCAAATTTATGTTATTCAGTGCTTGAATTTTGAAATTTTACCTGATAGTTCATTTTTTGCAATGTTCATGCCATTATTTTTAATGAATATTGGTGTGTTGTATTGAAACATTTGTGGTATACAGTAAATCGTTGATACTGTTGTTGTATAATGATGTTTGGTTGTGTCAATCTAACAATAAACTATTTAGTCGCAATCCCTTGATAAAAAGTTACATACAAATTTGTTTTTACACACCAACTGCCTGTTGGTAGCCAGATTCTGAAAAAATCTACTAAGTAAATTTGCTTGTTTAGTTGGAATAAATATTTAATTCTTTGATTTGATCAGCGTCTTTTTGTTAGCCATAACTTTCTATTGAATTATTTCTTTGTTTCTTTGTATTTTTTCAAGCTTTTTGTATTTTTAGATCGGCTTTTCATCCATTTCTTATTTGGTTGTTTGTAGTAAAAAAAGGGGGGGATATACGGTCTTAAATCTGCGCTTTGTTATGTGCTTTGAAATCTTGGATTTATCTGTAAAAGATCAAGATTTTTGGGAATTCATATGCATTCTTCAATGTTCTGTGGATATTTTTTGAAAACTAGTTTAATAATTATATAAGCTAATGCACTCAAATTCAATTTCTACTACATAAAAGAAAGAAGAATTATCCACTTAGCTGATATTCATGAGGCATAAGGGCAACTGGGAAGGATGGAAAAGAGGATTTGAACTGAAATAATTACCTAATTGTGAATTTGCTAGCTCTAACTTATTGTTATGGAATTCCTTAATCTAAATGCTTGGATAATGTTTCTGTATGATTATCTTTTAAATGCATTAGTTAATAAGTCAGAACAATCGCACTATCTGAATCCCATAGTAATTTTATCGTTAACTTATCTTTTCAATTGATACAGTGGGAAATTGCTTACAACTTTGGCAGATGCGATGAATAGTGGTGGCTTTATTTAATTTGAGAAAATAATGTACAATTTAGTAGCATTTGGCACAGGATTAGCAGCCACTATAGAGATTACTGTTTATGCTAAGAAAGCTCTTTAAAATTTGCAGGCTGAGGGGGAACTGAGTTAAAGTTCTCTACCCACGACAAGTCTTCCCATACATATGCAGCTTAGGTACTGTTTGTATATATATATAAACGTAGCCATATATCTACTTTCTCTTGAATACACTGACTGCTATTTACCTCTTATTACTTCTTTTCTTTATACCAGATTAATTTTGAAAAAAAATGAGAGATCTATTCTTTTATTTTTGTCACCTGGTTATTCTTTTCCTTGACCAATTTCTGAACATTCAAGTATGTTACTGATTCAATGAGTACACAGCCGGCCCTATAGCAAAGCGAATGAAGCAGTCACTTAGGGCCGCATAAAATTCAGGGCACACGCTAATACGGAATTGCTCGTTCCAGGAAAAAATCGCACCAAAATCTCAAAACGATAAACATGATCGACAATAGCAACAACGAATTCATCTCGACAGGCTCGGTATCGACATCTGATGGCAAGGGCAGGCAGTCGCAAACTCAAGGCTCCGGACTTTGCAATTGGCAAATCTGATTCTGATCTAGGGCATACAGAGATAGAGCAGAAATTCGACATCAGCTGTTGTTGAAAATTGGGATTGTGGCTGTGGTTGAATCAAATTTCTTTACTTGCGGTTATGGTAGAAATGAATCGTAAAAAGGTAAATCTGAAATATTTTAGCTGTATATACTAGCTTGTTATCAATTGAATCCTTATTCTCGAAGTATGTGTATTCCCAAGTTCAGTTATTCCTAATTGTGCTAAAAATGCTTTTGCGGTCTCAGTATGTTACATTAATCCGTAATATTCATCATCCATGTTTCACTGCCAAACGTAGTTGTAACGAGCAGCCGAGATTGAGAAGTTTGGAATAAAAATTTCAGTATAAACTCTGGTATTCATCTGTAATTTTCAACAAAGGTTAATGGGAACTCACACAATTGTTTTGAAGAATAGTCTATGTACGTGATCCTTTTTAGCTTAAGCATCAGTAAACCATAGAGCAATAATTATTGGTTTCAAAATTTTGGTTAAAAAGATTGAGATAGACTGACAGAAACCAAAATTGGTCCTTGCGAACTTCTAGCTATGGAGTAAATAAAGTTATTTCTTTTTTCCCCCTCTTCTCATTATTCGTTAACATAAATTAAGTTCATTGTTTAGTTAATGATATATTTTTAGTTAGTTTAAAGGGCATTGGCTTTTTGATTGGCTTTAGGCACCAAATATCCTAGGACCGACCCTGAATGAGTAGTAACTTTATATCAGTCATTGGGTTCTATGAAGGAGTTGGAGTTGAAAGCTGAAACTGATGGTTCGAAGAGCTATCCAGCATTGGAGAAAAAAGCCTTGTTGTATGAAAAATTAGCTAGAGGTGAATTGTTAGATGAGGAAGAAAAGGACAAGTAGTTGTGGACTTCTTTAGAAAAGCACCACCCATGATAACCACAAGCAAATAGCAGAACAAGATACTCAGGACATCCAATTAAATGAAAATCTAAAGAAACAAATAGTAATGATTTACCAGACTCAAAGCCATTTGGATTTGGAAGAACCGGCAAAACAGTTGATAGAGATGAACATAAATGCTTTATAAGGGAAATTCATGAAGAAGCAAAGAAGGAAATGAAAATGGTAACAACAACAAAATTACGTATGCAGAGCAAGAAATTGCACGTGGACAAAAGTTAAAACATGCTTATCTTAGAAAAAAGCTTGACAAATTGATGGCTGCTAAAAATGCTACAAAAAATGAGCTGATGTTGGTATTGCTAGCCGCTAGGGCCTAATTCTTGGAGGATATAAATGGATATTATCATCATGGTATGTGTTTCTATCATATCTATTATATTACGATGTCATAATTTTCTTGGTACCCCGAGCTAGTCAATATTACAGACTATAGGTATCAATTTGAATGATGAAAGGTGTACTATACTTCAAGTTTCAGTTGAATAAATTAGAGGATATATAACAGTACCCCACTGACAAATTCGTAGCTTAAGTCTCAATCCCATGTTTGAACTGTACCCTGTAGTTTGGATTGTTATTCTATATTAACTGAAATTCATGCCATTAAGGTTTAAATTCTAGTGCTACATGTTATGATGCTTTCTTTCTGGAGCTTTAGCATCTCAATATTTATTTTTCTCCCTTTTTAAATTTGAAAACACTTTCATATGACAAGAATAATCACTTCTAATTAATGCTGCTCGAGATTAATGGGTCAATGATGGCCACATGGTACGCGGTGAGCAGACCTTAAATAAAGTCAGTCTTTTATTCTCAACTATAAACCGTTAATTACAATTTTCTACATTTATTTCTTGGGTTTTGAGACATGTTATCTTCTTCTTTTTGTTTAAGTATATCTTATGATAGAATCTGGATGCATGAAGCATGAAGTATGCGATGTGGTTGTTTCTAGGAGGACGTGTTCAGGTTAAGGTTTTTGCAGTATTTGGTAATGAAAGGGAGGTTGAGGTTTTGTTGAAAGAGTGCACTAGTTCTGTTTGCAAAGATTTGAAGTGGTTAGGGAGTGAGGAGTTGTCGATGGTGGTGTGTGTGGGACATTGCGAAGAGTGATATTCATAGAGTAAATTGAAGGATGATGAAGCTGTATAGTGTAGAACTGGTAAGGCAATGAGGTGTTGTGGTATGTGGAATAGGGAAACAATGTAGATCGAAAAGTTATGGAACAGGTATGTGTGATAACCACAAACTTTCGTAGTACGAAAACAAGGATAATCATTGGAATATAACATATTTACAATAATAGCAGATCTCAGATAACAACATAACACATAAATCATTGCAGCAGAAATAGAAATGTCATCAACATCACAACATCAGAACATTAGAGTGGCACAGTTACAGGATACAACTTAGCAAATAGAAATAAGTCTAAAACTCCATCAAGCACAACATAGATCAATGATGTCTAAATGTCTCGAAGTATAAATAAAAAGATAAAAATGTTCTTCATCTTCTTTCCCTAAGCATGCCCCCAATCCAGAATGTGTCCATAATAACCTGAACCTGTCACTTGGCTGCTCGTGTGAAAAAGAGGACACCTGAGTTTGCAAAGTGAAACAAACTACGAGTCAGTCGTGGGACTGGTATGAGAAATCTTTCCTAACTTATCTAAAAATATGGCTAATCACAGGACCACGCCGCTAACGCGGAACGGATTTACTCCATTGGATTGCC
This sequence comes from Allium sativum, assembly GCA_030737875.1. Taxonomy (NCBI): domain Eukaryota; kingdom Viridiplantae; phylum Streptophyta; class Magnoliopsida; order Asparagales; family Amaryllidaceae; genus Allium; species Allium sativum. The sequence continues at coordinate 328,476,105 of CM060926.1, forward strand.
AGTGCATAAGTTAAATAAATTTTTATTCAAAACAATGCAATTCTTTTTAGAAAAATGAAATCATTATAAGACTCAAGTCCCATCACACAATGCAACGCAAACCGAATGATAGAGTTTTACCTTATAATGATCAAGCATGCTTGATATGTAGAAAATAATATTTTAATATTATTATTAGTGTCTAATCAGTTTTAAAATACTTCAAAGTAAATGTATCAATCCTAGACGGCACAGTACCTCATCCTACTATGTCGCCATATATAGGTTTACAATCAAAACCATAATGTCGTATTGGAAATTGGGTCTTCATCATGAGTCAAGGCTAGGGATGATCTCCTTACCGATTCGAGACACTCTAGCAATGTCTCAGGATCCCCCGCAGTGAACCCTTTGATCCTGCAGGGCCTGTCCACAAATATGCCTTAGTGGATTAGTTATACCTGAACACACGTTTCCTGGTCCTATTGAACCTATAATTTGGTCACTATCGACCAATAAATTCGAGGTACCTCATAATCCATCAACCACATAAGTAAAATGTCAGGGCTTGCAAAACCCTGATACCACTTCTAACTAGAAAAAAACATGTGCACTCCCTGCGTTCCCTTGTCCCGTTTCTGACTCTTACCAGGGTGTGAGGCTCGCGAGGTAACACTATACACAAAGCTATGCCGAAATAGGCTATGCTTTGATCATCAACCACAAGGCTCTACTTTTCAACAAAAGCCTCAATCATTTGAACTGACAAGACCCGAACTTCCCCGTGAAGGAAAGCACGGATTGCGTTGAGGACAAGACAAAATAGAACGCAAACGGAAGAACATTTCATTGTATATTACAACAATTCCATCAGATACAAAAATATACAGAGTATAAATGAATAAATTACATTCGATAAATATCAGAGATTACAATAAATTACATAGCAGCGGAAAAATTACAAAACACAACTGAAAGTGATACACAGATACAGAGCTTTCCGAGCATCGTTCCAGCTGTAAATCAGGACCCTATGGATATAAATCTGCAAAACCAAAACTACTAGCTGCCCGTATGGAAAATAGGGGCACCCAGAGTTTAGGTTAAAACAATCAACTCCAGGTCAGTCATGTGACTGGTGTGAGAACTAAAACAGTTATTCAAAACTTTACTTTAGAAGAGAGTAATTCAAGGGACCACGCCGTATAACACGGAACGGGTTTCCTCCCAAGAATACCAGTGCATATAACAAAACAGCGCAATGCTTTTTGGAAAAATGAAGCTATTATAAGACCCAGGTCCCATCACACAATGCAACGCAAGCCGGAGGATAGGGTTTTACCTTATAATAGCCAAACATGCTTGGTACGTCAAAACAAATCATTTGATACTATTATAAGTGTATAGTGTCAAAACAATTTCAAATCATAAATATAAATCATAGGCGGCATGGGTACCATCTATCATGTCGCCATACTAGTTCTACAATTAAAACCGCAATATCACGTATTGGAAATTGGATTTCCGTCATGAGCCGAGGCAAGAGTTAAGCTCATCTCCGCGTTCGAGACACTCTAGCAAATGTCTCAGGACCCCACTCTGATCCTTGGATCTTCAGGGTCGGTCCTCTCTTACTTTTGAGGATCAGCAATTCCTGAACACACGTTTCCCGGTCCTTACAGACCTATATCCGAGGCGCCTCGTATTCCAACAACCACACAGGTGAAAAGTATATAAATGTCAGGGCTGGTAGGTCACTGACACCACCCTAGCTAGAAAGAAACGTCGTGCTTTCCTTGCAGTCACTATCCCGTTTTTGACTCATACCGAGGTGTGAGGCTCGCGAATTCACGTTATACACAAAGCTACGTCACACAGACCGTGCTTTGATCATCAACCACAAGACTTTGCTTTTCAATAGAAGCCCTGATCAATTGACACTTACGCGTGCCACACTGGCAATTCACTCCATGCGACTGATGTCCATCGATATACAACCTCTGAGCACGTACGTCTCAGAGAAGGGCGTTAAGCAAGAGAATAAATTCTCTGCCGCCAAACAGATGTATATTTAATAGAGATCAATCAACACAGAATAAAATCCAATGTCAGACACACAATCCATTTACAAGTTCGTTCTGGGTCTGAACGAAACCGGAGGCACTTTCCTCGCACATCCATCCATCTCCAAGTACGTCTGGAAGATCACCAACTGATTCCCTCATCTTGGGTGTACAGCCCAATCAAGATCATCAGTAATCACCCAAACGATGTGAAGACTTCCGGTCTTCAACCACCGTTTTCATCTTCGACATCTCGTCGAATCGCTTATTCAGAATGGGTATAACCCGGCCTTTCTGAAAAACCCACGTATATGATAAACAAATGTTACACAAACACAACAAACGCCTCATTCCAATTCAGAATATTCTTTTATTCACAGAATCACATTCTTAGGGAAAGGTTCCCATTAATTTTATCCAAGATAAATTCTTCTAAATTTATTCTATAATCTTTCTCTGGATATCATTTCTAACTAGTCAGGATTAGCGAACCACACCGAAGTAATTATTTATTTTATTTCCCAATCCCAACCTATTCATCCCATGGAGCAAAACTGGTAATACTCCATATCTAGCACCAGGGTGTTATCGGTAAAATTAATTACTATTTCACGTTCGAATCTAATTAAAGATTTAACTATCGCTTTGGAGCAAAACTGGTAGTACTCCATTCTCGATCACCTTTCAGATTTGATAATTTAAATTATCAATTCACTTTTTAATCTAATTAAAGATTCATTAAAACTCCACTTAGTTTCAATCATTTCAAAAATCGATATCCTGCCTTTAACTGGGTTAAAGAACCAATGTCATTAAAACACGATTCACGACAAACCCAAATCATATTTGATATTAAATACAAGGCTCTGAATAGAAAATATATCGGCTTATATTCAATATCAAATTCTGAAACCAACATATATCGTATTGGAAATAACGATATAAAATATATCTTTCAAATTCCCATAACAATATCTGTATAGTCACGAAATCCAACATCGAAATATTCCGAAGATAATTTCGATTCAACTCCAGTCCAATTCACGTATTGGGAATATTGATTATTTTTAAAATCACTTTCAAATTCAATTTATTTATTTCAAAAATAAATTGATTTTAATTCTAGTTCAAAACTAGTTCATTTCGATAAAAATCTATTTTTATCATTTCAAATGTGGATTTTTTCATCCTAGTTCTTTCCAATTCACATATTATGATTTTACACAAATTATCAATATTTTTAATAATTTTATCAAGGCTCGTACAATCGATTTCCAACGGCGGCCATCGAACTGCACTTACAGCGACCTTTTCTGAAATTGATTTGGACATAATTCCAAATCCAACCGTTCGATTTCAAATTTCTAATATTCATTGGAAAGCTCTTTTCGATACGAACCCAACGGTTCTGGTTTCAGGAGAATCCGACGGTCGGATCTCCCGCAATGTCAATTCGAAGTCAATGGTCGAAATTCACGAACTGCCGCGGCGCGTTCTAATCAGACCATTATATATATAATATATATATTATATATATTTCGTCGATTTCCTTTTTAAAACGTATTTTATAAATCGTTTTAAATTCATTTTCAAAATCATTTCAACTCTATATTCAATTTCAAATCAAAATTGAATATTTCCTATCATTACTATATAAATGATAATATTTTCAAAACGTTATATTTTGAAATCGCTTCTTTTCTATATTCATTATAAAAACGAATATAATCGATATAACTATCGTTCACATCAAAATAGCGCAACTCTAATCAACAGGGCTTTATATATTTCAATAAATTCGTTATTCTATTTAACAAATGAATATTTATTCTATTCAACACATGAATCTATATTTCTTTCAACACACGACTAATCTCAACACATGAGTACTGTCAACACACGACTATTTTTGTTATGTAAAATATTTTATAAAATTATGGTATCTATCGTTTGATTTTAATTAGACTCCACCGTGAAGTAGATTCTAATTGCAAATATGATAAAGATGTAATTTTTATTATTTAAAATATTTATTCAACACATGAACATCGTCAACACATGACTATTTTTATATTCAACACATGAATTCCCTTTTATAATATTCATTATTTTCCCGATTGGAATGAGACCCAATCCATCACCATATAATGTTAATTATATAGATTCCATACAACACATGTATATAATAGCAATGATAAACAATAAACCATCATCCAAAGTGCACCACACATCTGCATAAGCATCAAATATAAATAATCAACGCTTACACAGCCTGTCGACCAATCGATCGACATACAATTAAATAATTGGGATTAGTGTACGCCAAATATCATCCCAACACCCGTGTGGGGTTTCAAATCAACAAACACAGATTTTTATTTGTGCAGTAGGGCGATGTGCAAAATTTATCATCCCAATCAATATTAGTCAAATCAGTGCATATAAACAAATCGGCCGATTTGTTTATAAATATTTATTTATTCACTTTCACATTAAAATTTATATTTTTAACGATAAAATATTTATTTCAACCATCTACCTTTTATTATCGATTTCACATCATCATCACAAACAATTTTCACAACGCATCAATCAAACAAACAAGCCATCTATGGTCTGTGGATGGCGGGTGTCGGGTGCTGCTAAGCACCGTCTGCATCCTAGTATATATATATATATATATATATATATATATATATATATATATAACTAGAAAAAGAATTTTAGAGTGAGAAGTTCTCACCAATAGCTATCCCAACTCCACGACACTTCCTATGTAGAAAATCTTGTCGTTCTCGCCTTTTGTCACTTTCGTTGCCCGTAGCCACTACATATACAAAAATCACATTTTTATATTATTGCTATGTATATAAAAATCATATTTTTATCACTACTCTATATGGATAAAAATTCTATTTTTACATCGCTACCATATAGAGATAAAAATTCTATTTTTACATCGCTACTATATAGATAAAAATTCTATTTTTACATCGCTACTATATAGATAAAAATTCTATTTTCATATCGCTACTGTATAGATAAAAATTCTAATTTCACATCGCTACTATATAGATAAAAATTCTATTTTCACATCGCTACTATATAGATAAAAATTCTATTTTCATATCGCTACTATATAGATAAAAATTCTATTTTCACATCGCTACTATACAACGCTACTATATAGATAAAAATTCTATTTTTACATCGCTACTATATAGATAAAAATTCTATTTTTACATCGCTATTATATAGATAAAAATTCTATTTTTACATCGCTATTCTCTATATAAAAATTTCGCCTTTGCAAATATAAAGATTTCGCCTTTTCAAATATAAAGATTCCACCTTTTCAAATATAAAGATTCGCCTTTTCAAATATAAAGATTTCGCCTTTTCATATATAAAGATTTCTCTTTTTCATTCTCTATTATATAGAAATAATATTTTCAATACACTACTTATATAAAAATAGTATTTTTATATCCTCTACAATATAAAGGTCATATTTTTAACACTTCTATAATAAAAGATTATATTTTTATTATCTATATAATATGGAAATTATATTTTCAACCTTTACATACGATAAAAATTATATTTTTAACTTCCCTATCGAATAAAAATTCTATCTTTAACTTTCCTATCGAATAAAAATTCAGTTTTTAACTTTCCTATCGAATAAAAATTCAGTTTTTAACTCAAGGAAAATAAATAAAGCTTGAAATTAAAACTTACATTTTCTTTGAAGGAGAGGAGGGGTTCATTGCTCGTCCTAGGACTGAAGAAGGAGGAAACGGAGGGAGTAAGAGGGTCGGAGGGGATGTGGTGGCGGCGCAGGGTTTCAGGAGGGCGGGGGTACGGCGGGTTTTCAGAAGGAAAAGGAGAAGAGGAGGGGCGGCTACTGGGATGAGGTGGAGAGAGAAGAAAGGAGGAGGAGGAAGAAGAGGAGAGGGAGGTGGCGGCGCCCCACATGGGGCGGCGACGAGCTCAACGGGGGAGGCGGGCGGGGGGGGGGGGGGGGGGTCGCGATCCCCCCTTCTCCCCCCCTTTTTTTTCTCGTTTAGTTTTCTGATTTGAAGATAACGGGGGGGGCAACGGGTTTTAAGGGGAAGGGGAGAGATATTTTTTTTATTAATTTATTTTCAAAAAGTTGACTTTTTTCAAACGACCTCTAAACGAGAACACAATGGGATATGTATCGCAAGCTGATTCGATCGTTTCGATCAGTTTTCGTTGAATTTAAAATATGAATCTTTATATATTCAATTTAAACGCACATTTCAATTTACCAGGGTCACATACGAACTCTAAAAATTCCCGAAAAATATTTTCTAGTTTCGTATTGACGATACGGTCCTAACAAAACTAGTTTCATCGAATTCTGAGACCGTTGGAAAAATGGCCATTTCCAGTCGATTAAAATCAACTAAAACTGGTCAAACACGTTTTCCTTAGCCACACTCACATATTGATTCGAAAAATTATGAAATTTGAAACCTAGCAATAATTTGACATCACAGATCCAACAAAAGTGGTTTCGTCGAAATCCGAGGTCGTTTGCAAAATTTCTATTTTTAAGGGCCTGAATTCCATATCGACTATTCAGAATTTTCAACTGGACATATCTTTTGATTCCCGCTATGAAATTTCAATTTTTCGGATTCTTTGGAAAGGTATTCACAAATAGATCCTATTATTTTTGGTTTCGCTAAAATCCGGTTTGTTTTGCACCCCGTACATTCAATTGAAGTTTGAAATCGAATTATCGAACTACCGCGCCATTTTCAATTCTATTTATAATTATATAATTATTTATATTCTAACGATGACGTATATAATATATACGTTCGAATTCTATTCAAAATAAATTTCTCGTCGATATTATTTAAAATAATCCATTTTAAATGTTCAAAATTTACTAAAATTGCCAAAATAAAAATTTTAAACTGGCCCAGATTTTCGGGTTGTTACAATTTGCTTCTTGGCATGCCACATTGACAATTCACGCCATGTGATCGATAACTACCAATATATAACCTCTGAGCTCGTGCGTCTCAGAGAAGGGTGTTAAGCAAAAGAATAAATTCTCCGCAACCAAACAGATATATATTAGATAGAAATCAATTTACATGGAATGAAATCTAATGTCATACACACATCCATTTACAAGTCCGATCTGGGTCTGAACGAAACCGGAGACACCTTATTCTTCGTCCCGTATGTCCAATACGAAAGAGAGGTTCTTGCTTATCTGGAAAATCAACGAGTACATCCGGACAACTACCACTTTAACCCTTTCCTAGGAGCTACCCAGTGTCGGGCATCAGTAGCCGTCCATTCGATGTGAAGATCGTCGGTCTTCAATCACCGTCTTTAATATCTTCGATTTAAATCATCGTATAATTATTGGAAATGATATTGAACTCAGTCTTTTCAAATAATTCTCGCATATATATAATTTAAACCATTTCATATCGTTAATATTATTTTATAACGATTTATCGCTATTTTTATCTATGTAAAAATAGCTCAATTTAATTTAACGACGCTTCGGGTCAATGGGCGGCCCTGGCGCTGTTTTTATCCAAATTTGGTTTACACTTTTCTCGAAATCTAACCATTGGATTTTAACAAAATTTATATCGTTGGAAAGATCTTCCCAAAGCGGTCCTAAAGGTTCCGATTTTGGGAAAATCCGACGGTCGGATATTTCGGTATAATCATTTAAAGTTACGATCACGAAACGCGAACTACCGTGCGCGATTCGTTTAATTTTAATTTTAATTTATATATGAAATTATATATAAATGTAAACCATTCGACGATTCCACTAACGTGTTTAACACGCTAAGTAAAAGAATGTTTTTTTGGCATATCATATCTACGTGTTCATAATGTCAAATAAAATGTATTTCATTTACATGACAATTGAGCTAATGACAAATAAAAAAAACTAACTTGTATAAAAAGGGATATTTTATTTGTATATAGTTTCAATGCATGTTTTGACAATAAAAATAATTATTTTATTAACATACCAATTCTAATTCAACAAAATGATTAAAAAGTGATTCATTCATTTTGTTGACAATTCTAGTTCAACAAAATGACTAAAAAGTTATTATTCATTTTTGTTGACAATTCTAGTTCAACAAAATGACTAAAAAGTTATTATTCATTTTTGTTGACAATTCTAGTTCAACAAAATGACTAAAAAGTTATTATTCATTTTTGTTGACAATTCTAGTTCAACAAAATGATTAAAAATGACAATTTCATTTATTTAACATACAAATTCTAATGTATGATGTGACGATAAAGATGATTCTTTATTTTAATATCTAATTCCTTTAAATGTAACAGACATACTATGAAAATATAATAGTCATGGTCTAATCTGTTATTTAAAACCAAACGACAAATAAAAAGGTAATTATCTAATCTCTTTAATGAAACATGACAACGCTAAAAATGTCATTTTTATACTTCAATCTTTTTTTTTTTGAAAACAATGCTACATTAAAAATGTATTTTTTTTAATTTCAATCCTTTTATTGAAAACAATGCTACGTTAAAAATGTAATTTTTTATGCTTAATCTTTTTATTGAAAACATTGCTACATTAAAAATGTAATTTTTTTATGTTCAATCTTTTTATTGAAAACAATGCTACATTAAAAATGTAATTTTTTTTATGTTCAATCTTTTTATTGAAAACAATGCTACATTAAAAATGTAATTTTTTTTATGTTCAATCTTTTTATTGAAAACTATGAGCAATAAAAATATAATCTTTCATGTTACTTCTTTTTATTTAAACAAAGTGAAAATATAAACAAGATCTTAAATAACTAAGCTTTTTATTGCAACAAAATTTTGGTAAAAATATGTTCTTTAATAACCAATCTTTTTATTGCAACTAAAATGACAATAAAATATGTCTTTTAAATCTACTCTTTTTATTGTAACTAAAATGACCATAAAAATATGTCTTTTAGATCTACTCTTTTTTTTATTTGAAACGAAGTGACGGATAAAATATGGTCATTTTAGTTAGCATTGTACAACTTCCTTGTGCATGGTGATTCTCTTTGTTGGAGTTTAGATAAGAAACTAGTATATACGGTTAATTCTATGTATAATTTTATTAATTTTTCTGGAGTTTCTATATATCCTTTTAAATTCTTATGGAAGTCGAATGCTCCCCCCAAAGCTAAGTTTCTTATGTGGTTGATCATTCATAAGAAGCTTAATACGATTGAGCTTTTGAAAAGAAAGAATATCATATTTGATTGCAAGTGTTGTTTTTGTTATATTGGTGAGGAGCACGTTGATCATTTATTTTTCTCTTGTTTTTTTTTTTTTTGAAAACAAAAATGTGTGATCTTCTGAGAAGAAGAGAGCACACATGTAAATGAATATATAATAAAAAACATGTCTACAGAGTCCAACAAATAGCACATACGATTACAAGATGTAACCTAACACTGGTCTAGGGTTGTAAGGATCGTAGATAGATGAGGATAAACCACCGCCCATCTACTCCAATATCGAATTCCGGCAAAGCCACCACCCGATATTGAAGTATATCTACTCCAATACAATAACCCATAACCACTATATAATAACAAAAGAAATGAAATATAATATCACATAGAAGCTCTCTAACATAAATCCGAATGGATTACGAATCATCAATCCATACAGCAATCTTCAAAGCTCCCCAATAAAATCTATCATGGTGAGCACCTGAAAGAACTTCTACCAATGCATCCAGATAACTGCTAATACTACTTGATAATCAACACCCTGAATCTGCAGAAAACTCAACAAACTTATCAATAAAATGACACTCACATATATATATATATATATATATATATATATATATATATGGAAATATGCATATGTTAATATATATATATATAATATATATATATATATATATATATATTAATACATACTTATCTCTCATACATATATGTGAAGTAAAAGAATACAATGGGAGACTAATAAACTAATAAAAGCAATTAATAATCAATGCGATATGTATTACGAAAAAAAACTACTGATTCTAATGAATAGATACAAATTAAGTCTAACCTTAAACAAAAACCTCTGAAATCCCAATTTCCGGTATAACTTGTAATGTGAACTAGACATCCATTCCAAACAATCATAAGCTATTTTAATTACTAAATCATCAGTAGAGACAGAAATAGACTGAAAACATCTTTGATTTCTTTCAAACCAAATAAACCAACTTATTATAGTGACTAAAGAATCTAGAATGTATCTTTTACTACCATTAAAAACAAACCTATAAAAATCCCAATAATCAAAACAACTATTATAAGAATTAGGATAATCAAAAACAAATATCCTTAAAACCATATTAAATATAAAATTTGTGATATTGCATGAGAAAAATAAATGATCAACGTCTTCGAACCAAAGATTACAAAAGTAACATTTAACATCATTAATAATATTATTTTTTCTTTAGATGCTCAATCGTATTAAGTTTCTTATGAATGATTAGCCACATTAAAAATTTAGCTTTAGGAGGAGAATTAGCTTTCCAAATAAACTTTAAAGATCGAAATGAAATACCCGAAAAATTTATAAAGTTATACATAGAATTAACCGAATAAACTCGACTCTTACTCATCTCCCACCTGATAGAGTCCCTATACTCATCAATGCGATATAACGATAGTTTAGCATGTAGTAAAGCTAATTGTCTTAACATTTCTCCATCTAAGATATTATCAAAAGAAAACTCCCATGGGGGTTCCAAATCTCTTCTAAAAACATCTTTAATCAAAGCATTTTTAAAACTACAAATATTAAATAGTTCCTTGAATTCAATTTTAAGTGGTAAACGAGAAATCCACTTATCATGCCAAAAGTACGTCACATCCCCCGAATGAACAATCACCTTATAACCTAAGTTAAAAATATCAAAAGTCTTTAATACTGACTTCCAAAAGAAAGATAATCTATTATACCAACCAGCCATAGACCCCACAATAAAATCACCTCTTGAATAATAAAATTTATAAACAATATTCTTCCATGTGGACGACACTAAAGGACACCTAAATTTCCACAACCACTTGGCCAATAAGGAAGAGTTAAAATTAGCTAAATTAATAATCCCTAATCCCCCATCTTTCTTAGACTTACAACACACCTCCCAGTTTACTAAACATTTGAAACCTCTACAAATTTGATCGCTACCCCCACTCCATAGATAATTGCGTCTTATTCTATCCATCCTTTCAATAACCCATTGAGGAAATCTATGTACAGACATCCAATAAGCAGGGATAGCAGATAGTACCGAATTAACCATAACTAATCTACCCGCTCTAGAGAAAAATTTATTGTTCTAATTTTTAACAATAAGCAGGGATAGCAGATAGTACCGAAATTTATTTTTCTCTTGTTGCTTCACTTATTCAATTTTTAACATGATTCTGAAGATTTTTACATTTTATGTTTTTAATGTTCTAAATAATTGTGCAGATTATTGGAATTGTAGTAGATTAAGGTTCAATACTAGGCAGAGATATATATTGGATTCCTTAGCTATAATCTCGTGTTGGTTTATCTAGTTAGAAAGGAATCAGAGATTATTTCATACTAAGTCTGACTCCGCTGATAATCTAATCATCAGTATAGTAAAATTTAGTCTGGATTGGATGTCTAATTCACATTATAAGCTTTTTGGCAACTTACGATTTGGTTGTTTTTTGTTTAAGGTTAGATCAAATTTGGGTTTGTTTATTAGATTCACTAGATATTTTAGAAATAACAGATTTCGTCTCTGTTGATATTTGGCACTTGTTATTATTTTACCCTATATGTTATTCTGCTTTTTTTTTTTTTGTATATATGGTTATATGCTTATACATATATACATGTTAATGTACATATAAGTATAATTGTCTATACAAATATGTATATGTACATATATATATATATGTATATGTATAGGCATATACTCATATATATATATATATATATATATATATGTTTGTTACTGACAGTTTTTATAGCATTTCAGATTACAGGTCATGGACTTAGCTGGGGAGCTTATGGGATTGCTGTCTGGATTGATCATTATTGCTTTTTTAGTCATATATGTATTTGGAGTTGGAGTGTTTTGGTTATAGGGGTATGATTAACCTCATTGTCTATTATTTAGATTGCCATATGTAGTGGAATAGATATACTCTTTATTGAGTGGTGGCCTTTCCGGAACTCAATATTGAAGTATGATGGGTGGTGGCCTTGCCGGAACTCATCTATCTATTATCCTCTACTTTCTTTGGCGATCTTGTTTGGGTCTGTACTTGGATATTGTATCATGTTTATTTTTCTATATATATGTGTGTGCTCTCTTCCTATTGGAAGACCACACATCATTTTGTTTTCAAAAAAACTGTATTCTATTTTCATGGATTCAAATAAAAATAATATTTTTATTACTGAACAAAATCTAATCAAAACCCATGTTCCATATTTAAATAAAAAAATGAATATTTTTATTATTATTCAAACCTAAACCAATCCATGTTTCATGTTTCAATAAAAATGAATATTTTTATTATTAATCAAAACCTGACACAACCCTGTTCATGAAAACAAATAAAATAAGATTTTTATTGTAAATCTAAAATTTGACAAAAACCAAGTTCATGTAAACAATAAAAATGTAATTTTTATTTTAAACCTAATCTCAATGTTCATGGATTCCATAAATATGATATTTTTATTATAAAAACAAATCTATGTTCATGGATCTAAATAAAGATGATATTTTTACTTCAAATCAATATTCCTAGATCTAAAATGAAAGTAAAAATAAGATTTTTATTCCAAATCCAACCGATATTCATATATCCAAATAAAAGATGAATTCTTTACTATAAAACAAATCTAACAATAAGCTAGAGATTCAAACAAAAGGAAGGATTTTTATTATAGATCTGGATCTAACAAAACATGAACATCATAATCCATTACAATCCACAAACAACAAATTCCAATCTTAAACATCATAGATCTGATTTTATAATCATACATACATGGATTTCAAATAGCGAGAAATAATTAAATTTTAATTAATTATTAAAAATAGAAATCTCACAGTCGGTTTTAATTCTGAATAATTTAGAATTGAATTTTTGTCCAAAATCTGATCTGCTCTGAATCCATTCTAATCAGTCCAGAAATGTAGATCTCGGACTCACGATCGCAACGCTTCTGAAAATTTTCAATTTTGAGATCATATGCATTAGTTATGAATTAATTTAGGTAGAAATATTTTTAAATTAAATAAATGATTTAATTAGGTTTTACCTTCTTCCTCAATCAACTGAACAAGGCCGACACCTTTTCAGTTTTGTTCAGATTTAGGGTTCCATTTTTCGATCAAGCCGCTCAACTCCGCGACGTTCAGGATACGCCACGTGGAAGAGGGAGGACGCGCGTGCCTGGAGGTTGTCCTCCGATCAAACTCGGTGGCGGGTCTAGGGAAAAAACGGGGTGATGCGGCGGCTCTTTACGGGGGTGGATTGAGCTGGATACCCCACGATACTTGATCAACACCATATGGAATTGAAGAGTGGAGAAGGGCTACAAAATTGTCTAAAGAAGGGGTTGATTTTACTGAGTGGATCGGTGGATTTTAAGGGAAGAAGATGGGAGCATTCTGGCCATGGAAATCAGGAAAACGGCGGCTAGGTTTCTGAATTAGGGTTTTTGTTCTAGGTTATTTATAATATTATATTCCTAGTTTTGCAAATACACACGTTAAGTCTCAATAGCTCCAATTTCAGCCCAATGAGAGTTGTCCCTAGCCAAATACCCCCGTTCCGGACACAATGGGTTAGGTCCCGTCAGCCCAATTGATCATTTTTAGTATGTTTTCTTTAATTTAAAATATAAATCATTTATTTATTTAATTCGATCGTACATATAAATTTACCGGAGCCACATACGGACTCCAAAAATTTTTGAAAAAATAAATCTGGCTATGTTTTGACGATACGGTCCTAAAAAAATTAATTTCGTCGAATTTGGAGACCGTTTGAAAATTGGCCTTTTTAACGGTCGATTAAATTCAATAGAAATTATCGAACGCGGTTTAATTTACCGTGCTCACATATTAATTCCAAAAATTCTGGAAAATTAAACTTAGCAATAATTTGACATTCCAGATCCGACAAAAATGGTTTCATCAGAAACAGAGGTCTTTTGTATAATGGTTATTTAAACGGGCTATATATTATATTATATTCCATAGCGACTATTCTGAATATTCAACTGGCCATAACTTTTTATTCCCGTTATGAAATTTCGATTTTTCGGATTCGTTGGAAAGATATTTTTAAACAGATTTAAATGTTTTTAGTTTCACTAAAATCCGATTTATTTTGAATCCTGTACATTCAGTCAAAGTTCAGATTCAAATTTTCAAACTACCGTGCTGTTTCAAACTCCTTTTAAAATTAAAATAAATGTATTCGTTCTAACTTCAACTTAAATAAATTTTAAATCGTTATTATTTAAAATAAATTATTTTAACTATTCAAAATTCATTGAAATAGCCAAAATAAAAAATTTAAATTGGTTCTGATTTTCCGGGTTGTTATAATCTCCCCCACTTGAAAGCTTTTCGTCCCCGAAAAGGAAACAATAGTAAAGTAGGAAACAAAAACGAAATATGCAAAATATTGTAAATGTACCTCAATATAAGAGTTACTCGGAGATGTCCACTCTGTACTTGGGATAAGCCTGTTTGATGCTATCCTCGGTGTAACGACCCGCATTCTACGCATCATAGAATCGTAGAATATTTATTTCTGTCACATACGAAGTCGTATGGTCATGTAACTTTGGGGGACGACTATTGGGGTCATTTCCCATGTTCATGATTTTTCCCGATTTTTAAATGACCATTTTACCCCTAGTTATCACTGTTTTGGCCATAACTTTTGACTGGAAAGGAATTTTGACCTGAAACCACTTCCATTGGCTCCGGATGATGGTTTCTCTTTCCGTAGAGTGGTCACATTAGCCAAACGGACTTACCGTTTGGGAGATATGGCTGAAACAAGTTTCAGATGGTGAAAAACAGCTTAATTGGGCTTAACCGGGTGATTAACAGCTAGGCCCAAAGGGGAATTTCGGGATTAGGAGTTTAAAAGGGCTGTTAGGGTTTGGAGAATACTTTTTTTCTCATTTTTCAGCCGTCACTATTCATTCCTCTTAACCTAGCCATGGCCTCCACCCTCTAAATCTCTTCAAAACACATCTTAATCACTTTCTAATTGAAGATTAGGCTTAGCAAACATCAAATCAAGGAGTATTAGCACGAGAACCGAGGTAGAGCTGCTGTGTAAGATTGGGAACAGCGCCAAATCAGAGAATATTTCAGTTTTGGGGTTTTAGTGGTGGCAAAGGTGAGTGATTAGCTTGCTTTTACACTAATTACTGTTAATTATGGGTAATTAGTGAAGATTAGCGAATTTATACATTAATAAATTCTGGAAAAATTCCTAAAATTCTATAATGATGTTTTATGGCTCTGATAAAAATTTGGGCTAATTTGGATAAGTTTTGCTAATTGTATGCATAATCACGGTTAAGAAGGATTAAGGGGAAAACATGGGTTTCTGGGTATGTTTGATCTAAAGTATTTCATGTAAATGATGTTTTAATGTTTGTGATTGATTCTATATGTTGTTACTGCTGTTTGGAATGTTTTGTAATGTCATAGGAAGTTTAGAAAGGTTGAAAACGCCGTCGTTCGACGAAAATAGCTTGCTGGAAAAAGTTGCAGATTTTCAGAACCGGTTAGGAAGAACACCCGATCCGAACCGGATAGGAGGAGGAGATCCGATCCGAACCGGATAGGAGGAGGAGATCCGATCCGAACCGGATAGGAGGAGTAGATCCGATCCGAACCGAATAGAAGGAGGAGATCCGAACCGAACCGGATAGGAGGAGACACCCGAACCGAACCGGATAGGAGGAGGAGATCCGATCCGAACCGAATAGAAGGAGGAGATCCGAACCGAACCGGATAGGAGGAGACACCCGAACCGAACCGGATAGGAGGAGGAGATCCGAACCGAACCGAATAGAGGAGGAGACCCGAACCGAACCGGATAGGAGGAGGATGCCCGAACCGAACCGAATAGGAGGAAGAGACCCGAACCGAACCGAAGAAGACCATAACCCGAGATGCAAAGGTAGTCCAAATGGGAAGTTTGTACCAAGGATTCAGATGGGAATCAACGAGTAAACTTCATGATTGGGCTTTGCTGCGGGACGTGTGCTAAGGGGCTGTCGATGTCTGTAACTTTGGATCACTATGTATAGGGGGTACGTGAACGGATTCAGGGCCACAGTGGTCTAGGTACGACTAAAAGAGCTATAGACCAATGAAGTGGGGTCATTTGTAAGGGTTTAGTCATGACTCCATGGGGTAAGCTTGGTGGTAGCAGTAGTTGTACAAGCCGAACTCCGTCACTACTTCGATGGGTCTAGTGGTTGAAAGCGGTATACATCGTATGCTTTATGCACTGAGTGAGAGATGTGAGGATGGTTGCCATGATTGAATTGTTTGTTATCCCTATGACATGCACACCCCACCCCCGTATTTCTTTACACCATATGTTGATGGCACCTTAGAGTATTGTACAGTATGTAGTGCTAACTCTTTGGTTGCAGGTCCAGGTTCAGGTATGGTTTAGTATACCTGTTATTGTTCTGTTTAGCTGCTTATCGCTCATACCAGACTTTTTGTCTGACCCAGAGTTTTATGTCTCTTCTTATTACTCTGGGTGCTCACACGAGCAGACTAGAGACAGGTTAGCTGGTGATGCACGGGTAGATGATCCGGAGACGAGCAGGAGGCTTCCACGTAATATATATATATATATATAGTATTCTCCCTGTGTTGTCGAAGATCACTGCTTGGGCATTGGTGGTGTATCTTCCACTTTAGCTTTCTTTTGTTTAGAGACAGTAGATTTTGAAAAGTTGTAATAAGCTGTATTTGGATTTCCGCTGCTCTGATGTTGACATTTATTATTAGTTATCAGCTTATGCACTGTCTCACCTGTTTTATGTCAAGTATGTTATTAATATATTTTATTCCATGCGCTGTGAGACATTCTACAGGTTCCTTGATTAGTTCATTCTCTTCTTTCTTTTCTTATGACGACCGTTCCGTGCCAGTTGGACATGTGTACAGCGCACACTTGGAGGAAGTGTCGGTTGGTGCGGGGCGGGCCGTCACACTTGGTATCAGAGCTCTAGGTTGCGTAGTTAACCTAGGGAAGTTATCAGGGAGAGATAATATACGTATACGAGAGAGCGTATTTGTGGTTATTTTGGTTTTCAAAAGCTATATATATACTATTAGTAGTATAAGAATGAAGTCGTACTGCACTAGCACCACTATGGAATCGTTAATCGTTTCCTTTTTCAGATTGACGATGAGCCGAGATACTAGAGGTGCTGGTAGGGGAGCCAATAATGGGAATGCTGCTGACATGAGGACGATGTTTACTGACCTCATGAGAGAGATGCTTAGAGATGTACGGGGGGCAGCTCCCAATGGTGGAAATGGTGGTGGTCCGATAGTGCAGGCGCCAAGAGTTGACTTCGCCAAGCTGAATAAGGATTATACTAGCCTTGGTGGGAAGCCATTCCACGGTACGGAGTCGGCCACAGATGTTCAGGATTGGTTGGATAGTTGCGAACGTATCTTCGAGGATTTGGGTATCGAGGATGCAATGAAGAGAAAGCTAGCGTCCCGTCAGCTGCAAGGGCGGGCAATGAATTGGTGGAATGCTATAAAGGCAGCTACTCCCGAAGATCAGATTACTTGGGAGCAGTTTAAAGCTCGCTTTAGCGAGAAGTTCATTCCAGCTGCTCAGAAGTCAGTGCTATTTAAGAAATTCTTGGAGCTGAAGCAGAATGGCAGAGCTGTCTCGGAGTACATTGCTGAATTCGACACTTTGTCAAAGTATGGGTTATCTCTTATTGATACTGCCGAGAAGAAGAATGAGAAATTCATAACTGGGTTAGATCAGTACTTAGGGGAAAGGCTTATTAACCACATCGATGAGACGTTCGAGTCGATTGTGGGGAAAGCATTAAGATCAGAGAGTCTCTACCCTAAGCCGAAGACTGAGGTTGCATCCGCAGATGAGCCAAAGCCACAAGCAAGTGGTGGAGGCAAGGGTGGTTCCCAGAATAAAAGAAAGCAGAGTCAGACTAAGGATGGCCAGAAGAAAAAGAATAAACAAGATGTTGAGTGCTTCAGCTGTGGTAAGAAGGGCCATTATGCTAGTAATTGTCGGGCAAAGCCAGCGGATAGGAAGTGCTTCAACTGTGGCCAAATGGGACATCACAAGGACAAGTGTCCGCAACCCCCTAAAGAAAAGCAAATGGTGAAAGCATACGCCCTTAATGCTATTCCTTCTTCGTCGAACGCCCCAACAGCGGCGGAGAAGGGAAAGAATGTCGTCATTCAAGGTATGCTTTCTTTTTATGATGTTCCTGTTAGAGTTTTGTTTGATACCGGAGCTTCCAGTTCTTTCATATCTAGTGACCTGGTAGATAGGTTGGGATTGGAGCCCGAGATTGTCGATAGACCTTTAGTAGTGACGAACCCGATTGGTGGTTCTACTAGCCTTAGCATGATTTGTCGTAATGTGGTCTTATCGAGTCATGGATGCATGTTTGTTTGTGATTGCTTTGTTTTGGGCTTCACTGGGTTTGGCATTATTTTGGGAGTAGATTGGCTCCGAAGATACGGGGTGGTGGTAGACTGTGAGGGCTTTTTGGTGACAGCTAGAGCGGATGATGGGCGGAGGATAGTGTTTGGTGGTCTACCCAGTGTGGGGGTATTGGCTAGTTTTCTAAACTCCCTCGACATTCCGCATAGTGAGTTGTCAGGTTTGCCCGTGGTTGGCCAGTATCCGGATGTCTTTGAAGAAGTGACCGGACTTCCACCACACCGAGAGATTGAGTTCCGTATTGATTTGGTAAAGGATGCCAGGCCTATAGTGATGCCACTTCGTCGTATGGCACCAAGAGAGCAGCGAGAGCTCGAGGTGCAAGTCAGCGATCTTTTGAAGAAGGGATTTATCAGAAGGAGTGTTTCTGAATGGGGAGCACCAGTTGTGTTTGCTACCAAGGCGGATGGTTCCCTTCGTTTGTGTGTAGACTACCGCGAGTTGAATAAAGTGACGAGGAAGAACAAGTATCCTCTACCGCGGATAGATGATTTGTTTGATCAGTTGAGTGATGCGAGAGTATTTTCTCAGTTGGATCTCGCGACAGGTTTTCATCAGCTTAGAGTGGAAGCTGAGAGTATAGCTAAAACGGCATTTCGGACGCCGTCTGGGTTTTATGAGTGGTTGGTCATGCCATTCGGGCTGACCAATGCCCCAGCATATTTTGTGGATCTTATGAATAGGGTATTCAGAGATCAGTTGAATAAGTTTGTCCTTGTGTTCGTTGATGATATTTTGGTCTACTCGAGGACAGAGGAAGAACACAAGGGACATTTAAGAATAGTGATGGAGGTGTTGAGAAAACACCAATTGAAAGCAAAGTTTTCTAAGTGTCACTTCTGGAAGAGGGAAGTGAGGTTCTTGGGCCACGTTGTATCAGAGAATGGTATTGCCGTAGACCCGGCAAAGGTGGCTACGGTACAGGATTGGCCTACGCCCAAGAATGCAACAGACGTAAGAAGTTTCTTGGGATTAGCGGGATATTATCGTAAGTTTATCCAAGGCTTCTCCAAGATGGCAGCACCGTTGACTCAGTTGACAAAGATGAATCAAGCTTTTGTTTGGAACGAAAGGTGCGAGGATGCATTCAAGAGTCTAAAAGAAAAGTTGATAAGTGCACCAGTGTTAGTCATTCCCAAGGGGAGTGAAGAGATGACGGTATATACAGATGCTTGTGGTACCGGACTAGGTGCTGTGTTGATGCAAGGTGGTAGGGTTGTAGCTTATGCAAGCAGGCAACTGAAACCGCATGAGAAGAGGTATCCTATCCATGATTTGGAATTGGCAGCGATCGTATTCGCATTGAAGATGTGGAGACATTATCTCTTGGGAGAAAGATTCGAGCTGTTTACTGATCATAAGTCGCTGAAGTATCTTTTCTCTCAAAAGGATTTGAATCTTCGTCAGCAAAGGTGGTTAGAGTTCTTAGCTTCATATGATTTCGACATCGCATATACACCGGGAAAGGGCAATGCCGTAGCCGATGCGTTGAGTCGAAGACATGCCAGTTTAGGGGGTATGTTCCTTGAATGGAAGCAACTGTAGTATATCGCGGGGTTTGATTTCAGACCAAAGTGCGAATTGGACCCAGAAATGTTAGCAAGTTTGATGATCAGACCCACTTTAATTGAGCGGATCGGCTCTAGTCAGAGGGACGATCCTAACCTATTGGAAATCATCTCCAAGTTAGAGATGGGTATCGATGAGGAGATGAGCAAGTATGGGCTTGATCAAGATGGATGGCTTAGAAAGAATGGAAAGCTCGTTGTACCCAATGTCAATGGATTGAGAGATGAAGTGCTTAGAGAATGTCATCACTCAAAACTGACTATACACCCCGGTGGTAATAAGATGTATCGAGACATGAGACAGACTTACTACTGGGAAGGGATGAAAAGAGACGTTGGGGAGTTTATATCCAAATGCATGAATTGCCAGCTAGTTAAAGCCGAGCAAAAGAAGCCTAGTGGGTTGTTACAGCCATTAGAAATTCCCGAATGGAAATGGGAGCAAGTCTCGATGGATTTCATTGATGGTTTACCAAGGACTAGATCGGGACATGATAGCATTTGGGTGATTGTGGACCGATTAACCAAAAGTGCAAGATTTATACCGGTCAGATCGATCAGAACGGCAGCTAAGTTAGCAGAATTGTATATGAAGTGGGTAGTGAGATTCCATGGAGTACCTAAAAGCATTGTGAGTGACCGAGACCCGTTGTTCACTAGTGGGTTTTGGAAGAGCTTACAAGAAGCTCTAGGGTCAGAGTTACATCTCAGTACCGCATATCATCCTCAGACCGACGGTCAGACGGAGAGGGTGAATCGTATTTTGGAAGATCTCTTGAGAGCATGTATATTGGATTTTGGTGGATCATGGGATGACCATTTGCATCTAGTAGAGTTTGCATATAATAATAGCTACCAATCCAGTATCGGTATGGCTCCGTTTGAAGCTTTG
This sequence comes from Allium sativum, assembly GCA_030737875.1. Taxonomy (NCBI): domain Eukaryota; kingdom Viridiplantae; phylum Streptophyta; class Magnoliopsida; order Asparagales; family Amaryllidaceae; genus Allium; species Allium sativum. The sequence goes on from CM060926.1 coordinate 328,497,439, forward strand.
TACGGAAGACCGTGCAACTCACCATCATGTTGGATAGAGACTGGCGAGAAGTTTATGCTTGGACCAGATGTGGTGAGGGAAACTTCAGATAAGATTAAGATCATTCAACAACGAATGAAGGCTGCCCAGGATAGGCAGAAGAGTTATGCTGATAAGAGGAGAAGAGACTTAAAATTCTCCGTTGGCGACTTGGTGTTTGTCAAGATTTCTCCGTTGAAGAGCGTAATACGATTTGGCAGGAGAGGCAAGTTGGCACCAAGATTCGTTGGCCCATTCCCTGTTCTTGAACTAGTCGGGAATTTGGCATATAGAATTGACTTACCGGAGAAGATGGCGGGAGTTCATAACGTATTTCATGTTTCCCAACTAAGGAAGTTCGTTCACGACTCAGATATGACTATTTCACCTGATCAGTTGGAGGACCTCGAAGTAGAACCCGAGGCGGTTGGGAACCGCAAGCCGGTCCGTATTGTCGAGCACGACATGAAGCAACTTCGAAGGAAGGCGGTGAAGCTAGTCAAGGTACAGTGGAGCGAGAACGAGAATGATTGTACTTGGGAGACAGAGGATAACATTAAGAAGTCACACCCAGAACTCTTTGCCTGGTAAGATTTTGACTTCGATTTAGTTTTCCGCATGCTAGGATAGGCTTGTTTGCTTGTTTTGCATGTTTGATTGTTGTACGTGGCTGTTAGGCATGCGGGATCCTTTGTATGTTTTGGGTTAAGGAATTTCGGGGACGAAATTTCTTAAGGGGGGGAGAGTGTAACGACCCGCATTCTACGCATCATAGAATCGTAGAATATTTATTTCTGTCACATACGAAGTCGTATGGTCATGTAACTTTGGGGGACGACTATTGGGGTCATTTCCCATGTTCATGATTTTTCCCGATTTTTAAATGACCATTTTACCCCTAGTTATCACTGTTTTGGCCATAACTTTTGACTGGAAAGGAATTTTGACCTGAAACCACTTCCATTGGCTCCGGATGATGGTTTCTCTTTCCGTAGAGTGGTCACATTAGCCAAACGGACTTACCGTTTGGGAGATATGGCTGAAACAAGTTTCAGATGGTGAAAAACAGCTTAATTGGGCTTAACCGGGTGATTAACAGCTAGGCCCAAAGGGGAATTTCGGGATTAGGAGTTTAAAAGGGCTGTTAGGGTTTGGAGAATACTTTTTTTCTCATTTTTCAGCCGTCACTATTCATTCCTCTTAACCTAGCCATGGCCTCCACCCTCTAAATCTCTTCAAAACACATCTTAATCACTTTCTAATTGAAGATTAGGCTTAGCAAACATCAAATCAAGGAGTATTAGCACGAGAACCGAGGTAGAGCTGCTGTGTAAGATTGGGAACAGCGCCAAATCAGAGAATATTTCAGTTTTGGGGTTTTAGTGGTGGCAAAGGTGAGTGATTAGCTTGCTTTTACACTAATTACTGTTAATTATGGGTAATTAGTGAAGATTAGCGAATTTATACATTAATAAATTCTGGAAAAATTCCTAAAATTCTATAATGATGTTTTATGGCTCTGATAAAAATTTGGGCTAATTTGGATAAGTTTTGCTAATTGTATGCATAATCACGGTTAAGAAGGATTAAGGGGAAAACATGGGTTTCTGGGTATGTTTGATCTAAAGTATTTCATGTAAATGATGTTTCAATGTTTGTGATTGATTCTATATGTTGTTACTGCTGTTTGGAATGTTTTGTAATGTCATAGGAAGTTTAGAAAGGTTGAAAACGCCGTCGTTCGGCGAAAATAGCTTGCTGGAAAAAGTTGCAGATTTTCAGAACCGGTTAGGAAGAACACCCGATCCGAACCGGATAGGAGGAGGAGATCCGATCCGAACCGGATAGGAGGAGGAGATCCGATCCGAACCGGATAGGAGGAGTAGATCCGATCCGAACCGAATAGAAGGAGGAGATCCGAACCGAACCGGATAGGAGGAGACACCCGAACCGAACCGGATAGGAGGAGGAGATCCGATCCGAACCGAATAGAAGGAGGAGATCCGAACCGAACCGGATAGGAGGAGACACCCGAACCGAACCGGATAGGAGGAGGAGATCCGAACCGAACCGAATAGAGGAGGAGACCCGAACCGAACCGGATAGGAGGAGGATGCCCGAACCGAACCGAATAGGAGGAAGAGACCCGAACCGAACCGAAGAAGACCATAACCCGAGATGCAAAGGTAGTCCAAATGGGAAGTTTGTACCAAGGATTCAGATGGGAATCAACGAGTAAACTTCATGATTGGGCTTTGCTGCGGGACGTGTGCTAAGGGGCTGTCGATGTCTGTAACTTTGGATCACTATGTATAGGGGGTACGTGAACGGATTCAGGGCCACAGTGGTCTAGGTACGACTAAAAGAGCTATAGACCAATGAAGTGGGGTCATTTGTAAGGGTTTAGTCATGACTCCATGGGGTAAGCTTGGTGGTAGCAGTAGTTGTACAAGCCGAACTCCGTCACTACTTCGATGGGTCTAGTGGTTGAAAGCGGTATACATCGTATGCTTTATGCACTGAGTGAGAGATGTGAGGATGGTTGCCATGATTGAATTGTTTGTTATCCCTATGACATGCACACCCCACCCCCGTATTTCTTTACACCATATGTTGATGGCACCTTAGAGTATTGTACAGTATGTAGTGCTAACTCTTTGGTTGCAGGTCCAGGTTCAGGTATGGTTTAGTATACCTGTTATTGTTCTGTTTAGCTGCTTATCGCTCATACCAGACTTTTTGTCTGACCCAGAGTTTTATGTCTCTTCTTATTACTCTGGGTGCTCACACGAGCAGACTAGAGACAGGTTAGCTGGTGATGCACGGGTAGATGATCCGGAGACGAGCAGGAGGCTTCCACGTAATATATATATATATAGTATTCTCCCTGTGTTGTCGAAGATCACTGCTTGGGCATTGGTGGTGTATCTTCCACTTTAGCTTTCTTTTGTTTAGAGACAGTAGATTTTGAAAAGTTGTAATAAGCTGTATTTGGATTTCCGCTGCTCTGATGTTGACATTTATTATTAGTTATCAGCTTATGCACTGTCTCACCTGTTTTATGTCAAGTATGTTATTAATATATTTTATTCCATGCGCTGTGAGACATTCTACAGGTTCCTTGATTAGTTCATTCTCTTCTTTCTTTTCTTATGACGACCGTTCCGTGCCAGTTGGACATGTGTACAGCGCACACTTGGAGGAAGTGTCGGTTGGTGCGGGGCGGGCCGTCACACTCGGTCTCTCATGTACAGTCTCTTGGATCCCCGCTCCACTGCACTTTGACTAAGTGGATCCTCTTATTCCTCAGAACTCGGGTCTCTTTTCCAACAATATCCATTGGCTCCCTTCTCACTGCTAAGCTCGGGGTAATCTACAAATCTTGTTGTGTTGTTTCCTCCACAATCAAGTCTGGATCATGTACATGCTTCCGGAGCTGAGACACAAGGAATACATCATGTACCCCTGACAACCAGTCAGGCAACTGCACCCTATGAGCGAGAGTTCCAATCCTTTCGAGAATAGGAAATGGACCAATAAATCTCGGCACCAACTTCCCAGTCTTCCCAAAATGAATTACACCTCTCAGTGGGGAAACCCTCAAGTATACATAATCACCAACAGAGAATTCTAAAACCCTTCTCCGTGAGTCTGCATAGCTCTTCTGTCAGCTCTGAGCAGTCAGTAGTCTCTTCTTAATAAAATCAACTTTATCTGATGCTTCACGAATCATGTCTGGACCCAATACTAATCGATTGCCTGGTTCCACCCAGCATGAGGGAGATCTGCATGGCCTGCCATATAATGCTTCAAATGGCGACATCTGCAAGCTTGCTTGGTAACTGTTATTATAAGAGAACTCAATCAAGTGCAAATGATCTTCCCATGACCCGCCAAAATCAAGAATGCATGCTCGCAACAAGTCTTCAAGTATACGGTTCATCCTCTCAGTTTAGCCATCTGTCTGAGGATGATAAGTGGTGCTTAAATTCGACTTTGTCCCTAGCTCTTCTTGGAACGCTTCCCAGAATTTACTAGCAAATATCGGATCGCGATCAATAACAATGCTACTGGGAACTCAATTTAGTCTGACAATCTCTCTGAAATAAAGTTGCGCTAGACTTCGAGCTGTTCTATTATATCTAACAGGAATAAAATGGGTGGTCTTTGTGAAACGATCTGTAATCACCCATATATTGTCATTGCCTTTTCTGGTTCGGGGAAAGCCATCAATGAAATCCATAGAAATTTGGTCCCACTTCCAACTCGGAACCTCTAGTGGTTGCAACAATCCTGCAAGCTTCTGTTGATCGCTTTTAACTTGTTGACGGGTGGAACATCTAGCAACATATATAGAAATGTCCCTCTTCATAGATCTCCACCAAAATGTGCGCTTTAGGTCATGATACATCTTGCTCACCCCTGGAAGAATACTAAGCTTAGATTTGTGACATTCATCCATTACTTCCTTTCTGAGCTCAGGAAGGTTCCGAACACAAATTTGGCCTAACAGCCTCAGAACCCCTTTGTTGTCAATCTGGAAACTCGTGGGTTCGCCCTCCCGAACTCTTTTGCTAATTCTTTGAATAAACTCATCATTCTTCTGAAGAGCAGAGATCTTATCAATCAAGGAAGGTGTAATAATGAGATTGGCGATGATAAGATTGGTGTTGTTCGCATTCTTTCTGCTAAGCGCATCCGTCACAACATTGGCTTTTCCTGGAGTATATAGGATGTCCAGATCATAGGCCGCAAGAAATTCTAGCCAACGTTGTTGCATCAAATTCAAGTCCCTGTGGGTGAACAGATATTTCAAGGATTTAAGATCAGCATATAATTCGAATTTCTCACCCAAAAGATAGTGCCGCCATATTTTAAAGAAAATACAATGGCCATCAACTCAAGATCATGAGTGGGGTATCTCTTCTCATGCGGCTTCAACTGACGGCTAGCATATGCAACTACTTTGTCTCTCTGCATTAACACTGCACCAATACCTTCAATAGAAGCATCTGTCCAGACTTTCAAATCTTGATTGCCATCAATAATGGTCAACACGGGAGCAGTGGTCAACCTCAATTTCAGCTCTTGGAAAGCTACCTCACATTCAAGTGTCCAATTAAACTTGGTATGCTTCTTAGTCAGCTTCGTCAATGGACAAGATAACTTCGAAAAATATTTAACGAATTTCCGAAAATAGTCAGCCAATCCTAATAAACTTCTGACTTCTCTAGGAGTGCTAGGCTGCTTCTAATCTTGGATGGCTGAGATCTTGCCTAGGTCTACTGAAATGCCTTTCTTTGATACAACATGACTGTAACAACCCGTATTTTCAATAACCTGTTATAACATAAATCGAGGCAGAATTTAATTTATAAATCTGAATCAAGGGAAACGGGCTGTGCCATTGCGTTCGCCTCGGAAAAATACGTGAAATAGAGTCCGAGTTTTCGAAAATCGGAGTCCGTATGACCCGATTAAGGTCCAACGAAGTTTTCAGAAAATTTTAAAGTAAAAACAGATTTCAAATTCAAGTTTGAATTTGGAAATTAGGGCAGTTGGGCGCAGGCGGGAAATCTCCCGCCAGACCACCCATGTCGACAGCCCTGTCGACTGGGCAGTCGACATGGTAGGCCCAAGTCGACAGCCCTTGTCGACTTGGGTGTCGACTTGGCTCAGCAGGGCAGTTTTGCCTAGTGCACCATTTTGGGAGTTGTGTTGAGTTTGGGGGCCAGATTCGGTTTTAAGGGCTGAGATTGGAATTAGGGTTTAATCCTAAGGTTGAAACTAATCCTAATCTCTATAAATAAGCCCCTAACCTAACCCTAAATCATCATTATTCAACCCTACAACTAAACTATGACAAAATCATTCCTCTTATGGCCTCCACTCTCTTCATAAAATTCTAAGTTATTTCTATGAGAGATTTTTCATGCATACAAGTGTTTTCAAGCTTGTATGAGTGTCATTAGCTTGCATTCAAGTCAAGTTTCCATATTTACATCATAAAGCAAGGGTTTTGATCATTTTGGCTCAAGGGTTTTTCTATTGGAGCTTGCATTTTGGGTTTATTTGGTTGCATAAGGGCTTTGTCTCAATCTATATATATATATATATATATATATATATATTTGTGTCTTCATAAGCATTGTAAGCCCTTTTATACTTTCATATTTAAACTCTAAAGTTAATGAATGATGCAAGTTGTGTTTGATCATTATGATACGCAAGTTTACTATGATGTGTTATGCAAGTCTATCATGTTATGTATGCAAGTTTGCTATGTTATGATATGCAAGTTGCCATGTTATGTTATGCAAGTTTGCTATGTTATGATATGCAAGTTGCCATGTTATGTATGCAAGTTTGGGTTGATCATCTTACTCATGTTATCATGTTATGCAAGCTTATCTTGGGTTTATGAGCCTAAAGCTTCAAGCTTTATGCTAAAGGTTGCATTTTGGCAACATGTAAGTTATCATATCCCTTATGATAACTTGCATGTGAGGCTAAATGCGAACTTATGGCCATTTCTACATGTCATTTATCACCATGTATCACCAATATGCTAAGTTTGGTTTTATGCATGCTTTTGAGGCCTAAAAATGTAATATGCAAGTATATGAACATTTCATATGCCACCATGTTAAACTTGTGGCTTCAACACCTTTATGTCATGATTATGCCAAGTTCCCTCTTTCGATCCTTTATGCGCTATTGCGATATGTAAACGATGGGATTGCGTTTGGGGTTGGGTAAACTTAAAAGACATAAAAACATAAGATTGGGAACTTACCTATTAAGTTAGGTCTACCCATTGGGAATTTACCTATTAAGTTAGGTCGACCCAAAATACTTGAAAACTTGTAATATGTTTTGGAAACATAATGGACATGACACTTAAAAAATATAAGTGTGACCAACTCGAGGTTGGGTTGAGTTTGTAGCGTAAACCTACCCGGAACCGACCGGCTTAACTAGTTGCTACAAACAATAGGACCCAATGTGAGAAGTTGGTCATGTTGTACCTTGAACCCGAGGTTAGACCAAGTTGTGGTATAAAGCTACCCGGAACCGACCGGCTTAACTAGTAACCGCAACGAAGTCTAATGTGAGAGGTTAAGGCACATTAATTAATTAATGCCTCATGGTTAGGGTTTAAGTCATGGTCCACTTAATACTTAATCAATGTGGGCTTGGTAGATTAATCAGGGTTAAGTCGTGAACTCATCGTTACACTTAACCAAGTTAATCCATGATTAGCAAGAGGGTTAAACCGTACTTAACCCACTAGAAAACCCTAGCAATGAGGGTCCACTCCAGCAGTAATCCCAAGTTTGTATCATTAAGACCCTAGGGACTAGGCTAGGGAGGGGGCACGATTACTGGACTTGAGGTAAGTGACCAAAAACGACGGCAGAGTGGTACGCCGGTGTAGTCCCGGACGGACTATGGTCGTGCACGTAGTCCGTAGCCGGAGAAAACATGCACGGGTACCAGTAGATCGAGACTGTGCACTTATGTTTATGGTGTCCAGGGGTTTACACCCTAGGGCTTGATACACCTGAAGGGTGGACCTGGCACAGTCCGACTACAATCATGTTTGGGCCGTATTGACACCAACACGTGACGAGTTAGGCTTATAGGGAGTCGATCGACTAAACCGTTTGGTTGGACCTCGTATTAGGGTCATTTCATGTTATTGGACCTCGTATTAGGGTCACTTCATGTTATTGGACCTCGTATTAGGGTCACTTCATGTTATTGGGCCAAAGCTTGGGCCAAGGGATCAATACTTGTTTATTCAAGTCATGTTAGCTTTCTAGTACACCTGTGGTGCAAAAACCTTAAACCTGATTATGCGATGACACCTTTATCTACCTTGTTAGTTAATCATCATGCTAGTATGTTGTTATCCTTATGTTCATCCCTGCTTCTCATGCTAGTTAACTTTATCAGTTTACATTGATTGTAGTAGGGCTTACTCAGTCTTTTTGACTGACCTGTTTTTCTTTCGCCTCTTTTCTTCCGTTCCCCCTCCCCCCCCCCCCCCCCCAGGTTCTCAGGGTGGGAATATTGGAGCTTAGTTTGGATTTCTGATCGCTTGCTTGTGGGTTTTTAGCTCATGTACGGTCTTGACATGAAGCTAGCTATGGTTATCACTTATTTTGGGGATAGTACTTATGTATTTCAGTTTTTCAGTGATGTTGTTTTTATCTAGACTTGTGTATTTGGAAAGTTGACATTATGTTGTACCAGACTTGTTTTGAAATAGTTTGAAATCTTCCGCTGTTTTACTTATCTTATTTACTCTGTTTACATATATACATATGTTCTTGTTCTGCCTTGATATATCATTATGCATGTTTACCTGATTCAAACGCCCTCCAAAGTCAGAGTGCTTGCAAGAGCCACCCTGGCGGAGGTGGGGTGTTACATTTGGTATCAGAGCATATGGTTTACGAGAAGGAACAAAAAGGTTTTTAAAACTTTTCGAAAACTATTTTCAAAACCAAGTATAAAGTATTTTCCAAAGAAAAGTCTAGTTTATTTTAAAGGCTATTCCCCAAAAAGCCATTAGCAAAATTCCTTCGTTTTCCTCCATTCTGAATCTGTCTTTTTCTTCGTTTTCAGTATGGCCAATAACTTTGCTATTCCGGAGGGAGTACACGTACCTGTTTGGTATAGGAGACTTTTAGAGGCTAGGGCGACCGAAGCCGGCCCCGCAGATGTTCCTCCTCCAGTAGTTAATGTTCCTCCTCCTCCTGTCGCTGATGTTCCTCCTCCTCCTGTCGCTGAGGTTCCTCTTCCTCCTCCCCCTAGCATCCTCAAGCTGACTTCGCAAAGACTTGCAAAGATTTCAAAGCAATGGGTGGCAAGAACTTCCAAGGCACTGAGACTTTTGTAGAGGCCAGAAATTGGTTGAAAGAGACCGAGGATTTATTTGCTATCTTTGGGTTAGACGATCAGAGGAAGATCTTGTTGGAGGTTTGGCTTATGAAGGATGAAGCCGCTTATTGGTGGAAAGTCACCAATGGTACTAGGCCTGTTGAGACTTGGGTCGATTTCAGGGCAAGGTTCGTGCTTAAGTTTCTATCTTCTGCTGAGGAGAATCTGCAAATGGAGAGGTTCATAACTTTGAAACAAGGAGATATGTCTGTCAAAGAATATGTGAACAAGTTCAATCAGTTAGCTCGTTTTGGCTTGGATATGGTGGGTACTCCTCAGAAGAAGGCTCTTCGTTTTGCTAGAGGATTGAATGAGCCGTTGCAGGGATTGGCTATGTCACATATTCCCTATGGGGCCACGTTTGAGAGCTTGGTTGATATGGCGTTACTTCAGGGAGATGTCAAGAAAGAGATCAAGATGAATGATACTCAAGCCAAGAAGACTGATTCCCAGTGGAAAGGAAATCAGGGTAGTCCAAGTGGTCAGAGCAGTCAAGGCAATCAGAACAAGAACAACAACAAGGGCAATAACAACAAGGGGAAGTGCCATTATTGCGGTTCAGTTGGGCATCTTATTAAGGATTGTAAGAAGAGGAAAAGGAAGAATGGTGAATGCTTTTTCTGCGGTGAGACTGGACATTTCAGTAAGGATTGCCCGAAGAAGCAAGGGCAAGGCCAGGATCAGACACAGCGTGCTGGACCTTCAGGAGGGCAAGTTCATGCTCTCAATGCCGCTCCATTTCCCGATCGAGGTAGTATTTCTGTTGAGAGCCTTGTATATATTTCTGATTTTCCAGTTCGTACCTTGTTTGATTCTGGTGCATCGCATAGCTTTATCTCATCTGATCTTGTTGATAGTTTGCACCTTAGTACTAGCTTGGTAGATGATCCCGTCTGTGTCTCAAATCCTATTGGGGGTTCCGCCCATCTGTCTATGATATGTGGGGATTTGAGGATCTCTATACTGAGTGTAGAGTTCTTGTGTAGTGCTTATGTTCTTGGTTTTAGGGGATACGGATTGATATTGGGCATGGATTGGTTGTCCAGATATGGAGCCATCCTTGATTGTGAGCATAGGGTTGTGAGGCTCGTGACTTGCCTCGGAAACACCCTAGAAATTTCTTGTAATCCGAGAGGTCCCGTCATGTTGTGCTATCTTGAATCACTCGACTCGTCAATGGAAACTCTTCAGTCCGTGAGAGTGGTTCGAGAGTATCCGGATGTTTTCGATGAAGTTAGGGGGTTGCCCCCTAAGCGAGAGATTGATTTCCGTATTTATCTGGTGGATAATGCAAAGCCGGTTTCTTTGCCCGTTCGGCACATGGCTCCGCGTGAAAGGCGGGAGCTAAGTAAGCAAGTGAAGGAGTTGCTTGAGAAGAACTTCATTAGACGAAGTATATCCGAATGGGGAGCGCCTGTGGTATTTGCTACCAAGGCAGATGGTTCTCTCCGACTTTGTGTTGACTATCGAGAGTTGAATAAGCTGACTAAGAAGAACAGACACCCATTACCGAGGATTGATGATCTCTTTGACCAGCTTATCGGTGCTTCTGTTTTCTCTCAGCTTGATCTTGCTACTGGATTCCATCAACTTAGGGTAGCTGAAGATAGTATAGACAAGACTGCGTTCAGAACTCCAGATGGATTCTTCGAATGGCTTGTCATGCCGTTCGGCTTGACTAACGCACCCGCATATTTCGTGGACTTGATGAGTAGGGTATTCAGGGAGTTCTTGAACAAGTTTGTCGTGGTCTTCGTAGATGATATTCTGATCTTCTCTAAGGATGAGGAAGAGCACGCAAGACATCTCGTGGAGGTGATGGATACACTTAGAGCGCATCGGTTAAAGGCCAAGTTCTCCAAGTGTCACTTTTGGAGAAGGGAAGTTAGATTCCTTGGGCATATAGTATCTAAGCAAGGCTTAGCGGTGGATCCCGCTAAGGTAGTTGCAGTTCAGGATTGGAAGACTCCAAGGAATGCAACCGAAGTGAGAAGTTTTCTAGGTCTTGCAGGCTTTTACCGGAAGTTCATCAAGGACTTCGCGAAGATTTCCGCTCCTCTCACTAAATTGACGAAGAAGAATTTAGTTTTTGCGTGGAGCATAGAATGCGAGCTTGCTTTTCAGAGGCTCAAGTGAGCTCTCACATCAGCACCTGTTCTAGCTTTTCCCAATGGAGGGAAGTTATTTACAGTATACACTGATGCATGTGGCACGGGGTTAGGAGCTGTTCTGATGCAAGAAGGAAGAGTGGTATGCTTTGGCGGTAGACAACTCAAAGTGCATGAGAAGAATTATCCCACTCATGACTTAGAGTTGGCAGCAATAGTATATGCACTCAAGGCTTGGCGCCATTATCTTCTGGGAGAAAGATTTGAGCTTTATACCGATCACAAGTCATTGAAGTATCTCTTTTCTCAGAAGGATCTGAATCTGAGGCAACAAAGATGGATGGAATTCTTGGCGTCCTACGATTTTGAGATAGCTTATACCCCTGGCAAGGGGAATGTGGTAGCAGATGCATTGAGTAGAAAAAGGTTGACTCTGAGTCCTCTATTCGTTGAGATGAAGAATTTAGAGTATGTGGCAACCTTTGATTTCTCTTTGGCGATTGAGTCGATGACCGGTTCTTTAGCATCTCTGGAACTCAGACCTACCCTTCTTGATCAAGTTGGGGCTTCGCAAAGAGAAGACCCTCAGATAGTTGAGATTATGGATAAGCTGATTCGAGGAGAGGCGTCTAGTCATCTCGCTCGATATTCTATTGATGACAAGGGTTGGCTGAGGAGAGACGGAAGGTTATGTGTTCCAATGGTAGAAGATTTAGTAAGAAAAGTTCTTGAGGAAGCGCATCGCTCTAAGTTGACTATACATCCGGGCGGAGATAAGATGTATAAAGATATGAAGCGCATTTTCTTTTGGCCTGGGATGAAGAAGGATGTGGCAGAGTTTGTCTCTAGATGTATCATTTGCCAGCAAGTTAAGGCCGAGTCGAAGAAGCCCGGTGGGCTATTGCATCCTCTAGACGTTCCACTATGGAAGTGGGAGAGTATTTCCATGGATTTTATCGATGGGCTACCAAGGTCAAGGAAAGGGAATACGAGCATTTGGGTTATTGTGGATAGACTTACGAAGAGTGCTCATTTCATTCCGGTAAAGAGCAAGAGGACCACATCTTGGCTAGCGTCTGTATATCTTCGTGAGATTGTGAGACTACATGGAGTCCCTTCTAGTATAGTCAGTGACCGTGACCCAATCTTTACAAGTCAATTCTGGAATAGCTTGCAAGAAGCTATGGGCACGAGGTTGAATCTAAGTACGGCTTATCACCCACAGACGGACGGTCAAACCGAAAGGGTGAATAGGGTACTCGAGGATCTGTTGAGGCTTTGTATTCTGGATTTTGGTGGTACTTGGGAAGACCATCTTCCTCTTGTTGAGTTTGCATATAATAACAGTTATCAGGCAAGCATAGGGATGGCACCATTTGAAGCTTTATATGGGAGGCCGTGCAAGTCGCCTACATGTTGGTGGGAGACTACAGATGAGCTTATACTTGGGCCTGATATGATCAGAGATACATCCGAGAAGGTCGAGTTGATTCGGAGACGGATGAAAGCGGCCCAAGACCGACAGAAATCCTATGCTGATAAGCGAAGAACTGATTTGGAGTTTGATGTTGGGGATATGGTTTTCGTGAAGGTTTCTCCTTTGCGGAATGTGGTCCGATTTGGAGGTATTGGGAAGTTAGCACCGAGGTTTGTTGGACCATTCCCTATTATAGAGAGGATCGGGCAGATGGCTTATAGAGTGGAGTTGCCCGAGAAGCTTGCCGGAGTACATGATGTTTTTCATGTCTCGCATCTCCGGAAGTGTTTACATGAATCAGCAGAGGTTGTTGAGCCAAGTGTTATGAAAGACGTGGAAGTGGAGAAAGAGGCTACCTTGAGGGGAGCTCCGATTCGTATCTTGGGGACGGAGACCAAGAGGCTAAGGAATCGAGAGGTTAAGTTGGTGAAGGTTCAACGGGGTGAAGCCGAAGAAGACGCAACTTGGGAAACCGAGGAGAAGATGTGTGGGCTTTATCCATTCCTTTTTGAGGGTACACTCTCAATCTCTTTTCTTTGTTAGCATATCTTTCTCTTTGCTATCCATGTTTATCTAGTTTATCGTGTTAATCTCGTCATGAGAACCTTAGGTAGAAACCCTTTGGATGAAACATGTGTTTGAAACATGTTATGCTTGATGTTTGCAAGTGGTTGCAAGTGTTTGCAAGTGGTTACTCGTGGATGCATTATACACATTAGGCACTAGATCGTCTCACACACTCCTCATATTGCATATGCATGAGTGTTTACGCTTATTCATGGATGAAAATTTTTGTGTTATCACATGGATGTTGCATATGGATGTATGTTATGTGCACACATATAGATGTTATACATTATGTTAGGAATTGCATACATATGGATTCATTTCACTAACATAATTTGCATTGATGATATTTGCATTAGATAAGTACATATACACACACCTTTGCATATGTTCATACAACATTTAGAATCTTGTAAGGACAATGATTGCTCGTGGATGATGTTTTGAGTAGATGGATGTTGGATGGTAGGATACGTTCTTCCTAACTTGAAGATTTCGTGGACGAAATCCTTTAAGGAGGGGAGAATGTAACAACCCGTATTTTCAATAACCTGTTATAACATAAATCGAGGCAGAATTTAATTTATAAATCTGAATCAAGGGAAACGGGCTGTGCCATTGCGTTCGTCTCAGAAAAATACGTGAAATAGAGTCCGAGTTTTCGAAAATCGGAGTCCGTATGACCCGATTAAGGCCCAACGAAGTTTTCAGAAAATTTTAAAGTAAAAACAGATTTCAAATTCAAGTTTGAATTTGGAAATTAGGGCATTTGGGCGCAGGCGCGAAATCTCGTGCCAGACCACCCATGTCGACAGCCCTGTCGACTGGGCAATCGACATGGTAGGCCCAAGTCGACAGCCCTGTTGACTTGGGTGTCAACTTGGCTCAGCCGGGCAGTTTTGCTTGGTGCACCATTTTGGGAGTTGTGTTGAGTTTGGGGGCCAGATTCGGTTTTAAGGGCTGAGATTGGAATTAGGGTTTAATCCTAAGGTTGAAACTAATCCTAGTCTCTATAAATAAGCCCCTAACCTAACCCTAAATCATCATTATTCAACCCTACAACTAAACTATGACAAAATCATTCCTCTCATGGCCTCCACTCTCTTCATAAAATTCTAAGTTATTTCTATGAGAGATTTTCCATGCATACAAGTGTTTTCAAGCTTGTATGAGTGTCATTAGCTTGCATTCAAGTCAAGTTTCCATATTTACATCATAAATCAAGGGTTTTGATCATTTTGGCTCAAGGGTTTTTCTATTGGAGCTTGCATTTTGGGTTTATTTGGTTGCATAAGGGCATTGTCTCAATCTATATATATATTTGTGTCTTCATAAGCATTGTAAGCCCTTTTCTACTTTCATATTTAAACTCTAAAGTTAATGAATGATGCAAGTTGTGTTTGATCATTATGATATGCAAGTTTACTATGATGTGTTATGCAAGTCTATCACGTTATGTATGCAAGTTCGCTATGTTATGATATGGAAGTTGCTATGTTATGTTATGCAAGTTTGCTATGTTATGATATGCAAGTTGCCATGTTATGTATGCAAGTTTGGGTTGATCATCTTACTCATGTTGTCATGTTATGCAAGCTTATCTTGGGTTTATGAGCCTAAAGCTTCAAGCTTTATGCTAAAGGTTGCATTTTGGCAACATATAAGTTATCATATCCCTTATGATAACTTGCATGTAAGGCTAAATGCGAACTTATGGCCATTTCTACATGTCATTTATCACCATGTATCACCAATATGCTAAGTTTGGTTTTATGCATGCTTTTGAGGCCTAAAAATGTAATATGCAAGTATATGAACATATGTACATTTCATATGCCACCATGTTAAACTTGTGGCTTCAACACCTTTATGTCATGATTATGCCAAGTTCCCTCTTTCTATCCTTTATGCGCTATTGCGATATGTAAGCGATGGGATTGCGTTTGGGGTTGGGTAAACTTAAAAGACATAAAAACATAAGATTGGGAATTTACCTATTAAGTTAGGTCTACCCATTGGGAATTTACCTATTAAGTTAGGTCTACCCAAAATGCTTGAAAACTTGTAATATGTTTTGGAAACATAATGGACATGACACTTAGAAAATATAAGTGTGACCAACTCGAGGTTGGGTTGAGTTTGTAGCGTAAACCTACCCGGAACCGACCGGCTTAACTAGTTGCTACAAACAATAGGACCCAATGTGAGAAGTTGGTCATGTTGTACCTTGAACCCGAGGTTAGACCGAGTTGTGGTATAAAGCTACCCGGAACCGACCGGCTTAACTAGTAACCGCAACGAAGTCTAATGTGAGAGGTTAAGGCACATTAATTAATTAATGCCTCATGGTTAGGGTTTAAGTCATGGTCCACTTAATACTTAATCAATGTGGGCTTGGTAGATTAATCAGGGTTAAGTCGTGAACTCATCGTTACACTTAACCAAGTTAATCCATGATTAGCAAGAGGGTTAAACCGTACTTAACCCACTAGAAAATCCTAGCAATGAGGGTCCACTCCAGCAGTAATCCCAAGTTTGTATCATTAAGACCCTAGGGACTAGGCTAGGGAGGGGGCACGATTACTGGACTTGAGGTAAGTGACCAAAAACGACGGTAGAGTGGTACGCCGGTGTAGTTCCGGATGGACTATGGTCGTGCACGTAGTCCGTAGCCGGAGAAAACATGCACGGGTACCAGTAGATAGAGACTGTGCACTTATGTTTATGGTGTCCAGGGGTTTACACCCTAGGGCTTGATACACCCGAAGGGTGGACCCGGCACAGTCCGACTACAATTATGTTTGGGCCTTATTGACACCAACACGTGACGAGTTAGGCTTATAGGGAGCCGATCGACTAGACCGTTTGGTTGGACCTCGTATTAGGGTCATTTCATGTTATTGGACCTCGTATTAGGGTCACTTCATGTTATTGGACCTCGTATTAGGGTCACTTCATGTTATTGGGCCAAAGCTTGGGCCAAGGGATCAATACTTGTTTATTCAAGTCATGTTAGCTTGCTAGTACACCTGTGGTGCAAAAACCTTAAACCTGATTATGCGATGACACCTTTATCTACCTTGTTAGTTAATCATCATGCTAGTATGTTGTTATCCTTATGTTCATCCCTGCTTCTCATGCCAGTTAACTTTATCAGTTTACATTAATTGTAGTAGGGCTTACTCAGTCTTTTTGACTGACCTGTTTTTCTTTCGCCTCTTTTCTTCCGTTCCCCCCCCCCCAGGTTCTCAGGGTGGGAATATTGGAGCTTAGCTTGGATTTCTGATCGCTTGCTTGTGGGATTTTAGCTCATGTACGGTCTTGACATGAAGCTAGCTATGGTTGTCACTTATTTTGGGGATAGTACTTATGTATTTCAGTTTTTCAGTGATGTTGTTTTTATCTAGACTTGTGTATTTGGAAAGTTGACATTATGTTGTACCAGACTTGTTTTGAAATAGTTTGAAATCTTCCGCTGTTTTACTTATCTTATTTACTCTGTTTACATATATACATATGTTCTTGTTCTGCCTTGATATATCATTATGCATGTTTACCTGATTCAAACGCCCCTCCAAAGTCAGAGTGCTTGCAAGAGCCACCCTGGCGGAGGTGGGGTGTTACAATGACCGATTAATTTCACTTCTTCTTGCCAGAATATCATTTAGAGAATTTGGCTTTCAACACATTCTTTCGCAGGATTTCCAAAACTTCCTTCAGATGCTTTTCATGCTCAGCAGTGGATTTAGAGAAGATTAAGATGTCGTCGATGAAAACCAGCACGAATTTATTTAAGACATCCCGGAATACTCTGTTCACCAAATCGACAAAGTAGCCAGGAGCATTACATAAGCCGAACGGCATTACCATCCATTCATAGACTAAGTCTGGCCCTCTGAAAGCTGTCAAAGGAACACATTCTTCGGCAATGTGCAATTGATGGAATCCTGTAGCTAGGTCGATTCTAGAGAATACTTGCGCTCCATTCAAGTGGTCCAATAGATCATCAATACGCGGCAACGGATATTTTTTTTCCAGCGTTTGCTTATTGAGGTCACGGTAGTCCACACATAGTCTGAGAGTACCGTTTGACTTTGGGACAAACACCACTGCTGCACCCCAATTTGAAAAGCTAGGCCTGATCAAACCCTTCCACAAAAGCTGTTTAGTTTGATTGCTTAGCTCCTCTTTTTCTTTCAACGTCATTCTCCGAATAGGATGCACAACTGGCCTTGCATTCGGAACTAAGTCAATCCTGAAGTCGATTTCTCTACGTGGAGGTAAGCTATCAACTTCTTCAAACACATCAGCATAATCTCTGACAACAGGAATATCCTCAATACAAGTAGGAGTGACTTCTAGAGAAGACCAAAATCCTTTCCTATCTGTGGCTGAGCCGTGGCATGGTACAGAAATAATATCTCTAAATTGGGTTTTGATTTTAACTATTCTTTCAGCGCATAATATCTCAACCTCATACTTTGTTAGCGAATCCATTCCAAGTATGATATCATCCCTGGAGAAATTCATGACGATCAAATTAAAAGGGAACTGGAAATAGGAATAAGAAACAGGCACTCTATAATACTGATCGAGAATAAGTGAACCTCCTATCGGACCATGGGATCTAATCAATTCTTTAAGTTTTCTTGGTTTCAGTTTTAACTTTTTAATTGTGACACTAGAAATGAAACTTTGCGATGCACCAGTGTCAAACAATACTGTAATAGGAATATTCTTAATAGTAAGAGTACCTCTTAAAACATAAGGTTTACCTGCTCCCTCGGAAGAAGCTGGTGCAGCCGCACCATCGTATACATGAGCCACTTGAGAATTCTTCAGCAATGGGCAGTTTGGCTTAATGTGCCCCTTCTTATGACAATTGTAGCACTCCCTCTGATCCTGAGAACTCTGACTAGGCCCAGACTCATTTCTCCTTGGCCTCTTTGGAGCTCGGCATTCGTAATCGAAGTGTCCCATCTTCTGGCAATTAAAGCATCTCACATTGGCCTTTTTATTTCCTTGGGGCTTGGCGGCCGAAGAGTTGCCCGCCTCTGGTTTCTTGTCAGGTTGCTTCCTTTTGTTGTTACTTTGATTCTTCTCCCGATCTTGCTGCGAATTCTTGTCATTGTCTTCATATAGACAAGCCATCTCGACCACCTCATTAAATGGAAGCTAAATGTGTGTTGTCACTCCGTTCAGATACTTCCTAGAAAGGCCATTAATGAATCTTTTATTCTTCTGGAAGGGGTCCCGAATTAATTCAGGAGCATAGCGTGAGAGCTCCTTACTAATTCCAGGCCTCCAAATCGCTTGCTCCATCAACGGAACAAGGCCGACACCTTTTCAGTTTTGTTTAGATTTAGGGTTCCGCTTTTCGATCAAGCCGCTCAACCCCGCGACGATCAGGATACGCCACGTGGAAGAGGGAGGAGACGCCCACCTGGAGGTGATCCTCCGATCAAACTCGGTGGCGGGTCTAGGGGAAAAAACCGGGTGATGCAGCGGCTCTTTACAGGGGTGGTTCGAGCTGGATACCCCACGATACTTGATCAACACCGTATGGAATTGAAGAGTGGAGAAAGGGCTACAGAATTGTCTAAAGAAGGGGTTGATTTTACTTGGTGGATCGGTTACTGGCCATGGAAATTAGGACAACGGCGGCTAGGTTTTTGAATTGTTTTAGTTCTAGGTTATTTATAATATTATAATATTAAATTCCTAGTTTTGCAAATAAACCGGTTAAGTCTCAGTAGCTCCAATTTCAGCCCAAGGAGAGTTGTCCCCAGACAAATACCCCCGTTCCAGACACAATGGGCTAGGTCCCATCAGCCCAATCGATCGTTTTCAGTCTGTTTTCTTTAATTTAAAATATAAATAATTTATTCATTTAATTCGATTGTACATTTTAATTTACCGGGGCCACATACGGACTCCAAAAAATCCCAAAAAATAAATCTAGCTATGTTTTGACGATACGGTCCTAACAAAATTAATTTTGTCGAATTTGGAGATCGTTTGAAAAATGGCCTTTTTAACGGTCGATTAAATTGAATAGAAATTATCGAATGCGGTTTAATTTACCACGCTCACATATTAATTCCAAAAATTCTGGAAAATTAAACTTAGCAATAATTTGACATTCCGGATCCAACAAAAATGGTTTCGTCGAAAACGGAGGTCGTTTGTATAATGGCCGTTTATACGGGCTATGTATTATATTATATTCCATCGACTATTCTGAATATTCAACTGGCCATAACTTTTTACTCCCGATATGAAATTTCGATTTTCCGGATTCGTTGGAAAGATATTTTTAAACAAATTTAAATATTTTTGGTTTCACTAAAATCCAATTTATTTTGAATCATGTACATTCAGTCAAAGTTCAGATTCAAATTTTCAAACTGTCGTGCTATTTCTAACTCCTTTTAAAATTAAAATAAATTTATTTGTTCTAACTTCGATTTAAATAACTTTTAAATCATTATTATTTAAAATAAATTATTTTAACTGTTCAAAATTCATTGAAATAGCCAAAATAAAAATTTTAAATTGGTTTCCGGGTTGTTACAGTATGGGTAGGATGTTCAATTATGATTGGGTGATTTTGGTGACATCACGATGAGGTTCGGTCGGAGATGATTTGCTGCAGAGGGGGCTTGGCTTTGAAGTTTGTATAAGTAGGGAGGTGTAGTGTCGTAGTGGGTACATTTCAGATATTCAAGATAGATGATAATGTCTATTGTTTTGTATACGAGATTGCAGGGGATTTTAATTTAGCACTGCTTTTCTGGTCTTTATAGTGAAGTAGGTAGGGTAGTTTTCCGGTGTTAGGGCAGTGGTTGTTGCAAGAAGATTTGGTGTTGGTGGTCGCAGAGGTTGGTAGTTTCGTCATGGCTATGGGGAGTTTCCAGTGGGTTGGAGTGATAGTTTGTGAGGGTTGTTGTATCGTTGATTGATAGGCAGATAATGATGACAGGTTGGTTGTTGTGTATGTGGTTGGGGTTTGGGAAGCAAGTTGTTGAGGTCGGAAGTGGTGTGGTTGGATTGAATATTGAGGCAGAGGAGTTTTTGATGGTCGTTGTCTGACTGTAAATGTTAGTCAATTTTTTATGGTTGCAATGTTTTGTTCGCAAGTGAGCAATTTTCAAGCGAGCAAAAAGCAATGAAGTAGGGTGTTTGCATTTGTAACGTGCCAAGTCGTGCACATGATATATATGTACTATGTGCATAATAATGATTCATGCATTGGCTCTGCTCGTGTTTAAGGACAATTCCTGGTTGTAATATGCAATAAGAATGAAAAGGGTGTCAGTTTGTGCGAGATTGTTGCATTCAGATTGCTTGGTGGTTGTGATCATTACAGTTTCATGCATGATAGGATAAAGAGGGTTCTTTATTATATTTCATTTGAGGTACCCAGAAATGGTGATTCGGTTCGTGATGGGATTCGATTTGGCAAAGAGTGTCGAATTATTTGTGGGATCAGTTAAAGGGGCATGTTTGTAGTTTGGGTCATGGTATTATTGGCGAGTAGGTAGTTGTTAAGGGAACAAACCAAATAAGTAGTGTACACAGTCTGAAAAATTGCTTAGCATGTACAGTTTTTCATGAGATTATAAAAGTAATAGCTTATTGTTTTAGCTACAATGGAAAGATCGTCCAAATTTTCCTAAATTATTGAATCTATTTCTCTGTTAAAGGCGGTATTTGTTTTCGACTTACTTTGATCCAAGATATCCACATGTAGGTAATATCTAGAAAAATTATTTAGTGTGCTTAGGCGAATAGTGGAAAAGAGGATCAAGGGCGATAATTTTGCATATTAGACGGTGATGAATGGACCAAAAGTAGTAATCGATTATTTCAATTGAAAAATCATTGTTCAACAAGCTATGCATAAAATTATTGCACGAACATGCTTTTTCTTTTTCTTACCATTCACCTAAGCAGCATCTAGCAGTTTTGCTTTTTTGTATTTTATTATTTTTGATGGAAATCTAACTTTTTTTTTGCTTAATTTTCCCCCATTTGCAGCCACAAGTTGAAGTAAATGGTTTAGCCATGTTCACTCATTTAGGTACTCATGCTTATGCCTTTTCTTTTTCCCTTTCTCTTTTTGATTGAATTCTTTTCTATTTAGCTTCTTGACAACACTTTACTTTAGGTGCTGATTCTCTCAGGTATTGATCATACAATCTCATTCTTTAGTCTTCATCAAATACATTGTAAACTGAAAGAGAAAACGAAGGCCCTGTAGGATTTTGTATGCCCTTATGTATGTATTTATCTTCTCTGATTTTTTCACTCAGTTTATTTTTTGTCTTCTTTTAATATACTACAGGTCATGATTTGGTATACAATGATTTTTTCATTCATGTTCAATTATCTTAGCACCATAGTTTGAAGTCATAGAATATTGAAAATATTGACATATCAGTTGATACCGTGTAACAGAGCCAGGAGTCTCCATATGTACAGAAATGAAAATAAAGCAATATCAACTGCTTCAAATATAAATCAATCCACCATATGATGACTTATATTCACTTGTAAATTTCTACACAGTTCAAACTTAGACAAATTTCTAGATGGATGTAATCAAAGTATTTTCTTCATCAGTGCTGATTTTGTACACTCAAGTTTCCCTTCATAAGTTTTTGATAAATTTTGCAATTACAGGAAGACTCGTGCGACATGGCTTGCACCATTGAGCCAGAACTCGACCAGCACTGCCTTGTTGCACTCCAGGACAAGTGGTTGCCAAGTGCCATTAGTCACATCATGAACATCAACAGCAGTATCTTATGCCTCACAAACAATGCTGCACTGCTTGGTAGCTGAACCGGATGAAGCTGCTCTTTGATGATGATGTTTCCCGAAGATCCAAAGCCTGTTAAACACATTCGCTGACCCTAATCTACCGCTTTCGAATTGAGTTGACACTGTTGCTGCCTTGCGCGGACAAGAGCCCGAGATGGAGAGTCGATTTAGCCTTGGGGAAGGCAAAGATTCAATAATCATAGCAGCCAACGCTGAAACACTAGTCTGTTTTTGGTCCGGAGGAAATGGGGACGAAGAGGGATACACTAATGGTAATTGTAATTTACTTGCGATTACTTGTTGGTTAAGCTGCAAAGTTTGAATTGTTTTTTCTTTTGTGCTTTAAATTTTCATATAATGATCGGTTTTCCTCAAATTTTGCAGAACAATTTGATTTTTACGAAATATTATCATCTTAAAATTTTTGAGAAAATTTGGTTCTTTTTAATGAATTTGATTTGTTAAATAAAACTGAAATTTTCAATAAAATAAACAATGGTTCTTTTTTAAGAATTTGATTCGTTAAACAAAACTGATTATTTAAATAAAATAAACAATCATTTCAATAAAATTGATAAACCTGCATGTATTTATCTCTACTTATTTGTTGTGCTTCCCCTTTTTGGTATGAATATTAATGGATGTGAACTGATGATTCCTACAGTATTTTTTGTACGAACAGGTTATGTGTATTTTTTTTCAAGGCTTGAATTCATTTTTATACATGCAATTAAAAGAGCATCTACATATTAATCACTCTGTTTAGTCTCATTCTGCATATGGATCCTTTATTTCAAGCCATTCTCTTCTACTGGTGATCACTTTATTAACGATTCTTCTAATTATTAATGAACAAAACATTTTTGTTGTACCTTTAGGAAAATTTGTACTATGATGCCAACAAAGAAAAACATGTCTGTTTTTTGCAGTGTCTAGAATATATGAGGCATACTATTACATTTTCATAAACTGTGGACCTAATCCTACGAGTGAAAGAGAAGCATGTCTATTATATTTTTGATGATTCTATACGGTAAGTTTTAGATTGGATTGGTTTTAAGATTAGCATTCAGTAACTTATCCGGTAAATTACCATGGTTGGAAGTTTTTTGCAGGCTAGGTTTTGGCCAAATGGTGCAGATTCTTGGATGAATCCTGATGGACTATTTAATATAGAGTTGAACATTTGGATGATCTTCTAATTGGTACGCTAATATTTCATTTGTTGATCTCTTTACATATTAATATGAAATGGCTTACTCCGAAATAATCTTTAAAAAAAAGCCGACACCCAAAATTGGACAATTACATAACTTCATTTCTATTTTTGTATGTAATTCATGTCAAGTTTTATTGTTGATTGTTGAACTTGTTTATAGGTAATTGACTTTTCAGAAGTGAAGACTAGCGGCAACAAGAGTTTATTGGTAATCAAGCAATGACTATGGCTTTAATTGCTATATATTATGTATTTTGTTAGCACTATTTGTGTAAACTTGTTTGTGATTACTCGTGATATGTTACTTATTTTGTCGAAAAATAAGTAGTGAATTGATTATGAATAACTTGATTATGTGATTAGTGTGGTTTTTCAATTATTTGAGTATGATAATCATATAATTGATTGATTGTTTGTTTGAATATAATAATTAGTGATTAATTGTTGGTTTGAGTATGACAATTATGTGATTGATTGTTGGTTCAATATGGATATTATATAAGTGGTTGCTGGAAGTGAAACAAGACATCAAGGTAAATAACTTAAAATATATTGTTAAACAACCAATAAGTTTTAGTAGCGTTTTAAAAATGCTACAAAAGCAAATGTAAATTGGTATTAAAAAATATAGTTGCATTGAAAAAATGCTACAGAAAAATTTACCGTTGCATGTGATATACACGTAAATGTGTATATTTTATCCGCTTATTTATCTAGTTTTCTATTTAAAATAATTAATATTGTGCATTTATAGCTGTGTTTTCAGATTGTTGACAAGAATCATGGTTTAGAGCATTTGATGAATAAAGCATGAAGAATTTTCTAAAAAAGAGTGAAGTTAAAATTACTAAACCTTGAAGAGTTTAAAGCTCAAAGAACGGTTGCAAATATAGTTCAGTTGGGTAGATTTGGCTCACAAAAGACTCATATTGTGTTCACATTGGCTCAATTGCAGACCATTTCACTCATGTAGCGTTCACATTAGCTCCTTTACAAGGCTTCTCATTCATGCACTACACGCGTTCACACTGGCTCACTTACAAGGCCTCTTACTCTACAACCCCGTTCACACTAGCTTATGTGTTATTTGGGCTAATTCCTTAGTCCCACATTGTGGAATTTGCCAAGTAGCCTTTGTCATATCAGCTATAAATACACTTTATCTCATTCATTGTAAAACACATTTAGTTTTATTTTGTAATCTTTCTCTTGGAATAAAACTCATCTTCCTCTATTCTATTTATTTTTAATTTTATTTATGTTCATGTTATTTAATTTCTGTTTTTCCTCTTCTTTAGCTATGTCTAGCTAATCCCCTTTGATTATGGGGTGATGACGCTAATAGATATGATTCAACATGAATCGCATAGCCAATAGATGAGGACTTTATATATGTAGATCTAGATTTGAATCAAGGGTTAGATCTGAACCTTCATATTCTGTGTCGTTTAAGAGCTATGCTCCTTCACAGGATATATTCGTGTTCGATCTAACAATTATTAGATTTAGATCTAATTTTAGGTTTTAGAAATTAATTTGTGAATATGTCCTGATAGTCTATGGTTGTTTAAGAGCTCAGCTCCTGCATAGGCTATGCTTGTCGTTGTTTACTTATTTGTTTTTAAGAATCTATTTATCGTTGATTCGTGTTTGTGACAGAAACATGAATTAGATCTATATTTATTTGTTGGCTATTGATGAGTGTGAATCTAATCTATGTCATTATCCCCTAATTGCTTTCTCTTATTAGATAAATCTCTCTTTTTTATTTAATTGCTGTTATTTTCTGTGTTTTCAATCAATCAAAATTCTGGAATAACTTGATTGGATTTATTAATTAAAATATTTTTGGTCCTAGAGTTCGACACCCTCTACAACAATCCTTGTTGTTTAGGAAAACCGAACGGATTTTACAGTTGTTTACAACTATTTAAGTTGTTTAATCTGCTCTCCCAACTGGAAGCTGCCTTTTGAAATCATGTGTGATGCCTCGAATTTCGCTGTTGGCGCTGTCTTAGGACAACGTATTGATAAGATTCTTCACGTCATTTACTACGCGAGTAAAACTCTGAACGACGCTCAAATCAATTATACTACCACTGAAAAGAAACTCTTAGCAGTCGTTTTCGCTTTAGAAAAATTCCGGCCTTATCTAGTTGGCTCACACATCACTGTTCATACTGATCATTCTGCACTTAGGTATCTTTTCTCTAAAAAGGATGCTAAGGCTCGTCTCATTCGTTGGATCCTTCTACTTCAAGAATTTGACCTTACCATTAAGGATAAAAAAGGATCCTACAACGTTATTGCGGACCACTTGTCTCGTCTTCCAAATGCCCCTTCTTCTTCTCTTCCGATCAACGAGAATTTCCCCGATGAACAGTTGTTTTCTCTATCCACTGATCCTTGGTTTGCTGACATTGTCAACTACTTAGTCACCAAGCAGATCCCTTCTTTTTGGTCTAAGCAGGATAAACACAAATTCTTTTCCCAAGTGAAACATTTTTATTGGGACGACCCCTATCTTTTCAAGTATTGTCCCGACCAAATCATTTGAAGATGTGTTCCTGACACTGAAATTCACAGTGTCCTCTCTTTCTGTCATGACCAAGCATGCGGTGGTCACTTCGATCCCAAAAAGACAGCCGAAAAGTTACTCCAATCGGGTTTCTACTGGCCCACCCTTTTCAAAGGCGCGTACGAATTTTGCAAAGCTTGTGATTGATGTCAATTCTTAGGGAAAATTTCTATACGGAATATGATGCCCCTAAACCCCATTCTAAAGGTCTAAATTTTTGATGTGTGGGGTATAGACTTCATGGGACCCTTCCCTAATTCTTTTGGGAACCTTTACATTCTCTTAGCTGTTGATTATGTTTCCAAATGGGCCGAAGCTATACCATGCAAAACAAACGATAACAAGGTTGTTGTGCGCTTCTTGAAAGAAAACATCTTTTCTAGGTTTGGCACACCTCGCACAATAATCAGTGATAATGGTACACACTTCTGTAATCGTTCTTTTGAAGCTCTCATGAGGAAGTATTCGATAACCCACAAGTTATCTACTCCTTACCATCCTCAAACTTGTGGGCAAGTTGAAGTATCGAATAGGTAGATTAAACAAATTCTTGAGAAAACTGTGAATCGAAATCTTAAAGATTGGTCCCAAAAGTTAACCGACGCTCTTTGGGCTTACCGCACCGCTTTCAAAACCAACTTGGGTATGTCCCCTTATCGGTTGATTTTTGGTAAGCCATGTCACTTGCCAGTTGAAGTAGAACATAGGGCGTTATGGGCAATAAAAACTTTGAATCTTGATTTAGAGCAAGCAGGAGAACATAGGAAGCTTCAACTTAATGAACTTGATGAAATTCGAAATGATGCATATGAAAATGAACGAATTTACAAGGACAGAACGTAAGTTTTTCATGATAAATCAATTTTACGTAAAACTTTCATGCCAAGACAAAAAGTTCTCTTGTATGACTCAAGATTGCATCTATTTCCGGGTAAGCTAAAATCTAGATAGACAGGACCTTACACTGTGCGGACCATTTTTCCGTATGGTGCGGTAGAAATTGAGAATCCAGCTGATGGATCTTCCTATAAGGTCAATGGTCAATGCCTTAAACCTTACTTGGAACCAATACCAAACCAAGAGGAAGAGCTCATGGTCCTCCATAAGCCACATTACATTCGGTAAGACGCATTAACCCTATTTTGTACATATGTAAATAGTCTCTTATTTTATTTTTCCTTTCACTAAGATATGTCTGATTAAGACTATGAGGACACAGTCACACTCAAGTGTGCGGGGGGGGGGGGGGGATTTACATTACATCAGCAATCAAATTTTATGAACTAGGTCATTCATTGAACAAGGATTAACTTAAACTCATAAATAACACCTTGATTCTTGTTTGATAAGTTGAATTTTTGGGTGATGAGAATGAACATTATTTATTCATTGAGTCGTAATGCGTCTTTTTAAGATGCTAGCTTGAGACTGTACAGACGTTAGTCGTGTTCTGGAGTAAGCGTGTCAACCCTTGTTATACGTGTTAGAATATGCAAGTAAAAATAATCAAAAAAAAATCAAGAAATAAAAATGATTTTGCACCTACATTTGTTGCATTTTCTGAGTTCGTTTTCATGCATAATATTTTATTTTCCACTCAAATTTTCAAAATCGTAAGTTCTAAAATCCACTTGGCCCAATTAAGGAGAAATGACTCATTGTAGCATTCTACTTCGATACCCCACATTATTCAAACCCAAGTTTTAGTCGAATTACGTCCATGTTTCGACTAGTTTTTCTTATATTGGTATACTTAAGAACCTTGTACGGTTTATTTTCAAAGGATTGAAAATGTCACTTTTTATACCAATATTACACCACCCACTCCGTACTTGCTTTAAGGTAGGATAACCATATACCACATCTTATTTTATGTGGGTTATCTATCTTACGAAACTTTGTTTATCATTCCTTTCATCTTTTTGTATAACATCAATCCAGACTTGTGTGTTGAATTAAGGTTATAGAAGTAGAGTAACTAGGGCACAAAACTTTCCTTTCATGAAGTGTTGGTAGTAGAGGAGGAATCAAATGAAATCATGTACGTCATCATTCCATCTCAATTCATCATTCATCATGCAAAAGAAAAAAAAAGAAAAAAGAAGAAAAAAAAGAATAGAAAAAAAAGGAAAAGAAAAAAAATGAAATAAAGAGAGAGTCTCTCTGAATAAAATAGTCTTCATCATTCTTGACTATGAAGCATCCATTTCCATTCCATCCACATCCATCATACCGTACTTAGAAGCAAGGATTGTAGTTGAGGAGATGAAAGGAAACAAAATGTTCATATGTGCCTTAGTATTACTTTATCTTTTGTAATTTGAAATTCAACTAATACACTTGCCCTCTTATCTATAATCTTTTTAGAACTTACAAAATTTTCCTTCATCTATGCATAACTCATATCCAATACATTACAGTTACATTGGTGCAAAATTATTCAAAAAAAAAAAAGAATAAAGAAATGATTGGGTGCACATTGTCGTTGTGTAGAACTTTGGTTGACACCACGCTCTTAACCTTCAAGACAATTACAGTGTTATCAAGGAATTACGATTCAGCTTGAAAATTTTTGTTCATTTTTGCACTAATTATGGGATGGACAATTTGGGGCTAAACCGTTATTATTGAAGATAGGTGAAATCCTTGGAATGTGAAAGACCTTAAATATATTGTTTGATTAATCCGCGTACATAAGACGCTTTGGATTTTGTAGATAGTATCCTCTAAAAACCCTCACGAGACAACACTCGTCCTACTGGGGACACGCAGAGGTTTAACGGCTTGTTGCATATGCTAAATGCAATCGTGTTTCCTACGAAAGTGTGACATATCTTAGTCTAGTTTATTCGAGGACGAATAAAAAGATAAGTGTGGGGGTATTTGATATACACGTAAATGTGTATATTTTATCCGCTTATTTATCTAGTTTTCTATTTAAAATAATTAATATTGTGCATTTATAGCTGTGTTTTCAGATTGTTGACAAGAATCATGGTTTAGAGCATTTGATGAATAAAGCATGAAGAATTTGCTGAAAAAGAGTGAAGTTAAAATTACAAAAGCTTGAAGAGTTTAAAGCTTGAAGAACGGTTGCAAATAGAGTTCAGTTGGGTAGATTTGGCTCACTAAAGACTCATATTGTGTTCACATTGGCTCAATTGCAGACCATTTCACTCATGTAGCGTTCACATTAGCTCCTTTGCAAGGCTTCTCATTCATGCACTGCACGCGTTCACACTGGCTCACTTACAAGGCCTCTTACTCTACAACCCCATTCACACTAGCTTATGTGTTATTTGGGCTAATTCCTTAGTCCCACATTGTGGAATTTGCCAAGTAGCCTTTGTCATATCAGCTATAAATACACTTTATCTCATTCATTGTAAAATACATTTAGTTTTATTTTGTAATCTTTCTCTTGGAATAAAACACTTCTTCCTCTGTTCTATTTATTTTTAATTTTATTTATGTTCATGTTATTTAGTTTCTGTTTTTCCTCTTCTTTAGCTATGTCTAGCTAATCCCCTTTGATTATGGGGTGATGACGCTAATAGATATGATTCAACATGAATCGCATAGCCAATAGATGAGGACTTTATATATGTAGATCTAGATTTGAATCAAGGGTTAGATATGAACCTTCATATTCTGTGTCGTTTAAGAGCTATGCTCCTTCACAGGATATATTCGTGTTCGATCTAACAATTATCAGATTTAGATCTAATTTTAGGTTTTAGAAATTAATTTGTGAATCTGTCCTGATAGTCTATGGTTGTTTAAGAGCTCAGCTCCTGCATAGGCTATGCTTGTCGTTGTTTACTTATTTGTTTTAAGAATCTATTTATCGTTGATTTGTGTTTGTGACAGAAACATGAATTAGATCTATATTTATTTGTTGGCTATTGATGAGTGTGAATCTAATCTATGTCATTATCCCCTAATTGTTTTCTCTTATTAGATAAATCTCTCTTTTTTATTTAATTGCTGTTATTTTCTGTGTTTTCAATCAATCAAAATTCTGGAATAACTTGATTGGATTTATTAATTAAAATATTTTTGGTCCTAGAGTTCGACACCCTCTACAACAATCCTTGTTGTTTAGGAAAACTGAACGGATTTTACAGTTGTTTACAACTATTTAAGTTGTTTAATCTGCTCTCCCAACTGGAAGCTGCCTTTTGAAATCATGTGTGACGCCTCGAATTTCGCTGTTGGCGCTGTCTTAGGACAACGTATCGATAAGATTCTTCACGTCATTTACTACGCGAGTAAAACTCTGAACGACGCTCAAATCAATTATACTACCACTGAAAAGGAACTCTTGGCAGTCGTTTTCGCTTTAGAAAAATTCCGGCCTTATCTAGTTGGCTCACACATCACTGTTCATACTGATCATTCTGCACTTAGGTATCTTTTCTCTAAAAAGGATGCTAAGGCTCGTCCCATTCGTTGGATCCTTCTACTTCAAGAATTTGACCTTACCATTAAGGATAAAAAAGGATCCTACAACGTTATTGCGGACCACTTGTCTCGTCTTCCAAATGCCCCTTCTTCTTCTCTTCCGATCAACGAGAATTTCCCCGATGAACAGTTGTTTTCTCTATCCACTGATCCTTGGTTTGCTGACATTGTCAACTACTTAGTCACCAAGCAGATCCCTTCTTTTTGGTCTAAGCAGGATAAACACAAATTCTTTTCCCAAGTGAAACATTTTTATTGGGACGACCCCTATCTTTTCAAGTATTGTCCCGACCAAATCATTCGAAGATGTGTTCCTGACACTGAAATTCACAGTGTCCTCTCTTTCTGTCATGACAACGCATGCGGTGGTCACTTCGGTACCAAAAAGACAGCCGAAAAGGTACTCCAATCGGGTTTCTACTGGCCCACCCTTTTCAAAGGCGCGTACGAATTTTGCAAAACTTGTATCGATGTCAATTCTTAGGGAAAATTTCTAAACGGAATATGATGCCCCTAAACCCCATTCTAGAGGTCTAAATTTTTGATGTGTGCAGTATAGACTTTATGGGACCCTTCCCTAATTCTTTTGGGAACCTTTACATTCTCTTAGCTGTTGATTATGTTTCCAAATGGGCCGAAGCTGTACCATGCAAAACAAACGATAACAAGGTTGTTGTGCGCTTCTTGAAAGAAAACATCTTTTCTAGGTTTGGCACACCTCGCACAATAATCAGTGATAATGGTACACACTTCTGTAATCGTTCTTTTGAAGCTCTCATGAGAAAGTATTCGATAACCCACAAGTTATCTACTCCTTACCATCCTCAAACTTGTGGGCAAGTTGAAGTATCGAATAGGTAGATTAAACAAATTCTTGAGAAAACTGTGAATCGAAATCGTAAAGATTGGTCCCAAAAGTTAACCGACGCTCTTTGGGCTTACCACACCGCTTTCAAAACCAACTTGGGTATGTCCCCTTATCGGTTGATTTTTGGTAAGCCATGTCACTTGCCAGTTGAACTAGAACATAGGGCGTTATGGGAAATAAAAACTTTGAATCTTGATTTAGAGCAAGCAGGAGAACATAGGAAGCTTCAACTTAATGAACTTGATGAAATTCGAAATGATGCATATGAAAATGAACGAATTTACAAGGACAGAACGAAAGTTTTTCATGATAAATCAATTTTAAGTAAAACTTTCATGCCAAGACAAAAAGTTCTCTTGTATGACTCAAGATTGCATCTATTTCCGGGTAAGCTAAAATCTAGATGGACAGGACCTTACACTGTGCGGACCATTTTTCCGTATGGTGCGGTAGAAATTGAGAATCCAGCTGATGGATCTTCCTATAAGGTCAATGGTCAACGCCTTAAACCTTACTTGGAACCAATACCAAACCAAGAGGAACAGCTCATGGTCCTCCATGAGCCACATTACATTCGGTAAGACGCACTAACCCTCTTTTGTACATATGTAAATAGTCTCTTATTTTATTTTTCCTTTCACTAAGATATGTCTGATTAAGACTGTGAGGACACAGTCACACTCAAGTGTGGGGGGGGGGGGATTTACATTACATCAGCAATCAAATTTTATGAACTAGGTCATTCATTGAACAAGGATTAACTTAAACTCATAAATAACACCTTGATTCTTGTTTGATAAGTTGAATTTTTGGGTGATGAGAATGAACATTATTTATTCATTGAGTCGTAATGTGTCTTTTTAAGATGCTAGCTTGAGACTGTACAGACGTTAGTCGTGTTCTGGAGTAAGCGTGTCAACCCTTGTTATACGTGTTAGAATGTGCAAGTAAAAATAAAAAATAAAAAAAATCAAGAAATAAAAATGATTTTGCACCTACATTTGTTGCATTTTCTGAGTTCGTTTTCATGCATAATATTTTCTTTTCCACTCAAATTTTCAAAATCGTAAGTTCTAAAATCCACTTGGCCCAATTAAGGAGAAATGACTCATTGTAGCATTCTACTTCGATACCCCACATTATTCAAACCCAAGTTTTAGTCGAATTACATCCATGTTTCGACTAGTTTTTCTTATATTGGTATACTTAAGAACCTTGTACTGTTTATTTTCAAAGGTTTGAAAATGTCACTTTTTATACCAATATTACACCACCCACTCCGTACTTGCTTTAAGGTAGGATAACCATATACCACATCTTATTTTATATGGGTTATCTATCTTACGAAACTTTGTTTATCATTCCTTTCAGCTTTTTGTATAACATCAATCCAGCCTTGTGTGTTGAATTAAGGTTATAGAAGTAGAGTAACTAGGGCACAAAACTTTCCTTTCATGAAGTGTTGGTAGTAGAGGAGGAATCAAATGAAATCATGTACGTCATCATTCCATCTCAATTCATCATTCATCATGCAAAAGAAAAAAAAGAAGAAAAAAGAAGGAAAAAAAGAATAGAAAAAAAGGAAAAGAAAAAAAATGAAATAAAGAGAGAGTCTCTCTGAATAAAATAGTCTTCATCATTCTTGACTATGAAGCATCCATTTCCATTCCATCCACATCCATCATACCGTACTTAGAAGCAAGGATTGTAGTTGAGGAGATGAAAGGAAACAAAATGTTCATATGCGCCTTAGTATTACTTTATCTTTTGTAATTTGAAATTCAACTAATACACTTGCCCTCTTATCTATAATCTTTTTAGAACTTACAAAATTTTCCTTCATCTATGCATAACTCATATCCAATACATTACAGTTACATTGGTGCAAAATTATTCAAAAAAAAAAGAATAAAGAAATGATTGGGTGCACATTGTCGTTGTGTAGAACTTTGGTTGACACCACACTCTTAACCTTCAAGACAATTACAGTGTTATCAAGGAATTACGATTCAGCTTGAAAATTTTTGTTCATTTTTGCACTAATTATGGGATGGACAATTTGGGGCTAAACCGTTATTATTGAAGATAGGTGAAATCCTTGGAATGTGAAAGACCTTAAATATATTGTTTGATTAATCCGCGTACATAAGACGCTTTGGATTTTGTGGGTAGTTTCCTCTAAAAACCCTCACGAGACAACACTCGTCCTACTGGGGACACCCAGAGATTTAACGGCTTGTTGCATATGCTAAATGCAATCGTGTTTCCTACGAAAGTGTGACATATCTTAGTCTAGTTTATTCGAGGACGAATAAAAAGATAAGTGTGGGGGTATTTGATATACACGTAAATGTGTATATTTTATCTGCTTATTTATCTAGTTTTCTATTTAAAATAATTAATATTGTGCATTTATAGCTGTGTTTTCAGATTGTTGACAAGAATCATGGTTTAGAGCATTTGATGAATAAAGCATGAAGAATTTGCTGAAAAAGAGTGAAGTTAAAATTACTAAAGCTTGAAGAGTTTAAAGCTTGAAGAACGGTTGCAAATAGAGTTCAGTTGGGTAGATTTGGCTCACTAAAGACTCATATTGTGTTTACATTGGCTCAATTGCAGACCATTTCACTCATGTAGCGTTCACATTAGCTCCTTTGCAAGGCTTCTCATTCATGCACTGCACGCGTTCACACTGGCTCACTTACAAGGCCTCTTACTCTACAACCCCGTTCACACTAGCTTATGTGTTATTTGGGCTAATTCCTTAGTCCCACATTGTGGAATTTGCCAAGTAGCCTTTGTCATATCAGCTATAAATACACTTTATCTCATTCATTGTAAAACACATTTAGTTTTATTCTGTAATCTTTCTCTTGGAATAAAACTCTTCTTCCTCTGTTCTATTTAGTTTTAATTTAATTTATGTTCATGTTATTTAATTTCTGTTTTTCCTCTTCTTTAGCTATGTCTAGCTAATCCCCTTTGATTAGGGGGTGATGACGCTAATAGATATGATTCAACATGAATCGCATAGCCAATAGATGATAACTTTATATATGTAGATCTAGATTTGAATCAAGCGTTAGATCTGAACCTTCATATTCTGTGTCGTTTAAGCGCAATGCTCCTTCACAGGGTATATTCGTGTTCGATCTAACAATTATCAGATTTAGATCTAATTTTAGGTTTTTAGAAATTAATTTGTGAATCTGTCCTGATAGTCTATGGTTGTTTAAGAGCTCAGCTCCTGCATAGGCTATACTTGTTGTTATTTACATATTTGTTTCTAAAAATCTATTTATCGTTGATTCGTGTTTGTGACAGAAACATGAATTAGATCTATATTTATTTGTTGGCTATTGATGAGTGTGAATCTAATCTATGTCATTATCCCCTAATTGCTTTCTCTTATTAGATAAATCTCTCTTTTTTATTTAATTGCTGTTATTTTCTGTGTTTTCAATCAATCAAAATTCTGGAATAACTTGATTGGATTTATTAATTAAAATATTTTTGGTCCCAGAGTTCGACACCCTCTACAACAATCCTTGTTGTTTAGGAAAACCGAACGGATTTTACAGTTGTTTACAACTGTTTAATTTGTTCGCAAACAGCATGTCAAAAAAAGTTTTGATACCGTTTACTAAACGCAACAAAAGAATTCAGACTTTTAGTTGCATGTCGTATAACAGCGTTCTCTACAACGTTACTAAAAGCTTTGATAGCGTTTTTTCAACGCAACTAAAGGTCTTTTTTGGTGTAGTGAATCCTTTTCGATATGTGATTCATATTGAATCTAATCTATAAGCGTCATCACCCACTAATTAAAGGGGATTAACTAGACATAGCTAGCTGAGAAGAAGGAAAAAAGAAAAGAGAAAAGAGAAAACATAAATAAAATAAAACAAAAACTAAAAAGAAAATGAGTAGAATAGTTTTATTCCAAGAGAAGAGTTCACATAAAACCAATAGTAATTAGTATCTTCAAATAAAAGAGATACATGTGTATTTATGGCTGTCATGACCAAGACTAAGTGGGCAATTACAAGATGTGGGACTTAAGTCTTTGCCCAAATAACAAATAAGCCAATATACATATGAGGTGGTCATGTTGTAGAGTGAGAGGACTTGCAAATGAGTTATGTGAATAAACATGAGTCTTCAGTGAGCCAAATCTATCTAACTGAACTTTATTTGCAAACGTTCTTCAAGCTTTAGCAATTCCTCACATCAAGCTATCTTTTCAAACTTCACTCTTCTTCAGCAATTTCTTCATGATTTATCCATCAAATACTTTAAACCATGTTTTTTATCAAAAATCTGAAAACACAGTTATAAATACACAGTATCGATTATTTTAAAGAGAAAACAAGATAAATAAGCGGATAAAATATACATATTTACGTGTATATCAGACTTAAGACATGTGAGTCTCAAATAACGATAGAGGTTGATGTGTAGATAGAATCACAAAGTGAAAATAAGGCTCAGGTCCCTAAAACTTATTGCAATACATGCCACATCCCTCTTATGTTTGCTTTTCAATCCCGCCCCTATTTTTAGCTGCCGCATGAAACTTCCGCGTGCCACTTCAAACATTCCTCCTTTTACGTATTTCAGCAAAAAAAAAAAATTGCGCATCCAACTAATATTTTTTTTTGAAATCTGGAAATAATCCCAGAAGTCCACGCAAAGAAAAAAAAATAGTTGCATATATGTATGCAAGTATTGCAAATAGTTTCATACATATATGCAACTATTTGAATACACATGCACATTTTTACGCACGCCTCTTGAATAACTATAGAAATATATGCAGTTTTTCTGTATAACTGCATACATGTGTGCATATATGTCAAAAACTATGCAAAGTTGAACAAATTGCACATATGTATGCAGTTGTTAAATAAATGCATGAAAAGTTGTATGTATTTACAATATGTGCATACATGTATGCGTTTATACTGCAGTTTTGACGCAGAATTGAAATAGATGCATACATGTATGCAACTAATTGAATTATATGCATACTTTGATGCATTTTACTGCATTTCGTTGTTTGTGTGTAATTTTTGATTTTGACGTTGTTTTTGATGTTTTTTTATCTGATTTTTTTCACGATTATTTGTTTTAATTTATTACGAATTTACGTGATTTTTTTATTTTTTATTTTTATTTTTTTGTTGATTTTTTGAAAAATAGGGACTAAATTTACAATAAGTTTATGACCGGATGTGAGCCTAATTTAAAAAGTTAATAGGGACCTGTAGAAAACGCACCCAATCACAAAATCACTGTAAGCTGTAAATATATAAGGAAACAAGTAATAACAATGATGTTACCCCATGGCCACTGAAACCTGATGTCATCTCTTTTGCATTTCTAATATGAGTGACGGGAGATAATTGCCAATCTTTTTAACGTAAACATAAAGTTATTTAACACATGATGTAACACCCTACCTCCGCCAGCGCCACTCTTGCAAGGACACTAGCTTTGGAGGGGCGTTTAAACAAGGTAAACATGCATGCAGATATCACATGACAGAACATATAAGTAAAACAGAGTAGTAAAGCAGCGGATAAAACTTGCATTTCCAAAACCACAGTTAAGTTACAATAAAGTACTTAGTCATTATTTTCCAACAAACAAAGTCTAGATAAAAGCATAAACTGAAAAACTGAAATACATAAAGTACTATCCCCAAAGTGAAGTGATAAACCATAGCTAGCTCAATGTCCAAACCCGTACATGAGCAAATCCAGTAAGCAAGCTAGAAAGATCCAAGCTAAACTCCAATGTTCCCACCCT
Organism: Allium sativum; assembly: GCA_030737875.1. NCBI lineage: Eukaryota > Viridiplantae > Streptophyta > Magnoliopsida > Asparagales > Amaryllidaceae > Allium > Allium sativum. The sequence continues at coordinate 328,534,324 of CM060926.1, forward strand.
GAGGACCTGAGGGGGGGGGGGGGAACGGAAGACAAGAGGCGAAAGAAAACAGGTCAGTCAAAAAGACTGGTAAACCCTACTACTATCTGTCCATGAACTAGTAAAGTTAACTGGCATGAGAAGCTAAGATGAACATGAGGATAACAACATACTGGCATGATGATTAACTAACAAGATAGATAAAGGTGTCATCGCATAATCAAGGTTAAGTTTTGCACCACGGGTGTACTAGCATTCTAACATGTCAAGTAAAAACAAGAATTGATCCCTTGGCCCAAGCTTGGCCCAACATCATGAGATGACCTAAATCAAGGTCCAACTACTCGGTCTAGTCGATCGGCTCCCTATAAGCCTAACTCGTCAAGTGTCGGTGTCATACGGCTTAATCATGTAATGTAGTTGACTGTGCAGGGTCCACCCTAGGGTGTATCAGACCCTATGGTGTAACCCTCTGACACCATTCCATGATGCACAGTCCAAACCTACCGTAGCCCGTGTTCAACTTCGGACTTGATGTGCACGACCATGGTCCGCCTGAACAACCGGGGCATCATTCAGCCGTCTCTTTTGGTCTCTTACAATCAGCCCAGTAATCGTGCCCCACCCTAGCCTAGTCCTAGGGTCTTATGATACTACCAAGAAGGTTACTGCTGAAAAGGACCACGCAACTAGGGTTTCTTAACGGGTTAAATGTGGTTAACCCGATCCACACGTGGATTAAATCGGTTAAGGGTACCTAAGGCTCCCGACTTAACCTCGATTAATCCATCAAGCCCAAATTGGTTAAGTATTAAGTGGACCATGACTTAACCCTAATCAGGAGGCATTAATTAACTTAATGCGCTTTAACCTCTCACATTATACTTTGTTGTGGTTACTAGTTAAGCCGGGCGGGTCCGGGTAGCTTTACACCACAACTAGGTCTAACCTCGGGTTCGAGCACAACATGACCAACTTCTCACATTGGGTCCTATTGTTTGTAGCCACTAGTTAAGCCGGGCGGGTCCGGGTAGATTTATGCTACAAACTCAACCCAATCTCGAGTTGGCCACACTCATATTTTCTAAGTGTCATGTCCATTATGTTTCCAAAACATAATTACAAGTTAACATATCACGTTATGTTATAAAAACCATGTTTATGTCATCATGTTACCCAACCCCAACGTAATCCCATCGTTTACATAATCGCAACAACGCATAAAGGATAAAATAGGGAACTTGGCATAATCATGACAGAAAGGTGTTGAAGTCACAAGATTAACATGGTGGCATATGAGGTGTACATATGTTCATATACTTGCATATTGCATCATTAGGCTTCAAAAGCATGCATAAAACCAAACTCAGCATATGAGTGATACATGGTGATAAATGACATGTAGAAGTTGCTAGAAGTTCGCATTTGGCTTCACATGTAAGTTATCATAAGGGATATGATAACTTTCATGTTGCCAAAATGCAACCTTTAACATAAAGCTTGAAGCTTTATGCTCACAAACTCAAGTTTAACTTGCATAACATGTTAACATGTGTATAATGATCAACCCAAACTTGCATAACTTAGCAACATGTGTCATACATAATGATTACACCAACTTGCATATCATAATGATCAACCAAACTTGCATATAATGATCAACCAAATTTGCATCATTCATTTAACTTTAGAGTTTAATAAAAAGAAAGTAGAAAAGGGCTTACTATGCTATGAAGACACAAATGAATATTTATTATAAAGATTGAGACGAAGCCCTTATGCAAGCACCAAAAACCCAAATATGTAAGCTCCAAATGAAAACCCTTGAGCCAAATCAATAAAAACCCTTGCTTTGTAATAGAAATGTTGCAACTTGACTTGAATGCAAACTAAGAACATTCATACAAGCTTGAAAATACTTGTATGCATTCAAAACCTCTCATAGAAATAAACTTAGAAATTTTAGCATGAGAGTGGAGGCCATGAGAGGAACAAATTTGGCATAGTTTAGTTGTAGGATTGAATAATGGTGATTTAGGCTAGGTTTAGGGGTCTTTTTATAGAGTTTTAGGATAGTATTAGCCATAGGATTAACCCTAGATTCAATCCAAGCCATCAAAGCATGTCTTGGGGAAGAAGTCAAGTGTAGGAACCATCTAGGGCCTTTAGATTAAAGCTGAACCATGAGAACCATTCAAATGCAAAATCTGCATTTGAGCGAATCGGCCCACGGGTTGACAGCCAAACACCCTGGATTAACCCCTAGTCGACCCAGCGGGCTTGGGTCGACCTCAAAAATCGGCCGGTTCGGTTATTCCCCTCTCCCAATTCGCTGTTTTGAACATTTTTGCATATTTATTTATTTAATTTTCAATTATATATATATATATCAATATATATATATATTTCTCTGCGCAACCCATTTCACTTAATTAAGTATACTTTAATTTGTGAATTTTTCGTGAAACTTCGCGAGGCCATATCTTGGTCATATGGACTTCGATTTTCGAAAACTCGGACTCTATTTCGCGTATTTTTCCGAGACGAACGCAATGGCACAGTCCGTTTCCCTTGATTCAGATTTTACAGTTTAATTCTTCCTCCATTTATGTTATAACATGTTATTCAAAAATACGGGTTGTTAAATTCTCCCCTCCTTAAAGGATTTCGTCCCTGAAATCTCCATGTTAGGAAGAACGTATCCTACCATCCATCATCCATCTACTCAAAACATCATCCACGAGCAATCATTGTCCTTAAAAGGTTCTAAATGCTGTATGATCATATGCAAAGGTGTGTGTATATGTACTTATCTAATGCGAAAATCAGGAGGTTACTGATTCAGTAAACCCCCTTAATGCAAAATATGTTAGTGAAATGAGTCCATATGTATGCAAATTCCTAACATAATTTATAATCTCTACATGAGTGCACATAACATTCATCCATATGCAACATCCACGTGATAGCATAACAAGTTTTCATCCATGAATAAGCATAAACACTCATGCATATGCGGTATGAAAGTGTGTGAGCCGATCTTAGTGCCTAACGTGTATTATGCATCCACGAGTATCCACTTGCAAACACTTGCAACCACTTGCAAACATCAAACATAACATGTTTCAAATACATGTTTCAACCAAGGGTTTCTACCTAAGGTTCTCATGACAAGATTTACGAAACAAGATAAACTAGATAAGCATGGATAGCAAAGGGAAGATATACCAATCTAGGAAAAGAGATTGAAAATGTATCCTCCAAGAGAAATGGATAAAGCAAGCGCCTCTTCTCCCTGGTTTCCCAAGTAGCGTCTCCCTCTGTTTCACTCCATTGCGACTTAACAAGCTTAACTTCTTTGCTTCTTAGCTTCTTTGTCTTCATTTCCATGATACGAATCGGAGCTCGTCTCAGGGTTGCTTCATCCTCTACCTCCATGTCTTCAAGAATACTTGGTTCAACCACTTTGGCGGGTCTGTGCAAACACTTCCGGAGATGCGAGACATGAAAGACATTATGCACTCCGGCCAGCTTCTCGGCAATTCCACCTTATAAGTCATCTTCCCGACTCTTTCTATAGTAGGGAAGGGTCCTACGATCCTTAGTGTCAGCGAACCATATTTCGCAAAGGAGAAATCTTCACAAAGACCATATCTCCAATTTTAAATTCCAAGTCTGTCCTTCGCTTGTCTGCATAGGATTTCTGTCTGTCTTGGGCCGTTCTTATCCGTCTTCGAATCAATTCAACCCTCTCGGATGTGTCCCTTATCATGTCGGGCTCAATTATAAGCTTATCCGTCGTCTTCCCACCAACATGTTGGTGGCTTGCACGGCCTCCCATACGAAGCTTCAAATGGTGCCATCCCTATGCTGGCTTGATAGCTATTATTATAAGCAAACTCTACAAGAGGAAGGTGGTCTTCCCAAGTACCACCGAAGTCGAGAACACAAAACCTCAAAAGATCTTCTAGCTGTACTCAGATTCAATCGCGTACCCATTGCTTCTTACAAACTGTTCCAGAACTGGCTAGTGAAAATTGGGTCATGATCGCTAACTATGCTAGAAGGAACTCCATGCAGCCGCACTATCTTTTGAAGATAAACAGATGCTATCCATGATACGGTCCTCTTGCTTTTCACCGGAATAAAATGGGCTTTCTTTGTAAGTCTATCAATTATTACCCATATCCCATAAAGCCCAAATAGTTTGGTGACGAACATCTTCACCCCAACTATATCTCACAAACAGGTGAGTCATACTCCTTATGGAGTTTGCAACAGAACTAAGATTGAGGATAGGACCGAGAGGATATACTTAAAAGATAGCATGCGAGTAAGCTCTACGGAACAATAGGGATCAAGGATATACTCTTAGAAAGAGATATAATGCGCGTATCTAGTCTTCAGTCTTCTAAGCCGCATTTTCTTGTGCTTAATCCCATCGTGCCTTGACCGTCTTTTAACTTCATAATTCCGTAGTTCTTAATCCTTATTTCCAAAATATGAGTTAGAACTCATTTCACCGTTGCCTCTCATTCCCCTTCCACTTATCCCTTGCCTAAAATACTTGGCTTAAACATAACTGCGTGCTCATGGTTCATGCAAGCTTTCCAAAATTCGTTAGTGAATCTTGGATCTCGTTTACATATTATACGGTATCCCACGCAGAAAACTATCTCTTGAAAACAAGTGCCAATCCATGTTGCCAAAACTGGAGCTGAGGTAAGGGCTCTCTTGAGCCTTTGAAAAGCAAGCTCACAGTCCAAGTCCCATGCAAAGACTAAGTCCTTCTTTGTTAACTTAGTAAGAGGGGCCGAAATCTTAGCGAAGTCCCTGATGAACTTCTTATAGTAGCCCGCCAAACCGAGAAAACTTCTCACTTCGGATGCGTTCCTAGGAGTCTTCCAGTCTTGAATCACAACCACTTTCGCAGGATCCACCGCTATGCCTTGCTTAGAAACTATATGTCCAAGAAACCGAACTTCCCTTCTCCATAAATGACATTTGGAGAACTTGGCTTTCAACTGATGCGCTCTAAGCGTATCCATCACTTCCTTGAGATGCCTAGCATGCTCTTCCTCATCCTTTGAGAAGATCAGAATATCATCCACGAAGACAACAACAAACTTGTTAAGGAATTCCTTGAACACCCTACTCATCAAGTCCACGAAGTATGCGGGTGCATTAGTCAAACCGAATGGCATGACAAGCCATTCAAAGAATCCATCTGGAGTCCTAAACGTAGTCTTATCGATACTATCCTCGGCCACTCTAAGCTGATGGAATCCGGTGGCTAGATCGAGCTGAGAGAAAATGGAAGCACCATCCAGCTGATCAAAGAGATCATTAATCCTCGGTAACGGGTGCCTATTCTTCTTTGTCAGCTTGTTCAACTCTCGATAATCAACACATAGACGAAGCGAACCATCCGCCTTATTAGCGAATACCACCGGAGCACCCCATTTAGAAATGCTTCATCTAATAAAATTCTTCTCAAGCAACTCCTTGATTTGCTTATTGAGCTCCCTTCTTTCACGAGGGGCCATGTGCCTAACGGGCAATGATACTGGCTTGGCATTATCAACTAGATAAATGCGGAAATCTATCTCTCGTTTAGGTGGTAACCCCTTAACTTCTTCAAAGACATCGGGATAGTCTCGGACCACCCTTACAGATTGCAGATCATCGATGGACGAGTCGAGAGATTCAAGATAACATAACATGACGGGACCTCTAGGGTTACAAGAAATTTCTAGGGTGTTACCGAGGCGAGTCATGAGCCTCTCCACCCTATGCTCACAATCGAGGATGTCTCCATAACTGGACAACCAGTCCATGCCCAAGACCAACCCATATTCCGTGACCCCGAGAACTTAAGCACTACACGTGAATTCTACGGACAAGATAGAAATTTTCAAATCCACACAAATCATAGACAGATGGGCGGAACCCCCAATTGGATTTGAAACACAAACGGGATCCTCAACTAAGCTAGTACTTAGGTGAAAACTTTCAACAATATCAGAAGAGATAAAACTATGCGATGCGCCAGAATCAAATAAGGTGCGAATAGGAAAATCAGAAATGTAAACAAGGTTTTCTACAGAAATACTACCTCGATCAAGAACTGGAGCGATGTTGAGCATATGCACTAGCCCTCCAGAAGGTCCTGCATGCTGATTCTGCCCTTGCCCTTGTCCTTGCTTCTTGGGGCAATCCTTGCTAAGATGTCCAGGCTCTCCACAGTGAAAGCATTCGCCCAACTTCCTCTTCTTCTTCCTGCAGTCTTTGGCTATGTGCCCAGTAATCCCACAGAAGTTGCACTTCCTTCTTTCTCTTGACTTGTTGTCCTTGCTATTGTTGTTGTTCTTATCTCTTTTCTCAGTATCTTCCTTCTTGCCTTGGGACTCATTTGCCTTGACCTCCTTCTTGATACTCTTATCTTCTTCTTGAAGTAGGGTCATATTCACCAAACTCTCGAAGGTCGCCCCCAGGGGTATATGAGATATGGCCAAACCGCGCAAGGGCTCATTTAATCCTAGAGCAAAGCGTAGGGCCTTCTTCCGAGCGGTGTTAACCCATTCTAGACCGAACTGAGCAAGTTGATTAAACTTATCCACGTATTCACTAACGGTCATGTCCCCTTGCTTTAGTGATAGGAACCTCTCTAGCTGAAGGTTCTCTTCTGTCGATGATAGAAACTTTAGTCCAAACCTTCTCATAAAGTCATCCCAAGTCTCAATGGGTCTAGTAGTGGTGGTGACTACCCACCAATAAACAACTTCCCCTTTCAATAGCCATACCGCCAACAGAACTTTCCTACGATCTTCCACATCAAAGATAGCAAAGAGGTCTTCAGTTTCCTTTAACCAGTTTCTTGCCTCCACGGGAGTCTCCGTTCCGACAAAATTCTTGCAACCCATCGCCTTAAAGTCTTTGCAAAGCTTTGCGAAATCCTCTTGCGGATGCTAGGGGGGAGGAACCTCAGCTACGGGAGGAGGAGAGATGTTAGCGACGGGGGAAGGAGGAGGAATGTTCGCGGGGCCGGCTTCATTCGCCCTTGCCTCCATAAATCTCCAGAACCAGACGGGTACTTGTACGCCTTCCGGGATGTTAAAGCGATCGTCCATACTAAAACGAAGAAAAAATAGATTCAGAACGAAGAAACGAAGGATAGTGCTATGGCTTTTGGGGAATAGCCTTTTTAAAATAACTAGACTTTTCTTGGAAAATACTTAATTGGTTTTGAAAATAGTTTTTCAAAAGGTAAGTTTCAAAAACACTTTTGCTCAAATCTTGTAAACCTTATGCTCTGATACCAAATGTAACACCCCACCTCCGCCAGTGCCACTCTTGCAAGGACACTAGCTTTGGAGGGGCGTTTAAACAAGGTAAACATGCATGCAGATATCACAAGACAGAACATATAAGTAAAACAGAGTAGTAAAGCAGCGGATAAAACTTGCATTTCCAAAACCACATTTAAGTTACAATAAAGTACTTAGTCATTATTTTCCAACAAACAAAGTCTAGATAAAAGCATAAACTGAAAAACTGAAATACATAAAGTACTATCCCCAAAGTGAAGTGATAAACCATAGCTAGCTCAATGTCCAAACCCGTACATGAGCAAATCCAGTAAGCAAGCTAGAATGATCCAAGCTAAGCTCCAATGTTCCCACCCTGAGGACCTGAGGGGGGGGGGGAACGGAAGACAAGAGGCGAAAGAAAAAAGGTCAGTCAAAAAGACTGGTAAGCCCTACTAGTATCTGTCCATGAACTAGTAAAGTTAACTGGCATGAGAAGCTGAGATGAACATGAGGATAACAACATACTGACATGATGATTAACTAACAAGATAGATAAAGGTGTCATCGCATAATCAATGTTAAGTTTTGCACCACGGGTGTACTAGCATTCTAACACGTCAAGTAAAAACAAGAATTGATCCCTTGGCCCAAGCTTGGCCCAACATCATGAGATGACCTAAATCAAGGTCCAACTACTCGGTCTAGTCGATCGGCTCCCTATAAGCCTAACTCGTCAAGTGTCGGTGTCATACGGCTTAATCATGTAATGTAGTTGACTGTGCAGGGTCCACCCTAGGGTGTATCAGGCCCTATGGTGTAACCCTCTGACACCATTCCATGATGCACAGTCCAAACCTACCGTAGCCCGTGTTCAACTCCGGATTTGATGTGCACGACCATGGTCCGCCTGAACAACCGGGGCATCATTCAGCCGCCTCTTTTGGTCTCTTACAATTAGCCCCGTAATCGTGCCCCACCCTAGCCTAGTCCTAAGGTCTTATGATACTACCAAGAAGGTTACTGCTAAAAAGGACCACGCAACTAGGGTTTCTTAATGGGTTAAATGCGGTTAACCCGATCCACACGTGGATTAAATCGGTTAAGGGTACCCAAGGCTCCCGACTTAACCTCGATTAATCCATCAAGCCCAAATTGGTTAAGTATTAAGTGGACCATGACTTAACCCTAATCAAAAGGCATTAATTAACTTAATGTGCTTTAACCTCTCACATTAGACTTTGTTGTGGTTACTAGTTAAGCCGGGTGGGTCTGGGTAGCTTTACACCACAACTAGGTCTAACCTCGGGTTCGAACACAACATGACCAACTTCTCACATTGGGTCCTATTGTTTGTAGCCACTAGTTAAGCCGGGCAGGTCCAAGTAGATTTATGCTACAAACTCAACCCAATCTCAAGTTGGCCACACTCATATTTTCTAAGTGTCATGTCCATTATGTTTCCAAAACATAATTACAAGTTAACATATCACGTTATGTTATAAAAACTATGTTTATGTCATCATGTTACCCAACCCCAACGTAATCCCATCGTTTACATAATCGCAACAACGCATAAAGGATAAAATAGGGAACTTGGCATAATCATGACAAAAAGGTGTTGAAGTCACAAGTTTAACACGGTGGCATATGAGGTGTACATATGTTCATATACTTGCATATTGCATCATTAGGCTTCTAAAGCATGCATAAAACCAAACTTAGCATATGAGTGATACATGGTGATAAATGACATGTAGAAGTTGCTAGAAGTTCGCATTTGGCCTCACATGCAAGTTATCATAAGGGATATGATAACTTTCATGTTGCCAAAATGCAACCTTTAACATAAAGCTTGAAGCTTTATGCTCACAAACTCAAGTTTAACTTGCATAACATGTTAACATGTGTATAATGATCAACCCAAACTTGCATAACTTAGCAACATGTGTCATACATAATGATTACACCAACTTGCATATCATAATGATCAACCAAACTTGCATATAATGATCAACAAACTTGCATATAATGATCAACCAAACTTGCATATAATGATCAACCAAACTTGCATCATTCATTTAACTTTAGAGTTCAATAAAAAGAAAGTAGAAAAGGGCTTACTATGCTATGAAGACACGAATGAATATTTATTATAAAGATTGAGACGAAGCCCTTATGCAAGCACCAAAAACCCAAATATGTAAGCTCCAAATGAAAACGCTTGAGCCAAATCAATAAAAACCCTTGCTTTGTAATAGAAATGTTGCAACTTGACTTGAATGCAAACTAAGAACATTCATACAAGCTTGAAAATACTTGTATGCATTCAAAACCTCTCATAGAAATAAACTTAGAAATTTTAGCATGAGAGTGGAGGCCATGAGAGGAACAAATTTGGCATAGTTTAGTTGTAGGATTGAATAATGGTGATTTAGGCTAGGTTTAGGGGTCTTTTTATAGAGTTTTAGGATAGTATTAGACATAGGATTAACCCTAGATTCAATCCAAGCCATCAAAGCATGTCTTGGGGAAGAAGTCAAGTGTAGGAACCATCTAGGGCCTTTAGATTAAAGCTGAACCATGAGAACCATTCAAATGCAAAATCTGCATTTGAGCGAATCGGCCCACGGGTTGACAGCCAAACACCCTGGATTAACCCCTAGTCGACCCAGCGGGCTCAGGTCGACCTCAAAAATCGGCCGGTTCGGTTATTCCCATCTCCCAATTCGCTGTTTTGAACATTTTTGCATATTTATTTATTTAATTTTCAATTATATATATATATATATATATATATATATCAATATATATATATATATATATCAATATATATATATATATATATTTCTCTGCGCAACCCATTTCACTTAATTAAGTATACTTTAATTTGTGAATTTTTTGTGAAACTTCGCGAGGCCATATCTTGGTCATACGGACTCCGATTTTCGAAAACTCGGACTCTATTTCGCGTATTTTTACGAGACGAACGAAATGGCATAGCCCGTTTCCCTTGATTCAGATTTTACAGTTTAATTCTGCCTCCATTTATGTTATAAAATGTTATTCAAAAATACGGGTTGTTACACATGAAGTGTTAAATTTAAGCTCAACAAAACAAAGTCGATTTCCATAAAGATGTATCATTTCTTCCTACATTGCAATGACATTGACAAAATTACAGTGTTGGAAAAGGTGATGAAGAAATAGAACATGGTCTTAAACTTGAAGATGATGCACCAAGAAAGAAGCAACCATGTAAGCTATAAAAATGCATCTTCGTATGAACCCTAAATGAACGATTCAGGCTTGTCCACGAAGAATAATACAGCAACCCATCTCCTTCTTTCAGCCATCTTTTAAATCAACTATTCCAGATAGATAAGATAAAAATCACAAAGCAAACATCTTTTTATCAATACCCATACAAAGATGTATTTACCGAAAACTACGTTTTATAATTTAACATGCACTTAAGAAGTGAATAAGAACGACTAAGCCCTGATTTCTTTATACTCTTAGATTAATTACAAGAATAGACCATATCGATAGCTTCCTAAGTGTGTAAAGCAAGCCAATTAACATAAAGATAAACTAACTTAAGCCATCAACATATCTCATAATATAACCATTAATCAAACATCCATAATGTTCGTATATTTGTTTTCTTGATTAGTGGTACAGATGTCTCATGATAATCCCATGTATATAAACTTAAGTCATCAATATGTCTCATAATACAGTCAATAATCATGCTCCACGTTCATATATCTGTGGATTGAATTCTTAAATTATTAAGTAGAATAACGTATTAAAAATAAGATTCATTCTAAGTACAGACATGCTATGGTATATATACTACGATTATTTTGAATTATCCAAGCTGCACATAACATAAAAATTATTAAATCATTAAAATATGTAATTCATTAAACCATAGCAGTGAAACCAAATAATATTGTCAGCTAATACTAAAGTTAAATAATATGAGCACCTCAATGCAATTCCGGTTGTAGTATAATGTTTGTATCACAATAGTATTAACTATAACACTAATGACTTTCAAAATAACAGATTGTTTTTCAACTTGATATTCGGTGTCCACAATGTTGCTGAAAGAGTGAAACTTATAAACAGTTGTTTTTCCATTATAACTACAAAAATACATGATCTCTTTTTGCCGACCTAAAATGAGAATTGTTCATTCAGTTACTGTAGATCTTTAGAGAAAAGTCAAGAGCTTAAATCAACTTCTAAAATGAAAACGCTTTGCAGGATATTTCTTATGTCGCACTGAGAACTTCAATTTATCATATTTGTGCAGCGAGAAACATGAGAATCTTTGATAACAAAGAAAGCATGAGACTATAGTGTTATCAATTATTAAATTAGTTTGTTATTTTCTAAGTATAAACGTTAATCATATTGGAGAGCTATAGTGTTCGTTCATAGGACGAAATACCCGAGTGTTCCATACTGTCTGTAATTTAGTAGAGAGCCTATTGGCCGAAGTCCCATTCGATTCCGAAGTAATATAAAGAAATTACTGTAGTTTTCAAAAAAAAATAGCTACTTTGTATGTAGGCAGAGTTCAAATATGCGAATATAGCGTATTATTTTTTAAGTATAACTCCTTGTCACCTTGGAGAACTGTAGTGTTCATTCACAGGACGAAACATTCGAGTATTTTGTACTGTTCGAAATTTAGGTGAGAGCCTATCGGTTGAAGTCTCGTTCTATTCCGATGTAGTATGAAGAAAATACTACAGTTTTTACAAAAAGTAGCGACTCGTATGTAGGCAGAGTTCAAAAATGAGAATATAACCTGTTATTTTCTAAGTACAATTGGTAGGCACCTTGGAGCACAGAGCAAAAAGTCTGAGTACTTCACATTGTCCATAACTTAGGATCGGTCGAAGTCTCATCTAGTTCCGAGGCAGTATGAAGAAATTACTGCAATTTTTACAAAAAAATATAGCGACTTCGTATGCAGGCAGATTTCAAATATGAGAATATGGAGACGGCAGAAGAGGGATGGTCTTTTGTAGATAATGGAGACAGAAGAAGGTAGATCGAAATTTTTGGACGACTAGTGAATTAGTTTGTCATTTTCTAAGTATAAATGTTAATCACTTTGGAGAGTTATAGTGTTCGTTCATAGGACGAAATACCAGAGTGTTCCATACTGTCCGTAATTTAGTTAAGAGCTTATCGGTCGAAGTCTCATTCGGTTTTGAGGTAATATAAAGAAATTACTGCAGTTTTCACAAAAAATAGCGACTTTATATGTAGACAGAGTTCAAATATGCGAATATAGCCGTTTTTTTTTGAAGTACAATTGTTAGTCGCCTTGGAGACCTACAATGTTCGCTCACAGGATGAAACAATCGAGTATTTCGTACTGTCCGTAATTTAGGTGAGAGTCTACCGGTTGATGTCTCATCGGGTACCGATGCAGTATAAAGAAACTGCTGCAGTTCTAACAAAAAAATAGCGATTTCGTATGTAGGCAGAGTTCAAATATTGGAACAGAGCATGTTAATTTCTAAGTACAACTGATAGTCACCTTGGAGAACTACAGTATTTGATCAAATGGCAAAATGTCTAAGTATTTCACACTATCTATAACTTAGGGAGGAATTGATTGGTCAAAGTCTCAACCAGTTCCGAGGCAATATGAAGAAATTAGAGCAATTTTTACAAAAGAAATAACGCCTTCGTATGTAGGCAGATTTCAAATATTGGAATATGGAGACGACGGAAGCGGTATGGCCTTTTGTGGAAAATGGAGACGATAACAGGTAGATCGAAAATTTTGGACGACTGGTGAATTACTTGAAGGGTTAAAGGACATTTTGGAAATTTCAAAAAGACGCCTAGTAATTTAGTGGAAAGAGTTTCATTATTAGTAGTAAAGATAAAGATTATTGAAAAATACAAACGTTTCTCGATTTTTTGTAATTTTGTAATTTGCCATGTTACTCGGTTTTTCTGACTTTTAAAAGCATCCTAATGTTTCTCATGTCTTTTGGTTTGTATGTGTTGGGCTCATATTCATAGCATTGTCCACCAATGGATTTATTTTCACACAAAATAACATGTTTTAATTATATAGGTACGCTATAGTCATTTCGCTATATGGCATTTTCACACTTTTGAGGCAAAAGTGTCCAATGGTTATTGGATATTTTTTTAGCAAGGCAAAAAAAGTATCAATTTTATCCATTTCTGTGATTTTGTTCTTTTGTGAATGAGGTTTGAAGGAGGTCACGCCATTTTTAGCAATGCAAAGGAATTCATTTTGTCGATTGTTGACTATTATTATTCGATTGAGTAAATTTTTTGTTAGAAGAAACATCAACGATGACTTCAGTTTAGTTATTTATTTATTTCAGCAATGTTTGTTTAATTATCTCAGCAATTTTAGGTTTTAAAAATAACAATGGTATATTTAAGCGTTTATTTGATTAATGTAGTTCATTAATATGTGAATTATTTATTATTGCATTATTCATCTTCTTTAATTGAGTTTTCACAAATATACTAATGTGTTTTAAACTAACATTTAATTTGTTATTTCATTTTATAAATTTATTAATGATTTAGAATATACTAATTAATAGAATTTAAATGTTTGCACCCATTTTACTTTTTAAAAGACACAGTGAATGTTTCATTGTTTTCTTATTTAAAAAAATAATTTTTTTTTTTTTTTTTTTTAATATCATATAACTCAACGGTAGGTTTTTCCACTGTAAGATTATACTACTAACACCGAACGCAAGTGGTTATTGGCGAAAAGATACGTCAGTGCTGTTAGGTAACTCTAACGAGACAAATAAATGTTGCATGTTTGTCAAAATAAACAGAGTTCAAATCCTCGTCTTCAAACTACATGTTCCTATATATTCATTTTATTTTTTTCGAACATTGTTTTCTAGATAGTTACTACCCTACACATTAATTAGATCACTCCAGAGTGCCGAAAATCAAAGCAAATCCAAGAAAGAAACAGCAGCCAAATTTTCTCCAACAAATTCCAACAGGAATTTACACCTCCAAAGCATAAGCTGCAAATCTACCTCAAATTATAATCATGGTAACATCATCAACTTCGTTTCAGAGGTTCAACAACTTGCCTGCTTTAGGCAGCATTATGCTACTTTGTTTCAAACAGCAGCCACTTTGTTTCAGTAAATCATGCAACATTATGCAAAACAGTATACTGGAAGTGCACTAGAAAATACACAACAAACTAATTTTTGAATATAATCATATAAGAAAAGGAAACCAGTAAGTACGTAGCAAAGTTGATAATTCAAATTATAGCTAGAAGTAGGGCTGTTATGGTAAAGGTAATACCATTACCATACCAATACCAAACCATTGGTAATCAATATCGAGCTGCATTGGTATACCAATGCTATCGGTATGGTAACGGTAAGTTTTACCATTATCAACGGTAAAGAAAAGTCAACACCAGTGGTAACGGTAAATTTACCAGTCATTTTTTTTTTCAATATTTTAATGAATTCCAATTTCCAATCTTTATTTTTTTTGGAAGTTTATCATATTTTATGCCGAGGCTTATAGATTTATTTAGAATGATATTTCTTTTTGGTTTTATTAACTTCAAAGTTTAAGACTAACAAAATTATTATTTCATATTGTTGTAAATATCTTGTGATAAGATAAGTAAATTTTCTATGCCAATTAAAATAAGTTTAAATATTTATATAAATATCAATGGTGTTAAAATTAGTGGAAAAATATTTATTTTTTATCATTATCAAAATTTTAATGTGTTAATGTTTTAATTACTTTATGTATCGGTAAATTTACCATTATCAGTCAATGGTTTACCAGTTTATCGGTATTCCAATGAATATTTTACCAGCGGTAACGGTAAATTATCGGTATTCATTTTTGGCTTACCAATAGTATCGGTATGGTAACGGTTTTCTCGTATCGGTAACGGTTATCATTACCATAACCGCCCTGGCTAGAAGCAACTTATAGATAAAAAGGAACACTCGAATGTCGATGAAGGTTGAAGGAAGCAAAAAGAAAAATGATAATTCAAATAGTAGGAGGCTGCACCCAAACAGGTGGCGGCCACTTCAACAATGAATTCTCGGGCATGACACGCTCAGTGCTTCGATCACCGAAGCAGTAGATGCCGCAGTAGATGCCGATGTCTCTTCGATAAGTTCTCATATCATCCGAGCTATCCCAGAGAGGGTTATCATCCGTAAAGTAGACGGAATTGGGTTTGAGATTTGGATTATCCTTGCAAGATATGCAAACCGGCACATTTCCTCCCACGAAAAGAGCATACTCTCCTATACTTTTAACGCGTATCAGTTTTTTCTTTACAAAATCAACTTTGTAGATCCAAATCCTTCTAGTCAGACGATTGCCTTTCGGATCATATCCTTTCATCCTCCTCCGTACATGCCATACATCACCCCATGGTGCCTGTACAAGGTAGCACATATACTCGTTGGAATACGAGATCAACTTTAGATCTTCAGGGACATATATTACAGGTTCAGGCACACGGTTTTTGCTGCTAAAGTCCCAGCATTCGACCATTCCCGAATAAACGATAGTGTACACTTTAGCCTCACTGGCGTCCCCTGAAATTCCTTCCCTGCATTGTTTATAGTTATTAAGGGTAGTCCACTTCTTGTCCCCACATCTTGCGAATGCTATGCAATAAAAGCTAGGAAGCATGACCACCACATTGTAATCATCTTCTACTTTTCCATCTCCACAGCACACCAATGTTGCTTTTCCATACGCACAATATCGAAGTTCTTCTGCAGTGAAAACTTCACTGTAAATGTTACCGCTGTTGCCTTTAATTCGATAATGTGTGACTTCGCCATAGGCATCGTGGTCGAATGGAAGGAAGTGTCCAAAGGTCGTAAGCGGAGGAAGATCAATTTGTTGCCTTGTGAACGGATTAACAAGCGAAAGTTCAGATTTTTCATCCGCTGCAATCAACCAACCACGTGCCGATCCTAAAAATATCCTCTTGTGCAAGGAACGGCCAGGGTGATTTCCGATCTTTAACTCCTTTTTTATTGGACATGTTGTAGAAAATAGCAGTATTTGGTTCCGGTTCTCCTCCAGAATACATTAACCATGGTGCTTTATCACCGTGGTTATGTTTGGTTACTGTGTATGCACAACGCCAAGAGTGACAAACTGAAGAAAACATTATAAAATCATCAAGTGCCAACCTCTTTGAAATTAATATGAGCATGTCCAAAGGAAGTTCTGACCACATGCTTATCTCTATGCTTCAAGCTTCCTGCTTAACCATCAAACCCAAAATCAGTATAAAACCAACACACAGAGATTATGATTAATGCAGCACATAGAAGGGAGTTTCATTAGATGGAGGCTGGAAAACTTTAGGAATAAGATTGACCAACCCTCTGATTTCACATTGACAGGCAACTAACATGAGCTTTACTCTACGCTAGCTATGCACTTAATCTTTCGTGTATTACTGCAATAGTAAGTATAAGAAAAAGGTATAGTTCTTGTTACAACATTTTGTTAACAATGTATTCTAAGTCCAGCGAGAAACAGGACCCCAAAAGTATTTGATGCCCCTAGTCGAACAAGTACTTTAGCTTGTTTCATAGTTTTGATTACGTGCCCAAAAAAAATGTAAACATAATATCCTAACACACTAATACATCTTAGTGAAAATAACTCCTTGCTTTTGAAGCAAACTCGTCTACTATATCTCCATGGTTAAACGTACCTAAATACTCATTTTCAGTTGGAGTCGGTGCTTACTCACTTAATCCTCTTACGACATATTTGTCCGAAGATATGTCTTAATCAATTTCAATTTTGAAAAACTTCTGTCCGCAAACAAATCAGTTTAACAGATTATTTTGATCACAGAAATTAATACAGTTCATTTCAATCATAATTTATACAGTGAATTGTTCACAAACACTTAGAATAGGGAAAATAATAACTCGGTTATAACAAATACACTTAAGTTAAAATCATGGTATGTCAGAGGGGGAGAAAAAGAACTAAATTTGAGGTTGTACGAAAGAAATTCACTCATTATATCCTTCACAAAAGGTTATTTCAATCACAAAATGATCATAGAGAAAAATAAAATAAAAAAAGAGACTCACGTAGGTTTCGTTGAGATTTGATTCGTCTGATTTGGGCCTAAACTGAAATAAGGGTTTGCAATTTGAGAGCTGCGGTCTACAAACGCAGCAAATTGATTGAGGGAATGAAGATGGAAGCCTGGAGGTGGTTAAGAGAGATGAGACGATGGAAGCCTGGAGGTGGTTGAGAGAGACAAACCGAGTGTGGCCCTTGCAAAATTGCAGCAGTTGACGAAGGAATAGAGCAGAAAAATAGTTTTTTTTTGGCTGTTGCTTTCTGATTTTTGTTGCCCCGCTCCCGCGCGTTGTCCCGGTCCTCCTCCTTTTATCACCGGCGACTCTATTGTGGGCCGGGCCGGTCCTGGGAAAACCACTGCGTGACGTATGTCATGCATGTTTATTCCAACTTCCGTACTGCAGATATAATAGCGTTAAATAATACTACAGAAACAGAATTTGAAGTCCCTTCGGTTTATTTAAAACAGGTAAAAACTGTTCGGCTTACGGCCCTAACAGAAAAAAACACACCGACATATTAAACAATACTCTCACAACACTAGCCGACATCGAAAGCTAGGGTTGCTCCCTCCTTCAACAATAATGACTACTTTGATTCAGCTCTTAAATATTCAGAAATCTGAGAACAAATACGAGAAAAGCTATCTACGTTGGTTTTCAACTGGTTAGGTTGTCCCTTTTGTCTTTGAAATTGCGATCGATCGGCTTGTTATGATTGGAATATTTCAGATCTACTTCATTTTATGATACTTGTGATTCTCGACTCTAAGATGAACTACAATCTTCCTTGCTCCATCAAGATAAGCGATAAACTTTGTTGTTGAGCTTACTGATGCAATGATTGTTTCCAATTGCATATGAATTCAGTTAACTGCAGGATCGTCTGATTGAAGTTGACGATTTGTTGACTATGATTTATGATTTACATATTTTCCATTGTGAAGTTGACAAGCGGCTATTAAACCAAATAGTGAGAACGTGTGGTATGGGACACACAATTACCACTGTTTGGGTTACTAATTATGAATTAATGATGCATATTGTGTTTGTGATAAGCTAGTTCTAACTTCGAGGGAAGTTGACTCGAGGGAGTCATGTATACATGTTCACTTGGCGAGGGGGGTCAAGATACACTCGGCCTTATTCGATATGCATACCTGTTTGGCTATGCTCGGGGGGAGCTATTCTGTATTGTGATAGCATGTGCATATTTCTTGATATTGATCAATATTGAGAATGTGTTTGTGGATTATGATTTGATCTTAACGATCATACATTATGATGAATATTTGGATTCAAAATGCATTTATATTACGTGGTTTTCGGTGTTTGGAGTGTGATGTTCCTTGTGGTGATGGTTAACCCTTTTGAGTTATATATGATGATTTTGGTGTTGTGACCACACTGTGAGTTTTGTATGGTAACATACTTAGCCTTGAGCTAGTACAAGGAAGTAGCTATTTACCCATTTATTTATATCTTGAGAACTTAACCTAATTTAATCCCTTCGATTTATCATCTTCCAACTCTTTGAATAAAGAGTGGGACATCGAATCTTATGTATCCTTCCCTTGAATCGAGTCGTGCCTTTGGGTGTACACCCTTTTAGCGTTGTCCTTGCTTGAGGTAGATATAGAAGCGGGAATACGTGTAGGAACATACATTTTAATAAATTCCATAGTATTCTTTATAATTGAATGCTTGAACATATCTTACCCATGTAATTTAATCCTATCATATCTTATCTTTCTGTCGATGGATGGTCGTGGGAAGAGACAACAGTCGGAATCTGCACCGACCAGTGGTTTAGGTCGTGATGTAGAGATTGGGCCATCCAGTAGCCCACATCCCATTGAGAGTACTAGGACAGTTAATGATTATCATCCTGAGACGGTTACCTTGTCCACTGATCAGTTATTGGAGTTTCTTAGGAGCGCTCAGCTTCCAGCTTTGCCTTGCTCCTCTCCTTCTCACAAAAAAGCTTTTGTTCGCATGTGCATTGACTTCTCCCATCTTAGGAGAAGCCATCCTTTGGTTCAAAGTCTGCGCTCAAGGTTCAAGCTTGGATCCATACGTGTAAGCGCATATTCATGCAAATGGAGATTTCTGATCATCATAGAGTTCTTGTAGCATCTAGCACTACTACAAAATAGGTCAGTTGCATCGGTTGTTAATCCCGTTGTTGCATCAATTCAGCAACCGATGCATATACAACCGATGCAACAGGATAATTTTTTTTGCATCGGTTTTAGAGCCGATACAACAACTGTAATTTTGCATCGGTTGTTACCAATAACCGATGAGAAAGTAATGTTTACAGCTTAAAACTATTTACTATGTTGCACCGGTTACTGGTAGTAATCGATGCAAAAAAAATTATTTTGCATCGATTGTTTTTTACTGTCGATGCAAAATATCACTTTGTTGCTTTAAATATTGGTAACAATGCAATGCATGCATTATTATAATCATTTAAAATAAAATCAAATTGATGACAAATGCAGATCGAATAAGATAATACCAAAATACATATATATTTCAATTATAGTGCCCATAATCCATAAAAGAAAGTGATGCATAAATTCATTGTTTGTCTACACGCGCTTTTACAATAATTAGATAATCTATCTAGTAAAACTCTACTAGCTTCTGAACTGCTCTCCAGCATACACAGCATTGGCACCCAACTCCTTGTAACACCCCACCTCCGTTAAGGTCACTCACAAGGGAATGCCTTAACTTTGGTGGAGCATTTTAGTAAACAGAACAGAAACTTACAAGACAGATAAAACAGTACTTGAAAGATTTATAACTTTATTTCAACAGAAGTTTGGTTACATCCTTTCAAATCACAATATCAGAATTCAAGTACAAAATATCAATCTTGTACAAAAGCCTTCAGAATGCATAGTTTAAAATCATAATCCCCACAGAAGAAGACAAGCCATACTTTAAGCACTGCAAGCGGAAGAAATCTGGATCAAGCTAGAGTATTCCCTTCTACAAAACCCGGGGGAGGGGAAACAGAAGAAAGGAGGCGAAACAACAAGGGTCAGACAAAAGTCTGGCAAGTCCAGTGATTTTCAGTTATGAACAGATAATAATAACATGACATGAAAATAAAACTGGATGAGAGATAACTGTAACAGATGTAGCAGATATGACAGAAGAACAGAATGATATAAGCTATTGCTTTACACTTCTCTGCACTAATACTAGTATAACCGAATCAGGTGTCACCCTAATGTCTAAACTGAAACAGAAACGGGTACAGAATAATTTAACAGAAACAGAATGCTAATAACGGGCCTTTACTACCCGATCAGAAACAGACAGAAGCAGAAACAGATTAATCCCTACGGAAACAGAATGTAGAATTAGGTGTACACTAGTAATGGGCCTTTACCACCCGAATAGACGGTACCATGAAGAAACAGACAGGTGTTACCACCCAACAAAAACAGACGGTACCAACAGAAATAGACAGAACTAAGTGTACCCTAAAACCCTACCCCAAGCGATCGGCTTCCTATTACATAAATATCCTGTGTCGGCCCCACAGTAGGGTGTATCACTCCCTAAAGTGACAACCAATTGGCACAGACCTATTTACAGATGTCACGGCGTCTTACATCCTCAGAGGCAGACCGGGATCCATGCACGCACATGACCCAGTTGGAACGCACCATCAACACCCCTCGCCATTATCAGAATGAACCGCTTATAATTAGTTCAGTAAGCGTGCCCGGACCCTAACCAAAAAGGGTTACTGACTAATATGGGTCCCAAACAACAGATGACACAAGTAATTCCCCTCCTAACCTTGTGTCCCCAGACTAACAGATTTCAGATTACCTTGTTTACAAGTTCAGACATATAAAATTCAGATCAACCAGCTCACAGACAAGTTTTCAGACTAACGGATCAGATATACAGATTTAACAGACTTACCGATTAACCAGTTACAGATTAACAGACTTACAGATTTGTCTAACTTTGTAATTGGGCCTACAGATTCACGGAAAACTGTTTTATTAAATTCATCAGTCTAGTGGGTTTAATCCTATCCGCCCAACACGTTTTAGACATCATGTTTATCTCAGGTTTTCATTAAATAATTATTAATGCCCAGACCTCTCACATTAGACTGACAGTTTGCGGCTACTGGTTAGGCCGGTTGGTTCCGGGCAGATTTCTGTCGCAAACTGAGTCTAACCTCGGGTTTCAAGCACGTTATGACTAACTTCTCACATTAGAACCTATTGTTTACGGCCACTGGAATATGCCGGGCGGTTCCGGGCAGAATTACGCCGCAAACTCATTCTAACCTCGAGTTAGCCATGTTTATCTTTGCGGACAATTAATTAATGATTTACCATTTAAACCCACGCCTAATATACATGTCAATTATCCATAGCTAATTCAGATTATATCAATAACAGACTAAATATATCAACTTAACAGACATAGTAGATAACAGGTTTAGACGACTTAACGGATTCAGCAGATTAAGCAACTAGCAGATTCAGCAGATAACATATTAGGCATCTCAACAGATTTAGGTTGGCATTCTTAACAGAATTAGCAGATGACAGATTTGGCAGATGAACAGATCTAGCAGACTAGGCAGTAGGGCAGAACTAGCAGATTAAGCAATATAACAGAACTAGCAGATTAGGCAAATATAGCAGAACTAGCAAATTGGGAAAATATAACAGATTTAATCATTCCTTAAAGTTTCACAACATATCTTGCATAATTATAAATATTGCCTAAGTTCACATGCATAAATAATAGTCATGATTCACAATATGATCATATACCCCATGTTTGCATTAAATTTGCATGTCACAGATTAAGGTCATAATTTACACGTCCCAATTTAGTTCAACTTGCCTAGTACAAAAGATTCACATATAAATTATACCAAATATAGCTATTGACAAAAATCTCCTACTTAGGTATTATTCACATTTGATAGATATCCTACTTTAATGTAAATCTTTATACCTAAACCATATTTTCTTTGTCTCAAGTCATATGTTAACATACCATGGTTCCTCTTCTTCCAATTCACTGAATATGCATAGATCTAAATCTAGTTTACAACCTATGTCCTTTTTCTTAAATCAGTCACAGATTAACCAACTTCTCAAGTCGTACGTTCAATATTCTTTATGCCACAAACTCAAGTCATAGGTTCAATTATATGCCTTAGATTTATGTCCTAAGTTCCAAGTTCAACCTACGTTATTTCCTCAACTCAGTCACATATCGGTCATGCCCATTTCATGCATTATTCATTTTATTGTCCCAAATATTTTAGCGTATGTTAATCTCTTAGGAGATTGGCGCAGGCTCGTAGTAGCCTGGCTATAGAACAGAAAGAAGAAGAGATACAGAATAAAATAGATCAGAACAGAACATACCCAATCTCAAATTCAGATTTACAATCATGTCACAATTATGACTAAAGTTTATATCGGAAAATAACTGCACTTGCCTTGGTTGGATTCTAAAAGAAAAAGGTGTTGTAGCTGTTCTCTTTTAATCCTAATCAGAATTGGAGGAAGAAGAAGCACAAGTCCTGGCTTAGGTTTCAGCAGAGTAGAGACGCCATTGATTTATTTATTTTTAGAGAGGAAGAGAGCAATGGAGGCTAGAGAATTGTATATGAGATTTAGGTTTAGGTTAGGGATGTATATATAGGTGTAGGAAGTTATTTAGGACCATTAGATTAACCCTGAATCATGAGAACCATTCAAATGCAAAATCTGCATTTGAGCGAATCGGCCCATGGGATGACAGCCAAACACCCTGGATTAACCCCTAGTCGACCCAGCGAGGCTCGGGTCGACCTCAAAAATGGGCCGGTTCGGTTATTCCCCCTTCGAATTCGCTGTTTTGAACCTTTTTTGCATGTTTATTTATTTAATTTTTATATATATCTATATATATTTCTCTCATATGCATATAAACTTCAAGGCTTAATAACTTCTTCATAATTAACCATTTTTTTTATTCTCAGAAAATACGGGGTGTTACACTCCTCTTCGATCCTAAGAATCTGCATTTACACGAACAGACATCAGTTAATATAATATGATGCATACAAACAAAAAGAAAACTCAAGTAGAAAGGGAGATTATTTGTGGAAGGATGTAGTTTATAACTTGATTGTATTTTGCTACTCTCAGAACAACATGGAGTGTCGGCCTTGATTTGGCTCTGCTCAATAAAAAAATAGATTAAACATCAAATTAGCAACGAATTAATTGTATGGAATTTTAAATTATGATGGCATGAAACTTATAGTTGACAACCCAATAACAAGATCAGCAATGAAGGTATCTTCAATTTCACCACTGCGATACGGTATCAAACTCATTTCTGGTACAGTATTAACAAATTTGGTATTAGTTCACAGCGCCTGATATCCAAATATATATCCCAACAGTCCAAGTGTACCAAATAGTTAAAAAATAATTAAATGTCCAATTAATTAACCATCACTTTATCCAGCTTGTTTTGACATCCTCACCGCCTCGATACTCTCTGTTACAGACCTAATTTGATACAACTATATATTTTAAGAAACTGATTATTACATACAACCCCGTATAACATATAGTGTGGAATCAACATAACAAAAATGTCATCTTCAAAAGAAGGGCATTGCAGGTCTTCTCTTTAATAGCCTTGGCCACCTTCTGGTGTAAAAAAACATATTCGTGTGAGCTTACATTTATACAGTGCTATAAGTAAATCTAACATTAAGTAATCCTGGTGTCAAGCACACAATTTTGTGGATATCTATAAAAATTTAAACTTATAGTAGGGTTGGTGACAATAAGATCACCAACAATTTGAACTTTTTGACCCATTTCTCCAGTCATTTTAGCATAGATGGTCCAGCCACTTTGACAACAAATGTATGTTTGTCTACACACAGACCATTTAAGCTACAATGTACAAATGTAGAATAAGTGGTGTTGGGGGTGGTATCAGCTATCTCTATTAACAGAATTTTCCTCAATCATCAAGTTAAGAGTAGGGTTTGTAAGCAAAAATGAAAAAAAATGCAACATTAAAGAAACAACAACATGTTTAAATTGCATAAACTTGCAACTAGTCGCATGTAGTAAAACTCGTAAAGAACCACAAAGTAGCTGATAAATCAGTACAGCCGCTCGCCCATATGGTTAAACAAATTAATGAACCACTTTGTCTCCACGTGTGTTATCAGAATGAACCCTTAAATTTTAAGTGAGAAGCGTTGTCTGGTCAATTTGGTCACTTTACCTAATTTGGCTAAGATTCATTGTTTTTAATGGGTCATATGAAACATAAAAATTTACCATTGTCTTCATATATAACACAGTTAACAAAAAAATCATTCCAACTACAAAAAAAAATATTAACAACGGCAATCCATCCAGCCATTGATATCGGTATATATACCCATATACATAAAGAGAATTTACTATCCTATTTCATATAAACAATGTATACCCATATGCACAATGAGTAGTAACATATTTGTTTATCTTACCGCTACGAACTTAAATTACTATTAACATTTTAAACATGTTTAGCATGCAAATTTCATAGTGTACAAATAGAAAAGGGTAATGTGATGTATGCATTCCTTATCCGAATTTTAAAAATTATGGAGTTGTTTTAGTTAAAGAAGATAAGCATGAAATAAAAGATAGCACGCTTTTCCTTTTTGCAGATTTGATCAAAATTTCAATATAACATTTTCCTACAGCCATCACTCTACTTGCAAATCAATGCATAAAATGTCTGCACTCCATTAATATGCGAGATTTGCTACATTTACCTTTATTTGGAATATTCATTACAATTTTTGCTATATTGCGGAACTACATGTTGAATTATGAATTTGTCTAAATGGTACAATCTGATGAAAATAATAGTCCCACATCGAAAAATATGCAACTATGATCCTGGATATAAACTAAGATGTTCCTCATCACATTGCCAATTGGTTCTGTAATAATAAGAGGATTAATAAATTATGATGAAACTAAGATGTTCCTCATCACATTGCCAATTGGTTTTGTGATAATAAGAGGATTAATAAATTATAACACAATCATAGCTCAGTAAGGTTCTAGTCACTATTCTATGGCTGTATATCGATTATTTACATGAGATGTGAAAATATTATTTCTATTTGCTTCAGTAGAAAATATGACATTTATTTGGTTAAAGAAATAAGGTTGTATTTGCCTATTTTTCGTTTGTATTCCATTATGTTACCATACATATATTTTATGTTTGTGTACGCCAACTACTCATATTTCTATCGACATATCATAAACTATGAAACAAGAAGCACTAAAAATCTTACTTGATGTCAGAGCGAATTGCCTAACAGTAATAAATTGACCTGAATATCACCAGAATTTATCATCATCACTTGTTGATTCCTGTAGCATCAAGATCTCATCAATATAGTTGTAATTTAATCATCTGAGACCTGAAATTTAACCACTTCTCAAGAGGAATGCAACTACCCAACAATAAGATCTTTTACAGGACGCTGGCTGCGGCAGACATTAAACTCAGAAAGAAAATTTGAATTTAATGCAAGAAATTCATCAAACAAATCATCAAAAACAAATTAACTTAGTAGTAGAAGCATGCAAGTTGAAATAATGCATACCAATCATGGCTCCCTGATCACGTACCCCTTGTTCACCAATCTAGTTTAGAATCTTTGAAAATTCCATTCACTTTGCCAGTTTGGTTTAGAATCTCTTGAATCCCTTGTTCTCTCTCTTCGATAGTGGGTTTGTTGAAGATGATCTCATTGTCTAACAGGAGATTTGCCTGTTTCAGAATATAAATTTAACAGTTAATCTACAGAGCTTCAATGTATATATATATAAGTGAAATAGTCAACGTATATAAAAGCAATTAGATAACCTGAAATATGTATGTGTGTATATATATATATATATATATATATATATATATATATATATATATGCGTGTGTGTGTGTGTGTGTGTGTGTGTGAGGAGTGTTCAATGACACCCCAAATAGTGCAGCACCCCTTTAGCCCCCCTGATTTCCACCACACATTCTCGTTCTCTCCCCCTCCACTAACTTATTTAACTATAAACGGGTGGCTCTCCTTCGAGTGCAAAAGGGGTGCCATATAACCCCCTTCTATATTATATATACATACATACACACATGCATATTACATACATACATACATACATACATACATATATATATATATATATATATACATACACACACACACACACACACACACACATATATATATATATATATATATATATATATATACACGCACACACGCACATAAATGACATTTAAAAGTGACAGCCTACAGTATTGCATGACAAATTCTAAAAACTGGCCTACAGTTAGCCTGCAGTATAGAGTATAACCTGCACTTGTTTAATTAAGATGCTCAAGGGATAAAGAACAAATAAGAGCGCATGGACAAAACCAATTCTTGTTGTGGGCAGCAAAAGTGCATATGCATATCCCAGCAAAATTTATGACAGGTGGTCAAAGTTCTCAGAGACAGCTAAAGCAATTTGATTATAACAACTTTCCGGTTATTAAATATAAATGTTTTACTGTAATTCCCCTGTCAGCTGCGTGAATAACATATGTTCAACTTCATTTCAGTATTCAATATAATAACATACAACTTCATTTCAGTATTCAATATAAATAACATATGTTCGTATCAAATTAAGACAACAGCAGTGAAAATAAGCCAAGTGATATACAAAACATAAGTGGCACGTCGAAAAGGCAGAGTCATGAAGTTCACATGTAGCGACACAGTTCTATGCAGTGGGCATTGTGCTGAACAACATTAACTCAGGGATGGCGAAAGGTGCCTGCCCACATAAACTTATACCATGGATATTTTTTTAATTTTGTCGTAGAAACTGTGTAACCTGAATGCATTTCTTGGAACTGTTAAACTGCCATAAATAACGTATGCACAATCCTGTTATGCATTGAATACTCAGCACTTCGAGAAAATGTGAGTTATATATATATATATATATATATATATGTTTTTTCTTTCTATCTAAATAAATCTATTTTTTCCCCGATTTTGTGTGGATGAGTTTACTAAAAACAAGTTATCATAGTAGTTATGTAATAAATGAAAAAATCTGGTGGTGATCATCAAATGGGTAGTTGCCAGGGACTCATTGCTCATCTCGGATGAGAGACAGAAATGATATAGGAGTTAATAATACTGATGACAGGATGCAATCTAAATTTAAAAACTCAAGTGGAGACGGTACATACGAGCATCTAAGAAGATTTAAAAAAAAAGCGGCAGTGGACTCCAATGAAGAAATGGGCATGATGCACAGGATACGTTGGATTTTATGCGATGCCTGAGTTTAGGTTGTTTACATAGTGATTCTATATTGCATAGTGATTTCAACTATTTAAATAGGTTAATAAAAGTAAGTGTGTGTGTGTACACACACACTATATATTAGAACATATCATGTGCAACACACAGATTACACACTAGCATAGGATTACAAGTGGAATTATGATTATTCAGTTGTGTTATTAAATTATTGATTTATCTTATCTAATTGTTACATTAAAAATAATAACATTATCTGCTACAACTATCTTTTTTTCTGAAAAATAAAGATAGTTCAACCATTTCTTAATTGGAAATATAAACTAAAATAATTTAACAGTTAGTCTAAAATGAATTTATATCTCAAACGACATACAAGTTTTTTTCATTTGGTGGAAAACAAATCACTGAACATTAATCCATTTCAAGGTAGTTCCTTAAGACTTGCCACTATATGCTCTATAAGTTTTGAAAGCCCCTGCACATGCAAGAAAATGGTAAACAATAAAGAGATTTGTAAATGATATTTTAGGATGATTTCAGAAAATGATTTGATTTACTGATATTGATCAAGAGTACATAGAACTGGAAAGTATGTTGTTATCAAATTGAATACTGCATACAACGTTATTGAGACCTTTAAATACATGAAACGTTATATATGGCTATATATGGATCTTTAGTCTTTTGGGCTTTGAAGTGAGTTGGGCTTGGGCTCTGGCCTTTCTTCAATGTGCTCTGGCCTTTCTTCAATGTGATAAATCTATTACCGTATCCTTTATCCTTTATTACCCCCCCCCCCACAAATCAATACTAGGGTTAGGTTTTCTACTTCGATCTCTTGAGCGATTCTCTGGAATCGTCTTTAATTTCTTGTCTTCTGAGTTAATCTCTGATTTCGTCTTCAAGCTCTTGTCTTCTCTGATGACCTTCGCGAAGCTTGTAACTCTGGTTTGTGTAGATTTTTTTTTCAGTTGATGTTGCCTTTAGTTCTTTTACTGCTTCATGGTTCTCTTTGTCTTCAAATTCTTCCTTTTTCTCCTTAGGTCTCCAGCTTGACTTCAGATCTGACTTCGATTTGGTGATTTGCTTCAGATCTGACTTCGATTTGGTGATTTGCTTTGGTTTGCCTCTGATGTCTTCAACTCTCAAAGATTCTCTGAATTTAACAAAATTGCTTGAGGACAGCGGTTTGGTAAGGGTGTCAGCTCTCTGGTAAGTAGCAGGTATGTGCCTCACCTCTATGTTTCCTTTCGTCACTTGTTCTCTAACAAAGTAGAGATCTATTTCTACATGTTTAGTTCTTGCGTGTAATATAGGATTTGCTGACATGTATACAGTACTTTGATTGTCGCACCATAGTATTGATTTGTCTTGTTTGATGTTTAACTCTGAAAGTAATGATCTTAACCACATTATTTCTGCTGTGGCGTTAGCAGTGCTTCTGTATTCAGCTTCAGTGCTGGATCTGGACACTGTTGACTGCTTCTTTGAACACCATGATACTATGTTGTCTCCAATGTAAATACAGTATCCTGTTGTTGACTTTCTATCATCTGGGTCTGATGCCCAATCAGCATCTGCATATCCTGTAATGTTGTAATTTTGGCATGCCTTGAAAGTGAGACCATAATCTGCAGTAGCTTTTAGATATCTAAGTATCCTCTTTACAGCTTTCCAATGTGTGTCCATAGGATCCTGCATGAATTGACAAACCTTATTAACGCTATATGATATATCAGGTCTAGTAATTGTTGCATATTGTAATGCACCAACTACACTTCTGTATTGTTTAGTATTATATATAGGTTCTCCCCTGTATTTAGATAGAGTTTCACTGCTAATCATTGGTGTAGGTTGACCTTTTGCCTCATGCATTTTTGCTTTAGTCAGTAATTCATCAATGTATTTCTTTTGGGATAAGATAATTTCATTTGATGATTTTGACTGTACTTCTATTCCAAGGAAATAATTCAGATCTCCTAGATCCTTGACAGAGAATTGTTTGTCTAAGTATTGCACCAGTTTGTTGATTTCAGCATTATTGTTACCTGTAATGATTAGATCATCAACATAGATAAGTATATATATTATACAACCATTATCAGCTTTTGTAAATAAGGAGTTATCAGATTTGGTAGGCTGAAAGCCCATATTTGATAGAGTTAGTTTTAGTCTATCAAACCATACTCTGGGAGCTTGTTTAAGCCCATAGATTGCCTTGTGCAATTTACACACAAGATTAGAGTTCTGAACATATCCTTGAGGCTGTTCCATATACACTTCTTCTTCAAGTATACCATTGAGAAATGCATTATTGACGTCTAGTTGTCTGAGCTTCCATCCTCTACTAATAGCAATAGTTATTATTACTCTGATTGTAGTTGGTTTGACTACAGGTGAAAATGTTTCCTTGTAGTCAAAATCTTGTTGTTGTGTAAATCCTTTTGCTACAAGTCTGGCTTTATATCTGTCAATAGAGCCATCTGATTTTCTTTTGATCTTGTATGTCCATTTACATCCTATAATATTTTTATCCTGAGGTGGTTCAACCAGTTGCCAAGTTTGATTTCTTATAAGAGCTTGATATTCGTCATTCATAGCCTTAACCCATTTGTCATTAGCTCTGGCCTCCTCATAGCTGCATGGTTCTGTCTGATTAGTGACAGCAGCATATGTTTTGGGCTTGAAAATTCCACTCTTGGCTCTTGTAATCATATGATGTGTGGGTCTGACTTGTTGATGAGTGTCAGGTTGTTCCTCATCATTTGTCACTTCTTCATTAATAGTTTGATCTTCATCTCCATCACTATTGATATTGTCTTCATTATTGTATGGGACAGGTGACATGCTGTGTTGACTTGATGATTGAACAGTGTCACTGCTTGATGATGTTGTTTCTTCATATGTTCTCACAGTCTCACCTGCACTCAAGAAATCTGTATATACAGGTATGGGAGGTATAGTAACATTAGCATCATGCAATTTATTCGTGGTTTTCATTGTATTTTCATGATATGGAAAATTTTTCTCATTAAACATGACATGTCTGCTAATGTATACATGACCACTGTCATCTAGACATTTATACCCTTTTTGATTGTCAGCATATCCCAGGAATGTACACGGCTTGGACCTGTAATCAAATTTATGTCTATTATATGGTCTCAAGTAAGGATAGCATAAACATCCAAATGTTTTCAGAAAATTATAATCTGGTTTTGTTTTGAATAACCTTTGAAATGGACTAATTCCTTTAAGTACCTTAGTAGGTAATCTATTTATTAAGTACACAGAGGTTTTAAAAGAGTCAGGCCAAAATTTCAATGGCAATTTTGCTTGAGCTAACAGTGTCAATCCTGTTTCAACTATATGCCTATGCTTTCTTTCCACTAGTCCATTTTGTTCAGAAGTGTGTGGACAAGTGATTCTGTGAATTATTCCCTTTTTCTGAAAATAATCTTTCAATGGTTTATATTCTGCACCACCATCTGACTGCAATACTTTTAGTTGAAAGTTAGTCTGATTTTCTGCCTGAGTGATGAAATGTATTACAGCATTACATGTATCAGACTTAGATTTTAATAAGTATATCCATGTGTACCTACTATATGCATCTACAAATGATATATAGTAATTGAACCCATAATCTGAGTTAGTTGGTGCAGGACCCCAGAGATCTGTGGCAACTAACTCTAATGGTCTAGTGTATTCAGTATTTGAATTTGTAAATGGCAACTTATGAGATTTACCCATTTGACAATAAGTGCATAGGTAAGGTAGGGAAATGTCATTACATTTAATATTGTTTTCAACAATGACCTGCTTAGTAACACTAGTACTAGGATGACCTAGTTTATTGTGCCATATATCAAATACACTTATTTCTTTCTCAGAAATATTATTACTAAAATAGCAATTCAATTTTCTTCTTTCATCACTGCTGCAGGAATTTTGATTGAACTTGTATAGTCCATTGACTTCATTGCCCTGCAACAAAATTTTATTAGTTAGAATGTCTCTGATTAGACAGTATTTAGGAAAGAATTCAAAATATACTTGATTGTCCTGAGCAAACTGTGACACACTAAGTAGATTCTTCTTTATCTCTGGCACTCTTAACAGGTTTTTCAAAAGTAAATTTTTATTGTTGTTTAACATACCGCAACCTGTGTGAGTTATACATATTGACTTACCGTTTCCCATTGAGACAGACTGCTTACCTCGATATTCCTTGCACCCCAGATTTAGATTTTCAAGATTGTTTGTTAGGTGATTGGTTGCTCCAGAATCGGGATACCAGCTTTCATCATTTATGTGATCTGTTCTTGCTATTTCTTCACCACTCACTGTCTTCCCATCACTTTGATTAGTTGTATCATTCTGCATTTGTGCAACATTTGCATTTGCATTATTTCTTTGATTACTTGCAGACTGATTGGGTGTGTAATTCTGATTGAATCTAAAGTAACACTTCAATGCTGTGTGTCCAACCCTGTCACAGATTTGGCATTTTGGTCTATTATTGCTGTTATTTCTGCCTCTGCCTCTTCCTCTATTACCATTGAAGCCTCCTCTTTGAGGATTTTGTGCTAATCTTTGATCTTTGTTTCTGAAGCTGTTTGCATAGTTTATAGATAAATCCGTTTCTTGAATTTTCTTGCTTTCTAATCTTGCCTCATGAGATAGCAGAATTGAGTGAACCTCTTCCAGAGGTGGTGTAACACTTTGAGATGAGATTATTGCTTCAACAGCTTCATAATCATTGCTCAAACCATTCAAAATGTTCAAAACTTGCTCAGATTCAGTCACTTTCTGACCTGCAGCCTCAAGTTGATCACTTAATGTCTTCATCTTAGATAGGTATTCTCTCATTGTCCCACTACCTTTCCTAGCATTCTGAATTTGTCTTCTATAATGCATTATTTTGGCAGAGGATTGGGCATTAAAATTTCTTTCAACATTTGTCCAAATTTCATTAGCAGTTTTACACCCTACCACCTGAGATATGAGACTGTTGCTAATAGATGATAACAACCAAGAACTGATTAGTCTGTCTTGCCTGTGATACTTTATGTACTCCTCATTATGTATAACTCTGTTTTCTTGATCAGTTATATATGCAGATGGGACAGGTAAGGTGCCATAGATGTATCCCTCTAGACCATATCCTTGGATAGCTGTTTCTATTTGATATTTCCAATTCAAGTAATTTGTTTCATCAAGTTTTATTGAGATTAATTGAGTCTGTGGACTAATAGATGTCTTAACTAATTGATCTACAGGTGATGGAATGATTGGGGTTGTTGGAGTTGGAATATTTGATGAGACAGATCCAGTTCCAGATTTGTCACCCATGATGACAAAATAAAATTGAGAAAATATCAGAGAAAAAACTTACGGAACCTAAGTTTAGAATGCCAAGATCAAGATTGAACTTCAAAGTTTCTTGCAAGCAGGGAGTAAATAGTCTCTCTTTTTTTTTTTTCTGTATGGCAAGTTCTTTTGAATGACTTTCTTGAATTTTCCGGTGATCTGAACCTTGTTTTCTTTTTTCTTCTTCTGATTTTATGATCTGTCCAAAGAACTGATTGTCGAGATTTGTGCAGCCAGTTATGGTTGCTTGGCGAGGCTTGGGTCTGCAGCAGTCAAGAAAATATTCTTGGCGAGGCTCAGATCTGATGCAGCTGATGACTGTAACTTGGCGTGGCAGGAATCTTGATGATCACGACAACTCTCACGTGATAAGTGTGAATACTTTGATGAGAGGAATCCCCAAATGATGAAATTTCTCTGATGGGGATGCAAATTTAATTCTTTCTGACTTTCAGAAGCAAATCTTGCTGTTAAGCGATTGCTTTGATACCATAAAGAGATTTGTAAATGATATTTTATGATGATTTCAGAAAATGATTTGATTTACTGATATTGATCAAGAGTACATAGAACTGGAAAGTATGTTGTTATCAAATTGAATACTGCATACAACGTTATTGAGACCTTTAAATACATGAAACGTTATATATGGCTATATATGGATCTTTAGTCTTTTGGGCTTTGAAGTGAGTTGGGCTTGGGCTCTGGCCTTTCTTCAATGTGCTCTGGCCTTTCTTCAATGTGATAAATCTATTACCGTATCCTTTATCCTTTATTAAACAATGAGTCGGCTGCATCTTGCTTTTGAAGGTCCTTTACATATACAGAATGCAAGTGCCAAGAAGCATAAAACTTAATATTGCAAAATTGGGCTGTTGGTCTTTATGTTCATTTCACATTAACTTTGCTGCTGAACCAAATTAAAATATACCATTGAAGAACACTAGGTTGGTTACACTTCATGAGTTAATCACAAGGTTGTAACAAACACAAGTTCATCGTTGAATGACTTTGTGAGCTATACTAGGCAGAATCAAGAAAACCAATGATAATCAGTAATTAGTCAGCTCGCAAAACAGACCAATTGGAAAAAAAAATTAGCCTGACCAGTCTTTCTTATATTTGCTGCAACCCAGACGCAATTATAAAATCAACTCAAGGCTCCTATTTTAATACATATTTACATGAATTGAACGAACTAACCTGAAAATCTATATATTCTGACTTCCTACCTCATTATATGCTTAATATTTTTGTGAGTATAATAAAGCTAGAAATTAGATGTACTAAACAGTATTGAACCAAATTTCAAGAATAGGCTTATTTTGCATGCTTAATATTTTGTACATGTGCAATACAAAATTAATTAGTTATGCTTATTTTACGGGTTAAAGAACCAGAGCAACAGAAATGAATCAAAAGGAAGTAGGCATTGCAAAAATGAACAAACTGGAATTTTCTGGAATATATAAATTTACAGTAGAGTTTGATTTATAGATTTAATCTATAAATCGGACATTAAATAATCAAACAAATACGTTGAACCAACGGTTTTAGTATCTGTTAACAAAGTCATTCGGTATGGTGCATTTTAGGTGGACTTTATGAAAAGAGAAAAGAGAATGAGATCATTACAGAAGGGCAGAATATGAACGTAAACACAAATGTGGAGTTGAAAATTTCGTTGGGCTGTGAAAGGAGAACATTGCCTTCATGCAGAATTGACCTAGAATTATACAATGTATATAATAATTCATGCACAGAACCAACGTTATAACTGATCTGAAAATACATATCAAACACAAAAAGAAAAGTACAAATCGGTATATGTATACAATTAACCAATAGTTAATTTGGGTTTCTAAATAGATGATATAAGAGCAAAAAAAATATGTATATATCTCTACTGTTTGTAAAAGAAAGTGGATGAATATACTGCAATGTTTTCTTTTTAGAATCCGTAAGCATCTTATTAATATATTTGCTGCATAATGGATTTTAGCCAAGGATCATACATCTTTCTTATCCGTAAGTATCCTATTAAAAAAACGTCGAATTCAACTAATGTTTCAGTATTTCATATATCTTTTTCATTCGATATTTATTAAAATTAGTATTAAAGTCAGCAGATTCGATATTTATTAAAATAAGTATGCCATGTTTCAGTAAATTTATAATATGCTCGTTTGATCCAACCATGTGTAAATATCCCGTTTCTTAGTCCGCACTGACATTGTGATCATAAATTGACAAATTAAGTATAAAGTTATTTTACTCGAAATTAACTATTGAATTAGTAACTCTAGTATAAAGTTATTTCACCCAAAATTAACCATAGAATTAGTAACTGACACTGTGATCATAAATGGACGATCTGCAAGCAAGAACCCGTCAAAAGAATCGCATCGAAATAAGCAAGATGAGTATAACTATAACTAATAAATGAAAAAGGATCTAGTCAAGTTCTTAGGTTTAATTTAAAGAAGAGATGCACAATTAATCTGAAAGAAGCGTAGTGAGTAAAGCAGAGACAACTACCAAGGAAATATAAAATTAGTTTCATATGAAACATCGATCAAAACAGAACCAAAAAACAAACCCAAAAAAAAAATGGCTATGAATTCATCCCACGCTATGTAGGATTGTAATTCTTTTGGGCATGTACTAATCCACTTCCCAATTCCAGAAAATAGACAAACGATGGCAAAGAAGATAAGCACAGAAAACAAAAATCTGTAGTAGTTCATAAGCTGTTACTCCAATTGAACCAATAATTATAAAAAGTCAAGGGCATACAGACCGTGGCAACAGAAAGGAACTGCATAAAAAATGTTTAGGTACAGACCCAAAATAGATAACCAATGTCTACGTAACTAATACATTAGAGAATACTAACAAGAAGTAGGACAAACCTCACGGTGGAGAAACTGGATGATAGGAAAGTGGAGTAAAAGGAGGCAAATCAACAGGATAATGAAATGGTGTAGCAGATATAGAAGGAGCTTATGGATACATCATCGGATAACCTTATAAGTGTATAAGAAATTTCAAACTTGAATACTGGCCTAGAAGAAAATGAGCCAAATTAGATGATAACACGCTAAATAAATGCAAATCCACAGAAGACAACCAAACGTGAAGTAAACAACTCCACAAGGGGAACCCCGAGATAGGGTAATCAAAAACTGCATATGCTTTTAGGACTAGAAGTAAAACATCCTCTTTATAATGTTTATGATATGTCTAAATGTTATAGGTGTAAACAATGAATCGCGCAAAGAAAATAGAGTGAACCCCACTTTAATTATAACAACTGAAAATAAGTATAGATTAATGTTAGCATATATGATTGAAGAATCCTGGGTAATGACTGAAAGAACATTGAATAATTATAATAATAACAAACTAGTATACGCTACTGGAAAAAAAATTAAAATAAAAATGTAATAAAAGATGTCCTGTCAAAATTTGTGCTACTCATTGTTAACAAATCCATCTAACTAATGAATCTTCTCTAACAAAATTTCACCAGGGGAAAAAAACACTAAAAGCGAATGTAGACAAACAAATTCATTCTCCTAGCTTTGATTTCAAATAGATGGTGTATTAAAACATATGATAATAACCGAGCATGTAATCAAATACCTGTCAGTATTAAAACATATGTGTCTTAAACCATAGCTGTTAGCATATCAGTATTAAAACATATGTGTATTAAAAAATTGTCAGATACATATCAGTATTTTAGGCAAATCATCGAAGCATGGAGCAGAAATTAATAGTTAAACGCACATATTTTCTGGATTGTGGGATAATGCACATAATGTGTTCGATTGTTTTCCTACATGAGTTTTACCACCTCTCTTTGTATTATTTATATAATTGCTATATAGTTTACAATAACCCATAGAACCACCACAATTATTAGATAATCAAATAACATCCATACTTCATATTACAATACTACAAGAGTTGGGAATACAATCTCAAAAAATGGTGTACTAATCCAAAACATAAAAATAAAAATAATATGTAAAAAAACAATTCTTGATATTAGTTGTTTCTTTCTTTCTTTCTTTTTTTTTTTTTTTTTTTTTTTTTTTGCATATTACCATGTTACATTAGTAAAAACAATTCTTTGGCAAATACTCGACGGAATTAAATATTCATGTTCGAGCTTTTTTATTTGATTCCATGATGACATAAAACATCGAAACCACAACTTAGAAGATCCGGTACCTGGCATAGTCAATCCAAGCGACGAAGTGCGAAGCGATTTATCTTCTAGAAAATCCGATTTGTAGGTGAAATCCGAAGTGCGAAGCTACAAAGTGCGTTTCGATCTATCTTCTGGCAAAATCCAATCTTCTTTGCTTTTTTTAATTGTTGCAATCCGAAGTGCGTTTCGAATCCGTTCTTCTTTTTACTTGCTGCGTTGCGAGCTAATTTTGGGGAAATCAAAAGTAACGAGGTTTTTTTTTTTAAATTTGAAAAGGGAAATGGGAAGCAGAAAGTAAGGAGCGGAAGTAACGTGCAAAGGAGGGAAAACCCTTTTCACGCGTCCCATAGCCATAAAGTGAAATATATATTTGCATCTCCTGATTTAACCGAAGTATTTTAAATTCTATTATTTGGATTATGAAAATAATTATAGTTTCATCGGTTTTATTTACAATCGGTGCAATTACAACTATTTACATCTGTTTATTTTCATCGGTTTTTATAGAAAACCGATGCAAACTATAAAAACCGATGCAAAATACAATTTTTTATGGCTAGTTCTATTTCAACCCATGTTTTTAGGTAGTAGCCCCATGAATAAAGAAAAAAACCGTATACCCCTATAATTAGTAAGTAGCCCCCAATATTTTTCAAACTTACCCCTCCCTTCATGCTGCTCTCCAAACTGCGTGGTATGCTTGAATCATTATGTATCCCCACTTTCTCGTTACTAGGTTCTTGCAATTTCCTAGTAGGAATCCCCCGTGGTTTTATATAAAATCACTCAATTCATTGTGCATCGGCTATACTTGAAAAGTAAAAGAAAAACTCAATTTTTTTTCTTCAATTACCTGCTATGATTGCGATGAGGAATCATCTTCTCCTTCAAAATCCATTGTATTCTTGTTTGCAAATGAATTTTCCTTCAGCGATTTGAAATTTATGGTTTAGAAGCTTATGGGTTTTAACAAACAGTAGAAAATTACGTTATACTGAGATTAAATGAGAAGATAAATTCTTAATGGTAGTTTGGTCATTAATTTTTTTTAAAGGGGGCTACTAACTAAAAAAATGGATTGAAATAGAATTTGCCATTTTTAATTATCTACTGCTTCCCTTTTATAAATTGCATCAAATTTTCATATGAGACTGATGCAACTATTACTATTTGCATCTGTTTTTGTCACAACTGATGCAAATGAGGCGAAGCAATAGACCTGTTTTGTAGTAGTGTAGTATGTTGCAAGAGCGAGCTCTTGATTGGTACGAGTTTTTGATCGTTGAGGTCGATAAGGTTTCCTTTGAGTGGAAGCAGTTTTATGAGCAATTTGAACTCAATTTTTTCCTGATTCTAAGAAGGATGTTTACCTCATCGTTTCCTTGATATAAAACAAGGAAAGTCGATGGCTTTCGAGTATGTATTAACTTTTGGGGATCTTTCTAAGTATGGTTTGGAGCATATCGGCACATCCTATATAATGAACCTTAAATTTTTCTATGATTTGAAGAAGTATTTGAAGAAATCCATGAAGCTACAGTTGAGATTGACATTTGAGGAGTTAGTCGATGAAGCCCTTCATCTCGAGCCAGTCGAGAATGAAAGGGGTAGTGGTGATGAGAATGGGTTTGTAAGAACCTAAGCCAGAAGATGTTTCCATTTCACAAATCCAAATTGTTTCTGAACAAGAAGAAGAATCCTTTGGGTCAGGATTATCAGTCTAGTGGAGCACCTAAGCAGAGTTGTTTCAATTGCCGAAAGAGTGACCATCTTATTCGTGACTGTCCAAAGCCACATATATGCTTCTATTGCAAGAAGGAAGGGCGTTGATCTTTGTCTTATCCTTCTACTCCTAATTCTAGCAAGTCATGCAAGCTTAATGTGATGGACTCAGGTGGTGGTCCTTCTCAGCATAGAGGTACACCTTCCATTCTTGAGGTTCATCTTTTATTTCACGACCATATGGTTCGAGTTTTATTCGATATGGGTGCTTCGCATTGATTTGTATCGAAGGAGCTCATGGATGTTCTTTCTTTGGATGTTTCTTGCATTCTGACTTCTTTGAGGATAGAGAATCCTATTGGGGGTTCGCCACCATTAGCTTGTTGTGTGATGATGAAGAGAATATCATTTGTAGGTTTTCTTTCTATGTGAATCTTCACGTTATCCCTTCGCTTGGATTCGATATGATATTTGGTATGGACTGACTCACACTACAAGAAAATATTATATCAATAACAAGCGTGGATTGCACGAAAGCATGGTTTTCTATCATTAAATGACTATTCTTTATTTAAACAAAAAGACTACTTTAATTGCAATTATATTAACCCGTCCTCAATTATATTATTCCAATACACATGAAATCGCGTTCCACTTTAGTTTCCCTCTAACATTTTTTTAAGCCATCAAAATTTCACTTTCCTTTTTGCTTCTCCTTCAGAGTTCTCATCTTCATTCTCTTCGCATCTTTTTAATCTTAGTCCTCATCTTCATGCACAATTCTTCCCGAAGTTCCATGATCGGAAGTGTAGTTCGATCCCAAGTTTACGAAGTTCCATTCTTTTATTCTCCCCGAAGTTCAATGACCTGAATTGTGATTTAATCTGAAGTGAAGAATAAAATGGTCCGAACACGATTCTTCATGCTCTATTTGGTCTGAAGTTCAATCACATGTGAACACCTTCTTGATTTTGCCTATGTAATCAGGCTCTGGCATTATAAGGATGAAATGTGGGTGGATATAGGTGTGAATTATCAGGAAAATGATGGAAATGGCTCAGAATTTGAGGAGTAAAGGGGTTTAACTATGATGGTCAAAGAAAAGTGGATGATCAACATGCTATATAGAAACAGGTGATAAGAGAGGATCAACACCAAATGGCTCTTTAGAATTCAGGGGATCACATGAGAATATCTTAGAATATATAATGATCAACTCGTATTTTGGAGAAGAGAAAATAAGACAGATTTAGGAGAACGAGAGAACATAAAAATAAGGTGAGAATGAGAAAATTTTTATTGGTGATTTCGCATATCAATTACATAGCTTAGCGTACTATTTATAGTTGCTAACGACATCACTCAATTGTCTGGATTTACAATTATTCCATCAAAACCGTAATTTTATCTCATTTCACAAGTGTGCAAGTGCACAGCGTGTACACTCAATTTACTTGATTTCTATATGAGATTCAATACTGTAAATCATCATAATATCAACATGCAAACATGTTGACATCTCAGATTTGTTGAATTTGTTCATCCTGCCCTTGCATTAATTGGCTTTCGAGTTTTCCCATCGTGAAATACCTTGCACAATTTTATGTTCACCAGATGTTTGAAGGAATATTTCACTGTGACAACTCCCATCCCCCTTGAAAAATAGACCTTGTCTCAAGATCTAAAGTAGGGAATTTCTTAATTACATCCCAATAATCTTCCTATGCAGCATCTTCATGTGGTCTGTTACGCCATTTGAACAAAATTTGCATAACAGGTTTATTATCATTGAGGGCTATTCTTCTGTCTAAAATAGATTATGATTCTTGCACAAGCTCCTCTATATAAGATGGTTGATCTGACTACAATATCAAATGCGAGCCAATCTTCTTCTTCAGCTGATTTATATGGAAAACATGTTGTATTAGAGGATTCTTTGGTAAGTCTAATTTGTAAGCCACTGTTAGAATTTTTTTTAGAATTTTGTATGGACCATAATACTTAGGGAAAACCTTTGTGTCTTTGTCATACTAACAAAATTTTGTCTATAGGGCTGTAATTTAAGATAAACTTAGTCACCTATATTAAGTACTATTTCAGTTCTGTGCTGATTTGCAAATTTCTACATTCTTTCTTGAGCCCAATCTGAGGTTGTCTTTGAGTATAGTCAAAATAGCTTCTCTTGAAAATAATTGTTGTTCCACCTGCTCCACTTTAGCTGTGTTTGGTACATAGGATAATATAGCAGGTGTTTGTTTATAATAGACAATTTCATAAGGGGTCATTTTTGTTGATTCTTTCCACGTAGTGTTGTACCAAAATTCTGCTAGGGAAAGCCACTTTGACCATTCACTAGGTTGATGCGAAACAAAGCATCTAAAGTATGTCTCTATAATTTTATTGACAATTTCAGTTTGCCCATCTGATTGTGGGTGATAAGCTGAAGGAAACTTGAGAGAAAAACCTTGTAATGTAAACAATTCAGTCCAGAAATTTCTTAAGAATATTGTATCTCTGTCACTTACTATAGATTTAGGCATTCCAGTTTAATGACTCCATCAAAAAATATATGAGCTATTTGAGGGGTAGAAAATGGGTGCTTCCGTGGGGGAAAATGTGAATATTTTGATAATCTGTCAACCACCGCATATATAACTGTATATCCATTGCTTTTTGGCAGGTGAGTAATGAAGTCCATAGACAAATCAGTCCATATATTTTCAGAAACAGGCAATGGTTGTAATAAACCAGAAGAAGGTACATTTTCTGACTTGGATTTTTGACATATATCTATTTAATATATATTTCTACTGACCTCTTCATATGTTTCCAGTAAAAATCTTTTTTTGATACTTTTAAGGGTTTTCTTCACACCTGAATGTCCTCCTAGTGGTGTAGCATGAAATTCAATAAGATAATATCTATCAGTTGAGTATGTGTATGATCTACCAATATTTTCCCTTTGTAGAATGTTAAATATTCAATCAGTCTACATTTTGAATTGTCAACAGCTCCATATAATATTTTCTCCTTTTTTAAATGATAGAAGGGCCTCTATTGAATCTCTTTTCTAAGTTCTGTAATCCAGTCAACTTGTACAATACAAGTATTATATCATGAAATTCAGGTTGATCATAAATTATGGATAAGTTGTCTGCTATTATGTTTTCTTTCCCTTTTTTGTATTCCACGGTGTAATCATAACCATGAATCTTTGCTGACCATTTACTTTGAATTCCAGTTGTGGGTTTTTGAGATAACAAATGTTGATGACTCTGATGATCAGTGTTGACGATGAATCATTTTCTTAACAGGTATTGGGACCAATTTTCGTTGCAAGGATTAGTGCTAGCAGCTCTTTTTCATAAGTTGATATGTGTAGGTTTCTTCCTTGTAGAGGCTGGCTAATCTATGCTATAGGTTTGTTATTTTGTAACAACACAACACTGAGACCCTTGCACTAGCATCACACTCTTTAATAAAATCTTTAGAAAAATATGGTAATGTTAAAATAAGAGGGTTAGTCAAAAATGATTTTAATTTAAAGAATGCATCAGTGGCCTCTTCATTCCAGTGGAATGAATTCTTTTTCAGCATAGATGGTAAAGCTTTTGCAATGAGGCCATAGTTTTTAATGAATTTTCTATAATATCCTGTAAGACCTAGATAACCCCTTAAAGCTTTTATATTAGTAAGTTGGGGACATTGCAAAATTGCTTTAATTTTATCCTTATCTGCTGCAATTCCTTGAGCAAAAATAATATGCCCTAAATACTTGATATTTGTTGAAGCAAATGAACACTTAGGCAGGTTAATAACTAATTGGTTATTAGTGAGTGTTTGTAGAGTTAATTTTTAGTGTTTCAAATGATTAACCCAATCAGTACTATATATCAAAATATCATCAAAAAACACTAGTATAAACTGCCTTAAATATTGTCTGAAAACATGGTTCATTAATGATTGAAAAGTGGTTGGGGCATTAGTAAGTCCAAAAGGCATAACTACAAATTCATAGTGGCCTTCATGTGATCTAAATGCAGTCCAATGGATATCATCTTCATGCATTCTCACTTGATGATAACCTGATTTTTCATCCATATTTTGTAAAAAAAAAAAGAACCATGTAGTTTATCTAACAGGTCATCTATAAATGGTATTGAAAATTTTGTTTTTAATTGTTTACTTGTTTAAAGCTCTATAGTCAATGCATAATCTCCAAATTTCTTTTTAACCAACAATAGGAGCAGAAAATAACTAGAGCTAGGTCTTATAATACCAGTACTAAGCATATCAGCAATTAAAGCATCTAATTATTTTTTAGTGTAATGAGAATATCTGTAGGATTTTAAGTAAACCATTTTAGAGCCTTCCAGAAGTGGAATTCTGTGATCACAGTCTCTTTTTGGTGGTAGCCGATTTGATAAAGTAGTAATTGCTGGAAACTGATCCAGAATTTGTTGAATATCTAGGTGAATTGTTGAATTATCAGGTGTAACAGCAGATGTTGAAAGCAACATGAATTGCAAGGTTTCTTAATTGAACTCATTTGTTGCTTTTTGCCTTCAGTTGTTGTAACAACCCGGAAAATTCGAGCCAATTTAAAATTTTTATTTTGGCAATTTTAGCGAATTTTGATTATTTAAAATGAATTATTTTAAATAATAACGACGAAAAATTTAGTTTGAATATAGTTCGAACGTATATATTTATATAGATCATCGTTAGAATATAAATATTTATTTATATATATAAAACGAATTGAAAATGGAGCTGTAATAACCTGGAAAATACGAGCCAATTTAAAATTTTTAAATTGGTTATTTCAAAGGAATTTGAACAATTGAAATAGAATATTTCAATAAAATAGTAAATTAGAAATAGTGAGTCGGTTTGAAAATTTGAATTCAAACTTTGACCGACTATGCAGGGTGGAAAATATAACGGATTTTAGCGAAACAAAAAATATTTAAATCTGTTAGTCAATACCTTTCTAACGAATCTGAAAAATCGAAGTTTCATAACGGGAATCAAAAGTTATGGCCGAATGAATTTTCAGAAGAGTCGGTATATAGAATATATAGGCCTGGAAAATTGATATTTTGCATACGACCTCGGAATTCGACGAAACCACTTTTGTTGGGTCCGGAATGTCAAACTATTGCTAGGTTTCAAATTTCATAATTTTTGAAGCTAGTATGTGAGCGTGGCAAAAGAAAATGTGTTTGGTCGATTTTTGTTAAATTGGATCGACCAGAAAATGGCCATTTTTCAAACGACC
This sequence comes from Allium sativum, assembly GCA_030737875.1. Taxonomy (NCBI): domain Eukaryota; kingdom Viridiplantae; phylum Streptophyta; class Magnoliopsida; order Asparagales; family Amaryllidaceae; genus Allium; species Allium sativum. Next base: position 328,578,790 of record CM060926.1, read on the forward strand.
TCAGAATTCGACGAAACTAGTTTTGTTGGGACCGTAGCATCAAAACATAGCTAGATTTATTTTTCTGGAATTTTTCGAATCAGTTTGTGGCCTTGGCAAATTGAAATGTGCGTTCAGAGTTAAAAATTAAATGTTTTATACTTTAATTTGAAAAATAACTGATTGTAACAGTCGAATTGGCCTACGAAACATATCCCATTGTGTCCGGAATGGGCGTATTTAGCTGGGGGCGACAGTCGTTGGGTTTAAAAAGGAGTTCGTTTGAGAAAACACTATTTATAAATTTAATATAGTCCTCGGCCAATCAGAATTTTCCTTTCATAATTTTTTTTTTAAGAAAAAAGAAACCCCCCCGATCAACGGCGACCCGAGCTCCCTACCTTCTCTCCTCCACCGCCGCCGCTACAGCCGCTTCCAGCCTTTGCCACCACCACCCCTCGACGCGCCTCAGCCCCCTCTTCAAATCCGACCCCACCGCCGCCCCCACAGTCGCCTCCTCCGCCCGTATCGACGCCAGGAAGTCGAGCACTTCCCGCCGCCGCCCTGAACGCCACCGACCACCGAACGCCACCAAACCACCACCGATTTGAAGCCCTCTCTTCCCTCTTCCACGTCCAACTCCCCGATCGTCCCCACGTGCCACTGATTTCGCGAAAACTGTAAACCTAGTTTTGAAGCTTCGTGAAAGAAACATCGAGACCGCAAGGAAGCTCTCTACCCAATAGAAGAAGCCGCGGATTTTTCTGACATCGTATCGATTTTTAGCGTTCAGAAAACCAAGGTGAGAAATCTAAATTAACGTGAAATTGAATGGAAAATGTCATGTATAATTTATACAAGCGAAATATAAATTACATACGTGTTGTATACCTCATGTACATGCGTAGTGTAAGATATATAAGCGAAGTATGAATTTTTACATGCATAGAATAAGTGATATATGTGTTGAAATGCTAGTGAAATATAGCAAATATATATTATATTATATATATATATACTCCCCTCGTCCACAAACCATGGACGATATTTATTGTGGTGAATTGGTGTGAAATATTGGATGAAAAATACGAATGGTTGAATAATTGTTTGTGGTTAATATTGTTTGGTTGTGGTTGAAAAATACCCATTGGTGATTGAAATGAATTGGAAATATTTGTGGAAATAAAAATAAACATGCCGCCTGCGTGCGAATTAGATGCATGAATCCCCATTGTCAAAAACCGCGAGGTTTTAAGGTAGAGCGAGGAGCCGTACAAGGGACGGTGCCGGTTTTAACTACCCTGCCGTTATGCTGCCGAAATTTTGAATAATCTTTGTGTGTTAGGATTATTTTCATATGTTGAAATTATTTTCATGCATAGAAATTAAAGTCATATATTGAAACTATATCCATGTGTGGAAATGTTTGTGTGTTGAAAAGTGTTGTGTGAGAATTAGATTCATTTGTGAATGAATGAAGTGTTTAAACAATAAAAATCACACACACACACACATATATATATATATATATATATATATATATATATATGAAGTAGGAAAAATATTCGCCTTATATAAATAGTTTCAACAATAAAAATCCCATCTTTCTAATATGAACAACGTAAATAAAATGTCCATGTGTGGAAATGCTCATTTGTTGAGAAGTGTGTGTAGTGGAAAAGTTCATGTGTTGAATAAAAAGATCGAACAATAAAAAATACATTTTTATTGAAACTACGAAGTGTTAAAACATCCATTCGTTGAATAAATATTTTAAATGATAAAAATATCATTTTTATCATATATGTGATGTGCTAAAGATATGCGGACGTTGAAATAAATATTTGTGGTAGAAATATTATTTTTAACATGCATAGGAACTAAATAAAATAGTCATGTGTTGAAATATATTTTAGTTCGCCAAAATTATCATCTTTGAAATGTGAAGTGTTAAAAATACCCATTTGTTCAAATAAACGTGCATGAGTTGAAATATACATTAACTAGCTAATGATATGATTTTAGCCTATGCATGCAACATTAGAATGAATGGTGTTTTTAAACCAAAGCAAATCAAATATGAAATTGAATGGAAAATGATAAATGTTAGAAATTGTATATATGTACATGCATATCTATTGAACAGGTTAAAGCAAAAGGGGCTAGAGAAGAGAAATAGAATTTTGTGCCCGACAAATAGGTACACATTTACCGCTTTGTTTGGGTGATGATTTTATGAGCCTGTTGGCTAGCCGCTTGGCTTTTTCTTTTTCTTTTTGATATGAGATGCCCGTGTGGCTATTTGGGAATTTTCCCAGACCCTCCCGTACAAAGGAGGTTATGGAGAAATTTTCCAAAATTTAAAGGCGTTAGCGAAATAATTGAAGTGGAAACGATATAGGAATTTTTGAATGAACTATATTTATATAAATATATAAATATAAATAGAATTAAAACGAAATGTGGCCGTGCAGTTCATGTTTTGAAACCGTGATTTCAAACGACTAGTGCGGAAGATCCGACCATTGGATTTTCCCGAAACCTCAACCGTTGGGTTCGCCTTGAAAATATCTTTCCAACGGCACCAACTTTGTGAAGACCCGACGGTTGGATTGTCTGGAATGTTTAATTCAAAACTGAAGAAAAACAGCGCCAGAAACGATTATATTTATATATTTATAAATATAAATATAATTAAATTAAATCGAATAACGACGCTGCAGTTCGTAAATTGAAATCGTAACTTCAAATGGTTAGTGTGGAAGATCCGACCGTCGGATTTTACCAAAACTGAAACCGTTGGATTCGTTTTGAAATGACCTTCCTAATGATGTAAAATTTGTGAAGATCCAACGGTTAGATTTTCATATATGTGTAAAACAAAATTAATGAAAAGCAGCGCCAGTGCATCGACACGACCTGAAACATCGTTTAATTAAATATGGCCGTTTTAAATTAAATAAAAATGGCGATATATCGTTATAAAGTACTATAGACGATATAGAGCGAAAATAAACCAATTTTGTTGGGTTTGCTTGATATGTGATGGTTGAATGTATTTGACATGAAAATTATAACTAAATAACTAAAATGTGAATGTTGAATAGTCCAACCACGTGATTAATTGATTTGGAAATCTAAATATATGTGGGTTATTTGAAAAGGCCGAGTTTAACTCATTTCAAATAATCGATCGACGTTGAGAAGTCGAAGAGTCGAAGACGACTGAAGACCGACGATCTCCACATTGGATGGATGGGCGCTACTGATGCTCGTGATTGGAGTAGCTACCATGAAGGAATTGAAGTAGTAGCCATCCACACATACTGTTGATTGTACGGATATGCGAGGAATTGGTGCCTCCGGTTTCGTTCAGACCCAGAACGGACTTGTAAATGGACTGTGTGTCGGACATTGGATTTTGTTCTGTGTTGATTGATCTCTGTTAAATATATATCTTTTTGGCGGCAGAGAATTTATTCTCTTGCTTAACGCCCTTCTCTGAGACGTACGAGCTCAGAGGTTATGTATTGACAGAAATCAGTCGCATGGAGTGGATTGCCTGTGTGGCATATGATCAAGGCTTCTGTTGCAAAGCAAAGTCTTGTGGTTGATGATCAAAGCATGGTCTGTGTGACGTAGCTTTGTGTATAACGTGAATTCGCGAGCCTCACACCTCGGTATGAGTCAAAAACGGGAGAGTGACTACAGGGAGAGCACGACGTTTCTTTCTAGCTAAGGTGGTGTCAGTGACCTACCAGCCCTGACATTATATATACTTTTCACCTGTGTGGTTGTTGGAATGCGAGGCGCCTCGATATAGGTCTGTAAGGACCGGGAAACGTGTGTTCAGGAATAACTAATCCTCAAAAGTAAGAGAGGACCGGCCCTGAAGATCCAAGGATCATAGTGGGGTCCTGGGACATTGGCTAGAGTGTCTCGAATCGGAGAGGTGCTTGCCCCTTGCCTCGAGTCATGAAGGAATCCAATTTCCAATACGAAATATGCGAATGTGATTGTATTACTAGTATGGTGACATGATATATGGTACCCATGCCGCCTAGGATTGATATTTATGATTGAATTTGCTTTTGAAACATATATGCACTAGTAATAATACCAAACACTTTTGTTTTATCCGTATGAAGCATCTTTGGCCATTATAAGGGAAAACTCTATCCTCCGGCTTGCGTTGCATTGTGTGATGGGACCTGAGTCTTATAATGGCTTCATTTTATAAAAAGCATTGCGTTGATTTAATCGTTTATTTTATTTCATGCACTAGCACTCATTGGAGTAAAACCCGTTCCGCGAAAGTGGCGTGGTCCTTTGATTTGCCTTATTATTGTTGTTAATAAGTTGAGTAGATTTCTCATACCAGTCCCATGACTGACTCGTAGTTTGTTTCACCTTGCAAACTCGGGTGCCCTCATTTTCACACGGGCAGCCTAGTTACAGGTTTCTGATGCACCTTTTGGCTCATGGCGAGGCTTGACTACACTGTGCTGACTTGGATTTTCTCCGCCATTATTGTATCTATATTATGATTCCGCCACTGGCGATGTAGACTGATATTCCTTTTGTGTACTCTTCATGTATGATTCCGCCTCAGGCGATGGTGACTGATTATGTATCATTATGCACTAAGTTGTATCCTGTATTGTGCTTCTCTGATGTGATGATATCTATATGATTCCGCTGTCATATGTGTGTAAATTATTCTATTTTCTATTTATGCTATTATCTGTGATCTGCTAATGATGATTATTGTGTTATATTCCAATGATTATCCTTAACACCGTGTCACGGGGTTTTGGGATCGTCACAGCTGGTATCAGAGCTTTGGTTAACCTTAGTTTTGGAGTCTAACAAATTAAACACTTCGTCAAAATAGAATCTGTAGTATTCTAAGGCGAGTCCCTCATTAGAGATAGGACTAGTAAGGTCCTAGAATGAGCCGAGTAGAATAGCAAAAACAATTGATCAGTCCATCGTTATCTTTCCGTAGAAATTTCTGCTTAACTATGCAATAGACTATCATTTCTGTTAGCTGACTTTTTTTCGTTGCTTATACAGAATTTGAAAAATGGCTACCAGAGCAGCCGCCGCTAGAGGAGGCCGGGCCGGCCGAGGCCGAGGAAGGGGAGAAATCCCAGCTCAAGAAGGACCTTTGATACAACCTCCGGCAGCTCAATACTTCGAGCTTGACCGCGTAGCTAAGAGATATAAGAACTTAGGAGGCAAGACCTTCTCGGGAACTGGCACCGTAATAGAGGCCCTTGCATGGCTCAAAACATGCGAGAAAATTCTTGAAGGTCTAAGGCTTGGAGACGAAGACAAAGCTATTATGGGCACCTGGCTTATGCAGGAACAAGCTGAATTATGGTGGGAATCTCTTACCGCCGGGAATAGAGAAGCTGGAAGAACATGGGATGGATTTGAAGAACTATTCAAGGAGAAATATGTCCCAGAACAAGCTCTAGAAAGAATGCACGATGACTTCGCTAATCTCCAGCAAGGGGATCTTTCCGTGCAAGATTATCTGAACAAATTTACAATGTTGTCGCCCTATGCTCCAGAGCTCGTCGCCACCGCAAAATCCAAAAATAAGAGGTTTATCCTTGGGCTAAGACGACAATATCATGATAGAGCCATGGCCCATGTCAAGCTGGAATTCAACGAGCTGGTGGAAATGACATGCAACTATGAAGACCTTGATCAAAGGCATCTGGATCAGGATCGCACTAGAAGCCAAGCCGGAAACAAGCGCAAGCCTGCTGTAAATCAGGGCGAGTCAAGCCAAGTAGCTTCTTCAAAACCTCAGACTGGCAAGCCGCCAAGAGGAAATTGCTTTAACTGTGGTAAGCCGGGGCACTACTCAAACGTCTGCACAGCTCTAAAGGGACATAAGAAAAATTCTCAAGGCTCGAGCCAAGGCTCTCAGAACCCTCGCTCGTGCTTCAATTGTCGCAAGACCGATCATCTGGTCAAAGACTGTCCTTTGCTGAAGAAAGCTACAGTAGCTCATGTCTATGACGGGTCTAGCCCGCCAGCTGCTTCCGATGGAGCAGGTAAACCCGATGTTTTGGGAGGTACCCTTACAATTAAAAATATTCCTGTTTCTGTATTGTTTGACACAGGAGCATCGCGTAGTTTTATTGCTAGAAACACAGTGCACAAATTAAAGTTAAAACAGCGAAAGCTTAAAGAATCGGTTGAAGTTCATAACCCGATAGGGGGTCCTGTTACTCTCGGTTCTTATTCTTCCTACAAGTTTCCTTTCAATTTAATCGTTATGGATTTTCCTGAATTCGATATTATTCTCGGGCTAGATTGGTTAACGAAATATGAAGCCGAAGTGAATTGTGCGGAAAGAATCGTTAAAATTCGAACGAAGCTTGGATATATTACGGTTCCCTGTCATGGTTCGAATCCGAATAGAGAAGAATTTTGGTCAGCATTAGAACTTATCCCCACTTCCATGGAAAGGATTCCGATTGTTAGCAACTATGCGGATGTGTTTGAAGAAGTTGAAAACTTACCTCCGCAAAGAGAAATAGAATTCCGAATCGATCTAATTCCCAATGCCAAACCAGTGGTGCATCCAATTCGTAGAATGACTCCGAAAGAAAAAGAAGAATTAGGCGATCAAACTCGTCAACTGTTGTGGAAGGGTCTAATCAGACCGAGTTTTTCCAATTGGGGTGCAGCTGTTGTGTTTGTCCCGAAGTCAGACGGTACTCTTCGATTATGCGTTGATTACCGAGACCTCAACAAACAGACGCTTAAAAATAAATATCCATTACCCCGCATTGATGATTTGCTAGACCAATTGAATGGGGCGAAAGTATTTTCCCGAATGGACCTAGCTACATGTTTTCATCAATTGAGAATAGCAGAAGAGTGTGTTCCTTTGACCGCTTTCAGAGGTGCAGACATATTTTATGAATGGTTAGTAATGCCGTTCGGCCTATGTAACGCTCCAGCATACTTTTTCGATCTAATGAATAGAGTGTTCAGGGGAGTTTTGAATAAATTTGTCCTCGTATTCATCGATGATATTTTAATCTACTCCAAATCAAAACCCGAGCATGAAAAACACTTAGAACAAGTATTGGAGATTCTAAGGAAGAACGTCTTCAAAGCCAAATTCTCTAAATGTGTCTTCTGGCAAGAAGAAGTTAAATTTCTTGGCCATGTCGTGTCAGAGAAAGGAATTTCTGTTGACCCAAGCAAAATAACAGCGATTCAAGACTGGAAACAACCCACTACTCCCACAGAAGTTAGAAGTTTTATGGGGTTGGCTAGTTATTATCGGAAGTTCGTTAAGGATTTTTCGAAGATATCCGGTCCATTAACGAAGCTCACAAAGAAACATGAGAAGTTTAAGTGGACTTCTGACTGTGAAGAAGCTTTCCAGGAATTGAAATCGAAGCTGACCATCGCTCCAGTGTTAACAATTATTGATGGCAATCAGGATTTAACGGTTTGGACAGATGCTTCTATTAGAGGTCTTGGTGCAGTGTTAATGCAGAGAGGCCAAGTAGTCGCTTATGCAAGCCACCAATTGAAACCGCATGAGAAGAATTATGTAACTCATGATCTTGAGCTGCTAGCTATCGTTTTTGCTTTGAAAATCTGGAGGCATTATTTATTGGGCGAGAAATTTATACTGTACACAGATCATCAATCGTTGAAGTATTTATATACCCAGAAAGATCTGAATCTGAGACAGCAGCGTTGGCTAGAATTTCTTGCAGCGTATGATCTTGATATCCTGTATACGCCGGGGAAGGCTAACGTTGTAGCGGATGCACTTAGTAGAAAAACCGCAATTGTTGCCCATCTTATAATTACACCTAGCTTGATCGATAAGATATGTGCTCTCCAGAAGAATGATTATTTCATTCAAAAGATCAAAGAAAGAATCCAGAAAGGAGAACCCTCAAGCTTTAAAGTAAATAAAGAAGGAGTTTTGAGGCTGAATGGGAGGATTTGTGTTCCCAACCTTCCTGAGCTCAAAAGAAAAGTGCTGGATGAATGCCATAAATCCAAATTTTGCATCCACCCAGGTGTGAGTAAAATGTACAACGATATCAAACGCACTTTCTGGTGGAAGGCAATGAAAAGAGATATTTCTTTGTATGTTAGCAGATGCCCTACTTGTCAATTGGTCAAGAGTGACCAACAGAAGCTAGCTGGACTGTTGCAACCGTTGGAAGTCCCAGGCTGGAAATGGGAACAGATTTCCATGGATTTCATAGATGGTTTGCCGCGAACCAAGAAAGGTAATGACAACATTTGGGTAATCGTAGATCGCTTCACGAAGACTGCCCATTTTATACCTGTCAGATCCAATAGAACTGCCCAAAGTCAAGCACAAATATATTTCAAAGAAATTGTTAAGCTGCATGGAATTCCCATCAGCATAGTCAGTGATAGAGATCCCCTATTTACTAGCAAGTTCTGGGAGGCTTTCCAGACAGAATTGGGAACAAAACTGAATATGAGCACCGCTTATCACCCTCAAACAGATGGCCAAACTGAGCGGGTGAATAGAATTCTAGAAGATTTATTGCGGGCTTGTATAATCGATTTTGGTGGGTCATGGGAAGATCATTTGCATTTGGCAGAATTTTCATATAACAATAGCTATCAAGCAAGTTTGAGAATGTCACCATTTGAAGCATTATATGGCAGACCCTGCAGATCTCCAGCATGTTGGGTAGAACCTGGAAACAGACTTGTACTAGGACCCGATATGATTAGGGAAGCATCTGATAAAGTGGACTTCATCAAGAAGCGATTGAAAACCGCCCAAAGCCGACAGAAAAGTTATGCAGACTCTAGAAGGAGAGATTTGACATTTGCTGTTGGTGATCATGTTTATTTAAAGGTTTCTCCGATGAGAGGAGTAATCAGATTTGGAAAGACTGGGAAGTTGGCACCGAGATTTATTGGTCCCTTTCCTATACTTGAGCGAATTGGAACTCTTGCTTATAGGGTTCAATTACCAGATTGGTTGCCTGGAGTGCACAATGTTTTTCACGTATCTCAACTTAGGAGACATGTGCATGATCCGGATCTTGTTATAGAAGAAGCAGCGCAACGGGATGTGGAGATAACTCCAGAATTAGCACTCAAAAGAGAGCCATTAAAGATTGTTGGCAAAGAAACTAGAGAACTCAGAAGCAAAAAGGTTCATTTAGTTAAAGTGCAGTGGAGCAGTGATCCTAGAGACTGTACTTGGGAGACTGAAGAAAGCATTAAGCAAGCTTACCCCAAATGCAGAGTGGATATCTCTGACTAACTCCGATGCAAGGTACCTTTACAATACTTTGCATTTACATTTTATTTCCTACTTTACTGTTGTTTCCTTTTCGAGGACGAAAAGTTTTAAGTAGGGGAGATTGTAATAACCCGGAAAATACGAGCCAATTTAAAATTTTTAAATTGGTTATTTCAAAGGAATTTGAACAATTGAAATAGAATATTTCAATAAAATAGTAAATTAGAAATAGTGAGTCGGTTTAAAAATTTGAATTCAAACTTTGACCAACTATGCAGGGTGGAAAATATAACGGATTTTAGCGAAACCAAAAATATCTAAATCTGTTAGTCAATACCTTTCTAACGAATCTGAAAAATCAAAGTTTCATAACGGGAATCAAAAGTTATGGCCGAATGAATTTTCAGAAGAGTCGGTATATAGAATATATAGGCCTGGAAAATTGATATTTTGCATACGACCTCGGAATTCGACGAAACCACTTTTGTTGGGTCCGGGATGTCAAACTATTGCTAGGTTTCAAATTTCATAATTTTTGATGCTAGTATGTGAGCGTGGCAAAAGAAAATGTGTTTGGTCGATTTCTGTTAAATTGGATCGACCAAAAAATGGCCATTTTTCAAACGACCTCAGAATTCGATGAAACTAGTTTTGTTGGGACCGTAGCGTCAAAACATAGCTAGATTTATTTTTCTGGAATGTTTCGAATCAGTTTGTGGCCCTGGCAAATTGAAATGTGCGTTCAGAGTTAAAAATTAAATGTTTTATACTTTAATTTGAAAAATAACTGACTGTAACAGTCGAATTGGCCTACGAAACATATCCCATTGTGTCCGGAATGGGGGTATTTAGCTAGGGGCGACAGTCGTTGGGTTTAAAAAGGAGTTCGTTTGAGAAAACACTATTTAAAAATTTAATATAGTCCTCGGCCAATCAGAATTTTCCTTTCATAAATTTTAAAAATAAAAAAAAAGAAAACCCCCCGATCAACGGCGACCCGAGCTCCCTACCTTCTCTCCTCCACCGCCGCCGCTACAGCCGCTTCCAGCCTTCGCCACCACCACCCCTCGACGCGCCTCAGCCCCCTCTTCAAATCCGACCCCACCGCCGCCCCCACAGTCGCCTCCTCCGCCCGTATCGACGCCAGGAAGTCGAGCACTTCCCGCCGCCGCCCTGAACGCCACCGGCCACCGAACGCCACCAAACCACCACCGATTTGAAGCCCTCTCTTCCCTCTTCCACGTCCAACTCCCTGATCGTCCCCATGTGCCACTGATTTCGCGAAAACTGTAAACCTAGTTTTGAAGCTTCGTGAAAGAAACATCGAGACCGCAAGGAAGCTCTCTACCCAATAGAAGAAGCCGCGGATTTTTCTGACATCGTATCGATTTTTAGCGTTCAGAAAACCAAGGTGAGAAATCTAAATTAACGTGAAATTGAATGGAAAATGTCGTGTATAATTTATATAAGCGAAATATAAATTACATACGTGTTGTATACCTCATGTACATGCGTAGTGTAAGATATATAAGCGAAGTATGAATTTTTACATGCATAGAATAAGTGATATATGTGTTGAAATGCTAGTGAAATATAGCAAATATATATTATATTATATATATATATATACTCCCCTCGTTCACAAACCATGGACGATATTTATTGTGGTGAATTGGTGTGAAATATTGGATGAAAAATACGAATGGTTGAATAATTGTTTGTGGTTGATATTGTTTGGTTGTGGTTGAAAAATACCCATTGGTGATTGAAATGAATTGGAAATATTTGTGGAAATAAAAATAAACATGCCGCTTGCGTACGAATTAGATGCATGAATCCCCATTGTCAAAAACCGCGAGGTTTTAAGGTAGAGCGAGGAGCCGTACTAGGGACGGTGCTGGTTTTAACTACCCTGTCGTTATGCTGCCGAAATTTTGAATAATCTTTGTGTGTTAGGATTATTTTCATATGTTGAAATTATTTTCATGCATAGAAATTAAAGTCATATATTGAAACTATATCCATGTGTGGAAATGTTTGTGTGTTGAAAAGTGTTGTGTGAGAATTAGATTCATTTGTGAATGAACGAAGTGTTTAAACAATAAAAATCACATTTTTATATATATATATATATATATATATATGAAGTAGGAAAAATATTCGCCTTATATAAATAGTTTCAACAATAAAAATCCCATCTTTCTAATATGAACAACGCAAATAAAATGTCCATGTGTGGAAATGCTCATTTGTTGAGAAGTGTGTGTAGTGGAAAAGTTCATGTGTTGAATAAAAAGATCGAACAATAAAAATTACATTTTTATTGAAAATACGAAGTGTTAAAACATCCATTCGTCGAATAAATATTTTAAATGATAAAAATATCATTTTTATCATATATGTGATGTGCTAAAGATATGCGGACGTTGAAATAAATATTTGTGGTAGAAATATTATTTTTAACATGCATAGGAACTAAATAAAATAGTCATGTGTTGAAATATATTTTAGTTCGCCAAAATTATCATCTTTGAAATGTGAAGTGTTAAAAATACCCATTTGTTCAAAAAAACGTGCATAAGTTGAAATATACATTAACTAGCTAATGATATGATTTTAGCCTATGCATGCAACATTAGAATGAATGGTGTTTTTAAACCAAAGCAAATCAAATATGAAATTGAATGGAAAATGATAAATGTTAGAAATTGTATATATGTACATGCATATCTATTGAACAGGTTAAAGCAAAAGGGGCTAGAGAAGAGAAATAGAATTTTGTGCCCGACAAATAGGTACACATTTACCGCTTTGTTTGGGTGATGATTTTATGAGCCTGTTGGCTAGCCGCTTGGCTTTTTCTTTTTCATTTTGATATGAGACGCCCGTGTGGCTATTTGGGAATTTTCCCAGACCCTCCCGTACAAAAGAGGTTATGGCGAAATTTTCCAAAATTTAAAGGCGTTAGCGAAATAATTGAAGTGGAAACGATATAGGAATTTTTGAATGAACTATATTTATATAAATATATAAATATAAATAGAATTAAAACGAAACGTGGCCGTGCAGTTCATGTTTTGAAACCGTGATTTCAAACGACTAGTGCGGAAGATCCGACCATTGGATTTTCCTGAAACCTCAACCGTTGGGTTTGCCTTGGAAATATCTTTCCAACGGCACCAACTTTGTGAAGACCCGACGGTTGGATTGTCTGGAATGTTTAATTCAAAACTGAAGAAAAACAGCGCCAGAAACGATTATATTTATATATATATATAAATATAATTAAATTAAATCGAATAACGACGCTGCAGTTCGTAAATTGAAATCGTAACTTCAAATGGTTAGTGTGGAAGATCCGACCGTCGGATTTTACCAAAACTGAAACCGTTGGATTCGTTTTGAAATGACCTTCCTAATGATGTAAAATTTGTGAAGATCCAACGGTTAGATTTTCATATATGTGTAAAACAAAATTAATGAAAAGCAGCGCCAGTGCATCGACACGACCTGAAACGTGGTTTAATTAAATATGGCCGTTTTAAATTAAATAAAAATGGCGATATATCGTTATAAAGTACTATAGACGATATAGAGCGAAAATAAACCAATTTTGTTGGGTTTGCTTGATATGTGATGGCTGAATGTATTTGACATGAAAATTATAACTAAATAACTGAAATGTGAATGTTGAATAGTCCAACCATGTGATTAATTGATTTGGAAATCTAAATATACGTGGGTTATTTGAAAAGGCCGAGTTTAACTCATTTCAAATAATTGATCGACGTTGAGAAGTCGAAGAGTCGAAGACGACTGAAGACCGACGATCTCCACATTGGATGGATGGGCGCTACTGATGCTCGTGATTGGAGTAGCTACCATGAAGGAATTGAAGTAGTAGCCGTCCACACATACTGTTGATTGTACGGATATGCGAGGAATTGGTGCCTCCGGTTTCGTTCAGACCCAGAACGGACTTGTAAATGGACTGTGTGTCTGACATTGGATTTTGTTCTGTGTTGATTGATCTCTGTTAAATATATATCTGTTTGGCGGTAGAGAATTTATTCTCTTGCTTAACGCCCTTCTCTGAGACGTACGAGCTCAGAGGTTATGTATTGACAAAAATCAGTCGCATGGAGTGGATTGCCTGTGTGGCACGCCTAAGTGGCATATGATCAAGGCTTCTGTTGCAAAGCAAAGTCTTGTGGTTGATGATCAAAGCATGGTCCGTGTGACGTAGCTTTGTGTATAACGTGAATTCGCGAGCCTCACACCTCGGTATGAGTCAAAAATGGGAGAGTGACTGCAGGGAGAGCACGATGTTTCTTTCTAGCTAAGGTGGTGTCAGTGACCTACCAGCCCTGACATTATATATACTTTTCACTTGTGTGGTTGTTGGAATGCGAGGCGCCTCGATATAGGTCTGTAAGGACCGGGAAACGTGTGTTCAGGAATAACTAATCCTCAAAAGTAAGAGAGGACCGGCTCTGAAGATCCAAGGATCATAGTGGAGTCCTGGGACATTGGCTAGAGTGTCTCGAATCGGAGAGGAGCTTGCCCCTTGCCTCGACTCATGAAGGAATCCAATTTCCAATACGAAATATGCGAATGTGATTGTATTACTAGTATGGCGACATGATATATGGTACCCATGCCGCCTAGGATTGATATTTATGATTGAATTTGCTTTTGAAACATATATGCACTAGTAATAATACCAAACACTTTTGTTTTATCCGTATGAAGCATCTTTGGCCATTATAAGGGAAAACTCTATCCTCCGGCTTGCGTTGCATTGTGTGATGGGACCTGAGTCTTATAATGGCTTCATTTTATAAAAAGCATTGCGTTGATTTAATCATTTATTTTATTTCATGCACTAGCACTCATTGGAGTAAAACCCGTTCCGTGAAAGTGGTGTGGTCCTTTGATTTGCCTTATTATTGTTGTTAATAAGTTGAGTAGATTTCTCATACCAGTCCCATGACTGACTCGTAGTTTGTTTCACCTTGCAAACTCGGGTGCCCTCATTTTCACACGGGCAGCCTAGTTACAGGTTTCTGACGCACCTTTTGGCTCATGGCGAGGCTTGACTACACTGTGCTGACTTGGATTTTCTCCACCATTATTGTATCTATATTATGATTCCGCCACTGGCGATGTAGACTGATATTCCTTTTGTGTACTCTTCATGTATGATTCCGCCTCAGGCGATGGTGACTGATTATGTATCATTATGCACTATGTTGTATCCTGTACTGTGCTTCTCTGATGTGATGATATCTATATGATTCCGCTGTCATATGTTTGTAAATTATTCTATTTTATGAATATGCTATTATCTGTGATCTGCTAATGATGATTATTGTGTTATATTCCAATGATTATCCTTAACACCGTGTCACGGGGTTTTGGGATCGTCACAGGAGCGGTAGTTCGATAATTCAATTTCAAACATCAAATGAATGTACCAGGTGCAAAATAAACCGGATTTTAGTGAAATCAAAAATAATAGAATATATTTGAGAATATCTTTCCAATGAATCCGAAAAATAAAAATTTCATAGTGGGAATCAAAAGATATGTCCAGTTGAAATTTCAGAATAGTCGCTATGGAATTCTGGCCCTTAAAAATGGAAATTTTGCAAACGACCTCGGATTTCGACGAAACCACTTTTGTTGGATCCGTGATGTCAAGTTATTTCTAGGTTTCAAATTTCGTAATTTTTAGAATCAATATGTGAGCGTGGCAAAGGAAAACGCGTTTGACCAATTTTAGTTGATTTTAATCGACTGGAAAATGGCCATTTTTCAAACGGTTTCAGAATTCGATGAAATTAGTTTTGTTAGGACCGTATCATCAATACGAAGCTAGAAATATTTTTCGGGAATTTTAGAGACAATACGTGACCCCAGCAAATTGAAATGCGTGTTCAAATTCAATATATAGAGTTATATTTTGATTTTGACGAAAATTGATCGAAACAGTCGAATCAGCCTACGATACATATCCCATTGTGTTCGGAATGGGGGTAATTAGCTAGGGACTACAGTCGTTGGACTTGATTTGGAATTCGAATAAAAAATTCAACTTTTTGGAGTTTTAATTTAATTAAATAAATAATTTATAAAAACCCCCTCCCCAATCCTCCCTTTCCCCCATCAATTTCATTCCAGGAAAAAAAACCCTAGCCGCAATTCGCCAGTCCCCCCCCCCCCCCATCGCACGCCACCGCGTCGCCGTCCAGGGTGGCCGCGCCCCATCGCACCCTCCCTCTCCTCCTTCTGCTCCGAAACCCCCCTCGACCTCCCGATCCTCTCCATCCCTTCTAAAACCGAACGTGCCCCCTCCTCCTGCTGCTACGGCTGCTGCTTCTTCTTCTTCCTCCCTTGCCACCACAGTGACGGTGAACCCCCCCCCTCGGCCAATAGTGATGAACCACCCCTCCTCCTCCACTTAGGAAAGTAAGTTTTATTTACTTATCTAATTTTATTTTCAGTCTTTAATTAGATTTTAGCATAAGAAAAATCTGATTTTTATTTATTTAGAAGCTATGAATTTTATTATAAAGTTTTGATTTTTATAAATAGAAAAGGCATGATTTTTATAAATAGTTTAAAATGGAAAAAGCTTTGATTTTTGCTAATGTGAAGTAAAAGATTAGATTTTTACATAGAAGTTTATAATATAAAATTTTGATTTTTATATATAAGATGTGGAGAAAAAAATGTGATTTTTATCATCTAGAAAAAGAAATAAAAGTTCGATTTTTATATATATGAAGTGGAAATAAAAATATGATTTCTATATTATAGAAAGGATAAAAATATGATTTTTATATTGGTAGAGTATTAAAAATACGATTTTTAATGTATAGAACATCATATTAAAAATGTGATTTTAATATGAACAGCGTGGAGAAGACTACGTTGGAAGTACGGGCAAATCCAGACTGTTCTGAATTTCTGAAATTTCTATGGAGGAGTGGAACCCTCTGTGAGAACTCCTCACCTTTAATTTAATTTTTCTAGTTAAAATATATGCTAGGATGTAGACGGTGTTTAGTAGCACTCAACACCCATCGTCCACAGACCATGGACGGCTTGTATGCTTGTTTGTTTAATTTTGTTGTGTAGTGGATTGTGTGATGTGACGTGAAATGAAATAAAATATTTATATAGTTAAAAATATTTTATAGTGGAAAATATTCTATTGTTAAAAATAGAATTTTTAATGTGTATATAAAATAAATATTTATAAACAAATCGGAGATTTGTTTATATACACTGATTTGATTAATACTGATTGGGACGATAAATTTTACACATCGCCCAACTGCACAAATAAAATTTGTGTTTGATTGTTTGAAACCCCGCACGGGTATTGGGATGATATATGACATACACTTATCCCAATAATTAGTTGTATGTCGATCGATTGATTGACAGGCTGTTATAAGCGTTAAATATTTATATTTGATGCTTATACAGTGTAAAACGCACTCTGGATGATGGTTGATTATTTATGGTTGTTATTTTGTACATGTGTTGTAGAAAATCCATGTAATTAACATTATATGGTAATTGATTGGGTCTCATTAAAGTTTTGAAATAAAAATATTTGAAAAAGAAATATTTGAAATAGAATATTTGAAAATAGAAATATATGAAGCCCTGTTGATTAGATTGACGCCATTTTGACGTGAACGATATTTATATCGATTTTATTCAATTTTCAATGTATGTTGAAAGTGTTTTTCGAAATTCGAATTATATTGAAAGTGAAATCGAAATTTGAATTATATTGAAAATAATCAAAATTCGAATTAAATTGAAATAAATTGAATTCGAATTAAATTAAAATAAATTGAATTCAAATTGAAATTGAGAAGAATTGAATTCAAATTGAAATTGAAAAGAATTAAATTCAAATTGAAATTGAAAAGAATTGAATTCAAATTGAAATTGAATAGAATTGAATTCGAATTAAATTGAAATGAATTGAAATTCAAATTAAATTGAGTAGAATTGAAATTCGAATTAAATTGAAATGAATTGAAATTCGAATTAAATTGAAATTGAATTGAAATTGAATTGAAATCGATTTGAAATGAATTTAAAACAAATTTATATTGGAATATTCAATTTTGATTTGAAATTGAATATGAAGTTGAAACCGTTTTGAAAATGAATTTTAAACGATTTATAAAGCACATTTTGAATTGAAATCGACGAAGTATATATTATATATATATATATAATATAATGGCCTGAATAGAACGCGCCGCGCCGCGGCAGTTTGTGAATTTCGACCATTGACTTCGAATGGATATTGCGGGAGATCCGACCGTCGGATCCTCCTAAAACCGGAACCGTTGGGTTCGTATCGAAAAGAGCTTTCTAATGAATATCAGAGATTTGAAATCTAACGGTTGTATTTGGAATTATGTCCAAATCAAATTTGGAAAAGGTCGCTGTAAGTGCAGTTCGCTGGCCGTTGATGGAAATCGACCGTACGGGCCTTGATAATAATTTGTGTAAAATCATAAGAAATGATTTATGAAGAATTGGGATGAAAAACTCCATATTTGAAAAGATAAAAATAGATTTTTATCAAAATGAACTAGTTTTGAACTAGAATAATAATTTATTTATTTTTAAAATAAATAAGTTGGATTTGAAATGGTTTTGAAAATAACCAGAATTTCCATTAATTGCATTGGAATGGATTTGAATCGAAATTGTCTTCGGAATATTTCGATGTTGGATTTCGTGATCATACAGATATTGTTATGGAAATTTGAAAGATATATATATATATATATATATATATATATCGTTATTTCCAATACGATATTTGTTGGTCGTAGAATTTGATATTGAATATAAGCCGGTATATTTTCTATTCAGAGCCTTGTATTTAATATCAAATGTGATTTGGGTTTGTCGTGAATGGTGTCTTCATTAACACTGTTCTTAAACCCAGTTGAGAAAAAGATTAAATCTTTTTATTTAGGTTTAATGAAGTGTGCCAATTAAATGATATTTGATTGGAATTGAATTGAGATTGATTTTTGGGTTTATCGTGAACAGTGTTTTAAATAACACTTGTTCTTTAGCCCGATAATTAATGGAATGTGATTTTGGGTTTGTCGTGAACCGTGTTTTAAATGACACTGATTCTTTAACCCAGTTAAGTATTAAAACTAAGTGAAGTTTTAATGAATCATTAATTAGATTGAAAAGATCGAGAAGGGAGTATCACCAGTTTTGCTCCAGGCGATAGTTAAATCTTTAATTAGATTTGAACGGGAAATGGTAATTGAATTTACCTATAACCCTGTGGTGTTAGATATGAAGTATGACCAGTTTTACTTCATGGGATGAATAGGTTGGGATTGGGAAATAAAATAAATGATTACTTCGGTGTGGTTCGCTAATCCCGACTAGTTTGAATTGATATTCAAAGAAGATTAAAGAATAAATTTAAAGAATTTATCTTTGATAAAATTAATGGGAACTTTTCCCAAAGTATAAGAATATTTGAATAAAAGAATATTCTGAATTGGAATAAGGCGTATGTTGTGTTTGTGTAACACTTGTTTATTATATACATGAGTTATTCAGAAAGACCGGGTTTATCCCATTCTGAATAACTAATTCGACGTGGTGTCGAAGATGAAGACGGTGGTTGAAGACCGGAGGTCTTCACATTGTTTGGATAATTATTGATGATCTTGATTGGGCCGTACACCCAAGAGGAGAGAATCAGTTGGCGATCGTACAGACGTACTTGGAGATTGATGGATATGCGGGGTACTAGGTGCCTCCGATTTCGTTCAGACGCAGAACGAACTTGTAAATGGACTGTGTGTCTAACATTAGATTTTAGTCTGTGCGATTGATTTCTATTAAATATATATCTGTTTGGCGGCAGAGAATTTATTCTCTTGCTTAACGCCCTTCTCTGAGACGTACGAGCTCAGGGGTTATATATTGATGGATATCAAACGCATGGAGTGAATTGCCTGTGTGGCATTCCTAAGTGGCAATATGATCAAGGCTTCTGTTGAAAAGCAGAGTCTGTGGTTGATGATCAAAGCACGGCCTGTGTGCCATAGCTTTGTGTAGTGTGGATTCGCGAGCCTCACACCCCGGTGTGAACCAAAACCGGGAGAAGGACCTCAGGGAGGACATGCATTTCTTTCTAGTTAGAAGTGGCGTCAGTGGTTTTACACGCCCAGACGAGTTTGACTTATGTGGTTGTTGCTGTTGCGAGGCGCCTCGGTTTGATCGGACGATCCGGGTCCGATGGAGTCATTCGTTGGCTCATTTACGCCCCATAGGGCGGGGAAACGCAGTGTTCAGGAATTTTAATCCACATCGGTGGACCGGCCCTATCGCTCCAAAGGCTTGACTGAGTACTTGCCTGAGGCTCGAGCTAGAGAGTCTCGAAGTCGGTGAGGACTATCTTTTGCCTCGGTTCGCAGATGAAAATCCAACTTCCAATACGTGACATTGCGGTTTTGATTGTAATCCTATATATGGCGACATAGTGGGATGGGGCGCTTATGCCGTCTATGATTGATACTTATGATTTGAAGTTGTTTTATACACTATACACTTATAGTACTACCAAAATAATCTATTTTAAACGTATCAAGCATTCTTTGGCTATTATAAGATAAAAACCCTATCCTCCTGCTTGCGTTGCATTGTGTGATGGGACCTGGGTCTTATAATAGCTTCATTGTTCTTTATTTAGTATTGCGCTGTTGTTTTATGCACTGGTATTCTTGGGAGGAAACCCGTTCCGTGTTATACGGCGTGGTCCCTTGGTATATTTGGTTTAAAGTAAAGTTTTAAATAACTGTTTTAGTTCTCACACCAGTCCTATGACTGAC
The DNA here is from genome assembly GCA_030737875.1 of Allium sativum. Lineage (NCBI taxonomy): Eukaryota > Viridiplantae > Streptophyta > Magnoliopsida > Asparagales > Amaryllidaceae > Allium > Allium sativum. The sequence goes on from CM060926.1 coordinate 328,598,968, forward strand.
CTGGAGTTTATTGTTTTAACCTAAACTCTGGGTGCCCTTATTTTGACACCGACGGCTAGTAGTTTTGGTTTTGCAGATTTATATTCACAGGATCCTGATTTACAGCTGGAACGATACTCGGAAAGCTTTGTATCTGCGTATTACTTCTAGTTGTGTATTGTATTATTTTCCGCTGCTATGTAATGTATTATAATCTCTGATATTTATTGAATGTGTAATATTAATTTATACTCTGTATATTCTTGTAATCTGATGGAATTGTTGTAATATACAATGAAATGTTCTTCTATCTGCGTTCTGATTTGTCGTATTCTCAAAAAAATCAGGCGTTTCGAACGGTCTTGATCGGTTTAGCGACTGATTCGGATCGAGCAAAATTCCTTGTTGTTACATTTTTGGTATCAGAGCTTTGGTTTACAAAGTTCAGAGAACAAGACACGTTAGAACCAAATGAAAGATTTCATCAGAAATTGGATTAGTAATATCCAATGAGAATGACTCGTTAGAGATAGGATCAGTAGTATCCTAGAACGAGTGTGAAGAGTATATTTTTAAAGTGAAAACAAATTTTGTTTTGAAAATTTAAATCAAGTATACATATTTGATTATTTATTTATATTGATTTGGACAATCAAATATATAGAGATTTTAGTATACGTCTGATCCACGTGTATTGAAGCCTCAAATACATTCGATAGATATAGAATCACACTCTAGTCGCCCGGGTCTGATTCTGATGATGGCGCGCCGTCATCAGTGTTTATATTCGAGTAGCGAAGGTGGAATTTCTATATATTTCCAATTGACTGGTGTGAGAACCAAAATTATATAGGGCCTATTGTTGTGATTTGGCATCAAAAATGTGGTTGTTGGACTATTTATCAAATTTATGAATTTGAAAAGCTAATCAACTAATCGATTGATGGTTGTGTTGTTTGAATATTGTTTGATTAACTAAATGTTGAACCATTTAGCCAATTTGAACCAAATAGTGAATTGTATTGAAAATTAGTCGCATTTGCATGCATATACATGTACTTATGTTGAACAGGTCATAGCAAGGAGGCTAGAGCAGAACAATAAAATTGTTTGCCCGACAAATAGGTACATATTTACCATAATTTACTGTTTTGTTTGGGTGATGATGATTTTATGAGCCGATTGGCTAGCCGCTTGGCCTTTTCTTTTTCTTTTGGATTGAAGAAGGCCATGGGAGGCTATATGAAATATCCCGAAGTCCCCGGTGCAGGGAAGGTTATGGTGAAATTTTTCGAAAATTTAGGGCGTTAGCCAAATTTTTGAAAAATTTGAAAAGTTCTTGGAAACTGAAAAGTTGAAGAACTTAAGCCGTGGTGAAAATATTGGAAGTTGAGTTGGTTTGTTAAACAACTTTCGGCTTCGTTCCTTTTCGAGGACGAAAAGTTTTAAATGGGGGAGTTGTAACAACCCAGAAAATTCGAGGCAATTTAAAATTTTTATTTTGGCAATTTTAGCGAATTTTGATTATTTAAAATGAATTGTTTTAAATAATAACGACGAAAAATTTAGTTTAAATATAATTAGAACGTATATATTTATATAGATCGTCATTAGAATATAAATATTTATTTATATATATAAAAGGAATTGAAAATGGCGTGGTAGTTCGATAATTCGATTTCAAACTTCAAATGAATGTACCGGGTGCAAAATAAACCGGATTTTAGTGAAACCAAAAATAATATAATCTATTTGAGAATATCTTTCCAACGAATCCGAAAAATCAAAATTTCATAGTGGGAATCAAAAGATATGTCCAGTTAAAATTTCAGAATAGTCTCTATGGAATTCTGGCCCTAAAAAATGGAAATTTTGCAAACGACCTCGGATTTCGACGAAACCACTTTTGTTGGATCCGCGATGTCAAGTTATTGCTAGGTTTCAAATTTCGTAATTTTTTGAATCAATATGTGAGCGTGGCAAAGGAAAACGCGTTTGACCAGTTTCAGTTGATTTTAATCGACTGGAAAATGGCCATTTTTCAAACGGTCTCAGAATTCGATGAAATTAGTTTTGTTAGGACCGTACCTTTAATACGAAGCTAGAAAATATTTTTCAGGAATTTTTAGAGACTATACGTGACCCCAGTAAATTGAAATGCGTGTTCAAATTTAATATATAGAGTTATATTTTGATTTTGACGAAAACTGATCGGAACAGTCGAATCAGCCTACGATACATATCCCATTGTGTTCGGAATGAGGGTAATTAGCTAGGGACGACAGTCGTTGGACTCGATTTGGTATTCGAATAAAAAATTCAACTTTTTGTAGTTTTAATTTAATTAAATAAATAATTTATAAAAAACCCCTCCCGAATCCTCCTCTTCCCCCATCAATTTCATTCCAGGAAAAAAAACCCTAGCCGCTATTCTCCAGTCCCCCCCATCGCACGCCACCGCGTTGCCGTCCAGGGTGGCCGCGCCCCATCGCACCCTCCCTCTCCTTCTTCTCCGAAACCCCCCTCGACCTCCCGATCCTCTCCCTCCCTTCTAAAACCGAACGCGCCCCCTCCTCCTGCCGCTGTGGCCGCTGCTTCTTCTTCTTCCTCTCTTGCCACCACAGCGACGGTGAACCCCCCCCGACCAATAGTGATGAACCATCCCTCCTCCTCCACTTAGGAAAGTAAGTTTTATTTACTTATCTAATTTTATTTTCAGTTTTTAATTAGATTTAGCATAAGAAAAATCTGATTTTTATTTATTTAGAAGCTATGAATTTTACTATAAAAAAAGTTTTGATTTTTATAAATAGAGAAGGCATGATTTTTATAAATAGTTTAAAATGGAAAAAGCTTTGATTTTTGCTGATGCGAAGTAAAAGATTAGATTTTTACATAGAATTTTATAATATAAAATTTTGATTTTTATATATAAGATATGGAGAAAAAAAATGTGATTTTTATCATCTAGAAAAAGAAATAAAAGTTCGATTGTTATATATATGAAGTGGAAATAAAAATATGATTTCTATATTATAGAAAGGATAAAAATATGATTTTTATATTGGTAGAGTATTAAAAATATGATTTTTAATATATAGAACATCATATTAAAAATGTGATTTTAATATGAACAGCGTGGAGAAGACTACGTTGGAAGTACGGGCAAATCCAGACTGTTCTGAATTTCAGAAATTTCTATAGAGGAATGGAACCCTCTGTGAGAACTCCTCACCTTTAATTTTATTTTTCTAGTTAAAATATATGCTAGGATGTAGATGGTGTTTAGTAGCACCCGACACCCATCGTCCACAGACCTTGGACGGCTTGTATGCTTGTTTGTTTGATTTTGTTGTGTAGTGGATTGTGTGATGTGAAATGAAATAAAATATTTATATAGTTAAAAATATTTTATAGTGGAAAATATTCTATAGTTAAAAATAGAATTTTTAACATGTATATAAAATAAATATTTATAAACAAATCGGAGATTTGTTTATACACACTGATTTGATTGATACTGATTGGGACGATAAATTTTACACATCGCCCAACTGCACAAATAAAATCTGTGTTTGATTGTTTGAAACCCCACACGGGTATTGGGATGATATATGACATGCACTTATCCCAATAATTAGTTGTATATCGATCGATTGAATGACAGGCTGTTATAAGCGTTAAATATTTATATTTGATGCTTATACAGTGTAAAACGCACTCTGGATGATGGTTGATTATTTTGTACATGTGTTGTAGAAAATCCATATAATTAACATTATATGGTAATTGATTGGGCCTCATTCGAGTTTTGAAATAAAAATATTTGAAAAAGAAATATTTGAAATAGAATATTTGAAAATACAAATATATGAAGCCGTGTTGATTAGATTGACGCCATTTTGACGTGAACGATATTTATATCGGTTTTATTCAATTTTCAATGTATGTTGAAAGTCTTTTTCGAAATTCGAATTATATTGAAAGTGATTTCGAAATTTGAATTATATTGAAAATAATCAAAATTCGAATTAAATTGAAATAAATTGAATTCGAATTAAATTGAAATAAATTGAATTCGAATTGATATTGAGAAGAATTGAATTCTAATTGAAATTGAAAAGAATTGAATTCAAATTGAAATTGAAAAGAATTGAATTCAAATTGAAATTGAATAGAATTGAATTCGAATTAAATTGAAATTCGAATTAAATTGAGTAGAATTGAAATTCGAATTAAATTGAAATGAATTGAAATTCGAATTAAATTGAAATTGAATTGAAATCGATTTGAAATGAATTTAAAATGAATTTATATTGGAATATTCAATTTTGATTTGAAATTGAATATGAAGTTGAAACCGTTCTCAAAATGAATTTAAAACGATTTATAAAGCATGTTTTGAATTGAAATCGATGAAGAATATACTATATATACTATATATATATATATATATATATAATGGCCTGAATAGAACGCGCCGCGCCACGGCAGTTTGTGAATTTCGACCATTGACATCGAATGGATATTGCGGGAGATCCGACCGTCGGATTCTCCTAAAACCGGAACCGTTGGGTTCGTATCGAAAAGAGCTTTCTAATGAATATTAGAGATTTGAAATCTAACGGTTGGATCTGGAATTATGTCCAAATCAAATTTGGAAAAGGTCGCTGTAAGTGCAGTTCGATGGCCGTTGATGGAAATCGACCGTACGGGCCTTGATAAAATTATTAAAAATAGTAATAATTTGTTTAAAATCATAAGAAATGATTTGTGAAGAATTGGGATGAAAAACTCCATATTTGAAAAGATAAAAATTGTGTTTTATCGAAATGAACTAGTTTTGAACTAGAATAATAATTTATTTATTTTTAAAATAAATAAATTGGATTTGAAATGGTTTTGAAAATAACCAGAATTTCCAACAATTGCATTGGAATGGATTTGAATCGAAATTGTCTTCGGAATATTTCGATGTTGGATTTCGTGATCATACAGATATTGTTATGGAAATTTGAAAGATATATATATATATATATATATATATATATATATATATATTGTTATTTCCAATACGATATTTGTTGGTCATAGAATTTGATATTGAATATAAGCCGGTATGTTTTCTATTCAGAGCCTTGTATTTAATATAAAATGGGATTTGGGTTTGTCGTGAATGGTGTCTTCATTAATACTGTTCTTAAACCCAGTTGAGAAAAAGATTAAATCATTTTATTTAGGTTTAATGAAGTGTGCCAATTAAATGATATTTGATTGGAATTGAATTGAGATTGATTTTTGGGTTTATCGTGAACAGTGTTTTAAATAACACTTGTTCTTTAACCCGATAATTAATGGAATGTGATTTTGGGTTTGTCGTGAACTGTGTTTTAAATGACACCGATTCTTTAACCCAGTTAAGGATTAAAACTAAGTGAAGTTTTAATGAATCTTTAATTAATTTGAAAAGACCGAGAAGGGAGTATCACCAGTTTTGCTCCAGGCGATAGTTAAATCTTTAATTCGATTTGAATAGGAAATGGTAATTGAATTTACCGATAACCCCGTGGTGTTAGATATGAAGTATGACCAGTTTTACTTCATGGGATGAATAGGTTGGGATTGGGAAATAAAATAAATGATTACTTCGGTGTGGTTTGCTAATTTCGACTAGTTTGAATTGATATTCAAAGAAGATTAAAGAATAAAATTAAAGAATTTATCTTTGATAAAATTAATGGGAACTTTTCCCAAAGTATAAGAATATTTGATTAAAAGAATATTCTGAATTGGAATGAGGCGTATGTTGTGTTTGTGTAACACTTGTTTATTATATACGCGAGTTATTCAGAAAGACCGGGTTTATCCCATTCTGAATAACTAATTCGACGTGGTGTCGAAGATGAAGACGGTGGTTGAAGACCGGAGGTCTTCACGTCATTCGGATAATTATTGATGACCTTGAATGGGCCGTACACCCAAGAGGAGAGAATCAGTTGGTGATCGTCCGGACGTACTTGGAGATCGATGGATATGCGGGGTACTAGGTGCCTCCGGTTTCGTTCAGACCCAGAACAAACTTGTAAATGGACTGTGTGTCTGCCATTGGATTTTAGTCTGTGTGATTGATTTCTATTAAAGATATATTTGTTTGGCAGCGAAGAATTTATTCTCTTGCTTAACGCCCTTCTCTGAGACGTATGAGCTCAGGGGTTATATATTGATGGATATCAAACGCATGGAGTGAATTGCCTGTGTGGCATGACTAAGTGGAAATATGATCAAGGCTTCTGTTGAAAAGCAGAGTCTTGTGGTTGATGATCAAAGCACAACCCGTGTGGCATAACTTTGTGTAGCGTGGATTCGCGAGCCTCACACCCCGGTGTGAACCAAAAATGGGAGAAGGACCTCAGGGAGGACATGCGTTTCTTTCTAGTTAGAAGTGGCGTCAGTGGTTTTACACGCCCTGACGAGTTTGACTTTGGTTGTTGCTGTTGCGAGGCGCCTCGGTTTGATCGGACGATCCGGGTCCGATGGAGTCATTCTTGGCTCATTTACGCCCCATAGGGCGGGGAAACGCAGTGTTCAGGAATTTTAATTCACATCGGTGGACCGGCCATGTCGCTCCAAAGGCTTGACTGAGTACTTGCCTGAGGTTCGGGCTAGAGAGTCTCGAAGTCGGTGAGGACTATCTTTTGCCTCGGTTCGCAGATGGAAATCCAACTTCAAATATGTGACATTGCGGGTTTGATTGTAATCCTATATATGGCGACATAGTGGGATGGGGCGCTTATACCGTCTATGATTGATACTTATGATTTGAAGTTGTTTTATATACTATACACTTATAGTACTACCAAAATAATCTATTTTAAACGTATCAAGCATTCTGTGGCTATTATAAGATAAAAACCCTATCCTCCGGCTTGCGTTGCATTGTGTGATGGACCTGGGTCTTATAATAGCTTTAATGTTCTTTATTTAGCATTGCGCTGTTATTTTATGCACTGGTATTCTTGGGAGGAAACCCGTTCCATGTTATACGACGTGGTCACTTGATATATTTGATTTAAAGTAAAGTTTTAAATAACAATTTTAGTTCTCACACCAGTCCCATGACTGACCTAGAGTTTATTGTTTTAACCTAAACTCTGGGTGCCCTTATTTTGACACGGGCAGCTAGTAGTTTTGGTTTTGCAGATTTATATTCACAGGATCCTGATTTACAGCTAGAACGATACTCAGAAAGCTTTGTATCCACGTATTACTTCTAGTTGTGTATTGTATTATTTTCTGCTGCTATGTAATGTATTGTAATCTCTGATATTTATCGAATGTGTAATATTTATTTATACTCTGTATATTCTTGTAATCTGATGGAATTGTTGTAATATACAATGAAATGTTCTTCTGTCTACGTTCTGATTTGTCGTGTCTCAAAACAATCAGGCGTTTCGAACGGTCTTGATCGGTTTAGCGACTGATTCGGATCGAGCGAAATTCCTTATTGTTACAGTTGTTTTCATTTCATCTTAAAAAAGGCCTTGCCACTTATACTGTTTACCTTTATAAGAAAAACGAACTTGCAATTTTTTAAAATTAAAACAAATTTCATAAAGTTCCTTTATCCATTGTGCTCCTAACACCATTTGACATGAGTCCATAGATAAAACCAATAAATCAAGTGGAATTTTGCAACCTTGACATTGTAATTAATATAACATCAATGAAGATTTGAGATCCTTCTAATTTATGACCATTGGCTACTTGCACTCTAAAAGGTTTAGATGGTGACTAGTTTAATTTTAACTTGTAAGCTAAATATGTTTCAATAAAACTATGTGTTGAACCGTAACCAATAAGAAATACTATTGCCTTATTGTTGATAATCCCTTTGATTTTGATTGTGTGAATAGTGGGAATACAAAGTATTATGTTTAGCAATATGGCATGTAATGTGTATAATGTTATTGCTCACTGTTAACCTCTACCAATTTAATTTGATCACCATCGTCAGAGTATTCACTTTCATTATCAGAAATATCATCAAGATTAATAACATCTTCCATAATAAAGACTTGCTTAGTTTTACATATATGCCCAGGTGATACTTTTCATTGCATCCATAACATTTTTTTTCTTTTCTCAAATAATTCTTTAGGAGTAAGATTTTTTAATTTTTGAACTCTTATCTAATTCCAGATTTTTGAAATGAAGAGGAGGAATTAATAGTTTTCTTAACAGTAAAAGATTTCCTCTTTTTTTTTTTTTTTGAAATCCACTTAGTTTCAAAATTCTTTGCTAAGCTTACTGTAGGATCGAAATCAATTGGGTTGCTTTCTATTACATGGTATTTAATTTGTTCTTTTATCCCTCCTAATTTTTTTTGTAAAAGATGCACTGGTGAAATATGTTCAATCAAACCCTCAAGTTTTTCAAACTGATTCACATACTCCATGACTAAACCGGTTTGTTTAAGAGATGAAAAAGCATCATAAGGTCTATCTAATTCATTGGGATTAAAGTGTACCTGGATTGCTTTTGAAAAAACTAACCAATTTTGATGATCCATTGTTTACCTTGAGTGTCTATAGAACCATTGCAATGCTTCTTTTCATAGATTGTAAGAACATAGATGCACCCATTCACGAGGGTCAGTTTCATTGTATTTAAAGAAATTCTCCACTTGCCTTAACCAGTCAATAGCCCTATCATCACCAGAAAAAGTACGAAAATCAATCTTGAAATTGATTTTAGATGAATCTATGGAAGTATTTATCATAGTATCATCATTTCTTGTATTAATTGTTGTTGTTCTTGGATTTAGTTCAGAATTTCTTGTGTTAAAGTCATTAAACTTGGTGTAAGATTCAACAATTTTGAATTTTGTAGTATCCATTACTGAAGATTCAGGTATGACAAGTAGAGGTTGTCTTGCATTTGGAGGCACATGCGCATTTGATCCGGCAGCTTGGTTGTTTCCTTGATGTCTGAGCATGTCATTTCGAATGGGATTATCAGGTACAATTGGATTTCTATTATCATTCAATGCAAAATAAAATAAAAATTGCTGAGGACTCTTGCACATTATCCATCTTTACATTGAGATCACTCACTTGTTCCCTAATATCTTGCTTCTTCATAGATAAATCTTGGGTTTGCAGCGACAAATGTTGGGTAAATTCTTCCAATTTAAACTATTACTGCTTCTATAATTATGCACACTCTGTCTATCCCAAATTTTTTGTTGTGGCGGCTTGGATGAGTGTGTGTCATCCATGAGAGATGATGCATCAGTACTATATTCAAGAATGGTTGGATCTTGATGGTGAGGGTCAGTATTAGTCTCAATAGATGGCTCTAATACCAAATTGTGAGCACCATCTTGTTTTTTCTTTTGTAGTCGGGTTTCTGGCATATAAGGATGAAATGTGGATGGATAAGGGAGTGAAGTAATCAGGAAAATGATGGAAATGGATGGGAATTTGAGGAGTAAAGGGGTTAAACTGTGATGGTCAAAGAAAAATGGATGATCAACACAATATACAACAACAGGTGATAAGAGAGGATCAACACGAAATGGCATTTCAGAATTCAAGGGATCACATGAGAAGATCTCAAAATATATAATGATCAACTTTTATTTTGGAGAAGAGAAAATAAGACAAATTTCAGGAGAATGAGAGAACACAGAAATAAGGTGAGAATGAGATAAATTTTTGTTAATTGATTTCAAATATCAATTACATAGCTTAGGGTACTATTTATATTTTCTAATGACATCATTCAATTGCTTGGATTTACAATTATGTCATCAACCCTAATTTTATCTCATTTCACAAGTGTGCATGTGCACAGTATGTACACTTAATTTACTTAATTTATACATGAGATTCAATATAGGAAATCATCATAATATCATCCTGCAAACATGATGAAATCTCAGATTTGTTGAATTTGTTCATCCTGCCCTTGCATTGATTGGCTTTCGAGTTTTCCCATCATGTTTGCTGAAATGCCTTGCACAGTTTTATGCTCACCAAATGTTTGAAGGAATGTTTCACCATGACACTACCTGATGGCTACTAGAAGTGGGATTTGGTCCGAAATTCAATTTTCCAAGCGTGAGGATTAGTATATATTTCTGGACATTTTGAACATTTTTTAACATTTTGAACCTGCGAGGATTGTTCATTGGTTGAATTAGAAGCTGATTGCTCGGTAATTTGGAATAAAAAGGAAACAAACACTTTATTCTGACTAGTCACCAACTCTTTCAAGAGTAGCCTATGGCATGCCTGTCATTGCAATCGTTTCAGCCTCAAATTTGGTTTCAAGACAATGTACCAATATCAATAATGCTTTGGTCATAACAGATGAAAACTCTTCATGCATTAACTAGATTTTTTTCGCAAAGGTTAATGATTTACACTACAACAAAGAGCTAAGGCATTGGGCTTGCCATCAGTACCGCTGTACAAAAGAATTCCGCCCGAGCCTAACATTTAGTGTTTTTGATATTTCACTATATCTGTAACTTCTATACTCTGACATATAGCTAACACATATACTCCGCCGCCGTGGAGAAAAATTGCCATGTACAATTAACTTGAAAATGCAAATTGTGCAATCATGAGTAATTTCAACGATCAGAATCCAAACCAAATGAAATGCAAGTGAGAACACAAGACTTAAGGAAAGGAAAAGAAATCCTAAATGGTGGTAGTTAGAACACATCCTTAATTTTGAATTTATTTCACTATTGTCCCCTCTCATAAACAAAGTTTCACAAAATGCTCATAGGATTATTTTCAGTTAAATTTGCAGTTTTCAATGTAAATATTTGTACTTTTTCTATAAACATTTGCGTTAAAAACTATAAACATACGTAGTTCTTGTTGAAAATAATTGAAAGGGTATCCCGTGAGCTTTATTTTTGGAAGAGGATGAAATTGTATTTCGAAACTCTAGAAGGAAGTTTGGTAGAACTTACCTCCTGGATAACAATATAGGATTTATTACATTAGTCCTCGATTCAAGCAAAATAATGGAGAAATTAACAAAGGTTACAGAACATGCACTTCGTACACTATTAATGGTTTTGATTTCGTTTTGAATTGTAATTTTTTTCATAGGTTAATGTTTAACAGAACATGCACTCCCTACACTGTTAATTGTAACTTTTTGCAAGGGAGATTGACTTGCTATAGTTAAGTGGTTAGTGATTAATTAGGATAGAGGATGACTTGTGTAATTGTCATTGTTATTAGCACCAATGCTGTTAGAACTCACGTGAATTTTTTTGGTTAATTAGGATAGAGGATGGAGGTGATTTTGATTTGTAAAGGAGGGGTTTTTTAACAGGCCGCTTTTTTACATATCGGAGGATCGTAAAATATTTTTATTTAATTCCCTGAGGGTCAGATCATTATCATATTTTGATACGTTGGTAATGGGAATGTGAGACATGTCCATAATTTTTATCAATTTTATTTGCGACCATTTTCCCTTGTTAGTTTTGTACAGAGCATAACTTTTGACTGGGATCGAATCAAATGTTGTGATCAATTATATTGGAAAGGAAATGATGTTTCCGATTCCTTAGAGTGTTCACATTAAATATTTGGTTTAGTGGTTTGGGAGGAATTGTTGTTTTAGTGCCACACAGTTTCTGGTCAAGCTAATTGGTAATTAGTGGGATGATTTGTGGGGCCCGCTAAGGCTTGTGGCTGGGGATATAAATAGAGGGTTAGAGGTATGGATACTAGTTTAGTTTCTTCATTTCTCATTTGGTTGAGCTCGTGATCATCCTTGATCAATCAATTACATCTCTCCTCCATTAAAATCTTAGATCTACATAAGAAGATTGACGATCTACATCAAAGAAGGCTAGATCTACATTAAGAGAGAGTAGATCACGTCAAATTGAGAGAGTGGATCATTCTTCACTGTCCGTATTAGAGATTAGTTGTTTGCATGCTATTTTGAAGATTTGGTGAGTGATAAGCATCTTTCACGCGGATTCAATCGAGTATATGAGTTGTTTGATCTTATTTTCATAATTTCAAGTTATTTTCATCTAGAACTACATCGTGATATGTATATTTTCATTCGAATCACCATAGGGTCTAATCTATCAATTTAACTTGGTAAATTTCTATGTAAATTCATGAGTTATTACAAGTTAGATCTATTTGTTTAATTAGTTTATTGTTTGTCATGAATTTGGTGAATTTCTTATGTTTGAATGATGAATAATCATTGCGTTAATGCTTGTTGATGATTTGGTTTGATTGGTTGGTGAAATTGAATGTTTCTCTTAAGTTTTGGATCGAATTGGAGTTGGATCAGGCAAAGATCTGGCATGGATCGGGCATGTTTTAGCATGGATCGGACATTTTTTTTTGTTTTAACAGCATTTACAAACGTTGTAGAAAGTATAGACTGGAAATGTTATGGGCCGAAAAGGTGATGGATCAAAAGAACGATGGATCATATGGTTTCTGGACCAGATAGCGTTTTACAAACGCTATAAATGCTATAGATGGGAATGCTATGGACCAGAATGCTATGAATCAGAATGCTATGGACTGTAAAGGTGATGAACCGGAAGAATGTTGATGGATCAAAAGTATTGATAAGGTTTCCGAAACGCTGTGGATAATGGATCGGAAATGCTATTGACGGACTGAGAGGCGTATAGATGGACCAGAAGCATTGAGAACATTTCTGAAACACTGTGCAAAGCTGAGAGAAACGCTGTGAATCTGAGATTGAGCCTATGGGTCTGAAATGATCCAGGGGATATAGTAGCATTTCTTGAAATGCTGTAAAAGAATGAATGAAACGTCGTGAAAGGCTAAAAATGCTGTGAAATGGAATATCAACCAAATAAAGTATGTTTCTGGGTCAACGATGGTCATGGCTTCGACGCGGATTCAAGGACGAATGATCGAGGTGTTGTGAAGTGTTCGTTGATCATCGTAATGCAACGAATGCGAAGACGACTCAAGGTTGTGAGTTCATGGATAATGGTTGCTCAAGAAGTCGCTTGAGTTTATGAACAATCATCAGGTTGGATGGATAAAGATATCGAAGGTTGAGGAATTATAGTTATTCGGGGGTTCTAACAGACTCAAAGCAGGGGTACAATAGGGATTCCCAAAAGACTATAAGTTAGCTAGTTGAGTACCCCGGGTATCGTGGAAAGGCCTAGTTGTCTTCGTTGAGTAAGACAAACATACGTATCGTGGAAAGGTGTATGGAGTTTTGCTAGAACTGGGGTTACCATTATCCCTTGGCGTATGACAAGTTAGGCCAGTCATACGATTAATGATGGTTTCAAGGCTGGATAGGCGGTGATTGCCAGAGTTATGGATGTCGATTGTTCTGTTTCTATCGTCTTATGTAGATTGTTCGACATCGAAGGAGACATCTGTTGGGTGCTTGTATGATGTTGGTTTAGGCCTTTGAGGCTTGTTCTTCGAGGATGTTGATATCGATTAGGATGGTCTATGCTGGATAACTAGTCGCTATGTCTGTTTATTTCTATCTAAATATTTGTAAAGGCTATCACTATAAGATGTGGGGAAGATGGTTTTGGATTTCTTCTCTGTTGATGTTGGTAGATAGGATGATTTGTCTACCTATTCTCATATACTTTATTGATGATGTTAGATAGTTGTTTTCTCACTCATTAAGACTGTTGTCTGACTCATGGTTTTATGTTTCCTCTTATTACCTTGGGTTGTTCATCCATTGTGTTTTGGATGGGCATACTAAGTTACAGGTGACAGGTGATAGATCTTGATAAGGACGATGTTGCTGAGCGACGACGAGTAAGAGGTTTACCTATTATTTGCTACTACCTACTATTAGTTGTTTCTGCTGTTATGTTGATGTATTCCTCTTTGAGTGATTGTAGCGAGGCATCTTTGTACAGATTCTTATGATAAAATCCTTTGTTGTATGGATATACTTTCAAATTGACATGTAAGTTTAAATTTCTGCTCAATTCTGCTCCATTATTATGTGCATGTTGTATTTGCTATATTATATTTCATCCTTGCACTGTGAGTTAGAAGACAGGTTCCGCTTGTGTTATCCTACCCTGAGAATTGTCCATAGCTGCTTGACACGTCTTTCAGGGCATTATTCCACATGTTAAGTGCAGGAGTTATGGGAGCTCATCACATTTGGTATCAGAGCTCTGATTAATCAATTTTAGCCAAATTTCAAGGACATAATAACGTATGAGAGACGTATTTGTAGATTTCTAAAAGACGTATACTATAAATTAGTATAGTATAGTAGTGTTTGAACTCCATTTGCAGTTTTTCCTAGATATGGACTAATCATTCTATTTTTCAGATTTAGATGAGTCGTCGAACGTCGAGACCCACTACTAGGGAGGAGACTATTCCTGAAGTGGGTGATGGTGGTATACCAAATTACCCAGCTATGTTTGAGGCCATGATGGCAGCGATGAGGAGGGTACTCGCTCAGGAGACAACTGTAGTAGATGTAGGAGTTCAAGTGCAAGGGCATAGGACTGTGGAGAACTTCGCAAAGCTATGCAAAGACTTCACTACTCTTAGAGGGAATCCGTTTAAAGGAACAAATCCTATTGTAGAGATTCAAGGTGGCCTTATACTTGCATTCATATTTTGGAGACTTGGGCATCAATGATGTGACTAAGAGGAAGTTTGCATCAAGACAGCTACAGGGCAGAGCTATGTATTGGTGGAACTCTATCACTCTAGAGACCCCAGAAGATGAGATCACATGGGATCAGTTCCAAGTTAAGTCCAATACAAAGTTCATTTCTACTATTCAGAAATCTATACTATTCAAGAGGCTCGTTGAGTTGAAGCAGAATGGTATGCCTGTGTTGGAGTATGTTTCAGATTTTGAAGCCTTGTCCAAGTATGCTTGTTCATATGTTGAGACTCCTTAACAGAAGTACGAGAATTTGTCATGGGCTTAGACAAGTATCTTAAGAATCAACTAGTCGATCATCTGGATGATACTTATGAGAAGATTGTTGGAAAAAGCTTTGAGGCACGAGAGTTTGTTTGTTGCAGCTAAAGAGGAACCGAAACTACAGCAAGGTGATAATAACAAAAAGAGAAAGCAGCAACAACAGAAAGGAAATGATGGTCAGGAAAAACAGAAAGGCGAAGTGACTTGCTTTAACTGCCAGCAGAAGGGCCATTTTTCAAAGGATTGAAAGAATCCGAAAGCTGAAAGGAAGCTCTTTAAGTGTGGAAATCATAGGCATGACAAGATGGATTGTCCAAAACTAGTTAAGGGTAAGAAGGTTGTGAAGGCTTATGCTTTGGAAGCTGAGCCATCTTCTTCAAGGGATCCTACGGTGGAGGAGAAATGGAAGAGTTTCTTTGTTCAATGTATTCTTTCCCTTAGAGATGTTTCAGTTCATGTGTTACGATACTGGAGCATCACATTCTTTCATTTGTAATGAGCTTGTGTGCCGCTTGGATTTGGAACCCGAGATATGTGATAAACCTTTGATTGTGACTAATCCGGCTGGGGTTCGTCCAATTTGTGTATGGTTTGTCGTGGTCTAGCGTTATTGAGTCATGTTTGCTCCTTTGTGTGTGATTGCTTTGTTTTGAACTTCGATGAGTTTGAGATTATTTTGGGTATGGACTGGCTCAAGAGGTATGTGGTTAAAGTGGATTGCGAGAAGTTGGAGGTGACAGTTGGGAATGTGGAATGGCAAATGATTGTGATTCGATGTAAGCCCGAAGATGGTGTCTTCGTAAGCTATTTATATTCGCTTGTGATTCCACAGGAAGACTTGTCATTGGATCCAATTGCTAATGAGTTTGATGATGTATTTGACGAGGTCAAAGAGTTGCCGCTGCATCGCGAGATTGAATTCAGGATCGATTTGGTCGAAGGTGGTGTACCTATCGTCGTGACTCTTAGGAGGATGACGCCTAAGGAACAGCGAGAGTTAGAGGTAAAAGTACGTGACCTTTTGGGAAAAGGATTCATTTAGAGAAGCATGTCCGAATGGGGTGCACCAGTTGTGTTTGTAACCAAGAAAGATGGATCTTTGAGATTGTGTGTAGATTATTGTGAGTTGAACAAGGTGACCAAGAAGAACATGTATCTGTTGCTGAGGATAGATGACCTGTTCGATCAGCTTCACGAAGCCAAACTGTTTTTTCAGATGGATTTGGAAATGGGATTCCACAAGTTGAGGGTGGCAAAGGATAGTGTGTCGAAGATTGCTTTTACGATACCATCTGGTTTCTTCGAATGATTGGGATGCCATTCGGGTTAACTAACGTGACAGCGTACTTCGTGGACCTTATGAATAGGGTTTTCAGAGATCAGTTTAACAAGTTCATGCTTATTTTTGTGGACGATATTCTGGTTTACTCCTAGAATGAGGAAGAGCATAAGACACACTTGCGATTTTTTAGGAAATCTTGCGAAACCATCAGCTGAGAGCTATGTTTTTGAAGTGTCACTTCTGGAAGAGTGAAGTCAGGTTCTTAGGCCATGTTGTTTCTGGATATGGATTAGCGATTGACCCCGCTAAGGTGGCAGCAATCCAGGACTGGGATAAACCTAAGGATGCGACGAATGTTAGGAGTTTCCCTGGGTTAGCGGGATATTATCGTCGTTCTATAAAGGATTTCTCCAAGATAGCTGCACCATTAACAAGATTGACGAAGAACAATCAAGCGTTCAAATGGGATGCAAAGTGTGAGCAAGCTTTTGGAATTATGAAAGAGAGACTGGAGAGTGCTCCTGTTTTGAACATTCCAAGTGGGAATGAAGAGATAGTGGTATTCACTGATACATATGGTACTGGACTTGGAGCAGTGCTGATGCAGAAGGATAGAGTTGTGGCCTACGCAAGTCGACAGCTAAAGCCGCACAAAAGGAATTATTCGACTTATGATTTGGAGTTAGCAACGATTGTGTTTGCTCTGAAGATGCGGAGACATTACCTGCTCGGAGTTCGATTAGAATTGTTTACAGATCACAAGCCATTGAAGTATCTTTTCTCCCAAAAGGGTTTGAATTTTCGACAGCAACGGTGGTTAGAGTTTCTGGCACCATATGATTTCGGTATAACCTATACTCTAGGTAAAAGTAACGCAGTGGCAGATGCATTAAGTTGAAGACACACAAATTTAGGAGCGATGTTTTCAGAATGGAAGCACCTCGAGTACTTTGCTGGATTTGATTTCAGACCTTGGTGTGAGTTAGAACCTAAAATGTTGGCAAGCTTATCGATAAGGCCTACTCTCATCCAAAGGATTGGAAAAGGCCAAAAGCATGATGCAAAGCTTAATATCTAGAAGTTGGAACCAGAGGATAAGGAGTTTGAGGTCGATCGAGGAGGTTGGCTTTGAAAGAAAGAACGACCGGTTGTTCCTGATATCGACGGGTTGAGAGATGAGGTTCTGAGGGAGTGACATCACTCGAAGTTGACGATTCATCCTGGTGGTAAAAAGATGTATCAGGACAAGACGCGAGCTAACTACTAGGAAGGAATGAAGAGGGATGTTGGAAAATTTATTTTCAAGTGCATGAACTGCCAGTTGGTGAAATCTGAACAGAAGAAGCCTAGTGGATTGCTTCAGCCATTGGAAGTTCCTACATGGAAGTAGGAGAAAATATCAATGGATTTTATTGATGGAATACCTAGAACCAGGGTAGAAAACAAAGGGATTTGGGTCATCGTGGATCGTTTGACCAAAAGCACGAAGTTTATTCTTGTCAAACCGACTAGGACAACATTGAAGTTAGCTGAGCTTTATATAAAATGGATAGCTCGATTCCATGGTATTCTGAAGATCATAGTGAGTGATCAAGATCCATTGTCCACGAGTGGATTTTGGAAGAGTTTACAAGAGACTTTTGGAACCAAGTTATGTTTGAGTACGACTTATCATCCTAAAACTGAAGGTCAAACCGAGAGGGTTAACCGAGTTTTGGAAGATCTCCGAAGAGCTTGTGTATTGGACTTCGGAGGATCGTGGGAATACCATCTACATCTAGTTGAGTTTGTGTATAATAACATTTACTAATCGAGCATCGGGATGGCACCATACGAGGCATTGTATGGAAGATCGTGCAATTCTTCGGCTTGTTAGTTAGAGACTAGAGATAAGTTGATACTTGGGCCAGATTGATAAGAGAAATATCGGATTGTATCAAGATCATTCGGTAATGAATGAAGGAAGCCTAAGATCGCCAGAAGAGTTATGCCAATAAACATCGAAAAGATTTGGAATTCTAGATGGGAGATATGATTTTCGTAAAAATTTTACCGTTGAAGAATGTTGTTCGATTTAGAAGTAAAGGAAAGTTAGCTCCAAGATTCGTTGGACTATTTCCGATAGATGAGAAGATTAAAAAGCTCGCGTATAGATTAGAGTTATCTAAGAAGGTGTCGATTGTGCACAATGTTTTCCATGTATCATTTCTACGAAAGTGTGTGCATGATTCGAATGTGGTGGTATCTCTGGAATTGTACGAAGACCTAGAAGTCGAGTCCATTTTTACGAGACCTTGTAAGCTGCTTCGCATTGTGGGGAATGACACGAAACAACTTAGGAGGAAGACGGTTAACTAGTTAAGGTGCAGTGGAGTGAGGATGATGACAATTATACATGGGAAACGAAAGAGAGTATGAAGAGATTCATCCAGAACTCTTCGTTGGTATGACCCATTAATGTCATGTCACCTTACACCATTGTAACTTGTACTGTTCGATAGAATTCTGCATGCAAGGTTAAGGCCATGGATGCGTGGCTTGATGGATCCTAGTTTGGATTGTAAATTGATTGCTCATAGATGATAGGCATGCAAAGTTGTTTTTGGTTGTTTATATTTGCTTGGGATTTCGAAGGTGAAATTCCTAAAGCGGGGGCGGGGGGAGGGGGAGAGAGAATGTAACGGCCCGCATTTTTATATATCGGAGGATCGTAAACTATTTTCATTTAATTCTACGAGGGTTGGATCATTTTCATATTTGATATGTTGGTTATAGGGATGCGAGACATGTCCATAATTTTTGTCAATTTCATTTGTGAACTTTTTGCCCATGTCAGTTTTGTATAGGGCATAACTTTTGACTGGGATCGAGTCAGGTGTTGAGATCGATTCCATTGGAAAGGAAATGATATTTCCGATTCCATGAGTGGTCACATTAAAGATTTGGCTCAGTGGTTTGGGAGGAATTGCTGTTTTAGTGCTACAAAATTTTTGGCTATGTTAATCGGTAATTAGTGGGCTGATTTGGTGGGCCGCTAAGGCTTGGGCCTGGGGATATAAATAGGGGGTTGGACGCATGGATACTGGTTTAGTTTCTTCATTTCTTATTTGGTTGAGCTCATGATCCTACTTGCTCAATCAAATACATCTCTCCTCCATTAAAATCTTAGATCTACATAAGAAGATTGAAGATCTACATCAAGAGAGATTAGGTCACATCAAATTGTGAGAACTGAAGGTCGTTCTTCGCTGTCCGGATTAGAGAGTAGTTGTTTCCAAGCTATTTTGAAGATTTGGTGAGTGATTAGCATCTCTCACGTTGATTCACTCGAGTATATGGGTTTTTTGATCTTATTGTCATCATTTCAAGTTGTTTTCATCTAGATCTACATCATGATATGTATATTTTTCATTCAAATCACCATAATCTAAACTAGCAACTTAAACGGGTAAAATTCTATGTAAATTCATGTGTTATTACAAGCTAGATCCATTTGTTTAATTCGTTTATTGTTTATGATGAATTTTGTGTAGTTCTTATGTTTAAGTGATGAATAATCGTTGTGTTGATGCTTGTTGGTGATTTGGTTTGATTGGCTGGTGAAATTAAATGTTTTGCATGAATTTTGGATCGAATTGGAGTTGGATCAGGCAAGTCCTGGTCGGGCAAAGATATGGCATGGATCGGGTGAGTTCTGGCATGGATCAGGCATGTCTTGGCATGGATCGAGCATTTTCTGGTTTTAACAGCATTTACAAACGCTGTAGAAAGTGTGGATTGAAAATGCTATGGACCGGAAAGGTGATGGATCAGATGGTTTTTGTACCAAATAGTGTTTTACAAACGTTGTAAAAACTATGGACCGGAATGCTATGGCCTGGAAAGGTGATGGATCGGAAGGCATGTTGATGGATCGAAAGTATTGACACGTTTCTGAAACATTGTGGATGATGGATCAAAAGGTATATTGATGGACTGAAAGGCATATAGATGGACTGGAGGTATTGACAGCGTTTCTGAAATGTTGTGGAAAGTAGAGAGAAACGTTGTGGAAAGCAGAGAGAAACGCTGTGAATATGAGATTGAGCCTATGGGTCTAAAAGGATATATGGGATATAATAGCATTTTTGAAACGTTGTAAAAGGCTGAATGAAGTGCTATGAAAGGCTGAAACGCTATAAAAGGCAGAAAATGCTATGAAATGGAATATTGATCAAATAAAGTACGTTTTGGGGTCGACGATGGTCATTGCTTCGGTGTGAATTCAAGGAGGAATGATCGAGGTGTTGTGAAGTGTTCATTATTCATCGTAATACAACGAATCTGAAGACGACTCAAGGTTGTGAGTTCGTGGATAATAGTTGCTCGATAAGTCGCTTGAGCTTATGAACAGTCATCAGGTTGGATGGGTAGAGATATCGAAGGCTGAGGAATTATCGTTAATCGGAGGTTCTAGCAGACTCAAAGCAGGGGTATAATGGAGATGCCCAAAAGACTAGAAGTTAGCTGGCCGAGTACCCCGGATATCGTGGAAAGGACTATTGTCTTCATTGAGTAAGAATAACATACATATCGTGAATAGACATATGGAGTTTTTCTAGAATCGGGTTACCATTAGCCCTTGATGTACAACAAGTTAGGCCAGTCATACGATTAACGATGGTTTTAAGGCAGGATAGGCGATGAAAGCCAGAGTTATGGATGTTGATTGTTCTATTTCTATCGTATTGTGTAGATTGTTCGACATCGAAGGAGGCATCTCTTGGGTGCTTGTTTGATGTTGGTTTAGGCCTTCGGGGCTTGTGCTTCGTGGATGTTGATATCAATTAGGATGGTCTACGCTGGATAACTAGTTGTTATGTCTCTTTTTTTCTATTTGATTTTTTGTAAAGGTTGTCACTGTCAGATGCGGGAAGACGGGTTGGGTTCTTCTCTGTTGATGTTGGTAGATTGGATGATTTATCTACCTACTCTCATATACTTTACTAATGATGTTAGATAGCTGTTTTATCGCTCACTAAGACTGTTGTCTAACTCAAGGTTTTATATTTCCTCTTATTACCTTGGGGTGTTCATCCATTGTGTTTTGGATAGGCAGACTAAGTTATAGGTGATAGTGATAGATCTTGACAAGAACGATACTGTTGATCGACGACGAGCAGGAGGGTTAAGTATTATTTGCTACTATCTATTATTAATTGTTTCCATTGTTATGTTGATGTATTCTTCTCTGATTGATTGTAGTGAGGCATCTTTGTACAAATTATTACGATGAAATCCTTTGTTGTGTGGATATACTTTCAAGTTGATATGAAAGTTTAAGTTTCTGCACAATTCTGCTCAACTATTATGTGCCTATTGTATTTGTTATATTATATTTTATCCTTGCGCTATGAGTTATATGACATGTTCCGCTCGTGTTATCCTACCCCGAGGATCATCCATAGCTGCCTGGCACGTCTTTCAGCGCATTATTCCTCTTGTTAAGTGCAGGAGTTATAGGCGGTCATCACAGGTTTGTCGATTGAGTTGCTGCAGATGGAATGGGTATTGCTAGTGACGATGGGGAGAAGTTGAATGTTGTAGGGATGGTAACTGTTTTATTATCAACTTTGCCTCATTTGCAATTATTGGAGCTAACTTCATATTCAAGAAAATGGTACTTAACATGCCGGCTCTGTTGGTGCACGTGCTAGTATTAGAAATGAACCTTGATACCTCTATCTTGATATCCTTCTTCTCCTTCTGAATTTAGGTTTTTTAGAACAGGGAGATCATGGATATCTGTTAAAGCCTTTGCGATGGGCTAGAATGAGTACAAGTGACCTTTATTTAATCTTATTTATTTACCTGTTTATTATTTGGATCATAATTTTTGGTTATGAATTTTGAGCAATCAATTCATTATATATATGGTGATTATTGGAGGAATAGAAAATTTTATGACATGTATATTTGCTCATGTTATTCTTGTTACAGCCGCTTAGTGATTTTAGCATCATGCATGTTGGTTTTAGTTTAGTCTGCATGTAATTGGTTTCTAGAACAACTTGAGGGGCACAAACCTCTATTGCTTAATCATGTTGCATTAGACTGATTTTGAGGATTGTTTAGTAAAATTTGGTTCATAAATAGAGAACTAGATGCAGATGATTATAGTGCACATATAGTATTTCCTTGCATATTGCTTTTCCAAGGTGTCCTTCCACTATCCGAGCAGCTCTTTTCACCAAGCACACTTGGAAAGCCTCAACGGATAGCTTCTCCATCAACTCCTTACTCTTCTCATACACAACCTCATTACTAAGACTGGAGATGGCATTGGCAAGATGAATGGTGTCAGCAAGGTGGAACAGGCGAGCAAGAGCCCAATCGAACGTGTGGTGGTTGTTTGCACCGTGATCAATAATGATGATAATGATGCGGCCCCAGCGACGCTCAACCGTTTCTTGTTCGAGTTCTTGTTCGGCTACAACTGGGATTAGGGAAGGTAAGATCACTTCTCTCTAGCTATATGCTTTCACATCTTCATTTAAAGCTTCCATCTTTTTGTAGGAACCAATAATTTAGGATATCTATCTCTTTTCATCTACTTTGATAGAAGTTGGCTCTTTATATTCAGGTCCTGCTCTTTTGCCAACAGCTATTTCTAAATAGATTGAACGAACTAGTGTAATTTAAACAGTTGCTTTTCATTCATTATTTGAACTTTCTTAAAAAATCCTAGTATGTAAATGCACCAATCAGTTATTCGTCCATAGCTGCAACACACGTCTTTCAGCGCATTATTTCTCTTGTTAAGTGCTAGAGTTATGGGCGGTCGTCACAGGTTTGTCGATTGAGTTATTGTGGATGGAACGGGTATTTCTAGTGATGATGGGGAGAAGTTGAATGTTGTAGGGATGGTAACTGTTTTATTCTCAACGTCGCCTTATTTTCCATTATTGGAGCTAGCTTCGTCTTCAAGAAAAAGGTACTTGACATGCCGACGATGTTGGTGCACGTGCTAGTATTAAAAATTAACATTGATACCTCTATCTTGATATCCTGCTTCTTCTTCTGAATTTTAGGTTTTTTAGGATATAGAGATCATGGATATCTGTTAAAGCCTTTGTTGCTGGCTAGAATGATTACAAGTGAGTTTTATTTAATCTTATTTATTTACCGATTTATTATTTGGATCATAATTTTTGGTGATGAATTTTGAGCAATCAATTCACTATATATGTAGTGATTATTGGAGAGATGGAAATTTTTTTGACATGTATATTTGCTCCTGCTATTCTTTTTATCACCACTTAGTGCTTTTAGCATCATGCATGTTGATTTTAGTTTAGTTTTCATGTAATTGGTTTCTAGAACAACTTGAGGGGCACAAACCTCTACTGCTTTATCATGTTGCATTAAACAAATTTTGAGGATTATTTAGTAAAATTTGGTACATAAATAGATAACTACATGTAAATGGTTATAATGCGCATATAGTATATCCTTGCATATTGTTTCTCCAGGGTGTCCTTCCACAATCCGAGCAGCTCTTTTCACCAAGCGCACTTGGAAAGCCTTAACGGATAGCTTCTCCATCAACTCCTTACTCTTCTCATACGCGACCTCATTACAAACACTGGAGATGGCATTGATGAGATGAATGGTATTAGCAAGGTGGAACAGGTAAGCAAGAGCCAAATCAAACACAAGTTGGTTGTTTGCACCGTGATCAATAATGATGATAATGATGCGGCCCCAGCGACGCTCAACCGTTTCTCATGCGAGTTCTTGTTCGGCTATTACAGGGATTAGGGAAGGTAAGATCACTTCTCTCCAGCTATATGCATTTACGTCTTCGTAGGATATCTATCTCTTTTCATCTATTTTGATATAACTTGGCTCTTTATATTCAGGTTCTGCTCTTTTGTCAACAACTATTTCTAAATAGATTGAATGAACTAGTGTAATTTGAATAGTTGCTTTTCATTCATTATTTAAAATTTCTTAAAAAAATCCATGTATGTAAATGCACCAGTCATTTATTCGTCCGTAACTTCCTAACATGTCTTTCAGCGCATTATTCCTCTTGTTAAGTGCAGGAGTTATAGCCGGTCATCACAGGTTTGGCAATTGAGTTGTTACGGATGGAACGGGTATTTTTAGTAATGATGGGGTGAAGTTGAATATTGTAGGGATGGTAACTGTTTTATTCCCAACGTCGCCTCATTCGCCATTATTGGAGCTAGCTTCTTCTTCAAGAAAAAGGTAGTTAACATGTCGGCTCTATTGGTGCAAATGCTAGTATTAAAAATGAACCTTGATACTTGTATCTTGATATCCTGCTTCTCCTTCTGAATTTCAGATTTTTTAGGACAGGGAGATCATGGATATTCGTTAAAGCCTTTGTGGCGGGCTAGAATGATTACAATTGAGTTTTATTTAATCTTATTTATTTACATGTTTATTATTTAGACCATATTTTTTTGTGATGAATTTTGAGCAATCAATTCACTATATATGTAGTGATTATTGGAGAAATGGAAAATTTTATGACGTGTATATTTGCTTCTGCTGTTCTTGTTACCACCACCTAGTGCTTTTATCATCATGCATGTTGGTTTTAGTTTAGTTTGCATGTAATTGGTCTCTAGAACAACTAGAGGGGCACAAACCTCTATTGCTTTATAATGTTGCATTAGACTGATTTTGAGGATTGTTCAGTAAAATTTTGTACATAAATAGATAAATAGATGCAGATGATTATAGTGCCATATAGCATATCCTTGCATATTACTTTTCTAGGGTGTCCTTCCACAATCCGAGCAGCTCTTTTCACCAAGCCCACTTGGAAAGCCTCAACGGATAGCTTCTCCATCAAATCCTTACTCTTCTCATACACAACCTCATTACTAACACTGGAGATGGCATTGACGGGATGAATGGTGTCAGCAAGGCGGAACAGGTGAGCAAGAGCCCAATCGAACGCGTGTCGGTTGTTCGCATCATGATCAATAACGATGATAATGATGCGGCCCCAGCTACGCTAAACTATTTCTCGTTTGAATTCTTGTTCATCTACTACTGGGATTAGGAAAGGTAAGATCACTTCCCTCCAGCTATATGGTTTTACATCTTCATTTAAAGTTTCCATCTTGTTAGTAGTTGTAGCAGTAGAAAATAGTTGAATAGTTGAAATAGCAGAAGTAAAGTTTTAATAATGCAACAACTTTATTGCTTGTAGTTGTAGTACAAGTTGTAGTACATGGATATAATGTGACTCTTCTCATATTTATAGCCACATCAAACTAATTATATATTATTAGAATATTCTAGATACAACACTCTAGATAAAACAAGAAATACTTACTTAATGATACATAAAGTAATTTGTTAATCTCTTGAGAATTCTAGAAATTTGTATAATCTTCAATACTTTAGGATCCTCTAGAAATTTGCAGCACTTTCAACACTCCTCCTTGATGCAAATTTCGAAAACTCCAAGCATAGTTCGAAGTTGCTCAAATCTTGCTCTTGTCGATGCTTTGTGAAGATGCCTACAACTTGAACTTTTGTCCTACAGTACTTGTACTCTTTCTTATTTCTATTCAATCTTTGTATTTTACAAGTTTCAGTAAAAACAGAGATATTATCAGGATTTTCTTTTTTGTTTTCTTCTTTTGTGGGGCCATCAACTTATTATGTAGCGCACACTTATGCACTGTACATTTTCTAGCTATACCTGGTGAATATGAGAACCGGGTAGAGCTACGCATCAGAGATCTTACGATATCTTCCCAATTTCTTTTTTCTTTTTTCAAGCATCCATTGTTTTCCAATACGTTGTACTGTGTTTTGCACCAATTGAGAGACTTATTTCCTCCGTTACAGTTTTAGGACTGTCATGTCCAGTTTTGAAATCAATTTATTATTTGATCTCTATTGTTGTCTCATGAACATAACCAGCAATAT
The DNA here is from genome assembly GCA_030737875.1 of Allium sativum. Taxonomy (NCBI): domain Eukaryota; kingdom Viridiplantae; phylum Streptophyta; class Magnoliopsida; order Asparagales; family Amaryllidaceae; genus Allium; species Allium sativum. The sequence continues at coordinate 328,625,168 of CM060926.1, forward strand.
TCTTCAGTGCAGTCACTTGCATTTCTTTAGCTGTTACTTTTCCTTTAGCAGGTGCTTCTTCTTCTTCGTTGTTTTGCACAACTCTTTTTTCAACAAGATCCGTAACTTTTGCAAGTATACTTTCTTCTTCATCGATTTTTTCTCTTCTACTCCCAACTTTTCAGCTTCAATATCAGTCTCCAGTTCACTGTTCTTCTTGTTTTCTTCTATTATTGGTATGTCATTTTTTTCGTATATTTCATTCAATAAATTCCATGAATCTTTTACAGTATATTCGCCAGTAATATGATTCCATGCTATTTCATCGACGTTCTCACTCATTACAACATGAGCTTGAAGATCTTTCCATCTCAAACTTGTAAATGATTTTTTTCCCTCCTCCGTCACATTTTTAATATCTTTTAGCCATTCGTAGCAACTTTCAATGATCTCCCATAATCCTTTAGAGATCGATTCTTTTTTTTTTTTGTTACTTCATTCTTCAAAGTTTTCTTTTGTGAGAACAAACGACAAAAGATATAGAAATATTGCCATGACTTATAATGATTGGAATTTTTTTCGGCCCAATATGCAAATGAACGAAGCTCTGATACCACTATTAGTAGTTGTAGTAGTAGAAAATAGTTGAATAGTTGAAATAGTGTAAGTAAAGTTTTAATAATGCAACAACTTAATTGTTTGTAGTTGTAGTACATGTTGTAGTACATGGATATAATGTGCCTCTTCTCATATTTATAGGCACATCAAACTAATTATATATTATTAAAATATTCTAGATACAATACTCTAGATAAAACAAGAAATACTTATTTGATGATACAAAAAGTAATTTGTTAATCTCTTGAGAATTCTAGAAATTTGTATCATCTTTCAATACTTTAGAATTCTCTAGAAATTTGCAGCACTTTCAACACATCTTTATATAGGAACTGGCAATTTTAGGATATCTATCTCTTTTCATCTATTTTGACAGAAGTTGGCTCTTTATATTCGGGTTCTGCTCTTTTGCCAACAGCTATTTCTAAAAAGACTGAATGAACTAGTGTAATTTAAGCAGCTGCTTTTCATTCATTATTTGAACTTTCTAAAAAAATCCACGTATGTATATGCACCAGTCATTTATTTCAGCTGTTGAGAAAAGACAACTAAGGAAGGTTCTACTGCTAATGGTTGGGCGGCTCAAACTGATGGAGTGCCTCATGTAAGGTTCTTAATATTATATATTATAGTATGAATTTTCTTTTCACGGTGAACTTTGAAGATGTTACTAAAGAGGTACATATATATTTTTAACAGTTAATGGAAAAGATGCCTGTTAGTCTGTTAGAAGTTCATAATCTTGACCTACCATAAGCCATGCGTATTAGTCTGTTACATGCTTGCTATGTAATAGAAAATGAGAACTGTTGTTGTCTAATCCATTCCCAGTAATTTGCATCTTCTATTGTGTCAACTTGTACTTGGTTGATTAATTGAGATAGTTCCCTTGTTTCAGTAACTTTGAAAGAAATCCATTGATTGCCTTGGATATGCTAAAAGCTACTACATACTTATATATATTGTTATAATGTGTATGCTTATTTAATCTTTAAATATACATGTAAAAAGTGGAAAAAATAGAAGACACAGACATATAGTAATTATGAAATGTTAAAAAACTGGAACACCTACTAATCACAAAATGTTTAACCAAAATATCTATTCTATTTTTCTAACAACATGCAAAAACTAGCACATGTAAAAAGTGGATTTCAGGCATGATGTTTTGTCTTGTCATGCCAGCTTGGTTTTTTTGTTAATAGTTATTAATCGATGGAATGAAGTTTGCATATGTTTACTTATTATAACATATGTTACCTTCATATTTTTTTGGATGTTTGTTATTCCAGGTGCATAGCAAGTTGTCAGCAATGATTTAGTTTTCAACCATTCAGTTGAAGCATTTGGTTTGTTAGGAAAGCAAAGCCAAAAAACTGTTTAGGTTGGCTATGAAAAGGATTATTCACATAATTTAGACTATCTGTAATTGCCTATAAAAATCAGGTACTTTTTCTACCAGGTTTGTTTGCCACCTTAATGTTGTTTTAGATAACATAAGGCAGTTTATCGTTTCAGATGACAAAGTTAACAACCATGAGGCACTCTAATGTTTATATATTGTATTCTCAAACTCTGCTATCCGTATTTATTGTTACCAATTCAATGAGGCAGCTTAAGGTTTACATTGCCAATTTGGTATGTAGTTTTCTATATTATTTACAAATCTTTATATGCAATTATATAACCTTTTCAAAAAAACATTTGCCAATAAATTTTATGTAAACCACCCGCGGTACTCCGAAAGAAAATCACATGTACCCAAATCCTCTGTCCCCTCTATACCCAACCAATCATGATCCCTGATTTCCACCTTTTTTAAATTAAGTCTGAGGCTTAATTAATAAAATGTGAAATTCAGGGGGTCCTAACACTACTAGAATACAGAGCTATTCCAACAGCTATTGGCCGTTGGCGACCGTTGGAGGTCATTGGAATAGCCGTTGGAATAGCATTCATGCCTTCCAATGGAGACAACGGAACATTTCCAGTGGCATTACCAATGGCTTCAAACGGAACATATGACCAAACGACCATTGGTAACCATTGGAAATACTAGGTTTCTTTTTTATATAACACCAAACTAACAACCTTCCAGCCACCCCATTTCCAATTCAATTCATTTCCAATCCATTTCCAGACCATTTCCGTCCAATTCCGCAATTACTCAACATATATATACCAATAACGATATAACCAACCAAAATAAAATACAGAAACATCAATATATTCAAAACAAACCATGTCTACAACCATCCAAACTACAAACAAACCGTACTAATATATACAAACCATCAAAATACATCCAAATATGTCTCATCCACACCGTACCAATATATACAGCAACAAAACAAATCATATCTCCAAGCCACATCTAAAAAATATACCTCAAGCTTCATCATGTTTGTCGCTATGTCCTCCAGAAGTAGATCAACAAGGAAAATTACAATGATTGTGCACTTACTCCGCAACCTTTTAATTGCTCAATCTGCATACCCTGCAACGATTCTGGTCCTACAGCTGCTTAATCAGCGCTCGCATCTTCTTAATTTCTTCTTTGTCCTGTGCCTTCTTAGCTTGTGAACCCTGAAAGTACAATTATAGAGAAGATATTAAAACATAGATGTGTTAATACTGAAAGCTTGCACAAAAATTAAAACATGAATGTTTATTAGATGTAAGATAAGCATAACTATTGAAAGAAAATTTATAACATAGATGTGCATAAGTTAATAATTATTAGTATTTTTATTAATAAAAATTCGGTATACAACACCGAAATGTCGTTTTTATTAAATGGAATTTATGTTTCACATAACAATTATTTTTCTTTATAATAATTACAACAAACGAATCTCGTTGCAATACGCACGAATAAATCATGATTAGCATAACTCCAATGCACAACGAAGTGGCAAAAACCGAAAAAATATAATTTTGATAACTTAATAATTTATCTTTATATATTTATTTCACTAACACGTTGCTATTTTAAAATGCTAACAATTCATGGCAACAAGTGTTTCCATTTAAGGGTTCGATTATATGCTAACACCAAGCATTTGCTATACATGTTAACAATTCCTACGAAATTGATAATTACGGTGATAACAATAACAATTAAGGAATAATGTGATGTAATATACATATGCAAACAATTGGAATCATATAAAACTCATATTAAACAGACATTAATGGAAAACCTAAAATTTAGGTTTAAGAATTTCACCTAAATCCAAGAGAAACAAGCGAAGAGAAGGGTTAGAGGAGCTTGTGGTTGACGTTGGAGGCGGTTGCGGTGGTTGTTGGGGTGGAGGAATCAAAATTGAAGGATGTGAAGTGGTGGAAAAGGGAGGGAAATCGAATTGGGGATGAAGGAGGAATAATATGAGCAGTAGGTCGGGGTCTCTGGAATATATGCAAAAAAAATTCCAATGGCTACCAACGGTCTTTATTACATCGGCTTCCAACGGCTACTACATATTCTATTTAGTCGTTGGCGTCCGTTGGAAATCGAGCGTTGGAATACATTGTTTCTCTAGTAGTGTGATTGGTTGGGTACAGGGGGCAGGGGATATTGAGTATAGGGATTTTCATTCCAGGTATTCCAAATGAACCAATTTTGAATGTCTGCCACAAATATAAATATTCCTGTAAGCGACAAATAAAATTATTCTTACATATAATATGTGATGACCGGATTATGTTTTGTTCCCCTTATTTTTATGACTACGAATAGGATTTTTCTTACTCATGTCTAGATATATGTATTAGTGTTAGTATTAGTGGCCATACATGCTAGAAGTGCATATATACATGCTAGTTATAGTTCCTTCTCTCTAGTCAATTTTAGAATTAGTACATAAATGCTAGCTAGATATCATGTAGATACATACGTGATAGTTAGGTATTGTTCCTTCTCCATTCACACCACATAATCGGAACGATCAATACATACTTCTGAAATTGACAGGTTTCTAACTTGTAGCATGTATGTGCTAGTGGCCAAGTTGATAGCTAGCTGCTAATAGCAGGCTGTGTGTTGCAGCCAAATATATCTGGAATGACTAAATTAAGTCATGGAGAAGCATATTTGCCTTATGACAAAGAAAATGGCATAGTTATAGATAAACTGAAGAAAAAGGTGTCATATGCTTAGTCATTTTCTTGATCTCGTTAATATTTATATTTAGCGTTAAATGCTTCTTAATCTTCAGTGTAGAAAAGAAATTAGTACTTTGCATGAAGTTCCCAAATAATCATTCTTCCACCCATAAAATAAGTTTTAGATCAACTCCGGTTTGTGTGCCTACTACGGTTCACCAACAGTAATTCTGCCAAAATTTTATCTAGAGCCTTCAGCGTGAACTAATAGGCAACATGGATTTAAGTATCTATATATACTATGTATACTTTAAAATTTCGGGAATAACACGGTATTCCTTATATGATTTGGTCTAGTCTAAAGTAATCCTGCAAATTTTTGTTAACTACAAATGCTAGCCTTAATTTATCTGCGTCATTAAGTATTCCATTACGATTTAATGTTTCAGTTCTCTTGGGCATGTATTTATGCATGCAGTGGTTCCCCTGACGTGGATGTCTTGTATATTATAGCTACTCCATTTTCTTTCTATCATTTTCTAAACCCTATCATGCATTCCTCAGGAAAATAAATATAGGATCTTGGTATGAAAAGGAAGCAATTATTTCAAACTGTTGTAATATATAAAAGTTAATATCTTTTGATATTTTTTTAGTCCCACATCATGGGGATAAGTTTAACATCTTCTCCAAAGCCTATATATAAAGTAGTCAATGTAATAGAAATTATATGCACATTTGAATCAATAGAAATAAAAGTCTCTTTTTATCTCTTATGTTCTCTCTAATGGCTTCTCTTTTATTATACGTTCTGTTTTATTTTATAAAACGTTATCAGCATGAGATTCTAGTAGAGCTATTTTTTTATTTTTTGAAATCATCTAGATCTACGTCTATGAATTTATGAGGTAAGTAATTTTTGTTTGAGGGTTATTAATTCCTGGGTTTCTAGATTTGTTCTACAATTATTTTCTTTTGTTTGAGTATCTTTGATTAATGGATCTATGAATTTGTGTTATCTTTTATTCTTCTAGATCTGATTCATACTTCTATATCTGTTTTTTATTATTTTTTTGTAGATCTAGAATGAGTTCTAATAGATCTATATTTTTTTGATTTAATTATTTTTATTGACCCTACATATGTGTTTAGATTTATTCTTTCATCTTTTTGTGGATCTAATTTTGAATTTTCCAAATCCAATTTTATCGAGAATCAATTATATATGTATTATTTACATTATTGATGGTATAGAGGTAGATTTAATTTTACCTTTTCTAGTCTACTATGACTTTTTGTATGTAATTGTTTTGGATAGACTAAAGATAAAATATCTCTAAAAAATGATCTTTTTTTATGTATACCTAACAAAGAAAGAATATCTCTTGAAAAAAATGATTTTTATGTATGTCCAATAGAACTATGGGTATAAAATATAATGATGTAGCATTTAAATTCAATAGCAATATTTATTTATCGTTGGAAGTGAAATTGAAAAATCATGATGTAAATAGATTCTTTCAAATGAGGACCTGAAGTTCATATGCAAATGGCGTGAAGTTGATAAGCAAATGACTTGAAGTTCATATATAAATTTTTCAAATGAGGAACTTGAAGCTCATATGCAAATGCGGAACCTGAAGTTCATATGCAAATGAGGAACCTGAAGTTCATATCCAAATGAGGAACCTGAAGTTCATATGTGAATGAGAAATATGAAATAAGGCATCAAAGCATATAACTGCATTTAATATTTGCTTACAGTAAATGACCTATAATAGGAAAGGATTTGAAAAATCGATGGAAGGAAAAGTTTCAATAAAAGGAAAAAGACATATATTCCAATTTTGTGCCACACATAATTTCTTGAAGAAATTTATTATTAAAAGAGATCATTAAAAAAAACTATTTTCTTGAAGAAAAATAGTAAAATGACTCTCATATGTGAATAAAAGAATAGTCTAGAGGAATTGATTCAGTTTAAAATATACAATGGTAATATGCAAATTGTAATAAAACCTGAAGTTTTAATACAGTAATTTTAGAACATATCATATTTCTAGAAGAAATATTTTATCGTTTCTTAGAAAAACTATATTATAAAGAAAATATGCATCTCGAAGATCATATTAAGTTAAGTTCCCAATTTTGATCTTAATTTAGCACACCTGAAGTGAATGCATAAGCAATTTTTGTTATAAAAATGAAAATTTTAGAACCTGCAGTTTCTATAATGGTAAGAGATACTTGGGATGTAAAAAGAAAGTTCTAAAAGATCTATACATGGATTGTATTATTTGAACCTAAAACATGTAATTAATTTTTGTTAATTGTATGTATAGATCTGCAAGTTTTTCGAATCATTCATATTAAAGAATGTAAAATTTCGGTTCTATAATTATGCATTTTTACTCAATTCTCGATTAGATGTTATGCATATATATATATATATATATATATATATATATATATATATATATATATGGTATTTTAGATAATTTGATTGCTGGGAAATGCAGTAAAGCTATAAATTGTTTATTTCAGTATTGTCATTGATCAATATTATAGCTAGATCCAAATTTATTCTGTTGATTTTGAGTAGAATTTATTTATTTGATTCATATATGTAGACCGTATAATGGTTATTTCCGTTATTTTTAAAATAAATGCATTAAATGTATCGTTATGGTAACATATATTGTACTACCATAATATTATAAATGTATTAAAAGAATTAGTTATTGTAAGTTAAATGATGTATGTTTGTGTTTGGAATAAGAATAGACATATGAATTATTATTCGATGTATTTGGCAAGTAATATCTAATGTAATGGAAGAAGTTGTTTAACTCAGAGTCTGAGACATGAAGTCTTGAGTTATAAAAAATAAAAAATAAAACACTTTTTGATAAAGTTTACAAGTTTGAAATCTTGACAATTAGAAGATTGTAAAAGTTTCTAAATTAGAAGTAGTTAAAAGATTAAGAACCAGAAGTTCACCATAAATTAATAAACTTGATATAATATGTATGTGTATATATGCATAGGAACATGAAGTTCCATAATCAATGAACTTGAAATACTTCACAATTTAAAAGCATGAAGCTTTATTGAAACTATGTGAAATAATAACATTGTACTTCTTAAAGATGTCACATCATATGCGGTAATGATAATGCATAGAAAGATTTCACAATTTTCAAAATGAGTTGTATCTTGCTTATATGTTTATATTTACATATTGTGTTGAATAATAAATTTTAACAACTTGAAGTTGTTTATATATTTTATTTGAACCAGAAGTTCAATACAGTTGAACCAGAAGTTCAATACAGTTTAACAACTTGAAGTTGTTTATATATTTTATTTGAACCCGGAGTTCAAGATAGATTAACAATTTGAAGTTTTTTTATATTTTATTTGAACCAGAAGTTTAATACAGTTCCAAATCAGATGTTTTGGACATTATGATATGATCTTTAAGATTCACATTAACAATGCTTGACAAGAAAAAATTAATGATCGGAATCTTATAAATAGTTTGTTCTAAAATAAAATAACTCGAATGAGAAAGAATATGCGAATCAATTACATATGGAATACTGGATGCACGTTTGTACACATATATGCGAATGTTTAATTAACAACCTAAAGTTGTCATGAGCTTATATTATAAATTATGCATATATTATTTATAATTCAAAAAGTCAATTGACATCAATATTGAATGACCTGAAGTCGTGTGCATATTCAAATGGTAGAAAATTCCTCCAAGTTACCAGACCAATGAAAGGGAATAAGCAATACAATATGAATGCATCTTATCAACTATTAAGAGCATTATCCTCCTATGATTGAAATACATCTACTAGCTATAATGCGATAATGGATCAAAAATGAGAATCCAAAGACGATTTATTATTTAATGTGACAATGTTTGTCAAAATTGAGGGGGAGGATAAAGGGATCATCAATGTTAAATATTTGATAACATATAGAATTATGCAAAGTATTAAGTAACTAGCATAAATTATCAATTATGTCCCTAATAGACTTTCTCCAATATAGATTTGAATCCTTTAAGGGTCAAAAGGTGTAAACCACAACCAAAAATGTGGTATAAAATAAAAATATTTATAGTTAAAAATATCGACTTATATTCAATATCAAATTCTGGAATCAACAAATACCATATTGGAATAACAATATATTTTCTATTCAGAGCCTTGTATTTAATATTAAATGTGATTCTGGGTTTTTCGTGAATGGTGTCTTCATTAACACTATTCTTGAACCCAGTTGAGAAAAAAATTAAATCTTTTTATTTAGATTTAATTAAGTATACCAATTAATTGATATTTAATTGGAATGGAATTGTAACAACCCGTATTTTCAATAACCTATTATAACATAAAAGGGAGGCAGAATTAAACTGTAAAATCTGAATCAAGGGAAACAGGCTATGCCATTGCGTTCGTCTCGGAAAAATACGCGAAATAGAGTCCGAGTTTTCGAAAATCGGAGTCCGTATGACCAAGATATGGCCTCGCGAAGTTTCACGAAAAATTCCCAAATTAAAGTATACTTAATTAAGTGAAATGGGTTGCGCAGAGAAATATATATATATATATTGATATATATATATATATATAATTGAAAATTAAATAAATAAATATGCAAAAATGTTCAAAACAGCGAATTGGGAGAGGGGAATAACCGAACCGGCCGATTTTTGAGGTCGACCCAAGCCCGCTGGGTCGACTAGGGGTTATTCCAGGGTGTTTGGCTGTCAACCCGTGGGCCGATTCGCTCAAATGCAGATTTTGCATTTGGATGGTTCTTATGGTTCATCTTTAATCTAAAGGCCCTAGATGGTTCCTACACTTGACTTCTTCCCCAAGACATGCTTTGATGGCTTGGATTGAATCTAGGTTTAATCCTATGGCCTAAAACACTTGCCTAATCTAAAAATAAGACCCTAACCTATCCTAAATCCTCATTATTCATTCATGCAACTAAACTATGGCAAAATTTTACCTCTCATGGCCTCCACTCTCTTCATAAAATTTCTAAATGGTTTCTATGAGAGATTTTCCATGCATACAAGTGTTTTCAAGCTTATATGAGTGTCATTAGCTTGCATTCAAGTCAAGTTTCTATCTTTGCATCATAAAGCAAGGGTTTTGATCATTTTGGCTCAAGGGTTTTTATGTTAGAGCTTGCATTTTGGGTCTATTTGATTGCATAAGGGCTTTGTCATATCTTTTGTGCCTTCATAGCAATGTAAGCCCTTTCCCTACTCTTAGATATTAACTATGAAGTTAAATGTTCATGTTGCAAGTTTGGGTTTGATCATTGAGTATGATACATGCTATCATGTCATGCAAGTTTATGAAGTCATTATCTTGATCTTGTGAGCTAAAAGCTACAACCTTGATGTTGAAATGTTGCATTAGGCAACATGAGAACCCTCATAACCTTTATGTCAACTTGCATATGAAGTCATAACCCTTATATGATGATATATGCGAGTTACTAGTCATCATTCCATATCTTTTGTCACCATGATTCGCTTATGTGCCAAATTTGGGTTTATGCATGTTTTGAGGCTTAAGAATGTAACATGCAAGTTAATGAACACATTTGTGCCTCATTTGCCACCATGATTAACTTGTGGCTTAATATCCATTTTTGTCATGCCTTTGCCAAGTCTCTTCTTTTAATCCATTACGTTGTCGCGAACGTATATGCGAGTTTAAAAGCGTTGGGTTATGTTATGGGTAATTTCTAATGACATGAAAATACAACTTGAAAACATGACTTGAAATATAACATGGAAGTTGACATGTAAGTATGCATAAAAACATAAGCTTGGGAATTTACCTATTAAGTTAGGTCTACCCTTTGGGAATTTACCTATTAAGTTAGGTCTACCCAAATGCTTGAAAACTTGTAACATGTTTTGGGAAACATGATGGACATGACACTTAGATAATATTAGTGTGGCGAACTCGAGGTTGGGTTGAGTTTGCAACGTAAAACTACCCGGAACCGACCGGCCTAACTAGTAGTTGCAAACAATAGGACCCAATGTGAGAAGTTGGTCATGTTGTGCTTGAACCCGAGGTTAGACCAAGTTGTGGTGTAAAGCTACCCGGAACCGACCGACTTAACTAGTAACCACAACAAAGTCTAATGTGAGAGGTGAAGGTGCATTAAGTAATTAATGCCACATGTTAGGGTTAAGTTAATTTGATTAATGACTCTTAACCAAATATGACATGGACAAATGGGTTAAGTAATTTGATTAGGCTAATGATACTTAACAAAACATGACAAGGTTGGGTAGGTTAAGTAACTTGATTTGCCTAATGACACTTAACCATTTTTATATGACTAGTGGATGGGGTTAAGTTAACCAACACTTAATCAATCCAACGCGATAACTTGGTAAGGTTAAGTAAGTTTTCTTAATGACGCTTAACCGGAAAATACCGTTAACGAGTGGGGTTAAGATTAGACTCAACTAGTCTAAACATGGAAATCGGATGGGGTTAAGTTAGCCTAGACTTAATTAATCCCACTTGGTAGTTTAATGGGGTTAAGTTAAACACTTAACTAATCTAAACTTGATGAATTGATGTGGTTAAGTGACCTATACTTATCCAATCTAACTCGTTAATTTATTGTGGTTAAGTTAACCAATACTTAACCAATATAATGTGAAAACATGATAAGGCTAAGTCACGAATCGCTTGAATACACTTGACCGATTTGACTAAGTAAATTGATAGGGTCAAGTTAATATATACTTAACCAATCTAGAATGATAATTGGACGAGGTTAAGTCGTGAATTGCTTAATATACTTAACCAACTTGAGCATGGTTTGTAGGGTTAAGCCTTGAACTTGGATACTTAGCCAATTTTGACAGGATTTGTAGACGGGTTAAGTCATGAACTTAAGTGACACTTAATCCATTATGTAAACCCTAGTTCTGAGGATTAGGTGGATAACCGTAGTTAACAAGGATAACGGGAACAATGCTAAGTGGTAAACCTTAGTTGAAGAATAACTAAGTAATGATTCTTAGTCAAGGAAATTTAGACCGGTTCATAGATAGATGAGTAACCTGATACGGTAGGTCATCGTTTAAGTACACGAGTAGGAGCAAGTATCTGATTTAGATAAAGGCTCCAGCGAACTGGGTAACGAAGCAGCGGCTTCGGGGAACGTGAGGATATTCTTGGTATCCCTCTATGAGCTACCAGGTGATTATACTAGGCTCATGAGAGGTTAAGGTCTGCGTTAGAAGAACCAAGAGTATGCCTTGGTTGCTATACGAGCGACCTAAAGACGGGGATGGATAGGGGATAGTCGACGATACACGGTCGTACCCTAGATAGCATTTCGTCAGGCTACCTACCATCTTTGGTCAAGCGTGTACGTACGGAAAGGCAGAGAACACCAAAAAGACCATAATTGTTATCTAATTATGGTTGCGGTAAGGCTTGGATGTGGGTTGGCCAGTGTTGTGTTCTCATACAGGATTTATCCTGTCTTGTCTTTCACTAGTTGAGGGAGTGGTCTCGTAGGACCATAGCCACGTATAAGAAAAACAGACCTTAGCATCTGCATCGGCAGATAAATCGAAAGCTCCCGACCGAGTCCTGTATTTCTTGATTTGCCCTGTGACAGGACTCGGATGGCACGATGTGATACATGTGCATACAGTCATGGAAAAGCGATTCACGATGAATGCGTGGGAAAAAGGGCGCGGTTGGAGGTTAGCATAATCCCTAGTGGCCCTAGGTGGTTGAACCCAAACCGAGATACGAAAACGTGCAATAGGTAAGCATAATCCCTAGCATCCCTAGGTAGCATAAGTCCTAGTTGTACAAACAATAATTCATGTTGGAAGACCCTAGCTAGGTTTAGGGTAACAGTCCAAACCGATCTTAAGGATCATGGAACTATGTTAAAGTAATACAGAATCTCATGGGAAAGCCCGTATGGTCTATGGCAAGGGACTGAACATTTACATGGAATAAAACATACAAGTTGAGTAACCTATATATGCGATATATTAGGTTGACATGGACCATTACACGACTTTTGAGTGAGGGTCATTCTTGGTTAACACATGACACGGTGGGGATACTAGTACGGTAGGTGCAGAGCTAAAATACAGGATAGATATCGGGGCGTTATACGTGACAGATATCTTGGGGATATTATACTTGATAGAAACCTGACGATGTGATACCTTGTTTTATCTTGACATCGTAATTTATCATGACACCTTAGTTTATCTGAGTTCAGTAGTTCATCCTGTTATTTTGATTTAGCTTATCTATCTTGTTATCATGCTTATGTTCATCTCAGTTTCTCATGTCAGTTAACTTTACTAGTTTTTATGCTAATAGTAGATAGGGCTTACTTAGTCTTTTTGACTGACCCGTTTTGTTTCGCCTCTTTTCTTCCGTTTCCCCCCCAGGTTACAGGGAGGAAATACTGTTGTTTAGTTCGGACTTCTTCTGCTTGAAGGTCATCATGGATGGCTTGGACTTTTCTTGGCTAATGGCTACTTTACTGTTTTTACTTGGGGAATAATTTATGAAAATGTCTTTATGCTTCTTTACTATTGCAAGACAGGTTTTGATGTACTCTGATGTAAAAGGCTTTAGACCTTATTTATTCATGTTATGAAAGTTTGATTTTACTTCCACTATTTTATACGTTCTGTCTTGTGATATTTCTGTGCATGTTTACCAATAATGCCCCTCTAAAGCTAGTGCATTCCTTTGCGAGTGACCCTAGCGGAGGCGGGGTGTTACAGGAATTGAAATTTGTCTTTGGGTTTATCGTGAACGGTGTTTTAAATAACACTTGTTCTTTAACTCAATTAACAATGGAATAAGATTTTGGGTTGTCGTGAATTGTATCTTTAATAATACTGTTCTTAGACCCAATGGAATTAAGAAAACAAAAAACTAACTGGTGATTAGTTAAGTTGAATGGTTTCCTGGGTATTGATCTGATGTTGGTTTCAGCCTTCGGGGTTAATACTTAGGGAATTATTCACTTGCTAATTTACAGTTAAAGGCTAATGGAATGGAATGTGATTTTGGGTTTATTGTGAACCGTGTTTTGACATTGGTTCTTTAACCTAGTTAAATGTAGGATATGATTTCCCAAGTTAAAAAATTGTTAATACTGATTTCTAGGAAGATTAAAACCAAGTGGAGTTTTAATGCATCTTTAATTAGATTGAATTGATATCCAAAGGAAGATTAAAGAATAAATTTAAAGAATTTATCTTTGATAAAATTAATGGGAACCTTTCCTAAAGTATATGAATATTTGGATAAAGAAATATTCTAAATTGGAATGAGGCGTATGTTGTGTTTTTATAGCACTTGTTTATTATATATGCGAGTTATTAAGAAAGACCGGGTTTATCCCATTCTGAATAACTGATTCGACGATGTGTCAAGGATGAAGACGGTGGTTGAATACCGGAGGTGTTCACATTGCTTGCATGATTACTGATGTCTTGATTGGGCTGTACACCCAAGGCGAGGTAATAAGTTGTGATCGTCCAGACGTACTTGGAGATCGACGGATATGCGAGGGCCTCTCCCCTATATTGGACATATGGGGGAAGAATAAGGTGCCTTCGGTTTCATTCAGACCCCGAACAAACTTGTAAATGGATGTGTGCCTGACATCGGATTTCATTTTGTGTGATTGATAGACATCGGTTGCATAGCATGAATTTCCTGTGTGGCATGCTAAGATGCAAATGATCAATGCTTCTGTTGAAAAGAAGAGTCTTGTGATTGATGATCAAAGAACGACTTTAATATAGCATAGCTTTGTGTAGCGTTATTTCGCGAGCTTCACACACCGTTGTGAACCTGAAACGGGAGAGGACCTCAGGGAGGGCATGTGTTTCCTTCTAGTTAGGAGTGGTGTCAGCGTTTTGCACACCCTGGCATTTTACTTATGTGGATGATGGATAGGAGGCGCCTCAGTTATATCGGTCGATCCGAGGCCGATGGAGTCATTTGGCTCATTTACGCCCCATAGGGCGGGGAAACGCATTGTTCAGGCATTTTAATCCACTCCGTGTGGACCAGCCCTAACGATCCAAGGGACGATGTGTTATGTTCCTGAGACACGGGCTAGAGCATCTCAAAGTGGTAAGGATGATCCCTTGCCTTGGTTCACAGATGGAAATCCAACTTCCAATACGTGACATTTGCGGTTTTGATTGTAGAGCCTAGTATTGGCGACATGATATGTGGTACTCATGCCATCTAGGATTGATACATTTATATTTGAAGTTGTTTTTATATACTATGCACTTATAATAGTATCAAATAATTTGATTTAACGTACCAAGCATGTTTGGCTATTATAAGGGAAAACCCTATCCCCCGGCTTGCGTTGCATTGTGTGATAGAACCTGGGTCTTATAATAGCTTCATTTTTCCAAAAAGCATTGCGCTGTTTTGTTATATGAACTGGTATTCTTGGGAGGAAGCCCGTTCCGTGTTATACGGCGTGGTCCCTTGATATATCTTATTTAAAGTAAATTTTTAAATAACTGTTTTAGTTCTCACACCAGTCACATGACTGACCTGGAGTTTATTGTTTTAACCTAAACTTTGGGTACCCCTATTTTCCACACGGGCAGCTTGTAGTTTTGGTTTTGCAGATTTATATTCATAGGATCCTGGCTTACAACTGGAATGATATTCGGAAAGCTCTGTATCCGTATATTCTTTTCAGTTGTGTTTTGTATTATTTTCCGCTGCATTGTAAATTGTAAATCTCTGATATTGTAAAGACCCGCAACCTCCCCGTAAAGGAAAGCGTCGGATAGTTCGAGAACAAACCACAACAGAACGCATACAGAAGAACGTTTCATTGTATATTACAACAATGCATCAGATTACAAGAATATACAGAGTAAAAATGAATATTACCCAGAAATATCAGAGATTTAAATTACATTTAAATACATAGCAGCGGAAAATAATACAATACACAACTAGAAGGAGATATACGGATACAAAGCTTTCCGGATATCGTTCCAGCTGTAAACCAGGATCCTGTGAATATAAATCTGCAAAACCAAAACTACTAGCTGCCCGTGTCAAAATAAGGGCACCCAGAGTTTAGGTTAAAACAATAAACTCCAGGTCAGTCATGTGACTGGTGTGAGAACTAAAACAGTTATTAATCTTTATTTTAAATCATTAGGTAAATCAAGGGACCACGCCGTATAACACGGAACGGGTTTCCTCCCAAGAATACCAGTGCATAAAACAAACAGCGCAATGCTAAATAAAGAAAAATGAAGCTGTTATAAGACCCAGGTCCTATCACACAATGCAACGCAAGCCGGGGGATAGGGTTTTCCCTTGTAACAGCCAAAGAATGCTTGATACGTTTTAAAACAAATCATTTGATACTATAATAAGTGCATAGTGTATAAAACAACTTCAAATCATAAGTATCAATCATAGGCGGCATAAGCGCCCCATCCCACTATGTCGCCATATATAGGATTACAACTAAAACCGCAAAGTCACGTATTGGGAAATTGGATTTCCGTCTATGAACCGAGGCAAAAGATAGTCCTCAACCGATTCGAGACAATCTAGCCCATGTCTCAGGAACAGAACGCATCGTCCTTCGGAGCGACAGGGCCGGTCCACCGATGTGGATTAAGAATGCCTGAACACTACGTTTCCCCGCCCTTTGGGGCGTAAATGAGCCAACCAAATGACTCCATCGGTTCGAGAACGACTGATCAATCCGAGGCGCCTCGCAACAGCAACAACCACATAAGTCAAACTCGTCAGGGCGTGTAAAACCACTGACGCCACTTTTTATCTAGAAGGAAACGCATGCCCTCCCTGAGGTCCGTCTCCCGTTTTTGGTTCATACCTGGTGTGAAACACGCGAGGTAAACGTTACACAAAGCTACGCCACAAAGGCCGTGCTTTGATCATCACCACAAGACTTTGCTTTTCAACAGAAGCCTTGATCATTTGCATCTTAGCATGCCACACAGGCATACCATCCTATGCAACCGATATCAGTCACACAGAATGAAATCCGATGTCAGACACACAGTCCATTTACAAGTCCGTTCTGGGTCTGAACGAAACCGGAGGCACCTAGTACCCCGCATATCCATCGATCTCCAAGTACGTCTGGACGATCACTAACTGTTTCCATCTTCTTGGGTGTACAGCCCAATCAAGATCATCAGTAATTACCCAAACGACGTGAAGACCTCCGGTCTTCGACCATCGTCTTCATCTTCGACTTATCGTCGTATCAGTTATTCAGAATGGGATAAACCCGGTCTTCCCGAATAACTCGCGTATATTTTAAATAAGTGTTACACAAACACAACATACGCCTCATTCCAATCCATCAGTCACTAACCGTAAATTAATCAAGAGAATAATTCCCCAAATATTAACCCCGAAGGCCGAAACCAACATCAGATCAATATCCAGAAAACCATTCTACTTAGCTAACCGACAGTTAGTTTCTAATTTCACATTCATAGGGAAAGGTTCCCATTAATTTTATCAAAGATAAATTCTTCAATTTATTCTTTAATCAACTTTTGAATATCAATTCAAACTAGTCGGGATTAGCGAACCTTACCGAAGTAATCATTTGTTTTAATTTCCCAATCCCAACCTATTCATCCCATGAAGTAAAACTGGTAGTACTTCATCTCTAACACCACGGTGTTATCGGTAAATTCAATTACCATTTCACGTTCAAATCTAATTAAAGATTTAACTATCGCCTGGAGCAAAACTGGTGATACTCCACTCCGATTATTTCAATCTAATTAAAGATTCATTAAAACTCCACTTAGTTTTAATCTGTGACTGGGTTAAAGAATCCGTGTCATTTAAAAACACAGTTCACAATAAACCCAAAATCACCTTCATTAATTATCGGGTTAAAGAACGAGTGTTATTTAAAAACACTGTCCACGATAAACCCAAAAATCAATTCCATTAATTATCGGGTTAAAGAACAAGTGTTATTTAAAACACTGTTCACGATAAACCCAAAAATCAATTCCATTAATTATCGGGTTAAAGAACAAGTGTTATTTAAAACACTGTTCACGATAAACCCAAAAATCATTCCCAATTCAATTCCAATTAAATATCATTTTTAATTGGTACACTTCATTAAATCTAAATAAAAAGATTTAATCTTTTCTCAACTGGGTTCAAGAACAGTGTTAGTGAAGACACCATTCACGACAAACCCAAATCACATTCGATATTCAATGCAAGGCTCTGAATAGAAAATATCCCGGCTTATATCCAATATCAAATTCTACGATTAACAAATGTCTTATTGGAAATAACGATATAAATATATATCTTTCAAATTTCCATAACAACATCTGTATAATCCTGAATTCCAACATCGAAATATTCCGAAGACAATTTCGATTCAAATCCACTCCAATGCAATCATTGGAAATTTTGGTTATTTTTAAAACCCTTTTCGAATTCAATTTATTTATTTAAAAATAAATAGAATTATAATTCTAGTTCAAAACTAGTTCATTTCGATAAAAATCTATTTTTATCTTTTCAAATATGGAGTTTTTCATCCCAATTCTTCACAAATCATTTCTTATGATTTTACACAAATTATTACTATTTTTAATAATTTTATCAAGGCCCGTACAGTCGATTTCCATCAACGGCCATCGAACTGCACTTACAGCGACCTTTTTCGAATTTGATTTGGACGTAATTCCAAATCCAACCGTTATATTTCTAATTTCTAATATCCGTTAGAAAGCTCTTTTCGATACGAACCCAACGGTTCCGGTTTTAGGAGAATCCGACGGTCGGATCTCCCGTAATGTCCGTTTGAAATAAATGGTCGAAATTCACGAACTGCCGCGGCGCGGCGCGTTCTATTCAGGCCATTATATTATATATATAATATATATTTCGTCGTTTCTATTCAAAACGAATTATATAAATAGTTTTAAAATCGTTTCAAAACCTATTTCAACTTCCATTTCAATTCAAAGCAAAATTGAATTCTTCTTTATAAATTCGTTTCAAAATTCATTTCTATTCAATTCAAATTTCAATTCAATTTGAATTCATTTCAATTCGCTTTCAATTCAATTTGAATTCGTTTTCAATTCAATTCATTTCGAAATCGTTTTCAATTCAATTCATTTCGAAATCGTTTTCAATTCAATTCATTTCGAAATCGTCGATTTCGAAATCACTTTTCAATATTCATTTTTAAAATGAATAAAATCGATACAAATACCGTTCACGTCAAAATGGCGTCAATCTAATCAACATGGCTTCATAAATTTCTATTTTCAAATTTTCTTTATTTTTCAAATTGGAATGAGGCCCAATCAATTACCATATAAAGTTAATTATATGGATTTTCATACAACACATGTATATAATTACATTGAAAAATAATCAATCATCAACCAAAGTGCACTACACTGTATAAGCATCAAATATAGATATTCAACGCTTATAACAGCCTGTCAATCAATCGATCGACACATTTAATCAATCAGGATGAGTGAACTTCAAGTTTCATCCTAACACCCGTGTAGGGTTTCAAACAATCAAACAAATATTTTATCCGTGCAGTTGGGCGATGTGTAAAATTTATCGTCCCAATCAATGTCCTTCAAATAGGTGTACATAAACAAACCGTCTGGTTTGTAAATGAATATTTATTTATTCACATTCACGTTAAAAATTATATTTTTAACGACAAAACATTTTATTCCAACATATGAATTTCTATTCAATTCATTTACACAATAAAATGATATTTTTATTTTTCTAACATTTTTTTTTTAGAAAATTTCGGCGGCATAACGGCACGATACTAGAAACGGGACGAGGCCTAGCCTTATCCCCGGTCTAGTGAAGGCCCACGCCATTCACACATCAATCAAATCAATTCGTTATGCAAACCACAAAACTTGGAGTAAGAGTCTAACCTAGCCTTACTCCTTCGCCTTATAACGGCGCACGTCTAATCCTAACCAATTTATCGATTCGATTTTTCACACCACAAACCACATTCAAACCAATATCGCAATCAATCACCAAACAGCCAAACAAACAAGTCCATGGTCTGTGGACGATTGTGTCGGGTGCTACTAAACACCGTCTGCATCCTAGTATATATATATATAACTAGAAAAATAAATTGAAAGGTGAGAAATTCTCACATATAGCTATCCTAGCTCCACGGCTCTTCATTTGCAGAAGTCTTCGTCGTTTCGCCTTTTTTGTCACCTTCGTTGCTGCTTTCACTACATACGTAAAAATCACATTTTTACTTCGCTATTCAATATATAAAAATCGAATTTTTACTTCGATGTTCAATATATAAAAATCATATTTTTCTATCGAAGTTCAATATATAAAAATTCTATTTTTCTATCGAAGTTCAATATATAAAAATTCCATTTTTCTATCGAAGTTCAATATATAAAAATTCCATTTTTCTATCGAAGTTCATATATAAAAATTCCATTTTTCTATCGAAGTTCAATATATAAAAATTCTATTTTTCTATTTTCAAAACAAAGTATATTTTTCTATTTTCAAAACAAAGTTTATTTTTCTATTTTCAAAACAAAGTATATTTTTCTATTTTCAAAACAAAGTATATTTTTCTATTTTCAAAACAAAGTTTATTTTTCTATTTTCAAAACAAAGTATATTTTTCTATTTTCAAAACAAAGTTTATTTAAACTGCATTTAAACTGAATTTAAACTGAATTTAAAAAAAAAAAACTGCTTAAAACTGCTTTTAAAATTTAAAACTGATTTTAAACTTAATTTAAACTGAATTTAAATAACTGCTTAAAACTGTTTTTAAAATTTAAAACTGATCTTAAACTTAATTTAAACTGAATTTAAATAACTGCTTAAAACTGTTTTTAAAATTTAAAACTGATTTTAAACTTTAAAAAGAATAAATAAATAAAATAAAAAAAAACCTTTTCTTTGTAACACGCGAGAAGACAAACCCCAAATCACATTTAGGGTTGACCGCCGCTTTTGCCACCAACGCGCCGGAGTTCGATCTAACCTCTCCAGAGTGGGCGCCGGACCTCCCTGCTACATCGTTGACCAACTCAGCCACCTCGATAGGCCTTGGCGGCGCGAAAGCAGCAGCGAACGGCTCGAGTTGGAGCTACGAAGGAGGGAAGGGGAAAGGAGGCGATCGTTGGAGGAGGGGCACGGCTATCGATGCGCGGTGGGGCTGATCGGGGGGGGGGGGAAGGCGGCGGTGCGATAGGGTCTAGGTCTCTTTTTATTTATTTATTTCTGGAATGGTTCCGATGCATCGGGGGGGCCAGGGGGTAAATGGGGGAGAGAAATTTTTTTTTAATTTATTTAATTTAATTATTTAATTCCTAAAAAGATACTTTTACATACGACCTCTAAACGAGGTCCACTGCCTGTCGCCCATAGCGTTTCACCCCCATTCCGAGCACAATGGGATATCTACCGCAAGCTGAATCGACCGTTTCGATCAGTTTCCGTTGCATTTACATTTAAATCATTATCTTGAATTTTAAACGTACATTTCAATTTACCGGGGTCACATACTAACCAGAAAAATTCCAGAAAAATATTTTCTAGCTTCGTATTGACGATACGGTCCTAACAAAACTAGTTTCGTCGAATTCTGAGACCGTTTGAAAAATGGCCAATTTCCAGTCGATTAAAATCAACTAAAACTGGTCAAACGCGTTTTCCTTTGCCACGCTCACATATTGATTCGAAAAATTATGAAATTTGGAATCTAGCAATAACTCAACATCACGGACCCAACAAAACTGGTTTCGTCGAAATCCGAGGTCGTTTGCAAAACAGCGACTATTTCTAATTTTAAACTGGACATATCTTATCATTTCTAAGATGAAATCTAAGTTTGTTAACTTCGTTACAAAGATATAGTTATACAGATTCAAATATTTCTTGTTTCGTTCAATTCTGACTTATATTGAATTCTGTATATTCATTTGAAATTAGAAATTGAATTTTCGAACTACCGCGCCATTTTCCATTCCTTTTATAATTATATATAATTATTATATATTCTAACGACGACGTATATAATATATACGTTCGAATTATATTCAAAATAAATTTCTCGTCGATATTATTTAAAATAATTCATTTTAAATAATCAAAATTCGCTAAAATGGCCAAAATAAAAATTTTAAACTGGCCCAGATTTTCCGGGTTGTTACAGATATTTTTGTTCTGTATATTATTCATGTATACTCTGTAAATTCTTGTATTCTGATGAAATTGTCGTAATAAGAAATTAAATGTTCTTCTATTTGTGTTCTGATTCGTCTTGTCCTCAAGGTATTCCGTTCTTCCTCTTCTCCTCCGAGACCGGTGAAGTTCTGGGTCCTTACATATAAAATTCAGTTCAAAATATTTTGGGAGTAAGTCATAAAGATGTCAAATAATGGAGGTGAGTGTTCTAGAAGAAACATTTAAGGTGCTTTGAAAGAAACCCATGACATGATTATCAAATAAACCTAGAAGTGGTTTAGGTACCTGAAGCATGATAATTTTGGAGGTCTCAATAAATCATGTATAGAGCTAACAAGAAATAATCGTCGATGATAAATTAATAAATAATAAAGCGCTTATTTATAAATGGATTAAAAATCCCATATTAGAGTGAACCGTGATGTCATCATGAAATTTTCCTAAATAAGATATATGGACCAGCAGTCCATAAGATATGAACCTGTAGTTCATAAGATAAAAATAGAAATATATATAACGATAAAAGCGCACTGAAGTTATTGATGCACCATAAAGTGTCAACAACATGTTACGTGCCATGAGCATTGTACTTTCAAAGATAATCGAATTGATTAAATTAGTGAAAGTGTTTAAAATGTCTACAATATCCTGAAGCTATATAAACGATGAAATTATACTAATTCCAGAAGAATTTAAATAACTTTGGTTATGATAAAGAATGCAAAGAGCAAGAAATGTAAATTACAACATTGTTTAAAGTATTGTTGTGATGAAAATCTTGATATATTTCATGATGAGTAGATCACTTCCTGCTTTCAAGAATTGTTGTAATGAAACTCTTAATATCCATTGAAGTGGTAGTTGCGATATGCAAAACTTATTATAATATATAAGTTCCTGAAGAATATAAATAACATTTGTTGTTATAAAGAATAACAAAAACATGGATGAAAGATTACAATATTCTTCTAAGTATTGTTATAATGAAAATCTTGATATACTTCAAGGTGAGTAGATTACTTCCTGCTTAGTGCTGTTGTAATGAATATCTTGGTATACTTTATTCTTTTAAGTATTGTTATAATAATAAATTTATATACTTCAAGATGAGTAGATTACTCCCTGCTTAGTGTTGTTGTAATGAAAGTTGTTTTATTCATCAAATTTGTATTACAATATGCAAACCCAATTTGAAACACAAAATAAGGCATTTTAAATAAGAAAATATGCCTAAAGCATGAAAACTCATACGATGTTTTTAAAGATAAACTTAACTAAGAAATATCTATAAGTAATTTGGGTTTTCAAGACAATAGACAATAGTTGTATCAACTGAACAGATATATGCATGCAAGGTAATAATAAGGGGGAGCAATCATCGTATATGTTTTAAAATGGACAACTTCAAGTTAGTGGAGCATTCAGGATTTTAAAGATGCGTATTCAAGGGGGAGTGTTGCAATATATAAAAGTGAATATGCTTTTGATATATTTTGTTTAGTCCCACATCATGGGGATAAGTTTAGAATCTGCTCCAAAGCCTATATATAAAGGAGCCAATGTAATAGAAATTATATGCACACTTGAATCAATAGATTTAAAAGTCTCTCTTTATCTCTTATGTTCTTTCTAATGGCTTCTCTTTTATTATACATTCTGTTTTATTTTATAACACTAATGCATTTTTATGTGTGCATACTATTTATATTTATATCGTATATGTGAATTTATATTGGTAAGGGTTTGTTAGGAATAAGTCTCCTAGATGGATGGTTAGGAATAAGTCTCCTAGCTTGTAGGAGTTGAGTTTGTCCTTTTAGCATATCTATTAAGTGGTGTTTTAACAAGTATTTGGGTGTTTCTACTATTGTGCCTAGGTTTATGTTTACTTCACATTGTGTTTGTTTTGGAAATGCTTTCTAGCATAATGAGTATAGTTTATCGGCTTTCAGTTTAAATATTCATCTCTTCCAATATTCTCACCATTTGGTTTTAGGAACACTTGTTTGTTCTCTAGTATTTCTACATAGTATCAGAGCCTATTGCTCATGCGAGTTTCTCGATCCTGAGTGTTTCACTCCGACGACGGCAGCCACCACCATAGGTCGTCGTCCGCTAGATCCTGTTAATGCTAAAACTTTGAGAAGATCAGACTTCGTTGAGAGGTGCAATTTAGAAAAATAATCCTACTACCATAACATGCAGCATGAAGCTGATGTAGTAAGTAGATGCAAGCAACAAGCTAGGTAGTGCATGAAACAGGTGCAGTTGGAGACGATGTCGTGCCAGAACTGTTGCCTACTGCAAATTGAATTCAAAGCTCGTTGGAAGATTATTGGCGATGGTTGCACGTGAGGTTGCTTCAGATCTGGTAATGCCGTGGCCTCGAAATCTCCAACTTAGAAACTTGGACATGCCTGAGGATGTGGATCTAATTGTCAATCTATGCCTAGATTCACTCATCCTATTGTCGAACTTTTTGCTACCATGCCTCGAAGCATCCTAAAGATCTTGCAATACAATGGGAAGTTCGATGATGCCCAAGTTTCAGAGGAATTTGAGAGGATTCCTGCTGTTGAACAAGCATCTTTCTAGCGTCGTTACGCTTCCCATTTGCATGAACGATGGAAACTTTTACGATTTCCTTTTATGAATCTTTGACAAGCTACCGGCAAATTCTTTTGGTGAAGGCATTACTATGATATGTTGAGGTTGCAAATGGTTTCATTGGGAATTGTGAAGGTGAGATTATGGTGCTTATAGGTGATGACTGTGGATAAATTGATGAGGAATTGGTTGAATGGTTTGTTGAGTTCAATGTGTAGTTGAAAGGCTGAAACACCCCACCTCCGTTAGGGTCACTCTCAAAGGGAATGCCCTAATTTTGGTGGAGGTTTATAAGTATAAGTCACAGATATACAAGACAGATATAATAACACATATTTTTGAACAGCGGAAAATAACAACTTTTATTTCATCAAAATACGTGTTACACAAACCATGCCATAATTGTCTTACAATACTTCCAAAATCATAACTGCCTTGATTAAATTATTTAAAGAAGCATAAAGAAAACATAAATAAACTGCAAAAGTCCCATAATTGTTGTCCCAAGCCATAGTCCAAAAAGGAAAAGATCCAAGCAATACATTCTTCTCTTCAAGCTGGATGCGGAAACTGGTCAAGCTGCGGTATTCCATCCCTGTGGACCTGGGGGGGGGGAGAAACGAAAGAAAAGAAGGCGAAAGAAAAGCAGAGTCAGACATAAAGCCTGAGTAAGTCTAGGACTATTCTGTCTATGAATAAAGAACTGGGTATGATAAGTATAAACTGGAAATGGGAAAGCATGATAAACTAAGTTAAGTGGTCTAGGGTCGAATACTATCGTACCCCATATTAATCTCTGTACCCATATAAACTAGTTCCCAACAGGCACCCCATAATCAGGGTGAAGTGATCCATTTCTGATGATCGTCTCCTACTCGTGTAGTTACATGTGTCTTACGGCCCCCGTTGTTGTAGTTACCTATGCTGGTCCCACCATGGGGTGTATCAAGTCCCATGGTGGCGGCCCGACACAATCCTAGAATGCACAGGTATGCTACTGGTGCCCAGTGCCTTATTTTTCTGCACCGGAGTGTGTGCACGCCCGCACCCCATTAGAACCTACACTGCTGCACCACCGCCGTCGATTTGACCGCTTACAATCAGCCCAGTAATCGTGCCCCACCCTGCCTAGTTTCAGGGTATCATGATACGCCTTGTAGGGTTACTGCTGAAAAGGGTCCCCCGCTACTAGGTTTTCTATTTCTAGCCAACATGCTAAGTTGGTTAAGTATTTTATAAACCTAACCCCAATCAATCTGTTTAGTTTAGTATATTCCATTTTGATTAAGTATTAATATAATTTACTTAATCCTATCAATCCTGACTCAGCCTTAATTGTCTTATTAAAGCCTCAACCTCTCACATTAGACAGGTATTGTTGTGGCTGCCTGTTGCCGGTTGGGTCCGGACAGTCATACGCCACAACTCAGTCTAATCTCGGGTCCTTATTGGGCTCCGTGTTTAACCACCCACATTGGATAGGTATTGTTGTGACTACTGGACAGCCGGGCGGTTCCGAGCAGGTTTACATCACAACTCAATCCAACCTCCGGTTAAACACATCGTATTTTCTACATTTACATATTTTGTCTCTTTTCTTTTTATATGTAAATATTTGCAGCCCATTATTCAAATTCATCTTTATTGATAAAAATTTATTTATGCCACTTAATTGCTTTTCAAGATTGTTGGCATGCGTCAAACATGCCAACACATATGTTCTATATTTTTGCCCAAACGTCATTACCCCCGTTTTACACGTTCGTTCCAAGTTAAGGTGTGTTGGGTTTAATACTTAAACCCAATTTAGCCATATTAAAAGGGGAGGCTTATAACATGGTAAGGTAACATGAAAAAGGGGAGTGTGAACGCATGAACTTGCAACGAACGATTCAATTAGCATAAAGTAGGCACATGTGAACTTGCAATTGTAACATCATGGCATAACAATACTTAAACATGAATCATTCTATTCATATAATCATGGCATAAACAATACTTAAACATGAATCATCTTACTCATATGACTATGGCATAAACAATACTTAAACATGAATCATTCTATATGATTATGGCATAAACAATACTTAAACATGAATCATTCTATTCATATGATCATGGCATGAACAATACTTAAACATGAATCATCTTACTCATATGACTATGGCATAAACAATACTTAAACATGAATCATAGGTTCAACTAACCATGTAAACTTGAAAGTAAGAATCTAACTAAATTAGATATCATTATTATTGGCACATGGTCTTGACTAGAAATATAAGCCTACATTTTTATTTAGACATAATATAAACTAATCATGTTCATAAAATCACTACATGCTAACAAAAAGGTACTTACTTTTGTCACTAATACAAAAGTATGGTTCAACTAGAATTATCCCAATCTAATTCTTATATGAATCATGGTTTTTAATCCATTTATAGAATTATAGCATAAACATACCTAAACTTAAATCATGGTTTTTATTTCTATCTATGTAAACTTGCAAGTGGAATATAATTCTAATGTAATTCTAATGTAACTTATGTGTCACATATATTATCATATGATTATGATAACAACATAAGACTAAAAACATGTTTTTCAATTGGGCATAATAACAAACATAGTTTAGTCATGTTCATAAAATTAATACAAGTTCACAAAGATGCTTGCTTTTGTCACTATCACAAAAGCATGATTTTTATACTTGAACTATGATGCCAATTCCAACATAACTTCATATGAATCATAATACTCAAATGGATCAAACTACACTAAAGATGACCATAGAATTATAACTCATTTTGGCATAACAGTAAATCATATACTTGCATGAATCTCAAATAAACTATTACAACATATAGTTGTTACTTTCAACATGAATCATATACTTGCAATTATCAAATGGGTGTTGTAAATAACTACCAAAAACATGTAGTTTTCAATATGAATCATATGCTTGCATGAATCCCAATTAAAATTCCACAACATGAGGTTGTCAATATAAATCATATACTTGTATGAATCCAATCGTACACCATAGCATTGCCAAATCGTTTAGAATCAAAATAACATACAAATATAGATTATTATCGCCACAATTCCATTTCGTTGTTAACTTCCAACGCAAATCACATACTTGCAAATATCCAATCGTATACCATAATATTCCCAAATCGTTTATAATCAAAGCAACATACAAATATAGATTATTATCGCCACAATTCCATTTCATACTTTACACAAATCAACACAATTATTTAATTCACATCGGAATAGCACTCTACTTACAACGTATGATGAATCTTCAATTCAGGAATCTGAGTTCTGAATTTGGAGATGCTATCCTTTGTTGTAGGCGTTGCTTTGATTCAATTAACATTGCTTTAAGCTTTGAATATCTCCTAATTGTCTCTCTATTTCTGATGACTATCCTCAGTCTCTCCTCAGAAGCATGACGGTCTCATCTCCATTTTAGTTTGTGTAAATTAGGGTTAGTCTTAGATCCTTTTTATAGAGTTTGTGAGTTGATTTAGACCGTCGATGGAGCTTGGTTTAATAATAGCCGTTCGTTCAAAGGAGAGACCAACCAGGAGCTGACACCTAGCCCTAGTGACAAGGCAAGGCTCAGAAAATCGACTAAACACAGACCAGGCCATCTAGGATGGGCTGGGTTCGACCTGGCTCAGGGGCCAGGTCGACTCCCCAGTCGACCCCCAGGTCGACTCTAGAGTCGACCTGCCTAGGGCATGTCGACACCTAGGTCGACTCCCAGGTCAACCGGGCCTGGAAGGTCGACCCTATGGTCGACCCCCAGGTCGACCTGGTGGGTTTGGGCGGGAATTTTCCCGCCTACTCTGATTGGGCTAAAATTCAAATCTGTTTTCGAAATTTGAATTTTCTGAAACTTCATCGGGCCATAATTTGGTCATACGGGCTCCGTTTTTCGAAAACTCGGACTCTATTTCGCGTATTTTTCCGAGACGAACGCAATGGCATATCCCGTTTCCCTTAATACTATACTTTGTGAATTTCACTGTTATAAAATACATGGGGTGTTACAAAGGCGATTTAAGGTGGTTGTGAGGAGTGGGAACCGTTTAGAATCGACAATGGATAACGGTGAAGTGACAGTGTTGCACTGCTACTTGGTGAATAGACTGCATATTATGTGCATAGAGATTAAGGAGTGGCAATATGGCCATGTAGTATGGGATATTAGCTGAATGAAGGAGGTAAAGGTGGTGCAAGAGAGGAAACCGTAGTGCATGATGAGTGGTTCAGATGTGATGATGTAGCACAGTGATTGATTTTTTTTCGTTTTCCCAAAGTTACCTATGATTTTGATGGCCTGACTACGGATTGCGTTGGAAGTTAGTGATTGTGGTGGAAGATTCTGACGACGGTGGGCAAGTTACGAGGCGTGGCGGTAGTTTTCTAGTTGTGGTTGGTGGTTCGGGGAGAAGTTTAGACTTTGGGCGGAGAAGGAAGGTTGTTGATGGTGGTAGGATGATTAAATGTTGAAGAGAGGTGATAAAGTGGAATGTTTTGATCTGATGGGTTATCTTGTGGAGTACCGTAGTAAAGGGAATATAAGACCGATGACTGTCAAAGTTGGTCATTATGATGTTAGAGGTTTTGCATGAGCCAAGGAAAGTGGACGGTTTGTGATGATTAAAGAAATGTAAGGTGTAGGTTGCTCATTTGAAGGAGTGAAGATAAGTTGATGGAGTTGAGGGTAGTTGTAAGGGGTTTGGAAGTTGCTTCTGTTGGAAATAAACTTGGTTTTTAAGGAAATACTGATTATGTGACAAATTTAATTATTGTACTTAGGAAAGGCCAAGATAAATGGAAATAAATTATAGACTTATCAGAATAAGATTAGAGAAGAATCTAGACTAAACAAATATGCAAAAAGAAGAAAAGTCTAGAAAAAGAAGAGTCTAGATATTCTCTCTTATATAAATTATGATGTAATCACTCATTTGTATGAAGCAATATCAAGCAGTGTATTAAACTGATGTATGAAATCAAGTTGAAAGAAAATAAATAAAAATAAACATTTCCTGCTCATACATTTTTAAAATTCGTCTTCTTCTAAAATTTTCTAAAAGTGGTATCAGAGCTAGAAGATCCTTTCAACAAGAGGAAGTTTGAAATCATGGGATTTCTATTTTATTCATCAATTGTTCTCATAAAAGAGAATTATGAGGAATGGAGCAGTAGAAAAAAGGAGGAGCTAATCTCCAAAGGTTTATGGGAGATTGTTGAAAATGGCTATGAATGGCGTAATGACTTCGAGAGCATGTCGTAAATGGACAAGAAAATCTTTGCGAAATTAAAACGAAATAATTACTGTGCTTTTTATGTGATTGCTGAGAACGTCGATGAGAAAGCTTTAGATCTCATTTTTGGAGAAAGTTGTGCAAAAGATTCATGGAATCTCTTGAAAAAGGTATATGGAAAAGATGCGGCAAAAATAATTAATGAAGATAAGTTGATTGATGAGGAAGATCAAAAGCAGGATAGAGAGAGTGTGAATGAGAAGGAGCAAGAGAAGAAGAAAGAAGAGACTGTGCCAGAGCCTATGGAAGAAGAGATGATGGATGAGACAGAGAAGGAGGAGAGGAAAAAGAAGTCCCAGAAACAAAAGGAAGCTGAGAATGCTGTTTATAAAAGGAAGGATTTTGATAAGAAAGTTGAGTGTTATAACAAAGCTTTGGAGCTTGATGATGAGGATAATTCCTTCTTGACTAATCGTGCCGCTGTTTACTTGGAGATAGGAAAGTATGAAGAGTGCATCAAAGACTGCGACTAATCTGTGGATAGGGGGAAAGAGCTTCGTTCTGACTTCAAGATGATAGCAAAAGCGCTAACAAGAAAAGGAAGCGCATTGGTGAAACTTGCAAAGACCTCGAATGATTTTGATCCAACCATAGAAACATTTCAGAAAGCATTGACAGAGCTTCGTAATCCAGAGACATTGAGAAAAATGAATGATGAAAAGAAAGCAAAGAAGAAGCTAGAACAACAGGAATACTTCGACCCCCAGCTAGCTGACGAAGAGCGTGAGAAAGCTAATGAAAATGAAGAACAGATGAAACATGGAGAAACTGAAGAGCTTAGAGAAAATTTGAAGCACAAGAAAAATTTTGAAGAAATTTCGAAAACAAATAAAGAAATTGATTTGGCCAAAGATTGCAAAAGTGAATTTTTGGAAGAATTCAAAGACGCCATATATGACTCATTCAAAATTCATTGTACGGGAATAAGATGGAAGATAAAACATATACTTTTTGGAGTGTTCTACGGTAGCAAAGAAAGACAAAATGAAAGGAGTCCAACAAAGATTTGTATAATCGCATTAAAGACCATAACAATGACAAAGAAGAAGAAAAGAAAAAAGAAAACTCGCATAATTACTTTGTTTCTGCCAAAGCACATAAAATACAAAGAACCAAAAATCTTGCATCAATTTGCAAAACCAAGTTTACGGGGGGATGTTGGAAATAAACTTGGTTTTTAAGGAAATACTGATTATGTGACAAATTTAATTATTGTACTTAGGAAAGACCAAGATAAATGGAAATAAATTATAGACATACCAGAATAAGATTAGAGAAGAATCTAGACTAAACATATATGCAAAAAGAAGAAAAGTCTAGAAAAAGAAGAGTCTAGATATTCTCTCTTACATAAATTATGATGTAATCACTCATTTGTATGAAGCAATATCAAGCAATGTATTAAACTGATGTATGAAATCAAGTTGAAAGAAAATAAATAAAAATAAACATTTCCTCCTCATACATTTTTAAAATTTGTCTTCTTCTAAAATTTTCTAACAGCTTTAGGTAGTGGTTGGTTGTTTTGGTGCATAAATGAATGGTAGGTTTTAAGGGTTGTTAGGAAGTAGTGGTTGAAAAAGTTGTGATCTTTTTAAGTAGCAGAGGGTATATGCAGTAGTGTAAGGTGATTGTTTGCATAACCTTTGCTCTGTTGACCATTCTAGGTTGTGTAGGTGTGTTCTTTATGGTGCATGCATTATATGCACTCTAATGTCTTCTGTTATGTCCATGTTCGTGTATTCATATAGGTGCATTTGTTTGTGAATAGTTCGAATATTTGTTTAGAGAAGCTTTAAAAGTTGGTTTTTACGATCTTAAGCTGCTAGAGATGAGTACAGGTTGTCATGTGGACTAGATGGAATGAATGGACCTTTATTGTAGAGGTTTATGGACGTTCAAATTAAGCTTATTACACCTATCTGGCCTCATTATGCATGAGATCGTATAGAAAAATATACTTAAAAAGGAGGGTTCTGTTGCGAACTCAGGCTTCCTTGAAGCTGATTCTTCAGATCTTACACTTCAAATAGCCAATAATTACTTGTAGGACTCTATTGTTTCCATGAGGAAGTTGCTACAAAAGCAGGTGTCATGTTCGAAAATGCCCAAAAAGAATGCTCCAGCCTTGTGATATGGCTCATTAGGTAGAACTCACCCCCAAAAGCTAGCTTGTAAGGGGAGGGTGCCTAATGGCCTATATACTAGGCAATATTCCCATATTTTATGGTATGGGACATATCATTTCACCGCTCTTCGAAAGTCCGATGTCCGCGTCGGCCTACTCTATCGACACTGACCCGACGGTAGCCCTATTCTCTTTGGACGGCTTTCACTCGCCTATCAGTATTTGAATCCAGCCTATAGGTCGCCCCTTCTCATGGCTCGAACTTTCCGTCGAGCGGTTCTCAGTGAAAGCACCAAATGATATGGCTCATTAGGTAGAACTCACCCCCAAAAGCTAGCTTGTAAGGGGAGGGTGCCTAATGGCCTATATACTAGGCAATATTCCCATATTTTATGGTATGGGACATATCACCTTGTCTGAGGAAGAAAATAAGTTAGCTGTTGGACTTATTTTTGTGAATGAACAATATGGTAGATGGCAAGAAGAGTGTTTGGGAATATGTTAAAGCAAATATAATGACAAATAGGTGTGTATTTTGTATTGTGGTGCGATGATGGCAGTCATGCGACTGTCTGAATCATGGTGACGATGTCAGTGAGGTAAATTTAACATTTATCGGCTATTCAAAATTTAAAATATCACTATTTATGATCATTAAACCATGCATTCCCATACATCTAATTAACCAGCATGAAGCATGAGTTTCAAGTGGAAATAGATCTACTTACTGGAGCCACCACAATTTTTCAAGATAATCTTATCTATGATTGTGGTCGAAGTTTTAACCCAATAGTCGATTTAGGATAGGTTTGTCCTAGTTTTATTAAAATATATGTTTCCTCAGCATGCATCGTTTTGTATAATATACGTTAGTTTGAAAATTAACTAACCATGGATGCCATTCTTTTGTCTTTTACACATCATGCTGTGCACAGTGCACTTGATGTAAATATATGTTCATATTTCATGTACATTTTATTTTTTTGTAGATAGAAGGTTCATTTGTCAAAGGCATAGATTTCTTTCTTTATGAAGAAAGCATAACAAACTTAGAAGGACATGGGATTACAAGATTCCAAGTGCAGACACAATTCCTAAAGGATTCAATTTTGGAATTTTGCACAGTGGTCCTCATAAGAACAAGATTATATCTTCAAAAGGTAAAACAATTAAGTCCATCTTTAGTTTCAATTTCGTCCTTGTGTAAATTCATTGGTTTTCTATGTAAACTTTCTTCTGGTTTTTCAACAAGTTGTTCTTCAAACCTACATTTTTTAGTTAGAACTACTTCAGATTGAAATTTCCCCATTTCTTTCTTTCTAGAACATTTAACCATTGTGTCATTGAGCAAGATTATTTTCTAGTGAAGTTTATCTACGTTTCAAAAGTGCTAATAAAAAAATTAATACTACCATTATGTTTTCACATGAACTTAATTTTTTGTTGTATCATCATCACATGAACTTACAAATGCATGTTTTCTACCTCAACATGTTAACATGCAAATAATATAATCTGGTATAACCAATTTCTTATTCTTGTTCATCTTTCCGTTTTTTGTTTGAATTCAGAGAGAATGCGTTAAGAATTACAACTTAAAATTTTTATATATACAAATATAGATTGTCATTGTTCACTAGATTTGAATGCCTGATATTGTGATTTTATCACCCTGTGAAGCATATTAGCATTTGCTGAATCATGGAACATGTCATATTATTTACATTGGCATCTTTGATTGGCACATGAAAATGCATCTGCCAAGTTTTGTTAAATTCCAAGGTATCCCATTAGAATATGATAAATCATTCTTAATAGTTTGAGATGGCCAGTGCACTTTCTTGTACTAAATATTAAACCTTGCTTATTTGGATTTTATGACTAACATACGTATGATTGTATGATGCTCTAGATTTACGCTATGGTGAAAGACATGAAAAAAATATGTTGTCGCACTCATTCTCCTTTAAATGCATTTTGCGCCGATGTTTATACATTTTTACTTTTAATATATATAGTTTTGGTTAGCTATAGTTGTATGGATCGTTCTTTTTAGTATTTAGTAACAGTTGTAAGAGTTATTACTTTTGATTACAAATATTTATACCTTCGAACTTTGTATGACATACTTTTGATCATAAATATTTATATGCTTAATATAGTGCATGAAATACCTTTAATAATGGCTATACATACTATAGCATTATGTTAGTACAATAAAAATATTCTGCAACGATTAAATAGCTTTCATGGCAAGTAAATTACTAAACTGAACTTTCTATAGTGTTTTTATAGTGTTTACATTAGTTGTAATTATCAGGCTATGAAAATTTTACATCGTCGGTAGTTGCTATAATAATCAAGCAATATTTATCTACAACGTTTATATTTTTATAAATAGCAATTGAATAACGTCATAAATATTATCAGCATAAACCACAACTCTGCGTAAAAGTTTTATAGCAAGCAACAAACGCTATAGATATGAATTTGTATGTTACAAATCCTCCAATTAATAGCGATTCTGAAACACTATGAGTAACATCATTTATAGCAAGTTTTTTATAGTGATTATTAGGTTGCTATTATATACCTCTGACATATTACAACATGTTGATATACAACATTTTTAAAAACGCCATCGTATCCTTTAATAGCATTTCTTAAACGTTATAAAAAGGTCTTTTTCTTGTAGTGTCGTGCGATACGAGGCCAGAATTCTATGTGTTGAGAGAATCTTATATCTTTGACATCCTGATTCACCTTCTCGCCTTTCTCTCGTACTTCATGATGTTTAACATGATTCTGTTGCATCCTTATTTTCTCTCTCTAGAGACCACGATGACAATGATGTGCCTTATATCCCAGTTGTACGTGATTTTGCTGATGTCTTTGAGCCCGTTATGGGTTGCTAACCAAATGAGCTATTAATTTCCGTATATATTTGATTCCTGGTGCTCATCCTATTAGTCGGCCACCTACGCAGATGTCAACTAAGGAAATTGAGGAAATCAAGAAACAGATTGTCGAGCTTGAATCCAAGCAGGTTCATCAGTCTAGTTCTTCACCGTTAGTTGTTGTGGTAGTCTTTTCTAGGAAATCTGATGGATATCTTAGGCTTTGCATCGACTATTGCAAGCTTAATGAGCTTACCATCAAGAATCATTATCCGTTGCCCAGGATTGACGATATGTTCAATAAGTTAAGTGAAGCTAGCGTCTTCTCTCAGTTAGACATTTCCACCGTTTTTCATCGGTTACGAGTTATGGAGGATAATGTTCCTCTCACCACCTTTCGCACTCTTTATGGCTCTTATGAGTGGCATATCATGTCGTTTGGTTTGACAAATGCTCCAATGTTCTTTGTTGATCTCATGAATCGTGTATTCAGGGAATACCTCGATAGGTTTGTTCTGGTATTCACTGATGATGTCCTTGTATATTCTAAGTCTTAAGTAAATCATGTTAACCATTTGTGGATTGTTTTGAGTACACTTCGCCATCACCATCTTAAAGCCAAAATTTCTAAATGCCACTTTTAGGAGAGGCAAGTTCGCTTCTCAGCTATGTCGTTCCAGCCAAATGCATTTCTATTGATCCTTCTAAGATCGAGGCCATCCAAAATTGGAAGAGATCCAAAATGTATTAGAGTTTTGTAGTTTCTTATTTTTGGTGGGTTACTACAGTCGTTTTTTCATGATTTCTCTCTCATCTTGCCCCCACTTATTCGTCTCACCCGTAAGGATGTTTGCTTCAATTGGTCCAATCAGTGTAAACCTTCCTTCCAGCAATTGAAAGAACCTCTAACTCGTGATCCTTTAGCAGTTCCTGAAAGGAACCAAGATATTGTAATTTATACCAATACCAATCGTTGTGATTCGAGCGTTGTGTTGATGCAGCATGATCAAGTTATTGCTTATGTTTTTCTTCAGTTGTGACCGAATGAAATTCAATATGCTACACATGGTCTTGAGTTTGCGACCATTATGTTTTCTTTGAAAATTTGGCGTTATTATTTGCTTGGCGGGCACTTCATTCTGTTCACTGACCATAAATCCCTTTAGTATCTATTTTCTCAGAAAGAGCTTAACACGCATCAGTAGCGTTGGCTCGACTTTCTTGCAGCTTATGACTTCAATATCCATTATACCCCTGGAAAGGGTAACCATGTAGCTGTTGCTGTAACACCCGTAAAATGAGATTTGTAGCATTAAGAATTTGGCTACGAAAATCTTTTATTTGGATTCGTGGTGAAATTCTGAATCGTTTTCATATATACTTTGTTGAAACCGGTTATCATATGAAAAAGTCACAATCAAATGAAATTTGACGGTAAACGCATAAATATATGTGTAATAAATAATATATATATCCAAGAAATAAAATAATGAATGAATTTGAATTGCAAATGAAGATAAGAATGAGGGGAAAAATAATATATACAAGGTAAGAAATAAGCCAAATCAATTAATATTATATATAATTAATATCTCCAGCGCTACATACGTCCATCTGGCATCTCAGTGACCAAGAGGTCGACCACCCCTCTAGGAAAGGTGCCTACCGCCCTCCTAGAGGGGAGGTCGACCGCTTGGCAGCTGGAACGCGCAATGAGGCCTGGTTTGGTTAGGTTTTGGGGGCTAATTTATAGAAACAGACGACTAGGATTAGATCTAAATAATCCTACGGTTCCTGCTTACACAGGCAACTAGAAATTGACCCTAGACTCACACCTAAACTCTATCCATTCTCTCTACTTGTTCCTCTACTCTACCGCTATTGATTCCAGAAATAGGTTCTCTTCTTCTTCTACAAACCTATTATTCTTTCTTATCTTATAGATTTAGATTAGAATATATGCTTGGAATCACATGAAATATATATATATATATATATATATATATATATATATATAAGAATTTAAATTAACCGATTCTTATGTATATAGATATCTAGAGTTGGAGTTTACATCAAACAAGCACAACAACGTCAGATCTACGACCTTCCTAATCACTGTGAGTGGAATTAGAATTTTCTTAGCCATATTCTACATTTGTAGATTATCATATGGATTTGTATGCCTACGAGGATTTGGTATAACGAAAATATTAAACTACAAAACCCTCAAATCCTCTATTTTTATGTATATTCGCAAGAATTATGATTTCATATTTGGGTTTTGGATTTGGTTTTAGTAGTAAATTCAGAACAATTGGGTGATGTACTTCTATTTTATGTGATTTATCCTTTTTGTCTAAATCTTTTTTTGTAATCTAAAAAGGTTTACATTTGATTTGATTCATTATTTGAATAGTTTTGGGTTCTATTCAGAATCCGAACATATTCATATTTGATGCCAATCAAATATGAACGTTTTTATGTGTAATATGTAAAAGGGTAAATTAGATAAAATAAAGATCTATGTTTATATATATGTGTATATGTGTATGTATGTATGTATATATATGTATATATGAAATTATATCCTATTCTTGGTTCATTACTAGAATTATTCCGATAAGCCTAGGATGCAAATTGTAGTTGTAATTATATTTTATTTTCCATTACTACTATCTGTTATTATTCAATAATTCCATCATGCCTTGAATTTAACAGTCAAAATGTGGAAATTAACTTGTATGCCTTAAACGTAGGAAAAGTTGATAATTTTTACCTTATTAGAACGTTCTCTCGTTCATAAGAAAATTAGCATTATTTATACATAATAAATATTCTACTTATATAGCTTAATTAACGTAATTAGCGTAATAACGATGTAATAAATGCGATTAGGATAAGATTTGAATTTGAAATGTCCCTATATATTAATTGCTTGTTTGTACATATAGATGGATTGTAAATATATTAAATAGTGACACACAGACACGAGGTTAGTTTCCATTTGTGGTATAAGCCTGTCCGGAACTGAACGACATATCCAGCAACTATAAGTAGGTCCGGCTAATATGAGAGGTTTGGGTGCCATAAACGATTCAAATTTAGTACACTATGACACGAGATTAAACCTACTTGTAGTAGAAGTCTGTCCGGAGCTGCCTGACATAACCGCATCTATATGTACACAGTTTAATGTGGGAGGTCTAGTGTATATATATAAACCTATTGTGTGTAAGAATTGGTAGGCTTACTACACCTTGGGAAGGTCTTAAGTGGCTGAATCTCTTCTTATCTAGTTTGGGCCTTAAGTGGTTAGGACTAGGAACCTCTTCGAAGGTATATTCCTCAGATAGGTACCAAAGTCATGAGACCCACCCTGATTAGATTCGAAGTAAGTCTATGGGTCCTCCTCCTATGAAAGTGATTAGGCATAGTGGTAACGGAGTAGGGTAGTTCACGGGGGATGTCCACTTCCTCTAGAAGATTGTAAGAGATAAACTAGGGACATAATTGGTTTATATATGATATGTGCCCCTAGCGTGCTAACCAAATGTTTAAGGGAAGTCATAAGCGACATAGGTATTCTACCGTAGTATCAGTTAAGTAGTAACATTCACAATACTACTTCTCATATTACCAGTGAGAGTATAGACTTAAGAATGTTGACGTATTAGGACGGGGTCTTAAGAGGCTGGGGCCCACCAAAGGGTTATAAGAGTTCATAAGAATCCACCTTTTATATGGCCATAAGTGACCAAGAGTGCCCACGTCGCTGGGTCTTTACCCTAAATGTTCTAATGAAGATATTAAGCGATTGACTTGGGTATCCACCTCATTGGTCAGATACTTTGTGTTCATGTGAATGTTTGTGTGTTGCATAGACATACCTTGATATATGTTACCTGATAAATCTAGGGTATGGTCTTCAAGTAAATACTGCATTTCAGGCACATAGGATATTATGTTATGACCCCTCCCCTTAACATATCCAACAAGTCAGTATGTGGGGTGTAACACCCGAAATTTAATGCACTATAACCATACCTGAAGATAATAAAATGGGAATAACTTTATTAAATATTTAGAATTAAGTGGAACCGACATCACCATTGCATTTGTCTCGGAATTTTCGTTCAGATAGAACCCAAGTTTGCATAAAACAAATAACGTATGAATAAGGTATGGACATTAGAAGTTTGACAAAGCAAGCGGGAAGCAAGCCAATGTAACTGTCGCACTTGGCAAGTGCACTAAGGTTAATTTACACTAGCTCACTTGTGAAGTTCGCCAATATAAGTTTATAGCATTTGGACCCCATAAGGGTAGACCCATAAAAGGGTGTGTCGACCCTAGGGTCGACCCCAGGGTCGACCCACCCCAGATCTGAGCAGATTCGTTTGTCGAATATGGACTGTTTTTATAACCATATTCGTTTTTGTCTCAGTGCTACTTGTGCAAGAACTGCTTTAAATAGGCTAAAAGAGCCGAGCCTAAATCTCATATTTTTTGAGAGACTGCCTAAGCTCTATCATTCTTCTTCCTCCTCAAATCTCTTCAGAAAAATAGAATAATTAGCCCAAGTAAATTCTGATTTATACTCTAGAGGAAAAGAATGTATATCTGCAAATGGGCGTTCAAAATTCTAATCGAAGTGAGGTAAATTCTTGGATCTGGTCAATTTAGATTTCTCTTCTTTCTTCCCTTTTCTTTTAGTTTAAGAATTGTGAATCCATGGTTATTTAGGTTCTAGATTCAGTTAGGGGAGCCATGGAATGCTAGGTCTGGACCAGATTCATGAATTGGAAAACTTTTAGGTAAGTGGATTTAAGTTATACCTTTTTGATAATGGTATATTAGTCTTTTGGCATTCCCCATTAATATGTATAATAAATCTGCTGAAATTTTAATCCTACCGTAATCTGCTGAAATGGTTAATCTACGGAACTGTAAACCTACTGAAATCTGTTCAAATTAAGTACTACAGAATATGACTGGAAAGTTGGGGTTGTAAGAACTTGTAAATCTGTAGGCTTAAATCAAGATTAAGTGGAACATGTTAATGAAACTGTAAGTAACTAGTGGAATCTGTTAAATTTGTGGGGTTAAGTAAATATGTTTAATCTGATGGGGTTATATGAACCTATTAACCTATAATACTTAACCTGTTTTATCTGTTGTGGGTTATATAAAATACTTTATCCATTAATCACCTATCTGAATTGGGAATTTCTGTGAGCACTGTAATTATGAAATTTACAATGAACATTTGTTAAGAATATTATTGTGCTAAAAGATAGTAAATAAGAATTACAGTAAAATATGGAAGAATGAACATGCCTAAATTTACAGAAAATAGAAAATTGTAACCACACTTAGACACGAGGTTAAATTCAATTTGTGGTAGAAGTCTGCCAGGAACCGCCCGGCAAATCTAGTATCCACAAGTGGTTAATTTAATTTGAGGGGTCTAGTGCGTAAATATACATATAACGGTGCTATGACACGAGGTTAACTCCAACTTATGGTAAAAGTCTGCCCAGAACCTCCCGGCAATACCAACATCAATAAGTGATCGGCTTAATGTGAGAAGTATGGTGCATAAAGACATATATGCACATAAAACAGGATAGAAATAAATGGCATTAATTGTAATTAATGGAAATGAAAGAAAGTTACAACAGTATAAACATTAAAATGAACGGGGAATGATAATAACCTATTATGAATAAACCTGAAGAGGAAATGGAAAGATAGTAGGTAGGCTTGTCCTAGGGACATGTGGAAATTATAACTTGATTATAATAAACGATAGGGGGAATGTGATAATTTATGTAATGAGATAA
Organism: Allium sativum; assembly: GCA_030737875.1. Classification (NCBI taxonomy): domain Eukaryota; kingdom Viridiplantae; phylum Streptophyta; class Magnoliopsida; order Asparagales; family Amaryllidaceae; genus Allium; species Allium sativum. Next base: position 328,666,064 of record CM060926.1, read on the forward strand.
GTTGTACTTAATTATAAATTAAGTAATATGTAATTTGGAAACATGAAACCTGCTGTTTATAATAAGTAGAGAAAAGAAGGGAAGAATTATGAAATGTGGTAAGTTGTACTTAATTACACATTAAGTAATCTACAAACCTAAGAATCCGAATCCTGCTGATAAGAAGAACATGTTATCTATAAATCTGAGAATATGAAATCTGCTGATAAGAATAACATGTTTAAGGCTTATTAATGAACTTAAAACGGTTAAGTTATATAACTAAAATTAATAAGCAAGAAGAACTTGGTAACTTGAATAAGAAGTCAATATGGGTTGAAATAACCAAGTTAACTGGAAATCGGATGAGGTAGAGCAAGTGCATAATTAAATGTTTAGACATAAAGTCTAATAACACATTAACCTGAGGCGCTTCGACTAATCCGTACATCTGAAGGTAAATAACCTAACGGGGTATACCATCGGGGTGTCATGAGACACGTGGGGATCACACGTCCATCTGACTATTCTACCTGATCTACCTGTTGTTCTACTGATATTCCGCTGGCTCCAATGGATTGGAAGGGGAAACATGCGACTTCGTGAGACGTGCAGGGTACTCCTGGTAGTCCTCTGTACGGTGGCAGCACCGGGTTGTGCTTGCAGAGGTTGGGTCTGCGCATTACTTACCGGTGAGTATACCTTCACTGCCATGATACGGGGCAGTCAAAAGGCTATAGGGTGGCATAGGTGAGTCGACGATCTTGTTTCCTTGTGATAAGGCGGGTTACGGCCACTTTATCTGTTAGCCTTTGGCGGGTTTAACCATCTGTTTGATAGTAGTCTTCGAGTACCAGCCACCGACAGTCAGCATGATGCGTGATGTAGAAAGACGGGGAGCTATACCTACAAACCATTGGTCATTCACTATCAAGGCTTTGGTTGAGGGATAGGCCAATTAGGATGTTGTTCGTTGTTTTTCTGGGCCACGTCACTCGCTCTCAATTTTGTTTGTCTTTCACTAGTTGAGGAAGGGGTCTGGTAGGACTACAACCACCATGAAAATGCAGACCATAGCATCTGTGTATACATATATCTAAAAAGGCTCCCGACTGAGTTCCTTGTTTCTGATACAGCACTGCTACGGAGCTCGGTGCACAATAGATAATACGTGCGAATACATGCATACCATTTCTGGATGGTGTATCATCAAGGTTTAGGCATCGGGTACGATTAACGATACGTACGTAAGAAAGTCTAGATACATGTATGTTTGCTCCGTGTGGTGTATCATAGACTCTAGGGCATTACTCTGTGGTGGAATCTGATTCGAACGAGGGTGGCAGTCCGTACGCTTACGTAGCATGGCAATGGCGGTTTTATGCGGAATGTAGAGTTGTTATACAGAGATCCATATGTCGTTTCGGCATAGGTTGAGGGACTGCATATATTTCTGTTGGCGTTACAGCGGAGACCGTGCGAGTAGAGTACTATGGGATGTACCTTAATGTTGGGGGCAGCTACATATATACTATATTAGGTTAATCCACTAGGAAGAAGATGGGTATGACGTGTGTGTGTGAGCTTTGAGGGTTGTTAACCCAAGTAACCTAATAAATAAGAAAATGTAACTGAACGGTATATATAGGTTTATCCAAAATGTGTAGTTTAAATCTAGTCACCAGAACTTGTGTTCTGACCCCTGTCTCATAACATACTCACAGGTTAGGTTTGCGGCAGAGATAAGATAGCTTTGGATACTGGTTAGGCGGTATTATTATCTGGGTAAGGCTATATTTGATCATATTATGTTTTATTCCATTCCGCTGTGAGATGTTTTCAGAGCTCTGGTATGTTTATTATCTCTGTCTTTTCTGCAGGATACCAGACAAACCAACATGAGCTTCGGTTGATTAGAATTTTGAAAAAAAAAAATCGGTTTGTCGGAATTCAGGTTGTTACATCTGGTATCAGAGCTTAGGTTTAGAATTCTTATATAGATAGTGAGTGAACGTATTTGTATTTTTTAAAATATAAATGTATTATATATATATACCTAGATCCATAGAGGAACCCACTAAATAGAAAGAGCATAGTATGGTAAGAATTGGGATATCTATTTTGTACACTAGAGGAACGAATATGGAAATCTGAGACCCTTAGGTAATTTGGGTGGGAAGTGTACAGTATACTTTGTATGGAAGAAAGGTGAATCCCATGTGTTAGCATTTCAAGTTAATGCGTTTGGCAGTAAAACCTTATAAATTAGAAAAGGTTGGAAAAAAAATGGATTAGGAATATATATAGTTGAGAGAATTGACTTTGTGGGAGTATCTAGGAAAGCCTAGGTAAGTTGGAAACCCAATTTGAGTCTAACCCCATTTTGGCTTTTGAAAACTTGAAATTGTAAAAGCTTTTGCAAGATGGTTTACAGTGTTTTCAAGTTTTGATCTTAAAAGTTACAGTTTTAAAATATGTAAAGTACATATTGAGATTTGAAGTAAAATGGGGTATATTTTGGAAACAATGATTTTTTTGTGAATTTTTTGTCTGAAATGAAATTCTATCAGTAAAACGTCTAGATTATAGAGCATGAATATCTCACTAGTTTTTATGTTATATTGAATGAAAGGATTAAAAAGCAAAGCATTGAAAAAGTTGCATTTTGCTTAAAACTAGAATTTTCAGTAAAGAAAGTTTTGAAATCTCTATTCTTTAGACAATCATTTTTTATAATTGTTGCGACATAAAATTTTTTTGGGTTGACAAAATAAGCTGTAAATATTAAAGAATAGGTAAATGTTTGCACCTAATTGTATGCAAGAATAGTTGTAACTTGATTGAGTAATAGTTGTTCTTTTCTACTCCAGTTTTTGTGATTTGAAATAAAAAATGATTTACATTTTTTTTATAAAATGACATGTTTTATTTTTTGGCAAAAATAATTTTTGATGAGGAAAATAAAGATTTAGCACTTTTAAATTTTGGAAGGAAAGTAAAATGAGGAAGCCAAACCATGTTTCTAAAATCATGGAGTAAGCAAGGATTAGAGCCTTGGGAAGATGGGAAAAGTTTTGAGGCTATGAAACAAATAACGAGCATTATCTTGGAATAATGGTAAGTTCCCGTAGAATACGTAAGCATGGAAAAGCCTAGGGTGTTGCTTTGAAATGACTGTTAGTACACAGGCAGGACTAGTGGCGATACTAGACAGTGAAGGGAAAATAAGTGTTTAGATCCTGTTGCTAATTTTCTTGTTGGGATTTATCAGTTATTAGATTTTTGTTGGGATCGTTTTATTATTTTGTTCTTGTTGGGTAGTTAGGGTAACACCTAAACCTGTCAATGATCCCATGCTTTGAACTTTTATGTCTAAGGTGGGACATAGTCCTTAGATTCTTGCCCTTACTAGTAGCTATGTAGGGCGTTTGTTTTCCTATTTTAGTTGAAGGACTAGAAGGCTTATTTGAAACTAAAATTAGATCAGAGGATTAAGTTAAATAAGCTAAGAAAAGAGTAACGACATAACTAAGAAGGAAACAACAAATTCAGTAAAGCAACAAACATGACAGTTAAAGAAAGATGGAAACTGATGAGAAAAGGTGAATAAGAATAAATTTTTCCAAGATAAGTTGAAAAAGAAAATCTATAACAAAGAAAGTTTTCTTATGTTGCTGTGCTTGGATAGGAAAATAGGGAATCCTTGTATAATAGCTTCATAAAATCCAAGTACAATTAGAAAAAGGTACATAAAAGAAAAACAAAAGATGTGAAGTTTTCTGTTTTCCACCTTTTTGACATAAGAAATCGAATTTAGAAAATTAGATTTTTTCTAAAATTCAAAAAATAAAGTTGCTTGGTAGGGTTTTGGATGCAAAAATTGGATGAACTATGCTCTTGCCCATTAAGAATGTGGTAAATTTTGGATGAAAATGTTTTTTGATTTTCAAAATATTGTATTCATGTAGAATTGCCAGTATATTTAAGATGTATGCATCATGTTTTTAAAGGATTTTTAAATTTTTTGCATACATATAGGAGGTACCGCTTAGGCATACATGTACTACTACGTTGTATTACACACTGCACGAGTGTACAAATGTTTGCAGAAATTGGATGCACAAATGATGGATGTATATTATGCGGGGGATTATTTAATTTTACCCTTATCAAATTTTAGGGACGAAATTTCCTAAGGGTGGGAGAATGTAACACCCCAAAATTTAATACACTATTACCATACTTGAAGATAATAAAATGGGAATAACTTAATTATATATTCAGAGTTAAGTGGAGCAGGCATCACCGTTGCGTTCGTTTCGGAATTCTGGTTCAGATAGACCCTAAGTTTACGTAAAATGAATAATGTATGAAGAAGTTATGGACATTAGAAGTTTGACGAAGCAAGCGGGAAGTAAGCCAATGTAAATGGCGCACTTGGTAAGTGCGCCAAGGTTAATTTACACTGGTGCACTTATGAAGTGCGCCAATGTAAGTTTCTAGTGTCTGGACCCATAGGGGGTAGACCCACACCCTCACGGCATCGACCCATGGGTCGAACCAGACAAGGGTGTGTCGACCCTAGGGTAGACCCTGGGGTCGACCCACCCCAGATCTGAGCAGATTCATTTGATGCATCTGGACCGTTTTTCAGACCTTATTCGTTGCTGACTCAACATTGCGTGTGCAAGAGCACCTACAAATAGGCTAGAAGAGCCTATCCTAAATCCCATATTTTCCGAGAGGCTGCCTAAGCCCTGCCATTCTTCTTCCTCCTCAAATCTCTTCGGAAAAATAGAATAATTAGTCTAAGGAAATTCTGATCCAAGATCTGGAGGAAAAGAATGTATATCTGCAAATGGGTGTTCAGAATTCTAATCGAAGTGAGGTACATTCTTGGATCTGGTCAATTTAGATTTCTTTTCTTTCTTCCCTTTTCTATTATTTTGAGAATTGTGAATCCATGGTTATTTAGTTTCTAGATTCAGTTAGGGGAGCTATGGAATGCTAGGTCTGGACCAGATTCATGAATTTGGAAACTTTTAGGTGAGTGGATTTAAGCTATGCCTTTTGATAATGGTATATTTATCGTTTGGCATTCCCCGTTAATATGCATAATAAATCTACTAAAATGTTTAACCTGCTGTAATCTGTTGAAATGATTAATCTGCAGAATTGTAAACCTACTGAAATCTGTTTAAATTAAGTACTATGGAATACGATTGGAAATTTGGGGTTGTATGAACATGTAAATCTATAGGCTTAAATCAAGATTAAGTGGAACATGTTAATGAAACTGTAAGTAACCTGTGGAATCTGTTAAATCTGGGGGGTTAATTAAAACTGTTTAATCTAATGGGGTTATATGAACCTGTTAACTTGTAATATTTAACCTATTTAATTTGTTGTGGGTTATATAAAAGCCTATTTCCATTAATCACCTGTTTGAAATGGGAATTTCTATGAACACTGTAATTATGAAATTTACAATGAACATCTACTAAGAATATTATATTGCCAAAAGATTGTAAATAAGAATTACAGTAAATTTTGGAAGAATGAATATGCCTAAATTTATAGAAAATAGAGAATTGTAACTGCACTTAGACACGAGGTTAAATTCAACTTGTGGTAGAAGTCTTCTCGGAACCGCCCAGCAAATCCAGCTTCCGCAAGTGGTTAATTTAATGTGAGGGGACTATTGCGTAAATATACATGTAACGGTGCTAAGACACGAGGGTAAGTCCAACTTGTGGTAGAAGTCTGTCCGGAACCGCCCAGCAAATCCAGAATCCACTAGTGGTCAGCTTAATGTGAGAGGTCTGGTGCATAAAGACATATATGAAACTATGCACAAAACAAGATAGATGTAAATAACACTAATTGTAGTTAATGGAAATGAATGAAAGTACAACAATATAAACATTAGAATGAACATGGAATGATAATAACCTATTATAAGTAAAACTGAAAGAAAAAAGGAAAGATAATAGGTAGGCTTGTTCTAGGGGCAAGCGGAAATTATAACTTTGGTTATAATAAGCGATAGGGGGAATGAGATAATTTATGTAATGATATAAGTTGTACTTAATTATAAATTAAGTAATTTGTAAATCTGGAAACACGAAACCTGCTGTTTGTAATAACCAGAGAAAAGAAGGGAAAACTTATGAAATGCAATAAGTTATACTTAATTATACATTAAGTAATCTGCAAACCTGAGAATCTGAATCCTGCTGGTAAGAAGAACATGTTATCTGTAAACCTGAGAATCTGAAATCTGCTGATAAGAATAACGTGTTTAAGGCTTATTACCGAACTTAAAAGGGTTAAGTTATATAACTAAAATTAATAAGCAAGAGGAACTTGGTAACTTGAATAAGAAGTCAATATGGATTGAAATAACAAAGTTAACTGGAAATTGGATGAGGTAGAGCAAGCGTGTAATTAAATGTTTAGACATAGGGTCTAATAACACATTAACTTGAGGCGCTTGGACCATTCCGTACGTTTCAAGGTGAATAACCCAACGGGGTAGAATCAGGGTGTCATGAGACATGAGGGGAGCGCACATCCATCTGATTATTCTATATGATCTTCCTGTTACTCTGCTGATATTCCGTTGGCTCCGAAGGACTGGAAGGGGAAGCACGTGGCTTCCTGGGACGTGGAGGGTACTCCTAGTAGTCCTCTGTATGGTGGCAACACTAAGATGTGCTTGTAGAGGTTGGGTCTACGCGTTAGTACCCGGTAAGTATACCTTAACTGCCACGATAGGGGGCACTCAGAAGGCTATAGGGTGGAATAGGTGATCTGACGATCTTGTTGCCTTGTGAAAAGGCGGGTTATGACCATTTTATCAATTTTCCTTTGGCGGGTCTAACCATCTGTTTGATAGTAGTCGTCGGGTATCAACCATCGACAGTCAGCGTGATGCGTGATGCGAAAAGATGGGGAGCTAAACCTACAGGCCATCTATCTTTCACTACCAAGGCTTTGGTTTCAGGACAGACCAATTAGGATGCAGTTTGTTGTTTTTTTGGGCCATGTCACTTGCTCTCAATTATGTTTGTCTTTCACTAGTTCAGGGGGGGTCTGGTGGGACCATAACCACCGTGAAAATGCAGAACATAGCATCTGTGTATACAGATATCTAAAAAGGCTCTCGATTCAGTTCTGTGTTTTTGATACAACTCTGTTACGGAACTCAGTGAACAATAGATAATACGTGCGGATACATGCATACTGTTTCCGGATGGTGTATCATCAAGGTTGAGGCATCGAGTACGATTAATGATACGCATGCATGTTTACTCTGGGTGGTGTATCATAGACTCTAGGGCATTACTCTATGCTGGAACCTGATTCGATCGAAGGTGACAATCTGTATGCACGTAGCATGGTGATGGTGGTTCTATGCGGAACGTAGTGTTGTTATACAGAGATTCGTACGTCGTTTTGGCATAAGATGAGGGACTGTGTATATTTATGTTGGCGTTACGGCGGAGACTGTGCAAGTGGGGTACCATGAGGCGTACCTTAATGTTGGGGGTAGCTACATATATACTATATTAGGTTAATCGACTGGGAAGTAGATGGGTACGACCTGTGTGTGAGCCTTGAGTGCTATTAACCCAAGTAACCTAATAAATAAGAAAATGTAACAGAACGGTATATGTAGGGTTATCCAAAATGTGTAGTTTAAATCTAGTCACCAGAACTTGTGTTCTGAGCCCTCCTCATAACGTACTCATAGGTTAGATTTGTGGCAGAGATAAGATAGTTTTGGATACTGGTTAGGCAATATTATTATCTAGGTAAGGCTATATTTGATTATATTATGTTTTATTCCATTCTGTTGTGAGATGTTTTCTAAGCTCTAATACGTTTATTATCTCTGTCTTTTCTGCAGGATACCAGACAAACCAACATGAGTTTTGATAGATTAGAATTTAAAAAAAAAAATGTTGGAATTCGGATTGTTACATGGGGTAGGTTCCATGGACGAAGCAATGATGGAGTCTGAAGACAAAAATGAAGATATTATGCTATTATCAGTTATCATTGATGTACTGCTTATGGAAACTTTTAATGATGATTTTATTGATGTACATACGGGATAGTTATATCTTGACAATCTGTGTTCGAATTCTATGGTTTTTTTAATAAAATGGTACATCATATTTTGATATTATACTTTCTCATTCCGCTGTGTGAGATTTCCACAACGCAATGTCTATATATTATTCTGTGCAAATGTAATTCCTTACAGGAACCAACGACCCATTTAGAATGGCTCTAAGTTTTGGTTGGCCTTTTCTAGGTTGAAATTTAGGCCCATTTCGGGTGGGTTGTTACATTTGCTATCAAAGCATAGGTTACCCAATTATAAGGGAATTATACGTATGAGAGACGTATTTGTAATTTTGAAAAGGTTTTTCAAACTATACATATATAATATATGTACCTACCTAAATAAGCATATGTGCCACTTTTTCATTTTCTTCCCTTTGTAGCTTAAATACTATCTCAGGAGTATCCACTAAAGGATTATTCATTCTCTTTTCAGATAGTAGAATGGCTGATAATCCTTTCGAACAAGGAAACAAGGCAAGGCCTAGGTATTTGCCAGAATGGTTCCAATGGTATCTTCATACTATGGAACAAGTCCCTATTGCTAATCCCGCCCAAGCGATGCCTACAGCTCCTGTCGCTGAGGTAGCCTTTGATTTTTCTTGTTTTTGTAAGAACATCGAAAATCTTGGTAGGAAATCATTCATAGGAAAGGAGGGTTTTACTAGTGCCAAACTTGGACAACAGACTATGAAAGAATTTTTGAAGCCACTGGATGGCCAGACGAAGTAAAAAGGAGAATAGCGGCCTGGCAATTGAACGAGGAGACCCTTGAGTGGTGGATTTTACTATCTGGAGAGAATGAGGGATATATATTTACATGATCCGAAATTGATACCCGCTTCGAAGCGAGGTTTTTTTGCCAAGAACTAAAATTATAATCCAGTTGGAGAAGTTTATCCTTCTCAAGCAAGGAAGCCTAAGTCTGCAAGAGTACGTAATCAAGTTCATTGAATTTTGTAAGTTTGGTAGGGGTTTAGTGGATACCCCAATGAATAAATCCTTGAGATTTTTTAAGGGGTTGAACTCCCCATTGAAGGACACTTTGCTAACACAAGTAACGTTCAGAGTGACTTTCGAAACCTTAGAGGAGACGGCTATTCTGTGCACAACTGAAGGGTCCAAGGAGAATAAGGATGGTGAGAAAGGAGAAGGAAGTTCCAACAAAAATAAGGAGTGGTGGAAGAACAAGAAGAAAGAGGGAAAATTCAAGAAGGAAGCTAAGACTTGTACGAGGTGCAACTGCTAGGGCGCTGAGGCCAAAGATTGTAGGACTTCTTTAACAAAGGAAGAATTTAAAGGAAAGTGTTTCAACTATCACGTGGAAGGACACATGTCTAAGGACTGCCTAAAGCCTAAAGTTATCTGAAGTGGCCAGAATTATGCAATAGAGATAGCACCGATACAAAGACGACCCTCAAGAGACCAAGGTCAACCCGCATTTGAAGGTATAACTTTTGCTTTAGGAAATTCTGTATACACCTTGTTCGATTCGGGAGCAACCCATTTTTTATTGCTAAGAGGCTAGTTAATATGTTGAAACTTCCCATATCTATCTCTAGTAACCCTATAGAGGTGGCCAACCCTATCGGAGGAACTAAATATCTTGAGTTGTCTTGAAAAGACCTAGTGTTGGAGAATGACAATGTCGAATCCCTATGCGAAGCGTATGCATTGGATTTTATGGGATGTGACCTTATCCTAGGTATGGATTGACCATCATTTTATGGGGCCGTCCTAGATTGAGACAAGAGAATCATTCGTTTTAGGAGCCAAAGAGGATGTAGTCTGAGTATTCCTTGTAATGTTAGGAACAAGGATAAAGCTTTATTATATTCCTTATCACCTATTTTAGAAGGACCATCTTCGGTCCTTATAATATGTGAGTTTCCTCACGGGACTTCTATTCCTTAGAGAAATCTCTTTTCGTATTGACTTAGAGAAGGACGCTAGACCAGTAGCTTTACCCTTGAGGCATATGGCGCCTAAAGAAATAAGGGAATTGGATAAGTAGATTTCAGATTTACTACAGAAAGGCTTCATTCGGTGAAGTACCTCTGGAGCTGTTGTGTTTACCACCAAAGCTGATGGATCTCTAAGACTTTATGTGGATTATAGGGAGCTTAATAAGTTGACCAAGAAGAATAGTTATCCATTACCTAGAATTGATGATCTTTTTGACCACTTGGGAGGATCCCGAGAATTTTTCACAATTAGACCTCACCGCTTGATTTCACCAATTGAGAATTGTGGAGGATAGTAAGGATAAAACCGCGTAAGGACACCAGGTGGATTGTTCCAACAGGAAGTTATGCCCTTCGGCTTGACGAATGCACCCATCTTCTTTATTGACCTCATGAGTAGAGTTTTTATGGGCACTCTAAAAATGATTGTGGTAGTCTTCATAGATGATATCCTTATATTTTCAAAGGACCATAAAGAACGTGAAAGTCACATAAGACAAGTTCTAGGGCTACTAAGAAAGAACCAATTGAAAGTGAAATTCTCGAAGTGCCATTTCTGGATTAAAGAAGTAAGATCTTTGGGACATATTGTGTCATGCAAAGGCTTGGCGGTAGACCCACGAAGGTCAAGGCAATTAAGGAATGGAGGATATCTCCAAATGCTACGTGAAATGAGAAGCTTTCTTGAATTGGCCATGTATTATCGGAAATTCATTAAAGACTTCGCAAAGAATGCTACTTCTTTACAGCTGATAATTTTTATTTTGATATTTTATTGGAGTAATAAGTGCGATATAGCTTTCAAGAAATTAAAGAAAGTATTAATAGTGTGCCAGTCCTTATTATACCCGATGGTCTGAAATTATTTACAGTTTACACGGATGCGTATGGAACCGGTTTAGGAGCAATCCTTATGAAAGAAGGAAGAGTAGTTGTTTACGCTAGTAAACGACTTAAGGGTCCCGAGAAGAGATACCCAGTTCATGACCTTGAGTCAGCCGCAGTAGTGTTCGCCCTGAAAATGTGAAGGTAATATCTTTTAAGGGAGAAATTTGAACATTTTACCGACCATAAATCCCTAAAATATTTATTTTCTCACCGTGACCTAAACTTGAGACCGCAACGGTGGATGGAATATATTTCCTCATTTTATTTCATGATCCAGTATACCCCAGGAAAAGGGAATGTCATGGCAGATGCGTTAAGTAGGAAACTTGCAACCTTAAATGCAATCTCAGATTAGAAACAGTTAGAGATTCTCTCTAATTTTAATTTGCAACCCTCACTAGTAACCGCTAATGGTTTTCTTGGAGCTATGATTGTTTGACCCACTCTAAAAGAGAGGATTCTAAGTACGCAAGACCTTGACGAAGAAATCAGGAACTTGAAAGAGACCTTTCCTTATTCGGCTAGGTATTCGTTAAGGAACGATGGAAGCCTACTTAGGTGTGGATGACATTGCATCCCTAAAGATGAAGAGTTGAGGAAAGAAATTTTAGAGGAGTACTATAGGTCAAAGATGTCCATACACCCGGTGGAGATAAAATGTATAAAGATATGAAGAAGAGTCTCCATTGGGAAGGAATGGAGAGAGATGTAGCCGAGTACGTAGCTAAATGTTTAACATGCTGGAAAGTAAAAGCGGGGCAAGGAAAGCCTGGAGGATTGCTATTACCTCTAGAGATTCTCATGTAGAAGTGGAACATATTTCCATGGATTTTGTTGATGGACTTCCTAGAAGACACAAGGGAAATGAGGCTAGTTGGGTTGTGGTAGACTGTTTGACCAAGAGGTCCCATTTTATACCAATTAAAAAGACTAGGGCTGCATCCTTATTAGCCCAATTATATATCAAAGAAATAATCAGATTACATGGTATTCCATCCAGTATTATGAGTGATAGAGACCCTTTATTCACAAGTGAATTTTGGAGAAGCCTACAAGCAGCATTAGGAACAACCCTAAACTTAATCACAACCTATCATCCGCAACCCGATGGCCAGACGGAAAGAGCGAATCAGATCTTGGAAGACTTGTTCAGGGCTTGCATTGTCGACTTCATAGGAGTTTGGGAGAAGTACCTACCGCTCGTAGAATTTACATACAACAATATCTTTCAAGAGACGATTGGTATAGCCTCTTTTGAAGCGCTTTACGGGAAGCTATGAAAATAGCCAATTTATTGGTGGGAAACTACCGACAAGTTCTACTTGGACCAGACTTCGTCTGTAATTCCACAGAGAAGATTTCCTTGATTAGGCAGAGGATGAAGGCATCCCAAGACAGTCAGAAATCATATGTCGATAAGCAAAGAAGGGAACTTGATTTTAATGTTTGAGACTTGGTATTCGTAAAGGTATCCCCTCTCAACAAGACTATTTGGTTTGGGAAGACAGGGAAGTTGGCTTCCAAATTTATTGGGTCTTTTCGCATCATCGAGAAGATAGGATCTTCGGCTTATCGAGTGGATCTCGTAGAACTTCTATCGGGAATCCATAATGTTATTTATGTTTCTCATCTAAGGAAATGCCTTCTTGATTCTGATATTAGACTCGAGAATGATGAAATTGGGGACATAGGAAAACTCGAGTTGGAGTTCAGGGTGCTCAGTGCCACTGCAAAGGTTATAGAGAACGGAATCAAGTGACTGCGCAATAAAACCATTTGCCTCGTCCGAGTACAATGGAGAAATGATCCTGCATAATGCACATTAGAGACCGAGGATAAGATGAGACAGACTCACCCAGGGCTTTTCTCGGGTAACTTTTCCTCAAAATTTCATTTATGGATGCATTGTGGTTGCTAGATTGGATATTAGGAAATGCATACAACACAATTGCACAGCGCACTCATATAGAAATATATGCATATTAGAATGTTTTGCATACATACCGCATCATTTATTACACATACACGCTAGGATTCAACTCACTTTAGTAAGTCTGCGATTCATAACCACTACGAGTTATCGATGTTTATGAATGGATTAAAATTTAACATAGATGAACAACATGGATGCATAGAGTGAGTTGGGTTTTTCGCCCCTTCAAACAGACTTTGGGATGAAATCTATTTAAGGGAAGAGAGAGAATGTAATACCCCGTAAAAAATAAATATTAATAATTTATAGAAATAAGCAATTAAATAATAAAATATAAAAATGCTGAAAAATGAGATTTTGCATTTTTAAGAATTTGGCTATGAAAATATTTTATTTGGATTCGTGGCGAAATTCTGAATCGTTTTCATATATAATATGTTGAAATCCATGATCGTATGAAGAAATTACAATCAAATGAAATTAAACGGTAAACACATATATAAGTGGTTTAATAAATAATATATATATATATATATATCCAAGAAATAAAATAAATTGGATGAATTTGAATTTCAAACGAATATAAGAATGAGGGGACAAAAATTATATATACAAGGTAAGAAATAAGCCAAATCAATTAACGTTATATATAATTAATATCACATATGTTCATTAGGCAGTTCAGCGACAAAGAGTTCGACCACCCCTCTAGAAGGGGTGTCGACCACCAGTCGACCTCCCTCTTAGAGGGAAGGTCGATCGCTTAGCAGATGAAATGCCGAATAAGGCTGGGTTTGGTTAGGTTTTGGGGGCTGATTTACATAAACGGACTACTAGGATTAGATATAAATAATCTTACGGTTCCTGCATACATAAGCAACTATAAATAAACCCCTAAACTCACACCTAAACCTTAGTCATTCTCTATACTAGTGCCTCCACTCTACCGCCATTGATTCCAAAAATAGGTTCTCTTCTTCTACAAACCTATTCTTCTTTCTCTAATCATTTTTTATAGATTTAGATTAGAATATATGATTGGAATCACATGAGATATATATATATAATAATTTTAATCAATCGATTCTTATGTATATAGATCTCTATAGTTGGAGTTTACATCAAACAAGCACAACAACGTTAGATCTACGACCTTTCCAATCACTATGAGTGGAATTAGTATTTTCTTACACATATTCTACATTTGTATATTATCATAAGGATTTGTGAGCCTAAGAGGGTTTGGTATAATGACAATATTAAAATGCAAAATGCCCAATTCCTCTGTTTCTATATATATTAGCAATAATTGTCGATTTATATTTGGGTTTGTGGATTTGGTTTTAGTAGTGAATTAAAAACAAATGGATGATGTACCTCTATTTTATGTGATTTATCCTTTTTGTTTGAATCTTTGTTTGTAACCTAAAAAGGTTTAGATTTGATTTGATTCATTATTTGAATAGGTTTGGGTTCTATTCTAAATCCGAACGTATTCAGATTTGAAGCCAATCAAATATGAATGTTTTTATGTGCAATATATAAAAAGGGGTAAATTAGATAAAATAAAGGTCTATGTATATGTATATAAATGCGCATTTGTGTGTGTGTATATGTATATATGAAATTATATCCTATTCTTAGTTCATTACTAGAATTATTCCAATAAGCCTACAAAGCAAGTTGTAATTGTATGTATGTTGTATTTTCCATTACTACTATCTGTTATTATGCAGTTATGCCATCATGCTTTGAATGTAGCAGTCAAAATGTAAAATTAACTTGTATTCCTTAAACTTAGGACAAGTTGACAATTTTTACCTTGTTAGAACGTTCTCTCGTTCATACAAAAAATAGCATTATTTATACGTACTAAACATTCTACTTATGTAGCGTAATTAACGTAAATAACATAATAACGATGTAATAAATGCGATTAGGAACAAATTTGAATTTGAAATGTCCCCATATATATTGATTGCTTGTATGTGCGTATAAAATGGCTTATAAATAAATAGTGACACACAGACATGAGGTTAGTTGCCATTTGTGGTATAAACCTAGTTGGAATCAATTGGCAAATCCAACAACTACAAGTAGGTTCGGCTAATGTGAGAGGTCTGGATGCTATGGACCATTCAAATTTATTACACTATGACATGAGGTTAAACCTACTTTAGTAGATGTCTTCCCGGAACTGCCTGACATACCGAGCATCTACAGGTATACGGTTTAATGTGATAGATCTAGTGTATATATACAAACCTATTGTAAGTGAAAACAAGGACATGATTTGTTTATATATGACAAGTGGTCATAGCATGCTCACTAACTGTTTAAGGGAAGTCATAAGCGACATAGGTGTTCTACCGTAATATTAGTTAAGTGGTAACGTTCGCAATACCACTTCTCGTATTACCAGTGAGGGTATATAACTAAGAACGTTAACGTATTATGACGGGGTCTTAAGAGGCTAGGACCCTCCTTAGGGTTATAAGAGATCATAAGAATCCACCTTTAATATGGCCATAAGAGACCGAGAATGCCCACCTCGTTGAGTCTTTACCCTAAATGTACTAATGAAGGTCTTAAGCGATTGTCGTGGATATCCACATCATTGGTTAGATACTTCGTGTTCATGTGAATGTTTGTGTGTTGCGTAGACATACCTTGATATATGTTACATTATAAATCTAGGGTATGTCCTTTAAGTAAAAACTATATTTCAGTCACACAGGAATTTCTGTTTTGACCCCTCTCTTTAACATATCCAACAGGTCGGTAGGTTGGGTAGATTCTATGGACGAAGCAATGATGGAGGCTGAAGACGAAAATGGAGATATTGTGCTATTATTATTTATCATTGTTGTACTGCTTATGGAAACTTTTAATGATGAGTTTATTGTTATACCTATGGGATAGTTTTATCTTAACAATCTATGTTTGAATTCTATGGCTTTTTAATAAAATGGTACATCATGTTTTGATATTACACTTTCTCGTTCTGCTGTGTGAGATTTGCATAATGTAATGTCTATATATTATTGTGTGCAAACGTAATTCCTTACAGGAACCAACGGCCCATTTAAAATGGCTCAAAGTTTTGATTGGCCTTTTATGGGTCGAAAGTTAGGCCCATTCCGGGAAACTTGTTACAGTTGCACTTAGTCGTAAATTCGGTAGTTGTTTATAATGCTAGCCAAGTGGGATGTACTGGAGACTTTATCTTGTTGTGATATTTGCGGTCATGCTTCTTCGTCGGATTCTACCATATTATTTTTCAGTTTGGAAGCTTGACCATCTATTCTTGATCGTATTACTGATGCACATTAGGTATGATCCTAGGGTGATGCACCTCATCCAGCTTTGTGAGGCAGAGTCCCGAGATGAGGAATTGCGGGATTATAGTGTCGTTTCTCCCAGTTATCTTCATATGAAGATCCATATCATGGTGCCTTCTGATGCAACGCTTAGGCGTGATGTTCTAAATGATTGTCATTGCACTATGTATATCATCCATTCTGGAAAAATAAATCTATACCGACATGCATCGTCTTTATATTAGAAAGGCATGAATCGCGACATTGCAATTAATGAGAGACAAGATGAACGTTATAATCATATTCTTGAGGATCTCCTTCGTGCTTGTTTGCTCGATTTTTGTGGTTCGTGGAAGGATCACCTACCTCTTGTGGAGTTCTCATATAATAACAGCTTTCGGCGTTCAATTGTTATGGCTCTGTTTGGGGCCCTTTATGGAAGGACTTGCCGTTCACCTTCTTGTTGGTGGGAATCTAGAAAGAAGCTCATTCCCGGTTCATATTCAGTTCGTGGTTCTTCTGAGAAGATCATTCTTATTAGACAGATAGCGAAAGAGGCTCAAAACCGATAGAAATCCTACATGAAAAACCGTAGGATGTCTCTTGAGCTCTCTGTAGGCGATTTGGTTTTCATCGTGTTTCTCCGCTAAAGGGAGTTATGCGTTTTAGAATGACCTGAAAGTTGGCTCCTTTCTTTATAGGACCATTCCCTATTACTAAACGCAATTGATTGGTTGCATCCTTAATGTTTTTCATGTGTTATAGCTCAAAAAGTGCCTTAGAGATTTGGATTCTATCACTGATCTATCGGAGATGCTTCATATTGAGATTTCTCCTGATTTATCCATCATGCAACAGCTGGTTCAAGTTCTTGATAAGAAGGTGAGGCGCCTTTGAAGTAAAAATGTTCCGCTTGTAAAGGTCGAGTGGTCAGATAATCCTAAAGACCGTATCTGGGAAACTAGAGAGTCTATCGAGCATTTTTATCCAGAATTTTTTTCTTCTCATGATATTAAGGATATTTTTCGTCAACACCGAAGATAGGTTTATGGAAGTGGACCTAAGGGGAAATGGGGTTATTTAGCTCACATGAGTCTGAGTTAGTTCACCATTTCTGAGATATCAGGGGTTAAAGCCCAAAAGATTAGTTACTCTTCCCTCAGTGGGGGTGGGCATCACGCTTAGGTGGCTCAATAACCAACAGTTATCTTGAAACAAGGGTTCCCTAAGCTCAACTCTCGATAAAGGGTTAAACGACTTGTAGGAAGGGGTTCTACACTAACTTTGCGGAAGGGTCTAACCTTGAGTAGTAACTCGTGAGGATGTAGAAAGCATATAACATGTTAAACTGGAGAGAGCTAAAAAGTCACATAAGAAACTTATAAGAATTAGGGTTTAATCTTAATGATTACAATGGAAATCCCCAAATCAATTTAAGAATTAGGGTTTAATCTAGAGAAAAAGAGTACAAGAATGAGAAATGAGAAAATTGCCCGGAAAATGAGACCCCTGAGTTCTTATTTGTAGACAAATTAGGGCCCCTTTTGCTATTGGGCCAACAAAAGCCCCTATCGACCGCTTTTCCCTTTGGTTCCGGAAGCTTTGTCTCTCGGCCGCCTTTTCTTTTGGTTTCAGAAGCTTTGCTTATGGATTTTTAAGGTGTCGGTTCTGGCTCTCGGAAGGATGGTCCTGGTCTCTGGAACTTCTTTTTGATGTCATGTCATTTCTATCTTCTTTGTATTGATACTGAGCCTAGCGGTGTGGATAGCTTTCGGAAGGTTTCGGCTTTCGGATATAGGCTTCCGGTCTTGCTATTAGTTCCTCATGGAACTTGCCTTCATGGTTCAAGTGGATGGTTACTGGATTCTCCACCCCTGTCGGTATCAGCACTAAGAAAATTAGTGTGGATAGCTTGTCTCCCTTTGAGGTTCTGGCTTGCTTATCTTTAGATTCTTGAAGTGTATCTCGGCTTTCCGGAGGGTTTCTTCCGGTGCTTTATTAATTTCTTACCAAAGTGGCCTCTTAGTGACCATCTGATTGGGGTCCATGTAGCTAGCTCCTAGATGATTCCCTTATGTTTTAAACTCCATGCTTTTGATGCTTTCATCTTCTGATGTATCTGTATTAAGCAAGTTAATACCTATAGCCCTTTCGTCCTTCTGGGTCTCGGTTTGTAGGATTCCTAGTCTTTCTCTTCATTGGCTTCCGGCTTTGGATGGCCTTCCGTTATTCACCCTTCGTTCTGGACCTACCATGCCGGTATCCTTTCTTTGTAATTGTTTTGAGTTTGTTTCTTTAATGACGGTGTCAGTTGCCTGCCTTTCTGGTTGTTCTCTTATTTTTATGATGATCTGACACCCCTACGCCAATAGCCAATCCCGGAGTTAATTTTGGTAGTAACATTTGCCCTCTTCCCCGTGAAGGTCTATTTTCGAATTTTCAAGTCAAACTTTTGACTTTCTTTCAGTATTTCGACTCTTTATCTCTTGGTGTTCTTTAATAAGACCTGTTGATGGGTTTCTATCTGTATGGCTTGGATTTCCAGGATAATTCAATATAAACTCTTCTCCTTCTTCATCTCCGTTCTTTACCTGCAAATCAAATACTTGAGTAAGATTATCACTTCTAAGAATTTCTCAAGTTTCTTCTCGCGGAATTTCAAATTTGATTCTCTATAAGCATCTTTATTCCTAATATAACTTGTAATCTAAATTATGCACTTAAATCAAGTGGAAAACCGATCAAGATTTTGTCATACTTAATGCGATGTTAATCAATAATGATAGCTTCAACAATAATTATTAGCCGAAATGATAGGTTATTTATTTTCCAAATGCACCCTTTAAAAGGTTTAGTGTGCAAAACTAGTTATGTAAAGGTGTTAATTTTATCAAGAAGTAAAATGTCATGCTTCCGGTACGAGTTAATTCAATCACCATTACTGCTAATTTGTTTTTTCCTTGACCTTACTGACGCCATCACCTGTATTCATTTAGCTTCCGTCTCAGGGGTGCCGTGTCAGCTTGAGTGTGTCAGTAGAGCTTTGCAAACTTAATTTACCAGAATGTCTCGATTTTGATCTTACTCGTACCGGGTTTGGGAACCAATTAGGCCTTCGGTGATGGTGCTGAATTATTTGATCTCGGTTTAGTCACCATTGTGTATCATTGACAGTTTGATTTTCTTGGTATATGCCTTTCATCCTATAGATTTTGCCGTTGGGATAACTAATTTTATCACCACTAAAGGCCTAGTTTCTTCCAAATGAGGGCAAACTATGTGCCAACCTTTTTAAGATTAACACTTAAGATCGATTTGCCATACAACAAATCAAGCCCTCTATATTAACAAACTGTACCGCTATTAGATCTACTTATGGATGCTTTTTGCACTTTTATGTAGAAAGAATGTAGTGCTAATCACATATGTTATGAAATATTATCACCTAGTAGTGTTATGTCTAGTAAAAAGAGCCCATCAAACCAAAGGCAAGGGTTCTAATACTCCACGAGCCAAGAAGGAGTTTGCTTCATAATCCTCTGAATCACTTTTCAAGATAAGGTGTAGTCCATTCTTGACAGTTTTGGAATATCTAGCATAAATGCTATTGCGGCTTCTTCTGGAGATTCCATTCAGAATCCTCCAAAAGGGTACTTTGCATACTCGGCGATCCATATTTGGCAAGGGGGTTTCCTTCCTTTTCCATCCTTCCTGCTCAGGCTTTTGTGTGATCTGGGAGTTGCTCCTATCCAACTCTCACCCAATACCTACAACCTGCTTTTATGCTTAGAAGTTCTAGCACTTGCATCAAATCAAGTCTCTCTTAGCCCCAAGATCATTCGTCACATGATACGTTTCTCCAAAAGCACCGAATCTTCCATTTGGCGTGCGAATCCTATAATGAGGCTAAGAAGCGACCACATTAGCGAGACACAACCTTGTTAGAAGGGGAAACTCAAGTTGTTGTTGCTATCTTCTAAACACCGGAGGATCTTAGACGTCGTTCATCTCTTCTTACTGTCGCCAATATGGCCTTCTTTCTCCGGGGCAAAAGATTTTAGGACAATTGCCCATTCAGTTCTCTAGTGCCAAGGGTTTATCGCTGAATTCCGATACGTTTAATGAAGCACCTCCTATATTTCTAATTGTTTTAGATATAATTGCACTTCCGTTTGGAAAACGTTTTTTATTTTTACTTATTGGTCTTCTTATTCGTAGCTTTCTGACATAGTTATTTCTATCCAGGATCCGCAGCTTCTAAGAGTACCTCTACTCTCGATGTTTTTGTCAAATCTGATGTTGAATCTTCGAAGAGGCTTACTGACTCCATTATTGAGCCATATGTCAAAAGACTGAAGAATGATAAGTAAGTTCATTTTTCCGAGGATGTTGTAACCATAACGAGAACAAAGGAAATCCCCAACCCTACTGCTTTCGATGCTGATAAGTTTATTGACATTGATACTTCCCCCGATATTTCCCTAAGAAACCGAACTGTAAGTGGTTCCACGCCACCTATCTTTTCTAGGGAACTCAATGTTAGAAAGCACAGTCCATTCACCACTTCCTCTTCTCAACGTGGTCTTCATCATGTTCTGTCCCCATCGACATTGGATTTTGATATACTTGCGAATCTTTCTCTTTTATCTGTCGAAGTTGCTACCATTTCGCAGCCTTCATTGTCTTCAGGATCAGATGATTTTCACCAGCGACTAATCAAAGACCAACTTTTGGTATTAGCCTACTCTCTTCAGCTTCTTTTTTATTATGCCACCCTCATACAGAGCTCAACTTGTTCTTTTTCTTATCTTTTAGGTGATGAGAAGTTGGATCCTGTCTAGGGGATTGGCCTTTTCATCTTCTGTGGTAATTGCTGCTCTTAGGGTGGAAAATAAGACTTTAAACGATAAGGTTGATATCCTATTGCGGGAAAAGACAGAAAGCGATAGTGAATACAAAAGATTGAAGGCTTTGCTGGAGGAGGAGAACGAGGCTAAGGACATGTTATCGGAGCAGGTCGAGAATTTTAAGAATGAGAAAACAGAAATGGAAATCGATCATGCCATCGAACTGGACAAGATAAACAACAAGCTTTCTACTGCAAAATGAATAATTTATGAGACTAGTGATAGGATATCTGATTTTCTGAAAGTTCATCTCCATAATATTGTTATGGAATACTATGAAGATGCACTCTTCCTCGCATTTTCTGATAACCATAAGAAATTTCAGGGATTGATTTTACTTCAGTGCATCCCTCCGTCAGGAGTAGATTTTTGGAAAGAATCAAGAAGGTTAAGCGAGAAGGTAAGGTTCCTCCGAAGGACAAGATGAAACCCGAGTCTTTTCTATTCATTGAGGAGCTTCCTAAGGATTTTGACAATAAGGAAGAAAAAGACTTGCCTGCTGACGAGAGGACGAGTGGAGATGGGAGTCAACGAGACGAGTCTGGCAGGGACGGTGGAGATTCTTCTTCTACTGCTACGGAGATACCTGATTTTGAAGGGACCACTACTTTCTCCTTTTGCACCTTACCTGCTCGAGGCCCAATTACAACTCCCACCAAGGAGGAAGATTCTTCAGAACCAAAGGATAAAGGAATTTCTGTTCGTCCGGACATCTCTGCCTCACAGGTATGGCTCTCACTCTTAAAATTTTTTCTCCCCTCTTAAGTTTGTATCAATAATTAGCTTCCTTATATTGCGGCAGATCCTTGCTTCTCCAAAGGTGTAAGCCATAGTAATACTTTATATCCATTATTCTTAGCTACAAAGGACCTTCAGGGGGCTTGTTTCATAAACCTGCAGGAAAACATCTAGTAGAAAGGCTTAGATGTTTTTTTGCATTAGACGCTCTTAACTTCTTCGTGACTTGTGGTTTAATTCTCATAATACTTGCGATCAATTGTATTGTATTAATATGCACAATGTGGATGGTATGTCTACTGACTAGTAGATTTGTGTTGTCATGATCTTGTGGATGTGTATGTTTGTTGAAAAAAATTTAGGAGTTGTATGGTAGAAGTTTATGTGGTTGTTTTCCTTTAGTATGTACAATATTATTAGTATCATTATTGGCAATTAGATTTTGCACATCACTGTACTTCGTCTTATCCGTGACTAGGAGGATCAATTCCATACCCCCTTCACAATTCAGGGAAGAACCTTTGACCATCACCGGTCACAATGATATCTTTGGAGGGATGGAAAAGGATGTATTATCTACAAAAGGTAACCATCAAAAACCTTAAGGAACAATTATCCTATTTGGAGAATCAAATCAAAGAGAAAAATGAGACTATTCACGAGCCGCAATGCCAACTAAAGGTTGGTCCCTCTACTAGCTTAGATATGGAGATAGGCAAACTATATCATTGAATTGACAAGTTAGAGACTGAATTGAAGAAAACAGAGGTAGGTTATGCCTCCCTAGAAATTTCTTTACATAATCCTGACTCGGATTGACAGACTTGGCCGCCATGAATCTCTTTTGTGCCAAAATATGATACTGTAACAACCCGCATTCTACGTATCAGAGGATCATAAAATATTTTTATTTTATTTCTTGAAGGTTGGATCATTCTCATATTTTAATATGTTGTTTATAAGTATGTGAGACATGTCCATAATTTTTGCCAGTTTTATTTGTGACTGTCTTGCCCCTATCATTCTTGTACAGGGAATATCTTTTGATTCAGATCAAATCAAGTGTTGAAACCTATTCCATTGGAAAGGAAATTATGTTTCCCATTCTGTAGAGTGGTTACATTAAAGATTTGGCTTAGCAGTTTGAGAGGAATCGTTGTTTTAAGGTTTTACAGTTGGTTGTTCATGTTTGTGAACCATTAGTGGGCAGATTTGGAGAGGCCCTGTAACAACCCGGAAAATCTGAGCCAGTTTAAAAAAATTTATTTGGCTATTTTAGTGGATTTTAAATATTTAAAATAAAATATTTTAAATAATAATGACGAAAATTATGTTTGAATCGATGTTTGAAAACAAATATAATTATTTTAAATTATAAACAAGGCCTGAAATGGCGCGATAGTTTCAAAATTTCAATTCAAACTTTGACTGAGTGTACTGGGTGCAAAATAAGACGGATTTTAGTGAAGCCAAAAATATTTAAATCTGTTAATGAATATCTTACTAACGAATCTGAAAAATCGAAGTTTCATAGAGGGAATCAAAAGTTATGGCCAAATGAATTTTCAGAAAGGTCGCTATAGAGAATATATCACCCTTGAAAATAGACATTTTGCAAACGACCACAGAATTCAACGAAACCACTTTTGTTGGATCCAGAATGTCAAATTATTGCTAGGTTTCAAATTTCATAATTTTTGAAGTTAATATGTGAGCGTGGCAAAAGAAAATGTGTTTGGTGAATTTCTGTTAAATTGGATCGACCAGAAAATGGCCATTTTTCAAACGGTCTCAGAATTCGAAGAAACTAGTTTTGTTGGGACCGTATCATCAAAACATAGACGGATTTTTTTTTCTGGAATTTTTAGATTCAGTATGTGGCCCCGGTAAATTGAAATGTACGTTCAAATCAAATATTGAATGTTTTATATTTTAATTTGAAGGAAAACTGACTGAAACAGTCGAATGGGCCTACGAAACATATCCCATTGTGTTTGGGATGGGGGTATATAGCTAGGGGCGGCAGTCGTTGGGTTTGGATTGGAGTTTGTTTGGAGAAAACCCTTATTTTTGAAATTATTAACCATGGGCCAATCATATAATTTCTTCCATAAATTATAAATATAAAAAAAATCGAAAAACCCCCGACACTACAGATCGAACGACGGAAACTTCTTCCTCGCTTCTCTCCTCGATTCCTCTCAATCCGCTCAAAATTAGACCTCCATCTTGTTGGGGATTTTGTAGAGCTCGTCAAGATCTTCAAATCCATACCAAGTTTGGATTTTTTTCATTGAGCAATTTGAGAGATCCGTTGCTTGGAAGTTTTGAACTTCAACCCGCCACCGCCGTTAATCCTGAACGTCGAACTAGAGGGGACCACCAATGTCAGGAGCAGATTTCCAAGCTCTTCAACGCTGTACCCTCTGATCGACGCCTCGCTACACAATTTGATCGAAAAATGAAAACCTAGTTTCGAAGATTTTCAGAGAGGTACGGCTTTATATTATTTAAACTATTCTATAGCACTTTAAATCGCTACGATTTATGATTTCACTGTAAAAATCATATCTTTCTCGTTTGTTGACGAAATCCAGTAAAACAAGAGACAGTGGACTCGTGTGGATGTCTTCTACATTCTAGAAGAGACCGCATATTTTTCCTAAGCCTTCTGCTATTTTTGGTGGAGTGGAACCCAATGTGAGACTTCTAATTTATAAACGATATGGAAAACAATGATGTATAAATTATATAGTCGATGTATGAGTTATATAAGCGTTGTACACCTCATGGATAAGCGTTGTATAAGTTGTATGTTCGATGTATAAGTTATATATGCATTGTAAAAATTATATATGCGTTGAAATGAAGTGAAATGAAATTGAAATATATTTATATACGAATATATATATATATATATATATTTATACTCCCCTCATCCACAGACCATGGACAATATTTATTGGTTGTGATATTGTTTGGATTATTAGTTGATGTGAAATTTGGTGAAAATCATGAATGATTGATTGTGGTTGAAAAATACCTGTTTGTGGTTAAGAATCATTTTGGATGAAACCACATAGGATTAGTATATGGAAAAGAAAAATATAAACATGCTCGTCTGCGAACGAATTAGATGCATGAAATCCCCGTTGTCAAAAAACGCGAGGTTTTAAGGTAGAGCGAGGAGCCGTACTAGGGACGGTGTCGATTTTAACTACCCTGCCGTTATGCTACCGAAATTTTCAATAATATTCATGTGTTAGAATTATTTTCATGTGTTGAAAACTATATTCATGTGCTAAATAGAAATCCGTGTGTTTAATGAAGCTCATGTGTTGAATAAATTCTTTGAAAGATAAAAATAAGATTTTTATTATTATATCAACTATAGAAAATATTCATGTGTTAATTAAAGGACTAGAACGATAAAAATCATATTTTTATCATATGTGTGAAGTCAAAAACATTCATGTGTTGAATATATAGATTGAACAATAAAATCTACATTTTTATTGTGAAAATGAAGTGCTAAAAATATTCATGTGTTGAATAAATATTTTGATGATAAAAATATCATTTTTATCAAATATATAAAGTGAAGATGGTTTTGAAATCGAAAAAAGAATTATATTTATATATATAAATATAATTAAAATAAATCGAACAACAAAGCTGCAGTTTGTGTTTTGAAACCGTGATTTCAAACGATTAGTGCGGGAGATCCGACCATCGGATTTTCCCGAAACCGAAACCATTGGGTTCGCTTTGGAAATATCATTCCAACGACACCCCCTTTGTGAAGATCGAATGGTTAGATTGTCTGGAATGTTTAATTCAAATCTGA
Source organism: Allium sativum (assembly GCA_030737875.1). Taxonomy (NCBI): domain Eukaryota; kingdom Viridiplantae; phylum Streptophyta; class Magnoliopsida; order Asparagales; family Amaryllidaceae; genus Allium; species Allium sativum. Next base: position 328,691,773 of record CM060926.1, read on the forward strand.
AGAAAAACAGCGCTAGAATCGATTATATTTATATTTATATATATATATATATAAATATAATTAAATTAAATCGAATAACGACGCTGCAGTTCGTATTTTGAAATCGTAACTTCAAACGATTAGTGCGGGAGATCCGACCGTCGGATTTTTCCAAAACTGAAACCGTTGGATTCGTTTTGAAAAGATCTTTCTAATGATATAAAAATTGTGAGGATCCAACGGTTAGATTTTCAGATATGTGTTAATCCTGAAGAAAAACAGCGCCATGGTCGCTTTATAGCCTGAAGCGTTGTTCGAATGAATTGGCTATTTTTAAATAAATAAAAATAGCGATAAATCATGATAAAATATTATAAATGATATGGAATGGAAATAAACTGAATTTTCTCGATTTATGTGATATTTGATGGTTGAATGTGTTTGGCTCGAAAATTACATTAAAGAACAGAATTAGTGATATCGAATAATTTAACCATTGAAATGAATTGATTTGAAATCCTAAATATACATGAATTATTTGAAAAGGCCGAGATGATTCTCATTTCAAATAACTGATCGACGAGAGAAAGTCGAAGATATGAAGACGGTGCAAGACCGATGATCTTCACGTCGAATGGAGGGGTGCTACTGATGCTCATGATAGGAGTAGCTACCTTGAAGGGGCTGAAGTAGTAGCCGTCCGGACGTATTTTTGATTGTACGGATATGCGAGGTATTGAGTGCCTCCGGTTTCGTTCATACCCAGAATGAACTTGTAAATGGACTGTGTGTCTGACATTGGATTTTGTTCTGTGTTGATTGATCTCTATTAAATATATATCTGTTTGGCGGCGGAGAATTTATTCTCTTGCTTAACGCCCTTCTCTGAGACGTACGAGCTCAGAGGTTATATATCGATAGAAATCAGTCGCATGGAGTGAATTTCCTGTGTGGCATGCCTATGTGGCAGATGATCCAGGCTTCTGTTGAAAAGAAAAGTCTTGTGGTTGATGATCAAAGCACGGCCTATGTGGCATAGCTTTGTGTATAGCGTTGTTTCGCGAGCCTCACACCCCGGAATGAGCCAGAAACAGGAGAGGACATCAAGGAGGACATGCATTTTCTTCTAGCTAGGAGTGGTGCTTTGGGTTTTGCATGCCCATGTATTTTATTTATGGGGATGATGGAAAGCGAGGCCTCGGTTAGTTCGGTCTCTTAGGAGCCGATGATTTGGTCAGATATGACCAGTGACGCCCCATAGGGCGGGGAAACGCAGTGTTCAGGCATTATGATCCACATTGGTGGACCGACTCTGATGATCCAAGGGAAAGTTGCAGCTGTTCCCGAGGGGAGGGCTAGAGCATCTCGAATTCAGTAAGGACTATCTTTTGCCTTGGTTCATGACGGAAATCCAATTTCCAAATACGACATCGTGCGGTTTTTATTGTATACCTATATATGGCGACATAGTGGTATGGAGGCATTAATGCCGTCTATGATTGATACTTATGATTTGAAATTTGTTTTTGAAACATATAAACACTAGTAATATAACATATTAACGAACTCGTCAGAAATAGAACCAGTAGTGTTCTAAGACGAATCGCTCATACAGATAGGATCAGTAATATCCTAGTATGAGTAAAGCAGAATGAGATACACCCTGATAGACACACTTACATTCAAGTATATGTCTCTATGTTTTAAAATTACCTATTCTGTTGGTCTAACACTTTGTCCGCTATTTGCAGACATTGAAAAATGAGTGTCAGAAACAGAAGGAATGCATAGCCAGATCTAGAAGCTCTATTAAAGAAATATCGAAATCTGGGCGGAGTATCATTCTCGGGAAATGAATCCATTAGTCAAACCCAAGATTGGGTGCGGTCTGCTAAAAGAATTCTTGAACGTCTCCAACTGGGAGATGATCAGAAAAGATTATTGGCATCTTGGGCAGTCAAAGACGAAGCTTTGTTCTGGTGGGAGACAATCATTAAGGATAATCCAGAAGGTGATATCACCTGGGGTAGGTTCAAAGAGATTTTCAGTGAAAGATTTACTCTTCTAGAAGCAACTGAGCGGTTATGTGGTGAATTCTACTATCTAATACAAGGGGATATGAATATTCCAGAATATCATAAGAGAATCAATGAACTTTCTCGTTTTGCCCCGCATCTGATTCAAAATCCAAAGAGGAAGAATCTGAGGTTTATTAATGGTCTTCAAAGGAAATACCAGAATAAAGTAATGGGGCATGTGAAGCTTCCTTTTTCTGAAATGATATACATGGCTTACCAGTATGAAGATCTAAATAATCGAGGTCTTTTAGTCGACGAAGAGGAAGTCAGTTCGAGCAACAAAAAGAAAACTGAAACTAATAGCCCAGAGACAAGTACACAGGTTGAGCCAAGTACGACGTCTAGAGTCAGAAAGAAGCCTCGATTCAATAGGAGAAAGGTTAAATCTGAGGAAGTGCCAATAACGACTGCCACATGCTCGTGCTGCAATAGGTGAGGACATTTGGCGATAAATTGTAAATCTTGGAACGAATGGAAGAAGGATAAATCTGAACCCAAGTGCAAGTTTCAAGAGAATAGAAGATGCAATCTTTGCCATCGGGCTGGCCATGTAAAGCAGGATTGCCAGCTATTAAAGAAACCGGAAATAGTACAAGTGAATGAAGTGGCAGAAACTTCTGAACCCTCGGCTAGTCAAGCAAGGGAAAATGTTTTAGAAGGCACGCTTACTGTCAAAAACATTCCAGTTAAAGTATTGTTTGATACAGGAACGTCGCGAAGCTTTGTTGCAAAGAATGCGGTTAAGAAACTGGATTTGAATTTGAGAAAGCTCAAATCACCCATTACTGTCCATAATCTGGTGGGGGGTTCCCTCGATCTTAGTTGGGTTTGCGGGGTTCCTGTTTCTTTTTCCTGCTATCGATTCCCTACTATCGCGATCATCATGAATTTTACAGAGTTTGATCTTATTCTGGGAATGTATTGGTTAACCAAATATGAAGCTAAGGTTAAATGCACCGACAGAGTCGTAAGGGCGAAGATTAAATCAGGCAATTATATAACCATTCCATGTGAAGGGCCGAATTCATATAGAAAAGATTTTTGGTCAACTTTGGATGTTTCTCCTGCTCAATTAGAACCTGTTCCTGTTTTATCCGAGAATATTCCTGTCGACATTGAAAATATTCCTGTGGTCAAGAACTATGCGGATGTGTTTGAAGAAGTTGTTTTCTTACCTCTGCAGAGAGAAATTGATTTTAAAATCTCATTCATTCCGAATGCAAGGCCAGTAGTTCACGCTATTCGAAGAATGACCTTGAAGGAAAAAGAAGAGTTAGACAATCAAACTCGACAGCTAATCTGGAAAGGTCTGATCAGGCCTAGTTTCTCTGATTGGGGAGCAGCAGTGGTATTTGACCCGAAGTCAGACGGTACTCTTAGACTATGTGTAGACTATCGTGACTTGAATAAGCAAACGCTGAAAAACAAATATCCATTGCCGTGAATTGATGATTTATTGGATCGATTGAATGGCGCACAATTATTTTCACGAATGGACCTAGCTACAGGTTTCCATCAGCTTCGTATCGCCGAAGAGTGTGTTCATTTGAAGCGTTCAGAGGTCCAGACTTATTCTACGAGTGGTTATTAATGTCATTCGGCTTATGTAATGCTCCAGCTTATTTTGTCGATCTAATGAACTGGGTATTCAGAGTAGTGTTGAAAAATTTGTTCTGGTCTTCATTGATGATATTCTAATCTTCTCTAAGTCAGAAAGCGAGCACGAAAAATATTTGGAACAAGTGTTAGAAATTCTCAGAAAGAATGTTTTAAAAGAAAAGTTTTCCAAATGTATATTCTGGCAAGAAGAAGTTAAATTTTTGGCCACGTCATGTCAAAGCAAGGAATTTCAGTGGATCCAAGTAAAATCACTGCTAAACAGAATTGGAAACAGCCTCGTACGCCCACAGAAGTCAGAAGTTTTCTTGGATTGGCCAGTTATTATCGGAAGTTCGTTAAGAATTTTTCGAAGATATCTAGTCATTTAACAGAGCTTACTAAGAAACATTCGAGATTTAACTAGACTCCCGAATGTGAGGCAGCTTTCCAGGAGCTGAAGTTAAAATTGACGACTGCTCCAGTGCTCACAATTATTGATGGAAATCAGGATTTAAAAGTCTGGACGGATGCTTCTAAAGAAGGCCTTGGCGCAGTGTTAATGCAAAGAGGCCATGTAGTCGCTTATGCTAGCCGTTAATTGAAACCACATGAAAATAATTATGTAACTCACGATCTTGAATTGCTAGCTATCGTGTTTGCTATGAAAATATGGAGGCATTATCTATTGGGTGAAAAGTTCGAATTATATATTGATCATCAATCATTGAAGTATTTATTCACCTAGAAAGATCTGAATATGAGGCAGCAGCGTTGGTTAGAATTTCTCGTAGCTTATGATCTAGATATTTTATATACTCCAGGAAAAGCCAACGTTGTAGCCGATGCGCTCAGCAGGAAGAATGTGATCATCGCCAGTATTATCCTTACACCATCGTTGATTGATAAAATAGCTATTCTTATGAAAGACAATAGTTTTATTAAGGAGATGATCAGAAGAATTCAGAAGGGCAAAGTCTCCAGTTTCCAAGTGGATGGCGCAGGAGTTATGAGATTGAAAGGTAGATTTTGTGTTCCCGACAATCTTGAGCTCAAAAGAGAAGTAATGGACGAGAGCCACAAGTCCAAACTGAGCATCCACCCGGGGGTTAGTAAAATGTACAATGACCTCAAGCGAACTTTCTGGTGGAAAGCAATTAAAAGAGATATCTCTAAATATGTTAGCCGGTGTTCCACCTGTCAGCAAGTCAAAAGTGATCAGCAAAAGCTCGCTGGATTGCTGCAAACTTTAGAAATTCCAGGTGGGAAGTGGGAACAGATTTCTATGGATTTCATAGAAGGTTTGCCCAGAACCAGGAAAGGAAATGACAGTATTTGGGTGATCGTAGATCGATTTACGAAGACCGCTCATTTCATACCTGTCAGATCGAATAGAACTGCTTAGAGTCTGGCGCAGATTTCTTTCAAGGAAAAAGTTAGACTGCATGGAGTTCCCATGAGCATTGTTAGTGATCGTGACCCGATTTTTTCCAGTAAATTCTGGGAAGCATTCCAAGCAAAATTGGGAACGAAACTGAACTTGAGCACCGCATATCATCCTCAAACAGATGGTCAAACTGAGAGGGTGAATTGTATTATGGAAGATTTATTGCGGGCTTATGTTATTGATTTTGGTGGATCATGGGAAGACCATTTGCATTTGGCTGAGTTCTCATACAACAACAGCTACCAAGCGAGCCTGACAATGTCACCATTCGAAGCATTGTATGGTAGGCCATGCCGATTTCCTGCTTGTTGGGTAGAACCTGTTAATAGACTCGTATTGGGACCCAATATGATTCGCGATGCTGCGGATAAAGTCGATTTCGTTAAGAAACGATTACTTGCCTCCCAAAGCCAATAGAAGAGCTATGCAGATAAGAGAAGAAGGGATATATCATTTGCTGTTGGCGACCACGTGTATTTGAAGGTATCTCCGATGAGAGGAGTAATCCTGTTAGGTAAAACATGGAAATTGGCGCCCAAGTTTATTGGTCCGTTTCCTATTCTGGAACGGGTTGGAACTCTCGCTTATAGGGTTCAATTACCTGATTGGTTGCCTGGAGTGCATAATGTGTTTCACGTATCTCAACTTCGAAAGAATATTCATGATCCAGACGTGATCGTGGAAGAAGCAGCGCAATGGGATATAGATATTACTCCAGAATTGGCTGTGAGAAGAGAGCCGCTAAAGATAATTGGCAAAGAAACCAAAGAGCTGAGGAACAAGAAGGTTCACCTAGTCAAAGTGCAATGAAGGGGAGATCCGCGAGATTGTACTTGGGAAACTGAGGAAAGCATTAAGAAAGCCTATCCTAAGTGCAGGGTGGATATCTCTGATTGACTCTGGTGCAAGGTACATTTACAATATTTTGCAATTTCCATTATGTTCTCAACTTTGATGTTGTTTTCTTTTCATGGATGTAAACCTTTAACCATATAGTCTGAATGATTTTAAAAAGAATATATGAATTAATTAGTATGATTTTGAAAAGTTAAAAATAAAATTTATTGATGATTGTGTTGTGTGAGTGTGAATTTGATTAATTAAATTATTAGAATGATAGTTAATTTAATCAATAGTAGAATGAATGGTAGAATTTATACAATAAAATCAAGTATTGAACTGATTTGAAATAGATAGAAATATATACATGTACATCATATATGTTTGAACAGGTAAATGGATTAACTGTTGAGTAAAAAAATTATTTGCGTGCCCGACAAATAGGTAAACCTTAATGAGTTGGATGTGCAATTCTATTTATTATATTGACTCCTATGAATGCCATTGGATGCAGAGTGCTGGTTATTCTGTGTGTAATTAATAAATGTCGCCATAGGATAGTAACAATTAATTTTGAACTACACTACATGGCATACTTCTTGAGATAGGCATACTTCATCATATACCACATAAGCATTCGGAGCTTGTGTGACGAGTTTGAAGATTTACCAAACGAGCGAGAGGCTTGTATGGCGATGACTATATTTTACAGGTTGAACTGATGACTGATATGGACTATGTAAAATGTAACGGTAAACTACAAGATTAATAAAAACCCCACACGGGTCTGGGGATGACAATAAACACGTCTCTCTGGTCATTAAGGCACAAAAACCATTTATAGGGTGCCGAGAATTTATTCTCTGGAGTTATGATCTATAAACACTCCCCTGTGGACACCGGAATATATCACTATAAATATGTGCATGCTTATTAGGATTTATTAGGTACCTAATATGGCCTAATAAATTTCCAAACCCCTCCCCGTACAAAGGAGGTTATGGCGAAATTTTTCGAAAATTTAGGGTGTTAGCCAATTTTTTGAAGAATTTGAAAATTCTTAAAAACTGAAAAGTTAAAGAATGGAAGCCAGATTGAAAGTAGGGTTGGTAAATTAAACCACTTTCGACTTTGTTCCTTTTCGGGGACGAAAAGTTTTAAGTGGGGAAGAATGTAACAACCGGAAAATCTGAGCCAGTTAATTTTTTTTTAATTTGGCTATTTTAGTGGATTTTAAATATTTAAAATAAAATATTTTAAATAATAACGACGAAAAGTATGTTTGAAAATAAATATAATTATTTTAAATTATAAACAAGGCCTGAAATGGCGCGGTAGTTTCAAAATTTCAATTCAAACTTTGATTGACTGTACCGGGTGCAAAATAAAACGGATTTTAGTGAAACCAAAAATATTTAAATCTGTAAATGAATATCTTTCTAACGAATCTGAAAAATCGAAGTTTCATAGAGGGAATCAAAAGTTATGGACAAATGAATTTTCAGAAAGGTCGCTATAGAGAATATATCGCCCTTGAAAATAAACATTTTGCAAACGACCTCAGAATTCTACGAAAACACATTTGTTGGATCTGGGATGTCAAATTATTGCTAGGTTTCAAATTTCATAATTTTTGAAGTTAATGTCTGAGCGTGGTAAAAGAAAATGTGTTTGGTGAATTTCTGTTAAATTGGATCGACCAGAAAATGGCCATTTTTCAAACGGTCTCAGAATTCGACGAAACTAGTTTTGTTGGGACCGTATCATCAAAACATAGCTGGATTTATTTTTCTGGAGTTTTTAGAATCAGTATGTGGCCCCGGCAAATTGAAATGTACGTTCAAATCAAATATTGAATGTTTTATATTTTAATTTGAAGGAAAACTGACTGAAACAGTCGAATGGGCCTACGAAACATATCCCATTGTGTTCAGGATGGGGGTATTTAGCTAGGGGTGACAGTCGTTGGGTTTGGATTGGAGTTCGTTTGGAGAAAACCCTTATTTTTGAAATTATAAACCACGGGCCAATCAAATAATTTCTTCCATAAATTAAAAATATAAAAAAAATCGAAAAACCCCCGACACTCCAGATCGAACCACGAAAACTTCTTCCTACCTTCTCTCCTCGATTCCTCTCAATTCGCTCAAAATTAGACCTTCATCCTGTTGGGGATTTTGTAGAGTTCGTCAAGATCTTCAAATCCATACCAAGTTTGGATTTTTTCATCGAGCAATTTGAGAGATCCGTCACTTGGAAGTTCTGAACTTCAACCCGCCGCCGCCGTTAATCCTGACCGTCGAACTGAAGGGGACCACCAACGTCAGGAGCGGATTTCCAAGCTCTTCAACGCTGTACCCCGCCTCGCTGCACCATTTGATCGAAAAATGAAAACCTAGTTTCGAAGATTTCAGAGAGGTATGGCTTATATTATTTAAACTATTCTATCGCACTTTAAAGCGCTACGGTTTTTGATTTCACTGTAAAAATCATATCTTTCTCATTTGTTGACGAAATCCAGTAAAACAAGAGATAGTGGACTCGTATGGATGTCTTCTACATTCTAGAAGAGACCGCATATTTTTCCGAGCCTTCTGCTATTTTTGGTGGAGTGGAACCCAATGTGAGACTTCTAATTTATAAACGATATGGAAAACAACGATGTATAAATTATATAGTCGATGTATGAGTTATATAAGTGTTGTACACCTCGTGTATTATAACAACCCGTATTTTTATAACGTGTAATAACCATAAATCAAGGCAGAATTAATTTTGAAAATAAGAATCAAGGGAAACGGGTTACGCCATTGCGTTCGTCTCGAAATTCTGCTTGGAAATGAGACCAAGTTTTCGAAAATCGGAGTCCATATGACCAAGTTATGACCTTTCAGAGTTTTCAGAAGTTTTCAAGTTCAAAACAGCTCAGAATTCGAATTCAAATTTCGAAATTCAAACCTCTGAATGGACTGTGCGGGAAATTTCCCGCCCAGGACCAGGTCGACCTGGGGGTCGACTATGTAGTCGACCTGCCCAGGACCAGGTCGACCATAGTGTCGACCTGGTGGCCGAGCCCACTTTTGAAGCTGGATTCACTTTGATGTTTCTGGCCTCGTTTCTGTCTACATTCGTTGACCTGACCCTATATGAACAGCCCCTAACACTAGTCTCTCTACACAAAATTCTCTCTGACCTTATGCTGCTCTAATTCTGTTTGAAACGTTAGAGAAAGGGACTACTTCTTATACGTCGAAACTACGTTAAGAGAATTGTTGATTTGGGGATTTCTGTTAGGACTTGACTAAGCATAAAAGAATCAACATCGACTCTCTTTTTCTAATTCTCGAACCACGATCAGTAAGCCCCGGTTATTTTTAGATTTAAACTGTAAATGTAATATGAATATGTTGTAAATTGAAATTGGACCTATGTATGATGACTGTTTTACATCCATTCTTGTTCATCTTGGATCTTGACTTTTGGATATATTACTATGACATTGATTTGGGGCCTATTCATGTTGTAAATCAAAAAGAAAAACCCCTCATATTATCATGCCTACAATGTTGAATCTGCTATTAGTCACAAGTTTATGACTATCACCTTATGTCAATCGTTACCATGACTATACTATCACCTTATGAGAACTGTTATCTTGATTAGTACCTTATTTTGGTAGATTTGGAATCTTTATGTTTGAGGCCAATATTCCATATGCCAGTAATGTTATAATCATTTATCTCAAGTTATACCATGCTATGCTAGTAATCACTTTTGCCTCCTTATACCCATCCTTTTTTATGTTATTCCCTAATTAGATTTATTTGTATCGATTTGAGTTTATGTGCGATGGGAATACGATTTGGGTAGATTAGGTAAAACATGAATTGGCTTTGAACTTGAACATGAATGTTGTTATAACTTGAACCTGGATATGGACAAGAACTTGATATGAAATTTACATGAAACATGACCTGAAAACTTGACATGAATTTAGATTCAAAACTTGAATCTAGGCATCACACTTAGATAAACTTGAAAATGGCCAACTCGAGGTTGGGTTGAGTTTGCAGTGTAAATCTGCCCGGAACCGCCCGGCGAATCCAGTGACTGCAAACAATAGGATCCAATGTGGGTAGTTGGTCATATCGCACGCAAAACCCGAGGTTAGACTATGTTGTGGTGTAAATCTGCCCGGAACCACCCGGCAAATCAAGTGACCACAACAATTAGTCTAATGTGAGAGGTTGGCGTGCATCAATGAATTAATGCCACATGATAGGGTTAAGTGATGAACCACTTGAATATACTTAGCCAACTTGACACGATGATTTGATAGGGTTAAGTCATGAACCGCTTGAACACACTTAACCAACTTGATACATGATTTGGATTGGGTTAAGTCAAGAATTTGAATGACAACACTTAACCCATTAGAAACCCTAGTTACGCAGTCCTTTTCAGCAGTAACCCACTTAGATGTATCACGATACCCTGGGACTAGGCAGGGTGGGGCACGATTACTGGGTTGATTGTAAGTGACCAGAACGACGGCTGAGTAGGTGCGCCATTGTAGATTCAGGCGGACTATGGTCGTGCACATAGTCCGGAGTTGAAAAAGCAGGCATTGGGCACCCGTAGGTTTACACTGTGCGTGCTTGATTCTTGTCGGTGGTTGGCACCATAGGGCTTGATACACCTTATGGTGGACCTAGCACATGTAACTACATTTCAGGATAGGGCCGTATGACATAGACACATGATGAGCTAGAACTTGTAGGGAGCTGATCGATTAGTAGATCGTACCATAGGACCCCGTAATGGGTCACTTCATGATACTGGGCCAAGGGATCATTTCATGATTAATACTTGACATTGGTTAGAACACTAGTACAGATGGTGCAGCGAATCTTGAATATGCGATGCTAGACTTAACATATCTTGTTTATCATATCAGTCATGTTATCATCCTTATGTTTAATTCCAGTTTTCACATGTCATGTTACCTTTACTAGTTTTCATACTGAAAGTCACTAGGGCGTACCAGTCTTTATGACTGACCCTTTTTCTTTCGTCCCCTCCCCCCCCCCCCCAGGTTCTCAGGGAGGAAACACTAGCTCTTAGCTTGGATTTAGCTTGCTTTCTGACAGCTCTTGTACGGTTTGGTCTTGAGCTATGCTATGGCTGCTCTGCTATTATGGGGAATAATTTACTTTTGTTATCTTAAGTTTATGCTTCTTTATTTGGAACTTGATGTAATGGAATAATTTGTACCTTGGATATATGGGGTTTTGACTCTTTTCTTGAAAGTAATAAAAATTTGGTTTTTAATTTCTACCGCTGCTTTATTTATGGTTTGCCTTTTGATATCTCTGTATATGTTTACCTAGATAATACTCCACCAAAACTAGTGCATTCCCTTTGTGAGTGACCATAGCGGAGGTGGGTGTTACCTGTATAAGCGTTGTATAAGTTGTATGTTCGATGTATAAGTTATACATGTGTTGTAAAAATTATATATGCGTTGAAATGAAGTGAAATGAAATTGAAATATATTTATATACGAATATATATATATATACACACTCCCCTCGTCCATAGACCATGGACGATATTTGTTGTGATATTGTTTGGATTATTGGTTGATGTGAAATTTGGTGAAAATCATGAATGGTTTATTGTGGTTGAAAAATACCTGTTTGTGGTTGAGAATTATTTTGGATGAAACCACATAGGATTAGTTTGTGGAAAAGAAAAAAATAAACATGCTCGTCTGCGTACGAATTAGATGCATGAAATCCCCATTGTCAAAAACCGCGAGGTTTTAAGGTAGAGCGAGGAGCCATACTAGGGACGGTGCCAGTTTTAACTACCCTGCCGTTATGCTGCCGAAATTTTCAATAATATTCATGTGTTAGAATTATTTTCATGTGTTGAATAAAAATTCATGTGTTGAATGAAGCTCATGTGTTGAATAAATTCTATGAAAGATAAAAATAACATTTTTATTATTATATCAACTATACAAAAATATTCATGTGTTTAATAAAGGACTAGAACGATAAAAATCATATTTTTATCGTACGTGTGAAGTCAAAAACATTCATGTGTTGAATATATAGATTGAACAATAAAATCTACATTTTTATTGTGAAAATGAAGTGCTAAAAATATTCATGTGTTGAATAAATATTTTGATGATAAAAATATCATTTTTATCAAATATATAAAGTGAAGATGGTTTTGAAATCGAAGAAAGAATTATATATATATATATATATATATATATATAATTAAAATAAATCGAATAACGAAGCTGCAGTCGTGTTTTGAAACCGTGATTTCAAATGATTAGTGCGGGAGATCCGACCATCGGATTTTCCCGAAACCGAAACCATTGGGTTCGCTTTGGAAATATCTTTCCAACGACACCCCCTTTGTGAAGATCCAATGGTTGGATTGTCTGGAATGTTTAATTCAAATCTGAAGAAAAACAGCGCTAGAATCGATTATATTTATATTTATATATATTAATATAATTAAATTAAACCGAATAACGACGCTGCAATTCGTATTTTGAAATCGTAACTTCAATCAATTAGTGCGGGAGATCCGACCGTCAGATTTTCCCAAAACTAAAACCGTTGGATTCGTTTTGAAAAGATCTTTCTAATGATATAAAATTTGCGAGGATCCAGCGGTCAGATTTTCAGATATGTGTAAATCAAATCTGAAGAAAAACAGCGCCACGGCCGCGTTATGGCCTGAAGCGTTGTTTGAATGAATTGGCTATTTTTAAATAAATAAAAAAAGCGATAAATCGTGATAAAATATTATAAATGATATGGAATGGAAGTAAACTGAATTTGCTCAGTTTATGTGATATTTGATGGTTGAATGTGTTTGGCGTGAAAATTACATTAAAGAACAGAATTAGTGATATCGAATAATTTAACCATTGAAATGAATTTATTTGAAATCATAAATATACGTGAATTATTTGAAAAGGCCGAGTTGATTTTCATTTCAAATAACTGATTTACGAGTGAAAGTCGAAGATATGAAGACGGTGCAAGACCGATGACCTTCACGTCGAATGGAGGGGTGCTACTGATGCTCATGATAGGAGTAGCTACCTTGAAGGGGCTGAAGTAGTAGCCGTCCGGACGTACTTTTTGATTGTACGGATATACAAGGTATTGAGTGCCTCTGGTTTGGTTCAGACCCAGAACGAACTTGTAAATGTACTGTGTGTCTGACATTGGATTTTGTTCTGTGCTAATTGATCTCTATTAAATATATATCTGTTTGGCGGCGGAGAATTTATTCTCTTGCTTAACGCCCTTCTCTGAGACGTACGAGCTCAGAGGTTATATATCGATAGAAATCAGTCGCATGGAGTGAATTGCCTGTGTGGCATGCCTATGTGGCAGATGATCAAGGCTTTTGTTGAAAAGCAAAGTCTTGTGGTTGATGATCAAAGCACGACCTGTGTGGCATAGCTTTGTGTATAGCGTTGTTTCACGAGCCTCACACCCCGGAATGAGCCAGAAATGGGAGAGGACATCAGGGAGGACATGCGTTTTCTTCTAGCTAGGAGTGGTGCTTTGGGTTTTGCACGCCCGGGTATTATACTTATGTGGATGATGGAAAGCGAGGCCTCGGTTAGTTCGGTCTCTTTGGAGCCGATGATTTGGTCGGATATGACCAGTGACGCCCCATACGGCGGGGAAACGCAGCGCTCAGGCATTATAATCCACATCGGTGGACCGGCCCTGACGATCCAAGGGGCAGTTCAGCTCTTTCTGGATAGCAGGAGCTGAAGATGGATTCTATCATTTATCTCTTTTTTTGATGTTCAGCTCCTATTGTACATATTACGTTTTCCTTTTCGCTGCAGACATTTTATGTAAAGTTGAACTTTATTTTGTACTAAGTATGATCCTGTATACTATGTAACTCTGATGATTATGTTTATCCAGTGTATTCTATTGTACATTATCTGGTGTATTTATTTATTTCTGTTCTGCTGTTATCGGTTTATGTGTTATATTCCAAAGATTATCCTTGCCACCATCTTACGGGCAATGGGGTCGTCACAGGCCCATTAATGGGATGATAGGAGGCTATAAATAGGGGTTAGAGGCATGGAGAATAGTTTGCTTTCTTCATTCTCTCATTTGGTTGAGGTCGTGATCCTCCTTGCTCAATTAAGTACACCTTTCCACCACTGAGATTCTAGATCTACATGTGAAGATTGAAGATCTACATTAATCGAAGAGAGATTTCACCAAATTTATGAGTTTGAAACTAATTGTCCGTTGTCTGGATTTAGATCCAAGTGTTTTTGTGATGTTTTGTATAATTTGGTTAGTGATATGCATCTCTCACGTCGATTCAATCAAGTATATGAGTTCTATGATCGTAATTTCATCACTTTCAAGTCGTTTTCCTATGATATACATCATGGTAAGTGTATTTTCATATGAATCACTATGGGATCTAATCTAGCAACTTTTAAGTGGTAATTTCACGTGTTAATTCTATGCTTAGATCCATATATATTGATTTAATCATTTGTTGAATCGTTGTTTTGATGTTGATGAAATTGATTGATTTCGAGCTGAGATAGATTGGAGAGTTTGGGAGTGTTTGGAAATATGTTTGGCAAGTTGAAATATTATGGTTCGTCAAGAAAAATCAAGCAGATGGCGACGAATTTTCAAAAATCGGGCCAAAAATCAAGTTTTGGAAATTTACACCATTTGACAACGTTTGAAAAATGTTGTGGAAAGTAAATACGCCATGGAAGGTCCTAGAGCAAGAATGTGGCATGTCGTATGTCGTGTGAGATTTGATAGCGTTTGAAAAACGTTGTGGAAAGTAAAAATGCCATGGAAGGTCTTGGAACAAGAATGTCGCATGTCGCATGCCATATGTCATGTGAGATTTGACAATGTCTGAAAAATGCTGTGGAAAGTAAAAACGCCATGAAAGGTATATTGATGGATCGGAAGGCATAATGATGGACAGGAAGCATTGACAGCACTTCTGAAACGTTGTGCCATGAAAGCCAATTTTGATGTTTTGTTTAGTTTCAAACCAGATTGATGCTGAATTGAATCAGGAGATGTGATAGCATTTCAGAAGCGCTGCAAAAGGCTGTTTTGATATTTTGGCCAATTTTTCATAGTGAAGAAGCTAGAAATGTTATGAAATGTTGTATCGACCAAATGAAGCTTGTTTTTTAGTCGACTATGGTTCTAGATTCGACATGCGTTCAAGGGGGAATATTCGAAGTGCTTTGAGGCGTTCGTTGATCGTTGAAAATTAACAAATGTGAAGACAACTCAAAGGTTGTGAGTTGTTGGATAATGGTTGCTGGAGATGGTTGCTTGAGCTAAGAATAGCTGTCAGGAAGGACGACTAGAGATATTGAAGGCCGAGATATTATCATTGTCGTAGGTTCTAGCGGGCTCAAAGCAAGGGTATAATAAAGACGTCTAAAAGACCAGAAGGTTAGTGGTCGAATATCTTGGGTATCGTTGAAAGGCGTATAGAGGTTTGCTAGAACCGGGATTACCATTAGCCCTTGACACATGGCAAGGTTGACCATCGTACGATTAATGATGGTTTCAGAGAATGATTGTCGGTGATAGCCAGAGTCAATCATGAATATTGTTTGTTCACTTGTACCGTCTTACGTAGATTGTCTAACGTCGAAGGAGATGATTCTTGGGTGCTTTTCTGATACTGGTTTAGGCCTTTGGGGCTTGTGCTTGAGGGATGTCGAGCTAGATTATGATGGTTTACGTGAGATAAATAATTGGTTGTTATGGTTGATATTGTTGGTTACTTCTGATTGCCATGAATGAATGGTTGTCTAGTTGCCATGGACGTATGGTTGAAAAACTTGTTTTGTAATGGCTACCACTTTTCGATGTGGGGAAGATGAGGGTGAGTTCTTCTCTGGTGTTGTAGGTAGATTAGTTGTTTATCTACCTTTTCTCATATGCTATATTGATGCTGTTATTTAGTTGTTTTATCACACACTAAGACTGTTGTCTAATTTAAGGTTTTATGTTTCCCTCTTATTACCTTGGGTTGTTCATCCGACTTTTGGATGGGCAGACTAGATGGCAGGTGACAGGTGATATCTTGGTGAGGATGATGTTGCAGTTCAGTGATGAGAAGTAAGCTGACGTATTATCTTTTACTACTGCATAGTATCTTTCATTTCCGTCGTTTGATGTTTGACTCTGAGTGTTGTAGTGAGGCTTTATGTACAGACTTTGATGCTGTATCCGGTTGATATGTGGAAAAATCTTTCAGGATGTTATGAAATTCTAAAAGTTTGATATATGATGCTTCACTATTATTGCCTATTGTATATCTTCTATTATATTTTATCCTTGCGTTGTGAGTTACGACAGGTTCCGTATGTGTTTTCATATCTCTGTGATTGTCCATAGCTGTCTGGTATGACTTTCAGCGCATTACTGCTCTTGTTTAGTGCGGGAGTTATGTCCGGTCGTAAAATTTGTATCAGAGCTCTAGTTATCAATTTTAGCCAAAGTTCAAAAATGTAATAACATATGAGAGATGTATTTGTAGATTTTGATGGATGAATACTATAAGATACTATATAGTATAGTAGCGTTTGTACTTCTTTAGCAACTTTTCTTGCAAGTGGCTACTCATTCTAATTTGCAGATTTATAATGAGTCGACGTGCTTCAAGACATATTGCTAGGGAAGGGGTTGTCCCTGGAGGGGGTAATGGCGATGCACTAGATTACTCAGCCATGTTGGAGGCTATGATCAAAGCATTCATGCGATGGATACCCGCTCCAGTGGCAGCCACTGTAGATGTAGGTGTGCAAGTTCCTAGAGTAGTGATTTAGCAAACTATGCAAAGACTTCACATCTCTAAGGGGAAAACCATTCAAAGGAATGGAGCCGATCGAAGAAGTTTAAAGGTGGTTAGACGCTTGTATTCACATTTTTGGAGATTTGGGCATAGAAGATGCAACCAAGAGAAAGCTTGCGTCAAGGCAGCTACAAGGAAGGGCAATGGAATGGTGGAATTCTGTTACTCTTGGAACTCCAGAGGAAGAAATATTTTGGGAACAGTTCCAAGTTAAGTTCGAGACAAAATTTATCTCAACTGCTCAGAACTGCGTTCTGTTCAAGAAATTTGTGGAGCTGAAACAGAATGGTAGGCCAGTGCTTGATTATGTTTCTGAATTTGAGGCCTTGTCGAAATATGCTCGTTCGTACATTGATTTTCCTAATTAGAAGAACGAAAAATTCATTATGGGTCTGGATACCTATATTGGAAGGCCATTGGTGGATCATCTTGACGATCCATTTGATAAGATTGTGGAAAAAGTTGTTCGCCATGAAAGCTTGTTTCCTAAGGAAGCAAATGTTGTCGCTGCAACCAAGGAAGTTCAAAAACCACTACAATGTGGTAATAATAAGAAGAGGAAGCAACAAAAACAAAAAGGAAAGGATGGCCAGAAGAAGCCAAAGAGTGAGGTGGTTTTCTTTAACTGCCAATAGAAAGGTCATTTTGCTAATGAATGCAAGAATCCTAAAGCTGAGAAGAAGTGTTTCAAGTGCGGAAAGCCTGGGAATGAGAAGAAGGATTGTCTAGAATCGGCTAAGAGAAGGAAGGTTGTGAAGGCATATGCTTTGGAAGTCATGACATCTTATTAAAGAGCTCCTACTGTAGAGGAAAAGGGAAAGGGTGTTGTCGTCCAAGGTACTCTTTCTGTCCAAGGTGTTTTAGTTCGTGTGTTGTTTGATACTAGAGCATCACATTCATTCATTTGTAATGAGTTAGTGTGCCGCTTAGGTTTGGAACCTGAGATTTGTGATAGACCATTGATCGTGACTAATCCAGTTGGGGGTTCATCCAGTTTGTGCATGTTATGTCAAGGTCTAGTGTTGTCGAGTCATGGTTGCTCTTTTGTATGTGATTTATTTGTTTTGAACTTCACTGGGTTTGGGATTATCTTGGGCATGGATTTGCTCAAGAGGTATGCGAAAAGAGTGAATTACGAGAAGCTTGAGGTGGGAGTTGGGGATGTGGAAGGGCGAAAGGTGTTGATTAGATCTAAGCCTGAAGATGGGGTCTTCATGAGCTATCTATATTCGCTTAGGATTCCACAGGAAGACTTGTCAACTGTGTTGATCGCAAATGAGTTTGGGGATGCCTTTGACGAGGTCAAAGGTTTACAGCCGCATCGTGAGATCGAGTTTAGGATTGATTTGGTCGAGGGTGCTATACCAATCATTATGCCTCTTAGGCGGATGGTGCCTAAGGTACAACGAGAACTAGAGGTGCAAGTTCGAGACCTTTTAGGAAAATGATTCATTCAGATAAGAATTTCCAAATGGGGAGCACTGTTGGTGTTTGCAACCACGGCAGATGGCTCGTTAATATTATGTTTGGACTATTATGAGCTGAACAAGGTGACCAAGAAGAACAAGTATCCATTGCCGAGGATTGATGACTTGTTCGGCCAGCTTCATGAAGCAAAGGTGTTTCATCAAATGGATTTGGCAACGGATTTCACCAGTTGACTGCTTTTAGAACACCATCTGGTTTCTTAGAATGGTTGGTAATGCCTTTTGGGTTAACTAATGCGCCGGCATAATTCGTGGATCTTACGAATAGGGTTTTCAGATATCAGTTGAACAGGTTCAGTTCGTGCTTTTGTTCGTGGATGATATTCTGGTTTACCCCCGAAACGAATAAGAACACAAGGCGCACTTGAGAGTTGTTCTGAAAATCTTTCAAAAGCATCAACAGAAGGCTAAGTTTCCAAAGTGTCACTTCAAGAAGAGCAAAGTGAGATTCTTAGGCCATGTAGTTTTTGGAAATGGAATGGGGGTTGAGCCCGCTAAGTTGGCAGCTATTCAGGATTGGGATAGACCTAAAAATGCGACAGATGTGAGAAGTTTCCTTGGATTGGCAGGTTATTACTAACGGTTTATCAAGGGTTTCACCAAGATAGATGATCCATTAACAGGATTGATGAAGAAGAACCAAGGGTTCATATGGGATGCAAAGTGTAAGAAAGCTTTCAGAGTCATGAAAGAGAGACTGATGAGTGCTCCTGTTTTGACGATTCCAAGTGGGAATCAAGAAATGGTGGTATACACCAATGCATGTGGTACTGGGCTGCAGTGTTGATGCAGAATAATAAGGTTGTGGCATGTGCGAGTCGACAGCTGAAGCCGCATGAAAGGAATTATCCAACTCATGATTTGGAGTTGGCAATGATCGTGTTTGCTCTGAAGATATGGAGACGTTACTTATTGGGAGTTCGATTCGAGTTGTTTACGGATCATAAGCCATTGAAGTAAATTTCCCCCCAAAAGGATTTGAATCTTTGGCAATAACGATGGTTATAGTTTCTGGCATCATATGATTTTGGTGTAGCCTATACTCCTGGTAAAGATAATGCAGTTGCAGATGCATTGATTCGAAGACATGCAAGATTGGGAGCAATGCTTTCGAAATGGAAAAGCCTCGAGTCTTTCGATGGGTTTGATTTCAGGCCAAGGTGTGAGTTGGAAGCTGAAATGTTGGCAAACTTGTCAATAAGACCTACTCTTATTCGAAGGATTGGAGAAAGCCAAAAGCGAGATGCAAAGCTTGTTGAATTTATTCAAAAGTTAGAACCCGAGAATAAAGAGTTCGAGGTCGATCGAGTGGGTTGGCTTCGAAAGGAAGGACGGCTGGTTGTTCCTGATATCGATGGATTGAGAGATGAGGTTCTAAGGGAATGTCATCACTCAAAGTTGATGATTAATCTTGGTGGTAACAAGATGTATCAGGACATGAAGCGAGTCTACTACTGGGAAGGGATGAAAAAGTTATTGGAAAGTTCATTTCCAAGTGCATAAACTGTTAGTAAGTGAAAGCTGAATAGAGAAAACCGAGTAGATTGCTTCAGCCATTGGAAGTTCCTATGTGGAAGTAGGAGCAGATATCGATGGATTTTATCGATGGACTAAATAGATACAGGGCAAGAAATGAAGGAATTCGGGTCATCGTGGATCTTTGACCAAAAGTGCAAGGTTCATTCCAGCCAAATCGACTAGGACAGTATCAAAATTGGCTGAGCTTTATATAAAATGCGTAGTTTGATTCCATGATATTTCAAAGAGTATAGTCAGTGATCATGATCCATTGTTCACAAGTGGATTTTGGAAGATTTGCAAGAGACTTTGGGAACCGAGCTGTGTTTTAAGTATGGCTTATCATCCCCAAACCGATTGTCAAACCGAGAGGGTTAACCGAGTTTTGGAAGATCTCCTAAGAGCTTGTGTATTGGACTTTGGGGGATCGTGGAAGACCATCTACATCTAGTTGAGTTTGCGTGTAATAATAGCTACCAGTCGAGCATTGGGATGACACCACATGAGGCATTGTATGGCAGACCATGTAATTCTCCGGCATGTTAGTTAGAAACTGGAGATAAGTTGATACTTGGGTAAGAGATGATCAGAGATACATTGGATTGTATTGAGATTGTTCAACAACAAATGTAGGAAGCCCAAGTTCGTCAGAAGAGTTATGCCGATAAGCATCGAAAAGATTTGGAATTGACGTTGGCGATATGGTATTCATGAAAATTTCACCATTGAAGCAAGCTGTTCGGTTCGGAAGCAAAGGAAAGTTGGCCCCTAGGTTCGTGGACCATTTCCGATAGTTGAATGGATTGGAATGCTTGCATATAGATTAGGGTTACCCGAGAAGATGTCGGAGTGCATAATGTTTTCCATGTGTCGTTTCTACGAAAGTGCGTGCATGATTCGAATGTGGTGGTATCTCCAGAACAGTACAAAGATCTAGAAGTAGAGACTGTGGTTATGAGACCTCGTAAGCTGCTTCGTGTTGTGGGGAATGACACGAAACAATTTAGGAGGAAGACAGTTGAGCTAGTCAAGGTACAATGGAGTGAGAATGGCAACGGCTTATGTGGGAGACAGAAGAGAGCATGAAGGCGGCTTATCCAGAACTCTTCGTTGGTACGATCCATTAGTATCATGTCACCTTACATCATTGTAACTTGTACTATTGTATTTGTTTTTAGAATTTCACGTGCTAGGATAAGACTATTGATGCATGGTTTGTTTGCTGTTATTTTGGATGATAGAAGCGGCTGCTCATGAGTTATAGGCATGCAAAATTATTTTGGTTGCTTGTGTTGGCTTTGGATTTCAGGGGGTGAAATTCCTATGCAGGGAGAATGTAACAGCTCACATTTTACGTATCAGATGATCGTAAAAAATATATTTTATTCCCTGAGGGTTGGATCATTCTTATATTTTAATATGTTATTTATGAGGATATGAGGCATGTCCATAATTTTTGCCAATTTTATTTGTGATCGTTTTGCCCTTATCAGTCTTGTACACGACATAACTTTTGACTTGGATTGAATAAGGTGTTGAAACCTATGCCATTGGAAAGGAAATGATATTTCCAAAGTGGTCACATTAAAGATTTGGCTTAGAGATTTGGGAGGAATCACTATTTTAAGGTTGTACAGCTAGTTGTTCAGGTTTGTGAACCATTAGTGGGCTGATTTGGAAAGGCCCATTAGTGGGCTGGTGGGAGGTATAAATAGAGGGTAAGAGGCATGGAGAATAGTTTACTTTCTTCATTCTCTCATTTGGTTGAGCTCGTGATCCTCCTTTCTCAATCAAGTACACCTTTCCACTATTAAGATTCTAGATCTACATCTAAAGAATGAAGATCCACATCGCTTGAAGTAGATCTACATTATCGAAGAGAGATTTCACCAAATTGAGGAGTTTGAAACTAGTTCTCTGCTGTCCAGATTTAGAACCAAGTGTTTTTGTGTTGTTTAGGAAGATTTGGTGGGTGGTATGCATATCTCACGTGGATTCAATCAAGTATATAAGTTCTATGATCTTAATTTCATCATTTTCAAGTCATTTTCCGTAGATGTACATCATGGTAAGTGTATTTTCATATGAATACCATAGGATCTAATCTAGCAAATTATAAGTGGTAATTTCATGTGTTAATTCTATGTTTAGATCCATATATATTGATTTAGATCCATATATATTGATTTAATCATTTGTTGAATTGTTGTTTTGATGTTGATGATTTGTTGATGAAATTGACTGATTTCGAGTTGAGATGGATTTGGGAGTTTGGCAATATGTTTGGCAAGTTGAAAAATCATGGTTCTTTAAGAAAAAGCAAGCGGATGGCGATGAATTTTCAAGAATCGGGCCAAAAAATCAAGTTCTGGAAATTTAACCATTTGACAACGTTTGAAAAATGCTGCGAAAAGTAAAAACGCAATGGGAGGTCCTAGAACAAGAATGTCACATGTCCTATGTCGTTTGAGTTTTGACAACATTTGAAAAACATAGTGGAAAGTAAAAATGCCATGGAAGGTCTTTGAATAAGAATGTCGCATGTCATATGTTGTGTGAGATTTGACAATGTTTGAAAAACGTTGTGGAAAGTAAAAACGCCATGAAAACTATATTGATAGACCGGAAGGCATAATGATGGACATGAATCATTGAAAACTCTTCTAAAACGTTGTAAAAAGGCAGAAACACCATGAAAGCCAATTTTGATGTTTGTTTGGTTTTCACACCAAATTGATGCTGAATTGAACCAAGAGATATAATAGCATTTCAAAAGCGCTGCAAAAGGCTATTTTGACATTTTGGCCAGTTTTTCATAGCAAAGAAGCTGGAAATGATTTGGAATGCAATATCGAACAAACAAAGCTTGTTTTTTGGTCGACGATGGTTCTATCTTCGGCACGTGTTCAAGTGGGAATATTCGAAGTGTTGTGAGACGTTCGTTGATTGTTGAAAAGAAACGAATGTGAAGGTAACTCAAACGTTGTGACTTGATGGATAATGGTTGCTCGAGAAGGTTGGTTGAGCTAAGAATAGCCGTCGGTAAGGATGACTAGAGATATTGAAGTCCAAGATATTATCGTTGTCGTAGTTTTTAGCGGGCTCAAAGCAAGGGTATAATGGAGACGTCTAAAAGACAGGAAGGTTACTGGTAGAATACCCTGGGTATCGTTGAAAGGCCTGGAGAAACGTATCGTTGAAAGGCATATGGAGTTTTGCTAGTACCAGGGTTACCATTATCCCTTAAAACATGGCAAGGTTGGCCATCACATGATTAACGATGATTTTAAAGCAGGATTTGCGGTGATAGCCAAAGTCCATTATGAATGTTGTTTGTTCACTTGTACCGTCTCACGTGGATTGTTTGACGTCGAAGGAGATGTTTCTTGGGTGCTTGTCTAATATTGGTTTAGGCCTTTGTGGCTTGTGCTTGAGGGATGTCAAGCTCGATTAGGATGGTTTATGTGAGATAAGTAGATTGTTATAGTTGATATTTTTGGTTACTTCTGATTTCCATGAATAAATAGTTGTTTGGTTGCCATGGACGTATGGTTGAAAACTTTTTTTGTAAAGTCTGCCACTATCCGATGTGGGGAAGATGAGGATGAGTTCTTCTTTGGCGTTGTGGGTAGATTAGTTGTTTATCTACCTATTCTCATATGCTTTATTGATGATGTTAGTTATTTATTTTATCGCTCACTAAGACTGTTGTCTGACTCAAGGTTTTATGTTTCCCTCTTATTACCTTGGGCTTTTCATCCAATTTTTGGATGGGCAGACTAGGTGGTAGCTGACAAGTGATATCTTGGTGAGGACGATGTTGTAGTTCAGTGGCAAGCAGGAGGTTGACGTATTATCTTTTACTACTACATAGTATCTTTTATTTCCATTGTTTGATGTTTTACTCTGAGTGTTGTAGTGAGGCTTTATGTACAGACTTTGATGTTGTATCCAGTTATATATGGAAAAATCTTTCAGGATGTTATGAAAGTCTAAAAGTTTGATATATGATGCTTCGCTTTTATTTCCTGTTGTATATGTTGTATTATATTTTATCCTTACGCTGTGAGTTACGACCGGTTCTGTATGTGTTTTCATATCTTGATGATCGTCCATAGCTTCTTGGCACGTTTTTCAGTGCATTACTCCTCTTATTTAGTGCGGGAGTTATAGGCGATCGTCACGGATACCTCATTCAAGTGTATTTATGTAAATATGTCTGCGTATTGTGTGGGTAACACCTGGTATGTGATACTCTTCTTTGACTAGAAGTGTTCTCCTTTTAGAATCTCATTGTACCATTCTACATAAATTTTTTGCACTTTGTTAAGTTTTAGTTCGTAAGGCACACATGATGCAACACTTGCTTTCATTGAAATCAATAGTATCACGATAATGAATGTAGGAATGATAGCGATTCTACTTATACTTTCGGCACTAGTGAAAATTTCCTAGTGTAATAGGAATTTCCAAGAAACTTCCCTCTACAGGAGTTTTTTGAAAAAAGTGTGTAAACCTTGTTATAGGGTTTTGTTAGGAAGGTTTGAGAAATCTACTCTATCTCTCCCCTGAGCTTATGTTCTAGTGTAATGTAGCTATTTGTATCATATAGGCATTTGGTATAATGAATAATGACTTGTCGTATAAAAGAATTAAGAAACACTCCCTGAGTAAGATAGACAATCTTTATCTTCGTTCGAAGGCTTTAAGGTAGTCGGTTGAGACCACTGTCTTAGGTTCTGGTGATATATTCCTTCCTTAGGGATTATAATCTCTCGATCCAGATTAGAGTATTAAAAATAGAATTCCAGAAATCTCCTTGTAACACCCCGAATTTTCTATTAACACCAAAGTTGCTAAAATATTAATAAGTGTGTAAGAGAGGGGATGTATCTAACATGAATATAAAAATATTAATAAGTGTGTAAGAGAGGGGATGTATCTAATATGAATATAAAAATATTAATAAGTGTGTAAGAGAGGGGATGTATCTAATATGAATATAAAAATATTAATAAGTGTGTGAGAGAGGGGATGTATCTAATATGTATATAAAAACAATAATAAGTAAAGGGGGATGTATCTAATATGAACATTGTAGAAAATATATATATATTTATGACATGAATAGAAGTTTATTAATATGCTGAGTGTTTGCTGAGTCACTTCTGACTCATTGCTGAGTCAACAAGATAAACCCCATCTTGTCTGGACGGCTGCGGTTATTTCTAGGTTAAATCTAATGGCCTAAATGCATTCTAAAATCTATAAATAAGTGGGTAGACCCTAACCCTAAATCACTTGTAAAATTAGAGAAGCTACCGTCATGCTGCTGCCATGGAGTTCAGCGTAGCCGTCACAAACTAAGAAGAGGAAGCCTAATCATCTACAACTAAATTCTACTCAACAAAACAAATCAAACCAAAGAACTCTCTCTCTAATTCTTTTCTTTTGTTGGTGAGTATGATGATTCTCACAAGACTATTACAAACTAATTTGACTCAGTTATGAATGGATCACAAGAAAGTGATGTGATTTGTAATTGTAAATTCTATATATTGTGGATCTCTTATTATGTTATTATGTTGTCGTATGATGTAAATTATATATGCTATGTCATGCTATGTTGTAAATTCTCTTATGCTATGTCGAGCTATGTTGAGAATCATGTCAAGCTATGTTATACTATCATACTATGCCATGTTATAAATCATGCTATATTATGTTGTAAAATCATGATGTTGTTGGAACATGCTTAAAGTTATGTTTTTTTAATTTAAATGGATCTTGTTTATGGGAATTTGCCTATTAGGTTAGGTGTACCCATAAACTTGAAACTATAATTAAATAAAACTTGAATATGGGAATTTGCCTATTGAGTTAGGTGTACCCATATAAAACCATGTTGTTAAAAAATTAGATGATGTTGATTCACACATGTTCATATGTAAGTTTATGAAAATTGATTGAGATTATATTAGGTGAATTTTGAACAAGTTGACACCTTTAGGTCCATGACATGTATAATCTATGCAAGTTGGACATATGCAAGTTTCACCCCTTATTATGATTCATTTGGTCACATATACATGTTGTTATTATGATAATCTCTGTTATGCTTTGAGTTAGGCTATTCGAGTCTAACATATATTTTGCGAATAAACGTTCAAACGTGGGGTAGGGGTAATATTAGGAATTAATAAATTGGGTGCAATTTTGTAAGATTTTGCATACCATGAATGGATGTCCATAATTGAGTCAATTATGGACATTGTCAAAAATTGGAAGTAATTAATAATTCAAGTAGGGAATTATTAAAATTGGGGGAAAGTGGATTATTATTAATAATCAATGCTTAGGACACGAGGTTGGACCCGTCTTTGATGTAAACCTGCCCGGACCCGCCCTGCAAATCCAGTAGTCACAAATGTCGGCCCAATGTGAGAGGTCCTAGGCCCAAACTAAAGCATAACAGTTGTTGTAACACCCCACCTCCACTAGGATCACTCCTTAGAATGTACTAGCTTTGGAGGGGCGTTATTGTGAAGGTAAAACTTGCACAGAGATATCACAAGACAGAATATTTAAAAATAAATATAAGTAAAGCAGCGGTAGCAGATAAAAACCCATCATCATCATCTCAGAAAACCAACATAGTCAAGTACATACTATCAAAATGTCATAATCCAAAATACAACATAAGTCTAGATACGTGATAACTAAATACATGGTAAAACATCAGTACTAATCCCCAGAAATAAAAGATAAGCCACAGCTAGCTCAGATCCATACATGAGCTATCCAACAAGCAAGTCAAAGATCCACTAAGCAGGTGTAGTCCCTCCCTGAGAACCTGTGGGGGGGGGGGGGGGAAACGGAAGAAAAGAAGCGAAAGAAAACAGGTCAGTCAAAAAGACTGGTAAGCCCTACTACGATCAATCTATAAACTAATAAAGTTAACAGTATGATGGAAACTAAGATGAACATACTGGCAATAGATAAAGGTGACATCACATAGACGAGGTTAAACTTTGCACCACAGTGTACTAGCAAACCCACAACACAGATCTTGATCCCTTAGCCCAAACTTTGGCCCAATAACATGAAGTGACCTTAGTATAAGGCCCAGCCCAACGGTCTAGTCGATCGGCTCCCTATAAACCTAACACGTCAAGTGTTGGTGTCCATACGGCCCACATGGATGTAGTCAGACTGTGCTGGGTCCACCTTCGGGTGTATCAAGCCCTCGGGTGTCAACCCCAGACACCTAAGCAATGATGCACAGTCTAAGCCTACTGGTACCCGTGCCTCGAGTTTGTCCAACATCGGACTACGTGCACGTCCGTAGCCCGCCGGACCCGCACCGCTGTACCACTCAGCCGTCGCTTTGGTCGCTTACATCAGTCCAGTAATCGTGACCCGCCCTAGCCTAGCCTCTAGGGTTGTGAATGATACCAAACTGGGATTACTGCTGGAACAGACCACGTTGCTAGGGTTTCTAAGAGGGTTAAGTGTGGTTTTAACCCCTCACTAATCCTGGATTAAATTAGTTAAGTGTAACCACTTAACCCCATCTAATCCTCGCATCCCCATTATTGGTTAAGTATTAGTGGGCCATGACTTAACCCTAATCATGAGGCATTAATTACTTAACGCACCCAACCTCTCACATTAGACATCCGTGGTTACCTGGGAAGATTTACACCACGTCTAGGTCTAACCTCGGGTCTTATGGTGCAACATGACCAACTACCCACATTAGACCCCACGTTGTGGTTACCTGGGAAGATTTACACCACAACTAGGTCTAACCTCGAGTTGGCCATATCATGTTATCTAATGTCATGTCCACTTTAGAACATATTTACAAGTTAACATATACTTGGGTAGACCTAACTTAATAGGTAAATTCCCAAGGGGTAGACCTAACTTAATAGGTAAATTCCCAATCTTTTAGTTCCATGTATTTTTAAGTTTACCCAAAACCCTCCCAACGTCATTATCTCGCTTACATATTCGTCATAACGTATAAGGGTATAAAAGGTAACTTGGCATAACATACATGGTGAACTTCACATGTCATAATAAACATGCATACATGTTAAACTTGCAAATCTTGTCATGGTGAATTCGCATAAACATGCTTAGCTTATTAAATATGCATAACATGGTAAGGTGAACATGCATAATCCATTAAACTTGCATAACATGGTAAGATGAACTTGCATAAGCATGCATAATCCATTAAACTTGCATAACATGGTAAGATGAACTTGCATGAACATGCATAACCCATGAAACATGTAGAACATGATATAATAAACTCGCATAAGCATGCATAACTTGTGAAACATGTAAAACATGGCATAGTAATCTCGCATATGCATGCATAACTTGTGAAACATGTAAAACATGGTATAATGAGTTCGCATAAGCATGCATAACTTATGAATCATATAAAACATGACATAGTGAGTTCGCATAAGCATGCATAATCAACTAAACTCACATAAATCTCAACTTTCACCAAACATTAACTTTAGAGTTTGTAAAGTGAAGGTAAGAGGGCTTACAAATATAAACAAGTCACAAATCCACCAAATAAGATGAACAAGCCCTTTTAAAAACTCAAAACAAAGCCTCAAATAAGAAAACCCTTTTGCAAGATCCCAAAAACACAAACTTAGCAAATCAAACTTGCTACTTAATGAAGTATGCAAGTTATTAAGCACTCATACAACATAGAAAAGGTTGTATGATCATCATATCTTCATAGGATTTAACTTTGAGGAAGGTGGAGGCTAGGTTTTAGGTGGAGGCCATTTGAGGATTCAAATTGACATAGTTTAGTTGCTAGATTGATTAATGGGGCTTTAGGGTAGGATTAGGGGTATATTTATAGAAGATTAGAGTGTTTTTAGCCCTAGGATTAACCCTAGATTAGGTTTAGCCCGTCAAATCTTAGAATTCTCCAGAACCAAGCCACATGACCCAACCCAAATCAGAAATGGTGCACCAGGCTGAACTGCCTGGGCACCCCCTGTCGACAGGGCTGTCGACAGGGCAGTCGACACCCTGGGTGCCCTGTCGACATGCCTGTCGACATGGGCCCCCCTGCGGGAATTTTCCCGCCTAACCCTGATTAGCCCTAATCCTTGATTTTAATTTGAAATTTAAATCTGTCTTTAGCATAGAAGTTTCTGAAAACTTCAATGGGCCTTAACTGGGTCATACGGACTCCGATTTTCGAAAACTCGGACTCTATTTCACGTATTTTTCCGAGACGATCGCAATGGCATAGCCCGTTTCCCCTGATTCTGATTTTTGAATTAAATTCTGCCTCGATTTATGTTATAACAGTTTATTGAAAATACGGGTTGTTACATTCTCCCCTCCTTAAAGGATTTCGTCCCCGAAATCTTCAAGTTAGGAAGAACATATCCTACCATCCAACATCCATCTACTCAAAACATCATCCACGAGCAACCATTGTCCTTAAAGGATTCTAAATGCTGTATGAACATATGCAAAAGTGTGTGTATATGTACCTATCTAATGCAATGATCAATGCAAAATATGTTAGTGAAATGTATCCATATGTATGCAAATCCCTATAATGTATAATGTCTATATGCGTGCTCAACCATACACCCATATGCAACATCCATGTGATTGCATACAACGTTCATCCAAGAATAAGCATAACCACTCATGCACATGCAATATGAGGAGTGTGTGAGCCGATCTAGTGCCTAATGTGTATCATGCATCCACGAGTAACCACTTGCAAACACTTGCAACCACTTGCAACCATCAAACATAACATGTCTCAAGCACATGTTTCATCCAAAAGGGTTTCTACCTAAGGTTCTCATGACAAGTTTAGCACGATAACTAGATAAATATGGATAGCAAAGAGTAAGATATACTAACAAAAGAGATTGAGAGTGTACCCTCGAAAAGAAATGGATAAAGCCCACGCATCTTCTCCTCGGTTTCCCAAGTTGCGTCCTCTTCGGCTTCACCCCATTGAACTTTCACCAATCTGACCTCATGATTCCTTAGCTTCTTGGTCTCTGCCCCCAAGATACGAATCGGAGCTTTCCTTAAAGTTGCTTCTTTCTCTACTTCCACGTCTTCAAGAGTTCTAGGTTCAACCACCTCAGCGGACTCATGCAGGCACTTTCGGAGATGCGAGACATGAAAGACATTATGCACTCCGGACAGCTTCTCGGGCAATTGCACTTTATAAGCCATCTTCCCAATTCTCTCAATGATGGGGAAGGGTCCAACGAATCTCGGTGCTAACTTCCCAACAGCTCCAAACCGGACCACATTTCGTAAAGGGGAAACCTTTACGAAAACCTTGTCCCCAACCTCAAACTCTAATTCGGACCTTCGCCTGTCAGCATAGGATTTCTGCCGGTCTTGGGCCGCTTTCATCTGTCTTCTAATCAATTCGACCTTCTCGGATGTGTCCCTAATCATGTCGGGTCCAAGTATAAGCTTATCCGTGGATTCCCACCAACATGTAGGTGACTTGCACGGCCTCCCATATAAAGCCTCAAAGGGTGCCATCCCTATGCTCGCCTGATAACTGTTGTTGTATGCAAACTCGACAAGAGGAAGATGGTCTTCCCAAGCACCACCAAAATCCAGAATGCAAAGCCTCAACAGGTCCTCAAGTACCCTATTCACCCTTTCTGTCTGGCCGTCTGTTTGTGGGTGATAGGCCGTACTCAGGTTCAATTTCGTGCCCATAGCCTCCTGCAAGCTGTTCCAAAACTGACTAGTAAAGATGGGGTCTCGGTCACTGACTATACTGGAAGGGACTCCATGTAGTCGCACTATCTCACGAAGATATACTGATGCTAGTCCAGATGCGGTCCTTTTGCTCTTCACTGGGATAAAATGAGCACTCTTCGTGAGCCTATCCACAATGACCCATATGCTCGTATTCCCCTTCTTGGACCTTGGAAGCCCATCAATAAAGTCCATAGAAATGCTCTCCCACTTCCATAGCGGGACCTCTAGCGGATGCAATAGCCCACCGGGCTTCTTTGACTCAGCTTTTACCCTTTGACAAATGACACATCTCGAGACAAACTCCGCCACATCCTTCTTCATTCTAGGCCAGAAGAAAACGCGCTTCATGTCCTTATACATCTTATCACCACCTGGATGTATGGTCATCTTGGAGCGATGTGCTTCCTCAAGAACTTTCCCCACCAAGTCTTCTTCCATCGGAACACAAAGCCTTCCATCCCTCCTTAGCCAACCCTTATCGTCTATAGAATATCGAGCAAGGTGACTAGATGTCTCCCCTCGAACTAGCTTATCCATGATCTCCACTATCTGAGGGTCTTCCTTCTGTGAAGCCCCGACTTGATCTAGAAGGGTAGGCCTGAGCTCTAGAGATGCCAAGGAACCGGTCACCGACTCCATTGCCAAAGAGAAATCAAAGGTCGCCAAGAACTCTAAATTCTTCCTTTCAACAAATAGAGGACTTAGTGTCAACCTTTTCCTACTCAACGCATCCGCTACAACATTCCCCTTGCCAGGGGTATAGGATATCTCAAAATCATAGGAAGCCAAAAATTCCATCCATCTCTGCTGTCTTAGGTTCAGATCTTTCTATGAAAAGAGATACTTCAAAGACTTATGATCAGTATACAGCTCAAATCTCTCTCCCAGAAGATAATGACGCCATGCCTTGAGGGCATATACAATCGCTGCCAGCTCTAGATCATGAGTGGGATAATTCCTCTCATGCACCTTAAGTTGCCTCCCACCAAAACATATAACTCTGCCCTCTTGCATCAGAACGGCACCCAACCCCGTGCCACAAGCATCAGTGTACACGGTAAATATCTTACCACCATCGGGTAAGGCTAGAACTGGGGCGGAGGTAAGGGCTCTTTTGAGTCTCTGAAAAGCAAGATCACAATCCATATCCCAAGCAAAGACTAAGTTCTTCTTCATCAACTTAGTAAGAGGAGCAGATATCTTTGCGAAGTCCTTGATGAACTTTCGATAGAAACCCGCAAGACCCAGAAAGCTCCTCACCTCGGTTGCACTCCTTGGAGTCTTCCAATCCTGAACTGCAACACCTTAGCGGGATCCACCGCCAAGCCTTGCTTGGATACGATATGCCCAAGAAATCTGACTTCCCTTCTCCAAAAGTGGCACTTGGAGAACTTAGCTTTTAACTGGTGTGCTCTGAGTGTCCATCACCTCTGCTAGGTGCCTCGCATGCTCTTCCTCATCCTTGGAGAAGACAAGAATATCATCAACAAAGACCACGACAAACTTATTCAAGAACTCCCGAAACACCCTACTCATCAAATCCACAAAATACGCGGGTGCATTCGTCAAACCGAACGGCATAACAAGCCATTCAAAGAATCCGTCTGGAGTTCTGAATGCAGTCTTGTCTATACTGTCTTCAGCCACTCTGAGCTGATGAAAACCCGTAGCAAGATCAAGCTGAGAGAAAACAGAAGCACCAACAAGTTGATCAAAGAGATCGTCGATCCTCGGTAACGGGTGTCTGTTCTTCTTAGTCAGCTTATTCAATTCTCTATAATCCACACAGAGTCGAAGAGAGCCATCTGCCTTAGTTGCAAACACCACAGGCGCTCCCCATTCGGATATACTCCTTCTGATGAAGCCCTTCTCAAGCAATTCTTTCACTTGCTTGCTCAGCTCCCGTCTCTCACGCGGAGCCATATGCCGAACGGGCAAAGAAACAGGCTTAGCATTTTCTACCAGATAGATGCGAAAGTCAATCTCTCGTTTAGGGGGCAACCCCTTAACTTCTTCAAACACATCTGGATAATCTCGGACCACCCTTACAGACTGAAGGGCCTCCTCTGATGAGTCGAGAGATTCTAGGTAGCATAACATGACGGGATTCTTCGGATTGCATGAAATCTCTAAGGTGTTGCCCAGGCGAGTCACAAGCCTTACAACCCTATGCTCACAATCCAGAATGGCTCCATATCTAGACAGCCAATCCATGCCCAAGATCAATCCGTATCCCCTGAAACCTAGAACATACGCACTACACAAGAACTCAACGCTGAGTATAGAGATCCTTAGATCCTCACATATCATAGATAGATGAGCAGAACCCCCAATGGGATTCGAAACACAAACGGGATCATCCACTAAGCTAGTACTGAGGTGCAAGCTATCAACAAGATCAGATGAAATAAAGCTATGTGATGCACCGGAATCAAACAAGGTACGTACTGGGAGATCAGAGATATAAACAAGGTTCTCAACAGAAACACTACCTCTCTCGGGAACTGAAGCGGCATTGAGAGCATGAACTTGCCCTCCTGAAGATCCAGCCTGTCCTTTCTTCTTTGGGCATTCGTTGCTGAAATGCCCAGTCTCTCCACAAGAAAAGCATCCACCACTAAGCTTCCTTTTCTTCTTCCTGCAATCCTTAGCAAAATGCCCAGCTATGCCACAGTAATTGCACTTCCCCTTGCCTTTATTGTTGCCCTTCTTGTTCTTATTCTGATTTCCTTGACTGCTTTGACCTTGGTTGCCTTTGCCTTGAGAATCAGCCTTCTTTGCTTGAGTATCGCCCGACTTGACTTCCTTCTTTCCCTCTCCCTGAAGCAGAGCCATATTGACCAAACTCTCGAAAGTGGCTCCATGCGGAATATGTGACATCGCCAAGCCCTGTAGCGGCTCATTCAATCCTCTGGCAAATCGAAGAGCCTTCTTCTCCGGGGTGTTTACTATATCCAAACCAAAGCGGGCCAGCTGATTAAACTTGTTCACATACTCCTTGATAGACATGTCACCTTGCTTTAATGAAATGAACTTCTCCATTTGTAAATTCGCCTCGGCTGAAGATAGAAACTTGGTCACAAACCTAGCCCTCAAATCGGCCCAAGTCTCAACGGGCCTCGTCCCATTGGTGACCTCCCACCAATAGGCCGCCTCATCCTTCAAAAGCCATACGGTCAATAAGATCTTTCTCTCGTCATCTATCCCAAAGATGGCAAACAAGTCCTCCGTGTCCTTCAGCCAATTCCTAGCTTCAACGAAAGATTCCGTGCCTAGGAAATTCTTGCCTCCCATTGCCTTGAAGTCTTTACAAACCTTTGTAAACTCAATCTGAGGATGCTGAGGGGGAGGAGGGGGAAGAGGAGCCTCAGCAACGGGAGGGGGAGGAACATTAGCAACGGGAGGGGGAATATTAACTGCTGGAGGAGGGGGAGCAGGGACCACCGGAGGAGGGATATTAGGGATAGGATTCTCAATTACAGGAGGAGGAGTGGGAGTAGGGTTGGCGGGACCAGCTGCCGCACTAGCTTCTAGAAGTCTCCTATACCAGAGTGGTACGTTCACTCCATCTGGGATGTCAAGATTCTCAGCCATACTGAAACAAAAGATAAGATAAGATCAGGTCAAGGGAACGAAGGATAACGCTGATGGCTTTTGGGGATTAGCCTTAAAATAATCTAGACTTTATTTTGGAAAATACTTAGTAGGTTTTTGAAAATAGTTTTTCAAAAGGGTTTTTTTTTTCTTCAAAAGTTTTGTTCAATCTTGTAAACCTGGCTCTGATACCAAATGTAACACCCCACCTCCACTAGGATCACTCCTTAGAATGTACTAGCTTTGGAGGGGCGTTATTGTGAAGGTAAAACTTGCACAGAGATATCACAAGACAGAATATTTAAAAATAAATATAAGTAAAGCAGCGGTAGCAGATAAAAACCCATCATCATCATCTCAGAAAACCAACATAGTCAAGTACATACTATCAAAATGTCATAATCCAAAATACAACATAAGTCTAGATACGTGATAACTAAATACATGGTAAAACATCAGTACTAATCCCCAGAAATAAAAGATAAGCCACAGCTAGCTCAGATCCATACATGAGCTATCCAACAAGCAAGTCAAAGATCCACTAAGCAGATGTAGTCCCTCCCTGAGAAACTGTGGGGGGGGGGGGGGAAACGGAAGAAAAGAAGCGAAAGAAAACAGGTCAGTCAAAAAGACTGGTAAGCCCTACTACGATCAATCTATAAACTAATGAAGTTAACAGTATGATGGAAACTAAGATGAACATACTGGCAATAGATAAAGGTGACATCACATAGACGAGGTTAAACTTTGCACCACAGTGTACTAGCAAACCCACAACACAGATCTTGATCCCTTAGCCCAAACTTTGGCCCAATAACATGAAGTGACCTTAGTATAAGGCCCAGCCCAACGGTCTAGTCGATCGGCTCCCTATAAACCTAACACGTCAAGTGTTGGTGTCCATACGGCCCACATGGATGTAGTCAGACTGTGCTGGGTCCACCTTCGGGTGTATCAAGCCCTCGGGTGTCAACCCCAGACACCTAAGCAATGATGCACAGTCTAAGCCTACTGGTACCCGTGCCTCGAGTTTGTCCAACATCGGACTACGTGCACGTCCGTAGCCCGCCGGACCCGCACCGCTGTACCACTCAGCCGTCGCTTTGGTCGCTTACATCAGTCCAGTAATCGTGCCCCGCCCTAGCCTAGCCTCTAGGGTTGTGAATGATACCAAACTGGGATTACTGCTGGAACAGACCACGTTGCTAGGGTTTTTAAGAGGGTTAAGTGTGGTTTTAACCCCTCACTAATCCTGGATTAAATTAGTTAAGTGTAACCACTTAACCCCATCTAATCCTCGCATCCCCATTATTGGTTAAGTATTAGTGGGCCATGACTTAACCCTAATCATGAGGCATTAATTACTTAACGCACCCAACCTCTCACATTAGACATCCGTGGTTACCTGGGAAGATTTACACCACGTCTAGGTCTAACCTCGGGTCTTATGGTGCAACATGACCAACTACCCACATTAGACCCCACGTTGTGGTTACCTGGGAAGATTTACACCACAACTAGGTCTAACCTCGAGTTGGCCATATCATGTTATCTAATGTCATGTCCACTTTAGAACATATTTACAAGTTAACATATACTTGGGTAGACCTAACTTAATAGGTAAATTCCCAAGGGGTAGACCTAACTTAATAGGTAAATTCCCAATCTTTTAGTTCCATGTATTTTTAAGTTTACCCAAAACCCTCCCAACGTCATTATCTCGCTTACATATTCGTCATAACGTATAAGGGTATAAAAGGTAACTTGGCATAACATACATGGTGAACTTCACATTTCATAATAAACATGCATACATGTTAAACTTGCAAATCTTGTCATGGTGAATTCGCATAAACATGCTTAGCTTATTAAATATGCATAACATGGTAAGGTGAACATGCATAATCCATTAAACTTGCATAACATGGTAAGATGAACTTGCATAAGCATGCATAATCCATTAAACTTGCATAACATGGTAAGATGAACTTGCATGAACATGCATAACCCATGAAACATGTAGAACATGATATAATAAACTCGCATAAGCATGCATAACTTGTGAAACATGTAAAACATGGCATAGTAATCTCGCATATGCATGCATAACTTGTGAAACATGTAAAACATGGTATAATGAGTTCGCATAAGCATGCATAACTTATGAATCATATAAAACATGACATAGTGAGTTCGCATAAGCATGCATAATCAACTAAACTCACATAAATCTCAACTTTCACCAAACATTAACTTTAGAGTTTGTAAAGTGAAGGTAAGAGGGCTTACAAATATAAACAAGTCACAAATCCACCAAATAAGATGAACAAGCCCTTTTAAAAACTCAAAACAAAGCCTCAAATAAGAAAACCCTTTTGCAAGATCCCAAAAACACAAACTTAGCAAATCAAACTTGCTACTTAATGAAGTATGCAAGTTATTAAGCACTCATACAACATAGAAAAGGTTGTATGATCATCATATCTTCATAGGATTTAACTTTGAGGAAGGTGGAGGCTAGGTTTTAGGTGGAGGCCATTTGAGGATTCAAATTGACATAGTTTAGTTGCTAGATTGATTAATGGGGCTTTAGGGTAGGATTAGGGGTATATTTATAGAAGATTAAAGTGTTTTTAGCCCTAGGATTAACCCTAGATTAGGTTTGGCCCGTCAGATCTCAGAATTCTCCAGAACCAAGCCACATGACCCAACCCAAATCAGAAATGGTGCACCAGGCTGAACTGCCTGGGCACCCCCTGTCGACGGGGCTGTCGACACCCTGGGTGCCCTGTCGACTTGCCTGTCGACATGGGGCCCCCTGGCGGGAATTTTCCCGCCTAACCCTGATTAGCCCTAATCCTTGATTTTAATTTGAAATTTAAATCTGTCTTTAGCATAGAAGTTTCTGAAAACTTCAATGGGCCTTAACTGGGTCATACGTACTCCGATTTTCGAAAACTCGGACTCTATTTCGCGTATTTTTCCGAGACGATCGCAATGGCATAGCCCGTTTCCCCTGATTCTGATTTTTGAATTAAATTCTGCCTCGATTTATGTTATAACAGTTTATTGAAAATACGGGTTGTTACAGTTGTAAAGACACGAGGTTAGACTCTTTTATGGTGTAAGATTGCCCGGACCCGCCCGGCAAATCCAGCTGCCATAAATGCCAGTCTAATGTGAGAGGTCTTTATGAGGTTATGGCCTTAATGAACTAAGAAATACTTAACCAGATAATCATGTAAGGTGGGACATGGGGGTTAAGTAGGTGCCTTGGGTGGCATGAGGAATCTGGTGGTTGCCTTTAGAGGCATTTGAAATACGATTAGACTTAACCAAACACACATGTAAATGAACATGACTAAGTGGGTTAAGTGGGATGGACTAATGGGGACAAGCTTAGGTGGAATGCTTGTGGTAAATAGTGGGGGCCCATTTCAACCAGTATCCCAAAACGTATCTTTGTGGGCTCGACCCAAGTCGAGGACGGGACACGCATACTAGGTTTGACTATAAGAGGCCAAAACAGGGAGCGGTGGCAACGCAAGTCCAACGGGTTTCATATGCGTGTGTGGACCCGGGCTGGTAGGTAAGACGTTGTTGCATCGTGTAGGTATAAGCCGTGCATGTCCGTTGTATCAGGTTGCCACTTTAGGGGAGTGATACACCCCACTGTGAGGCCAGCACGGGTATCTACGAGTTAGGGAGCCGATCGAATAATGGGAAGTAGGGTACACCTAGTGGAGATAGGGGCAGGCGGCACCTATGTAGTCAGCTAGGGGTACGTAAAGCCATTGGGAAAGTTTCTAAGTGAAGCTAAGTGGGATGAATCTTTAGGGTGACTGGTGTGGTGCAGTATAGTGTTTATCCTTTAGTATTTAGGAGCGCCTATAACGTTGCCTTTAGCGATTGTCTATGTCCTTAATCTGCTCTTCATAGACATTTTCTTGTTTTCCAGCTTATGCCTTAGTCCAGTTATTTTGGTAATAGTATTGTAGAATTATCATATTCACCAGACTTTATGTCTGACCCCCTCTTTTCCATCCTTTTTCTCCCTTCAGGTCCGCAGGTTGGGCCAAGTTCTAGTGGAGTCTAGTTGGATCGCTTATCTTCTGGAAAGCTTGGACTGCTGAAGTAAAGTTCAGCTTGTTATCTTTCTTTTTAATGGCTATTCATGTAATGGGATTATGTACTTGTTTTATCAAGATAGATATTGTACTTGACATTGAATATGGTGTTATAATGTAATCAAACATGTTTTGACTTCTGCTACAATGAAATAAAGTTTTTGAATTTCCAAGTACTATTTTATATCTGTCTTGTTGTAATTTTACTATTCTATATTCACTTAAAACCTCCATGGAAGTTAATGCATTCCCTTTGTGAGTGACATTAATGGACGTGGGGTGTTACACGTGGTATCAGAGCATAAGGTTACCAGAACAGATAAAAAAAATTTTTAGAAAAATATTTTTTTCTAAAGTATTTTTGGAAGAAGTGCTTTCAAAAAAAAAAACATGTTATTTAAAGAGAGTTTTTATGAAAAACATAATCCCAAATAGCCACATCCTTATCTTTATCTTTCGAATTCTCCATTTTGAATCTTTCCTTTTTCGTTTCAGCATGGCTGAAGATCTTA
This sequence comes from Allium sativum, assembly GCA_030737875.1. NCBI lineage: Eukaryota > Viridiplantae > Streptophyta > Magnoliopsida > Asparagales > Amaryllidaceae > Allium > Allium sativum. The sequence continues at coordinate 328,730,686 of CM060926.1, forward strand.
ATCTCCCAGAAGGTGTGACGATTCCAGGGTGGTTTAGGAGATACTTGGAGGCTAGGGCCACCACTGCAGGCCCAGCGGATACTCCTCCACCCCTAGTTGTACCCATTCCTCCTCCTCCTCCTCCTCCTCGTGTTGACACTTTTGCAAAGACATGCAAGGAATTCAAGGCTATGGGAGGAAAAACTTTTCAAGGAACTGAGACGTTTGTGGAGGCTAGAGATTGGCTTAAGGAGACTGAGGAATTGTTGGATATCTTTGAAGTGGAAGATGGGAGGAAAGTCCATTTAGCTGCTTGGTTAATGAAGGGAGAGGCCTCGTTTTGGTGGGAGGTCACTAACGGGGAACGTCCAGTTGATTCATGGGCGGATTTCAGACGAAGGTTTGAGGCAAAGTTTCTTTCAAGGGCAGAGGAGAACTTAAATATGGAAAAATTCCTGGCACTAAAGCAAGGGAGCTCATCAGTAAAGGAATATGTCAATAAATTTAATCAGTTAGCAAGGTTTGGCTTGGAGTTGGTGAACACGCCAGAGAAGAAAGCTTTGAGGTTCGTTAGAGGCTTGAATGAACCGTTGCAAGGGTTGGCTATGACCCACATCCCTATGGGAGCCACCTTTGAAAAGCTAGTAGAAATGGCACTTATGCATGAGGATAAGGCAGTTGAAAAGAAAGGGGATCAGAAGAAACCCCAACAGCAAAATAAGAAGGGTGGTAAAAACAATAATGGCAAAGGGAAGAAGAAATGCTTCAATTGTGGGACGCCTGGCCATCTCAGCAAAGATTGTAGAAAGAAAAAGAAGACTGGTTGTTTTCATTGTGGAGATGCGGGACATTTAGTGAAGGACTGTCCAAAGAAGGGGCAGAGGGCAGGGTCTACCTCGGGAGGACAGGTGCAGGCTCTTATGGCACCAGGGCAGGCAAGGGGGCAAGTTCAGGCTATTGCGGCCCCACCGCTGCAAGAAAGAGGTAGAACAATTTCTGTTGAAAGCTTAGTTTTTCTGTTTGATCATCCTGTCCGTAACTTATTCGATTCTAGTGCATCTCATTCGTTTATCTCTGCATCATTAGTTGAATCACTGCACTTGAACACCAGTTTAGTAGAAGATCCCTTGGTCGTTTCAAATCCAATTGGGGGTTCGGCTCATTTGACCATGATATGTTTGGATTTGAAAATCTCTATACTTAGCGTTGAATTTAGATGTGATGCTTATGTATTGGGCTTCACGGGCTATGGGCTAATTTTAGGAATGGATTGGTTGTCTAGAAATAGGCCCATTCTTGATTGTGAAAGGAGAGTAGTTAGGCTTGTGACTCGCCTTGGTAATGCTCTCGACATCTTTTGTAATCCCATAAATTCCGTTATGCTAAGTTATCTTGAATCGCTTGACGCGTCTGTAGAGAACCTGCGATCGGTTGAAGTGGTCCGGGAATATCCGGATGTGTTTGAGGAGGTGAAGGGCTTACCTCCAAAGCGGGAGGTAGACTTTCGAATTTATCTTGTGGATAATGCTAAACCCGTATCTTTGCCAGTGCGCCACATGGCTCCTCGTGAAAGGAGGGAACTCAGTAAGCAAGTAAAGGAGTTGCTTGAGAAGGGGTTCATAAGACGTAGTATATCGGAGTGGGGTGCTCCAGTAGTTTTTGTCACAAAGGCGGATGGGTCTCTTAGACTTTGTATGGACTATAGAGAACTAAACAAGCTTACTAAAAAGAACCGACACCCACTGCCGAGGATTGACGATCTCTTTGATCAGTTAGTTGGCGCCTCAGTGTTTTCGCAGTTGGACTTAGCCACTGGCTTTCATCAACTGAGAGTGGCTGAGGATAGTATAGATAAGACTGCTTTTAGGACTCCTGACGGATTCTATGAATGGCTAGTGATGCCCTTTGGTTTGACAAACGCCCCTACATATTTTGTTGATTTGATGAGTAGGGTGTTTAGGGAATACCTTAACAAATTCGTGGTAGTCTTTGTGGATGACATCTTAGTCTTTTCTAAGAATAAAGAAGAGCACTCCCTACATCTTAGGGAAGTGTTGGAAACCCTTCGAGCGCATAACCTTAAGGCAAAATTTTCTAAGTGTCACTTCTGGAGGAAGGAAGTACGGTTCTTAGGACACGTGGTTTCCAAAGAAGGGATAGCAGTGGATCCCGCAAAGGTGGTGGCCATCCAAGATTGGAAGGTCCCTAAAAATGCAACCGAAGTAAGAAGTTTCTTGGGGTTGGCTGGCTATTATAGGAAGTTTATCAAAGACTTCGCAAAAATATCAGCTCCATTAACACGGTTAACGAAGAAGAACCTGGTTTTTACGTGGGACAAAGATTGCGATGATGCGTTCCAACGTTTAAAGAGAGCCTTAACTTCAACCCCAGTCTTAATGCTGCCAGACGGGAATAAACCGTTTACCATCTATACTGATGCTTGTGGGACGGGACTTGGCGCGGTCCTCATGCAAGAGGGAAGAGTAATAGCCTATGGTGGAAGGCAGTTGAGGGTTCATGAAAAGAATTACACCACGCATGACTTAGAGCTAGCCGCAATTGTTTTCGCGCTTAAGTCTTGGCGTCACTATCTTCTTGGTGAGAAATTTGAACTGTTCACTGACCACAAATCATTAAAATACTTATTCTCTCAGAAGGATTTGAATTTAAGGCAGCAACGGTGGATGGAATTCTTAGCCTCCTACGATTTTGAAATAGCATATACCTCGGGCAAGGGTAACGTGGTGGCAGACGCCTTAAGTAGGAAAAGGTTGTCCTTGAGTCCGTTGTTTGTTGAACGACAAAGCTTAGAATTCATCTCTATGTTTGACTTTAGACCCTCCGTTGACTTAGTACCCGGTCTATTAGCATCCTTGGAGGTTAGACCTACACTTCTAGGACGGGTTGGTGAGGCACAGCGAGACGACCCACGGTTGGTTGAGATAGTAGAAAAGCTCAAAGGGGGGGAGTCATCAAGTCATCTTCGTAGGTATACCCTAGACGATAAGGGTTGGTTACGAAGGGATAATAGACTTTGTGTACCGCAAGACGAAGACTTAAGGAAGGCCATTCTTAATGATGCTCATCGCTCAAAAATGACCATTCATCCCGGCGGGGATAAGATGTACAAAGATATGAAGCGGGTTTTCTTTTGGGCCGGTATGAAAAAGGATGTGGTCGAGTACGTCGCTAGATGCTTGGTGTGCCAACGAGTTAAAGCAGAACAAGAGAAACCCGGTGGGTTGCTTCACCCATTAGAAGTTCCACTATGGAAATGGGAAAGCATCTCAATGGATTTTGTGGATGGATTACCAAGATCAAGGAAGGGTAACACGGGGATTTGGGTTATAGTAGATAGACTTACTAAAAGCGCCATTTTATTCCCGTGAAAAGTAAGAGGACTGCTCCGTGGTTGGCTTCTGTATACATTAAGGAGATAGTTCGTTTGCACGGTATTCCTTCTAGTATAGTAAGCGACCGTGACCCCATCTTTACTAGCGAATTTTGGAAGAGTTTACAAGAGGCGGTAGGGACTCAGCTATGTTTGAGCACCGCATATCATCCTCAGACAGACGGCCAGACCGAGAGGGTGAATCGCATTCTAGAGGATCTTTTAAGGCTTTGTATCCTAGACTTTGGGGGTACATGGGAAGAGCACCTTCTGTTAGTAGAATTCGCATATAACAATAGCTTTCAGTCTAGTATTGGCATGGCACCTTTCGAAGCTCTTTATGGAAGGCCTTGTCGTTCGCCTACATGTTGGTGGGAATCTACCGATAAAATCCTACTTCGGCCCGATATGGTTAGGGAAACCTCGGAGAAGATTGAGTTGATTCGAAGGAGGATGAAAGCAGCACAAGATAGGCAAAAATCGTATGCTGATAAGAGGAGGACAGATCTTGAGTTTGACATTGGGGACATGGTTTTTATCAAAGTATCTCCGTTACAGAATGTTGTTCGCTTTGGGTCCGTGGGGAAATTAGCACCAAGGTTTGTAGGGCCGTTTCCTGTAAAAGACAGGATTGGGAAGATGGCATATAGGGTGGAGTTGCCTAAGAAACTTAGTGAAGTACACGACGTATTCCATGTATCACATTTGAGGAAGTGTTTGCACAAGACCGCGGAGGTGGTAGAACCGAGCTTGCTTAAAGAGGTGGAAATAGAGCGTGATGCAACAATTAGACGAGCTCCTACATGCATTCTTGGGTCGGAGATCAAAAAGTTGAGGAATCGAGAGGTCAGACTGGTTAAAGTGCAATGGGGAGATGATGAGAGCAACGCAACTTGGGAGACAGAAGAGAAGATGCGTTCATTGTACCCTTTTCTTTTTGAGGGTATGTCTTTTATTTCCTCCTTTATCGCTTAGCTTATCTTATCTTATCTTTAGTATGTCCTCTCATTAGTATCTTTGACCTTTAGTTAGGATAATCCAATGGTTGAAACATGTGTTTGAGACATGTTATGTATGATGGATGCAAAATGGATGCAAGTGTTTGCTAGTGGTTGCTCGTGGATGCATATATACACACACTTTAGGCACTAGATCGGCTCAGTCACTACATATTGCATATTGCATATATATATGGATGTATTTAGTAAAATGGATGAACGATGGTTGTATTATCATGTGGATGCTGCATTCAGATGATGGTTGTGCACGCATATAGAAGTATTATGTAGCATTAAGAATCTTTTGCATACATAATGGATGCATGGCACGATCATAGTTGCATTAAGGAGGTCAACTGAATCAGTGGACCGCCTGATTTTGCATTAGATACGGACATATACACACACTGTGCATTTAAACATGAAAGCATTAGAAGTCTGTAAGGACAATGGATGCCTGTGTATGATGGATGAGTAGATGGACGTTTGGATGGTAGGATATACATTCTTCCAGACTTGAAGATTTCGGGGACGAAATCCTAAAAGGAGGGGAGAATGTAACACCCCGAATTTTCTATTAACACTAAAGTTGCTAAAATAATAATAAGTGTGTAGAAGAGGGGATGTATCTAATATGAATATAAAAATATTAATAAGTATGTAAGAGAGGGGATGTATCTATTATGAATATAAAAATATTAATAAGTGTGTAAGAGAGGGGATGTATCTAATATAAATATAAAAATATTAATAAATGTTTAAGAGAGGGGATGTATCTAATATGAATATAAAAATATTAATAAGTATGTGAGAGAGGGGATGTATCTAATATGTATATAAAAACAATAATAAGTAAAGGGGGATGTATCTAATATGTACATTGTAGAGTATATATATATATTTATGACATGAATAGAAGTTTATTAATATGCTGAGTGTTTGCTGAGTCACTTCTGACTCATTGCTGAGTCAACAAGATAAACCCCATCTGGTCTGAACGGCTGCGGTTATTTCTAGGTTAAATCTAATGGCCTAAATGCATTCTAAAATCTATAAATAAGTGGGTAGACCCTAAACCTAAATCACTTGTAAAATTAGAGAAGCTACCGTCATGCTGCTGCCATGGAGTTCAGCGTAGCCGTCACAAACTAAGAAGAGGAAGCCTAATCATCTACAACTAAATCTACACAAATCAAATCAAAAGATCTCTCTTTCTCTAATTCTTTTCTTTTGTTGGTGAGTATGATGATTCTCACAAGACTATTACAAACTAATTTGACTCAGTTATGAATGGATCACAAGAAAGTGACGTGATTTGTAATTGTAAATTCTATATATTGTGGATCTCTTATTATGTTATTATGTTGTCGTATGGTGTAAATTATATATGCTATGTCATGCTATGTTGTAAATTCTCTTATGCTATGTCGTGCTATGTTGAGAATCATGTCAAGCTATGTTATACTATCATACTATGCCATGTTATAAATCATGCAATATTATGTTGTAAAATCATGATGTTGTTGGAACATGCTTAAAGTTATGTTTTTTTTTAATTTAAATGGATCTTGTTTATGGGAATTTGCCTATTAGGTTAGGTGTACCCATAAACTTGAAACTATAATTAAATAAAACTTGATTATGGGAATTTGCCTATTGAGTTAGGTGTACCCATATAAAACCATGTTGTTAAAAAAATTAGATGATGTTGATTCACACATGTTCATATGTAAGTTTATGAAAATTGATTGAGATTATATTAGGTGAATTTTGAACAAGTTGACACCTTTAGGTCCATGACATGTATAATCTATGCAAGTTGGACATATGCAAGTTTCACCCCTTATTATGATTCATTTGGTCACATATACATGTTGTTATTATGATAATCTCTTTTATGCTATGAGTTAGGCTATTCGAGTCTAACATATATTTTGCGAATAAACGTTCAAACGTGGGGTAGGGGTAATATTAGGAATTAATAAATTGGGTGCAATTTTGTAAGATTTTGCATACCATGAATGGATGTCCATAATCGAGTCAATTATGGACATTGTTAAAAATTGGAAGTAATTAATAATTCAAGTAGGGAATTATTAAAATTGGGGGAAAGTGGATTATTATTAATAATCAATGCTTTGGACACGAGGTTGGACCCGTTTGTGATGTAAACCTGCCCGGACCCGCCCGGCAAATCCAGTAGTCACAAATGTCGGCCCAATGTGAGAGGTCCTAGGCCCAAACTAAAGCATAACAGTTGTAAAGACACGAGGTTAGACTCTTTTATGGTGTAAGACTGCCTGGACCCGCCCGACAAATCCAGCTGCCATAAATGCCAGTCTAATGTGAGAGATCTTTATGAGGTTATGGCCTTAATGAACTAAGGAATACTTAACCAGATAATCATGTAAGGTGGGACATGGGGGTTAAGTAGGTGCCTTGGGTGGCATGAGGAATCTGGTGGTTGCCTTTAGAGGCATTTGAAATATGATTAGACTTAACCAAACACACATGTAAATGAACTTGACTAAGTGGGTTAAGTGGGATGGACTAATGGGGACAAGCTTAGGTGGAATGCTTGTGGTAAATAGTGGGGGTCCATTTCAACCAGTATCCCAAAACGTATCTTTGTGGGCTCGACCCAAGTCGAGGACGGGACACGCATACTGGGTTTGACTATAAGAGGCCAAAACAGGGAGCGGTGGCAACGCAAGTCCAACGGGTTTCATATGCGTGTGTGGACCCGGGCTGGTAGGTAAGACGTTGTTGCATCGTGTAGGTATAAGCCGTGCATGTCCGTTGTATCAGGTTGCCACTTTAGGGGAGGGATACACCCCGCTGTGGGGCCAGCACGGGTATCTACGAGTTAGGGAGCCGATCGAATAATGGGAAGTAGGGTACACCTAGTGGAGATAGGGGCAGGCGGCACCTATGTAGTCAGCTAGGGGTACGTAAAGCCATTGGGAAAGTTTCTTAGTGAAGCTAAGTGGAATGAATCTTTAGGGTGACTGGTGTGGTGCAGTATAGTGTTTATCCCTTAGTATTTAGGAGCACCTATAACGTTGCCTTTAGCGATTGTCTATGTCCTTAATCTGCTCTTCATAGACATTTTCTTGTTTTCCAGCTTATGCCTTAGTCCAGTTATTTTGGTAATAGTATTGTAGAATTATCATATTCACCAGACTTTATGTCTGACCCCCTCTTTTCCATACTTTTTCTCCCTTCAGGTCCGCAGGTTGGGCCAAGTTCTAGTGGAATCTAGTTGGATCGCTTATCTTCTGGAAAGCTTGGACTGCTGAAGTAAAGTCCAGCCTGTTATCTTTCTTTTTAATGGCTATTCATGTAATGGGATTATGTACTTGTTTTATCAAGATAGATATTGTACTTGACATTGAATATGGTGTTATGATGTAATCAAACATGTTTTGGCTTCTGCTACAATGAAATAAAGTTTTTGAATTTCCAAGTACTATTTTATATCCGTCTTGTTGTAATTTTACTGTTCTATATTCACTTAAAACCTCCATGGAAGTTAATGCATTCCCTTTGTGAGTGACATTAATGGACGTGGGGTGTTACAGGATCATTTCTTGTTTATACTTGACATGGATTGGAATACTAGTACACTTGGTGCAAAAACTTAACCTTGTATATGCGATGCCACACTTGATCTATCTTGTTAATTTTTCACCATGCCAGTTATCACCCTACACCTCATCTCTGTTTTACATGTTCAGTTAACTTTATTAGTTTTTATACTAATAGTAGATAGGACTTACCAGTCTTTTTGACTGACCCGTTTTCTTTTGCCTCTTTTCTTCCATTTCCCCCCTCAGGTTTACAGGGTGGGAACACTGGTACCTAGCTTGGATATTTAGCTGCTTTTCTGGATAGCTCACGTACGGTTTGGACTTGAGCTCGCTATGGCTTTATTCTACCTTGGGGATAGTTACTTTATGATTTTCTTTCCAGTTTTCAGTTGATGTTTCTAGACTATGTTTTGTGGAAAATAATGACCAAGTACTTTGATGTAACTTGACTATGGTTTTGAAATGTTAGTTTTATCCGCTGCTTTATTTACTCTGTTTTTACTTATATGTTCTGTCTTGTGATATCTGCATGCATGTTTACCTTGTTTAACGCCCTTCCAAAGCTAGTGTGCTTACAAGAGTGGCATTGGCGGAGGTGGGGTGTTACATGTGAGGCTCGCGAATCAACGCTACACAAAGCTATGCCACACATGCCGTGCTTTGATCATCAACTACAAGACTCTGCTTTTCAACAAAAGCCTTGATCAATTGCCACTTAGGCATGCCACACAGGCAATTCACTCCATGCGACTGATGTCTATCGATATACAACCTCTGATCCCGTACGTCTCAGAGAAGGGTGAAGTAAGGGAATGAATTCCCCTTCACCAGGCAGATGTATATTTAATAGAGATCAATCAACAAAGAGAAAAATCCAATGTCAGACACACAGTCCATACAAGTTCGTTCTTGGTCTGAACGAAACCGGAGGAACCTTATTCCTCGCATATCCATCGATCTCCAAGTACGTCTAGACAATCACCAACTGATTCCCTCCTCTTGGGTGTACAGCCCAATCAAGATCATCAGTAATCATCCAAACGATGTAAAGACCTCCGGTCTTCGACCACCGTCTTTATCCTCGAAACATCGTCGAATCGGTTATTCAGAATGGGATAAACCCGGTCTTTCTGAAGAACTCGCGTATATAATAAACAAGTGTTACACAAACACAACATACACCTCATTCCAATTCAGAATATTCTTTTATTCAAATATCCTTATACTTTGGGAAAGGTTCCCATTAATTTTATCAAAGATAAATTCTTTAAATTTATTCTTTAATCTTCTTTTGAATATCAATTCAAATTAGTCGGGATTAGCGAACCACACCGAAGTAATCATTTATTTTATTTCCCAATCTCAACTTATTCATCCCATGAAGTAAAACTGGTCATACTTCATATCTAACACCACGGTGTTATCGGTAAATAATTCAATTACCATTTCACGTTCAAATCTAATTAAAGATTTTACTATCGGCTAGAGCAAAACTGGTGATACTCCATTCTCGATTATTTCAATCTAATTAAAGATTCATTAAAACTCCACTTGGCTTTAATCATCCCAAAAATCAATATTAAAGATTGTTTAACTTGGGAATCCATATCCTGTCTTTAACTGGGTTAAAGAACCAATGTCATTTAAAAAACGGTTCACGATAAACCCAAAAATCAATTCAAATTCAAATTCAATTCCTATTAAATATCATTTAATTGGTATACTTCATTAAATCTAAACAAAAAGATTTAATCTTTTTCTCAACTGGGTTTAAGAACAGTGTTAATGAAGACACCATCCACGACAAACCCAAATCCCATTTGATATTAAATACAAGGCTCTGAATAGAAAATATATCGGCTTATATTCAATATCAAATTCTACGACCAACAAATATCGTATTGGAAATAACGATATAAATATATCTTTCAAATTTCCATAACAATATCTGTATAACCACGAAATCCAACATCGAAATATTCCAAAGACAATTTCGATTCAAATCCATTTCCACTTTATATATTGGAAATTCCGGTTATTTTCAAAACCACTTCAAATCCACTTTGTTTATTTTAAAAATAAATGCGATTATAATTCTAGTTCAAAACTAGTTCATTTCGATAAAAATCTATTTTTATCTTTTAAAATATGGAGTTTTTCATCCCAGTTCTTTCCAAATCATTTCTTATGATTTTACACAAATTATTACTATTTTTAATAATTTTATCAAGGCCCGTACAGTCGATTTCCATCAACGGCCATCGAACTGCACTTACAGCGACCTTTTCCAAATTTGATTTGGACATAATTCCAAATCCAGCCGTCAAATTTTAAATCTCTAATATTCGTTAGAAAGCTCTTTTCGATACGAACCCAACGGTTACGGTTTTAGGAGAATCCGATGGTTGGATCTCCCGTAATATCCATTCGAAGTCAATGGTGGAAATTCGCGAACTGCCGCGGCGTGACGCGTTCTATTTAGGCCATTTAATATATATAATATATATATTATATACATTTCATCGATTTCCTTTTAAAACGTATTTTATAAATCGTTTTAAATTCATTTTCGAAATGATTTCAACTTCATATCCAATTTCGGATCAAAATTGAATATTCCACATCATCGATATACAAATGATAATATTTTCAAAATATTATATTTTGAAATCACTTCTTTTTCTATAACCATTATAAAAACAAATATAATCGATTTAAATATCGTTCGCATCAAAATGGCGCATATCTAACCAACACGGCTTTATATATTGCAATAACATCGTTATTTTATTTAAACACATGAATATATATTTTTATTCAACACATGAATATATATTTTTATTCAACAAATGAATTTTTATTCTATTCTACACATGAATTTTTATTCTATTCAACACATGAATTTTTATTCTATTCAACACATGAATTTTTATTCTATTCAACACATGAATTTTTATTCTATAATATTCCTTATTTTCCAAATTGGAATGAGGCTCAATCAATTACCATATAATGTTAATTATATGAATTCCCTACAACATATGTATATAATAGCAACGATAAATCATCAACCATCATCCAGAGTGCACCACACAACCACATAAGCATTAAATATTAATAATTAACGCTTACACAGTTTGTCAACCCATCGATTGAACTAAACAATCAGGATTATTGTACGTCAAATATCATCCCAATACCCGTGTGGTGTTTTAAATCAACAAACACAGATTTTTATTTGTGCAGTTGGGCGATGTGTAAAATTTACCGTCCCAATCAATATCAGTCAAATGGGTGTACATAAACAAATCGTCCGATTTGTTTACAAATATTTATTTTATATACACGTTAAAAATTATATTATTAAGTATAAAATATTTATTCATTCCACATCACACAATAAAATTTCACAACACATCAATCAAACAAACAAGTCATCCATGGTCTGTGGACGACGGGTGTTGGGTGTTGCTAAGCACCATCTGCATCCTAGTATATATTTCAACTAGAAAATAAATTAAAAGTGAGAAGTTCCCACCTTTGGGTTCCACTCCGTCATTGTTTATTTCTGAACGGTTCGGACTTCGTTTTGATCTCAGTCGGTTCCATCACAATCTATTTCACTCTGTTCATAGTAAAAATCACATTTTTATTATTTAGTTTTATATATAAAAATCATATTTTTACATCGCTACTTCGTTTTAAAAATTATATTCTTATTTCTAACCTATATATATATATATATATATATCAAATTTTTATCGTTACTTCATATATGTAAAAATTGAATTTTTATTTTGCTACAACATATATAAAAATATTGCCTTTCATTACATAAAAAAGTCTCCTTTCATTATATAAAATTATCGCCTTTCAATATATAAAAATATCGCCTTTCATTTATAATATCGCCTTTCATTTATATAAAATCGAACCTTTCATTTATCATATCGCCTTTCATTTATATAAAAATCGAACCTTTCATTTAAAAATAACCAAATCTTTCATTTGAAAATAATCAAATCTTTCATTTCTAAAAATAATCAAATCTTTTCCTTTCTAAAAATAATCAAATCTTTTCGTTTCTTAAAATCAAGCTTTCCTACTAAAAAAAATCGAGCTTTCCTACTTATAAAAATCGAGTTTTCCTACTTATAAAAATCGAGTTTTTCCACTTATAAAAATCAACACTTCCCTAAGTAAAAATATAATCTTTCTAATACATAAAAATATAATCTTTCTAACTAAAAATTTTAGCTTCTTTCATTTTTTTTACAAATCATACTTTTATTATGACTGAAAATCGTTTTTAATATAAATAAAAAGAAATAAATTAGAAAAAACTTACAGGTGATTAAGTGGGAGGGAATGGCGGTCTGAAATCGCGGGTTAAGGCTTGGGGGTGGTGCAGCGGCAACCGCGGTGGTCAGAGGGGGTACGGTGGCGGATCTGAGGCTGTGGAGGCGCGGCTACGGTGGCGATTGCGGCGGTTTTAGTGCTTGTGGGCGTTGGGGTTTTGAGGTGGAGGAGGGAGAACGGGGTCCAGCGAGAGGGGGGGTCCGGCGAGGTGCACCGCCGCTTGGGGGGGGCACGGTGGCGGTTGGCGTCGTGAATCGGGGGAGAGGGGTGGAGGGCGATGGGTTTCTGGTTTATTTCTTTCTTTTTTTTTCAAATCTGAAATGAAGTCAACGGGGAAGGAGAGGGAGGAGGGGGTTATATATATATATATTATTATTTTTAATTTCAAAAAGTAACTTTTTATTTCGAACCCGAAATCGAACCCACCGACTGTCGTCCCCAGCTAATTACCCCCATTTCGAACACAATGGGATATGTGACGTAAACCAGTTCGGCTGTTTCAATCCGTTTTCACTAAAATCAAAATATAAATCAATATATTGAATTTGAACGCACATTTCAATTTACTGAGCTCACATACTAACTCTAAAAATTCCAAAAAAATATTTTCTAGCTTCGTATTGACGATACGGTCCTAACAAAACTAATTTCGTCGAATTCTGAGACCGTTTGCAAAATGGCCGTTTTCTAGTCGATCGAAATTGACTAAAACTGTTAAAACACGTTTAACTTCTCCACGCTCACATATTGACTTCAAAAATTATGAATTTTGAAACCTAGCAATAATTTGACATCCCGCATCTAACAAAAGTGGTTTCGTCGGAAACCGAGGTCGTTTGCAAAATTTCCATTTTTAAGGGTCTTTATATATATATATATATATATATATTAAAATATATATAAATTCCACAGCGACTTTTTTGAATTTTAAACTGGACATATCTTACACTTTATAAAGTGAAATCTCAGTTTCTTAACTTCGTTAGAAAGATATCATCAAACAGATTCAAATATTTCTTGTTTCAATCAATTTTGACGTATATTAAATCCTGTATATTCAATTGAAATTCGAAATCGAATTTTCGAACTGCAGCGCCATTTCAGGCTCATTATATAATTAAAATAAATTTATTCATTTTAACTTCGTTGAAATTAAATTTTCCGTCGTTATTATTTAAAATAAATCATTTTAAATATTCAAAATTCATTAAAATAACCAAAATAAATTTCTTAAAATTGGCCCAGATTTTCCGGGTTGTTACATTCTCCCCCACTTAAAACTTTTCGTCCCCGAAAAGGAACGAAGCTGAAAGTTGTTTAACTAATCAACCCAACTTCCAGTATTTTCATTATGGCTTAAGTTTTTCAACTTTTCTGTTTCTAAGAACTTTTCAAATTTTTCAAAAATTTGGTTAACACCCTAAATCTTCGAATTTTTTTGCCATAACCTCCCCTGCATCGGGAGCTTCGAGATATTTCAAATAGCCTCCCATGGCCCTCACCAATCCAAAAAGAAAAAGAAACAGCCAAGCGGCTAGCTAATCGGCTCATAAAATCATCAAAAACCCAAGAAATACAATAAACATGTACCTATTTGTCGGGCAAACAATTTTATTCCTCTTCTCTAACCTCTTTGCAATGACCTATTCAATGTAAGTACATGTATATACATGCAAATGCGACTAATTTTCAATACAATTCACTATTCGGTTCAATTTGGCTAAAGGTTCAACATTTAATTAATCAAACAACACAACCATCAATCAATTAGTTGATTATCTTTTCAATCACATAACTTTAATACATATCCAAAAAATTAGATTTTTGGTGCCAAATCACAACAATAAGCCCTATCTAGTTTTGGTTCTCACACCAGTCAATTGGAAATATATTAATATCACACCTTCGAAACTCGAACACTAATTCTGATGATTTAGCTGCAATCATCAGAATCATCTCTAGGCGACTAGAGTGTGACTCTATATCTATCCAGTATATTAAAACTTCGAATACACGTGGATCAGACGTATATGCAAAATCTATATATACTTGATTGTCCAAATCAATACAAATAAATTATTCAATACGAATAATTGAATTAAAAATTTTCAAAACAAAATTTATTTTCACTTTTATTTCAAAAACACTACTCTTCACACTAGTTCTAGGGTACTACGGATCCTATCTCTAACGAGTCATTCTCGTTGGATATTACTAATCCAATCTCTGATGAATTCTTTCGTATGGTTCTAATGTGTCTTGTTCTATGAGCTCTGTAAACCAAAGCTCTGATACCAAATGTAATGATAAGGAATTTCGCTCGATCTGAATCGATCGCTAAACTGACCAAGAACCCCTGATTGTTTTGAGAACACGACAAATTAGAACGCAAAAAGAAGAACATTTCATTGTATATTACAAAATTTTCATCAGATTACAAGAATATACAGAGTATGAATGAATAAAATACATTTGATAAAAATCAGAGATTACAATAAATTACATAGCAGCGGAAAATAGTACAAAACACAATTGAAGGAGATATACGGATACAGAGCTTTCCGAATATCATTCCAGCTGTAAACCAGGTTCCTGTGAATATAAATCTGCAAAACCAAAACTACTAGCTGCCCCTCTCAAAATAAGGGCACCTAGAGTTTAGGTTAAAACAATAAACACCAGGTCAGTCATGTGACTGGTGTGAGAACTAAAACAGTTATTAATCTTTATTTTAAAGTTAGGTAAATCAAGGGACCATGCCGTATAACACGGAACGGGTTTCCTCCCAAGAATACCAGTGCATAAAACAACAACGCAATGCTAAATAAAGAACAATGAAGCTATTATAAGACCCAGGTCCCATCACACAATGCAACACAAGCCGGAGGATAGGGTTTTTGAGGATAGGGTTTCATTATATAAAATTATTGCCTTTCAATATATTAAAATATCGCCTTTCATTTATATAAAAATCAAACCTTTCATTTATAATATCGCCTTTCATTTATATAAAAATCGAAACTTTCATTTAAAAATAATCAAATCTTTCATTTGAAAATAATCAAATCTTTTATTTCTAAAAATAATCAAATCTTTTCGTTTCTAAAAATAATCAAATCTTTTCGTTTCTAAAAATCAAGCTTTCCAACTAAAAAAATCGAGCTTTCATACTTATAAATATCGAGTTTTCCTACTTATAAAAATCAAGTTTTTCCACTTATAAAAATCAATACTTCCCTAAGTAAAAATATAATCTTTCTAATACATAAAAATATAATCTTTCTAACTAAAAATCTTAGCTTCTTTCAATTTTTTTTACAAATCATACTTTTATTATGACTGAAAATCGTTTTTATTATAAATAAAAAGAAATAAATTAGAAAAAATTTACAGGTGATTAAGTGGGGAGGTAATGGCGGTCTGAAATCGCGGGTTAGGGCTTAGGGGTGGTGGAGTGGCAACCGCGGTGGTCGGAGGGGGTACGGTAGCGGATCTGAGGGTGTGGAGGCATGGCTACGGTGGCAATTGCGGCGGTTTTAGGGCTTGTGGGCGTTGCGGTTTGGGGTGGAGGAGGGAGAACGGGGTCCGGCGAGGTGCGCCCCGCCTGGGGGGGCACGGTGGTGGTTGGCGTCGTGAATCGGGGGGGGGGGGAGGGGCGATGGGTTTCTGGGTTTTTAATTTCCAAATATGAAATGAAGTCAACGGGGAAGGAGAGGGATGAGGGGGTTATATAAATATATATATATATATATATATATTTTAATCTCAAAAAGTTACTTTTTATTTCGAACCAAAAATCGAACCCACCGACTGTCGTCCCTAGCTAATTACCCCCATTCCGAACACAATGGGATATGTGTCGTAATCCAGTTCAGCTGTTTCGATCAGTTTTCGCTAAAATCAAAATAGAAATCAATATATTGAATTTGAACGCACATTTCAATTTACTGGGGTCACATACTGACTGTAAAAATTCCCAAAAAATATTTTCTTGCTTCGTATTGACGATATGGTCCTAACAAAGCTAATTTCGTCGAATTCTGAGACGGTTTGCAAAATGGCTATTTTCTGGTCGATCGAAATTGACTAAAACTATTAAAACACATTTAGCTTCGCCACGCTCACATATTGACTTCAAGAATTATGAATTTTGAAACCTAGCAATAATTTGACATCCCGGATCCAACAAAAGTGGTTTCGTCAGAAACCGAGGTCGTTTGCAAAATTTCCATTTTTATGGGCCTTTATATATATATTAAGATATATATAAATTTCACAGCGACTTTTCTGAATTTTAAACTGGACATATCTTACACTCTATAAAGTGAAATCTCAGTTTCTTAACTTCGTTAGAAAGATATCATCAAACAGATTCAAATATTTCTTGTTTTTTCAATTCTGACTTATATTGAATCCTGTATATTCAATTGAAATTCGAAATCGAATTTTCGAACTGCAGCGCCATTTCAGGCTCGTTATATAATTAAAATAAATTTATTCGTTTTAACTTCGTCGAAATTAAAATTTCCGTCGTTATTATTTAAAATAAATCATTTTAAATATTCAAAATTCATTAAAATAACCAAAATAATTTTTTTTTAAATTGCCTCAGATTTTCCGGGTTGTTACAAGTTCCACTTGTACTCTTACGGTCCATCCGTTATCCTCCAAAATCAGCATCACTATATGAAACTAGTTCAAAGGAACAATCTTTCAGATAGAAGAGTCCAAAGTCTTTAGTACTACTAAGATAACGTAAAATTCTTTTAACTTATCTCAAATGTGATTCTTTTGGATTAGCCTGAAAACGAGCACATAAACAAACACTCATCTTAATATCAGGTCTACTTGCAGTTAAATATAAAAGTGAACCTATCATACTACGATATAGCTTTTGATCGACATTTTTACCATTATCATCTTTATCTAAATGTGTTGTCGTACTCATTGGAGTAGGTTTACTTGACATGTTTTTCATTCCAAAACGTTTTATTAAATTAGTATAACATTTTTCTTGATTAATGAAAATTCCATCTGATAATTGCTTGATTTGCAACCCCAGAAAGTAAGAAAGTTCTCCCATATGTGACATTTCAAATTCACTGGTCATTATTTTTGAAAATTCTTTACATAATTGATCATTTGTTGATCCAAAGATAATGTCTTCTACATATATTTGTACTATTAAAATATCTTTATTATTCTTTTTGATAAAAAAATGTATGATCAACCTTTCCAATTTGAAATCCAGAATCTAATAAATAAGTTTTGAGACGTTTATACCAAGCACGAGGTGCTTGTTTCAAACCATATAATGCCTTTTACAATTTAAAAACATGATCAGGATATTTTTCATGAGTAAATTGTGGAGGTTGTTCAACATAAAATCGTTCTTTAATATAACCATTCAAGAAAGCGCTTTTAACATCCATCTAATATAGTTTAAAGTTGTGATGACAAGCGTATGCTAATAGTATTCGAATTGATTCTAGTCGTGCAACTGGAGCAAAAGTTTCTTCATAATCTATGCCTTCTTCTTAATTGTAAACCTATGCAACAAGTTTAGCTTTATTTCTAGTGATATTACCCAATTCATCTACTTTATTTTAGTATACCTATTTTGTTCCAATAACAGTTTGATCAGTTGGACTTCGGACTAATTCCCAGATTTCATTACATTCAAATTGATTTAATTCCTCTTGCATTGCAATTATCCAATTTTCATCTGTAGATGCTTCTTTAGGGTTTTTGGGTTCGATATTTGATAAGAAGGCTACATTATTTACTAAATTAAGTTGACTTCTTGTCCTTACGTTTAAAGTTATTTCTCCAATAATATTTTGAGTTGGATGGCCTCGCAATATTCTTAGTGGAGATCTAACTTCATTAATAGGAACATTTTGATTAAACTCAATTATCTTGAGTTTCTGTAGTATTATTCTATATGTTATTATGAACAATGTTTTCATTTTCTCTAAATGTGTCAACATCATCATCATGTGAAGAATTATTTTTCATAATATCTGAACTAAATGAATTTTGAATAACGTTTTCATCAAACGAAACATGAAGCGATTCTTCGATTTTACCGGTTTTCTTATTGAAAATACGATAAGCCTTGCTACACTTAGAATATCCTAAGAATATTCCTTCTTCAGATTTTGAATCAAATTTCCCAAGCTGATCTTTTATATTTAAAGTGAAACATTTTGAACCAAAAATTTTGAAAAAAGATATATTTGGTTTTCTACCGGTAAAAGTTCGTATGGAGTGTTTTTAGTAAGAGGTCGAATAGAAACACGATTTAAAACATAACAAGCTATTGCAACTGGTTCAGCCCAAAAATGTTTTGGCAGTGTACTTCCATTTAATAATGTTCTAGCACATTCTTGTAAAGTACTGTTTTTACGTTCTACAACTCCATTTTGTTGAGGAGCTCTTAGAAAAGAAAAATTATGAAAAATTCCTTTCTTTTGACAAAATAGATCAAAATTTTCATTCTCAAATTTTCCTCCATGATCACTTTATATCTTCTTTATTTTTAAGTCAGTTAATTGGATTTGTTTGACGAAATTTTTTAAAGATGTCAAAAGTATCGCTTTTGTTCTTTAAAAAACATAGCCCATGTGTATCTTGAGAAATCATCAACAATTACAAACACATATCTGCTATGATTTATGGACTGAACTTGAGTTAGTCCAAATAAATCCATGTGTAGTAACTCAAGTGGTTGTAAGGTTGATATAACCTTTTTAGATTTAAAAGAGTATTTGGTTAACCTTCCAAGTTGACAAGCATCACATAAAATTTCAGTTTTGAATTTTATTTTAGGAACCCTCTTACAATATCATTTTTAGATATCTTGTTTATCATTTTAAAATTAATATGGCAAAATCATTTGTGCCATAACCAAGGATCATTGTCTTTGGCTAATAAACACATATTTGGATTATTATTAACTGCCATATTTAATATATAAATATTTTTGTCTCGATTTCCTTCAAAAATAAGATTTTGATTTGAATCAAATATACTACATTTATTTTCAGAAATTGATATTTTAAAACATTTATCGCATGATTGACTAACACTTAATAAATTGTTTTTTATTCTTAACCAATAAAACATCTGAAATAAGAGGTAAATTAGATATTCCGTAATTGCTTGCATCGCCTTTGCCGATGATATATCCTTTGGAATTATCTCCAAATGTGATAGTTCCTCCTTTTGAGTAAATAATATTTGTTAGCATCTCCTTGTCTCTTGTCATGTGTTTTGAGCAACCACTGTCTAGTATCCATTTTCCTCTATTTTTGTTGACTGGAAGCTGCAAAAAATAATTTAAAAGTTTTATTGGTACCCACTTCCTTCGTTAGGGTCATAAGGGTTAAGTCTTAGGAAGCCAAACCCAAGAGGACTTAGGTTCCTTTCTAAAAAAAAATTACTATTGTAATGAACAGATTCTAAAAAGTTATTAATATATTTATATCTAATAAGAACATTATTTGTCGTCGGAATCCATATACTAATATTTCCTGAGAGTTTTTTCTTAGTAGGAATATTTAATTTACTACTAGAAAATTCTGGTTTAATATTTGAGTTTTTAGAACTGGATTTCCTTTTTGATTTAATTTTTTGATTATATCCAAGTCCTTTTTTAGTAAAAACCGGTTGAGAATTTTCTAATATTTTAGATAGATTCTCTTTTCCTTTGTTAAAGTAATATTTTTAGAAATGCTTTCTAACTTAATTTTTAAACTAGAATTTTCCAATTCCATAATTTTAATTCTAGTATTTAAATCATGATTTTCAGAAGCTAATAAATCATTTTTATTCTTTTGAGTCTCAATTCTTGACTCAACATAGAAATTTGAGAGTTTGCTACTAAAAGAGATTCTTGTAATTTTCTAATATCTTCCTCTAAAATTTCTTTCTCATCTTTAAAAGGTTCTCTTTCAAATTCTGCTTTCTTTTTATCTTTGTTAACTTGTTTAAACTTTCGCTTAAACATTTTCCTAGATTCTAGGATTTCAGTATTAATTTCTACTAATTCATCAAAAGTAAAATCACTTACATCATTATCCTTAGCCATGAAGCATACGTTTTCTTTCTCACTGTCACTGTCGTTGTCACTTTCAGAAGATGAATCCGAGTTGTCCCAAGTGGCTGAAAATGCTCACGTTTTTTATTTTCCATTTTGCGATTTATCTTTAACTCTGGACAATTCTTTTGATAATGTTCGGTCTTGTGACAATTAAAGCATTCTACTGGTGCAGGTTCAGGCTCTTTTAATGAGTTCTTCTTTACATTTATGCTTTGGCTTTTTATGTATTTTAGAAATTTTCTAAAATTCTTAGCTACGAATGCAATATCTTCTTCATCTGAATTGGAATCTTCTTTCTCAGCATGGAAAGATAATTTTTTCTTATCTTGTACCTGTTCTTTCTTTGCCTGCAAATTTACTTCATAAGACATTAGATTACCGATCAATTCTTCGGGTTTAATGGCAGAGAGATGATTAGCTTCTTCGATTGCTAATACTTTTCTCTCCCATTTGTCTGTTAAGGAATTCAAAAATTTTGACACTATATCAAAATCAGAATACTTTTCTCCTAATCCTAATGAAGAGTGATAAATGTTTTGAAAACGTGAATATATACCATTTATGGATTCATTTATATTCAACATGTTCATAGCCTTAGCATTGGCACTAGCCTCTGCTTTTTCAGATGCAGACCATTCAGTAAATAGTGTAGTAGGTTGTGTGTATTCTTTTTGTGTGATATTCCATGCATCAAAACTATTTTCTTGCATGTATATCCTCATTCGTATAGCCCAGTAACTATAATTCATGCCATTAAAGAAAGGTGGTCTAGCAGTGGATTGTCCTTTAGAATATCCGGTGTTATTGCTAGTACTAGTATTATTATCCATAATGTCTATGTATCAGATAATGGTTTTACGGTTAAATGATTGTCTAGCTCTGATACCAATTGAAAAGTCGATGTGTATGACTTAAGCAGGATCTATATGGATATAGAGGAAATGTAGATGATATACTAAATAGCTAATATACAGTAGTTATGTAAATAGATAAGAAATGATATGCTATATCACAAGTAGATAAAAGCAATAAGTAAAGTGAGACTAGGAATTTTATACTGGTTTGGACTTCTAGCCCTACATCCAGTCCCAAAGCTCCTCTTCGGAATTCACTGTCATGCCCTCTCTTAACCCGGAGGAATAGGTCAGTACACCCGAGCCCTAACAAGGATGCCTCTCACTTGAGCAACTATACAGGACTTCAACAATTACAAGTGTTTTGACTTCTACTTTGTGTTCTTGAATCAACACGAATAGTCAACATTTTAAGTACACCCTTCCTATAATCTTATCCACGAGTATTTGAAATGCTTGCAAAGATTTTAAGGAAGTTAATTACTAATTGAATCAAGATATGAAAATTATTATCAAGGATTCAATAAGTAACTTGAATTTGGAGAGCTTTTGTTTGCAAAGTACATAGAAGTTCATTTCAGAAAATAGAGAGAATATTATTAGAGCTAGTGATTTGAAAAACATGTTTGAAGTGTTTATATAATAGTAGAAGAGTAGCATTCCTTAATGAAGAGTTTCTATAAAAAGTTGTGTCCATTTCCATTGATTATTGAAGAGGAATTTCTTCATGAAAGATGGTGACTCTTCATAAAATAGTTTTTAGGTCGAATTAGTCGACTGGTTAAAAAATCATCAGTTGACTGGTTGAATTAAACTTTAAATCATATAAATAAAAACATGTTTCAAAACTTGTCGTTGTGTACAAAATTTCTCTAACCAAACGACTGGTTAATTCTCTACCAGCCGACTAGTAGAGCTTATTTTGTACATTTCTGACTTTTTTAAAGCCATATGAATATACACACACACACACACACACTTTTCGTGTTAAACTTGAGGATAGATTTTAAGATGATTCTAACACGACTCATTATATATATATAAAAAACCTTATCTCTGTAACATGATTTACATTTCAACTTCTTTCGTTGGCATTAATCAGAATCTTGATATCAACAATATTTATGAACGTTAATTAGTGATTTGATGGATCTAATAATGTGGCATTCTAATTGAATGGTGATGCGTTGTTCTAAAGGTAGAGTTTAACCTCAAGCCTCTACAACTGGAAAATGGTATAAAATAGGGTAGATCGCATGGCTAAGTGGGTCGCTCACAAATAGGGTGAATTATCACCTGATCTAAAGAAATTCCTTGAAAAGAAGAAGCAAGGATATGGATGAAACAATAGGATTCAATAACAAAAGGGCTAAACTCCAACGATAAGGAAGTAACTTTATACCCAGAGTGCTTAATGAGTGCCACCTCACCACCTCGATGAAAAACATTTACTTCTAACTCATGAAGAACTCGATTATTGGCCGTCCGCAAAGAAGAAGCCCAAATACGAAAGGAAATTGGGAGGGCCTTTTTGTCATTATCATATGATAAACAGACATGAAACCAACCATTGCAAATCCCTCAAGGGATTGATCATCAAGTTCCTCATCAAGGCTAGCTACAAGACTTTGTAAAAAGATCAAACTAAGTCCAATAAAGGTCCTTAGGAAAAGGATTACCTACAAAACTAGGGGTATGGAAACCCTCACAAAACTCAAAGTGATCAAAGATGGGTCAAATCACAAATGGATGAAAAACCTTATCACTGCCGAGTTGGCCAAGGCAAGGCATCCCTCGAAGGGGTAGTGGTGTGTAAGCCTTTCTCCGCGCCCTGATCAGAAAGGTCCAGGTTAAAGCATCAAAAGTGTAAGCCTCCGACCCACACCATAAATGGTCATGATGAAGCATCTAATTAGCATGCCCTGATTTTGCTCGTAGAAGAGTATGATTTTCCTCTTCTATAAACTAAGCACGTCCTACCTCTGCTCGCAGAAGAGCACATCCTACCTCTGCTTATGTTCCGCGTTGCTCGCGGAGGGGAATGCTAACCCTTAACATTGCCTAAAATGGCCTAGATAAGGAACCCCTTGGAAGGTTTGGAGTATAGTCCTTTATCACCACCTATGATGGCCAGGGTAGGACATCAAAAGGGTAAGCCTTAAGTCTGCGTCTATGATGGCCCAGCTTAAGCATCTAAGACCTTATCATCGCCTATAATGGTAAGGATTATGTATTTCCTGGAGGGAGGTCAGGTAAGTCCTTGGGGCCTGCTTGTGGATAAGCTAGCAAAGCGCACTGGACGCATAGGCCCAGAGAGTGGCCAACAAAACACGTACATCCTCTGCTTTGACCACAAAAGCCCAATGAGTGGCTCAAGATGTACGTACATCCTCTGTTTCATAAATCAAACCCAAAGAGGGTAGTGAAACTATTACGCCAGAAGTTATTTCTGGTCTTCTATTCGAAGTACCTGAATTTGGGTCAGTTCGGGACTTCTATTATGCCAGAAGGGGTTTTTGGTCTTCTATTATAAATACCTGAATCTGGGTCGGTTCGGGAATTCTATTAGGCTGGAAGTAGTTTCTGATCTTCAATCAAAATAGCCCAAATCCAGGTTGGCTCTGGATTCCTATTAACCAAGGGAAGGGATCCTAGACCTCTATTCGATATACTAATATAAGATATGGATCAAAGTTCTATTACTAGCAGAAGGAGTGTAACACCCCACGTCCATTAATGTCACTCACAAAGGGAATGCATTAACTTCCATGGAGGTTTTAAGTGAATATAGAACAGTAAAATTACAACAAGACAGATATAAAATAGTACTTGGAAATTCAAAAACTTTATTTCATTGTAGCAGAAGTCAAAACATGTTTGATTACATCATAACACCATATTCAATGTCAAGTACAATATCTATCTTGATAAAACAAGTACATAATCCCATTACATGAATAGCCATTAAAAAGAAAGATATCAAGCTGGACTTTACTTCAGCAGTCCAAGCTTTCCAGAAGATAAGCGATCCAACTAGACTCCACTAGAACTTGGCCCAACCTGCGGACCTGAAGGGAGAAAAAGGATGGAAAAGAGGGGGTCAGACATAAAGTCTGGTGAATATGATAATTCTATAATACTATTACCAAAATAACTGGACTAAGGCATAAGCTGGAAAACAAGAAAATGTCTATGAAGAGCAGATTAAGGACATAGACAATCGCTAAAGGCAACGTTATAGGCGCTCCTAAATACTAAAGGATAAACACTATACTGCACCACACCAGTCACCCTAAAGATTCATCCCACTTAGCTTCACTTAGAAACTTTCCCAATGGCTTTACGTACCCCTAGCTGACTACATAGGTGCCGCCTGCCCCTATCTCCACTAGGTGTACCCTACTTCCCATTATTCGATCGGCTCCCTAACTCGTAGATACCCGTGCTGGCCCCACAGTGGGGTGTATCACTCCCCTAAAGTGGCAACCTGATACAACGGACATGCACGACTTATACCTACACGATGCAACATCGTCTTACCTACCAGCCCGGGTCCACACACGCATATGAAATCCGTTGGACTTGCGTTGCCACCGCTCCCTGTTTTGGCCTCTTATAGTCAAACCCAGTATGCGTGTCCCGTCCTCGACTTGGGTCGAGCCCACAAAGATACGTTTTGGGATACTGGTTGAAATGGGCCCCCACTATTTACCACAAGCATTCCACCTAAGCTTGTCCCCATTAGTCCATCCCACTTAACCCACTTAGTCATGTTCATTTACATGTGTGTTTGGTTAAGTCTAATCGTATTTCAAATGCCTCTAAAGGCAACCACCAGATTCCTCATGCAACCCAAGGCACCTACTTAACCCCCATGTCCCACCTTACATGATTATCTAGTTAAGTATTTCTTAGTTCATTAAGGCCATAACCTCATAAAGACCTCTCACATTAGACTGGCATTTATGGAAGCTGGATTTGCCGGGCGGGTCCGGGCAGTCTTACACCATAAAAGAGTCTAACCTCGTGTCTTTACAACTGTTATGCTTTAGTTTGGGCCTAGGACCTCTCACATTGGGCCGACATTTGTGACTACTGGATTTGCCGGGCGGGTCCGGGCAGGTTTACATCACAGACGGGTCCAACCTCGTGTCCTAAGCATTGATTATTAATAATAATCCACTTTCCCCCAATTTTAATAATTCCCTACTTGAATTATTAATTACTTCCAATTTTTAACAATGTCCATAATTGACTCAATTATGGACATCCATTCATGGTATGCAAAATCTTACAAAATTGCACCCAATTTATTAATTCCTAATATTACCCCTACCCCACGTTTGAACGTTTATTCGCAAAATATATGTTAGACTCGAATAGCCTAACTCATAGCATAAAAGAGATTATCATAATAACAACATGTATATGTGACCAAATGAATCATAATAAGGGGTGAAACTTGCATATGTCCAACTTGCATAGATTATACATGTCATGGACCTAAAGGTGTCAACTTGTTCAAAATTCACCTAATATAATCTCAATCAATTTTCATAAACTTACATATGAACATGTGTGAATCAACATCATCTAATTTTTTAACAACATGGTTTTATATGGGTACACCTAACTCAATAGGCAAATTCCCATATTCAAGTTTTATTTAATTATAGTTTCAAGTTTATGGGTACACCTAACCTAATAGGCAAATTCCCATAAACAAGATCCATTTAAATTAAAAAAACATAACTTTAAGCATGTTCCAACAACATCATGATTTTACAACATAATATAGCATGATTTATAACATGGCATAGTATGATAGTATAACATAGCTTGACATGATTCTCAACATAGCACGACATAGCATAAGAGAATTTACAACATAGCATGACATAGCATATATAATTTACATCATACGACAACATAATAACATAATAAGAGATCCACAATATATAGAATTTACAATTACAAATCACATCACTTTCTTGTGATCCATTCATAACTGAGTCAAATTAGTTTGTAATAGTCTTGTGAGAATCATCATACTCACCAACAAAAGAAAAGAATTAGAGAGAGAGTTCTTTGGTTTGATTTGTTTTGTTGAGTAGAATTTAGTTGTAGATGATTAGGCTTCCTCTTCTTAGTTTGTGACGGCTACGCTGAACTCCATGGCAGCAGCATGACGGTAGCTTCTCTAATTTTACAAGTGATTTAGGTTTAGGGTCTACCCACTTATTTATAGATTTTAGAATGCATTTAGGCCATTAGATTTAACCTAGAAATAACCGCAGCCGTCCAGACAAGATGGGGTTTATCTTGTTGACTCAGCAATGAGTCAGAAGTGACTCAGCAAACACTCAGCATATTAATAAACTTCTATTCATGTCATAAATATATATATATTTTCTACAATGTACATATTAGATACATCCCCCTTTACTTATTATTGTTTTTATATACACATTAGATACATCCCCTCTCTCACACACTTATTAATATTTTTATATTCATATTAGATACATCCCCTCTCTTACACACTTATTAATATTTTTATATTCATATTAGATACATCCCCTCTCTTACACACTTATTAATATTTTTATATTCATATTAGATACATCCCCTCTCTTACACACTTATTAATATTTTAGCAACTTTAGTGTTAATAGAAAATTCGGGGTGTTACATTCTCCCCTCCTTTTAGGATTTCGTCCCCGAAATCTTCAAGTCTGGAAGAATGTATATCCTACCATCCAAACGTCCATCTACTCATCCATCATACACAGGCATCCATTGTCCTTAAAAGACTTCTAATGCTTTATGATCATATGCAAGTGTGTGTACATGTCCTTACCTAATGCGAAATCAGGCGGTCTACTGATTCAGTTGACCTCCTTAATGCAAATTATGTAAGTGTCATGAATCCATTATGTATGCAAAAGATCCTAATTGCTTACATACTACTTCTATATGCGTGCACACCCATTCAACCGAATGCAGCATCCATATGATGGTACAACCATTATACATCCATTATACTAAATACATCCATATATATGCAATATGCAATATGAAGTGACTGAGCCGATCTAGTGCCTAAAGTGTGTGTATATATGCATCCACGAGCAACCACTAGCAAACACTTGCATCCATTTTGCATCCATCATACATAACATGTCTCAAACACATGTTTCAACCATAGGATTATCCTAACTAAAGGTCAAAGATACTAATGAGAGGACATACTAAAGATAAGATAAGATAAGATAAGATAAGCGATAAAGGAGAAATTAAAAGACATACCTTCAAAAAGAAAAGGGTACAACGAACGCATCTTCTCTTCTGTCTCCCAAGTTGCGTTGCTCTCATCATCTCCCTATTGCACTTTAACCAGTCTGACCTCTCGATTCCTCAACTTTTTGATCTCCGACCCAAGAATGCATGTAGGAGCTCGTCTAATTGTTGCATCACGCTTTATTTCCACCTCTTTAAGCAAGCTCGGCTCTACCACCTCCGCGGTCTTGTGCAAACACTTCCTCAAATGTGATACATGGAATACGTCGTGTACTCCACTAAGTTTCTCAGGAAACTCCACCCTATATGCCATCTTCCCAATCCTATTTTTTTACAGGAAACGGCCCTACAAATCTTGGTGCTAATTTCCCCACGGACCCAAAGCGAACAACATTCTGTAACGGAGATACTTTGATAAAAACCATGTCCCCAATGTCAAACTCAAGCTCTGTCCTCCTCTTATCAGCATACGATTTTTGCCTATCTTGTGCTGCTTTCATCCTCCTTCGATTCAACTCAATCTTCTCCGAGGTTTCCCTAACCATATCGGGCCTAAGTAGGATTTTATCGGTAGATTCCCACCAACATGTAGGCGAACGGCAAGGCCTTCCATAAAGAGCTTCGAAAGGTGCCATGCCAATACTAGACTGAAAGCTATTATTATATGCGAATTCTACTAATGGAAGGTGCTCTTCCTATGTACCCCCAAAGTCTAGGATACAAAGCCTTAAAAGATCCTCTAGAATGCGATTCACCCTCTCGGTCTGGCCGTCTGTCTGAGGATGATATGCGGTGCTCAAACATAGCTGAGTCCCTACCACCTCTTGTAAACTCTTCCAAAATTCGCTAGTAAAGATGGGGTCACGGTCGCTTACTATACTAGAAGGAATACCGTGCAAACGAACTATCTCCTTAATGTATACAGAAGCCAACCACGGAGCAGTCCTCTTACTTTTCACGGGAATAAAATGGGCGCTTTTAGTAAGTCTATCTACTATAACCCAAATCCCCGTGTTACCCTTCCTTGATCTTGGTAATCCATCCACAAAATCCATTGAGATGCTTTCCCATTTCCATAGTGGAACTTCTAATGGGTGAAGCAACCCACCGGGTTTCTTTTGTTCTGCTTTAACTCGTTGGCACACCAAGCATCTAGCGACGTACTCGGCCACATCCTTTTTCATACCGGCCCAAAAGAAAACCCGCTTCATATCTTTGTACATCTTATCCCCGCCGGGATGAATGGTCATTTTTGAGCGATGAGCATCATCAAGAATGGCCTTCCTTAAGTCTTCGTCTTGCGGTACACAAAGTCTATTATCCCTTCGTAACCAACCCTTATCGTCTAGGGTATACCTACGAAGATGGCTTGACGACTCCCCCCCTTTGAGCTTTTCTACTATCTCAACCAACCGTGGGTCGTCTCGCTGTGCCTCACCAACCCGTCCTAGAAGTGTAGGTCTAACCTCCAAGGATGCTAACAGACCGGGTACTAAGTCAACGGAGGGTCTAAAGTCAAACATAGAGATGAATTCTAAGCTTTGTCGTTCAACAAACAACGGACTCAAGGACAACCTTTTCCTACTTAAGGCGTCTGCCACCACGTTACCCTTGCCCGGGGTATATGCTATTTCAAAATCGTAGGAGGCTAAGAATTCCATCCACCGTTGCTGCCTTAAATTCAAATCCTTCTGAGAGAATAAGTATTTTAATGATTTGTGGTCAGTGAACAGTTCGAATTTCTCACCAAGAAGATAGTGACGCCAAGACTTAAGCGCGAAAACAATTGCGGCTAGCTCTAAGTCATGCGTGGGGTAATTCTTTTCATGAACCCTCAACTGCCTTCCACCATAGGCTATTACTCTTCCCTCTTGCATGAGGACCGCGCCAAGTCCCGTCCCACAAGCATCAGTATAGATGGTAAATGATTTATTCCCGTCTGGTAGCACTAAGAATGGGGCTGAAGTTAAGGCTCTCTTTAAACGTTGGAACGCATCATCGCAATCTTTGTCCCACGTAAAAACCAGGTTCTTCTTCGTTAACTGTGTTAATGGAGCTGATATTTTTGCGAAGTCTTTGATAAACTTCCTATAATAGCCAGCCAACCCCAAGAAACTTCTTACTTCGGTTGCATTTTTAGGGACCTTCCAATCTTGGATGGCCACCACCTTTGCGGGATCCACTGCTATCCCTTCTTTGGAAACCACGTTCCCTAAGAACCGTACTTCCTTCCTCCAGAAGTGACACTTAGAAAATTTTGCCTTAAGGTTATGTGCTCGAAGGGTTTCCAACACTTCCCTAAGATGTAGGGAGTGCTCTTCTTTATTCTTAGAAAAGACTAAGATGTCATCCACAAAGACTACCACGAATTTGTTAAGGTATTCCCTAAACACCCTACTCATCAAGTCAACAAAATATGCAGGGGCGTTTATCAAACCAAAGGGCATCACTAGCCATTCATAGAATCCGTCAGGAGTCCTAAAAGCAGTCTTATCTATACTATCCTCAGCCACTCTCAGTTGATGAAAGCCAGTGGCTAAGTCCAACTGCGAAAACACTGAGGCGCCAACTAACTGATCAAAGAGATCGTCAATCCTCGGCAGTGGGTGTCGGTTCTTTTTAGTAAGCTTGTTTAGTTCTCTATAGTCCATACAAGTCTAAGAGACCCATCCGCCTTTGTGGCAAAAACTACTGGAGCACCCCACTCCGATATACTACGTCTTATGAACCCCTTCTCAAGCAACTCCTTTACTTGCTTATTGAGTTCCCTCCTTTCACGAGGAGCCATGTGGCGCACTGGCAAAGATACGGGTTTAGCATTATCCACAAGATAAATTCGAAATTCTATCTCCCGCTTTGGAGGTAAGCCCTTCACCTCCTCAAACACATCCGGATATTCCCGGACCACTTCTACCGATCGCAGGTTCTCTACAGACGCGTCAAGCGATTCAAGATAACTTAGCATAACGGAATTTATGGGATTACAAAAGATGTCGAGAGCATTACCAAGGCGAGTCACAAGCCTAACTACTCTCCTTTCACAATCAAGAATGGCCCTATTTCTAGACAACCAATCCATTCCTAAAATTAGCCCATAGCCCGTGAAGCCCAATACATAAGCATCACATCTAAATTCAACGCTAAGTATAGAGATTTTCAAATCCAAACATATCATGGTCAAATGAGCCGAACCCCCAATTGGATTTGAAACGACCAAGGGATCCTCTACAAAACTGGTGTTCAAGTGCAGTGATTCAACTAATGATGCAGAGATAAACGAATGAGATGCGCCAGAATTGAATAAGGTACGGACAGGATGATCAAACAGAAAAACTAAGCTTTCAACAGAAATTGTTCTACCTCTTTCTTGCAGCGATGGGGCCGCAATAGCCTGAACTTGCCCCCTTGCCTGCCCTGGTGCCATAAGAGCCTGCACCTGTCCTCCCTAGGTAGACCCTGCCCTCTGCCCCTTCTTTGGACAGTCCTTCACTAAATGTCCCGCATCTCCACAATGAAAACAACCAGTCTTCTTTTTCTTTCTACAATCTTTGCTGAGATGGCCAGGCGTCACACAATTGAAGCATTTCTTCTTCCCTTTGCCATTATTGTTTTTACCACCCTTCTTATTTTGCTGTTGGGGTTTCTTCTGATCCCCTTTCTTTTCAACTGCCTTATCCTCATGCATAAGTGCCATTTCTACTAGCTTTTCAAAGGTGGCTCCTATAGGGATGTGGGTCATAGCCAACCCTTGCAACGGTTCATTCAAGCCTCTAACGAACCTCAAAGCTTTCTTCTCTGGCGTGTTCACCAACTCCAAGCCAAACCTTGCTAACTGATTAAATTTATTGACATATTCCTTTACTGATGAGCTCCCTTGCTTTAGTGCCAGGAATTTTTCCATATTTAAGTTCTCCTCTGCCCTTGAAAGAAACTTTGCCTCAAACCTTCGTCTGAAATCCGCCCATGAATCAACTGGACGTTCCCCGTTAGTGACCTCCCACCAAAACGAGGCCTCTCCCTTCATTAACCAAGCAGCTAAACGGACTTTCCTCCCATCTTCCACTTCAAAGATATCCAACAATTCCTCAGTCTCCTTAAGCCAATCTCTGGCCTCCACAAATGTCTCAATCCCTTGAAAAGTTTTTCCTCCCATAGCCTTGAATTCCTTGCACGTCTTTGCAAAAGTGTCAACACGAGGAGGAGGAGGAGGAGGAGGAATGGGTGCAACTAGGGGTGGAGGAGTATCCGCTGGGCCTGCAGTGGTGGCCCTAGCCTCCAAGTATCTCCTAAACCACCCTGGAATCGTCACACCTTCTGGGAGATTAAGATCTTCAGCCATGCTGAAACGAAAAAGGAAAGATTCAAAATGGAGAATTCGAAAGATAAAGATAAGGATGTGGCTATTTGGGATTATGTTTTTCATAAAACTCTCTTTAAATAACATGTTTTTTTTTTTTTTGAAAGCACTTCTTCCAAAAATACTTTAGAAAAAAAAATATTTTTCTAAAAAAAAAAAATTTATCTGTTCTGGTAACCTTATGCTCTGATACCACGTGTAACACCCCACGTCCATTAATGTCACTCACAAAGGGAATGCATTAACTTCCATGGAGGTTTTAAGTGAACATAGAACAGTAAAATTACAACAAGACAGATATAAAATAGTACTTGGAAATTCAAAAACTTTATTTCATTGTAGCAGAAGCCAAAACATGTTTGATTACATCATAACACCATATTCAATGTCAAGTACAATATCTATCTTGATAAAACAAGTACATAATCCCATTACATGAATAGCCATTAAAAAGAAAGATAACAAGCTGGACTTTACTTCAGCAGTCCAAGCTTTCCAGAAGATAAGCGATCCAACTAGACTCCACTAGAACTTGGCCTAACCTGCGGACCTGAAGGGAGAAAAAGGATGGAAAAGAGGAGGTCAGACATAAAGTCTGGTGAATATGATAATTCTACAATACTATTACCAAAATAACTGGACTAAGGCATAAGCTGGAAAACAAGAAAATGTCTATGAAGAGCAGATTAAGGACATAGACAATCGCTAAAGGCAACGTTATAGGCGCTCCTGAATACTAAAGGATAAACACTATACTGCACCACACCAGTCACCCTAAAGATTCATCCCACTTAGCTTCACTTAGAAACTTTCCCAATGGCTTTACGTACCCCTAGCTGACTACATAGGTGCCGCCTGCCCCTATCTCCACTAGGTGTACCCTACTTCCCATTATTCGATCGGCTCCCTAACTCGTAGATACCCGTGCTGGCCCCACAGTGGGGTGTATCACTCCCCTAAAGTGGCAACCTGATACAACGGACATGCACGGCTTATACCTACACGATGCACCAACGTCTTACCTACCAGCCCGGGTCCACACACGCATATGAAACCCGTTGGACTTGCGTTGCCACCGCTCCCTGTTTTGGCCTCTTATAGTCAAACCCAGTATGCGTGTCCCGTCCTCGACTTGGGTCGAGCCCACAAAGATACGTTTTGGGATACTGGTTGAAATGGGCCCCCACTATTTACCACAAGAATTCCACCTAAGCTTGTCCCCATTAGTCCATCCCACTTAACCCACTTAGTCATGTTCATTTACATGTGTGTTTGGTTAAGTCTAATCGTATTTCAAATGCCTCTAAAGGCAACCACCAGATTCCTCATGCCACCCAAGGCACCTACTTAACCCCCATGTCCCACCTTACATGATTATCTGGTTAAGTATTCCTTAGTTCATTAAGGCCATAACCTCATAAAGACCTCTCACATTAGACTGGCATTTATGGCAGCTGGATTTGCCGGGCGGGTCCGGGCAGTCTTACACCATAAAAGAGTCTAACCTCGTGTCTTTACAACTGTTATGCTTTAGTTTGGGCCTAGGTCCTCTCACATTGGGCCGACATTTGTGACTACTGGATTTGCCGGGCGGGTCCGGGCAGGTTTACATCACAAACGGGTCCAACCTCGTGTCCTAAGCATTGATTATTAATAATAATCCACTTTCCCCCAATTTTAATAATTCCCTACTTGAATTATTAATTACTTCCAATTTTTAACAATGTCCATAATTGACTCAATTATGGACATCCATTCATGGTATGGAAAATCTTACAAAATTGCACCCAATTTATTAATTCCTAATATTACCCCTACCCCACGTTTGAACGTTTATTCGCAAAATATATGTTAGACTCGAATAGCCTAACTCATAGCATAAAAGAGATTATCATAATAACAACATGTATATGTGACCAAATGAATCATAATAAGGGGTGAAACTTGCATATGTCCAACTTGCATAGATTATACATGTCATGGACCTAAAGGTGTCAACTTGTTCAAAATTCACCTAATATAATCTCAATCAATTTTCATAAACTTACATATGAACATGTGTGAATCAACATCATCTAATTTTTTTAACAACATGGTTTTATATGGGTACACCTAACTCAATAGGCAAATTCCCATAATCAAGTTTTATTTAATTATAGTTTCAAGTTTATGGGTACACCTAACCTAATAGGCAAATTCCCATAAACAAGATCCATTTAAATTAAAAAAAACATAACTTTAAGCATGTTCCAACAACATCATGATTTTACAACATAATATTGCATGATTTATAACATGGCATAGTATGATAGTATAACATAGCTTGACATGATTCTCAACATAGCACAACATAGCATAAGAGAATTTACAACATAGCATGACATAGCATATATAATTTACACCATACGACAACATAATAACATAATAAGAGATCCACAATATATAGAATTTACAATTACAAATCACGTCACTTTCTTGTGATCCATTCATAACTGAGTCAAATTAGTTTGTAATAGTTTTGTGAGAATCATCATACTCACCAACAAAAGAAAAGAATTAGAGAAAGAGAGATCTTTTGATTTGATTTGTGTAGATTTAGTTGTAAATGATTAGGCTTCCTCTACTTAGTTTGTGACGGCTACGCTGAACTCCATGGCAGCAGCATGACGGTAGCTTCTCTAATTTTACAAGTGATTTAGGTTTAGGGTCTACCCACTTATTTATAGATTTTAGAATGCATTTAGGCCATTAGATTTAACCTAGAAATAACCGCAGCCGTTCAGACAAGATGGGGTTTATCTTGTTGACTCAGCAATGAGTCAGAAGTGACTCAGCAAACACTCAGCATATTAATAAACTTCTATTCATGTCATAAATATATATATATTTTCTACAATGTACATATTAGATACATCCCCCTTTACTTATTATTGTTTTTATATACATATTAGATACATCCCCTCTCTCACATACTTATTAATATTTTTATATTCATATTAGATACATCCCCTCTCTTACACATTTATTAATATTTTTATATTTATATTAGATACATCCCCTCTCTTACACACTTATTAATATTTTTATATTCATAATAGATACATCCCCTCTCTTACATACTTATTAATATTTTTATATTCATATTAGATACATCCCCTCTTCTACACACTTATTATTATTTTAGCAACTTTAGTGTTAATAGAAAATTCGGGGTGTTACAGATCCCTTGGCCCAAAGTTGGCCCAATATCATGAGGTGACCTAAATCAAGGTCCAACTACTCGGTCTAGTCGATCGGCTCCCTATAAGCCTATCTCGTCGTGTATCGGTGTCATACGGCTTAATCGTGGAATGTAGTTAACTGTGCAAGGTCCACCCTAGGGTGTATCCAGCCCTAAGGTGTAAACCACAGACACAATTCAAGCACGCACAGTCTAAACCTATTGGTGCCCATGTTCAACTCCGGACTTTATGTGCACGACCATGGTCCGCCGGAACAACCGGTGCACCCTTCAGCCGTCTCTTTTGGTCTCTTACAATCAGTCCAGTAATCGTGCCCCACCCTAGCCTAGTCCAGGGTACCCATGATACTTCCAAGTTGGTTACTGCTGAAAAGGACCACATAACTAGGATTTTAAGAGGGTTAAGTGTGGTTAACCCTATCCTAACCATGTATTGAGTTGGTCAAGTGTATTCAAGCAGTTCATGACTTAACTCTATCAATACATCGGGTTTAATTGGTTAAGTATTCAAGTAATCCATGTCTTAACCCTACCAATCCATCGTGTTTTATTGGTTAAGTATATTCAAGTAGTCCATGAATTAACCCTACCAATCCATCGTGTTTAATTGGTTAAGTATATTCAAGTAGTCCATGACTTAACCCTACCATGTGGCATTAATTAACTTAATGCACCCCAACCTCTCACATTAGACCTTGTTGTGGTTACTAGTTAAGCCGGGCGGGTCTGGGTAGCTTTACACCACAACTTAGTCTAACCTCGGGTTTTAAGTGCGATATGACCAACTACTCACATTGGGTCCTATTGTTTGTAGCCACTAGTTAAGCCGGTCGGTTCCGGGTATATTTATGCTACAAACTCAACCCAACCTCGAGTTGGCCATTCTCATGTTTTCTAGAAGTCATGTCCAAGTCCATGTTTTCAAGCATAAACACATGTCAAACTTTCATGTCATATTTTCAAGTCATGTTCTCATGTTATTTAAGTTTGCCCAACTACCCATAACGTATTCCCATCGCACGTAAATTCGCATCAACGCAAATAGATCAAAGAGGAAACATAACTATATGACAAGGTGGGCATAAGATGGCAAAATCTATCACAAATTAAACATGGTGATATTTGAGACAAAAAGGGGTTCAACATACTAGCAAATGGCCTCAACATGTATGATAGCATAAAAGGTGACTTGGCCTCAAACATATCAAATAGCATAAGGGTGATTTGGCCACAAGCATGCATAATAGCATAAGGGTGATTTGACCACAAGCATATTAAGGAACATGAGGGGTTAAGGTTTTGCCACAAGTTAAACATGGTGGCATATGAGGCAAATGTGTGCATAAACTCTCATATTACATTATAAGCCTCAAAACATGCATGATATCAATTTTTGCAAAATAGGTGAAACATGGCCATAAATAACATGGGATGATAGCATGTGATTCGCATATAACATCATATGCAAGTTAACAAAAGGTTTATGAGAGTTTCTATGTTGCTTTATGCAACATTTCAAATCAAAGTTCATAGCTTTTTATGCACAAAGTCAAGGTGATAGCTTTACAAACATGCATAGAATAAATCTATGCATAACATGATAAAATCAAAGCAAAAATCATACTTAGGCCCAAACTCAAACTTGCAACATGTCATATTTAACTTCATAGTTAGAATCTAAGAGTAGTATAGGGCTTACAATGCTATGAAGACTTATAAAATAAAATAAGATTGAGACGAAGCCACGCTAGCAACACTAAAAGCCCCAAATGAATATAAGTTCCAAGTTGTCTTGAGAAACAAGAAGCTCCTTTGATTTGTATGAAGAAAGATCCTTATTTTGATGAAGAAAGGTGGCTCTTTTACTAGCTTAGGACACTCAAATTTTCATGAAGAGGATGGAGGCCATGTTATGAAGATGGAGGCCATGATCAAGAAACATTTTGGCATAGTTTAGTTGTAGGATTGATTTATGATGATTTAGGCTAGGTATTAGGGTCTTTTTATAGAGTTTAGGATTAGTTTTAGCCATAGGATTAACCCTAAATCAAATCTGAGCCATCAAATCACGTCACTAGCCAACAAAACAGGTCCAAACAGCCAAAATAGGTGCACCAGGCCGACCTGGCCGACCAGGGAGGTCGACCCCCAGGTCGACTCTAGTGTCGACCTGGTTGGGGGAGAGGTCGACCCTAGTGTCGACCCCCCTGTCGACCTGTCTGGGCGGGAATTTTCCCGCCCAGTCTGTTTTGGCTGAATTTGAATTCTAAATTCAAATTTGAATTGTTTTTGAACTTGAAATTTTCTGAAAACTTTGACGGGCCATAACTTGGTCATACGAACTCCGATTTTCGAAAACTCGGACTCTATTTCGCGTATTTTTCCGAGACGAACGCAATATAACAACCCGTTTCCCTTGATTCAGATTTTAACATTTAATTATGCCTTGATTTATGTTATAACATGTTATTCAAAAATACGGGTTGTTACATCCTCCCCACCTTAAAGGATTTCGTCCCCGAAATCTTCAAGTTAGGAAGAACGTATCCTACCATCCATCATCCATCTACTCAAAACATCATCCACAAGTAATCATTGTCCTTAAAAGATTCTAAATGCTGTATGAACATATGCAAAGGTGTGTGTATATGTACTTATCTAATGCGAAAATCAGGCGGTTACTGATTCAGTAAACCTCCTTAATGCAAAATATGTTAGTGTAGTGAGTCCATATGTATGCGAATTCCTAACATAATCCATAGTCTCTATATGAGTGCACATAACATCCATCCATATGCAACATCCATGTGATAGCATACAAGTTTCATCCATGAATAAGCATAAACACTCATGCATATGCGGTATGAAAGTGTGTGAGCCGATCTTAGTGCCTAACGTGTATCATACATCCATGAGTATCCACTTGCAAACACTTGCAACCACTGGCAAACATCAAGCATAACATGTTTCAAATACAGGTTTCAACCAAGGGTTTCTACCTAAGGTTCTCATGACAAGATTTACGAAACAAGATAAACTAGATAAACATGGATAGCAAAAGAAAGATATACCAACTAGGAAAAGAGATTGAAAATGTACCCTCAAAAAGAAATGGATAAAGCCCACGCATCTTCTCCTCGGTTTCCCAAGTTGCGTCTTCCTCTGCTTCACTCCATTGCACCTTAACAAGCTTAACTTCTTTGCTTCTTAGCTTCTTTGTCTCCGTTTCCATGATACGAATCGGAGCTCGTCTCAGGGTTGCCTCTTTCTCCACCTCCATGTCTTCAAGAATGCTAGGTTCAACCACCTCAGCGGACTCATGTAGGCACATTCGGAGATGCGAGACATGAAAGACATTATGCACTCCGGCCAGCTTCTCGGGTAATTGCACCTTATAAGCCATCTTCCCAATTCTCTCTATGATAGGGAAGGGTCCTACGAACCTTGGTGCCAGCTTCCCAACTGCTCCAAAATGAACCACATTTCGCAAAGGAGAAATCTTCACAAAGACCATATCTCCATCTTTAAATTCTAAGTCTGTCCTACGCTTGTCTGCATAGGATTTCTGTCTGTCTTGGGCCGTTTTCATCCGTCTTCGAATCAATTCAACCCTCTCGGATGTGTCCCTTATCATGCCGGGCCCAATTATAAGCTTATCCGTCGTCTCCCACCAACATGTTGGTGGCTTGCACGGCCTCCCATATAAAGCTTCGAATGGTGCCATCCCTATGCTAGGTTGATAGCTATTATTATAAGCAAACTCTACAGGAGGGAGGTGGTCTTCCCAAGTACCACCAAAGTCAAGAACACAAAGTCTCAAAAGATCTTCTAGCACCCTATTCACCCTCTCGGTTTGGCCATCAGTCTGGGGGTGATAGGCTGTACTTAGATTCAATCGCGTACCCATCGCTTCTTGCAAACTATTCTAGAACTGGATGGTGAAGATTGGGTCACGACAGCTAACTATGCTGGAAGGAACTCCATGCAATCACACTATCTCTCGAAGATAAACAGATGCTAAACCTGATACAGTCCTCTTGTTCTTTACTGGAAGGAAATGGGTGCTCTTCGTAAGTCTATCAACTATGACCCATATCCCATAAAGCCCAAATAGTTTGGTCATCTTAATGGACATCTTCACCCCAACTATAAATCACAAACAGGCGAGTCATACTCCTTATGGGGTTTGCAACAGAACTAAGATTGAGAATAGGACCGAGAGGATATACTTAAAAGATAGCATGCGAGTAAGCTCTACAGAATAGTAGGGGTCAAGGACATATAATGCGCGTATCTAGTCTTCAATCTTCTAGGCCGCATTTTCTTGTGCTTAATCCCATCGTGCCTTGACCGTCTTTTAACTTCACAATTTCATAGCTCTTAATTCTTATTTCCAAAATATGAGTTAGAACTCATTTCACCGTTGCCTCTCGTTCCACTTCCCCTTATTCTTTTCCTATAATACTTGGCTTAAACATAACTACGTGCTCATTGTTTCATGCAAGCCTTCCAAAATTCGTTAGTGAATCCTAGATCTCGTTAACATACCATACGGTATTTCACGCAGAAGAACTATCTCTTGAAAACAAATGCCACTCTACGTTGCCAAATGTTCTTACTAGGGTGATTTCTATAACCCATGCTTAAGCGGAATGGACTATCCGCCTTAGTGGCGAACACTACTCGATTGGATTACAAATTTCCAAAAAGTGCCAAGGGATTCTAGATAACTAATCAGGACGGAACCCTAAAGGTCACACGAGATGTCGAGGGTATTACCGAGGCGAGTCATGAGCCTCGCAACCATATGTTCAAAGTCAAGAATGGCTCCATAGCTGGACAACCAACCCATGCCCAAAATCAACCCGTATCCCATAAACCCGAGAACATAAGCATTACACATGAATTCTATGCTTAAGATAGAGATTTTCAAATCCATACAAATCGCAGATAGATGGGCGGAACCCCCAATTGGATTTGAAACACTAACGGGACCTCAACTAGACTAGTACTTAGGTGCAAACTTTCAACAGGATCAGAAATAAAACTATGCGATGCGCCAAAATCAAACAAGGTACGAACAGGGAAATTAGAAATGTAAACATGAATTTCTATAGATACACTACCTCGATCAAAAGCTGGAACAGCGAGGAGAGCCTGCAACTGCCCTCCAGAGGGTCCCGCTCGCTGAGCTTGCCTTTGCCCTTGTCCTCGCTTTTTCGGGCAATCCTTACTATAGTGTCCAGACTCTCCACAATGAAAGCATTCTCCCAACTTCCTTTTCTTCTTCCTACAGTCTTTGGCTATGTGCCCAGTAATCCCACAGAAGTTGCACTTCCTCCTTTCTCTTGACTTGTTGTCCTTGCTGTTGTTGTTCTTGCCTCCTTTCTCGGAATCTACCTTCTCACCTTGAGACTCATTTGCCTTGACGTCCTTCTTGCCACTCTTATCTTCTTCTTGAAGCAGGGCCATATTCACCAAACTCTCGAAGGTCGCCCCCATGGGTATATGAGACATGGCCAAACCGCGCAATGGCTCATTCAATCCTAGAGCAAAGCGTAGGGCCTTCTTCTGAGCTGTGTTAACCAAGTCTAGACCGAACCGAACAAGTTGATTAAACGTATCCACGTATTCCCTAACTGTCATGTCCCCTTTCTTTAGAGATAGGAACCTCTCCATCCGAAGGTTCTCTTCTGTCGATGATAGAAACCTCAATCTGAACCTTCTCCTAAAGTCATCCCAAGTCTGAATTGGTCTAGTAGTGGTGGTGACTACCCACCAATATGCAGCTTCC
The DNA here is from genome assembly GCA_030737875.1 of Allium sativum. Classification (NCBI taxonomy): domain Eukaryota; kingdom Viridiplantae; phylum Streptophyta; class Magnoliopsida; order Asparagales; family Amaryllidaceae; genus Allium; species Allium sativum. The sequence continues at coordinate 328,771,653 of CM060926.1, forward strand.
CCTTTCAACAGCCATACCGCTAACAGAACTTTCCTACGGTCTTCTATATCAAAGATAGCAAAGAGGTCTTCAGTTTCCTTCAACCAGTTTCTTGCCTCAACAAAAGTCTCCGTCCCAACAGAATTCTTGCCACCCATCGCCTTAAAGTCCTTGCAAATCTTTGCGAAATCCTCTTGCGGATGCTGAGGAGGAGGAGGAGGAACCTCGGCTACGGGAGGAGGAGAAATGTTAGCCACGGGGAAAGAGGAGGAATGTTCGCGGGGGCGGCTTCATTCGCCCTGGCCTCCATGTACCTTCTAAACCAAATAGGTACTGGTACGCCCTCCAGAATGGCAAAATTATCGGCCATACTGAAACGAAGAAAAAGATAGATTGAGAACGAGGAAACAAAGGATAGTGCTAATGGCTTTTGGGGAATAGCCTTTTTAAAATAAACTAGACTTTTCTTGGAAAATACTTAATTGGTTTTGAAAATAGTTTTTCAAAAGGTAAGTTTTAAAAACCTTTTGCTCAAATCTTGTAAACCTTATGCTCTGATACCAAATGTAACACCCCACCTCCGCCAATGCCACTCTTGCAAGCACACTAGCTTTGGAGGGGCGTTAAACAAGGTAAACATGCATGCAGATATCACAAGACAGAACATATAAGTAAAAACAGAGTAAATAAAGCAGCGGATAAAACTAACATTTCAAAACCATAGTCAAGTTACATCAAAGTACTTGGTCATTATTTTCCACAAAACATAGTCTAGAAACATCAACTGAAAACTGGAAAGAAAATCATAAAGTAACTATCCCCAAGGTAGAATAAAGCCATAGCGAGCTCAAGTCCAAACCGTACGTGAGCTATCCAGAAAAGCAGCTAAAGATCCAAGCTAGGTACCCGTGTTCCCACCCTGTAAACCTGAGGGGGGAAACGGAAGAAAAGAGGCAAAAGAAAACGGGTCAGTCAAAAAGACTGGTAAGTCCTATCTACTATTAGTATAAAAACTAATAAAGTTAACTGAACATGTAAAACAGAGATGAGGTGTAGGGTGATAACTGGCATGGTGAAAAATTAACAAGATAGATCAAGTGTGGCATCGCATATACAAGGTTAAGTTTTTGCACCAAGTGTACTAGTATTCCAATCCATGTCAAGTATAAACAAGAAATGATCCCTTGGCCCAGAGTTGGCCCAATATCATGAGGTGACCTAAATCAAGGTCCAACTACTCGGTCTAGTCGATCGGCTCCCTATAAGCCTATCTCGTCGTGTATCGGTGTCATACGGCTTAATCGTGGAATGTAGTTAACTGTGCAAGGTCCACCCCAAGGTGTATCCAGCCCTAAGGTGTAAACCACAGACACAACTCAAGCACGCACAGTCTAAACCTACTGGTGCCCATGTTCAACTGCGGACTTAATGTGCACGACCATTGTCCGCCTGAACAACCGGTGCACCCTTCAGCCGTCTCTTTTGGTCTCTTACAATCAGTCCAGTAATCGTGCCCCACCTAGCCTAGTCCAGGGTACCCATGATACTTCCAAGTTGGTTACTGCTGAAAAGGACCACGTAACTAGGATTTCAAGAGGGTTAAGTGTGGTTAACCCTATCCTAACCATGTATTGTGTTGGTCAAGTGTATTCAAGCAGTTCATGACTTAACCCTATCAATACATCGGGTTTAATTGGTTAAGTATTCAAGTAATCCATGTCTTAACCCTACCAATCCATCGTGTTTAATTGGTTAAGTATATTCAAGTAGTCCATGACTTAACCCTACCAATCCATCGTGTTTAATTGGTTAAGTATATTCAAGTAGTCCATGACTTAACCCTACCATGTGGCATTAACTAACTTAATGCACCCCAACCTCTCACATTAGACCTTGTTGTGGTTACTAGTTAAGCCGGGCGGGTCTGGGTAGCTTTACACCACAACTTAGTCTAACCTCGGGTTTTAAGTGCGATATGACCAACTACTCACATTGGGTCCTATTGTTTGTAGCCACTAGTTAAGCCGGTCGGTTCTGGGTAGATTTATGCTACAAACTCAACCCAACCTCGAGTTGGCCATTCTCATGTTTTCTAGAAGTCATGTCCAAGTCCATGTTTTCAAGCATAAACACATGTCAAACTTTCATGTCATATTTTCAAGTCATGTTCTCATGTTATTTAAGTTTGCCCAACTACCCATAACGTATTCCCATCGCACGTAAATTCGCATCAACGCAAATAGATCAAAGAGGAAACATAACTATATGACAAGGTGGGCATAAGATGGCAAAATCTATCACAAATTAAACATGGTGATATTTGAGACAAAAAGGGGTTCAACATACTAGCATATGGCCTCAACATGTATGATAGCATAAAAGGTGACTTGGCCTCAAACATATCAAATAGCATAAGGGTGATTTGGCCACAAGCATGCATAATAGCATAAGGGTGATTTGGCCACAAGCATATTAAGGAACATGAGGGGTTAAGGTTTTGCCACAAGTTAAACATGGTGGCATATGAGGCAAATGTGTTCATAAACTTGCATATTACATTATAAGCCTCAAAACATGCATGATATCAATTTTTGCAAAATAGGTGAAACATGGCCATAAATAACATGGGATGATAGCAAGTGATTCGCATATAACATCATATGCAAGTTAACATAAGGTTTATGAGAGTTTCTATGTTGCTTTATGCAACATTTCAAATCAAAGTTCATAGCTTTCTATGCACAAAGTCAAGGTGATAGCTTTACAAACATGCATAGAATAAATCTATGCATAACATGATAGAATCAAAGCACAAATCATACTTAGGCCCAAACTCAAACTTGCAACATGTCATATTTAACTTCATAGTTAGAATCTAAGAGTAGTATAGGGCTTACAATGCTATGAAGACTTATAAAATAAAATAAGATTGAGACGAAGCCACGCTAGCAACACTAAAAGCCCCAAATGAATATAAGCTCCAAGTTGTCTTGAGAAACAAGAAGCTCCTTTGATTTGTATGAAGAAAGATCCTTATTTTGATGAAGAAAGGTGGCTCTTTTACTAGCTTAGGACACTCAAATTTTCATGAAGAGGATGGAGGCCATGTTATGAAGATGGAGGCCATGATCAAGAAACATTTTGGCATAGTTTAGTTGTAGGATTGATTTATGATGATTTAGGCTAGGTATTAGGGTCTTTTTATAGAGTTTAGGATTAGTTTTAGCCATAGGATTAACCCTAAATCAAATCTGAGCCATCAAATCACGTCACTAGATAACAAAACAGGTCCAAACAGCCAAAATAGGTGCACCAGGCCGACCTGGCCGACCAGGGAGGTCGACCCCCAGGTCGACTCTAGTGTCGACCTGGTTGGGGGGGAGGTCGACCCTAGTGTCGACCCCCCTGTCGACCTGTCTGGGCGGGAATTTTCCCGCCCAGTATGTTTTGGCTGAATTTGAATTCTAAATTCAAATTTGAACTGTTTTTGAACTTGAAATTTTCTGAAAACTTTGACGGGCCATAACTTGGTCATACGAACTCCGATTTTCGAAAACTCTGACTCTATTTCGCGTATTTTTCCGGGACGAACGTAATGGCACAGCGGGTTTCCCTTGATTCAGATTTTAACATTTAATTCTGCCTTGATTTATGTTATAACATGTTATTCAAAAATACGGGTTGTTACATCACACCCCGGTTGTGAACCAAAAACGGGAGAGGACTTCAAGGAGGGCATGCGTTTCCTTCTAGCTAGGGTGGTGTCAGTGACCTACCATCCCTGACATGTATATTATTTTCACTTGTGTGGTTGTTGGATTGTGACGCGCCTTGAATATATCGGTGACAATGTGGAGCCGATGGAGTCATAGGACTCATTTACGCCCCAAAGGGCGAGGAAATGCAGTGTTCAGGACTTTTAATCCACATCGGTGGATCGGCCCTGACGATCCAAGGGCTCACCTATGTCTGGGTCCTGAGACATGGGCTAGATTGTCTCGAATCGGTAGAGGACTATCTTTTGCCTCGGTTCATAGAAGGAGATCCAACTTCCAATACATGACTTTGCGGTTTTGATTGTAGAACCTAGTATTGGCGACATGATATACGGTACCCATGCCGTCTATGATTTATACTTATGATTGAAATTGTTTTGACACTATATACTTATAGTAATAATAAAAGATGAAATTTAGCGTATCAAGCATTCTTTGGCTATTATAAGGTAAAACCCTATCCTCCGGCTTGTGTTGCATTCTGTGATGGGCCAGGGTCTTATAATAGCTTCATTGTTCTTTATTTAGCATTGCGCTATTGTTTTATGCACTGGTATTCTTGGGAGGAAACCCGTTTCGTGTTAAACGGCGTGGTCCCTTGATTTACCTAACTTTAAAATAAAGATTAATAACTGTTTTAGTTCTCACTCCAGTCACATGACTGACCTGGAGTTTATTATTTTAACCTAAACTCTGGGTGCCCTTATTTTGACACGGGCAGCTAGTAGTTTTGGTTTTGTAGATTTATATTCACAGGAACCTGGTTTACAGCTGGAATGATATTCGGAAAGCTCTGTATCCGTATATCTCCTTCAGTTGTGTATTTTCCACTTCTATGTAATTTATTGTAATCTCTGATATTTATCGAATGTATTTTATTCATTCATACTCTGTATATTCTTGTAATCTGATGAAATTGTTGTAATATACAATGAAATGTTTTTCTGTTTGCGTTCTTATTTGTCGTGTTCTCAAAACAATCAGTGGTTTCGAACGGTCTTGGTCGGTTTAACGATCGATTGGGATCGAGCGAAATTCCTTATCGTTATAGAACATGTCATTTTATTGGTAAATCACTCATATCTTGGTTCAGCAAGAAACAAAACTATGTTTCACTATTAACATGCGAAGTCGAATACATATTCGCTGCACTAGCATGTGCTCAAGTAATATATATGCAGCAAACATTAAAATATTTCAACGTAAAATTATCTAATTCCACAATTTATTGTGACAATACAAGCGCTATAAATTTATCTACAAATTCGGTAAATAATTCCAGAACTAAACACATTGATATCAGACATCATTTCTTGAGAGACAATATTGAAAAACAAACAATTAATTTAGAGTTTGTAAATTCAGAAAATCAAATTGTTGATATCTTTATTAAACCCCTTTTAGAGAACTCGTTTATAAGACTTCGATGAGAGCTAGGATTTGTATCTAGCAATGATCACTAAAAAGTTATTCGGTTACTTTATGCTAATCATGACTATTTACCTTTTAATCGATGACAAAGGGGGAGAAAAATCATTAATTTTAATATATTCTATGATTTTAATGATGAATTTATTGAATATATGTGCTATGTCTTAATGTCAAATTTATTGAGAATACATGTGCTAACATTTTGTTGTAGGAATCAAAATGTTAAGATTATAATTTTATCGAACTAACAAAATATTGCAGTAATTCAGAGGGAGCAAATACTCAGGGGGAGAAAATCAGATATGTTGTCATCAATCAAAAAGGGGGAGAATGTTGATATCAAGATTTTGATTAATGCCAACAAAAGAAGTTGAAATGGAAATCATGTTATAGAGATAAGGTTATATATATATATATATATATATATATATATATATATATATATATATAATGAGTCGTGTTAGAATCATGATAAAATATATCCTCAAGTATAACACGAAAAGTGTATAAAGCCAGAAATGTACAAAGTAAGCTCTACCAGTCAACTGGTAGAGAATTGACCTCTCGACTGGTCAGAGTAATTTTGTACAAAACGGCTAGTTTTGAAACATGTTTTTATTTATACAATTTAAAAGTTTAATTCAACCAGTCAACTGATGATTTTTTAGCTAGTCGACTGATTCGACCTAGAAACTATTTTATGAAGCGTTACCATCTTTCATGAAGAGATTTCTCTTCAATAATCAATGGAAATGGACAAAACATTTTATAGAAACTCTTCATGAAGGAATGCTAATCTTCTACTATTATATAAACACTTCAAACATGTTTTTCAAATCACCAATTCTAATAATATTCTCTCTATTTTCTGAAATTAACTTCTATACACTTTGTAAACAAAAGCTCTCCAAATTCAAGTTACTTATTGAATCCTTGATAATACTTTTCATATCTTGATTCAACAAGTAACTAGCTTCCTTAAAATCTTTTCAAGCATTTCAAATACTCGAGGATAAGATTATAGGAAGGGTGTACTTAAACTGTTGACTATCCGTGTTGATTCAAGAACACAAAGCAGAAGTCAAAACACTTGTAATTGTTGAAGTCCTGTATAGTTGCTCAGGCGAGAGGCATCCTTGTTGGAGCTTGGGTGTAGTGACCTATTCCTTCGGGTTAAGAGAGGGTATGATAGTGAATTCCGAAGAGGAGCTTCGGGAGTGGACGTAAGGCAGGAAGTCCGAACAAGTAAAAAATTCCTGGTGTCACTTTACTTTACTTACTGCTTTTATCTACTTGTGATATATCATATCAGTTCTTATCTATTTACATAACTATTGTATATTAGCTAGTTATTATATAATCTACATTTCCGCTATATCCATATAGATCGTGCTTAAGTCGTACACATCGACTTTTCAAATATACTCTCGGTGTTTATGCTAAAAGAAGTTTTCTTCTCTGCCACCATACTTGGTATATTTGTAAAATTCAATGTGCGTGACACTTAAGAAATACTCTGTCAGACATCTGTCAATACAAGTCATCCACGAACAGGATGAACCAAAGGTACCCTCCTACCACATCCTAGGTATTACCCTATAGATCAATAGCGAGTGGTCCTTGCAATCCGTAGATTTCAATCATGACAGAACCCCAGTATGTCTCTGGGTCCAATCACAGATTTTAAGTGGTTCTTCCATTTTATGAAGATCTACAGTCTCAAATGCTCTATCTCGATCGACATCTGATATCTTTCACAATTTCGTATTTGCTGGTCCGAATGGTATTCGAATATAAATTCGGTCTCGGCCTTTCCGAACCAACAATCGCATAGGCCAGCTTTGATAATCAGTTATTTTACTATCAAATAAACAATCATTCAGTCATAGAAATCAATTGAATTTACTATTTCACTACTCAATATCACTTAGCTTTTTAATTAAAAATTCTTAACGAAAGGTTAATTTTAATGTTCCAATATTTGGAAAACAATATTTCACATCTTATTAATATTCCCAAAATCATTTCATTTTCATACATAGGAAAATACATTATAATAATATCTGATATTCCCTTTGATCGCCATTTGCAATACATTTATTACAACATTTCTCATCATATATAACTGGGAAACCAGTTTAACTTATTATTCATAAAACAATTATTATGAAAATGACTTTTGTTTCCTTGCCTGAAAATAATAATCGACATTTATCTTTTAAAATAAACTTATTTTAAATACTCTTCTCTTTAATTCTTTTTACCTCAAAAGTATCGTTATATTCCCATAAAATCTCCTTTAATTTCCTTTACTTTAGAAACATCATCTCGTATTCTCAAACCCTTATTATTTCCGTTACTTCGGAAATATCCATATATATATATATACATATACATACATACATACATATATATATATATATATATATTCTCAAATCCTTTTTATTTCCTTTATTTTGGAAATTTATTATACATTCTCGTACGAAAATAACAAATTAGTTCTAACATTCTTACCATTACCAACTAATATCATCCTTGGATCATCCTAAAGTATCGCCAATTTCATTTATTTACTTAATTCCATTATTAAGCATCGCCAATTCAAAATCAACACTTTAAATTCACATCCTTTATTAACCTTATTTACAAATTCAGGTTTAATATAAACCCTTTCTTTTATCTCGATTTCTCCTTACTTACTTCAAATGTTAAATAAAACATTTATTTTAAGCTATCGCATCAGTTCAACATCTCTTTTTTCACTTGGTTATAAAAGTTCGGGCCTTACCATATAATCTGATCATCAACTCTTCTCAAATTCAACTAGATTCATTTCAACTCGATTATTTGCTTAAATGAAATTCATTTAAGAAGTAATCACTTAAATTATTGCTAATTAAAATAATAATCTACTTAATCATTAACTACACTAAAAGTAGTTAACTGCATATTAACTAAAATAAAAAGTAAATTTCTTACTAAACTCTTATTTACTTAAATGAAATTCATTTAAGAAGTAATCACTTAAATCTCAATTAAAACGGTCGACTTAGTCAACTCAAAACACGATTATTTCTTTAACCAATTCCAATTCATTCCTCCTTTAAATTAATTAATAATATAATTAAGTTAAATAACTTCATTTAATCGTCTCTTGGTAATTAATTCCACTTTTAACCCTTTGGTTAAACTACACTCACTTACTTATAAATATTATAACATAAAAATTTGATTTATAAAACCCTTTAACAATTACTTATAAACATAAATAATAATAATATATATTAATTTCCTTTTAATAAAATTCCATTTAAAATAATGGATTTCAAAATTTATCTTCAGTTATAAAATAAATTTTATAACTTCATTCCAATCGATTTACCTAACGGTGAATCCATATTTATAAAACGATTGATTTTTAAGCCATGTGATGCCATTTACTCAAGCAATACTGCCCACTGGTTAAAACAAAAGAACGTTGAATTATGATTCAACAATCAATAAACAAATCAATCGTCTAATGAAGTTTGTCAAACAGTTCATATAATTGTAATATGAAAACAAATAATAAATTTGAGCAATCAAGTTGGATCTCTCCAACCTGTTTTTGCCTGTATCCAAGTATGTTACCTCAAATAGTATTATTCAATTCAATAAACAACTGTAATATTTAACAACAACTAAATAGCAGTAATTCAAGCATCTATATTTTAATTCAATATGTTTATATTATTATAAATGTATCAAACAAGGTAAGTTACCTCGTTTAGAAATAGTCGTTTAAATAACGATTAGATTTCGTTTGAAAAAACGAACGTTTAAATCAACCAATTCATCCAATATATAAAAATTTAGCACATAATAAACAATTATCAACCATAGCACATAAATAAAATCCCGATTTATTTAAAATATAAGCGGGTAAAAACTGAGTGAGTTATACTCATTTTGATTCCATTTATCGATGTAGTGGTTCAGTTATAGTTAAATAATTTAACTGTAAATTCCAGCTATCTCTGCCCCTGTCCAAAATAGTTCTGTAATGTAGCATTTGTCACCACGATTCCAGTGTAACTTGTTTGGTTCGATTCTGATAAGGCAATAAATTACTTATGTTATAGTACATGATTTAAATAATTAAATATTATAAATGTTAATCCCTTTTTTGTTTACTTTAGATTCTAAAAATTACGGAGGATATGTTCTTAAGAATTTCAGTGTCAGGCCGACACTTTGAATTGAAAATCACAAGCCAATTTTTGTTCTTCATGCACGATAATGCACTACCCTTCAGCATCAATAATAAAAACCGTGACCAACTTTGTTTTGAAATATATCCATCTTGAATCCCCGATGCATTCTTCTCACTGGAAAGCTTGCCCACTTTTCACTTTGGTATGCGTCTTCACGCACGTATTTTTCTGCCCTACTGTTGTTTAGTTAAGGAAAATACTAGCCAACTCCACTTTGTTTCGAATAGTTCAAAACATCTCCAAGCCTTGTTAAATTCCATGCTACCCATTCGAATACTGCTGCTCTTTATTGCATACAAATGCAGCCCAATCCTTTACTGTCCATGCACGTCATTTTTTTTTAATATAGAATAAAGCAGCCAAACCAAAATGAACTGCAACCGACTTTAATTCAATCTCCCTCATGCATGATTATGCTTCCTTCACGCATAAACCAACCTATCTGTGTTTCCAGATAAACATCCCCACTATTTTAAAGATCCAACTACCCCTTTCCTTTATTCTCCCTGCTTCCTTTTAAACAAACCCATGTCAGACCTTAACATCAAGATGCCTCGCCTCCCTCTGACGATCTGACGACCATCTGACACCTTCTACCGGAGCGCCACAACTTTTTCAACGGTTGACCCAAACTCTGACCACCCTCGCTCTACCAATCACCACCAGCTCATCAAAAACTGCGCACCCTTTTCAGATTCACCGTGACTACCTCAGAACACCGAAGCATGTACAACTCTGGCTATGTACAGATCTTTCCAAGTCGACCCACTTTTCTTCAGACCCCAAGGTCCACCATTGTTTGATCACAAAGATTGGAGGCATTCTCGTATGATAGGGTGATTGTCGTTGGTTGTTTTAAGTGTATAATGTTTGCATATTTTTAAGATGAGGCTTTTGGTTTCTCTCCGATGTGAATAATATGGGAAATTAAAACAAGGGATAGTTTTATTTGCAAGAAGAAAAGTGAACAGGGTAATGCATAGCTATATATAAGAAGATGTTGGGATAAGAACGTCTTTCAAGGTGGTACTATATAGGATGGATAGTCTATATGGGGTAGGTCTACATATAATTTTAGCTGAGCACAAAAAGTAGTCTGTAGTATGTTGCTAATAGGGATATGTGCACTTAAATTTTGATTAAACTTGCGAGTGAAGACAACGTACGGGTTAGGCTACAATAGGCTTGCTCATACTAAGGCTGTATTGATTTAAAAGAATGAAGTATACTATTTTTATTTTATTTTATTTATATATGTCATTTAATTCTACCGTTAATATCTATTGTTTACCAATGACCGTTAAATTCGTACCGTCACACACAAAAACTCCAACTTAATGAAATTATACATACTGCTATGTCTTAAAGTTCTGATCTCAATGGAATTAATTTCGTTGAAAACCAACTCCATTTGCACATTGGTATTATTTTAATTCCAACGTATTCTTCGGTTCACCTTCAAATTGCACACACAAATAAAACAACTCCGATTGGCTCCGAACTTGAAATCTAGCAATAATTAGCTACACGTATATTCCAATAAAATCCGTTTCGCATCTTAATTAGGTCATTATTTCAAGTTATCAATAAACCCCTTTTAAATCGAATTAAATTTATCAATTTAATCGCAATAATTTATAAGTGATTCCATAACGACTTTCTTAAAATTTGAATTGGACATAACTAACAATCCATAATATGAAATCTCTAATTTTCTCTTTCTAGAAAAATATAATAATTTAGATTCAGGGGACTCTTATTTCACAGAATTCCGACTTAAAATGGGTTTTGTATATTCAATTGATGTTAAAAACATTATATTACGAACTACCGCATCGTTATGAGTTCAATTTATACTTATATATAAATTATATGTTCAAACTTCGTTTTATAACGAATTATATATTATAAATCCATTTCTAATTCCAAATCAATATTTAAAATAATAAAATATATCAAATATCTGACTACCAAAATACGAGACATTATAGTAGAAGACCGTAGATCTTCACACTGAAAGGACTGCTTGTTGATACCTCAGGTAGCTCCCATCATGAGATTATTTATAGCAATGGTCCGGCCGTATTCGGAGAATTTTCGAATTTGCAAGGGTTCTCTCTTTTATTAGAAAAGGAATAAAGCGCCTTCGGTTTCCTTCAGTCCCAGAATGTACTTGTATGGATTGTATGTCACACATTGCGTTTTGTTACACAACAATTGATCTTTACTAAATATATATATCTGCTTGGTAGTGGAGAACTATTCTCTTAGCTTAACACCCTTATCTGAGAAGTAAGAGCTTAGAGGTTATATATTTGTAGACATCAATTATGTGTTATGAATTGGCAATTTGGCATGCTAAGTGAAATGAGCTGCAGATTCTCAAAGCATAGCTTAGTTAAAGCGTAGATTTGTGTTTAACAAGACCTTAAGCCCCACAACCCGATAATGACCAAAAACAGAATGACTACGACAAGGTTATGTGGGTTATTCCCATTAATGTGTAGTTATTCCTTTCTAGATAAAAAGTTGTATCATGGTATGAATCCCAGATATTTTATTTATGTAGATGATGAAAACGAGCACTCGGTTATAGGTCGGTAACATCTAGTGAATGTCATATTTGAGTTGTGTAATGACCCAGATTTTATTAAAGAATAATTAAATTTATTTAAATATTTAAACGATTCATTTTAAGTATTAACGACTTGGAATTTATTATCTTCACGGTTTGAACATATAATTTATAACATAATTAAAAACGAGCTCGTAGTAGCACGGTAGTTCGTAATATAACGTTTTGAACTTCTTCATTGAAATAAGAAACATTCGAATATACTGAAATACGGTTTTCCAATGAAAGTGAAAAATCGAGTTTTCATCATATAAATTGTGAGCTATGTCCAAATCAAATTTTCAAAAAGCCGTTATGGAATCATTTATAAGCCATAACGATTTATTAAAAAAACAAAAGGATTTTAAAATAAACTGAATACCGATTTAGCTTAAAAATGGAAGTATCAAGTTTAAAATCCAACATTGTTTATTCTGAAGTTATAAGAAGATTTATTTGGATATATACAATAATTATAATTTGATTTTCAAAGAATTGGAATAATTAGAATTTAAATTATATTATATCGACAAAATTGAATATTGGAAAATAGCCATTTTGCAAACAATCTCGAATTTCGACGAAACCAATTTTATTGGATCTATAATGGTAAATCATTGTAAGATTCCAAATTTCAGACCAATCGGTGTTAGTATGTGGCCGTACAAGATATAAACATCCCACGTAAATGCATATGTATAATTAATCAATAATTTAAGCCAAAAGAAGCGCTATTTGTGCAAATAGACTCGGGTTTTGACAGAACAAGTTTCATTACGACCATAATGTTAAACCGTAGCTACATATAAATTTTCACCATGAACGGAGTTCATGTGTGGTTGTGCGGATTTATTAACATCAATGGGAAGTAGCGATAGGCACACAGTAATATAATAATAGAATATAATATTATTAAACTGAAAATATCTTCTCTATAAATATTCCCCAACTCCACCCTAAACCCAAACCAAAATTTCATCCTTTATTATTTGCAAATAAGTCCCTCTTCTATTTTAATTTTTATCTTCCGAGCGATAAGGAATTGGAGGAAACTTCGAACATAAAAGTTGTAGAGTATATCGAGTGCTACCTATAACAAAAATTTGGTGGCGATTGGTGAAAGGAGGTGATCAAGATCTAGGTCTAAAGACAGCGGGATGACTTTCACACTTCCTCGTTTTACGTGCAAACGAACGAGAGTTAGCCGAAGGTGTCAACTAGGAAGTTGGGGAGGGGAGAGAGGGATACAACTTTGTAGCTGGGGATTCGGCCTGAAAGTGGTCGTGGTGGCCGCATTTTCAATTTTATTTGAGACGGACTATTTTTGGGTGCATCGAACATAAAACAACGATTTCCGGCAAATGGAGGAAGTGGCCAACTGGAAAGTTTTTCATGGTGGTGAGGCCGAGGTGCTGGCCAAATTTCGTGGTAAATGGTGAAGTGTGGTGGTGGCTAGGGCGTTTGAATGCCATTTCGTTTGTGGGGCTTTTTCAGGCGGTCGGAGGAGAACTGGGGTGGGGCCCTCCTAGTGTGGAGGTGCTTCGGCAAGAGGAAGGCAGTGGCATGCTTGGTCGACGTCCAGGCAGTCTCTGATGGGCGGCGCGAACTCGAAAGGGTAGGGAACACAGTTTTGAAGCAAGGAAGAAGATGAAGTTAAGTTTATTAATATTTAACTAATATACTCAATGTTCAAACAATTATATCTTATTTGTATGAACTCAGAATCGGACGACAAGATCCATTGGAATCATGGAGAAGAGTACTCCGCCATGGAGTTGATTTGGATTAGATTGGAGCTAGTTGGAATTTCGGGTTAAATTAAACCCGCGTTTAATTTAATTCAAAAGCGATTGTTATTATAACGATCAGAAATCACTGTGAGAACTTTTTTAACTTGAATAGTTATTATAATCGATTATATATTGATTGCTTTGGTTGTTTTGTGGATGCTAGATGTTTATTATAGTATTATTTGTATTGTTTATGCACATTTAAGTGTTAATGATTACAACGCTTATCCTATGACTGTTGGTTGATGGATGTATGTAATGTCCCGTATTTTTGGTAATATAATGTTTAATTTATTTTACTATTTTAAATATTATATTTAGAATATTAATGGATTTTAATATTGAATTTGTTTATTAAAACGAAGTTCGAACGTTATAATTTATATATAATTTAAAACGGGCTCGAAATGGCGCGATAGATCGTAATTTTGAGTTTTTAATTTAAATTGAATATACCTGATTGGATATAACTTGAGTTTTTGTGAAATAAGAAACATTTGAATCTAGTTGATTATAATTTTCTAGTAAAAGAGAAAAATCGAGATTTCATGTTATAGATTGTTAGTTACATCCAATTTAAATTTTAAAATAGCCATTGTGGAAATTGTTATTAAATTATAAAGTTTATTAATTAAATTAATAGGGTTTTATATAAATTTGAATACCGTTTAGCTCGAAAATGTTAATATTGAGTTGTATAATCCGTGTAGGTTTACACTTGAGGCTATAAAGATATTATATTTGGATATTTATGATAAAAATAATTTATTATTTTTTAATAGAATTAATTTGGGATTTATTTATATTTATTCGATATTTTATAAGCATTAAAAATAGCCATTTTTGCAAATAGTCTCGGTTTCGATGAAACTCATTTCATTGGAACCGCAACGTTAAATTATTGTATGATATAAAATTTCGTGGCAAACCGATGTCGTATGTGACTTCGGTAACCAAAAACGTCTCTGTTTGTATTTAATCGTTTACATTATTTTGGCCAATTTAGACAGGGGTAACTTTAAAGGAGTAAACGACTAGCCAAACAAACGACTATTTTAATGAAACAAATTTCATTGGAACCGTAAGGAAAAGGAATAGTAGAATTTCAAAGTTTCAAGTTGACTGGATTTGTTTTGTGATCGTGGAAAATTAAAACGTGCGATTTTTCACCTGTGGATTATAAATGGATTTTTGCAAACGACCTCAGAATTTGACGAAACCAGTCCCATTGTGTCTGAAATATTGTTTTGTGTTAGGATTACATGTTTCATTTCGATTGCAGGTCGTATGTGATAATTTTGGAGTGTTACTTCAAGGTGAAGTTTCGTGTAATAACTTAATAATAAAACTAACCCTTATATATACCCATATATAAGTCAACAACCCAAATCATTTGTTCTTTCTGGTTAATTAACATTGAAGCCACCATATTAAAAACCAATGACGTAGCATAATTCTATTCTTCCTCTTCTATTTCCGTCAAGTCCACTAAATTATTTTCCAAAATTCTCAACTATAAAATCATTTATCTAGTCAAGATCTGTCGGATGATCGGTGATGATCTATTTTAATGAGTTGTGGAGACCAGAATCCTACCCGAAAGGACGTGCGTTTTAGAGCGAATTGTTGGTGCTAGGAAACGCCGTATGGTACGTGGCTGAGGGAGGAAGGAGAGGAGGCTTAGGCTTTCCTGTTGATGGGGTCAGATCGACATCAGAGGGGAGGGAGGCGGCGTTGCAGGGTCGGAGTCTGGGGATGTCTCCGTGGAAAATAAATGAGGAAGGGCGATGGGTACGAATGTGAGTAGGCAGAGAGTATAGAGGCAGATCGGGCCTGATAGGTTTTAAAAAAAGAAAGTAATTATGTCGGTCAATTTTTATGATTTAAGTTAGTTAATCTAAATCTCAAGGCCTATATACTGAACGTGAATTCTTACAGGCAGATGATGGAACAGTGTTGAACGAGGCAAAGGAAACATTGCCGGAAGCATGTTAAAAGCAGTGAACAGAAAGAAGAATCAACCCTCATTGTTACAAATGTAATTAAGATATTATATTAATTAAGAATTTATTATTTGGGTTTGATTTGTTTAATTAAATTTATAAACTAATTTTCTTAATAATCATCTAATTAGTTACTGAAGATTTTAGTTAGGAATTTATAGGTGACCAGTTAATTTTTGAACACATCAATTAGTTTCATGAATTGGTTAAGAAATTTATTTTAATAATTAAAATGGGATTAATTAAAGTGAATGAAATTGAATAAGATTATAAAAAGGAAAATGGTTGAATGGATATGAAAAAAGGATCTTTGAAATGGTGCAGAGTAAAGGATTTAAGAATAAGGATTTTATAATTAAAAATATGTGTTATGGAATAAATTGATTAACTGGAATTTGGTTTGATATTACAATAAATATGGGTTTATGAATTACAACTCATTATCTATCTTAAGATAAGAACGTTGTTGATCAAGGTCTGAAAGGTAAATAAGTACCCCAACTTGAATTACTTTAGGATTATCTGAGAATGATATTGGTTTGTAATGGAAAAGAGGTTATGTATAATTTATTATTTCCACATGCGAAATAATAAAACGACATTGATTGCAAGATTTAAGAGTATATAATGATATTTCCAAGTAATAGAAATTATAAGATTTGAGAATATATACATATATATATATAATGATATATTTCCGAAGTAAAGGAAATAAAAGGAAATAATGTGAAATTATAATGTTATTTCTGAGGTAAAAGGAAATGGAAAGTAATGTTTTGGAAAGGGTTTATTCTAAAAGAATAAGGGTTGGTTATTGTTTCAATAATAAAACAAAGAGATTTTGTAACATTATTTTATAAATGATAAATTGAATTGATTTTTCCCAATTATAGGTAATGAAGGGTAATGTCGTAAATGTTTTGAAAATGATAGTAAAATAGAAAATTAGATATGGTTATAGGATATTTTCTTAGGTATATAATAAAATTGTCTTGAGAATAATCTTATGTTAATTAACAAGTGGAAACCTATATTCATAATATTAAAAGATTTAAGAGTTTAAATTAAGTATCGTTAATTGTTTTTAATTAAAAGGCCAAGTAATGCCGAGTACTGAATCAGTGAGCTCATTTTATTCTCATGATTATTTATTTGATAGTTAAATAATCGACTATCAAATATGACCTATACGATTGTTGGTACAGAAATAACCGACTATCAAATACCCATCATGGGCAGCTAGTGGGATGCGAAAAGACTAGAGCTAAAATCAATAGACCATTCACCTTTCACTATCGGGGTACAGTGGTGGAGGGAAGATGTCAAATGGATTTTCATATTGTTTTTTTTAGGGGCAGTCATTTAGCTCTTTTAGTCTTTACTAGTTTATGGAGGGACCGAGGTGGGGTCATAGCCACCACGAAAAGAGACCCTAGGAATATTTGTACATAGAGGCTCTTAAAGATGAGCCTGTATGGATATGGAAATGCTCCTGACCGAGTTCCGCGTTTCTTGTATCGCCCTGCCACGGAACTTGGTGCACATTATAGGACGTGCGGTTAAGGCATCGAGCTACAATTGAAGATACATATGTGGGACAGTCTAGATACATGCATGTCGGCTCTGGGTGGTGCATCGTAGACTTGTGGGCATTATTCCAGTTTGAATTCTGATTCGATCCACAATGGCAGTCCGTACGCTTACGTAGCATAGTAATGACAAATATATGCGGCACGTAACATTGTTATGTAGAGATCCGTTTGTCACTCCGACGTAGGATGTGGGACTGCATTCACTTCTGTGGCATTACGGTAGAGACCGTGCGAGTGAGGTACCATGGGGTGTACCTCAGTATTGAGGGGTAGCTACATATATACTGTATTAGGTTAATCCACTGGGTAGTAAATGGGTTAGACGTGTGTGTAAGCCTTGAGTGTTGTTAACCTATGTAACCTAATAAATAAGAAAATATGATTGAACGGTGTATGTAGGATTCTCCAAAGCGTATAATTTAAATCCAGTCACCATAACTTATGTTCTGACCCCCTCCTCATAACATACTCGCAGGTTAGATTTGTGGCAGAGGCATGATAGCTTTGGATACTGGTTAGACAGTATTATTAATATGGTAAGGCTATACTTTGATTATATTATATTTTATCCATTCCGCTATAAGATATTTTCGGAGCTCTGACATGTTTTATGTCTCTGCCTTTTCTGTAGGATACCAAAGCAAACCAATCCGAGTTTCGATAGATTGGAATTTTAAAATTTGGGTGGATAATGTATAATATACTTTGTATGGAAGAAAGATAAGTCCCATATGTTGGTATTTCGGATTAGTGGGTTTGGCGGTAAAACCTTATAAATTGGAAAAGGTTGAAAAGAGAAAAATGGATTAGATATATAGAGTTGAGAGAATTGACCTTGTGGAGTGTCTAGGAAAGCCTAGAAAATTGGAAACCCGCTTTGAGTCTAACCTCATTGTTAACTTTTAAGAACTTGAAATTATAAATGTTTTGGGGAAATGATTTACGGTGTTTTCAAGTTTTGATCTTAAAAGCTGTAGTTTTAAAATATGTAAGGAAGTACATATTGGGTTTTAAACTAAAATGGGGTATATTTTCTAAATAATGATTTCTTATGAATATTTTTATCTAAGATAAAATTCTCTCGATAAAAGGTGCATATTATAGAGCATGTATAGCTCGCTAGTTTTCTTGTTATATTTCATTCAAGAATTTTTAATAAATAAAGATTTAAAATCTCTATCCTTATGACAACCCTTTTTGATAAATTATTTTAACAAGAAAATTTTGTTGGGTGGATGAAATAAGTTGTAGAAATTAAGAATAGAGTAGATGGTTGCACCTTGTAGGAAGAGACTAAATTGACCTTATTGGTAAGAATCTGTCGCAAACCCGATTGAGGAATAATTGTCCTTATCTACTCCAATTTTTGTGATTTGAAAAAGAAAATTGATTTGCATTTTTATTATGACGACATGTTTTTATGGTTTGGCAAAGTGGGTTTTGAAAAGGAAAATAATGTTTCGACACTTTTAAATTTCTGGAAGAAAATTTAAATAATCAGGCCAAATCGTGTTTTAAAAGGATGTAGTAGGCAAGGATTAGTGCCTAGGAAAGACAGGAAAAGTTTTAAGGCTAAAAAGTAAATAGCGAGAATTACCTTGGAATAATAGTGAGCTCCCGTAGAATGCGTAAGCATTGGAAAGCCTAGGATGTTTCTTGAAATAATTGTTGGTACATAGGTAGGACTAGTAGTGACTACTAGATAGTAAAAGGCGAGTAAGTGTTTAGATCATGTTGCTAATTTTCATGTTAGGGGTAAAACCCGTTACTACATTTCTGTTGGGTTCGTTCCGTTATTTTGTTCTTGTTAGGGTAACACCTAAACCTGTCGTGGATCCCATGGCTTGGACTTTCCTGTTTGAAGGGGACATAGTCCCAAGATTCTTGGCACTTAGCAGTAGCTGTGTAGGGTGTTTGTTCTCCTGTTTTAGTTGAAAGACTAGAAGCTTATTTAAATTTAAACTAAGATCAGATAATTAAATAAGCTAAGAAAAGAGAAAAGGTAGAACTAAAAAGGAAACAACAAATTCAGTAAAACAACAAACATGATCAATTATGAGAAAAGATGGATAAAGATAAAAATTTCCAAGATAAGACGAAAAAGAAAATCAGTAACAAATGAAAATTTTCTTATGTTGGCAATGCTTGGATAGGAAAATAGGGGAATCTTTATAAATAGTTTCAGAAAATCCAAGTACGGTTGGAAAAAGGTATATAAAAGAAAATCGGAAGATGTGAAATTTTCTGTTTTCCACCTTTTCGTAACATAAGAAATCGAATTTAGAAAATTAGATTTTTCTAAAATTCGAAAAATAAAGTTGGTTGGTAGGATTATAGATGAAACAATTGGATGAACTACACTCTTACTCAGTAAGAGTGTGGGGAAATTTGGATGAAAATGTATTTTGATTTTCAAAATATTGCATTCATGTAGAACTGCCGGTATATTTAGGATGTGAGCATCATGTTTTAAAAAAAAGGATTTTTGAAAAATTTGCATACACATAGGAGGTACCGCTTAGGCATACATATATTATTATGTTGTACTTCACTTTGCACAAGTGAATAATGTTTGCAAAAATTGGATGCACACATGATGGATGTATATTATGCGAGGGGTTTATTGATTTTTACCCATCAAATTTCGGGGACGAAATTTCCTAAGGGTGGGAGAATGTAGCACCCCGTATTTTTAAGATAATAAAATAAGAATAACTTAATTAAATATTCAGAATTGAGTAAAATGGACTGCGCCATTTGTTTGTCTCAAAATTCTGGTCAAGATAGACACCTGGTTTGCGTAAAACGGAAAACAAACGAAGAAGTTATGGGCATTGGAAGTTTGTATACATATAAGGAGCTTATATGTGTATATAATAAATAAAAACGTATCCAGAAAATTCAAAACGCACAGCAGGAATTTGGGGAGAAAATGACCCATTGGGGGTCGACCCACCAACAGGGGGTCGACCCCTGGGTCGACCCCACCACGGATCATGAATTTTCTGTTCGACGTGGATGGTTCTGATGTTTTTAATTTTGAATCCAAGGGGCCTGGTTTCTCTGACACACCTATAAATAAGTGTATAGAACTAACCCTAAACCTCATATTTCTGAGACTACGTGGAGGCTCTGTCGTTCTTTCCTCTTCTCAATTCTATTCAGAAAATTAAGAATATTAGTTAGGAAAATTCTGAATCTAGATTTGAAGAAAAGGAACGAGTATTTCTAGATGGGTGTTCAGATCTCTAAACGAAGTAACATAACTTTCTAGGTCCGATCTATTCAAATTTCTTCCTCTTCCCTTCTTTTCTCTTTTATGAAAATAATCAATCCATGGTCATTAGGTTTTGAATCCGATTAAGGGAAAATCCATGGATGCTAAAACTGGATCAAATCCAAAATTAGGAAAGCGTACGAGCTGAGTAGGTTTAGGCTATAGCCTTTAGATAATAATATGTTATCGTTCAGCATTCCCCTTTTTATTAATTGTGAAATTGCTAGATTAATTATAAATTGTTAACAAATTGAGAGGTTAATACGAATAATTCATATGTTGAATCAGTTAAAGTTTTGGAACGATTACACGTTGAACAAACTTGTTAGAATATGGGCAATGACTACTGATGTTATAATTATATGATTCACTTGTGGCATATTATTGAGTAAATGACATGTTAACGTGTTGGATTTGAACAATTACCTGATTGAAAGTTTACATGTCAAAATAGAGTTAAACACATGTTAAAAAGGACATGCGACAAAATATAGGCATAATTCGGCGACATGTAAATTAGATTACAGTAAACATATGAAAAGGAGAATATGCCTAAGATTTACATGAAATAGGAATAATTGTTAAAGAACGAACATGCCTAGATTCACAGTAATTTGACACTGTAACGCTCTTAGACAGGAGGTTAGATTGCACTCGTGATGGAAGTCTGCACGGAACCTCCCGGCATATCCAGCTTCGCAAGTGGTAAATCTAATGTGAGGGGTCTAAGTGCATAAATAAAACATGTAATGGTGCTAAGACACGAGGTTAAGTCAACTTGTGGTAGAAGTCTGCCCGGACCCGCTCGGCAAATCCAGTATCCACAAGTGTAGGCTTAATGTGAGAGGTCTAGTGCATATATATATATATGGATATAACCAGATATTAATAAATGGCAATGATGGTAATTAAATGTCTAACTCAAAAAATAAGAAAGGAAGGGATGTGATGGACTGAGTTAGTGCGATGCGAAGGAAAAGTGATGTATTTCCCTAATTGACCTATTTCGGAGAACGTGGTTGCAAGTAAGCCATAGTGAATAAAGTAGAAAAAGGAAAGAAATTACTTGCCACCACAGATTTAGATGGGAATACGTTATGAAAATAAATCACTGATTCCTTCTATACATCAAACTGATAAGGTGCATGAAGTGTTTTCCTTAATTAAAATAAGGAACATATATTATAACGAAGAATACTGGAATACAACTGTAAAAGAAAATGATTTAAATGGGGAATGATATTCTCCTATTATAAATAATTAACATTAATGAGATTGTTGTATAATTGTTAGACTTGTCCTAAGGACAAGTGAAGTTTATAACTTAGGTTATAATATACTAGTAAGGAAATGGGATAACTGGTGAAATGAGATAAGGGACACTTAATTATGAATTAAGTAATCAGTAAATGGGGAAAGCCAAAAACCAGATGAGAAAAGGGGGAAAATATACGAAATATGAGAAGTTCTACTTAATTATAAATTAAGTAATCTGTAAACTTGGAAGACTAAAACCCGCTGATAAGTATAACATGCTTGGACTTGTCCTAGTGACAAGAGGAAATTATAACATAGATTATAATAAATGGGTAGAGAAACTTATTAATGGGAGTTAGTTAAGAGAACTAAGTTAATAAGTAAACAATGATAAGTTGTAGTAACGGTGTAAAATGGGATTAGGATTAAATGAGAAAGGATGAGGAAAACTTATAAAATGAAATAAGTTATATTTATTCATAAATGGTAAGTGACATGTTAATTAGAAAACATGTGAATTGAGATATACTTAATAACATATTAAGTAGAACATGTTATTGTAACCTTGAAATCAAACAAGAATATAAAGCGTTATGGATCACAGACCTTGGGCCACAATATAGAGAATAACATGTTGTAGGCTTATTAATAAACTTAAACGGGTTAAGTTATATAACTGAAATTAATAAGAAAGAAAAACTTGGTAACTTGATTAAGAATTCAATATGAATGAGAATAACCAAGTTAAATGGAAACCTGATGAGGTAAGGCAAGCACGTAAAAGAATGCTTAGACATAGGGTCTAATAACATACTAAAGTGAGGCACTTAGACCAGTCTGCACGTTTGAGGGTGAATAACCCAACGTGGTAGATCATCGTGGTGTTACAAGGCACGAGGGTAGCACACATTTATCTAATTATTTTGTCGGCTCCGAAGGACTGGAAGGGAAGCACATGACTTCCTGAGATACGTAAGGTGCTCCTAGTAGTCCTCTGTGTTGTGGCAGATGCTTAGGTTGTGCTCGAAGAGGTTGGGTCTGCGAGTAACTACTAGGTGGGTGGGGCTTAACTCCAAAAGTAGCTATGCAGTCATAATGCTGTGACGCGGTGATACCAGGGTGATTCGGTGGTCGCCTCAATAGGGAGGCGAAGGGTCACAACCAACAAGGATAGTAGATCGTCGGATACCCGTCATCGACAGCTAGTCGGATGTGAAAAGACTATAGCTAAAACCAATAGACCATTCACCTTTCGCTATCGGGGGTACGGTGGTTGAAGGAAGACGCCAAATGGATGTTTAGATTGTTTTTTAGGGGCAGTCGTTTAGCTCTTGTAGTCTTTACTAATTGAGGGAGGGGCCGAGGTGGGGCCATAGCCGCTGTGAAAACAGACCCTAGGAATATCCGTATATATAGGCTCTTAAAGACGTGCTTGTACGGATATGGAAAAGCTCCTGACTGAGTTCTGTGTTTCTTGTATCACCCTGCCATGGAACTTGGTGCACATTAGAGGAGTGCGGTTAAGGCATCATGAAGATACGTATGTGGGATAGTTTGGATACATGCATGTGAACTCTGGGTGGTGTATCGTAGACTTGAGGGCACTACTCCGGTATGAATTCTGATTCGATCGACGATGGCAGTCCGTACGCTTACATAGCATAGTAATGATAGATATATGCGGAATGTAACATTGTTATGTAGAGATCCCTACGTCACTCCAATGTAGGATTAGACTGCGTTCACTTCTGTGGCATTACGGTGGAGACCGTGCGAGTGGGGTACCATGGGGTGTACCTCAGTATTGAGGGATAGCTACATATATAATGTATTAGGTTAATCCACTGGGAAGTAAATGGGTACGACGTGTGTGTAAGACTTGAGTGTTGTTAACCCATGTAACCTAATAAATAAGAAATTATGATTGAACAGTATATATAGGATTGTCCAAAGTGTATAATTTAAATCCAGTCACCAGAACTTGTGTTCTGATCTCCTCCTCATAACATACTCGCTGGTTAGATTTGTGGTAGAGGCATGTTAGCTTTGGATGCTAGTTAGACAATATTATTAATACGGTAAGGCTATACTTTGAGTATATTATATTTTACCCATTCCGCTGTGAGATATTTTCTGAGCTCTGACATGATTTATGTCTCTGTCTTTTCTACCGGATACCAGAGCAAACCAATTCGAGTTTCGATAGATTGGAATTTTAAAAAAAATCGGTCTATCAGAATTCGGGTTGTTACAGATTTTGTAACCGTAGAGATTGTTTTTAATTCTATTAAAAATCTTGGGAATGCAGTAGTAGGAAGGGGTTTGTCAAAGCTGGGTAAAATCTATACCATTTAATTTCTGCATTTATTTTCTCTACTGCAATCTGTGCTGTGATATTTTTAATATCCTGTAAAACTCCAATAAACCAAATTCACTCACCCTCTATGTGACGATCCCAAAACCCCGTGACACGGTGTTAAGGATAATCATTGGAATATAACACCTTAATCATCATTAGCAGATCACAGATAATAGCATAAACAGAAAATAGAATAATTTACACACATATGACAGCGGAATCATATAGATATCATCACATCAGAGAAGCACAGTACTGGATACAACTTAGTGCATAATGATACATAATCAGTCACCATCGCCTGAGGCGGAATCATACATAAAGAGTACACAAAGGAATATCAGTCTACATCGCCAATGGCGGAATCATAATATAGATACAATAATGGCGGAGAAAATCCAAGTCAGCACGGTGTAGTCAAGCCTCGCCATGAGCCAAAAGGTGCGTCAGAAACCTGTAACTAGGCTGCCCGTGTGGAATGAGGGCACCCAAGTTTGCAAGGTGAAACAAACTACGAGTCAGTCATGGGACTGGTATGAGAAATCTACTCAACTTATTAACAACAATAATAAGGCAAATCAAAGGACCACGCCACTTTCGCGGAACGGGTTTACTCGAATGAGTGCTAGTGCATGAAATAAAATAAATAATTAAATCAACGCAATGCTTTTTATAAAATGAAGCCATTATAAGACTCAGGTCCCATCACACAATGCAACGCAAGCCGGAGGATAGAGTTTTTACCTTATAATGGCCAAAGATGCTTCATACGAATAAAACAAAGGTGTTTGGTATTATTACTAGTGCATACATGTTTCAAAAGCAAATTCAATCATAAATATCAATCCTAGGCGGCATAGCTACCATCTACTATGTAGCCATACTAGTAATACAATCACATCCGCATATTTCGTATTGGAAATTGGATTCCTTCATGAGTCGAGGCAAGGGGCAAGCTCCTCTCTGATTCGAGACACTCTAGCAAATGTCCCAGGACCCCACTATGATCCTTGGATCTTCAGGGCCGGTCCTCTCTTACTTTTGAGGATTAATTATTTCTGAACACACGTTTCCCGGTCCTTACAGACCTATATCGAGGCGCCTCGCATTCCAACAACCACACAGGTGAAAAGTATATATAATGTCAGGGCTGGTAGGTCACTGACACCACCTTAGCTAGAAAGAAACGTCGTGCTCTCGCTGCAGTCACTCTCCCGTTTTTGACTCATACCGAGGTGTGAGGCTCGCGAATTCACGTTATACACAAAGCTACGTCACACAGACCATGCTTTGATCATCAACCACAAGACTTTGCTTTGCAACAGAAGCCTTGATCATATGCCACTTAGGCGTGCCACACAGGCAATCCACTCCATGCGACTGATTTCTATCAATACATAACGTCTGAGCTCGTACGTCTCAGAGAAGGGCGTTAAGCAAGAGAATAAATTCTCCGCCGCCAGACAGATATATATTTAACAGAGATCAATCAACACAGAACAAAATCCAATGTCAGACACACAGTCCATTTACATGTCCGTTCTGGGTCTGAACGAAACCGGAGGCATCAATTCCTCGCATATCCGTACAATCAACAGTATGTTTGGACGGCTACTACTTCAGTTCCTTCATGGTAGCTACTCCAATCACGAGCATCAGTAGCGCCCATCCATCCAATGTGAAGATCGTCGGTCTTCAGCCGTCTTCGACTCTTCGACTTCTCAACGTTGATCGATTATTTGAAATGAGATAAACTTGGCCTTTTCAAATAACCCACGTATATTTAGATTTTCAAATCAATTATTCACGTGGTTGGACTATTCAACATTCACATTTCAGTTATTTAGTTATAATTTTCATGTCAAATACATTCAACCATCACATATCAAGCAAACACAACGAAATTGGTTTATTTCCACTCTATATCGTCTATAGTATTTTATAACGATATATCGCCATTTTTATTTAATTAAAAACCACTATATTTTAATTAAACGACGTTTCAGGACGTGTCGATGCACTGGCGCTGCTTTTCACTAATTTTGTTTTACACATATATGAAAATCTAACCGTTGGATCTTCACATATTTTACATCATTAGGAAGGTCATTTCAAAACGAATCCAACGGTTTCAGTTTTGGGAAAATCCGACGGTCGGATCTTCCACACTAACCATTTGAAGTTACGATTTCAATTTACGAACTGCAGCGTCGTTATTCGATTTAATTTAAATTATATTTATATATATATAAATATAATCGTTTCTGGTGCTGTTTTTCTTCAGTTTTGAATTAAACATTCCAGACAATCCAACCGTCGGATCTTCACAAAGTTGGTGCCGTTGGAAAGATATTTCCAAGGCAAACCCAACGGTTGCGGTTTCGGGAAAATCCAATGGTTGGATTTCCCGCACTAGTCGTTTGAAATCACGGTTTCAAAACACAAACTACACGGCCACGTTTCGCTTTTATTCCATTTATATTTATATGTTTATATAAATATAGTTCATTCAAAAGTTCCTATATCGTTTCCACTTCAATTATTTCACTAACGCCTTTAAATTTCGGAAAATTTCGCCATAACCTCCTTTGTACGGGAGGGTCTGGGAAAATTCCCAAATAGCCACACGGGCGTCTCATATCAAAAAGAAAAAGAAAAAGCCAAGCGGCTAGCCAACAGGCTCATAAAATCATCACCCAAACAAAGCGGTAAATGTGTACCTATTTGTCGGGCACAAAATTTTATTTCTCTTCTCTAGCCCCTTTTCTTTAACCTGTTCAATAGATATGCATGTACATATATACAATTTCTATCACTTATCATTTTCCATTCAATTTCATATTTGATTCGCTTTGGTTTAAAAACACCATTCATTCTAATGTTGCATGCATAGGCTAAAATCATATCATTAGCTAATTAATGTATATTTCAACTCATGCACGTTTATTTGAACAAGTGGCTATTTTTAACACTTCACATTTCAAAGATGATAATTTTGGTGAACTAAAATATATTTCAACACATGACTATTTTATTTAGTTCCTACGCATGTTAAAAATAATATTTCTTTTACAAATATTTATTACAACCTCCGCATATCTTTAGCATATCACACATATGATAAAAATGATATTTTTATCACTTAACATATTTATTCGACAAATAGATGTTTCAACACTTCATAGTTTCAATAAAAATGTAATTTTTATTGTTCGATCTTTTTATTCAACACATGAACTTTTCCACTACACACACTTCTCAACAAATGAGCATATCCACACATGGACATTTTATTTATGTTGTTCATATTAGAAAGATGGGATTTTTATTGTTGAAACTAGTTATATAAGGCGAATATTTTTCATACTTCATATATATATAAAAATGTGATTTTTATTGTTTAAACACTTCATTCATTCACAAATGAATCTAATTTTCACACAACACTTTTCAACACACAAACATTCCCACACATGGATATATTTTCAACATATGGCTTTAATTTCAACGCATGAAAATAATTTCAACATATGAAAATAATTCTAACACACAAAGATTATTCAAAATTTCGGCAGCATAACGGCAGGGTAGTTAAAACCGGCACCGTCCCTAGTACGGCTCCTCGCTCTACCTTAAAACCTCGCGGTTTTTGACAATGGGGATTCATGCATCTAATTCGCACGCAGGCGGCATGTTTATTTTTATTTCCACAAATATTTCCAATTCATTTCAATCACCAATGGGTATTTTTCAACCACAACCAAACAATATCAACCACAAACTATTATTCAACCATTCGTATTTTTCATCCAATATTTCACACCAATTCACCACAATAGATATCGTCCATGGTTTGTGGACGAGGGGAGTATATATATATATATATATATATATATATATATATATATATATATATATATATATATTTGCTATATTTCGCTTGCATTTCAACACATATATCAATTATTCTATGCATGTAAAATTCATACTTCGCTTATATAGCTTACACTACGCCTGTACATGAGGTATACAACACGTATGTAATTTATATTTCGCTAATATAAATTATACACGACATTTTCCATTCAATTTCACGTTAATTTAGATTTCTCACCTTGGTTTTCGGAGCACTGAAAATCGATACGATGTCAGAAAAATCCGCGGCTTCTTCTATTGGGTAGAGAGCTTCCTTGCGGTCTCGATGTTTCCTGTTTCATCGAATTTCGTCAACACACCAAAAAGATATGATTTTTCAAAGTGTAAAGATCGAAGAAAAACTCACTTTCACGAAGCTTCAAAACTAGGTTTACAGTTTTCGCGAAATCAGTGGCACGTGGGGACGATCGGGGGTGCTGACGTGGAAGAGGGAAGAGAGGGCTTCCTGTCGGTGGTGTTTTGGTGGCGTTCGGTGGTCCAGATCGGCGGCGGCGGCGGTGGAAAGGTCGGGACTTTGGGGCATCGATACGGGCGGCACAGGCGACGAGGGGCGGCGATGGTTAGTCGGATTTGAAGAGGGGGTTGAGGCGCGTCGAGGGGTGGCGGTGGTGAAGGCTAGAAGCGGCTGTAGCGGCGGCGGTGGAGAGAAGGTCAGGAGCGGGTTTCGCCGTTGATCGGGGGTTTTTTTTTTAAATTTATGAATGGAAAATTCTGATTGGCCGAGGACTATATTAAATTTTTAAATAGTGTTTTCTCAAACGAACTCCTTTTCAAACCCAACGACTGTCGCCCTTAGCTAAATACCCCCATTCCGGACACAATGGGATGTGTTTCGTAGGCCAATTCGACTGTTACAGTCAGTTATTTTTCAAATTAAAGTATAAAACATTTAATTTTTAACTCTGAACGCACATTTCTATTTGCCAGGGCCACAGACTGATTCGAAAAATTCCAGAAAAATAAATCTAGCTATGTTTTGACGCTACGGTCCCAACAAAACTAGTTTCGTCGAATTCTGAGGTCGTTTGAAAAATGGCCATTTTTTGGTCGATCCAATTTAACAGAACTTGACCAAACACATTTTCTTTTGCCACGCTCACATACTAGCTTCAAAAATTATGAAATTTGATACCTAGCAATAGTTTGACATCCCGGACCCAACAAAAGTGGTTTCGTCGAATTCCGAGGTCGTATGCAAAATATCAATTTTCCAGGGCTATATACTCTATATACCGACCCTTCTGAAAATTCATTCGGCCATAACTTTTGATTCCCGTTATGAAACTTCGATTTTTCAGATTCGTTAGAAAGGTATTGACTAACAGATTTATATATTTTTGGTTTCGCTAAAATCCGTTATATTTTCCACCCTGCACAGTCAGTCAAAGTTCGAATTCAAATTTTCAAACCGACTCACTATTCCTAATTCACTATTTTATTGAAATATTCTATTTCAATGGTTCAAATTCCTTTGAAATCACCATTTTAAAAATTTTAAATTGGCTCGTATTTTCCGGTTTATTACAATCTCCCCCACTTAAAACTTTTCGTCCTCGAAAAGGAAACAACAGTAAAGTAGGAAATAAAATGTAAATGCAAAGTATTGTAAAGGTACCTTGCACCGGAGTTAGTCAGAGATATACACTCTGCATTTGGGGTAAGCTTGCTTAATGCTTTCCTCAGTTTCCCAAGTACAGTCTCTAGGATCAGTGCTCCACTGCACTTTAACTAAATGAACCTTTTTGCTTCTGAGTTCTCTAGTTTCTTTGCCAACAATCTTTAATGGCTCTCTTCTGAGTGCTGATTCTGGAGTTATCTCCACATCCCGTTGCGCTGCTTCATCTACAACAAGATCCGGATCATGCACATGTCTTCTAAGTTGAGATACGTGAAATACATTGTGCACTCCAGGCAACCAATCTGGCAATTGAACCCTATAAGCAAGGGTTCCAATTCGCTCAAGTATAGGAAAGGGACCAATAAATCTCGGTGCTAACTTCCCAGTCTTGCCAAATCTGATTACTCCTCTCATCGGAGAAACCTTCAAATAAACATGATCACCAACAGCAAATGTCAAATTTCTCCTTCTAGAGTCTGCATAACTTTTCTGTCGGCTTTGGGCGGTTTTCAAACGCTTCTTGATGAAGTCCACTTTATCGGATGCTTCTCTAATCATATCGGGTCCTAACAAAAGTCTGTTGCCAGGTTCTACCCAACATGCTAGAGATCTGCAGAGTCTTCCATATAATGCTTCAAATGGCGACATTCTCAAACTTGCTTGATAGCTATTGTTATATGAGAATTCGGCCAAATGCAAATGATCTTCCCGTGACCCACCAAAATCAATTATACAAGCCCGCAATAAATCTTCTAGAATTCTATTCACCCGCTCAGTTTGGCCATCTGTTTGTGGGTGATAAGCGGTGCTCATATTCAGTTTTGTTCCCAATTCTGTCTGGAAAGCCTCCCAGAATTTGCTAGTAAATAGGGGATCTCTATCACTGACTATGCTGATGGGAATTCCATGCAGCTTAACAATTTCTCTGAAATATATCTACGCTAGACTTTGAGCAGTTCTATTGGATCTGACAGGTATAAAATGGGCAGTCTTCGTGAAGCGATCTACGATTACCCAAATGCTGTCATTACCTTTCTTGGTTCGCGGCAAACCATCTATGAAATCCATGGAAATCTGTTCCCATTTCCAACCTGGGACTTCCAACGGTTGTAACAGTCCAGCTAGCTTCTGTTGGTCACTCTTGACCAATTGACAAGTAGGGCACCTGCTAACATACAAAGAAATATCTCTTTTCATTGCCTTCCACCAGAAAGTGCGTTTGATATCGTTGTACATTTTACTCACCCCAGGATGGATGCAAATTTTGGATTTATGGCACTCGTCCAGCACTTCTCTTCGAAGGCCTGGAATATTTGGAATGCAAATCCTATTATTTAACCTGAGAACCCCCCATTATCCATACGAAAACTCGTGGTTTCACCTTCCTTGACCCTCTGACTGATCCTCTGAATGAATTCATCGTCTTTTTGAAGGGCTGAAATCCTATCAATCAATCCAGGTGTAATTATAAGATGGGCAACGATCGCGGTCTTTCTACTAAGTGCATCCGCTACAACGTTAGCCTTCCTCGGCGTATACAGGATAACAAGATCATACGCTGCAAGAAATTCTAGCCAACGCTGCTATCTCAGATTCAGATCTTTCTGGGTATATAAATACTTCAACGATTGATGATCTGTGTACAGTATAAATTTCTCGCCCAATAAATAATGCCTCCAGATTTTCAAGGCAAAAACGATGGCTAGCAACTCAAGATCATGAGTCACATAATTCTTCTCATGCGGTTTCAGTTGGCGGCTTGCATAAGCGACTACTTGGCCTCTCTGCATTAACAATGCACCAAGACTTCTAATAGAAGCATCTGTCCAAACCGTTAAATCCTGATTGCCATCAATAATAGTTAACACTGGAGCGGTGGTCAGCTTCGATTTCAATTCCTGGAAAGCTTCTTCACAGTCGGAAGTCCACTTAAACTTCTCATGTTTCTTTGTGAGCTTCGTTAACGGACCGGATATCTTCGAAAAATCCTTAACGAACTTTCGATAATAACTAGCCAACCCCATAAAACTTCTAACTTCTATGGGAGTAGTGGGTTGTTTCCAGTCTTGAATCGCTGTTATTTTGCTTGGGTCAACAGAAATTCCTTTCTCTGACATGACATGGCCGAGAAATTTGACTTCTTCTTGCCAGAAGACACATTTAGAGAATTTGGCTTTGAAGACGTTCTTCCTTAGAATCTCCAATACTTGTTCTAAGTGTTTTTCATGCTCGGGTTTTGATTTGGAGTAGATTAAAATATCATCGATAAATACGAGGACAAATTTATTCAGTACTCCCCTGAACACTCTATTCATTAGATCGACAAAGTATGCTGGAGCGTTGCATAGGCCAAACGGCATTACTAACCATTCATAAAATATGTCTCGACCTCTGAAAGCGGTCAAAGGAACACACTCTTCTGCTATTTTTCAATTGATGAAAACCTGTAGCTAGGTCCATTCGGGAAAATACCTTCGCCCCATTCAATTGGTCTAGCAAATCATCAATTCGGGGTAATGGATACTTGTTTTTAAGCGTCTGTTTGTTGAGGTCTCGGTAATCAACACATAATCTAAGAGTACCGTCTGACTTTGGGACAAACACAACAGCTGCACCCCAATTAGAAAAACTAGGTCTGATTAGACCCTTCCACAACAGTTGACGAGTTTGATCGCCTAATTCTTCTTTTTCTTTCGGAGTCATTCTGCGAATTGGATGTACCACTGGTCTGGCATTGGGAATTAAATCGATTCGGAATTCTATTTCTCTTTGCGGAGGTAAGTTCTCAACTTCTTCAAACACATCCGCATAGTTTCTAGCAATCGGAATCTTTTCCATGGAAGTCGGGATAAGTTCTAATGCCGACCAAAATTCTTCTCTATTCGGATTCGAACCATGACAAGGAACCGTAATATATCCAAGCTTCGTTCGAATTTTAACGATTCTTTCCGCACACTTTACCTCAGCTTCTTATTTCGTTAACCATTTTAACCCAAGGATAACGTCGAATTCGGGAAAATCCATAACAATTAAATTAATGGGAAACTTGTAGGAAGAATAAGAGATTGGCACTCTACAATATGAACCGAGAGTAATAGGACCCCCTATCGGGTTGTGAACTTCCACTGATTCTTTGAGCTTTCGCTGTTTTAATTTTAATTTGTGCACTGTGTTCTTAGCAATAAAACTACGCGACGCACCCGTGTCAAACAATACAGAAACAGGAATATTTTTAATTGTAAGGGTACCTCACAAAACATCAGGTTTACCTGCTCCGTCGGAAGCAGCTGGCGGGCTCGACCCGTCATAGACGTGAGCTACTGTAGCTTTCTTTAGCAAAGGACAGTCTTTGACCAGATGATCGGTCTTGCGACAGTTGAAGCACGAGCGAGGGTTCTGAGAGCCTTGGCTCGAGCCTTGAGGATTAGTCTTCTGTCTCTTCGGAGTTGTGCAGACGTTTGAGTAGTGCCCTGGCTTACCACAATTAAAGCAATTTCCTCTTGGCGGCTTGCCAGTCTGAGGTTTTGAAGATGCTGCTTGGCTTGACTCGCCTTGATTTACAGCAGGCTTGCGCTTGTTTCCGGCTTGGCTTCTAGCGTGATCCTGATCCAGATGCCTTTGATCAAGGTCTTCATAGTTGCATGTCATTTCCACCAGCTCGTTGAATTCCATCTTGACATGGGCCATGGCTCGATCATGATATTGTCGTCTTAGCCCAAGGATAAACCTCTTATTTTTGGACTTCGCAGTGGCGACGAGTTCTGGAGCATAGGGCGACAACATTGTAAATTTATTCAGATAATCCTGCACGGAAAGATCTCCTTGCTGGAGATTGGCGAAGTCATCGTGCATTCTTTCTAGAGCTTGTTCAGGGACATATTTCTCTTTGAAGAGTTCTTTAAATCCATCCCATGTTCTTCCAGCTTCCCTATTCCCGGCGGTAAGAGATTCCCACCATAATTCAGCTTGTTCCTGCATAAGCCAGGCGCCCATAATAGCTTTGTCTTCGTCTCCAAGCCTTAGGCCTTCAAAAATTTTCTCGCACGTTTTGAACCATGCAAGGGCCTCTATCACTGTGCCTGTTCCCGAGAAGGTCTTGCCTCCTAAGTTCTTATATCTCTTAGCTACACGGTCAAGCTCGAAGTATTGAGCTGCCGGAGGTTGTATCAAAGGTCCTTCTTGAGCTGGGACTTCTCCCCTTCCTCGGCCTCGGCCGGCACGGCCTCCTCTAGCAGCGGCTGCTCTGGTAGCCATTTGTCAAATTCTGTATAAGCAACGGAAAAGTCAGCTAACAGAAATGATAGTCAACTGCATATTTAAGTGGAAAATTTTACGGAAAGATAACGATAGACTGATCAAATTGTTTTTGCTATTCTGCTCGGCTCATTCTAGAACTTTACTAGTCCTATCTCTAATGAGCGACTCGCCTTAGAATACTACTGATTCTATTTTGACGAAGTGTTTAACGTGTTAGATTCCAGAACTAAGGTTAACCAAAGCTCTGATACCAGCTGTGACGATCCCAAAACCCCGTGACACGGTGTTAAGGATAATCATTGGAATATAACACCTTAATCATCATTAGCAGATCACAGATAATAGCATAAACAGAAAATAGAATAATTTACACACATATGACAGCAGAATCATATAGATATCATCACATCAGAGAAGCACAGTACAGGATACAACTTAGTGCATAATGATACATAATCAGTCACCATCGCCTGAGGCGGAATCATACATAAAGAGTACAAAAAGGAATATCAGTCTACATCGCCAATGGCGGAATCATAATATAGATACAATAATGGCAGAGAAAATCCAAGTCAGCACGGTGTAGTCAAGCCTCGCCATGAGCCAAAAGGTGTGTCAGAAACCTGTAACTAGGCTGCCCGTTGGAATGAAAGCACCCGAGTTTGCAAGGTGAAACAAACTACGAGTCAGTCATGGGACTGGTATGAGAAATCTACTCAACTTATTAACAACAATAATAAGGCAAATCAAAGGACCACGCCACTTTCGCGGAACGGGTTTACTCCATTGAGTGCTAGTGCATGAAATAAAATAAATAATTAAATCAACGCAATGCTTTTTATAAAATGAAGCCATTATAAGACTCAGGTCCCATCACACAATGCAACGCAAGCCGGAGGATAGAGTTTTTGCCTTATAATGGCCAAAGATGCTTCATACGAATAAAACAAAGGTGTTTGATATTATTACTAGTGCATACATGTTTCAAAAGCAAATTCAATCATAAATATCAATCCTAGGCGGCATAGCTACCATCTACTATGTCGCCATACTAGTAATACAATCACATCTGCATATTTCGTATTGGAAATTGGATTCCTTCATGAGTCGAGGCAAGGGGCAAGCTCCTCTCCGATTCGAGACACTCTAGCAAATGTCCCAGGACCCCACTGTAACAACCCGTTATTTTAACGATTTATATTCCGATTTAAATTGAAATTTTTATTTTGAAAATATTCTATAATTTTTCATAATGGGAATTTGAAATTTAAATTACGTACAGTGAGATATAGCCACTGTGAAAATTTCATCGGAAAATTTGAATGTTTGTCGATCCCGCAATTTTCAGGGTAAAGCTGCGCATATCAGTTCAAATTTTATCGATTTTAAAATCTCTTCGGAATTAGTTCGGACAAGCACAAAAAATATTCTATTCGTTGTCACGAATCCAACGGCGAAATTCGTTTCGCGAAAATTGGACGTTTTGACCTCCGTTTTCCGTCCGCATTTTTACGTCAAAGGGGTCCGTAACGCGCTTTTGAACGGAGCATCCTGACACTGCAAATTTTATACCTTGCGTCCGTCTCGTCGCGCTGGCTTCCACAATATATTCAATTTTCAGTTTCGGTGCTCGGATCGCGCTGAAATTTCGAAAAGGCTTGTGCAGTTCATTTTTAAAACAAAGCCATTTGAGTTCGATGTGTCCCTATTCGGATCCTGCATGCTTTTCTAGTCATTTTGGGTCTGCAAAACCCGTTCTTTTATTTTTCTAAACCATCAATTTATTTTTTTGTTTTTTTTCCAAGAGCTTAAAAGTGGATGCATTCACTTTTTGTTTTCAAACCTTTTGTATTCATGTGCATGCACCTTACTTTTTGATTCATGCATGCGTTAGTTCTCATTTTTGTTACAAATACACTTATGTTTTCAAAGCATTTGCTTTCTTTATATTTCCAAAAGCATGTTTTATAATCATGCATGTAACGTCATTCATATTTCCAAAGCACTCAATGTATCCATTTCTTTCCACCAACGCCATCTTCATTTTCAAAGCCACGTCCCTTTATATTTTAACCGCTGTTTGTTTTTAAAACGTTACTACCAAGAATCATTCAAAGTTTGGAAATGTAAAAGGGTGGATGCTTATTTAATGGCGAAAAAGAAGCATGAACTCACGTTCTTCATCACTACACGTCTTCATTTTGCTGAACTTTATATGCTCTTTTCTCGTCCTCTTTTACTTTCGAAACCTATAATGAAAAAAAAAAGAGAAAGACCATCGTAGGTTTCCAATTCGAGCTCCCTGCCTGCGTACTCGCCGTTCGCCATCTCAAAACATCCAATGTTACCGCGTTGACCCCGTCTCCGATCCTTCCTCCAACGCTGCACTCAGCACCGCTGTAACACCATGCTGATTCGCCCCACCAGCCATGCACCCTGATGCCTCTCAACCGTGATCATTACCCCGCTGTTCTCCTCCGTCTCGCCCATGACAGCGGAGCCAAACCTAGACTGATACCCAGCTACCGAGCCGCCTCACTGACTAGTCTTTCCTTTTGCTTCGATCAAGAGCCTTGCTCTCACCTTCCCGCGTGTGTGTGTGCATGTGTGAGTACAATTCAGTGTTGTGTCATTTTTTTTTGGTGTGAATTATATATATATTTGTTGAGGATTATATATGTATAAATAATATTTTGTGTATGATTATTTTGTTATGTGAAAATTTTTATGTGGAAGTTAAGTCATGTTTGTGTGTGACCATGTATGGTGCTGAGTAGTGTGCAAATGTGTGAGTTTGCATGAATGGGTCTATTTGTTGTGGCGTGAGTGATTTGTGTGTATAGAAAAGTGTGTGTGTGCGTGTGAGTAATGGGTTTTGTGTGACTGTGTGTGTTAGTTTATATGTATATAATATTATGCTGTGTGTGTTTATTTCTGGTGTTGGGATATTTTGCGAAAGTTCTTATTTTATTTTTAATTAATTAATTTATATATATATAAATAGTTTTGCATGTTGTTTTAAATATATATGTTATATTTTACGGTGTATATCTACATATGAATGTAAATTTGTTTCGAAAATTTATCGTGTTTATTTTGATTTGGGTTTGGTGTTGAGTTCGAAATCGTTCCAAAATCCAATAAACATAATGTTTCAAAGCCCAAATAACTGTGTTGATCCATTTAAGTTTCCCGACATTCTCTTTCAAAAATAATAAATTATTTAGTGATCATCGAGCTGAAACCATTCTGATTTGTGCCTGGATATCGTCATTTCAATTCTATGTCAATCCATCTGCCGTCTTCAATCTGTGCCACGAAAGGTGAGTTTATCTCACACCTGACTTACATTTTTCATGGATGTTAGACCAATAATGAACTGTTATATGAAATGTATAAGATCATTGGTAGAAATTGTTTGATTTGATATGTATGCACATTTCATATGTGACACGATATATTCATATGACACGTAGTTATGCTTGATGATATATATATATACCGTGATTGATGCTATGTGATTGTTGTTGATACCCTAGTTTTAGGGAAAAATCATTATGGGTTGAAATGATAGACCTGAATGATTTTTAATGAATTTGGGATCGCGGGTTGAAATGATACATACCCGAACGGACATTAGAACAGGGAAAAATCATTATGGGTTGAAATGATAGACCTGAATGATTTTTAATGAATTTGGGATCGCGGGTTGAAATGATAGACCCGTAGAAATTTTATAAATCGCGGATTGAAATGATAAATATCCATATTACTTGACCATAGGGTAGAAAACAATATACGGACACCGTTGGTCATGTTTTCGAAGTTAATTGATTTAAGAAATTTAATTTATATTAAATTAAGATTATATATTTGTATATTTTATATTGTAAAGATTTTAAACTTAAATCTTATAAAATTTAAATTTTATGTTTAAAATGATTTTATGAGTAAATATAGATTTAAATGTTTGTTTAAGATTTTACTTATAATTTATCTATTTTAAACCATATAATTTATTCATATAATTATTTTAATTTTGTTTTATTATAATAAATATTTCTTTAAATCTATTTTATATTATTTTAAAACTTATATATGTTTATAATCTATTTCTAATTAATTTTAGAATTTTATAAACTTATATATATATATACATATCTATTTTCAAAATTAATTTTCTTATATATTTTATAACTACAATAATAAACTCAAGATGGATAAGATAGATTTCGTGATTTTCGAAGTTTAAAGATGTAAATTTATATATCGATATTTGAATAACGAATGAACTCCTATTAAGTTATAAATTTGAATTAACACGAACTTTTAATAAAAATGAGTTTGATTTAGGTAAAAATATGAAATGAATGTGAAATCGAATTGGTTTGAACTTATAAGAGATAAATTTGAATTGTGAAATTGATTACGAAATGTAAATTTCCAAATTTAAAGGAATGAATTTGATTTTGTAATAAATAGGAAATGAATTCGATTTGAAAGTGTCTGAGTATGAATTTCTATGTATGGAACTGATTTTATAAATTGTTCGGACTTTTAATTAAGAAATTTGTTAAATCAAATATATAAGAATGGTTTCAAATCGTATAATTTGAATTTATAAATAATGATTTCCAATGGCATGAGTTGAATTTGAAAATATGACACGTATTGTTTAAATTTAAAATATAACGTTCCATTTGAATTTTATAAGTAATGAATTTCGAATTAGTATGACTTTAATATAATTTGTTTAAATTAAATTGTAAATTTTGACTTGATTGTATATTTTGAATTCGAACCGAATGGTTGGATTTTTATGAATTGGGTTAAAGCAAATTCTTGGATAAGTGAAGTTGAATCATTTGAGCTGTGTTGAACTTGAAATTTCAGCGAATATAAGCTAAACCAGAATATTATCGAAATTAAATGCTTTAGTATTGACTTAAATGGCAATTGAATTCTTTAAGCTATAATTTAAATATAAGTTGATTTGGTTTGAAATCGTTTTGCGAATAGTTTCAGAAATTATATAAAACCAAAGTTAAAATAGTATAATATTGGTTTATACTAAATTTTGAAATATTTTGATATGATTTTTTTAAATCGATGTGATTTAAGCGATTTGAGTTGTTTTCAAATTAATATAATCAAAGTTAGATATTAAATTTTGATTTCGAATATGAGATTTTGTATAAATGGTTTTATAAAGTGATTTATAAAATAATGGCCACGATGTGAAAAATGTAAACGTTTGGTTGTTAACGAGACCGGGATCAGCTATTGTCATACTCTCTGCCAATACCGAAAACCACTTTAACAACTGTGTACGCGGTGGAGTTCCAGAATGAAGGGGATGATTTGGCGAACGACTCTATTTTGTATTTTCATGATAATTACGAAACCCTGACTACCTTGAGTCAGCTTGATGTGGCTAAAACAGGAGCTACGCACGGACCAATTGAGGTCATACCTCTTATCGAGCACACTTCTTCGATATTATTCTATTACTGTTAAGATTCGATTTGGGCCCTTTTGATATAGGAGTGTGTCTCGAGGTGGGCGGTAGTTGCGGCTATGCGTTACCACCAGTCCGGCTCTGCAAATGGTGAATCCATCCTAGCATTCCTTGCGTGCCTTGTCACATGCCTTATACGAGCCCACTACGACTTTGTTTTGTACTGTTTTATATGGAGTGCCCTCTGATCAACCTCTAGTTTACGGAGAAACTACGGTACTGTATATACTATGGGAATATATAAACGGTGTAAGGGTAATCATGGTAATTCCGCTTACGCTATTTTAATATTTTACTTTATTGATGGACACTATTGTATATAGCTTATTATAATATATAGTATAAGTTTGACGGATCCTTAGAGAATGGTGATCCCAAACATCCTCTAAGTTCCTAATTGCATTTCATCGAACATTTCATTTGAATTGATTTACTTCCACGAGAATGTTAGTCCTGATCCGAGTTGTTTTGTTTGCATTATTGCTCGGGTCAGATCGAGTATTCCAGTTTTCAAGATTCACCTTTGGAGTTTGGAGCTTATATTGGATTTTTGCTCACCTATTTCTACCTGTTGATCAGTTGTTCCAGTAATCCAGTTATTTGTGTCATTCTGTTTCAAACTGTTATCAATTATTTATTGTATTAGACTTCCGCTGTATTATTTATGTAAACTCTGTTGTAAGTTTTTATTTAGTAGCTTCATGAACTACTATTGTATTTTGTATTTTCCGCTGCGAGGTATTATATTGTTCTGTATCTGTGATCTGTGATTCTGTGATTTATTCTATTTACCTCAGAAGCTAATAACAATCTGTTGTTTTGGACGTTTCGAGTTGACATGTTTTGTCGATTCGACACGGTCAAAATGGCGGGTCGTTACATGTGGTATCAGAGCTTTGGTTTATCAAAGCTTTAGCCTATGGGGTAAAAACTCATTAGAGATAGGGTAGTGATACCCTAGAATGAGTGGAATTGGTCACAAAATCCTTCTTGAGAGAGACTTAATTTTAAAGTATAATTAGTTTTAAAATGATTTTAAATGTTTTAAAGAAAATGTTTTCGAATATAAAATTTCGTTTAATATTTGAATCTTTTTCTGAAATTTTCTTTCCATTTGAATCCATCTTCCTTCGTAGATCCTCTTTGATTAGGTTCTTTCGTTCATTCAGCTTTTAACTCGAATTCTATAACTTATCCTTATCCGTAACAAGGTAAGAAGTAGAAAATAAGTATGAATATTCTAGCAAGTTCATTCTTATGAAACATTGGTTTGAAATAGGTATTTTGAAATATATTATTTATAATATATGATTTGAAAATTTAGTATATATCATGATTAAATATAAAAAGATGTTTTGAGTACTTATTTGACGTTAAATTTGGCCTATCGAATATCTAGTGATTTGGGTATACGTCTGATCAACGTATATGTTAAATCATATATGTATTAGATAGATATAGAGTCACACTCTAGTCGCTTGGAAATGATTCTGGTGATGACTGCAGCATCATCAATATCTATTTTCGAGTTCCGAAAGTGAGATATATATATAGCCAATCGAGATGCCGAGTGAATACTTGAAATTATTCTGAAATATGTTTGAAAACATTTTAACTTTTGATTTTTTGTGTATATATATATATATATATATCAAATTTTATATATGTATGATTATAGATATGAACTGTTGGTTAAATATATTTAGTTATTTAATTACTATTTTTTCTACATCGTTCCTTTTCGGGGACGAAAAGTTTTGAGTGGGGGAGATTGTAACAACCCGTTATTTTAACGATTTATATTCCGATTTAAATTGAAATTTTTATTTTGAAAATATTCTATAATTTTTCATAATGGGAATTTGAAATTTAAATTACGTACAGTGAGATATAGCCGCTGTGAAAATTTCATCGGAAAATTTGAATGTTTGTCGATCCCGCAATTTTCAGGGTAAAGCTGCGCATATCAGTTCAAATTTTATCGATTTTAAAATCTCTTCGGAATTAGTTCGGACAAGCACGAAAAATATTCTATTCGTTGTCACGAATCCGACGGCGAAATTCGTTTCGCGAAAATCGGACGTTTTGACCTCCGTTTTCCGTCCGCATTTTTACGTCAAAGGGGTCCGTAACGCGCTTTTGAACGGAGCATCCTGACACTGCAAATTTTATACCGTTGCGTCCGTCTCTTCGCGCTGGCTTCCACAATATATTCAATTTTCAGTTTCGGTGCTCGGATCGTGCTGAAATTTCGAAAAGGCTTGTGCAGTTCATTTTTAAAACAAAGCCATTTGAGTTCGATGTGTCCCTATTCGGATCCTGCATGCTTTTCTAGTCATTTTGGGTCTGCAAAACCCGTTCTTTTATTTTTCTAAACCATCAATTTATTTTTTTGTTTTTTTTCCAAGAGCTTAAAAGTGGATGCATTCACTTTTTGTTTTCAAACCTTTTGTATTCATGTGCATGCACCTTACTTTTTGATTCATGCATGCGTTAGTTCTCATTTTTGTTACAAATACACTTATGTTTTCAAAGCATTTTCTTTCTTTATATTTCCAAAAGCATGTTTTATAATCATGCATGTAACGTCACTCATATTTCCAAAGCACTCAATGTATCCATTTCTTTCCACCAACGCCATCTTCATTTTCAAAGCCACGTCCCTTTATATTTTAACCGCTGTTTGTTTTTAAAACGTTACTACCAAGAATCATTCAAAGTTTGGAAATGTAAAAGGGTGGATGCTTATTTAATGGCGAAAAAGAAGCACGAACTCACGTTCTTCATCACTACACGTCTTCATTTTGCTGAACTTTATATGCTCTCTTCTCGTCCTCTTTTACTTTCGAAACCTATAATGAAAAAAAAAGAGAAAGACCATCGTAGGTTTCCAACTCGAGCTCCCTGCCTGCGTACTCGCCGTTCGCCATCTCAAAACATCCAACGTTACCGCGTTGACCCCGTCTACGATCCTTCCTCCAACGCTGCACTCAGCACCGCTGTAACACCATGCTGATTCGCCCCACTAGCCATGCACCCTGATGCCTCTCAACCGTGATCATTACCTCGCTGTTCTCCTCCGTCTCGCCCATGACAGCGGAGCCAAACCTAGACTGATACCCAGCTACTGAGCCGCCTCATCGACTAGTCTTTCCTTTTTCTTCGATCAAGAGCCTTGCTCTCACCTTCCCGCGTGTGTGTGCATGTGTGAGTACAATTCAGTGTTGTGTCATTTTTTTTGGTGTGAATTATATATATATTTGTTGAGGATTATATATGTATAAATAATATTTTGTGTATGATTATTTTGTTATGTGAAATTTTTTATGTGGAAGTTAAGTCATGTTTGTGTGTGACCATGTATGGTGCTGAGTAGTGTGCAAATGTGTGAGTTTGCATGAATGGGTCTGTTTGTTGTGGCGTGAGTGATTTGTGTGTATAGAGAAGTGTGTGTGTGCGTGTGAGTAATGGGTTTTGTGTGACTGTGTGTGTTAGTTTATATGTATATAATATTATGCTGTGTGTGTTTATTTCTGGTGTTGGGATATTTTGCGAAAGTTCTTATTTTATTTTTAATTAATTAATTTATATATATATATAGTTTTGCATGTTGTTTTAAATATATATGTTATATTTTACGGTGTATATCTACATATGAATGTAAATTTGTTTCGAAAATTTATCGTGTTTATTTTGATTTGGGTTTGGTGTTGAGTTCGAAATCGTTCCAAAATCCAATAAACATAATGTTTCAAAGCCCAAATAACTGTGTTGATCCATTTAAGTTTCCCGACATTCTCTTTCAAAAATAATAAAATATTTAGTGATCATCGAGTTGAAACCATTCTGATTTGTGCCTGGATATCGTCATTTCAATTCTATGTCAATCCATCTGCCGTCTTCAATCTGTGCCACGAAAGGTGAGTTTATCTCACACCTGACTTACATTTTTCATGGATGTTAGACCAATAATGAACTGTTATATGAAATGTATAAGATCATTGGTAGAAATTGTTTGATTTGATATGTATGCACATTTCATATGTGACACGATATATTCATATGACACGTAGTTATGCTTGATGATATATATATACCGTGATTGATGCTATGTGATTGTTGTTGATACCCTAGTTTTAGGGAAAAATCATTATGGGTTGAAATGATAGACCTGAATGATTTTTAATGAATTTGGGATCGCGGGTTGAAATGATACATACCCGAACGGACATTAGAACAGGGAAAAATCATTATGGGTTGAAATGATAGACCTGAATGATTTTTAATGAATTTGGGATCGCGGGTTGAAATGATAGACCCATAGAAATTTTATAAATCGCGGATTGAAATGATAAATATCCATATTACTTGACCATAGGGTAGAAAACAATATACGGACACCGTTGGTCATGTTTTCGAAGTTAATTGATTTAAGAAATTTAATTTATATTAAATTAAGATTATATATTTGTATATTTTATATTGTAAAGATTTTAAACTTAAATTTTATGTTTTAAAATGATTTTATGAGTAAATATAGATTTAAATGTTTGTTTAAGATTTTACTTATAATTTATCTATTTTAAACCATATAATTTATTCATATAAGTATTTTAATTTTGTTTTATTATAATAAATATTTCTTTAAATCTATTTT
Source organism: Allium sativum (assembly GCA_030737875.1). Classification (NCBI taxonomy): domain Eukaryota; kingdom Viridiplantae; phylum Streptophyta; class Magnoliopsida; order Asparagales; family Amaryllidaceae; genus Allium; species Allium sativum. The sequence continues at coordinate 328,815,970 of CM060926.1, forward strand.
ATATTATTTTAAAACTTATATATGTTTAAAATCTATTTCTAATTAATTTTAGAATTTTATAAACTTATATATATATACATATCTATTTTCAAAATTAATTTTCTTATATATTTTATAACTACAATAATAAACTCAAGATGGATAAGTTAGATTTCATGATTTTCGAAGTTTAAAGATGTAAATTTATATATCGATATTTGAATAACGAATGAACTCCTATTAAGTTATAAATTTGAATTGACACGAACTTTTAATAAAAATGAGTTTGAATTAGGTAAAAATATGAAATGAATGTGAAATCGAATTGGTTTGAACTTATAAGAGATAAATTTGAATTGTGAAATTGATTTCGAAATGTAAATTTCCAAATTTAAAGGAATGAATTTGATTTTGTAATAAATAGGAAATGAATTCGATTTGAAAGTGTCTGAGTATGAATTTCTATGTATGGAACTGATTTTATAAATTGTTCGGACTTTTAATTAAGAAATTTGTTAAATCAAATATATAAGAATGGTTTCAAATCGTATAATTTGAATTTATAAATAATGATTTCCAATGGCACGAGTTGAATTTGAAAATATGACACGTATTGTTTAAATTTAAAATATAACGTTCCATTTGAATTTTATAAGTAATGAATTTCGAATTAGTATGACTTTAATATAATTTGTTTAAATTAAATTGTAAATTTTGACTTGATTGTATATTTTGAATTCGAACCGAATGGTTGGATTTTTATGAATTGGGTTAAAGCAAATTCTTGGATAAGTGAAGTTGAATCATTTGAGCTGTGTTGAACTTGAAATTTCAGCGAATATAAGCTAAACCAGAATATTATCGAAATTAAATGCTTTAGTATTGACTTAAATGGCAATTGAATTCTTTAAGCTATAATTTAAATATAAGTTGATTTGGTTTGAAATCGTTTTGCGAATAGTTTCATAAATTATATAAAACCAAAGTTAAAATAGTATAATATTGGTTTATACTAAATTTTGAAATATTTTGATAGATTTTTTTAAATCGATGTGATTTAAGCGATTTGAGTTGTTTTCAAATTAATATAATCAAAGTTAGATATTAAATTTTGATTTCGAATATGAGATTTTGTATAAATGGTTTTATAAAGTGATTTATAAAATAATGGCCACGATGTGAAAAATGTAAACGTTTGGTTGTTAACGAGACCGGGATCAGCTATTGTCATACTCTCTGCCAATACCGAAAACCACTTTAACAACTGTGTACGCGGTGGAGTTCCAGAATGAAGGGGATGATTTGGCGAACGACTCTATTTTGTATTTTCATGATAATTACGAGACCCTGACTACCTTGAGTCAGCTTGATGTGGCTAAAACAGGAGCTACGCACGGACCAATTGAGGTCATACCTCTTATCGAGCACACTTCTTCGATATTATTCTATTACTGTTGAGATTCGATTTGGGCCCTTTTGATATAGGAGTGTGTCTCGAGGTGGGCGGTAGTTGCGGCTATGCGTTACCACCAGTCCGGCTCTGCAAATGGTGAATCCATCCTGGCATTCCTTGCGTGCCTTGTCACATGCCTTATACGAGCCCACTACGACTTTGTTTTGTACTGTTTTATATGGAGTGCCCTCTGATCAACCTCTAGTTTACGGAGAAACTACGGTACTGTATATACTATGGGAATATATAAACGGTGTAAGGGTAATCATGGTAATTCCGCTTACGCTATTTTAATATTTTACTTTATTGATAGACACTATTGTATATAGCGTATTATACTATATAGTATTAGTTTGACGGATCCTTAGAGAATGGTGATCCCAAACATCCTCTAAGTTCCTAATTGCATTTCATCGAACATTTCATTTGAATTGATTTACTTCCACGAGAATGTTAGTCCTGATCTGAGCTATTTTGTTTGCATTATTGCTCGGGTCAGATCGAGTATTCCAGTTTTCAAGATTCACCTTTGGAATTTGGAGCTTATATTGGATTTTTGCTCACCTATTTCTACCTGTTGATCAGTTGTTCCAGTAATTCAGTTATTTGTGTCATTCTGTTTCAAACTGTTATCAATTATTTATTGTATTAGACTTCCGCTGTATTATTTATGTAAACTCTGTTGTAAGTTTTTATTTAGTAGCTTCATGAACTACTATTGTATTTTGTATTTTCCGCTGCGAGGTATTATATTGTTCTGTATCTGTGTCTGTGATCTGTGATTCTGTGATTTATTCTATTTACCTCAGAAGCTAATAACAATCTGTTGTTTTGGACGTTTTGAGTTGACATGTTTTGTCGATTCGACACGGTCAAAATGGCGGGTCGTTACACCCACTATGATCCTTGGATCTTCAGGGCCGGTCCTCTCTTACTTTTGAGGATTAATTATTCCTGAACACACGTTTCCCGGTCCTTACAGACCTATATCGAGGCGCCTCGCATTCCAACAACCACACAGGTGAAAAGTATATATAATGTCAGGGCTGGTAGGTCACTGACACCACCTTAGCTAGAAAGAAACGTCGTGCTCTCCCTGCAGTCACTCTCCCGTTTTTGACTCATACCGAGGTGTGAGGCTCGCGAATTCACGTTATACACAAAGCTACGTCACACAGACCATGCTTTGATCATTAACCACAAGACTTTGCTTTGCAACAGAAGCCTTGATCATATGCCACTTAAGCGTGCCACACAGACAATCCACTCCATGCGACTGATTTCTGTCAATACATAACCTCTGAGCTCGTACGTCTCAGAGAAGGGCGTTAAGCAAGAGAATAAATTCTCCGCCGCTAGACAGATATATATTTAACAGAGATCAATCAACACAGAACAAAATCCAATGTCAGACACACAGTCCATTTACAAGTCCGTTCTGGGTCTGAACGAAACTGGAGGCATCAATTCCTCGCATATCCGTACAATCAACAGTATGTTTGGACGGCTACTACTTCAGTTCCTTCATGGTAGCTACTCCAATCACGAGCATCAGTAGCGCCCATCCATCCAATGTGAAGATCGTCGGTCTTCAGCCATCTTCGACTCTTCGACTTCTCAATGTCGATCGATTATTTGAAATGAGATAAACTCGGCCTTTTCAAATAACCCACGTATATTTAGATTTTCAAATCAATTATTCACGTGGTTGGACTATTCAACATTCACATTTCAGTTATTTAGTTATAATTTTCATGTCAAATACATTCAACCATCACATATCAAGCAAACGCAACAAAATTGGTTTATTTCCACTCTATATCATCTATAGTATTTTATAACGATATATCGCCATTTTTATTTAATTAAAAACGGCTATATTTTAATTAAACGACATTTCAGGACGTGTCGATGCACTGGCGCTGCTTTTCACTAATTTTGTTTTACACATATATGAAAATCTAACCGTTGGATCTTCACATATTTTACATCATTAGGAAGGTCATTTCAAAACGAATCCAACGGTTTCAGTTTTGGGAAAATCCGACGGTCGGATCTTCCACACTAACCATTTGAAGTTACGATTTCAATTTACGAACTACAGCATCGTTATTCGATTTAATTTAAATTATATATATATATATAAATATAATCGTTTCTGGCGCTGTTTTTCTTCAGTTTTGAATTAAACATTCCAGACAATCCAACCGTCGGATCTTCACAAAGTTGGTGCCGTTGGAAAGATATTTCCAAGGCAAACCCAACGGTTGCGGTTTCGGGAAAATCCAATGGTTGGATTTCCCGCACTAGTCATTTGAAATCACGGTTTCAAAACACGAACTACACGGCCACGTTTCGCTTTAATTCCATTTATATTTATATGTTTATATAAATATAGTTCATTCAAAAGTTCCTATATCGTTTCCACTTCAATTATTTCACTAACGCCTTTAAATTTCGGAAAATTTCGCCATAACCTCCTTTGTACGGGAGGGTCTGGGAAAATTCCCAAATAGCCACACGGGCGTCTCATATAAAAAAGAAAAAGAAAAAGCCAAGCGGCTAGCCAACAGGCTCATAAAATCATCACCCAAACAAAGCGGTAAATGTGTACCTATTTGTCGGGCACAAAATTTTATTTCTCTTCTCTAGCCCCTTTTCTTTAACCTGTTCAATAGATATGCATGTACATATATACAATTTCTATCACTTATCATTTTCCATTCAATTTCATATTTGATTCGCTTTGGTTTAAAAACACCATTCATTCTAATGTTGCATGCATAGGCTAAAATCATATCATTAGCTAATTAATGTATATTTCAACTCATGCACGTTTATTTGAACAAGTGGCTATTTTTAACACTTCACATTTCAAAGATGATAATTTTGGTGAACTAAAATATATTTCAACACATGACTATTTTATTTAGTTCCTACGCATGTTAAAAATAATATTTCTTTTACAAATATTTATTACAACCTCCGCATATCTTTAGCATATCACACATATGATAAAAATGATATTTTTATCACTTAACATATTTATTCGACAAATAGATGTTTCAACACTTCATAGTTTCAATAAAAATGTAATTTTTATTGTTCGATCTTTTTATTCAACACATGAACTTTTCCACTACACACACTTCTCAACAAATGAGCATATCCACACATGGACATTTTATTTATGTTGTTCATATTAGAAAGATGGGATTTTTATTGTTGAAACTAGTTATATAAGGCGAATATTTTTCATACTTCATATATATATAAAAATGTGATTTTTATTGTTTAAACACTTTATTCATTCACAAATGAATCTAATTTTCACACAACACTTTTCAACACACAAACATTCCCACACATGGATATATTTTCAACATATGGCTTTAAATTCAACGCATGAAAATAATTTCAACATATGAAAATAATTCTAACACATAAAGATTATTCAAAATTTCGGCAGCATAACGGCAGGGTAGTTAAAACCGGCACCGTCCCTAGTACGGCTCCTCGCTCTACCTTAAAACCTCGCGGTTTTTGACAATGGGGATTCATGCATCTAATTCGCACGCAGGCGGCATGTTTATTTTTATTTCCACAAATATTTCTAATTCATTTCAATCACCAATGGGTATTTTTCAACCACAACCAAACAATATAAACCACAAACTATTATTCAACCATTCGTATTTTTCATCCAATATTTCACACCAATTCACCACAATAGATATCGTCCATGGTTTGTGGAAGAGGGGAGTATATATATATAATTGCTGTATTTAGCTTGCATTTCAACACATATATCAATTATTCTATGCATGTAAAATTCATACTTCGCTTATATAGCTTACACTACGCATGTACATGAGGTATACAACACGTATGTAATTTATATTTCGCTAATATAAATTATACACGACATTTTCCATTCAATTTCACGTTAATTTAGATTTCTCACCTTGGTTTTCGGAGCACTGAAAATCGATACGATGTCAGAAAAATCCGTGGCTTCTTCTATTGGGTAGAGAGCTTCCTTGCGGTCCCGATGTTTCCTGTTTCATCGAATTTCGTCAAAACACCAAAAAGATATGATTTTTCAAAGTGTAAAGATCGAAGAAAAACTCACTTTCACGAAGCTTAAAAACTAGGTTTATAGTTTTCACGAAATCAGTGGCACGTGGGGACGATCGGGGGTGCTGACATGGAAGAGGGAAGAGAGGGCTTCCTGTCGGTGGTGGTTTGGTGGCGTTCGGTGGTCCAGATCGGCGGTGGAAAGGTCGGGACTTTGGGGCGTCGATACGGGCGGCACAGGCGACGAGGGGCGGCGATGGTTAGTCGGATTTGAAGAGGTGGCCGAGGCGCGTCGAGGGGTGGCGGTGGTGAAGGCTGGAAGCGGCTGTAGCAGCGGCGGTGGAGGAGAGAAGGTCAGGAGCGGGTTTCGCCGTTGATCGGGGGGTTTTCTTTTCTTTTTTTTTTTAAATTTATGAATGGAAAATTCTGATTGGCCGAGGACTATGTTAATATTTTAAATAGTGTTTTCTCAAACGAACTCCTTTTTAAACCCAACGACTGTCGCCCCTAGCTAAATACCCCCATTCCGGACACAATGAGATATGTTTCGTAGGCCAATTCGACTTTTACAGTCAGTTATTTTTCAAATTAAAGTATAAAACATTTAATTTTTAACTCTGAACGCACATTTCAATTTGCCATGGCCACAAACTGATTCGAAAAATTCCAGAAAAATAAATCTAGCTATGTTTTGACGCTACGGTCCCAACAAAACTAGTTTCGTCGAATTCTGAGGTCGTTTGAAAAATGGCCATTTTCTGGTCGATCCAATTTAACAGAACTTGACCAAACACATTTTCTTTTGCCACACTCACATACTAGCTTCAAAAATTATGAAATTTGAAACCTAGCAATAGTTTGACATCCCGGACCCAACAAAAGTGGTTTCGTCGAATTCCGAGGTCGTATGCAAAATATCAATTTTCTAGGGCTATATACTCTATATACCGACCCTTCTGAAAATTCATTCGACCATAACTTTTGATTCCCGTTATGAAACTTCGATTTTTCAGATTCGTTAGAAAGGTATTGACTAACAGATTTAAATATTTTTGGTTTCGCTAAAATCCGTTATATTTTCCACCCTGCACAGTCAGTCAAAGTTCGAATTCAAATTTTCAAACAACCTCACTATTCCTAATTCACTATTTTATTGAAATATTCTATTTCAATGGTTCAAATTCCTTTGAAATCACCATTTTAAAAAATTTTAATTGGCTCGTATTTTCCGGGTTATTACACTCTAGGGTTAATCTAGATCCAACAAGAGGTATTAGAGAAGGTATTTTCTGTTAACTGTAGAGGAATGTATCTCGCAAGTAGTAGTTGTTCTATGCATATCTTATATTCTCATTATAATCTTATTTAAAATATGTTAATATTAAATGTTGTGATACTGTTAACAATGGAGGTGATATGGTAGATAAGAATAATAGAGTAATTAATTCTCGTATTATGCATATCTTATATTCTCATACTAATTATGATCAAAATAGCCTTATCTCCCATTGTTTCAATTCATAGGAAAATTGGGAAATTTTCAATGCATTACATGGAAGAAAAGACAACATAGATTCATTTTTGTGCTTAATAGTTCTTACAAATGAAAATTCAGATGGATAAATCGGTGGAGATTCAACAGATGATGAGACAGAAAATTTCTCATATGAAGTTTTAGTTTATATGTGTTGTGATTTAACTAAAGTTGTTGATAATCTCCAACTGAAAAACAAATCTCTGAAATCTAAAAATCTTGAGTTGGCCAGCAAAAATAACGTGTCAGAATTAAAACTTAAAAACTCCAACTACAAAAATTGTAAGAATTTAAAAACTGATTTAGCTCGTCTTAATAAAAAAATTAAAAAGCTTAAAAAAGAAATTATGAGTTTAAAAAAAATGAGGATGAGCTAATTTGTAAGCATGAGGCTTTGCAAAAGGAGTTGGACAAGTTTATTTCCAAATGTGATTTTTTTTTAAGAAACAAAGTTTGCCAAAAACTGAATCAATTCTGAATGAACTTGAAAAAGAAATTGAGAAATTCAAAGAATTTGAAAATTTTAAGTCTGAAAAGCAAACTAAATTTGAATCTGAAATTATTGAGTCTAAGGCCAAAATTAAGATGCTTGAAAATGAAAATTCAGTCTTAAAACGAAAAGATGCTGCGTTAAGAGAATTTTTGATCAACCGTTGTTCTAAGATAATAAACGAGAATGAATTTTTGAAATCCAAAATTAACGGTCTTGAGTTGGATTTGAAACGCTTTTTCAACCAAAGATTTTTTTTGAATATTTTGTTAAAAATCAATTTTCTTCTAGAAATAAGAATGGTCTCGGTTTTAGAAAAATTGATAATTTTGAAAAGTTGAATTTAAATGATTTTAAAAATCCTTTAAATTAATTTGGAAATGTTCGTATTGAAAATTTGAAATCTAAAAATTTCAAAGGATTTTTAAATCTTAAACAAGATGAAAATTTGTATTCTAACAATCCATTTAAGCAAGCTTGGATCCAAAAAGGAAATAAAACGATTTTGACTAAATTCAAACAGATTTGGGTTCCTAAAGGCGCAATGGTAAGTTTTGATGGATTTTTGTACAAACAAGTTTGGGTAAAAAAACCTTTTAATGAAACTGTGAGTGAGCAGTTTTACAAATTTTGTTAGACCACTCAATCAATAAATGCTTAGGTACCGAAGGGAGGCTGAGGAACTGCTTTGTGAAAGAGAAATTGAATTTAAGTTGCTTCGTATCATTGAACTATTCAGAGTTCCTTAACCAAGATTGATGAGTTAGAGATCCACAGCGTTAACAGTAAATCAAGTATGATCTCTAGACTCAAATTTTTTTGTTTATATTCTCTGTTTTTATTTCTCCTTCAACTCCTTTTTTTCTTCTATTTATTTTGATTTGCATTAACACTGCCATATAGTTTTCTTATGTTCTGAGCTTCTTAACTTCAAATTGCAATATTCGTAATTTTCTAGAAATTAGATCCACTTATCTAAAACTCTCATGTTTTAATGATTTCCATATTGTGAATTCAAACTTGTAAATATCTGTAGTTGTTTTGAAGTTATTTTTTTTTCCTTAATTCCTAACAATACTGAAGGATTCTTATTATGTACTAAATACAGTTATATGGAATTCTAATTTTTTTGGTAAACGGAAAGCTATTGAAATTTTCACACAACTCTGTTGTTTTGAGTTTATTCTGATTTAATAAAGACTTGAAAATTTACACTCATTACAGCACACTACTATTTTTCAGTTGTGATAATTTCATTCGTTTTTGGATGAGCTTGACATTTTTAAATTGAAAACCATTTCGCATCATTTGTTGTGTTACATCTTGAAACTCATTTTCATTTCATGATCATTTGGGTTGGATATTTGATTTGTTTGAAATCATTTGAAGCTGTTGATATCATGAATCACACACAATTCTTGGATTTGAAATTGATAATCTTATGTAATCGATTCATTAAATCTTAAATCTACACATATCTTCAAGTGATTTCAAATGAACTATTTTTTAATCTTGGATCATGAACTGTCTCTTAGGCTTGATGCAAATATTCTGAATTTTTTTTTTTGAATCTTGATCTAAAATTGATTGTTCTGCTGATTTGATTAAAAAACTCAATTTTTATATTTGTATGCTTGGGCTTGGTGATTTATTCGGAATTTTTTCCATGTAAATCTTGTTCTAAAAATGAATGACTACTGCTTCGATAAATGGATTCGATGTGCTTACTTAGGTTTGAGTATTGAATGATTAGTTTGAGATACACCGGAATGCCACTATGTATAATTAGGATCTCCAAGTGGTATCAGTTCTAGAAGTGTCGGAAAAATCTTTTTATTCAATTGATTAATTTGTTTGAAATTGATTCTCATCTTGTGTGGACCCTTCAGAATCCCTCTTGTAATTGACTTTTTCAATTTTAAAATCATTTATTGATTATGTAACGACCGGAAAATCTGAACAATTTTAAAAATTTTAAATTGGCTATTTTAGTGGATTTTAAATATTTAAAATAAATATTTTAAATGATAATGATGAAAAGTAAATTTGAATCGACATTTGAAAATGAATATAATTAATTCTAATTATAAACAAGGCCTGAAATGGCGCGACAGTTTCAAATTTTCATTTCAAAATTTGACTAACTGTACCGGGTGCAAAACAAAACGGATTTGAGTGAAACCAGAAATATTTAAATCTGTTAGTGAATACCTTTCTAACGAATCTGAAAAATCGAAGTTTCATGGCGGGAAGCAAAAGTTATGGCCAAATGAATTTTCTGAAAGGTCGTTATGGAGTTTATATAGCCCGTGAAAATGGCCATTTTGCAAACGACCTCGGAATTCAACGAAACTGCTTTTGTTGGATCCGGGATGTTAAACTATTGCTAGGTTTCAAATTTCTTAATTTTTGAAGTTAATATGTGAGTGTGGCAAAGGAAAACGTGTTTTGGTCAATTACAGTTAAATTGGATCGACCAGAAATGGGCCGTTTTTCAAACGGTCTCAGAATTCGACGAAACTAGTTTTGTTGGGTCCGTATCGTCAAAACATAGCTAGATTTATTTTTATGGAATTTTTCAAATCAGTTTGTGGCTCTGGAAAATTGAAATGTACGTTCAAATCGAATATTAAATGTTATATATTTTAAATTGAAGGAAAACTGACTGAAATAGTCGAATGGGCCTACGAAACATATCCCATTGTGTTCGGAATGGGGGTAAAACGCTAGGGACGATAGTCGTTGGGTTTGGATTGGTGTTCGTGTGTGAAAGAGGGTATTTTGGAGATTTTAAAAATTATAAAATAAAATAAAAAAATACTATTGGCCATCATTCACATTCTCTCTCCCCGATACGAGCAGATCGAAGGCGGAAAAGCTTTCGCCAATTCCTGGACAAATTCCGGCCACCCCGTTCGTCGTTGACCCATGCCACCGTTCAACATTTTGAAGATCTCCCTCCCCTCTCCAAATCAAGACCGGTTGCACACACCCTCGCCTCCCCATCGACGAGAACGACCGCCTGGAAGTTGGCGACTTCAAATCGCCGCCACCGTCATCTCCGACCACCGGAGTCCACCGCGCCACCATCATTGGCCGCGCCTCTCTCCCCTCTACAGCGTGGCAGTGGCTAATTGACGCAACACTTCACAGATCGAGCGAAAAGTTAAAACCTAGTTTCGAATAGAAATAGAAAGGCACGGCTATTTTTATTTTAAACTATATTATAGCAGTTTAAAGCGCTACGGTTTTTGATTTCACTGTAAAAATCATATCTTTTTCGTTTGTTGACGAAATTCAGTGAAACAAGAGACAGTGGACTCGTGTGGACGTCTTCTACATTCTAGAAGAGACCGCCTATTTTTCTGAGCCTTCTGCTATTTTTGGTGGAGTGGAACCCAATGTGAGATTTCTAAATTATAAACGATATGGAAAACGACGATGTATAAATTATATAGTCGATGTGTGAGTTATATAAGCATTGTACACCTCTTGTATAAGCGTTGTATAAGTTGTACGTTTGATATATAAGTTATATATGCGTTGTAAAAATTATATATGTGTTGAATAGAAGTGAAATGCTTATATATAAATATATATATATATATATGTACGCCCCTCGTCCACAAACCATGGACGATATTTATTGGTTGTGATTGGTGTGAAAATTGGTTGATTACGAATGGTTGATTAGAATTGTTTGTGGTTGAAATTGATTGATCGTGGTTGAAAAATACCTGTTTGTGCTTGAGAAATATTTTGGTTGAAACCACATAGGATTAGTTTGTGGAAATGAAAAAAATATACATGCCGCCTGCATGCGAACTAGATGCATGAAATCCCCATTGTCAAAAGCTGCGAGGCTTTAAGGTAGAGCGAGGAGCCGTACTAGGGACGACCCCCGTTTTAACTACCCTGCCGTTATGCTGCCGAAATTTTGAATAACATTCATGTGTTAAAATTATTTTAATTTGTTGAAACTATATTTATTCATTGAATAGAAATTCATGTGTTGAATGGTATTCGTGTTTTAAATAAATTGTTTTGACAATAAAAATCACATTTTTACTATTTATATATATACAAACTATAGAAAACATTCATGTGTTGAATCGAAATTCATATGTTGAATAGAAATTCATGTGTTGAATGGTATTCGTGTTTTAAATAAACTGTTTTAACAATATAAAAATCACCTTTTTATTGTATATATACGAACCATAGAAAACATTCATGTGTTGAATAGAAATTCATTCGTTGAATAGAAATTCATGTGTTGAATGGTCTTCGGGTTCGAAAGAAATTATTTTATAATAAAAAACATATTTCTATCATCTATATGAACTATATAAAATAGTCATGTTTTAAAATAAATTGTTTTATAATAAAAATCAGATTTTTATCATCTATATGAACTATATAAAATAGTCGTGTTGTGAAATAAATTGTTTTACATTAAAAATCACATTTTTATTATACCAATGAATGGTTAAAAAATAGTGAAGTGTTGAAATAGAAGACAGTTGGATAAAAATATCATTTTTATCAAATTATGAAAAGCATATAGTTTTGAAATCGAAGAATCGATTATATATATATATATATATAATTAAAATATATCGAATAACGAAGCTGCAGTTCGTGTTTTGAAACCGTGATTTCAAATGATTAGTGCGGGAGATCCGACCATCGGATTTCCCCGAAAATGAAACTGTTGGGTTCGCTTTGGAAATATCTTTCCAACGACACCAACTTTGTAAAAATCAAACAGTTTGATTGTCTGGAATGTTTAATTCAAATCTGAAGAAAAATAGCGCCAGAATCGATTATATATATATATAAATATAATTAAATTAAATCGAATAACGACGCTGCAGTTCGTATTTTGAAATCGAAACTTCAAACGATTGTACAGGGAGATCCGACCATCGGATTTTCCCAAAACTGGAACCGTTGGTTTCGTTTTGAAAAGATCTTCCTAATGATGTAAATTTTGTGAAGATCCAACGGTTAGATTTTCAGATAGGTGTAAATCAAATCTGAAGAAAAACATCGCCACGGCTGCGTTATGGCCCGAAGCGTCGTTTGAATAAATTGGCTATTTTAAAGTAAATAAAAATAGCAATAAATCGTTATAAAATATTATAAACGATATGGAATGTGAAATTTAGAAACTAACTGAAGGTTGGCTAAGTCGAATGGTTTCCTGGGTTTTGATCTGATGTTGGTTTCGGCCTTCGGGGTTAATATTTGGGAAATCTTTCTCTTACAGATTTACGGTTAGTGACTGATGAATTAAAATGAAGCGTATATCGTGTTTGTGTATCATTTGTTTATAATATATGTGAGTTTCTCAGAAAGACCGGGTTTATCCCATTCTGAATAACTGAATCGACGATAAGAAGTCGAAGATGAAGACGATGGTCGAAGACTAGAGATCTTCACCTTGTTTGGATAGTAACTGATGTCCTGATTGGGAGGCATCCCGAAATATGGATAATGAGTGGTGATCGTCCATACGTACGTGGAGATCGATGGGTATGCGAGGTATATAGTGCCTCCGGTTTCGTTCAGACCCAGGACGGATTTGCAAATCGACTGTGTGTCTGACATTGGAATTCATTATGTGTGATTGATAGCCATCAGTTACATGGCGTGAATTGCCTGTGTGGCATGCTAAGATGCAGTGATCAGGGCTTCTGTTGAAAAGCAAAGTCTTGTGATTGATGATCAAAGCACCGCCTATGTGGCGTAGCTTTGTGTATAACGTGAATTCGCGAACCTCACACCCCGGTATGAACCAGAAACAGGAGAGGACATCAGGGAGGGCATGCGTTTCCTTCTAGCTAGAGGTGGTGTCAGTGCTTGAACTGGCTGATATTTATATTATTTTCACCTATGTGGTTGTTGCTGTTGCGAGGTGCCTCGGTTATATCGGTCGATCCGGGACCGATGAAGTCATTCGTTGGCTCACTTACGCCCCATAGGGCGGGGAAACGCAGTGTTCAGGCATTTTAATCCACATCGGTGGCCCGACCCTGACAATCCAAGGGTCGATGCGTTCTGATCCTGAGACATGGGCTAGATTGTCTCGAAGTCGGTAAGGACTATCTTTTGCCTTGGTTCATGACGGAAATCCAATTTCCAAATACGTGACTGTGCGGTTTTGATTGTATACCTATATTTGGCGACATAGTGGCATGGGACGCTCATGTCGTCTATGATTGATACCTATGATTTGAAATTGTTTTTGAAACATACAAACACTAGTAGTAATATCAAATGCTTTTGTTTTATTCGTACAAAGCATATTTTGGCCATTATAAGGTAAAAACTCTATCCTCCGGTTTGCGTTGCATTGTGTGATGGGAACTGAGTCTTATAATAGCTTCATTTTTATAAAAAAAGCATTGCGATGTTTAAAGATTTACTTGTTTTAAAGCACTGGAAATCCAATGGAGTAAACCTGTTCCACCAAAGTGGCGTGGTCCTGTGATTAGCCATATTTTAAATATGTTGAGTAGATTTCTCATACCATCCCATGACTGACTCGTAGTTTGTTTCACTTTCAAACTCGGGTGCCTTTTTTTACACGGGCAGCCTTGTGTTCAGGTTTAGCAGGCTTTTTCTGGATAGCTGGAGCTGAAGATGGATTCTATCATTTATCTCTTTTTATGCTGTTCAGCTCCTATTGTACATTATGTTTTGTTTTCCGCTGTAGACATTTATGTATAGCTGAACTGTATTTGTACTAAGTATGATCCTGTATACTGTGTAACTCTGATGATTACGTTTATCCAGTATATTCTATTGAGCATTATCTGGTGTATTTATTTATTTCTGTTTTGCTATTATCTGTTTCTGTGTTATATTCCAAAGATTACCCTTAACACCGTTAGTACGGATTTTGGGGTCGTCACAGATTATTTATTCAGAAATTGAAATCAATAACCAAATCGAACTATATTTAGAACTCATCAAAATTATTATCAAAATTTTGAAATTGTATTGAGTTGTCACTATAGTGTACTTCACAATAAGAGAAAATATTATTTAATTTTTCATGATGATTGAACAGTTTTTATAATATCTTTTAATTGGTGCTTATTTCATGACCATCTCCCTTTTTCTATCATCATTGTGTCATTCATCATGATTTTATATTAAATTGGAGAGTTTATCTTTTAAAATTATCGTAAACTTACAGTTCCAAAATTTGTGATGGAAATGTGACTGTATTATTTTTTCAAAAAAAGAGATTTTCAAATATCCCGGTACATTTGAGCATATTTCACAATATGATTAATTTAGAAATTTATTTCACAAACATCTCTGTACCTACCATATTTCTATCATCCATTTGGTTTTATATACTAACAAGATTTTGTATATAATAAGTGTTTCTCTAACCTCATTTAAAATTCCAAGATCTGGTCATGCATGTTTATGAGATTACTTATAATTTAAAGTAGCGACCGATCCCATTTAAAAATCCAAGATCTGGTTATGTGTGGTACGTCTGCTCTGAAAATGAAAAGAAAAAGAAAAGAGAAGAAAAAGAAAATAAATAAAAATTTATATGAAATCGTCCTTGGTGTGTAAAAACCAGCCTATCAATCCATTTTCTAATTTGTAAAAATGGTTAATATTTTATGATATATTGTGATTTCTTGATTGATAGTCATTGGGATTTGAGATTATTTGATTTTGTCAATTGATTTGAATTTACAACCATAGTCCAAATCTATCACTGTTTTTGTGCTCATTTTTAAAATTAACTTAAAAATAATTGAAATTCAATGTTTTAAAACTCTCTCCATTTTATAAAATTCATTGTAAATCCATCATTCAAAAATGTGAAATTTTCCACTAGTTTGAGGAATATTATGATTTTAGTTTGATTGAAAGAGATTTATGATGAACATTCTCTCTCTTGATCTGATTATATATTTATAGTCAATTTTCATCACTATTTTAATTTTGTATCCGTTTAATGCTAACAAAAGGGGGAAATAGTCAAGATTTTGATTGATGAGTGAATATTTCATAAATATTTTTTAATATTGAAATTTTAATTATTGTTTTACTTCGCTCATATGCACATATTTAGGGGAAGTTCTGCTGTAAGGCGAGCATACATATAGGGGGAGTTCTACACTTCACTATCAAACATATCTATTGAATTCAAAATCTTATTATATGTTTGTCATCATCAAAAGGGTGAGATTGTTGTATATAGCAATTATATGATTTTTGTTTGATGATAACAAACGTATATGTTATTGTAAATGTGTTTGCAATTGTATTATTTTACTACATCACATATAGAAATAAATATTTATATTTGAATAAAATACTAGTGCATAAGAATTTAAATATTCAAATGGTATTTTATTGAAATTTAAATATTTTATTTCAACATTTCAATAGTGCAATCTTACAACTCCTCTATTTGTACATCTCACTGTAATATAATACATACAATTTCATATTCATTCAGTTTCATATATATTGGCTTCTCACTACATTTCTCTCAATTCACTCTGTTACAAAACTCAGTCACTCTGTTACAACATTCAGTTTTACATACATACTCAGTTGAACAAACTCATATACATTCACATTTCACTCATACACTGACACATCACTGTTTCTTTAGTCCGTCTCCACGGTCAGTCCAGTCACCTACATACCTGTCATAGAAACACACAAAGTAAACATGAATAAAAATAATTTAAAATTCTAGTAGATATAACTTTATTTTTAGAATTTTGGTGTGTTTTTTTCATCATAATTCATGAATTCATCTGATATGCATATTCATCCATCTGTGTCTAGACTGCATGTGACATTCACAATGATTCGCTATAAATACCACATGGTAGACAATGTATCTAGTGCTCATATATATATATATATATATATATATATATATATATATATATATATATATATTCTGCACATACACAATACATGTATACACATACATCTGTA
The DNA here is from genome assembly GCA_030737875.1 of Allium sativum. Lineage (NCBI taxonomy): Eukaryota > Viridiplantae > Streptophyta > Magnoliopsida > Asparagales > Amaryllidaceae > Allium > Allium sativum. The sequence continues at coordinate 328,832,497 of CM060926.1, forward strand.
TGTATATACACATATTTTTGTGCAGGGGCAATACGGTCAAACATTGAAGCAGCAAGGGACATATATATATATACATATATATATATACATATATATATATATATATCAAAATTGATATGTTTAGGTGAAGCTTGACAACACATACATACTGCAAGTATCTATGAACACATCTAGAATGCAAATGAACTAAGCACACAGTGACATTTCATGTTCAAACTACACAAGTACGCTAGCATGGACAAGTGGGAAGACACACACACATACATATATATATATACACACACACCATGTTTTTTTTTTTGAAATTGGGTTTAATCTTTATTATGGGATTATTTAGGCCCAAAGGAAATATGATGCTTGCCGACCATAATTCGACGGTGCATTATAAACAACACACACCGATTGAATACATTAACCCAATATTTCTTTTACAAACCACTTCTTCCCATAAATAGAAATGGAGAACGGCGGCGTCTTTAGTGATACTTTCATGGAGGCCTATGGTTTTCAGCTGCTATCATCGATTCCTGCAAATCCACTCGATTCCTATCTCCAGTACCAGATAATAAAATTACCCCTAATGGCGTGATCTTCTTCCTCTTGTTTTCAAAATTAGGTTAACTTCGATTTCAATAAGTTTGATAAGCTCACACACTGATCTCTTATTATTGTTAAAAACACGTCTATTCCTTTCTTTCCATAACCACCAACATGCAGTAACTATGAAAATGCCGTGTATTTTAACTTTTTCATCTAAGCTCATCCATTTCAAAGTCAGGTAAGCAATCAAATTCTGTAAGTTATCAGTTTGATTTCCAGTGTTGCTACTTTGTTGAATGAATTCAATGATTTCTCTGAAGAAACTACACTGGAAAAAAAGATATTGATGTGTTTCTACTTGATTATCACAGAGAGAACACTTATTATTAGGTATAATTCCCCAACTAAATAATCGATCCTTAGTGGGAAGACGAAAAATCATAACTTTGTATGTTGTATGCGAAATTTTGAAAGGAAAAACTCTATCACAAATCACACAGCTCCAGTCAACTTTGGCTTCGGTATTTCTATAAACATCCCATGCTTATTTAATCATAAATTCATTACTTGAAGACCACTTCCAATTTTCAAAGTCTCTGTCAATGAAAAGGGGCATGTACTCAATGTCCCTTTTCAATGCACCAGTACAAGGCAATCTGTCACAACACTAGTTACCATATTGAATGATTTGATTCACATTATGATTAGGACAACCATAAGCAGAGAAAGTATCCCATCCCAAATTATCAATCAATTTTTTTACCCTTAATCCAAAGGTCTCTCCAGAGATCAATATCTTGCCATTGGCAAATTCACGTTCATAATTTGTTGCAAGTTTGTTTCTCATTCTAAGAATTGCTTTCCAAGTAGCTGAAGCGTTATTATCATTTGCCATTGTCATATATATATATATATATATATATATATATATGCATGGAGTTTAAAATAACGGATGCACAAGCACAGATCAAGTCAATGTATAATGCACAAAGCCAAGAGATTTCAAGTATCATGCATGAAGGCAAACACAAATTCATGAGCAATCAAACAGAAATACCAAAACTGGAAAATGCCAAGCAGTTAAGTGGCAACAACAAGAATAGCCAACGTACATGGGGATAATTCAATATCATGTACACAAAGAGGTAGATGTATCATGTAACAAGTAAGTGTACATGGTTCATGCAACAGCAAAAGACATAAAGAGACAAGGTATCAACATATGATTCAAATGGTCAAGCCAAACACAAGGTCGACCTGCACAAGCACATAGGGAAGTCAGCAAGCTGGAGCACATGTACAGACTCAACTAAGAGGTCAAGATCAAGTCCAAAAGCTCATGTGAACAAGTCAAGGTACAATAGCATGGTTGAGTTCATGTAAATGAAGCACAGCAGCCAAGGTTTTAAATCTCGGATATCGGTCGCATTTCGTCTCAGGAATTTTATAGACTCGGTCTCGTATCGGGGAAGATCTCAGACGAGATGAGTCTAACGCGGGAGTTCGTCTCGGATTTTCATCTTGGATTTGAAAGTTCATATCAGAATAATCTCGGGGTACATGATATGTTAAAAATGATATTTTAATAAAATGATTTTTATGAATGCTATTTAAAACATAGTAACTTAAATTTAAAATGCAAAATAACTTTATTATCCTTTATTTTGTGAAAGAACATTCATACTTTAAATCATAATATGCTTAAAACAGAAATATTGTTCGACAGGAAACATTAAAAGGATCCAAAACATTAAAAAATTCAGCATAAATAGACCATAAAATACATAATTTCATAAGTAGCATGTGTGTAAAAAGACGAATATGAAAATCATAAGCTTTATAAAACATATACAAACATACAATATAGTCGTTTACCATGAAAAATGTAAAATAACAAAAGATTGATATGGCTAGATTTGACTTTTTTAATTATAGTTCTAGTTCAGCCACAAATTTAAATTTTAACCAAAAAACTAAGATCTAAGATGATATTCCAGTATTTTGTCTCGGTCGATATATCGTTCGATATTGCAATATCTCGGGCGATATATTCGAAAGAAAATTTAGAGTGATATTTGCTGTTTCATTTTTGGAAGGAGACCAAAACGAGATCTCGGAGGAGATCTCAGGCGATATTTGCGAGATTTGAAACAATGACAGCATCATAGATATTTCAAGAAGCAGGTTTAAAAATGAAATGGCAAACATATATGTAAAAGCATGGAAATGAGCACAAATCAATGCACAAATTTGAAGTGTAATTAAAAGAGCAAAGAAAACGTAAACAAGCCCAGGCACACAAGTCAAAATCAAGAATGATAGTGGTATGCAAGATGGCACAACTCGAAGCATGGCATTTTACAACTCATGCATTAAGGTAGCGAAAATTGATATGAATATGCACACACAATTGTGTTTATATATATATATACACACACACATGCATACATATATGTATGTACCCAAATAAACATGCTGAAATATACCAAGCCACAACATAGAACTTAAGTGACAAAGCAAATACTCGAAAAATTTCAAAGGAATTTATTGGTGCAGTAATATGTAGCAAAGCAAAATATAGTGCATATATATATAGATGCATGGAGACATAGAGTTCATCATGCAAGAATATGGAAAATGGCCAAACTGGGTGCAAAAATAGTGGGCAGAACTGACTAGTTTCTAAATGAAGAATGAGTTTAAAACTGCTTTGTTGGCATGTGTTATGTATGGCAAATCGAATCTTGAAATTCATTTCACAAATTCACAGTGGGACAAAATAGTTGGCAAGTGAATAATCTGCTTCAAAGTGTATGGAAAGAATAATTTTGCAATCTTAGCAAAATCAATTCTGGTCATAAAAATCATTCAATATCTCCTGATTTCTGATGAAAAAATTCGGGATGCAATTTCATTTGTTTCCAGTTTTGAATAGTGTAAAATTTGCTAAAACAATTTTTGGAAATGGTTTTCAAACAGACGGGAATTTATCAACGAATTCGACGACCAGATGTTAGGCTAAAAAACAATTCGACTGTTTTCTAGAAATGAACAATCATCAAATCTAGCAAGAATTCAACAGAGCATTCAAGGGATAGCATTATCGAGACAAGATTTTCAAATCATTTGTTTCCAGAATTCATCAAAAAACTCATGGCAACAAATCAGAGCAGGTTATCAAGCCGTGGAAATCAAGCTTCAATCACGAATGTAAAATACAAACCAGACCAACTCAACATATGCATGAAATCAGATAAAAAAATTTGGTTTCAGAACCCTATTTATACACCGATACATCACTGGAAAATTCATCAAAAATCAAGCAACACAAATTCGAGAGCTCAAAGAAAAATCAAATCATAATACTCATAAATTTTGGATCGATTGAAGTATCAAAAAATCCTTATTTTAAAGGTCGGCCATTAAAACATAAGGAGGAAATCAATATTGTTGAGTTACAAAGAAAAGAGGTCAAGTTTGTGTTTATTTAGAAAAGGGGATTTTATTTATTTTATATTATTTTATTTGTAAACCAATCCATTTGTTTTCCAAGTTTTTCCGTAAAACTAGGAGTTTCTAGTTATAGGATTTATAGCGGGTTTACGAGTTACAGGATTGTAATTCGGGAAAAATCCGGTCTTGGGGATAAAGACCAGTCTATGGTTTGAGCATAGGATTTGAACAGTCGGTATAGGGTATCGCGAGTTTATAGGAATTTTTTAAGCGTAGAGATTGTTTTAATTCTAGTAAAAATCTTGGGAATGCTGCAGTAGGCAGGAGTTTGATGAAGCTAGGTAAAATCTTTGTTATTTTTTCTACATTACTTTTCTCTGCAGCAATTTGTGCTATGATATTTTTAATATCTTGTAAAACTCCAATAAATCCTATTCACCCCCTCTTTAGGGTTACTCTAGATCCAACAAAGTTCGGATGTCATATTCTTTGAGGTATAAATGTTTAAAGGGTGTTGTATTCGTCATCTTTGTGTTAGCTTTTCGAAAGGGGTGTTACATCATTCCTATAGCATAGATAACTCCTACCAAAAATTACTTGTAAATAGGGCATCTCAATCACTAATAATAATTTTAGGGAGTCCATGCAACTTATATACCCTATTGAAGAAGGGCTACATCCTTTGCAGTATATGGACGAATTAGAGGGAAAAAGTGGGCATATTTGTTGAGCCTATCTACCACCACAAATATAACTATTTTTTTGTGACTCTTGGGTAAAGTAGTAATAAAATACATTGATATGCCTAGCCAAATTCTTTTTTGGACTAGAAGGGGGTTGAATAGGCCTGGTAGCATTACATTTCGGTTTTGTTCTTTTGACATGTGTCACACCTCTTGATAAAAGTTTTCACGGCTTTCTTCATGTGTTTCCAGTAAAACACTTGTCTTATCCTTTCAAAGTCCCTTTTATCCTTGAATGTTCACCTAGGGGAGTGGACTGACATTCCTCTATGATGATTTGTTTCAGTGTGACAAGCTGGGGATCAATCAATATTTTCTTCTTGTATTATATTAAATAATCCACTATCTGATACTTAATGCTATAAACTATTTGGCTCTTTATTTTCTGCAAAAGTTGTTGATACCATTATAAAGTCATCAAATTCTTCTTCATCTCTAGTAGCCATAGGGTCTAAACAGTGGAGATATCATATTCTTGAAGTTTCTCACTGATGTTATCTCTTCTGGAAAGCGCTATTACATTTTCTTTTCCTTTCTTATACTCCACTTGATAGTCCAAACCATAAAGTTTTTCCAAACATTTGTTTTGTAATCCAGTATTCAATATATGAGTTGGTAAGTAGTTCAAACTCTAGTGATCGGTGTAGATGATAAACATTCTTCACATTAGATACTGGGTCCATTTCTTAGTGGAAATGATGATGGTCAGCGGCTCCTTTTCATATGTGGAGATGGTGAGATTTCTTCCATATAGTGCTTTTCTTAGGAATTCAATAGGCCTTCTGTTTTGTGAAAGCACAACACTAATTCCTTGTCCACTTGCATCACATTCTAAAATGAATTGTTAGGAGAAATCTGGCAAAGCTATAACTGGTGGCTTCATTAAACATTGCTTTAGTTGCTTAAATGCTTGTTTAGCTTCCTCGATCGATTTAAAGAGTTCTTTTTCAATGTTTCAATCATAGTTTTTGAAATGAGACCATACCCACTTATGAATTTTTTGTAATACCCAGTAATCCCAAGGAATCCCCTTAATGCTTTTAATGTAGTAAAAAATGGCCATTGATTGATGGCTCATACTTTTTTTAGATCAACAATAGTCCCTTGTGTAGATTTGATATGCCTCAAATATTCAATGCTTTTCTTAGTAAAACTACACTTGGATAATTTGATCACAAACTGAGTTTCTTGCAATACCTAAAATGTAACCCTAAGATGTTCTAAATGCTCAGACTATGTTCGGATGTAAATCAGTATATCATCAAAGAATACCAAGATATATTTTCTTAAATAAGGTCTAAAAATATTATTCATTAGTGATTGAAATGTGTAGGGAGCATTGACTGAGCCAAATGGCATCACGGTAAACTCAAAGTTCCCACCATGGGTTAAAGGCTTTCTTGTATATATATAACTCATGCATCCAAATTTGTTGGTACCCATATTTCATGTCGGGTTTAGAATAGAAATTAGAACCATTTAATTCATTAAAAAGATCATCTATTAAAGGAATAGGGAACTTATCTTTGATGGTTTGAGAGTTCAGGCTTCTATAGTCAATGCAAAGCCTTCATGTGTCATCCCTCTTCCTTACCATGACCATTGGTGAGGAGTATGAACTGGTGCTTGGTCTAATGATGCCATGATCTAGCATTTCTTGAATGATTTTCTCTAATTCAATTTTTATGAGGTATGGATACATGTAAGGCTTTAAGCATACAGGCTTTGCTTTTAGTAGTAGAGGAATTTTATGGTCTTGTACCCTCTTGGGGGTTGCTTGATTTGATCTAAAGATATTTACGGAAATTGATAAATTAGTTGAATAGTTTTAGGAGGAGTATTAGGAGGCAACTCTTGACTGTGAGAAGTCTTAGCTTGGTAACACATCATCATAGCAACCTGTCCTTAAACTGTATCTCTTTCTAATGCCTTTTTATCTACTATTTTTACTTCATCTTGATTGTCCCTTACCACACGTAGGGTTTCTGGCTATATATGAACTTGGCCAGTAGCTTGTCAAGATTTAGGGTTACATCTCCTAAGTTTTTCATCCATTATGGTCTGAATAACATCTGATGTCCTTCAAGAGGCAGGATTAACAAGTCAACAAACATGCTGCACCCTTGGCATTTGAGTACTACATCTTTGCATATACCATATTCATAAAGCTTTTCTCCATTGGCCACCAGTACTTCATAAATTTTGGAGTCATCCACCTTAAGTTTGAGTTTGTAGGCTATCTTTTCATCAATAAAGCAATGGGTAGATCCTGGATCAATAAGAATCTGTACAGGCTTGACTTTGATAAGGCCTTGAAACTCAATAGTAGATAAGGCAGGGATGTCACACATTGCTTGTAGTGTGATGGAGTATTACCCTTCAGTGGCCTCATTGTTTTCTTCAGTATCAGTCTCCTCTTGAAATTCACTGTCAACCATTTCCATCAGTCCTCCTATAACATATACTAAAGACTTTCACTTGGGATCCCTACTCCACTTCTCTCCATAGCTATAACATTGATTTTGCATGCGCATTTCTATGATCTGAATGGATGTTAACCCCTTTCTTTTTTCCAATTCTTCTAGTGAATTGGATTTCTAGTCTTTAAGCTTCGAGTAACTAGGATTTGAATTCTTGGGGTAAGGGTTCAATTGAGGGTTGCTACTTTTTGAAAAGGAAGGAAGGGGTATGTGAGACTTCTTGGTGGCTTTCCACTTACTGCCATGCATTTTAGAAAATGATATTGTTTCCCTGAAATAAGTTGGTCTATAAGTCAACACATCATACCTAATTTTTTTAACCCCCCTATAAATCTATCTATCAAGAACTTAGGTGGTATTGTTTCAATGTTTGTTTGTAGGCTTTTGAGTTCACTAAGATATGCAAGAATAGTTGTTTGTTGCTTCTACTTGGCTAGTGCTCCATATGGCCTCTCAATGTCCTCTGGATTAAATCTTACCAAGATTTCCTCCTTAAAATTTTCCATGACTCATAGTTTGGTACATAATGTGTGTACCAGTTGTGCCACTTCAAGGAATCCTTCTTGAGGTAAAAGGAAGAAACTTCTACCTAGAAATTTTCTTCTGTCTAATGAAATTTAAAGAATTGTTCCACCTGAATTAGCCATTCATAAACCATTCCATATTCATTTTATATGGGAAAATCAAGCTTAAGATTTGGAAAGAGTGAATTCTTGTTCCAAGGGGTGGTTACTTGGCTAGTGCGTGCTTGGTTAGATTGGGAAAGAGTTAATAATTGGTGATTGAAAACCACTGGAGTATGCATTATTATGTGGATTGGTGGTGTTGTCTATTAGAGTTTGTTAAGGAGGGGATGGATTTTTAGATGATTTGATTGGTTGGGTTTGTGGATTTAAGGCAAGGATTCCTTGCATGCTAGTGGTCGAGGAGGAGGGTTGGTTGTTGGTGGCTTGAATCTTACTTTCTGCGGATATTGTGTTGGTGCATTCAACACATTATAAATTCCCTCAAATTTAGTGTCTATTTCCTTTGTAGTGTGATTGAGTTTGCTTTCTGATTCTGTATTTTTGTTCTACTTTTTTCAGAGTATAAGAAGCCTTTGATTGATCTCCTCTTGTCTTTTTTATGCGTCTTCTTGGTCTTGGAGGAAGATGATGAAGGCAGGTTCTTTTGGCGCCATCTAAGGGTCTGAATCATACCTAGATTGGTGCTATGATAGCACATTGTCAGATCCTACTTAGTTTACCACGGTTCAGTGGTTATTCTTGATGCAAAGAAGTCGGTGAAGGCAATGTTTGGAGGGTTTGAGAATGGAGAAATATAGGGTATTATATTAAGGGAAGAGAAGCAGTGCAGATATTTAGGAAGGTAGATGATAATCAGTGAAGAATCAGGAGATGAGCTGAGGGGAGATAGAGAAAGATAGAAGAGTCGTATGATCAAAATGTATTAAAAAGAAGAGAATCCATATTATATTAGAAAGAGTGGATATAAAGCAAAAGAGTTGTTTGTATTAATTTTTCTCATGCTAATTATATTGTTTAAGCAACTATATATAGTTATATATGTAACGGCTGTATTACAGCAACAACTTACATAATGCAATACAAAAGATCAAACTAAATAGGGTTTGCTTTATTAAACAACAAAGTTGTGCACGTGCATAGTGATTCACACATGCATAACTCAATCCAAGGCTTCCCCATTATCATCCACCATCCAGACCCACTCCTTCATGATTTTCCTCCTTTTGGCCATGTCCTAACAATCTTTGATGAACCCATTACCAGTAACCGCCTAAACACTTCTGGATGCCATTTTTAATGCTGCTGCATTTGTTTACATAGGGAAATGAGGGTGGGTTGTTACGCGACCTCAATATTGGGAGCTCATTTGTAGATGAGTAGTGTTTTGGTGCATTAGGATTCGAAAATTCAAGACTCCAGGGAGATAATTTGAGTAACAGGGCTTTTTTTTGGGTTTGTGGCGATTAGGAAGTCGCTCGGTTGTAAAATGTTAGTATGCGATTCTCAGCTGCATGGTGTGACATTACTACTTTATTAATGAAAGCTATAGGTTGCGATTCATGTAGTGAGGCCGAGCTCGACATGGGTGATTGAAGATTTATGTTTGAATGTAGTGTCACACCCCACGTCCATTAAATTTACTCTTTATCAGAATGCATTAAGTTTCGTGAAGCGTTATAGGAAAATAGAAACATTACAGGACAGATGTAAAATAACAGCGGAATTAAAAACTTTATTAAATAGAAAAGCTTCGTGGTCCAAACCCAGTTACATAATAAATCTGAAATGATGAAAACATAAAACTTCTGTCTTGTACCAAAATTATCATCAGAGTACATGATACATAAAAAGAGCATAATCTCCAAAATATAGCCATAGTAGAGAAAGTACAAAATCGAGCAATATCTAAGCAGCTCCAAGCAGAAACGAAGAATCCTAATCAAGCCTGAGTATTCCCACCCTGAGAACCTGGGGGAATAGAAGAGAAAGAAGAGGAAACAAAATGGGTCAGACATAAAGTCTGGCAGTCCAGTTACTTTTATCATATAAATAAGTAAAAGCATCATGACAGACATATAAGTTGGAGACAAATAACAATGTCATAAGGCAGGTATAACAAGGTAAACATGACAAACAGAACAAAACATGTATTGCGCTTCTCTACTACTTTTCTCTACACCAATACCAGTATAACAAGAACAAGATGATCCCAACAAGTACAAGATGGTAGACGTAAGTGTACTTCTAGTGAGAGGTTTTACCCTCTACAATAACAGGCAGCCCAATTGAACTAACAGGTGTTAACCCCCAACGACAATAACGGGCTCCTAAACAAGAAAGACTAGATGTACCCCAATTACTACTCCTAATTGATCGACTCCCTAACTCATAGATACCCTGTGTTGTCCCCACAGTATGATGTATCACTTCCTAAAATGGCCACCCTTTGTTTACAAGATGTGCACAACAATATCCACTGATGTCACAGCGTCTTATCGCCCTTAACAAGCGGACCCATGTATGCACATGACTCCGTTAGAACGTGCCGTCAACACCCTCACTCAAGTGACCCCTTATAATCAGCTCAGTAAGCGTGCCCATACCCCGATCTAGTTCAGGGTTCCCAGTTTGATACCAAGATGGGTTACTGACTGAAAAGGTCCCACACAATAGATGATACAAGCTTCCCCCTAGGCTTGCATCCCCACTACTAGGATTTCAACAGATTATTCCTACTAGTTTAACAAGATTGCATAACCCTACAAGTTAAGTTTGTCGGGTTCATACGTATAACATGTCCCCACATACTTAACGAGATTAACTTAACCCTCCCACTGTTTCAAGCAAGTTTACTTAACCACTACTCCAGTTAACAAGTTCATGTAATCCTTATGGATTCAAATGGGTTAAAAATTACTAGTTCATCACCATTCATTCATTTATGGTTATAATGCATTAGACCTCCCACATTAAGTCAACCACTTGTAGATGTTGGATATGCCGGTTGGGTCCGGGCAGACTTCTTTCGCAAGTCGGACTTAAACTCGTATCTTAGGACGTTAAATGTTTATGCACTTAGACCCCTCACATTAGATTTACCACTTGCGGATGCTGGATATGTTGGGCGGTTCTGGGTAGGCTTCTACCACAAGTGTAATCTAACCTCGTGTCTAAGCGCGGTTACAGTTTCTAATTACTGTAAATCTAGGCATTTTCATTATTAACCAATTATCATGTTTTATAATGCCCAAAATCCCGTTCGTTCTACGATATAAGTTATGCCCCAGACTAAGGTTTAGATCAAGATATAGATTATGCCCCCAAATCTCAAGTTTTGGCTTAAGGTATAAATTATGCTCGAAATTCTCAATCATATTTGCAATATGAATTATGCCCCAAATTAATCATTCCCAAATTTATGCATTCGCGTATTTCAGCGATAGGCCTAGGCTCGAAGGTAGCCTGGCTATAAAAACAAAAAGGGAAGAAAGGGAGAGAAGAAAACAAGAATAGACATGGTAAATAAAACTGGCATATGATGACATAATTAGGCAAACTAACATAATAGGCATAAGGTGACATGATTAGGCAAACTAGCATAATAGGGATATTATGAATAGGTATATAGGTACTAATCAATAGATCAGGTGTACAAGTAATAGCAGATCTATTATGAATCAGGTTACTAACAGGCATAGGCTTAGATCCAAACTTATAAACGTGTCAAGATTACATTTTTGGTTTTTAATTCTAAAAGCAATATAAACTCACTATGATTGGATCTAAAGAACAGAAGATTGATTGTAGATGTTGTCGCACAGATCTTTGAATTCGTATAACTTGTTTTTGAAGAGGAACAGACTAGATCAAACTAAGCTGGGGGCAACACCTCATTGTCTACATTGTTTTTGGTACATAAAAACAATGAGAATGAGGTCCTATTTATAGCCTAAGGTCAACGAATCTCGCTCAGAACTGTGTCCAGATGCAGAGTAGGAATCTGCCCGGATCTCGGGGGGTCGACATGGGTGTCGACACCCCTGTTATGGTGTCGACCCATGGGTCGACACTCATGGGGAACGGGGTCGACCCCTAACGGGCCGATTTCCCCCCTTCCCCACATCGTTTGATTTTGAATTTTGGATATTATATATATATATGTTTATATATTTATAAATGGCTTATATGTATATAAACTTCAGACCTTAATATCTTTTTCATACGATATCCGTTTTACGCAAACTCGGAGTCTATCTCAAGCAGAATTCTGAGACGAACACAATGGCGTAGTCCGTTTTACTTAATTCCGAATATTTAATTAAGTATTCCTTAGTTTATCATTATTGTGTTCTTAGAATTATGGGGTGTTACATCCTCCCCTACTTAAAGGATTTCATCCTCGAAATCGCTAAGTTAAGAAGAATGCATATCCAAACATCCATCATCCATCTACTCATCCATCAATCACAGGCATCCATTATCCTTAAAAGATTTCTAATACTTATGTGAACATAGGCAATCGTGTGTATATGTCCTTATACTAATGCGAAAGACCAGGCGGCCTACTGATTCAGTTGACCTCCTTAATGCCTTGTATGTTAGTGCCATGAATCCAACATATATGCAAATAATCCTATTATAACATGTAAGTTCTATATATGTGAGCAATCATTCATCCAAATGTAACATCCATATGATGATACACCTACTTTCATCCACTAAAAGAAGAAAAATGCACACATTCATATGCAGTATGAGAGTGATTTTGTCGATCTAGTGCCTAATGTGTGTGTATATGCATCCACGAGCAACCACTAGCAACCACTTGTATCCACTTGCATTCATCAAACATAACATGTTTCAAACACATGTTTACGTCCATGGGTTTCTTACCTAAAGGTCGAAGATTCGATCGATAAGATATACTTAAGCGATAGAAACAAGCATGAATAAAAGCTTTGGAAAAAGAAGTTAAGAACATATCCTTGAAAATAAAAGGGTATGAAGCGTGAATCTTGTCTTCAGTCTCCCAAGTTGCATTCTCATGGTCATCTCCCCATTGAACTTTCATCAACTTGAACTCTCGATTGTGTAGCTTTTTAACCTCTGATCCAAGAATACGAGTAGGAACTCGTCTAACTATCGCCTCTCATTCTACCTCTACTTTCTCAAGCATACTCGGCTCAACTACTTCTGCCGTATCATGCAAACACTTCCTTAAATGAGAAACGTGGAAAACATGATGAACACCGGACAGTCTCTCTGGTAGTTTTACTCTATAGGCCATTTGGCCAATTCTTTCTATTATGGGAAATGGCCCTACAAACCTTGGTGCCAATTTTCCTACGGATCCAAAACGAACCACATTCATCAAAGGTGATACCTTGACGAAACCATGTCTCCTACCTCAAACTCAATGTCAGTCCTTCTTCTATCTGCATAGGACTTCTGCCTTTCCTGAGCTGTCTCCATATGCCAACGAATAAGATCTATCTTCTTTGAAGTCTCCCTAATCATCTCAGGTCCAAGTGGAAGCCTTTTTGTAGATTCCCACCATCAAGTTAGTGATCTACAGGGTCGTCCATATAATGCTTCGAAGGGTGCCATGTCAATACTAGCCTGGTAACTATTTTTGTAGGTGAACTCTACTAAAGGAAGATGTTGTTCCCAAGTCCCTTCAAAGTCTAGGATACACAGTTTTAAAAGATCCTCAAGGACTCTATTCACCCTCTTCGTCCGTCCATCGGTCTGAGGGTGATAAGCGTTGCTCAAACACAATTGTGTACCTAATACTTCTTGCAAGCTTCTCCAAAACTCACTGGTAAATATGGGGTCACGATCACTCATAATAATAGAAGGTATTCCATGTAAATGGACTATCTCATGAAGATAAACTTCTACCAACCATGTTGTTGTCCTCTTACTCTTAATATGGATGAAATGAGCGCTCTTAGTTAGCCTGTCAACTATAACCTAAATACTGGTATTGCCTTTCCTTGATCAAGGCAAACCATCAATGAAATCCATAGAGACGCTATCCCACTTCCACTGTGGGACTTCCAAAGGATGAAGTAAACCACCGGGCTTCCTTTGCTCAGCCTTGACTTGCTAACAAATCAAACATCGAGAAACAAACTCCGCCACAACTTTCTTCATCCTAGCCCAAAAGAAAACCCTCTTCATATCTCTATACGTCTTATCACTGCCTGGATGAATTGTCATCCTTGAATGATGGGCTTCCTCAAGGACTGTCATCAACAAACTCCCAATTCGGGGAACACAAAGCCTTCCAACTCTTCGCAACCACACTCTCATGTCCGTGGAATATCTACTAAGGTGACTAGAAGTCTCCCATCTACTGAGCCTATCCAAGATATCTGCTAGTTGTGGGCCCTCTCACTATGAAGTCCCTATCTAGTCCAATAGAGTAGGTCGCACCTCTAATGATGCCAATAAACTAGGGGTGGAGGGTCTAAAATCAAAATTCGATATAAACTCTATGCTTTTCCTCTCCACAAACAGAGGACTCAAATTCGTCCACTGCATACTCAATGTGTCTGCTACCACCTTACCCTTGCCAGGGCTATAAGCAATCTCAAAATTATAGGACGCTAGGAATTCCTTCCATCTTTGTTGCCTTAAATTAAGATCCTTCTGTGAGAACAAGTACCTAAGATATTTATAATCGATGTACAACTCGAACTTCTCTCCAAGTAGATAATGGCGCCAAGTCTTAAGCGCAAATACTATGGCAGCTAACTCTAAGTCATGGGTAGGGTAGTTCTTTTCATCAACTCTTAGTTGTCTTCCTCCATAACATACTACCCTTCCTTCTTGCATCAGAACCGCACCAAGCCCTGTACTATATGCATCAGGTATATTGTGAACACTTTGTTCCCATCGGGCAAGGTCAAGACTGGGGCTGTTGTCAGAGCCCTCTTCAATCGATGAAAAGCATCATCACAATCTATATCCCAAGAAAATGTCAGATTTTTCTTCGTCGGTCTGGTGAGCGGGACTGATATCTTTGCGAAGTCCTTAATGAACTTCTTATAATTGCCCGCTAATCCAAGAAAACTCCTCACTTCTGTTGCATTCTTTGGGATCTGCTAATCTTGAACTGCAACTACCTTCATGGGATCTACTTCTATCCCATTTTTAGAGACCACATGCCCTAAAAATCTCACTTCTTTTCTCCAAAAACGGCATTTGGAGAATTTCGCCTTAAGCTGGTGCGCACAGAGAGTTTTCATAACCTCCCTCGAATGTTGGGCATGCTCTTCCTCATTCTTCGAGAAAATCAAGATATCATCAAAAAAGACCGCAATAAAATTGTTTCGAAACTCCCGAAACACCATACTCATCAGACCAACAAAATAGGCGGGTGCATTCGTCAACCCAAAAGGCAAGACGAGCCACTCGAAGAAACCATCTGGAGTTTTAAAAGCAGTCTTGTCTATACTGTCCTCGGCCACCCTCAACTGATGAAACCTGTGGACAAGTCTAACTGAGAGAAAACAGATGCACCAACAAGATGGTCAAACAGATCATCTATCCTCAGAAGTGGGGTGCCAATTCTTCTTAGTGAGTTTATTCAGCTCTCTATAGTCCACACATAAGTGAAGAGAACCATCCGCCTTAGTGGCGAATACTACTGGAGCACCACATTCAAATATATTTTTTCCTAATAAACCCTTTCTCAAGTAGTTCCTCTACTTGTTTGCTGAGCTTCCTCCTTTCTCTCGGAGGTATATGGCGCACAGGTAATGCAACTGGCTTTGCACTGTCCACCAAGTATATACGAAGATCAATCTCGCGCTCGAAGGTATGCCCGAACCTCCACAAAAACATCAGGATACTCACATACTGCTGGTACATATCGTAGATCATCGATAGATGCATCAAGCGACTCTAGGAAACTAAGAATGATAGACCCTTTAGGGTTACAAGAAATCTCGAGGGTCCTTCCATGGCAAGTCAAAAGTTTAACGACCCTCCTCTCGCAATCCAGAATGGCACCATACATGGCTAGCCAATCCATCCCTAGAATCAAGCCATTGCCCAAGAAACCAAGCATATATGCTTCGCATTCAAAGTCGACGCCTAATGTAATGTCCCAGGTTTTCACATATCACTGACACGTATATAAATTGATCGTGAGTACATATTCACAAACATGATTTAAAATCCAGACTTTAAAATTTCAAAGCATGTTAAGTTATGTATAACAGCATGCATATATCACAACACTTGCTAAAACTAATTTTTACACATTTATGTATGATAGCATGTAATTGATAGCGATTGTTTAGATTCAGTTTACACATGTTTGAGAATAACACTTAAACATAGCATGTTTTAAAAATGCCACTTCTTTCACATGTTTGTTTGTTTTTCCAAAGGATTTAGAAATTGAGTTTTTGCCAATTTTTGATTTGAAAACTTAACACTTGAATTAAAATATGCCAAAGCCCATTTTGGTTATCAATGCAAGTTCAAAAGCAAGTTTAAGGTTACATTTACATTATCAAAACATGAGAATACCATTTTCATACGCAAGCATCTAAAGAGATATTGATCACAAGGCCAAATCTATTTGTTATCAAGTATTTTCAATTTTCAAATCCTTCTCCTTTCTCTCGAAATTTCTGAAATTTGTCACTTTCCTTTTGCATTTTCAAAGCATGTTCACTTGTCATAGAACATGTGCCAAGGATCTTGCCAAATCTTTCATATGTAGCAAGGATCTTACCTACACTAGATGTATACAAAAACATAGATTTTCAAGATATTTCCATGCTTAATCATCACATGGCCGAGGTCATTTTTGTACAAGAATTTTTAGATTTTGTATTGCCTTGGAAGGCAAGTAAAAATACTTTATATTTTTGGTTAAATCAAGTTTTCATGAGAATAATTTGGGGTGGAAACCCAATAAAAAAACTGAACGTATATGATACAAGAGAGGATACTAAAATTTGTGTAAACCAAGAAGAAAGATTTGTGAAGAATAGGTATGGTACATAAGCATTCATTTGAGATGATATATCATAGAAACCAATGGGAAAGGAGATGAACATGTGCCTGTGTTTTCAAGGTAAATAATGGCTGATATAGGCCATGTGAATATTGGTAGTAGTGTTGATTTGGTAAGAGAAAAGGATTTTTGTTGAGTTGTCAATCTTATGTCAAAATCATAATCTAAAAACTGATTTTGCCACCAATATTTTAATGGCTTCCTACCACTATATAAAGACCACAAGCATACACTGCTCCACACAACAAAAACACTTGTATTTGATCAATAAAGGAGAAATAAAGCTAAGGGTTTTAGCACATTTCCAGGTGAGTAAAACTTGTAACGACCCGGATTTCTGGTTGATTAATTTTGAATATTTAATATTTATTTTAAATATTGATTTGAGAATATAAATGAATTTTTATATTTTGTTATCGATTTAAAATCGAAATATGATTTATTTCGAATATATACAATTATCGAAATACGAAATTGAATTTATTTGAATTCAAAGTCAACACTGAATTGGAAACAGTCCAAATAATCAATTCAAACTTCTGTTTGAAATAGAATAATAATATTAATTGATTTTCGAAGAATTAATTTTTTTTAAATTTATATAAATCAATTTAAATTAATATCTTCTCCATATGATCAAATGGGGTTTCGATACCTGTCCCAGTGTGTTCAGAATAGCGGTTTTACCCTAGGAATGTTAGTTGGTGGGTTCAGATAGGAGTTCGACAGTACACGATATTTTAAAGGGGTTAAAATCACCTCAGCTAAAATCAAAATAAAACAAAAAAATAAGGACAGCCTATTTTTGCCAACACAAAGGGGCCACGTGCTATATGTTCCTTTACTATGTGTTCCTTCTCCTCACCACTAAGTAAAACAACGTAGAAAAATGGTGGCACGTCTACTCCATTCTCAGTTATTTAAACGCGATACCCTTATTCATTTCTTTCAGTACTCATTCTTCTACAAAGGTAAATCAGAAGCCTCAAACAAATTAAAATGGACGCGCTGCATCATCAAATTCAAAACCGAACAGTAAGGGGATCATCTGCGATAGATTCTGGAGCTCGATGTCCAAAATCGCAGGTACTAGATGTTTATATTTTGGGGGTTCGATCACTGTTAAGGGAATCGCAATTCTGGTGGCAACTTTGGAAGGAGGAGAGCGGATTTTGGGGTTCAGCGAGAAGATAGCTCGAGTTCAGAGCCTTGGTGGCGATTTGAAAAAGGATGCGATGAGGAGGTTGGTAGCATTGTAGCAAATTGAAAATCGCGATGTGAGTTTGTATGCCGGAGTGGAGTTCGAAGGCGTGATGGATTCCATGAACGGAAGTGTACGGCAGTGGTATAAATAGGGTGAGTTCGGTATGACATTATGGGAGTGCGAATTAGTGTATGGGCGAAGTACTGCTGTTGGTCTTGGTCAAAGATTGGAGAACAATATTGGAAGCTAAAAACATTAAGGCATTGTATAGTAAGGGAGCAGCGATGATAGAACATTGGTTTGATGGTGATAAAAGAAAGGAATGATGGATGATCAACAAGATATTCGAGGAAATGCCGAAGTGGATAATAGCGGTTCTCGAGAACTGTTCGGAATTGGATTCATAGTTCATCAAGGCAAATCAAGGTGTATGTTTTTTAAATGAAATTAAAATGCATAGATCATTATTTAAAATAGTACATTTAAACAAAATAATATTTAATCGATAAATAAAATATGCGTAGGTGATGAAAATATTCGAGACAATGTAGTAGCTGCTTAACTGATACGATACGGAATTTTTAAACAGAATATTCAGCAAAAGAAAACCATCGGTGAGTAAATCTCACTCACCTTAATTAGAATTATTTTTATCCGTTAAAAATAATTGTTGTTGCTTGTTTGAATTTTTCTGGTTGCTTTAAATATATTAGTTATTTAGGGTTGACTATTATATATATATATATATTGGATTGATGATTTGTTGGATTCCCGCAGTCTCATTAGCGGATGCCCGCAGTTTCATAGTGGATGATTTCCCTATGCGCCCACAAATATATATTAGTGGATGACCTTCATACCGCGATATCCTGCCTCGAAGCAGGATGGGTGTTACTTTGTTGACTAACATCTGTGAATGCAGGAAAATAGGTTGGAGGAATCTGACTGGGTTCCTCAAAAATATATTATCTATTTGTTTATTTGTTTGCATATATACTGTCATATATGATGTGTTAGAAAACATGAAATTAATAATAGGTTGTTTATTTACCACTGGGCCTAAGTGTTTATTTATAAAAATGTACTGAAAGGGATATTTGAGATTTAAAAGGGAAATTCTATTTTTCAAAAATAGAATTGGAATTTTTTAGATTTGAAATATAAACTTGTTTTGAAAAATAAAACAAGTTGTTCATTTATAAAGGATGTTTATAAATAAAGTAAAATGAATTATCATTGGAAAATTCGGGAAATGGAAATACAAATATGAAATTTAAAGAGGGAGATTTAATTTTCCAAAGTAGGGATTAAATTTCAAATAGATCTGAAATCGAGACTTGTTATATATACAAACAGGTAATATAAAATGGTGTTTATAAATATAATGAGTAAATTATCAAGAGATAATTTGAATATTTGAATTCAAATAGAATTGAATATGGAATTTGAATATTGAGAATTCAAATAGAATTGAATATAGAATTTGAATATAGAGAATTCAGATAGAATTGAAATGGAATTTGAATATGGGAAATTCAAATAGAATTGAATTATAATTTGAATATAGAAGTCGATAAGGAAACGAGCTTAAAAATAGAATTAGATTTGGTTCATGAGCAGATTAAAATATATTTGAACATGTCGGGTTCAAAGTGAAATTGGCAAAAGAGTTCATTAGCAAACTCATTTAATGAATTAAGTTAAAATGATTAAATCAAGTTGACTTTGAATAAGTAAGTTTAACTTGTGACTTTATATTCGAGTCGAATATGAAACCTGAGTTGGAAAATGGAATTTAATTAGTTTATGAGTAAGTTGAAATATATTTGAAACATGCTATATTCAAATATACAAGTGAAATAGACAAAGAGTTAATTAACGAATTAATTAATGAGTTGAGTTAAAATGAGTGTATTAAGTTGAAATGAATTAGAAATGTATGGATATACATGAGACAGGTATGGAATGAAGTTAATGAAGACATATATTAGAATGCCCGACAAAAAGGTATGTATTCAATTCGTATATGAGATTTATACGCCGTATCGGCAAGCCGCTTGGCTTTTTGATTTTCTTTTTGAATGGAGAGGCCTGTGTGGCGGTTTGGGATTTTCCCGATGCTCTCGATACAAAGGAGGTTATGGCGAATTTTTCCGGGAATTTAAGGAGTTAGAATATTTTTAAGAAGATTTGATAAACTAGAAATCGATATATCGATATATATATATAGAATTCGATAATGAAACGAACTTAAAATAGGATATTATAAACGAAAAGGAATTTTATAAATAAAATCCTGGGAGGTATACGTTTTAAAGTAAACGATGATTTAAAAGCAAATGATTTGCAGATTTAAAATGATCGTGTTGATAAGAAATTAATCAAATGGAGTTAAAGAAATAAAGTTAAGCAGAATTAGAAACTGACTGGGAATTAGTTGAGTTGAACGACTTTTTGAGTATCGATCTGATGTTGGTTTCGGCCTTCGGGGTTTATACTTAGGAAGTTGTTCTCTTACTAGTTTACAGTTAGAGTCTGATAGATGTGGAAGAGTAGTGATATGTAAATATGCAATGGGAATGTTTTCCAGAGTTAATAACATATATTTTCTAAACATAGAAAATAAGGAAATATGAATATATATATATATATATGCTTGATGATGTGATCGATAATTCCATTTGGAAATAAGATCGTTGTGTGTACACGGACATTTTTCATTTGATAGTTAAATCACCGACTATCAAAGCTTTGACCATTTTAATGTTGTTAATATGGAGAGACTGGTTGGATTATTATCCGAAGAACCACTCCGTATTGGCATAAGCGTTGCGAACCAAGTATGCTGGATATATCGAAGACAAAGTAAAGTGCAAGGGCTGTTGTATAAGTCCTAGGTAGAGATTGCCTAGGATGGATGTACTGAATAGTGCCTTCGGTTTCGTTCAGTCCGAGAACGAACGTATATGGACGAATGTCTGACAGAGTATTTCCAATGATCGAATGGGTTGGTCTGTATAAATATATATGGTTGCAACGGATTTATTCCCTTAGCATAATATCTAGAATATTTGTGCAGATCAATCAGTGATTAATAGATCTGATAATGTGGCATTCAAAGTGATTGTGTTATCAATGAATGGAAAGTAATCATAGCCTCTGGCCTCAACAACCGGGAAATGACAAAAATCGGGCAGGCAGCATGGCTATGTGGTTAGCTCCCATTAGGGTGTATCATCACCTATCTAGAGATTCATTTAATTCCTTATTCTATTTGATGTTGTCCCATTCGGGAAACGGTTGTTGATCCCAACCGTTGGTGATATACATTCGATACACTCAAGCGAAATGAGTGGTCGATCATGTGTGGCTGAGTTGCAAGATGGTCTTGTTGAACTCGGTGTATTCTCCTCTAGAGATACACCAGCGGCAGGTGGTTCCATACCTTGTCATAGTTGGAATTTCGTTACCCAATACGTGCTTGCGGTTTTGATTGTATATTATATATGTGGAACGTGAGATGCAAATGTTCCTCTAAAATTCTATTTATCTGGTTTAGATACTATTATAAAATTGAAGAGTTTTGATATAAAGATCATTTTGGATACTCATAATGGAAAACCCGTTCCGTGTTATATGGCGTGGTCTTATGAGATATCGTTTATTGCCTAAAGCGGTTTCAAAACTGTTTACTCATACCAGTCCCATGACTGACCCGGAGTTTATTTTCTATGTTTTCCCTAAACTCTTGGGTGCTCAACTTTGTACGAGAAGTCAAGTAGTTCAGGATTTACAGACATTCTTAGAGGAGCTTGGAGCTGGAGACTTCAGCGTTAGTTATCTAGTGTTATTTCCACTGTATTGTAAGTGTTGTACTCTGATAATGATGTTTGTATATACAGTTCAAATTTTGTATTCCAAAATCTATTATATATATTATATTTTGTTCCGCTGCGATGTTAGATTCTGTGTTATGTTTCTATTCTTTTTCTTCTATTCTAAGTTTCTTTCTTTGTATTTCTCATCCTCTAACTTCTTTCTATTAATGATTCGTATTTTCGTGATATTTGGGTTGGACGTATGTTGTATTTAGTCAACTCAGATATTACGGACTTGCGGGTCATTACAGTTGGTATCAGAGCTTAGGTTGAGCGAATACCTAGGCTTGTGTGTTATGTGCTCATTAGAGATTGGGTCAGTAGTACCCTAGAACGAGTTGAGTGTATATATACGAGAGAGCGTATTTGTTAATTGATATAAAATTTGTTTTATATGGTGTTGGCTAGTCTGTTGAGTGGATTATAAATTTTGGTCGAATCGTGGGATGCCACGAAGTCGATAGGAATTTATAAACACTTGAACAGAGAATTCGACATGGTATTGTTTTAAATGGGTAGTTGAAATAATTTTACCCAAAAATTCTATTTTTGATAGAAAAAGAATATTTTTCTAAAATTATTATAATATATGGATGTGTTGGATGTTATTATTATAATCAGATGAGATTATAAAATTTGGAATGGTTATATATAACCAAAATAAAATTTGTATATGAATTAATTATACAAATGAGATGAATTAGAATTGAATGAGAATATATTAATTATAGATCATTCGGACTAAATGAATGTAAACATAGAGGGTGCCATATGAAGGAAAAAAAACCAAATGTTTTAGTGAATTAAAGTTGTAGAAATATAAAATGTTGAGTTCAACATAAGTTGATTTTGAAAAGCAAATAGGCTTGTAGCACTTTTCCTACCTTAGTAATTTCGGGGACGAAATTTTTTTAAGAGGGAAAGAATGTAACAACCCGGATTTCTGGTCGATTAATTTTGAATATTTAATATTTATTTTAAATATTGATTTGAGAATATAAATGAATTTTTATATTTTGTTATCGATTTAAAAATCGAAATATGATTTATTTTGAATATATATAATTATCGAAATATGAAATTGAATTTATTTGAATTCAAAGTCAACACTGAATTGGAAACAGTCCAGATAATCAATTCAAACACATGTTTGAATTAGAATAATAATATTAATTGATTTTCGAAGAATTGGTTTTTAAAAAAAATTATTTAAATCAATTTAAATTAATATCTTCTCTATATGATCAAATGGTGTTTCGATACCTGTCCCAGTGTGTTTAGAATAGCGGTTTTACCCTAGGAATGTCAGTTGGTGGGTTCAGATAGGAATTCGACAGTACACGATATTTTAAAGGGGTTAAAATCACCTCAGTTAAAATCAAAATAAAACAAAAAAAATTAGGGATAACCTATTTTTGCCAACACAAAGGGCCACGTACTATATGTTCCTTTACTATGTGTCCCTTCTCCTCACCACGAAGTAAAAAAACGAAGAAAAATGGTGGCACGTCTTCTCCATTCTCAGTTATTTAAACGCGATACCCTTATTCATTCCTTTCAGTACTCATTCTTCTGCAAAGGTAAATCAGAAGCCTCAAACAAATTAAAATGGTCGCGCTCCATCATCAAAATCAAAACCGAACTGCAAGGGGATCTTCTGCGATAGATTCTGGAGCTCGATGTCCAAAATCGCAGGTACTAGATGTTTAGATTTTGGGGGTTCGATCACTGTTAAGGGAATCGCGATTCTGGTGGCAACTTTGGAAGGAAGCGAGCGGATTTTGGGGTTCAGCGAGAAGATAGCTCGAGTTCAAAGCCTTGGTGGTGATTTGAAAAAGGATGCGATGAGGAGGTTGGTAGCGTTGTAGCGAACTGAAAATCGCAATGTGAGTTTATATGCTGGAGTGGAGTTCGAAGGGGTGATGGATGCCATGAACGGAAGTGTACGGCAGTGATATAAATGGGGTGAGTTCGGTATGACATTAAGGGAGTGCGAAGCAGTGTATGGGCGAAGTACTGCTGTTGGTCTTGGTCAAAGATTGGAGAACAATATTGGAAGCTAAAAACATTAAGGCATTGTATAGTAAGGGAGCAGCGATGTAGAACATGGGTTTGATGGTGATAAAAGAAAGGAATGATGGATGATCAACAAGATATTCGAGGAAATGCCGAAGTGGATAATTGCGGTTCTCGGGAACTGTTCAGAATTGGATTCATAGTTCGTCAAGGCAAATCAAGGTATCCGTTTTTTAAATGAAATTAAAACGCATAGATCACTATTTAAAATAGTTCATTTAAATAAAATAATATTTAATCGATAAATAAAATATGCGTAGGTGATGAAAATATTCGAGACAATGTAGTAGCTGCGTAACTGATACAATATGGAATTTTTAAACAGAATATTCAGCAAAAGAAAATCATCGGTGAGTAAATCCCACTCACCTTAATTAGAATTATTTTTATCCGTTAAAAATAATTGTCGTTGCTTGTTTGGATTTTTCTAGTTGCTTTAAATATATTAGTTATTTAGGGTTGACTATTATATATATATTGGGTTGATGATTGGTTGGATTCCCGCAGTTTCATTAGCGGATGCCCGCAGTTTCATAGCGGATGATTTCCCCATGCGCCCCATAAATATATATTAGTGGATGACCTTCATACCGCGATATCCTGCCTGAAGCAGGATGGGTATTACTATGTTGACTAACGTCTGTGAATGCAGGAAAACAGGTTGGAGGAATCCGACTGAATTCATCAAAAATTTATTTTCTGTTTGTTTATTTGTTTGCATATATAATGTCATATATGATGTGTTAGAAAACATGAAATTAATAATTGGTTGTTTAATTACCACTGGGCCTACGTGTTTATTTATAAAAATGTCCTGAAAGGGATATTTGAGATTTAAAAGGGAAATTCTATTTTTCTAAAATAGAATTGGAATTTTTTAGATTTGAAATATAAACTTGTTTTGAAAAATAAAACAAGTAGTTCATTTATAAAGGATGTTTATAAATAAAGTAAAATGAATTATCATTGGAAAATTCGGGAAATGGAAATACAAATATGAAATTTAAAGAGGGAGGTTTAATTTTCCAAAGTAGTGTAACACCCCACCTCCGTTAAGGTCACTCACAAAGGGAATGCCTTAACTTTGGTGGAGCATTTTAGTAAACAGAACAGAAACTTACAAGATAGATAAAATAGTACTTGAAAAATTTATAACTTTATTTCAACAGAAACCGAAGTAAACTTGGTTACATCCTTTCAAATCACATTATCAAAATTCAAGTACAAAATATCAGTCTTGTACAAAAGCCTTCAGAATTCATAGTTTAAAATCATAATCCCCATAGAACGGAAGCTATACAGAGCCAAGCCATACTTTAAGCACTTCAAGCAGAAGAAATCCAGATCAAGCTAAAGTATTCCCTCCTTGGATAACCTGGGGGGAAATGGAAGAAAGGATGCGAAACAACAAGGGTCAGACAAAAAGTCTGGCAAGTCTAGTGATTTTCAGTTATGAACAGATAATAATAACATGACATGAAAATAAATCTGGATGAGAGATAACTGTAACAGGTGTAACAGATATAACAGAAGAACAGAATGATATAAGCTATTGTTTTACACTTCTCTGTACTAATACTAGTATAACAGAATTAGGTGTCACCCTAATGTCTAAACTGAAACAGAAACGGGTACAGAATAATTTAACAGAAACAGAATGCTAATAATGGGCCTTTACTACCCGATCAGAAACAGACAGAAGCAGAAACAGATTAATCCCTACGGAAACATAATGTAGAATTAGGTGTACACTAGTAATGGGCCTTTACCACCCGAACAGACGGTACCACACAGAAACAGACAGGTGTTACCACCCAACAGAAACAGACGGTACCAACAGAAACAGACAGAACTAAGTGTACCCTAAAACCCTACCCCAAGCGATCGGCTCCCTAATACATAAATATCCTGTGTCGGCCCCACAGTAGGGTGTATCACTCTCTAAAGTGACAACCAATTGGCACAGACCTATTTACAGATGTCACGGCGTCTTACATCCTCAGAGGCAGACCGAGATCCATGCACGCACATGACCCGGTTGGAACGCACCATCAACACCCCTCGCCATTATCAGAATGAACCGCTTATAATTAGTTTAGTAAGCGTGCCCGGACCCTACTTACTGTTGGGTCAAAGTTTTGATACCAGAAAGGGTTACTGACTAATATGGGTCCCAAACAACAGATGACACAAGTAATTCCCCTCCTAACCTTGTGTCCCCAGACTAACAGATTTCAGCTTAACTTGTCTACAAGTTTCAGACATACAAAATTTAGATTAACTAGTTCACAGATCAGACAATCAAGTTAACAGGTTTTCAGACTAACGGATCAGATGTTCGGATTAACAGGCTTACAGATTAACTGGTTACAGATTAACTGGTTATAGATTATCTAACTTTGTATTGGGCCTACGGATTCACGAAACGGGTTTATCAGATTCATTGGTCCAATTGGTTTAACCTTACCCAACACGTTTTAGACATCATAATTATCTCAGATTTTTATTAATTAAATATTAATGCCCAAACCTCTCACATTAGACTGATAGTTTGCGGCTACTGGTTAGGCCGGTTGGTTCCGGGCAGGTTTCTGTCGCAAACTGAGTCTAACCTCGGGTTTCAAGCACGTTATGACTAACTTCTCACATTAGAACCTATTGTTTGCGACCACTGGAATATGCCGGGTGGTTCCGGGCAGAATTACGCCGCAAACTCATTCTAACCTCGAGTTAGCCATATTTATCTTTACGGCCAATTAATTAATGATTTACCATTTATACCCACGCCTAATATACATGTCAATTATTCATAGCTAATTCAGATTATGTCAATAACAGACTGAATATCTCAGCTTAACAGATATAGTAGATAACAGATTTTCGCAGATTAGGCGTCTTAACGGATTCAGCAGATTAAGCAAACTAGCAGATTTAGCAGATAACAGATTAGGCATCTCAACAGATTTAGTTTAGCAGATTTGGCATTTTCAACAGACTTAACAAATGACAGATTTGGCAGATGAACAAATCTAGCAGACTAGGCAGTAGAGCAGAACTAGCAGATTAAGCAATGTAACAGACTAGCAGATTAGGCAAATATAGCAGAACTAAATAGCAGATTTTATTATTCCTTAAGGTTTCATTGACCCATCTTGCCTAATTATAAATTTGGCCTAAGTTTGCATGCCTAAATAATTGTCATGGTTCACAATATGATTATATACCAAATATAGCCATATATTACTATGCATGTCATATATCCCAAAGATCCCTTACTTAGGTGTTTATTTACATTAATAGATACCCTATTCTCATGTAAATCTTTATACCTAAACCATATTCTTTTTTATCACAAATCATATGTTCAATACCCATTTATGTTATAAATACAACATGTCCAGTCATATGTCTCAAATTTATGTTCTAACTACAGTCCATGTTCTTTCCTCAAATCAGTCACCCATTGGTCATGCCCAATTTATGCATCATTCATTTTACTGTCCCAATCAATTTAGCGTAGGTTAATCTCTTATGAGATTGGCTCAGGCTCGTGGTAGCCTGGCTATAGAATAGAAAGAGGAAAGAGATACAAAATAAGATAGATCTAAACAGAACAGAACAGATATAACCTCAGATTCAGATTTACAATTCATGTCACAATCAGAATTAACGTTTATATCGGAAAATAACTGTACTTGCCTTGGTTGGATTAAAGAAAGAACTTTAATTGTTGTAGAATCGTTGCAGAAGCGTTAATCTCTAATTTGAATTGAGTTGCTTAGGTTGATGTTGATTAGCTTCTAGTTTTGATTCCAGCAGAGTAGCGACGCCATTTTTATTTTTATTTAGAACAGAGGCAGAGAAGAAGCAGAATAGAATTGTGTGTAGGGAAGGCTAGGTCTTAGGTTGTTTTTATAGGTGTAGCAATTCATTTCAGCCATCAGATTAACCCTAAAACCAATCCAGACCATCAAAAATCGTCCCTGGGCTTCAAAAACGTGTTCTGGACCGAAACAGGCCGACCTGGTCGACCTGTAGGGGGGAGGTTGACACTATAGTCGACCCCCATGGGGGAGGTCGACTCCCAGGTCGACCCCCTGGTCGACCTGGCCCCCAGGTCGACCCTCAGGTCGACCTGCCCAGTTCTGTGCTGACCGAAACCTTCTGAATCTTCTACGGGCCATAACTTCTTCATCCGGCCTGCGATTTTCGAAAACTCGGACTCTATTTCATGTAAAATTTCGAGAGGAACGCAGTGGTGATGTCCGTTTTACCTAATTCCTGATTCTTAAATTAATTGTCCTCAATTTACTATCTTTTCCGTTACACACATCGTTATCGAACTAATTTTTCTTCTCTTTCATGTATTAATTAATTCTTCTTATGCATCACCATTATTTACCTATCATAAGCATATTTTCATTTATTTCATTTTTAATTATACTTAAAAATGCGGGGTGTTACATTCTCCCCTCCTTAAAGGATTTCGTCCCCGAAATCTTCAAGTTAAGAAGAATGTGTCCTACCATCCAATCATCCATCTACTCAATCACCAATCACAGGCATTCATTGTCCTTAAGGGATTTCTAATGTTGTATGAACATATGCAAGAAGTGTGTGTATATGTTCCTTGTCTAATGAAAAGATCAGGCGGTCCACTGATTTAGTTGACCTCCTTAATGCGAATTATGCCAGTGCCATGAGTCCAACATGTATGCAATTTTCCTACTCGATACATATCATTTCTATATGAGTGCTCAACCATTCAGTCATATGCAACATCCATGTGCTGAGTCAATCATTTTGCATCCACAAAAATTAAAAATGCTCACACATCCATATGCAGTATGAGAGTGTTTTCGAGCCGATCTAGTGCCTAGTGTGTGTATATGCATCCACGGGCAACCACTAGCAACCACTTGCATCCACTTGCAACCATCAAACATAACATGTCTCAAACACATGTTTACACCCATTAGTTTCTACCTAAAGTTCGAAGATTCGATCGATAGGATACAGTCGAATGATGGAAGCGAGTACAGATAGAACAAAAACTTGGTTCCCATTAGGCATGGGTCCTAAGTATCGGCCCCGAAGACCGAAACCAACATCAAATTGACACCTAGAGGATTACCCTCTTTAGACAATGTCAAAACTGGAAATCTTATCAGAAGTATTCAGATATTTACAGACTACTGGTATAGATCAGGTTCCCTAATGGCTCTTAGGAAGTTAAGCATGATAAAATCATACCCCACGAAAACTCAGAATGTATGCGTCATACTTGACGCCTAACACAGATATCCCTCAAACCCCAATCTCCAACAGATGAGCCATAACACTTATGGGTCCGAGTCTACAGCGGAATTCAGAAATAATACTAGTATTAAAGTGCAGAGTATCGATTACAAAATCAAAATACCAGAATCAGAAAAAGTCTTAACTCCATAATCAGATAAAGAAATTAAACCTACTATAGAAATTTTCCTATTTCTATCCTAGCCACTAGCCTCGAGAGTGTTCGCCTGCCCTCCTTGCCCTCGTCTCTTCGGGCAGTCCCTAGTGAAGTGTCCCATCTCTCCACAGTTGAAGCAAGTGCCTTTCCTTTTTCTGCAATCCTTGTTCAGATGAGTCGAGCTCCCACAAGTAAAGCACTTTTCCCCTTCTTATCTTCAGACTTCTCATCCTTCTTTTGTGTTTCCTTTTTGGGCCATGCTTTCTTATTCTGTGGTTCTTCCTTCTTTGTCTCTTTCGGCAATTTCTCATAAGTCGCTCCCATGGGTACGTGGGTCATGGCTAGGCTGTGTAGTTGCTCGTTCAATCCTTTAACAAAGCGGAGAGCCTTTTTATGCTGAGTGTTGACTAAATCCAATCCGAACCTAGCCAGTTGTTTGAACTGCTTGACGTATTCCTTGACCGTCATACTCCTTGCTTAAGAGATAAGAACTTTTCCAGTTGTAAACTTCATTCAGCTTGCGAGAGGAATTTTGTCTCAAATCTTGTTCTGAAATCCATCCATGTCTCAACCGGCCTCTCGGCGTTAGTGACTTCCCACCAGTAGGAAGCTTCGTCTTTGAGCAGCCATACCACCAACTGTACCTTCTGCCTATCGTCCACCTCGAAGATAACGAATAGATCCTCAGTTTCTTTGAGCCAGTTCCTCGCTTCTACGAATGATTCAGTTCCCTTGAATCCTTTCCACCCATGGCCCTAAAATCTCTACAGATCTTTGAGAAAGTAATTGCACGAGGAGGGGGTGGAGGAGGAGGAGGATCATTTGCTGGACCTGCGGCGGCGGTCCTAGCCTCAAGATATTGACGAAACCAACCGGGTACATGAACACCCTCTAGTATCTCAGATGCTTCAGACATGCTGAAACGAAAAAAAGAAAAGATTCAATACAAAAAGGACTGAAGGAAAGATATATGGCTCTTGGGGATCATGTTTTTCAAAATAAGCTTTATTTTTGAAAATACTTCCTTTCAAAACCTTTTTGAAAATAGTTTTCCAAAAACTTTACCCAATCTGTTAACCTTCAGCTCTGATACCAAGTGTAACACCCCACCTCCGTTAAGGTCACTCACAAAGGGAATGCCTTAACTTTTGTGGAGCATTTTAGTAAACAGAACAGAAACTTACAAGACAGATAAAATAGTATTTAAAAATTTATAACTTTATTTCAACAGAAACCGAAATAAACTTGGTTACATCCTTTCAAATCACATTATCAAAATTCAAGTACAAAATATCAGTCTTGTACAAGAGCCTTCAGAATGCATAGTTTAAAATCATAATCCCCATAGAACGGAAGCTATACAGAACCAATCCATACTTTAAGCACTTCAAGCAGAAGAAATCCGGATCAAGCTAAAGTATTCCCTCCTTGGATAACCTGGGGGGGAAACGGAAGAAAGGAGGCGAAACAACAAGGGTCAGGCAAAAAGTCTGGCAAGTCCAGTGATTTTCAGTTATGAACAGATAATAATAACATGACATGAAAATAAATCTGGATGAGAGATAACTGTAACAGGTGTAACAGATATAATAGAAGAACAGAATGATATAAGCTATTGTTTTACACTTCTCTGTACTAATACTAGTATAACAGAATTAGGTGTCACCCTAATGTCTAAACTGAAACAGAAACAGGTATAGAATAATTTAACAGAAACAGAATGCTAATAATGGGCCTTTACTACCCGATCAGAAACAGACAGAAGCAGAAACAGATTAATCCCTACGGAAACAGAATGTAGAATTAGGTGTACACTAGTAATGGGCCTTTACCACCCGAACAGACGGTACCACACAGAAACAGACAGGTGTTACCACCCAACAGAAACAGACGGTACCAACAGAAACAGACGGTACCAACAGAAACAGACAGAACTAAGTGTACCCTAAAACCCTACCCCAAGCGATCGGCTCCCTAATACATAAATATCCTGTGTCGGCCCCACAGTAGGGTGTATCACTCTCTAAAGTGACAACCAATTGGCACATACCTATTTACAAATGTCACGTCATCTTACATCCTCAGAGGCAGACCGAGATCCATGCACGCACATGACCCGGTTGGAACGCACCATCAACACCCCTCGCCATTATCAGAGTGAACCGCTTATAATTAGTTTAGTAAGCGTGCCCGGACCCTACTTACTGTTGGGTCAAAGTTTTGATACCAGAAAGGGTTACTGACTAATATGGGTCCCAAACAACAGATGACACAAGTAATTCCCCTCCTAACCTTGTGTCCCCAGACTAACAGATTTCAGCTTAACTTGTCTACAAGTTTCAGACATACAAAATTTAGATTAACTAGTTCACAGATCAGACAATCAAGTTAATAGGTTTTCAGACTAACAGATCAGATGTTCGGATTAACCTGCTTACAGATTAACTGGTTACAGATTAACAGACTTACAGATTAACTGGTTACAGATTATCTAACTTTGTATTGGGCCTACGGATTCACGAAACGGGTTTATCAGATTCATTGGTCCAATTGGTTTAACCTTACCCAACACGTTTTAGACATCATAATTTTCTCAGATTTTTATTAATTAAATATTAATGCCCAAACCTCTCACATTAGACTGACAGTTTGCGGCTACTGGTTAGGCCGGTTGGTTCCGGGCAGGTTTTTGTCGCAAACTGAGTCTAACCTCGGGTTTCAAGCACGTTATGACTAACTTCTCACATTAGAACCTATTGTTTGCAACCACTGGAATATGCCGGGTGATTCCAGGCAAAATTACACCGCAAACTCATTCTAACCTCGAGTTAGCCATGTTCATCTTTGCGGCCAATTAATTAATGATTTACCATTTATACCCACGCCTAATATACATGTCAATTATTCATAGCTAGTTCGGATTATGTCAATAACAGACTGAATATATCAGCTTAACAGATATAGTAGATAACAGATTTTCGCAGATTAGGCGTCTTAACGGATTCAGCAGATTAAGCAAACTAGCAGATTTAGCAGATAACAGATTAGGTATCTCAACAGATTTAGTTTAGCAGATTTGGCATTTTCAACAAACTTAACAAATGACAGATTTGGCAGATGAACAAATCTAGTAGACTAGGCAGTAGAGCAGAACTAGCAGATTAAGCAATGTAACAGAATAGCAGATTAGGCAAATATAGCAGAACTAAATAGCAGATTTTATTATTCCTTAAGGTTTCATTGACCCATCTTGCCTAATTATAAATTTGGCCTAAGTTTGCATGCCTAAATAATTGTCGTGGTTCACAATATGATTATATACCAAATATAGCCATCTATTACTATGCATGTCATATATCCCAAAGATCCCTTACTTAGGTGTTTATTTACATTAATAGATACCCTACTCTCATGTAAATTTTTATACCTAAGCCATATTCTTTTTTATCACAAATCATATGTTCAATACCCATTTATGTTATAAATACAACATGTCCAGTCATATGTCTCAAATTTATGTTCTAACTACAGTCCATGTTCTTTCCTCAAATCAGTCACCTATTGGTCATGACCAATTTATGCATCATTCATTTTACTGTCCCTATCAATTTAGTGTAGGTTAATCTCTTATGAGATTGGCTCAGGCTCGTGGTAGCCTGGCTATAGAACAGAAAGAGGAAAGAGATACAAAATAAGATAGATCTAAACATAACAGAACAGATATAACCTCAGATTCAGATTTACAATTCATGTCACAATCAGAATTAACGTTTATATCGGAAAATAACTGTACTTGCCTTGGTTGGATTAAAGAAAGAACTTTAATTGTTGTAGAATCGTTGCAGAAGCTTTAATCTCTAATTTGAATTGAGTTGCTTAGGTTGATGTTGATTAGCTTCTAGTTTTGATTCCAACAGAGTAGCGACGCCATTTTTATTTTTACTTAGAACAGAGGCAGAGAAGAAGCAGAATAGAATTGTGTGTAGGGAAGGCTAGGTCTTAGGTTGTTTTTATAGGTGTAGCAATTCATTTCAGCCATCAGATTAACCCTAAAACCAATCCGGACCATCAAAAATCGTCCCTGGGCTTCAAAAACGTGTTCTGGACCGAAACAGGCCGACCAGGTCGACCTGTAGGGGGGGAGGTCGACACTATAGTCGACCCCCATAGGGAGGTCGACTCCCAGGTTGACCCCTTGGTCGACCTGGCCCCCAGGTCGACCTGCCCAGTTCTATGCTGATAGAGACCTTCTGAATCTTCTACAGGCCATAACTTCTTCATCCGGACTCCGATTTTTGAAAACTCGGACTCTATTTCATGTAAAATTTCGAGAGGAACGCAATGGTGATGTCCATTTTACCTAATTCCTGATTCTTAAATTAATTATCCTCATTTTACTATCTTTTCCGTTACACACACCATTATCGAACTAATTTTTCTTCTCTTTCATGTATTAATTAATTCTTCTTATGCATCACCATTATTTACCTATCATAAGCATATTTTCGTTTATTTCATTTTTAATTATACTTAAAAATCCGGGGTGTTACAATTAGGGATTTAATTTCAAATAGATCTGAAATCAAGACTTGTTAAATATACAAATAGGTAATATAAAATGGTGTTTATAAATATAATGAGTAAATTATCAAGGGATAATTTGAATATTTGAATTCAAATAGAATTGAATATGGGAAATTCAAATAGAATTGAATTAGAATTTGAATATATAAGTCGATGAGGAAACGAGCTTAAAAATAGAATTAGATTTGGTTCATGAGTAGATTAAAATATATTTGAACATGTCAGGTTCAAAGTGAAATTGGCAAAAGAGTTAATTAGCAAACTCATTTAATGAATTAAGTTAAAACGATTAAATCAAATTGACTTTGAATAAGTAAATTTAACTTGTGGCCTCATATTCGAATCGAATATGAAACCTGAGTTAGAAAATGGAACTTAATTAGTTTATGAGTAAGTTGAAATATATTTGAAACATGTTATATTCAAATATACAAGTGAAATAGACAAAGAGTTAATTAACGAATTAATTAACGAGTTGAGTTAAAACGAGTGTATTAAGTTGAAATGAATTAGAAATGTATGGATATACATGAGACAGGTATGGAATGAAGTTAATAAAGATATATATTAGAATGCCCGACAAAAACGTATGTATTTAATTCGTATATGAGATTTATGCGCCGTATCGGTAAGCCGCTTGGCTTTTTGATTTTCTTTTTGAATGGAGAGGCCTGTGTGGCGGTTTGGGGATTTTCCCGATGCTCTCGGTACAAAGGAGGTTATGGTGAATTTTTCCGGGAAATTAAGGAGTTCGAATATTTTAAGAAGATTTGATAAACTAGAAATCGATATATCGATATGTATAGAATTCGATAATGAAACGAACTTAAAATAGGATATTATAAACGAAAAGGAATTTTATAAATAAAATCCTGGGAGGTATACGTTTTAAGGTGAACGATGATTTAAAAGCAAATGATTTGAAGATTTACATGATCGCATTGATAAGAAGTTAATCAAATGGAGTTAAAGAAATAGAGTTTAGCAGAATAGGAAACTTACTGGGAATTAGTTGAGCTGAACGACCTTTTGAGTATCTGATGTTGGTTTCGGCCTTTGGGATTTATACTTAGGAAGTTGTTCTCTTACTAGTTTACAGTTAGAGTCTGATGGATGTGGAAGAATAGTGATATGTAAATATGCAATGGGAATGTTTTCCAGAGTTAATAACATATATTTTCTAAACATAGAAAATAAGGAAATATGAATATATATATATATATGCTTGATGATGTGATCGATAATTCCATTCGGAAATAAGATCATTGTGTGTACACGTACATTTTTCTTTTGATAGTTAAATCACTAACTATCAATGCTTTGACCATTTTAACGTTGTCAATATGGAGAGACCGGTTGGATTATTATCCGAAGAACCACTCTGTATTGGCATAAGAGTTGCGAACCAAGTATGTTGAATATATCGAAGACAAAGTAAAGTGCAAGGGCTGTTGTATAAGTCCTAGGTAGAGATTGCCTAGGATGGATGTACTGAATAGTGCCTTCGATTTCGTTCAGTCCCAGAACGAACGTATATGGACGAATGTCTGACAGAGTATTTCCAATGATCGAATGGGTTGGTCTGTATAAATATATATGGTTGCAATGGATTTATTCCCTTAGCATAATATCCAGAATATTTGTGCAGATCAATTAGTGATTAACGGATCTGATAATGTGGCATTCAAAGTGATCGTGTTATCAATGAATGGAAAGTAATCGTAGCCTCTGGCCTCAACAACCGAGAAATGACAAAAATCGGGCAGGTAGCATGGCTATGTGGTTAGCTCCCATTAGGGTGTATCATCACCTATCTAGAGATTCATTTAATTCCTTATTCTATTTGATGCTGTCCTATTCGAGAAACAGTTGTTGATCCCAACCGTTGGTGATATACATTCGATACACTCAAGCGAAATGAGTGGTCGGTCATGTGTGGCTGAGTTGCAAGATGTTCTTGTTGAACTCGGTGTATTCTCCTCCGTGCTTGTGGTTTTGATTGTATATTATATATGTGGAACGTGAGATGCAAACGTTCCACTAAGATTCTATTTATTTGATTTAGACACTATTATAGTATTGAAGAGTTTTGATATAAAGATCATTTTGGATACTCATAAGGGAAAACCGTTCTGTGTTATACGGCGTGGTCTTATGAGATATCGTTTATTGCCTAAAGAGGTTACAAAACTGTTTACTCATACCGGTCCTATGACTGATCCGGAGTTTATTTTCTATGTTTCCCTTAAACTCTTGGGTGCTCAAATTTGTACGAGCAGTCAAGTAGTTCAGGATTTACAGATATTCTTGGAGGAGCTTGGAGCAGGAGGCTTCAGCGTTAGTTATCTAGTGTTATTTCCGCTGTATTGTAAGTGTTGTACTCTGATGATGATGTTTGTATATACAGTTCAAATTTTGTATTCCAAAATCTGTTATATATATTATATTTTGTTCCGCTGCAATGTGAGATTCTGTGTTGTGTTTCTGGTCTTTTTCTTCTATTCTAAGTTTCTTTCTATTTCTCATCTTCTAACTTCTTTTTATTAATGATTCGTATTTTCGTGATATTTGGGTTGGACGTATGTTGTATTTGGTTAACTAAGATATTATGGATTTGCGGGTCATTACAAAACTGCTCCTTAATTTTCTGTTTTAGATTTCCTGCATTTTCTTCTTGCTA
Source organism: Allium sativum (assembly GCA_030737875.1). Classification (NCBI taxonomy): domain Eukaryota; kingdom Viridiplantae; phylum Streptophyta; class Magnoliopsida; order Asparagales; family Amaryllidaceae; genus Allium; species Allium sativum. The sequence continues at coordinate 328,869,154 of CM060926.1, forward strand.
TTTGAATTATAAGTTGGACTTGAGTCTTGGTGGTATGCTTGTTCAAGTAGTATACCTTGGATGGTTTTCTTGTTTGGTATGATGTAGGAATTATTGATTTGTTAAATCAAAACTTAAGTACAAAGTGTTAGAGGGAGTATTACCTGACAGTGTTTCCAGACCCTGTATTTAGTTTGAAAACTCTTCAAATCCTACATAGATCAGTGAACATAGGTTAGGGATTAGAAGTAAGATGTTATACTATTTTTAAAACCCTTTTCCCTTATCATATAAGTGTTTAAAATGAAACAAAACCTTACCAAAACCATTACTATCTTTTAAAAAGCAAAAGCACAGGAAGCTCTTTGTTTCAAAATTCCAAGGTGGATTTTCAAATCACATAAAAACTAGTTTTTATTACATAATCATATTGAGGTAACAAAATGATGATTTTTGAAACAAAAATCAAGATTTTTAACAGTGTAGATCAAGAGAAATCAAGAGATGGACGAAAGTTCAACTTTGGTGAACTTCCGGCGCATCCCTTGATGGGAGGTGATGACGTTCGGCCTGAAGGAGTATGGAAGGATGTAGTTCATAGGAAAAATATAAGTATAATTTTAAATTAAGTTGATTTCAAAATAAAGGAGAAAATAGGGTTTAATTTGGTTTTTGGGTTCGGTTTGGGTTCACTAGAACTGCACTTCGTCGGAGGAGTTAGGGGGGTGCGGTCCAGGTGGGACAGTGGTGTCTGGGTGGTGCGGTGACGTGGCCAGGAGGTGGTGGTGGCACGTGGTCGAGGGAAGGCCTGGCGAGGAATTTACTGGGCGGTGTATTTTTGGAAGAAAAGGATGCCACGGCCAAATCACTGTAGGTCCAAGGGGGAGGTGATCGGAAGATGTCGACGTGGTCAGGGAGTAAAGAGTGATCGGTATGGATGATCAGTAGTGGTGGTTAGGGCCTGGCGTGGTTGTGCACATGCACAACCATGGAGGAAAGAGGAAGAAGAAGGAGGGGTGGCACTGGGATTTCTAGGTGATCATACGTGTTTTTAACGAGGTGGTATTTTGGTACTTGGTAAGTACCAGGGTATTGGGTACTTTGGTCTGCGCATGGGAGCTTGGGTGGACCGGGCAAGTAAAAATGAGGAGTTTTGAACCTGGTACTTTGGCAAGATGATCAAATGATCGGACGAGCCAAAAACATGGTGCTTCGGGTGATTTGGCAAGGCGCACACCATGGTTTTTAACCTGGTACTTTACCAAAAGTGGCACTTTGCCATTTAAACCTTAAAATGAAGATTTTTAAATATATTTTAAATTCAAACTAGTTTTAAATTAAATAATGGTTTAAATAAAATAAGAAAATTAATATTTAAATAAAAATAGAATTTTTATTTAATTTAGCCAATTTAGAAAAGGAGTGAATCAGGATTTATCGCAGTTTTGTCAAGGACTGAAATTCAAATACAGAAACTGTAATTTTAAATTAAATTATAAATTTAATTTATAATGAGAATTGGAAGAGAAATTTTCTAATAAAATATTCAAACTGTAAAATCAACAAAAGGAAAGTCGATCAAGTGTAAAGGATCGGATATGGTTTCGACAAGAAGTGGAGAAGTCAGCACAGAAGCTGTAATTTTGTTAAATTATAAATTTAGTTTATAATTTAAATTAAAATTTATTTTCTAGTGAAATATTTAGATTTTAAGCAAAACAAGGTAGAGAGACCGTATGTAACACATACGCTGGAATTTGTTAGTTTTAATCTATAATCTAAAATCTCTGATATAAGAACTGATCATGAACAGTTTTGTACTTTTTAAAACAAGAACTGTGCATAATGTTTTTAATCAGGTTTAGACTGATAAATAAAAAGGAGGAACTTTATCAGTATAGAAAGAAGAATAAATAAATCAAGAATGAAGGATCAAAGGGAAAATTTGACGAGAAAAATACCAAGTGTAAAAGTTGGAAATAAATGATTAAATCATAATTTAAGTTATTTATGGATAATCAGATTAAGTAATAATGATGAGAAATATTTTTCTAAGGAAAATTAAGGTAAGTATTCATTTTAAAGGTGACAAAAAAATGGGAAGAAAAACCGTGTGCGACGCACACACTGAAATTGTTCATTTTTAAGACATGATCAAAATACCAGATTTAAGCTAGATAATCATATAGTGTTTAGTTTGACTGCAATTATATATGTAAATTAGTTTATAATCATGTTAGATTAATGATTTTAAAAAGAAAAATGTTCGTTAATCATTTCAAAGAGGCTGGAATAAATATTTCACTTTGATTTGATTATACGCCGCACGTCAGAGATTTTTAAATTGAAGACGACGAGATAAAAGGGCTATTTTTAAATAGTGCCTTCGGTTTGTCCAGTCCCAAGACAACTTGTATAAACGAATGTCTGACAGAATATTTCTAAAGGAACCACGTACGTTGTTTTCTCCAAACGTACCAGTTGCTGGCACAGAAGGGAAACTTCTTTAGCCTAACAACCAAAGTATTTTTGTGGAAATCAATTAGTGATTTCCGATGGATCTGACGATGTGGCATTCAAAGAAATTAAACAGATATGATGGAAAGGTAAGTCTAGCCTCAAGCCTTACACCCAGGAAATGACAAAAATCAGGCAGGCAGTATGGCTATGTGGGTCGCTCCCATTAGGGTGTAGCATCACCTATCTAGAGAAATTCCTTTTGTATCTTAATCTATGATTTTGTCCATTCGGGAATGGTTGTCGTACACAACCATTGGTGATATACATTCGATACACTCAAGAGAAATGAGTGGTCGGTCATATGCGGGCCGGGTTGCAAGACGTTCTTGTCGAACCCAAGTGTATTTGCCTCTAGAGATACATCATCGGAAGGTGGTCCCATACCTTGTCATAGTTGGAAATCCAATTTCCATAAGCGCCAAGCGGTTTTTATTTGTACACTATATAGGAGAATGTGAGATGCAAGCATTCTTCTATATTCTAATTTATTTGTGAAAAACTTATAGACACTATGATAATATCTGATTTCAAGTATACAAAGTGTTTTGATTTCATAAGATAAGAACCCATTCCGTATTCACGACGTGGTCTTATGAGATGTTTTCATTCCTTAAAACTGTTTTTTTAAACTGTTTACTCATACCAGTCACCTGACTGACCCGGAGTTTATTTTTCTGTGTTTCCCTTAAACTCTTGGGTATTCATAACGCTTGTTATGAATAGACAAGTGAATCAGGATTGGATAAAACACGAGAAGCTGGGATGGAACTTTCTATTTGCTGATCTACTTATCTTATCTACTATATAATTAAGTCTGCAAGTTAGTCGTCCATGATATGTATAATCAAGAATGTACTATGAATGGCTTGTATCACTAGATATATGGTGCTATGATGTAATATGTTCCGCTGTGTAATATTATGAAGTATCATCTTTTGTAAAAATTCCGCTGTGAGATTCTGATGTTTCTGTGATTTTATCTTCTACTTATTCTTATTCTTATTAATGACATGACTTCCGGTGTGTTCGGAAGTTGGGTCGTTACACCTAACATAGATATTCTCAAACCCCGACAAATCATAGACAAATGAGCCGTGCCCCCAATGGGGTTTGAGACAACAACGGGATCCAAAACCATACTAGTACTAAGGTGAAGAGACTCAACCACATAATCAAATATAAAAGAATTTGAAGCGCCAGAATAGAAAAGAGTCCTAACTGGATGATTGGAAAGAGAAATCAAACCTTCGACAGAAACTTTCCTACCTCTATCTGGCGCGTTGGCCACGAGAGCATGCACCTGTCCTCCAGAAGATCCTGCCCTTTGACCTTGTCCTTGCTTCTTCGGACAATCCTTAACAAGATGTCCGACCTCTCAACAATTGAAACAAGCGTTCTTTCTTTTCTTGCAATCCTTGATCATATGACCCTCGCATCAGCAATGATGACATTTCCTCTTATCTCGAGTTTTGTCGTTCTTACCACCCTTCTTTTGTTGTTGTTGTTCTTTCTTGGGCCACATTTTCTTGTTTTATGTTTCCTCAACTTTTGCCTCTTTCTTTTCGCCCTTATCTTCCTCATGCATTAATACCATATCAACGAGTTTCTCAAAAGTTGCTCCCATCGGAATATGAGACAAAGCCAACCCATGGAGGGGTTCATTCAATCCTCTAACAAACCTCAAAGCTTTCTTGTGCAGGGTATCTACTAATTCCAAACCAAACCTCGCCAATTGATTAAACTTATAAACATACTCCCTAACAAACATGCCTCCCTGCTTAAGTGCCAAAAACCTTTCCATTTGCATACTTTGCTCGGCTTGAGAAAGAAACGTCTTTTCGAATCTCTGTCGGAAATCATCCCAAGTCTCTACTGGACGCCCTGCTTGTGTCACTTCCCATCAAAATGAAGCCTCATCTTTCAGTTGCCAAATGGCTAACTGGATCTTCCTACGAACGTCAACCTCAAAAATTCCAAACAAATCCTCTGTCTTTTTAAGCCAATTCCTTGCCTCTATGAAAGTCTCAATTCTCGGAATGGCTTTCCTCCCATAGCATAGAAATATTTGGATATCTTAGAGGAATTATCAGTACGTGGAGGAGGAGGAGGAACAGCGGTTGCAGTTGGGGGAGGATTTTTTGCTTGTCCCTCGGCAGGTGTCGTATCCTCTAGATACCTATGAAACCAAGCTGGTATCTGAATGCCTTCAGGAATATTAGGTTCCCCGGATATGCTAAAAAGAAAAGGAAAAGGGATTCAAACAGAGAATCGAAATATATTTCATATGGCTTAGGGGAATATGTTTTTCAAAATAGACTTTTCTTTTGAAAATGCCATCTTTTAAAACCTTTTTGAAAACAATTTTCAAAAACTTTTACCCAATCTGGTAACCTTCAGCTCTGATACCAAATGTGACACCCCACGTTCCATTAATGTCACTCTTTATCAGAATGCATTAAGTTTCGTGAAGCGTTATAGGCAAACAGAAACAGAAACATCACAAGAAAAATATAAAATAACAGCGGAATTAAAAACTTTATTAAATAGAAAAGCTTTGTGGTCCAAACCCAATTACATAATAAGTCTGAAATAATGAAAACATGAAACTTCTATCTTGTACCAAAATTATCATCAGAGTACAATAATACATAAAAAGAGCATAATTCCCAAAGTATAGCCATAGTAGAGCAAATACAAAATCGAGCAATACATCTAAGAAGCTCCTAGAAGAAAAGAAGAATTCTGATCAAGCTTGAGTATTCCCACCCTGAGAACCTGGGGGGACGGAAGAGAAAGAAGAGGAAACAAAATGGTTTAGTCATAAAGTCTGGCGAGTCCAGTTACTTTTAGCATATAAATAAGTAAAAGCAGACATGTATATAAGTTGGATAAAGATAACAATGTCATAAGGTAGGTATAACTGGACAAACAGAACAGAACATGTATTGCGCTTCTTTAATACTTTTCTCTACACCAATACTAGTATAACAAGATGATCCCAACAAGTGCAAGATGGTAGACGTAGGTGTACTTCTAGTGAGAGGTTTAACCCTATACAATAACAAGCAGCCCAATAGAACTGACAGGTGTTAACCCCCGAACGACAATAATGGGCTATAAACAAGCAAGACCAGTTGTACCCCAATTACTACCCCCAATCGATTGGCTCTCTAACTCGTAGATACCATGTGTTGGCCCCATAGTAGGATGTATCACTTCCTAAAATGGAAACTCTTTGTTTACAAGACGTGCACAACTATATCCACTGATGTCATAGCGTCTTATCTTCCCTAGGAAGCGGACCCATGCATGCAAAAGACTTTGTTGGAACGCACCATCAACAACCTCACTTAAGTGACCTTTTATAATCAGCTTAGTAAGTGTTCCCAGACCCCAACCTAGTTCAGGGTTCCCCGTTTGATATCAAGACGGGTTACTGACTGAATGGGTCCCACACAACATATGATACAAGCTTCCCCCCAGGCTTGCATCCCCGCTACTAGGATTTCAACAGGTTATGCCTACTGGTTTAACAAGATTGCATAACCCCATAGGTTAAGTTTGGCGAGTTCATACGTGTAACCAGTCCCCATATATTTAACAAGATTAACTTAACCCTCCCACTATTTCTAGTAAGTTTACTTAACCCCTACTCCTGTTAACAGGTTCCTGTAATCCTTATGGATTCAAATAGGTTAAGTATTACTAGTTCATCACCATTTATTAATTTATGATTATAATGCGCTAGACCTCCTACATTAAGTCTACCACCTGTGGATGTTGGATATGTCGGTTGGGTCCGGACAGACTTCTTCCACAAGTTGGACTTAACCTCGTGTCTTAGCACGTTACGTGTTTATGCACTTAGACCCCTCACATTAGATTTACCACTTGTGGATGCTAGATATGCCGAGCGGTTCTGGGAAGGCTTCTACTACAAGCGTAATCTAACCTTGTGCCTAAGCACGGTTACAGTTTCTAATTACTGTAAATCTAGGCATTTTCATTATTAACCAATTATCATGTTTTATTATGCCCACAATCCATGTTCGTTCCATGATACAATTATGCCCCAGACCAAGGTTTAGATCAAGATATAGATTTTGTCCCCAAATCTCAAGTTTTGGCTCAAGGCATAAATTATGCCCGAAATTCCCAATCATGTTTACAATATGAATAATGTCCCAAATTAATCATTCCGAATCATTCCCAAATTCATGCATTCGTGTATTTCAGCGATAGGCCTAGGCTCGAAGGTAGCCTAGCTATAAAAACAAAAAGGGAAGAAAGGGAGAGAAGAAAACAAGAATAGGGATGGTAAATAAAACTGGCATATGATGACATAATTAAGCAAACTAACATAATAGGCATAAGGTGACATGATTAGCAAACTAATAGAATATGGATGTCGTAAATAGGCATATAGGCACTAATCAATAGATCAGGTGTACAAGTAATGACAGAACTGTTATGATTCAGGTTACTAATAGGCATAGGCTTAGATTCAAACTTATAAACATGTCAAGATTACATTTTAGGTGTTTATATATAAAAGCAACATAAACTCACTATGATTGGGTCTAAAGAACAGAAGATTGATTGTAGATGTTGTAGCATAGATCTCTGAATTTTTATAACTTGTTTGTCGAAGAAGAATAGGCTAGATCAAACTAAGTTGGGGCAGCACCTCATTATCTCCATTATTTTTTGTGCATAAAAACAATGAGAATGAGGTCCTATTTAAAGCCTAAGGTCAACGAATCTCATTCAAAATTGTGTCCAGGTGCAGAGCAGGAATCTACCCAGATCTCGGGGGGTCGACATGGGGGTCGACACCCATGGGGAACGGGGTCGACCGCTAACGGGCCGATTCACCCCTTCCACGCGTCGTTTGATTTTGAATTCTGGATATTATATATATGGCTTATGTGTATATAAACTTCAGACCTTAGTATCTTCTTCATACAATATCCTTTTTTAACAAACTCGGAGTCTATCTCAAGCAAAATTCTGAGACAAACAAAATGGTTTAGTCCCTTTTACTTAATTCCGAATATTTAATTAAGTATTCCTTAGTTTATCATTATTGTGTTCTTAGAATTACGGGGTGTTACATGTAGTGTAGGATGACAGTGAGGTCGGTTGTAGTTTTCATGGTGCATGGTGAGAATTAAGAGGAAAGAGAAGGTAGGAAGGGTGGGTTTTGTTCTTGGCCGTGTACTGGCATTTGAGGGAGAAGAATTATGAGAGTATACTAGTGATTAATTTAATAATTAGTTACGTAATTATATTTGATTAGTTCAATTTCTTGAAAAAATTGTTACTCACTTATGCGAGGCAGGATTCAGACATTGTCAGATCCATTAAACTTGTATCGTCGATAGCTTTGCATAAGAGTTGGATAGGTAGATTTATGAAGTTATTGGAATTTGGGTTGTTCGTTCACTTTTAATTCAAAGAAGAATGCGACAGAGATAACTGAAATCTCGATGAGTAAAATTCACATTTTTGATTTACCAATATTTCATAGAGTAGATTAAAAGATTGATTATCTACTTGTTTTTGAAAACTGATCGTTGTTTGGCTTGGTTATATTATTATATTACCAATTTGCCTGTATTGAATTGACATAACCAATTAATTGTTTGAATTAAATATAGAATCAGGAGATAACATCTTGAAATCCTATTACTTTGTTTAAACCAGATTAAGGATCAGGATGTAGCATCTCGAATTGCTATTAGACATTTTTTGAGTTTATTTTATATTCAATTTTTGCAAGTATCTTGTTATATGCGAATTTTTGAATATAGTTAAATGAATACGTTACTGATCCTGACTAATAAATTTAAAATGTATGCTTAGTGTTATCTATTTGACAAAATAAACACAATTTAGAAATTGATTGAACTTATTCTAATTGACAAAAAGTTAGCAGAATAAACTGCCTTTCTGCTATTTTATTATTTTAGATGTTTTGTTCGCATTCATTTTCATATATTCATTTATTGTTCGTATGTACTTATGTATATTCTCATATTTCTTATATTATCGAAGATTGAATAAAATTAGTCATCCTATTTAATTTAAGCCTGAGTTGTCATAGAATCGATATTTGAATAAAATTATCATTTTAATTAATAATATTTATAAATTTAGTCATTGTTCGAGTTAACAATTACGAGATTTAAATACTTATTTTAACTGATGATAATTGAGTTTAAATATGCATTTAATTAATGAATTGGAATTTGATTATTCATTTCAAGCAATGATAATTGAATTTACTTATTTATTAGGTTATTGAAATTTATTAATTAGTTTTGAATGAATGAGGTTTTAGTTTAAATTCTTATTTTAACCAATGAGGATATAATTTAATTAAGTTATATTTTGTTTAATGTTCCTAAAATAAAATAAATTTGGTTTAATGAAAGTGAATAAAAATAGTTTAATTTATTGAATTAAAATGTTTGAGAATAATTAAATAATTTAAGGATTTAAAAATTAATAAACTAAATAAAGGGTTGAAATTAATTCATTATTTTATTTTAAAGTGATTAATTACCTTACTGGATAATTAATTTAGTTTTATACTTTATAAATAAAGTGTGTAACCAATTTATTTTTCTTTGGGAAAATGAGTTGAGTTTAAAGTTATAAAAAGAGTATTAAGAAATGTCTTTCACGATGACCTGCAGTTTGTTTAAAGTTTATTAAAATATTTAAGTTTGATTCATTATCCTTTAGGGATAAATAATATTATTTAGATTTTTTAAATGATTGCTTTGAATAAGAGGTCCTTTTTATTAGAAATGGTTTGAAAGTAAAATCTCAGTGTAAATTGTTTTGTTGAAAAGATGTTTAAATAACATTGGTTTTGGCCATTCTTTAAAATATACTTAGAATTATAATTATCTCTTTTTAATTAATATTTCAAAGAATATTATTAAAAGTTTATTTCTCAAATATTTGAATGTGAAAACCAAGCACAAGTTCAAATTTTGAAGTTTAAAAGTTTTTGGTACAGTGTTAAAAGAAAATTTCCACAAACTATATCACGTATAAGGAAATATTTAGTTATACCCTTATCACCAGATGTTGGAGTATAAAAACATTCCTCTATCTCAAAGATAGAAAACATTGTTAAGACAATACCTAAAGGTGTCACTACCTCTACTTTCCAAGCTTTGTTTTTAATCGAGAAATAATACAAGTTTGGAATCAACAAATAATGATATGTAAGGAATGTGATTTAATTTCAATATCTGATCATTTTGGATTTTGTAATAGTTGATTTAACAACCATTCGTTCATCTTCTTGAGTTGTATCATCAAATTAAAATGACTTGCTGCTCTTTGAGCACCGCTATCCTTTATTTGAAATGGCTGCACAAAAAGAGAAAACGGAGTCAAGCTATGTGGGGTTGCTCCCATTAGGGTATTATCACATATACTCTAGATTGGATTCAGTTGTATTCGCACGTAGATGTGAAATACTCGGATTATTGGATTTTTATGGGGTTCTCAATATATTATATGGGTATACTTTCACTTAGAGGAGTGCACTCTCATAGTCATTATTTGTTGGAAAATTTCTCATTCAATTCCTTTGATTCCAGATTTCTATATTTCCTATTTTAAATTTGCATCAGGAAGATACAAGCCCTTCACGATGTTTAATTACTTTAATCCACGGTGAGATCCGATGTTGTTGTAAGTAACCTAATCCGCGGTTAATGGTGTGGTCTCATATTTTTTTGAGAAATTAACCATTCCTTGTTCAATCGAATTTTTTTGATAAGTATCTTTGTTTCCATCAAGAAGTGTTGTGCGCTCTTCTCGATGCATTGTTCTATTGCTTCCTTTATGTTAGCATTCTTGTATATGGCATTTATTCCTTGCTTATTTCAGTATTTATGTGGTGTTGATGTTTATATATATGTTGTAATCCTTGTGAGGTAAAACCCATTCCATGGTCAATGGTGTGGTCCCATAGAATTATTGTATATTTCCTTTTACTCGTTTTTTTTTTCACACTGGTTTTCCAGATTGACCCGCGTGTTATTTCATTATTACACATGAGTTAGACCAGGCTTGTTTTCAGGTTGTCGTCAAATGGTTATGGAGCTCATGGAGTGTAGTTGGAGGTTCGTCTATCGTATAATTTTTGTTCCGCTGTATTATATTTACCAATCAGCATTTGTAAGGTTAGAATTTTATAATTATCCAGTGGTTACAATTTGTTTTTAACATCGATATAAATTGTATCTTAGAATGACAGTTCACCTGTCATTATTATTTTATGTTACCGTTTCCAATGTGAGAATCTACATTTCTTTTTGTTCTTTTTCCTTTTTGTTTTAACCCTAATAATCTATGTTTCTATGATTGATATTCGATATTGAAATATGCTGATCTTATTTGGTATCGACTTTTGATGGTTATAAAGGCAGATCTTTACAACCTTCATACTTTAATTTAAAAACATGGTGAATTAATACTTTAAAAGCTTAAAGTTATAGTATGAGGTATCACTATTACAAAGAGGCGATAGCCATTTAAAACATCTTGGTATTTATAATTTATAATATGTTAGCCTACTTTGTGAACTAGGCTACACAAAGATTAAAAGATCAAAAAACAAAGGACGCTTTCTTCAAGAATCGGATCGGATCGGATTTCTTATAGTCAAGGCAGAACAACATAAAGCGGAAAAAGAGGGAGCATATACCACACCGGATTGGTTAGGTTAATGTAACAACCCGAAAATCTGGGCCAGTTTAATTTTTTTTATTTTGGCAATTTTAGCGAATTTTGATTATTTAAAATGAATTATTTTAAATAATATCGACGAGAAAATTATTTTGAATAGAATTCGATCGTATATATTATATACGTCGTCGTTAGAATATAAATAATTATATATAATTATAAATAGGAATTGAAAATGGCGTGGTAGTTCGATAATTCGATTTCAAACTTCAATTGGATGTACCGGGTGCAAAACAATCCGGATTTTAATGAAACCAAAAACATTAGGATCTAATTGATGATATCTTTCCAACGAATCCGAAAAATTGAAATTTCATAGCGGGAATCAAAAGATATGTCCAGTTGAAAATTCTGAATAGTCGCTATGGAATTCAGGCCCTTAAAAATGGAAATTTTGCAAGCGACCTCGGATTTCGACGAAACCAGTTTTGTTGGGTCTGTGATGTCGAATTATTGCTAGGTTTCAAATTTCATAATTTTTCGAATCAATATGTGAGCGTGGCAAAGGAAAACGCGTTTGACCAGTTTCAGTTGATTTTAATCGACTTGAAATTGGTCATTTTTCCAACGGTCTCAGAATTCGACGAAACTAGTTTTGTTAGGACCGTATCCTCAATACGAAGCTAGAAAATATTTTTCGGGAATTTTTCAAGTTAGTATGTGGCCCCGGTAATTTGAAATGTACGTTTAAAATTCAATATAGTGATTTAAATGTAAATTCATCGGAAACTGTTCGAAACGATCGAATTAGCTTACGATACATATCCCATTGTGTTCGGAATGGGGTTGAAACGCTATGGACGACAGGCGGTGGGCCTCGTTTAGAGGTCGTATGTATAAGTCAACTTTTAGAAATTAAATAATAATAAAATAAAATAAAAATATCTCTTCCTTTCTCCTTAATCCCTCTGCCCCCCCCCCCCCACGTTCAAAATCATTTCAAAGCAAAAAGGAAAAAAAAGGACAGAGCCTCCCCCCCCCCCCGTCGACGTTCATTGCCGCGCCGCCCAGAGTGCCCGCCTCCGCCAAGCCCCTCCCCTTCCGATCCACCTCCTCCCGTTCTCCTTCCTCCCCTACTTTCTGCTACCTCGCGACCGTGAGGGACCCGCACCCCAAAACCCATCGCAGCCCCAAAAACTCCGCCCGCCTCCACCTATTGCCGCCCCTCCGACGCCGACGAGCATCTCCAGCACCCCCACGCAGCAGCTCCGCCCCTTCCTTGCCCGATTCGAAGTACGTATTTCAATTTGAAGTGTGTTCGCAGATTTTTAATTACTGTATGATGATAAAGACCCGATCTTTATATAGTTATTAGTGAAATAAAAATTCAATTTTATTTTTATTTTTATACGTATGAAAGAAAATGAAAAATGTGATTTTTATATATTGAACATCGAAGTAAAAATGTGATTTTTATATATTGAACATCGAAGTAAAAATTCGATTTTTATATATTGAATAGCATAGTAAAAATTCGATTTTTATATATTGAATAGCGAAGTAAAAATTCGATTTTTATACATTGAATAGCGAGGTAAAAATTCGATTTTTATATATGTAGTGGCTACGGGCGAAGAAAGTGATATGAGACGAGAACAGTGAAGATTTCCTACATTAGAAGTGCCGTGGAGTTAGGATAGCTATCAGTGAGAACTTCTCACCTTTCAATTTAATTTTTCTAGTTATATATATATACTAGGATGCAGACGGTGTTTAGTAGCACCCGACACCCGTCATCCACATACCATGGATGGCTTGTTTGTTTAATTGTTTGGTTGTGTAGTTGGTTAGATTATTTGGTTTGAATTGAATTGTTGGGTGAAATGAAATTGATTTGATTGATGTGTGAATGGCGTGGGCCTTCACTAGACCGGGGATAAGGCTAGCCCTTGTCCCGTTTCTAGTATCGTGCCGTTATGCCGCCGGAATTTTCTAAAATATGTTAGAAAAATAAAAATATCATTTTATTGAATAAATGAACCGAATAGAATATTCATAGTTTGAATAAAATATTTTGGTCGTTAAAAATATAATTTTTAACGTGAATATGAATAAATAAATATTCATTTACAAACCTGACGGTTTGTTTATGTACACCTATTTGAAGGACATTGATTGGGACGATAAATTTTACACATCGCCCAACTGCACAAATAAAAATCTGTGTTTGATTGCTTGAAACCCCACATGGGTATTGGGATGATATTTGACGTACACTAATCCCGATTGTTTAGCTGTATGTCGATCGATTGATTGACAGGCTGTTATAAGCGTTGAATATTTATATTTGATGCTTATACAGTGTAGAATGCACTTTGGATGATGGTTGATTATTCATCGTTGTTATTGAATACATGTGTTGTAGAAAACCCATATAATTAACATTATATGGTAATTGATTGGGCCTCATTCCAATTTAGAAAATAAAGAATATTATAAAATAAAGGTTCATGTGTTGACTGTACTCATCCGTTGAGATTAGTCATGTGTTGAACGAAATATTTTAATAATAAAAATTTACATCTTTATCAATATAAAATAAAGGTTCATGTGTTGACTGTACTCATCCGTTGAGATTAGTCATGTGTTGAACTAAATATTTTAATAATAAAAATTTACATTTTTATCAATATAAAATAAAGGTTCATGTGTTGACTGTACTCATCCGTTGAGATTAGTCATGTGTTGAACGAAAATATTTGAAACGAAATATTTGAATTAGAAATATTTGAAATAGAAATATTTGAAATAGAATATTCGAAAATAGAAATATATGAAGCCGTGTTGATTAGATTGACGCCATTTTGACGCGAACGATATTTATATCGATTATATTAGTTTTTAAATTTGATTTGAAATGAATTTGAATTGAATTGAAAAGGAATAGAAAACCAATTTGAATTGAATCGAATAGAAAACCAATTTGAATTGAATCGAATAGAAAACCAATTTGAATTGAATCGAATAGAAAACCAATTTGAATTGAATCGAATAGAAAACCAATTTGAATTGAATCGAATAGAAAACCAATTTGAATTGAATCGAATAGAAAACCACTTTGAATTGAATCGAATTGAAAACGAATTCGAATTGAATTTAAAACGAAGTGAAATGAATTCAAATTGAATTGAAATTTGAATTGAATAGAAATGAGTTTTAAAACGAATTTATAAAGAAGAATTCAATTTTGCTTTGAATTGAAATGGTAGTTGAAATGAATTTTGAAACGAATTTAAAAACTATTTATAAAATTCGTTTTAAATAGAAATCGACGAAATATATATTATATATATAATATAATGGCCTGAATAGAACGCGCCGCGCCGCGGCAGTTCGCGAATTTCGACCATTTATTTCAAACGGACATTACGGGAGATCCGACCGTCGGATTCTCCTAAAACCGGAAACATTGGGTTCGTATCGAAAAGAGCTTTCTAACGAATATTAGAAATTAGAAATCTAACGGTTGGATTTGGAATTATGTCCAAATCAAATTTGAAAAAGGTCGCTGTAAGTGCAGTTCGATGGCCGTTGATGGAAATCGACTGTACGGGCCTTGATAAAATTATTAAAAATAGTAATAATTTGTGTAAAATCATAAGAAATGATTTGTGAAGGATTGGGATGAAAAAACTCCATATTTGAAAAGATAAAAATAGATTTTTATCGAAATGAACTAGTTTTGAACTAGAATTATAATTCTATTTATTTTTAAATAAATAAATTGAATTTGAAAAGGGTTTTAAAAATAACCAGAATTTCCAATGATTGCATTGGAGTGGATTTGAATCGAAATTGTCTTCGGAATATTTCGATGTTGGAATTCGTGATTATACAGATGTTGTTATGGAAATTTGAAAGATATATATTTATATCGTTATTTCCAATACGACATTTGTTAATCGTAGAATTTGATATTGAATATAAGCCGATATATTTTCTATTCAGAGCCTTGTATTGAATATCAAATGTGATTTGGGTTTGTCGTGAATGGTGTCTTCACTAACACTGTTCTTGAACCCAGTTGAGAAAAGATTAAATCTTTTTATTTAGATTTAATGAAGTGTACCAATTAAATAATATTTAATTGGAATTGAATTGATATTGATTTTGGGGTTTATCGTGGACAGTGTTTTTAAATAACACTCGTTCTTTAACCCAATAATTAATGGAATGTGATCTTGGGTTTATCGTGAACCGTGTTTTAAATGACACTGATTCTTTAACCCAGTTAACGATTAAAACTAAGTGGAGTTTTAATGAATCTTTAATTAGATTGAAAAGATCGAGAATGGAGTATCACCAGTTTTACTCCAGGCGATAGTTAAATCTTTAATTAGATTTGAACGTGAAATGGTAATTGAATTTACCGATAACACTGTGGTGTTAGATATGAAGTATTACCAGTTTTACTTCATGGGATGAATAGGTTGGGATTGGGAAATTAAAACAAATGATTACTTCGGTAAGTTTCGTTAATCCCGACTAGTTGAATCAAAATTCAAAAGAAGATTAGAGAATAAATTCAAGGAATTTACCTTGGATAAAATTAATGGGAACCTCTCCCTATGAATGTGAAAATTATAAACTAACTGTCGGTTAGCCAAGCAGAATGGTTTCCTGGATAATCCGATCTTTATATAGTTATTAGTGAAATAAAAATTCAATTTTATTTTTATTATTATTTAATTTCTAAAAGTTGACTTATACATACGACCTCTAAACGAGGCCCACCGCCTGTCGTCCATAGAGTTTCACCCCCATTCCGAACACAATGGGATATGTATCGTAAGCTGATTCGATCGTTTCGAACAGTTTCCGATGAATTTACATTTAAATCACTATATTGAATTTTAAACGTACATTTCAAATTACCGGGGCCACATACTAACTAGAAAAATTCCCGAAAAATATTTTCTAGCTTCGTATTGAGGATACGGTCCTAACAAAACTAGTTTCGTCGAATTCTGAGACCGTTGGAAAAATGACCAATTTCAAGTCGATTAAAATCAACTAAAACTGGTCAAACGCGTTTTCCTTTGCCACGCTCACGTATTGATTCGAAAAATTATGAAATTTGAAACCTAGCAATAATTTGACATCACGGACCCAACAAAACTGGTTTCGTCGAAATTCGAGGTCGCTTGCAAAATTTCCATTTTTAAGAGCCTGAATTCCATAGCGACTATTCAGAATTTTCAACTGGACATATCTTTTGATTCCTGCTATGAAATTTCAATTTTTCGGATTCGTTGGAAAGATATCATCAATTAGATCCTAATGTTTTTGGTTTCATTAAAATCTGGATTGTTTTGCACCCGGTACATCGAATTGAAGTTTGAAATCGAATTATCGAACTACCGCGCCATTTTCAATTCCTATTTATAATTATATATAATTATTTATATTCTAACGATGACGTATATAATATATACGATCGAATTCTATTCAAAATAAATTTCTCGTCGATATTATTTAAAATAATTCATTTTAAATAATCAAAATTCGCTAAAATTGCCAAAATAAAAAAAAAATAAACTGGCCTAGATTTTCGGGTTGTTACAGTTAAGCTCGATCCGTCCCCTCAACTTTAATATATATTCGATCCGAACCCATGCACCTTAAATCGCAGAAGCTATGCCTACGTTCCCTTAAGAATCGGAGCGGTTATACCCATGTTCTCCCCATGTTCACCACTAACCTGATGCGCTGTCGCTATCATATCCCATCTGAACCCGATAGTAACGGGATGGGCACCACGTGGATCCGAACCGAAGCCATTCAATGAGCATTCTCCACCTATAAATACACCCTAAGGCACATTTCAAAGGATCTTTTGGGATTTTCAGAGTTGAAATTCCTTTGAGAACCGAATTCTATCACCATTTTCATATTGTAATCATCTTATAAAGTATATTTCATAAAAGATTGAGTGAATCTATGTATAATATGAGTTGAGTGAGAATCATTGTTATATCTACATTCAAGTCATCAATATAAGAAGTAGAAAGTGGACGTAGGCTATTTAACGCCGAACCACTATAAATTGCGTGTTTTCATCGTTTTTAGCTTCATTTCATCAGAGGTTGTTCTTAGATTTGGTGTTACAGACATTTTTGAATCTAATATTTTGGTGCTTTCATTGAGAGATCTTTGAATTCTTCGCTTTTTGGGATTATCGTTCTACTATTTGGACCTTCAAGTTCAAAGAAGTTAATCCTCCATTTCCAACACTTTCAAGCATTTGATGATTAATTATTGAAAGATTGGACATTTTGGCTAAAGGGAAAGGTAAATAAGTGCAAGCCGCTATGGGGAATGATGCTAGAGAAGATCAACAAGCCATTGTGTTGGCGAGGTCGCGGGGGCAAAGCTTTGGACAAACCCGATCCGAACAGGACGTTCCGAACCGAACCAACCAGGAGAACCCGAACCGATCAGGAAGTACTAGAACTGCTTAGACCCCTCCGAACCGAATCCCTTCTGACACCCTACTCCAATCCGAACAAAATGAGGCTTAAGCTGGTACTTCTACTCGAGCACCCACCAATGCTCCAATGCCGGCCACGACAACTGGTGATCAACCTGCTCCATCCGCACCCATCACGCACCGGGATTTTTCGTGTTTTCTTGACATGTTGGAGAGTACTAGAAATGCATTGGAAGCCCACAAACGTGACAGTCTTCGCATGCAAGAGAATATGATCGCCATGAGTAGGGAACTCAATGAACTCCGAAGGAAAAAGACACCTTCCCCAACACGTCGCCTTGGTGCAGACTATTCATCTTCTTCAGATGAAGGACGTCCTCGTGAGAGAAGGCCACTTGAGTGACCTCAAAATCTTGATCAGTTGACCTTTGGATCTTTAGGATCCCGTGAAGATGCGGCTCGTGTGTTAGGACCTGATGACCCAAGCCTGCAAGAGCCCATGTTGCTACCCATGCGTGGATCCCACGTTCTACCCACGGATCCTAATATTACTAATCCTACGCAACAACAACTCCTCCAACCCCTTCCTCCTGAGAATGACCGGAAGCATAGGGAGCAGTGTAGAGCAGTCGCCGCTAGAAATAGAAGGTCAACCCCTAATCGAGAACCCAGGGGTAATCCGAATATCAGACCTGGAGCACCTTTGCAAACATTAACAAATGCCGATGTGTGGGCAATGGTGCGCCAGATCATGTCCGAAAGCCAACGATACACTAATGAGGACTAGGGCATTGAGCGAAGCCATACCCCCTTCACAGATGATATATTGGACTTCCAGTTCCCTCGACGATTCAAGTTGCCACAAATGGATCAATATTCAGGGAGAACGGACCCAGGACAGCATCTGATAAGGTATGCATGGTTCATGAATGCTGCAGCAGCTCCAGACGCCATAAAATGCAAGGCCTTTCCGATTTATCTAGAAGACGTGGCATTAATGTGGTTCACCCGACTCCCTCCACGGTCAGTATCAAATTTCACAGAATTAAGTGAGCGCTTTATGAAGCAGTTTTGACTTCACGCCCGAAAATCCAAAAGCATCATAGAGTTGTCAAGGATTAAACAGGCTCCGGGCGAATCTCTGAAATCATATTTGGACCGCTTCAACCTGGCTGTCACCGAAGTTAGTGACCCTCATGAACCCACTATTCTGATGGCCTTAATAGAAGGAGTTGACCCAGACACAGAATTTGGGGATTATCTATCCGGGAAACCGCCCCCCACTAGGGAATTGTTCTACGAAAAAGCTAATATTCGCTTAAGGCGAGAAGAAGCTCATACAAATAGGAAGAGAAAGTCCGAAGGGGCCTCGAGGGAAGGTGTCCAAAGTAATGTTGTTGTGAAACAATCCGGTGACAGTTCAGGGAAGGTTGAAGTGAACATTGGCAACCGGAACAGAGGTAGTAACAACAAGAATGGAAACGGCAATAGGAGGAGTAGGAACCAAAGGAACAATTCTAGCAAAAGACCTCGATTCCAAACTTTTGAAAACTATTCGCCATTGAATAATACCTTGGAAAACGTTTATTTGGACACATACAACATATTGCAATACAAAAAGCCACCACCCAGAGACTCCACTGAAAAAGAGATCGCAATGGGAAAGTTTTGTTTGTTCCATGGAACTCACGGTCATTCCACTAACGAATGTCGTCATTTGAGAGATTTAGTTAAAAGATTGCTGCGGAAGGGAAGTCAGACGAGTACAAGGTTTCCCCAAGGGACAGGGGGCAAGGAGGGCAAGCCCCGGACCAAAACCAGCCTACTTCTAAACCCACAGCCCAGCAGAATGGTAAGGGGATTGCTATCAATACTATTATAGGTGGAGCCTACCTAGCTAGCCATAGTTTCAAAGTGATGGATCAGTACGTCAATGCCTCCAAGCACTTTGAGGTAGGAGAATGCAGTAACCTCGAAGACATTACTCCAGTAAAACAACAAAAGACGATGTCAGACGAAGTCATATTCCGTAGTAGAGATGATACCGGAATTCAATCACCAACTGAAGACCCACTGGTAATTACCACGGCCATCGGCCCTTCCTTAGTCCATAAGGTGTTGGTGGACAAAAGAATCTCAGTTAATATCCTCTTCAAGAAAGCTTTTGAACAAATGAGACTAGAAGCAAAAGATCTAAAACCTGTGAAGGATGGATACGGGGCTTCAATGGGCGACAATGGCTCCGATGGGCTACGTAGAATTACCAGTGACATTAGGACAGGGAGATCGCCAGAGAGTGAGGATCCTGCCATTTGTAGTTTGGATGTAGAGTCACCCTACAATGCTTTCCTAGGACGACCGGCCCTTGCCGAGTTTAGGGCATGTATTGCACCTTGATGCTTGCTACGTAAATTCCCAACTAACGCAGGAATAGGGGTGATGAGAGGCGACCAAGCTACGGGATGAGCTTGTTACATGACGGAGTTGAAGATGCTAATGAAGGGGTTGAATATAGAATCTAAGGACGATTCTCCCCCTTCGAAGGAAATCTCAGCATAGCAATTAAGGGGTCCAACCCCAAGAGAGTCGCCCTTAGATGTGCTTGAGGATATAGATCCCAGAGAGGATAGAGAACCCAAGGATAGAAAGGCGACTCCCAATGAGACAACAATAGATAAACTATCGATAAGGTATATTCGACAAAAGTACTAAAGGTTGGATCACAACTAGATCCAATTTAAGCGAAAGAGTTGGTTGATTTCTTAAGGGAAAATTTAGATGTGTTTGCCTAGACTCACACTGACATGTGTGGGATTTCGCCTGCTACTATGAGCCACTCTTTATGCATTAACCCAAAGCACCCTTCGGTCA
The DNA here is from genome assembly GCA_030737875.1 of Allium sativum. Classification (NCBI taxonomy): domain Eukaryota; kingdom Viridiplantae; phylum Streptophyta; class Magnoliopsida; order Asparagales; family Amaryllidaceae; genus Allium; species Allium sativum. Next base: position 328,889,729 of record CM060926.1, read on the forward strand.
AGCAGAAGATCTGGATGTTAGGCCCAGAGCGGTCAGCAGCATTGAAGGAATAGGTAGAGAAATTGAAGGATAATGGGTTCATTAAGGATTCGAAATATCCCGACTAGATATCAAATCCTGTCCTGGTCAAAAAATCTAACGGGATGTGGCGTACATGTATTGACTTCTCTGACTTGAACAAGGCTTGTCTGAAGGATAGCTTTCCTCTTCCCAGGATTGATCAACTAGTAGACTCGACGGCCGGACACGAGCTTTTATCCTTTATGGATGCCTATTCGGAGTATAATCAAATTCCCATGCACATACCAGGTCAGGAGCACACAATTTTCATCACAGACTTGGGGTTATATTGTTATAGGGTAATGCCATTTGGATTAAAGAATGCAGGAGCCACGTATCATCATTTGGTCAACCGCATGTTCTATAATCAAATCTGAAAAACTATGGAGGTTTATGTGGACGACATGCTTGTGAATTCTAGAAAATCTTCCGATCATACAAGGGACATAGCCGAAATGTTCAACATTCTTCGAAGGTATAGGATGAAGTTAAACCCCCTCAAATGCTCGTTTGGGGTCGCATCTGGGAAATTCCTTGGGTTTATCGTGAGTTCTCGAGGAATTGCGATAAATCCTAGTCAAATAGCAGCAATAAGGAATATTGAAGAACCACGAAAGATTAAGGATGTTCAAAGCCTGGCCGAAAAAGTTGCTGCATTGAGCAGGTTTATCTCCAAAGCCACAGATAAGTGTGTACTTTTCTTCGATCTAATAAAACGGTGTACTTTTCTTCGATCTGATAAAACGAGGGAAACGAAATTTTGAATGGACCCCTGATTGTGTGGAGGCTTTCCAGAATTTATTAGACTTATTAGAAAAGCCTCCAATATTATCAAAACCCATGGAACATGAGGATTTGTTTGTCTACCTAGCGGTAGCATCTCGTGCCGTCAGTACAGCGTTGGTACATGAAGAAGATAAAGTCCAGAGGCCTGTATACTACGTGAGCAAGAAGCTAGCCGCTGCAGAACGTAATTATCCAAAGATATAAAAACTTGCTTATAGCCTCCTGATTGCTTCCCGCAAACTTCGCCATTACTTTCAGGCTTACCCGATAGTTGTATACACTGGTCAACCTTTAAGGCAAGTGTTGCAAAACCCCGAAGCATCAGGGCGGTTACTTAAATGGAACATCGAGTTGAGTCAATTCGATTTGAATTTTCAGCCAGGGAGATCAATAAGGGGGCAGGCATTGGTCGACTTCATAGCCGAATTCACGATTCCCAAAGAGGAGACGTTGGGTGACAAGGTGGTTACTTTAGACCAAGAATTAGAGGTTGGTCCGTGAAAGTTATATATGGACGGAGCCAAAAATGATCGAAGGTCCAGCGCCGGAGTTGTTTAAATCACTCCTGAAGGACGATCTATTTACTATGTATTGCGATTAGAATTTGGTGCTACTAATAACGATTCTGAGTATGAAGCCCTGATTGCCGGGCTGAAACTCACCAAAGAACTAGGAGTGAAGACACTGGATATATTTTGTGACTCCAAGATAGTCGTATGCTAGGCACGGGAGGAGTTTGTTACTAAAGGACCTCGATTCATTACTTATCTCAAAAAGGTAAAGGAGTTGTTGGGTAGTTTGGAGCGTTACAGCATAACGCATATTCCAAGAACAGAGAATCAGAAAGCAGATCGGTTGGCAAAACTAGCAAGTTCTGATAACCCCGAAGAAACTGAAATGGTTCCGATAGAGGTTTTGGAATCACCGTGTTTCAACCTGATAGAAGTGGAACTAGCCTTAGAAGTTGATCTAGAGAGAGAATCATGGATGACATCGATCAAGAATTTTCTCAAGAGTGGAACCCTCCCATTGGAGAAAAGCGAAAGACAAGCTACAACACGTAAGGCTGCAAGATACGTTTTACTGGACGACGTCCTTTATCGCCAAGGGTTTTCAATGCCCCTGCTATGGTGTATCGCACATGACGACATCAAACGTATACTGCAAGAAGTACATGAAGGCGAGTGTGGGGACCACACCGGGGGCCAAACCCTAGCAAAGAAAGTGTTGCGGTATGGATATTTTTGGCCTACCATGAATAAAGACGTGGTTGATTATTCACTACACTGCGACAAATGTCAAAGATTCACCAAAATTCCCAGAGCATCTCCGACTCGGCTTAAGTCAATGGTAAGCCCATGGCCATTTGCCATGTGGGGAATTGATATTATTGGAGTGTTACCTACTGCCAAAGGGGAAGCAAAGTACGCGATCGTCATCGTGGACTATTTCACAAAATGGGTGGAAGCTGAACCATTAACCACGATCATGGCAAGGAAGGTGATTAGTTTTGTGGTCAGAAACATTATCTGTCGATTTGGGATACTGAATACCACCATAACCAATAATGTGACACAATTCGACAGCGTTGAATTCAGAAACTTCTGCCAGAAATACAGGATTGATAAATGATACACCGCTGTAGCTCACCCGTAGTCAAACGGCAAGGTTGAAGTAATAAACAAGGTCATTAAATCTATTCTCAAGAAGCGGTTGGAGCGGGCCAAAGCCAAGTGGGTAGATGAGTTTCCACTAGCTTTGTGGGCCTACAGGACAACCTTTAAGACGACCACTGTCCATACTCCCTTTTCACTCACCTTCGGGTCAGAAGCAGTGATCCCGATAAAACCAGAAGTTCCTTCTCATCGAGTAGCGTACTATGACCCAATGACAAATAGAACACTCCTCCTAGAGTCTCTTAATATGGTTGAATAAAAAAGAGATGAAGCAGACTTGCGTGCTTCAAGGCGTCGGCGCCAAGTAGCACGTTATTATGACAAAAAGGTTCACACTAGAACCTTAGAACCAGGAGACTTAGTGTTGAAACAGGTTTTCCCACCTTCAACCCATCTGGGTCCAAGATGGGAAGGGTCGTATGCCATCCAACGGAAGCTTGACACAGGAGCCTTCAAGCTAACGACCGTAGATGGTGAAGAAATTCCCAGAGCTTGGAATGCTCAACATTTGCGGCGATATTTGGGTAAGATATGAATTACTTTCTTTTGTTTTTATAGACTATGTAAAAAAGGCATGACTTGCCTTAAAAAGTCTGTTTATATGAACAAAGGATTATGAAGTGGATGTAGGTTACAACTTAGCTGAACCACTATAAAAATATCGTGTGTCATTTAATTTCCTGCATTATTTCTATCTTCAACGATTATTCTATCATGACTATGAATCACAAAACATTAAATTATATTTAGAAAATTGGAGATAATCTATATGCAGGAGCGAACAAAATGACTGCTTGTATGATAAGATGCAAAGAATGGGAAGACGACATTCTTAACTCTAACTCTCATGAATCGAGAGAGAGTATAAAGGACAGGAAGACGACGTCCGTTGAGGCATGAAGGTGCACCCCGATAAGAGACCGCCTCAGTAATACTCTAACCTGGTTATGAGACAGGAGAGTATAAAGATGCTAAAAAGAGTAAGCATCAATGACGAAAGGAATATAACCCCGTCAGAGAATCGGGGGCAACTGGATATTGAATTTAATCAATCTTGAATAAATCTCAATAAGTCATCCAAGATTGATTGGGGGCATACTTATACTCATGTTCCCCTTAATAATCACTTTATTGTATAACTGTGATATGATATGTGATATGATATGTGATATGATATGTTGTTCATTTGCTTTTTTACTTAAATGCTAAATTTACAAATATCAGACATTGCAGGGAACAAGCTACTTTATTCACAAACATGTGAGTTTATACAGGAAAGCTAAAGCAAAAGATGCGAGGGCCGCACTCGCTGCAATAATAGCGGACCAGTGGAATATCGAAACAAAAAACAAAGTGCATTGTCACTTGGACTTTGGAGTGGACTTGGCCTTCTTGGCAGCCTTAAGAGCTTTTTTAGCTTTTTTTCAGCATCGGACATGAGATGCTTTGGTTTCTTCTTCTCTGTAATTGAGGCACCAAAGTCAATAGATTTCTTCCCAGGAGTCGGAGCACTGGGATCAAGAGAAGATTTTTTTAGAAAGCTCCTCTGTAATTGACCTAGTTGAAAGCTTAACAACTAACCTCGATCCAGCATCCACCACTGCAAGGGGCTTAAGGCTTTCGTTGTCTATCTCCTCGACTTTCAGCTGCATGCGCTTGTCTTGTTTGGCTTTCATTTCAGCCAAAGTCACTTCATCAGCATTCTTCGAATCCCCAATTATAGCAACATCAGGATCTTCTTCATTGCCATCATTACCACCATCATCTTTCAAAGCGTCTATCATTTCATCATCATGAGAAGTGTCGACGTTAGGCAGTATGTGAGTCTTATTGGTAGCCTCCTCCTTTTTACCTTCAGCTCCCCCTCCAGACTCAATGATGGTAGCCCTATCCTGTCCTTCCTAAGTCTCTTCCATGGATTTTTTTTTCCCCAATGGCGGTTCCCTGATGCTCATCAGTCTTCTCGGTTGGCTCAGCACCTACAGAATGAGAAGCAACAGTTATCAACTCAGGAGAAAACAAAGAATCTTCGATTGATTGCCCAATGATGTGACGAAAGGTGGAAACTTCCTTGGCAAATTGGGGTGAAAAGGTGGAAATACCTTCTGATGATTTCTCAATTGGGGCGGTTACCGTCTCTTATGCTGATTCGGGTATAGGAGATAAAAGAGACGCTCTAGGAATTCCCGGATTCTCGGGATCATATTCCTCAACTCCAGTAGCTTCGACGGTAACAAAACAAGAACTAACTTCAAGGACATTCTTTCCTTTGGCCTGGCGTTTCTCCTCCTCCATGGCAGCAGCAATAAGGCGACGCCCCTCAGGCAGATGTGTCGGTTCATCATATTTCAGATACTTCTCCATGAGTTTGTCTTCATCAACGAAGTCTACCTTAAGTTCATCTTTTTATCATTCGATGGTTTGATTCCATACATGAACTAAGGTAGTCGGATAGTCTTCGATCCAAGAGATGTTTCGATGATGGATTATGTGTGCAAAGAATTCAATCATCAGTTCGCCAAATCCGTGCAATTCTTTTTGATCCTCTGATAGCTGTTTATGGGTCTCTTCAGCAGACTTAATAGCGCTATCTACATTCCCCTCAGCTAAGGCAGCTCGGGTCTCGGCTTCCATTAACTTGGCCTCCAAGTCAGCATTTCGTTTCTCCAACTCGGCATTCTTCCTCGTTAACTTGACCTTTTCTTATTCAAGAGTATTGTAAGCTAGTTGCACCTTGACACTTTCTGACTTAGCATCTTCAGCTTGTTTTTTCAACTCTAAACGCTCTTGACTATGAGATTCTAGTAGGTTATGATAACGCTTTTGTAATTCCTCAAATTGCTTTCTGAAGTTGTTGGAATCTCATTGAGCAATGACAAGTTGAGCCTGTGTATCTTCTAAGTCCTCCATATTTTTCAAAACATTCTCATCGGAGTCTGCAACTTTCTTCATCGCATCGACGTCTGCAATTATGGCTCAAATGATTCTGGAGAGATTGCGTGAATACTTGTACATCTCTGAGTACTGTTTCTCTACCGCATCAATCTTTGCCCTAGCATCATCTGCCTACTTTGAAGAAATAGGCTCAAATGCGGGTAGAAAAGTTAAATGCTCAATGTAATGATCTGGGAACTACTCCTTCAGATAAGCCAGTTTTATTTTTGGACCAACGTCAAGTGGCGCAGATTTGGAATAAGATAGCTCAAAATGTTTTTGCTTGGAAGGGACGATGGCTGTATCACTTTTTCAGATCGCTTCTTAGAGGCTTTGTGCTTGTCTCGCGAATCAATGTGTTTCGGTGGACTTTATTCTTGGGAGTATTTATCTTGGGGAGAAATTCGGTCTTTGGACTGTGATGTGTCTCCCCCACGATGACTGTGGTGGCATATCTGTTCGTGTCCGATCGAACAGGAGAATGAGAGCGTGAAGTGTGAGGTCGATGGGAATCATAATGCCTTCTGTCATCTCTGCCCCGGTTCTCACGACGATCATGCTCAGTGTCAGAAGGAGGTCTGGACATGCTACGGAGAATTTTCCCGACATCATAGTAAGGGCGTGACATGGTACCTGCACAACAATATAAGTATAGTTCAGAATCGACATTCACATAAGACATAAGTGTTATGACATGCGGTGCTAATGTGTTATGTGCATACTAAGTGACGTTCCCCCCGACAAACCCGAGCGCGAAGCCAGACTAGCATGAGTAGGCTCTTTGGTCTTCACAGGAGTAGTCTCTTCTGAAGAAGTAAAAATTAAAGGATTCGTTCTGAAGTTTTCTGAAGTATAAATAGTTTCGGGCAGGGGAAGATTTCCTAAACCCTTAAATGTAGAATCGTCGGTAGTGGGAGCATCTCCTTGAGGAGCATCTAGCGGTTGCTCTTTAGGGGATGTTGACTTTTCAGGAGAAATGGCGTCATCAGGAATGGTATGCCCTTCTCTGTGCTTCTCAGCTATGTTGTCTAATTCATCGTCCTGAGTTGAGGATGGAGAGGGAGGAGTCCTAAAAGGTATCGTTGGACCTTTCGAGCCCTCACCCGTCTCAGGAATAATGTAGACCGGGGGTATTTACACATATAGACCTGTCCCATGACCTATACTACGGGTAATAGATAGTAACCCGTGATGATGGAGATACTCATCCTTAAGAACTTCGTCAATGGTTAAGAACTTTTGGTCACCATTGAGCAGCTGATGCAAACGATCAAAGTATAATTGACCCAATATTTGCTTTGGGTTATCAACTGCGAATGAAAAAGAAAGCAAGTTAATGTGTTGGCATGAGCATTTAAAGTTGAAATCTAGAAAGTCGGTGCTTTACTTGATTTGGTCCACCTCCTGGCGCACCCCGGTTGTTGTCTGATATAAAACCATTCAGGTTTAGAGTCACCAGCCTTGCTGCTATATGGAACAGCAATAATTTTCCTTTTTGGAACTGATTCAAAGTATGAGAAGGAGGGAGTCTCTTGAGTCCGATGCTTGAAATTATAAAAGAAGTGAACGTCATCGAAGGTAGGTTCTATACCTAAAATCTCTTTGTATGTTATATACAAGGTGTATAAATAAGCAAAAGAGTTGGGATGTAATTGCACGGGGGCAATCTGCATCTGTCTCAGAAAATCGACGACAAAAGGCAAAAATGGAGGTATTGCACCAACCCGACACATTAATCGGGTAATTGTCATAAATCCTTCCAGTGGATTGTGGGGGAGATCTGTTTTCAAAGGCATCTGGGTATCTCTTTTTAATATCCCATGCTCTAAACATATTCGGATGAGTCTATCATCATCGATCGTCGACTCAACAGAATATTTGGGTAACTCCAATATAGTGGCAGTTTCAAACTCATCGGGAGCACGATCATCTCCTATCTCTCCTTCCTCTTCCTCACCAAGAGAAACTTCACCCCGGGAAGATACTTCACTATTGTGTGCTTCCATTTCATAATCTGGGCCCTCATCATCCCATTCAGGGTCTGAGGAAGAGGATATGTCTTCAAGAGTGAGTTTCTCAGATGTTTCCATGACCTCTCCCTTTTCTGCTAATCAAGATGAACGTCTCTCTGCCGTGGTCGCTAAACTACTGAAGAAGCAATAGCATAAGTTAGAGTAAAATAGCCCGTATCCTCCCGTGCACGTGTGTGAACTAAAGTGTGTACGATGTGTGCAAGAGATGCAAAGTAAACACACAAGAGCGTAATGCAAAGGTTTGGCGAAGCAATAATGTTCAGAATAGTCTTAAATGTTTGCTCATGATCATAAGGCACTATCCTAACTGTTCATTAAGTTGTAAGTCACGGCAAACATTGATTGAGCAAGTCGGACATTTCTTGTGCATTAAGTTGGATGGTTTCAGTTCAGTTCAGATTTATATATTGGGATCAGATCGGACGCCCACAGAGGAAAGGGTTCGGACCGGGTGCAGAACCATGTGTGGTCCAAAGCAGAAGTTAATGCACTACATGCAAATCGGTTCGGTTCGAAAGTTGGTACTTTAAGCAGTCCGGATCGGTCCGAGTACCCATATCTTTCCATGACCATTTCTCTTAATCCGACCCGACCCGGTTGGGCATAGCTAGTTTTTCTCCTTCTCTTTATATTTCCCTCCAACCAGACCCGTCAGATGAACCACTTCCTCCTATTCACTCTTATGCCTGTTCACCCGAACTGATCCAAAACCTTTCCCTTTTTTTCTTCTTCTCCATCCTCTCTCTTCCTTAACCAACACCAAACCCAGTCTCGTGCCAAACACCCAAATCAAAGCCAAGCATTTATGTGCTGGCACGTTCAATAATAGATTCTAACCCCCTCCGTTACTACCTCGAGACGGTGACCAGGCCATTAACGACGATGGCGAGGGGGGTCATGGCGTTAAGGTTAGCTAAGTTTCATGCTCAAATCGTCCGAATCATCCACGAATTCGAATCGAAATCAATTAAAAAGGAATTAACTAAAGTTTTTAAATCTACCTATATAATCGATTCGAGAATTTAAGGGAATTTCAAAGTATTGAGAATTAGGATTTTTTTCTTTTTCTAAAGTCTAGAAGACGGGGATAATAAAAGGAAAGGAGGAAGAAGAGGAAAAATGGCGGATTTACATATACAGATTTGAGATGGCTCTTAGTATTCCCAACACTTCATTCCGATCGGACTGGAGTGCTAGCCCATGTAGGAATTTGGCCCATTCACTCAGTGGCAGTGAGGAGCAAGAAAAACTGTTCGGACCGGGTCCGAGCCCAAATTCGGTCACCAAATTACCTCGATGTATGAAACAAACTAAAAGAAAAATAAACAAAAAGCATACCTAGAAGAATCACTGGACATCAAGAAGAGCTTCCAGAGTTGTTTAAAATGAAGAAAATGATTCATACGATCTATGATGTATATATAAGCAACAAGAGACATGACTTTATGAAGCAACGCATCCTTACACGCGAATGGAAGCAACTATTCAACGATTCAAACTCATAGACCAGTAAGTAAATAATGTCAAAGCACACTCCATCTTAATAGAAGCGTTCTTTGAGGGGGCAAAATGTTAGGTTACTTTGTGAACTAGGCTACACAAAGATTAAAAGATCAAAAAACGAAGGACGCTTTCTTCAAGAATTAGATCGGATCGGATTTCTTATAGTCAAGGAAGAACAACATAAAGCGGAAAAAGATGGAGCATATACCACACCGGATCGGTTCGGTCAAGCCTGATCCGTCCCCCCAACTGTAATATATATCCGATCCGAACCCATGCGCCTGAAATCGTATAAGCTATGCCCACATTCCCTTAAGAATCGGAGCGGTTATACCCACGTTCTCCCTATGTTCACCACTGACATGATGCGTTGTCGCTATCATTTCCCATCCGAACCCGATAGTAACGAGATAGGCGCCATGTGGATCCAAACTGAAGCCATTCAATGAGCATTCTTCACCTATAAATACACCCCTAAGGAACATTTCAAAGGATCTTTGGGCATTTTCAGAGTTGAAATTCCTCTGAGAACCGAATTCTATCATCATTTTCATATTGTAATCATCTTATAAAGTATATTTCATAAAAGATTGAGTGAATCTATGTATGATATGAGTGGAAGTGGGTGAAAATCATTGTTGTATCTACATTCAAGCCATCAATACAAGAAGTAGAAAGTGGACGTAGGCTATTTAACGCCGAACCATTATAAATTGCGTGTTTTCATCGTTTTTAGCTTCATTTCATCAGAGGTTGTTCTTAGATTGGGTGTTAGAGACATCTTTGGATCTAACATAATAGTAAGGTGATAAGTAGGGCGACGTGTGTACTTTATATTCATACACACATACACAGGCACACATACACAAGCACACACACACAGATATATATATGTATGTACAGGGAAATTTATTTAGACAAAAAATTTTGACACAATATGTGACACAATTGATTTTCACCATTGGATCATTCCCTGAATTCCACTCCTCCACATAAGGATAAAAAGATCCAATGGTCAAGGCTTTGTGTCTCTATGTTTGTATTTTCTTTTTTTTCAAATAGCCACCCCTATATATACACACATTTGTGAGTGTGTATCAAGCAATACAGATGTGTCAACTCGGTTGGTATCGACACTCAAAAATGGGGTTTATAATCTTTAAAACAATGGAGACGATAGGCCTCTCAAATCTCAATTTTAACAAACGTGGTAATATCGCCCTTATAGAAATAGGTATAGGCCATGTGAAGCGGTAGAGTAAAAGGCGGTAGTGTCGCTTTGGTAATCAAGATGACACGATATGTGTCTTTTTTAAAATATAGAACCAAACCAACAGACGAGGACGATGGCATGCTTGTTGATGCATCATATACCATATAATATGTTATTCCATGCATAAATGATGTGTCAACCTCATCAAAGACGACAAGGGAATGTCTCTCTTTTAGTATATGAGCGATGAGAGATTTGTAAATCTGTTGGAAACTGATTTTTAATTGTTTAAAGCAAAATCTTTTTGCCTACTCAATATTTTTGTCAAAATGTTATTGGCTAATGTAATGTTTTTAGAAATCGTCATAGATTTGAGAATTTTAGCCGTTACAATATTTTCTAACCCTTAATTAAATCTTAATTACTTAATCAAACTATTAAGCTTTTCTAGTTTAGAAAACTCATATCAATTCATAAAAATATGAAGAAAAAAAACCCTAAAAATCACAACAATTTCATTTATATTTTCCCTATATAAAAATTTCCGAATCAAGCATGTACAAATTGGTAAACAAGAATTTATCTAGATTAAGCACCTTTTCTAATCCTACAACATGTTAATATAAGTTGTTAATATTGATGATGATAATAAACATGTTTCTGTAGATCTGAAATTTTGAATTTGAGAAAGAAATTTGGGTACTTGCAAAATTTGATTCATTATATTGCTATGTAACTCTCTGTAATGGATGTTTGGATAAAAGCATAATTAATTAATACTTAGCCAATCAAATAAATTAAAATCTTAAATCATAATAACCGATCCACCACATGGCTAGGAGCGGTCAACAGTAAATGATCGACCCAATTTATAAATAAAAGTATTCATTTTAAATAAAGGTATTTATTACATATATATGTATACATACATACAGGTGTATGTGAATGAGTGACCCAATTAATAATAAAAGTATTCATTATAAATAAAGGTGTATATTATATATATGTATGTATGTATGTATATATTTATATACATTGTAACGATATAGAATTTTTGACGAGCAAAATAACTAATTTAGAAATATATAAGCTAAATGAATAATAAAATAGTTATTTAAAATTTTAAAATATAATTGTAAAATGTATTGACAAAATATATCAGCTTTTGCTAAAAACAATAACCAATACATTGATATTTAGCAACAAGTATAAGTGTTAGAAATTTGCAACAACCATAAGTGTTTCAAATGTGTTGCATGAAAACCATGTCCATGCATCCATAGTTTTGATAAGTGGTTTCATGGTTTTATTAAGATAAGGACGCATGTCCTATGATTTTTCATGCTCTCATGCTCCTTTCATTCCTATATAAGAAGGCCTCCTCCTTCAATTTCATGCATCCATTCTCATTTTCTCCTTTCTGCACTTTCTTTCCACCATATCCATCCTCTTCTCTCCCTCTTTCCTTCTTTATAAACTCGGCCTCAGTGCCTTCCTCCTCTTTCTTCTAAGTCTTGATCATCACTTTCTTTACCACCTAAATCCGATCATCCACCCCCATCCTCCTCCTCCTTCTTTCTAGACCCAACCCACCTCCTTTCCATCCCCCTTATTCGGCCATATCCCCACCATCCCTCCACCTCAGCCCCATGTTGCACCGCTCCTCCACCACCTAGCTTAGCCTCCATCACCCCCTTGTGCCACCTACCTTGATCATACCCCATCACCACCCTAGTCGTTCCCCTCCTCCCCTATGTAAAAATATATTTATTTAATAGTATTATTATTGTTGTTGTTAAAGACGTCGATAAGGATCGGTAGGCGGTTCATAGCAGTCTGGGTTAGTTAGGAGGTCCTACAATAAAGTTAAGTGGAGTGGAACCCTATGGTGAGAAATTCTTCACTTATTTTTTTGTATTATGGATAGTCGTTCCCCTCCTCCCCCTATGTAAAAATATATTTATTTAATAGTATTATTATTGTTGTTGTTAATGACGTCGATAAGCATCAGTAGTCGGTTCATAGCAGTATGGGTTAGTTAGGAGGTCCTACAATAAAGTTAGGTGGAGTGGAACCCTATGGTGATAAATTCTTCACTTATTTTTTTGTATTATGGATATTATGTTCATGGATGTGAATTGATAGTTAATTAGTTGTTAAATGAAGTGTAAGCGTTAATTACCAAATGCTTATACGTATATATCGTGATATATATATATGCTATGTGATGGTTGAATGGACTCTATGAATATTGCAAAGGTTGTTAGTAGTGATACTAGTTCATACTGCACATGTTACACCCACCTATATGGAGATGTCTGTGTATTGATTAAGTCTCATGCTTATCGGGTAATACAAATGAATATTTTATTCATTTAAATATAGTGAAATTTTTTTGAATTTTCTATTCAAAATTAGATAGAAATGAAATTGAAGTAATTTAAAATACTTTTGTAAAGGTTGGAATTTTATTGAATAAGGTTTTGATATTAAACGGTGTGTTCAAGTTTAAATCGATTTAACTGATTTCGTTTTTAAAATTGAAGCGTGGTTTGGCTATATAGGAAGTTTTTTAACTCAAATCGGTTATTCATATAGCTTATATAATATTTAATTTGAGTTCTGTAAAGCTTGAGTTTTAAAAGATTAATTTTTGAGAAATAATATTATAATATTGGTTAAAAATGAATACTTAAATTCTATGTTAAAATTATGAAATATCCTTTTGAAATAGTCTTACATATGTTTTAAATATTTTATAAACTATTTTGATGTAAAATGGAATATTTTTAATATAAATATAAGATACTGTTAGAATAGAGCTTGTCGCACTATGAAGTTCTCGAATTTTGATCGTAGACTTTAAACTGATATAACAGATTCGTTTTAAATCGGATTTACCTGGAAAAAAATGTTTGTTTTCTAATAATAATAGTTTTCGAATGAAAAAGGAATTTTCCAGTTTCAATGTATAATTTTCAAGTTATGTCCAAAAAAGTTTTCAATAAAAATTGCAATAGTACAATTTAATGACTGGATTTGGAAATCAACTAAAATGGCTATATGAAAATTATTAAAAATATTAAAAAATTGATAAATCTTAAAAATATTTTCAAGGTGATTTGTAATGAAATTATAGAGTTTTAAAGTTATTTTCATCAAACTAGTTAAATAAGCCTATTTGTAACGCTTTTAGCAACGCTTTTGAAACACCTTTTGCTCAATAATTGATTGGAAGGGTTTTAACTTGATAATCTTAGTCCAAAATTTGTTAAACATTTTCAAAAATATAATGATGTGTTTTTAATAATAAATGGAAGTTTCAAAGTTTAAGATGGGTTGAGACTTAACTAGAATCGTAAATATTCATGTCGTTTTAAATAGCGCTTATTATTCGAGAAGTCCGAGATTAGAATTTATGTCCGAAAAACCATTCTTAATAATAATACAACGTAACAGAACAAATAAGTATACTTAAAGATGGTGTTGAAGACTAGAAACCTTCACTTTGGGAAGACTGCATGCTAATGGTCTCAACTGGATAGCTTCCATCTTGAGATTTATTATCTATATTATAGTAGTGGCCTAAATATTCTTGCAAAATTTCCGGATTTTCAAGGGCGTCTCTCCTATATTGGAAGAGGAATAAAATGCCTTCGATTTCGTTCAGACCTAGAATGAACTTGTGTGGATGTATGTCTAACAAAGTATTAGTTTATCATTACTAAACATATTTTAGTTTGGTGGCAAAGAATATGTTCTCATAGCTTAACACCCTTCTTTGATACGTACGAGCTCATAGGTGATATGGTTAGTGATTATCAATTATACGTTATGGAATTACAATGTGGCATACCAGCTGATTGAGTTATTGATTATCAAAGCATGGCCTAAGGATAAGCGTAGCTGTGCATGTAACGAGACTTCGACAAGCCTCGTACCTCGAAAATTATGGAAACAGGAAAAGATGCGGCAAGGATATTGGTGTGTCGTTTCCTTCTAGATAAAAATGTACCATGGTATGGAGCCTAGGTATTACTTATGTGACAATTTCTACTTGTGTGGATGTTGATGTTGTGGGGCCCCGGTTAAAGGTTGGTAACAACCGTGAGATGACATACTATGGCACAATCTAAGTTATCCAGTAGGGATGACCCGGCCTTGTGTTGGCAGAGAGCCAGTTGGTTCTTGGGACATCCCTCTAGAGGTGTACCTATCCGAGAAGGAAGTTCTTTAGCCTAGTCATTTGTTGGAAATCCATTCTCCACTACGAACTCATACAATTTTAGTTATATACCTATGTCAGCATAGTATACAGTACCTATGCTGGCTAAGATTGATACATTTACTTGCGAAGTGATTTTTAATACTAATAATAGTATCAAATGGTTTTTGCATGTTAAGCATTTTTTGTTATCATAAGGAAAAACATCATCCAAATCTGCGCTTGCATTGTGTGTGTGCCGTGTGAACTTATGGTAACCTTATTTTCAAACGATATTTCTACACATAAAAAATATATTGAGTTTCTCACGCCGGTCCCATGAATGACCCAGAGTTTATTTGTTTTTTCGTAAATTCTGAGTGCCCTAATTTTTACATGGGAAGCCTAGTGGTCCGGTCTTCATAGGAGCATCTTGAAGCTTTCTATGGAGCATCTTTGGATTTTGGAGCTTTTGTGGTTTGGATCTTTCTGATGTGAAGATGGATCTTTTTGGATTCGCCTAGTGCCACTTAATGTTTTCCACTGTTTCATTTTGTATCTAGTAGTTTGGATATCTGGATATGTAAAATACTCTGATGTTGAGGTGATGTAAACCTTGTAACTCTGATGTTTTATTAGTGAAGATGTTGTTCGGTTTCAGTTGGTTGTTTCTAATGTGTTATAATCCCAGGTGATGTGGATACCGACATTTGAAATTCCGACATTTGAATACTTGGATGTACTAAGTGTCGATTTTCGAAGATCGAAAATATGGGTCGTTACAATGTGATATCAGATCCTTAATTTACACAATTCTTATGGGATATAACTCATTAGATGACTCATTATAGATAGGGTTAGTAATTCCCGAGAATGAGTAAACCCAATGGAAAGTAACATCTAAACCATCTGATATTCCCTATGGTATCTCCTCCTTGTGTGTACCAATTATAGATAACTAAAAATGAATGGAAGACGAGGACGGGGTAGGAAAAGAGAAGTACCACTTCCAATGGTCGCGACTGCTATTCAGGATCAACCTCAAATGAATCTTCCAGTTCTGAATAAACATTATAAGAATTTGGGTGGAAAACCATTCATAGAGTCAGAAGATGTTATGGAGGCCCAAGAATGGATCAATTCATTGAGAAATTTTTTAGAGATTTAAGCTTAGTGGATAATCAGAAAAGGATGTTGGCTACATGGCAACTTCAAGAAGGATTGCAACTTGGTGGGAGACCATTATTCAAGGAAGATCGAAAGATGACTTTTCATGGAATCAATTTAAAGAAGTTTTTGAAGAGCGATACACGCCTTTAGCAGGAATTTCAAAGATGTATCAGGAATTTATGGACTTAAAGCAAGTGGATATGTCTTTTGAGGAGTATTTGAACAAGTTTAATGAGTTGTCTCATTTTGGACCAGAATAGATTAACACCCCACTGAAGAAAAATGAGAGGTTTATTAAAGGAATGGAGAAGAATTATCATGAAAAGATGACGACACACGTAAAGCAATCATTTGTTGACTTAGTGGATAGGGTTATAGATATGTTACACTGGATAAACAAAAGGCACCTTAAGAGAACGATGGCAATGGTAGCATCAATTGAAAAAAAAGGAAGTTCAGTGGGAAGAAACTTGGGCAGAACAAAGGAAAGAAGGAAGTTAATAGAGATCATCTTAAGAACAGTAATGCTTCCATTTCCAGGAGAAAGTACATTAATCAACTAATTGTAACAAACCCAAGAAGTCAGGAAAGTTAAGTCAAGCAGTCAGGGAGTGCTACAATTGCCATAAGCCAGGACATCTGACCAAGAACTGTCTGATAGTGAAGAAAATGTATGTGGAAAAGTTCTATGCTACCATCTACGGCTAAGGAAGAGAAATGGAAGGAATTTTTGGAAGGTAATATTTTCATTTATGATAAATTAGTTCAAGTTCTATTCGATACTGGTGCTGCGCATAGTTTCATCTCAAAACAAACAGTAGAAGAATTAGAACTTAAACTCAAATTTGTTGATGAACCCCTATGTGTAAGAAATCCAATAGGAGGTCCCACAAATCTATGTTTGTATTGTGAGAAAGTTCCTATCTCCTATCACATCATGAGTTCCCTTTCAGCTAATTTGTTCTAGATTTTGATGAATATGAAATATTACTTAGAATAGATTGGTTAATTAAATATGAATTCAAACTAGATTGTGTAGATAGAAAAGTATAGGTAAAAACAATTTTTGAAAATATTATCGAAATATCTTCTGAATACCCTAGTCCAGAGAGGGACAATTTGATGTACACCTTGTGTTATCCTAGCACCGACATAGAAACTGTACCCATCATTAGGGAATTTCTTGATGTGTTCGATGATGTTAGAAGCCTCCCTCTACATCGAGAAATCGGATTTAGGATCGACTTAGTACCCAATGCCATACTGGTGTCATAGAATGGTCTCAAGGGAAAGAGAAGAGATAATTAAACAAATCCAAAAACTTTTAGAAATGGGATTTATTCGATGTAGCCATTCAAGCTGGGGATCGGCCGTGTTGTTCGTAGCTAAATCTGATGGTTTCCTGAAATTGTGCATTGATTCTAAATACCTTAATAAACAAACTCTTAAGGACAAATACCCATTACCTCAAATAGATGACTTATTTGATAAATTAAGTGGTGCCCGACTTTTCTCGAAAATGGACCTAGCCACAGGTTTTTATCAGCTAAGGATCGCCAAAGACTGTATCTATTTGACTACTTTCCGAGGACCTGATACCTTTTACGAACGATTAGTATGTCGTTCAGATTAACTAATACCCCCGCCTATTTTGTGGATCTAATGACTAGAGTGTTCCGCAATGTGTTGAAAAATTAAATTTGTATTGGTTTTCATCAATGATATCCTTATCTACTCCAAAACCAAGGAGGAACATGCGGAGCATATGAGAATTTCTCTAGAAATATTAAGATCGAATGTGCTAAATGCGAAACTTTCTAAATGTCATTTTTTGGAAAGGGAGGTAAAGTTCCTTGGTAATATCTTATCCGAGAAAGGAATTTCGGCAAACCTAGAGAAGATTTCTGTTATTCTAGACCGGAAACAACCCACAAATTCAAAGGAAATCCAGAGCATCTTAGGATTAGCTGGCTATTACAGAAAATTCGTTCAAGATTTTTTAAAGATAGCTTGTCCTTTGACAAAGTTAACTATGAAGAATGCAAGATTTAATTGGTCCCCCGAGTGTAAAGAAGCCTTTCAAGAATTCAAGAAAAGATTGTCCTTAGCTCCAATTTTGGGTGTTATAAATGGAAATAAAAAGCTATCTGTATGTGTGGATGCATGGAAGGAGTTGGTGCAGCTTTGATGTAAGAAGGCATAGTAATTGCCTATGAAAGCAGACAGTTATGACCTCATGAGAGAAATTACCCAACTCATGACCTGGAATTACAAGCTATAATATTTGCTCTAAAGATCTGGAGGACTATCTACAGGGAGAGAAGTTCGAATTGTTCACATACCACAAATCGTTGAAATATGTATTCACTCAAAAGGATTTGAGTTTGAGACAGCAACGTTGGTTGGAATTTCCAGCATCATATGATCTAGATATTCTATACACACATGGGAAAGCCAACGTGGTTGCAGATGCTTTAAGGAGGAAACATGCTGTCAATTCCTACCTAGTCATCACCCTAAGCCTCATTGAAAAGATTGCATGTAAGAAAAGTGAAGATAAATTTTTACAAAGGATTATAGAGAATGTACAACAAGGTAAGAATTCAAGTTTTGAAATTGCTAATAATGACATTTTGAGATTGAAAGGAAGAATTTGTGTCCCAAACATAAAAGAGCTAAAGAGAGAAATATTGAATGAATGTTACAAATCTAAATTCAGCACCCACCCTAGAATCAACAGGATGTATCGAAATGCCAAACGTACATTTTGGTGGAGAACGATAAAGAGGGACATACCCATTTATGTCAGTCGATGTGCTACGTGCCAACAGATTAAGAGTGATCAGCAGAAGACAACGAGGTTGCTCCAGCCTTTGTAAGTGCCAAAGTGGAAATGGGACAAAGTCTCCATGGATTTCATTGACAGATTACCCAGAATTTGCAAAGGAAATGAAGAAATTTAGGTCATTATAGATCGTCCAACCAAAAGTGCCTATTTCATTCCAGTGAAACCATCCATAATAGCTGCAAGCCTGGCAGATATACATACATACATACATACATACATACATACATACATACATATACATATAAAGGAGGTTTTTCGACTGCATGGTATACCAAGTAGCATAAGGAGTGACTGAGATCCAATTTTCGCTAGCTATTTTTGGGAAGCTTTTCAAGACGCTTTGGGAACAAAACTGAAACTCAGCACTGCCTACCACCCTCAAACGGACGAACAAACAGAAAGAGTTAACAGGATTTTGGAGGATCTGCTACGAGCATGCATTCTTTACTTCGGGGGTTCGTAGAAAAATCATTTGCCCTTGGTTGAGTTTTCTTATAATAACATTTATCAAGCTAGCATCAAGATGGCGCCTTTCGAAGCACTGTTTGTTCCTCCATGTAAGTATTGCTAGTTGGATAGAGACCGGGATAGACTCGTCCTTTGACCATATATGATCAGAGAGGCTATAGAGAAAGTAGGTTTGATTAAGAAGAAGCTGAAATAGGCCCAGGATCGACAAAAGAGTTATGTTGATCATAGAAGAATAACCCTATGATTCTCACTTGGAGACTTTGTATTCTTGAAACTTTCTCTGATGCATAGAGTTATAAGTTCAGAAAAACGAGAAAGTTAGCAACATGATATATTGGACCATTTCTTGTTCTGAAAAGAATTGGACCACTGGCTTATAGAGTCCAATTACCCGAATGTTTAGCTGGTGTGCGCGATCTTTCCCACGTATCTAATATAAGGAAAAGTATGTGCATGACCCGGATCAAATTTGTTTAAGAAGCCGCTCAATAACACTTAGGTACTACCCAAACTTAGCGGTCAAGAGGCAACTCATTAAGATCATTGCTCGAGATAAAAAGAGGCTGAGAAATAAGACTATTAAATTAGTTAAAGTGCAATGGAGCGGTGATCCCAAATATTGTACCTAGGAAACTGAAGTGACTATGAAAAAAATCTACCCTGACTGTCGAGTTGAGATCCAAGCCAAGCCAAGCCTAACCCCTTGGTAAACTCATTTCTTTATCTATTTTCTTTTGGTTACTCACTTCTTATGTACTTTCGAGGATGAAATTCTTTTCAGGGGGAGAATGTAACGATCTAGAATTTTTAATGAGTGAAATAATAAATTTAGAAATATATAAATTAAATGAATAATAAAATAGTTATTCAAGATTTTAAAATATAACTGCAAAATGTATTATCAGAATATAACCGCTTTTGTTAAAACAATAATATATACATTGATATTTAGCAATATGAATAAGCATTACTAATTTGTAACAACCATAAGTGTTACAAATGTGTTGCATGAAAACCATGTTCATGCATCAATGGTTTTGTTAAGTGGTTTCATTAGGATAAGGACACATTCCTATGAGTTGTCATGCTCTCGTGTTCCTTCCATTTCTATATGAAGAGGCCTCCTCCTTCATTTTCATGCATCAATTCTCATTTTCTCATTTCTACCCTTTCTTTCCACCATTTCCATCCTCTTCCCTCCCTCCTTCCTTCTTCCTAAACCAGGCCTAAGTGCCCTCCTCCCCCTCCTCCTCTTCTAGGAAGTGAGCATGACTTCGTCCACCACCAAAATCCAACCATCCATCCCTTCGTCCTCCTTTCTCAGCCCAACCCACCTCCTTCCCTTCCCAATTGTTAGGCCATATCTCCACCATCCCCATGCCACTATATCCCTCTACCTCGGCCTCATCTAGCACCCCTCCTCTATCACCTAGGTCGGCCTCCATCACCTCCTTGTGCCACCTACCTTGGCCACACCCCATCACCAACCTAGTCGGTTCCTATCAGTCTGGGTTAGCTAAGAGGTCCTACAATAAAGTTAGACGAAGTGTAATCCCAAGGTGAGAAACACTTCACTTATATTTTTTTATTATGGATGTTATGTTAATGGATGTTTAATTGATAGTTTTAGCTATTAAACGAAGTATAAGAGTTAATTACCAAATGCTTATACATATATATATTGTGATATGTGTGTATGTGAGTTATGTGATGGTTGAATGGATGTTATGAATGTTCTAATGGTTGTTATTAGTGATACTAGTTCATACTACACATGTTACACCCATCTGTGTGGAGATATTTGGGTATTGGTAAGTCTCATGCTTATCGGGTAATGTAAATGAATATTTTATTCATTTAAATATTGTGGAAAAGTAAAAGTTGGAATTTTCTATCCAAAATTGGACAGAAATGAAATTGAAGTAATTTCAAAACACTTTTGTAAAGGTTGGAATTTTACCGAATAAGGTTTTGATATTCAATTGTGTTTAAGTTTAAATCAGTTAGATTGATTTCGTTTTTAAAATTGAAGTTTTGTTTGGCTACGTAGGAAGAGTTTTAACTCAAATCGATTATTCTGTATAGCTTATATAACATTTAATTTGAGTTCTGTAAAGTTTGGGTTTCAAAATATTAGTTTTAACAAAAAAAATTAATAATAAAATAATATTAATTAAAAATGAATATTTAAATTTTAAGTTGAAGCTATGAAATATTTTTTTGAAATAGTATTATACACGTTTTAAATGGTTTTATAAACTATTTTGAAGTAAAATGGATTACTTTTAATATAAATATAAAATATGGTTAGAATAGAGCTTATCGCGCAACGGTAGTTCCCTAATTTCAACCGCCGATTTTAAACTAATGTAACATATTCATTTTAAATCGAATTTCCCTAAAATGAAAAACGTTTGCTTTATAAAAATAATAGTTTTCAAATGAAAAGGGAATTTTCTAATTTCAATTTATAATTTTCAAGTTATGTCCAAAACAATTTTCAAAAAAAATTGCAGTAGTAAAGTTTAATGACCGAATTTGGAAAGCAACTAAAATGGTTATATAAATATTATTAAAAATATTAAATTTTTTGATAAATCATAATAAATGTTTTCAAGGTGATTTGAATTGAAGTTATAGAGTTTTAAAGTTATTTTCATCAAACTAGTTAAGTAAGCCTATTTGTAACGCTTTTAACAACGCTTTTAAAACACCTTTTGCTCGATAATTGATTTTGAAGGGTTTTAACTTAATAATCTTCATCCAACCTTTTCTAAACCTTTTGAAAAATATAATGATGTGTTTTCAATGATAAATGTAAGTTTCAAAGTTTGATATGGGTTGAGACTTTATTAGAATCTTGTATATCCATATCGTTGTAAATAATGTTTACTATTCGGGAAGTCCGAGATCAGAACTTATGTCCGAAAATCATTCTGAATAATATTATGATGTAATGGAGGAAATAAAGATATTTAAAGATGGCGTTGAAGACCAGAAACCTTCACATCTAGAGGACTTCTCGTTGATGGTCCCAAGTGAAGAGCTTCCATCTTAAGATTTATTATTATCTATATTATAGTGATGGTCCAAACGTACTTGGAGAATTTCCATATTTTCAAGGGCTTTCCTCCTATATTGGACTAGGAATAAAGCATCTTTGGTTATCCGTAACACTCTTCTATTTATTACAAAATAAAATACAATAGTGTTCAGGTGATATGCATTGTATCAACTAATAGAACTTCCAACAAGGAAGTGAAGTAGTACTTGATCAGTTTCTTACAAACATAACATAACCTACATTACATAAAAGATAACACAGTTCGTTTCATTTTTTTGACTTGAACACCATGCAGAATTCAACAGTCGCTTTAGTTTCATCCTTTGTCATCATCAATTCAGGAGCTCGATCTTTTTGCTTCTAGTGATCGGCGCACTACACAACTTACGCCTAGATGACGGAATTCTTATAGGCATATTGATGATTATGTCTGGTGGAGCTTTGTATCCTTGAGGAGGTGGAATGTGGTCATATGGACTCGCTTTTCTTTGCACATTGTCTTAGCATTGTTAAATGCAACAGGGACACTGGATTGGCTGAATTCTGGTTACTTACTCTTTTAACTGAGATAGGTGCTTTGTTATTACTGGTATTCAAGAAACCAGGCTTAAGTGCATTTGTAGACGTGTTCTTGAGTTTGCTCATATCAGAATGTATCATTCCCTTCTTTTCTCTCTCTCTACAGCATACATTTCCATCGAGTTATAATTCTTTATCATAATCTCCATTAGCTTATCCATCTGATTGCACACATAACTATCAATTTTGCCACTTTTGATTTCTTCTCTTAGACTGTCTATCGTTTCTCGAACACCTTTTTCATATGCCATAAAAGAAGCTTTAGATGTTGGTAATTTCTATTTCCTCACCACTTTCTCAGTCTCTTTATAACAGTTGAAATTTCCTTGTAAGAACGAGTCAAGGGTGGCTTCACCGCAGTGTACTTTTCTTCTCTACATCACGTTTACCACTGACTTGATTAACACCTTTACTATTTTCTATAATGACACCATCTCCATCTTTGCTAAATGATGCAGGTGCCTAACTTGTCATTGCAATACAGAAGGTAACCCCATTCTCCATCAATTCTACCTAATTGTCTTGTGTGACCTCAACCTCTTTCAAAATGTCAAAGCTTTTAGGACTGTCCAAATTGCTTGAACATGCCTTAAGCAAAATATCAACAGTGCCACTTGTGCCAACATGTTGCATGAAAGCACGCGAAAGTAATTCATGATCTTGTCTTATTTCACCAGTTTCACAATCTGCTTCATTCTCAAAACATGTTTCATCTACATCCATCTAAGAGAAAGCAGGAAAATTGTTGTTACTTGTGTTAATATCACATGCCTTTTTCTTTTCCTCCTTCCATACTTGGCTGTTGTTGAGAGACAGAGTTTTCTTTCCTCTTTCCAATGACCTTAACCATTCAGTATTTGTTCTTATCTGTGCACCAACATGTACATTCACTTTAGTTTTCCCTCGTTCGCAAGTTTTGTCAACAGGTTCAGATGCCTTTTCCTTTCTAGTTGACACATTGGCAGAGCCTTCATTGTGCTTTTCACAATTTACTGTAGAGTGCCCAAAAGTTTCACAATTTATACAAATATCTGGTTTCCACAAATAGGTAACATATACTAATTGTTTATTTCCATCTAGTAGCATCGCTGGAAATTCAGTTGGCAACTCGTCATGGGGTGTTACTTCAACCATGCATTTTGAAAACTTGAGATGATCTAACTTTTCGGTAGAGAGATCAGTACAGAGAAATTTACCAACCCTCATTGCCAACAAACTTATACCTTTTTCGACTAACCATACAAAGGAAATTCGTCAATTTGATCCACACAGGAACAAATCTGATGGTTTTGTTTAAGTCACCTAAACTAGCTTCCCATGGCTGCACAATAAAAAGCTTATTATGAATAATTACTGGGTCTGCTAGCAAGATTTTATCCCTATAATCTACCCTGTCAATGTAAAAGAAGAACACTTTACCTCTAAATCGAACTTTAATTCCACCTGAAGGATCTCAAATCTTCTGCAAGTGTGAGATAACAATGGAGTATGATAATGGCCTATCAAGAAAATAGACAACCAAATAGCCATTTTACTGTTCCCTTGCAGCATCGTATATTTATGCTGAGGGTAGCAAAGCTTTCCCTTTGAACTCGATCTTCATTGGCGGTAAAGGATTTGTGCCAGCATTACGCGGTTTAGAGTCAAAAAGCAAGGAACATTTCTTAGTGGAGGGTCCGGCTGCCAAGTTAGGGTTAGAAGATTATGGGAAAGGCAATGGATTTGGTTCTAGAGGTGGGTCTAGCGGTGGAGGAGTAGGAGGCGGTGGTTTGGCTTGTTGCGGACGAGCTAGGTAGCGATTAATTTGTGAGGGGGAGAGGTGGGAGGAGAGATTATCAATTATACATTATGGAATGACAATGTGGCATAGCAGGTGATTGAGCTATTGATGATAAAAACATGGCTTAAGGATAAACGTAGTTTTTGTACCGAGACTTTGTCAAGCCTCACACCTCAAAAATGACCAAAACAGGAAAAGATGCGTCAAGGATATGGATGTGTCATTTCCTTCTAGATAAAAAGCTTACCATGGTATGGAGCCCAGATATTACTTATGTGGCAACTTCTACTTATATGGATGTTGATGTTGCAAGGCCCCAGTTAAAAGTTGGTAACGACTGGGAGATGAAATACTCGGGCACTATCTAAGTTATCCAATTAAGGGATAACCCAGCCTTGGTTCGCAGAGAGTCAGTTGGTTCTCGAGACATCCCTCTAGAGGTGTACCCATTGGATAAGGAAATTACTTAGCCTCGTCATTTGTTGGAAATCCATTCTCCACTATGAACTCATACGGTTTTAGTTGTATACCTATGTCAACATAGTATATGATACCTATGATGGCTAAGATTGATACAACTTGCGAAGTGATTTTTAACACTAATAATAGTATCAAATGGTTTTTGCGTATCAAGCATTTTTGTTATCATATGGATAAACCTCACCCAAATCTAAGTTTGCATTGTGTGTATGCAGCAAGACCTTATGGTAGCCTCACTTTTAGAAAAGGCATACACGATTTTTCTACACATAACAAGTATATTGAGTTTTTCACACCAATCTCATGACTGACCAGGAGTTTATTTGTTTTTGCCTAAATTTTGGATGCCTCTAATTTTTACACGGATGACCTAGTGGTCAGGTCTTAGTAGGAGTATCTTGGAGCTTTTTGAGGAGCGTCTTTGGATTTTTGAGCTTTTGTGGTCTGTATTTTTCTGAGGTGAAGATGGATCTTTATGGATTCACCCGGTATCAGTTGTTTTTCCGATGTTTCATTTTGTATCCAGTAGTTTGGATATTCAGATATGTTGTAACAACCCGTATTTCAATAACATGTTAAAACGAGAATCAAGGCAGAATTTAATTTTAAATTCTGAATCAAGTAAAACGGGCTATGCCATTGCGTTCGTCTCGGAAAAATACGCGAAATAGAGTCCGAGTTTTCGAAAATCGGAGTCCGTATGACCCGGTTAAGGCCCAAAGAAGTTTTCGGGAAATTTGAATTTCGAAACATGCAGAAATGGGGCCAGGCCCAGACATGTCGACAGGCATGTCGACAGGCATGTCGACATGCATGTCGACAGGCATGTCGACAGGCATGTCGACAGGGCTGTCGACTTCCCCTGTCGGCTGATTCGAGTCTGGTGCACCTATTTTCTATCTTGGCTAGGTTTTTGGGCCTGGTTTGAAATCTGACGGTTCAGGTTGGTCCTAGGGTTAATCTAAGGGCCTAAAACTATCCTAATCTCTATAAAAAGACCCTAAACCTACCCCTAAACCCTCATTATTCACTCATGTAACTAAACTATGGCCAAATTTCTACTCTCATGGCCTCCATCTCAAATCCCTAGAGCCTATGCATCCAAATCAAGTTCAAATCAAAAGGTGCAAGCTTGCTACACCAAATCAAGGCCAAATCAACATGGCTATGCAAGTTCCATGATGATTCTTCTACAAAGGAGGCACCTTTCTTAGCCAAGATGATTCATGCTCCTTTCCCTAGGCCTAACTATGTAAGTTCTAGCTACTTTTGGATCAAAACGGTATTTTTAATGTTGACATGGGATAAAATGAGGCTAAACATGATTATGCGAACCTATATGAACCTTACCTTGCCTCTTGTGTTCATGTTTATGATTTTAGGCCATGTGAGTGACTTAATCATGCCTCTCATGCTATGCATAACCTAGTTTAACTTGCAAGTTTGGATCTTTATGCATGAAATGCTAGCATGAACCTTTAGGAACCACTTTACTTGTGAAACATTGGCCAAGACAAGATTTTGGGGCTTATGCATGTTTATGAACCCGAACCCCTTATGCTAACATGCAAGTTTGTGGCCAAATCCTTTATGAGATTATGCATGCTCGTGGCCAATCCCCTCTTTTAAGTTGTGCATGTTTATGGCCAAACCCTTTTTGGTAATATGCATGTTTGTGGCCAAATTACCTTATGACACTATGCATGTTCATGGCTAATCCCTTTATGATGTTATGCATGTGGAAGCCAATCCCTTTTTGGCATCATGCATGTTTTGAGACCAATATGTGACATAGTATTCTTACTATGTTGACTCGCTTTGCTTGCGTTGGGAAAACACGATTTTGGGTAGTTAGATAAACATGAACATGTCGCAAAATCTTAACTTGAATATGACATGTGTTTAAGCTTGAAAATATGACTTGAAAGATAACATGGAGGTTGGCATGTAAGTATGCATAAAAACATGAGCTTGGGAATTTACCTATTAAGTTAGGTCTACCCTTTGGGAATTTACCTATTAAGTTAGGTCTACCCAAATGCTTGAAAACTTGTAACATGTTTTGGAAACATGATGGACTTAGATAATATAAGTGTGGCCAACTCGAGGTTGGGTTGAGTTTGCAACGTAAAACTACCCGGAACCGACCGGCCTAACTAGTAGTTGCAAACAATAGGACCCAATGTGAGAAGTTGGTCATGTCGCGCTTAAGACCCGAGGTTAGACTAGGTTGTGGTGTAAATCTACCCGGACCCGCCCGGCTTAACTAGTAACCACAACAAGGTCTAATGTGAGAGGTTAAGAGTGCATTAATTAAATTAATGCCACATGATAAGGTTAAGTAAATTTGACTAATGACACTTAACCGAGATGACACGAATGGGTAGGTTAAGTGGGACCGGACTTGATTTCTTAATGACACTTAACCATGCTAGATGATTAGGGGATGAGGTTAAGTAATTTACACTTAACCAATCCGACTTGGTAATTAGATGGGGTTAAGTAATTAGGACTTAACTAACCTAACCACGGTAATTAGATGGGGTTAAGTAATCCACACTTAACTAATCTAAACACGGTAATTCGATGGGGTTAAGTTAAACACTTAACCAATTTAAACTTGGTAATTCAATGAGGTCAAGTAACCCATACTTAACCAACTTAACTTGGTAATTCAATGGGGTTAAGTTAAACACTTAACTAATTTAACACGATGATTTGATGAGGTTAAGTGACCTATACTTAACCAATCTAACTCGTTAATTTGATGAGGTTAAGTTAACCTATACTTAACCAATCTAACGTGAAAACATGATAAGGCTAAGTCACGAATCACTTGAATACGCTTGACCGATTTGACTCGGTAATTTGACAAGGTCGAGTTAATTTATATAATTAACCAATCTAAAATGATAATTAGACGAGGTTAAGTTATGGATTGCTTAATATACTTAGCCAACTAGACACATGGTTTGTAGGGTTAAGTCTTGGACTTGGATACTAGCCAATTTTGACATGGTTTGTAGACGGGCTAAGTTATGGACTTAAGTGACACTTAACCCATTAGATAAACCCTAATTCAGAGGATTAGGTAAATAACCATAGTTAACAAGGATTATGGAAATAAGGCTAAGTGGTAAACCTTAGTTAAGGGAAACTAAGTAATAATCCTTAGCCAAGGAAATGTGGATCACTTCTTAGATAGATTAGTAACCCGATACGTTAGGTCAACGTTTAAGTATGCGTGTAGGAGCAGGCTATCTGATTTAGATAAAGGCTCCAACGAACTGGGTAACGAAGCAGCGGCTTCGGGGAACGTGAGGATATTCTTGGGATCCCTCTGTGAGCTGCCAGGTCATTATACTAGGCTCACGAGAGGTTGAGGTCTGCGGTAGAAGAACCAAGAATATGCCTTGGTTGCTATGCGAGCGACCTAAAGACTGGGGTGGATAGCAGTGAGTCGACGAATACATAAGGTGCCCGAGATAGCAAGTTCGTCGATCATCTACCATCTTGAGTCAAGCGTGTACGTATGGAAAGGCAGGGAACACCCAACAGACCATGATTTGCTGTCTAATTATGGGTGAGGTAGGCCGTAGGATGTGGGCTGGCCGGAGTGTAGTTCTCATGCAAGATTTTCTCTTGTGTTGCCTTTCACTAGTTGAGGGAGGGGTCTCGTGGGACCATAGCCACGTGTAGAAAAGCAGACCTTAGTATCTGCATCGACAGATAAATCTAAAGCTCCCGACCGAGTCCTGTATTTCTTGGTTTGCCCTGTGACAGGACTCGGATGGCACGATGTGATACATGTGCATACAGTTATAGAAAAACGATTTACGATGAATGCGTGGGAAAAAGGGCGCGGTTGAGGGTTAGCGTAATCCCTAGTGGCCTAGGTGGTTTAACCCAAACCAAAATACGAAAGCGTGCAATAGGTAAGCGTAATCCCTAGTGGTGCTAGGTGGCGTAAGTCCCAGTAGTTCAAACGATGATTCATATGGAAGAGCCTAGCTAGAACAAGGGTGACAGTCCAAACGACTTCAAGGATAATACGACATGAGGAAGCCCGTACGAGGTACGGCAAAGGACTGAACTTATATACATGGGAAGAAACATATGATTTGAGTAACCTATATATGTGATATATTAGGTTGACATGGACCATTACACGACTTTGAGCAAGGGACGTTCATGGTTAACACATGACGCGGGTAGGGATACTAGTACGAGAGGTGCAGAGCGAATATACATGTTAGAACTAGGAAGAATATACATAATAGATACCGTGGGATGTTAGACGGGGTAGATACTTTGGGATAATGTACTCGTTAGAAATATGACGATGTGATGCCTTGACTTATCATAACACCGTAGTTTATCATGATACCTTAGTTTACTTTGCCACAGTAGTTCAACCGGCTATCCTGGTTTATCTATCTTGTAGTTATCCTTATGTTTACTTTCAGTTTATGCATGTCATGTTACCTTTACCTGTTCTTATACTGGAAGTAGATAGGAGTTACTCAGTCTTTTTGACTGACCCGTTTTGTTTCGCCTCTTTTCTTCCGTTTCCCCCCCCCCCCCCCCCAGGTTTCAGGGAGGAAACAATGCTGTTTAGTTCGGACTTCTTCCGCTTGAAGGTCATCATGGATGGCTTGGACTTCTCTTGGCTATGGCTACTTTACTGTTTTACTTGGGGAATAATTTATTAAAAAGTCTTTATGCTTCTTTACTATTGCAAGACAGGTTTTGATGTACTCTGATGTAAAAGGCTTTAGACCTTATTTATTCATGTTATGAAAGTTAGATTTTACTTCCGCTATTTATATATGTTCTGTCTTGTGATATTTCTGTGCATGTTTACCAATAATGCCCCTCTAAAGCTAGTGCATTCCTTTGCGAGTGACCCTAGCGGAGGCGGGGTGTTACATTTGGTATCAGAGCAGAAGGTTACTAGACTGGGCAAAAGTTTTTAAAGACCTTCTGAAAATTTTTTGAAAAACCGTTTACAAAGAGGCATTTTTCAAGAAAATTTTCTTTTAAAAAGAAAAAGGCTATTCCCCAAAGGCCATTAGCATCATCCTTGTTTCCTTGATTTAATCTCTTTTCCTTTCTTTCCTCCATCTGTAGTCACAGTGGTTTTGACAGCGACTAGTCTTTCTAGCTGCGTAAGCGTTTCCCGTACGATGGAGGTGGTTCTCGAGAGACCGTTGCAGAGTTATGCATGAAAGGATAGTAAGAACAAGGATAAAGGATACGAGCTCAGGGATAAGCAACATGTTGGTATGGCTGAGTCCTAAAAGGAGGGAGAAAGATGAACAATGAAACCCATGACGAGAGGGTACCTTTGGCATAGTGAAACGGGATAGATAGTTAAGTATCATGGGACAAGGACAAGATCATTGGGAGGGCAATAGTATGCTCTCATTTCTAGGGTACCTCAGAAGGAGGGTAACGATCTTGTTAAAGGTTTAGCTTTTCTTCTCTATCATCCTGTCGGGACTTTGTTTTGATCACCGCATCTTTTAAGTCCACTTCGATAGTTGAGTCTCTGCACCTTAAGTACTAGCGTAATAGAGAATCCCATTTCTGTCTCAAAGTCCTATTGGAGAATCAGTCCATTTATACATGGCTTGTTTGTATTTGGGAATGTCTATGCCAAGTGTTGAGTTTGGAAATAATGCTTATGTTTATAAGCTATGGATGGATTCTAGGGATGAAGTGGTTATCCAGTAGGAGGTGCCACTCTCGGTTTTGATAGGAGGGTAGTTAGACCTTTTGACTAGCCTTGGTAATGCCCTCGAAGTACCGGGTAACCTTTTTGAGGTTCTGTCATGACTAGTTACTTAGAATCCCTCGATGCCTTTATTGGAAATTTGAAGCCCGATCGAGTGGTGTTCGCCGATAAGACGGATGGTTTACTTCACTTATGCGTGGGTTATAGAAATCACCCTAGTAAGTGCGCTTGATAACCTGGTTGGCATCTGTTTACTTTCAAGAGAAAGTTCTTCTACGTGGAATACCTTGTGGTACGAGGTCCGAGATTCACTAGTGAATTTTGGAAAGCTTGCATGAGATCATGAGTACGTAGTCATGTTTGCGCCAAGTATTCTAGAAAAAGGATAAGTGCAAGTGGAACGAGAGGCGACAAAGAAATGAGTTTCAGCTCATGTTATGGAAGCAGGAAATAAGAAGCTATGAAATCGCGAAGTTAAAGGGCGGTCAAGGCACAATGGAAGTAAGCCCGAGGAAATACGACTTTGATGGTCAAAAACTAGATACGCGCATGATATCTCTTTTTGGGAGTATATCCTTGCTCCCTGTTTCTGTAGAGCTTACTTGTAGGCTATCTTTTGTGGACATCCTCTCGGTCCTATTTTCTGTTACAAACCCCGTAAGGAGTTTGTCTTGTTTATCTTCTCGACCCTGTTTCAAGGAATCTTAGGTAGAACCCTATGGATGTAAACATGTATTTGAAACATGTTATGGTTGATATGGTTGCAAATGGTTGCAAGTGGTTGCTCGTGGATGCGCGAATTTACATTAGATATTAGCTCGACTCGGTCACATTTCATATTGCATATGCACGAGTATTTATACTTGTTTATGGATGAAATCGAATGTGTTATCATGCGGATGTTGCATATGGTTGAATGTTTGTGCACGCATATAGTGTATATGACTAGGACTATTTGCATACATGATGGATTCATAGCACTAAACATATTTTTGCATTCAAAAGATTTTTCAGGCCTGATCATTAGCATTAGCTAAGGAACATGTACACACACGTTTTGCATACATTCATAAAGCATTAGGAGTCGTCTAAGGACAATGGTTGCTTGTGGATGATGGTTTGAGTAGATGGATGATGGATGGTAGGATATGTTCTTCCTAACTTAGAGATTTCGGGGACGAAATCCTAAAAGGTGGGGAGAATGTAACAACCCGTATTTCAATAACATGTTAAAACGAGAATCAAGGCAGAATTTAATTTTAAATTCTGAATCAAGTAAAATGGGCTATGCCATTGCGTTCGTCTCGGAAAAATACGCGAAATAGAGTCCGAGTTTTCGAAAATCGGAGTCCGTATGACCCGGTTAAGGCCCAAAGAAGTTTTCGGGAAATTTGAATTTCGAAACATGCAGAAATGGGGCCAGGCCCAGGCATGTCGACAGGCATGTCGACATGCATGTCGACAGGCATGTCGACAGGGCTGTCGACTTCCCCTGTCGGCTGATTCGGGTCTGGTGCACCTATTTTCTATCTTGGCTAGGTTTTTGGGCCTGGTTTGAAATCTGACGGTTCAGGTTGGTCCTAGGGTTAATCTAAGGGCCTAAAACTATCCTAATCTCTATAAAAAGACCCTAAACCTACCCCTAAACCCTCATTATTCACTCATGTAACTAAACTATGGCCAAATTTCTACTCTCATGGCCTCCATCTCAAATCCCTAGAGCCTATGCATCCAAATCAAGTTCAAATCAAAAGGTGCAAGCTTGCTACACCAAATCAAGGCCAAATCAACATGGCTATGCGAGTTCCATGATGATTCTTCTACAAAGGAGGCACCTTTCTTAGCCAAGATGATTCATGCTCCTTTCCCTAGGCCTAACTATGTAAGTTCTAGCTACTTTTGGATCAAAACGGTATTTTTAATGTTGACATGGGATAAAATGAGGCTAAACATGATTATGCGAACCTATATGAACCTTACCTTGCCTCTTGTGTTCATGTTTATGATTTTAGGCCATGTGAGTGACTTAATCATGCCTCTCATGCTATGCATAACCTAGTTTAACTTGCAAGTTTGGATCTTTATGCATGAAATGCTAGCATGAACCTTTAGGAACCACTTTACTTGTGAAACATTGGCCAAGACAAGATTTTGGGGCTTATGCATGTTTATGAACCCGAACCCCTTATGCTAACATGCAAGTTTGTGGCCAAATCCTTTATGAGATTATGCATGCTCGTGGCCAATCCCCTCTTTTAAGTTGTGCATGTTTATGGCCAAACCCTTTTTGGTAATATGCATGTTTGTGGCCAAATTACCTTATGACACTATGCATGTTCATGGCTAATCCCTTTATGATGTTATGCATGTGGAAGCCAATCCCTTTTTGGCATCATGCATGTTTTGAGACCAATATGTGACATAGTATTCTTACTATGTTGACTCGCTTTGCTTGCGTTGGGAAAACACGATTTTGGGTAGTTAGATAAACATGAACATGTCGCAAAATCTTAACTTGAATATGACATGTGTTTATGCTTGAAAATATGACTTGAAAGATAACATGGAGGTTGGCATGTAAGTATGCATAAAAACATGAGCTTGGGAATTTACCTATTAAGTTAGGTCTACCCTTTGGGAATTTACCTATTAAGTTAGGTCTACCCAAATGCTTGAAAACGTGTAACATGTTTTGGAAACATGATGGACTTAGATAATATAAGTGTGGCCAACTCGAGGTTGGGTTGAGTTTGCAACGTAAAACTACCCGGAACCGACCGGCCTAACTAGTAGTTGCAAACAATAGGACCCAATGTGAGAAGTTGGTCATGTCGCGCTTAAGACCCGAGGTTAGACTAGGTTGTGGTGTAAATCTACCCGGACCCGCCCGGCTTAACTAGTAACCACAACAAGGTCTAATGTGAGAGGTTAAGAGTGCATTAATTAAATTAATGCCACATGATAAGGTTAAGTAAATTTGACTAATGACACTTAACCGATATGACACGAATGGGTAGGTTAAGTGGGACCGGACTTGATTTCTTAATGACACTTAACCATGCTAGATGATTAGGGGATGAGGTTAAGTAATTTACACTTAACCAATCTGACTTGGTAATTAGATGGGGTTAAGTAATTAGGACTTAACTAACCTAACCACGGTAATTAGATGGGGTTAAGTAATCCACACTTAACTAATCTAAACACGGTAATTCGATGGGGTTAAGTTAAACACTTAACCAATTTAAACTTGGTAATTCAATGAGGTCAAGTAACCCATACTTAACCAACTTAACTTGGTAATTCAATGGGGTTAAGTTAAACACTTAACTAATTTAACACGATGATTTGATGAGGTTAAGTGACCTATACTTAACCAATCTAACTCATTAATTTGATGAGGTTAAGTTAACCTATACTTAACCAATCTAACGTGAAAACATGATAAGGCTAAGTCACGAATCACTTGAATACGCTTGACCGATTTGACTCGGTAATTTGACAAGGTCGAGTTAATTTATATAATTAACCAATCTAAAATGATAATTAGACGAGGTTAAGTTATGGATTGCTTAATATACTTAGCCAACTAGACACATGGTTTGTAGGGTTAAGTCTTGGACTTGGATACTAGCCAATTTTGACATGGTTTGTAGACGGGCTAAGTTATGGACTTAAGTGACACTTAACTCATTAGATAAACCCTAATTCGGAGGATTAGGTAAATAACCATAGTTAACAAGGATTATGGAAATAAGGCTAAGTGGTAAACCTTAGTTAAGGGAAACTAAGTAATAATCCTTAGCCAAGGAAATGTGGATCACTTCTTAGATAGATTAGTAACCCGATACGTTAGGTCAACGTTTAAGTATGCGTGTAGGAGCAGGCTATCTGATTTAGATAAAGGCTCCAACGAACTGGGTAACGAAGCAGCGGCTTCGGGGAACGTGAGGATATTCTTGGGATCCCTCTATGAGCTGCCAGGTCATTATACTAGGCTCACGAGAGGTTGAGGTCTGCGGTAGAAGAACCAAGAATATGCCTTGGTTGCTATGCGAGCGACCTAAAGACTGGGGTGGATAGCAGTGAGTCGACGAATACATAAGGTGCCCGAGATAGCAAGTTCGTCGATCATCTACCATCTTGAGTCAAGCGTGTACGTACGGAAAGGCAGGGAACACCCAACAGACCATGATTTGCTATCTAATTATGGGTGAGGTAGGCCGTAGGATGTGGGCTGGCCGGAGTGTAGTTCTCATGCAAGATTTTCTCTTGTGTTGCCTTTCACTAGTTGAGGGAGGGGTCTCGTGGGACCATAGCCACGTGTAGAAAAGCAGACCTTAGTATCTGCATCGGCAGATAAATCTAAAGCTCCCGACCGAGTCCTGTATTTCTTGGTTTGCCCTGTGACAGGACTCGGATGGCACGATGTGATACATGTGCATACAGTTATAGAAAAATGATTTACGATGAATGCGTGGGAAAAAGGGCGCGGTTGAGGGTTAGCGTAATCCCTAGTGGCCTAGGTGGTTTAACCCAAACCGAAATACGAAAGCGTGCAATAGGTAAGCGTAATCCCTAGTGGTGCTAGGTGGCGTAAGTCCCAGTAGTTCAAACGATGATTCATATGGAAGAGCCTAGCTAGAACAAGGGTGACAGTCCAAACGACTTCAAGGATAATACGACATGAGGAAGCCCGTACGAGGTACGGCAAAGGACTGAACTTATATACATGGGAAGAAACATATGATTTGAGTAACCTATATATGTGATATATTAGGTTGACATGGACCATTACACGACTTTGAGCAAGGGACGTTCATGGTTAACACATGACGCGGGTAGGGATACTAGTACGAGAGGTGCAGAGCGAATATACATGTTAGAACTAGGAAGAATATACATAATAGATACCGTGGGATGTTAGACGGGGTAGATACTTTGGGATAATGTACTCGTTAGAAATATGACGATGTGATACCTTGACTTATCATAACACCGTAGTTTATCATGATACCTTAGTTTACTTTGCCACAGTAGTTCAACCGGCTATCCTGGTTTATCTATCTTGTAGTTATCCTTATGTTTACTTTCAGTTTATGCATGTCATGTTACCTTTACCTGTTCTTATACTGGAAGTAGATAGGAGTTACTCAGTCTTTTTGACTGACCCGTTTTGTTTCGCCTCTTTTCTTCCGTTCCCCCCCCCCAGGTTTCAGGGAGGAAACAATGCTGTTTAGTTCGGACTTCTTCCGCTTGAAGGTCATCATGGATGGCTTGGACTTCTCTTGGCTATGGCTACTTTACTGTTTTACTTGGGGAATAATTTATTAAAAAGTCTTTATGCTTCTTTACTATTGCAAGACAGGTTTTGATGTACTCTGATGTAAAAGGCTTTAGACCTTATTTATTCATGTTATGAAAGTTAGATTTTACTTCCGCTATTTATATATGTTCTGTCTTGTGATATTTCTGTGCATGTTTACCAATAATGCCCCTCTAAAGCTAGTGCATTCCTTTGCGAGTGACCCTAGCGGAGGCGGGGTGTTACATATGTAAAATACTCTAATGTTGATATGATGTAACCTTTGTAACCCTAATGTTGTATTAGTAATGATGTTGTTATGTTTCACTGTGTTGTTTCTAATGTGTTATAATCCAAGGCAATGCGGATTTCAACATTTGAAATTCTGGCATTTGAATACTTGGATGTATTAAGCATCGATTTTCAAAGGACGAAAATTTGGGTCGTTAGATACATACAAACATATGTGTGTGTATGTGTTATGTGTAAATGTAAAGTTTAGATGCAGGGAAGATAGTTCCTTATGAGATGATATTAGGACATTGGGGGATTGGATAAATGCTATTTGTACGGTGGGGACCATTATTCAAATGGAGACGATTCTATCGCAAATGAAACTCAAATGAGGTTCTACAGTAAATGCACATCACTGACTGGTGCCTGATAAAGTGTGTTGGTCCAGCACAATAAGATTTTCTTAGTGTTGACGGGTGATGTACCGTGAAGCTGTGTTGTTGTTGGATCCTGACATGTGCAATAAGAGATGTATGCTATGCAGTGTCGTCCCTACACATTGGGTTGCCCAAAGCGGATGACAAAAAAAGTAAGGGAAAAAATATGATGCCCTAAATGGTTGAACTTCTATCCTCAAACTTCCAAAGTGCATGTCCAACCAATTACCCCCATAATTAACTTTTGAATGTATTAAACTTATTTAAAATATATTTTTCAGCATCAATATCATCCCCTCCTTCTTGTTACCCCCCTCAAGGGACCATGCCCAAAGTCCGACGCTAATGTTATGACTAAGAGGTGGACACGGATGAAGATGATAGGCTCGATATTAGTACATGGGGAAGCGAGCTCACCAATGGAGTTGTTATGTCATTTTATTTTACTATCAATGTAACTATTTATCTTATTTGATACTTGATATTTATAAGCCTACATATCTTGTTTCTGTATACTATGGGTATGACTACATATTTATACTTTAAGACTTTGTTTTCAGATATTTTTCGAGATGATTATTTTTATTTTGGTTCATTTCCATTGTAAGATCTGAAAATGTAGTAAATTTTAAATTATATATGTTTATTTTTAGCCTTTGTAAAACAAACTGAAATCCCAACATCTTGTGCTTCTTGACATTGAGGTGAGTGTAAAAGTTATTTTGGATTTCTGTTCGGTTGGTTAGTTCGATTGTAACTGAATAACGCTCACCCCTGACCATAACTACAAGAAAATCAACTTTTTTATACAATACTTCAAATCAATGAAGTATTTGTTACTGTTGTCCATATTATAATTTTCACACTTATTTATGTCCATATTTAATTTGATTGGTGGAGGCAACCCAAACTGGGATATTTACAATAGATACATATGCTCAAAGCATGGTAGCCATACCATACTACTGTTTTAGAGGAAGACGTCAAGTAGAATTTACTAAATTTTATATAATATACAAATATGAGAAGCCATTAGAGAATGGGAGGAACAATATTTTATTCACCGCAGATTGATACATACATTTCCATCGCAAAAGCTGTTTTATATAACACATTCGGGTTTTGAGATATAACATATCCCAAGATGTGGGACTAAACTAAACTACAAGAGAATATTCACACATAAATATTACAACACTCCCACTTGAATATGCGCCTTCAAAATGTTGAATGATCTGATAACTTAAAGCTATCCCTTTTGAAAATATATGATGATTGCTCCACCTCATTATTATCTTACTTACATATATCTATTCAGTTGATATAAATATGTCTTTTATTGCCCAATCAAAAACCTCTGTTAGGAAAATCCAATGGGAAAACCTTGAACGAGGAAAATAGTGCAACTTGTAGATCATAAATATCATATAAAAATTATGTTCCTTAAAGAATTTGATGCTTCCGGATCAAAGTAATTGCCTCGTTAAAACCTTCTATGAAAAACCCGATGGGAAAAATCTTTGTGAAGGAAAAACGTACAATGACGTATTTTAATATCTTACTTCATTAGAAGAAGTTGATACTTCTGGATCATGGTAATGTCTCATTAATAACCTTACTAAGAAAAATCTAGTGGGAAAAATCATAGTGAAAGAAAATGAGTAAATATAGTATGACATGCTTTAATAGTTTATTGCTTCAAAAGATGTTTGATAATTTTGGATCAGTTATTGCCTCATCAAATACTTACTAAGAAAACCCGATGGGAAAATCTTAATAAATGAAAAAGAGTACAATATATAATGTCATATTTCAATAATTTACTGCTTCAAATGAAATTTGATACTTTCAGATCAATGTAAGGCCTTGCTAAACCTTAATAATAAAAACCCAGTGGGAAAATCTTAAATAAGGAAAAAAGTACATTATAACTTATTTTCATATGTTGCTTTTTGAGTTGAGATAGTGCCTTATTAAAACCTTACTAATAAAACCTAGTGGGAAAAAACTTGGTTAAGAAAAAAGAGTGCATTATAACATACTTATGGATGCTCCCCCTCTTATACCACATTTCAACTGTGATTTACCCCCTTTTTTAACTACATTTCAGCTGTGATTTATTCCCTTTTTGATCCTTCTAGGATTCAATCTATATTAGAGAAAGTCTACTAGGGATATAATTGGTAATTTATTTATGTTTCTTAGTATTTTTCCTCATTCTATATGTTAACAAATATTTAACACTGATGATGAACTTGTATCCCTTTATCCTTCCTCTCAATGCTGACCAACATTGTCAAATCAAATGATAAACCCTCTTTGGATTCTCATTTTTTTTTTTGATCCAATATCACATTATTGCTAGCAAATACATTATATGTATTTCGATTGTAGGAGGACTATGCTTTTATTAGTAATAAGATGCATCCATGTTATATATATATATATATATATATATATATATATATATATATATATATATATTACTTATTCTATTTCTTTGATCTAGTAACTTGGAGGAATTCTCTAATTATATAGATCAGCTGAATACACATATGACTTCAGGTCATTCAATATTGATGTTGATTGACTCTTTAAATTAGCAGATAATATTTATGCATAATCTATATGAGCCATAACAAACTTCAGGTTGTTAGTTGAAGATATATACATATATGTATGTATGTATGTATGTATGTATATGCGTGTGTGCACGCGTCCACGTATTACAAATATATCATAAATTTGCATATTCTTTCTTGTTTGAATTGGTGATTTTAGAACAAAGTACTATAAGTACCCAAACTAATAATTTCTATTTATAGATCAATGTCTACGTGAATCTTTAGAGATTGCATTATAATGTTTAAAACATTTTTTTTACAATTGTATTGAACTTCTGGTTCAAATAAAATATATAAACAACTTCAAGTTGTTAAATTTTATTCCTCCATTATACCTTAATTATTACTTTTGAACGTTAATTATGATAACTTATCATAGAATAATTTATAACTGCATATAGACATTTCTACACATCTCTTTTAGAGAGTGCAGTTAATAACTAAATAAGATATACTTAAAAAAAATTAAGTGTAGCTTTAGGACACTTGAAATTTTATGAAAATGTGCAATTATATTTATTGCATATATATATATATAAGTCGGTATCTATAGCTTTCATGAAATGTATAATATGACATATAAACTATTTCTTCAAGAGAATATCTAAAGATTTCTTTTATAAAAGAAATGATCATGCATATTATATTGCTTCTAACATAATATTTAGAAACACGACCTTTATGATATAACCAGACACTTGAACATGAAATAATGTGTTCTATAGATAATTTGATTTGTTTCCTATTCAGAAGGTTTAATATAACTATAATGATATGAATATACATCACATTGCTTTCAAACTTTTACAATCAA
Source organism: Allium sativum (assembly GCA_030737875.1). Classification (NCBI taxonomy): domain Eukaryota; kingdom Viridiplantae; phylum Streptophyta; class Magnoliopsida; order Asparagales; family Amaryllidaceae; genus Allium; species Allium sativum. The sequence continues at coordinate 328,929,681 of CM060926.1, forward strand.
ATCTAAACTAAATTAGAATCTTTTACAATCAATTTTTTATGCATTTATTTGGTGTAATAAAATTATTAAATATGCTAAATTATCAAATATGTATTTTCCATTAATTTAGTGCAAGAATAAATATTTAAAACTTGCAGCATATAGCCTATCCTATGTGTATGAACTGTGCATATAGATTTAGGTCACCGTATGTACCTCAGGCATTTTTCATATGATAATAACAATTTGACGGTATAACAAATTTTACTAGTGACATTAGAAATGGCTGGCACTGGTTGGGCTTATTTGACTTCCATATATTTTGTTTTACGATTACATTGCTCTTAAATCATGCGTGCATGTTTACTATCCAATTTTAAACTGATATTATTAGTGAGATAATCAAGCAGTGGATTATTTAGTGGATTACTCTATTGTCACAATAACACTTGTTCTGACATTCGGATTATACTACCAACTGCAAAGGGCATGCTAAAACTTTAGTGCTATTCAAAATTGTATCAATTTATGTCCTTAAATGTTTAAGATAGGCCGGAAACATTTTCTATGAAATGTTTAAGATAGGCCGAAAACATTTTCTATGAAATAACCTGTTTGGTGTAGTGTAATACTGTGAAATGAAATGTTTAAGATTGACCGAAAACATTTTCTATGAAACCTAAACATTTCTCATGAAACCCAAAAAATATAAATCACAAGGGAATATCAATGGCTATAAGCCTGAACCAAAGTTCTGTTGTGACATGCATAGAATTGATCTACGACACAAGCTATGTAACTACAACTAATTAAAGACTTTAGCATGCATAGTTATGATTATATTCTATATGGTGGGAGGATTATTCAGTACCTCCGTTAGGGTCACTCTCAAAGGGAATGCCCTAATTTTGGTGGAGGTTTATAAGTACAAGTCACAGATATACAAGACAGATATAAGAACACATATTTGTAAACGGCGGAAGAACAACAAACTTTATTTCATAAAGTCAAATACGTGTTACAACAACATCCTTTCCAAAAACATAACATAACACTTTCATAATCTGTCTTGAGTACATTTTTTAAAGAAGCATAAATAAAACATAGATAAACTGCAAAAGCCCCATAGTGGATTGTCCAAAGCCATAGTTCAAAACAGGAAAGTCCAAGCAATACATTTCTCTTCTTCAAGCTGGATGTTGAGGTTGGTCAAGCTGCTGTGTTCCCTCCCTGAGGACCTGGGGGGGGGGGGGAAACGGAAGAAAGAAGACGAAAGAAAAGTAGAGTCTGACATAAAGCCGGAGTAAGTCTAGTACTATTTTGTCTATGAATAAAGAACTGGGTATGATAAGTATAAACAAGAAGTGGGCATGCACTATAAACTTGGTTAAGTTGTCTAGGGTCGAATATACTATCGTACCCCATGTTGATCTATGAACCCATATAAACTAGTTTCCAACTGGCACCCCATAATCAGGGTGATGTGATCCATTCAATGATGATCGGCTCCTACTCGCATAGTTACATGTGTCTTACGGCCCCCGATGTTGTAGTTACCTATGCTGGTCCCACCATGGGGTGTATCAAGTCCCATAGTGGCAACCCGACACAACCTTAGAGTGCACAGGTATGCTACTGGTGTCCAGTGCCTTATTTTTCTACACCGGAGTGTGTGCACGTCCGCACTCCGTTAGAACCTACACTGCTACACCACCGCCGTCGCTTTGACCTCTTACAATCAGCCCAGTAATCGTGCCCCACCCTGCCTAGTTTCAGGGTATCATGATACACCTTTTAGGGTTACTGCTAAAAAGGGTCCCCCGTTACTAGGTTTTCTATCTCTAGCCAACATGCTAAGTTGGTTAAGTGTTTCCTAACCTAACCCCCATCAGTCCGTTTAGTTTAGCATGTTCTATTTTGATTAAGTCTTTAGTTCACTTAATCCTAACAATCCTGACTCAGCCTTAATTGTCTTATTAAGGCCCTGACCTCTCACATTAGACAGGTATTGTTGTGGCTGCCTGTTGCCGGTTGGTTCCGGGCAGTCTTACGCCACAACTCAGTCTAACCTCGGGTCCTTATTGGGCTCCATGTTTAACCTCCCACATTGGATAGGTATTGTTGTGACTACTGGACAGCCGGGCGGTTCCGGGCAGGTTTACATCACAACTCAATCCAACCTCGGGTTAAACATATCGTATTTTCTACGTTTACATATTTTGTCATTCTTCTTTATTTCTTATATGTAAATATTTGCGGCCCATTATTAAGTTAATGGTGTAAAGATTACACCAATCACGGGCCCAACCCATACTTGAACTTGGGCCCTTCTATTTTATATTTTCATTCATTAATTAATTTTTAACCCAACGTTATTTTCCCCCGTTTTACACGTCCGTTTATATATTGGGCTTAGCCTTTTTAAAGCCCAATTTAGCCATGCGAAAAGGGGAGGCTTATGACGTATACACAAAGATGGGAAGGTGAGCGCATGAACTTGCAATACGACGTTGGAAATACAAAATAGAAATTGGTGTACTTGCATAGTGGTAACATAGATGACATGAATCAAAGCATGTGAACTTGCATAGGTTTAACTACAACATGAACCTATATTCTTATTTAGGCATAATGTCAAACATAAGCATGTCATAAATATTTCTAGCATAAGCATAGCATAATGTCAAACATAAGCATGTCATAAATATTTCTAGCATAAGCATAGCATAATGTCAAACATAAGCATGGCATGAATACTTTTAGCATAAACACGGCATAAACATAAACAAGTCATGTTTATAAGGTTTCTACATGTTTACAAAGGGGATACTTTGTTACTAACACAAAAGCATAGTTCAACTTAATCATGGTTTAAGTCTAATCACATAACGATGGTATAAACATACTTATGCATAAATATTCCTAAACATGGTGTTTGCTTTAAACTTGCAAAAAGGGATTTTTGAGTCTAACCTAGCCATGCCTCACATATGTCATCATATAATTCTTGTAAACAAGATAGACTTAATCATGGATTTCAATTATGCCAAATATCATTCATAGCCTAGCCATATTCATAAGTTTGCAAAAGCATGACTTAATACATGGATTATGGTGTCAAAATTCCAACATAGTTTCATATGAACTATAACAACCAAACTTGTTTCAATTACTTGCAAAATGATTTATGCCCAAAAATATACATCATGATGGCATAATAACAAAGCCCCAAACTCGCATGAATTTCAATCAACTACATACATGTAGCTTCAACATAGATTACATAATTTGCGCAACATTCCAAACGTATACTTGCATAGAACTACCGCATGTAGTTCTTTATAATGAATAACATAATTTTGCACAAATATGAATTACTTTATTATCCCAATTCAAGCATACAAATCAATACAGTTGTTTATTCATACCAAAGTAATACTCTACTTACAATGGTTGCGGCGAATTCTCTAATTAAGAGATATGATTCCTTTGTTGAATTGATTGGCTTTAGGTTGCTTGAATTGCTTTAGGCTTTAGAACTTTCTTTCTAATTCTCTCTCTAGTCGGCGGCTACTCTTAGTCGTTCCTCAGCAATATGGCGGCTATGTTCTTAATTTGAATGAATAGATTAGGGTTTAGTCTAGGGTTGTTTATATAGAGGTTAGGAATTGATTAGGACCATTGATGTTGCTAGGTTAGATCGTAGCCATTCATTAGATAGAGAGACCAATTAGAACCCGCCACCTAGCCCTAATGACAAAGCAGACCACAGAAATTCGACCAAACACAGACCTGGCCAGCCAGGTTGACTGGGCTCGACCAGGTCGACACCCCTGTCGACAGGGCTGTCGACAGCCCTGTCGACATGGGTAGCCCAGGTCGACAGCCCAGTCGACCTGGGTGCCCTAGGCGGGTGTTTATCCGCCCTGGCCCATTGGGCCCGATTTTTAATTATTTTATTCTGTTTGAATTTTAAATTTAATTCAAAACTTCCGAAGGCCATATCTTCTTCATACGGACTCCGTTTTTCGAAAACTCAGACTCTATTTCGCGTATTTTTCCGAGACGAACGCAATGGCGTATCCCGTTTCCCTTAGTTCTTTGATTTCAGATTAATTATACTTTAATTTGTTAATTTCACAGTTATAGAATTTGCGGGGTGTTACATTCTCCCCCACTTAAAAGGATTTCGTCCCCGAAATCTTCAAGTTAGGAGGAATGTATATCCTAACATCCAATCATCCATCTACTCATCCATCAAACACGAGCATCCATTGTCCTTAAAAGACTTCTAATGCTTCATTATTATATGCGAAGTGTGTGTGTTATGTACTTATCTAATGCAAAATCAGGCGGTCCACTGATTCAGTTGACCTCCTTAATGTGAATTATGTAAGTGCCATGAATCCATTATGTATGCAAATTTTCCTATTCTTGATTCTACATGAGTGCACAATCATTCATTACAAATGCAACATCCATATGACAACACATTAAAGTTCAACCATATACGAATGCAAACATATATGCATATGCAATATGAAGTGACTGAGCCGATCTAAAACCTAGATTGTGTGTGTATATGCAACCACGAGCAACCACTAGCAATCACTTGCAACCACTTGCAACCATCATACATAACATGTTTCAACTACATGTTTTCATCCAAAGGGTTTCTACCTAAAAGATACGGTCGAGGAAATATACCTAAAAAAAAAGATAGATAAAAGCGCAACTTAAGGAAAAAGGAAAGATCAAAGATGTACCCTCGAACAGAAAAGGGTAGGCAGTACGTATTCTAGCTTCAGTTTCCCAAGTTGCGTCTCCCTCGGCGTCGCTCCACTAAACTTTAACGAGCTTGACTTCACGGTTGCGTAGCTTCTTCACTTCCGTTCCTAAGATGCGGGTTGGAACTCTTCTTATGGTTGCTTCGCGTTCCACTTCGGCCTCTTCGAGGATATTTGGCTCTACCACCTCGGCTGACTCATGTAGACATTTTCGGAGGTGTGAAACGTGAAAAACGTTGTGGACTCCAGCCAACTTCTCGGGTAGCTCTAATCTATAGGCCATTTTCCCAATTTTCTCGATAATAGGGAATGGCCCTACGAACCTTGGTGCCAGTTTTCCTGTGGTTCCAAAACGAACAACGTTCCTTAGCGGTGATACCTTGAGAAAAACTCTGTCTCCAACTTCAAATTCAAGGTCGGTCCTCCTCTTGTCGGCGTAGGATTTTTGTCTGTCTTGGGCCGTCTTCATCCTTCTTCGTATTAAGTCTACTTTCTCTGAGGTCTCTCGGATCATATCTGGTCCAAGTATGAGCTTATCCGTGGACTCCCACCAACAAGTGGGCGATCGGCACGGTCTTCCATATAAAGCTCCGAAGGGCGCCATTCCTATGGTTGCTTGATAGCTGTTGTTGTAGGCAAATTCCGCCAAAGGAAGGTGGTCTTCCCATGTCCCTTCGAAGTCAAGGACGCATAGTCTTAAGAGGTCTTCCAAAACTCTGTTCACTCTCTCTGTTTGGCCGTCGGTTTGGGGATGATAGGCTGTGCTTAAGCATAACTGCGTTCCTACTGCTTCTTGCAGACTCCGCCAAAACTCACTGGTGAAGATGGGGTCTCGGTCACTAACAATGCTAGATGGTATTCCATGGAGTCGAACAATTTCCTTAAGGTAAAGTGATGTTAGGGATGAGGCAGTTCTTTTACTTTTGACAGGTAAAAAGTGGGCGCTTTTAGTAAGCCTATCCACTATTACCCAAATGCTAGTGTTGCCTCTCCTAGACCTAGGCAGCCCATCGATGAAGTCCATTGAGATACTATCCCACTTCCACTGCGGGACCTCTAGAGGATGTAGTAGTCCGCCAGGCTTTTTCTGTTCCGCTTTAACCTGTTGGCACACCATGCACTTAGAAACGAATTCTGCCACGTCCTTTTTCATGCCGTTCCAGAAGAAAGTCCTTTTTATGTCTTTGTACATTTTATCCCCGCCTGGGTGTATCGTCATCTTGGAGTGATGTGCTTCCTCGAGAACCTTCTTTATTAAATCGTTTGTCTGTGGGACGCATAGTGTTCCGTCTCGCCTTAGCAAACCCTTATCGTCGATGGAGTATCTGTTGAGGTGACTTGAAGTCTCACCCCTAATTAGCCTATCAATTATTTCCACAAGCTGAGGGTCTTCGCGTTGTGCTGCCCCTACTGAATCCACTAAAGTTGGGCGCACTTCGAGAGATGCTAGCAAGCCCGGTACGAAATCGGAGGAGGGTCTAAAGTCGAAGCTGGCTATAAACTCTAGGCTTTGTCTTTCAACAAACAATGGGCTTAGGGTCAATTTCTTTCGGCTCAACGCGTCTGCCACTACGTTGCCTTTGCCCGGAGTGTAGGAGATTTCGAAATCGTACGAGGCAAGAAACTCCATCCACCTTTGTTGCCTCAAGTTAAGATCTTTCTGCGAGAAAAGATATTTCAACGATTTATGGTCAGTGTAAAGTTCGAACTTCTCACGTAGGAGATAGTGTCGCCAAGACTTGAGTGCAAAGACAATGGCGGCTAACTCAAGATCATGGGTTGGGTAGTTCTTCTCGTGCACCTTCAATTGCCTCCCGCCATAAGCTACTACCCTTCCTTCTTGCATTAAGACGGCGCCTAGCCCTGTCCCACATGCATCCGTATAAACAGTGAACATCTTGCTCCCATCTGGCAGCGTCAAGACTGGGGCTGTTGTGAGAGCCCTTTTTAGTCGTTGGAAAGCAAACTCGCAATCCAAATCCCAATTGAACACTAGATTCTTCTTAGTCAATTTCGTGAGCGGAGCTGAGATTTTCGTAAAATCCCTTATAAATTTTCGATAGAAACCTGCTAGTCCTAGAAAGCTTCGGACCTCAGTTGCATTCCTTGGTGTCTTCCAGTCCTGTACCGCCACTACCTTAGCAGGGTCCACTGCTAACCCTTGTTTGGATACTATGTGCCCAAGGAATCTCACCTCTTCCCTCCAAAAGTGGCATTTGGAGAACTTGGCTTTTAGTTGATGGACTCGCAAAGTTTCCATGATTGCCCTTAGGTGCTGAGCATGTTCCTCTTCACTCTTTGAGAAGATAAGGATATCATCTACGAAGACCACTACGAATTTGTTGAGGAAATCTCTAAATACCCTACTCATTAGGTCCACGAAGTAAGCAGGTGCATTTGTCAAGCCGAAAGGCATGACAAGCCATTCAAAGAAGCCGTCTGGGGTTCTGAACGCCGTTTTATCGATGCTATCTTCAGCCACCCTTAGCTGATGAAAACCGGTTGCTAAATCGAGTTGGGAGAAAACAGACGCTCCTACAAGCTGGTCAAATAAATCGTCAATTCTAGGGAGAGGGTGCCTATTCTTTTTCGTTAGCTTGTTGAGCTCCCTATAGTCAACACATAGACGGAGTGAACCATCCGCCTTTGTAGCGAACACCACTGGAGCGCCCCATTCTGAAATGCTCCTCCTAATGAACCCCTTTTCTAGAAGCTCTTTAATCTGTTTACTGAGCTCTTTCCTTTCCCGTGGAGCCATGTGTCTAACGGGTAACGCAACGGGCTTTGCATTATCTACAAGATATATGCGGAAGTCTATTTCCCGCTTCGGAGGTAAGCCCTTCACCTCTTCAAAGACATCCGGATATTCCCGGACCACTTTAACTGATTGCAAATTTTCAACAGAGGCATCTAGCGATTCAAGATAACTAAGCATAACCGCATACGAGGGATTACAAGAAATTTCCAAAGTATTACCGAGCTGGGTTAGGAGCCTAACAACCCTTTTCTCACAATCAAGGATGGCCCCATTACTGGATAGCCAATCCATACCCAAAATCAAACCATACCCCGAAAAGCCCAAAACAAAGGCACTACATTGAAATTCTACACTTAGAATAGAAATTTTCAATCCTACACAGATCATAGACAAATGAGCTGGGCCCCCAATTGGGTTTGAAACAATTAAGGGGTCCTCTACCATACTAGTTTCTAGGTGCAGAGATTCTACTAAAGCAGACGAGATAAAGGAGTGTGATGCGCCAGAATCAAATAAAGTGCGAACGGGGTGATCATAAAGATAAACTACACTTTCTACAGAAGTATTTATACCTCACTGTTGCAGAGGTGGCGCCTCTAGCACATGGACCTGTGCCCCTGTGGTGGATCCAGCCCTCTGCCCCTGTCCTCGTTTCTTTGGGCAGTCCTTAGCCCTATGGCCTGTCTCACCGCAAGAAAAGCACCCACCATTCTCCTTGGCCTTCTTTTTCCGGCAGTCCTTTACTAAGTGTCCCACTTTGCCACAGAAATTACACTTCCTCTTCTCTTTGTTGCCTTTCCCACCTTTCTTAAAGTCCGTCTTCTTAGGCTGCAAACCCTCTTTCTTCCCTTGAGAGCTTTCTGCCTTTGTCTCCTTCTTGCCCTTATCCTCTTCATTCAGCAATGCCATTTGCACCAATCTTTCATACGTGGCTCCCATGGGTATATGGGTCATGGCCAAACTGTGTAATGGCTCATTCAACCCCTTGACGAAACGGAGAGCCTTCTTGTGCGGGGTGTTGACTAGGTCAAGCCCAAACCTAGCCAGCTCATCGAACTGATTCACATATTCTCTAACAGTCTTGTCCCCTTGTTTAAGAAATAAGAATTTTTCCAACTGCAAACTTCTTTCCGCATCTGAGAGAAATTTAGTCTCAAACCTTGCCCTAAAGTCCTCCCATGTCTCCACTGGTCTTTCAGCATTAGTGACTTCCCACCAGTAGGAAGCCTCGCCCTTCAATAGCCATACTGCCAATTGTACTTTTTGTCTATCTTCTACCTCAAAGATGATGAATAGGTCCTCAGTTTCTTTCAGCCAATTTCTAGCTGCCACAAAGGACTCAGTTCCATGGAAATCCCTTCCTCCCATAGCTTTAAAATCTTTACATATCTTAGCAAACGTGTTTCCCCGAGGAGGAGGAGGAGGAAAAGGTGCCGCTGCGGCTGGATGATTTCCTTATGCTGGGGGAGGAGGAATGGTAGGACCTGGCTGAGTAGCCCTTGCTTCTAAGAACCGTCTAAACCAACCAGGTATTGGCACCCCTTCCGGCAAGTTAAGTTCTTGGGACATGCTGAAACAAAAAGGATAGATTCAAAACGAAGGATAAGAGATAGTACCTATGGCTTTGGGGAGTGGACTTTGCCTTTTTTAAAATAAAATAATATTTTTTTCTTTTTAAAAATGCTTCTTTAAATTTCCTTTTTGAAAATAATTTTTCAAAACTTTTTATCTTATCTGGTAAACCTATGCTCTGATACCAAGTGAAACACCCCACCTCCGTTAGGGTCACTCTCAAAGGGAATGCCCTAATTTTGGTGGAGGTTTATAAGTACAAGTCACAGATATACAAGACAGATATAAGAACACATATTTGTAAACAGCGGAAGAACAACAAACTTTATTTCATAAAGTCAAATACGTGTTACAACAACATCCTTTCCAAAAACATAACATAACACTTTCATAATCTGTCTTGAGTACATTTTTTAAAGAAGCATAAATAAAACATAGATAAACTGCAAAAGCCCCATAGTGGATTGTCCAAAGCCATAGTTCAAAACAGGAAAGTCCAAGCAATACATTTCTCTTCTTCAAGCTGGATGTTGAGGTTGGTCAAGCTGCTGTGTTCCCTCCCTGAGGACCTGGGGGGGAAACGGAAGAAAGAAGACGAAAGAAAAGTAGAGTCAGACATAAAGCCTGAGTAAGTCTAGTACTATTTTGTCTATGAATAAAGAACTGGGTATGATAAGTATAAACAAGAAGTGGGCATGCACTATAAACTTGGTTAAGTTGTCTAGGGTCGAATATACTATCGTACCCCATGTTGATCTCTGAACCCATATAAACTAGTTTCCAACTGGCACCCCATAATCAGGGTGATGTGATCCATTCAATGATGATCGGCTCCTACTCGCATAGTTACATGTGTCTTACGGCCCCCGATGTTGTAGTTACCTATGCTGGTCCCACCATGGGGTGTATCAAGTCCCATAGTGGCAACCCGACACAACCTTAGAGTGCACAGGTATGCTACTGGTGTCCAGTGCCTTATTTTTCTGCACCGGAGTGTGTGCACGTCCGCACTCCATTAGAACCTACACTGCTACATCACCGCCGTCGCTTTGACCTTTTACAATCAGCCCAGTAATCGTGCCCCACCCTGCCTAGTTTCAGGGTATCATGATACACCTTTTAGGGTTACTGCTGAAAAGGGTCCCCCGTTACTAGGTTTTCTATCTCTAGCCAACATGCTAAGTTGGTTAAGTGTTTCCTAACCTAACCCCCATCAGTCCGTTTAGTTTAGCATGTTCTATTTTGATTAAGTCTTTAGTTCACTTAATCCTAACAATCCTGACTCAGCCTTAATTGTCTTATTAAGGCCCTGACCTCTCACATTAGACAGGTATTGTTGTGGCTGCCTGTTGCCGGTTGGTTCCGGGCAGTCTTACGCCACAACTCAGTCTAACCTCGGGTCCTTATTGGGCTCCATGTTTAACCTCCCACATTGGATAGGTATTGTTGTGACTACTGGACAGCCGGGCGGTTCCGGGCAGGTTTACATCACAACTCAATCCAACCTCGGGTTAAACATATCGTATTTTCTACATTTACATATTTTGTCATTCTTCTTTATTTCTTATATGTAAATATTTGCGGCCCATTATTAAGTTAATGGTGTAAAGATTACACCAATCACGGGCCCAACCCATACTTGAACTTGGGCCCTTCTATTTTATATTTTCATTCATTAATTAATTTTTAACCCAACGTTATTTTCCCCCGTTTTACACGTCCGTTTATATATATTGGGCTTAGCCTTTTTAAAGCCCAATTTAGCCATGCGAAAAGGGGAGGCTTATGACGTATACACAAAGAGGGGAAGGTGAGCGCATGAACTTGCAATACGACGTTGGAAATACAAAATAGAAATTGGTGTACTTGCATAGTGGTAACATAGATGACATGAATCAAAGCATGTGAACTTGCATAGGTTTAACTACAACATAAACCTATATTCTTATTTAGGCATAATGTCAAACATAAGCATGTCATAAATATTTCTAGCATAACCATAGCATAATGTCAAACATAAGCATGTCATAAATATTTCTAGCATAAGCATAGCATAATGTCAAACATAAGCATGGCATGAATACTTTTAGCATAAACACGGCATAAACATAAACAAGTCATGTTTATAAGGTTTCTACATGTTTACAAAGGGGATACTTTGTTACTAACACAAAAGCATAGTTCAACTTAATCATGGTTTAAGTCTAATCACATAACGATGGTATAAACATACTTATGCATAAATATTCCTAAACATGGTGTTTGCTTTAAACTTGCAAAAAGGGATTTTTGAGTCTAACCTAGCCATGTCTCACATATGTCATCATATAATTCTTGTAAACAAGATAGACTTAATCATGGATTTCAATTATGCAAAATATCATTCATAGCCTAGCCATATTCATAAGTTTGCAAAAGCATGACTTAATACATGGATTATGGTGTCAAAATTCCAACATAGTTTCATATGAACTATAACAACCAAACTTGTTTCAATTACTTGCAAAATGATTTATGCCCAAAAATATACATCATGATGGCATAATAACAAAGCCCCAAACTCGCATGAATTTCAATCAACTACATACATGTAGCTTCAACATAGATTACATAATTTGCGCAACATTCCAAACGTATACTTGCATAGAACTACCGCATGTAGTTCTTTATAATGAATAACATAATTTTGCACAAATATGAATTACTTTATTATCCCAATTCAAGCATACAAATCAATACAGTTGTTTACTCATACCAAAGTAATACTCTACTTACAATGGTTGCGGCGAATTCTCTAATTAAGAGATATGATTCCTTTGTTGAATTGATTGGCTTTAGGTTGCTTGAATTGCTTAAGGCTTTAGAACTTTCTTTCTAATTCTCTCTCTAGTCGGCGGCTACTCTTAGTCGTTCCTCAGCAACATGGCGGCTATGTTCTTAATTTGAATGAATAGATTAGGGTTTAGTCTAGGGTTGTTTATATAGAGGTTAGGAATTGATTAGGACCATTGATGTTGCTAGGTTAGATCGTAGCCATTCATTAGATAGAGAGACCAATTAGAACCCGCCACCTAGCCCTAATGACAAAGCAGACCACAGAAATTCGACCAAACACAGACCTGGCCAGCCAGGTTGACTGGGCTCGACCAGGTCGACACCCCTGTCGACAGGGCTGTCGACAGCCCTGTCGACATGGGTAGCCCAGGTCGACAGCCCAGTCGACCTGGGTACCCTAGGTGGGTGTTTATCCACCCTGGCCCATTGGGCCCGATTTTTAATTATTTTATTCTGTTTGAATTTTAAATTTAATTCAAAACTTCCGAAGGCCATATCTTCTTCATACGGACTCCGTTTTTCGAAAACTCGGACTCTATTTCGCGTATTTTTCCGAGACGAACGCAATGGCGTATCCCGTTTTCCTCAGTTCTTTGATTTCAGATTAATTATACTTTAATTTGTTAATTTCACAGTTATAGAATTTGCGGGGTGTTACAGTTTACATAAGAACATTGTGCAGTAAGTACTCCTAATTATCTCTAATTCTGTATATAATTAGCGTATTGTATATAATATGATTATCTCTAACAATGTTTGCTTTATTTTGAATTGTTTCTCAAACATGGTGAAGATGATCTTGAATGATAAGAAAATTTCACATCTACAAAATCTTGTTTCATTTCAAATTTTAGAACTATATAAAACAATGAGCTGTAAATACAGGTGTATCATTCTCTAAAGCAGAAATGTGATAGTGAAAGGATATTTGTGTAACATAAACGATAGTTGAAATGAGAACACCAATGAATTTTATACAATCGTTTTTGTTGCTATTAATGGAACGCGCACACATACATATAGCTAACATTACACTACCATAAAAGCAAAGAAACCGATGATAATGACATCAAGTCAATAATACAGATATAAACCTCAGGTGAATTATTAATATCAATCGGTCTGTGTATTATAAAAGCATCTCCAATAGTTTGAGGTGTGGATTTTCAAATATTTTTCACACCCCGAATTGTTGGAAGTTGGAATGGAAAATTTGCCAACAGTTTTGTGAGCATGCACTTGTTCAACAAACGCTTGAATATCAGGTGTTTCTTGAACAAGTGCCCGCGTTTTTGAAGTCAACAAAACTGGTTAACAAATGTCAGGTGCTTGTTCAACAAGCTCCTGACGAAAAAACTGGTCAACAAAAGTCAGACGCTTTTTCAACAAGCTCCTGATGTTGACGTGGAAAATTGTCAACACGCCAACACCCAAAGTGTATGCAAGTGCGTTAGCAACAGAGTAACCAAAATGTAAAGTAAAGTAGAGTAAATGCGGAAGACACAACTTTTTATAGCTGTAACAACCCGAATTTTAATAATATGTTGAAACAAGAAATCAAGATAAAATTAATTTTTAAAATGAGAATTATGGGAAACGGGTTGCGCCATTACATTCTTCTCAGAATTCTGCATGAAATAGAGTCCGAGTTTTCGAAAATCGGAGTCCGGATGAAGAAGTTATGGCCTGTAGAAGATTAAGCAAATTTCAGGCAGCACAGAACCAGGCAGGTCGACCTGGGGGTCAGGTCGACCCCCCAGGTCGACCACGTGGTCGACCTGGGGGTCGACCTACCCCCTACAGGTCGACAATATGGTCGACCTCCCCCCTTACAGGTCGACCTGGTCGGCCTGTTTTAGCCCAGAACCCATTTTTGAAGCGTGAGACGTGTTTTGATGGTCCGGATTGATTCTAGGGTTGATCTAAAGGCCCTAAATAGTTCCTACACCTATAAATACACCCTAAGACCTAACCTAATTCACAAAAAATCATTCGTACACCAAAATGCTGCTGAGATCCCTCTTGATCATGGCCGCCACCTCTAATAGATTTCCTAAGCTTTCATACACAATCCAATTCGAAGATTAAGGATTCTACAATGATTCAAGACAATAAATCAACAACTCTGCAACAGTTTTACAACAAATTCAGTTCTTAATTCCTTGTCCACGATCTATAGGTTCTAGTTATTTTCAGATTAAAATAATTAAATTTAATATGGACATGTGATGAAGTGAAATTGGACTTTTGATTCAAGTCTATTCTTGTTTCTTCTTGGATCTTGATTTTGGGAACCTTTCTATCTTTATTCTCATGACAAGTTTATGGTCTATTCAGCTTGTTGTAAACCAATTTTCTTGGTTCATGTTGATATTATTATCAAGATCTATTCTTTATGCCTGAGATGATGTTTTTATCCCATTTTCTCTCTGATCTCGTTTTTATTGCAACTTCTACCTTCCCCTATTTATTTTCTTTTGATAAACCTAGGTCAGTTTCGGACCTAGGCCTAAACTACGATATCCGTGCGATGGTATACGGGGGAAATATTGGAATATTGCCTAGTGGAATATATGTGTTTGGTGGAATCGAAGGCATAATATGAAAATTGGATGTTTGGGGATAATTTACCATTAACATGAAACAGGGTAATTTTGGGTGTTGTCATTATAATGGTTATTGCGCAATTGGGATTGATATATGTAATTTGATATGGATCTTGATATATATAATTTGGCTAGAACTTGTTATGGGTAAATTGGTGTAAATGTGGTATCCATGTAATTTTGGGTATAAAACTTGATCTATGTAAACTGAGCATAGCTTTGTAAACATGTAAATCATGAATCTTGACATATGTAAAACGGCATGAAACTTGGTATATGTGTAAATTGGCATAAAAATTGGCATACATGTAAAACGGCATGAATTGAACATATGTAAATTTGGTATAAATTGGGCATATGTAAAACTAACATGTAATCTAGAACTTGGGCATATGTTAATTATGAAAAATTTGGAGTTGAAACGTATATGATAATTTATGACTTGGTAGAGGTTTAATATGAATGCGCCTAAGTTGGGTTTTGGGTAGTTGGCGTGTATTGTAAATAAAAGGATATAACTTGGCATAACTTTATAGTGAATTATGATAATACTTTGGGAATACGTTTTGGGGCAAAAACGTGAATTTAATTGGCATATAACTGGAAATATAAACGTGGTTGAAACATGAATATGAGTATGAACATGAACGTGAACATGGCTAACTCGAGGTTGGGTTGAGTTTGCAGTGTAATTCTGCCCGTAACCGCCCGGCATATCCAGTGACCGTAAATAATAAGATCCAATGTGAGAAGTTAGTCATATCATGCTTAAACCCAAGGTTAGACTGAGTTGTGGTGTAATTCTGCCCAGAACGCCCGGCATATCCAGTGACCGCAACAACAGGTCTAATGTGAGTGGTTGATGCATTAATAATTAATTAATACCAATAAACAGACACGCTAAGAATGGAAAGGTTAAGTAATATGACTAGACTTATGACACTTAACCAATATAACATGTTAATTAGACAAGTGAGTTGGGTTAAGTAAATTGAGAACACTTAACCATTATAACATGTTTATTAGACAAGTGAGTTGGGTTAAGTAAAGTGAGAACACTTAACCATTATAACATGTTAATTAGACAAGTGGATAGGGTTAAGTAAAGTGAGAACACCTAACTAATACAACGGGTTAAATAGACAAGTGGTTACGGTTAAGTAATAAAACTTAACCAACATAACATGACAAGCAAGTGGGTTAGGTTAACTTGAATAGGTTGATAACACTTAACCGTTATAACATGACTAGCGGATGGGTTGGTTTAACTTGAATGGGTTGATAACACCCAACCGATATAACCTGATGTGTGGTAGGGTTTAGTAAATACACGAGGGTAACACTTAACCATTATAATATGGCTAGTGGATGGGGTTGAGTTAACATACACTTAACTAATCCAACGTGAGGTGTGGTAAGGGTTAAGTTAACACAGGGGAGAACGCTTAACCGATATAACAAGACATGCGGTAGGGTTAAGTAACACAAGAGAGAACACTTAACCAAGGTAACATGATGGGGGGTGGGGTTAAGTTAACTTGAATGGATAACACTTGACCAGCCTGTGGGGTATACGAATAGACCCTAGGAAAACACTAGTAGCGGGACCCGTTTTAGTAGTAACCTACATTAGGTATCAACGTTACCCTGAGCTAGGCAGGGTGGGGCACGATTACTGGGATGATTATAAGCGGTCAAAACGGCGGTGGTGATGCAGCAGTGCAGGTTCCGACGGATTACGGGCGTGCACGTATTCCGGAGTGGAATATATAGCCACTAGGCATCAGTAGATATAAAGTTATGCATCAAGAATTGTGTCGGGGTTGCCATCCTAGGGATTGATACACCCTAGGGTGGGACCAGCACAGGTATCTACGAATAGGGAGCCGCGTGACACAAACAATAACTAGGTCGAGTAGGAGCCGATCGATTAGGGTAGTAAGGATACATCTAACACATTCATGGCAATTGGGCTGGTTGAAGTGAAATCCTCATATTAGATGTAGTCCTGAAGGCTAGCACAACTACGGGGTTGGGATAACCTTAGTATATAACACATGTGAAACATTGTAAGTAAGAGCCGATCAATTAAGATTGGTATGGTGGGGACATGAAACTGTCAATATGAGGTGGGACCCTCATCGTGGGATATGTACCTATAAAACTATCATGTGGGTTATGAGGGTTCACTTATCTTGTAATTATAACTAAGTAAACTAATTGGAATGCTAGTTAGGTGGTGCAGAGATTATAGGAAATCAAGGAAAATAGTGTAATTGGTGAAGCTTAGAAATCTTGCGATGTTATACTTGATAGAAACATTGCGATGTGATACTTGGTAGGAACCTTGTGATGCTACTCTTGATAGGAATTATGGGATGTTATACTTGATTCATCGTGCCTATAGCTTAACTTGTCATCATGCTTATGTTTATTTTCAGTTTATTCATGCCATGTTATCTTTACCTGTTTTGATGCTGAAAGTCACTAGGACTTACTCAGTCTTTATGACTGACCCGTTTTGTTTCGCCTCTTTTTCTTTCGTCCCCCCCCCCCCCGGTTCGCAGGTTGGGAATACAGCTTAGTTCGGATCTTACCAAGCTTCAAGGCTCTTTCATGTACGGCTTGGATTTCTCTTGGCTATGGCTTGCCTTGCTTTATTGGGGAATATCAGAATTTGTTTTTATGCTTCTTTGTTTTTGAGCAAGACAGATATTTAAGCTATGTAATTGGGTATTGGAAGTTGATGGGCTTTTATTGTAAACAATTATATTTAATAAATGATTTGAAGTACTCCTACTTTACTTTCCATTGTTTTATATATGTCTGTCTTGTAATATTTCTGTTCCAGTACCCATAATTCTCCATTGAAGTTAAGGCATTCCCTTTGTGAGTGAACTTAACAGATGTGGGGTGTTACATTTGGTATCAGAGCAGAAGGTTACCAGACTGGGCAAAAGCTTTTAAAAACCTTCAGAAATTATTTTCAAAACGTTTACAAAGAAGCACTCTTATAAGAAAAGTTTTGTTTTACGAAAGGCATATTCCCCAAAGCCATATGCACTATCTTTTGATTCTCTCTTTGAATCTCTTCTTTCTTTCTTTTCACCATAATTTTGTAGGTGTACGACACAAGTCAGAGGGCAAAGAAGTGCCCAACCTCCATCTGTAGCCGCAGTAGTTCCATATGCGACTAATCTTATTTCAAGCTTTGTAAGGTTGTTGTGTGATGGAGGTAACTTTCGAGAAACCGACCAACAAGCTATACAAGGATAGTAAGAACGAGGATAAATAACACAAGCCTAAGGATGAGAAACTTGTTGATATGGCTTAATCCACGAAGGAGGAAAAGGTGAAAGGGAAGAGGCCAAAGTGAAGGAATAATAAAACCCATGACAAGAGAGAGTATCTTTAGTATGGTAAAAAGGGACATGTAGTTAAGTATTATAGGACAAGGACAAGGGCAAAGAACGAGATCATCAAGAGGGAAATTGTATGCTCCCACTACTAGCGTACCCTAGAGAGGTGGTAACGTTTTTGTTAAAGGTTTAGCTTTTCTTTTATATCATCCTATTAGAACTTTGTTTTTGTACATTGCATCCTTTTAATTCTGCTTCAATAATTGAGTCTCTGCACCTTAGTACTAGCATAGTAGAGGATCCCATTTTTTGTCTCAAATCCTGTTGGGGAATCGGCTCATTTATTCATGACTTGTTTGGATTTGAGAATGTCTATGCTAAGTGTTGAGTTTAGAAGTAATGCTTATGTTTTTGGGCTATGGGTTGATTCTAGGGATGGAGTGGTTATCCACAAATGATACCATTCTCGAGTATGAAAAGAGGGTAGTTAGACTCTTGACTTGCCTCGGTAATACCCTCGAAGTCTAGTGTAACCCTTAGGGGTTTTGCCATGCTTAGTTACCTAGAATCTCTTGATACATTTATTGATCCGCTCGAGTAGTGTTCGCCACTAAGGCGGATGGTTTATTTCGCTTATGCATGAGTTATAGAAAATCACCTTAGTAAGTACACTTGGCAACATGGTTGGCATTTGTTTATTTTCAAGAGATAATTCATTTATGTGGAATACCTTCTAGTAAGTGAACGAGATCCAAGATTCACTAGTGAATTTTGGAGAGCTTGCCTGAAACCATGAGTACGCAGTTATGTTTGAATCAGGTATACTAGAAAGAGAATAAGTGAAAATGGAACGAGAGGCGACAGTGAAATGAGTTCCAACTCATATTTTGGAAATAGGAATTAAGAAGCTACGAAATCACGAAGTTAAAGAAGGTCAAGGCACAATGGAGTTAAGCTCAAGGAAATGCGACTTAGAAGATTGAAGACTAGATACGCACATCATATCTCTTTTTAAGAGTATATCCTTGATCCCTCTTTTCCTGTAGAGCTTACTTGCATGCTATCTTTTAAGTATATCCTCTCGGTCCTATTCTCAATCCTATTTCTGTTGCAAACCCCATAGGGAGTATGACTCATTTGTTAGTAATACATGTTGGGGCTTGAGGGTGTCCGTTGGGTTGACTAAACTTTTTGGGTTTTATAGGATACCAGTTGGTTTTAGGAAGGGATTTCTTGTGACCTAAAAGGAGTCTATCATGCTTAGTTTCCTAGAATCATATATATTAGTTGGGTTGAGTAATTCTTTGGGTGTCAGTCTGATGTTGATTTCGGTCTTCGGGGCTGGTGTTTAGGGAGTTCTTTTCCTAATCAGTATATATGTGACGTAGATTTCCAGTTTTGACATTGCCTAATGGGCACAAAGTTTTTACTTGCTTCTATCATTCGACTATATCTTTAGGTAGGAACAATTGGGTGTAAACATGTGTTTGAGACATGTTATGATTGATGGTTGCAAATGGTTGCAAGCAGTTGCTAGTGGTTGCTCGTGGATGCATATACGCGCACATTAGACACTAGATCGGCTCAGTCACCTTTCATATTGCATATGCATGAGTGTTTATACTTGTTTATGGATGAATTTGAATGTGTTATCATGTCGATGTTGCATATGGATGGATGTTTGCGCACACATATAGTGTTAATGTGACTAGGACTATTTGCATACATGTTGGACTCATAGCACTAAACATATTTTGCATTAAGAAGATCAATCAGGCCTGATCATTTGCATTAGACAAGGAACATATACACACACCTCTGGCATATGTTCATACAACATTAGAAATATCTTAAGGACAATGAATGCCTGTGATTGATGATAGAGTAGATGGATGATTGGATGGTAGGACACATTCTTCTTAACTTAAAGATTTCGGGGACGAATTCCTTTAAGGAGGGGAGAATGTAACAACCCGAATTTTAATAACATGTTGAAACAAGAAATCAAGGTATAATTAATTTTTAAAATGAGAATAATGGGAAACGGGTTGTGCCATTGCATTCATCTCGGAATTCTGCATAAAATAGAGTCCAAGTTTTTGAAAATCGGAGTCTGGATGAAGAAGTTATGGCCTATAGAAGATTCAGCAAATTTCAGGCAGCACAGAACCAGGCAGGTCTACCTGGGGGTCAGGTCGACCACGTGGTCGACCTGGGGGTCAACCTACCCCCTACAGGTCGACCATATGGTCAACCTCCCCCCTTACAGGTCGACCTGGTCGGCCTGTTTTAGCCCAGAACCCATTTTTGAAGCCTGAGACGTGTTTTGATGGTCCGGATTGATTCTAGGGTTGATCTAAAGGCCCTAGATAGTTCCTACACCTATAAATACACCCTAAGACCTAACCTAAATCACAACAAATCATTCTTACACCAAAATGCTACTGAGATCCCTCTTGAGCATGGCCGCCACCTCTAATCGATTTCCTAAGCTTTCATACACAATCCAATTCAAAGATTAAGGCTTCTACAATGATTCAAGACAATAAATCAACAACGCCGCAACATTTTTACAACAAATTCAGTTCTTAATTCCTTGTCCACGATCTGTAAGTTCTAGTTATTTTCAGATTAAAATAATTAAATTTAATATGGACATGTGATGAAGTGAAATTGGACTTTTGATTTTCAAGTCTATTCTTGTTTCTTCTTGGATCTTGATTTTGGGAACCTTTCTATCTTTATTCTCATGACAAGTTTATAGTCTATTCAGCTTGTTGTAAACCAATTTTCTTGGTTCATGTTGATATTATTATCAAGATCTATTCTTTATGCCTGAGATGATGTTTTTATGCCGTTTTCTCTCTGATTTCGTTTTTATTGCAACTTCTACCTTCCCCTATTTATTTTATTTTGATGAACCTAGGTCAATTTCGGACCTAGGCCTAAACTATGATATACGTGCGATGGTATATGGGGGAAATATTGGAATATTGCCTAGTGGAATATATGTGTTTGGTGGAATCAAAGGCATAATATGAAAATTGGATGTTTGGGGATAATTTACCATTAACATGAAACGGGGTAATTTTGGGTGTTGTCATTATAATGGTTATTGCGCGATTGGGATTGATATATGTAATTTGATATGGATCTTGGTATATGTAATTTGGCTAGAACT
This sequence comes from Allium sativum, assembly GCA_030737875.1. Taxonomy (NCBI): domain Eukaryota; kingdom Viridiplantae; phylum Streptophyta; class Magnoliopsida; order Asparagales; family Amaryllidaceae; genus Allium; species Allium sativum. The sequence continues at coordinate 328,950,758 of CM060926.1, forward strand.
TGTTATGGGTAAATTGGTGTAAACATGGTATCCATGTAATTTTGGGTATAAAACTTGATCTATGTAAATTGAGCATAGCTTTGTAAACATGTAAATTATGAATCTTGACATATGTAAATCGACATGAAACTTGGTACATGTGTAAATTGGCATAGATGTAAAACGGCATGAGTTGAACATATGTAAATTTGGTATGAATTGGGCATATGTAAAACTGACATGTAATCTAGAACTTGGGCATATGTTAATTATGTAAAATTTGGAGTTGAAACGTATATGATAATTTATGACTTGGTAGAGGTTTAATATGAACGCGCCTAAGTTGGGTTTTGGGTAGTTGGCGTGTATTGTAAATAAAAGGCTATAACTTAGCATAACTTTATAGTGAATTATGATAATACTTTGGGAATACGTTTTGGGGAAAAAACGTGAATTATGAACTTGGTAATTGGCATATAATTGGAAATATGAACGTGGTTGAAACATGAACATGAATATGAGTATAAACACGAACGTGAACATGGCTAACTCGAGGTTGGGTTGAGTTTGCAGTGTAATTCTGCCCGGAACCGCCCGGCATATCCAGTGACTGCAAATAATAAGACCCAATGTGAGAAGTTAGTCATATCATGCTTAAACCCGAGGTTAGACTGAGTTATGGTGTAATTCTACCCGGAACCGCCCGGCATATCCAGTGACCGCAACAACAGGTCTAATGTGAGTGGTTGATGCATTAATAATTAATTAATAACAATAAACAGACACGCTAAGAATGGAAAGGTTAATTAATATGACTAGACTAATGACACTTAACCAATATAACATGTTAATTAGACAAGTGAGTTGGATTAAGTAAATTGAGAACACTTAACCATTATAACATGTTAATTAAACGAGTGAGTTGGGTTAAGTAAATTGAGAACACTTAACCATTATAACATGTTAATTAGACAAGTGGATAGGGTTAAGTAAAGTGAGTACACCTAACTAATACAACGGGTTAATTAGACAAGTGGTTGCAGTTAAGTAATAAAACTTAACCAACATAACATGACAAGCAAGTGGGTTAGGTTAACTTGAATAGGTTGATAACACTTGACCGTTATAACATGACTAGCGGATGGGTTGGTTTAACTTGAATGGGTTGATAACACCTAATCGATATAACCTGATGTGCGGTAGGGTTAAGTAAATACACGAGGGTAACACTTAACCATTATAATATGGCTAGTGGATGGGGTTGAGTTAACATACACTTAACCAATCCAACGTGAGGTGTGGTAAGGGTTAAGTTAACACAGGGGAGAATGCTTAACTGATATAACAAGACATGCGGTAGGGTTAAGTAAAACAAGAGAGAACACTTAACCAAGGTAACATGATGGGGGGTGAGCTTAAGTTAACTTGAATGGATAACACTTATCCAACCTGTGGGGAATACGAATATACCCTAGGAAAACCCTAGTAGCGGGACCCATTTCAGCAGTAACCCACATTAGGTATCAACGGTACCTTGAGCTAGGCAGGGTGGGGCACGATTACTGGGCTGATTATAAGCGGTCAAAACGCCGACGGTGATGCAGCAGTGCAGGTTCTGACGGATTACGGGCGTGCACGTATTCCAGAGTGGAAAATTTAGCCATTGGGCATCAGTAGATATAAAGCTATGCATCAAGAATAGTGTCGGGGTTGCCATCCTAGGGATTGATACACCCTAGGGTGGGACCAGCACAGATATCTACGAATAGGGGGTCGCGTGACACAAACAAGAACTAGGTCGAGTAGGAGCCGATCGATTAGGGTAGTAAAGATACATCTAAAACATTCATGGCAATTGGGCTAGTTGAGGTGAAATCTTCATATTAGATGTAGTCCTGAAGGCTACCACAACTACGGGGTTGGGATAACCTTAGTATATAACACATGTGAAACATTGTAAGTAAGAGCCGATCAATTAAGATAGGTACGGTGGGGACATGAAACTGTCAATATGAGGTGGGACCCTCATCGTGGGATATGTACCTATAAAACTATCATGTGGGTTAGGCGAGATCACTTATCTTGTAATTATAACTAAGTAAACTAATTGGAATGCTAGTTAGGTGGTGCAGAGAATATAGGAAATCAAGGAAAATAGTGTAATTGGTGAAGCTTAGAAATCTTGCGATGTTATACTTGATAGAAATCTTGCGATGTGATACTTGGTAGGAACCTTGTGATGCTACTCTTGATAGGAATTATGGGATGTTATACTTGATTCATCGTGCCTGTAGCTTAACTTGTCATCATGCTTATGTTTATTTTCAGTTTATTCATGCCATGTTATCTTTACCTGTTTTGATGCTGAAAGTCACTAGGACTTACTCGGTCTTTATGACTGACCCGTTTTGTTTCGCCTCTTTTTCTTCCGTTTCCCACCCTCCCCCCCCCCCCCCCCCCAGGTTCACAGGGTGGGAATACAGCTTAGTTCGGATCTTACCAAGCCCCAAGGCTCTTTCATGTAAGGCTTGGATTCCTCTTGGCTATGGCTTGCTTTGCTTTATTGGGGAATACTACAGTTTATTTTTATGCTTCTTTGTTTTTGAGCAAGACAGATATTTTAGCTATGTAATTGGGTATTGGAAGTTGATGGGCTTTTATTGTAAACAATTATATTTACTAAATGATTTGAAGTACTCCTACTTTACTTTCCGGTGTTTTGTATATGTCTGTCTTGTAATATTTCTGTTCCAGTACCCATAATGCTCCATTGATGTTAAAGCATTCCCTTTGTGAGTGACCTTAACAGATGTGGGGTGTTACAATAGTGGTTCGGCAATAACGCCTACGTCCACTTTATAGTAATTATTCATCATATCTTTGTCGATTATAATTGATATACAAGTTCGAACAATATTTGTGTATAAAGTTGTATAAATGCTAAACTTTGACTAAATTGTCCTTCTTCTTCTTCGTTGAGATGAGTTGACTTGTTCAACTATGTTCAAAATTAGTCTTGATGTCCAAAAGGTCTAAAAGCAGTGTAATTATGCTTGTTAATGACCAATGATTGATGGAGAATGTTTATGCTACGTTCTAATGTTCCATGCCATGTCCAATAGCCATAGAGAAGAAGGTGAGTGCCATTAATGAAGGTTTTGGAGCCTTAGAAGGCCAAAATTCTAAGCGAAAAAGATCCAAACGAAGGCCAAAGCTTGGGATATTTATAGTTGATGATTGGTCGTGGAGTATGTGAGATTTGGGGACCACATGGCTAAAAAATCAAATTAGACGCCCCCTAACCCAAAGAAAAACGCATCAAACCAAGGCGGCTCCAGAAATTTTCGCATCCCGGAGAATGCGGATTTCACATCCTGAGGATGCAAAATTCACATCTAGGAGGATGAGAGCCGTGGAATGAAGGGAGGAGGCAACGTTGGGTGAAGCGGCGCGATGCGATGCAGAGAATGTAACACCCCGTAATTCTGTAACTTTAAGTTTCACAAATTAAAGTATAAATAAATTTTAAAATAAGAATCAAGGGAAACAAGTTGCGCCATTGCGTTTGTCTCGAAAATCTGCTTGGAAATGAGTCCGGGTTTTTGAGAAACGGAGTCCGTATGAGGGAGATATGACCCTCCGAAGTTTCAAGGATTTTCAGAATAGAAAAACAGCTCGAATTCGAATTCGAATTCAAACCCCAGCACAGACTGGGCTGGAATTTTCCTTCCTAGGACAAGGTCGACCTGGGGGTCGACACTATAGTCAACCTCTCAGGGGCCAGGTCGACCCTATGGTCGACCTGGGGGTCGACCCTATGGTCGACCTGGGGGTCGACCCTATGGTCGACCTGGGGGCCGACCCTATGGTCGACCTGGGGGCCGACCCTATGGTCGACCTGGGGGCCGACCCTATGGTCGACCTGGGGGCCGACCTGGTGCTGAAGCCTAGTTTTTATCCTGGGTTCATTCTGATGTATCTGGTCTCGTTTTCTGTCTAGATTCGTTCGTCTAATCCTATATAAACAGCCTCCTAGCCTCATTTTCTTTACACCATTTTATTCTCTCTTTATGTTGTCTTTGGAATAATTGAAATAAATAAATTAAATTAAAACACGAAGACTATTCTTGAAGACTACAGCTAGGAATTGCATATTGGAGATTCAAATAAAGTTAAAGCTTCAAGAAGGGAAGCAAAGGCTAATTCAACGGTTGCGAGCAACGTCATGCAAATCATAGCAAATCTCCAACGCTATTTGATTATCCTTTTCTGAAACCGATCAATGTAAGTCAATTACTTTTTAGATTTGAATGTATAGATCTATTTGTGGCATGAAATTAAATGAATATAAGAATATGCCTAATCCTCTCATTTGAATCTATGCTTGTATATGCCTTTGGATCTAATTAAGAACTATTGTGATTATTTACCGATGAGACTGTGTTTATGCCTATGACGTTGAAAACTATTGTTAATGGCCTAAGACTATGACTGTGAACATAAGACTATGCATATGCCTATGACTGTGAACATAATACTATGCCTATGCCTATGACTATGAACATAAGACTATTGCCTACGACCATGATTCATGACTACGAGATTATTGCCTATGATTATGAACATAAGACTATTGTCTATGACAATGACTTTGAAATCATTACAGTTATTGCCTATGTCTATTTAGGATAATTGCCTAGGACTATTTTGGTTAATTATCCATGACTATTGTATCGACTAAGACTATTATAGTTAATTGTTTTGCCCATAACACTATAGTTACAAACCAGGTTGTACACCGAACTGGCATTTTGTTGGATCTCATACCTAGGGCGTGACTTGCTTAGTTTATTCCTATTCGCTATTATGGACACCAAAACCATTGGATCCATTATCCTTGTATTTGGCTCGCTTTTGCATGCCTATTCTTTTATGCCAATTCTCATGTTTATCCTCTATTCCCCTTTTAGTTTCATATCATGAGCATTTAGAAAACTTGTGAAATCATGGTATACGTACGTTATGAATGCGGGGTTATTTGGGTATAACATGAAATCTATATTATTTGGCATAATTTAGAGCATGTATTATAACATAACTATTGGATGCAAATTGGGGTAATTTGACGTGAATTATAGAAGATGTAATTTGATATATTGAATCTAGTATTGGCTAATAACCTAAGCTTTAGGCATAAATTGTAAACTAGAGTATCAAATCTAATTTTGACATGAACTGTAAATGGGAATACTAGATCTAAATTGGCACAAAACTGCAGGTTGGGTAAAACAATAGGTAAATCATGATTTGGGCCTAGAATATAAGTATGTTAATTGGCATGACAAATGAATATGATATAGGACAAATTTGTTTAAAAGAGTTGTTAGCAATTTACATATAGACAAAAAGGACAAATATGTAAATCTAGGAAAGACGAATATGCCTAACCTGAGGTTAGATTGAGTTACGGTATAAGACTGCCCGGAACCGCCCGGCAAAATCCAGCAACCGTAACAATACCTATTTAATGTGGGTGGTTAGAGCATTGGGCCCAACAAGGACTCGAGGTTAGACTGAGTTGCGGTGTAAATATGCCCGGAACCGACCGGCACATCCAGTGACCGCAACAATATCTGTCTAATGTGAGTGGTTGGTGCTTTAAATGAATAGTTTAAAGCTAAGAAACAGTTAAGCTAGAATGGGAGGGTTAAGTCCATAGGAACACTTAACCGACTTAACATGTTAACAAGACAAGACTTGTAGGGGTTAAATAACCGTTATAACATGTTGACTAGACCAGTGGGTGGGGTTAAGAAAAGGTTTAACCTTTATAACATGTTAACTAGACTAGAAGGTGGGGTTAAGTAAAATACACTTAGCCAATTTAACATGTTAACTAGACTAGAGGGTGGAGTTAAGTAAACTTAGAACACTTAGCGATCATAGTGTGACAAATGAACAAGGTTAAGTTAAAACATGAAGGGACAATACTTAACCATTAGAACATGTGAATTAAACAGATGTTAGGGTTAAGTTAACTAAGGAAACACTTAACCTATACAAGATAAAGGGGTGGGGTTAAGTAATAAGAAATACTTAGCCAATATAACTTGATTTGTGGTAGGGTTAAGTCAACATGAACGACTGATAACACTTAACCAGTTTAACATGACAAATGAATGGGTTAAGTTAACTTGAATTGACTAATGACACTTAACCAATCCAACTTGACGAGAAAGAGAGCTAAGTAATAAACCTTAGTCAAGAGGACTAAGTTGTAAACCTTAGTTAAGAAACCGACGGTTCAGGAAACTAAGTAGTAAACCTTAGTTAAGGGAACTAAGTAGTAAACCTTAGTAGGACACGAGGAGCGAACGCCCATCTGATCTTAAAGAAGGCTCCAACAAATTCGGTTACGAAGCACGCGGCTTCGAGGGGACGTGAGGGTACTCTTGGTATCCCTCTGTGAGGCTGCAGATGATCCGCCTGGGCTCACAGAGGTTAAGGTATGCGTTAGAAGAACCAAGGGTATGCCTTGGTTGCAATATAAGGCAACCTAAAGACTAGGATGGACCAGCCTGATTCGGCGAGACCAGTAGCCCTATGATAGCAACTCGTCGTCTACCTACCATCTTGAGTCAGTCGAGATACGTACAGCGGAAAGGCGGAGAACTCCAAAAGACCATATACTTGCTATCTAGTTATGGGTGCGGATGGCCATAGGTTAATGGGGCATAGAGGGCCTGCGTATAGTTCTCATTTTTCAAGGTGTGCCTTTCATTAGTTGAGGGAGGGGTCAAGTGGGACCACAGCCACTGGAAAAACAGACCTTAGCATCTGCATCGGCAGGTATCTGAAAGCTCCCGACCGAGTTCCATGTTTCTTGATTTGCCCTGCCACGAGACTCGGGTCACACATATAGAGGACATGTGAATCTAGACAGCGATAACGATTCGCGACACATATCCGGGGAAAGTCTAGGAACATATACCGCTCTAGCTAGTGTGTCCAAGACTAGAGGGCGTCATTCGATAGGTAGCATAATCCCTAGTTGGACCTAGGTCGCGTAAACCCTAAAATCTGAGAAACATTCAATAGGTAGCATAAACCCCAGTAGCCCTGGGTAGCATAAACCCTGGTTGGATCTAGGAAGAGTTTGATAGAAAACCCTAGATTAGATCTAGGTAATATATAATAGATGTACACCTGAAAACAACCACAATTGCGGGGATTAGGATCACGTTATTGTTTAATCAGTTTATACCGATTACTAGTTGGACACTAGTTAGGTGGTGCAGAGATATAGAAACCAGAATAACAGGGTAATCGTGAAATAGAGAAAGTATGGAAGCATGTTCAGTTTATCAGTATATCCAGCTTGTCCGTAGATCCAGTTTATCAGTACATTCAGTTTTATCTTACTTTAGAATATAGTGCGTTATCTTGTTAGCCCTATCATCATGGTATTGTTTTGTATTCAGTTAATCCATGTCATGTTGTTTTTACCTGTTCACATGCTGAAAGTTACTGAACTTACCAGACTTTATGTCTGACTCTGTTTTCTTTCGCTTTCTTGTCTTCCGTCCCCCCCCCCAGGTCTGCAGGGAGGGAACGTTACTACTTAACTCAGTTTTTCTTTCCAAGCTTAAAGATTAGTTGAAGTTTTGCTTGGATTCTCATTTCCACTGCTATGGCTGACTCATGCTACATTGGGGAATATAAATGTTATTTTATGCTTCTTTATTTTGTAAGACAGATACTCTGGTATTGGAAAGCAATTGTTGTACAAACTATTTTATCAATAAAGTAAAGTTTTATTTCCGCTGTTTTAATTATCTGTCTTGTAATTTATCTGCATCTTTTACCATTAATTCTCCATAGAACTTAGTGCATTCCCTTTGTGAGTGACACTAACGGATGTGGGATATTACACGTGGTATTAGAGCTGAAGGTTACTGGATCAGATAAAAGATTTGAAAAAAAAAATATTTTCAAAACGGTTTTTAAAGAAGCATTTTTCAAAAGAAAAGTTTTGTTTTAAAGGCATATTCCCCAAAAGCCATACGCACTATCTTCTGATCCTCTATTTGAATTCTTGTCCCCTTCTTTCTTGAGTCTTCGGGGCTCCTGGCTTTATGGGACGTAACCTCATCGCGGCACGGTTCCGTAGGCTTGATAAGACTATGATACCTATCGAAGGGCAAAGTAGTGCCCGACTCCCATCTATAGCCATAGTAGTTTCACCTACAGCTAGTTTTCCTTCAATCTTTGGAGGGTTTTTCGTGCAATGGAGGCAGCTTTTGAGAAACTTGTCAATATGATTACATAGGGATGGTAAAGATGACGATGAGGGAGTTTGGCTAGGGAGCTCAACGCAAGGATGAGAAATTCATGGATATAAACTCGACTCACGAAGAAAGAAGGAATTATAAAACCTAAGACGAGAGGAAGTATCTTTTCCATGGTATAGTGGGGCATATAATTAAGGACAAGGGCAAGACGAGGGACAGGATTTTCAGAAGGGAGAGTGCATGCTTCCACCACCAGAATACCTGAGAGAGAAATAGTAAAGGTCTCTATTGGAAAAGTTTAGCTTTTCGTTTTGATCAACCAGTTAGTACTCTTTTGATCTTAGCGCTTCGCATTTGTTTATATCTACTTCCATAGTTGAGTCTCTACATCCTGGTACTTGTATAGTAGAAGATCCCATTAGTGTCTCAAATCCAATTGGTGGTTCGGCCCATTTACCTTTGGTTTGTAAGGATTTGAGAATAACTATATTAAGTGTTGAGTTTAAGCGTAATGCTTATGTTTTTGGTTCCAATGGCTATGAGTTGATTCTAGGCATGGGTTGGTTGGCTAGTAATTCTAAAAGGAGGGTAGTTAGACTTTTGACTTGCGTTGGAAATACCCTCGAGAATTCGTGTAAAGAATCAGTTAGGCTTAGCTAGCTAGAATCGCTTAATGCATCTAGCGACGGTTTGCGATCCGTTAGAGTAGTCCATGAGCTTGAAGATGTTTTTAGTTAGGTTAGGGGTTTGTCCCCTAAAACGCGAGATAGACTTCCGCATATATCCAATTGACAATGCAAAACCAGTTATCCGATCAACGACAGTTTTGGAAATGAAGGTCAAGAAGCTTCGCAATCGTGAAGATTAATTAGATAAGGTACAGAATAGTGAAGCTCAAGAAGATGCGACTTAGAAGACTGAAGACTAGATACACGCATCATACCCTTTTTTCTTAAGGGTGCATCCTTGATCTCATTTTCTAGGAATTCTATGCATACTTTCTAGCTTTTAAGGTATATCCTCTAGGGTGTATCATCGATCCTTAGGTAGAAACCAATGGATGTAAACATGTATTTGAAACATGTTATGATTGATGGTTGCAAACGGTTGCTCGCGGATGCATATACACACCATAGGTGCTAGAACGAATCAGTCACTTTCATATTGCATTCGCATACATGTATTTGCTTAACGGATTTAACTTGATATGTTATCATATGGATGTTGCATATGGATGAATGGCTATGCGCACATGTAGTATTTACATAACTAGGGATGCTTGCATACATGATTGGGCGCATGGCACTAACATAATTCGCATTAAGGAGGTCAACTGAATCAATAGACGGCCTAATTTTGCATTAGATAAAGACATATACACACACTATGCATATGAACATGAACGCATTAGAAATCTTTTTAAGGACAATGAATGCATGTGATTGAATGGTTGAGTAGATGGGTGATTGGATGGTAGAATACATTCTTCCTAACTTAAAGATTTCGGGGACGAAATCCTTTTAAGAGGGGGAGAATGTAACACCCCGTAATTCTGTAACATTAAGTTTCACAAATTAAAGTATAATTAAATTTTAAAATAAGAACCAAGGGAAACGGGTTGCGCCACTGCGTTCGTCTCGAAATTCTGCTTGGAAACAAGTCCGAGTTTTCGAGAAACGGAGTCCGTATTAGGGAGATATGATCCTCCGAAGTTTCAAGGATTTTCAGAACAGAAAAACAGCTCGAATTCGAATTCGAAATTCGAATTCAAAACCACAGAGCAGACTGGGAGGGAATTTTCCCGCCCAGGACCAGGTCGGCCTGGGGGTCAGCACTATGGTCAACCCCCCAGGGACCAGGTCAACCCTATGGTCGACCTAGGGGTCGACCTAGTGCTGAAGCCCAGTTTTGAGCCGGGGTTCATTCTGATGTATCTGGTCTCGTTTTCTATCTAGATTCGTTAGTCTAATCCTATATAAACAGCCTCCTAGCCTCATTCTCTTTACACCATTTTATTCTCTCCTTATGCTGCCTCTGGAATAATTGAAATAAATAAATTAAAATAAAACACGAAGACTATTTTTGAAGACTACGGCTAGAAATTGCATATTGGAGATTCAAATAAAGTTAAAGCTTTAAAAAGGGAAGCAAAGGCTAATTCAACGGTTGCGAGCAATGTCATGCAAATCATAGCAAATATCCAACGCTATTTGATTATCCTTTTCTGAAACCAATCAATGTAAATCAGTTACTTTTTAGATTTGAACGTCTAGATCTATTTGTGGCATGAAATTAAATGAATATAAGAATATGTCTGATCCTCTCATTTGAATCTGTGCTTGTATATGCCTTTGGATCTAATTAAGAACTATTGATTATTTACCGATGAGACTATGCCTATGTCTATGACGTTGAAAACTATTGTTAATGGCCTAAGACTATGACTGTGAACATAAGACTATGCCTATGCCTATGACTGTGAACATAATACTATGCCTATGCCTATGACTGTGAGCATAAGACTATTGCCTACGACCATGATTCATGACTACGAGATTATTGCCTATGATTGTGAACATAAGACTATTGTCTATGACCATGACTTTGTAATCATTACAGTTAATTGCCTATGACTATTTAGGATAATTGCCTAGGACTATTTTGGTTAATTATCCATGACTATTGTATCGACTAAGACTATTATGGTTAATTGTTTATGCCCATAACACTATAGTTACAAACCATGTTGTACACCGAACTGGCATTTTGTTGGATCTCATACCTAGGGTGGACTTGCTTAGTTTATTCCTATTCGCTATTATGTAAACCAAAACCATTGGATCCATTATCCTTGTATTTGGCTCGCTTTTGCATGCCTATTCTTTTATGTCAATTCTCATGTTTATCCTCTATTCCCTTTTTAGTTTCATTTCATGAGTATTTAGAAAACTTGTGAAATCATGGTATATGCGGGGTTATTTGGGTATAACATGAAATCTATATTATTTAGCATAATTTAGAGCATGTATTATAACATGACTATTGGATGCAAATTGGGGTAATTTGACGTGAATTATAGAAGATGTAATTTGATATATTGAGTCAAGTATTGGCTAGTAACCTAAGCTTTAGGCGTAAATTGTAAACTAGAGTATCAAATCTAGTTTTGACATAAACTGTAAATGGGAATACTAGATCTAAATTGGCATAAAACTGCAGGTTGGGTAAAACAATAAGTAAATCATGATTTGGGCCTAGAATATAAGTATGTTAATTGGCATGACAAATGAATATGATATAGGCCAAAAAATTTTAAAAGAGTTGTTAGCAATTTACATATAGACAAAAAGGATAAATATGTAAATCTACGAAAGACGAATATGCCTAACCCAAGGTTAGATTGATTTACGGTATAAGACTGCCCGGAACCGCCCGACAAAATCCAGCAACCGTAACAATACCTATCTAATGTGGGTGGTTAGAGCATTGAGCCCAAAAAGTACCCGAGGTTAGACTGAGTTGCGGTGTAAATCTGCCCGGAACCGACCGGCACATCCAGTGACCGCAACAATATCTGTCTAATGTGAGTGGTTGGTGCTTTAAATGAATAGTTTAAAGCTAAGAAACGGTTAAAAAAGAATGGGTGGGTTAAGTCCATAGGAACACTTAACCAACTTAACATGTTAACAAGACAAGACTTGTATGGGTTAAATAACCGTAATAACATGTTGACTGGACCAGTGGGTGAGGTTAAGAAAAGGTTTAACCGTTATAACATGTTAACTAGACTAGAAGTTGGGGTTAAGTAAAATACACTTAGCCAATTTAACATGTTAACTAGACTAGAGGGTGGAGTTAAGTAAACTTAGAACACTTAGCCATCATAGTGTGACAAATGAACAAGGTTAAGTTAAAACATGAAGGGACAATACTTAACCATTAGAACATGTGAATTAAACAGATATTATGGTTAAGTTAACTAAGGAAACGCTTAACCAATACAAGATAAAGGGGTGGGGTTAAGTAATAAGAAATACTTAACCAATATAACTTGATTTGTGGTAGGGTTAACACAACATGAACTACTGATAACACTTAACCAGTTTAACATGACAAATGAATGGGTTAAGTTAACTTGAATTGACTAATGACACTTAACCAACCGAACTTGACGAGAAAGAGAGCTAAGTAGTAAACCTTAGTCAAGAGGACTAAGTTGTAAACCTTAGTTAAGAAACCGACGATTCAAGAAACTAAATAGTAAACCTTAGTTAAGGGAACAAAGTAGTAAACCTTAGTAGGACACGAGAAGGAGCGAACGTCCATATGATCTTAAAGAAGGCTCCAACAAATTGGGTTACGAAGCACGCGGCTTCGAGGGGACGTGAGGGTACTCTTGGTATCCCTCTATGAGGCTGCAGATGATCCGCCTGGGCTCACAGAGGTTAAGGTATGCGTTAGAAGAACCAAGGGTATGCCTTGGTTGCAATATAAGGCAACCTAAAGACTAGGATGGACCAGTGTGATTCGGCGAGACCAGTAGCCCTGTGATAGCAACTCGTCGTCTACCTACCATCTTGAGTCAGTCGAGATACGTACAGCGGAAAGGCAGAGAACTCCAAAAGACCATATACTTGCTATCTAGTTATGGGTGTGGATGGCCATAGGTTAGTGGGGCATAGAGGGCCTGCGTATAGTTCTCATTTTTCAAGGTGTGCCTTTCATTAGTTGAGGGAGGGGTCAAGTGGGACCATAGCCACTGGAAAATCAGACCTTAGCATCTGCATCGGCAGATTTCTGAAAGCTCCCGACCGAGTTCCGTGTTTATTGATTTTCCCTGCCACGAGACTCGGGTCGCACATATAGAGGACATGTGCATCTAGACAGTGATAACGATTCGCGGCACATACGTGGGGAAAGTCTAGGAACATATACCGCTCTAGATAGTGTGTCCTAGACTAGAGGGCGTCGTTCGATAGGTAGCATAATCTCTAGTTGGACCTAGGTCGCGTAAACCCTAAAATCCGAGAAACATTCAATAGGTAGCATAAAACCCAGTAGCCCTGGGTAGCATAAACCCTGGTTGGATCTAGGAAGAGTTCGATAGAAAACCCTAGATTGGATCTAGGTAATATATAATAGATGTACACTAGAAAACAACCACAATTGCGGGGATTGGGATCACGTTATTGTTCTATCAGTTTATACCGATTACTAGTTGGACACTAGTTAGGTGGTGCAGAGATATAGAAACCAGAATAACAGGGTAATCGCAAAACAGAGAAAGTATGGAAGCATATTCAGTTTATCAGTGTATTCAGCTTGTCCGTAGATCCAGTTTATCAGTACATTCAATTTTATCTTACCTTAGCATATCGTGTGTTACCTTATTAGCCATATCATCATGGTATTGTCTTGTATTCAGTTAATTCATGTCATGTTGTTTTTACATGTTCACATGCTGAAAGTTACCGAACTTACCAGACTTTATGTCTGACTCTGTTTTCTTTCGCTTTCTTGTCTTCTGTCCCCCCCCCCCCCAGTTCGTAGGGAGGGAACGTTACTACTTAGCTCAGTTTTTCTTTCCAAGCTTGAAGATTAGTCGAAGTTTTGCTTGGATTCTCTTTTCCACTGCTATGGCCGACTCATGCTACATTGGGGAATATAAATGTTATTTTATGCTTCTTTATTTTATAAGACAGATACTCTGGTATTGGAAAACAATTGTTGTACAAACAATTTTATCAATAAAGTAAAGTTTTATTTCCGCTGTTTTATTTATCTATCTTGTAATTTATCTGCATCTTTTACCTTAAATGCTCCAAAGAACTTAGTGCATTCCCTTTTTGAGTGACACTAACGGATGTGGGGTGTTACAGAGAAGGTGTGAGGTGATGCGAGGTGGAGGGAACGATGCGGGCCTGATGTGAGGCGATAAACTCTGTTCCTATTCACATCCTCCACCGATGCTGCGGGCGACGCAACATGTAACGACCCGGAAAATCTGAACCAATTTAAAAAAATTTAATTGGTTAATTTGGTGAATTTTAAATATTTTAAATAATAACGATGAAAAGTAAGTTTGAATCGACATTTGAAAATGAATATAATTAATTCTAATTATAAACAAGGGCTGAAATGGCGCAGTAGTTTCAAAATTTGAATCCAAAATTTGACTGATTGTACCGGGTGCAAAACAAAACGGATTTGAGTGAAACCAAAAATATTTAAATCTGTTAGTGAATATCTTTCTAACGAATCTGAAAAATCGAAGTTTCATAGCGGGAAGAAAAAGTTATGGCCAAATGAATTTTCAAAAAGGTCGCTATAGAGTTTATATAGCCTGTGAAAATGGTCATTTTGCAAACGACCTCAGAATTCGATGAAACCACTTTTGCTGGATCCGGGATGTTAAACTATTGCTAGATTTCAAATTTCATAATATTTGAAGTTAATATGTGAGCGTGGCAAAGGAAAACGTGTTTTGGTCAATTATAGTTAAATTGGATCGACCAGAAATGGGCCATTTTTCAAACGGTCTCAGAATTCGACGATACTAGTTTTGTTGGGACCGTATCGTTAAAACTTAGCTAGATTTATTTTTGGGGAATTTTTAGAATCAGTATGTGGCCCCGGCAAATTGAAATGTCCGTTTAAATCAAATATTGAATGTTTTATATTTTAATTTGAATGAAAACTGATTGAAACATTCGAATGGGCCTTCGAAACATATCCCATTGTGTTCGGAATGGGGATATTTAGCTAGGGACGACAGTCGTTGGGTTTGGATTGGTGTTTGTGTGTGACAAGGGGTATTTTCGGATTTTTAAAATTTATAAATATAAAAAAAAATCATTGGTCGAGGCACACTCTCTCTCCCCGACTCTCTCTAAAAACTGACGACGGAAAAAGTAGGAAACCATCTCTCCTAATTTCTGGCCAATCCACTCACCAATATCGAAAGCTCCAGTTGGGGATTTTGAAGTGCTCGAGACGAGCTTCAAATCCATATAGAGTTTGGATTTTTTCATTGAGTGATTTGTGAGAACCGACGTCACGAAGTCGGGGTATTCAAACCGCCGCCGCCGTAAGGTCTGACTACCGAGCTGGCCCCTACCACCACGCGCGAAGGCGCCCCTCCTCCCTCTTCGTCATGGCGGTGGCTGATCGTCCTGAAGTGGCGCGGATTTCGAGAAAAATGAAGACCTAGTTTCGAACCTTTCAACTGAGGTACGACTAATTTAATTTTTAAACTATATTATAGCAGTTTAAAGCGCTACTATTATTGATTTCACTATAAAAATCATATCTTTTTCGTTTGTTGACGAAATTCAGCGAAACAAGAAACAGTGGACTCGTGTGGATGTCTTCTACATTCTAGAAGAGACCGCATATTTTTCTGAGCCTTCTAATATTTTTGGTGGAGTGGAACCCAAAGTGAGATTTCTAAATTATAAACGATATGGAAAACGACGATGTATAAATTATATAGTCGATGTATGGGTTATATAAGCGTTGTACACCTCTTGTATAAGCGTTGAATAAGTTGTACGTTCAATATTTAAGTTATATATGCGTTGTAAAAATTATATATGTGTTGAAATAGAAATGAAATGCTTATATATATATACGCCCCTCGTCCACAAACCATGGACGATATTTATTGGTTGTGATTGGTGTGAAAATTGGTTGATTACGAATGGTTGATTGGAATTGTTTGTGGATGAAATTGGTTAATTGTGGTTGAAAAATACCAGTTGGTGGTTGAGAATTATTTGGTTGAAACCACATAGGATTAGTTTGTGGAAATGAAAAAAATATACATGCCGCCTGCGTGCGAACTAGATGCATGAAATCCCCATTGTCAAAAGCTGCGAGGCTTTAAGGTAGAGCGAGGAGCCGTACTAGGGACGGCCCCGGTTTTAACTACCCTGCCGTTATGCTGCCGAAATTTTCTGAAATATTCATGTGTTAGAATTATTTTCATTTGTTGAAATTTTTCATATGTTGAAACCATTCATGTGTTGAATAGAAATTCATTCGTTGAATAGAAATTCATGTGTTGAATGGTATTCGTGTTTGAAATAAATTGTTTTAACAATAAAAATCACATTTTTATCTTTTATATACGAACTATAGGAAACCGTTCATGTGTTGAATAGAAATTCATTCGTTGAATAGAAATTCATGTGTTGAATGGTATTCGTGTTTGAAATAAATTGTTTTAACAATAAAAATCACATTTTTATCTTTTATATACGAACTATAGAAAATCGTTCAAGTGTTGAATAGAAATTCATTCGTTGAATAGAAATTCATGTGTTGAATGGTATTCGTGTTTGAAAGGAATTGTTTCAACAATAAAAATCATATTTTTGTCATCTGTATGAACTATATAAAATATTCGTGTTTGGAAAGAAATTGTTTTATAATAAAAATCATATTTTTACCATCTATATGAACTATACAAAATAGTCGTGTTTTGAAATAAATTGTTTTACATTAAAAATCACATTTTTATTATATACATGAATAGTTAAAAATAGTAAAGTGTTGAAATAAAAGTCGGTTGGATAAAAATATCATTTTTATCAAATATATGAAAAGAATATCATTTTGAAATCGAAGAATAGATTATATTTATATATATATATAATTAAATTGAATTGAATAACAACGTTGTAGTTCGTGTTTTGAAACCGTGATTTCAAACGATTAGTGCGGGAGATCCGACCATCGGGTTTTCCCGAAACCGAAACCGTTGGGTTCGCTTTGGAAATATCTTTCCAACGACACCAACTTTGTAAAGATCCAACGGTTGGATTGTCTGGAATGTTTAATTCAAACCTGAAGAAAAACAACGCCAGAATCGATTATATTTATATAAATATAATTAAATTAAATCGAATAATGACGCTGCTGCTCGTATTTTGAAATCGAAACTTCAAATGGTTGTACCGGGAGATCCGACCGTCGGATTTTCCCAAAATTGGAACCGTTGGATTCGTTTTGAAAAGATCTTTCTAATGATATAATTTTTGTGAAGATCCAACGATTAGATTTTCAGATATGTGTAAATCAAATCTGAAGAAAAACAGCGCCACGGACGCGTTATGGCCTGAAGCGTCGTTTAAATAAATTGGCTATTTTTAAATAAATAAAAATAGCGATAAATCGTTATAAAATATTATAAACGATATGGAATGTGAAATT
Organism: Allium sativum; assembly: GCA_030737875.1. Classification (NCBI taxonomy): domain Eukaryota; kingdom Viridiplantae; phylum Streptophyta; class Magnoliopsida; order Asparagales; family Amaryllidaceae; genus Allium; species Allium sativum. The sequence goes on from CM060926.1 coordinate 328,968,241, forward strand.
CAGAAACTAACTGAAGGTTAGCTAAGTCGAATGGTCTCCTGGGTTTTGATCTGATGTTGGTTTGGGCCTTCGGGGTTAATATTTGGGAAATCGTTCTCTTACTGATTTACGGTTAGTGACTGATGAATTGGAATGATGTGTATGTGGTGTTTGTGTAGCACTTGTTTATTATATACGCGAGTTGCTTAGAAAGACCAGGTTTATCCCATTCTGAATAACTGAATCGACGATAAGAAATCGAAGATGAAGACAGTGATTGAAGACCGGAAATCTTCACCTCGGTTGGATGATAACTGATGTCCTGATTGGGAGGCATCCCGAAATATGGATAATGAGTGGTGCTCGTCCAGACGTACGTGGAGATCGATGGGTATGCGAGGTATATAGTGCCTTCGATTTCGTTCAGACCCAGAACGGACTTGCAAATGGACTGTGTGTCTGACATTGGAATTCCTTCTATGTGATTGATAGCCATCAGTTGCATGGTGTGAATTGCCTGTGTGGCATGCTAAGATGCAGTGATCAAGGCTTCTGTTGAAAAGCAAATTCTTGTGGTTGATGATCAAAGCACTGCCTGTGTGGCATAGCTTGGTGTATAACGTGAATTCGCGAGCCTCACACCCCGGTATGAACCAGAAATTGGAGAGGACCTCAGGGAGGACATGCATTTCTTTCTAGTTAGAGGTGGCGTCAGTGCTTGAACTGGCCAACATTTATATTATTTTCACCTATGTGGTTGTTGCGATTGCAAGGCACCTCGGTTATATCGGTCGATCCAGGACCGATGGAGTCATTAGTTGGCTCCTTTACGCCCCAAAGGGCGGGGAAACGTATTGTTCAGGCACTATAATCCACTCCGTGTGGACCGGCCCTGTCGCTCAAAGGGGCAGTTGCGGCTGTTCCGGTAGCTCGGGCTAGAGAGTCTCGAAGTTGGTAAGGACTATCCTTTGCCTTGGTTCACGAAGGAAATCCAATTTCTAAATACGATACCGTGCGGTTTTGATTGTATATATATATATATATATATATATATATATATATATATATATATGGCAACATGATATATGGTACCCATGCCGTCTATGATTGATAGTTATGATTGAAATTGCTTTTGAAACATATAAACACTAGTAATAATATCAAATGCTTTTGTTTTATTCGTATCAATCATATTTTGGCCATTATAAGGTAAAATTATATCCTTCGGTTTGCGTTGCATTGTGTGATGGGAACTGAGTCTTATAATGGCTTCATTTTTATAAAAAACATTGCGATGTTTTAAAAGATTTACTTGTTGTAAAGCACTGGCAATCCAATGGAGTAAACCCGTTCCGCGAAAGTGGTGTGGTCATGTGATTAGCCATATTATAAATGTGTTAAGTAGATTTCTCATACCAGTCCCATGACTGACTCGTAGTTTGTTTCACTTGCAAACTCGAGTGCCCCTTTTTCTACATGGGCAGCCTTGTATTCAGGTTTTAGCTGGCTCTTTCTGGATAGCTGGAGCTGAATATGGATTCTATCATTTATCTCTTTTTATGCTGTTCAGCTCCTATTGTACATATTATGTTTGTTTCCGCTGTAAACATTTATGTATAGCTGAACTGTATTTGTACTAAGTATGATCCTGTATACTGTGTAACTCTGATGATACTTTTATCCAGTTTATTCTATTGTACATTATTTGGTGTATTTTTTTAATTTTGTTCTGTTGTTATCTGTTTATGTGTTATATTCCAAAGATTACCCTTAACATCCGTCGTACGGGGTTTTGGGGTCGTCACAACGTGGTATCAGAGCTTTGGTTAAGCTTAGTGCTGGAATATAACATTAACGAACTTGTCAGAAATAGAACCAGTAGTGTTCTAGGACGAATAACTCATTTCAGATAGGATCAGTAATATCCTAGTATGAGTAGCAGAATGAGATAACACCTCGATAGATACATTTACATTCAAGTACATGTTTCTATGCTTTAAAATATCTTTTCTGTTGACCTAACACTTGATCTGCTATTAGCAGAAGTACTAGAAAATGAGTGCCAGAAACAGAAGAAGTAATACTGACCCGGATATAGAAGCTCTATTTATGAAATATAGAAATCTAGGTGGAAAACCGTTCTCGGGCGAAGAATCTATTATGAAAACACAAGCTTGGATTCGATCTGCTGATAAAATCTTTGACGGTTTAAAGCTGAGAGATGACCAGAAAAGTTTACTGGCATCTTGGGCACTCAAAGACGAAGCCTTGTTCTGGTGGGATTCAATTATTAAGGATAATCCAGAAGATGATATCACCTGGGATAGATTTAAAGTGATTTTCCTAGAAATATTTACTCCTCCTGAAGCAACTGAGCGGTTATGTGATGAATTCTCTTATCAGATACAAGGAGATATGACCATTCCAGAATATCATAAGAAATTCAATGAACTTTCTCACTTTTCCCCTCATCTAATTCAAAACCCGAAGAGAAAGAATCTGAGATTTATCAATGGGCTTCAAAGAAAATATCAGAATAGTGTAATGAGGAATGTGAAGCTTCCTTTTTCCGAAATGATATACATGGCTTACCAGTACGAGGATCTCGACAAGAAAGGTATGTTACGCTATGAAGAGGAAGTCGGTTCTAGTAATAAAGGGGAGTCTAAAACTGATAATCATGAGGCCAGTACGATGTCTGAGGTCAGTAAGAAGCCTAAAGTTAATCGAAAAAGGGCCAAATCTGAGAAAGAACCAGTAATGACTGCCACATGCTCTAATTGCAATAAGCAAGGACATTTGTCAATAAGTTGCAGATCTCTGAAGAAACAAAGAAAGGAAGGATCTAAGTCTAATAAGAAGTTTCAAGGGACCAGAGAATGCAGCATTTGCCATCGGTTTGGCCATGTAAAGCAAGATTGCCGGCTATTAAAAGCAACCAAGGAGGCTCACGTAAATGAAGTGGCAGAAACCTCAGCACCCTCAGCTAGTCAGGGAAGGTCCGATGTTTTGGAAGGCACGCTTAATGTCAAAAATATTCCAGTTAAAGTACTGTTTGATACTGGCGCGTCGCGAAGCTTTATTGCAAAGAATGCAGTTAAGAAGTTGGATTTGAAATTGAAAAAGCTCAAAGAACCCGTCACGGTACATAATCCGGTTGGGATTTCTCTTGATCTTAGTTGGATTTGTGGGGTGCCTGTCTCTTTTTCCAGTTATAAGTTCCCTACCATCTTTATCGTCATGAATTTTACCGAATTCGATCTTATTTTGGGATTGGATTGATTAACCAAATATGAAGCTGAGGTTAAGTGTGCCGAGAGAGTTGTTAAGGCAAAGGCCCAATTAGGGAATTATATAACCATTCCCTGTGAAGGTCAGAATTCAAATAGAAAAGACTTCTGGGCATCTTTGGATGTTTCTCCTGCTCAAATGGAGAATATCCCTGTAGTAGTCGTGAAGAATTATACAGATGTGTTCGAAGAAGTGGTCAGCTTACCTCCGCAGAGAGAAATTGATTTCAAGATCGCTTTAATTCCAAACGCAAGGCCAGTAGTGTACGCTATTCGGAGAATGACTCTAAAGGAGAAAGAAGAACTAGACAATCAAACATGAAAGCTTGAATGGAAGGGTCTGATCAGGCCTTGTTTCTCTGATTGGGGAGCAGCAGTGGTGTTTGTCCCAAAATATGACGGTACTCTGCGACTATGTGTGGATTATCGTGATTTGAATAAGCAGACAATAAAGAATAAATATCCAATGCCGCAAATCGATGATTTATTGGATCTTCTGAATGGAGCACAAGTATTTTCAAGGATGGACCTAGCTACAGGCTTCCATCAGCTTCGTATTACTGAAGAGTGTGTTCCTATGACAGCATTCAAAGGTCTAGACTTATTCTATGAGTGGTTAGTAATGCCGTTCGGCTTATGTAACGCTCCAGCTTACTTCGTCGATTTGATGAATAGAGTGTTCAGAGGAGTCCTGAATAAGTTTGTTCTGGTTTTTATTGACGATATTCTAATCTTCTCTACATCAAAGGCCGAACATGAAAAGCATTTGGAACAGGTTCTAGAAATTCTGAGAAGGAATATATTGAAAGCTAAACTTTCCAAATGTATATTCTGGCAAGATGAAGTGAAGTATCTTGTCCATGTCGTATCGAAAGAACAAATTGCTGTGGATCCAAGTAAAATCACAGCTATTCAAAATTGGAAACAGCCCAGTACTCCCATAGATATCCGAAGTTTTCTTGGATTGGCTAGTTATTACCGGAAGTTCGTTAAAAAAATTTCGAAGATATCTAGTCACTTAACAAAGCTTACAAAGAAGCACTCAAAATTCAAGTGGACTCCAGAATGTGAGGAGGCTTTTGAGGAGCTAAAGTTAAGATTAAAAACTGCTCCAGTGTTAATGATTATCGACAGCAATCAGGATTTGAAAGTCTGGACAGATGCCTCTAGAGAAGGCCTTAGTGCAGTGTTAATGCAAACAGGTCAAGTGGTTGCTTATGTTAGCCGTCAACTGAAGCCACATGAAAAGAATTACGTCACTCATGATCTTGAGTTGTTGGCTATCGTATTCGCTTTGAAGATCTGGAGACACTATCTCCTGGGTGAGAAATTCGAACTGTTTACCGATCATCAGTCGCTAAAGTATATGTTCACCTAGAAAGACTTGAATCTGAGGCAGCAACGTTGGTTAGAGTTCCTTGCAGCATACCATTTTGAGATTCTATACACTCCAGGGAAAGCCAATGTCGTGGCTGATGCGTTAAGTAGAAAGAATGTAATGATCGCCAGTTTTATTATCACGACTTCATTGATAGATAAAATATCTGCTCTTCAGAAGGATGATCACTTCATTCATAAGATCAGAGAGATAATTCAGAAAGGCGAGCCCTCGAGTTTTCAAGTTGATAATGATGGGATTCTAAGGCTAAAAGGTCGAATCTGTGTTCCTAACATTTCTGAGCTCCGAAAGGAAGTGCTAGATGAATGCTACAAGTCAAAACTTAGTATCCATCCAGGAGTAAGCAAAATGTATAATGACATCAAACGCACTTTCTGGTGGAGATCGATGAAGAGAGACATTTCTTTATATGTTAGTCGATGCCCTACTTGCCAACTTGTCAAAAGCGACCAACAGAAACTGGCTGGATTGTTGCAACCGCTGTACGTTCCAGGTTGGAAGTGGGAACATATTTCCATGGACTTCATAGATGGTTTTCCCAGAACCAGAAAAGGAAATGACAGTATTTGGGTGATGGTAGATCGCTTCACGAAGACCGCCCATTTCATACCTGTTAGATCAAACAGAACTGCTCAGAGTCTGGTGCAGATATATTTCAAAGAAATTGTTAGGCTACATGGAGTGCCGGTCAGTATAGTTAGTGATAGAGATCCAATATTTACTAGCAAATTTTGGGAGACATTTCAAGTAGAACTGGGAACGAAGCTGAACTTAAGCAACGCTTATCATCCTCAGACAGATGGTCAAACTGAGAGGGTGAATCGTTTTTTAGAAGATCTATTGCGGGCTTGTGTTCTAGATTTCGGTGGATCATGGGAAGACCATTTACATTTGGATGAATTCTCATATAACAACAGCTACCAAGCGAGCCTGACAATGTCGCCATTCGAAGCATTGTATGGTAGACCGTGCCGATCTCCTGCTTGTTGGGTCGAGCCTAGTAATAGGCTTGTATTGGGACCTGATATGATCCGAGAAGCTGCCGACAAAGTCGATTTCGTTAAGAAACGATTACTAGCCGCCCAAAGCCGACAGAAAAGCTATGCAGATAAGAGGAGAAGAGATATATCATTTGCTTTTGGCGACTATGTATGTTTGAAAGTATCGCCTATGAGAGGAGTTATCCGGTTTGGTAAAACTGGGAAATTGGCACCCAAATTCATTGGTATGTTTCCTATTCTTGAACGGATTGGAACTCTCGCATATAGGGTTCAATTGCCTGATTGGCTGCCTGGAGTGCATGATGTATTTCACATATCTTAACTTCGAAAGCACGTTCATGATCCAGACTTGATCGTGGAAGAAGCAGCGCAACAGGATATTGAAATTACTCCAGAATTGGCTGTGAGAAGAGAGCTGCTAAAGATCATTGGCAAAGAAACCAAAGAGCTGAGGAACAAGAAGGTTCACTTAGTCAAAGTGCAATGGAGTGGAGATCCACGAGATCGTACTAGGGAAACTGAGGAGAGCATTCAGAAAGCCTATCCTAAGTGTCGAGTAGATATCTCTGATTGACTCCGGTGCAAGGTACATTTACCATACTTTGCATTAACATTTAGTTCTCTACTTTGTTGTCATTTTCTTTCCATGGATGTGCACTTTTAATTCTATAGTCTGATTAATTTAAAAAGGGTGTATGATTTTGAAAAGTTAAAAACAAATTGATTGTTGTTTGTGTTGTGTGATAGTGGATTTGATTAATTAAATTATTAGAACAATAGTTAATTTAATTAATAAGAGAACGAATGGTAGAATTTATTTGATTAAATCACACATTGAACTGATTTAAAAATAGATAGAAATATATACATGTGCATATATATGTTTCAACAGGTAATTGGATTAGCTGTTGAGTAAAGAAATTATTTGCGTGCCCGACAAATAGGTAAACCTTAATGAGTTGGATGCGAAATTTTATTATATCAACTCCTGTGAATGCCATTGGATGCGGAGTGCTGGTTATTCTGTGTGTAATAATAAACGTCGCCATAGGATAGTAACAATTAATTTTGAACTACACTACATGGCATACTTCTTGAAGATAGGCATACTTCATCATATACCACATAAGCATTTGGAGCTTGTGTGATGAGGTGGAAGATTTACCATACGAGCGAGAGGCTTGTATGGCGATGACTATATATTATAGGTTGAACTGATGACTGATATGGACCATATGAATTGTAACGATAAATTGCCAGATTAATAAAAACCCCACACAGGTCTGGAGTTGACAATAATCATGTCTCTCTAGTTATTAGATACGGCACATGGATTATTTATTTCCCACACGGTACGAGGTGACAAGAATTTATTCTCTGGAGTAATTAAAAATACACACTCCCTCAGGCTTAGACAGGGTGACGAGAATTTATTCTCTGGAGTTATTTTCTATACACGCTCCCCTGTAAACACCAGAATATATCACTATAAATATGTGTATGCTTTATAGGATTTATTGGGTACCTAAAACGGCCCAATAAATTTCCAAACCCCTCCCCGTACAAAGGAGGTTATGGCGAAATTTTTCGAAAATTTCGGGTGTTAGCCAAAATTTTGAAGAATTTGAGAATTCTCAGAAACTGAAAAGTTGAAGAATGGAAGCCAGATTGGAAGTAGAGTTGATTAATCAAACCACTTTCGACTTTGTTCCTTTTCGGGGACGAAAAGTTTTAAGTGGGGGAGATTGTAACGACCCGGAAAATCTGAACCAAATTAAAAAATTTAAATTCGTAAATTTGGTGAATTTTAAATATTTAAAATAAATATTTTAAATAATAACGATGAAAAGTAAGTTTGAATCGACATTTGAAAATGAATATAATTAATTATAATTATAAACAAGGCCTGAAATGGCGCGGTAGTTTCAAAATTTGAATTCAAACTTTGACTGACTGTACCGGGTGCAAAACAAAACGGATTTGAGTGAAACCAAAAATATTTAAATCTGTTAGTGAATATATTTCTAACGAATCTGAAAAATCGAAGTTTCATAGCGGGAAGCAAAAGTTATGGCCAAATGAATTTTCAGAAAGGTCGCTATAGAGTTTATATAGCCCGTGAAAATGACCATTTTGCAAACGACCTCAGAATTCGACGAAACCACTTTTGTTGGATCCGGGATGTCAAACTATTGCTAGGTTTCAAATTTCATAATTTTTGAAGTTAATATGTGAGCATGGAAAAGGAAAACGTGTTTTGGTCAATTAGAGTTAAATTGGATCGACCAGAAATGGGCCATTTTTCAAACGGTCTCAGAATTCGACGAAACTAGTTTTGTTGGGACCGTATCATCAAAACATAGCTAGATTTATTTTTCGGGAATTTTTAGAATCAGTATGTGGCCCCGGCAAATTGAAATGTCCATTCAAATCAAATATTGAATGTTTTATATTTTAATTTGAATGAAAACTGACTGAAACATTCGAATGGGCCTTCGAAACATATCCCATTGTGTTCGGAATGGGGGTATTTAGCTACGTACGACAGTCGTTGGGTTTTGATTGGTGTTCTTGTGTGACAAGGGGTATTTACGGATTATTAAAATTTATAAATATAAAAAAAAAATCATTGGTCGAGGCACACTCTCTCTCCCCGACTCTCTCTAAAAACCGACGACGGAAAAAGTAGGAAACCATCTCTCCTAATTTCTGGCCAATCCACTCACCAATATCGAAAGCTCCAGTTGGGGATTTTGAAGTGCTCGAGACGAGCTTCAAATCCATATAGAGTTTGGATTTTTTTCATTGAGTGATTTGTGAGAACCGACGTCACGAAGTCGGGGTATTCAAACCGCCGCCGCCGCCAGGTCTGACCGCCGAGCTGGCCCCCACCACCACGCGCGGAGGCGCCCCTCCTCCCTCTTCGTCATGGCGCTGGCCGATCGTCCTGAAGTGGCGCGGATTTCGGGAAAAATGAAGACCTAGTTTCGAAGCTTTCAACTGAGGTACGGCTGATTTAATTTTTAAACTATATAATAGCAGTTTAAAGCGCTATGGTTTTTGATTTCACTATAAAAATCATATCTTTTTTGTTTGTTGACGAAATTCAGTGAAACAAGAGACAATGGACTCGTGTGGGCGTCTTCTACATTCTAGAAGAGACCGCATATTTTTCTGAACCTTCTGCTATTTTTGGTGGAGTGGAACCCATAGTTAGATTTCTAAATTATAAACGATATGGAAAACGACGATGTATAAATTATATAGTCGATGTATGGGTTATATAAGTGTTGTACACCTCTTGTATAAGCGTTGTATAAGTTGTACGTTCGATATATAAGTTATATATGCATTGTAAAAATTATATATGTGTTGAAATAGAAGTGAAATGCTTATATATATATATACGCCCCTCGTCCACAAACCATGGACGATATTTATTGGTTGTGATTGGTGTGAAAATTGGTTGATTACGAATGGTTGATTGGAATTGTTTGTGGTTGAAATTGGTTGATTGTGTTTGAAAAATACCCGTTGGTGGTTGAGAATTATTTGGTTGAAACCGCATAGGATTAGTTTGTGGAAATGAAAAAAATATACATGTCGCCTGCGTGCGAACTAGATGCATGAAATCCCCATTGTCAAAAGCTGCGAGACTTTAAGGTAGAGCGAGGAGCCGTACTAGGGACGGCCCCGGTTTTAACTACCCTGCCGTTATACTACCGAAATTTTCTGAAATATTCACGTGTTAGAATTATTTTCATTTGTTGAAATTATTTTCATATGTTGAAACCGTTCATGTGTTGAATAGAAATTCATTCGTTGAATAGAAATTCATGTGTTGAATGGTATTCGTGTTTGAAATAAGTTGTTTTAACAATAAAAATCACATTTTTATCTTTTATATATGAACTATAGGAAACCGTTCATGTGTTGAATAGAAATTCATTCGTTGAATAGAAATTCATGTGTTGAATGGTATTCGTGTTTGAAATAAATTGTTTTAACAATAAAAATCACATTTTTATCTTTTATATACGAACTATAGAAAACCGTTCATGTGTTGAATATAAATTCATTCGTTGAATAGAAATTCATGTGTTGAATGGTATTCGTGTTTGAAAGGAATTGTTTCATATTAAAAATCATATTTTTGTCATCTATATGAACTATATAAAATAGTCATGTTTTGAAAGAAATTGTTTTATAATAAAAATCATATTTTTACCATCTATATGAACTATACAAAATAGTCGTGTTTCGAAATTAATTGTTTTACATTAAAAATCACATTTTTATTATATACATGAATTGTTAAAAATAGTAAAGTGTTGAATAAAAGTCGGTTGGATAAAAATATCATTTTTATCAAATATATGAAAAGAATATCGTTTTAAAATCGAAGAATAGATTATATTTATATATAAATATAAATATAATTAAATTAAATCGAATAACGAGGCTGCAATTCGTTTTTTGAAACCGTGATTTCAAACGATTAGTGCGGGAGACCCGACCATCGGATTTTCCCGAAACCGAAACCGTTATGTTCGCTTTGGAAATATCTTTCCAACAACACCAACTTTGTAAAGATCCAACGGTTGGATTGTCTGGAATGTTTAATTCAAATCTGAAGAAAAACAACACTAGAATCGATTATATTTATATATATATAAATATAATTAAATTAAATCGAATAACGACGCTGTAGTTCGTATTTTGAAATCAAAACTTCAAACGATTGTACCGGGAGATCCGACCGTCGGATTTTCCCAAAATTGGAACCGTTGGATTCGTTTTGAAAAGATCCCTCTAATGATATAAATTTTGTGAAGATCCAATGGTTAGATTTTCAGATATGTGTAAATCAAATCTGAAGAAAAACAGCGCCACGACCGCGTTATGGCCTGAAGCGTCGTTTAAATAAATTGGCTATTTTTAAATAAATAAAAATAGCGATAAATCGTTATAAAATATTATAAACGATATGGAATGTGAATTTCAGAAACTAACTAAAGGTTCGCTAAGTCGAATGGTCTCCTGGGTTTTGATCTGATGTTGGTTTCGGCCTTCGGGGTTAATATTTGGGAAATCGTTCTCTTACTGATTTACGGTTAGTGACTGATGAATTGGAATGATGTGTATCTGGTGTTTGTGTAGCACTTGTTTATTATATACGCGAGTTGCTCAGAAAGACCGGGTTTATCCCATTCTGAATAACTAAATCGACGATAAGAAATTGAAGATGAAGACGGTGATTGAAGACCGGAAATCTTCTCCTCGGTTGGATGATAACTGATATCCTGATTGGGAGGTATCCCGAAATATGGATAATGAGTGGTGATCGTCCAGACGTACGTGGAAATCGATGGGTATGCGAGGTATATAGTGCCTTCGGTTTCGTTCAGACCAAGAACGGACTTGCAAATGGACTGTGTGTATGACATTGGAATTCCTTCTGTGTGATTGATAGCCATCAGTTGCATGGTGTGACTTGCCTGTGTGGCATTCTAAGATGCAGTGATCAAGGCTTCTGTTGAAAAGCAAAGTCTTGTGGTTGATGATCAAAGCACCGCCTGTGTGGCATAGCTTTGTGTATAACGTGAATTCGCGAGCCTCACACCCCGGTATGAACTAGAAACGGGAGAGGACCTTAGGGAGGACATGTGTTTCTTTCTAGTTAGAGGTGGTGTCGGTGCTTGAACTGACCGACATCTATATTATTTTCACCTATGTGGTTGTTGCGGTTGCGAGGCGCCTCGGTTATATCGGTCGATCCGAGACCGATGGAGTCATTCGTTGGCTCCTTTACGCCCCAAAGGACGGGGAAACGTATTGTTCAGGCACTATAATCCATTCCGTGTGGACCGGCCCTGTCGCTCCAAGGGGCAGTTGCGGCTGTTTCGGAGGCTCGGGCTAGAGAGTCTCGAAGTCGGTAAGGACTATCATTTGCCTTGGTTCATGAAGGAAATCCAATTTCCAAATACGACACCATGCAGTTTTGATTGTATATATATATATATATATATATATATATATGGCGACATAATATATGGTACCCATGCCGTCTATGATTGATAGTTATGATTGAAATTGCTTTTGAAACATATAAACACTAGTAATAATATCAAATGCCTTTGTTTTATTCGTATCAATCATATTTTGGCCATTATAAGGTAAAACTTTATCCTCCGGTTTGCGTTGCATTGTGTGATGGGGACTGAGTCTTATAATGGCTTCATTTTTATAAAAAGCATTGCGATGTTTTAAAAGATTTACTTGTTGTAAAGCACTGGCAATCCAATGGAGTAAACCCGTTCCGCGAAAGTGGCGTGGTCCTGTGATTAGCCATATTATAAATGTGTTAAGTAGATTTCTCGTACCAGTCCCATGACTGACTCGTAGTTTATTTCACTTGCAAACTCGGGTGCCCCTTTTTCTACACGGGCAGCCTTGTATTCAGGTTTTAGCTGGCTCTTTATGGATAGCTGGAGCTGAAGATGGATTCTATCATTTATCTCTTTTTATGCTGTTCAGCTCCTATTGTACATATTATGTTTGTTTCCGCTGTAAACATTTATGTATAGCTGAACTGTATTTGTACTAAGTATGATCCTGTATACTGTGTAACTCTGATGATACGTTTATCCAGTGTATTCTATTGTACATTATTTGGTGTATTTATTTAATTCTGTTCTGCTGTTATCTGTTTATGTGTTATATTCCAATGATTACCCTAACATCCGTCGTACGGGGTTTTGGGGTCGTCACACAACGTTGGGTGATGCGGGCCCGGGACCCCTACCGGCGCTGCACCCGGACCCGCTCACGGCTCGCCTTCGGCTCGTAGGGCGGCTCGCCTTCGGCTTAATTGACAGTCCCGCCTACTAAAGGAGATATGGTACAAAGCATTGTGACAGACATTCTCGGACCAAGTGATCGTCTGTTAGGAGTTTCAGACCTTTTTATGTTTGCGACGCGACTTCGACCAAATCACTTTGTGTTTTCTAACGATGTTCTTGACCCTTGAGCGCGATGCTAGCCAGAAACTTGACATGTGACTGATTTGATCAAAAAAACATGTCAACACCTAAGGAAAAAAAGTCAGGTTTATTTTTAGGCGCTTGTTGAACAAACACCTACTTTCAGGCATTTTTTCAACAAGTGCATGAAGAGTTTGCATGTTCTGGGGTGTTTGCACACTCTATTGAAGAGCTTTTCGGGTTCAACTAAATATGAGTCAAGAGCGGAGCTAGCCCCTGGCAAGCCTGGGCTGCAGCCCAGTTTCAGAAGAAAAAAAATGCATTACTACTTACTTAATGTCAAAATTACAAAATGCATTATTATTAAACTGTATGTTAGCTAAACTGTAAAATTAGCTCATCCCTTTGTTAATTCCTGTGTCCGCCCTTGATAGGAGTGGAACATATGACGAATGCAACTTCTGTCTACGTAATGTTCTGCTTACTTGTTGGTTGTGGGTATAATATAGGTAGAGGTAAATAACGATAGAAAATGCAGTAGTAGACAGTTTGTTAGGAGCCATTTGCCTAACCAAACTGACCAGGTATGTTTACCGATGCATTGGTGGCGTACAATGACTTGCCGGTCATTTTTTTAGCTAACCCCTAATATTTCCTAATTTTCTTGTTTGAATTTAAATTAATGTAACGTTTCAGCTAATTTAAATTAAAAATAAAATTTAACCGTCAATAAGATGTACCGTTTCAAACGGAACGCTGTCGTGTGTCCAACTGGAAATGCTGCTACTTTGATCCCGATGAACTGACTTGTCAGGTTGAATGTCGTTGGCTGGAGCTTCACCTCCACACCCTGGCTAGGGGGGTTGCCACCCCTTGGATTTCCCCTTCATACGGATAAAATATCGATTAAAACTTTAAAAAAATCTTCAACACAGCGAAAAATATATATTTAATTAGCTATAATTCAATTAAATTGAAAATAAAAAATAAAAATATCCCTTCAAGCTTTGTTTATATATTGTGTTAAAATGTCCCATTAAAATGTATTATCGTTTATCGCAAACGCACTCTTGGAAAAGACGGACAACTGGCATTTAGATTATACTATGAAGTTTATTATTATTTATAATAAATTTCCACTCCCCTGAAACAGAATAGTAAAATTGTATGACATACATTTATTGTTTACTGACTGTTATAATCTTATCACTAAAATTATAAACTTATGTATAATAAATAAAAACATAACAAAAGTTGTAGGATGGGTTTAGTTTGATAGAGTTAAAATCATAAACTTATGTATAATAAATAAAACATAACAAAAGTTCAAGTATGAAGCATTAATAAACACGAACCATATCACTATAATTGCACACAGTACATCCGTATGATTATCTTATATTTTGCTATTTTTCTATGTGTAGGTAACCAAAAGACTAACATGTCCAGGAAACAGAAACAGCGTTTGTAATGCAGTTCTGGAATATTGGTATGCAGTAGTAACACATAATATGTTTTACCCTGTGAGGTGTATGTGCATAATGCAGGGTTGGCATAAACAAAGAAACCTAAGGTGTACAAAGGCAAATATTTGAACTCATGGGTACCTCCCCAAAATTCGGCAGAAACAAAAAAACTCATTATTTTGCTATGTAACCCACGTTTAATTTAAAAGAAAAACAATAATCTCCCTTTGTATAGATGTTCTACGTTGTTTTGTAGGAAAACACACAGAGCATTACGTGGTATATAAAGATACCAAGTAGAGCCACTACTTGGTATTATTATGTATCAGGTAGAACCACTGTGAAACCGCAAAATTAACTAAAAAATAATTGAAAAAATGGCAGTTTCATCCACATATTTTTTTTAATAAAAAATGAGAGTTTAATGGGTTGACATGGAATTGTTTTGAATAAAAGGGTAAATATGGGTAAGAAATCAGCTAACCACAAGTGGAAGGATCAAACATGTCTATAAGGGGCATACTACAAAATGTGACTGGAAAAAAACAATACAGCAAGACAAGCAAAGTTTTTAAGACTATAAAGGTAACTTCATCATTGAATACTAAATAAATTTTCTTCTTAAATGAATTAAGATCATTAAAGGTAGAGAGACGAACAAATTCAAACCCAATCTATTACATTATCAACCAAAGAGGCCTAATTTTTTTATTTAGTTAAAGTAAAGGAAATCATGGTTTTGACTTTGAAATCAAATGGTTGAAATGTTGAACAGTGAGCACTCACTACTCACACGCGTATTCAACGACATAAGAAAATAATTATACTAATCATTCAATAATTAATATTTCTTATATTTGTTCACAATTTCAAACCATGGGTTACATGACTCCTGTAGACTTTGTTCAACATTGTCTTACCATGTTTACTAAGAGTACAGATTTACCCGTTATTATGATCATCACATGACAACATGGTTTTTTTTGTTATATTTGAATGCATTTCGGTCCATTTTTGTTACTGATAGTATAGATTTACCGTTAGTCCATATATTCTTACGTGTAACTGATTTAAATTTTATGCATTACTGTCCTAAGACAAGCATGATCAAATAAAATGGTTGAATTGTATTCGTAAAGTCTCACATACTTTTTATAAGCTGGACCTGCTCTATCAAGCAGTTGACAAGCTGTACCATACAACTGTTTCAAAGGAACATCCCAATAGAGTTTATTAAAAACAAATATATTCGAAAGTGAACAAATTACGCAGTGATCCACTTACTACTGTAATACAAAGAATCATCGCTTTCACATATAAAGCAATGTATTGAGTTAAAGCTTGATCATGACGCTCTTCATGTGTTCCCTCGGTCGATACATGGCCTCCAGAGGAATTTGTTTGCCCATTGTGATGGCAACGCTCTCCGTCAAGTCTATCGTTTCCTCTCCAGTCCTCTTCCAGTCGAAACACTGCACCACCGACCCCAACACCGAACCCACCATTCTCCTTGCAAGAATTTCTCCGGGGCACTTCATCCTCCCCATTCCAAATATCAGCATTTTGCTTATATCATGCTTCCCACTTTGGAACCTTTCCGGTTCAAATTTCAAAGGCTCCACCCAAGTATCAGGGTCCCTATGGATCCTGTATGCATTGACCAAAAGCATAGTACCTTTTGGAATATTGTACCCTCCTACTACACAGTTTTGCGACGCTTCATGCGGCACCATCAGCGGGCCTGCTGGCTTTAGTCTAAGGGTTTCGTTTATGACACATTGTAGGTATGGTAGATTTTGGACATCTGATTCTAGCACTAGTCTTTCACTCCCTATCTTTTCATCGATCTCTGCTTGTAGTTTTTTCAGTTTCTCTGGATTGTTCAAAAGCAACGTCAGAGCCCACTCGATCGTGTTTGATGACGTGTCTGTTCCTGCTGCCAGCATAGTCTGCATTTCATTATTATTATTATTATATCCATTAGTTTATATATCTCTGTTAATTACACTGCAAAGAACTGATTGTCTTGGCAAATTAGTATAGACTTACAAGGGCGAACCCTTTGATGATTTCATCTGTGAAGTATTTCGGATCAGTTTTCTGAAGCGAAAGCATGGCTGCCATGATGGTTTTCTTCTTCTGTTCATCCGTGCTGGCGCTATGTCTTATATCATCTAGTAGTTTCTGGAAGAACTCATTTCTGTACTTGACTATTGATGCTACTTTCTTCTTCCATCCATTTAAGTTCAACCATCCTAAGAAAGGCAGGTAATCTGCAATGTTTGTACGGCCCCCTAGTATTGAAAACACGTCTTCCAACCAATCACGGAATGCTTCTTCCTCGTTTGTCTCTGAACTTACCGGTTCTTTGTCCGAGAACATCTTTGCAGCCATCATTCTCATTATGTTGTTCAGTATTATCGTCAAAATTTTCGACTTCATCTCAACCTTCGTAAACTCCCTGGATTATATAAATTCATCAATAAGCAATAATCCATCAAATTTCTACATATATAACAAGTACGAATATAGATGGTATTTGCTGTACTTACCCGTCGACATTGGACTTCTGAAAGAGAGTCCGAACCAAAGTCTGCAATTCAGCAGTACGAACATCGGCGGATACATTAAGAGAGTGAGGGGCCAAGAGCTCGGAAGAAGCAAGCTTTCTCATATTGCGCCAGCGATCCCCATAATTGCTTGTTCCCAAAACAGTGAAGTTGTACGAAATTTCCTTAAGTGAAGGAAACTGAGGACGGTTAGCAAATACAGGACCATGAGAAAGAAGACTTTCTTCGGCCAAGGTTCCTTTAGCTACCACCAGAACCTTGCGGTTCCCAAAACGAAGGGACAGGATAGGTCCAAGTTTATCGTGCATTCGGTTTACGGTGTGGTGCAAAGGTTCTTTGATGCTTAAGAGATGAAGATGGCCTACTACTGGAAGAGCTAATGGACTTGGTGGGATTTTGCCTTTGTTGAAGAACATAGAGCAGACTGCTACTACTAAAAGAGCAGCTATGGCTACGTAGACTGTGATGATGTCCATTCCTATATTTGGCAAGCTTTCTGTGATTGTGAATTGCCAGTGTGGTGTTCATTACTAAAGATTTGGACATTATTTATAGGGACATTATTTATAGGGAATGAAATCAACTGTACCTAATATCCCTGTCCCGTTGTACCCAATCAATTAAGATCTCCTGAATTCCACCGTTTTTGTAATTAAGCCCTTGGACTTAATTGCAAAAAAGAAAAAACATTTGTTTTTGGTCCTTGAAATATTTTGGGGTTGAGTGTTTTCAGGGATAGTTGTTTACTCAAGTTGCACTACTTGGTATTTGTGTTCAACCTTTGAATTGCTTTAATAAGACTGTTTCCTCTTTCCTTTTCTTCAAACATGGTTTACCATGACATATGGATGATCTAAAATTACAGACATTTCTCATGGCGCATGTTGCCTTCAGGGCCGGTCCTAGTAGTTGGGTTGCCCTAGGCGAAGTGGTGGTTGGGTTGCCCTTTAGAATACACGAAGCAGAAAAAAAACTGATGGTGCCAGGGATTGTGCCGTAAACCACAAACATTAAAAACAGACAACCACCAATCAACTGGACCAACTATGACTTGAACAAAAAAAGCAGTGCAACAATAATTTTATTTATTAGTCATTGGTCCTAGCCTCACAGAACAACTTACCAAAGTTTAAATAACCTACCCGAAGGTGAAATATATAGTAATTTTCATACAGTTAAACCAAGATTGAAAGCAGAAAGGCTTAAAACATGCAAAAATTGTTCGCTGTTTTGATTAAGGAATAGCTGCATAGGCCCTTCTGTTAGAAAATGCAGGATATTCATGTCAAATTTCTTTAATTGTGCAGTATTATACACATCCCTCATCTGCCAAGAAAACAAGGTCAAAGCCTGAAGTCATGTTTATGAACTAAAATTTCCCTTACTACATCCAACCTGTTCATGAAATGAGTTTTAAGTTCAACTCATCTTATAGATTCATGTTCTTTTATTTCAAACGTAATTAATACATCCTACGTGTTCATGAAATAAGTTTTTAAGTTTAACTCAGCTTACAGATTTCATGATCTTTAGTTTCAAACTGTAGTTTTTAAACTGAACCTGCTTAGATGAAAAAGGCTGGGTATTACTAAAATGTAAATTAGAACAAAATTGATCTTACTACCTAAGTAAAATTAAAAAGCTGATGACTGCTAAGAACAAAGAAAATTTATAAAACTGACCAGTCATGGGTTTGAACCTTGCACCTTCCACTTATCAAGAACTCGCACAACCAACTACGCTAACAGTTTGGCTGCGCATTAGTGCCACTAAAACTTATTTAAACAAATTTTATAGCCATCACCAGCCACTCCACCACGGTTGCTGACTTGCTGCCCCCGTCCGGGGTTGCCCTAGACAGCCGCCTGCTAGACCTAGCCCCTGAGCCGGCTCTGGGTGCCTTCACCAAGAAAAAGTAAAAAAAATCTGACCAAATATTTACAGACAAATAACTGGAATACTATGCAGTGTAATAGACATAAATTTGGTTTTGTTGATACGTTGAGGGCCCAATACAACTTTAGGAGCATTTAACCATCACACTTGCTCTATACCATCCAATTTTAATACTAGCCATATCCTTTTACCACGTGAATACGTGTGTGGTGTACTCGTCACACAACCGTGTTTTCTCATATGTCTGTAATTTTAGTCAACAATATACCACTATCAATAATTAATGAGTCAGTAGCGGAACAAATACTTATATTGACTTGACTAGGAGTAAAAAAAACGCATGGACAAAAATCGTTCACTGCACTCATTGTAAAATACTGTAAACTGTACATTAGACATTAATTAAAGTTCAAACCAGGGCCGACTCTAACGTTTGGGTTGGCCAAGGCTAAAAAGTGGAGCTAATGCTTAACAAACCGACAGAATTTCTGTCGGTTTGTGCAAAAGGAAGAAAAGAAAAGTAGGGGAGGCCCACTGAAAATTACCAAAGTATCCTCACATTACACTTTTTCCCTACCTCGTACTAAACTACCGACTCTCCTTCGGTCCCAGTAGCACGGTTCAAAAAGTTGTTAGACGGGGAAAAAGAAGGTTGTAGAGAAAAAAAAGCAGAAATAAGGTTGTGAAGGGGAAAATAATGGCAGAAAAATAAGGGGGTGAAACACACTGGCAGAATTGAACAAAGTGAGAAAGTGATTAGATAGGGAGCAACAGTAAGGTTGTAAAGGGGTAGTACAGTAGCAGGAAAATAGGGGGGACCGGGAGAAGGGGGGGGGGGCACTGGCAGGATTGAATACAGGGATTTGCTTCAGGGCCAGAAAAACAGTCTGCAGGAGGGTGGGAAAAATAACAAAAATGCTACTATGACAAAAAAAAAATTTGTCAAAAAATACACCAGAGACAAAAAAATAGGAGACCCACCCCTTGAATTACACAAATACCCCCCTGAATTCAATGCTTAACCCCCTTAAATTCTGGATTTACCCCTATTTCTTAGTTTTTGACAAAAACTTTTTCGGGTATTCTAGCATAACTCGAAAAATAATTGAACCATCCGTAATTCAGGGGAAAAATTATTTGTGTGAATCAGATCATTCCAGCACCATTTCGGGCCTATGTTATTTTGGGCTTTATAGCAAAAGTGTTGAATACAAGACCTGAAGAATGCCACATAGAAACAGAAACGCTACCGACTACACAAATAATACCTTACAACATAAAACGTATCTTCTCTTTATCATTATAAGTTAATGTTTATCTCTGCCACATCCACCCCTACTGTTGCCTACGTCAAGTGGGGTTGCGCTAGACGGCCACCTGCTCAGCCTAGGCCTGGAGCCGGCCCTGGTTCAAACGTGCACGAAATAATTATTTTGTTCTAGTCAGCTTACTATGATACCTTTTTTTCCTTACTACAACTGCTGAAATTTATCATTTTATTATATATTATATTTTGCAAAAAATCAGCTTAATTAGAACTATTAATACAAGTTCACTCATTGTGTTTCTTAGGAACTATGATGATTTGTCTACTCACTTCATTGGAATATTGTATTGTAAATACAGTATTAATTATTTTGAAAGATATGGCAGTATTTACACTGGCTAAACCAAGCAGCATCTGCAATTACTTGCACTGGTAACAATGAGGTACAGAGCGGAAATGTATTGACCAATGCTTGAATGACTGAAAGTATTAGTAAAATTTGATATTTGCCCATAAACTTTTTATGGATGGGTCAATAAAGGCAGTTTATCTTAGTTTATAAGCCAACCTCACATGTATTTCTACGAACCCAAATAATGAAGCAATAAGAATCAGATTTTGTCAACTACTGTACATCGCGTCTTAAGAAAACTATAATACACATGAATAATCTTACAAGGTTAATATTATGTCCATCCCTAGAACATTTTATCATCATCCACATGTGCGAGGTATCACATGCCAAAAAGACATCTCCTTGGATACATTTATATATGCTGTATAAACAAAAAAGGAGAACAATCTATGTGTATTAATTGACATATCATATCATGAAAGCATGTTGTGCATTTTCGTTTATCACGCATCACATCTTTGAATCAAAAGTACAGTAATATTTAAATAAGATGAGCGTTCGATGACACCTCAAATAGTGAGCACCCCATTTGTTTTCCTCTCTCCACCTCTCATTTATTATAAATTAAGCTAGTGGAAGGAGAAAGAAGTAGTGGAGGAAGAGAGAAACGGAATGTGTGGTGGAAATGAGGGGACATTTACGGATGCTGCACTATTTGGGGTGTCATTGAACGCTCGCCTTTAAACAATGCACAACTTTATTTTGTTCATAATATATAATAGTATGCTAGTTAAATATCTATGTTTGAAAATCTCTAATTCTTTGCATTTGTTTAAATATTACTGTAATGTGCATGCCTCCCCCATATCATTCCAATCTAACTGTATATCCAAATTAGTAACTAATCCTCTCAAATTATCCGTAATTACAACTTAGCAAGAAAAATGGAACTAACTTCTGGTATGTCTGCTCTAGTCACTGGAGGTGCTAACGGAATACATAACAGATACTAACAGAATATTTCAATCCATTGCATGTATAGCTACCTCAAGTAAATATATGCTGTAAACATATGCATAATTTAAAACATAATGTAATACTTACCTGCCCTTTGCTTCTGTTTCAGGGAAAGCCATCAGCTTGGCTCTTGCGAAAAACGGTCTCTTTGTAACTGTTGTTGATATCTTCAAAGAGAGAGGAACTGAAACTCTTTCATTGTTAGAATAGGAGAACAAAAAGTTCCATCCTGACATAGATCATCCTACTGCAATGTTCATCAAGCTTTGATGCGATGTTACGAATACTGGTATTTGACTAGTAACTGTAACACTGTGCTGCATATAATATTTCACTTCGACACTTAATTTTCAAATAATATGAACAGTAATCACCTTACCTATTAAGTTGACAACAAGCTTTGGTTTGATTTGCTGTAGGAGACGTGTCTGCTGCGTTTGGGAAGCATATAGAGATATACGGATGTCTAGACATTTGTATAAACAGTGCAGGAGTTGGTACCACAGTAAAACGTTTTGATGAAGATGTATCTGATGGCATTAACACATGGAGACGTATCATTAGCATAAACTTTGTTGCTGTTATTGACTGTACTAGAATTGTGGTAAGATACAGCATTTTGGTATGCAGGGAAGATGAGAAATAATAACTGATACAAGATAAACAATGTTCAGAACACTCAAACTTTCATTTACAATTTTACAGGTCCAAACAATGCGGAAAACAAAGAACCTGGGGTGATTATCAACCTCGGATCAGCATCGGGTCTTTACCCTATGTGCGTTGATCTAATCTATTCAGCAAGTAAAGGTATGAATTCGAGCATTCTTATATATTATGCGAACATTTGGTACTTCAAACTAATCTTTATAAGTACAAAAGATAACAAATAAATGTTTAGAACTCGGACAAAAACACAGAATACATACATGAATGTCATATTTTAAAATAAAGTACATTGTAAATGATGAAATCGTATGATTATGAGGTATACGATAGCAAATATCATTGCTAGGCATGGAGTTAATAATTGAATTCACTTGAAAAATGAACTGTTTTTCATTCTTTCATTCATTTATTTGCAAGTGGAGTTGTTCTATTTACTTGATCATGCAGTACATTAATTCATGAAGGGATCCATGTTATTGTCCTTTGCCCCGAGGTATACAATCTGAAAAAAAGAATTGCGGTTTGTCGGTTGTTAGCGCAGCAACCACTCTTCTCATTATCAGGAAAAACTCCATCTTCTGACATGTGGGATCTAGATGAGGCAGCGGTGTCAAGGGGCATCTGGAGGAAGGTGCAACATCATCAACAGTTGTAGTCGAAGCCATTGTTTTCGGTAATGTCTTCAAATTGTTGGAAAATAATGTCGTTTACTTGAAAATGTTTCAGCGATCTGCTTGGTAAGAAATTGCAAGCTATTTTCGTTCAAAAATATCAGTGTGTACACCACACCATCTAGCTAGGTCAGGCCTGGGTAGGTCGGTCGCGCGTGCGTGTGGTGCTCAAACATGGTCTCCCTCCTCACAACAAATCACACACGTGGGAGGCCAAGACCCCAACTAGCTTGTAAGAATAAGTATAAATACTTGTTTTATTTTTATTTTATTTTTTATTTTATTTTTTCTGTATAGTTTCATGATCTGGGAAAGGTGGTGCCTGGCGCAATGGTAAGGTTACCCGGCTGGTAGTCTGGAGCGCGCAGGTTCGAGTCTCAGCCTCTTCACATGTGTGAGGGAAAGACTGTGCACACTAATCGACCACCTTTAGTCTTATGATCTGAGACTATTCACATATAGGAGTCATTCTTACACTTCGTCATTTTTTTTTTTTTTTTTAATAATTCATTCATTTTTCTTAAAGCATTTTCCAACATATTGATATTTTGCAACACTGGATTGAAGACGTTGCAAAGAAAGTTGAGGATAGTCCGGTGATGAATGGTTATTGATGATTAATGAAATGACGAGTATGAAGATGAAGATGTGATGTATATCTTTGAATTATATGCTTTTACATTCATAATCCCTTTCCTGTAATGGAGGAAAAGTTGCAACACTTACTAATAACTAAGATAGTACTTGTCCTACATAAAACATGATCCAGTTTATTGTTTACATGGTGCGATCACATTTGTTTAAACAAACTTCCATTGCACAGTAGGACTGCAGGAGACTGGGGACAAGTTATAATTTATGAATGCTTTTATTAAGCACATAACAATATACCCAGAACTTGTAGCATCCTCCGCCAAATAGATAACTCAAATAGGCACTTTCATAAAAACCATTTCCTCTATCCCCATTCTGGGTCCCCTATATGAATATTAGCTACTTAAAACATATTAAGAGCAAAAACAAGTCATGTAATAGTTGTGGAAAACTGAAGCCTTTTCCATTAACATAAGCATATTGTAGGACGAAGAAAATTCAGACATTAAAATTAACAATAAAGCCAAGGAACCAAATATTAGATAACATTCAATTTGTGTACAAGTAGGATGAAGAATAATTACCTTAGACATGTGGAAACAATCCGAGATGTATGTATTCCACAAACTGAGATTTACTGGTAGTTCCACTTGTCTGCAGCTACATTAACTAGACAGGCAAACAACACGGATCTAAAGATTTCGGGACTTAGCCGGTGCTAATCCAGAGCTAAATATACATGTCCACAGGCAAACAATGAATGGAAGTGGCCGCGCTTTCCGAACGTTTATTTCCAGGTTGGATTGGATATATCAACCGTAATGGCGGCGTAAGCTCGGCATTTTTTTCAGAATGAGTTTGCAAGAACAGGCGGAATTAGGAGGACCAGGAAGATAGTGGAATCGACAATTCACTAAGATTTTTTTTTCAATATAGACAGCTTTTAAAATGGGCGTTGTTACACTGGTTTGAGCCTAACATTCAAAAATGAAAACTTGGCATACATCCATCAATTTTCGATTTTAATCAGTTTCATTGATAAACTCGGCATACTCCCCTCGAATTTCTTTGATAAACTCGGCAGCACCTTACCGAATTGCAACCGAATCCCTGCTAACTAAAACTGAAGTGTCAGTAACAATGTTCATTAAAAGACTAGTTATGCAAGTGGCTCAGTCTCAAAACTAGTTACAAATATATCTTTATTTTGACAAATTAAGCATCTGAATTTGTGAAAATACGCTAACGTCATTTTAAAGAGCTTAAGTTTTGACGATATTTGAAAAGTTGTCGACTAACGCAATTTCAAATGTCGGCCAAAATACAAGAATATATATATATATATATATATATATATATATATATATATATATATATATATATATATAGACACACACACACATGCGCACACACACACGCACGCACAAAAAATCTCATTTTATCTCTTTTTAAAAATGCAAGCCAAGAATAGTAACCAATCTAAGAAATCAAAATAATTAAGTAATCTTATTATTCTTAGTCATAACATAATCATAATCAATGACTTCTTATATAGCTAAAACAACCCTAACAAATTGCGGATACTGATTTGTTAAGAATCAATCGGATTGAAGCTATAACATCATCGTTGATTGTAATTGAAATATCTACAAGATCTGAATCACAGTTTGTATCGATTAAACAAATTACACACACACACACCCTCCTCTTGAGATGGCATCAGTGTGTTTTGGCAAACTCAACGCTGAGAGTTGACCAGAGCATCACTACGTTGGTTAGTTTCGAAACTAAGCTGCAAGCTTAATAAGTTTTAAGAAGTGGGCCTTATTTGAAAAAAATTCCTCAATTTGAGTGTATTATCGTCTCCACGCACCATTCCGGGCCTAATTAGAATACATGCTCATTTGTGGTTTAAATAAAATTGGACTGAAAATGGATCAAACGAGATATATGTATGGAATGCAAAATAGCAGAATAACTGTAACGACCTGCATTCTACACATCGAAGGATCGTAGAATGTTTATTTCTTTCACATACGAAGTCGTATGGTCATGTAATTTTGGGAGACGACTATTGGGGTCATTTCCCATATTCATGATTTTTGCCGATTTTTAAATGACCGTTTTGCTCCTAACTGATCTTGTTTCGGCCATAACTTTTGACTGGAAAGGAATTTTGATCTGAAACCACTTCCATTGGATTCGGATGATGGTTTACAATTCTGTAGAGTGGTCACCTTAGCCAAACGGACTCACCGTTTGGGAGATATGGCTGAAACAAAGTTTAGAAGGTGAAAAACAGCTTAACCGGGCCTAATTTGGGTGATTAGTGAGTGAGCCCATAATCCATTTCGGGATTAGGTTTATGGAGAGGCTGATAGGGCTAGGAAATTCAGCTCCTATCATTTTCCAGCCGCCACTTTTTGTTTCTTCAAGTTTAGCCATGGCCTCCACTTTCTAAAACACCCCAAATCACCTTCTAATTGCTAATTAAGTCAAATTTACATCAAATCAAGGAATATCTTCATCAAATCGGTAATAGGACTGCTGTATTGCCTTGGTATTCGCGGCCAAACAGAGAATCATTTCATATTTAAAGTTTATTTGTGGCAAAGGTGAGTGATTTGCAAGGTTTCTCACTAATTATGGTTAATTAAGGGTAATTAGTGTTGATTAGCGAATTTATACATTAATAAATTCTGGAAAAATATTCATAAATTTTGAAATATTGTTTTAGACCTCTGCTAGAAAATTTGGATAATTTGGTTAAGTTTTATTATTCCTATCATTAGTTTTGCTTAAACATGTTTAAGGGAAAATGTGGGATTTTGGCTATGTTTGATCCGTTTTAACTTATCAAATTATTGTTTTGGTGTTTGTGGTTGATTATACATGTTGCTATGATTGTTTGGAATGATTTGTGATTATTTAGAAAAGATAGATTAGCCGAAAACACCGTCGAATGACGTAAAACAGTTGCTGGAAAAAGTTGTAGAAAGTTGTGCAGGGTTTCGGGTCGGATCGGATATGGGGCTCAGATCGGATCGGTGGACTGGGCAAGAGAGTACGGATTGGACCGGAACCTGGCTGTAACAACCCGCATTCTACGCATCGGAGGATCGTAGAATATTTATTTATTTCCCATATGAAGTCGTATGGTCATGTAACTTTGGGAAACAATCATTAGAGTCATTTCCCATGTTCATGATTTTTGCCGATTTTTAAATAACCGTTTTGCCCCTAGCTGGTCTTGTTTCGGCCATAACTTTTGATTGGAAAGGAATTTTGACCTGAACCCACTTCCATTAGATTCGTTTGATGTTTTACCTTTCCGTAGAGTGGTCACATGTGAGAAACAGACTTACCGTTTGGGAGATATGGCTGAAATGAGGTTTGGAAGGTGAAAAACTGCTTAACCGGACCAAATAGGGTGATTAGTAAATGGGCCCATAACCCATTTCCGGATTAGGGTTATGGAGAGGCTGAAATGAGTTAGGGTTTCATTTTATTTCAGTTTTCTAGCCTCCACTTACCTCTTAGAAACCCTAAAAATGGCCTCCAACCTCTAAATCACCTCCAAACCACTTTCTACTTGAAGATTGGGCTTAGCAACATCAAATCAAGAGAGATCAACACCAAATCAACATTAGAGCTATTGTTTAGCATTGGGATTCGCACCAAATCAGAGATTTATTTTAGATTTAAGTTTTATTTGTGGCTAAGGTGGGTGATTTGCATAATTCCTCACTAATTATGGTTAATTAAGGGTAATTAGGGTTAATTAGCGAATTTAAACATGATAAAATTCTGGAAAAATACTTATAAATTCTTAAATAATGTTTTAGACCTCTGATATGAATTTGGGTTAATTTGGTTAAGTTTTGCTAACCCTATCATTAGTTATGCCTAAACATGCTTAAGGGAAAATATGGGGTTTTGACTATGTTTGATCCATTTTAACCTATCATATTGATGTTTTGGTGTTTGAGGTCACTTCTACTTGTTGCTATGACTTTGTGGTATGCTTTGTGATTGATTAGAATACTTAGAATGGTCGAAAATGTCGTCGAGTGGCGTAAAATGCTCGCTGGAAAAGTTGCAGAAAAACAGTGCAGGTTTCGGATCGGATCGGAGGAATGGGCTCGGACCGGATAGAGGACTGGGCAAGGGATCACCGAACCGAGACTTGGCACAAGGGCAAGAAGGAAGGCCACAATGGTTGAACTGGGATCGGATCGGGCTAAGGGAGGGGGATCGGATCGAGCTAGAGAAGGGGAAATCATATCGACGGAAGGAAAGAAAAGGGGATCGGAACGGAAGGGAAAAGGGGGAAGTGGACCGAACCGAACCACCTGAGGACACCCGAACCGAACCGAAGCATTCTACCCGACCCGAACCACCAGAGAGCACCCGAACCAAACCGACATACTGCTAAGGGGCTTGGAGACCACAATCCGACCCGGAGCACTTGAAAGATACCGATCTGAACCGACCCAGTGATGACCAAAAACCCGAGATGCAAAGGTAGTCCAAATTGGAAGTTAGAGCTCAGGATCCAGTTGGGAACCAATGAGTTCACTTCATGGTTGGGCTTTGCTGCGGTACGTGTGCTAAGGAGTTGTCGACATTCATAACTTCGATTCACCATGAATGATAGGACTACGTTATTAGTGCAGTAGAGTCATTATGACTCGAGGGACAAAGTGATCATAGTAAGACTATGAGCCAACGCAGATGGGGTGAACAACTCCATGGGGCAAAGTGGACATAGTAAAGGATTAGTAAGACTATGAGCCAGCGCAGATTGGGTGAACAACTCCATGGGGCAAAGTGGACACAGTAAAGGATTTGTAAGGCTATGAGCCAGCGCAGATGGGGTGAGCAACTCCATGGGGCAAGTGGACATAGCGAAGGATTAGTAGCTATGTATCAGTGCAGTGAAGCCATTTATGACTTCATAGGGCAAGGTGAGCATAGCAAAGTATTGGGGGGATCGAAGTGGTGGATATCGTATGCTTTATGCACTTAGTGGGAGATGTGAGGATGGTTGCTATGTTTGATTGTTTTCCATCACTATGACATGCACACCCCCACCCCCGTATCTTTACACCATATGTTAGTGGCACCTTAGAGTGTTGTACAGTAGGCAGTGCTAACTCTTTGGTTGCAGGTCCAGGTTCGGGTATGGTTTAGTATACCTGTTATTGTTCTATTTAGCTGCTTATCGCTCATACCAGACTTTTGTCTGACCTAGAGTTTTATGTCTCTTCTTATTACTCTGGGTGCTCACACGAGCAGACTAGAGACAGGTTAGCTGGTGATGCGCGAGTAGCTGATTCGGAGGCGAGCAGGAGGCTTCCACGTATGATATATAGATATTCTCCCTGTGTCGTTGGTGGTCGCTACTTGGGCATTAGTATTGTACCTCCCTTATCTTGCTTTTGCTTTTGAGACAGTTTGAAAAGTTGTGATAATGTTGGCTTTGGATCATAAGCTGTACTTGGATTTTCCGCTGCTATGTTAGTTTGTTTTCAGCTTATCCACTGTCTCACCTGTTTTATGTCAAGTATGTTATTATTATATTTTGTTCCATGCGCTGTGAGACATTTTACAGGTTTCTTGTCGATTCTTCATCTTCTTCCTTTTCTTTTGACGATCGTCCCGTGCTAACTGGACATGTGTACAGCGCACTTTTGGAGTAAATGTCGGTTGGTGCAGGGCGGGCCGCCACACTTGGTATCAGAGCTCTAGGTTGCGTAGTTAACCTAGGGAAAAACAATAGGGAGAGTTAGTACGTATATGAGAGTGAGTATTTGTGATTACTTTGGTTTTCAAAAACTATATATATATATATACTATTAGTAGTATAAGAATGAAGTCGTACTGCACTAGCACCACTATGGGGTCGTTAATCGTTTTCTCTTTACAGATTGAACGATGAGTCGAGACACCAGGGGTGCTGGTAGAGGGACCAATCATGGGAATGCTCCTGACATGAGGACAATGTTCACTAACTTATGAGGGAGATGCTTAGGGATGTTCAGGGAGCAGTTCCTAATCCCGGAAATGGTGGTGGTCCAGTAGTGCAGGCGCCTAGGGTCGATTTCGCCAAGTTGTGCAAGGATTACACTAACCTTGGTGGGAAGCCGTTCCACGGAACGGAGTCGGCCACAGATGTTCAGGATTGGTTGGATAGTTGTGATCGTATCTTTGGGTATCGAGGATGCGATGAAGAGAAGGCTAGCGTCTCGTCAGCTGCAAGGGCAAGCGATGAATTGGTGGAATTCCATTTGAACAGCTACTCCAGAAGATCAGGTTACTTGGGATCAGTTCAAGGCTCGCTTTAGCGAGAAGTTCATTCCACCTGCCCAGAAGTCAGTGTTGTTTAAGAGATTCTTGTAACTCAAGCAGAATGGTAGGGCAGTCTCCGACTATATTGCTGAGTTCGACACTTTGTCGAAGTATGGACTATCTCTTATCGATACTCCTGAGAAGAAGAATGAGAAGTTCATTACTGGGTTGGATGGATACTTAGGGGAAAGGCTTATCAACCACATCGATGAGACTTTTGAATCGATTGTTGGAAAAGCTTTGAGATCAGAGAGTCTTTACCCTAAGCCAAAAACTGAGGTTGCATCTGCAGAAGGGCCAAAGCCGCAAGCAAGCGGTGGAGGCAAGAATAACTCTCAGAACAAGAGGAAGCAGAACCAAGCTAAGGATGGCCAGGAAAAGAGCAAGTAAGATGTTGAATGCTTCAGCTGTGGTAAGAAGGGCCATTATGCCAAAGATTGTCGGGCCAAGTCAGCGGATAAGAAGTGCTTCAACTGTGGCTAAGTGGGACATTTCAAGGATAAGTGTCCACAACCTGCTAAAGAAAAGCAGATGGTGAAAGCATATGCCCTTACCGTTATTCCTTCTTCGTCGAATGCCCCAACTGCGGCGGAGAAAGGAAAGAATGTCGTCATTCAAGGTATGCTTTCTATTTATGATGTAACAGTTCAAGTTTTGTTTGATACTGGGGCTTCCCGTTCCTTCATATCTAGTGACCTGATGGATAGGTTGGGACTGGAACCCGAGGTAGTCGATAGACCGTTGGTTGTGACGAACCCGATTGGTGGTTTGACTAACCTAAGTATGATTTTCCGAAATTTGGTCTTATCGAGTCATGGATGTATGTTTGTTTGTGATTGCTTTGTTTTGGGCTTTACTGGGTATGGCATTATATTGGGGATCGATTGGCTCCAAAGATACGGGGTTGTGGTAGACTGTGAGGGCTTTTGGGTGACAGTTAGGGCGGATGATGAGCGGAGGGTAGTGTTTGGTGGTCTATCTAGTGATAGGGTAATGGCTAGTTTTATAAATTCCCTCGACATCCCGCATGATGAGTTGTCAGATGTGCCCGTGGTTGGCCAGTATCCGGATGTCTTCGAGGAGGTGACCGGGCTTCCACCACACCGAGAGATTGAGTTCCGTATTGATTTGGTGAAAGATGCCATACCTATAGTGATGCCACTTCGTCGTATGGCACCAAGGGAGCAGCGAGAGCTCGGGGTGCAAGTAAGCAATCTTTTGAAGAAGGGATTTATCAGAAGAAGTGTCTCCGAGTGGGGAGCACCAGTTGTGTTTTCCACTAAGGCAGATGGTTCCCTTCGCTTGTGTGTGGACTATCGCGAGTTGAATAAGGTGACGAGGAAGAATAAGTATCCTTTACCGCGGATAGATGATTTGTTTGATCAACTGGAAGGAGCAAGAGTGTTCTCCCAGTTGGACCTCGCGACAGGATTTCATCAGCTCCGAGTAGCGGATGAGAGTGTTCCGAAAACGGCATTTAGGACGCCGTCTGGATTCTATGAGTGGTTGGTTATGCCATTTGGATTGACCAATGCACCAGCATATTTCGTGGATCTTATGAATCAGGTATTCAGAGATCAGTTGAATAAGTTTGTTCTTGTGTTCGTAGACGATATCCTTGTTTACTCGAGGACAGAGGAAGAACACAAGGGACATTTGAGGATAGTGATGGAGGTGTTGAGAATACACCAACTGAAAGCAAAGTTTTCTAAGTGTCACTTCCAGAGAAGGGAAGTGAGATTCTTGGGTCATGTTGTTTCAGAGAATGGTATTGCTATGGACCCTGCGAAGGTGGCTACGGTACAGGATTGGCCTACGCCCAAGAATGCAACAAATGTAAGAAGTTTCTTGGGGTTAGCTGGATATTATCGTAAGTTTATCCAGGACTTCTCCAAGATAGCAACACCGTTGACTCAGTTGACTAAGAAGAACCAGGCCTTCGTCTGGGATGGAGTGTGTGAGAATGCATTCAAAAGTCTAAAAGAAAAGTTGACGCGTGCACCAGTGTTAGTCATTCCTAAAGG
Source organism: Allium sativum (assembly GCA_030737875.1). Classification (NCBI taxonomy): domain Eukaryota; kingdom Viridiplantae; phylum Streptophyta; class Magnoliopsida; order Asparagales; family Amaryllidaceae; genus Allium; species Allium sativum. The sequence continues at coordinate 328,999,773 of CM060926.1, forward strand.
GAATGAATAAATGACGGTATACACGGATGCATGTGGTACCGGACTAGGTGCTGTGTTGATGCAAGGAGGTAAGGTTGTAGCTTATGCTAGTCGGCAACTAAAGCCGCCTGAAAAAAATATCCTACCCATGATTTGGAATTGGCAGCGATCGTGTTTGCGCTGAAGATGTGGAGACATTATCTCTTGGGAGAAAGATTCGAGTTGTTTACCGATCATAAATCGTTAAAGTATCTTTTCTCTCAGAAGGATCTGAATCTCCGTCAGCAGAGATGGTTAGAGTTCTTGGCTTCGTATGATTTTGATATCGCATATACACCTAGGAAAGGCAATGCGGTAGCCGATGCCTTGAGTAGGAGACATGCCAGTTTGGGGGCTATGTTTCTTGAATGGAAGCAGCTGGAGTATATCGCAGGGTTTGATTTCAGGCTAAAGTGCGAATTGGATATAGAAATGTTAGCTAGTTTGACGATCAGTCCCACTTTGATTGTGCGGATTGGTTCCAGTCAGAGGGAAGATCCTAATCTATTGGAAATCACCTACAAGTTAGAAATGAATATTGACGGTGAGGAGATGAATTTGTATGGGCTTGATCAAGAAGGATGGCTTCGAAAGAATGGAAGACTAGTTGTACCCAACGTGAATGGTTTGAGAGATGAAGTGCTTAGAGAATGTCATCACTCAAAACTGACTATACACCCCGGTGGTGATAAGATGTATCGAGACATGAAACAGACTTACTACTGGGAAGGGATGAAAAGAGACGTTGGGAAGTTTATGTCCAAATGCATGAATTGCCAGCTAGTTAAAGCCGAGCAAAAGAAGCCTAGTGGTTTGTTGCAACCATTAGAAATTCCCGAATGGAAATGGGGGCAAGTCTCGATGGATTTCATCGATGGTTTACCGAGGACTAGATCGGGATATGATAGAATTTGGGTGATTGTGGATCGATTGACCAAGAGTGCAAGATTTATACCAGTTAAATCGACCAGAACGGCAGCTAAGTTAGCCGAACTGTATATGAAGTGGGTAGTGATATTTCATGGAGTACCTAAAGGCATTGTGAGTGACCGAGATCCGTTGTTTACTAGTGGATTTTGGAAGAGCTTACAAGAGGCTTTAGGATCAGAAATACATCTCAGTACCGCATATCATTCTCAAACCGACGGTCATACGGAGAGGGTGAATCGTATATTGGAAGATCTCTTGAGAGCTTGCATATTGGATTTTGGTGGATCATGGGATGACCATTTGCATCTAGTAGAGTTTGCATATAATAATAGCTACCAATCCAATATCGATATGGCTCCATATGAAGCTTTGTACGGAAGACCGTGCAACTCACCATCATGTTGGATAGAGACCGGTGAGAAGTTTGTGCTTGGACCAGATGTGGTAAGAGAAACCTCGGACAAGATTAAGATCATTCAGCAACGAATGAAGGCTGCCCAAGATAGGTAGAAGAGTTATGCTGATAAGAGAAGAAGAGACTTAAAATTCTCCGTTGGTGACTTGGTGTTTGTCAAGATTTCTCCGTTGAAGAGTGTGATACAATTTGGCAGGAGAGGCAAGTTGGCACCAAGATTTGTTGGCTCATTCCCAGTTCTCGAACAAGTTGTAATTTTGGCGTGTAAAGTTGACTTACCAGAAAAGATGGCGGGAGTTTACAACGTATTTCATGTTTCCCAACTAAGGAGGTTCGTGCACGACCCAGATATGACTATTTCACCTGATCATTTAGAGGACTTCGAAGTGGAACCCGATGCGGTTGGGAACCGCAAGCCGATTCGTAATGTCGAGCACGATACGAAGCAACTTCGAAAGAAGGCGGTGAAGCTAGTCAAGGTTCAGTGGGGCGAGAACGAGAATGACTGTACTTGGGAGACAGAGGAGAGCATTAGGAAGACGTATCCAGAACTCTTTGCCTGGTAAGATTTTCTTTGCAATTTAGTTATTCCGCATGCTAGGATAGACTTGTTTTGCTTGTTTTGCATGTTTGATTGTTGTTTTATGGCTGATAGGCATGCGGGACCCTTTGTGTGTTTTGGTTAGGGAATTTCGAGGATGAAATTTCTTAAGGGGGGGAGAATGTAACAACCCGCATTCTACGCACCAGAGGATCGTAGAATATTTATTTCTTTCCCATATGAAGTCGTATGGTCATGTAACTTTGGGAAACAACCATTAGAGTCATTTCCCATGCTCATTATTTTTGCCCATTTTTAAATGACCATTTTGCCCCTAGCTGATCTTGTTTTGGCCATAACTTTTGATTGGAAAGGAATTTTGACCTGAAACCACTTCCATTAGATTCGTTTGATGGTTTACCTTTCTGTAGAGTGGTCACATGTGAGAAACGGACTTACCGTTTGGGAGATATGGCTGAAATGAGGTTTGGAAGGTGAAAAACTGATTAACCGAGCCAAATAGGGTGAATGGTAAATGAGCTCATAACCCATTTCGGGATTAGGGTTATGGAGAGGCTGAAATGAGTTAGGGTTTCATTTTATTTCAGTTTTCTAGCCTCCACTTACCTCTTAGAAACCCTAAAAATGGCCTTCAACCTCTAAATCGCCTCCAAACCACTTTCTACTTGAAGATTGGGCTTAGCAACATCAAATCAAGGGAGATCAACACCAAATCAACATTAGAACTGCTGTTTAGCATTGGGATTCGCACCAAATCAGAGTTTTATTTCAGATTTAAGTTTTATTTGTGGCTAAGGTGAGTGATTTGCATAATTCCTCACTAATTATGGTTAATTAAGGGTAATTAATGTTAATTAGCGAATTTAAACATGATAAAATTCTGGAAAAATACTTATAAATTCTTAAATAGTGTTTTAGACCTCTGATACGAATTTGGGTTAATTTGGTTAAGTTTTGCTAATCCTATCATTAGTTATGCCTAAACATGCTTAAGGGAAAATATGGGGTTTTGGCTATGTTTGATCCATTTTAACCTATCATATTGATGTTTTGGTGTTTGAGGTCACTTCTACTTGTTGCTATGACTTTGTGGTATGCTTTGTGATTGATTAGAATACTTAGAATGGTCGAAAACATCGTCGAGTGGCGTAAAATGCTCGCTGGAAAAGTTGCAGAAAAACAGTGTAGGTTTCGGATCGGATCGGAGGAATGGGCTCGGACCGGATAGAGGACTGGGCAAGGGATCACCGAACCGAACCAAGACTTGGCACAAGGGCAAGAAGGAAGGCCACAATGGTTGAACTGGGATCGAATCGGGCTAAGGGAGGGGGATCGAATCAAGCTAGAGAAGGGGAAATCATATCGACGGAAGTGAAGAAAAGGGGATCGGAACGGAAGGGAAAATGGGGAAGTGGACCGAACCGAACCACCAGAGGACACCCGAACCGAACCGAAGCATTCTACCCGACCCGAACCACCAGAGAGCACCCGAACCACCAGAGAGCACCCGAACCGAACCGACGTACTACAAAGGGGCTTGGAGACCACAATCCGACCCGGAGCACTTGGAAGATACCGATCCGAACCGACCCAGCGATGACCAAAAACCAGAGATGCAAAGGTAGTCCAAATTGGAAGTTAGAGCTCAGGATCCAGTTGGGAACCAATGAGTTCACTTCATGGTTGGGCTTTGCTGCGGGACGTGTGCTAAGGAGTTGTCGACATTCATAACTTCGATTCACCATGAATGATAGGACTACGTTATCAGTGCAGTAGAGTCATTACGACTCGAGGGGCAAAGTGATCGTAGTAAGACTATGAGCCAGCGCAGATGGGGTGAACAACTCCATGGGGGCAAAGTGGACAAAGTAAAGGATTAGTAAGACTATGAGCCAGCGCAGATAGGGTGAACAACTCCATGGGGAAAAGTGGACATAGTAAAGGATTAGTAAGGCTATGAGCCAGCGCAGATGGGGTGAGCAACTCCATGGGGCAAGTGGACATAGCGAAGGATTAGTGGCTATGTATCAGTGCAGTGAATCCATTTATGACTTCATGGGGCAAGGTGATCATAGTAAAGTATTGGGGTGATCGAAGTAGTGGATATCGTATGCTTTATGCACTGAGTGAGAGATGTGAGGATGGTTGCTATGTTTGATTGTTTGTCATCACTATGACATGCACACCCCCACCCCCGTATCTTCACACCATATGTTAGTGGCACCTTAGAGTGTTGTACAGTAGGCAGTGCTAACTCTTTGGTTGCAGGTCCAGGTTCTGGTATGGTTTAGTATACCTGTTATTGTTCTATTTAGCTGCTTATCGCTCATACCAGACTTTTGTCTGACCTAGAGTTTTATGTCTCTTCTTATTACTCTAGGTGCTCACAAGAGCAGACTAGAGACAGGTTAGCTGGTGATGCGCGAGTAGCTGATTCGGAGGCGAGCAGGAGGCTTCCACGTATGATATATATATATATATATATATATATTCTCCCTGTGCCGTTGGTGGTCGCTACTTGGGCATTAGTAGTGTACCTCCCTTATCTTGCTTTTGCTTTTGAGACAGTTTGAAAAGTTGTAATAATGTTGGCTTTGGATCATAAGCTATACTTGGATTTTCCGCTGCTATGTTAGTTTGTTTTCAGCTTATGCACTGTCTCACCTGTTTTATGTCAAGTATGTTATTATTATATTTTGTTCCATGCGCTGTGAGACATTTTACAGGTTTCTTGTCGATTCTTCGTCTTCTTCCTTTTCTTTTGACGACCGTCCCGTGCTAACTGGACATGTGTACAGCGCACTTTTGGAGTAAATGTCGGTTGGTGCGGGGCGGGCCGTCACACTGGCACAAGAGGATGCAAGGGCAAAAAGGAAGGCCATTAAAACCGAGTGGAGTTGGGGTCGGATCGGAACGACAGGAAGGTGTGGGATCGGATCTACGTGGACCGAATCGAAGCGAGAGAGGCACCCAAACCGAACCGAGTTGGAGAGTGGCGTCCGAACCGAACCGAATGAAGGAGCTGAGTCAAACCATGATGGGGGATCCGAACCGAACCGGATGGGGAGACCCGAGCCAAACCAGAGGACTCGAACTGAACGAGAAATCTGAAGATGATGTATAGCCGAACAGAACCAGACTTAAGCAACTTCTATGCGACGACTCTTTTGAAGACCAACTCCAACTCGACCAAAACCCGAGATGCAAAGGAAGTCCAAATAGGAAGTAGAACTCAGGATCCAGTTGGGAACCAATGAGTTAACTTCATGAGTTGGGCTTTACTGCGGGACGTGTGCTAAGTGGTTGTCAATGTCTATGACTTTGGATTACTATGTATGGGAGGTACGTGGACGGATTCAGGGCCATAGTGGCCTAGGTACGACTAGTGGGCTATAGACCAATGAAGTGGGGTCATTTGAAAGGGTTTGGTCATGATCCCATGGGATAAGCTTGGTGGTAGCAGTAGTTGTACAAGTCGAACTTCGTCATTACCTCGATGGGTCTAATGATCAAAGTGGTGGATATCGTATGCTTTACGCACTGAGTGAGAGACGTGAGGATGGTTGTCATGCTTGATTTGTTTGCCATCACTATGACATGCACACCCCTACCCCCGTATTCTTTACACCATATGTTAGTGGCACCTTAGAGTATTGTACAGTATGTAGTGATAACTCTTTGGTTGTAGGTCCAGGTTCAGGTATGGTTTAGTATACCTGTTATTGTTCTGTTTTACTGCTTATCGCTCATACCACACTTTTTTCTGACCCAGAGTTTTATGTCTCTTCTTATTAGTCTGGGTGCTCGCACGAGCAGACTAAAGACAGTTTAGCTGGTGAAGCACGAGTAGTTGTACCGGAGACGAGCAGGAGGCTTCCACATATGATATATATAGATATTCTCCCTGTGTCGCTGCAGGGTCACTACTTTGGGCATTAGTAGTGTACTTTTTTCCTTTCCTTTGCTTTTCTTTGCTTAAGAGATAGTTTGAAAAGTTGTAATGATGGTGATGTGGAACATAAGCTGTATTTGGATTTCCGCTGCTATGATGTGTAGTTCTAGTTTTCAGCTTATGCATTGTCTCGCTTGTTTTATGTCAAGTATGTTGTTATTATATTTTTTCCATGCGTTGTGAGACATTCTACAGGTTCTTGATTGGTTCATTCTCTTCTTTCATTTCTTCTAATGACCGTCCCATGCTGGTCGAGCATGTGTACAATGCACTTTCGGAAGAAATGTCGACTGGTGCGGGGTGGGCCGTCACACTTGGTATCAGAGCTCTAGGTTGCGTAGTTAACCTAGGAAAGTTATCAAGGAGAGATAGCACACGTATATAAGATCGCGTATTTGTGATTATTTTGGTTTTTAAAAGCTATATATATACTATTAGTATATCTAAGGATGAAGTCGCACAGCACTGGCACCACTATGGAGATGGTTAATCGTTTTCCCTGTGCAGATTGAACGATGAGCCGATACGTGAGGAGTACCGGTAAAGGAGCCAATAATGGGAATGCTGCTGAGATGAGGACGATGTTTACTGACCTCATGAGAGAGATTCTTAGAGATGTTCAGAGGACAGCTCCTAATGCTGCTAACGATGGTGGTACAGCGGTGTAGGCGCCTAGGGCCGATTTCGCCAAGCTGAACAAGGACTATACTAGTCTTGGTGGGAAGCCGTTCCATGGAACGGAGTCGGCTAAGGATGTTCAGTATTGGTTGGATAGCTGCGAGCGTATCTTCAAAGACTTGGGTATCGAGGATGCGATGAAGAGAATGCTAGCATCCCGTCAGCTGCAAGGACGGGCAATGAATTGGTGGAGGCAACTCAAACTAGGATATTTACAATAGATACATATACTCAAAGCATGGTAGCCATACCATACTACCATTTTAGAGGAAGACGTCAAGTAGAATTTACTGAATTTTATATAATATACAAATACGAGAAGCCATTAGAGAATGGGAGGAACAATATTTTATTCACTGCAGATTGATACATACATTTCCATTGCAAAAGCTGTTTTATATGACACATCCGGGTTTTGAGATATAACATATCCCAAGATGTGGGACTAAACTAAACTACAAGAGAATATTCACACATAAATATTACAACACTCCCACTTGAATATGCGCCTTCAAAATCTTGAATGATCTGATAACTTAAAGTTATCCCTTTTGAAAATATATGATGATTGCTCAACCTCATTATTATCTTACTTACATATATTTATTCAGTTGATATAAATATGTCTTTAATTGCCTAATCAAAAACCTCTATTAGGAAAATCCAATGGGAAAAACCTTGAACGAGGAAAATAGTGCAACTTGTAGATCATAAATATCATATAAAAATTATGTTCCTTAAAGAATTTGATGCTTCCGGATCAAAGTAATTGCCTCGTTAAAACCTTCTATAAAAAACCCGATGGGAAAAATCTTAGTGAAGGAATAACGTACAATGACGTATTTTAATATCTTACTTCATTAGAAGAAGTTTGATACTTCTGGATCATGGTAATGTCTCGTTAATAACCTTACTAAGAAAAATCTAGTGGGAAAAATCATAGTGAAAGAAAACGAGTAAATATAGTATGACATGCTTTAATAGTTTATTGCTTCAAAAGAAGTTTGATAATTTTGGATCAGTTATTGCCTCATCAAATACTTACTAAGAAAACTGTAACACCCCACATCTGTTAAGGTCACTCACAAAGGGAATGCCTTAACTTCAATGGAGTATTATGGGTACTGGAACAGAAATATTACAAGACAGACATATATAAAACAGCGGAAAATAAAGTGGAAGTACTTCAAATCATTTATTAAATATAAATGTTTACAAGAAAAGCCCATCAACTTCCAATACCCAATTTCATAGTTAAGATATCTGTCTTGCTCAAAAACAAAGAAGCATAAAAACAAACTGCAGTATTCCCCAATAAAGCAAGGCAAGCTATAGCCAAGAGAAATCCAAGCCTTACATGAAAGAGCCTTGGAGCTTGGTAAGATCCGAACTAAGCTGTATTCCCACTCTGTGAACCGGGGGGGGGGGGAGGGGGAGGGACGGAAGAAAAAGAGGCAAAACAAAACGGGTCAGTCATAAAGACTGAGTAAGTCCTAGTGACTTTCAGCATAAAAATAGGTAAAGATAACATGGCATGAATAAACTGAAAGTAGACATAAGCATGATGACAAGGTAGGCAAGATAAACTAAGATAACAAGACAAACTATGATAACAAGATAAACTAAGGTAACAAGATAAACTTCGGGCACGATGAAACAAGTATAACATCCCATAATTCCTATCAAGTATCCCACCGCATGGTTTCTATCAAGAATAACATCGCAAGGTTTCTAAGCTTTACCATTAAAACGATATCTATTTGCTCTGCACCACCTAACTAGCATCCTCATAAGTGTCTTACATGGAATGATCCGTATTCCTACTAGTGTCCCAACTAGTGTCCCAACTAGTGTCCTATGTAACAAGGATCCATACCCCCTACTAGTGTCCCAACTAGTAGCCCGTGTTATATAATAATTACAACGTGATCCCAATCCCCGCAATTATGGTAGCCTTCAGGTGTACATCGATTTTGAGGATTCCACCTCGATTACCCCAATGGCCATGTATATATTCGATGCACCCTTACTACCTTATCGATCGGCTCCCTACTTGACCTAGTTCTCGTTTTTGTCACGCGGCCCCCAACTTGTAGATACCTGTGCTGGTCCCACCATGGGGTGTATCAAGTCCCATGGTGGCACCAGCACAGGTACCTACAAGTAGGGGGCCGCGTGACACAAACGAGAACTAGGTCAAGTAGGGAGCCAATCGATAAGGTAGTAAGGGTGCATCGAATATATACATGGCCATTGGGGTGATCGAGGTGGAATCCTCAAAATCGATGTACACCTAAAGGCTACCATAATTGCGGGGATTGGGATCACGTTGTAATTATTATATAACACGGGCTACTAGTTGGGATACTAGTAGGGGGTACGGATCCTTGTTACATAGGACACTAGTTGGGACACTAGTAGGAATACGGATCATTCCATGTAAGACACTTATGAGGATGCTAGTTAGGTGGTGCAGAGCAAATATATATCATTTTAATGGTAAAGCTTAGAAACCTTGCGATGTTATTCTTGATAGAAACCATGCGGTGGGATACTTGATAGGAATTATGGGATGTTATACTTGTTTCATCGTGCCCGAAGTTTATCTTGTTACCTTAGTTTATCTTGTTATCATAGTTTGTCTTGTTATCTTAGTTTATCTTGCCAACCTTGTCATCATGCTTAAGTCTACTTTCAGTTTATTCATGCCATGTTATCTTTGCCTATTTTTATGCGGAAAGTCACTAGGACTTACTCAGTCTTTATGACTGACCCGTTTTGTTTCGCCTCTTTTTCTTCCGTTCCCCCCCCCCCCCCCAGGTTCACAGGGTGGGAATACAGCTTAGTTCGGATCTTACCAAGCTCCAAGGCTCTTTCATGTATGGCTTGGATTTCTCTTGGCTATGGCTTGTCTTGCTTTATTGGGGAATACTGCAGTTTGTTTTTATGCTTCTTTATTTTTGAGCAAGATAGATATCTTAACTATGAAATTGGGTATTGGAAGTTGATGGGCTTTTCTTGTAAACATTTATATTTAATAAATGATTTGAAGTACTTCCACTTTATTTTCCGCTGTTTTATATATGTCTGTCTTGTAATATTTCTGTTCCAGTACCCATAATACTCCATTGAAGTTAAGGCATTCCCTTCGTGAGTGACCTTAACAAATGTGGGGTGTTACATTTGGTATCAGAGCAGAAGGTTACCAGACTGGACAAAAGTTTTCAAAAACCTTCTGAAATTATTTTCAAAACATTTACAAAGAAGCAAATTTTCAAGAAAATTTTGTTTTAATTAAAAGGCATATTCCCTAAAGCCATATGCACTATCTTTTGATTTTCTCTTGAAATCTCTTCTCTCTCTTTTCACCATAGTTTCGTAGGCATCCGACACATGTCGGAGGGCAAAGGAGAGCCCAACCTCCGTCTGTAGCCGTGTAAGTTCCATCTGCGTCTAATCTTATTTCAAGTTGGGTAGAGTTGCCGTGCGTTGGAGGTAGCTTCGAGAGACTTGTCAACAAACTATACAAGGACAGTAAGAACAAGGAACTAGTTGTTATAGCTTAATCCACGAAGGAGTAAAAAGGTGAAAGGAAAGGGGCCTAAGTGAAAGAATAGTAAAACCCATGACAAGAGAGAGTATCTTTAGTGGGAAGGGACATGTAGTTAAGTATTATAGGACAAGGGCAAGGGACAAGATCGTCGAGATGGCAATTGAATGCTCTCACTACTAGTGTACCTAAGAGAGTGGTAACGTTCCTGTTAAAAGTTTATCTTTTCCTTTCTATCATCCCACTAGAACTTTGTTTTTGTACATCGCATCCTTTTAATTCTACTTCGAAAGTTGAGTCTCTGCACCTTAGTACTAGCATGGTAGAGGATCCCATTTTTTTTTCTCTCAAATCCTGTTGGGGAAATCGGCTCATTTATTCATGACTTGTTTGGATTTGAGAATGTCTATGCTAAGTGTTGAGTCTAGAAGTAATGTTTATGTTTTGGGCAATGGGTTGATTCTAGCAATGGAGTGGTTATCCAGTAAGGGTGACCTTCTCGGTTTTGAAAAAAAATGGGGTAGTTAGACTCTTGACTTGCCTCGGTAATACCCTCGAAGTCGCATGTAACCTTTAGGGTTCTATCATGATTTGTTACCTAGAATCTCTTGACACATTTATTGGTAATTTGTAATCCGCTTAAGTAATGTTCGCCACTACGGTGGATGGGTCATTTCGCTTATGCATGAGTTGTAGAGAATCACCTTAGTAAGTACATTTGGCAATATGGTTGGCATTTATTTCCAAGAGATAGTTCTTCTGCGTGGATTACCTGATAGTAAGTGGACGAGATCCAAGATTCACTAGTGAATTTTGGAGAGCTTGCATGAAACCATGAGTACGCAGTTATGTTTGAACCGAGTATACTAGGAGGAGAATAAGTGGAAGTGGAACGAGAGGCAAAAGTGAAATGGATTCCAACCCATATTTTGGAGACAAGAATTAAGAAGCTACGGAATTGTGAAGTTAAAGGCGGTCAAAGCACAATGGAGTTAAGCTCAAAGAAATGCGACTTAGAAGATTGAAGACTAGATTCGCGCATCATATCTCTTTTTAAGAATATATCCATGATCTCTCTTTTCCTATAGAGCTTACTCACATGCTATCTTTTGTGTATATCCTCTCGGTCCTATCCTCAATCTAATTTCTGTTGCAAACCCCATAGGGAGTATGACTCATCTGTTAGTAACACATGTTAGGGCTTGAGGTTGTTCGTTGGGTTGACTAAACTTTTTGGGTTTTATAGGATACGGGTTGGTCTTAGGAAGGGATTTCCTTATGACCTAATAGGAGTCCATCATGCCTAGTTTCCTAGAATCATATATATTGGTTGGGTTGAGTAATTCTTTGGGTGTCAGTCTGATGTTGATTTCGGTCTTCGGGGCTGATGCTTAGGGAGTTCTTCTCCTAATCAGGATATAGGTGGCGTAGATTTCCAGTTTTGACATTGCCTAATGGGCACAAAGTTTTTACTTGCTTCTATCACTAGACTATATCTTTAGGTAGGAACAATTGGATGCAAACATGTGTTTGAGACATGTTATGATTGATGGTTGCAAGTGGTTGCTAGTGGTTGCTCGTGGATGCATTTACACATTAGGCACTAGATCGGCTCAATCACCTTTCATATTGCATATGCATGAGTGTTTACACTTGTTTGTGGATGAAATTGAATGTGTTATCATGTGGATGTTGCATATGGATGGATGTTTGTGCATACATATAGTCTTTATGTGACTAGGACTATTTGCATACATGTTGGACTCATGGCACTAAACATATTTTGCATCTAGAAGATCAATCAGGCCTGATCATTTGCATTAGATAAGGAACATATACACACACTTTCTGCATATGTTCATACAACATTAGAAATCTTTTAAGGACAATGGTTGCTTGTGGATGATGTTTTGAGTAGATGGATGATGGATGGTAGGATACGTTCTTCCTAACTTGGAGATTTCACGGACGAAATCCTTAAAGGAGGAGAGAATGTAACAACCCGAATTTTAATAACATGTTAAGACAAGAATCAAGGCAGCATAAAATTATAAATTCTGAATCAAGGGAAACGGGCTGTTCCATTGCGTTCGTCTCGGAAAAATACGCGAAATAGAGTCCGAATTTTCGAAAATCGGGGTCCGTATGACCAAGATATGGCCCGTCAAAGTTTTCAGAAAATTCCAAGTTCAAAACAGTTTAAAACTAGAGCCAAATTCGAATTCAAACACACGGGGGCAGGGCGGGAAAATTCCCGCCCAGGTCAAGTCGACAGGGGTGTCGACTGCACAGTCGACACCCCCCCCCCCCATGTCGACTGCCCAGTCGACATGGGTGTCGACCTGGGTGGCCCAGCCAGTTTGACCTGGTGCACCTGCTGAGTGTTTTGAGACATGTTTTTGGGCCTGTGACGAATTTTGACGGTTCTGATCTATCCTAGGGTTAATCCTATGGCCTAAAGTAGCTCCTACTTCTATAAAAACACCCTAAGACCTAGCTTAATTCACTACAATTCAACGAAATGCTGCTGGAATCTCTCTTGAGCCATGGCCGCCGTCTCCAAATTAAAGCTTAAGCGTTCAAACTCAAATCAAATCAAAGATCAATGCTTCTACAACAAATTCAAGAGGATAGATCAATGACACTGCAACTTTCTACGACAAATTCACTCCCTAATTCATTAGCCGTTCTCTGTAAGTGCTAGTTATTTTCGGATCTAAATATTTAATTTTAATATGGGCATGAAATAAAGTGGAATTGAATCTAAGTATGTTTATCGATTCAGATCTATTCCTGTTGCTTTTTGAATCTTTAGTTTTGAGACTTGTCTACCTTTATTCTCATGACAAGTTTGTGATTTATTCAGCAGTTTTCTTGATTCGTAATGATGTTATCATCAAGTTCTAATCTTTATGCCTATCATGATGTTGTTTTTCTCTCTGATCTATTTATTATGCAAATTTCTATCTCCCCCTATTTATTTTCTTTTGATGAACCTTGGTCAACTTCGGACCTTGGCCTAAAATCGCGATTCGCATACGAAATGTATACGGGGGAAATATGGGATTATTGCCTATATGGATATGATTAATAATTGGCAACATGAAATTGGATATTATCATTTAATTTGCAGGTTTGGGGTAGATCTGTAAAGTTTGGTATAATCTTGTTATGATAAAATTCGGGTTGTTACAAAAACCCGATGGGAAAATCTTAATAAAGGAAAAAGAGTACAATATATAATGTCATATTCCAATAATTTACTGCGTCAAATGAAATTTGATACTTTCAGATCAATGTAATGCACTGCTAAACCTTAACAACCAAAACCCAGTGGGGAAAATCTTAAATAAGGAAAAAAGTACATTATAACTTATTTTCATATGTTGCTTTTTGAGTTGATACTTCTGGACCAAGATAGCACCTCATTAAAACTTACTAAGAAAACCTAATAGGAAAAAACTTGATTAAGAAAAAAGAGTGCATTATAACATACTTATGGATGCTCCCCCTCTTATACCACATTTCAGTTGTGATTTACCCCCTTTTAGCACATTTCAGCTGTGATTTATCCCCTTTTTGATCCTTCTAGGATTCAATCTATATTGGAGAAAGTCTACTAGGGATATAATTGGTAATTTATTTAAGTTTCTTAGTATTTTGTCTCATTCTAAATGTTAACAAGTATTTAACGCTGATGATGAACTTTTATCCCTTTATCCTTCCCCTCAATGATAACCAACATTGTCAAATCAAATGATAAGCCCTCTTTGGATTCTCTTTTTTTTGATTTAATATCACATTATTGCTAGCAAATACATTATATGTATTTCGATTGTAGGAGGGCAATGCTTTTATTAGTGATAATATGCATCCATATTATATATATATATATATAGGACTTGAGCCTTCTTCAGCATCTTAGGGGAGAGCTCGTTAATGGCGACAGGCGGCGCCTGATTTCGCTGTGCATGAGTTATCTCCTATCCAAAATTTCATCCTCTTTTCTATCAGTTTTCTGCTTGATAACCTTCAACGTTTTAACATTTTATTATTCGTTGATAAGACGTCTGATTTTCATATGAATTTTACAATCTAAAATCTGGATCTCGATCGTTTTTCATTTGCGATCTGAAGCAAACATCAACCGATCTGTCTTTTACATTATCAAACGCGGCTCCAAAACCAGATTTTTCGCCTTGCTATCCCAGAACAACACTTCCAGATTAAACCGCCTCAGATCTAGCCTGCGATTTGGGTGGTTTTCCATCTGCTAATCAACAGATAATAGTAGCGTACTTGATGATTCCCCGTCGTTCACCATTTAGAATTTTCGATGAGTACGAAATTTAAAACATTTAGATTGGGAAGATTTATCTTACATGGGTGTTTATTTCAGTTTTGGATGATTTATATTTACGCATGGGGGTTGATGTTTCAAAAGCGATGGTCTTAGATTTATTGTTCGAGTGTCTGAGATCTATACAATGGAGATTTCATAAACTACAACTTCAAGTATTTTCTACTCTGTTGACTATCAGAAATAGGATTTATTGATTAAAGTTGGGGTGTTTCTAGTATTATTATCTCCAAGTAATTTCATATCTACTTTGTAATTGTGTGAACCCTTTTTAACAATTTCAAAAGGGATACTGGAATTTGTTGAGATAATAGCGAGCACTCATCAATGGTTTTATTGAGAACCTTATTTCCAATTGGCACAGTGACACTAAGTGAATACAACAGGGACTTTACATAGCAGCTTGAAGCAGTTTACTCATTTTAGTGTAATTATCATATTCAGACCGGATTTCTAAGTTTCAAACAGAAGTAGTGGTTGGAAAGTTTACAAGGTTGCTCTGCTTCTTTTTGTATACATGCATAAGGATCCGGGAATTTGTTATGAAAGGATTGAACACTGATGGTGTATACTTGTAGCACTGCAATTGATTTCAACCTTGTATCATTACTTCCAGATTTCAGATCTATGTTTGTTTCGATTGAGGTTGGTTAAGAAATTTGATATGTGAAGATTCAGTCCCTACAGTATGCTATACAGATCCACACCCACTGGTTATTATTGTGGAAGCAGATGATATTTGGGTAATCGATGGGATGAAGTGGATTTGGATTATTGCTTTACCACTCATAGTCTGGAATTGAGATTTGTTTATGGGTGTTACGATTGGGTGTCTTTTATGCAGCTTTGAAACATATTTACTATGGGCTATTAGTTTTAGCAGTTTGATTTGGCTACATCCTTTATGATCGATTAGCATGTACAACATGGAGAAGCAGCTTGATTATTTGGAATTTCTTATCAGATTCAGATTGTGTTTTTCTTCGGTATTTCACGTACTTCCATCAGAATTTTTTGACATCCAACCCATCAATATGTTAGAAGTGTTTACCCCGGGAATTTGCTTGGTGAAATCATGGCTGCTGAGTCATGGAATATGTGTGGAGTGAAGTGAACAAGTCGTGCAGCAATGGGATGAAGCCGACATCACCATGGGTCTTAGTTAGCATATATTTTATGTCTTACTTGTATTTTTCTTTTTCTTTTTATCTAGTGTTTCGCATGTCTTTTTACTGTTTTTCGTTAATTAATAAAAGTGTACCAATTTTCAAAATAAATAAATTATATTACTTATTCTATTTCATTGATCTAGTAACTTGAGAAATTCTCTAGTTATATAGATCATCTGAATACACATATGACTTCAGGTCATTCAATATTGATGTTGATTGACTCTTTAAATTAGCAGATAATATTTATGCATAATCTATATGAGCCATAACAAACTTCAGGTTGTTAGTTGAATATATATACATATATGTATGTATGTATGTATGTATGTATGTATGTATGTGTGTGTGTGCGCGCGCGCGTCCACGTATTACAAATATATCATAAATTTGCATACTCTTTCTTGTTCGAATCAGTGATTTTAGAACAAAGTATTACAAGTACCCAAACTATTAATTTCTATTTATAGATCAATGTGTACGTGAATCTTTAGAGATTGCATGATAATGTTTAAAACATTTTTTTTACAATTGTATTGAACTTCTGGTTCAAATAAAATATATAAACAACTTCAAGTTGTTAAATTTTATTCCTCCATTATACCTTAATTATTACTTTTGAACATTAATTATGATAACTTATCGTAGAATAATTTATAACTGCATATAGACATTTCTACACATCTCTTTCAGAGAGTGCAGTAAATAATTAAATAAGAAATACTTTAAAAAAATTAAGTGTAGTTTCAGGACACTTGAAATTTTATAAAAATGTGCAATTATATTTATTGCATATATATATAAGTCGGTATCTATAGCATTCATGAAATGTATAATACGGCATATAAACTATCTCTTCAAGGGAATATCTAAAGATTTCTTTTATAAAAGAAATGATCATGCATAGTATATTGCTTCTAACATGATATTTAGAAACACGACCTTTATGATATAACCAGACACTTGAACATGAAATAATGTGTTCTATAGATAATTTGATTTGTTTCCTATTCAGAAGGTTTAATATAACTATAATGATATGAATAAACATCACATTGCTTTCAAACTTTTAGAATTAAATCTAAACTAAATTAGAATCTTTACAATCAAGTTTCTATGCACTTATTTGGTGTAATAAAATTATTAAATATGCTAAATTATCAAATATGTATTTTCCATTAATTTAGTGCAAGAATAAATATTTAAAACTTGCAGCATATAGCCTATCCTATGTGTATGAACTGTGCATATAAATTTTGGTCACTGTATGTACGTCAAGCATTTTTCATATGATAATAACAATTTGACGGGATAACAAATTTTACTGGTGATATTAGAAATGGCTGGCACTGGTTGGGCTTATTTGACTTCCATATTTTTTTTTACGATTACATTGCTCTTAAATCATGCATGTATGTGTACTATCCAATTTGAAACTGATATTATTAGTGAGATAATCAAGCAGTGTATTATTTAGTGGATTACTCTATTGTCACAATAACACTTGTTTTGACATTCGGATTACACTACCAACTGCAAAGGGCATGCTAAAACTTTGGTGCTATTCAAAATTGTATCAATTTAGATCTTTAAATGTTTAAGATAGGCCGGAAACATTTTCTATGAAATGTATAAGATAGGTCGGAAACATTTTCTATGAAATGTTTAAAATAGGTCGGAAACATTTTCTATGAAATAACCTATTTGGTATAGTGTAATACTGTGAAATGAAATGTTTAAGATAGGCCGGAAACATTTTCTATGAAACCTAACCATTTCTCATGAAACCCAAAAAATATAAATCATAAGGGAATATCAATGGCTATAAGCCTGAACCAAAGTTCTGTTGTGACATGCATAGAATTGATCTACGACACAAGCTATGTAACTACAACCAATTAAAGACTTTAGCATGCATAATTATGATTATATTCTATATGGTGGGAGGATTATTCAGTGAGTTTACATAAAAACATTGTGTAGTAAGTACTCCTAATTATCTCTAATTATTTATATAATTAGCGTATTGTATATAATATGATTATCTCTAATGATGTTTCCTTTATTTTGAATTGTCTCTCAAACATGGTGAAGATGATCTTGAAAGATAAGAAAATTTCACATCTAAAAATCTTGTTTCGTTTCAAATTTTAGAACTATATAAAACAATGAGCTGTAAATAGAGGTGTATCATTCTCTGAAGCAGAAATGTGATAGTGAAAGGATATTTATGTAACATAAACGATGGTTGAAATGAGAACACCAATGAATTTTATACAATCGTTTTTTTTGCTAGTAATGGAACGCACACACATACATATAGCTAACATTACACTACCATAAAAGCAAAGAAACCGATGATAATGACATCAAGTCAATAATACAGATATAAACCTCAGGTGAATTATTAATATCAATCGGTCTGTGTATTATAAGAGCATCTTCAATAGTTTGGGGTGTGGATTTTCAAATATTTTCCACACTCCGAATTATTGGAAGTTGGAATGGAATATTTGCCGACAGTTTTGTGAGCATGCGCTTGTTCAACAAACGCTTGAATATCAGGTGTTTCTTGAACAAGCGCCTGCGTTTTTGAAGTCAACAAAACTGGTTAACAAATGTCAGGTGCCTGTTCAACAAGCTCCTGACGAAAAAACTGGTCAACAAAAGTTAGACGTTTTTTCAACAAGCTCCTAATGTTGACGTGGAAAATTGTCAACACGTCAACACCCAATGTGTATTCAAGTGCGTTAGCAACAGAGTAACCAAAATGAAAAGTAAAGTAGAGTAAATGCGGAAGACACAGCTTTTTATAGTGGTTCGGCAATAACGCCTACGTCCACTTTACAGTAATTATTCATCATATCTTTGTCGATTACAATTGATATACAAGTTCAGACAATATTTGTATACAAAGTTGTATAAATGCTAAACTTTGACTAAATTGTCCTTCTTCTTCTTCTTCGTTGAGATGAGTTGACTTGTTCAACTATGTCCAAAATTAGTCTTGATGTCCAAAAGGTCCAAAAGTAGTGTAATTATGCTTGTTAATGTCCAATGGTTGACGGAGTATGTTTATGCCACGTTCTAATATTCCATGCCATGTCCAATGGCCATAGAGAAGAAGGTGTGTGACGGCCCGCCCCGCACCAACCGACATTTACTCCAAAAGTGCGTTGTACACATGTCCAGTTAGCATGGGACGGTCGTCAAAAGGAAAGGAAAGGAGGAAATGAACTAACAAGGAACCTGTAGAATGTCTCACAGCGCATGGAATAAAATATAATAACAACATACTTGACATAAAACAGGTGAGACAGTGCATAAGCTGAAAATAAACTAACATAGTAGCGGAAAATCCAAGTACAGCTTATGATCCAAAGCCAACATTATTACAACTTTTCAAACTGTCTCAAAAAGCAAAAGCAAGATAAAGGAGGTACACTACTAATGCCCAAGTAGCGACCACCAACGACACAGGGAGAATATCTATATATCATACGTGGAAGCCTCCTGCTCGCCTCCGAATCAGCTACTCGCGCATCACTAGCTAACCTGTCTCTAGTCTGCTCGTGTGAGCACCCAGAGTAATAAGAAGAGACATAAAACTCTGGTTCAGACAAAAAGTCTGGTATGAGCGATAAGCATCTAAACAGAACAATAACAAGTATACTAAACCATACCTGAACCTAGACCTGCAACCAAAGAGTTAGCACTACATACTGTACAACACTCTAAGGTGCCATTTCAAATAGTGTAAAGGTAACGGGGGTGGGGGTGTGCATGTCATAATGATGGCAAACAATCAAGCATAACAACCATCCTCACATCTCTCACTCAGTGCATAAAACATATGATATTCACCACTTCGATCACCTCAATACTTTGCTATGATCACCTTGCCCCATGAAGTCATAAATGGCTTCACTACACTGATACATAGCCACTAATCTTTCGCTATGTCCACTTGCCCCATGGAGTTATTCACCCCATCTGCGCTGGCTCATAGCCTTACCAATCGTTTACTATGTCCACTTGACCCATGGAGTTATTCACCCCATCTGCGCTGGCTCATAGTCTTACTACGATCACTTTGCCCCTCGAGTCATAATGACTCTACTGCATTGATAACGTAGTCTTTCTACCATCACCTTGCCCCTCGAGTCGTACTGACTCTACTACACTGATAAGTAGCCCATCATTCATTTTCAGTGGTGAATCGAAGTTATGAACGTCGACAACTCCTTAGCACACGTCCCGCAGCAAAGCCCAACCATGAAGTGAACTCATTGGTTCCCAACTGGATCCTGAGCTCTAACTTCCATTTGGACTACCTTTGCGTCTCGGGTTATTGGTCATCACCGGATCGGTTCGCATCTTCCCCTAACCATCAGTTCAGTTCGGATCGGAATGCTCCTTCTTCACTGAATCAGATCGGGTCGTCATCACCCCTGGCGGATCGGGTCAGGGTCTCCAGCTTGCCACGGTTCGGATCGGGTGCTCTCTTCCTCTGGGTCGGATCGTGATCTCCAGCTTATCGGATTGTGAGCATCCGTGTCAGAGCGTTCAAGTGCAAGTGGATTGTGGCTTCATCAGTTCATGCTGTTCTCCTCCGGTCGGATCGGGGTGCGAAGCGCGAGCGGATCGGGTACGGGAGCTGTTGGCGGATCGTGGGGAAGGGCCTTATGGCGGTTCGGTTCGGGTCCTCCTAACCGATCCGATCCGGTTCGGATGTCTTCCTGCACTTTTTCCAACGAGCAGTTTACGCCTTTTGACGGCGTTTTCGACCACTCCAACTATTCTAATCAATCACAAAGCATACCATACAGTCATAGCAACATGTATAATCAACCACAAACACCAAAACAACAATATGATAGGTTAAAATGGATCAAACATAGCCAAAATCCCATATTTCCCTTAAGCATGTTTAGTTGAAACTAATGATATGATTAGCAAAACTTAACCAAATTAACCCAAATTCATACCAGAGGTCTAAAACATCATTTCGAATTTTATGAATATTTTTCCAGAATTTATTAATGCATAAATTCGCTAATCTTCACTAATTACCCTTAATTAACCGTAATTAGTGCAAAACTATGCAAATCACTCACCTTAGCCACAAATAAAACCTAAAACTGAAATGATTCTCTATTTGGGCGTGAATATCAATGCTAAACAGCAGCTCAAATCTTGATTTGGTGAAGATCTCCCTTGATTTGATGTTGCTAAGCTTAATCCTTGATTAGAAGGTGATTTAGAGGTGAAGACCATTTTTAGGGTTTCTAAGAGGTAAGTGGAGGCTAGAAAACTGAAATAAAATGAAACCCTAACTCATTTCAGCCTCCCCATAACCCTAAACCCGAAATGGGTTATGGGCTCATTCACTAATCACCCTATTTGGCCCGGTTAAGCAGTTTTTCACCTTCCAAACCTTATTTTAGCCATATCTCCCAAACGGTAAATCCGTTTTTCACATGTGACCACGCTACGGAAAGGTAAACCATCAAACGAATCTAATGGAAGTGGTTTCAGGTCAAAATTCATTTCCAATCAAAAGTTATGGCCGAAACAAGATCAGTTAGGGGCAAAACGGTCATTTAAAAATTGGCAAAAATCATGAACATGGGAAATGACTCTAATAGTTGTTTCCCAAAATTACATGACCACACGACTTCATATGAGAAAGAAATAAATATTCTACGATCCTCCGATGCGTAGAATGCGGGTTGTTACATTCTCCCCCCTTAAGAAATTTCGCCCCTGAAATTCCCTAACAAAAACACACAAAGGGTCCCGCATGCCTATCAGTCATAAAACAACAATCAAATGTGCAAAACAAGCAAAGCAAGTCTATCCTAGCATGCGGAATAACTAAATCGCAAAGAAAATCTTACCAGGCAAAGAGTTCTGGATGCGTCTTCCTAATGCTCTCTTCTGTCTCCCAAGTACAGTCATTCTCGTTCTCGCCCCACTGAACCTTGACTAGCTTCACCGCCTTCCTTCGAAGTTGCTTCGTATCGTGCTCGACAATACAAATCGGCTTGCGGTTCCCAACCACCTCGGGTTCCACTTCGAAGTCCTCTAACTGATCAGGTGAAATAGTCATATGTGGGTCGTGCACGAACTTCCTTGGGAAACATGAAATACGTTGTGAACTCCCGCCATCTTTTCTGGTAAGTCAACTCTATACGCCAAATTCTCAACTAGTTCAAGAACTGGGAATGGGCCAACAAATCTTGGTGCTAATTTGCCTCTCCTACCAAATCGTATCACGCTCTTCAATGGAGAAATCTTGACAAACACCAAGTCACCAACGGAGAATTTTAAGTCTCTTCTCCTCTTATCAGCATAACTCTTCTGCCTATCCTGGGCAACCTTCATTCGTTGTTGAATGATCTTAATCTTGTCTGAAGTTTCTCTTACCACATCTGGTCCAAGCATAAACTTCTCACCGGTCTCTATCCAACATGATGGTGAGTTGCACGGCCTTCCGTACAAAGCTTCATATGGAGCCATACCGATACTGGATTGGTAGCTATTATTATATGCAAATTCTACTAGATGCAAATGGTCATCCCATGATCCACCAAAATCCAATATACAAGCTCTCAAGAGATCTTCCAATATACGATTCACCATCTCCATCTGACCGTCAGTCTGAGGATGATACACGGTACTGAGATGTAATTCTGATCCTAACGCCTCTTGTAAGCTCTTCCAAAACCCACTAGTAATCAACGAGTCTCGGTCACTCACAATGCTTTTAGGTACTCCATGAAATCTCACTACCCACTTCATATACAATTCTGCTAACTTAGCTGTCGTTCTAGTCGATTTGACTGGTATAAATTGTAACACCCCACACCCGCTATAGTCACTCACTAAGGGAATGCCATAGCATCGGTGGAGTATTTTTAGTGAGTATAGAACAGTAAAATTACAACAAGACAGATATAATGTAATACTTGAAAATTTAAAACATCATCTCATAGCAGCGGAAAGTAAAACATGTTTGGTTACATCATAAAACCATAACAAGAGTCAAGTACAAAATATCCATCCTGAATAAAATAAGTACATAATCCCACTACTCATAACAAATAGCCATAACAGAAA
This sequence comes from Allium sativum, assembly GCA_030737875.1. Classification (NCBI taxonomy): domain Eukaryota; kingdom Viridiplantae; phylum Streptophyta; class Magnoliopsida; order Asparagales; family Amaryllidaceae; genus Allium; species Allium sativum. The sequence goes on from CM060926.1 coordinate 329,022,529, forward strand.
AGATAAGATAAGCTGAGCTCTACATCTACGGTCCAAGCTCCAAGAGATAGATAAAGCAAACTGATCAAAGCCCACTAGCACTAGGCCCAACCCGAGGACCTGAAGGAAAAAGGTAAAAACAACGGGGGTCAGACATAAGCCTGAGTGAACCCTATCTCCTTAATAATACAATTATTAAAGTAATTAGGGTATGATATGAACTCGGTATGGTATCTTTGGGGATAATGACTACACTAAGTTGCCCACGAACACAGGACGAACTAAGATAACCGTAAAGACGCATCTACCCACCCAAGGATAATTACTAACTGCACCACACCAGTCACTCCTACTCAAAGGTTGATCCCACCCAAGGATATCAAAGATAGATATAACCAGTAGTTTCCTGTACCCTAGTTGACTACATAGGTGCCGTCTGCCCCTATCTCTACTAGGTGTACCCCACTACCCCAAGCGATCGGCTCCCTAACGTAGATACCCGTGCTGGTCCCACAGTGGGGTGTATCACTCCCCTAAAGTGGCTACCCAATACTATCAACGGTGCACGGCTTTATATCTACACGATGCAACAACGGCTTATCTACCAGCCCGGGCCCACACACGCATATGAAACCCGTTGGACTTGCGTTGCCACCGCTACCCCGTTTTGGCCTCTTATAATCAAGCCCAATATGCGTGTCCCGTCACTCGACATGGGTCGAGCCCACAAAGATACGTTTGGGATATTGGTTGAAACGGGCCCCCACAAGCTACTACTTAAGCTTGTCATTTTATCTAGTGCATTCCACTTAACCCCTTTTTATAATCATGCCCCCTTACATGTTAAGGTTTGGTTAAGTCATCCAATTATATTACAATTGCCACTTAAGGCACCCACTAGATTTCCGCATGCCACCCAAGGCACTTACTTGATTCCCCCATGCCACCCAAGGCACTTAACCCTTTAATCATGTTTAGTTACATGTTCCACTCTGGTTAAGTATTCTAATCGTATTTTCTATTGCCACCCAAGGCAACCCACTAGTTTTCTCATGCCACCCAAGGCACCCCCACTAGTTACTACATGCCACCCAAGGCACCCACTTAACCCCTCATGTCCCACTACATGCTAATATGGTTAAGTGTTTCTTAATTAATTAAGACCGTGATCTCCCATAAAGACCTCCCACATTAGACTGGCTGTTATGACCGCCTGGTTAAGCCGGTAGGGTCCGGGCAGTCTTACGTCATAACAGAGTCTAACCTCGTGTCTTTACTTTAATCACGTATTTAATTTGTGCCTAGGACCTCTCACATTAGACTGGCTGTTATGACCGCCTGGTTAAGCCGGTAGGGTCCGGGCAGTCTTACGTCATAACAGAGCCTAACCTCGTGTCTTAGTCGATTAATTACACCTAATTAATCACCCCCATATTAATTATCCCTAATTAATATCAATTTATTCATAACATGGGTAGACCTAACTCAATAGGTAAATTCCCATGGGGTAGACCTAACTCAATAGGTAAATTCCCACTTATGTTAATTAATTTTTTATGGTATGCTTAATCATACCCATTTCAACATACTTTTAATTAACATATTAATTAACCCCATCGTTCCCCACGTAAATCGTCATTATGACATAACATAATAAAGGGAAGATTTACCACACATAACATGGGTTTAGCATATAACTTTATCATGGGTTAAGAGGATGTCAACTTGCATATATGAGCATGTATTAACCCAACTATATTCAACCCAAACTTGCATATTATCAAACATGTGTCTTACATAACATGTTGCATATGAACTTACATATCATCAAACATGTGATTTGCATAACATGTTGCATATGAACTTACATATCATCATACATGTGATTTGCATAACATGTAGAACTTGCATTTTAGCATATACTTAACTTGCATAAGCACTCACATAGTTGCATAAGCATTCATATACTTGCATAAGCTTGCATATCATGTTAAACTTGCATTTCAACATATACATAACTTGCATAAACATTCACATACTTGCATAGGCTTGCATATTATGTTAAACTTGCATTTCAACATATACATAACTTGCATAAACATTCACATACTTGCATAGGCTTGCATATTATGTTAAACTTGCATTTCAACATATACATAACTTGCATAAACATTCACATACTTGCATAGGCTTGCATATTATGTTAAACTTGCATTTCAACATATACATAACTTGCATAAACATTCACATACTTGCATAGGCTTGCATATTATGTTAAACTTGCATTTCAACATATACATAACTTGCATAAACATTCACATACTTGCATAGGCTTGCATATTATGTTAAACTTGCATTTCAACATATACATAACTTGCATAAACATTCATATACTTGCATAAGCTTGCATATTATGTTAAACTTGCATTTCAACATATACATAACTTGCATAAACATTCACATACTTGCATAGGCTTGCATATTATGTTAAACTTGCATTTCAACATATACATAACTTGCATAAACATTCACATACTTGCATAGGCTTGCATATTATGTTAAACTTGCATTTCAACATATACATAACTTGCATAAACATTCACATACTTGCATAAGCTTGCATATTATGTTAAACTTGCATTTCAACATATACATAACTTGCATAAACATTCATATACTTGCATAAGCTTGCATATTATGTTAAACTTGCATTTCAACATATACATAACTTGCATAAACATTCACATACTTGCATAGCATGTTTGCATAATGGATCCATATTCACTTAGTGTTTTACATCATAAACATCATGAAACAACTTGCATAAAAATATCATGATTACATATTATGAAACTTGCATGACATAAGGCATATAACTTGCAAAACACATAATATTCACTACATCAAGCTTGCATAAATATTTGGATCCACAAACATAGCCATACTTTATCACATCTTATCATAATCAATTCAATAATTGATTATTAAGGGGATAGAAGCTCACCAAAACAAGATTAGCAAGTTAAATGAAGCAAATCCCAATGATTAAGTAGAAGAAGATGTAGATTAGCTTGCAAACCCTCTTAGGATTTTTAGTGGAGGCTCTCCAATTTTCTAAGTGGTGGCATAATGGCCTTAGATCTATTTTTGGTAAGGATAAGGGGGGTATTAGGGTGTATATATAGATTAGTTAGATGTTTTAGGACCATAGGATATACCCTAGAACCAATCCTAGCCTTTAAAGCATGTCTTGGGGAAGAAGTCAAGTGTAGGAACCATTTAGGGCCCAAAAAAAACAGCCCAAAACTCATCCCGGGCCTCAAAACATGAGCAGTTTTCGTTTTTGATTTTTCGTGAAACTTTGACGGGCCATAACTTGGTCATACGGACTCCGATTTACGAAAACTCGGACTCTATTTCGCGTATTTTTCCGAGACGAACGCAATGGCACAGCCCGTTTCCCCTGATTCAGAATATTAAATTTAATTCTGCTCTGATTTATGTTATAACAAGTTATTTAACATACGGGGTGTTACATTCTCCCCTACTTAAAGGATTTCGTCCCCGAAATCTCTAAGTCAAGAAGAATGTATCCTACCAACCAAACAACCATCTACTCAACCATCAAACACTGGCATCCATTGTCCTTAAAACAATTTCTAATGATGTATGAGCATATGCAAAAAGTGTGTGTATATGTTCCCTATCTAATGTATGAACATATGCAAACCATGATAGTGCCATGCATCCATTATGTATGCGAGGGAACCCTATCGACACATACAATATCTACATGAGTGCACAATCATTCACCAAAATGCATCATCCATATGATAACACAATCATTATACATCCATAAATATAGCTTCCTACACACAATTTTATGCAATATGCAATATGAAGTGATTGAGCCGATCTAGTGCCTAGAGTGTGTGTATATGCATCCACGAGCAACCACTAGCAAACACTTGCATCCACTTGCATCCATCATACATAACATGTCTCAAACACATGTTTCAACCATAGGACTATCCTATCTGAAGGTCAAAGGTACTAACGAGAGGACATACTAAGGATAAGATAAGTACCAGTCAAACGATAAAGGAGAAGTTAAAAGACATACTCTCAAAAAGAAATGGATACAAAGAACGCATCTTCGCTTCCGTCTCCCAAGTTGCGTTGCTCTCCTCTTCTCCCCATTGCACTTTGACTAGCTGAACCTCTCGATTCCTCAATTTCCTAGTCTCTGACCCAAGGATGCGAGTAGGAGCTCGTCGAATAGTCGCATCACGCTCTGCTTCCACTTCTCTAAGCAAACTTGGCTCTACCACCTCTGCGGTCTTATGTAGCCACTTCCTCCCATGGAATACATCATGTACACCACTAAGTCTGTCGGGCAACTCCACCAATGGAAGATGCTCCTCCCATGTACCTCCAAAATCCAAGATACATAGCCTCAAAAGGTCTTCTAAAATATGATTCACCCTCTCGGTCTGGCCGTCCGTCTGAGGATGATATGCGGTACTCAAACGCAACTGAGTCCCTACCGCCTTTTGCAAACTCTTCCAAAACTCTCTAGTGAAGATAGGATCTCGATCACTCACTATACTGGAGGGTACCCGATGCAATCGAACTATCTCTCGAAGATATACAAAAGCTAGCCATGGAGCAGTCCACTTACTCTTCACAAGTATGAAATGGGTGTTCTTAGTAAGTCTGTCTACCACCACCCAAATTCCTGTATTACTCTTTCTCGATCTGGGTAACCTGTCAATAAAATCCAACGAGACGCTGTCCCACTTTCATTGCGGAACCTCCAATGGGTGAAGCAACCCACCTGGTTTCTTTCGCTCCGTCTTCACTCGTTGGCACACCAAGCATCGAGCGACATGCTCGGCCACATCTTTCTTTATACCGGCCCAGAAGAAAGCCCTCTTCATGTCTTGGTACATCTTACCCCCACCGGGATGAATGGTCATCCTAAAACGGTGTGCGTCATCAAGAATAGCCTTCCTCAAACCCTCGTCCTGCGGTACACAAAGTCTACTGTCTCTACGCAAGCACCCTCTATCATCTAGGGTGTACCTACTCAAATGGCTGGACGACTCCCCCCTTATGAGCTTCTCTACTAACTCAACCAACTGTGGGTCGCCCCTCTATGCTTCTCCAATCCGCCCCAAAAGAGTAGGTCTAACTTCCAAAGAAGCTAGCAAACCGGGTACAAAGTCAACGGAAGGTCTAAAGTCAAACTTAGAAATACACTCTAAGCTCCGTCGTTCAACGAACAATGAACTCAAGGACAACCTTTTTCTACTTAAGGTGTCCGTTACCATGTTACCCTTACTCATAGGATGCTAAGGATCCCCTCCACTTTTGCTGTCCTAAGACTATGCGCTCGAAGAGTCTCCAACACTTCCCTAAGATGTAGGGCATGCTCTTCTCCACCAGAATATCATCCAAAATCATCACAACTGTCTCCCACGCAGACCACCCTAGTCGAATTCAGCATCCCCCAAATGCAAGCCCCAAAGGCCTAAACCAATATCAGACAAACACCCAAGGGATACCTCCTTCGAATTCAGACGACCTACGTGAGACGATACTAGTAAAAATGGCTAAATAATTAAGCCCTTGACCAATTCTGGATGTTCTCGCCAGTCTCGCTCCAAAACCGTCGTTTATCCTATACTGGCCCTGCTCAGCCTATTGAGCACATACGAAAACTTATTTCGCTCTTAGAAAAGACCCAGATGTCATCTACAAAGACCATCACGAACTTATTTAGGTACTCCCTGAACACCCTTCTCAACAAGGTATGCGGGGGCGTTCGTCAAACCCAATGGCATCACCAGCCACTCATAAAAGAAATCATCCGGAGTCCCAAAGGCAGTCTCCTCTATACTATTCTCAGCCACTCTCAACTGATGAAATCCCGTGGCTAAGTCCTACTACAAAAATACTGAGGCGCCAGCCAACTGATCAAGGAGATCATTAATCCTCGGCAATGGGTATCTATTCTTCTTTGTGAGTTTCTTTAGTTCCCTTTAGCCTACACAAAGTCTGAGGGACCCATCCGCCTTCATAACAAAAACTACTGGAGCGCCCCACTCCGATATACTTCGTCTTATGAACCCCTTCTCAAGCAAATCGCCTACTTACTTATGGAGTTCCCTCCTCTCACTAGGAGCCATGTGGCACACTGGCCAAGATACTGGTTTGGCATTATCCACCAGATATATTCGGAAGTCAATCTCCCGCTTCGGAGGTAAGCCCTTCACCTCCTCAAACACATCCGGGTATTCCCGGACCGCTCTAACAGATCGCAGACTCTAGACCAACGTGTCAGGCGATTCTAGATACCTTAGCATAACGGATTCTATGGGATTACAAGAGATCTCGAGAGTGTTACTTAGGCGGCCCATAAGCCTAACAACTCTCCCTTCAAAATGAAGAACAGCACTCCTACTGGATAACCAGTCCATGCCCAAAATTAACCCATAGCCCGTGAAGCCCAACAAGCATCACATCTAAACTCAACGCTAAGTATAGAAACTTTCAAACCCAAACATATCATGGAGCCCCAACTGGGTTTGAAACAACTAAGGGATCATCTACCAAACTGGTGTCTAAGTGCAGTGACTCAACTAACAATGGTGGGATAAACGAACTCAATATATCAGAATCAAATAGAGCTTGAATCGGATGATAAAGAAATCTAAATTCCAACCTAGACGGTCATATCCCCATCTGGTACCCTAGTCGTGAGGGAATACAACTACCCTCCATAAGATTCCATACCTTGCCCTTGCTTCTTTGAACAATCCTAATAAGGTGTCCTATTCCTCTTAAAAGGATAACCACTTGCCTTCTTCTTCCCTATTCTCCACTCGTAACCTCCCACCAATGAGGTTTCATCTTTCATTAACCAAACAACTATTTGAGCCTTCCTCCCATCGTTTATCCAATAGATACCTACCAGTCCTCCTCCTTCTTGAACCAACTTCTAATCCGACTAACGTCTAAGTCCCTTGAAGTGGTTTTCCATCCTTATCTATCTTAGAAAGATCATCTATACGCGGAGGGGAAACTCAAAACGAGAGAAAGGAAGAGATTCAAAATGGAGAATTCGAAAGATATAGATATGGCTATTGGGGATTATGCTTTCCTTTCAAAAACTTTTCTCTTAAAAGACATGTTTTTGAAAATACTCCTTTCCAAAAGTATTCTTAGAAAATTGTTTTTCTAAAAAATTTATCTGTTCCGGTAACCTTAAGCTCTGATACCACGTGTAACACCCCACACCCGCTATAGTCACTCACTAAGGGAATGCCATAGCATCGGTGGAGTATTTTTAGTGAGTATAGAACAGTAAAATTACAACAAGACAGATATAATGTAATACTTGAAAATTTAAAACATCATCTCATAGCAGCGGAAAGTAAAACATGTTTGGTTACATCATAAAACCATAACAAGAGTCAAGTACAAAATATCCATCCTGAATAAAATAAGTACATAATCCCACTACTCATAACAAATAGCCATAACAGAAAAGATAAGATAAGCTGAGCTCTACATCTACGGTCCAAGCTCCAAGAGATAGATAAAGCAAACTGATCAAAGCCCACTAGCACTAGGCCCAACCCGAGGACCTGAAGGAAAAAGGTAAAAACAACGGGGGTCAGACATAAGCCTGAGTGAACCCTATCTCCTTAATAATACAATTATTAAAGTAATTAGGGTATGATATGAACTCGGTATGGTATCTTTGGGGATAATGACTACACTAAGTTGCCCACGAACACAGGACGAACTAAGATAACCGTAAAGACGCATCTACCCACCCAAGGATAATTACTAACTGCACCACACCAGTCACTCCTACTCAAAGGTTGATCCCACCCAAGGATATCAAAGATAGATATAACCAGTAGTTTCCTGTACCCTAGTTGACTACATAGGTGCCGTCTGCCCCTATCTCTACTAGGTGTACCCCACTACCCCAAGCGATCGGCTCCCTAACCTAGATACCCGTGCTGGTCCCACAGTGGGGTGTATCACTCCCCTAAAGTGGCTACCCAATACTATCAACGGTGCACGGCTTTATATCTACACGATGCAACAACGGCTTATCTACCAGCCCGGGCCCACACACGCATATGAAACCCGTTGGACTTGCGTTGCCACCACTACCCCGTTTTGGCCTCTTATAATCAAGCCCAATATGCGTGTCCCGTCACTCGACATGGGTCGAGCCCACAAAGATACGTTTGGGATATTGGTTGAAACGGGCCCCCACAAGCTACTACTTAAGCTTGTCATTTTATCTAGTGCATTCCACTTAACCCATTTTTATAATCATGCCCCCTTACATGTTAAGGTTTGGTTAAGTCATCCAATTATATTACAATTGCCACTTAAGGCACCCACTAGATTTCCGCATGCCACCCAAGGCACTTACTTGATTCCCCCATGCCACCCAAGGCACTTAACCCTTTAATCATGTTTAGTTACTTGTTCCACTCTGGTTAAGTATTCTAATCGTATTTTCTATTGCCACACAAGGCAACCCACTAGTTTTCTCATGCCACCCAAGGCACCCCCACTAGTTACTACATGCCACCCAAGGCACCCACTTAACCCCTCATGTCCCACTACATGCTAATATGGTTAAGTGTTTCTTAATTAATTAAGACCGTGATCTCCCATAAAGACCTCCCACATTAGACTGGCTGTTATGACCGCCTGGTTAAGCCGGTAGGGTCCGGGCAGTCTTACGTCATAACAGAGTCTAACCTCGTGTCTTTACTTTAATCACGTATTTAATTTGTGCCTAGGACCTCTCACATTAGACTGGCTGTTATGACCGCCTGGTTAAGCCGGTAGGGTCCGGGCAGTCTTACGTCATAACAGAGCCTAACCTCGTGTCTTAGTCGATTAATTACACCTAATTAATCACCCCCATATTAATTATCCCTAATTAATATCAATTTATTCATAACATGGGTAGACCTAACTCAATAGGTAAATTCCCATGGGGTAGACCTAACTCAATAGGTAAATTCCCACTTATGTTAATTAATTTTTTATGGTATGCTTAATCATACCCATTTCAACATACTTTTAATTAACATATTAATTAACCCCATCGTTCCCCACGTAAATCGTCATTATGACATAACATAATAAAGGGAAGATTTACCACACATAACATGGGTTTAGCATATAACTTTATCATGGGTTAAGAGGATGTCAACTTGCATATATGAGCATGTATTAACCCAACTATATTCAACCCAAACTTGCATATTATCAAACATGTGTCTTACATAACATGTTGCATATGAACTTACATATCATCAAACATGTGATTTGCATAACATGTTGCATATGAACTTACATATCATCATACATGTGATTTGCATAACATGTAGAACTTGCATTTTAGCATATACTTAACTTGCATAAGCACTCACATACTTGCATAAGCATTCATATACTTGCATAAGCTTGCATATCATGTTAAACTTGCATTTCAACATATACATAACTTGCATAAACATTCACATACTTGCATAGGCTTGCATATTATGTTAAACTTGCATTTCAACATATACATAACTTGCATAAACATTCACATACTTGCATAGGCTTGCATATTATGTTAAACTTGCATTTCAACATATACATAACTTGCATAAACATTCACATACTTGCATAGGCTTGCATATTATGTTAAACTTGCATTTCAACATATACATAACTTGCATAAACATTCACATACTTGTATAGGCTTGCATATTATGTTAAACTTGCATTTCAACATATACATAACTTGCATAAACATTCATATACTTGCATACGCTTGCATATTATGTTAAACTTGCATTTCAACATATACATAACTTGCATAAACATTCATATACTTGCATAAGCTTGCATATTATGTTAAACTTGCATTTCAACATATACATAACTTGCATAAACATTCACATACTTGCATAGGCTTGCATATTATGTTAAACTTGCATTTCAACATATACATAACTTGCATAAACATTCACATACTTGCATAGGCTTGCATATTATGTTAAACTTGCATTTCAACATATACATAACTTGCATAAACATTCACATACTTGCATAGGCTTGCATATTATGTTAAACTTGCATTTCAACATATACATAACTTGCATAAACATTCACATACTTGCATAGGCTTGCATATTATGTTAAACTTGCATTTCAACATATACATAACTTGCATAAACATTCATATACTTGCATAAGCTTGCATATTATGTTAAACTTGCATTTCAACATATACATAACTTGCATAAACATTCACATACTTGCATAGCATGTTTGCATAATGGATCCATATTCACTTAGTGTTTTGCATCATAAACATCATGAAACAACTTGCATAAAAATATCATGATTACATATTATGAAACTTGCATGACATAAGGCATATAACTTGCAAAACACATAATATTCACTACATCAAGCTTGCATAAATATATGGATCCACAAACATAGCCATACTTTATCACATCTTATCATAATCAATTCAATAATTGATTATTAAGGGGATAGAAGCTCACCAAAACAAGATTAGCAAGTTAAATGAAGCAAATCCCAATGATTAAGTAGAAGAAGATGTAGATTAGCTTGCAAACCCTCTTAGGATTTTTAGTGGAGGCTCTCCAATTTTCTAAGTGGTGGCATAATGGCCTTAGATCTATTTTTGGTAAGGATAAGGGGGGTATTAGGGTGTATATATAGATTAGTTAGATGTTTTAGGACCATAGGATATACCCTAGAACCAATCCTAGCCTTTAAAGCATGTCTTGGGGAAGAAGTCAAGTGTAGGAACCATTTAGGGCCCAAAAAAAACAGCCCAAAACTCATCCCGGGCCTCAAAACATGAGCAGTTTTCGTTTTTGATTTTTCGTGAAACTTTGACGGGCCATAACTTGGTCATACGGACTCCGATTTACGAAAACTCGGACTCTATTTTGCGTATTTTTCCGAGACGAACGCAATGGCACAGCCCGTTTCCCCTGATTCAGAATATTAAATTTAATTCTGCTCTGATTTATGTTATAACAAGTTATTTAACATACGGGGTGTTACATAAATCTTGCACTCTTAGTCAATCGATCCACAATTACCCAAATGCTATCATATCCCGATCTAGTCCTCGGTAAACCATCGATGAAATCCATAGAGACATGCTCCCATTTCCATTCTGGGATTTCTAATGGTTGTAACAAACCACTAGGCTTCTTTTGCTCGGCTTTAACTAGTTGGCAATTCATGCATTTGAATATAAACTCCCCAACGTCTCTTTTCATCCCTTCCCAGTAGTAAGTCTGTCTCATGTCTCGATACATCTTATCACCACTGGGGTGTATAGTCAGTTTTGAGTGATGACATTCTCTAAGCACTTCATCTCTCAAACCATTCATGTTGGGTACAACTAGTCTTCCATTCTTTCGAAGCCATCCTTCTCGATCAAGCCCATACAAATTCATCTCCTCACCGTCAATATTCATTTCTAACTTGGAGATGATTTTCAATAGATTAGGATCGTCCCTCTGACTGGAACCAGTCTGCTCAATCAAAGTGGGTCTGATTGTCAAACTAGCTATCATTTCTGGATCCAATTCGCACTTTGGCCTGAAATCAAACCTTGCGATATACTCCAGTTGCTTCCATTCTAGAAACATAGCCCCTAAACTGGCATGTCTCCTACTCAAGGCATCGGCTACCACATTACCTTTCCCAGGTGTTTATGCGAAATCAAAACCATATGAAGCCAAGAACTCTAACCATCTCTGCTGACGGAGGTTTAATGAGAGAAGAGATACTTTAACGATTTATGATCGGTAAACAACTCAAATCTCTCTCCTAAGAGATAATGTCTCCACATCTTCAGTGCAAACACGATCGCTGCTAGTTCTAAATCATGGGTAGGGTACCTTTTCTCATGTGGCTTTAGTTGCCGACTCGCATAAGCTACAACCCTACCTCCTTGCATCAATACAACACCTAGTCCGGTACCACAAGCATCCGTTTATACCGTCATTTCTTCATTCCCTTTAGGAGTGACTAGCACTGGCGCACGCGTCAACTTTTCTTTTAGACTCTTGAATGCATTCTCACACACTCCGTCCCAGACGAAGGCCTGATTCTTCTTAGTCAACTGAGTCAACGGTGCTGCTATCTTGGAGAAGTCCTGGATAAACTTACGATAATATCCAACTAACCCCAAGAAACTTCTTACATCCGTTGCATTCTTGGGCGTAGGCCAATCCTGTACCGTAGCCACCTTCGCAGGGTCCACGGCAATACCATTCTCTGAAACAACATGGCCTAAGAATCTCACTTCCCTCCTCCAGAAGTGACACTTAGAGAATTTCGCTTTCAATTGGTGTTTCCTCAACACCTCCATCACTATCCTCAAGTGTCCCTTGTGTTCCTCCTCTGTCCTCGAGTAAACAAGGATGTCGTCTACGAACACAAGAACAAACTTATTCAACTGATCTCTGAATACTCGATTCATAAGATCCACGAAATATGTTGGTGCATTGGTCAACACGAATGGCATAACCAACCACTCATAGAATCCAGACGGCGTCCTAAATGCCATTTTCGAAACACTCTCATCTGCTACTCGGAGCTGGTGAAATCCTGTCGCGAGGTCCAACTGGGAGAACACTCTTGCTCCTTCCAGTTGATCAAACAAATCTTCTATCCGCGGTAGAGGATACTTATTCTTCCTCGTCACCTTATTCAACTCGCGATAGTCCACACACAAACGAAGGGAACCATCTGCCTTAGTGGCAAACACAACTGGCGCTCCCCACCCGGAGACACTTCCTCTAATAAATCCCTTCTTCAAAAGATTGCTGACTTGCACCCCGAGCTCTCGCTACTCTCTTGGTGCCATACGACGAAGTGGCATCACTATAGGTCTGGCATCTTTCACTAAATCAATACGGAACTCAATCTCCCGGTGTGGTGGAAGCTCGGTTACCTCCTCGAAGACGTCCGGATACTGGCCAACCACGGGCACATTTGACAACTCATCATGCGGGATGTCGAGAGAATTTATAAAACTAGCCATTACCCCATCACTAGGTAGACTACCAAACACTACCCACCGCCCATCATCCGCCCTAACTGTCACCAAAAAGCCCTCACAGTCTACCACCACCCCGTATCTTTAGAGCCAATCGACCCCCAATATAATGCCATACCCAGTAAATCCCAAAACAAAGCAATCACAAACAAACATACATCCATGACTCGATAAGACCAAATTTCGGCAAATCATACTAAGATTAGTCGAACCACCAGTCGGGTTCGTCACAACCAATGGTCTATCGACTATCTCGGGTTCCAGTCCCAACCTATCCACCAGGTCACTAGATATGAAGGAACGGGAAGCCCCAGTATCAAACAAAACTCGAACTGGTACATCATAAATAGAAAGCATACCTTGAATTATGACATTCTTTCCTTTCTCCGCCGCAGTTGGGGCATTCGACGAAGAAGGAACAGCATCGATAGCATATGCTTTCACAATCTGCTTCTCCTTAAGAGGTTGTGGACACTTATTCTTATGATGTCCAACTTGGCCACAGTTGTAGCACTTCCTTTCCGCTGGCTTGGCCCGACATTCTTTAGCATAATGGCCCTTCTTACCACAGCTGAAGCACTCAACATCTTTCTTGCTCTTTTTCTGGCCATCCATAGATTGGTTCTGTTTCCTCTTATTCTGAGAGTTATTCTTGCCTCCACCGCCCGCTTGCGGTTTTAGCCCTTCTGCAGATGCAGCCTCAGTCTTTGACTTAGGGTAAAGACTCTCTGATCTCAAAATTTCCCCCACAATCGATTCAAAAGTCTCATCGATGTGGTTGATAAGCCTATCCCCCAAGTACCCATCCAACCCAGTAATGAACTTCTCATTCTTCTTCTCAGGAGTATCGATAAGAGATAGTCCATACTTCGACAAAGTGTCGAACTCAGCAATATAGTCAGAGACTGCCCTACCATTCTGCTTGAGTTCCAAGAATCTCTTAAACAACACTGACTTCTGGGCAGCTGGAATGAACTTCTCGCTAAAGCGAGCCTTGAACTGATCCCAAGTAACCTGATCTTCTGGAGTAGCTGTTCTAATGGCATTCCACCAATTCATCGCTCGCCCTTGCAGCTGACGAGACGCTAGCCTTCTCTTCATCGCATCCTCGATACCCAAGTCGTCGAAGATACGATCACAGCTATCCAACCAATCCTGAACATCTGTGGCCGACTCCGTTCTGTGGAACGGCTTCCCACCAAGGTTAGTGTAATCCTTGCACAACTTGGCGAAATCGACCCTAGGCGCCTGCACTACTGGACCACCTCCATTTCCGGGATTGGGAACTGCTTCCTGAACATCCCTAAGCATCTCCCTCATAAGTTAGTGAACATTGTCCTCATGTCAGGAGCATTCCCATGATTGGTCCCTCTACCAGCACCCCTGGTATCTCGACTCATCGTTCAATCTGTAAAGAGAAAACGATTAACGACCCCATAGTGGTGCTAGTGCAGTACGACTTCATTCTTATACTACTAATAGTATATGTATATATAGCTTTTTATAACCAAAGTAATCACAACTATGCGCTCTCATATACGTACTATCTCTCCCTAGTGTCCTTCCCTAGGTTAACTACGCAAACTAGAGCTCTGATACCAAATGTGACGGCCCACTCCGCACCAACCGACATTTACTCCAAAAGTGCGCTGTACACATGTCCAGTTAGCACGGGACGGTCGTCAAAAGGAAAGGAAAGGAGGAAATGAACTAAGAAGGAACCTGTAGAATGTCTCACAGCGCATGGAATAAAATATAATAACAACATACTTGACATAAAACAGGTGAGACAGTGTATAAGCTGAAAATAAACTAACATAGCAGTGGAAAATCCAAGTACAGCTTATGATCCAAAGCCCACATTATTACAACTTTTCAAACTGTCTCAAAAAGCAAAAGCAAGATAAAGGAGGTACACTACTATTGCCCAAGTAGCGACCACCAATGACACAGGGAGATTATCTATATATCATACGTGGAAGCCTCCTGCTCGCCTCCGAATCAGCTACTTGCGCATCACCAGCTAACCTGTCTCTAGTCTGCTCGTGTGAGCACCCAGAGTAATAAGAAGAGACATAAAACTCTGGGTCAGACAAAAAGTCTGGTATGAGCGATAAGCATCTAAACAGAACAATAACAGGTATACTAAACCATACCTGGACCTGGAGCTGCAACCAAAGAGTTAGCACTACATACTGTACAACACTCTAAGGTGTCATTTCAAATAGTGTAAAGGTAACGGGGGTGCGGGTGTGCATGTCATAATGATGGAAAACAATCAAGCATAACAACCATCCTCGCATCTCTCACTCAATGCGTAAAGCATACGATATTCATGTGACGGCCCGCCCCGCACCAACCGACATTTACTCCAAAGGTGCGCTTTACACATGTCCAGTTAGCACGGAACGGGTCGTCAGAAGGAAAGGGAAGAAGGAAATGAACTAGCAAAGAACCTGTAGAATGTCTCACAGCGCATAGAACAAAATATAATAATAACATACTTGACATAAAACAGGAGAGACAGTGCATAAGCTAAAAACCAGAACTGAGCATCATAGCAGCGGAAATCCAAAATATAGCTTATTACAACTTTTCAAACTGTCTCAAAGCAAAAGAAAGATAAAGGAGGTACACTACTAATGCCCAAGTAGCGACCACCGACAACACAGGGAGAATATATATATATATATATATATATATATATCATACGTGGAAGCCTCCTGTCCGCCTTCGAATCAGCTACTCGCGCATCACCAGCTAACTTGTCTCTAGTCTGCTCGTGTGAGCACCCAGAGTAATAAGAGGAGACATAAAACTCTAGGTCGGACATAAAGCCTGGTATGAGCGATAAGCATCTAAAGTGAACAATAACAGGTAGACTAAAACATACCTGGACCTGGACCTGCAACCAAAGAGTTAGCACTACATACTGTACAACACTCTAAGGTGCCATATCAATCGGTGTAAAGATACGGAGGTGGGGGAGGTGTGCATGTCATAGTGATGGCAAACAATCAAACATAGCATCCATCCTAACATCTCTCACTCAGTGCGTAAAGCATACGATATTCACCACTTCGATCACCCACCCTTGCTACGATCACTTTGCCCCATGAAGTCATAAATGGCTTCACTGCACTGATAACGTAGCCACTAATCCTTCGCTATGTCCACTTGCCCCATGGAGTTATTCACCCCATCTGCGCTGGCTCATAGCCTTACCAATCCTTACTATGTCCACTTGCCCCATGGAGTTATTCACCCCATCTGCGCTGACTTATAGTCTTACCAATCCTTTACTATGTCCACTTGCCCCATGGAGTTATTCACCCCATCTGCGTTGGCTCATAGTCTTACTACGCATCACCTTGCCCCTCGAGTCGTAATGACTCTACTGCACTGATAACGTAGTCTTGCTACCATCACCTTGCCCCTCGAGTCGCAATGACTCTACTGCACTAATAAGTAGCCCATCATTCATTTTCAGTGGTGAATCGAAGTTATGAACGTCGACAACTCCTTAGCACACGTCCCGCAGCAAAGCCCAACCATGAAGTGAACTCATCGGTTCCCAACTGGATCCCGAGCTCTAACTTCCCATATTGGACTACCTTTGCATCTCGGGTTATTGGTCAATACTGGGTCGGGTCGGGTTCTCTTCAAACCATCGGTTCGGGTGGGGTGTCTGCGTTACGTCAGTTCGGGTCTTCCTCTGTAGTGGTTCAGGTCCACTTCATCGCGTCAGTTCGGGTCGGGTGTTCCACCTCGAGTCGGGTCGTGTGCCATCTCCCCTCCAGTTCGTGCTTCCGCTCCGATCCGCTCCCTCATTCTTCACGTGCTCCGATCCGCTCCCTCATTCTTCACGTGCTCCGATCCGATCCATCCTCCTCTATCGGCTCCGATCCCTCCTCCTTAATCCGATCCGATCCCAGTTCAGTTAGCGTGGTCTTCCTTTTTGCCAATTTTTCTCAAGTGTCAGGTTCCGATCCGATCGAATCCCTTGCCCAGTTCAACATATCCGATCCGAGCCCCCATATCCGATACGATCCTGCACTCTTTCCTGAAGCTTTTCCAGCAAGTGTTTACGCCATTCGACGACGTTTTCGACCATTCTAACTATTGAAATCAATCACAAAGCATATCATACAGTCATAGCAACATGCATAATCAACCACAAACATCAAATCATCAATATGATAGGTTAAAATGGATCAAACATACCCAAAATCCCATATTTCCCCTTAAGCATGTTTAGGTGAAACTAATGATAGGATTAGCAAAACTTAACCAAATTAACCCAAATTCATATCAGAGGTCTAAAACATCATTTAGGAATTTATGAACATTTTTCTCAAATTTATTAGTGTATAAATTCGCTAATTAACACTAATTACCCTTAATTAGCCATAATTAGTGCAAAACTATGCAAATCACTCACCTTAGCCACAAATAAACTAAAATCTGAAATAAATCTCTGATTTGATGTGAATCCCAATGCTAAACAGCAGCTCCAATGTTGATTTGGTGTAGATCTTCCTTGATTAGAGGTTGCTAAGCTTAATCCTTGACCAAAAGATGATTTGGAGGTGATTTAGAGGTTGGAGGCCATTTTTAGGGTTCCTTGGTGATAAGTGGAGGCTAGAAAACTGAAATGGAATGATTCCCTATCTCATTTCAGCCTTCCCTTAACCCTAATCCCAAAATGGTTTATGGGCCTACTCACTAATCACCCTATTTGGCCCGGTTAAGCAGTTTTTCACCCTCCAAACCTTATTTCAGCCATATCTCCCAAACGGTAAGTCCGTTTGGCTATTATGACCACTCTACGGAAAGGTAAACCATCAAACGAATCCAATGGAAGTGGTTTCAGGTCAAAATTCTTTTCCAATAAAAAGTTATGGCCAAAACAAGATCAGCTAGGGCAAAATGGTCAATTAAAAATCGACAATAATCATGAACATGGGAAATGACTCTTATGGATGTTTGCCAAAGTTACATGACCATACGACTTCATATGGGAAAGAAATAAATATTCTACGATCTGCATAGAATGCGGGTTGTTACATTCTCCCCCCTTAAGAAATTTCGCCCCCGAAATTCCCTAACCAAAACACACAAAGGGTCCCGCATGCCTATCAATCATAAAACAACAATCAAACATGCAAAACAAGCAAAACAAGTCTATCCTAGCATGCGTAATAACTAAATTGCAAGGTAAATCTTACCAGGCAAAGAGTTCTGGATACGCCATCCTAATGCTCTCCTCTGTCTCCCAAGTACAATCATTCTCGTTCTCGCCCCACTGAACCTTGACTAGCTTCACCGCCTTCCTTCGAAGTTGCTTCGTATCGTGCCCCACAATACGAATCGGCTTGCGGTTCCCAACCGCTTCGGGTTCTACTTCGAAGTCCTCTAACTGATCAGGGGAAATAGTCATATCTGAGTCGTGAACGAACTCCCTCAGTTGGGAAACATGAAATACATTGTGAACTCCTGCCATTTTCTCTGGTAAGCCAACTATATATGCCAAATTCCCGACTAGTTCAAGAACAGGGAATGGGCCAACAAATCTTGGTGCCAACTTGCCTCTCCTGCCAAATTGAATCACGCTCTTTAACGGAGAGATTTTGACGAACACCAAGTCACCAACGGAGAATTTTAAATCTCTTCTCCTCTTATCAGCATAACTCTTCTGCCTATCTTGGGCAGCTTTCATTCGTTGTTGAACGATCTTGATCTTATCGGAAGTTTCTCTCACCACATCTGGTTCAACCACAAACTTCTCGCCAGTCTCTATCCAACATGATGGTGAGTTGCATGGTCTTCCGTACAAAGCTTCATATGGAGCCATACCGATACTGGATTGGTAGCTATTATTATATGCAAACTCTACTAGATGCAAATGATCATCCCATGATCCACCAAAATCCAATATACAAGCTCTCAAGAGATCTTCCAATATACGATTCACCCTCTCTGTCTGGCCGTCGGTCTGAGGATGATATGCGGTACTGAGATGTAATCCTGACCCTAGAGCCTCTTGTAAGTTCTTCCAAAACCCACTAGTGAACAACGGGTCTCAGTCACTCACAATGCTTTTGGGTACTCCATGAAATCTCACTACCCACTTCATATACAATTCTGCCAACTTGGCTGCCGTTCTGGTCGATTTGACTAGTATAAATCTTGCGCTCTTAGTCAATCGATCCACAATTACCCAAACGCTATCATATCCAGATCTAGTCCTTGGTAAATCATCGATGAAGTCCATCGAGACTTGCTCCCATTTCCATTCGGGAATTTCTAATGGTTGCAATAACCCACTAGGCTTCTTTTGCTCGGCTTTAACTAGCTGGCAATTCATGCATTTGGATATAAACTTCCAACGTCTCTTTTCATCCCTTCCCAGTAGTAAGTCTGTTTCATGTCTCGATACATCTTATTACCACCGGGATGTATAGTCAGTTTTGAGTGATGACATTCTCTAAGCACTTCATCTCTCAAACCATTTACGTTGGGTACAACTAGTCTTCCATTCTTCCGAAGCCATCCATCTCGATCAAGCCCCTACACATTCATCTCCTCACTGTCGATGTCCATCTCTAACTTGGAGATGATTTCCAATAGATTAGGATCGTTCCTCTGGCTGGAACCAATCCGCTCTATCAAAGTGAGTCTGATCGTCAAACTAGCTAGCATAACTGGATCCAATTCGCACCTTGGTCTGAAATCAAACCCCGCGATATACTCCAGTTGCTTCCACTCAAGAAACATTGCCCCTAAACTGGCATGTCTCCTACTTAAGGCATCAGCTACCGCATTACCTTTCCCAGGCGTGTATGCGATATCAAAATCATACGAAGCCAAGAACTCTAACCATCTCTGCTGACGGAGATTCAGATCTTTCTGAGAGAAGAGATACTTTAACGATTTATGATCGGTAAACAACTCAAATCTTTCTCCCAAGAGATAGTGTCTCCACATCTTCAGCCCAAATACAATCGCTGCCAATTCCAAATCGTGGGTAGGATACTTCTTCTCATGCGGCTTTCGCTGTCGACTAGCAAAAGCTACAACCCTACCTTCTTGCATTAATATAGCACCCAGTCCGGTACCACAAGCATCCGTGTATACCGTCATCTCTTCATTCCCCTTAGGAATGACTAACACTGGCGCACGCGTCAACCTTTCCTTTAGACTCATGAATGCATTCTCACACACTCCATCCCAGATGAAGGACTGATTCTTCTTAGTCAACTGAGTCAACGGTGCTGCTATCTTGGAGAAGTCCTGGATAAACTTACGATAATATCCAGCTAATCCCAAGAAACTTCTTACATCTGTTGCATTCTTGGGCGTAGGCCAATCCTGTACCGTAGCCACCTTCGCAGGGTCCACGGAAATACCACTCTCTGAAACAACATGGCCCAAGAATCTCAATTCCCTTCTCCAAAAATGACACTTAGAGAATTTCGCTTTCAATTGGTGTTTCCTCAATACCTCCATCACTATCCTCAAGTGTCCCTTGTGTTCCTCCTCTGTCCTTGAATAAACAAGGATATCATCCACGAACACAAGAACAAACTTATTCAACTGATCTCTGAATACTCGATTCATAAGATCCACAAAGTAAGCTGGTGCATTGGTCAACCCAAATGGCATGACCAACCACTCATAAAATCCAGACGGCGTCCTAAATGCCGTTTTCGGAACACTCTCATCTGCTACTCGAAGCTGATGAAATCCTGTCGCGAGGTCCAACTAGGAGAACACTCTTGCTCCTTCCAGTTGATCAATCAAATCATCTATCCGCGGTAGAGGATACTTATTCTTCCTCGTTACCTTATTCAACTCGCGATAATCCACACACAAATGAAGGGAACCATCTGCCTTAGTGGCAAATACAACTGGTGCTCCCCACTCGGAGACACTCCTCCTAATAAGTCCCTTCCTCAAAAGATTGCTGACTTGCAGCTCGAGCTCTCGTTGCTCCCTTGGTGCCATACGACGAAGTGGCATCACTATAGGTCTGGCATCTTTCACTAAATCAATACGGAACTCAATCTCTCGGTGTGGTGGAAGTCCGGTCACCTCCTCGAAGACGCCCGGATACTGGCCAACCACGGGCACATCTGACAACTCATCCTGCGGGATGTCGAGGGAATTTACAAAACTAGCCATAACCCCATCACTAGGTAGACTACCAAACACTACCCTCCGCCCATCATCCGCCCTCACTGTCACCAAAAAGCCCTCACAGTCTACCACCACCCCGTATCTTTGGAGCCAATCGACTCCCAATATAATGCCATACCCAGTAAAGCCCAAAACAAAGCAATCACAAACAAACATACATCCATGACTCGATAAGACCAAATTTCTGCAAATCATACTAAGGCTAGTCGAACCACCAATCGGGTTCGTCACAACCAATGGTCTATCGACTATCTCGGATTCCAGCCCCAACCTATCTACCAGGTCACTAGATATGAAGGAACGGGAAGCCCCAGTATCAAACAAAACTCGAACTGGTACATCATAAATAGAAAGCATACCTTGAATAACATCATTCTTTCCTTTCTCCGCCGCGGTTGGGGCATTCGACGAAGAAGGAACATCATCAATAGCATATGCTTTCACAATCTGCTTCTCCTTAAGAGGTTGCGGACACTTATCCTTGAAATGTCCCACTTGGCCTCAGTTGAAGCACTTCTTATCTGCTGTCTTGGCCCGACAATCTTTAGCACAATGGCCCTTCTTACCACAGCTGAAGCACTCAACATCCTTCTTGTTCTTTTTCTGGCCACCCTTAGATTGGTCATGCTTCCTCTTGTTCTGAGAGTTATTCTTGCCTCCATCGCCTGCTTGCGGCTTTGGCCCTTCTGCAGATGCAGACTCAGTCTTTGACTTAGGGTAAAGACTCTCTGACCTCAAAGCTTTCCCAATAATCGATTCAAAAGTCTCATCGATGTGGTTGATAAGCCTTTCCCCCAAGTATCCATCCAAACCAGTGATGAACTTCTCATTCTTCTTCTCAGGAGTATCGAGAAAAGATAGTCCATACTTCGACAAGGTGTCGAACTCAGCAATATAGTCAGAAACTGCCCTTCCGTTCTGCTTGAGTTCCAAGAACCTCTTGAACAGCACTGACTTCTGGGCAGCTGGAATAAACTTCTCGCTAAAGCGAGCCTTGAACTGAACCCAAGTAACCTGATCCTTTGGAGTAGCTGTTCTAATGGCATTCCACCAATTCATCGCTTGCCCTTGCAGCTGACGAGACGCTAGCCTTCTCTTCATCGCATCCTCAAGACCCAAGTCATCGAAGATACGATCACTGCTATCCATCCAATCTTGAACATCCGTGGCCGACTCCGTCCCATGGAACGGCTTCCCACCAAGGTTAGTGTAATCCTTGCACAACTTGGCGAAATCGACCATAGGCGCCTGCACTACTGGGCCAACACCAACTCCGGGATTGGGAATTGCCCCTTGCACTTCTCTAATCATGTCTCTCATGAGGTCAGTAAACATCGCCCTCATGTCAGCAGCATTCCCCTGGTTGGTTCCTTTACCAGCACCTCTGGTGTCTCTAGTCATCGTTCAATCTGTAAAGAGAAAACGATTAACGACCCCATAGTGGTGCTAGTGCAGTGCGACTTCATTCCTATACTACCAATAGTATATATATCTAGCTTTTGAAAACCAAAGTAATCACAAATACGCACTCTCATATACATACTATCTCTCCCTAGTGTCTTTCCCTAGGTTAACTACGCAACCTAGAGCTCTGATACCAAGTGTGACGGCCCGCCCCGCACCAACCGACATTTACTCCAAAGGTGCGCTGTACACATGTCCAGTTAGCACGGAACGGGTCGTCAGAAGGAAAGGGAAGAAGAAAATGAACTAGCAAAGAACCTGTAGAATGTCTCACAGCGCATAGAACAAAATATAATAATAACATACTTGACATAAAACAGGAGAGACAGTGCATAAGCTAAAAACCAGAACTGAGCATCATAGCAGCGAAAATCCAAAATATAGCTTATTACAACTTTTCAAACTGTCTCAAAGCAAAAGCAAGATAAAGGAGGTACACTACTAATGCCCAAGTAGCGACCACCGACGACACAGGGAGAATATATATATATCATACGTGGAAGCCTCCTGTCCGCCTCCGAATCAGCTACTCGCGCATCACCAGCTAACCTGTCTCTAGTCTGCTCGTGTGAGCACCCAGAGTAATAAGAGGAGACATAAAACTCTGGGTCAGACATAAAGCCTGGTATGAGCGATAAGCATCTAAAGTGAACAATAACAGGTAGACTAAAACATACCTGAACCTGCAACCAAAGAGTTAGCACTACATACTGTACAACACTCTAAGGTGCCATATCAAACGGTGTAAAGATACGGAGGTGGGGAAGGTGTGCATGTCATAGTGATGGCAAACAATCAAACATAGCATCCATCCTAACATCTCTCACTCAGTGCGTAAAGCATACGATATTCACCACTTCGATCACCCACCCTTGCTACGATCACTTTGCCCCATGAAGTCATAAATGGCTTCACTGCACTGATAACGTAGCCACTAATCCTTCGCTATGTCCACTTGCCCCATGGAGTTATTCACCTCATATGCGCTGGCTCATAGCCTTACCAATCCTTACTATGTCCACTTGCCCCATGGAGTTATTCACCCCATCTGCGCTGGCTCATAGTCTTACCAATCCTTTACTATGTCCGCTTGCCGCATGGAGTTATTCACCCCATCTGCGCTGGCTCATAGTCTTACTACGCATCACCTTGCCCCTCGAGTCGTAATGACTCTACTGCACTGATAACGTAGTCTTGCTACCATCACATTGCCCCTCGAGTCGCAATGACTCTACTGCACTAATAAGTAGCCCATCATTCATTTTCAGTGGTGAATCGAAGTTATGAACGTCGACAACTCCTTAGCACACGTCCCGCAGCAAAGCCCAACCATAAAGTGAACTCATCGGTTCCCAACTGGATCCTGAGCTCTAACTTCCCATATTGGACTACCTTTGCATCTCGGGTTATTGGTCAATACTGGGTCGGGTCGGGTTCTCTTCAAACCATCGGTTCGGGTCGGGTGTCTGCGTTACGTCAGTTCGGGTCTTCCTCTGTAGTGGTTCGGGTCGGGTCCACTTCATCGCGTCGGTTCGGGTCGGGTATCTTTCTTCAGGTCGGGTCGGGTGTCCCACCTCGGGTCGGGTCGGGTGCCATCTCCCCTCCAGTTCGTGCTTCCGCTCCGATCCGCTCCCTCATTCTTTACGTGCTCCGATCCGATCCATCCTCCTCTATCCGCTCCGATCCCTCCTCCTTAATCCGATCTGATCCCAGTTCAGTTAGCGTGGCCTTCCTTTTTGCCAATTTTTCTCAAGTGTCCGGTTCCGATCCGATCGAATCCCTTGCCCAGTTCAACATATCCGATCCGAGCCCCCATATCCGATCCGATCCGATCCTGCACTGTTTCCTGAAGCTTTTCCAGCAAGTGTATACGCCATTCGACGACGTTTTCGACCATTCTAACTATTGAAATCAATCACAAAACATATCATACAGTCATAGCAACATGCATAATCAACCACAAACATCAAATCATCAATATGATAGGTTAAAATGGATCAAACATACCCAAAATCTCATATTTCCCCTTAAGCATGTTTAGGTGAAACTAATGATAGGATTAGCAAAACTTAACCAAATTAACCCAAATTCATATCAGAGGTCTAAAACATCATTTAGTAATTTATGAATATTTTTCCCGAATTTATTAGTGTATAAATTCGCTAATTAACCCTAATTACCCTTAATTAGCCATAATTAGTGCAAAACTATGCAAATCACTCACCTTAGCCACAAATAAACTAAAATCTGAAATAAATCTCTGATTTGATGTGAATCCCAATGCTAAACAGCAGCTCCAATGTTGATTTGGTGTAGATCTTCCTTGATTAGAGGTTGTTAAGCTTAATCCTTGACCAAAAGATGATTTGGAGGTGATTTAGAGGTTGGAGGCCATTTTTAGGGTTCCTTAGTGATAAGTGGAGGGTAGAAAACTGAAATGGAATGATTCTCTATCTCATTTCAGCCTTCCCATAACCCTAATCCCGAAATGGGTTATGGGCCTACTCACTAATCACCCTATTTGGCCCGGTTAAGCAGTTTTTCACCCTCCAAACCTTATTTCAGCCATATCTCCCAAACGGTAAGTCCGTTTGGCTATTATGACCACTCTAAGGAAAGGTAAACCATCAAACGAATCCAATGGAAGTGGTTTCAGGTCAAAATTCCTTTCCAATCAAAAGTTATGGCCAAAAGAAGATCAGCTAGGGCAAAATGGTCATTTAAAAATCGACAAAAATCATGAACATGGGAAATGACTCTAATGGATGTTTCCCAAAGTTACATGACCATACGACTTCATATGGGAAAGAAATAAATATTCTACGATCCTCCGATGCGTAGAATGCGGGTTGTTACAATTCACCACTTCGATCACCTCAATACTTTGCTATGATCACCTTGCCCCATGAAGTCATAAATGGCTTCACTGCACTGATACATAGCCACTAATCTTTCTCTATGTCCACTTGCCCCATGGAGTTATTCACCCCATCTGCGCTGGCTCATAGCCTTACCAATCGTTTACTATGTCCACTTGCCCCATGGAGTTATCCACCCCATCTGCGCTGGATCATAGTCTTACTACGATCACTTTGCCCCTCGAGTCATAATGACTCTACTGCACTGATAACGTAGTCTTGCTACCATCACTTTGCCCCTCGAGTCATAGTGACTCTACTGCACTGATAAGTAGCCCATCGTTCATTTTCAGTGGTGAATCGAAGTTATGAACGTTGACAACTCCTTAGCACACGTCCCGCAGCAAAGCCCAACCATGAAGTGAACTCATTGGTTCCCAACTGGATCTTGAGCTCTAACTTCCATTTGGACTACCTTTGCGTCTCGGGTTATTGGTCATCACCGGATCGGTTCGGATCTTCCCCTAACCATCTGTTCAGTTCAGATCGGAATGCTCCTTCTTCACTGGATCGGATCAAGTCGTCATCACCCCTGGCGGATCGGATCGGGGTCTCCAGCTTGCCACGGTTCGGATCGGGTGCTCTCTTCCTCTGGGTCGGATCGTGATCTCCAGCTTATCGGATTGGGAGCATCCGTGTCGGAGCGTTCAAGTGTAAGTGGATTGTGGCTTCATCAGTTCATGCTGTTCTCCTCCGATCGGATCGGGGTGCGGAGCGCGAGCGGATCGGGTACGGGAGCTGTTGGTGGATCGTGGGGAAGGGCCTTATGGCGGTTCGGTTTGGGTCCTCCTAACCAATCCGATCCGGTTCGGATGTCTTCCTGCACTTTTTCCAACGAGCAGTTTACGCCTCTCAACGGCATTTTCAACCACTCTAACTATTCTAATCAATCACAAAGCATACCATACAGTCATAGCAACATGTATAATCATCCACAAACACCAAAACAACAATATGATAGGTTAAAATGGATCAAACATAGCCAAAACCCCATATTTCCCTTAAGCATGTTTAGTTGAAACTAATGATATGATTAGCAAAAATTAACCAAATTAACCCAAATTCATATCAGAGGTCTAAAACATCATTTCGAATTTTATGAATATTTTTCCAGAATTTATTAATGCATAAATTCGCTAATCTTCACTAATTACCCTTAATTAACCGTAATTAGTGCAAAACTATGCAAATCACTCACCTTAGCCACAAATAAAACCTCAAACTGAAATGATTCTCTGTTTGGGCGTGAATATCAATGCTAAACAGCAGCTCAAATCTTGATTTGGTGAAGATCTCCCTTGATTTGATGTTGCTAAGCTTAATCCTTGATTAGAAGGTGATTTGGAGGTGATTTAGAGGTTAGAGGCAATTTTTAGGGTTTCTAAGAAGTAAGTGGAGGCTAGAAAACTGAAATGAAATGAAACCCTAACTCAT
This sequence comes from Allium sativum, assembly GCA_030737875.1. Classification (NCBI taxonomy): domain Eukaryota; kingdom Viridiplantae; phylum Streptophyta; class Magnoliopsida; order Asparagales; family Amaryllidaceae; genus Allium; species Allium sativum. Next base: position 329,049,673 of record CM060926.1, read on the forward strand.
TTCAGCCTCCCCATAACCCTAATCCCGAAATGGTTTATGGGCTCATTCACTAATCACCCTATTTGGCCCGGTTAAGCAGTTTTTCACCTTCCAAACCTTATTTCAGCCATATCTCCCAAACGGTAAGTCCGTTTTTCACCTGTGACCACTCTATAGAAAGGTAAACCATCAAACAAATCTAATGGAAGTGGTTTCAGGTCAAAATTCCTTTCCAATCAAAAGTTATGGCCGAAACAAGATCAGTTAGGGGCAAAACGGTCATTTAAAAATTGGCAAAAATCATGAACATGGGAAATGACTCTAATAGTTGTTTTCCAAAGTTACATGACCATACGACTTCATATGGGAAAGAAATAAATATTCTGCTATCCTCCGATGCGTAGAATGTGGGTTGTTACAAGGTGGGGCCCATTAATGAAGGTTTTGGAGCTTTAGAAGGCCAAAATTCTAAGCGAAAAAGATCCAAACAAAGGCCAAGGCTTGGGATATTTATAGTTGATGGTTGGTCGTGGAGTAGGTGAGATTCGAGGACCACATGGCTGAAAAATCACATCATGCCCCCTAACCCAAAGAAAAATGCATTAAACCAAGGCGGCTCCAGAAATTTTCGCATCCCGGAGAATACGGATTTCGCATCCCGAGGATGCAAAATTCACAACCAGGAGGATGCGAACCGTGGAATGAACGGAGGAGGCAACGTTGGGTGATGCAGCGCGATGCGATGTGGAGAAGGTGTGAGACGATGCGAGGCGGAGGGGGCGATGCGGGCCTGATGTGAGGCGATAAACTCTGTTCCTATTCGCATCCTCCACCGATGCTGCGGGCGATGCAACGTTGGGTGATGGGGCTCGGGACCCGTACCGGCGCTGCACCCGGACCCGCTCACGGCTCGCCTTCGGCTCGTAAGGCGGCTCGCCTTTGGCTTGGTTGACGGCCCCGCCTTCTAGAGGAGATATGGTACAAAGCATTGTGACAGATGTTCTCGGACCAAGTGGTCGTCTGATAGGAGTTTGGGACTTTTTTATGTTTGCGACGCGACTTCGACCAAATCGCTTTGTGTTTTCTAACGATGTTCTTGACCCTTGAGCGCGATGCTAGCCAGAAACTTGACGTGTGACTGATTTGATCAAAAAGCATGTCAACACCTAACAAAAAAAAAGTCACATTTATTTTTAGGCTTCGGCGTTTGTTCAACAAGCGCATGAAGAGTTTGCATGTTCTGGGGGTGTTTGCACACTCTATTGAAGAGCTTTTCGGGTTCAACTGAATATGAGTCAAGGGCGGAGCTAGCCCCTGGCGGGCCTGGGCTGTAGCCCAGTTTCGAAAAAAAATGCATTACTACTTACTCAATGTCAAAATTACAAAATGCATTATTATTAAACTGTATGTTAGCCAAACTGTAAATTATCTCATCCCTTTGTTAATTCCTGGGTCCGCCCTTGATAGGAGTGGAACATATGACGAATGCAGCTTCCGTCTACGTAATGTCCTGCTTACTTGTTGGTTGTGGGTATAATATAGGTAGACGTAAATAACGATAGAAAATGCAGTAGTAGACAGTTCGTTAGGAGCCATTTGCCTAACCAAGCTGGCCAGGTATGTTTACCGATGCATTGGTGGTGTACAACGACTGGCCGGTCATTTTTTTAGCTAACCCCTAACATTCCCTAATTTTCTTGTTTGAATTTAAATTAATGTATCGTTTTAGGTAATTTAAATTAAAAATAAAATTTAACCGTCAATAAGATGTACCGTTTCGAACGGAACGTTGTCGTGTGTCCAATTGGAAATGCTGTTACTTTGATCCCAACGAACTGACTTGTCGGGTTGAATGTCGTTGGCTGGAGCTTCGCCTCCACACCCTGGCTAAGGGGTTGCCACCCCTTGTATTTCCCCTTCATACAGGTAAAATATCGATTAAAATTTAAAAAAAAATCTTCAACATGTTACGCGGAAAATATATATTTAATTAGCTATAATTCAATTAAATTAAAAATCAAAAATTAAGATATCCCTTCAAGCTTCGTTTAAATATTGTGTTAAAATATCCCATTAAAATGTATTATCGTTTATCGTAAATGCACTCTTGGAAAAGACGGACAACTGGCGTTTACGCCATACAGACTGTTTAGATTATACTATGAAGTTTATTATTATTTATAATAAATTTCCACTCCCCTGAAACAGAATAGTAAAATTGTATGACATACATTTATTGTTTACTGACTATTATAATCTTACGTTTCATCTACCTTGAATATAGTCAGCAAAGCAATAAAAAAGTTATGGAGGATAAAATCAGAGTGTGTAGAAATACATTTTGTATAGATATATGACCCGGAATGGCGGCGCTTTCCGAACGTTTATTTCCAGGTTGGATTGGATATATCAACCGTAATGGCGGCGTAAGTTCGGCATTTTTTTTAGAATGAGTTTGCAAGAAGAACAGGCGGAAGGGTCGGGCTATTTTCACCCCACCAATTGCTCTTCCCACTCGGTTCTTTTAAAAATAAAATTTTCACCCCACTTCTTACTTTATGCACCCAGTTTATTCCAGTTTTGCCTTTATCCTTTTATATAGTGATACCTCATCTTCATATTTCTTTATTTTGCTCTCATTTGCTGCTTCTTCCTTTTTTTAAAAAACATTTTAAAATTTTAGTTTCCATAATCTGATAGTAATAAAAAGTCGTAAAACTTAAGAGAAATACGAGAGAAAGAAAATTGTAGTGCCATAATTATAGAATTAAAATAGTCGTTCTTCTTTCTCATCGTTTGTTTTCATTCAGAAATGATAAATGATGCAAGTCTAACTTCAGCTTCAGGATGTCCATCCCATGAAACCTTCAAAATTCATTTCACAATTTCAACCAGTAAAATGTACCCGTTGAAGAGACACGTCAAGCAAAAAAAAATGATTGATTGATTAAGGGTAAAATTGGAATAAATTGTTTAAGACTATAGACGGGGGGTGAAAAGCAAAAGAAGGGTGAGAATAGATGGAGCCCAGGCGGAATTAGGAGGACCAGGAAGATAGTGGAATCGACAATTCACTAAGATTTTTTTTTTCAATATAGACAGCTTTTAAAATGGGCGTTGTTACACTGGTTTGGGCCTAACATTCAAAATGAAAATTTGGTATACATCCATCAATTTTCAATTTTAATCAGTTTCATCGATAAACTCGGCATACTCCCACCGAATTTCATTGATAAACTCGGCAGCACCTTACCAAATTACAACCGAGTCCCTGCTAACTAAAACTGGAGTGTTAGTAACAATGTTCATTAAAAGACTAATTATGCATGTGGCTCAGTCTCAAAACTATTTACAAATGTAACTTTATTTTAACAAATTAAGCATTTGAATTTGTGAAAATACGCTAACGTCATTTCAAAGAGCGTCAGTTTTGACGATATTTGAAAAGTTGTCGACTGACGCAAGTTCAAATGTCGGCCAAAACATAAGAATATATATATATATATATATGTGTGTGTGTGTGTGTGTGTGTATAAACACACACACACGCACACGCACACACATACACAAAATCTCATTTTATCTCTTTTTAAAAATGCAAGCCAAGAATAGTAACCAATCTAAGAAATCAAAATAATTAACTAATTTTATTATTCTTAGTCATAACATAATCATAATCAATGACTTCTTATATAGCTAGAAGAACCCTAACAAATTAAGGATACAGATTTGTTAAGAATCAATCGGATTGAAGCTATAACATCATCGTTGATTGTAATTGAAATATCTACAAGATTTGAATCACAGTTTGTATCGATTAAACAAATTACACACACACACACACACCCCCTGAAATGGCATCAGTGTATTTTGGCAAACACAGCGCTGAGAGTTGACCAGAGCATCACTATGTTGGTTAGTTTCGGAACTAAGCTGCAAGCTTAATAAGTTTTAAGAAGTGGGCCTAATTTGAAAACAAATCCTCAATTTGAGTGTATTATCGTCTCCACACACCATTCTGGGCGTAATTAGAATACATGCTCATTTGTGGTTTAAATAAAATTGGACTGAAAATGGATCGAACGAGATATATGTATGGAATACAAAATAGCAGAATAACTCACAGTGGAATAACCCTTAGTAGTTCATGAAGCTACCAATTACAACATCTCAAAATCAAAATGCATAATATTAGAGAACGAAATTAATACATAAGAAATTCCCAAATACATAACTGCCTAGTATATAAACAAGCGGCAGAAATGGAATCGAATCACCAAGATAGCAATAGCGGATAGATAATAAGCTAGGTCTCTAGTAGATCTCCAGCTATCAAAAGATGAATCGCAAAAGCTGAACTCCTCAATCTGACCGGAACATAAAGTCTAAGACAAAACACTCGAGTCAAGATTAGCATTCTCAATAGAAAATCAACTCATGTGAAATGCTCAAATAAAATGCATAAATAACTTAAAGAATGTTTGGGATTCTATTCTTTAAGGATCCGTTAAACTAGATATATCATATAATGATACGCTATTATAACAGTGCCTGTGGTTAAATATAATACTGAAAATAGCGTAAGCGAGATTATATTTTTACCCTTATGTCGTTTACAATATCATAGTCTGTACATTATCGTTAACTCGCCGTAAACTAGTGTCATAAGATGACACTCCATATGTATGACACAAATCAAAATTATAGGGGCTCGATCAGGATAATATGACAAGGAATCGAGGCTGTACCAAACGGTAGAATTCTACTGGATTGCAGACCCAGGCTGATGGTAACGCACAGTTGTAAATGTCGTCTACCTCGAGCAATACTCCCAAAATCAACGGGCCTCAACCAAATCACAAAGTAATATTCATCATTTTCTTGCTTTATTCCAGTAACATTCGTTTTCCAGCTTCGTTCTAGTAATATTCAAAATTTTAGTTATTATAATTATAACATGAAGGTCAAGACTATCCATCATCGTTCTCTTGCTTCGCTCCAGTAACATTCGTCAAACCAACGTACTTCATTCTGGATTCTCTACCACGTGCATAGTTTTTAAAGTGGTATCAGTATTGATAGAGAGTATGCTAATACCGACTCCGTTCTCTTTAACAACCAAACACCTATTTCACACTATGCTCATTTATATTTAAAATCTTATTTAAAATATCATAATTCTAATAATAGCAATAAAGATTTTATTTAGACAATTGTGTTCAAATATTTCAATGTTATAAACCAATTTCAAATTAATTTATTATTTGATTAAGTTCAAAATTCGGATTTCACATTTACAAAATGGATAATTTACAAAATTACATTTTGATTTCACATTTTTATATTTCAATTATCATTATTTCAAGAATCTTTTTATTAGCATTTTGGATTCAATAACTTGGACTGGAATAGCTTTTATTTAAAATATTTAAAATAATTATTTTCAAAAATAATTATATTTATATAAAATGATATGATTTTAAATAGTTATAAATATATAATAGTAAAATTCAAGATAAAATAATATAATTAAAATAGTTATGCAATGTATAATAATAAAGTCCAATATAAAAAATAATAGTCAAATTTAAATAATATGGATTCAAATAGTTTGATATAGAATAATACAATTTTCAAGTGATTTAAGATAGTTCAATCCATGCCACTTATCGATATTTCCAAATTCGGCTTATCATCAATATAGATTCAAAATTTCAATTCAAATCAAGTTTAGACTTTTAACAGTACATTACTGATTTCAACTATTTCAAAATAATATTCAAGTTGGGATCAATTTCATTACTTAAATTAAACACTTCAAATTTCACATTTTCTTTAAATCACTTAATAGTGTCATATCAATTAAATCTAAGTTTTTAATTTAATTGATTATAAATATTTTAACTTTAATTATATCTAGATTAAAAACATCTACATAATAAATTACGATATAAGCAATTTATTAAATTTCATAATCATAACAAATTCACAAAATTCATTCATTATTTTAAATTCACATCTTTGAAATGAGTTTATCTAACTTTGTAAATTACATTTCAATTATGTCATTTAGAAAATCAAGTTATCATTAATTTCTAACTTCTGATTATAACCTTTTATGTTTATATTTTATAAAAACCTATTTATGTACATAATTTTAATTTTTAAATAATAATTAGACTATATTAAAAGATTTATTTATTTACATATGAAATAATATAAATTTAAAATTTAAAACTAAATAATATTATAATTTAAATTCTTAAATTTATATTTTAAAAACATATATTTAACTTATAAATTAAATTTGTATAACATATAATCTAAATTTAAAGCTTTATGTATACTATACTATTAAAACTGAGTTGGAATACTCAACTCAAACCCCTCTCCAATAAGATCAATATGAGTCTGCCATGTGTATTTCTGCACTCAATCATCGCACAGTGTAAGTGCCGCTTTTAATTCCTTATCCTAATATAACAAAACCCTAATTTTAGATTAATGTCATGCCAGTCTAATCAACAAACGATGTTCCCAAGCTATGGTACCCAACCCTCGATGTTTTTATTTTTCCATCGGTTATTCTTCACCTAACTTTGGCGATTCTACTCTTTCCCCATAACTATCCTTACAGCTATTTAGTCCATCAATGGAATTTTTTAATGTGACAAACTATGTTTCTGTTTGATGATTCGATATGGATTTCCATTACCGACTCAATCTATTCCATTAGAGGGTAAAAAAACCTAAGTTATGTTCGTTTGTTAGGTTTGATTTTTAGTCCTATACTAAACTTGGTTATTTCTGAGTTTTCTATGTTTGTCTCATATGTACAAGATTAGTGAATCAAATACAATTATGCAATCCTGTTCATTTCGAGATAATATGAAATGAGCTTTGGAATAATAATAAAAAATCCCTAGGTTTCAACATACTGGACCAATTTTCATGTGTTCTTAATCTTAGTAGCTTTAAGACTCAATGTTGTTAAATTGTTTATCGATAATTTTCTATTTTAAGTTATAGGTTATAGTAAGACAGTGGATTGATTTGTCGTGTGTAGTTCTGAGCTTTTGACAAAAGTTTATGGCTTGAAAAGTGATATTTGTTCGTTAATCAAAATTAGTAATTTATCGAATTATTCCTGTTAAAATCATTTAGAAGTATATGATATAAGGTATTATTACTAAATGATCGAATCTACAACATCACTATGCAACTGAAATTTGGGTCATGTAATTGTTTATGCATAACTTATTAACGATCTCCTAGGTTTCAAGTTCCATTAAATTCATATCACCATAATTCTTCTTTGTCTCTATTTATTGATTTAACTCAATTATTTTTTATGCATTGTTTTTGTATTGAATGTTATGATCTTTGAGAAAAAACATCTTTTGCGTTTTTATCCCTATTGATAAGTCATGAAATGGATTTCAATTCACTTCTAAATCTAATACCTTTTTTCACATCTTGAAACACATTTTATTTCCTATGCCTTAACTATGTTTATTGTCATTAATCACTGTAACGATTGTATGTTGTCTCTTTGTAGTAGTAATATTGATGGAACATGCTAATTTCTTGAATTACTTGTAAATATCTACTGATACATATAGAATTTCATCATTGTTTGGTTTATATATGGTTTCTACATGTATTGCTACAGGACATTTTTACTTTTGAAGATAGCAACTTTTACATGTGTGCTAATCTTGAATCTAATAAAGGGGTATCACTAAAGCTACAATGTACGTGAAACACCCCACCTCCGTTAAGGTCACTCACAGAGGGAATGCCTTAACTTCGGTGGAGCATTATAGGTAAAAGATGCAGATAAATTACAAGACAGACAAATAAAGCAGAGGAAAATAAAGTCATTTTATAAACAACTTAATTCAGTCAAGCTTTTACAACAAATTCTTCAATCATACTTAAATGTAATACGTAGAACTTCTGTCTTGATTTAAAAAAAAAACTTCCAAGAATAAAATAAGCATAAAAACAATGATATTCCCCAATAAAGCATGAATAAGCCATAGCAGTGGAAGAAAGAGAGTCCAAAGCGATACACCAACTAATCTTCAAGCTTGGAAAGAGAAGAGGTCCAAGTTAGGCTGAGGTATTCCCTCCCTGACTACTTGGGGGGAATGGAAGAAAAGAGGTGAAAAACAAACTAGGTCAGACATAAGTCTGGTAAGTCCAGTGATCTTTCAGCATGCAAACAAGATAAAGGATCATGACATGAATAAACCGAAAATAGGACAATACCATAAAAACAAGGTAACTAAAGACAAGATAAGTGCAAGGTGAACTGAATGCTCTTCTACTTTTTCTCTGCTTCGCTACTACTCTGTTAATAGGATTTCTATATTTATCTTTGCACCACCTAACTAGTGTCCTAACTAGTAATCTGTATAAAATAATAATCGTGATCCCAACCCCAGTAATTGTGGTAGCCTTCAGGTGTACATCTATCATGAGGATTCCACCTCAATCAGCCTAATTGCCATGAACATGTGAGATGTACCCTTACTACCCTATCGATCGGCTCCCTACTTGTATTCATGTTCCATGTTTCTGTGTTAATCGGCCCTCTCTTGCGTGTAGATACCCCGTGCTGGTCCCACCATTAGGTGTATCAATCCTTATGATAGCGACCCGACATGATTCAAGATGCACAGTGTATAAGTATTGGTACCCTGTGCCTGCTTTTTCCCACTTCGGAGTACATGCACACCCGTAAACCGTCGGAACCTACACTAACGTACCCCCACCGCTGCTTTGACCTCTTATAATCAACCCAGTAATCGTGCCTCACCCTTCCTAATTCAGGGTACCGTGATACATCCATGTGGGGTTACTGCTGAAATGGGTCCTCGTTACTAGGGTTTCCTACTGGTTAAGTTTGTGGGTCTATATTCACTAATATTACCCATTAACCCGATATGTACTTAACCCTCCCATCGATTCAAGCATTTTTAATAAACGGTTAAGTTTTGTGGGCCTATATGTATTAATATTACCCACCTACACGAGATGTACTTAACCCTCCCATCGATTCAAGAATATTTATTTAATAGTTAAGTTTTGTAGGCCTATATTTACTAATATTATCCACCAACCCGATATGTACTTAACCCTTCCACTGATTCAAGCATGTTTATTTAATGTTTAAGTTTTGTGGGCCTATATTTACTAATATTACCCACCAACCCGATATGTACTTAACCCTTCCACTTATTCAAGCATGTTTATTTAATGGTTAAGTTTTGTGGGCCTATATTTACTAATATTACCCACCAACCCGATATGTACTTAACCCTCCTGCACATTACGCCATATTAGTTAAGTGTTGTCCGCTCATGTTAAATTAACCCACTCATTCATCATGTCATGTTGGTTAAGCATTTCTTATTAACTTGACCCTCTCCTTACTTATCATGTTGGATCGGTTAAGTGCTTCTATTAACTTAACCCCGTTTGTTCATCAAGTTATATTGGTCAAGTGTTTCTTGTGTTAACTTAATTGACTTAACCCTACCAATCTTGACTTAGCTTTATTAAAGCATCAGCCACTCACATTAGACAGGTATTGTTGTGGTCACTGGATATGCCGGTCGGTTCCGGGCAGTTTTACACCACAATTCAGTCTAACCTCGGGTCCTTTTTGGGCTCAATGCACTAACCACCCACATTAGACATGTATTGCTGTGGTCACTGGTTGTGCCGGTCGGTTCCGGGCAGTTTTACACCACAACTCAGTCTAACCTCGGGTTAGGCATATTCGTCTTTTCTAAATTTACATATTTCTTATTTATGACAAATTCCATATGTAAATTATTCCCAATTTAATTATGCCATAATTATCCATTTAATTATGCTTACAATTAATGGTATACTAAATATACCATTTCATGAATCAATCTATGCCATGTAATTTTTCATGTTTATCCTATACATATTTATATGTAAATTATAAATTAATTATTGTCATGGCCCACTTTCCTTCTAAATCACATTCAAAATTTTAGGTATATAGATTATACCATTTTCATGCCACTTATCATGTTATGTAAACATGCCAATTACATGTAATTTCATGTTTTCCTCAACGTTACCCCCGTTGCACGTTCGCAAGATTACATAGAATGTTAGGCTCGATATTTTAGCCTAACTTATAAAACAAAAAGGGGAAAAGAGGAACTTTGCAACAGTCCAACATCATACAAAAGTATGGATCTAACTACACATATATCACATGGATTTGGCATAGAACAATATACTTTTAACTATGAACTTGCAAATTTGATCTATGCAACATGAACCACAAGCATATGAATTTACAAAAACTATACAAGTTAAACTTGGCATGTAGTGGTGAACTTGCAAATTAGATCTATCATAAAGGCATATGGATCTAACATATAAAGTTGTAGATCTAAACATATAAGGTCGTAGATCTAAACATGTATGCATAATGGCTCTAAACAATTAGGCATAAACGACATGACTTAGCCTAAAACTTGTATGTATCATAATATCACCAAACTTACATATGTAATTTCATTCCCAAATTCCTATACAACATCATAGGTTTATTCACAAATTTCCACATAACATGATAGGTTCAATAGACCACAATAGTTCATAGGCATATATGATAGAATAGACATGAATAAACATGAATCAGCATCACATACAACTTGATACGATTCTATTTTACAATTCATTACAAACCATGTCTTTAATTCATTCACATCTGAAAGATAACTACTCTTACAATCAAAAGGAAAAACTTGATTTCAGGGATCTGTATTCTGAAATTGAATTGCTCGCCTATGATGTAGATTGTTGAATTCTCTTGGTTGAATTAGATTAGATTTAATCTGATTTTGGTTTTAGTGGCGGCTAGGTTTAGATGAGCGTGAATAATAGAATTAGGTTTTAGGTTTAGGGTCCTTATATAGTTGTAGACAGTGTTTTAGGACCATTAGATTAACTCTAAACCATGAGAACCAATCAGATCACACATCTGCCTTAGAGCGAATCGGCCTGCGGGTTGACAGCCAAACACCCTGAATCAATCCCTAATCAACTCAGCGGGGCTCGGGTTGACCTCAAAAATGGGCCGGTTTGGTTATTCCCCCTCCCGATTCGTTGTTTTGAACTTTTTTGCATATTTATTTATTTAATTTTTATATATATCTATATATATGTGTGTGTATATATATATATATATTTCTCATATGCATACAAACTTCAAGGCTTAATAACTTCTTCATTCTTCAAGTTAAGAAGAATGCATCCTAACATCTAATCATCCATCTACTCATCCATCATCCACAAGCATCCATTGTCCTTAAAAGACTTCTAATGCCATATGAACATATGTAGAGTGTGTGTATATGTTTCTTATCTAGTGCAAAATCAGGCGGTCTACTGATCCAGTTGACCTCCTTAATGCGAATCATGAGAGTGTCATGCGTCCAATATGTATGCAAATATCTCTAATCATGTAAATACTATATGTGTGCATATTCACTTATCCATATGATAACACATCAAGTTTCAATCCATATACAAATACATTCATATGCATATGCAATATGAAAGTGACTGAGCCGATCCAGTGCCTAATGTGTGTATATGCATCCACGAGCAACCACTAGCAAACACTTGCAACCACTTGCAACCATAACATGTCTCAAACACATGTTTTCATCCATTGGCTTTTACCTTAGGATCGAGGATAGGACCGAGAAGATATACTTAAAAGATAAAGACTAGCATGGAAATAAATATTACAGAAAAAGGAGGAATCAAGGATATACCCTCAAAAAAGGGTATAATGCACGTATCTAGTATTCAGTCTTCTAAGTCGCATCTTCTTTGAGCTTCACTCCACTGTACCTTAACTAATTTAACTTCACGATTGTGAAGCTTCTTGACCTCCATTTCCAAAACCCACTAGTAAAGATAGGACCTCGATCATTTACTATGCTAGAGGGTATCCAATATTGTCGAACTATCTTTCCAAGATAAACAGAAGTTAACCATGATACCAAGTGTATATACTAAGATGATTAAAGGTCTCTCTTCTACTTAGCTTATCCCTCATGTCACAAATCTGAGGGTCGATATGTCTCACGCAAACCATCCTAGTCGAACTTGGCATCCCTCAAGTACAAGCCCCAAAGGCCTAAATCAATATCAGACAAGTACCCAAGGGATACCTCCTCCGAATTTGGATGATTTATGTGAGATGATACTAGTAAAACAACCAAACAATTGAGCACTTAACCGACTCTGGCTATCCTCGCCAATCCTGCTCCAAAACTATCGTTGATCGCATAACTGACTTTGCATTGTCAACTAGATATATGCGGAAGTCTATCTCGATTTTTTAGGGGAAAACTCCTAACCTTAATCAAAAAACATCTGCGTACTCATGGACTGCTCTAACGGATCGAAAATCATCGATAAATACATAAAGTGATTCTAGGTAGCTAAGACAAACTGATCCCTTAGGATCGCACGAAATTTCGAGGGTATTCCCGAGGCAAGTCGAAAGTCTAACTATCCTTCTTTCACAATTACTAGCTAACTAATCCATGCCTAGAATCAACCCATAGCCCATGAAACCAAAAACATAAGTATCTCAAATCCTTACAAACCAAAGATAAATGAGCCGAACCACAAATTGGACTTGAGACAATAATGGGATCCTCAACTACAAGCTCTAGGGTGCAGAGACTCAACTATGGAAGTAGATATAAACGAATGCGAAGCGCAAAAATCAAAAAGAGTACTGGCAAGATGATCAAGAAGAAAAACTAAACTATTCAACAGAAACCTTACTACCTCTCTCTCAGGTATGCTGGTGGTAAGAGCATGAACTTTCCTTCCGGAAAATCCTGTCTTTTGTTCTTGCCCTTGCCCTTAATTATACGACCCATTATACCAAAATAAAGATACTTCCTCTTGTTTTAGGTTTTACTATTCTTTCCTCCCCTCCTTTGTGAACCAAGTCCATATCCATGAGTTCTTCATCCTTATGTTGTGCTCCTTAGCCAAACTCCCTCATTCTCATCTTTGCCATCTTTGTGTAATTTGTTGATAGGTCTCTCGAAAGCTGCCTCCATCGCACGGAGAATCCTACAAAGCTCAAAAAAAATTAGCCGTAGGTGAAACTACTGCGGCTATAGATGAAAGTTGGGCGCTTTTGTTTTCCCTTTGACAAGTGTTGTAGTCTCATCAAGCCTACGGAACCATGCCGCGATGAGGTTACCTCCCAGAAAGCCAGGAGCCCTGGAGACTCAGGAAAGAAGGAAACAAGGATTCAAACAGAGGATAAAAAAGATAGTGCATATGGCTTTGGGGAATATGCCTTTAAAACAACTTTTTTTTTTGAAAATGCTTCTTTTAAAACTGTTTTGATAAAGTCATTTTATAAACAACTTAATTCAGTCAAGCTTTTACAGCAATTTCCTCAATCATACTTAAATGTAATACGTAAAACTTCTGTCTTGATTCAAAAAAACTTCCAAGAATAAAAGAAGCATAAAAAAAATGATATTCCCCGATAAAGCATGAACCAGCCATAGCAGTGGAAGAGAGAGAGTCCAAAGCGATACACCAGCTAATCTTCAACCTTTGAAAGAGAAGAGGACCAAGTTTAGCTGAGCTATTCCCTCCCTGACTACCTTGGGGGGGGGGATGGAAGAAAAGAGGCGAAAAACAAACTAGGTCAGACATAAGTCTAGTAAGTCCAATGATCTTTCAGCATGCAAACAAGATAAAGGATTATGACATGAATAAACCGAAAATAGGACAATACCATAAAAACAAGGTAACTAAAGACAAGATAAGTGCAAGGTGAACTGAATGCGCTTCTACTTTTTCTCTTCTTCTGTACTACTCTGTTAATCTGATTTCTATATTTATCTCTGCACCACCAAACTAGTGTCCTAACTAGTAATCTGTATAAAATGATAATCGTGATCCCAACCCCCGTAATTGTAGTAGCCTTCAGGTGTACATCTAACATGAGGATTCCACCTCAATCAGCCTAATTGCCATGAACATGTTAGATATACCCTTACTACCCTATCGATCGGCTCCCTACTTGTATTCATGTTCCATGTGTCTGTGTCAATCGGCCCTCTCTTGCGTGTAGATACCCTGTGCTGGTCCCACCATAAAGTGTATCAATCCTTATGATAGCGACCTGACACGATTCAAGATGCACAGTGTATAACTACTGGTACCCAGTGCTTGCTTTTTCCCACTTCGGAGTACGAGCACGCCCGTAAACCGTCGGAACCTACACTGACGTACCCCTTGCTACTGCTTTGACCGCTTATAATCAGCCAAGTAATCATGCCCTACCCTGCCTAGTTCAGGGTACCGTGGTACATCCATGTGGGTTACTGCTGAAATGGATCCCAGTTACTAGGGTTTCCTATTGGTTAAGTTTGTAGGCCTATATTTACTAATATTACACACCAACCCGATATGTACTTAACCCACCCATGGATTCAAGCATTTTTAATAAACGGTTAAGTTTTGTGGGCCTATGTGTATTAATATTACCCACCTACACGAGATGTACTTAACCCTCCCATCGATTCAAGCATGTTTATTTAATAGTTAAGTTCTGTGGGCCTATATTTACTAATATTACCCACCAACCCGATATGTACTTAACCCTTCCACTTATTCAAGCATGTTTATTTAATGGTTAAGTTTTGTGGGTCTTTATTTACTAATATTACCCACCAACCCGATATGTACATAACCCTCCCGCACATTACGCCATATTAGTTAAGTGTTGTCCGCTCATGTTAACTTAACCCACACATTCATCATGTCATGTTGGTTAAGCATTTCTTATTAACTTGACCCTCCTTACTTATCATGTTGGATCGGTTAAGTGTTTATATTAACTTAACCCTGTTCGTTCATTAAGTCATATTGGTCAAGTGTTTCTTGTGTTAACTTAATTGACTTAACCCTACCAATCTTGACTTAGCTTTATTAAAGCAACAACCACTCACATTAGATAGGTATTGTTGTGGTCACTGGATGTGCCGGTTGGTTTCGGGCAGTTTTACACCACAACTCAGTCTAACCTCGGTTCCTTTTCGGGCTCAATGCACTAACCACCCACATTAGACAGGTATTGTTGTGGTCACTGGATGTGCCGATCGGTTCCGGGCAGTTTTACACCACAACTCAGTCTAACCTCGGGTTAGGCATATTCGGCTTTTCTAAATTTACATATTTCTTATTTATGACAAATTCCATATGTAAACTATTCTCAATTTAATTATGTCATAGTTATCCTTTTAATTATGCTCACAATTAATGGCATACTAAATATATCATTTCATGAACCAATCTATGCCATGTAATTTTTCATGTTTATCCTACATATTTATATGTAAATTATAAATTAATTATTGTCATGGCCCACTTTCCTTCTAAATCGCGTTCAAAATTTTAGATATATAGATTATACCATTTTTCATGCCACTTATCATGCTTATGTGTCAAACATGCCAATTACATGTAACTTCATGTTTTCCCCAACGTTACCCCCATTGTACGTTCACAAAATTACATAGAATGTTAGGCTCGATATTTTAGCCTAATTTATAAAACAAAAAGGGTGAAAGAGGAACTTTGCAACATTCCAACATCATACAAGAGTATGGATCTAACTACTACATATATATCACAAGGATTTGGTATAGAACAATATACTTTTAACTATGAACTTGCAAATTTGATCTATGCAACATGAACCACAAGCATATGAATTTACAAAAACTATACAAGTTAAACTTGGCATGTAGTGGTGAACTTGCAAATTAGATCTATCATAAAGGCATATGGATCTAACATATAAAGTTGTAGTTCTAAACATATAAGGTCGTAGATCTAAACATGTATGCATAATGGTTCTAAACAATTAGGCATAAACGACGTGACTTAGCCTAAAACTTGTATGTATCATAATATCACCAAACTTACATATGTAATTTCATTCCCAAATTCCTTTACAACATCATAGGTTTACTCACCAATTTCCACATAACATGATAGGTTCGATAGACTACAATAGTTCAGAGGCATATATGATAGAATAGACATGAATAAACATGAATCAGCATCACATACAACTTGATACAATTCTATTTTACAATTCATTACAAATCATGTCTTTAATTTATTCACATCTGAAAGAATACTACACTTACAATCAAAAGGAAAAACTTGATTTCAGGGATCTGTATTTTGAAATTGAATTGCTCGCCTTTGATGTAGATCGTTGAATTCTCTTAGTTGAATTAGATTAGATTTAATTTGATTTTGGCTTTAGTGGCGGCTAGGTTTAGATGAGAGTGAATAATAGAATTAAATTTTAGGTTTAGGGTCCTTATATAGTTGTAGAGAGTCTTTTAGGACCATTAGATTAACCCTGAACCATGAGAACCAATCAGATGCCACATCTGCCTTAGATCGAATCGGCCCACGGGTTGACAGCCAAACACTTTGAATCAACCCCTAGTCGACCCAGCAGGGCTCGGGTCGACCTCAAAAATGGGCCGGTTCGGTTATTCTCCCTCCCGATTCGTTATTTTGAACGTTTTTGCATATTTATTTATTTATTTTTTATATATATCTCTATATTTTTTTTCATATGCATACAAACTTCAAGACTTAATAACTTCTTCATAAGGTATCCGTTTTATGCAAACCAAATGTCTATCTTGACCAAAATTTTGAGACGAACGTAATAGCGCAGCCCATTTCACTTAATTATTCTTCTAAAAATTAAGTGTTCTTGAATTTGTTAATTTTAATATTCTCAGAAAATTCGTGGTGTTACAATACGCATTCTTTATCTAAATTTTAGTATATTATTATTGTGTTGAGATATTATTGAGATATTTTGTATACATGGTTAAGTGTGAGTTTGGAATGTGTATAAGAATGAGTTTATGAGTTTCCTCATTACAGTCATTTGTATCATGTTATATATATATGACATAAATGTATCAATAAAAGGCAAGCCATTCTTTATTTCTTCTAGTATCAAAGCAACACGGCTAAGATACAGATCTAGCAACGGGTGACGGTAGAAATTCTTCCAATGCTACATCTAGCACGTCAAGCACTCCAACTTCTGTTCCTAATTTGACTGCAGAACAATGGAAGACTATAGCAACTATATTTGGTAATACTCAATCCTCTACCGATCGATTACATGGTGAGTTTTCTAAATTTTCTTGGATTATTGATACCTGTGCTTCTAATCATGTACCAGGGGACGAGTCATATTTGTTTGATGTTCATGATATTGTTGCATGTCCTGGTGGACTTCCTGATGGTCAAAAAATAGTTGTTACCATAAAGGGAAGTGTGAGGCTCTTGGACGGATTGTATCTTAAAAATGTTCTTTATGTTCCTAAATTGCACTGCAACTTAATTTCGGTTACACAACTCATTGATGACATGCACTGTATTGTACAATTTGTTTCTAATATGTGTGTTATACAAGACTGTCATATGAGGATGCTGATTGGAACGGGTGAACAGTGAGATGTACTTTACTACTTCCAACAACCATCTACAGTGTAATCTACATCTACAGTGCAAGCTATATCAGTGGATGCTTCTTCATCTATGTTGGAACTTTGGCATCAACGTCTTGGACATCCTTAAGAGAAAGTAGTAAAGTCATTACCTTTCTTACATAATTCTAGTGATAGATTGAATAAGGTGTGTGATGTGTGCCCTTGTGCCAAACATCTCGTGATTCTTTTTCTCTTAGTGATCATAAGGCCTCCTGAATTTTTGAATGGTTCATTGTGATTTATGGGGTCCCTACAACACAGTTTCTTCTTGTGGAGCTCGTTATTTTTTAACTATTGTAGATGATTTTTCTCGAGCTGTATGGGTTTATTTGTTGATTGATAAATTAGAGGTATTTAAAATGTTTATGTCATTTTTGGCTATGGTTGATCGACAATTTGGACAAAAAAATTAAGATTGTTCGGAGTGATAATTGAACATAATTTAATTGTTTGAAAGACTATTTTCTTTCAAGTGGGATTTTATTTCAAACCTCTTGTGTGGGGACTCCACAACAGAATGGTAGAGTTGAACGTAAGAACCTTCATATTTTAACAGTGGCACGGGCCTTGCGTTTTCAAAGTCATCTTCCCTTTTATTTTTGGTGGTGAATGTGTCTTAACAGCATCTCATTTGATCAATCTAACACCTTCGAGTGTTCAATAAAACACCTTATGAAATTTTATTCAATGCTTTGCCGGTTTTTGATGAACTGTGAGTATTTGATTCTCTATGTTATGCCCATAATCAACAAGCTAAGAGTGATAAATTTGCAAGTCGAAGTCGAAAATGTGTTTTTGTTGGATATCATTTTGGTAAGAAAGGATGAAGACATTTTAATTTAGAAAATAAAAGGCTTTTTGTTTCTGGAGATGTTAAGTTTTTTGAAAATCAATTTCCATTCGCTGAACATGCTCCTGCTACTATTTGTTCTAAATATAATATTGGAAGTATGAATTTGAATGATGATGATTTTGATATTCTTGCAGAGCCTGCAAATGAACTTGAACTACAAATGAATCTACCCCACTACATATCACAACCCAAAGCTCTACTGCCACTTTCGAACCTGCAAATGAGCTTGACTGCAAATACATCCTCCCTACTACCTATCACCACCCAAAATCCAACTAGTACCACCTTAGAGCCTATTCCCACTGTTTCTTCGGCAGCCGATGAATTGCAGTTTGACCCGAATGTTGAACAAATTCCTGTTACATCACTATCTTCATACCATCATTCTTCTACAGAGGGGAACATAGAGGTTGCTGTGCATGCTACTAATGAACCTCGTATGGGACATGGATTCCATGAAAAAATTCTGTCCCTTCGACTTCGTGACTATGTTACTAACAGTATCCTCACAAAAAGTCCATCTACTCTTTCTCCAAATTCACCCGTGACATTTGCTTCCTCAAGTACGCCCTTTCATATAACACGTTATATTAATTGTGCAAAATTTTATGTTAGCCATCGGCAATTTTTAGCCGATGTTACAATAGGTCGTGAACCGAAATCATTTAAAGAAGCTATAAGAGATGTATGATGGCGTTGTGCTATGCAAACAGAAATTTGTGCTTTAGAGGATAATGGTACTTGGACTATGAAAAAGTTACCATTTGGTAAACGTGCTCTTGGTAGTCAATGGGTATACCAAATCAAATATAACTCCAATGGCAGCATTGAGCAGGTTAAAACTCATCTAGTTGTTTTTGGCAATCACCAAACCGCTGGGATTGATTATAACGAGGCTTTTGCACCCGTTGCAAATATGGTTACAGTTTGCTGTTTCCTAGCCATTGTAGCATCTAAAAATTGGAAGCTGCATCAGATGGACGTGCATGATGCTTTCTTGCATGGGGATCTCAATGAAGAAGTTTATATAAAGCTTCCTCTTGGTTTTGGATCTTCTCAACCTGATATGGTTTGTCGTCTTCGAAAGTCATTTATGGTTTGAAACAAGCACCGAGATGTTGGTTTGCCAAACTTGTTACCGCCTTTAAAGAATATGGCTTTCTCCAATCATATGCTGATTGATCTCTCTTTACTTACAATAAGGGTGCTACTCAGATCAATGTCTTGGTGTATGTTGATGATTTAATTATTTTTGGAAATAATTCAGCTGCTTTGAGAGTTTTTAAGAAGTATTTGAGCACATGTTTTCATATGAAGGATCTTGGGGTTCTTAAATATTTCCTCGGGATTGAGGTGGCACAAAATTCTGATGGTATATTTCTTTGTCAACGGAAGTATTCACTTGATACTATTTCTAGGACTGGTCTTTTAGGTGCCAAGCCAGCATGTTTTCCCATTGAGAAAAACCATTGGCTTGCACATGCATCATGGGAGCCTTTGTCTAATCCGGAACCTTATCGTAGTTTGGTTGTGTAACACCCTACCTCCACTAGGGTCACTCACAAAGGGAATGCACTAGGTTTGGTGAAGCATTATCGAGGTAAGCATGCACAGAAATATTACAAGACAGAACATATATAAAACAGCGGAAGTAAAACAAATTTTATTACCTTATAAAATAAGGTCTAAAGCCTTTTACATCAGAATACATCAAAACCTGTCTTGCAATAGTAAAGAAGCATAAAACCTTTTCATAAATTATTCCCCAAAATAAAGCGGTGAAACAGCCATAGCCAAGAGAAGACCAAGCTATACATGATGACCTTCAAGCATAAGAGGTCCGAACTAAACAACATCATTTCCTCCGTGAAAACCTGGGGGGGGGGACCGGAAGACAGAGAGGCGAAAGAAAACGGGGTCAGTCATAAAGACTGCTAAGTCCTATCTACTTCCAGTATAAAAACAGGTAAAGGTAACATGACATGCATAAACTGAAAGTAAACATAAGAATGACGACAAGATAGATAAGCTAAACCAAGATAACCGGATGAACTACTGTAGCAAGATGAACTAAGGTATCATGATAAACTACGGTGTCAAGATAAATCAAGGTATCACGTTGTCAGGTTCCTATCAAGTATACTATCCCAAGGTATCTATCATGTATAACATCCCACGGTGTTTATCTTGTATATTTGCTCTACACCTCTCGTACTAGTATCCCAACCCGCGCCATGTGTTAACTATGAATGTCCCTTGCCCAATGTCATGTAATGGCCCATGTCAACCTAATATATAGCATATGTAGGTTTTCCCAACTCGTATGTTTCTTTCCATGTATAAGTTTAGTCCTTTACCGTAGGTCGTACGGCTTTCCCATGTAAATCTATACCATCTCAACGTAGTACCATTTTATCCTTGAAGTTGTTTTGGACTGCTACCCTTGGTCTGGTTATGTTTTCTTACCGTGAACTATCGCGTGTTCACCTAGGGTCTATGCTACTTAGGACCGCTAGGGATTATGCTACCTAATGAACGTTTTCGTGTCTCGGTTTGGGTTTTAGCCACCTAGGGCTACTAGGGATTATGCTACCCGTCAACCGCGCCCTTTTCTCCCACGTATGAATCGTGAATCGTTTTCCATGTCTAGACGCACATGTATCTCAATGTGCCATCCGAGTTCCGTGCCAGGACAAATCAAGAAACACGGAACTCGGTCGAGAGTTTTAAGTTATCTGCCGATGCAGATATCAAGGTCTGTTTTTGTATCCGTGGCTATGGTCCCACGTGACCCCTCCCTCAACTACTGAAAGGAAAAACAAGAAAAGTCATGTATGAGAACTACACTCAGGCCATCGATGCCCCTTTCCCGGACGGCCAACCTCACCCATACCTAGATAGCAAGTATGGTTTGTTGGGTGTTCTCTGCCTTTCCGTACGTACACGATTGACTAAAGATGGTAGGTGGCCGACGAATGTGCTATCTAGGGCTACCGTGAAAATATCGCCGACCCCACGCTAATCCACCCAAGTCTTTAGGTTGCTCGCACAACAACTAAGGCATACCCTTGGTTCTCCTACCGCAGACCTTAACCTCTGTGAGCCCAGGTTTCGTGGACCATCCGCAACCTCATAGAGGGATACCAAGAGTATCCTCACGTTTCCCCGAAGCTACCGCTTCGTCACCCAGTTCGTTGGAGCCTTTATCTAAATCAGATATTGCTCCACCTCGTATATTTGCTGAAGCGACGACCTACCGAATCGGGTTACTCATCTATTTAGGAACTGGTCCAACTTCCTTGACTAAGAATTATTACTTAGTTATCCTTAACTAAGGTTTACCACTTAGCTTCTCTTCCCGTTATCCTTGTTAACTATGATTTTCCACCTAGTCCCCTGAACTAGGGTTTTAATCAAATGGGTTAAGTGTTGTCATTCCAGTTCATGACTTAACCCACCTACGAATCATGTCAAGATTGGATAAGTATTTAAGCCCAAGACTTAGCCCTACAAGTTGGTTAAGTATACCAAGAAGCTCATGGCTTAACCCTATTCAGTTATCAAGTCAAATTGGTTAAGTATTAGTTTGTCTTGACCCTATCAGATTATCGTGTTAGATTGGTTAAGCATAGATTATCTTAACCCCATCAGATTATAGAGTCGGATTGGTTAAGTGTGGGTTAGTTCAACCCCATCCACTAATCGTATTACGATGGTTAAGTATATTTAAACAGTCTTGTGACTTAACCCTATCAAGTTCTCATATTAGATTGGTTAAGTATGTTTGCTTAACCTCATCAAATCATCATGTATAATTGGTTAAGTATAAGTCACTTAACCTCATTGAATTACCAAGTTTAGATTGGTTAAGTGTTTAACTTTAACCCCATCGAATTACCGTGTTTAGATTGGTTAAGTGTAAGTTACTTAACCTCATCTAATTGCCGCGTTTAGATTAGTTAAGTGTAGGTTACTTAACCCCATCTAATTACCGAGTTTAGATTAGTTAAGTATAGATTAGTTAACCCCATCTAATTACCAAGTCGGATTAGTTAAGTGTAAATTACTTAACCCCATCCCCTAATTGTCTTGTTTGGTTAAGTGTCATTAAGAAATCAAGTCCGGTTCCACTTAACCTACCCATTTGTGTCATATCAGTTAAGTGTCATTAGTCAAAATTACTTAACCTTTTCATGTGGCATTAATTAGATTAATGCACCCCAACCTCTCACATTAGACTTTGTTGTGGTTACTAGTTAAGCCGGGCGGGTCCGGGTAGATTTACACCACAACCTAGTCTAACCTCGGGTTTTAAGTGCTATATGACCAACTACTCATATTGGGTCCTATTGTTTGTAGCCACTAGTTAAGCCGGGCGGGTCCGGGTAGATTTATGCTACAAACTCGACCCAACCTCGAGTTGGCCACTTTCATGTTTGGTCTAGTGTCATATTACACTTACAACCCCATACGTGCCTAGTTTCAAGTCCCATGTTTACCCCACATGTCATGTCCACATTTTGGTGTATCATGAGTGCCATGTTTTCATGAAATCCCATATCATATTATCATGTCACAATCGCGCACGTCTAACCTACCCCAAATCGTGTTTCCAACCCAAGTAAAAGCGAGTCAACATAGTAAGGATGCTATGCTACATATTGGCCTCAAAACATGCACGATGTTAAAAAGGGATTGGCCACAAACATGCGTGGTATCATAAGGGAATTTAGCCACAAACATGCATAGTATCATAAGGGAATTTGGCCACAAACATGCATAGTATCATAAGGGAATTTGGCCACAAACATGCATAATATCATAAGAGAATTTGGCCACAAGCATGCATGATAACATAAGGGGTTTGGGTTCATTTACATGCATAAGCTCCAAAGTCAAGTCTTTGCCAATGTTTCACAAGTCAAATGGTTCCCAAAGGTTCATGCTAACATTCCATAGATAAAGATTCAAACTTGCAAGATAAACTAGGTTAAACATAACATGAGTGGCATGATTAAGTCGCTAAAACTTAGCCCAAGGTCATAGATCATAGAAAAGGGGCAAAGTTAGGTTCACATAGGCTAGCATACTTATGTTTCATCGCATTTTATTCCATGTCACATTAGAATCACCGTTAGAATCCACAAGTAGCTAGAACTTACATAGCGAGGCTTAGAGATTTAGGAGCATGAATCGTCTTGTCGAAGAATCCATGTTGAGATGATGATCAAAACCCTTGATTTGGTGTAGAAAGCTTGCACCTTCATCTTGGATCTAGTTTGAATGCATAGGCTCTTGAAGTTGGAGATGGAGGCCAGGATCAAGAGGGATTTGGGCAGCACTTCGTTGTTAGATTGATTTTGAGTGATTTAGGTTAGGTCCTAGGCTGTTTTTATAGAGATTAGGAGTAGTTTAGGCCATAGGATAAACCCTAGGATAGATCTGAGCCCTCAAAATCCGTCACAGGTCTTAAAACATGTCTTGAGGAACAAGTCAGGTGCACCCAGGCCAAACAGGCCGATTACCCAAGTCGACAGGGGTGTCGACTGGGCATTCGACACCACCTGGGGTGTGTCGACTCCCAAGTCGACTCCCCAGTCGACTTGGGGGTGGCGGGAATTTTTCCCGCCTCTTCTAGTTGGCTGAATTTGAATTCTGAATTCAAATTTGAACTGTTTTTTAACTTGAAATTTTCTGAAAACTTTGACGGGCCATAACTTGGTCATACGGACTCCGATTTTCGAAAACTCGGACTCTATCTCGCGTATTTTTCCGAGACGAACGCAATGGAACATCCCGTTTCCCTTGATTCAGATTTTATAATTAAATTCTGCCTTGATTCTTGTCTTAGCATGTTGTAAAAATCCGGGTTGTTACATCCTCCCCAACTTAAAGGATTTCGTCCCCGAAATCTCCAAGTTAGGAAGAACGTATCCTACCATCCATCATCCATCTACTCAAAACATCATCCACAGGCAACCATGGTCCTTAAAAGACTCCTAATGCTTTATGAACACATGCAAAAAGTGTGTGTATATGTTCCTTAGCTAATGCTAATGATCAGGCCCGAATGATCTTTCTAATGCAAAATATGTTTAGTGTCATGAGTCCAACATGTATGCAAATAGTCCTAGTCATATAAACACTATATGTGTGCACAACCATACATGCAACATCCACATGGTAACACATTAAATTTCATCCATAAACAAGTATAAATACTCGTGCATATGTAATATGAAATGTGAGTGCGTCGATCTAGTATCTAATGTGTATTCGCGCATCCACGAGCAACCACTTGCAACCATATCAATCATAACATGTTTCAAGTACATGTTTACATCCATAGAGTCCTACCTAAGGTTCCCAAGATAGGATCGAGAAGATAAACAAGACAAATTCCTTACGGGGTTTGCAACAGAAACAGGACCGAGAGGATATCCACCAAGCGATAGCATGCAAGCAAGCTCTACAAGAGAACCAGAGATCGACGATATACTCTAAAAAAAGAGATATGATGCGCGCGTTTACACCGCATTTCCTTGAGCTTAATTCCAGTGTGCCTTGACCACCTTTGACTTCATGATTTTCGTAGCTCCTTGATTCCTATTTCCAAGGTATGCGTTGGAACTCATTTCACTGTCGCCTCTCGTTTCACTTTCGCTTATTCTTTCCCTAGTATATGCTCGACTCAAACATATCTGCGTACTCATGCAAGCTCTCCAAAATTCACTAGTGAATTCTGGATCTCGTTTGCCAATTCATTTTACCATGTGCACTTACTAGGGTGATTCCTATAACCCATGCTTACGCGGAATGAACCATCCGCCTTATTGGCGAACGTTACATGATCGGATCAGAGATTTCCGATAAATGCATCAAGAGATTCTAGGTAACTAACCATGACATAACTTATAAGGTTACACGAGACTTCGAGGGTATTACCAAGGCAAGTTAAGAGTTTAACTACCCTTCTTTCAAAACCGAGAATGGCATCCCTTACTGGATAACCACTTCTTCCCTAGAATCCTTCCAAGCTCAACAATAGAAGCATTGCTTCTAATCTAAACACTTGGCATAGACGTTCTCAAATCCAAACGAGTCATGAATAAGTGGACCGACTCCCCAACCAGATTTTGGGACTAAAGTGGGATCTTCTACCATGCTAGTACTAAGGTGCAGAGACTTAACAATCGAGGCAGACTTAAATCATGCGATGATCAAAACAAAGTCTGGACGGGATGATAGAAAAGAAGGGCTAAACCTTTTACAGAAACGATACCGTCCCTCCTAGGTAAGCTAGGAGTGAGAGCATACAATTGCCCTCTCGTTGATCTTGTCCTTATATTCCTTCGTGGATCAAGTCATACCGACAAGTTGCTTATTTTTAAGCTCGTGTCCTTTATCCTTGCTCTTATTATCCCTTCTTATAACTTCGGTAACAGGTCTCTCGAGAACTTCCCCCATCGCACGGGAAAACACTTACGTAGCTAGACAAGGATTAGTCGCAGTTAAAATTACTGTGACTACAGATGGAGGAAAGAAAGAAAAAGAGGTTCAATCAAGGAAACAAAGGATAGTGCTAATGGCTTTTGGGGAATAGCCTTTAAAAACTTTTCTTGAAAAATGCTTCTTTGTAAATGGTTTTTCAAATAGTTTTCAGAAGGTTTTTTTTTTAAAACTTTTGCCTAGTCTGGTAACCTTCTGCTCTGATACCAAATGTAACACCCCACCTCCGCTAGGGTCACTCACAAAGGGAATGCACTAGGTTTGGTGAAGCATTATCGAGGTAAGCATGCACAGAAATATTACAAGACAGAACATATATAAAACAACGGAAGTAAAACAAATTTTATTACCTTATAAAATAAGGTCTAAAGCCTTTTACATCAGAATACATCAAAACCTGTCTTGCAATAGTAAAGAAGCATAAAACCTTTTCATAAATTATTCCCCAAAATAAAGCGGTGAAGCAGCCATAGCCAAGAGAAGACCAAGCTGTACATGATGACCTTCAAGCATAAGAGGTCCGAACTAAACAACATCATTTCCTCCCTGAAAACCTGGGGGGGGGGGGGAACGGAAGACAGAGAGACGAAAGAAAACGGGGTCAGTCATAAAGACTGGTAAGTTCTATCTACTTCCAGTATAAAAACAGGTAAAGGTAACATGACATGCATAAACTGAAAGTAAACATAAGAATGACGATAAGATAGATAAGCTAAACCAAGATAACTGGATGAACTACTATAGCAAGATGAACTAAGGTATCATGATAAACTACGGTATCAAGATAAATCAAGGTATCACGTTGTCAGGTTCCTATCAAGTATACTATCCCAAGGTATCTATCATGTATAACATCCCACGGTGTTT
The DNA here is from genome assembly GCA_030737875.1 of Allium sativum. Classification (NCBI taxonomy): domain Eukaryota; kingdom Viridiplantae; phylum Streptophyta; class Magnoliopsida; order Asparagales; family Amaryllidaceae; genus Allium; species Allium sativum. The sequence continues at coordinate 329,076,529 of CM060926.1, forward strand.
ATCATGTATATTTGCTCTGCACCTCTCGTACTAGTATCCCAACCCGTGTCATGTGTTAACTATGAATGTCCCTTGCCCAATGTCATGTAATGGTCCATGTCAACCTAATATATAGTATATGTAGGTTTTCCCAACTCGTATGTTTCTTTCCATGTATAAGTTTAGTCCTTTGCCGTAGGCCGTACGGCTTTCCCATGTAAATCTATACCATCTCAACGTAGTACCATTTTATCCTTGAAGTTGTTTTGGACTGCTACCCTTGGTCTGGTTATGTTTTCTTACCATGAACTATCGCGTGTTCACCTAGTGTCTATGCCACTTAGGACCGCTAGGGATTATGCTACCTAATGAACGTTTTCGTGTCTCGGTTTGGGTTTTAGCCACCTAGGTCTACTAGGGATTATGCTACCCGTCAACCGCGCCCTTTTCTCCCACGTATGAATCGTGAATCGTTTTCCATGTCTAAACGCACATGTATCTCAATGTGCCATCCGAGTTCCGTGCCAGGGCAAATCAAGAAATACGGAACTCGGTCGAGAGTTTTAAGTCATCTGCCGATGCAGATATCAAGGTCTGTTTTTGTATCTGTGGCTATGGTCCCACGTTACCCCTCCCTCAACTACTGAAAGGCAAAACAAGAAAAGTCATGTATGAGAACTACACTCAGGCCATCGATGCCCCCTTCCCGGACGACCAACCTCACCCATACCTAGATAGCAAGTATGGTTTGTTGGGTGTTCTCTGCCTTTCCGTACATACACGATTGACTAAAGATGGTAGGTGGCCGACGAATGTGCTATCTAGGGTTACCATGAAAATATCGCCGACCCCACGCTAATCCACCCCAGTCTTTAGGTTGCTCGCACGGCAACCAAGGCATACCCTTGGTTCTCCTACCGCAGACCTTAACCTCTGTGAGCCTAGGTTTCATGGACCATCCGCAACCTCACAGAGGGATACCAAGAGTATCCTCACGTTTCCCCGAAGCTACCGCTTCGTCACCCAGTACGTTGGAGCCTTTATCTAAATCAGATATTGCTCCATCTCGTATATTTGCTGAAGCGACGACCTACCGAATCGGGTTACTCATCTATTTAGGAACTGGTCCAACTTCGTTGACTAAGAATTATTACTTAGTTATCCTTAACTAAGGTTTACCACTTAGCTTCTCTTCCCGTTATCCTTGTTAACTATGATTTTCCACCTAGTCCCCTGAACTAGGGTTTTAATCAAATGGGTTAAGTGTTGTCATTCCAGTTCATGACTTAACCCGCCTACGAATCATGCCAAGATTGGATAAGTATTTAAGCCCAAGACTTAGCCTTACAATTTGGTTAAGTATACCAAGAAGCTCATGACTTAACCCTATTCAGTTATCAAGTCAAATTGGTTAAGTATTAGTTTGTCTTGACCCTATCAGATTATCGTGTTAGATTGGTTAAGCATAGATTATCTTAACCCCATCAGATTATAGAGTCGGATTGGTTAAGTGTGGGTTAGTTCAACCCCATCCACTAATCGTATTACGATGGTTAAGTATATTTAAACGGTCTTGTGACTTAACCATATCAAGTTCTCATATTAGATTGGTAAAGTATGATTGCTTAACCTCATCAAATCATCATGTATAATTGGTTAAGTATAAGTCACTTAACCTCATTGAATTACCAAGTTTAGATTGGTTAAGTGTTTAACTTTAACCCCATCGAATTACCGTGTTTAGATTGGTTAAGTGTAAGTTACTTAACCTCATCTAATTGCCGCGTTTAGATTAGTTAAGTGTAGGATACTTAATCCCGTCTAATTACCGTGTTTAGATTAGTTAAGTATAGATTAGTTAACCCCATCTAATTACCAAGTCGGATTAGTTAAGTGTAAATTACTTAACCCCATCCCCTAATTGTCTTGTTTGGTTAAGTGTCGTTAAGAAATCAAGTCCGGTTCCACTTAACCTACCCATTCGTGTCATATCGGTTAAGTGTCATTAGTCAAAATTGCTTAACCTTTTCATGTGGCATTAATTAGATTAATGCACCCCAACCTCTCACATTAGACTTTGTTGTGGTTACTAGTTAAGCCGGGCGGGTCCGGGTAGATTTACACCACAACCTAGTCTAACCTCGGGTTTTAAGTGCTATATGACCAACTACTCACATTGGGTCCTATTGTTTGTAGCCACTAGTTAAGCCCGGCGGGTCCAGGTAGATTTATGCTACAAACTCAACCCAACCTCGAGTTGGCCAATTTCATGTTTGGTCTAGTGTCATATTACACTTACAACCCATACGTGCCTAGTTTCAAGTCCCATGTTTACCCCACATGTCATGTCCACATTTAGGTGTATCATGAGTGCCATGTTTTCATGAAATCCCATATCATATTATCATGTCACAATCACGCACGTCTAACCTACCCCAAATCGTGTTTCCAACCCAAATAAAAGCGAGTCAACATAGTAAGGATGCTATGCTACATATTGGCCTCAAAACATGCACGATGTCAAAAGGGGATTGGCCACAAACATGCGTGGTATCATAAGGGAATTTAGCCACAAACATGCATAGTATCATAAGGGAATTTGGCCACAAACGTGCATAGTATCATAAGGTAATTTGGCCACAAACATGCATAATATCATAAGAGAATTTGGCCACAAGCATGCACGATAACATAAGGGGTTTGGGTTCATTTACATGCATAAGCCCCAAAGTCAAGTCTTTGCCAATGTTTCACAAGTCAAATGGTTCCCAAAGGTTCATGCTAACATTCCATAGATAAAGGTTCAAACTTGCAAGATAAACTAGGTTAAACATAACATGAGTGGCATGATTAAGTCGCTAAAACTTAGCCCAAGGTTATAGATTATAGAAAAGGGGCAAAGTTAGGTTCACATAGGCTAGCATACTTATGTTTCATCGCATTTTATTCCATGTCACATTAGAATCACCGTTAGAATCCACAAGTAGCTAGAACTTACATAGCGGGGCTTAGAGATTTAGGAGCATGAATCGTCTTGTAGAAGAATCCATGTTGAGATGATGATCAAAACCCTTGATTTGGTGTAGAAAGCTTGCACCTTTGTCTTGGATCTAGTTTGAATGCATAGGCTCTTGAAGTTGGAGATGGAGGCCATGATCAAGAGGGATTTGGGCAGCACTTCGTTGTTAGATTGATTTTGAGTGATTTAGGTTAGGTCCTAGGGTGTTTTTATAGAGATTAGGAGTAGTTTAGGCCATAGGATAAACCCTAGGATAGATCTGAGCCCTCAAAATCCGTCACAGGTCTTAAAACATGTCTTGAGGAACAAGTCAGGTGCACCCAGGCCAAACAGGCCAACCACCCAAGTCGACAGGGGTGTCGACTGGGCAGTCGACACCACCTGGGGTGTGTCGACTCCCAAGTCGACTCCCCAGTCGACTTGGGGGTGGTGGGAATTTTTTCCGCCTCTTCTGGTTGGCCGAATTTAAATTCTGAATTCAAATTTGAACTGTTATTGAACTTGAAATTTTCTGAAAACTTTGACGGGCCATAACTTGGTCATACAGACTCCGATTTTCGAAAACTCAGACTCTATTTCGCGTATTTTTCCGAGACGAACGCAATGGCACAGCCCGTTTCCCTTGATTCAGATTTTATAATTAAATTCTTCCTTGATTCTTGTCTTAGCATGTTGTAAAAATCCGGGTTGTTACAGGTTGAACGTTTGATTTACTTAACAGTCACCCGACTTGATTTGGCATACTCTATCCATATTTTATCCCAGTTTCTACAAGAACCGAGACATGATCATTGGGAAGCTGCTTTGCGTGTTGTTCGCTACTTGAAGGGTTCTCCTGGACAAGGTATTTTACTTCGAACCGGTAGCACTCTCTCTTTGATGGGATGGCGTGATTCCGATTGGGCAACTTTCCCTCTTACTCGTCGCTCTCTCACTGGTTGGGTTGTGTTTCTTGGTCATTCCCCGATTTCTTGGAAAACTAAGAAACAACGTACTGCGGCATGTTCTTCAGCAAAGGACGAATACCGATTTATGGTCGCTCTTACTTCTAAATTGAAATGGTTGAAAGGTCTTCTCCTTAGCTTGGGGATTCAACATACTACAGCCATTGAGGTTCACTGTGACAGCTAATCGGCTTTACATATTGCACAAAATCCGGTCTTCCATGAACGCACAAAGCACATTGAAGCTGACTGTCATTTCGTTTGTGATGCAATCCAAGATGGAACTATTCTTCCTTCATACATTCCTACCACGATTCAACTTGTAGACATCTTTACTAAGCCTTTGGGGACATGCCAATTTCAGTTTTTGCTTTCCAAGATGGGCATTTATGATCCGCATGCTCCACCTTGAGGGGAGCGTTGAGATATTATTGAGATGTTTTGTATACATGGTTAAGCGTGAGTTTAGGATGTGTATAAGAATGAGTTTATGAGTTTCCTCATTTACAATCATTTGTATCATGTTATATATATGACAGAAATGTATCAATAAAAGGCAAACCATTCTTTTTTTCTTCATATTGGCACGTTTGTTTTCCATTATTTTTAATACATAATAACACTGCAACTGTTTAGTTTAGGTTTAAAAAATAGGAAAATTTTATTTTGTTATTTTTTTTAATCATACAATTTTTAGTTTTTCCAAAAAAGATTTTTTTTATACAGGATGGGACATAAATTCTATGAATGATCATTAAAATAAGTTAAAATTGGTAAAATGAAACCATTGACCATGGCCTTAATTTCACATCAGACCTATCTTATTTGATATATATGGGAAATCTATTATGAGAATATATTTGTTAATATATTTTCCTTACTGTGATATTATTGTATTATAATTATTATTGTTGGGATCCCTCCTTAACTGGAGAGTTTCTAGAAAATTCTAGACGTTTCTAGAGAAATCTAGAATTTTCTAGAATGTTCCGGAGAACTCTAGAGAAGTGTAGAACCCTCTAGAAGCTTGTGGAAGAGTGTAGAACCCTCTAGAAGCTTGTGGAAGAGTGTGAAATCCTCTGGAATATTCTGGAGACGTGTGGAACCTTCTGGAACCTTACGGAAGAGTATGGAAGAATAAAGAAGGGAATGGAAGAGTGTAGAGATTCCTAGAGAGTGTGGAGCATTCTAGAGAATCAAACTCTACCGTCGGATGCAAGCAATCTCCACCATTCATTATGGAGGTTGAGTAATATAAATAGGAGAAGGAGCCCTATTACTAGCCATCCAAGAAAGAAATTCACTTCTTAGAGTGAGAAAAATACTTGAGAGTTAGTAAGCCTCTTTGAGAGAAAAGAGAGATAGCTTAAGAAGTATCCATCCTTAAGCTTGAGTCAAGTGTGAGTTACTTTTGTAATCAAATTCTTGTAATCCTACTATTCCTTTGTATAGTGGAAGAATCTCCATATTGGAGAATTATAAACTCTTGTGCACCCGTAGCTACTTTTAATCTTAATTGTCTATCTTAACTTCACGAAGCGGGAAAGACCGAGATTTCCCCAACAATTATTTAGTGAGAAGTATATGGTGTGATACATGTTAGTTCTTAATATAAAAGATTGTTTATACAGACTATGTTTGAATTGTTTTACGATGCAATTAGAAATGCCCATCTTTGCATTGGGAAATCATTTGGCAAATCGTATGCAGGAGAATCATAAATTTCGGCATTAGGAATACCAAGCTTTAGTGAAATATACAATAACAACTATGTCAACATGTATTATTTAAATCCATTGAATCAATTTAATTTTATAAAGCTGATTAGTTTGAGTTTTTTTCCACTTCTCAATTTTTTTTCCTTTAAGTTTGAATTTCATTGATAAAAACATTATGTTTGTTTCTAAATTGGAAACTATGGCTAGCGTTACTTTTAGTTGGTTTTTTGCAACTGTTATGATATTGTAAGTTCACAAGTTATTCCGTATTTTATAAACATATGGTTGCCTTAGTATTCTTTTCAATAGTGCATTTGTTTTTCAAACAACATAATCAAACTCTATCTGTCATTGGAAACTAAATTTGGTTCATTCATAGACTACTCTTTTTATGCAAAATTTCCGTTTTACATCTAGGTACTCAACTTTGAGTTCCTACATACACTCACATAATAATTAACAAATTTTGCAGAAAATTCTATAGTAGGATTTGATCTGTCTCCATATTTGAAAACGATAGATTTAAAGAGTTTTCTCCTATCAAACAGTAGAATTGGATTTCATGAGTAACAAAATGATAATGTTATAGAAAAAATTGATGTGTTCTCTTTTATCTTATGCAATTCTATCATAAAAGAAGGATAAAGAATTTATATTAGTTAATAGCTTTGTTCTCTTTCGTTCATCCATGAATTACTAAGAAAACATTTTGTTATTTTTTATAGCTTATTCATGTTTTGTATGAAATCATATATTTATAAATTAAACTTACTTTATCTTCCTTTTACATGAGTAATAGGTAATTATTGTTTTCGTGGAGATCAAGTCATGTTGATTTTTCAAAAAAAAATATTCAGGTAACTTAAATTACCAAAAATTGTGAAGTATAATAAATGACCAATTACTACTTTTACAGTGCTTACATGACTGACTTCAAGGTATTATACTGCAGGGGAAAATATTTAATAGATCATCTATTATCCAATTTTTCATGCATAGAAATTTTAATAAGTATTGGTGAAAGATTTTCTTTATTGCCTCCTTCTATATATGAAACAAGTAACATATCTACTAATTTTTATTATATTTGATCTATAAAATTACAAGCTCTGACAAATGGATAAAAATGTAGCATATGAAAGCATTATGAATTGCAATTATCCACTAAAATTTTCATTTCTAACATTGTATAGTAATCATGAGATTTTCATTGTAAGAATGGACCATGTTACAGTTTTGGAATATTATACATAATGCATTGCTTTAAAATAAATAGAAGTCGGACATTGCCTTTGTGAACCTTTTTTTTTGCACCTAAGAGGCGTCTATTTTGAAGAATTTTTTTTATAGTTTCAACAAGTTAAAGAATATTCAGGAAAGTTTCAAGATCTAATTGTTTAGCCATCAACATTAACTATATTCTTTTTGGAAGCAAAAAATTCCATCTTAACATGCTACAATTTGGATAGAATAAGGCTAGCTATTAAAGATTCTCCAATAAAAAAATTATTATACTAGACAATCTGGATAGAATAAGTCATTGGTAAAAAGTTTGTGGGTTGACTCTCTGTGCGTATCATGGGTTCATCTCACTAAGTGTGAAGGATGATACACTTAGAGAGTCAAATCAATATCCCCTTTATGATTTTGGAATATGTTCACCGTATCTCATACTTCGAGTACACATGAGCTTGGTTGAGTTAAGTTGCTTCTTTATGTTATACACTCAGCTTAACAAGCTATATAATTAAGGCTACGCTCCAATTAGAAAATGCAATATATATTTTGAAAAACTATTTTATGCATCTTATATACATAAGATTTTATTGCAAGTCAAATTGTAAACAAACGACCATTGAATTGTAAGGGTAGATTGTTTCTATGATTGAAGAGAGTATGATATTGGTATAATAAAATTTTGAAATATGAAAAAGTTATAAGCCGAACTATGGAGATGACTTTTGCAATGACTTGATATATTCTTCATGTAGGAATGGCACGGAAAGCGATATTGCCATTTTCTTCAGAGTGGTTACTTGAACTCACCAAAATATTTGTGCTTGAGGTATCAGTCTCCATGGCAAATAGATCCATGCCTTACTCTATTCTAGATGTTAGTGAGTACACATGCTCAAAATGTAAAGTACTAGTTAACTTCTTAAGTAAGAGAATATTTTATTGAAGGAAAATATTTCAAAATAGACTTGTTTTTAAAACTAATAACAGGTTTAGGCTAGTTTTAGAACTATTTGCAGAAATAGGCTTGTTTTGGCCACCTCAACGCTGAGATGACCAATATTTAAAAAAGATACACGTGGGCGCACCTATGAACTGCTCCCTTTATAAAAATATAAGGGCGCACTTACTAAGTGCGCCCTTTTTCTAAATACATGGCGCACTTCTCAAGTGCGCCCATGATATTTTAAACAGGCGTACTTGTAAAGTGCACTTGCTAGCTACTCCATAGCTTGTTATAACAGGAAAAAAACAAGCTATAGCAGATTTAGTTACTACATTATCACAGTTGACAAAAAAAGGCTCTTCATACATGAAAGAAAATGAAATAAAGAAAAAGCCATTCCAATAGAATTACCTTTGACACAGTTCCAACAACCCAAGTAACTTAAATATCACCATTATGAAGATCTGTGATGTTTACTATCCATGGTGAACTACAAAAAAATTTATCCTTCAATAAGTCTATGCTTTCATTACTTACTGGTTCAGAATTTGTTGCATTATCAGTGATTAAAGCTGGAGCTAATTTAACAACTTTCATGAGCAGAGGCCTCCTTTGAAGCTGCTTTAGACAAACTGGAACACGATGCATTGCCTGGAAATTCACCACTTGATCTGGCATGTTATTTTTACCTTGATTTACAGAATTAAAACCCACAAGAAAAAACTGATTGACTAACTCAGGTATTCCATTTCTAGTATTAGCCTTCTTCTCCATGTATTTACAACTATTGTCTTTCTTAGATTTTTCCACTGCTTTATGGTTTATGCCAACTATTTTATCATATACCTTGGCAACAGTATGCGATGGAGGAAGGAAACAAAAATCACATAACTGCCAATCTGCATGGGAGAAATAGTCTAATATAGTCAGATCATTGGGATTTTGTTGTACAAGAGGTGCAAAGGATGATGAACAAAACCCAATATTAGCTGAAGTAATTCAATATCACTACAACAGATGTGATCTCAAATTTGCATATAGTACCTTCCATACCACTAGGCTTCCACAAACCAGAAAGCCACCTTGAACATTTAAACACAGAAGATGAGACAACCTAATATGCTGACCAAGAAAATATGGACAACTTCCATCATCAATAATGGGTTTATTAATTGGCTGTGGAGAAGCACATTATAACAGGCGCATCTTACAAGTGCGCCTGTTTAAAATATCATGGGGGCACTTGAAGTGCACCCATGAATTTAGAAAAGGGCGCACTTAGTAAGTGCGCCATTATATTTTTATAAGGGACGCACTTCTCAAGTGCGCCCCCGTTTATTTTTTTATAACATTGGCCACCTCAGCGCTGAGGTGGCCAAAATAAGCCTAGTTCTGCAAATAGTTTTAAAACTAGCCTAAACCTGCAATTAGTTTTAAAAACAAGCCTATTTTGAAAATTTGTCCTTTATTGAATTCTTTATTTGCTAATTTTCTCGAGTTATGCGTTAACATGATTGTGTCAGTGGGAACATAGTTAAGGTCTTTTCTTATTTCTCGATTTAAATCCCAATTTAATGTGGGAAAGGAAAAAATGATTTGTTATTGAATACAATGAGCGTTTGAAGGAATCATATACTCATATTAAATTGTATCAAATTTTGTAAATATTATCCAAATACTTTTCTTCAAAAATAAAGAATCAGTCCTGTACGTGAGTCTTCTATCACTTAATTTATAACATTGTTGATCATATTTGTTGCTACACACCATTAATGCTTAAATTTGTTTCAAATATGCCTACTATCCATATAAAAAATAAATCAAAACTATAATATTGTAAGTTTTCTACTCGATTTGAAATTGTTATTTTCTTGTGTTACTCTTTACCTTTTTTTGTTAAAATTTTGTTACTACAGACCATTACCGCTAAGTTGGATTTTGATTATGCATATGGTTAATATTAAAAAAATGAAGACTATAGCTTTGCAGCCTATTCAATTTAAAACTGTTCTTTTTTTTTTGAATTCCTTTTTACCTCTGTATTCCCAACCAAACATGTTTAATCACACAAACCTCCCGGTCATGTTAACTTTTGTTTACCTTTAAACTATTACCTTGCATCGCGTACTAAAGTAACCTACTACTACATATTATGCATACACTTTTACGTAAACCGACTCTTTTTCTCTTCTCATTGGTCTTTGGCTTCTGCTTAGGCCAGGAGGTTTTTTTCTTAGAAATATTTTAGTGGGCTTTTGTTGAACTAATACTAATTGTCATTATAATTTCATTCTTATGTCATAGAATTTTGATTGAATAGTTTTAGATATGAGAAAACTTTCTATGTTCCTTTTTACATAACTGAAGTTCAACTCTATATTGTCACATTTGCATGCATAAATGCACCAAATTACATGCATTTTTTCCTACAAAGGGCCTTTGACTCTTTATTGCTATCTAGTGTGTATTGTTTTAGATCACTGTCCGGAAATGATATGGGCATACCTTTATTTTCTCTTCCATAGAACTAGAAATCTAAAATATATTTTCAATTGAAGCAATCTTACATTGTACTTTGGAATAATAATGACAACCATGAAGCAGGTACCTAAAATTTATTATATAAACATTTTCCTTATTTTATCTTTTGTGTTATTTTCTAGATAAGCAGTGGCTTTAGGTGTGAGAACACTTCTTATGTTCTACTCCATTGACTGAAACTCACTATATATTGTCTATTGGCATGCTATCTTATTTGAAGACCTGAAATAATAATACCAAGCCTTAAATAAAATATAGAAAATTTTATTCTATTAATAATTTTGGAGTATAGTGTTTTGGACTGATCGCTATGAGCTAATATACTGGACCACAATTGTCATCATTGTCTAATCAATATTCATGTCTCTGCCTTCTATTTTCTGAAATCATTTGTACCAATCATTATTCATTTAATGGTGGTATATATTTTTACTGAAAGTATACTAGGAAGTTAATTTCATTTTTGTGGTTGTGATATATTTTATTAAGGGATGTTTTTTTTGTATAGTTAGGGAGGAAATGTGTTGGCTTGCTTTGCGGCCAAGCCACACAAAGAATAAGTGCTCACAATTAGACAGAGAAACAATTAAATGCTCACAAGTTCATAATAGAGATCTTGGATCAAGGTATACAGCTCGTGGTTGTTGGATCGGAGATTACTAGCTCACATTTGCTAGGTCATTAAGCCTGGGTCGTGATCATGCCATAGCGACCCGACCCCATCACACGGCGAATGAAGCAAGGTGTGATGGCCCACCCCGCACCAGCCGACATTTCCAATGAAAGTGCGCTATGCCGATGCCCGATTAGCACGGGACGGTCGCCAATGAAAGGAAAAGAAAGGAATTTGAATTAAGAAGGAACATGTAGAATGTCTCACAGTGCATGGAATAAAATACAATAAGAACATGAATTTGACATAAAACAGGCAAGACAGTGCATAAGCTGAAAACCAAACCGTAATCATCATAACAGCGGAAATTCAAAATACAGCTTATCACAATTCCAACATACTGTCTCTAACGCAGAGGAAAGGAAAGGTACACTACTAATGCCCAAAGCAGTGACCATCAACAACAAAGGGAGAATATGTGTAGATAATACATAGGAGCCTCCGGCTCGTCTACGGATCAGCTACTCGTGCATAACCAGCTAACCTGTCTCTAGTCTGCTCGTTTAGGAGCACCCAGAGTAATAAGAAGAGACATAAAACTCTGGGTCAGGCAAAAGTTTGGTATGAGCGATAAGCAACAAAATAGACCAATAATAGGTATACTAAACCTTACTTGAACCTGGACCTGCAACCAAAGAGTTAGCACAACAGGATGTACAATACTCTAAGGTGACACTAACGTTTGGTGTAAAGATACGGGGGAGGGGGTGTACATGTCATAGTGATGTCAAACAATCAAGCATAGCAACCATCCTCACATCTCTCACTCAGTGCGTAAAACATACGATATCCACCACTTTGACCACCCAATTCCTTTGCTATGATCACTCTGCCCCCATGGAGTCATGACGACTCCACTGCACTGATCCATTGCCACTAGTCCTTGCTATGTCCACTCTGCTTTATGAACTCATGACGACTTCACTACACTGGCTCATAGCCACGCCACGATCACTCTGCCCCATGGAGTAATAACTACCCTACCGCACTAATTTGTAGCCTAACATTCGTCTCTCGGTGGTGAATCAAAGCTATGGACATCGACAACTCCTTAGCACACGTCTCGCAGAAAATCCCAACTCATGAAGTTAACCCGTTGGTTCCCATCTGGATCTTGAGTTCTACTTCCTATTTGGACTACCTTTGCACCTCGGGTTTTGGTCATCATCCCGGTTCGTGACTCTTCATCCTCCATCATGTCTCGATTCGATACTCAAATCCAAAGCTCAACTCAAGGTTCGTGGATCCTGGTCATGGACCCCCTTCCTAGTCGGCTCGTGGGCCCTCCTCTTGGCACGGTTCGTGGTCGTAGTTCCTCACTGGGTTCGGTTCGGTCGCGATGCTCCTCTGGGTCGGATCGTGATGATCCTATAGGTTCGGGTCGTGCCCTCTGGTTCGTGAGTGATCCTCTTCAAGCATTGGATCGTGATTAGCTTTCTCAGGTGGTTCGTGGCACACTCCAAGTGAGCGGATCGGTTCGTGAGGGGTGTCACGATCGTGGTCAGTTCGTTGGGGAGTGGGCGACCGGATCCGGTTCCTGCACAACTTTCTTGCGACTTCCAGCGACTGTTTTTACGCCACATGACGACGTTTTCGACCATTCTAACTGTTCTAAACAACCATAAAACATGCCAAACAGTCATAGCGACATGTAAAATCATCCACAAACACCAAAACCATAATTTAACATGTATATAAAGATCAAACATATCCAAAAACCCATATTTTCCCCTTAATCATGTTTAAGCATAACTAATGATAGGATTAGCAAAACATACCCAAATTAACCCAAATTTCTAACAAAGGCCTAAAATAATATTTTAAAAATTCTAAACATTTTTCCAGAATTTAATAATGTATAATTTCGTTAATTAACACTAATCACCCTTAATTAGCCGTATTTAGTGTAGAAGCAATGCTAATCACTCATCTTGGCCTCAAATAAAATATTAAACCTGAACTATCCTCCGATTTGGTTCGAATATCAAGGCAACACAGTAGCTCTTCTTCCAATTCAATGCTATTTCTCCTTGATTTGGCGTAGATTAGCTTAATCCTTGATTTGGCGTATATTAGCTTAATCCTTGATTAGAGAGCGATTTAGGATGAAATTAGAAGGTTGAGGCCATTGTTAGGGTTCAAGAGAGGTAAGTGGCAGTTGGAAAATGACAATGAAAAGGTTTCTCTAACCCTAATCAATCTTCATATAGCTCTAATCCCGAAATCCCCCAATGGGCCTAGTTGCTAATCACCCAGTTAAGCCCAATTAAGCTGTTTTTCACCTTCTAAACCTGTTTCAACCATATCTCCCAAACAATGAGTCCGTTTGGCTAATGTGACCACTCTATGGAAAGGTAAACCATCATTCGGATCTAATGGAAGTGGTTTCAGGTTAAAACTCCTTACTAATCAAAAGTTATAGGCAAAACAAGTTTCGTCAGGAGCACATATTCGTTCCCCAATATTCGTTCCCCAAAATTACACGGCTATACAACCTCATATGAGGAAGAAATAAATATTCTATGGTCCTTCGATACGTAGAATGCGGGTCGTTACACTCTCCCCCCTTGAGAAATTTCGCCTCCGAAATTCCTTAACCAAAACATATAAAGGGTCCCACATGCCTACCAACCATTCACAACGATCAAACATACAAAACAAACATAACTAGTTTATTCTAGCATGCGGAAATAACTAGATCGCAATGAAAATCTTACTAGGCAAAGAGTTCTGGATACTTCTTCCTTATGTTCTCCTCTGTTTCCCAAGTACAGTATTTCTCATCATCACCCCACTGAACTTTGACTAATTTCACCACCTTCCTTCGAAGCTGCTTCGTATCATTCCCAACAATATGCATCAGTCGGCGATTCCCAACCGCCTCGGGTTCTACTTCAATATCGTCCAACTGATCTGGTGAAATAGCCACATTAGGGTCATGTGCAAACTTCCTTAACTAGGAAACATTAAAGACGTTATGAACTCCCGCCATCTTGTCCGGCAACTCAACTTTATATGCCAAATTCCCAACTTGCTCGAGAACTGGGAATGGACCAACAAATCTTTGTGCTAACTTGCCTTTCCTACCAAATCGAATCACGCTCTTTAACGGATAAATCTTGATAAACACGAAGTCGCCAATGGAGAATTTTAAATCTCTTCTCCTCTTATCAGCATAACTCTTCTGCCTATCTTGGGCAGCCTTCATTCGTTGTCGGATAGCCTTGATCTTATCTGAGGTTTCTCTTATCACATCTGGCCCAAGCACAAATTTCTCACCAGTTTCTAACCAACATGAGGGTAAGTTGCACGATCTTCCGTACAGAGCTTCATATGGAGCCATACCAATACTAGACTGATAACTATTATTATATGTAAACTCTACTAGATGCAAATGGTCATCCAATGATCCACCAAAATCCAATACACAAGCTCTTAAGAGATCTTCTAATACACGATTCACCCTCTATATCTGACCGTCGGTTTGAGGATGATATGCGGCACTGAGATGTAGTTCTGATCCTAAATCCTTTTCTAAGCTCTTCCAAAATCCACTAGTAAACAACGGATCTGGGTCACTTACAATGCCTTTGGGTACTCCATGAAATCTCACTACTCATTTCATATACAATTCTGCTAACTTAGCCGCTGTTCCATTCGACTTGACGGGTATAAACCTTGCACTCTTGGTCAATCGGTCCACAATCACCCAAATGCTATCATAGCCCGATCTAGTCCTTGGTAACCCAACAATGAAATCCATTGAGACTTGTTTCCATTTCCATTCTAGGATTTCTAATGGTTGCAACAAACCACTAGGTTTCTTTTGCTCAGCTTTAACTAACTGGAAATTCATGCACTTGGATATAAACTTCCCAACGTCTCTTTTCATCCCTTTCCATTAGTAGGTCTGCTTCATGTCTCGATACATTTTATTACCACCGGGGTGTATATCAGTTTTGAGTGATGACATTCTCTAAGCACTCCATCTCTCAATCCATTGACATTGGGCACAACTAGTCTTCCATTCTTTCTAAGCCATCCATCTCGATCAAGCTCATACTTGTCCATCTCCTTATCGATACCCATCTCTAACTTGGAGAGGATTTCCAATAAGTTAGGATTGTCCCTCTAACTGGAACTAATCCGCTCAATCAAAGTGGGTCTGATCGTCAAACTTGCTCACATTAGTGGATCTAATTCGCACTTTGGTCTGAAATCATACCCTACGATATGCTCTAGTTGCTTCCATTTAAGAAACATAGCCCCTAAATTGGCATGTCTTCTACTTAATGCATCAGCTACCGCATTGCCTTTCCCAAGTGAATATGCGATATGAAAATCATATGAAGCCAAGAACTCTAACCATCTCTACTGACGAAGATTTAAATCCTTTTGGGAGAAAAGTTACTTTAACAATTTATGATCAGTAAACAACTCGAATCTTTCTCCCATGAGATAATGTCTCCACATCTTCAACGCGAATACGATCGCTGCCAATTCAAAATCATAGGTAGGATATCTTTTCTCATGCGGTTTCAGTTGCCGACTAGCGTAAGCTACTACCCTACCTCCTTGCATCAACACGACACCTAGTCTGGTACCACATGCATCTGTGTATACTATCATCTCTTCATTCACTTTAGGAATGACTAACACAGGCACACGCGTCAACTTTTCCTTTAGACTCTTGAATGCATTTTCACATTTTGTCCCAGATGAAAGCTTGATTCTTCTTGGTCAACTGAGTTAACGGTGCCGCTATCTTGGAGAAATCTTGGATAAACTTACGATAATATCGAGCTAATCCCAAGAAACTTCTTACGTCCGTTGCATTCTTGGGCGTAGACCAATCTTGTACTGTAGCCACCTTCGCAGGGTCCACGACAATACCATTCTCTGAAACAACAAGGCCCAAGAATCTCACTTTTGTTCTCAAGAAGTGACACTTAGAAAACTTTGCTTTCAATTAGTGTTTTCTTAACACCTCCATCACTACTCTTAAATGTTCCTTGTGTTCTTCCTCTGTCCTCGAATAAACCAAGATATAGTCTACGAACAAAAGAACAAACTTATTTAATTGATCTTTGAATACCCTATTCATAAGATCCACAAAATATGCTGGTGCGTCGGTCAACCTGAATGGCATGACCAACCACTCATAGAATACAGACGGCGTCCGAGAGGCTGTTTTAGTAATACTCTCAGCTGCTACTCGGAGCAGATGAATCCTGTTGTGAGGTCCAACTGGGGAAACACTCTTGCTCCTTCCAATTGATCAAACAAATCATCTATCCGCGGAAGAGGATACTTATTCTTCCTAGTCACTTTATTCAACTCGCGATAGTCCACACACAAACGAAGGGAACCGTATGCCTTAGTGGAAAATACAATTGGTGCTCCCCACTCGTAGACACTTCTTGTAATAATTCCCTTCTTCAAAAGATCGCTTACTTGCACCATGAGCTCTCCCTGCTCCCTTGGTGCCATACGACGAAGTGGCTTCACTATAGGTCTGACATCTTTCACTAAATCAATACAAACTCAATCTCTCAGTGTGGTGGAAGTCCAGTCACTTCCTCGTAGACATCCGAATATTGGCCAGCCACAGGCACATATGATAACTCATCATGCTGGATGTCGAGGGAATTTAGAAAACTAGCCATTACCCCATCACTAGGTAGACCACCAAACACTACCCTCCGCCCATCATCTGCTCTAACTATCACCAAAAAACCTTCATAGTCTACCACCACCCCATATCTTTGGAGCAGTCGACTCCCAAAATAATGCCAAACCTAGTAAAGCTCAAAACAAAGCAATCACAAGAAAACATACATCCATGACTCGATAAGACCACATTACAGCAAATCATACTAAGGCTAGTCGAACCACCAATCGGGTTCGTCACTGTAAAGGCCTATCGACTATCTCGGGTTCCAGTCCCAACCTATCTACCAGGTCACTAGATATGAAGGAACGGGAAGTCCTATTATCAAACAGTACTCGAATAGGAACATCATAAACAGAAAGCATACCTTGAATGATGACATTCTTTCCTTCCTCCGCTGCAGTTGGGGGCATTCGACGAAGAAGGAGCATCATTAAGAGCATATACTTTCACAATCTGCTTCTCTTAGGGGGTTGCGGACACTTATCCTTGTGATGTCCCACTTGGCCGTAGTTGAAGCACTTCCTGTCTGCTGGCTTTGCTCGACATTCTTTAGCATAATGGCCCTTCTCGCCACAGCTAAAGCACTCAACATCTTTCTTACTCTTCTTCTGACCATCCTTAGTCTGATTCTGTTTCCTTTTGTTCTGAGAATTGTTCTTACCTCCGCTGCTTGCCTGCGGCTTTGGCCCGTCTGCAGATGCAACAGGGACTTCAGTCTTGGGCTTAGGATAAAGGCTTTCTGATCTCAGTGCTTTCCCAATAATCGATTCAAAAGTCTCATCAATATGGTTTATAAGACTTTCCCCTAAGTACTGATCTAAGCCCGGTATGAACTTCTCATTCTTCTTCTCGGGAGTGTCAATAAGGGATAATCCATACTTCGACAATGTATCGAACTCAACAATATATTCCGAGACTTCCCTACCATTCTGTTTAAGCTCCAAGAACTTCCTAAATAATTCTGATTTCTAAGCAGCTGGGATAAACTTATCACTGAATCGGGCCTTGAACTGATCCCAAGTAACTTGATCCTCAGGGGTAGCTGCCTTAACAGCGTTCCATCAATTCATTGCCTGTCCTTGCAGCTGACGGGATGCTAGCTTTCTCTTCATTGCATCCTCGATGCCAAAATCTTCAAAGATGTGCTTACAGCTATCAAGCCAATCTTGAACTTCTGTAGCCGATTCCGTTCCGTGGAACGACTTCCCACCAAGACTAGTGTAGTCCTTACAACGCTTAGCGAAATAAGCCCTAGGTGCCTGCATCGCTGCACCACCACCATTTGCAGCATCAGGAGCTGCCCTCTAAACATCCCTAAACATCTCTCTCATGAAGTCAGTGAACATCGTCCTCATATCAGGAGCATTTCCACTATTATCTCCTCTACCAGTACCCCTCGTATGTCTGCTCATCGTTCGATCTGTAAGGAGAAAACGATTAACCATCCCTTCAGTGGTGCCAGTGCAGTGCGACTTCACCCTTTAAATATACTAATAGTATATATATATAGCTTTTGAAAACCAAAATATCACAAATACGCCCTCTCATATACGTATACTATCTCTCCCTGGTGTCTTTCCCTAGGTTAACTGCGCAACCTAGAGCTCTGATACTAAGTGTGACGGCCCGCTTCACACCAGCCGAAAATTCCAACGAAAGTGCACTGTGCCGATGCCCGACTAGCATGGGATGGTCGCCAAAGAAAGGAATTTGAATTAACTAGGAACCTGTAGAATGTCTCACAGGGCATGGAATAAAATATAATAAGAACATAACATTGACATAAAACAGGCGAGATAATGCATAAGTTGAAAACCAAACCATAATCATCATAGCAACGGAAATTCAAATACAGCTTATTACAATTCCAACATACCGTCTCTAAAGCAAAGGAAAGGTACACTACTAATGCCCGAAGCAGTGACCATCAACAACATAGGGAGAATATATGTAAATAATATGTAGGAGCCTCCTGCTCGTCTCTGGATCAGCTACTCGTGCATAACTAGCTAACCTGTCTCTAGTTTGCTCGTTTAGGAGCACCCAGAGTAATAAGAAGAGACATAAAACTCTGGGTCAGATAAAAGTCTGGTATGAGCGATAAGCAGCAAAACAGAACAATAACAGGTATACTAAACCAACTTGAACCTGGACCTGCAACCAAAGAGTTAGCACAACATGATGTACAATACTCTAAGATGACACTAACATTTGGAGTAAAGATACGGGGGAGGGGGTGTACATGTCATAGTGATGTCAATCAATCAATCATAGCAACCATCCTCACATCTCTCACTTAGTGTGTAAAGCATACGATATCCACCACTTTGACCACCCAATTCCTTTGCTATGATCACTCTGCCCCATGGAGTCATAACGACTCCACTGCACTGATCCATAACCACTAGTCCTTGCTATGTCCACTCTGCCCCATGAAGTCATGATGAGTTCACTGCACTGGCTCATAGCCGTGCTGCGTTCACTCTGCCCTATGGAGTAATAACTACCCAATTGCACTGATCCGTAGCCTAACATTCGTCTCTCGGTGGTGAATCAAAGCTATGGACATCGACAACTCCTTAGCACACGTCCCGCAGCAAAGACCAACTCATGAAGTAAACCCGCTGGTTCCCATCTGGATCTTGAGTTCTACTTCCTATTTGGACGACCTTTGCATCACGGGTTTTCGTCATCATCTCGGTTCGTGACTCTTCAGCCTCCATCAAGTCTCGATTCGATACTCAAGTCCAAAGCTCAACTCGCGGTTCATGGATCCTACTCATGCACCCCCTTCATAGTCGGCTCATGGTTCCTCCTCTTGGCACGGTCGGTGGTCGTGGTGCCTCACTGGGTTCGGCTCAGTCGCGATGCTCCTTTAGGTCAGGTCGTGATGATCCCATCGGTTCGAGTCGTACCCTCTGGTTCATGAGTGGTCCTCTTCAAGCGTCGGATCATGATTAGCTTCTTCAAGAGGTTCGTGGCACACTCCAGGTGAGCGGGTCGGTTCGTGAGGGGTGTCACGGTTGGGGTCGGTTCGTAGGGAGGGGAGTGATCCGATTCGGTTCCTGCACAACTTTCTTGCAACTTCCAGCAACTATTTTTACGCCACATGGTGACGTTTTCGACCATTCTAACTGTTCTAAACAATCATAAAACATGCCAAACAGTCATAACAACATGTAAAATCATCCATAAACACCAAAACCAAAATTTAACATATGTATAAAGATCAAACATACCCCAAAACCCATGTTTTCCCCTTAATCATGTTCAAGCATAACTAATGATAGGATTAGCAAAACATACCCAAATTAACCCAAATTTCTAACAGAGGCCTAAAATAATATTTTAAAAATTCTAAACATTTTTCCAGAATTTAATAATGTATAATTTCGTTAATTAACACTAATTAGCCGTAATTAGTGTAGAAACAATGCTAATTACTCACCTTGGCCACAAATAAATTATTAAATCTGAACTGTCCTCTGATTTGTTTTGAATACCAAGACAACACAACAACTCTGCTTGCAATCTGATGCTATTTCTCCTTGATTTGGCGTAGATTAGCTTAATCCTTGATTAGAGAGCGATTTAGGATGAAATTAGAAGGTGGACGCCATTGTTAGGGTTGAAGAGAGGTAAGTGGTGGATGGAAAATGACCAAGAAAAGGTTTCTCTAACCCTATTCAGCCCTCATATAGCTCTAATCCCAAAATCCCTCAATGGGCCTAGCTGCTAATCACCCGGTTAAGCCCAATTAAGCTGTTTTTAACCTTCTAAACTTTGTTTTAGCCATATCCCCCCAAACGATGAGTCTGTTTGGCTAATGTGACCACTCCACGGAAAGGTAAACCATAATCTGGATCTAACGAAAGTGGTTTTAGGTCAAAACTCCTTACCAATAAAAAATTATAGGCAAAACAAGATTCGTCAGGGGCAAAATGGTTATTTAAAAATCGGCAAAAATCGTGAACATGGGAAATGAACCCAATAGTCGTTCCCCAAAGTTACACGACTATACGACCTCATATGAAGAAGAAATAAATATTCTACGGTCCTTCGATACGTAGAATGCGGGTCGTTACACAAGGACTTGGTCATATCCAGGATCACCACTACCCGAAAATCATGGATTCTTCGCCACGTGTCATGAACCACCTCATTAACTACCTCTCCATTCAATCACAAACCGCCCCGATATTTTCGGAATGTTTGCCACGTCATACCGCGACCCGCCTATGCTTCCTGCCTATAAATACACCACAACACACCATTTTGAGAGATCTTTTGGCTCTCCATCTACTCAAACTCCATCACCAACGATATCTCTTTGTATATTTCAGATTGTTCTCTAAGTTCTAAAGTATATTTTGATGAAATTGGAGAAATTATTGATTATATTAGTGAGATCGAGTGGCTATTATCAACGTATTTGTAATCAATTTATCAGTCAAAGAAGCATAAAGTGGACGTAGGCTTATTGACATCGAACCACTATAAATCTTGTGTGTTTATTGCTCTTTCATTCATTTTTGAGTTATTATTCTCTAGAATTATCAGTCAATTGAGTGTTAGAACCATTTTTTGGTCTAACGTTTTGGTGCTTTCATTGAGAATTTTGAGTTCTCAACATTTCGGATTATCATTCTACTTTTTGGATTCTTAAGTCCGAAAGAGATAGTCCACATTTCCGTTATTGTCGAAGATTTCATTGACTTCAGTAAATCATGATTTATAGCTCCAAAGACAGCTAACGATTTACAAACTTCTCGAGCAAATGAGGCGAATGATGAAAGGATTGATGATGTGCAAGATCAGGTGGTCGGCTCGTAGGGACCCGCTCGCAGGGGCGACCTGACTGGATAAGGAAGTCGCAATCCGACTCCAAGACACCACTGCGACCCGACCAAAAGTTGAAGTACTGGAGGACTCCAGGTCGCTACTCGACCCCAGAGGGGCGTCCCGAATCTTTCTACTAACGTTGATGCTCCAACTCAACCTAGTTTAAGCACTACAAATCAAAATGCAACGACCATCCATCAACTCTGCACCTGTCTCATACATGGATTTCTCACATCTGCTTGATATGTTGGATAGAACTAATGACGCTTTAGAAGCCCAAAGACGTGATAGTGTTGCTATGCGGGAAAACATGAAAGCTATGAGTAGACAGGTAAACGAGCTTTGTAGGCAGAGAACACCCACTTCGACTCATCATCTCATTGCATATCATTCATCTTCTTTAGAGGAAAGGCATCCAAGTCAGAGAAAACCATACGAAAGACGCGAGAACATTGAGCAAGTGACATTTGGATCATTGGGATCTCGTGAAGACGCAGCTCGTGTCTTGGGATCTGATAACCCAAGTCTGAGAGAACCAATATTGCTGCCAATATAGGGATCTCGTGTCCTTCCTAGAGATCCAAACATTACTAATCCTACTCATCTACATCTCCTTCAGCCTATGCGTCATGTAAATGGCCCGGATCGTGGAAGGCGAGAGAGTCTCGCTCGCGCAAGGAGTCAGGGAACATGACCCAATGTGGCAACTGGATATATTAGAAGAACCATAAGTGTAGATCCCGAGCCAACGCTAAGGTAGAAGCAATGGTACGCCAGATTATGGCTAACAGTAGGGGTTACACCAATAAAGATTGAGGCATTAAGCGTAGCCATACCCCTTTCACTGACGATATTCTGGATTTCAGTTTCCAAGATGATTTAATCTGCCCACAATGGATCAGTATGGAGGAATAACCCACCCAAGGCAGCATTTAATGAGGTATTCATGGTACATGAACGTAGCGACGGCTTTCGATGCCATAAAATGTAAGGCTTTTCCCATATATCTTGAAGACGTCACATTGATGTGGTTCACGTGACTCCCTCCTCGATCAATTTCTAATTTCGAAGTGCTAGGGTAGAGCTTCATGAACCAATTCCGAATCCACACACGGAAATCTAAGAGTGTCACTGAATTATCCAGTATCAAGCAAGCTCCTAGCGAAACTTTGAAGTCATATTTGGATTGCTTTAACCTGGCGGTTACTGAAGTAAGTGATCCACATGAGCAGACCATTTTGATGGAACTAATTGATGGGTTGATAAAGACACCGAGTTCGGGAGATATTTGGCTGGAAAACCACCATTAACTAGGGAACTTCTCTATGAGAAAGCCAACATTCGTTTGCGTCGAGAGGAAATATATTCCAACCAAAAAAGAAAATATGACGAGATTCCAAGAGAGAATATCCAGAGCAACGTCGCTATTAAGCAGTCTGGGGATAGCACCGGAAAAGTCGAAGTAAATATCAGCAATAAGAGTAGGGGGAACGACCGTCAAAGCGGGAACGGTGGCAAAAAAAAAGGAATCGGAGAAACAGTTCCAAAAAGAGACCTCGATTTCGAACTTTTGAAAATTACACGCCACTGAGCGTCACATTGGAGAATACCTATTTGGAAACTTATAATGATGTCTAGTATAAGAAACCTCCACCCAGGGATTCGAACGACAAAAAGCAGAAACTGGGAAGTTTTGCTTGTTTCACGATACTTACGGCCACTCTACAAACGAATGTCGCCACCTAAGAGATGTTGTAGAAAAGTTACTTCGTGCAGGAAAACTGGATGAATACAAAGTTGCCCCAAAGGATAAGAGGCAAGGCAGACAAGCTCCGAACCAGAATCAGCCTGCTCCTAGGCCCACTGCCTAGCAAAATGGAAAAGGTATAGTCATTAATACCATCATTGGAGGACCACATCCAGCTGGATTCAGCAATAAGACCACGGGGCAATACATTAATGCAGCTAAGCATCCAGAAGTTTGGGAGTGCAGCAATCTTGAGGACGCTGCACCCGTGAAACAATAGAAGACAACAACGGATGATGTTATCTTCTGAGACAGGGAGAGTATAGGAGTTGAAGCACCTAGCGTCGATGCATTGGTGATAACTACCACTATCGGACTTGCATTGGTACACAAGTTCTTGTGGATTGCGGGAGTTCCATCAACATCTTGTATAAAAAATATTTGATCAAATGAAGTTAGAAATGAAGGATTTAAAGCCATGTGGAGGCTAGAAATGTGGCTTTAATGGATCGTCAACAGCTCTAATCGGTATGGTGGATTTATCTGTAGAGCTAGGAGAGGGTGATCGGCGAAGAGTAAGGATCCTCCCGTTTGTGATCATGGATATTAATTCACCTTACAACGTCTTCTTAGGCCGAATGGCCCTTGCAAAGGTTAGGGCCTACATCGCGCCCTAGTGCCTATTGATGAAATTCATAACTGATGCCGGAGTGGGAATGGTTCGTGCTGACCAGGTTACTGGAAGTGCTTTGTAAGACCCCGCATTTTAAACGCAAAATAAAATAAAAATATGCACATAGATATTGCATTTGTTGTTAATTTCTGCTTTTTGGTGTTGCTTGATTGTCTCTGTTTCTTTTTATTTCTTCGTCACATATATGTATGGATATATAGTTATATATATACATATTCTTTGTTATATATATACACATATACTCATATATATATATATATATATATATATATGATGTTCACTAATGATTTGCCTAGTTTCTGTCAAGTATCAGGTTATTGATTATAGTTGAGGAGCTTAGTGGGCAGTTGTCTGGTCTGGTGATTGATTTTTGTTTTCAAGTTTTTTATGTGCGATTTTGGAGAGTTTTTGGGGATGCTCTGTGTCTTTTTGTTGTATTTTGTTTGGAGTGACTAGTTTTCGTATAGGAGGAGTAGATATACTTCACTATCGGGTGGTGGCTTTGCCGGAATTCGATATTGAAGTATGAGGGGCGGTGGTTTATCCGGGGCTCATCTATCTATTTTCCTTTACATTCATATAGTCATGATTTGTATTGATTTTATTTCCATGGGGTTCTGTGGTTGGATATTGTAGCATTTTTGTTTTATATTATATATGTGTGCTCTCTTCTTTTTTAGAAGATCACACGTTTTTGTTTTCCAAAAAAAATGCATACATGTATATATATTATATGCATAGATATATTTAAAGAAAAAATTAAATAATAATATAATTGCATGAAATAAGTCCATGCATAGAGATGAAGACGAAGATTAATAAAAAAGCTAATGTAATGTATAAAATGAGAAGAAATGCATGCAATGTAATTGAAATTACATGCGAACATTTAAAAGAAAAGGAAAATTTGAAGAGCTTTCAGATATTCGTCATGGGATTAGCGTCACTGCGTTTGTGGTGATTTTCTGATCAATTTAGACCTATGGGTTGTAGAGAACTGATTTAAAATGAAAGAGATATCTTTCAATTAAATATTGCAACAAAACATAAAAAAAGAATCGAGAAAAGAATAATGTCTAGCACTGTTCTAAGACTTGTTAATAAAATCTTAAGTAGCTTAGTTGGTTAGAGCATGTGACTTGCATATAAGATATACAGAGTTCGATCCCCGTCAGTGCCATATTTTTGTTTTAAGAGAATGGCTAAATAGTGGCTTAGTGTGCAAGCAGTTTAATTAAAAAGTGGTTTAGTGTGAAAAGGGTTAATAAGAGGTCTTGTTCTTTTATATATATATATATATATAATAAGATAAAATGGAAACAAAATAAATAACTGTTCGCGTACACAAGCTTAGCATACGCATAAGAGTTGAATATAAATGAATATAATTCAAATGGAGGGTTACGCACGAACAAAAGGAATGTTTGAAATTTGATTTATGTGCAAGAATTATATGTATTATAAATAAATCAAATTTCAAATCAAAAGAAAAAAAATTATAAATACGGCGGGGGTGTCGACACCACTATAGGGGTGTCAATACATGTGTCGACACCCAAGCAGGGGTGTCTACCCCTGCGCATCATTCAGCACACATGGCGCGTTTTGATTGGTGAACTTTTTTTTTTTTTGCGACATGGCCATTTCTTATTGGTCGTATGATGTAGTTAGCTCTGATGGAGTTTTATTTACATCTAACGGACCAAATTCATTTAGCAAGCCTATAAATAAGATGGTTAGGTTTACTCCGTCATCATAATTTCTGAGGAGATGCCAAAACACTGCCATGGCTCTCTCTCTCTTCTCAAATCTATTCTGAAATTAAAATGTTAGTGTAGGAGGATTATGAATCCATATCTGGAGGACAGAGTCAATGTTAATAAAAGATTATTGAAAGCAAGGTAAACTTCTAAGACCAATCTATTTAAATCATTTCTCTTTCCCTTCTCTTTTCATGAAAATAATAAATCCATGGTCGATAGGTTGTAAATCCGATTAAAAGGGAAACCATGGATGATAGAACAGATCAGATCAAAAATTTGGGAAAGCATGAAGGTGAGTGGGTTTAAAATATACTTTTTTTAATAATAGTACATCGATCATTTGGCATTCCCCATAATGAACATATTGGAAGGTTTGGTTTGTTGAAGTACATTATTGTGCTAAAATGAATAATGTGTTCAATTAGTTAATATGTTAAGATGCCTAAACGTATGCTAATAATGATTAAAGTGGTGTAAATGACATGTCGGAATGATTAGCATGATATAACTTCAAATTGTTAATATGAATAATTCATATACTGAATCAGTTGAAATGTTGGAATGTTTACATGTTATAATTCATATATTGGATTTGTTAGAGTGCTAAAAAGTTTACGTGTAAATTTGTCCCAATTATATACAGGAAATAATTGGAGTAAGTATACGATTATATGGATTCATGTTAACATATAATTGAATAAATAAATATGGGTTTGGGGCATTGACCAAATTATGTTAAAAGATTTTAAATTGGATCATAAGTACAGAAAAATGATTTGGGCGTAAATGGGATCATATGTAAAATATGAATTGGCATAATTTGAATAATAGGAGTTTAGTCATATAATCCATCATGAATATAATTGGGCAAATGGGCATTAACACCTATAAAGGCATGGGTTTAGACAATT
This sequence comes from Allium sativum, assembly GCA_030737875.1. Classification (NCBI taxonomy): domain Eukaryota; kingdom Viridiplantae; phylum Streptophyta; class Magnoliopsida; order Asparagales; family Amaryllidaceae; genus Allium; species Allium sativum. The sequence continues at coordinate 329,103,216 of CM060926.1, forward strand.
GATTAATAATGAATGCCTAGGATTACAATTAAAAAGTGTAATTGCACGTATGACACGAGGTTAGGATGCATTAGTGGAGGAAGTCTGCCCGGACCCGACCGACATATCCAGCAGCCACTAATGTTGAACCTAATGTGAGAGGTCTAAGTGCGCAAGTACGAGACGATCTATGACACGAGGTTTGGCCCAACTTGTGGAAGAAGTCTGCCTGGACCCGACCGGCATATCCAGCATCCACAAGTTGTAGGCCTAATGTGGGAGGTCAAGCCCATTATAAACCATAAATGGACAAGGTAATTAATTAGACTACTTAACCTAATCTAATCCATAGGGATTGTATGAATTTTAACTAAAGCTAGGGTTAAGTAAAATTGGTTGGACAGTGGATGGGCTAAGCAAATCTGAGGGGGTGGGTAATATTTACATATAGGCCAGCAAACTTAGCCCGATAAGGTTATGTAATTAAAGATACCTAGTGGTATACATAACCGATAAAAATAACAAAGTTATGTAATTAAAGACACCTTTATGGTAAGCATAACTTGTAGAAATGATAATAACGTATTATAAATAAGTAACATTAATTAAAATGTTGTATAATAGTTAAACTTGTCCTAAGGACAAGTGGGGATTATAACTTAGGTTATAATAAGTTAGTAAGAGAATGGGATAACTGGTGAATTGAGTTAATGGTCACTTAATTGTAAACTAAGTAATCAGTAAAAGGGAAAAGCTGAAACCAATAAAGAAAAGGGGGAAAATATATTGTACTTAATTATAAATTAAGTAATCTATAAGCTTGGAAGTCTGAAACCTGTTGATAAGAATGTTTAGGTTTGTCCTAGGGATATGGGGAAATTATAACATAGGTTATAATAAATGGGTAGAGAAACTTATTAATGGGCCTTAGTTAGTGGAACTAAGTTAATAAGTAAACAACGATAAGTTGTATTGACAATGTATAATGGAATTATGATCAAATGGGAAGAGACGAGAAAACTTGTGAAATAAAATAAGTTATATTTAATCATAAATGGTAAGTGACATGTTAATTAGAAAACATCTGAATTTGGATATACTTAATTACATATGAAGCAAAACGTGTTATTTTAATGATGAAACCAAACAAGAATATAAGGGGATTGTGGATCACAGACCTTGGACCACAATCTAGAGAATAACATGTTGTGGGCTTATTAATGAACTTAATTGGGTTAAGCTATATGACTGAAATTAATAAGCAAGAGAAAGTTTATAATTTGAATAAGAATTCAATATATATTGGAATAACCAAGTTAACTGGAAACCTAACGAGGTGAGGCAAGCGCATAAAAGAATGTTCAGACATAGGGTCTAACAACATGCTAAAGTAAGGCCCTTAGACCAGTCCGTGCAGTTAAGGGTGAATAACCCGACGGGGTAGATCATCAAGGTGTTATAAGGCACGAGGGGGAGCACACATTCATCTGATCATTCTGACGGCTCCGAAGGACTCGAAGGGGAAGCACTCGGCTTCTTGATGTACGTAAGGTGCTCCTAATAGTCCTCTGTGTGGCGGCATATGTCTTAGGCTGTGTCCGCAGAGGTTGGGTCTGCGCATAACTATTAGGTGGGTGGGCCTTGACCTCAAATGTAGCTATGCAGTTAGATTGTTGTGACGAGGTAGCACCAGGGTGGCTCGGCGGTTGACTCACGAGGAGGCAGAGAGTCACGACTAACATGGATAGTAGACCATCGGGTACCCGTCATCAGCAGCCAGTGGGATGCGGAAAGACTAGAGCTAAACCTAAGATACCATTTCACCCTTCACTATCGAGGTAAGGGGTTGAGGGGAGATGCCACATGGATGTTTATATTGTTTGCATAGGGGCGGTTTCTTAGCTCTTGTAGTCTTTACTAGTTTAGGGAGGGGCCGAGGTGGAGCCATAGCCACCATGAAAAAAGACCTTAGGTATATTTGTAGAGCCTCTTTCAAGACGGACCTGTACAGATATGGAAAAGCTCCTGACCGAGTTTCGTGTTTCTTGTATCGCCCTGCCATGGAACTCGGTGCGCATTAGAGAACGTGCAATTGAGGCATCGAGCTACAAATGAAGAAACATATGGTGGACAGTCTAGATACATGCATATCGGCTCTGGGTGGTGTATCGTAGACTTGAGGGCGTTACTCCATTATGGAGTCTGATTGGAACAAAGGTGGCAATCCGTACGTTTGCATAGCATAGTAATGATAGATATATGCGGAACGTAATATTGTTGTTCGTACGTCACTACGGCATAGGATGAGGGACTGTGTATATTGCGATAGTGTAACGTCGAAGACCGTGCATGTGGGGTTCCATGGGGTGTACCTCGATATTGGGGGTAGCTACACATATACTGTATTAGGTTAATACACTAGAAAGTAAATGGGTACGACGTGTGTGTAAGCCTTGGGTGCTGTTAACCCAAGTAACCTAATAAATTAGATAATATGATTAAACTGTATATGTTGAATTATCCCAAGTGTATAGTTTAAATCCTGTCACCAGAACTTGTGTTTTGACCCCCTCCTCATAACATACTCGCAGGTTAGATTTGTGGCAGGGACATGAGACATTATAGCTTTGGATACTGGTTATGCAGTATTATTAATACGGTAAGGCTATACTTTGATTTACATTATATTTTATCCATTCCTCTATGATATATTTTCTAAGCTCTGACATATTTTATGTCTCTGTCTTTTCTGCAGGATACCAGAGCAAACCAATCCGAGTTTCAATAGATTGGATTTTTTTTAAGAAAAAATCGGTCTATTGAAATTGGGTTGTCATATCTGGTATAAGAGATTAGGTTTAGGATTCTTATATAAATAGTGAGTAAACGTATTTGTATTTTTTCTAAAAAAATATAAATATATTATATTTATACCTAGATCCATAGAGGAACCACTAAATAGAAAGAGTATAATTTAGTAAGAAGTGGGATGTTTGTTTTGTACACTAAAGAAATGAATATGGAAATCTGAGACCTTTGGGTGGAAAGTGTACAGTGTATAGAAGGAAAATGAATCCCATATGATTAGTATTTTGGGTAAGTGGGCTTGAAAACCTTATAAATTGGAAAAGGTTAAAAAGAGAACAATGGATTAGGAATATATATAGTTGATAGAATTGACCTTGGGGAGGTGTTTAGGAAAGCCTGGAAGAAAATTAGAAACCCGCTTTGAGTCTAACACCATTGTTAACTTTTAAGAACTTGAAATTATAAAAGTTTTAGGAAAAAGGTTTATGGTGTTTTCAAGTTTTAATCTTAAAAGTTATAGTTTTAAAATATGTAAAGAAGTACATATTGAGTTTTAGAGTAAAATTCTCTCAGTAAAAATGTGCATATTAGAGAGCGTGTATAGCTCGCTAGTTTTCTTGTTACATTTCATACAAGAATTTTTTAATAAAGAAAGATTTGAAATCTCTATTCTTATGACAACCCTTTTTGATAAATTATTTCAAGATAATTCTGTGGGTTGACAAAATAAGTTGTAGAAAATAAGAATAGAGTGGATGTTGGCACCTTGTAGTAAGAGACTGAATCGACCTTATAGGTTAGAACAAGTATTAAACCTAATTGAGAAAAGATGAATAAGAATGGAAAATTTCCAAGATAAGATGAAGAGACAGTCAGTAACCAAAGAAAATTTCCTTATGTGTGCTGTGCTTGGATAGGAAAATAGGGAATCTTTATAAATAATTACATAAAAACCCAAGTACGATTAGAAAAAGGTTGGAAAAGAAAAACGGAGGATGCAGAATTTTCCGTTTTCCACCTTTTTGTAACATAAGAATCGAATTTAGAAAATTAGATTTTTCTGAAATTCGAAAAATAAAGTTGGTTAGTAGGATTATGGATGCAACAGTTGGATGAACTATGCTCTTGCTCAGTAAGAGTGTAGGAAAATTTGGATGAAAAAAAAAGGTTTTAATTTTCATAATATTGCATTCATATAGAACTGCTAGTATATTTAGAATGTGAGCATCATGTTTTAAAAGGATTTTTGAAAAACTTGCATACATATAGGAGGTACCGCTTAGGCATACATGCATTACTATGATGTATTTCACTTTGCACATGTGCACTATGTTTACAAAATTGGATGAACACATGATGGGTAGATATTGTGCGAGGGATTATTTATTTTACCCTTATTAAATTTCGGGGATGAAATTTCCTAAGAGTAGGAGAATGTAACACCCTGCATTTTAAATGCAAATAAAATAAAAATATGCATATATGTATATATATATATATATGTCATATGCATAGATATATTTAAAGGAAAAGTTAAATAATAATATAATTGCATGTAATAAGTCTATACATTGAGATGAAGAAAAAGATTAATAAAAAAACTACATGCAATGTATAACATGTGAAGAAATGCATAAAATGTAATTGAAATTGCGTGCGAACAATTAAAAGAAAAAGGAAAAATTGAAAAGCTTCCAGAATTCGGTCACGGGATTAGCGTCATGTCGTTCGTGGCGATTTTTTTGGTCAATTTAGACCTGTAGGTTGTAGAAAACTGATTTAAAATGAAAGAAATATCTTTAAATTAAATATTGTAACAAAGCATGAAAAAGAGGATTGAGAGAAGAATAATGTCTAGCACTGTTCTAGTCTTGTTAACAATAGCCTAAGTGGCTTAGTTGCTTAGAGCATGTAATTTGCATACAAGAGATACAGAGTTCGATCCCCGTCAGTTTCATATTTTTGTTTTAAGAGAATGGCTAAAAAGTGGCTTAGTGTAAAAGCAGTTTAATTAAAAAATGGCTTAGTGTGAAAAGGGTTAATAAGAGGTCTAGTGTTTATATATATATATATATATATATATATATATATATATATATATATATATAACAAGATAAAACGGGAACAAAATAAATAATTGTTCATGTACAAAAGCTTAGCATACGCATAAGAGTTGAATATAAATGAACATAATTCAAATGGAGGGTTGCACGCGAGCAAAAGGGTTGTTTGAAATTTGATTTATGTGCAAGAATTATATATATTATAAATAAACAAATTTCAAATCAAAAGAAAAAAAATGTAAATATGGCGGGGGTGTCGACACTACTATAGGGTGTCGACACGTGTGTCGACACCCAAGCAGGGGTGTCTACCCCTGCGCATCATTTAGCATACATGGCGCGTTTTGATTGGTGAACATTTGTTTTTATTGCGATGTGGCCATTTCTTATTGGTCACATGACGTAGTTAGCTCTGATGGAGTTTTATTTAAATCTAAAGGACCAAATTCATTTAGCACGACTATAAATAAAATGGTTAGGTTTACTATGTCCTCATAATTTCTAAGGCGATGGCAAAACTCTGCAATGACTCTCTCTCTCTCTTCTCTCAAATCTATTCTGAAGTTAAAATGTTAGCCTAGGAGGATTATGAATCTATATCTGGAGGAGAGAGTCAATGTTAATAAAACATTATTGCAAGCAAGGTAAACTTCTAAGACCAATCTATTTAAATTATTTCTCTTTCCCTTCTCTTTTCAAGAAAATAATAAATCCATGGTCGCTAGTTTGTAAATCCGATTAAAAGGGACACCATGGATGATAGAGCGGATCAAATCCAAAATTTGGGGAAAGCATGAAGGTGAGTGGGCTTAAATTACACTTTTTTGAATAGTAGTGCATCGATCGTTTGGCATTCCCCATAATAAACATATTGGAAGGTTTGATTTGATGAAGTACATTATTGTGCTAAAATGGATAATATGTTCAATTGGTTGATATGTTAAGATGCCTAAACATATGCTAATAATGATTAAAGTGATGTAAATGACATGTGGAAATGATTAGCATGATATAACTTCAAATTGTTAATATGAATAATTCATATATTGAGCCAGTTGAAATGTTGGAATGTTTACATGTTATAATTCATATATTGGATTTATTGGAGTGCTAAAAAGTTTACATGTAAATTTGTCCCAATTATATACAGGAAATAATTGGAGTATGTATACGATTATATGGATTCGTGTTAACATAGAATTGAATAAATAAATATGGGTTTGGAGCATCGACCAAATTATGTTAAAAGATCTTAAATTGTATCATAATTATAGAAAATGATTTGGGCACAAATGGGATCATATGTAAAATATGAATTGGCATAATTTGAATAATAGGAATTTAGATGTATAATCCATCATGAATATAATTGGGTAAATGGGCATTGACACCTATAAAGGCATAGGTTTAAACGAATTATTAATAATGAATGCCTAGGATTACAATTAAAAATTGTAATTGCACTCATGACACGACGTTAGGTTGCACTAGTGGTGGAAGTCCGCCCAGACCCGACCGGCATATCCAACAGCCACTAATGTTGAACTTAATGTGAGAGTTCTAAGTGCGCAAATACGAGACGGGCTATGACATAAGGTTAGGCCCAACTTGTGGAAGAAATCTGCCCGGACCCAACCGGCATATCCAACATCCACAAGTTGTAGGCCTAATGTGGGAGGTCTAGCCCAGTATAAACATGGTAATGAATTGGACTACTTAACCTAATCTAATCCATAGGGATTGTATGAATATGAACTAAAGTTAGTGTTAAGTAAAATTGGTTGGACAGTGGGTAGGCTAAGCAAATCTGAGGAGGTGAGTAATATTTGCATATAGGCCAACAAACTTAGCCCGATAAGGTTATGTAATTAAAGATACCTAGTGGTATACATGACCGATAGAAATAATAAAGTTATGTAACTAAAGACACCTCTAGGGTAAGCATAACTTGTGGAAATGATAATCACATATTATAAATAAGTAACATTAATTAAAATGTTGTATAATAGGTAAACTTGTCATAGGGACAAGTGGGGATAATAACTTAGGTTATAATAAGTTAGTAAGAGAATGGGATAACTGATGAATTGAGTTAAGGGACACTTAATAGTAAATTAAGTAATCAGTAAAGGGGAAAACCTGAAACCAGTTAAGAAAAGGGGGAAAATATATTGTACTTAATTATAAATTAAGTAATCCGTAAGCTTGCAAGTCTAAAACCCGTTGATAAGAATGTTTAGGTTTTTCCTAGGGACAAGAGGAAATTATAACATAGGTTATAATAAACATGTAGAGAAATTTATTAATGGGTCTTAGTTAGTGGAACTAAGTTAATAAGTAAACACCGATAAGTTGTATTGACGATGTAAAATGGAATTGTGATTAAATGAGAAGAGACAAGGAAAACTTGTGAAATAAAATAAGTTTTATTTAATCATAAATGGTAAGTGACATGTTAATTAGAAAACATGTGAATTGGGATATACTTAATTATAATTAAGTAAAACATGTTAATTAGAAAACATGTGAATTGGGATATACTTAATTTCATATTAAGTAAAACATGTTAATTTAATGATGAAACCAAACAAGAATATAAGGGGATTGTGGATCACAGACCTTGGACCGCATTCTAGAGAATAACATGTTGTGGGATTATTAATGAACTTAATTGGGTTAAGCTATATGACTGAAATTAATAAGCAAGAGAAAGTTGATAATTTGAATAAGAATTCAATATGAATTGGAATAACCAAGTTAACTGGAAACTTGATGAGGTGAGGCAAGCGCATAAAAGAATGTTTAGACATAGGGTCTAACAACATGCTAAAGCAAGGCCCTTAGACTGTTCCGTGCGGTTGAGGGTAAATAACCCCATGAGGTAGTTCATCAAGATGTTATAAGGTACGAGGTGGAGCACACATTCATCTGATCATTCTGACGGCTCCGAAGGACTGGAAGGGGAAGCACGCGGCTTCCTGAGGTACGAAAGGTGCTCCTAATAGTCCTCTGTGTGGCGGTAGATGTTTTAGGCTGTGTCCGCAGAGGTTGGGTCTGCGCGTAACTACTAGGTGGGTGGGCCTTGACTGCAGATGTAGCTATGTAGTTAGAATGCTGTGACGAGGTAACACCAGGGTGGTTCGGCGGTTGCCTCATGAGGAGGCAGAGGGAGGCAGAGGGTCATGACCAACAAGGATATTAGACCGTCGGATACCCATCATCGACAGCCGGTGGGATGCAGAAAGACTAGAGCTAAACCCAAGATACCATTTCACCCTTCACTATCGGGGTAAGGGTTGCGGGGAGACGCCACATGGATATTTAGATTATTTACATAGGGGCGGTCGCTTAGCTCTTGTAGTCTTTACTAGTTGAGGGAGGGGCCGAGGTGGGGCCATAGCCACCATGAAAATAGACCTTAGGTATATCTATAGAGGCTCTTTAAAGATGGGCCTGTACAGATATGGAAAAGCTCCCAACCGAGTTCCGTGTTTCTTGTATCGCCTTACCATGGAACTCGATTTGAGAACATGCGATTGAGGCATCGACCTACAAATGAAGATACGTATGGAGGACAGTCTAGATACATGCATATCGGCTCTGGGTTGTGTTTCGTAGACTTGAGGGCGTTACTCCATATGGAGTCTGATTGGAACAAAGGTGGAAGTCCGTATGTTTGTGTAACATAATAATGATAGATATATGCGGAATGTAATATTGTTGTCCGTACATTACTACGGCGTAGGATGAAGGACTGCGTATATTGCGATAGTGTTATGTTGGAGACCGTGCGTGTGGGGTTCCACGGGGTGTACCTCAATATTGGGGGTAGCTACACATATACTTTATTAGCTTAGTTCATTGGGAAGTAAATAGGTATGATGTGTGTGTAAGCCTTGAGTGCTGTTAACCCAAGTAACCTAATAAATAAGATAATATGATTGAATGGTATATGTTGGATTATCCAAAGTGTATAGTTTAAATCCAGTCACTAAAACTTATGTTCTGACCCCCTCCTCATAACATACTCGTAGGTTAGATTTGTGGCAGGGACATGAGACATTATAGCTTTGGATACTGGTTAGGCAGTATTATTAATACGGTAAGGCTATACTTTGATTTACGTTATATTTTATCCATTTCGCTGTGAAATATTTTCTGATCTCTGACATATTTTATGTCTTTGTCTTTTTTCAGGATACCAGAGCAAACCAATTCGACTTTCGATAGATTGGAATTAAAAAAACCGATCTATTGAAATTGGGGTTGTCACAAGCTTGTTATATGGCAGAATTAAAGATGCTGCGCAATGGAAAAGACGCAGAGTCCAAGAGTGCTTCCCCTCCTACCGAGGAGGGCTCATCATATTAAGTGAAGAAAATATCACCAAGGGAATCACCTAATGACCTGCTTGAAGACATTAATCCCGGAGAGGATGAAGAACCGGGATGCAGGAAGGTGACGCGTAATGAGGCAACTATAGATATTCCGATTGATAACGACGACCCGACGAAGGTCTTGAAGATCGAATCTCACTTGGATTCCTTTCGAACGAGGGAATTAACAGACTTTCTAAAAGAAAACCTAGATGTGTTCGCTTGGACCCACGCTGATATGTGTGGGATTTCCCCTTCAATAATGAGCCATTTACTAAGTATAAACCCAAAGCATCCTCCTGCGAAGCAAAAGAGGCGTATGCTGGGCCCAAAGAGGTCGACTGCCTTGAAAGAAGATGTAGAAAAGTTAAGAGATAATGGGTTCATCAGAGATTCGACGTATCCTGACTGAATTTCAAACCCCGTCTTGGTCAAGAAATCCAATGGGAAGTGGCGAACATGTATTGACTTTTCAGATCTAAACAAAGCCTGCCCGAAGGACATCTTCCCACTCCTCAGAATTGACTAACTGGTAGACCCAACGGCTGGACATGAGCTTCTCTCTTTCATGGATGCATATTCAGGGTACACCCAGATTCCCATGCACGTGCCGGCTCAGGGAACATACTAGTTTTATCACGGAGCTGGGGTTGTACTGCTATGTGGTGATGCCTTTCAGATTAAAGAATGCCGGAGCCACCAATGAATGCTTAGTGAATCGAATGTTTTACAACCAAATTGGGAAAACAATGGAAGTTTATGTGGATGATATGCTTGTGAAGTCCGAGCGATTGTCTAACCACACAACGAACTTGGCAGAGATGTTTGAAATTCTCCGACGATACGGAATGAAGTTAAATCCGTTGAAGTGTTAATTTAGGGTAGCATAAGGAAAATTCCTCGGTTTCATAGTCAGCTCTCGCGGAATCGAGATTAATCCTGATCTAATTACATCAATCAGGAACATTAAAGAACCACGAAAGATCAAAGACATTCAGAGTTTAGCGGGGAAAGTCACAACATTAAGTAGATTTATTTCTAAGGCCACAAACAAATGCGCTCCTTTCTTCAATTTGATAAAACGTGGGAAGCGCAATTTCAGGTGGACCCCAGATTGCGTATAAGCCTTCCAAAACCTGTTAGATATTTTGGAGAAACCTCTGATATTATCCAAGCCGGTGGACCACGAGGATTTGTTCGTATGTTTGGAAGTGTCATCTCATGCCATTAGTTCAGCTTGGTACGCGAGGAAGACAAAGTTCAATGGCCGGTATATTATTTGAGCAAGAAGTTAGCGGCGACATAGATCAACTATCTGAAGATAGAAAAACTTGCATATAGCCTCTTGATCGCTTCCAGGAAACTACGTCATTATTTCCAAGCTCCTCCGGTCATCATATACACCGATCAGCCACTCCGACAAGTCCTACAACGACCTGAGACATCTGGACGATTGCTTAAGTGGACCATTAAGCTATGCTAGCTCGACCTAAACTTCCAGCCCAGGAAATCAATAAGGGGACAGACATTAGCAAACTTCATCGTTGAGTTCACGATCGCCAAAGAGGATGTGCTAGATAAAAAAGCCAGCCCCTCAGAACAAAAGCTAGAATCTAGCAAATGGAAGCTGTACACAGACGGTGCTAGAAATGACTGACAGTCCGGCGCCAGAGTTGCATTAATAAGTCCTGAAAAACGACCGATTTACTATGCTCTTAGACAGGAATTTTCCGCTACTAACAATGATTACGAGTACGAAGCCCTGATTGCCGGGATGAAGTTTGCTAAGGAATTGAGAGTAGCGACAGTGGATATCTTCTATGACTCTCAAATTGTTGTGTATCAGGTTCGGAAGGAGTTTAAAGCGAAAGGACCTCGACCGGTTGCTTAAATGGAAAAAGTAGAGGAGTTGTTTGTAATTTTCTGGATTTTTTGGACTTTGTTAAGTGATAAATTTTGATTTATATCAATGATTAATTAAGTTAATTATAATTTGAGTTAATATTTGAGAAATATTCAAATTGATCCTTTTTTCCTATGTATATGTATTTATATGAATATATATATATATATATATATAAATTATATATATATATGTTTGTTATAAATATATATTTAATATATGTGTATATGTAAAATAAGAAAATAAGTAATGTTTTACATTTTAAATTGGATCTTTGCTTATGTAAATATAATTAGCTTAAGTAAAAAGTCTTCATTACTTCATATTGAAGGGAGAATAAAGCATATGATGGATTTAAACCTTTTACACTTAAGATCTATAATCGTTTATTGAAATTACTTGCTTTATTTTCAGGTATGCCATCTAAATCAATAAGGCAACTAGACAATATAACTTAGGAGGCTTAAAAATGCAGTATTCCTTTAAAATCTAGGTGTACATTGCCTGGTGATACATTGAACTTCACTGACCTACATCTAAAATCATCAAAACAACTAGCACTTAGCATACTCCTTTCCAAAAGCTAAGAAATAGTGACAATTTCTTAAGATCAAAGCATGATACTGTAAACATCAATTCATACATATGCTGAACATTAAGGCCGATCATAGATAGCTGGGAGCAATCACATCTAATACCTAGGCAAGTCTGTTTCTTTTTTAATAAATTTGTATGTAGCTTCAAGCTATAGATAGGTTGAATTTACTTAACACTTAAGTATGCTTTCCAATCAATGTTTGCACATGGTTTTCGTACACTGTATCTCACTTCTACATCAACCTGCATCCATGAAATCAAAAACCGGACTAGCACCTAACCCCTAGTATTGGTTTCAACGTGTGCATAAAATCAAAGTAGATCACTAGTTGCTTAATAACTAAGCATTTCGTTTTTAATTGTTTCATATATATGACAAGTACTATTTGGCCGTAACATCTTGTCCTGAAGGATGTTCATATCCTAGCTATAGACATATTTTATTCAATTTGCCTTTGAAACAAGAGATTGTTTTCTTTTTGAAAACTGATTTTATCCCTTTTAAATCAAACAAATATATAGCCGCTACCCTAAACTACTATTCTACCCACAAGAAATTAAATGCTTCAATATTTTATCCAAGATTTCCACCTATAAAAAGATACCAGAACACGCACATTTACACTCAATACATTCATTTATCTTTCGAAGCAAAATTAAGCAAGGAAAACTAAAGAGAAAACTCAGGCAATACAAAGAACAGTGAAGACCCAATTTGTGAGTAAACACACCTTTTAATCCATGTTAAACCTTTGCCTTGTTTGTTATTGAATATTTTATAGTAGTTAGTTTGTTATACATCATCTTTAGACCCTGCATATCGATCTGTTGTGATATGAACAATGTAAAGCACTTAAACAAACTGCTGAGCATATAATAGAAGTGAATTTTATACCCTGTGGATCAAAAAATCCATGACTTGAATCCAAACAAGTTGTGAGATTTAGTTTCTACACAATAATAGTTGATATACATCTAGAGTATATAGTAAAAAATAGTTTCGATACATATAAGTATATATATTCTCAGATATGAAATCTTTCCAGTATCCAAATTCTAAAACACTGATTTTTTGACAATCATGGACTTGAATTTCAGACAAATCAATTTATTCGCATATTAAAATCATGAATTTTAGTACAAGTTTCATGACTTTTAATATGGTATCCCCGAGATATTTTGAGTTAACTAGAAAAGCTTGTTAGATCGATTTCTGTTGATCCTGAAGTTCGAGCACCATGGCACAAAGCCTGGAGTGGTGTGAGGGTTCAGGAAACAAGGGAAAAATAGTCGATGGTTTTTGAGTTATATCCAAGTTTAGGTTTTAGATTGTATTTTTGGATAAGAGTTTGGAGATAAACCACGACACCGATAGATGATCGAGTTCTGGGATATTCGGGGAGGAGGTCGGCTAAGATGTCGACATCACATAGTGAAAGTCTGAAGATGATCAATGGTGTTTTGTAGGTTAGGATATGATCAAGGGTTTTAGGCGTGTGTTCTTGATTGTTCGGCTGAAGCAGGTTTTTCGGTCTAGTTCACCGATAATAGGTTGAAGGGTATGGGATGACTCAGGGGAAGTATATATGCGATGGGATAAGTGAGAATTCTTGCCTATGGGTTGTTGCGTTTGTGCATGTGCACAATGAAGTTTTTTTTTGGGTACATGAGAGTGAAATGAGTAACAGTAGGTAAAAGAAAAGGAATAAAAGGCATCACAATAGAAAGAAAAGGAAGATGAAGTAAAAAGAAAGGTAGCAACATTAGTAAGTGGACTAAATGGGTGTGTGGGTTCTAGATTCCTCTTTAGTCAAACACAAGTCTGTGTAAATGGGTCGCGGAGTAAGCTACGTAGGAGGGCAGAGTTCACTGGATTACCTTTTTTCGAGTACTAACTGGTGAAGAAATCAACTTCTACGAGTACAGGGAAATTGAAAGAGATTCCAGTAGGCATTCATGGAGATGCTGGCAACAATTAATTCAGAGCCGATGGCCAAAACACCTGAAACTTCATTTCTGACCAGCCGTCGACTAAGGTTCACACTGCTCCAGGTGGTGGTTCTTCCCTTAGCTATTCGTTTGACAATAGTGGCCAATGAGAGTGGTCATCTATTCATAATGCGGTTGTAAAACAATGGCAGTATAGTGTTCAAGCAGTTAAAAACAAAACACAATTACGTGTTTGCACAAAATGGTTCTACTGCTATATCTATATTTGTGTGAAGTTCGGTATAATAAAGAAGATGGGGCTTTCTGGACCATGCAAGGATTAACACAAAATAAGTATAATATAAAAGAAAATGAATGGGTGGGCTTGGGCTAGGAGAATTGATAGCAGGCCAAAATTAAAACAAAAGAATTAAAACAAAAGAAAGAATAAAGAAGAGGAGGCGGGCTTGGGCCGAGAAATTGGGGTGCAAGTATAGGTAGAAGAAATAGGAAAGGTAGAAATTAAGGAAAAGAAGAAATAAATAGAAAATAAGAAGAAGAAGGAAAGTAAGGAGGGAAGGAAATCAATAAATAAAATGAATGTATTGTCTAAAATCTCCAAATATTAATTGTTTGTTTAAGATAATATATAACAATAAAATATACATATGTATGTACATATATAAACATATAGGTGGTATAAATGTATCGATTTTGTGATGACAAAACAAAATAGAAAATAGCAGCAGTGAAAATAAATGTGAGATTTAACATTCATATATAAGTTATAAATCAAAGTCGTGATCAATTTAAGTAATAATAAAACTATTCATTCTAAATAAATTGAATAAATAAAGAAGAAATTAAAATAATATTGTTATAATAAAACAAATATTTTGTTTTGAATTCCCAAATTTTAAACTTAATTTAGTTGATGGTTTAAAATAGAGTAAATATATATGTATCTATATGGGAAGTAATACAAGTGTATTAACTTCATAATAACGAAATAGAGCCATAAAAATGAAGGTAAAGTTAAACAAAGCATCTATAGTTTATTAATCAAAATTATATTTAATTTAAATGTAATTAAATTATTCATTTTGAATAATTTAAATAATACAGAAAGGAGGTATACTCAGTCATTCTCATAGACCGAGAGATTTATGTAGATCTGATGTACATAATCAATGATATAACAGTGGTTGACTGTCAATAATGAGTCAAATGTTAAAATAAAACATCAAAGTCTTATTGCTCGACGTAGGTCGATAAATGTTTTTCAGAATCAAGAAATAAATTTAAAACCGGATCAACAACAAATAAATGAGATATCTGATTTGAATATAATAATTTGTTTCCCCTTAAGTATCATTTGACCCTAAAAGATACTAAAGTTGATCGTTTCAAAGAGTCCAGAATCTATATTCCACTTCGATTCGATTATTATGTGTCAGAGTTTATTAAAGACACTTGAAGATTAAGTTTTTCAAGGACTGTTCTGTTAATCCTAGGTAGAAATTGCCTAAGATGAATTTACAGAATAGTGGCTTCGGTTTGATCAATCCCAAAACAACTTGTATGGACAAATGTATGACAGAGTATATCTAACCCGATCACGTACGTTGATCTCTACGAACATATTTATGTTAGTGGTGGAGGAATTTATTTCTCTTAGCTTTATACCCGTAATATATTTTTGGGGAAATCAAATAGTGATTAGCGGATTTTTACGATGTGACATTCAAAGGAAATAACGATCTGATATATCTAAAGGTAAGTATAGCTTCAAGCTTCACAACTAGGAAATGAAAAAAATCGGGCAGGAAGCATGGCTAAGTCGGTCGCTCCCAATCAGGGTGTATTGTCACCACATAGAGAATATTAACTTTGTTACTTCTTTCATTTCTGTATCTTCCGGAAAACGGTGGCTGTGCAGCCGTAAGGTGACAATATATTCAATACACTCAAGAGAAATGAGTAGTCGGTCATGTATGGCTGGGTTACAAGATGTTCTTGTTGAACCCAATGTATTTGCCTCTAGAGATACATTGTCTAAAAGTGGTTTCATACCTTATCATAGTTGGAAACCCATTATCCATAAGTGCCAAGAGGTTTTGTTTGTATACTATGTAGGAGAATGTGAGATGCAAGCATTCTTCTAGATTCCAAATTATTTATGGAAAACCCTAAAAATTATCATAATATCTTATTTAAATATGCAAACATATTTTGTTCTCATAAGGTAAAAATCCTTCCCGTACTTACGGCGTGGTCTTATGAGATACGTTTTATTTCTTTGCTTGTTTTAAAATTCGCTTACTCATATCAGTCCCCTGACTGATCCGGAGTTTATTTTTCTGTGTTTTCACTAAACTCTTGGGTGCTCATAACACTTGTTATGAGTAAACAAGTGAACTAGGTATTAGATAACTTTTGGAATAACTGGATGAGATGGTTTCTGCAAGGAGGTCAATATATTATATCCATGAAGTTGCAAGTCAGTTGTCAGTATCTACATATAATTATAAAGTTTGTAAGTTGAAATGGGCACATAATCATGTATCTGATGTACTGTATTATGAAGTATTATGACTTTGATGTACTGTATTATGTGATATTATATTTTATTCAAGTTCCGCTACGAGATTATGATGTTTTCTTTAATTATATCTTTTATCTGTTCTTATTCTTAGATAATGGCACGACTTCCAAGGTTTTCGAAAGTTGGGTCATTACATTGTTGGACAACATAGAGCATTATAGCATATCCCATATTCCGTGGGCAAAAAATCATAAGGCTGATAGTTTAGCCAAGCAAGCAAGCTTAGATAACCCTGAAGAAATAGAAATGGTCTCGATTGAAGTGCTAACATCTCCAAGCATTGATCATATGGAAATTGACCTAGTGCTGGGAACCGACCCAGAAAGAGAATCGTGGATGACACCAATAAAGGACTTCCTGCAAAGTGGAACACTCCTGACGGAAAAGAATGAAAGACGGCCTGTGGTTCGCAAAGCATCAAAATATGCCATACAGGACGGAGTCCTTTACCAACAGGGATTTTCTATGCCATTGCCCCGATGTGTAGCATATGACGACATCTAACGCGCACTAAGAGAAGTGCACGAAGGTGAATGTGGAGACTACACCGGAGGTCAAACATTGGCAAAGAAATATTACGGTAGTCACTCTGGCCTACCGTAAACAGAGATGCAGCTGATTATTAATGACGTTGCGATCGATGCCAGAAATTTGTGAAGGTTCCTAGAGCAACTCCTAATCAACTTAAGTCAATGGTGAGTCCATGGCCGTTCGTTGTGTTGGGAATAGACATCATTGGAAGCCTACCAAAGGCAGAGCTAAGTACGCAATCATGGCCATAGACTATTTTACCAAGTGGGCGAAAGCGGAGCCATTAAATACGACCACGACAAAGCAGGCGATCTATTTTGTTGTCGAAAACATAATTTGTCGATTTGGGATTCGTATGGCCATCATAACTTACAATGGAACCCAGTTCGACAGCAAAGAGTTCAAAGATTTCTGCCAAAAATACAAAATAGAGAAGAGATACACTGCAACAGCTCACCCGCAATTGAATCGATAAGTTGAGGCAGTTAACAAAATTATTAAATCCATTCTTAAGAAGCGATTGAAGCATTCAAAAGTCACGTGGGTCGACGAATTTCCCCTAGCATTGTGAGCTTACAGAATGACCTACAAATCAGCGACTGGTTATACTCCCTTTGCACCCTCATTCGGATCAAAAGCAGTCATTCCGGTGGAGTTAGAAGTTCCCTCTCACAGGAAAACATATTATGATTCGATGACGAAAAGATCACTTCTTCTTGAGTCTTTGGACATGATCGAGGAAAAGAGAGATGAAGCAGACTTACCTGCCTTGAGGCACCAACACCAAGTTGCTCGATATTACAACATGAAGGTTCGACCACGAACCTTTGAACCTGGAGACATGGTTTTGAAATGTGTCTTCCCAACCCCTATGTTCCTGGGTCCGAAATTTGTACGACCATATGCCATTCAATGGAAACTTGACAAAGGAGCTTTCAAGCTAAAGGCCGTAGATGGTGACGAAATCCCCAGAGCGTGGAATGCTCAGCACTTACGGCACTATTTGACTTAAGATTGTATTGTTTCTTTTGTTTTATAAACTATGTAAAAATGCACGACTTGCCTAGAACAGTCTAGTTGATATAAACAAAAGATTATAAAGTGGACGTAGGCAATGATTTGGTAAAACTACTCTAAAAATATTGCGTGCCATTTACATTTATTCCTTTATATCCTATGACTGTTTTGTTCTGGGCTTAAAATATAGAACTTGAATTAGAATTGAGAGTGAGTATGGCACTCAAACCGGTGAGACTCTTCCTAAAGAATAGGGTGTAGAAGGAAAGCCGGAGTGAATGGGACGGCTGTTTGCATGATATAATATAAAGGGAGGGAAGACGACGTCCCAGACTCTAACTCTTAGGATTCGAGAGAGAGTATAAAGGAAGGGAAGACGATGTCCCCAAGGCGTGATGGTGCGCCACGATTAAAGACCGCCTAGACCACACTCTAACTTGAATATACGACAGGAGAGTATAAAGGCACTGAGAACAATTTCCAATAAGAAAGGATCCCTACCCCACTGATGGATTGGAGGCAATCTAATGTCGATCCCAATCAATCCCGAACAAACCCTGGCCATGCATTTTATTCAAGATTAATTGGGGGCATACGCATACACATCACTCCCCCTGTTGTTCACTATTTGGCTTAATAGTGCTCTTGGATATTGCATAGATTATTATTTGCAGGGAAGCTCATATGGAACCTTTTGTCTGATCTGTGATGTGATTTATCATTTGTTACTTGGATTAATAATGTTTTGACTACTAATGCATTTGATTGAAATCAATGACAAATTTGCAAATATTTTACATTGCAGGGAAACAAACTAATTTATTTAAATAAGTACAGGTTTACATAAAGGAACTGATCAAAAGATGCGAGGGCCGCACACGCTACAAGAACAGTAGGCTAGTGGAAATATAAAATAAAAAGAGTGAACTATATTTCATTTGGGCTTTGAGGAGGACATATACTTTTTAGCATCTTTGAGCTTCTCTTTCTCTTCTCGCTCAGCATCAGTAAGAAGACGTTTCTTCTTTTTCTTGCCTGAAGAGGTCACACTTGGATCGGTGGAGAATTTTTGAGCTAAGCTTCCAGTGATTGATCGAGTAGAAAGCTTAACAACCAATCCGGACTGAGGAGCAATTTTCTTGAAGGGATTGATGTTGAGGGGTTCATCAAATCTTTCCTTTGCTTTAGCTTTCAGAAGCTCATCAGTTTTTGCCTTCATTTTAGCCAAAGTCATGTTTTCAGCTTCTTCTGATCCCCCAGTTACAACAATATCGTCATCTCCCTCATTTCCATTATTGTCGCCATCGTCCTTCAAAGCATCTATCATATCTGCATCCTTGGGAGTCTCAGTACCGGACGACATGATAGTTTTATCAATAGCTTCTTCTTGCTTCTCTTCGACTTTTCCACCAGGTTTGGCACCAAAAGAATAAGAAGCAATAGCTATTAGTTCAGGAGAAAACTCGGGTTCTTTGATCGTTTGCCCAATAATATGACGGAAAGCTGAGATGACTTTAAAAAACTGAGGCTAAAAGGTAGAGATACCTTCGAATGACTTTTTGATAGGAACGGCAAGGGTTTCCGGAGTTGTTTCAGCAATTGGAGACAGGAAAGATGCTTTAGGGAGCTAGGGATGCTCGGGATCATACCCCTTTGCTTCATTAGCCCCTGAGGCAACAAATGAAGAACCAACTTTGATAGTTTCTTTTCCCTTGATCCAGCGTCTCTCCTCCTCCTTAGCAGCAGGTTTACACCCTTCAGCCAAGCGTTTCGGCTACTCACCTCTTAGATATTTCTCCATAAGTTTTTCCTTATCGATGGTGTCCATCTTAACCTGCCGTTTTTACAGTAAATAACCTGATCCCAAACATAGACCAAAGTCGTTGGATATTCATTGATCCACGAAATGTAATGTCCCGATAGTGAATCACTTGAGTGAAGAACTCTATCATGAGCTCACTATAACCGTCCAATTCCTTTTGAGCTTCAGCAAGATGAACATTAGCATCTGCAGCAGACTTAAAAGTGATGTTTGCATTCCCCTCAGCCAGAAGTTCCCTTGCTTCAACTTCCGCCAACCTAGCCTCCAGATCAGCATTCTTCTCTAATAACTTCTCTTTCTCCTACTCAATATGGGCACAAGCTGAGTTCACTTTGGTGTTTTCATACTTAGCATTGGCAATTTTCTTCTTCAAATCTATGCGTTCTTGCCTATGAGATTCGAGCTCGGTATGGTAACGCTGCTTTAGCTCTTCGTATTACTTCTTGTAGTTGTCAACATTGCACTGTGCGAGGGAAAACTTGGCTTGGGCATCTTCAAGATCCTTCTCTGCATTCTCAATGGTGTTCGAATCGAATTCAGCCATATCTTTCATGTTTTCCACATCGGTTGTCAAGTCTTGAATGATCTTGGAAAGATTGAATGAGTACCTATACATTTCCTTATATTTCTTGTCTACTAGATCTATTTTAGCTTTAACTTCATTAGCCTACTTTGAGGGTACTGTCTCGAGAGAGTGAACGAAGTGCACATTCCCAAAATGATGATCTGGAAATTTCTTTTCTAGAATTTCCAGTTTTGCTTCTTCCTCGGTGTCAAGTATCATGGGTGTCGTCGTAGTAATATCAATGTTTTGTCGCCTGGCGGGATCGAGAGCCATTTTTCCTTTTTCCAACTCTTTCCTGAACCCTTGGTTTTGTCCTGCGGATCAGAGTATTTTATAATGGCTTGCCATGAGAATGGGTTTCTTTAGGAAGAACTGGGGCTTTGGGTGGTGGCTTATCCCCTCCTTGACGGTCCTGATGACTTTTGTGCTTATCAGCATCTAATTTGCATGGGGAGCGGGAACATGAAGAATAAGGACGATTTGAATCATGGTGTCTCCTGCTACCTCTCACGCGACTGTCATCCTGATCACACTCCGTATCAGAATCGAACCTGGGCATACTTGAGCGAACGTCTCTAAGGGAGTAGTGGTGGCACAACATATTTCATGCGGATTTTCATAAAATAAACATTAGAAACCAGGATTAATATAGTACACAAGTGTTGTGAGGTGCAGTGCAAATATAGTGCATTTGTCCTAAGTGATCCCCCCAACGGACTAGAGCCTGGAGATAGGCTTGTCTGTATAGACTCCCTGGTTTTAGAGTAGCTTCCTCTTCGGATGCGGGAAAATATGGCCCCGTACCAATATCCTTAGAGGTAAAGATATTGTCAGGCAAGGGAAGTCAGATAGACCCTAAATACAAGGTCTGTGGGAGAAGATCCACCAATAGGAGAACATATAGGACAAGTCTTTGGAGGCGTCTGCCTTTCAATAATAGAAGAATCTTTCGGATTATCGTCTTGTTGCTTATCCCTGGCAGGTATATTCAAAGCTTCGTCATCTTGAACCGATAATGGGGACTTTTTGGGAGTGTGATGGGATTATCTTCTACCATTTTCCGTTTATCCCCTTTCTCAATTGAAGTCACAACTTGTCCCTCGACTAGAGGCACGTATTTGTAAGGTTTGCTTCCATGACAAAAACCCCGCCTCATGTCAAGAAAATTATGTCTATGCAGAATCTCGTCCACCAGACACTTCTTGACACTAAGGAAATTTGGATTTCCATTTAGTAGGCGGACCAAGCAGCCTTCGTATAGCTCACCTTCCTCCTTTATAAGATCGGAAACTGTCAAAATCAAAATGGTTAACACACTTGTCAATATGATTGGAATAAATGCCAGGAAATCTTTCGCTTATTGGATTTTAACCATCTTCTCACGTGTCCATCTTGATGTTTAATATGAAACCATTTAGATTTCATGTATCCCACATTAATATACCCTTCTTTCAAGATTTTCTTATTTGGCGTAGATTCAAAGAAGATAAAAGACAGAGTTCCCTTTGAACGGTGTTTGAAATGATAGAAAAAGTTCAAATCTTCAAAGGTTAGCCCCGTACATAGAATTTCCATGTATATTACATATAACATATACAAATAGGCATAAGCATTCGGGCAGAGGTGCATTAGAGCTATACGTAATCGTCTCAGAAATTCGACGACGAATGGTGGGAATGGAGGTATGGCACCAGCTGAACACATCACCTTACTAATAGCCATATACTTTTCCGGAGGAGCATGAGGTCTATCCATGCTCTCTGCCACTTTAACATCATCCCACGGGATTCCATGCTTTAAACATACTTTTCTGAGCTTTAGTTCATCGAGTGTTGAAGCCTTCGAGTCACTAAAATTCGCTAAATTGACTGCGCTTTCAAACTCATCAGGGGCTCGATAATCTCCGATCCCTCCCTCCTCTTCTTCGTCCAGTGTTACTTCACTTCTAGATGATTCCACCTCTTCATGAATAATTACTTCGAATTCTGAGCCTGAGTTTGAAAATTTTGAATCTGATGGGAGTACGTCAGGATTGTAATAACTAGACGACTCTGGAAATGTATTAAAAGATAAACATGCAGTTGGTCAATATATATTATTCAGCTACGTGCTTACTCAGTTCAGAAGATCAGTTTAAAGACTCTATCCTAACTGTCCATCGGTTTGTCTGAGTCACAGATTGATTTAAATCCAAATAAAGTTGGCTCATTTTTATTGAATCGACTCATAAATGAAGTTCATTATATATGTGTTGTAACCGGGTCGCCTACACGAATTGGCTTGCACCTAGAGATCAGCTCATGGTTAAGCTCAGCTCAAACATTGAGGATGGGTTGTGCCTAAGGATCGGCTCAGGTTAGGAAGTGGATCACGTTTTAAGTGGGCTCACATTTGAAGATTGGGTCACCCATATGAATTGACTCGCCCCTCTAAACTCACTCGCAAGCACTTAAGCTCGCATACAAGGAACGGGTTGTGTAGTTTGCGGGTACACGTTTCCTGACTAACCCGTGTGCTTGTATATGGCCACGAACGAGGATCGGTGTAATGGCCCGGATTTTTAGCCATTTAATTCTGAATATTTAAATTTGTTTTAAATGTTTTATTTGAATTACAAATTGAAATTTATAAGTAATTTATTTAATAAAATGATATTTAAACGTATAATTTATAATTAAATATAAAACGAGCTCGTAATGTCGCAGTAGTTCGTAATTTATTGTTTTGAACTTTAATTGAATATTCAGAGTCTAATATAAGTTGGATTACTATGAAATAAGAAACGTTTGAATCTATTAAACTATATCTTTCCAATGAAAGAGAAAAGTCAAGATTTCATCTTATAGATTGTGAGTTATCTCCAAATCAAATTTTCAAATAGTCGCTATGGAGTCATTTATAAATTATAATGATTTATTTTATAAATAATTCTATTTTAAATAATCTGAGTGTCGGTTTAATTTGAATTCTCGAGTTTAAAACCCAAATATGGTTATTTTGGAGTTTGATGATGTCCTAGCCATAGATGTATGATAATAATAATTTATTTTTGTTAAACTGAATTGTTTTGGAATTAATTAATATATTTATTGATTTATTTAAGCTTTAAAATAGCATTTTTGCAAATGACCTATGTTTTTGATGAAATCAATTTCATTGGATCTGTACTAGTATACTGTTGTTTTCAAATTTGGTAACATTTGGATTTATCATTTGGACGTATGTATTAAAATCACTTGTAAATCTTTAAAAGATCTTATCTGAATCTCGACTTATTTCAAACATTTTGGCTTGCAAATCTTGACTGTACACATCATATAAATATATACAAATTTGGTTGTTCGTATAAATTATTGAATACAGAATCATTCAAACATTACGGTTACGAAACCTTGCCAAATCTTTTTTCAGAAATTTTTGCGCATGACTGGTCAGACAATATGACATTTTATATGGGAGGAAAAAAATGAATTAATCATATTGAAGCTTCTGTCGAAAGCTAGTACCCATAATTTTCTATTCGATCCTATTTGGTTGTCGAACAAATTTATCGAAACGAGAAAGCAAGCTTCTCTTTTTGCATCTTCTTCCAACAGCATCATATTATCAACCAAATCTCTATTTAAATTTTTCTTTCCCTGTTGCTCAATCTCAGAAAAATTCGAACGGATTCTAAATTCATTGAAGAGATAAAGGTTAGCAACAACTAGAATTATTCTCTGAATTTTTCAGAACTGAAGAAAGGAAACTGAGAAAGAGATTATGAGGTCGGAAATTCTTATAGTCGATAGCTAGGGCTTTTGGGGTTCTTCCGAGAGCTTTGGGACGCCGGACTTGGCCTGGGATGCGGGTCCTTGATCTCGAACTATGAAGGAGAAAGGATGAGTGAGCTATGGAGGAGGGAACCATGTTTGCACTGTAAAGCGGTGGAAGGTTTAACGAAATTGTTAAGTGAAATCAGCTGATTAGTGGAGTTAGTAAAAGTAAGGAGGTGCTGGTGGATTATTGTGTTTAAACGAAGGAAGCAAGTAGGTGAGCAAGTGTATTGGAGGTGTTGCTCTCCACAGTGAAGGGGATGTGTTGTTATTGGGTGATGAATTATGGAAGAGTTTTGCAAGAGGCTTGCAGATGGGGTATTTTTGTATAAAGGAAGAAGCTGATGACCGGAACCGCGATGGTGATAAGGTGGATGTTGTTGGAAATGGGTAGGAGAATATCATGGTTAGGGTGATGGAACTATGCGCAAATGGTGAAAAGGGATGGCCCACGTAAAAGCAGTGGAACCGTGGCTATGGATTGTTGTTGTGTGGTTTGGAAGCTATACAGGAGGAGCAGAAGGCTTATATGCCTAATCATATGATTTATTGAATGATTAATTAAGGTTAACCTATGGTTTAAAGCAATTTAAAAAATTATATTATATATATAATCGATGGCTTATAAATTATATAACTTTCAACATTGTGTGGTGATGGACCCAGATTGCACGGCGAGGCAGCGTTAGGCCTGTAGAGGAAGGGAAGGTCTATCTTGATGTCTGGACTATTAGAAAGACGTTTTCTTGAATCAAAGACCTGGATAATCATAATGATGCAAATCGTGACAGCTGGAAGTAAAACCGTGATTAAGACCCTAATTTGGTAATTAAATTCAAAAATAATGAATATAGTTAACTATATTTATTTTAAAATTTATGTTCAAGGTTATAATCGTTACAACTCCGTCATACGTTGGTAGAATTTGATGAAACCAGTCCAGTTGGAATCATAGCGTAGAGGTCTATGTTGTAGAACCAATGTAGCTAAGAATGGAACTTGTAACACCCCGTATTTCTGTTAACACTAAAGTAACGAATTAAAGAATATTTAATTTTAAATATGAGAATTAAGAGAAACGGGTTACGCCATTATGTTTGTCTCGGAATTCTGGTTAAGATAGAGTCCGAGTTTGTGTGAATTGGACTTCGTATGAAGAAGTTATGGCAATCGGAAGTTTCAGAAAAATTCAAATAGATTTCAAAAATTCGAATTCAGACTCAGATTGGGCTAGGCGGGAAATTTCCCGCCAGGGCCAGGTCAACCAGGGGGTCGACTTACCCATACAGGTCGACCAGGGAGTCGACCTAGGGGTCGACCTGCCAAACCCGGGCAGATTTGTTAGATGACGATTTTCTGACTCTTGGCTGAGTCATTAGGGCTGACTTGTCACCCTATCTTGACTGAATGGCTATGGTTTATTCTAGGTTGATCGGATGGCCAAAATTAATCCTAAATTCTATATAAACACATATAGACTCAAACCCTAAAATAAAATAAAAATTTAGAACCATGGCCACCATGCTGTCACCTTGCAACATAGTATAGCCGCCACCAATTAGAGAGGAAGAAAAGCTAATCAACTCAATTCTATTTAACTCAAATCTAAACAACAACGAATTTGTCTTCTCCAAAGGAGAGCTAAATCAATTTCAGAACTCAGATTTCAGAACTCAAGACCTTCTTTGAGTTGTGAGTTCGATTTCTTTAATAAGATAATTAACAATTTATTTAGGTTGAGTTATGATTTGGGTTATATGGTTACGTTGTGAATCATTGACCGTTATGTTGTTATTTATGTTGTAAATCTATGTTGTTGTTGTCTATGTTGTAAAGCTGTGATGTTATTATCTATGTTGTAAAACTATGTTAATTGTTGGCTTATGTACAATTAATTCATAATGATGTTTCATATGCTAGTTTGGTTATGTTGTGGAACTAATTCATATGTTAAATCATATGTATGTTTAACTTGATTCATAGTTCTATATACAAGTTTGGATGTTAATTTAGATATAAATCATATGCAAGTTAATGAGAATCATATACAACCTTACATGTTTCATGACATCTATTTTATACGTAAGATTGGATCTAAAGTTTAGGCTATGACATGTGTGAGTTAGATGCAAGTTTACATCATAATTCATGTTGCATAAATCACATATGTAAGTGTGTATATATATATATATATATATATATATATATGTGTGTGTGTGTTTGGGGCATGAATCATGTAATGAAAGTTTGAGATTCCTATGCAAGTTCAAACCTTTATGTTAAAACTACATAAGTTATGAAAGTACATATGTCATACACCCATTGTGTTTGCAAGTTTAGATGCAACACGTTATTCACACATGCAAGTTCACCCCTTATGTTTAGATCTATATGCCAATTCATGTTATGACTTTTGTTCGTAAGTTAGATCTAATTTATATTCTATGCATGTTGTGATGTTTTCTCTTTATTCCATAAGTTAGACTATTCGAGTCTAACGCATATTTTACGTTAAACGAACGAACGTACAACGTGGGGCAATGGGATAATATTAAAAGATTTAATATTGAGAATTGGCATAAATGCCTTAAATGTGATGATAAATTGGTATAATTTTATATACCGTAAATAGATGGACATAATTAAGGTGTTAATTATGGACATAGTTAAATTTGTAATTGGTTGACAATTTGGATAGGGAAATTAATTCAAATTGGGGATAATTGATTATGTGTAATAATAGACCGCCTAAGACACGAGGTTAGACTCGTTTGTGGTGTAAGACTGCCCGGACCCGTCCGGCATATCGAGCTGCCACAAATGCCAGTCTAATGTGGGAGGTCTTAGGCATGAATTAAATGTGTAATAGTTGTAAAGACACGAGGTTAGGCTCATTTGTGGTGTAAGACCGCCCGGACCCGCCCGGCAAATACAGCTGCCACAAATGTTAGTCTAATGTGGGAGGTCTTTACAAGGTTACGGTCTTAATGAATTAAGAAACACTTAACCAGATAAACATGTAGTGGGACATAAGGGGGTTAAGTGGGTGCCTTGGGTGGCATGTGGAATTTAGTGGGTGCCTTGGGTGGCATTTGAAATACGATTAGATGCACTTAACTAAGATTGAAACATGTAAGAAGACAAGAATAAGAATGGGGTCAAGTGGGGAAAAACCTTAGAGGGGACCAAGCATAGGTGGAAAGCTTGTGTCATGCATGGGGGCCCTTTTCAAACTAGTAACCCATTAAGTATCTTTGTGGGCTCGACCCAAGTCGAGGACAGGACACGCGTATTGGATTTGATTGTAAGAGATCAAAACGGGTTAGCGGTGGCAATGCAAGTCCAACGGGTTCGTATGCATGTGTGGGCCCGGGCTGGTAGGTAAGATGTTGTTGCATCGTGTAGATATAAGCCGTGCATTTTTGGTTGTATCGGGTTGCCACTTTGCGGAGTCATACACCCCAATGTGGGGCCAGAAGGGGTATCTACGAGTTAGGGAGCCAATCGAATGGGGGTAGTGGGTACACCTAGTGGAGATAGGGGCAGATGACACCTATGGAGGTAGCTAGGGGTACACTAAACTACCATTAGCAGTATTAAGTTCTGTAGGTGGGATCAACCTTTAGGGTGACTAGTGGTGGTGCAGTATAGTAATTATCTTATAGTGGTTTAGGTGCGCCTTTAACGTTATCTTTGTTCGTATTATTTCCTTGTTTGCTCTGTCATACCCGATTGTTCACAGTCATTTCCTTATTTTCCAGCTTATGCCTTATCCTAATTATTTTGAAAATTATATTGTTAAAGTTATCGCACTCGCCAGACTTTATGTCTGACCCCCTTTTCTTTCCACCTCTTTTCTTCCTTTCCTCCCTCCAGGTTTGCAAGGAGGGAATACTACAGCTTAGTGTCAATTTCTTCCAGTTGCTTGAAGAGAGTAGATGTATCGCTTTGGACTCTCTCATCTTTATGGCTTTGCTTATGCTCAGTGGGGATTTATGCATCTATGTTATTTAAGTATTTGCTTCTTTATGTACTTTGAAGTTTTTGGGAAAAGACTATTGATCCTGTTGTAATGGTTTTGGAGATTACTTATGTAAACTCGCTTTTAGTTATGATGCAATAAAATAAGTTTTAACTTCCGCTGTGTTGTTTTATTTATTTATTCTTGCAATTTATCTGTTCTATACAATTATAACGCTTCATGGACATTAATGTATTCCCTTTGTGAGTGACATTAATGGACATGGGGTGTTACACGTGGTATTAGAGCTATGGTTACAAGAACAGATAAAAAGTTTTGAAAAGTGTTTTCAAAGGTATTATTTTCCTAGAAAATATTTTCAAAAACTTGTTTTAAAGAAGCTATTTTCAAGGAAAGTTTACTTTAAAATGCATAATCCTCGCAAGCCATACATCTCTCTTTCGCTTCCTTGTTTCGAAACTTTTTCTTTTTCTTTTCAGCATGTCTAGAGCATCTGAGATACCAGAGGGTGTTCATGTACCGGTTGGTTTCGTCAATATCTCGAGGCTAGGGCCGCTACTGTGGGTCCAGCCAACGTTCCTCCTCCTCCTCCCCCAGCTCCAGTCTTTCCTCCGCATGGAGATACTTTCTATAAGATATGTAAAGACTTTCGTTCGATGAGTGGAAAATCTTTTAGTGGGACTGAAACGTTCATTGAAGCTAGAAATTGGTTGAAAGAAGTGGAGGATTTGTTTGGCATTTTCGATTTGGACGAT
Organism: Allium sativum; assembly: GCA_030737875.1. Lineage (NCBI taxonomy): Eukaryota > Viridiplantae > Streptophyta > Magnoliopsida > Asparagales > Amaryllidaceae > Allium > Allium sativum. Next base: position 329,131,963 of record CM060926.1, read on the forward strand.
TGTAAGAAGGTCCAATTGGCTGCTTGGTTGATGAAGGATGAAGCTTTGTTTTGGTAGGAGGTCACTAATAGAGAGCGTCCAGTTGATACATTGCCAGATTTCAAGCGTAGGTTTGAGGCAAAGTTTCTCTCACGGGCTGAAGAGAATTTATATATGGAAAGATTTTTGGCATTGAAGCAAGAGAATCATTCAGTGAAAGAATACGTCAACAAGTTCAATCAGTTGGCGAGATTTGGCTTGGACTTAGTGAATACACCCAAAAAGAAGGCACTGAGATTTGTCAAGGGTTTGAACGAGCCGCTACATGGGTTAGCTATGACCTACATCCCTATGGCGGCTACCTTTGAGAGACTAGTTGACATGGCGCTTATGCATGAAGATGAAAAGGGCGCCAATGCTAATAAGGCACCCGAGAAGAAAGGGGATAAAAAGAAACCGCAACAGCAATAACAAAATAAGAAAGGTGGTAAAAGCAATAATGGCAAAGGAAAGAAGAAGTGCTTTAATTGTGGGACACCAGGCCATCTGAGTAAAGACTGTAGGAAAAAGAAGAAGACTGACTGTTTCCACTATGGAGAGGCAGGTCATCTAGTTAAGGACTGCCCAAGGAAACAGGGACAAGGAAAAAGAACTTTTGGAGGGCAGCTTCAGGCTCTCGTGGCACCGGGGCAGGCAAGGGGGCAGGTCCAGGCTAGTAGAAACATTTCCGTTGAGAGTTTAGTTTTTTTGTTTGATCATCCTGTCCGTACTTTATTCGATTTTGGCGCATCACATTCGTTTATCTCTACATCATTAGTTGAAACACTGCACTTAAATACTAGTCTTGTTGAGGATCCCATTGTAGTCACAAATACTATTGGTGGGTCGGCTCATTTATCCATGGTTTGTAGGGTTTTGATGTTGTCTATTTTAGGCGTTGGTTTTGAATGTAATGCTTTTGTGCTTGGTTTCTTGGGCTATGGGTTGATTCTAGGGATGGATTGGCTAGCCAGATATGGTGACATCCTAGATTGTGAACGAAGGGTAGTAAAATTGTTGACTCGTAGTGGAAAGACCCTTGATATTTCTTGTGACCCTAGAGGATCGGTAATGCTTTGTTATCTTGAGTCACTTGACGCACCCAATGATGATTTACAATCTGTTCGTATAGTTTGTGAATATGTTGATGTCTTCGATGAGGTGAGGGGTCTACCCCCAAAACGTGAGATAGACTTTCGTATTTATCTTGTAGACAATGCAAAACCAGTATCTCTGCCAGTACGCCACATGGCTCCTCGTGAGAGGAGGGAGCTCAATAAGCAAGTAGGGGAGTTGCTTGAGAAAGGGTTCATAAGACGAAGTATATCGGAGTGGGGTGCTCCAGTAGTATTTTCCACGAAGATGGATGGGTCCCTTAGACTTTGTGTGGACTATAGGGAACTTAAAACTTACTAAGAAGAATAGGCATCCACTACCGAGGATTGACGATCTCTTCGATCAGCTAGTTGGCGCCTCGGTGTTTTCACAGTTGGACTTAGACACTGGTTTCCATCAGTTGAGAGTGGCTAAGGATAGCATAGACAAGACTGCCTTTAGGACTCCAGACGGTTTCTATGAGTGGCTTGTAATGCCCTTCGGTTTGATAAACGCACACGCATACTTTGTTGACTTGATGAGTAGGGTGTTTAGGGAGTACCTTAATAAATTCGTGGTGGTCTTTGTGGATGACATCTTGATCTTTTCTAAGAGCGAGGAAGAGCACGCCCTACATCTTAGGGAAGTGTTGGAGACCCTTCGAGTGCATAACCTTAAAGCTAAATTTTCTAAATGTCACTTTTGGTGGAAGGAAGTGCGATTCATAGGGCATGTGGTTTCCAAAGAAGGGATAGCTGTGGATCCCGCGAAGGTGGTGGCCATCCAAGATTGGAAGGTCCCTAAAAATGCTACCGAGGTTAGAAGTTTTTTGCGGTTGGCTGGCCACTATAGGAAATTTATTAAGGACTTCGCAAAGATATCAGCCCCATTGACACACTTGACGAAGAAGAACCTAGTTTTCACATAGGACGTAGATTGTGATGACGCGTTCCAACGTTTAAAGAGAGCTTTGACCACAGCCCCAGTCTTAGTGTTGCCAGATGGGAGTAAGCCATTTACCGTTTATACCGATGCTTGTGGGACAGGGTAGGCGCAGTATTAATGCAAGAGGGGAGGGTAATAGCCTATGGAGGAAGGCAGTTGAGAGTGCATGAAGGAAATTACCCTACACATGACTTAGAGTTGGCCGCTATTGTTTTCACGCTTAAGTCTTGGCGCCATTATCTTCTTGGCGAGAAATTCGAATTGTTCACAGACCACAAATCACTAAAATACTTGTTCTCTCAGAAGGACTTGAACTTAAGGCAGCAAAGGTGGATGGAATTCTTAGCGTCCTACGATTTCGAGATAGCATATACCCCTGGCAAGGGTAACGTGGTGGCAGACGCCTTAAGTAGGAAAAGGTTGTTCTTGAGTCCGTTGTTTGTTGAGCGGCGAAGCTCAGAGTTCATCTCTACGTTTGACTTTAGACCTTCTATTAACATTGTACCTAGTTTTCTAGCATCCTTACAGGTCATACCTATGATTTTGGGATGGATTGGTGAGGCACAGCGAGATGACCCACAGTTGGTTGAGTTAGTAGAGAAGCTCATAAGGGGGGTCATCGAGCCATCTCAATAGGTATACCCTAGATGATAAGGGTTGGTTATGTAGGGACGGTAGACTTTGTGTACCACAAGACGAGAACTTGAGGAAGACCATTCTTGATGATGCACATCGTTCGAAGATGATCATTCATCCCGGCGGGGACAAGATGTACATGGACATGAGACGAGTTTACTTTTGGGCCGGAATGAAGAAGGACATGGCTGAGTTTGTCGCTAGATGCTTGGTGTGCCAACAAGTAAAAGCAGAGCAAAAGAAGCCCAGTGGGTTGCTTCACCCATTGGATATCCCACAATGGAAGTGGGAGAGTGTCTCGATGGACTTTTTGACGGGTTACCGAGATTGAGGAAGGGTAATACGGGGATTTGGGTCATGGTAGACAAACTTACTAAGAGTGCACATTTCATTCCAGTGAAGAGTAAGAGGACTGCTCCATTGTTAGCCTTCGTATACATTCGAGAGATAGTTCCTTTGCACGGTCTTCCTTCTAGCATAGTGAGTGATCGTGATCCTGTCTTTACTGGCGAGTTTTGGAAGAGCTTGCAAGAGGCGGTAGGGATTCAGTTATGTTTGAGCACCGCATATCATCCTCAGATGGACGGCCAGACCTAGAGGGTAAATCGTATTCTACAGGACCTTTTGAGGCTACGTGTTTTAGATTTCGGAGGTGCATGGGAGGAGCATATTCCCTTGGTGGAGTTAGCATATAATAATAGGTTTCAGTCTAGCATTGGCATGGCATCTTTTGAGGCTCTTTATGGAAGGCCTTGCCGTTTGCCTACATGTTGGTGGGAATCTACGGATAAGATCTTACTTGGACACGATATGATTAGAGAGACTTCAGAAAAGATCGATTTGATTTGAAGAAGGATGAAGACGACGCAAGATAGGAAGAAATCGTATGCGGACAAGAGGAGGACAGACCTTGAATTTGATATTGGGGACATGGTCTTTATCAAGGTATCTCCATTACGGAATGTTGTTCGCTTTGGGTCCGTTGGTAAGTTAGCACCAAGGTTCGTAGGGCTGTTTTCTATTAAGGAGAGGATAGGACAGATGGCGTATAAAGTGGAGTTGCCCGAGAGACTTAGTGGTGTACATGACGTATTCAATGTATCACATTTGAGGAAGTTCTTGCATGAGACCGCGGAAGTGGTAAAGCCGAGCGTGCTTAGAGAGGTGGAGATAGAGCGTGATGCAATGATTCGACGAGCTCCTATATGCATTCTTGGGTCGGAGATTAAGAAGTTGAGGAATTGAGAGGTCAAGCTAGTCAAATTGCAATGGGGAGATAATGAGAGCGACGCAACTTAGGAGACAGAAGAGAATATGCGTTCATTGTACCCTTTTCTTTTCGAAGGTGTGTCTTTTAATTTCTCCTTTATCGCTTAGCTTGTAATTGTTCTATCTTAAGTATGTCCTCTCGCTAGTATCTTTGACCTTTAGATAGGGTAGTCCTATGGTTGAAACATGTGTTTGAGACATGTTATGTATGATGGATGCATGTGGATGCAAATGTTTGTTAGTGGTTGCTCGTGGATGCATATACACACACTTTAGGCACTAGATCGGCTCAGTCACTTTCATATTGCATATTGCATATAAATGGATGTATTTAGTAAAATGAATGTACATTAAATGTGTATATCATATGGATGTTGCATTTAAATGAATGGTTGTGCACACATGTAGTAATGATATGTGTATGGTTCTTTGCATACATGATGGATACATGGCACTATCATTATTTGCATTAAGGAGGTCGACTGAATCAGTGGACCGCCTGATTTTTGCATTAGTATACGAACATATACACACACACACTATGCATATGTACATGAAAAGCATTAGAAATATTGTAAGGACCATGGTTGCTAGTGATTGATGGTTGAGTAGATGGATGATTGGATGGTAGGATACGTTCTTCTTGACTTAGAGATTTCGAGGACGAAATCCTTTAAGTAGGGGAGAATGTAACACCCCGTATTTCTGTTAACACTAAAGTAACAAATTAAAGAATATTTAATTTTAAATGAGAGAATTAAGGGAAACGGGTTACGCCATTGTGTTCGTCTCGAAATTCTGGTTAAGATAGAGTCCGAGTTTGCATGAATTGGACTTCGTATGAAGAAGTTATGGCGATCGGAAGTTTCAGAAAAATTCAAACAGATTTCAAAAATTCGAATTCAGACTCAGATTGGGCTAGGCGGGAAATTTCCCGCCAGGGCCAGGTCGACCAGGGGGTCAACCTACCTATACAGGTCGACCAGGGGGTCGACCTGCCCCCCTCCCCCCTAGGGCAGATTTGTTTGATGATGATTTTCTGACTCTTGGCTGAGTCATTAGGGCTAACTTGTCACCCTATCTTGACTGAATGGCTATGGTTTATTCTAGGTTGATCGGATGGCCAAAATTAATCCTAAATTCTATATAAACACATGTAGACTCAAACCCTAAAATCAAATAAAAATTTAGAACCATGGCCACCATGCTGTCACCTTGCAACCTAGAATAGACGCCACCAATTAGAGAGGAAGAAAAGCTAATCAACTCAATTCTATTTAACTCAAATCTAAACAACGACGAATTTGTCTTCTCCAAAGGAGAGCTAAATCAATTTCAGAACTCAGATTTCAGAACTCAAGACCTTCTTTGAATTGTGAGTTCGATTTCTTTAATAAGATAATTAACAATTTATTTAGGTTGAGTTATGATTTGGGTTATATGGTTATGTTGTGAATCATTGACCGTTATGTTGTTATTTATGTTGTAAATCTATGTTGTTGTTATCTATGTTGTAAAGTTGTGATGTTATTATCTATGTTGTAAAACTATGTTAATTGTTGGCTTATGTACAATCAATTCATAATGATGTTTCATATGCTAGTTTGGTTATGTTGTGGAACTAATTCATATGTTAAATCATATGTATGTTAAACTTGATTCATAGTTCTATATGCAAGTTTGGATGTTAATTTAGATATAAATAATATGCAAGTTAATGAGAATCATATACAACCTTACATGTTTCATGACATCTATTTTATGTGTAAGATTGGATCTAAAGTTTAGGCTATGACATGTGTGAGTTAGATGCAAGTTTACATCATAATTCATGTTGCAAAAATCACATATGTAAGTATATATATATGTTTGGGGGCATGAATCATGTAATGAAAGTTTGATATTCCTAAGCAAGTTCAAACCTTTATGTTAAAACTACATAAGTTATGAAAGTACATGTGTCATACACCCATTGTCTATGCAAGTTTAGATGAAACACCTTATTCACACATGCAAGTTCACTCCTTATGTTTAGATCTATATGCCAGTTCATGTTATGACTTTTGTTCGTAAGTTAGATCTAATTTATATTCTATGCATGTTGTGATGTTTTCTCTTTATTCCATAAGTTAGACTATTCGAGTCTAACGCATATTTTACGTTAAACGGACAAACGTACAACATGGGGCAATGAGATAATATTAAAAGATTTAATATTGAGAATTGGCATAAATGCCATAAATGTGATGATAAATTGGTATAATTTTATATACCATAAATAGATGGACATAATTAAGGTGTTAATTATGGACATAGTTAAATTTGTAATTGGTTGACAATTTGAATAGGGAAATTAATTCAAATTGGGGATAATTAATTATGTGTAATAATAGACCGCCTAAGACACGAGGTTAGACTCGTTTGTGGTGTAAGACTGCCCGGACCCGCCCGGCAAATCCAGCTGCCACAAATGCCAGTCTAATGTGGGAGGTCTTAGGCATGAATTAAATGTGTAATAGTTGTAAAGACACGAGGTTAGGCTTGTTTGTGGTGTACGACCGCCCGCACCCGCCCGACAAATACAGCTGCCACAAATGTCAGTCTAATGTGGGAGGTCTTTACAAGGTTACGGTCTTAATGAATTAAGAAACACTTAACCAGATAAACATGTAGTGGGACATGAGGGGGTTAAGTGGGTGCCTTGGGTGGCATGTGGAATTTAGTGGGTGCCTTGGGTGGCATTTGAAATACGATTAGATGCACTTAACTAAGATTGAAACATGTAAGAAGAGATGAATAAGAATGGGTCAAGTGGGGAAAAACCTTAGAGGGGACCAAGCATAGGTGGAAAGCTTGTGTCATGCATGGGGGCCCTTTTCAAACTAGTAACCCATTAAGTATCTTTGTGGGCTCGACCCAGGTCGAGGACAGGACACGCGTACTGGATTTGTTTGTAAGAGATCAAAACGGGTTAGCGATGGCAATGCAAGTCCAACGAGTTCATATGCGTGTGTGGGCCCGGGCTGGTAGGTAAGACGTTGTTGCATCGTGTAGATATAAGCCGTGCATTTTTGGTTGTATCGGGTTGCCACTTTGCGGAGTGATACACCCCACTGTGGGGCCAGCAGGGGTATCTACGAGTTAGGGAGCCAATCGAATGGGGGTAGTGGGTACACCTAGTGGAGATAGGGGCAGACGACACCTATGGAGGTAGCTAGGGGTACACTAAATTACCATTAGCAGTATTAAGTTCTGTAGGCGGGATCAACCTTTAGGGTGACTAGTGGTGGTGCAGTATAGTAAATATCTTATAGTGGTTTAGGTGCGCCTTTAACATTATCTTTGTTCGTCTTATTTCCTTGTTTGCTCTGTCATACCCGATTGTTCATAGTCATTTCCTTATTTTCCAGCTTATGCCTTATCCTAGTTATTTTGACAATTATATTGTTAAAGTTATCGCACTTGCCAGACTTTATGTCTGACCCCCTTTTCTTTCCACCTCTTTTCTTCCTTTCCTCCCTCCAGGTTTGCAAGGAGGGAATACTACAGCTTAGTGTCAATTTCTTCCAGTTGCTTGAAGAGAGTAGATGTATCGCTTTGGACTCTCTCATCTTTATGGCTTTGCTTATGCTCAGTGGGGATTTATGCATTTATGTTATTTAAGTATTTGCTTCTTTATGTACTTTGAAGTTTTTGGGAAAAGTCTATTGATCCTTTTGTAATGGTTTTGGAGATTACTTATGTAAACACGCTTTGAGTTATGATGCAATAAAATAACTTTTAACTTCCGCTGTGTTGTTTTATTTATTTATTCTTGTAATTTATCTGTTCTATACAATAATAACGCTTCATTGACATTGATGCATTCCCTTTGTGAGTGACATTAATGGACATGGGGTGTTACAGAACTATTGGAATTTCGGAGGAAAAATCATACGCCTGTTTGATTTTAAGCGAAATAAAAGCCGAATCATCAACTACAAAACAAGATGAGTAAACTCACTAACTCTGACTCATTAATATTTTTATATAAACAAGATTTAAATTTATTTATAGCAATTATATACTGTGTGATGGTTGTTTGGTTGCATAGTTGATAAAATTGGTTGATATAGTTCTATCATTAATCGATTATTAATTCTGTTCACCATGATATTTCATATTGATGTGAAATTAATGTTATTTATATTCATTAACATCTATGGATGCAGGAAACAGGTTGGCGGGATCCAACTGGATTCCTCAACATTCTATTTATTGTTTTTAATTTATTTGTTATATATGATGTGATATATGATCACTGATTGATTATGTTGTGTTTGGGTTACCCTACCTCTAGAATTTTGGTATTCAAAATACCGAAAAATATTTTGGATGTAGAAGAGGAATTTAAACTTTTAAAAAAAGGGAAATTATCTCCGAAATAGGAAATTAATTTTGAATAGATTGGAGAATTGAAACTTGTTTTAATGAATAAAATGAGTAACTGAATTATAAATGATGTTTATGGATTATCATTGGATAATTATTGTTTGGTTTGAAATCGGTGTTTTATAATCAAATGTAGAACCACTATAAGGTTTTAAAAAGAGACTTTAAATAGAAATCTGTTTTGACAGATAATTTGAGAAGATTAACTTATAAACAACATTTATAAATTTAGTAAATGTCCACTTTGGAATAAATTGAAATATAAATTCAACTTTTCAATTTATATAGAAAATGGAAATTGGGTTTGAAATCGATATTTTGTAACTGGATTGAACTTAGCAGTTATAAAGAAAATTGTGAATGAGATTATAAATGATTGGAATAAAATTAGACTTGTTTGGAAAATTCTGAATAAAAGTGATAAATAGAACATGGGTTTAAGGGAATATTTTTAAGTACGAAAATCAAACTGATTTGATGGTATATAAAAGAAATATATTCACAATTAAAGTGAATAAAGTTAAAGGAAATATTTTGCAAATAAAACATCTCTAAAGGAAATTTAGATTTGAAATATGAATCCAAATTGGAAATTGAATGGAAAGGGTAATGGGTAATCGTTTTTAAAAGAAAATGATGAATTTAATTCAAAATTTGAAATATAAAATAAAGTGTGATAACGTTTTGTAGAGTAGAATGGTTATAAAAGAATTTGGTAATGATTTGGAAAGGATAAATTCAAAAGTGGATTTTGAATTTGAATTAACTTGAAATGGTAGATAAAATGCCGAAGTTCGGAATACAGATCGAATATAGATTTTTCGAGAGAAAGTTGTTTATTTGAATCCAAATATATTGAATTTAAGGAAGCAGTTATTTTTACTTTCCGTTTAAATAAAATGTAATTAATTAATTATTTACTTATTAATTTAATTATTGTAATTAATAAGTACAAGTTATATAAAAAGAATATTTGGAAACAGCGATTATAACGCTGTTGTAATAAATGTTTTGTAAATATAAACAACGATTTTAACGCTGCCATTATAGTTAATGTTTATAAATCAAATATTTGGAACCAGTGATTTATAACGCTACCGTTATATAAAATGTTTTATAAATCAAATATTTGGAAACAACGATTTATAACACTACCGTTATAATCAATATTATTCGTAAAAGAAGTAGATTTGTAGATTGAATCTGAGAGCCACATAAGCGATGTTTTGTTTGAAGTTTAAGCTTTGACTATTTCAAAATTGAGAATGTTGTTCAATTAAGGTCTGAGAGGTAATTATACCCCAACTTGATTGACTTCATGATTGATGTAGGAATGGTTAAGGTTCGATAGTAAAGATTGGTTAGCAATATGGTTAGTTAATAAATGATTAATGGGTTGAGTTATAATAATGATGTTTTATAACATCGCGTTAATTTAAAGGATTTAGAAATGTTCCCCAAATTAAATGAGAAATATTTTCTACGCATAGAAAATGAAATGAATTAGTCAACGAGGAGTTAAGAAATGGAATATGGAAATATTTTCCGATATTAATAAGATATATTTTCTGAATATAGAAAATGAGGATTTATGAATATTTAGAAATGTTTTTTAATTGGAATAAGAGATATTTTTCTCGAATAAAGAAATTAGGATATTGGAAATGTTTTTCCAAGAATCGAGAGAGAAAATAAAGCTTTGAAAGAATCTGGTAGGGAAAAAAAGGATTTTAGTATCGATAATACAGTAAGGAATTAATATAAAAGGAGCCAGTATTGGTTGATGCTTGATTGGTAGAATTTCTTTTCGGAAATAGGACCATTGATTGTATGGATGATCCTTTGATAGTTAAATCACCGACTATCAAAGTTTTTGATTTATTTTATACCTCAATTGTCATTATAGAGAGACCGGGATCAGATTAAATATCTGAAAACCACTCCGTATTGGCATAAACGTTACGAATCAACTTATGCTGAAGATAATTGAAGACGGAGTAAAGTGCAAGGGATGTTCTGTAAATCCTAGGTAGAAATTGCCCAAGTTGGATTAATAAAATGGTGCCTTCGGTTTGTCCAGTCCCAGGACAACGTATATGGACGAATGTCTGACGAGGTGACATTCAAAGTAAATGGTGACAAGATGTTCTAAAAAGATAACCTTGACCTCAAACCTCATCACCCAGGAAATGACGAAAATCGAGCAGACAATATGGCCATGTGGGTCATTCCCATTAGGGATATTATCACCCGATCTTGAGAAAATTCAATTGCTTCTTATTCTATTCGTTGATGTATGCTTTCGGTAACGGTTGCTGATCACAACCGTTGGTGATAATATGCTCGATACACTCAAGTTAAATGAGTGGTCTACCATGTGTGGGCCGAATTGCAAGACGTTCTTTTTGAACCCAGTGTATTCCCCTCTAGAGACATACTATCGGAAGGTGGTTCCATACCTTGTCATGTTGGAAATCCAATCTTTAATAAGTGCCCTGCGGTTTTTGATTTTATATTATATATGGAGCGTAAGATGCAAGCGTTCCGCTAGATTGCTATTTATTTGATTTAGACACTATTATAATACCACTGAATTTTGATATCAAAAGTATTTTTTGTTATCGTAACGTAAAAACCATCCGTGTTTATGTGTGGATCGGTCTTACGATTATCATTTCTTTCGGATGGATTTTGAAAGTTAAACAAATGGTTGGAGTTTACTCGCACCAGTCCCATGACTGACCCAGAGTTTATTTTGTTTATTTTCCCTAAACTCTTCGGTGCCCAAATTTGTACGGGCAGTCAAGTAGTCGGGATTTTTCAGATTCACTTAGAGGAGCTTGAAGCAGGAGGCTTCATCGATCAGCTTTGGACTATCATTATTTTCCGTTGTGTACTACGTTGTATTGGGAAACGGGTGTTATAACTGTTCCAGAAATGGCTATTGTGCTCCGATAATGGTATGTATATACAGTTACCGAATTTGTGTTTCAAAAAGTTATATGATAAACATAATTCGTTCCGCTGTGAGTTTGTGATCTTCGTTTTCTTCCATTCTAATATTTCTTTCTTTCTATTTCTCATCCTCTAACTTCTTTCTAATAATGATTCTTATTTCTATGCAATTTGGGTTGGATTTGTGGTGTTATTAGTCAACTCAAAAGGTATGGAAATTCGAGCCATTACATTTGGTATCAGAGCTGAAGGTTGAGTAATAGCCTTGGCTTTGTGGCGTGATTCAATAGAGATGGGGTTAGTAATACCCTATATTGAGTTTTAGGGTATATATATGAGAGCATATTTGTAGATTTGATATGAATTGTTTTTATATTGTGTTGACTGGCTTGTTGAGTGGTTTATGAATTCTGGTCGATACAGAATGTACAACTGTATCGATAGGTGTTTCTAAACTCTCAAACAAAGCAATTCGTTACAATAATGTTTTGAAATGGGCAAATGAAATAATTTTGCCCAAAATTATTTTTTATATAAAAGGAATAATTTAGGAGTTATTATATGTGAATGTGTTGATTGTTATTACAATCAAATGGAATTATGAAATATTGAAATGGTTATATAATTTGTATACGGATAATGTATACAAATGAGATAAACCAAGATTAAGTTCAAACTAGAATTGGAATTTAAATTCTGGGTGTTTAGAAAATATTTTTTGAAATATTATAAAGTAATATAACATTACTTTAAAGTGTTTTTGAATAAGAATGGTTTAAATGGATTTTTAAAGGGATTAAGCACTGAAATCACTTCAATGGCGAGAAAATAATTCTGATAATGGATTGTGACATTATCGGTATTCATTTTCAAGTTTCTGAGTGATGGATTGCTACCATAGTAATTTGGGAGTGAAAAATTTGTTTGAAAAGGACAAGATGTTTTAGAAATTCAAATGTTTTGAATTGAGTTGATTATAAACATATGTATATAAGTATATGTGATTTCAAACTAATTTAGAATAAAACCCAGAAATTTGAATTCAGAAATTAAAATTTAACTTGTATAAGTTGAATAGATTGAATTGATGAAAATGTATCAAAGGAATTGAAATTTAACTTTAGTTAAACAAAACTAGACTGGATTAGAAATAATTCCGAATGAAATTAAATAAAGTGAAATGTTGAGTTTTGAATTATTATTACGAATTCGACTTATGAATAAGCAAGTTGAATATATATTGAATGTTGTCAATTGGAATTGAATTAGATTCAAGTATAATAAGTGGATTGACTTAAATAGAAATCAGATTTGAATTGATAACACGGAAGTGAACCAATCAGAAGTTGAAAAAAAAAGAGAAATTGGAAGTTGGATTGATTTGAAACCAATTGGAAATGGATGAATGTATGCTGAGAAGATATTGAATGGAAGCAAATGCAAGAGATAGAATTATGCCCGACAAAAAGGTACATGTTTACAATATTACTCGGTTTTGATGATTTTATGAGCCTATGGGATAAGCCGCTTGACTTTTTGATTTTCTTTTGGATTGGAGAAGGCCTAGAAAGATGAGTTATGGTTGTACCGACTGAGCCGTGCAAACGTGATGCTGGCGAAATTTTTTGAAAATTTAAAGAGTTAGAAAATTTTCTAGAAATTTTTGATAATTTAAAATCGATTGTTAATTATAATTGAAATTAGAAAACCAGAATTGGTTAATAAAATTTCAAATGGAATAAGGAAATTGATAAATGGATTTAAAATCAAGTGGAGTGGGTGTGAATATGCAAAAGAGCATATGGATTGAAGGCAAGAATGTGTTGATGGACTGTCCAAAAATGGTGGACAGATCATTTGGAAAGAATTATGAATGGTCGAGTATTGGTATGAGAATTCAAAGGTCGGGTAAGAACTGGGTTATGAAGACATGAAATGTAAGAACTGAGTCATGAAGATATGGAATATAAGATTTCAACTAGGTAGGTTATGAGGAGTTAGAGTTATAACATTTTTACGGCTTAGCAATTTCGAGGACAAAATTATTTTAAAGGGGAAGGACTGTAACGGCCCGGATTTTTAGCCATTTAATTCTGAATATTTAAATTTGTTTTAAATATTTTATTTGAATTACAAATTGAAATTTATAAGGAATTTATTTAATAAAATGATATTTAAACATATAATTTATAATTAAATTTAAAACGAGCTCGTAATGTCGTGATAGTTCGTAATTTATTGTTTTGAACTTTAATTGAATATTCAGAATCCAATATAAGTCGGATTTCTATGAAACAAGAAACGTTTGTATATATTAAACTGTATCCTTCTAATGAAAGAGAAAAATCGAGATTTTATCATATAGATTGTGAGTTATCTGCAAATTAAATTTTCGAATAATCGCTATGGAGTCGTTTATAAATTATAACGATTTATTTTACAAATAAACGATTTTAAATAATCTGAATGTCAGTTTAATTTGAATTCTCGAGTTTAAAACCCAAATATGTTTATTTAGGAGTTTGATGGTGTCCTAGCCATAGATATACGATAGTAATAATTTATTATTGTTAAATTGAATTATTTTGGAATTAATTAATATATTAATCGATTTATTTAAGCTTTAAAATAGCATTTTTGCAAACGACCTATGTTTTTTATGAAATCAATTTCATTGGATTTGTACTAGTATACTATTGTTAGATTTCAGATTTGGTAACAATTGGATTTATCATTTGGACATATGTACTAAAATCACTTAGAATTCTTTAAAGATCTTATCCGAATCTCGGCTTATTTCAAACATTTTGGCTTGCAAATCTTGACTGTACACATCATATAAATCTAAACAAATTTGGTCGTCCATATAAATTATTAAATACAGAATTGTTCAAACATTGCGGTTACGGAGCCTTGCCAATTTTTTTTAGAAATTTTTGCGCATGACTGGTCCGACAATATGACATTTTACATGGGAGGAAAAAAATTAATTAACCATATTGAAGCTTCTGTCGAAAGCCAGTTCATTCCTTTCTTCTGAAGCCACTCCGAATCTTTAAAGAGAAGCCTGCCTTTTCTATTATATAAACCGTGACCATCTTTGAGCATACTTTTAATCCCTAAGTCCCCAATTTACTCTTCTATTTCCACGTTCTTTCTTTCCTTAAAACGAACTATTGCTTCCAATGATTAATCGACACTTAAGGAAAATCAACAGAAAATTAAAATTTATATGAAAAATTGTGCTTTCTGATTCATTATGATACTTGAATCGAGGGCTTTTCGCTGGTACCCATAATTTTCTATTCGATCCTATTTGATTGCCGAAAAAATTTACCAAAACGAGAAAGCAAGCTACTCTTTCTGCGTCTTCTTCAAACAGAATCGTATTATCAACCAAATTTCTATTTAGATTTTTCTTTCCCTATTGCTCAATCTCAAAAAAATTCAAACGGATTCTAAATTCATTGAAGAGAAAAAGGTTAGCAGCAACTAGAATTATTCTTTGAATTTTTCAGAACTGAAGAAAGGAAACTGAGAAAGAGATTAAGAGGTCGGAAATACTTATAGTCAATAGCTAGGGTTTTTGGGGTTCTTCCGAGAGCTTTGGGACGCCAAAATTGACCTAGGATGCGAGTCCTGGATCTCGAACTGTGAAGGAGAAAGGATGAGTGGGCTATGGAGGAGGGAGCCGTGTTTGCATTGTAAAGAGATGGAAGGTTTAACGAAATTGTTAAATGAAATCAATTGATTAGTGAACTTAGTAAAAATAAGGAGGTGTTAGTGGATTATTGTGTTTAAACGAAGGAATCAAGAAGGTGAGCAAGTGTATTGGAGGTGTTGCGTTCCACAGTGAAGGGGATGTGTTGCTACCGGGTGATGAATTGTGGACGGGTTTTGCAAGAGGCTTGCGGATGGGGTATTTTTGTAAAAAGGAAGAAGTTGATGACTAGAACCGCGATGATGATAAGGTGGATGTGCTTGGAAATAGGTAGGAGAATATCATGGTTAGGGTGATAGAACTGTGCGCAAATGGTGAAAAGGGATGGCCTGCGTAAAAGAAGTGGAACCGTGGCCATGGATTGTTGTTGTGCGGTTTGGAAGCTATACAGGAGGAGAAGAAGGCTTATATGCCTAATCACATGATGATTTATGGAATGATTAATTAAGGTTAACTTATGGTTTAAAGTAATTAAAATAATTTATATTATATATATATAATCAGTGGCTTACAAATTATATAACTTTTAGCATTGTGTGGTGATGGACCCAGATTGCACGGTGAGGCAGCATTAGGCCTGTAGAGGAAGGGAAGGTCTATCTTGATGTCTGGACTATTAGAAAGGAGTTTGCTTCAATCAAAGACCTGGGTAATTATAATGATGCAAATCGTGACAGCTGGTAGTAAAACCGTGATTAAGACCCTAATTTGGTAATTAAATTCAAAACTAATGACTATAGTTAACTATATTTATTTTAAAATTTATGTTTAAGGTTATAATCGTTACAAATCCGTCATATGTTAGCAGAATTCGATGAAACCAGTCGAGTTGCAATCATAGCGTGGAGGTCTATGTTGTTGAACCAATGTAGCTGAGAATGGAACTATTGGAATTTCGGAGGAAAAATAAAATGCCTGTTTGATTTTAAGCAAAATAAAAGCAGAATCGTCAACTGCAAAATAAGGTGAGTAAACTCAATAACTCTGACTCGTTTATATTTTTATATAAACAAGATTTAAATTTATTTATAGTAATTCTATACTGTGTGATGGTTGTTTGGTTGATAAAATTGGTTGATATAATTATATCATTAATCGATTATTAATTCTGTTCACCATGATATTTCATATTGATGTGAAATTAATGTTATTGATGTTCATTAACATCTGTGGATGCAGGGAAACAGGTTGGAGGGATCCAACTCAATACCTCAACATTTTTTTTAATTTATTTGTTATATATGATGTGATATATGATCGATGATTGATTATGTTGTGCTTAGGTTACCCTGGCTCTAGAATTTTGGTATTTAAAATACCAAAAAATATTTTGGATGTAGAAGAGGAATTTAAACTTTTGAAAAAAGGGAAATTATTTCCAAAATACTAATTGAATTTTGAACAGATTGGAGAATTGAAACTTGTTTTAATGAATAAAATGAGTAACTGAAATTATAAATGATGCTTAATCATTGGATAATTAATGTTTGGTTTGAAATTGGTATTTTATAATCAAATGTAGAACCGCTATAAGGTTTTAAAAAGAGATTTTAAATTGAAATCTGTTTTGACCGATAATTTGAGAAGATTAACTTATAAACAACATTTACAAATTTAGTAAATGTCCATTTTGGAATAAATTGAAATATAAATTTAATTTTGAATTTATATAGAAAATGGAAATCGGGTTTGAAATCGATATATTGTAACTGGATTGAACTTAGCAATTATACAGAAAATCGTGAACGAGATCATAAATGATTGGAATAAAATTAGATTTGTTTGAAAAATTCTGAATAGAAGTGATAAATAGAATTTGGGTTTAAGCAAATATTTTTACGTACGAAAATCAAACTGATTTGATGGTATACAAAAGAAATATATTCACAACTAAAGTGAATAAGGTTAAAGGAAATATTTTGCAAATAAACATCTCTAAAGGAAATTTAGATTTGAAATATGAATCCAAAATGGAAATTGAATGGAAAGGAAATGGGTAATCGTTTTTAAAAGAAAATGATGAATTTTAGTTCAAAAATCAAAATACAAAATAAAATGGGATAAGGTTTTGTAGAGTGGAATGTTTATAAAAGAATTTGGTAATGATTTGGAAAGGATAAATTCAAATGTGGATTTGAAATTTGAATTAATTGAAATGGTAGATAAAATGCCGAAGTTCGGAATATAGATCGAATATAGATTTTTCGAGAGAAAGTTATTTATTTGAATCCGATTATATCGAATTTAGGGAAGTAGTTATTTTTACTTTCCGTTTGAATCAAATGTAATTATTTATTTATTTACTTATTAATTTAATTATTGTAATTAATAAGTACATGTTATATAAACATAATATTTGGAAACGGCTATTATAACGTTGCGGTTATAATAAACGTTTTGTAAATATAAACAACGATTTTAACATTGCCATTATAGTTAACGTTTATAAATCAAATATTTGGAAACAACGATTTATAATGCTACCGTTATATAAAATGTTTTATAAATCAAATATTTGGAAAGAGCTTTTAAAATGCTACCATTATAATCAATGCTATTTATAAAAGAAGTAGATTTGTAAATTGAATTTGAGAGTTGCATAAGCGATGTTTTTTTTGAAGTTTGAGCTTTGACTATTTCAAAATCGAAAATGTTGTTCAATTAAGGTGTGAGAGGTAATTATAACCCAACTTGATTGACTTCATGATTGATGGAGGAATGGTTATGGTTGGATAGTAAAGATTGGTTTGCAATATGGTTAGTTAATAAATGATTAATGGGTTGAGTTATAATAAAGATGTTTTATAACATCGCGTTAATTTAAAGGATTTTGAAATATTTCCCCAAATTAAATGAGAGATATTTTCTACGCATAGAAAATGAAATGAATTGGTCAACGAGGAGTTAAGAAATGGAATATGGAAATATTTTCCGATATTAATAAGGTATAATTTCTGAATATAGAAAATGAGGATTTATGAATATTTAGAAATGTTTTCTAATTGGAATAAGAGATATTTTTCCCGAATAAAGAAATTAGGATATCGGAAATGTTTTTCTAAGAATCTAGAGATAAAATAGAGCTTTGAAAGAATCTGGTAGAGAAAAAAAAAAGGATTTTAGAATCGATAATATAATAAGGAATTAATATAAACGGGGCCGGTATTGGTTGATGCTTGATCGGTAGAATTTCCTTCTGGAAATAGGACCATTGATTGTATGGATGTTCCTTTGATAGTTAAATCACCGACTATCAAAGCTTTTGATTTATTTTATGCCTCCATTGTCAATATAGAGAGACCGAGATTAGATTAATTATTTGAAAACCTCTCCGTATTGGCATAAATGTTACGAATCAAATTATGCTGAAGATAATTGAAGACGGAGTAAAGTGCAAGGGTTGTTCTGTATATCCTAAGTAGAAATTGCCCAAGATGGATTAATAAAATGGTGCCTTCGGTTTGTCCAGTCCCATGACAACGTATATGGACGAATGTCTGACAAGGTGACATTCAAAGTAAATGGTGGCAAGATGTTCTAGAAAGATAACCGTGACCTCAAGCCTCATCACCCGGGAATGAAAAAAATCAGGAAGGCAGCATGGCCATGTGGGTCATTCCCATTAGGGGTATTATCACCTGATCTAGAGAAAATTCAATTGCTTCTTATTCTATTCACTGCTGTATGCTTTCGGTAACGGTTGCTGATCACAACCGTTGGTGATAATATGCTTGATACACTCAAGTTAAATGAGTGGTCAGCCATGTGTGAACTGGGTTGCAAGACGTTCTTGTTGAACCCATTGTATTCCCCTCTAGAAATAAACTATCGGAAGGTGGTTCCATACCTTGTCATGTTGGAAATCCAATCTCCAATAAGCACCCTGCGGTTTTTGATTTTATATTATATATGGAGCATGAGATGTCAGCGTTCCGCTAGATTGCTATTTATTTGATTTAGACACTATTATAATATCACTGAATTTTGATATCAATTTTTTTTTTTGGTTAACGTAAGGTCAAAACCATCCGTGTTTATGTGTGGATTGGTCTTACGATTATCATTTCTTTCGGATGGATTTTGAAAGTTAAACAAATGGTTGGAGTTTACTCGCACCAGTCCCATGACTGACCTAGAGTTTATTTTGTTTATTTTCCCTAAACTCTTGGGTACCCAAATTTTTACGGGCAGTCAAGTAGTCTGGATTTTTCAGATTCACTTGGAGGAGCTCGAAGCAAGAGGCTTCATCAATCAAGTTTAGACTATCATTATTTTCCGTTGTGTACTATGTTGTATTTGGAAACGGGTGTTATAACTGTTCCAGAAATAGCTGTTGTGCTCTGATAATGGTATGTATATATAGTTACCAAATTTGTATTTCAAAAAGTTATATGATATAATATATTTTATTCGTTCCGCTGTGAGTTTGTGATCTTCGTTTTCTTCTATTCTAATATTTCTTTCTTTCTATTTCTCATCCTCTAACTTCTTTCTAATAATGATTCGTATTTCCGTGCAATTTGGGTTGGATGTGTGGTGTTATTAGTCAACTCAAAAGGTATGGAAATTCGGGCCATTACAATCAGGTCATTGATGCTTAACCCGACTCGCTGATACCACCAACAATCCACTCAACCCGCTCCGCTGAAGCACACCCTCCTTCTAAACCCTCGCCTAATATACCATGACCAAGCCTCAAACACGAGAACATGTGTGAGAGCTCTATCTCCATCTCCATGTCTTACAAACCACCATCTTCTTCTTTACAAATTCACACATGAATCTAAGAAGCACTCGGCCCTACGACTATCGCCTAAGTGAGGCTGAAATCACCAACATCGACGACATCGTCAGAAACGACAACAACATGGCTACAGGCGGAGGTTTGAGGAAAAATCGCATGCATTTTATTTGCAATTCGGAGTAGAGAAGTAATCAAAACAGAGAAAATCACAATTCATAAGCTACCTATTCGAATTGGATTTCAGATCTGGAAGATTTTAAGGAAAACCAAACGTAGGGTTTCAGATTTTGGAGATAAAGATGCCACAGTAAGAAGTGAATGAGAAAACATGGTTAAAACGCCTTATATATAGTGGGCATTGGGCCATCCGTGTACCCCTCGACCTGACTGTTTGTGCTAACTCAAAGGCCTAATGATGCTAGCGCTGAACTACTGGGCTTTGGTTCGTGATGGTTCACATGACAATGACCCGATCCGACACAAGTGCGGTTTCTTGGTCACGCACACAGGCGATTCTAAGACTTTCAATCCGATCCAATTAGAAGAAATTAAAAATAAAGAGGTACTTAAATGAAAATCAGTTGTTAATGATATTTTTCATCAACACCAGAAGTTGGTCAATGGGTATGGATCTAAGGTAGAGGAGTTGGTTATTTAGGTTTCGCAGGCCTGAATTGGTTCTCCACCCCTAGATGTCGAGGTTTTGGAAAGGAGGGTTACTAATCTATTGCTCTTGATAAAGGACTTTAATGGCGGATAGCGAGGGTCTCCACACCAAGCTCGCTATGAGATCTAGGCTTGTGGGGAGGGCAGAAGCTCATATGAGGGGTTTAAGTCTATAGGCAAGGGTGTTCCCTTCGACAGCAAGAAGATCCGAACAAGTATCCAAGCATTTGCGAAAAATACATAATAAATTGCAACAGGTAATGATTAAGAAAAACAGTATGACAAACTCATAGTAAGATGCTTTAGATATGGATGAACATTTTATTAATCTTTGATTTGGAATACATGACCAGAATACAAGAACTTCTTTAATTGTCCCCGACTGAGGGTTTTAAGAGAAAAAAATACAAAAATTAGCCAAAAGAAAAATCATAGAGACCCCTTAAAATGTGACCCCTGGAGTCCTATTTATAGAAAACTTGGAGACCCTTCTGCGATTGGGCCATTAGGCCTTAAGGAGCCTTTATCGACCGCCGTTTTCCTTGGTCTTGGATGTTTTCGCTTCCGGGCGCTTTGCGGTGCTAATTATGGCTTTCGCGATGAAGATTTCGGCTAGTCGGGAGCTCTTCGAGGGGAATATGTGCTTTCCGTTGTGCTAGCTTCCCAGATGGTATCTTGAGCTTCCTTGTGTGTGCTCTCAGTCATATCCTTTCAGATATAGGCATCCGTTTTTCCCGTGAATACTTAGAGGAGCCTGCCCTCATTGTGTATGTGTTTTGCTACCGGTTCGGAATCACTGTCGGCGGTGTTGAGTAGACTAGTGTGGATAGCTTGTATCCTTTCAGATATTCCGGTTTGTGTCTCGGTGCGATTTCCGGGTATAGCCTGATCATTCAGAAGGTTACTCCAGGTGACTCGCCTATTATTTTATCAATATGGCCTCTCAGTATTTATACGATCGGTGTCACGGAAACAGATTTTCGGACAATCCTTTTGCGCTCCTATCTTTGATACTCTTGAAGTTTTTGCTTCCCGAAGTATCGTTATTACCCGGGTTAATACCGAAGTTTCCTTTGGACTTCATCTGATGGATTTATTGCTTTTATCTTTCTTGGTTTCGGATCAGGATGACTTTTTGCCGTAGTATCTTATATTGGGTTGATTGTTGGAGGGATCTTGTCGGATTGACTCTATCGGATAGATCCCGACGGTTATATCCTATAGTTTTTAAGATCTTTGCTCCTAGGCAGGGTTTGGTTGATGCATCTTTCAGATCATTTCTCCTTTCTCTTAGCTCTTCATAGTATTTGACACTACTTTTTGAAGAGTTTTTTGCGAGCTTTCAGTTATTCGATACCCCTTCACCGCTAGCTCATTTCACCGTTAATTTTGATAGTAACACTTGACCCTAGTTAAGGGGTATTTTCGACTTTGCAAGTCAAAATCTTTGTCTCTTTCGAAGTTTCAATCCGAGTCCTTTGATCTTCCTTGGCCGGGAATGTTGATTGGTCTTTGTTGATACGGTGGGGATTTGGGTAAATTTCTTTGCATAATTAACACTACTTCTTCTTCACTTTTTACCTGCAACATTGATTTCTCGAACCAGATTATTTGTTCATTGAGGACTTGAAGCTTATTGTGGGAATCTTATTGCCTAAACCTCTGGTAAATATCTCTGTTTTGGTCCTTAATCTAGTAGTTAGATTGTTTTTCCCAAATTTTCTAGGGCTTTGCATGTCGGATATAAATTGTTCGAATGTTAATAACCAGGGAGGCAATTCATGGCGATCTTCTCATATGCCTTTTCCCCAAATATTAATTTTAGGGTTTGAGACACGCAATTTGCACAAAAGAATCTATTCTCTCAATTAACTAACGGGAATGGTGCTTAGAGTTGTCCCAACACTTACTATTCTGACTATCCATTGCTAATAGGTTTATATGTTATCATCTTTGAGTGCCTTATTGAGTGGGATATGAATTTTACGTGTTTACGAAATTATGTCACCTGGCAGCACTATATCTGATAAAGGGAGTCCTAGTCTATCATCTATTGACGCTTGTGGCCTGTCTCGGAGGAGGAGGTATTTCATCTTGAAGAAGTCATTGATTAAACCCAATTCTTGCCAGCTTTGGAATGGACAACGGGGAGGCTATCCCTGCTGCTTATCATAATGACATCATGCATCCTCCTGAAGGATATTTCGCTTACTCAACTGCACATATCTGGCATGGAGGCTTCTTTCCTTTTCCTTCCTTTGTGTTTTGACTTCTACAAGATTTGGAGATTGCACCCATTCAACTTTCACCAAGCACTTACACACTGTTTTATGTCTTGAAGTACTTGCTCTTGAATTGGGTCAGGCTTCCCTTACTTCTAACCTCATTCAAGAGGTGCTTACTTCCATATATTCCACGCTACCCCCTTGCGGAAGATTTTTAACAATGGTACGGGTAAGAATATACCCTGGGAAGATCAATCTTTCTTCATCAAATGTCCTGCCGGTATTTCTGGCCAACTTGCTGGTTGTCGTGAGTCCTCTTAACCCTTTGTGGGTGGCTATTTTTTCCATTTGTGACTAATCTTTAATCAGTTTCTCTCAGATTTTTCTTCTAAGAGGGTGTCTTTAACCGAAAGCGAATCCTGTGTATGTGAGCTCATTTTGAAGCTACTTGAAAAGCCGCCAGGTCGGTCCACTCTATTAACCTAGGACTAGTTGTGTCTCTATAACCTCCTCCCGAACGGACAAAAGGTCTTGTGGCGTCCACCTATTTGACTTCCTGGCTCTAAGCATTTATTGTTATATTTAGAAGTGTTTGCTCCTTTGACTCCTTTATTTCCGGGTATGTTTTGTTGATTCAATAGTTTCTTTATTGAGGACTTTTTGACACCAAAGTTCCGCGTTCTTGAATATTTCTTTGGCCTTTCGTTTGACTAGGAGTTTGACTTCGGAATCCCCTACTCTTACTGATACTTTGAATCGATCTCCTATTGTTGTTGTTAAGAGGTCGGCTGAATTACCTGTCGATCCGCCAGCTATGAAACTAAAGCTTGATATTCCTGCTTCTGTGATTTCCGGGAGTGCTTCTGGCAGAGAAACAGGAAGTGGTGTTTTCCCATTATCCCTTCCAAGTACATCTGGAGCGGGTGCAGGTGCAATGTCATGTACTCTAAAGCTTGATATTTCTGCTTATGTGATTTCCGGGAGTGCTTCTGGCAGAGAAACAGGAAGTGGTGTTTTCCCATTATCCCTTCCAAGTACATCTGGAGCGGGTGCAGGTGCCACATCATGTACTCCCGCTTCTCGGCCCGATGAGCCTTCGAGGCTCCTTGATTCTTCAATGGATTTTAGTGATCTTGTGAAACTTGTTCTTTCCAAACCTGAACTTTCTGACATCTCGTTACCTTCCACCTCGTCCGACATGGTGGACTTCTACTAGCTTTTGATAACCCGACAACTTAAAGTACAACATTCTTGTTTTTACTCTGGGCTTTCCATTTGTTGTGACTATATGCTGAATGCTTCTAATTTCCCAAACTATCAAGGAATGGCACTTGTCTAAGCCCATTCCTTCCTTTGTTACTGAAATCACTCGGCTTCGAGAAGCGAATGTAGCCTTGAGCGAAGAGTGTAAGAGGTTGAAAGCTTCCTTGGAACATGCCGATTCAGCTTAAGAGAAAAAGAGGCAAACTAGGGACGTAACACCCAATAAGGTGTCGGCCTTAGAGCACCAGATAGAGGAGAACGTGGTTACTCACGCCGATGAGCTTCGGAAGAAGGATGAGAAGCTTTCTCGTGCTACCCAGATAATCTATGCAGCCGAAGACAGGATTCCTAATTTCTTGCAAGTCTACCTTCCACATTAAATCCGACTGCTATGAAGATGCCTTATTTCACTTTCTTTCCGATAACCTTCAAAGTCTTCCCAAACTCCGAACCACCTAAGTTCCTCCCTTTGTCTGGGCTCGGGTTATGGAAAGGATTAAATTGGGCGAAGAAGGAGTCGAGATACCGCAGAGGAGTGAACCTAAAATCGAGGAACTTTTATATATTGACCGTCTTTTAGATGATTTAGGTGAGGAAGGGGAGACTCTCACATCTGCTAGTAACAATAGGGAGAATGGCGGCAACAGTTCTGGAGGTGGTGGCTGCCAAGATAAGCATTTTGTCCACAACTCTGAATCAACATTTCTTATAGAAGGTGGCCCCTCCAGACTTTTGGGAGGGATGAAAGTTGTTGGTCATGAAGTTCCTTCTCCATGGGTATATCGCTGTGGACATGTTTTTCTCTTTTCCTGAATATTTGACTGCAACTAGTCTCATGTCATTACAATAGACAAAAGAAAAGTGGTTTCCTACCTTAAGCAGGGTTAAGTAACAAAACAGAAGAATTCAAACCGTTCTTATGTAGGATAGGTGGCAAACTTGTAAACTTAATTCCGCGACCTATGTAACGTCTGTATGGAGTTCCCCTTCATTACATGTGTAGGCTAATATGCTTATTTGCATCATGATATAATTTTGTTTATTATGAGAATGCATTACACATGATTTGTAGACTGAGAAATGAGTTTCTAACGACACATATTCACGCTTTCAGGAAAAAGCATTTTCTTGAGGGACTTAAGAATGTTTACGCCGCATTTCCTCAGATCTCCTTTAACTTTCTGAGAAGGTATCATGAGGCGATGCTAAAGAGTTTTAGGATTAAACATGCTGAGGCGCTATGTAAACAATAAATGTATGAAGAAGTGATATTTTTATAATTTCCTTTTTTTGTCTATATGCCATAGTAGATTGGTTTCAGGTTTAACTCTTGCAAAGATGTATAAGAAAACGGGTTTTATTCTTACAAGTTGAAAAGAAAAGAAAGTCATAGCTACTTCCTTGTGTGCCTGTGGGTAGGTTGATCGACGCGAGATTCTCTCATCTAGGGGTGGAGCATCGCCGGCGAGGGAGATTCTTCCTATGTCCCAAGAGAGGAAAATTTTACATCAGAATTTATCCATTAAACATTTGACTGAGAGCATGAATGCCTTGAAAGAACAGTTAGAAGAGAGAGACAGGTCTATTCTTAGATTGAAGGCATACATAAAGACTACGCCCTCTACTGAATTTGAAGATGGATTGAGGCGATTACGCCAACGTAGTGTTGACTTGGAAATTGATTTGAACAATGCCACTACAAAGTGTGAGACGTGGGAATATTGTTTCAAGAATATTCCTATCATGACGGGATCTTCATCCCCTGGGGTCGCAACCTCTCGCGAGACCCCTACCCATCAGAAGTTCTATTATTTGAATAACCCTCCCGCCAGGCTAAAGGAATCAGTCCTTTCCTACTGGTGCAAAGGAGTGGTAGCCGAGATGAAAGGGACTTATGGCACTAAGTTGATCAAGGATTCTCATGATCGTGTCGTTAGGTTTGCTGACCAAATTAGACATTTACAAGAAGAAAGGCATAATTTGCATATGGATGTTTTCGAGTTGGAGAAGGAAAGCAGTTCTCTTAGGGTAATGTGTAGGGCTTATAACATAGCCTTGAAACTTCAGATTAAGCCTTCTGATCATTTAGGTGGAACGAGTAGGACAGTGTGGAAGCCTAACAAATTACTAGGCATCGCGCTTCGTCATGCCATCGAACCTTCTTTGCCTGGTGATGAAGAGGACCCAGATCTTTAATAATATGTTGTAGTAGTGAGATCCAATTATACCTATAATTGGGGTATTGAGAATGTAATTATTTTTCTTTGGTGAGTGAACTTTGTGTATTGACAATGTCTACTATGTAAATAGCTATAGATGTGAAACATGGATAACAATTGCTTGCATATAAATGGTTTGAGAAATTTTCCTGAGTGAGGAAAGAGATACCCCTTTTACTCGGAATTGTTTTGACGATGAACCTCTCGTTTTCTTCCAAATTTTTCTTTGTGGCTTGTCCTCCGTGAGTACTTATATGGTTGTTCTAATTTGTGATGACCATTTTGGGGTTTTCCTGTTAGTCAGTTATCACCTTCCGGATCCATTTCAAATTGGGATTATCCAGATTTTGGTGTCGTTGTAAGGCCTGATCTCCTCTTCCAGTTTCAGTGTTGAGATAAGACCGGTATCCTTCTCCCGGCACTTTACGAAGGTCCTCCTTGACCCAGATTCGGGTGTCGACATAATTAGAGGATCAGAAACCCCTTCCAATATTCGTGAAAAACCGCTTTAACCCAGATTAGGATATTAATATAGATAGGAGACCGGAAACCTCTTCCACCATTTGTGAAGAGCCGAATCAAGCCAGATTTGGGTATTAACATATAGAAGACCGGAACCCCCTCCGGTATTTGTGGAGAGCCGAATCGACCCAGATTCGGGCATTAATATAGATAGAAGACCGGAAACCTTTTCCGACATTAGTCGTTTTTGCATCCCTTTTGGATTTGATTTGTAAAGCAGAGGCTATACGTGCTTCCTGAGCCACTCTTGGGATTTTGATGTCAAATCAGAGGATGTACGTGCTTTGCTAGCCACTCTCTGGGCCTGTGTGTCTGGTGCGCTTGGCTAGCTTATCCACAAGCAGGGTCTAAGGACTTACCCGAGCTCCCTTAAGGAGGCGCCTTATCCTGACCACCGTAAGCGATGATAAGGTCTTAGACACTTAGACGAGGCCATCGTAGGCACAGAACTAAGGTTTACTCTTTTGATGCTCTATACTGACCATCGTAGGTTCTGATAAAGGCTTATACGCCACCCCCTCCGAGGGTTGCCTTATCCTGACCATCATAGGCGATTACAAGGGTTTGCGCCCCCTTATGCGGGAAGCGTGGAACATAAGCAGAGGTGGAACCTGCTCTTCTGCGAGCAGAGGTAGGACGTGCTTAGTTCTAGCATAGGCAGGGTGTACTCTTCTGCTAGCAGAGGCAGGGCATGCTAAGGTTAGATGCACCGCCACGACCATTTCTAGTGTGAAACGGAGGCTTACACTATTGATGCTTTAACCCTACCCCCTCTGATTTGGGCATGTAGAAAGACTAACACATCATCCCCCTTCGGGGTATGCCTCGTCCTGACCAATTTGGCGATGACGAGGGATTTAATCTGTTTATGATCCGATCCCTTTTGGGTTTCCTTTTAAATTCCGAGAGGAGGGTTTTCTATATCCTTCAATATGTTTAGTAATCCTTTTCCTAAGGATTTTCACTGAATTCACTTTGATATTTTCATATATTCTTGTAATTGGCCTTGGCTGATGAATCTAAAGATGGTTTCCCCAAGAACTCTATAGTGATTAGTATCATGTCCATTCATCATGTGGTAATGGCAGTAGGGCCCTCCTATTTACCTTTTGTGCTTGGGCCTTTTCCTCATGAGTGGCCAATAGTTGAGTACGTGTTTGGTTAGGAAGTAAATGTTTTCCACCAAAGTGGTGAGGTAGTATTCCTTGGGTAACCCTGGCGTACGCCCCTCTCCTCGTTGCTGAGGTTTAATTCTTTTGTGACTCAGCCTCGCTGTTGTACCTACACCATCTTTCTTTTCTCCTGGAACATACTGAGGTTGAGACGTTATCCCTTCGAACCATTTGTTGGCGATGCGGTCGAAGTCGCCCATTAATTTTTATTCAAGCGTTATTCCCCTAACTTGCCTGAGGAGGCTTTTCCTTAGGTGAAAGAAAACGTTAATACCCTTGGATGTAAGTCATTTAGAGGAGCCGCCAGGGTTGGCTCCATATGGGAATAGCAATAATTTTTTATATTGGGTGGGTGTTGTTCCATTCCTCTATTTTGCTTTATTATGCGTAAGGTTTCTACTCTCAACCTTAGTTCATTTTTTACTCCTGGGACCACGATTTCTGACTCATCCATTTGAGCATCTGAAGGCTTCTATCAAGACCTCCTACCCATAATTTCGTCTTTTCAAGGCCTTAGTCCGATCTGGGATTTAAATCTATAGGGAAGGGTGTTCCCTTCAACAACAAGAAGATGCAGATAAGAATTCAAGTAGTTGCGGAAAATACACAATAAACTGCGACAATTAATGATTAAGAAAAACAATATGACAAACTCACAGTAAGATGCTCTAGATATGGATGAACACTTTATTAATCTTTGATTTGGAATACATGACCATAATAGAAGAACTTCTTTAATTGGTCCCCGTCTGAGGATTTTAAGAGAGGAAATACAAAGATTGGCCAAAAGAATAATCAGAGAGCCACCTTAAAATGTGACTCCGGGAGTCTTATTTATAGGAATCTTGGAGGCCCTTCTGCTGTTGTGCCATTAGGTCTTCTGGAGCCTTTATCGGATGCCTTTTTCCTTGGTCTCAGATGTTTTCGGTTCTAACCGCTTTGCAATGCTAATTATGGCTTTCTCGATGAAGGTTTCGGCTAGTTGGGAGCCTCTTCGAGGGGAATATGTGCTTGCCATTGTGGTAGCTTCCCGGAAGGTATCTTGAGCTTCCGTGTGTATGTCCTCGGCCATATCCTTTCGGATATAGGCTTCTGGTTTTCCCATAAATACTTAGAGGAACATGCTCTCATTGTGTATGTGGTTAGCTACTGGTTCGGAATCACTGTCGGTGTCTACACTGAGTATATTATTGTGGATAGCTTGTATCTTTCAGAGATTTCGGTCTCTGTCTCGGTGGGATTTTCGGGTATAGCCTGATCATTCATAAAGTTACTCTAAGTGACTCGCCTGTTATTTTGTCAATGCGGCCTCTCGGTATTTGTACGATAGGTGTCACGGAAATGGATTCCGGATAATCCTTATGCACTCCTGTCTTTGATACTCTCGAAGTTTTAGCTTCCCGACGTATCGGTATTACCCAGGTTAATAAGGAAGGTTCCGTTGGACTTCATTTGACAGATTTATTGCTTTTATCTTTCTTGGTTTCAGATCAGGTTGACTTTTTGCCATAGAATCTCTTATCGCGCTGACACTGTTGGAGGGATCGTTTCGGATTGACCCTATCGGATAGATTCCGCTGGTTATAACCTGTAGCTTTTACAATCTTTTCTCCTAGGAACATTTCGGTTGATGTAGCTTTTGGATCATTTCTCACTACTCTTAGATCTTCCTAGTATTTGACCCAGCTTTCTGAAGAGTTTTTTGTGAGCTTTCGGTCATCCGATACCCCTTCACCGTCATCTCATTCTGCTGTTAATTTTGGTAGTAACATCAGTGAAGTCTTGTATCAAACAATTAAAAACTTGTGAAAGATCAAAGGATTTACTTGGGAAACAATGGGCAACTTGAGCAAAATTTTAGAACCATTGAGCATAGCAAAAATGGTCGGAAAGTTGATCCTATATTTATACTTATCTCAAAGATCAGAAGATGCAATTTCATGAAACAACGGGACTTTACAAAAAATAAAACTGTTGGAACTCACCGGTTCGAAAATGGACAGGTTAGTTGTTTCGAAGCACGTCTCATCCTTAATAAAAGGTACTTCGAGGGGGTAAAATGTTGGCTTGCTTTGTGGCCATGCTACACAAAGATAAGTACTCACAATTAGACAGAGAAACAATTCAATGCTCACAAGTTCAAAATAAAGGTCTTGGCTCAAGGTATTTGGCACGTGGTCGTCGGATCGGAGATTACTAGCTCATGTTTGTTAGGTCATCAAGCCTGGGTCATGATCATTGGGTCGAGACACGTCCACTCGCGCTAGTCACCAGCTCGGGTCATGCCATAGCAACCCCATCACTCGACGAACGAAGCAAGGACTTGGTCATATCCATGATAACCACTACCCAAGAATCATGGATCCTTCGCTATATGTCATAAACCACCTCAGTACCTACCTCTCCACTCAATCACAAACCGCCCCGATATTTCCAGTATTTGCACCATGTCATACTGTAACCCGCCTATGCTTCCTTCATATAAATACACAATAACACACCATTTTGAGAGATTTTTGGCCTCTCCATCTACTTAAACTCCATCACCAATGACATCTCTTTGTATCTTTCAGATTGTTTTCTAAGTTCTAATGTATATTTCAATGAAATTGGAGAGATTATTAATTTTACTAGTGAGATTGAGTGGCTATTATCATCGTATTCGTAATCAATTTATGAATCAAACAAGCATAAAGTGGACGTAGGCTCGTTAACACCGAATCACTATAAATCTTGTATGATTATTGCTCTTTCATTCATTTTTGAGTTATTATTCTCTAGAATTATCAGTCAATTGAGTGTTAAAACCATTTTTTGGTCTAACAAAAGTAATGTTTAGTTCATTTATTTGTATAGTTTCAACGAGAACGGGATTTTGTTAACTGTCCATCCTATGCTACAAATGACTTTACAGTATAACAAAATAAAATTTCTACTATCTTCGGATAAAAAGCGAATTTAGGAGTGCAAGTATTGCTAATTATCATATGTTACAAATAGTTTTCATTTTGTATTTAAATTTTCTTAAACAATATTGTGTAGATAATAGAAGAATGGTCAGTGCCTGCCTTGGGTTGGTCGGGGCCCTAGGCTAGAAAATTTCTGTGGCCCCAAGCTGGATGAAAAGGAACCAAAGAAGAAAAAAAAAATGGAGGCTGCTTTATGTGTATGCTGTGTATTGAACTCGTGATGCAAGATATAAGATTCCAAATCACTACCACTCGTCCACTACAATGTTGCACAATTAATAAGAGTATCAATTCTAATTATAAAAACCATGAATGTTTGAGGCCCCCCTTTTCCTTCCTTCTCCTCCTCCTCCTCCCGGGTCCGAGACCCTAGGCGGCCGCCTAGCTCACCTATGCCTAGGGCCAAACCTGAGAATGGTAGAATATATTAGTTGACACTTTAGACATAACGGGTTTATGGATCTTCATTGTAGATAATGTTTTGCATCAAATAGTATCATGTCTTAGCTATTATGTGCAAGTATAAAAATATTTTAAATTTCTTCTATTTACCAATTGAAATCATTATTGGGTTAATAATACATTTAGAATGATGTTTGGTATTGCCATTATTGTAGTCATCGCGTTTTGGATTCATTTTACCTTCCCATTTTGGATTCATTTTTTTTAAGAAATGACATTTAGTAACGCATACTAAGATGTGGTGTACAACTTATATTTTTCAATATATAATGAGATATTCTAATCCTTTAAATATGTTAATGACTTGCCACAAGTAATATTTTTAGCATCCAAAATTTTGATTCATGTTTATGTTACTTCTTTATAACACTATTACTTGGACTAGTTATAGAAGGTTATTAACTAATTTCAACTTAATCATTTGATAATTTAATCTATTTTTTACAATATAGAAAAATTCGGGTCTCAATCCTGAGTACAAATGATGGATTTTAACTATGTAAAACAAATATTTTTAATTTTAGTCTTTGATTAATGGGATTTATTTTACGTGTTTTTCGAAGGTTGGTACTCTCCCTCCTTAGGTCTTACTTCACTTGAATAATATTTGATGCAGTATTGCTAAACTGGATGAATGGTGGATTCAAACATTCAATCTTCTAATTGAGGGCTAATTGGATCTCAAACGACCCAAACTTCCCCGCAAAGGAAAGTACGGATTGAATTGAGAACACGACAATACAGAACACAAACAAAAGAACATTTCATTGCTTATTAGAATAATTACATCAGAGTACAAGAATATATCAGAGTACGAGTAAATATTACACATTAGAAATACAATATCAGAGATTTAAATTACATTTAAATAGCAGCAGAAAAATAATACAAGACACAACTAAAAGAAATACACGGATACGGAGCTTTCCGAATATCGCTTCAGCTGTAAACCAGGATCCTGTGAATATAATATCTAAAAAACCAAAACTACTAGCTGCCTATAAGGAAAATATGGGCACCTAGAGTTCAGGTTAAAAAAATAAACTCTAGGTCAGTCATGGGACTAGTGTGAGAACTAAAACAGTTATTAGCTTGATTTTGAAGTGGTAAATCAAGGGACCACGCCGTATAGCACGGAACGAGTTTACTCCACATGAATCTTAGTTTAAAATAAAACAACGCAATGCTTTTTCGAAAATGAAGCTATTATAAGACTCAGCTCCCATCACACAATGCAACGCAAACCATAGGATAGAGTTTTCCTATATAATAGCCAAACATGCTTGGTACGTATAAAATAAATCATTTTGATATTACTATAAGTGCATAGTGTTTAAAAACAACTTCAATTATAAATGTATCAATCATAGACGGCATGGGTATCATATATCATGTCGCCATGCAAGTTCTACAATCAAAACCGCAAGATGTCGTATTGGAAGTTGGATTTCCATCTATGAACCAAGGGAAGGGATCATCCTTATCGAATTCGAGACAATCAAGCCCACGTCTCAGGATTCAGCTGCGACTGCACCTAGGAGCCACATGGTCGTACCACAACTTACGTTAGTGGATTATACATAATTCCTGAACAATTCGTTTCCCTACCCTATAGGATGTAAATAAAGAGCCACTAGGGACTCAAATCAGAGGCGCCTCATTCCATCATCCACATAAGTAAAATGTCTGGGCTCCATACCATGCCACCACTCATAGCTAGAAAGAAACGTATGTTCTCCCTGGATCCTTCTCCCGTTTCTGGTTCATACCGGGGTGTAAGGCTCGCGAAGTAACGCTATACAAAAAGTTATGCCTAAATAAGTCGTGCTTTGATCATCAACCACAAGGCTCTGCTTTTCAACAAAAGCCTTGATCATTTGCATCTTAGCATGCCACATTGTCAGTCCATACCATAACATTGATTTATGCCAATATATAACCTCTAAGCTCGTACGTCTCAGAGAAGGGTGTTAAACAAGAGAATAAATTCTCCGCCACCAAACATATATATATTTAGCAGAGATCAATGAATACAGCATAAAGGAATACAACTCCAGACATACCATCCATTTACAAGTCTGTTCTGGGTCTGAACGAAACCGGAGGAAACTAATTCCCCGTCCCATATGTCTAATACAGGAGAGTGGTCCTCGCATATCTGTCGATCTCTAAGTACGTTTGGACGATCACCACTTATTACCTTGTCTGGGGCGTACGGCCAATCAAGACATCAGTAATCATCCAAACGATGTGAAGAACTCTGGTCTTCAACCACCATCTTCATCTTCGACTCTTAATCGTCGTAATAATTATTCAGAATGGGTTAAACCCGGTCTTTCCAAATAATTCGCGTATTTCATAAACAAGTGTTATACAAACACATCATATGCCTCATTCCAATTCAGAATATTCTTTTAATAAAATATTCTCATTTTTAATCTAATTAAAGATTCATTAAAACTCTAGTTCGGTTTTAATCTCAAAAATCATTACTTAATGATTATTCAAATTTAAGAAATTAATCTTATCTTTGACTGGGTTAAAGAACCAATGTTATTTGAAACACAGTTCACGATAAACCCAAATCATCTTCCATTAACTATGAAATCTTCACGGAAAACGGATCAATATATAATCGATATAAATTTCCGTATCAGACTAATAATATAAATGGAATAACGGCAAGGCCTTTTTAAATTCCATATATAGTAACGGCCTTCATTCACAGAAGCTTATCTGGATTATTATTAAATTGAATTCCCTTTAATTCCAATTTATTCTATTTAATTGGAAAACTAACTTTCGAAAAATTTCCATTTAAATCTTAATAAAAGATTTATAAATTCCATATAAATCTCAATAAAAGATTTATAAATTCCATTTAAATCTTAGTAAAAGATTTATAAAATTCCATATTATATTTTCACTGTTAGTTGGGATTAAAGAACAAATGTCATTTAAAACATAGTTCACGATAAACCCACAATCAACTTTCTTTTTAGTTCTAATTAAGCATTAATTAAGTAGTAAACTTCTCTAAATCTTAATTAAGAGATTTATTCTTTTCACATAGGGTTTTCAGAACAGTGTTATTGAAGAAACCATTCACGACAAACCCGAAATCCAATTCTTTTTATTTAATTCCAATTAATTATTAATTAATTTGATAATTTCATTAAATCTTAATTTAAAGATTTATTCTAGTTAATAACTAGTTCATTTCGATAAAAATATATTTTTATCTTCTCAAATATGGAATTTTTCATCCAAAATCTTTTCAAATGATTAAATATGATTTAACACAATTTATCCATATTTTTAATAATTTTATTAAGGCCTGTGCAGTCGGTTTCCAATAATGGCCACCGAACTACATCCATAACGACCTTTTTTTGGATATAATTACAAATTCAACCATTAGATTTCAAACTTCTTATATTCATTGAATAGCTCTTTTCTATACGAACCTAACGGCTCTTGTTTAAGGAGAATCTGATGGTCGGATCTCCCGTTACATCAATTTGACGTTAATGGTCGAAATTCGAGAACGATCGTTGCGCGGCGCATTCTATTTAGGCCATTAAATATATATAATATATATTATATATATTTCATCGATTTCCATTTAAAACGTATTGTAAAATATTTATAATTTCATTTTAAATAGATTCCAACTTCATTTTCAATTTCAAATCAAAATTTTATTCTTCACTGAATATTATTTTAGAATATTCGTTATTAAATATCCTTTATTTTAAAAGATTCTTTTAAATATTCTTCACTTTAAAATTTTCTTTATATTCTTTTACATTAAAATGTTCTTTTTATATTAAAATATACTTTTTCATTAAAATGTTCTTTTTATATTAAAATGTACTTTTACACCAAAAATGTTCTTTTTATATTAAAATGTACTTTTACATCAAAAATGTTCTTTTTAAATTAAAATGTACTTTTTCATTAAAATGTTCTTTTTATTTTAAAATGTCCTTTTTCATTAAAATGTTATTTTATTCTAAAATGTCTTTTTCATTGTAAAATGTTATTTTATTCTGAAATGACTTTTTCATTTTTAAATGTTATTTAATTCTAAAACGTTATTTTATTCTAAAATGTCTTTTTCATTCTAAAATGTTATTTTATTTTGAAACGTCTTTTTCATTCTAAAATGTCTTTTTCATTCTAAAATGTTATTTTATTATAAAATGTTTTTTCATTCTAAAATGTTATTTTATTCTAAAATGTTATTTTATTCTAAAATGTCTTTTTCATTCTAAAAGTTTTCTATTTTAAAAACATTGTTTATTTTTGAATCGGTATGCGACTCAATCAATTACCATATAATTTCAGTTATATGAATTTCATACACTGCAGGTATATAACAATAATGATAAACACTCATTAAACAGTCCATTCACATCCATAGTGAAATTTACAACTATGTGAGCATTTTTTAAATAACGCTCATCACAGACTGTCAATCCATCGATTGACATACAAATAAATATTGGGACTAGTGTATGTCAAATATCGTCCCAATACCTGCATGGGGTTTCAAACAGCAACATTTTATTTAAATAAATTATTGGTTAACGAATTCAACCAATTCTAATTCAGATTGAATTATTTTCTATTTAGCCAATTCTACAGTGTTTAAATTATAAATAAATATTTATAATTAATTTCAACTACCATACTTATGTTAACATTATTTTTAATACGTTCAACATTTCAACATCACAAACAACACACAATACAGTCAATTTAAATCGTCCATGGTTTGTGGACGAGGAAAGTGATCTAACATACGCTGTATACAATTTATAATGATAAAACTGATAAAAAAATCTAAACTGGCAATTCTATATAATTTTCAGTTATGAAAATAAATAAATAACTGTGCAGAATTTTTAGTGAGGAGTTCTCACCTTTGGTTTCCACTTCGTCGTTCTTTAGCGGACGATTTGGATTCCGTTCTGCTACCCTTTAGTTACATCGCAATCTGTTTCACGTAGTATATATATTAAAAATCATATTTTTTATAATTCTATATATATATATATATATTAATAAATCATATTTTTACATTGTTCCATATATATATATATATCCCATTCTAATTTCAATGCGAGGTATATCAAAAATCATATTTTTATTTCAATGCGATGCATATAAAAATCATATTTTTATTTCAAAGCTATTTAAATAAAAATCACATTTTTATTTGATATTATTAATATTTAAAACAATGCCATTTCATTTTAAAACCATGCTATTTTATTTTAAAAAAAAAATCATGCTATATATGTGTGTGTGTGTGTATATATTTAAAAATAATGCTAATTTTATTTTTAAAAGCAATGCTAAATTTATGATTAAAAACAGTGCTAAGTTTATGATTAAAAACAATTCTAATTTTATGATTAAAAACAATGCTAGTTTTATTTTTAAAACAATTTATATTTTATTTACAAAAACATTGTATATTTTATTTACATAAACATTGTATATTTTATTTACGTAAACATGCTACATTTTATTTTTGAAAATAATGTTTATTTTTCAAAACAATGTCAATTTTATTTTTCATAACCATGCCTATTTTATTTTTCAAAACAATGTCTATTTTATTCTAAATCAATGATCCTTTTTATTTTGAAACAATGGTCCTTTTTATTTTAAAACAATGATCCTTTTTTTTTAAAACAATGTTGTTTTTATTTTTAAAAACAATTATAAATTAACTAACTTTATTAAACTTATTAAATAATTAATTACATAATTTAAACATTAAGTTAAATTTAACTTTTAAATACATAATTTTCCCACCATTGATTCTTCGATCTAAGATTCCTGCGTTTCTTCCACTAGTATCACATCTTCTATGTTATTTTCCTGTAGCCGTTAACCCTTCCATCGTCTTCAAAGTCCTCCCATCGCACGCGTCTCGAGGCAGCCAACACCAGATCTGAGCGGCCCATAACAACTGCCTTAATGGCGCCTCCCCACGCTCGACGTGGTGTTGAACTCGAAGGTCTCGATCCTACTAGAATCTCAAGTGAACTATGGAGCTTTATGCTCGATTTCTAGCGATTTCACTCTATAAAAGTTGATCATCACCATACGATTTTGAAGCTCATGAAGAGCTCTTGGATTTTTGCTTTGGAGTTGGACTATAATTTCGAGTGGATTGGGAGACCATAGGGTTTGAAAATGGGAGCATGGAGGCCATTCATTTCAGAACGGTGGCGGCTATGTAAAACGAGATTAGGGTTTCCAATATATGGGCTATTTATAATAATATTTTATTATTTAATATAGTTTTAATTCACAAAATACTTGTTTATCAGTCCGGACTCCAAATGAGGCCTAACGACTGTCGCCCCTAGCTAAATACCCTCATTCCGGACACAATGGGATATGTCCCGTAAGCCAATTCGACTGTTACGATCAGTTTTCATCAAAATTAAAATATAAATTAATATATATTGAATTTGAACGCAAATTCTATTTTACCGCGGCTACGTACTGACTCCAAAAATTCCTGAAAAATCATCTCTAGCCTTGTTTTGATGATACGGACCTAACAAAATTAATTTCGTCGAATTTGGATACCGTTGAAAAATGTTCATTTTCTGGTCGATCCAATTTGACTGAAATTGACAAAACACGTTTTAGTTTGCCATGCTCACATATTAATTCCAAAAATTATGAAAATTGGAATCTAGCAATAATTTGACATTCCAGATCCAATCAAAGTGGTTTCGTCGAAAACGGAATACGTTTGCAAAATGGCTATATATTATATTAAAAAATATATGTAAATTCTATAGCGACTATTCTGAATATTAAACTGGGCATAACTTTTTATTCCCTTTATGAAATCTGGATTTTTAACATTTGTTGGAAAGATATTTTCAAATAAATTCAAATATTTCTAGTTTCACTGAAATCTAATTTATTTTGAATCCTGTACATTCATTTGAAATTGAATTATCAAACTACCACGCCATTTCAGACTCGTTTTATAATTTAAATAAATTTATATGTTCTAACTTCGATTTTAAAAAAATCGTCGTTATTATTTAAATAAATTATCTTAAATATTAAAATCCATTAAAATTGCTAAAATAAAAATTTTAAATTGGTTCTAAAATTCCGGGTTGTTGCAGGATCCTTATTAATCGAGAGATCCAGTATAATGCTTGATTCTTTCCAGCCATTTAAATAAGAAAGCCTTTGATTATATCATCAAGTCCATCTTAAGCTAAACCTTAATTTATTAAGCATTTTAACCTGAGATATACCATCTCAAAAGGCAACCAAGATCCCTCTCTACCATGGTGTTAACTAGCATCAACCCCTTTGCTACAGAGCACCCCTTTAAGGTTAGCGTTGTTCATGAATGTGTTGATTCACTTTAGTAAGGCAACAAAATGATTGAATTTAGTGAATTATTTTTGGAAGCTAAGATGTGAAACTGTTAGTTTTTGTTAATAGTCAATAGTATTAATGATATACAAAACTAGATGTATTATGAGATATTTTGTAACCTACCTAATTTCATATCTATGTGCCACATGTGCGTAGTTTTGATATGCATGGAATGCTCATTTTTGTGTTTAGCAAATGCTAAGTTTGGGGATCTATTGTAACGATCCGGTAAAAATCGACACCTGAATTTTGACATCAATACATAAACACCATATTACTTGCTGAAACCCAAGTATCAAAAACACCAGGTAGTTAATAGAAATAAATTAGAGCGTGAGATAAGAAAAAAAGAAATATTAGAATAGAAGAAAACAAGAAGAACCAAAACAAAAAAATCAGAGTCTCACATCACAGCAGAACAAAATATAATACAGAAATAAATCTTTATTGAGAGCTAGAAACAAAAGCTTACAAATCATCAGAGTACATTAATACATCCGGACAGCTATAACAATCTGTCCTCATATACAATACATAGCGGAATACATATTAATATGTCATAACTCCTCCAACATATCTCCGGACTTCACAATATCCGATAATTAAAACCTATATAACTCGATCTGACCCGAGCATTGCAAACGCCAGGATGAGTCTGGTGAACTAGATTGAGAAAACTCACTAAGATTAAGGTTATCATCCAACTTGATTTTAAAGTCAAAACATAATTTCTTTAAAGAAAATAATAATCATAAGACCAATCCCACATAAACACAGATGGTTTTTACCTTATGATAACCCAAAACATTTTGAAATCATATCTATTCTGATATTATAATAGTGCCTAAATCGAATAAATAACCATCTAGCATAATGCTTGCATCTCGCGCTCTATATATATAGTATACAATCAAAAAACCATGGGTGCTTATTGGAGATTAGATTCCGACTGTGACAAGGTATAGAACCACCTTTCGATAGGTATCTCTAATGGAGAATACACTCGGTTCAACAAGAACATCTTGTAACCCGGCTACACATGACCGACCACTTATTTTGCTTAAGTGATCGAATGTATATAACCAACGGTTGGGATCAACAACCGTTTCCCGAAAGGAAAAAAATCAATTGAATAGAGAAGGAAATGGAATTTCCCTAGATAGGTGATAATACACCCTAATTGGGAGCGACCCATTTAGCCATGCTGCCTGCCCGATTTCTGCCATTTACCGATTGCTTGAGGTTTTTAATTACATTTTTAGATCATCTGGCCACCATTTACTTTGAATGCTACATTGCCAAATCCATCCAATCACTAATTGACGTCTACAAAAATAATATGGGTTTCTAAGCAGCAAAAATAAATTCCTCTACCATAAACAGAAGTATATTTGTAGAAATCAATGTACGCGATCCTTTAGAAATACTTTGTCAGACATTTGTCCATACAAGTTGTCTGGGATTAGACAAACTAAAGGCACCCTCCTACTGCATCCTTTGAATTACCCTATGGATCAATAGCGAGTAGCCCTTGCAAATTCGTAGATTTCAATCACAATAAAATCACAAACCAAACAACTCCTGTTGCAAGCCATATAAATTTTACAAGTAGTTCTTTCGCTTACGAAGATCCATGATCTTCAATTGCTCCATCTTCACTTAGCTTCTTCTATGATTTCGTATTTGGTAGTTTAGAATGGTTTTCGAATATAAATTCGATCCCGGTCTTCCGTACAAAACAAGCGTATAGGTCAGATTTGATAGTCGGTAATTTAACTATCAAATAAACAACCATTCAATCATAAAAATAAAAACGAGTTTACTAGCTCAGTACTCAGCATCACTTGACCTTTTTAATTTAAAAATAATTAACAAAGGTTAATTCAAAATTCCCAAATATTTCAATATTGCGTATATATCTTTTCACTTCTTAAAATCATTTAAAATGCTTTAGAATTAATCATATATAGATATTCCTAATTTTGGTTTCATGTAAAACATCATCACGAAATCTCATCTATTTCATTTCTCGAAAACAATAAATAACACTTCCCCTTTGAATAAACTTATTCAACCTCATCTCGTAAATCCCTTAAATCTCGAAATCATCGTTAGATTTTCACAAAATCTCTTTATTTCCATTGCTTTGGAAATACTATTTTATATTCTCAAAACCTTTTTATTTCCATTACCTCAACATTCATTACTCCCTGGCTGTAAATTGGTAAGGGAATAACTCTCTAAGTATTAACCCCGAAGACCAAAATCGACATCAGATTAATACTAAAAAAATCACTCAACTCGGCCAATCACCAGTTAGGTTACAATCCTTTAGTTTCTTATCTTAATTCCATATCAACCCATATTATTCCAGTTTTAGTCCATTCAACCATTTCCGCTTGATAAATCCTGGTTCAATTCCATTTATTTCACTTGATTCATTATTAAGTAATGTTAATTTAAAGTCAATGTTTCAACATCATACCTCCTTCATAAATCATATTTATAAACTCATGTTTAATATAAAACCCTTTTTATCTTGATTTTCATTTCCTTAATTCAAATGATAAGTAAAAGTTTAATTTAAGCTATCATTTTTGCTTAAAACCTATTTCATAACATCATTTATAACTCTCGGGTTTTATTATAAAAATCCGTTCATAAACTCTCAAAGTTCAACTAGATTCTATTTCAAATTTGATTTTTTACTTCCATGAATTTCATTTACAAAGTAATCACTTAAACTATTTAAAATAATAATTTACTTCATCATTAACTACTGTAGAAGAAATTAAATTCTTATTACTAAAACAAATAGTAAAATACTTTTTAAAAACTTATTAAAATTAAAACAAATATTCGTTAAACTATTTCATTAGATTTGTTGATAACAAACTAATTAATAATCAATTCCAGTTAAAACGGTCGACCTAGTCAACTTAAAACATGATTATTTCTTTAACAAATTCCAATTAATCTTCCTTTAAATTAATTAACAATATAATTAATTTAAATAATCCCATTTAATCGTCCCTTGAAAACAATTAATCCAACTCTTAACCATTAGGTAAATTTCTGCTCATTTGCTTATAAATTTAACATAAGTATTTACTTTATAAAATTATTTAATAATTACTTATAAACTTAAATAATAAATAACGAATATTATTTCCTTTAAATAAACCTTTTATTCATAATATCAGATTAAAAATCTATCTTCAGTTATAAAATAAATTTCATAACTTTATTTATGTCGATTCACCTGACGGTAAATCAATATTTATAAAACGATTAATTTATAGGCCATATACTGCCAATTACTCAACCAATATTGCCCATTGGTTAAAACAAAACAAACATTGAATTTCTAGTCAAAGATCAACAACCAAATCAATCATCCAATTAGAACAGTCCATATAATGATAATATGAAAATAAATAACATTTATTGTATTAGAGGAATCCAATTGAATCCCTCCAACCCGTTTTTGCCTACATCCAAATAGGTTACCTCAAATGAAAACATTCAATACAATATATAGATATTATTTCAATAATCAACCAATAGCAGCAATTTAAACATCCAATTATTAATTTTATAGGTTTATATTATTATAA
Source organism: Allium sativum (assembly GCA_030737875.1). Taxonomy (NCBI): domain Eukaryota; kingdom Viridiplantae; phylum Streptophyta; class Magnoliopsida; order Asparagales; family Amaryllidaceae; genus Allium; species Allium sativum. Next base: position 329,174,326 of record CM060926.1, read on the forward strand.
ACGTGACCAACAAGATAAGTTACCTCAATTGCTTACAATCGTTAAAAATAACGATTGACTTCAATTAAATTAAACAAATGTTAATTTTAATCTGTTCGGTCAATATATAATAATATATTCCATAAACATCCAACAATAAACAATCATAACACATAAATATTAAACTCGACTTACATAAAATATAAGTAGGACAAAACTGAGTGAGTTATACTAACTTTGGTTTCATTTATTTCTAAGGCGGTTCGGTTACAATTAAATTAAACAGTCGTTTAATTTAACTGTAAATTACAGTTGCTTCCAATCTTATTCGAATTAATTCCATAGTGTAGATTTCGCCACCACAAGTCCAATGCAACCTGTTTGGTTTAATTCTGTGAACATACATAAGTTATACCCAGTCTATTCTGTACGATTAAAATTAAAATTAACTAAATTATTAATAAAAAAAATTAATTTAAATGATTTACTTTGGTCTAACAGTACGTGGCGCCGGTTCCATTTATTTTTGCATCACTTTACTTCTAAATTTGAAATAATGGCCCGACTTTTTGTTCCATGCAGTACTGCTCCTTCCTCATTCAGGTTTTCAAAATGCCCATTTGTTTCCTTTGTTTAAGAATGTACCCCAATCTTTCTAAATTTAATTATAACGAGCCTACGTATACATCTCTGCCATGTTCCAAAAGTTCCCAATCCATTAGCACATCACCGTTCAAATTTACGGGCCTAAAATAATTATTCCTCACGGTTCAACACATACAAGCCCAATATACATGCACACGATCTCCCTATAGCTACTAGGGGTGAGCATTATTTGGTTAAACCAAATAAACCAGCCAAACCAAATTATTTTGGTCGGTTTGGTTTGGTTTTGAAATTAGATTGGTTTGTAATAAGTTTGGAAAAATAATTAGTTTGGTTATCGGTTTAACCAAATTAATCGAACTTTTATTATATTTTCAAAATTACGGATATTATAGTAAATATTTTAGTCTATTTTAGTTATTTAAGTAAATTTTAATCATCACATACATATCAGAATTACTTTTGCGAAGCATAAGAATCCTAAATAATAATATTTTAATCATATATTTATAATTTATTTCAAATTATAGTTGATATTATGAACATAAAGTCTAAAATATTATAGTTCGGTTAAATTGGATAACCAACCAATCTTAATTTGGTTGGTTTGGTTTTCATTTTTATTGGTTTTAATTTGGTTTGACAATTTTCATAATCGAATAAACCAAACAAACCAAACGCTCACCCTTATTAGCTACAGTAGCTTCCCCTCTTCATATTTTCTTCCCTACTTCCTATAGTAACCATTTCTGCATTTATATATTTTCTCCCAAAACCTGCTGCTACAATTTCGAATGCCATGACCTGTTCTCGCACAAACCCACACACTGCTCCACCAAAGATCAACAACCACTGCCGGTACTTTCTCCACTTTTGCATGCCCAATCCCCCTCTAAGATCAACTAGCCTTGTTTCTCCTCAATATCCGGATAGCAACCCTAGTGGTTCCTCTTAGTTCGATAGGCTCCCTCCCCGTACTCGCTACCAAGTCAACCTCCTGGAGCACCGCACTCCTCTGACCACCAACACTATTACTGGCACCCCTCCTCTCCAGATATGGCTTACGGTTGTGGATCTTGATTAGATGAAGGCTTGCATATATCTTTTTTTTAATGTGAATGTGTGTGGTTTCATATACTGGGGAGAATGAGAGCTTAAGTTTATGAAATAAGCATGCATTTCATTTGCAGGAAAAAATGGAAAGAAATGAAGACAGGCACACTATTTATAGAAGGACTAGGAGATAAGAAGAATGTCTTTCACAAAGGGTTCGACATCGGTTAGGTAGCACAATGATATCATTTCCTAGACCCGCATATTTTCTTTTCATGTATAGGGCAGCTATAGTGTACGTTTGTTTAGTTTGGTATAAGGTAGGTGCAGATAAAATTTTCATAGCATGTGTGAATTCTCAGTATATAGGATGTAGATCAGTGCAGTGTTGTTGTGTGTGCATTTGATTCGACCTATCCTGAATACTTCGAGATGAAGGAAAAAAAGTTGGGTAGGTTTGCAACTTTTATTCTTCTTTCATACATAGGTAGTTATGTGTACTTGAATTTCTAAGACCTGAAGTTGTACAGAAATGGGATAGTTTTGCATATATTAAATTATAAGATTGTTTATACGTGAGTTTACATGCTAATAGCCATAGATCTGTAGTGTAGTTCTTAGGGTAGGTAAGGGAAAATATACATAAGCTGAAATGAAAGCTTAGAATGCTTGTACATTTTTTTAGGGTAGAGATAGGTAAGTATGTAATTACTTAAGAGTTAAGTTTTTATTTTATATGATATTTAACTCTACTGCTAATAATCATCTGCCGTTATATTTAGACCGGACATGCGAACTAAGAACGCAATGAAAATGGGAACACCGCTACGTCTCAATGTTTCAGCCCAAATGAAATTCGTTTCGTTAAAAATCGGCCGCGTTTGCAAAATGACGTCATTTTAATTTCAATTTATTTATCGGTTTACCTATAAATTGAACAGATAAATAAAACAAGTCCGATTGGCTCCAAATTGGAAATCTAGAAATAACTAGCCATACGTATTCCAATAAATTTCGTTTTGTCGAAAAAGAAGGTTGTTTGAAAAACAACTGTTTTTAAGGCCTATATAATATCGATAAAATATAATTAAATCCAAAACAATTATATTTAAATAATAATAAATTATTATTATCGCATATCTCCCAACGAAATCTTATACAACTTCAGAATAAACCAATATAGATTTTAAACTAAACCATTAAAATCTCTGGTTAAACGATATTCAAATATATATAAAATCCTTTTATATTTATAAAATAAATCGTTATAATTTATAAACGATTTCCATAGCGACTATTTGAAAATTTCAATTGGACATAACCCACAATCTACCATATGAAATCTCCAATTTTCTCTTTCATTAGAAAAATATAATCAAATAGATTTGGATGACTCTTGTTTCACAGAATTTCAACTTATATCTAACCCTGTATATTCAGTGGAAGTTCAAATCGTAATTTACGAATTACCGTGACGTTACGAGCTCGATTTATAATTATATATATGTTATAAGTTCGTTTAATAAACGAACTATGTATTATATATCTATTTTTAATTCCAATCCAATATTTAAAATAATAAAGTGTATTAAATATCTGACTACCGAAAATATGGGACGTTACATTCCTTCCCTTAAAAGAAGTTCGTTCCCGAAATTACTAAGTTAGGAAAACTATTACAAACCCATTAATTTTTCAAAAATCAAATTTATTATAAATTGTAAATCAATTCATTTAACCCTTTTATAAAACCATTTGATGAATTTATATTCAAGCAGTCTAACAAAAAATCAGCAACCAATGCACAACCAACATAACCCAATCAATTCATATTCAACATCAATATTTATTTTGATAACATTCACTTGGGTTAAACATATTTTATTTATCAATCCACTAATATCTGATTGATTTCCATTTAATTATTATCAATTCTATCTCCAAATTCCAAATCTATTTTATTTCAATTCCAATATCCAAATTCTGATTTTATTTCCAAAAATCATTCATTTTCTCTTCTAATTTCATATTGAAATTACCTTTTGCTATATTAAACCATTTCAAATTTTTAATCCAATTTGAATTCCATTCAAATTAATCAGACAAACCAATATCCCAATAATTTGATAAAATTATTTCTTTTCTATATATAATATAATTTAGGCAAAATTATTTCATTTACCCCCTTTATAAAACAATATCGTGTCAGTTGCTAGTTCAAAAGAAAACCAATCAAATAACATAATATAAAATATTTTTATGAAATTTACAATTACGCTCTCCCGTATATATACACTGAACTCAATCTAGGGTATTACTAGCCCTTCCTCTATCGAGTTATGCCACAGATCCAAGGTTATTACTAAACCTTATGCTTTGATACCATAATAACGACCCGGTAAAATTCGACACCTAAATTCCTGATCTTACTACATAAACAAAGTATTACTTGCTAAAACCCAAGCATCGAAAACACCAGATAGTTAATAAAAAGAAATTAGAGGGTGAGATAAGAAAGAAAGAAATATTAGAACAGAAGAAAAGAAGAAGAACCAACACAACTAAATCAGACTCTCACATCGCAGCAGAACAAAATATAATACAGAAATAAATATTTATTGAGAGCTTGAAATAAAAACTTACAAATAATCAGAGTTCATCAATACATCTGGATAGTTATAACAATCTGTCCTTATATACAATACACAGAGGAATAAATATTGATATGTCTGAACTCCTCCAGCATATCTCCTGACTTCACAATATTCGATAACCTGAACCTATATAACTCAGTCTGACGCGAGCATTGCAAATGCCAGAATCAGTCTGGTGAACCAGGGTGAGAAACTTAAGGGTATCATCCAACTTGATTTTGAAGTCAAAACATCTTTTATTTGAAGAAAAAAATGATCGTAAGACTAATCCACACATAAACACAGATGGTTTTTACCTTATGATAACGCAATATATTTTGAAATTATATCTATTCTAATAATATAATAGTGTCCAAATCAAATAAATAACCATCTAGCAGAACGCTTGCATCTCACGCTCCACATATATAATATACAATCAAAAACCATGCGTGCTTATTCGAGATTGGATTCCGACTATGACAAGGTATGGAACCACCTTTCGATAGTGTATCTCTAGAAGGGAATACACTGGGTTCAACAAGAACATCTTGTAACCTGGCCACACATGACCGACCACTCATTTCGCTTGAGTGTATCGAATGTATATCACCAATGGTTGGGATCAACAATCAATTCCTGAAAGGGACAACATCGACATAATAAAGAAGGAATTTAATTCCTCTAGATAGGTAATAATACACCCTAATTGGGAGCGACCCACTTAGCCATGCTGCCAGGACGATTTCTATCATTTCCCGATCGATGAAGCTTGAGGTTTTTAATTAACTTTTTATATCATCTGGCCACCATTTACTTTGAATGCCACATCGTCAGATCCATCAAATCAATAATTGACGTCTACATAAATAATTTGGGTGTCTAAGCAACAAGAACGAATTCCTATGCCACCAACAAAAGTATGTTTGTGTAGCGACCCGGGTTTTTCGACACTTGAATCATGACACTAATACATCATGTGCCCAATAACTCAAGTATTGAAAACCCCAGAAGGCTATAAGAAAGAAAATAGAGGGTGAGATAAGAAAGAAAGAATATTAGAATAGAAGAGTAAGAAGAGGAATCAACACTACACAGAGTCTCACATCGCAGCGGAACAAAATATAATATAGAAATAAATCTTTATTGAGAGCTTTAAATAAACTTACAATCATCAGAGTACAAGAACACATCTGGACAGTTATGATAATCTGCCCTTATACAACACAGCGGAAAACCTTAAATATGTCTGGACTTCTCCAGCACGCCTTTTTGTAGTGTTTGATAACCTGGACCTGCAAACCGGGCTAACCCGAGCATTTACAAAACACCGGGTCAGTCTGGTGAACCAGAGTGAGATAAACTCGCACAGTTTTAAGGGTAAATCATCCAATCCAGATTTTTAGTTCGAATCTTTTCAAAAGAAAAGGATAATCGTAAGACCGAATCCACACATAAACACGGACGGTTTTTACCTTACGATAACCCAACAACAGTTTTGAAACCAATATCTTCTCTGATATTATAATAATGTCTAAATACAAGTAAATAACAATCTAGTGGAACACTTGCATCTCACGCTCCACATATATAGTATACAATCAAAACCGCAGGCGCTTATTGGATATTGGATTCCGACCTTGACAAGGTAGGGGACCACCTTCCGATGATGTATCTCTAGAGGCGAATACACAGGGTTCAACAAGAACGTCTTGCAACCCGGCCCTCACATGACCGACCACTCATTTCGCTTGAGTGTATCGAATGTATATCACCAACGGTTGGACTCAAACCACCGTTCCCGAATGGGCAGAATCGATAGAATAAGGAACAAAAGGAATTTCTCTAGATAGGTGATTATACACCCTAATGGGAGCGACCCACATAGCCATGCTGCCTGCCCGATTTTTGTCATCTCCCGGTTGATGAGGCTTGAAGTCACAACACATCTTGATCATCATACACTTTGAATGCCACATCGTCAGATCCTCTGGATATCACTAATTGACGTCCACAAAAATACTCTAGTTATTTGGCTAGAGAAAACCATTTCTCCGCCATCAACCATCGTACGTTTGAAGAAATCAACGTACGTAATTTCCTTTAGAAATACTCTGTCAGACACTCGTCCATACAAGTCATCCAGGAACAGGATGAACCGAAGGCACCCTCCTACTGCATCCCAGGAATCACCCTACAGATCAGTAGCGAGAAGTCCTTGCAACCCGTAAATTCCAACCACGACAGAATCACTGTTGAAATATCACCGGCCGCTAAGCCAGAGAAATCCAATCAGTAGTTCTTCCGCTTATGAAGATCAACGGTCTTCCATTGCTCCATCTTCAATAATCTTCTATCACGTATTCGTTGGTCGGAATGGTTTTCGAATATATATTCGATCCCGGTCTTTCCGTACCAACGATCGTATAGGTCATGTTTGATAGTCGGTGTTTTAACTATCAAATAAATAAATGTGTGAATGACATGAGTTTACCAGTTCGATACCAACACCACATGGCCTCTTTAATTCAAAAACGATTAAAGATAGAAATCTCAAATTCTTAACATTTCAAATAAAACGTATTTGACGTAAGGTTCTTGTTTCAAACTAATTCACTTTCATATCCAATCATCGTTTCAAACCCAATTACTATTTTACTAACCATATTGGGAAAATGACCTACCTTAATTCAGGTGCAAACAACGTTATAACATCTTCTTTATTTCATCACTTGAAAATAACCAGCTATTATTCTCTTGGTATAACTTATTCTCAAGACTTTACTTTTTCAGTTTCCTTTAACATTGGAAATACCCATTTAACTTTCCCATTACACACTAATATCATCCTCAGATAATCCCGAGGTCGTTCAAGTTGGGGTATTTATTTACCTCTCAGACCTTGACCAACAACGGTCTTACCTTCAGATAACATCAGTTGTAACTTCAAATAAATATTTATTCTAACCTCAAAGACGCTTCTCTTAGCCATTTTGTTGATAAAAACTTATTATCTTTTTAATCCTCCTTTTCGAACATAACCATGAATTCTTAATCCGTCGACTAAGAAAAATTATTTTATAAATCATCACATTTCTCTTTTACCTTTCTAAACAATACTTTTTACTACTTGGATTTTTGTTAAATTCCTATTGCGTACCACCTCACCTTTTAAGCCTTTCTCTTAATGTCTAATTTCACAAATTTCACTTAATTCCTTTATTAGGTAATATTTATGGATCCTTTATACCTCAATTCTTTTCATAAATTCCGTTTATAAAACCATGGTCCTGTATAACCCTTTATTTATCACTTCCCTTTATAAAAAAAAAAAACATTTAAAACCCAATTGTAAACTCAATTAATATTTATTTGCTTGTACAAACTCTAATTCAAATAATCCATTTAAAAATCCATTTTCAGTTATAAAATAATTTTTAAAACTTTAACTCGTCGATTTACCTGACAGTAGGTCAATATTTATAAAAACGGTTAATTCATAGGCCATGTACTGCCGATTACTCAACCAATAATACCCATTGGTTTAAACCAGACAAATGGTGAATCATCAGGTCAATATTCAACCATTAAATCAACCAATTTAATTCAAATAAATAATGGTCTCATAACAGTGTATAATGACTACTCAATATCAACCACAACAAGCAACCAAAACAATTCATTTATTAAAACACGTTTATAAAAATAAACGTGACCAATAAGGTAACTTACCTCAATTGGAACCAATCGTTAAGAATAACGATTTGGATTTCACTGAAGTTAAACAACGTTTAACTTCATCAGTTCAAACAATAACTGAATATATATCAGCAATCAGTCAATCACTAGCAAGCCTGACACACAAAAATAAAAACCCAACTTATAACATATAAGCGGGAAATAACTGAGTGAGTTTAACTCACCGGGATTGGTTTGTCGATAAATCAGCACATTTTAATCGAATTAAACTCCATTTAATTCATTTGAAAAATCTGTTCGCTGTCTGCCCTGTTCTGCCCTTATCTATCATGTCGTCCTTGTCTTCAGGGTCACAGTGTTTTTCGTTTCGTCTGAATCCGATTACGTACGTATTCGTAATCAGTAATTGAAGTTTTATAAACATTAAACTAAGATTTTAAATAAAAAAAAAGGGTTGGGCCTTACCTCTTAACCCGTCCAGCCCAATCACTAACCAACCCGACCCGCACCATCTTCATTTAACCCTAAAACATCAGATCCATTTACTTCCTCTTCAAACAAAACACGCCGCCTCAAAAATCAAAGCAAACCCTAGAGGAACGAAAATGGCCTCCCTGTCGCCAACCGGATCTCCTCCAAGCTGCGCCGCCTGCCGTCTCGACCTCGTTCCACTTGATTTGTCTCCGACCGAAGACCAAAAGCTAAGTATTTCCTTCCCAAATTACTTTCTGTTTTGATTTCTTTTGCTGATTTGGATTCGGTTTTACTTTCTTGTGTGGATCTAGTTTGTTGTGGCAACTTCCTTTCTTTGCCTGTATATTTATACTAGTGAATGGCTACAGCGATTTACGAATTGTTAAATCTTAGCTTAGACTTAGTTGTTACCTAGATTTTAGGCGTTTACCCTTGCTGTGAGATTTGCGGTTTGATAATTCATGTCAGTCATGCTACGAAATCGCTCTGTTGATGGAACCCATGATGGCCGTATGGTAGATGAATCAAACTGTCCCTATACAAATTTGATTCAGTAATTTACCTTGTCCTGTCTTGTTCGCATGTACAGTCCGAGTACAACTGTTACATTTGATTTCAGATTTTAATTGTGATATGGTAATAGCAGAACAGCTTTTCTATGTGATTTCTGCTTATATCTATATATCATACATTATCTGGTGTAAAGATTTGATATGGCAGATTTGTTTGTTGATCATAACTAAATATTTTGCTGTTTTTTTTTTCAAAAGATTCGATGGCATATATTTTCCACTATTTCTATTTCACTTTAAATACAGTGCCAAATTTCTTGGTTATCTAAACACATGGATACACCATATTGACAGTTGAACGTATTGTTTTCTTGAGTTGTGCACTGTCCTTGATTCATGTGGTATTTTATTGGGGATCTTTCAGCTTCATACATGAATTCTTAGCTGTTCCTAGCTGTGAACCCTATATGTATTGCTTGTTTAGATTCATGTATGGAAATTGAATTGTTTACACATAGATTTGTATGAACTCTGTACGGTCAATTCAGTCATTAATATTTCAGATTTTTTCTCTTGGTTGAAATCTTGGCTTAGTTATATATATGTTGTCCCCCTCTGTTTGTCCTTGCAAATTTTAAAAAAATTCATTGATCTGTTCGAGTTGTCCATTTATGTACAAGTAGCCATTGAGTTGTTTAATTCATTTTCAGGTTTCGATCTTTGTTATTGTGTATTGTCTCATGTCAGAAGTACACCAAATCCTACTGTTCATGTAGGTTAGGCGCAGCTATGAATTTGACAGTTCATATTGGGTTGTTCGAGTATAGTTATCAAAATGTTTAAATTTGATTTCAGATCTCTAGCTATAGTTGCTGTTTGAATGGAGTGTTTCAATGGAGACATCATGTATTGTCATCCTACTTAGGTTTTAGCTTTTATAGTTGTTACCTTACTGTTTCATGTGGTGTTTTCTCATTTGAAATCTTCAACTTCAAATATATTTATTTTTACTAGCTACTCATAGCTTTATTTTTCTTCTTTACAGGACATGACGGATTGCTGGAGGAAGATTTGATGTTAAGAAGATTTTGTTGTTCCCATTTCTTATTCAAGTTGTGTGTATATATATATATTGTCTGGTGAATGTTTGTACTGACTTGTACTTAAAAACATTAAACATAAATGTGTTACTGTTTTCCTATACTGTTCTTTATTGTATGTATGTATAGCTGTCCATTGTCTGTTCGTATCATAGCTGTTGTTTTACTGTTACAGAAAAAAAAATTTGGTTTTTACTGTTTCTTCGTGAAGGAACAAGACATGTACCTTCCAACCTGATTTGTTTTGTCCATTTGTTTTGTATTTGTACTGACAAGTCTATATGTTATTCTCCTTGTATTGGCCACTTCCAACCTTTCATATAAAGCTTTTATTTGTTGGGTTGGACGAATATGATAAAAATAGACAGTACGGATTTCATGTTTTATTTCTATTGTAGTTAGTCTGCGTTTGAAAATCTTAGTTATGTTTTATATACTATAGTTGCTCATTTCCTTGCGATAGTCGCTATTATCATGATGGTGTAGAAGTATCTCTTGTATAAAAATTTATCGTGTGTATATATACTTAGCTTGTTTATTATGATTACTCTAAAACTTATAAAATGTCCATATAATATAACTAAAATTCAAACAATGGGATTTAATAAAAATAGCCTCATAAAATCGAGTATTTTAAAACGAAAACTTAAGATGGGTCAAAAACTCGACATTTTCTCAATATCCCGAAATTAAAATCTTAGTATATTATTAATATAATTTAAATATTCAAATTAAAATAGCCAGATCTCCTTATTTAAACTCAAATAAATATTTTAAATAAATAAAATATTTTAAATGGTTAGAAAATCCGGGACATTACAGTTTGTAGCAATCAATGTACGCGATCCTTTGGAAATACTTTGTCCAACCTTTGTCCATACAAGTTGTCCTTGGACTGGACAAACCGAAGGCACCTTCCTACTGCATCCTTGAATTACCCTATTGATTAATAGCGAGTAGCCCTTGCAAATCTGTAAATTTCAATCATGATAGAATCAGAATCCAAATAACTCTAGTTGCAAGCCAAAGAAAATTGACAAGTTGTTCTTTTTCTTATGAAGATCCATGGTCTTCAATTGCTCCCTCTTCACTCAACATCTTCTATGATTTCGTATTTTCTGGTTCCGAATGGTTTGCGAATATAAATTTTATCCCGGTCTTTCCACACCAAACAAGTGTATAGGTCTTTGATAGTCAATTATTTAACTATCAAATAAAGAATCATGCAATCATAAAAATAAAAATGAGTTCACTAGCTCAGTACTCAGTATCACTTGGCTTTTTTAATTTAAAAATAATTAATGAATGTTAATTTGAAACTCCGAAATCTTTTAATATTATGTATATAGATTTTCTCTTCTTGAAATCATTTAAATGCTTTAGAATTAAATCATATATAAACATTTCGAATTTTGATTTCACGTAAAACATCATCACGAAATCTCTTTTATTTCATTTCTCAAAAACAATAACTAACACTTCCCTTTTGAACGAACTTATTCAAACTCATCTTATAAATCCCTTAAATATCTTTATATTCTCACAGAATCTCTTTATTTTCGTTGCTTTGGAAATACTATTTTATATTCTCAAACCCTTTTTATTTGCGTTACCTCAACATCCTTAGTCCCTGATCATAAATCGGTAAGCGAATAACTCTCTAAGTATAAACCCCAAATACCAAAATCAACATCAGATTAACACTCAGAAAATAACTAAACTCATCCAATCTCTAATTAGGTTCCTATCCTTTAATTTATTATCTTAATTCCATATCAATCCATATTATTTCACTTTTAATCATTCAACAATTTTCGCTAAAAAATCTCGTTTCAGTTCCATTTATTTCACTTGATTCATTATTAAGTAATGTCAATTTAAAATCAACATTTAACATCATACTCCTTTTATAAATCTTATTTATAAATTCGGATTTAATATAAAACCCTTTTTATCTCGATTTTCTCTTACTTAATTCAAATGTTAAGTAAACATTTAATTTAAGCTACCGTTTTCGCTTAAAACCTCTTTCATAACTTCGTTTATAACTCTCGGGTTTAACGATAAAAATCCGTTCACAAACTCCTTTCACAATTCAACTAGATTCTATTTTAACTTCGATTTCTTTAATTCCATGAATTTCATATACAAAGTAATCACTTAAATTATTTAAAATGTTAATTTACTTCATGATTAACTAGTGTAGAAGCAGTTAAATTCTAACTACTAAAACAAATAGTAATTTAAAAACTTATTAAAATTAAAATAAATATTTGTTAAACTATTTCATTAGATTAATTGACAACAAACCAATTTGATAACAAATTCTAGTTAAACGGTGAATCTAGTCAACTCAAAACACCATTATTTCTTTGAACGATTCCAATTAATTCTTCCTTTAAATTAATTAATAATATAATTAATTTAAATAATCCCATTTAATTGTCCTCTTGAAAATAATTAATCCAACTCTTAACCGTTAGGTTAATTTTTTCTCGTTTGCTTATAAATTTAACATAAGCATTTGCTTTATAAAATCGTTTAATAATTACTTATAAACTTAAATAAAAAATATTATTTCCTTTTAATAAACCTTTTATTCAAAATAATAAATTAAGAAAATCTATCTTCAGTTATAAAATAAATTTTATAAGTTCATTTCTATCGATTCACCTGAGGGTAAATCAATATTTATAAAATAATTAATTTATAAGCCATATACTGCACACTACTCAACCAGTACTACCCATTGGTTAAAATGAAACAAACGTTGAATTTTCATTCGACGATCAACAACCAAATCAATCATCTAATCAGAATAGTTCATATAATGATAATATGAAAATAAATAACTATTATTATATTTGAGGAATCCAGTTGGATCCCTCAAACCAATTTTTCCCTACATCCAAATAGGTTACCTCAAATAAAAAAATTCAATTCAATATATAGATTCAATTTCAATAATCAACCAATAATAGCAATTTAAACAACTAATTATTAGTTTTATACGTTTATATTATTATAAACTTGATCAATAAGGTAAGTTACTTCAATTGGTTATTAAAAATAACGATCGATTTCAATTAAATTAAACAAACATTTAATTTAATCGATTCAGTCAATATATAATAATATATTCCATAAATATCCAACAATAAACAATCATAACACACAAATACTAAACCCGACCTATATTATTAATTCCATAGTGTAGATTTCACCACCACGATTTTAATGCTATCTTTTTCATTTAATTTTGTGAACATATACACAAGTTATAACCATTCTATTCTATATGATTAAAATTAAAATTAACTAACTTATTAATAAAAAATTAATTTAAATGATTTACTTTTGTCTAATAGTTCGTGGCGTCTGATTCCCATATATTTTGCATGTTGCATCACTGTACTTCTAAATTTGGCCCGACTTTCTGTTCCACGCAATACTGCTCCTTCTTCATTCACGTTTTCAAAATACCCATTTGTTTCCTTTGTTTAAGGATGTACCCCTATCTTTATGAATTGAATTATAACGAGCCTACTTATTCATCTCTGCCATGTTCCAAAAGTGTCTGATCCTTCAGCACATCGCCGTTCAAATGTATGGGCCTAAAATAATTATTCCTCATGGTTCAAAACATACAAACCCAATATAAACACACTCGATCCCCCTATTAGCTACAATATCTCCCCTCATTCACATTTTCTTCTCCACTTCATACAGGAACCATATTCCTCATTTATATATTTCCTCCCAAAACCTGCTGCTACAATTTCGAATGCCATAACCTGCTTTCGCACAAACCCACGCACCGCTCCACCGAAGATCGACGGTCTCTGCCAAAACTTTCTTGACCTTCACCTTCCCTACCTCCTACTCAGATCAACTAGTCATGTTTCTCTTCGATCTCTGGACAGCAACCCTAGTGCTTCCTCTTAGTACGACAGGCTCCCTCCATGTACCCGCCACCAAGTCAACCTCCTGGAGCACTGCACTCCTCTGACCACCCGCATTGCTACTAGCGCCCCTCCTCTCCAGCTATGGCTTACAGTGTGGAGCTTGAATGGATGAAGGCTTGTGTATATTATTTTTTATCTAAATGTGTATGGTTTCATATATTGGGGAGAATTGGAGCTTTAGTTTATGCAGCAAGCTTGTGTTTCATTTGCGGGAAAAAAGGAAAGAAATTAAGATGGGCACACTATTTATAGAAGGATTAGGAGATAAGAACAATGTCTTTCACGAAGGGTTCAATATAGATTAGGTAGCACAATGATTACACTTCCTAGACCCCACGTATTTTCTTTTCATGTATAGGGTACTTGTGGTGTACGTGTGTTTAGTTTGATACAATGTACGTGCAGATAGAATTTTCATAGCATGTGTGAATTTTTCACTATATGGAATGTAGAGCAGTGCGGTGTTGTTGTGCATACATTTGATTCGACCTATGCCTGAATACTTCGAGATGAAGGGAAAAAAAAGTTGGGTAGGCTTGCAGCTTGTACTCTCCTTTCATATATATGTAGCTGCGTGTACTTGAATTTCTTAGACCTGAAGTTGTACAGAAATGGGATAGTTTTGCATATATTAAATTATAAGATTGTTTGTACGTGAGTTTACATGCTAATAGTCATATCTCTGTAGTGTAGTTCTTAGGGTAGGCAAGGGAAAAAATATATAAGTTGAAATGAAAGCTTAGAGTGCTCTTACCTTTTTTTTAGGGTAGAGATAGGTTTGTATGTAATTACTTAGGAGTTAAGTTTTTATTTTATATGGTATTTTACTCTACCGCTAATAACCATTACTGTTATATTTAGACCAATACATGTGAACTCGGAACGCAAGGAAAATGGGTAAACCGCTGCGTCTCAACATTTCGGCCCAAATGAAATTCGTTTCGTTAAAAACCGGCTTCTTTTGCAAAATGACATTATTTTAATTTCAATTTATTTTTTACCTATAAATTGAACGCGCAAATAAAAAATCTCTGATTGGCTCCAAACTGGAAATCTAGCAATAACTAGCTATACGCATTCCAATAAAATTCGTTTCGTCGAAAAGGGAGTTGTTTGAAAAATGACTATCTTTAAGTCCTGTATAATATCGATAAAATATAATTAAATCCAAAACAATTCTATTTAAATAATAATAAATTATTATTATCGCATATCTCCCAACAAAATGTTATATAGCTTCAGAATAAACCAATATAGATTTTAAACTCAACATTTAAAATCTCCGGTTAAACGATATTCAAATATATATATATATATAATTCTTTTATGTTTATTAAATAAATCATTGTAATTTATAAACGATTTCCATAGCGACTATTTGAATATTTCAATGGGACATAACTGATAATCTACAATATGAAATCTCTAATTTCCCCTTTCAATAGAAAAATATTATCAAATAGATTCAGACGATTCTTGTTTCACAGAATTCCGACTTATATCGAATCATGTATATTCAGTGGAAGTTCAAATCATAATTTACGAACTATGGCGACGTTACGAGCTCGATTTATAATTATATATAAATTATATGTTATAACTTCATTTAATAAACGAATTATATAAATCTATTTATAATTCCAATTCAATATTTAAAATAATAAATTATATTAAACATCTGACTACCAAAAATATGGGACGTTACATCCATTTGCGTGCAGTGTTTTTGAAAACCAATTGTGGTTTTATTATAACTGATTAGTTATCATCTGAGAGTTTCGTCTAAGGTTTTATCATGTTAATTTTCATTTAGTTTCCACGAAAAATAGAACATTTGGTCCTTGCGATGATGATTTAATTATTTCTGTACGACGTGGACATGGGTTTATCTATATTTGATACTGAATGTCGCCTCTATAGTCGTTATTGTTATGTCAATTATTATAGCTTTGAATGTCTTTGAAATTTGCATTTTCAGTTATACCGTCCTCTGATATTTTGCATGTTTAATTAAACAAGAATTCTCCATTCATTGTAAGAACTAACTATGGAGGATTAGACTTGGATTATAATTGATTTCTACGTCCACTTTGTCTATGGTGATGTATTTATTTTCAATATTGAATAACAACAGACTGATAAATATTTTAAGTATTTAAATTGTTTAGTGAATTAAAAGGAGCATTGAACCACGTTTATGTAAGAAAAAGCAAAAGACAAAATGATGATTTTTATAAAAACAAAGAATATAGCTATAGTGTATGTCCATAGCACGGGTGCGCACTAGTTAATTATCAAAATATAAGTTTAAATAAAGGTCTAAATTTATATTTCTAAAATATTTTTATCAAATCAAAATATTTTATAAATTTAGAAAATAATTTCAAAATCAACTAACGGTGTTCCTATATAATTTTCTACCTAGACCAAGCGATACTGATATATACCATTTCAATCCATTTAATATTCAATTTATGGGTATTTATCATTTCAACCAGCGTCCCAATAAGTTCAGTTTTAATCCATAAATTTATACATCGGTTTAGGTATATACGATTTCAACCCATGATGATTTTACAAATTTATAGGGAGCTTGCAGTATGAGAACAAAATAAATATAATATTATACGTATCATACATGCATCATAGTATATCACGTAATCAAATATCACTTGCAATAATCTGTGTCTTATATGTCAAAAGTGCAAATGTCACATGTGCGCCAATTTATATCAGACAAATTAGGTTTTCTAGAGAATCCTAACATGTAAAAAGTCATTTCAGGATGTGTCAATAATCTAAATGAAAATTTTAGTCGTGAGTGAGGCCTCTCACCTTGCATGGCAAATAAACGAAAGATTATGTAGGTTGGTACAAATACAGATACTAAAAGCAAGGTACACAACTCCAGCAATAAACACAACTATAGGCTCTCTAACACCATGCCATAAATAAATTCACAAATGAATATCCCAAGAAATTTAATTAAGAGAGTAGAGAGATTTTGGATACGGAAGATGGATTTAGATTTTTAATAAAATGTACAAAAGCTTACCAAAAAAATTAATCATTTCGAAATTTATTATTGAAACAGTAACCATAGAATTTGGAAAAGTCATAAACTAAAAAGTTATTGCAAATTATTTTCTCTTTAATATAAAAAAGGAAAAACTTTTTTTTTAATTTGAGAAAGATATGACCAAAATAGCGACAGGAAAAATTTCGAGCTAGAAATCTGAACCCAAAAATGTGTTTGAAAGAATTGTGATTTCAACATACAAGATTTTAGAATATTAAAAATTATTCAACATCTTAGTTGTAGCTATTTCAATTTCACTATTTCTAAAAAAAAAAAAAAAAAAAAAAAAAAAAAAGTGGATTCGGTTTATCTAACAAGAAGTTATGGTCATTGAAATTGAATCAAAATTTTCTGGCTTGAAGAAAAGAATAAACAAATCCACTCAATTCTACTACAAATATATTGCCTTTCGAATTGGAAAGCATGACTACCATAAAAATGTTCCATTCTGAATCTACTTTCCAGAAAAAGAAGCATCACTGATTTTGGACTTATAAGTTGAAAGTTATGGCATAAAAAATCAAGGGTATGCATTTCTGGAATTTAAAAGTTGCATCAGAAAATTACTTCACTTCCACGTGAGTTTCAAAAATCATCCACATAGAATCTTGAAAAGTAGTCTAAAGAAAAATTCTTCCTTTTTTAGCTTTCTTTCCAACAAAAATGAACCATTCAATTTGGCTTAGCGGTTTAGGAGTTATGATTTTTAGAAGAATGTTATTTCTTCATTTCAAACGAGAAGGGTGAAATCAGAGAGTGATTTGGGTCTTAAGTTGTATAGAGAAGCAACGGTTTGAATTTAGAGATGGTGATAAGGTTTAGAAACTAGGAAATACATATAAGCTTCGGTTTTTGATTTTGTTTTGAGTTTAAGTGGAGATAAAAATGAATCTTTTCTCACATAAAATTTACAGAGAATGGGGGAAGTGGGAGGAGTGAGAAAGGATAATTGTTTTGATTTTCAAATAAATTTTCTTGTTTCTCTCTTTTTTTTAGGGAGACCAGAAAAAATACATCATTAGATTAGTTAGTTTCTAAGAAAAATAATGAAAGAGGAAGACAAGGATACATGAATTTTTATTTTCATGAGAAGGAAGTTACCAAATACTAAATGTCAATTTAATGTGTTCCTGCAAATTCAATGTACCCATTCAAATTCAATATCATGTATTAATACCAATGAGAATGCAAAGGAGGATATAGTTGAGGTACATATTTAAACAAAGGCAAAGATAATTATGACAAATGTCATCCGTTTTATGTGTTTCTACAGTTAAAACGTGAATTTCGAGCAAATGAAATTGAATTTTAACGAAATAAAAAAAAAAGCTAAATACTCATAATTCAGTGTAAGACTCGTAAAAAAAGAAAACTGAATTTTGAAACTTTCAAAATTTTAGCTTGAATTCAAATGCTAACCAATTTTTATAAGAGCCGACTTTTCCAAAAAAAAAAATCGATTTGTTAAGTTAAAATACTCAGAAATTCAAATATGTTATTTAAAATTTTAGTTATAAGAATTTACTTAAATTCAAATAATAGAAATTAAGTTAGGTTAACAATTAAGTTTGGATTTAACAGTTGTTTAACTTTGTTATTCAAATGGTACTTATTTTTGTTTATACACAAAATCAAATTCACTTGTTTCATTATAATTAAGAATAAACTTGAATTTAAAAATTAAAATTTTAGATTCCAATCAAATCATTAATTAAAATCTATTTAAAGTTCAGGCTGTTACAATCCGCTCGCTTAAACTTTTCGTCTCTAAAAGGGAACAAGCTAGGAGAAATAAAAATAAAGTAATAATATAAATAAATCAATTTATACATGTCATACTTTTGGTCATATTCAAGATACTTGTACTTGGGTCCCTTCAGCTATTGTCCCGTCTCCGGTTCCCTTTGTTGATCGTATTCCACTTCCTTGTCCCATTGTGAAGTGGGTTCATAAGGTTCCCTCATTGGATGCCCCTCCACCTCAGCCGGTTTACTCTCCTGATGTTATTAAGAATTATGTTGTTTCTGAGTCACATGATCAGATGGGCGATTCTAAGTCTTTAGATGGTGATTTTGTTTACGATAGCATTTTCTGGCATACGAGAGAATGTGCTTAGGGTCATGATATTTTTGGTATGGGATATTCCCCTTCTCGAGCAGTATATTATAAATTTGTTAATGATAATGAAATTGATCGCCGGAGATTGTTTTCTCGAGGGGTTGGTGATAATTTTGTGCTCATCCAAAAGGATGAGATGAGTGATTTGAACTTATCTTTGATATGTGATCCTACTTGGGCTAGTAAGTCACGGAGTCCTAACCAGTGTTGCGTTCCTTATCTTGTTGTACTCTTTCATGAGTACATAAATTCTATAGGTAGTGATGATTCTGGTAGTTCCTCCTTTGTTGGAGATTAGCTAGATTTATATTAGTAGTTTAATCACTCTTCTTTGCTTCTGTTTTTATTTTGTATTCTGGCACAGAAAACCAGATTGTAGAAGTTAGATTATTTGTCTAACTCATGTACTTCATTATTTTCTATAATGAAAGTGGTTGCAGCCACTACAAAAACCGGCTTAACTTTGCTAAAAAAAAGTTATACAAATTTGTTAACTTACTTAGATTAATATATTGGAATATATGTAAATTATAAATAGATATTTTCAAACATTTCTAAGTGGTTTGAAGTATACACTTAACGTCACAACTAACACTTTTTTTTGAATTTGTTCAGTAGGGAAACCGATCGGTGTCATAAAACCCTCCCTAGTGCACATAGCCTGGTCCGCAAGCACCACATAAGTGACTGATCTTAACGTATGCAATGGTAAGCTCTTAACATGTCATTCTGGGTTTCGAACTCATGCCACTGTTACCATGGTGCAATCATCATCAAAATCATTTTTAAGTGACTAGAATGTGACTCCATATTTTATCTCGTACATATAAGATTTAACACATACGTTGTATACTCGAATCACTAAGTATTTGATAGACCAATTTTAACGTCAAGTACATACTCGAAACTTTCCTTCTAAAATAATCTATACTATACTATAATTACACAGTTAGATTTGGAGGGCACAAAATCCTTCGTGTATTTCTCGAAACTGAAGAGTCGCCAAATTTTTCTTCCCAAAATAGCTAACTCCTATCCCTTCTTCAGACATTTGTCTGCTCTTATTTTTCCCTCATCTCTTCTTTCTACCTAGATCCAGGTTGGCAAAAAAATGCAAATCCAAGCAAAGGGTTGGCTCATTCATTAATAATTGTGCTTCCGCTTCAAGAATTAGGCATGCCTCATTTTCTTGTAAGGTATTTCAGTGTCATGTTTGAAGTATTTTTTTAATCTAAGATTCAAGTTAGACTCTTTAAATTAAGTATGAATAGATATTTGAGATCAATGTTTCTATTTCTTCAATGATTGTTTACTAAGATGATTAGATCTAAATTGCATGAGTTTGAGTTCTATCAACTATGGGACTCGAGTACAGCCAATTATCCAATTGAATCGTGTAGTCTATAGGCACAAAAGCCTGATATATTTCACTATTAGAACAAAGCTGTATAGAATTGATTTGTTCGTACAACAAAGAATTTTTAGGCAGGTCTATGAAGAAATTAACTGTTTTTTTTTTTTAGATTTTTTTCTATAATATTTCTTCCTCGAGAGCTAATCATGTACCAGTATTTAGATGCTCTTCTCAGTGTATGTCTATTATTTGCACTAATTTGGGTCATTATCTACTATCATTTTTATGATGTTTCTATAAGGAATCTTAGCCTTTTTTGTGATGAGGTGATTAAACATTAAGTTTTCAGTGTGCATGAACCCTAACATTAGTGAGTTCAAGCTTAAGAACCTATATTAATTGCTAACTATGGGTGCGAGTTTCGAGTTAAAGTTTTAATCATTGTCAGAGAATGTTTGATGGGATGAGGTTAGAAGGAAACTTCCTACCTATAGTCGAATGTTGATATTTCAGAAGCATGAGTACTATAAAATACTTAACATCATAATAATTTGTTTGATCATACTTATAGTTTAAATAAATTTGGAAAAATAAGTGAAGTTTAAAAAATACGTTCCCATGATGGACGGGAAGTAGCATACTTCAGGGTATAATTTTAATGTAAAATCTATTTTTTAGAGCACCATTTTAATCAGGGTGAATTATATGTTTGTAAATCTTTTATGTAAGATATTTGTTACCGTATGATAATGAATTATTTAATAAGAAAATATTTCATAAGATTGTTACAATTTGAATATGTGCACAAATATATGTATGTAACAATGTTGTTCACTTTAATCATTGTTGTAGTTCAAACGAATGAAGAAACACAAGGAGCATGAAATAGAGATGAACAGATAATGGAAATGCAACGATGTAATGTGAGGTGCTTATTTTGGTTTCAGATATTATTTCTATGTATACAATTCTAATATGTGAATATTATATATCCTTAGATTTCCATGATTTTATATTTAGTTTTATGAGTTTTTCAATTTTTTTAAACAAAGTATTCATGCATAAATAAAGAATAATGGAGTCTAAGGCCAATGAGCATATGACATGTTCTTTCTTTGGCAGTTAAAAATCAAGGGTTACTAGTTGCTTGATCAAATGGGATAACAATTTTAATTCTTTTCCTAAGATATATGAAGAATAATGAATCTATATTGATGTAAGCATCAGTTCAATAATTTGTTGGATTTTTTTTACTATGGTTTTGATTATTTCTATAACTGAACTATAATTTCTGATTATTAATGATACATAGTAAGATCTAGGGGAATTTATACTTACATAATTTCAGTTATTTATTTAGTATAATTATTTCAATAGATGTTTCTTCTAGCCATATTTGTGAATGACACTCATCCCAATTTATGTGCAACAAATAAATGTTTTCAAAGTTTGTTGTTTAATACTGTAATCAATATTTCTCTAAAATTATTGTAAAGGCTATCTGCGCATGTTATCAACATGTTGTTTTCTTGATATTTGTATAAACGTTGATTTTATTATGTCATGTTAATGCTTTTGTAACACCCCGCCTCCGCTAGGGTCTCTCGCAAAGGAATACACTAGCTTTAGAGGGGCATTATTGGTAAACATGCACAGAAATATCACAAGACAGAACATATAAAATAGCGGAAGTAAAATCGAACTTTCATAAACATGAATACATAAGGTCTAAAGCCTTTTACATCAGAGTACATCAAAACATGTCTTGCAATAGTAAAGAAGCATAAAGACTTTTTCATAAATTATTCCCCAAATAAAAACAGTAAAGTAGCCATAGCCAGGAAAAGTCCAAGCCATCCATGATGACCTTCAAGCAGAAGAAGTCCGAACTAGACAATAGTATTTCCTCCCTGTAACCTGGGGGGGAAACGGAAGAAAAGAGGCAAAACAAAACGGGTCAGTCAAAAAGACTGAGTAAGCCCTATCTACTATTAGTATAAAAACTAGTAAAGTTAACTGACATGAGAAACTGAGATGAACATAAGCATGATAACAAGATAGATAGGCTAAATCAAAATAACAGGATGAACTACTGAACTCAGGTAAACTAAGGTGTCATGATAAATTACGATGTCAAGATAAAACAAGGTATCACATCGTCAGGTTTCTATCAAGTATAATATCCCCAAGATATCTATCACGTATAACGTCCCATGGCATCTACCCTGTATATCCGCTCTGCACCTACCGTACTAGTATCCCAACTGTATTATGTGTTATCCGTGAATGACCCTTACTCAAAAGTCGTGTAATGGTCCATGTCAACCTAATATGCCGCATATATAGGTTACTCAACTCATATGTTTCTTTCCATGTATAAGTTCAGTCCTTTGCCATAGGCTGTACGGGCTTTCCCATGTAAACGGTTTATCCTTGAAGTTGTTTTGGACTGCAACCCTTGATCAAGTTGTGTTTCCTTACCATGAACTATCGCGCGTCCACTTAGGATTTATGCCACCTAGGACCGCTAGGGATTATGCTACCTAATGAACGTTTCCGTGTCTCGGTTTGGGTTTTGGCCACCTAGGACCACTAGGGATTACGCCACCCGTCAACCGCGCCCTTGATCCCACGTATGTATCGTGAATCGTTTTCCATGTCTAGATGCACATGTTCCCCAATGTGTCATCCGAGTTCTGTGCCAGGGCAAATCAAGAAATACGGAACTCGGTCGGGAGCTGTAAATCGTCTGCCGATACAGATATCAAGGTTTGTTTTTGTACCCATGGCTATGGTCCCACGTGACCCCTCCCTCAACTACTGAAAGGCAATCCAAGAAAAATCATGTATAAGAACCACTCCACGGCCCCACTATAGCCCACTTCCCTACGGGCCAACCTCACCCATGACTCGATAGCAAGCACATGGTCTGTTGGGGGTTCTCTGCCTTTCCGTACGTACACGATTGACTAAAGATGGTAGGTAGCCGGCGATGTGCTATCCAGGGCAAAAACCAAGAATCGTCGACTCCACGCTAATCCATCCCAGTCTTTAGGTCGCTCGCATAGCAACCAAGGCATACTCTTGGTCCTTCTAACGCAGACCTTAACCTCTCATGGGCCTAGTATGATTACCTGGCAGCCCACAGAGGGATCCCAAGAATATCCTCACGTCCCCCGAAGCTTCCACTTCGGCACCCAGTGCGCTGGAGCTTTTATCCGAGTCAGATAACTTGCTCCCCCTCGTATACTAAGCGATGACCTACCGTATCAGGTTACTCATCATTTTGTGAATTAGTCCTATGTCCTTAGCTAAGAATTATTACTTAGTTACCCTTAACTAAGGTTTACCACTTAGCTTCCTTTCCCGTTATCCTTGATCAACCACGAGTCTCTACCTAGTTCCTCTAACTAGGGTTGGTCTTATTGGGTTAAGTGTTATCGTTCAAGTCCATGCCTTAATCCGCCCACGAATCACGTCAAGATTGGCTAAGTATTTAAGTTCAAGACTTAGCCCCACAAGTTGGTTAAGTGTACCCAGAGGCTCATGACTTAACCCTATCAGGTCAAATTGGTCAAGTACTAGTTTACCTTAACCCTATCGGATTATCTTGCTAGATTGATTAAGCATAGATTATCTTAATCCCATCAAATTATCGAGTCGGATTGGTTAAGTATATTCTAAAAAGGTCTTGCGACTTAACCTTGTCAGGTCCGCGTATTAGATTGGTTAAGTGTAGGTTACTTAACCTCATCAAATCATCATGTATAATTGGTTAAGTATAAGTTGCTTAACCCCATTAAATTATCACGTTAAGTTGGTTGAGTATTGGTTACTTAACCTCATTGAATTACCAAGTTTAAATTGGTTAAGTGTTTAACTTAACCCCATCGAATTACCGTGTTTAGATTAGTTAAGTGTGGATTACTTAACCTCATCTAATTACCGTGGTTAGATTAGTTAAGCCTTAATTACTTAACCCCATCTAATTACCAAGTCGGATTAGTTAAGTGTAAATTACTTAACCCCATCCCCTAATCATCTTGCATGGTTAAGTGTCATTAAGAAATCAAACCCGATCCCACTTAACCTTATCAAGTTATCATGTTGGATTGATTAAGTATTGGTTAACTTAATCCCCGTCCACTAGCCGTATAAAAATGGTTAAGTGTCATTAGGCAAATCAAATCACTTAACCTACCCAACCTTGTCATGTTTTGTTAAGTATCATTAGCCTAATCAATTTACTTAACCCCTTCATCCATGTCATATTTGGTTAAGAGTCATTAATCAAATTAACTTAACCCTATCATGTGACATTAATTACTTAATGCACCCCAACCTCTCACATTAGACTTTGTTGTGGTTACTAGTTAAGCCGGTCGGTTCCGGGTAGCTTTACACCACAACTTGGTCTAACCTCGGGTTCAAGCACAACATGACCAACTTCTCACATTGGATCCTATTGTTTGCAACTACTAGTTAGGCCGGTCGGTTCCGGGTAGTTTTACGTTGCAAACTCAACCCAACCTCGAGTTGGCCACACTTATATTATCTAAGTGTCATGTTCATCATGTTTCCAAAACATGTTACAAGTTTTTCAAGCATTTGGGTAGACCAAACTTAATAGGTAAATTCCCAAAGGGTAGACCTAACTTAATAGGTAAATTCCCAAGCTTATGTTTTTATGCATACTTACATGTCAACTTCCATGTTATATTTCAAGCCATGTTTTCAAGTTTTATTTTCATGTCATTAGAAATTACCCATAACATAACCCAACGCTTTTAAACTCGCATATACGTTCGCAACAACGTAATGGATTAAAAGAAGAGACTTGGCAAAGGAATGACAAAAATGGGTATTAAGCCACAAGTTAATCATGGTGGCAAATGAGGCACAAATGTGTTCATTAGCTTGCATGTTACATTCTTAAGCCTCAAAAGCATGCATAAACCCAAACTTGGCACATAAGCGAATCATGGTGACAAAAGACATGGAATGATGGCTAGAAACTCGCATATATCATCATATAAGGATTATGACTTCATATGCAAGTTGACATAATGATTATGAAGGTTCTCATGTTGCATAATGCAACATTTCAACATAAAGGTTGTAGCTTTTAGCTCATAAGATCAAGATAATGACTTCATAAACTTGCATGACATGATAGCATATATCATTCCCAATGATCAAAACCCAAACTTGCAACATGAACATTTAACTTCATAGTTAATATCTAAGAGTAGGGAAGGGCTTACATTGCTATGAAGGCCTAAATCGATTAAACTAAAGCTTATGATGAAGCCTATGCATGCCATCACCCAAAAACCCAAAGATGGATGCTCCAAATCACTAAAAACACCATCTTTATGAACAAAGATCAAAGCTTTTGTCTTGAAATCAACTTGAGGGGCTCTCATACTAACATAGGGACTCTCTAATACTCTCATGTTCATGAAACCTCTCATAGAAATGAAGTGGAGGCTAGGATAGTTGAGTGGAGGCCATGAAAGTAGAAATTTTGCCATAGTTTAGTTGCATGAATGAATAATGAGGATTTAGGATAGGTTAGGGTCTTATTTATAGATTATGCAAGTGTTTTAGGCCATAGGATTAAACCTAGATTCAATCCAAGCCATCAAAGCATGTCTTGGGGAAGAAGTCAAGTGTAGGAACCATCTAGGGCCTTTAGATTAAAGATGAACCATGAGAACCATCCAAATGCAAAATCTGCATTTGAGCGAATTGGCCCACGTGTTGACAGCCAAACACCCTGGATTAACCCCTAGTCGACCCAGCGAGCTCGGGTCGACCTCAAAAATCGGCCGGTTTGGTTATTCCCCTCTCCCAATTCGCTGTTTTGAACATTTTTGCATATTTATTTATTTAGTTTTCAATTATATATATATATATATACATCAATATATATATATATATATATTTCTCTGCGCAACCCATTTCACTTAATTAAGTATACTTTAATTTGGGAATTTTTCGTGAAACTTCGCGAGGCCATATCTTGGTCATACGGACTCCGATTTTCGAAAACTCGGACTCTATTTCGCGTATTTTTCCGAGACGAACGCAATGGCATAGCCCGTTTCCCTTGATTCAGATTTTACAGTTTAATTCTGCCTCCATTTATGTTATAACAGGTTATTGAAAATACGGGTTGTTACAGCTTTCTTATGGTGTACTTTGTCATGTAAATTTTAACACATGCTTTTCTTTGCAAACTATTCACATATATTTCCATAAGATATTATAGAAGGAACAGTAGGTATATACTAGATACGTGTATTATCAACCTTTTCCAAAATTTAATAATTTTAAGGGAACATGGAATATGCACACATAACACACACATATGTAGAGACAAGCTCATGCATTAATTGTATCCTAAACATATATAATAGGGAATCAAATAACAAATGAATTACCAATAGAGATATGATTCCATGTTTTTTGTTTGAATCGTCGAATACAAGGCAATTTGGCATAAACATTCGGTGGGTGAGAAAGCTTTTATACTCGATATTCTACCAATAATGTTTCCTAATAACGACCACATTTTTTTATTTGTCTTTGTAGTTAGTCCATAATTTCACTATTTTTCTACCTAAGGTTCTTAGTTATGTCTATCCAATCGCAATGCTTTTGGTTATATCATTGATGTTTCACTAAAGCTTGTGTATATATCCTTAAAAGGCTAAAACTTGTGTATATCATTGATAATTAGCTTTACCATTGATATTTCACTAAAGCTTGTGTATATCCTTAAAAGGCTAAATCTAAAGCTATAAGAATTTAAAAAAAGAGGTAAAACATTGGTTTTCATGATGAATTCCCATCATATGTATGTATATTGCTCACCACTTATTTATAATGATGTTTCTTTCAATATATAAGCTCATTTTGCACACCCGCTTTATTTTAGGTAACTGATGTCTGAGTAAAACAGTTAGAATTATACATGTTTGCATGATCGGCTTTGGATTTTTCTTTCTAAATACTATAATTAAACAAGGGAAGTTAAATTAGGAAATTTAACATTGTGCTTCAAAATTTTTGCTTTTTGCAATTGCAATAACGATGATTTAGGAACAATGATGATCATAAGATATTAACTATGGTTAATATTTCAATAGTTTCCAGTTTTTGAAATAATAATTGAAGTCGATTCAAGTGTAAAGCATAATTAATTTTTCTTTTCCTATTTCCTTTAGGATACTGGTGAACTTGCTATGAAAAACGGTTTTGTCAAGTCATTGTCTATATAATGATGATTTGTTACTTCTAATAGTGGAAAATATCTTAATACAAACTTTCTGAATATATGGAAAAGTAAAAATAAGATATGACATTCTCTTGAATAAGATCTTATATTCTAATCAATGAGCATGCATTTTGGAGTATTCAGTTAATTTTAGCATTTTTTTAATCTATAGTCATATATCTATCCCATATGTATAAGATTTGCCTTTGTTTCGCTACGTTTGAGATGTATAACTTTTAGGATATTTTCCTGTTGCTTTTTCCTCACTTGGAGATAAGTCTTTTTGGCAGAGGTATGGTTTGTTGTTGAGCTTTTAAATGTATTTTTTATTTTATTTTTCTTTGTTGATTTTGATCCTCTAAACAATGAAAGTGAGCAAGGAAACATTTAAATGGGATTTGTGTGGGTAGATGGTATTGTACCATTTTCAACTCATGTTTGTTTAACTTTCGTAATTATATGCCAACATAATGCTATCACTTTTTTTCCCATACATGCAAAAAAATTGTCTTTTGTTTCATCTTTTCATACCAACTTTTTATTTATCCAAATATTCCAGATTTTTGTTTTGTTTTTTGTATGTTTTAACTATCTAAAGGATGATGATTCGCATTATGTAATAACCAATGCTTTTTAGTGTACATCTTTGTTATGTCACAAAAATAATATTAATTAAGATGTTAATTGTACTTCAGTTTCCTATATAAAACACTTATCTTTGTCTCAATTAGTTGTTCTTATCTGAATGCTTAACATAAAAAATGCACGAAAAATATGAAGGTTTTGGGAAGCTAGATGTTTATACATACATAAAGGTGTAGAGAATGATGAAACTGTAGATATATTGTTAGATTTACTGCCAAATTGAACAAATAGCTTCCGTCCATGAAATTTTTACTCATATTTTTTGAAATTAATATTATTTTTTGTAGTGACTATGTAATCAATTTGGTTGTTTATTTTTTTTATATGCTTAGTTATTCATCTATAAACTACTTTTGTTTCTTCCTTAAATAACTTACATTTTTGAATAGTAGCAAGAACCTCCATATAGTCTATTTGGGTGGTAATTATACTTTTACTTCAAGTATTCTTACTGCTTTTCTGTGTTGGTAAGCTTTTATCATTACACACACTCTCTCTATTATTCCTTGTCGTTCACCTTTTTCTTCTACACATTTTCAGCCATATGCACTTCTCTCTTTCCAAAAGACTCATGCCCACTCTGCCTTCTCCCGTCGCTGCATCACATTGTCCCCTTAATTTGATTATTTGTCTCTCTTTCCCTTCCTACCCCTTTATTTCTGTCATGGATGTTGGTAGTTCAATTTCTTCACTCTGAGGCCATCTTGGTGTATTGTAACAACCTGAAATTTTAGCGACAATTAATATAGTTATCTAATTAAAATCCAAAAATGAAAATTTTGCAAATGATGAAATTTGACCATGAAACTTACACTGTTGCATTTGTTATGTAATTCTGGTCAACTTTCATATTTCAAACTTCGCGAACGAAGTTTGTATAAAAAATTACTAATGAATTACGAAAACGGATGAAAAACAAATAAAATAAAATAATTTGTATATAGTAATAAATAAATTCCCCAGCCCCACTACCAGATCGACTAGAGCGGTCGACCGCTAGGTCGACCTCCTGGTCGACGGCAGTAGGCGGCGACTAGGGTTTGTTATATAATATATACATGCTTAATGGACAAATCTTTATTAAATTAAATCTAGCTGTCTATGGTCATTTCTATGCCTATAAATAAAGGGCTAGACCTTCATTCTATTTTTCATATTTTCTAAGGGCAGCAGCGAAGCTCTGTCATTTCCAATTCTATAATCTCTTCTAAAACATGAATTATAAACATATACAAATCAGATTTACAAGATTGAAGAGATTAGATCCAGATTTATGAAAAAGAGATGGTCTTTCACTTAGGTAATCTAAATTATTGAATTTCTTTCATCTTTTCCTATTTTTCTTTCAGGTCTACAAGATTAAACCTTTTTTTGTAAATCCCCTTTGGAAATAAATTGTAGATCTGTAGGATTTGAAAATTTCAAACCTAAAAGCTGTGTCATATTGGATTTGGATAGCTTTTAAGTGAGTGGGAAATTATGTACATTGTTTATAATAAACATATATATAATTAATTTGTGTTGAATTTGAATTATATGCCTAAAAGTGTCATATTTGTGTATTTTTTCAAATTTGAATTATTATAAATATTGGTTAAGTATGGATTTATAGGACTTTTTAAGTTATTATCATCTTCTTATCTACAATTATTCTTGATTTATTATGGATATTGTAAACACCTTAGATCTGGAAATCAGTCCCAACATTTTTATCAGATACATAGCTTTATTCCCGATCTACAGGATTGGGTGTTAATTCATAGTTTATGCAGTATTGGTTAAAATAATAATGATCCTATTTTGTTTGACATTGTCTATGGTTGTCCTTTTTGTTCTCTTTGTATACAAAGGTGTTATTTAAATTCTATAAGGAAAATAAATAAATAAAATAAGAAGAGATGTGCAGATTTACATATTTTCGTATGTAGTTTGCGACAGCTATTCTAAATAGAATATTAGCTTGTTTCCTTGTGATTTGAAATGACATCAACTTTCCTCTCTCGATAGTTTGGGCAAAAAATTAAAATAATTACTGTAAACAACCTTTTACAAGATTTTTGAATCTTAAAACAAGGTTAAACACAAAAAAGGATGTTTTGGCCGTTAGTTTAGGCCATAACATAAACATTAAATAATAAGAAAATATAAATTAGTAACTACGTTAATTTCGCGTTTATATATATATATATATATATATATATATATATATATATTATCCGTCCAAATTTACGTAAATTATGCTAATATTAAATAAATGTTTGGTTTTTGTTATGTATTTGAATTTGAAGTATATCCATTATATGAGAGTAAATGTATGGTAGTAACTTCCATAATAAATGAAAATTAAACGTTTGCGGGCCATTGTAACAATAAACATGTGATTTATTACTAAAAAATTGGCTCATGAATAAGGTAATTAATATTGTAACCATATTTGTTTGGGGAAATATATTGAATAGGATAAATATGTCTAAATGGATACAATTAAATTTGTGTTTAGGAATAGAGATTGTAACTCCAACTAGGGATGTACATAAATAGCATATATATATATATATATATATATATATATATATATATATATTGAAAATTGGTACGTTTTTATTAACTTTAAAAGAAGTACATAACAAGGTTAGCATACTAACCTGAATACAAAAGAAAATATGCGTGAAACAAATGAACACTAGACTAAGTACATGAAATGAAATAATAATGGATCCATGATGAGGTCAACTACTCTATAACAAGTGCGATCCCGCTGCACTTCAACTCTCAAAGAAACAACCTCTTGCCAGCTTTTGTAGCTGTCATTTGCTTTCATGATATGGTTATATATCTGCAAAGCCTCCCTCATCTGTAAAACCTCATCTCTTACTAAATCTTCTAGTAGAAGGTGGCAACTGCACATGGTAAGGACATCTATAGCAGCATTCAACTCCCAACCGTGCAGATACTTGAGAGCAAGTCTTACAGTGATCATCTGAATGTCGAGAAATTGTGTTACTTTCCTCTTCTTGTTCAATAAACCATTGGAGTAACTAGTCAGATGCTCCACTGGATAGGTAGCGATCGGAAAGTGCAAGTGCATCCATAAATTTTCCTTCATTAATTAACCTTGCAACAACTTTCTCATAAGGCCCTTCATTTTTCCAATCAAATCAAATGTAAGAAAAGCAGTTATGTCAATTTTCATTTTTCCAATCAAATGAAAGAAAAGCAGTTATGTCAATTTCTGCAGTTTCTAAATTTGGTGACTCTTGCAAAGGTGGAAAACCATGTAGACCTTGAGTACAAAATTCTAAGGTGGAAAAGGAAGTATTTCCACTAGTACAATTTCATCTGCTTCTGATTCAGTGTCACTTTCAGGGTTACGTGAATGTTTGACAATAATTTTTTATTTTAAATCTAAAGTGGCATCTTCATTGTTGCTTTTATCTGATACTACAACCTCGAAAACACTATGTAGGTTTGACTGCATTTGAATCAATTGGTTCAGAGTAGGAAACCTCTCAGGTTGATCAACAACGAACTCATAAAATAACCTTTCAGTGTCAGGTTTTTGCTGAAGTGCATCATTTGAACTAGAAGCAGAGACTTTAGTGGATGATAATTCAAGTTTGAATAGTCTTGGGAACTGTGGCTTCCTATTATGTAGAAATAATTGCATTTTCCAGAAGTAAAAGTGTATGTAATGGATAATACTGTTGGATCCATGATTTCCAGTTCATGCCTTAAACTGCTCATCAATGGCAAGTAGCAGCACTTGATCAAATATATTTGAAACCTAAATTCAGCAAAAACATCTTTTAACTGATGAAATCCTAGACTTAATGCTTAATTCCAAGCACAATATCTCAGTGATAAAGCACAATTTGAGATCCTTCAATTCATCCCCAAGACTGGAGTCACGTCCCGAATAAAATTGCTTAATACCAAAAGCGACTATCGACAAAAAAAGGACTATTAACTATCATCTATTTCCACGGTCATAGAAGGGTACACATGATGTAGAAAAGAAGTATTGGCATAAGCCCAATCATCGGATGTGAGTTAATCAAAGTAATGGAATCGAGTGTATTAACTGTAAATTTTAGAAACGAAGATGCCAAAGAAAACATCGATTATGCCAGATAATCTAGTGCCAAATTCGTAATAACCAGTGGCATGATTTTACTCCAAAAATTGAATTAGTGGAATAGTCATCCAAATCTATGGTTGTAAACCAGCAAGCAGATCTATCAAGTAAATAAGTGAAGATTTTCAAGAAAAACATTTGAACTGAATCTTTGATTATAACTTGTGCACAATATTTCTGCCTAAAACTATTCCTGGAACTTAAATTTCCATCAAAAAAAGACGACGCATGAATTCGCAAAAAAATTATCCATATGAAGCAAATGTTTCGTTTACACCCCGCGCTAGGAAGAAATGTTAACGGTTAGCAGGGAGGATGAAACCTAAACTGTATTAAAACAGGTCACCAAACTCAACCAGATCTCTCCCTTCGAACAAAAATCAATCCCCACAATGAATTCCCAAACTTAACCAATGGATCAGTTCTTACCTAGAGAAACCCCACCAAATTCTGTAGACAACATAGAAAAGTACCTCGATGTCGAAATACATAAAGAATTAGTTTGAGGACCTGGAAGATTTCGCTTATGCAGGGTCATGCCGGAACCCTGGACCCCTGATGGCTTGATTCTCGGATTTCAAACAGATTCGTAATTCAATCGTCGATCTACTGATCGATGGTGAAATTGGGAAACCGCTATAGTTAAGTTCGGAAGTTTTGCGTGCAGAATCGAAGAACGAAGGGGGCTAGATTTGATTAGCAAGCCATATTTGGTTGCGTTTATTTTGTAGAATTGAGATTCATGGAGACGTTATATTTTTTTTTGGTGAAAATGGCCATTCAAACATGTGTGTGTTTATATTTGAAAATTTGTTCACTTTATTCCTACTAAAATCGAAAGAACAACAAACAGGTTAGCATACTAACCTTTACATAATAAAAGAGAAAAATAAAAAGGAAAAATGCATGGAACTGTAAAAAGAAGCAACAAAATATAATCCACAAAGCAACCATCATCTCGTTTAAGTGCAAACTCAACACTAACCTCAAGCCAACTACCCTTCCTAAATGCATATCCATCTTCATGTAGAAAGAATATAATCTCCAGTCCTTGTTTCTAATTAAACCAACCATCCAAGTTATCTTAAGCCCTTTCAAATGTATAGACAGTCTCTCCCATTGCAGATGAAATCCCAAATGTTTACAAATCCAAACACAAGGTCTGGTTGATGATTCATAGACTCCTATGAATCAATCCTTGTGCTAGAATTACCATTTTGATATTTGGACTTCATAACAGTAAAGAAACCATCAACATAAAACTGTAACCCGAAAACAAGCTTTGGATGAAATATTATAATATATGAAACAGGAATGATCACATCTGCTCATGAACTTGCAATCCCAAAAACCTTCTAGCAAATCTCTCAACTCAAACGGATTCACATGAGGTGAAGAAAACATGAACAGCTCTTGATTAAATCGAAGATACAGGAACCAACTTACTGTTCCACAAAGTATACCTTCTAATAACCAACATAAAAGCTTTTGGACTGCCGTGAGCACCCAGATAACATGAAGAAGATTGACTGCTTCATTATAAACCATTGACAAGGTCTTATTGAAATTAAACTAAAAATTAAAATTCTAATAAGTCATACGGTAAACAGAACATGCCAAACCGAGGATGAAATCATGAAGGAGCTAGTTGATTCAATAAAATCTGATTTACCAGATCTATTATGAAACTAACAATTGAAACTCCAAAAATGACATACTATAATCAGAAACCAACTTATCTTCTTAACTAAATCTGACCGAAATCCAAAAACTTAAATCAAAATCAGATCTCATCGGATATCACGAAAACGTACCCAATAGCCATTATCTCAAGACCAAAATCAGTTAAAACTTACATAAAATTATCTGAATACGAACAGGCTCAATAAATGGAAGATCGGTTGGAGAAAATGGAGCTGAAGCTATTTCAGCTGCGTCGGCTATGTCGAAACCCATCTTCACAAAGGAAGGTATAATCCATCATCGATCTAAACAGCATCAACACGTAGATCTCGAAATAAGCTGGCAATATTTGGAGAACAACATCGCGATTGGAAAAGATCTGAGATCTGTTTTTATGAATGAACAACGAAACCAGATCCGAATTTTCTCGTAAAAAACAGATGAAAATCTAAAGCCTTATCAACGAGAGAACCTCGTTGAAGGTTGCAAATGAAAAGCGATGTAAAAAACAGATAGAGATGTGAAGAAAAGGAAGAGCCTCACGCATGACGAAAACTGGAGAAAACTTCTCCAATCGCCATTAGCGAGGATATATATATATATATATATATATATATATATATATATATATATATATTAAATAGTATATTTATGTATTCAAATAAGAATTAAAAGGAATTAAATTTATAGTAATATTTAGGAGTTACAAATGGGACTGCTATAAGTAGACATTAAATAGGTTAATTGATACCTTAGATAGTATGACCGTTAGGATCATTAATAGCACGTAACCTAGTTAACAATAATAATAAATGGAATTAAAGAGGATTAGTGGGTACTGATTATCGTAGTAAATGCTAAGTCTAATATGGAAATAATAATTAGACGTCCTAAGGTAGGAATTTATAGGTTTTCCTTATTTTATTTCAGTTAATCTAGAATTAATATAATTAAGATAGTTATGAATACAGATTGGACTTAGTAGGTTAATGATGCGAGCTTAGTTGCCTTATTCGGTAGAAATCAGCACTTTCTAGCAGCCTGATATACGTATAATTAACGTGAGATATCATTAACCATAAGAACCCGTGACCATAGTTAATTGTGTGTGAGGATTATTTCATAAAATGAGGTTTATTTCAAGTGTGAGGTATTAAGTGGTGGTAGGATCCACCTCCTACCCTAAAAAAGGAAACCTTAAAAAGGAAATAATTTATATGTGTAAGTCTGCTTCAAAATTGAGGTATTAATTAGTTAGATCCACCCTTAAAAGGGTATTAAGTGATCGCGTACTCACCTCCCTATAAAAAAGAAGTATTAAATGACTATTCGGTATGAGCTTGGTGATCCTTATGTTAGTCCGCTTCCTCTAGGCAGTAAGTGACTAGGGTGAGAGTCCGCATTGGGATTAGGTATTAAATGACCACTACGGAGGTACCATAGGTCTATCTATCCTGCGAGGAGTAGTAAGTGGCTAAGGGATAATCTAATAAGGCCAGCTAAATAGTAACATGGGGTCTGCCGGAGGAAGGTCATAAACGATGGGATGTAATCTGCCTATCATGTAGGTAATAAGTGACTACTTATTATCTCTCGCCTTATGTGGGGAATGGGTAATAATGGAAGCTTTAAAAATTAGTAGGACTTAATAGTTATTGCCTTCTAATTATATTAGTGTAGGGTAAACCACTGATTAAGGTATTAAGTGATCAATAAGCCCGCCTTCGGTCTTAAGTGATTAGAATGATCCACCCTTATCTTATACCGATAGTGAGGTCCTAAGTGGTTGTGTAGAAACGATTAACCTCCTTATAATAAAGTGAGTGGTTGGGAGCCCATTTCTTAGTTTTTAGTGATTAGTTGAATGGTGGTTTAAAGGCTTCACGCTTATGGGTAAAATTTATCTCAATATTGCGATATTGTTGTGTTTGGGATACTACCTCCGGAATGATAGTTAGTCAGCATGCGTAAATCTTTATAAGGTTAGGATAGAGTTAGTAGCTGAGACGACCCGATTTCCCGTTCTCACGGAAACAAGGTTATCTTTGGAATATAACACAGAAACATATAACAGCAGAACAGAATTAAATAAATACACCAGAATGAACAACAAAATATACTGGATAAAAGTAATCATCAGAGTTACACAGTATACAGGATCTTACTTAGTACAAATACAGTTCAGCTATACATAAATGTCTACAGCGGAAATAAACAAAATATGTACAATAGGAGCTGAACAGCATAAAAAGAAATAAATGATAGAATCCATCTTCAGCTCCAGCTATCCAGAAAGAACCAGCTAAACCTGAATACAAGGCTGCCCGTGTGGAAAAAGGGGCACCCGAGTTTGAGAGTGAAACAAACTACGAGTCAGTCATGGGACTGGTATGAGAAATCTACTCGACACATATATAATTTGGCTAATCTCAGGACCACGCCACTTTCGTGGAACGGGTTTACTCCATCGGATTGCCAGTGCTTTAAAACAAATCTTTCTTTTAAACATCGCTATGCTTTTTATAAAAATGAAACCGTTATAAGACTCAGTTCCCATCACACAATGCAACGCAAACCGGAGGATAGAGTTTTTACCTTATAACGGCTAAGATATGCTTGATACGAATAAAACAAAGGCATTTGATATTATTGCTAGTGTTTATATGTTTTGAAAACAATTTCAAATCATAACTATCAATCATAGACGGCATTAATGCCCCATACCACTATGTCGCCATATATAGGTATACAATCAAAACCGCACAGTCACGTATTTGGAAATTGGAATTCCGTCATGAACCAAGGCAAAAGATAGTCCTTACCGAATTCGTGACTCTCTAGCCCGAGCCACCGGAACAGCCGCAACTGCCCCTTGGATCGTCAGGGCCGGTCCACCGATGTGGATTATAGTGCCTGAACAATACGTTTCCCCGCCCTTTGGGGCGTAAATGAGCCAACGAATGACTCCATCGGACCCGGATCGTCCGATCAAACCGAGGCGCCTCGCAACAGCAACAACCACATAGGTGAAAAGTATATAAATGTCAGGGCTGGTAGGTCACTGACACCACCCTAGCTAGAAAGAAACGCATGTCCTCCCTGATGTCCTTTCTCCCGTTTTAGGTTCATACCGGGGTGTGAGGCTCGCGAATTCACGTTATACACAAAGCTACGCCACACAGGCGGCGCTTTGATCATCACCACAAGACTTTGCTTTTCAACAGAAGCCCTGATTACTGCATCTTAGCATGCCACACAGGCAATTCACACCGTGCAACTGATGGCTATCAATCACACAGAACAAATTCCCATGTCGGACACACAGTCCATTTACAAGTCCGTTCTGGGTCTGAACGAAACCGGAGGCACTAAATACCTCGCAAACCCTTCGATCACCACTCACGTCTGAATGATCACCACTCATTATCCATATTTCGGGATGCCTCCCAATCAGGACCTCGGTTACCATCCAAACGAGGTGAAGATCTCCGGTCTTCGACCATCGTCTTCATCTTCGAATTTCAATCGTCGGTCGATTATTCGAAATGAGAATTAACTCGGCCTTTCCAAATAATTCACGTATATTTAGAATTTCAAATCGATTTATTTCAATGGTTAAATTATTCGACAACACCAATTGTGTTCCTTAATGTAATTTTCACACCAAACACATTCAACCATCAAAAGCCACACAAATCAAGTAAATTCAGTTTATTTCCATTCCATATCGCTTATGGTATTTTATAACTATTTATCGCTATTTTTATTTATTTTAAAATAGCTATTTTATTCAAAACGACGCTTCGGGCCATAAGGCGGCCGTGGCGCTGTTTTTCTTCAGATTTGATTTACACATATCTGAAAATCTAACCGTTGGATCTTCACAAAATTTACATCATTAGAAAGGTCTTTTCAAAACGAATCCAACGGTTCCAATTTCGGGAAAATCCGACGGTCGGATCTCCCGGTACAATCGTTTGAATTTTCGATTTCAAAATACGAACTGCAGCGTCGTTATTCGATTAAATATATAATTATATTTATATATATATAAATATAATCGCTCCTGGCGCTGTTTTTCTTCAGATTTGAATTAAACATTCCAGACAATCCAACCGTTGGATTTTTACAAGGTTGGTGCCGTTGGAAAGATTATTCCAAGGCGAACCCGACGGTTGAGATTTCGGGAAAATCCAATGGTCGGATTTCCCGCACTAGTCGTTTGAAATCACGGTTTCAAAATACGAACTGCACGGCCTCGTTTCGTTTTAATTTTATTTATATTTATATATTTATATAAATATAGTTCATTCAACTATTTCAATATCGTTTTCACTTCAAATATTTTTCTAACTCCTTAAATTTTGGAAAAATTTCGCCATAACCTCCCCTGCACCGGGAGCGTCGGGAAATCGCAAATAGCGTCCCGGTCCTTCTAATCTCAAAAAGAAAAAGAAAAAGCCAAGCGGCTAGCCAACAGGCTCAAAATCATCACCCAAACAAATCAGTAAATGTGTACCTATTTGTCGGGCACAAAATTTTATTCCTCTTC
Source organism: Allium sativum (assembly GCA_030737875.1). Classification (NCBI taxonomy): domain Eukaryota; kingdom Viridiplantae; phylum Streptophyta; class Magnoliopsida; order Asparagales; family Amaryllidaceae; genus Allium; species Allium sativum. The sequence goes on from CM060926.1 coordinate 329,213,195, forward strand.
TCTAGCCCCTTTGCTATAACCTGTTCAATGAATATTGCATGTACATATATATACAGTTCATATCATTTTTCATTTTCTATTCAACTTCATATATGATTTCTATTTGGTTTAAAAACTCCATTCATTCTAATGTTACATAAATAGGTGCAAAACATTTCATTAGCTAATTAATGAATATTTCAACTCATATATGATTTCTATTTGGTTTAAAAACTCCATTCATTCTAATGTTACATAAATAGGTGCAAATCATTTCATTAGCTAATTAATGAATATTTCAACTCATATATGTTTATTTTGAACAAGTGGCTATTTTTAACTCTTCACATTTTAACGATTTATGCATACAATAAAAATGTGATTTTTATTGTAAAACAATTCACTTCAAAACACTGTTTTTCTATACACTTCATATTGGCGATAAAAATAGGATTTTTATCATCAAACAATTTATTTCAAAATATGAATACCATTCAACACACGAATTTCTAAACAACGAATGAATATCAATTCAACACATGAATGTTTTCTATAGTTTCTATATATAGATAAAAATGTGATTTTTATTATCGAACAATTTATTTCAAAATATGAATACCATTCAACACATGAATTTCTAAACAACGAATGAATATCAATTCAACACATGAATGTTTTCAATAGTTTTTATATATAGATAAAGATGTGATTTTTATTATCGAACAATTTATTTCAAAATATGAATACCATTCAACACATGAATTTCTAAACAACGAATGAATATCAATTCAACACATGAATGTTTCAATAGTTTTTATATATAGATAAAGATGTGGTTTTTATTATCGAACAATTTATTTCAAAATATGAATACCATTCAACACATGAATTTCTAAACAACGAATGAATATCAATTCAACACATGAATGTTTTCAATAGTTTTTATATATAGATAAAGATGTGATTTTTATTATCGAACAATTTATTTCAAAATATGAATACCATTCAACACATGAATTTCTAAACAACGAATGAATATCAATTCAACACATGAATGTTTTCAATAGTTTTTATATATAGATAAAGATGTGATTTTTATTATCGAACAATTTATTTCAAAATATGAATACCATTCAACACATGAATTTCTAAACAACGAATGAATATCAATTCAACACATGAATGTTTTCAATAGTTTTTATATATAGATAAAGATGTGATTTTTATTATCGAACAATTTATTTCAAAATATGAATACCATTCAACACATGAATTTCTAAACAACGAATGAATATCAATTCAACACATGAATGTTTCAATAGTTTTTATATATAGATAAAGATGTGGTTTTTATTATCGAACAATTTATTTCAAAATATGAATACCATTCAACACATGAATTTCTAAACAACGAATGAATATCAATTCAACACATGAATGTTTTCAATAGTTTTTATATATAGATAAAGATGTGATTTTTATTATCGAACAATTTATTTCAAAATATGAATACCATTCAACACATGAATTTCTAAACAACGAATGAATATCAATTCAACACATGAATGTTTTCTATACAATGAATAAATATAGTTTAAGCATATGAAAATAATTCAAACACACAAATATTATTCAAAATTTCGGCAGCATAACGGCAGGGTAGTTACACCGGCACCGTCCCTAGTACGGCTCCTCGCTCTACCTTAAAACCTCGCGGTTTTTGACAATGGGGTTCATGCATCTAGTTCGCACGCAGGCGGCATGTATATATATTTCATTTCCACAAACTAATCCTATGTGGTTTCAACCAAATATTTCACAATCACCAATGGGTATTTTTCAACCACTATCAACCAATATCAATCACAACAATCCCAAACAATCATTCGCTATCAATCAAATTTCCACAACAATTTCAACCAATAAATATCGTCCATGGTTTGTGGACGAGGGGCGTATATATATATATATATATATATATATATATATATATATAGCAATTCACTTTTACTTCACACGTATATATATATAAATTTTAAATCAGAAATCTCACCAATAGCTATCCAACTGCACGACTCTTCCTAATAGAAATCTTCGCCTTTTGTCGCTTTCGCCCGTATTCTCTACACATGTAAAAATAAAATTTTTACGATGTGGTTCAATATATAAAAATATGATTTTTACTTTTGCTTTCAACCTATAAAAATATGATTTTTACTTTTGCTTTCAACATATAAAAATATGATTTTTACTTTTGCTTTCAACATATAAAAATATGTTTTTTACTTTTGCTTTCAACATATAAAAATATGATTTTTACTTTTGCTTTCAACATATAAAAATATGTTTTTTACTTTTGCTTTCAACATATAAAAATATGATTTTTACTTTTGCTTTCAACATATAAAAATATGATTTTTACTTTTAACAAAATCCGTTTTCTAGTTTATAAATCATTTTAAAATCAGTTTTTATATTCTTTAAAATTTCAGTTTTTATACCTTTATAAAAAATCAGGTTTTATACTTTTAAAATTCAATTTTAAAATACCTTTAAAAATTCAGTTTTAAAATACTTTTTAAAATTCAGTTTCAGTTTTTAAATCTTTCTTTAAAAACAGTTTAACATTCTTTTTTTAAAAATTCAGTTTTCTTTTTATTAAAAACAAAAATCAGTTTTCTTTTTATTAAAAACAAAAATCAGTTTTGATTTTTCTTAAAAACAAAATCAGTTTTGATTTTTCTTAAAAACAAAATCAGTTTTTACCTTAAAAAAAAAAGAACAGTTTTTAATACTTAAACAAAAAAATCAATTCAGTTTAAAAATCAAAAAAAAAAAACTCAGTATTTACTTTAAATAAAAAAAATAATCATCAAAAATAAAATAACTAAACAAAATACTTACAAGGGGGGGTTCGCCGATCGTCGGAGGTGCTTCTCGAGCTAGGCGGAGCTGCTATCGGGTGTCGCGGTTTCTTCTGGAGGCTCTGGCCTTCGATCGATGGAGGGGGGGAGACAGGTCTTCGCGAGTGCGGCGGCTTCGGGTTTCGTCGGCGTCGAGGATAAGAGGGGCGGCGGCTGGTCTTCGTCGCGATGGATTTAGGGTTTTCCCCTTCTTTTTTTTTTCTGTATAAATGAATTCGGGGGGGGGGGCAAGCGGGAGATAAGGAGGGAAAAGGGGAATTAAGAAATATATATATATTTTTTTTATTTATTTAATTATTTAAAGTTGACTTTTACCCACGACCACGAAACGAGGCCCACCGCCTGTCGTCCATAGCGTTTTTAACCCCCATTCCGAACACAATGGGATATGTATCGCAAGCTGATGTGATCGTTACAATCAGTTTCTGTTGAATTTACATTTAAATCATTATATTGAATTTTAAACGCACATTTCAAATTACCGGGGTCACATACTGACTAGAAAAATTCCCGAAAAATATTTTCTAGCTTCGTATTGACGATACGGTCCTAACAAAACTAGTTTCGTCGAATTCTGAGACCATTTGAAAAATGGCCAATTTCCAGTCGATTAAATTCAACAGAAACTGGTCAAACGCGTTTTCCTTTGCCACGCTCACATATTGATTCGAAAAATTATGAAATTTGAAACCTAGCAATAACTTGACACTGCGGATCCAACACAAGTGGTTTCGTCGAAATCCGAGGTCGTTTGCAAAATATCCATTTTTAAGGGCCTGAATTCTAAAGCGACTATTCAGAATTTTCAACTGGACATATCCTTTGACTCCCGCTATCAAATTTCGATTGGTCGAATTCGTTAGAAAGATATTCACTAACAGATTTAAATATTTTTGGTTTCACTAAAATCCGGATTGTTTTGCACCCGGTATATTCAATTGAAGTTTGAAATCGAATTATCGAACTACCGCGCCATTTTCAATTCTATATATAATTATAATTAATTATATTCGTTTTCAAATGTCGATTCAAACTCAGTTTTCATCGCCATTATTTAAAATATTTATTTTAAATATTTAAAATCCATTATTTTGGCCAATTTAAAAATTTTAAATTGGTTCAGATTTTCTGGGTCGTTACAATCTCCCCCACTTAAAACTTTTCGTCCCCGAAAAGGAATAAAGTCGAAAGTGGTTTGATAAATCTACAATCCCACAATACAACAACCAATTTGTTTTTAATATTCAGAGTATAGAATAAACAATGCACATCCGTGGGAAGAAAATAGCAACAGAATAGAGAATTAAAATGTAATGCAAAGTATGGTAAATGTACCTTGCACCGGAGTCAATCAGAGATATCTACTCGACATCTAGGATAAGCTTTCTGAATGCTCTCCTCGGTTTCCCAAGTACAATCTCGCGGATCACCACTCCATTGCACTTTGACTAAGCGAACCTTCTTGTTCCTCAGCTCTTTGGTTTCTTTGCCGATAATCTTTAGCGGCTCACGCCTCACAGCTAATTCTGGAGTAATTTCAATGTCCTGTTGAGCTGCTTCTTCCACGATCAAGTCTGGATCATGAACGTGCTTTCGAAGTTGAGATATATGAAATACATCATGCACTCCAGGCAACCAGTCAGGCAGTTTAACTTTATATGCGAGAGTTCCAATCCGTTCCAGAATAGGAAACGGACCAATAAATTTAGGCGCTAACTTTCCAGTTTTACCGAACCGGATAACTCCTCTCATCGGCGATACTTTCAAATATACATAGTCGCCAACTTCAAAGGATATATCTCTTCTTCTTTTATCGGCATAGCTCTTTTGTCGGCTTTGAGCGGCGAGTAATCGCTTTTTAATAAAATCGACTTTGTCGGCAGCTTCTCGAATCATATCAGGACCCAACACAAGTCTATTTCCAGGCTCGACCCAACAGGCAGGAGATCGGCACGGTCTACCATACAATGCTTCGAATGGCGACATTGTCAGACTCGCCTGGTAGCTGTTGTTATAAGAGAATTCAGCCAAATGCAGATGGTCTTCCCATGATCCACCGAAATCTATAACACAAGCCCGCAATAGATCTTCTAAAATGCGATTCACCCTCTCAGTCTGACCGTCTGTCTGAGGATGATAAGCGGTGCTTAGGTTTAACTTCGTTCCTAGCTCGACTTGAAATGCTTCCCAGAATTTGCTAGTGAATATTGTATCTCTATCACTGACTATACTGAGTGGCACTCCATGTAGTCTAACTATTTCCCTGAAGTATATCTGCGCCAGACTCTGAGCGGTTCTATTTGATTTGACAGGTATAAAATGGGCGGTCTTCGTGAAGCGATCTACGATCACCCAAATACTGTCATTTCCTTTCCTGGTTCTAGGCAGACCATCAATGAAATCCATAGAAATATGCTCCCACTTCCAACCAGGAACTTCCAGTGGTTGTAATAATCCAGCCAATTTCTGTTGATCACTTTTGACTAGCTGGCAAGTAGGGCATCGGCTAACATATATTGAAACATCTCTTTTCATAGCCTTCCACCAGAATGTTCTTTTGAGATCGTTGTACATTTTGGCCACACCAGGATGGATACTCAACTTGGACTTGTGACACTCGTCTAACACTTCCCTTTTGAGTTCGGGGATGTCAGGAACACAAATTCTTCCTTTTAGCCTCAGGGTCTCGTCGTTATCTATTTGAAAACACGAGGGTTCGCCTTTCTGAATCCTTTTGATCATATCTTTAATAAAGTTATCCTCCTTCTGAAGAATAGATATTTTGTCAATCAAGGATGTTGTGATAATAAAGCTGGCGATCATTACATTCTTTCTGCTTAACGCATCGGCCACGACATTGGCTTTCCCTGGAGTATATATAATTTCAAAGTCATATGCTGCAAGAAACTCCAGCCAACGCTGCTGCCTCAAATTTAAGTCCTTCTGAGTGAACAGATACTTTAACGACTGGTGATCTGTAAACAGTTCAAACCTCTCGCCCAGAAGATAGTGTCTCCAGATTTTCAAAGAGAATATGATAGCCAATAACTCAAGATCATGAGTTACGTAGTTTTTCTCGTGTGGCTTAAGTTGACGGCTAGCATAAGCAATAACTTGACCTCTTTGCATTAACACTGCGCCAAGGCCTTCTCTAGAAGCATCAGTCCAGACTTTCAAATCCTGGTTGCCATCGACGATGGTTAACACTGGAGCTGTGGTTAATCTCAACTTCAGCTCTTCGAAAGCCTCCTCACTCTCTTGAGTCCATTTGAATTTAGAATGCTTCTTTGTAAGCTTCGTTAAGTGGCCCGATATCTTCGAAAAGTCTTTAACGAACTTTCGGTAATAGCTAGCCAATCCGAGAAAACTGCGGACTTCAGTGGGAGTACTGGGCTGTTTCCAATTTTGAATAGCCGTGATTTTGCTTGGGTCCACAGCGATTCCTTCTTTCGATACGACGTGGCCTAGAAATTTTACTTCATCTTGCCAGAAGATACATTTGGAAAATTTGGCTTTTAATACATTCCTTCTGAGGATTTCTAGAACCTGTTCCAGATGTTTTTCATGTTCGGCCTTTGATTTAGAGAAGATTAGAATATCATCAATAAAAACCAAAACAAATTTGTTCAGTACTCCTCTGAATACTTTATTCATCAGATCGACGAAATAAGCTGGAGCGTTACATAAGCCGAACGGCATTACTAACCACTCGTAGAATAAGTCGGGGCCTCTGAACGCTGTCATTGGAACACACTCTTCGGCAATTCGAAGTTGATGGAAGCCCGTAGCTAGGTCCATTCTTGAAAATACTTGTGCTCCATTTAATCGATCCAATAAATCATCAATTCGCGGCAACGGATATTTATTCTTTATTGTCTGTTTGTTCAGATCACGATAATCCACGCATAGTCGTAGAGTACCGTCAGATTTTGGGACAAATACCACTGCTGCACCCCAATCAGAGAAACTAGGTCTGATTAGACCCTTCCATACCAGCTGTCGTGTTTGATTGTCTAATTCCTCCTTCTCTTTCAAGGACATTCTTCGAATAGCGTGAACTACCGGCCTTGCATTGGGGATTAAAGCAATCTTGAAATCTATTTCTCTTTGCGGAGGCAAGCGAACAACTTGTTCGAACACATCCGCATAGTTCTTGACGACAGGAATATCTTTAATGAGGTCAGGAATATTCTCAGTGATCACAGGGATATTTTCTATTTGGGCTGGAGAAACATTCAAAGCTGCCCAGAAGTCTTTTCTATTAGCATTCTGACCTTCACAGGGAATGGTTATATAACCCCCTGATTTAATCTTAGCTCTAACAACTCTCTCGGCGCATCTAACCTCTGCTTCATATTTGGTTAGCCAATCCAATCCCAAAATAAGATCGAATTCATCAAAATTCATGACTACAGAGATAATAGGGAATTTATAGCAAGAAAAAGAGACGGGTCCTGCACAAACCCAACTGAGATTGATGGATCCTCCAACTGGATTTCGGACAGTCATTGGCTCTTTAAGCTTCCTCAAGTTTAAATCAAGTTTCTTAGCGGCACTCTTTGAAATAAAGCTTCGCGACGCACCTGTGTCAAACAGTACTTTAACTGGAATGTTTTTGACATTGAGCATGCCTTCTAAGACGTCGGCCCTTTCTTGACTAGCTGAGGGCTCAGAGGTTTCTGCTACTTCATTTATTTGAGCCACCTTGGTTGCCTTTAACAGCCGGCAATCCTGTCTGACATGGCCAAACCGATGGAAAATGCTGCATTCTCTAGTCTCTTGAAATTTCTTAATAGACTTAGATCCTTCATTTCTTTGTTTCTTTAGAGATCGGCAACTCATCGAGAGATGTCCTTGCTTATTGCAGTTAGAGCATACAGTTGTCGTTACTAGTTTCTTCTCTGATTTGGCCCTTTTTCTCTTGGCACTGGCCTTCTTACTGATCTCAGACATTGTACTTGCCTCTGGAATATCAGTTTCTGACTCTGTTTTGTCACCACAACAAACTTCTTCTTCGTCGCGCAACATTCCTTTTTTGTCTAGATCTTCATATTGATAAGCCATATAAATCATTTCAGAAAAAGGAAGCTTCACATGCCCCAATACTTTATTCTGGTATTTCCTTTGAAGCCCGTGAATAAATCTCATATTTTTCCTCTTCGGATTTTCAATTAGATGAGGGGCAAAGTGAGCAAGTTCATTGAATTTCTTATGATATTCTGGGATAGTCATATCTCCTTGTATTAGATAAGAAAATTCATCACATAATCTCTCGGTTGCTTCAGGAGGAGTAAATCTTTCTAGGAAAATCACTCTGAATCTGTCCCCGGTGATATCACCTTCTGGATTATCTTTGATGATTGATTCCCACCAGATTAAAGCTTCTTCTTTGAGCGCCCAAGATGCTACTAACCGTTTCTGGTCATCTCTCAGCTGGATATGCTCAAAGATTTTTCCGACAGAACTCATCCAAGCTTGAGTTTGAATAATAGATTCATTGCCCGAGAATTTTTCTCCACCCAAATTTCGATATCTCTTGAATAGAGCCTCTAGATCGGGTTCTGTATTTCTTCTGTTTCTGGCACTCATTTTTCTAGTACTTCTGCAATTAGCAGATCAAGTGTCAGGTCACAGAAAAGGTACTTTAAAACATAGAAACACATACTTCAATGTAAATGTGTCTATCAAGGTGTAATTTCATTCTGCTTTACTCATACTAGGATATTACTGATCCTATCTGTATAGAGTTACCCGTCCTAGAACACTACTGGTTCTATTTCTGACGAGTTCGTTCAAATGCTATATTCCAGAACTAAGCTTAACCAAAGCTCTGATACCACGTTGAGACGACCCGATTTCCCGTTCTCACGGAAACAAGGTTATCTTTGGAATATAACACAGAAACATATAACAGCAGAACAGAATTAAATAAATACACCAGAATGAACAACAAAATATACTGGATAAAAGTAATCATCAGAGTTACACAGTATACAGGATCTTACTTAGTACAAATACAGTTCAGCTATACATAAATGTCTACAGCGGAAATAAACAAAATATGTACAATAGGAGCTGAACAGCATAAAAAGAAATAAATGATAGAATCCATCTTCAGCTCCAGCTATCCAGAAAGAACCAGCTAAACCTGAATACAAGGCTGCCCGTGTGGAAAAAGGGGCACCCGAGTTTGAGAGTGAAACAAACTACGAGTCAGTCATGGGACTGGTATGAGAAATCTACTCGACACATATATAATTTGGCTAATCTCAGGACCACGCCACTTTCGTGGAACGGGTTTACTCCATCGGATTGCCAGTGCTTTAAAACAAATCTTTCTTTTAAACATCGCTATGCTTTTTATAAAAATGAAACCGTTATAAGACTCAGTTCCCATCACACAATGCAACGCAAACCGGAGGATAGAGTTTTTACCTTATAACGGCTAAGATATGCTTGATACGAATAAAACAAAGGCATTTGATATTATTGCTAGTGTTTATATGTTTTGAAAACAATTTCAAATCATAACTATCAATCATAGACGGCATTAATGCCCCATACCACTATGTCGCCATATATAGGTATACAATCAAAACCGCACAGTCACGTATTTGGAAATTGGAATTCCGTCATGAACCAAGGCAAAAGATAGTCCTTACCGAATTCGTGACTCTCTAGCCCGAGCCACCGGAACAGCCGCAACTGCCCCTTGGATCGTCAGGGCCGGTCCACCGATGTGGATTATAGTGCCTGAACAATACGTTTCCCCGCCCTTTGGGGCGTAAATGAGCCAACGAATGACTCCATCGGACCCGGATCGTCCGATCAAACCGAGGCGCCTCGCAACAGCAACAACCACATAGGTGAAAAGTACATAAATGTCAGGGCTGGTAGGTCACTGACACCACCCTAGCTAGAAAGAAACGCATGTCCTCCCTGATGTCCTTTCTCCCGTTTTAGGTTCATACCGGGGTGTGAGGCTCGCGAATTCACGTTATACACAAAGCTACGCCACACAGGCGGCGCTTTGATCATCACCACAAGACTTTGCTTTTCAACAGAAGCCCTGATTACTGCATCTTAGCATGCCACACAGGCAATTCACACCGTGCAACTGATGGCTATCAATCACACAGAACAAATTCCCATGTCGGACACACAGTCCATTTACAAGTCCGTTCTGGGTCTGAACGAAACCGGAGGCACTAAATACCTCGCAAACCCTTCGATCACCACTCACGTCTGAATGATCACCACTCATTATCCATATTTCGGGATGCCTCCCAATCAGGACCTCGGTTACCATCCAAACGAGGTGAAGATCTCCGGTCTTCGACCATCGTCTTCATCTTCGAATTTCAATCGTCGGTCGATTATTCGAAATGAGAATTAACTCGGCCTTTCCAAATAATTCACGTATATTTAGAATTTCAAATCGATTTATTTCAATGGTTAAATTATTCGACAACACCAATTGTGTTCCTTAATGTAATTTTCACACCAAACACATTCAACCATCAAAAGCCACACAAATCAAGTAAATTCAGTTTATTTCCATTCCATATCGCTTATGGTATTTTATAACTATTTATCGCTATTTTTATTTATTTTAAAATAGCTATTTTATTCAAAACGACGCTTCGGGCCATAAGGCGGCCGTGGCGTTGTTTTTCTTCAGATTTGATTTACACATATCTGAAAATCTAACCGTTGGATCTTCACAAAATTTACATCATTAGAAAGGTCTTTTCAAAACGAATCCAACGCTTCCAATTTCGGGAAAATCCGACGGTCGGATCTCCCGGTACAATCGTTTGAATTTTCGATTTCAAAATACGAACTGCAGCGTCGTTATTCGATTAAATATATAATTATATTTATATATATATAAATATAATCGCTCCTGGCGCTGTTTTTCTTCAGATTTGAATTAAACATTCCAGACAATCCAACCGTTGGATTTTTACAAGGTTGGTGCCGTTGGAAAGATTATTCCAAGGCGAACCCGACGGTTGAGATTTCGGGAAAATCCAATGGTCGGATTTCCCGCACTAGTCGTTTGAAATCACGGTTTCAAAATACGAACTGCACGGCCTCGTTTCGTTTTAATTTTATTTATATTTATATATTTATATAAATATAGTTCATTCAACTATTTCAATATCGTTTTCACTTCAAATATTTTTCTAACTCCTTAAATTTTGGAAAAATTTCGCCATAACCTCCCCTGCACCGGGAGCGTCGGGAAATCGCAAATAGCGTCCCGGTCCTTCTAATCTCAAAAAGAAAAAGAAAAAGCCAAGCGGCTAGCCAATAGGCTCAAAATCATCACCCAAACAAATCAGTAAATGTGTACCTATTTGTCGGGCACAAAATTTTATTCCTCTTCTCTAGCCCCTTTGCTATAACCTGTTCAATGAATATTGCATGTACATATATATACAGTTCATATCATTTTTCATTTTCTATTCGACTTCATATATGATTTCTATTTGGTTTAAAAACTCCATTCATTCTAATGTTACATAAATAGGTGCAAAACATTTCATTAGCTAATTAATGAATATTTCAACTCATATATGATTTCTATTTGGTTTAAAAACTCCATTCATTCTAATGTTACATAAATAGGTGCAAATCATTTCATTAGCTAATTAATGAATATTTCAACTCATATATGTTTATTTTGAACAAGTGGCTATTTTTAACTCTTCACATTTTAACGATTTATGCATACAATAAAAATGTGATTTTTATTGTAAAACGATTCACTTCAAAACACTGTTTTTCTATACACTTCATATTGGCGATAAAAATAGGATTTTTATCATCGAACAATTTATTTCAAAATATGAATACCATTCAACACACGAATTTCTAAACAACGAATGAATATCAATTCAACACATGAATGTTTTCTATAGTTTCTATATATAGATAAAAATGTGATTTTTATTATCGAACAATTTATTTCAAAATATGAATACCATTCAACACATGAATTTCTAAACAACGAATGAATATCAATTCAACACATGAATGTTTTCAATAGTTTTTATATATAGATAAAGATGTGATTTTTATTATCGAACAATTTATTTCAAAATATGAATACCATTCAACACATGAATTTCTAAACAACGAATGAATATCAATTCAACACATGAATGTTTCAATAGTTTTTATATACAGATAAAGATGTGGTTTTTATTATCGAACAATTTATTTCAAAATATGAATACCATTCAACACATGAATTTCTAAACAACGAATGAATATCAATTCAACACATGAATGTTTTCAATAGTTTTTATATATAGATAAAGATGTGATTTTTATTATCGAACAATTTATTTCAAAATATGAATACCATTCAACACATGAATTTCTAAACAACGAATGAATATCAATTCAACACATGAATGTTTTCAATAGTTTTTATATATAGATAAAGATGTGATTTTTATTATCGAACAATTTATTTCAAAATATGAATACCATTCAACACATGAATTTCTAAACAACGAATGAATATCAATTCAACACATGAATGTTTTCAATAGTTTTTATATATAGATAAAGATGTGATTTTTATTATCGAACAATTTATTTCAAAATATGAATACCATTCAACACATGAATTTCTAAACAACGAATGAATATCAATTCAACACATGAATGTTTCAATAGTTTTTATATATAGATAAAGATGTGGTTTTTATTATCGAACAATTTATTTCAAAATATGAATACCATTCAACACATGAATTTCTAAACAACGAATGAATATCAATTCAACACATGAATGTTTTCAATAGTTTTTATATATAGATAAAGATGTGATTTTTATTATCGAACAATTTATTTCAAAATATGAATACCATTCAACACATGAATTTCTAAACAACGAATGAATATCAATTCAACACATGAATGTTTTCTATACAATGAATAAATATAGTTTAAGCATATGAAAATAATTCAAACACACAAATATTATTCAAAATTTCGGCAGCATAACGGCAGGGTAGTTACACCGGCACCGTCCCTAGTACGGCTCCTCGCTCTACCTTAAAACCTCGCGGTTTTTGACAATGGGGTTCATGCATCTAGTTCGCACGCAGGCGGCATGTATATATATTTCATTTCCACAAACTAATCCTATGTGGTTTCAACCAAATATTTCACAATCACCAATGGGTATTTTTCAACCACTATCAACCAATATCAATCACAACAATCCCAAACAATCATTCGCTATCAATCAAATTTCCACAACAATTTCAACCAATAAATATCGTCCATGGTTTGTGGACGAGGGGCGTATATATATATATTTATATATTTATATATAGCAATTCACTTTTACTTCACACGTATATATATATATATAAATTTTAAATCAGAAATCTCACCAATAGCTATCCAACTGCACGACTCTTCCTAATAGAAATCTTCGCCTTTTGTCGCTTTCGCCCGTATTCTCTACACATGTAAAAATAAAATTTTTACGATGTGGTTCAATATATAAAAATATGATTTTTACTTTTGCTTTCAACCTATAAAAATATGATTTTTACTTTTGCTTTCAACATATAAAAATATGATTTTTACTTTTGCTTTCAACATATAAAAATATGTTTTTTACTTTTGCTTTCAACATATAAAAATATGATTTTTACTTTTGCTTTCAACATATAAAAATATGTTTTTTACTTTTGCTTTCAACATATAAAAATATGATTTTTACTTTTGCTTTCAACATATAAAAATATGATTTTTACTTTTAACAAAATCCGTTTTCTAGTTTATAAATCATTTTAAAATCAGTTTTTATATTCTTTAAAATTTCAGTTTTTATACCTTTATAAAAAATCAGGTTTTATACTTTTAAAATTCAATTTTAAAATACCTTTAAAAATTCAGTTTTAAAATACTTTTTAAAATTCAGTTTCAGTTTTTAAATCTTTCTTTAAAAACAGTTTAACATTCTTTTTTTAAAAATTCAGTTTTCTTTTTATTAAAAACAAAAATCAGTTTTCTTTTTATTAAAAACAAAAATCAGTTTTGATTTTTCTTAAAAACAAAATCAGTTTTGATTTTTCTTAAAAACAAAATCAGTTTTTACCTTAAAAAAAAAAGAACAGTTTTTAATACTTAAACAAAAAAATCAATTCAGTTTAAAAATCAAAAAAAAAAAAAAAAAACTCAGTATTTACTTTAAATAAAAAAAATAATCATCAAAAATAAAATAACTAAACAAAATACTTACAAGGGGGGGGGGGGTTCGCCGATCGTCGGAGGTGCTTCTCGAGCTGGGCGGAGCTGCTATCGGGTGTCGCGGTTTCTTCTGGAGGCTCTGGCCTTCGATCAATGGAGGGGGGGGAGACAGGTCTTCGCGAGTGCGGCGGCTTCGGGTTTCGTCGGCGTCGAGGATAAGAGGGGCGGCGGCTGGTCTTCGTCGCGATGGATTTAGGGTTTTCCCCTTCTTCTTTTTTTCTGTATAAATGAATTCGGGGGGGGGGGGGGGGGGGCAAGCGGGAGATAAGGAGGGAAAAGGGGAATTAAGAAATATATATATATATATTTTATTTATTTAATTATTTAAAGTTGACTTTTACCCACGACCACGAAACGAGGCCCACCGCCTGTCGTCCATAGCGTTTAACCCCCATTCCGAACACAATGGGATATGTATCGCAAGCTGATGTGATCGTTACAATCAGTTTCTGTTGAATTTACATTTAAATCATTATATTGAATTTTAAACGCACATTTCAAATTACCGGGGTCACATACTGACTAGAAAAATTCCCGAAAAATATTTTCTACCTTCGTATTGACGATACGGTCCTAACAAAACTAGTTTCGTCGAATTCTGAGACCGTTTGAAAAATGGCCAATTTCCAGTCGATTAAATTCAACAGAAACTGGTCAAACGCGTTTTCCTTTGCCACGCTCACATATTGATTCGAAAAATTATGAAATTTGAAACCTAGCAATAACTTGACACTGCGGATCCAACACAAGTGGTTTCGTCGAAATCCGAGGTCGTTTGCAAAATATCCATTTTTAAGGGCCTGAATTCTAAAGCGACTATTCAGAATTTTCAACTGGACATATCCTTTGACTCCCGCTATCAAATTTCGATTGGTCGAATTCGTTAGAAAGATATTCACTAACAGATTTAAATATTTTTGGTTTCACTAAAATCCGGATTGTTTTGCACCCGGTATATTCAATTGAAGTTTGAAATCGAATTATCGAACTACCGCGCCATTTTCAATTCTATATATAATTATAATTAATTATATTCTTTTTCAAATGTCGATTTAAACTCAGTTTTCATCGCCATTATTTAAAATATTTATTTTAAATATTTAAAATCCATTATTTTGGCCAATTTAAAAATTTTAAATTGGTTCAGATTTTCTGGGTCGTTACAGTAGCCTTGTTAGACTTATGTTATGGTTCTGACCAAACGAGATATAGTTGTGTATTGTATACAGTGTTACACAATTTCTACTCACGAACTTGTTGTTCTGACCCTCTTCTCATAACAACTATCAGGTTTAGCTCGGGGAAGACAGGTCTTCGTAGGTGTTCGGTTTGATTTTCGGTTCTCGTTCTCTCATGCTCGATATCGATGCAACGATATATTGTAAGGTAGTCACCTTAATCGGTATTAGTTGTCTTATTCGGTTTCCGATATGATTTAGTTTTATTTTACTCTGATTATGCTTATGCTTATTAATTGCAGGTACCAGATTTATACTCTCCATGCTTAGACGAGTTTGAGTTTCGATTTTTGTCGAAATTTAGGCTTGGAAAAGTGTGGGGTGTTACATGTATTCTGAAAATGAAATGGCATTGCCTTCCCTTCTCTGTTCCTTTCCCATTTTTTGACCAAAGTTGTTTTTTCGGCTAACCAAAATAAGGCCGTTCACACTTTTCTACCCACAACAATTCCAGAATATCGACAAAATGTTCTTCTTTGCTAAAGCAGAAGCATGGATCTTCTTTCATATTCGTTACTACAAAGAAGGTCACCGGTTGTTTACTCCCTGTTGTTTCGATTCTACAACCGATGCAAATGAAGATGACGCAAAAAGTTTTTTTTCTTCTTTTGCACCGTTTTTAGAACTGACGCGAAAGAGTTTTTTTTTTTTGCGCTTTTTTCATCGGCGGCCGGTAACAGCCTGTGCAAAAGACGAGTTTTCTGCACTAGGTTTTTTTTACCAAAAACCAATGCAAAATGCAATGTGCTAAAAAAAGCTTATTTTTTGCATCAGTTGTTTATACAACCGATGCAAAATGATGACATTTTGCAGAAAACCCCACGTTAATTATCAAAATTCTGAAACATACTATTAATACAATTATACATACACATTAGGGCTAACTCTATTCAGACACCTATAATTCCTTAACATACACCGTAAAATGAAATAAAATAGCATACATCAAAAATTTCTTTTCATGCACCATGTCTTTCACAAATTTACCCTTTTATATTTTCATCACCTTTCATCTCTTTAACCTTAAAACTAATTACATAAAACTGGGAATTCATTGCAATATATTTACCTAAAACTAAAAAAACTTTTATTTTAACACTAGTATCTTAGTTTATTTGATGTTTTTATTTTTAAATCACTTTTAATTTTAGATGATGAAATTTGAACTTATTTTTTTAAATATTATAAAGTTAAACTAGTTAAATATTGGTGTTAAATTTAAACATGATTAGATTTGAATGAAAGATTGAAGAATTTAGTGCTCTGTATAACATTAATTTTAGTAGTTAGTTTTAAATTTTAATTTTTATATTTAATTAAAGTGAAAACTATTAAAATTGACTGTATATAAATGTTGCTTGTAACGATATGAATATATTTTAATCCACAAAAGAAATATAAAATTAATTTAACCAGTGATAAGTTAATTTATAATATACTAACTTTACAAGAGAAATTATTTTGAGTATACATAATGCAAGTCAGGGAGAATTGTATATATTTTCATTCTTTAATATTGATTCCTTTTTAATAAGGTCATTTTGATCTTAAATTTTATTTAAAATCTCATGGTGTAGATAAAGCAATTTGCGGTGTTTGAATAGAATTTGTCTTTATTGTATGATCATTTGAGATAAAACTAATTGACAAACAAATTAAGCATAACGTTAAACCAAATATATATATCTACATTTCATTCAATTACAACGTTTATCCATACAAAATCGTAACAGTAGAAATAATCCTCTTAAAGAAAGTCAAATTAACAACCCATTTGTTACAACTACATGTGACAATAATCTTCAATGACTCAACTGAAACCTATTCTTTTGGGCACAACTACATATAATAACACAAAGATTTCTGGAATCCAAGTTCCCTTTGCTATTCATTAGATTCCAGGAAAGCCAAAAAGCAAGGGTAAGAATCTTTGACTACCGAGTAGAACTCCCTTTCTCTTTAACATCAGCAAATAGAACAAGATTGGCAAATTTTGGTGAGGAATCTTGATGTTTTCTCCTCTCTTAACTAAGCTTCAGCTTCCACTCATTAATTACGTGTTACGCTTATCAGTCGCCTCATTAATAATCAGTTGCACAAAAAAAGATAAAGCGCATATAATGCATTGCAGTTGGTGATTAAAAATCAAATAAATATTATACAAAATTGGTGTAACTTATAATATATCACATCGACTAGGAAACATGATTTTGTGTATTTCCATTAGTTTCCTCTACAGGCCCGACCCTAGGCTAAGGCCACCTAGGCGGTGGCCTAGGGCCCGGGAGGGGCGTCAGGCTGACATCGAAGTGCCATGCAGAAAATTTATTTTAGATTTATTTTGGATGTTGTTGTAGTAGCATGGATGGCCAAGTGGTAAGGACACCAGAGAATCCTTTGAGAGACCATAGTTCAAACCTTGGTTTTGCCATTTTCTTCCCAACCAACTTTACATAACCATACAGTTTTGTTTAGGGCCTCCTCAAAATAACTTTTACTGTACTTTTGCCTTGGGCCACGGAGTACTCAGGGCCGGCCCAGTTCCCCTATTACCATGTATATAATCATGCATTCTGTCAGCAGCAACCATGGTGTACCCTTACTCTCCACCATCACCCCAATCTTCCATCCCAAGCATCTCGTCTTCAGTAGTAAAGACATGTAAACTTTGTATAAGGTGGAAAAAACCAAGTCATTTGCTTTGATCTATGAAAAATAAAAACATCATAAATAAACACTTGTTAAACCATTATAAATGATATTCAAAACCCAAGTGATTATACAAAATCAATGAGGGCTACCAGTCGTTGGAATAAAGAGTAAACCACTATAAACAATTTTACACAAAAAAATAAAATACCTGACAAACAAACTCCACAGCTACCCAAAATTGTTACAGTTACATGAGACTCTGCTACATAAACAATAATGAAACAATTAGTTATCACCTATATCCCCTCCAATAAAGTAATACTCCATACACTGCAAATTATGAGACACAAACGTACATTAGCATATTTAGACTCATTGCCTTATCTGATCAAGATAACTCGCAAGGCTAATGAGAAACTGATCTATGCAAGGAAAAATCCCGTTTGATCTACATATCCAACTTGCAGAATGAGTGGAAAAACAGTGATCCAGAATTAGAAAATTAACTATAATTGTTCATTAAAAATTACTGCATTTTTATTAAAAAATGACAGTAGCTAGAAAATTGTAAATTTAGGATTATATGTAAAACATACTCAAAGAGTGATATGTAGAAAAGTACCAAGTGATAAGTAGAAAGGCAATTCAACTATCTTTGTCCTAATCACCAATCTCCATTAAACATAACATATACAATAACATAAAAGCTAATAAAAACATTAATACGCATTATTAGGCAAAAAATATAGATGATTCACTGAACATCGATAGCTTACAATGATGGGTAATGGAAAACAATCTAATGAGAGATGCACACTCAAATATCCCACAAATATTTGCCTTGCATAATTATCAAAATGCCCAAGACTGCAATATATTATAGCAGCAAATGCTCCAATTAGAGCAATTAGCATTCTGGTTATTTATATCTGCACTATATATTATTGACTTATGTTAGTATCACGTAATAATCATATCGCCCACATGGAACAAAGCAAAAATCTCATAATACTTCAAACTGTATGCCATGCAGTTAAAGCCCGCTAAATCCCTGCTACAACTTGTAGCTCTCTTCGTCCGCTACACTATTTCTTTTTAGCGCTGATGAACGGTAGCTCCGCTATTTCCCGCTGCATCCACTAAATAAAAGCTTTTTAACACCCACTTTAGCAATATTAATATATCGAGCTCGATTTGACTAGTTTTCTTTTTATAAAGTTCAATAATGTTAATGTAAAGAGGTAATTTTAAGACATAAGCATTCAATTTATTATAGAAATTTATTATAATCATTAAATCTAGCATGCATA
Organism: Allium sativum; assembly: GCA_030737875.1. Lineage (NCBI taxonomy): Eukaryota > Viridiplantae > Streptophyta > Magnoliopsida > Asparagales > Amaryllidaceae > Allium > Allium sativum. The sequence goes on from CM060926.1 coordinate 329,232,581, forward strand.
ACCATAATATTCTTTGTCTTTTTTATAAAAGATTAATTAATGTTAGTTTCTTCTACACATATAATGTTAAAACGATAATTACTTAATTTTAAACATATTTTTTCACATATAATGAACCTTTTTACGCCTCAGCTATATCCCCTCTATTTCCCCGCTTTATCCCTGCTACTCCTTTTTACACCTCTGCCGCTATAAAACCGCTAAGCGCTTTAACTGCCCAAAGCATGTACGTGATAGAATTATCTAAAACAAGATAAACCCAATGCCAACTACCTTGAATATCACATTTTGATGTCTTAAGCACTGAATTAAACAATGACAGGAACTCAATTGCCTAAGTTCAATAGAAACAGATAAAATTTCAACTGCAAGAATATATCTGAACATATTTGAACATCAAATGAATATGAACCAGGTTGCTGAAGGAATTCCAAACAAGTCAAATATTTCTAGAAGCCTACAATCAACTACAAGACACCTCCAGTCTGCCTCACGGACAAAGGGTGTCTAACTTTTTCGTTTTGCTTGACATTGAATTCTACTTACTATTGTATGGAACTACGTATTATATTAAGGGCCCGTTTGGCAATTGTAAGCAGTAGCGCTTTTGCTTATTTCGGAAGTCCTTTTACTTTTAAAAAGTCAAAAAGTCAAAAAGCATGTTTGTCGTGATAATGACTTATAAGTTGAAAAAAAATCAACATTAATAAAATACACAATTATGTATCTTTTTAACCTTTACAGTGAGCTTGAAACAAAACAATACATGTGCATAACAATTCAAGCATCTACACAGTTTGTTTCTATTTTTCACATTGCACCAATTTTGTTTTTCATTACAAACTGTTCACTGACTTTACATATCTTAACTTCTGTTCCAATACTACACAGCTTGTTTTCTTTTTCTGTTACATTCTATTTACATTTCATTATCTACCCATTCATACCACTCTCCCTCTGCTACCACCCAAACAGTTTCCCAGCTTCACTTCTCCATCACCAAATCAGATCAAAACCACATCAAACCCCCCTCCTGATAATAGCAACTGCTCTTGTAACCATTTTACAGTCGTACGGCAAACCCATAACTTCACCATTTCCGACATTCACCTTAACCACCGCCAACAAACCACTCAATGAACATTGTCATTTACCGAAACATCTCCCTAAGTTTGTCAATCATATCCGGCATGGTACAGCTCAAAACCGCCAACTTAATCCTAACACATAACCTACAACCTGCACACTAAATTCAACAATCGAAACAGGCTTAACAAAATCAACCACATCATTTTCCTCAATCAAAGATAAGGCCTCAAATCAGTGTGATACTGAAACCCAACAAGAGGAGTAGAAAGGGCACAAGAATGCTTCTTAGTTGTTACTGCACATGTTGCCTTCAGTTCTTTTCATTTAAAAAATCAAAAATTTACACCAACAAATCCTTAAAACAACTATATTGCAGATTATTCCCAAATATCACACTAGAATGAAAAATATTCTTACCTAAAATTCACTACTAGCATAGTATTCCTAAATTCTCCAAACCAGAATATCTCGTTTTTTCAGGAAGTGATTGCCAAGAGCCTTATTCGCTTTTGAACGCATAAACCCTTAGTAAAAATTCAGATCAAAGATTGATGGACAAATAATTGAAGATTAAAAGCACAACGAACAAACAAGAAAAGAAAAATGGTACCTTTCTATAATTTGAAAGAGGATTGACCATGTTTGCAGTAGAGGATGAAGGAGGAAAAAAATCGCCTCCACAGCAGAAAACATAATTCAAAGATATACGGCCAGAAACTAAAATATCGTTTGGGCTATAAGCCGAAAAGCAAAAAATTAACAGCTTTCCAAATAAGCCAAAAAGTAGCTGATGAAAGCACAAATATTTTCTACATCCAAATGGGTTTTATTGCTTTTGCTTTTAAAAAGAAAAAAAGCTACTTATTTCCCTTCTTCCAAATGGGCCCTAAGGTGACATGATGTTACTATCTATTCGACATAAACCTATACATGAGAAATATTGCCATGGTACCTTCTATTGCAAACAAAATGATAAGCCGAATGCATAGGCTACTAGTTCATAGCCACAACAACCAAGGACCGTCAAGCCAAGGAAACTTAATGCATGCTGACATCCTTAACGAAAATAACTTTATGCATGCTGACCAGTACCTGAATTGTTCAAGGGAAATAAACGTCATAAGTATATTAGCAACTATTACTATTGATTTGATAGTAATGCAAATAAAACAAAAATATAAATGAGAAAATGAGTAAGCTAATATTCACCTCCTTTAATAAATCCTCATTGAGGACTATTCATTTCCTAACTTGATTTGCAGTTTTCAATAATACTTCACTCTTACTTTCATGGACAAGTGAATTTTTTTTATTGAGAGGCTATAACTTTGGTTCCTACAACCATTCATTGGTGTTATTAGAACACTAATGGACATTTTCATCTATATCATATGGTGAAAGTTAAACAAACCCTGAGTGTAACAACCCGGAATTTCTGAACCAATTTAAAATTTTTATTTTAACTGTTTTAATGGATTTTGAATATTTAAAATGATTTATTTTAAATAATAACGACTAAAAAATTATTTTAATCGAAGTTCGAACGTATAAATTTATTTTAATTATATAACGAGTCTGAAATGGCATGGCAGTTTGAAATTTTGATTTTAAACTTTAATTGAATGTATAGGGTTCAAAATAAATCGGATTTCAGTAAAACCAGAAATATTTGAATCTGTTTAATTATATCTTTCTAAAGAATGTGAAAAATCCATATTTCATAACGGGAATAAAAAGTTATGTCCAGTTTAAAATTTAAAATAGTCGCTATGGAATTTATATAGCCCATAAAAATAACCATTTTGCAAACGACCTCTGTTTTCGACGAAACCACTTTTGTTGGATCCAGAATATCAATTATTGGTAGATTCCAATTTTCATAATTTTTGAAATTAACACAACAAGAAAAAAGGCTATTTCCGACGGCTGAAAACTGTCGGCGACCGTCGGAAGCCGTCGCTTTTAGAGGCGTCGAAAATCTGTTTTTCCGACGGTTTTCGACACAGCCCGTAGTTTTTTTTTCCGACGTTTTTTGGCGGTTTGTAACGGTTTCCGACGGCTTTCGTCGACAGTCGGAAGCCATCGAAAAATCTACATTTTTTTTTGAAATTTCAGCTGCTATTTAGCCTTCCAACTAAACTTTTTCACTAAAACCACTATCTAATCAATCAATAGATAACCCAACATATTAGCTCTCAACCAATTAACAAAAACACAAAAAAATCACCATAAACTTAAACCATTAATTACATAATACATAAATTTGTGCACACCACGTAGTCCACCAATATATATACCAATAATAAATACACTACCCCAAAAAAATCTGCTTGATTTCCAAATCCTAACTCATATTTTGTACAAATTATGATGAAGTGGACAGTTTGAATCCTAACTCATATTTGTAGCAACTGTGTAAGGGTACATGATTTATTTCTAAACAAAAAATTATATTAAAAAAATAATCGTTTACCACTTGATTTCCAAATTCACACCGCCTGTTTTGCGTCGCTTTCACATACACGCATCCAAAATCAGAATTTAAGCATACCTTAAAATCAGAATTAACATACCTTAAAAATACATTTAACACAAAAAAATCAGGATTTAAGTATACCTTAAAATCAGAATTTAAGCATCTCTTTCCCGTAGGCCCATCCAAAATAGTTAAAGGAACTATGTCATCGTCGTCATCTATAATATATATGCATTAATACTAACAAAAAAGAAAAAGGAATTGAGATTCCAACAAAAACACCGAGAATAAGGTAAGGGAGTTTACCTTCGATGACTACGTAAAGGGGGTGACTGCACTGTAATCGAACAGAGGTTCAAATACGTCCAATTTGTCTCCCTGCAATCATTGCCAAGAGTTCATTAGTTGACTAAATGAAGAAGTTTGCGAAAACAAAATCGGACAAGCTTGACAAAACAAAAACCCTTTTTTACCTGTATGAATAAACTTGTGAAGTAACATACAAAGCTAACCGTTTTCAATGTTGGAACAACCATGTGGGAAGTATTTTTCAAGTATTGGAACACTGATGAGGAGAAGTAAGTGAACAAAATTATTTGTAAATATAAAAAATATTGGATTGATAATGTCATTATTTGCAGACCCGGCCCAGCAACCTCCATAATAGGCAAGGGAGTTTACCTTCGACGACTACGTAAAGGGGGTGACTGACTGTAATCGAAGAGAGGTTCAAATTCGTCCAATTTGTCTCCCCGAAATCATTGCCAAGAGTTCATTAGTTGACTACATGAAGAAGTTGGCGGAAAAAAAAATCGGATAAGCTTGTGTCATCAAATTTGGTAGAACATGATTTAATTGCTCGTTTATTTTAGGCAAGAGATGAAGTAAAGTAGTTAATATGTCACGATGATATTATCACCAGCATCACGGACAATATATGCGCAATTATGGAGGTTGCTGGGCCGGGTCTGCAAATAATGACATTATCAATCAAATATTTTTGATATTTACAAATAATTTTGTGCACTTACCTTCTCCTCATCAGTGTTCCAATACTTGACAAATACTTCCCAAACGGTTGTTCCAACACTGAAAACAGTTAGCTTTGTATGTTACTTCACAAGTTTATTCATATATGTAATATTCATAGATATAATGCATCGATTTCATGCATGTTATCCTATTTTGATGCGTTCTCTTAAATCTGCATCGTTGATTCATAAATAACTTAAGTCACAAAAAGGGTTTTTGTTTTGTTAGATGTACTAAAACCATTTTTGTAAGATTTTCCACTTTTGAAACAAATACAAGAATAACAAGTACATAATAGTGCACATATACACAAATAACCAAAATTATACAATGGTCAAAATCAAGTTAAGGGGGACATATGCACAAATAACCAAACATTGCACATAAAATTTTAAATTTCATTATATCACATGAAATACGCACATAATAGGATGCTATAACCCACTAAAACGCTACTTAAACCAATTGCAATCAATAGTTAACCCTAATTTTCTAATTTAAGCATATATAGATTTAGGTAAAAATTGGATTTTATGGAAAAAAGAAATTATACCTCAAATTGATTGCTCTAGAGATCAAAATGAAAGCCAAGGAGGTTCTTACGCGAACAAATCGGGATTTGGTGGCAAAAAAATCGGTTTTGGGGTGGTAGGGTTTTAAAAATCGTAGCTTGAAAAAATGGATGAGCAAAAGAAATGAGGAAGAAAGAGTTCGGTAGGCAGTTTATCACGAAAATTTCCGACGGCCGCCGACGGCTCGTCTGAAGCCGTCGCAAATAACCTGTTTTCTTGTAGTGTAATATGTGAGCATTGTAAATTAAAACGTGTTTGGTTAATTTCAGTTGAATTGGATCGACCAGAAAATGAACCATTTTTCAATCGGTCTCCAAATTTGACGAAATCAATTTTGTTAGGACTGTATCATCAAAACATAGCTAGATTTATTTTTCGGGAATTTTTGGAGTTAGTACATGGCCCCGGTAAATTAAAATGTATGTATAAATTTAATATTAAATGTTTTATATTTTAATTTAAAGAAAATCAGACTGAAACAACCAAATGGGCTTACGAAACATAGTCCATTATGTCCGAAATAGAGGTATTTAGCTAGGGGCGACAGTCGTTGGGCTTGATTAGGAGTCCATATGGATTAACGGGCCTTTTCAGAATTAAAGAATTAAATATTATAAATATCGTCCAATAAAAAAATTAGAAACCCTAATCCTCAAAAACAAACAGCCGCCGCCTTATTCATGGATGGCCGATTTCAATAGATTTTAGATCCTTCAAATCTCTCAATCAATGAAGAATCAATGAAAACTACCAAAGGAAAAATCAAAGATCTCGTTGAGATCTATATTCTCAACGGTTATGATCTCGAATTTTAACCCGGGGTTGTCGATTTTCTCTCTCAAACTTCGTCCGTTCGAACGCATTTCATGGGGAATTGGCGAGTTCGAGTTCAACAGGTTCTGGGGTGGTGGAAGGAAGCTCCAAGGCCGACGATTTGTTGAGATTGGATCAAAGGCACGGTGGTCGTAGGGGGTGCGGTGCCAAATCCTAATTTCATGCATTATGGGTTTAATCGTGGTCTGAAGGCTCCAGAAAGATGAAGAAATGAGCGGCCTTGTTTTCCTAATCAATGTATTAATGTTTAATTTAAAATTAACTACTTAATTTAATTGTTTAAGTTTATAAAATAAATAACTTATTCATATATCCTTAGAACTGAGTGACGTTCGAAGCGTTGGGATCGTGGGATCCAAATCTACAACATGGAACAGACTGGAATAGATTTGGAGCTTTCTACAATTTTAAAAGAAGTAAAACCCAATGTGAGATCTTTAATCTAAAATTAAAATTAATTGTGATTGCGATGTGAAATTTATATATGTACGCTATTAAAATTCATATGTGTGATGTATGAGATTTGAATTGATTGATTGATTGCGGTTGCGATGAATTGATTGGATTGAATTATGTAGACATAAAATTTGTTTATACAATAAAAATCATATTTTTATTGTATATATGTAGATAAAATATTCATGTTGAATAAAATTTGTTTATACAATAAAAATCAAATTTTTATTGTATATATGTAAATAAAATATTCATGTTGAATAAAATTTGTTTATTCAATAAAATTTGTTTATACAATAAAATTTATATTTTTATTGTATATATGTAAATAAAATATTCATGTTGAATAAATTTGTTTATTCAATAAAATTTGTTTATATAATAAAAATCATATTTTTATTGTATATATATAGAAAAATACTCATGTTGAACAAAATTTGTTTATTCAATAAAATTTGTTTATACAATAAAAATCATATTTTTATTGTACATATGTAGAAAAATATTCATGTTGAATAAAATTTGTTTATTTAACAAAATTTGTTATAGAATAAAAATCATAATTTTATTGTGAAAAATATTTGTGTTGAATAAAATTTGCTTATTCAATAAAATTTGTTTATACAATAAAAATCGTATTTTTATTGAATATATGTAGAAAAATACTCATTGAATAAAATTTGTTTATTCAATAAAATTTGTTTATACAATAAAAATCATATTTTTATTTGTATATATGTAGATAAAATATTCATTTTGAATAAAATTTGTTTATTCAATAAAGTTTGTTAATACAATAAAAATCATAGTTTTATTGTATATATGTAGATAAAAAATTCATGTTGAATAAAATTTGTTTATTCATTAAAATTTGTTTATACAATAAAAATCATATTTTTGTTGTATATATGTTGATAAAATATTCATGTTAAATAAAATTTGTTTATACAATAAAAATCATATCTTTATTGTATCTATGTAGATAAAATATTCATGTTGAATAAAAAAAATTTATTCAATAAAATTTGTTTATACAATAAAAATCATATTTTTATTGTATATATGTAGATAAAATATTCATGTTGAATAAAATTTGTTTATTCATTAAAATTTGTTTATACAATAAAAATCATATTATTATTGTATATATGTAGATAAAATATTCATGTTTTATTCATTAAAATTTGTTTATACAATAAAAATCATATTTTTATTTGTATATATGTAGATAAAATATTCATGTTGAATAAAATTTGTTTATTCAATAAAAACCACTATTTTATTGTATGCATGAATAAACAAAATATTCATCGTTTGAAAAGAAAATGATTATACAATAAAAATCACCTTTTTATTGTATGTATGAATAAATAAAATATTCATTGTTTGAAAAGAAAATTATTATACAATAAAAATCACGTTTTTTGTTGTATGTATGAATAAACAAAATATTCATCGTTTGAATAGAAAATGTTTATATAATAAAAACCACATTTTTTGTTGTATGTATGAATTAACAATATATTCATTATTTTGAATAAAATATGTTAACATTAAAAATTACATCTTTATTGTATTATTGATTCAATAAAAATGATCATAGGGTAAAGTAGGATTTGTCATTAAAAATGTAACTTTTTACATGTTAATGTAGATTAAAAGAATTGCATATGTTAAAAATGATTTGTTAATTAAAAATGTTTAAACATTAAAAATTGCATTTTTAATGTATGTTAGATTCATTAAAAAGAAACATGTTTTAGAGAAAATGTTTAAACATTAAAAATAACACTTTTAATGTATGTTAGATTCATTATAAAAAAAAGAAACATGTTTCAGATGAAAATGTTTAAACATTAAAAATAACATTTTTAATGTACGTTTGGTTTGATAATGATGTCACTTACATGTTAGCTTTGATAATATAAAAATGTTCATTTGTTAATATGCATTGATACTTAAAAATGATGTCACTTACATGTTAGCGTTGTTGAAATAAAATGTTCATTTGTTAATATGTATTGATACATTAAAATGGAGTCACTTACATGTTAGCGATGTTAATAGAAAAATGTTCATTTGTTAAATATTAGTGAAGTAGAAAAATAATTATTTGTCCATTAAAAAGTAACTTTTATCATGTTAGATTAGAATAAAAAGAATAACATGTAAAACACTTTGTCATTTGAAAGGACATTTTATCATGTTAGATTAGAATAAAAAGGAATTTATGTAACACCCCGTATGTTGAATAACTTACTATAATATAAAACAGGGCAGAATTAAATTTAAAAATCTGAATCAGGGGAAACGGGCTATGCCATTGCGTTCGTCTCGGAAAAATACGCGAAATAGAGTCCGAGTTTTCGAAAATCGGAGTCCGTATGACCCAGTTAAGGCCCGAAGAAGTTTTCAGAAATTCAAAACAGATTTAAATATAAAAATTCAAACATTTCAGAAGTGGCGGGAAAATTCCCGCCAGACCCAGGGAGTCGACCCGGGGGTCGACTGGGGAGTCGACCTGCCCACCAGGTCGACTGGGGAGTCGACCCTAGTGTCGACCTGGGGGTCGACCTCCCTGGTCGAGCCTAGGTGACCTGGGTGCATCAGTATGGCTTTTGGGCTGTGTTTTGGTGGCTAGGACGTGATCTGACGGCTCTAATCTGATTTAGGGTTAATCTAAGGGCCTAAAACACCTAACTAATCTATAAATACACCCTAAGACTACCCTAATTCATAGTAAAAATAGCTACAACACCGTTATGCCGTCAAAATGTAACTTGAAGGAGCCTCCATCAATCTAAAGAGGAAGATAGCTTCTCAAATCAATCTCTAATCAACTCTAGCAACTTAATCTTCTTCTTAGGAGTGCTAATCAAAAAGTTGTGAGTTTTCTATAGCCTTAATGACCAATTGTTGAAATGATTATGATAGGATATAATGAGGATATGGCTATGAATGTGGATCAATGCAAGATTATGTTATCGTATGCTATGTGTTTGTGGTGTTATGCAAGTTATGCAAGTTATGTGTTCATGATGTTGTGCAAGTTATGCAAGTCAAGTGCTATGTGATCATGATGTTATGCAAGTTATGCAAGTCATATGCTACATGTTCATGATGTTATGTAAGTTATGCAAGTCATATGCTACATGTTCATGATGTTATGCAAGTTATGCAAGTCATATGCTACATGTTTATGATGTTATGAAAGTTATGCAAGTTATATGCTACATGATCATGATGTTATGCAAGTGTTAGGCTATGTGTTCATGATGCTAGTTATGCAAATTGCTATGATAAACATTGATCCATTATGACACCATGATTATGCAAGTTTGGTGTATGATTATATGCAAGTTCATATATGACATGTCATGCAAGTTTGGTGTATGATTATATGCAAGTTCATATATGACATGTTATGCAAGTTTGGTGTATGATTATATGCAAGTTCATATATGACATGTTATGCAAGTTTGGTGTATGATTATATGCAAGTTCATATATGACATGTTATGCAAGTTTGGTGTATGATTATATGCAAGTTCATATATGATATGTTATGCAAGTTTGGTGTTTGATTATATGCATGTTCATATATGACATGTTATGCAAGTTTGATGTTTGATGATATGCAAGTAACATGTGCAAGTTTACACCTTATTATGATATGCATACATATGCAAGTTAACCCCTTTTGTATGTCATACATACATATGCAAGTTTACCCCTTTGTATGACATAAATAACTTATGCAAGTTAACCTCTTTATGACATATGTGATTCATGCAAGTTTGGGTTGATTATTTATGCTAGTTGGGTTGATGCTATATGCATGTTGACACCTTTAAACCCATGTTGATCTAATGTTATGCAAGTTGAACCCATTGTATTTGTGATGAATCTTCCCTTTTATGTCATGTTGGCGAATTACGTGGGGAACGATGGGGTTAATATACATGTTAATGAAATGGTGTGAAGTTGGTATGATTATACATACCATAAAGTGGATGGACATAATTGAGTCAATTATGTACATCGTTAAAATTGGAATTAATTAGGGAAAATTAATTTGAAATATGGGGGTGATTAATTAGGTGTAATTAATCGACTAAGACACAAGGTTGGACCCTTTTGTAGCGTAAGACTGCTCGGAACCGACCGGCAAATCCAGCGGCTACAAATGATTGGCCCAATGTGAGAGGTCTTAGGCACAAACTTAATACGTGACAAGTGTAAAGACACGAGGTTAGACTCGGTTATGGCGTAAGGTTGCCCGGACCCGACCGGCAAATCCAGCTGCCATAAGAGATAGTCTAATGTGAGAGGTCTTTACAACGGTTACGTTTTTAATCAATTAAGAAACACTTAACCATATTAGCATGTAGAGGACATGAGGGGTTAAGTGGGTGCCTTGTGTGGCATGTGGAAAAATCTAGTGGTTGCCTTGGGTGGCAATAGAAAATACGATTAGAATACTTAACCGAAGTGGAACATGTAATTAAACATGATTAAAGGGTTAAGTAAGTGCCTTGGGTGGCATGGGGAAAATCTAGTGGTTGCCTTGGGTGGCAATGGAAGATAAGATTAAAATACTTAACCAAAGTGGAACATGTAATTAAACATGATTAAAGGGTTAAGTAAGTGCCTTGGGTGGCATGGGGAAAATCTAGTGGTTGCCTTGGGTGGCAATGGAAGATAAGATTAAAATACTTAACCAAAGTGGAACATGTAATTAAACATGATTAAAGGGTTAAGTAAGTGCCTTGGGTGGCATGTGGAAATCAAGTAAGTGCCTTGGGTGGCATGGGGAAATCTAGTGGGTGCCTTGAGTGGCAATTGATATATGATTAGATGACTTAACCAAACTTTAAACATGTAAGTGGACATGATTATTAAAAAGGGTTAAGTGGGATGCACTAGAAACAAATGACAAGCTTAGGTGGTAGCTTGTGGGGGCCCATTTCAACCAGTAACCCATATGTATCTTATTGGGCTCGACCCATGTCGAGGACGGGACACGCGTACTGGGCTTGACTATAAGAGGCCAAAACGGGTTAGCGGTGGCAACGCAAGTCCAACGGGTTTCATATGCGTGTGTGGACCCGGGCTGGTAGGTAAGACATTGTTGCATCGTGTAGGTATAAGCCGTGCACCATTGATTATCGGGTTGCCACTTTGGGGAGTGATACACCCCACTGTGGGGCCAGCATGGGTATCTACATTAGGGAGCCGATCGAATGGGAGTAGTGGGTATACCTAGTGGAGATAGGGGCAGACGGCACCTATGTAGTCAGCTAGGGGTACACGAAACTACTATTAAAATTACTAGGTACACCTAGTGGAGATAGGGGTAGACGACACCTATGTAGTCAGCTAGGGGTACACGAAACTACTATTAAAAATTACTAAGTACACTTAGTGGGATCAACCTTTAAGTAGGAATTACCCTTGGGTGGGTAGATCTGGTGTGGTGCAGTGTAGGAATTACCCTTGGGTGGGTAGATCTAGTGTGGTGCAGTGTAGTATTTATCCTTGGGTGGATAGGCGCGTCTTTACCGTTATCTTAGTTTATCCTAAGTCTAGTTGGCTACTTAGTGTAGTCATTTATCCCCAGTCGTACCGTACCAGGTTTATATCATACCCTAATTACTTTAATGATTGTATTGTTAAGGTTGTAGGGCTCACTCAGACTTATGTCTGACCCCGTTGTTTTTATCTTTTTTCCCAACCCTCTGGTTCTCAGAGTGGGCCTAGCACTAGTGGGCTTCGATCAGATTGCTTTATCTATCTTTTGGAGCTTGGACTCTTGAAGAAAAGCTCGGTTATCTTTTCTATTATGGCTATTAGTATGTAGTGGGATTATGTACTTATGTTTTAACGAGATGGATATTTTGTACTTGACTCTTGTTGGTTTTTGAGATGTAACCAAACATGTTTATCTTCTGCTGCAATGAAATGATGTTTTAAAAGTATTACTCATATTTGTCTTGTTGTAATTTTTCAGTTCTATATTCACTTAAATACTCCACCGAAGCTAAGGCATTCCCTTTGTGAGTGACCTTAGCGGGTGTGGGGTGTTACACGTGGTATCAGAGCTTAAGGTTACCAGAACAGATAAAACTTTTAGAAAAAATATTTTTCTAAAAACATTTTTGGAAGAAGTATTTTCAAAAACATGTCTTTTAAGAGAAAAGTTTTTGAAAGAAAAGAACATAATCCCCAAGAGCCATATATCCTTCCATCGATTCTCCGTTTTGAATCTCTTCCTCTTTCTCTTTTTGAATTTCCCCTCCGCGTAGAGATGTCTTTTTATGATAAATAAGGACTTCCGCATGAAGGACGGAAGAACCACTTCAAGGGACTAAGACGTTTGCCAGGCTAAGAAGTTAGTCCAAGGAGGTGGAGGGCTTATAGTTACCTTTAAGATGGACGAGAGAGGAAGGTTCAAATAGCTATTAGGTAAATAAAGGGCGAAACCTCATCGTGGTAAGAAGGCCACGAAAGGAGAATGTGAAGGGGAAGGCTAGTTGTTTTGGAGAAATAGGACACCTTGGGGTTATCCAAAGAGGTAAGGACAAAGTACAGGATCTTCTGGAGGGTAGATGTATTCCCTCACGACGGGTATACCTGATGGGGGTAGGACCGTCTAAGTTGAAATTTGGTTCTTTCGATCATCCTGTTCGAACTTTATTCGACTCTAGTGCGCCACATTCGTTTATCTCATCATCATTAGTTGAGTCACTGCACCTAGACACCAGTTTAGTAGATGATCCCGTGGTTGTTTCAAACCCAATTGGGGGCTCCACTTATTTGTCCATAATATGTTTGGGTTTGAAGATCCTCATACTTAGCATTGAGTTTAGATGTGATGCTTTTGTTTTGGGCTTCACGGGCTATGGGTTGATTTTGGGCATGGACTGGTTATCCAGTAATGGTGTCGTTCTTGATTGCGAAAGGAGAGTTGTTAGGCTCATGACCCGCTTGGGGAACACTCTCGAGATCTCTTGTAATCCCATGGATTCTGTTATGCTAAGTTATCTTGAATCGCTTGACGCTTCGGTCGAGAGTTTGCGATCTGTTAGAGTGGTCCGGGAGTACTCGGATAAGTTTGAGGAGATGAAGGGCTTACCTCCGAAGCGGGAGATAGACTTCCGAATGTATCTGGTGGAAAATGCTAAACAAGTATCTTTGTCAGTGCGCCACATGGCTCCTCGTGAGAGGAGGGAACTCCATAAGCAAGTAGGGGAGCTGCTTGGGAAGGGGTTCATAAGACGAAGTATATCGGAGTGGGGTGCTCCACTAGTTTTTGCCACGAAGGCGAATGGGTCCCTCAGACTTTGTGCAGACTATGGAGAGCTTAACAAGCTCACAAAGAAGAATAGACACCCATTGCCAAGGATTGATGATCTTTTTGATCGGTTGGTTGGCGCCTCAGTGTTTCACAGTTGGACTTAGCCACGGGGTTTCATCAGTTGGGAGTGACTGAGGATAGTATAGACAAGACTGCCTTTAGGACTCCGAATGGTTTCTATGAGTGGCTGGTGATGCCATTTGGTTTGGCAAACGCCCCTGCATACTTTGTTGATTTGATGAGGAGGGTGTTCAGGGAGTTCCTTAATAAGTTCGTGGTGGTCTTTGTGGATGACATCTTAGTATTTTCTAAGAGTGAAGAAGAGCGAAATAAGTTTTCGTATGTGCTTAATAGGTTAAGCAAAGCCAGTTATTTGATCAACGGTGGTTTTGGAGCGAGACTGGCAAGGACATCCAGAGTTGGACAAGGGCTTAATCATTTAGCTGTTTTACTAGTATCACCTCACGTAGGTCGCCTGAATTCGAAGGAGGTATCCCTTGGGTGTTTGTCTGATATTGGTTTAGGCCTTTGGGGCTTTCACTTGGGGGATGTCGAGTTCAACTAGGATGGTCTGTGTAAGAGATGGATAGTTGTTACGATTTTGTATGGGAGAATATCCTGGTTTTCTCCAGAAGTGGATAAAAGCATACCCTACATCTTAGGGAAGTGTTGGAGACTCTTCGAGTGCATAGTCTTGAGACAGCAAAGGTGGATGGAGTTCTTGGCATCCTATGATTTCGAGATAGCGTACACCCCAGTAAGGGTAACGTGGTGGCAGACACCTTGAGCAGAAAAAGGTTATCCTTGAGTCCATTGTTCGTGGAACAACGAAGCTTGGAATTTATCTCGATGTTTGATTTCAGATCTTCCGTTGACTTTATACCCGGTTTGCTAGCATCCTTGGAGGTCAGACCTACTCTTTTGAGACGGATTGGCGAGGCATAGCGGGACGACCCACAGTTGGTTGAGTTGGTAGAGAGGCTCATAAGGGGGGAGTCGTCCAGCCATTTGAGTAGGTACACCCTAGACGATAGGGGGTGCTTGCGTAGAGACGGTAGACTTTGTATACCGCAAGACGAGGGTTTGAGGAAGGCTATTCTCGATGATGCGCATCGTTCTAGGATGACCATTCATCCCGGTGGGGATAAGATGTACCAAGACATGAAGCGAGTTTTCTTTTGGGCCGGTATGAAGAAAGATGTGGCGAGTATGTCGCTAGATGCTTGGTGTGCCAACAGGTGAAAGCGGAGCAAAAGAAACCCGGTGGGTTGCTTCACCCATTGGAAGTTCCGCAATGGAAGTGGGATAGCGTCTCGATGGATTTTATTGATGGGTTACCTAGATCGAGGAAGGGTAATACGGGAATTTGGGTTGTGATAGACAGACTTATTAAGAGTGCCCATTTCATACCCGTGAAGAGCAAGAGGACTGCTCCATGGCTAGCTTCAGTTTATCTTCGAGAGATAGTTCGGTTGCATAGGGAACATGACGTATTCCATGTGTCACATTTGAGGTAGTTCCTACATGAGACCGCAGAGGTGGTAGAGCCGAGCTTGCTGAGAGAAGTGGAGGTAGAGCGTGATGCGACTATTCGACGAGCTCCTACCCGCATCCTTGGGTCAGAGATTAGGAAGTTGAGAAATAGAAAGGTTCGACCAGTCAAAGTGAAAAAGGGGAAAAGATGAGAGCAATGCTACTTGGGAGACAGAAGCGAAGATGCATTCATTATACCCATTCCTTTTTGAGGGTATGTCTTTGAACTTCTCCTTTATCGTTTGTCTAGTACTTATCTTATCTTTAATATGTCCTCTCATTAGTACCTTTGACCTTTAGATAGGGTAAACCTATGGTTGAAACATGTGTTTGAGACGTGTTATGTTTGATGGATGCGTGTGGATGCAAGTGGTTGCTAGTGGTTGCTCGTGGATGCATATACACACACTCTAGGCACTAGATCGGCTCAATCACTTCATATTGCATATTGCATAAATATTGTGTAGGTAGCTATATTAATGGATGTATAATGGTTGTGTTATCACATGGATGATGAATTTTGGTGAATGATTGTGCACTCATGTAGAGATAGTGTGTGTCGATAGGGTTCTTTTGCATACATATTGGATGCATGGCACTATCATGGTTTGCATTAAGGAGGGCAACTGAATTAGTAGACCGCCTAATTTTGCATTAGACAGGGAACATATACACACACTCTTTGCATATGTTCATACAGCATTAGAAACTCTAAGGACAATGGATGCCAGTGTTTGATGGTTTGAGTAGATGGTTGTTTGGTTGGTAGGATACGTTCTTGACTTAGAGATTTCGAGGACGAAATCCTTTAAGTAGGGGAGAATGTAACACCCCGTATGTTGAATAACTTACTATAATATAAAACAGGGCAGAATTAAATTTAAAAATCTGAATCAGGGGAAACGGGCTATGCCATTGCGTTTGTCTCGGAAAAATACGCGAAATAGAGTCCGAATTTTTGAAAATCGGAGTCCGTATGACCTAGTTAAGGCCCGAAGAAGTTTTCAGAAATTCAAAACAGATTTAAATATAAAAATTCAAACATTTCAGAAGTGGCGGGAAAATTCCCGCCAGACCCAGGGAGTCGACCTGGGGGTTGACTGGGGGTCGACCTGCCCACCAGGTCGACTGGGGAGTCGACCCTAGTGTCGACCTGGGGGTTGACCTCCCTGGTCGAGCCCAGGTGACCTGGGTGCATCAGTATGGCTTTTGGGCTGTGTTTTGGTGGCTAGGACGTGATCTGACGGCTCTAATCTGATTTAGGGTTAATCTAAGGGCCTAAAACACCTAACTAATCTATAAATACACCCTAAGACTACCCTAATTCATACTAAAAATAGCTACAACACCGTTATGCCGTCAAAATGTAACTTGAAGGAGCCTCCATCAATCTAAAGAGGAAGATAGCTTCTCAAATCAATCTCTAATCAACTCTAGCAACTTAATCTTCTTCTTAGGAGTGCTAATCAACAAGTTGTGAGTTTTCTATAGCCTTAACGACCAATTGTTGAAATGATTATGATAGGATATAATGAGGATATGGCTATGAATGTGGATCAATGCAAGATTATGTTATCGTATGCTATGTGTTTGTGGTGTTATGCAAGTTATGCCAGTTATGTGTTATGTGTTCATGATGTTGTGCAAGTTATGCAAGTCAAGTGCTATGTGATCATGATGTTATGCAAGTTATGCAAGTCATATGCTACATGTTCATGATGTTATGCAAGTTATGCAAGTCATATGCTACATGTTCATGATGTTATGCAAGTTATGCAAGTCATATGCTACATGTTTATGATGTTATGCAAGTTATATGCTACATAATCATGATGTTATGCAAGTTATGCAAGTGTTAGGCTATGTGTTCATGATGCTAGTTATGCAAATTGCTATGATAAACATTGATCCATTATGACACCATGATTATGCAAGTTTGGTGTATGATTATATGCAAGTTCATATATGACATGTCATGCAAGTTTAGTGTATGATTATATGCAAGTTCATATATGACATGTTATGCAAGTTTGGTGTATGATTATATGCAAGTTCATATATGACATGTTATGCAAGTTTGGTGTATGATTATATGCAAGTTTGGTGTATGATTATATGCAAGTTCATATATGACATGTTATGCAAGTTTGGTGTATGATTATATGCAAGTTCATATATGATATGTTATGCAAGTTTGGTGTTTGATTATATGCATGTTCATATATGACATTTTATGTAAGTTTGATGTTTGATGATATGCAAGTAACATGTGCAAGTTTACACCTTATTATGATATGCATACATATGCAAGTTAACCCCTTTTGTATGTCATACATACATATGCAAGTTTACCCCTTTGTATGACATAAATAACTTATGCAAGTTAACCTCTTTATGACATTTGTTATTCATGCAAGTTTGGATTGATTATTTATGCTCGTTGGGTTGATGCTATATGCATGTTGACACCTTTAAACCCATGTTGATGTTAATGTTATGCAAGTTGAACCCATTGTATTTGTGATGAATCTTCCCTTTTATGTCATGTTGGCGAATTACGTGGGGAACGATGGGGTTAATATACATGTTAATGAAATGGTGTGAAGTTGATATGATTATACATACCATAAAGTGTATAACACCCCGCCTCCGCTAGGGTCACTCGCAAGGGAATGCACTAGCTTTAGAGGGGCATTATTGGTAAACATGCACAGAAATATCACAAGACAGAACATATATAAATAGCGGAAGTAAACTCAAGCTTTCATAAACATGGATATCTAAAGCTTTTTACATCAGAGTACATCAAAACCTGTCTTGCAATAGTAGAGAAGCATAAAGACTTTTTAATAAATTATTCCCCAAATAAAATAGTAAAGTAGCCACAGCCAAGAAAGTCCAAGCCATCCATGATGACCTTCAAACAGAAGAAGTCCGAACCAAACAGCATCGTTTCCTCCCTGTAACCTGGGGGGGGGGAACGGAAGAAAAGAGGCGAAATAAAACGGGTCAGTCAAAGAGACTGAGTAAGTCCTATCTACTTCCAGTATAAAAACAGGTAAAGGAAATCATGACATGCATAAACTGAAAGTAAACATAAGGATAACTACAGGATAGATAAACTAAGCCAGGGTAGCCGGTTGACTCCTGTGGCAAGGTGAACTGAGGTATCATGACGACTATGGTGTTATGATAAGCCAAGGTATCACATCACTAGACCTCTATCACGTACATTATCCCAAGGTATCTGCCCCATCTAACACTCCCCGGTATCTATTATGGGCATTCTTCCTAGTTCTAACACCTATATCTGCTCTACACCCTCCGCCCTAGTATCCCAGCCTTGTTATGTGTTACCCAGGAATGTCCCTTACTCAAAGTCGTGTAATGGTCCATGTCAACCTAATATATCGCATGTATACAGGTTACCCAAGTCATATGTTCCTTCCCATGTATATAAGTTCAGTCCTTTGCCGTACCTCGTACGGGCTTCCTCATGTCGTATTATCCTTGAACTCGTTTGGACTATCACCCTTATTCTAGCTAGGCTCTTCCACATGAATCATCGTTTGAACTACTAGGGCCTACGCCACCTAGCACCACTAGGGATTACGCTTACCTATTGCACGCTTTCGTGTTTTGGTTTGGGTTAAACCACCTAGGCCACTAGGGATTACGCTAACCCTCAACCGCGCCCTTTTTCCCACGCATTCATCGTGAATCGTTTTTCTACAACTGTATGCACATGTATCACATCGTGCCATCCGAGCCCTGTCACCGGACAAACCAAGAAATACAGGACTCGGTCGGGAGCTTTAGATTTATCTGCCGATGCAGATACTAAGGTCTGCTTTTCTACACGTGGCTATGGTCCCACGAGACCCCTCCCTCAACTAATGAAAGGCAACACAAGAGAAAATCTTGCATGAGAACTACACTCCGGCCAGCCCACATCCTACGGCCTACCTCACCCATAATTAGATAGCAATTATGGTCTGTTGGGTGTTCCCTGCCTTTCCGTACGTATACGCTTGACTCAAGATGGTAGATGATCGACGAACTTGCTATCTCGGGCACCTTATGTATTCGTCGACTCACTGCTATCCACCCCAGTCTTTAGGTCGCTCGCATAGCAACCAAGGCATATTCTTGGTTCTTCTACCGCAGACCTCAACCTCCCGTGAGCCTAGTATAATGACCTGGCAGCTCACGGAGGGATCCCAAGAATATCCTCACGTTCCCCGAAGCCGCTGCTTCGTTACCCAGTTCGTTGGAGCCTTTATCTAAATCAGATAGCCTGCTCCTCCACGCATACTTAAACGTTGACCTAACGTATCGGGTTACTAATCTGTCTAAGAAGTGGTCCAGATTTCCTTGACTAAGAATTATTACTTAGTTTCCTTTAACTAAGGTTTACCACTTAGCCTTATTTCCATTACCCTTGTTAACTATGGTTATTCTCCTAATCCTCTGAATTAGGGTTTATCTAATGGGTTAAGTGTCACTTAAGTTCATAACTTAGCCCGTCTACCAACCATGTCAAAATTGGCTAAGTATCCAAGTCCAAGACTTAACCCCACAAACCATGCGTCAAGCTGGCTAAGTATATCAAGCAATCCATAACTTAACCTCGTCTAATTATCATTTTAGATTGGTTAATTGTATAAATTAACTTGACCCTGTCAAATTACCGAGTCAAATCGGTCAAGCGTCATTAGGCAAATCGAGTCACTTAACCTACCCAAGCTTATTTATGTTTTGTTAAGTATCATTAGCCTAATCAAATTACTTAACCCATTTGTCCATATCATATTTGGTTAAGCCTCATTAATCAAATTAACTTAACCCTATTATGTGGCATTAATTATTTAATGTACCCCAACCTCTCACATTAGACTTTGTTGTGGTTACTAGTTAAGCCGGGCGGGTCCGGGTAGATTTACACCACAACTTGGTCTAACCTCGGGTTCAAGCACAACATGACCAACTTCTCACATTGAGTCCTATTGTTTGCAACTACTAGTTAGGCCGGTCGGTTCCGGGTAGTTTTACGTTGCAAACTCAACCCAACCTCGAGTTGGCCACTTTCATGTTTAGTCTAGTATCATGTTCATAGTTAAGTTTTCAAGCAATTGGGTAGACCTAACTTAATAGGTAAATTCCCAATGGGTAGACCTAACTTAATAGGTAAATTCCCAAGCTTATGTTTTTATGCATACTTACATGTCAACTTCCATGTTACATTACAAGTTATGCTTTCAAGTATTCACATGTCATATTTATCGTCGCATGTTATCATGTTTATACTCCTTTTCCCAAATTATGGTTCATGCCCAGTTTAGCTCGCCTAACCTATTTTCATATAACTTCACGTTAAGTTTTTCATGCTACAATCGCGCTTGTATATCCTCAACCCAAATCGTGTTCCGACGCAAGAATGGACGAGTCACATCGCAAAGGTACTATGCTACACAATGACCCCAAACATGCATAGCATCATGAGGGTTTGGCTTAAGACATATATAGGTTCATAAAGGTTTGGCCACAAGCATGCATAACATGAAAACAAAGGGAATTGGCCATAAGTATGCATAATGTCATAAAGGATTTGGCCACAAACTTGCATGTTAACACTAGGGGTTTAGGTTCATCAACATGCATAAGCCCCAAACTATAATCTTAGCCAATGTTTCACAAGTAAAAATGGTTCCTAAAGGTTCATGCTAGCATTTCATGCATAAAGATCCAAACTTGCAAGTTAAACTAGGTTATGCATAGCATGAGAAGCATGATTAAGTCACTCACATGGCCTAAAACCATAAACATGGACACAAGAGGCAAGGTAAGGCTCATATAGGTTCGCATAATCATGTTTAGCCACATTTTATCCCATGTCATTATCAAAACTACCGTTTCCATCTAAAAGTAGCTAGAACTTACCTAGGCAAGGCTTAGGAAAGGGACCATGCATCATCATGATGAAGAAAGGTGGCTTCTTTGATGAAGAACCATCACGAAACTCGCATAGAAATGTTGATTTGGCCTATATTTGGTGTAGCAAGCTTGCATCCTTTGATTTGAACCCGATTTGAATGTATAGGCTCTAGGGATTTGAGATGGAGGCCATGATCACTTTGCATTTGGGCAGCACTTCGTGGAGAGGGTGAGTTATGAGGGTTTAGGGGGGCTTAGGGGTGTTTTTATAGAGATTAGGAGTGTTTTAGGCCATAGGATTAGATCTAGGATAGATTAGGACCATCAGATCTCGGAAGCTTCCAGAATCAGCCCAAGAGCAAGCCCAGGTGAGACAAGCAGGTGCACCAGGCAATTTAGCCCGGCCACCCCCTGTCGACTGGCATGTCGACAGGGCTGTCGACTTGGTCTGGGCCCAAGTCGACAGGCCTGTCGACAGCCCAGTCGACATGGCCTAGGCGGGGAAAATTCCCGCCTAGCCCCAGATCTGGATTTTCAAACTGATTTCCGAATTTCAAATTTTCACTAATCTTCCTTGGGCCTTTAACGGGTCATACGGACTCCGATTCTCGAAAACTCGGACTCTATTTCGCGTATTTTTCCGAGACGAACGCAATAGTGAATCCCGTTTACCTTAATTCTAGAAGTTTAAACATAACATCTTTTATCTTCATGCTTTACTGGTTTATAGACTTTGCGTATCACCATATACGTATGTAAATTTCTTACTTTTTAAAATGTAAACATACGGGGTGTCACATCCTCCCACCCTTAAAGAATTTCGTCCCCGAAATTCAATAGTAGTAGGATTTATGTCCCCGTAATTAGCATCCAGAAGTGTTCAGCCAATTGTTACAAACATGTGCACATGTGCAAAAGTGAATCACATCATAGAAAAATATGTATGCCTAACTTGTGGTACCACCTACATGAATGCAATTTCTTAAAAATTTCTTTTTCAAACCATGATGCTGTCATCCTAAATATACTTGCAGTTCTATATGAATGCAAAAATTTGAAAAAGTAATTTCATCCAAATTTTCCCACACCCTTATAAAATAAGAGTGAAGTTCATCCAATTTGAGCATCCAGAATCCTACCATCCATTATTAATTTAGAAAAATCTAATTTTTCTAAATTTTTATGTAACGGAGAGATATCCCGTTTTGTTGTTTTCATTGTTCTTCGTTATCAGACATTATCGTTCAATATTTCATAATTACATTAGACACAACAAATTGCGTAAACAAACAATCGTACAAACTTTATTAAGATAGTTTTAGTACATCGTTACAACCAGACAACAAAAGGAACAGCTAAACAATACTGAAAATAAAATACTATCCTACGGATAACTGATAGAGGTCAATCCCGATGGAAATAGCTACGGATGAGCTCCTCTAAGCTGTCAAGCCTCTCCTCCTGCCGTCGGTTCCCTTGCCTAAGCTCTAACTGTAGGTCTTGCATCCCAGCCCCTAACTGGTCATAAGAGGAACTCATATCCTGAAGCATCTGCTGCTGTGTCTGAGCCATGGCTACCTGTGACTCCAGTGTCTGCTGCTGTGACCTCAAAATATCCTGGTGGCTCCTCATCAAGCGAGCCTGCTGCTGTGAAATATATCTCAGCTCGGTCCTCCAGTCTGGATCCCTAGTAGCCCATGGATCCCAGGCACCTGTGTCCGGAGCCCCCTGTGCCGGGCCCTGATGAGCCCAGGCTCCATCCCCAGCCTGCTCACCATCATGCTGTGGTGCCTGATGGGGGTCCTCAAAGTGTCCAAACTGATCATCATGTGGCTCCTCCTCTTGCTCCTCCTCCTCGTTACCCTCATCCTCTTCCTCATCTAATCCCTCATGCTCCATAGGCTGAGGCTCCCCTTGCAGCTCCTGCATATCTATACTCATCCTCCCTAGTGCGGCTTCAGTGATGATAACAGAGGGATGGTTAGAAAGCGTCACATAATCCTCATCATGCAAATCCACCCCGAACCAGCGGAAAACTATAGTCCATAAGTTCCCAAAACAAATATTGGAGTGTCTTGCTCCCCTAAAGATCTGGTATTGCTGCAAGATGGTCCTTGCCCAGTTTATTTGTATGCCCCCAAAAATAGCATAAGTAGCGGCCTTAACAACTACGGGGACTCTGTCAAACCCATGATTCTGCCCCGCAATATTATATTGCAATATCCTAATCACAAACCTAGCTAGGGGGCGCAAATGCGTACTATCCCATTGCCTATCCAGGCCATTAAAAAAAATCCTTCCCCACACATTCAAATCATCCATCTCCAGGTCATTTATATCAAGTCCCGTACCCCGGATATTCAAAATTTCCCCAAATTGGACCTCATTCATAAATATATGGGTACCCTTAACCCATGAACCATAAGTTATCAACCCATTATCATCCACATCAATTTGCAAACGAGCATCAAAAAGTCTTACCATACGCTTGTAGCCCCTCCTCTCGGCTGTGTGCGTATCCAGAATATGAATAAGACCCGCATTAACAAACAAGCCTTCCACGGCGGTTCCCGCAAAATCCGCAAACCTCACCGGTCGGCCTAGAAGCAAATTCCTAGTGGCAAGCTGCATGTAGTGCTCAATTATTCCTGGTTGCTCGTCACACCACTCAACCTCTTGCGCGGTTAGTTGGGGGTAAAGCTCGTAGGGATTGGGTTGATTGGCCATGGCGATTTAAACACGAATTGGAAGAGGGGAACTATAGATCCGGATGGAGAGAGCCTCTAGCTTCGATTTAAGCTTAATTTTACGAAGAACGGTGGAGAAACGAGGTGATGGGAGGTGGTGGAGTTGGGGAATTTCGGTTTTGGTAGCTGGGAGGAAGGAGAAAAGGGGTTGGGGTTATGAGCCGAAGCTCTCGGCCTCGGGTTTATATATTTTTTTTTCCTGCAGGCTCGACGTGTCGACAGCCCTGTCGACAGGGGGGGGGGGCATGTCGACTGGCCCCCTTTTTTTTTTTTTTCTTGCTTGTCCTTCCACCCTTCCATTTCCTTATTTCCCCCCTGACCCAACTCCATTTTCCCGAGACTATTCCCCCATCATACTAAAACCACTCTTCTAACTCAAAAACTACTTGTAACCGAAGCCGACATGACTATCGATGGGAGAGAGAAAGGAAAAGAGAATTCAACTAATAAAACAAGGACATTGCTAATGGCTTTTGGGGAATAACTTCTAAAACAAAGTTTTTCTTGAAAAATGCTTCTTTGTAAACAGTTTTTCAAATAATTTTCAGAAGGTTTTTTTTTTTAAAAAAAAACTTTTGCCCAGCCTGGTAACCCTCTACTCTGATACCAAATATAACACCCCGCCTCCGCTAGGGTCACTCGCAAGGGAATGCACTAGCTTTAGAGGGGCATTATTGGTAAACATGCACAGAAATATCACAAGACAGAACATATATAAATAGCGGAAGTAAACTCAAGCTTTCATAAACATGGATATCTAAAGCTTTTTACATCAGAGTACATCAAAACCTGTCTTGCAATAGTAGAGAAGCATAAAGACTTTTTAATAAATTATTCCCCAAATAAAATAGTAAAGTAGCCACAGCCAAGAAAGTCCAAGCCATCCATGATGACCTTCAAACAGAAGAAGTCCGAACCAAACAGCATCGTTTCCTCCCTGTAACCTGGGGGGGGGGAACGGAAGAAAAGAGGCGAAACAAAACGGGTCAGTCAAAGAGACTGAGTAAGTCCTATCTACTTCCAGTATAAAAACAGGTAAAGGAAATCATGACATGCATAAACTGAAAGTAAACATAAGGATAACTACAGGATAGATAAACTAAGCCAGGGTAGCCGGTTGACTCCTGTGGCAAGGTGAACTGAGGTATCATGACGACTATGGTGTTATGATAAGCCAAGGTATCACATCACTAGACCTCTATCACATACATTATCCCAAGGTATCTGCCCCGTCTAACACTCCCCGGTATCTATTATGGGCATTCTTCCTAGTTCTAACACCTATATCTGCTCTACACCCTCCGCCCTAGTATCCCAGCCTTGTTATGTGTTACCCAGGAATGTCCCTTACTCAAAGTCGTGTAATGGTCCATGTCAACCTAATATATCGCATGTATACAGGTTACCCAAGTCATATGTTCCTTCCCATGTATATAAGTTCAGTCCTTTGCCGTACCTCGTACGGGCTTCCTCATGTCGTATTATCCTTGAACTCGTTTGGACTGTCACCCTTATTCTAGCTAGGCTCTTCCACATGAATCATCGTTTGAACTACTAGGGCCTACGCCACCTAGCACCACTAGGGATTACGCTTACCTATTGCACGCTTTCGTGTTTTGGTTTGGGTTAAACCACCTAGGCCACTAGGGATTACGCTAACCCTCAACCGCGCCCTTTTTCCCACGCATTCATCGTGAATCGTTTTTCTACAACTGTATGCACATGTATCACATCGTGCCATCCGAGCCCTGTCACCGGACAAACCAAGAAATACAGGACTCGGTCGGGAGCTTTAGATTTATCTGCCGATGCAGATACTAAGGTCTGCTTTTCTACACGTGGCTATGGTCCCACGAGACCCCTCCCTCAACTAATGAAAGGCAACACAAGAGAAAATCTTGCATGAGAACTACACTCCGGCCAGCCCACATCCTACGGCCTACCTCACCCATAATTAGATAGCAATTATGGTCTGTTGGGTGTTCCCTGCCTTTCCGTACGTATACGCTTGACTCAAGATGGTAGATGATCGACGAACTTGCTATCTCGGGCACCTTATGTATTCGTCGACTCACTGCTATCCACCCCAGTCTTTAGGTCGCTCGCATAGCAACCAAGGCATATTCTTGGTTCTTCTACCGCAGACCTCAACCTCCCGTGAGCCTAGTATAATGACCTGGCAGCTCACGGAGGGATCCCAAGAATATCCTCACGTTCCCCGAAGCCGCTGCTTCGTTACCTAGTTCGTTGGAGCCTTTATCTAAATCAGATAGCCTGCTCCTCCACGCATACTTAAACGTTGACCTAACGTATCGGGTTACTAATCTGTCTAAGAAGTGGTCCAGATTTCCTTGACTAAGAATTATTACTTAGTTTCCTTTAACTAAGGTTTACCACTTAGCCTTATTTCCATTACCCTTGTTAACTATGGTTATTCTCCTAATCCTCTGAATTAGGGTTTATCTAATGGGTTAAGTGTCACTTAAGTTCATAACTTAGCCCGTCTACCAACCATGTCAAAATTGGCTAAGTATCCAAGTCCAAGACTTAACCCCACAAACCATGCGTCAAGCTAGCTAAGTATATCAAGCAATCCATAACTTAACCTCGTCTAATTATCATTTTAGATTGGTTAATTATATAAATTAACTTGACCCTGTCAAATTACCGAGTCAAATCGGTCAAGCGTCATTAGGCAAATCGAGTCACTTAACCTACCCAAGCTTATTTATGTTTTGTTAAGTATCATTAGCCTAATCAAATTACTTAACCCATTTGTCCATATCATATTTGGTTAAGCCTCATTAATCAAATTAACTTAACCCTATTATGTGGCATTAATTATTTAATGCACCCCAACCTCTCACATTAGACTTTGTTGTGGTTACTAGTTAAGCCGGGCGGGTCCGGGTAGATTTACACCACAACTTGGTCTAACCTCGGGTTCAAGCACAACATGACCAACTTCTCACATTGAGTCCTATTGTTTGCAACTACTAGTTAGGCCGGTCGGTTCCGGGTAGTTTTACGTTGCAAACTCAACCCAACCTCGAGTTGGCCACTTTCATGTTTAGTCTAGTATCATGTTCATAGTTAAGTTTTCAAGCAATTGGGTAGACCTAACTTAATAGGTAAATTCCCAATGGGTAGACCTAACTTAATAGGTAAATTCCCAAGCTTATGTTTTTATGCATACTTACATGTCAACTTCCATGTTACATTACAAGTTATGCTTTCAAGTATTCACATGTCATATTTATCGTCGCATGTTATCATGTTTATACTCCTTTTCCCAAATTATGGTTCATGCCCAGTTTAGCTCGCCTAACCTATTTTCATATAACTTCACGTTAAGTTTTTCATGCTACAATCGCGCTTGTATATCCTCAACCCAAATCGTGTTCCGACGCAAGAATGGACGAGTCACATCGCAAAGGTACTATGCTACACAATGACCCCAAACATGCATAGCATCATGAGGGTTTGGCTTAAGACATATATAGGTTCATAAAGGTTTGGCCACAAGCATGCATAACATGAAAACAAAGGGAATTGGCCATAAGTATGCATAATGTCATAAAGGATTTGGCCACAAACTTGCATGTTAACACTAGGGGTTTAGGTTCATCAACATGCATAAGCCCCAAACTATAATCTTAGCCAATGTTTCACAAGTAAAAATGGTTCCTAAAGGTTCATGCTAGCATTTCATGCATAAAGATCCAAACTTGCAAGTTAAACTAGGTTATGCATAGCATGAGAAGCATGATTAAGTCACTCACATGGCCTAAAACCATAAACATGGACACAAGAGGCAAGGTAAGGCTCATATAGGTTCGCATAATCATGTTTAGCCACATTTTATCCCATGTCATTATCAAAACTACCGTTTCCATCTAAAAGTAGCTAGAACTTACCTAGGCAAGGCTTAGGAAAGGGACCATGCATCATCATGATGAAGAAAGGTGGCTTCTTTGATGAAGAACCATCACGAAACTCGCATAGAAATGTTGATTTGGCCTATATTTGGTGTAGCAAGCTTGCATCCTTTGATTTGAACCCGATTTGAATGTATAGGCTCTAGGGATTTGAGATGGAGGCCATGATCACTTTGCATTTGGGCAGCACTTCGTGGAGAGGGTGAGTTATGAGGGTTTAGGGGGGCTTAGGGGTGTTTTTATAGAGATTAGGAGTGTTTTAGGCCATAGGATTAGATCTAGGATAGATTAGGACCATCAGATCTCGGAAGCTTCCAGAATCAGCCCAAGAGCAAGCCCAGGCGAGACAAGCAGGTGCACCAGGCAATTTAGCCCGGCCACCCCCTGTCGACTGGCATGTCGACAGGGCTGTCGACTTGGTCTGGGCCCAAGTCGACAGGCCTGTCGACAGCCCAGTCGACATGGCCTAGGCGGGGAAAATTCCCGCCTAGCCCCAGATCTGGATTTTCAAACTGATTTCCGAATTTCAAATTTTCACTAATCTTCCTTGGGCCTTTAACGGGTCATACGGACTCCGATTCTCGAAAACTCGGACTCTATTTCGCGTATTTTTCCGAGACGAACGCAATAGTGAATCCCGTTTACCTTAATTCTAGAAGTTTAAACATAACATCTTTTATCTTCATGCTTTACTGGTTTATAGACTTTGCGTATCACCATATACGTATGTAAATTTCTTACTTTTTAAAATGTAAACATACGGGGTGTCACAAAGTGGATGGACATAATTGATTCAATTATGTACATCGTTAAAATTGGAATTAATTAGGGAAAATTAATTCGAAATATGGGGGTGATTAATTAGGTGTAATTAATCGACTAAGACACGAGGTTGGACCCTTTTGTAGCGTAAGACTGCCCGGAACCGACCGGCAAATCCAGCGACTACAAATGATTGGCCCAATGTGAGAGGTCTTAGGCACAAACTTAATACGTGACAAGTGTAAAGACACAAGGTTAGACTCGGTTATGGCGTAAGGCTGCCCGGACCCGACCGAAAAATCCAGCTGCCATAAGAGATAGTCTAATGTGAGAGGTCTTTACAACAGTTACGTTTTTAATCAATTAAGAAACACTTAACCATATTAGCATGTAGAGGACATGAGGGGTTAAGAGGGTGCCTTGGGTGGCATGTGGAAAAATCTAGTGGTTGCCTTGGGTGGCAATAGAAAATACGATTAGAATACTTAACCGAAGTGGAACATGTAATTAAACATGATTAAAGGGTTAAGTAAGTGCCTTGGGTGGCATGGGGAAAATCTAGTGGTTGCCTTGGGTGGCAATGGAAGATAAGATTAAAATACTTAACCAAAGTGGAACATGTAATTAAACATGATTAAAGGGTTAAGTAAGTGCCTTGGGTGGCATGGGGAAAATCTAGTGGTTGCCTTGGGTGGCAATGGAAGATAAGATTAAAATACTTAACCAAAGTGGAACATGTAATTAAACATGATTAAAGGGTTAAGTAAGTGCCTTGGGTGGCATGGGGAAAATCTAGTGGTTGCCTTGGGTGGCAATGGAAGATAAGATTAAAATACTTAACCAAAGTGGAACATGTAATTAAACATGATTAAAGGGTTAAGTAAGTGCCTTGGGTGGCATGTGGAAATCAAGTAAGTGCCTTGGGTGGCATGGGGAAATCTAGTGGGTGCCTTGAGTGGCAATTGATATATGATTAGATGACTTAACCAAACTTTAAACATGTAAGTGGACATGATTATTAAAAAGGGTTAAGTGGGATGCACTAGAAACAAATGACAAGCTTAGGTGGTAGCTTGTGGGGGCCCATTTCAACCAGTAACCCATATGTATCTTATTGGGCTCGACCCATGTCGAGGACGGGACACGCGTACTGGGCTTGACTATAAGAGGCCAAAACGGGTTAGCGGTGGCAACGCAAGTCCAACGGGTTTCATATGCGTGTGGACCCGGGCTGGTAGGTAAGACGTTGTTGCATCGTGTAGGTATAAGCCGTGCACCATTGATTATCGGGTTGCCACTTTGGGGAGTGATACACCCCACTGTGGGGCCAGTACGGGTATCTACGTTAGGGAGCCGATCGAATGGGAGTAGTGGGTACACCTAGTGGAGATAGGGGTAGACGGCACCTATGTAGTCAGCTAGGCGTACACGAAACTACTATTAAAATTACTAGGTAGACCTAGTGGAGATAGGGGCAGACGGCACCTATGTAGTCAGCTAGGGGTACACGAAACTACTATTAAAAATTACTAAGTACACTTAGTGGGATCAACCTTTAAGTAGGAATTACCCTTGGGTGGGTAGATCTGGTGTGGTGCAGTGTAGGAATTACCCTTGGATGGGTAGATCTAGTGTGGTGCAGTGTAGTATTTATCCTTGGGTGGATAGGCGCGTCTTTACCGTTATCTTAGTTTATCCTAAGTCTAGTTGGCTACTTAGTGTAGTCATTTATCCCCAGTCGTACCGTACCAGGTTTATATCATACCCTAATTACTTTAATGATTGTATTGTTAAGGTTATAAGGCTCACTCAGACTTATGTCTGACCCCGTTGTTTTTATCTTTTTCCCCAACCCTCAGGTTCTCAGAGTGGGCCTAGCACTAGTGGGCTTCGATCAGATTGCTTTATCTATCTTTTGGAGCTTGGACTCTTGAAGAAAAGCTTGGTTATCTTTTCTATTATGGCTATTAGTATGTAGTGGGATTATGTACTTAAGTTTTAACGAGATGGATATTTTGTACTTGACTCTTGTTGGTTTTTGAGATGTAATCAAACATGTTTACCTTCTACTGCAATGAAATAATGTTTTAAAAGTATTACTCATATCTGTCTTGTTGTAAATTTTCAGTTCTATATTCACTTAAATACTCCACCGAAGCTAAGGCATTCCCTTTGTGAGTGACCTTAGCGGGTGTGGGGTGTTACAATTTATGTACCCGACACTCTTAGCTCAGTTGGTTAGAGGTGGGCGAATTGGGATGAGACATAGGTCTCAGGTTCGAGGGCCACCTCTGACCAATTTCTAGGGGTGACTACCTAGGTAGTGTGAAGGCGTTGAAAAATCAGGGTATATCACTACCCATGGGGTTTACTAAGGACGACAAGCAATGACTTGAGTGAAATCTTAGGTTCCACACGTAAATAAAAAAAAAGAATTTATGTAAAATATGTTATGTTATTAGAAATGACGTTTTCAATATGTTAGATTAGAATAAAAAGGAATTTATGTAAATTATGTTATGTTATTAGAAACGACATTTTCAACATGTTAGATTAGAATAAAAAGGGATTTATTTAAGATATATTATGTTATTAGACAGGACATTTTATCATGTTAAGTCAGAATAAAAAGGAATTTATGTAAAATATGTTATGCTATTAGAAATGACATATTATCATTTTAGATTAAAATAAAAATAGTAACATGTAAAACATGTTTTGTCATTTGAAAG
Organism: Allium sativum; assembly: GCA_030737875.1. NCBI lineage: Eukaryota > Viridiplantae > Streptophyta > Magnoliopsida > Asparagales > Amaryllidaceae > Allium > Allium sativum. The sequence goes on from CM060926.1 coordinate 329,264,043, forward strand.
GACTTTATATCATGTTAAATTAGAATAAAAAGAATCATATGTTAAAATATGATCTTGTTCGATTAAAACATTATTTTTAACATGTTAGTTAAAACCGTCTAACGAATTATATTATATATATAATATATAATATAAATTAAAACAAAACGAATCGCGCGCGGTAGTTCGCGTTTCGCAATCCTAACTTCAAATGATTATACCAAAAGATCCGACAGTCAGATTTTCCCAAAACTGGAACCGTTGGGTTTGCTTTGGAAAGATCTTTCCAATGATATCAAATTTGTTAAGATCCAATGGTTAGATTTCAAGAAATGTGTAATTCAAATTTGGATAAAAACAGCGACGGGGCCGCGTAATGACCTGAAGCGTCGTTTGAATTAAATGGGCTATTTTTATATAAATAAAAATAGCGATAAATCATTATAAAATATTATTAATGATAAGAAATAATTTGAATTATATATATTCCAGAATTATCTGTAAAGATCGAGTTAAATCTCATTTCAAATGATTATACGACGGTTTAAAGTCGAATACATTGAAGATAGTGGTTGAAGACCGATGATCTTCACATCGAATGGACGACTACTGATGCCCTGCATTGGTTAGCTCCCAGTAAAGGGTTAAAGCGGTGGTTGTTCGGACGTGCTTGTTGATTGTCCAGACATGCGAGAACCTCTTTTCCGTATTGGACATACGAGACGAGGAATAAGGTGTCTCCAGTTTCGTTCAGACCTAGAACGGACTTGTAAATGGATGTGTGTCTGACACTGAATTTCGTTCTATGTGAATTGATTTCTATTAAATATATATTTGTTTGGTGGCGAAGGATTTATTCTATTGCTTAACACCTTTTGTAACAACCCGTATTTTCAATAACCTGTTATAACATAAATGGAGGCAGAACTAAACTGTAAAATCTGAATCAAGGGAAACGGGCTATGCCATTGCTTTCGTCTCGGAAAAATACGCGAAATAGAGTCCGAGTTTTCGAAAATCGGAGTCCGTATGACCAAGATATGGCCTCGCGAAGTTTCACGAAAAATTCCCAAATTAAAGTATACTTAATTAAGTGAAATGGGTTGCACAGAGAAATATATATATATATATATTGATATATATATATATAATTGAAAATTAAATAAATAAATATGCAAAAATGTTCAAAACAGCGAATTGGGAGAGGGGAATAACCGAACCGGCCGATTTTTGAGGTCGACCCGAGCCCGCTGGGTCGACTAGGGGTTAATCCAGGGTGTTTGGCTGTCAACCCATGGGCCGATTCGCTCAAATGCAGATTTTGCATTTGGATGGTTCTCATGGTTCATCTTTAATCTAAAGGCCCTAGATGGTTCCTACACTTGACTTCTTCCCCAAGACATGCTTTGATGGCTTGGATTGAATCTAGGTTTAATCCTATGGCCTAAAACACTTGCCTAATCTATAAATAAGACCCTAACCTATCCTAAATCCTCATTATTCATTCATGCAACTAAACTATGGCAAAATTGCTACTCTCATGGCCTCCACTTAACTATCCTAGCCTCCACTTCATTTCTATGAGAGGTTTCATGATCATGAGAGTGTTAGAGAGTCCCTATGTTAGTATGAGAGCTTCTCAAGTTGATTTCAAGGCAAAAGCTTTGATCTTTGTTCATAAAGATGGGTTTTTTTTATTGATTTGGAGTGTTCATCTTTGGGTTTTCGGGTGATGGCATGCATAGGCTTCATCACAAGCTTTAATTTAATCGATTTAGGCCTTCATAGCAATGTAAGCTCTTTCCCTACTCTTAGATATTCACTATGAAGTTAAATGTTCATGTTGCAAGTTTGGGTTTGATCATTGAGAATGATACAAGCTATCATGTTATGCAAGCTTATGAAGTCATTATCTTGATCTTATGAGCTAAAAGCTACAACCTTTATGTTGATATGTTGCATTATGCAACATGAGAACCTTCATACCCTTTATGTCAACTTGCATATGAAGTCATAACCCTTATATGATGATATATGCGAGTTACTAGTCATCATTCCATGTCTTTTGTCAACATGATTCGCTTATGTGCCAAGTTTGGGTTTATGCATGTTTTTGAGGCTTAAGAATGTAACATGCAAGCTAATGAACACATTTGTGCCTCATTTGCCACCATGATTAACTTGTGTCTTAATATCCATTTTTGTCATGCCTTTGCCAAGTCTCTTCTTTTAATCCATTACGTTGTTGCGAACGTATATGCGAGTTTAAAAAGCGTTGGGGTCACATTATGGGAAAACATAATGATATGAACATGATTTGGGTAAATGGGTATAAACATGACAACGTGTAACGTTAAATATGACATGTGTTTATACTTGAAAACATGACTTGAAATATAACATGGAAGTTGACATGTAAGTATGCATAAAAACACAAGCTTGGGAATTTACCTATTAAGTTAGGTCTACCCTTTGGGAATTTACCTATTAAGTTAGGTCTACCCAAATGCTTGAAAAACTTGTAACATGTTTTGGAAACATGATGAACATGACACTTAGATAATATAAGTGTGGCCAACTCGAGGTTGGGTTGAGTTTGCAACGTAAAACTACCCGGAACCGACCGGCCCAACTAGTAGCTGCAAACAATAGGACCCAATGTGAGAAGTTGGTCATGTTGTGCTTAAACCCGAGGTTAGACCAAGTTGTGGTGTAAAGCTACCCGGAACCGACCGGCTTAACTAGTAACCGCAACAAAGTCTAATGTGAGAGGTTGAGGTGCATTAAGTAATTAATGCCACATGATAGGGTTAAGTTAATTTGATTAATGACTCTTAATCAAATATGACATGGACAAGTGGGTTAAGTAATTTGATTAGGCTAATGATACTTAACAAAACATGACAAGGTTGGGTAGGTTAAGTAACTTGATTTGCCTAACGACACTTAACCATTTTTATACGACTAGTGGACGGGGTTAAGTTAACCAACACTTAATCAATCCAACACGATAATTTGGTAAGGTTAAGTAAGTTTTCTTAATAACACTTAACCGAAAGATACAGTTAATGGATGGGGTTAAGATTAGACTCAACTAGTCTAAACATGATAATCGGATGGGGTTAAGATTAGACTCAACTAGTCTAAACATGATAATCGGATGGGGTTAAGTTAGCCTAGACTTAATTAATCCCACTTGGTAGTTTAATGGGGTTAAGTTAAACACTTAACTAATCTAACTCGTTAATTTGATGTGGTTAAGTGAACTATACTTAACCAATCTAACCCGTTAATTTGATGTGGTTAAGTGACCTAAACTTAACCAATCTAACCCGTTAATTTGATGTGGTTAAGTGATCTATACTTAACCAATCTAACTCGTGAATTTATTGAGGTTAAGTTAACCCACATTTTACCAATATAACGTGAAAACATGATAAGGCTAAGTCATGAATCGCTTGAATACACTTGACCGGTTTGACTAAGTAATTTGATAGGGTCAAGTTAATATATACTTAACCAACTTGAGCATGATTTGTAGACGGATTAAGTCTCGAACTTGGATACTTAGCCAATTTTGACATGATTTGTAGACGGGTTAAGTCTCGAACTTGGATACTTAGCCAATTTTGACATGATTTGTAGACGGGTTAAGTCTCGAACTTGGATACTTAGCCAATTTTGACATGATTTGTAGATGGGATTAAGTCATGAACTTAAGTGACACTTAATCTGTTATATAAACCCTAATTCAGAGGATTAGATGGGTAACCGTAATTAACGAGGATAACGGGAATAAGGCTAAGTGGTAAACCTTAGTTGAAGGATAACTAAGTAATGATTCTTAGTCAAGGAAATTTAGACCAGTTCATAGATAGATGAGTAACCTGGTACGGTAGGTCATCGTTAAGTATACGAGTAGGAGCAAGTATCTGATTTAGATAAAGGCTCCAGCGAACCGGGTAACGAAGCAGCGGCTTCGGGGAACGTGAGGATATTCTTGGGATCCCTCTATGAGCTACCAGGTAATTATACCAGGCTCATGAGAGGTTAAGGTCTGCGTTAGAAGAACCAAGAGTATGCCTTGGTTGCTATGCGAGCGACCTAAAGACGGGGATGGATAGGGGATAGTCGACGATACACGGTCGTACCCTAGATAGCATTTTTCGTCAGGCTACCTACCATCTTTAGTCAAGCGTGTACGTACGGAAAGGCAGAGAACACCCAATAGACCATAATTTCTATCTAATTATGGTTGCCGTAAGGCTAGGATTGTGGGTTGGCCAGTAGTGTGTTCTCATACAGGATTTATCCTGTCTTGTCTTTCGCTAGTTTAGGGAGGGGTCCCGTGGGACCATAGCCACGGATAGAAAAACAGACCTTAGCATCTGCACCGGCAGATAAATCGAAAGCTCCCGACCGAGTTGTGTATTTCCTGACCTGCCCTGTGACAGGACTCGGATGGCACGATGTGATACATGTGCATACAGTCATGGAAAAACGATTCACGATGAATGCGTGGGGAAAAGGGCGCGGTTGGCGGTTAGCGTAATCCCTAGTGGCCCTAGGTGGTTGAACCCAAACCGAGATACGAAAACGTGCAATAGTTAAGCGTAATCCCTAGTAGCCCTAGGTAGCATAAGTCCTAGTTGTACAGACGATAATTCATGTTGGAAGACCCTAGCTAGGTTTAGGGTAACAGTCCAAACCGATCTTAAGGATCATGGAATTATGTTAAAGTAATATAGAATCTCATGGGAAAAGCCCATATGGTCTACGGCAAGGGACTGAACATTTACATGGGATAAAACATACGAGTTGAGTAACCTATATATGCGATATATTAGGTTGGCATGGACTATTACACGACTTTTGAGTAAGGGTCATTCATGGTTAACACATGATACGGTGGGGATACTAGTACGGTAGGTGCAGAGCTAAAAAGACAGGATAGATACCATGGGATGTTATACGTGATAGATATCTTGGGGATATTATATTTGATAGAAACCTGACGATGTGATACCTTGTTTTACCTTGACATCGTAATTTATCATGACACCTTAGTTTATCTGAGTTCAGTAGTTCATCCTGTTATTTTGATTTAGTTTATCTATCATGTCATCATGCTTATGTTCATCTCAGTTTCTCATGTCAGTTAACTTTACTAGTTTTTATACTAATAGTAGATAGGGCTTACTCAGTCTTTTTGACTGACCCGTTTTGTTTCGCCTCTTTTCTTCCGTTTCCCCCCAGGTTACAGGGAGGAAATACTGTTGGTTAGTTCAGACTTCTTCTGCTTGAAGGTCATCATGGATGGCTTGGACTTTTCTTGGCTATGGCTACTTTACTGTTTTTACTTGGGGAATAATTTATGGAAAAGTCTTTATGCTTCTTTATTTTTGCAAGACAGGTTTTGATGTACTCTGATGTAAAAGGCTTTAGACCTTACTTATTAATGAATTTATGAAAGTTCGATTTTACTTCCGCTATTTTATATGTTCTGTCTTGTGATATTTCTGTGCATGTTTACCAATAATGCCCCTCTAAAGCTAGTGCATTCCTTTGCGAGTGACCCTAGCGGAGGCGGGGTATTACATGTGGTATCAGAGCAGAAGGTTACCAGACTGGGCAAAAGTTTTTAAAGACCTTCTGAAAACTATTTGAAAAAAAAACCGTTTACAAAGAAGCATTTTTCAAGAAAATTTTCTTTTAAAAGAAAAAGGCTATTCCCCAAAGGCCATTAGCACTATCCTTGTTTCCTTAATTGAGTCTCTTTTCCTTTCTTTCCTCCATCTGTAGTCACAGTAGTTTTAACTGCGACTAGTCTTTTCTACCTACGAAAGTGCTTTCCATACGATGGAGGTGGTTCTCGAGAGACCAGTGGCCGCGTTATAAGAAAGGATCGTGAGAAAGAAGGATAAAGGATACGAGCTTAAGGATGAGAAACTTGTTGGTATGGCTTAGTCCTCAAAGGAGGGAGAAAGATGAACAATGAAACCCATGACGAGAGAGTACCTTTGGCATGGTAAAACGGGGCGGATAGTTAAGTATTATGGGACAAGGACAAGATCATCGGGAGGGCAGTAGTATGCTCTCATTTCTAGAGTACCTCGGAAGGAGGGTAACGATCTTGTTAAAGGTTTAGCTTTTCTTCTCTATCATCCCGTTAGGACTTCGTTGTTCGTATCATTTAAGTCTGCTTCGATAGTTGAGTCTCTGCACCTTAAGTACTAGCGTAATAGAGAATCCCATTTTTGTCTCAAAGTCCTATTGGAGAATCAGTCCATTTATACATGACTTGTTTGGATTTGGGAATGTCAATGCCAAGTGTTGAGTTTGGAAATAATGCTTATGTTTATAAGCTATGGATGGATTCTAGGGATGAAGTGGTTATCCAGTAGGGGGTGCCACTCTCGGTTTTGATAGGAGGGTAGTTAGACCTTTTGACTAGCCTTGGTAATGCCCTCGAAGTATCGGGTAACCTTTTTGAGGTTCTGTCATGACTAGTTACTTAGAATCCCTTGATGCCTTTATTGGAAATTTGAAGCCCGATCGAGTGGTGTTCGCCAATAAGACGGATGGTTTACTTCATTTATGCATGGGTTATAGAGATCACCCTAGTAAGTGCGCATGATAACCTGATTGACATCTGTTTACTTTCAAGAGAAAGTTCTTCTACATGGAATGCCTTACAGTATATAAACGAGATCCAAGATTCACTAGTGAATTTTGGAAAGCTTGCATGAGATCATGAGTACGCTGTCATGTTTGCGTCAAGTATTCCAGGAAAAGGATAAGTGCAAGTGGAACGAGAGGCGACGAAGAAATGAGTTCCAGCTCATGTTATGGAAACAGGAATAAGAAGCTACAAAATCGCGAAGTTAAAAGACGACTTTGATGGTCAAAGACTAGATACGCGCATGATATCTCTTTTTGGGAGTATATCCTTGATCCCTGTTTTCTGTAGAGCTTACTTGTAGGCTATCTTTTGTGGACATCCTCTCGGTCCTATTCTCCGTTACAAACCCTGTAAGGAGTTTGTCCTGTTTATCTTCTCGACCCTGTTTCAGGGAATTCTAGGTAGAACCCTATGGATGTAAACATGTATTTGAAACATGTTATGATTGATATGGTTGCAAGTGGTTGCAAGTGGTTGCTCGTGGATGCGCGAATACACATTAGATACTAGCTCGACTCGGTCACATTTCATATTGCATATGCACGAGTATTTATACTTGTTTATGGATGAAATCGAATGTATTATCATGCGGTTGTTGCATATGAATGAATGATTGTGCACGCATATAGTATCTATATGACTAGGACTATTTGCATACATGTTGGATTCATGGCACTATACATATTTTGCATTAGAAAGATTATTCAGGCCTGATCATTAGCATTAGCTAAGGAACATGTACACACACGTTTTGCATATATTCATACAGCATTAGAAATCATCTAAGGACAATGGTTGCTTGTGGATGATGTTTTGAGTAGATGGATGATGGATGGTAGGATATGTTCTTCCTAACTTGGAGATTTCGGGGACGAAATCCTAAAAGGTGGGGAGAATGTAACAACCCGTATTTTCAATAACCTGTTATAACATAAATGGAGGCAGAATTAAACTGTAAAATCTGAATCAAGGGAAACGGGCTATGCCATTGCGTTCGTCTCGGAAAAATACGCGAAATAGAGTCCGAGTTTTCGAAAATCGGAGTCCATATGACCAAGATATGGCCTCGCGAAGTTTCACGAAAAATTCCCAAATTAAAGTATACTTAATTAAGTGAAATGGGTTGTGCAGAGAAATATATATATATATATATTGATATATATATATATATATATAATTGAAAATTAAATAAATAAATATGCAAAAATGTTCAAAACAGCGAATTGGGAGAGGGGAATAACCGAACCGGCCGATTTTTGAGGTCGACCCGAGCTCGCTGGGTCGACTAGGGGTTAATCCAGGGTGTTTGGCTGTCAACCCGTGGGCCGATTCGCTCAAATGCAGATTTTGCATTTGGATGGTTCTCATGGTTCATCTTTAATCTAAAGGCCCTAGATGGTTCCTACACTTGACTTCTTCCCCAAGACATGCTTTGATGGCTTGGATTGAATCTAGGTTTAATCCTATGGCCTAAAACACTTGCCTAATCTATAAATAAGACCCTAACCTATCCTAAATCCTCATTATTCATTCATGCAACTAAACTATGGCAAAATTGCTACTCTCATGGCCTCCACTTAACTATCCTAGCCTCCACTTCATTTCTATGAGAGGTTTCATGATCATGAGAGTGTTAGAGAGTCCCTATGTTAGTATGAGAGCTTCTCAAGTTGATTTCAAGGCAAAAGCTTTGATCTTTGTTCATAAAGATGGGGTTTTTTTATTGATTTGGAGTGTTCATCTTTGGGTTTTCGGGTGATGGCATGCATAGGCTTCATCACAAGCTTTAATTTAATCGATTTAGGCCTTCATAGCAATGTAAGCTCTTTCCCTACTCTTAGATATTCACTATGAAGTTAAATGTTCATGTTGCAAGTTTGGGTTTGATCATTGAGAATGATACATGCTATCATGTTATGCAAGCTTATGAAGTCATTATCTTGATCTTATGAGCTAAAAGCTACAACCTTTATGTTGATATGTTGCATTATGCAACATGAGAACCTTCATACCCTTTATGTCAACTTGCATATGAAGTCATAACCCTTATATGATGATATATGCGAGTTACTAGTCATCATTCCATGTCTTTTGTCAACATGATTCGCTTATGTGCCAAGTTTGGGTTTATGCATGTTTTTGAGGCTTAAGAATGTAACATGCAAGCTAATGAACACATTTGTGCCTCATTTGCCACCATGATTAACTTGTGTCTTAATATCCATTTTTGTCATGCCTTTGCCAAGTCTCTTCTTTTAATCCATTACGTTGTTGCGAACGTATATGCGAGTTTAAAAAGCGTTGGGGTCACATTATGGGAAAACATAATGATATGAACATGATTTAGGTAAATGGGTATAAACATGACAACGTGTAACGTTAAATATGACATGTGTTTATACTTGAAAACATGACTTGAAATATAACATGGAAGTTGACATGTAAGTATGCATAAAAACACAAGCTTGGGAATTTACCTATTAAGTTAGGTCTACCCTTTGGGAATTTACCTATTAAGTTAGGTCTACCCAAATGCTTGAAAAACTTGTAACATGTTTTGGAAACATGATGAACATGACACTTAGATAATATAAGTGTGGCCAACTCGAGGTTGGGTTGAGTTTGCAACGTAAAACTACCCGGAACCGACCGGCCCAACTAGTAGCTGCAAACAATAGGACCCAATGTGAGAAGTTGGTCATGTTGTGCTTAAACCCGAGGTTAGACCAAGTTGTGGTGTAAAGCTACCCGGAACCGACCGGCTTAACTAGTAACCGCAACAAAGTCTAATGTGAGAGGTTGAGGTGCATTAAGTAATTAATGCCACATGATAGGGTTAAGTTAATTTGATTAATGACTCTTAATCAAATATGACATGGACAAGTGGGTTAAGTAATTTGATTAGGCTAATGATACTTAACAAAACATGACAAGGTTGGGTAGGTTAAGTAACTTGATTTGCCTAACGACACTTAACCATTTTTATACGACTAGTGGACGGGGTTAAGTTAACCAACACTTAATCAATCCAACACGATAATTTGGTAAGGTTAAGTAAGTTTTCTTAATAACACTTAACCGAAAGATACAGTTAATGGATGGGGTTAAGATTAGACTCAACTAGTCTAAACATGATAATCGGATGGGGTTAAGATTAGACTCAACTAGTCTAAACATGATAATCGGATGGGGTTAAGTTAGCCTAGACTTAATTAATCCCACTTGGTAGTTTAATGGGGTTAAGTTAAACACTTAACTAATCTAACTCGTTAATTTGATGTGGTTAAGTGAACTATACTTAACCAATCTAACCCGTTAATTTGATGTGGTTAAGTGACCTAAACTTAACCAATCTAACCCATTAATTTGATGTGGTTAAGTGATCTATACTTAACCAATCTAACTCGTGAATTTATTGAGGTTAAGTTAACCCACATTTAACCAATATAACGTGAAAACATGATAAGGCTAAGTCATAAATCGCTTGAATACACTTGACCGGTTTGACTAAGTAATTTGATAGGGTCAAGTTAATATATACTTAACCAACTTGAGCATGATTTGTAGACGGATTAAGTCTCGAACTTGGATACTTAGCCAATTTTGACATGATTTGTAGACGGGTTAAGTCTCAAACTTGGATACTTAGCCAATTTTGACATTATTTGTAGACGGGTTAAGTCTCGAACTTGGATACTTAGCCAATTTTGACATGATTTGTAGACGGGATTAAGTCATGAACTTAAGTGACACTTAATCTGTTATATAAATCCTAATTCGGAGGATTAGATGGGTAACCGTAATTAACGAGGATAACGGGAATAAGGCTAAGTGGTAAACCTTAGTTGAAGGATAACTAAGTAATGATTCTTAGTCAAGGAAATTTAGACCAGTTCATAGATAGATGAGTAACCTGGTACGGTAGGTCATCGTTTAAGTATACGAGTAGGAGCAAGTATCTGATTTAGATAAAGGCTCCAGCGAACTGGGTAACGAAGCAGCGGCTTCGGGGAACGTGAGGATATTCTTGGGATCCCTCTATGAGCTACCAGGTAATTATACCAGGCTCATGAGAGGTTAAGGTCTGCGTTAGAAGAACCAAGAGTATGCCTTGGTTGCTATGCAAGCGACCTAAAGACGGGGATGGATAGGGGATAGTCGACGATACACGGTCGTACCCTAGATAGCATTTTTCGTCAGGCTACCTACCATCTTTGGTCAAGCGTGTACGTACGGAAAGGCAGAGAACACCCAATAGACCATAATTTCTATCTAATTATGGTTGCCGTAAGGCTAGGATTGTGGGTTGGCCAGTAGTGTGTTCTCATACAGGATTTATCCTGTCTTGTCTTTCGCTAGTTTAGGGAGGGGTCCCGTGGGACCATAGCCACGGATAGAAAAACAGACCTTAGCATCTGCACTGGCAGATAAATCGAAAGCTCCCGACCGAGTCCTGTATTTCCTGACCTGCCCTGTGACAGGACTAGGATGGCACGATGTGATACATGTGCATACAGTCATGGAAAAACGATTCACGATGAATGCGTGGGGAAAAGGGCGCGGTTGGCGGTTAGCGTAATCCCTAGTGGCCCTAGGTGGTTGAACCCAAACCGAGATACGAAAACGTGCAATAGGTAAGCGTAATCCCTAGTAGCCCTAGGTAGCATAAGTCCTAGTTGTACAGACGATAATTCATGTTGGAAGACCCTAGCTAGGTTTAGGGTAACAGTCCAAACCGATCTTAAGGATCATGGAACTATGTTAAAGTAATATAGAATCTCATGGGAAAAGCCCGTATGGTCTACGGCAAGGGACTGAACATTTACATGGGATAAAACATACGAGTTGAGTAACCTATATATGCGATATATTAGGTTGGCATGGACCATTACACGACTTTTGAGTAAGGGTCATTCATGGTTAACACATGATACGGTGGGGATACTAGTACGGTAGGTGCAGAGCTAAAAAGACAGGATAGATACCATGGGATGTTATACGTGATAGATATCTTGGGGATATTATATTTGATAGAAACCTGACGATGTGATACCTTGTTTTACCTTGACATCGTAATTTATCATGACACCTTAGTTTATCTGAGTTCAGTAGTTCATCCTGTTATTTTGATTTAGCTTATCTATCATGTCATCATGCTTATGTTCATCTCAGTTTCTCATGTCAGTTAACTTTACTAGTTTTTATACTAATAGTAGATAGGGCTTACTCAGTCTTTTTGACTGACCCGTTTTGTTTTGCCTCTTTTCTTCCGTTTCCCCCCAGGTTACAGGGAGGAAATACTGTTGGTTAGTTCAGACTTCTTCTGCTTGAAGGTCATCATGGATGGCTTGGACTTTTCTTGGCTATGGCTACTTTACTGTTTTTACTTGGGGAATAATTTATGGAAAAGTCTTTATGCTTCTTTATTTTTGCAAGACAGGTTTTGATGTACTCTGATGTAAAAGGCTTTAGACCTTACTTATTAATGAATTTATGAAAGTTCGATTTTACTTCCGCTATTTTATATGTTCTGTCTTGTGATATTTCTGTGCATGTTTACCAATAATGCCCCTCTAAAGCTAGTGCATTCCTTTGCGAGTGACCCTAGCGGAGGCGGGGTATTACACCTTTCTCTGAGACATACGAGCTTAAAGATTATATATTGATAGACATTAGTCGCTTGGCGTGGATTGTCAATGTGGCATGCTAAGATGCAAATGATCAGGGCTTTTTGTTGAAAAGCAGAGCCTTATGGTTGATGATCAAAGCACAACTTTATTTAGCATAGCTTTGTGTATAGCGTTACTTCGCGAGCCTCACACCCCGATATGAGTCAAAAACAGAATGAGGATGGCAGGGAGTGCATGCTTTTCTTTCTAGCTAGAATTGGTGTCATGGTATGGAGCCCAGACATTTTTACTTATGTGGATGATGGATTGTGAGGGCCCTCAGATATTGGTCGCTACTGGCCAAGTGAAAGGTCCAATAGGACCGTAAAACTTATTGTTAAGGAATAACCAATCCACTAAAGTATTTGTAGACCGGCCCTGCTTCTAACCAAGGCTCGCCAGCGTCCGAGTCCTAAGATATTTGCTAGAGTGTCTCGAAATCGGTGAGGATGATTCCTAGCCTCGACTCATGATGAAAACCCAATTTCCAATATGACATTACGGGTTTGATTATAAACCTATATATGGCGACATAGTAGGATGGGGTACTATGCCGTCTAGGGTTGATACATTTACTTTGAAAGTGTTTTAAACTGACTAGACACTAATAATAATATCAAATGATTTTTGTTTTATACATATAAATCATATTTGACCATTATAAGGTAAAACTCAATCCTTTGGTTTGCGTTGCATTGTGTGATGTGACTTGAGTCTTATAATGATTTAATTTTTCTAAAAAGCATTGCGTTGTTTAAATGGTTTTCTTTATTTATGCACCAACAATCCAATGGAGTAAACCCGTTCCGCGTTAGCAACGTGGTCATGTGATTAGCCTAATTATTAAATAAGTTAAGTAAGATTTCTCATACCAGTCCCATGACTGACTCGTAATTTGTTTCACTTGCAAACTCGGGTACCCCTATTTCCACATGGGCAGTCGAGTGGTTTGTTTTGCAGATATTTATTTATTGAGCAGGATTCTAGATTGAAGCTTAAAGCTGTGTCCAGAGCATTGATAAGGCTCCGCTGTGTTAGTTTATTGGTTCCACTGCATTGTATTAAATTTATAGTAAATTAATCTTCCGCTATAGAGTTATTTTTCGATGTACTCTGATATATTTTGTACTCTGATGTAACATTATTATGATGTTTATAAAAGTCTTTTGTTATTTGTTCTGATGTGTTGTATGCCCAGAGTTAGCGTATCTGGCTTCGAACGATCTTGGTCGATTTAGTGATCGATTAGGTCCGAGCGAAATCCGTATCGTTACACTGAGAAAGTTGAGTAAATAAAGTCACGGGCTTGAAAGAGTAAAACCCAGCAAACTTTAATACCATTGAAAGGAACATCAATGGTTAAAAGGAGGTATACATGTTCAATCTTTATTTCATCAACAACCTCCTAGTTACCTTTGCTCTCTTCTAGTTGGACTGCAATTGCCCCACTTTCCATATAACGGAAAAACATACATGCATCTCATTAGGCATGCCTGCAACATCTAATGGTAGACCCACGCATGAGAAATGGTACACGTTTCAATGTAATGAAGATTATACGGTAAACAAACAAGAACCCTTTAAGCTTAGATACTATGAACAAACATACATTAACTTAGCTGCATTGCACTTTTGGCATATATTTCCCTAAAACCATATACTTCATAGTTTTCATGTAAGTTGCAAGTTGTAACTGAAAAACCTATCATTAATAAATACCATAAGACTACTTATCACTGTTAAGAGAACGTTATTATTAAACCACTACAACAAAAACACCATATTAAGACTTTAATTTTACAACGGTGGTAAAAGCACCATTGTATTAAATGTTTTTTACAACTTTTTTGCAGAAAAGTTGTAATAAAATTACTTTTAACAACTGTGTTATTTTGACAGTTGTAATAAAAGCCTATCACAACTTTTATTTTTTGACTGTTGCAGTATATGACTATATTTTAAAATTAAAAATAGTAATTTCTATTAATAATCAATCAAGAAGTAATAATTAATATTAATAGTTAAAAATAATATTTAATATTTAATAATTAAGAAGAATTACTAGTAAAATATAAAAAATAAATAATGCTAAATAATTTATTAAATCATTATTATTATATATTGAAAAAATAAATATAATAATTATTTTTTAATAAAACTGATTATTAATAATTAAAAATTACTATTAATAATTAAGAAGTAAAATTAACAAGAATGAACAACATTTAATATTTAGCACTTAAGTGATCTTTAGTATATAAAGGTAACATTTATCATTAGTATTTAAATGTTGCTACCAAAAAGTTTAAATTTTTGGAACTCTCTTAATTTTATTTTAAAATATTTATAAAATTTTGAAATTTTTGTAAATTCGTAAAAGAAAAAAAATATTTATTTTAAAGTAAATTTAGAAGTTTATAAAACAATTAAAATTTATGAAAACTTGTTAATTCCCTTTTTTGCAAAATTTTAACGTTAAACTCTCTCTATTTTTGTAGAATGAATGAACTTCAAAGTCGAAGTGAAATATTTGAGTGGATTAACTATAGAATTGATTTAATTATTAAGAGTGGTTAATCAATCAAACAATTAATGTTATTTACAAACCATTGAAACATTAACGGTTATGAACCCATAGCGTTAATTAAAACAAAATTAACCAGGTTCAAAATTTAGAAGGGAAAAAAGCGGCAAGTAAAATTTTCAAAGGGCCGCGCTTTCCAGTTCCCCAAAATCGAAGGTCGTTCTCCCCCAATTTATTTCACCTCTCCAGTCGCTAAGTTAATCTTTAATTAAATATTTTCCTCATCGCCGTCCATTCCCCAAAATCCCTAATCAAGTTTTTCTCCCCCAATTGATTTCACCTCGCAAGGTTAATCTAGGGTTAAGGTTTGTCGATGGATCTGAACTAGGGTTAGGGTTTGCCGATGGATCGGAAGAGAACGCCATCGTCACGTGGAGGGCCGAACTCCTCACAGCCGTATAAAAAAGACTGCTGCAGCGACAGAGAGACGTCAGTGCTATCGACGCGTGGGGGGATTGGTACATGGAGCTGAATCGTGGCAATATTCCTCAGAAGCAGTGGCAGGAGGTCTCCTTTTCGGTATAACATTCTATTGGCTATATACCCATTGCATTACTGAAACATACATTTGAATTTCTTACTATACTCTGATTATAGTGTTAGGCGCTTATCTCAAATGGTTAACATCTCACAATCTTTGTTCATGTCGCTATATGATGTATTATATTTTATCTTTAATTCCAACGACTAAGAATTAAATATCGCCAAAAATGTGTCTTGTGTTTTATGTCATTTATACTTGCTAAATTAAAGTCATTTTTATTTTATAGGCACTCCCAGGAGCATTCCCTTCTGTGGTTGTAGGCGCTGTGCAGGCACTTTTTGACAAAATACCTGATATGGATATGGAATGCTGAACAAAACTCATTCTGTGGTTTTCTCATCACCTGTAAGTTTATGTGTACTCCATGTTAAGCATATTCCTTCCGAATTATTCATTTTATATTTTAACATAACATAACAAAAGATTTCACATCTCGTATTTCCATTATGTTTCAATCCTGGATTCTCATGTACAATTTCTCGTATGAGGTGAGGTCTCGGATGAGATGGATGTATCTCATAGATATACCTAAGGTTAACTTACATCACGGAATGAATTATGTGTCTAACATTTAGATAATACTAATTTTTATGTAAAAAAAAAATTTGTAACAAACTTAATTGCATGGAAAATAAGGGTTTGCATTTGAAAGAGTGGATTTCTTCTCTTTTTTGGGGGAGAAGGGCGGTAGCTTGATTGATTTGGTTGTAAGTTGTAACTATATATATGTATATATACATCATTTTCAAATATATATATATATATATATATATATATATATATATATATATGTGTGTGTGTGTGTGTGTGTGTGTGTGTGTCATTTGAACACTAAAAAAGAAGCGAAATAATATATTGGCACATATATAATATGTAGTACACACAAACACGTGTGCGTGTGTGTGTGTGTGTGTGTATGTGCGCGCGCGCGTGCATGTGTGAAATATAACATACTTGTCAGACCTGGCTATAGTATGCTTTTACATGCTACATTAATTAGGCATCAGCTAGTTGATTTTTTGTTTTTGTTTTCAAGAATTCCCTCTTCTCTGATGAAACATATAGGATTGTGCATCAATTGTTACATGCTGTTTGCAGATCAAATTTTCAGTATATTTGGTCGTGGGGAGAGTGGGCTTATGCCAAAGATCTTCCAAGATGGCCCCTCAATGGGTTTTTGTTCAAGGAGTACTTGAAAGAGAAATCAGATTATCCTACTATGACAGGATTAAACAGGTATTATTATTTGCAAGTATATATTGGCCTATGAGTTTCTTCTGTGCACCTGACAGCTCTTTTGTGTGTGTGTGTGTGTGTGTGTGTGCGTGTGTTGTAACTTGTGTATAGAATTCTAGTTATGTTTGATGCTATTAAGATTTGCTATTGTTGGCTTTAAAAAAACACTTTTTGTTCTTTTTTCTAACAACAGACATATTTTTATGCAACAGGTTTGATCACTGCAGTGATCTTGCACCAAAAAGATAAATGGCGTAAAGATTTTGTTGTCTTCGACTAGTGTACTCCCGTAGGATATGCAATTTTTTGTGGATAACTTGTGCTTGTACTAAGTTGCTTTGTAATGGTAAGTATGTAATAGTGCACAAAATGTTGTCTAAAACTTATTGTTTGTAATATTGAATATTTGAGTATTTTAATAAATTAGTTTGCAAATAACTGTAATTTTTATATTTACTTATGGAGTACTGCTATATTTAGTGTATTGTTCTTTTCAGTTGCAAAAGATGTTTATTTTTTTTTAAAACCCAAATGTTAATCACAACGGTGCATAACAGTTGCAGTTGATATTATTACAACGGTGCATAACTGTTGTAATAAAGTTTATTACAACGGTGGAAAAATGTTGTAAAATATACATATTACAACGGTGCAAAAAAGTTGTAAAAGATTTTAGTCTATTACAACTTCTTAATACACGATGGTTAGCCCACCGTTGTAAAATGTATATTACAACGGTGTTCCACTGTTGTAATAGGGTCATTTTGTTGTAGTGAACCCAAATGCGCTGAATGTTGTTTGTAACTTGAAGATTAACCCAATGAATAGAAGTTAAATTTCATAACCTTGCATAACCCAGCAAAAGAGAACTCAACATTTGTATAGCATTAGATACATCTTATGCTCTTATTTATTATTCAACATATGCAAAGCTTATATTTTTGATTTTTTGACGCAAATTTCAAGTATCAACAACATGAGCAATACTAAAACAACAAAAAGTACCACCTAAATTGACTTTTTCCATATCTTTTCTTTTCCCCCTTTTCTTTTTCCATTTTTATTTTACTTTTTGCAATAGTATGTATGTTTAATGACAAATTCCAACAAACCTTGATTATGATAAATTCCAACTGTAACGACCCGCATTTTTTACCATTCAAATCGGCAGTTATCCTCACATGTCGACATAAATAAATCTAAAATAAAGATAGTTATTAGGATTAATATAAGAAAAAAAAGAAAGAAGAAAACAATCACATAATCTCACAGCAAAACTACAAAATATAATAATAATTAACTAACAGTTCATGAAGCTGTTAAATTATACATTTGATTATACATTACAAAAATACATCAGAGTTACTATCATAAAACATACCAATATATGTAGCGGAATAATAATAGAAACTACGTCTGTTAAGCTCCAGCTTCATCTTCAATATCATGTGGTCTTCTCTATCTGAAAATTCAGGCGGACACAAGCACCAATAAAAGTACAAAAATACTCGGATCGAAACTAAAACATTCTCATATTGGTTAAATAAAAACCAGGTAATAATATGAATGTCACGACGTCATACATGCTTACAGCAATTCACATCTCCTATCCAATGTTTTCATGAGTGCAATAACTTTAGAGATATTATGGGAATTTCCATCTCCTAAGGATCCGTCAAACTAGATACTATATAATATAATTTTTCTATTATAATAGTGTCTATTCAGTAAAGTAAAGTATCAAAATAGTGTAAGTGGGATTACATCTTTACCCTTACACCATTTATAAATATTGTAGTCTATACAGTACTGTAAACTCTACCAAAACCGGTGGGATATCTGGGAGCACTTCATAGGTACAATGCAAAACAAAGTCATAATGGGTGCGATCAAGATAATACGACAAGGCATCAAGGAATACCCAACGGTAGGTTCTACCAGATTGCGGGACCAGGCTGGTGGTAATGCATAGCAGCTACTACCGCCTACCTCGAACAACACTTCAAAAATTGTAGATGTCCACCATTCAAATCACAAAGCAATATGTATGGTATCGAAAAAGTGTGTCTGATTGAAGGAGCGACCTCTTATTGGCCCGTCCATGGCTCCTGTTTTAGTCATTTCAATTATTACCCGAAGATCAAGGATATCCATCATCGTTCTCTTACTTCATTCTAGCAGCGTTCATCAAACCAATCTATTTCATTTTGGATTCATCCACCACTTACATAGTTGTTAAAGTAGTTTTCGGTATCAGCAGAGAGTATGACAATATCCAATGCTGGTCTCTTTAACAACCAAACATTTACTTTTTTCACACCAGTCGAATTTATACATTTCAAACGGCTCATACTTCATATCGAAATATCATATTTTTGGTTCCAATTCACTTATACCCAAAAATGAATATACTTTCGTATTAAAAACTGCATATAAATCAAACTCAGCATCTTGAAACAATTCTAATCTTAAAATAATTCAAATGTTAAATAGTTAAATTTGTATACATAATTGCATAAATTAAATAGTTAGATATACTTGAAATATTTTAAATTAAATAGTTTGTATTCAAAATAGAATTATCAAAAATTTAGTAAAATCTATAGTTAAAAATGTTAAATTAGTTTATAAAATAGATAGTACATTATTGAAATGGTTTATTTAAAATAGTATATATATATAAGAAAAATAATAGTTTAAAATATAAAATAGTTCTTTATTAAAGTATTTTATTAATACAATTACTATGTATAAGTTAAAAATAGCATATTTTATAAATAAAAATAATTGCTAAGTAAAAATAGTATACATAAGGTTTTAAATAAATTAATTTGAATTAGAATTGGTTCTTCTAAAATTTTCAAACAACTTGAAATCATATTACCATTTCAAATCAAATCACTCAACTTTGATATTTTGATTTTATTCAACTTCCATTTTAAGTTCAATCCAATATAAACAACTTGATTCAAATATTAAAGTTTCCAATTAGAATACTCACTTTGAATTGTTTCATATATAATAAATCTTGAGTTCACAATTTAAATATCACTTTAAATAAAGTTAATTTAAAATAAATTTCAAAGACGGATGTACAATTCAATTTCAATAAATTCAGTTCATATTCAATTTCATTTTAACTTTAGTTTACAATCCCAGAAAATTTCTTTTAGCTTTATGTTTCAAAATCCAAAATTTCAAGTTCAAAGGAAATCAATTTATAAAATATCAAATATATTATCTTTAAAGAAATATTTCAAGATTCAAGTTTAAAACAAAACACCATATTACAACTATAATTTTACAACTGCGCGTAATGCACAGCTGTAATAAATGCTTTTTTACAACGTTGCAAAACGCACTGTTGTAATAAATGTTTTTTACAACTGTGAAAAAATCACTATTGTAATAAAAAAATATCACAGCTTTTCATTTTATTCGTTGTGATAGAGATGCCTAGTACAAATATTATGTTTATAATATCTATATTTAATAACTAATTGATATTTAATAATAATAATAATTAATAATAAACTTGGGAATCAATAATATTTGTCAATTATTATTAAATAATTAATATTTAATAAGTAGTAATTTATTTTTTATAGTTAATGTATGTTAATTAGCTACTTATTAATTAATAGTAACGCAAGCTTTTAATAAGTATTACTCTCGATTATAATTAGCTAAGTAGAAAATAAGTAAAGTTAATTAATAACTATTATTAATAAGTAATATTTGATTTGGAAGTAACTATTTCAGCAGTTTTAATAAATATAATTTTGGCAAACTTGTTTGTTCAGTAGTTAACAACCGCGCTAGTTTGTGCGCTTTTGATAGATTTTTTTTTATTTGCATAAAAACTCAATGTTGTAAATAGTCCCTGGCATTGCTTTTGATCTGCCGGCTTTTGACAATTTTAATTACAAAGTAATATTTAATATTTGGCAATTAAATTATATAATAATTCATAAAAATATTAATAATAAATATAACATTTATAATAATTAATAAATAAGATTTTAATAAACAATAAAAATTAAATACAATATATAATAATTAATAACTAAGACTAAATAATTATTATTAATTTGAAATGTAGCACAATTCAAAGCATAATGTTGAGAATGTTTTTTGAGAATACTGGAACATAACTCAGCTTTAAACTGATTTTTCACCGTTTACACTTAACAATTTCCATAGGTTCAATTAATCTTCCCACTGTTGATGAAACATTGTGCCTTTTGACATCGATATTCAATTCAATCGTTATTCCTTTTCCATCGGTTCACAACATTTCTGGCCTTTTCCATCGTATTCCACCGCAAACCCTAATTCCCACTGCTCGATCGCCATCAGGCCGACATAGCGATCTCCTCCACTTCACGTCACCACTGCTCGATTGCCAATGCTCGATCGCTACTGCTCTCTATTTCCGTCGTCCACTGCTCGATTGCCTACGTATCTTGCCTGCGTTCTCTCGCTGGTAAATTATTATTCGTTGTTCCAATTGCATGTGCTTTTAATTTTACTGTTTCCCTCCTCTATTGCATTTGTGTAATTTTACTGTTATTTTATTGTTTCCCTCTCGCTGATATTCATGAGAACGCTCCCCATTTACTCCAATTTTCTTCACCTATGCCATTTATCAGCTATGTTTTTTTATCAACTATGTATGAGCCAGAAAATTCAAAGACTACTAGCGATATGCCATTTATCAGCTATGTTTTTTATCATTATTTTTTATCTTGAAATATTATCTAACGATAAAAATCTTAAATTTAATTAACTATAATCTTTATTAAAAAGTAATATTGTAGTTAAAACTGGAAGAATTGAGGAAAAAAGGCAAATTTGGTGTAAAGAGACTACAATGAAATATATCTTTCAATAAAGACTATATGGTTTGTAGTAATTGCGAAAGTGATTACTACAATTCCCACATCAACTCACTGCCACAACCATAAACCAAAAATACGCTACTTGCTCCCACAACCTAAGCAAAACCATGTTTCATCTCCTCGCCACCATAACCAATCCCCACCTGAACTAGTGACTGCATACTTCTTTGTATTTTTGTTTTATCCCTACCAGTTTTAACATACCATACATACTAAAAGGAAATTAAAAAGATCAGCAATGCTTTGGGATCTTCTTTGAATTATCGTATTTTGATTGCCTAATTTAACAACTTCATCATCACTCTTTTTATTTCTTTGCTGCTGGCTCCAGTTCCTACTCATATATAAATAGTTAAAATTGATAAACAAAAGAAATAATAAATATATTAGATAGGCAGTGTGTGGTTTTGAATTTTCCAGCAGAACACTCATCAACTCACTGCCACACTCATCAACACATTGATCACCCTACCTGTTATTTTTCAACATTATGGTCCCTTATCATTTTAGTTGGATTTTAAGTTGTCAAATTTTTGATCCATGTCAAAGTTTTTGTATGCTATTACTTTGTATCATGTTATCTTTGTATTGGTTTGTATGCTGATCTGACGGAGCAGTTTTGGTTTAGTTCCCTTGGAGATGGTCATCTAGGTGCAGATAGGGTGATCTATGGGTTGGTTGTCATGGAGTTATCTCTAGTATGTGATGTATGTTGCGTACACTTTCTAGTTATGTTAGCTGTGGTCTACTGACAGGAGCTAGAATGACAATGAGAGAAATATAAATAAACATAAACCATGGAGAAAAATAGCACAACGGTAAATGAGAAACTAAATATTGGGTTTTTATAGCTGACGTCTATTCATGTGCAAAAAAATGTAGTGATGAAGGTGAAGTATAGAGATATAGCAGTAATTCAGTTTCCAGCAAAAAAACACTTTATTTCCCGATGGTGTCATTTTTAAGTCATAGTTCATAACTAAGGATTCTTGTGTTCAAAAGTTATCGAGGCTTACGTTTGAATTGTCTGAGTCTGAGTGCTCAAGCTTTTATCAATAAACAGCGAATATAATGATTTTTTATGGTAAAAAGTTACTTTATGAGTGCTATCATAACTCACATAACATTCCAGTAGTATATTTCAAAAATAGCAGAATTCTGTTGTAAGGTTAAGCTTAATTTTGTGGAATATTAATATACATCCATATAATAATATAAACTAAATGGGATATACATCCTTACAACCGTTTTTAAATTTGGAAATGAGACATGAAAGAGAGAGAGAGAGAGAGAGAGAAAGCAAGGAACTGAATGTATAAAACTATCAACTTTGTTACTAAATTTTACTAAATTTAACCAATTCATTAATGAACTGTTGAACCATATACGATCATTTGAGATATAAAATTCTATCGAATATATAAGTTAATACTTGTTACATAAGAGGGGTAATATACTAAGATGGCTATATATAACCAAGCTGTACAATAATGTTAAGCATAATTCTTTCCGGTAGGACCGAAAATTAGAGGCGTTGTTTTACCAAGATGGACAAAGCATGGGTCAATCTACCAAGGTTTCATCATTTTGGCTATTACTTCCATAGTTATAAGTAGTGTGATGCTAAGGGCACGTCATTTACCTCTTACTAATACCACGAATAAAAATCATAAGCACAATAAGTTTTATGTACTTCCTAATACCATTATAAATAAATTTAAATATTTATGAATGAGTTTGATGTTAGGAAGCATGTAGTATAAAATTTTGGTATTAGCAAGAAGAAAACGAGGTGCCCTAGCATCACACTATAAGTACTTAAGAATGAGTATTAATACATTTTTTGTTTTGTTGAATGACAAGTGAATATAGGCAAGCAATTGAAATTTTTGTATATGGGCATGCTGCAAGTGAAGGGAATCCCGAAAAAATTAGATGCCCATGCCGTAATTGTAGGAATCTAATTTGGCAAAAATCAAGAGAAGTTGTGTCGCATTTGATTTGTTTTGGAATGGACCCCTATGATATATGGATTTTTCATGGAGAAAAACGGCCATTACAAAATGAAAGTGAGACTGATACTTATAGAATGTCTGTTGATGCACAAATCAATGATGAGGAAGTATAAGCAAATTGAAACGACCTAAACTTCCCCTTGCGGGAAAGCCCGGTTTGAGTTGAGAACATGACAAATCAGAACATGAACAATAGAACATTTCATTGCTATTACAACAATTACATCAGAGTACAAGTATATCAGAGTATGAATAAATATTACACATTGGAAATACAATATCAGAGATTTAAATTACGAAGTAGCGGAAAAATAATAAATAACACAACAGAAAGAAATACACGGATACAGTGCTTTTCGAATACAGCTTCAGCTATAAATCCAGGATCCTGGAAAAGAAATATCTGCAAAACCAAAACTACTAGCTGCCCGTGTGGAAAATAAGGGAACCCAGAGTTTAGGTTAAAAAAATAAACTCTAGGTTAGTCACGGGACTGGTGTGAGAACTAAAACAATTATTAAATCTTTATTTTAAAGGTTGGGAAATCATGGGAGCATGCTGTATAACATAGAATGGGTTTTCTCCACATGAATCTCAGTTTAAAATAAAACAACGCAATGCTTTTTTGGAAAAATGAAGCTATTATAAGACTCAGGTCCCATCACACAATGCAACGCAAGCCGGAGGATAGAGTTTTCCCATATAATAGCCAAACATGCTTGGTACGTTTAAACCAGATTATTTGATATTATTATAAGTGCATAGTGTCAAAATCAACTTCAAATATAAATGTAGCAATCATAGATGGCATGGGTACCATATATCATGTCGCCATACTAGTTCTACAACTAAAACTGAAAAGTCACGTATTTGAAATTGGATTTTCATCTATGAGTAGAGGGCAGGGATGGCTCCCCTCCGATTCAAGACACTCTAGCAAATGCCTCGTGATTCGGACGCTGGAAAACCATTGGATCTTCAGGGCCGGTCCACACATACTTTAGTGGATTGGTTATTCCTGGATAATACGTTTCCCGATCCTATTGGACCTATCACTTGGCCAGTAGCGACCAATATCCGAGGCACCTCATTCCATCATCCATATAAGTAAAAATGTCTAGGCTCCATACCATGACACCACTTCTAGCTAGAAAGAAACACATACACTCCCTATAGTCACGATCCCGTTTTTGACTCATACCAGGTGTGAGGCTCGCGAATTAATGTTACAACACAAAGCTGTGCTTTGATCATCAACCAAAAGACTCTGCTTTTCAACAAAAGCCTTGATCATTTGCATCTTGGCATGCCACACTGACAATTCATGCCATAAACTGATGTCTATCAATATATAACCTCTAAGCTCATACGTCTCAGAGAAGGGTGTTAAGCAAGTGAATAAATTCTCCTCCACTAAACAAATATATATTTAATAGAAATCAATTAGCACAGAATGAAATCCAATGTTAGACACACATCCATTTACAAGTCCGTTCTGGGTCTGAACGAAATCGAAGGCATCTTATTCCTCGTCCCATATGTCCAATACAGGAGAGAGGTCCTCGTATATCCGTCGATCTCCAAGTACGTCTGAACGATCACCACATATTACCTTGTCTTAGGTGTACAGCCAATCAAGACATCAGCAATCATCCAAATGATGTGAAGAACTCCGGTCTTCGACCACCGTCTTCATCGTCGACTTTTGTTCATCGTATTAATTATTCAGAATGGGTTAAACCTGGTCTTTCCGAATAATTCGCGTATTTTATAATCAATAATAAAGTGCTATAAAAACACATCATATGCCTTATTCCAATCAATAATATTCTTTTATTCCAATATTCATATTTTTAGGGAAAGGTTCCCATTAATTTTATCTAAGATAAATTCTTCAAATTTATTCTTTAATCTTCCATTGTATACCAATTTCAAAAGATTATATTAACTATTCGGGATTATCGATATTTTCCAATCCCGACCTATTCATCCCCTGGAGCAAAACTGGTAACACTTCATGTCTAACACCCACTGTGTTCTGGGTAAAATTAACTACCCTTTTACGTTCAAATCTAATTAAAGATTTAACTATCGCCTGGAGTAAAACTGGTGGTACTCCATTCTCGATCATTTCAAGAAATTGATAAACTAAATTATCTCATTCCCATTTCAATCTAATTAAAAATTTATTAAAACTCCAATTTGGTTTTAATCTCAAAAATCCTTGTTTAATGATTATTCAAGTTTAGGAAACAAATCCTGTCTTTAACTAGGTTAAAGAACAAATGTTATTTAAAACATTGTTCACGATAAACCCAAAATCATCTTTCATCAAAATGGAATCTACACGGAAATCATAACAATATATAATTGAAATAAATTCCATATCAGACCAATAATATAAATGGAATAGCGGCAATGCCTTTTAAATTACATAAATAGTAGTGATCTTCATCCACAGAAGCTCATCTCGATTATTACCCAATCGATTTCCATTCAATTCCAATTTAATATATTAAATTGGAGAACTTTACTTTGGAAAATTTCCAGTTAAATCTTAATAAAAGATTTATAAATTCCAAATTATATTTTCATTGTTAATTGGGTTAAAGAACAAATGTCGTTTAAAACACGGTTCACGATAAACCCGCAATCAACTTTCATTTCAGTTCCAATTAAATATTAATTAATTAGTAAATTTATCTAAATCTTAATTAAAAGATTTAACCTTTTCTCAACTGGGTTTAAGAACAATGTTATTTAAAACACCATTCACGACAAACCCAAAAATCCAATTTATTTTATTTAATTCCAATTAACACTACAATAAAAACACCATATTACAACTTTTATTTTACACCAGTGCGAAAATCACAGTTGTAATAAATGGTTTTTTTACAAATGTGCAAAAAGCACAGTTGTAATAAATGTTTTTTACAACTGTCAACTCTCTAAAGTTGTAATAAACATATATATCACAACTTTTCATTTTATTAGTTGTAATAGATGCATATTACAAACTTCATGTTTATAATATCTATATTTAATAACTAATTATATTAATATATAATAATAAATAATAATTGTAACACCCCGTATGTTGAATAACTAGTTATAATATAAAACAGGGCAGAAATTTTTTTTTTTGAGCAAACGGATATGTAGCGCGAGGCTACACAGCCGGTTAAATATTAGATAGAAATAGTTTTCCAACTGACAAACCCAGTTGGAAGTTCAAAAAACAACCATCACCCCAAGTTTAAGACACTTCATACAACATAAATAGAGCATACTACGAATACAACTACAAAAGCATGCAGATCAAAGTGCTAACCATCATAATTATACAAATACTACTATGAGAATTAAAGAAGCATCATCAGACTTCACATAAGCTCCATGCTAGATGCTGTATCATTGCTATCAACAGATGTAGCTGGAGAAGTGGCCACCGACAGAGCAAACCTGAAAACAACAGCATGATTGTCTCCAGAACCCGAGCCTTCGGGATGATCCTCTCTATTCTTGATCCTTAAGCTACGCCTGACAATGACTGGTGAAAGGAACTGGGTCCAATTCTCTTACCCTGCATTGTGAGAAGCATCAGCAGGGAGGATTTGTTGGAGAGGGAGGATAGGCTGAGGAGGCAACAGGCTGCCTTGAGGTATCACATTAGGAGGGGCAACAAATTTAAAAATCTGAATTAGGGGAAACGGGCTATGCCATTGCGTTCGTCTCGGAAAAATACGCAAAATAGAGTCCGAGTTTTCGAAAATCGGAGTCCGTATGACCTAGATAAGGCCCAAAGAAGTTTCAGAAAATTTAAAACAGATTTTAAATACGAAAATTTCAATTTTCAGAAGTGGCGGGAAAAATCCCGCCAGACCCAAGGGGTCGACCTGGGGTCGACTGGGGAGTCGACCTGCCCACCAGGTCGACTGGGGAGTCGACCCTAGTGTCGACCTGGGGGTCGACCTCCCTGGTCGAGCCCAGGTGACCTGGGTGCATCAGTTTGGCTTTTGGGCTGGGTTTTGCTGGCTAGGACGAGATCTGACGGCTCTAATCTGATTTAGGGTTAATCTAATGGCCTAAAACACCTAACTACTCTATAAATACACCCTAAGACTACCCTAATTCATCCTAAAAACAGAAACAATGCCGACATGCCGTCAAAATGCAACTTGAAGGAGCCTCCATCAATCTGTAGAAGAACATAGCATCTCAAATCAATCTCTAATCAACTCTAGCAACTTAATCTTCTTCTTAGGAGTGCTAATCAATAAGTTGTGAGTTTTCTATAGCCTTAATGACCAATTATTGAAATGATTATGATAGGATATAATGAGGTTATGGCTATGAATGTGGATCAATGCAAGTTATGCAAGTTATATGCTATGTGTTAATGATGTTATGCATGTTATGCAAGTTATATGCTATGTGTTAATGATGTTATGCATGTTATATGCTATGTGTTTGTGATGTTATGCAAGTTATGCAAGTCATATGCTACATGTTCATGATGTTATGCAAGTTATGCAAGTCATATGTTACATGTTCATGATGTTATGCAAGTTATGCAAGCTATATGCTATATGATCATGATGTTATGCAAGTTATGCAAGTGTTCATGATGCTAGTTGCTATGATAAACATTGATCCATTATGAAACCATGATTATGCAAGTTTGGTGTATGATTATATGCAAGTTCATATATGATATGTTATGCAAGTTTGGTGTATGATTATATGCAAGTCCATATATGACATGTTATGCAAGTTTGGTGTTTGATAATATGCAAGTAACATATGCAAGTTTACACCTTAGTATGATATGCATACATATGCAAGTTAACCCCTTTGTATGTCTTACATACATATGCAAGTTTACCCCTTTGTATGACATGAATAACTTATGCAAGTTAACCTCCTTATGACATATGTGATTCATGCAAGTTTGGGTTGATTATTTATGCTAGTTGGGTTTGATGCTATATGCTTGTTGACACCTTTTAACCCATGTTGATGCTAATGTTATGCAAGTTGAACCCATTATATTTGTGATGAATCTTCCCTTTTATGTCATGTTAGCGAATTACGTGGGGGGCGATGGGGTTAATATACATGTTAATGAAATGGTGTGAAGTTGGTATGATTATGCATACCATAAAGTAGATGGACATAATTGAGTCAATTATGTACATCGTTAAAATTGGAATTAATTAGGGAAAATTAATTCGGGGGTGATTAATTAGGTGTAATTAATCGACTAAGACACGAGGTTGGACCCTTTTGTAGCGTAAGACTGCCCGGAACCGACCGACAAATCCAGCGGCTACAAATGATTGGCCCAGTGTGAGAGGTCTTAGGCACAAACTAAATACGTGACAAGTGTATAGACACGAGGTTAGACTCGGTTATGGCGTAAGGCTGCCCGGACCCAACCGGCAAATCCAGCTGCCATAAAAGATAGTCTAATGTGAGAGGTCTTTACAACGGTTACGTTTTTAATCAATTAAGAAACACTTAACCAGATAAGCATGTAGTGGGCATGAGGGGTTAAGTGGGTGCCTTGGGTGGCATGTGGAAATCAAGTAAGTGCCTTGGGTAGCATGAGGAAATCTAGTGGGTTGCCTTGGGTGGCAATAGAAAATACGATTAGAATACTTAACCAAGTGGAAACATGTAATTAAACATGATTAAAGGGTTAAGTGGGATGCACTAGATAAATTGACAAGCTTAGGTGGTAGCTTGTGGGGGCCCATTTCAACCAGTAACCCATATGTATCTTATTGGGCTCGACCCATGTCGAGGACGGGACACACGTACTGGGCTTGATTATAAGAGGCCAAAACGGGTTAGCGGTGGCAAAGCAAGTCCAACGGGTTTCATATGCGTGTGTGGACCCGGGCTGGTAGGTAAGACGTTGTTGCATCGTGTAGGTATAAGCCGTGCACCATTTGTTGTATCGGGTTGCCACTTTTGGGAGTGATACACCCCATTGTGGGGCCAGCACGGGTATCTACGGTAGGGAGCCGATCGCTTGGGAGTAGTGGGTACACCTAGTGGAGATAGGGGCAGACGGCACCTATGTAGTCAGCTAGGGGTACACGAAACTACTGGGTAAATTCTCTAAGTCCTTGGGTGGGATCAACCTTTAAGTAGGAATGACTGGTGTGGTGCAGTTAGTAATTATCCTTGGGTGGGTAGATGCGTCTTTACCGCTACCTTAGTTCACCTTATGTCTAGTTGGCTACTTAGTGTAGTCATTTATCCCCAGTCATCCCGTACCAAGTTTATATCATACCCTAATTACTTTAATGATTGTGTTGTTAAAGTTATAGGGCTCACTCAGACTTATGTCTGACCCCGTTGTTTTTATCTTTTTCCCCCTCAGGTCCTCAGGTTGGGCCTAACACTAGTGGGCTTTGATCAGATTTCTTTATCTATCTTTTGGAGCTTGGACCGTGATGTAAGGCCCAACTTATCTTTTCTATTATGGCTATTGTTTATGTAGTGGGATTATGTACTTATGTTTTTACCAGGATGGGTATTTAGTACTTGACTCTTTATGGTGTTGTAACTAAACATGTTTACCTTCTGCTGCAATGAAATGATGTTTTAGATTTTCAAGTATTTATATCTGTCTTGTTGTAATTTTTCTGTTTTATATTCACTTAAAATGCTCCACCAAAGTTAAGGCATTCCCTTAGTGAGTGACCTTAGCGGGTGTGGGGTGTTACACGTGGTATCAGAGCGAAGGTTACCAGAACAGATAAAAATTTTAGAAAACTATTTTTCTAAAAACATTTTTGGAAGAAGTATTTTCAAAAACATGTCTTTAAAGAGAAAAGTTTTTGAAAGAAAAGCATAGTCCCCAATAGCCATATCTTTATCTTTCGAATTCTCCGTTTTTAATCTTTCCTTTTTCGTTTCAGCATGGCTGGGGATCTTAACTTTCCGGAGGGTGTGACAATACCAGTATGGTATAGGAGATTGATGGAGGCTAGGGCCGCCACTGCGGGTCCAGCAAATGTTCCTCCACCAACCGTAGCACCCGATCTTCCTCCTCCCCCTCCTCCTCCTCGCACGGATACTTTTGCTAAGACTTGCAAGGAATTTAAAGCTATGGGAGGGAAACCTTTTCAAGGATCAGAAACTTTTGTGGAGACTAGAGATTGGCTTAAGGAGGTGGAAGAGTTGATAGACATCTTTGAGATGGAAGAAGGAAAGAAAGTTAAGTTGGTTGCTTGGTTAATGAAGGGAGAGGCCTCATTCTGGTGGGAGGTCACTAATGGAGAACGCCCCGTTGATTCTTGGGCGGATTTCAGGCAAAGATTTGTGGCAAAGTTTCTCTCAAGGGCGGAGGAAAACTTGTATATGGAAAGGTTCTTGACTCTAAAGCAAGGAAACCTCTCGGTGAAGGAATATGTCAACAAGTTTAATAAATTGGCAAGGTTTGGCATAGATATGGTGAATACACCGGAGAAGAAGGCTTTGAAGTTCGTTAAAGGCTTGAATGAACCAATGCATGGATTAGCTATGACTCACATCCCTATGGGGGCCACCTTTGAGAAGCTAGTTGACATGGCACTCATGCATGAGGAAGAGAAGGGTCCCAATGCTAATAAGGCACCCGAGAAGAAAGGAGATCAGAAGAGACCTCAACAACAACAGCAAAACAAAGGTGGGAAAGGCAACGGTGGCAAGGGAAAAAAGAAGTGCTTCACTTGCGGGATACCAGGCCACCTAAGCAAAGATTGTCGGAAGAAGAAGAAGACTGGCTGCTATCACTGTGGCGAAGCAGGGCATCTAGTGAAGGATTGCCCTAAGAAGGGGCAAAGGACGGGATCTACCTCAGGAGGACAGGTGCAAGCTCTTGTGGCACTGGGTCAGGCAAGGGGGCAAGTTCAGGCTCTCGCGGTTCCACCGATTCAGGAAAGAGGTAGAACTATTTCCGTTGAAAGTCTGGTTTTTCTATTTGATCATCCTGTCCGTACATTGTTTGATTCTGGCGCATCGCATTCGTTTATCTCATCATCATTAGTTGAGTCACTGCACTTAGACACCAGTCTAGTAGATGATCCCTTGGTTGTTTCAAACCCAATTGGGGGCTCCACTTATTTGTCCATGATATGTTTGGGTTTGAAGATTTCTATACTTAGCATTGAGTTTAGATGTGATGCTTTTGTTTTGGGCTTCACGGGCTATGGGTTGATTTTGGGCATGGACTGGTTATCCAGTAATGGTGCTGTTCTTGATTGCGAAAGGAGAGTTGTTAGGCTCATGACCCGCTTGGGGAACACTCTCGAGATCTCTTGTAATCCCATGGATTCTGTTATGCTAAGTTATCTTGAATCGCTTGACGCTTCGGTCGAGAGTTTACGATCTGTTAGAGTGGTCCGGGAGTACTCGGATGTGTTTGAGGAGGTGAAGGGCTTACCTCCGAAGCGGGAGATTGACTTCCGAATATATCTGGTGGATAATGCTAAACCAGTATCTTTACCAGTGCGCCACATGGCTCCTCGTAAGAGGAGGGAACTCCATAAGCAAGCAGGGGAGTTGCTTGAGAAGGGGTTCATAAGATGAAGTATATCGGAGTGGGGTGCTCCAGTAGTTTTTGCCACTAAGGCGGATGGGTCCCTCAGACTTTGTGTAGACTATAGAGAACTCAACAAGCTCACAAAGAAGAATAGACACCCATTGCCGAGGATTGATGATCTTTTTGATCAGTTGGTTGGCGCTTCTGTATTTTCGCAGTTGGACTTGGCCACGGGGTTTCATCAGTTGAGGGTGGCTGAGGATAGCATAGACAAGACTGCCTTTAGGACTCCGGATGGTTTCTATGAGTGGCTGGTGATGCCATTTGGTTTGACGAACGCCCCTGCATACTTTGTTGATTTGATGAGTAGGGTGTTCAGGGAGTTCCTTAATAAGTTCGTGGTGGTCTTTGTGGATGACATCTTAGTCTTTTCTAAGAGTGAAGAAGAGCATGCCCTACATCTTAGGGAAGTGTTGGAGACTCTTCGAGTGCATAGCCTTAAGGCTAAATTCTCTAAATGTCACTTCTGGAGGAAGGAAGTGCG
Source organism: Allium sativum (assembly GCA_030737875.1). Classification (NCBI taxonomy): domain Eukaryota; kingdom Viridiplantae; phylum Streptophyta; class Magnoliopsida; order Asparagales; family Amaryllidaceae; genus Allium; species Allium sativum. The sequence continues at coordinate 329,296,736 of CM060926.1, forward strand.
GTTCTTGGGGCACGTGGTCTCCAAGGAAGGGATGGCTGTGGATCCCGCGAAGGTAGTATCTATCCAAGATTGGAAGGTTCCGAAGAATGCTACCGAGGTGAGGAGTTTCTTGAGGTTGGTTGGCTACTATAGGAAGTTTATCAAGGACTTCGCGAAGATATCAGCCCCATTAACTCGCTTGACGAAGAAGAATCTAGTCTTCGCATGGGACGTAGATTGTGATGATGCGTTCCGACGGTTAAAGAGAGCTTTAACCACAGCTCCAGTCTTAGAGTTGCCATATGGGAGTAAGCCATTTGTTGTCTATACCGATGCTTGTGGGACTGGACTGGGCGCAGTCTTAATGCAAGAGGGAAGGGTAATAGCCTATGGTGGAAGGCAGTTGAGAAAGCATGAGAAGAATTACCCTACCCATGATTTAGAGTTGGCCGCTATTGTTTTTGCGCTTAAGATTTTGCGCCATTATCTTCTGGGAGAGAGATTTGAATTGTTCACTGACCACAAATCATTGAAGTACTTGTTTTCTCAGAAGGGTTTGAACTTGAGACAACAAAGGTGGATGGAGTTCTTAGCATCCTATGATTTCGAGATAGCGTATACCCCTGGCAAGGGTAACGTGGTGGCAGACGCCTTGAGTAGAAAAAGGTTGTCCTTGAGTCCATTGTTCGTAGAACGACAAAGCTTGGAATTTATCTCGATGTTTGATTTCAGACCTTCCGTTGACTATATACCCGGTTTGCTAGCATCCTTGGAGGTCAGACCTACTCTTTTGGGGCGGATTGGCGAGGCACAGAGGGACGACCCACAGTTGGTTGAGTTAGTAGAGAGGCTCATAAGGGGGGAGTCGTCCAGCCATTTGAGTAGGTACACCCTAGACGATAGGGGGTGCTTGCGTAGAGACGGTAGACTTTGTGTACCGCAAGACGAGGGTTTGAGGAAGGCTATTCTTGATGATGCACACCATTCTAGGATGACCATTCATCCCGGTGGGGACAAGATGTACCAAGACATGAAGCGAGTTTTCTTTTGGGCCGGTATGAAGAAAGATGTGGCCGAGTATGTCGCTAGATGCTTGGTGCGGCAACAAGTGAAAGCGGAGCAAAAGAAACTAGGTGGGTTGCTTGACCCATTGGAAGTTCCGCAATGGAAGTGGGATAGCATCTCGATGGATTTTATTGATGGGTTACCTAGATCGAGGAAGGGTAATACGGGAATTTGGGTTGTGGTAGACAGACTTACTAAGAGCGCCCATTTCATACCCGTGAAAAGCAAGAGGACTGCTCCATGGCTAGCTTCAGTTTATCTTCGGGAGATAGTTCGATTGCATGGGGTACCTTCTAGCATAGTGAGTGATCGAGATCCTATCTTCACTAGCGAGTTTTGGAAAAGTTTGCAAGAGGCAGTTGGTACTCAGTTGTGCTTGAGCACCGCATATCATCCTCAGACGGACGGCCAGACCGAGAGGGTGAATCGTGTTCTGGAAGACCTTTTGAGGCTTTGTATCCTAGATTTTTGAGGTACTTGGGAAGAGCATCTTCCATTGGTGGAGTTCGCGTATAATAACAGCTTTCAGTCCAGTATTGGTATGGCTCCTTTTGAAGCTCTTTATGGAAGGCCTTGTCGATCACCTACATGTTGGTGGGAATCTACGGATAAGATCTTGCTTGGGCCCGATATGGTTAGAGAGACTTCGGAGAAGATTGATTTGATTCGAAGAAGGATGAAAGCAGCGCAAGACAGGCAAAAATCTTACGCGGATAAGAGGAGGAAGGATCTTGAGTTTGATGTTGGGGACATGGTCTTTGTCAAAGTATCTCCATTACGGAATGTTGTTCGCTTTGGGTCAGTTGGGAAGTTAGCTCCAAGATTTGTAGGACCGTTTCCTATTAAGGAAAGGATTGGACGGATGGCATATAGAGTGGATTTACCCGAGAGGCTTAGTGGGGTGCATGACGTATTCCATGTGTCACATTTGAGGAAGTGCCTACATGAGACCGCAGAGGTGGTAGAGCCGAGCTTGCTTAGGGAAGTGGAGGTAGAGCGTGATGCGACTATTCGACGAGCTCCTACCCGCATCCTTGGGTCAGAGATTAGGAAGTTGAGGAACAGAGAGGTGCGACTAGTCAAGGTGCAATGGGGAGAGGATGAGAGCAATGCTACTTGGGAGACAGAAGCGAAGATGCGCTCACTATACCCATTCCTTTTTGAGGGTATGTCTTTTAACTTCTCCTTTATCGTTTGTCTAGTACTTATCTTATCTTTAGTATGTCCTCTCATTAGTACCTTTGACCTTTAGATAGGGTAAACCTATGGTTGAAACATGTGTTTGAGACATGGTATGTTTGATGGATGCGTGTGGATGCAAGTGGTTGCTAGTGGTTGCTCGTGGATGCATATACACACACTCTAGGCACTAGATCGGCTCAATCACTTCATATTGCATATTGCATAAAATTGAGTGTAGGTAGCTATATTAATGGATGTATAATGGTTGTGCTATCATATGGATGATGCATTTTGGTGAATGATTGTGCACTCGTGTAGAAATAGTATGTGTCGATAAGGTTCTTTCGCATACATATTGGATGCATGGCACTATCATGGTTTGCATTAAGGAGGTCAACTGAATCAGTAGACCACCTGATTTTGCATTAGACAGGGAACATATACACACACTTTTTGCATATGTTCATAGAGCATTAGAAACTCTAAGGACAATGGATGCCAGTGTTTGATGGCTTGAGTAGATGGTTGTTTGGATGGTAGGATACGTTCTTCTTGACTTAGAGATTTCGGGGACGAAATCCTTTAAGTAGGGGAGAATGTAACACCTCGTATGTTGAATAACTAGCTATAATATAAAACAGGGCATAATTAAATTTAAAAATCAGAATCAGGGGAAACGGGCTATGCCATTGCGTTCGTCTCGGAAAAATACGCGAAATAGAGCCCGAGTTTTCAAAAATCGGAGTCCGTATGACCCAGTTAAGGCCCGAAGAAGTTTTCAGAAATTCAAAACAGATTTAAATATAAAAAATCAAACATTTCAGAAGTGGCGGGAAAATTCCCGCCAGACCCAGGGGGTCGACCTGGAGTCGACTGGGGAGTCGACCTGCCCACCAGGTCGACTGGGGAGTCGACCCTAGTGTCGACCTGGGGGTCGACCTCCCTGGTCGAGCCCAGGTGACCTGGGTGCATCAGTATGGCTTTTGGGCTGGGTTTTGGTGGCTAGGACGAGATCTGACGGCTCTAATCTGATTTAGGGTTAATCTAATGGCCTAAAACACCTAACTACTCTATAAATACACCCTAAGACTACCCTAATTCATACTAAAAATAGAAACAATGCCGTCATGCCATTAAAATGCAACTTGAAGGAGCCTCCATCAATTTGTAGAAGAAGATAGCATCTCAAATCAACCTCTAATCAACTCTAGCAACTTAATCTTCTTCTTAGGAGTGCTAATCAACAAGTTGTGAGTTTTCTATAGCCTTAATGACCAATTATTGAAATGATTATGATAGGATATAATGAGTTTATGGCTATGAATGTGGATCAATGCAAGTTATGCAAGTTATATGCTATGTGTTAATGATGTTATGCATGTTATGCAAGTTATATGCTATGTGTTAATGATGTTATGCATGTTATGCAAGTTATATGCTATGTGTTTGTGATGTTATGCAAGTTATGCAAGTCATATGCTACATGTTCATGATGTTATGCAAGTTATGCAAGTCATATGTTACATGTTCATGATGTTATGCAAGTTATGCAAGCTATATGCTATATGATCATGATGTTATGCAAGTGTTCATGATGCTAGTTGCTATGATAAACATTGATCCATTATGACACCATGATTATGCAAGTTTGGTGTATGATTATATGCAAGTTCATATATGATATGTTATGCAAGTTTGGTGTATGATTATATGCAAGTCCATATATGACATGTTATGCAAGTTTGGTGTTTGATAATATGCAAGTAACATGTGCAAGTTTACACCTTAGTATGATATGCATACATATGCAAGTTAACCCCTTTGTATGTCTTACATACATATGCAAGTTTACCCCTTTGTATGACATGAATAACTTATGCAAGTTAACCTCCTTATGACATATGTGATTCATGCAAGTTTGGGTTGATTATTTATGCTAGTTGGGTTTGATGCTATATGCATGTTGACACCTTTAAACCCATGTTGATGCTAATGTTATGCAAGTTGAACCCATTATATTTGTGATGAATCTTCCCTTTTATGTCATGCTAGCGAATTACGTGGGGGACGATGGGGTTAATATACATGTTAATGAAATGGTGTGAAGTTGGTATGATTATGCATACCATAAAGTAGATGGACATAATTGAGTCAATTATGTACATCGTTAAAATTGGAATTAATTAGGGAAAATTAATTCGGGGGTGATTAATTAGGTGTAATTAATCGACTAAGACACGAGGTTGGACCCTTTTGTAGCGTAAGACTTCCCGGAACCAACCGGCAAATCCAGCGGCTACAAATGATTGGCCCAATGTGAGAGGTCTTAGGCACAAACTAAATACGTGACAAGTGTATAGACACGAGGTTAGACTCGGTTATGGCGTAAGGCTGCCCGGACCCAACCGGCAAATCCAGCTGCCATAAAAGATAGTCTAATGTGAGAGGTCTTTACAACAGTTACGTTTTTAATCAATTAAGAAACACTTAACCAGATAAGCATGTAGTGGGCATGAGGGGTTAAGTGGGTGCCTTGGGTGGCATGTGGAAATCAAGTAAGTGCCTTGGGTGGCATGAGGAAATCTAGTGCGTTGCCTTGGGTGGCAATAGAAAATACGATTAGAATACTTAACCAAGTGGAAACATGTAATTAAACATGATTAAAGGGTTAAGTGGGATGCACTAGATAAATTGACAAGCTTAGGTGGTAGCTTGTGGGGGCCCATTTCAACCAGTAACCCATATGTATCTTATTGGGCTCGACCCATGTCGAGGACGGGACACGCGTACTGGGCTTGATTATAAGAGGCCAAAATGGGTTAGCGGTGGCAACACAAGTCCAACGGGTTTCATATGCGTGTGTGGACCCGGGCTGGTAGGTAAGACGTTGTTGCATCGTGTAGGTATAAGCCATGCACCATTTGTTGTATCGGGTTGCCACTTTGGGGAGTGATACACCCCATTGTGGGGCCAGCACGGGTATCTACGGTAGGGAGCCGATCGCTTGGGAGTAGTGGGTACACCTAGTGGAGATAGGGGCAGATGGCACCTATGTAGTCAGCTAGGGGTACACGAAACTACTGGGTAAATTCTCTAAGTCCTTGGGTGGGATCAACCTTTAAGTAGGAATGACTGGTGTGGTGCAGTTAGTAATTATCCTTGGGTGGGTAGATGCGTCTTTACCGTTACCTTAGTTCACCTTATGTCTAGTTGGCTACTTAGTGTAGTCATTTATCCCCAGTCATCCCGTACCAAGTTTATATCATACCCTAATTACTTTAATGATTGTGTTGTTAAAGTTATAAGGCTCACTCAGACTTATGTCTGACCCCGTTGTTTTTATCTTTTTCCCCCTTAGGTCCTCAGGTTTGGCCTAGCACTAGTGGACTTTGATCAGATTTCTTTATCTATCTTTTGGAGCTTGGACCGTGATGTAAAGCCCAGCTTATCTTTTCTATTATGGCTATTGTTTATGTAGTGGGATTATGTACTTATGTTTTTACCAGGATGGGTATTTAGTACTTGACTCTTTATGGTGTTGTAACTAAACATGTTTACCTTCTGCTGCAATGAAATGATGTTTTAGATTTTCAAGTATTTATATCTGTCTTGTTGTAATTTTTCTGTTCTATATTCACTTAAAATGCTCCACCAAAGTTAAGGCATTCCCTTAGCGAGTGACCTTAGCGGGTGTGGGGTGTTACAATAATAAACTTGGGAATCAATAATATTTATCAATTATTACTAAATAATTAATAGTTAATAAGTAGTAATTTATTTTTAATAGTTAATGTATGTTAACTACTTATTAATTAATAGTAACATAAGCTTTTAATTAGTATTACTCTCGATTAAAATTAACTAAGTAGAAATAAGTAAAAGTTAATTAATAACTATTATTAATAAGTAATATTTGATTTGGTATTAACTATTTCAGTAGTTTTAATAAATATACCAGAATTACTGAATTTAGTGACACTTTTTTTGTGACGAAATTTTGCATCATTGAATTGCAACGAATTAGCACATGTCACGGTATATCTTATTTGTTTTTATTTTAAAGTAAACAAATATTTAATATTTAGTAATATTAACATTTAAGAATAATAAATAATTAATATTCGATAATAGTTTTATAAAATAATACTAATTATTATTAATAGCTATTAGATAATTAATAAATAGTAGTTATTATTTAATATTTACTGTTGAATATTTAGTAGTAAATAATCAGTAACATGCAAAATATTTAATAGTAAATAATCAATAACATGTACTAGTAATTAACTTTTAATAGTTAGTAATATTCTTATTTTTTTTGGTAGAAAAGAGAAAACATTTTTATGCAAAATGGTGGAAAAGTGGTTGTCTATATCAATGCAAAACGATGAAAAGCGGTAAAACTGAAATTTTTACTCCAAAATAATCGGTCTTGCATTTCTAGTGCATTCCGTGGGCTGTCCTCTCGTGTTCTCTGTCGTATGTCAAAATCGGTCCCCAAATTCTCATCCTAAAAAAAACCTATGCCTCAACAAACTGCAATTGCTACTGCCGATCCACTGATTTAGTGATTTGATGGCGATGGAGCGGATCCATGATTTGATTTGCTTTCTCCTACCTCCGGTCATCTACCGTTTGGCCTAGAATTGCCATCCACCTCTAGATTTGCTTTCACATTCTTCCTCCATTTTATCCCAAAAGCATTCAAAATTAGGTAATTTCAATTATTTATCGATTGCTTCAAACATATGTGTAACAACCCGGAATTTTGGAACCAATTTAAAATTTTTATTTTAGAAATTTTAATATTTTAAATAATAACAACTAAAAATTTATTTTAATCTAAGTTAAAACGAATAAATTTAATTTAATTATAAAAGGAGTTTGAAATGGCATGGCAGTTCGAAAATTTGATTTTAAATTTCAATTTAATGTACAGAATTCATTTTAAATCAGAATTGGAAGAAACAAGAAATATTTGAACCTATTTAATCATATCTTTCTAATGAATCTGAAAAACTGAGATTTTACTTTATAAATTGTAAGTTATGTCCAGTTTAAAATTCAGAAAATTCGCTATAGAATTTATGTATATATTAATTTAGAGTATAGCCCTTAAAAATAGCCATTTTGCAAATGACCTCCATTTTCAACGAAACCACTTTTGTTGGAACCGGAATGTCAAATTATTGCTAGGTATAAATTTTCATAATTTTTAGAGTTAATATGTGAGCGTGGCAGAAGAAAACGTGTTTTGTTAGTTTTAGTCAAATTTAATCGTCATGAAAAAGGCCATTTTTTAAACGGTCTCGAAATTTGACAAAATTAATTTTGTTAGGACCGTATCGTCAAAACATAACTAGAAATAATTTTTCTGGAATTTTTAGAGTCAGTATGTGGCCTCGGTAATTAAAATGTACGATCAAATTAAATAATTAAATGTTTTATATTTTAAACTTAAGAAAAGTGGGCTGAGACGATCAAACGGGCTGACGGGACCTAGTCCATTATGTCCGAAACGGGGGTATTTGGTTAGGGACATCTCTTGTTGGGCTGGAATTGGAGCTATTATAGGCTAACGGTTTTTTTTAGAATTAAAGTATTAAAATATTATAAATATAGTACAATAAACAAATTAGAAAACCCTAATTCTAATGTCCATAGCCGCCGACTTCTAGCAATGAACAGCAGTAAAACTCCAGATTTCTCTCACCTCGTTCTCCTAATCTGCACAACTAAATTCAAATCTCCAAATACATAATCGAAGAGCTCCTTGAGTGCCATGAAATCAACGGTAATGATCAGACAAGGCGCTGCGGATTTCTCGATTTTGGTGCTCTAAGCCATGGCGTTTGGGGGCCTTTCTATCGCGATGGAGAGGCCGAGTTCGGTGAGTCTGAGGGTGGTGTTGAGCGGCGGTTGGGCGCGCAGGGTGGTGATGAATGATGGTGGTCCGGTGGTGTATTTGGCGGCGCGCAGGTGGAAGTCTCGTGGAGGTTGGTTTGCTATTGCTTTTGTTTGTGGCCTTGTTTGTTTAGGCTGTGTAATTGGGGTGCCGGTTTCTTCACAGCATGGTATTGGAGGCAGAATATCTTCTGGAACTATTTATTTGCTGCTGAGTTAGTGTGGGTTTGTGCACCCTTTGTATAATGCGTTGCAGTTGTTGTCTGGCTTTTTCATGTTTAAGCTCCATCCCTATGTCAGTGGCTCGGTTGTGATGTGATCGTTTGTGTAGTGGCATGCTTTGTGGAACAGCTTGCGTGCTTTTTTTTGGTGTCCTTGATTGTTAAGGCTGTGTATTTGGGGTGCTGATGTTCTTCTTCATAGCACGGTTTTGGAGGCAGATCTTCTATTGGAACTATTTCTTTGCTGCTGATTTGTTGTGGCTCTGTGCGTCACCAGATCTATCTATCTCAATATTGTCAAGCGACTAAATGCAACTCTTGAGCTCAAGCAATCAATCCCGTTTGGTGCTCAGCTCCTCCGATTTGTTATTACAGCAAGTTCAGGCCTTCCTTTAGGTATGCGCTATCTCACCTCCGTGATGCGGTAATGAATCGTTTTGGGGTTTGGCGGCTCGTTTTGTGTAATTGCTTGGTTATGGCAGTTTTGTTGTTGGCTTAGTGGTTTTTGTGTCAGGTAGTCTTAGATCTTTTGATGTTTGGTATGACTCCCTGTGTGGAGGTGATATTTCTCCCTGCGTTGAGTTGTGTTGTAGCCCGGCTTCAGTGTTGTAAACCTTTTAAGGCTGAAGTGGCCGGTCCACTATAAAAACTGCTGTATCCTTTTATTTTAAATATATAAATATATGCTTTATGAAAAAAAATGTAATTAATAATTTCTAATTGATATTAAATTAATTATTAAAGTAATTAATATTCAAAACCCCATAACTTGTTCAATACTCGGCAGAATTCAATGAAACTGATTGCGTTAGAATCACGATGAAGAGATATACGTTTCTAGACTAAATGGAACCAATTCTAAGCTGATAAAATTTTGGCCAAATTTTCAGATCTGAACCATTCAGATTTAAACGACGGTGAGAAATCTATTTATCTTTTTTTAGTAATTAGAAATAATTCTGATTTCATTACCATCAATCTACAGTTAAGTCCTGTTTGTTATTATTTATGATTGTTCTGTGCTGGATGTAATATATAGATCTATTCGTTTGGTGATGTTATATGGTGATAAAATTGTTAAACATTTTTGTTGTTTTTGTTAAATCAAAATATTCAACAAAATTGGAGTATCACCTTTATTATATTGAGTTAGAAATAAATTTGCAATAAAAATGAATCATACATTTTGTCACTTTGATCGAATTAGAATTTTCAATCAAAATGAAATATTCCCTTTTATACATTTTTGTTGAATCAAAACTTTCAACAAAAATAAATATCACTTTTGTTATTTTGATTGAATTAGAATTTTTAATCAAAATGAAAAATATCACTTTTGCTATTTGATTGAAATAGGATTATCAATCAAAATGAAATATACCACTTTTGTTATTTGATTGAATTAGAATTGTCAGCCAAAATGAAATATCAAATTTTGTCATTTTGTTGAATTAGACTATTCAACAAAAATCAAAAATAAATTTCTATCATTTTATAGAATTACTATAAAAATAGAAATTTTCATTTTTGGTTAGAAATGTACAAAAGAATTGAAATATCATTTTTGGTTAGAAATGTGCACAAGAATTAAAATATCATTTTTAGTTAGAAATGTTTTATTAGAATAAAAAAGGTCTCTTTAGTGAGAAATGTTTATTTAGATCTAAAATAACATTTTTGTTATAAAATGTTGCATTAGAAATAAAATGTCATTTTTGTATAAAATATGATATTAGGATAAAAATGTCAATTTGCTTAGAAATGTTGCATTAGAAATAAAATACCTTTTTGTTATAAATGTTGCATTAGAAACAAAATAACATTTTATATAGAAATGTAACATTTGATTAAAAATAAAATTTTATATAGAAATGTCACACTGGATTAAAAATAACATTTCATATAGAAATGCCACGTTAGAGTAAAAATACCGTTTTTGTTATGAATTGTCATGATAGATAAAAATAACATTTTGTTAGATAATGTTATGTCAAAATTAAAAATAACATTTTTTTGTAAAATGTTATGTCAAAATAACATTTTGATTAGAAAATGTCAAGTGGAATAAATTGTCACTTTTGTCAAATTTAGAATTGACATATAAATTTGACACTTTTGTTAAAATTAGAATTAACATATCATTTTTGTTAAAATTACGATTGACAATATAAAATCGTCATTTTTGTTAAATAGAAATTGTAAACAAATAAAATTATCATTTTTATTTGTTAAGATTGGATTAGAAATTGTAAACAAATAAAATCATCATCTTCTATTTATCAAGTTGAATTAGAAAATGTATGCATATAAATTACTCTTTTATTTGTCATGTTAAAAATAGAAGTATGTGTACAAATAAATATTCATTTTTATTTGTTATGTTAAATATAGGAAATTTGTATGTAAACAAAATATTCTTTATATTTGACACTAGAAGTGTAGAACATGTTATGAAAATAAATTATTTTTTCATATTGTCATTTTAACATTGAAACCACGTCATGTAAATAAATTGTCTTCTCATGCTGTCATTAGAAATTAGAAAATGTCATTATAGTAGATAATGTCATGTTTATCAGGATAGTTAAAATAATGGTAATATTAATATTGAAACAAAATTATAAATATTTATTTATAATTTAAACTGTGAAAATTAGTTAAATAGAAATAATCAAACCGAATTATGATTGGTTAAATTCATTATCCGCCGATTTATTTGTGCAACTGTTGTTGTTTGAAAACCCCACACGGGTGTTTGGATGATATTTGACCTACACTAATCCCAATATTTAGTTATATGTTAGTTGATGGATTGACAGCCTGTGATGAGCGTTATTTATTTATTCTAATGCACACACAGTTATAAGTTTCACTCTGGATGTGAATGGATTGTTTAATGATTATTTATCATTACTGTTATATACATATGCAATGTATGAAATCCATATGACCGAATTTATATGGTAATTGATTGAGTCGCATTCCAATTCAGAATATTTTTAATAAAACAATATTTTAAAATAAAGAGCATCTTTCCATAAAGAACATTTTATAGTAAAGAATCTTGTAAATAAAGAGTATTTTAAAATAATGAATATTTTAGAATAATATTCAATGAAGAATAAAAATATTGAAATATAAAGCCGTGTTATATAGGAACGCTATTTTTAACCCAAACGGGTTTATCGATCGATTTTATAATGAATATAAGAAGAAGTGATTTATAAATCTAATATTTTGAAAATATAAATATTTTAATATGAAAAAATATAGAATGTCCAATTTTGCTTTAAAATTTAAAATGAAGTTAAAATCATTTTAAAACAAATTTATAAACATTCTATAATTACGTTTTAAATAGAAATCGATGATATATTATATATATTTATATAATGGCATGAATATAACGCGCCGCGCAGCGACCGTTCGCGAATTTCGGCCATTAACTTCAGATTGATGTAATGGGAGATCCGATCGTCGGATTCTCCTAAAATCGGAACTGTTGGGTTCATATCAAAAAGAGCTTTCCAATGAATATAAGAGTTTTAAAATCTAACGGTTGGATTTGGAATTATGTCCAAATCAAATTTGGAAAAGGTCGTTGTAAGTGCAGTTCAGTGGCCGTTATTGGAAACCGACTGTAAAGGCCTTAATAAAATTACTAAAATTTTTGAAAAAGTATGTAAAATCATAATAAATGATCTGAAAAGATTTTGAATGAAAAATTTCATATTTAAAAAAATAAAAATATGTTTTTATCGAAATGAACTAGTTATTAACAAGAATAAATCTTTAAATTAAGATTTAATGTAGTTTTTCAATTAATTGATATTTAATTGGAATTAAATAGAATAAATTGGATTTTTGGGTTTGTTGTGAATGGTGTCTTAAATAACACTATTCTTAAACCCCATAAGGAAAGAATAAATCTTTTTAAGATTATTAGAGTTTCCAATTATATTTAGTAATTAGAATAAAATCAAATGTGAATGGGTTTATTGTGAGCTGTGTTTTAAGCGACATCTGTTCTTTAACCCAATTGACAGTGGAAATGTAATTTGAAATTTATAAATCTTTTTATTTAGATTTAATGGAAATTTTCCAAAGTAATGTTTTCCAATTTAATATATTGAATTGGAATTGAATGGAATTCGATTTAATAATAACCGAGATAAGCTTCTGTAAAAGAAGAACGATACTATATATCGAATTTAAGAGGCTTTGTCGTTATTCCATTTATATTATTAGTCTGATATAGAAATTTATATCGATCATATATTGATTTGATTTCGGTGAAAATTCCATATTTAATGGAAGATAATTTTGGGTTTACCGTGAACTGTGTTTTAAATGACATTAGTTCTTTAACCCTGTTAAAGATAAGATTAATTTCTTAAATTTTAAATAATCATTAAATAATGATTTTTTATATTAAAACCAAATTGGAGTTTTAATAAATCTTTAAGAAGAAAGATTTAAGAATAAATTTAAAGAATTTATCTTTGATAGAATAATGTGAATACTTTATTAAAAGAATATTCTGAATTGGAATGAGGCATTTGATGTGTTTTTATAACATTTGATTTTTGATCATAAAATACGTGAATTATTCAGGAAGACCGGGTTTAACCCATTCTGAATAATTACTGCAATGATTAAAAGTCGAAGATAAAGACGGTGGTTGAAGACCGGCGATCTTCACATCGAATGGATGACTACTGATGCCTTTGATAGGAGTTGCTGCCTAGAAAGGGTTACAGTGGTAGTTGTCCAGACGTACTTTTTGATTGTCCAGACAAGCAGTGCCTCTCTTCCGTATTAGACATACGGGACGAGGAATAAGTTGACTCCGGTTTCGTTCAGACCCAGAACGGACTTGTAAATGGATGTGTGTCTGACATTGGATTTCATTTCATGTAAATTAAATTGATTTCTATTTAATATATATCTGTGGTGGTGGAGAATTTATTCTCTTGCTTAACACTCTTCTCTGAGACGCACGAGCTCAGAGGTTATATATTGGTAGTGATCGATCGCATGACGTGAATTGTCAATGTAGCACGCCAAGATGCAATTGGTCAAGGCTTTGTTGAAAAGCAGAGCCTTGGGATGATCAAAGCCTAGCCTATTTCGGCATAGCATTGTGCATAACATTACCTCGCGAGCCTCACACCTCGGTAAGAGTCAGAAATGGGACAAGGGAACGCAGAGAGTGCACACGTTTCTTTCTTGCTAAATGTGGTGTTAGTGTTTTTAGAAGACCCGACGTTTTTACTTATGTGGTTGAAGTATTATGAGGCGCCTCAGATTTATTGGTCGATTGTGACCATTTTATAGTTCACTAAAACCGGGGAACGTGTGTTCAGGCATAACTAATCCACTAACATATTTGTGGACCGGCCCTGTAGGATCCAAGGGTTCACTGCGGGGGATCCTGAGACATTGCTAGAGTGTCTCGAATCAGTAAGGAGATCGTTTCTGGCCTTGACTCATGATGGAAATCCAACTTCCAATACGACATCATGCATTTTTCATGCATTTTTGATTGTAGAACTAGTATGGCGACATGTAGAGTGGGGTACTATGCCGTCTATGATCGATACATTTTGATTGAAATTGTTTTTGAAAACCTAGACACACTAATAATAATATCAAATCCATTTTATACATATCAAGCATTTTTGACCATTATAAGGTAAAAGTCTATCCTTCAGTTTGTGTTGCATTGTGTGATGGGACTTGAGTCTTATAATGGTTTCATTTTTTTAAAAAGCATTGCGTTGTTTAATGATTTACTTTATTTCATGCACTGGCAATCCAATGGAGTAAACATGTTCCACATTAGCGGCGTGGTCCTGTGATTAGCCTTATTATTAGATAAGTTAAGTTAGATTTCTTATACTAGTCCCATGACTGACCCATAGTTTGTTTCACTTTGCAAACTCGGGTGCCTTCTTTTTCACATGGGCAGTTGAGTAGCTTATTTTGCAGATATATTGAGTAGGATTCTGGATCGAAGCTTAAAGCCGTGTCTAGAGCATTGATAGACTTCCGCTGTATCAGTTTATTCATTTTCGTTGCAATGTATTAAATTATTGTAAAGTATTCTTCCGCTGTATTATATCGATGTACTCTGATATTTTGTACTCCGATGTAGCATTTTTATAATGTTTATAAAAGTCTTCTGTTATTTGTTCTAATGTGTTGTATTCCCAGAGTTAGTGTATTCAGTTTTTGAACGGTCTTGGTCGATTTTGCGATCGATTAGGTCCGGGCGAAATTCGAGTCGTTACAGTTGGTATCAGAGCTCTGGTTAGCTCAAATCTTTAGGGTACAACTCGTTAGAACTGAACCAAAGACTCATCAGAGTTAGGAATAGTAATATCCTATAAAAGAATACTCATTAGAGATAGGATCAGTAGTATCCTAGAATGAGAAAAATCGTTAGAGATGGTGTTAGAAATGCCGAAGAATGAGTTAAGACTGACAAGTTTATAATTAACGTATTTGTGATTATATACAATTCGATCTTAGAAAATATGATTTTTGAATATATAAAAGTTAATCAACTAATAAGACTATAGAAACCAATAAAAGAATGAAAATTTAGTGGTTGGTTAAACTACTTTTAGCTTTTTCCTTTTCGAGGACGAAAAGATTTTAAGTGGGAGAGATTGTAACAACCCGGAATTTTGGAACCAATTTAAATTTTTTATTTTAGGAATTTTAATGGATTTTTAATATTTAAAATGAGTTATTTTAAACAATAACGACTAAAAATTTATTTTAATCGAAGTTAAAATGAATAAATTTAATTAAATTATAAAAGAAGTTTGAAATGGCACGACAGTTTGAAATTTTGATTTTAAATTTCAATTTAATGTACAGAATTCATTTTAAATCAGAATTGGACGAAACAAGAAATATTTGAACCTGTTTAATCATATCTTTCTAACAAATCTGAAAAACAAAGATTTTACTTTATAAATTGTAAGTTAATTCCAGTTTAAAATTCAGAAAAGTCACTGTAGAATTTATATATATATATTATTTAAAATATAGCCCTTAAAAATAGCTATTTTGCAAACGACCTCCGTTTTCAACGAAACCACTTTTGTTGGAACCGGAATGTTAAATTATTACTAGGTTTAAATTTTCATAATTTTTAGAATTAATATGTGAACGTGGCAGAAGAAAACATGTTTTGTCAGTTTCAGTCAAATTTAGTCGACTTGAAAAGGGCCATTTTTCAAACGGTCTCGAAATTCGACAAAATTAATTTTGTTAGGACCGTATCGTCAAAACATAACTAGACATAATTTTTCCGGAATTTTTAGAATCAGTATGTGGCCTCGGTAAATTAAAATGTACGATCAAATTAAATAATTAAATGTTTTATATTTTAAATTTAAGAAAAGTGGGCTGAGACGATCAAACAGGATGATGGGACCTAGTCCATTGTGTCCGGAACGGGGGTATTTGGCTAGAGACATCTCTTGTTGGGTTGGAATTGGAGCTATTATAGGCTAACGGTTTTTTTTTCAGAATTAAAGTATTAAAATATTATAAATATAGTACAATAAACAAATTAGAAAACCCTAATTCTAATGTTCATAGCCACCGCCTTCTAGCAATGAACGGCAGTAAAACTCCAGATTTCTCTCACCTCGTTCTCCTAATCCGCACAACTAAATTCAAATCTCCAAATACATAATCGAAGAGCTCCTTGAGTGCCATGAAATCAACGGTGATGATCGGACAAGGCGCTGCAGATTTCTCGATTTTGGTGCTCTAAGCCATGGCGTTTGGGGGCCTTTTCTGTTGCCATGGAGAGGCCGAGTTTGGTGGGTCTGAGGGTGGTGTTGGGCGCGCAGGAGGGTGATGAACGATGGTGGTCCGGTGGTGTATTTGGCGGTACGCAGGTGGAAGTCTCGTGGAGGTTGGGTTCGGCTATTACGTGATGTACAGGAAGGAAGAAGAAAGGGATTTATCCCTTAGCAATGTAATTAAGAATTTCTAATTAATATTAAATTAATCATTAAAGTAATTAATATTCAAAACCCCATAACTTGTTCAATACTCGGCAGAATTCAACGAAACTGATTGCGTTAGAATCACGACGAGGAGATTTCCATTCAGTCTAGACTGAATGGAACCAATTCTGAGCTGATAAAATTTTGGCCAATTTTTCAGATCTGAACCATTCAGATTTAAATGATGGTGAGAAATCTATTTATCTTTTTTTTTAAATAATTAAAAATAATTCTGATTTCATTGTCATCAATCTACAGTTAATTCCTGTTTGTTATTATTTATGATTGTTCTGTGCTGGATGTAATATATAGATCGGTTTGTTTGGTGATGTTATGTGGTGATAAATAGTTAAACATTTTTTTTGTTTTTGTTGAATAAAAATATTCAACAAAATTGAAGTATCACCTTTATTATTTTGAGTTGGAATTAAATTTGCAATAAAAATGAATAATCACTTTGATCGAATTAGAATTTTCAATCAAAATAAAATATTCCCTTTTATAAATTTTTGTTGAATCAGAATTTTCAACAAAAATAAATATCACTTTTGTTATTTTAATTGAATTATAATTTTCAATCAAAATGAAAAATATCACTTTTGCTATTTGATTGAAATAGGATTATCAATCAAAATGAAATATACCACTTTTGTTATTTGATTGAATTAGAATTGTCAGTTAAAATGAAATATCAAATTTTGTCATTTTTTGAATTAGAATATTCAACTAAAATGAAATATTAATTTCTATCATTTTATGGAATTAATATAAAAATAGAAATGTTCATTTTTGGTTAGAAATGTATATAAGAATTAAAATATCATTTTTGGTTAGAAATGTACATAAGAATTAAAATATCATTTTTAGTTAGAAATGTTTTATTAGAATAAAAAAGGTCTCTTTAGAGAGAAATGTTTATTTAGAACTAAAATAATATTTTTGTTATAAAATGTTGCATTAGAAATAAAATGTCATTTTTGTATAAAATATTATATTAGGATAAAAATGTCAATTTAGTTAGAAATGTTACATAAGAATAAAAATACCATTTTTTTATAAATGTTGCATTAAAAATAAAATAACATTTTATATAGAAATGTAACATTTTATATAGAAACGTCACATTTGATTAAAAATAACATTTTATATAGAAATGTCACACTGGATTAAAAATAGCATTTAATATAGAAATGTCATATTAGTGTAAAAATATCTTTTTCGTTATGAATTGTCATGATAAAAAAAATAACATTTTGTTAGATAATGTTATGTCAAAATTAAAAATAACATTTTGTTAGAAAATGTTATGTCAAAATAACATTTTGATTAGAAAATGTCAAGTGGAATAAATTGTCACTTTTGTCAAATTTAGAATTGACATATAAATTTGACACTTTTGTTAAAATTAGAATTGACTTATAAAATTGTCATTTTTGTTAAAAGTATGATTGACGATATAAAATCATCATTTTTGTTAAATAGAAATTGTAAACAAATAAAGTTATCATTTTTATTTGTTAAGATTAGATTAGAAATTGTAAACAAATAAAATCATCATCTTCTGTTTGTCAAGTTGAATTAGAAAATGTATGCAAATAAATTACTCTTTTATTTGTCATGTTAAAGATAGAAGTATGTGTACAAATAAATATTCATTTTTATTTGTTATGTTAAATATAGGAAACTTGTATGCAAACAAAATATTCTTTTTATTTGACAATAGAAGTGTAGAACATGTTATGAAAATAAATTATCTTTTCATATTGTCATTTTAACATTGAAACCATGCTGTAACACCCCACATCTGTTAAGGTCACTCACAAAGGGAATGCCTTAACTTCAATGGAGTATTATGGGTACTGGCACAGAAATATTACAAGACAGACATATATAAAACAGCGGAAAATAAAGTGGAAGTACATTTATTAAATATAAATGTTTACAAGAAAAGCCTATGTTTGCAAGAAAAGCCCATCAACTTCCAATACCCAATTTCATAGTTAAAATATCTATCTTGCTCAAAAACAAAGAAGCATAAAAAACAAACTGCAGTATTCCCCAATAAAGCAAAGCACGCCATAGCCAAGAGAAATCCAAGCCATACATGAAAGAGCCTTGGAACTTGGTAAGATCCGAACTAAGCTGTATTCCCACCCTGTGAACCTGGGGGGGAAACGGAAGAAAAAGAGGCGAAACAAAACGGGTCAGTCATAAAGACTGAGTAAGTCCTAGTGACTTTCAGCATAAAAATGAGTAAAGATAACATGGCATTAATAAACTGAAAGTAAACATAAGCATGATGACAAGGTAGGCAAGATAAACTAAGATAACAAGATAAACTATGATAACAAGATAAACTAAGGTAACAAGATAAACTTCGGGCACGATGAAACAAGTATAACATCCCATAATTCCTATCAAGTATCCCACCGCATGGTTTCTATCAAGAGTAACATCGCAAGGTTTCTAAGCTTTACCATTAAAATGATATCTATTTGCTCTGCACCACCTAACTAGCATCCTCAGAAGTGTCTTACATGGAATGATCTGTACTCCTACTAGTATCCCAACTAGTGTCCTGTGTAACAAGGATCTGTACCCCCTACTAGTGTCCCAACTAGTAGCCCATGTTATATAATAATCACAACGTGATCCCAATCCCCGCAATTATGGTGGCCTTCAGGTGTACATCGATTTTGAGGATTCCACCTCGATCACCCCAATGGCCATGTATATATTCGATGCACCCTTACTACCTTATCGATTGGCTCCCTACTTGACCTAGTTCTCGTTTGTGTCACGCGGCCCCCTACTTGTAGATACCTGTGCTGGTCCCACCATGGGGTGTATCAAGTCCCATGGTGGCAACCCTGACACAATCAAGATGCACAACTTTATACCTACTGATGCCCAGTGGCTAAATTTTCTGCGCCGAAGTGTGTGCACGCCCGCACTCCGTTAGAACCTGCACTACTGCACCAACCACCGCTAATTGACCTCTTATAATCAGCCCAGTAATCGTGCCCCCCCCCTGCCTAGCTTAGGGTCCGTTGATACCTAATGTGGGTTACTGCTGAAATGGTTCCCTGTTACTAGGTTTTTCTAATGGTTAAGTCTATGGGCTTATATTCTCTGATATTACCCACCAACCCTGATGTGTACTTAACCCCGCTACTGATGTGTATTTAATGGTTAAGTCTGTGGGCCTATATTCTCTGATATTACCCACCAACCCGATATGTACTTAACCCCGCTACTGATTCAAGCATGTGTATTTAATGGTTAAGTGTATGTGAGCCTATATTTACTAATATTACCCACCAACCCGATATGTACTTAACCCTTCTACTCGTTATGTTACCATGGTTAAGTGTTTACCTTAGTAAACTTAACCTTTCTCGCTTATTATGTTTGATTGGTTAAGTGTGGTTTATTAACTTAACCCCGTTCGTCTATCTGGTTACATTGGTTAAAAATTTCCTTGTTAACTTAACCCCATGTGTTACTTAACCCTACCACGCATCACATCAGATTGGTTAAGTGCATGTTAACTTAACCCCATCCACTAGTCATATTATAATAGTTAAGTGTTGTCAACTTATTCAAGTTAACTTAGCCCACCAGCTTGTCCTGTTATGTTGGTTAAGTGTTACTACTTAACCGCAACCACTTGTCTAATTAACCCATTGTATTAGTTAAGTGTTCTCATTAACTTAACCTCACTCTCTAGTCCAGTTTAATCATGTTATAGTGGTTAAACATTTGCTTAACCTTACCCACTCCCGTAGTCAACTTATTAAATTGGTTAAGTGTCTAGATTTACCTAATCATATTACTTAACCCACCCATTTATATCATATTGGTTAAGTGTTCTTATTTACTATTCGTATTTCCACATGTCACCAACTTAACCCCCATGTCCCACCACATGTTTATCTGGTTAAGTATTTCTTAATTCATTAAGGCCGTAACCTTATAAAGTCTCTCACATTAGACTGACATTTATGGCAGCTGGATTTGCCGGGCGGGTCCGGGCAGTCTTACACCATAAAAGAGTCTAACCTCGTGTCTTTACAACTGTCACGTTTTTAATTTGGGCCTGGGACCTCTCACATTGGGCTGACATTTGTGACTACTGGATTCGCCGGGCGGTTCCGGGCAGGTTTTCGTCACAAACGAGTCCAACCTCGTGTCCTAAGCATTGATTATCACTTATAATCTTTTACCCCAATTTGAATTTATTTCCCCTATTCAAATTATCAATTAATTCCTAATTTAACGATGTCCATAATTGACTCAATTATGTCCATCTATTAATGATATGCAAAATCATACCAATTTTACCACAATTTATCTTAGGCCATTAAAGTCAACTTATCTCAATTTATATTTATCCCTCCTTTAAGGCTATTACATGCCAACTACCCAAAACCTATTTAGGCGTGTTCATATTAGCCCCTTTTCAAGACATAAATTATCATATGTGTTTCAACCACAAATTTCACCTATTTAACATATGCCCAAGTTGTAGATTACATGTCCGTTTTACATATGCCTAATTCATTCCAAATTTACATATGTTCAATTCATGCCTGTTTACATGTATGCCAAATTTATATATGCCTAATCTTAGACAATTTTACATATATACCAAGTTTCATGCCTTTTTATACATATATCAAGATTCATAGTTTACATGTTTACAAAGCTATGCCCAATTCACATAGATCAATTTTTAGCCAAATATATGTATCAATATTCTTGCCATATTTTACATAGGTCAAGTTTCATACCAACTACATGTATTCCATGTTTTCATATTATACCTCCGATTCTACCAAACACATATATCCAACAAGGCAATATCCCAATATTTCCCCCGTATTCAATCGCACGCAAATCGCAGTTTAGGCCTAGGTCCGAAATTGACCAAGGTTCATCAAAAGAAAACAAATAGAGGGAAGGTAGAATTTTGCATAATAAATAGATCAGAGAGAAAAACAACATCATGATAGGAATAAAGATTAGAACTTGATGATAACATCATTACGAATCAAGAAAACTGCTGAATAAATCACAAACTTGTCATGAGAATAAAGGTAGACAAGTCTCAAAACTAAAGATTCAAAAAGCAACAGGAATAGATCATACTTAATCCAATTCCACTTTAATTCATGGCCACATTATAATTAAATATTTAAATCAGAAAGCAACTAGAACTTACAGAGAACGGCTAATGAATTAGGGAGTGAATTTGTCGTAGAAAGTTGCAGTGTCATTGATCTATCCTCTTGAATTTGTTGTAGAAGCATTGATCTTTGATTTGATTTGGGTTTGAACGCTTATGCTTTAATTTGGAGACGGCGGCCATGGCTCAAGAGAGATTCCAGCAGCATTTAGGTGTAAGAATGATTTGCGTGAGTTAGGCTAGGTCTAGGTGTTATTTTATAGGTGTAGGAAACTCATTTAGGCCATTAGATCAACCCTAGAGTCAATTCGGACCATCAAAACTCATCCCGGGCCTCAAAAATTGGTTCTGGGCCACCCCAGACCGACCAGGTCGACCTGTACAGAGGGGGGGGGGGGTCGACACTACAGTCGACCTGGGGGGGGGGGGGGGGGCAGGTCGACTATAGTGTCGACACTATGGTCGACCTGGGTCAGTCTGCCAGAAAGTCTGCTGAAATCTTGTTTTGGCCATATCTTGGTCATACGGACTCCGATTTTCGAAAACTTGGACTCTATTTCGCGTATTTTTCCGAGAGGAACGCAATGGTGATGTCCATTTTACCTAATTCCTGATTCTTGAATTAGTTATCCTTATTTTACTATCTTTTCCGTTACATACGCCGTTATCGAACTAAATTTTCTTCTCTTCCATGTATTAATTAATTCTCCTTATGCATCACCATTATTTACCTATCATAAGCATATTTTCATATATTTTATTTCGTTTTTAATTATATTAAAAAAATATGAGGTGTTACATTCTCCCATCCTTAAAGGATTTCGTCCCCGAAATCTTCAAGTTAAGAAAAATGTGTCCTACCATCCATCATCCATCTACTCAATCATCAATCACAGGCATTCATTGTCCTTAAGAGATTTCTAATGCTGTATGAACATATGCAAGAAGTGTGTGTATATGTTCCTTGTCTAATGCAAATGATTCGGCCTGATTGATCTTCTAAATGCAAAATATGTTTAGTGCCATGAGTCCAACATGTATGCAAATAGTCCTAGTCACATAAACACTGTATGTGTGCACAAACATCCATCCATATGCAACATTCACATGATAACACATTCAATTTCATCCACAAACAAGTGTAAACACTCATGCATATGCAATATGAAAGGTGATTGAGCTGATCTATGCATCCACGAGCAACCACTAGCAACCACTTGCAACCACTTGCAACCATCAATCATAACATGTCTCAAACACATGTTTACACCCAATTGTTCCTATCTAAAGGTATAGTCGAATGATAGAAGCAAGTAAAAACTTTGTGCCCATTAGGCAATGTCAAAACTGGAAATCTATGCCTTATATATATTGATTAGGAGAAGAACTCTCTAAGCATCAGCCCCGAAGACCGAAATCAACATCAGACTGACACCCAAAGAATTACTCAACCCAACCACTATATATGATTCTAGGAAACAAAGCATGATGGACTCCTTTTAGGTCACAAGGGAATCCCTTCCTAAGACCAACCCGTATCCTATAAAACCCAAAAAGTTTAGTCAACCCAACGAACACCCTCAAGCCCCAACATGTGTTACTAACAGATGAGTCATACTCCCTATGGGGTTTGCAACAGAAATTAGATTGAGGATAGGACCGAGAGGATATACACAAAAGATAGCATGTGAGTAAGCTCTATAGGAAAAGAGAGATCATGGATATACTCTTAAAAAGAGATATGATGCGCGAATCTAGTCTTCAATCTTCTAAGTCGCATTTCCTTGAGCTTAACTCCATTGTGCTTTGACCGTCTTTAACTACACATTTTCATAGCTTCTTAATTGTTGTTTCCAAAATATGGGTTGGAATCCATTTCACTTTTGCCTCTCGTTCCACTTTCACTTATTCTCCTCCTAGTATACTCGGCTCAAACATAACTGCGTACTCATGGTTTCATGCAAGCTCTCCAAAATTCACTAGTGAATCTTGGATCTCGTCCACTTACTATCAGGTATTCCACGTAGAAGAACTATCTCTTGGAAATGAATGCCAACCATGTTGCCAGATGTACTTACTAAGGTGATTCTCTACAACTCATGCATAAGCGAAATGACCCATCCGCCTTAGTGGCGAACATTACTTGAGCGGATTACGAATTACCAATAAATGTGTCCAGAGATTCTAGGTAACAAATCATGATAGAACCCTAAAGGTTACATGCGACTTCGAGGGTATTACCGAGGCAAGTCAAGAGTCTAACTACCCCATTTTTTTCAAAACCGAGAAGGTCACCCTTACTGGATAACCACTCCATTGCCCAAAACATAAACATTACTTCTAGACTCAACATTTAGCATAGACATTCTCAAATCCAAACAAGTAATGAATAAATGAGCCGATTTCCCCAACAAGGCTTGAGACAAAAATGGGATCCTCTACTATGCTAGTACTAAGGTGCAGAGACTCAACTTTCGAAGCAGAATTAAAAGGATGCGATATACAAAAACAAAGTTCTAGTGGGATGATATAAAGGAAAAGCTAAACTTTTAACAGGAACGTTACCACTCTCTTAGGTACGCTAGTGGTGAGAGCATTCAATTGCCCTCTCGACGATCTTGTCCTTTGCCCTTGTCCTATAATACTTAACTGCATGTCTCTTCTTACTAAAGATACTCTCTCTTGTCATGGGTTTTAGTATTCTTTCATTTTGGCCCCTTTCCTTTCACCTTTTTCCTCCTTCGTGGATTAAGCCATTTCAACAAGTTTCTCATCCTTATGTTCTTACTATCCTTGTATAGCTTGTTGACAAGTCTCGAAGCTACCTCCAACGCACGACACTCTACCCAACTTGAAATAAGATTAGACGCAGATGGAACTACCACGGCTACAGACGGAGGTTGGGCACTCCTTTGCCCTCCGACATGTGTCAGATGCCAACGAAACTATGGTGAAAAGAGAAAGAAGAGATTTCAAGAGAGAATCAAAAGATAGTGCATATGGCTTTGGGGAATATGCCTTTTAATTAAAACAAAATTTTCTTGAAAATTTGCTTCTTTGTAAATGTTTTGAAAATAATTTTAGAAGGTTTTTGAAAACTTTTGCCCAGTCTGGTAACCTTCGGCTCTGATACCAAATGTAACACCCCACATCTGTTAAGGTCACTCACAAAGGGAATGCCTTAACTTTAATGGAGTATTATGGGTACTGGAACAGAAATATTACAAGACAGACATATATAAAACAGCGGAAAATAAAGTGGAAGTACTTTAAATCATTTATTAAATATAAATGTTTACAAGAAAAGCCTATGTTTACAAGAAAAGCCCATCAACTTCCAATACCCAATTTCATAGTTAAAATATCTGTCTTGCTCAAAAACAAAGAAGCATAAAAAACAAACTGCAATATTCCCCAATAAAGCAAAGTAAGCCATAGCCAAGAGAAATCCAAGCCATACATGAAAGAGCCTTGGAGCTTGGTAAGATCTGAACTAAGCTGTATTCCCACCCTGTGAACCTGGGGGGGGGGGGAACGGAAGAAAAAGAGGCGAAACAAAACGGGTCAGTCATAAAGACTGAGTAAGTCCTAGTGACTTTCAGCATAAAAGTGAGTAAAGATAACATGGCATGAATAAACTGAAAGTAAACATAAGCATGATGACAAGGTAGGCAAGATAAACTAAGATAACAAGATAAACTATGATAACAAGATAAACTAAGGTAACAAGATAAACTTCGGGCACGATGAAACAAGTATAACATCCCATAATTCCTATCAAGTATCCCACCGCATGGTTTCTATCAAGAGTAACATCGCAAGGTTTCTAAGCTTTACCATTAAAATGATATCTATTTGCTCTGCACCACCTAACTAGCATCCTCATAAGTGTCTTACATGGAATGATCTGTACTCCTACTAGTATCCCAACTAGTGTCCTGTGTAACAAGGATCCGTACCCCCTACTAGTGTCCCAACTAGTAGCCCGTGTTATATAATAATTACAACGTGATCCCAATCCCCGCAATTATGGTGGCCTTCAGGTGTACATCGATTTTGAGGATTCCACCTCGATCACCCCAATGGCCATGTATATATTCGATGCACCCTTACTACCTTATCGATCGGCTCCCTACTTGACCTAGTTCTCGTTTGTGTCACGCGGCCCCCTACTTGTAGATACCTGTGCTGGTCCCACCATGGGGTGTATCAAGTCCCATGGTGGCAACCCTAACACAATCAAGATGCACAGCTTTATACCTACTGATGCCCAGTGGCTAAATTTTCTGCGCCGAAGTGTGTGCACGCCCGCACTCTGTTAGAACCTGCACTGCTGCACCAACCACCGCTAATTTGACCTCTTATAATCAGCCCAGTAATCGTGCCCCACCCTGCCTAGCTCAGGGTTCCGTTGATACCTAATGTGGGTTACTGCTGAAATGGGTCCCCATTACTAGGTTTTTCTAATGGTTAAGTCTATGGGCTTATATTCTCTGATATTACCCACCAACCCTGATGTGTACTTAACCCCGCTACTGATGTGTATTTAATGGTTAAGTCTGTGGGCCTATATTCTCTGATATTACCCACCAACCCGATATGTACTTAACCCCGCTACTGATTCAAGCATGTGTATTTAATGGTTAAGTGTATGTGAGCCTATATTTACTAATATTACCCACCAACCCGATATGTACTTAACCCTTTTACTCGTTATGTTACCATGGTTAAGTGTTTACCTTAGTTAACTTAACCTTTCTCGCTTATTATGTTTGATTGGTTAAGTGTGGTTTATTAACTTAACCCCATTCGTCTATCTGGTTACATTGGTTAAGAATTTCCTTGTTAACTTAACCCCATGTGTTACTTAACCCTACTACGCATCACATCAGATTGGTTAAGTGCATGTTAACTTAACCCCATCCACTAGTCATATTATAATGGTTAAGTGTTGTCAACTTATTCAAGTTAACTTAGCCCACCAGCTTGTCCTGTTATGTTGGTTAAGTGTTACTACTTAACCGCAACCACTTGTCTAATTAACCCATTGTATTAGTTAAGTGTTCTTATTAACTTAACCTCACTCTCTAGTCCAGTTTAATCATGTTATAGTGGTTAAAAATTTGCTTAACCTTACCCACTCCCTTAGTCAACTTATTAAATTGGTTAAGTGTCCAGATTAACCTAATCCTATTACTTAACCCACCCATTTATATCATATTGGTTAAGTGTTCTTATTTACTATTCGTATTTCCACATGTCACCCACTTAACCCCCATGTCCCACCACATGTTTATCTGGTTAAGTATTTCTTAATTCATTAAGGCCGTAACCTTATAAAGACCTCTCACATTAGACTGACATTTTTGGCAGCTGGATTTGCCGGCCGGGTCCGGGCAGTCTTACACCATAAAAGAGTCTAACCTCGTGTCTTTACAACTGTCACGCTTTTAATTTGGGCCGAGGACCTCTCACATTGGGTTGACATTTGTGACTACTGGATTCGCCGGGCGGTTCCGGGCAGGTTTACGTCACAAACGAGTCAACCTCGTGTCCTAAGCATTGATTATCACTTATAATCTTTTACCCCAATTTGAATTTATTTCCCTTATTCAAATTATCAATTAATTCCTAATTTAACGATGTCCATAATTGACTCAATTATGTCCATCTATTAATGGTATGCAAAATCATACCAATTTTATCACAATTTATCTTAGGCCACTAAAGGCAACTTATCTCAATTTATATTTATCCCTCCTTTAAGGCTATTACATGCCAACTACCCAAAACCTATTTAGGCGTGTTCATATTAGCCCCTTTTCAAGACATAAATTATCATATGTGTTTCTACCACAAATTTCACCTATTTAACATATGCCCAAGTTCTAGATTACATGTCCGTTTTACATATGCCTAATTCATACCAAATTTACATATGTTCAATTCATGCCTGTTTACATGTATGCCAAATTTATATATGCCTAATCTTAGACAATTTTACATATATACCAAGTTTCATGCCTTTTTATACATATATCAAGATTCATAGTTTACATGTTTACAAAGCTATGCCCAATTCACATAGATCAATTTTTAGCCAAATATATGTATCAATATTCTTTCCATATTTTACATAGGTCAAGTTTCATACCAACTACATGTATTCCATATTTTCATATTATACCTCCGATTCTACCAAACACAGATATCCAACAAGGCAATATCCCAATATTTTCCCCGTATTCAATCGCACGCATATCGCAGTTTTGGCCTAGGTCCGAAATTGACCAAGGTTCATCAAAAGAAAACAAATAGAGGAAAGGTAGAATTTTGCATAATAAATAGATCAGAGAGAAAAACAACATCATGATAGGCATAAAGATTAGAACTTGATGATAACATCATTACGAATCAAGAAAACTGCTGAATAAATCACAAACTTGTCATGAGAATAAAGGTAGACAAGTCTCAAAACGAAAGATTCAAAAAGCAACAGGAATAGATCATACTTAATCCAATTTCACTTTAATTCATGGCCACATTATAATTAAATATTTAAATCGGAAAGCAACTAGAACTTACAGAGAACGGCTAATGAATTAGGGAGTGAATTTGTCGTAGAAAGTTGCAGTGTCATTGATCTATCCTCTTTAATTTGTTGTAGAAGCATTGATCTTTGATTTGATTTGGGTTTGAACGCTTAATCTTTAATTTGGAGACAGTGGTCATGGCTCAAAAGAGATTCCAGCAGCATTTAGGTGTAAGAATGATTTGTGTGAGTTAGGCTAGGTCTAGGTGTTATTTTATAGGTGTAGGAAACTCATTTAGGCCATTAGATCAACCCTAGAGTCAATCCGGACCATCAAAACTCATCTCGGGCCTAAAAAATGGGTTCTGGGCCACCCCAGGCCGACCAGGTCGACCTGTACAGAGGGGGGGGGGGGGTCGACACTACAATCGACCTGGGTGGGTGGGTGGTGGGGGCAGGTCGACACTATGGTCGACCTGGGTCAGTCTGCCAGAAAGTCTGCTGAAATCTTGTTTTGGCCATTTCTTGGTCATACGGACTCCGATTTTCGAAAACTTGGACTCTATTTCGCGTATTTTTCCGAGAGGAACGCAATGGTGATGTCCATTTTACCTAATTCCTGATTCTTGAATTAGTTATCCTTATTTTACTATCTTTTCCGTTACATACGCCGTTATCGAACTAAATTTTCTTCTCTTCCATGTATTAATTAATTCTCCTTATGCATCACCATTATTTACCTATCATAAGCATATTTTCATATATTTTATTTCATTTTTAATTATATTAAAAAAAATATGGGGTGTTACACATGCCATGTAAATAAATTGTCTTTTCATGTTGTCATTAGAAATTAGAAAATGTCATTATAGTAGATAATGTCGTGTTTATTATGATAGTTAAAATAATGGTAATATTAATATTGAAATTAAATTATAAATATTTATTTATAATTTAAACAGTGAAAATTTGTTAAATAGAAATAATTCAAACTGAATTATGATCGGTTAAATTCATTATCCGATGATTTATTTATGTAGGCTATTGTTGTTTGAAAACCCCACATGGGTATTGAGATGATATTTGACCTACACTAATCCCAATATTTAGTTATATATCAATCGATGGATTGACAGTCTGTGATGAGCGTTATTTATTTATTCTAATGCTCACACAGTTATAAATTTCACTCTGGATGTGAATGGATTGTTTAATTATTATTTATCATTACTATTGTATACATATGCATTGTATGAAATCCATATGATCGAATTTATATGGTAATTGATTGAGTCGCGTTCCAATTAAGAATATTTTTAATAAAACAATATTTTAAAATAAAGAACCTCTTTATATAAAGAATATTTTAAAGTAAAGAATCTTGTAAATAAAGAGTATTTTAAAATAATGAATATTTTAGAATAATATTCAATGAAGAATAAAAATATTGAAATATAAAGCCGTGTCAGGTAGGAACGCTATTTTTAACCCAAACGGGTTTATCGATCGATTTTATAATGAATATAAGAAGAAGTGATTTATAAATCTGATATTTTGAAAACATAAATATTTTAATATGATAAAATATAGGATATCCAATTTTGCTTTAAAATTTAAAATTTAAAATTTAAAATGAAGTTAAAATCATTTTAAAACAAATTTATAAACATTCTATAAATACGTTTTAAATAGAAATCGACGATATTATATATATATATATATATATATATATATATATATATATATATAATGGCCTGAAAAGAACGCGTCGCGCAGCGACCGTTCTCGAATTTCGACCATTAACATCAAATTGATGTAACGGGAGATCCGACCGTCGGATTCTCCTAAAACCAGAACCATTGGGTTCGTATCGAAAAGAGCTTTCTAGTGAATATAAGAGTTTTAAAATCTAACGGTTGGATTTGGAATTATGTCCAAATCAAATTTGGAAAAGGTTGTTATCAGTGCAGTTCGGTGACCGTTATTGGAAACCGACCGTAAAGGCCTTAATAAAATTATTAAAAAATTTGAAAATTTATGTAAAATCATAATAAATGATTTGAAAAGATTTTGGATGAAAAATTTCATATTTAAAAAGATAAAAATATGTTTTTATCGAAATGAACTAGTTATTAACTAGAATAAATCTTTAAATTAATATTTAATTGGAATTAAATAGAATAAATTGGATTTTTGGGTTTGTCATGAATGGTGTATTAAATAACACTGTTCTTAAACCCCATAAGGAAAGAATAAATCTTTTTAAGATTATTAGAGTTTCCAATTATATTTAGTAATTAGAATAAAATGAAATGTGAATGGGTGTATTGTGAGCTATGTTTTAAGCGACATCTGTTTTTTAACCCAATTGACAGTGGAAATGTAATTTGGAATTTATAAATCTTTTTATTTAGATTTAATGGAAATTTTCCAAAGTAATGTTTTCTAATTTAATATATTGAATTGGAATTGAATGGAATTCGATTTAATAATAATAGAGATAAGCTTCTGTAAAAGAAGAACGATACTATATATGGAATTTAAGAGGCTTTGCCGTTATTCCATTTATATTATTGGTCTGATATAGAAATTTATATCGATCATATACTGATTTGATTTCAGTGAAAATTCCATATTTAATAAAAGACGATTTTGGGTTTACCGTGAATTGTGTTTTAAATTACATTAGTTCTTTAACCTAGTTAAAGATAAGATTAATTTCTTAAAATTTAAATAATCATTAATGAATGATTTTTGATATTAAAACCAAATTGGAGTTTTAATAAATCTTTAAGAAGAAAGATGTAAGAATAAATTTAAAGAATTTATCTTTGATAGAATAATTTGAATATTTTATTAAAAGAATATTCTGAATTGGAATGTGGCATTTGATGTGTTTTTATAACACTTGATTTTTTATTATAAAGTACGTGAATTTTTCAGGAAGACCAGGTTTAACCCATTTTGAATAATTACTGCGACGATTAAAAGTCGAAAATGAAGACGGTGGTTGAAGACCAGCGATCTTCACATCGAATGGATGACTACTGATGCCTTTGATAGGAGTTGCTGCCTTGAAAGGGTTACAGTGGTAGTTGTCCAGACGTACTTGTTGATTGTCTGTATAAGCGAGCGTCTCTCTTCCGTATTGGACATACGGGACGAGGAATAAGGGGACTCCAGTTTCGTTCAGACCCAGAACGGACTTGTAAATGGATGTGTGTCTGACGTTGGATTTCATTTCATGTAAATTAAATTGATTTCTATTTAATATATATCTATGGTGGCGGAGAATTTATTCTCTTGCTTAACACCCTTCTCTGAGACGCACGAGCTCAGAGGTTATATATTGGTAGTTATCGATCGTATGACGTGAATTGTCAATGTGGCACGCCAAGAAGCCAATGATCAAGGCTTTTGTTGAAAAGCAGAGCCTTGTGGGATGATTAAAGCATAGCCTATTTCGGCATATCTTTGTGTATAACGTTACCTCGCGAGCCTCACAACCCGGTAAGAGTCAGAAACGGGACAAGGGAACACAGGGAGTGCACACGTTTCTTTCTAGCTAGAAATGGTGTTAGGGTTTTTACAAGACCCTACATTTTTACTTATGTGGTTGATGGATTATTAGACGCCTTAGATTTATTGGTCGATTGTGACCATTTTATAGGTTCACTAGAACCGGGAAACGTGTGTTCAGACATAACTAATCCGCTAATGTATTTGTGGACCGGCCCTGCAGGATCCAAGGGTTCACTGCGGGGGATCCTGAGACATTGCTAGAGTGTCTTGAATTGGTAAGGAGGTCGTTTCTAGCCTTGACTCATGATGGAAATTCAACTTCTAATACGACATCATGCGGTTTTGATTATAGAACTAGTATGGCGACATAGTAGGATGGGGTACTATGCCATCTATGATTGATACATTATGATTGAAATTGTTTTTGAAAACATATATATACTAATAATAATATCAAATCCATTTTATACGTATCAAGCATTTTTGACCATTATAAGGTAAAACTCTATCCTCCGGTTTGCGTTGCATTGTGTGATGGGACTTGGGTCTTATAATAGTTTCATTTTTCTAAAAAGCATTGCGTTGTTTAACGATTTACTTTATTTCATGCACTAGCAATCCAATGGAGTAACCCCGATCTACGTTAGCGGCATGGTCCGGTGATTTGCCTTATTATTAGATAAGTTAAGTTAGATTTCTCATACTAGTCTCATGACTGACCAGTAGTTTGTTTCACTTTACAAACTCGGGTGCACTCTTTTCCACACGGGCAGTTAAGTAGCTTATTCTGCAGATATATTGAGCAGGATTCTGGATCGAAGCTTAAAGCTGTGTCCAGAACATTGATAGACCTCCGCTGTATCAGTTTATTCATTTCCGCTGCAATGTATTAAATTATTGTAAAGTATCTTCCGCTGTATTATATCGATGTACTCTGGTATTCTGTACTCTGATGTAGCATTATTATAATGTTTATAAAAGTCTTCTGTTATTTGTTCTGATGTGTTGTATTCCCAGAGTTAGCGTATTCGGGTTTTGAACGGTCTTGGTCGATTTTGCGATTGATTAGGTCCGAGCAAAATCCGAGTCGTTACAATAGGTCATGCACAAATGACAATAATCAGGGTTTTCGTGAATCTGATAATTAGGGTTCCAGCTTATTGTCTGCTCCTCGCGTTGGTTGGAGACAGTCCTAGATTCTCAGATGATGCCTTATCGCCGCCCTTTATCCTTACCGTTCGATGCCTATTGTTGTTTCTACTTCGCCTAAAGAGATTTTGAAAGGTTAGTTTTGTTCTCATATGATGCCTTATCGAACACAGATCATGAGGCTTTGAGTGCATTCCACAAAAGCACAAATACTATATAACACACGTTTGCATAATGATGAAATTCTCAAGTTGCAATATATATATATATATATATATATATATATATATGTTTGTGTGTGTATAAAATATTTTTTGGGTATCTTTTGGAAAATGGCTCCATGTAGAATGGAGGAATTGAACCCATCCGTTGCTTTAGTGGCTATAGCTTAAAGTAGCGATTCCAAAATAGCTTAACTACACATAAAAGTATTATACCATTTGTCAAAATAATCTAAGATCGTCGTCAGTGAAGTAGAGAAATCATTTTTCTTCAATCATCTTGGCATACTAGCACCCGTTGATTAAAATATGTGCTTGGTCGTGGATGACTGAACAGTAAGCTGTATTTCAAATGTTTCACAAAGAAAAACATTATATAAAATAAGAGGGGCAGGGGGACAACACCCATTGATTAAAATGCATGTGTGTAATTTGTACATATATATGTCCATATGCAAAGTTGTTTTTGAGATGAACACAAGGAGTAAAGTAAGGACAATTCATCACACAAACAGTATGTCCATACGGTAAAAGTTAAAACAAAATTTATGAATGATATTATGCCATGCATCCATTGCATTCCTCACTCCCATGTCATCTAACGTGTTTTCTCGTTCCTCTATAAAAGGAGGCCGCATTACTTTGGACAAAGCAGAAGCAGATCATACATATCCATAGCTAGCAGAGCTAATTAATTAGCTATGGTGGAGTCTTACAAAAAAAACTGGCAGCTGTAATAAAACAGAATGCCTACTGATTTTGACATGCATAATCATGTCTTCATTTGTTAACAATAATAATACAGTTCAAGCGAAGGTGACATGGACTATGAAGGCAGCAGAAGAGGCAGAGGCCATGAATAATATATACTATTCAGAGCATGGAAGAGCATTTTCGAATGGAATTATTTCAGAGGGCTCTCCTAAATGCGAGTGCAATACTTGCTACACTGGTCCAGATTGCTCTGAAAAGATCCTAGGTTGCTCTGCTGATGTTGCCTGCAGGTACGCACGGTTTTATATATATATATATATATATATATATATATATAGGATCATGAGCACTCCAAATAGTGCAGCACCCCTGTTGGGAAACAATGGCTGAGTCGCGGACTAGGTCGCTTTCTTGAAGACGATTCGGCGATCTGGTCGGAGGTGCAAACCAGTTCGTTCCTTCGCCGCCGCCTCTAGGATAAAACAGCCTCAAAAACAATAACCGATTTGCTTGCACAACAAATCGGTGCAGATTTGCACTTTCTGAAAAAATTGCTCGAAAATTTCTGAGAAGAGAATTTTAATGGCGGCTGAGAGAAGAGAGAGTTTTCAATTTGGTAGTCTTCTCGTCTGAGGCTAATGACAATATGTAGAACGAAAATTAGGGTTTGGGTTTACAGATTAGTGGGCCGCTAAAATTTGGGGGATATAATTTTTACCGTTGCAAAAATATTTTTCCATAAAAAAACGGTTCGAAAAAGGCTAAGTTTTATGGTCCAAAAAATATAAGTGTCTACACCACCAAGCCCAAGCCCGAGCCGAACCGGACCGGACCGGACCGGACCGGGCCGGGTCGAGTCGGTCGGTCGCGCGCTCGTGTGTGGTGGTCATATGATGCATGGTCTCCCTCCTCACAACAATGCATGTATTGGGAGTCCAAAGCCCCAACATGATTTATTAGAAACAAGTATAAAAGCTTGCCTCTTCTATATAATCTCATGATATGGGACTATTCCCATATAGGAGCCATTCTTACACTTATTCAAGATTTTTTAATAATTCACTTAATGTTTGTAAAACATTTCCAACAATCCCCCACTTGAATTTTTTTTTAAAATATTTTCGAGCATTTTCTTAAAAACATAAGATTGTGCATAAACAAAGGTGTCTTTCGACTTGAACCTTTGCATAGTGAATAAGATTCAGTTTTTACTAGAGTGACACGTAGTCTTGAACTCTATTCCTAACATCAAACCACACACAACCTTTTATATAGTGCAATCAAAAAAGCCCGTGCATTTATGGCCATGCACGTCTATCCTAGTTTAGTGAATGCTCTAGAAGTTTTGCCCGAAACTCCATAGGAAACGGCCACATTTCCACATTCACACAGGTGAGTCTATCAAGAGCACTCCTGAAGGTAGGTACTCCACTCCACATAGAGTATAGATCTCATTAAGAGTTTCTATTAACTCATCCTCTAATCACTTCAGGAATACATGCTTCTTGGTTTATTAAATAGCATGTTCAACTCATATCACTACACAACTTGTTATTACCCATTGAACCTAGTTCTTGGGATCTCCAGTCATTTAGGTCGGGTTACCATTGTGCGTGACTCAACAATCTAAGGGCAATAGTCCCATTCTTTTAGAAGAGTTATGGACTTTCTCTCTGGACAGTCCTTTCATCAAAGGATCTGCCAAATTTTCCTCACTACGTACGTAATCCACTCTAACGGTACCTGTGGAAAGTAGTTCTCTAACCGTACTGTGCTTACGACGTATTTGTCGTCTCTTACCGTTATAATATCGGTTCTGAACTTTTGCAATAGCCGCGATACTATCGCAATGTATCAACACAGCCGGTATCGGTTTTTCCCATAAGGGAATCTCAGCTAGCAGATTTCTCAAGTACTCTGCCTCTTCACTAGCTGTAGCTAGTGCTTTCATCTCAGACTCCATAGTAGACTGAGCCAAAATAGTCTGTTTCTTGGATTTCCAAGAAACAGCTCCTCCAGCGATGCTAAATATATAGCCACTGGTCGCTTTAGAATCATCAGATAAGGTATTCCAGTCTGCATCGGAATATCCTTCAAGTACAGCTGGAAACCTTTCATAATGTAATCTAAGGTTCATGGTTCGTTTAAGGTATCTCATTACCCTTTCAATAGCTTGCCAGTGCTCTATACTAGGTCTACTGGTAAACCTGCACAATAATCCCACGACATAGGCAATGTCGGGTCTAGTACAATCAGTGGCATACCGAAGGCTGCCAATGATGCTCGCATAATCAGACTGTCTTACACCTTCACTAGTGTTCTTAAATAACTTTACATTGTGATCATATGGTGTACTTGCAGGTTTACAGTCAAAGTAATTATATTTCTTTAGTATCTTCTCAATGTAATGAGATTGATCCAAAGAAATTCCCTTTTCTGACCTAGTAATCTTAATACCAAGGATTACACTCGCTTCACCTAGATCTTTCATATCAAAATTGACACTTAATAAGGATTTGACTGAGTTTATGGCATGAATATTTGACCCAAAAATGAGTAGGTCATCTACATAAAGGCATTTAATAGTGCAAATGTCATTCTCAGATTTGTAATAAATGCATTTGTCACTTTCATTAACTTTAAAACCATTTGAAATGATTAAGTTATCAAATTTTTCATGCCATTGTTTAGGTGCTTGTTTTAAACCATATAATGATTTATCCAATTTACATACTTTATGTTCTTGACCATGTACTACAAATCCTTCAGGCTGGTCCATATAAATTTCTTCGTCTAATTCACCGTTCAAAAAAGCAGTTTTAACATCCACTTGGTGTATAAGTAAATTATGAATGGAAGCAAGTGAGATTAATACCCGAATGGATGTTATTCTAGTTACAGGTGAAAAAGTGTCAAAGAAGTCTATATTTTCATTTTGTTTAAAACCTTTAGCTACTAGTCGTGCTTTATATTTATCTATAGTGCCATCAGGTTTTAATTTCTTTTTAAGTACCCATTTACAGCCTATAGACTTACAACCAGGGGGTAAATCTACCAAGTGCCAAGTCTTATTGGATTCTAAAGAATCCATCTCATCGTTTATAGCCTCTTGCCAGAAATCGGCATCTAAAGAAGATAAGGCTTCTTGGAGGTTTATAGGATCCTCCTCAATAGTAAAAACACAAAAATCTGAACCAAAGTCTTTTATGGTTCTTGCTCTTTTACTTCTTCTAGGTTCAGCTTCAGAACTTTCATTAAGTTCTGTTCCAATAGGCATATTTGAAGTGCCCCCACTATTCCTTAATTTGAAAGAAAATTTAGTTTCATAAAAATCGGCATCATTTGATTCAATTATATTATGTGCATTAAGGTCATAAAATCTATATGCTTTGCTATTAATAGCATAGCCTATAAATGCACATTCATATGCTCTACTTGCCAATTTTATTCTCTTAGGGTCTGGAATGCGAACATATGCTAAACAACCCCAAGTTCTAAAGTATGAGACATTGGGTTTATGATTCTTTAAAATTTCATAAGGTGAAATTTTATTCTTAGATTTAGGGATTCTATTCAGAACATAGCATACAGTCAATAAAATATCCCCCCACCAATGTTTTGCTGCACCAGAATTTAATAATATGGCAACTACTAGTTTGGTAAAGGTCCTATTTTTCCTTTCTGCTTTACCGTTCATTTCAGGTGAGTAGGGTGCAGTTCTCTCATGTACTATACCATGTTGTTTATAGAAATCCAGAATAGAATTAGATTCATATTCTGTTCCTCTATCATTACGAAGTCTCTTAATTTTTCTATTTGCTTGATTCTCAATCTCAGTTTTGAATGTTTTAAACATGTCAAAAGCATCACTTTTATTTTTCATAAGATATACATATGTGAAATCAGAGCAGTCATCAATAAAAGTGATAAAATAACGATGTCCCTGTCTAGTTAAAGTGCCATCAAGTTCACATATGTCAGAATGAATCAAGTCTAAGGGTTCAGAAACTCTATCAACAGATTTGTGAGGTTTCTTTGTGATTTTAGCTTGTGTACAGAATTCACATTTATCAGATTCAGATTCTGTCATTTTAGGTATCATATCTAGGGTGCTCATGTTACGAATAATTCGATTATTAACATGACATAATCTAGAATGTCAGATATTAAAATCACACAACATGTAAGCAGAAGTAGTCACTTTATTAGATTCAACATTCAGTTTAAACATACCCTCACAAGCATAACCCTTTCCCACAAAAGTTCCCTTATAAGTAAGAGTGTACAAATCAGCCCCAATAACTTGAGTGAAACCATCCTTATTAAGGAGGAAGCCAGAGACCAGATTCTTTCTTATCTCTGGAGTGTGCATAACATCTTTCAGAATTACAGTTTTTCCAGAGGTGAACTTGAGTTCCACATTTCCAATCCCCACAACTGTAGTGGTGTGAGAGTCTCCAAACAGCACTTTCTGATTTTCAGCAGTCGTGTATGTAGAGAACATGCCACGATCATAGCAGACATGGCGAGAAGCACCAGTGTCTACCCACCAACCCTCTGATCCACCAACAAGGTGAATCTCAGTAACCATAGCCGTAAGAGGCTCCTTAGTAAGGTTAGCCTGCGGTGCAGAGCTTGGCCTGTTCCGGCACTTTCGTGCCATATGCCCTGGTTTTCCACAGTTGTAACAAAGAAACAACTGTCTAGAGTCATTCTTTTGGGCTGGTTTCTGCTGTCATTTTGGGTTTCCTTGCGGATTCCCATTCAGTTTGTTGCGCCTGTTCTGATTCTTAAAAGATTTCTGATTTGGTTTCAGAACAGCGGGAGTGGTCTTCTTAGTACTGTTGTTATTCACAATCAGCACCTCTTCTTTCTGGTCCTGCTTGCGTGCCTCCTCCTCAATACGGAGGCGTGTAATCAAGCTTTCTAAGGAAAATTCCTTAGTCTTATGTCGCAAGACATTCTTAAAATCTTTCCAGCCTGGGGGTAATTTGTCAATGATAACAGCAATTTGAAATTGTTCGTCCAAGACCATACCTTCGGAGATGATCTCATGAGCTATTTTCTGCATCTCTACCGATCTATCATCAGTCATCTGGTACTTTAGATAGCGGCTCACAGCATATTTCTTTGCCCTTGCCTCCTCTGTATCATATTTCTTCTTCCGTGCTTCCCAGATCTCCTTTGCTGTCTTTTCATCTGAGTTATAATAATCATACAGATCATCGCTCAGTCCGTTCAGAATAAAGTTCTTGCATAGATAATCTTGTTCAGTCCAGGTCTGCAGTTGCTTTGACTGTTCAGTCCATGATGCCATGTTCGCTGCATCAGTCTCAGCAGGTTTATCTGGAAGCTGCGGTTTGTCAGTAGTCAGCGTAGCCACAACCTTTCTGATGGTGAGGAAGAACTCCATCTTCTGACGCCATCGTTTGAAATGCAAGCCTTCAAATCTGAAAGGAGCAGCCGTCACAAGAGGGTTCTGGAAAGCAGAGGGTGGAGCAGAATCGTCTAGGGTTGAATTGGAAGCCATTGTTTTAGTTCGTCTTCAAATTGTTGGGAAACAATGGCTGAGTCGCGTACTAGGTCGCTTTCTTGAAGACGATTCGGCGATCTGGTCGGAGGTGCAAACCAGTTCGTTCCTTCGCCGCCGCCTCTAGGACAAAACAACCTAAAAAACAATAACCGATTTGCTTGCACAACAAATCGGTGCAGATTTGCACTTTCTGAAAAAATTGCTCGAAAATTTCTGAGAAGAGAATTTTAATGGCGGCTGAGAGAAGAGAGAGTTTTCAATTTGGTAGTCTTCTCGTCTGAGGCTAATGACAATATATAGAACGAAAATTAGGGTTTGGGTTTACAGATTAGTGGGCCGCTAAAATTTGGGGGATATAATTTTTACCGTTGCAGAAATCTTTTTCCATAAAAAAAGGGTTCGAAAAAGGCTATGTTTTATGGTCCAAAAAATATAAGGGTCTACACCACAAAGCCCAAGCCCAAGCCCGAGCCGAGCCGAACCGGACTGGGTCGGGTCGAGTCGGTCGGTCGCGCGCGTGTGTGGTGGTCATATGATGCATGGTCTCCCTCCTCACAACAATGCATCTATTGGGAGCCCAAGGCCCCAACATGATTTCTTAGAAACAAGTATAAAAGCTTGCCTCTTCTATATAATCCCATGATATGGGACTATTCCCATATAGGAGCCATTCTTACACTTATTCAAGATTTTTTAATAATTCACTTAATGTTTGTAAAACATTTCCAACAACCCCTTTAGCTCCCTGATTTCCACCACACATTTTCGTTTCTCTCTTCTTCTACTAACTCTCTCTCTTCATTAACTATTTTTAATATAAATACGTGGCTTTAAATGGGGTGCATTTGGGGTGCTCGGAAATAGGGGTGCCATGGAATTCTTCTTATATATATATATATATATATGTATATGTATATTCTTCTAGTCGGTCTCTTCTTCAGTACAATAATATATATTATAGCCAGTAATATACATTATACATGCATAAATTAAAGAAATTTTAACATGGTACTGGTACACATATATATTGCAGTGGTGACGGACTATTTTTAGAGGAATACTGGAAGCAGCACAGAATGAGCTACTTTTTCAACCCATTCAGCAATTTCATATCTTTCGAGCTTGAAAAAACAATTAGAGAACTACAAGAACTAGTGGGAAATGTTGCTGCAAATGACAGGTACATTGTCTTTGGAGTAAGGGTGACTCAACTCATCCACGAACTGGTCATCTCCCTTTGACCCAATATGACTACCACTCCCCTTGCAAAAGAATCTAAAGTTGTTGCTCATGCCCCTTTTTATCCGGTAACTACCTACACGCCATATAAATGTTTCGTCTTATTAATTTGAACTGTATACGAACCCTAACATATTTGATGCACAACTACATAATAAATAATCAAATTTCTCTTGCTGTCGAGATAAATTATCTTACTAAAATATAGATCTGTTTAATTTCTCTTGCTGGTAGATTTTGCAAATGGCTTTGAATATTTTTTCTTTAGTTGGTCACTAAAGGATGAAAAATTGGCTAGAAAGGTTTTATCAATCATGAAAGAACTTGTTTTGGATTTTTCGGATGAAAATTATATGTTGCAGCCTTGAATTTTTAAATGGATATTCACAACCATTAATGTACGAGGTATGTTTTATTATATCTTGTTAATCATTTACCATGAGCATTTACAAGCTACATTCAAGAGAATAAAATATTTGGCTAAAAAAGAAGTAAGTATATATTGTACTGACTTTGTGCTATAATACAACATTTCATAAACATCCAAAAAGTATGCTTGAACTTTCATATGAATTGGTAAATTTCTAAGTTATAACTCTTAACATTCAAACACAAATCTTTCAATTGTATACATAGATGTTTATGAAAAATGAACTAAACTGAATAATATTGATTTTCTTACAGGTATGATGCTGAAGCTGCGTACTTTGATGAAACTGTTAAGACTACAAAAAACAACAGTTAGAAACAAGAGCATTGCAAGTAACTCTTCGAACAACATGCATTCAGTTATTCATTGCCCATAATTAAGAAGATTGATTTCTTGTTTTCTTTCATAACTTTTACATGTTGTGTATCCTGCCTTCCAAGCAATGTTAGCATATATTCATGCAAGATCATTAGACATATTTAAAACTAATCTTCTTTAAAATGTGGGAAAGATTTCGCAGATGCTGCTAAGACATGTATATAGTCTGCAATAGTTGATCTTTATTTGAATTTCATGTTGTGTTTGGAAAATTTGCAGGCCGAAGAAATAAAATACAATCCATTTTGGATTTGGCATATAAAACTGAAGTAATATTTCAAGATCTTCTCCCAAGTTTGAAAGTGTTCGAGAGTATCATCTTCTCTTATACTTGATTTTGTCTTTTACTTAAATGTTTGATACATTTACAATACACTCTTCTAACATATACTTGGCATGTATATTTAGGAAGGCAAACGTTATCATTTCAGAAATCAGGGAAGAAAGTTAAGAAAGCAAACTGATTTCGTTCTCATGTCGAAAACTAGACCGGGGGTAGGTGGCGATTCGTCTTTGGCAAAAAACTAACCAAGTGACATGTGATATCATGTTTTTTTTTTAATTTTATTGGTATATGCTTAGTATGGGATATTGGCATTAATGTATCACATAATACACAGTTTTATTTTTCATCCTTATTTGAATAAAATATATTTTTGTTTTAGTTTACTGTGAGAAATTTTGTGATTTGTATATAGCCTACTAGACAGGATGTTGAAGCATATAAAAACTCGGTGTGTGCACAGTGTGTATGTATATTTATATGAAAGTGTGTATGTGTATATATGGAAGTGCATATGTAATTGAGTGTACTGAGTAATCAGTCTATGGTGAGGAATGTATATGTGATTGACTATATTATGTAATAGTAAGTTGTATAGTAATAAGGTCAGAAAGTTGTACTATTTCTAATATTGAAATAAAATATTTTAATTGAATAGAATAATCATTTGAGTATCAAATTCTATGCAATAACATTTTATTCAATATAAATATTTATTTCTATATGAGATGTAATGTATAATCAAACAAAAATCATATTGTGATATTCAATAGTCACAACAGTGCATAACAGTTGTAATAGCTTTTACTACAATGGTGTAAAAAAGTTGTAATAGCTTTTATTACAACGGTGGAAAACAGTTGTAAAATATACGTTTCACAACTGTGTTGCAACGGTGCAAAACTTTTGTAAAAGATTTTAGTCTATTACAAATTCTTAATAGACGACGGTTGCCACACCATTGTAAAAGGTCTTTTACAATTGTTACCCACAGTTGTAATAGGGTCATTTTGTTGTAGTGTAAATATTAATTAATTGGAAAACTTCATTAAATCTTAATTTAAGGATTTATTCTTTTCTCAACTGGGTTTAAGAACAATGTTATTAAGACACCGTTCACGACAAACCCAAAAATCCAATTTGACATTAAATAAAGGTTCTGAATAGAAATTATATCCGCTTATATTCAATATCAAATTCTGAAATCAACAAATATCGTGTTGGGAATAACGATATTTATATCTTCCAAATTCCCATAACATTATCTATATAATCACACAATCTAATATCTAAATATTCCGAAGATTATTTCTCCTCAAATTCATTCCAATTCATATGTCGGGAAATTTGGTTCTATTAAAACCATTGCAGATCCAATTTATTATTTCTAAAATAATTGGATTATTATTCTAGTTAAAACCAGTTCATTTCGATAAAAATACATTTTTATATTTTCAAATATGGAATTTTTTACCCAAAACCTTTCCAAACCATTTATTATGATTTTACACAATTTATTAATATTTTTAATAATTTTATCAAGGCCCGTACAGTCGGTTTCCAATAACGGCCACCGAACTGCATCCATAACGACCTTTTCTGAAACTGATTTGGACATAATTCCAAATCTAACCATTAGATTTCAAATCTCTTATATTCATTAGAAATCTCTTTTTGATACGAACCCAACGGTTTCGGTTTTAGGAGAATCCGACGGTCGGATCTCCCGTTACATCCATTTGAAGTT
Source organism: Allium sativum (assembly GCA_030737875.1). NCBI lineage: Eukaryota > Viridiplantae > Streptophyta > Magnoliopsida > Asparagales > Amaryllidaceae > Allium > Allium sativum. The sequence goes on from CM060926.1 coordinate 329,340,056, forward strand.
AACGGTAGAAAATCGCGAAGGGGCGCTGCGCGTTCTATTCATGCCATTAAATATATATTATATATATTATATATATTTCATCAACTTCCATTTAAAATGTATTTTATAAATCGATTATAAATTCATTTTAAAACGATTTAACTTCATTTTTAATTTTAAATCAAAATTGAATATTCTATATCTTTATTATATTAGGATGATAATATTTTCAAAACATTAGATTTTGAAATCTCTTCTTTTCGATGTTCGTTATAAAATGAATAAAATCGATTGATAAACCCGTTCGGGTTAAATGGAATTTTTATTCCTATCCCAGCTTCATATATTTATATTTTTGTGTCCATCTAAAACCGTTCATCAAAATCATTATTTTATTCTTCACCTAATATTATTTTAAAATATTCATTATTTTAAAATATTTTTATTTTAAAAGATTCTTGATTTTAAAATGTTCTTTATTTTAAAATATTCTTTGTTTTAAATTATTCTTTATTTAAAATATTCTTTATTTAAAATATTCTTTTATTTAAAATATTCTTTATTTTGGAATCGGAATGTGACACAATCAATTACCATATAATTTCAGTTATATGGATTTCATACATCACGTGTATTCAACAATAATGATAAATAATCATTAAACAGTCCATTCACATCCAGAGTGAAATTTAAAACTGTGTGAGCATTAAAATGAATAAATAACTCTCATCACAGACTGTCAATCCATCAATTGACATATAATTAAATATTGGGATTAGTGTATGTCAAATATCATCCCAATAACCGTGTGGGGTTATCAAACAACAGTAGTTTATTTAAATAAAACATTGGTTAATAAATTTAACCAATTCTAATTCAGTTTGAATTATTTTCTATTTAACGAATTTTCATTGTTTAAATTACAAATGGATATTTATAATTTAATTTCAACTACCATATTAATGTTAACATTTTTTTTATACGTCATACATTTCAACATCACAAACAACATACAATACAGTCCAAACAAACAACCATAGTTTCTATAATAAATAGTGTCGGATGCTGCTAAGCACCGTCTAAATCCTAACATATATTTAACTGTAAAATAATTAGAGTGAGAAAGAGTTCTCACCTTTGGTTTCCACTCCACCAGTTTTATTTCTGAATCTCTGAATAGTTTGGATTTGCTCCAGCGCATTGTATTCTTCACCGTGATTCCAACGTAATTTGTTTCACGCAGTTTATATTAAAAATCACATTTTATACAATGTTATATATATTAAAAATCATAGTCTTATTTATGCTATATTTATTAAAAATCATACTTTTAACAATGCTATATATATATTTAAAAATCCCATTTTTATTTAAAGCTGTATATAGAATAAAAATCACATTTTTATTTTAATGCTATATATATATAAATTAAATTTTTTTATAATGATGTTTACATTATAAAAATCACATTTTTTAACTAAAACCATTTCTATAAAAGTCCTATTTTTATAACAAAGTATTTTATATAAAAATTACACTTTTATAACTAAGTATTATAATTTAAATCAATGGTACTTATATAATAAAAATCATATTCTTAAAACCAAGTCATATATAATAAAAATCACCCTTTTTATACATTGTAGTATAAATAAAAATCATACATTTATTTTAAAGCAATATATAATAAAAATTCACATTTTTATATAACGTTATATATAATAAAAATCCACATTTTCATATAAAACATTATATATATAAAAACCCGTATTTTTATTTCAAACATTACATTTTTAAACTGATTTGATCTATGTATTTATATTTTTAAAACTGATTTAAATCTATGTATTTATATTTTTAAAACTGATTTTAATCTATGTATTTATATTTTTAAAACTGCTATTTATATTTTAAAACAATGCGATTTATATTTTATTTACAAAACAATGCTATTTATATTTACAAAAATTTACTACTACTTTTATTATAAATACTCTAATTACACAATTAAAACAATAATTGAATTAATTACAATAATAACCACTGTTGATTTTCAGATCCTAAGGCCATCCCTTTCTCTTCTGTTGTTATTCCTGGAAGAGACCGAACAACATCGCACCATCCTTCAGCCCTAGGGTTCGCCACCGCCGCCGCTTTGCTTCCCCGGAGCCAGATCAGAGACCACACCCGTGACGCCGCCAAGCCCTCCTCCCATCGCCATGAGCAGCACCAGGTCCGACGCCCCCAAACGACGGGAAAAAGCCTTCGACGGAAATGCCTTTGAACCCAAAAATCACCCCAGATATGCAACGATAAATGATCAAACCCGTGTGAAATTCAAGGTCTTGCTTTACTCTTCGATTTTGGTTTTATAATTTTATGAATTTTTTGAGTGGATTTAGGGAAAAATCGCTTGGAAATCTGGAGCATTACAGCCGTTCGAATGAATGAAATGGCGGCCCATATTTTGATTAGGGATCGGCTTCAAATACGGTGTATTTATAGGTATTTTCTTTTTATTATTATTTTATTTATTAAAATCCCAAATATACATGTTTATCGTTATGAGCTCCAAATCAAGCCCAACGATTGTCGCCCCTGGCTAAATTCCCCCATTCTGAATACAATGGGTTATGTTTCGTAAGCCAATTCGACCTTTTCAGACAGTTTTGACCAAAATTAAATTATAAATTAATATATATTAAATTTAAACGTACATTTTAATTTACCGGGGCCACTGCTGACTCCAAAAATTACAAAGAAACAAATCTAGTTATGTTTTGACGACACAGTCCTAACAAAGTTAATGTCGTCGAATTTGGAGACCATTTGAAAAATGGTCATTTTCCAGTCAATTAAATTCAAAATGAAATTACCAAACACGTTTAAATTCACCACACTCGCATATTAATTCCAAAAATTATGAAATTCAATAATTTGACATTCTGGATCCAACAAAAGTGGTCTCATAAAAAACGGAGGTCATTTGCCCAAAATGGCTATTTTTAAGGTCTATATTTTATATTAAATTTGTAACAACCCGCATTCTACGCATCGGAGGATCGTAGAATATTTATTTCTTTCCCATATGAAGTTGTATGGTCATGTAACTTTGGAAAACAACCTTTAGACTCATTTCCCATGTTCATGATTTTTGTCGATTTTTAAATGACCGTTTTGCCCCTAGCTGATCTTGTTTTGGCCATAACTTTTGATTGGAAAGGAATTTTGATCTGAGACCACTTCCATTAGACTCGTTTGATGGTTTACCTTTCCGTAGAATGGTCATAATAGCCAAACGGACTTACCGTTTGGGAGATATGGCTGAAATAAGGTTTGGAAGGTGAAAAACTGCTTAACCGGGCCAAATAGGGTGCCCATAACCCATTTCGGGATTAGGGTTATGGGGAGGCTGAAATGAGTTAGAGAATCATTCCATTTCAGTTTTCTAGCCTCCACTTATCTCCAAGAAACCCTAAAAATGGCCTTCAACCTCTAAATCACCCCCAAATCATCTTTTAATCAAGGATTAAGCTTAGCAACATCAACTCAAGGGAGATCTACACTAAATCAACATTGGAGCTGCTGTTTAGCATTGGGATTCGCATCAAATCAGAGATTTATTTCAGATCTTAGTTTATTTGTGGCTAGGGTGAGTGATTTGCATAGTTCCTCACTAATTATGGCTAATTAAGGGTAATTAGTGTTAATTAGCGAATTTAAACATGATAAAATTCCGGAAAAATATTTATAAAATCTGAAATGATGTTTTAGACCTCTGATATGAATTTGGGTTAATTTGGTTAAGTTTTGCTAATCACATCATTAGTTTCACCTAAACATGCTTAAGGGGAAATATAGGGTTTTGGGTATGTTTGATCCATATTAACCTATCATATTGATGTTTTGATGTTGTGGTTGATTCTCTATGTTTCTATGACTGTATGGTATGCTTTGTGACTGATTAGAAGTGTTAGATTGGTCGAAAACGCCGTTGAGAGGCGAAAATAGCTTGCTGAAATGGTGCAGGTTTGGGGTCGAGATAACCGACCAAGGGGGGGGGTTTGACCGACCCGAGTTCCTGGACCGACCAGAAATGGTGAAGGAGGACCGACCGACCCTGACATCGAACGACCGACCAGAAATAGTGAAGGAGGACCGACCGACCCTGACATCGAACGACTGACTAGAAATGGTGGAGGAGGACCGACCGACCCTGGCAACGACCGTCCAGGATTGGTAAAGTGTTCTACCGACCAGGGGGGCAATACCGACCGACCAGGGACGATGAAAACCGACTAGGGATGATGAAAACCGACCAGGATGAAAGGTGCTTGACCGACCGACCTGAACAGAAGAGAAGACCAATAACCTGAGATGCAAAGGTAGTCCAAGTTGGAAGTTATGACTCGGGATCCAGATGGGGACCAACGAGTTGACTTCATTAGTTGGACTTTGCTGCGAGACGTGTGCTAAGGAGTTGTCGATGTTCATAACTTCGATTCACCACTGAAAATGGATGATGGGCTACTTATCAGTGCAGTAGAGTCACTATGACTCGAGGGGCAAAGTGATGGTAGCAAGACTACGTTATCAGTGCAGTAGAGTCATTATGACTCGAGGGGCAAGGTGATGCGTAGTAAGACTATGAGCCAGTGTAGTGTGGTCATTGTGACTCCATGGGACAGAGTGGACATAGTAAGGATTAGTAAGGCTATGAGCCCGTGCAGTGGGGTCCTTGTGACTCCATGGGGCAAAGTGGACATAGCGAAGGATTTGTGGCTACGTTATCAGTGCAGTGAAGCCATTTATGACTTCATGGGGTAAAGTGATCGTACCAAGGTACGTTGGGTGATCGAAGTGGTGAATATCGTATGCTTTACGCACTGAGTGAGAGATGTGAGGATGGTTGCTATGTTTGATTGTTTGCCATCACTATGACATGCACACCCCCACCTCCGTATCTTTACACCGTTTGATATGGCACCTTAGAGTGTTGTACAGTATGTAATGCTAACTCTTTGGCTGCAGGTCCAGGTTCAGGTATGTTTTAGTCTACCTGTTATTGTTCTGTTTAGATGCTTATCGCTCATACCAGGCTCTATGTCTGACCCAGAGTTTTATGTCTCCTCTTATTTCTCTGGGTGCTCACCCGAGCAGACTAGAGACAGGTTAGCTGGTGATGCACGAGTAGCTGATTTGGAGGCGGGCAGGAGGCTTCCACGTATGATATATAGATATTCTCCCTGTGTCGTTGGTGCTCGCTACTTGGGCATTAGTAGTGTACCTCCTTTATCTTTCTTTTTCTTTTGAGACAGTTTGAAAAGTTGTAATAATGTTTAACTTTGGATCATAAGCTGTACTTACATTTTCCGCTGCTATGTTAGTTGCTTCAGCTTATGCACTGTCTCACCTGTTTTATGACAAGTATGTTATTATTATATTTTATTCTATGCACTGTGAGACATTCTACAGGTTCTTTGTTAGTTCATTTCCTTCTTCCCTTTCTTCCGACGACTCGTTCCGTGCTAACTGGACATGTGTATAGCGCACCTTTGGAGTAAATGTCAGTTGGTGCGGGGCGGGCTTTCACACTTGGTATCAGAGCTCTAGGTTGCGTAGTTAACCTAGGGAAAGATACTAGGGAGAGATAGTACGTATATGAGAGCGCGTATTTGTGATTACTTTGGTTTTCAAAAGCTATATGTATATACTATTAGTAGTATAAGAATGAAGTCGTACTGCACAAGCACCACTATGGGGTCGTTAATCGTTTCTCTTTTACAGATCGACGATGAGCCGATATGCTAGAGGTGCTGGTAGGGGAGCCAATAATGGGAATGCTGCTGAGATGAGGGCGATGTTTACTGACCTCATGAGAGACATGCTTAGAGAAGTGCAAGGGGCAGTTCCCAATCCCGGAGTTGGTGTTGGCCCAGTAGTGCAGGCGCCTAGGGTCGATTTTGCCAAGTTGTGCAAGGATTACACTAACCTTGGTGGGAAGCCGTTCCACGGGACGGAGTCGGCCACAGATGTTCGGGACTGGATGGATAGTTGTGATCGTATCTTCGATGACTTGGGTCTTGAGGACACGATGAAGAGAAGGCTAGCGTCTCGTCAGCTGTAAGGGCGAGCGATGAATTGGTGGAATGCCATTAGAACAGCTACTCCAGACGATCAGGTTACTTAGGATCAGTTCAAGGCTCGCTTTAGCGAGAAGTTTATTCCAGCTGCCCAGAAGTCAGTGTTGTTTAAGAGATTCTTGGAACTCAAGCAGAGTGGTAGGGCAGTCTCTGACTAGATTGCTGAGTTCGACACCTTGTCAAAGTATGGACCATCTCTTATCGATACTCCTGAGAAGAAGAATGAGAAGTTCATTACTGGTTTGGATGGATACATGGGGGAAAGGCTTATCAACCACATCGATGAGACTTTTGAATCGATTGTGGGGAAAGCTTTGAGATCAGAGAGTCTTTACCCTAAGTCAAAGACTGAGGCTGCATCTGTAGAAGGGCCAAAGCCGCAAGCGGGCGGTGGAGGCAAGAATAACTCTCAGAATAAGAGGAAGCAAGACCAATCTAAGGGTGGACAGAAAAAGAACAAGAAGGATGTTGAGTGCTTCAGCTGTGGTAAGAAGGGCCGTTGTGCTAAAGAATGTCGGGCCAAGCCAGCGGAAAGGAAGTGCTACAACTGTGGTCAAGTGGGACATCATAAGGATAAGTGACCGCAACCTCTTAAGGAGAAGCAGATTGTGAAAGCATATGCTATTGATGTTGTTCCTTCTTCGTCGAATGCCCCAACTGCGGCGGAGAAAGGAAAGAATGTTGTTATTCAAGGTATGTTTTCTATTTATGATGTACCAGTTCGAGTTTTGTTTCATACTGGGGCTTCCCATTGCTTCATATCTAGTGACCTGGTAGATAGGTTTGGACTGGAACCCGAGATAGTCGATAGACCATTGGTTGTGACGAACCCGATTGGTGGTTCGACTAGCCTTAGTATGATTTGCAGAAATTTGGTCTTATCGAGTCATGGATGTATGTTTGTTTGTGATTGCTTTGTTTTGGGCTTTACTGGGTATGGCATTATATTGGGAGTCGATTGGCTCCAAAGATACGGGGTGGTGGTAGACTGTGAGGGCTTTTTGGTGACAGTTAGGGCGGATGATGGGCGGAGGGTAGTGTTTGGTAGTCTACCTAGTGATGGGGTAATGGCTAGTTTTATAAATTCCCTCGACATCCCGCAGGATGAACTGTCAGATGTGCCCGTGGTTGGCCAGTATCCGGACGTCTTCGAGGAGGTGACCGGGCTTCCACCACACCGAGAGATTGAGTTCCGTATTGATTTAGTGAAAGATGCCAGACCTATAGTGATGCCACTTCGTCGTATGGCACCAAGGGAGCAGCGAGAGCTCGGGGTGCAAGTCAGCAATCTTTTGAAGAAGGGATTTATTAGAAGAAGTGTCTCCGAGTGGGGAGCACCAGTTGTGTTTGCCACTAAGGCAGATGGTTCCCTTCGTTTGTGTGTGGACTATCGCAAGTTTAATAAGGTAACGAGGAAGAATAAGTATCCTCTACCGCGGATAGATGATTTGTTTGATCAACTGGAAGGAGCAAGAGTGTTCTCCCAGTTGGACCTCGCGACAGGATTTCATCAGCTCCGAGTAGCGGATGAGAGTGTTCCGAAAACGGAATTTAGGACGCCGTCTGGATTTTATGAGTGGTTAATCATGCCATTTGGGTTGACCAATGCACCAGCCTACTTTGTGGATCTTATGAATCGAGTATTCAGAGATCAATTGAATAAGTTTGTTCTTGTGTTCGTAGATGATATCCTTGTTTACTCAAGGACAGAGGAGGAACACAAGGGACACTTGAGGATAGTGATGGAGGTGTTGAGGAAACACCAATTGAAAGCGAAATTCTCTAAGTGTCACTTTTGGAGAAGGGAAGTGATATTCTTGGGTATGTTGTTTCAGAGAGTGGTATTGCCGTGGACCCTGCGAAGGTGGCTACGGTACAGGATTGGCCTACGCCCAAGAATGCAACAAATGTAAGAAGTTTCTTGGGGTTAGCTGGATATTATCGTAAGTTTATCCAGGACTTCTCCAAGATAGTAGCACCGTTGACTCAGTTGACTAAGAAGAATCAGTCCTTCGTCTGGGACGGAGTGTGTGAGAATGCATTCAAGAGTCTAAAGGAAAAGTTGACGCGTGCGCCAAGTGCTAGTCATTCCTAAAGGGAATGAAGAAATGACGGTATACACTGATGCTTGTGGTACAGGACTAGGTGCGATATTGATGCAAGGATATAGGGTTGTAGCTTATGCTAGTCGGCAGCTGAAGCCGCATGAGAAGAAGTATCCTACCCATGATTTGGAATTAGCGGCGATCGTGTTTGCGCTGAAGATGTGGAGACACTATCTCTTGGGAGAAAGATTTGAGTTGTTTACCGATCATAAATCGTTAAAGTATCTCTTCTCCCAGAAAGATCTAAATCTCCGTCAGCAAAGATGGTTAGATTTCTTGGCTTTGTATGATTTTGATATCGCATATACACCTGGGAAAGGTAATGCGGTAGCCGATGCCTTGAGTAGGAGACATGCCAGTTTAGGGGCTATGTTTCTTGAATGGAAGCAACTGGAGTATAACACAGGGTTTGACTTCAGACCAAAGTGCGAATTGGATCCAAAAATGCTAGCTAGTTTGGCGATCAGATCCACTTTGATAGAGCGGATTGGTTCCAGCCATAGGGACGATCCTAATCTATTGGAAATCATCTCCAAGATAGAGATGGACATCGACGGTGTTAGCCCACTTTGTGAACTAGGCAACACAAAGTCAAGATATGAAATATTGAAGAGCTAGAAAAACTCTGAAGTGGGTCGGATCGGTGCAGGATAGCAGCTCGGATCGGATAAAGTTTTCTGTTCGGATCGGTGAACTATTGCTGAGAAAATTAGAAAGGCACAGTTGTTCGGATCGGAGGGCAATATAATCTCAATTGGATCGGAAATCCACTTGGTTGCTACGGAGATAGATCGGAGCGGAGCGGAGCAGAATAAAGAGGAGAGAGCGTTGTTTCCAAGCCAATCCGGTCGGATCGGATATCCCAATCCGGACCCCTTGTACATGTCCCACCGACCCGAACCCATTTTCCACATCACTCCCCTGCATGAGCGCCTGGATATCCAGATCGGCTATGACCAGTTCCTACCCTCAACGTCCACTACTCTGATGCGTTGTCAACACAGTAATCTATCCGAACCCGAGGCTAATGGGATGGATGACACGTGGCTCCGATCCGGATCGGGTTTTGAGCAAATTCTCACCTATAAATACCCCGTCTGGAGACAAAGAAAAGGATCTTTTTTCTGGTACTTGGAGAGTTCAACCACCTTCATAACCCGAATTCCAGCAATCCCGAAAAATCCAAATCTTCTTTTATTATTTGTTTTCTATAATTGAGTGATTATAAGTGAGTTGTGAGAGGAATCAAGTGAATATTTCATTGTACTTGCATCTAAATCAGTAAATATAGTGAGAGACAAGTGGACGTAGGAAATTCTTCGCCGAACCACTATAAATCCTGTGTGTTCATTTTTATTTTTATCTTATTTCATTTGCTTTTAATCAATTTGGGTGTTAGAACCACTTTTTGGTCAAACATTTTGGTGCTTTCACTGAGAACTCATCTGAATTCTTTGTTTTCCGGGATTATCATTCTATTTTTTGGACCGTTGAGTTCAAAGAAGTTAATCCTTAAGTTTCAACACCCTTGGATATTTGTCGAAGTGATTGTCAAAGAACCATGGCCAAAGGAAAAGGCAAAGAAGTTCAATCTGTTCGAGGAAATGGAGCTGGCGAAGATCAGCAAAATGCGGTTGTAACAAGGTCTCGTGGACAGAGTTCAGCAACAGGAAGAACCAATGCAGGAAATCCGAGCCGTCTTCAGGGGGAAAGCTCCGATCCGATCCGGGTAGGAGATTCTGAAGCAGTGCATTCCCCCAACCTGAACCGACCCGAGCAGCTTGCCACGTACCAACCCGACCAGGCTCCTCAGCTCCGAACCGACCCGACCTCCTATCTCCGATCCGATACTTGGTGAAGTTGGAACCTCTACTCGAGTCCCTACGAATGCTCCGATTCCAGCCGCCAGGGTCGGTGATCAGGTCAACCCATCTGCGCCCATTACTCAAGGAGATTTCTCGCGCCTACTTGATATGCTTGAAAGTACAAGGGAGGCTATGAAAGTCCACGAGCGCACTAATCTCATGATGTAGGAGAATATGAGGCTCATGAGTAGGGAGATTAGCGAACTCCGTCGACAGAGAACTCCATCACCGGTTCGTCACACACCAGTGGATCAGTCTTCATCTTCCGAGGAAGAGCGGCCCCGTGAACGAAGGCCGCTCGAACGACCTCAGAATGTGGAGCAGCTGACATTTGGATCTTTGGGATCTCGTGAGGATATTGCACGAGCGCTAGGAAACAATGACCCCACTCGGGGGCAAAGACTCCAATCCCCTCCTCCCGAGATCGACCGGGAGCGCAGGGAACGGAATAGAGTAGAAGCAGCTCGAAGAAGAAGGGCATCTCCTGAACAAGAGCCCAGAAGGAACTCGGATACTAGGGCCAGGGAACCTGAGCGGCCCCTAACTAATGCTGATGTACAGGCAATGGTTCGCCAGGTCATGTCCGAGGGCCGGAAATATACAAATGAAGATTATGGCATTGAGCGAAGCCATACTCCTTTCACCGACGATATCCTCAACTTCCAATTTCCCCGGTGCTTTAACTTGCCACAGACGGACAAGTACAACGGAAGGACCGATCCGGGACAACATTTGATGCGATACTCGTGGCTCATGAATGCTGCTGCTGCCCCTGATGAAGTGAAGTGCAAAGCATTCCCAATCTACTTAGAAGATGTGGCGCTGTTCTGGTTTACCCGACTTCCTCCTCGTTCGATTTCGAATTACAGGGAACTGAGCGAATGTTTTATGAACCAGTTTCGACTCCATGCCCGAAAGTCCAAAAGTGTTATTGAATTATCGAGAATCAAGCAGGCACCAGGAGAGTCTTTGAGGGCATATCTTGACCGTTTTAACCTAGCTGTGGCTGAGGTTAGTGACCCGCATGAGCCCACTATTCTGATGGCATTAAAGGAAGGAGTCGATCCTGAATCTGAGTTCGGAGATTACCTTTCTGGGAAGACACCCTCCACAAGAGAGATATTCTATGAAAAAGCCGATATTTATTTAAGGCGAGAGGAGGCCAGGGCAAACCGAAAAAGAAAGTCTGAGACGGCTTCAAAAGAAAATGTGCAGAGTAATATCGCCGTGAAGCAGTCTGGGGAAAGTTCTGGCAAGGTTGAAGTAAATGTGGGAAACAAGGGTGGAAACAACAATGCTGGAAGCGGGGGTAACAACAACAATAACCGTAATCCGAACGGCAACAGAAGAAACAGAAATAGGGGAAGTGATCCTAACAAAAGACCCCGATTCCAGACCTACGAGAATTATACACCATTGAACGACATCCTGGAAAATATTTACCTGGATACGTACAATGTGTTGCAGTATAAAAGACCGCCACCTCGTGATTCGACCGAGAAAGAAATGGCGACAGGGAAATTTTGTTTGTTTCATGGAACTCATGGGCATTCAACCAATGAATGTCGGCATTTAAGGGATGTGATTGAGAAGCTGCTGCGTGAAGGGAAGTTGGATGAATACAAGATTGCCCCGAGGGACAGAGGGCAAGGAGAACAGGCTCCAAAGCATATTCTACCTGCTCCCAACCCTACAGCGCAGCAGAAAGGTAAAGGAATTGTTATCAACTCCATAGTGGGCGGACCTCACCCGGCAATCCGAAGTTTCAGATCAATGGTTCAATATGTAAATGCTGCCAAGTATCTAGATGTGAATGAAGGTGATGATTTGGAAGATATCACCCCCATAAAACAACAGAAGACCATGTTTGACGACGTGGTATTCCGCAGCCGAGATAATACTGGGATCCAATCACTCACTGATGATCCGTTGGTTATAACTACCACTATTGGGCCGGCCTTGGTCCATAAGGTATTAGTAGACAACGGAAGTTCTGTCAATATTTTATTTAAAAAGTCATTCGATCAGATGAAGCTTGAATCTGAAGATTTGAAGCCATGTGAAGGATGGATCAGAGGCTTCAACGGGGCGTCAACAGCTCCCATGGGATACATAGAATTGTCCGTGACCTTGGGGCAAGGAGAACGCAGAAGAGTGCGGATGCTTCAGTTCGTAGTATTGGACGTAGATTCGCCTTATAATGCATTTTTGGGGAGGCCTGCCCTTGCTGAATTCAGAGTTTGTATCGCCCCTTGGTGTTTATTACTTAAGTTCCCAACCGAAGCCGGAACTGGAGTAATGAGAGGGGATCAAGTTTCCGGACGGGCCTGCTATGTGGCCGAATTAAAGATGTTGATGAAAGGACTTAACGTCGAGAGTAAAGATGCCTCGTCTCCCTCAAAGGGGGGCTCGGCATAGCAATTAGAGAGATTGACCCCGAAGGAGTTGCCCAAAGGAACGCCTGAAGACCTGGATCCCATAAAAGACGAGGAACCAGAGGCTAGGAATGCAACTCCTAATGAAGCGACAGTGGAAATTCCCATTGATGAAGCTGATCCGACAAAAGTTTTGAAGATTGGTTCCCAATTGGATCCACGTCGAGCCAAAGAACTAACGGACTTCTTGAAGGCAAACTTGGACGCGTTTGCCTGGACCCACGCTGACATGTATGGGATATCGCCATCCATTATAAGTCACAAATTGAATGTAAACTCGAAACATCCGCCTGTGAAGCAAAAGAGACGCGTGCTGGGCCCAGAGAGGTCGGCTGCTCTCAAAGAGGAAGTGGAGAAGTTGAAGCAGAATGGATTTATTCGAGATTCGACATATCCCGACTGGATATCGAATCCCGTCTTGGTAAAGAAGCCGAATGGAAAGTGGCGGACTTGTATTGATTTTTCAGATTTGAACAAAGCCTGCCCTAAAGATAGTTTCCCACTTCCCAGAATTGACCAGCTTGTAGATTCGACAGCTGGTCATGAACTTCTCTCTTTCATGGATGCATACTCTGGGTACAACCAAATTCCTATGCATGTGCCAGACCAAGAACATACGAGCTTCATTACAAATTTGGGATTGTATTGTTATGTTGTAATGCCATTTGGATTGAAAAACGCTGGAGCCACTTATCAGCGCTTGGTGAACAGAATGTTTTATAATCAAATAGGAAAGACTATGGAAGTTTATGTGGATGATATGCTTGTCAAATCGAAACAGTCCTCCAGCCATACGCAAGACTTGGCGGAAATGTTTGGTATCCTGCGAAAATATCGGATGAAATTGAATCCTCTGAAATGCTCATTTGGAGTGGCATCGGGAAAGTTCCTAGGCTTCATTGTGAGCTCCCGAGGAATGGAAATCAATCCTAGCCAGATAGCAGCGATTAGAAATATTATAGAGCCGAGGAGAATTAAAGACGTCCAAAGTCTTGTAGGGAAAGTAGCGGCGCTGAGTAGATTCATCTCCAAAGCCACAGACAAATGCGTTCCGTTTTTTGATTTGATTAAAAGAGGAAAGAAGAACTTCGAGTGGACTCCGGACTGTGTTGAGGCCTTTCGAAATTTATTGGAACTGCTAGAAAAACTGCCGCTTTTGTCAAAGCCAGTAGATCACGAAGAATTGTTTGTTTACTTGGCAGTCTCGGCTCACGCCGTTAGCACAGCCCTGGTTCGAGAAGAAGACAAATACAAAGGCCAGTGTATTATGTAAGCAAGAAATTAGCAGCGGCAGAGCGCAATTACCCAAAGATTGAGAAGCTCGCTTACAGCCTCCTAATTGCATCCCGAAAACTTCGTCACTATTTCCAAGCTCATCCAATAACCATATACACCGACTAGCCTTTGAGGCAAGTGTTGCAGAGACCCGAAGCATCAGGAAGGTTGATCAAATGGAATATAGAATTAAGTCAGTTTGATTTGAATTTTCAACCACGAAAGTCAATCAGGGGGCAAGCTCTGGCAGACTTTATTGCGGAGTTCACCATCCCAGAGGAGGAAGTAATCGATGACAGAGTGGTTAAGTCCGAGGATGAGTTAAAGATAGTACCGTGGAAACTATACACTGATGGAGCCAAGAACGACCGAAGGTCCGGAGCTGGAATCATCTTAGTCACTCCTGAAGGACGGTCGTTATATTACGCTCTACGATTAGAATTTTCGGCGACGAATAATGACTCTGAATATGAAGCCCTGATTGTCGGGCTGAAGCTTGCTAAAGACCTCGGAATAAAAACATTGGACATATTCTGTGACTCTAAAATCGTTGTTTGCCAAGTACGAGAAGAATTTGTGGCTCGGGGACCTCGACTTATCGCCTACCTGAGGAAAGTGAGAGAGCTATTGAATAGCTTGGAGCGGTACAACATAACACATATTCCCAGAGCTGAAAACCAGAAAGCAGATAAGCTGGCAAAGCTGGCTAGTTCCGACAATCTAGAAGAGAATGAAATAATTCCAATTGAAACGTTGGAGTCGCCAAGCTTTGAGTCAATGGAAATTGAGTTCGCTTTTGAAGCGGAACCGGAGAAGGAGTCGTGGATGACCCCGATTAAGAACTTCCTTAAGGATGGAACACTCCCGTCAAAGAAGAGTGAAAGAAGGGCTATAGTTCGCAAGGCTACCAGATATGTCATACAAGATGATACTCTTTATAGGCAAGGATTTTCTATGCCCCTGTTACGATGTATAGCACACGACGACATCAAGCGTGTACTAAGAGAAGTACACGAAGGTGAGTGTGGAGATCATACAGGAGGTCAGACTTTAGCAAAGAAGATATTGCGATACAGATACTTCTGGCCTACAATTAATAAAGATGCAGCTGATTATTCACGACGCTGCGATAAGTGCCAGAGATTCGCCAAAATCCCCAGAGCACCGTCGACCCAACTTAAATCAATGGTGAGTCCTTGGCCATTTGCCACATGGGGAATTGATATCATTGGAGTTCTACCGATTGCTAAAGGAGGAGCTAAATATGCAATAGTGGCCATGGACTATTTTACGAAGTGGGTGGAAGCTGAGCCCTTGACCAAGATCACGGCAAGAAAGGTGATAAGTTTTGTGGTCAGAAATATTATATGCCGATTTGGGATCCCAAGGACGATTATAACTGACAACGGAACCCAATTTGATAGTACTGAATTCAGAAATTTCTGCCAGAAGTATAAGATTGACAAGCGATATACTGCAGTTGCCTACCCGTAGTCGAACGGGCAAGTAGAGGCAATAAACAAAGTTATAAAATCCATCCTCAAGAAACGGTTAGAGCGTGCAAAAGCAAAATGGGTTGACGAATTGCCCCTAGCTTTGAGGGCATATCGAACAACATTTAAAACGACCACCGGTTATACCCCTTTCTCTCTCTCCTTTGGCTCAGAAGCTGTAATTCCAGTTGAACTGGAAGTTCCTTCCCACAGGGTGACATATTATGACCCGATGACGAATCGGGCCCTCTTACTTGAGTCTCTTGATGAAGTCGAAGAAAAAAGGGACGAAGCAGATTTGTGTGTGGCAAGACGTCGACATCAGATGGCACGCTATTACGACAAAAAAGTTCGCCTCAGGACTTTTGAACCAGGAGATTTGGTGCTAAAGAGAGTCTTTCCATCCCTTCCTCACCTCGGTCCAAAGTGGGAAGGACCTTTTGTCATCCAACGGAAACTTGAAAAAGGAACCTTCAAGTTAACGACCGTAGATGGCGAAGAAGTCCCTCGAGCATGGAATGCCCAACACTTAATGCGATATTTGGATTAGAAATGCTGTACTCTTTGTTATTTTTCTTATGAACTCTGTAATAAGGCACGACTTGCCTTGGGAAAACCTGATGATATGAATAAAGAACTATAAAGTGGATGTAGGCTATGACTCAGCCGAACCACTATAAAAATATTGTGTGTCATTTACTTTTATGCATTACATATATACATTCATCGATTATTCTGTTGTGATTATAGAATACAGGATGACTCAAAACCTGAAGAGGTTGAAGACAGTTTAAAAATAAGAAAAAGCACAGCGACTACTTGTGCGACAAGACATAAAAGAGTGAGAAAACGACATTCTTAACTCTAACTCTCCAGAGAGAGAGAGAGTATAAAAGCGTCTCTGACCGAGCGCTGAAAAAGAAATTCTTCCTCTAACTCTAACTCTCCAGAGAGAGAGAGAGAGTATAAAAGTGTCTCCGACTGAGCGCTGAGAAAGAAATTCTTCCCCGCCGAGAGACCGGGGAATGAATAGATTGCTGAGCTCGAACTCTAACTCTCCAGAGAGAGAGAGAGTATAAAAGAAATGCCAGAAAAAACGACAGGCACTGACGACACAGGAAATGCTATCCCGTCAGAAAATCGGGAGCATTCAGATTGTTTGATTGAGCATTAAATAATTTGTGAGAATTGACTGGGGGCATATATGTTTACGCATATTTCCTCCCTCCGTAACTTCATTTCATAACTATAGTAAGACATGCATTTTTACATAAGTGCAGAACTACTGACAAACAGACATTCCAGAAAATGAATTATTTTTTATTTATTTACGAATGAATGAATTTATACAGGAGAGTAGCTAAAAAAAAAGAAGGTGCAAGAGCCGCTCTTGTAGCAGCAATTGTTGGTTCACCAAATGCTAAAACGACACAAGGCAATCCACTATTTAGATTTCGAGTGAGCCTTGGACTTCTTGGCGGCTTTCTCCGCATCCTTTGCTTCTTTCTCAGCCTCTGTCAAGATTCGTTTTGACTTCTTTTTTCCTAAAGATACGGTGCTGGAGCCAGTAGACTTCTTCCCGGAGGGCGGAGCGCTGGAATCAAGAGAAGATTTTTTAGCGAGTTCCTCTGTAATAGATCTAGTTGAGAGCTTAACAACTAACCTTGATCCCGCATCCACAACTGCGAGGGGCTTGAGGGCTTCAGGGTCTAGTTCTTCGGCTTTTAATTTCAAGCGTTTGTCTTGATCAGCTTTCATTGCAGCCAAATTAACGTTATCAGCACTTTTTGACTCCCCGACTATTGCAACTTCTGGTTCCTCTTCCTGACCCCCGTCACCGCCGTCATCCCTTAAAGCTGCTATCATTTCTTCATCCTGGGGAGTGGCGGCCTTAGTCGGCTCACTTCCTTCTCCCAAGTCTATAGAAGCAGCCTTGTCCTCCCCTCTTTTGGCCTTTTCTGCGGGCTTTGTCCCGGCGGTGGCTCCCTGAGTCACATCTGTCTTTTAGGATGGCTCAACACCTACAGAATGAGAAGCAACAGTTATCAACTCAGGCGAAAACAATGGGTTTTTCATCAATTGCTCAATCACGTGGCGAAAGGTAGAAATAGCCTTGACAAATTGAGGAGAAAAGGTAGGGATACCTTCCGAAGACTTCTCGGCAGGGGTGACTACTACCTCTGATGCTGTTTCAGGAATAGGGGATAGCAGAGTTGTTCGGGGAATTCCCGGATTTTCAGGATCATACCCCTCTACTTCAGAAGTCGCAGGTGCAGAAGAAGAGGAACCAGCTTCGAGAACTGTTTTCTGCTTAGACTTCCGTCTCTCTTCTTCCATTGCCTCAGCAATGAGGCGGCGCCCTTCAGCTAGGCGCTCCGGCTCATCATCCCTCAAGTATTTCACCATTAGCTTATCTTCATCAATGGAATCGACCTTAAGTTCCTCTTTTTCCCACTCGATGATCTGATTCCATACTTGAACCAGAGTGGATGGATAATCCTCGATCCAAGAAATGTTTCGGCGACGGATGATATGTGCGAAGAATTCAATCATTAACTCGCCGAAACCCTGAATATCAGCTTCCGCCTCAGATAATTGTTTGCGGGCTTCCTCCGCAGATTTGATAGCACACTCAACATTGCCCTCAGCCAGGGCAGCTCTGTTCTCTGCCTCCAACAGCCTTGAAGCCAAGTCAGCATTCTTCTTTTCTAGTTCAGCACTCCTCTTCGCTAACTCGGCATTTTTCCGCTCGAGGTCAGCATAAGCAAGGCGTGTCTTAGCAGCTTCTGACTTAGCCTCATCAGCTTGCTTTTTTAACTCAGAACGCTCTTGAGTGTGAGATTCAAGCAAGTCGTGATAACGTTTTTGCATGTCCTCAAATTGTTGCTTGAAGTTAGAAGCGTCCCTTTGAGCGACAGCTAGCTGAGCTTGAGTGTCTTCCAAATCTTTTCCTAGAGCTTTTAAGGCCTTGACATCCTCCTCCGCGGTCTTTTGCATTGAATCAGTATTCGTGATTAGAGTGCGGATGATTCTAGAAAGATTGCGTGAATATTTAAACATCTCAGTATACTGTTTTTCCACCGCATCTATCTTTGCTTTGGCCTCATCTTCCCATTTAGAAGAAACAGGTTCAAGGGCAGGTAAAAAAGTCAAAGTCTCGAAGTAGTGTTCGGGAAATTGCTCCTCCAAATATGCCCGCTTTACTGCAGTTTCCGCATCTAGTGGGGGAGGAGCGGGGATTGTCAATTCGGTGTCCCTGTGTGAGGAGGATTCGGTAGTTTCTTTGTCTGTCCTAGGTCGTTTAGTAGCAGGGACCTTGTGCTTACTCCGAGACCCGGTTTCTTTAGGAGGAGTTCTCTCTCTACTGCGCTTTTCATGGGAAGAAGTGGAGTCTTTAGATTGTGGTCTGTCCTCTTCCCTGCGGCTTTGATAACCTTTGTATTTCTCTTATTCCGGCCGAACAGGTGAGCAAGAACGTGAGGGTCGAGAACGATAGGGATCATAAGGCCTTCTCTCCTCCCTACCACGATCATCCCGGCGATCATACTCGATATCCAAAGGTGGACTGGACATGCTGCGGCGAAGCTTCCTGATATCATAGTAGGATCGAGACATCGTACCTGCACGATAAAACAAACGAAATTTAGAATTATTGGATTCACGGAGAAAGAGGTGCAATGAATGCTAATGCCATTGTATAAAGTGTATCCTAAGTGGTGTGTTTCCCCCCAACCAACCCGAGTCTGAAGCTAGACTAGTACGGGCAGGCTCTTTGGCCTTAGCGGGAGTGGTCTCTTCAGAAGAAGTGAAGACTAAAGGATCCTTCCTAAAATCCTCTGAAGTGTATATAGTTTCAGGTAAGGGGAGATCCCCCAAACCCTGAAATATTTGGTCATTAGTACTAGGGATATTCCCCTCGGAAGCATTAAGTGGCGACTCTTGGGAGGATGTTGACTTTTCCATAGAAGTAGCCTCCTCGGGGGCAGTATATCCTTCACGATGCTTTTCGGCCAGATTAGCCAATTCGTCATCTTGTGTAGAAGATGGAGAAGGTGAAGTTTGAAGAGGCACTGTAGGAACTCCTGAGCCTTATCCTGTCTCTGGGACTACCTCCACTGGAGGGATGTATACGTACGGAGCCGTCCCATGACCGATGCTACGAAAAACGGATAACAGCCAATGAAAGTGAAGGTATTCGTCTTTAAGGACTTCGTCGATAGTCAAGAATTTCTGATCGCCATTAAGAAGTTGGTGCATCCGGTCAAAGAACACCTGATCTGATATCTGTTTGGGATTGTCGACTGCAAACGAAAAGGAAAACAAGTTAAGGTGATGATTCAAGTGTATAGAGCCCGGATTTAGAAAATTAGTGCTTTACTTGATTTTGTCCACCTCCTGGCGCATCCAGGCTTTTGCTTCACGTAGAACCATTCTAATCTAGAATCTCCAGCTTTACTGCTGAATGGTGCTGAGATTATCTTCCTTTTTGGGACTGATTCAAAGTAGCAGAAAGATGGAGTCTCTCGAGTCCGATGCTTGAAATTATAGAAGAAGTGAACGTCATCGAACGTGAGCTCTATGCCTAAGATTTCACGATATGCTATGTACAAAGTGTGCAAGTAGGCATACGAATTGGGATGCAGCTGCATGGGGGCAATCCGCATTTGTCTTAAAAAGTCAACGATGAAGGGAGAGAATGGAGGAATAGCGCCAACCATGCACATCAATCGAGTGACCGCCATATATCCTTCTGGAGGGTTGTGGGGACGGTCAGAGCTTGAAGGCACTAGAGTGTCTCTTTTCATTATCCCGTACTTTAAGCAAATTCGGACAAGTCGATCGTTGTCGATTGTTGATTCAACGGAATCTGGAGGTGATTCCAATATAACGGCCGATTCAAATTCATCGGGGGCTCGAGTGTCGCCAATCCCTCCTTCCTCCTCAAAACCCAGAGAAACTTCGTTCTCTGAAGACACCTCGTTGCTTTCTCGATTTCCAACCCCGTAGTCTGGACCCTCATTGTCCCATTCTGGATCTGACGGAGAAGATATGTCCTCGAGAGTGATTTTGTTAGAGGTTTCCGGGGCTTCTTTCCTCTCAGCTAGTCTGGAAGAGCGTCTGGGTCTCATGGTCATAGAACTATTGAAGAAGCAATAGCACGAATTAGAGTAAATTAGCCCGTACCCCCCTGTGCATGTGCGTGAACTAAAATGTGTGCAGTGAATGTGAGAAATGCAAAGTAAAGATGCAACAATGTAAGGCGAAACTTTGAAGAGAAAGTGATGGTAAGAGTAGTTCTTAATGTTCATTTATGTCCGCAAGGCACTATCATAACTGTTCATGAAGTTGGAAGTAATATCTAGCATTGTTTTAAATAGTTGGACAAAATTTTGTGCTTTAGATTGAGTGGTTCTCGGTTCTGTTCGGGCAGGCATCATAAGATCGGACTGAAGAAAAGTTGTGCACTGGATGAAAGGTTATGTTCAACCGGATCGGCTCGGAGACATGTAATAGGAACAGGTCGGATGAGTTTGAATACCGACGCCCCCTATTTTTCTGTTTTCACCCTCCGATCCGATCCGATAGGCTATCCCTTGTTTTCCATTTTCACTCTTCCGACCCGAACCGGAAAGATAAAACTTTGCTCTCCTCCTCCATCTTCCATGTTTCCTCGCCCGAACCGATTTCTCATGTTTTTCATCTTCTTCTTCTTCCTCAATCACCTCCGAACCCAATCCCATATCAACAGCTCCAATTAGGAGCAAGCGTACGCCTTCTTCAACCTATCAACGCTTCGAGGTGGTAGCAGAGATACCAACGACGGTGGTAGAGGAGGGGATGGCCGTGTCATTGAGATTGAATCGTAAATATGCTCAAATCATTCGTATTAAACCGCAAATTACAACTGAAATCAGTTAAAGAGAAGCTTAATTAGAGTTATGACCTACCGATACAATTGATTTAAGGACGCGAAAAGGAGTTTTGATTTTCTTTTTGGGAAGTTAGGGTTTTCGTTTTTCCTTTGGAGTAATTCCTGGAAGAAAAGCGAAAATAAAAGAAGAAGAAGAAAGAAAGAAGGAGATGGGGGCAGAGGATATATACAGGAGGGAGGTGGCTACTCGTATTCCCCTCCTGTTTTTCCGCTCGGTCCGGAGTACGAGCCCAACAGCCCACACCTTCTGGCCCATTGACGTAGTACAAAGCAAAACAGGAAGAAGAGGCACCCAGGTCGCACTCCGAACCGAAGCAGGACTCACGTGTTGACTTGGCATCTGGATCAAATAGAATTCAAATGAAAAATAAAAGAAGAGTATACCTGAGAGAAACACTGTATGTCGAGAAGAACTTCTGGATTTGACTCAAAAACAAAGAACGTTGTTCGCAAATTCTACGACCTATATATAAGCAACAAAAGACATGGTTTTATGAAGCAATGCATCTTTGCAAACGAACAGAAGTGACTTTCTGACTATTCAGATTCAAGAACCAATATTCGGGCAACATCAAAGCACGCTTCGTCTCCAACAGAAGCATCCTTTGAGGGGGCAAAATGTTAGCCACTTTGTGAACTGGGCAATACAAAGTCAAGATATGAAATATTGAAGAGCTAGAAAAACTCTGAAGCGGGTCGGATCGATGCAGGATAGCGGCTCGGATCGGATAAAGTTTTCTGTTCGGATCGGTGAACTATTGCTGAGGAAATTAGAAAGGCACAGTTGTTCGGATCGGAGGGCAATATAATCTCAATTGGATCGGAAAGCCACTTGGTTGCTACGGAGATAGATCGGAGCGGAGCGGAGCAGAATAAAGAGGAGAGAGCGTTGTTTCCAAGCCAATCCGGGTCGGATCGGATATCCCGATCCGGACCCCTTGTACATGTCCCACCGACCCGAACCCATTTTCCACATCACTCCCCTGCATGAGCGCCTGGATATCCGGATCGGCTATGACCAGTTCCTACCCTCAACGTCCACTACTCTGATGCGTTGTCAACACAGTAATCTATCCGAACCCGAGGCTAATGGGATGGATGACACGTGGCTCCGATCCGGATCGGGTTTTGAGCAAATTCTCACCTATAAATACCCCGTCTGGAGACAAAGAAAAGGATCTTTTTTCTGGTACTTGGAGAGTTCAACCACCTTCATAACCCGAATTCCAGCAATCCCGAAAAATCCAAATCTTCTTTCATTATTTGTTTTCTATAATTGAGTGATTATAAGTGAGTTGTGAGAGGAATCAAGTGAATATTTCATTGTACTTGCATCTAAATCAGTAAATATAGTGAGAGACAAGTGGACGTAGGCATTTCTTCGCCGAACCACTATAAATCCTGTGTGTTCATTTTTATTTTTATCTTATTTCATTTTCTTTCAATCAATTTGGGTGTTAGAACCACTTTTTGGTCTAACAGACGGTGAGGAGATGAAATTGTATGGGCTTGATCGAGAAGGATGGCTTAGAAAGAATGGAAGACTAGTTGTACCCAACGTGAATGGGTTGAGAAATGAAGTACTTGAGAATTTCATCACTCAGAACTAACTATACATCCCGGTGGTAACAAGATGTATCGAGACATGAAGCAGACTTACTACTGGGAAGGGATGAAAAGAGACGTTGGGAAGTTTATATCCAAATGCATAAATTGCTAGCTATTTAAAGCCGAGCAAAAGAAGCCTAGTGGGTTCTTGCAACCATTAGAAATTCCCGAATGGAAATGGGAGCAAGTCTCGATGGATTTCATCGATGGTTTACCAAGAACTAGATCGGGACATGATAGCATTTGGGTAATTGTTGATCGATTGACTAAGAGTGCAAGATTTATACCAGTCAAATCAACCAGAACGGCAACTAAGTTAGCAGAATTGTATATGAAGTGGGTAGTGAGATTTCATGGAGAACCTAAAAGCATTGTGAGTGACCGAGACCCGTTGTTCACTAGTGGGTATTGGAAGAGCTTACAGGAGGCTCTAGGGTCAGAATTACATCTCAGTACCGCATACCATCCTCATACCGACGGTCAGACGGAGAAGGTGAATCGTATATTGGAAGATCTCTTGAGATCTTGTATATTGGAATTTGGTGGATCATGGGATGACCATTTGCATCTAGTAGAGTTTGCATATAATAATAGCTACCAATCCAGTATCGGTATGGCTCCATATGAAGCTTTGTATGGAAGACCGTGCAACTCACCATCATGTTGGATAGAGACTGGCGAGAAGTTTATGCTTGGACCAGATGTGGTGAGGGAAACTTCAGATAAGATTAAGATCATTCAACAACGAATGAAGGCTGCCCAAGATAGGCAGAAAAGTTATGCTGATAAGAGGAGAAGTGACTTAAAATTCTCCGTCGGTGACTTGGTGTTTGTCAAGAGTTCTCCGTTGAAGAGCGTGATACGATTTGGCAGGAGAGGCAAATTGGCACCAAGATTTGTTGGCCCATTCCCTGTCCTTGAACAAGTCGGGAATTTGGCATATAGAGTTGACTTACCAGAGAAGATGGCGGGATTTCACAACGTATTTCATGTTTCCCAACTAAGGAAATTCGTTCACGACACAGATATGACTATTTCACCTGATCAGTTAGAGGACTTCGAAGTAGAACCTGAGGCAGTTGGGAACCGCAAACCGATCCATATTGTCGAGCACGATACGAAGCAACTTCGAAGGAAGGCGGTGAGGCTAGTCAAGGTTCAGTGGGGCGAGGACGAGAATGACTGCACTTGGGAGACAGAGGAGAGCATTAGGAAGACGTATCCAGAACTCTTTGCCTGGTAAGATTTACTTTGTAATTTAGTTATTCCGCATGCTAGGATAGACTTGTTTTACTGTTTTGCATGTTTGATTGTTGTTTTATGGTTGATAGGCATGCCGGACCCTTTGTATGTTTTGGTCAGGGAATTTCGGGGGCGAAATTTCTTAAGGGGGGAGAATGTAACAACCCGCATTCTACGCATCGGAGGATCGTAGAATATTTATTTCTTTCCCATATGAAGTTGTATTATCATGTAACTTTGGGAAACAACCATTAGACTCATTTCCCTTGTTGACGATTTTTGTCGATTTTTAAATGACGGTTTTGCCCCTAGCTGATCTTGTTTTGGCCATAACTTTTGATTGGAAAGGAATTTTGATCTGAAACAACTTCCATTAGACTCGTTTGATGGTTTACCTTTCCGTAGAGTGGTCATAATAGCCAAACGGGCTTACCGTTTGGGAGATATGGCTGAAATAAGGTTTGGAAGGTGAAAACTGCTTAACCGGGCCAAATAGGGTGATTAGTGAATAGGCCCATAATCCATTTCGGGATTAGGGTTATGGGGAGGCTGAAATGAGTTAGAGAATCATTCCATTTCAGTTTTCTAGCCTCCACTTATCTCCAAGAAACCCTAAAAATGGCCTCCAACCTCTAAATCACCCCCAAACCATCTTTTAATCAAGGATTAAGCTTAGCAACATCAAATCAAGGGAGATCTACACTAAATCAACAATGGAGCTGCTGTTTAGCATTGGGATTCGCATCAAATCAGAGATTTATCTCAGATCTTAGTTTATTTGTGGCTAAGGTGAGTGATTTGCATATTTCCTCACTAATTATGGCTAATTATGGGTAATTAGTGTTAATTAGCGAACTTAAACATGATAAAATTCCGGAAAAATATTTATAAAATCTGAAATGATGTTTTAGACCTCTGATATGAATTTGGATTAATTTGGTTAAGTTTTGCTAATCACATCATTAGTTTCACCTAAACATGCTTAAGGGGAAATATAGGGTTTTGGGTATGTTTGATCCATATTAACCTATCATATTGATGTTTTGATGTTGTGGTTGATTTTCTATGTTTCTATGACTGTATGGTATGCTTTGTGACTGATTAGAAGTGTTAGATTGATCGAAAACGCCGTCGAGAGGCGAAACTAGCTTACTGAAATGGTGCAGGTTTGGGGTCGAGATAACCGACCGGGGGGGGGGGGGGGGGGTTTGACCGACCCGAGTTCCTGGACCGACCAGAAATGGTAAAGGAGGACCGACCGACCCTGACATCGAATGACCGACCAGAAATAGTGAAGGAGGACCGACCGACCCTGACATCGAACGACCGACTAGGAATGGTGGAGGAGGACCGACCGACCCTGGCAACGACCGACCAGGATTGGTAAAGTGTTCGACCGACCAAGGGGGCAATACTAACCGACCAGGAACGATGAAAACCGACCAGGGATGATGAAAACTGACCAGGATGAAAGGTGCTTGATCGACCGACCCGAACAGGAGAGAAGACCAATAACCCGAGATGCAAAGGTAGTCCAAGTTGGAAGTTATGACTCAGGATCCAGATGGGGACCAACGAGTTGACTTCATGAGTTGGACTTTGCTGCGGGACGTGTGCTAAGGAGTTGTCGACATTCATAACTTCGATTCACTACTGAAAATGGATGATGGGCTACTTATCAGTGTAGTAGAGTCACTATGACTCGAGGGGCAAAGTGATGGTAGCAAGACTACGTTATCAGTGCAGTAGATTCATTATGACTCGAGGGGCAAGGTGATGCGTAGTAAGACTATGAGCCAGTGTAGTGGGGTCATTGTGACTCCATGGGGCAGAGTGGACATAGTAAGGATTAGTAAGACTATGAGCCAGTGCAGTGGGGTCCTTGTGACTCCATGGGGCAAAGTGGACATAGCGAAGGATTTGTGGCTACGTTATCAGTGCAGTGAAGCCATTTATGACTTCATGGGGTAAAGTGATCGTACCAAGGTACGTTGGGTGATCGAAGTGGTGAATATCGTATGCTTTACGCACTGAGTGAGAGATGTGAGGATGGTTGCTATGTTTGATTGTTTGCCATCACTATGACATGCACACCCCCACCTCCGTATCTTTACACCGTTTGATATGGCACCTTAGAGTGTTGTACAGTATGTAGTGCTAACTCTTTGGCTGCAGGTCCAGGTTCAGGTATGTTTTAGTCTACCTGTTATTGTTCTGTTTAGATGCTTATCGCTCATACCAAGCTTTATGTCTGACCCAGAGTTTTATGTCTCCTCTTATTACTCTGGGTGCTCACACGAGCAGACTAGAGACAGGTTAGCTAGTGATGCACGAGTAGCTGATTTGGAGGCGGGCAGGAGGCTTCCACTTATGATATATAGATATTCTCCCTGTGTCGTTGGTGGTCGCTACTTGGGCATTAGTAGTGTACCTCCTTTATCATGCTTTTGCTTTTGAGACAGTTTGAAAAGTTGTAATAATGTTTAACTTTAGATCATAAGCTGTACTTACATTTTCCGCAGCTATGTTAGTTGCTTCAGCTTATGAACTGTCTCACCTGTTTTATGTCAAGTATGTTATTATTATATTTTATTCTATGTGATGTGAGACATTCTACAGGTTCTTTTTTATTTCATTTCCTTCTTCCCTTTCCTTCTGACGACTCGTTCCGTGCTAACTGGACATGTGTACAACGCACCTTTGGAGTAAATGTCAGTTGGTGCGGGGCGGGCGTTCACAAAATTCCATAGCGACAATTTTGAATTTTAAACTGGACATAACTTTTTATTCTCGTTATGAAATTCGGATTTTTTACATTCGTTAGAAAGATATTATTAATTAGATTCAAATATTTCTTGTTTTACTGGAATCTGATTTATTTTGAATACTGCACATTCAGTTAAAGTTCAAAATCGAATTTTCAAAATGCTACGCCATTTCAGGCTCGTTATATAATTAAAATAGATTTATAAGTTCTAACTTCGATTAAAATAAATTTTTAGTCACTATTGTTAAAATAAATTATTTTAAATATTCAAAACCTATTAAAATAGCTAAAATAAAAATTTTTAATTGGTTCAGAAATTCCGGGTTGTTACAATCTCCCTCGCTTAAAATCTTTTCGTCCTCGAAATGGAACGAAGCTGAAAGTTTTTTAATTAACCAACTCAACTTTCTTTCTGGCTTTTATTCTCCAACTTTTCGGTTTCTAAGAATTTTCTAATTTCTCAAAAATTTGGCTAACGCCCTAAATTTTCGCCATAACCTCCTTTGTACGGGTTGATATTTAAAACCGCAACTTGCCTCACAGGGCCCTTATCAATCAAAAGAAAAGGAAAAAGCCAAGAGGCTAGCCATTCGGTTCATAAAATCATCAAATCCCAATGAATACAGTAAATATGTACCTATTTGTCGGGCAAACAATTTTATTCCTCTTCATGGCTTCCATGCTATGACCTGTTCATCATATATACATGTATATGTATGCAACTCGAACAAATTTTTAATTCAGCTCAACATTTGATTCGATTTGGCTAAATTTATCATTTATTCTCATATTGGTTATATTAATTATCAATTCAATATTTTTATTAGTTAAACTAATAATCAAACAACACAACCAGCAATCAGTTAGTTGATTAGCTTTTCAAACATATACTTTTAATATATATATTAAAAAAATCAAATTTTTAGTGCCAAATCAAAACAGTATATCCTATCTAAGTTTTAGTTCTCACACCATTCAATTGGAAATATGAAGCGAACCAAACTTCCCCTCTTGGGAAAGCCCGGATTGAGTTGAGAACCCGACAAATAAGAACGCAAACAATAGAACATTTCATTGTTATTACGACAATTTACATCAGAGTACAAGAATCTTACAGAGTATGAATAAATATTACACATTGAAAAATATCAGAGATTAAATTACATTACATAGCAGCAAAAAAATAATACATAACACAACTAAAAGAAATACATGGATACAGAGCATTCCGAATATAGCTCCAGTTGTAATTCCAGAATCCTATATAAATAAATATGCAAAACCAAAACTACTAGCTGCCCGTGTGGAAAATAGGGGCACCCAGAGTTTAGGTTAAAACAATAAACTCCAGGTCATTCATGTGACTGGTGTGAGAACTAAAACAGTTATTTAAAACTTTATTTTAAAAGTAGGTAAATCAAGGGACCACGCCGTATAACACGAAACGATTTCCTCCCAAGAATACCAGTGCGTATAACAAACAACGCAATGCTAATTTAAAGAAAATAAAGCTATTATAAGACTCAGGTTCCATCATACGATGCAACGCAAGCCAAAGGATAGAGTTTTACCTTATAATAGCCAAATAATGCTGAGTACTCGAAATTTTATCTTTTATTATTACTATATAAGTGAAGAAATCAACTTCAAATAAAATGTATCAATCATAGATGACATAGTATCCCATGCTACTATGTCGCCATACTAGTTCTACAATTAAAACCGCAATGTCGTATTGGAAATTGGATTCCATCTATGAACCAAGGCAAGGGATCATCCTTACCAAATTCGAGGCACTCTAGGCCATCCCTCAGGATATAGCCGCAACTGCACCTAGGAAAATGCAGGGTCGGTCCACCTAAATGAATTAATAATCCCTGAACAATACGCTTCTCCGCCCTATGGGGTGTAATGGTCAGTTTGTCGACCATGTCATCCATCGGCCCCTTATTGACCGATATATCCGAGGTACCTTGAATTCCAACAACCGCATAAGTAAAAATGTCTGGGCTCCGTACTATGACACCATTCCTAGCTAGAAAGAAACGCATGTCCTCTCTGCCGTCCTTCAACCCATTTCTGGTTCATACCGGGGTGTGAAGCTTGCGAATTAAACCTACACAAAGCTATGCTGTTTAAAGCCGTGATTTGATCATCAACCACAAGACTCTGCTTTTTAACAGAAGCCTTGATCATTTGCATCTCAACATGCCACACAGGCAATTCACGCCATGCGACTTATTTCTATCGATATATAACCTCTGAGCTCGTACGTATCAGAGAAGGGTGTTAAGCAAGAGAATAAATTCTCCGCCACCAAATAGATATATATTTAATAGAGATCAATCAACACAGAATAAAATCCAATGTCAGACACACATCCATTTACAAGTTCTTTCTGGGTCTGAATGAAACCGGAGGCACGATATTCCTCGTCCCATATGTCCAATACAGGAGAGAGGTTCTTGCATATCCAGTCGATCTCCAAGTACGTCTGGACGATCACCACTTATTACCTCATCTTGGGATGCCTCCCAATCAAGACATCGGTAATCATCTTAACGTTGTGAGGATCTCTGGTCTTCAACCACTGTCTTCATCGTTGATTTATCGTCGTATCGATTATCCAGAATGGGATAAACCCGGTCTTTCCGAATAACTCGCGTATTTTATAAACAAGTGCTATAAAAACACAACATACGCCTCATTCCAACCAAGAATATTCTTATATTCAAATATTCACATCATTAGGGAAAGGTTCCCATTAATTTTATCAAAGATAAATTCTTTAAATTTATTCTTTAATCTTCCTTTGGATATCAATTCAAACCAAATTAAGGTTTATCCAAACTAGTCGGGATTAGCACACCTTACCGAAGTAATCATTTGTTTTATTTCCCAATCCCAACCTATTCATTCCATGGAGAAAAACTGGTAATTCTTCCATATCCAACCAATAATATAAATGGAATAACGGCAAAGCCTTTTAAATTCTATATATAGTAACAGTCTTCCTCCACAGAAGTTCACTTCGATTATTACCAAATCGAAATCTATTCCATTCCAATTTATTAAATTGGAAAACTTTACTTTGGAAAATTTCCATTAAATCTTAATAAAAAGATTTATAAATTCCAAATCACATTTCACTATTAATCGGGTTAAAGAACGAATGTTGTTAAAGACATAGTTCACAATAAACTCAATTCACATTCCATTTTATTCCAATTACTAAATATACTTGGAAACTCTAATAATCTTAGTTAAAAGATTTATTCTTTTCACATGGGTTTTAAAAACAGTGTTACTGAAGACACCATTCACGACAAACCCAAAATTCAATTCCAATTAAATATTTATTAATTTGAAAACTTCACTTAATCTTGATTAAAAGATTTATTTTTTCCTCAACTGGGTTTAAAAACAGTGTTATTTAAGACACCGTTCATGACAAACCCAAAATCCAATTTAATATTAAATACAAGGCTCTAAATAGAAATTATATCATTCTTATATTCAATATCAAATTATGAAACTAACGGATATCTGTATCTTTAAAATTCTCACAACAACATCTGTATAACCACGGAATCCAATATCGAAATATTCCGAAGATTATGTCCATTCCAATTTATTCATTGGAAAATTCTGGTTATTTTTAAAACCATTTCAAATCTCTTATATTCATTGGAAAGCTCTTTTCGATACAAACCCAAGGTTCGAGTTTTAGGAGAATCTGATGGTCGGATCTCCCGTAATGTCAATTCGAAGTCAATGGTTGAAATTCGCGAACGGTCGTGGCGTGATACGTTCTATTCAGGCCATTTAATATATACAATATATATTATATATATTTCACCGATTTCCATTTAAAACGTATTTTATAATTTTGTTTATAAATTCATTTCAAAACGATTTCAACTTTATTTCAATTTTCAAATCAAATTTGAATATTCCTTTATAAATTCATTTTAAATTCATTTTTAAACGATTTCAATTTCATTTCAAATCAAATTTGAATATTCCTTTATAAATTCTTTTTGAATTCATTTTAAAACGATTTCAATTTCATTTCAAAACAAATTTGAATATTTCTTTATAAATTCGTTTTAAATTCATTTAAAAACGATTTCAATTTCATTTATAATTTCAAATCAAATTTGGATATTCCTTTATAAATTCATTTTAAATTCATTTTAAAATGATTTCAATTTCATTTCAAATTTCAAATCAAATTTGAATATTCCTTATCATTATAGTATTAAAATGATAATATTTTCAAAATATTTGATTTTGATTATACACTGAATATTATTTAAAAATATTCGTTAATTCTGAATTGGAATCGAACTCGCTCAATTACCATATAATTTTAGTTATATGGATTTCAACACCACATGTATATGACAATAATGATAAACAATCATTAAAAATCCATACAACATCCAGAGTGCAATTTACAACTGTATAAGCATTATAATAAATAAATAAATAAATAAATAACACTTATAAAGTCTGTCAACCCATCAATTGACATACCACTAATTATTAGGATCAGTGTAAGTCAAATATTATCCCAATACCCGTGTGGGGTTTTCAAACAACAAACGCATATTATTATTTGTGCAGTTGGGCGATGTGTAAAATTTTATCATCCCAATCTTCATCGGTTAAATATTTGTACATAAACAAACCGCTAGGCTTGTAAATGAATATTTATTTTATTTCTGGAGAATTTTATACATTGTATATAAATAATTTATACAATGCATATGTAAATAATTTATTTACTCCATTCTCAACCTCGCAATCACAAAACACAATACAACCAATTACACTACAATTCAATCCAAACAAGCATACATGATTTGTACAATAAATAGTGTCGGGTGTTGTTAAGCACCGTCTGCATCCTAGAATATATTTAACTGTAAAGAAAGTTGAGTGAGAAAGAGTTCTCACCTTTGGTTTCCCCTCCACCATTCTTTACTGTCGCTCAGATTCGCTGTTCAGATTCCAGCGCAATCTGCTTCACACGTTTTACATTAAAAATCATATTTTTAAAACAACACTATATAGAATTAGAAATCACATTTTTAAATTGTTCTATATATTTTTAAAAATCATAATTTTAAAACAAATCTTTCAGAGCAAAAACCATTTTTTTAAGCTATATATATAATAAAAATCATATTTTTATTTTCAAAACTATATATATAAAAACCATATTTCTATAATGAAGTCATTTATGTAAAAATCATATTTTTACTGCTATATATATAACACATTTTTACTTTAATGTTTTGTATTTTAAAAATCTCGTTTTAAACCAATGCTATTTATATTTTAAGAAATACATTTCTAACAATGATATTTAAATTTTAAAAATCCTATTTTTAACAATGATATTTATATTTTAAAAATCCTATTTTTAACAATGATATTTATATTTTAAAATCCTATTTTTAACAATGATATTTATATTTTAAAAATACTATTTTTACTTAATTACTAAATTAATTAAACTAAAAAGAAATAAATAAAAAATATAATTAACCTTCTCCTATCCTCACTGTAAAACAGCCGAACCGCAAAACCCACCGTTCATCCTTCTCTCTCCTCCATGCAAGCCAATCGCCACCGTCTGACAACGATCAAGACCCACCCCCATCAACCGTCGTCACGCGACCGCCCTTCCCTCTCACCCTTGCCACGCTCGAACATCATCAAACCATCAAAACCCAATGCGAATGAACCAACTTCAAGGCGGAAATTCAGACGACCTAGGTCATTAAAACAAATCATGGTCATTGATCTCCTAGTTGAGCTCTTCGTTTTTATATTTCTAATTTGAAAAATAGTTGAAAGGATTTCACGAATTCGAGGGAGAAAGATCGGAGTTTTCCGCCTTTGGTTGAAGAGAACGGAGAACTTTCTGGTTGACCACAGTTTGAATTGAAATTAGGGTTTTGACCTATTTTTTTTTAGTTTATACATATAATTAAATTAATGTTTAATTCAAATTTTCTCCAATATGGCTCTGAACACCAAATTAAACCCAACGACTATCGCCCCTAGCTAAATACTCCCATTCCAGACACAATGGGATAGGTTTCATAAGCCAATTCGATCATTTCATTCAGTTTTCATCAAAATTAAAATATAAATAAGTATATATTAAATTTAAACGCACATTTTAATTTACCGGGCCACATACTAACTCCAAAAGTTCCAAAAATAAATAAATCTAGCTATGTTTTAACGATACGGTATTAACAAAACTAATTTCGTCGAATTTGGAGACCGTCTGGAAAATGGTCAATTTCTGGTCGATCCAATTCAAATTTAAATTACCAAACACATCTTAATTTACTACTCTTACACATTAATTTCAAAAATAATGGAATTTGGAATCCAGCATGACATTCCTGATCAAACAAAAGTGGTTTCGTCGAAAACGGAGGTCGTTCGCAAAATGGCTATTTTTAAGGGCTATATATTATATTAAATTCCATAGCGACTATTTTAAATTTTAAACTGGACATGACTTTTTTTCCCGCTATGAAATCTAGATTTTTCACATTTGTTAGAAAGATATAATTGAACAGATTC
Source organism: Allium sativum (assembly GCA_030737875.1). NCBI lineage: Eukaryota > Viridiplantae > Streptophyta > Magnoliopsida > Asparagales > Amaryllidaceae > Allium > Allium sativum. The sequence goes on from CM060926.1 coordinate 329,373,512, forward strand.
AAATATTTCTGGTTTTATTGAAATCCCATTTATTTTGAACCCTGTACATTCATTTGAAATTTGAAATCGAATTTTCAAACTACCACGCCATTTCAGGCTCGTTTTATAATTAAAATAAATTTATTCGTTCTAACTTCGATTCAAATAAATTTTTCGTTGTTATTATTTAAAATAAATCATTTTAAATATTAAAAATCCATTAAAATTGCTAAAATAAAATTTTTAAAATGATTCTGAATATCCGGGTTGTAATAATCTCCCCCACTTAAAATCTTTTCGTCCTCGAAAAGGAACGGAGCTGAAAGTTGTTTAACTAACCAACTCAACTTTCATTCTGGCGTTCATTATTTAACTTTTCAGTTTCTAAGAATTTTCCAATTTCTCAAAAATTTGGCTAACACCCTAAATTTTCGAAATTTTTCACCATAACCTCCTTCGTACAGAGAGACCTTTAAAATCGCGACTTGCCTCACAGGACCCTCATCGATCCAAAAGAAAAAGAAAAAGCCAAGCGGCTAGCCAATCGACTCATAAAATCATCAAAAACCAATAAATTAGTAAACATGTACCTATTTGTCGGGCATACAATTTTATTCCTCTTCTTAGCTTCCATGTTATGACCTGTTCACACATATATATGTACATGCATGCATTTTCAGTCAATTTTCAACTAAGTTTCATATTTGATTCGATTTGGCTAAATTTAATCTTTCATTTACATATTGGTTTCAATAATTTTATTAGCTAAACTAATAATCAAACAACACAACCAGCAATCAATTAGTTGATTAGATTTTTCAAACATATATCTTTAATATATACTCAAAAATCATATTTTCTATGCTAAATCACAAACAATAAACTGTATTTAAGTTTTGGTTCTCACACCAGTCAATTAGAAATATACAGATATCCCACATTCGAAACTCGAAAATGAATACTGATGATGGTACTAATCATCAGAATTATCCCCGAGCGACTAGAGTGTGATTCTATATCTATCCAGTATATTTGGGACTCCGAATACACATTAGCAAGACGTATACTCAAATTCTTCATATACTCGATTGTCCAAAATCAATTTAAAATAAATATTCAAATACGAATAATTGATATAAAATTTTAAAATTTAATTTGCTTTTAAAAATAATACTCTTCACACTCGTTCTAGGATACTACTGATCCTATCTCTAACGAGTCATTCTTATTGGATAATACTAATCTAATCTCTGATGAATTCTTTTGCTTGGTTCTAATATGTCTTGTTCTCGAGCTCTGTAAACCAAAGCTCCGATACCAACTGAAGCGACCCAAACTTCCCTTCTCGGGAAAGCCCGGATTGAGTTGAGAACATGACAAATCAGAACACAAACAATAGAACATTTCATTGTTATTACAACAATTTACATCAGAGTACAACAATCTTACAGAGTATGAATAATATTACACATTTAAAAATATCAGAGATTAAATTACATTCCATAGCAGCGAAAAATAACACAACTGAAAGATATACACGGATACAGAGCGTTCCGAATATAGCTCCAGTTGTAAATCCAAGATCCTGTATGAATAAATCTGCAAAACCAAAACTACTAGCTGCCCATGTGGAAAATGGGGCAACCAGAGTTAAGGTTAAAACAATAAACTCCAGGTCAGTCATGTGACTGGTGTGAGAACTAAAATAGTTATTTAAAACTTTACTTTAAAATTAGGTAAATCAAGGGACCACGCCATATAACATGAAACGGGTTTCCTCCTAAGAATACCAGTGCATATAATAAACAACGCAATAATAATTTAAAGAAAATGAAGCTATTATAAGACTCAGGTCCTATCACATAATGCAACCCAAGCCGAAGGATAAAGTTTTACCTTATAATAGCCGAATAATGCTTGGTACATGAAATTTTATCTTTTATTATTACTATATATGTGAAGAAATCAACTTCAAATAAAATGTATCAATCATAGACAACATAGTATCCCATGCTACTATGTCGCCATACTAGTTCTGCAATTAAAACCGCAATGTCATATTGGAAATTGGATTCCATCTTTGAACCAAGGCAAGGGATCATCCTTACCGAATTCGAGACACTCTAGCCCGTAGCTCAGGATACAACCGCAACTGCACCTAGGAAAATGCAGAGCCGGTCCACCTAAGTGGATTAATAATCGCTTAACAATACGTTTCTCCGCCCTATGGGGCGTAATGGTCAGTATGTCGACCATATCATCCATCGGCCCCGTAGTGACCGATATATCCGAGGTATCTCACTTTCCAACAACCACATCAGTAAAAATGTCATGGCTCCATACCCTGACACCACTCCTAGCAAGAAAGAAATGCGTGTCCTTTCGCCGTCATTCAACCCGTTTCTAGTTCATATCGGGGTGTGAAGCTCGCGAATTAACGCTACACAAAGCTATGCTATTTAAAGTCGTGCTTTGATCAACAACCACAAGACTCTGCTTTTCAACAGAAGCCTTGATTATTTGCATCTCAACATGCCACACAGGCAATTCACGCCATTCGACTGATGTCTATCGATATATAACCTTTGAGCTCGTACGTCTCAGAGAAGGATGTTAAGCAAGAGAATAAATTCTCCGCCACCAAATAGATATATAATTAATAGAGATCAATCAACACAGAATAAAATCCAATGTCAGACACACATCCATTTATAAGTTCGTTCTGGGTCTGAACGAAACTGAAGGCACCTTATTCCTCGTCCTATATGTCCAATACAGGATAGAGGTCCTTGCATATCCGGTCGATCTCCAAGTACGTCTGGATGATCACCACTTATTACCTTGTCTTCGGATGCCTCCCAATCTAGACATCAGTAATCATCCAAACAATGTGAGGATCTTCGGTCTTTAACCACTGTCTTCATCGTTGACTTATCGTCGTATCGATTATTCATAATGGGATAAACCCGATCTTTCCGAATAACTAGCGTATTTTATAAACAAGTGCTATAAAAACACAACATATGCCTCATTCCAATCCAGAATATTCTTTTATTCAAATATTCACATCATTAGGGAAAGGTTCCCATCAATTTTATCAAAATAAATTCTTTAAATTTATTCTTTAATCTTCCATTGGATATCAATTCAAACCAAATTAAGATTTATCCAAACTAGTCGGGATTAGCGCACCTTACCGAAGTAATCTTTTGTTTTATTTCCCAATCATCCCATGGAGCAAAACTGGTAATACTCCATATCTAACACCACAGTGTTATCGGTAAATTTAATTAACATTTCACATTCAAATCTAATTAAAGATTTAACTATTGCCTGGAGTAAAACTGGTGATACTCCATTTTCGATCATTTCTCGAATTTGATAATTTAAATTATCACATTTCCATTTCAATCTAATTAAAGATTCATTGAAACCACCCTTAGTTTTAATCTCCAAAAATCATTATGTAATGATTATTCAAATTTAGGAAATAAATCCTACCTTTAACTGGGTTAAAGAACTATTGTCATTTAAAACACAGTTCAGGATAAACCCAAAATCACATTTCATTAATTATGGAATTTTCACTGAAAACATATCAATATATATAATTGATATATACTTCCATATCCAACAAATAATATAAATGGAATAACGACAAAGCCTTTTAAATTCCATATATAGTAACAGTGTTCCTCCACAGAAGTTAACTTTGATTATTACCAAATCGAATTCCATTCCATTCCAATTTATTAAATTGGAAAACTTTATTTTGGAAATTTTTCTTTAAATCTTAATAAAAAGATTTATAAATTACAAATCACATTTCCCTGTTAATCGAGTTAAAGAACAAATGTCGTTAAAGACACAGTTCACAATAAACCCAATTCACATTCCATTTTATTCCAATTACTAAATATAATTGGAAACTCTAATAATCTTAATTAAAAGATTTATTCTTTTCACACGGGGTTTTAAGAACAGTGTTACTAAAGAAACCATTCACGACAACCCCAAAATTCAATTCTTTTATTCAATTCCAATTAATTATTAATTTATTGGAAAACTTCACTTAATCTTAATTAAAAGATTTATTCTTTCCTCAACTGGGTTTAAAAATAGTGTTATTTAAGGCACCGTTCATGACAAACCCAAAATCCAATTTAATATTAAATACAAGGCTCTGAATAGAAATTATATTGGCTTAGATTCAATATGAAATTCTAAACTAACGGATATCGTATTGGGAATAGCGATAACTGTATCATCCAAATTCTCATAACAACAACCGTATAACCACGGATTCCAATATCGAAATATTACGAAGCTTATTTTCATTCCAATCCATTCCAATTTATTCATTGGAAAATTTTGGTTATTTTTAAAACCATTTCAATCCAATTCATTTATTTAAAAATATTGGATTATTATTTCTAGTTAATAATTAGTTCATTTCGATAAAAATATATTTTTATCTTTCTAAAACTAAAAATTTTCATCCAAATTTTTTCCAAATCATTTATTATGATTTTACACAAATTATTGATATTTTTAATAATTTTATCAAGGCCCGTACAGTCGGTTTCCAATAACGGCCACCGAACTGCACTTACAGCGGCCTTTTCCAAATTTGATTTGGACATTATTCCAAATCCAACCGTTAGGTTTCAAATCTCTTATATTCATTGGAAAGCTCCTTTAGATACGAACCGAACAGTTCGGGTTTTAGGGAAATCTGACGGTCGGATCTCCCATAATATCAATTCGAAGTCAATGGTCGAAATTCATGAACGGTCGTGGCATTCTATTCAGACCATTTAATATATATATTATATATATTTCGTCAATTTCCATTTAAAATGTATTTTATAAATTCGTTTATAAATTCATTTCAAAATGATTTCAACTTCATTTCAATTTTCAAATCAAATTTTGATATTCCTTTGTAAATTCGTTTTAAATTCATTTTAAAACAATTTCAATTTCATTTCAAATTTCAAGTCAAATTTGAATATTCCTTTATAAATTTGTTTTAAATTCATCTTAAAACGATTTCAATTTCATTTCAAATTTCAAATCAAATTTGAATTTTCCTTTATAAATTCATTTTAAAATGAGTTCAATTTCATTTCAAATTTCAAATCAAATTTGAATATTCCTTTATAAATTCGTTTTAAAACGATTTCAATCTCATTTCAAATTTCAAATTTGAATATTCCTTATCATTATAATATTAAAATGATAATATTTTCAAAATATTTGATTTTGATTACACGCTGAATATTATTTAAAAATATTTGTTAACTCTGAATTGGAATCAGACTCACTCAATTACCATATAGTTTCAGTTATATGGATTTCAACATCACATGTATATAACAATAATGATAAACAATCATAAAAAATCCATACAACATCGAGAGTGCAATTTACAACTGTATAAGCATTAAAATTAATAAATAACGCTTATACAGTTTGTCAACCCATCGATTGATATACCACTAATTATTGGGATCAGTGTATGTCAAATATTATCCCAATACCCATGTGGGGTTTTCAAACAACAAACACATATTATTATTAGTGCAGTTGGGCGATGTGTAAAATTTTATCATCCCAATCATCATCAGTTAAATATTTGTACATAAACAAACCATCAGGCTTGTAAATGAATATTTATTTTATTTCAGGAGAATTTTATACAGCGTATATGAATAATTTATACAACGCATATATAAATAACTTATTTACTCCATTCTCCACCTCGCAATCACAAAACACAATACGACCAATTACACTACAATTCAATCCAAACAAACATACATGGTTTGTACAATAAATAATGTTGGGTGCTGCTAAGCACCGTCTGCATCCTAGTATATATTTAACTGTAAAGAAGGTTGAGAGAGAAAGAGTTCTCACCTTTGGTTTCCACTCCATCATTCTTTACGGTCGTTTAGATTCGCAGTTAAGATTCCGACGCAATCTGCTTCACACTATTTACATTAAAAATCACATTTTTAAAACAACACTATATAGAATTAGAAATCACATTTTTAAACTGTTCTATATATTTTTAAAAATCATATTTTTAAAGCAAAGCTTTTATAAAAAAAACCATTTTTTTAAGCTATATATATAATAAAAATCATATATTTATTTTCAAAAATATATATATAAATCATATTTCTATAATGAAGTCATTTATGTAAAAATCATAATTTACTGCTATATATATATAACACATTTTTACTTCAATGTTTTATATTTTAAAATCTCGTTTTAAACCAATGCTATTTATATTTTAAAAAATCACATTTCTAACAATGATATTTATATTTTTAAAATCCTATTTTTAACAATGACATTTATATTTTGAAAATCCTATTTTTAACAATGATTTTATATTTTAAAAATCCTATTTTTAACAACGATATTTATATTTTAAAAATCCTATTTTTATTTAATTACTAAATTAATTAAACTAAAAAGAAATAAATAAAAAATATAATTAACCTTCTCCTATCCTCACTGTAAAACAGCCAAACCGTAAAACCCACCGTTCATCCTTCCCTCTCCTCCACGCATGCCAATCGCCACCGCCTGACAACGACCAAGACCCACCCCATCAACCGTCGTCACGCCACCGCCCTTCCCCCTCAACCTTGCCACGCTCGAACATCCTCAGACCGTCAAAATCCAATGCAAATGAACCAACTTCAAGGCAAAAATTCAGAAGACCTAGGTCATTAAAACAAATCATGGCCATTGATCTCCTAGAGCTAGTTGAGCCCTTTGTTTTTCTATTTGTAATTTGAAAAATCATTGAACGGATTTCACGAATTCGAGGGAGAAAGATAGGAGTGTTTCCACCTTTGGTTAAAGAGAACGGCGATTTTTCTGGTTGACCGCGGTTTGAATTGAAATTAGGATTTTAACCTATTTTTTTAGTTTATATATATAAGTAAATTAATATTTAATTCAAAATTTCTCTAATACGGCTCTGAACTCCAAATTAAACCCAACGACTGTCGGCCCTAGCTAAATAACCCCATTTCGAACATAATGGGATATGTGTCATAAGCTAATTCGATCATTTCATTCAGTTTTAATCAAAATTAAAATATAAATCAGTATATATTGAATTTAAACGTGTATTTTAATTTACCGGGTCCACATACTAACTCCAAAAATTTCAGAAAAATAAATCTAGCTATGTTTTGACGATACAGTCCTAACAAAACTAATTTCAGCGAATTGGAGACCGTTCGAAAAATGGTCAATTTCTGGTCGATCCAATTCAAATTTCAATTACCAAACACATTAAAATTTACTGCACCCACATATTAATTTCAAAAATTATGAAATTTGGAATCTAGCAATAATTTGACATTTCAGATCCAACAAAAGTGGTTTCATCGAAAACGGAGGTCATTCGCAAAATGGCTATTTTTAAGGGCTATATATTATATTAAATTCCATAGCGACTATTTTAAATTGGACATAACTTTTTATTCCCATTATGAAATCTGGATTTTTCACATTCGTTAGAAAGATATAATTGAAAAGATTCAAATATTTCTGGTATTACTGAAATCCGGTTTATTTTGAATCCTATACATTCATTTGAAATTTGAAATCGAATTTTCAAACTACCACGCCATTTCGGACCCGTTTTATAATTAAAATAAATTTATTCGTTCTAACTTCGATTTAAATAAAGTTTTCGTCATTATTATTTAAAATAAATCATTTTAAATATTCAAAATTCATTAAAATTGCTAAAATAAAAAATTTAAATTGGTTCTAAAAATCCGGGTTGTTACAAAATATATAGATATCCCACTTTCGACACACGAAACTAAATACATAGAATGCTGCAGCATTATTAGAATCATCACCGGGTGACTAGAGTGTGATTTTATATCTATCCAACATATTTGAGGCTGTGAATACACGCTAGTTAGGCGTATATTCAAAATCTTCATATACTCGATTGTCCAAAATCAATATAAAATAAAATAATAAAATACGTAAAATAAGATGTAATTTTCAAAACTAAATTAGTTTTTTTTTCATAAATAATACTTTTCAAACTCATTCTAGGATGCTATTGATCCTATCTCTAATGAGTAATTCTTATAAGATTTTACTAATCATATCTCTGATGAATTCTTTTGTTTGGTTCTAATATGCCTTGTTCTCTAGCTTTGTAAACCAAAGCTCTGATACTACGCTGAAACGACCCAAACTTCCCCTTACAGGAAAGCTCGAATTGAGTTGAGAACACGACAAATCAGAACACAAACAATAGAACATTTCATTGCTATTACAACAATTACATCAGAGTACAATAATATATTAGAGTATGAATAAATATTACACATTGGAAATATAATATCAGAGATTTAAATTTCAAAGCAGCGGAAAAATAGTACATAACACAACGGAAAGAAATACATGAATACAGAGCTTTTCAAATATAGCTTCAGCTGTAAATCCATGATCTTGGAAAAGAAATATATGCAAAACCAAAACTACTAGCTGCCCATGTGGAAAATAAGGGCACCCAAAACTTAGGTTAAAACAATAAACTCCAGTTCAGTTATGGGACTGGTGTGAGAACTAAAACAGTTATTAAATCTTTATTTTAAAAGTTAGGAAATCATGGGAGTATGCCGTATAACACGGAACGGGTTTTCTCCACATGAATCTCAGTTTAAAATAAAACAACGCAATAATTTTTTGGAAAAATGAAGCTATTATAAGACTCAAGTCCCATTACACAATGCAACGCAAGCAGAAGAATAGAGTTTTCCCTTATAAAAGCCAAACATGCGTGGTACGTTTAAACCAGATTATTTGATATTATTATAACTGCATAGTGTCAAAATCAACTTCAAATATAAATGTATCAATCATAGACGACATGGGTACCATATATCATGTCGCCATACTAGTTCTACAACCAAAAACGAAAAGTCACGTATTGGAAATTGGATTTCCATCTATGAGTCGAGGCCAGGGATGGCACCTCTCCGATTCGAGACACTCTAGCAAATGCCTTAGGATTCGGATGCTGGAGAACCCTTGGATCTTCAGGGCCGGTCCATACATACTTTAGTGGATTGGTTATTCCTGAACAATACGTTTCCCGGTCCTATCAGACCTATCACTTGGCCAGTAGTGCCCAATATTCGAGGCGCCTCATTCCATCATCCACATAAGTAAAAATGTATGGGCTCCATACCATGACACCACTTCTAGCTAGAAAGAAACACATGCACTCCATGTAGTCACGATCCAGTTTTTGACTCATACAGGATGTGAGACTCCCGAATTAACGCTACAACACAAAGCTATGCTAATTAAAGCTGTGCTTTGATTAACAACCACAATACTCTGCTTTTTAACAAAATCCTTGATCATTTGCATCTTGGCATGCCATACTAACGCTTCACGCCATACAACTGATGTCTATCAATATAGAACCTCTAAGGTCGTACGTCTCAGAGAAGGGTGTTAAGCAAGAGAATAAATTCTCCGCCACCAAACAGATATATATTTAATAGAAATCAATTAGCATAGAATGAAATCCAATGTCAAACACACATCCATTTACAAGTCTGTTCTGGGTCTGAACGAAACCAGAGGCACCTTATTCCTCGTCCCATATGTCCAATATAGGAGAGAGGTCCTCGTATATTTGTTGATCTCCAAGTACGTCTGAACGATCACCACTTATTACCTTGTCTTGGGTGTACAACCCAATCAAGACATCAGTAATCATCCAAAAGATGTGAAGAAATCTGGTCTTCGACCACCGTCTTCATCGTCGACTTTTGTTCGTCGTATTTATTATTTAGAATGGGTTAAACCCGGTCTTTTCGAATAATTCGCATATTTTATAATCAATAATAAAATGCTATGAAAACACATCGTATGCCTCATTCCAATTCAGAGTGTTCTTTTATTCCAATATTCATATTTTTACGGAAAGGTTCCCATTAATTTTATCAAAGATAAATTCTTTAAATTTATTCTTTAATCTTCCATTGTATACCAATTTCAAAATATTTTATTAACTAGTCAGGATTATCGAACCTCGCTGCAATAATCATTTATTATTTTCCAATCTCAACCTATTCATCCCTCGGAGCAAAAATGATAGCACTCCATATCTAACACCCACTGTGTTCTGGGTAAAATTAATTACCCTTTTATGTTTAAATCTAATTTAAGATTTAACTATCGCCTGGAGTAAAACTGGTGGTACTCCATTCTTGGTCATTTCGAGAATTTGATAAATTAAATTATCTCATTCCCATTTCAATCTAATTAAAATTTTATTTAAATTCCAATTTGGTTTTAATCACAAAAATCCTTATCTAATGATTATTCAAGTTTAGGAAAAAAATCCTATCTTTAACTATGTTAAAGAACAAATGTTATTTAAAACATTGTTCACGATAAACCCAAAATCATCTTTCATCAAAATGGAATCTACACGGAAATCATAACATTATATAATCGATATAAATTCCCATATCAGACCAATAATATAAATGGAATAGCGGCAAGGCCTTTTAAATTTCATAAATAGTAGTGGACTTCATCCATAGAAGCTCATCTCGACTATTACCCAATCGATTTCCATTCAATTCCAATTTAATATATTAAATTAGAAAACTTTACTTTGGAAAATTTCCATTTAAATCTTAATAATAGATTTATAAATTCCAAATTATATTTTCACTGTTAATTGGGTTAAAGAACAAATGTCTTTTAAAACACAGTTCACGATAAACCCACAATCAACTTTCATTTCAGTTCCAATTAAATATTAATTAATTGGTAAATTTATCATAATCTTAATTAAAAGATATAACCATTTCTAACCTGGGTTTAAGAGCACTGTTATTTAAGAAACCATTCACGACAAACCCAAAAATACAATTTATTCTATTTAATTCCAATTAAATATTAATTAATTGGAAAACTTCATTAAATCTTAATTAAAGGATTTATTATTTTCTCAACTGGGTTTAAGAACAACGTTATTTAAGACACCATTCATAACAAACCCAAAAATCCAATTTGACATTAAATAAAGGCTCTGAATAGAAATTATATCCGCTTATATTCAATATCAAATTCTAAAATCAACAATTATATTCCGAAGATTATTTCTTCTCAAATCCATTCCAATTCATACGTTGGAAAATTTAGTTCTATTAAAACCATTGCGGATCCAATTTATTATTTCTAAAATAATTGGATTATTTTTCTAATTAATAACTAGTTCATTTTGATAAAAATACATTTTTATCTTTTCAAATATGGAATTTTTCGTCCAAAATCTTTCCAAACCATTTATTATGATTATACATAATCAATTAATATTTTTAATAAAATTATCAAGGCCCGTACAGTCAGTTTCCAATAACGGCCACCGAGCTGCATCCGTAGCGACCTTTTCTGAAATTGATTTGGACATAATTCCAAATCTACCATCAGATTTCAAATCTCTTATATTCATTGGAAAGCTCTTTTCAATACGAACCCAACGGTTCCAGTTTTAGAAAAATTCCACAGTCGGATCTCCCGTTACATCAATTTGAAAGTAATAGTCGAAATTCGCGAAGGGTCGCTGCGCGGTGCGTTCTATTCAGGCCATTAAATATATATAACATATATATTTTATACATTTAGTTGATTTCCATTTAAAATGTATTTTGTAAATCTATTATAAATTCATTTTAAAACGATTTAACTTCATTTTCAATTTTAAATAAAAATTGAATATTCTATATCTTTATCATATTAGGATGATAAAATTTTCAAAACATTAGATTTTGAAATCACTTCTTTTCGATATTCATTATAAAAGGAATAAAATCGATCGATAAACCCATTCGGGTTAAAATGGCGTTTTTATACTTAACTCGGCTTCATATATTTATATTTTTGTGTCCATCTAAAATCAGACATCAAAATCATTATTTTATTCTTCACTTAATATTATTTTAAAATATTCGTTATTTTAAAATGTTCTTTATTTTAAAAGGTTCTTTATTTTCAAATGTTCTTTATTTTAAAGTATTCTTTGTTTTGAATTATTTTTCATTTAAAATATTCTTTATTTAAAATATTCTTTTTTTTATATTCTTTATTTCTGAATCGGAATGCGACTCAATCAATTACCACATAATTTCAGTTATATGGATTTCATACATCACATGTATTCAACAATATTGATAAATAATTATTAAACACTCCATTCACATCCAGAGTGATATTTATAACTGTGTGAGCATTACAATAAATAAATAACGCTCATCACAGACTGTCAATCCATCGATTGACATATAATTAAATATTGGGATTAGTGTATGTCAAATATCATCCCAATACCCGTATGGGATTTTCAAACAACATCAGTTTATTTAAATAAAACATTGGTTAATAAATTTAACCAATTCTAATTCGGTTTGAATTATTTTCTATTTAACCAATTTTCACTGTTTATATTATAAATGGATATTTATAATTTAATTTCAACTATCATATTAATGTTAACATTTTTTTATATGTTAAACATTTCAACATCACAAACAACATACAATACAGTCCAAACAAACAACCATGGTTTCTACAATAAATAGTGTCGGGGGCTGCTAAGCACCGTCTGCATTCTAATATATATTTAACTATAAAATAATTAGAGTGAGAAGGAGTTCTCACCTTTTGTTTCCACTCCGCCAGTTTTTTTTTTTTGAATTTCTGAATAGTTTGGATTTGCTCCAGTGCGTTGTATGCTTTATCGTGATTCCAACGTAATCTGTTTCACGCAGTTTATATTGAAAATCACATTTTTAAACAATGATCTTTATAAATAAAAATCACATTTTTATACAATGTTATATACATTAAAAATCATATTCTTATTTATGCTATATTTATTAAAAATCATACTTTTGACAATGCTATATATATTTAAAAATCCCATTTTTATTTAAAGCTATATATAGAATAAAAATCACATTTTTTTTAATGCCATATATATAAATCAATTTTTTTTGTAATGATGTATACATTATAAAAATCACATTTTTATACTAAAACCATTTCTACTAGAATCCTATTTTTATAACAAATTTTTTTATATAAAAATTACATTTTTATAACTAAGTATTATAATTTAAATCAATGCTATTTATATAATAAAAATCATATTCTAAAAACCAAGTTATATATAATAAAAATCACCCTTTTTATACATTGTAGTATAAATAAAAATCATACTTTTATTTTAAAGCCATATATAATAAAATTTGGCATTTTTATATAATGCTATATATAGTAAAAATCCACATTTTTATATCAAACATTATATACAAAAACCTATATTTTTATTTCAAACATTATATTTTTAAACTGATTTTAATCTATGTATTTATATTTTTAAAACTGATTTTAATCTATGTATTTATATTTTTAAAACTGCTATTTATATTTTAAAATAATATGATTTATATTTTTATTTACAAAACAACTCTATTTATATTTACAAAAAATTACTACTTTTTTTATTGTAAATACTCTAATTACACAATTAAAACAATAATTAAATTAATCGCAATAATAACCACCATAGATTTTCATATCCTAAGGCCGTCCCTTTCTCTTCTGTTGTTATTCCTGGAACGAGAATGAACGACATTGCACCATCCTTCATCTCTAGGGTTCACCACTACCGCCGCCTTGCTTTGCTTGAACCAGATCGGAGACCACACCCGTGACACTGCGAAGCCCTCCTCCCATCGCCTTGAGCAACACCTGGTCCAACGCCCCATGTCGACTGGAAAAGCCTTCGAAGGCAATGCCTTTGAACCCAAAAATCACCTCAGATATGCAACGATACATGGTCAAACCCATGTGGAATTCAAGGGCTTGCTTTACTCTTCGATCTTGGTTTTAAAATTTTATGAATTTATTGAGTGGATTTAGGGAAAAATCGCTTGGAAATATGGAGCATTACAGTTGTTCAAATGAATGATACGGCGGCCCGTATTTTGATTAGTGTTTGGCTTCAAATACGGTGTATTTATAGGTATTTTCTATTTATTACTACATTATTTATTAAAATCCCAAAAATACATGTTTATCGTTATGAACTCCAAATCAAACCCACTGACCGTCGACCCTAGCTAAATACCCCCATTTCGAACACAATGGGATGTGTTTCGTAAACCAATTTGACTGTTTTAGTCAGTTTTTATCTAAATTAAAATATAAATTAATATATATTAAACTTAAACGTACATTTTAATTTACCTGGGCCACATACTGACTCCAAAAATTACAGAAAAAATAAATCTAGCTATGATTTGATGATACAAAAATAAATCTAGCTATGTTTTGATGATACAGTCCTAACTGAAATTACCAAATACGTTTAAATTCACCACGCTCACATATTAATTCCAAAAATTATGAAATTTGAAACCCAGCAATAATTTGACATTCCGGATCCAACAAAAGTGGTTTCGTCGAAAACAGAGGTTGTTTGCCCAAAATGGCTATTTTAAGGGCTATATTTTATATTATATTCCATAGCGACTATTCTGAATTTTAAACTGGACATAACTTTTTATTCTCGTTATGAAATTTAGATTTTTCACATTCATTAGAAAGATATTATTAAACAAATTCAAATATTTCTTGTTTTACTGAAATCCGATTTATTTTGAATGCTGTAAATTCAGTTAAAGTTTAAAATCAAATTTTCAAACAGCTGCTCCATTTCAGGCTCGTTATATAATTAAAATAAATTTATACATTCTAACTTCGATTATAATAAATTTTTAGTTGTTATTATTTAAAATAAATTATTTTAAATATTCAAAACCCATTAAAATAGCTAAAATAAAAAATTTAAATTGGTTCAGAAATTCCGGGTTGTTACACCAATGTTAAAGAAAGACACGGGGAAGGTATTAAGGAAATGATGGAGAATGCCGAAATTTCTTTGTATCCCGGTTGTGCAAGCCACATAAAGTTGTCTGCTATAGTACTTCTTTTCAAGCACAAAGCGCGAAATGGTATATCGGACACGGCTTTTACAGAGCTTCTTAAACTTCTAAAGGATATGTTGCCTAAAGAAAACATGCTTCCATATTCTACATATGCAACAAAGAAGTTGCTTAAGTCATTTGGTTTAGGCTATAAGCAGTTACATGCATGTGTAAATGATTGTTGTTTATTTAGAAAAGAGCTTGAAAATAGTGATTTCTGTCCTAAGTGTGGTAAGTCTCGCTGGAAAAAAAAACAAGACTACTAAAGATGGGAAGCAAACCAAAATACCTATGAAAGTTTTGAGATACTTCCCACTGATACCAAGATTGAAAAGAATGTTTGCATCCCCAGAAACATCAAAACAACTAAGATGGCATAGCAGTCATAAGAGTGAAGATGGTAAATTGCGTCATCCAATGGATTCTACTCAGTAAGCTATGATTGATAGAATGTATCATTCTTTTGCTTCCGATCCATGAAATTTAAGGCTTGGATTTGCATCTGATGGCTTTAATCCTTTTGGTGATTGGAATTGTGGATATAGTTGTTGGCCAGTGTTTCTTGTTGTTTACAACTTTCATCCGTGGCTTTGTATGCACAAAGATAATATGATGCTATCTTTGTTAATTCCTGGGCCACGACAACCGGGAAATGACATTGATGTATACTTGCAACTGCTTATTGAAGATTTGAAAAAATTGTGGGATAAAGGGGTCAAAGTGTACGATGCTTACAGTCGTAGTGAATTTAGATTACATGCTATTCTTATGTGGACAATCAATGATTTTCCAGCTTACAGAAATTTAGCTAGTTGCACTGTAAAGTGTAAGAGAGCATGTCCTGTTTGTAGTGTCAATACCTGCTCAATATGGCTACCATTTAGTAAAAAGTGTGCATACATGGGTCCAATCTTTGATGATGTTCAAGATATAAACTAGTGTTCAAATCTTTGATGATGTTCAAGATATTATTAATGATTGGGGGAAAAAATTAAAAAAGGAAGCGAAAGGTGAAAGGAAAAGGAAAAGGAAAACTATGATGAAAAAAGGATGTAAAATGTGGAAGAAGAGGTCCATTTTCTTTGACTTGCCTTATTGGAAGGTGAAATTTAACTAGAACACATTGCTTTTCGTTTTCTATTCATGTTTGCTACTTAGTACTTAATTATTTGTGTTTTGTCAATTTTTAGGCACTTCCTTTATGGCATAATCTAGATGTGATGAATATTGAGAAAAATATTGGTGAAAGTATTATTGTTACATTGCTTGATATTAATGGAAAATCAAAAGATGGCCTCAAATTACACTAAGATCTAGGAGCAATGGCATTAGAAAAAAATTGCATCCCATAGGCATTGGAAATAAAGTATTGCTCCCAGCCGCACCGTGCACTTTATCTGATCAAGAAAAAGAGATCTTTTATAGTATAATGAAGAACTTGAAAGTGCCTGATGGATATAGCTCAAATATTAGAAAATGTTTTGCAAAAGAAGACAAGATATTAAACCTTAAGTCTCATGATTATCATGTTTTGATACAACAATTATTGTCTGTTGCATTAAGAGGACTTCTACCTACAGGGATAAGGAATGCACTACTACGACTATGTTCATTTTATAATGACATATGTCAGATTGTGCTTGATAGGGATAAACTAGAATTAATGGAGTATCAAGTTGCATTAACAATATGTGATCTAGAGAGGTTCTTTCCCCCTTCCTTTTTCGATATCATGATTCACTTAACAATACATTTATGTAGAGAAGCAAGAAATTGTGGGTCGGTCCAATATTGATGGTTGTATCCATTTGAGAGGTAATATTTATTATAAAAAATTGACGGTTAAAAGTATGTATAGTTATGAAAGTAACTTGTTTATTCATTTTGGTTATAGATATATGAAAATATTAAAAGGTATGTTAAAAATCAAGCACGGCCTGAAGGGTGCACTGCTGAGCGCTATATTGCCGAAGAATGTATGAAATATTGCTCTGGATATATTAAAGATGCATTACAAATTGGAGAGAGGAAAAACTGAAATGAAGTGGAACAAAATGATTTTATACATGAGAGTCGTCCTATTTCCAAAGGAAAACCTACAACAGTCGATGAGGAGGTGATCAATGCTGCTCATCGATACGTTTTGTTTAATATGGAAGAAGTAAAGCCGTATATAGAGTAAGTATAAGTCCAACTTAACTATGACATACAAAATAAATTAGATCCTTAATTACATTTATGTATGCCAAATGCACAAAGAAGAGCTAAAATGTTTGCATCCTCATCTTGCACAAGACGATTTGGAACGGTCAAAATTGCAATCAGAGACTTTTAGGTTTCAAAAAAAGGTTGATAGTTATATCCTAGAAAACTATTATAGATGAAAGTAGTAGATCAATATAAATCTTTATTTAATATATTGTATTTGTCCAGGTTAGAGATGATAGACGTATATCCAATGTCAGCAACATAATAAAATGTCTTTCATATGGACCTCGTTCGCAAATAATTTCTTATTCTGGCTATATTATTAATGGCCGACGTTTTCATACGAAAGACTTTGAGAAGGCAACAAAAAATAGTTGTGTTTCCATTGAGGCAAGTATTATTTTTGTAGATGGGACTATTGAAAAAGTAATATATTATGGGGTCTTATGTGAGACTTTCTTGTTGGATTATCGTCAATTTCGAGTTGCCTTGTTTAAGTGTGATTGGACAAATATGTATCGTAGAGTCAAAGTTGAAGATGGATTTACATTGGTCAATCTGCATCAATTTCAAAATCAGTTTGCAAGCGACCCGTTTCTCTTAGCAACACAAGCGGTTCAAGTTTTCTTCTCTAGAGAAGGTAGTTCTTCAAATTGGTATGTTGTGTTGAGAGCGCTCTCTAGAGGGTTTCATGAATTGGAAAAACACGACGAGGATGAAGAATCAACTAGTAAACCATTGGATGAGTCATAATTGATGACACATGCGTAGATAATGGGGATGAAAGTTACATAAGGGAGGGTTGTGACGGTATTTTGGTATGTTATAAGCATATTTTATTGATTTTTTATTTTATGCATGTTCATATATACCATAAAATGTGTTGTTAGATGGTTAAAAAAATCTGATATAAGATTGACATCTTAGCATGTATAAAAATAATTTTATTTTCTATTGTACGTGTTCTTTGCATGTGTATTTTATTTTGTACATGGTTGTTACAAAGTAGTGCTATATTTAGTGTGATGTTCTAATCCTTTGTAAATCGTTATGTTTTTTTTATAGGTCGACGAGGAAGATTGATCTTGTGTTATCGACGAGGAAGATGGTGCTACACGAATCAGAGGTATTCAAGTTACATATGCATTTTTTACCATATGCTTTTTTTACTTCAGCCTTATTTTGTTTCTTTTGGTACGTTGTGTTGAGGTATTCAACCATCGATGCACATATGATATTAAAAAAAACATTCACAGTATTAATTTTTGACAATGTATATAGATATAAAACTACATTCCCAGTTTCACCCTTATTATCACAAACCTTCAAGGCATTTTAGATTTTTTGAATGAGCTGATCATTGTTCGCGTATTGATCATTACCGATGATTTTCAAAGGAACCATTTGTTCATTCCTATATAGGAATGTAAATGCAACGTAAGACTCTCCCGGGTAATGCATAGATAATAAAATGCTAAATATTGCTAGCCGTGGTTTATTCAAGCGCCATTGGTAGTGTATCTAGCAGCATGAATCCAATTAAAAACGGAAGGAATTCCACTTTTTATTTCTCACGTTCCACTAGAATTGATTTTGGGTGTGAGAAAACAAGAAAAGCGAGAGTTTTCCTTTAACGTGGTTTTCTGAAAATCATTTATTTATGTTCTAAGCGGTTTTCAGAAAGTCATTTAAAAAGGAAATATGGCTTCTGGAACTCATAAACTTTGGTGAACAGTATTCATATCATCCTCCTGAAACGTGATGTCTGCTGGTAGATGCTCTCACAATTTTCTTTTATTTATTTTAAAGTCAAAATATGGTTTTGAGAACATATAATCTGACTACTCAATGTCAAAGCTTTCGTTATAAAATTCCCAATGCAAGTTAACGAGCAAAGCACCACTGTAACACCCCGAATTTTCTATTAACACTAAAGTTGCTAAAATATTAATAAGTGTGTAAGAGGGGGGATGTATCTAATATGAATATAAAAGTGTGTAAGAGAGGGGGTGTATCTAATATGAATATAATAATATTAGTAAGTGTGTAAGAGAGGGGATGTATCTAATATGAATATAATAATATTAATAAGTGTGTAAGAGAGGGGATGTATCTAATATGAATATAAAAATATTAATAAGTGTGTAAGAGAGGGGATGTATCTAATATGTATATAAAAACAATAATAATCGTGTAAAAGGGGGGATGTATCTAATGTGTACATTGTAGAATATATATATATATATATATATATATATATATATATATATATATTGCTGAGTGTTTGCTGAGTCACTTCTGACTCATTGCTGAGTCAACAAGATAAACCCCATCTTGTCTGAACGGCTGCGGTTATTTCTAGGTTAAATCTAATGGCCTAAATGCATTCTAAAATCTATAAATAAGTGGGTAGACCCTAAACCTAAATCACTTGTAAAATTAGAGAAGCTACCGTCATGTTGCTGCCATGGAGTTCAGCGTAGCCGTCACAAACTAAGAAGAGGAAGCCTAATCATCTACAACTAAATCTACACAAATCAAATCAAAAGATCTCTCTTTCTCTAATTCTTTTCTTTTGTTGGTGAGTATGATGATTCTCACAAGACTATTACAAACTAATTTGACTCAGTTATGAATGGATCACAAGAAAGTGATGTGATTTGTAATTGTAAATTCTATATATTGTGGATCTCTTATTATGTTATTATGTTGTCGTATGATGTAAATTATATATGCTATGTCATGCTATGTTGTAAATTCTCTTATGCTATGTCGTGCTATGTTGAGAATCATGTCAAGCTATGTTATACTATCATACTATGCCATGTTATAAATCATGCTATATTATGTTGAAAAATCATGTTGTTGGATCATGCTTAAAGTTATGTTTTTTTTATTAATTTAAATGAATCTTGTTTATGGGAATTTGCCTATTAGGTTAGGTGTACCCATAAACTTGAAACTATAATTAAATAAAACTTGATTATGGGAATTTGCCTATTGAGTTAGGTGTACCCATATAAAACCATGTTGTTAAAAAATTAGATGATGTTGATTCACACATGTTCATATGTAAGTTTATGAAAATTGATTGAGATTATATTAGGTGAATTTTGAACAAGTTGACACCTTTAGGTCCATGACATGTATAATCTATGCAAGTTGGACATATGCAAGTTTCACCCCTTATTATGATTCATTTGGTCACATATACATGTTGTTATTATGATAATCTCTTTTATGCTATGAGTTAGGCTATTCGAGTCTAACATATATTTTGCGAATAAACGTTCAAACGTGGGGTAGGGGTAATATTAGGAATTAATAAATTGGGTGCAATTTTGTAAGATTTTGCATACCATGAATGGATGTCCATAATTGAGTCAATTATGGACATTGTTAAAAATTGGAAGTAATTAATAATTCAAGTAGGGAATTATTAAAATTGGGGGAAAGTGGATTATTATTAATAATCAATGCTTAGGACACGAGGTTGGACCCGTTTGTGATGTAAACCTGCCCGGACCCGCCCGGCAAATCCAGTAGTCACAAATGTCGGCCCAATGTGAGAGGTCCTAGGCCCAAACTAAAGCATAACAGTTGTAAAGACACGAGGTTAGACTCTTTTATGGTGTAAGACTGCCCGGACCCGCCCGGCAAATCCAGCTGCCATAAATGCCAGTCTAATGTGAGAGGTCTTTATGAGGTTATGGCCTTAATGAACTAAGAAATACTTAACCAGATAATCATGTAAGGTGGGACATGGGGGTTAAGTAGGTGCCTTGGGTGGCATGAGGAATCTGGTGGTTGCCTTTAGAGGCATTTGAAATACGATTAGACTTAACCAAACACACATGTAAATGAACATGACTAAGTGGGTTAAGTGGGATGGACTAATGGGGACAAGCTTAGGTGGAATGCTTGTGGTAAATAGTGGGGGCCCATTTCAACCAGTATCCCAAAACGTATCTTTGTGGGCTCGACCCACGTCGAGGACGGGACACGCATACTGGGTTTGACTATAAGAGGCCAAAACAGGGAGCGGTGGCAACGCAAGTCCAACGGGTTTCATATGCGTGTGTGGACCCGGGCTGGTAGGTAAGACGTTGTTGCATCGTGTAGGTATAAGCCGTGCATGTCCGTTGTATCAGGTTGCCACTTTAGGGGAGTGATACACCCCACTGTGGGGCCAGCACGGGTATCTACGAGTTAGGGAGCCGATCGAATAATGGGAAGTAGGGTACACCTAGTGGAGATAGGGGCAGGCGGCACCTATGTAGTCAGCTAGGGGTACGTAAAGCCATTGGGAAAGTTTCTAAGTGAAGCTAAGTGGGATGAATCTTTAGGGTGACTGGTGTGGTGCAGTATAGTGTTTATCCTTTAGTATTTAGGAGCGCCTATAACGTTGCCTTTAGCGATTGTCTATGTCCTTAATCTGCTCTTCATAGACATTTTCTTGTTTTCCAGCTTATGCCTTAGTCCAGTTATTTTGGTAATAGTATTGTAGAATTATCATATTCACCAGACTTTATGTCTGACCCCCTCTTTTCCATCCTTTTCTCCCTTCAGGTCCGCAGGTTGGGCCAAGTTCTAGTGGAGTCTAGTTGGATCGCTTATCTTCTGGAAAGCTTGGACTGCTGAAGTAAAGTCCAGCTTGTTATCTTTCTTTTTAATGGCTATTCATGTAATGGGATTATGTACTTGTTTTATCAAGATAGATATTGTACTTGACATTGAATATGGTGTTATGATGTAATCAAACATGTTTTGACTTCTGCTACTATGAAATAAAGTTTTTGAATTTCCAAGTACTATTTTATATCTGTCTTGTTGTAATTTTACTGTTCTATATTCACTTAAAACCTCCATGGAAGTTAATGCATTCCCTTTGTGAGTGACATTAATGGACGTGGGGTGTTACACGTGGTATCAGAGCATAAGGTTACCAGAACAGATAAAAAAAATTTTTTAGAAAAATATTTTTTTTTCTAAAGTATTTTTGGAAGAAGTGCTTTCAAAAAAAAAAAAACATGTTATTTAAAGAGAGTTTTTATGAAAAACATAATCCCAAATAGCCACATCCTTATCTTTATCTTTCGAATTCTCCATTTTGAATCTTTCCTTTTTCGTTTCAGCATGGCTGAAGATCTTAATCTCCCAGAAGGTGTGACGATTCCAGGGTGGTTTAGGAGATACTTGGAGGCTAGGGCCACCACTGCAGGCCCAGCGGATACTCCTCCACCCCTAGTTGCACCCATTCCTCCTCCTCCTCCTCCTCGTGTTGACACTTTTGCAAATACGTGCAAGGAATTCAAGGCTATGGGAGGAAAAACTTTTCAAGGGACTGAGACGTTTGTGGAGGCCAGAGATTGGCTTAAGGAGACTGAGGAATTGTTGGATATCTTTGAAGTGGAAGATGGGAGGAAAGTCCGTTTAGCTGCTTGGTTAATGAAGGGAGAGGCCTCGTTTTGGTGGGAGGTCACTAACGGGGAACGTCCAGTTGATTCATGGGCGGATTTCAGACGAAGGTTTGAGGCAAAGTTTCTTTCAAGGGCAGAGGAGAACTTAAATATGGAAAAATTCCTGGCACTAAAGCAAGGGAGCTCATCAGTAAAGGAATATGTCAATAAATTTAATCAGTTAGCAAGGTTTGGCTTGGAGTTGGTGAACACGCCAGAGAAGAAAGCTTTGAGGTTCATTAGAGGCTTGAATGAACCGTTGCAAGGGTTGGCTATGACCCACATCCCTATGGGAGCCACCTTTGAAAAGCTAGTAGAAATGGCACTTATGCATGAGGATAAGGCAGTTGAAAAGAAAGGGGATCAGAAGAAACCCCAACAGCAAAATAAGAAGGGTGGTAAAAACAATAATGGCAAAGGGAAGAAGAAATGCTTCAATTGTGGGACGCCTGGCCATCTCAGCAAAGATTGTAGAAAGAAAAAGAAGACTGGTTGTTTTCATTGTGGAGATGCGGGACATTTAGTGAAGGACTGTCCAAAGAAGGGGCAGAGGGCAGGGTCTACCTCGGGAGGACAGGTGCAGGCTCTTATGGCATCAGGGCAGGCAAGGGGGCATGTTCAGGCTATTGCGGCCCCACCGCTGCAAGAAAGAGGTAGAACAATTTCTGTTGAAAGCTTAGTTTTTCTGTTTGATCATCCTGTCCGTACCTTATTCGATTCTGGCGCATCTCATTCGTTTATCTCTGCATCATTAGTTGAATCACTGCACTTGAACACCAGTTTAGTAGAGGATCCCTTGGTCGTTTCAAATCCAATTGGGGGTTCGGCTCATTTGACCATGATATGTTTGGATTTGAAAATCTCTATACTTAGCGTTGAATTTAGATGTGATGCTTATGTATTGGGCTTCACGGGCTATGGGCTAATTTTAGGAATGGATTGGTTGTCTAGAAATAGGGCCATTCTTGATTGTGAAAGGAGAGTAGTTAGGCTTGTGACTCGCCTTGGTAATGCTCTCGACATCTTTTGTAATCCCATAAATTCCGTTATGCTAAGTTATCTTGAATCGCTTGACGCGTCTGTTGAGAACCTGCGATCGGTAGAAGTGGTCCGGGAATATCCGGATGTGTTTGAGGAGGTGAAGGGCTTACCTCCAAAGCGGGAGATAGACTTTCGAATTTATCTTGTGGATAATGCTAAACCCGTATCTTTGCCAGTGCGCCACATGGCTCCTCGTGAAAGGAGGGAACTCAATAAGCAAGTAAAGGAGTTGCTTGAGAAGGGGTTCATAAGACGTAGTATATCGGAGTGGGGTGCTCCAGTAGTTTTTGCCACAAAGGCGGATGGGTCTCTTAGACTTTGTATGGACTATAGAGAACTAAACAAGCTTACTAAAAAGAACCGACACCCACTGCCGAGGATTGACGATCTCTTTGATCAGTTAGTTGGCGCCTCAGTGTTTTCGCAGTTGGACTTAGCCACTGGCTTTCATCAACTGAGAGTGGCTGAGGATAGTATAGATAAGACTGGTTTTAGGACTCCTGACGGATTCTATGAATGGCTAGTGATGCCCTTTGGTTTGACAAACGACCCTGCATATTTTGTTGATTTGATGAGTAGGGTGTTTAGGGAATACCTTAACAAATTCGTGGTAGTCTTTGTGGATGACATCTTAGTCTTTTCTAAGAATAAAGAAGAGCACTCCCTACATCTTAGGGAAGTGTTGGAAACCCTTCGAGCACATAACCTTAAGGCAAAATTTTCTAAGTGTCACTTCTGGAGGAAGGAAGTACGGTTCTTAGGGCACGTGGTTTCCAAAGAAGGGATAGCAGTGGATCCCGCAAAGGTGGTGGCCATCCAAGATTGGAAGGTCCCTAAAAATGCAACCGAAGTAAGAAGTTTCTTGGGGTTGGCTGGCTATTATAGGAAGTTTATCAAAGACTTCGCAAAAATATCAGCTCCATTAACACGGTTAACGAAGAAGAACCTGGTTTTTACGTGGGACAAAGATTGCGATGATGCGTTCCAACGTTTAAAGAGAGCTTTAACTTCAGCCCCAGTCTTAGTGCTGCCAGACGGGAATAAACCGTTTACCATCTATACTGATGCTTGTGGGACGGGACTTGGCGCGGTCCTCATGCAAGAGGGAAGAGTAATAGCCTATGGTGGAAGGCAGTTGAGGGTTCATGAAAAGAATTACCCCACGCATGACTTAGAGCTAGCCGCAATTGTTTTCGCGCTTAAGTCTTGGCGTCACTATCTTCTTGGTGAGAAATTCGAACTGTTCACTGACCACAAATCATTAAAATACTTATTCTCTCAGAAGGATTTGAATTTAAGGCAGCAACGGTGGATGGAATTCTTAGCCTCCTACGATTTTGAAATAGCATATACCCCGGGCAAGGGTAACGTGGTGGCAGACGCCTTAAGTAGGAAAAGGTTATCCTTGAGTCCGTTGTTTGTTGAACGACAAAGCTTAGAATTCATCTCTATGTTTGACTTTAGACCCTCCGTTGACTTAGTACCCGGTCTGTTAGCATCCTTGGAGGTTAGACCTACACTTCTAGGACGGGTTGGTGAGGCACAGCGAGACGACCCACGGTTGGTTGAGATAGTAGAAAAGCTCAAAGGGGGGGAGTCGTCAAGCCATCTTCGTAGGTATACCCTAGACGATAAGGGTTGGTTACGAAGGGATAATAGACTTTGTGTACCGCAAGACGAAGACTTAAGGAAGGCCATTCTTGATGATGCTCATCGCTCAAAAATGACCATTCATCCCGGCGGGGATAAGATGTACAAAGATATGAAGCGGGTTTTCTTTTGGGCCGGTATGAAAAAGGATGTGGCCGAGTACGTCGCTAGATGCTTGGTGTGCCAACGAGTTAAAGCAGAACAAAAGAAACCCGGTGGGTTGCTTCACCCATTAGAAGTTCCACTATGGAAATGGGAAAGCTTCTCAATGGATTTTGTGGATGGATTACCAAGATCAAGGAAGGGTAACACGGGGATTTGGGTTATAGTAGATAGACTTACTAAAAGCGCCCATTTTATTCCCGTGAAAAGTAAGAGGACTGCTCCGTGGTTGGCTTCTGTATACATTAAGGAGATAGTTCGTTTGCACGATATTCCTTCTAGTATAGTAAGCGACCGTGACCCCATCTTTACTAGCGAATTTTGGAAGAGTTTACAAGAGGCGGTAGGGACTCAGCTATGTTTGAGCACCGCATATCATCCTCAGACAGACGGCCAGACCGAGAGGGTGAATCGCATTCTAGAGGATCTTTTAAGGCTTTGTATCCTAGACTTTGGGGGTACATGGGAAGAGCACCTTCCGTTAGTAGAATTCGCATATAACAATAGCTTTCAGTCTAGTATTGGCATGGCACCTTTCGAAGCTCTTTATGGAAGGCCTTGCCGTTCGCCTACATGTTGGTGGGAATCTACCGATAAAATCCTACTTGGGCCCGATATGGTTAGGGAAATCTCGGAGAAGATTGAGTTGATTCGAAGGAGGATGAAAGCAGCACAAGATAGGCAAAAATCGTATGCTGATAAGAGGAGGACAGATCTTGAGTTTAACATTGGGGACATGGTTTTTATCAAAGTATCTCCGTTACAGAATGTTGTTCGCTTTGGGTCCGTGGGGAAATTAGCACCAAGGTTTGTAGGGCCGTTTCCTGTAAAAAAAACAGGATTGGGAAGATGGCATATAGGGTGGAGTTTCCTGAGAAACTTAGTGGAGTACACGACGTATTCCATGTATCACATTTGAGGAAGTGTTTGCACAAGACCGTGGAGGTGGTAGAGCCGAGCTTGCTTAAAGAGGTGGAAATAGAGCGTGATGCAACAATTAGACGAGCTCCTACATGCATTCTTGGGTCGGAGATCAAAAAGTTGAGGAATCGAGAGGTCAGACTGGTTAAAGTGCAATGGGGAGATGATGGGAGCAACGCAACTTGGGAGACAGAAGAGAAGATGCGTTCGTTGTACCCTTTTCTTTTTGAGGGTATGTCTTTTAATTTCTCCTTTATCGCTTAGCTTATCTTATCTTATCTTTAGTATGTCCTCTCATTAGTATCTTTGACCTTTAGTTAGGATAATCCTATGGTTGAAACATGTGTTTGAGACATGTTATGTATGATGGATGCAAAATGGATGCAAGTGTTTGCTAGTGGTTGCTCGTGGATGCATATATACACACACTTTAGGCACCAGATCGGCTCAGTCACTACATATTGCATATTGCATATATATGGATGTATTTAGTAAAATGGATGAACGATGGTTGTATTATCATGTGGATGCTGCATTCAGATGATGGTTGTGCACGCATATAGAAGTATTATGTAGCATTAAGAATCTTTTGCATACATAATGGATGCATGGCACGATCATAGTTGCATTAAGGAGGTCAACTGAATCAGTGGACCGCCTGATTTTGCATTAGATACGGACATATACACACACTGTGCATTTAAACATGAAAGCATTAGAAGTCTGTAAGGACAATGGATGCCTGTGTATGATGGATGAGTAGATGGACGTTTGGATGGTAGGATATACATTCTTCCAGACTTGAAGATTTCGGGGACGAAATCCTAAAAGGAGGGGAGAATGTAACACCCTGAATTTCTATTAACACTAAAGTTGCTAAAATATTAATAAGTGTGTAAGAGGGGGGATGTATCTAATATGAATATAAAAGTGTGTAAGAGAGGGGGTGTATCTAATATGAATATAATAATATTAATAAGTGTGTAAGAGAGGGGATGTATCTAATATGAATATAAAAATATTAATAAGTGTGTAAGAGAGGGGATGTATCTAATATGTATATAAAAACAATAATAATTGTGTAAAAGGGGGGATGTATCTAATGTGTACATTGTAGAATATATATATATATATATTGCTGAGTGTTTGCTGAGTCACTTCTGACTCATTGCTGAGTCAACAAGATAAACCCCATCTTGTCTGAATGGCTGCGGTTATTTCTAGGTTAAATCTAATGGCCTAAATGCATTCTAAAATCTATAAATAAGTGGGTAGACCCTAAACCTAAATCACTTGTAAAATTAGAGAAGCTACCGTCATGCTGCTGCCATGGAGTTCAGCGTAGCCGTCACAAACTAAGAAGAGGAAGCCTAATCATCTACAACTAAATCTACACAAATCAAATCAAAAGATCTCTCTTTCTCTAATTCTTTTCTTTTGTTGGTGAGTATGATGATTCTCACAAGACTATTACAAACTAATTTGACTCAGTTATGAATGGATCACAAGAAAGTGATGTGATTTGTAATTGTAAATTCTATATATTGTGGATCTCTTATTATGTTATTATGTTGTCATATGATGTAAATTATATATGCTATGTCATGCTATGTTGTAAATTCTCTTATGCTATGTCGTGCTATGTTGAGAATCATGTCAAGCTATGTTATACTATCATACTATGCCATGTTATAAATCATGCTATATTATGTTGAAAAATCATGCTGTTGGATCATGCTTAAAGTTATGTTTTTTTTTCTTAATTTAAATGGATCTTGTTTATGGGAATTTGCCTATTAGGTTAGGTGTACCCATAAACTTGAAACTATAATTAAATAAAACTTGATTATGGGAATTTGCCTATTGAGTTAGGTGTACCCATATAAAACCATGTTGTTAAAAAATTAGATGATGTTGATTCACACATGTTCATATGTAAGTTTATGAAAATTGATTGAGATTATATTAGGTGAATTTTGAACAAGTTGACACCTTTAGGTCCATGACATGTATAATCTATGCAAGTTGGACATATGCAAGTTTCACCCCTTATTATGATTCATTTGGTCATATATAGATGTTGTTATTATGATAATCTCTTTTATGCTATGAGTTAGGCTATTCGAGTCTAACATATATTTTGCGAATAAACGTTCAAACGTGGGGTAGGGGTAATATTAGGAATTAATAAATTGGGTGCAATTTTGTAAGATTTTGCATACCATGAATGGATGTCCATAATTGAGTCAATTATGGACATTGTTAAAAATTGGAAGTAATTAATAATTCAAGTAGGGAATTATTAAAATTGGGGGAAAGTGGATTATTATTAATAATCAATGCTTAGGACACGAGGTTGGACCCGTTTGTGATGTAAACCTGCCCGGACCCGTCCGGCAAATCCAGTAGTCACAAATGTCGGCCCAATGTGAGAGGTCCTAGGCCCAAACTAAAGCATAACAGTTGTAAAGACAAGAGGTTAGACTCTTTTATGGTGTAAGACTGCCCGGACCCGCCCGGCAAATCCAGCTGCCATAAATGCCAGTCTAATGTGAGAGGTCTTTATGAGGTTATGGCCTTAATGAACTAAGAAATACTTAACCAGATAATCATGTAAGGTGGGACATGGGTGTTAAGTAGGTGCCTTGGGTGGCATGAGGAATATGGTGGTTGCCTTTAGAGGCATTTGAAATACGATTAGACTTAACCAAACACACATGTAAATGAACATGACTAAGTGGGTTAAGTGGGATGGACTAATGGGGACAAGCTTAGGTGGAATGCTTGTGGTAAATAGTGGGGGCCCATTTCAACCAGTATCCCAAAACGTATCTTTGTGGGCTCGACCCAAGTCGAGGACGGGACACGCATACTGGGTTTGACTATAAGAGGCCAAAACAGGGAGCGGTGGCAACGCAAGTCCAACGGGTTTCATATGCGTGTGTGGACCCGGGCTGGTAGGTAAGACGTTGTTGCATCGTGTAGGTATAAGCCGTGCATGTCCGTTGTATCAGGTTGCCACTTTAGGGGAGTGATACACCCCACTGTGGGGCCAGCATGGGTATCTACGAGTTAGGGAGCCGATCGAATAATGGGAAGTAGGGTACACCTAGTGGAGATAGGGGCAGGCGACACCTATGTAGTCAGCTAGGGGTACGTAAAGCCATTGGGAAAGTTTCTAAGTGAAGCTAAGTGGGATGAATCTTTAGGGTGACTGGTGTGGTGCAGTATAGTGTTTATCCTTTAGTATTTAGGAGCGCCTATAACGTTGCCTTTAGCGATTGTCTATGTCCTTAATCTGCTCTTCATAGACATTTTCTTGTTTTCCAGCTTATGCCTTAGTCCAGTTATTTTGGTAATAGTATTGTAGAATTATCATATTCACCAGACTTTATGTCTGACCCCCTCTTTCCCATCCTTTTCTCCCTTCAGGTCCGCAGGTTGGGCCAAGTTCTAGTGGAGTCTAGTTGGATCGCTTATCTTCTGGAAAGCTTGGACTGCTGAAGTAAAGTCCAGCTTGTTATCTTTCTTTTTAATGGCTATTCATGTAATGGGATTATGTACTTGTTTTATCAAGATAGATATTGTACTTGACATTGAATATGGTGTTATGATGTAATCAAACATGTTTTGACTTCTGCTACAATGAAATAAAGTTTTTGAATTTCCAAGTACTATTTTATATCTATCTTGTTGTAATTTTACTGTTCTATATTCACTTAAAACCTCCATGGAAGTTAATGCATTCCCTTTGTGAGTGACATTAATGGACGTGGGGTGTTACAACCATGATGCATTCAGTATGGCTTATGCAATGAATTCATTCACCAAGAAAAATCATGATTTAGAATCAAGCCCGTTAAGACATTTTGAAACATTATTACTCGGATACCTCATATTGTGAACGCATGTAGTTCTATATCATGATTAATGGTTATACTTAACAAAATAAGAAGATATACCTCCAAATTGAACACTAACTTGGGAAAAACAAATATTTTTTAATTCAAATTACAGTATTTTTTTCGTACTACCTCTGAATCAAGTGATATTTGGATCGAGAAACTCTAAATTAAGTTACAGACAATATTAGGAGTTGTACTTAAAAAATATTTAAACTCTGCCTAGAAAGAATCACTATTTCTTTATGTAAAATGCAATAGTTTTTTCATATGAAATCAAAATTAGTGTCGATCCAAATTAGTCACAAAACTTTCCAATCTATATATAGAAACAAAAATTAAATCAGTGTCGATCCAAATCAACAACATTTACTGCTCACATTTTGAAGGGAAAAAGCATAACTTGCATTTCTTTAATCAAGTGCAAATGTCAACCTTTCTTGTTTCTTTATTGATCAAGAAACCCACAAATGAGGTTCTATAGGACCAAAACATTAAAATTAGCTATTTACCGTTAAAAGGAAATGGAAACATAATTAATTTACATTAAGGAGCATACTTCCATTTTCCCTCATAAAGCACCTATCTAATCTATTGTTTTACTTTAAATATGTTATTGTTGATGATAATGGGTGGATCTCTACACAAATACAATGTAGAAGTATTCCTTGCAAATCAAAAGATGGCACTATAAAAATTACTAAAAAAAACTAATTAGATTTGTATTTTTTAGCTGATAAGCAAAATTAAAACATAAATTTGGTTAGAAATGAAATAAAAGCATGCAGTCAATAGAGAATTTATATTTAAATAAAAATTAATCTATTGTGTTTCTCTAGTGCCGCTAAAAAGGATAGCTTAAACATAATGGCTTAAATATCTTATTTTAAAAAATAGGCAATCTATGAACTTTGAGGTAATATATCTACATGTTTGGTAGACCCACATATATTAACAAAGTTTGCAATTTTATTTTTGTTACAAAAATGGCTCGTAAGCTTATGTAAACAAGGTAAGTTTGACAAAAAAATAATAATCAAATAGTCATTGATAAATAGTAATGACACAAAATTTGTTATGTGCGATGTGTCAGACAGATGACACAAAATTTGTTATGTGCGATGTGTATTTCTTAGGTAACTTTCTCGATTTTATTAGTTTTTCAATTTTTTAGCTATTCTTTCCTTTTCATTCTCTACTTCTATGGTTTTCTTGTGCATTTCAAAATATCCTTTTTGATCTTTTTTCAATGATAGAAACCAAGTCATAGAAGATTATTTTAAAGTTTTTGTCAAAACATTTCATTGTGTGTTAGCTGTTTCAAATTCAGTAGCTTGTATCGATGTTTCTTCATATTTAGTATTCAATTTCAGTAGCTTCTGTTTTAGTTTATACATGGACTTGGCTTCACGAATATATGAAATAGCTATAAGTACATATCTCTTTAATTCTCTCATAAATCGCATAACCTAGGATTATCACTTAAGTATTCAAGATGGATCAACGAACCAAAATACATGGATGGGTTGACCAAAATCAATAGCTTATATCAAAATTAAAAACCTGTATCAAAACACAGGGATGAGTTCGATATAAATTCAAGGATGATATACTGAATAATAATAATAGGTTACTAAGTAGTTAAGAATGAGTGGGTGGTTTGTCATTTCTATTTTTGGCAATAAAGAAAAATAGCAGAGAGATCGAATTCTGATGTTTCTTAAATTGGCAATAGATCATTATTATCTAGAATTGATGTTGCTATTGTGGATTTGGTACAAATGTTTTTTCTATTATCGAATTACTGATTAATTTGTGTATTTTGTTTAAAGTTGCTTAAAATTTGTGTATTTTGTTTCTAATTATATTTCAAAATGTAAGCATATGATTATTATATTTTAAAGAATATCCATAAAAACAATATTATCGTCATATTTGTTCATTTTTGATAATTTAATAAACAGTTTTTTGATAATTTAATCAACAATGGGATGAAAGAAAATTTAATTTAAATCAATTGCTTATTTTTGTATATTGATTTATTATAATTAGCGGGCATCACCCGACACTCCTAGCTCAGTTGGTTAGAGGTGGGCGAATTGGGATGAGACATAGGTCTCAGGTTCGAGGGCCACCTCTTCCAATTTCTAGGGGTGACTACCTAGGTAGTGTGAAGGCGTTGAAAAATCGGGGTATATCACTACCCGTGGGGTTTACTAAGACCGACAAGCAATGGCTTGAGTGAAGTCTTAGGTTCCACACGTAAATCAAAAAAATAATTAGCGGGCATCCATTTGTATCTATTAATATAGATGTTTGATATCTAAAAATAACTTTTGATGTTGCCTATTTCATACTTCGAGTTGCCTATTTCATACTTCGAGTTCGATCGACCTCTTTTATTGCTACTTGTCTGTTTTTAAACACCACGGTTACAAAGACGTAGAACTACTAAAAACTGACTTAAGATTTTTATTTTTTTAGAGCTCAAAAATAGCAAAGAAAAGAACAAAAAGCAAAGTTTAGCTGCATTTGCAGCTGTCCATGCTACTGATGAGAGGACGGTTGGGGTTAGAATCAGCGAACACCCAGGTGGACCAATTCAGTTGCTCTGTGATTTCAATATTGCTATAAGAAGATCTCCTCGAAAGCATGTTGAATACCCAATACGCACTCCTTGCAAAACTGGAAGCAACCTTGGCCACACTACAAAATGGATGCAACCCCCTCCTCCTTCCAGTAGCATCCTCGTCGACACTACAAACCAGATTCAGCCCCTCCTTCCAGTAACAACCCTGTCGACACTACAAACCAGATTTAGCCCTGTCCTTCTAGTAACAGCCCCTTCGATAATACAAACCCAGTACAGCCCCATGTCCGTTAACTACACTTCTAGCAAACTTCAGCCACCTCAGATTCCAGTCCAAACGAACTTCAACTAGATTGTAGTGAAGGTCATAGATTGACGCAAACTAGAAAAAAAAAGGCAAAACGATGTTGAAATCATTGGTTATGATACCGGATGAGAAGCCAGAAGTTGATCTTTATGAACGCGGACAAGCAATAGGTACTAATTCTAAACATTTGTCGTCATATATTGGTACTCTAGCACAGGAGATGGTGCCTTTTACCATTAGCTCATGAAGGAAAGTCGATGATGATTTGAGGGATGATCTGTGGACTTGCATATAGGTACTGATATTTGACTTGTATACCAGCTGTTGGCAATAACATGAGCAAGTGAATAATAAAATCTGGCTTTCAATTGCATTTAATTTTACTGATTCCATTTTATTTATGTTAGAGTACCTATATGTCTCAATATTCAAAGCAACATATTACATACCTGCTATAGTTCTCTCTATGTGCAATATGCATTATGTATATGCACATGCCTATGGTACAACATTGCATTTTGCAATACTGTTAGAGATTAATCTGCATTTTTTTTTGGGTGCAGTCAAGATTCAAGGTAGATATAGTGTATAAGGATTACTTGTTAATGATAATAGGACAACGAAGGAAGGAGTCAAAATAAAGGTTAGTTGCAACTATCAAAAAAGCGTCTCGAAATCCTGACTCTACTAATACTTTAGCAGGCCTAAAACCATTAAATATAAAGAGTGCTAAAGAGTGGAATGCTTTTGTAAATGAAAAATTGTTAGAAAAGTTTGAGGTGGTTACTTTTGTCTGATTGATTTTAACCGTTAAATATATTACATTTTCCTATATCATATTTATTGAATTTGATCTTATAGGCAACAAGCCAAAGATTCAGTATTAGAGAAAAGAATAAACTTCCACACAGCATGAGCAGAAAAGGTTATGCAAGATTGGAAGAAGAAATGGTAAAAAAATATTGTCAAAGCAAATATTATTTGTTATCACCTGAACATTCTTAAGCGTTAAGCTATTTTTTGCAGAAAAAGGAAAAGGCAACATCTAGCATCACTAGAGACGAATTGTGGTGCAAAGGCCACACTAGAAAAGATGGAAAACCTCCAAATTCAGTTATTGCCAAATGCATAGTAAGAATAAGTTCAAATGTACAATATTAGAAACTGTTGCTATTGTCAATGTAGTTTTAATTTTAATTTCTAAATATTGGTTTTTTTTGAATTTGTAATCTAAGATAACAGAGCATCATAATGCCGCAAGTCAGGATTCTCAGGAAGCAACATCAGTTACTCAAGATGGTACGTCGAAGCTTTTTGGTCAAGAGCATGGAGGATGTGTAAGAGGGCTTGGTTTTGGGGTTGTAACATCTCAGCTTTGTATTCAGGGTAACTCATCAGGTGAAGTACATGCATTGCGAAACCAAGTTAGTGGCTTAGAGACTAAAGTACAGGTGCTTACTTCGATGTTGATGGTAAGTGTTAATTAGAAATTTATTTTAACAGTGATTTTTCCTGTTTTCCTATTAATTAGAAGCCAAGTTATTGTCGGCAGCAGGTGTGGCTATTGCCCTCAGTTTGCTGCCAAATTCATTAGTTTTAAGATTATACTCTAATTTATGTGGTTGTATAGCTGTTTTTAGCTAGCAGTCCGATTTTCCCATTAGTTTCATGCGAGAAATATACAATGAACCATACCTGTAGTAAACCATCATCTGAAAGGGAAATGAACTATTGTCAAATTTACGGCTTCCCACTTGTGCTAGTTTTATATGACCATAATCATATTTATTTTGTGCTAATTTTATATGACCTATGTATATACAATGAGCCATACCTGTGTATAGCCTATATATTTTGGATCCTCCTTGCTCATTCAATCATTTTAAAATCCCTCATGAACTTTTTCATATTTATATACCTCATAGAGGCAATATGTTTAAAATCAAAGGAGTGATAAGAAATTTCCGATCCTTTCAGAGCCAATGGTCAAAACGAGCATTTCGATGATTTGCATTAACTTGTGATTTTGAAGGATTCAAACTTTCGAAATAAACTAAACCATTTAGAAAAATTCTGAAGAACCGGTAAACTATTTAAAAATATGCGTTGATGCCAGGACACACACGAAGTCAATTATGAGGTGACATAGTGGATGTGTATTCATTATGGGTTCATTTGAATTTATCTAACATGATAAATTTGATATTTTAAGTTTGCAATGATTAATATTTGATTTGAAGGTAGAATCCAATGCAGTGATGTTTGTTGTGAACCAATGTCAAACCATCCATTTCATAAGCGTCATTGTCAGTTGATGATGCTTATGTGACGGGAACAGAATATATAGAATGAAGTAATTTATAGTTAAGGGGAACTTTTTTTATAATTGAACTGATATATGTATTTATAGTTGAGCATAGTTTTCAGTCCATGCAATCTTTACATAAGCTAAAAGAAAAGAAAGCAAGTAATGCAGCAAATCTAGCAACTCCTGATCCTAATACGCCTTAGGTACCCTTTTTTATTGGTATAATTGATTGAAAGATGTAACATTTCATGATCTACAGTATTGGAATATTGTTGTTAAAATGCATCAACTTTTTTTTACAATGCAAGTTTAATTCTTTGGTACAATGTTTGGTGAACATCAGAGCCGGTTCTGAAACTTATGATGCCCGGTGCAAAATACTAAATGATGCCCCCAAGGTTTTAAAAAATTTCACAATGATACTAAATAATTTTCATATTATAAAACATATTAGTATTAGAGAATTTAATACTGCTATTATAGGTTAATAGTGCATGCATTGTAAATAAAAATAACGTGGTCACAACGCAAAAAATTATAAATAATAAGTCTAAATATGAAGAAATTTACATATAAACTTGAGCTATTCCAAATACTAGAAATCAACATTTGCTTCTTTTGTACCACTATAAAGCTAGCACTCCATGAATCTGCAAATTATGATATGAATAACTTGGTCATTTGCGAAAAATATAATTATAAAGTAATGGACATAGTATAACGTTATTTTAATAATAAATAATAAAAGAAAACATGTGAAGAAGTGTGTTAATACCTTCTTTTCCTCTTTGCAAAATATGTCATTTAAAATATTTTCTTCTTGCATTTCTAGAAGCGAAATCATCAATGACATCATCATATTCAATGTCCTTCAAGATATCATTTTCAATGCATATGATTGTTAATCCATTAAGTCTGTCTTGGCTCGTTATTGTTCGCAAACATGACTAATAATTTCAATTTTGAAAAACTTCGTTCTTTAATGTAGATAAAACATTTTTTTTATTAGTTGAAATAAGAGAACAAATTAGGAGTAGTTAGATATTTTTACGGTATGCGTTAAGATGAGATTTCAATTAGGAGTAAAAAAATAAAAATGGTTTGGCAGATTTTTTTTGTTATATTAGCATAGTGATTCTGCAAGAATAAGACGAGATTTCAAACATTTTGCAAAAACGATGTATAGTTTGCAAAATGAGTGAGAAATGAACAACAATATTTTGCAAATATTTGCAAAATGTTTTTGCATATAGTAGTAGAGTATTTTTGAAACAATAAAAGATATTTTTAGGAATATGTCGTTTACCCAATTACAATTATTTGCACTTTCTACTTTGAGTTTTTGCAACAGTCTCTAAAAACACTTGCGGTAAAAAGTAAAAACTGTATATAGTCATCCAAAATTCTGATCATTTTCTTTTATTTTCCGAATATATTTACAAATTGAGTGCATTTCAACAAAAAAACTACAAAAGTAAATCGAAATAAACATAATGTTCAAATAGAATTGAAAAAAATTACACATAAGAGAACAAGAGAGCAGCAGAGGAATAAAAGGACAAAACTAAAAAAAATTAAATTGTACAAAACTGAATCATTTGATGAATAATTCAAATTAGGCTACACTATTGAATCACTGAGTCGAAATACCTGAGATAGATGTTTCCTGCCTTCGATGGTCCTTGGCTCCTTGCGTGAATCAATTATACCCTGACTTTAATTGGTCCTTGGCTCCTTGCGTGACTCTTTAATCAATCCTTCAATCGCCCTTCTTCCTGAAGCTTCGCCCTTCTTCGTGTTTCTCCTGCCTTCGATGATTCAATTGCTGCCTTTTTTTTGGTTATGCGTTGGGGAAAATTTTATGCCCTAGGGTTATCTGCTGCCCTGTGCGTACGCCCCTCTCGCACTAGGCCAGGGCCGATATTGGTGAACATTGAAATGCTTTTAACCGGAGCTGTGAAATTTTAGGACGATTTTAAGGACAGTAAATGGAGGGGAGGTAGGTACCCTTTTTTATTGGTATAATTGACAGAAAGATGTAACATTCAATGATCTACGGGATTGGAACATTTCTGTTAAAATGCGTCAACTTTTTTTTGACAATGCAAGTTTAATTCTTTGGTACAATGTTTGGTGAACATTGAAATGCTTTTAACCAGAGCTGTGAAATTTTAGTGTGATTTTAAGGACAGTAAATGGAGGGGGGTTGGGTACTGTTAAAAAGGTTTTTTTGATAGAAATTGGTAATCTTAAGAGCTTAGGTAAACTGAGAAATGGGTAAAAATGAGCCCCTAATGTGGCACTGGCTTGTGTGGATACCAGGTCCCCCTTAAATATGCAATGTTTGGAAAGAATTTCGAAACATTTTATTTTTACAAATTTAGAAACACCAAGAAAGCACAACAAATTCAAGTTTTTTCATCCTCTTCTCCTTGCTTATGTCTTTCAACACTATTTCGTTTTGAGATTACAAATTCAATGCTCTTATCATTGCGGTCAATTCAAGAGATAGTTTGAATCGGTCTCCACGGTATTACCACAATTAATTAAGAAGAGTAATCCTCTTGACTTCATAGTAATTTGAAAATCGATTTTATTTAACTCGCAGCACCAATTTGTTTGTTTAACTGATTGGTGAAAGAAAATAACGTGTTAAGGAAAATATTGTCTCTTTACCACTTCATTATATATCTAGAGTCCACACCAACATATATGTGTTATATAATGATCCAGAATTGGAGTGGCTTAGATAGACTTTTTAAAAAAAAAATGGAAACAAGGTAATTACATTGTAAGAAGGTTTTTATTTTTATTTTTATGGAAATAAAGGGGAGAGAGGGATACAGCACGCTACATGTACAAAATGGAAAAATAAATGTCATTGAGGTTTCTCCTAGACTTTATTATACAATGATAGTAACCATGATCATACATCAATAATGGCGCCCAAGTATTCCAAAAATGTAGGAATAAACTGACCAGAACTGTACATGCACACAGTGCGTTCCCAATATTCTCAAGCCTGTATATCTCACTACAAGAAAAGTTCTAATTTTCGACAGAGCATAGCGACGGTTTCCGACGGCTAATTCTGACGGCTTTCGACGGGCCGTCGGCGGCCGTCGATTATAATCGGGATATCTTCCCCTGACCAATTTTCTGCTTCACTCGGTCTCCTCTAACCCATTTCCAGGCGCGTTTTTCCAAACCCTACCTACCCCAATTTGCGATTTCCCCCCTCCAAACACCAAATTTTTCACGTTCGGATAGCTCCCGACTTTCTCTTAAGCTTGTATCATCATCAATTTGAGGTATAATCTCGTTTTTACCTTAAAATTTTAATTTTTATCTAAACCTAAATTTGGTAAAATTAGCAAATTAGAGTTAATTGTTGATAGCAATTGGTTCCTATGGTATTGTAGTATGTTATATCATCATATTATTTGTGTATTTCATATGCTACACTGAAATTGAAAGATTTATGTTCAGTATTTGGATATTTGTGTATGTGACATCGTAAATTAGACATATTTTGGATAGATTGTCGTTATTAAAATTGGTCAAAAGCTCGAGTATTTACAGATTGGTTTAAGTGTGTGCATGTGTTTCAATTTAGGTTGGTTTTTGTCATTGTATAATTTAGGATATTTTTGTACGTGTGCATCGTTGTCCGCTTGTCCTTCTTGTATGTGTTAGTCGATATACGAAAAATTGAGTGGATGAAGTTGGAAAAGTACATCGTGCAAATTTTGACTTATGCAAAAAAAATTATGAGTCTAAATTCTAGTTGTGCCTATTGAATCGACGATAATAGTATTAGCTTTAAGTTGATTGAAATGTTAAGAAGATGTGATAAAATATAAAATATTTTTGTGTTGCAGTAAAACGTACTTTTATGTTAAAATGCGCACGTATAATTGAGTAATATCCCCTAGAATGTTTTCGGCCCCGTCCGACGAGTGTGGTACATGATCGTTATATAAATAGTCTTATTTTTCGAATTAAAAAACGACTGTTTATATTCATCTGGTACAATATTTGTTGGATTTGTCCTTGTATTGGACAAGTTATAAACACAATAAACATTTACATTTTGTATACTACTTTGTTTCAAAAGATTCAGAAAATTTCGGTTCAATTTTCCTTTTCGTTTTCTGCGTACACATGTACAGTGCAGGAAACAAAAGGGAAATGCTGCCGAAATTTTGTTGAATCGTTTGAGCCGAAGTAGTATACAATTGTAAATGTTTACTGTGTTTATAATGGGAAGTAGGGATGCCTGACCATGTAAAAGAGTTGCATTAAAAAAGTGTCAAATTAGATTTTTTTTTTCTTTAACTTAATGAAAATGTTATTAATTTTTGAACCTATGACCATGTAATACAAGTTTTTTTCGAATTTGAATTCTTGAAAAAATAAATATTAATTTTTGAACCTACGACCGAATTTCTCAAATAGGAAAAATGATTGATTATTTTATTGATCGGAGGAGTTGGATGTACCAAAGAAGAGGACAGAGTGGTTCAATAAAAGAAGATTTTTACAATGGTATAAATGTCTTTGTTGACTTCGCTTTACGTAATAATGGAAGCGATCCTGAAATTCGTTGTCCGTGTAGCAAGTGTAGACATTTGAAATATTTGCTACCCGATGTTGTGAAAGTCCATTTGTGTAAAAACGGATTCGTACCCGAGTATTATTTTTGGGATCGTCATGGAGAAGTTGTATCAAATACTCCTGTAGAGACTAAGGAAGAACGTGCTGTTGATGAAAATGTTAGTACGACCCGTTTTGAAAATATGGTCGAAGATGCAGCGCGATCTATGTTTCCAATGATTGCAGCTGACGACGACAATGGAAATGACGAAGAACCGAATATTGAAGCTAAGAAAATTTATGATTTGTTGGATAATGCTAAGAAACCTATTTGAGACGGTTATAAAAGCGGCACTCAGCTATCGGTAATCGCAGAATACATTGCGATGAAGTCAAAATACAACATCACTGAAGCTGGGTTCACAGCTATTGTACAAGCTGCAAAAAGGCACATGCCTCCGGATAATTTTATGTGTGAAAATCACTACGAAGATAAAAAACTTATGTCGGCATTTGGTTTACCTTATCATAAAATAGATACATGTGTAAAAGGATGTATGTTGTTTTGGAAAGATGACGTAAACCTTAGAAATTGTAAATTTTGTAATGAAGAAAGATATAAACCAAGAAAGAAAAAGGGAAAGGAAGTTCCATAAAACGTATGCATTACTTACCTATTACTCCATGGCTTCAAAGATTATATGCATCTTCTGCAACTGCATCTCATATGAGATGGCATAAGGTGAGATCGGAGGAAGAAGGTACGTTGACCCATCCAACCGATGGGGAAGCATGGAAGCATTTCGATAAAACTTATCCCAATTTTGCAGCGGAGAGTCGTAATGCCAGACTAGGATTATGTACAGATGGTTTTTCAACATTTTCTCAGTTTGGTTCTAAATACTCATCATGGCCTATTATCATCACACCTTATAATTTACCTCCATGGATGTGTATGAAAACGCAATATATGTTTCTTACTGTTGTTGTTCCTGGCCCTGATGATCCGACACAAGGAATTGATGTTTGTTTACAACCGTTAATTGAAGAATTAAGAACATTGTGGAACGAAGGAGTAGAAACGTTCGATGTTTCAAAGAAGAAAAATTTTCATATGTTCGCTTCTTTGTTGTGGACTATAAGTGATTTTCCTGCCTATGCAATGCTTTCAGGATGGAGTACTGCTAGTCGTCTATCTTGTCCATATTGCATGGAAGAGACACGAGCGTTTTCCTTACCGCATGGTAAGAAAAGTTCATGGTTTGACTGTCATCGATGTTTTCTCCATGTAAATCATCCTTTTAGAGCAGTCAAGAAAAACTTTTTGGTTAATAGAGTAGAAACCAAACAACCTCCAACGTTATGGACTAGCGAAGAAATATATGAAATGGTTCAAAAACATCCAAAGATACATGTTACTGGAGTTCAAACGGAAATTGAAGGCAAATCGATTTATCACAATTGGTGCAAACAGTCTATTTTCTAGGAGCTGCCGTATTTGAAACATATTATGCTTCATCATAACATTGATGTGATGCGTAATGAGAAAAATGTATTTGAGAATGTCTTTAACACGGTTTTGAATGTTAAATGGAAAACTAAAGATGATTTGAAATCAAGGCGCGATATAGAAGAATTATGCAAATGTCCCGAGCTTCATATGAAAGCAAATGACAGTAAAAAACCCAAAGTATGTTATGAATTAGATAATAATCAGATTAAAATTTTGTTAAAATGGGTTGAAGGGTTAAGATTTCCTGATGGAATTTCATCAAATCTTCGTAGATGTGTTGACTTCAAAAATGGTAAATTGAGTGGAATGAAAAGTCACGATTGTCATATTATGATGGAGTATCTATTTCCTGTTATGTTCAAAGAACTACTTCCATTAAAAGTTTGGAAGGTAATAATGGAGCTTAGTTTGTTTTACAAAGAGCTTTGTTCAACTACTTTAAAAGTGGAACGTTTACGAAAATTTGAAGTAGAT
Organism: Allium sativum; assembly: GCA_030737875.1. Classification (NCBI taxonomy): domain Eukaryota; kingdom Viridiplantae; phylum Streptophyta; class Magnoliopsida; order Asparagales; family Amaryllidaceae; genus Allium; species Allium sativum. The sequence goes on from CM060926.1 coordinate 329,415,699, forward strand.
ATTTCAATATTGCTTTGCAAATTGGAGAAAATATTCCCGCCAGGTTTCTTTAATGTAGTGGAGCATTTACCTGTTCACCTTCCACCTGAAGCACGATATTGAGGTCCCATCCAATATGGATGGATGTATCCATTTGAGAGGTAAATATAAACATGTTAACGATTAATTTAATTGCATTTAAAACTATGAAATAATGTAAATTAATTTTGCATAGGTATCTGAATCATTTGAAGAGAAAAGTAAGACAAATAGCACGAGTTGAAGGCTCGATATGTAAGTCTTACATCGAAGAAGAAGCTTCGTTCTTTTTCTCTCATTATTTCAGTGATCATGCGAATATATCATTTGAAAGTGTTCCACGAAACGACGAAGGGAACGAACAAGAATCGTCTCAAACAGTTTTGTCTATTTTTAGACAACATGGTCGGCCTTTTAGGAAATGTGTTGACATATGGCTAAATGATAAAGATCTTCATGTAGCTCACACTTATATTCTTCTAAATTGTGCTGAAGTTGCACCGTTTGTTAGGTAATCTGAAATACCAGTTGGTGCTTTTTCATTTCTACATTTTTATGTGTGTATAATCTAATGTAAAACTCTATTTCTATTTACAGAGTTTATGAACTTGAACATCCAAATGGAGATATCAGCAAAGAATTTTTTGCTTGGTTTACAAATTACCTTTATGAACCCAAAAATTGTGTTGCTAATGAAGGGTTGAAACATCTTGCAATGGGACCAAAAAGATTGGTCAAGACATATCCAATATATTTTGTTAATGGATATAAATTTAATACGAAAGAATACGGTGCCGAAAAATTAACGAACAATACTGGTGTATTCGTTAAAGGCAGTGACGATTCTGAAAATCGCATCAATGATTTTTATGGTGTTTTAACACAAATTTTGCAACTGACATATTTCTCACGACCTACGGAGGATGTGTTTCTATTTAAATGTGATTGGTTTAGCAATGTTCCGGGTTTTGGGATTAATGTACATAAGGATTATAATCTGATCGAGATAAAGCATACATCGCACTATTACAAGTATGATCCTTTTGTACTAGCCAAACAAGCATTACAAGTTTATTATGCTCCTTACCGGTCTTTAAAAAGAGATAAAGCAGATTGGTCGGCAGTTTTTAACACAAAGGCCAGATTTACTTTCGACGGGAAGAATATTCCAGACGAAGGAGCCTATCAGGCAGAACTCGAACATAACACTGAAATAATAATTGAAGATGATCATGCAGATTTTGGACCACTGGTCGATGATGAAAATGCTTTGGTAGATGCGTTTGAGAGCATGGAGGAAGAGATTATACAATCTTAGGCTGAATCTGAATCTGAAGAAGATGATGACTGATATAGATGTAGAGCACTGATTTTCTAGTTGTAATGTAATTATGTAGTAAACCCAGTTTATTTTGCAATTCATGTAACTATGTTAAATTTTTTTAATGTTATGATGGTTTTTTACATATTTTATGTCATGTGCAGTTTTTCCTATTTATTAGTCTTAAGTATGCAATGTAAAATGTTACTCCTTGGAATATGAGACCCAATCAAGTACAGGTATAAACAATTTCTCATTTATGTCATTTTTTACATCATTTATGTCACCTATTTAGCAGCTTATTATATCGTTTGTTTAAGTTTGCTTACATCTTTTGAAATGATTTGTATGTGACAGATATGTCATCTAGAAGAAACTCTTCTGGCGAGGGTTCTGGATCGCAACCCCGTGTGCGTGCAGTCGTGTCATTGGCCACGAGTACTGGGTAAAAATTAAAATTTACTCAGCATATTAACTATTTTATGCTGTACACTTATGATTATCACATTTAACGCAGGGTTTTCGATCTTTAGCCTTCGAAGACTATTTTGGCCGCTCCGACAGCAGCATAAGGTCCAGGACGTCAGCATGTTGGCCTAAGTGGGTTTTGATCCCACCTCACATTCAGGAGGTTATTTGGCAGGATGTGCTAGTAAGTATTTTCTTACCTATTTTTTGCATTTTAATTTCTTTTAATCACTGAGATATTGTACATATTTTTCTAGTAATGTTTGTTTAACGTGAAATACAGATCGAGGTGGATATAGAGACACATGATTTAGCACTGGCTCGGACATAATGGATGCAGAAAATGAGAAAAAATTATAAATATGCTATATCAACAATGAAGAAAAGAAGGAAAAAACCTTCATGGATGGGCGATAACGTTTGGAGTGGGTTTCTGAGGTATTGAGATAGTGATAAAGCGAAGGTTAGTGTACTAATTTTTTTTTTTTAAAATATAAAATATTCAGTCGATAATTACTAAATTTAAATGTAAAGGCGGAGGCAGATTAAAGAAACAGTGCAAACAGAAATAAAAATCCAATCACTCATCGAGGAGGATCCAAGTCTTTTCAGCAGTATCTGCAGGAGTTGGTAATTTTTTTTTAAATTCGACTTGTATTAAAATTAATACGCTATATAGTTTTGAACTTGTAATAATTGTGTGTAATAATCAAATTCAGGAGGCTGAGGGACAGGGTCCTGTCTCATATATGGATGTATTCACTCGTACACATGCCGTCGAGCATGTCGACTCAGACAGGAACATCACATACACATGGCATGACGAGAAATCTAGGAAGAGTCACGTAAGATTTCATTTTATGTAGAAGTTTATGTAGTAATTGTTAAATTACTATAAAATAAGATATCATGATATTAATTTTATATACATTCTTATTTGGTCTTGCAGGAGAAGTTTATGCAGCAACGTCAGATGCGTCTAGCTGAGACTGGACATGAGTAGCTTACTACTGACGAGGAGGACATTATCTTTCATTCAGTGATGGATCCAGTGACGCATAATAGATGTTATGGATTCGGAAATCAACTGGTAAAGCATTTTTACATTAATTTAATATTTAGTTATTCGCTTGGTATCTCATTCACATAATGTCTTACCTTAATTTAATATTTAATATTTAGTTATTCGCTTGGTATTCCTGAATTGATGGACTAAAGCTGATAAAGCCTTACGCTTTAGTTTTGGATTTTCGTATAAATATGCTAACCATGCATTTATATTATGAAAAAAGATGATTTTAGAAAATAAAGTTTAAAAGCAAAATAAAAAATAAACTTTTTTTATATTCCGTTTTTTGAAAGATAATGCAAGGACAAGAGACAATCCATTCTCTCGTCATTCCTTCACCTACCGTTGGAAACACAAAATACAAAACATAATATAAATCAAACACTTAAAGAAATGAAAAAATACTTATTTTAATAAATGAACAACGAGATTTGAACGTCTTAGGAGTATGAAATAACAAAATGTGGAAGAGTGTATTGACTCTTCATTTAGTTTGAAGCTAAACTAATTTGATTGGCGAATGTCTTTTAGAAACTTAGTATGAAATAACAGAATGGTTAATATTGCATGAAACTTTATCATTTTTAATGAAGAATGGTTTAATGGTTAATAATTTTTTTTTAAAATATTTGTTACAGTCTACCAGTCAGCAGGCACGGGGCAAACAGACTAGAGCTGCTATAGCCTCCGCAGAGATTGAGGAGTTGAGAGCTAGGGTGGCACAGCTTGAGGAGGAGAATCGCCACCAAGCTATCGAGACTACTCAACTTCTAGATCGACGCTTAGCGGAGTTTGCACAGGAGTATCAGCGATTCCCTTCATCAGTTGGTTCTGCAGAAGATGAGGATTAGTGATGGATGGATAGGTATGTTTTGTAGTTGGGCATGCACATATATATATGACTAGTTTGCTATGGTATGGATCTATGACTGTGGGTTGACATTTTGCATGTATTTTGACGTAAAAATGATGTGGTGGAATGACATTTTGCTTGTATTTTGATGCTAGACATGATGCGGTGAGTCGATGTAGTAAACTTGATGTATTGTATGTTGTTGTAATGGTAAACTTGTTATGGTTTATTTGTTTTTTGTGGTCTTCATGATTTTATGGGTAAGTTGGTGTGGTTTGCATGATTTGTGTATGGAATATTGTGCTGGGATTATAGACCGATGGTCTGAATACGTGAATTGAGGTGAATGGGGGCTGGAAGGCTAAATAGCAGGAGAAATACAAAAAAAAAAATGCAGTATTTTCGACGGCTACCGATGACTTCCGACGGCCTATAGGTACACTACGGATTTACGGTTTCCGACGGCTTTCGATGACCTATTGGTCCTTATATGTAACGGTTTCCGACGGCCGTCGGAAATCGTCGGAAACCGATTCCAATAGTCTCAAGCCGTTGGAAGTGTAATCGACGAGCTCTGTCGGCAGCCGTCGGAAATACTATTTACCGACGCCCAGATTTCCGACGGTTTTTTCCGATGGCCGTCATCGGTTTTCGACGGCCGCCGACGGCAAAAAGCCGTCGGAAATCCGTACTTTTGTTGTAGTGTCTTGACCTTCTGTTGATCATTTAAATGACCTCTTATGGTTTTTAGGAGAATATATAAGACCTGAATCGCTCATGTCTACTTCTCCTCCTTTTGAATTCACTTGTCTTCAGCGATTTTGTTAGTGGGTTACATTGCTGAGTCGCAGCACTGGGTGAATAATGGAATGCAAATACATTTCATTTACTTGTGAAGTAAATACATTTTGGTTTTTTAGGTTTAAATGAAGCCAAGATTGGTCATCAAATGCAGCTTGCTTTGAAGAATAAGTGCATTTGAATTAATGTGATCTTTTTTTTTTTTTTTTTTTTTTTGCAGTCACACCATGGAAGCAATAACTTGACAGTTCAACAGTCTAAAGAAAATGGAAAGCAATTAGCTGAAAATGGAAAGCAAGCAGCTGAAAATGAGGGCAGAAAAACACTTCAACAGTCTAAATAAATTGGAAAGAAAGCTGAAAATGGTCAGGGCAGAAAATCAGTTCAACAATCTAAACAAATTGGAAAGAAAGATGAAAACGATCAGGGCAAAAAAACAGTACAAGCTGAAGAAAATGAGGGCAGAAAATGTAAAATATTGAAGTGGGACAAACAAGTAGTTGCAGAAGGAACACTGGTATCCACTGATCCAGAAGCTTTGGTGCACTCTAAAAAACTTGGATCGCAAGGTTGGAAAGTTTGGATTGATGCGGCGGTGGATCCAGAAGCTTTCTTGTAGAAGACGAATTCCGAAATGACTAATATTGGAGAAGCTATTGGATCAACTGTGGCTTGGAATAAAAATTACATTACCTTCAGCTAGAGTGCTTTCGTAGGGTATGCAACCTTTTGTAGACAAAACTTCCATCTTTCTTATGTATATTTTGGGTTAGATCATGTATGTATTTTGAAACGATTATGTTTTTGGTGACGGGTTAAGTTGGTTACGTACTACGTACATGTGTTTTATGTTGATCGAATATTATGTTAAGTAGTATATATCAATGATTCAGTGTAGTAATATTTGTTGCATTGAAATGTGAATCATATTATTATTAATATATATGAATTCGTTTTACAAGTCAGGTCTATGTAAATTACAACAGAAAAAAAGTTATAATACGTCATATTACAACGGTGAGAAAATGCTGTAATATCATGGTAGTCGCAATGGTGTAAAAATGTTGTAATATCAAGGAACTCACAACGGTGTAAAAATGTTGTTATATCTATGATCTCACGATATTACAATATCTACAACAACGGTGATAAAAGTTGTAATACAGTTTATTACAACGGTGACAAAAGTTGTTATGCGTATGATCTTACTTTACTATAGTATATACAACAACGGAGAATTAGAGTTGTAATAAAATTTATTACAACGGTGTATAACTATTGTTAAATAACCCAATTACAATGGTGTTGCAACGGTGCAGAAAAGTTGTAAAAGATTTTAATATATTACAACTTTTGCATACACGACGATGGATGCACCGTTGTAAAATGATATTACAACGGTTTTACACCGTTGTAATAGGGTCAATTTGTTGTAATATCCTACGGCCAAGTGATACCTAAAATTTAATTTTAGTATTTTGGGAAATGATATATATCTTTCTATCCAAATCAGGGTCATAGGTATTTAACATTTCAACCTACGTTCTTAATTCATTTCAATAGTTAACCCCGGATTTATTTGATGTCCATAACAGTTAGGGTAAATGATTAGTCAACACAAACAGTGGTCATATAAAAATTAAGGTGAATAACGGGAAAATTTACACAATTAAACATCAAAATTTCAAATATATCGAATCTAAGCCATTCATCACATCAATAAATCCAAACAATTCAATATCATTTAATTTACTAGTCATCAGATGTTGGGTTTTAAACTAGTAATTAAATGTAGAATTTTAACTTAACTATAAAATTTAAACTATAGTCAAATTAAATTACATTATCGGTGTCAATCAACGTAAATATGCAATTTTAACTATCAGCGACAATCATACAATCATATCATATCATGATTTTTATTTAACTAACATTCGAATACTTTAGTTAAGCATGAGTGTGACAAATTTCAAATTTGGTAAATGGTATATATGTTACTTTACTGTGTTCTTATAAAATTATGATAAATTCCAAATTTGACTTATGCAACTTCATACACAAAATATGTATCCATTCTTACTCCCCTCATAGATCACATTACCTTTTAAGATCTCCAAGTATTTTCTGTTAATTTTTCCCATTCAATCTCATTGTCTCCTTTTGAATTGGAAGGACAAATACAAACACAGTAACCATGGACGCGGCTATGGTTAAATGTTTTAGAAACAACAAAACTTGAGTTTCTCAATGGAGTCTAATGTAGTTCATATATGACTAATAAACAGCAGGTTTCTACGCACAAGGAAGATGGTAAATATAAAACTAACTTCTCAAGGGAGTTCAACTTCTCAAAACTCTCTTGACTTCTCACTTCTGGAGTTCCAGACTTGCGTTTCTAGTTTTTTCTGAAAAAAGAAAGAGATTGAAGTAGTATAAGCAATATTGTACCAGAACGTAATGTGATTTCATTTTCTTATGCATGAAACCCCATTGTGCGCTAATGTGAATCTTGGCAATGTATTCTTATATTATGTATCTTTCATCTGCTGGAAGAGACACATACTACGTAGTCACAACCAACTACATGTGAAATATAAGAAGTCAGGAATATAAACACCATACCATCACGTTGTGTGGATGAACATACTTACATAAAACACTATGTTGCAAGCACAAGGGAGTAATTTCACTATCTTTTTTTGTTGAATATCCATATTAGTTTATAGATATCTTCATTTCATAAAGGATCGACTAATTATCAATATTGATCTTCTATGATCCTAGATACTATGTGACTACTTATATATTTCCCATTCCCCGTTACAACGTAATAAGAAAATATGTGTGCCTCGTATAATTCATACTCTTGAGTTACCTGTTTTATCCTAGTATATTTTACAATGACGATAGACACAACGGTAGGTAAAAGAATCGTGTGATATAGTACAAGCCTTCATCATATTCTCGAAAGATGTGAAATTTTGATGATATATCATATGGTAGATGGTTATTGGTCGACATATCAAGTCAATATAACAATAAGCCAATAATATAAGTGTTTTTTTTTCTTTCCTTTTATTGAAAAAGAATGATCATGGAACCCCTAATTTGTATGTACTGAAGTTCGCCACTTCCAGAGTCTTCATCGTATAGTTGAATATTCAATGTGAATATACCTATATTTGTCAATGTTATATCAATTGTAATATAGTTGACAATTTTCTCATATGATAACAAGCATCTGAATGATATTTATCTTCCAATCTACAGATTAAGTTTAAAGCGTAACTTGTTTGAGGAGATCAACTACAACATTAATCCTTAAGTGATGAGCTGGGCACAAAACCATTCAGACGTATTCATATGATAGGTTTTGTAATGATCACTGCCTATATAAAGCTTGAATTAGTTCACATACAATTAACTGTAAGCATACATATACCACACAAAAAATTCCATATACATCATAAACAATGAATAACTGAAAATAAATAAATTTGCATACCTAAAAATATAATTTTGCCTCTACATTGTGGAATGTCAACAACATTATGTGTGCCCTCTTGATACAACGTGTAACACCCCATAAAATATACTTAATTAGACATAAGATAATTAAATTTAAAAAGAAAAAGTTATAAATAATAAAGTTAAAATAAACAATAAAATATAACAGACTGAAAAATGAGATAACGGACAATTCAGAATTTGACCACGAAAATACCATAGTTGTGTTATACATTTTCATATATAATATATTAAAAACGGAGTCCGTATGAAGAAGTTATGTTAAAAATAAGTTGTTATGTAAATAGTTTTTACAAAACGTTTGGAATTTAAATGAAATAAATAAATATATGGGATATAATATCTATTAATTGGATAATTGGAATATTTCATGAAATTCAAATTAGTGTGTATAATCACACATAGAAGGGGACAAGGATGAATAAATAAAGGAAGCAATCAATCAATCAATAAATATTTTAATCAATCAATAAACGTTTTAATTAATCAATCAATCAATTAGCAAGGTGAATTTAGATTATATTTTTGAGTGTTTTATATATATTTGCATATAACGAACAACCAAGATTTAATCTTATGAATCCTACGGTCCTTATTAACACTTGCAACTATATATACCACCTTCTTAGCCTCTCCCAAACCCTTATCTATCTCATCTTCACGCCTCCATTCTATCATTAGAATTCCAGAGAAAAATTTGGTTTTCTTCTAAATCCTTAATCTATATTTCTTTTCTTCTCTTTCTTGATTTATGATTAGATTTATATTTATATTCTGGAATTAAAAGATTTATATATAAGGCTATAATCTCTTGATTCTTATATATAGGTTAACAAGAATTGGAGAACATTTTGTATGAACGATTTGGATCCAAAAGCAAACACCATTCAGATTTCTACTATTTCCATCCTTCTTAGCACAGTGAGTGGAAATGACATCATTTTGCTTTTTTTTATAGTGTAAATTTGGATCTATATCCCTAAGGGAATTTGGATTTATACGAAAACATCATATTAAACACCCTTCAAATTCCCTATGTTTTTATTGTCTTTGTGGAAATGATCAATCTGTTTGTATATGTGGGTTTGGATTATTGAAATAATAAAAGAGAAACATGTTGGTGTTGTTTAATTCTCTATGTTAGTCACATTTATCTTATTTCATTATTACCTAAATTCATATGCACAGCTTTGCTGTAAAAGGTTGAGAATTGGTTTTATTGTAGATTTTTTTTTGGTAGAGCCGATGGGGTTGAGTGGACCCCTACCACTTTTATTGATATGCTAAGACGATTACATAACAACAAAGTTTGAGGAAAAAACCTTAAAAAAGGAGAGCGAAGATTAACAAAGTATATCAACTTTGTTTCTAGCAGAGACACAATGGACAAATAATTACAGATATGAAACATATATTAAGTCACAAAAATCCCCAGATCAAAAGTGAATTTGAGGTACTTAAGCCCATTTCTGATGTCATTCCATATGTTTAGCTTCCAATCGCGTGTATAATAATACATGTTGATGATCGAACACGCACGCATTGCGTTCCACCCATACATTGCTGACAACCTTTTTCAAGATGAAGTTGAAGAGTCTGGACTTAGATCTCTTGTTTCCCACCTTCTTTCTAATGTAAGTCCACTGTTCGTTGCTGTTCAAAGGAAAGTGAACATGTCTCGTTTGCTAAAGAACGTCAGTCTAGAGCTGCTTCACCAAAGTGCACTCGAAGAAGAGGCGTTGCAGAGTCTCATTCACCACCCCACATAGAACACACGTATCCAGTTGCATGCCAAGTGATGCTAGTCTCTCTTTAGTCAGTATTGCGTGCTGCAGCACTTTCCAAAGTGTCAAGCTTTCCTTCTCTGTGTTGTCTCGTTTCCAGACCAGTTTGAACCATCTGCATGCAACATGATTTGAAGTACCATTCAAAGAGTTGTAAATATTCTTAATTTTGAACTTCTCACCTTGCCATTTCTAGCTCGTGGTAAGATCAGAGATAGCTTGAGCATTGTTGTTGTTAATCCTATTCCATATTGCTTGAAGAGAGTTACTAGTAGCTTCAGGCAAACGGACTTGATCACGCACAAGGTGGTCTCCCACTTTGCTTTCAATATGTACACCAGAGAGATGTTTCTCCATAAAAGAGAGATTGTGATCAATGATGTAACCATAATCTAGCCAAGGATCCTCCCATAATTTATTTATATCATAAGCTGTATGATTAAACTTAAAGAAACGAGTTTAACCTTTAATTTTATGATAAACTTCCAAGTCCAACTATACCCCTGATGTGAATTCAAAGAACAGAAGCTCTGTTCCTTAAGAACATGCTTCATGGACCAAATCACCCAAAGGTTTTTCTTATTATTATGTCATCAATGTGGCTACCAATGGCAGCAACATTCCATGTTTTAGTATTGATAATACCAAGTCCACTGAATTGTTTTGGCTTTTCAAGTTTAGTAAAAGAAGTAGGAGCAATATATTTAGCATGCATGTTACTTTCCAAAAGAATTTCATAAAAGTAGATCTAATCATACAATGAAGTTTGCTAGGAAGTAAATAAGTACGGGACCAATAAACTTGCATAGCTATAATGACAGATTTGACTAGAGTTAGTCTACCAGCCTGACTGAGGAGACTAGTCGACCAGCGTTTCGTTTTTTTGGTAATTCTATGAAACAAGGGAAGGCATTGAGTAGTAGTTATTCTAGAGGTAACCACAGGCAGTCTAAGATCGGATAAATTAGAGCTATTACATTTAAGACCAGTGAGGCCTTGAATGTAATCACTGCATGCTTGGCTAACTCCCGTAAGCATAATATCATATTTGTAATAATTGACTCTCAAGACAGTTAGACGGTAGAAATTTTCAAGTGTAGACATAATATTACCCAGCGTTTCATTATCAGGTTTACATAAAATAATTAAATCGTCAGCGAACATGAGAGATGTTATACAGGGATCCTTGCATTTAGGGTGTAACTCAAATTCATTATTGTCAACAAGTTTATCATGCATTCAGGTCAGCAATTCCATCAGAGTAATGAATAAATAAGAAGAAACAGGGTCACCTTGCGTAATGTCTTTTTTACTATGAAAAAAGCCAACAGGAGATCCGTTGATATTAATTGAAAGTTGTGCAGTGCTTATACATGCATAAATCCAAGAATTAAAGCAAGGTGGGAAATTCATGTAGCTTAAAATTCTTATGATAGAGGTCCATTGCAAGGTGTCAAACGCTTTCCTAATGTCTAGCTTAATCATGGCACCAGAAGAGATATTTTTAGTTTTATACCCATTAATTAATTCATGCGCAAGAAGAACATTGTCCAAAATATTTCTATTTGGTAAAAATGCAGATCGATTAGCAGAAATAAGAGAAGAAAGAACATGTTTCAGTCTGGTAACTATTATTTTGGTGATGCATTTGTAAATGGTGCTACAAAATGTAATGGGTCTAAATGCACAAATAGTGTTGGCAATATTGACCTTCGGAATCAATGCAATAACAGTGTTATTGAAAGATTCAAACATTTTCCTTTTCTTAAAGAATTGTTTTATCGCATTGTAAACATCAGTATGGACTATTTTCCAACAAGAAGTAAAGAAAATAGCATTATAACCGTCGGGGCCACCACAAGATTGTCTATTAAGAGAGTACATAGCAACCTTAATTTCATCATCAGTTATCAAATTACACATATAAGTTTTAAGTTCAGGACTAAGCTTAGGCAATAGCATAGGGTTAATCTCATCAATCAGAGGCATAAAGTTGTCCTTATTGCCAAACAAATCGGAAAAGTTTTTAACAAAGGCATTTTGGATGGTAGTTTGAGAGTTATGTACCTGACCTTCGCTGTTAGTAATAGCGTGAATGTTCTCTCTTATTTTCTTTGCCTTGAGAACAGCGTGAAAGTAAGCAGAGTTACTGTCACCATCTTCAAACCATTTGACTCTTGCTTTTTGTTTCTTCATTAAGGATTCCGTGAGCAGAGCCTCTTGTTGCTTGCAAGATAAGTTATATTCAAGACTAGATAAATTTGGATTAAGGGGGTCATTCTGCATTTGCCTCTGAACATACTCAAGTTGCCTTTGCAGTAAGTTGGACTTCAAACTACCACTTCCAAAGTTCTTAGAGGACTAGTCTTTCAGTACATTCTTAAGCGCTTTAAGTTTTTTGAAGAGGACATACATTGGATTTCCAAAGCAAGGAGCATCCCCAGTTGTCTTAACCAGCTCATGAAAACCAGGTTCCTTGGTCCATGTAACAAAAAATCTAAAACTAGGCAATCTAGTAATAATCTATTCATTTAAGCGTATAACTTGCAGTGTATGATCAGAGTGGATAGGGTTAGCAAGTTCATTAGAGAGGTTAGGACAAGTATTAAGAGCAACTACATTACTGAAAGAATGGTCAATTTTAGAAAAGGTTCTAATTCCATTTCTATTACAGTTATTCCATGTGTATTTAGAGCCAGATCTATTAATTTCAATCTATTCAGAGCTAGAAATAGCAATATTAATACACCTGATCTTGGAAAGAGAAATGACATTACCACCAATTCTATCTGTAATCCTTATAAGGGAGTTAAAGTCTCCACAAACAAGACACGCTTGTAGTTGTTGTTTCAACGTGGGTAAGATTAGAAAAAGTGATTCTCTAGCCACATTAATGTTGTGAGCATATGCGACAGTAAAGAAATAGGTAATAGAAGAAGGAATATGAAAGTTTTATAGTGTATAATGAACTGATTTTCATGAAACTATGAATGTTAGGGTCATATATTAGCAGGATTCTACCGTAACTAGCATCGCTATGGTTATTAATCATAACCCAATTAGAGTTGATATACCTGGTAGCTCTAGCAAAAAGTTCGTCATTGAGCTTGGTTTCTAACAAAACTAGACCGGAGAGGTTGTATTTCCTAATAAGTAACTTGCATCTGTCTAATTTTATGTCCATGTGTGCTCCTCAAATATTCAAAATACATATATTGTGTATCATTATTTAAACTCGAGATGTTTTTCGACACTTCTTGTCATTGATCTAGTTTCAATCATATTTACTTCGATATCACTCATTGCATTTGCTGCCAAAGGAGAGCCAGACAAGGATTTACTAGTTTTGGAGTTCTTACTACTCTGGAATCCTTTTTTGTTGACTACCTCCTCAAAAAGATGAGAGTCGGTTGCTTCTTTATGTCCAGGTGGGGGAAATATATTGTTATACACATTTAATACTGGTATATTATCTTTTTCAATAGCTGGATCATCATTAGGCATTTTACTTGACGACTGCTCCTTTTCATAACTCTGCAGCTTAACGTTGTCATCATTACCAGTGGATTCAAGGGTACAAACAATGGTTATGGTTAGTCCAGGCATGAGATGAAGGATTCTAGCTTCAAATTCGATGGCAGTGAAATCCGAGAGCGCATCAAGACATGTTGTTTCCAAGATTGCCTTCTTCAGCAGTTGCATCAGAAAGTATAATTTGAGGCTGGGTAACTCTATCTTCAGCATTGACTTGTTTGTCCAAAGGTTGCTTTACTTCACTTCCTTCAACTTGCATCGTATTTTGTGCTTTTTCCTTGTCATCACTGGTATAAGATTGTTCTTTGTTATCCAGTTTATTCTCCACTTTACACTCAAGAAATGCATTGAAACTGTTTTTAGTGAGTAAGGGGTCTGCCAAGATTACATTGCCATGTTGTTTGGTGGTAGTTTTGAAGTTACCACCTTTTTGAATTATTTCTCCTTCTTCAACAATAAAGTCTACCAGACATATTTCCTTTCTTTTAGTGCTAGTCATGTAAGTTGGTTTTTGCTTCACATTATAGTCGACCCTTTGTGCTTTGAAACTTACTTTTCTCTTGTTTCTTTCGAACTTTTGACATGTTGATTCCTTGGTAGCAATATACTTGTTGTTCGTTACACTTTCTCTTCTGATGACAACTTGGGTGGTAATGCTATAAGTTTGAACCCTCTCCTTAGCTTCGATAGTGCTACTTGCTTGAATTCCTTCATTAGCTTGCTTGCTTTTGTTATATTTCTTCTGCATTATTTCCTTTTCTCTACTCACATCCATCAAAATTGGGCCCAAATAACATGACATTAGACATAGAAGTGGTTTCCGTAGATGGCTAACCTTAATTTTTTGTGTACCCCCGTCTGGTAACTTAACCAAGAAATCATCGATAAGCTCTTTGTTGGGTTTAACTTCGATCAAGCATTTGGCGTACTTTCGTCTCTCAAGTGTCTAAGTTATTTCATCTAGACATACCAATTTTCCAAGCCTACACGCTAGGATATTTATACCAGAATGTCACAAAGCTACAAGTGGGTAATTAGAAAACTGCACCCAAACTGTACAAATTTAATCATTCCACAAACGTTACTTACATTTGGGTCATAAGGCTTGATTATAAATAGCTTCTTCTTCATAATAATCGGATCCCCCATAAGAGAGTTCTATCTGTCCTCTTCACACGCAAACTGAAACATGAATAGAACACCATTTTATTTGATTTTACGACCAACTTTAGGCTCCCAGATGTCTCTGCATTTTTGAACTACAACTGTGTATGAAAGAGGTTTATCGGGAAAGAACCCGATTAGGATTTCGCTCCAAACAGTCGAACTGTCACTGATAACTTTAGAAATGAGGATCATAGCTTCATTGCAGAAATTTGGAATCATTTCAATGGGTTTGTACTTCCCGCGTTGCGAGGCAAACACTGGATGAGGGAAGAGTAAACATGTTGATTTTTCAAAATAGGGTTTACTTGGCACGAGTTAGAGGGGGTGTTCGAATAGGTTAGAAGAGGAGGAAGAGGAATAGAAACGTGAAATTAGAGTGAACAAACGCGAAATCGAAATCTATTTAAAACTAAGATTTCATGTGATTGAACACAGCAGGAGAAATCGAAAGCCCCACAGAAACGTGAAACGATCGAATAATTGTTGGGTGAAGAAGCGACAGAAAGTAATTGGAGACGCCAAACGAAATCGAAAGTATTTAGGGGAAGAAGCGACAGAAAGTAATTAGAGGTGGGATCTATGTAAAGCCGAAGAATTTCAAGCTCTCTCCTTGATTCTCTCAATTTTCTCAATTCTCCTTAATTCTCTCAATTCTCTCAACTCTCCTTAAAAATCTAAAAATACTTTTATTAAATCAAAATAATACAACAATATAAATTATAAATCTATCTATTAAATATCGCTTAATTCTCTCTTATTTATATTAAAAATTTTTATCTTAGAAGGGATCAAGCCGCCAGCATATTTCGTGAATTCAAAAAGTCACGATATTTATTTTCTTATTCTTCCATCCCCTCCCATTCCTTTTTTTTCCACCATCTTAATCTTCGTCTTCTTCCATTGCGTCTCTCTCCATCCTCCTCCCTTCCGGTCTAAATAAAAAAAATACCATCTTCTGATTTGTTATTTTTCTGCTCTGCCCCCTGTTTCTATTCCTCTTTCCACTAATCAAAATAATAAAGCCACCAATTCTGAATAAGATTAATTCCTCATACGTTAACTCCATGATAATTATTTGATTTGCTTCAACCGCCAAACTTATCAGCCTCCACATCTCATTAATAATATTTATTTCTCTTTTCTTTATGTACTTTTTTACTTTCACTTTCACAACATACCGATGCTGATCTCTTCAATTTGCCATCAAAGAAACCTTAATTTGTTCAGATCACCAGTGATGTATCAGTTGGCAGGTAGACCACGGGGCTGAGTTTACAAAGGTACTCTATTTTTTGTTTGGTTGACTAACCTATTTGTTTGAATTATTTTAATACTTGCGTCGTTGATTATTTTCTGCATTGTTTTTCCTATTTTGTTGGATGAATTTCAGAGGTTGCATTGTTTTTCCTATATGCTCCTGGTACATAGATCTTAATCATTTAACATTTATTATTAGCATATGTCATGTTTAGTTAATGTATTTGATTGGTAACATGACATCTCCAAAATTTCAGGAACTTGGTTATGTTGTTCATCCTGATGAGTACCACAGGTGAAGATAATGAACGTTTTAATTAGATTTTGATATACAAAATAAGTACATTTGTACATACATACTGCTGTTGTTTTGTCAACAGTTATGTGCATGGAAGGTTACCATATGAGAATATTAAGCCAAACCCACTGTTAAGGGATCTATTGCTTCAAATTTCTCAACCCAAAATTGTAAGATGTATAGTACTGCAACCTCTTTCTATAATTCTGTCAAATTAAAAATGTTTTGATAATTGAACTTGATCATTATGGTCAGTTATTTATGAATTCAGACATGAAACATGCAAAGAAAGCATTGCATGGACTTGGCATTGAAGAAGAGTTGGTTCAGAACATTGTTTGTTTCGAAACTTTAAACCCGCATCTCTTTAAAACTTACAATACTTCAACTAACGTGATTTTGAAACCATCACCATCTGCGATTGAAGCTGCAATCGAAGCTTCCGGAATGAATGCATGCAGAATTGTAAGTCGAATTTCTGTTATTTGTATCATATTATTTTTTACATATTAATCATCATCGTTATTATTTGTTTACTCCTTAGTTGTTTTTGGATGATAGCAAACGGAATATTGCAGCTGCAAAAGCCTTGGGTCTTCAAACTGCAATTAAAAGTGTTGTGATAATGGGATGGACACGCACAACTCAATAGCTGGAAGGTGGTCCTGCTACAGATGATAATGGGATGGATAAAATAATGACATGAAATTAGTAATGTTTCTATTGTTCACTCTATTTTAGATGTACAATATTTGATTCATTATACTATTTCATTCAATGTGTTTCTTTATAGACATGAATGGTTTCTTTATTTCGCTTTCTATTAGATAATATTTAGTTCTCAATGATATCCAAGTTTTTAGCTTTTTGTATTTTATTGATATTTCGGTTGACAATCTCACATGTATTTGGTTTTTGATAATTTTTACATATATATAATTTAGTCTGAATTCTTTAATTTCGGTAGAAATAAATAACTTAGTTATTAAATCTTTCCCACGTTAGCTTTGGGTCAAACTATGTCGGCCTCTATATCTATGATTCTATATATGTTTTCTTGACATTAAACAGTTTATGAATTCAAAGATTAAGATGAAAAGTTTTCACTTTTGCTTGCTATGGTGCTTAACTGAATCATGGTTTATTATTGAATTGCACGAATTAATAGTATTGATGAGCAATACGAATTTTAGATTAGAATTAAAAGATATGAATTTCAAACGTTAAACCTTATGTCACAAGGTCTTTTAGGGTGAATTTTTTTTTCCATAGCTTTCAACACGATTTCTTTGGCTCTACCTTCTGATGTTTTATTTTTGCATTTTTTTCCTTTTTAGATTTTCATTATTTACCCACACATCTTACTTTATGTTGTCTTCCATATATTTTACTCATGTCTAATGAATATGCCATATTCTATTTTTAGATGGAGACAATAAAGTCTTCTTTCCAAGGCTATTTGAAAAGCAAGTGATGCACAGTGCAAGGCTATTTGAAAAGCAAGTGATGCGCAGTGTTTATTTTTTGTTTGAGGTTGCAACTTTTCATTTGTTTTATACCATATACATACCCAGAGTTTTGAAATAATAGCTAACGAAAACTTGCAGCAGTTGCTCATAGTTTGTCTTTTTTTTTTTTTTTTTTTTTTTTTTTTTACTATGATGATATTTGTCATCTTATAGCAGTCCACAGTCGTTGCTACATTGAATTGAACATATACATTGTAATCATACATGGTTAAGAAGCTTGGTTCGTCATTTAAATATTATAATTACATATGTTACCAAGTTCAATATCTTTCATAAATTATAATTTTCTACTAATCTCTTTGTTTTTTTTCTTAATATCCGCATTTGAGTCAACTAAGTAAACTGATAACATAAGAAAAAATTTAACATATTTTGGAAAAATCACTTGATTAAATAAGTAAGAATAGCAAATATATTTTCTTTCTTAAGCCCAACGTGTAAGATATATAACATACAATTATACATCATAATTTTAAAATTTTGTTTTAAAAATCAATTATTTTACTTAAATCATTGGACGATGCATTATAAGCTTTTATTTTTCATCATTAATAGCGCAAATGTTACATTTTAAAAAATAACGTGTGCAACGCACGGGTTACACACTAGTTGAAGAGTAAAGAGATAAGCAAACTGACCCAATTAGCTTAGGGGAAAATAGTTTCAAATAGCACAGGTTGGTGGAAACCAAATGGAATACCAATGCAGCTATAATATTTACCCTGGTTGCACATAAACCATTGCAAGTAATGTTATTTGTATCTCCTTGTTTGCACCGATTTTCAATTAAAACAGAAGCAACTTATTTATTTTCCTACTCTATTGCTTTTCTGTACCAATTACAACGGTTTTTACTCTACAACCAAAGCAAAAATAATAATATTTACTTCGGTTGCTGACATAACCAGTGCAAATGAGGTAAGCAAACAGATATGATTTGTAGTAGTGATTGTTGTCTGCATGACGCCAATTGGCTATCGGCATCGTCTATTGACATCGGATCGGACTTCTACCCAGAGATCACTTTTGGGTCTTGAACCTAATTGCTTTTGAATCTTCTCGTCTCGATGTATGCGTGGGCGATGAAGCTTCATCTATGAGGTACCTTCAAAGTTACGAGCACATGAGTTATTTAGGATTAGATTGGTTTATACTTAAACCCATCTTTATTTTTTCTCCCGAGTGTTTTTCTTTATTCACATGCTTATGCCTGAGTGAGGATAATCAGTTTATTATTCTTTTGAATTGTATTGCAGCCATGACAGTGAACTTGATGCAAAACATGAAGGATTTCATTAAATAGACCAGCTGAATAATTTATCTGCTTTCAATCTCATTTGTGCATCATTTTGACAACATGCTTCAAGATTTTGTTTTGAAATATTTTATATCTTGATAAAAAAGTTGTCAATTACAACAATGATAGTAACTCAAATTGGCATAAGTAAGGTGTACTATCGAAATTGAGGAATATGTTGTTGAATTATTCATTTATTCCTAATGTTTGGTTTTTTGTTCTTTTATTGTTAGATGCTTCAATAAATTATGATTTCAAAAAATATTGATTAAATTCATACAAGATACATTTGTTTTTTTCTAGGTTCAGTTTTTAGATATTTTATATCTTGACAACATGCTTCTAGATTCGGTTTTGAGATATATTTTTTTGGTAAAGTCAACCGGTTTTTATAATGATCCGTAACACTTTTTATTAAAGTACAATGAGGCTCAGGTGACTGTTATTACCAGTCAGCTAATATCGGTTTTTAGGTGGACCAACCACCACAATATCTCTTTCTCACGCAGGAGAAGACTAACATAAGCACAAGGCATTACTTACACAGGAAATACATTGTTAATTTCAATTTATTTTAACTACATGCCAACCTGCACATCAAAAAGATTCTTTATGCTACAATGACCCATTGTCAAAAACAGCATTTTTCAAGGCTCTCATTATACTCCTAGTAACCGGCGACCTCCTAGTTTTGCATACTATAGATAAAGTCAAAGTTGCAGCCGTCGAATCATCTCCAACCTCAGGAGGAGGAGCCTTGAAACCAGGCGGTGGTGGAATATTATCATAGGGACCACACGACTTACTAAGATCGTCTTTGTAATTTCTCATCATACTAGCAATAACTTGTCTCTTGCCTTCACATACCTCTTCACAAAGTTCACCACTTTCAGTTTTAGTTCTCATACTTTCAATCAACTCTAGCATGGTTTTTACCTTTCGGACCTTTTTGGCTTTCACCTTATCAAGCCGAGATTTATTTTTCGGCAAGTCAGGACTTTTGAAATGGTTGAAATTGTTCATCAGAAATCCATCTAAATTTTGTTCAAGTTGTTGCTCAACATCCAATGGATCTCTGGCGTATTCAACATCATCACTTAGTTTATCACTTTGCACATATGGCATCCTTTCTCTTATTTAGAAAGCCTTCCAAATTATCAACAATACGCTGGGTGAAATCAGTGAGTTTCGTCGCATTTACACTGAGAACTATCTTTTTCGTTCTCGTGTACAGTCACCAAATCAGAGTGGTTAGAAGTAGTGCAGACCGAAGGCACGCTACTACCTCCACAGTTCAGTTGTTTGTCGTAATTTCTTTAATTTTCAAGTAGATTCTGCATTGGGTTCAAGTTGACACCAGCGTCCATACATTTAGAAAACGGACTCATAGGGTTAAGAAAACCCGGTCTGAAGTTGTAAACAGTATTAGTAAGTGAAATGTTGACTTCACCATCATCTGCATTAACAGCATTAACAAGTTCAAAATCCTCTCTGGTCATTGACTGCATCTGCTCTTCCTTAGAGTTCACGTCAAAACAAACATCACATTGCTCAGTAATAATAGTTGTCAATTAACAAGTTGAGATATTTTATATCTTAACAAAAACAGTTGTCAATTACAGTAATGATAGCAACTCGAATCGCCATAAGTAAGGTGCACTATCAAAATTGAGGAATGTGTTGTTGAATTATTCATATATTCCTAATGTTAGGCTTTTTAGTCTTTTATTTTTACATGATTCAATAGATTACGATTTCAAAAAATATCGATTAAATTCATATAATAAACATTTGTCATTTTCTGTTTGTTAAAAACCAGAATAAAAAATACACAGGCATTTAAAATGTTGATTGCAGAACATTTGCCACTTTGTTTTTGGCGTCTGTTAAAGTATTCATGTGGCTTAATTTTTTTTTATAGCTTGGCAATGGCTTTTAGGTTCTTCCTTAGTAATGAGTTTATAATTATTGTTAATAATCATTGGTCTAATTTTATGCTCATTGGTCCAAGCAATTTTCTCTTCCAAGTTGTGAAAGAAAAGTAAATAAAACTAAAACAATGCAAAAAGCACTATAACCATACAAAATATCAAAATCCAGAAGAATAAATTTTTTATATTTTCAATTTCATTATGATAGTAATAAGCATGTACTTTAGAATTGATCTAATAATTTTATACTACATCCCTTTAGCTTGACACGGTTGTATTAGCTAAATTTTGCTATAAAAGGTGCATTCATATTCCACATATATGGGTTTAACATATGTAATACCTTAATTTTTTAATATGTACAATTGTTCAACATGTGGTTGGCGAATGGTCATGTTCATCCACCGGATTGTGCCCTTGATCCTAAACTGCTCTAAGGTGACTTCTTTTTCATGTATTTCATTTTAAATATAAAATGCATGGTTTTTATCCTTCTCTTTTTTGAATGAAGATGCTAGGTTTTTCTTACAAAGTTTCTACAATCTAGAGCAACATTATGACAAGTGAGATAAATTAATTTGAGGCTAAGTATTTTTAAGTAGGTTGAAAATTATTTTAATAAGATTAAATATAGAATGAATTTGGAATTTGAATCATGTTATGGTGCAACAACTATTTCAGAAAATCTAAAGAATGAAGATATATCATTTACATTTATGTTGTAGTGCGCGTATATTGTGAGCAATTCACTTATAATGTGTCGTTTAATGATCATGATTTATTTGTACATGATATTGGTGTATTTTTATTTATTTTTCATTTTTGGCTTCATGCATTGTCTTAAAGAATATTGGACATTTTTTGTCATTTTAACATGTACAAATTATGAAAGAAGAAAATAAGTGCAAAGGCACAATCAAAATTTACATCCATATTCTTTATCTCTTTTCCATGTATATACTATTTTATAGGGAAAATATGCGGAATATATATTTAGATTTGAATTATCTAAATTAGTGGTTAGGTGCAAAAAAAGGTGGGAAACATGTTTATCGTGTAAACATACAACTAAATCTTTATTTTAGATGCCATATTTGCTGAAATTTCAGAATTAAACCATTAATAGAAGGCATTATTACTAAATTTTTAGTCAAGCCTGAAACTAAGTAAATTTAACTACAATAGAAATAAATGAAGCTTCTGAAGAATGATGCAAGTTCAATGAAGCTAGTAGGAAAATCCGTTGCATGTATAATTCATATTGAATGTATATAAATATATTATATATAGCATTAGTTATGTAGCTATTTATACTCAAAGATGTAGTTTACACGACCATGAAAATTACATCATGTTATGAGTTTATAATTCTTAATCATTTTGAAATTGTGTTTGGTACTTGGCTGAAATGCCTAAATTTCAAGTAAACAGAAAAACTGGTATTTTTATTGAACATAACAATGAGTAATATATCTATATCAATCTGGTTGTTGACTCATCCTGAATCATCTTCCCAGCTAAATTTTTGGTGATTGTAGATTGCTTATGACAGCTTCCATGCTCCAACACAAGTATTTTTTAATGTTATTATTAACGTGGGTGATAAGTACAAATAGTTTTATATCATGGATTTCATCTTCTTATTACAAATAAAAATGTATGTAGGTTTGATAAAATGTTGGCTTTGTATCTACATCAAAAATATTCCTCTATACTTTAAAACTCAAGAAAATGTATTAGAACTTTGGGGAAATGACATGCAAATTCATTTTCAATATGAATTTTGGAAGTTGATTTAATGATAATTTACCATCGCACCGAAATCAAATCATTTACCAATTATTCATGACAAATTCCATGGTTACTAAAAATGTTTCATGCATTCATAGGGCCATCATCACCATTCGTAAACTTAAATCCATTGACTATGGAGACAATAAATTTTATTTACTGTAGGAAAACAAGTCATTTATAAAATTTGTAGTAGTAGAGTTTAGTTAAGGAATTTTAGATAGATTTATGTTCAAACAGAGTTGGCTTTGTCGAGAGTTGTGCCTATTTAAATATGGATCCATTTTATGTAATCGGTAATTCATGTGCTTAGGGTCGGGTAATTTTGTACATATATACATTGGTCCCACATTTTCAAATATAAAATAATATTCATGCATATGTACTAATTTCTTAGTTCCTATATTGGCTATTAGGGTTAGGTACTATTGTGCGAGAGGGAGGACCTAAATCTCATAACTAAGCATGCGCATGCATCATCTGCTCGTACTATACCGAACTGACTAGACAAGGTCAGACTTCGGTTTGGGTTCGGGTCTAATGAGACATTTTATTTTGGCCGGAATAAGAAAAGGGACTCTTTTTCTATAAATTTTTTTCCAAAGAGATGCGATGTTCAAATTCAAATAAACAATCGTGATCTTTTATGGACAACAACAGCAAACGATAAAGGGCATGAACCATTGAATATGTGTGATTGTCGGAAGAGATGTTGACGGCTTTAAAACACGGAGAATGCATATCACATTCTTCGTATATTAGTTTTAAGATTGCTAGTGATATATAATAGAAAATATTACATTTATGACATAGAAATATGTTTACAAAACTGTGTCTATTTATATAACTGTTTTCCAAGAATTAAAATGCATGCTTGTAAAAGTAACTATGCTTTTTAATGATGACTATATTTTGGAAATAATAAGTGAGGTATATGTAGGATACTCTTAACGATTGCGATTACATATATTAGTGTGAGTCAGGTCGGCTCTATGAGAATATTAAAGGCTTAAGTTCTCTATAAATACTTGCAAAACAAAATTGTTTAGGACCAAAATGAATACAACAAGACATTGGATGAGAACTGGAAACAATTCTTTATAAAACTTACTGTCTAGTTATGCAGAAACAACTAACGGTTCAAGATGACATTATTTACCGACTTGCCAAGTATATCCGATGAGTTTTATTTAGGGAAAGTTAAAAGTGAATTATCTACTTATCATAGACATAACATTATTTCTTATGTACTCTATGATATTCCACATAGTATGCGGGAACAGTATATTATCATTTATGTGGGTGATTGTCGAAATTCTAAGGTGAATGAGATATTTATAAACATATACATATATAATAGTACTGCTTTGCCAAATTTAAGACAAGAGTCATTCATACATGCCAATTTTTCAATCCTTATACTGATTCTTAGGGTTAGGTACTTTTACGCGAGGAGGGGATAAAATTTCATTATTAGACATATGCACGCGCATGCCGCTCGTCTGTCCTATACTAAACAACACCAGGCTCGGGTCTAATGAGAAAACTTATTATTACCCAAAAAAACACAACTTTTTCATAGTATTTTTTTCTGAAGAGATGTGACGTTCAAATTCAATCAAACGGTTCGCAATCTTTTGTGGACAACAACAAACAATAGAAGGGTGCAACCCCTTAGGCGGACGCGACTGTTGGAAGAGATGACGACTATTACAGAATGTTGAAATCATTCTCCAGATATTAGTTTTAAGACTGCCAGTGGTATATATAAAACATAAATTGTTAAACTTATGAGAAATACATTTGCAAAACCTTTGCAAAACTATCTGCAAAGAAATAAAGTGGATACCGATAGAAGTAATAAAAGTTTAAAGCTATGCATTTTAATGATGACAATATCCTGAAATTAACAAATTTAGGCATATGTCGGAGACTCTTAATGGTATTGATCACCTATGTTATTTCGTGTTGGGTCAGCTCTATGAGAATAATAAAGGCTTAAACTCTCTATAAACCTCGCAAGACCAAATTGTTTAGGTCCAAAATGAACACACTCAAATGGTTGGATGAGAAGGAAAAAAATGCTTTGCAAAACTTATTGTCTGGTCATACAGAAACGCTGACGGTTCAAGATTAAATTGTTCACCGATTAGCTAAGTATAAATAATGAGTTTTAAGTGGGAAATGTTTGAAGTGAAATATATACATTTAACCATGATATGGCATTATTCCTTTTGTACTTCATATATTCCACTTTATGTAGGAAAAAATATTCTATCATTTGTGTGGGAGATTGTTAGAATTCCAAGGTGAATGAAATATACATTAGTCCCACATTGCGAAATTTAAGATAAGATTAATGCATGTGTACTACTTTCTCAATTCCTACACTGTCGTTAGAGTTAGGTACCTCTAAGTGAGGGGAAGGACCTAAATATCATGGCTAAACATATGCGCGCGCTGCTCGTTTGTCCCATACTGATCGGGTCGGATTCGGGTTCGGGTTTAATGAGAATGAGATGTGTTATTTTTTCCAAAAAATCATGGCTTTTTCTGTAGTATTTCTTCTCAAGAGATGCGATGTTCAAATTCAAACGAATGGTACGATCTTTTATGGACATCAGCAGCCAATGATAAATGGATGTGACCCATTGAACATACTGGAAGGTTAAAAGAGATGACGACTACTATAAATCAAGGGGAATACTTGTCGCATTCTCTGTATATTAGTTTTAAGATTGTTAGTGGTATATATAATAGTAACCGTTATACCTATGACATATAAATATGTTTGCAAACTTTGCAAAATCGTGTCTATTTGCAGAACCGTTTGCAAAGAAATAAAATGCATGCCTACAAAAGTAATAAAAGGTTAAAGCTATGCTTTTTAATGATGATCGTATCTTGAAAATAACAATTGGGGGGTATATGTAGGATAGTCTTAATAATTGTGATCACCTGGCTAGAGTTAGCTGGGTCGGCTCCATACGAATATTAAAGGCTTAAATTCTTTATAAACACTCACCAAACGAAGTTGTTTAGGATCAAAATGAACACAACCAAGAGATGATATGAGAAGAGAAACATGCTTTATAAAACTTATTGTTTGGTTATAAAAAACGACTAATAGTTCAAGATGGAATAATTCACCGATTATCTAAGTGTATTCGATGAGTTTTAAATATGAAAAGTTCAAAGTGAAATATCTACTTATCCTCGATATAACATTATTCCTTATGTACTCTGTGATATTACACTTTGTGTAAGGGAAAAGTATACTATCATTCATGTGTGAATTGTTGGAATTCCAAAATGAGTGAAATATATATTAGTACCACCTGCCAAATTTAAGATAAGATTCATGCATACATACTAATTTCTCAATCTCTATATTGGCCCTTAAAGTCAGGTACTTATGTGCGAGGGGAAAGACCTAAATCTCATGACTAAACACATGCATATGCACTGCTGCCCTTCCCGTAATGAACTGAGCCGCGCTCGAGTTTGGTTCTAATGAGATGTCTTATTTTTATCGAAAAAATACTACCTTGTTTGAAGTATTTTTCTAAACAGATGCGACATTCAAATTTAAATGAACGACGTGATATTTTATGGATAGCAGGGTGCGAATGATTGAACAGGCGTGACTGTTGGAAGAGACCAAGACTGTTAAAAAACGTTGAGAATACCTATCAAAAATATCCACTGCTATCTCGGCATAAAGTAGACATATTCAACACAATCTCAAGCAAATAAGTTTTGTTGTATTTTGGAAAACTTTGCAAATACAAGTTTAAATGAGATTGATAAGGCATGCTTCAGAATCCCCATCACGATTTGATTGATTCCACTCTTCTGTTATATTACCTGCTTTTATATAAGCATGTTTAAGTCTTTGCAAACAGTTATGTAATTAGACAAGTTTTGCAAATGTATTTCTACGTCATAAATGTAACAATTTCTGTTATATATATCACTAATAATATATGTGTGTATACACGAGCGTATATATACACATATATAGGAATGATTAGAAGCTTTTTTTGTTCAATCTTGGTCTTAATCCCTTGATTTCAGTTTCTATTTAAATAAGAATACTTTCTCATTCACTTACACATATGCGTCCACTTAAATTGGAATGAGTCAAGAAACCTAAGCGTTATGTTGAGAGTTCAATAGAGAGTGTTGCTCATTCATATGCACATGTATTTATGTATATATGGATGAGCTATAACTTTCATTATTTAGCATCACCATCTATAGCCTATCATTTCAGCCTCAAATTTATATTTGAATATGAAGATCATCAATGGGGAGAAAAAATAAATGTTTAAATAGAAACTCTTGGCTGATATCAAAAGACTTAAAATGATGCTAAATAAAGGGATATTGATCCTAACTTATGTATTGTTAGAAATGCTAATCAATTATTAACATAAATATTAGAAAAATTGTTACAAAAATGTAGCAATTCACTCACAGTAATCAGAAACGCATCAAAGCATTACTATCACTGTTGCAATTATGACGTTACATACAGTAACAACAAACTGTCACATAATCGTCAGTAAAGCATGCCAATTATCATTGTGCAATTCAACAAATGCAAAACAGAAAGAAAAATGCTTTACCGAGTAGTGTTGTCCGAGTGCAGTGTAAACTGTTTCCTTGAAACAATATTTTCGTCGTATGCACTGATTAGCATGTCAGAAATTTGTCCCCCAGGGTGAAACGAACTAGCCCCACAGTGTAGTGCACGCAAACGGAGCGTCAACAGACTGAAGAGATTACAGGACTCAGAACATAGTATTTAGGAAATAATAAAGAAGAAAGACCAAGAAAAATTGCATGATCCTATCACGGTTTCAAGTTGCATATTTATAGGCTGGAGGAGGAGCCTGTTTGGGCAATCATGACCCCTAGAAAGGTTGCAACCCTTTAGCCAGGTGGTGCACCCATGCACGTCCATCTTAAAGGGAACCGTTGCACCCTTTCAAACGAACGGACGCAACCGATCAAAAATGCCCATTTTGGCATAGGCGGTAGCC
This sequence comes from Allium sativum, assembly GCA_030737875.1. Taxonomy (NCBI): domain Eukaryota; kingdom Viridiplantae; phylum Streptophyta; class Magnoliopsida; order Asparagales; family Amaryllidaceae; genus Allium; species Allium sativum. The sequence goes on from CM060926.1 coordinate 329,443,393, forward strand.
GAAGGCCCATTCAATCATGAGGCCCCAAGAGGCCCAAGGCTCTTATTTGTAACATATTAATAATAATGTTAAATAAGGCCCTACAAGTCCACATGCCTTCATACCCCTACAAGCCTACATGCTCTCTTCTTATTTGTTTGATATACTATGATTGGCTTTAGTATATATAATGGAGTTGGTACAAATATTCCCCAATTTCGTACTTTTGTTTCCACCCAATGCGAATCCCTTTTCCCTAATATTGCACTTCATTTATTTTCTAACAATCCCCCACATAAATGAGTAGTTTTTCATATTTCACGATCCATTTATCATATCAGTTAAAGTAGTATATGGACCATGAACTTTCCTAGTGATTACCTATTTGATTTACAGGTGAATCACTAGACATTGGGCGTCCTTGAACTGTAATCCTTTTGTGTAATTCTATAATAGAAAGCACCTGATAAATGTTTCTTATAATCCTTCATTTCTGTATGTGTTTGTTTTGCCTTGAACACCAGCCTGATCTCATAAGTTCTTAGAGAATTTGGGCCTCATAATTCTCTCTGAAGCGGCGCCTTCGCACTTATATAGGTGATTTTGTAAAGGGTATTTTCTAATTCCTCAAGTACAATCATCATTAAAAGTATAAGTACTTACCCTATTTTCCAAAATAATGCACTGACTTATCATAGGAATGGTTTCTATGTAAAATTACCATCAGGTTTCTCTTAAACTTCGTTGTCCCTTTGAACCTAGATCTCGGGATCTCCGGTCAACTTGCTAGGGTTTCCGTTTTGGAAAGACTTTTAGTTTGTAGAACTTAACCCCATTCCCATCACTAAGGTTTGAACTCTCTTTTGGCAAGCCTTTTGCTAGTGTATCTGCTATGTTATCCTTAAACTTTATGTAGTCTATAGTAATAACTCTGTTAAAGAGAAGTTATCTTATTGTTTTATGTTTACGACGAATATGCCTATATTTACCATTGTATAGTGTACTATTAGCTCTTTCAATAGCTGATTGACTATCACAATGTATACTTATTGGAGACACAGGTTTGCTCCAATTAGGAATGTCTTCCAAGAAACTTCGAATCCAATCTGCTTCTTCTGCAGTCTTATCAGTGCAATAAACTCTGATTCCATCGTAGAAATAGCTAAACAAGTCTGTTTGAATGGTTTCCATGAAATTGCTTCATTTCCTAATGTGAACGCATATCCACTTGTAGACTTTGTATCATGTGATCCAGTGATCCAATTTGCATCACTATATCCTTCCACCATTGAAGGATAATTTGTATAGTTTAGACCATAGCTCTTTGTATACTTTAGATATCCTAGAACTTTGTTTATCGCTTTCCAATTATGATTACTAGGATTGCTGGTGAATCTACTTAACTTACTTATAGTGTGTGTGATATCTGGTATAGTGCAGTTCATAACATGCATAATAATTCCTAGTATACGAGAGTATTCTAGCTGATAGATACCATCACCAGTGTTTTTTTAACCTAATATTGGTTCATATCTACTGGTGATTTTGCAATAGTTATATTATACTGCTTGAATTTTTCAAGTATCTTGGTGATGTAATGTGATTGTGACAATGCATATCCCTGTGGTGTTTTCAAAAAATTTCAACCAATATCACATCAACCAGTCCTAGGTCTTTCATATCAAATCTAGAGGATAACTTATCCTTTATAGATGTTCTTACGACCTTGTTATTGCGTAGGATCAATAAGTCATTAACATAGAGACAAACAATGACATACCCAATATGTGTGTATCTTATGTAGACATATTTATATAATTCATTTATTGTGACACATTTATCTAATTCATTTATTGTGAGTCCATTTGATAACATGGGTTCATCAAACTTTTCGTGACATGTTTTGGAGCTTGTTTAAGGCCATAAAGTGATTTTACTAATTTGCACACTTTATTCTCATTTTTAAAGCTCAGAAATCCTACAAGTCGCTTCATATAGATTTCTTCCTCTAGTTCACCATTTAAAAATGCAGTTTAACATCCATTTGATGTATTTCTAAGTCAAGTATGGATGCAATCCCAATAAGCATCGTTATCCTCGTTACTGGTGAATATGTATCAAAATAGTCCAGGTCTTCCTTTTGTCTAAATCCTTGGACTACAAGACAATCTTTGTAATTGTTTATTGTACCATTAAGTTTCATACTCTTTTTAAATATCTATTTATCATCTAAGGTCTTACATCCTTGAGGTAAATCAACTAACTCCAATGTATGGTTAACATAATGGATTCAATCTCATTGTTAATTGCCTCTTTCCAATAAGGGGCATCGCTGGAGGACATAGCTTGTTCGTATGTCAATGGATCATCTTCTAACATAAAAGTGTAGAAGTCTGGTCCAAAGGTTCTTAAAATCCTTGACCTTTTGCTACTCCTTGGTTCCTCCATTTGTTGTAGCACTGGTTTGCTGAAGGTTATCTTTATCCTCAAGAGAATTGGGGATGTCATCTTCCCTTTGTCTCTTAGAAGCATAAGTTTCAGTATCCTGTTTAAAAGAGAATATATATTCGAAAAAACTAATATTTCTCGACTCAATGATGATATTTTCACGAATAATCAATTTTAGACTTGGGTACTAAAAAGCGATAAACAACATTATTTTGTGCATATCCAATAAATACACAGTCAACAGGTTTTAGTTCAATTTTGACCTTCTTTGGTTTTGATATCTCTAATTTTGCAAGAAACCCCACACTTTTAAGTATATGTAGGATGAAGATCTATTTTTACAAAGTTCATGAGGATACTTAGATGAATTCTTTCATGATATTTTATTTAAAATGTGGTTTGCCGAAAGAAAATCTTCTCCCTAAAAGTTATCTGGTAAGCCAGAACTAATTAATAAAGCATTATCATTTCTTTAAAAAAAATATTTTTATGTTCAGCTATACAGTTAGATTGAGGTAAATAAGGTGATGTAGTTTGGTGTATAAATTCCATGCTCAGCGCAGAATTCCACGAAGAGAAATTCATATTCTCCTCCTCTACCACTTCTTAAAGCTTTAATTTTCTTATCGATTTGATTCTCAACTTTCGCTTATATTGTTTAAACATATTGAATGCTTCATCCTTTCTTCTAAGGAGATACACATGGCAATACCTAGTACAATCATCAATGAATGTAATGAAATACCTTTTTCCACCTCTAGTTTGACACATTTTAAATCACATACATCTGTATGTATTAAGTCTAGAGGTTCAGTTTCTCGTTCAACACGATGAAACTAGGTTCTTGTCAGTTTTGCTTCCGCATAAATTTGACATTTATAGTTAGAGTCTATGTGGAATTTTAGTATAAAATTTAGATTAATCAATTTTTGCAATATATCAAAAATTACATGCCTTAATCTAGAATGTCATATGCTAGAAGAGACAACAATATAAGAAGAAGATTCATTTTTACTCATATTAGTGGTTGGTACAGTAGGGGTTACATTTGCTTCACTACACCAAAACAATAAATTTGGCACATAAGGATGCTGAGATAAAATATGGCTCAAAGCCTATCAAATTTGGTAGTGCTCACATCCATATCAAACCACATTTTGTGATCCGCCCACCCCAAACACCTTAAATCTGACCGTCCATCATCAAAGCTCCGGATAAGTTAATTTGATACGGCTCTGGGCCGAATCGAATGCATATCATATTGTGCATACCCTTTGATCATGTAGAACAAAAATTTCGCCCGCTCCCCTTCCCTTTTTTTTTTACTTCACTGGTAGGCGAAAACCCAAATTAGGGTTTTCGGTCACCAAATTGTGCCTCCACATTTCTCTGGAACCTCCTCCTCCGACAGAGATGAGCCGCCTTCTCCTTCAACCGAAATCGAGCAACCCTAGGTCCCTAGCCCTCCTTCGACAACAAGTATGTGTTTCTAATTTTACAAAAACCAATCTTTTTGTTTGTCTGTAAGGTTTAAAATGAAACGAAATTTGAGATGTTAACTGCACTGAAGTGTGTCAGTATTTGTTTCAATGGAATTGTGTTATGCATGCCTGATAGTAGGACACAAGTTGAAGTATTTTGAGTTAGTTTAGTCATAAGTTCTAGTCTTACTGTGACAAGTTCAAACATAAATTAGTGTACTTTTATTTTGTTTCGATTGGTATGTATTATCTGAAGGATTCTGAATTCTTTTTGGTAAGAAATTGCAAGTTGGTTATAGTTTGATTTTCACATGATTGCTACTTTGTGTTATAATGTTTGTCATACTATATCATACTTTGTAATGATTACTCTGTTTTGAGAGATAGAAGGTTTACTGAAAATATATTAACAAGTTTGCTGAAAATTTAGAAGATGGATGATTACTCGACTTTCTGGTTAAGAATAAAGTGGACGACCCACCAGGTGGATGCATTTTAGCTCACATATAGGGTCACTTATCCATTCTTATTAGCATCATTTCAAGTGTCAAATGTTGCTTCACTTAATCTTAGTAAAAAGCTACTTTCACTAGCAACTTTCACCTACTTTGTAGCAAAGACTATCTAGTGTAAGTTGCACTACATAGTTTGCTTCGAAGAAACTGAAAGTTGCAAGTGAAAGCAACTTTTTTCAAATGTTAAATGAAGCCGCATTCGACATTTGAATAAAACTAATAAGCATGGATACCTGACCCTGCACGTGAGCTAAAATTCATGCACCTGGTGGATCTCCCAGTAAATTCTTAACCAGAAAGTCGAGTATTGAGGACATCTAAAGATGATGATTCTTTAGACGTTGGAGCATGTATATATAATTTTACACTTATACATGTTGTTTGTACTTGTACGATGCCTTGCTAAAACCATATCCATAATTATTGTGTGCATACGGTAGTTTGATTTTACTCTTACACTTGCATATGTATTGTGTGTAGCCAAAAATTTGGACCTTAAAATGCTAGTTAATGGTATTTAAGAACAACAAGAGTCCATGAACTAAGTTGCTACTACCATAGCTTTAGGTTCCTATCCACTACTGCAATGAATTTAGGCTGTCTAAACTGGAAACAAATTCTTACCATTTGGAACTAATATTTAATGCATAGGTCCTCCGCCATCTGGATTTGTCATTGTTTTGGGATTATCTGATAGCGCCTAATGATGCTTGAGATTGTTACGTGATACATAGTGCTACCATTTATAAGAAGGACCTAGTTGTGAGGTATTCAAGAGGGGACGTGCCAAGTATTTTGCAAAAGGAAGAGGAGGAAGATAGACTGACGTGGAAGGCACGTGAGAAAAGTAAATTTGCATTCCCTATATTTACTTATTTCTGACCTTTATTAGCCCAATTTATGTAAGCATAGCCCTAATTTTTGGATAGTTAAACAAAAAACTTGTATGTATTTTCTAAGTTTTAGTTGGTTATTTTTAAGTTATATATTAGTTACACTCAGGGACGGAGATAGGATTCAAACATGACTCGGGAAATAAAATTACTTCACGCGATATGAGCACAATAATCTTTTTAATAATTTACACTAACGACATTATGGCAATAAGAGCTGATTCCCATTTTTGAAAAGGTAATTTACTTCAAAGTTTGCTCAGTCTTTTGTATTCTTTCATTTTATATAGGTTTGTAATCAAATAAATAAAAGGAAAGAGTATGAGTACACAAAACAAGTATTTGAAAATTGGAATAACAAATACAGGTGGATTAAGTAGCCTAATATATAGTGTTTTTATTTTGCAAATACTTATCTAGGCAATAGCCCATGTAGTCTTACCTTTGCATCTGTCCCTAGTACTTATATGTACATATTAGTTGGTCGCTTTGAAGTTCGAGCGTCATTAAAATCGACCTTTCGCTTGTGGCCTTAAGTCATGTAGACTTAGAGTTTATGCACTGTGATCAACCCCATAAGTGTTTCTACTTAGCCCCCGTCACATGCAGTGGAGTTAGTGCAATGGTTGAATTTTGCCTTTAGATCTATAATCACTTGACATCAATTAGGCTTATTTTAATTCTCCAAAGTCCTGAAACAAGGGTTGGTGGTCGGACTCGAGTTATAAGCATTCAGATTGGATGTGTAAATTGATCGTATTTTAGTATTTTGCGCTTGTATGTGTAAATTGATCATATCACAACTACTGTTCTACGGATAAGAGAATACCCAAGAATATGATAAACTAAGAGACTTTGATTGATGATGTAAGGTCTTTTCCGTTGAGGGCTAGAATTATTCATAGCCTCACAGCGCTATAACATTTTACAAAGTTTCTAGTCCGAACTGATATTCAGCACTATACCTTTTGTAACTGATATTCAGCGCTATACCTTTTGCGTGACTACGCTTGTTTGAAATTCGTGCACTTATTCGCTTGTCTATATATGCTCATTGTCATGTATTTCTGTTGTGCCATGTCTTTATTGGCCATATTTTGCTGCTAATTCATGTTATACATGGAATTGTTTCATGTTGTTGCCATTGCTGACCTGATTTGTCGCCATTACCATTTCGTACTTGAATTTTGTGTAATGAGTGGTTTGATATTTTCATGAATATGCATAAACTGTGCACATGATTTGTGCACACATCAACAGTTAATTAGCTTAATTAGTCTTATCCCTGCTTTGAGACATATAAATTTTGTACATTATGTGTATCAACATCTACCTTACTCATCACTGCTTCGATTTACAACAACGTACGTTTCATCTGCATGATCAGCATGCTCAATCTTCCCGGTCTCCTACAGATCTTTTTTTTATATAAGTTTTTGTTACTTTATAATTTAATGAAAAATCTTGGATGGTTTCCTTTTATTGTATATGCTTTGTGTTAGTGTACTTGAAAAATCTTGTTATATATGCTTTGAGTATAAATTGCGTTATCCTTTTGTATAAATTGTGTTATATGCTGTGTTATGAAAAATATGTGCTGCGGTTTCCGTTATGAAAAATATGTGTTACAGTTTCTGTTTATACATATATATACATACATATATACACACGCACATATATACATATATATACATATATATACATACATATATATATACATAGAATTAGATACGGTTTAAGACCATGTCTAGTAATAATTTAGATACGGCTAAGATTCGTATGTTATGAGTAGTGAGATGCGGTTTAAAGTCGTATCTAATAACTTAACACGCCGTTTTTTGATACGACTTATAGCCATGCCTAATTGCATTAGATTCGGCTAAGAACACAGCCTAATTAGCATATATGTTATAGTTCTTTGAATAAACTATCATACACATATCCTCTTCCTATATACACTCCATTCTTTGACTATACAAGCTTATCAGCTACAAAGGTAATTTGAATCCATGCTAGCTGAGTACTGACCCTTAAATCAGTACCTTACGTATTCCTTTAACGTGGAGAACATCACTCAAGGTATGTTCCTTCTTAGAAGTTAGTTCTAACACGACTTTTCCATTACCTTCGACCTTTGATGCAGATGAATTACCCTTGAAAAGTTGTTCATCATCAGTTGCAGTTTTGTAGGTTGTAAGCATCCACTTATTAGCGCATATGTGTCGAGTGGCTCCTGTGTCTACAAAACATTCTTTTGAGTTACCAAAAAGGTTGCATTCTGATATTACTGCACATAATTCCATGTTGGCAATGCCTTCTGCAATATCACCCCCATATTTGCTTATGATTTCTTCTTTTTAGGTGCGCAACAGTCAGTTGCTTTGTGCCCATTCTTCTTACAGTTATGGTAAGAACCCTGAAATTTCTTCGACATTTTAGGAGCATTCTCCCATTTTCTCTTCTTAGGTTCATCTGACCCAACTACGTTTGTTTTGGTAGCCATATTCTGAGAAATCTTTTTCTCAGAATTCATGTTATCATCCTCGATTCTTAGCCTAACTATGAGTTCTTGTGCTTAAGGTAATTCTTGAAGTCCTTCCAAGAAGGAGGCAGTTTCTCAATGATTGCGACAACTTGGAAAGATTCTATAAGGGTCATCCTTTCATCTTTCAACTGACGGATGACAAGCAGTTCTTGAGCCTGATTGATCACCATCTTTGAATCTACCATTTTGAAGTCGAGAAATTTTCCAGCAATGAATTTCTTTATGCTTGCACCTTCAGTTTTGTACTACTTTTCCAAAGCCAATTAAAGTTGTTTGGACGTAGCAACAATACAATAAACATAGAGGCTATCATCCAGACCATTCAGTATATAGTTTTTACACATAAAATCTGAGTTTTTCCAAGATATTAAGATCCCCTATTTTGGTAGCATTAGGTTCGAGTTCGCCAACTACAGGAGCGTCTTCAGTCAGAAATTTGGCGAGCCCCAATGTTGTTAGATAAACACATTTTCTGTTGTCAACGCTTGAAGTTGATACCGTTGAACCTCTCCGGCATTTCTTCATGAGACAAAGCCATTGTCGGGAGTGCAGGGGCAAGCCAAGCGTTTGTCACCATATGTGTTGGTGCAGAGTTATTGTTGTTGTTCTACGATATTGTCTTAACAGCTCGCATTTTATGTATCGGAGGATCGTAAAATATTTTTGTTTTATTCTCTGAGGGTTGGATCATTCTCATATTTTAATATGTTGCTTATGGGGATGTGAGATATGTCCAAATTTTTTACCAACTTTATTTGTGTTCATTTTGCCCCTGTCAGTCTTGTACAGGGTATAACTTTTGACTCGGGTTGAATTAAGTGTTGAGACTTGAGCCATTGGAAAGGAAATGATGATTATATTTTCGTAGATTGGTCACAATAAAGATTTGGCTCAACGGTTTGGGAGGAATCACTATTTTAACGTTTTTTAGTTGGTTGTTCAAGTTTTGTAAGCCATAATAGGCTGATTTTGGGAGGCCCATTAATGGGCTGGTGGAAGCTATAAATAGGGGTGGAGGTATAAAGAATAGTTTAATTTCTTCATTCTCTCATTTGGTGACCTTGTGCTCTTCCCTCCTCTAACACCTTTCCATCATTAAAATCGAGATCTAAGGAAGGGAATTCCAAGATCTACACCATTTAAAGCTAGATCTACATCATCTGAAGTGGGAGTTCATCGAATCGAAAGATTTGGATCAAGTTCTTCGCTGCTCAGAATCTTATTTCACTATTTTTGCTTTGATTTGGAGAATTGGTTAGTGATACGAATCTCTCACACAGATTCAATAAAGTATATATTTTTTTCATTAAATTCAAGTCATTTTCCTTATATCTACATCATGGTAAGCTTATTTTCATATGAATCGCCATAGGATCTAATTTAGTAAATTAAAACCGGTAATTTTATGCTATTTCATATGTTTATGTAAGTTAGATCCGTAATTTAGTTCATATGTTCATTTATCATGATTTTGGTGATATTCGTCATATTCATGTTGTTAGTAATTTCATAACATACTTATGATTGTGTTGAATGAAATTTGATGAGTTAGATTTGTCGAATATGTCGTTTGGCGAAGTTTTGGTTGAATTTCAAGTTGGAAGCAAGTTGGATCGGACCTGGGTAGGAAGGGGATCGGTCAATCAAATGGTGTTCGGGTCGGTCCTTAAGCAATGTGCTGATCGGTGCTCTTGTGGTTGGACTGATCGGTGCTCTTGTGGTTGGACCAATCAGTGCTCTTATGATCAGGTCGGTTGGTGCAGAGGAGGTCAGTCGTGCCAAGATGGGGTTGGTCGATCGGTCATGCCGAGATGGGTCGGTAGGTCATGCTAAGATAGGGTCGGTCGGTCATATAGGGTCATTTCTAAAAAATCATGTTTTTCGGGTACGACTCAGGTTTAAACAAAAAGGGCTTTTAATTATTTTTTTGGGGGCAACCCCCTGAACCCTAGCTGCAGCGCAATGATGTGATTTGGCTTAGTGATGGTGTAACTTCGAAGTGAATTCAAGTAGGAAGGATGGAAGTGTTGAATGTGTTTGTTAATCGGTTTGGAACAACGAATATGGTGACAACTCAAAGGTTGTGAGTTGGTGGATAATGATTGCTCAAGAAGGTTGCTTGAGCCATGAAAAGTTGTCGGGTTTAATGACTAGAGAGGCGTTGGCCGAGAGATTATCGTTGTCGTAAGTTCTAGCAAACTCAAAGCAGTGGTACAATAAGGGCATCTAAAAGACCGGTTGTAGATCGAGTACCCTGAGTATCATTGAAAGGCCTAGTTGTCAAGGTTGGACATACACACGTATCGTTGAAAGGCGTATGGAGTTTATGCTAGAACTAGGGTTATCATTAGTCTTTGACATATGGTAAGATTGACCGTCATACGATTAACGATGGTTTTGAAGCAAGATTGGTGGTGGTGATAGCCAGAGTCTGTCATGGATGATCAGTTGCCTTGTTTGTACTGTCTCATGTAAATTGTTCAACGTCGAAGGAGATGTTTCTTGGGTGTTTGTCTGATACTAGTTTAGGCCTATAGGGCTTGTGCTTGAGGGTATTGTTGAATTCAGTTAGGGTGGTTTACGTGAGATATATGTAATCTAGATGCTTCGAATGCTATTGTTAGTTGTTTTTGATTGCCATGAATAAATGGTTGTTCTGGTTTCCTTTGGTTGAATGGATTGTAAAGTCTATCAGTGTCCGATGTGGGGAAGATAGGGTTGAGTTCTTCTCTGGTGTTGTGGGTAAATTAGTATATTTATCTATCCATTCTCATATACTTTATTGTTGATATTTGTTAGCTATTTTATCGCTCACTAAAATGTTGTCTGACTCAAGGTTTTATGTTTCCCTCTTATTACCTTGGGTTGTTCATCCGGTTGTGGATGGGCAGACTAGGTGGCAGGTGACCGGTGATTAGTAAGGATGATGCTGTTGTGTGAAGGCGGGCAGGAGGCTGGCGTATTATCTTTATTACTATATAGTATTTGGATTTCCGCTGTTTGTTATTCTCTAAGTGTTGTAGTGAGGCAATTTATATAAACACTATTATTGTAATCCAAGTGTATGGATATTACTTTCTAATTGTTAAGAAAGTCTAGTATTTTCTGCTTCACTACTAATACCTGTTGTATATGTTGTATTATATTTTATCCTTGCGTTGTGAGTTTACAACAGGTTCCGATGATGTTGTTTACCTATGATGATCATCCACAACTGTCTGGCACACTTTTCAGCACATTATTCTTCTTGTTTAGTACAAAGGTTGTGGGCAGTCATCACATTGTCGTTTGCAACAATCAATATTGTTTCAAGATTGTTAGAAGTGCTAATCAATTAATAACAAAAATATCAGAAAAACCATTACAAAAAATTAGCAATTCCGTCACAGTAGTCAGATACGCATCAAAGTGTTACTATCACCTTTGCAATTACGACGTTACTTACAGTAACAACAAATTGTCATGGAATCTTCAGTCAATCGTGACAACTATCATTGTGCGGTTTAACAAATGTAAAACAAAAAAACGTTCTACCAAGTAGTGTCGTCTGAGTGTAGTGTAAATGGTTTCCTTAAAACAATATCGTCGCCGTATGCACTGATTAGCATGTCAACAATTTGTCTCCTAAGATGAAACGGACCAGCCCCGCAGCATAGTGTACACAAACAGAGCGTCAACAAACTGAAGAAATTACAAAACTCAGAACAGAGTATTCGAGGAAGAATAATGAACAAAAGAGCAAGAAAATTGAATAGTCATGTCTCAGTTTCAAGCTGCATATTTATAGGATGGAGGAGCCTGCTTGGACGGTCATGATCCCTGAAAAAGTTACGACCCTTTAACCAGGAGGTGCACCTGTGCGCGCGCATCTGAAAGGGAAACGTTGCACCCTTTCAAACGAACGAAGCCAGCTGCTTAAAAATACCTGTAAAAATATATTGTGAAAAGTCTATTTAGATACAAAATGACGATAGAAAATTAGATATAAAAAATCTTAATCGTTAGATCTTTGCTGCATTCCGTTTCCATGGAAAGACAAATAAACCCAACGGTTCACAATTCACGTGTCTAGATATGTATTTAATTTTGTATCCCAATAATCGCTCTTTATACACACACACATATATTTATATATATGAGGCACGCTCTACGACATCTATATTTGGTAACATTTCATCTGCACCCTATTTTAAATCATTCATTTATAATTAAATAAGTTAATGAGAGAGAGAGAGAGTTGGTGAGAGAAGAGAAAAACAAAAATATACGGTGAAAATCAGAGGGGCTATGAGGGTGTTGCACTGTTTTGGTGCTCTTGACCTCTCTCTTTCTCTCTTTTTCTCTCTCTCTCTATATATATATACATATATGTGTGTGTGTGTGTGTGTGTGTGATTAATTTATAACACCCGTATAATATTTCAATTGTTAAATGCTATTTTGGTTTCAATCAAATTCGCACATAATGTTAGCACGATCTTTATGATGTTATATATTGTTCCTTGTTGTCCTCTTCTTCTTTATTCAGATTTAAAAGGCAGAATATAAAGTTTTAAGTATAGTTTAATAACTTAGCCGTAAGTCAAAATTGTGACGACTTAAGGTTTAAAGATTTAATAGTTCAACCCATTAAAATGTCATTATCATAGACTTTTTCATAAAAAATTACGTATTTAATCACCAACTATTTAAAAAAAAAAAAAAAAAAAAAAAAAAAAGAAGAAGAAGAAGAAGAGCTGCAAGGACAAGCTGTAGATGATCTTCAATATTTGTAATTGAAGTTGTGTAATGTTATAGTGTACCTTTGCATCAGTACAACTATTATTTTGTACTCTGTGTAGCAGTGTACATCAACGATATAAGTTCAACGAGGACAAATTTATGAATCTTGCATTGAAGGAGCCTGTGACGGCCAAGACGAACTGGTAGATTTTGTACGACGATTGTTTTTGCATTATCGGTATGCAGATTTTTTTTTTTACAAACAATTAAAAAAAAAAAAAAGAGAGAGAGAGAGAATTTCATGATTAGAAAGTAATGGTAAAATAAATGCTGATGGGTTGAACCGTAGGATTGAAAATTCGATTGAATACACGTATGACTGACATCTTGTTTAGGTCATTCTAGGTCAGATCGGGACCAGATCCAGCTGCGACCCTAAGACAAGGCCATCTAGGCGGCCGCGACCTTAGATCTCATATTGCATATATTACATAAGTTTGGATAAACTCTAATATTTTGTTTTTTCTAGATCTCCGATAATTTTTTGTGTTTTCGGACCGGCCCCGGCCAGACCGGGTCATGAAAACGCTAGTTCTTGCTGAGCTAACGACCATGTAAGAAAACAACAAAAGCCAGAAGCTTGCCTGGATGCGGGAGAAGGACGCATCGTTGTACGTGTCCTTCCCTCTGCTCTTCCTCCTCCACGTTGCATGTACTGTATACTTCTTGTATCGTAGTGGACATGTGTACGTATTCTATATTTATTTTCACGATAAACCTAATTCAAAATAAAAATGGATGCTGGAGAAGAGAGCAAACGCCCTGTGGTTGGTAAAACGGAGGACTGCAAGAATGCAGCAGCAGGGAAGGCGAGCGGGGCACTGGATTACTTGTCGGGCAATAACGAGGAGACTATGAAAGAAACTAAGGTATTTCCTCATATATATTTAACCATTGGAGAGAAGAGGACATGCATGCATGCATGATGATGTCGCTTTCTTTGCATGAAATGAGCAGGAGAAGATGTGCAGGAACGCAGTATTGAACAGGCAGGAGATGGAAGGTTCCAAAGGAGACAGAGGCCTTACAACTGACAGGCAATTACCAATCCTTTTTAGCGTTAATTATTGGTTTAATTGCTATACGTATATTGATAATAAGTAATCGATCAATCAATGAACTATAAGTTCAGTATATACGATTGTTTTGGCAGGCCTGCAGAAGCAGTTGGAGGGGTTCACAGCTCAGTCGGTAAAATTGCTGGAGCAGTTCAAGGAACCTTTGCTGTTGGTCAATAAAGACGTCAATGCCTTGTATATAGTAGTTGCCTCTTTTTATGTATACATTTTATTTTATATACTGGCTTCTTATGCTTCGGTTATGCTTTGTAATAGCTTGGTTTTTGATTGTATAATGAATAACGTGTGTGAATGAGAATCTACATTGCTTTGTGTGTATCATTAATTTGTCTACATTGCTTGAGCCAGAGCAGTTAAGAAATAAGTAAGGGTACCTATGTTACAATAAAAGAGAGGATAACAAGGAAAAAGGTTCAAGCTGGAAATAAAATACAAGGACACCACAACCTAAACGAATACTATACACAGAAATACTCCAGCTCGAACCAAAAAGACGCACTGACAAATAGCATAAAGGAACATTACAAAGCCCGATACAGCACATTACTTCAATAATATGATATGAAGCCCTGGATGACCAGCAAATATAAGAGCCCATTCACCAGCAAAACAGAGCACGGACTGGAAACTAACGGCGGCCCAAGAAGCATACTTCAAAACCCAGAGTAAAAGCACATAACATCAGAAATATAAGAAAGCGCGCAACCAAAAAAATCCATTTGACATCCCACTGAAAGCCCAACATGCAAATTCTACAGAAAAAGCACCAATAATAATAATAATAATAAAAGTTCCAAAAGAAACCACTACTAACAAATTTCTGAATCACCACTCCCAACCATACCAACTACAAAACTCCAAACTAGCACAGCAATTTAAGAATAAAACCAAGAACAGTAAAAAGCCATAAAAGGAGCAAAGGAAAGAAGCTTAGGGTGTGTTTTCGACGAACACTAACGGGGCATTTGAGCGTGACACTGCGAACGTGAAATATGTTTTTTTGCTGTGAACGCAATATTTGAGCGGGTATTTATTTATTAAATTATTTATTTTGAATTAATTATATACTAATTGCACAAAAGAAAACAACTACATTTCATTACATGAACGGAAATATAAACAGAAATACAACAATTACACTAAAAATAAAACAAGTACATAAAAAACTAAAAAGTACGACGATGGGGTAATCTGCTCAACTCCGATAAAATAAACCCCCGTATATCAACATCGGTAAGATCCTCGACAATCTCCACATTCCGCGGATTATCGTGGAAAGTCATCATAATCTCTCATCGCTCAGCATTTGACACTCCTCGAACAATGTCATAGCAACGGGTAGCAAGCTATGGCACGCGGGGGGTCACAAATGAACGACTCGAACTGCCACGTTATATATGCCAGCGCCTAGAGGACTGACCAGAAAGGGGGTCGCCAGTGGCTATCCAATCGGAATATAGTAACCGATGTCGTGAGCAGTGAAAAAAGCAGCTGGCGCAGGTGGAGGTGCAACAGCAGGAATCAGATACACGTAAGAAGCTGTATGCAAACAACCACCAAATAACATGTCTTGCTCTCGGAACTTTATTGGTGGGTTCCTTCTGAATCGCATAAATGGTCAGCCATCGCCATAAGACCACCAGTAATCAGGACCGTCCAATGTATCATACACCGGATCCCATTCCCCGTCCGGGATCCACAACAGTCTATCCCAATTGCAAAACGCCCGTTTCAATTTATCTCACTTATTTTTAATCTGGGTTTATGTGAAATCCAAATTAAAACAAGCATTCCCGCTACCGAGTAATAGAAGTTACTGACGCCCGTTCTGCACTCCTCCAAATACTCTAAGCAAACATCTTTAAAAGCAGACTCCCGTTCTTCTGTCCAATTAGCAAATTGCTGGAAAGTTGCAGAGACAAAACTCGTAGACATACAACAAAACAAAACCAAAAAAATCAGAAAAATACAGAAGAAACATATGTTATAGAATAAAGAAAGTTAAATACAACGGTATATAGAAAAAAAAAACTTTTTTGGAGCTTGAATCGTCGCGAAAAATAATAATTAAAATAGAGAGGTTGGGAGGCGGGTTTGTTATTCGGAGGTGAGGAAAATGAAGGGGAAGTGGAAATTTATAAGCAGTGAACGGGAATCGTTGGGAAAGTATCTGTTGGTGTCCGACGCCAACTGATACTTTCCCAACGATTCCCGAACGTTCTTTCTGAACGGTCAAAAGGTGCCACGCGAGCGCATACCAAAGCGTAGAACATTTTGACTGCGAATGCACTCTTACATTTTAGTAATTCCACCATTCATTACTCCACCAGAAGAGTAACCCTCTTCTTTAGCCTTTTTCGTCTTCGATCTTGTCTGAATTTGTGAAATAAGCTTAACCCATTTCGGATTAGTTTCGACCAATGGCTCTTTACTTATAACCATATTGCTCCTTTTAGACTTATTGTTATTATATTTAACTTTCTTGCTTTTAACACTGCAAGAGGAGCTGTCAGATTCTTCTACTAGAATAACATTATATATGTCTTCTTCTTCAACATGCAGTCTATTGGATTCCTCAATATCAACCATTTTATCATCGTTCTTACTCAATTCAGAATTCCTTGTGCCAATAATAGGAATTTTGGAATGCTCACTTTTATTCTATATATATTCTTTAGATTTTGTATACAGATCTAAAGAATTAATAGCTTCAGCTCTTTCCTGATTTAAACTCTAATCAACATATATTTAATCTTTGAATTCAGGAACTTCTGAACTCTTTATATGCTTCCTAAGATTATCATTTATTCCACTAGTAGTATTATTAATAGTCATTTTTTGTGGTAAGCCATGGTTATCAACATCCTCTTGCACATATTTATGATTATCTGTAATGAGCCAGCGGTTTTCGGCCCCGAAAAATTGACATAAATACAATTTTATATCCTATGCCGATCTTCCAAACACCAAAAACACTGGATAGTTACTAGAAAGAAATTAGAGGGTGAGATAAGAAAGAAAGTAATATTAGAATAGAAGAAGAAGAAGAATCAACACAACATAGGATCAGAGTCTCACATCGCAGCAGAATAAAATATAATACAGAAATAAATCTTTACTGGGAGCTTTTAAAAACACTTACAATATCAGAGTACATCACATATCTGGAAAGTGATCATAACCTGTCCTCATATACAATCACACGACGGAATAAATGCAAGATATAATACATTTGGACACCTCCAGCTTGTCTCTGGACATCACAGCATCTGATAACTTGAACCTGTACAACCCGGGCTAACCCGAGCATTTACAAAACACCGGGTCAGTCCGGTGAACCAGAGTGAGAAAAAACTCGCAATAGGGTTTAATAGGAATCATCCAACTTGATTTTAAAGTTAAAATTGTTTGGGAAGAAAAGGATAATCGTAAGACCCAATCCACACATATATATGGACGGTTTTTACCTTACGATAACCCAAAACAGTTTTGAAATCAATATCTTTTCTGATATTATAATAGCGTCTAAATACAAGTAGATATCAATCTAGCGGAACGCTTGCATCTCACACTCTACGTATATAGTATACAATCAAAACCGCGGGCTCTTATTGGAGATTGGATTCCGACTATGAAAAGGTATGGGACCACCTACCGATAGTGTATCTCTAGAGGGGAATACACTAGGTTCAACAAGAACGTCTTGAAACCCGCGATTTTGATTGTATACTATATATGTGGAGCGTGAGATGCAAGAGTTCCGCTAGATTGATATCTACTTGTATTTAGACACAATTATAATATCAGAAAAGATATTGATTCAAAAATGTTTTGGGTTATCGTAAGGTAAAAACCGTCTGTTTTATGTGTGGATTGGGTCTTATGATTATCCTTTTCTTCCTAAACGATTTTAACTTTAAAATCAAGTTGGATGATTCCCCTTAAACCTTATTGCTAGTTTTTTCTCACTCTGGTTCATCGGACAGACCCAGTGTTTTGTAAATGCTCGGGTTAGCCCGGGTTGTAAAGGTTCAGGTTATCAGATGCTGTGATGTCCAGAGACGAGCTGGAGGTGTTCAGACGTATTATATCTAGCATTTATTCCGCCGTGTGATTGTGTATGAGGAAAGGTTATTATCACTGTTCAAATGTGTGATGTACTCTGATAGTGTAAGTGTTTTTAAAAGCTCTCAGTAAAGATTTATTTCCGTATTATACTTTATTCCGCTGCGATGTGAGACTTTGATTCAAAGTTGTGTTGATTCTTCTTCTTCTTCTATTCTAATATTTCTTTCTTTCTTATCGCATCCTCTAATTTCTTTCTAATAACAATCTAGTGTTTTCGGTGTTTGGAAGATCGACATAGGATATAAAATTTTATTTATGTCAATTTTTCGGGGCCGAAAACCGTTGGCTCGTTGCATTATCAACATCAGCTGAATTCATATGACGATTAATATGATCCCTAATATTAACATTCATGTGTTTATCTAAACTGTCCACTGCCACATCTATATTCATTCCAGTATTAGTTTTTAATTGATTATTAGGCATCCAAACTCTATTTGATATGCATGTTACATTAGCATGCCCAAATATTCTACAGTTAGAACAAGAAGAGGGTATCCATTCGTATTGAACTTTTTGCCAAACTAATTTCCCATTAAAATACTGAACTAGAACTAACTAAAGGAATTTAAAATCAATATTAATCTCTACCAATACTCTTGCAAACGAAATATGAGATAGATCCTCTATTACACTATCCAATCTTATAGGAGGACCTAAAGTATTTGCAATCCTACTTATAGCTTCGATTTACTAGAAATCCAAGTCTAAATTGGGGAGTCTAATCCAAATAGGAATCGAGTTCAATAATTCTCTTGTTAATTTCAAACCATATTCGTACTTTTTCATAAATACTAGCCTTTTGTTTTAAAAATATGGTCCAGAGGCTAGTATCTTATAACAATCTTCAACCAATTCACACTTAATTATGAAAACTCCATTGTCTCTAGTATATAGACTATAACCACCCTTCAAACCCTAATAACTATCGATATAATCTCTTAGGTAATTATATTAAGGTTTGCTACCATAAACATAAAATACTACATAATTCGACTATTTTTCTCTTGCAACTTTGACAAGATTCTCACTTATAACAACAATTCTAAGATTATCCTGGATAGTTGGTTCATAACAAGAAAGCTTAACAGCATTTTGATGTGATTTGTTTTCCTTAACTGCTTATAACCAAGATCTAGTTTGTAAAAAATTAGTTATTGAACCACTTGCCTGAGATTTTGAATCTAGATTTAGAAAATCCAGATCTGGCGAGCTAATCTTCCGTCGAGATGAAGAAAACAAACGCTTTACATGTGAATTAAATGATCTGGAATCAGGTGGGATTGCAGATTTATGATCCGAATACACATTTAGTCCCTCCCTAGTTTGAGATTTTGGAGTGGAAATTATCGATGTTGCCATTATTTAGATAATCCCATGCCATGCAAAAAAATTACCTAGCACATTTCTAACCAATTTATGTCATGCTAGTCATACGGTCCATGTTTGAAATGAAGTACAACCATCTCATTTTAGCTGATGTACGTAAAAGGGTTACTTGTCTGATCCATTGTTTGAAGAATGAGAATCCATAGCAGTTAAGTAAACAAATATATTATCTATCCTGTTATATATAAAATTGAACATATGACCTTTTCTCATTTTTTTTAATCCTCGATCGACTTTAAAATTAATACTGATCTCTCAATGGTTTAAGAGTTGCCTTTGCATTTGCATGATAGAACAATTTATGTCATAATTATTTTAGAAATATGTCCAAGAGGAATATGTCAAGGATGATACTTATTTACTGAAAGGAAAATGAAACTACTTCAAATTGAATACCAGGCTATTCTCATTCGTTATCCTCTTTTGATTTCAAATGAAATACTATTCTATTTTTGATTTGAAAGTCTTTTCTTCATTTGTGCATCACCAGATCATGCTAGCTTGGCTAATGAATCATCTTTCTCATTTTGTTCTTGAGGTACGTGCGTAATGATGTAGTGGTCGAAGTTGGCGAGCATTTCACAGACCCGAGCAAGGTTGGGAGCAAGTCGTGCCCCATTGGCTTGATATTCACCCTGCACCTGGCATATGATGAGCTGTGTGTCAGAGAAAATCCTGGTAACCTTGATGTTGAGTGCAATTGCAATTCTGAGTCCAGCAATCAAGGCTTCTATTCTGCATCGTTGTTGGTAGCAGGGAAGTCGAGCTTCAAAGCGTAACAGATTGTGCGTTCCTTAGTAGTAATGATTATGACTCTAGAGCCAGAACACTGACTGTTAGATGATCCATCCATGAATAGTTTCCACTGAATTTTTGGAGGCTCGCTGTCTTCCAAAGGAGGCTGTTCGGGAATAGTGAACTCCGCTATGAAATCTATGAATTTGAAGACTTGTCTAAGGATGGCTCTACGAGGGATGAAAGTAATCTCGAATTGGCTCAGTTCCATGTTCCACTTCAAAAGTCGCCCAAAAGCCTTTGGTCATTGCAGGACCTATCGCAGCGGCTAGTCATTGTAGACTTTGATTGGATGGAACTGAAAATATGGCCATAGCTACCGGTAAGAGATTAGCAGGAAGTAAGCAAGCTTCTCAAGTTTCAGATAATTCTTATCTGCTCCTGTCAACCTCTTATTGATGTAATAAGCGGACCGGATGGTACTTATTAATATTTAATCAAAATTACTTTAGTATTATGTGCTGAATATTAATTTTACATTGGTTATTAATTAATAATATTTTATTTAATTATTTATTATTTTTATATTTATTTTAATTATTTAATATTTATTTTAACTTTTATATACAATTTAATATTGATTATAAAATTTTAATTATCATTTAAATAATTATTGTCTAAAAAACAAAGAATTTATTATAAATTAATTATTTGTTCTATTATTTAAAAGTAACTATTATCTATAATTAATTATTTTGCAATTATTTATAATTTATTCACAATTAACTGACAATGAAAAAGACTTGTTAAAAATATTAATTATTAATTATTTAAAAATAATTAATAAATATTATTGATTCCTAAGTTTATTATTAATTATAATTAAATATTTATATAATTAGTTATTAAATATAAATATTATAAACATGAAGTTTGTAATAGGCATCTATTACAACTAACAAAATGAAAAGTTGTTAAAAATACGTTTATTACAACATTAGGTAATGGACAGTTGTAAAAAATATCTATTACAACGGTGCTTTTACCACCGTTGTAAAATTAAAGTTGTAATATGGTGTTTTTGTTGTAGTGGCTGGACATGATCTACTTCGCGCACAAGTGCCAAGCCAATTGCCTGTACGGAAGTAGCCAAATAGAGGTACAAGTCTTCATGGTCCATGGGTTTTGACAAGATAGGTGGTCTCTCTAAGTGATTCAAGAGGTCCTGGAAGGCAATAATGCACTACGGTGTCCATGTGAAGTTGTGTTTCCTCTTTCTAAGCAAGTCGGAAAAGGGAATGCATTTGTCAGTAGCTTTAGAGATGAATCGACATAAGGCAGCCACTTTCCCGTTTAAGCTTTGAACATCTTGATGCTCTGAAAGGCTTCTATATCCCGGATAGCCTAGATTTTTTCGGGATTGGCTTCAATGCCTCGTAAATTGATGATGAAACCCAGGAATTTTCCCGATGCAACACCGAAAGAGCATTTTCAAGTGATTGAGTTTCATGCCATATTTACGAAGAACACCAAACATTTCGGTGAGGTGTCGTTGACATGGTCGTCTAATACCCTCTTTTTTACGAGCATATCATCTACGTAAACCTTCACGGATCTCCTAATTTGGCCCTTGAACATGTGTTTGACCAATCATTGATGGGTGGCTCCAGCATTCTTGAGAATGAATGGCATGATGACATAACAGCAGAGCCCTAGTATGGTTATGAATGAAGTATGCTCCTGGTCTGGAAGGTACATATAAATCTGATTGTAGCCTGAGTACGCATCCGTAAAGGAGAGAAGCTGGTAGCCGACGATTGAGTCAACTAGTTAGTTGATATTTGGAAGAGGGAAGTTGTCCTTTGGGAAGGCTTTGTTCAATTCAGTTTTATTGACATACATTTGTCCTTTGCCATTCGCTTTCTTCACCAAGACCGGGTTGGAGACCCATTCCGGGTAGAGGGCATCGCGAACTAAACCGTTTTCAAGTAGCCTATCCACTTCCCCTTTAAGTGTATTCGATCTTTTGATTCCCATGATTCGACGCTTTTGTTTGATTGGAAGATGCTTCAGGTCAATAATGAACATTTGGCAAGTGATTCCTAGGTCAATGCCATACGTACATGTGTGGGTCCAAGAGAATACGTCGAGGTTAGCCCTAAAAAAGTCCACGAGCAGTTCCATTATTGCGGGGTAGAGTTGCGATACAATCTTCAAGACCCTTATCGGATAGGCGGGGTTGACCTGAATATTGTCTGTCAGTTCCACCGGAGTAGCCCTCTCGAAATCAGGTTCTTTGTCTTCCCTTAAATCAAGATCGTTAGAAAGATGACAGTGACGTTAGATCCATGACCCAGACTCCATTGGTTGCTATGCACAGGTGGTTTTGGCATAGAGTGGCGGCTCCACGTTCTTGCATTTTACCTTGTTAATAGCGTCCTTCCATTTGGCAAGGTAGCAGGATTTGGATGTGGCTTACTCGCCTTTAACAGTTCCGATCCCATTCTCATATTGAGTTTTCATAAGAAGGGACCAGGGTGTCATGCAAACTCTGAACTCTGCAGGAAAGGGATGTCCGAGAGACGCTATAGGGAGAGACAACATCGATGACCACGAAGGTGAGAATCCAAACTCTAATTCGTTCCCCATTTCTGATCTCCACCGGAAGGACCACTGTTCCTACTGGTTGGTTGGAAGATTCATTGAAGCCGTGAATAGAGGCATGGCAGGGCTTCAAGTTTTTTACCTCGAGTTTCATTTGGTCGTAGGCTGACTTGACGATCATGTTAATAGAGCTTCCAGAATCGATGAGGATCGTTCAGACATAGACCAAGCCTATGTGTGAAGGGATAACAAGAGGGTGTATGGTTGGAATTTCAATTCTTGTAGACTCTTCTCGCGCGAAAGACAATATCATCCCACATCATCTTTTGGAGCTTGATGGGGACAGATTCATCGAAGGAGGAGCGTGCTTCGTAGTTGGCATGTTTGATGGAATTGGCGTACTCCTCCATGCATCAGAAACCCTTGGGGTGAAGCCCACCATAGATGGTGTTGATTACAATTCCACGTGGCCTCTGATTGCATGGCCATGGGCTCGCATTAGTTGGAGGGGGTGTGACCGTTGAAGGACCCACGGCTGCTACTAGATGGGCAGGATTTTGAACGTAAGGTTCTAGGAGTTTATCGCGGATGGGTTTTTCTATAGCATGCTTGAGGTGACGATAGTTGCTGGTGTTGTGGCTAAATGTATCGTGGAATCTGCAATACTTGCCGAAGTTCTTCTCGTAATAGGTAGATTACTTTGTGTTATGATTCTTATACTGGATGGTGTCATAGGTTTCTATGTAGATTGCCTTCAGCTCTCGGTTGAGTGGAGTGTATTTTCCATAAGTGGGACAACGGTCGAGCTTCTTCGGGTCTCCAGGGGACTGGTTGTTATTGTTGCGACCGCCGGGTTAGCCGTTGTTTGGCTTGGGTTTGAATTTGAATGCCCCTTTACTCTTGTCGGAGGATTCTCTGACTTGCTTTCCTTTGACATTGTCCATGCTTGAGTGTGGGTTATCGTTCTTGTTATTATTTTTTTCGTCCAGATTCCATTCAAGTTTTTTGGTGGTAGAGAATTGATCGGCTGAATTCTGATGGGCTACGGACAAAGCGTCATGTTTTCGAGTTCATGTGGACGTAAAGTAATAGGGGTCCGCATATACCTGGTATGTAACACCCCACCTCCACCAGGGTGGCCCTTGCAAGCACTCTGACTTTGGAGGGGCGTTTGAATCAGGTAAACATGCATAATGATATATCAAGGCAGAACAAGAACATATGTATATATGTAAACAGAGTAAATAACATAGATAAAACAGCGGAAGATTTCAAAACAAGTCTGGTACAACATAGCTTTCCAAATAAACAAGTCTAGATAAAACAACATCAACTGAAAAACTGAAATAAATAAGTGCTATCCCCAATTAAGTGGTAACCATAGCTAGCTTCATGTCGAAACCGTACATGAGCTGAAATCCCACAAGCAAGCAATCCGAAATCCAAGCTAAGCTCCAGTATTCCCTCCCTGAGAACCTGGGGGGGGGGGGGGAAACGGAAGAAAAGAGGCGAAAGAAAACATGTCAGTCAAAAAGACTGAGTAAGCCCTACTACAATCATTGTAAACTGATAAAGTTAACTGGCATGAGCAGTAGGGATGAACATAAGGATAACAATATACTAGCATGATGATTAACTAACAAGGTAGATAAAGGTGTCATCGCATAATCAGGATTAAGGTTTTGCACCACAGGTGTACTAGCAAACTAACATGACTTGAATAAACAAGTATTGATCCCTTGGACCAAGCTTTGGCCCAATAACATGAAATGACCCTAATACAAGGTCCAACCAAACGGTCTAGTCGATCGGCTCCCTAAGCCTAACTCGTCACGTGTTGGTGTCAATACGGCCCAATCATAATTGTAGTCGAACTGTGCCAGGTCCACCCTTCGGGTGTATCAAGCCCCAGGGTGTCAACCCCTGGACACCATGAACATGAGTGCACAGTCCCGATCTACTGGTACCCGTGCATGTTTTCTCCGGCTACGGACTATGTGCACGACCAGAGTCCGCCCGGAACTACACCGGCGTACCCTCTGCTGTCGCTTTTGGTCACTTACCTCCAGTCCAGTAATCGTGCCCCCACCCTAGCCTAGTCCCTAGGGTCATGATGATACTAAATTGGGATTACTGCTGGAGTGGGCCCCCATTGCTAGGATTTTTCTAGTGGGTTAAGTACGGTTTAACCCTCTTGCTAATCCTGGATTAACTTGGTTAAGTGTAACGATGAGTTCACGACTTAACCCCGATTAATCTACCAAGCCCAAATTGGTTAAGTATTAAGTGGACCATGACTTAACCCTAATCACGAGGCATTAATTAATTTAATGCGCCTTAACCTCTCACATTAGACCTTGTTGTGGTTACTAGTTAAGCCGGGCGGGTCCGGGTAGCTTTACACCACAACTTGGTCTAACCTCGGGTTCAAGGTACAACATGACCAACTTCTCACATTGGGTCCTATTGTTTGTAGCAACTAGTTAAGCCGGTCGGTTCCGGGTAGGTTTACGCTACAAACTCAACCCAACCTCGAGTTGGCCACACTTATCTTTTCTAAGTGTCATGTCCATCATGTTTCCAAAACATGTTACAAGTTTTCAAGCAATTGGGTAGACCTAACTTAATAGGTAAATTCCCAATGGGTAGACCTAACTTAATAGGTAAATTCCCAAGCTTATGTTTTATGTCTTTTAAGTTTACCCAACCCCAAACGCAATCCCATCGCTTACATATCGCAATAGCGCATAAAGGATAGAAAGAGGGAACTTGGCATAATCATGACATAAAGGTATTGAAGCCACAAGCTTAACATGGTGGCATATGAAATGTTCATATGTTCATACACTTGCATATTACATTTTTAGGCCTCAAAAGCATGCATAAAACCAAACTTAGCATATTGGTGATACATGATGCTAAATGACATGTAGAGATGGCCATAAGTTCGCATTTAGCCTCACATGCAAGTTATCATAAGAGATATGATAACTTACATGTTGCTAAAATGCAACCTTTGGCATAAAGCTTAAATCTTTATGTTCATAAACCCAAAATAAGCTTGCATAACATGATAGCATGAACAAAATGTTCAACGCAAACTTGCATAATATAACTAGGCATACTTGCATATAAACTTGCATATCACAACATGATAAACTTGCATATAAACTTGCATATCACAACATGATAAACTTGCATATAAACTTGCATATCACAACATGATAAACTTTCATATAAACTTGCATATCATACATTTAACTTTAGAGTTTAAGTATGAAAGTAGAATAGGGCTTACAATGCTTAAGAAGTCACAAAAATATGACAAAGCCCTTATGAAATCAATTAAACCCAAAATGCAAGCAAAACCCTTGAGCCAAAATGATCAAGACTCTTTCTTTATGATGCAAATATATAAACTTGACTTGAATGCAAGCTAATGATGCTCATACAAGTTTGAAAACACTTGTATGCATGGAAAATCACTTAGGAATTTATTTAGGAATTTTATGAAGAGAGTGGAGGCCATGAGAGGATTGATTTTGCCATAGTTTAGTTGTATGAATGAATAATGATGATTTAGGGTAGGTTAGGGTCTTATTTATAGATTAGGCAAGTGTTTTAGGCCATAGGATTAAACCTAGATTCAATCCAAGCCATCAAAGCATGTCTTGGGGAAGAAGTCAAGTGTAGGAACCATCTAGGGCCTTTAGATTAAAGATGAACCATGAGAACCATTCAAATGCAAAATCTGTATTTGAGCGAATCGGCCCACGGGTTGACAGCCAAACACCCTGGATTAACCCCTAGTCGACCCAGCGGGCTTGGGTCGACCTCAAAAATCGGCCGGTTCGGTTATTCCCCTCTCCCAATTCGCTGTTTTGAACATTTTTGCATATTTATTTATTTAATTTTCAATTAGATATATATATATATATATATATATATATCAATATATATATTTCTCTGTAACACCCCACCTCCACTAGGATCACTCCTTAGAATGTACTAGCTTTGGAGGGGCGTTATTGTGAAGGTAAACATGCACAGAGATATCGCAAGACAGAATAAATATAAGTAAATATAAGTAAAGCAGCGGTAGCAGATAAAACCCCTCATCATCATCTCAGAAAACCAACATAGTCAAGTACATACTATCAAAATGTCATAATCCAAAATACAACATAAGTCTAGATACGTGATAACAAAGTACATGGTAAAACATCAGTACTAATCCCCAGAAATAAAAGATAAGCCACAGCTAGCTCAGATCCATACATGAGCTATCCAATACGCAAGCCAAAGATCCACTAAGCAGATGTAGCCCCTCCCTGAGAACCTGTGGGGGGGGGGGGGGGAAACGGAAGAAAAGAAGCGAAAGAAAACAGGTCAGTCAGAAAGACTGGTAAGCCCTACTACGATCAATCTATAAACTAATAAAGTTAACAGCATGATGGAAACTGAGATGAACATACTGGCAATAGATAAGGGTGACATCACATAGACGAGATTAAACTTTGCACCACAGTGTACTAGCAAACCCACAAAACAGATCTTGATCCCTTAGCCCCAAACTTTGGCCCAATAACATGAAGTGACCCTAGTATAAGGTCCAGCCCAACGGTCTAGTCAATCGGCTCCCTATAAACCTAACACGTCAAGTGTTGGTGTCCATACGGCCCACATGGATGTAGTCAGACTGTGCTGGGTCCACCTTCGGGTGTATCAAGCCCTAAGGTGTCAACCCCAGACACCTAAGCAATAATGCACAGTCTAAGCCTACTGGTACCCGTGCCTCGAGTTTGTCCAACATCGGACTACGTGCACGTCCGTAGCCCGCCGGACCCGCACCGCTGTACCACTCAGCCGTCGCTTTGGTCGCTTACATCAGTCCAGTAATCGTGCCCCGCCCTAGCCTAGCCTCTAGGGTTGTGAATGATACCAAACTGGGATTACTGCTGGAACAGACCACGTTGCTAGGGTTTCTAAGAGGGTTAAGTGTGGTTTTAACCCCTCACTAATCCCGGATTTAATTAGTTAAGTGTAACCACTTAACCCCATCTAATCCTCGCATCCCCATTATTGGTTAAGTATTAGTGGGCCATGACTTAACCCTAATCATGAGGCATTAATTACTTAACGCACCCAACCTCTCACATTAGACATCCGTGGTTACCTGGGAAGATTTACACCACGTCTAGGTCTAACCTCGGGTCTTACGGTGCAACATGACCAACTACCCACATTAGACCCCACGTTGTGGTTACCTGGGAAGATTTACACCACAACTAGGTCTAACCTCGAGTTGGCCATATCATGTTATCTAATGTCATGTCCACTTCAAAACATATTTACAAGTTAACATATACTTGGGTAAACCTAACTTAATAGGTAAATTCCCAAGGGGTAGACCTAACTTAATAGGTAAATTCCCAATCTTTTAGTTTCATGTATTTTTAAGTTTACCCAAACCCTCCCAACGTCATTATCTCGCTTACATATTCGTCATAACGCATAAGGGTATAAAAGGTAACCTAGCATAACATACATGTTGAACTTCACATATCATAATAAATATGCATACATGTTAAACTTGCAAATCATGTCATGGTGAACTCGCATAAACATGCATAGCTTATTAAATATGCATAACATGGTAAGGTGAACTTGCATAGTCATGCATAACCCATTAAACTTGCATAACATGGTGAGGTAAACTTGCATAACATGGTGAGGTAAACTTGCATAACATGGTGAGGTAAACTTGCATAAACATGCATAATCCATAAAACATGTATAACATGGTAAGGTGAACTTGCATAAGCATGCATAATCCATTAAACATGTAGAACATGACATAATAAACTCGCATAAGCATGCATAACTTGTGAAACATGTTTAACATGGCATAGAAATCTCGCATAAGCATGCATAACTTGTGAAACATGTAAAACATGGCATAATAATCTCGCATAAATCTCAACTTTCACCACATATTAACTTTAGAGTTTGTAAAGTGAAGGTAAGAGGGCTTACAAATATAAACAAGTCACAAATCCACCAAATAAGATGAAGAAGCCCTTTTAAAAACTCAAAACAAAGCCTCAAATAAGAAAACCCTTTTGCAAAATCCCAAAACACAAACTTTAGCAAATCAAACTTGCAACTTAATGAAGAATGCAAGTTATTAAGCATTCATACAACATAGAAAAGGTTGTATGATCATCATATCTTCATAGGATTTAACTTTGAGGAAGGTGGAGGCTAGGGATTTTAGGTGGAGGCCATTTGAGGATTCAAATTGACATAGTTTAGTTGCTAGATTGATTAATGAGGCTTTAGGGTAGGATTAGGGGTATATTTATAGAAGATTAGAGTGTTTTTAGCCCTAGGATTAACCCTAGATTAGGTTTGGCCCGTCAGATCTCAGAATTCTCCAGAACCAAGCCACATGACCCAACCCAAATCAGAAATGGTGCACCAGGCTGAACTGCCTGGGCACCCCCTGTCGACAGGGCAGTCGACACCCTGGGTGCCCTGTCGACATGCCCGTCGACATGGGGCCCCCTGGCGGGAATTTTCCCGCCTAACCCAGATTAGCCCTAATCCTTGTTTTTAATTTGAAATTTAAACCTGTTTTTAGCATAGGAATTTCTGAAAACTTCAATGGGCCTTAATTGGGTCATACGGACTCCGATTTTCGAAAACTCGGACTCTATTTCGCGTATTTTTCCGTGACGAACGCAATGGCATAGCCCGTTTCCCCTGATTCAGATTTTAGAATTAAATTCTGCCTCGATTTATGTTGAACAATTTATTGAAAATACGGGTTGTTATATTCTCCCCTCCTTAAAGGATTTCGTCCCCGAAATCTTCAAGTTAGGAAGAACATATCCTACCATCCAATCATCCATCTACTCAAAACATCATCCACGAGCAACCATTGTCCTTAAAGGATTCTAGATGCTGTTATGAACATATGCAAAAGTGTGTGTATATGTACTTATCTAATGCAATGATCAATGCAAAATATGTTAGTGAAATGTATCCATATGTATGCAAATCCCTATCATAATGTATAATATCTATATGCGTGCTCAACCATACACCCAAATGCAACATCCATGTGATTGCATACAAAGTTCGTCCAAGAATAAGCATAAACACTCATGCACATGCAATATGAGGAGTGTGTGAGCCGATCTAGTGCCTAATGTGTATCATGCATCCACGAGCGACCACTTGCAAACACTTGCAACCACTTGCAACCATCAACCATAACATGCTTCAAACACATGTTTCATCCAAAGGGTTTCTACCTAAGGTTCTCATGACAAGCTTAGCATGATAACTAGATAAATATGGATTAGCAAAGAGAAAGATATACTAACAAAGGGAAGAGATTGAGAGTGTACCCTCAAACAGGAATGGATAAAGCCCACGCATCTTCTCCTCGGTTTCCCAAGTTGCGTCCTCTTCGGCTTCACCCCATTGAACTTTCACTAACCTGACCTCGCGATTCCTTAGCTTCTTGGTCTCTGTCCCCAAGATACGAATCAGAGCTCTTCTTAAAGTTGCTTCTTTCTCTACTTCCACGTCTTCAAGCATGCTAGGTTCAACCACCTCAGCGGACTCATGCAGGCACTTTCAGAGATGCGAGACATGAAAGACATTATGCACTCCGGACAACTTCTCGGGCAATTGCACTCTATAAGCCATCTTCCCAATTCTCTCAATGATGGGGAAGGGTCCAACGAATCTCGGTGCTAACTTCCCAATAGCTCCAAACCGGACCACATTTCGTAAAGGAGAGACCTTTATGAAAACCTTGTCCCCAACCTCAAACTCCAATTCGGACCTTCGCCTGTCAGCATAGGATTTCTGCCGGTCCTGGGCCGCTTTCATCCGTCTTCTAATCAATTCGACCTTCTCGGATGTGTCCCTAATCATGTTGGGTCCAAGTATAAGCTTATCCGTGGACTCCCACCAACATGTAGGTGACTTGCACGGCCTCCCATACAAAGCTTCAAATGGTGCCATCCCTATGCTCGCCTGATAACTGTTGTTGTATGCAAACTCGACAAGAGGAAGATGGTCTTCCCATGCACCACCAAAATCCAGGATGCAAAGCCTCAACAAGTCCTCAAGTACCCTATTCACCCTTTCTGTTTGGCCGTCTGTTTGTGGGTGATAGGCTGTACTCAGGTTCAATCTCGTGCCCATAGCTTCCTGTAAACTGTTCCAGAACTGACTAGTAAAGATGGGGTCTCGGTCACTGACTATGCTGGAAGGGACTCCATGTAGCCGCACTATCTCACGAAGATATACTGATGCTAGTCCAGATGCGGTTCTTTTGCTCTTTACTGGGATAAAATGAGCACTCTTCGTGAGCCTATCCACAATGACCCATATGCTCGTATTCCCCTTCCTGGACCTTGGAAGCCCATCAATAAAGTCCATAGAAATGCTCTCCCACTTCCATAGCGGGACCTCTAGCGGATGTAATAGCCCACCGGGCTTCTTCGACTCAGCTTTTACTCTCTGACAAATAACACATCTCGAGACAAACTCCGCCACATCCTTCTTCATTCCAGGCCAGAAGAAAACGCGCTTCATGTCCTTATACATCTTATCACCACTTGGATGTATAGTCATCTTGGAGCGATGTGCTTCCTCAAGAACTCTCCTCACCAAGTCTTCTACCATCGGAACACAAAGCCTTCCATCTCTCCTCAGCCAACCCTTATCGTCTACAGAATATCGAGCAAGGTGACTAGATGTCTCCCCTCGAACCAGCTTGTCCATGATCTCAATTATCTGAGGGTCTTCCTTCTGTGAAGCCCCGACTTGATCCAGAAGGGTAGGCCTGAGCTCTAAAGGTGCCAAGGAACCGGTCTCCGACTCCATTGCCAAAGAGAAATCAAAGGTCGCCAAGAACTCTAAATTCTTCATCTCAACAAATAGAGGGCTTAGCGTCAACCTTTTCCTACTCAACGCATCCGCTACAACATTCCCCTTGCCAGGGGTATAGGATATCTCAAAATCATAGGAAGCCAAAAATTCCATCCATCTCTGCTGTCTTAACTTCAGATCTTTCTGCGAAAAGAGATACTTCAAAGACTTATGATCAGTATATAGCTCAAATCTCTCTCCCAGAAGATAATGACGCCATGCTTTGAGCGCATATACAATCGCTGCCAGCTCTAGATCATGAGTGGGATAATTCCTCTCATGCACCTTAAGTTGCCTCCCACCAAAACATATAACTCTGCCCTCTTGCATCAGAACGGCACCCAATCACGTTGCACAAGCATCAGTGTACACGGTAAATATCTTACCACCATCGGGTAAGGCTAGAACTGGGGCAGAGGTAAGGGCTCTTTTGAGTCTCTGAAAAGCAAGCTCACAATCCATATCCCAAGCAAAGACTAAGTTCTTCTTCGTCAACTTAGTAAGAGGAGCGGATATCTTTGCGAAGTCCTTGATGAACTTCCGATAGAAACCCGCAAGACCCAGAAAGCTTCTCACCTCGGTTGCATTCCTTGGAGTCTTCCAATCCTGAACTTCAACCACCTTAGCGGGATCCACCGCTAAGCCTTGCTTGGATACGATATGCCCAAGAAATCTGACTTCCCTTCTCCAAAAGTGGCACTTGGAGAACTTGGCTTTTTACTGGTGTGCTCTGAGTGTATCCATCACCTCTGCTAGGTGCCTCGCATGCTCTTCCTCATCCTTGGAGAAGACCAGAATATCATCAACAAAGACCACGACAAACTTATTCAAGAACTCCCGAAACACCCTACTCATCAAATCCACAAAATACGCGGGTGCATTCGTCAAACCGAACGGCATAACAAGCCATTCAAAGAATCCGTCTGGAGTTCTGAATGCAGTCTTGTCTATACTGTCTTCAGCCACTCTGAGCTGATGAAAACCCGTAGCAAGGTCAAGCTGAGAGAAAACAGAAGCACCAACAAGTTGATCAAAGAGATCATCAATCCTTGGTAACGGGTGTCGGTTCTTCTTAGTCAGCTTATTCAATTCTCTATAATCCACACAGAGTCGAAGAGAGCCATCTGCCTTAGTTGCAAACACCACAGGCGCTCCCCATTCGGATATACTTCTTCTGATGAAGCCCGTCTCAAGCAATTCTTTCACTTGCTTGCTCGGCTCCCGTCTCTCACGCGGAGCCATATGCCGAATGGGCAAAGAAACAGGCTTAGCATTATCTACCAGATAGATGCGAAAGTCAATCTCTCGTTTAGGGGGCAACCCTTTAACTTCTTCAAACACATCTGGATAATCCCGGACCACCCTTACAGACTGAAGGGCCTCCTCTGATGAGTCGAGAGATTCTAGATAGCATAACATGACGGGATTCTTCGGATTGCATGAAATCTCTAAGGTGTTGCCCAGGCGAGTCACAAGCCTTACAACCCTATGCTCACAATCCAGAATGGCTCCATATCTAGACAGCCAATCCATGCCCAAGATCAATCCGTATCCCCTGAAACCTAGAACATACGCACTACACAAGAACTCTACGCTGAGTATAGAAATCCTCAGATCCTCACATATCATAGATAGATGAGCAGAACCCCCAATGGGATTCGAAACACAAACGGGATCATCCACTAAGCTAGTACTAAGGTGCAAGCTATCAACAAGATCAGATGAAATAAAGCTATGTGATGCACCATAATCAAACAAGGTACGTACTGGGAGATCAGAGATATAAACAAGGTTCTCAACAGAAACACTACCTCGCTCGGGAACTGAAGCGGTATTGAGAGCATGAACTTGCCCTCCTGAAGATCCAGCCTGTCCTTTCTTCTTTGGGCATTCTTTGCTGAAGTGCCCAGTCTCTCCACAAGAAAAGCATCCACCACTAAGCTTCCTTTTCTTCTTCCTGCAATCCTTAGCAAAATGCCCAGCTATGCCACAGTAATTGCACTTCCCCTTGCCTTTGTTGTTGCCCTTCTTGTTCTTATTCTGATTTCCTTGACTGCTTTGACCTTGGTTGCCTTTGCCTTGAGAATCGGCCTTCTTTGCTTGAGTATCGCTCGACTTGACTTCCTTCTTTCCCTCTCCCTGAAGCAGAGCCATATTGACCAAACTCTCGAAAGTGGCTCCATGCGGAATATGTGACATCACCAAGCCTTGTAGCGGCTCATTCAATCCTCTGGCAAATCGAAGAGCCTTCTTCTCCGGGGTGTTCACTATATCCAAACCAAAGCGGGCCAGCTGATTAAACTTGTTCACATACTCCTTGATAGACATGTCACCTTGCTTTAATGAAATGAACTTCTCCATTTGTAAATTCGCCTCGGCTGAAGATAGAAACTTGGTCACAAATCTAGCCCTCAAATCGGCCCAAGTCTCAACGGGCCTCGTCCCATTGGTGACCTCCCACCAATAGGCCGCCTCATCCTTCAAAAGCCATACTGTCAACAAGATCTTCCTCTCGTCATCAATCCCAAAGATAGCAAACAAGTCCTCCGTGTCTTTCAGCCAATTCCTAGCTTCAACAAAAGATTCCGTGCCTAGGAAATTCTTGCCTCCCATTGCCTTGAAGTCTTTACAAACCTTTGTAAACTCAATCTGAGGATGCTGAGGGGGAGGAGGAGGAAGAGGAGCCTCAGCAACGGGAGGGGGAGGAACATTAGCAACGGGAGGGGGAATATTAGCTGCTGGAGGAGGGGGAGCAGGAACCACCGGAGGAGGGATGTTAGGGATAGGATTCTCAACTACAGGAGGAGGAGTGGGAGTAGGGTTGGCGGGACCAGCTGCCGCCCTAGCTTCTAGAAGTCTCCTATACCAGAGTGGTACGTTCACTCCATCTGGGATGTCAAGGTTCTCAGCCATACTGAAACAAAAGATAAGATAAGATCAGGTCAAGGGAACGAAGGATAATGCTGATGGCTTTTGGGGATTAGCCTTAAAATAATCTAGACTTTATTTTGGAAAATACTTAGTAGGTTTTTGAAAATAGTTTTTCAACAAGGGTTTCTTTTTCAAAAGTTTTGTTCAATCTTGTTAACCTCGTGCTCTGATACCAAATGTAACACCCCACCTCCACTAGGATCACTCCTTAGAATGTACTAGCTTTGGAGGGGCGTTATTGTGAAGGTAAACATGCACAGAGATATCGCAAGACAGAATAAATATAAGTAAATATAAGTAAAGCAGAGGTAGCAGATAAAACCCCTCATCATCATCTCAGAAAACCAACATAGTCAAGTACATACTATCAAAATGTCATAATCCAAAATACAACATAAGTCTAGATACGTGATAACAAAGTACATGGTAAAACATCAGTACTAATCCCCAGAAATAAAAGATAAGCCACAGCTAGCTCAGATCCATACATGAGCTATCCAATACGCAAGCCAAAGATCCACTAAGCAGATGTAGCCCCTCCCTAAGAACCTGTGGGGGGGGGGGGGGGGAAACGGAAGAAAAGAAGCGAAAGAAAACAGGTCAGTCAGAAAGACTGGTAAGCCCTACTACGATCAATCTATAAACTAATAAAGTTAACAGCATGATGGAAACTGAGATGAACATACTGGCAATAGATAAGGGTGACATCACATAGACGAGATTAAACTTTGCACCACAGTGTACTAGCAAACCCACAAAACAGATCTTGATCCCTTAGCCCCAAACTTTGGCCCAATAACATGAAGTGACCCTAGTATAAGGTCCAGCCCAACGGTCTAGTCGATCGGCTCCCTATAAACCTAACACGTCAAGTGTTGGTGTCCATACGACCCACATGGATGTAGTCAGACTGTGCTGGGTCCACCTTCGGGTGTATCAAGCCCTAAGGTGTCAACCCCAGACACCTAAGCAATAATGCACAGTCTAAGCCTACTGGTACCCGTGCCTCGAGTTTGTCCAACATCGGACTACGTGCACGTCCGTAGCCCGCCGGACCCGCACCGCTGTACCACTCAGCCGTCGCTTTGGTCGCTTACATCAGTCCAGTAATCGTGCCCCGCCCTAGCCTAGCCTCTAGGGTTGTGAATGATACCAAACTGGGATTACTGCTGGAACAGACCACGTTGCTAGGGTTTCTAAGAGGGTTAAGTGTGGTTTTAACCCCTCACTAATCCCGGATTTAATTAGTTAAGTGTAACCACTTAACCCCATCTAATCCTCGCATCCCCATTATTGGTTAAGTATTAGTGGGCCATGACTTAACCCTAATCATGAGGCATTAATTACTTAACGCACCCAACCTCTCACATTAGACATCCGTGGTTACCTGGGAAGATTTACACCACGTCTAGGTCTAACCTCGGGTCTTACGGTGCAACATGACCAACTACCCACATTAGACCCCACGTTGTGGTTACCTGGGAAGATTTACACCACAACTAGGTCTAACCTCGAGTTGGCCATATCATGTTATCTAATGTCATGTCCACTTCAAAACATATTTACAAGTTAACATATACTTGGGTAAACCTAACTTAATAGGTAAATTCCCAAGGGGTAGACCTAACTTAATAGGTAAATTTCCAATCTTTTAGTTTCATGTATTTTTAAGTTTACCCAAACCCTCCCAACGTCATTATCTCGCTTACATATTCGTTATAACGCATAAGGGTATAAAAGGTAACCTAGCATAACATACATGATGAACTTCACATATCATAATAAATATGCATACATGTTAAACTTGCAAATCATGTCATGGTGAACTCGCATAAACATGCATAGCTTATTAAATATGCATAACATGGTAAGGTGAACTTGCATAGTCATGCATAACCCATTAAACTTGCATAACATGGTGAGGTAAACTTGCATAACATGGTGAGGTAAACTTGCATAACATGGTGAGGTAAACTTGCATAAACATGCATAATCCATAAAACATGTATAACATGGTAAGGTGAACTTGCATAAGCATGCATAATCCATTAAACATGTAGAACATGACATAATAAACTCGCATAAGCATGCATAACTTGTGAAACATGTTTAACATGGCATAGAAATCTCGCATAAGCATGCATAACTTGTGAAACATGTAAAACATGGCATAATAATCTCGCATAAATCTCAACTTTCACCACATATTAACTTTAGAGTTTGTAAAGTGAAGGTAAGAGGGCTTACAAATATAAACAAGTCACAAATCCACCAAATAAGATGAAGAAGCCCTTTTAAAAACTCAAAACAAAGCCTCAAATAAGAAAACCCTTTTGCAAAATCCCAAAACACAAACTTTAGCAAATCAAACTTGCAACTTAATGAAGAATGCAAGTTATTAAGCATTCATACAACATAGAAAAGGTTGTATGATCATCATATCTTCATAGGATTTAACTTTGAGGAAGGTGGAGGCTAGGGATTTTAGGTGGAGGCCATTTGAGGATTCAAATTGACATAGTTTAGTTGCTAGATTGATTAATGAGGCTTTAGGGTAGGATTAGGGGTATATTTATAGAAGATTAGAGTGTTTTTAGCCCTAGGATTAACCCTAGATTAGGTTTGGCCCGTCAGATCTCAGAATTCTCCAGAACCAAGCCACATGACCCAACCCAAATCAGAAATGGTGCACCAGGCTGAACTGCCTGGGCACCCCCTGTCGACAGGGCTGTCGACAGGGCAGTCGACACCCTGGGTGCCCTGTCGACATGCCCGTCGACATGGGGCCCCCTGGCGGGAATTTTCCCGCCTAACCCAGATTAGCCCTAATCCTTGTTTTTAATTTGAAATTTAAACCTGTTTTTAGCATAGGAATTTCTGAAAACTTCAATGGGCCTTAATTGGGTCATACGGACTCCGATTTTCGAAAACTCGGACTCTATTTCGCGTATTTTTCCGAGACGAACGCAATGGCATAGCCCGTTTCCCCTGATTCAGATTTTAGAATTAAATTCTACCTCGATTTATGTTGAACAATTTATTGAAAATACGGGTTGTTATATTCTCTGTGCAACCCATTTCACTTAATTAAGTATACTTTAATTTGGGAATTTTTCGTGAAACTTCACGAGGCCATATTTTGGTCATACGGACTCCGATTTTCGAAAACTCGGACTCTATTTCGCGTATTTTTCCGAGGCGAACGCAATGGCATAGCCCGTTTCCCTTGATTCAGATTTTACAGTTTAATTCTGCCTCCATTTATGTTATAACATGTTATTCAAAAATACGGGTTGTTACATTCTTCCCTCCTTAAAGGATTTCGTCCCCGAAATCTCCAAGTTAGGAAGAACGTATCCTACCATCCATCATCCATCTACTCAAAACATCATCCACGAGCAATCATTGTCCTTAAAAGGTTCTAAATGCTGTATGATCATATGCAAAGGTGTGTGTATATGTACTTATCTAATGCGAAAATCAGGAGGTTACTGATTCAGTAAACCCCCTTAATGCAAAATATGGTAGTGAAATGAGTCCATATGTATGCAAATTCCTAACATAATTTATAATCTCAACTATCTGAGGGTCTTCTCTCTACGAAGCCCCAACTTGATCAAGAAGGGTAGGTCTGAGTTCCAGAGATGCTAAAGAACCGGTCATCGACTCAATCGCCAAAGAGAAATCAAAGGTTGCCACATACTCTAAATTCTTCATCTCAACGAATAGAGGACATAGGGTCAACCTTCTTCTACTCAATGCATCTGCTACCACATTCCCCTTGCCAGGGGTATAAGCTATCTCAAAATCATAGGACCCCAAGAATTCCATCCATCTTTATTGCCTCAGATTTAGATCCTTCTGAGAAAAGAGATACTTCAATGACTTGTGATCGGTATAAAGCTCAAATCTTTCTCCCAGAAGATAATGGCGCCAAGCCTTGAGTGCATATACTATTGCTGCCAACTCTAAGTTATGAGTGGGATAATTCTTCTCATGCACTTTGAGTTGTCTACCGCCAAAGCATATCACTCTTCCTTCTTGCATAAGAACAGCTCCTAACCCCGTGCCACATGCATCGGTGTATACGGTAAATAACTTCCCTCCATCGGGCAAAGCTAGAACAGGTGCTGATGTGAGGGCTCTCTTGAGCTTCTGAAAAGCAAGCTCGCATTCTATGCTCCAAGCAAAAACTAAATTCTTCTTTGTCAATTTAGTGAGAGGAGCGGATATCTTTGCGAAGTCCTTGATGAACTTCCGGTAGAAACCCGCAAGACCTTGAAAACTTCTCACTTCGGTTGCATTCCTTGGAGTCTTCCAATCCTGAACTGCCACTACTTTAGCGGGATCCACCGCTAAGCCTTGCTTAGATACTATATGCCCAAGGAATCTAACTTCCCTTCTCCAAAAGTGACACTTGGAGAACTTGGCCTTCAACTGATGCGCTCTAAGCGTATCCATCACCTCCATGAGATGCCTTGCGTGCTCTTCCTCATCCTTAGAGAAGATCAGAATATCATCTACGAAGACCACGACAAACTTGTTCAAGAACTCCCTGAACACCCTACTCATCAAGTCCACGAAATATGCGGGTGCATTAGTCAAGCCAAACTGCATGACAAGCCATTCGAAGAATCCATCTGGAGTTCTGAACGCAGTCTTGTCTATACTATCTTCAGCTACCCTGAGCTGATGGAACCCCATAGCAAGATCAAGCTGAGAGAAAACAGAAGCACCGACAAGCTGGTCAAAGAGATCATCAATCCTCGGTAACGGGTGTCTGTTCTTCTTAGTCAGCTTATTCAACTCTCGATAGTCAACGCAAAGTCGGAGAGAACCATCCGCCTTGGTAGCAAATACCACAGGCGCTCCCTATTCAGATATACTTCGTCTAACGAAGTTCTTCTCAAGCAACTCTTTCACTTGCTTACTTAGCTCCTGCCTTTCACGCGGAGCCATGTGCCGAACGGGCAAAGAAACAGGCTTTGCATTATCCACCAGATAAATGCGGAAATCAATCTCTCGCTTAGGGGGCAACCCCCTAACTTCATCGAAAACATCCGGATACTCTCGAACCACTCTCACAGACTGAAGAGTTTCCATTGACGAGTCGAGTGATTCCAGATAGCACAACATGACGGGACCTCTCGGATCACAAGAAATCTCTAGGGTGTTTCCGAGGCGAGTCACGAGCCTCACAACCCTATGCTCACAATCAAGAATGGCTCCATATCTGGACAGCCAATCCATGCCCAATATCAATCCGTATCCCCTAAAACCAAGAAATAAGCACTGCAAAAGAACTCTACACTCAGTATAGAGATCCTCAAATCCCCACATATCATAGACAAATGGGCGGAACCCCCAATAGGATTTGAGACACAGACAGGATCATCTACCAAGCTAGTACTAAGGTGCAAACTATCAACAAGATCAGATGAGATAAAGCTATGCGATGCACCAGAATCAAACAAGGTACGAACTGGAAAATCAGAAATATATACAAGGCTCTCAACAGAAATACTACCTCGATCGGGAACTGGAGCGACATTGAGAGCATGAACTTGCCCTCCTGAAGGTCCAGCACGCTGAGTCTGACCCTGGCCTTGCCCTTGCTTCCTCGGGCAATCCTTACTGAAATGTCCAGTCTCACCGTAGAAAAAGCATTCACCATTCTTCCTTTTCCTCTTCTTACAATCCTTAATAAGATGCCCAACTGAACCGCAATAATGGCACTTCCCCTTGTTGTTCTTGCCCTTGTTGTTATTTCCCTTGTTGTTGTTCCACTTGTTGCCTTGACTCTTGTTCTTGTTCTGATTGCCTTGACTGCTCTGACCACTTGGATTACCCTGATTTCCTTTTCCCTGGGAATCAGTCTTCTTGGCTTGAGTATCATTCATCTTGGTTTCTTTCTTGACATCTCCCTGAAGTAACACCATATCAACCAAACTCTCAAACGTGGCCCCATGGGGAATATGTGACATAGCCAATCCCTGCAACGGCTCATTCAATCCTCTAGCAAAACGAAGAGCCTTCTTCTGAGGAGTATTCACCATATCAAGCCAAAACGAGCTAACTGATTGAACTTGTTTACATATTCTTTGATAGACATATCTCCTTGTTTCAAAGTTATGAACCTCTCCATTTGCAGATTCTCCTCAGCAGAAGATAGAAACTTAAGCATGAACCTTGCCCTGAAATCGGCCCAAGTCTCAACAGGCCTAGTACCATTGGTGACTTCCCACCAATAAGCGGCTTCATCCTTCATAAGCCAAACCGCCAACAAGAGCTTCCTCTGATCGTCTAACCCAAAGATAGCAAACAAATCCTCGGTCTCTTTCAACCAATTTCTGGCCTCTACAAAAGTCTCAGTGCCTTGAAAGTTCTTGCCACCCATTGCTTTGAAATCTTTGCAAGTCTTTGCGAAGTCCACTTGAGGATGCTGAGGGGGAGGAGGAAGAGGAACCTCAGCGACAGGAGGAGGAGGAACATTAACCACCGGAGGAGGAGGAGGAGGAACATTAACTACCGGAGGAGGAGGAGGAACATCTGCGGGGCCGGCTTCGGTCGCCCTAGCCTCCAAAAGTCTTCTATACCAAACATGTACGTGTACTCCCTCCGGAATAGCAAAGTTATCAGCCATACTGAAAACGAAGAAAAAGACAGATTCAGAATGGAGAAAAACGAAGGAATTTTGCTAATGGCTTTTTGGGGAATAGCCTTTAAAATAAACTAGACTTTTCTTTGGAAAATACTTTATACTTGGTTTTGAAAGTAGTTTTCCAAAAGTTTTCTAAAAGCCTTTTTGTTCCTTCTCGTACCATATGCTCTGATACCAAATGTAACACCCCACCTCCACCAGGGTGGCTCTTGCAAGCACTCTGACTTTGGAGGGGCGTTTGAATCAGGTAAACATGCATAATGATATATCAAGGCAGAACAAGAACATATGTATATATGTAAACAGAGTAAATAACATAGATAAAATAGCGGAAGATTTCAAAACATTTCAAAACAAGTCTGGTACAACATAGCTTTCCAAATAAACAAGTCTAGATAAAACAACATCAACTGAAAAACTGAAATAAATAAGTGCTATCCCCAATTAAGTGGTAACCATAGCTAGCTTCATGTCGAAACCGTACATGAGCTGAAATCCCACAAGCAAGCAATCCGAAATCCAAGCTAAGCTCCAGTATTCCCTCCCTGAGAACCTTGGGGGGGGGGGGAAACGGAAGAAAAGAGGCGAAAGAAAACAGGTCAGTCAAAAAGACTGAGTAAGCCCTACTACAATCAATGTAAACTGATAAAGTTAACTGGCATGAGAAGCAGGGATGAACATAAGGATAACAATATACTAGCATGATGATTAACTAACAAGGTAGATAAAGGTGTCATCGCATAATCAGGATTAAGGTTTTGCACCACAGGTGTACTAGCAAACTAACATGACTTGAATAAACAAGTATTGATCCCTTGGCCCAAGCTTTGGCCCAATAACATGAAATGACCCTAATACAAGGTCCAACCAAACGGTCTAGTCGATCGGCTCCCTAAGCCTAACTCGTCACGTGTTGGTGTCAATACGGCCCAATCATAATTGTAGTCGAACTGTGCCGGGTCCACCCTTCGGGTGTATCAAGCCCTAGGGTGTCAACCCCTGGACACCATGAACATGAGTGCACAGTCCCGATCTACTGGTACCCGTGCATGTTTTCTCCGGCTACGGACTATGTGCACGACCAGAGTCCGCCCGGAACTACACCGGCGTACCCTCTGCCGTCGCTTTTGGTCACTTACCTCCAGTCCAGTAATCGTGCCCCCACCCTAGCCTAGTCCCTAGGGTCATGATGATACTAACTTGGGATTACTGCTGGAGTGGGCCCCCATTGCTAGGATTTTTCTAGTGGGTTAAGTACGGTTTAACCCTCTTGCTAATCCTGGATTAACTTGGTTAAGTGTAACGATGAGTTCACGACTTAACCCCGATTAATCTACCAAGCCCAAATTGGTTAAGTATTAAGTGGACCATGACTTAACCCTAATCACGAGGCATTAATTAATTTAATGCGCCTTAACCTCTCACATTAGACCTTGTTGTGGTTACTAGTTAAGCCGGGCGGGTCCGGGTAGCTTTACACCACAACTTGGTCTAACCTCGGGTTCAAGGTACAACATGACCAACTTCTCACATTGGGTCCTATTGTTTGTAGCAACTAGTTAAGCCGGTCGGTTCCGGGTAGGTTTACGCTACAAACTCAACCCAACCTCGAGTTGGCCACACTTATCTTTTCTAAGTGTCATGTCCATCATGTTTCCAAAACATGTTACAAGTTTTCAAGCAATTGGGTAGACCTAACTTAATAGGTAAATTCCCAATGGGTAGACCTAACTTAATAGGTAAATTCCCAAGCTTATGTTTTATGTCTTTTAAGTTTACCCAACCCCAAACGCAATCCCATCGCTTACATATCGCAATAGCGCATAAAGGATAGAAAGAGGGAACTTGGCATAATCATGACATAAAGGTATTGAAGCCACAAGCTTAACATGGTGGCATATGAAATGTTCATATGTTCATACACTTGCATATTACATTTTTAGGCCTCAAAAGCATGCATAAAACCAAACTTAGCATATTGGTGATACATGATGCTAAATGACATGTAGAGATGGCCATAAGTTCGCATTTAGCCTCACATGCAAGTTATCATAAGAGATATGATAACTTACATGTTGCTAAAATGCAACCTTTGGCATAAAGCTTAAAGCTTTATGTTCATAAACCCAAAATAAGCTTGCATAACATGATAGCATGAACAAAATGTTCAACCCAAACTTGCATAATATAACTTGGCATACTTGCATATAAACTTGCATATCACAACATGATAAACTTGCATATCACAACATGATAAACTTGCATATAAACTTGCATATCACAACATGATAAACTTGCATATAAACTTGCATATCATACATTTAACTTTAGAG
Source organism: Allium sativum (assembly GCA_030737875.1). NCBI lineage: Eukaryota > Viridiplantae > Streptophyta > Magnoliopsida > Asparagales > Amaryllidaceae > Allium > Allium sativum. The sequence goes on from CM060926.1 coordinate 329,486,847, forward strand.
TTTAAGTATGAAAGTAGAATAGGGCTTACAATGCTTAAGAAGTCACAAAAATATGACAAAGCCCTTATGAAATCAATTAAACCCAAAATGCAAGCAAAACCCTTGAGCCAAAATGATCAAGACTCTTTCTTTATGATGCAAATATATAAACTTGACTTGAATGCAAGCTAATGATGCTCATACAAGTTTGAAAACACTTGTATGCATGGAAAATCACTTAGGAATTTATTTAGGAATTTTATGAAGAGAGTGGAGGCCATGAGAGGATTGATTTTGCCATAGTTTAGTTGTATGAATGAATAATGATGATTTAGGGTAGGTTAGGGTCTTATTTATAGATTAGGCAAGTGTTTTAGGCCATAGGATTAAACCTAGATTCAATCCAAGCCATCAAAGCATGTCTTGGGGAAGAAGTCAAGTGTAGGAACCATCTAGGGCCTTTAGATTAAAGATGAACCATGAGAACCATTCAAATGCAAAATCTGCATTTGAGCGAATCGGCCCACGGGTTGACAGCCAAACACCCTGGATTAACCCCTAGTCGACCCAGCGAGCTCGGGTCGACCTCAAAAATCGGCCGGTTCGGTTATTCCCCTCTCCCAATTCGCTGTTTTGAACATTTTTGCATATTTATTTATTTAATTTTCAATTATATATATATATATATCAATATATATATATTTCTCTGTGCAACCCATTTCACTTAATTAAGTATACTTTAATTTGGGAATTTTTCGTGAAACTTCGCGAGGCCATATCTTGGTCATACGGACTCCGATTTTCGAAAACTCGGACTCTATTTCGCGTATTTTTCCGAGACGAACGCAATGGCATCGCCCGTTTCCCTTGATTCAGATTTTACAGTTTAATTCTGCCTCCATTTATGTTATAACATGTTATTCAAAAATACGGGTTGTTACATGGTAGCCAGTACCATTTCATTTCTTTGGCTATGTTGACCCAGTCGGATTGAGAGTTGCCAAAGTTTGATCGCCAAGAACATGCACAATTAAAATTCTAATAGCCTAATAATAAACTTCTGGAGAGTGATGTTCATTACTTTATGTTTTTTCTTTTCCTTTTTAATTTTGAAAAATAATTTTATTTTGTACCTCCTATTATAACTAAAACCATAGTTTTCCATGACCAGACCGTGTGTTGAATCGTGACAGCTTATGGTTTAAGGTTTTGAAGGTCGGACCGACTGGACCATCGAAACCGTATATTTTTTTTTGCTTAAGAGAAAAGGACCTACAGTTGAATTTCTATCCTATATCTTAAAGTAAAGTGAAATACTGTTGCTCATTTACTTTATATAACAAGGAAGCTTTGGGTGTGAAAGCGGTTGGCTACAGAAGTGTCATAGCAATGGGTTGGGCCTTGTTAGCTATGTTTGGCTTCTAAGTTTTATAGACTGGTTCTCACGGTTCTTGGTCGACTTTTCAATATTACGGTTATATCAATTTCCAGCCCATGAAGCATGGCGGTCTACACATGGACCAAAACACCATTGCTCATATCTCTACCTGTCCATTGGCATCTGCAAATTCATCTTGCCTAACTCGTAATTCTCCACCCGGCCCGTTTACTTGACAGGCAAGAGCTACGCTGGTAAATACATCCTTGCAGCCGGGCACTACATTCTGCAGCAAAACAGCAAGGCCTGTAAACCCTTAATCAACGTGCATGGGGTGGCCGTAGGAAATGGGTTGACGCATCCAGAGGCTCAAATTGCTATGCATGCTTATGGTTCTTGAGAAGCTTCAAAAGAAAAGAAAGTTGTTGGTTTGACTGTTGAAAGAAAGTGGCTAGAAGCTACTGAAGCGAGAACTAAAGTGCAGGGATATTTACAGAATGTGAGTGGGTTAGCGACGATATATGATTATAGGATGAAGATGACTTACCCGAATTATATGGTCGGCATTTTTCTTAATAAGGAGGAGGTGAAGAGGCGTTTGGAGGGAAGAAGGATATTGTGCGGGAGAAATGTAGCAGTGTGGTTGCTAAAGTGCTGCATGACGATGTGATGAAGAGTGTGAAGTTTGAGGTGGAGGAGCCGGTGAAGAAGTGTAGAGTACTACTTTATCATGGGCTGTTTGATTTGAGAGATGCGGTGGTGGGGACGGAGGCTTGGATAAGGGATATGGAATGGAAGGGGTTGGAGAAGTTTCTAGAAGCGGAGAGAAAGGTGTAGAAGGTTGGTGGATACACGGCTGGGTACGTGCAGACGACTGGGTCGCTGAGTCAGGTTGTGGTTTTTGGGGCAGGGCATTTGGTAGTTGCGGATCAGGGGAGGAGCTCACAGGTGATGATCAAGAATTAGATGATGAAAAAAAGGGATTTTTAGTGGTGAAAGTAACTAAAATTTAGCAAAGATGATGCTGGAATGAGAATATAATAGTTCAACATGATATTTCATGTTGTTTGTTAATTTATTTCCAATATTTGCACCAACGTTATTGTTTCGGATTGCCAACACAGTGTGGTACAACAAAAAGATGTGCTTCTTTATGAAAAAAGGTTAGAAGTTCGAGACCTAGACATATAATTATGAACCATGCTCAAGCCTAGTAAACTCATCAACCAACCGCACTATATAAAGGTTAACACACATAAACTTTCTACAAAAAGTTAGCATGAGCATGCTCTCTTACAAATCATTTAGACACCAAAGTAGTGTCATAACTCTCTTCACTAGAGCAGAAAAGAAAGAATATGTACAAGAATGACCATGTGGAGATATTCATTCAATATGAATAATAAAGTAACGCCTAAGCTAAGAAGGAAACATAAAATAATGATGATGATGATGTCATTATCAGTATGAATTTTTCTTTTTTAAATAGACCACCACCATGATGAATCCAATAAAAAAATAACATGTGTTGTATTGTACAAGCAACACATCATCTAATATGTTCAATTGATAAGTTTCCTTATATATCGTAAAACATGGCAACTATTGTGTAGGCTTGCTAATTTCCATCATATACATGTTTCCCTCTCTTTAAACGATTACTGACTTATTTAAATATAAATAAATGACTGAAAATGTGATGCATTTGAAATGCTTCCAAAAAGAAATGTGATGGAATATATACATATAAATATACATATATATATATATATATATATATATGTGTGTGTGTGTGTGTGTGTGTGTGTGTGTTTGTGTGTGTGTGTATGGGAAAGTCTATTTGTACACAAGATTTAGACACAATTGGTGACACAATGGATTTACACCATTAGATCACCCCATGAATTTCACTCCTCCATATAAAGATAAAAATGGTCTAATGGTTAAGATTGTGTGTTTTCCAATTTGTGTCTAATTTTATGTGTAAATATCCTCTCTCTTATATATATATATATATATATATATATATAATGAGGAGCGATTAGGGGCACCCCTATTGTGAGCACCCCTGTTGCACCCCCTACCGTTCGTGAGCTACGGCGATCCAAATCGAACGAGAATTTGTAGATGTTCAATCCACACATATATAATGATCTATCCAAAATTTGAGCTCGTTCCGACATTCGTATAATAATATATTTGATGTTTAAATTTAATGGTTTGTATAAATGTCTAAACGGTGAATAATTGAGCTATGATTTTGAAAATATTATGAATGTCGGAACGAGCTCAAATTTTGGATTGATCATTATATATGTGTGGATTGAACATCTACAAATTCTCATTCGATTTGGATCGTCGTAGCTTACGAATGATAGCGGGTGAAACAGGGGTGCTGACAAACAGGGGTGCCCCCGATCGCTCCTCATTCATATATATATATATATATATATGTGTGTGTGTGTGTGTGTGTGTGTATAGAGAGAGAGAGAGGAGGGTTCCGCTACACCTCCTATATTGCACGTGAACCCTCCCCCTGAATCTCATCCATCCATTCACCCCACTCATTCTCTCTCTTCCCATTTAAATATTGTTTGTTAGTTGGAAGAGAGAGAATGAGCGGGGGGAATGTGCGGCTGAGATTCAGGGGGAGGGTTCACGTGCAATATAAGAGGTGTAGCGGAACCCTTCTCATATATATACATATACATACATACATACATATATATATATATATATATATATATATATATAACAGCGTTCGACGACACCCAAACAACATAGCACCCCGTTGGCTAGACCATGGACGTTAATAATAACTTCTCATCTATTATGAAACACAAGGTAAGATGTAGGAAAAATGTAGCAAAGTTTTTTAACAAGGTTATCTCTGATGGCAGAAATGCATCATTGTGGTTTGATCCTCTGACCAACATAAGAATTTAGTAGAAATTTTGGGTTGACATCATGTTTCCTCGTTTAGTACTGATAAAATGTGTTGCAAATTAGTCAGAATAATTAGATGTGTCCCAATTTACAACCAGAAATGAGACAAACAGAGCATCAAATCAGTACAATCCTTATTAGAACACAACTTCCTATAGATTACTGGAACATCAATAGTAAAGATCAATTCATTTTCACATAGCAATGTGGTTGCATATACGTGAAAGACATGATAAAGTGGATTAGAATCGTGTAATATAGCATAAACATGATGCAAAAAAGGAAAAAAATTGTGCATATAAAGCAGCGACATAGAGATTACTTATGAAGAATATATTGTCAAGATAAGGGTTCAACGTGAGAAACCATGCCCTTTGTGGTCAAAGGAGGAAGAAATGCATATCCCTTTGAGTAACATCTCTTCGAAGATATTTGATGCTTGAAATTATTAAAGCTAGCACATTCACATAATTCACTGCTTTGAATAACTTGTATATAAACTTCAACTCGAATGCTCCACTGTCTACTGTGTCGTTTGGAATATAAAGTGCTCGTGAAGTGCTTGGTTTTACATATACCCTCTGCCATCGATATGGTGTTTTGCCTGAAGATTTTGTTAGATCAATGCCCATCGCTCTGTTTCATCAGAGTTGCTAAGATCTTACACGACTAAAATACTTATTAGGGCTACACAAAGTATGAGTTTGGTCGGATTAGATCAGATACTTCATCCGACCCACATAGATATGGGTTTAAGGTAGTTCAATCCGTATCCAATTCTATATGAGATTGGATATAGGTTGGGTTGAGTTGTTTGAATATATTAAAAATGAGAATACGAGGAAATTTAGAAAAAAAATATTAAAATATTTAGCACAATATATCAAATTTTAGCTAATATAATGCATTTAAAATAACTGATTCATTATAAGACTTATTTTATTAAAATTTCATTGTAAAACACATCATAATGAATTAATTTTGTAGCAACCCGAACTTCCCCATAAAGGAAATCCCGGATTGCTTTGAGGACAAGACGGATCAGAACACAAACAGAAGAACATTTCATTGCTATTACAACAATTTACATCAGAGTATAAGAATATACAGAGTATAAACAAATAAAATACAATTGATAAATATCAGAGATTTACAAATTTACAATGTAGCGGAAAATAATACAAAAACACAACTGAAAGAGATACACGGATACAGAGCTTTCCGAATATCATTCCAGCTGTAAACCAGGATCCTGTGGATATAAATGTGCAAAACCAAAACTACTAGCTGCCCATATGGAAAATAGGGGCACCCAAATTTAGGTTGAAACAATAAACTCCAGGTCAATCATGTGACTGGTGTGAGAACTAAAATAGTTATTTAAAACTTTACTTTAAAAGAGAGTAAATCGAGGGACCACGCCAGATAAAACAAAACAGGTTTCCTCCCAAGAATACTAGTGCATAGAATAAACAACGCAATGCTTTTTGGAAAAATGAAGCTATTATAAGACTCAGGTTCCATCACACAATGCAACGCAAGCCGGAGGATAGAGTTTTACCTTATAATAGCCAAACATGCTTGGTACATTTAAAACAAATCATTTTGATACTATTATAGTGTAAAATGTATGAAAACAACTTCAAATATAAATGTATCAATCATAGATTGCATGGGTATCATATATCATGTTGTCATACTAGGCTCTACAATCAAAACTGAAACGTCACATATTGGAAATTGGATTTCCGTCATGATTCAAGGCAAGGGATGTACTCCTAGCCCGCTTCGAGACACTCTAGCAAATGTCTCGGGACTACACATCTGGGTAACCACTGGATCCTGAAGTGCCGGTCCTCCCTTATGTCTGAGGATTGGCAATTCCTGAATGCACGTTTCCCGGTCCTATCGAACCTATCCATTGGCTCCGTAGATACCGATATAACCGAGGTGCCTTGCATTCCAACAACCATATAGGTAAAAATATAATAATGTCAGGGCTTGCAAAACGCTAACACCAACCATAGCTAAAATGAAACGTCATGCACTCACTGCGTTCCCTAATCCCGTTTTTGACTCATAACAAGGTGTGAGGCTCGTGAATCAACGTTATACACAAAGCGGTGTTATATTAAAGCTGTGCTTTGATCATCAACCACCAGACTCTGCTTTTCAATAGAAGCCTTGATCACTGCATCTCTGCATGCTACATAGGTAGTTCATGCCATGCGATTGATATCTATCGATATATAACCTCTGAGCTCGTACGTCTCAGAGAAGGGAGTTAAGCAAGAGAATAAATTCTCTGCCGCCAAACAGATATATATTTAATAGAAATCAATCAACATAGAATAAAATTCAATGTCAGACACACATCCATTTACAAGTTTGTTCTGGGTCTGAACGAAATCGGAGGCACCTTATTCCTCGTCTCATATGTCCAATACATGAGAGAGGCCCTCACATATCCGTCGATCTCCAAGTACGTCTGGATGATCACCACTTATTACCTCGTCTTGGGTGTACAGCCCAATCAAGACATCAGTAATCATCCAAAGACCTCCAGTCTTCAACCACTGTATTCATCATCAACTTATCGTCGAATCAGTTATTCAGAAAGGGTATAAACCCGGCCTTTCCGAATAACTCGCGTATATAATAAACAAGTGCTATAAAAACACAACACACACCTCATTTCAATTTTGAATATTTTTTAATTCAAATATTCATATACTTTGGAAAAGGTTCCCATTAATTTTATCAAAGATAAATTCTTTAAATTTATTCTTTAATCTTCCTTTGGATGTTAATTCAAACCATGTTACGATTTCCCAAACTAGTCGGGATTAGCGCACCTTACCGAAGTAATCATTTGTTTAATTTCCCATTCCCAACCTGTTCATCCCACGGAGCAAAACTGGTAACACTCTAACTAACACCACAGTCTTATCGATAAAATTAATTACCATTTCCCGTTCAAATCTAATTAAAGATTTAACTATCGCTAGGAGCAAAACTGGCGATCCTCCATTCTCGATCATCTCCCAAATTTGATAATTTAAATTATCAATTCTCCTTTCAATCTAATTAAAGATTCATTAAAACCCCACTTAGTTTTAATCTTCCCAAAAATCAATATTAATGATTATTTAACTTTGGAAAAACAAACATGTTGCATCGACAATCTACACCGTACTATTGATTTCCGCCGATATATAAACTCTGAGCTCGTACGTCTCAGAGAAGGGTGTTAAGCAAGAAAATAAATTCTCCGCCACCAAACAAATATATATTTAGCAGAGATCACCCATACAGTTCAAAATACAATGACAGACATGTAATCCTGCCTTTAACTGGGTTAAAGAACTAACGTCATTTAAAACATAGTTCACTATAAACCCAAATCACATTCCATTAATTATGGAATCTTAACGGAAAAACAAATCAATATATAATTGATATCAATTTCCGTATCCGACTAATAATATGGATGGAATAATAGCAAAGCCTTTTAAATTCCATATGTATTAACAGTCTTCCTCCATAGAAGTTCACTTCGATTATTATCAAATCAAATTCCATTCAATTCCAATTTAATATATAAAATTGGAAAACTTTACTTTGGAAAATTCTCATTAAATCTCAATAAAAAGTTTTATAAATTCCAAATCACATTTCACTGTAAATCAAGTTAAAGAACGAATGTTGTTAAAAACACCGTTCATAATAAACCCAATTCACATTCCATTTTCAGTTCCAATTAAATGTTAATTAGTTGGGAATTCTTCTTTAAATCTTAATTAAAAGATTTATTCTTTTCACACTGGGTTCAAGAATAGTGTCATTTAAAACACAATTCACGACAAACCCAAAATCCCATCAGTCTCTAACTGTAAATTAGTAAGAGAACAATTCCCTAAGTATTAACCCCGAAGGCCGAAACCAACATCAAATCAATACCCAGGAAACCGTTCAACTTAGCTAATCTCCAATCAGTTTCTAATTTTCTTAACTCCATTGGGTTTAAGAACAGTATTATTAAAGATACCATTCACGACAAACCCAAAATACAATTTGATATTAAATACAAGGCTCTGAATAGAAAATATATGGGCTTATATTCACTATCAAATTCTGAAACAAACAAATATCGTATTGGAATAACGATATATATATCTTCCAAATTCCTCCACAATATCCATATAATCACGGAATCCAATATCGAAATATTCCAAAGATAATTACGATTCAAATCCATTCCAATTCATATATTGGAAATTCCGGTTATTTTTAAGACCATTTCAAATTCAATTTATTTATTTAAAAATATTGGATTATAATTCTAGTTCATAACTAGTTCATTTTGATAAAAATATATTTTTATCTTTTCAAATATGGAAATTTTCTTCCCAACTCTTTCCAAATCATTTATTATGATTTTACACAAATTATTAATATTTTTAATATTTTTATCAATGCCTGTACAATCGATTTCCGTAAACAGCCATCGAACTGCACTCATAACGACCTTTTTCAAATTTGATTTGGGCATGATTCCAAATCCAACCGTTAGATTTCAAATCTCTTGTATTAATTCGAAAGCACTTTTCGATACGAACCCAAGGGTTCTAGTTTTAGGAGAATCCAACGTTCGGATCTCACGTAACGTCAATTCGAAGTCAAGGGTCAAAATTTGCGAACTACCGCGGCGCGTTCTATTCAGGCCATTAAATAAATATATATATATATATATTATATTTCGTCGATTTCCATTCAAAATGTATTTTATAAATTGTTTTAAATTCATTTTAAAAACGGTTTCAACTTCATATTCCATTTCAAATCAAAATTGAATATTCCATATCATCGATATATAAATGATAGTATTTTCAAAAAAAATCAGCTTTTGAAATCACTTCCTTTTCGATATTCATTATAAAAATGGATAAAATCGATATAAATATCGTTCGCGTCAAATGGCGTTAATTTAATCAACACGGCTTTATATATTTAAATATTTTCGTGCCTATCCCAAATCGGACATCAAAATCAGATTTTGATCTTTTGCTGAATATTATTTTAAAATATTCATTATTTTAAAATATTCGTTATTTTAAAATATTCATTATTTCTGAAATGGAATCAAGCACAGTCAATTACCATATAATTTTATTTATATGGATTTCATACAACACATGTACACAACAATAAACATAGTCAACCATCATCCAGAGTGCATTCTACGCTGCATAAGCATTAAATATAAATATTCAACACTTACACAGCTTGTCAACCAATCAATTGACATACAACTAAATATTGGGATTAGTGTATGTCCAACATCATCCCAATACCCATGTGCAGTTTCAATCAACAAATAATGAATTTTATTTGTGCAGTTGGGCGATGTGTAAAATTTATCGTCCCAATCAATATCCGTCAAATGTCTGTACATAAAGAAATCGTCCGATTTGTTTATGGATATTTATTTTATTCATATTCATGTTAAAAATTATATTTTTAACTATAAAATATTTTATTTAGCACATGAATATTTTATACAGTCCATTTCACATCACAAACACTTTTCACAATACAATCAAACATACAAGTCATCCATGGCCTGTGGACGATGGGGAACAGTTCATATATGTAGTTGTGAAATAAATAGTTGTATAAAAATAATTTTGATGAGTAGTTCTCACCTTGGGTTTCCACTCCGTTAGTTCTATATTGGACAACGGTTTGGATTTACCCGACATTTCAACTCCATCTTTCCACGCTGTTCATAAATAAAAATCACATTTTTATTTCACCGCTACATGGATAAAAATCACATTTTTATCATTTCGCTATATTTATAAAAATCAAATTTTTATATAACTAAAAATCAAATCTTTATATAAAGCCATTTACATAAAAATCAAATTTTTATGATAACACTTCATGTATAAAAAATATATTTTTATATCGCTATACATAGAATAAAAATCGTATTTTTATACTTCTAAAGATCAAATCTTTATATCCTTAAAAATCATATCTTTTTATAATTAAAATTCTACTCTTTTTCTAAATGAAAATCAAATCTTTTTGCTTGTAAAAATCAAATCTTTTATTCACTACATCATATGTAAAACTTACATATTTTTTTCGCTACTTCATATAAAGAAAAATCCAATTTTTATTTACTATCTATATAAAGAAAAATCATATTTTTATATGCATATCATATAAATAAAAATCACATTTTTATGAATCGGTTTTCCATATAAAAATCGTATTTTTATATTGTTATTTATATAATAGAATTCATACTTCCGTATGGCTAATATATAAATAAAAATCAAATTTTTATTCTCATGTCCTACATATAAAAATCACATATTTTCTATATTAAAAATCATAACTTTAATCTAATGTATTTCATATAAAAATAAGATCTCTAATCTAATTTGTTTTATATAAAAATCAGATCTTTCTACGCGGTTATGAAATTTTAAAACTGAAAACAAAATAAAATAAATGTAAATACATAGAGAGACTCACTGCTTTTCAGATTTGGGGGTTGGAGGAGCTCGCGTTGGACAGGAGAGAGAGGGAGGGTTGCGCGTCGGGGCTAAGGCTCTGGCTAGGCGGCGGTTTCTAGGGTTTCAAGGTAGTTGGCTTTGGGAAATCGAATGGAGAGAGAGGAGGGAGGAGAAAGGAGGAAGGAAGGGATGGTGTTGGCCCTACGGCGACCGACGACGGCCCACCAGCGGCGTAGGCGCGCGATGAACGGGGGGGGGGGGGGGTGGAGGGGCTGGTGGGTTATGGGATTTCTAATTTGGGGTGCGAGTTTGATTATGGGAGAGGTGATGAGGGTTAGGTTATATAATAACATATATATATGTATATATATACATATTCAATTTATTTCCAAAAAGTCAATTTTTATTTCGAAGTCTAAATCGAACTCAACGACTGCCTTCCTTCGCTAATTACCCCCATTTCGAACATAATGCAATATACTAGGTAAGCTGATTCGACTGTTTCGATTAGTATCCGTCAAAATCAAAATATAAATCTATATATTGAATATGAATGCACATTTTAATTTACCGGGGCCACATACTGATCCAAAAAACACCCAAAAAATAAATCTAGCTTTATTTTGACGATACGGTCCTAGCAAAACTAATTTCGTCAAATTTGAAGACCATTTGGAAAATGGCCATTTTCTGGTCGATCCAAATTGACTGAAACTGTCAAAGCACGTTTTCTTTTGTCACGCTCATACATTAATTCCAAAATTTATGAATTTTTGAATCTAGCAATAATTTGATATTCCGGATCTAACAAAAAGTGGTTTCGTCAAAAACGGAGGTCGTTTGCGAAATGCCTATTTTTAAGGGCTATATTTTCATAGCGACTAATCTGAATTTTCAACTGGGCATAACTTTTTATTCTCGCCATGAAATTTCAATTTTTTGGATTTGTTGAAAAGATATTTTCAAATAGATTCAAATATTTTTGGTTTCACTAAAATCCCTGGTTTGTTTTGAATCATGTACAGTCATTTGAAATTTGAAATCAAATTTTCAAACTACCGCGCCATTTTCAATTCCTTTTATAAGTAAAAATAAATATTTATATTCTAGTTTCGATTTAAATAAATTTATACGTTATAATTCTATTCAGAATAAATTTCTCGTCATTATTATTTAAAATAAATCATTTTAATTATTCAAAATTCATTAAAATTGCCAAAATAAAAATTTTAAATTGGTTCTGATTTTCCAGGTTGTTACAATCTCCCCCACTTAAAATCTTTTTGTCCTCGAAAAGGAACGAAGCTGAAAGTTGTTTAACTATCCAACTCAACTTTCAGTTTCGCTTTCATACTTCAACTTTTTAGTTTCTAATAATTTCTAATTTTTCAAAAATTTGGCTAACACCCTAAATTTTCGATTTTTTTTGCCATAACCTCCTTTGTACGGGTAGCACCGGGAAAATCTCCAAACCGCCACACAGGCCCTCTCATCTCAAAAGAAAAATAAAAAGCCAATCGGCTCATAAAATCATCCAAATCCAATAGATTAATAGACATGTACCTATTTGTCGTACATACAATTTTATTCCTCTTCTCTAGCCTCCTTGCTATGTCCTGTTCAATGTATATACATGTATATGCATGCAATCTCAAACAATTTTCAAGTCAGTTCAATATTTTGATTTGATTTGGCTAAATTTTACCTTTCGTCCACATAATGGTTTAAATGAATAATCACACAACACAACCATCAATCAATTAGTATATTAGGATTTCAAATGCATAACCTTAATGTATATTCAAAAATCATCTTTTTGATGCCAATTCACAACAATAAACCCTATCTAGTTATGGTTCTCACCAATCAATTGGAAATATATAGAAATTCCACTTTTGAAACCCGAACATAAATATTGATAATGCTGCAGCATTATCCGAATCATCCCCGAGCGACTAGAGTGTGATTCTGTTTCTATCCAGTATATTTGAGGCTTCGTATACACATTTGCAAGGCGTATATGCAAAATCTCCATATACTAGATTGTCCAAATCAATTTAAAATTAATATTCAACTACGTATAAAATGGTTTAAATTTTCAAAACAAAATTTGTTTTCGCTTTTATTTTGAAACAACACTCTTCACACTCGTTCTAGGATACTACTGATCCCATCTCTAACGAGTCATTCCCATTGGATATTACTAATCCAATCTCTAATGAGTTCTTTCGTATGGTTCTAATGTGTCTTGTTCTCGAGCTCTGTAAACCAAAGCTCTGATACCAAATGTAGCGACCCGTACTTCCCCGTAAAGGAAAGCCCGGATTGCTTTGAGGACAAGATGGATCAGAACACAAACAGAAGAACATTTCATAGCTATTACGATGATTTACATCAATGTACAAGAATATTTAGAGTATGAACAAATAAAATACATTTGATAAATATCAGAGATTTACAAATTTACAATGCAGCGGAAAATATTACAAAAACACAACTGAAAGAGATACACAGATACAAAGCTTTTCGAATATCATTCCATCTGTAAACTAGGATCCTGTGAATATAAATCTGCAAAACCAAAACTACTAGCTGCCCGTGTGGAAAATAGGGGCACCCAGAATTTTGGTTGAAACAATAAATTCCAGGTCAGTCATGTGACTGGTGTAAGAACTAAAACAGTTATTTAAAACTTCACTTTAAAAGAGAGTAAATCAAGGGACCACGCCGGATAACACGGAAAAGATTTCCTCTCAAGAATACTAGTGCATAGAATAAACAACGCAATGTTTTTTTTGGAAAAATGAAGCTATTATATGACTCAGGTCCCGTCACACAATGCAACGCAAGCCGGAGGATAGAGTTTTACCTTATAATGGCCAAACATGCTTGGTACATTTAAAACAAATAATTTTGATGCTATTATAGTGTAAAATGTATGAAAAAAACTTCAAATATAAATGTATCAATCATAGACGGCATGGGTACCATATATCATGTCGCCATACTAGGCACTACAATCAAAACCGAAATGTCATGTATTGGAAATTGGATTTCCGTCATGAGTCAAGGCAAGGGATGTACTCCTAGTCCGCTTCGAGATACTCTAGCAAATGTCTCGGGACTACACACTCTGGGTAACCTCTGGATCCTACAGTGTCAGTCCTCCCTTACGTTTGAGGATTGACAATTCCTGAACACACATTTCCCGATCCTATCGGACCTATCCATCGGCTCCGTAGAGACTGGTATAACCGAGGCGCCTCGCATTCCGACAACCACATAGGTAAAAATATAATAATGTCAGGGCTTGCAAAATGCTGACACCACCCATAGCTAGAAAGAAACGTCATGCACTCACTGCGTTCCCTTATCCCGTTTTTGACTCATACCGAGGGGTGAGGCTTGCGAGTCAACGCTATACACAAAGCGATGCTATATTAAAGCTGTGCTTTGTCATCAACCACAAGACTCTGCTTTTCAACAGAAGCCTTGATCACAGCATCTCTGCATGCCATATAGGCAATTCATGCCATGCGACTGATATCATTGATATATAACCTCTGAGCTCGTATGTCTCAGAGAAGGGAGTTAAGCAAGAGAATAAATTCTCCGCCGCCAAATAGATATATATTTAATAGAAATCAATCAACACAGAATAAAATCCAACGTCGGACACACATCCATTTACAAGTTCGTTATGGGTCTGAACAAAACTGGAGGCTTCTTACTCCTCGTCCCATATGTCCAATACATGAGAGAGGTCCTCACATATCATTTGATCTCCAAGTATGTCTGGATGATCACCATTTATTACCTCGTCTTGGGTGTACAGCCCAATAAAGACATCAGTAATCATCCAAATGATGTGAAGATCTCCGATCTTCAACCACCGTCTTCACCATCGACTTATCGTCGAATTAGTTATTCAGAATGGGTATAAACATGGCCTTTCCATATTACTCGTGTATTTAATAAACCAGTGCTATAAAAACACAACATACGCCTCGTTCCAATTCTGAATATTCTTTTATTCAAATATTCATATACTTTGGGAAAGGTTCCCATTAATTTTATCAAAGATAAATTCTTTAAATTTATTCTTTAATCTTCCTTTGGATGTCAATTCAAACCATGTTACAGATTTCCAAACTAGTCGGGATTAGCGCACCTTACCGAAGTAATCATTTGTTTAATTTCACAATTCCAACCTATTCATCCCATGGAGAAAAACTGGTAATACTCCATAACTAACACCATGGTCTTATCGGTAAAATTAATTACCATTTCCTGTTCAAATCTAATTAAAAATTTAACTATCACTAGGAGCAAAACTGGTGATACTTCATTCTCAATCATCTCCTAAATTTGATAATTTAAATTATAAATTCCCGTTTCAATCTAATTAAAGATTCATTAAAACCTCACTTAGTTTTAATCTTCCTTAAAAATCAATATTAATGATTATTTAACTTTGGAAACACAAACATGCCGCATCGACAATCTACACTGTACTATTGATTTCTACCGATATATAACCTCTGAGACCGTACGTCTCAGAGAAGGGTGTTAAGCAAGAGAATAAATTTCCCTCCACCAAACAGATATATATATTTAGCAGAGATCAACCATACAGTTCGAAATACAATGACAGACATGTAATCCTGCCTTTAATTGGGTTAAAGAACTAATGTCATTTAAAACGCAGTTCACTATAAACCCAAATCACATTCCATTAATTATGGAATCTTCACGGAAAAACAAATCAATATATAATCGATATCAATTTCCGTATCCGACTAATAATATGAATGGAATAACAACAAAGCCTTTTAAATTCCATATGTATTAACAGTCTTCCTCCACAGAAGTTCACTTCGATTATTATCAAATTGAATTCCATTCAATTCCAATTTGATATATTAAATTGGAAAACTTTACTTTGGAAAATTCTCGTTAAATCTAAATAAAAAGATTTATAAATTCCAAATCATATTTCACTGTAAATCGGGATAAAGAACGAATGTTGTTAAAAACACAGTTCACAATAAACCCAATTCACATTCCATTTTCAGTTTCAATGAAATGTTAATTAATTGGTAATTCTTCTTTAAATCTTAATTAAAAGATTTATTCTTTTCACATTGGGTTTAAGAATAGTGTCATTTAGAACACAGTTCACGACAAACCCAAAATCCCATCAGTCTCTAACTACAAATTAGTAAGAGAACAATTCCCTAAGTATTAATCCCGAAGGCCGAAACCAACATCAGATCAATGCCCAGGAAACCGTTCAACTTAGCTAATATCCAGTAAGTTTCTAATTTTCTTAACTCCATTGGGTTTAAGAACAGTATTGTTAAAGATACCATTCACGACAAACCCAAAATCCAAATTGGTATTAAATACAAGGCTCTGAATAGAAAATATATCGGCTTATATTTAATATCAAATTCGGAAACCAAAAAATATCGTTATGGAATAACGTTATATATATCTTCCAAATTCCTCCACAATATCTGTATAATCATGGAATCCAATATTGAAGTATTCCAAAGATAATTTCGATTCAAATCCATTCCAATTCATATATTGGAAATTCAGGCTATTTTTAAAACCATTTCAAATCCAATTTATTTATTTAAAAATATTGGATTTTAATTCTAGTTCATAACTAGTTCATTTGGATAAAAATATATTTTTATCTTTTCAAATATGGAATTTTTCATCCCAACTATTTCCAAATCATTTATTATGATTTTACACAAATTATTAATATTTTTATAAATTTTATCAAGGCGCATACAGTCGATTTCCGTAAACGGCCATCGAACTGCACTTACAGCGACCTTTTCCAAATTTGATTTGGACATGATTCCAAATCCAACTGTTAGATTTCAAATCTCTTGTATTCATTGGAAATCTCTTTTCGATACGAACCTAACGGTTCCGGTTTTTGGGGGAATCCGACGGTCGTATCTCCCGTAACGTCAATTCGAAGTCAATGGTCGAAATTCGCGAACTGCCGCGGTGCGGCGTGTTCTATTCAGGCAATTAAATATATATAATATATATTATATATTTATTTCGTCAATTTCCATTCAAAACGTATTTTATAAATTGTTTTAAATTCGTTTTTAAAACGGTTTCAACTTCATATTCAATTTCAAATCAAAATTGAATATTCCATATCATCGATATATAAATGACAATATTTTCAAAAGATTAGATTTTGAAATCACTTCCTTTTAGATATTCATTATAAAATGAATAAAATCGATATAAATATCGTTCACGTCAAATGGCGTTAATCTAATCAACACGGCTTTATATATTTAAATATTTTCGTGTCCATCCCAAATCGGACATCAAAATCAGATTTTGATCTTTTACTAAATATTATTTTAATGTATTCATTATTTTAAAATATTCGTTATTTAAAAATATTCATTATTTTTGAACTGGAATCATACACAGTCAATTACCATATAATTTTGTTTATATGGATTTCATACAACACATGTACACAACAACAATCAAACACATTCAACTATCATCCAGAGTGCATTCTACATTGCATAGGCATTAAATATAAATATTCAATGCTTACACAGCTTGTCAACCAATCGATTAACATACAACTAAATATTGGGATTAGTGTATGTCCAATATCATCCCAATATCCGCGTCGAGTTTCAATCAACAAATAATGAATTTTATTTGTGCAGTTGGGCGATGTTTAAAATTTATCGCCCCAATCGATATCCATCAAATGTGTGTACATAAACAAATCGTCCGATTTGTTTATGGATATTTATTTTATTCATATTCACATTAAAAATTATATTTTTAACTATAAAATATTTTATTTAACATATGAATATTTTATATAGTACATTTACATCACAAACACTTTTTACAACAAAATCAAACATACAACACGTCCATGGTCTGTGGATGACGGGGAACAGTTCATATATGCAGTTATGAAATAAATAACTATATAAAAATAATTTTGGTGAGAAGTTCTCACCTTGGGTTTCCACTCCGTTGGTTCTATATTGGACAATGGTTTGGATTTACCCGACATTCCAACTCCATATTTCCACATTGTTCATAAATAAAAATCACATTTTTATTTCACCGCTACATGGATAAAAATCACATTTTTATCACTTTGCTATATTTATAAAAATCAAATTTTTATATAACTAGAAATCAATTCTTTATATAAACCCATTTACATAAAAATCGCATTTTTATGATAACACTTCATGTATAAAAATTATATTTTTAGTACGCTATACATAGAATAAAAATCGTATTTTTATACTTCTAAAGATTAAATCTTTATATCGTTAAAAATCAAACCTTTTTATAATTAAAAATCTAATCTTTTTCTAAATAAAAATCAAATCTTTTTGCTTGTAAAAATCAAATCTTTTATTCGCTACATCATATGTAAAACTTACACATTTTTTTGCTACTTCATATAAAGAAAAATCCAATTTTTATTTGCTATCTATATAAAGAAAAATCATATTTTTATATGCATATCGTATAAATAAAAATCACATTTTTATGAATCGATTTTCTATATAAAAATTGTATTTTTATATTGCTATTTATATAATAAAATTCATATTTCCATATGGCTACTATATAAATAGAAATCAAATTTTTATTCTCATGTCCTACATATAAAAATCACATATTTTCTATATTAAAAATCACAACTTTAATCTAATGTATTTCATATAAAAATTAGATCTCTATTCTAATTTGTTTTATATAAAAATCAGATCTTTCTACGTGGTTATGAAAATTTAAAACTGAAAACAAAATAAAATAAATGTAAATACATAGAGAGACTCACTGCTTTTCGGATCTGGGGGTTGGAGGAGCTCGCGCTGGGCAGGAGAGAGGGGGGTTGCGCGTTGGGGCCGAGGCTCTGGCTAGGCGGCGGTTTCTAGGGTTTCGGGGTTGTTTGCATTGGGAAATCGAATGTAGAGACATGAGGGAGGAGAAAGGAGGGGAGGGTTGCGGCCCCACGGTGGTCGGCGGTGGCCCTCTAGCGGCGCAGGCGCATGATGAACGGGGAGGCACTGGTGGGTTACGGGATTTCTTATTTGGGGGTGTGGGTTTGATTACGGGAGAGGTGATGAGGGTTAGGTTATATAATAATACATATATATTCAATTATTTCCAAAAAGCCAATTATTATTTTGAAGTCTAAATCAAACTCAACGACTGCCTTCTCTAGCTAATTACCCTTATTTCGAACATAATGGGATATACCCGGTAAGCTGATTCGACTGTTTCGATTAGTATCCGTCAGAATCAAAATATAAATCTATATATTGAATTTGAACGCACATTTTAATTTACCGGGGCTACGTACTAATCCCAAAAATTCCTGAAAATAAATCTATCTTTGTTTTGATGATGCGGTCCTAACAAAACTAATTTCTTCAAATTTGAAGACAATTTGAAAAATGACCATTTTCTGGTCGATCCAAATTGACTGAAACTGTCAAAACACGTATTCTTTTGCCACGCTCACATATTAATTCCAAAAATTTTGAATTTTGGAATCTATCAATAATTTGACATTCCGGATCCAAAAAAGTGGTTTCATCGAAAACGGAGGTCGTTTGCGAGATGGCTATTTTTAAGGGCTATATTTTCATAGCGACTATCCTGAATTTTCAACTGGGCATAAATTTTTATTCCCGTTATGAAATTTCAATTTTTCAGATTCATTGAAAAGATATTCTCAAATAGATTCAAATATTTTTGGTTTTACTAAAATTCGGTTTGTTTTAAATCCTATGCATTCATTTGAAATTTGAAATCGAATTTTCAAATTACCGCACCATTTTCAATTACTTTTATAATTAAAAATAAATATTTATATTCTAACTTCGATTTAAATAAATTTAATCGTTCTAATTCTATTCAGAATAAATTTCTCGTCGTTATTATTCAAAATAAATCATCTTAAATATTAAACAATTCATTAAAATTGCCAAAATAAAAATTTTAAATTGGTTCTGATTTTCCGGTTTGTAACAAATTTACTACATAGTAGAATAGGTGTTCATTTTAAAATACATTAAAATGAACTTTAAAATATATTTGCCAAATTGTATTTAGTTTGGATTGACCTGAAATATGCTTTTTGTATATTTATTATAGAATACATAAACATTATTCTTGGATTATACTATTCTAGCTTTAAATGGGTTGATATTAAATTAGTTTTTTAATACAGGGTTCGGTTGGGTTAAAATAAGGTTGGATTAAACAAAATATCAAACCCGACTCGTATATAGTATAGGTTACAAATTGTAACCCATATCCGACCCGAACTAGGATCGGCTGGGTTAGGTCAGATTGGTGGATCGCGTCGGATTGGATATGGGTTGTGTGCACCCCTAATACTTGTAATGTTGCATGTCTTTTTACCACTCGAGAAGTCTTATAATTGTTGCCATTAGTCTTATTTCTATGTTACCGTAAAAATATAATTCACGTTAAAAAAAAAAATCAAAATAAAAAATTATGAATATCCATTTTACTTGAGATTTAAAACATTTTAAATTATTACTTTCCTAAACTTAGATTCACTTTTGAAAAAATTTAGCTTTTTTCAGTTTAAGATCGAAAACTACAAACTTATGAAAATATTTGATTTCGATAGTGAAAAATAGACACGATGACAAACTTTGAAAAAAAAATTAGATCGAATAACGCAAAGTTTTTTAACCAGCATTTGGTGTAGTATAAACAATGAATATAGTACTATTTGTATCTAGCATTTTACTTCAACCTAATTTTTTCTGGAGTTTGTTTTTCAAATTAAAAATGAAAGTTGATGTCACTCAACTTAATTTATTTCGAAGTTTGTCCTACCTCATAATTATTTCTTTAAAATTAAATTTTTGGAAATTTAATTCATGAAAACTTATTATTATTATTTTTCAAAAATTGAAATCTTTGAAAATAATAAAAATGAATTTAATTGTTTTAAAAATAAATACCTTTGAATAATTATCCATTATTCATGTTTATTCGTAATGAGATGAAGTTGATTGCTAAAATGATGATGAGGTTGTTATGACTAGTTATGATAAATGTTTGCTTTTGGATGTGTCTGGTGAGCCGATGAAACATGTGTTAAGGAATGGTGATTGATTCTATTTTCTAGTTGCATCCTAGAGCAGTTCGGCAAGTACTTAAAATTCAGAAACTTCTTTGACTAATAAGTCAAAATACGAGATAATGATCATATTTTATAACTGGTTTCAACAAGTTATTTTATTATTTTGACTTAACAATCAAACTGCATTCATGCTTTCACTTATAAAACACAACCTTAAACTAATTATAATTTATTATTTAAATATCCTTGTTAACTCCACTGCAAAAACATTGTTTAAGAATAGTGTGTGTTTACATTTACAAAATGATGGATAGGATGGTGTTTTACTATGGATCGGGCATAATATTATGATCGATCGGGCATAAATTCTATGATGGACCGAACTTGTATTTCATCTATGGATCGGGCATATATTATGTGTATGGATCGGCTGCTCTCTGATATGGATCGGGCATCTTCATTGTATGCTGGATCGTGTAACATGCATAATGTAAACATGTGCACATTGCACTAACATGTGCACATTATAACACTAAAGCTCCAGATTGTATGAAATGAATGGGCCATGAGTTAAAACTGCAGGAATCATGTATATGCATATATATTGTGTGGATGGTCCGAACAGTGATGGCATTACCCAATGCATTTAACTAAAATGATGCAAACAGGTGATGGGTTGCTCACTGTCGGCTTGTTGCATCTACGGGTCGTTGCATCTTCGGTTGTCTGCGAAATGAGCTGTTGGGTCCTCCAAAGAATTGCATGGGTCGTTTCTTCTATGTGTCGTCTTCAAACATAGGCAAAAATATTATATATAGCCAGACACTTATAAGGTGGAGAAACCATGTATGTATAAACACGAAGCATGGCTTGATGACGTGGCCTAATTTTTCCCAATGATGGATCGCATATACACTACACGAAAACAACAAATTTGGCACACCAGGATGCGGAGATTTGAGGCTTAAAGCCGTATCAAATCTCATTTGCTACAACTCTACCAATTTGTAGCTCCCACAACACTTAAAATCTAACTGTAGATGGGCAAAGCTTCAGATTAGTTAATTTGATATGGGTTTGAGCTGTATCAAACCTACATCTTATTTTTGCTCCATCCTTGATTGCTAAAGGCTTGCCAAATTTCAGTAAAACATTTTCTAGGCCACCCATTTCACTTTCCAATTTTAAATCTTCCTCCCAAAAATAGAGAAATCCATAAACAAAAGAAACCCTGAAAATTCCTCTTTCTAATCTGATTCCTTCTTCTACTCCTTCTGATCCTCTATTATCTCGACAAAAGATATGTTAAATTTAGGTGATACAAATCACAAATAGATGGAAATTAAATATTTATTTAATATGGAAATGCATGAATTAATTGATTGCATTTGCATGAGATGGAAAGAAATAAATGCCGGAATTAATTTCTTCCATCTCTGCTAAAGAAACGGATTGATTTACTTCCTATATTTGCACATTTATTGCTATGGTAATTTGCCTCTAATATATTATTACCATATGTTGGTAATTTAATTGATAACTCACATAGATTTGCACTGGCTATATATTGAGGGGTATACTTTAGTGTAAACCCATCCTGGCATGGAGCCAGTGATCCGTAATGGTGTCTCTTCTTGTTAAGACTATTTGAGGTTTAGATATGTAAACTCTTATTTTGTAATCTCTTGTAATTCTCTCATGTGGAATAAAATCTCTCTCTTTTGGACTGGATGTACACTATCTTGATGGTAGTGGAACCAATATAAATATTGCGTGTCTCTTTGTTTCTTCATTATAGTTATTTACTATTTGTTTGATGTAATAAAATAATTGATGTCAAATTAGATTGATGTTCAATTAGCAAATCTAGATCTTGTTTATTATGCTTCTGCATTCGTGCAATCTTCTCGCACAACAGACTGGTATCAGAGAAAGGTGATTTGTTTTAAATTGTGCATCAATTATTTCTACAAGGTTGGTAGATTGAGTGGTGATCATGCTATTACTATTTTGGGAGAAAAGGAGACTTTGGTGGCCAAAAATATTTTGTTAGAGAAGAGTGTTCCAGGCTTGCAACTTTGATGTAGCTTGAGCTTTGAATTCTCTTTATGGTGGAGTTATATGTTAGAATGCGACATGACCAACCATAGAAAAGAGACTTCGTAGATCATAGCTTGGAGAAATTGCTTAGAGGTGGCATCGACCAAAGACGAACCGCTGGAGGTGTTAGCGACCTTTCCAAGTGTTTGAGAACTGTATAACTTCAAATTAAGTTGAGAAATTCTCGCATTGTATGAGAGATAAAGAATTTCGTGCGTTGAAGAGACCATTGGATTTAGAAATTGTATCTGATGTAGCTGATTTTGGTGACGGATTTTGACACCACTCAGATTTATCGACTTTTTGATGTCGTCTTGGAGAGTTCAGTTCATGGAGCTAATTTTGGCGGATTTTGTAACACCCCGTATGTTGAATAACTTACTATAATATAAAAAAGGGCAGAATTAAATTTAAAAATCTGAATCAGGGGAAATGGGCCATGCCATTGCGTTCGTCTCAGAAAAATACGCGAAATAGAGTCCGAGTTTTCGAAAATCGGAGTCCGTATGACCCAGTTAAGGCCCGAAGAAGTTTTCAGAAATTCAAAACAGGTTTAAATATAAAAATTCAAACATTTCAGAAGTGGCGGGAAAATTCCCGCCAAACCCAGGGAGTCGACCTGGGGGTCGACTGGGGAGTCGACCAGCCTACCAGGTCGACTGGGGAGTCGACCCTAGTGTCGACCTAGGGGTCGACCTCCCTGGTCGAGCCCAGGTGACCTGGGTGCATCAGTATGGCTTTTGGGCTGTGTTTTGGTGGCTAGGACGTGATCTGACGGCTCTAATCTGATTTAGGGTTAATCTAAGGGCCTAAAACACCTAACTAATCTATAAATACACCCTAAGACTACCCTAATTCATACTAAAAATAGCTACAACACCGTTATGCCGTCAAAATGCAACTTGAAGGAGCCTCCATCAATCTAAAGAGGAAGATAGCTTCTCAAATCAATCTCTAATCAACTCTAGCAACTTAATCTTCTTCTTAGGAGTGCTAATCAACAAGTTGTGAGTTTTCTATAGCCTTAATAACCAATTGTTGAAATGATTATGATAGGATATAATGAGGTTATGACTATGAATGTGGATCAATGCAAGATTATGTTATCATATGCTATGTGTTTGTGATGTTATGCAAGTTATGCAAGTTATGTGCTATATGTTCATGAAGTTATGCAAGTTATGCAAGTCATATGATACATGTTCATGATGTTATGCAAGTTATGCAAGTCATATGCTATGTGATCATGATGTTATGCAAGTTATGAAAGTCATATGCTATGTGATTATGATGTTATGCAAGTTATGCAAGTCATATGCTATGTGTTTGCGGTGTTATGCAAGTCATATGCTATGTGTTTATGATGTTATGCAAGATATGAAAGTCATATGAGAAACATTGATCCATTATGAAACCATGATATGCAAGTTTGGTGTATGATTATATGCTAGTTCATACATGATATGTTATGCAAGTTTGGTGTATGATTATATGCTAGTTCATACATGATATGTTATGCAAGTTTGGTGTATGATTATATGCTAGTTCATACATGATATGTTATGCAAGTTTGGTGTATGATTATATGCAAGTTCATATATGACATGTTATGCAAGTTTGGTGTTTGATTATATGCATGTAACATGTGTGAGTTTACACCTTAGTATGATATGCATACATATGCAAGTTAACCCCTTTGTATGTCATACATACATATGCAAGTTTACCCCTTTGTACGACATAAATAACTTATGCAAGTTAACCTCTTTATGACATATGTGATTCATGCAAGTTTGGGTTGATTATTTATGCTAGTTGGGTTGATGCTATATGCATGTTGACACCTTTAAACCCATGTTGATATTAATGTTATGCAAGTTGAACCCATTGTATTTGTGATGAATCTTCCCTTTTATGTCATGTTGGCGAATTACGTGGGGAACGATGGGGTTAATATACATATTAATGAAATGGTGTGAAGTTGGTATGATTATGCATACCATAAAGTAGATGGACATAATTGAGTCAATTATGTACATCGTTAAAATTGGAATTAATTAGGGAAAATTAATTCGAAATATGGGGGTGATTAATTAGGTGTAATTAATCGACTAAGACACGAGGTTGGACCATTTTGTAGCGTAAGACTGCCCGGAACCGACCGGCAAATCCAGCGGCTACAAATGATTGGCCCAATGTGAGAGGTCTTAGGCACAAACTAAATACGTGACAAGTGTATAGACACGAGGTTAGACTCGGTTATGGCATAAGGCTGCCCGGACCCGACCGGCAAATCCAGCTGCCATAAAAGATAGTCTAATGTGAGAGGTCTTTACAACGGTTACGTTCTTAATCAATTGAGAAACACTTAACCATATTAGCATGTAGTGGGATTATGTACTTATGTTTTAACGAGAAGGATATTTTGTACTTGACTCTTGTTGGTTTTTGAGATGTAACCAAACATGTTTACCTTCTGCTGCAATGAAATGATGTTTTTAAATTTCAAGTATTACTTATATCTGTCTTGTTGTAATTTTTCAGTTCTATATTCACTTAAATACTCCACCGAAGCTAAGGCCTTCCCTTTGTGAGTGACCTTAGCGGGTGTGGGGTGTTACACGTGGTATCAGAGCTTAAGGTTACCAGAACAGATAAAACTTTTAGAAAATTTATTTTTCTAAAAACATTTTTGGAAGAAGTATTTTCAAAAACATGTCTTTTAAGAGAAAAGTTTTTGAAAGAAAAGAACATAATCCCCAAGAGCCATATATCCTTCCTTCGATTCTCCGTTTTGAATCTCTTCCTCTTTCTCTTTTTGAATTTCCCCTCCGCGTAGAGATGTCTTTTTATGATAAATAAGGACTTACGCATGAAGGACGGAAGAACCACTTCAAGGGACTAAGACGTTTGCCAGGCTAAGAAGTTAGTCCAAGGAGGTGGAGGGCTTATAGGTACCTTTAAGATGGACGAGAGAGGAAGGTTCAAATAGCTATTAGGTAAATAAAGGACGAAACCTCATCGTGTTAAGAAGGCCACGAAAGGAGAATGTGAAGGGGAAGGCTAGTTGTTTTGGAGAAATAGGACACCTTGGGGTTGTCCAAAGAGGTAAGGACGAAGTACAGGATCTTCTGGAGGGTAGATGTATTCCCTCACGACGGGTATACCTGATGGGGGTAGGACCGTCTAAGTTGAAATTTGGTTCTCTCGATCATCCTGTTCGAACTTTATTCGACTATAGTGCACCACATTCGTTTATCTCATCATCATTAGTTGAGTCACTGCGCCTAGACACCAGTTTAGTAGATGATCCCGTGGTTGTTTCAAACCCAATTGGGGGCTCCACTTATTTGTCCATGATATGTTTGGGTTTGAAGATCCTCATACTTAGCATTGAGTTTAGATGTGATGCTTTTGTTTTGGGCTTCACGGGCTATGGGTTGATTTTGGACATGGACTGGTTATCCAGTAATGGTGCCGTTCTAGATTGCGAAAGGAGAGTTGTTAGGCTCATGACCCGCTTGGGGAACACTCTCGAGATCTCTTGTAATCCCATAGATTCTGTTATGCTAAGTTATCTTGAATCGCTTGACACTTCGGTCGAGAGTTTGCGATCTGTTAGAGTGGTCCGGGAATACTCGGATGTGTTTGAGGAGGTGAAGGGCTTACCTCCGAAGCGGGAGATAGACTTCCGAATATATCTGGTGGAAAATGCTAAGCAAGTATCTTTGTCAGTGCGCCACATGGCTCCTCGTGAGAGGAGGGAACTCCATAAGCAAGTAGGGGAGCTGCTTGGGAAGGGGTTCATAAGACAAAGTATATCGGAGTGGGGTGCTCCTGTAGTTTTTGCCACGAAGGTGGATGGGTCCCTCAGACTTTGTGTAGATTAAAGAGAACTCAACAAGCTCACAAAGAAGAATAGACACCCATTGCCGAGGATTGATGATCTTTTTGATCAGTTGGTTGGCGCCCCAGTGTTTTCGCAGTGGGACTTGGCCACGGAATTTCATCAGTTGGGAGTGACTGAGGATAGTATAGAGAAGACCGCCTTTAGGACTCCGGATGGTTTCTATGAGTGGCTTGTGATGCCATTTGGTTTGACGAACGCCCCCGCATACTTTGTTGATCTGATGAGTAGAGTGTTCAGGGAGTACCTAAATAACTTCGTAGTGGTCTTTGTGGATGACATCTTGGTCTTTTCTAAAAAGCGAAATAAGTTTTCGTGTGTGCTGAATAAGTTAAGCAAAGCCAGTTATTTGATCAACGGTGGTTTTGGAGCGAGACTGGCAAGGACATCCAGAGTTGGACAAGGGCTTAATCATTTAGCCGTTTTACTAGTATCATCTCACGTAGGTCGCCTGAATTCGAAGGAGGTATCCCTTGGGTGTTTGTCTGATATTGGTTTAGGCCTTTGGGGCTTGCACTTGGGGGATGTCGAGTTCGACTAGGATGGTCTGCGTGAGAGATGGATAGTTGTTACGATTTTGTATGGGAGAATATCCTGGTTTTCTCCAGAAGTGGATAAAATCATACCCTACATCTTAGGGAAGTGTTGGAGACTCTTTGAGCGCATAGTCTTGAGACAGCAAAGGTGGATGGAGTTCTTAGCATCCTATGATTTCGAGATAGCGTACACCCCAGTAAGGGTAACGTGGTGGCGGACACCTTGAGCAGAAAAAGGTTGTCCTTGAGTCCATTGTTCGTGGAACAACGAAGCTTGGAATTTATCTCGATGTTTGATTTCAGATCTTCCGTTGACTTTATACTTGGTTTGCTAGCATCCTTCGAGGTCAGACCTACTATTTTGAGACGGATTGGCGAGGCACAGCGGGACGACCCACAGTTGGTTGAGTTGGTAGAGAGGCTCATAAGGGGGAAGTCGTCCAGCCATTTGAGTAGGTACACCCTAGACGATAAGGGGTGCTTGCGTAGAGATGGTAGACTTTGTGTACCGCAAGAAGAGGGTTTGAGGAAGGCTATTCTTGATAAGGCGCATCGTTCTAGGATGACCATTCATCCCGGTGGGGATAAGATGTACCAAGACATGAAGCGAGTTTTCTTTTGGGCCGGTATGAAGAAAGATGTGGCCGAGTATGTCGCTAGATGCTTGGTGTGCCAACAGGTGAAAGCGGAGCAAAAGAAACCCGGTGGGTTGCTTCACCCATTGGAAGTTCCGCAATGGAAGTGGGATAGCATCTCAATGGATTTTATTGATGGGTTACCTAGATCGAGGAAGGGTAATACGGGAATTTGGGTTGTGATAGACAGACTTATTAAGAGTGCCCATTTCATACCCGTGAAGAGCAACAGGACTGCTCCATGGCTAGCTTCAGTTTATCTTCGAGAGATAGTTCGGTTGCATAGGGAACATTACGTATTCCATGTGTCACATTTGAGGAAGTGCCTACATGAGACCGCAGAGGTGGTAGAGCTGTAACAACCCGGAATTTTGGAAGCAATTTAAAATTTTTATTTCAGAAAAATTATTAGAAAAAAATTCCATTATTAAATAATAATAATAAAAAGTTTTTAAATAAAATTAAGACGTTATTAATGAGATTTATTAATAATATGTTGAGATGTCCGCTTTAATACTTTCCTTGCCTATTCAAAGTGTAACGTTCATCAATTAATAAATTCTTTACGAATAGTTGCATTCATTTTCAATGCCTTCCCCTCATCGTTATTTTCTTAATGCAACATTAAAAATAAACATATGTGAAAAAGAAATGTATTGATATGAAATTTTACATTTTTAATGTATATACAACATGAAAAATAAAGCATTTTGAAATAAAATGTATTGGCATTGGAATTTACACTTTTAACGTAAATGAAACATTGAGAATGTTTTGACATTCAAATTTACATTTTTGATACATTATAAAAAAGATTCATTGTATAATAAATTGTGTTCACATTAGGAACTATATTTTAATGTAAAAGACGAATCTTTAAAAAAGGGATTCATAGTTTGATAAAACGTTTTAACGTAATAAAAATGTTTTAACAGTAGAAAACGTACATTTGTTTAATATTACCATTTACATGTTAGAGAGATAGAAAATGTGCATTTATTAAATATTAACGTTTACATGCAAACAAAGTTATAAACTTTCTAACAATTGGCATTAAACAATAAGATCAAGCATTAATTACATTCCCATTTTCTCTCTCTCCCTATGTTTTTCTTTGAATTTTTGAATAGGTTCATTAAATACTGAAACGTTAATATTATACATTTCGAAAATTGAAAAGTAATATAGATGTGTATCTTAGCAATGTTGGTTGCAGTAATAATGATATATGTATTTAATTGAAATTTCATACCTATTGTTTATATATCGTAGTAAAAAAAAAATATGAGTTGGAATAATTAGATGACAACCCTTTATTTTCTTCCTAGAAATAGAAATTTAGAATTTAATGTTTAGACGAATTGGAATTCCTAAATAATAATAAAAAAATGTGTAATCAATGGTTTTAGAAAGAGAACCATATGTACAAATGAGTTTAAAATTTGTGCATGGTAGTTAAAGATATTAAGGGTGGGTCCCTCCTTTGATTTATATCATAGTTATCTTTTGTCCCCATTTCATGTATCATCCCTTTTAAAAGTTCCACCTACCACTACTTTCTCATTTCTACCTACCATCTCATATGGTTGTTTTCCCTTACCATTTATAACCTGCCATTATCTATAGTCTATATTCCAATTATCTCGTTTTCTCAATCAATTACTTTTGAATTTTGAATATGAGATAAATACGCCACCTCATCTAATTTATTTCTTTTGTATCGTACAACATGTGAAGGGACACAAATGAGAAATAAATAACACATCTTTCTTAATTTCCTTTCTCATTATTTTTCTTCTTCTCTACTATTGTCTTCTGTAAATTTTAGATCTTCTTCCTCCTTTCTACATAAAATGTCTTTCTACTTTTATCAGCCTCCTCTTCCCTAAACTTCATGGTATCCTCTTCTTCTTAAAATTTTGTCCAGCCTCCTTCCCAAAAATAAAGGATTTTCAATTTCAAATTCACTGCTTAAGATGGTCGCTTATTTCTTGTCTTCATCAATCCAGACAAGGTGTGATTTTCAAATAAAAAGAGTTTTAAATTTATTAATTAATTAAAATATGTAATTAATCATCGTATCTTTTTCCATACGAGCACGGGATCGCGTGATTCCGGATCTGTTGAAATCGTAAAATTGAAATCTAGGCGATGGAGCAAACTTGAACAGAAAAGGAATCGTACGACGAAGCTCTACAATCATAGACTGCAAAAGGGACAATTCTAAGCAGTTGAGATTTTGACAAATTCGCAATGAATGTGAGATATCTCTAATTTTAAAATAACTAATAAATTTATTTATTTCTATTTATTTATATTTGTATACTTTAGATCTGTTTTGTGTGATCATATTTGTGATGGTTGATTTTGTGTTTGCAATGAATAGTCTAGATCCATGTGATTGTCACTTATTCTATGTTATACACCTTATTTAGAATTGAATGGAAAATTTCCAACTCAAATAAAAGAAAATGTTTGATATTATTTATACATCTAGTTTAGAATTGAATTGACAAATTCTCAATTTAAAATAGAAAATGTTTGTCACCATTTGCATGTCAAAACCTTACTTAGATCTGAATTGATTTACTTTTCAATTCAAAATAAAAGAATATGTTGACACCAAAGTTTACAATCTTGTGATGATTTAATTATAAACAAAATTCCTATTTTTGTTTATATGCTTACATGACGCCAAATTTTACCTTTCGTGATGTTAGAAATTAATTAGAACAAAAATCTCTATTTTTGTGTATTTATTCAAATGACACCGAATTGGACATTCTGCGTAATTAGAAATGGTTAAGACAAAAATCTCAATTCTTGTTATTAGTTTCGTGACGCCAAATTTGTCACTTGTGATATTGGTCAATGGTTAAACAAAAACCGTTGTAATTGAACGTTGAGTATGTGACGCGAAACTTGACATTTGTAAATTGTGAAATTAGATTACAAAAATAGAAATTTACCAAAGATTATATTTTGTTTACATTTTTCAATGCGAACAAAATATTAAATAAATAAAGTAAAAAAAAAGTTTACTTTGACAAAAAAATGTCAAAAATAGAAATTATCAAAATTTACTTTTTATTTTATTTACATTTTCATAATGTAAATGACACTTGAAACAAAATTTACTTTTGCTTTATTTACATTTTCAGAATGTAAATGAAACTTGAAACAAAGATTTACTTTTTATTTTCACTTCATGATATGGATATGAATTGAAATAAAAACTTACATTTTTTTTTTGTGTTCTCAATACACAAATAGAACTTGGAAACAAAGCCTACTTTTGTTTTCCATTTTATATTGTAAATAACATTGGAAATAAAGTTTACTTTTTATTTTATTTACACTTATATGATGTAAATATGAATTGAGACAAAATCTTCTTTTTATTTTTATTTGCAAAATATAAATAACATTGTAAACAAAGTTTACTTTTTATTTTGTTCACATTTGTATAATGTAATTAACACTTAAAACTTATATTTTCATTTGTGTCTTAAAACACAAATAAAACTTGAAACAGAAATTTTACTTTTTATTTTCACTTTAAAACGTGGACATGAATGGGAATAAAAACTTACATTTTCATTTGTGTTCTTAAAACACAAATATGACTTGAAACCAAAATTTACCTTTTTATTTACGTCTTATAATGTAAATAAAACTTGATAATAAAATTTACCTTTCTATTTATAATTTACAATGAGAGAATAAAACTTGCTTTTGATTTTGCAGGCACAAGTGCAAACAAACTTTTTTAAAAATAAGAAAATTACTTTTTGTTCGCATCCACAATTGCGAACAATTTATAAAGATTAAAAATTCACTTTTCGTTCGCATCCAAAAATGCGAACAAAATCATTGTAATAAGAAATTAGCTTTTTGTTTTGCATCCACCAATGCGAACAAACATTAGAATCAAAACTTACTTTTGTTTGCATTTACAATGTAAACAAACCTTTCAAAATAAAATTCACCTTTTTGTTCGCATTCACAATGCGAACAAGATGTTAGAAATAAAATTTACTTCTTTTTTATCCGCATTCATAATGCGAATAAATCACGATTTATAATGAATACACATTTTGTTTGCATTTTCTATTGCAAACAAATATAATTTGAAAAGGTGTAAAAGTATCATTCTCACTTTTCGATTAAGAAGTTAATCTTTTTGTTTGCGTTTACTATACAAACATTTACATAGCAAATTAAGTCATACTTTTATTTGTGTTTTTAACACAAATATTCACATTTAAAAGAAGTTAATCTTTTATACTTGCAATCACAATGCAAGTAATTCATAAGAATAGAAATCATTCTTTTATACTTGCATTTACATTGCAAGTATTTCATAAGAATAGAAATCATCTTTTATACTTGCATTTACAATGTAAGTATTGCATAAGAAAATAAAACCATTCCTTTTTACTCGCATTTACAATGCAAGTATTGCATAAGAAAATAAAACCATTCTTTTTACTCGCATTGATAATGCAAGTATTGCGTAGGTAAATAAAGTCGTTCTTTTTATTCGTGTTTCAACACAAATATATGTATAGATAAAAAAAACATTCTTTTTATTTGCATTCACTATGCAAATATTTACATAGAAATAAAGTACTCTTTTTATTTGTGTTATTAACACAAATATTTACATAGAAATAAAGTACTCTTTTTATTTGTGTTATTAACACAAATATTTACAAAGAAATAAAGCACTCTTTTTATTTGTGTTATTAACACAAATATTTACATAGAAATAAAGCACTCTTTTTATTTGTGTTATTAACACAAATATTTACATAGAAATAAAGTACTCTTTTTATTTGTGTTAATTTTTACATAGAAAATAAATCACTCTTTTTATTTGTGTTGTTAACACAAATATCTACATAAAAGTAAAGCACTCTTTTTATTTGTGTTCTTAACACAAACATTTGCATAGAAAATGAAGTCATTCTTTTTGTGTGTTCTTAACATAAAAATATTACATAAGAATAAATCATCTCTATATTTGTGATCTTAACACAAATACATATAGGAAAATGAATGCCTTTTTAACTTTGTCCTTTGACACAAATATTAACATAGAATAGAATTCATCCTTTTATTTGTATTCTCCAATACAAATAGGTCTCAGAAATAAAAGTGCGTCTTCTATTTGTACACTCTATTGCAAATGAAACTTAGTAATAAAAGTTACGTATTTTTATTTACATCCCTCGATGTAAATAAACATGAAAGAAAAGTACAATTTTTATTTGCGTTCCACAACACAAATAAGATTTGGAAATGAAATATGAAGTTAAGAGTTATATTTCTATGATTGGTAAAACACATTTTGTTCGACATTAAACATGAATGTGTGTGTTAAGTAGACAGTTCATTCTTTACTGGACATGTTACCTATGTTAATATTATCGCCAAATGATTTATATTCATAAATATAAATAAGAATAACGAAAAATCATTATTCAATACTATTAATGATATTAAATGGTTTAAAACTTTATGTATATACGATAATCATTTGAAAAGACCGAGCCCATCTCATTTCAAATAATCATACGGCGATATCCAAATGGAAGAGTTGAAGACGACGGTCGAAGACCGACGATCTTCAAGGCGGATAGTTGTATTGCTATTATTGGCCTTGATGGGAGTAGCTACCTTGATGGGTTGATGGTAGTGATCATCCGAACGTTCTTGTTGATTGTACGGGTTTGGCTTTCGCTCAGACCCAGAGCATAAGCTTATTAATGGATGCATGTCTGACGTTGAATTTTAATCTATGAAAATTGATTTCTATTAATATACAACCATTGGTGGCTGAGAATTTATTTTCTTGCTTTAACACCCTTAGTGGTTGTGTATTAATAGTTATGAATTGCATGGCGTGAAATGTCAACGTGGCACGCCAAGATGTAAATGATCAAGGCTTTGTTGCAAAGCAGAGCCTTGTGGGATGATCAAAGCATAGTCTATTTAGGCATAGCTTTGTGTAACGTGACTTCGCGAGCCTCACAGCCCGGTAGAGTCTAAAACGGGAGAAGGGAACGCAGGGAGTGCACACGTTTCTCTCTAGCTAGAGTGGTGCCAGGGACCTACCAGCGCTGGCATTTATTCATTGTGGTTGTTGGATTTTTCGAGGCCTCGGTTTATGCGGTCGCCACTGGCCGTATTATAGGTCCAAAAGGACCGGGAAGCGTGTGTTCAGGAATTGCCAATCCATTAAGTGTTAACGTATGGACCGGCCCTACAGGATCCAAGGGTTGGACAGAGTACCAATCCTGGGGCATTTGCTAGAGTGTCTCGAATCGGTAAGGATCTCCTCCCTAGCCTTGACTCAGATGGAAACCCAAATTTCCAATACGACATCACGCGGTTTTGATTGTATACCTATATATGGCGACATAGTGGGATGGGGCACTCATGCCGTCTAGGATTGATACATTTACTTTGATGTATTTCAAATTGGTTGCACACTATTATTATATAATACTGTGTTTATCATATCAAGCATCTTTTGATCATTATATGGTAAAACCCTATCCTCCGGTTTGCGTTGCATTGTGTGATGGGACTTGGGTCTTATAATGGTTTCATTTTTTCTAAAAAGCATTGCGTTATTTTGACGATTTACTTTAGTCATGCACTGGCAATCCATAGGAGAAAACCCGTTCCGCGAAGGTGGCGTGGTCCTGTGGTTAGCCTTATTATATTATATAGGTTAAGTAGAATTCTCACACCAGTCCCATGACTGACCTGTAGTTTGTCCACTGGCAAACTCGGGTGCCCATATTTTCCACACGGGCAGTCGAGTAGCTATTTTTGCAGATATATTAAGCAGGATTCTGGGTTGAAGCTTAAAGCTGTGTCCAGAGATAGAGAGTCTTCCGCTGTGTTCTTCCGTTGCAGTATATTACATTTTTTGTATTTACCTTCCGCTGTATTATGTTTAATGTACTCTGATATATTCTGTACTCTGATGTAACATTTATTATTGATGTTATAAAAGTCTGCTGTTATTTGTTCTGATGTGTTGTATGCCTAGAGTTAATGCATTCGAGAATTTCTAACTTTTGGGTCAGACCTGTGTGGTTTATGGTCGATCCAACGGGTAGGAATTTTCGAGTCATTACAGTTGGTATCAGCGCTCTGGTTAGCTCAAATCTTTGGGGTATAATTCGTTAGAACTAAACAAAGACTCATCAGAGGTTGGATTAGTAATATCCAATAGGAAAACTCATTAGAGATAGGATCAGTAGTATCCTAGAATGAGTTCAGAGTGAAAATTTATAATTAACGTATTTGTAATTTTATATATAATTAGATTTTAGAAAATATGATTTTTGATATATAAAAGCTTTATATTTTTGAAAATTTAATCAACTAATTGATTGATGATTGTGTCGTGTATATATATAGTTCAACTAATAAATTATTAATGAGACGACCCGAAATCCCGTTCACAATGCAACGCAAACCGGAGGATAGAGTTTTACCTTATAATGGCCAAAATATGATTGATACGAATAAAACAAAGGCAATTGATATTATTGCTAGTGTTAATATGTTTTGAAAACAATTTCAAATCATAACTATCAATCATAGACGGCATGGGTACCATATATCATGTCGCCATATATATATATACAATCAAAATCGCACGATGTCGTATTTGGAAATTGGATTTCCATCATGAACCAAGGCAAAAGATAGTGCTTACCGAATTCGAGACAATCTAGCCCATGTCTCAGGCCCAGACTCAGGTGGGCCCTTGGATCGTCAGGGCCAGTCCACCGATGTGGATTATTATGCCTGAACACTACGTTTCTCCGCCCTTTGGGGCATAAACGAGCCAACGAATGACTCCATCGGACCCGGATCGTCCGATCAAACCGAGGCGCCTCGCAACAGCAACAACCACATAGGTGAAAAGTATATAAATGTCAGGGCTGGTAGGTCACTGACACCACCCTAGCTAGAATGAAACGCAGGCCCTCCCTGATGTCCTCTCCCGTTTTAGGTTCATACCGGGGTGTGAGGCTCGCGAATTTACGTTATACACAAAGCTACGCCACACAGGCGGTGCTTTGATCATCACCACAAGACTTTGCTTTTCAACAGAAGCCCTGATCACTGCATCTTAGCATGCCACACAGAATAAATCCTATGTCAGACACACAGTCCATTTACAAGTCCGTTCTGGGTCTGAACGAAACCGGAGGCACTAAATACCTCGCAAACCCATCGATCACCATGTACGTCTGGACGATCGCCACTCACTATCCATATTTCGGGATGCCTCCCAATCAGGACCTCGGTTACCATCCAAACGAGGTGAAGATCTCCGGTCTTCGACCGTCGTCTTCATCTTCGAATTTCAATCGTCGGTCAATTATTTAAAATGAGAATTAACTCGGCCTTTTCAAATAATTCACGTATATTTAGAATTTCAAATCAATTTATTTCAATGGTTAAATTATTCGACAACACCAATTGTGTTCTTTAATGTAATTTTCACACCAAACACATTCAACCATCAAAAGCCACATAAATCAAGCAAATTCAGTTTATTTCCATTCCATATCGCTTAGGATATTTTATAACTATTTATCGCTATTTTTATTTATTTTAAAATAGCTAATTTATTCAAAACGACGCTTCGGGCCATAAAGCGGCCTTGGCGCTGTTTTTCTTCAGATTTGATTTACACATATCTGAAAATCTAACCGTTGGATCTTCACAAAATTTACATCATTAGAAAGGTCTTTTCAAAACGAATCCAACGGTTCCAGTTTCGGGAAAATCCGACGGTCGGATCTCCCGGTACAATCGTTTGAAATTTCAATTTCAAAATACGAACTGCAGCGTCGTTATTCGATTAAATATATATATATATATAAATATAATCGCTTCTGGCGCTGCTTTTCTTCAGATTTGAATTAAACATTCCAGACAATCCAACCGTTGGAATTTTGCAAGGTTGGTGCCGTTGGGAAGATATTTCCAAGGCGAACCCGACGGTTGAGGTTTCGGGAAAATCCAATGGTCGGATTTCCCGCACTAGTCGTTTGAAATCACGGTTTCAAAATACGAACTGCACGGCCTCGTTTCGTTTTAATTTTATTTATATTTATATATTTATATAAATATAGTTCATTCAATGA
Organism: Allium sativum; assembly: GCA_030737875.1. NCBI lineage: Eukaryota > Viridiplantae > Streptophyta > Magnoliopsida > Asparagales > Amaryllidaceae > Allium > Allium sativum. The sequence goes on from CM060926.1 coordinate 329,524,208, forward strand.
TTTCAATATCGTTTTCACTTCAAATATATCACTAACGCCTTAAATTTTTGGAAAATTTCGCCATAACCTCCCCTGCACCGGGAGCATCGGGAAATCGCAAATAGCTTTCCCGGTCCTTCTAATCTCAAAAAGAAAAAGAAAAAGCCAAGCGGCTAGCCAACAGGCTCATAAAATCATCACCCAAACAAAGCAGTAAATGTGTACCTATTTGTCGGGCACAAAATTTTATTCCTCTTCTCTAGCCCCTTTGCTATAACCTGTTCAATGAATATGCATGTACATATATATACAGTTCTTATCATTTATCATTTTCTATTCAACTTCATATTTGATTTCTATTTGGTTTAAAAACACCATTTATCCTAATGTTACATACATAGGTGCAAATCATTTCATTAGCTAATTAATGAATATTTCAACTCATATATGTTTATTTCGAACAAGTGGCTATTTTTAACACTTCACATTTCAACGATTTATGCATACACTAAAAATATGATTTTTATTGTAAAACAATTCATTTCAAAACACTATTATTTTATATATTTCATATTAGTGATAAAATAGGATTTTTCTTGCGAAACAATTTCTTTCAAAACGAGATTATTTTACACAGTTCATATAGTCGATAAAAGGTGATTTTTATTATCAAACAATTTATTTCAAAATATGAATACCATTCAACACATGAATTTCTAATCAACGAATGAATATCAATTCAACACATGAATGTTTTCTATAGTTTCTATATATAGATAAAAATGTGATTTTTCATTATCAAACAATTTCAATCAATAAATATCGTCCATGGTTTGTGGACGAGGGGGCGTATATATATATAGATATATATTTATATATAGCAATTCACTTTTATTTCAACACACATATATATATATATAGCTAGAAAAAGAAATTGAAGAGTGAGAAATTCTCACCAATAGCTATCCAATACCACGACTCTTCCTTTAGAGAAATCTTCGCCTATTTCGCCTTCTTGTCGCTTTCGTTGCCCGTATTCTCTACATATGTAAAAATCGAATTTTTACTATGTTATTTAATATATAAAAATTGCATTTCAAAAATATAGATTCCGCCTTTTCAAAAATAAAGATTATATTTTTAATATTCCTATGATGTAAAAATTATATTTTTATTACTTTAAAAATATAAAAATCATATCTTACTTCTTCTACTTAATAAAAATTCAGTATTTTCTATTTTTAAAATATGATCTTTTCTATTCTAAAAAATCTGATCTTTTCTTTTTAAAGTTCTAATCTTTTTCTATTTAAAATTCAAACCTTTTTCTATTTAAAGTTTAAACCTTTTCATCAAAATCAGTTTTATCCTTTATAAAAAATCAGTTTTATCCTTTATAAAAAATCAGTTTTATCCTTTATAAAAAAAATCAGTTTTATCCTTTATAAAAAATCAGTTTTATCCTTTATAAAAAATCAGTTTTATCCTTTATAAAAAATCAGTTTTATCCTTTATAAAAAATCAGTTTTATCCTTTATAAAAAATCAGTTTTAAAATAAAATAAAATAAAGTAAAAACAACTTACTTCAACTGCGAAGAAGGGGGGGTGCTTCGCGTTCACGGATCGAGGAAGGGGGGGGGTCGTCTTCGTCGGAGCTGACTCCTAGGGGGGGACGGCGGCTTCAGCGTCTCGAACTGGGGGGGGGGGGCGTAGTCTTCGTCGGAGCTCGTGCGATCTGGGGGGCTTCGGGGATTGCGCCACTGGGAGGAGGAAGGCTGGACGGAGGGGGCGGTGGGTCGGTGGCGTCGAACTGGGGCTCGCGATAGTTTTAGGGTTTTTTTTTTCTGTTCGAAGTGGAGAGAGAAGAGGGAATGGGGGGGTTTATATAAAATATATATATTTAATTATTTAATTTTGCAAAAAGTTGACTTTTACATACGACCTCTAAACGAGGCCCACCGCCTGTCGTCCATAGCGTTTTACCCCCATCCCGAACACAATGGGATATGTATCGTAAGCTGATCCGATCTTTTGAATCAGTTTCCGTTGAATTTAAAGTGTAATTCTTTATATATTCAATTTAAACGCACATTTCAATTTAGTGGGGCCACATACGAACTCGAAAAATTCCAGAAAAATATTTTCTAGCTTCGTATTGACGATAAGGTCCTAACAAAACTAGTTTTGTCAAATTCTGAGACCGTTTGAAAAATGGCCAATCTCCAGTCGATTAAAATCAACTGAAACTGGTCAAACGCGTTTTCCTTTGCCACGCTCACATATTGATTCGAAAAATTATGAAATTTGAAACCTAGCAATAACTTGACACTGCGGATCTAACAAAAGTGGTTTCATCGAAATCCGAGGTCGTTTGCAAAATGTCCATTTTTAAGGGCCTGAATTCCATAACGACTATTCAGAATTTTCAACTGGACATATCTTTTGATTCCCGCTATCAAATTTCGATTGGTCAGATTCGTTGGAAAGATATCATCAATTAGATCCTAATGTTTTTGGTTTCACTAAAATCCGGATTGTTTTGCACCCGGTATATTCAATTGAAGTTTGAAATCGAATTATCGAACTACCGCGCTATTTTCAATTCTATATATAATTATAATTAATTATATTCGTTTTCAAATGTCGATTCAAACTCAGTTTTCATCGCCATTATTTAAAATATATATTTTAAATATTTAAAATCCATTATTTTAGCCAATTTAAAAATTTTAAATTGGTTCAGATTTTCTGGGTCGTTACAATTAAACAAGAAAAGAATGAAAATTAAACTAGTAAAATAAACAACTTTCATCTCATTTCCTTTTCGAGGATGAAAAGATTTTAAGTGGGGGGAGATTGTAACAACCCGGAATTTTGGAACCAATTTAAAAATTTTAAATTGGTTCAGATTTTCTGGGTCGTTACAATTAAACAAGAAAAGAATGAAAATTAAACTAGTAAAATAAACAACTTTCATCTCATTTCCTTTTCGAGGATGAAAAGATTTTAAGTGGGGGGAGATTGTAACAACCCGGAATTTTGGAACCAATTTAAAAATTTTATTTCAGAAAAATTATTAGAAAAAAATTCCATTATTAAATAATAATAATAATAATAATAATAATAAAAAAAAAAAGTTTTTAAATAAAATTAAGACGTTATTAATGAGATTTATTAATAATATGTTGAAATGTCCGCTTTAATACTTTCATTGCCTATTCAAAGTGTAACGTTCATCAATTAATAAATTCTTTACGAATAGTTGCATTCATTTTCAATGCCTTCCCCTCATCGTTATTTTCTTAATGCAACATTAAAAATAAACATATGTGAAAAAGAAATGTATTGATATGAAATTTTACATTTTTAATGTATATACAACGTGAAAAATAAAGCATTTCGAAATAAAATGTATTGGCATTGGAATTTACACTTTTAACGTAAATGAAACATTGAGAATGTTTTGACATTCAAATTTACATTTTTGATACATTAGAAAAAAGATTCATTGTATAATAAATTGTGTTCACATTAGGAACTATATTTTAATGTAAAAGACGAATCTTTAAAAAAGGGATTCATAGTTTGATAAAACGTTTTAACGTAATAAAAATGTTTTAACAGTAGAAAACGTACATTTGTTTAATATTAACATTTACATGTTAGAGAGATAGAAAATGTGCATTTATTAAATATTAACGTTTACATGCAAACAAAGTTATAAACTTTCTAACAATTGGCATTAAACAATAAGATCAAGCATTAGTTACATTCCCGTTTTCTCTCTCTCCCTATGTTTTTCTTTGAATTTTTGAATAGGTTCATTAAATACTGAAACGTTAATATTATACATTTCGAAAATTGAAAAGTAATATAGATGTGTATCTTAGCAATGTTGGTTGCAGTAATAATGATATATATATTTAATTGAAATTTCATACCTATTGTTTATATATCGTAGTAAAAAAAATATGAGTTGGTATAATTAGATGACAACCCTTTATTTTCTTCCTAGAAATAGAAATTTAGAATTTAATGTTTAGACGAATTGGAATTCCTAAATAATAAAAAAAAATTGTGTAATCAATGGTTTTAGAAAGAGAACCATATGTACAAATGAGTTTAAAATTTGTGCATGGTAGTTAAAGATATTAAGGGTGGGTCCCTCCTTTGATTTATATCATAGTTATCTTTTGTCCCCATTTCATGTATCATCCCTTTTAAAAGTTCCACCTACCACTACTTTCTCATTTCTACCTACCATCTCATATGGTTGTTTTCCCTTACCATTTATAACCTGCCATTATCTATAGTCTATATTCCAATTATCTCGTTTTCTCAATCAATTACTTCTGAATTTTGAATATGAGATAAATACGCCACCTCATCTAATTTATTTCTTTTGTATCGTACAACATGTGAAGGGACACAATTGAGAAATAAATAACGCATCTTTCTTAATTTCCTTTCTCATTATTTTTCTTCTTCTCTACTATTGTCTTCTGTAAATTTTAGATCTTCTTCCTCCTTTCTACATAAAATGTCTTTCTACTTTTATCAGCCTCCTCTTCCCTAAACTTCATGGTATCCTCTTCTTCTTAAAATTTTGTCCAGCCTCCTTCCCAAAAATAAAGGATTTTCAATTTCAAATTCACTTCTTAAGATGGTCGCTTATTTCTTGTCTTCATCAATCCAGACAAGGTGAGATTTTCAAATAAAAAGAGTTTTAAATTTATTAATTAATTAAAATATGTAATTAGTCATCGTATCTTTTTCCATATGAGCACGAGATCGCGTGATTCCGGATCTGTTGGAATCGTAAAATTGAAATCTAGGCGATGGAGCAAACTTGAACAGAAAAGGAATCGTACGACGAAGCTCTACAATCATAGACTGCAAAAGGGACAATTCTAAGCAGTTGAGATTTTGACAAATTCGCAACGAATGTTATCTCTAATTTTAAAATAATTAATAAATTTATTTATTTATATTTATTTATATTTGTATACTTTAGATCTGTTTTGTGTGATCATATTTGTGATGGTTGATTTTGTGTTTGCAATGAATAGTCTAGATCCATGTGATTGTCACTTATTCTATGTTATACACCTTATTTAGAATTGAATGGACAAATTTCTAATTCAAATAAAAGAAAATGTTTGATATTATTTATACATCTAGTTTAGAATTGAATTGACAAATTCTCAATTTAAAATAGAAAATGTTTGTCACCATTTGCATGTCAAAACCTTACTTAGATCTGAATTGATTTACTTTTAAATTCAAAATAAAAGAATATGTTGACACCAAAGTTTACAATCTTGTGATGATTTAATTATAAACAAAATTCCTATTTTTGTTTATATGCTTACATGACGCCAAATTTTACCTTTCGTGATGTTAGAAATTAATTAGAACAAAAATCTCTATTTTTGTGTATTTATTCAAATGACACCGAATTGGACATTCTGCGTAATTAGAAATGGTTAAGACAAAAATCTCTATTCTTGTTATTAGTTTCGTGACGCCAAATTTGTCACTTGTGATATTGGTCAATGGTTAAACAAAAACCGTTGTAATTGAACGTTGAGTATGTGACACGAAACTTGACATTTGTAAATTGTGAAATTAGATTACAAAAATAGAAATTTACCAAAGATTATATTTTGTTTATATTTTTCAATGCGAACAAAATATTAAATAAATAAAGTAAAAAAAAAGTTTAGTTTGAAAAAAAAAATGTCAAAAATAGAAATTATCAAAATTTACTTTTTATTTTATTTACATTTTCATAATGTAAATGACACTTGAAACAAAATTTACTTTTGCTTTATTTACATTTTCAGAATGTAAATGAAACTTGAAACAAAGATTTACTTTTTATTTTTACTTCATGATATGGATATGAATTGAAATAAAAACTTATATTTTTTTTGTGTTCTCAATACACAAATAGAACTTGGAAACAAAGTTTACTTTTGTTTTCCATTTTATATTGTAAATAACATTGGAAATAAAGTTTACTTTTTATTTTATTTACACTTATATGATGTAAATATGAATTGAAACAAAATCTTCTTTTTATTTTTATTTGCATAATATAAATAACATTGTAAACAAAGTTTACTTTTTATTTTGTTCACATTTGTATAATGTAATTAACACTTAAAACTTATATTTTCATTTGTGTCTTAAAACACAAATAAAACTTGAAACAGAAATTTTACTTTTTATTTTCACTTTAAAATGTGGACATGAATGGGAATAAAAACTTACATTTTCATTTGTGTTCTTAAAACACAAATATGACTTGAAACCAAAATTTACCTTTTTATTTACGTCTTATAATGTAAATAAAACTTGATAATAAAATTTACCTTTCTATTTATAATTTACAATGAGAGAATAAAACTTGCTTTTGATTTTGCAGGCACAAGTGCAAACAAACTTTTTTAAAAATAAGAAAATTACTTTTTGTTCGCATCCACAATTGCGAACAATTTATAAAGATTAAAAATTCACTTTTCGTTCGCATCCACAAATGCGAACAAAATCATTGTAATAAGAAATTAGCTTTTTGTTTTGCATCCACCAATGCGAACAAACATTAGAATCAAAACTTACTTTTGTTTGCATTTACAATGTAAACAAACCTTTCAAAATAAAATTCACCTTTTTGTTCGCATTCACAATGCGAACAAGATGTTAGAAATAAAATTTACTTCTTTTTTATCCGCATTCATAATGCGAATAAATCACGATTTATAAAGAATACACATTTTGTTTGCATTTTCTATTGCAAACAAATATAATTTGAAAAGGTGTAAAAGTATCATTCTTACTTTTCGATTAAGAAGTTAATCTTTTTGTTTGCATTTACTATACAAACATTTACATAGCAAATTAAGTCATACTTTTATTTGTTTTTTTAACACAAATATTCACATTTAAAAGAAGTTAATCTTTTATACTTGCAATCACAATGCAAGTAATTCATAAGAATAGAAATAATTCTTTTATACTTGCATTTACATTGCAAGTATTTCATAAGAACAAAAATCATCTTTTATACTTGCATTTACAATGCAAGTATTGCATAAGAAAATAAAACCATTCCTTTTTACTCGCAATTACAATGCAAGTATTGCATAAGAAAATAAAACCATTCTTTTTACTCGCATTGATAATGCAAGTATTGCGTAGGAAAATAAAGTCATTCTTTTTATTTGTGTTTCAACACAAATATATGTATAGATAAAAAAATATTCTTTTTATTTGCATTCACTATGCAAATATTTACATAGAAATAAAGTACTCTTTTTTATTTGTGTTATTAACACAAATATTTACATAGAAATAAAGTACTCTTTTATTTGTGTTATTAACACAAATATTTACATAGAAATAAAGTACTCTTTTTATTTGTGTTATTAACACAAATATATACATAGACATAAAGCACTCTTTTTATTTGTGTTATTAATACAAATATTTACATAGAAATAAAGTACTCTTTTTATTTGTGTTATTAACACAAATATTTACATAGAAAATAAATCACTCTTTTTATTTGTGTTATTAACACAAATATCTACATAAAAGTAAAGCACTCTTTTTATTTGTGTTCTTAACACAAACATTTGCATAGAAAATGAAGTCATTCTTTTTGTGTGTTCTTAACATAAAAATATTACATAAGAATAAATCATCTCTATATTTGTGATCTTAACACAAATACATATAGGAAAATGAATGCCTTTTTAACTTTGTCCTTTGACACAAATATTAACATAGAATAGAATTCATCCTTTTATTTGTATTCTCCAATACAAATAGGTCTCAGAAATAAAAGTGCGTCTTCTATTTGTACACTCTATTACAAATGAAACTTAGTAATAAAAGTTACGTATTTTTATTTACATCCCTCGATGTAAATAAACATGAAAGAAAAGTACAATTTTTATTTGCGTTCCACAACACAAATAAGATCTGGAAATGAAATATGAAGTTAAGAGTTATATTTCTATGATTGGTAAAACACATTTTGTTCGACATTAAACATGAATGTTTGTGTTAGGTAGACAGTTCATTCTTTTCTGGACATGTTATCTATGTTAATATTATCGCCAAATGATTTATATTCATAAATATAAATAAGAATAACGAAAAATCATTATTCAATACTGTTAATGATATTAAATGGTTTAAAACATTATATATATACGATAATCATTTGAAAAGACCGAGCCCATCTCATTTCAAATGATTATACGGCGATATCCAAATGGAAGAGTTGAAGACGACGGTCGAAGACCGACGATCTTCAAGGCGGATGGTTGTATTGCTATTATTGGCCTTGATGGGAGTAGCTACCTTGATGGGTTGATGGTAGTGATCATCCGGACGTTCTTGTTGATTGTACGGGTTTGGCTTTCGCTCAGACCCAGAGCATAAGCTTATTAATGGATGCATGTCTGACGTTGAATTTTAATCTATGAAAATTGATTTCTATTAATATACAACCATTGGTGGCTGAGAATTTATTTTCTTGCTTTAACACCCTTAGTGGTTGTGTATTAATAGTTATGAATTGCATGGCGTGAAATGTCAACGTGGCACGCCAAGATGTAAATGATCAAGGCTTTGTTGCAAAGCAGAGCCTTGTGGGATGATCAAAGCATAGTCTATTTAGGCATAGCTTTGTGTAACGTGACTTCGCGAGCCTCATAGCCCGGTAGAGTCTAAAACGGGAGAAGGGAACGCAGGGAGTGCACACGTTTCTCTCTCGCTAGAGTGGTGCCAGGGACCTACCAACGCTGGCATTTATTCATTGTGGTTGTTGGATTTTTCGAGGCCTCGGTTTATGCGGTCGCCACTGGCCGTATTATAGGTCCAAAAGGACCGGGAAGCGTGTGTTCAGGAATTGCCAATCCATTAAGCGTTAACGTATGGACCGGCCCTGCAGGATCCAAGGGTTGGACAGAGTACCAATCCTGGGGCATTTGCTAGAGTGTCTCGAATCGGTAAGAATCTCCTCCCTAGCCTTGACTCAGATGGAAACCCAAATTTCCAATACGACATCACGCAGTTTTGATTGTATACCTATATATGGCGACATAGTGGGATGGGGCACTCATGCCATCTAGGATTGATACATTTACTTTGATGTATTTCAAATTGGTTGCACACTATTATTATATAATACCGTGTTTATCGTATCAAGCATCTTTTGATCATTATAAGGTAAAACCCTATCCTCCGGTTTGCGTTGCATTGTGTGATGGGACTTGGGTCTTATAGTGGTTTCATTTTTTCTAAAAAGCATTGCGTTATTTTGACGATTTACTTTAGTCATGCACTGGCAATCCATAGGAGAAAACCCGTTCCGCGAAGGTGGTGTGGTCCTGTGATTAGCCTTATTATATTATATAGGTTAAGTAGAATTCTCACACCAGTCCCATGACTGACCTGTAGTTTGTCCACTGGCAAACTCGGGTGCCCATATTTTCCACACGGGCAGTCGAGTAGCTATTTTTGCAGATATATTAAGCAGGATTCTTAGTTGAAGCTTAAAGTTGTGTCCAGAGATAGAGAGTCTTCCGCTGTGTTCTTCCGTTGCAGTATATTACATTTTTTGTATTTACCTTCCGCTTTATTATGTTTAATGTACTCTGATATATTCTGTACTCTGATGTAACATTTATTGTTGATGTTATAAAAGTCCGCTGTTATTTGTTCTGATGTGATGTATGCCCAGAGTTAATGCATTCGAGAATTTCTAACTTTTGGGTCAGACCTGTGTGGTTTATGGTCGATCCAACGGGTAGGAATTTTCGAGTCATTACAAGAGCCGAGCTTGCTGAGAGAAGTGGAGGTAGAGCGTGATGCGACTATTCGACGAGCTCCTACCTGCATCCTTAGGTCAGAGATTAGGAAGTTGAGAAACAGAAAGGTTCGACCAGTCAAAGTGAAAAAGGGGAAAATATAGTGGTTGCCTTGGGTGGCAATGGAAGATAAGATTAAAATACTTAACCAAAGTGGAACATGTAATTAAACATGATTAAAGGGTTAAGTAAGTGCCTTGGGTGGCATGGGGAAAATCTAGTGGTTGCCTTGGGTGGCAATGGAAGATAAGATTAAAATACTTAACCAAAGTGGAATATGTAATTAAACATGATTAAAGGGGTTAAGTAAGTGCCTTGGGTGGCATGTGGAAATCAAGTAAGTGCCTTGGGTGGCATGGGGAAATCTAGTGGGTGCCTTGAGTGGCAATTGAAATATGAGTAGATGACTTAACCAAACTTTGAACATGTAAGTGGACATGATTATTAAAAAGGGTTAAGTGGGATGCACTGGAAAAAAATGACAAGCTTAGGTGGTAGCTTGTGGGGGGCCCATTTCACCCAGTAACCCATATGTATCTTATTGGGCTCGACCCATGTCGAGGACGGGACACACGTACTGGGCTTGATTATAAGAGGCCAAAACGGGTTTGCGGTGGCAACGCAAGTCCAACGGGTTTCATATGCGTGTGTGGATCCGGGCTGGTAGGTAAGACGTTGTTGCATCGTGTAGGTATAAGCCGTGCACCATTGATTATCGGGTTGCCACTTTGGGGAGTGATACACCCCACTGTGGGGCCAGCACGGGTATCTACGTTAGGGAGCCGATCGAATGGGAGTAGTGGGTACACCTAGTGGAGATAGGGGCAGACGGCACCTATGTAGCCAGCTAGGGGTACACGAAACTACTATTAAAATTACTAGGTACACCTAGTGGAGATAAGGGCAGACGGCACCTATGTAGTCAGCTAGTGGTACATGAAACTACTATTAAAAATTACTAAGTACACTTAGTGGGATCAACCTTTAAGTAGGAATTACCCTTGGGTGGGTAGATCTAGTGTGGTGCAGTGTAGGAATTACCCTTGGGTGGGTAGATCTAGTGTGGTGCAGTGTAGTATTTATCCTTGGGTGGATAGGCGCGTCTTTACCGTTATCTTAGTTTATCCTAAGTCTAGTTGGCTACTTAATGTAGTCATTTATCCCCAGTCGTACCGTACCAGGATTATATCATACCCTAATTACTTTAATGATTGTACTGTTAAGGTTATAGGGCTCACTCAGACTTATGTCTGACCCCGTTGTTTTTATCTTTTTCCCCAACCCTCAGGTTCTCAGAGTGGGCCTAGCACTAGTGGGCTTTGATCAGATTGCTTTATCTATCTTTTGGAGCTTGGACTCTTGAAGAAAAGCTCGGTTATCTTTTCTATTATGGCTATTAGTATGTAGTGGGATTATGTACTTATGTTTTAACGAGATGGATATTTTGTTGATGGGTTACCTAGGTCGAAGAAGGGTAATACGGGAATTTGGGTTGTGGTAGACAGACTTACTAAGAGTGCCCATTTCATACCCGTGAAGTGCAAGAGGACTGCTCCATGGCTAGCTTCGGTTTATCTTCGAGAAATAATTCGGTTGCATAGGGAACATGACGTATTCCATGTGTCACATTTGAGGAAGTGCCTACATGAGACCGCAGAGGTGGTAGAGCCGAGCTTGCTTAGAGAAGTAGAGGTAGAGCGTGATGCGACTATTCGACGAGCTCCTACCCGCATCCTTGGGTCAGAGATTAGGAAGTTGAGAAACAGAGAGGTTCGACTAGTCAAAGTGCAAAGGGGAGAAGATAAGAGCAATGCTACTTGAGAGTCGGAAGCAAAGATGCGTTCATTGCACCCATTCCTTTTTTGAGGATATGTCTTTTAACTTCTCCTTTATCGTTTGTCTAGTACTTATCTTATCTTTAGTATGTCCTCTCGTTAGTACCTTTGACCTTTAGAAAGGGTAAACCTATGGTTGAAACATGTGTTTGAGACATGTTATGATTGATGGATGCGTGTGGATGCAAGTGGTTGCTAGTGGTTGCTCGTGGATGCATATACACACACTCTAGGCACTAGATCGGCTCAATCACTTCATATTGCATATAATTGTGTGTAGGTAGCTATATTAATGGATGTATAATGGTTGTGTTATCACATGGATGATGCATTTTGGTGAATGATTGTGCACTCATGTAGAGATAGTGTGTGTCGATAGGGTTCTTTTGCATACATATTGGATGCATGGCACTATCATGGTTTGCATTAAGGAGGTCAACTGAATTAGTGGACCGCCTAATTTTGCATTAGACAGGGAACATATACACACACTCTTTGCATATGTTCATATAGCATTAGAAACTCTAAGGACAATGGATGCCAGTGTTTGATGGTTTGAGTAGATGGTTGTTTGGTTGGTAGGATACGTTCTTCTTGACTTAGAGATTTCGGGGACGAAATCCTTTAAGAAGGGGAGAATGTAACACCCCGTATGTTGAATAACTTACTATAATATAAAACAGGGCATAATTAAATTTAAAAATCTGAATCAGGGGAAACGGGCTATGTCATTGCGTTCGTCTCGGAAAAATACGCGAAATAGAGTCCGAGTTTTCGAAAACCGGAGTCCGTATGACCCAGATAAGGCCCAAAGAAGTTTTCAGAAATTTAAAAACAGATTTTAAAACAAAAATTTCAATTTTCAGAAGTGGCGGGAAAAATCCCGCCAGACCCAGGGAGTCGACCTGGGGGTCGACTGGGGAGTCAACCTGCCCACCAGGTCGACAAGGGTGTCGACCCTAGGGTCGACCTGGGGGTCGACCTCCCTGGTCGAGCCCAGGTGACCTGGGTGCACCAGTTTGGCTTTCGGGCTGTGTCTGGTGGCTTGTGACAAGATCTGACGGCTCTAACCTAATCTAGGGTTAATCTAAGGGCCTAAACTACATCCTAATTCTATAAATACACCCTAAGACTACCCTAATTCATACTAAAATTGGAGACAACGTCGTTATACCGTCAAAATGCAACTAGGAGGAGCCACCAACTAATTAAAGAGGAGGAACGCTTCTCAAATCAACTTCTAATCAACTCTAGCAACTTAATCTTCTTCATTGAAGTGCAAATCAACAAGTTGTGAGTTTTCTATAGCCTTAATGACCAATTGTTGAAATGATTATGATAGGATATAATGAGGTTGTGGCTATGAATGTGGATCAATGCAAGATTGTGTTATCATATGCTATGTGTTTGTGATGTTATGCAAGTTATGCAAGTTATGTGTTATGTGATCATGATGTTATGCAAGTTATGCAAGTCATATGCTATGTGATCATGATGTTATGCAAGTTATGCAAGTTATATGCTACATGATCATGATGTTATGAAAGTTATGCAAGTGTTAGGCTATGTGTTCATGATGCTAGTTATGCAAATTGCTATGATAAACATTGATCCATTATGACACCATGATTATGCAAGCTCATATATGATATGTTATGCAAGTTTGGTGCATTATTATATGCAAGTTCATATATGATATGTTATGCAAGTTTGGTGTATGATTATATGCAAGTTCATATATGATATGTTATGCAAGTTTGGTGTATGATTATATGCAAGTTCATATATGACATGTTATGCAAGTTTGGTGTATGATTATATGCAAGTTCATATATGATATGTTATGCAAGTTTGGTGTTTGATTATATGCATGTTCATATATGACATGTTATGCAAGTTTGGTGTTTGATGATATGCAAGTAACATGTGCAAGTTTACACCTTAGTATGATATGCATACATATGCAAGTTAACCCCTTTGTATGTCAAACATACATATGCAAGTTTACCCCTTTGTATGACATAAATAACTTATGCAAGTTAACTTCTTTATGACATATGTGGTTCATGCAAGTTTGGGTTAATTATTTATGCTAGTTGGGTTGATGCTCTATGCATGTTGACACCTTTAAACCCATGTCGATGCTAATGTTATGCAAGTTGAACCCATTGTATTTGTGATGAATCTTCCCTTTTATGTCATGTTGGCGAATTACGTGGGGAACGATGGGGTTAATATACATGTTAATGAAATGGTGTGAAGTTGGTATGATTAAGCATACCATAAAGTGGATGGACATAATTGAGTCAATTATGTACATCGTTAAAATTGGAATTAATTAGGGAAAATTAATTCGAAATATGGGGTGATTAATTAGGTGTAATTAATCGACTAAGACACGAGGTTGGACCCTTTTGTAGCGTAAGACTGCCCGGACGACCGGCAAATCCAGCGGCTACAAATGATTGGCCCAATGTGAGAGGTCTTAGGCACAAACTAAATACGTGACAAGTGTATAGACACGAGGTTAGACTCGGTTATGGCGTAAGGCTGCCCGGACCCGACCGGCAAATCCAGCTGCTATAAAAGATAGTCTAACGTGAGAGGTCTTTACAACGGTTATGTTCTTAATCAATTAAGAAACACTTAACCATATTAGCATGTAGAGGGACATGAGGGGTTAAGTGGGTGCCTTGGGTGGCATGTGGAAAAATCTAGTGGTTGCCTTGGGTGGCAATAGAAAATACGATTAGAATACTTAACCAAAGTGAAACATGTAATTAAACATGATTAAAGGGTTAAGTAAGTGCCTTGGGTGGCATGGGGAAAATCTAGTGGTTGCCTTGGGTGGCAATGGAAGATAAGATTAAAATACTTAACCAAAGTGGAACATGTAATTAAACATGATTAAAGGGTTAAGTAAGTGCCTTGGGTGGCATGGGGAAAATCTAGTGGTTGCCTTGGGTGGCAATGGAAGATAAGATTAAAATACTTAACCAAAGTGGAACATGTAATTAAACATGATTAAAGGGTTAAGTAAGTGCCTTGGGTGGCATGGGGAAAATCTAATGGTTGCCTTTGGTGGCAATAGAAGATAAGATTAGAATACTTAACCAAAGTGGAACATGTAATTAAACATGATTAAAGGGTTAAGTAAGTGCCTTGGGTGGCATGAGGAAATCTAGTGGGTGCCTTGAGTGGCAATTGAAATATGATTAGATAACTTAACCAAACCTTAAACATGTAAGTGGACATGATTATTAGAAAAGGGTTAAGTGGGATGCACTAGATAAAATGACAAGCTTAGGCGGGTAGCATGTGGGGGCCCATTTCAACCAGTAACCCATATGTATCTTAGTGGGCTCGACCCATGTTGAGGACGGGACACGCGTACTGGGCTTGACTATAAGAGGCCAAAACGGGTTAGCGGTGGCAACGCAAGTCCAACGGGTTTCATATGCGTGCGTGGACCCGGGCTGGTAGGTAAGACGTTGTTGCATCGTGTAGGTATAAGTCGTGCACCATTGTTTGTATCGGGTTGCCACTTTGGGGAGTGATACACCCCATTGTGGGGCCAGGACAGGTATCTACGTTAGGGAGCCGATCGAATGGGAGTAGTGGGTACACCTAGTGGAGATAGGGGCAGACGGCACCTATGTAGTCATCTAGGGGTACACGAGACTACTATTAAAAATACTAAGTTGTGGGTACACCTAGTGGAGATAGGGGCAGACGGCACCTATGTAGTCAGCTAGGGGTACACGAAACTACTATTAAAAATTACTAAGTACACTTAGTGAGATCAACCTTTAAGTAGGAATTACCCTTGGGTGGGTAGATCTGGTGTGGTGCAGTGTAGGAATTACCCTTGGGTGGGTAGATCTGGTGTGGTGCAGAGTAGTATTTATCCTTGGGCGGATAGGCGTGTCTTTACCGTTATCTTAGTTCATCCTAAGTCTAGTTGGCTGCTTTGTGTAGTCATTTATCCCCAGTCGTACCGTACCAGGTTTATATCATACCCTAATTACTTTAATGATTGTATTGTTAAAGTTATAGGGCTCACTCAGAATTATGTCTGACCCCGTTATTTTTATCTTTTTCCCCAACCCTCAGGTTCTCAGAGTGGGCCTAGCACTAGTGGGCTTTGATCAGATTGTTTTATCTATCTTTTGGAGCTTGGACCGTGATGTAAAGCCCAGCTTATCTTTTCTATTATGGCTATTAGTTATTAGTGGGATTATGTACTTTTGTTTTATCAAGATGGATATTATGTACTTGACTCTTGTTTATGGTTTAGTGATGTAACCAAACATGTTTTACTTTCCGCTGAAATGAAATGATGTTTTTAAATTCTCAAGTATTACTTATATCTGTCTTGTTGTAATTTTTCTGTTTTATATTCACTTAAGATACTCCACCGAAGTTAAGGCATTCCCTTAGTGAGTGACCTTAACGGGTGTGGGGTGTTACACATGGTATCAGAGCTGAAGGTTACCGGAACAGATAAATTTTTTAGAAAACTATTTTTCTAAAAACATTTTTGGAAGAAGTATTTTCAAAAACATGTCTATTAAGAGAAAAGTTTTTGAAAGAAAAGAACATAATCCCCAAGAGCCATATGTCCTTCCTTCGATTCTCCGTTTAGAATCTCTTCCTCTTTCTCTTTTTGAATTTCCCCTCTGCGTATATATGTCTTTTTAAGATAAATAAGGATTTCCTGTGAAGGACGGAAGAACCACTTCAAGGGACTAAGACGTTTGCCAGGCTAAGAAGTTAGTCGAAGGAGGTGGAGGGCTTGTGGGTATCTTTAAGATGGACGAGAGAGGAAGGTTCAAATAGCTGTTAGTTAAATAAAGGACGAAACCTCATCGTGGTAAGAAGGCCACGAAAGGAGAATGTGAAGGGGAAGGCTAGTTGTTTTGGAGAAATAGGACACCTTATTAGGGTTGTCCAAAGAGGTAAGGACGAAGTACAAGATCTTCTGGAGGGTAGATGCATTACCTCACGACGGGTATACCTGAAGGGGGTAGGACCGTCTAAGTTGAAATTTGGTTCTTTCGATCATCCTGTTCGAACTTTATTCGACTCTGGCGCATCACATTCGTTTATCTCATCATCATTAGTTGAGTCACTGCACCTAGACACCAGTTTAGTAAATGATCCCTTGGTTGTTTCAAACCCAGTTGGGGGCTCCACTTATTTGTCCATGATATGTTTGGGTTTGAAGATCTTCATACTTAGCGTTGAGTTTGGGTGTGATGCTTTTGTTTTGGGCTTCACGGGCTATGGGTTGATTTTTGGGCATGGACTGGTTATCCAGTAATGGTGCCGTTCTTGATTGCGAAAGGAGAGTTGTTAGGCTCATGAACCGCTTGGGTGACACTCTCGAGATCTCTTGTAATCCCATAGATTCTGTTATGCTAAGTTATTTTGAATCGCTTGATGCTTTGGTCGAGAGTTTGCGATCTGTTAGAGTGGTCCGGGAGTACTCGGATGAGTTCGAGGAGGTGAAGGGCTTACCTCCGAAGCGGGAGATAGACTTCCGAATATATCTGGTGGACAATGCTAAGCCAATATCTTTGCCAGTGCACCACATGGCTCCTCGTGAGAGGAGGGAACTCCATAAGCAAGTAAGGGAGTTTCTTGATAAGGGGTTCATAAGACGAAGTATATCGGAGTGGGGTGCTCCAGTGTTTTTGCCACGAAGGCGGATGGGTCCCTCAGACTTTGTGTAGACTATAGAGAACTCAACAAGCTCACAAAGAAGAATAGACACCCGTTGCTAAGGATTGATGATCTTTTTGATCGGTTGGTTGGCGCCTCATTGTTTCACAGTTGGACTTAGCCACGGGATTTCATCAGTTGGGAGTGACTGAGGATAGTATAGAGAAGACCGCCTTTAGGGCTCCGGATGGTTTTTATGAGTGGCTGGTGATGCCATTTGGTTTGACGAACGCCCCCGCATACTTTGTTGATTTGATGAGTAGGGTGTTCAAGGAGTACCTAAACAACTTCGTATTGGTCTTTGTGGATGACATCTTGGTCTTTTCTGAGAACGAAATAAGTTTTAGTATGTGCTTAATAGGTTAAGCAAAACCAGTTATTTGATCAACGGTGGTTCTGGAGTGAGACTGGCAAGGACATCCAGAGTTGGACAAGGGCTTAATTATTTAGCTGTTTTTACTAGTATCATCTCACGTAGGTCGTTTGAATTCGAAGGAGGTGTCCCTTGGGTGTTTGTCTGATATTGGTTTAGGCCTTTGGGGCTTGCACTTAGGGGATGTCGAGTTCGACTAGGATGGTCTGCGTAAGAGATGGATAGTTGTGATGATTTTGCATGGGAGAATATCCTGATTTTCTCAAGAAGTGGAGAAAAGCATGCCCTACATCTTAGGGAAGTATTGGGGACTCTGCGAGCGCATAGTCTTAAGACAACAAAGGTGGATGGAATTCTTATCATCCTATAATTTCGAGATAGTATATACCCCTGGCAAGGGTAACGTGGTGGCGGACGCCTTGAGCAGAAAAAGGTTGTCCTTGAGTCCATTGTTCGTGGAACGACGAAGCTGGGAATTTATCTCGATGTTTGATTTTAGACCTTCCGTTGACTTTGTACCCAGTTTGCTAGCATCCTTAGAGGTCAGACCTACTCTTTTAGGACGGCTTGGCGAGGCACAGCGGGACGACCCATAGTTGATTGAGTTAGTAGAGAGGCTCAATAGGGGGGATCGTCCAGCCATTTGAGTAGGTACACCCTAGACGATAGGGGATGGTTGCGTAGAGACGGTAGACTTTGTGTACCGCTAGACGAGGGTTTGACGAATGCTATACTTAATGATGCACATCGTTCAAAGATGACCATTCATCCCGGTGGGGACAAGATGTACCAAGACATGAAGCGAGTTTTCTTCTGGGCCGGTATGAAGAAAGATGTGGCCGAGTATGTCGCTAGATGCTTGGTGTGCCAACAGGTGAAAGCGGAGCAAAAGAAACCTGGTGGGTTGCTTCACCCATTGGAAGTTCCACAATGGAAGTGTGATGGAGTCTCGATGGATTTTATTGATGGGTTACCTAGGTCGAAGAAGGGTAATACGGGAATTTGGGTTGTGGTAGACAGACTTACTAAGAGTGCCCATTTCATACCCGTGAAGAGCAAGAGGACTGCTCCATGGCTAGCTTCGGTTTATCTTCGAGAAATAATTCGGTTGCATAGGGAACATGATGTATTCCATGTGTCACATTTGAGGAAGTGCCTACATGAGACCGCAGAGGTGGTAGAGCCGAGCTTGCATAGAGAAGTAGAGGTAGAGCGTGATGTGACTATTCGACGAGCTCCTACCCGCATCCTTGGGTCAGAGATTAGGAAGTTGAGAAACAGAGGTTCGACTAGTCAAAGTGCAAAGGGGAGAAGATAAGAGCAATGCTACTTGAGAGTCAGAAGCAAAGATGCGTTCATTGCACCCATTCCTTTTTTGAGGATATGTCTTTTAACTTCTCCTTTATCGTTTGTCTAGTACTTATCTTATCTTTAGTATGTCCTCTCGTTAGTACCTTTGACCTTTAGAAAGGGTAAACCTATGGTTGAAACATGTGTTTGAGACATGTTATGATTGATGGATGCGTGTGGATGCAAGTGGTTGCTAGTGGTTGCTCATGGATGCATATACACACACTCTAGGCACTAGATCGGCTCAATCACTTCATATTGCATATAATTGTGTGTAGGTAGCTATATTAATGGATGTATAATGGTTGTGTTATCACATGGATGATGCATTTTGGTGAATGATTGTGCACTCATGTAGAGATAGTGTGTGTCGATAGGGTTCTTTTGCATACATATTGGATGCATGGCACTATCATGGTTTGCATTAAGGAGGTCAACTGAATTAGTGGACCGCCTAATTTTGCATTAGACAGGGAACATATACACACACTCTTTGCATATGTTCATATAGCATTAGAAACTCTAAGGACAATGGATGCCAGTGTTTGATGGTTTGAGTAGATGGTTGTTTGGTTGGTAGGATACGTTCTTCTTGACTTAGAGATTTCGGGGACGAAATCCTTTAAGAAGGGGAGAATGTAACACCCCGTATGTTGAATAACTTACTATAATATAAAACAGGGAAGAATTAAATTTATAAATCTGAATCAGGGGAATCGGGCTATGCCATTGCGTTCGTCTCGGAAAAATACGCGAAATAGAGTCCGAGTTTTCGAAAATCGGAGTCCGTATGACCCAGATAAGGCCCAAAGAAGTTTTCAGAAATTTAAAAACAGATTTTAAAACAAAAATTTCAATTTTCAGAAGTGGCGGGAAAAATCCCGCCAGACCCAGGGAGTCGACCTGCCCACCAGGTCGACAAGGGTGTCGACCCTAGGGTCGACCTGGGGGTCGACCTCCCTGGTCGAGCCCAGGTGACCTGGGTGCACCAGTTTGGCTTTGGGTCTGTGTCTGGTGGCTTGTGACGAGATGTGACGGCTCTAACCTAATCTAGGGTTAGTTTAAGGGCCTAAACTGCATCCTAATTTTATAAATAACCCTAAGACTACCCTAATTCATAATAAAATTGGAGACAACGACGTTATGCCGTCAAAATGCAACAAGGAGGAGCCACCAACCAATTAAAGAGGAGGAAAGCTTCTCAAATCAACTTCTAATCAACTCTAGCAACTTAATCTTCTTCATTGAAGTGCTAATCAACAAGTTGTGAGTTTTCTATAGCCTTAATGACCAATTGTTGAAATGATTATGATAGGATATAATGAGGTTGTGGCTATGAATGTGGATCAATGCAAGATTGTGTTATCATATGCTATGTGTTTGTGATGTTATGCAAGTTATGTAAGTTATGTGTTATGTGATCATGATGTTATGCAAGTTATGCAAGTCATATGCTATGTGATCATGATGTTATGCAAGTTATATGCTACATGATCATGATGTTATGAAAGTTATGCAAGCGTTAGGCTATGTGTTCATGATGCTAGTTATGCAAATTGCTATGATAAACATTGATCCATTATGACACCATGATTATGCAAGCTCATATATGATATGTTATGCAAGTTTGGTGCATTATTATATGCAAGTTCATATATGATATGTTATGCAAGTTTGGTGTATGATTATATTCAAGTTCATATATGATATGTTATGCAAGTTTGGTGTATGATTATATGCAAGTTCATATATGACATGTTATGCAAGTTTGGTGTATGATTATATGCAAGTTCATATATGATATGTTATGCAAGTTTGGTGTTTGATTATATGCATGTTCATATATGACATGTTATGCAAGTTTGGTGTTTGATGATATGCAAGTAACATGTGCAAGTTTACACCTTAGTATGATATGCATACATATGCAAGTTAACCCCTTTGTATGTCAAACATACATATGCAAGTTTACCCCTTTGTATGACATAAATAACTTATGCAAGTTAACTTCTTTATGACATATGTGGTTCATGCAAGTTTGGGTTAATTATTTATGCTAGTTGGGTTGATGCTATATGCATGTTGACACCTTTAAACCCACGTTGATGCTAATGTTATGCAAGTTGAACCCATTGTGTTTGTGATGAATCTTCCCTTTTATGTCATGTTGGCGAATTACGTGGGGAACGATGGGGTTAATATACATGTTAATGAAATGGTGTGAAGTTGGTATGATTAAGCATACCATAAAGTGGATGGACATAATTGAGTCAATTATGTACATCGTTAAAATTTGAATTAATTAGGGAAAATTAATTCGAAATATGGGGGTGATTAATTAGGTGTAATTAATCGACTAAGACACGAGGTTGGACCCTTTTGTAGCGTAAGACTGCCCGGAACCGATCGACAAATCCAACGGCTACAAATGATTGGCCCAATGTGAGAGGTCTTAGGCACAAACTAAATACGTGACAAGTGTATAGACACGAGGTTAGACTCGGTTATGGCGTAAGGCTGCCCGGACCCGACCGGTAAATCCAGCTGCCATAAAAGATAGTCTAATGTGAGAGGTCTTTACAACGGTTACGTTCTTAATCAATTAAGAAACACTTAACCATATTAGCATGTAGAGGGACATGAGGGGTTAAATGGGTGCCTTGGGTGGCATGCGGAAAAATCTAGTGGTTGCCTTGGGTGGCAATAGAAAATATGATTAGAATACTTAACCAAAGTGAAACATGTAATTAAACATGATTAAAGGTTTAAGTAAGTGCCTTGGGTGGCATGGGGAAAATCTAGTGGTTGCCTTGGGTGGCAATGGAAGATAAGATTAAAATACTTAACCAAAGTGGAACATGTAATTAAACATGATTAAAGGGTTAAGTAAGTGCCTTGGGTGGCATGGGGAAAATCTAGTGGTTGCCTTGGGTGGCAATGGAAGATAAGATTAAAATACTTAACCAAAGTGGAACATGTAATTAAACATGATTAAAGGGTTAAGTAAGTGCCTTGGGTGGCATGGGGAAAATCTAATGGTTGCCGTGGGTGGCAATAGAAGATAAGATTAGAATACTTAACCAAAGTGGAACATGTAATTAAACATGATTAAAGGGTTAAGTAAGTGCCTTGTGTGGCATGAGGAAATCAAGTGGGTGCCTTGAGTGGCAATTGAAATATGATTAGATGACTTAACCAAACCTTAAACATGTAAGTGGACATGATTATTAGAAAAGGGTTAAGTGGGATACACTAGATAAAATGACAAGCTTAGGCGGGTAGCTTGTGGGGGCCCATTACAACGTAACCCATATGTATCTTAGTGGGCTCGACCCATGTCGAGGACGGGACACGCGTACTGGGCTTGACTATAAGAGGCCAAAACGGGTTAGCGGTGGCAACGCAAGTCCAACGGGTTTCATATGCGTGTGTGGACCCAGGCTGGTAGGTAAGACGTTGTTGCATCGTGTAGGTATAAGCCGTGCACCATTATTTGTATCGGGTTGCCACTTTGGGGAGTGATACACCCCACTGTGGGGCCAGCACGGGTATCTACGTTAGGGAGCCGATCGAATGGGAGTAGTGGGTACACCTAGTGGAGATAGGGGCAGACGGCACCTATGTAGTCAGCTAGGGGTACACGAGACTACTATTAAAAATACTAAGTTGTGGGTACACCTAGTGGAGATAGGGGCAGACGGCACCTATGTAGTCAGTTAGGGGTACACGAAACTACTATTAAAAATTACTAAGTACACTTAGTGGGATCAACCTTTAAGTAGGAATTACCCTTGGGTGGGTAGATCTGGTGTGGTGCAGTGTAGGAATTACCCTTGGGTGGGTAGATCTGGTGTGGTGCAGAGTAGTATTTTTCCTTGGGCGGATAGGCGCGTCTTTACCGTTATCTCAGTTCATCCTAAGTCTAGTTGGCTGCTTAGTGTAGTCATTTATCCCCAGTCGTACCGTACCAGGTTTACATCATACTCTAATTACTTTAATGATTGTATTGTTAAAGTTATAGGGCTCACTCAGACTTATGTCTGACCCTGTTGTTTTTGTCTTTTTCTCCAACCCTCAGGTTCTCAGAGTGGGCCTAGCACTAGTGGGCTTTGATCAGATTGCTTTATCTTTCTTTTGGAGCTTGGACCGTGATGTAAAGCCCAGCTTATCTTTTCTATTATGGTTATTAGTTATTAGTGGGATTATGTACTTTTGTTTTATCAAGATGGATATTATGTACTTGACTCTTGTTTATGGTTTAGTGATGTAACCAAACATGTTTTACTTTCCGCTGAAATGAAATGATGTTTTTAAATTCTCAAGTATTACTTATATCTGTCTTGTTGTAATTTTTCTGTTCTATATTCACTTAAGATACTCCACCGAAGTTAAGGCATTCCCTTAGTGAGTGACCTTAACGGGTGTGGGGTGTTACAGATTTTGTGCCATTATGATACATCGTCGATTTTGTGATGCCTTAAAGGAGATGCTACATGCAGATATGTGGAAGGAGAGAGAATTATCTTGCATACAGAAATTTGGATTTTGGCTCTATATTTGAATTGGTGATTGAGAGAATTATTTGTGGCCTTGGTGGTATTGAGATTATTTTGGAATCTTCCTTTTTTCAATTTTGGATATTTGCAAC
Source organism: Allium sativum (assembly GCA_030737875.1). NCBI lineage: Eukaryota > Viridiplantae > Streptophyta > Magnoliopsida > Asparagales > Amaryllidaceae > Allium > Allium sativum. The sequence goes on from CM060926.1 coordinate 329,548,002, forward strand.
ATTTTGTTGGCGGGTGGGGACGTAGTCTAAGCTCGTTATGGGGGTAGCTTTGCTAGAACCCCGTAGGAAAATATTCATTTTTGGTTTTTATCGCATTGTGATATTTTGATTTAAGGTGTAGTTATGTTGAAGAGTTTTATGTGTGAAGAGAATTTGATTTGATATGGAGTATTGAAGATACATGATTTTGCATCAAGGTGGAGTGTTAAATTTAAGTGATACCAAGTCATAAATAGATGGAAAGTAAATATGTGTTTAATATGGAAATGCATGAATTAATTGATAGCATTTGCTTAAGATGGAAAGAAATAAATGCCGGAACTAAATTTCTTCCATCTATGCTAAAGAAACGGATTGATTTACTTCCTATGTTTGCACATTTGTTGCTATGGTAATTTGCCTCTGAAACACCCCACGTCCGTTAATGTCACTCACTAAGGGAATGCATTAAGTTTCGTGAAGCGCTATAGTTAAACAAACACAAAATAATTACAAGACAGAGATAAATATGGCAGCAGCAGCAAATTTGAACTTTTATTTCAAAGATAAGTCATAATACCTTGGTCCACAATTTCATAAGTCACAAAAACCGTTACAATAAAAATACTTTTGTATTGCACCATCAGAGTACATAAGTAAATAAAAAGCATTATTCCCCCAATAAAAAGAGTTAAGCCATAGTAGAGTCAAGAACTTGAGCCATACTTCAGAAGTAGCTCCTTGCAAGATGATATCTAATTCCTAATTAAGTCTAAGTGTTTCCTCCCTGAGAACCTGAGGGGGGGGGGGGAGGGGGGAACGGAAGAAAGAAGGAGAAACAACAGGGTCAGACATAAAGTCTGGTGAGTCTAGTTACTTTTATCCAGTAGATAATTAAAAGCAACATGATAGGCATACAAAGTGGATAAGAGAGGGATCACTACATAAATGGCAGGTGTGACAAGGTAATCAAGTTAAGGTATATGTGCCTCACTAATGATTACTCTGCATTACTAGTATAACTAAAATGAAATGATCCCTTTCACTATAAGCTGGTAGGCTTAGGTCATACGTCCAAGTATACCCTAACCACTACCATAATCGATCAGTTCCTACCTTGTAGATATCTTGTGCTGGCCCCACAGTAGGAGGTATCACTTCCTAAAGTGGCAACCCAAGGTGTGCACCACCATATCTGCTGGTGTCACGGTCGTCTTAGCCCCTCTACCTGGCCCATGCACACACATGTCACCAGTCGGTTTGCGCTGCCCGCACCATCCACCTCGTTTGGATCTCTTACAATCAATCAGTAAGCGTGCCCCTTCTATGCCTAGTACAGAGGTCTTTACTTGATACCAACTACGGGTTACTGACTGAAATGGGTCCCTCACAATATGATACAAGCTCTCCCCCTTGTCTTGTATCCCCACTAGGGTTTCCACTGACTATGTATACCCTTAGGTGTCTTTAATTACATAGCCCTATACTAGTTATGCTTACTCTAAAGGGTATCTTTAATGACATAACTTTATTACATCATCAACCGGTTATGTATACCACTTAGTTGTCTTTGATTACATAACCTCGTTACACTATCTACTGGATATGTATACCACTAGGTGTCTTTAATTACATAACCTTATTAGGTTAAGTATGTGGGCCTATATATACATATTACCCATCGCTTCTAATTTACTCAACCCACCACTACCCATCCAATTTTACTTAACCCTAACTTAAGTCCACAGTCATATTAAATTAGGTTAAGTAGTCCATTTCATTACCATGTCCAATTATGGTTATAATGGGCAAGACCTCCCACATTAGGCCTACAACGTGTAGATGCTGGATATGTCGGTCGGGTCTGGGCAGTTTTATTCCACGGTTGGGCCTAATGTCGTGTCTTAGTCCGATTCGTAGTTGCGTACTTAGACCTCCCACATTAGGTTCAACATTAGTGGCTGCTGGATATGCCGGGAGGGTCCAGGAAGATTTCCACCACAAATGTAACCTAACCTCATGTCATAAGTACAATTTACAATTCCTAATTGTAAATTACTAAACATTCCAAATTAATCCAAATCTACCTATGTCATTATAGGTAACTATTTCTATGTTTTCCCCATTTGAATTACAAGTCCCATTTCCTATTAAACATTTCATAAATCTTGCTAATTATACTCCCTTTTTCACCGTTTTCTCTCTAACGTGTTCTTATGTACTTTTGGCGGCATCTAGGCTATAAAGTAGCCTAGCTAAAATAATAAAAAGGGAGTATGACGAGGGTGATAGTTTCAATATGTCTTGGCATAAACATGAACATAAACTGACATAGTAACAAAGTGAATGGACGTGTGATTAACATCATAATAAAGTGGACATAATACTAGTAACTTGTGGCAATCACTATGATGTTTAAGCAAGCATAATGAGATCTAGATTTAACATTGGTGTCCAATTACCTAGACCTTCATAGTTAGGGTGACATAACAACATGTTTAGATCAAAAGGTAGATTCACATGTCAAGTTTACAACATATATCAATGTATCACAATATGACAAGTGAAAGGTGATTAACATAAAGGTATTGATCCAAGTAATGTCACAATTATCTAAGTTAATAGATGTACTTCCATCATAACATGGCTACAAGTCAAGATCCATATAAACATCATAATCGAATCACCACAATTAGATTACATCTAGGAAATTAGATCTGTCATGACATAGGATAGAATTTCATATTAACACAGAATCATACTTTACAACATATCCAATTCATTGTCTATCAAAGCATACTTTTATTTATCTAAACCTAAAAGTTATCTAGAAACTCACAGCGTTAGGTTTATAGAATTTAGGAAGAACGGATTTAGAATTTATGAATTGGATTTGTAGAATATGTTGTCGTAGAAACGATTCAGTTCGCACTCCAATAGCGTATAGCCTCCATGACTCCTAATGAAGAGAATATGAGAAATATGACACACATATATATAGTTGCTAGACCCCCTGAAACCGAGTGCCACCTCAACCCTAGGGGTGTCGACACCACTATGGGTGGGCCGACCCCTTGGTTGACACCCCTCTAGGGGGTTCGACCCCTTAGAGCGGGAATTTTTCCGCTCAGAGGAATTTTTAGAATTTGAATCCTCTAGATAGGATTCTGACTCTTGTCTGACTCACCTCTGACTCATGCATATGTATAAAATATTTCTATGCGTATACAAACTTAAAACTCTTATAACTTCTTCATACGGTGTCCGTTTACGCAAACCAAATGTCTATCTTGACCAGAATTTCGAGACAGACACAATGGTGCAATCCGTTTCCTCTAGTTCTAAACATTAAATTAATTATTATTTAATTTTTTCTCTTTAATGTCATTAAAATTTCGGGGTGTTACATTCTCCCCTGCTCAAAGGATTTCGTCCCTGAAATTTCTAAGTTGAAAAGAATGCATATCCTACCGTCCCTCTTCCATCTACTTATCCAACAACAACTGGCATTCATTATCCTTAAAGTTTTCTAATGCTTATATGAATGTATGCAACCGTGTGTGTATATGTCCCAATGCTAATGCAAGAGATTAAGCGGTCTACTGATTCAGTTGTCCTCCTTAATGCAATGTATGTTAGTGCCATTATTCCAATATGTATGCAAATAAACCTATTGTACCATATAAGTTCTATATGTGTGCACACCCATCTGTCCAAATGCAACATCCATATGCCAATTCATCTATTTCCATCCATAAAAGAATAGAAAATGCACACACATTCATATGCAGTATGAAAGTGATTGAGCCGATCTTAGTGCCTAACATGTGCGTATATGCGTCCACAAGCAACCACTAGCAAATACTTGCATCCACTTGCATCCATCAAACATAAAATGTTTCAAACACATGTTTACATCTGCAGGATTCCTATCTAAAGGTCGAAAATACCATGGATAAGATATACTCTATTGACAGAAACAAGTACTGATAAAATTTAGGAAAATGAGTTAAGAACATACCCTAGAAAAGAAAAGGGTAAGAAGAACGAATCTTATCTTCGGCCTCCCAAGTCGCATCTTTTGGGTTATCTCCCCATTGAACCATTAGCAACTTGATTTCCTTATTGCACAACTTCTTAATCTCTGACCCAAGAATACGGGTGGGAACTCGTCTGACTATCGCCTCCCGTTCCACTTCGACTTCTTCCAACATGCTTGGCTCAATAACTTCCGTGGTGTCATGTAGGCACTTCCGTAGATGAGAGACATGGAAAACGTCATGAATACCGGATAAACTTTTTGGGATCGTTACTTTGTAGGCCATTTGGCCAATCCTTTCGGTTATGGGAAAGGATCCCACAAACCTCGGTGCCAACTTCCCTACTGATCCGAAGCGAACCACATTCCTCAAAGGTGATACTTTGATAAAAACTAAGTCTCCTACTTCGAATTCGATGTCAGTCCTTCTCTTGTCTGCATAGGACTTCTTCCTATCTTGAGCTGTCTTCATCCACCATCGAATAAGGTGAATCTTTTCGGACGTTTCCCGAACCATATCTGGTCCAAGCAATAATCTTTCTGTAGATTCCCACCAACAAGTTGGCGATCTACAAGCCCGTCCGTATAATGCTTCGAAGGGTGCCATACTGATACTAGCCTGATAGCTGTTATTATAGGCAAACTCTACTAAAGGAAGATGCTCTTCCCAAGTCCCTCTGAAGTCAAGGATACACAGCCTTAAAAGGTCTTCTAGAATTCTATTCACCATCTCCGTCTACCCATCGGTCTAAGGATGATAAGCAGTGCTCAAACACAACTGTGTACCCAATGCTTCTTGCAAGCTCCTCCAAAATTCGCTAGTAAAGATGGGGTCACGATCGCTTACGATGTTGGAAGGAACTCCATGGAGGTGAACTATCTCGTGAACACAAAATTGCTTCCAACCATGGTGCCGTCCTTTTACTTTTAACTGGAATAAAGTGAGCGCTCTTCGCAAGTCTATCCACTATCACCCAAATACTGGTATTACCTTTCTTCGATCTAGGCAAACCATCTATGAAATCCATAGAGACGCTCTCCCATTTCCACTGCGTAACCTCTAACGGATTAAGCAATCCACCGAGCTTCTTTTGCTTAGCTTTGACTTGCTGGCAAACCAAACATTGAGAAACAAATTCATCCACGTCCTTCTTCACCTAGCCCAAAAGAAAACCCTCTTTATGTCTCTGTACATCTTGTCACCGCCTGGATGAATGGTCATCTTAGAATGGTGGGCTTCTTCTAGGACTGCCTTTATCAAGCTTCCAATTTGAGGAACACAAATCTTTCCATCTCGTCGCAACCACCCCTTTTCATCTATGACATACCTACTGAGGTGACTAGAAGTCACCCCTCTTCTGAGCTTATCCATGATGTTTAGAATCTGTGGGTCACCTTGTTGCGAAGCTCCTATCTGATCCACAAGAGTCGGTCGTATCTCCAAGGATGCAAATAAATCAGGCAAAACTTCGATGGTGGGTCTAAAATCAAAAGCTGATATGAACTCCAAGTTCTTTTTTTCCAGAAACAGAGGACTCAAGGCCACCCTCTGCCTACTTAGGGCGTCTACCACTACATTACCCTTGCTGGGTGTATAAGCAATCTCAAAATCATATGAGGCTAAGAACTCCATCCATCGTTGTTGCCGTAGGTCTAGATCCTTCTGTGAGAACAGATACTTGAGAGATTTATGATCGTTGTATAACTCGAACTTTTCTCCAAGTAAATAATGACGCCACGTCTTCAATGCGAATTCTATGGCAACTAGCTCTAGATCATGTGTGGGGTAGTTCTTCTCATGAACTCTCAATTGTGTACCCCTATAACATATTACTTTCCCTTCTTGCATCAGAACCGCGCCAAGCCCTGTACCGCATGCATCAGTGTAAACAGTAAACACTTTACTCCCATCGGGCAAGGTCAAGACTGGGGTTGTTTTCAGAGCCCTTTTTAGTTGTTAGAAAGCAACATCACAATCTATGTCCCATGAAAATGTCGAATTCTTCTTTGTCATCCTGGTGAGAGGGCTGATATCTTTGCGAATCCCTTAATGAACTTCCTATAATAACCAGCCAACCCAAGAAAGCTTCTCACCTCGGTTGCATTTTTAGGAATCTGCAAATCTTGTACTGCAACCACCTTCGGGGGATCTACAGCTATCCCTTCTTTGGAGACTACATGCCCCAAGAATCTCACCTCCTTACTCCAGAAATGGCATTTGGAGAACTTTGCTATAGCTAATGGTCACAGAGAGTTTTCAGAACTTCTCCCAAATGTCGATCATTCTCTTCTTCACTCTTGGAGAAGATCAAACTATCATCAACAAAGACTATGACGAACTTGTTTAGGAACTCCCGAAACACACTACTCATCAGATTAACAAAATAGGCGGGTGCATTTGTCAACCCAAAGGCATAACTAGCCATTCAAAGAAACCGTCTGGAGTTCTAAAAGCAGTCTTATCTATGTTGTCCTCAGCCACCCTCAGCTAATGGAACCCCGTAGCCAAGTACAACTGAGAAAATACCGAGGCACCAACAAGCTAATCAAATAAATCATCAATCCTCCGAAGCGGGTGCTTATTCTTCTTGGTGAGCTTATTTAACTCTCTATATTCAACACACAAACGAAGCGAACCATCCGCTTTAGTTGCGAATACTACTGGGGCACCCTACTCCGATATGTTTCATCTAATAAACCCTTTTTCAAGTAGCTCCCCTACTTGCTTACTCAGCTCCCTCCTTTCTCTTGGAGCCATGTGGTGCACTGGTAATGCAACTAGTTTGTAATTGTCCACCAGATATATGCGGAAGTCGATCTCATGCCTTGGAGGTAAACCCCGTGCCTTGTAACACGCCGTAATTTTAAATATTAAAATTAACAAATTTAAGAACACTTAATTTTTAGGAGAAGAATTAAGGGAAATGGGTTATGCCATTGCGTTCGTCTCGGAATTCTACTTGGAATAGAGTCCAAGTTTTCGTAAATCGGACTTCGTATGAGGAAGTTATGGCCTTCAGAAGTTTCAGGGATTTAAATAAATTAAAACAGCTCGAATTCAAATTCAAAATTCAAATGAAAACACAGAAGCGGGCTGGGGGGGATTTTTTCCGCCCCAGGCCAGGTCGACCAGAGGGTCGACCTCCCTTATACAGGTCAACCAGGGGGTCGACCTCCCCTGATTTGGTCAGATCTGAGGCAGATTCGGGATTTTGCACCTAGACTTGTTTTCTGGACAGATTCTTTGGCTCCTAACCTACTTAAACACCCCCAAACCCCACTTTCTCTCCACACCAAACCATTGTAACGTTATGCTGCCTCAATCATAATTAAAATAAGTTAAAGACGTCCTTATGCTACTGGAATAGTTCAACTTCTCCTTAAAGCTTAGGAATTGTAAGTCAGGATTCTAACACAAATGATGAAGGAATTATACTCTTCTCTAATCCATCTTTGTGAGTACAATTTCTTTCACCAAAATAATTAATAAACTAATGTTGATGAGTAATAATTTGGATTATGAGAACATGCCTGTTGAATCATGTGATGTTACTTAATTTTGCTATCGTCTGTTCGTGAACATATGACAGTTTTGTTAACTTATGTTAGTGGATCTATTTCATATGACCAATCACATATTTTTAACTTGATTCATTTTATGACATCAGTTTATACGCGAGTTTGGATGTAAATCATATGCTAGTTTATATGTGAATCATATGCAAGTCTGTATGCGAACTATACATAAGTTTATACGTGAATCAAGTATATATATGTATGTGAGTTTATATGTAAAACATGTGATACTAGTTTACATATATGCAAGTTTGTATGGAACCCATATGCAAGTTTAGGTGAAAACCATAGTCATATATGCAAGTTCACAATTTTATGTTTAGATCTATATTTAGATCCATGGCAGTACATAATTTATGCAAATTTATGTTCTATATGTCCATTGCCTATGCAAGTTATTGGCTATGCAAGTTTATGTTATAATTCTTATTTGCAAGTTAGATCTATTTTATGTGTCATGCAAGGTGTGATGTTTCTTTTATTTTTATGAGTTAGACTATTTGCAAGTCTAACATATTTCATATTAAATGTACGAACGACATGGGGACATTGGGAAAATATTAAATATACATATTGAGAATTGGTATAAAATGGCTTTAAAGGCATATAATTAATTTAAGACATTAATTGGTATAATTTATATACCTGAAAATTATGGACATAATTTATGTGACAATTATGGACATAGATTGATTTGAAAATTATTGACAATTTGAATAGGGATATTAATTCAAATTGGGGTTAAATAATTATGTGTAATAACAAATGCCTAAGACACGAGGTTAGACTTGTTTGTGGTATAAGACTGCTCGGACCCGCCCGGCAAATCCAGCAACCACAAACGGTAGCCTAATGTGAGGGGTCAAAGGCATAAATTAAATACGTAACAATTGTAAAGACATGAGGTTAGGCTCGTTTGCGGTATAAGACTGCCCAGACCCGCCCGGTAAATCCAGCAACCGCAAATGGTAGTCTAATGTGGGGGGTCTTACAAGGTTACGGTTATAATGAATTAAGTAACACTTAACCAAGATTAACATGTAGTGGGTCATGGAGTTAAGTGGGTGACATGGGTGGCTTGTGAAATACGATTAGAAACACTTTACTAAGTTGAGACATGTAAGAAGACACGAATAACAAGAGGTTAAGTGGGAAATACTAGTGGGGACTAAGCGTAGGTGGAAAGCTTGTGTCAAGTATGGGGACCCTTCTCAAACCAGTAACCCATTGAGTATCTTTATGAGATCGAGTTAGATCGAGGGCGGGACACGCTTACTGGGTTTGATTGTAAGAGGTCAAAACGGGTTAGCGGTGGCAACGCAAGTCCAACGGGGTCATGTGTGTGCGTGGGCCCGGGCTGGTAGGTAAGACGTTGTTGCATCGTGTAGATGTAAGTCGTGCATCTTTGAGTAGTATCGGGTTCCACTTGGGAGAGTGATACACCCCACTGTGGGACTAGAATGAGTATCTATGAGTTAGGTAGCCGATCGCATGGGGGTAGTGGGTACAACTAGTGGAGATAGGGGCAAGCAGCACTTGTAGCTAGGGGTACACAAAACTACCATTATGATTATTATGTTCAGTAGGCGGGATCAACTTTTAGGGTGACTAGTATTGGTGCAGTAGAGTAATTATCCTATAGTGATTAGGAATGCAATTAACGTTATCTTATTCCTCTTATTGGTTTTGTCATGCCTATTTGTTTCATAGTCATTCCTTGTTTTACCAGTTTATGCCTTATCCTAATTACTTTAATAATTATATTGTTGAAGTTATTGGACTCGCCAGACTTTATGTCTGACCCCATTTATTTTCACCTCTTTTCTTCCTCCCCCCACCCCCCCGGGTTCTCAGGGTGGGACTAGTGTTAGTGGAGCTTGATTTGGATCGCTTTCTCTCTCTTTTGGAAGAGCTTGGATTGCTGAAAGTAAAGTTCAGCTTATCTCTTTTATGGCTACTTATGTTGGGGTTATGCTTTTTTCACTCAGAAAACAAGTTGTCTAGATGGATATTAAGTGTACTTCGTTTTATTGTTGGATTTTGATGTTGTTGTAACCAAACTATTTCTCCGCTACAATAAAATTTGTTTTAAAATTTTCAAGTACCAATATATGTGTAACACCCCGAATTTTCTGTTAACTGTAAATTAACAGATTAAAGTATAAGTAATTCTAGATTAAAGAATTAAGGGAAACGGGTTACACCATTGCGTTCGTCTCGGAATTCTGCTTGAGATAGAGTCCGAGTTTACGTGAATTGGACTCCGCATGAAAGAGTTATGACCTCCAGAAGTTTCAGAATTGAATTTAAATTTTAAACGGTTCAAAACGAAGTTCAAAATTCGAATTCAGACCCAAACTGGACTGGGTGGGAATATTCCCGCCCAGGCACCAGGTCAACCTGGGGGTCGACCTGGGTGACCAGGTCGACCATATGGTCGACTTGGGGGTCGACCTAGTTTGACCCTGGCTGGCCTGCTCGGGTTCTGGTCGATTTCTGAGGCTTGGCTGTGTCATTAGGGATGACATGTCGCATTTTGGTTGGCTCCTCTCAAAGTGAATGGTCTAGATTCGTCTGTGATCATCTGATGGCGCAGATCAATCTGAAATTCTATAAATATAACTAAACCCCTAGCCTAAATTCACATAAGAAATTAGAGACGGAGCCGCCATGCTGTCGGGTGAAAACTAGGAGGAGCCTCCACTTGTAGAAAAGCTTAGAGACGAGCCAAATTAAAGGTAAATCAATAATCAAATCAACGTTAGTCTACCCAAAGGAAAGCAATTCAAATTCAAAATTCAAAAATCAGAAAAACAAGACCGTCGTTTTTTGTAAGTATAGTGATTTTTCCGATGTGAATAAAAGTTTGGATTTGATTCAATGTAAATTGGAAATAGAATGGTGTTATTATGTAACAACGATGTTAATTCACATCTATGTATTGAAATGATTGTGGTATTGTGATGTTTGTGGTATAGTTGAGTTGATATTGACCCTATTGTACATGTAGAATCACATGCAAGTTGTATAGTTCATATTGTAGTCGACACCTATATGTTTATGTGATTATATAGGCTGTATATGATTAAGATTTCATGTATCTATATGCTAGAACCTTTATGCCTAAACGATTATGTTCACATGCATGCTAGTATGTTTGTAAGAAAGTTGCAAGTTAATTGGATCCATGTCAAGATCCACTTTAATATGTGTTTCATGTTGTAATTAGACATATGATTGGATCTAGTTCACACCCTTGTCATGAAATTATGCATACTTTATGAAATTATCATATTCTTGTCATATGCCAGTTATGCTCGATGTTATGCCTAGATCCAAAAACAAGTGTAGGCTTATGTTATCTAAATCATATGCTAATTTATGTGACACCTATTTGGTTAGATACCTATTTCAATGCAAGTTTACATATATGATTTAGGCTATGATGCAAGTTCACACTCATGTTGACTATTTTGCAAGTTCACACCTATGATGTTCATATTGACTATGCCAAAAATGACAAGTTTACACCTATGTCATGTTCATGTTTATGAATTCCCTTATGTCAATTTTGTGTGCGCTAAATTAGGCTAAGTTTTTAGCCTAATATTATATGTTAAAACTATGCGAACAAAAATTAGGCTAAGATTGTTAGCCTAATGTTAAAACGGGGCAACGTTGGGAATGTTATTAAAACTTGACATAAAAATATATGAAATTGGCACGTTTGTCACATGCCAAAATTGGTGGAATTCAAACGGTATAAATTCTTATACCAAAAAGAATGAACGTGGGCCATAACATTAAATTTACATATATTCAGTAATAAAGACAAATATGTAAATTTAGAAAATACGAATATGCTTAACACGAGGTTGGATTGAGTTGAGTTGTAAACCTGCCCGGACCCGCCCGGCTGTCCAGTAGTCACAACAATACCTATCCAATGTGGGTGGTTAAGCATGGAGCCCAATAAGGACCCGAGGTTAGACTGAGTTACGGTGTAAACCTGTCCGGAATCGACTGGCACATCCAGTAACCGTAACAATATTTGTCTAATGTGAGTGGTCGGTGGTTTAAAAAGCTAAGGACAGACAAGTCAGGATGGTAGGGTTAAGTTAACTAAAACACTTAATCAATTCAACATGTTAATTAAACAGATGGGCGGGGTTAGGTAGATACAGACACTTAACCACTTAACATGTTTGACTAGAAAACCCTAGTAACGGGGACCCATTTTAGTAGTAACCCAATTAGGTATCATGGTACCCTGAAACTAGGCAGGGTGGGGCACGATAACTGGGCTGATTGTAAGCGGTCAAAAGCGACGGCGGTGGGTGCAACAGTGTGGGTTCTAACGGACTGCGGGCGTGCACACACTTCGGAGCAGACAAACAGTGCACTGGGGGCACTAGCAATACAACCTGTGCATTCTAGAATTGTGTCGGGTCACCACCATGGGACTTGATACACCCCATGGTGGGACCAGCATAGGTGTCTACAATATTTGGGGGCCGTAAGACACAGATGACTATGCGAGTAGGAGCCGATCTTTAGAAAAGGGGATCACTTTACCTCCAGCCTGGGGTGCCAGTTAAGACAATACAAGTAGGTGCAGAGATATAGTATGGGGTGTGATAGTATATTCGATTCAAACTGCTTTGTCTTAGTTTGTGACACTCCTATTTCCAATTAATACTTATCATGCCCTTATTTTTATTCTCATACTGAAGAGTCACAAGACTTACCAGGCTTTATGTTTGACCCTATTTTCTTTCATCTTCTTTTCTCCCGTTCCCCCGCCCACTTCCATAGGGAGGAAATAACTCAGCTTGGTCAGACTCTTTGCAAGCTTCAAGATAGTAGATGTACGGTTTGGACTCCCTCTCCTTGGCTATGGCTGTTGGACACAATCATGAGGATTTATGTAGTTTTAATCATGTTTTATGCTTCTTTATTTAATAACCAAGACATAAAATGATGTTGTAATGTTTTGGAAGTTGTTATGAGACAATTATGGAAATGTTTTGTATGAACAAGTATTTTATGAAATAAAAGTCTGTTTGTTTCCGCTACTTATATATATGTGTTTATATCTGTCTTGTGTTTTATTTGTGACTTTTACTTACAAACCTCCACCAAAGTTAAGGCAGTCCCTTGTGAGTGACCTTAATGGAGGGTGGGGTGTTTCACTTGGTATCAGAGTATAGATTTACCAGACTAGATAAAAATGTTTGAAACTATTTTCAAAAAGAAGTTTAAAAAAGCATCTTTTTCAGAAAAAGAGTTATTTTTAAAAGGCATAATTCCCCAAAAGCCAAATGCACTATCTCTCTATCCTTTGTCTTGAATACATTCCTTTTTGTTCCAGCATGTATGGGGATCTTAACCTTCCAGAAGGAGTATTGATACCTGGCTGGTTCCGAAGGTACCTAGAGGCTAAGGCCAATGGTGCGGGCCCAACAGACATTCCTCCTCCAATAGTGGCAGCGGTTCCTCCACCTCCTCCTCTACGTGGAAATACTTTCGCTAAGACATGTAGAGACTTCAAGGCTATGGGAGGAAAGGTCTTTTATGGAACTGAATCCTTTGCAGTAGCAAGGAACTAGGTGAAGGAGACCGAGGACTTGTTCGTCATCTTCGAAGTTGACGACAGGCAAAAGATACAGCTAGCTGTGTGGTTGCTTAAGGATGAAGCTTCCTATTGGTGGGAAGTTACTCATGCTGAGAGGCCAGTGGAGACTTGGGAAGATTTCAGGATGAGGTTTGAGATGAAATTCCTCTCCCAAGCTGAAAGAAGCCTGCAAATGGAGAAGTTCCTAACTTTGAAACAAGGAAGTATGACGATCAAGGAGTACGTCAATCAGTTTAATCAGTTGACCAGATTTGGGTTGGATTTGGTAAACACCCAACACAAGAAGGCCCTTCGCTTCGTCAAAGGCCTGAATGAGCCTCTACACAACCTTGCAATGATCCATATACCCATGGGAGCAACTTATGAAAGCTTGGTGGACATGGCGCTGCTACACGAGGAAGATAAAGGCAAGAAGGAGGCAAAGGTGGAAGTGCCTCAAGAAAAGAAAGAAGGTTTACATGCTAAGAAGACATACTTCAAGAAACGCGGGAAGAACAACAAATCCCGTGAAAAGAGAAAGTGAAATTTCTGTGGCATTGTGGGACATATAGCAAAAGACTACAGGAAGAAGAAGGCAAAGATAAATGGTGGTTGTTTCCATTGTGGAGAGACTGGACACTTGGCTAAGGACTACTTGAAGAAGCAGGGGAAGGGACAGAGGACTGGATCCACCTAAGGAGGACAGGTTCATGTGCTGACGGCACCTCCATAGGAACGAGGTAGAAATATTTTTGTAGAAAGCTTAGTTTATCTGTATGATCATCCAGTTCGCACTCTCTTTGATTCTGGTGCATCACACTCCTTTATTTCATCTGCTTTAGTAGAATCTCTGCACCTAGACACTAGTATGGTAGAAGATCCCTTGGTTGTTTCAAATCCAATTGGGGGCTCGGCTTATTTGTCGATGGTTTGCTTGGATTTGAAAATCTCTTCTCTAAGTGTTGAATTTAGATGTAGTGCCTTTGTTTTGGGCTTCTCAGGATATGGACTGATCTTAGGCATGGGCTGGTTATCCAGTAATGGTGCCATTCTTGATTGTGAGAAAAGTGTAGTTGGGCTCTTAACTCGGCTTGGTAACAGTCTAGAAATTTCTTGTAATCCCTTGAATACTGTTATGCTTAGTTATCTAGAGTCACTTGATGCTTCTGTTGAGAATTTGCAGTCGGTTAGAGTGCTCCGGGAATATCCGGATGTCTTTGAAGAGGTCAAAGGCTTACCTCCGAAGCGGGAAATAGACTTCCACATATATCTTGTTGATAATGCAAAGCCCGTAGCTCTGCCTGTTATACACATGTCTCCAAAGGAGAGAAAGGAGCTCAGTACGCAAGTTAAGGAGCTTCTCGAGAAGGGGTTTATAAAGAGAAGTATCTCGGAATGGGGTGCTCCAGTGGTGTTCGCCACCAAAGTAGATGGTTCACTACGAATTTGTGTGGAATATAGGGAGCTAAATAAGCTGACTAAAAATAATAGACACCCGTTTCCCAGAATAGACGATTTGTTTGATCAGCTTGTAGGTGCGTCGGTCTTCTCCCAACTTGATCTGGCTACTGGGTTCCATCAGCTAAGGGTAGCTGAAGATAGTATTGATAAAACGACATTCAGAACCCCAGACGGTTTCTACGAGTGGCTTGTCATGCCTTTCGGTTTGACAAATGCACCCGCTTATTTCGTGGACCTAATGAGCAGGGTGTTCAGAGAATTCCTCAATAAGTTCGTGGTGGTCTTAGTGGACGATATTTTGATCTTCTCAAAGAATGAGGAAGAACATGCTCAGCATCTGAAGGAGATCATGGAAACTCTTCGAGTTTATCAGCTAAAAGCCAAATTCTCCAAATGCCACTTTTGGAGAGAAGAAGTAAGATTTCTTGGACATATAGTGTCCATGTAACACCCCGTGTATTCTGTAACAGTAAAATTCACAAAATAAAGTATAACTAATTTCAAATCAAAGAATTAAGGGAAACGGGATACGCCATTGCATTCGTCTCGGAATTCTGCTTGAAATAGAGTCCGAGTTTGCGTAAAACGGACTCCGTATGAGGGAGATATGGCCTCCGGAAGTTTTAGAATTCAGTTCAAAATTCAAACAGACCAAAACAGCTTAGAAAACAAATTTATATTTCAAAAATAGGGCCTAATTGGCCAGGGCGGGAATTTTCCCGCCCAAGACACCCAGGTCGACTGGGTAGTCGACCTGGGCTACCCAGGTCGACTGGGTAGTCGACCTGGGGCACCCAAGTCGACTACATAGTCGACCTGGGGGTCGGCTGGGGGTCGACCTGGCCCCTGAGCCAGGTCGAACCCAGCCCCCCCTGGCTGGCCTGGTCTGTGCTTGGTCGATTTTTTGATCCTTGCCTTGTCACTAGGGCTAGGTGTCAGCTCCTGATTGGTCTCTCCTTCAATTGAACGACTAATATTAATCCAAGCTCCATCGATGGTCCAAATCAACTCACAAACTCTATAAAAAGAACCTAAGACTCACCCTAATTCATACAAACAAAAATGGAGATGAGACCGTCATGCTGCTGAGGAAAGACTAGGAATAGCCGTTAGAAATTGAGAGACAATTAGGAGACAATTCGAAAGCTTAAAGCAACGCCAATTAAAATCAAAACAACGCCTACAACAAAGGATAACATCTCCAAATTCAGAATTCAGAATTCAGATTCCTGAATTGAAGATTCGTCATACGTTGTAAGTAGAGTGCTATTCCGATGTGAATGAACAATTGAGTTTTGATTTATGTAAAATGAGAAATGGAATTGTACTTAATTTAATTCATGATTGTATGTGCTATGATTCTAATTCTGAATCAATTTGGGATATTGTGGTATAACGATGTTAGGCCTATTGGATATTCACAAGTATATGATTCATGTTAACAACCATATGTTGTGGTAGTTTATTTGGGATTCATGCAAGTATATGATTCACTATTATGTTAATATGATGTACATACTTTTATGATCACTTTTAGTATGTAATTGGATTCAACTAAGTACTATGGTTTATATGAATTTATGTTGGAATTGGCATCGTGATTTAAGTATAAAACCATACTTTTGTGTTAAAGACAAAAGTAAGCATCTTTATGAACATGACTAAACTATGTTTGGTGTTATGCCTAGTTGAAAACATGTTTTAGGCCTAAGTTGTTATCAAAATCATATGGTGATATATGTGACACATAATTAAGTTAGATTTACATTCCAGTTGCAAGTTTACATGAATAGATTAAAAACCATGATTTCATGTTTAGGTATGTTTATGCCATGATTATATGAATAGAATGGTTCATGTTTAGGTATGTTTATGCCATGATTATATGAATAGAATGATTCATGTTTAAGTATGTTTATGCCATGATTATATGTTATTACAATGCAAGTTCACATGTGCCTAATTCATGTTAATTAGATCGTTATGTTGCAAGTTCATGCGTTCACACTCCCCCTTTTATGTTACCTTATAAACACCATGTTATAAGCCTCCCCTTTTTCATATGGCTAAGTTGGGTTTAAATGTTAAACCCAACATATCTTATATTGTAGCGAACGTGTAAAACGGGGGTAATGACGTTTGGGTTAAAATATAGAACATATGTGTTGGCATGTTTGACGCATGCCAACAACCTTGAAAAACAATTAAGTGGTATAAATTAATTTTACCCAATAAAGATGAAATTGAATAATGGGCCGCAAATATTTACATATAAAAAAAGAAAAGAGATAAAATATGTAAATTTATAAAATACGATGTGTTTAACCCGAGGTTGGATTGCGTTGTGATGTAAACCTGCCCGGAACCGCCCGACTGTCCAGTAGTCACAACAATACCTATCCAATGTGGGTGGTTAAACATGGAGCCCAATTAGGACCCGAGGTTAGACTGAGTTGTGGCGTAAGACTGCCCGGACCCAACCGGCAACAAGCAGCCACAACAATACCTGTCTAATGTGAGAGGTCGAGGCTTTAATAAGACAATTAAGGCTAAGTCAGGATTGATAGGATTAAGTAAAATGTATTAATACTTAATCAGATGGAACATGCTAAACTATACAGACTGATTGGGGGTTAGGTTTACAAAACACTTAACCAACGTAGCATGTTGGCTAGAAATAGAAAACCTAGTAGCTGGGGACCCTTTTCAGCAGTAACCCTACAAGGTGTATCAGGATACCCTGAACTAGGCAGGGTGGGGCACGATTACTGGGCTGACTGTAAGAGGTCAAATAGACGGCGGTGGTGCAACAGTGTAGGTTCTAACGGGGTGCGGGCGTGCACACACTCCGGCGCAGAAAAATAAGGCACTGGGCACCAGTAGCATACCTGTGCATTCTAGGATTGTGTCGGGCCGCCACCATGGGACTTGATACACCCCATGGTGGGACCAGCATAGGTAACTACAACATCGGGGGCCGTAAGACACATGTAACTATGCGAGTAGGAGCCAATCATTAGAAACGAATCACTTCACCCTGATTATGGGGTGCCTGTTGGGAACTAGTTTATATGGATGCAGAGATTAATATGGGGGTACGATAAGTACATTCGACTCTAGACAACTTAACCTTATTTATAGTACTTTTCCCATTTCCAGTTTATACTTATCATGCCCCCAGTTCTTTATTCATAGACTGAATAGTCCTAGACTTACTCAGGCTTTATGTTTGACTCTACTTTTCTTTCGTTCCCCCCCCCCCCAGGTCCACAGGGAGGGAATACCGCAGCTTGACCAGTTTTCACATCCAGCTTGAAGAGAAAGAATGTATTGCTTGGATCTTTTTCGTTTTGGACTATGGCTTTGGACAACAATTATGGGACTTATGCAGTTTACTTATGTTTTTATGCTTCTTTAAATAATGTAATCAAGACAGTTATGAAGATGTTATGTTTTTGGAAGTATTGTAAGACAAATTATGACATGGTTTGTGTAACACGTATTTTGTTGAAATAAAAATTGCTGTTGTTCTCCGCTGTTCAAAAATATGTGTATTTATATCTGTCTTGTGTATCTGTGACTTATACTTATAAACCTCCACCAAAATTAGGGCGTTCCCTTTGAGAGTGACCCTAACGGAGGTGGGGTGTTTCACTTGGTATCAGAGAATAGGTTTACCAGATAAGATAAAAAGTTTTGAAAATTTATTTTCAAAAGAAAATTTAAAGAATCATTTTTAAAGATAAAATATTATTTTATTCTAAAAACGCAAAGTCCCCCAAAGCCATAGGTGCTATCTTTTATCCTTCATTTTGAATCTATCCTTTCTGTTTCAGCATGTCTGGAGGCCTTACTCCCCAGCTGCTGATGCTTTCACTCCTCCTCCTCTACGTTAACCAGCAAGCGGAAGAGTCCCAAAAAAGGAAGACGAATAATAGTCAAAGAAGAGAGGATCGTAACAGTAATGACAAGAAACGTGAAAAAGGAAATGTTATTTCTGCGGAATTCTTGGACATCTGGAGGGAGACTGCAGGAAGAAGAAGAGATGGATGAGTGCTACTTGCTTTCAGTGTAGAGAGACGGGCCACTGGGCTAGGGACTGCCCAAAGGAGAAGGAGACAAAGGCAGAAAGCTCTCAAGGGAAGAAAGAGGGTTTACAGCCTAAGAAGACAGACTTTAAGAAGGGCAGGAAAGATAACAAGTCCCAAGAGAAGAGGAAGTGTAAATTATGTGGCAAAGTGGGGGCACTTAGTGAAAGATTGCCAGAAAAAGAAGGTCAAGATGAATGGTGAGTGCTTTTCTTGCGGTGAGACAGGCCACCTGGCTAAGGATTGCCCAAAGAAGCGAGGGCAGGGGCAGAGGGCTGGATCCACCTCAGGGGCACAAGTTCATGCGCTAGAAGCACCGCCTCTGCAGCAGCGAGGTATAAATACTTCTGTAGAAAGTGTAGTTTATCTTTATGATCACCCAGTTTGCACTTTCTTTGATTCTGGCGCATCACACTCCTTTATCTCATCTGCTTTAGTAGAATCTCTGCACCTAGAAACTAGAATGGTAGAGGACCCCTTAATTGTTTCAAATCCAATTGGGGGCCCAGCTTATTTATCTATGATCTGTGTGGGATTGAAAATTTCTATTCTAAGCGTAGAATTTAAATGTAGTGCCTTTGTTTTGGGCTTTTCGGGATATGGTTTGATTTTGGGCATGGATTGGCTATCCAGTAATGGTGCCATCCTTGATTGTGAGAAAAAAGTGGTTAGGCTTGCGACCCAACTCAGTAACACTCTGGAAATTACTTGTAATCCCTCGTATGCGGTTATGCTTGGTTATCTTGAATCGCTAGATGCTTCTGTTGAAAATTTGCAATCGGTTAAAGTGGTCCGGGAATATCCGGATGTCTTCGAAGAGGTGAAAGGATTGCCTCCGAAGCGGGAGATAGACTTCTGCATATATCTTGTAGATAATGCAAAGCCCATTGCATTGCCCGTTAGACACATGGCTCCACGGGAAAGGAAAGAGCTCAGTAAACAGATTAAAGAGCTTCTAGAGAAGGGGTTCATTAGAAGGAGCATTTCAGAATGGGGCGCTCCAGTGGTGTTCTCTACAAAGGCGGATGGTTCACTCCGTCTATGTGTTGACTATAGGGAGCTCAACAAGCTAACAAAAAGAATAGGCACCCTCTCCCCAGAATTGACGATCTGTTTGATCAGCTTGTAGGAGCGTCTGTTTTCTCCCAACTCGATTTAGCGACCGGATTTCATCAGCTAAGGGTGGCTGAAGATAGTATCGATAAGACAGCATTCAGAACCCCAGACGACTTCTTTGAATGGCTCATCATGCCTTTCGGCTTGACAAACGCACCCGCTTACTTCGTGGACCTAATGAGTAGGGTGTTCAGAGATTTCCTCAATAAGTTCGTAGTGGTCTTCGTAGACGATATCTTGATCTTCTCAAAGAGTGAAGAAGAGCATGCTCAACACCTAAGGGCAATCATGGAACTCTGCGAGTCCATCATCTAAAAGCCAAATTCTCCAAATGCCACTTTTGGAGAGAAGAAGTGAGGTTCCTTGGGCACATAGTATCCAAAGAAGGGTTAGCTGTAGACCCGGCTAAGGTAGTAGCGGTGCAGGACTGGAAGACACCAAAGAACGCAACAGAAGTCCGAAGCTTTCTCGGGCTAGCAGGCTTCTATCTGAAATTCATCAGAGACTTTGCAAAGATATCAGCTCCACTCACAAAGCTGACCAAGAAGAATCTAGTGTTCAATTGGGACTTGGATTGCGAGTTTGCTTTCCAATGACTAAAAAGGGCTCTTACAACAGCCCTAGTTTTGACGTTGCCAGATGGAAGCAAGATGTCCATAGTTTATACAGATGCATGTAGGACAGGGCAAGGCGCTGTCTTAATGCAAGAAGGAAGGGTAGTAGCTTACGGCAGAAGAAAGTTGAAAGTGCACGAAAAGAACTACCCGACCCACGATCTTGAGTTAGCCGCCATCGTCTTTGCACTCAAGTCTTGGCGACACTATCTCCTAGGTGAGAAGTTCGAACTTTACACTGACCATAAATCGTTAAAATATCTTTTCTCGCAGAAAGATCTTAATTTGAGGCAACAGAGATGGATGGAGTTTCTTGCCTCGTACGATTTCGAAATCTCCTATACTCCGGGCAAAGGCAACGTAGTGGCAGACGCGTTGAGCCGAAATAAACTGACCCTAAGCCCGCTGTTTGTTGAAAGACAAAGCCTAGAGTTTATAGCCAGCTTTGACTTTAGGCCCTCCTCCGATTTTGTACTGGGCTTGCTAGCATCTCTCGAAGTACGCCCGACTTTAGTGGACTCAATAGGGACAGCACAACGCGAAGACCCTTAGCTTGTGGAAACGATTGATAGGCTAATTAGGGGTGAGACTTCAAGTCACCTCAACAGATACTCCATCGACGATAAGGGTTGGCTAAGGCGAGATGGAAGACTATGCATCCCACAAACAAGGGATTTAGTAACGAAGGTTCTTAAGGAAGCACATCACTCCAAGATGACGATACACACAGGCGGGGATAAAATGTACAAGGACATAAAGAGAACTTTCTTTTGGAACGGCATGAAGAAGGACATGGCAGATTTCGTTTCTAAGTGTATGGTGTGCCAACAGGTTAAGGCAGAACAGAAAAAGCCTGGCGGTCTGCTCCATCCTCTAGAGGTCCCGCAGTGGAAGTGGGATAACATCTCAATGGACTTCATTGATGGGCTGCCTAGGTCTAGAAGAGGCAACACTAGCATTTGGGTAATAGTGGATAGGCTTACTAAAAGCGCCCACTTTTTACCTGTCAAAAGTAAAAGAACTGCCTCATCCCTAGCATCTCTTTATCTCAAGGAAATTGTTCGACTCCATGGAATACCATCCAGCATTGCTAGTGACCGAGACCCTATCTTCACAAGTGAGTTTTGGCGGAGTCTGCAGGAAGCGGTAGGCACACAGTTATGCTTGAGCACAGCCTATCATCCCCAAACCGACGGCCAGACAGAAAGAGTGAACAGAGTTTTGGAGGACCTTTTATGACTGTGCGTCCTTGACTTCGGAGGGTCGTGGGAAGACCATCTTCCTTTGGTGGAATTTGCCTACAACAACAGCTACCAAGCAACCATCGGAATGGCGCCCTTCGAAGCCTTATATGGAAGACCGTGCCGATCGCCCACTTGTTGGTGGGAGTCCACTGACAAGCTCATAAGTGGACCAGATATGATCCGAGAGACTTCAGAAAAAGTAGACTTAATACGAAGAAGAATGAAGACAACCCAAGATGGACAAAAATCCTACGCCAACAAGAGGAGGACCGACCTTGAATTTGAGGTTGGGGACAGAGTTTTTCTTAAGGTATCTCCACTAAGGAACGTTGTTTGTTTTGGAACCACAGGAAAGCTAGCACCAAGGTTCGTAGGACTGTTTCCTATTCTTGAGAAAATTGGGAAAATGGCCTATAGATTAGAGCTACCCGAAAAGCTGGCCGGAGTTCACAACGTTTTCCATGTTTCGCACCTCCGAAAATGTCTACATGAATCTGCTGAAGTGGTAGAGCCAAATATTCTAGAAGAAGCTGAAGTGGAACGCGAAGCAACCGTGAGGAAAGTTCCAACCCGCATATTAGGAATGGAAGTGAAAAAGCTACGCAACCGCGAAGTCAAGCTCGTCAAAGTTCAGTGGAGCGACGCCGAGGGAGACGCAACTTGGGAAACTGAAGCTAGAATATGTGCAGCCTACCCTTTTCTTTTCGAGGTACATCTTTGATCTTTCTTTTTCCTTAAGTTGCGCTTCTATCTATCTTTTTAGGTATATCTCCTCGACCTTATCTTTTAGGTAGAAACTCTTTGGATGAAAACATGTAATTGAAACATGTTATGGATGATGGTTGCAAGTGATTGCTAGTGGTTCCTCGTGGTTGCATATACACACACAATGTAGATTTTAGATCGGCTCAGTCACTTCATATTGCATATTCATATATGTATTTATATTCATATGTGGTTGAAGTTTAATGTGTTGTCATATGGATGTTGCATTTATATGAATGATTGTGCACTCATGTAGAATCATGAATATGAGAATTTGCATACATAATGGATTCATGGCACTTACATAATTTGCATTAAGGAGGTCAACTGAATCAGTAGACCGACTGATTTTTCATTAGATAAGTACATGTTCACACACTTCGCATATGATCATGGAGCATTAGAAGTCATTTAAGGACAGTGTATGCTCGTGGTTGATGGATGAGTAGATGGATGTTTGGATGTTAGGACGTACATTCTTCCTAAACTTGAAGATTTCGGGGACGAAATCCTTTTAAGTGGGGGAGAATATAACACCCCATGTTTTCTGTAACAGTAAAATTCACAAAATAAAGTATAACTAATTTCAAATCAAAGAATTAAGGGAAACGGGATACGCCATTGCGTTCGTCTCGGGATTCTGCTTGAAATATAGTCCGAGTTTGCGTAAAATGGACTCCGTATGAGGGAGATATGGCCTTCGGAAGTTTCAGAATTCAGCTTAAAATTCAAATAGACCAAAACAGCTTAGAAAACAAATTTAAATTTCAAAAATCGGGCCGGATTGGCCAGGGCGCGAATTTTCCCGCCCAAAACACCCAGGTCGACTGGGTAGTCGACCTGGGCTACCCAGGTCGACTACATAGTCGACCTGGGGGTCGACTGGGGGGTCGACCTAGCCCCTGAGCCAGGTCGAACCCAGCCCCCCTGGCTGGCCTGGTCTGTGCTTGGTCGATTTTCTGAGCCTTGCCTTGTTACTAGGGCTAGGTTAGGGCTGTAAACGGATGCTTTCGGATATGGATAGTGCCATATCCGTATCCGCATCCGAAACCATTTTCGGATATCGGATATCCGTATCCGCGAATACGGACGGATATCGGATATTTATCCGCTCCGCCAACAATCGATAAATCAATGAACATAAATGAATTTTTTTAGCTCAATATTAATCTTTTTTAACCTAATTGATTACTAAAGTGCTAAAAATAAATAAATATTATGATATTATATAATTTTGAGCAATTAACATGCATTTAGTAGACTTTTAATTTTGCAAATTAATAAATTAGTATATTTAATTATGTTAAAATACACATAATTTGAGCTATAATCGGGAAAAATAGCGGACGGATAATTTTCGGATACGGATATGCCTATATCCGCATCCGCATCCGCTTTCCCGGATATCGGATATTTATCCGCTTTTCGGATACAGATGCAGACAGATTTCGGATTTTTCGGATATCCACTGACAGCCCTAGGCTAGGTGTCAGCTCCTGATTGGTCTCTCCTTCAAATGAACGGCTAATATTAATCCAAGCTCCATCGACAGTCCTAATCAACTCACAAACTCTATAAAAAGAACCTAAGACTCACCCTAATTCATACAAACAAAAATGGAGATGAGACCGTCATGCTGCCGAGGAAAGACTAGGAATAGCCGTTAGAAATTGAGAGACAATTAGGAGACAATTCGAAAGCTTAAAGCAACGCCAATTAAAATCAAAACAACGCTTACAACAAAGGATAACATCTCCAAATTCAGAATTCAGATTCCTGAATTGAAGATTCGTCAGACGTTGTAAGTAGAGTGCTATTCCGATATGAATGAACAATTGAGTTTTGATTTATGTAAAATGAGAAATGGAATTGTACTTAATTTAATTCATGATTGTATGTTGCTATGTTTCTAATTCTGAATCAATTTGGGATATTGCGGTATAATGATGTTAGGCCTATTGGATATTCGCAAGTATATGATTCATGTTAACAACCATATGTTGTGGTAGTTTATTTGGGATTCATGCAAGTATATGATTCACTATTATGCCAATATGATGTACATACTTTTATGATCACTTTTAGTATGTAATTGGATTCAACTAAGTACTATGGTTTATATGAATTTATTTTGGAATTGGCATCGTGATTTAAGTATAAAACCATACTTTTGTGTTAGAGACAAAAGTAAGCATCTTTATGAACATGACTAAACTATGTTTGGTGTTATGCCTAGTTGAAAACATGTTTTAGGCCTAAGTTGTTATCAAAATCATATGGTGATATATGTGACGCATAATTAAGTTAGATTTACATTCCAATTGCAAATTTACATGAATAGATTAAAAACCATGATTTCATGTTTAGGTATGTTTATGCCATGATTATATGAATAGAATGGTTCATGTTTAGGTATGTTTATGCCATGATTATATGAATAGAATGATTCACGTTTAAGTATGTTTATGCCGTGATTATATGCTATTACAATGCAAGTTCACATGTGCCTAATTCATGTTAATTAGATCGTTATGTTGCAAGTTCATGCGTTCACACTCCCCTTTTTATGTTACCTTATAAACACCATGTTATAAGCCTCCCCTTTTTCATATGGCTAAGTTGGGTTTAAATGTTAAACCCAACATATCTTATATTGTAGTGAACGTGTAAAACGGGGGTAATGACGTTTGTGTTAAAATATAGAACATATGTGTTGGCATGTTTGACGCATGCCAACAACCTTGAAAAACAATTAAGTGGTATAAATTAATTTTACCCAATAAAGATGAAATTGAATAATGGGCCGCAAATATTTACATATAAAAAAAGAAAAGAGACAAAATATGTAAATTTAGAAAATACGATGTGTTTAACCCGAGGTTGGATTGAGTTGTGATGTAAACCTGCCCGGAACCGCCCGGCTGTCCAGTAGTCACAACAATACCTATCTAATGTGGGTGGTTAAACACGGAGCCCAATTAGGACCCGAGGTTAGACTGAGTTGTGGCGTAAGACTGCCCGGACCCAACCGGCAACAGGCAGCCACAACAATACCTGTCTAATGTGAGAGGTCGAGGCTTTAATAAGACAATTAAGGCTAAGTCAGGATTGATAGCATTAAGTAAATTGAATTAATACTTAATCAAATGGAACATGCTAAACTATACAGACTTATTGGGGGTTAGGTTTACAAAAAACTTAACCAACGTAGCATGTTGGCTAGAAATAGAAAACCTAGTAGCGGGGGACCCTTTTCAGCAGTAACCCTACAAGGTGTATCAGGATACCCTGAACTAGGCCGGGTGGGGCACGATTACTGGGCTGACTGTAAGAGGTCAAATCGACGGCGGTGGTGCAGCAGTGTAGGTTCTAAAGGGGTGCGGGCGTGCACACACTCCGACATAGAAAAATAAGGCACTGGGCACCAGTAGCATACCTGTGCATTCTAGGATTGTGTCGGGCCGCCACCATGGGACTTGATACACCCCATGGTGGGACCAGCATAGGTAACTACAACATCGGGGGTCGTAAGACACATGTAACTATACGAGTAGGAGTCGATCATTAGAAACGAATCACTTCACCCTGATTATGGGGTGCCTGTTGGGAACTAGTTTATATGGATGCAGAGATTAATATGGGGTACGATAAGTACATTCGACTCTAGACAACTTAACCTAGTTTATAGTACTTTTCCCATTTCCAGTTTATACTTATCATGCCCAGTTCTTTATTCATAGACTGAATAGTCCTAGACTTACTCAGGCTTTATGTCTGACTCTACTTTTCTTCCGTCTTCTTTTCTTTCGTCCCCCCCCCAGGTCCACAGGGAGGGAATACCGCAGCTTGCCCAGTTTTCACATCCAGCTTGAAGAGAAAGAATGTATTGCTTGGATCTTTTTCGTCTTAGACTATGGCTTTGGACAACATTTATGGGACTTATGCATTTTACTTATGTTTTTATGCTTCTTTAAATAATGTAATCAAGACAGTTATGAAGATGTTATGTTTTTGGAAGTATTGTAAGACAAATTATGACATGGTTTGTGTAACACGTATTTTGTTGAAATAAAAATTGCTGTTGTTTTCCGCTGTTCAAAAATATGTGTATTTATATCTATCTTGTGTATCTGTGACTTGTACTTATAAACCTCCACCAAAATTAGGGCATTCCCTTTGAGAGTGACCCTAACGGAGGTGGGGTGTTTCAGTCCAAAGAGGGATTAGCTGTGGACCTAGCGAAAGTGGTGGCAGTGCAAGATTGGAAGACACCAAGAAATGCAACCGAAGTCTGAAGATTTCTTGAGCTAGCCAATTTTTACCAAAAGTTCATTAGGGATTTCGCGAAAATCTCAGCTCCACTCACAAGGCTAACAAAGAAGAATATGCCATTCGCTTGGGATTTAGACTGCGATATTGCTTTCCAACGCCTAAAAAGGACTCTCACAACAGCCCCAGTTCTAACTTTGCCAGATGGAAGCAAGATTTTCACAGTATACACGGATGCTTGTAGTACGGGACTAGGCGCTATTCTGATGCAAGAAGGGAGGGTATTAGCTTATGGTGGAAGACAACTGAGAGTTCATGAAAAGAACTACCCAACCCACGATCTTGAGTTGGCCGCCATCGTCTTTGCGCTTAAGTCTTGACGCCATTATCTCCTAGGTGAGAAGTTTGAATTATATACTGACCATAAATCGTTGAAGTATCTTTTCTCGCAGAAAGATCTTAACTTGAGGCAGCAAAGGTGGATGGAGTTCCTTGCCTCGTATGATTTTGAGATTTCCTATACTTCAGGCTAAGGCAACGTAGTAGAAGACGCGTTGAGCAGAAGGAGGCTGACCCTAAGCCCTCTCTTTGTGGAAAGGCAAAGCTTGGAGTATATAGCCAGTTTCGACTTTAGGCCCTCCTCAGATTTTATACCTAGTTTATTGGCTTCCCTAGAAGTACGACCCACTCTTTTAGACTCAATAGGGGCCGCACAACGCGAAGACCCTCAGCTTGTGGATATGATTGATAAGCTAATTAGGGGTGAAACTTCCAGTCACCTCAATAGGTACTCCATCGATGATAAGGGTTGCCTGAGGCGAGATGGAAGACTGTGCATCCCACAATCAAGGGAGTTGGTAAAGAAGGTTCTCGAGGAAGCGCATCATTCCAAGATGACAATACACCCAGGCGGGGACAAGATGTACAAGGACATAAAGAGAGTTTTCTTTTGGGACGGCATGAAGAAGGACGTGGCAGATTTTGTTTCCAAGTGCATGATATGCCAACAGGTCAAGGCGGAACAAAAGAAGCCTGGAGGACTGCTTCATCCTCTAGAAGTACCGCAATGGAAGTGGGATAGCATTTCAATGGGCTTCATTGACGGGTTGCCTAGGTCAAGAAGAGGAAATACTAGCATTTGGGTAACAATAGGCAGGCTTACTAAAAGCGCCCACTTTTTACCTATCAAGAGTAGAAGGACTGCTTCGTCTTTAGCTTCTCTTTATCTCAAGGAGATAGTTCGACTCCATGGAATACCCTCCAGCATAGTGAGTGACCGAGATCCCATCTTCACGAGCGAATTTTGGTGGAGTCTGCAAGAAGCTGTAGGCACACAGTTATGCTTGAGCATGGCCTATCACCCCCAAACTGATGGTCAGACAGAACGGGTGAATAGAGTGTTAGAAGATCTTTTGAGACTATGCGTTCTTGACTTTGGAGGGACATGGGAGGATCATCTTCCTTTAGTGGAATTCTCCTACAACAACAGTTACCAGGCCACTATCGGTATGGCGCCCTTCGAAGCTTTGTATAGAAGACCGTGTCGATCACCAACTTGTTGGTGGGAGTCTACTGACAAACTTATATTTGGGCCGCACATGATTTGAGAGACTTCAGAAAGTGGACTTGATACGAAGGAGAATGAAGACAGCCCAAGACAGACAGAAATCCTACGCCGACAAAAGAATGACCGACCTTGAGTTTGAGGTTGGGGACAGGGTTTTCCTTAAGGTATCTCCTTTAAGGAACGTCGTTCACTTTGGATCCGTGGGAAAGATAGCACCAAGATTTGTAGGACCGTTCCCTATCATCGAGAGGATTGGGAAAATGGCTTATAGAGTAGGGCTGCCCGAAAAGTTGGCTGGAATTCACAACGTCTTTCACGTTTCTCATCTCTGGAAATGTCTACATGAATCCGCGGAAGTGGTGGAGCTTAGCATTCTAGAAGAAGCCAAAGTGGAACGCGAAGCAACTGTAAGAAGAGTTCCAACTCAAATCGTAGGAATTGAAGTGAAAAAGCTACGCAACCGCGAAGTCAAGCTCGTCAAAGTTCAGTGGAGCGATGTCGAGGAAGACACGATTTGGGAAACTGAGGATAGAATATGCGCAGCCTACCCTTTTTTTGAGGGTATATCTTTGATCTCTCTTTTTCCTTAAGTCATGCTTATATCTATCTTTAGGTATATTTCCTTGATATTATCCTTTATCCTTAGGTAGAAACCCTTTGGATGTAAACATGTATTTGAAACATGTTATGATTGATGGCTGCAAGTGGTTGCAAGTGATCGCTAGTGGTTGCTCGTGGATGCATATACACACACAACCTAGGTTTTAGATCGGCTCAGTCACCTCATATTGCATATGCATATGTGTATTCATTTTTGTATGTGGTTGAAAATTCATATGTTGTCATATAGATGTTGCATTTGTATGAATGGTTGCGCACTCATGTAGAATTAATAATAGGGAAAATTTTGTATACATAATGGATTCATGGCACTTACATGATTTGCATTAAGGAGGTCAACTAAATCAGTAGACCGCCTAATTTTTGCATTAGATAAGGACATGTACACACACAGTGCATATGATCATGAAGCAATAGAAGCCTTTTAAGGACAATGGACGCCTGTGTTTGATGGTTGACTAGATGGCCGATTGTATGTTAGGACTTACGTTCTCCTAGACTTGAAGATTTCGGGGACGAAATCCTTTAAGGAGGGGAGAATGTAACACCCCGAATTTTCTGTTAACTGTAAATTAACAAATTAAAGTATAATTAATTCTAGATGAAAGAAATAAAGGAAACGGGTAAGCCATTGCGTTCGTCTCGGAATTCTGCTTCAGATAAAGTCCGAGTTTGCGTGAATTGGACTCCGTATGAAGGAGTTATGACCTCCGGAAGTATCAGAATTCAATTTAAAATTCAAACGGTTCAAAACGAAGTTCAAAATTCGAATTCAGACCCAAACTGGACTGGGCGGGAAAATTCCCGCCCAGGCATCAGGTCGACCTGGGGGTCGATCTGGGTGACCAAGTCGACAATAGGGTCGACCTGGGGGTCGACCTGCCTAGTCGACCTGGTTTGGCCCTGGCTGGCCTGGTCGGGTTCTGGTCGATTTCTGAGGCTTGGCCGTGTCACTATGGTTGACATGTCGCATTTGGTTGGCTCCTCTCGAAGTGAATGGTCTAGATTCGTCTGTGATCATCTGACGGCTCAAATCAATCTGAAATTCTATAAATATAACTCAACACCCTAACCTAAATTCACATAAGAAAATATAGACGTAGCCGCCATGCTGTCGGGTGAAAACTAGGAGGAGCCTCCACTTGTAGAAAAGCTTAGAGATGAGACAAATTAAAATTAAATCAATAATCAAATCAACGTTAGTCTACCCAAAGGAAAGCAATTCAAATTCAGAATTCAGAAATCAGAAAACAAGACCGTCGTTTGTTGTAAGTATAGTGATTTTTCCGATGTGAATAAAAGTTTGGATTTGATTCAATGTAAATTGGAAATGGAATGGTGTTATTATGTAACAACGATGTTAATTCACATCTATGTACTGAAATGATTGTGGTATTGTGATGTTTGTGGTATAGTTGAGTTGATATTGATCCTATTGTACATGTAGAATCACATGCAAGTTGTATAGTTCATATTGTAATCGACACCTATATGTTTATGTGATTATATAGGTTGTATGTGATTAAGAATTCATGTATATATATATATATATGCTAGAACCTTTATGCCTAAACGATTTTGTTCACATACATGCTAGTATGTTTGTAAGAAAGTTGCAAGTTAATTGGATCCATGTCAAGATCCACTTTAATATGTGTTTCATGTTGTAATTAGACATATGATTGGATCTAGTTCACACCCTTGTCATAAAATTATGCATACTTTATGAAATTATCATATTCTTGTCATATGCTAGTTATGCTCAATGTTATGCCTAGATCCAAAAACAAGTCTAGGCTTATGTTATCTAAATCATATGCTAATTTATGTGACACCTATTTGGTTAAATACCTATTTCAATGCAAGTTTACATATATGATTTAGGCTATGTTGCAAGTTCACACTCATGTTGACTATTTTGCAAGTTCACACATATGATGTTCATATTGACTATGCCAAAAATGCCAAGTTTACACCCATGTCATGTTCACGTTTATGAATTCCCTTATGTCAATTTTGTGTGCGCTAAATTAGGCTAAGTTTTTAGCCTAATATTATATGTTAAAACTATGCGAACGAAAATTAGGCTAAGATTGTTAGCCTAATGTTAAAACGGGGTAAAGTTGGGAATATTAGTAAAACTTGACATAAAAATATATGAAGTTGGCATGTTTGTCACATGCCAAAATTAGTGGCATTTAAACAGTATAAATTCTTATACCAAAAAGGATGAACTTGGAAAGTGTGCCATATTATTAAATTTACATACATTAAGTAATAAAGACAAATATGTAAATTTAGAAAATACGAATATGCTTAACACGAGGTTGGATTGAGTTATGATGTAAACCTGCCCGGTCCCGCCCGGCTGTCCAGTAGTCACAACAATACCTATCCAATGTGGGTGGTTAAGCATGGAGCCCAATAAGGACCCGAGGCTAGACTGAATTATGGTGTAAACCTGCCCGGAACCGACCGGCACATCCAGTAACCGTAACAATATCTGTCTTATGTGAGTGATCGGTGCTTTAAAAAGTTAAGGACAGACAAGTCTGGATGGTAGGGTTAAGTTACCTAAAACACTTAACCAATTCAACATGTTAATTAAACTGATGGGTGGGGTTAGGTAAATACAGACACTTAACCACTTAACATGTTTGACTATAAAACCCTAGTAACGGGGACCCATTTCAGTAGTAACCCAATTAGGTATCATGGTACCCTGAAACTAGGCAGGTGGGGCACGGTTACTGGGCTGATTGTAAGCGGTCAAAAGCAATGGCGGTGGGTGCAACAGTGTGGGTTCTAACGGAGTGCGGGCATGCACACACTTCGGAGCAGACAAACAGGGCACTGGGGCACCAGTAGTATAACCTATGCATTCTAGAATTGTGTCGGGCCGCCACCATGAGACTTGATACACCCCATGGTGGGACCAGCATAGGTGTCTACAATATTTGGGGGCCATAAGACATAGATGACTATGCGAGTAGGAGCCGATCTTTAGAGATGGGGATCACTTTACCTCCAGCATGGGGTGCCAGTTAAGAAAATATATGTAGGTGCAGAGATATAGTATGGGGTGCGATAGTATATTCGATTCAAACTGCTTTGTCTTAGTTTTTGACACTCTCCTATTTCTAGTTTATACTTATCATGATCTTATTCTTATTCTCATACTGAAGAGTCACTAGACTTACCAGGCTTTATGTCTGACCCTATTTTCTTTTGTCTTCTTTTCTTCCGTTTCCCCCCCAGGTCCACAGGGAGGAAACAACTCAGCTTAGTCGGACTCTTTGCAAGCTTCAAGATAGTAGATGTACGGTTTGGACTCTCTCTCCTTGGCTATGGCTTTTGGACACAATCATGGGGATTTATGTAGTTTAATCATGTTTTATGCTTCTTTATTTAATAACCAAGACAGAAAATGATGTTGTAATGTTTTGGAAGTTGTTATGAGACAATTATGGAAATGTTTTTTATGAACAAGTATTTTATGAAATAAAAGTCTTTTGTTTCCGCTGCTTATATATATGTGTTTATATATGTCGTGTGTTTTATCTGTGACTTTTACTTACAAACCTCCACCAAAGTTAAGGCAGTCCCTTGTGAGTGACCTTAATGGAGGGTGGGGTGTTTCAATATGTATCTGTCTTGTTATATTCCATTCTATACACCAAAAATACTCCATGAAAGTTAATGCATTCCCTTTGTGAGTGTCATTAATGGATGTGGGGTGTTATATGTGGTATCAGAGCTGGGTTACAATAACACATAAGAGATTTTGAAAAACCGCTTTCAAAAGCATTTTTATAAAGAAATACTTTCAAAAATATGTCTTAAGGAGAGTATTTTTAAGAGAAAAGTTTATTTTGAAAAACATAATCCCTAAGAGCCATATATCTTTCCTTCGATTCTCCGTTTTAAATCTCTTTCTCTTTCCTTTTGAATTTCTTCCTCCACGTATAGACGCTTTTTCTAAGACATGTAAGAACTTCCGTACGGTGGGCGGAAAACCGCTTCATGGGACTGGGACGTTTGTCAAAGGTAGAAGGAAGTGGAGGACTTGTTGGTTCCTTTAAGATAGGCGATGGGAGGAACGTTCAATTAGCTGCTTGGTTAATGAAGGACGAAGCCTCATTTTGGTAGAAGGTCACGAATGGAGAATGTGCAGGAGAGACATGGATAGGACACACGATAAGAAAGTAGATCCAAAGAAAGGCGGTAAGGGGCCAAGAGAAAAGGAAGGGCCACACTTGTGAAATACCTGATTACTTAAATAAAGACGTCGGAAAGAAGAAGAAAACTAGTTGTCATCGTTATGGAGAAACAGGACATCTTATTAGGATCGTCCAAAGAAGCAAAATGCAAAGGTAAGTACAAAGTATAGGATCTTCTGGAGGGAAGACGCTTTCCCTCACGCCTGGCATACCTGATAGAGGTAGAAATATTTTGGTTGGAAGTTTGGTTTTTCTTTTTGATCATTCTGTTCGAACCTTGATTGAATTCTAGCGCTTCACACTTGTTTGTATCTGCTTTATTAGTTAAAACACTGCACCTAAATACTAGTCTAGTTACGGATCCCATAGTAGTCTCAAATCCTATTGGTGGTTCAGCTCATCTTTCGATGATTTGTCAGGATTTGAGAGTGTCTATCTTGGGCGTTGGGTTTGAATGCAATGCCTTCATTCTTGGCTTCATGGGCTACGGCTTGATTCTAGGCATGGATTGGCTAGCCAGATACGGTGCCATCCTGACGGTGAAAGAATGATAGTTAGATTGTTGACTCGTTGTGGAAAGACGCTTGATATTTCTTGTGACCCTAGAGGTCTGGTGATGCTTAGCTACCTAGAATCTCTTGACGCATCTAACAATGATTTATAATTTGTTCGTGTGGTTGTGAGTATGGTGACATCTTCGATGAAGTTTGGGGCTTACCCCCGAGGCGCGAGATAGACTTTCGTATATACCTTGTAGATAGTGCAAAGCCAGTTGCATTACCAGCACGCCACATGGCTCCGAGAGAGAGAAGAGAACCCAGTAAGCAAGTGAAAGAGTTTCTTGAGAAGGGGTTCATAAGAAGAAGTATTTCGGAATGGGGTGCTCCAGTTGTTTTTGCTATAAAGGCTAATGGTTCACTTAGATTGTGCGTGGACTGTAGAGAGCTGAATAAGCTTACAAAGAAGAACATACACCCATTGCCGAGGATAGATGATTTATTCGATCAGTTGGTTGGTGCTTCGGTTTTCTCGTAGCTGGATTTGGCTATAGGATTTCATCAGCTAAGGGTGGCTGAAGATAGCATTGATAAGACTGCATTTTGAACTCCTGACAGTTTCTTCAAGTGGCTCGTCATGCCTTTTGTTTGATGAATGCACCCGCATACTTCGTTGACTTAATGAGTAGGGTGTTTAGGGAGTTTCTAAACAAGTTTGTGATTGTCTTTGTGGACGATATGTTGGTTTTCTCTAGAAGCAAAGAAGAGCATGCCCTACATCTTTAGGGAAGTCTTAGAGACCCTACGAGCGCATCAACTCAAAGCTAAGTTCTCCAAATGCCATTTTTGGAGAAAAGAAGCGAGTTTCTTAGGACATGTGGTCTCTAAGGAGGGGATAGCTGTGGATACCACAAAGGTGGTGGCAATCCAAGATTGGTAGATCCCTAAGAATACAACAGAAGTAAGAAGCATTTTAGGGATGGCTGGTTATTATAGGAAGTTCATTAAGGACTTTGCGAAGGTATCAGCCCCACTTACTCTGTTGACGAAGAAGAACTTGACTTTTCCATGGGATGTTGACTTTGACGATGCTTTCCAACGTTTGAAAAGGGCTTTGACGACAACTCCAGTTTTAGTTTTGCCAAATGGGAGTAAGCCATTCACAGTATATGCCGATGCTTGCGGGACAGGGCTTGGCGCAGTTTTAATGCAAGAGGGAAGGGTGATATGCTATGGTGGAAGGCAGTTGAAAGTCCACGAGAAGAATTACCTTACCCACGACTTAGAGTTGGCTGCCATAGTTTTTGCGCTTAAGTCATGGTGTCATTATTTTCTTAGCGAGAAGTTTGAGTTGTATACAGACCATAAGTCGCTAAAGTACTTGTTCTCTCAGAAAGATCGAAACTTGAGGCAACATAGGTGGATGGAGTTTTCGGCATCCTACGATTTTGAGATCGCATATACCCCTGGCAAGGGTAACATTTTAGCTGACGCCTTAAATAAAAAGAAGTTGACTTTGAGTCCTTTGTTCGTAGAACGACAGGGTTTGGAGTATATATCTACCTTTGACTTCAGACCCTCTGTCGATTATGTACCCGGATTATTGGCATCGCTAGAGGTACAACCTACACTTTTGGGTCGGGTTGGAAAGGCACAGTGAGATGACCCACAGTTGGTTGAGATAGTAGGCAAGCTTATAGGAGGGGAGTCTTCGAGTCATCTTAATAGATATGCTATAGATGAGAGAGGCTGGTTGTGTAGAGATGGGAGACTTTGCGTTCCACAAGACGAGAGCTTGAGGAAGACAATTCTTGAAGAATCACATCGCTCTAAGATGACCATACATCCCGGTGGTGACAAGATGTATAGGAATACGACGAGAGTTTTCTTTTGGGCCGGAATGAAGAAGAACGTGGCTGAGTTCGTTTCTAGTTGCTTGGTGTGCCAGTAGTCAAGGCGAAGCAAAAGAAGCCCGATGGTTTGCTCCACCCTTTAGAGATTCCGCTGTAGAAATGGTAAAGTGTTTCCATGGATTTTGTAGACGGGTTACCAAGATCAAGGAAGGGTAATACGGGGATTTGGGTAGTTGTAGACAGACTTACCAAAAGTGTCCATTTTATTCCCGTTAAAAGTAGGAGGACCGCCGCATGGTTAGCATCTGTTTACCTTTGACAGATAGTTCGTCTGCACGGCATACCCTCTAGCATTGTGAGCGATAGAGATCTCATTTTCACAAGCGAGTTTTGGAAGAGCTTACAAAAGGCGGTTGGAACACAATTGTGTTTAAGTACCACTTATCACCCTCAGATGGATGGCCAGGCCGAGAGAGTAAATCGGATTCTACAAGATCTTTTGAGGCTATGCATCTTAGACTTTGGAGGAACATGGGAAGAACATCTTCTATTTGTGGAGTTCGCCTATAATAACACCTTTCAGGCTAGCATTGGCATGGCACCTTTTGAGGCTCTTTTTGGACGACCATGCCAATCGCCTACTTGTTGGTGGGAATCTACGAATAAGGTTTTGCTTGGATCTGACATGATTAAGGAGACTTCAGAGAATATAGATTTGATTCGACAGCGAATGAAGACGGCGCAGGACTGACAGAAGTCATACGCTGATAAGAGACGAACCGATCTTGAGTTCAATATTAGGAACATGGTTTTTATTAAGGTGTCACCATTGAGAAACGTAGTCTGTTTTGGATCAGTAGGGAAGTTGGAACCGAGGTTCATAGGACCCTTTCCAATTACAGAGAGGATTGGGCAGATGGCGCATAGAGTAAAGTTGCCAGAGAAGCTCAGTGGTTTTCATGACGTATTTCACGTTTCCCATTTGCGTAAGTGTTTATATGATACGGCGGAAATGGTGGAGCCCAGCACATTCAAAGAAGTGGAAGTAGTGCGAAATGCCACGGTTAGACGAGCTCCTACACGCATTCTCGGATCAGAGGTCAAAAAGCTACGCAACAAAGAGGTCAAGTTGGTCAAAGTGCAATAGGGAGATGATCAAGGAGACGCGACTCGGGATACGGAAGATAAGATGCGTACGCTGTACCCTTTCCTTTTTGAGGGTATGTTTTTTTTACTTCTCCTTTCTCTACCGCTTTGTTGATACTTTTCCTATCGTTTAATATGTCTTTGCAATTATATCTTCGATCTTTAGTTAAGAAAAAACCGTACAGTTGTAAACATGTGTTTCAGACATGTTATGTTTGGTGGATGCAAATGGATGCAAGTGGTTTCTAGTGGTTGCTCGTGGATACATGTACACACACATTAGGCCCTAGATCGGCTCGATCACTTTCATATTGCATATAAATATGTGTGCATGTTTAAATTAATGGATATATAATGGTTGTGTTATCATATGGATGCTGCATTTAGATGAATGGTGGTGCACGCATGTAGAAATAATATGTATCATTAGGATTCTTTTGCATACATAATGGATGTATGGCACTATCATGGTTCGCATTAAGGAGGTCAACTGAATCAATAGACCGCCCGATTTTGCATTAGATACAGAACATATACACACTTTTTGCATATGTTCATATGGCATTAGAAGTCCTTTAAGGAAAATGGATGCCTGTGTTTGATGATTGAGTAGATGGATGATTGGATGGTGGGATATACATTCTCCTTAACTTGGAGATTTCGGGGGCGAAATCCTTTAAGGAGGGGAGAATGTAATACCCCGTAATTTTAAATGTTGAAATTAACAAATTTAAGAACATTTAATTTTTAGAAGA
Organism: Allium sativum; assembly: GCA_030737875.1. Lineage (NCBI taxonomy): Eukaryota > Viridiplantae > Streptophyta > Magnoliopsida > Asparagales > Amaryllidaceae > Allium > Allium sativum. The sequence goes on from CM060926.1 coordinate 329,585,426, forward strand.
AGAATCGAGGGAAATGGGTTACTCCATTGCGTTCATCTTAGAATTCTACGTCGAATAGATCCAAGTTTTCGTAAATCGGACTTTGTATGAGGAAGTTATGGCCTTCAGAAGTTTCAGGGATTTAAATAAATTAAAACAGCTCGAATTCAAATTCAAAATTCAAATGAAAACACAAAAGCGGGTTGGGCGGGATTTTTCCCGCCCCAGGCCAGGTCGACCAGGGGTCGAGCAGGGGGTCAACCTCCCCTATACAGGTCGACCTGGGGGTCGACCTCCCCTGATTTGGTCAGATCTGAGGCAGATTCGAGATTCTGCACCTAGACTTGTTTTCTGGACAGATTCTTTGGCTCCTAACCTATTTAAACACCCACAAACCCCACTTTCTCTCCACACCAAACCATTGTAATGCTATGCTGCCTCAATTTTAATTAAAATAAGTTAAAGACGTCCTTATGCTACTGGAATAGTTCATCTTCTTCTTAAAGCTTAGGAATTACAAGTCAGGATCCTAATACAAACGACGAACGAATTATTCTCTTTTCTAATCCATCTCTGTGAGTACAATTTATTTCACAAAATAATTAATAAAATAATTATGATGTGTTATAATTTGGATTATGAGAACATGCCTGTTGAATCATGTGACATTACTTGATTTTGTTATCATCTGTTTGTGAACATATGATAGTTTTGTTAACTTATGTTAGTGGATCTATTTCATATGACCAATCACATATGTTTAACTTGGTTTGTTTTATGACATTAGTTTATATGCGTGTTTAGATGTAAATCATACGCTGGTTTGTATATGAATCATATGCAAGTCTGTAAGCGAATTATACACAAGTTTATATGTGAATCAAGTATATATATGTATGCGAGTTTATATGTAAAACATGTGATACTAGTTTACATGTTTAAATTCATATGCAAGTTTGTACGGAACCCATATGCAAGTTTAGCTGAAAACCATAGTCATATATGAAAGTTCACAATTTTATGTTTAGATCCACGGCAGTACATAGTTTATGGAAATTTATGTTCTATATGTCCATTGCCTATGCAAGTTATTGGTTATGCAAATTTATGTTAAAATTCTTATTTGTAAGTTAGATCTATTTTATGTGTTATGCAAGTTGTGATGTTTCTTTTCTTTTTATGAGTTAGACTATTTGCGAGTCTAACATATTTCATATTAAACATACGAACGGTGTGGGGACATTGGGAAAATATTAAATATATATCCAGAATTGGCATAAAATGGCTTTAAAGGCATATAATTAATTTGAGACATTAATTGGTATAATTTATATACCTGAAAATTATGGACATAATTTATGTGACAATTATGGACATAGATTGATTTGGAAATTATTGACAATTCGAATAGGGATATTAATTCAAATTGGGGTTAAATAATTATGTGTAATAATAAACGCCTAAGACACGAGGTTAGACTCGTTTGTGGTATAAGACTACCCGGACCCACCCGGCAAATCCAGCAACCACAAACGGTAGTCTCATGTGAGGGGTCAAAGGCATAAATTAAATACGTAAAAAATGTAAAGACATGAGGTTAGGCTTGTTTCCGGTATAAGACTGCCCAGAACCGCCCGGGAAATCCAGCAACCGCAAACGGTAGTCTAATGTGGGAGGTCTTACAAGGTTACAGTTATAATGAATTAAGTAACACTTAACCAAGATTAACATGTAGAGGGACATGAGGTTAAGTGGGTGACATGGGTGGCATATGAAATACGATTAGAAACACTTAACCAAGTTGAAACATGTAAGAAGACATAAATAACAAGGGTTTAAGTGGGAAATCCTAGTGGGGACCAAGCGTAGGTGGAAAGCTTGTGTCAAGTATGTGGACCCTTTTCAAACCAGTAACCCATTAAGCATCTTTATGAGCTCGAGTTAGATCGAGGGTGGGACACACTTACTGGGTTTGATTGTAAGAGGTCAAAACGGGTTAGCGGTGGCAATGCAAGTCCAACAGGGTCATGTGCGTGCATCGGCCCGGGATGGTAGGTAAGACGTTGTTGCATCGTGTAGATATAAGCTGTGCATCTTTGAGTAGTATCGGGTTGCCACTTTGGGGATTGATACACCCCATTGTGGGACCAGCACGGGTATCTACGAGTTAGGGAGCCGATAGCTTGGGGGTAGTGGGTACAACTAGTGGAGATAGAGGCAGGCGGCACCTGTGAAGGCAGCTATGGGTACACGAAACTACCGTTATGACTATTATGTTCAGTAGGCAAGATCAACTTTTAGGGTGACTAGTATTGGTGCAGTAGAGTAATTATCCTATAGTGATTAGGAACGCAATTAACATAATCTTATTCCTCTTGTTGGTTTTGTCACGCCCATTTGTTTCACAGTCATTCCTTGTTTTACCAGTTTATGCCTTATCCTAATTACTTTAATAATTATATTGTTAAAGTTATTGGACTCGCCAGACTTTATGTCTGACCCCTTTGTTTCGCCTCTTTTCTTCCTTCCCCACTCCCCCCCAGGTTCTCAGGGTGGGACTAATGCTAGTGGAGCTTGATTTGGATCTCTTTCTTTCTCTTTTGGAAGAGCTTGGATTGCTGAAAGTAAAGTTCAACTTATCTCTTTTATGGCTACTTATGTTGGGGTTATGCTTTTTTTACTCAGAAAACAATTTGTCAAGATGGATATTAAGTGTACTTGGTTTTATTGTTGGTTTTTGATGTTGTTGTAGCCAAACTATTTCTCCGCTTTAATAAAAGTTGTTTTAAAAATTTCAAGTACCAATATATGTATCTGTCTTGTTATGTTCCGTTCTATACACCAAAAATACTCCATGAAAGTTAATGCATTCCCTTTGTGAGTGACATTAATGTGCGTGAGGTGTTACATACCTCATCAAAAACATCGGGATAATCTCGAACCACCGGAACAGATTGCAAATCATCTATAGATGCATCTAGAGACTCTAGGAAGCTAAGCATAACATACCCTTGGGGGTCACAAGAAACTTCGAGGGTCTTTCAATGACCAGCCAAGAGTCTAACAACCCTTCTCTCACAATCCAGAATGGCCCCATATGTGGTAAGCCAATCCATTCCTAGAATCAACCCATAGCCCATAAACCCGAGCACATATGCGTCGCATTCAAATTCGACGCCCAACACAGATATTTTCAATTCCCGACAAATCATCGATAAATGAGCCGAACCACCAATGGGGTTTGAAACAACTACGGGATCTACTACCATACTAGTAATTAAATGCAGAGATTCAACCACAAAATTAGATACAAACGAGTGTGAAGTACCAGAATCAAAAAGTGTTCTAATTAGATAGTTTGAAAGAGAAACTAAACTTTCTATGGAAATTTTTCTACCTTTTTCAGGAGCGCTAATCGCGAGAGCATGCACCTGCCCTCCACAAGTCCATGCTCTTTGCCCTTGTCCCTGCGATCCCTGTTTCTTCGGGCACTCCTTAGAGATGTGTCCGACCTCTCTGCAATTAAAGCAACTGGCCTTCCTTCTCTTGCAACCTTTGACCAGGTGCCCACCTTCCCACAGTTGTGACATTTTCTCTTATCCTTGCCTTTATCATCTTTTCCCCCTTTCTTCTATTGTTTCTTCTGTTGCTGTTGTTGTCTCTTCTTGGGCCATACCTTCTTATTCTGCGATGTCCCCTCAGTCTTTGTTTCCTTCTTTTCTCCCTTGTCCTCCTCATACATTAGGGCCATATCATCAAGCTTTTCAAAGGTGTCCCCCATTGGAAGATGGGACATAGCTAAACCATGTAGAGGCTCATTCAGCCCCTTAGCAAACCGCAAAGCCCTTTTGTGCGGTGTGCCTACCAACTCTAGCACGAACCTTGCCAGCCGGTTGAACTTGTTCACATATTCCTTCACCGTCAAATTTCCTTGTTTGAGTGTTAAGAACCTCTCCATCTGTATGCTTTGCTCCGCTTGGAAAAGAAATTTTATTTCAAACCTCTATCTAAAGTCTTCCCAAGTTTCTACCGGACGTCCAGCTTGGGTGACTTCCCACCAAAATGAGGCTTCGTCCTTTAACAATCAAGCAACTAATTGAATTTTTCTTCGGTCCTCCACATCAAAGATTACGAATAAGTCCTAAGTCTCCGTAAGCCAATTCCAAGCTTCTATGAATGTCTTGTTCCGATGGAATGGCTTCCCTCCCATAGCACGGAAGTCCTTGCAGATTTTGGCGAAGTTTTCTGCTCTTGGAGGTGGAGGAGGAGGAGGAATGACTAGTGCAGCTGGGGGAGGATGTTTTCTTGGCCTTCGGCAGACGTCATGGCCTCCAAATACCTATGGAATCATCCGGGTATTATGACACCCTCTGGGATATTAAGATTGTTTTGTTCCCCAGACATGCTTAAAAAAGAGAAAAGGAAGAAATTTAGATAAAGGACCGAAGGGTACTACATATGGCAGTTTTGGGGAATGTTTTTCAAAATAGACTTTCCTTTTGAAAAATGCTTTACTTTAAAACCTTTTTGAAAACAATTTCCAAAAACTTTCATCTAATCTGGTAACCTTCAGCTCTGATACCAAGTGAAACACCCCACGTCCGTTAATGTCACTCACTAAGGGAATGCATTAAGTTTCATGAAGCACTATAGGTAAACAGACACAGAATAATTACAAGACAGAGATAAATAAGGGAGTTGCGGAAAATTTAAACTTTTATATCAAACATAAGTCATAATACCGTGGTCCGCAATTTCGTAAGTCACAAAAACCATTATGATAAAAATACTTCTGTCTTGTACCATCAGAGTACATAGGTAAATAAAAAGCATCATTCCCCCAATAAAAAGAGTTAAGCCATAGTAGAGTCAAGAACTTGAGTCATATTTCAGAAGTAGCTCCTATCAAGATGATATCTAATTCCTGATTAAGTCTGAGTGTTTCCTCCCTGAGAACCTGGGGAGGGGGGGAGGTGAGGAACGGAAGAAAGAAGGAGAAACAACAGGGTCAGACATAAAGTCTGGCGAGTCTAGTTACTTTTAGCTAGTAGATAATTAAAAGCAACATGATAGGCATATAAAGTGGATAAGAGAGAGAGCACTACATAAATGGCAGGTGTGACAAGGTAAGCAAGTTAAGTTGTATGTGCCACACTAATGATTACTCTGCATTACTAGTATAACTGAAACAAAATGATCCCTTTCATTATAAGCTGGTAGGCTTAGGTCGTACGTCCAAGTATACCCTAACCAATACCCTAATGAATCAGCTCCCTACCTTGTAGATATCCTGTGCTGGCCCCACAGTAGGAGGTATCACATCCAAAGGTGGCAACGAAAGGTGTGCACAACCATATCTACTGGTGTCACGGTCGTCTTAGCCCTCTCTACCCGGCTCATGCACGCACATGTCCCCGGTCGGTTTGGGCCTCCCACACCATCTGCCTCGTTCGGATCTCTTACAATCAATCAATAAGCGTGCCCCTTCTCCGCCTAGTACGGAGGTCTCTACTTGATACCAACTTCGGGTTACTGACTGAAATGGGTCCCTCATAATATTATACAAGCTCTCCCCCTTGTCTTGTATCCCCACTAGGTTTTCCACTGACAATGTATACCCTTAGGTGTCTTTAATTACATAGCCCTATACTAGTTATGCTTACCCCAAAGGGTGTCTTTAATTACATAACTTTAGTACATCATCTACCGATTATGTATAACACTTAGGTGTCTTTAATTACATAACCCCATTACACTATCTACTGGTTATGTATACCACTAGGTGTCTTTAATTACATAACCTTATTGGGTTAAGTATGTGGACCTATACATACAAATTACCCATCCCCTCTAATTTACTTAACCCACCACTACCCATCCAATTTTACTTAACCCTAACTTAAGTCCGTAGTCATATTAAATTAGGTTAAGTAATCCATTTCATTACCATGTCCAATTATGGTCATAATGGGCTAGACCTCCCACATTAGGCCTACATCGTGTGGATCCGGGATATGCCGGTCGGGTCCAGGTAGTCTTATTCCACAATTGGGCATAACCTCGTGTCTTAGCCCGATTCGTATTTGCGTACTTAGACCTCCCACATTAGGTTCAACATTAGTGGCTGCTGGATATATCGCTCGGGTCCGAGCAGACTTCCACCACTAATGTAACCTAACCTCGTGTCATAAGTACAATTTACAATTCCTAATCGTAAATTACTAAGCATTCCAAATTAATCCAAATTTACCTATGTCATTATAGGTAACTATTTCTATGTTTTCCCCATTTGATTTACATGTCCCATTTCCTATTAAACATTACGTAAATCGTGCCAATTATACTCCATTTTTCTTCGATTTCTCTCTAATGTATTCGTATGTATTTTTGGCGGCATCTAGGCTATAAAGTAGCCTAGCTATAATAATAAAAAGGGAATATGACGAGGGTGATGGTTTCAACATGTCTTGGCATAAACATGAAAATAAACTGGCATACTGACAAAGTGAATGGACATTTGATTAACATCATAATAAAGTGGACATCAAACTTGTAACTTATGGCAATCACTATGATGTTTAAGCAAGCATAATGAGATCTATATTTAACATTAGGTGTCTAATTACCTAGATCTAGCATAGTTAGGGTGACATAACAACATGTTTAGATCAAAAGGTAGATTCACATGTCAAGTTTACAACATATATCAATGTATCACAATATGACAAGTGAAAGGTGATTAACATAAAGGTCTAGATCCAAGTAATGTCACAATTATCTAAATTGATAGATGTACTTCCATCATAACATGGATAAAAGTCAAGATCCATATAAACATAATAATCTAATCACCAAAATTATATTAGATCTAGGAAATTTGATCTGTCATGACATAGGATATAATTTCTATCAACATAGAATCATACTTTACAACATATCCAATTCATCGTCTATCAAAGCATACTTCTATTTATCTAAACCTAAAAGTAATCTAGAAACTCATAGCGTTAGGTTTAGAGAATTTAGGAAGAGCGGATCTAGAATTTCTGAATTGGATTTGTAGAAAATGTTGGCGTAGAAACGGTTCAGTTCGCGCTCCAGCAGCATATGGCCTCCATGACTCCCAATGAAGAGAATATGAGAAATATGACACACATATATTGCTGCCAGACCCCCTAAAATCGAGTGCCACCTCAGCCTTACGGGTGTCGACACCCCTATGGGTGGGTCGACCCCTAGGTCGACACCTCTTTAGGGGGCGACCCCCTAGGTCGACATCCTTTTAGGGGGTCGACCCCCTAGAGCGGGAATTTTGCCGCTCAGAGGAATTTTTCGAATTTGAATCCTCTGGATAGGATTCTGACTCATCTCTGACTTACCTCTGACTCATGCGTATATATGAAATATTTCTATGCGTATACAAACTTGAAACTCTCATAACGTTTTCATACAATGTCCATTTTACGCAAACCAAATGTCTGTCTTGACCAGAATTTCAAGATAGACGCAAGGTGCAGTCCGGTTCCTCTAATTCTGAACATTAAATTAATTATTATTTAATTTATTCTCTTTAATGTCATTAAAAATTCGGGGTGTTATAGCCTCCAGTATATTATTATCATATGTTCATAATTTAATTTATAACTCACATAGATTTGCACTGGCTATATATTGAGGGGTAGACTTTAGTGTAAACCCATCCTGGCATGGAGCCAGTGATCCCCAATGGTGTCTCTTCTTGTTAAGCCTATTTGAGGTTTAGATATGTAAACTCTTATTTCGTAATCTCTTGTAATTCTCTCATGTGGAATAAAATCTCTCTCTCTCTCTCTCTCTCTCTCTCTCTTTTGGACCGATTGTACACTATCTTGATGGTAGTGGAACCAGTATAAATATTGTGTGTCTCTTTGTTTCTTCATTATAGTTATTTACTATTTGTTTGATGTAATATAATAATTGCTGTCAGATTAGATTGATGTTCAATTGGCAAATCTAGATCTTGTTTATCGTGCTTCCGCATTCGCACAATCTTCTCACATAATAAAAGAAGCTTCTTATGCGATCGTGTGATGTCTTTCCAGGTATCTTTACTTACTTATTTTCATTCGTTTATTGATTCTGGTATGTAAATTTTGTTATTCTGCTTAAATATATTGTTAGTTTAATGTTAATTAAACGCTGATATTTGATTTTATTTTAATTGATCAAAAATAGATTTGATTGGTCATCTATTGCTTGATTGAAAAGTGTAAATACTTCACATGATCATATTTTTATGGAGTTTAAACCATTGACTTCTAGTATAAAGGCTCAAATGTACATGAATTTCCTTTTGAAATCTAGAATTAAATAATTTGCTAGCTAATACCGAGAAATGTAGAGCTAGCCAAAAGATTCTGAAATATAGAATTAAATAATTTGAAATCTGAATATATTAAATTATTTTAGAAGATTTTTTTAACTTTCAGCTAGAAGATTACACACAATCTCCACTGTTAGCCAGGAAATATTACTGATGACTGTACAGTCATAATGACGATAGAGATTAAAAGATCAAAGAAATTTCAAGATTCACGAGTAATCAAGATTTCAAGAGTTCAAGATTAACATATTTATAGAGTCTGGATTTTGTAAGACTCTAAATAGCACTCCAGGTTCATATTAAAATTCTAATTTTCAAATTCTAATTTTCAATTTTATCCTCAATACTCTCCATTTTGTTTTCCTAATTATCCTCAATTCTCTCTATTTTGTTTTTCTATTTTTATCCTTCTTGGTTTTTCATACTTAATTTTTTTTATACACTTTATATTTATATTTTATATGGTTTAAAACCTTATAGTTTTATAAATATATTTATTTAGTTTAAAAGCATGTTTTCATATGATTTTCTATCATATAATATTAATTTACAACACTAGAATTTTACTTAAGAATTTCATTTATATCAAAATACTTGAAAAATGTTTTGAAAATTAAAAATACACATGAGTATGTTGACATATCAAAAAATGTATTTCGACATATAACAGCTATTTTTTCTAATTTTGAAGGGAAATGTCTTTTCACTATTTGAAACGCTTCAGAACCATTGCAACCCTTCATACTCTATAAAAGGAGGTTAAAACCGATTTTTTTTAATATATCTTCTTCTCTAACTTCATACTCTTTCATCCCACCATTATTCTTAATCATTTTTATGATTCTTACACTTATACTCTGCCGAATTCACTTCTGTTTTGATCAAACTTTTTCTCTACACTCTCTACTTTCTGAATCAAATGTTATTGAAGAGTTATAGGGTTGTTTTGTACTTGCTTGGGTTGAATAAACCCTGTTTGTTAGTCAAAGAGGATTCGGTGTATCCCTGTAGCCGTGAAATCAAGGAATAGGAGTCAGTGTGCCCTTGTTGAGCCGTGAATCAAGGGATAGGAGTGGTTGTCCCCTTTTTGAGCCGTGAAATCAAGGTGGTTGTACTTAACTATTGGAAATAGTAACAAAACTCTGCACAATCCAACGTTGTGCGGGACTGAACGTAGAATTGATCCAAACCAGTAAAATCCGGTGTGTTCTTTCCTTTTTTACATTTTTATTTCTGTTTATTTTGCATTTGTGTTTGAATCTATGTCTGTGATTGTGTTTGTGTTGTTTGATTCATCCCATAGTTCACTTTAGTTTTAGATTTTGTTTAAATTCCTATAAACACTATTCACCCCCCTTTATTGTTTGCTTTGCCTGAACGATGCATTATGCAGTCCTTAACAATTGGTATAAGAGTAAGGACTTTCTAAAGTTCATAATCTGATTTTTGAAAATTTTAAATGGCGAATTTTGAACACTAGTTTAAATTCATGTCTTGCATCAGTATTAAATGTGTCTGCATTCAATTTGATTGAAAAATTCAAGTTATCACGATATGATTTCTGAAAAGTTTAAATAGACATATCACAGAATCATCATAATATTATTATCCCAAACTACAATTAGTTATTTTTAAAAGTCACTTGGTTTTTTGAAAAGGTATGTTGTTTTGCAGGGAAAGAGTTATGTCTGATGACTATCGGCCAAAAGACACCAAGATGATTAATCATCAATCAAGAAAAGAAGAGTTTATCAAAAAAGATATGACTTTTGGGGTTATAGTAGTTGAAGTGTCCATTCACTCAAAATTCAAAATTTTGAAGCCAAGTGGGGTCTTAGTAGGAAAGAATTCCCACTCCTTTCGATTATCCACTTGTTTCATGCTCTCCTTCACAATTTTACATGCCATTTCTAAAATATGTTCCTGTTCTTTGTTCCGACCCATGGAACAAGTGCCTTCTTCCTTGTTAACTCCTTGTCCAAGTGTGTAGTTACAATTTGAAGACGGGGGATATAGGCCCTCTTTTGAGAGAAACGCCCCTTTTGTAGGATCATTTACCCTTTGAGAGATTTTGTCACCAGGGTGGTTGCGCATGGGAACTTTAGCTATTCCATGGTCGAGATTAACATGATATGTGACTTTCTAAATGACGTTTTGTTGTTTTACGCCTAAAGAAGAGGATTTTGCACCATATATTTGGCTTGTTTGAGCGGGGAGAAAACAAGCAGCATTTAGTGTGGTTTTTGCGGTAGCGGCTTGAATAGCAAACATTGATTCAAGTTTGTTCATCAGTGCATCACTTGCAATGGTTATCTGGCTCGTCAGTCCTGCCATTTCTTCTTCTAATTCTCTTCTGGTTATAGCATCCTCAATTTCTGATGATTCCCCAACTTTAAATCGGATTGTAGGCGACTTGACAATATTGACACTATTAGTAGGGTCGTCGGTTTTACCAATAGCTTCCTTCACCATACTCATGATCCAAGCAAAGTTTTTCTCAGGGAATCTCGTTAGACTTCAACAAGGAAAGACATAAATACGACCCCACGGTGGGCGCCAAATGTTTTCACCAAAAATGGTTCAAACACCAAGGGTACAAGAATTGTACTTCACCAATATGGTTAGAAAATAAATGGAGTCACACTCAATGACAATTGAAAGTAAAATGCGAAGAACAAAAAATGGAGATGACGTTTTAGAGTGGTTCAGCCTTGTGTTAGGCCTACATCATGGAGTTTGCATTATCATGATGATGATTACAAGACATATCATCTCTTGTTCTTTACACATCTTCTTATTTACTCAATATATACTCCCTTTTACATATAAATTTCACTTAGATTCACGAGATTCAATGGAGTAATGGAAGGATCTATGATGAAGAAGGACAGATAAGCAACGGAGGGGGAGGATGTCTTCGATCTTTTGCACTTAACAGATTTTGATGAACGCCATGGCCAAATGGAAGAAGGATCTTGGGATTATGAAGATGATCATGGAGGAAATGTTTAAGGAATGAATAAGGATGGAATTTAGCCGCACTTCATCGTGGCTGGAGGTTCCCCCCACTCCAGTGGCAGCTATGGCCTATTTATAGTTGAGTCCTTATTAGAGTTGGAACTGGAATTCATACGGTTTGGTTATCCTATTAATTACTATAATGCCACTGCCTTGTTGGAGCCAGCTATCAGTAGCTGTTTCTGGTTGTCCAGCATAAGTGACTTTATAGGAGCAAACGACTTTCTAAGAGTGAGCGACTGCTTTCGATCCGAATAGTTTAGACGAGTGATTCCAGACATACAAGCGGGTTGGTTGGAATGGACGGGTTTGATTGTAGATGAATGAGCGACCAATCTCTATAATCTGAGGGAAGCGGCTGGTTGGAATAGGAATGACAGATTGAGTGAGCAACTAGGGCTATAATCTGTCAGCGGACATAAAGCGTGTGTATGATCCCTGATATCTTAGACACTCGAGAGTGGGATTTGCGACCGAACTCTCTAAAATGGGGGTAAGCGGAGCAACCCTTCTAGGATGTGCGAGTCTTGCTGTTACTATGTCATGTGTGGTCGGTCATGACCCTTCACAGGCCGTTTGAGGGCACTAGATAGCTCTTTGTATGACCGAGCCTAATGATACTTGACCCATAATGCTAACTCACACTTGATAGACCAATATATGTGTGGTTCTTTAGGGATAAACAATGTCTATGCTTTGTCGTATCCAACTGGTAATAGTTGTTTTCAGCTATCCTGTGTGAGCGGCATCATAGGAGCGAGTGGTTGTATAAGAACGAGTAACTGCATAGACCTTGGCATATTGAACGGGCGGATGGGCAACGAGTGCATAGGCGTGTCTTGTCAAAGCGATCCGGTCAGTGTGGGAACAGCTGACCGGATCATGCTAAGCCTTCTGTAATTCAAACACCCCACCTCCGTTAAGGTCACTCACAGAGGGAATGCCTTAACTTCGGTGGAGCATTATAGGTAAAAGATGCAGATAAATTACATGACAGACACATAAAGCAGCGGAAAATAAAGTCATTTTATAAATAACTTAATTCAGTCAAGCTTTTACAAAAATTTCCTCAATCATACTTAAATGTAATACATAGAACTTCTGTCTTGATTTAAAAACTTCCAAGAATAAAAGAAGCATAAAAACAATGATATTCCCCGATAAAGCATGAACCGGCCATAGCAGTGGAAGAGAGAGAGAGTCTTAAGCGATACACCAACTAATCTTCAAGCTAGGAAAGAGAAAAGGTCCAATTTAGGCTGAGCTTTCCTCCCTGACTACCTTGGGGGGGGAGGGGACGGAAGAAAAGAGGCGAAAAACAAACTAGATCAGACATAAGTCTGGTAAGTCCAGTGATCTTTCAGCATGCAAACAAGATAAAAGATCATGACATGAATAAACCGAAAATAGGACAATACCATAAAAACCAGGTAACCGAAGACAAGATAAGTGCAAGGTGAACTAAATGCGCATCTACTTTTTCTCTGCTTCGCTACTACTCTGTTAATCTGATTTCTATATTTATCTCTGTACCACCTAACTAGTGTCCCAACTAGTAATCTGTATAAAATGATAATCGTGATCCCAACCCCCGTAATTGTGGTAGCCTTCAGGTGTACATCTATCGTGAGGATTCCACCTCAATCAGCCTAAATGCCATGAACATGTTAGATGTACCCTTACTACCCTATCGATCGGCTCCCTACTTTGTATTCATGTTCCATGTGTCTGTGTCAATCGGCCCTCTCTTGCGTGTAGATACCCTGTGCTGGTCCCACCATAAGGTGTATCAATCCTTATGATAGCGACCCGACACGATTCAAGATGCACAGTGTATAACTACTGGTACCCAGTGCCTTCTTTTTCCCACTCCGGAGTATGCGCAAACCCGTAAACCGTCGGAACCCACACTGACGTACCCCCTTGCCGCTGCTTTGACTGCTTATAATCAGCCTAGTAATTGTGCCCCACCCTGCCTAGTTCAGGGTATCATGATACATCCATGTGGGTTACTGCTGAAATGAGTCCTCATTACTAGGGTTTCCTATTGGTTAAATTTGTGGGCCTATATTTACTAATCTTACCCACCAATCCGATATGTACTTAACCCTCCCATCGATTCAAGCATTTTTACTTAAGGGTTAAGTTTGTTGGCCTATATGTACTGATATTACCCACCTACACGAGATGTACTTAACCCTCCCATCGATTCAAGCATGTTCATTTAACGGTTAAGTTTGTGGGCCTATATGTACTGATATTACCACCTATACGAGATGTACTTAACCCTCCTACTGATTCAAGCATGTTTATTTAATGGTTAAGTTTGTGGGCCCATATTTACCAATATTACCCACCAACCCAATATGTACATAACCCTCCCACTGATTCAAGCATGTTTATTCAATGGTTAAGTTTTGTGGGCCTATATTTACTAATATTACCCACCAACCCAATATGTACTTAACCCTTCTACTGATTCAAGCATGTTTATTTAATGGTTAAGTTTTATGGGCCTATATTTACTAATATTACCCACCAACCCGATATGTACTTAACCCTCCTGCACATTACATCATATTGGTTAAGTGTTATCCGCTCATGTTAACTTAACCCACTCATTCATCTTGTCATGTTGGTTAAGAGTTTCTAATTAACTTGACCCTCCTTACTTATCATGTTGGATCGGTTAAGTGTTTCCTATTAACTTAACCCCAATCGTTCATCAAGTTTTATTGGTCAAGTGTTTCTTGTTAACTTAACCCCACGTATTCATATTGTTGTATTGGTCAAGTGTCATCAATCAATTCAAGTTAACTTAACCCACCTACGTGTCATGTTACTTTGGTTAAGTGTTGTCTTCTTGTGTTAACTTGACCCTACTACAAATCAAGTTATATTGGTTAAGTGTTGCCCTCTTATTTTAACTTAACCTTTCCATAAATCAAGTTATATTGGTTAAGTGTTTCTAAATTTACTTAACCTCACCCACTTGTCTAATTAACATGTTATAAAGGTTAAGTGTTCTAAATTTACTTAACCTCACCCACTTGTCTAATTAACATGTTATAACGGTTAAGTGTTCTAAATTTACTTAACCTCACCCACTTGTCTAATTAACATGTTATAACGGTTAAGTGTTCTAAATTTACTTAACCTCACCCATCAGTTTAGTTAACATGTTGAATTGGTTAAGTGTTCCCTTAATTGACTTAACCCTATCAATCTTGACTTAGCTTTATTAAATCACCAACCACTCATATTAGACAGGTATTGTTGTGGTCACTGGATGTGTCGGTCGGTTCCGGGCAGTTTTACACCACAACTCAGTCTAACCTTGGGTCCCTTTTGGGCTTAATGCACTAACCACCCACATTAGATAGGTATTGTTGTGGTCACTGGTTGTGCCGGTCGGTTCCAGGCAGTTTTACACCACAACTCGGACTAACCTCGTGTTAGGCATATTTGTCTTTTCTAAATTTACATATTTATCCTTTTATGCTTATATGTAAATTTGTCAACAATTTATTGTCATTGCCAACTTTCCCTCTAATTCAAGTTCATGGTTTTTGGTATAAAAACTATACCATTTTTATGCCACTTGTTAATTATATGACTATGAGCCAAATATGTCAGTTATGTGTAATTTCCAAGTTTTCCCCAACGTTGCCCCCATTGTACGTTCGCGTTAATCACATAAAGTCATTGGGCCCGTAAATTAGCCTAATTTATAAACAAGAGGTAAAAGAAGGGAACATTTAATCAAATATATGTCACGTAAATTTAAATTAACATTTCTCACAAAACATACAATTAGATTGGATAGAACTAGCATAAGCCTAAGCATGTGAACATGTAGATCTAGGCATAGGTGAACACAACTTGGCTAATAAACTAGCATAATTTAGGAGAATCATGACATGTACATTCCAGAGCCTGTATAAGTTTAACTTTAACATGTAGATGTGAACTAGATCTAACAATAATGATCATATGAACTTGCATGAATCCACTTTACAAACTTGCATATAAATATAGATCCAATTTTTGGATGTAACACAAAACATGAAACTTGCATATGAACATATATATATATATATATATATATATATATATATAGATCTGGACTTGGGTCTAACATAAAACATGTATCTTGCATATGAACATATATATATATATATAGATCTTGACTTGGGTCTAACATAAAACATGTATCTTGCATATGAACATATATATAGATCGTGACTAACATAAAACATGTATCATATATATGAACATATATATAGATCTTAACTAACATAAAACATGTATCTTGTATATGAACATATCATGAAAGTATTGTCAAACTTATATGTGGTATTATGGTTTCGTTCCCCAAATCATAATAAGTTTATCACTAATTTCCACATGATACAATAAGTTCAAATAAACCACAATCATCCCAAGACATACATGACCTAATTATCGCAAGAAATAGACATGAATTCGCATCACCAATCACATACAACTTGGTTCAAATTCTATTTTCCAATTCATTACAAATCATGTCTTTAATTTATTCACATCTGAAAAGTAACTATACTTACAATCAAAAGGAAAAACATGATTTCAGGGATCTGTATTCTGAAACTGGATTGCTTGCTTTTGATGAAGATCGTTGAGTTCTCTTAGTTGAATTAGATTAGTTTTGATTTTGATGTAGCTTCTATCTTGTCTTTGAGTTGAAAGAGATGATGGCAATTCCAGGTTCACCATTGACGGCATGACGTCTCTAGGAATATTTTTGTGTGGCTTAGGGTTTAAATTTAGGTTGCTTATATAGATGTTTGATTTAATAGGAACCGTCAGATTAACTAGAGCAAATCAAAGCCATTCAGACAAGATAGAATAGCCACATCAGCCCTATTGACTCAATAAGGAGTCCATCAGAACCAATCAGATGTCACATCTGCCTTAGAGCGAATCGGCCCACAGGTTGATAGCCAAAAACCCTAAATCAACCACTAGTCGACCCAACGGAGCTTGGGTCGACCTCAAAAATGGGCCGGTTCGGTAATTCCCCCTCCCGATTCATTGTTTTGAACTTTTTTGCATAATTATTTATTTAATTATATATATATATATATTTCTCATGTGCATACAAACTTCAAGGCTTAATAACTTCTTCATAAGGTATTCGTTTTGTGCAAACCAAATGTATATCTTGACCAAAATTTTGAGACGAACATAATAGCGCAACCCATTTCACTTAATTCTTCTTCTAAAAATTAAGTGTTCTTGAATTTGTTAGTTTTAATATTCTCAGAAAATTTGGGGTGTTACAGTAATTGTCTGGTTGGAGCATTTGTATTTGATGATGGATGGGCAAGAGTCTGAGGTTGCAATCCATGAGTGGTGCATGGGGTACTTGTGCAACCTTTCTTTAATATTCTTGCATTCCGTGATATGAGCGACTGCTATCTTTGGTCATAAACATTCGGTCCTCTGAGCTGTGCTGATCGTTGCGCTCCTGGATATTAGAGCGGGTGACCCTTACTTCAAGTACAAATCTCCTAAGCTTGCCTGGGCCATATTACCTTTTGGCATAGTCGAATCAAGCTGTATGACCGGTGTAGGGCTTATTAGTTTTGATGTTGTGTGGTCCTCCTTGTCAATCTGTTTAGTACGACCCGAGCATCTTGGATTGTTCATGCATGTCTAAGCTCTGCAGTGATCGTTATGTATATCTTATGAAGATTTGATGTACCAATTAGGGATAAACATTTGCCCCTTGAAGTTCGAAATCTCCTAGTTTCACGGAAGATTACGGACTTCGAAAGAAACTATAGTTATTTGGTGAATTAAATCTTCATTTTCCTAGGGGTAATTATTCATGGCTTTTGGTTGTTCTGGATTGACCAAAGTCAAAGCTTCCTTAAGTCACTTGTATCGCCAGTCATAATATGGTGGTTCGGGCGAGTTAGTTTTGGTGGGTCATTATACTCGTTTAGTTGGGCCGTTTTGAATTTGACGAGGCTGACGTGGTAGGAACATCTTGGACTAATTTACTTTATATTCCTTTTCCATCTCACCTCTTTCCCGAAGAAATCTTCTTGATGGTAATGCTGTTCTAGAGGGCTTTGCAAGGGAATCCACACCCTTTAAATTTTGCCCTGATTTTTCTTAAAAAATTCTTAGCTCCTTTTAGCTCACTATCTTGTTTAATGCTTATAGTAACTCTCTTTTCTTCAACACCATGATTGTTTTAGGTGATTCTTTCTTTTTACTTTGTCTTGTTTTGCTCAAGTAGTTGCCGATTTCATAGATAGTTTCGAGCTAAGGCATTCTTAAGTGAGCTTCGATTAGCTCGAGTAATTAGGTTGTTTGATGAGGATGTTGCTTCAATATGATCCTAAATATCATGATTTTTTTCAAAACTTTGCTTTTGATTTTTCCTGTGAACCGTTTGCTGGAATGCCTCAAACGTTATTGGCTTAAACCAAATATGGCTTCTGCTCATGCCAAAACCTGGTTGGGCTGTTTTGATTAACATCCAATCTTCAGACTAAAATGACCCTTTGATCTTCGACACACCCTGAAATATCTTTTGATCTTTTTCTTTAGGCTCAAGGATGAAATTTTTTATGTCAAGAAGACCAAGGAAGAAGATAATGAAGAAGGTTGGTAAGACCAGCAGGCCAAAGAGTCAAAAGAATTTGGGTAAAAGTGTCCCTTAGAGATGTCGTACACTAGATGAACCTCTCGTCCCGAATACTCAAACTGCTTCTGACCAACCATCCTTGGCTTTTTCATCCATCACCTCAAATTCTGCTGATCTTCCAACAATCGCACGCATGCCTCTTTATGTTCATAATCTGTGTCATCCAACACTTGCTGAACGATTCGAAGGTTGGTGTTTAGAAGGCATATGCTATGATTTGAACATAGATCCATTTGACAAATGGATCATTGCCGGTAAGATGGATGCTATGAAAGACTGCATACTAGCTGAATTTAACCTATTGGAGGCACGTCCAAGTTTGGTTGGAGGCCTTATTGTGGAGGTTAGGGATTACATTATAAGGCAATTGGGCGCTTGGCACACTCTTGCTGGTGATCTTCAGAGGTTAAACAAAGAGAACATCGTCTGAATTCATGCTTTGGAAAAAGACAAGTTTGAGCTTATCAAGGCCCTTGAATCCCTGGAGAGGGCCACTGCTTTTACAACAAGAAAATCATGATTGGTTAGCTTTATCTTTTATTATTTCCACTGTTTATCTTAATGTGTTGTGCTTAGACTGACTTGTTTATATGGGTGCCAGCCCTGCTTGTTATCACACGCTTATGTTGGCGACTTTATGCCTTGGTTCATGGTACCGAAGCTATTCTTTATATATATAATTTAGCTACCTTCTCGTTGGTGCGTCACACATTACTTCTTTATTGCTGTTCATTTGTATGTTGCGCATTTTGTTAATCGTATGACTGCGCTCGACTTATGGCATGCAATGTTAACATTAGTAGTTCGTCCCATTGTTAAGGTTAATCCCCTGTACCAAAACCCATTATACTCTTAGAACGTTCACAATTTACCCGTGTTTTAGTAACTTGTTAGTTCAAATCCCTCGGGGTTCGAACCTGAAAACGTGCCTATCGAAGAGGTTTATGTTCTCCATATTTAATTTGCGCTTTCCGCTGACCTGATGTCTCAAACCTTTCGGAGACTCGATTAAATACGCATTCTTATATATATATATGCGTGTTTTTTTGAAATGTATTCAACCCCTCGTCTCACTGACTCGGTGACCCAAGCCCTTCGGAGACTGGTCTTGAATACATGCCCCCAGGGTAGGACTTGGGTTTCCAGTTTTCGATCCATTTTAGGTGTTGCTTGATCTTGTTATTTTGAATTCAAGATATACCTAGAATGGGTACCCCCTTTCGGCTAGGATTTCTGATTTTTATTACTCCCTTTCGGCTAGGATTTCTGATTTTTCTTACCCCCTTTCGGCTAGGATTGATGATTTTTGTTACCCCTTTTGGGCTATGATTTCTGATTTTTGTTACCCCCTTTGGGCTAGGATTTCAGATTTTTGTTACTTCATGCTTCATCGTAGGAGGTGAATACTAATTCCTCTCATCAAGTTTTTGTTTGATTTAAAGAATTCATATCCTGCATCTAACAAGGTGTCTCTTTTGGGACTAACAATTCTCACCCGTGGGATAATTTTGATTTTATCTTTGTATTTTTCTGAAAGCTTGACGCTAATCCTTCCAATAGACGCTTGTTAAGTGTTTGGCGCGTTTCATAATGAAAAGTGTAGCCTTTTGTCTTACAGCTTGCTTACTACGTCTTTCCAAACAATTCATTCTTTTGAAGTGAATGCTTATTTATCTGACTTAATTCACATGGTTTTTGGCTCCCCAGTTGTTTTGCTTGAAATATGCTTTTGGAAGCCTTCCGGTATGGTTTAGCTGTGAATGAGTTACCACTTCTATTATGCCTGCATTTTAAGAAACCAACTTGAGCTTGGAAGTATGTTACTCAGGTAAGCACATAATTCTTGGTTTGTAAGGCATTTGCAGGTAAATTACTATCAATTACTTTCTTGAATATAGCAAGTTACAAAGTAGAATAAAGTAACTACTGGTTCTTAAGTAATAAGACAAGACAAAAATAATAGAACTAGGTAGGGAGATGGGAGTTGCTTATTCTGGGTCACCGACACCAGAAGGCTGGCTTCTGGTCTTTAAGTAAGTACCGGCTTTAGAATTGTTTGAATGATTTACTCATTACTTGTTGCCCCTTGTGTGTAGAGAGTTGGGGTAGTGCTCATGAACTCGTATGTACTTCTATAAACGATTCCTCCTGATCAGACCCTCAATTAATTATTTTAAGTGCCTGCAATCATTGGTATCTGAAACGACCCGAACTTCCCCGGTCTCCGAAGAGAAGAGAAAGCGCGGATTGTTTTGAGAACACGACAAAACAGAACCCATACAAAAGAACATTTCATTGTATAGTACAACAATGCATCAGATTACAAGAATATACAGAGTATGAATGAATATTACACAGAAATAACAAAGATTTAAATTACATTTAAATACATCGCAGCGGAAAATAATACAATACACAACTAGAAGAGATATACGGATACAAAGCTTTCCGGATATCATTCCAGCTATAAACCAGGATCCTGTGAATATAAATCTGCAAAACCAAAACTACTAGCTGCCCGTGTCAAAATAGGGGCACCCAGAGTTTAGGTTAAAACAATAAACTCAAGGTCAGTCATGTGACTGGTGTGAGAACTAAAACAGTTATTAATCTTTATTTGAAAGTTAGGTAAATCAAGGGACCACGCCGTATAACACGGAACGGGTTTCCTCCCAAGAATACCAGTGCAAAAAACAAATAGCGCAATGCTAAATAAAGAATAATGAAGCTGTTATAAGACCCAGGTCCTATCACACAATGCAACGCAAGCCGGGGGATAGGGTTTTCCCTTATAACAGCCAAAGAATGCTTGATATGTTTAAAACAAATCATTTGATACTATTATAAGTGTATAGTGTATAAAACAACTTCAAATCATAAGTATCAATCATAGACGGCATGGGTACCATATATCATGTCGCCATACTAGGCTCTACAAATAAAACCGCAAAAGTCACGTATTTGGAAATTGGGTTTCCATCTATGAACCGAGGCAAAAGATAGTCCTCAACCGATTCGAGACTCTCTAGCCCGAGCCTCAGGCAAGTACTCAGTCAAGCCTTGGAGCGACAGGGTCGGTCCACCGATGTGGATTAAACTTAAACCCTGAACATGCGTTCCCCCGCCCTATGGGGCGTAAATGAGTCAACGAATGACTCCATCGGACCCGGATCATCCGATCAAACTGAGGCGCCTCGCAACAGCAACAACCACATAAGTCAAACTCGTCAGGGCGTGTAAAACCACTGACGCCACTTCTAACTAGAAAGAAACGCATGCCCTCCCTGAGGTCCGTCTCCCGTTTTTAGTTCATACCGGGTGTGAAACTCGCGAAGTAAACGTTACACAAAGCTACGCCGCAAAGGCCGTGCTTCGATCATCAACCACAAGACTTTGCTTTTCAACAGAAGCCTTGATCATTCGCCACTTAGGCATGCCACACCGGCAGTTCACTCTATGCGTTTGATATCCATCAGTATATAACCTCTGAGCTCTTACGTCTCAGAGAAGGGCGTTAAGCAAGAGAATAAATTCTCCGCCGCCAAACAGATATATATTTAATAGAAATCAATCACACAGACTAAAATCCAATGTCAGACACACAGTCCATTTACAAGTCCGTTCTGGGTCTGAACGAAACCGGAGGCACCTAGTACCCCGCATATCCATCGATCTCCAAATACGTCTGGACGATCACCAACTGTTTCCATCTTCTTGGGTGTACAGCCCAATCAAGATCATCAGTAATCACCCAAACGATGTGAAGACTTCTGGTCTTCAACCGCCGTCTTCATCTTCGACTTATCTTCGTATCAGTTATTCAGAATGGGATAAAACCCGGTCTTTCCGAATAACTCGCGTATATTTTAAATAAGTGTTACACAAACACAACATACGCCCCAATCCAATTCATCAGTCACTAACCGTAAATTAATCAAGAGAATAATTCCCCAAGAATTAACCCCGAAGGCCGAAACCAACATCAGATCAATATCCAGAAAACCGTTCTGCTTGGCTAACCGACAGTTAGTTTCTAAATTTCACATTCATAGGGAGAGGTTCCCATTAATTTTATCAAAGATAAATTCCTTGAATTTATTCTTTAATTTTCTTTTGAATTTTGATTCAACTAGTCGGGATTAACGAACCTTACCAAAGTAATCATTTGTTTTAATTTCCCAATCCCAACCTATTCATCCCATGAAGTAAAACGGGTCTTACTTCATATCTAACACCACGGTGTTATCGGTAAATTCAATTACCATTTCACGTTCAAATCTAATTAAAGATTTAACTATCGCCTGGAGCAAAACTGGTGATACTCCATTCTCGATCCTTTCAATCTAATTAAAGATTCATTAAAACTCCACTTAGTTTTAATCGTTAACTGGGTTAAAGAATCAGTGTCATTTAAAACACGGTTCACGATAGACCCAAAATCACATTCATTAATTATCGGGTTAAAGAACGAGTGTTATTTAAAACACCGTCCACGATAAACCCAAAAATCAATATCGATTCAATTCCAATTAAATATTATTTAATTGGTACACTTCATTAAATCTAAATAAAAAGATTTAATCTTTTCTCAACTGGGTTCAAGAACAGTGTTAGTGAAGACACCATTCACGACAAACCCAAATCACATTTGATATTCAATACAAGGCTCTGAATAGAAAATATATCGGCTTATATTCAATATCAAATTCTACGATTAACAAATGTCGTGTTGGAAATAACGATATAAATATATATCTTTCAAATTTCCATAACAACATCTGTATAATCACGAATTCCAACACCGAAATATTCCGAAGACAATTTCGATTCAAATCCATTCCAATGCAATCATTGGAAATTCTGGTTATTTTCTAAACCATTTCAAATTCAATCTATTTATTTAAAAATAAATAGAATTATAATTCTAGTTCAAAACCAGTTCGTTTCGATAAAAATCTATTTTTATCTTTTCAAATATGGAGTTTTTCATCCCAATTTTTCCCAAATCATTTCTTATGATTTTACATAAATTATTGATATTTTTAATAATTTATCATGGCCCGTACAGTCGATTTCCATCAATGGCCATCGAACTGCAATTACAGCGACCTTTTTCAAATTTGATTTGGACGTATCTCCAAATCCAACCGTTAGATTTCAAATTTCTAATATTCGTTAGAAAGCTCTTTTCGATACGAACCCAACGGTTCCGGTTTTAGGAGAATCCGACGGTCGGATCTCCCGTAATGTCCGTTCGAAATAAATGGTCGAAATTCGCGAACTGCCGCGGCGCGGCGCGTTCTATTCAGGCCATTATATTATACATATAATATATATAATATATATTTCGTTGATTTCTATTTAAAACGAATTATATAAATAGTTTTAAATTCGTTTCAAAAGCAATTTCAACTTCCATTTCAATTCAAATCAAAATTGAATTCTTCTTTATAAATTCGTTTTAAAATTCATTTCTATTCAATTCAAATTTCAATTCAATTTGAATTCATTTCAATTTGTTTCCAATTCAATTCGAATTCGTTTCGTTTGCTATTCGATTGAAATCAAATTCGTTTTCCATTCAATTCGAATTCATTATATATTCAATTCATTTCGAAATCGTTATATATTCAATTCATTTCGAAATCGTTATATATTCAATTCATTTCGAAATCGTTATATATTCAATTCATTTCGATTTCATTTCAAAATATGCGTTTTCGAAATCACTTTTCAATATGCATTTTAAAATGAATAAAATCGATATAAATATCGTTTACGTCAAAATGGCGTCAATCTAACCCACACGGCTTCATATGTTTCTATTTTCAAATATTCTATTCAACAAATGAATATTTATTTTTGTCAACACACGACTAATCTCAACGAATGAGTACTGTCCACGTGTGACAAATTTTGTTAAATTATTTCGTTCAACACATGACTAATCTCAACGGATGAGTACAGTCAACACATGAACCTTTATTTTATATTGATAAAGATGCAAATTTTATTATTAAAATATTTCGTTCAACACATGACTAATCTCAACGAATGAGTACAGTCAACACATGAACTTTTATGTTATAATATTCTTTATTTTCTAAATTGGAATGAGGCCCAATCAATCACCATATAATATTAATTATATGGATTTTCATACATCACACGCATATAATAGCATTGAAAAATAATCAACCATCAACCAAAGTGCACTACACTGTATAAGCATCAAATATAGATATATAACGCTTATAACAGCCTGTCAATCAATCGATCGACATATTTAATCAATCAGGATGAGTGAACTTCAAATTTCATCCCAACACCTGTGTGGGGTTTCAAACAATCAAACACAGATTTTATTTGTGCAGTTGGGCGATGTGTGAAATTTATCGTCCCAATCAATGTCCTTCAAATAGGTGTACATCAACAAACCATCCGGTATGGAAATGAATATTTATTTATTCACATCACGTTAAAAATTATATCTTTAACGATAAAATATTTTATTTTAACATATGAATTTCTATTCAGTTCATTTATTAAATAAAATGCTATCTTTATTTTTTCTAACTAATTTTAGAAAATTTCGACGGCATAACGGCACGATACTAGAAACGGGACGAGGCCTAGCCTTATCCCCGGTCTAGTGAAGGCCCACGCCATTCATATACCAATCAAATTTACCAAACAACCAAATTCAAATCAAATCATCTAACCAACTACACAACCAAACAATTAAACAAACAAGCCATCCATGGTCTGTGGATGACGGGTGTCGGGTGCTACTAAACACCGTCTGCATCCTAGTATATATATATATATAACTAGAAAATTAAATTAAAGAGTGAGAAGTTCTCACCGATAGCTATCCAATCATCTTGACTCTTCTTTGATAGAAATCTTCTTCGTTATCGCATTTTTGTCATCTTCGTTGCCCGTATTCTCTACATATGTAAAAATCGAATTCTTACTTCGCTATTCAATATATAAAAATCGAATTCTTACTTCGCTATTCAATATATAAAAATCGAATTTTTACTTTGTTATTCAATATATAAAAATCGAATTTTTATTATGCTACTATATAAAAAGATTTTGCCTTTTCAAAAATATAGATTTCATCAATATAAAAATCATCACTTTATTTCAACGTATATAAAATAAAAATCAGATCTTTATTTTGCTACATATACAAAGATGATATTTTTAATATTCCTATCATGTAAAAATTATATTTTTAATACTTTAAAAATATAAAAATCATATTTTTACTACTTCTATATAGTAAAGATCATATTTTTATCTTTCTACAATATAAAAGATTATATTTTTACTACTTTAAAAATATAAAAATCACATTTTTAATATCCTACTTACATAAAAATTATAATTTTCATTTCTTTATTAACATAATAAAAATGGAATTTTTACATTGCTACATACACAAAGCAAAACTGAAATTAAAAACTGAATTTTAAAAAGAGTTAAAATCACCTTCGTTTGGGGGGGCTGCTGCACCATCGTTGGAGGGGGGGGGGGGGGTTCTTCGCGAGGCGCTGGATGAAGGGGGGGGGGGGGGTTCGAGCGTTGCGTCGGTTCCTTGATGGGCGTTCGGTGGGGTCTCGAGCGTCGGCTGGAGGGAGAAACGGGGGGGGGGGGGGGGAGGGGGGGGGAGGAGGCGGCGCCAGGATCATCGGAGGCGGGGCGACTGGTGGCAGGCGGCATCGATCTGGGGGGGGGGGGGTTCATGCGGCTGCGCGATTTCCTCTTCTTCTTTTTATTTTATTTTATTTTTGATTCTGAGAAAAAAATAAACGGGGGGGGGGGGGGGGGGGCAGAGTTAAAGGGAGGAGATATTTTTTTAATTTTATTCAATTATTTTATTTGTAAAAAGTTAACTTTTACATACGACCCCGAAACGAGGCCCACCGCCTGTCGTCCATAGCTAATTACCCCCATTCCGAACACAATGGGATATGTATCGCAGGTTGATTCGGCTGTTACAATCAATTTCCGTTAAATTTACATTTAAATCATTATATTGAATTTTAAACGTACATTTCAAATTATCAGGGTCACATACTAACCAGAAAAATTCCAGAAAAATATTTTCTAGCTTCGTATTGACGATACGGTCCTAATAAAACTAGTTTCGTCAAATTCTGAGACCGTTTGAAAAATGGCCAATTTCCAGTCGATTAAAATCAACTGAAACTGGTCAAACGCGTTTTCCTTTGCCACGCTCACATATTGATTCGAAAAATTCTAAAATTTGAAATCTAGCAATAATTTGACATCCCGGATCCAACAAAAGTGATTTCGTCGAAATCCGAGGTCGTTTGCAAAAATTCCATTTTTAAGGGCCTGAATTCCATAGCGACTATTCAGAAATTTCAACTGGACATGTCTTTTGATTCCCGCTATCAAATTTCGATTTTTCGAATTCGTTGGAAAGATATTCACAATTAGATCCTAATGTTTTTGGTTTCACTAAAATCCGGATTGTTTTGCACCCGGTACATTCAATTGAAGTTTGAAATCGAATTATCGAACTACCGCGCCATTTTCAATTCCTTTTATAATTATATATAATTATTTATATTCTAACGATGACGAATATAAATATATACGTTTGAATTATGTTCAAAATAAATTTCTCTTCGATATTATTTAAAATAATTCATTTTAAATAATCAGAATTCGCTAGAATTGCCAAAATAAAAATTTTAAACTGGCCCAGATTTTCGGGTTGTTACAATCTCCCCCACTTAACACTTTTCGTCCCCGAAAAGGAACAAAGTCGAAAGTGGTTTGATTAATCAACTCTACGTTCGATCTGGCTTCCATTCTCCAACTTTTCAGTTTTTGAGAATTTTCAAATTCTTCAAAAATTTGGCTAACACCCTAAATTTTCGAAAAATTTCGCCATAACCTCCCCTGCACCGGGAGCCACGGGAAAATCCCGAAATTGCCATACAGGCCTTCTGATCTCAAAAAGAAAAAGAAAAAGCCAAGCGGCTAGCCAAG
This sequence comes from Allium sativum, assembly GCA_030737875.1. Lineage (NCBI taxonomy): Eukaryota > Viridiplantae > Streptophyta > Magnoliopsida > Asparagales > Amaryllidaceae > Allium > Allium sativum. Next base: position 329,612,518 of record CM060926.1, read on the forward strand.
CGGCTAGCCAATAGGCTCATAAAATCATCATCACCCAAACAAAACAGGAAATTATGTAGTAAACATGTACCTATTTGTCGGGCAAACAAATTTTATTCTCTGCTCTAGCCTCCTTGCTATGACCTGTTCAATGTAAGTATATGTATATGCAAGCAAATGCGACCAATTTTCAATACAATTCAATATTTGTTTCAATTAGGCTAAATGGTTCAAAATTATCAAACAAATAAACAAACAACACAAACATCAATCAATTAGTGAATTATCATTTGAAATTCATAACTTTGATATATAGTCAAAAATCAGATTTTTGATGCCAAATCACAACAATAAGCCCTATCTAATTTTGGTTCTCACACCAGTCAATAGGAAATATATAGAAATCACACCTTCGGAGCACGAACATAAATATTGATGATGCCATGGTCATTATCAACATCATCTCCGGGCGACTAGAGTGTGATTCTATATCTATCCAGTATATTAAAATTTCAAACACACGTGGATCAGACGTATACGCAAAATCTTTATATACTGGACTGTCCAACTCAATATATATAGATAATCAAATACGAATAATTGTTTTAAATTTCAAAACAAGATTTGTTTTCATTTTCAAAAATATACTCTTCACACTCGTTCTAGGATGCTACTGATCTCATCTCTAACGAGTCATTCTCGTTGGATATTACTAATCCAATTCTGATGAATTCTTCCGTATGGTTCTAATGTGTCTTGTTCTCTGAGCTTTGTAAACCAAAGCTCTGATACCAGCTGAAACGACCCGAACTTCCCCGGTCTCCGAAGAGAAGAGAAAGCGCGGATTGTTTTGAGTACACGACAAAACAGAACCCATACAAAAGAACATTTCATTGTATAGTACAACAATGCATCAGATTACAAGAATATACAGAGTATGAATGAATATTACACAGAAATAATAGAGATTTAAATTACATTTAAATACATCGCAGCGGAAAATAATACAATACACAACTAGAAGAGATATACGGATACAAAGCTTTCCGGATATCATTCCAGCTGTAAACCAGGATCCTGTGAATATAAATCTGCAAAACCAAAACTACTAGCTGCCCGTGTCAAAATAGGGGCACCCAGAGTTTAGATTAAAACAATAAACTCCAGGTCAGTCATGTGACTGGTGTGAGAACTAAAAAAGTTATTAATCTTTATTTGAAAGTTAGGTAAATCAAGGGACCACGCCGTATAACACGGAACGGGTTTCCTCCCAAGAATACCAGTGCATAAAACAAATAGCGCAATGCTAAATAAAGAATAATGAAGCTGTTATAAGACCCAGGTCCTATCACACAATGCAACGCAAGCCGGGGGATAGGGTTTTCCCTTATAACAGCCAAAGAATGCTTGATACGTTTAAAACAAATCATTTGATACTATTATAAGTGTATAGTGTATAAAACAACTTCAAATCATAAGTATCAATCATAGACGGCAAGGGTACCATATATCATGTCGCCATACTAGGCTCTACAAATAAAACCGCAAATGTCACGTATTTGGAAATTGGGTTTCCATCTATGAACCGAGGCAAAAGATAGTCCTCAACCGATTCGAGACTCTCTAGCCCGAGCCTCAGGCAAGTACTCAGTCAAGCCTTGGAGCGACAGGGCCGGTCCACCGATGTGGATTAAACTTAAACCCTGAACATGCGTTCACCCGCCCTATAGGGCGTAAATGAGTCAACGAATGACTCCATCAGACCCAGATCGTCCGATCAAACCGAGCGCCTCGCAACAGCAACAACCACATAAGTCAAACTCGTCAGGGCGTGTAAAACCACTGACGCCACTTCTAACTAGAAAGAAACGTATGCCCTCCCTGAGGTCCGTCTCCCGTTTTTAGTTCATACCGGGTGTGAAACTCGCGAAGTAAACGTTACACAAAGCTACGCCACAAAGGTCGTGCTTCGATCATCAACCACAAGACTTTGCTTTTCAACAGAAGCCTTGATCATTCGCCACTTAGGCATGCCACACCGGCAGTTCACTCTATGCGTTTGATATCCATCATTATATAACCTCTGTGCTCTTACGTCTCAGAGAAGGGCGTTAAGCAAGTGAATAAATTCTCCGCCGCCAAACAGATATATATTTAATAGAAATCAATCACATAGACTAAAATCCAATGTTAGACACACAGTCCATTTACAAGTCCGTTCTGGGTCTGAACGAAACCGGAAGCACCTAGTACCCCGCATATCCATCGATCTCCAAATACGTCTGGACGATCAACAACTGTTTCCATCTTCTTGGGTTTACAGCCCAATCAAGATCATCAGTAATCACCCAAACGATGTGAAGACTTCCGGTCTTCAACCGCCGTCTTCATCTTCGACTTATCGTCGTATCAGTTATTCAGAATGGGATAAAACCCGGTCTTTCCGAATAACTCGCGTATATTTTAAATAAGTGTTACACAAACACAACATACGCCTCATTCCAATTCATCAGTCACTAACCGTAAATTAATCAAGAGAATAATTCCCCAAGCATTAACCCCGAAGGCCGAAACCAACATCAGATCAATATCCAGAAAACCGTTCTGCTTGGCTAACCGACAGTTAGTTTCTAAATTTCACATTCATAGGGAGAGGTTCCCATTAATTTTATCAAAGATAAATTCCTTGAATTTATTCTTTGATTTTCTTTTGAATTTTGATTCAACTAGTCGGGATTAACGAACCTTACCAAAGTAATCATTTGTTTTAATTTCCTAATCCCAACCTATTCATCCCATGAAGTAAAACGGGTCTTACTTCATATCTAACACCACAGTGTTATCGGTAAATTCAATTACCATTTCACGTTCAAATCTAATTAAAGATTTAACTATCGCCTGGAGCAAAACTGGTGATACTCCATTCTCGATCCTTTCAATCTAATTAAAGATTCATTAAAACTCAACTTAGTTTTAATCGTTAACTGGGTTAAAGAATCAGTGTCATTTAAAACACGGTTCACGATAGACCCAAAATCACATTCATTAATTATCGGGTTAAAGAACGAGTGTTATTTAAAACACCGTCCACGATAAACCCAAAAATCAATATCGATTCAATTCCAATTAAATATTATTTAATTGGTACACTTCATTAAATCTAAATAAAAAGATTTAATCTTTTCTTAACTGGGTTCAAGAACAGTGTTAGTGAAGACACCATTCACGACAAACCCAAATCACATTTGATATTCAATACAAGGCTCTGAAAAGAAAATATATCGGCTTATATTAAATATCAAATTCTACGATTAACAAATGTCGTGTTGGAAATAACGATATAAATATATATCTTTCAAATTTCCATAACAACATCTGTATAATCACGAATTCCAACACCGAAATATTCCGAAGACAATTTCGATTCAAATCCATTCCAATGCAATCATTGGAAATTCTGGTTATTTTCTAAACCATTTCAAATTCAATCTATTTATTTAAAAATAAATAGAATTATAATTCTAGTTCAAAACTAGTTCGTTTCGATAAAAATCTATTTTTATCTTTTCAAATATGGAGTTTTTCATCCCAATTTTTCCCAAATCATTTCTTATGATTTTACATAAATTATTGATATTTTTAATAATTTTATCAAGGCCCGTACAGTCGATTTCCATCAATGGCCATCGAACTGCAATTACAGCGACCTTTTTCAAATTTGATTTGGACGTATCTCCAAATCCAACCGTTAGATTTCATATTTCTAATATTCGTTAGAAAGCTCTTTTCGATACGAACCCAACGGTTGTGGTTTTAGGAGAATCCGACGGTCGGATCTCCCGTAATGTCCGTTTGAAATAAATGGTCGAAATTCGCGAACTGCCGCGGCGCGGCGCGTTCTATTCAGGCCATTATATTATATATATAATATATATTTCGTTGATTTCTATTTAAAACGAATTATATAAATAGTTTTAAATTCGTTTCAAAAGCAATTTCAACTTCCATTTCAATTCAAATCAAAATTGAATTCTTCTTTATAAATTCGTTTTAAAATTCATTTCTATTCAATTCAAATTTCAATTCAATTTGAATTCATTTCAATTTGTTTCCAATTCAATTCGAATTCGTTTCGTTTGCTATTCAATTGAAATCAAATTCGTTTTCCATTAAATTCGAATTCATTATATATTCAATTCATTTCGAAATCGTTATATATTCAATTCATTTCGAAATCGTTATATATTCAATTCATTTCGAAATCGTTATATATTCAATTCATTTCGATTTCATTTCAAAATATGCGTTTTCGAAATCACTTTTTAATATGCATTTTAAAATGAATAAAATCGATATAAATATCGTTCACGTCAAAATGGCGTTAATCTAACCCACACGGCTTCATATATTTCTATTTTCAAATATTCTATTCAACAAATGAATATTTATTTTTGTCAACACATGACTAATCTCAATGAATGAGTACTATCCACGTGTGACAAATTTTGTTAAATTATTTCGTTCAACACATGACTAATCTCAACGGATGAGTACAGTCAACACATGAACCTTTATTTTATATTGATAAAGATGCAAATTTTATTATTAAAATATTTCGTTCAACACATGACTAATCTCAACGAATGAGTACAGTCAACACATGAACTTTTATGTTATAATATTCTTTATTTTCTAAATTGGAATGAGGCCCAATCAATCACCATATAATATTAATTATATGGATTTTCATACATCACACGCATATAATAGCATTGAAAAATAATCAACCATCAACCAAAGTGCACTACACTGTATAAGCATCAAATATAGATATATAACGCTTATAACAGCCTGTCAATCAATCGATCGACATATTTAATCAATCAGGATGAGTGAACTTCAAATTTAATCCCAACACCCGTGTGGGGTTTCAAACAATCAAACACAGATTTTATTTGTGCAGTTGGGCGATGTGTGAAATTTATCGTCCCAATCAATGTCCTTCAAATAGGTGTACATCAACAAACCGTCCGGTTTGTAAATGAATATTTATTTATTCACATCACGTTAAAAATTATATCTTTAACGATAAAATATTTATTTTAACATATGAATTTCTATTCAGTTCATTTATTAAATAAAATGCTATCTTTATTTTTTCTAACTTATTTTAGAAAATTTCGGCGGCATAACGGCACGATACTAGAAACGGGACGAGGCCTAGCCTTATCCCCGGTCTAGTGAAGGCCCACGACATTCATATACCAATCAAATTTACCAAACAACCAAATTCAAATCAAATCATCTAACCAACTACACAACCAAACAATTAAACAAACAAGCCATCCATGGTCTATGGATGACGGGTGTCGGGTGCTACTAAACATCGTCTGCATCCTAGTATATATATATATAACTAGAAAATTAAATTAAAGAGTGAGAAGTTCTCACCGATAGCTATCCAATCTTCTTGACTCTTCTTCGATAGAAATCTTCTTCGTTATCGCATTTTTGTCATCTTCGTTGCCCGTATTCTCTACATATGTAAAAATCGAATTCTTACTTCGCTATTCAATATATAAAAATCGAATTTTTACTTTGTTATTCAATATATAAAAATCGAATTTTTATTATGCTACTATATAAAAAGATTTTGCCTTTTCAAAAATATAGATTTCATCAATATAAAAATCATCACTTTATTTCAACGTATATAAAATAAAAATCAGATCTTTATTTTGCTACATATACAAAGATGATATTTTTAATATTCCTATCATGTAAAAATTATATTTTTAATACTTTAAAAATATAAAAATCATATTTTTACTACTTCTATATAGTAAAGATCATATTTTTATCTTTCTACAATATAAAAGATTATATTTTTACTACTTTAAAAATATAAAAATCACATTTTTAATATCCTACTTACATAAAAATTATAATTTTCATTTCTCTATTAACATAATAAAAATGGAATTTTTACATTGCTACATACACAAAGCAAAACTGAATTTTAAAAAGAGTTAAAATCACCTTCGTTTGGGGGGGCTGCTGCACCATCGTTGGAGGGGGGGTTCTTCGCGAGGCGCTGGATGAAGGGGGGGTTCGAGGGTTGCGTCGGTTCCTTGATGGGCGTTCGGTGGGGTCTCGAGCGTCGGCTGGAGGGAGAAACGAGGGGGAGGAGGCGGCGTCAGGATCATCGGAGGCGGGGCGACTGGTGGCAGGCGGCATCGATCGGGGGGGGGGGGGGTCCTTGCGGCTGCGCGATTTCCTCTTCTTCTTTTATTTTATTTTATTTTTGATTCTGAGAAAATAATAAACGGGGGGGGGGGGGGCAGAGTTAAAGGGAGGAGATATTTTTTTAATTTTATTCAATTATTTTATTTGTAAAAAGTTGACTTTTACATACGACCCCGAAACGAGGCCCACCGCCTGTCGTCCATAGCTAATTACCCCCATTCCGAACACAATGGGATATGTATCGCAGGTTGATTCGACTGTTACAATCAATTTCCATTAAATTTACATTTAAATCATTATATTGAATTTTAAACGTACATTTCAAATTACCGGGGTCACATACTAACCAGAAAAATTCCAGAAAAATATTTTCTAGCTTCGTATTGACGATACGGTCCTAACAAAACTAGTTTCGTCAAATTCTGAGACCGTTTGAAAAATGGCCAATTTCCAGTCGATTAAAATCAACTGAAACTGGTCAAACGCGTTTTCCTTTGCCACGCTCACATATTGATTCGAAAAATTCTAAAATTTGAAATCTAGCAATAATTTGACATCCCGGATCCAACAAAAGTGATTTCGTCGAAATCCGAGGTCGTTAGCAAAAATTCCATTTTTAAGGGCCTGAATTCCATAACGACTATTCAGAAATTTCAACTGGACATATCTTTTGATTCCCGCTATCAAATTTCGATTTTTCGAATTCATTGGAAAGATATTCACAATTAGATCCTAATGTTTTTGGTTTCACTAAAATCCGGATTGTTTTGCACCCGGTACATTCAATTGAAGTTTGAAATCGAATTATCGAACTACCACGCCATTTTCAATTCCTTTTATAATTATATATAATTATTTATATTCTAACGACGACGAATATAAATATATACATTTGAATTATATTCAAAATAAATTTCTCATCGATATTATTTAAAATAATTCATTTTAAATAATCAAAATTCGCTAGAATTGCCAAAATAAAAATTTTAAACTGGCCCAGATTTTCGGGTTGTTACAGTATCATGTCCTGGCTAGTTATGAAATTAACAAAACCTTCCGGATCTCATTTCGGCATCTCTGAATTGCATTTGTTTCAGGATCAGGTATTTCTCCGTATCCTTAGTTGCCATGAAAATATTCCTTATGGTGTCATTGAGGGGGTGAGCTCAGAATTCTTAAAGAAGCATAGCTTCTTCTTAGCCCGGTTATCTTTTTCTTTGTTGTTCCTCTTCTGACTGCTAAATCACTTTGTGCACCACCTTTCCTTTTTTGTTTTTCACACAGTGGATACTCTTCAACATTCATGTATTCTTCGGCTTTACTGAGTAATTGCTCGAGTGTGCTTCGTTTCTTCGTCTTAATCCACCGTCCTAACTTCGTCTTTCTATGTATGGCCCCCTTCAAGGCCATCAGTACTATTCGGGGTTCATAATTTTCAACCTCAGTCACTGCCACATTAAAGCAGGCGAGAAAGTCTTTGCCAGACTCTCCTATTCTTTGTTGTATTTCACTTAGCTCCATGACATTCCGGATTCTGGTTGCTTGGAATCTGAATTGCATACTGAATAATTTGGCCAAGGTAGCGAAGTCGTCCACAGACTTCGGCGGTAGCTGTGTGAACCAGAGGTAGGCCATCCCCTCTAAATAAGTTGAAAAGTATAGGCATTTAATATCGTCGGTGGCGTGCGCCCTGTCCATATGTTGATCATATTTACACAGGAATACATTGTGGTCACTTGTTCCTTTATAGGATTGCAATGTTGGAAGCCTAAATTCCTGTGGATATATAGCCATTTTGATTCTTTCAATGAGTGGTGTCTTAGCAGGAAAGAATTCCCACTCCTTTAGATTATCCTCCTATTTCATGCTCTCCTTCACAATTTCACATGCCACTTCTAAAATATGTTCTTGCTTTTTGTTCCGACCCATGGAATTAGCGCCTTCTTCCTTGTCAACTCCTTGTCCAAGTGTGTAATTACAATCTGGAGACGGTGGATATAGGCCCTCTTTTGAGAGAAAAGCCCCTTTTGTAGGATCATTTACTCTTTGAGAGATTGTGTCACCGGGGTGGTTGTGCATGGGCACTTTAGCTATTCCATGGTCCAGATTAACATGACATGTGACTTTCTAAATGGAGTTTTTTGTTTTATGCCTGAAGAAGAGGATTCTGCACTATATATTTGGCTTGTTCGAGGGGGTAGAAAACAAGCGGCATTTAGTGTGGTTTTTGCGATAGCAGCTTGAATAGCTAACATTGATTCAAGTTTTTTCATCATTACATCATTTGCGATGAATATTTGGCTCATCAGTCCCGCCATGCTTCTTCTAATTCTCTTTTGGTTATAGCTTCCTCAAGTTCTGATGATTCTCCGACATCAAATTGGATAGTGGGCGACTCGACAATATTGACACTGTTGGTAGGGTCGTCGGTTTTACCAACAGCTTCCTTCACCATACTCATGATTCAAGCAAATTTTTTCTCAGGGAATCTCATTGGACTTCAACAAGAAAAGATGTAAATACAACCCCACGGTGGGTGCCAAATGTTTTCACCAAAAATGATTCAAACACCAAGGGTACAAGAATTGTACTTCACCAATATGGTTAGAAAATAAATGGAGCCGCACTCAACAACAATTGAAAGTAAAAATGCAAAGAACACAAAATGGAGACGAAGTTTAGAGTTGTTCAGCCTTGTGTTAGGCCTAGATCCATTGTGAATGGAGTTTGCATTATCATGATGATGATTACAAGACAAATCAGCTCTTGTTCTTTACACATCTTCTTATTTACTCAATATATACTCCCTTTTACATATAAATTTCACTTAGATTCACGAGATTCAATGGAGGAATTGAAGGATCTGTGATGAAGAAGAACAGATAAGCGACGGCGGAAGAGGATGTCTTCGATCTTTCGCACTTATCAGATTTTGACGGATGCCATGGCCAAATGGATGAAGGATCTTGGGATCATGATGATGATCATGGCTGAAATGTTTAAGGAATGGCTAAGGATGGAATTTAGCAGCACTTCGTGGTGGCCGAAGGTTCCCCCCACTCCAATGGCAGCTATAGCCTATTTACAGTTGAGCCCTCATGAGAGTTTGAACTGGAATTCATAAGGGTTGGTTATCCCATTAATTACTAAAATGCCACTGCCTTGTTGTAGCCAACTGTCAGTTACCGTTTCTGGCTTTCCAGTATAAGTGACTTTATAGAAGCAAACGACTTTCTAAGAGTGAGTGACTGCTTTCGATCCTAATAGTTTAGATGAGCGATTCCAATCATACGAGCGGGCTGGTTAGAGTGGACATGTTTGATTGTAGATGAATAAGTGACCAATCTCTATAATCGGGGGGAACCACCTGGTTGGAAAAGGAATGATAGATTGAACAAGCGACTAAGGTTGTAATCTGCATCAGACATAAACCATGTGTAAGATCCCTGATATCTTGGACCCTCGGGAGTGGGATTTGCGACCGAACTCTCTGAAATGGGGGTGAGTGGAGCAACCCTTCCAGGATGTGCGAGTCTTGCTATTATTGTGTCATGTGTGGTTGGTCATGACCTTTCACAGACTGTTTAAGGGTACTGGATAGCTCTTTGTACGACCGAGCCTAATGATGCTCGACCCATAATGCTAACGCACACTTGATAGACCAATATATGTGTGGTTCTTTAGGGATAAACAATGTCCCCGCTTAGTCGTATCCAAATGGTGATAGCTGTTTTTAGCTTTCCTGTATGAGCGACTTTATAGGAGCAAGTGGTTGTATAAGAACGAGTAATTGCATAGGCCTTGGAATATTGAACGGGCGGACGGGCAATGAGTGCACATGCGTGTCTTGTCAAAGCGATCCGGTCAGTGTAGGAACGGCCGACTGGATCATGCTAAGCCTTCCGTAATTGTCTGGTTGGAGCATTTGTATTTGATGATGGATGGGCGAGAGTCTGAAGTCGCAATCCATGAGTGGTGCATGGGGTACATGTGCGACCTTTATTTAATATTCTTACGTTCCCTTATATGAGCGACTGCTATTTTTGGTCATAAACGGTCAGTCCTCTGAGCTGTGCTCATTCGTTGCGCTCTTGGATATTAGAGCGGGCAACCCTTACTAAGTACAAATCTCCTAAGCTTGCCTGGGCCGTATTACCTTTGGCATAGTTGAATTAAGCTGTATGACCGATGTGGAACTTATTATTTTTGATGTTGTGTGTTCCTCCTTGTCGATCTATTCAGAACGACCCGAGCATCTTGGATTGTTCATGCATGTCTAAGTTCTGCAGTGATCGTTAAGTATATCTTATAAAGATTTGATGTACCAATTAGGGATATATAATAAGGATATTATAGAATTAATGATAGTCATTTATAAATATTTATATCATAAATTTAGGTGGAGTATTTTATAAGATATAGATATATTTAGGATTCAGGGGGAGTACTTTACTTTAGTATAGGAATTATTTATGTAGATATATGATTTAGGGGGAGTTTGTTTAGAATTTATTTTTGATAATGACAAAGGGGGAGAAATTATAAAATATTGACATAGTTTATAGGATTCATATAGACAGGGGGAGTATAGAAGGAACATAATCAAAAAGGTATATACAAGTATGATATTTTATAAACTAAGGTTGTCATCATCAAAAAGGGGGAGAATGTTGGAGAATGGAGTTTTGATGACAACAACCTTATTTCAGTTATCATTGATTATAAAATATATGCTAACACTTTTTGTATAGAATATATATATATATATATATATATATATATATATGCAAGAATTATATATAGGAAATATTACTAAAGATTGTACAGTTATAAAGATGATAGAGATTCAAAGATCAGAGAAATTTCAAGACTCTTGAGTAATCAAGATTTCAAGAGTTCAAGATTAATATATTTATAGAGTCTAGATTTTGTAAGACTCTAAATAGCACTCCAGGTTCAAATTCAAATTCAAATTTTCAAATTCAAATTTTCAATTCTGTCCTCAATCCTCTCCATTTTGTTTTTCTATTTATCCTCAATTCTCTCTATTTTGTTTTTCTATTTTGTTTCTATTTTTTTCTTCTTGGTTTTTCAAACTTAAATTTTTTATATACTTTATATTTATACTTTATATAGTTTAAAACCTTATAACTTTGTATATATATATTTATTTAGTTTAAAAGTTTGTTTCCATATGATTTTCTATCATATGATATTAATTTACAACACTAGAATTTTACTTAAGAATTTCCAGAATTAGTTTTATACCAAAATACTTGAAAAATGTTTTGAAAATGAAAAACACACATGAGTATGTCGGCATAGCAAAAAGTGTATGTCGACATACAACTACTATTTTTTCTAATTTTGAAGGGAAGTGTCTTTTCACAATTTGAAACGCTTCAGGACCGTTGCAACCCTTCACACTCTATAAAAAGAGGTTAAAAACTATTTTTTTATATATCTTTTTCTCTAACTTCATACTCTTTCATCCCACCATTATTCTTAATCATTTTTATGATTCTTACACTTATACTCTACCGAATTCACTTCTGTTTTGATCAAACTTCTTCTCTCTACCCTCTCTACTCTCTACTCTCTGAATCAAATGCTATTGAAGAGTTATAGGGCTGTTTTGTAATTGCTTGGGTTGAATAAACCCTACTTGTAAGTCAAAGAGGATTCGGTGTATCCTTGTAGCCGTGAAATCAAGGAACAGGAGTCGGTGTGCCCATGTTGAGCTGTAAATCAAGGGATAGGAGTCGGGTCTTCTTGTTGAGCCGTGAAATCAAGGAGGTTGTACTTAACTATTGGAAATAATAATAAAACTCTGCACAATCCCGCGTTGTGCGGGACTGGACGTAGGAGTGATCTGAACTAGTATAAAATCTGGTGTGTTCTTTCCTTTTTTTCATTTTTATTTCTATTTAGTTTGCATTTGTGTTTGAATCTGTCTCTGTGATTGTGTTTGTATTGTTTGATTCATCCCATAGTTCACTTTAGTTTTAGATTTTGTTTAAATTCCTACAAACATTATTCACCCCCTCTAGTGTTTGCTTTGCCTGAATGATCCATTCCGCAGTCCTTAACAGTCTCTCATTTTGTTTTTATGGATGAATCATTCCACTATTCATTTAATGTAACAATGCTTGCTTGGTTTTAACTCTATATCTGATTAAAGATATGAAGTAGTTACCATATTATACAAAGATTTTGATTACTCTTTGCAATATTGACAAAACATGTTAGATAAATTGCAAAAAGATTCATGGTAATTGATCTTTTGAAAGATTGTTTTGCTAAGTAAAGGAACTTAAATAATTTGTTTAACGGTTTTGCACTGAATATTAATGTCAGAGTAGATGGTGAATACAAATACAAGAAAAGAAGATGGTGGTCCGATTGCATGTCATATATATGGAAGAGGCGGATTTTTTCATTAGCATAGAAATCCCAGTGATATTGGAGGCATTTAAGGTCTTGATCTCTCTTCTTTTCTTTCCCTCTTTATTTGCTTTTTTTTAATTCTTACTATTTTTTAAATAACCAAACGATTTACTTGATCTTGAAAGAGCTTTTATGTTGCACCCCCAACTTCACTAGGATTTATATTGAATGCAGTTGTGAATCATATCCACATCGAGTTAATAACATGTGATACTAATGTGCAATAGATAGATTAGATTACATACCTAAAGTTCCAGATATACTAAATTATTTTAGATTGTTTTTTTAACTTTCAGCTGAAAGGTCACAAAAAATCTCTACTGTTAGTGAACCATAAGGCATGATCCTTGCATATTTCTTTACAGAAATTTAATAATAAGGTTAGAAAAATAAAATGGAGTTGGGCCTATAGTTTGTGGACTGCGATTTAAATAAGAATAGAAAATAGAAAGGAAATTAAAAATAGAAAGAAAATAGGATTGTAGGAGTTAAAATAAAAGAATTCCTTTTAAAAATAAATATAATATTAAAGATATATTACATATATCTGCCTAAAATAAAAAATAATAATAGGGATTTTACTTAAATCATAAGATTCAATTCAATTCAGAATAGTCAAACTGAAAATTGATGTTGTGCCTGATCGTGAATCATATTGTGTGTGATGAACTTAACCATTCGAAATAAACATTTAAATGTTATCGAAGTGGGTTGGTAAATATAATTTAAATCAAGAAATGATTTAAAAGTGATTTTAATGGTGGTTAAACGAAATAGGAAAAAATATGTGAATAAGAACTAGATATACAGAATTTAACCCTATTCTAGTAATTATTAATGAAATCGAGTTGATAGGATAAATAAGTCCAGAAGGAATAATATTCACAATCCAAAGTGAATAACTTTAGAAGCAAGTGGCGTGCAAACGAGAATGGTTGTGAAGGATACAGATAAAAGAAATTTGGAAAGACCTATTCTAATAAGATTATTTTGAGGTTTAGAAAATAAATGGGATATAGAAATGAATCGAAAGGAGATTTTGAATTGATAGTCGATTACGTTGAATTTGATGAAATATCGTTCATTGTCTAATTTAATAAATATTGAATTATTTATTCATCTAATAAAATAGTAAATATTTTTCTTAAGTCACAGATATTGAAGTATGGATTATGTAATATTGTTATAATCAATATAAATAAATAAGATTCTTAAAATGAATTAAGTCTTAAATAGATATGATTGGAAATGATTATTTTCCAAGATCAACCAAAGATAAACGATGTTCATTTGAATTGTCGAATTGTGATAGACAAGATCTGTTATGATAAATCATTTGTTAATTTGATTGATTGAAATGTTATGTTATGACCCAATTAGCTTGTCAGTTTAAATTTAATCACTTACATGTCTTATTTAGATAAATCTTGATAATCAATTAAGGATATAGAAAAGCATATAAAATATATTGATCGGGTTACTTTAAGTATCACTTTCCCTAAAAAGATATTAACATTCATTGATTCAAAGAGACCGAGATTGGTTTTCTAAATGAAAACCAAATACCACTTTGTTTCGACCAAGGCATTGACTAATTTGAAGTCAGGTTGAAGGCCATTGAAGACGGTGTTTATTCAAGGGTTGTTTTGTCGATATTCCTAGGTAGTAATTTCCTAAGATGGATTTACAGGATAGTGCCTTCGGTTTTTCCAGACCCAGGACAACTTATATGGAAGAATGTCTGACAGAGTACACCTAACAGATCGCATAAGTTGATCTCTTCAAAACTATGTTTGGTGGAGGAGGAATTCGTTTCTCTTAGCTTTTTACCCGTGGTTTTGGGGAAGTCGATTTGTGATTTAACGGGTTCGACAATGTGGCACTCAAAGTGAATAATGACTTGTTGTTATAAAAGGTAAGTTATGACCTCAAGCCTCACAACTGGGAAATGACAAAAATCGGGTAGGCATCATGGCTAGGTGGGTCACTCCCAATTAGGATATATTATTATCATCTAGAGAATATTCATTTTGCTACTTCTTTCGATTCTCTATCTCTCGAGAACGGTTATGTTGGCGCCAACCTTGGGTGATAATATGTTTGGTATACTCAAGCAAAATGAATGACTGGTCGTATGTGGCTGGGTTACAAGATGTTCTTGTTGAACCCAGTGTATTACTCTTTAGAGATACACTATCGGAAGATGATTCCATACCTTGTCATAATTGGAAATCCATTATCCCTAAGAGCCAAGCAGTCATGTTTGTATACTATATATGTGGAGCATGAGATGCAAGCGTTCCATTAGATTCTAATTTATTTATGGATTACCCTAGACATTATTATAATATCAGAATAGTTATGACTTAAAAATGTTTTGGGTTATCGTAAGGTAAGGTAAAAACCATCCGCGTTTATGTGTGGATCAGTCTTACGATTATCTTTTCTTTCAAAAGAATTTTTTTCCAAGTTAAACAAACTTTTTAAAATCATTTACCCACTCCAGTCGCATGACTGACCCAGAGTTTATTTTTCCATGTTTTCCCTAAACTCTTGGGTGCATAAATTTGTATGGGCAGTCAAGTAATTCAGGATTTTATAGATGATCTGAAAGGAGCTAGAGTAGGAGACTTCAGCATTATATATGTATATATATAGAGAGAGTTTATTTCAGTTGTGATGTATATATATTGTGCTCTGATGATATATGTAAGTAAAGATACAGATTTGTATTTTCCAAAGCTTATATATGTTATATTTTATTCCGCTGCGATTATGAGATTGTGTGTTGTTCGTTCCTTTCTTCTATCTTATTTCTTTCGTTCCAATTTCCTATCTTTTCTATTTCTTATCCTCTAACTTCTTTCTAATAATGATTTGTATTTTCGTGCAATTTGGGTTGGACTTGTATTTTATTTGGTTGACTCAAAGGGTTCGAATTTGCGGGTCATTACATGTTTCCTCTTAGCATTTAAGATATAGGTATTTCTGTTGGATAATCCCCCAAAATTATGTATTGTTATAAAGGTGAATATGTGATTTAGTTTTATACAGTTTAGCACTGGTTTAATTACATTGATTTACATTATAATCCAATTGACACTGTTTGATAACACTAATTAACATTAGTTTTATGCAGTTTTATACAGTTCAACTAGTTTGAAGTATTCATCATAGTTGATGGAAAATGCAGCAATACTATAGTCACTAGTCAAGCAAATGACTTCCTACTTAAATTCTTTTATTCATATCCTCTGACAATTCTAATGCCATCTACTTCTAAAAAGATGCATGAATAGTTTAATCATACTTCTATTTTCAGTTCTTGCATTGGACATCAGTTAGAAGTGAAAAAATGATATCATTTTAAGCATCATACATAATATATCATGATGAAACTTTTTACAACAAGCATGATAAACAAAGATGGTTCACATGATAACAATTGCTTTGAAATTTGGTAATCTAGTAAAAGTGTTTGCTATGCATCTAAGACGGATGAATTTGGGCTATATGCTCCATAATATATGGTGGAAAAAAACCTTCAGTATAGAATTATAATGTGTTAAACTATACATGAGTAGTATCATATTTAACAATATCTTTTTAGAATGCATGATACTGTTAGAGTTGAACCACCTAAAGTTATATATGATTTAAAGGTATAAAACATCATGTTTTAACCTTTTGATTATTGTATTACAATATATCATCAAATGGGAAATTAAATATATCGTTAGCAAGACAGTGATCATTGAAATTAAGGTCCTGAACAGGCTTTTCATTTAGCTCAGAGGTGATATATGCAAAAAGATAATTTCACCAATTGATTTTAATACTAAATTGCATACCATATCCTATAGTTTCATTCGGTTTGTCTCGTATTTATATCTAAATTGCATCTAGATACTAACTTATCTAATGCGTATTTATGTTTCTTGGCTTCTATTAGCAAATTAACATTGGAGATTCGAGTTTGGACATGCTTCAAGAATGGAAACTGGAGAAAGAAGAGGTTGACCTTTCATCTTTACAATTTCTTTGGCTGTATGTTTCAGTCATTTCATATCATTTAAATTGTAAATTGTATTATATATGAGTAAACTGTATTCTATATGAGCAAAGCAATTTTGTTTAGACTGTCTATATGTATTGGTCCAGAATCATGTGCGATATATATTGTATGAATTTGCAGTCTACCATACTCTCTACTTTGCTGTAATGAATTTTCTCTAATGAAGCAACTAATTGTATTTTTTTTGGATTAGATACAACCATTAGCCGTATCAAATTCTTAATTTGATACGGCTAATAGCCGTATCAAATTGACAAAGACGCCAAAATTTGATATTGCCCATAGCACTACCAAATCGAATTAGATACGGCCATGAGCACTGCCTAATTGGAAATTCTGGTTTAGTGATACATTAAACACAGGCAAATTACCAACGTATATATTCTGTAAATCGTATGCATGGGTCGCAGGCCCTACTCGGGTCGCTCAATGTCTGGTCGCTCTCAGGCGGGTCGTTGGTGCATCTTTGGGTCGTCGAAAGTCGAGTCGCCTACAAGCTGATATGAGTCGTTGCATTAAACTGGTTCAAGCAAGGCACAGTGCGATGGATCACATAATTGCGTGGATCGGCAACCTGTATAATGATGTGTCACTTGACAATATACTTGATTGCCACGTGTCTGAGTCATGGGATCCATTTGCATGGATCGTTTGGACAGTGGAGCATGTGTATTATATAAGGCGCAACATATATATGTAATCAGGTCGCGAGCATAATATAAATGATGGGTCGGTGTGACTCATATGAATCGGGTCATCATCATAAGGTCGGGTTGTTCACCATGAAGTCAGGTCGTTCACCATGAGTCGGGTCATCCACCGACCCGAGACACTGCGTACACATAATTACAAGTCTTCCACTCCATTCATTCTACACCTATAAATACCTTGCCTCCTCATACATTAAAGGGGACCGAATTTTTACACACTAAAGGGCTGCCATTTTCATTTCTCAACATCAAGCAATCATCTTAAATTCTATTAGAGTTCCGTCAAGCTTCAATCAACCATCTCCATCATCGTGGAATCATCAAAAATCATCAAAGTGCATGATTATCATCTACTTCAATAATCTCCGCAACTAAAGAGATCTAAGCATTTCTACATGAATTCAAGAGATTGAAGAGAAGAAATAAACATTCGTAGATAAGAGAAATTTATTGTGAAAGAAAATAGAAAAAGATGTATAAAGTGAAAATGATCATGTACCTTGTAATGATGAAGATCATAATGAAATCTCCGATTAAAGTGGACGTAGGCTAGATCTGAGGCCGAACCACTATAAACACTCTCTCCATTACTTTCTCCCACATTTATGTGCTCTTAACTTTGTATTGATCATATGTGAAGGGTTGAAACACACCTTGGGGTGTTAGTGCTATTTTTGGCATTAACAGTCCATTTAAGCAGTTTCAAAATAAGGTTAATTCGATTTAAACCCAGAGAAATTCTGAACTCAGAAAAATTAATGACCAAACTGTTCCTGTTTTGCTATTTTTTTATTTTCAGCATATTTTTTATAAACCCTATGAGGTTCTCTATGTAATCTCGTAGGGGCTTTATGAGATACCCTAAAGACACCTCGTAGGGATTTTACGAGCTTACCTAAGAAACCGCGTAGGATCTCTACGAAGGAGTGTAAAATTATATTATATTTTTAAATATTACACAGGTGAACTCAGCAAAACACTGGGTTTTTTGCTAGGCGAACTCAACAAAACCATAGGTTTAAACAGAATTATCCTCAAAATAAACTGTTAACTGTACTCTGAAGCTCTACAAATATTGTCGATGTTGTAGATCTAAAGATTGTTCCATATTGTATCCTAGCAATTGGCCACTATAATGGGATGATCGGACATGGATATTGTTTATCCATGTTTGAAGTAAAAAGTTTACTTTGTTATGTCAGATGTTATTAAATTGTACGAGGTTTCCTTGTAATTAGATGGTTTGGGGATTTGTAATCAATACGTGGAGTTTGAAAGCTCCCATATTTTGTTTGACAGCTTTTCAAAGGAATAAGTCTTGGTTATCAAAGCAAGCATCTCTAAATGCTGGAGTTCTAATATTTTGTCATTGAATGCTTGCTGAAGTTTGAATTTTGGACAATTGTATTTTTTGGGCTTTATATATATAGATATTTCTTTGAATGACTTTAACTAACATCATTGTAATTGAAAATAATCGGGTCCAAATCCGTCTCAATGAAAAATTGTAAAATACATCCCTCTTTTTAAATATTAAACAATAATCACCCTTGCTTGGTTATAAATTATTGCTTGGGTCCAAATCCATTAGATCTACCTCTATTTTAGTCCACCTAGACCTACCTCATTGAGTCATTAAGGAGAGGGATGCGTGATCTGTTCTTGAGAGCTTCGACAGTATGGTTTTTCAAGGCTCAGCTAATCCACACCAACTCCAACCGATAATATTGGGATCTCATAAAACCGATTTATTACTATAATGATGATTTAGTATGCTTTTCAAATATATATGATTATGACATGGATATTATAATATCTCGGTCAATAAGCTATAAAAATATTGTAGTATCAAATTGTTTCATTGGTAATCGTACGGTAATAAATGCATAGTTTTTGAACTACTATTATAAACCTTATTCTTGTTATCTTCCTTAATCACTGTATATATGCATTTTTTCTTTTTATTTAATGTATTATTTAGAGACAACAAATATAAATTAATATGTACGTTAGTGCAAAATTTTGAATTAATACATGGATTCTTGCAGAGTCTTCGAATGGGACCTATCTACCTCGAACCATATGAATTTCAATTTCAAGGAAAAAATTAAAACTTGCATGTGGTCAATAAATCGGGTCTACGCCAAGGTCTAGAAAATTGAAGTTGAGTTATGACATAAACATATCATGCCCTACTGCTACATAAGGGTGTCAAACAGGTTGGGTTGGGTATAAATGGGTTGGTTGAAAATTATCCAATTAATGCAAAAACTAATCTGTTGACATGCTTTTTGGTCAAAGCAGTCACACATCAAGTTTGCGCTCAATAGCGCGCTCGGAATCGAGTCAAAATATATTTCCCTCTTGGAACCAGCGTCACTTTAATCACTTATGGCAAACGCGCGTTGATCGCGCCAAAAGGCTTGCACGCACTGCGCAGATCACTTAGAACTGCTCACGCAATTCAACTTGGCAAACTCAAAGTCCGGCCGATCTCCTTGATTACTCCGTCTCAATCATTCAAACTCATTGGATCCCCTCATCCCCAACACGGTTTAAATCCGACGAGCAAGCTCCATGATTTTTGCAATCCCTGGGATGTGAAAATGCATATTTTGTATCCCTCACGGGACGTGGAATATGCATTTCGCATCCCCAGTGATGCGATTTCGCATCCCTTAGGGGATACATCCACACCCCGGCATATTAGTTTCGACTCAAGCATCCTAGGCCAGAATTCCCTTCACTTCACCTCCCTCGACTTGAATTCGCATCCCTCGATAGCTCTTCACTACCAGAATTTCAACTCCCTATTCCTTGCTTTGCATCACATCAGTTCGCATCTTCAAGAGATCGCCTCACTTCTTCAGTTTGTATCCCCAGAAATCACTCACTCCATTTCGGCTTCGTATCCCAGGGATACATACTTCATATCCCCTCAGGGATACGAGATTCGTATCCCCAAGGGGTACAGAGCCATTGTTTCCCCACAAGATATGAATTTTGCATCCCTTGATGCGAAATTCTTATCTCCCAGGTGGGATACGAAATCAACTAGCACACGAAGGAGTTAGGAGTTGGTTCTGGGATGCAAGTACTACTGTTGTGGCCGCCAAATCTCACCTACTCCCACAATCCACTCCCTATAAGTACTTCTTACCTCATTCTTCAAAGGGGTTAGGTTGTTGACACTTTGGAGCTCTCTAGGACCATTAATGGCTGCTATCACCATCTTCATGGCCCTTGGACATTGCTAGGACTTCTAAACTTCACATAGAAGTTGGCCCATAACTTTTTGGCATTCACTTGGACTTTTGGAAATTCATGCATACTCTTAGACATTGAAGCTTCCTTTTGGACATTGCTCCACATTTTTGCTCGAAGGAAAAGAAGGGCATTTTGGGTCAAAGTTTAGAATTAATAAACATTTGTTGTTCTATTACACAACTTTGCATACAAATATTGCCCGAACTAGTACAACTCTTGTAATAAGCAATTATATGATGAACGATTACTATAAAGTGGATGCAGGCGTTAGTGCCAAACCACTATAAAAAGTTGTGTTCTCCCTGCATTTCATTACTTTAAATTTTGATTATCATTTTTCTACAAAAAATACACTTGGGCATTGGCGTGCACGGATAGAGACAATCCCCACGTCAACACTTTGGCATGCCATGTAAGGGTACGCAGCTTCAGTCTTAGTTCTCGACTTCAATTTTCAGCTTTAGTTCTCGACCTTGGCTCTCGACTTTGGTCTTTGAATTTTGGAATTCAACCACAAGTTTCTTTTGGAAACGAATCTCACTTGCTTCCTACCATGGTTAAAAGGAAATAGTTAGCCCGCTTGGAAGGAGCAGGTATGAAGGAGGAGTAAGAACCCTCCTTGACCGGACACCCATCGAACTTTGTCACTAAGAGACGACATCGACAGAGTCATCAAAGATTTAACAAAGGATCCCACTGCTCACTTAGAACAACAGAAGAGCATTTCCAATGCTAAGAAGTCACCATGGCCACTCTTCTCGCCCAACTCGAAGAATTTACAATATCGTCGGGCCAAGGCAACATGATCAGATCAAGTGCTAGTGTTCCACAAGGATTAACTCAGGACTTAAGGGTAATTCCCGAAGAACAACCTCGTGTCGACACCAATCCATAGACAACTATTGGATCGGCTAGGCTCAGGGGAAACAACCCTAATCCCATTCATTGTTCAGCTCTAGATGAAGTCAATCAGATCTCAAGACCATGTATTAGAAATATCGCTCAAGCGCCAGTGCGCATAGCTTTAGACATGGGAACTTCCGTAGTTTCGAATGTTGGATTTGTTCTCGTCGAGGAACCTCAAATCAGGATCGAGCCAGATGCTTTGCTTGGTGCTCGACCTTTTGTTAATGTTGGACTTGATATTGGGGGCACCGGCATCAATCTGCATAATCTGAATAAGTTTCTCGGCATGGGCAGTGAGGGTCAGGTCGCTGATGTCATTCAACGCTACACCCATGGCGGGGCACCCCATACCAGCTATGATTGTGTTACTCACATCCCTTTCACTCAGGATATCAAGGAACTCTCAAAACCCACTGGATATCAAACTGCCAGTTCTAAAAGCTTTCAATGGTAGGAAGGATCCTACCGTTCATCTTATGCACTACATGCGCCATATGGAAGTACATTCAATCTCCGACAACGTTATGGAAAAATGCTTCTCGCTTTATCATATAGACATTGTTGCTTTATGATTTAGACAGTTGGAACCACAATCTATTAGCAACTGGAATGTCTTGGTTGGAAAATTCATGGAGCAATTCAGAGTTCACATTGCCCAACCAAGGAACGTCATATCTTTGACATCAGTCAATAAGAGATCGGGCGAGACTATGCGCAATTTCCTGAATGATTCAACATAGCAGTGGCCTCTATCGATAGGATGGATCCATTCATGGTCCTAATGGTTGATGTCTCTGGCATTCTTGTCAAGATAGACTTCAAAGTCTCATTGTGATGAGATCTGCCTAGGGATCTTGCTGAATTCTATTTCGAGGCCAAAAAAATTCATAGGGAGGAGGACTCTCGCAATGAAAAACCTGTCCATCAAACCAACTCTGCAGCAGGCTCAGGGCCTTCAGCACTCGATAAGGAAAGAATAAATCTTGGGACAACCAGAACTCACGGCCTCGCTTCGTGCCAAAGTTCCCAGCTTACACAAAACTCAATGAAGGCATGGAAAGGATTTATCTCAACACTCACGAAACTACACCATTCCAAAGGCCAACCAAGAGGAACCCAACTCCGAAACAAGAAAGATCTGACAAATACTGCATTTTCCATGAGCTGGCAGGTCATGACACCGACCATTGCAGGCAGTTCCATATCTAATTGAAGTCCGCGTCAGGCGCGGAAGATTATAGTAGTATGTCAAGAATCCTGCAACAACAATGCCTCCCGTTCAATCTCCAACCACATCTTAGGGTTGGGGCAGAACTGGACACCCCAAAGGCATTGTCATCAATTAATCTGGTTGTCCCTATGGACTTCTCTTGGCTTTTCCGGACCCCGTCCAGCGCTTATGTTTGTTCTTGCTGTTGGCGACTTCTTGCTTATTTCTAACTTTCCTTATTTGCAATAAAGCAGCAAAGTCAGCCCATACATGCACGGAACCGGCTTGTGGTCTCCATTCGTGTTTGGGAGGGCCATCAACCGTTGTACTCACATGAATCAATAAAGATTGTCTTTAGGCTCCGGTCCCTACACTAAATTCATCCACTATAAACATAGGGCTCAGGCCCCCACATTGGATCCATCCAGTACAAACATAAGACTCTGATCTTCACCACACTGGTTCCTTTTAGTGTAAACATAAGACTCCAGTCTCCCCCGATCTGGATCTGTCCAGTATAAACATAAGACTTTGTTCTCCCCTTCCCTGATAAGTTAGGCATGAACTTTGGTCTCTGGTTCTCACCCAACCCTTTTGGTTTAAATGAATTTACCTAAGAAAATCCATTCGTTTTAATGGGTTCCACCCAACCCATTTACTTTTTGAGAAATAAATTGGGTAAATGGGCTGGGTTATTTTTTGATGACCCTACGGTGCCTCCTATAATCATTACACTATTTATTACATCAAGGAAAATTGATACCGCACTACTATCAATTGAAAAAATAAAAGCCTAATTTGCAAATTATAAATCGTTTACACTGTCGATCGAGCAAAAGACAAGGAAAATTATGTTGTTACACTGTCTATCGAGCAATGATATAAATAAATAACAAATCAAGGTAAATTCCTTAAATAATAGGGTATTCTACAGTTGTAGAAAGAGATCTTCAATGTTCAAAGATGAAATTAAATTGTAACAATTGTGAAGAACATGTATCAATCACTACAAAACAAAGAGCTTTTTGAAACATCTAAAAGGGGTCGATGGTCATTGGTGGCCATTGCAAAAAATCCTTGTAATTTTAGTCGTCGCCAACAGGAAAAGTGATGGCTTTATCGCTAGATAACAACAGGTTGCAATGGCTATGTGTTCACGTGGCATCCAACGTGGCAGTTAGTTTATTTTCTGGGTGTGTGGTGCCTTTGATTGATGGATGAGTGGATGGATGTAGATGATTTTGTGATAATATTTATGACATTCTCTTAGCCTTGGAGATTTCGAGGACGAAATCCTTTAAGGTAGGGATAATTTAACAACCCAAAGTTTAATAAAAAAATTAAATAAGATATTAATCAAAAAAATATTGGAAAATAGACAACGAGGGTAGATCCATTGAGTCCGTTGCGAAATTATGGTCAAGATAGATGTTTGATTTGTTAAATTCGAACTTAAAATAAAGAAGATACAAAAGTAATAGGTTTAAAATTCAAATTTTAAAATAGAGTAATGTTCGAATTAATCAGAATTAATTTAAAGTGCAAATCACGCATAGTTGGGCAACCTAGCCTTCAGCTGGGTCGACCTGGGGGTCGACCCAAACCATAGGTGGGTCGACCCAACCTAACCTAATTCCCACTATCCATTTCTCTACCTTTATCTCAAATAACCTCTTTCTCAAATATAATTTTAATGAAGTACTAAGGCTTTGGTTTGCACATATTGTTGGGGGATATTCATAGATAGTAATTACTTACTGGAGATTGATGGATTACTTAGAATTTGTGAGTATATTTCAGTAATTGCAAGATTTAGTACAAATTGATGTTTCTTTTTATAGTATAATAAGTTGTAATTACATCTAATTTCTATTCTCTTTTCTGTCAATAATCTATGTAAATCTGATTCTTCTTCTATCTTTCTTCTATTTATTTTTAGTAAATCTGTTACTGTAATTTTATTCAGTTCATCGATACCCTTTGTTATTCTTATGTAATTTTATTACAGTTCTGTATCAGCCCCATTTTATTTTAAATTTATTTTTATCTGATTCTAGGCCATGCTAGAGCCTAGGTCATTTTTTACTTTATTTTGACATTAAATTTAGGCCTTCTTGAGCCTAAACATTTTATTCCTTCTTGTTTATTCGCAAATTGGGTTAAATTATGGAAAGTGACAATATTAGCGTAGTTGGAAAAAAAATAAGATATATGTATAAAAGGACAAGTTAGGCTTAATTGAAATTGTGTAATAAAATAATATTGAACAGTAACTTTGATAATATAATAAATGACATTTGAATAGACACGAATGATGCGGGTTAGGTTTGCAATAAAATTAAACAAATGTGATGTTTATGGATAACCTGTACAATAAAGTTTACATAAAACCTATGAAATGATAGAAAATGTTATATGAAGGAAAATAGACTTATTTATAAGCTTAAGACTGGTGTTAAGTTTAAATTAAAGAAACTGGTAAGCATGTGTAGTAGGAGTCCATTCCAGCAGTGATGGTTGGTTAGGGATAATAAGAGGCCTGTAGAATTGCCCCGTTCCGACAGTGAGAGTAGTTTAATTATGGAAAATAAGAAGCCAAATAAAATAATTAATTTTGTGTGACCTAGGCATTGTTGATAATACTATGGGGGTCTAGGGTAGCTAGGAAGTCAATAATAATTCAATAGGGGTCTTGGCGCTAGTAAATTAAATTAGAGGAGTAAGTCCAGGGGTGACTTATGTCGAATTGCATTTATTTGTTTGGGGACCAACATCAGTCAGTATTTCTTTTTATAATACTACACCGAGGTCTCGTGAGGAGGAGGAGGAGGCACGCTTTTACTGTATTGGTTAGTAAGAGGTCCAAACATGGTGGGTACATACGCGTTCCACTGAGGCAGTGTTGCATCTTGCCGATTAGGGAAGATAAGACGACGTAACGCCAATGATTTACGCTATGTCCTTAGAGCTGATGGGTCGGATCTAATAAATCAAGGGCCATAGTTGACATAAGTAATCATAATTGTTGTTTAGGAGACGATCGATGGGTAGAATTATGTTATATCCTAATTTATGAACTGTAGCAATTGGTGCAGAAATTATATGATTTGACAATCAACTAAATCCTTATTCTTATTATTTTGTTGAGCTTCAGTTTATTATCCTGTCTAGATTTCCTCTTTTATCACACATTCTATTAATTACTAGACTTACCAGGCTTTATGCCTAGCTAGTTTTGTTTTTCTTTTCTTTCTTCCTTTCCCTCTCGAGGTTCTCAAGGTGGAGGATCTAGTGATTAAGAGAGCTTGGACCCAGCTCAGTCCTTTAGAGATTATCATATGTCTTGTTCTTTATGCTTACATGTACCTTTCCACGTTTAGTATATTTTCTGTACTTGATGTTGAGAAGGATACTTTTTATTTTGGTACTCTGATTTGTACTTTCTTTATAGGACAACTATGGTTTTTATTACTTATGATATAATGACACTTTTTATTATGCTTAAAATGAAAAATTTCAAATTCCATTGTGTTTTATTATGCTATCCTGTGAACTTTAACCTCTGTGATGTTATTTTACACCTATGCGCTTTATATTTCTTAATGAAATTCTCATATGGGTTTCATTAAGAAATGTGGGGTGTTACATATATAGATACATTTATTTCAACCATTCTAGAATGTTCTAATTTTATTTTTAAAGGATATACCAAACCCTTATTGGTTTGGTTTACTAAGACACTAATGGAGTAAGTGGGTACCAATATTTTTGTATATATCTACATAAAATAGAGGAAAGTGAATTTTAGATAATGGTTATTCAAAGCATGTGATAAGAAACAAAGACATATCGACAAATATCATTCACTCAACTGGTGGAACTGTAACATTTGACAATAACTCAAAGGGCTATGTTATGGGAATGGTAAGGTGAACAATGACGGCATATCTAAAACTCCACTCATATCCAATGTTTTACTAGTTAAAGATCAAAAATATGACTTGTTAAGTACAATTTAACTAAGTGATAAAGGTTTTACAATATCATTTTTAAAAGATAAATTCTATATATATGATCAGTACAAGATTTTATTCTTAAAGGAATTAGAGAAAGAAATGTTTATATATTAAATATGAAAACCAATAATATGCTTATTAACAAAAGAAAACGATCCTTAACTATGGCATAAAAGTTTTGCCATATAAATTTCAATATATTAATAAGTTATTCAAGAATAAATTAGTAAAAAGTGTACAAAAAAATGAATTATAAAGTAAATAATATTTGCTATGTTTGCCAACTTAGAAAACTAAATCTAACAAAATAGTATCAACTTTACAACCGCTTGAATTATTACATTTAGATCTTTTTGGTCTTACTCAAATTCAATCAATAAATCATAATAAGTATGTTTTTTTTTTTGCATGATTTTTCAAAATATAGATTTTTCAAAATATAAATGGACAATTTTATAAAAAAAATAAAAGTGAAACTTTTGAAAACTTTAAAATATTTGCTATGAGAGTTCAATACTTCCAAAGCTTAAAATAAAAGACATTATAAGTGATCATGTCGGAGAATTCAATAATAACCTATTTGAAAACTACTATAATAAAATGGGAATATATGATAAATTTGGATTTCCTAGAACTCCATAATAAAATGTAGTTGTAGAAAAAAACCATACCTAGCAATAATATGATAGAACTCTACTGAATATCAGGACTTTTTTGAAAGGCAAGTTTTATTAATTCACAATAGAGATGATTACAAAGAGTTACAATCTATACAAATCACTCAATTACTCATATATGCAGTTTTGAGAAAGAAAGACATCTAAATAACAGTTGAAGCCCGGATGAAAAACTCAGAACTTCAATTTACAACTATATACCCAGTTACCAACTAATATATCAACAATCATCAACATACTTTTGGCTTATCACCTAGCATCAACTTTCAACACCAGCATTTTCCACTTCTTTAGATTTCAAACAGAATCGCCTGAACTTTACTATCAACAGCCAAAATTGTGTTGCCAAAAATGCTACTCTTCAACCTCCACAACATTAAAAATTCTTAAATCTGATCCTATCTTCATTAGAAGGTGTACATTCATCATAACTAAATGGGATCCTTCTATTGGTAATGCGCAATCTCAGATTAAGAAAGTTCCTGTTTGGGTTCATTTCTATAGGATACCTATCATTTTATGGATGTTATTAGGAATTAATTGCTCGCATGTAATATTGGGAAGTTGATTTGCTTGGATAATAGTACAAAAAGATTGCAGAGATTTCTATACTCTAAGGCTTTGATTGAAGTATCTTCTGATTTTGAGCTTCCTAAGAAAATAGTTGTAGATGATTTAGGTGTTAATTGTCCTCCTATAAGGGTTACTTATGACTGGAAACCACAGATATGTACTATCTGTAAAGTGTTTGGTCATAATTCTTTAAATATGATTTTAATTCTATAGCACAGATGGATAATAAGGTCACAGTTGACAATGGTATTGACGACACTCAAGTTAAAGTAAACAATAAGAACTCCTCCCAGATTAATTATAGCAGTTGGAATTCTATTAAGCATGAGAAATTTTGGAGAAGGAAAAATGAGACAATTAGCAAGCAAAATGTAGAGTCTCAACCTACGAGGTGAATGTAAATACAAGTTCATTCGATATTTTAAACTCTGAGTCAAATGAAGGCAGTTTAAGGAATGATAAAGGACTTAATAAGGAAGTTAATGTTGATATAGTGGATGATAATAATGTAGATGTTAATTTGGGTGAAGTCAATGGCAAGGATGTTCAAATTAATGATGGTTGTGCTGGTGCATAGGGTAATAATATAAGTGAGAAGGCACAAGTCGGTGAGAATGTTAATGGAGTCAATGAAGCCTCTAAGCATAAAGCAGTTTAGTTTAGTTTGGACACATCACTAAATGGAGATGAAACTGTTTTTGGGAATTCATTCGATGATATAAATAAGACTGCATCCTCTTCTATTTACCAAGCTACACTTTCATTGTCAACTAGTCAATATTGTTCAGCTAGTATTTCCTCATCCACAATATCTGGTTCCTCAGCAAACATTGCATCTGCTTCTTGTAATGCACCTTCTTTAGCAGGTAATCAATCCTCTTCTATAGCAGGTGTTGCTTCCACGAGTTCAGCTAGTCAATTTTGTTTTGCAACTTTTTCCAAGCCTAAGAGGTTAAAAGGAAAATTTTGGGTTGTTTGTGATGATGACTGTACAAGAGTTAATGATGCTATTGGTACTAAAGCAGCTTTAACTTCTACAGGTATCTCTCCTTATTCGCATCTAACCCTCCCCCACACATTGTATTACCTCCACCTTATAACTCTACACCTTCGAGTTCTGGTCCTTCTAAAAATGCTTTGAATAATGCTAAGAGGAGGGCTAGGAAGAAAAAAACTTCTGATAGTAAGGATGATTTAGATGTTGGAGTGACTATGGGCTTGAGGGTTTTTTTGCCATCCAATTATCATAAGAAATCTTCAACTAGGCACACTAGAAGTAATCCAGTTTAGTTTTATATTGGCATTATGTTTCTTGTTGGTTTGCATTGGGGTTCGTTTTTCTATGATTTGGTCATTTGATGAAGCTTTTTGAATTGCAGCACTTTACAAAACACTTTTGGGTAGAAGCTGTAGCAACTACCTGTTATGTTCTAAATTTATGTCTTCGTCAGACCTTTAACTAAAAATACATCATACGAACTACTTAATGGATAGAAAATTAATATATCTTTTTTTTTTGGATCGAAGTGTTTTTTTATCAAATATAAAAGATCAGCTTGGAAAATTCGATCAAAAATCTGATGAAGGTATATTTATTTGATATTAAGAAAGATTCAGAGCTTATACAATATATTATAAAAGTATCACTCCATGCTTCCTTCAATGAAAATTTACAAACTAATAAAAATGAAGATGATGAAAATAATTACAAAAAATATCTTCAAAAGAAGTTGTTATTGAAAATAATATCAACAATACCATGGGTAATAAATTACCAAATGTAAACAATTTACACTCACCTCCGAGAATATTAAGAAATCATATTATTTAAAACATTATTGTTGAAATAAATACAAACACGACAACAAAATTCAATTAAATCAAATGGGCCTTCCAAAACAACTTCAAAGCTACCACATTAAATCTTTTGACCACTGGAGAATAAATACAGAGCCAAGCAAGTCCAATCATTCTTTCAACCTCACTCATCACAATCTCAGCCATCCCACTTTTCACAACCTCGTCAATATTCTAAACCTCCTTATGAAATTGAGAAAATCAAGAAGAATGGGATAGATATGCAAGCATGTCAAGTTGATGGTGTCATTTATAGAAATCAGCAAAAGTTAGACAAGTGCTTGGCAAGAGTTGAAACCACTTTCACAAGGATAGACTTGAAGCTTAACATGATAAAAGGATTCCTCGGTAGTATTTGGGTTATGCTATCTTGTGGACCATCATCTTCAACCTCTACATTCATATCTCATGCACTTGGAAAAAGGCTAGCACAAAAATTTACTTAGTCCTCTTCCGATAACAATTAAGAAGAAGGGGAAGAAACCGAGAGTCTTCAGGTAATGCAATTAGTAGAGATAGTAATGATGAGTAAGAAAACTACATTCTCTTATTTTCATATGTGTCTTTGTGAACTTTATGTTTTCGCTCTAACTCGTACCTGTATTATGTTGCAATGATGTGATTGTGATGTTTTGTTACTCTTTATGTGATTATGATGTTTTATTTTCATATGCGACATTGTCATAGTCAATGTGATACCGTTATATTTCATGTTCAATGTTTTGTGAATGTTTCATGAATTCATGTCAACATTTAGTGAATATCCCATTATATTTATATATTTATTACTTCTTTTAACTATCCTTTTTTGTCAATAACAAAGGGGGAGAAATATAATCATTTTCTACATAGGATGGCAAAATTTCAAGGGGAGGAATCATTAAACCATTCGGCAAGATAAAAATTGTTCAACAATGCAAGCATAAATTCAGGTGAAGCAATGTCTTAAAATCATTTAGGGAACCATATAGTTGTCATCATCGAAAATAGGAAGAATGTCGGATCTTGAATTTTAATGAATGACAAATTATATGTGCAAAACAATGATAATGAAGTACTATGCAACAAATCTCATGATCAACGTCACCAAACTATAAGCAAGCACTCTAGCTCAAGTATGATATGTTTAGAATTCAATACCAGAGTCATCAATATGTTAAAATTTATTCTTAGATAATATATACACATGAGTAACACTCACATTCAAATCTAAAATCAAAGAACACAAAGTAAACAGGTTCAGATGGATGTGTCCATACCCTCAGTCGGCTGAACTCATGCACGTGCATAAGATTTCTAATAAACCCAGATCCAACCTACTATTCTACTTGATCAGTCATGTGAACCATGATTCAGTCGACTGAATCAGGGTATTTTTGAGCTAAATATTTTTTATTGGAATTTTCTAAATTTAATCTTCTAAAAATTTAATTCCAATCGATCGAATGTGACACGACAATCATATTTTGTAACACCTAAAGAATTCTATTTTCATGGAAGAGTTATCTCTTCCAAGAAGGATTGCAATGATTTATATTGACTATAGCTTTTCACCAGTGGTTGCAACCCTACATCATTTATAAATGCATACAACATTCAAGATCAAATTATAGAAATTTCATCCTATTATCTTATCTTGAATATTATGATCTATATGCTCATATTGCTTAATTATACAATATGATCAATAATTCGTTTAT
Organism: Allium sativum; assembly: GCA_030737875.1. NCBI lineage: Eukaryota > Viridiplantae > Streptophyta > Magnoliopsida > Asparagales > Amaryllidaceae > Allium > Allium sativum. Next base: position 329,644,181 of record CM060926.1, read on the forward strand.
TTCAATATTCTTAAGCATTCTATATCTTCCATGTCTTCAAAGGAAACTCACACACATGCATGCATACACATAAATACATACATTGTAACAGCCACGGGATTTTTGACCCAGAAAATCAACATAAACACTATGTTAATTCATCAAGTATCGAAAACACCAGGTCATTAATAGAAAGAAATTAAAGGATGAGATAGAAAGGATAGAACTATTAGAATAGAAGAAGAAGAAGATCAAAACTGAACTAAATCATAGTAAACACAAAACTTACAGCGAAACGAATAAATTATATTATAACATAACTTTAAAGTATAAATCTAAATTTGTACTTACATATCATATCAAAGTATAACTCATATATATCACAGCGGAAATAATCTCTAAATAACTAGCGGTGAAGCGTCCTACTTCGAGCTCCTCCAAGTGAGTATGCAAAGCCTGAAACACATGACTGCCCGTACAAATTTGGGCACCCAAGAGTTTAGGGAAAACATAACAAATAAACTCTGGGTCAGTCATGGGACTGGTGTGAGTAAACTTCAACCATATTGTTTAACTTTGGAAAATCCTTTTGAAAGAAAAGGAAAATAGTAAGACCAGCCCACACATAAACATGGACGGTTGTTACCTTACTGTAACCCAAAATATTTTGATATCAAAATCCAGTGATATTATAATAATGTTTAATTAAGTAAATGACCAAATAGCAGAATGCTTGCATCTCACGCTCCACATATATATTATAAAATCAAAAAACGTAGGGCGCTTATTGGAGATTGGATTCCAACAGTCAAGGTATGGGATCACATTTTGATCAGTGTACTCTAGAGGGTATATATTGGGGTTCAACAAGAACGTCTTGCAACCCGGCCACACATGACTGCCCACTCATTTTACTTGAGTGTAACGAATATATTGTCTCCCACGGTTGTTAGCCATCCAACCGTAATCCAAAGATACAGAATCGAAAAGAAGAACAAATATGAATTTTCTCTAGATCAGTAACAATACACCCTGCTTGGGTATGACCCAACTAGCCATGTTGCCGGCCCAATTTCTACCATTTCTTGATTGTGAGGCTAGAGGCTACATCTATCTTTTTAGAATATCTGGCCGTCATTCACTTTGAATGCCACATCATCAAACCTGTCAAATCACTAGTGGATCTTCTAAAAATATTACGAGTATAAAAGCTAAGAGAAACAAGTTTCTCCGCCACCAGACGTAATACCTTGGAAAGATTGTCTGGTGTGATCTGTTAGGAGTACTCTGTCAAACACATACCCATACAAGTTGTCCTAGGACTGGACAAATAGAAAGAACCATTTTGGAACAGAACGACTCTTGCATTTCACTCCATCTTCAATTGTCTTTAGCATAATCTAATTCGCAATGCTTATGCCTATACAGAGTGGTTTTGGATAATAAATCCAACCAGTCTCTCTGTATTGACACCGATGGTCAAAATACTTCGATAGTCGGTTATTTAACTATCTAAGTAAAAAAAACATTCATTCAAATGTACAACTAAACATCACACAATCACGCTCACTTTTTATTCATTTCAAATTCCCATATCTTACCAGATATTTCTCAAACCCCGTTTTAGCCTTTTCACATTCTTGGAAAACATTCCCAGTTATTATAAACTCTTATTCTCCCATGTTCCAGAAAATATACGTTATTAATGTTCAAAACATTTCCATTCTTTTCAAATTCATTATTTTATACCCTGGATGATATACCCTATCTATATTTGAAAAATATTTCCAATTTCATTATAAACATTTTAATCTGCCAAACATTCACTTTTAAAGCATTATTCACTTTAAAATGTGAATATCATCCCTATTATAGAAATCTGAATACCTTTATCAAATAACTATATGTTCAAGTAACAAATATCCTTATCTTGTTTATCAAAATCTCTTTCATAATTTTATATTCCCATTCTACTTTATAAACTCTGTTTCTAAGTCAACTTTGTAACGACCCAGAAAATCTGAACCAATTTAAAATTTTTAAATTGGCTATTTTAGGGGATTTTAAATATTTAAAATAAATATTTTAAATAATAAAGATGAAAAGTAAGTTTGAATCGACATTTAAAAACGAATATAATTAATTCTAACTATAAATAAGGCATGAAATTGCGCGGTAGTTTCAAATTTTCATTTCAAACTTTGACTGACTGTACCTTGTGCAAAACAAAACGGATTTGAGTGAAACCAAAAATATTTAAATATGTTAGTGAATGCCTTTCTAAAGAATCTGAAAAATTGAAGTTTCATAGCGGGAAGCAAAAGTTATGGCCAAATGAATTTTCTGTAAGGTCGCTATGGAGTTTATATAGCCCGTGAAAATGACCATTTTACAAACGACCTCAGAATTTGACGAAACCACTTTTGTTTGATTTTGGATGTCAAATTATTGCTTGGTTTCAAATTTCATAATTTTTGAGGTTAATATGTGAGCGTGGCAGAGAAAAACGTGTTTTGGCCAATTATAGTTAAATTGGATCGACCAGAAAAGGGCCATTTTTCAAACGGTCTTAGAATTCGACGAAACTAGATTTGTTGGGACCGTATCATCAAAACATAGCTAGATTTATTTTTCTGGAATTTTTCAAATCAGTTTGTGGCCCCGGCAAATTGAAATGCACATTCAAATTAAATATTTAATGTTTTATATTTTAATTTGAAGAAAAACTGACTGAAACAGTCGAACGGGCCTTCGAAACATATCCCATTGTGTTCGGAATGGGGGTATTTAGCTAGGGACGACAGTTGTTGAGTTTGGATTGGAGGTCGTGTTAGAAAACCCCCTTTTAAAAGCTCCCGGCCAATCAGAATTTATATAAAAAAACAAAGAAAATTCTCAGACCCCCCCCCCCCCCCGATCGACGACGGAAATGCCTCCAGACATTCCCCATCATTTTACGACCGCCACATGCGTCGATAGCCCTAGCTCCAGTTCAACATTTTGTCGAGCTTCCTCCCATCTCCACATCTAGACCAAGATCATCCCCTATCGTTGAGTATCGCCCGAGATCTCAAGCTCCAAAGTTACGACTTTTAGATCGCCGTCGCGCCCCCTTGCCAACGTCGAACTGGACGCCACCACCAGAGCCGAGAAGCTCTCTCCTCCCATTTCGACGCTGCGCAACCCGATCGTCCTCTCGTGCCTCGGATCTCGCGAAAAACTAAAACCTAGTTTTGAAAAGGTACGGCCTATTTAATTTTAAACTATATTATAGCAGTTTAAAGCGCTACCGTTTTTGATTTCACTGTAAAAATCATATCTTTTTCGTTTCTTGACGAAATTCAGTGAAACAAGAGACAATGGACTCGTGTGGACGTCTTCTACATTCTAGAAGAGACCGCCTATTTTTCTGAGCCTTCTGCTATTTTTGGTGGAGTGGAACCGAATGTGAGATTTCTAATTTGTAAACGATATGGAAAACGACAAAGTATAAATTATATAGTCGATATATGAGTTATATAAGCGTTGTACATCTCATGTATAAGCATTGTATAAGTTGTACGGTCGATGTATAAGTTATATATGCATCGTAAATAAATTATATATGTGTTGAATGGAAGTGAAATATACTAGTATATATATATATATATATATATATATATATATATATGCCCTTCGTCCACAAACCATGGACGATATTTATTGGTTGTGATTGGTGTGAAAATTTATTGATAGCGAATGGTTGATTAGAATTGTTCGTGGTTGAAATTGATTGATTGTGGTTGAAAAATACCTGTTTGTGGTTGAGAATTATTTGGTTGAAACCACATAGGATTAGTTTGTGGAAAAGAAATAAAAATATACATGCCGCCTGTGTGCGAACTAGATGCATGAAATCCCCATTGTCAAAAGCTGAGAGGCTTTAAGGTAGAGCGAGGAGCCGTACTAGGAACGACCCCAGTTTTAACTACCCTGCCGTTATGCTGCCGAAATTTTGAATAAATGTGTTAGAATTATTTTCATGTGTTGAAACTATATTCGTGTGTTGAATAGAAAACCTTCATGTGTTGAACAGAAATTCATGTGTTGAATGGTATTCGTGTTTTAAAAGAAATTGTTTAATAATAAAAATCATATTTTTATCATCTATATGAACTATATAAAATAGTAATGTTTTGAAATAAATTGTTTTGCAATAAAAATCACATTTTTGCTATATATATACAAACTATAGAAAATCGTTCATGTGTTGAATAGAAATTCATTCGTTGAATAGAAATTCGTGTGTTGAATGGTATTCGTGTTTTAAAAGAAATTGTTTTATAATAAAAATCATATTTCTATCATCTATATGAGCTATATAAAATAGTCGTGTTTTGAAATAAATCGTTTTACAATAAAAATCACATTTTTACTATATACATGAGTTGTTAAAAATAGTGAAGTGTCGAAGTGAATGTTTGTTGGATAAAAATATCATTTTTATCATATGTATGAAAACCATATAGTTTTGAAATCGAAGAATCGATTATATATATATATATATACATATATATAACTAAATATATCGAATAACGAAGCTGCAGTTCATGTTTTGAAACCGCGGTTTCAAACGATTAGTGCGGGAGATCCGACCATCGGATTTTCCCGAAACCGAAACTGTTGGGTTCGCTTTGGAAATATCTTTCCAACGATACCAACTTTGTGAAGATCCAACGGTTGGATTGTCTGGAATGTTTAATTCAAATTTGAAGAAAAACAGCGCCAGAATCGATTATATTTATATATATAAATATAATTAAAATAAATCGAATAACGACGCTGAAGTTCGTATTTTGAAATTGAAACTTCAAACGATTGTACCGGGAGATCCGGCCATTGGATTTTCCCAAAACTAGAACCGTTGGATTCATTTTGAAAAGATCTTTCTAATGATGTAAATTTTGTGAAGATCCAACGGTTAGATTTTCAAATATGTGTAAATCAAATCTGAAGAAAAACAACGCCACGGCCGAGTTATGGCCCGAAGCGTCATTTGAATAAATTGGCTATTTTAAAAATAAATAAAAATAGCGATAAGTCGTTATAAAATATTATAAACGATATAGATGTGAAATTTAGAAACTAACTGAAGGTTGGCTAAGTCGAATGGTTTCCTGGGTTTTGATCTGATGTTGGTTTCGGCCTTCGGGGTTAATATTTGGGAAATCGTTCTCTTACTGATTTATGGTTAGTGACTAATGAATTGGAATAAGGCGTATGTGTGTTTGTGTTGCACTTGTTTATTATATACGCGAGCTGCTCAGAAAGACCGGGTTTATCCCATTCTGAATAACTGAATCGACGATAAGAAATCGAAGAAGAAGACGGTGGTTGAAGACCGGAGATCTTCACCTCATTTGGATGGTAACAGATGTCCTGATTGGGAGGCATCCCGAAATATGGATAATGAGTGGTGATCGTCCAGACGAACGTGGAGATCGATGGGTTTGCGAGGTATATAGTGCCTCCGGTTTCGTTCAAACCCAGAACAGACTTGTAAATGGACTATGTGTTTGACATCGGAATTTATTCTGTGTGATTGATAGCCATCAGTTGCATGGTGTGAATTGCCTGTGTGGCATGCTAAAATGCAGTGATCAGGGCTTCTGCTGAAAAGCAAAGTCTTGTGGTCATGATCAAAGCACCGCCTGTGTGGCATAGCTTAGTGTATAACGTGAACTCGCGAGTCTCACACCCCGGTATGAACCAGAAACGGGAGAGGACCTCAGGGAGGACATGCGTTTCTTTCTAGTTAAAGGTGGTGTCGGTGCTTGAACTGGCTAACATTTATATTATTTTCACCTATGTGGTTGTTGCTGTTGCGAGGCGTCTCGGTTATATCGGTCGATCCGGGACCGATGGAGTCATTCGTTGGCTCATTTACGGGAAACGTAGTGTTCAGGAATTTTAATCCACATCGGTGTACCGGCCCTGTCGCTCCTAGGGTCACTCGAGCTCTGATCCTGAGGCTCGGGCTAGAGAGTCTCGAAGTCGGTAAGGACTATCTTTTGCCTTGGTTCATGACGGAAATCCAATTTCCAAGTACGTGATTGTGCGGTTTTGATTGTAAACCTATATTTGGCGACATAGTGGCATGGGACGCTCATGTCGTCTATGATTGATACTTATGATTTGAAATTGTTTTGGAACATATAAACACTAGTAATATCAAATGCTTTTGTTTTAGTTGTATCAAGCATATTTTGGCCATTATAAGGTAAAAACTCTATCTTCCGGTTTGCGTTGCATTGTGTGATGGGAACTGAGTCTTATAATGGCTTCATTTTTATAAAAAGCATTGCGATGTTTAAAAGATTTATTTGTTTTAAAGCATCGGCAATCCAATGGAGTAAACCCGTTCCACGAAAGTGGCGTGGTCCTGTGATTATCCATATTATAAATGTGTTAAGTAGATTTCTCATACCAGTCGCATGACTGACTCGTAGTTTGTTTCACTTGCAAACTCGGGTGCCCCTTTTTCTGTACGGGCAGCCTTGTATTCAGGTTTTAGCTGGCTCTTTCTGGATAGCTGGAGCTGAAGATGGATTCTATCATTTATCTCTTTTTATGCTGTTCAGCTCCTATTGTACATATTATGTTTGTTTTCCGCTGTAGACATTTATGTATAGCTGAACTGTATTTGTACTAAGTATGATCTTGTATACTGCGTAACACTGATGATTATGTTTATCTAGTGTATTTTTTGTACATTATCTGGTGTATTTATTTAATTCTGTTATGTTATTTCTGTTTATGTGTTGTATTCCAAAGATTACCCTTGCCACCGTCAGTACGGGGTTTGGGGTTGTCACAACGTGGTATCAGAGCTTTGGTTAAGCTTAGTGCTGGAATATAACATATCAACGAACTCGTCAGAAATAGAACCAGTAGTGTTCTAGGACGAATAACTCATTACAGATAGGATCAGTAATTTCCTAGTACGAGTATAGCAGAATGAAATACACCCCAGTAGACACATTTACATTCCAGTATTTGTCTCTATGTTTTGAAATATCTTTTCTGTTGACCTGACACTTGATCTGCTATTTGCGGAAGTACTAGAAAATGTCAGAATCAGAAGGAATGCAGAACCAGATATTGAGGCCCTATTGATTAAATATCGAAATATGGGTGGAATATCGTTCTCGGGCGAAGAATCTATTATGAAAACACAATCTTGGATTCGTTCTGCTGAGAACATCTTTAACGGTTGAAAGCTGAGGGATGACCAGAAAAGATTACTGGCATCCTGGGCACTCAAAGACGAAGCCTTGTTCTGATGGGATTCAGTTATTGAGAATAATCCAGAAGGTATTGTCACATGGGATAGATTTAAAGTGATTTTTCTAGAAAGATTTACTCCTCCTAAAGCAATTGAGCAGTTATGTGATGAATTCTCTTATCTGATATAAGGAGATATGACCATTCCAGAATATCATAAGAAATTCAACGAACTCTCTCATTTCGCCCCTCATCTGATTAAAGACCCAAAGAGGAAGAATTTGAGGTTTATTCATGGCCTGCAAAGAAAATATCAGAATAGTGTAATGAGAAATGTGAAGCTTCCTTTTCTTGAAATGATATACATGGCATACCAGTACGAGGATCTCGACAAGAAAGGTATGTTGCGTCACGAAGAGGAAGTCAGTTCTAGTAATAAAGGTGAGTTTGAAACTGATCGTCCTGAGGCCAGTACGATATCTGAGGTCAGTAAGAAGCCCAGTACCAAGAGAAAAAGGGCCAGATCTAAGAAAGAACCAGTAACGACAGCTGTATGCAGTAACTGCAATAGGCAAGGGCATCTCTCGATAAGTTGCAGATCTCTAAAGAAACAAATAAAGGACGGGTCTAAATCCGGTAAGAAGTTTCAAGAGAATAGAAAGTGTAGTCAATGCCATCAAACCGGTAATCTTTCAAAGGCCTACCCGCTATTCAGAAAACCTGAAGTAGTACATGTAAATGAAGTGGTAGAAGTGCCTGCATCTTCGTCTGCTCAGGGAAGGGCTGATGTTTTGGAAGGCACGCTTAATGTCAAAAATATTCCAGTTAAAGTATTGTTTGATATGGGCGCGTCGCGAAGCTTTATCGCAAAGAACGCAGTTAAGAAGCTATATTTGAATTTGAAAAAGATCAAAGAACCAATGACTGTCCATAATCTGGTTGGGAATTCCCTCGATCTCAGTTGGGTTTGTGCGGTGCCTGTCTCTTTTTCCTGTTATAAGTTCCCTACCATCGCTATCGTTATAAATTTTACTGAATTCGATCTTATTTTGGGATTTGATTAGTTAACCAAATATGAGGCGGAGGTTAGATGCGCCGAGAGAGTTGTTAAGGCAAAGGCCCAATCAGGAAATTATATCACCATACCATGCGAACGTCCGAATTCTAATAAAAAAGACTTCTGGGCAGCTTTGGATGTTTCTCCTGCTCAAATAGAAAATATCCCTGTAGTCACAAAAAATATTGCCGACCTCATAAAAGATATTCCTGTCGTCAAGAAATATGCAGATGTGTTCGAAGAAGTTATCAGTCTACCTCCGCAGAGAGAAATTGATTTTAAGATCACTTTAATTCCGAACGCAAGGCCAGTAGTGCACGCTATTCAGAGGATGACCCTAAAGAATAAAGAAGAATTAGACAATCAAACACGACATCTCGTATGGAAGGGTCTGATCAGGCCTAGTTTCTCTGATTGGGGAGCAGCAGTGGTGTTTGTCCCAAAGTCTGATGGTACTCTACGACTATGTGTGGATTATCGTGATTTGAACAAGCAGACAATAAAGAATAAATATCCATTGCCGCGAATCGATGATTTATTGGATCGTATGAATGGAGCACAAGTATTTTCAAGGATGGACCTAGCTACAAGCTTCCATCAGCTTCGTATTGCCGAAGAATGTGTTCCTATGACCGCATTCAGAGGTCCAGACTTATTCTATGAGTGGTTAGTAATGCCGTTCGGCTTATGTAACGCTCAAGCTTACTTTGTCGATTCGATGAATCGAGTGTTCAGAGGAGTCCTAAATAAGTTTGTTTTGGTTTTTATCGATGACATTCTAATCTTCTCTAAGTCAAAAGCCGAACATGAAAAACATTTGGATCAGGTTCTAGAAATTCTGAGAAGGAATGTATTGAAAGCCAAACTGTCCAAATGTATATTCTGGCAAGATGAAGTAAAGTTTCTGGGCCACGTCGTATCAAAAGAGGGAATTGCTGTGAATCCAAGTAAAATCACGGCTATTCAAAACTGGAAACAGCCTAGTACTCCCACAGAAGTCCGAAGTTTTATCGAATAGGCTAGTTATTACCGAAAGTTCATTAAAGGTTTTTCGAAGATAACTAGTCACTTAACGAAGCTTACAAAGAAGCACTCTAAATTCAAGTGGACTCCCGAATGTGAGGAGGCTTTTGAGGAGCTAAAGTTAAGATTAACAACGGCTCCAATGTTAACAATAATCGATGGCGATCAGGGCTTGAAAGTCTGGATAGATGCCTCTAGAGAAGGCCTTGGTGCATTGTTAATGCAAAGAGGTCAAGTTATTGCTTATGCTAGTCGCCAGCTGAAGCCGCATGAAAAGAATTACGTTACTCATGATCTTGAGTTGTTGGCTATAGTATTTGCTTTAAAAATCTGGAGACACTATCTTCTGGGTGAGAAATTCGAACTGTTTACCGATCACCAGTCGTTAAAGTATCTGTTCATCCAGAAAGACTTGAATCTGAGGCAGCAAAGTTGGCTAGAGTTCCTTGCAGCATACGATTTTGAGATTCTATACACTCCAGGGAAAGCCAATGTCGTGGCCGATGCGTTAAGCCGAAAAAATGAAATGATCGCTAGTTTTATTATTGCGACTTCTTTGATGGACAAGATATCTGCTCTCCAAAAAGACGACAAATTTATTAAAGGAATGAGCCAGTGGATTCGTGAAGGCAATGCTTCAGATTTCCAGCTCGATAGTGAAGGTATTCTGAGGTTACAAGGACTAATTTGTGTTCCAGAAATTCCTGAACTCAGGAGAGATGTGCTTGATGAATGCCACAAATCTAAGCTCAGTATCCATCTGGGTGTGAATAAAATGTATAATGATATCAAGCGAACATTCTGGTGGAAATCACTAAAAAGAGACATCTCTATATATGTAAGAAGGTGCCCTACTTGTCAACTATTCAAAAGCGACCAACAGAAACTTGCTGGACTATTGCAACCGTTGGACGTTCCAGGTTGGAAGTGGGAACATATTTCCATGCACTTCATAGATGGTTTTCCCAGAACCAGAAAAGGGAATGACAGTATTTGGGTGATCGTAGATCGCTTCACGAAGACTGCCCATTTCATACCTGTCAGATCAAACAGGACTGCTCAGAGTCTAGCGCAGATATATTTCAAGGAAATAGTTAGGCTACATGGAGTGCCACTCAGTATAGTCAGTGATAGAGATCCAATATTTACTGGCAAATTCTGGGAGGCATTTCAAGTAGAACTGGGAACAAAACTGAACTTGAGCACCGCCTATCATCCTCAAACAGATGGTCAGACTGAGAGGGTGAATCGTATTTTAGAAGATTTATTGTGGGCGTGTGTTCTTGACTAGGGCTGTCAATGGGTCGTGTCGGGTTTGGTTCGGGTCGGGTCAAGTCGGGTTCAGGTTGATTTATAAACGGGTCAGGTCGACCCGTTTATCAAACGGGTCATATTTTCCCAACCCTAACCCAACCCGTTTATAAACAGGTTGACCCGATCCGACCCGCATAACCCATTTAACTAAATGGGTCGTGTCAGGTCGTGTTGGGTTGGGTTTACCTGTTTGGCCCATTGATAGATATTGCCTACTAATATAAGCAACAAAAGCGCCAAATCATTGACATGCACACTGTTATATAATCACCAATATGCAATAAGTTGCAAAGTCACCAACAGACAACACATATATAAAGCATGAAATCCCCATATTCAAAAATCATTTTCTATACATAAGTATATATTCCTATACTGCATAAATTAAAGACTACCAGTATGGAAGAGATGCAGTTGTTATAAGTAAAATATAACTAACAACCTATAAGAATTAGTAAAATATAATAGCTTACATATACGAGCATATTGATTATTGCATACATAAAAGACTAACACTAATAGTATACATGAATGACTAACAATATGGAAGAGATACAATATATAATCGGGTTTGGCGGGTCAAAATCGGGTTAGCGGGTCAACCCTAAACCCACCCGTTTATAAACGGGTCAAATTCGGGTTGACCCAAAAATGACCCGCTAACTAAACGAGTCGGGTTAACCTGCAAATTTCCGTGCGGGTTTCGGGTCGGGTCACGGCTCGGGTAGGAAATTGACAGCCCTATTCTTGACTTTGGTGGATCATGGGAAGACCATTTGCATTTGGCAGAATTCTCCTATAACAACAGCTACCAAGCGAGCCTGACAATGTCACCATTCGAAGCATTGTATGGTAGACCGTGCCGATCTCCTGCTTGTTGGGTCGAACCTGGTAATAGGCTTGTATTGGGACCTGATATGATCTAGGAAGCTGCCGACAAAGTCAATTTCGTTAAGAAACGATTACTCGCCGCTCAATGCCGATAGAAAAGCTATGCCGATAAGAGAAGGAGAGATATATCGTTTGCTGTTGGCGACTATGTATATTTGAAAGTATTGCCGATGAGAGGAGTTATCCGGTTCGTTAAAACAGGGAAATTGGCGCCCAAGTTCATTGGTCCATTTCCTATTCTTGAACGGATTGGAACTCTCGCTTATAGGGTTCAATTGCCTGATTGGTTGCCTTGAGTGCATGATGTATTTCACGTATCTCAACTTCGAAAGCACGTCCATGATCCAGACTTGGTTGTGGAAGAGGTCACACAGCAAGATATTGAAATTACTCCAGAATTGGCTATGAGAAGAGAGCCACTATAGATTATCGGCAAAGAAACCAAAGAATTGAGGAACAAGAAGGTTCACTTAGTCAAAGTGCAATGGAGTGGAGATCCGTGAGATTGTACTTGGGAAACTGAGGAGAGCATTCAGAAAGCCTATCCTAAGTGTCGAGTGGATATCTCTGATTGACTCCGGTGCAAGGTACATTTTCCATATTTTGCATTACCATTTGGTTCTCTACATTGTTGTTATTTTCTTTCCATGGATGTGCACTTGTAATTCTATAGTCTGATTAATTTAAAAAGAGTATAGTAATTGATTAGGATATTTTTGAAAAGTTAAAAACAATTTGATTGTTGTTTGTGTTGTGTGATAGTAGATTTTATTAATTAAATTATTAAAACGATAGTTAATTTAATCAATAAGAGAATGAATGGTAGAATTTTTTCGATTAAATCACACATTGAACTGATATAAAAATAGATAGAAATATATACGTGTGTATCATATATGTTTGAATAGGTAAATGGATTAGTTGTTGAGTGAAGAATTTATTTGCGTGCCCGACAAATAGGTAAACCTTAATGAGTTGGATGCGAAATATTATTATATCAACTCCTGTGAATGCCATTGGATGCGGAGTGCTGGTTATTCTGTGTGTAATAATAAATATCGCCATAGGATAGTAACAATTAATTTTGAACTACATTACATGGCATACTTCTTGAAGATAGGCATACTTCATCATATACCACATAAGCATTTGGAGCATGTGTGATGAGGTGGAAGATTTACCATACGAGCGAGAGGCTTGTATGGCGATGACTATATTTTACAGGTTGAACTGATGACTATATGACCGTATAAAATTGTAACGATAAATTGCCAGATTAATAAAAAAACCCACATGGGTTTGGAGTTGACAATAATCACGTCTCTCTAGTTATTAGATATGACACATGGATTATTTATTTCCCACACGGGTGGAGGTGACGAGAATTTATTCTCTGGAGCAATTAAAATACACACTCCCTCAGGCTTTGACAGGGTGACGAGAATTTATTCTCTGGAGTTATTATCTATACACGCTCCCCTGTAAACACCAGAATATATCACTATAAATATGTGTATGCTATATAGGATTTATTGGGTACCTAATACGACCCAAATAATTTCCAAACCCCTCCCCGTACAAAGGAGGTTATGGCGAAATTTTTCGAAAATTCCGGGTGATAGCCAAATTTTTGAAGAATTTGAAAATTCTCAAAAACTAAAAAGTTGGAGAATGGAAGCTAGATTGAACGTAGAGTTGATTAATCAAACCACTTTCGACTTTGTTCCTTTTCGGGGACGAAAAGTTTTAAGTAGGGGAGATTGTAACGACCCAGAAAATCTGAACCAATTAATTTTTTTTTAAATTGGCTATTTTAGTGGATTTTAAATATTTAAAATAAATATTTTAAATAATAACGATGAAAAGTAAGTTTGAATCGACATTTGAAAACGAATAAAATTAGTTCTAATTATAAATAAGACCTGAAATGGCGCGGCAGTTTCAAATTTTCATTTCAAACTTTGACTGACTGTACCGGGTGCAAAACAAAACGGATTTGAGTGAAACCAAAAATATTTAAATCTGTTAGTGAATACCTTTCTAACGAATCTGAAAAATCGAAGTTTCATAGCGGGAAGCAAAAGTTATGGCCAAATGAATTCTCTGTAAGGTCGCTATGGAGTTTATATAGCCCGTGAAAATGACCATTTTGCAAACGACCTCAGAATTCGACGAAACCACTTGTGTTGGATCTGAGATGTCAAATTATTGCAAGGTTTTAAATTTCATAATTTTTGAGGTTAATATGTGAGCGTGGCAATGGAAAACATGTTTTGGTCAATTACAATTAAATTGGATCGACCAGAAAAGGTCATTTTTCAAACGATCCCAGAATTCGACGAAACTAGTTTTGTTGGGACCGTATCGTCAAAACATAGCTAGATTTATTTTTCTGGAATTTTTCGAATTAGTTTGTGGCCCCGGCAAATTGAAATGCACATTCAAATTAAATATTTAATGTTTTATATTTTATTTTGAAGAAAAACTGACTGAAACAATCGAATGGGCCTTTGAAACATATCCCATTGTGTTAGGAATGGGGGTATTTAGCTGGGGACGACAGTCGTTGGGTTTGGATTGGAGGTCGTGTTAGAAAACCCCCTTTTAAATGCTCCTGGCCAATCAGAATTTATCAAAAAAAAAGAAAAGAAAATTGTCAGAACACCCCCTCCCCCCCCCCACCCCCCCCGCGATCGACGATGAAAACGCCTCCAGACCTTCCTGATCATTTTCCGACCGCCACACGCGTCGATAGCCCTGGCTCCAGTTCAACTTTCTGTCGAGCTTCCTCCCCTCTCCACATCTAGACCATGATCATCCCCTATCGTCGAGTATTGCCCGAGATCTCGAGCTCCAATGTTTCGAAGTTCAGATCGCCGCCGCGCCCCCTTGCCAGCGTCGAACTGGACGCCACCACTAGCGCCGAGAAGCTCTCTCCTCCCCCTTCGATGCTGCGCAACCCGATCGTCCTCTCGTGCCTCGGATCTCGCGAAAAACTAAAACCTAGTTTTGAACAGGTTTGAAAAGGTACGGCCTATTTAATTTTAAACTATATTATAGCAGTTTAAAGCGCTACCGTTTTTGATTTCACTGTAAAAATCATATCTTTTTCGTTTCTTAACGAAATTTAGTGAAACAAGAGACAGTGAACTCGTGTGGACGTCTTCTACATTCTAAAAGAGACCACATATTTTTCTGAGCCTTCTGCTATTTTTGGTGGAGTGGAACCCAATGTGAGATTTCTAATTTATAAACGATATGGAAAACGACGATGTATAAATTATATAGTCGATGTATGAGTTATATAAGCGTTGTACGTCTCATGTATAAGCATTGTATAAGTTGTACCGTCGATGTATAAGTTATATATGCGATGTAAAAAAAATTATATATGTGTTGAATGGAAGTGAAATATACTAATATATATATATATATATATATATATATATATATATATATATATATATATGCCCCTCGTCCACAAACCTTGGACATATTTATTGGTTGTGATTGGTGTGAAAATTGATTGATAGCGAATGGTTGATTAGAATTGTTTGTGGTTGAAATTGATTGATTGTGGTTGAAAAATACCCGTTTGTGGTTGAGAATTATTTGGTTGAAACCACATAGGATTAGTTTGTGGAAAAGAAATAATAATATACATGCCGCCTGCGTGCGAATTAGATGCATGAAATCCCCATTGTCAAAAGCTGCGAGGCTTTAAGGTAGAGCGAGGAGCCGTACTAGGGGCGGCCTCGGTTTTAACAACCCTGCTATTATGCTGCCGAAATTTTGAATAATATTCATGTGCTATAATTATTTTCATGTGTTGAAACTATATTCGTGTGTTGAATAGAAAACCTTCATGTGTTGAATAGAAATTCATTCGTTGAATAGAAATTCATGTGTTGAATGGTATTCGTGTTTTAAAAGAAATTGTTTAATAACAAAAATCATATTTTTATCATCTATATGAACTATATAAAATAGTAATGTTTTGAAATAAATTGTTTTGCAATAAAAATCACATTTTTACTATATATATAGAAACTATAGAAAACCGTTCATGTGTTGATAGAAATTCATTCGTTGAATAGAAATTCATGTGATGAATGGTATTCGTGTTTTAAAAGAAATTGTTTTATAATAAAAATCATATTTTTATCATCTATATGGGCTATATAAAATAGTCGTGTTTTGAAATAAATCGTTTTACAATAAAAATCACATTTTCATTATATACATGAGTTGTTAAAAATAGTGAAGTGTCGAAGTGAATGTTTGTTGGATAAAAATATCAGTTTTATCAAATGTATGAAAAGCATATAGTTTTGAAATCGAAGAATCGATTTTATATATATATCTATATATAATTAAAATATATCGAATAACGAAGCTGTAGTTCGTGTTTTGAAACCGTGATTTCAAACGATTAGTGCGGGAGATCCGACCATCGGATTTTCCCGAAACCGAAACCGTTGGGTTCGCTTTAGAAATATCTTTCCAACGACACCAACTTTGGGAAGATCCAACGGTTGGATTGTTTGGAATGTTTAATTCAAATTTGAAGTAAAACAGCGCTAGAATCGATTGTATTTATATATATATATATATATATATATATATATAAATATAATTAAAATAAATCGAATAATGACCCTGCAGTTCGTATTTTGAAATCGAAACTTCGAACGATTGTACCGGGAGATCCGACCGTCGGATTTTCCCAAAACTGGAACCGTTGGATTCGTTTTGAAAAGATCTTTCTAATGATGTAAATTTTGTGATGATCCAACGGTTAGATTTTCAGATATGTGTAAATCAAATCTAAAGAAAAACAGCGCCATGACCGCGTTATGGCCCGAAGCATCGTTTGAATAAATTGGCTATTTTAAAAATAAATAAAATAGCGATAAATTGTTATAAAATATTATAAACGATATGGATGTGAAATTTAGAAACTAATTGAAGGTTGGCTAAGTCGAATGGTTTCCTGGGTTTTGTTTTGATGTTGGTTTCGGCCTTCGGGGTTAATATTTGGGAAATCGTTCTCTTACTGATTTACGGTTAGTAACTAATGAATTGGAATAAGGCGTATGTGTGTTTGTGTTGCACTTGTTTATTATATACGCGAGTTGCTCAGAATGACCGGGTTTATCCCACTCTGAATAACTGAATAGATGATAAGAAATCGAAGATGAAGACGGTTGTCGAAGACCAGAGATCTTCACCTCGTTTGGATGGTAACTGATGTCCTGATTGGGAGGCATCCCGAAATATGGATAATGAGTGGTGATCGTCCAGAAGAACGTGGAGATCGATGGGTTTGCGAGGTATATAGTGCATCTGGTTTCGTTCAGATCCAGAATGGACTTGTAAATGGACTGTGTGTCTTACATCGGAATTTATTCTGTTTGATTGATAGCCATCAGTTGCATGGTGTGAATTGCCTGTGTGGCATGCTAAGATGCAGTGATCAGGGCTTCTGTTGAAAAGCAAAGTCTTGTTGTGATGATCAAAGCACCGCCTGTGTGGCGTAGCTTTGTGTATAATGTGAATTCGCGAGCCTCACACCCCGGTATGAACCAGAAACGGGAGAGGACCTCAAGGAGGACATGCGTTTCTTTCTAGTTAGAGGTGGTTTCGGTGCTTGAACTGGCTGACATTTATATTATTTTCACCTATGTGGTTGTTGCTATTGCGAGGCGCCTCAGTTATATCGGTCGATCCGGGACCAATGGACTCATTCGTTGGCTCATTTACGCCCCAAAGGGCGGGGAAACGTAGTGTTCAGGAATTTTAATCCACATCGGTGTACCGGCCCTGTCGCTCCTAGGGTCACTCGAGCTCTGATCCTGAGGCTCGGGCTAGAGAGTCTCGAAGTCGGTAAGGACTATCTTTTGCCTTGGTTCATGACGGAAATCCAATTTCCAAGTACGTGATTGTGCGGTTTTGATTGTAAACCTATATTTGGCGACATAGTGGCATGGGACGCTCATGTCGTCTATGATTGATACTTATGATTTGAAATTGTTTTGGAACATATAAACACTAGTAATATCAAATGCTTTTGTTTTAGTTGTATCAAGCATATTTTGGCCATTATAAGGTAAAAACTCTATCTTCCGGTTTGCGTTGCATTGTGTGATGGGAACTGAGTCTTATAATGGCTTCATTTTTATAAAAAGCATTGCGATGTTTAAAAGATTTATTTGTTTTAAAGCACCGGCAATCCAATGGAGTAAACCCGTTCCACGAAAGTGGCGTGGTCATGTGATTAGCCATATTATAAATGTGTTAAGTAGATTTATCATACCAGTTCCATGACTGACTCGTAGTTTGTTTCACTTGCAAACTCAGGTGCCCCTTTTTCTACACAGGCAGCCTTGTATTCAGGTTTTAGTTGGCTCTTTCTGGATAGCTGGAGCTGAAGATGGATTCTATCATTTATCTCTTTTTATGCTGTTCGGCTCCTATTGTACATATTATGTTTGTTTTCCGCTTTAGACATTTATGTATAGCTGAACTGTATTTGTACTAAGTATGATCCTGTATACTGCGTAACTCTGATGATTATGTTTATCCAGTGTATTATTTGTACATTATCTGGTGTATTTATTTAATTCTGTTTTTTTATTTCTGCTTATGTATTATATTCCAAAGATTACCCTTGCCACCGTCAGTACGGGGTTCGGGGTTGTCACAAACTTCTTGTTAAATCAATATCAAGTTTATAACTAAATATTGATTACATATCCTATTAAAATTTATTGGTTTAAAACTAAATATCAACTATCCTATCAGATTATAATTCCTAAAAATAATTTACTTTAATACATTCGACATCCTCCAATTATAGTTCCAATTCCTAATGGCGTTATTTAGTTCTAATCATATTCCAAACATCCAAATAATGTCATCGTTTTCCGAAACGATTCTCCAGTTTCTCTTTCTAAACTCATTCCTATATTTCTTTTGACAAACATCGTTACTTATTACTTTAGAATAAGTGGATTTCAAACCAAACTGTTTTCATTCCCTATGCTATATATAAAAATCACGCTTAAGCTTGGTCAGCAACATTAATTTATCGTTATATTTCAAAGACTTGCAATACGCTGCAATATCCCCTTTATAACTAATCTTGACAACTCTTTTCGTTACTTTTAAAACTCGGTTATTTATAATTATTTATATTCAATATTGACTCCTCGCTTCAACCTAGCTATAGGATTCCATTTATAACTTCTTCACCAACAACTATTAACGCTCCTCGCCTTTTGACGTTTCACTTTCTATTTGAGTTATTACACTTTGTTCAAGTAACACCTTATTAAAACTTAATAATTATCTTAAATGATTCCCATTCCAAAAGTAATTACTTAAATTAAAATAGTTAAATAATGATTACTTCATCATTGCCGAAGTAAAACAGTTTACTTCTTTATTAATTTAAAATAGAATAGTTGCATATTTTAATGAACAATAACTATTTTATTAGTTAGATGATTTTTTTTAATCTTCATCCATAAGGTAATAAATAAATAAGAAATCTAATTAATTTAAGAAATTAACATCTAAGTTATTACCATTGAAAACCAATTAGCCAAATAATTCTCAACAAACAGTGGATTTAGTCAACCTCAACCATTTGTTCATTTATTAAATGATCTTAATTTCTTCTTATCATTAGATTAATATAATTAATTTAATAATATTACTTAATCATTTGATTCAAAATAATTATCCAAATATTTATGCGTAGGATAATTAAATGTCAACAATCGTTTATATTTACTTTATAAACTATAAAACACAAGCTTTATAAGACATCATTCACATTGGAATGTGAATATTCTTTCTTATAGAATTCTTATTTCGTTAAATCTAAAAATAAACATCATTGGTTAAAATTCCAATTATAAACCTTATTGATTTATTTCCATACTATTTGCATTTCAAACATCGAAACTATTCTGCCATTTCCTTTGATATAAATTCCCAATTCCCTTTTTTATAATCTATTTTATATACCTAAATTATTTGATAACAATTCAACTTAATCTCTAAACATCGTTTATAAATCAATTACTTGTTTAAATATAATTAAAACAAGTTATCATACACTATTCCAATCGAAATTCAGTTTCCATTTAAACATAGATTTTCTCTTTCCCAAAAACCCAAATTTATTTTCATTCCAATCAAATATAATTACCCAATTATTTCAGGATCAGTGTAATTCCATATCCAAACAAATAATGATCAACCATAGATAATTCAATAGAATTGGTATCCCACTAATGATGTGTATATATGCATCGATATATATATATATATATATATATATATATATATATATATATATATATATATATATATATTATTCAACCAATTTGGCTGTAATTTACCTAAATGACCATCACACAGCATTCAACCAATATTAAAATATAATTGTAATATTTAAAAATAGATCAGAATTCGTGAATTACTCAACTTTGCGCGTTAACCGTTAGATAACGATTTACATCAGTCGATTAAAGCAGGCGTTCAATTCTGCAATAAATTCAAATTAGCTCCGAACCGCTCCAGACTAGTTCCATTTTGAAGCCTACGTCCATATGATCCCAACGTGACTGGTTTCGTCCAATTCTGATCTCGTATGAACAGTATGCAAATTTTATAAGATTTAACTTGAATTATGAAATTAAATTAATAAACTAAAAACTATTTAATCCTAATTACCATCAATTATTCCATAGTCTTGTGATTTTCAGCTAATCACATTTAAATCAACGGGATGTAGTTTCTTCCCTATTCACTGCGAAAGCATTAACGACCTTCCATAAAACTCCATCGTTAAGCCTATTATGATTAAGCAACATACATGAGTTCTTTAGATCCCCAGTTCAAGAACGATACCCACGTAAATCCCCTTTCCCGTTTTAATATGTCTTTCAAAATACACACTGCAACTAATGTGACTCCCTTCTTCCCAACCAATTCTCATGCCACATCTTTTTGCTCAAGTTAACTAATAACTGAACCTCCAGTACATGTATTCACTCACAAACTCCCATCCCTTCCTCACCATAATGATTCTTCCCCTCAGTCCCAATTTTAAAAACCAAAGCGCTGACCGTTACCATACTATATACAAACATCCACCATCCATTCGCTAACTAGCCCGTACTCAGGAACCCAAAACTGCGAACACTTATTTCAACAAATTCCACCATTGTTTTGAAAACCGATGTGACCTCCCTGTCAACGCCATGCCATGAAGCTCATCGCAAAACTACCAAGACAGTAACACATCCTCCATATCCTATTTACAGAAAAATTGTGTGTATTTCCCATTTACCCCAAGTTCGAACAGTATTCCCAACGTGGTGTCTTCACTATTACCAATATTAATCCCTTCCCTTACCCTCTGTACACAGTAACACTATAGCCAAAACCTATAATTACCCTCATGTCCACTCCTGTGTGTGATAGAACAATCATTTCCAGTAGTGTTATGAAGAATCAGAACTACTTCCATGCTTCACGTTTTCATTCCCTCCAAGAACAGATGACACAATAGCTTTTCATGGCAGAACCCCCATACCATTTTCATGCAAAAGGAGAAACTGCTCCCAGTAATACCCATCAACATCGATCCCTCTTCACATTTTGTTTCATATACTCCTAACGCTCGCTGTGAAGGCTTCAATCTCCTAAAAGGCCGCGTCTCCATGAAGATGTATATCCCAGAAGAAAGAGCATGTAATGATTTCATACATATATACTTTAGATTTTTATGTAGAGTATTTAGGTGGTGGAGTTATATTTTTTTTAACGATGACATTTCGCTGAAACAAGAAGAAGTGGCCGAGCATGTATTTATGGAGTTATAAATCTTCATTCCGAAGTAATAGGGTCTGTATTGGCTACAAGGTAAGTCTGATTACTTTAGTGTGAAGTTTTATGTTACTGAAATCTAATGGGTAGTTTTCATTTCCAAGGTATAGCTGTATGGGTTGGACGTAGTGGCATGTGCTGATGTGAATACACGGGAGTGAATTACCGTCACTCACATGTTTTCGCACATCAAATATCTTGTACGTTTTTAACTATATACTTGTTTCTTACCATAAATTATTTTTGTTGACAATATAAAATTGCAGATGTTGTAAATATTTCTTTTTGCTCTTAAAGAATAGCCTACTAGGTTAGAAGAATATTAAACTTAAATTTCATATATTTGTTTTAACAAGTTAAAGTTTAAACGATACCCACCACACAGAATTTCGTAAAATTGCGGACTATTACGGATAAAAATAAAATTATGTATGTGTCAAGAAATGTGCCATGATCCCACAAACATAATAATACAGACTAGTCAGCTTGTTTTGTGAAACATCAGAACGTCGATATAGAGTGCAAAATACTCCAAATAAAAAGCTATTTATTTTCCAAAATAAAATTATAGTAAAATTCTAAAAATTAAATTATAGCTATGTCTCAATGGGCTTGTCCAAAATTGAAACCATTATTTAATTATATTAAATAATCCGTTATGGTTTATAAACGCTCCACGACGATTTTCTGAAAATTTGATTTGGGCATAACTTGCAATTCATAACATGAAATATTGATTTTTCACTACCATTAGAAATATACAGTTCAATAGATCCCAACGTTTCTTGTTTCGCAGAAATCCGGTTAATAATGGATCATGTACACTGAATTGAAGTTCAAAATGTTAAATTACAAACTGCCGCGACATTACGAGCTCCATTATAATTATATTAAAATTTATACGTTCAAACTGTCGTTAAAATAATATATTCGTTATTATAATTCAATTCCAACATGAATTAAATATGTTAAATTACCCAATTCACATTATACTGCAATTTAACCATTTCCGACTATTTCGAAAATTAAATATACCATTCCACGAAATAATCAAATTTATTTAATTCAAATCATTTAAAATTATCAAAGCAATATAATAAATTAATTAAATTAAATAAATAAATTAATATATTGCTAAAATTCTGGGACGTTGCATACCTTCCTCCTTAAAAAAAATTCGTCCTCAAAATTACTAAGGTAGGGAAAATGCTACAATCCATATTATAACCGGTTAAAAATCTTTTATTTAATTTCTTAAATTCAGTTTTCAACAGAACCAATTAATTCTAATTAAAAAATTAATTCCTTCTTATTAACAAATACTTTCAAAATTTTTGAAATTTCCTTACAGCTTAAATTTTCGAAGAATTTTGCCAGCATCTCCTCTGCACGGCTCATTCGGTACTACTACAACTTGTCTCTCTGGGCATTTTCCAATCCAAAAGAAAGTCGAACAGCCAAACGGCTTTCCAAACAGTCTCATAAAAATCTCATACTCGTATAAAATATAATCATGTACCTTTTTGGTTAGACATCCAATTCTAACTCTTCCATTTGATATTCCATCAGCATATACCCATGCATTCCAAATATTGATCTCCAATTCACTTACCCACATCCAATCATTCTCTAGTACCCAAGCCAAATTCCATTTCAAACTCCAATTCCAAATTCTTACTCAACAATTCAATTCCATAACCATATTTTGTTCCATTCCAAAATCATATTTCACAAATTCAATTCTATTCCAATATGATTTCTACTTAAGTGGCTTCCATTAAATTCCAATTTTATTGACTAAGTTTCTAAGTTAAATTCTAATTTATTCATGCACTTTTACCATTTCCATTTATTTAACTTCATAAGTTAAATTTAAAATTTGGAATTCAAATCCTTGGGTTTTAATTCAAATCAGTTTGAAATCTATTTACATATAATAATATAAATTCAAAACATTTGAATTTCCAAACAACTTATTTCCTTAAATAATTCAAAACAAATCTCTGGTAGTAATCCGTCACTTAGAAACTCGAAAATGAATACTAATGATGTCGTGATCCATCATCGGTAATATTTTCCAACCGCCGAAGTCAGTTCAATGCTATATCACTTTCAAACACTTTCATATGGAAATTACTTCAAAATATCCTTTCAAAATGCTTGGAAAACATTTCGAAATCTCTCCCAGGATTTTAAATCCAACTCTAGTTTAAAACAATACCCTGCTTTTTAAAACAATACTATGTCGAACTTCTCTATCCAAGCGCTTATAAATTCCTATCGACCACGTCAGCTAAACGCATTGATCAGAAATTTATATACCACTCAACAAATCAATCAACACAATATAAAATAGTCTTTATACAAATCTACAATATGCGCTCATATATATACACTCAAACTCAATCTATGGTATTACTAACCTTATCTCTTATTGAGTCATGCCACAGAGCCAAGGTAATTACTTAACCATCAGCTCTGATACCACTGTAACGGCCGCGGGATTTTTTACCAAGAAAATCAACATAAACACTATGTTAATTCATCAAGTATCGAAAACACCGGGTCATTAATATAAAGAAATTAGAGGATGAGATAAAAGGATAGAACTATTAGAATAGAAGAAGAAGAAGAAGAAGATCACAACTGAATTAAATCAGAGAAAACACGAAACTTATAGCAGAACAAATAAATTGAATTATAACATAACTTTGAAATACAAATCTAAATTTGTACTTACATATCATATCAGAGTATAACTCATATACATGACAGCGGAAACAATCTCTAAATAACTAGTGGTGAAGCCTCCTACTTCGAGCTCCTCCAAGTGAATCTGCAAAGCCTGAAACACTTGACTGCCCATACAAATTTGGGCACACAAGAGTTTAGAGAAAACATAACAAATAAACTCTGAGTCAGTCATGGGACTGGTGTGAGTAAACGTAAACCATATTGTTTAACTTTGGAAAATCCTTTTGAAAGAAAAGGAAAATAGTAAGACCAGCCCACGCATAAACATGGACGGTTGGTACCTTACTATAACCCAAAATATTTTGATATCAAAAACCAGTGATATTATTATAATAATGTCTAATCAAGTAAATAACCAAATAGCAGAACGCTTGCATCTCACGCTCCACATATATATTATAAAATCAAAAAACGCATGGCGCTTATTGGAGATTGGATTCGAACAAACAAGGTATGGGATCACATTCCGATCAGTGTACTCTAGAGGGTATACACTGGGGGTTCAATAAGAATGTCTTGCAACATGGCTACACATGACTTCCCGCTCATTTAACTTGAGTGTAACGAATACATTTTCACCCACGGTTGTTGGCCATCTAACCGTAACCCGAAGATACAGAATCGAAAAGAAGAACAAATATGAATTTTCTCTAGATCAGTGATAATACATCCTACTTGGGTATGACCCAACTAGCAATGCCATCCGTCCGATTTCTGTCGTTTCCCGATTGTGAGGCTAGAGGCTACGTCTATCTTATCAGAATATCTGGCCATCATTCACTTTGAATGCTACATCGTCAAACCCGTCAAATCACTAGTGGATCTTCTAAAAATATTACGGGTATAAAAGCTAAGAGAAACGAATTTCTCTGTCACCAGACGTAATACCTTGGAAATATCGTCCGGTGTGATCTGTTAGGAGTACTCTATCAGACACATATCCATACAAGTTGTCCTGGGACTGAACAAATAGAAAGCACCATTCTGGAATAGAACGACCCTTGCATTTCACTCCGTCTTTAATTGTCCTCAGCATAATCTAATTCGCAGTGCTTATGCCTATAGGAGTGGTTTTCAGATAATAAATCCAACCATTCTCTCCGTATTAACACCGATGGTCAAAACACTTCGATAGTCGGTTATTTAACTATCGAAGTAAAAACAAACATTCATTCAAATGTACAACTAAACATCACACAATCACAGTCACTTTTTATTCATTTCAATTTCCATATCTTACCATATATTTCTCAAACCCAGTTTTAGCCTTTTTACACTTCTTGGAAAACATTCCCAGTTATTATAAACTCTTATTCTCCCATGTTCTAGAAAATATACGTTATTAATGTTCGAAACATTTCCATTCTTTTCAAATTCCTTATTTTATACCCTTGGATAATATAACCTATCTATATTTGAAAAATATTTCCAATTTAATTATAAACATTTCAATCTGCCAAACGTTCACTTTTAAAGCATTATTCACTTTAAAATATGAATATCATCCCTATTATAGAAATCTGAACACCTTTATCAAATAACTCTTTATTCAAGTAACTACCCTTATCTTGTTTACCGAAATCTCTTTCATAATTTAGTATTCCTATTCTACTTTATAAACTCTGTTTCTAAGTCAACTTCTTATTAAATCAATATCAAGTTTATAACTAAATATTGATTACATATCCTATTAATATTTATTGGTTAAAACTAAATATCAACTATCCTATCAAATTATAAGTCCTAAAAATAATTTACTTTAATACATTCGACATCATCGAATTATAGTTCCAATTCATAATAGTGTTATTTAGTTCTAATCATATTCCAAACATCGAAATGATGTCATCATTTTCTAAAACGATTCTCCAATTTCTCTTTCTAAACTCATTCTTATATTTCTGTGGACAAACTTTATTACATATTACTTTAGAATAAGTGGATTTCAAACCAAACTGTTTTCTTTCCCTAGGGAATAATGCTATATTTAAAAATTATGCTTAAGCTTAGTCAACAACGTTAATTTATCATTATAGTTCAAAGCCATGAAATACACTGCAATATCCCCTTTATAACTAATCTTGGCATCTCTTTCCATTACAAACTGATACCATTCCTCGACAGTAGTGAAGCCGTTCAAGTTGAGGTATTTTATTTACCTCTCAGACCTTGATCGACAACGTTCTTATCTTAGAATAGATATAAGCCCGTAACTCTAAACCCCTTACTGCATCTAATACTAATTAAACTGTATTTCTTATTTCATTTGAAATATGGTTTTATAACCCCATATTCTTACTTTGAAAACTCGGTTATTTATAATTATTTATATTCAATATTGACTCTTCGCTTCTACCTCACTATACGATTCCATTTATAACTTCTTCACCAACAACCATTAACACTCTTCGTCTTTTGATGTTTCACTTTCTATTGAGTTATTATATTTCGTTCAAGTAACACCTTATTACGACTTAAAAATTATCTTAAATGATTCCCATTCCAGAAGTAATTACTTAAATTAAAATAGTTAAATAATGATTACTTCATCATTGCTGAAGTAAAACAGTTTACTTCTTTATTAATTTAAAATAGAAAGGTTGCATACTTTAATGAACAATAACTATTTTATTAGTTCGATAATTTTTTTAATCTCTCCATAAGGTAATTAATATTTAAGAAATCTAATTGATTTAAGAAATTAAATTCTAAGTTATTATCATTGAAAAACCAATTAACCAAATAATTCTCAACCAAACAGTGGATTTAGTCAACCTCAACCATTTGTTCATTTATTAACTGATCTTAATTTCTTCTTATCATTAGATTAATATAATTAATCTAATAATGTTACTTAATCGTTTGATTTAAAATAATTATCCAAATATTTACACGTAGGATAATTAAATGTCAACAATCGTTTGTATTTACTTTATAAACTATAAAATAATAGCTTTATAAAACATCATTCACATTGGAATTTGAATATTCTTTCTTATAGAATTCTTATTTCGTTAAATCTAAAAATAAACATCATTGGTTAAAATTCCAATTATAAACCTTATTTATTTATTTCAATACTATTTGCATTTCGAACATCGAAACTATTTCGTTGTTTCTTTTGAAATAAATTCCCAATTCCCCTTTTTATAAGCCATTCTTATATTACCAAATTATTTAATAATAATTCCACTTGATCTCTAAACATCGTTTATAAATCAATTACTTGTTTAAATATAATTAAAACAAGTTATCATACACTATTCCAATTGAAATTCAATTTCCATTTAAACATAGATTTTCTCTTTCCTAAAAACCTAAATTCATTTTCAATCCAATCAAATATAATTTATGGTATTTAAATACCCAGTGATTTCAGGATCAGTCTAATTCCATATCCAAACAAACAACGATCAACCATAGATTATTCAATAGAATTGGTATCCAACTAATGATGTGTATATATGCAACAATATATATATTATTCAACCAATTTGATGTAATTTACCTAAACGACCATTGCACAACATTCAGCCAATATTAAAATATAATTATAATATTTTAAAAAAGATCATTGTTACTCACATTTGCGCATTAACCATTAAATAATGATTTACGTCAGTCGATTAAACAAGGCATTCAATTCTGCCATAAATTCAATTGAGCTCCGAACCGCTCCAGACTAGTTCCATTTTGAAGCTTGCGTCCATACGATCCCAACGTGACTGTTTTCGTCCAATTCTGATCTCGTATGAACAATATGCAAATTTTATAAGATTTTACTTGAATTATAAAATTAAATTAATAAACTAAAAACTATTTAATCCTAATTACCATCAATTATTCCATAGTCTTGTGATTTTCAGCTAATCACATTTAAATCAACGGGATGTTGTTTCTTCCCTATTCACTGTGAAAGCATTAATGACCCTCTGTAAAACTCCATTGTTAAGCCTATTATGATTAAGCAACATAGTTGAGTTCGCTAGATCCCCAGTTCACGAACGATACCCACATAAATCCCCTTTCCAGTTTTAATGTGCCTTTCACAGATACCACTACTACAAAAGTGGGCATATTCGACACTAATTTGTGTGCGTTGCATGAAAAGTGTGGCGAAAGCTATGATTTCTTCGAGCTTCTGCAACAGCATTCATATGTTGTTGCATTATACGTGGATGCACTGTTGCGGTGGGAATTTTAGCGTTCTGATGTGCAACACCAGTTAAAAGCGTAGCATTACGTATATATAATCCAGCTCAGCTATCCGCGTTATCAACATATAAAAACCCCAACCGTAGATGAAAGATTAATCCAACGGTTCAAACCATCTATGGATCTGATGATCTTAATGTTAGCCATCATCCAATCATTGACAGCCACGTCATTTCATTCTTTTGATGAAATTTTGGCGCGATCTTCTCCCTTCATCAAATCGTTTTCTTCTCTATCATCTATTCGTTTTATCCCCTTTTTACTATTGACAAAAAATTAAACCTAAATTCACGTCAGTATCGATCCTCTCCTCGACAGCAAATTCTATTCCGAAAAGGATGAAGCTTTGAAACGCTTTCTAGTTTTGATTGCTCAGGGCGCTGACATCGCCAGTTTTTTCCCTCAGTTTCAGTTTGTATTGCACTGTGAATTAGTTGCGCTTATTATAGATTGGATTATGAGTAATTAGTAATTAGTTCATTTGTTACATTTTGGAAAACCCATTCGCTTATGAGTAATTTGTTGCGCTTATTATTGATTTGGGATTTGGGATTATGCCGAGGTTTATTCGAAAATTATACCCAGCAATAAACCATGAGAACCGGGCTACTGGCATGAAAAAGACATTGGTTTATTATAGAGGTCGAGCTAGTTAAGGAATGGGGACTGCGGTTAATTTGCACTGCTTGAGGTTCATACCTTACACTGCGGTTAATTTGTATGCTTGAGGTTAATTTGCATTGCGGTGTGTATGCACTGCGGTGACATCCGAATTTTAAGCCCGCAGATTTTGACAAAATCTGAAGCGGGCACTCAAGCATTTTCGTTTTATTACAATACACATCATACACGCAGTGCATATATACACTCACAAGTATACACGCACGCACAAGTATACACGCACAAGTATCATAAGTATACACGCACAAGTATACACGCACAAGTATCACAAGTATACAAGCTCAAGTATCATAAGTATACACGCACAAGTACACACGCTCAAGTATCATAAGTATACACGCACAAGTATACACGCACAAGTATCACAAGTATACAAGCTCAAGTATCATAAGTATACACGCACAAGTACACATGCTCAAGTAGACACGCACAAGTATACACGCGCGCACAAGTATACATGCACGCACAAGTATCATAAGGCAGCCATCTGAAGGCACACACAAGTATACACGCACAAGTATCGTAAGTATACACCAGAGACGTACGCAGAGATTTTAAAAAATCACCAGCATTCACAAACAAAACAACGTACCATTCACAAACATTCAAAAACATTCACCAGCATCCATCATCAGTCATCACCAGTCATCACAAACTTCCACAACCACACAAAGTTTCACAAATATTCACAAAATTTCAAGCCAAAAATCATTACCAGCAGAATAAAACCAACATCCACAAACATCACCAGTCATCACCAGCATCAGCACCAGCATCCATGTCAGAGTCATTGTCCATGTCAGAGTCATTGTCTATGTCAGAGTGGCTGTTAAGGATAGAGCATAGTCAGCGACCAAACCAGAATTTCTTGTTGTGGAGGGAAAAGTGATCTTTGGATGATCAAACTTCAATAGGTATGTTAATTCTATTTCTGTAAACATTTTGTGATCCACCTAATATATTATATGATCAAACTTCTATTTCTGTAAACATTTTGTGATCCACCTAATATATTATATGATTCAATTCTCAAATAATGTGATCCACCTACGAGTTTATATGCCTTAATTATCAAACAATTTGACATGTAACACACATTAATTATCAAACAATTTGACATGTAACCACATCTGAAGGAAATTCAAGCCATACAATAACAGTGTCTCAAATTCAAGCCACACAACCACATCTATGTACAACTAACAGAGCACCAGTTTGTATTATTATTTCAGAATCTTGGGTGGGGCATTATAACCTTGTATGTATGTATGTGAGTGTGTGCATGTGTGGTTGTGTCTCACTATAAGAAACTGTGGATGGAAGTAAAATTTACCTATGATCACAAAAAAATGGTACCACCGGTTCCTCCCTATTGCTCACAAACAGAATTTCAGGCCTCGTCAAAGGATGAGTATGTGTGGTGCGCTCAACCCTAATGATGTATTTCTTGTTGTCAAATCGAGCAGCAAAAACATTCTCCAAGCCAATGCCTTCATAAAATTCCATTTTCAGGTATAATGATCTATGGTCAATTCGAGACCAATGACAGTCGTCAAGTTCACACACATTTCCCATTGGCGTCATTAATTCTTTTATTGCAGGAACATTTGTCTTCAGGAACTCGGGAAAGCCAACAACTCTGGCCCATGATTCTGCCTCGAACGCTGGTTCAGGCTCAAATTCTTCAGCAGACCATTGTTGCACATAAAAAGCACCTCCAATTTTTGTAAAAAGTTTCAACATTAGCGCATGATCACGCGTACTGTAAGATGGGCATGTTATTTGAAAAGAGTTTTTGGGTATAACCCGTATAGTCCACTCCTCATTAAGCTTCAGCGTATGCCTAAGCGTGAGATGCACAAATTCGTAAGTCCAATGTCCTGAAAGAACAGTGGTAGTGATGCATAGTGAAGAGTCCTCCATTGTTTTTTTTTTTAACTTTTGACGATGGAGTTTTGTTTAGGAGTTGAAGATGTAGATGACGATATGCTTCTGAAGCTTGACAGGATATGAAGTGACACACTGTACATGGCAATAATATGGGAACTGAAAACTTTTTGCTCAGAAGACGAATGGCCATATGAAATTGCTTATTTGTTGGCTGGCATGAGTGACCAATCGCCAATGGTCAGTAAGTCAATTGTAATAATTGTGTTCATAACATTTTACTAAGAAGGCCAATGGCCATTCGATGCCGCCACTTATCAAATAACTTGTTATCATTTGATCAGGTGCATATTTAATTCTGGAAGGCAGAGGGATACATTTTGCAGATCGGATTGCTGCATATATATGATTCATATATAGGTACATACTAACATACATATATATTTCCTATTGCAATCGGATTGCTGCATATATATGATTCATATATATAAATGAGTAATACATTTTGCAGGTGTGGACACATGTGTACATGTTCAGAATTCGCTAAAGAATTGGCCAGGAATGGATCAGGATAATGTCCCTTATGCCGTGCACCTATTCTTGAAGTAGTTCTAGCTTACTGTATACAATGAACAAAATGGTGTAGCTGATTTTTGAGTTTTGATATTTGGATAATTAAAACAATTGCTTTGGATGAGTTTCTTGTACAAAACCTGTATCGCAAAATATTTAATTAAAGCATTGTATTTCTATCAAATTAGTGTTGCATTTTCCTTCTTCTACTGTTGCGTTAGCTTTTATTGATATTGCATTTCATTGTAATGGTGTTGCATTACATATTGTAGTGGTGTTGCATTACATTAAATATAATTGCTTACCCGTCGCACGTGGACCCCACAGCTGACGTGGATAGCTGGTGTGGCATGTGACACGTGGAGTGCTGACATGGAGAGATGATGTGTCGTGTGACACGTAGACAGCTGACGTGGAAAGCTGACGTGGCGGCACTGGAAGCCGGGCCCTAACTAATGCTTAAGGCAACGCTGAATAGTGTTGCATTACGTGCAAATAGTGTTGCATTATGGCTATAATGCAACACTTTCTTTCCGTGGCCGTAGATGGGCAAAAGTGTTGCCTTAGGTGGCTAATGCAACGGCCGCGGATGCCACGCCCCCCTGGTGTTGCCTATTTGAAAAAATGGCATACGGCAACGCTTTTTTGATCTACAGCCACATAAAAATAGTGTCGAATATGCCCACTTTTGTAGTAGTGTACACACAAAAACTAATGTGACTCCTTGCTTCCCAACCAATGCTCATACCACATCTTTTTGCTCAAGTCAACTGACAACCGAACCTCCAGTACATGTATTCACTCACAAACTCCTATCACTTCCTCACCATAATGATTCTTCCCCTCAGTCCAAATTTTAAAAACTAAAACTCCAACCATCACCATACTACATTCAAACTTCCACCATCCATTTGGCAACAAGCCCGTACCGAGGAAACCAAAACTGCGAACACTTATTTCAAAAATTCCACCATTGTTTTGAAAAACCGATGTCACCTCCCTGTCAACGTCATACCCTGAATCTCATCGCAAAACTACCAGGACAGTATCGCATCCTCCATATCCTATTTACAGTAATACTGTGCGTATTTCCCATTCACCTCAAGTTCAAACATTATTCCTAATGTGGTGTCTTCACTATTACCAATATTAATCCCTTCCCTTACCCTCTGTACACAGTAATACCATAGCCAAAACCTATAGTTACTCTCACGTCCACTCCTGTGTGTGTTAGAACAACCATTTCCAATAGTGTTATGAAACATCAGAACTCCTTCCATGCTTAACATCCCTCCCCATAACATTAAAACTCTCCATACACCATGAAAACTTGACACTCTTCCTCACTGTCGCGTCTACCACCACACTACTATTTCTTCTTTTGCCAATAAAATGAAAAACAAGCTTACCATTTCCTGTTCTTCAAGTATTTCATCTTAGTAGATCCATCAACAAGCATCACATTTTCATTCCCTCCAAGAACAGATGACGCAACAACATTTCATGGAAGAACCCATATACCTTTTTCATGCAAAAGGAGAAACTGCTCCTAGTAATACCTAACACTCGCTGTGAAAGCTTCAATCTCCTGGAACGCTGCTTCTCCATGAAGGTGTTTATCCTGGAAGAAAGAGAACATAATGATTTCGTACATATATACTTCAGATTTTTATGTGGAGTATTTAGGTGGTGGAGTCATAGTTTTTAATGATGACATTTCACTGAAACAGGAAGAAGTGGTCGAGCATGTATTTATGCAGTTAGAGCATTCCTAGCGGTGGATGCTTAATTGAGCGTGGATGCTCAATTTAGAGCGTGAATCCCCCCCACCCATCCAGTAGTCGGTGGGGGGATGCTCTGTTCTTTTTTTTTTTTTTTTTGACAATTTTACCGTAAACGGTTTTCAGAAAACCGTTTATGGGTTAAACGGTTTTCTGAAAACCGTTTAACCAAAAAATGGTTTTCTGAAAACCGTTTGAATTTGGTTTTTTTTTTTCTAGAATTTGGTCGAACGGCCAAAACGTAGTTAACGGCTATAAAATTGAATATTAAAATAAAGTTTAAATAAATAACCGTTGGTATACAGTAAAATACATTTCAAATTTAGAGCCGTTGCAATTTATAGCCGTTATTGAATATACTTTAATACATTATTCTTTATATAGCCGTTGCAATTACGGGTTGAAGAAGCTATAAAACCACTTCAGGTGTGCACATTTAAGCTTCATAACACCAAAAATGTCTCATAATGTCCACAACGACGATTCTGTTTACGAATCAGATGCGCAAATCGAAGAATCAATAAACTCTAGCGACACTGATCTGGATTATACTGATTCTGATTCCGATGAAGGCAATGAAATGTGGAAGCATACAAAATTTCTGCAGTTTTCTTCAGATAGCTCGACCGATGGCGATAATTTACTGGTTATGATGCAAGCTGTTGCCGTGCAACAATTAAAGATTAACCAACATTTCTTAGCTGAAAGTTCATCTCGGGGTAATCGAGGAGGCAGCACGTACAGTCGTGTAGACAAACGGAAGATGTGGGATCATAAAGGAGGTACTGCAAGGTTACTTAGAGATTATTTCAACACCCCTTGTACGTATGGTCCTGAAGACTTCAGACGCCGTTTTCGTATGAGCAAGAATATGTTTATGCGCATTTTCAATGGAATTGTTGAACACGATTATTATTTTGTTCAAAAACGTAATAGTGCGGGTACCTTAGGATGTTCGCCGTACCAAAAAATTATAGGCGCATTACATGTAATAGCTTATGGAATAGCTCCAGATGCGTTTGATGAGGTTGTCCGAATGGGTGAAAGTACTATTACCTTAAGCCTTGAAAGGTTCTGTGTAGCCATAATTGAAATGTACGGTGAGGAGTATCAACGTGCTCCGACGCAAAGCAATGTCAACAAATTGAAAAGGCTAGGAGCCAAAAGAGGATTTCCCGGCATGTTAGGCAGTCTAGACTGCATGCATTGGGAATGGAAAAACTGTCCTACAGCATGGCACAGCCAGTTTATTGGACATTACCCTAAAGCGACAATGATACTCGAAGCAGTTGCTTCACATGATCTGTGGTTTTGGCATGCATTTTTCGGATGTCCTGGCTCAATGAACGATATTAATGTGCTTCACCAATCACATTTGTTTAAGAGCATTGCACATGGAAAAGCACCTGCATGTGATTTTAATATTGCAGGAAATACATACGACATGGGGTATTATTTAGCAGATGGCATCTATCCTTCTTGGGTTACGCTTGTCAAAACAATTCCCACTCCTGAAACAGAGAAAGAAAAATACTATGCTAAAAGGCAAGAGGCAGCGAGAAAAGACGTAGAACGTGCATTCGGGGTTCTCCAAGCAAGGTTTGCGATTGTAAAAAATCCTGTTAAATTATTTAAGCCACAGGTTTTGAGCAACATTATGCGTGCTTGTATTATAATGCATAACATGATCACCGAAGAAGAAAGAGGAAAATTTCCGTCTTATTTGGGATATGATCCTAATAACACAGCAACTGTTGTTGCTGATCGAAATCCAGCGACTCTTGAGGTATTTCTAAGGCGACTACGTAAAATTAGGTCTAGGGAGGTCCATAGTAAAATGCAGGACGACCTGGTTGAGCATTTATGGCATACGAAAGGTACTGCTTAGATATAGTCTATGAGGTTGTTGAACTATTGTAACATTGTAGTACTCAATTATTGTATTGTTTTATGTACTTTAAATATTTTGCCTTTCTATTTAATAGTGTGGCTAATATGCAAAATGCACGTTTGATTTAATATAACTCATTATTTTCACTATTCAGAAGTGGACGACCCAAACTGTATATAACTCCTTGACTCCTTAAAAGCCTTAACTCATTATTTTCACAATTCATAAGTGGACGACTTTTAATGTCAGTGGAGCACGACTTTTAATGTCAGTGGAGCACGACTTTTAATGTGAATTGAACACGACTTTTAATGTAAGTTGAGCAAGACATAAACTAAACGATATAATATAGCAATACATACCGAATACGATAAATACTGAATACGACATACATACTATAACAATACTGAATTCACACATAAACCAAACGATAAACCAAACAATACATACCGAATACGACACATAAACCAAACGATACATACTGAATACGACACATAATATAACAATATACTACTCAAACTGTATAATAAGATTGTACCATAACCCGTACGCTTCATGGTCGACGAAGTTTGAACGGTACTTGAAAAGATAGAGAGAGTCGTACGTCGACCGTTTCTCCAGAAAGATGCCATTTTTTTTATCTCATCAATTACTTTGCGGTAATTCATACAGTCGGTAGTAAATAAGCAGAAGGCGCTTCTGGTTGCTAAGTTGGGCCTCTGTACTCTACACCTAGTATGATTGTTGTAAAAATCATTGAGGGTAGCCCAAAAATCTTGATCTAACTCTTCTTCCATATGTACTACGTCTGCTTCAATGTACGCCTTTATCAAAACAACGTAGTCTGAAGCAGTCCAGTTTTCGTTTGCCATTTCGAAGTGTG
Organism: Allium sativum; assembly: GCA_030737875.1. Taxonomy (NCBI): domain Eukaryota; kingdom Viridiplantae; phylum Streptophyta; class Magnoliopsida; order Asparagales; family Amaryllidaceae; genus Allium; species Allium sativum. The sequence continues at coordinate 329,680,276 of CM060926.1, forward strand.
TGGTTAAACTACAATTCAAACGTTTAATATAGGTAGAGCAAAGTTAAAGCAAAGCAAAGCAAAGTAAAGTAAAGTAAAGAAAAGTTAAAGTAAAGCAAAGTAAAGTAAAGTAAAGTAAAGTAAAGTAAAGTAAAGTAGAGTAAAGTAAAGTAAAGCATCACACCATTCAAGGGAATCATTAAAGTTTGTTTGGTTATACAACATTACAGGGTCAGAGCAAGTAAACTTACCCTGTTTTCCTTATACTCGCATCCTTTACTTTATAAATACGGAGGTATGGTTGTTTTCCTTATACTCACAAACAAATCCACTTCTAAGCAAATAACAATGGCTGATCCCAACAACAACAATTTCTCTGGCTATACCGATGATAACATTGGTAATTTTACTAATTTATTATCTCAAGCCGACAACCCCTCAATGATTCCATCCCCGTTCCTATCTCCAGAACAAAGTCAATATCTCCACCATATGAACCTCACCCAGCAGTACAGTACCATGTACGGCCAACTTCATAATCAAAACGTACACCAACAGATGTTTGCTCCGGCCCATGTACCGGAGAAAGCCAAGGCCAAACGGTCTTACACCAAGCGAAAAACAAAAGAAACTCCCGTTCAAAGTAGCATGGAAAAAACTGTAGCTACTGGTAAAATATGGAAAGCAGTTGATTATACAATGTTAGCTAATGCATGGGTAAACGCGTCTGTTGTTGCTGAAGGCCGTTCTGGTGGTAAGTTTTTCTACCAGAGAGTTAACGATTTATACAACGGAGATCCTGAATGCGTGACACGAAGATCAATTGAGAGCACGAAGACTGCATGGTATAATTTGAATAATATGTGTACCAAGTACAAAGGGATAAAAGCATTAAGGGGGGATTCGCTTAGAAGCGGTCAAACATTCAGAGATCTGAAGGACGATTATGATACCATATATCGTGACACATGTAAAACTGAATTCATTGCTCATGCAGCATTGGAAATTCTTTCTTTTTGTCCACGTTGGGCCAATCTATGCGAAATGGATGATGTATATCTTGTGGACACCGAAGAATCTAACTTAAGAAATGTAGCTTCTAGACTTTCGGTGGATTCATCCCCGGGAAATACAGTTGAAGCTCCTATAGCTACAGACGAGGATGGGAATAACAGTACACCTGTGACTCCAAATTCGGGAATGATGTATGGTGGGGTTGAAACAAGGCTAGAAGGAATAAAATCAAGCAAAAGAGCACTGCTGAGAAATAAGGAAACAAAAGATTTAGCATCGTCTAGTGATAAACTAACTTCGTTGTTAAGTAATATATCACTCGCATCCATCTCCAACAACGAAGACCGTGAAAAGCGTAAAGATAAGAAGCTGCAGATAATGGAGATGCAACTGCAGCAAGATGCCGCTAGAACTACAGCTCTCATACAAAGAACTGCTTACAAAGAAAAACGTGAAAGAAGTTTGAAGGAAAAAGAAGATGATGCGTTTCTATTAAGGGATATATCGCATTTGACCGGACAGGCTCTTCAGTATGCTTTAGCAAAAACAGACCGTATATTGAGGGCTCAGCAGAAACGATATCAAGGAGAAGAAGGAAGTTCCGAGATGTAGACACAGTCTATGTTGCTATTTCGAGTGTGTTGTATCCTAGCTTTAGTTTTCTAAGTTGGTTGTAATTCTGTTTTTTCTATGCTGCTATTTCTGGCTTGTTGTATCCTAGTTTTAATTTTCTATGTTGGGTTTATTGTTTTGTGGGTTATTAAATTTTTTTTACTAGTTTTAAGTAATTTATATTGAAATCCATGTTCTAAATTAATTTGAAAACTTATATTTACATAAATTTAAAAATTAATTCACACATATTAAATTAACACATCAAAAAGCGTATTATCTTAAAAAAAATAAAACAATGTTTTATACGGTTCTCACATAACCGTATAAAACCAAAGGGTATTTAAAAACCGAAATTAACCCCTAAACGGTTTTCATAAAACCGTTTAGAGCTTAAACGGTTTTATGAAAACCGTTTAGGGCTTATTCGGTTTTCTTGAAACCGTTTAGGTCTCGACGCTCAAATTTCTTAAATGGCGAGCGTCGCCATTTCAAACTGCTCCCCACCCTCGTCGCGCCACTGCTGGAGAGCGTCGACTCCACTTTCCTCCCCATTTCACCTCCCCTCTACTCTGCTGGGAATGCTCTTATAAATCTTCATGCCAAAGTAATAGGGTCTGTATTAGCTACAAGGTAGATCTGATTACTTTAGTGTGAAGTTATAGGTTACTGAAATCTAATGGGTAGTTTTCATTTCCAAGGTATTGCTGTATGGGTTAAATGTAGAGGCATGTGCTGATGAGAATACATGGGAGTGAATTACCTTCCCTCACATGTTTTCGCACATCAAATATCTTGTATGTTTTTAACTGTATACTTGTTTCTTACCATAAATTATTTTTGTTGAACAATATAAAATTGCAGAGTTGTAAATATCTCTTTTTGCTCCTAAAGAATAACCTACCAGTTTGGAAGAATATTAAACATAAATTTCGTATATTTGTTTAACTAGTTAAAGTTTATACGATACCCACCACACAGAATTTCGTTAAATTGTGGATTGTTACGTACAAAAATAAAAATACGTATGTGTCAGGCGATGTGCCACAATCCTAAAAATATAATAATATAGACTAGTCAGCTTATTTTGTGAAACCCCAAAACGTCGATAAAGGTTGCAAAATACTCCAAATAAAAAGCTGTTTATTTTCCAAAATAAAAATTACGGTAAAATTATAAAAATCAAATTTTAAATACGTCTCAAAGGGCTTTTCCAAAATCGAAACCAATATTTAATTATATTAAATAATCCGTTTTGGCTTATGAACGCTCCACGGCGATTTTCTGAAAATTTGGTTTGGAATAACTTGCAATCCATAACATGAAATCTAGATTTTTCATTACCATTAGAAAGATACGGTTCAATAGATCCCAACGTTTCTTGTTCGTAGAAATCCGGTTAATAATGGGTCATGTACACTCAATTGAGGTTCAAAATGTTAAATTACGAACTGCCGCGACATTACAAGCTCCATTATAATTATATTAAAATTTATACATTCAAACTGTCATTTAAATAATATATTCGTTACTATAATTCAATTTCAACATGAATTAAATCTGTTAAATTATCCAATTCACATTATACTGTAATTTAACAATTTCCGACTATTTCGAAAACTAAATATACCATTCCACGAAATAATCAAATTTATTTAATTCAAATCATTTAAAATTATCAAACCAATATAATAAATTAATTAATTTAATTAATTATTATATTGCTAAAATTTTGGGATGTTACATACATACATACATACATACATACATACATATATATATATATATATATATATATATATACAAACACAAGCATATGTATATATACATATATAAACACCTATATGCACGCGCTACTAGAGTAGAAAATTATAGAAGAGTGTACTGGAAAAGACTAATTAGTGTTGTATCAAGAATACACAAGATTAGACAAATTCCTACTCTTATATTTAAAGGCCTATTATGTTGTCCAGACAAGTTTGAAGTCATGTAATGTTGCTCAGATGAAGTATCATTTTGCTACTCAGGCAAGTGTAGTGAAATACTATTTGGTTGCTCATTTGACCAATCCTCTGGGGTAAGTGAAGGAGTGGATTTAAAAATCTAGATAGAGTATGGGGTTGGATGTAGAACTCGAAATCCAAACCAGTATAAAAATTGCTGGCGTGATCTTTTACTATTATCGTGCTTTATTTTTATTATATGCATTTATATATATCAGACATATCTGTATTACACGATCCTATGTAACCTTCAGTACCAAGTTTTGCATTAAATATGTTGGTTCTTATAGTATGCTTGTAGGAAATGGAACATGGTTCTTATCAGAAATGGGTTCATTTGGTTGTATTTCGTATAACTTTGTTCTATCTTATCTAGGTGGTAGGATGGGCCGAGAGCCAAAATATAAAAACAAATGGCTACAAAGAGAAGACAACAAGCAATTTAAAATGCGGGTTAATCTTTATTGGGTAACTCCTTTATTCATTCACTTATGTACAAATGGGCTTGGGCCCAATTAGTCCAAAATTTATAAATACCGTACAATGTTGTATATAGTGTTTTAACTCGCATTATTCTATTTCTTTCAGTTATGTATCTTTAATACAAATAATAAAACAATTTTGCAATACAATTTCTTCAATCCTACATTGCTATGTCAACTTTGCATTGCATACCTTTAATAATTTAACATGGTATCAGAGCAAGTCGATCCACAATCTTTTGGGGTTGTTTTTGTTTGATCTCAGAGTAATTTCATCATTTGCATTCATACTCATCAAAGATTTCAAGATTCACTTCATTTGAGTGTGATTTGAAGATAAGATACCATGCTACCCTAATCTTTCAGGCTACATCTGTAGTGCACCTTACAAATCAAAGAAAAACAGTATCGAAAATTCGTTATCGATCAAGAAAAGCAAGATTGTTAACAGGTTGACAAATCCAGTCATGAAAGTTATCAGAAAATGATTTATCTTTGAAAACTTAGGGTAAATCAAACTATTCATCATCAAAATCTTTTAAGAAAAGTCTATCAAGACTGTAAATTTATTCTTGCTATTCTCAATACTAAGTAAGAATATTAGTAACTGTTTTTTCATGCCTGAGCCGTCATTTTCATCATAATTGGATCAACTATGGCATAGGATAATACTTCTGTATCATCAACAAACTCAGGAGCATCTCTGACATTAAATGCTGAGTAGTTGATCAAAAATGTTATCAGCCCACAAAGCCAACTCATCACTATTTGTTTGGACGAGAGCAATTATTTCCTCTGGAAGCTTCAAGTAGAGACAACAGTCTAGAGATATGGTCTTGAAGGATTTGTCTTTGGAACAATACAATCCTATCAAAGTTTGTCACTGATGCAACAAATAACATACTTAGCAATGAAGAGTTCACTAAATACCATAGATAAGAAATATTAATCAACACTTCGCTTCTATCTTAAATAAGCCACGTTTGTTACCTCATGTTGTTGGCTATAAAACAACAAATGAAATATGGTGTGTTATTGAAAGAAATTTCAATACACAATCCTCTGCCAAGACCCTACTCTATAAGAGATAATTGCAAAACTGTAAGAAAGACAATATGAGTATGAGAGAGTACTTGGGAAAAGTCAAGAACATATGTGATATGTTAAAAGCTATAGGAAGCAATATTAAAGAATCAGAACATGTTCTGTGTTTACTCAATGATCTTAATGATGATAATGAGGCAGTTTGTATGTAACACCCCGTATCTCTGTTAACACTAAAGTTGCTAATTAAATAATAAATGTGTAAAGGGGAGATGTATCTAATGTGCATACAAATAAATGTGTAAAGGGGAGATGTATCTAATGTGCATACAAATAAATGTGTAAAGGGGAGATGTATCTAATATGTACGTATTTATATGGATTGACAAATAATGGTAAATGTTGATAATGTACATTAAGAAAGTAATTATGACATAATTTGAAATAGGAGTAATTTACAGCCCTTAAATTGTGAACATAATTGGCTTCTCTTTAGAACATATAGCTTTGATTAACCCTGGCTTCATCGACGGCTCAAATTAACTTGCAATTCTATATATACACCCTAGGTCTCTAGACTAAAATTCACATAAAAATAAGAACTGGGGCCGCCATGCTGTCGGGAGAAAACTAAGGAGAGCCTCCACTTGAAGAGACGAACAACAAATCAATTCAAAGCTAATCTATTCAACTCATATCAAAGAACAAAGCTTCAACAATGGTTCAAACAATAAATCAGCAACGCCGCAACATTTCTACAACAAAACCAATTCTTAATTCATTAGCCGTGCTATGTAAGTTCTAGTTATTTTTAGATCTAAATACTTAATTATAATATGGCGATGAAATAAAGTGAAATTGATGTAAGTTTAGTTATATTTGTGGGATGCGAATTAAGATTTATGTCATGCCTTGTATTGAAATGAAAATAGAACGATGTTGGTTATGTTATATGAGAAATTTTACAATATTAATTTATGCCTGTGATTTGATTTATCATGATGAATTGGGAATTATGAATGAGCCTATTCATATGCATAGCCTGTTATGACAAGTTGTAGTTTATTATGTTATGCAAGTATTAGGTTGTAAAACCATACCACTTATGTGACCAAATGTTAGATCTATATGTTTAACATGATTTGTATGTACTTGAGATCTCATGTATATATAATTATGTGCTAAAAACCTCTATGCCTACTTGATTAAGTTTACACATATGTTCATATGTTCGCACAAATATTGCTAGTCATAAATTGGATCCATGTCACGATCCACTTTAATACATGCCTTATGTCATGATTTTAGATCTAGTTCATGTGATAAAAATTATACATGTCTCGACATATGCTAGTTATGTCTAATTCATGAGACACGTATTTGGATTTCTCCTTTTTATGCAAGTTGAAACCCATGAATTATGCAATGTTGCAAGTTTACACCTCTGACATTATAGTATTCATGTTGGTCATTTTGCAAGTTCACCCCTATAATGTTCATGATGGCTATTTTGCAAGTTCACCCCTATTATATTCATGTTGACTATGTCAAAAATGCCTAATTACACCTATGCCATGTTTACGTTTATTTATGCCAATTTGTGTACGCTAAATTAGGCTAAGTTTTTAGCCTAATAATTCATAAATCATGCGAACGGAAAATTAGGCTAAGATGGTTAGCCTAATATTTAGACGGGGTAACCATGGGTAAATTGGTAATTCTTAGGAAAAATGCCATAAATTAGTCATTAATCACATAAGTGATTTATGGCATAAAATGGTATTAATTATATAACTAAATTAATAAGATTGATTGGAAATAAATTTGGCAGTAATTTGAATTTGAATAATTTACATAATTAAAATGTAAATTAGAAAATACGAATATGCTTAGCGCGAGGTTGGATTTAGTTGTGATGTAAACCTGCCCGGACCCGCCCGGCTGTCCAGTAATCACAATGATACCTATCCAATGTGAGTGGCTAAGCATTGGGCCCAATAAAGACCCGAGGTTAGACTGAGTTGTGGCGTAAGACTGCCCGGACCCAACTGGCATACAGGCAGCCACAACAATATCTGTCTAATCTGAGAGGTTGGTGCTCTAATAAGACAATTAGAGCTGAGTTAGGACTGATAGGGTTAAGTCAATTTAACAAATACTTAACCAAATTCAACATGTTAACTAAATTGGTGGGTAAGGTTAGGTTAATCTGGACACTTAACCAATTTAATATGTTGACTGGGGGAGTGGGTAAGGTTAAGCAAATGTTTAACCATTATAACATGATTAACTGGACTAGTGATTGAGGTTAAGTTAATTAGAACACTTAACCATAGAAACATGTTAGTTAGACAAGTGATTGAGGTTAAGTAAGTTAGAAACACTTAACCAATATAACATGAATAACTAGGGTTAAGGCCGCTTAACTAGTATAACAAGATGGGTGACTAGGATTAGGTTAACAGGAAACACTTAACCGCTGTAACAGGTTAGTTAAACAGATGGTGAGGTTAAGTTAACACCAGGAGGCAACACTTAACCAGAGTAACATGATAAGTAGGAGGGTTAAGTTAACTGGAATTTATTAATGACACTTAACCACAACAACCTGAGGAACACGTGGGGCTAAGTTAACAATTAAAAACACTTAACCAATATGATATGAGGAATGGGAGGGTTAAATTAACATGAATAAACAAACACTTAACCATAAAATAATTATGATTGAATCAGTGGAAGGGTTAAGTACATATCAGGGTTGGTGGGTAATATTAGTAAATATAGGCCCACAAACTTAACCGTTAATGAACATGCTTGAATCGGTGGGAGGGTTATGTACATCACGGGTAGGTGGGTAATATCTGTATATATAAGCCCACAGACTTAACCAATAGGAAATCCTAGTAACGGGGACCCATTTCAGCAGTAACCCAATTAGGTATCAATGATACCCTGAACTAGGCAGGGTGGGCCACGATTACTGGGCTGATTGTTAGCGGTCAAAGAGACGGTGGTTGGTGCACAGTGTGGGTTCTAACGGAGTGCGGGCGTGCACACACTACGGAGCAGACAAGTCAGGGCACTAGGGGATCAGTAGTGTACCCTATGCATTCTAGGAATTGTGTGTCGGGCCGCCACTATGGGACTTGATACACCCCATGGTGGGACCAGCATAGGTATCTACAACCGAATAGGGCTGTATGACACACGCGACACAGGCCTACAGATAGGGAGCCGATCGATAGGGTAGTAAGGGTACATCTAACATCTTCATAGCAATTGCTCTGATTGAGGTGGAATCCTCATACTAGATGTATACCTATAGGCTACCACAACTGCGGGGATTGAGATCGCGTTGCAATATTAGCATTTGATATAAATGACTAGTTAGGACACTAGTTAGGTGGTGCAGAGCAATTAGATATCATTTTAATGGTGTAGCCTAAGAAACCTTGCGATGTTATTCTTGATAGAAACCATGCGATGTAATACTTGATAGGAATTATGGGATGTTATACTTGATTTATCGTGCCTGTAGCTTACCTTGCCACCATGCTTATGTTTACTTTCAGTTTATTCATGCCATGTTATCTTTACCTATTTTTATGCTGAAAGTCACTAGGACTTAGTTCTTTGTTTTTGAGAAAGACAAATATTTTAGCTATGTATTAGGGTATTGGAAGTTGATGGGCTTTTATTGTAAACAATTCTACTTAATAAATGATTTGAAGTACTTCTACTTTACTTTCCGTTGTTTTATATATGTCTGTCTTGTAATATTTCATTTCTAGTACCCATAATGCTCCATTGAAGTTAAAGCATTCCCTTTGTGAGTGACCTTAACGGATGTGGGGTGTTACATTTGGTATCAGAGCAGAAGGTTACCAGACTGGGCAAAAGCTTTTAAAAACCTTCTGAAATTATTTTCAAAACGTTTACAAAGAAGCATTTTTCTAAAGAAAAGTTTTAAAGGCATATTCCCCAAAGCCACTTGCACTATATTTTGATTCTCTCTTTGAATCTTTTCTTTCCCCTCTTTTCACCATAGTTCTGTAGGCGTACGACTCATGTCGGAGGGCAAAGAAGTGCCCAACCTCCATCTGTAGCCGCAGTAGTTCCATCTGCGTCTAATCTTATTTCAAGCTTTGTAAAATTGTTGTGCGATGGAGGTAGCTTCCGAGAAAACTTGTCAACAAGCTATACAAGGATAGTAAGAACGTCCAAGAAGGAGGAAAAAGGTGAAAGGAGAGAGGCCAAAGTGAAAGGAATAAGTAAAACCCATGACAAGAGAGAGTATCTTTAGTATGGTAAGAAGGGACGTGTAGTTAAGTATTATAGGACAAGGACAAGGGCAAAAGACAAGATTGTCGAGAGGGCAATTGTATGCTCTCACTACTAGCGTACCTAAGAGAGGTGGTAACGTTTCTGTTAAAGGTTTAGCTTTTCTTTTCTATCATCCCACTAGAACTTTGTTTTGTACATCGCATCCTTTTAATTATGCTTCGATAGTTGAGTCTCTGCACCTTAGTACTAGCGTAGTAGAGGATCCCATTTTTGTCTCAAATCCTGTTGGGGAATCGGCTCATTTATTGATGACTTGTTTGGATTTGAGGATGTCTATGCTAAATGTTGGGTTTAGAAGTAATGCTTATGTTTTTAGGCTATGGGTTGATTGTAGGAATGGAGTGGTTATCCAGAAATGGTACCATTCTTGAGTATGGAAAAAGAGGGTAGTTAGACTCTTGACTTGCCTTAGTAATGCCCTCGGAGTCTCGTGTAACCCTTAGGGTTCTACCATAATTAATTACATAGAATCTCTAGATACATTTATTGATCCGCTCGAGTAGCGTTCGCCACTAAGGCAGATGGTTCATTTCTCTTATGCATGAGTTGTAAAGAATCACCTTAGTAAGTACATTTGGCAACATGGTTGACATTTGTTTATTTTCAAGAGATAATTCATCTATGTGGAATACCTTCTAGTAAGTGAACGAGATCCAAGATTCACTAGTGAATTTTGGAGAGCTTGCATGAAACCATGAGTACGCAGTTATGTTTGAGTCAAGTATACTAGAAGGAGAATAAGTGAAAGTGGAATGAGGGGCAACAGTGAAATGGGTTCCAACTCATATTTTGGAAACAATAATTAAGAAGCTACGAAATTGTGAAGTTAAATACGGTCAAAACACAATGGAGTTAGGCCCAAGGAAATGAGACTTAGAAGATTGAAGACTAGATTCGCGCATCATATCTCTTTTTAAGAGTATATCCTTGATCCCTCTTTTCCTGTAGAGCCTACTCACATGCTATCTTTTGTGTATATCCTCTCGGTCCTATTCTCAATCCAATTTCTGTTGCAAACCCCATAGGGAGTATGACTTATCTGTTGGTAACACATGTTGGGGCTTGAGGGTGTTCGTTGGGTTGAGTAAACTTTTTGGGTTTTATAGGATATGGGTTAGTTTTAGGAAGGGATTTCCTGTGACCTAAAAGGAGTCTGTCATGCTTAGTTTCCTAGAGACATATATATTGGTTGGGTTAAGTAATTCTTTGGGTGTCAGTCTGATGTTGATTTTGGTCTTCGGGGCTGATGCTTAGGGGGTTCTTCTCCTAATCATGATATATGTGGCGTAGATTTCCAGTTTTGATATTGCCTAATGGGCACAAAGTTTTTACTTGCTTCTGTCTTTCGACTATATCTTTAGATAGGAACAATTGAGTGTAAACATGTGTTTGAGACATGTTATGATTGATGGTTGCAAATAGCTGCAAGTGGTTGCTCGTGGATGCATTTACACATTAGGCACTAGATCGGCTCAGTCACCTTTCATATTGCATATGTATGAGTGTTTAAACTTGTTTATGGATGAATTTGAATGTGTTATCATATGGATGTTGCATTTCGATGAACGGTTGGGCATGCATGTAGAATTAATATGTATCATTAGGAATCTTTTTGCATACATATTGGATGCATGGCACTATCATGGTTTGCATTAAGGAGGTCAACTGAATCAGTAGACCGCCTAATTTTGTATTAGATACAAACATGTACACACACTGTGCATATAAACATGAAAGCATTAGAAGCCTTTAAGGACAATGGATTCCTGTGTTTGATGGCTGAGTAGATGGACGATTGGATGGTAGGATATGCATTCTCCTAGACTTGAAGATTTCGGGGACGAAATCCTTTAAGGAGGGGAGAATGTAACACCCCGTATTTCTGTTAACCCTAAAGTTGCTAATTAGATAATAAATGTGTAAAGGGGAGATGTATCTAATGTGCATACAAATAAATGTGTAAAGGGGAGATGTATCTAATGTGCATACAAATAAATGTGTAAAGGGGAGATGTATCTAATATGTACGTATTTATATGGATTGACAAATAATGGTAAATGTTGATAATGTACATTAAGAAAGTAATTATGACATAATTTGAAATAAGAGTAATTTACAGCCCTTAAATTGTGAATATAATTGGCTTCTCTTTAGAACGGATGGCTTTGATTAACCCAGGCTTCATCGACAGCTCAAATTAACTTGCAATTCTATAAATACACCCTAGGTCTCTAGACTAAAATTCACATAAAAATAAGAACTGGAGCCACCATGCTGTCGGGAGAAAACTAAGGAGACCCTCCACTTGAAGAGACGAACAACAAATCAATTTAAAGCTAATCTATTCAACTCATATCAAAGAACAAAGCTTCAACAATGGTTCAAACAATAAATCAGCAACGCCGCAACATTTCTACAACAAAACCAATTCTTAATTCATTAGCCGTGCTATGTAAGTTCTAGTTATTTTCAGATCTAAATACTTAATTATAATATGGCGATGAAATAAAGTGAAATTGATGTAAGTTTAGTTATATTTGTGGGATGCGAATTAAGATTTATGTCATGCCTTGTATTGAAATGAAAATAGAACGATGTTGGTTATGTTATACGTGAAATTTTATAATATTAATTTATGCTTGTGATTTGATTTATCATGATGAATTGGGAATTATGAATGAGCCTATTCATATGTATAGCCTATTATGACAAGTTGTAGTTTATTATGTTATGCAAGTATTAGGTTGTAAAACCATACCACTTATGTGACCAAATGCTAGATCTATATGTTTAACATGATTTGTATGTACTTGAGATCTCATGTATATATAATTATATGCTAAAAACCTCTATGCCTACTTGATTAAGTTTACACATATGTTCATATGTTCGCACAAATATTGCTAGTCATAAATTGGATCCATGTCACGATCCACTTTAATACATGCCTTATGTCATGATTTTAGATCTGGTTCATGTGATAAAAATTATACATGTCTCGTCATATGCTAGTTATGTCTAATTCATGAGATACTTATTTGGATTTCCCCTTTTTATGCAAGTTGAAACCCATGAATTATGCTAAGTTGCAAGTTTACACCTCTGACATTATAGTATTCATGTTGGTCATTTTGCAAGTTCACCCTTATAATGTTCATCATGGTTATTTTGCAAGTTCACCCATATTATATTCATGTTGACTATGTCAAAAATGCCTAATTACACATATGCCATGTTTAAGTTTATTTATGCCAATTTGTGTACGCTAAATTAGGCTAAGTTTTTAGCCTAATAATTCATAAATCATGCGAACGGAAAATTAGGCTAAGATGGTTAGCCTAATATTTAGACGGGGTAACGATGGGTAAAATTGGTAATTCTTAGGAAAAATACCATAAATTGGTCATTAATCACATAAGTGATTTATGGCATAAAATGGTATTAACTATATACCTAAATTAATAAGATTGATTGGAAATAAATTTGGCAGTAATTTGAATTTGAATAATTTACATAATTAAAATGTAAATTAGAAAATACGAATATGCTTAGCACGAGGTTGGATTTAGTTGTGATGTAAACCTGCCCGGACCCGCCCGGCTGTCCAGTAATCACAACGATACCTATCCAATGTGAGTGGATAAGCATTGGGCCCAATAAATACCCGAGGTTAGACTGAGTTGTGGCGTAAGGCTGCCCGGACCCAACCGGCATACAGGCAGCCACAACAATATATGTCTAATCTGAGAGGTTGGTGCTCTAATAAGACAATTAGAGCTGAGTTAGGACTGATAGGGTTAAGTCAATCTAATAAATACTTAACCAAATTCAACATGTTAACTAAATTGGTGGGTAGGGTTAGGTTAATCTGGACACTTAACCAATTTAATATGTTGACTAGGGGAGTGGGTAAGGTTAAGCAAATGTTTAACCATTATAACATGATTAACTGGACTAGTGATTGAGGTTAAGTTAATTAGAACACTTAACCATAGAAACATGTTAGTTAGACAAGTGATTGAGGTTAAGTAAGTTAGAAACACTTAACCAATATAACATGAATAACTAGGGTTAAGGCCGCTTAACTAGTATAACAAGATGGGTGACTAGGGTTAGGTTAACAGGAAACACTTAACCGCTGTAACAGGTTAGTTAAACAGATGGTGAGGTTAAGTTAACACCAGGAGGCAACACTTAACCAGAGTAACATGATAAGTAGGAGGGTTAAGTTAACTGGAATTTATTAATGACACTTAACCACAACAACCTGAGGAACACGTGGGGTTAAGTTAACAATTAAAAACACTTAACCAATATGATATGAGGAATGGGCGAGTTAAATTAACATGAATAAACAAACACTTAACCATAAAATAAATATAATTGAATCAGTGGAAGCGTTAAGTACATATCAGGGTTGGTGGGTAATGTCAGTAAATATAGGCCCACAAACTTAACCATTAATGAACATGCTCGAATCGGTGGGAGGGTTAAGTACATCACGGGTAGGTGGGTAATATCTGTATATATAGGCCCACATACTTAACCAATAGGAAACCCTAGTAACGGGGACCCATTTCAGCAGTAACCCAATTAGGTATCGATGATACCCTGAACTAGGCAGGGTGTGTCACGATTACTGGGCTAATTGTAAGCGGTCAAAGTGACGGCGGTTGGTGCACAGTTTGGGTTCTAACGGAGTGTGGCCGTGCACACACTCCGGCGCAGACAAGTCAGGGCACTGGGGCATCAGTAGTATACCCTATGCATTCTAGGAATTGTGTGTCGGGCCGCCACTATGGGACTTGATACACCCCATGGTGGGACCAGCATAGGTATCTACAATCGAATAGGGCCGTATGGCACACGTGACACAGGCGTCCAGATAGGGAGCCGATCGATAGGGTAGTAAGGGTACATCTAACATCTTCATAGCAATTGCTCTGATTGAGGTGGAATCCTCATACTAGATGTATACCTAAAGGCTACCACAACTGCGGGGATTGGGATCGCGTTGCAATATTAGCATTTGATATAAATGACTAGTTAGGACACTAGTTAGGTGGTGTAGAGCAATTAGATATCATTTTAATGGTGTAGCCTAAGAAACCTTCCGATGTTATTCTTGATAGAAACAATGCGATGTAATACTTGATAGGAATTATGGTATGTTATACTTGATTTATCGTGCCTGTAGCTTACCTTGCCACCATTCTTATGTTTACTTTCAGTTTATTCATGCTATGTTATCTTTACTATTTTTATGCTGAAAGTCACTAGGACTTACTCAGTCTTTATGACTGACCCATTTTGTTTTGCCTCTTTTTCTTCCGTCCCCCCCCCCCCCCCAGGTTCACAGTGTGGGAATACAGCTTAGTTCGGATCTTACCAAGCCCCAAGGCTCTTTCATGTAAGGCTTGGATTCCTCTTGGCTATGGCTTGATTTGCTTTATTGGAGAATACTACAGTTAATTTTTATGCTTCTTTGTTTTTGAGCAAGACATATATTTTAGCTATGTATTTGGGTATTGGAAGTTGATGGGCTTTTATTGTAAATAATTCTACTTAATAAATGATTTGAAGTACTTCTACTTTACTTTCCGCTGTTTTATATATGTCTGTTTTGTAATATTTCTGTTCCAGTACCCATAATGCTCCATTGAAGTTAAGGCATTCCCTTTGTGAGTGACCTTAACGGATGTGGGGTGTTACATTTGTAGCTGTGGAAACATCTCAAAAAGTTACACCACCATTAGATTATGTGCACTTTATGTTACTGGCATATGAAGTAGGAATTAATAGTAAAAGATCAACAGATTTAGATTTTTCACTTAATCATGCTGCCAATAATAAAAACAAAGGACATAACTACGTAGTTAAATTCCCGCTAAAGCCACGTAAAATCCCCGATATAGCCCGTAGCACTCTCCGGCCGCTACGCTATTTCAATTCAGCCCCGATGAACAACAGTTCTGCTTTTAGCCCCGCTATGTTCCGCTGCACCCGCTAAATCAATGCTATTTAGCATCTGCTTTAGCAATATTAATATGTAGAGGATGATTTGATCAGTTATCTTTTAAAACAAATCAAGAAATTTAGTGTGAAGAGTTAATTTTAAGACATAAATGCTTTATATAAGATAGAAATTTATTATAGTCATCGAATCTAGTATACTTAACTATGACATTCTTTGATTGTCTTAAATAATAATATTTAATATACGTCTATTCTACAAAAATTATGCGAGAATGATAATTAATTAGTTTTAGTTATGTAGTTTTACATCTAGTTAACATTTTTGCACCTCCACTATATCCCCGCTATTTCCCCGCTTTATCCTCGCTAAAGCTTTTTGCACCTCCACCACTATAGAACTGCTAAGCGCTTTAACTGCACTGGGACATAATCTTAATAGAAGAAATAATCCAAATAAGAGTGGTGGTTATCCCGATCGAGGCAGAGGAAGATGGAATTCAAACAACAAACCAAAATGTCAGATTTGTGAAAAGATTGTGCATACAACACTAAAATGTTAATACAGATACAATACAAACTATGTTTCAAATCAAGGTGAAAACAATCAAAAGGGAATAAATCCCAATGCTAATGTTGCTCAAGCACAGAATGATTCAACAACACAAGGCAGTAGTCAAAACTACAATCAATTTGAAATTGCAAGGCATACCATATTCAAGATGACAATTGGTATCCAGATTCAGGTGCCACTAATCGCATGACAACCAATTTGGACAATCTCAATCTTAGAAATAGGGAGTACAGAGGTAAACAATGTATTAGCATAGGTAATGGTAAGTGCATTAAAACTTCTCACACTGGTACTGCAGCAATAAATGCAAGAAACAGCTATTTTTGAATAATTTATTGAGAGCGCCCAAAACTAAAAAGAATTTAATGAGTGTGTCTCAATTTGCAAAGGATAATAGTGTATATGTTGAATTCTTTCCTATTGTTTAAAAAAAGACATGCTAACACATGAAATTCTTTTGCAGGGTAATGAGGTGAACGAACTCTACAAGTTCAGATCTGGAAATTACAATAACCCTATAAAAGAGAAGTAGTGCTACAACTCTAAAATGAATCAAAGTGGATGCAGTAAAAATTCTTTTGATTTTTGGCACTATAAGTTGGGTCATCCCAATGTAGTTTTGTGAAAAGCATTTTAGTTAAAATAATATTCCATTTAATGATGCTATTTTACCCTATATATGTTCATATTGTTAGTTAGGAAAAAATCATAAACTACTATTGACACGCTTTTTGGTCGAAGCTGTCACACATCGATAACCTCGTCAGCAAACACAAAGCGGTTTGGTCGAAGTCATGTCATGAATATAAGAGTGGTCTGAAACCCCTTTAGATGGTCTCTTTTGGTATTTGAAAGCATCAATTATGGTGCTTTGCACGATAACTCTTGTAGCCCTCTAAATTAGCTTCAGATACAACTTTCGTTTGGCCCAAACGGCCTTACGGTTTTAAAGTTACTCCCATTTTCGTGAACGTGCGTCGATCACTCAAGCTTCGCATCAAGCTGTAGCCTCAAAAGTCCTCAAAAAGTAACATTTCACATCGCCTCCCTCGGCTTCACCTCGCCTCACACCGCCTCCATCGACAACTCGCATCACTAGCTTTTCATCCCTCAACATCGCTTCCCTCGAATCCCGCCTCCATTACACGCATCCTCATAAGGATGTGATTTCTCATTTCGTGAATGTGAGTCTTCAATTCCCTAGGTGCGAAAAATTGCATCCTCCAAAGGATGCGCGATCTCGCATCCTCCCAAGGATGCGATTTCGCATCCTCTAGATGCGAGATCTCGCATCCCTCCTTGGTGCGATCTGTATGCCCGCATCCCCTGGGGGTTGCGATATTTTTTATAACATAAAAGGGGATGCGATTTTCTGGGTTCCGCTCTTCTGGGATGCGATTTTCCTGCTGGTGGTCCCCAAAACTCACCTACTCCTAGCTCACCCGCTACTATAAATACCCACTTACCTCATTGATTAAGGGGTTGGATTTTCCTCACTTTGAAAGCTCTCAAGCACCATTAATGGCTTTCATCTTGTTCCTCATGACTGTTGGACATAGCATGGACCAATAAAACGTTGCATACGTGTTTTCCTTTAACACTTGGACATTCACAAGGACCTTTACACTACTTTCAAACATTTTTGGTTTTTCCGGACATTGTTGACCTAGTCAACCCATTTTTCACTCAACAAAGAAGAAGGACTTTTTGGACAAAGTTTAGAATTAGCAAACCATTTGTTGTTCTTCTACATAAATATGTACACTGAAATTCTCTAAACTTGTACAAACTTTGTAATCGTTAAGTATATGATGAATGATTACTATGAAGTAGACGTATGCGTTTGTGCCAAATCATTATAAAAAGTCGTGTCCTCTCGTATTACTTTATTTTGCATTTGGATTATTGTGTTGCTAATACACACACACTCGGGGGTTGGCGTGCGCTGAGTCCATGATGATTTCCCACGTAAACACTTTGGCGTGCCAGATAGGAGCACACAACTTCAACCATTAGGTTTAGCTCTTGACTTTAGCCTTCGCTTTAGTTCTCGACCTAAATTCTCGACTTGGGTCTTAGTATTTTGGAATCCAACTCAACTCGCTCTCAAAAGCTAACTTCACTAGCTTCCCGACATGGTTAAAAGAAAACAACTCATTCGCTAAGAAGGAGTAGGTAGAGAGGAGGAGCAGGAACTCTCCTCGACCGAACGCCCATCTAACTTCATCACTTGAGACGACATCGACGGAGTCATCA
The DNA here is from genome assembly GCA_030737875.1 of Allium sativum. Taxonomy (NCBI): domain Eukaryota; kingdom Viridiplantae; phylum Streptophyta; class Magnoliopsida; order Asparagales; family Amaryllidaceae; genus Allium; species Allium sativum. Next base: position 329,698,557 of record CM060926.1, read on the forward strand.
AAGACTTAACCAAATATCTCACTGCTTGCTTGGAACAGCAAGAAGGACACTTCCATCGCCAAGAGGCCTCCAAGGCCACTCTTTTCGCTTGACTCGAAGGATTTATGAGGCAGTCGGGCCAAGTAAATATTGTCGGAACCAGTGCTAGTGTCCTGCAGGGCTTAATTCGGGACTTGGGAGAAATTTCCAAAAAACAACCCCGTTTTGACACCAATCCACAAACTACTATCAGATCAGATAGGCTCGGGGCCAACACCTCTAATCCTGTTCAAGGATCGGCTTAGGCCAACATCAACCAGATCTCAGGATCAAACATCAAAAATGCCACTCATGCACCATTCCTAGTCTTGGATTTGTGCCTACCGAGGCATGCTAGGATCGAGTCGGATATTTTGCTTATCGTTCGACCTTTTTCTAACGTTGGACTGACACTGGGGGTATCGACGTCAACTTGCATAATCTGAATCAACTTCACGGCATGGGCACTGAAAGTCAAGTCACCGATGTCATTCAACGCTACGCCCATGGTAGGGCACCCCATGCCAGCTTGGACTGCATTACTCATAGCCCCTTCACTTAAGAGATCAGGAATTCCCATAACCCACCAGAATTTAAGCTATCGGTGTTAGAACCTTTTAATGGTAGGAAAGATCCTATTGTTCATCTAATGCATTACACATGCCACATGAAAGTACACTCAGCCTCAAATGGCGTCATCGCCAAGTGCTTCCGTCTTTGTCTCACTAACATTGTTGCTATATGGTTTCGATGGTTGGAACCAGAATCCATTAACAGCTAGAGCGTCCTAGGTGCAAGATTTGTTGAGCAATTCAGTTCCATATCTCTCAACCCAGGAGCGTCATGACTTTGACATCCGTTAAGCAGAGAACAGGTGAGACTTTGCACAAATTCCACGAATGATTCAATGTGGCGTGGCCTCTGTTGACAAGCCAAATCCATCCATGGTCTTAATGGCCGCCGTCTCTGGCATTCTTTACAAAACAGACTTTCGGACTTCAATACGATGAGACCCGCCGAGGGATCTTGCTGAATTATACTTTGAAGCCGAAAGATTTCTGAGGGAGGAGGACTTCCACGACGAGAAACCCATGCAACGAACCAACTCCATAGCAGACTCAGGGCCATCTACCCTCGACAAGGGCAAGGGTAAATCTTAGGACAACCAGAACTCACAGCCTCGTTCCGAGTGGAATTTCCCAGCCTACACTGAGCTCAACCAAAGCCTGGAAAGGATTTATCTTGACACTCATGAAACTGCCCTTTTCCAAAAGCCTCCTAGCAAGGGCCCAACTATAAGGCAAGCAGTCTCCGACGAATACTGCCTCTTCTGTGAGCTGTCGTGCCATGACATCAACCAATGCAGGGTACTCTGCGATCTTGTTGAAGCCCGTATCAGGCGTGTCAATCTACAATAGTATGTCCTAAACCATACAACAATTGTGCCACCTACTCTGCCCCTACATTATCTCAGGATAGGGGCAGAACTGGTCTCCCTTGGGCATCGTCATCAACTGATCCCACTCAAAGGATCCCCTTGGATCTCCGGACTCCGCTCTATTACTTTTGTTTATTTCTAGTGTTGGAGACTACTCTACTAGTTTTTTCCTTTCCATGTAATCAAAGCGGCAACATCGGCCTACACGCACAGAACCGGTTTATGTTCTCTGGTCGTGTTCGGTGTTGGACTAACGACTGTTGTACTCATAAGAAATCAATAAAATATGAATTTTGAGCTCCAGCTCACATTGGATCACTCCAGTATATAAAAATTCCACACCGGATCAATCCACTATAAATAAAGTCTACACTGGTTCAGTCCAGTATAAACAAAGTCCACACTGGATCAGTCTAGTATAAACAAAGTCCACACTGGATTAGTCTAGAATAAAAAAGTCCTCACTAAATCAGTCTAGTATAAACAAAGTCCACATGGGATTAGTCCAGTATAAACAAAATCTACAATGGATCCGTCCATTATAAACAAAGTTCACACTGGATCAGTCCTATGTAAATATAGCCCACACTGGATCCATCTAATATAAATATAAGACTTTGATCTCTCCCTCCCTGATAACCCTGGAATGAACCACGAACTCCGGTACTTAACTTTGGACTTTGGTCCACAACTTCCCCTCAAAGGTGAGGCCCATCGGGCGGTAAGTTTCCCTGGATAAGTTTGCTAAACATAAGAACTACTCGACTTGGTCTGCTAAGCATGGAAATTCCTTTTCGCAACCCACTTATCATAGTAACCTTAATGACCTCGCCTTCCATACACATAGCATTACATAACTTGGTCCGCCAAGTGCAAAACCCTCTTTTATTTTAGAGTTTATGCCCTAGAAGCAATCCATTTGATGTGATTAATAACACTGTTATTTTATTGTTTTATTTGGAATAAATTATTCTATTATGTTATATTTACTACATAGTATAAATATAAATATTAACATAATAAAAGTCCTTAGAATAATAATACGGAATTATATAATTCAAGTAAATGACATAAACATGAGATTATATAATAAGTTAAAGTATTATAATTCTTAAATGTCCCTAGTCGAGTTTTATTGTTTATATAGGATAATAATGAAACATTGAGACTAGCATATTGATTGACTGATGATCACATCTCATTGATCATTAATATATGTGATACTAATGTTAAGACATAAATACGTGTTGGAGAATAGCATATTGGGCTAACCCAATATGAGAAAACTTCATGGAATATAATAATAGTATCATAAGTTATTCTCATAGTGGAAGTGATGTGATGGTCCTCAGACCTGAAATCATTATAATTTTATTCGAGGATATTTCTGTTTTGATCTCATCAAAGGTTATTTTTAACCAAGTAGACGATAAAGGTGATCATTGGATATATCTCGAATCGAATGAAAAATTATGAATGACCTAGATGAAATTTAACCCTACAATATATTTGTCGTGATATCTACAGGCCTCTTAATTGAGTGAGACTATGAAATGCATGGCCATATTCAAATACTGATTTGTTTTATATAGTCTACTCATTGATCAAGATAAAAGGATTAAATTATAAAGAGGGTGACACGTTCCATGCCTTGAGTTTAATCCTGGATATATTTGTTAAAACGATTATATTACATTGATTCACTGGTCTCAGAAAGGTTGTATTGAATCATTGATCTTATTATCACTTGGGTAGCATCGACGTATTACTAGATGCCAATAGCTGTTTATGATTTTAAATACGATTTAAAATCATTGCCAATGTTATAATAATCTACAGGGTCACACAACAAGAACGTTGAAAGGAAATAGGACCATTATTTATATAAATATTAAACCGTTAATATTTTATATCATTTAAAATGGTCCAACCGACCTTATTTTCTTAGATCCGGATTTTTATCTCGCGTTACTTAATAAAAGGTAATATACTTACCTTTTAGAGATACGATGGAGAAATAAACTGACCTAATTAAATTGGGGATCGAAGACCCATGGCGGCGAGAGGCTAGTACCTCCCTTTCTTCCTCCGTTTCATGACGACTTCGTGTCGGAGGGCATTCATAGTGGATACCAATAGAGGGCCAGTGATTTGTTGAGCCTTTTGACTCGATACTCCATGCTTCCTTTTGATTCAAGCTTTATCTGGCTTCTCGCGTTTACAATACAGCAGGTACAAAGCCCCAATTCTAATTTAGATAAGTTTTGATTTATTTTACTAGCATAGATCCTTAGTTTAATTTGTTAAACTGTCCAAATTAAGGTTTCGATTAAATCGATTAAACCCAACATTTTGCAGGTACACAATTGCATTGGTAAGGCTCAAACAAGCCCATAACTTCTTATTTTCTAGATCTTAAGCATCCTGGACTCGACAATCCATTCTAAATACGATATCGACAATCGTCAGATTTCTATTCGAAATATGAGCTGAAACATCCCAACTCCGTTAAGGTCACTCACAAAGGGAATGCCTTAACTTCGATGGAGCATTATAGGTAAAAGACACAGATAATTTACAAGACATATGTATATATAAGCAGCGGAAAATAAAATTAACTTTGTTTCAAACATGGTTCATAACAAAACATTACAGTAAACTGTTTCAAACCAACTTCCAAACCATTACATCATAATTTCTGTCTTGATTGTTATATAACGAAGCATAAAACATAAATAAAACTACATAATTCCCCAAGTCTAGTGTGTCCAAATCCATAGCCAAAACTAAGAGATTCCAAGTCGTACATCACAGAGTCTTCAAGCTTGGAAAGAAGAATGGTCCAAATTAAGCTAAGTTATTCCCTCCCTGGCTACCTGAGGGGGGGGGGGACGGAAGAAAAGAAGACGAAAGAAAAATGGGTCAGACATAAGTATGAGTAAGCCTAGTGACTTTTCAGTGTGTGTCTAAGAAAAAGGTCACGATAGGAATAGACTGAAAATAGGATAGTACCAGAAAAACAAACTAACATAAAACTATATAAGGTAGGATAACCGAATATACATCGCACCCATGTTTAATTCTCTGCACCGACTTATACTTGTCCAACTAGCACCACGTGTTCATGGTGAAATTATTCCCTTGTATCGATCAGTTCCTACTCGCATACATTTATCTCATGTGTCCTTCGGGCCCCGCTTGACTGTAGATACCAGTGCTGGTACCACCACGGGGTGTATCAAATCCTATGGTGGCAACCCGACACGATTCAAGATGAACAGTGTATGACTATTGATGCCCAGTGCCTGTTTTTTTTCCACTCCGGAGTATGTGCACGCCCGATACTCCGCCGGAGCCTACACTGATGCAACACCCCCAATGTTTTTTTTGGCCGCTTATAATCAGCCCAGTAATCGTGCCCCATCCTGCCTAGTTCAGGATCCCATGATACATCTACGTGGGTTACTGCTGAAATGGGTCCCCGTTACTAGGGTTTTCCAGCCAACATGTTAAATTGGTTAAGTGTCCAAATTTACCTAACCCCACCCATCAGTTTAGCTAACATGTTGAATTGGTTAAGTGTTCCCTTAATTGACTTAACCCTACCACTCTTGACTTAGCTTTATCATAGCACCAACCACTCACATTAGACAGGTATTGTTGTGGTCACTGGATGTGCCGGTCGGTTCCGGGCAGTTTTACACCACAACTCAGTCCTCGGGTTAGGCATATTCGTCTTTTCTAAATTTATATATTTCCTTTTATGCTTATATACAAATTTGTCAACAATTTAGTTGTCATGGCCCACTTTCTTTCTAAATCAAATTCATAATTTTTGATATGTAAATTATATCATTTCAATGCCATACCAGTTACATGGTTATGAGCCAAATATGTTAATTATGTATAATTTCATGTTTCCCTAACGTTACCCCCGTTGTACGTTTGCAAAATTACATAAGATGTTAGGCACGACATTTTAGACTAACTAATAAACTAAAAAGGGAAAAAGAGCAACTTGCAACATTCCAACATCATACAAAAATATGGATCTAACTACAGATGTGTCACATGAACTTGGCATAATATACTTTTAATTATGAACTTGCAGACTAGCTCTATGGAACATGAGTCATAAAATAATAGTTTTACAAAGAACTACCAAAATCTGATTAAACATGTAGTGGTGAACTTGCATAGGGATCGAATCATGCTAATATTGATCTAACATAAAAGCATATGGTTCTAACATATAAAGTTGTAGATCTAAACATATAGGTTTACATAATCATGTTTTTAATGTATAAACTTGCATGTATTCATAACATGATAGCATCAATTAACTTGCATAAACATGGCATAATTTCTAAATTGACATACAACATATATATATAATCACCAAATTATACAAGGTCATAGATCTAAACATGTATGCATAATGGATCTAAACAGTTAGGCATAAACTACGTGACTTAGCCTAAAACCTGTATAATATCACCAAACTTACATATGATAATTTCATAACATCATAGGTTTACTCACCAATTCCCACATAACATGATGGACCACAATAATTCATAGGCATATATGACAGAATAGACATGAATAAACATAAATCAGCATCACATACAACTTGATACAATTATATCTTACAATTCATTACAAACCATCTCTTTAATTCATTCGCATCTGAAAGATAACTACACTTACAAACAAAAAGGAATTCTTGAGTTCTGGGATCTGTATTCTGAAATTGAATTGCTCGCCTTTGATGTAGATCGTTTAATTTTCTTAGTTGAATTAGATTAGATTTAATTTTGGCGTAGCTTCAATCTTGCCTTTGAGTTGAAAGAGATTACGGCTATTCTAGGTTCACCATTAACGGCATGGCGGCTTTTGGTATGAATATTTGTGATTTAGGGTTGAGAGTTAGGTTGCTTTTATAGAGGTTTAATTAATTTAGAGCTGTCAGATTAACCCTAGAAATAATCAAGACCATCCAGTCAAGATAGGGTAACACCTCAGCCCTAATGACTCACTAAGGAGTCAGAAATCGTCATCCTTTCAGATCTGCCCGGAGGGAGGGTAGGTCGACTCCCAGGTCGATCTGTAGGGTAGGACACACTAGGTTCGACCTCCTGGTCCACCTGGCATGGGAAGGAATTTCCTACCCTGTTCTGAGTTTAAATTTGAATTTTGAAATTTTTGAAACTTCCGAAGGCCATAACTTCTTCATACGAAGTCCAATTCACAAAAAATCGGACTCTATCTCAACCAGAATTTCGAGGTGAACGCAACGGTGATTCCATTTTCCTACATTTAGAATTAATTATTCTTTAATTTGTTACTTTAAGGTTTATCGAAAACACGGGGTGTTACATTCTCCCTTCCTTAAAGGATTTCGTCCCCTAAATCTTCAAGTCAAGAAGAACGTATATCCTACCATCCAATCTTCCATCTACTCAACTATCAAACATAGGCGTCCATTGTCCTTAAAAGACCTCTAATGCTTCATGATCAAATGCATAGTGTGTGTACATGTCCTTATCTAATGCAAAATCAGGCGGTCTACTGATTCAGTTGATCTCCTTAATGCAAGTCATGTCGGTGTCATGCGTCCATAATGTATGCAATCTTCCCTAATCTTATTTTTTACATGAGTGCACAATCAGTCATACAAATGCTACATCCACATGATAACACATCAAGTTTCAATCATATATAAGTACATATATGCTTATACAATATGAAAGTGACTGAGCCGATCTAATACCTAAAGTGTGTATATGCATCCACAAGCAACCACTAGCAATCACTTGCAACCATTAATCATAACATGTTTCAAATACATGTTTACATCCATTGGTTTCTACCTAAGGATCGAGAACGGCACTCAGGAAAATACTAAAATGATAGATATGAGTATGAACAAACTTAAGGAAAAAGAGATCAAAGATGTACTCTAAAAAAAGGGTAAACTGCGCGTATTTTGGCCTCAGTCTCCCAAGTCGCGTCTTCCTCAGCGTCACTCCACTGAACTTTTACAAGTTTGACTTCGCGGTTGCGTAGCTTTTTGACTTCTGTACCCAAGATACGAATTGGAACTCTTCTCACAGTCGCCTCTCATTCTACTTCTACGTCCTCTAATATGCTTGGTTCCACCACTTCCGCAGACTCATGTAAGCACTTTCGTAAGTGAGAAACGTGAAAGACATTATGAATTCTAGCCAATCTTTCGGGCAGCTCTACTCTCTATAAGCCATCTTCCCAATCCTTTCAATGATAGGAAATGGCCCTACAAATCTTGGTGCCAACTTTCCTGCTGATCCGAAGCGAACGACGTTCCTCAAAGGAGATACTTTAAGAAAAACCTTGTCCCCAACCTCAAACTCAAGGTTGGTCCTTCTCTTATCTGCGTAAGACTTTTACCTATCTTGGCAGTCTTCATTCTTTTTCATATCAAGTCCACTTTCTCTGAAGTCTCTCTAATCATATTTGGTCCAAGTATGAGCTTATCTGTAGACTCCCACCAACAAGTTAGTGATCGACACGGTCTTCCATATAAAGCTTCGAAGGGTGCCATACCTATGGTGGCTTGGTAGCTATTGTTGTAGGCAAATTTCACCAAAGGAAGATGATCCTCTCATGTTCCTCTGAAGTCAAGAATGCATAATCTCAAGAGGTTTTCTAATACTCTGTTCACTCTCTCCGTCTGACCATCGGTTTGGAGGTGATAGGCCGTGATTAAGCATAATTGTGTGCCTACAGCTTCTTGCAAGCTCTTCCAAAACTCGCTCGTAAAGTAGGATCTCAGTAGCTAACAATGCTGGAGGGTATCCCATGGAGTTGGACTATCTCTTTAAGATATATGGATGCTAGAGACGAGGCAGTCCTTCTACTCTTAACAAGTATGAAGTGAGCGCTTTTTGTGAGCATGTCCACTATTACCCAAATACTGGTATGTATTGCCTCTTCTTGACCTAGGCAAACCATCAATAAAGTCCATCGAGATGCTATCCCATTTCCACCGTGGGACCTCTAGAGGATGAAGCAAACCACCAGGCTTCTTTTGTTCCGCCTTGACTTGCTGGCATACTAAGCACTTCGAGACGAATTCAGCCACATCCCTCTTCATGCCATCCCAAAAGAAAACTCTTTTGATGTCTTTTTACATTTTGTCTCCACCAGGGTGTATGGTCAACTTGGAATGGCGTGCTTCTTCAAGAACTTTCTTCACCAAATCCCTTACTTTTGGGACGCAGAGTCTTCCCTCCCGCCTCAACCAACCCTTATCATCGATAGAGTATCTATTGAGGTGACTAGAAGTCTCACCCTTACTTAACTTATCTATCACATCAACTAGCTGAGGGTCTTCAGGTTGTGCGGTCCCTACTAAGTCCAAAAGAGTAGGACGCACCTCTAGCAATGCTAACAAACCAGTCACATGATCGACAGAGGGTCTAAAATCAAAGTTGGCTATATAATCCAAGCTCTTCCTTTCAACAAAGAGAGGGCTTAAGGTCAGCTTCTTTCTACTCAAGGCTTCTGCTACTACATTGCCCTTGCCAGGGGTATAGGAAATCTCGAATTCGTAGGATGCCAAGAATTCCATCCACTTTTGTTGCCTCAAGTTAAGATCTTTCTACGAGAAAAGGTACTTTAACGATTTATGGTCAATATATAATTCAAACTTCTCACCTAGGAGATAATGGCGCCAAGATTTAAAGCGCAAAGATGATGGCAGCCAACTCTAGGTCGTGGGTTGGGTAGTTTTTCTCATGTATTTTCAACTGTCGGCCTCCATAAGCTACTACCTTCCTTCTTGCATGAAGACAGCTCCTAATCCTGTACTGTAACCATTCATGTATATGGTAAACATCTTGCTCCCAACCGGCAATGTAAAAACTGGGGCTGTTGTTAGAGCTCTTTTTAAGCGTTGGAAAGCAATATCGCAATCCAAGTCCCAAGTGAAAGTTAAGTTCTCCATTGTCAACTTTGTAAGTGGAGCTGAGATTTTCGCAAAATCTTTGATGAACTTCCGGTAAAAGCCCGCTAGCCCAAGGAAGCTTCGGACTTCGGTTGCATTCCGTGGGACCTTCATATCTTGCACCGCAACTACTTTTGAGGGGTCCACAGCTAATCCCTCTCTAGATACCACATGTCCAAGAAACCTTACTTCTTCCCTCCAGAAGTGACATTTGGAGAATTTGGCTTTTAACTGGTGTGCATGAAGAGTGTCCATGACTTCCTTTAGATGCTGAGCATGCTCTTCCTTACTCTTCGAAAAAAATCAAAATGTCATCTAGGAAAACCACCACAAACTTATTGAGGAACTCCCTGAACACCCTGCTCAACAAATCGACGAAGTAAGCGGGTGTGTTTGTCAGGCCAAAAGGCATGACAAGCCACTCGAAGAAACCATCCGGAGTTCTGAATGCGGTCTTGTCAATGCTGTCTTCAGCCACTCTCAGCTAATGAAACCCGGTAGCTAAATCTAGTTGGGAGAAAACCGATGCACCTACAAGCTGATCGAACAAGTCGTCTATTCTTGGAAGCGGGTGCCTATTCTTCTTGATCAGCTTGTTTAGCTCCCTATAATCAACGCATAGACGAAGCGAACCGTCCGCTTTAATTGTGAAGACTACTGGAGCACCCCATTTAGAAATACTTCGCCTTATAAACCCCTTCTCAAGCAGCTCTTTAACTTGCTTGCTGAGTTCTTTCCTCTCCCTTGGAGCCGTGTGTCTAAAGGGTAGAGCGACGGGTTTTGCGTTATCAACGAGGTATATGCGGAAGTCTATCTCCCGCTTCGGAGGTAACCCTTTAACCTCTTCAAAGACATCCGAGTATTCACGGACTACTCTAATAGACTGCAAATTATCCATAGACGCATCAAGAGATTCTAGATAGCTAAGCATAACAGAGTTCATAGGATTACAAGAAATTTTGAGAGTGTTACCAAGGCGAGTCATGAGTCTAACCACTCTCTTTTCACAGTCGAGGATGGCACCATTACTGGATAGCCAATCCATGCCTAGAGTCAACCCATAGCCCGTGAAACCCAAAACATAGGCATTGCATCTAAACCCCACACTTAATATAGAAATTTCCAAATCCAAACAAATCATTGACAAATTAGTTGAGCCCCCAATTGAATTTGAAACAACCAAGGGATCCTCTACTAAACTGGTGTCTAGGTGCAGAGATTCAACTAAAGCAGTAGATATAAAAGAGAGCGATGCGCCAGAATCAAAGAGTGTACGAACAGGATGATCAAAAAGATGAACTAATGTAACACCCCACCTCCGCCAGGGTGTCTCTTGCAAGCACTCTGACTTTGGAGGGGCGTTAAAACAGGTAAACATGCATAATGATATATCAAGGCAGAACAAGAACATATGTATATATGTAAACAGAGTAAATAACATAGATAAAACAGCGGAAGATTTCAAACCATTTCAAAACAAGTCTGGTACAACATAATGTCAACTTTCCAAATACACAAGTCTAGATAAAAACAACATTACTGGAAAAACTGAAATACATAAGTACTATCCCCAAAATAAGTGATAACCATAGCTAGCTTCATGTCAAGACCGTACATGAGCTAAAATCCCACAAGCAAGCGATCAGAAATCCAAGCTAAGCTCCAATATTCCCACCCTGAGAACCTGGGGGGGGGGGGGAAATGGAAGAAAAGAGGCGAAAGGAAAACAGGTCAGTCAAAAAGACTGAGTAAGCCCTACTACAATCAATGTAAACTGATAAAGTTAACTGGCATGATGAAAGCTGGGATGAACATAAGGATAACAACATACTAGCATGATGATTAACTAACAAGGTAGATAAAGGTGTCATCGCATAATCAGGATTAAGGTTTTGCACCACGGGTGTACTAGCAAACTAACATGACTTGAATAGACAAGTATTGATCCCTTGGCCCAAGCTTTGGCCCAATAACATGAAGTGACCCTAACACGAGGTCCAATAACATGAAGTGACCCTAACACGAGGTCCAATAACATGAAGTGACCCTAACACGAGGTCCAATAACATGAAGTGACCCTAACACGAGGTCCAACCAAACGGTCTAGTCGATCGGCTCCCTAAGCCTAACTCGTCACGTGTTGGTGTCAATACGGCCCAAGCATAATTGTAGTCAGACTGTGCAGGGTCTCCCGTCGGGTGTATCAAGCCCTAGGGTGTCAACCCCTGGACACCATAAACATGAGTGCACAGTCTCGATCTACTGGTACCCGTGCATGTTTTCCCCGGCTTCGGACTATGTGCACGGCCATGATCCGCCCGGAACTACACCGGCGTACCACTCTGCCGTCGCTTTTGGTCACTTACCTCCAGTCCAGTAATCGTGCCCCCACCCTAGCCTAGTCCCTAGGGTCATAATGATACAAACTTGGGATTACTGCTGGAGTGGACCCCCATTGCTAGGATTTTTCTAGTGGGTTAAGTACGGTTTAACCCTCTTGCTAATCATGGATTAACTTGGTTAAGTGTAACGATGAGTTCACGACTTAACCCTGATTAATCTACCAAGCCCAAATTGGTTAAGTATTAAGTGGACCATGACTTAACCCTAATCATGAGGCATTAATTAATTTAATGCGCCTTAACCTCTCACATTAGACTTTGTTGCGGTTACTAGTTAAGCCGGGCGGGTCCGGGTAGCTTTACACCACAACTTGGTCTAACCTCGGGTTCAAGGTACAACATGACCAACTTCTGACATTGGGTCCTATTTTTTGTAGCAACTTGTTAAGCCGGTCGGTTCCGGGTAGGTTTACGCTACAAACTCAACCCAACCTCGAGTTGGTCACACTTACATTTTCTAAGTGTCATGTCCATCATGTTTCCAAAACAAGTTACAAGTTTTCAAGCATTTGGGTAGACCTAACTTAATAGGTAAATTCCCAAAGGGTAGACCTAACTTAATAGGTAAATTCCCAAGCTTATGTTTTTATGTCTTTTAAGTTTACCCAACCCCACACGCAATCCCATCGCTTACATATCGCAACAGCGCATAAAGGATAGAAAGAGGGAACTTGGCATAATCATGACATAAAGGTGTTGAAGCCACAAGTTTAACATGGTGGCATATGAAATGTACATATGTTCATATACTTGCATATTACATTTTTACGCCTCAAAAGCATGCATAAAACCAAACTTAGCATATTGGTGATACATGGTGATAAATGACATGTAGAGATGGCCATAAGTTCGCATTTAGCCTCACATGCAAGTTATCATAAGAGATATGATAACCTACATGTTGCCAAAATGCAACCTTTAGCATAAAGCTTGAAGCTTTAGGCTCATAAACCCAAGATAAGCTTGCATATCATGATAACATGAACAAAAGGATCAACCCAAACTTGCATAACATAACTTGCATATCATATGACAAACTTGCATATCAAACTTGCATAACATAACTTGCATATCATATGACAAACTTGCATATCAAACTTGCATAACATAACTTGCATATCATATGACAAACTTGCATATCAAACTTGCATAACATAACATGATAAACTTGCATAACACATCATAGTAAACTTGCATAACACATCATAGCAAACTTGCATAACACATCATAGTAAACTTGCATATCATAATGATCAAACACAACTTGCATCATTCATTAACTTTAGAGTTTAAATATGAAAGTAGAAAAGGGCTTACAATGCTTATGAAGACTCAAATGTATATATAGATTGAGACAAAGCCCTTATGCAATCAAATAAACCCAAAATGCAAGCTCCAACATAAAAACCCTTGAGCAAAAATGATCAAAACTCTTGCTTTATGATGCAAATATAGAAACTTGACTTGAATGCAAGCTAATGATGCTCATACAAGCTTGAAAAGACTTGTATGCATGGAAAATCTCTTATAGAAATAATTTTAGAATTTTATGAAGAGAGTGGAGGCCATGAGAGGATTGATTTTGCCATAGTTTAGTTGTAGGATTGATTAATGATGATTTAGGGTTAGGTTAGGGGCTTATTTATAGAGATTAGGATTAGTTTCAACCTTAGGATTAAACCCTAGTTCCAATCTCAGCCCTTAAAACCGAATCTGGCCCCCAAACTCAACACAACCCCAAAATGGTGCACCAGGCAGGACTGCCCGGCTGAGCCAAGTCGATAGCCAAGTCGACAGGGCTGTCGACTTGGGTCCAACCAAGTCGACTCCCAAGTCGACAGGGCTGTAGACTTGGGTGCTCTGGCGGGAATTTTCCTGCCTGGCCCAATCTTACCCTAATTTCCAAATTCAAACTTGAATTTGAAATCTATTTTTACTTTGAAATTTTCTGAAAACTTCGTTGGGCCTTAATCGGGTCATACGGACTCCGATTTTCGAAAACTCGGACTCTATTTCGCGTATTTTTCCGAGACGAACGCAATGGCATAGCCCGTTTCCCTTGATTCAAATTTATAAATTAAATTCTGCCTCGATTTACGTTATAACAGGTTATTGAAAATACGGGTTGTTACAACTAAACTCTCAACAGAAACATTTCTACCTTGTTCTAGCGGAGGTGCCATGAGAGCGTGAACCTACCCTCCAGAAGTAGATCCAACTCTCTGCCCTTGCCCTTGCTTTCTTGGGCAGTCCCTAGCCATGTGTCTTGCCTCGCCGCAATGGAAACAACCACCCATCTTCCTTTTCTTCTTCCTGCAGTCCTTAACCAGATGTCCAGGAATGCCACAAAAATTACACTTCCTCTTGTCACAGGTTTTGTTGTTTTTCCCGCATTTCTCGGAGTCCGTCTTCTTACTCTGTGATCCTTCTCTTTCTTACCTTGAGATGCTTCCAACTTTGTCTCCTTCTTGCCAACCTTATCTTCTTCTTGTAACAGTGCCATATCCACCAGTCTTTCACAAGTCTCACCCATAGGTATATGGGACATAGCTACGCTGTGTAATGGCTCATTCAATCCTTTAACATAATGGAGAGCCTTCTTATGTGGAGTGTTCACTAACTCCAATCCGAACCTAGCCAGCTGATTAAATTGGTTAACGTATTCCTTGACCGACATACTTTCCTGTCTGAGAGCTAAGAACTTCTCCATCTGTAGGCTTCGTTCAGCTTGTGAGAGGAATTTCATTTCAAACCTCATCCTAAAATCCATCCAAGTTTCAATTAGTCTTTCAGCGTTAGTGACTTCCCACCAATAGGAAGCTTCGTCTTTGAGCAACCATACTGCCAACTGTATCTTCTGCCTATCATCCACTTCGAATATCTCGAACAAATCCTCAGTTTCTTTAAGCCAGTTTCTTGCTTCCATGAAGGATTCATTTTGTAATGGCTGGATTTTCTTAAGCTTCTGACATTCATTTTAATAAGGAAATTTAAATGTATCTAGAAGACTCGACCAATTTAAATATGTATAATCACTTATATGTGTGTATATACATATATGATTTACACTATAACTTAATATACACAGGATATATTAACTAAATGTTTTAACAACTTAAGAAATAATGGTGACACATTTTATAACATTAGGGAGTGTAGGGAAGCTAGCAACATGGAATAAGTGTGGAAATTCCTATTTTACAACTAACATGTATAAGTGTCATATACTAAGCAAACTAGTAATGAGATTAACACCTATATATTTCTATATATATATATATAAGTATAGCATGAAAAGTATAGACATATATATACATTTCTATATACATATGCTACGGCCTAAGTATATATATAAGTACATATATACACCAAGTTCATTTGCAAGAAGTATAGTCCAACCTTTAAACAAAATCAAGTCCAAAACCCCATCATTTAGAAATAGATTTGAATTTAATCATCACCTAATCCCTACACTATTACTTGCGGCTGAACTAATAATGAGAGCAAACAAATATCAAAGAGGAAAACTATTTTTCTCTTAAGTTTTGTGATGGTAAGTATTGAGAGCATTTAATGCAAGCAAGGGGAGCATTTAATGAAAGCATAGTCTTGTACTTTGGAGAGACCAAGGAGACGTTGGTAGAAATATCTCTTGTGGAGAGTACTTTAAAAATAACATGTTGTATAATGTTTAGGCCATACAAAGGAGAGAGAAAGGGGTAGGTAGAAGACGTGGGTTTTTACTTGTTAAAAGCATAAGGGAAAAACTATTGTTTAAAGAGAAAAGTTGGCCTATAAATACACAATCATATCCATGCAATCGTCTTTCACAAACGCAAGAACACTTTGCTGAAACAAAAACCATCTACGGCAAGAAATTTGTGAAAGCTTTTCAAGTGAGTAAACTTTGTCTTGTACTCTTTGTTTTAAAGTTCTGTCTTCCTTTATAAATCTGAAACCATGTTAGTTTAAGTCACAAGTATGTCAATGGTCCCATAATGTTGCCACTGGAAAGTAAATTATAGAGAGCTAATAAGTGAGTAAACTACCTTTTGTCCTTTTTAAACTATTTCTGTTTTAAATAGTATGATATATGTTTGAATGGATTTCATTTGGTTAACTTATTTTCATAACAAACAAAAAGTCTGTAAATGAAAACCAAGAATAGAGTAGTAAGAAACGGTGAGTAAACTAAACAATCTTTAATTTACAAGATATGTTCCTATATGTGAATATAAGCATTGGTATGAGTTTTAGAACCATTTATGTATCATTTTCTGAAATGATTTGTCGGTAAGCAAACTCAACGGTTACTCGTTATTTAATTATTTAATGTGATTAAATGTTTGCTAATGGTGGTTAGGGTGGTATATATGTTCGGTTAGGTAGTACACGATTTATAAACATTTGTAAATGGGTTTGTTGTTGGTACAAAACAATGTCAACACTTAAAACAACTTCTGGGTATAAAAACAGAAGTGAATAAACCCCATGTTAAGGATACATATATACTTAACAGAAGTTCATTCTTGCTTGGACTATTGATTGATTACAGTATATAAATATTTACATATATACTTGTTTTAAGGATACATTTTCCCATATATGATTCATGCATGGATCTGTTTATTTGCTCTAAAACACTGCAAACAATGAAAACAAGCCTCTGCCGATTGCCAGTATAAAGTAGAAGCACCTTGTTATGAGGGAAGAATCCCTTATTTTAATTCCTAGTAGGTTATAGGATCTAATAATAGATGTTTGTTTAAATTTTAAACTAAAATAAAAGCGTTATAACGGAAATCATACAGGGAAATTTTATCTAACAGTAGTATGGGTTTGCCATATAGCATGCGTGTGCACAGATAAGGGTTCACCAAATCAGTAACGTTGAAACAGAGGGATTCATGTCTATTTATACCTACAAGTACCCTATTAAATAAAATATGCGAAACAGTTAAGAAAGTTCAAAAGGAAAGAGAAAAAAAAAGAGATTAGAAAGGAAAAGAAAATGTGCAAGTTAGACACGAAATCTCTTTCAATATGAACAGAAGATTTGTTATATCAGTACACGTGACATGAATTTGTAACCCGTTCTTTTCATTTGTATGAAATATAATCCCACTACCATGCAAACTGAATTTGCAAACCTGCTCCATAATGACCAATAGTATACAGTTTGGGTTATGGCGTGGAAGAGTGGAGATGGGTGCTGAAAAGAAGAATTGGGTCAGAGAAAATATGAGTGAACGGATCAGTTAATGGAGCAGGACATTTGACGATGCCATGCAAGAAGAAAGGGAGACAGTAAAAGAAGCATAGGGGCGTAGCAGAAATAGAAGTGGAAGGACGCATGGAGTATATGGGTTGAACGTAAAGATGGGACCAAAATAGTTAATTACGAAAAGAAAAGAAAATTTTGTGAGGAACTAAAATAACAAGAGGATGCCCAGCGTGTTATTCCACAAATGAAACAAGACGGGTAGCAATAGAAAATAAGGAAAAGAAGGGATGGCCACGCAGTAGTATACGTGAACCCGGTAGTTGTAACTCGGGTATTGCATGGGCTAGGCAAATTGTTGGATCTGATTTGGCCTTGTATGTATATAGTAAAAACAAAGTTTTGTCGAAAGATAATACCACTCTAATTTGGTCTTACAAAAGGCTCATGCGTGCAAACAAAGTAGGAAGAACAGTAGGGGGGTTGCATAAGCTAACAGGTGATAAAGAGCAGAAGGTTAGGTAGAAATGTATGTTAGTGCATACAGTAGTATAGGAGTGCTGAAGTGGATATTGAAATAGAAAATTAAATAAAATTAAAGCATAAATAGATAATTAAATAAAAATAGAATTTTTATTTAATTTGCCATAAGCAAGTGGAAGGAAGAAAATGGCAGGAAGATCAAGTACAGAAGTTGACCGGGGAATTCCTACGAGTTTGAAATATAGAAATATAAAGAAAATAAATTATTAAATTAATTTATTTAAGATAAATTAGAAGTAATCAAATAACTTAACAGAAGAAATGGAGTATTGAACATCGTTTAAACATCAACGATAGACGAAGCAAAATACCGTGTGCGAAGCACGTGCTTTATTAATCCTTTTCCAAATAATGAGCGAAACTGAATAGAATACCGTGTGCAACGCACACACTTTAACTGTTCATCCTTAAAAGACAATACTACTATCCAGATATGAATAAGATAAACATATACTGTTTGTGTGATGATAATTAATGTGTAAACTGAATAATAATCATGATTTAGCTGATAATTGTTTATCGACTATAAAAGACATCTCGTACATCGTTTCGAAGAGTCCAAAATAAATATTTCACTTCGACTCGAATTATATGACGCATGACAGAATACTAAAGTCAACGATATGCAAGGGCTATTTTAAATAGTATCTTCGGACTGTTCAGTCCCAGGACAAACCCGAATGGACGAGTGTCTGACAACGTATGTCAGTTAGATTCTACACATCAAATTTACGTAAGTATATTACGTTGGTGGCAGAGAAATTCATTTCTCTTAGCTTTATTTGCCCGCAATATATTTGGGTAATCGAATGAGTGTTTCTGACGGATATGACGGTGTGGCATTCAAAGTAATTGAAGAAATAAATCTGTCAGAAGAATAAACGTGACCTCAAAACCTCACAACCAGTAAGTAACAAAAGTTGGGCTAGGCAGCATGACTAGTTGGGTCATACCCAAGCAAGGTATATTATCACCATCTAGAGAATATTCATATTTGTTACTTCTTTTCAATTCTGTATCTCCCGGGAACGGTTATGTTGGTACCAACCGTAGAGGTGGTAATATATTCGTTACGCTCAAGCTAAATGAGTGGACGGTCATGTGTGGCCGGGTTGCAAGACGTTCTTGTTGAACCTGCAGTGTATACCCTCTAGAGTACACTGATCGGTGGGTGCTCCCATACCCTGTTAGTTAGAACCCAAATTTCCATAAGAGCTCGACGGTTTTAGATTTTATTCTATGTACGTGAACGTGAGATGTAAGCGATTCACTAGATGATTATTTATTTGATAAATACTATCGTAAATATCAAACATTTTGATATTAAAATACAAGGGTCATTTTCCATATATTAGTTATGGATTGGGCATAAGATTTCTAAAGTAATTAAATCTATTAGTAACGGAACACCTTATTCCTCATTTCCCTGCTTACATCTATTTAACTGTGTTTACTCACACCAGTCCCCTGACTGACCCGGAGTTTATTTTCTGTGTTTTCCCTAAACTCTTGGGTACTCATAATATTTATTATGAGTAGTCAAGTAACTCAGGTTGGCAATGGAACCTTACGAAGTTCAAGTTGCAGGACAAGTCTAGTAGTTTTAACTACACCTATGTATCCAGTTAGATTTGTATTTCCATATCATGATGTATTATTATGTGAATGTACTATGATGTTGTAAGTTGTTGATGTATTATGATGTATCAGACCCTATGATGTAATGTATTTGTATTTTTAAATTCCGCTGTGAGATTTCTGATAACTTCTTATTCTTCTATTCTATTAGTTCTATCTTTTCTATCTCATCTTCTAATTTCTTTCAAAAATGACACGGTTTTCGGAAGGTCGAAAATCGCGCCGTTACACATTTCCATTAAAGTTCTTTCTACCCATAGCTCGAAAGTCCCTACATATTTTTGAGAAAGCATTTGCACGAGGAGGAGGAGGAGGAGGAGGAGGAACCGCTGCAGCTGGGGGAGGAGGAATGTCTTCTGGGCCTGCGTCGTTGGCCCTAGCCTCTAGGTACCTCTTGAACCAGCTGGGAATCGGTACACCCTCTGGAAGGTTAAGATTCCCAGACATGCTGAAACAAAAAAAGCAAAGATTCAAGACAAAGGATGGAAAGATAATGCATATGGCTTTAGGGGATTATGCCTTTTGAAATAAAATAACACTTTTTCTTGAAAAATGCTTCTTTTTGAAAATAGTTTTCAAAAACTTTTATCTGATCTAGTAAACCTTTGCTCTGATACCAAGTGAATCTGTTAAGATCACTCACAAAGGGAATGCCTTAATTTCGATGGAGCATTACAGGTAAAGGACATAGATAATTTACAAGACAGATGTATATATAAGCAGTGGAAAATAATATTAACTTTATTTCAAATAGGGTTCATAACAAAACATTACATCAAACTGTTTCAAACCAACTTCCAAACCATTACATAATAATTTCCATCTTGATTGTTACATAAAGAAGCATAAAACATAAATAAAACTACATAAATCCCCAAGTCTAGTATCCAAAAATAAGAGATTCCAAGCCGTACATCACAGAGTCTTCAAGCTTGGAAAGATGAACGGTCTAAATTAAGCTGAGCTATTCCCTCCCTGGCTACCTGAGGGGGGGAACAGAAGAAAAGAAGACGAATGAAAAATGGGTCAGACATAAGTCTGAGTAAGCCTAGTGACTTTTCAGTGTGTGAATAAGAAAAAGGTCATGATAGGAATAAACTGAAAATAGGACAGTACCAAAACAATAAACTAACATAGAACTATATAAGGTAGGATAACTGAATATACATCGCACCTATGTTTAATTCTCTTCACCTACTTATACTTGTCCAACTAGCACCACGTGTTCATGGTGAAATGATTCCCTTATATCGATCAGCTCCTACTCGCATACAATTATCTCGTGTGTCCTTCGACCCCCGCTTGACTGTAGATACCTGTGCTGGTCCCACCACGGGATGTATCAAATCCTATAGTGGCAACCCGACGCGATTCAAGATGCACAGTGTATGACTACTGATGCCCAGTGCCTGTTTTTTCCACTCCGGAGTACGTGCATGCTCGATACTCCATCGGAACCTACACTGATGCACCACCGCCGATGTTTTTTATGACCGCTTATAATCAGCCCAGTAATCGTGCCCCACCTTGCCTAGTTCGGAGTCCCATGATACATCTACGTGGGTTACTGCTGAAATGGGTCCCCGTTACTAGGGTTTTCCAACCAACATGTTAAATTGGTAAAGTGTCCAATTTTACCTAACCCCACCCATCAGTTTAGCTAACATATTGAATTGGTTAAGAGTTCCCTTAATTGACTTAACCCTACCACTCTTGACTTAGCTTTATCAGAGCACCAACCACTCACATTAGACTGGTATTGTTGTGGTCACTGGATGTGCCGGTCCGTTCCGGGCAGTTTTACACCACAACTCAGTCTAACCTTGGGTCCTTTTGGGCTCAATGCACTAATCACCCACATTAGACATGTATTGTTGTGGTCACTGGATGTGCTGGTCGGTTCCGGGCAGTTTTACACCACAACTCAGTCTAACTTAGGGTTAGGCATATTCGTCTTTTCTAAATTTATATATATTTCCTATTATGCTTATATGTAAATTTGTCAACAATTTATTTGTCATAGCCCACTTTCTTTCTAAATCAAATTCATAATTTTTGATATGTAAATTGTGTCATTTCAATGCCATACCATTTACATGGTTATGAGCAAAATATGTTAATTATGTATAATTTCATGTTTTCCCCAACGTTACCCCCATTGTACGTTCGCAAAATTACATAAGTTGTCAGGCTCGACATTTTAGCCTAACTAATAAACTAAAAAGGGAAAAAGAGGAACTTGCAACATTCCAACATCATACAAAAATATGGGTCTAACTACAGATGTATCACATGAACTTGGCATAATATACTTTTAAATATGAACTTGCAAACTAGATCTATGCAACATGAGTCATAAAATAATAGTTTTACAAAGAACTACCAAAATCTAATTAAGCATGTAGTGGTGAACTTGCATAGGGATTGAATCATGCTAATATTGATCTAACATAAAGGCATATGGTTCTAACATTTAAAGTTGTAGATCTAAACATATAGGCTTACATAATCATGTTTTTAACCTATAAACTTGCATGTATTCATAACATGATAGCATCACTTAACTTGCATAAACATGGCATAATTTCTAAATTGACATACAACATATATATATATAGTCACCAAATTATACAAGGTCGTAGATCTAAACATGTATGCATAATGGATCTAAATAGTTAGGCATAAACTTCGTGACTTAGCCTAAAACTTGTATAATATCACCAAACTTACATATGATAATTTCATAACATTGTAGTTTTATTTACCAATTTCCACATAACATGATAGACCACAATAATTCATAGGCGTATACGATAGAATAGACATGAATAAACATAAATCAGCATCACATACAACTTGATACAATTCTATTTTACAATTCATTACAAACCATGTCTTTAATTCATTCGCATCTAAAAGATAACTATACTTACAAACAAAAAGGAATTCTTGAGTTCTGGGATCTGTATTTTATAATTGAATTGCTCGCCTTTGATGTAGATTGTTGAATTTTCTTGGTTGAATTAGATTAGATTTAATTTTGACGTAGCTTCAATCTTGCCTTTGAGTTGAAAGAGATGACCGCTATTCTAGGTTCACCATTGAAGGCATGGCGACTCTTGGTATGAATATTTGTGATTTAGGGTTGAGAGTTAGGTTGCTTTTATAAAGGTTTAATTAATTTAGAGCCGTCAGATTAACCCTAGAAATAATCAAGACCATCCAGTCAAGTTAGAATAACACCTCAGCCCTAATGACTCACCAGGAAGTTAGAAATCGTCATCCTTTCAGATCTGGGGGAGGGGAGGTCGACACCCAGTTCGACCCCCAGGTCGACCTGTAGGGTTAGTCGACACTAGGGTTGACCTCCTGGTCGACCTGGCCTAGGCAGGAATTTCCTGCCCTGCCCTCTTCTGAGTTTAAATTTTGAAATTTTTGAAACTTCCGAAGGCCATAACTTCTTTATACGAAGTTCAACTCACGCAAACTCAGACTCTATCTCAACTAGAATTCCGAGACAAACGCAAGGCGTATCCCGTTTCCTTACATTTAGAATTAATTATTCTTTAATTTGTTACTTAAAGGTTTATCGAAAACACAGGGTGTTACATGAGCCCAGCGATCGTCAAACTTCCATTCTAATGCGGTTTCAACGGCCGTCGGACTTCTATTATTATGATTTCAATGATCGTTGGTTCTCTATTCTATTACGATCTCGGCATTCGTTAGCTTCAAATAGATTTCATACCTTCTAGTTTCCCAGTCCATATATAATACGCTCCAGCGCGATCGTGGCTCTTCTGCTTTCTACTTACGGAAGTTTACTTCAGGCTTCTCCTAGATTTGGTTTTCTGGATTTCTGGTCTTCTCGTAAAACGAATCATGCTCCTATCAAGCAAGACATGTTTTGGAGGGCAGATGTTGACACGATTTTTGGTCAAAGCTGTCACACATCGATAACCTCGTCAGCAAACAGAAAGCACTTTGGTCAAAGTCAAGTCACGAATATAAAAGTGGCCAGAAACACCTTTAGATGGCCTATTTTGGCCTGAAAGCATCAATTATGGTACTTTGCATGGTAAGCCTTGTAATCTTCTGAAATAGCTTCTGGTACAACTTTCGTTCGGCCCAAACGACCTTAAGGTTTTAAAGTTATGTCCATTTTCTTTAATGCACGTCGATCACACTATGTCCTCACAACTCCTCAAAAAGTAACATTTTGCATCGCTTCCTTTAGCCTCACCTTGCCTTGCATTGCCTCCATCGGCAACTAGCATCACCAGCTTTGCATCCTGTTAGATCCTCAGTTTTGATGATGACATGCTATATAAATATACATATATTCATACATGAAGCAACTCAAGGAGAAGACACAAGACATGAAACACCCCACCTCTGTTAAGGTCACTCACAAAGGGAATGCCTTAACTTTGGTGGAGCATTTTAGGTAAAAGATGTAGATAAATTACAAGACAGACAAATAATGTAGCGGAAAATAAAGTCATTTTATTAACAACTTAAATCAGTCAAGCTTTTACAACAATTTTGTCAAATCATATTTAAAAGTAATACATAGAACTTCTGTCTTGATTTAATCACTTCCAAGTGTAAAAGAAGCACAAAATAACAATGATATTCCCCAATAAAGCATAAGCCAACCATAGTAGTGGGAAAGAGAGTTCAGAGCAATACACCAAGTAATCTTAAAGCTCGAAAAGAGAAGCAGTCCAGGTTAAGTTGAGCTATTCCCTCCCTGACTACCTGGGGGGAAACGGAAGAAAAGAGGCAAAAAATAAACTAGGTCAGACATAAGTCTGGTAAGTCCAGTTATCTTTCAGCATGCAAACAAGATAAAGGATCATGACACAAATAAACTGAAAATAGGACAATACCATAAAAACAAGGTAACTAAAGACAAGATAAGTGCAAGGTGAACTGAATGCGCTTCTACTTTTTCTCTGCTTCGCTACTACTCTGTTAATCTGATTTCTATATTTATCTCTGCACCACCTAACTAGTGTCCCAACTTGTAATCTGTATAAAATGATAATCGTGATCCCAACCCCCGTAATTGTGGTAGCGTTCAGGTGTACATCTATCGTGATGATTCCACCTCAATCAGCCTAATTGCCATGAACATGTTAGATGCACCCGTACTACCCTATCGAACGGCTCCCTACTTGTATTCATGTTCCATGTGTCTGTGTCAATCGGCCCTCTCTTGCATGTAGATACCCTATGCTTGTCCCACCATAAGGTGTATCAATTCTTATGATAGCCACCCGACACGATTCAAGATGCGCAGTGTATAATTACTGGTACCAGTGCCTGGTTTTCTCACTCCGGAGTACCTGCACGCCCGTAGACCGTTGGAACCTACACTGACGTACCCCTTGCTGCTGCTTTGACCGCTTATAATCAGCCCATTAATCATGCCCCACCCTGCCTAGTTCAGGGTACCGTGATACATCCATGTGGGTTACTGCTGAAATGGGTCCCCGTTACTAGGTTTCCTATTGGTTAAGTTTGTGGGCCTATATTTACTAATATTACCCACCAACCTGATATGTACTTAACCCTCCCATCGATTCAAGCATTTTTAATAAACGGTTAAGTTTTGTGGGCCTATATGTACTAATATTACACACCTACGCGAGATGTACTTAACCCTCCCATCGATTCAAGCATGTTTATTTAATAGTTAAGTTTTGTGGGCCTATATTTACTAATATTACCCACCAACCCTATATGTACTTAACCCTCCTGCACATTACGCCATATTAGTTAAGTGTTGTCCGCTCATGTTAACTTAATCCACTTATTCATCATGTCATGTTGGTTAAGCATTTCTTATTAACCCGACCCTCCTTACTTATCATGTTGGATCGGTTAAGTGTTTCCTATTAACTTAACCCCATTCGTTCATCAAGTTATATTGGTCAAGTGTTTCTTGTTAACTTAACCCCACGTATTCATTTTGTTGTATTGGTTAAGTATCATCAATCATTTCAAGTTAACTTAACCCACCTACGTGTCATGTTACTTTGGTTAAGTGTTGCCTTCTTGTGTTAACTTAACTCTACTACAAATCAAGTTATATTGGTTAAGTGTTGCCCTCTTATTTTAACTTAATTTTTCCATAAATCAAGTTATATTGGTTAAGTGTTTCTAAATTTACTTAACCTCACACACTTGTCTAATTAACATGTTATAAAGGCTAAGTGTTCTAAATTTACTTAACCTCACCCACTTGTCTAATTAACATGTTTTAATGGTTAAGTGTTCTAAATTTACTTAACCTCACCCACTTGTCTAATTAACATGTTATAACGGTTAAGTGTTCTAAATTTATTTAACCTCATCCACTAGTCTAATTAACATGTTATAACACTTAAGTGTTCTAAATTTACTTAACCTCACCCATCAGTTTAGTTAACATGTTGAATTGGTTAAGTGTTTCCTTAATTGACTTAAGCCTACCAATCTTGACTTAGCTTTATCAAAGCACCAACCACTCACATTAGACAGGTATTGTTGTGGTCACTGGATGTGCCGGTCAGTTCCGGGTAGTTTTACACCACAACTCAGTCTAACCTCGGGTCCTTTTTGGGCTCAATGCACTAACCACCCACATTAGAAAGGTATTGTTGTGGTCACTGGATGTGCCGGTCGGTTCCAGGCAGTTTTCCACAATAACTTGGTCTAACCTCGTGTTAGGCATATTCGTCTTTTCTAAATTTACATATTTATCCTTTTATGCTTATTTGTAAATTTGTCAACAATTTATTGTCATGGCCCACTTTCCCTCTAATTCAAGTTCATGGTTTTTGGCATTAAAACTCTACCATTTTTATGCCACTCGTTAATTACATGACTATGAGCCAAATATGTCAGTTATGTGTAATTTCCAAGTTTTTCCCAACGTTACCCCCGTTGTACTTTCGCGTTAATCACATAAAGTCATTGGGCCCACAAATTAGCCCAATTTATAAACAAGAGGTAAAATAAGAGAACATTTAATCAAACATATGTCATGTAAATTTAAATTAACATGTCTCACGAAACTTGCAATTAGATTGGATAGAACTAGCATAAGCCTAAGCATGTGAACATGTAGATCTAGGCATAGGTGAACACAACTTGGTTTATAAACTAGCATAATTTAGGAGAATCATGAGATCTACATTCCAAAGCATGTATAAGTTTAACTTTAACATGTAGATGTGAACTAGATCTAACAATAATGATCATATGAACTTGCATGAATCCACTTTACAAACTTGCATATAAATATAGATCTAATTTTTGGATCTAACACAGAACATGAAACTTACATATGAACACACACACACACACACACACACACACACATATATATATATATATACACACACACACACATATATATAGACCTTGACTTGGGTCTAACATAAAAGATGTATCTTGTATATGAACATATATATAGATCCTGACTAACATAAAACATGTATCTTGCATACGAACATATATATAAATCTTTACTAACATAAAACATGTATCTTGCATATGAACTTGCAAATTTTATCTGTGCAACATGAACCACAAGGATATGAATTTACATAAAACTATACAACTTAAGCTTGGCATGTAGTGGTGAACTTGCAAATTAGATCTATCATAAAGGCATATGGATCTAACATATAAAGTAGTAGATCTAAACATATAAGGTCGTAGATCTAAACATGTATGCATAATGGCTCTAAACAGTTAGGCATAAACGACATGACTTAGCCTAAAACATGTATGTATCATAATATCACCAAATATACATATGATAATTTCATTCCCAAATTCCTATACAACATCACAGGTTTACTCGCCAATTTCCACATAACATGATAGGTTCAATAGACCATAATAGTTCATAGGCATATATGATAGAATAGACATGAATAAACATGAATCAGCATCACATACAACTTGATGCAATTCTATTTTACAATTCATTACAAATCATGTCTTTAATTTATTCACATCTGAAAGATAACCATACTTACAATCAAAAGGAAAAACTTGATTTCAGGGATCTGTATTCTGAAATTGAATTGCTCGCCTTTGATGTAGATCGTTGAATTCCCTTAGTTGAATTAGATTAGTTTTAATTTGATTTTGGTTTTAGTGGCGGCTAGGTTTAGATGAGAGTGAATAATTGAATTAGGTTTTAGGTTTAGGGTCTTTATATAGTTGTAGAGAGTGTTTTAGGACCATTAGATTAACCCTGAACCATGAGAACCAATCAGATGCCACATCTGCCTTAGAGCGAATCGGCCCACGGGTTAACAACCAAACACCCTGAATCAACCCCTAGTCGACCCAGCAAGGCTCGGGTCGACCTCAAAAATGGGCCGGTTCAGTTATTCCCCCTCCCGATTCGCTGTTTTGAACTTTTTTGCATATTTATTTATTTAATTTTTATATATATCCATATATATATTTTTCTCATATGCATACAAACTTCAAGGCTTAATAACTTCTTCATAAGGTATCCGTTTTAAGAAAACCAAATGTCTATCTTGACCAAAATTTTGAGACGAACATAATAGCGCAACCCAATTCACTTAATTCTTGTTCTAAAAATTAAGTTTTCTTGAATTTGTTAATTTTAATATTCTCAGAAATTTCGGGGTGTTACATTCTCCCCTCCTTAAGGGATTTCGTCACCGAAGTCTTCATGTTAAGAAGAATGCATCCTAACATCCAATCATCCATATACTCATCCATCATCCACAAGCATCCATTGTCCTTAAAAGACTTCTAATGCCATATGAACATATGCAAAGTGTGTGTATATGTAATAACCCGGAAATCTGGGCCAATTTAAAAAATTTATTTTGGCAATTTTAGCGAATTTTGGATATTTAAAACGAATTATTTTAAATAATAACGATCAGAAATTTATTTTGAATAGAATTCGAATGAATATATTTATATAGATCGTCGTTAGAATATAAATATTTATTTTAAATTATAAAAGGAATTGAAAATGGTGCGGTAGTTCGATAATTCGATTTCAAACTTCAATTGAATGTATCGGGTGCAAAATAAACCGGATTTTAGTGAAACCAAAAATAATAGGATCTATTTGTTAATATCTTTCCAACGAATCCGAAAAATCAAAATTTCATAGCGGGGATAAAAAGATATGTCCGGTTGAAAATTCTGAATAGTCGCTATAGAATTCAGGCCCTTAAAAATGGAAATTTGGCAAAGGAAAACGCGTTTGACCAGTTTTAGTTGATTTTAATCGACTGGAAAATGGCCATTTTTCAAACGGTCTCAGAATTCGACGAAATTAGTTTTGTTAGGACCGTAACGTCAATACGAAGCTAGAAAATATTTTTTTGGAATTTTTCGAGTTAGTATGTGATCCCAGTAAATTTAAATGTACGTTTAAAATTAAATATAATGATTTAAATGTAAATTCAACGGAAACTGGTCAAAATGATCGAATCAGCCTACGATACATATCCCATTGTGTTCGGAATGGGGGTAAAACGCTAGGGACGACAGGCGGTGGGTCTCGTTTCGAGTTCGAATTAAGAAGTTGCTTTAGGGGTTAATTAAAAATTAAATAATAAAAAAAACTCCCTCTCTCCTATTTTACAGTCAACCCACCCCCCCTTCACTTCTTCTTCCCCCGGTTCATTTACAATCAGAAATAAAAAAAAGGAAAAAAATTAGCAGAGCACGAAGTCGACGCCCCCTTGGCCTCACCTCGCGCCGCCGGAAACCACCCCGCTCCTCCTCCCTCCATTGAACAACTCGTAACCCCAAAAAAAACCTAGCGTCCAACCCCCCCCTGCCTCGCGAGGTCCCCCAGGCCGTCGGAGCTCCACCATTCGCAACCGATTTTCTGGCGCTGAGATGCTTCGGGTTCTCTTGGTTCAGGGCGCCAGTGGGGGAGGCCAGACCGCGTCGAGGGGGCATCACAGATCCTGGTCCGGTCCCTTGGTTCAGCGGCGCATTGTAGGTTCTCTGATCGAAGGAGAACGATAGTTTTGAGGTTCCTGGGGTTTTCAACAGTAAAAAGACTTGCAATGTAAATGTTTAAACCCCTTTATTAATTAAAATGGTATTGTTTTGTTATAGAATAGAATTGGTTTTTAAATTAGTTAAAGATGGGATTTCTTTTTTAAAAAAATTTAGTGAAAGGTTATATTTTTAAAGTCAGAAAGGTAGGATTTTGAATCGAGTAAAAATTCGATTTTTATATATTGAATAGCAAAGTAAAAATTCGATTTTTATATATTGAATAGCAAAGTAAAAACTCGATTTTTATATATCGAATAGCGAAGTAAAAATGTGATTTTTACATATGTAGAGAATACGAGCAAAGAAAGTGACAAGAGGCGAGAACGGCGAAGATTTCTACAAAGAAGAGTCAAGGCGTTTGATTTAGCTATTCGGTGAGAACTTCTCACTTTTAATTTTATTTCTAGTTAAAATATATACTAGGATGTAGACGGTGTTTAGTAGCACCCGACACCCGTCGTCCACAGACCATGGACGGCTTGTATGCTTGTTTGTATGATTTTGATGTGTAGTTGATTGTGTGATGTGATGTGAAATGAAATAAAATATTTATATAGTTAAAAATATTTTATAGTTAAAAATAGAATTTTTAACATGTATATGAAAGGAAATAAAAATAAACTAATCAGACGATTTGTTTATATACACACATTTGACTGATATTGATTAGGACGATAAATTTTACACATCGCCCAACTGCACAAATAAAATCTGTGTTTGATTGTTTGAAACCCCACACGGGTATTGGGATGATATATGACATACACTAATCCCAATAGTTAGTTGTATGTCGACCGATTGATTGACAGACTGTTATAAGCGTTAAATATTAATACTCGATGCTTATACAGTGTAGAATGCACTTTGGATGATGGTTGATTATTCATCGTTGTTATTGTATACATGTGTTGTAGAAAATCCGTATAATTAACATTATATGGTAATTGATTGGGCTTCATTCAATATTTGAAATAGAAATATTTGAATAGAAATATTTGAAAAAGAAATATTTGAAATAGAACATTTGAAAATAGAAATATATGAAGCCGTGTTGATTAGATTGATGCCATTTTGACGTGAACGATATTTATATTGATTTTATAATGAATATCGATTTTATTCATTTTATAATGAATCTCGAAAGTGATTTCAAAATCTGATATTTTGAAAAGAATTGAAATTCAAACTGAATTTGAATTGAATTGAATAGAAAACGAATTCGAATTGAATTGAATTGAAAACGAATTCGAATTGAATTGAATAGAAAACGAATTCGAATTGAATAGAATAGAAAACGAATTCGAATTGAATTGAAAACGAATTCGAATTGAATTGAATTGAAAACGAATTCGAATTGAATTGAATAGAAAACGAATTCGAGTTGGATTGAATAGAAAACGAATTTGAATTGAATTTAATAGAAAACGAATTTGAATTGAATAGAAATCGAATTCGAATTGAATTGAAAAAGAATTCGAATTGAATTGAATAGAAGACGAATTCGAATTGAATTTAACAGAAAACGAATTTGAATTGAATAAAAAACGAATTCGAATTGAATTGAAAACGAATTCGAATTGAATTGAATAGAAAACGAATTCGAATTGAATTGAATAGAAAACGAATTTGAATTGAATTTAATAGAAAACGAATTCAAATTGAATAGAAAACGAATTCGAATTGAATTGAATTGAAAACGAATTTGAATTGAATCGAATAGAAAACAAATCTGAATTGAATTAAAAACGAATAGAAATTGAACTGAAATTGATTTGAAATGAATTTAAAACGAATTTATATTGGAATATTCAATTTTGATTTGAAATTGAATATGAAGTTGAAACCGTTTTGAAAATGAATTTAAAACGATTTATAAAGCATGTTTTGAATTGAAATCGACGAAGTATATATTATATATATATAATATAATGGTCTAAATAGAACGCGCCGTGCCGCGGCAGTTCGCGAATTTCGACCATTGACTTCGAATGGATATTGCGGGAGATCCGACCGTCGGATTCTCCTAAAACCGGAACCGTTGGGTTCGTATCGAAAAGAGCTTTCTAGCGAATATTAAAAATTTGAAATCTAACGGTTGGATTTGGAATTATGTCCAAATCAAATTTGGAAAAGGCTGCTGTAAGTGCAGTTCGATGGCCGTTGATGGAAATCGACTGTACAGGCCTTGATAAAATTATTAAAAATAATAATAATTTGTGTAAAATCATAAGAAATGATTTGTGAAGGATTGGGATGAAAAACTCCATATTTGAAGGGATAAAAATAGACTTTTATCGAAATGAACTAGTTTTGAACTAGAATAATAATTTATTTATTTTTAAAATAAATAAAGTGGATTTGAAATGGTTTTGAAAATAACCTGGATTTTCAATATATAGATTGGAAATGGATTTGAATCGATATTGTCTTCGGAATATTTCGATGTGGGATTTTGTGATTATACTGGTATTGTTATGGGAAATTTAAAAGATATATTTATATCGTTATTTCCAATACGATATTTGTTGGTCATAGAATTTGATATTGAATATAAGCCGATATATTTTCTATTCAGA
Organism: Allium sativum; assembly: GCA_030737875.1. NCBI lineage: Eukaryota > Viridiplantae > Streptophyta > Magnoliopsida > Asparagales > Amaryllidaceae > Allium > Allium sativum. The sequence continues at coordinate 329,730,451 of CM060926.1, forward strand.
ACCTTGTATTTAATATCAAATGGGATTTTGGGTTTGTCGTGAATGGCGTCTTCATTAACACTGTTCTTAAGCCCAATTGAGAAAAAGATTAAATCTTTTATTTAGATTTAATGATGTGTACCAATTAAATAATATTTAATTGGAATTGAATTGGTATTGATTTTTGGGTTTATCGTGAACAGTGTTTTAAATAACACTTTTCTTTAACCCGATAATTAACAGAATGTGATTTTGGGTTGTCGTGAACGGTATCTTCAATAATACTGTTCTTACATCCAAAGGAGTTAAGGAAATCAGAAACTAACTGGATATTAGTTAAGTTGAATGGTTTCTGGGGTATTGATCTGATGTTGGTTTCGGCCTTCGGGGTTAATACTTAGGGAAATGCTCACTTGATAATTTATGGTTAGGGTCTGATTGAAATGTAATGTGATTTTGGGTTTATAGTGAACCGTGTTTTAAATGACACTGATTCTTTAACCCAGTTAAAGATTAAAACTAAGTGGAGTTTTAATGAATCTTTAATTAGATTGAAAAGATCGAGAATGGAGTATCACCAGTTTTGCTCCAAAGCGATAGTTAAATCTTTAATTAGATTTGGACGTGGAATGGTGATTAATTTTACAGATAACACCGTGGTATTAGATACGGAGTATTACCAGTTTTGCTTCATGGGATGAATAGGTTGGGATTGGGAAATAAAATAAATAATTACTTCGGTGTGGTTCGCTAATCCCGACTAGTTTGGAAAACCATAATTTGGTTTGAAATGATATCCAAAGGAAGATTAAAGAATAAATTTTAAAGAATTTATCTTTGATAAATTAATGGGAACCTTTCCCTAAGAACGTGAAATTTAGAAACTAACTGTAGGTTAGCTAAGAAGAATGGTTTCCTGGGTATTGATCTGATGTTGGTTTCGGCCTTCGGGGTTAATATTTGGGGAATTGTTCCCTTGCTAATTTACGGTTAGTGGCTGATGAATTGGAATGAGGCATATGTTGTGATTGTGTAACATTTGTTTACTATATACGCGGGTTGTTCGGAAAGGCCGGGTTTATACCCATTTTGAATAACCGATTCGACGATAAGTCGAAGATGATGACGGTGGTCGAAGACCGGAAGTCTTCACATCGTTTGGGTGATTACTGATGATCTTGATTGGGCTGTACACCTAAGATGAGGGAATCAGTTGGTGGTCGTCTAGACGTACTTGGAGATCGACGGATATGCGAGGAAAGTGCCTCCGGTTTCGTTCAGACCTAGAACGGACTTGTAAATGGATGGTGTGTCTGACATTGTATTCCTTTATATTGTATTCATTGATCTCTGCTAAATATAAATCTGTTTGGCGGCGGGGAATTTATTCTCTTGCTTAACGCCCTTCTCTGAGACATACGAGCTCAGAGGTTATATATTGGCAGAAATCAGTGGTACGATGTGGATTGATAGTGTGGCATGCTGAGATGCAGTGATGTTACAAAAAGGAATTTCGCTCGATCTGAATCAGTCGCTAAACCAACCCAGATTTCCGGGTTATTACAATCTCCCCCACTTAAAACTTTTCGTCCCCGAAAAGGAACAAAGCCGAAAGTTGTTTCACAAATCAACTCAACTTCCAGTGTTTTCACTACAGCTTAAGTTCTTCAACTTTTCAGTTTCTAAGAACTATTCAAAAATTTCAAAATTTTGGCTAACACCCTAAATTTTAGAAAAATTTCGCCATAACCTCCCCTGCACTGGGAGCACGGGAAAATCCCGAAATTGCCATATAGGCCCTCTGATCTCAAAAAGAAAAAGAAAAAGCCAAGCGGCTAGCCAATCGGCTCATAAAATCATCATCACCCAAACAAAACAGTAAATTATAGTAAATATGTACCTATTTGTCGGGCAAACAATTTTATTCTTCTGCTCTAGCCTCTTTGCTATGACCTGTTCAATGTAAGTACAAGTATATGCAAGCAAATGCGACCAATTTCAGTACAATTCAATATTTGATACAATTAGGCGTAACGGTTCAAAATTATCAAACAAATAAACAAACAACACAAACATCAATCAATTAGTGGATTAATGTTTCAAATTCATAATTTTGATACATATACATATACAGAAAATCATGTTTTTGATGCTAATTCACAATGATAAGCCCTATCTAATTTCGGTTCTCACACCAGTCAATTGGAAATATATAGAAATCTCACTTTCGAAACTCTAAAATAAATACTGGCGATGGTGCCCCGCCACCAGAATTATCCCCGGGCACTAGAGGGGTTCTATATCTACCCAGTATGTTAAAACTTCGAATACACGTTCGCAAGACATATATGCAAAAAAAAAAATTATATATTGGATTGTCCAAATTTATATAAATAAATAATCAAATACGAATAATTGATTTAAATTTTAAAACAAAATTGTTTTCATTTTAAAAATATACTCTTCACGCTCGTTCCAGGATACCACTGATCCCATCTCTAACGAGTCATTCCCATTGGATATTACTAATCCAATATCTGATGAATTCTTTCGTATGGTTCTAATGTGCCTTGTTCTCTAGAGCTCTGTAAACCAAAGCTCTGATACCAACTGTAACGAAAAGGAATTTCGCTCGATCCGAATCAGTCGCTAAACCGACCCAGATTTCCGGGTTATTACAAGTGATCCAGACTTTTGTTGAAAAGCAAAGTTTGGTGGATGATGATCAAAGCGCAGCTTTAATATAGCATGGCTTTGTGTATAGCGTTGATTCGCGAGCCTCACATCCCGATATGGTGGTAAACTGATGGTTTGATCAGTATGCTTTTTAGTGGATGGGAACCTTAGTGGTGTCGTGGATTCGGTCGACCAAGATGAGCTTAGTGCTCAGGGATAAATAGAGTAAGCGGTGTTTTCTCTCGCTGGGACGTAAGCCGCGGTGATACTCTGATCCCAAAAGTGCGGATGTGCAGACGGTGTTTTCTCTTGTTGGGACGTAAGTCGTGGGGAATTGCATTACGCGATCGATCTTTCGAATCAGGAGCCACCATGACGGAAATCCAATTTCTAATACGCAATATTGCGGTTTTAATTGTAGAACTAGTATGGCGACATGATATATGGTACCCATGCCGTCTATGATTGATACTTATGATTTGAAGTTGTTTTACATGCTATGCACTTATAGTAGTATCAAATGATTTGTTTTAAACGTACTAAGCATGTTTGGTTATTATAAGGGAAAACCCTATCCCCCGGCTTGCGTTGCATTGTGTGATAGGACCTGGGTCTTATAATAGCTTCATTTTTTCCAAAAAGCATTGCGCTGTTTTGTTATATGCACTAGTATTCTTGGGACGAAACCCGTTCCGTGTTATACGGCGTGGTCCCTTGATTTACCTTACTTTGAAAATAAAGATTAATAATTGTTTTAGTTCTCACACCAGTCACATGACTGACCTGGAGTTTATTGTTTTAACCTAAACTCTGGGTGCCCTTATTTTGACACGAGCAGCTAGTAGTTTTGGTTTTGCAGATTTATATTCACAGGATCCTGGTTTACAGCTGGAATGATATCCGGAAAGCTTTGTATCCGTATATCTCTTCTAGTTGTGTATTGTATTATTTTCCGCTGCTATGTAATTTATTGTAATCTCTGATAATTTGTGATGTATATTATTTATTCATACTCTGTATATTCTTGTATTCTGATGGAATTGTTGTAATTAACAATGAAATATTCTTCCGTTTGCGTTCTGATTTGTTTTGTCCTCACAGTAATTCGTTCTTTCTCATCTCTTCGGAGACCGGGGAAGTTCGGGTCGCTTCATTTGGTATCAGAGCTTTGGTTTACAAAGCTCAGAGAACAAGGCACATTAGAACCATACGAAAGAATTCATCAGAGATTGGATTAGTAATATCCAACGAGAATGACTCATTAGAGATAGGATCAGTAGTATCCTAGAACGAGTGTGAAGAGTAGTGTTTTTGATAAATAAAAGTGAAAACAATTTTTGTTTTGAAAATTTAAATCAATTATGCGTATTTGATTATTTATTTATGTTGAATTTGGACAATCCAGTATATATAGATTTTGCATATACGTCTGATCCACGTGTATTCAAAGTTTTAATATACTGGATAGATATAAAGTCACACTCTAGTCGCCCGGAGATGATTCATTTGATGACTACGTAGCATCAACAGTTTCGAAGGTGTGATGTTTATATATTTCCAATTGACTGGTGCAAGAACCAAAATTAGATAGGGCTTATTGTTGTGATTTGGCATCAAAAATGTGATTTTTGACTATATAACAAAATTATGCGTTTGAAATGCTAATCAACTAATTGATTGATGGTTGTGTTGTTTGATTATTGTTGGATTAATTAAAATTTGAACCAATTAGTCAAATTGTACCAAAAAGTGAGTTGTATGGGAAATTTGTCGCATTTGCTTGCATATACATGTACTTACATTGAACAGGTCATAGCAAGGAGGCTAGAGCAGAGAAATAAAATTGTTTGCCTGACAAATAGGTACATGTTTATCATAATTTACTGTTTTGTTTGGGTGATGATGATTTTATGAGCCGATTGGCTAGCCGCTTGGCTTTTTCTTTTTCTTTTTTGAGATTAGAAGACCTGTATGGCACTTTCGGGATTTTCCCGTGCTCCCGGTGCAGGGGAGGTTATGGTGAAATTTTTCGAAAATTTAGGGTGTTAGCCAAATTTTTGAAAAATTTGAAAAGTTCTTAGAAACTGAAAAGTTGAAGAACTTAAGCCGTAATCAAAACAATGAAAGTTGAGTTGGTATTTAAAACAACTTTCGGCTTCGTTCCTTTTCGGGGACGAAAAGTTTTAAGTGGGGGAGATTGTAATAACCCGTAAATCTGGGCCAATTTAAATTTTTTATTTTGGCAATTTTAGCGAATTTTGGATATTTAAAATGAATTATTTTAAATAATAATGACAAGAAATTTATTTTGAATAGAATTCGAACGAATATATTTATATAGATCGTCGTTAGAATATAAATATTTATTTTAAATTATAAAAGGAATTGAAAATGGCGCGGTAGTTCGATAATTCGATTTCAAACTTCAATTGAATGTACCGGGTGCAAAATAAACCGGATTTTAGTGAAACAAAAAATAATAGGATCTATTTGATAATATCTTTCCAACGAATCTGAAAAATCAAAATTTCATAGAGGGCATAAAAAGATATGTCCAGTTGAAAATTCTGAATAGTCGCTATAGAATTCTGGCCCTTAAAATGGAAATTTTGCAAACGACCTCGGATTTCGACGAAACCACTTTTGTTGGATCCGGGATGTCAAGTTATTACTAGGTGTCAAATTTCATAATTTTTTGAATCCATATGTGAGCGTGGGAAAGGAAAACGCGTTTGACCAGTTTTAGTTGATTTTAATCGACTGGAAAATGGCCATTTTCCAAACGGTCTCAGAATTCGACGAAATTAGTTTTGTTAGGACCGTATCGTCAATACGAAGCTAGAAAATATTTTTCTGGAATTTTTCGAGTTAGTATGTGATCCTAGTAAATTGAAATGTACGTTTAAAATTAAATATAATGACTTAAATGTAAATTCAACGGAAACTGGTCGAAATGATCGAATCAGCCTACGATACATATACCATTGTGTTCGGAATCGGGGTAAAACACTAGGGACGACAGGCGGTGCGTCTCATTTCGAGTTCGAATTAAGAAGTTGCTTTAGGGGTTAATTAAAAATTAAATAATAATAAAAAACTCCCTCTCTCCTATTTTACAGTCAACCCCCCCCCCCCCCTTCACTTCTTCTTCCCCCGATTCATTTACAATCAGAAATAAAAAAAAAGGAAAAAAATTAGCAGAGCACGAAGTCGACGCCCCCATTCGATCGACGCCCCCTTGGCCTCACCTCGCGCTGCCGGAAACCCCCCTGCTCCTCCTCCCTCCGTTGAACACCTCGTAACCCCAAAAAAAACCTAGCGTCCTACCCCGCCTCTGCCTCGCGAGGTCCCCCAGGCCGTCGGAGCTCCACCATTCGCACCCGATTTTCTGGCGCTGAGATGCTCCGGGTTCTCTTGGTTCAGGGCGCCAGTGGGGGAGGCCAGACCGCGTCGAGGGGGCATCACAGATCCTGGTCCGGTCCCTTCGTTCAGCGGCGCACTGTAGGTTCTCTGATCGAAGGAGAACGATAGTTTTGAGGTTCCTGGGGTTTTCAACAGTAAGAAGACTTGCAATGTAAATGTTTAAACCCCTTTATTAATTAAAATGGTATTGTTTTGTTATAGAATAGAATTGGTTTTTAAATTAGTTAGAGATATGATTTCTTTTTTTTTTAAATTAGTGAAAGGTTATATTTTTAAATCTAGAAAGGATATATTTTTAAAGTCAGAAAGGTAGGATTTTGAATCGAGTAAAAATTCGATTTTTATATATTGAATAGCAAAGTAAAAATTTGATTTTTATATATTGAATAGCAAAGTAAAAACTCGATTTTTATATATCGAATAGCGAATTAAAAATGTGATTTTTACATATGTAGAGAATACGGGCAAAGAAAGTGACAAGAGGCGAGAACGGCGAAGATTTCTACAAAGAAGAGTCGAGGCGTTTGATTTAGCTATTCGGTGAGAACTTCTCACTTTTAATTTTATTTCTAGTTAAAATATATACTAGGATGCAGACGGTGTTTAGTAGCACCCGACACCCGTCGTCCACAGACCATGGACGGCTTGTATGCTTGTTTGTATGATTTTGATGTGTAGTTGATTGTGTGATGTGAAATGAAATAAAATATTTATATAGTTAAAAATATTTTATAGTTAAAAATAGAATTTTTAACGCATATATGAAAGGAAATAAAAATAAACAAATCGGACGATTTGTTTATATACACACATTTGACTGATATTGATTGGGACGATAAATTTTACACATCACCCAACTGCACAAATAAAATCTGTGTTTGATTGTTTGAAACCCCACACGGGTATTGGGATGATATATGACATACACTAATCCCAATAGTTAGTTGTATGTCGATCGATTGATTGACAGACTGTAATAAGCGTTAAATATTTATATTCGATGCTTATACAGTGTAGAGTGCACTTTGGATGATGGTTGATTATTCATCGTCGTTATTGTATACATGTGTTGTAGAAAATACATATAATTAACATTATATGGTAATTGATTGGGCTTCATTCAATATTTGAAATAGAAATATTTGAATAGAAACATTTGAAAAAGAAATATTTGAAATAGAATATTTGAAAATAGAAATATATGAAGCCGTGTTGATTAGATTGAAGCCATTTTGACGTGAACGATATTTATATCGATTTTATAATGAATATCGATTTTATTCATTTTATAATGAATCTCGAAAGTGATTTATCTGATATTTTGAAAAGAATTGAAATTCAAACTGAATTTGAATTGAATTGAATAGAAAACGAATTCGAATTGAATTGAGTTGAAAACGAATTCGAAATTAATTGAATAGAAAACGAATTCGAATTGAATTGAATAGAAAACGAATTCGAATTGGATTGAATTGAAAACGAATTCGAATTGAATTGAATTGAAAACGAATTCGAATTGAATTGAATAGAAAACGAATTCGAATTGGATTGAATAGAAAACGAATTTGAATTGAATTTAATAGAAAACGAATTTGAATTGAATAGAAAACGAATTCGAATTGAATTGAATTGAAAACGAATTCGAATTGAATTGAATAGAAAACGAATTCGAATTGAATTTAATAGAAAACGAATTTGAATTGAATAGAAAACGAATTCGAATTGAATTGAAAACGAATTCGAATTGAATTGAATAGAAAACGAATTCGAATTGAATTGAATAGAAAACGAATTTGAATTGAATTTAATAGAAAACGAATTTGAATTGAATAGAAAACGAATTCGAATTGAATTGAAAACGAATTTGAATTGAATCGAATAGAAAACAAATCTGAATTGAATTGAATTCAATTGAAAACGAATTGAAATTGAATTGAAATCGATTTGAAATGAATTTAAAACGAATTTATATTGGAATATTCAATTTTGATTTGAAATTGAATATGAAGTTGAAACCATTTTGAAAATGAATTTAAAATGATTTATAAAGCATGTTTTGAATTGAAATCAACGAAGTATATATTATATATATTATATATATAATATAATGGCCTGAATAGAACGCGTCGCACCGCGGCAGTTCGCGAATTTCGACCATTGACTTCGAGTGGATATTGCGGGAGATCCGACTGTCGGATTCTCCTAAAACCGGAATCGTTGGGTTCGTATCGAAAAGAGCTTTCTAACGAATATTAGAAATTTGAAATCGAACGGTTGGATTTGGAATTATGTCCAAATCAAATTTGGAAAAGGTCGATGTAAGTGCAGTTCGATGGTCGTTTATGGAAATCGACTGTACAGGCCTTGATAAAATTATTAAAAATAATAATAATTTGTGTAAAATCATAAGAAATGATTTGTGAAGAATTGGGATGAAAAACTCCATATTTGAAGGGATAAAAATAGATTTTTATCGAAATGAACTAGTTTTGAACTAGAATAATAATTTATTTATTTTTAAAATAAATAAAGTGGATTTGAAATGGTTTTGAAAATAACCAGGATTTTCAATATATAGATTGGAAATGGATTTGAATCGAAATTGTCTTCGGAATATTTCGATGTGTGATATGATTATACAGGTATTGTTATGGGAAATTTGAAAGATATATTTATATCGTTATTTCCAATAAGATATTTGTTGGTCGTAGAATTTGATATTCAATATAAGCCTATATATTTTCTATTCAGAGCCTTGTATTTAATATCAAATGGTATTTTGGGTTTGTCGTGAATGGCGTCTTCATTAACGCTGTTCTTAAGCCCAGTTGAGAAAAAGATTAAATCTTTTATTTAGATTTAATGAAGTGTACCAATTAAATAATATTTAATTGGAATTGAATTGGTATTGATTTTTGGGTTTATCGTGAACAGTGTTTTAAATAACACTTTTCTTTAACCCAATAATTAATAGAATGTGATTTTGGGTTGTCTTGAACGGTATCTTCAATAATACTGCTCTTAGATCCAAAGGAGTTAAGGAAATCAGAAACTAACAGGAGATTAGTTAAGTTGAATGGTTTCTGGGGTATTGATCTGATGTTGGTTTCGGCCTTCGGGGTTAATACTTAGGGAATTGCTCACTTGCTAATTTATGGTTAGGGTCTGATTGAAATGTAATGTGATTTTGGGTTTATAGTGAACCGTGTTTTAAATGACACTGATTCTTTAACCCAGTTAAAGATTAAAACTAAGTGGAGTTTTAATGAATCTTTAATTAGATTGAAAAGATCGAGAATGGAGTATCACCAGTTTTGCTCCAAAGCGATAGTTAAATCTTTAATTAGATTTGGACGTGGAATGGTAATTAATTTTACCGATAACACCGTGGTATTACATATGGAGTATTACCAGTTTTGCTTCATGGGATGAATAGGTTGGGATTGGGAAATAAAATAAATAATTACTTCGGTGTGGTTCGCTAATCCCGACTAGTTTGGAAAACCATAATTTGGTTTGAAATGATATCCAAAGGAATATTAAAGAATAAATTTTAAAGAATTTATCTTTGATAAAATTAATGGGAACCTTTCCCTAAGAACATGAAATTTAGAAACTAACTGTAAGTTAGCTAAGAAGAATGGTTTCCTGGTTATTGATCTGATGTTGGTTTCGGCCTTCGGGGTTAATATTTGGGGAATTGTTCCCTTGCTAATTTACGGTTAGTGACTGATGAATTAGAATGAGGCGTATGTTGTGATTGTGTAACATTTGTTTACTATATACACGGGTTGTTCGTAAAGGCCGGGTTTATACCCATTCTGAATAACCGATTCGACGATAAGTCGAAGATAATGATGGTGGTCGAAGACTGGAAGTATTCACATCGTTTGGGTGATTACTGATGATCTTGATTGGCTGTACACCCAAGATGAGGGAATCAGTTGGTGGTCGTCTAGACGTACTTGGAGATCGACGGATATGCGAGGAAAGTGCCTCCGGTTTCATTCAGAACTAGAACGGACCTGTAAATGGATGGTGTGTCTGACATTGTATTCCTTTATATTGTATTCATTGATCTCTGCTAAATATATATATTTTTGGCGGCGGGGAATTTATTCTCTTGCTTAACGCCCTTCTCTGAGACATACGAGCTCAGAGGTTATATATTGGTAGAAATCAGTGGTACGATATGGATTGATAGTGTGGCATGCTGAGATGCAGTGATCCAGACTTTTGTTGAAAAGCAAAGTTTGGTGGATGATGATCAAAGCGCAGCTTTAATATAGCATGGCTTTGTGTATAGCGTTGATTCGCGAGCCTCACATCCCGGTATGGTGGTAAACTGATGGTTTGATCAGTATTCTTTTTAGTGGATGGGCACCTTAGTGGTGTCGTGGATTCGGTCGACCGAGATGAGCTTAGTGCCCAGGGATAGACAGAGTAAGCGGTGTTTTCTCTCGCTGGGACGTAAGCCGCGGTGATACTCTGGTCCCAAAAGTGCGGATGTGCAGACGGTGTTTTCTCTTGTTGGGACGTAAGCCGTGGGGAATTGCATTACGCGATCGATCTTTCGAATCAGGAGCCACCCTGACGGAAATCCAATTTCTAATACGCAATATTGCGGTTTTAATTGTAGAACTAATATGGCAACATGATATATGGTACCCATGCCGTCTATGATTGATACTTATGATTTGAAGTTGTTTTACACGCTATGCACTTATAGTAGTATCAAATGATTTGTTTTAAACGTACTAAGCATGTTTGGCTATTATAAGGGAAAAACCCTATCCCCCGGCTTGTGTTGCATTGTGTGATAGGACCTGGGTCTTATAATAGCTTCATTTTTTCCAAAAAGCATTGCGCTATTTTGTTATATGCACTAGTATTCTTGGGAGAAAACCCGTTCCGTGTTATACGGCGTGGTCCCTTGATTTACCTTACTTTGAAAATAAAGTTTAATAACTGTTTTAGTTCTCACACCAGTCACATGACTAACCTGGAGTTTATTGTTTTAACCTAAACTCTGGGTGCCCTTATTTTGACACGGGCAGCTAGTAGTTTTGGTTTTGCAGATTTATATTCACCGGATCCTGGTTTACAGCTGGAATGATATCCGGAAAGCTTTGTATTCGTATATCTCTTCTAGTTGTGTATTGTATTATTTTCCGCTGCTATGTAATTTATTGTAATCTCTGATAATTTGTGATGTATATTATTTATTCATACTCTGTATATTCTTGTATTCTGATGGAATTGTTGTAATTAACATTGAAATATTCTCCCGTTTGCGTTCTGATTTGTCTTGTCCTCATAGTAATTCATTCTTTCTCATCTCTTCGGAGACCGGGGAAGTTCGGGTCGCTTCAGTATATGTCTCTTATGTAGTGCAAAATTAGGCGGTCTACTGATCCAATTGACCTCCTTAATGCGAATCATGAGAGTGTCATGCGTCCAATATGTATGCAAATATCCCTAATCATGTAAATACTATATGTGTGCATATTCACTCATCCATATGCAACATCCATATGATAACACATCAAGTTTCAATCCATATACAAATACATTCATATGCATAAGCAATATGAAAGTGACTGAGCCGATCTAGTGCCTAACGTGTGTATATGCATCCACGAGCAACCACTAGCAAACACTTGCAACCACTTGCAACCATCAATCATAACATGTCTCAAACACATATTTTCATCCATTGGCTTCTACCTAAGGATCGAGGATAGGACCGAGAGGATATACTTAAAAGATAAAGACTAGCATGCAAATAAATATTACAGAAAAAGGTGGAATCAAGGATATACCCTCAAAAAGGGTATGATGCGCGTATCTAGTCTTCTGTCTTCTAAGTCGCATCTTCTTTGAGCTTCACTCCACTGTACCTTAACTAATTTAACTTCACGATTGTGAAGCTTCTTGACCTCCATTTCCAAAACCCACTAGTAAATATAGGACCTCGATCATCTACTATGCTAGAGGGTATCCAATGTTGTCGAACTATCTTTCCAAGATAAACAGAAGTTAACCATGATACCAAGTGTATATACTAAGATGATTAAAGGTCTCTCTTCTACTTGGCTTATCCCTCATGTCACAAATCTGAGGGTCGATATCTCTCACGCAAACCATCCTAGTCGAACTTGGCATCCCTCAAGTACAAGCCCCAAAGGCCTAAACCAATATCAGACAAGCACCCAAGGAATACCTCCTCCAAATTTGGACAATTTATGTGAGATGATACTAGTAAAATAACCAAACAATTGAGCATTTAACCGACTCTGGCTATCCTCGCCAATCCTACTCCAAAACTATCGTTGATTGCATAACAGGCTTTGCATTGTCAACTATATATATGCGGAAGTCTATCTCGAGTTTTTAGGGGGAAAACTCCTAACCTTAATCAAAAAAACATCTACGTACTGATGGACTACTCTAACAGATCGAAAATCGTTGATAAATACATAAAGTGATTCTAGGTAGCTAAGACAAACTGATCCCTTAGGATCGCACGAAATTTCGGGGGTATTCCCGAGGCAAGTCGAAAGTCTAACTATCCTCCTTTCACAATTACTAGCTAACTAATCCATGCCTAGATCAACCCATAGCCCATGAAACCAAAAATGTAAGTATCTCAAATCCTTACAAACCAGAGATAAATGAGCCGAACCATAAATTGGACTTGAGACAATAATGGGATCCTCTACTATACAAGCTCCAGGGTGTAGAGGCTCAACTATGGAAGCAGATATAAACGAATACGAAGCGCAAAAATCAAAAAGAGTACTAGTAGGATGATCAAGAAGAAAAACTGAACTTTTCAACAGAAACCTTACTACCTCTCTCTCAGGTATGCTGGTGGTGAGAACATGCACTTGCCTTTTGGAAAATCATGTCTTTTGTTCTTGCCCTTGCCCTTAATTATACGACCCGTTATACCAAAATAAAGATACTTCCTCTTGTTTTAGGTTCTACTATTCTTTCCTCCCCTCCTTTGTGAACCAAGTCCATATCCATGAGTTCTTCATCCTTGTGTTGTGCTCCTTAGCCAAACTCCCTCATTCTAATCTTTGCCATCCTTGTGTAACTTGTTGACAGGTCTCTCGAAAGCTACCTCCATCGCACGGAGAATCCTATAAAGCTCGAAAGAAAATTAGCCGTAGGTGAAACTACTATGGCTATAGATGGAAGTTGAGCACTTGTTTGCCCTTTGACAAGTGTCATAGTCTCATCGAGCCTACGGAACCCTGTCACAATGAGGTTACCACCCAGAAAGCCAAGAGCCCCGGAGACTAGGGAAAGAAGGAAACAAGGATTAAAACAAAGGATCAAAAGATAGTGCATATGGCTTTGGGGAATACGCCTTTAAAACAAAACTTTTCTTTTGAAAATACTTCTTTTAAAACCGTTTTGAAAATAATTTTTCAAATCTTTTATCTGATCCCATAACCTCCAGCTTTGATACCAAGTGAAACACCCCACCTCTGTTAAGGTCACTCACAAAGGGAATGCCTTAACTTTAGTGGAGCATTTTAGGTAAAAGATGCAGACAAATTACAAGACAGACAAATAATGCAGCGGAAAATAAAGTCATTTTATTATTGACTTAAATCAGTCAAACTTTTACAACAGTTTTCTCAAATCATACTTAAAAGTAATACATAGAACTTCTATCTTGATTTAATCACTTCCAAGTGTAAAAGAAGCACAAAAAAACATTGATATTCCCCAATAAAGCATAAGCCAACCATAGTAGTGGGAAAGAGAGTTCAGAGCAATACACCAACTAATCTTCAAGCTCGAAAAGAGAAGCGGTCCAGGCTAAGCTGAGTTATTCCCTCCCTAACTACCTAGGGGGTAAACGGAAGAAAAGAGGCGAAAAACAAACTACGTCAGACATAAGTCTGTTAAGTCCAGTGATCTTACAGCATGCGAACAAGATAAAAGATCATGACATGAATAAACTGAAAATAGGACAATACCATAAAAACAAGGTAACTAAACACAAGATAAGTGCAAGGTGAACTTAATGCGCTTCTACTTTTTCTCTGCTTTGCTGCTACTCTGTTAATCTGATTTCTATATTTATCTCTGCACCACCTAACTAGTGTCCCAACTAGTAATCTGTATAAAATGATAATCGTGATCCCAACCCCCGTAATTGTGATAGCCTTCAGGTGTACATCTATCATGAGGATTCCACCTCAATCAGCCTAATTGCCATGAACATGTTAGATGCACCCTTACTACCCTATCGATCGGCTCCCTACTTATATTCATGTTCCATGTGTCTGTGTCAATCGACCCTCTCTTGCGTGTAGATACCCTGTGTTGGTCCCACCATAAGATGTATCAATCATTATGATAGCGACCCGACACAATTCAAGATGCACAGTGTATAACTACTGGTACCCAGTGCCTGCTTTTTTCCACTTCGGAGTACGTGCATGCCCGTAAACTGTCGGAACCTACACTGATGTACCCCCTACTGCTGCTTTGACCGCTTATAATCAGCCCAGTAATCGTGCCCCACCCTGCCTAGTTCAGGGTACCGTAATACATCCATGTGGGTTACTGCAGAAATGGGTCCCCGTTACAAAGGTTTCCTATTGGTTAAGTTTGTGGGCCTATATTTACTAATATTACCCACAAATCCGATATGTACTTAACCCTCCCATCGATTCAAGCATTTTTAATAAACGGTTAAGTTTTGTGGGTCTATATGTACTAATATTACCCACCTACACGAGATGTACTTAACCCTCCCATCGATTCAAGCATGTTTATTTAATAGTTAAGTTTTGTGGGCCTATATTTACTAATATTACCCACCATCCCGATATGTACTTAACCCTCCCGCACATTACGCCATATTACTTAAGTGTTGTCCGCTCATGTTAACTTAACTCACTCATTCATCATGTCATGTTGGTTAAGCATTTCTTATTAACTTGACCCTCCTTACTTTTCATATTGGATCGGTTAAGTGTTTCCTATTAACTTAACCCCGTTCGTTCATCAAGTTATATTGGTCAAGTGTTTCTTGTTATCTTAACCCCACGTATTCATCTTGTTGTATTGGTTAAGTGTCATCAATCAATTCAAGTTAACTTAACCCACCTACGTGTCATGTTACTTTGGTTAAGTGTTGCCTTCTTGTGTTAACTTAACCCTACTACGAATAAAGTTATATTGGTTAAGTGTTGCCCTCTTATTTTAACTTAACCTTTCCATAAATCAAGTTATATTGGTTAAGTGTTTCTAAATTTACTTTACCTCACCCACTTGTCTAATTAACATGTTATAAAGGTTAAGTGTTCTAAATTTACTTAACCTCACGCACTTGTCTAATTAACATGTTATAATGGTTAAGTGTTCTAAATTTACTTAACCTCACCCACTTATCTAATTAACATGTTATAACAGTTAAGTGTTCTAAATTTACTTAACCCGGAAATTCTGAGCCAGTTTAAATTTTTTATTTTGGCAATTTTAGCGAATTTTGAATATTTAAAATGAATTATTTTAAATAATATCGACGAGAAAAATGTTTTGAATATAATTCGAACGTATATATTATATGCGTCGTCGTTAGAATATAAATATTTATTTTAATTATAAAAGGAATTGAAAATGGCGCGGTAGTTCGATAATTCGATTTCAAACTTCAATTGAATGTACCGGGTGCAAAACAATCCGGATTTTAGTGAAACCAAAAATAA
Organism: Allium sativum; assembly: GCA_030737875.1. Taxonomy (NCBI): domain Eukaryota; kingdom Viridiplantae; phylum Streptophyta; class Magnoliopsida; order Asparagales; family Amaryllidaceae; genus Allium; species Allium sativum. The sequence goes on from CM060926.1 coordinate 329,746,266, forward strand.
TAGGATCTAATTGTGAATATCTTTCCAACGAATCCAACAAATCAAAATTTCATAGCGGGAATCAAAAGCCATGTCCAGTTGAAAATTCTGAATAGTCGCTATGGAATTCAGGCCCTTAAAAATAGGAATTTTGCAAACGACCTCGGATTTTGACAAAACCACTTTTGTTGGATCCGCAGTGTTAAATTATTGCTAGATTCCAAATTTCATAATTTTTCGAATCAATATGTGAGCGTGGCAAAGGAAAACGCGTTTGACCAGTTTTAGTTGATTTTAATCGACTGGAAAATGGCCATTTTACAAACGGTGTCAGAATTCGACGAAACTAGTTTTGTTAGGACCGTATCGTCAAAACGTAGCTAGAAAATATTTTTTTCGAGAATTTTTAGAGTTTGTATGTACCCGGTAATTTGAAATGTACGTTTAAAATTTAATATAGCGATTTAAATGTAAATTCAACGGAAACTGATCGTAACGTCCGAATCAACCTACGATACATATCCCATTGTGTTCGGAATGGGGGTGAAACGCTATGGACGACAGGCGGTGGACCTCGTTTAGAGGTCGTAGGTAAAAGTCAACTTTTTAGGAATTAAAATAATTAAATAATAAAATTAAAATTCTTTCTCTCCCCTCCCTCTTCCTATACGTTCTGCCCCCCTCCCCCCCTTTTTCTTTCAAAACCAAATCGAATTACCAGAAAAAAAAGAAGAAGGAAGAAGTGGCGGAGAGGAGCATCGCGCCCCCCTCCAAGGCGGCGCCGCCCACCGCCTCATCGGAGGAAACCCCCCCCCCTTTTCCCTTCGCCTGTGACGCCCGAACCCCACCCAGACCCGAACCCGCAAACCCCCCGCCTCACCCACGACGCTCCTCCGCCAGAGAGCACCACCGCGCGGCAAACCCCCCCCCCCCCTGTTCGATTTCCGTCAATCCCACCCCCCCTCCTCGAAAAATGTATGTTTTCCTATTTATTTAATCAGAATACAGTGGTCTGAAAATCAGTTTCTACCTTATTTTATATATTAACGTTGAAAGGAAAAATCAGGAATTATTATAGATGAATATGAAAGTGTAGAGATGTACGTATTTAAGAGAATAGATTTTTTAACAAAGTCCAGATTTTATTAGAGGTAAAACTCATATTTTATTAGAGAAAAGTTGAGATTTTTATATGTAGAAAGTTTTGATTTTTCTTATGTAAAACGATTCAATTTTTAGTATAACAAGATCTGATTTTTAATTAGAGTAAAAACATGATTTTTACTGTTTGAAAGGAAGTTAAAAATATGATTTTTTATATTTTTAAAGTATTAAAAATATAATCTTTACTATATAGACGATGTAAAAATATGATTTTTGTTTATGTAGAGAATTAAAAATATAATTTTTACATGATAGGAATATTAAAAATATAATCTTTATTTTTGAAAAGGGCGAATCTTTATTTTTGAAAAGGGCGAATCTTTATTTTTGAAAAGGGCGAATCTTTATTTTTGGAAAAGGCGAGATTTTTATATATTGAATAGCATAGTAAAAATTCGATTTTTAAATGTATGAAGCGATTATAAGAATATGATTTTCAAATTGGAAGTGAATAAATAAAAATGTGATTTTTATTTTAAAGACATCAAAATATAAAAATGTGTGATTTTTACATATGTAGTGGCTACGGGCAACGAAGATGATAAAAAGGCGAGAATGATGAAGATTTCTATCAAAGAAGAGTCAAGATGATTGGATAGCTATCGGTGAGAATTCCTCACCTTTCAATTTCTTTTTTTCAGTTATATTTATATACTAGGATGCAGACGGTGCTTAGTAGCACCCGACACAATCGTCCACAGACCATGGACTTGTTTGTTTGGTTGCATAAATTAGTTAGGTGATTTGATTTGAATTTGGTTGTTTGGTGAAATGAAATTGATTGGATTGATTTGTGAATGGCGTGGGCCTTCACTAGACCGGGGATAAGGCTAGGCCTCGTCCCGTTTCTAGTATCGGGCCGTTATGCCGCCGAAATTTTCTAAAATAAGTTAGAAAATAAAAATATCATTTTATTTAAAGAATGAACTGAATAAAATATCATTTTATTAAAAGAATGAACTGAATAGAATTTCATATGTTAAAATAAAACGTTTTATCGTTAAAAATATAATTTTTAACGTGAATATGAATATAGTGAATGTGAATAAATAAATATTCATCTACAAACCGGACGGTTTGTTTAAGTACACTGATTTGACTGACATTGATTGGGACGATAAATTTTACACATCGCCCAACTGCACAAATAAAATTTGTGTTTGATTATTTGAAACCCCACACGGGTGTTGGGATGAAATTTGAAGTTCACTCATCCTGATTGATTAAATATGTCGATCGATTGATTGACAGGCTGTTATAAGCGTTAGATATCTATATTTGATGCTTATACAGTGTAGTGCACTTTGGTTGATGGTTGATTATTTTTCAATGCTATTATATATGTGTGATGTATGAAAATCCATATAATTAATTTTATATGGTGATTGATTGGGCCTCATTCCAATTTAGAAGATAAAGAATATTATAAAGTAAAGGTTCATGTGTTGACTGTACTCACCCGTTGAGATTAGTCATGTGTTGAACGAAATATTTTAACAATAAAATTTATATCTTTCTCACTATAAAGTAAAGGTTCATGTGTTGACTGTACTCGTCCGTTGAGATTAGTCATGTGTTGAACGAAATATTTTAACAATAAAATTTATATCTTTATCATTATAAAGTAAAGGTTCATGTGTTGACTGTACTCACCCGTTGAGATTAGTCATGTGTTGAACGAAATATTTTAACAATAAAATTTATATCTTTATCACTATAAAGTAAAGGTTCATGTGTTGACTGTACTCGTCCGTTGAGATTAGTCATATGTTGAACGAAATATTTTAACAATAAAATTTACAACTTTATCATATATGAAATTAGAAACTAACTGGAAAGTAGATGAGATGAGTGGTCTCCTGAATATTGATCTGATGTTGGTTTCGGCCTTCGGGGTTAATATTCAGGGAATCGTTCTCTTACTAATTTACAGTTGGAGTCTGATTTAATATCAAACGATAGATACCTTAATTTCCATAAAATATAGTAAATAACAAAAATGGTCACACGTGGACAGTACTCATTCGTTGAGATTAGTCGTGTGTTGACAAAAATATAGATTCACATATTGAGTAGAATAAATATTCATTTGTTGAATAGAATAACGAATTTATTGAAACATATAAAGCCGTGTTGATTAGTGATGCGCCATTTTGACGCGAACGATATTTATATCGATTATATTCGTTTTTGAATTTAAAACAGAAATGAATTGAATATAAAACGATTTCGAAATGAATTGAATATATAACGATTTCGAAATGAATTGAATATATAACGATTTCGAAATAAATTGAATATATAACGATTTCGAAATGAATTGAATATATAACGATTTCGAAATGAATTGAATATATAACGATTTCGAAATGAATTGAATTGAAAACGATTTCGAAATGAATTGAATAGAAAACGATTTCGAAATGAATTGAATAGAAAACGAATTTGATTTTAATTGAATATATAACGAATTTGATTCGAATAGAAAACCAATTTGAATTGAATCGAATTGAAAACCAATTTGAATTGAATCGAATTGAAAACGACTTTGGAATTGAATCGAATTGAAAACGAATTCAAATTGGATAGAAAGTGAATTTAAACGAATTCAAATTGAATTGAAATTTGAATTGAATAGAAATGAATTTTAAACGAACTTATAAAGAAGAATTCAATTTTTCTTTGAATTGAAATGGAGGTTGAAATTGTTTTTGAAATGAATTCAAAACTATTTATATAATTCGTTTTAAATAGTAATCGACGAAATATATATTATATATATTATATATATAATATAATGGCCTGAATAGAATGCGCCGCGCCGCGGCAGTTCGTGAATTTCGACCATTTATTTCAAACGGACATTACGGGAGATCCGACCGTCGGATTCTCCTAAAACCGGAACCGTTGGGTTCGTATCGAAAAGAGCTTTCTAACGAATATTAGAAATTTGAAATCTAATGGTTGGATTTGGAAATACGTCCAAATCAAATTTGAAAAAGGTCGCTGTAAGTGCAGTTCGATGGCCGTTGATGGAAATCGACTGTACGGGCCTTGATAAAATTATTAAAAATATCAATAATTAGCGTAAAATCATAAGAAATGATTTGGGAAAAATTGGGATGAAAAACTCCATATTTGAAAAGATAAAAATAGATTTTTATCGAAATGAACTAGTTTGAACTCAATTTAAAACCCGGGTTTTTATTTTTAAATAAATAAATTAGATTTAAAAAGGGGTTTTAAATAATCAGAATTTCTAATGTATTTGATTGGATATGAAATGGGTTTATCGTGAACTGTGTTTTAAATAACACTAGTTCTTTAACCCGATAATAAATAGAATGTGATTTGGGTTTGTCGTGAACTATGCTTTAAATAACACCTAGTTCTTTAACCCAGTAAAAGGAGTTTTAACGAATCTGCAATTAGATTGAAATGTGAATCTATAATCTAAATTATCAAATTTAGAAATGAGCGTGAATGGAGTATCACCAGTTTTGCTCCAAAGCGATAGTTAAATCTTTAATTAGATTTGAACGTGAAATGGTAATTAATTTTACCGACAACACTGTGGTGTTAGATATGGAGTATTACCAGTTTTGCTTCATGGGATGAATAGGTTGGGATTGGGAAATAAAATAAATAATTACTTCGTTGTGGTTCGCTAATCTCGACTAGTTTAGAAAACCATAATTTGGTTTGAAATGACATCCAAAGGAAGATTAAAGAATAAATTTTAAAGAATTTATCTTGGAAAAAATTAACGGGAACCTTTCCCCTAGAATGTGATTTTGTGAATAAAAGAATATTCTGGATTGGAATGAGGCATACGTTGTGTTTGGGTAACATTTGTTTTTAATATACGCGGGTTGTTCGGAAAGGCCGGGTTTATACCCATTCTGAATAACCGATTCGACGATAAGTCGAAGATGAAGACGGTGGTCGAAGACCAGAAGTCTTCACATCGTTTGGATAATTACTGACGATCCTGATTGGGCTGTACACCCAAGAGGATGGAAATAGTTGGTGGTCGTCCAGACGTACTTGGAGATCGATGGATATGCGAGGAAAGTGCCTCCGGTTTCGTTCAGACCCAGAACGGACTTGTAAATGGATTGTGTGTCTGACATTGGATTTTATTCTGTGTTGATTGATTTCTGTTAAATATATATCTGTTTGGCGGCGGAGAATTTATTCTCTTGCTTAACGCCCTTCTCTGAGACGTACGAGCTTAGAGGTTATATATCGATAGATATCAATCGCATGTCATGAATTGCCTGTGTGGCACGCTAAGATGCAATGATCAAGGCTTCTGTTGAAAAGCAAAGTCTTGTGGTTGATGATCAGAGCACGCCTACATGGCAGCTTTGTGTATAACGTGAATTCGCGAGCCTCACACCTCGGTATGAGTTAAAAACGGGATACGGGCCGTTGGGAGAACACGACGTTTCTTTCTAGCTTTGGTGGTGTCAGTGACTTACCAGCCCTGACATTTATATACTTTTCACCTTTGTGGTTGTTGGAATGAGGCGCCTCGATTATAGGTCTGTAAGGACCGGGAAACGTGTGTTCAGGAATTGCCAATCCTCTAACGTAAGTGAGGACCGGCCCAACCGATCCAAGTGGCTGCCCAGAGTGTGTAGTCCTGAGCATTTGCTAGAGTGTCTCGAAGCGGAGAGGAGCTTGCCCCTTGCCTCGACTCATGACGGAAATCCAATTTCCAATACGTGTGATTCGGTTTTAATTGTAGAACTAGTATGGCGACATAGTAGATGGTAGCTATGCCGCCTATGATCGATATTTATGATTGAAATGTTTTGACACTATACACTTATTATAGTATCAAATGATTTGTTTTAAACGTATCAAGCATGCTTTGGCTGTTATAAGGGAAAACCCTATCCCCCGGCTTGCGTTGCATTGTGTGATAGGACCTAGGTCTTATAACAGCTTCATTTTTCTTTATTTAGCATTGCGCTGTTGTTTTATGCACTGGTATTCTTGGGAGGAAACCCGTTCCGTGTTATACGGCGTGGTCCCTTGAATTACTCTCTTTTAAAGTAAAGTTTTAATAACTGTTTTAGTTCTCACACCAGTCACATGACTGACCTGGAGTTTATTGTTTTAACCTAAACTCTGGGTGCCCATATTTTCCGCATGGGCAGCTAGTAGTTTTGGTTTTGCAGATTTTTATTCACAGGATTCTGGTCTGCAGCTGGAATGATATCCGGAAAGCTCTGTATCCGTATATCACCTTCAGTTGTGCTTTGTATTATTTTCCGCTGCTATGTAATTTATTGTAATCTCTGATAATTTTCGAATGTAATTTATTCATTCATACTCTGTATATTCTTGTATCTGATGGAATTGTTGTAATAGCTATGAAATGTTCTTCCGTCTGCGTTCTGATTTGTCCTGTTCTCAACGTTCAGGGGTTTCGAACGGTCTAGATCGGTTTAACGACTAATTCAGATCGAGCGAAGTTCCCGGCTGTCACAAATACATAGAACTTCTGTCTTGATTTAATCACTTCCAAGTGTAAAAGAAGCACAAAATAACATTGATATTCCCCAATAAAGCATAAGCCAACCATAGTAGTGGGAAAGAGAGTTTAGAGCAATACACCAACTAATCTTCAAGCTCGGAAAGAGAAGCGGTCCAGGCTAAGCTGAGTTATTCCCTCCCTAACTACCTAGGGGGTAAACGGAAGAAAAGAGGCGAAAAACAAACTACGTCAGACATAAGTCTGTTAAGTCCAGTGATCTTGCAGCATGCGAACAAGATAAAAGATAATGACATGAATAAACTGAAAATAGGACAATACCATAAAAACAAGGTAACTAAAGACAAGATAAGTGCAAGGTGAACTTAATGCGCTTCTACTTTTTCTCTGCTTCACTGCTACTCTGTTAATCTGATTTCTATATTTATCTCTGCACCACCTAACTAGTGTCCCAACTAGTAATCTGTATAAAATGATAATCGTGATCCCAACACCCGTAATTGTGATAGCCTTCAGGTGTACATCTATCATGAGGATTCCACCTCAATCAGCCTAATTTCCATGAACATGTTAGATGCACCCTTACTAGCCTATCGATCGGCTCCCTACTTGTATTCATGTTCCATGTGTCTGTGTCAATCGACCCTCTCTTGCGTGTAGATACCCTGTGTTGGTCCCACCTTAAGATGTATCAATCATTATGATAGCGACCCGACACAATTCAAGATGCACAGTGTATAACTACTGGTACCCAGTGCCTGCTTTTTTCCACTTAGGAGTACGTGCATGCCCGTAAACTGTCGGAACCTACACTGATGTACCCCCTGCTGCTGCTTTGATCGCTTATAATCAGCCCAGTAATTGTGCCCCACCCTGCCTAGTTCAGGGTACCGTGATACATCCATGTGGGTTACTGCAGAAATGGGTCCCCGTTACAAAGGTTTCCTATTGGTTAAGTTTGTGGGCCTATATTTACTAATATTACCCACCAATCCGATATGTACTTAACCCTCCCATCGATTCAAGCATTTTTAATAAATGGTTAAGTTTTGTGGGCCTATATGTACTAATATTACCCACCTACACGAGATGTACTTAACCCTCCCATCGATTCAAGCATGTTTATTTAATAGTTAAGTTTTGTGGGCCTATATTTACTAATATTACCCACCAACCCGATATGTACTTCACCCTCCCGCACATTACGCCATATTACTTAAGTATTGTCCGCTTATGTTAACTTAACTCACTCATTCATCATGTCATGTTGGTTAAGCATTTCTTATTAACTTGACCCTCCTTACTTTTCATATTGGTTCGGTTAAGTGTTTCCTATTAACTTAACCCCGTTCGTTCATCAAGTTATATTGGTCAAGTGTTTCTTGTTATCTTAACCCCACGTATTCATCTTGTTGTATTGGTTAAGTGTCATCAATCAATTCAAGTTAACTTAACCCACCTACGTGTCATGTTACTTTGGTTAAGTGTTGCCTTCTTGTGTTAACTTAACCCTACTACGAATAAAGTTATATTGGTTAAGTGTTGCCCTCTTATTTTAACTTAACCTTTCCATAAATCAAGTTATATTGGTTAAGTGTTTCTAAATTTACTTTACCTCACCCACTTGTCTAATTAACATGTTATAAAGGTTAAGTGTTCTAAATTTACTTAACCTCACCCACTTGTCTAATTAACATGTTATAATGGTTAAGTGTTCTAAATTTACTTAACCTCACCCACTTATCTAATTAACATGTTATAACAGTTAAGTGTTCTAAATTTACTTAACCTCATCCACTTGTCTAATTAACATGTTATAACCGTTAAGTGTTCTAAATTTACTTAACCTCACTCATCAGTTTAGTTAATATGTTGAATTGGTTAAGTGTTTCCTTAATTGACTTAACCCTACAAGCTTATTAAAGCACCAACCACTCACATTAAACAAGTATTGTTGTGGTTACTGGATGTGCCTGTCGGTTTCGGGCAGTTTTACACCACAACTTAGTCTAACCTCGGGTCCTTTTTGGGCTTAATGCACTAACCACCCATATTAGAATGGTATTGTTGTGGTCATTGGATGTGCCGGTCGGTTCCGGGCATTTTTACACCACAACTCAGTCTAACCTCGTGTTAGGCATATTCGTCTTTTCTAAATTTACATATTTATCCTTTTTTGCTTATATGTAAATTTGTCAACAATTTGTTGTCATGGCCGACTTTCCCTCTAATTCAAGTTCATGGTTACATGACTATGAGCCAATATGTCAGTTATGTGTAATTTCCAAGTTTTTCGCAACGTTACCCCCGTTGTACGTTCGTGTTAATCACATAAAGTCATTGGGCCCACAAGTTAGCCTAATTTATAAACAAGAGGTAAAAGAAGGGAACATTTAATCGAACATATGTCACGTAAATTTAAATTTACATGTCTCGCGAAACCTGCAGTTAGATTGGATAGAACTAGCATAAGCCTAAGCATGTGAACATGTAGATCTAGGCATTGGTGAACACTACTTGGTTTATAAACTAGCATAATTTAAGAGAATCATGACATGTACATTCCAGAGCATGTATAAGTTTAACTTTAACATGCAGATGTGAACTAGATCTAACAATAATGATCATATGAACTTGCATGAATCCACTTTACAAACTTGCATATAAATATAGATCTAATTTTTGGATCTAACACAGAAGATAAAAACTTGCATATGAACACACACACAGTATATATGTATATATACATATACATACATATATATATATATATATAGACCTTGATTTGGTTCTAACATAAAACATGTATCTTGCATATGGACATATATATAGATCTTGACTAACATAAAACATGTATCTTGCATATGAACTTGCAAATTTGATCTATGCAACATGAACCACAAACATATGAATTTACATAAAACTATACAAGTTAAACTTGGCATGTAGTGGTGAACTTGCAAATTAGATCTATCATAAAGGCATATGGATCTAACATATAAAGTTGTAGATCTAAACATATAAGGTCGTAGATCTAAACATGTATGCATGATGGCTCTAAACAATTAGGCATAAACGACATGACTTAGCCTAAAACTTGTATGTATCATAATATCACCAAACTTACATATGATAATTTCATTCCCAAATTTCTATAAAACATCACAAGTTTACTCACCAATTTCCACATAACATGATAGGTTCAATAGACCATAATAGTTCATAGGCATATATCATAGAATAGACATGAATAAACATGAATCAGCATCACATACAACTTGATACAATTCTATTTTACAATTCATTACAAATCATGTCTTTAATTTATTCACATCTGAAAGATAACTATACTTACAATCAAAAGGAAAAACTTGATTTCAGGGATCTGTATTCTGAAACTGAATTGCTCTCCATTGTTGTAGATCGTTGAATTCTCTTAGTTGAATTAGATTAGTTTTAATTTGATTTTGGTTTTAGTGGCGGCTAGGTTTAGATGAGAGTGAATAATAGAATTAGGTTTTAGGTTCAGGGTCTTTATATAGTTGTAGAGAGTGTTTTAGGACCATTAGATTAACCCTGAACCATGAGAACCAATCAGATGCCACATCTACCTTAGAGCGAATCGGCCCACGGGTTGACAGCCAAACACCTTGAATCAACCCCTAGTCGACCCAGCAGGGCTTGGGTCGACCTCAAAAATGGGCCGGTTCGGTTATTCCCCCTCCCGATTCGCTGTTTTGAACTTTTTTGCATATTTATTTATTTAATTTATATATATATATATTTATATATATATATATATTTCTCGTATGCATACAAACTTCAAGGCTTAATAACTTCTTCATAAGGTATCCGTGTTATGCAAACCAAATGTCTATCTTGACCAAAATTTTGAGACGAACATAATTGCTCAACTCATTTCACTTAATTCTTCTTCTAAAAATTAAGTATTCTTGAATTTGTTAATTTTAATATTCTCAAAAAATTCGGGGTGTTGCAAGACAACAAGGACATTTGCTGGAAATCACTAGAAATTAAATATTCAGTATTGATAGTATAAATATAATGTACAATGTCCTTGATGAATTTTTAGAACACAGAAAGAGAATTTATTAGTGTCTGTGCAGTGTCAGACGTCTATCATACATACAACAGACATCTATCACTTAAGCACGAAAACTCTTCCTGACTCAGCACAGACGTCTGTCATATACATGATAGACATCTGTAGAGAGCCTCGGTTTAATTTTTCTGCACACACAAACAACTAACATTTTAAGAACAGACGTATATCTATGTATCTGACTTATATCAGATTTCAAAAACAGACGTCTGAGTAAGATGTTCAAATGTCTATCCTGGCACACGACCTACAGTTTCAAAACCCATCTCTTCATTCTGAATAGTTGCAACTTTTATTCTATTTCTCAAAAATGATTTTTTTCAAGAGAAATCTCTTTTCGAACAAAGAATTTTATTTCAGAAATCATAACTTTTCATAGAAACTATTAGTTTGTTATAAATATATCAAAGTTTCAAGTTTTGAAATCACCTACTCTTTCTAGATCTATTCTCTATTCTCTGAAAAGCTCTTTATTCACAAATACTCTCTAGATTTCAATCAAGCACTCAATACTTTTATTCTCTCTGAGTGATTCAATTCTCATATCAACTCAAGGAGATTATAGGAGAAACTTGTACGATACAGTCAATATCAGTGTTGTAAAGAACACAAGATTGTCAAGATTACTATTCATCTATAAACCGATTCCTCCGGGTGAAGTGAGGACAGTTTTTGATAGTTGAAAGGCCGAAGGGGAGCTTCGGACTGGATGTAGGACGGGAGGTTCGAACCAAGATAAAATATCGGTGTGATTATCTATTATTTTACCTTTACTGTTTACTGTTGCATTATCTTCGTACTTGCTACTGTTTAGACACATATACGATCCTATCATAGTCTTTCAATTGGTATCAGAGAAAGGTTATAACAAATAACAGTAATTTGTATTTGTTTCATTATGTTTAATATTGCAAGTAATATTGTTAGTAGCATTTTTCAAGAAGGACAATCTACACAAAGAACACCACTGTTTAATGGGTCTAATTATGCTTATTGGTCAACATGTATGAGAATTTTTGTGGAAGCTAATGGCTTAGAAATATGGGATGCTACTCAAAAGAAATATGAACCACCAACCATTGAATTAAGTGCTTGGACCAAAGTTCAAAAAGAAGCAGCATCAAATAATTCTAAAGCCATGAATGTATTATTTCGTGAATTAGATAAAGTTGAGCTTTCACGTGTTATGATGTGCACTACTGCTTATGACATACGGAGAACTCTACAAATCACTCATGAAGGTACAACAAAAGTCAAACAAACCAAAATATCGATTTTACAAAATCAATTTTCATCTACTAGTGATATGTATACTAGATTTCAAACTATTCAACATGATTTGATGGCTCTTGGAGTTAAGTTTACTAATTTTGATCTAGTTACATGTATCTTAAATTCATTAACTAATGAGTGGGAAAGAAAAGTTTTAGCCATAGAAGAGGCAAACGATCTTTCTCAACTCAAAGTGGAAAAATTAATAGGAAATCTTTTGTCCTATGAAGCTACCTTGAAATTTAGGAAAGAACAAAATATTGAGAAGAAAAATATAGCTTTTCAAGCAAATAATGAAGATTCAGACTTGGATGAAGAACATATAGTATTCATAGCAAAGAATTACAACAAATTCAAGAAGTTCAGAAAAATGACAAAGTTTCAAAAGAGTGACAAACCAAATTCAACAAATCTGACCTTGGTCAAATGCTTTAATTATGATGAGTATGGTTACATAAAGAAGGATTGTCCAAAGAATGATAAGAAGAAACAAAAAATAGAGAAGGTTATAAGGAAAAGAAGAGCATTTCAAGTCACATGGGATGATTTAGATATATCTTCATCAGAAAGTGACAGTGATAGTGACTCAGAACAAGAAAATGTATGCTTTATGGCTGATGTTGATGTGGTATGTCCGGAACTTACTTACAATGAAATGTTAGAAATCAGTATGGAACTAGACGATAAATTTAGAGAACAAAATAAGCTAAATAAGGAGCTTATTTCTAAGATAAATAGAATGGAAATTGAGATTGGACTGTTAAAAGATGAGAAAACCATTCTAGAAGAAGAATTAGAAAATGCACAATTTAAAGAGAACAAATTATCATTAGAAAATGATTCTTTATCTAGCAAGTTAAGAAAATTTGAATTAGAAAATGAAGATATTTCAGAAAAAATATAACAAACTAAGTAGCGATTTAGAAGTTTCACTATCCGAGAATTTAAAACTCAAAAGTGAATTAGAAAAAATCACTGCTAATGTTTCCAAGTTTAACAAGGGTAAGCAAAATTTGGAAATTTTAATCAAAAACCCAAAACCATCAGGAAATAGAAATGGTTTAGGTTTTAAAAAGGAAAATTCCAAAAATCATAGCTTTTTGTATAAAAAGATTAAGAAGAAGAATATTCACAAAAAGGAAGATATATCTAAAGAAAAGAAAATAATTTCTAAAAAGACTGAATTACCCAAGAAAGTAAAAATATGGATTCCTAAAACAAATAACAAACTTATTAGGCAAAAACATATCAATAATTTCATACAAAGTGTAATATACAATTCAAATTATATTTTTAAAGGTCCCAAACCCACATGGGTATGGCTACCTTCTCCGCCTAAAATTTAGGACCCTAACAGAGGAAGTGGGTACCAATAAATTCTTTCTATCTTGTAGGTACCTGAATCAAAACAAAAGGAGAAATGGATATTGGATAGTAGCTGCTCCAAACACATGACAGGAAATGAAAACATGCTATCGAATATAAAATACATGGATGATGGTATAGTTACCTTTAGAGACAACTCAAAAGGCTATGTCATTCGCATTGGTGAAGTCATAAACACTGGTATATCTGACCCTCCTATTATTTCTAATGTGCTATTAGTCAAAAATCTGAAACATAATCTTTTAAGTATAAGTCAGCTTTGTGATAAAGGTTTTCAAATTAGTTTTGAAAAAGATAAATGTAACATTTTTGACGAACATAAAAATTTAATTTTTGAAGGAATTGGAAATAGAAATATATGCATTTTAAACATGAAATCAAAATAAAAAACAAATTTATGTTTAATCATTAATCATGAGGATCCATGGTTGTGGCATAAACGTTTTTCCATATAAATTTCAAATATATTAATAAATTATCTAAAAAGGAATTAGTTAAAGGATTAGCAAAGATTAATTTTAAGGTAAAAAATCTATGTGATGATTGTCAAATTGGTAAACTTAAAAAGAGTTCTTTCAAGTCTAAAAATAAAATTTCTATAAAACAACCTCTAGAATTATTACATTTAGATTTATTTGGTCCTACCCAAACTCATTCATCAAACCATAATAAATACGTCTTTGTTAGTGTAGATGATTTTTCTAGATATACATGAACTCGATTTTTAAAACATAAAAGTAATACTTTAGATTATTTAAATTTTTGCTAAACGAATAATGAATCTACTTGATCTAAAAATTAAAAAGATTCGAAGCGATCATGGCGGAGAATTTGATAATGAAATGTTTAATGATTTCTATAACAAGAAAGGAATTAGTCATAATTTTTCAATACCTTGAACACCACAACAAAATGGTGTTGTAGAAAGAAAGAATTGAACCTTACAAGAATGTGCAAGAACACATTTAAATAGTGGTGGTCTATCAAAATCATTTTGGGCTAAAGTAGTAGCTACAGCTTGTTATGTTTTTAATAAAGTAACTCTTTGACCACTAACGAAAAATACTTGTTATGAAATGCTTTATGGTAAGAAACCAAATGTATCATACTTCAAAACTTTCAGATCAAAATGCTTCATATTAAACACAAAAGATAATCTTGAAAATTTTGACCCAAAAGCTGATGAAGGAATTTTTATTGGATATTCTGATAAGAGTAAAGCTTACAGAATTTTTAATAAAAGAACTAATACTATTGAGAAAGTTTACATGTTTCTTTTGATGAAAACTTTCAAAATATTAAAATCTCTGATGAAGACGAAAATGAATTTAAAAATAACAATAATCCTAACATTTATGAACCAGAAACAAATACTATCCTAAGATCACCCCCTCGTATTTTGAAAGCTCATCTGACAAATAATATTATTGGAAACATAAATTCAAGAGTTTCTACTAGGAACCAACTTAATCAAATGAGTCATGTGGCATTTATTTCTTTGTTAGAACCTAAAAATTATAAGGAAGCAGCTAATGATGAATCATGGATTTTAGCCATGCAAGAAGAACTTAATCAATTCGAAAGAAATGAAGTTTGGGAGTTAGTCCCTAGACCAACAGAACAATCAATAATTGGAACAAAATGGGTCCATAAAAATAAATCTGATGAAAATGGAAATATAATCCGTAATAGAACTCTATTGGTTGCACAAGGGTACAACCAAGAAGAAGGAATCGATTATGAAGAGACCTTTGCCCTAGTAGCACGTCTTGAAGCAATTCGTATTTTATTAGCTTTTGTTGTTCGTCATAATATAAAACTATTTCAAATGGATGTTAAAAGTGCATTTTTAAATGGTTACATAAAAGAACAAGTCTATGTTGAACAACCTCCACTTTTTATACACAAACAATTTCCTAACCATGTTTACAAATTAAAAAAAGGCCTTATATGGTCTAAAACAAGCACCACGTGCTTGGTATGAACGTTTAAAATCACATTTAATTAAATCTGGATTTGACATCAGAAAAGTAGATACTATACTCTTTATAAAAAGAATACAAAATGATATTTTAGTTGTTCAGATATATGTTGATGACATTATCTTCGGATCAACTAATGAAAATCTTTGCAATGATTTTTCTAAAATAATGAAAGATGAATTCAAATTGTCACATATGGGAGAATTAAACTTCTTTCTTGGATTACAAATAAAACAACTTAAAAATGGAATCTTTATAAATCAAGAAAAATATTGTAACCGTCTCTTAAAATGTTTTAACATGGAAAATATATCAGGGAAACCAACACCCATGAGCACAACCGCTCATTTAGAAAAAGAAGAAAACGGAAAAGATTTCGATCAAAAACAATATCGTAGTATTATAGGCTCTCTTTTATACTTAACTGCTAGCAGACAGACATCATGATGAGTGTTTGTCAATGTGCACGCTTTCAAGCCCAACCAAAAGAATCACATCATAAAGCAATAAAACGAATTTTGAGATACTTAACAAACACAAAAGATTACGGCTTATTCTATCCAACTGGCATTCCTTTTGAACTTGTATCTTATAGTGATGCAAATTTCGGAGGATGCAAATCAGATAGAAAAGGCATGAACAGTACATGTCATTTTATAGCACAATCTTTAGTATCATGGTTCATTAAGAAACAAAATTCCATTTCACTATCAACATGCGAAGCAGAATATATATCTGCTGCTCTTGCATGTACTCAGGTGATTTATATGCAACAAACCTTAAGAGATTTGGAAAATTATTTACTAATTCACCAATATACTGTGACAACACTAGTGCCATTAATCTCCCCAAAAATCCTATTAATCATTCTAGAACTAAGCTTATTGATATCAAACACTTTTTTTTACGCGATCACGTTGAAAAGGGTAATATTACTTTGGAATTTGTGAATACCAACAATCAAGTTGCGGATATATTCACTAAACCATTAAATGAAACTACTTTTATAAACTTACATAGAGAGTTAGGAATTTGTTCCCTCTCCGATATATGATTTTTGTCTTCACCTTAATTTTCTCTTTACCATAATTTTTGGTTGGTTTTAAGATAACTATTGCATTTTTTAGGAATAAAAATTATCATATTCTTGCCTGTAAATAACTAACTCTGACTTAACTAAAATTTTATACGAACAAACAAATATTAAGAATGTCAAATAAATCTACTTCATCAATCAACATCACGTTCAGTACTGATAGTTCTACAGATACACCACATGATCTGACTCTAATATCAAAACATGAACCGGTGTACAAATGGCAGGATTATCATATTGATTTCACTCCAGATTCCAAACGAGCCAAGAGAGCTTTATTCACTTCACCAGATACTAAATGGAAGATTAATGGAATTCCTCATTATCAAAAGGAACAACTAGAAATTCAAAAAGAGTTATATTTCGAAGAGAAAACTACTTCTACTATATTGAGTTACCTACGACAAGTCACATTGAAGTTTTGTAGTTCTAAACTAAAAGATGTTTCCGGACCTCTTCCAAGACCGGCTAATCCACTGGATCCATCTGCGTCTTATCTTATGTCGCACGATCCAATAAACCCATGGACTTAACCAAAAAGGCCACCTTTTTCACCTCACCGAAAATAAGCTAAAAACGATGATTTACAGAATATTTTTTAATTTTCATAATAATATAATGCATTAATTTTGTCAATTTATGTATTTATAAACTATAAATAATATGATTTTTATTTTCATTTATATGAATATCCTCTCATATTTTATATCTACTCCAAAACAAACGTCTGAATAAAACACCTACATACGTCTGAGCGTGTTAAAGTTCTTTCCTAAACAAAGTCTCATCACAGACGTCTGACTGAAAACATTCAGATTTCTATAGACCTTCTTGGTTTCAACTTCCTGCAACACCAGACGTCTGTTTAACGACATACAGACGTCTGACCAAAATTTCATATGACCTATTAGATTCTTTTCAGCACAGATGTCTGAACCAAATTAATCAGACGTCTATTGAAGGTCTCGCGATATTTTTCCCTACAGTACCAGACATCTGTCAATAACCCAATGGACGTCTGAGTACTCACTAGAACCATAGTTTTACCCCCTATATAATATCTTTTCACCGTTCTCCACTTTACGTTTTACCATTCTCTATCTTCCTACAAAAAGAAAAAACCCTAATCCCCAAATTACACAACTCTCAAATTCATAATTCATGGCTCCAAAAAAATCCACCAACAAACGAAAGAAAGTTGTTGAAGCCTCCTCCTCTCAACCACCTACCGAAACACCTAATTATGCCTCTGATAAACAAATCAAAGAATGGATGAAAGAGAAAGATGTTCCAAAACATTTAGAGGCTTTGAAGAAGAAGCAAACTCATCCAGGACCTTCTACCCACTTTCTCAATTGAGGCAATATGATATCACAAACATCATAACTCGAGCAAAGCTTTATCATTTAATCGAATATAAAGATAACAAAGGTATGATTGATTCACGTGCAATCTATTTATTCTTCATTAACTTATGCTCGTTATCCGTATGGTCTCCATCAGATCCAGAAAATTGGATTTGGTCCTTGGTTTATGGTCAAGTGGTTAAATTTAATATCGAGATGCTAGGGCAAATATTAAATACATCATATACTGGCACTCATCTACAAGATATCCCAGATATGCGCTTTTAACCTCGAGATTGAGTTACTTATCAAATTTGGCAAGATAATTTCACAAAAATGACTCCATCTCAATTCTGTTCCAAACCTCGACTAATATATCGTATGCTTATCAATACTGTCCTACACGACGAGGAAGTCATGAGCTGGTTTATTTAAATGATCAAAAGGCGCTCTATGCCATTTTCGGACACACATAGGTAAATTGGGCACAATTTATCTTTGAGAAAATTCGAGATTTTTGGACCCCAACTAAACAACAATTCCTTATGGCACGTATCTAATGCGTATCTGACAGTCACAAGAAACTAATTTGTATCTTTCTGCATATCCGGAGGTACCTATTGATAATAGCGGAATATGATTTGCAGCACTAATGCAATTACCCGACCGACCGCAAGAAATTATTCCATTTGAACAATGGCAAGCATATCAAGGACATCCTCCCCAACCATTTCAACCTCCACAACGCCGACAACTCGAACCAAGTGAACCCACCGAATACTACTCCGATCCAGAAATACAAGAGGCAAGGGTAATGGCCAGATACGTTGAAAATGTACAAGATGTCTCTATAAAATCAACGAATTCTTTCTTTGAATCAACAAATATTAGGAAAGAAAGTCACACGGCTCGAACGATCTTTTTCCACTCGTATGACTAAAATCGAAAAGACTCTAGAAAAGGTTATTGGCTCACTTGGAAAAATTATTCACAAAGTTCGTGGTCGATCCTGTTCTAGTACATCCTCTGCATCATCTCCTCCTTCAAGTGGACCCATTATTCGTTAAATACCACCAGGATCTAGTGCTCAACCTGAGCCAACTCATTCAGC
The DNA here is from genome assembly GCA_030737875.1 of Allium sativum. Taxonomy (NCBI): domain Eukaryota; kingdom Viridiplantae; phylum Streptophyta; class Magnoliopsida; order Asparagales; family Amaryllidaceae; genus Allium; species Allium sativum. Next base: position 329,765,231 of record CM060926.1, read on the forward strand.
AGAACATGCACCTGGTAAGGAACCTCAAACTACCCATGAACAGGAGGAGGAATCTGAATGTGATCCAGATGATCCAAATCCTTATACTCAACAAACACTTCACGGTCTATCCATTCAGGAAGATGTTGTCTATAACGACAATTCGCAGTGGAGGCAATATGGTATTGATGCATCAGATCTATGGGGATATTTCGCATATGTTTAAAATTATTATCTCATAATATCTGGTTAGTATTATTTTGCTTTATTGTCTATATCTATAACTTTCCTCTATGCAACACTTTGTTTATTTTTACCTATGTATGACTTCCATCTTTTGGTTTTTTCTATGTTAGCAACTTTTCTTGTTTTAATTTTGATAATGCCAAAGGGGGGAAAAGGTAAGGGTCATTAACCCAGGGGAGCCTTTGAAATATATGGTTGTCATCATCAAAAATGGAGAGAATGTTGGATCCTCAGTTTTGATGATGACATGCTATATAAATATACATATATTCATACAGGAAGCAACTCAAGGAGAAGACACAAGACAACAAGGACATTTACTGGAAATCACTGGAAATCAAATATTCAGTATTGATAGTAAATATATAATGTACAATCTCCTTGATGAATTATGAGAACACAGAAAGAGAATTTATTAGTGTCTGTGCAGTGTTAGACGTCTGTCATACATACAACAGACGTCTGTCGCTTAAGCAGGAAAACTCTTCCTTACTCAGCACAGACGTCTGTCATATACATGACAAACGTCTGTAAAGAGCCTCAGGTTATATTTTTTGCACACACAGACATCTGACATTTTAAGAACAGACATCTATCTATGTATCTGAGTTATATTAGATTACAAAGAAAGATGTCTGAGTAAGATGTTTAGACCTCTGTCCTGGCACATGACCTACAGTTTCAAAACCCATCTCTTCGTTCTAAACAGTTGCAACTTTTATTCTATTTCTCAAAAACGATTTTTTCAAGAGAAATCTCTTTTCAAACAAAGAGCTTTATTTCAGAAATCACAACTTTTCATAGAAACTCTTAGTTTGTTATAAATAGATCAAAGTTTCAAATTTTGAAATCACCTACTCTATCTAGATATATTCTCTATTCTCTGAAAAGCTCTTAATCCCCAAATACTCTCTAGATTTCAATCAAGCGCTCAATACTTCAATTCTCTCTAAGTGATTCAATTCTCATATCAACTCAAGGAGATTATAGGAGAAACTTGTATGATACAGTCAATATCAGTGTTGTAAAGAACACAAAATTGTCAAGATTACTATTCATCTGTAAACCTATTCCTCCGGGTGAAGTGAGGACAGTTTTTGATAGTTGAAATGCCAAAGGGGAGCTTCTAGACTGGACGTAGGAAGGGAGGTCTGAACCAGGATAAAATATCAGTGTGATTATCTATTATTTTACATATACTTCTTACTATTGCATTATCTTAGTACTTGCTACTGTTTAGACACATATACGATCCTATCATAGACTTTCACATCCTTCAACATCGCTTCCCTCGAATCCCGCCTCCATTACTCGCATCCTCTCAAGGATGCGATTTCGTATCCCTTGGATGCGAGAACTCGCATCCTCCCAAGGATGCGATTTCTCATCCTATGGATGCGAGATCTTGCATCCATCCTAGATGCGATCTTCACGCTTGCATCCCCAGGTATGCGAATTTCGCACCCCTTAGGATGCGAAATTCGCATCCCCTAGGGGGGATGCGAGATTTTCTATAGCATAAATATGTATGAGATTTTATGGTTCCACTCTTCTAGGATGCGATTTTCTTGCTGGTGGTCCCTAAAACTCACCTACTCCTACCAAATCCACTACTATAAATACCCCCTTACCTCATTCATTAAAGAGGTTGGATTTTCTTCACTCTGGAAGCCCTCAAGCACCATTAGTGGCTTCTATCTTCTTCCCTATGACTATTGGACATCGCATGGACCAATAAAATGTTGCACACATATTTTCCTTCAACTCTTCGACATTCACAAGCACTTTTACACTACTTTCAAATATCTTTGGATTTTCCAGACGTTGTTGACCTAGTCAACCTAATTTTCACACAGCAAAGAAGAAAATGACTTTTCAAACAAAGTTCAAAATTTGCAAACCATTTTTTATTCTTCTACACAGATTGTTTGCCTAGATCAAAGAAAGGCAACACCAGTATCTGGGTTGTGGTAGATAGACTCACTAAGGGCGCTCATTTCATTCCAATTAAGAGTAAGAGGATGACATCATGGTTGGCAACAATTTATGTTCATGAGATAGTCCAACTTTATGGCATACCTTCCTGCGTCATGAGCGATCATGACCCCATCTTCACCAGTGAATTTTGGAGGAGCTTGCAAGAAGCATTAGGTTCACAGTTGTGCTTGAGCACAGCTTATCTTCCCCAGACTGATCGACAAATGAAGAGGGTGAATAGAATTCTAGAATATCTTTTAAGGCTTTGCATCCTAGACTTCGGAGGGACTTGGGTAGAGGACCTTCCTGTAGTAGAGTTTGCCTATAACAACAGCTATCAATCCAGCATCAGTATGGTACCCTTTGAAGCATTGTACGGATGACCCTGTAGATCACCAACTTGATGGTGGGAATCTACAGAAAGATTATTACTTGGACTAGATATGGTTAGAGAAACATCCGAAAAGATTGACCCTATTCGACGGCAGATAAAGACAGCTCAAAGTAGGCAGAAATCCTATGCAGACAAGAGAAGGAATGACATCAAATTTGAAGTGGGTGAAACATTTTTTATCAAAGTGTCACCTCTGAGGAATGTGGTTCGCTTCGGATCTGTAGGGAAGTTTGCACCAAGGTTTATTGGACCATTTTCCATAACCGAGAGTATTGACCAAACGACCTATAGAGTAAAGCTCCTAGAGAATCTATCTGGCATTCATGATGTTTTCCACATTTCTCGTCTGCGGAAGTGCTTGCATGACACGACAGAAGTAGTTGGGTCGGGTGTACTGGAAGAGGTGGGAGTGGAACGGGAGGCGACAGTCAGGCGAGTCCCTACCCGTATTCTTAGATCAGAAGTTAAGAAGTTATGCAATAAAGAGATCAAATTGATAAAGGTTCAATGGGGAGATAACCCAGAGGATGCAACTTGGGAGACCGAAGACAAGATTCGTGCTTCGTACCCTTTCCTTTTCGAGGGTATGTTCTTAACTCCTTTTTCCAAAGTATTGTCAGTGCTTATTTCTATCATTTGAATATATCCTATCCATAGTATTTTCGACCCTTAGAAAGGAATCCTATGGATGTAAACATGTGTTTGAGACATGTTATATTTGATGGATGCAAGTATTTGCTAGTGGTTGGCTGTGGATACATATACACACAATATTAGGCACTAGATCGACTCAATCACTCTCATACCGCTTATGGATGTGTGTGCATTTTCTTTTCGTTTATGGATGGAAATGGATGTATTAGCATATGGATGTTGCATTTGGACGAATGAGTGTGCACACATATAGAATTTACATGTTATAATAGGATTATTTGTATACATGTTGGATACATGGAACTAACATACATTGCATTTAGGAGGTCAACTGAATTAGTAGATCGCCTGATCCTCGGATTAGTTGCATATACTCATATAAGCATTATAAATCTTTAAGGATAATGGATGTCAGTGATTGATGGATGAGTAGATGGATCATGGATGGTAGGATATGCATTCTTCTCAACTTAGAGATTTCAGGGACGAAATCCTTTGAGTACAGGGGAATGTAACACCCCATATTTTAACAATACTAAAGGAGAATAAATTAATTAATAGTTAATTTAATATTGGAATTAAGGAAATGGACTGCGCCATTGCGTCCGTCTGGAAATTCTGGTCAAGATAGACATTTGGTTTGCATAAAACGGGCACTGTATGAAGAAGTTAAGAGGGTTTTAAGATTGCATATGCATAGAAGATATATATACACACACACATATGAGTGAGATATGCGTCAGAACCCTATCCAAAATTGTTGAAAATTGAAAAAAAAAAATAAGAAGGCGGCAGTTTTCCAACCCTGGGGGTCGACCCCCCTTAAGGGGTGTCGACACCGGGGTCGACCCCCAGCAGGCGTGTTGACACACCTAGGGCTGACGTGGCAGTCAGTTTCAGAGGGGCTGGCAGCTATAAATACATGGTCATTTCTCTTGTTTTCTTTATTGAGAATCCATGGGGGCCAAACTCTGCCAGTTGACTGAACTAGGATCTATTATCTTCTACAACTATCAACTTTGCAAACCAAACTTAGAGATTCAAGCATAGATCCAACTTCTGCTATTTTCTACGTTCTCTTTTAATCCAAACACCGTGAGTTCTTAGTTGCTTTTAGATTTAAATATTTAAAAGTAAATCTGATATGACTATAGTTTGGATTTGTTCATGTGCCTATATTATACTGGATCGATTGTAAATTGTGAACATATGACATTCTAAAATGGTTATAACTTGGATCTAAATCTCTATCTTGTCGGATCTATTGTAACTTCTATGACATTCTATGATGTGAACCTTGACCTTATTTGTGTTAGATCTATTTTTAACTATTGGATCTGAATTATGTGGACATCTAAATTACTAATAAGATCTAGTTTGCCACCTTATGCCTATCATGTTAGATCTAAACCAATTGGACGTCTAAATTATTAATTTAGATTTTATTATGCTTATTATGACATCATAGTTATGTTCGAATTAGTAAACTGCCACAAGTTCATCAGATTTATGCTAATATATCCACCTTATCACCAAGCTAGATTATGTTTATGCCAAAACAATCACCTTTGTCATAATCCCAACACTTTTCTGTTTTTATGGTTTATGACTAGGATATTATCTAGCCTAGGAATGCCGAAAATTATGTGAATGCGCTAGTTTAGGAATGGGGGAAAAAAATTAGTATTGGCATAATTTGAATAATGTTTAAAAACATGAATTGGGCATATAATTCAATAATTGGGTAAATGGGCATTAACACCTATAAAGGCATAGGTCTAAAGAATTGATTACTAATGAATGCCTAGGATTACAATTAGAAATTGCAACTGCACTTATGGCACGAGGTTAGGTTACATTAGTGGTGGAAGTCTGCCCGGACCCGACTGGCATATCCAGCAACCACTAATGTTGAACCTAATGTGAGAGGCCTAAGTGCACAAATATGAATCGGGCTAAGACAATTGGTTAGGCCCAACTTGTAGAAGTCTGCCCGGACTCGACCGGCATATCCAACATCCACAAGTTGTAGGCCTAATGTGGGAGGTCTAGCCCATTATAAACCATAAATGGACTTGGTAATGAATTGGGCTACTTAACCTAATCTAATCCATAGGGACTGTATGATTATGAAGTTAGGGTTAAGTAAAAACTGTTTGGACATTGGGTGGGTTATGTTAAGTATATCTGAGATGGGTGGGTAGTATCAAAATACAGGTCCACGAAATTTAACCAATTGGGGTTATCTTATTAGAGACACCTAATGGCACACATAACCGGTGTAAATAATAAAGTTATGTGTTAATCCATAAAATATGGTTAACAAATGATAAGCATGATTAAGTCGTCTGAGATTTTAGGTCGCTAATAACTTTTGGGTTGTTAAAATCATTTAAACCCGTCAGATTCTTTAGCTTGTTCAAAGTTTTAGACCGTCTAGCCATTTTTAGTCCGCTCCTCTTCTGAAGCTTACAAAAGTCTTTAGGTCATCCCACTTTTAGCTCGTTACGGGTCAACAAAATTTCCGCACTAGGTTGGATCGTTAGGACCTTTAACTTGCACCGCCTTCAGCCAGAACGAATTGTGTTGCACCGCACTCCCTAACTCGTGCCACTCATATCAGGAGGTTTTGGGTCGCTCCGCCTCGTTTATCACGTCCTGCCTTGCTTTGGGCCGTGTAACGTCCCTTTTAGCCCGCCTGCGACCTAAAACCAAAGCACAGTATTTACAGACTTGCCACCTGGCCTGAATTCCACCTATAATTACCCCCCCCCCTCATTCCTTCATTAAGGGGGATCGGGTCCTGAGGCCACGAAGTGCTGTTGAAATTTCCTATAACTATGCAATTCTCCAAGATCAAGTGAAGATCCAACAACATCATTGATCATGATTTTCATCAAGTCCATCTAAGTGACTCAAGAGTTGTAAGCTTATCGTCAATGCTCCAATACTTGAGGTAATCCTTCTAATTCCATTCTAGTCACATCAAATCTCCACTGGCCATTTTATTTCTCCACGTCTTCAGGTGAATTCAAACGAGATCTATAAATGAGGGAGTGATAAATTTGTTGTAAGAATGAAGTTAATCTTGTAGTCAAAATATTGATAATGGAATCTCTTATGAGAGTGGATGTAGATCCTCATTGGATCGAACCACTATAAAAACTCCGTGTTTTTACTTTTATGCTTTTTGTATATTTGTGATTGCGGCCTCACTTTTTTCTTCCTTACTGATTTGGTGAAGTGTTTTTGATACACTCTTGGTGTTGAGTCAAATTTCGATATCAACATTTGGCGCTCACATTGGGGCCGATTCAATCTTCAGTTCTCTCACACTCTCTCATAAGGTTCAAGACCTCGCATTGAAAATCTAAGCCTAATCTACTACAACCTAGTTCAAATCCTTTCCTAAAATCGTGGGAAAACCGGTAGACCATCAAAATGAGCCATTAGTCAAAATGTCAAGCATGATGATAATGCCGCCGACAAAGAGAACACTCCTCCCACCAACCAATTTGAGGCGGGGGAAGTTCTAAGGCTGGAGCCGCCGAGACATGACGAGAATTAGATGAAGTTGCCTCGACTTTAACTAGTTAAATGGATATTGTGAATATAGCCATGATGAAGAGGCTTGAAGCAATGTTCGCCATGCAAGCTCCTACGGCAAAGGTCACCATGAAATCCGCCTGTGCTAAATCTGTTCAAATTCCGCATATGGAAAACGCAGGTTCCTCCTCTTCAAGCCCAAACTTGGAAAATTCTATTCAAGAAGTGACAAATCCCAGTTATGTGGAAGCAAAGCTGTCCGCTCATAACCATTCTGATAAAGCGACTTCTCAACAAGCACGTGGTTCCTCCAAAGGGGCACCTCTCCAAGCGGTAGGTTCAGGACCCCAGAATCCAACCCTGGCCATCTGCCTAGGCAGCCATCCGGTAAGGAGGATGGCGTCCGCCCACGGACCCGCACAACGAGGAGGAGCGTATAACGGAGATGATCCATAGATTCATGGATAGGAGCTTAAAAAAGCAGGATGACGAGAAAGAATGGGGATTCGCACCAACTAAAACTCCACTCATAGAAAGGATAAAGATGACACCATATCCAAACAAATTCAAACCATCAACAGTCTAAGCTTACAATAGAATGAGTGATCCCAACATATTTCTTTTCAAATATGATTAGCATATGGATGGGGAACGACCACTGATAAACTGAAGTGTTTATATTTCCAACCTATCTCGAGGAGGTGGCATCGCTGTGGTTCAAAAAGCTACCACCCAGATCTGTGGATGACTTTGCTACCTTGGCCAAATTATTTCGAGAACAATTTAGGCTTCAAGCGACGAAAGCGCAGGATGTCATGGAATTAAACGAGCTTGAGCAAAAGCCCGGGGAGTCAATAAGGGCATTTCTCACCCAGTTCAACACTGCTACGGCTGAAGTTGGAAACTATGAGCCACGCTTAGTTATAATGGCCTTGAAGGGAACCATAAGCAAGAAAACCAAGCTCGGACGATGGATCAAATAGAAGAAACCAACTACTCTCAATGAAATGTTCGATAAAGCCGAGGAGTATATAGGCGTGGATGAAGATCCGGTCTATACCATGGATATTCCAGAAAGCAGTATATAGCTTGAAAAGAAGAGTAATAATGCAGAAAGTAGTCAGAAGAATTCCAGTAATCCGAAAAGAGGAAATGACGAAAGAGACAACCAACCGAATAAAAAGCTTCGTTTCTTTAACAATTCGGAATTAACCCCTTTGAATGAAACTATTGAAAACATCTTTATGGCGACTAAAGATACTGAAGATTTACTGATGTAGTAGTCAAGTCAGGAAGGCTCTGTCGGTTCCATAACCAGCCAGGTCATAATACAAACGAATGTAGGCACCTGAAAAGCTTGATTGAAGAACTGATAAGGAAAAACAGACTTCAGCAGTACATAAAGAATCCACAGAACACCCAAAATGCTCGAAGCCAAGGAACTTCTGAGCGACAACATAAGAAGAATGAGAATGCATCGATTGCTGCCATTCCAAGGTTGATTGTTAATACTATATCTGGTGGGCCGCACCCTGCCGAGAGAAGTTGGGGGGACATTGTGAAATATTCTAATTAATTGAAGAACCTTCCAAAAGAAGAAGAGCTTATGATCATGAACGCAGCCTTATTAGCAAAGATGCTAAGAATTCCATGGGATGACATTATGTTCAAAAATGAGGATGCAAATGGACTCATAACTCCAACAGAAGACCCTATGGTGGTAACCATTGGTTTGGGTCCAGCTATTGTTAGAAGGGTCTTAGTTGACAAGGGGGAATCGGTCAATGTCCTCTTTATTAGTGCATTTCATAAAATGAAACTCTCCATGGATGATGTGAAGGCTTGCCAGAATAAAATTCATAGATTCATGGGGCAAGTTGTTCAACCAATCGGTGTCATCAGTTTGGTTGTCGAGCTTGGAGAAGGAGAGTGTAAGGTGACGCTAAAACAAGATTTTGTCATAATATATGAGTTCTCTTCTTACAACGCACTCCTTGAGAGGCCAACTCTTGCAACATTTAGGATAACGATGGCTCCGTGGTGTCTCACAATGAAATTCCCTATTGAAAACGGGGTTGGTACCGTCAAGGGAAACCAACAGACTGCAAGGGAATGCTACCTGGTTGAGCTTGCCGAAGTAAGGAAGAAGGAATTGAAGAAGGATACAGAGCTTCCGCTCCGCATTCAGAACCCCCCTACAGCAATTAAAGAAGGGACCCCATACTGGCGAGCATAGCGGAGCCCAGAAGGAAATCAATCCAAGAAAGACTAGTATGGGGGAAAACAGAGCGGCACCGGCTGAGGACATTGTCTCTATTCCAGTGCATGATAAGGATCCAAACCGAGTTCTAAAGATAGGTTCTCAACTGGGCATAAAATTGCAGAAAGATTTGATATTGTTTTTAAAAGCAAACTTAGATGTATTTGCATGGACGCACTCTAACATCTGCGGCATATCACCAGATGTAATTGTTCATAAGTTGAATATTAATCCTAGTTTGACTCCTGTAAAACAAAAAAGATGAATGCAAGGACCTGAAAGATCTGTGGCACTAAAAGAGGAGGTAGATAGATTGTTCAAAAACAATTTTATAAGAGAATCTACTTATCCCGCTTGGGTTTCCAATTCGGCCCTTGTCAAAAAATCCAACGGCAAATGGAGAGTATGCATAGATTACTCGGACCTCAACAAAGAATGTCCCAAAGATAGTTTTCCGTTACCAAGGATTGACCAACTTATCGACGCGACTGCGGGGCATGAGTTGTTGTCATTCATGGATGCATACTCTGGGTATAATCAGATTATGATGCATAAGCTAGATGAAGAAAACACGAGTTTCATAACCGACAGAGGCTTATATTGCTACAAAGTTATGTCGTTTAGATTGAAGAATGCGGAAGCAACCTATAACGCTTGGTAAATTCCATGTTCAAATCCCAAATCGAAAACACTATGGAGGTCTATGTTGACGATATGCTGGTAAAATCCAAAAAGGCAGAGAATCTAGCAAAGATGTTTCACATCCTTAGAAAGTACAGTATGAAGCTAAATCCTCTAAAATGCTCATTTGGAGTTTCATAAGGGAAATTTCTTGGATTTATAATCAACGCTAGGGGCATTGACGCGAACTCTTCCCAAATTACAGCACTACGAGAAATGCGATGTAACAACCCGTATTTTTGGTAGTCAAATATTTAATTTAATTTATTATTTTAATATTATAATTGTAATATTAATGGATTTTAATATTTGATTTCATTATTAAAACGAAATTTGAATGTTATATATTTATATAATTATAAAACGAGCTCGAAATGGCGCTACAGTTCATAATATGGAGTTTTGAACTTCAACTGAATATACAGAATCCGATATAAGTCTGAATTCTATGAAATAAGAAATGTAGGGATCGTGTTGATGATAATTTCCATATGGAAGAGAAAAAACCCAGATTTCATGTTATAGATTGTTAGTAATGGTCAAATCTAACTTCAAAATAGTCGCTATGGAAATCGTTATTTAAAATATAGGCCTTTAAAATAGCAATTTTGCAAATGGACTCCGTTTTCGATGAAATCAGTGTCATTGGAACCGTAATTTAAATTATCGCATGGTATTAAATGGCATGGCAAATCGATGTTGTATGTCGCCACGGCAGCCGTAAACGCCCATTCATTTTATATAGCGCGTAATTAATTTAATTTAATTCAATAAAGAAATATTTGACTGTAACTTGAGAAGACGATCAAATTAAGTCACGAAACCAGTTCCTTTGAGTTTGTATCGACGATTAGAGTCAGGATATGTATATAGTTTGTTATTTTTGGAGACCGAATAATTTAGTGTCCAATGTAGCAATCTAGTGCGTATAAAAATAGCGTACCGGGAAGCAGCCTTGAAATTGGGTGAAACCTCTCCCATCTGGTCCGGAATATTTTTCTATACTATGATTAGGAATTTCATCATTTTTGAAAATTTGTGGGTGACCTTATGAAATTAAAACGTCAATGCGATGGTATATGGGTATAATAATATTTTATTTAAACTAATATAAACCTTCACACTGATTATTTTCTTCCCTTTGCGTCCTACACCATATTACTTTTTCCTTGCGTGCCCAGGATGTTTATTTCTTGTGTGCCAAACAACTTAACATTTCTTGCATCCTAAAACTCTATTGTTACTGTACACTTCTTCCGTGCCAATCACGCAACAACTACCTATTTTCTCTGTATACCTATAGCCTAAATGCCTTGCCTCACACGTGTTTGTCTCCTATAAAATGACCAAGCTGCTCCCTTTCCATTTCGTTTTTCCCTTTCTTCTTATGGACGCCAAAAACAGATCAAAAAATTTTAAATGAAAGCTCAAATCTCTTTTCAAAAGATAATATAAAACCAAGAGCCTCCATAATATATAAATCAAAGCAAACTCCAGCACCATTCATGTATCTAATGGTTGCATGTTCTTCTGGGTTGAGGGTTAGAAGCCAGGAAGGGGTTCAGGCGAGTCTCGGATGGCCTGAAGTGGAAGAGGGTGACATTTGATTCTCACGTGGGGTTGGGTTCTCTTATGGCGTAAAGAAGGATACATTAGCAGCAGTAGTGAAGCATTGGCTGGAGGTTGGTCAGGGAGGAGGCCTGGGCAAGCGCGGGTCAGTAGGGAACTGGACGTTGGTGGGGTTTCGGCGGTTGAGATAGGCGCTGGTGGGAGATGCAGTGCAGTGATGTCAATGGTGGAGGAGTCTTGCGTTCGAAGTATATGAGCTGGGGATGGAAAAAATATGGAAATGGGGCAAGTTGGTGGAAGGGGATTTCCGTGTTAAGCGCAGGTGGGGGTTTTAGGGATGTTGGGATGGCTTCCAGTTTGGATTCTTGGCTGTTATAAGGCCAGAGGTGAGGTGTGTGGTAAGGATAGGTATTAGGTGTGTGGTAAGGGTGGCGAACAAAGGAAGGAAACATGGATACTGTGCATGCATTTGGGATTTTCAAAGTAGAAAAAAAATATAGAGAAGGCAAAGTCAAATCTGAAAAAAAGTGAGGAAGCAGATATTTGGGGTTCCATAAAGAAGACGATGTGGGTTCGAATATGGAGAGTTTAGCGACTAGCGAGTGTTCAGACCAAAGAAAAGTAGGAAGGGTATAACCTGTAGTGATCAATTTATTAAGTAATTAAAGTTCATTAAGGCTATAATTAGAAACTAATCAATCATATTACAATCATGTGCGGTTCAAAATCTGGTGGTAGGTCTCAATACGTGATGGTAGATGGTGTGGTTTTGGCTTTTGAGCAGGATGAAGAGGACGAAACTTCAGGAACGAAATGGGGGTAAGTTATTGTTTAAACCATGTAATTAGTGACCTTAACGCTTAGTTTAATTATAAAATAATTCATTTTAAAATTTTATCCTAAAATTTTAAACAGTTGTAGAACGGTACAGAGGCATGAAGGAACTTGAATGAAGCAGAGGGTACAAACGTAATTGACCGATAATTCCTTTTATAAAGTAATTAGTATTGTCATTAAACTTAATTAAGAGGTTTATTTTATAATCAAACAGCGTGGACTTATATTCTTCATAACATTAATTGTCAGAGTTTTTGGTATGCTGAACAGAATTGCTGTTTGAACGGAGAAGGAAACGTTGAGAGTATATCGGCCTGTTACACTATGTAACTAAAGTAATTAAACATTTTATTTTTATTATACATATATAGGGAGGTTAATTGATTTATTAGAACATATATTATAAAAGTAATAATTTGCGCATGTGTTATCAGTTGGATCAGACCAGAGACGTTGAGATTGTATGAACAAACTCTATGTTTTGGAATTGACTTAGACGGAGCTAGAGAATGTTGAAATTTATTGTTATACTAAATGCTATTTAATTTCGTGGAACCGCTCAAGCGACGAAATGAAAATCGGTGAGTTAAACTCCTCAGTTCTTCCCATTTATATTTTATATAAATTGGGTTTTTATTTTGTGTGCTCTGGTTGCCAATAGTTGACTGTTTGCTAGTTATATATTTATTTGTTGATTTAACTAATGAAAATAAACTATTGTTTAATTTCAGTTAAATACCAAATCGTTATTTTAACGATTGGATCCAATGAAGATAACTTACCTTATTGGTCATGTTTATTTATAAATGTATTGAATTGTTCGAATTGTGGGAGTTGTTTTGTTGATTAGTTGATGTTAAATGGTCGTTATTTGCTGTTGTAGAAATTACCAGTTAAATGAAATTGAAGGATCTGATTTTGAGCTAACCGATTTGGCAGGGAAGAACAGGCTGGAGGGATCCAACCAGGTTCCTCAAATATATTAGACATTGTTTATTTTCATATTATCGATATATAAACTGTCCTACTTGGGTTATGGATTTGATTGTTGATCATTGATTGAAAATTTTACCTTTGTTTTAATCAGTGAGCAATACTGGTTGAGTAATCAGCAGTAAATGGCCTAAGAATAAATTGTTTCTGATTTACCATCAGGTGAATTGATAGAATTGAAGTTATAAAATTTATTGATATCTGGAAATATATTTTGAAATATATTATAAATAATAGTTTATTTAAATGGAAATAAATATTTATTGTTTTTTATTTAATTGGATAATTAATTATTTATTATTTGATAAAGTAAATCCTGATGTTAATCAGATTTAAAACAAGTGAGGAGTAAATTAACCTAATGGTTAAATTTGGATAATTGTTCTATTCAGAAACAAATAATGGAATTATTTAAATTAATTATATTTTTAATTTATCTAAAGGGAGAACAAATTGGAATCGGTTAATGGGATAACCGTGTTTTGAGTTGACTATATCGACTGTTTTTAATTGGGATTAAATTAGTGCATTTTGGATAAAGTAGTTTAAAGAATACTTCTTTAATTTTATTAAGGTTTTTAGAAAAAGGAATTTAATATTTACTTTAATTAATTACTTTAGTAGTTAATAATCAAAGTAAATTATTATTTTAATTAATAATAATTTAGGGAAATACTTTTTAATTGAAATTCATGTAAAAGTACTCGAAATTGAATTGGAATCTAATGGAATGGTGAAAGGAGTTTATGAACAGATTTTATTTTAAACCCGAGCTTTGTAATGAAGTTGTAAAAGGGAAATTTAAGCGATAGCTTAAATAAATGTGACTCCAATATTCGAATTAAGTAAAAAGGGAATTGAGAATAGAAAGGGTTTAGATTAAAGCATAATTATATAAACAAGGTTTATAAAGGCAATGAGGTGTTATATCGTTAATTTTAAATTGAAGTTACTTAATAATGGAATTAAGTAAAAATGGGGTATTGAAATAAGAGTTTCAATGGGGAAATAGTTGAATAAAGTAGAAAAGGATTGGAGAAAGGGAACTTGGTAAAAGAAGTGGGTTTTGTAAACAAAATCCAAATCATAAATTGAATTTGTTTTAAAGAGGTAGAGTTAAAAAGTGGTATTTTATAAAGAAATTATTTAATGATTAAATTAAGTAAATAATGAGTATATACGAGGAAGAGATTTTCAAAAAGATAAGCAGGTTTTATGAAACCATATTTAGATAAAATAGTTAAATGGAATTTGTGTGGATATTGGAATGAATTATTGGGTTACAGCTCTTATCTATCAGAAGATAAGAACATTGGTTATTAAGGTCTGAGAGGTAATTAAAATACCCCAACTTGAACGACATCAGAATTGTCTGAGGAGGATATGAGTTGGTAATGGTAAAGGGAGTTAGTAATAGTTTATTATTTCCATTCCGAAATAATAAAGCAACGTGTAAAGAATTTTTGGTATATATATATATAATGAGGATTCCAAAGGAGAAAAAGGGAAATAAAAAGGGGTTTCGTGAAATTATAACAATACTCACGAGTTGGAAAGGAAATGTAAAATTGAATTTTATTTTATAAAAATAAATATTGGATTATTGTTTTCAAGTAATGAATAAAAGATATTTCATAACGTTGTTTTACGAGTAATAAGTTGAATCGATTTCCCAATATTAGATAATAAAGTAACTAATGTTTTGAAATTGAAAATAGAAAATTGAACATCATATCGAATTTTCCTAAGTATAGAAAAAGGAAATTGTTTAAAGAGTAATCTTATGTTAAATAAAAAGTGAGGAAAATATATTTATAATATCTAAATATTTAAGAGCTTTAAATTTACATTTGTTTTAAATTAAAAGGCCAATTCATGCTGAATACTGAACCAGTAAACTCATTGGATCTACATGATTGAATCACTGCTTATTTTGATAGTTGAATCACCGACTATCAAATCTGTCAAATACGACGGTTGGTATGGAAAGAGCGGGATCGAATTTATATTCGAAAACCATTCCGACCAATAAAAATGTGGAGATATCAAAAAAATGATCGAGATGGAGCATTGAAGACTGCAGATTTTCATAAACGGGAGAACCACTAATAATCTATGGTCTACAGCCAAAGATGTACTGTGGTTCTATCGTGGTTGGGATCTATAGGTTGCACGGACTTCTCGTTACTGATTCATAGGGTGATTTCTATAATGGTTGCAGTAGGAGAGTACTTTCGGTTCATCCTGTTCCTGGATGACTTGTATGGACGAATGTCTGACAGAATATTTCCTAAAACCACGTACGTTGATTTTTACAAATATATCGAGTGGTGGCAAAGGGGGGCACTTCTTTTACAAGAAGAGTATATTTGTGGACGTCAATTAGTGATTTGACGGATCTGATAATGTGGAATTCAAAGTAAATGATGACCAGATGTTCTAAAAGAAATTCAAACCTCAAGCATCATCAACTGGGAAATGACAAAAATCGGGCAGGCAGCATAGCTATGTGGGTCGCTACCATTAGGGTGTATAATCACCTATTTAGAGAAATTCCTTTTGCTTCTTTAATTTATTATCGATGTTGTCCCTTTAGGGAAATAGTGGTATGAGCCCAACCGTTGGTGATATACATTCGATACACTCAAGCGAAATGAGTGGTCAGTCATGCGTGTGCCGGGTTGCAAGACGTTCTTGTTGAATCCAGTGTATTCCCCTCTAGAGATACACTATCGGCAGGTGGTTCAATACCTTTTCATGATCGGAATCCAATCTCCGATAAGCACCCGCAGTTTTGATTGTATACTATATATGTGGAGCTGGAGATGCAAGCGTCCCGCTAGATTGATATCTACTTGTATTTAGACACTATTATTGTAACACCCCGTACTTTTGAGATAATAAAATAAGAATAACTTAATTAAATAATTAGAATTAAGTAAAACGGATTGTGCCATTGCGTCCATCTCGGAATTCTGGTCAAGATAGACCACTGGTTTGCGTAAAACGGACATCATATGAAGAAGTTATTAAGCCTTGAAGTTTGTATATGCACAATAGAAAAATGTATGTGTATATATATGTAAACAAGTTAAAATGTAAAATAAAGAATAAAATAAGGATTGCATGTAACAAATACATGCACTGAAAAAAAATTGTAACGCATGCATTGAAAGAAAGAAAGAATTGGCTGCATGCAATATGTTGCATGGACTGATTTGCAAACATAATGCATTAACATTAAAAGAAAAAGATTCATGCAATGGTTTAATTTAATTATTATAACTAACATGAAAAAGAGAAGTAAGGAGAGAACAATAATTTTCATTGTTCTAAGACTTATTAACAAAAGACTTCATAGCTCAGTTGGTTAAGGCATTGGATTTGTAACATATAGGTCGGGGGTTCGAACCCCGGCGGTGGCATAATTTTAATCTTTGTTTTGGAGAGGGCCAACTGAACATGCAACTATATGTACGTATACAAATTCAAAATTTGAAAGGATAAGAACGTACATATAAGGAATAAAGAAAATATATGTATATATATAAGAATATATATATATATATGGGAAAGTCTACTGAGACACAGAATTTAAACATAATTGGTGACACAACTAATCTCCACCATTGGATCACCCCATGAATTACACCTCTCCACATAAAGACAAAAAGATCCAATGGTTGAGGCTTTATGTCTCTAAGTTTGTCGCATAAATATATGTATACAAAAGATAAAATTCAAGATAAGGCTACAGTCAATGAAATATAGCAAGAATCAAATAACGGTGCAACATCATTTAATTTTGAAAATAAAAAGAAAATTGTGCGTATATATATATATATATGTGTAAAATGGTTGGTAGAGCAATTGTATACATGTAAGAATATTTCATGTGAATAAAACAGTTAAATAAATTCCAGAAATTCAAAAGTTCAAAAATCAAATTTCTGCGCCAAAATAATTCAAACATTCGAAATTCAAATTTCTGCGCCAAAACAGCTTTCGGGACCCAATACTGACTCAGCACTACATGTATGATAAGATTTGTCTAGATTCATTTGCGAACCTGGACTATTTTCTTAACTGGATTCAATGCTGACTCAGCACTGCGTGTACGATAAGGTCTTGAGAACTTATAAACAAGACCCTAGACCTAACCCTAAACATCATGATTCGGCGGCTGCGCTGGAGCTCTGCCATGGCTCCCTCTCTCTCTCTCTCTCTATCTCTTCTCTAATCTATTCTGAAATTAAAATGTTAGCCTTGGAGGATTATGAATTCAGATCTAGAAGAGGGAATCAATGTTAATAAAAAGACCATTGAATCATGAAAGCAACGTAAACCTCTAAGAACTAATCTATTTAAATTATTTCTCTTTCCTTTCTCTTTTCATGAAATAATAAATCCATGGTCGTTAGGTCATTAATCAAATTAAAGGGAAAAGGAAAACCATAGATGATATAATGAATCAGATCCAAAATTTGGGGAAAGCTTAAAAGTGAGTGGGTTTAAGCTATATAGCCTTTAGATAATGTTATGACTATCGTTTAGCATTCCCCTTTTTAATAAATTTTGAAATCGCCAGTTTAATTATGAATTGTTGTTGTAAAGAATTGAAATGTTGATATGAATATGTCAGGAAATTCCTATATTGAATTAGCTAAGTTATTGAATGTTTGCATGTTGGCGAAAATAAACTTGTTAGGATATGAATAGCCAATTTAGTTATTGTAATTACATGCTTTACTTGGGACATATTATTAATTGAATGGCATGTTAAAATAATTAACCGATTGAATGTTTACATGTCCTAGTAGAATTAAACATATGTTGAAAATGGCATGCGACAAAATATAGGCCAAAATCGGACGACACGTAAATTAGATTACTATAAACTATATTATAGTAAAAAGGATAATATGTCTAACATTTTCATGTAATGAACATAACATATATTATGTTTTGAGATTTTAATTTGGAAGTGCAATTTTATATGAACATAAGTGATTGAATGAAAATGAATATGCCTAGGATTACAATTAGAAATTGTAAATACACTTATGGCATGAGGTTAGGTTGCATTAGTGCATAAGTCTTCCCGGACCCGACCGACATATCTAGTAGCCACTAATGTTGAACCTAATGTGAGAGGCCTAAGTGGAAGAATTAACAACATGTGCTAAGACACGAGGTTAAGTGAGCTTGTGGTAGAAGTCTGCCCGGACCCGCCCGGCAAATCCAGCATCCACAAGTGTAGGCTTAATGGGAGAGGTCTAGTGTATATATATACATATACATATATATACATATATATATATATATAACAAGATATGAATAAATGGCCAGAATGGTAATTAAATGTCTAACTCCGAAATTAGAAAGGAAGGGATGTAATGAACTGAGTTAGTGAGATAAGAGGGAAAAGTGATGTATTTCCCTAAATGACTTGTTTCTGGAAACGTTGTTGCAAGTAAGCTACAGTAAATATAGAAAAGTAAAGAAATTACTTTCTACCACGGATTTAGATGGGAAAACGTTATGAAAATAAATCATTGATTCCTTCTATCAAACTGATAAGGTGCATGAAGTGTTTTCCTTAATATAATAAGGAACATATATTACAGAGAATGAAGAATAATGGTTTACAACCGTAAACGGTTTAAAAGGGGAATGATAATAACCTATTATAAATAAATAACATTAATGAAAATGTTGTATAATAGGTAAACTTGTCCTAGGGACAAGTGAATATTATAACAAAGGTTATAATAAACAAGTAAGGGAATGGGATAACTGGTGAATTAAGTTAAGTGACACTAAATTGTAAATTAAGTAATCAGAAAAGGGGAAAACCCAAGACTCGTTAAGAAAAGGGGGAAATATATTGTACTTAATTATAAATTAAGTAGTCTGGGAGTCTGAAACCCGTTGGTAAGAATAACATGTTTAGACTTATCCTAGGGACAAGGGGAAATTATAACATAGGTTATAATAAACGGGTAGAGGAATTTATTAATGGGTCTTAGTTAATAGAACTAAGTTAACAAGTAAACAACGATAAGTCGTACTGACAACGTAAAGTGGAATTATGATTAAATGAGAGAGGATGAAAAAAACTTATGAAATGAAATAAGTTATATATAATCATAAATGGTAAGTGACATGTTAATTTGAAACATGTGAATTAGATATACTTAATTACATATTAAGTAAAACATGTTATTGAAATCAATAAGAATATAAAAGGGATTGTGGATCACAGACCTTGGGCCACAATCTAGAGAATAACATGTTGTAAGCTTATTAATAAACTTAAATGAATTAAGTTGTATGACTGAAATTAATAAGCAAGAGAAACCTGGCAATTTGAATAAGAATTCAACATGAATTGGAATAACCCAGTTAACTGGAAACCCGGTGAGGTGAGACAAGCACGTAAAAGAGTGTTTAGACATAGGGTTTAACATCATACTAAAGTAAGGCGCTTAGACCAGTCCGTACGGTTGAGGGTGAATAACCCAACAAGGTAGATCATCGAGGTGTTAAAAGGCACGAGGAGCGCACATTCATCTGATTGTTTGACAGCTCCAAAGGACTGGAAGGGGAAGCACGCGGCTTCCGGGGACATAGGGTACTCTTGGTATTCCTCTATGAGTGGTAGATGATCCGCCTGTACTCACCGAGGTTAGGTCTGCGTAGGTGAACCAATGAGTATGCCTTGATTGCAATAATAAGGGGCAATCAAAAGGCTAAGATGGACCAGCGTGATTCGGTGAGACCAGTTTGTGCCCTGTGATAACAACTCGTCGTCTGCCTACCATCTTCAGTATTACGTAAAGCGGAAAAGCAAAGAACTCCAAAAGACCATATACTTTGCCATCTAGTTATGGGTGAGGTTGGCCAATAGGTTTGAAGGGCATAGGGGGTCGGGGTTAAGTTCTCATTCTTGATATTCTTGGGTGCCTTTCATTAATTGAGGGAGGGGTCTAGTGGGACCATAGCCACTGTAAAAGCAGACCTTAGCATCTACAATCAGCAGATATCTGAAAGCTCCCGACCGAGTTCCTTGTTCCTTGATTAGCCCTACCACGGGACTCGGGTGCACATATAGAGAACATGTGCAATAGACATCAAGAACGATTGACGATACGTACGTAGGAAAGTCTAGGTACACTCATGTCGCTCTAGGTTGTGTATCATAAGACTAGAGGGTATTATTCGATGATGGAACCTAATTCGATCGAATGGTTCAAAGATGGCAGTCCGAATGCTTACATAATATAGAAGTAGTGGTTCTTTGCTGACGTAGCGTTGACATATATATAGAAATCCATACGACATTCGGGCATAGGATTATGGACTGCTATATTCCTGCGATGATACGGTGGAGACCATGCGAGTGGGGTACCATGGGGTGTATCTCAATATTGAGAGATAGCTACATACACTGTATTAGGTTAATTCACTGGGAAGTAAATGGGTACGACGTGTGTGTAAGCCTTGAGTGCTGTTAAGCCAAGTAACCTAATAAATAAGAAAATATGATTGAAAGGTATATGTAAGATTATCCAAAGTGTATAGTTTAAATCTAGTCACCAGAACTTGTGTTCTGACCCCCTCCTCATAACACACTCGCAAGTTAGATTGTGGCAGAGACATGATAGCTTTGGATATTGGTTAGGCAGTATTAATAATACGGTAAGGCTATGTTTTGTTTAAACTATATTTTATCCTTTTCGCTATGAGATATTCTTCTGAGCTCTGACATGTTTTATGTCTCTGTCTTTTCTGCAGGATACCAGAGCAAACCAACCCGAGTTTCGATAGATTGGAATTTTGGGAAAAAATTCGGTTTTTCGAAATTAGGGTGTCACATCTGGTATTAGATCTTATGTAACACGCCACGTCCATTAATGTAACTCTCAGGGGAATGCATTAACTTTCATGTAGTATTATTGGCATATAGAACAAAATATAACAAGACAGATACATATATTGGTACTTAAAAAATTTAAAACAACTTTTATTGCAGGGGAGAAATAGTTTGATTACAACAACATCATAAATTAACAATAAAACCAAGTACACTTAATATCCATCTTGACAAATTATTTTCTAGGTACATAAACTAAAAAAGCATAACCCCAACATAAGTAGCCATAAAAGAGATAAGCTGGGCTTTACTTTCAGCAATCCAAGCACTTCCAAAAGAGAGAGAAAGAGATCCAAATCAAGCTCTACTAGCACTATTCCCACCCTGAGAACCTTGGGGGGAGAGGAAGAAAAGAGGCGAAAACAAAGGGGGTCATACATAAAGTCTGGTGAGTCCAATAACTTCAACAATATAATTATTAAAATAATTAGGACATGGCATAAACTGGTAAAACAAGGAATGACTGTGAAACAAATGGGCATGACAAAGAAAACAAGAGGAACATGCTGGCGTTAATCGCGCTCCTAATCACTATAGGATAGTTGCTATAGTGCACCAGTACTAGTCACCCAAAAAGTTGATCCCGTCTACTGAACAAAATAATAATAATAATGGTAGTTTCGTGTACCCCTAGCTGTCTTCATAGGTTCCTCCTGCTCCTATCTCCACTAGTTGACATTTATTCATAATATGGTAGTAGTACTCCTAGCAGCCTTCATAGGTGTCGCCTGCTCCTATCTCCGCTAGTCGTACCCATTACCTACCCCATTCGATCGGCTCCCTAACTCGTAGATACCCGTGCTGGTCCCACAGTGAGGTGTATCACTCCCCAAAGTGGCAACCCGATACCACCAAAGATGCACGGCTTATACCTACACGATGCAACAACGTCTTACCTACCAGCCCGGGCCCACACACGCACATGACCCTGTTGGACTTGCGTTACCACCACTAACCCGTTTTGACCTCTTACAATAAAACCCTGTAAGCATGTCGCATCCTCGATCTAGATCGAGCTCACTTAGATACTAAATGGGTTACTGATTGAAAAGGGTCCCCACACTTGACACAATCTTTCCACTAATGCTTGGTCCCCACTAGGATTTCCGACTTAACCCCCTCATATTCATGTCTTCTTACATGCTTCAACTTGGTTAAGTGTTTATAATTATATCCCGTATGTCACCCATGTTACCCACTTATCAAATCAACATGTGTTATTGGTTAAGCTTATCATAACCCTATCCGCTTATCAGATCAATATATATATATATATATATATATATATATATTTGGTTAAGCTGGTCTTAACCCTATCCACTTATATATTATTGGTTAAGTTGGTCTTAACCCTATCCACTTATCAGATCAATATGTATTATTGGTTAAGTTTGTCTTAATCCTATCCACTTATCAAATTAATATATATTTTGGTTAAGCTGGTCTTAACCCTACCCACTTATCAGATTATTGGTTAAGTTGGTCTTAACCGTATCCACTTATCAGATTATTGGTTAAGCTGGACTTAACCCTATCCACTTATCAAACTATTGGTTAAGCTGGTCTTAACCCTATCCACTTATCATGTTTTATGTATCATATATATATATATATATATATATATCATATGACATGTTATTCTTAATTTATGATTTAAGTACATCTTTGTACACCAATACATTGGTTAAGAGAGTAACTCCCTAAGTATCAGCACCGAAGACCGAAATCAACATCAGATTGGTACTCTGAAAATTACTCAACTCAACCAAACTTCTGTTTGTCATTCATATTTGTCTTTGATCTACATTAATTAATTATTGATGCACAGACCACCCACGTTAAGGCGACTGCTTGTGGCCGCTGGATATGCCGGGCGGTTCCGGGCAGACTTCCACCACAAGCCAGACTTAACCTCATGTCTAAGCATCTTTTAATTATGCCTACAACCTCTCACATTAGACTGCCGTTTGCGGTTGCTGGATGTGCCGGGCGGGTCCAGGCAGTCTTATACCACAAACGAGTCTAACCTCGTGTCTTAGGCATTTATTACGGATTTAATTTGTGCCTTCGACCTCTCACATTAGACTACCGTTTGTGGTTGCTGGATTTGCCGGGCGGGTCCGGGCAGTCTTATACCACAAACAAGTCTGACCTCGTGTCTTAGGCATTTATTATACACATTATTATTCAACCCCAATTTGAATTAACATCCCTATTTCAAATTGTCAATAACTTCCAATCTTATCTATGTCCATAATTGTCACCTAAATTATGTCCATAATTTCTATGCATATAAATTAGGCCAATTAATGTCTCAAATTTATTATATGCTTTTAAGCCATTTTTATGCCAATGCATAATATTAATATTTAATATTCTCCCATTGCCCCCACGTCGTTCGTACGTTTAATATGAAATATGTTAGACCCGCAAATAGTCTAACTTATAAAAAGAAAAGAAACATCACAACTTGCATAACACATAAAATAGATCTAACTTGCAAATAAGAACAGTCTAGCATGGATCAAAACTTGCATGATTATAATTTACATAATCATAAACTTGCAAAAACAATAACTTGCATAGGCAATAGGTATAATTTGCATAAACTACAAACTGGCATGGATCAAATTATATAAGATATAATTTGCATAGATCTATACACATAAAGGTGGACTTGCCTATATGAACATGGTTTTCGCATAAACTTGCATATGATCTGCATACAAACTTGTATTAAACTTGGATCTGCAATTTATACATGTAAACTAAGACCTACATATGATTCGCATACAATCTTACATATTAACTAGCATATGATTCACATCCAAACTTATATATAAACTTGCATATATAATTTAGACATGTAAATTAAGATTTACATTTACTCTTGCATATGATTTAGACATGCAAATTAATGTCACAAAATGAATCAAATCTAGCATATGTGTTTAGACATATGAACCAACATCAGGAATTTAAACATGTAAACTAATACCACACGTTTAACATATAAACTCGCATGTATATATATATACTTGATTCACATATAAACTTGTGTATAATTCGCATACATACTTGCATATAAACTGATGTCAAAAAATGAATCAAGTTAAACATATGTGACTGGACATATGAAATAGATCTACTAACATAGGTTAACAAAACTGTCATATGTTCACAAATAGACGTTAACAAAATTAAGTAATGTCACATGATTCAACAGACATGTTCTCGTAATCCCAATTATAACTCATCATAATTAATTTATTAATTATTTTGTGAAAGAAATTGTACTCACAAAGACGGATTAGAGAAGAGAATAAATCATTCGTCATTTGTATTAGAATTCTGACTTGCAATTCTTAAGCTTTAGGAAGAAGAACTATTCTGGCAGCAACATGATGGCCAAGAGACTAATTTAGTTTAGGTTTAGGGTTTGAGTCTATGCGTGCTTATATAGAAGTTTAATTCAACCTATGCCGTTAGATTATCATAGGAGCAATCACAACCGTCCAGGCTAGATAGAGCTATCAAGAATTGCCACCTATGCCCTAGTGACTTAGCAACAGGTCAGAAAAGACTCAGCAATAAGTCAGGATCGTCTGATTTCAGATCTGCCCCGGGGGGTATGTTGATCCCCTGGTCAACCTGTATAGGGGAGGTCGACCCCCTGGTCGACCTGGCTTGGGGCGGGAGAAATCCCGCCTAGTCCGCTTTCTCGTTTGAATTTTGAATTTTGATCTAAACTGTTTTTAATTTATTTAAATTACTGAAACTTCTGAGGGCCATAACTTCCTCGTACGAAGTCTGATTTACGAAAACTTGGACTTTATTCCAAGCAGAATTCCGAGACGAACGCAATTGCGTAACCCATTACCCTTAATTCTTCTCTTAAAAATTAAGTGTTCTTAAATTTGTTAATTTTAATATTTAAAATTATGGGGTGTTACATTCTCCTACCATCCAATCATCCATCTACTCAATCATCAAACACAGGCATCCATTGAACATATGCAAAAAGTGTGTGTATATGTTCCTTATCTAATGCAAAATCAAGCGGTCTACTGATTCAGTTGACCTCCTTAATGCAAATCATGATAGTGCCATGCGTCCATTATGTATGCGGAAGAATCCTAACGATACATATTATTTCTACATGTGTGCACAACCATTCATCAAAATGCAGCATCCATATGATAACACAACCATTATACATCCATTAAATATGCACACATATTTATATGCAATATGAAATTGATTGGGCCGATCTAGTGCCTAATGTGTGTGTACATGCATCTACGAGCAACCACTAGCAACCACTTGCATCCATTTGCATCCTCCAAGCATAACATGTCTCAAACACATGCTTACAACCATAGGGTTTTTCCTAACTAAAGATCGAAGATATCATCGCAAAGACATATTAAACTATAGGACAAGTATCAACAAAGCGGTAGAGAAAGGATAAGTTAAAAACATACCCTCAAAAAGGAAAGGGTACAACGTACGCATCTCATCTACTGTTTCTCAAGTCGTGTCTCCTTGATCATTTCCCCATTGCACCTTGACCAACTTGACCACTCTGTTGCGTAGCTTTATGACCAAGGATGCATGTAGGGGCTCGTCTAATCGGGGCATCCCACTCCACTTCCACTTCTCTAAGCCTGCTCGGCTCTACTACTTCTGCGATATCTTGCAAACACTTCCGCAAATGTGACACGTGAAACACATCGTGAACTCCACTAAGCTCGTTGCCTCTTTTCATGTCCCTCCAAAATCTAGGATACATAATCTCAAAAGAACTTCAAGGATTCTATTCACCCGTTTATGTCCATCCATCCATCTGTAGATGGTAAGCGATGCTCGTACTTGTCGCCTTTTTCATATCACCTTTTCCTCCTGCATCGAAAACTGCTCCAAGCCCTGTCCCGCAAGCACCGGTATATGTATTTTGAACGGTTTACTCCCATCTAGCAAAGTCAAAACTGGGGCTGATATCTTCGCAAAGTCCTTAACGAACTTCCTATAGTAGCCCGTCTACCATAGAAAACTTCTTACTTCCGTTGCTTTTCTAAGAACCTTCCAATCTTGGATTGCCACCATCTTTGCAGGATCTACTGCTATTCCTTCCTTAAAGACCATATGCCCTAAGAACCTTACCTCTTTCTTCCGAAAATGACATTTGGGGAACTTAGCTTTGAGTTGACATGCTCGAAGGTTTTCTAAGACTTCCCTAAGATGTAGGGCATATTCTTCCTTGCTTCTTGAGAAAATCAAGATAACATCCACAAAGACTTCCTTGAACTTGTCTAGAAACTCCCTGTACACCCTACTCAACAAGTCAACGAAATATGCGGGTGCATTCGTCAAACCAAAAGGTATGACAAGCCACTCAAAGAAATCGTCAGGAGTTCCAAATGCAGTTTTATCTATGTTATCTTCAGCTACTCTTAGCTGATGAAATCCTGTAGCCAAATCCAACTGCGAGAAAACCAAAGCACCAACCAACTGATCGAACAAATCGTCTATCCTCGGCAATGGGTGTCTGTGAGCTTATTCATCTCTCTCTATAGTCCACGCACAATCTAAGTGAACCGTCAGCCTTTGTAGCAAAAACAACTAGAGCACTCCATTCCGAAATGCTTCTTCATATGAGCCCTTTCTCAAGCAATTCTTTCACTTGCTTACTGAGTTTTCTTCTCTCCCTCGGAGCCATGTGGCGCACTGGTAGTGCAATTGGCTTTGCATTATCTGCTAAGTATATACGAAAGTCTATCTCGTGCCTCGGGGGTAAATCCCGAACTTCATCGAAGACGTCACCATATTCAGGGACCACACGAAAAATTCCAAATCATCGTTGGATGTGTCAAGAGATTCTAGGTAGCTAAGCATCACCGGACCTCTAGGGTGACAAAAAATATCAAGGGTCTTTCCACAATGAGTCAACAATCTAACTACCCTTCTTTCACAGTCTAGGATGGCACCGTATTTGGCTAGCCAATCCATGCCTAGAGTCAAGCCGTAGCTCATGAAGCTAAGAATGGAGGCGTTGCATTCAAACCCAACGCCAAGATAGACGCTCTCAAATCCTGACAAATCATCGAAAAATGAGCCGAACCACAATAGAATTTGAGACTACTATGGGATCCGTAACTAGACTAGTATTTAGGTGCAGTGTTCAAACTAACGAAGCAGATACAAACGAGTGTGAAGTGCCAGAATTCAAACAAGGTTCAAACAGGATGATAAAGAAGAAAAACCAAACTTCCAACCAAGATAACTCTACCTCTATCAGGTATGCTAGCCGTGAGGGAACGCGTCTGCCCTCCAGAAGATCCTGTACTTTGTCCTTGCCTTTGCTTTTTTCTTCTTTGGACGATCCTAATAAGATGTCCTATTTCTCCGTAACAATAACAACTAGTCTTCTTCTTCTTTCTAACGTCTTTGTTTAAGTAGTCAGGTATTTCACAAGTGTGGCTCTTCCTTTTCTCTTGGCCCCTTGTTATCCTTACCGCCTTTCTTTGGGTTTACTTTCTTATCGTGTGTCACATCCATGTCTCTCCTGCGCATTCTCCATTCGTGACCACCTATCGAAATGAGGCTTTGTTCTTCATTAACCAAGTAGCTAATTGAACCTTCCTCCCATCGTCTATCTTAAAGGTACCAACAAGTCCCCCACTTCCTTCTAGCTTTGACAAATGCCCCAGTCCCATGGAGCGGTTTTCCGCCCACCGTACGAAAGTTCTTACATATCTTAGAAAAAGCGTCTATAAGTGGAGGAAGAAATTCAAAAAGTAAATAGGAAGAGGTTTAAAATGGAGAATCGAAGGAAAGATATATGGATCTTGGGGGCATGTTTTTCAAAATAATCTTTTCTCTTGAAAATACACTCCTTAAAACATATTCTTGAAAGTATTTCTTTATAAAATGCTTTTTGAAAGACAGTTTTTCGAAATATCTTATCTGTTCTTGAAAACCTCAGCTCTGATACCACGTGTAACACGCCACGTCCATTAATGTCACTCTCAGGGGAGTGCATTAACTTTCATGGAGTATTATTGGTGTATAGGACAGAATATACAAGACAGGTACATATTTGGTACTTGAAAATTTTAAAATAACTTTTATTGTAGCAGAGAAATAGTTTGATTACAACAACATCATAAACACACAATAAAACCAAGTACACTTAATATCCATCTTGACAAATTATTTTTTGAGTACATAAAGTAAAAAGCACAACCCCAACATAAGTAGCCATAAAAGAGATAAGCTGAACTTTACTTTCAGCAATCCAAGCACTTCCAAAAGAGGGAGAAAGAGATCCAAATCAAGCTCCACTAGCACTAGTCCCACCCTGAGAACCTGGGGGAGGGGGAGGAAGAAAGAAAAGAGGCGAAAACAAAGGGGGTCAGAAAAAAAGTTTGGTGAGTCCAATAACTTTAACAATATAATTATTAAAGTAATTAGGATAAGGCATAAACTGGTAAAACAAGGAATGACTGTGAAACAAATGGGCATGACAAAGCAAACAAGAAGAATATGCTGGCGTTAATTGCGCTCCTAATCACTATAGGATAATTACTATACTGCACCAATACTATTCACCCAAAAAGTTGATCCCGCCTACTGAACAAAATAATAATAATGGTAGTTTCCTGTACCCATAGTTGTCTTCATAGGTGCCGCCTGCTCCTATCTCCACTAGTTATACCCACTACCATCCCCATTCTAATTACAACGTTTATTCATAATATAGTAGTAGTACTCCTAGCTGCCTTCATAGGTGCCGCCTGCTCCTATCTCCGCTAGTCATACCCACTACCTTCCCCATTCGATCGGCTCCCTAACTTGTAGATACCCGTGTTGGTCCCATAGTGAGGTGTATCACACCCCAAAGTGTCAACCCGATACCACCAAAGATGCACGGCTTATACCTACACGATGCAACAACGTCTTACCTACCATCCCGGGCCCACGCATGCACATGACCCCGTTGGACTTGCGTTGCCACCGCTAACCTGTTTTGACCTCTTACAATCAAACCCAGTAAGCGTGTCCCATCCTCGATCTAGATGGAGCTCACTTAGAAACTAAATGGGTTACTGGTTGAAAAGGGTCCCCACATTTGACACAAGCTTTCAACCTATGCTTGTTCCCCACTAGGATTTCCCTCTTAACCCCTCTTTTTCATGTCTTCTTACATGCTTCAACTTGGTTAAGTGTTTATAATTATATCCCACATGTCACCCATGTTACCCACTTATCAAATCAACATCTGTTATTGGTTAAGCTTATCTTAACCCTATCCGCTTATCATATCAATATATATATATATATATATATATATATATATATTTGGTTAAGCTGATCTTATCCCTACCCACTCATATATTGTTAGTTAAGTTGGTCTTAACCCTATCCATTTATCCGATCAATATGTAGTATTGGTTAAGTATGTCTTAACCCTATCCACTTATCAAATTATTGGTTAGGCTAGTCTTAACCCTATCCACTTATCATGTTTTATGTATCATATATATATATATATATATATATATATATCGTATGACATGTTTTTCTTAATTTATGATTTAAGTACATCTTAGTTCACAAATACATTGGTTAAGAGAGTAACTCCCTAAGTATTAACCCCGAAGACTGAAATCAACATCAGATTGGTACTCTGAAAATTACTCAACTCAACCAAACTTCTGTTTGTCATTCATACTCGTCTTTGATCTGCATTAATTAATTATTAATGCACAGACCTTCCACATTAAGTTGATTGCTTGTGGCCGTTGGATATGCCGGGAGGTTCCGAGAAGACTTCCACCATAAGCCAGACTTAACCTCGTGTCTAAGCAACTTTTAGTTATGCCTACGACCACTCACATTAGACTACCGTTTGCGGTTGCTGGATGTGCCGGGCGGGTCCGGGCAGTCTTATACCACAAAAACGAGTCTAAGCTTGTGTCTCAGGCATTTATTACACATTTAATTTATGCCTTCGACCTCTCACATTAGACTACCATTTGTGGTTGCTGGATTTGTCGGGCGGGTCCGGGCAATCTTATACCACAAACGAGTCTAACCTCATGTCCTAGGCATTTATTATTACACATTATTATTCAACCCCAATTTGAATTAGCATCCCTATTTCAAATTGTCAATAACTTCCCATTTAATCTATGTCCATAATTGTCACCTAAATTTGGTCCATAATTTCTATGCATATAAATTAGGCCAATTAATATCCCAAATTTATTATATGCTTTTAAGCCATTTTTATGCCAATTCATAATATTAATATTTAATATTCTCCCATTGCCCCCATGTCGTTCGTACGTTTAATATGAAATATGTTAGACCCGCAAATAATCTAACTCATAAAAAGAAAAGAAACATCACAACTTGCATAACACATAAAATAGATCTAACTTGCAAATAACAATAGGCTAGCATGGATCAAAACTTGCAAGATTATAATTTACATAATCATAATTTTGCATAATCAATAACTTGCATAGGAAATAGGTATAATTTGTATAAACTACAAACTGGCATGGATCAAATTATATAAGATATATTTTGCATAGAACTATACACACAAAGGTGGACTTGCATATATGAACATGGTTTTCACACAAACTTGCATATGATCTACATACAAACTTGTATTAAACTTGCATATGCAATTTAGACATGTTAACTAAGACCTAAATATGATTCACATACAATCTTACATATAAACTTGCATATGATTCACATCCAAACTTATATAAAAACTTCATATATAATTTAGACATGTAAATTTAGATTTACATTTACTCTTGCATATGATTTAGACACGTAAATTAATGTCACAAAATGAATCAAATCTAGCATATGTGTTTAGACATATGAACCAACATCATGAATTTAAAAATGTAAACTAAAACCACATGTTTTACATATAAACTCGCACGTGTGTGTGTGTATATATATATATATATATACTTGATTCACATATAAACTTGTGTATAATTCGCATACAGACTTGCATATAAACTGACGTCATAAAATGAATCAAGTTAAACATATGTGATTGGACATATGAAATAGATCTACTAACATAGGTGAACAAAACTTTCATATGTTCACAAACAGACGATAACAAAATTAAGTAACGTCACATGATTCAATAGACATGTTCTCATAATCCCAATTATAACTAATCATAATTAATTTATTAATTATTTTGTGAAAGAAATTGTACTCACAAAGACAGATTTGAGAAGAGAATAATTCATTCATCGTTTGTAATAGAATTCTGACTTTCAATTCCTAAGTTTTAGGAAGAAGAACTATTCTGGCAGCAACATGGTGGCCAAGAGACTAATTTAGTTTAGGTTTAGGATTTGAGTCTATTCATGCTTATATAGAAGTTGAAATCAACCTAAGCCGTTAGATTATCATAGGAGCAATCACAACCGTCTAGTGACTCAGCACCAGGTCAGAAAAGACTTAGCAACAAGTTAGAATCGTCTGATTCCGGATCTTCCCCGAGGGGTAGGTCAACCCCTTAGTCGACCCCTTGGTCGACCCCCTGGTCGACCTAGCTTGGGCGGGAGAAATCCCGCCCAACCGCTCCCTCGTTTGAATTTTAAATTTTGATCTGAACTGTTTTTAATTTATTTAAATTACTGGAACTTCTCAGGGACATAACTTCCTCATACGAAGTCCGATTTACAAGAACTTGGACTCTATTCCAAGCATAATTCCAAGACGAACGCAATGATGTAACCCATTTCCCTTAATTCTTCTCCTAAAAATTAAGTGTTCTTAAATTTGTTAATTTTAATATTTAAAATTACGGGGTGTAACATAGGTTTAGAATTCCTATATAAGTAGTGAGTGAACGTATTTGTATTTTTAAAAATATAAATTTATTATATATATACCTAAATCCATAGCAGAACCTACTAAATAAAAGAGTATAATATGGTATGAAATGGGATGTTTATTTTGTACACTAAAGAAATGAATAAGGAAATTCGAGACTCTTAGGAAGTTTGGTTGGGAAGTGTACAATATACTTTGTACGGAAGGAAAATAAATCCCATATGATTAGTATTTTGGAAAACGTTGAACAAAGAAAAATGGATTAGGAATATATATATATATATAGTTGAGAGAATTGACCTTGGGGAGTGTCTAGGAGAGCCTAGAAAAATTGGAAACCCGCTATGAGTCTAACCCCATTATTAACTTTTAAGAAATTGAGATTATAAAAGTTTGGGAAAAAAAATGGTTTATGGGGTTTTCATGTTTTAATCTTAAAAGTTATAGTTTTAAAACATGTAAAGAAGTACATATTGAGTTTTAAAGTAAAATTCTCTCAGTAAAAGGTGCATATTATAGAGCATGTATAGCTCCCTAGTTTTTCTAGTTATATTTCATACAAGAATTTTTTATCAAGAAAGTTTTGAAGTCTCTATTCTTTTGACAATTATTTTTAATAAATTGTTTAAAAGAGAATTTTGTTGGGTAGGCAAAATAAGTTGTAGAAAATGAGAATAGAGTGGATGTTGGCACCTTGTAGTAGGAGACTGAACTGACCTCATAGGTAAGAACAAGTCATAAACCCAATTAAGTAAAATAGTTGTCCGTATCTGCTCCAGTTTTACGATTTGAATTTTTTTTTGCAAGATAAAACGAAAATGAAAAGCTACAACAAAGAAAATTTTCTTGTGTGGGATGTGCTTGGATAGGAAAATAGGAAATCTTTATACATTGTTTCATAATATCCAAGTACGGTTTGAAAAAGGTATATAAAAGAAAAACAGAAGGTGTGAAATTTTCCATTTTCCAACTTTTTGTAACATAAGGAACCGAATTTAGAAAATTAGATTTTTCTGAAATTCGAAAAATAAAGTTGGTTGGTAGGATTATGGATGCAATAATTGGATGAATTATGCTCTTACTCAGTAAGAGTGTGGGAAAATTTAGACCAAAAAGCATTTTTATTTCAAAATATTGCATTCATGTAGAACTGCCAGTATATTTAGGATGTGAGCATCATATTTTAAAAAGGATTTTTGAGAAATTTGCATACACATAGGAGGTACCGCTTAGGCATACATGCATTATTATGTTGTATTTCACTTTGCACAAGTGCACAATGTTTGCTAAAATTGGATGCACACATGATGGATGTATATTATGCGAGGGGTTAATTGATTTTACCCTTATTAAATTTCGGGGATGAAATTTCCTAAGGGTGGGAGAATGTAACACCCCGTATTTTTAAGATAATAAAATAAGAATAACTTAATTATATAATGAGAATTAAGTAAAACGGACTGCGCCATTGCGTCCGTCTCGGAATTCTGGTTAAGATAGACCACTGGTTTGCGTAAAACAGACATCATATGAAGAAGTTATTAAGCCTAGAAGTTTGTATACGCATAAGAGAAATATATATATATATATATATATGCAAACAAATTAAAATGTAAAATAAAGAATAAAATAAGGATTGCATGTAATAAATACATGCACTGAAAAAAATTGTAATGCATGCATTGAAAGAAAGAAATAATTGGTTGCATGCAATGTAAATATGTTGCATGCACTGATTTGCAAACATAATGCATCAACATTAAAAGAAAAAGATTCATGCAATGGTTTAATTTAAGTATTGTAACTAACATGAAAAAGAGAAGTAAGGAGAGAACAATAATTATCATTGTTCTGAGACTTATTAACAAAAGACTTCATAGCTCAGTTGATTAAGGCGTTGGATTTGTAACATAGAGGTCGGGGGTTCAAACCCCGACGGTGGCATAATTTTCATCTTTGTTTTGGAGAGGGCCAACTGAACATTCAAATATATGTACATATAGAAATTCCAAATTAGAAAGGATAAGAACATACATATAAGGAAATAAAGAAAATATATGTGTATATATATATATATGAGAATATATATATATATATGCATAAATATATGTATACAAAAGATAAAATTCAAGATAAGGCTACAGTCCATGAAATATCGCAAGAATCAAATAACGGTACAACATCGTTTGATTTTTGAAAATAAAACGAAAATTGTGCATATATATATATACGCGTAAAATGATCGGTAGAGGAATTGTATACATGTAAGAATATTTCATGTAAATAAAACAGTTAAATAAATTCCAGAAATTCAAAAGTTCAAAAATCAAATTTCTGCGCCAAAACAATTCAAACATTCTAAATTCAAATTTCTGCACCAAAACAGCTTGCGGGACCCAATGCTGACTCAGCATTGTGTGTATGATAAGATTTGGCTAGATTCATTTGCGAACCTAGACTATTTTCTTAATTGGGCTCAATGCTGACTCAGCGCTGAGTGTATGATAAGGTCTTGAGCACCTATAAATAAGACCCTAGACCTAACCCTAAACATCATAATTCGGCGGCTGCGCTGGAGCTCTGCCATAGCTCCTTCTCTACCTCTTCTCAAATATATTCTGAAATTAAAATGTTAGCCAAGGAGGGTTATGAATTCAGATTTGGAAGAGGGAATCAACGTTAATAAAAAGATTGTTGAATCATTAAAGCAAGGTAAACCTCTAAGAACCAATCTATTTAAATTATTTCTCTTTCCCTTCTCTTTTCATGAAATAATAAATCCATGGTCGTTTGGTCGTGAATCAAATTAAAGGGAAAAGGAAAACCATGGATGATATAATGGATCAGATCCAAAATTTGGGGAAAGCTTAAAGGTGAGTGGGTTTAAGATATAGGCTTTAGATAATGTTATGACTATCGTTTAGCATTCCCCTTTTAAATAAATTTTGAAATGGCCAGTTTAATTATGAATTATTGTTGTAACGAATTGAATTGTTGATATGAATATGTCAGGAAATTCATATGTTGAATTGGCTAAGTTATTGAATGTTTACATGTTGGAGAAAATAAACTTATTAGGATATGAATAGCCAATTCAGTGATTATAATTACATGCTTTACTTGGGACATATTATTGATTGAACTACATGTTAAAATAATTACCCGACTGAATGTTTACATGTCCTAGTAGAATTAAACATATGTTGAAAATGACATGCGACAAAATATAGGCAAAAATTGGATGACATGTAAATTAGATTACTGTAAAATATATTACAGTGAAAAGGATAATATGTCTAAAATTTTCATGTAATGAACATAGCATATATTATGTTTTGAGATTTTAATTTGGAAGCGCAATTTGATATGAACATAAGTCATTGAATGAAAATGAATATGCATAGGATTACAATTAGAAATTGTAAATATACTTATAGCACGAGGTTAGGTTGCATTAGTGGCGGATGTCTGCCCGGACCCGACCGACATATCCAGCAGCCACTAATGTTGAACCTAATGTGAGAGTCCTAAGTGCAAGAATTAACAACATGTGCTAAGACACGAGGTTAAGTCAGCTTGTGGTAGAAGTCTGCCCGGACCTACCTGGAAAATCCAGCGTCCACAAGTATAGGATTAATGTGAGAGTTCTAGTGCTTGTATATATATATATATATATTTATATATTTATATATGTATATATGTATATAACAAGATATGAATAAATGGAAAGGATGGTAATTAAATGTCTAGCTCAGAAAATAAGAAAGGAAGGGATGTAATGAATTAAGTTAGTGTGATAAGAGGGAAAAGTGATGTATTTCCCTAAATGACTTATTTCTGAAAACGTTGTTGCAAGTAAGCCATAATAAATATAGAAAAGTAAAGAAATTACTTGCTATCACGGATTTAGATAGGAAAACGTTATGAAATTAAATCATTGATTCCTTCTAACAAACAGATAAGGTGCATGAAGTGTTTTCCTTAATATAATAAGGAACATATATTACAGAGAATGAAGAATAATGGTTTACAATAGTAAATGGTTTAAAAGGGGAATGATAATAACCTATTATAAATAAATAACATTAAAGAAAATGTTGCATAATAGGTAGACTTGTCCTAGGGACAAGTGAATATTATAACTTAGGTTATAATAAACTAGTAAGGGAATGGGATAACTAGTGAATTAAGTTTAGTGACACTTAATTGTAAATTAAGTAATCAGAAAAGGGGAAAACCTAAGACTCGTTAAGAAAAGGGGGAAAATATATTGTACTTGATTATAAATTAAGTAGTCTGGGAGTATAAAACCCATTGGTAAGAATAAAACGTTTAGACTTATCTTAGGGACAAGGGGAAATTATAACATAGGTTATAATAAATGGGTAGAGAAACTTATTAATGGGTCTTATTTAATAGAACTAAGTTAGTAAGTAAACAACGATAAGTCGTATTGACGACGTAAACTGGAATTATGATTTAATGAGAGAGGATGAGGAAAACTTATGAAATGTAATAAGTTATATGTAATCATAAATGGTAAGTGGCATGTTAATTGGAAACATGTGAATTAGATATACTTAATTACATATTAAGTGAAACATGTTATTGAAATCAAACAAGAATATAAAAGGGATTATGGATCATAGACCTTGGGCCACAATCTAGAGAATAACATGTTGTATGCTTATTAATAAACTTAAATGAATTAAGTTGTATGACTGAAATTAATAAGCAAGAGAAACTTGGTAATTTGAATAAGAATTCAATATGAATTGGAATAACCAAGTTAACCGGAAACCTGGTGAGGTGAGACAAGCGCGTAAAAGAATGTTTAGACATAGGGTCTAACATCATGCTAAAGTAAGGTGCTTAGACCAGTCCGTACAGTTGAGGGTGAATAACCCAACAGGGTAGATCATCGAGGTGTTATAAGGCACGAGGGGAGCGCACATTCATCTGATTGTTTGACAGCTCCAAAGGACTGGAAGGGGAAGCACGCGACTTCTGGGGACATAGGGTACTCTTGGTATTCCTCTATGAGTGGCAGACTATCCACATTTACTCACAGAGGTTAGGTCTGCGTAGGTGAATAAATGAGTATGCCTTGATTGCAATAATAAGGGGCAATCAAAAGACTAAATGGACTAGCGTGATTCAGTGAGACCGATTAGTGCCTTGTGATAGCAACTCATCATCTGCCTACCATCTTCAGTCCGTACGTAAAGCGGAAAGGCGGAGAACTCCAATAGACCATATACTTTGCTATCTAGTTATGGGTGAGGTTGGCCAATAGGTTTTGAAGGGAATAAGGGGGAGGGGTTAAGTTCTCATTCTTAATATTCTTGGGTGCCTTTCATTAGTTGAGGGAGGGGTCTAGTAGGACCATGGCCACTGTAAAAGAAGACCTCAGCATCTGCAATCGGCAGACATTTGAAAGCTCCCGACCGAGTTCTGTATTTCTTGATTAGCCCTAGCACGAGACTCGGGCGCACATATAGAGAACATGTGCAATAGACATTGAGAACGATTGACAATATGTACGTGGGAAAGTCTGGGTACACTCATGTCACTCTGGGTGGTGTATCATAAGACTAGAGAGCATTATTCGAGGATGGAACCTAATTCGATCGAATGGTTCAAAGATAGCAGTCTGAACGCTTACGTAATATAATAGTAGTGGTTCTTTGCTGACGTGGCGTTGATATATATATATATATATATATATACACAGAAATCCATACGACATTTAGGTATAGGATTAGGGATTGCTATATTCCTACGATGATACGGTGGAGACCATGCGAGTGGGGTACCATGGGGTGTATCTCAATATTGGGAGAAAGCTACATATACTGTATTAGGTTAATTGACTGGGAAGTAAATGGGTACGACGTGTGTGTTAGCCTTGAGTGTTGTTAACCCAAGTAACCTAATAAATAAGAAAATATGATTGAACGGTATATGTAAGATTATCCAAAGTGTATAGTTTAAATCCAGTCACCAGAACTTGTGTTCTGACCCCCTCCTCATAACACACTCGCAGGTTAGATTGTGGCAGAGACATGATAGCATTGGATACTGGTTAGGCAGTATTAATAATACGGTAAGGCTATGTTTTGTTTATACTATATTTTATCCTTTCCGCTATGAGATATTCTTCTGAGCTCTGACATGTTTTATGTCTCTGTCTTTTCTGCAGGATACCAGAGCAAACCAACCCGAGTTTCGATAGATTGGAATTTTGAGGAAAAAATCGGTCTGCCGAAATTGGGGTTGTCACAATTATAATATCATAAAAGATATTGATTTCAAAAATGTTTTGGGTTATCGTAAGGTAAAAACTGTCTGTATTTATGTATGGATTTGGTCTTACGATTATCCTTTTACTTTGAAAAGATTTTTGAATTTAAAATCAAGTTGAATGATTCCCCTTAATGTTGTGTGAGTTTTTCTCACTCTGGTTCACCAAACCGACCCGGTGTTTTGTAAATGCTCGGGTTAGACTGGGTTGTACAGGTCCAGATTATCGGACGCTGCGATGTCCAGAGACGAGCTGGAGGTGTTCAGACGTATTGTATCTAGTATTTATTCCCCTGTGTGTTGTATATGAGGGCAGGTTATTATCACTGTCCAGATGTGTTGATGTACTCTGATATTGTAAGTTTTATTTAAAGCTCTCAATAAAGATTTATTTTTGTATTATATATTGTTCCGCTGCGAAGTGAGACTCTTATTCTTTGTTGTGTTGGTTCTTCTTCTTCTTCTATTCTAATATTTCTTTCTTTCTTATCTCACCCTCTAACTTCTTTCAAATAGCGTTCTAGATTTTTCGGTGTTTGGAAGGTCGGCATGAGGTTAGGTAAATGTATTTATATCGATTTTCGGGACCGAAAACCTTTGGGTCATTATAGTGGTATTAGAGCTATTGGTTTGGTAATAACCTTGGCTCTGTGGTATAACTCGATAGAGATAGGGTTAGTAATACCCTAGATCGAGATTGAGTGTGTGTGTGTGTATATATATATATATATATATATATATATATATATATATATATATATATATATATATGAGAGCGTATTTGTAAATTTTATATACAAATGTTTTGTATTGTGTTGTTTGATCGGGCAAGTGTTGAGAAGCATTGAACTGTCGATGTGTACAATATTGTTTTGTAAAGAGGGTGAATGAAATAATTTTACCCGAATATTTTTTTTATAGAAAAGAAATAATTTTATTAAATTATTGAGGTAATACTATGTTTGATTAATTTGAATGGAATTCAAGTTCGGATTGAAAATTTGAATTTGAAACAAAACTTGATTAAGTGTAATTAAATTAAGAATAATATCGAAATTAAATAAAACAGGTTTGGAATTTGAAACTGAATGAATAAATGATAATAAAATAGAAATTCATTGGATATTAATCGATTAATGTTCAAATATGCGAAACCAAAATAAAACATTGATATTGAATGTAAAATTCAATTGATTTGGTTGATTTAGTTGTGTATTGGTTGCTGGATTGGAATTGTTTGTTATTGGATGATAGTTTGTTTGAATGGGAATAATTAATAATTTAATGGAGCTAAATGAATATATAAACTAAAGAAAAATTCCCGATATAATTAAATTAGAATGAAACTACATATGAATCGGAATTTATGATTTAACCCTGTATATGATAATGAATTGAGGCAATCTGTTTGATTTCTGAATTAGAATAGCTATACTTGTTGATTAGAGGAATATCACTTTAGAGTGTCATATATTTATCAATTATATGTGAATTGAGTTAAGTACAGATGCCAATGGATAGGCATATTGATATTGGTTGAGTAAATCGCATATACATTGAGCAATTATGCTCCATAGCGCTCGTAAAAGGTACGCCTACGCGGAAAAATAAAATTTTGGGGTTTGATTTTTGTTTTCCGACCGTGTGAGTCGATGTATATATATTATTTGTTCCTACGATATCGCAGATGTCACTCCATACATGGGAGACTCTACCAAATTTTTTCGGGAATTTAAAAGTGTTAAAAATAATTTCAAATTTTTTGAAAAATATTTACTTACTATATTGAATTGATTTTTGATTTAAAATAAATTAGGTTTGAAAATTAATGGGATTTGTGGCATTTTTCTTACCTTAGCAATTTCAGGACGAGATTATTTTATGGGGGGAAGAATGTAACGACCCGTATTTTTGGTAGTCAAATATTTAATTTAATTTATTATTTTAATATTATAATTGGAATATTAATGGATTTTAATATTTGATTTCATTATTAAAACGAAATTTGAACGTTATATATTCATATAATTATAAAACGAGCTCGAAATGGCATTGAAGTTCGTAATACGGAGTTTTGAACTTCAATTGAATATACAGGACCTGATATAAGTCAGAATTCTATGAAATAAGAAACCTAGGGATCGTGTTGATGATAATTTCCATATGGAAGAGAAAAAAATCCAGATTTTGTTTTATAGATTGTTAGTAATGGTCAAATCAAACTTTAAAATAGTCGCTATGGAAATCATTATTTAAAATATAGGCCTTTAAAATAGCAATTTTGCAAATGGACTCCGTTTTTGACGTAATCAGTGTCATTAGAGCCATAACATTAAATTATTGCATGCTATTAAATGGCGTGGCAAATCAATGTCGTATGTGGCCACGGCAGCCGTAAACGCCCATTCATTTTATATAGCGCGTAATTAAATTAATTTAATTCAATAAAGAGGTATTTGACTGTAACTTGAGCAGACGATCAAAATAAGCCACGAAACCAGTTCCTTTGAGTTTGTATCGGCAATTAGAGTCAGGATGGTATATAGTTTGTTATTTTTGGAGATCGAATAATTTGGTGTCCAAAATAGTAATGTGGTGCTTATAAAAATAGCGTATCGGGAAGCAGCCTCGGAATTGGACGAAACCTCTCCCATCTGGTCCGGAATATTTTTCTATACTAAGATAAGGAGTTTCGTAATTTTTGAAAATTTGTGAGTGACCTAATGAAATTAAAACGTCAATGCGATGGTATATGGGTATAATAATATTTTATTTAAACTAATATAAACCTTCACACCGATTGTTTTCTTCCCTTTGCGTGCTATGCCATATTACTTTTTCCTTGCATGCCCAGGATGTTTATTTCTTGCGTGCCAAACAACTTAACATTTCTTGCATCTGAAAACTCTATTGTTACTATACACTTCTTCCGTGCCAACCAAGCCTCTGGAGCATTCACATCATGCAACATCTACCTATTTTCTCTGTATACCTAAAGCCTAAACGCCTTGCCTCTCATGTATTTATCTCCAATAAAATGACCAAGATGCTCCCTTTCCATTTCGTTTTTCCCTTTCTTCTTCTGGATGCCGAAAATAGATCACAAAATTTTAAAGGAAAGCTCAAATCTCTCTTCAAAAATTAATATAAAATCAAGAGCCTCCATAATATAGAAATCAAAGCAAACTCCAGCACCATTCATGTATCTAATGAGTTGCGTGTTCTTTTGGGTTGAGGGTTGGAAGCCAGGAAGGGGTTTAGGCGAATCTTGGATGGCCTGAGGTGTAAGCAGGCTACGCTGAATTATCATGTGGGGTTGGGTTCTCTTATGGCTTGAAGAAGGATACATTAGCAGTAGTAGTGAAGCATTGGCTAGAGGTTGGTCAGGGAGAAGGTCTGGGAAAGCGCAGTTCAGTGGGGAACTGGTCGTCGGTGGGGTTTCAGCAGTCGAGATAGGCGCTGGTGGGAGATGCAGTGTGGTGATGTCAATGGTGGAGGAGTCGTGGTGTAGAGTGGCTCGGTGAGAGAGGGTCTTGCGTTCGAAGTATATGTGCTGAGGAGGGAACAAATATGGCTATGGGGCGAGTTGGTGGAAGGGGTTTTCCGTGTTAAGTGCAAGTGGAAGTTTTAGGGTTGTTGGGATGGCTTCCAGTTCGGGTTCTTGGCCGTTACAAGGCCATAGGGGAGGTGTGTGGTGACTGGTGAGGATAGGTAGGAGGTGGGTTTGGAAAATAACAAAAGAGAAAAGTAAGGGTGGCAAACAAAGGAAGGAAACGTGGATACCGTGCATTCACTTGGGATTTTCGAAGTAGAAAAAAATAATATGAAGAGAAGGCAAAGCAAGATCTAAAAAAAATGAGGAAGCGGATATTTGGGGTTCTAGAAAGCAGACGATGCGAGAGAGTGTAGCGACTAGCGAGTGTTCAGACCGAAGAAAAGTAGGAAGGGTATGACTTGTAGTGATCGATTTATTAGTAACTAAAGTTCATTAAGGCTATAATTAGAAACTAATTAATCATATTATGATGATGTGCAGTTCAAAATTTGGTGGTAAGTCTGAATACGTGATAGTAGGTGGTGTGGTTTTGGCTTTTGAGCAGGATGAAGAGGACAAAACATCAGGAATAAAATGGGGGTAAGTTATTGTTTAAACCATGTAATTAGTGACCTTAACGCTTAGTTTAATTATAAAATAATTTGTTTTAAAATTTTATCCTATAATTTTAAACAGTTGTAAAATGGTACAGAGGCATGAAGGAACTCGAATGAAGCAGAGGGTACAAACGTAATTGGCCGATAATTCCTTTTATAAAGTAATTTGTATTACCATTAAACATAATTAAGAGGTTTATTTTATAATTAAACATTGTGGACTTATATTCTTCATAACATGTAATTGTCTGGGTTTTTAGTATGTTGAACAAAATTGCTGTTTGAACGAAGAAGGGAACGTTGAGAGTATATCGGCCTGTTACACTATGTAACTAAAGTAAATAAAAGTTTTATTTTCATTAATACATATATAGGGGGTTAATTGATTTATTAGAACATGTATTATAAAAGTTATAATTCGCACATGTGTTATCAAAATTGGACCAGATCAGAGATGTTTAGACTGTATGGACGAACTCTATGTTTTGGAACTGACTTGGACGGAGCTGGAGACTGTTGAAATTTATTATTAAATTAAATGCTGTTTAATTTAGTCGAACCGCTCAACCGACGAAATGAAAATCGATGAGTTAAACTCACTCAGTTCTTCCCATTTATATTTTATATAAATTGGGTTTTTATTTTGTGTACTTTGGTTGCTAATAGTTGACTGTTTGCTAGTTATATATTTATTTGTTGATTTAACTAATGAAATTAAACCATTGTTTAACTTCAGTTAAATACCGAATTGTTATTTTAACGATTGGATCCAATGAAGGTAACTTAACTTGTTGGTCACGTTTATTTATAAATGTGTTTAATTGTTCGAATTGTGGGAGTTGTTTTGTTGATTGGTTGATGTTAAATGGTCATTATTTGCTGTTATAGAAATTACCAGTTAAATGAAATTGAATGATCTGATTTGAGCTAATCGATTTGGATACTGGGAAGAACAGGTTGGAGGGATCCAACCAGATTCCTCAAATATATTAGACATTGTTTATTTTCATATTATCGATATATGAACTGTCCTACTTGGGTGATGGATTTGATTATTGATCATTGATTGAAAATTTAACCTTTGTTTTAACCAATGAGCAATATTGGTTGAGTAATCTGCAGTAAATTGTAATGACCCGTACGGTCGAATAATTAATTTATTTAATTATTTAAATAATGGTTTATAGAATTAAATGGTTGTTTAATTAAATAATATTGAATATTTAATTAAATTAAATAATAGAATAATATATTGAATTTCTGAAATAGACGGAAATGGTAGAATTCACAATATTGTGTGAATTGGGCAATTCAAAATATATATTTCAGTTTGGAATTCAATTTGAATAACGAATATATTAGATAAACAACAGTTGAATGTATAATTATAATATAATAAAAATCGAGCTCGAAACGGTGCGGCAGTTCATTATTTGGCGATTTGAACTTCAACTGAATATACAGGGTCCGTTTTAAATTGGATTTCTGTGAAACAAGAAATGTTCGGAGCTAGTAAAGTATATTTTTCTAATGGAAGAGAAAAATCTGGATTTCATCGTGTGGATTTTGATTTATGTCCAATTCAAATTTTAGAAAAGTCGCTATGGAATTCCTTTGAAATTTATAAATATATATTTTTTTATTATAAAAGGATTTTATATATAAATCGAATATCGATATAACTGGGAATTTTGAAAATATCGAGTTATAAATCCAATTGGAGTTGTATAATATTCTAGTGTGGATATATACGATAATATTTATTTTTAAATATTTAATTTAATTGTTTTTAAATATATTTATATATTTAAATGGGTTATTTGGAGCTTTAAAAATAGCCAGTTTTGCAAATGACCTCCATTTTTGATGAAACTAATTTTGTTGGATCCACAAAATTAAATTATTGTTAGATTTCAAGTTTTGTGATTTTGGAGTCAGTGTGTGGCCATGATTTTTAATGTGAAAAACAGTCGGTATTTCGACGGTTAAAAATACGCTGTGTGAGCAAACAAAGTCGGAATTCGACGAAACCAGTTTCGTTGGGTCCGTAATGTCAAACTAAAGTTGCATGTCCATTTTTGTGATTTTTGGGTATCGTATGCGGTCACCAGATTTTCTAAGGACAAGTACAAGTAGCGGTTGCTTAGAAATTAATATAACAATCGAATAAAAAAATATTATAAAAATCCTATATAATACCCTTACAATTTCTTAACCCTAAACATTTGCTCTTCACGGTCAAATAAATTCCGCCGCTCTCATCTTTCTTCTCACAGAAAAACCAACGTGAATAATCCATTTCAAAAATCAACAACAATTCAAACAAAAGTTCAAAAATCACGAAATTAGTGTATTTGCAATCTCCATACCACCCTCTTCAATCTCGTGTGCTTATTATCAGGATTGGTTGGTATTTTTTCGCTAGAAAAAAATCAATCGCGACCTAGGGTTTAAAGTAAGGGGAGACTAAGGCTTCACTGTTTGGTTTCGATGTTGTATTTGGACTTATTGAGTGATTTG
The DNA here is from genome assembly GCA_030737875.1 of Allium sativum. Lineage (NCBI taxonomy): Eukaryota > Viridiplantae > Streptophyta > Magnoliopsida > Asparagales > Amaryllidaceae > Allium > Allium sativum. Next base: position 329,810,165 of record CM060926.1, read on the forward strand.
GCACCAGTGTGAGAAGTATAGATGGGTTCGGTTTGCATTGAGTGTCGCGAGTGTCTGTAGATCGTGGGTTTCTCCAGTTCGACGCGTTTTGCAAGGGTCATGCGAGCTCGATGGATTGAGGACCAAGATGAAGCTCTTGAGGCCACGGATTTAATGGTGAGGTATGTTTCCTTTTTCGTGACCTGATGGAGGAGGATGTTGGATCAAAGAGGGAATATTTGGTGAATTTTGAGGGTGGGTTTCAGTACAGTGGAGTTCAACGCGCGTTGAATTGGTTGGCAGTAGTGCTAGTTGGCATACTAGTGTATGAAGTGTATTAGTTGACGTGTAACGTAGGAAGGTTGGAGTACTTGATTGGCGTGTGACTGTGTAAGCAGATGTTTACATGGATGAGGGTTCAAATGGTGATGGTATTTGCGGTTTTTACTAAGCAAAGAGGGCTAGGAGTTTGCATTGGGAGAATTATACAAGAGGAGCTATGTTTTGTTCCAACAGGGAAGATGAAGTCACAGTAGTGTAGTGCGATTCTGGAGCATGCGTTTTATCATGCAATAGAATAAATAAGGAAGAAAAAGATGTGAAGGGAAGATCGAGTGGTAGTTTCAAAAGGATGGAAGCATACTAGGAAGGGAAGCTTGCAGTCCAAAGGAGGAAGGGGAATATTGTTTAACACGGTGCGGACTGGAGTATGGGCCAAGTTCATACGAAAGCCCAGTTGCTTATAAAAAGAAAAAGGAATTATAAGCTGTTCAAACTTGTCGCAAGGAAGTTCGAAGATGGGAGTTTAACAAAAAGGAGCTTAGGGGTTATTTCAGGAGATGGAGAGGAGTATACGGTAGGGAGCGTGGCTTTTAAAAGGTAACAGGCAGGAATTTAAAAAGGGCTAAGGCCCAAAAATTTAAATAGTAATAGTTTGATTTAATTTAAATCATATATTAACTTGTAAATATGATATCTTGTACGTACCTTATCAGAATCACAAACGGTCAGATCCATTAGGATCGTATGGACGGCGGCTACGAAATGAAACTGACAAGGAGTGAATTCGTGCTCGTTACAATTTATAGCAAAATAAATTGTCTGGTCAGAATCAATAACAGTTTACAGTTATTTAACGATGAACTGCCAATGTGAGTAAAACTCACCAACTCTGAACAGTTATATTTTGTAATATATTCTTAAAACTGAAAAAAATATGTTGATTGCCGTGTGTTAACTGTTTGGTTGAATTGCTTATGTGTTGGTTGAAATTATATATAACGATGTGTGTATATATAAACCGTTAATCAAATATTGATTCTGTTTAGCAGAATATTTCATATTGAAATGAAATCGATGTTAATTATGCTGTTTAACATCTATGATGCAGGGAAACAGGTTGGAGGGATCCAACTGGATTCCTCAATATTTATAATACAGTTCTGTCTATATATTGTAATATATGATGTGATATATAATCTATTGTGGATTATGTGTGTTTGAATGATATCGATCACTATTGTAGGGTATTTTAAATACCGTAAGAAATACTTGGATGTAGAAAAGGGGATTTTCAAAGTGTATTTTGAAAAATAAATTATTTATATAAAATTAATGGATTTTATATATAAAAGAAAAAGGATTTTTATAAGAGAAAATAGCTATAAAATCAAAAGGGTTTTGAAAAGGAAATATTTATGGAAAATAAATATGATATTAGAAAAAGAAATATTTATGGGAAATAAATATGATAAAATAGAAGAAGGAAAATATTTGTAAAACAAATAGAAAAGAATATATTTGTATAACATTTACAAATAGGATAGGAAGGGATATATTTGTATAACATTTACAAATAGAAATGAAAAGGATATATTTGTATAACATTTACAAATAGATATGAAAGGAAATATTGTAAAACATTTACAATAGAGATAAAAAGGAATATTTCATTTGTTAAATAAAAGGAGCAAGATAAAAAGGAAGGTTTATTTGTTAAGTAAATAGGATTGGAAAAGAATATTTTTTTGTTAAATAAATAGAATTGAAAAGGAAATATTTATTTGTTAAATAAATAAAATTATAAAAGGAATATTTACTTGGAAAATAAATAGGAGTTTAAAGGGAATTAACGAGATATAAAAGATTTATAAGGAGATTGTTTAAAGTGGATATCAAATAGAGTTAATCGAATTAGAATTTATCAATTAGAGTTAACTAAATAAAGATTGATCGAGTTAGAGTTAATCGAAATAGAGTAAATGGATTATTAGTTATTTGAAAGGAGTAATCGAATATAAGTTGTTCGAAGTAAGTTAATCAAATATAAGTTATTCGAAGTAAGTTAATCAAATATAAGTTATTCGAAGTAAGTTAATCGAATATAAGTTATTCGAAGTAAGTTAATCGAATATAAGTTATTCGAAGTAAGTTAATCGAATATAAGTTATTCGAAGTATGTTAATCGAATATTAGTTATTCGAAGTAAGTTAATCGAATGTTAGTTATTCAAAGATTGTTAATCGAATATAGTTATTCGAAAGGAAGATTATCGAATATAGTTATTCGAGATAGCATTAAAACAGACATAGTTATTCAGGATGAGTTGCCATTTAGCACGACTGCTAGCGTAATTTGCCTGGCTGCAGATAGCCTACGGCTGTCGGATGTTTCCTGAGGGAATCAGGCGTAACCATTGTGATTGCTGTGATCTAGAGTCAATCAATTAGAAGTTAATCGAATATTAGTTATTCGAATAAGAGAAGCAACTAGATTTAATCGAATATTAGTTATTCGTAGTAAGATAATCGAATATAAGTTATTCCTAGTGAGATAATCGAATATTAGTTACTCAAAGAAAGATAATTGAATATTAGTTATTCGAAGTGAGTCAATCGAATATTAGTTATTCGAAGAGAGTAAATCGTCGAATTCGATTATGTCAAATTCAAGAAAGTATTTATACTTTCCGGTTTTTAAATCAAGATTTATTTATTTATAAATTAGGTGTTTATTTATTTATTCAAATTAAAGAATAAAAGTTATATTCGAAGTTAGATATTTCGAAAGTAGGAATTATAACACTATAGTTATAATCAATGTTTTCAAGAAAGGAGTGGATACGTAAATAGAATCCGAGAGTTACGTAAGGAAGTTTGTTAAAGGTTTAAAAGATAAAATTTGTCTATTCCGAAGTTATAACATTGTACAGTTAAGGTCTGAGAGGTAATTATAGCCCAACTTGATTTACTTCCTTCTTAACTAAGGAATGGCCAAGGTTTGATAGTAATGGATGGTTAAGTGAATATAGTTAATGAGTGAAATGGTTTGAGTTGACATGGCGATGTTTGATTTAAACATCAGTTTAAATCCAGTGAAGGAGTTTTGGAGATGTTTTACAAACAAGAATCAGAAATGTTTTCTGATAATAGAAAATAGGAATTTAGAATATACGGAAACAGGAGATAAGTAAATTAATGAACTAAAGATATAAATGTTAAATGATGATTGTTCGATATAATTTCCTTCTGGAAATAATATCGTTGTTTGTACACGTGTTTTTCTTTGATAGTTAAATCACAGACTATCAAAGTTTTGACCATTTTTCCATCGTCAATACGGAGAGACCGGTTGGATTATTATCCGAGAACCACTCCGTATGGGCGTTAGCATTTCGAATCAAATAGATCGAAGACAAATTGAAGACGGAGTTTACATAAGGGTTATTCTGGCAATCCTAGGTGGAAACTGCCTAAGATGGATTTACAGAATAGTGTCTTCGGCTTGTCCAGTCCTAGGACAACTTGAATGGACGAATGTTTGATAAAGTATATTTGGTAGATCACGTAAGTTGATCATTTCAAACATATTTACGTTAGTGGCGGAGGAATTCGTTTCTCTTAGCTTATACCCATGGTATTTTTGGGGAAATAAAATTTTGATTTGACGGGTATGACGATGTGGCATTCAAAGTGAATAAATGAGTAATCTGTTGAAAGATACGTTATGACCTCCAGCCTCGTCAACTGGGAAATGATAGAAATCGGGCAGGCTGCATGGCTAAGTGGTCCGCACCCAATTAGGCTATATTGTCATCATCTAGAGAATATTCATTTGTTACTTATTTCAATTCTGTATCTCCCGGGAACGGTTATGTTGGTATACCAACCGTAGGTGACAATATATTCGATAAATTCAAGAGAAATGAATGGTCGGTCATGTGTGGCCGAGTTACAAGATGTTCTTGCTGAACTCCAGTGTATCGCTTCTAGAGTACACTGAGCGAAAGGTGGATCCATATCTTTTCATAGTTGGAATCCATTACCCAAATAAGAGCCTGCGGTTTTGATTGTATATTATACACGTAGAACGTTAGATGCAAGCGTTTCTGCTAGATTTCTATTTACTTGATCTAGACATTATTATAATATCAGACAAGTATCATTTTAGAAATATTTTGGGTTATCGTAAGGTAAAAACCAACCGTGTTTATGTGTGGATCGGTCTTATGATTTTCCTTTGTTTCAAAAGGATTTTGAAAGTTAAATCAAATGATTTGAGTTTACTCACACCAGTCCATGTTGCTTAACTGGTACATCTGATAGGGGGTTCTCGCTTCGCGGTTTGGTGGCGAACGGGAGACTCTTACCCCTACATGTCATGCAATATAGCAGGTTAGTCGAGTCGAGAGGCTGGCCGTAAAGCATGGAGTTAGGGTACCTCTGTAAGCCACAAGGGGAGGTTAGACCTCTGCCTTGGGGATGAGGGATGGTTGAAAAGCCTACCCAATTTCCGGGACGTTACAGTTGGTATCAGAGCATAAGGTTAAGTAATTACCTTGGCTCTGTGGCGTGACTCAGTAGAGATGGTGTTAGCAATACGCTAGATTGAGTTTGAGTGTATATATACGAGTGAACGTATTTGTTATTCAATATAAAATTGTTTTATATTGTGGAGATTTATTGGTTGAGTTGTTTATAAGTTCTGGTTGATCAGTTTGATCCACTATATCGGTAGGAGTTTCTGAACACTTGAATACGATGAACCAACATGGTATATTTTGAAAAGATGGTAAATGAAATAATTTTACCCAAATATATTTTGATATAAAGAAAATATATATATATTGGAAATATAGTATATTGGATGTGTTGGTTGATTATAATTGAAATGGTTATATAAATAACCAATTAGAGTTTGTATAAGTGTTACGACATGAATCAAATCTGAAATTTAAATCAGAATTGAAATTGAAATTCCCAAAATTTGCAAAAGTGATTGTTAACGGATTTGGATTAAATATATGAGAATTTTAAAATCCTAGGAGATTTTAAATTGTTTAAAGCATTGTAAATGATATTTTGAATTGATTTCAAAACGGAAGTGTTTAGAAATGGTTTTGAAAGTGATATAGAATTGAATTCACTTCGATCGCTGGAAAATAGATTCCGATGGTGAAGTCGTCCATCATCGGTGTTCATTTTCAAGTTGTAAGTGACGGATTACTACCAAAGATTTTGGTTTTTGAATTGTTTTGTGAAAAACAAGTTGTATTGAAATTCCAGAAAAGGATATTTGATTTTTGGAAAGGCTAAGCTATTTGAAACTCCCAGGTAAAGATTGTTTGAAATAAAAACAAATTAAATAGAAATTTGTGAAAGCAAATTTGAAATTGAAATAAGGTAGATCAGTGGTAATTGAATTGAATTGGATTAGAATGGTATCGAAAAGAATTGGATTGGTGATATAGGAATTTGAGATGGAATTTGGTTGGTATAAGTAGAGGATTTGGTTTGGATATAAGCGAATGGCTGTGTTGAACAGATATTGATTGGAAACTGGTTGAGACGACATTTTTTATGTTGGATTGATAACAGATGCAAAGGATAAATGATATGCCCAACGAAAAAGGTACAAGTTTATATTTCTATTGGATATGAGATTTATGAGCCGATTTGGCAAGCCAGTTGGCTATTTGATTTTCTTTTGGGTTGGAGAAAGCCCAAAGAGGCAAGCTGTAGTTGTACCGATTGACCGGTACAAAGGAGGTGCTGGCGAAATTTTTCAGAAATTTCAGGTGTTAGAAAATTTTCAGAGTTTATTAAATTTTTTGTTAGTAGAAATGAATTAATATCAAATTGAAATTAATTGGTACTGTGAAATTGAAGATAATGGATAAACAAATAAATTTTAACTAGTTAATAGGGTTAGTTTTCTACCTTAGCAATTTTGAGGACGAAATTATTTTAAGGGGGGAAGAATATAACGACCCGTATTTTATGGTCAAATAATTAATTTATTTAATTATTTAAATAATGGTTTAGAGAATTAAATGGTTGTTTAACTAAATAATACTGAATATTTAATTAAAATAAATTAAATAATAGAGTAATATATTTAATTTCTGAAATAGTCGGAAATAATAGAATTCAAAATATTGTGTGAATTGGGCAATTCAAAATATATATATTTCAGTTTGGAATTTAATTTGAATAATGAATATATTATATAAACGACAGTTGAACGTGTAATTATAATATAATAAAAATCAAGCTCGAAATGGTGCGGCAGTTCGTTATTTGGCGATTTGAACTTCAACTGAATATACAGGGTCCATTTTAAATCTGATTTCTGTGAAACAAGAAAGTTCGGAGTTGGTGAAGTATATTTTTCTAATGGAAGACAAAAATCTGGATTTCGTCGTGTGGATTTTGATTTATGTCCAATTCAAATTTTAGAAAAGTTGCTATGGAATTCCTTTGAAATTTATAAATATATATTTATATTATAAAAGGGTTTATATATAAATCAATTATCATATAACTGTGAATTTTGAAAATATCAAGTTATAAATCCAATTGGAGTTGTATGATATTTTAGTTTGGATATATACGATAATATTTATTTTTAAATATTTAATTCAATTGTTTATAAATATATTTATATATTTAAATGGGTTATTTAGAGCTTTAAAAATAGCCAGTTTTGCAAACGACCTCCGTTTTCGACGAAACTAATTTTGTTGAATCCGCAACAACATTATATTATTGTTAGATTTCAAGTTTTGTGATTTTTGGAGTCGGTGTGTGGCCGTACGGATTTTTAATGTGAAAAACAGTCAGTATTTCGATGGTTAAAAATACGCTGTGTGAGCAAACAAAGTCGGAATTCGACGAAACCAGTTTCGTTGGGTCCGTAATTCAAACTGAAGTTGCATGTCCATTTTCGTGATTTTTGGGTATCGTATGTGGTCACAAGAATTTTCAAGGACAAGTACAAGTAGCGGTTGCTTAGAAATTAATATAATAATCGAATATAAAAATATTACGAAAATCCTATATAATACCCTTACAATTTCTAAACCCTGAACATTTCCTCTTCACGGTCAAATAAATTCCATCGCTCTCATCTTTCTTCTCACAAAAAACCAACGTGAATAATCCATTGCAAAAATCAACAACAATTCAAACAAAAGTTCTAAAATCACGAAATTAGTGTATTTACAATCTCCATACCACCCTCTTCAATCTCAAGTGCTTATTATCGGGATCGATTCGTATTTGTTCGCTGGAAAAAAATCAATCGCGAGCTAGGGTTTAAAGTAAGGGGAGACTGAAGCTTCAATGTTTGGTTTTGATGTTGTATTTGGTCTTATTGAGTGATTTGGCACCAGTGTGAGAAGTATGGATGGGTTCGGTTTGCATTGGGTGTCGCGAGTGTCTGTAGATCGTGGATTTCTCCAGTTCGACGCGTTTTGCAAGGGTAGTGCAAGCTCGATGGATTGAGGACCAAGATGAAGCTCTTGAGGCCACAAATTTAATAGTGAGGTCCATTTCCTTTTTCATGAGTTGGTGGTGGAGGATGCTGTATCAAAAAGGGAATATTTGGGGAATTCTGAGGGTGGGTTTCAGTACAGTGGAGTTCAAAGCGCGTTGAATTGGTTGGTAGTAGTGCGATCTGGTGTACTTGTGTATGAACGGTATTAGCTGACGTGTAACGTAGGAAGGTTGGAGTAATTGATTGGGGTGTGACTGTGTAAGCAGTTGTTTACATGGATGAGGGTTCAAATGGTGATGGTAGTTGCGGTTTTCACTGAGCAAAGAGGGCTGGGAGTTTGCGTTGGGAGAATTATACAAAAGTAGCTGTGTTTTGTTCCAACAGGGAAGATGAAGTCAAATAGTGTAGTGCGATTCTGGCGCATGCGTTTTATCATCTAATATAATAAATAAGGAAGAAAAAGGTGTGAAGGGAAGATAGAGTTGTAGTTTCGAAAGGATGGAAGCATTCTAGCAAGGGAAGCTTGCGGTCCAAAGGAGGAAGAGGAATACTGTTTAACACGGTGCAGACTGGAGTATGGGCCGAGTTCATACGAAAGCCTAGTTACTTATAAAAAGAAAGAGAAAAAGGAATTATAAGCTATTCAAACTTGTCGCAATGAAGTTTGAAGATGGGAGTTTAACAGAAAGGAGCTTACGGGTTATTTCAGGAGATGAAGAGGAGTATACGGTAGGGGGCATGGCTTTTAAAAGGTAACGGGCCGGAATTAAAAAAGGGCTAAGGCCCAAAAATTTAAATAGTAATAGTTTGATTTAATTTAAATCATATATTAACTTGTAAATATCATATCTTGTACGTACCTTATCAGAATCACAAACGGTCAGATCCGTTGGGATCATATGGACGGCGGCTACGTAATGAAACTGACTGGGAGTGAATTCGAGCTCGTTACAATTTATAGTGAAATAAATTGTCTGATCCGAATCAACAACAGTTTACCGTTATTTAAAGATGAACTGCCAATGTGAGTAAAACTCACCAACTCTGAACAGTTTTATTTTTATAATATATTCTTAGAACTAAAAATTTTCTGTTGATTGCTGTGTGTTAACTATTTGGCTGAATTGCTTATGTGTTGGTTGAAATTATAGATAACGATATATATATAAATCGTTAATCAAATATTGATTCTGTTTAGCAGAATATTTCATATTGACATAAAACCGATTTTAATTATATTGTTTAACATCTATGACGCAGGGAAACAGGTTGGAGGGATCCAATTGGATTCCTCAATATTTGTAATACTGTTATGTCCATATATTGTAATATATGATGTGATATATAATATGTTGTGGATTATGTGTGTTTGAATGATATCGATCACTGTTGTATGGTATTTTAAATATCGTAAGAAATACTGGGATGTAGAAAAGGGGATTTTCAAAGTGTATTTTGAAAAATAAATTATTTATATAAAATCAATGGATTTTATATTATAAAGAAAAAGAATTTTTATAAGAGAAAATAGTTATAAAATCAAAAGGGTTTTGAAAAGGAAATATTTATGGAAAATAAATATGATATTAGAAAAGGAAATATTTATGGTAAATAAATATGATAAAATAGAAGATGGAAAATATTTGTAAAACAAATAGAAAAGGGTATATTTGTATAACATTTACAAATAGGATAGAAAGGGATATATTTGTATGACATATACAAATAGAAATGAAAAGGATATACTTGTATAACATTTACAAATAGATATGAAAGGAAATATTGTAAAACATTTACAATAGAGATAAAAAGGAATATTTCATTTGTTAAATAAATGGAGCAAGATAAAAAGGAATATTTATTTGTTAAATAAATAGGATTGGAAAAGAATATTTATTTGTTAAATAACTAACATTATAAAAGGAATATTTACTTGGAAAATAAATAGGAGTATAAAAGGTAATTAACGAGATATAAAAGAGTTACGAGGAGATTGTTTAAAGTGGATATCAAATAGAGTTAATCGAATTAGAATTTATCAATTAGAGTTAATTGAATAAAGATTGATCGAGTTAGAGTTAATCGAAATAGAGTAAATCAAATATTAGTTATTCGAAAGGAGTAATTGAATATAAGTTGTTCGAAGTAAGTTAATCGAATATAAGTTATTTGAAGTAAGTTAATCAAATATAAGTTATTTGAAGTAAGTTATTCGAAGTAAGTTAATCGAATATAAGTTATTCGAAGTAAGTTAATCGAATATAAGTTATTCGATGTAAGTTAATCGAATATAAGTTATTCGAAGTAAGTTAATCGAATATAAGTTAATCGAATGTAAGTTGTTCGAAATAAGTTAATCGAATATTAGTTATTCGAAGAGTGTTAATCGAATATAGTTATTCGAAAGGAAGATTATCGAATATAGCTATTCAAGATAGAGTTAAACAGATATAGTTATTCAGGATGAGTTGCCATTTAGCACGACTGCTAGTGTAATTCGCAGGGCTGTAGATAGCCTACAGCGGTCGGATGTTTCCTGAGGGAATCAGGCGTAACCATTGTGATCGTTGCGTTCTAGAGTCAATCAATTAGAAGTTAATCGAATATTATTTATTCGAATAAGAGAGGAAACTAGAGTTAATCGAATATTAGTTATTCGTAGTAAGATAATCGAATATAAGTTATTCGTAGTGAGATAATTGAATATTAGTTATTCGAAGAAAGATAACCGAATATTAGTTATTCGAAGTGAATCAATCGAATATTAGTTATTCGAAGAGAGTAAATCGCCGAATTCGATTATATCGAATTCGAGAAAGTATTTACACTTTTCGGTTTTTAAATCAAGATTTATTTATTTATAAATTAGGTGTTTATTTATTTATTCAAATTAAAGGATAAAGTTATATTCGAAGTTAAATATTTTGATAGTAGGAATTATAACACTAATGTTATAATCAATGTTTTCAATAAAGGAGTGGACATGTAAATAGAATCTGAGAGTTACGTAAGGAAGTTTGTTAAAGGTTTAAAAGATAAACTTTGTCTATTCTGAAGTTAAAACATTGTTCAGTTAAGGTCTGAGAGGTAATTATACCCCAACTTGATCGACTTCCTTCTTAACTAAGGAATGACTAAGGTTTGATAGTAAAGGATGGTTAAGTAAATTTAGTTAATGAGTGAAATGGTTTGAGTTGGCATGGCGATGTTTGATTTAAACATCAGTTTAAATCCGGTGAAGGAGTTTTGGAAATATTTTCCAAATAAGAATCTCTGATAATAGAAAATAAGAATTTAGAATATATGGAAACATGAGATAAGTAAATTAATGAACTAAAGAGATAAATGTTAAATGATGATTTATCGATATAATTTCCATCTGGAAATAATATCGTTGTTTGCACACGTGTTTTTCTTTGATAGTTGAATCACAAACCATCAAAGTTTTGACCATTTTTCCGTCGTCAATACAGAGAGACCGATTGGATTATTATCCGAGAACCTGATCAGCATAGAAATATGTTAATTTATGCACCTATATTTTATCTTTTTGTATATAAATAAATATTACGCTGGGTATTTGCTTGTTGTTTTTATAGATATGTTGACCAGACCTCATTCAGCCATAAAAGTGATGAATATATGTCATTTACTTGAAGAATTGCAAAAGAGCTTTCATTGGAGAATAGATGTGTTCACATTGGTCACATTAGAAGAAGATTGGTAGAAAAGATCTCAAAAGATGTCATTGGAAGATGTTTGTGTTCACATTGGCCACATGGAAGATATGGAAGATTTGAAGAATTTTCTTACATACATTTGGAGTCTAACATGAGTCCATTAATCGCATGCAAATCTTTTGTCAATCAATTGGCCACATGGAAGATATGGAAGATTTGAAGAATTTTCTTATATACTTTTGGAGTCCAACATGAGTCCATTAATCGCATGCAAATCTTTTGTCAATCAATTAGCCACATGGATAATTTGGAAGATATGGAAGGTGTTCACCATGATATGCACAGATATTCTTAGAGATTATTTCCAAACAAGCTTAGTCAAGAAAGGCATGTGATATGAAAACAATTCTTGGAAAAGAGGCCCATATACCCATTAGAGGATTAAGGTTTCCAATTCACCTATAAAAGCACTTGTATACCCATTGTAATAGATATTCTGTATCCATTATTCTGTATTCTCTTCTCCATTAATAAAAGTTCTTCCTTTTTACTAGTTCTGCATTTTTCTTTCTTAGCAATAGGTGTTGTCTTCACAATTAGTTTTGGAAGAGCACCAATTGTATTTTACATTTGTTTCATTAGTGATTAGTCATTTGATTAGTTTCAACGACAATCCTAATTTTATTTTTGTTGTTCTTCTTATTCTGCACTTTTATTTTCTGCATTGTTGTTCTTGTTTTGCAATTTACTTTCTTTAGTGATTAATCGTTGATTAGATTCAACGATAATCCTAAGTTCGCAATTTCAGTTTGTTTTTATTTCAACAAAATCTCCAGGCTTCGTCTAACTCGCCCAAGAGATTAGATAAATAATTTGATTTTAATTTACCTCCCTGTGTTCGACCTGTATGCTACACACCTGTGCGCTTGCAGAATTTTATTACAAATATCGCGCTTTTCTAATTCATAGATTATCGACTATCAAGTTTTTGGCGCCGTTTCCGGGGAGGTAACAATTGAATTTTATTATTTATTTAATTTCTGATTCGTGTTAGTTTTTTTTTCTTTTTGTTTGATTTTGTAAAAAAAAAAAAAATCTTTCCAAATTTTCTTTTATTTTCCTATTGTTTTCTTATAGATATATATAGATTAAAATCTTGATTAGTTGATTGTGTATCACATATTGATATCATAATCTCTAAGACAAGGAAAAAAAATCTTGCCACTTTTTCTTTTAATTTTCCTTCTTTTTTTCATTTATTTCTTTCCTTTTTTTTATTTTGCATTTCTTCCAATCTAATTCCTTCAAGAAGAAAAAAAATATATACAAAAAAAGAAAGTTGCTAATTTTTCTTCAATTTCTTTCCATCTTTCTACCACCTTGCTAATTTTCACATTTTTCTTTTCCCTTCCCTTTTCTTTTTATTTGTTTCCATCTTTTGTCTACAACTTTCTAAAAAAAAACTTTTGCAATTTCTTCTCTGTCTACTTTGATTTCTTTCTTGTTTTTGTCTGCTTTTATTTCTTTCCTCAATTTCTTCTACCCTTCCTCTCTACTCAAAAAACCTTGCTTTTTTCTCTTATTTCCTTCCTCTTTTAATTTTTTTTCCTTTTTTGTTTTGGTTTTTCCCATTCATTTCTTTCCCTTTCTTCTTGTTCAAATTTTCATAAAAAAAACTTGCATTTTATTTATTTATTTATTTATTTCCAATTGCATTTCTCATTCACCTCCTACAATCTCTCTTCCCATTTTTTCATTTATTTCTTTCCGGCTCTCTCCTTCATTAAAAAAAACAACTTTCAATTTTCCTTTATTCTTTCCATCTTTCCACTTTCTTTCCAATCATCTACATTCTTTTTCTTTTTACAAATTTAAATAAAAAAAGATTCCTCTTTTGTAAATTTTTTTCCTTTCTTCTTTTGTCTTTCTTGTTCTCACTACATTTGATTTCTTTTCTTCTCTTACAAATTTCCTTTCTTTTCAAAAAAAAATCCACTTTTGATTTCTTTCCTCTTTATTCCTCCTTTCCAATTTTCAATACAATTACTTCTCGTTCTTCTTTTACAAGTTCAAAAAAAAAATTCTTGCCATTTTTCTTTTATTTCTTCCCTGTTTTCAACTTCTTTCTCCTTTCTTTCGTTTGTTTCCCCTCTTACTAATATCTCGCATCCTTTCTTCTTTTACAATTTGCTGAAGAAAAAAAATTCATTATATAAATTTCTCGTCTCTGCCTTGTAATTAATTTTCTTTCCTTTCTCCATTTATTTCTTTCCCTTTTCAAATTTTTCCTTTTTCATTTTTTTCTGTCTCTTCTAATTTTACAACAATAAACAAAAGAAAAAAATTCTTTCTGTTTTTGTCTTCTCTTTTATTGCTTTCCCTTCTCAATTTCTTTTTCAAATCTTTTACAATTACTTTCCTTCCTTTACAATTCTCTTTCTTTCCTGAAATCTCTCTTCCCTTTTTTTTTGTCATTTGTTTCTTTCCTATTTGTCCACTTTTTCAACAATAATAAAAAAAAGGGAAGGTCATAAAAAGATTCTTTTTTTTTTTCAATTATTTTTCCCTGCTTCATTTCTTCCCTCTGGTCAAATACCCCTTCCTCTCACATAATCTCATTTCACCACAGTTTTTTTTTCAATCTACACTTCAGCACCATCTTCTTCAATCCCTCCTTCCCGCCACACTTCTGCGACAACGCACAAACCAACCCCATCCACAAGCATTCTCTCAAAAAATTCCAAACTTTCTTTAACCTACCACAGCCTCATATTTTCTTGTGCTTTTTTTTGTTATTTACTTCATTAAAAAAACCCAAAAAAAAATAAAAGAGTTTCAAACCAAGGACAAAGTGAATGGAGTTCAAGCAACAAATCAAGAATTCAGAAATCAGAAGAAATTGCAAATAGTGAGATTTCAATCATTGACGCTACTCATTTTTTCTGGATGGACAGCCATGCCCCACTGTAATAATTTCTGTACTCTACAGGTGCTCTGCTGCAAAGAAAAAAATAGACATTGCTTGTAAAAAAAAATCTGCAGGGACAGCGGCTTGCTTGTACAATATTTTAATTTTCTGTTATTATTTTGTGACTGTTCTGTGGTTGATATTTCTGAATCTGTTGGTGAGAAACGAATTTCCATAATTAATCACTCTTGTCGATTTTCAATTTTAACACTTTACTTGATTTGCAAAGTAATATAATTGAAAAGTGGTGTTTTGTGAAGTTAATTGTCTCATATAATTGGATCGCGGATATATATTAGTTCAATTTATTGAACTTCTAGCAAAAGAGGTGCATACTACCCGTAAAACATTGGTCGTATCCCTTAGTATTTATACTATACGTGAACGGCCATAAGACCCTCTTCCCCCTTCCTATTGAGTCAGTTAATTAATAGAGCACAACTGAGTATTTTATACTATTTTGAAGTGAGAATAATTTCTGTTTTGTCGTGACTTTTTTAAAATGTCTGATTCAAAAAAATCATTGAGAGATATGTGGGATAATAATCGGAGTAGACGTCCTCTTGAAGAGTATGAATACGAATTACAACTCATGAGGCAAGATTTTCCAAAATTTCTCGAGCCAAATGTCAACAATTTTCAAAATTTTCAAAATGACCAACATTTTCAAAGTTATGATCGAAATGACGACTTCAATTCAAATTTCAACAATTTTGATTATGGGCCACATCCACTTGAAAATAACTTTGAATCTCAATATGGCTTTGATCCACATCATTATGGGGTTGAAAACCAAAATTTTCAAAATTATAGCCCATATCAACATCTTGAAAATAACCAAAATTGCAATTCTCTCTCAAATTTTAACAGTTTTGGTTATGAACAAAATTTCTATGATCAAAATGATTTCCAATATCATTGTCAGTTTTCTGAAAGTTCAAACAACTACCATATTGGAAATAATATTGATTGTGAAATTAATGTGGACTATAATTTTGAGAATCAAGAAATCCAAAACGAGAGCTCTCAAATCAATGATCGTCTTAACATTCTTAGAGAGAGGGAAGAAAGACTAAATAAAAAGGCCGATGAACTTCTTTGTTTATTGACATCGTTGAAAGAACAACGAGAGCAACAGAATCAAATTCAAACAAGCGATGAATTAGAAAATAGTCCATTCTTTACTGATAGTGAAAATTTTCAAACAACAACTTTCGAAATTGAGAATGATGATCTAAATGAAGTTGTTCAAAATTCAATAAATGATTTGGATTCCGATTCTCTTCAAAAAGATTTAAGCTTGGATTTTGATCTTCCTCTTTTGGGCTATGAGAAACTTGAAATTCTAGAAATTGAACAGAATAGAAATGTTGAATTTTTCAAAAACTCAAAATTGGAAAAGGATTTTAACGAACATGAATTCTTTGGATTGTATGAGGATGAGTTGCCAAATGAGGAAGAAGTGGATTCACGTTACGAGTTCGAAAATTTTAACTTTGAGGAAATTTCAAATGAACTTGACATTGTCGGTATCGAAAATACCGTGTCAATAGAGAAAGGTGATTACGTACTCTTGAACAACACTCAGAATTCAAATTTCACTGAATTTATATACGATCACAAATTTTTGGACAATTACACTGATAAATTTGTTGAGAACATGAATTATTTTTGGAATGTTAGCTTTGTTGGAAAACTTTGTGTTAGGACGACCTTGGACATTTATCTGCTGGACTACAAATCTAGGTTTAAAGATGAGATGGTTTTCAAAAACTTTTGCTTGTTAGAAAACATGTCTAGACACAGTGGGAATGGGACTCATAGGGCTAGAACCAAGTGTGGGGGAAAAAGATGGTGGTATTCTTTGCATCGCGTGCACCGCAAACACATATATCATTGTACATATGATTGGCATTCGCATATAGTGGTTAAACTCCATTTCATTCTTCAAATAATTCTGCATCTCATTCGCCTTTGGGTACGATCTTTCAAATTTAGGAAACATTCACAGTGTGGACACTGTTTAGTTCAAGTGTGGGGGAGTCTGCATTTCACTCATTTTCGTTTTTTCTTTATTTTTCTTTCTTTTCATTTTCAGCCATTTAAATAGGACCATCATGCATTTTAGACTGCACTAACATGCCAAATTTTTTTTTGAAATACGACTCATTTTCAATTGATACAACAAAATAAGTTTACAATTTTTAGCCAGTTGATAGTATTTTTCTCTCTCAGCTAAATTCGAATTTGAAATATAATTAAAAGTTTAATTTTGAGGGATAATAGTGTAACCGGTACATAGGGAGATTCTTATGTGATGGCCATGAAATCTATTCTATATTGTAGACTTTGTTTAAATAAGTGGAGGACTTAAAATACTTGTATTGTCTTTTGGAATCTTTAAAACTAAGTTGTGTTAAGTTGAATTCGCGTAACTCTCTTTTGTGCTTATAATTTCAATAATAATAATAGTAATCCAAGGGTATCCAACATTGCTTGTATATCAAGCGTTGGTGTGCAAACTCGCCAAGCTCTATCCGACATGTTGTTGACAAAGTCAGCGTTGGAATATCTTGATTGGACACCTAAAGATTACCGACATGTTGTTGACAAAGTCAAAGTCGGCCTGCACAATCCGCCAAGCTCTTTACCCACTCTCCATTAGTCCGCGAGGCAGTGCATGGGTGGTAAACCTTGGTCTTCTAAGTTAGGTGTATGTACTTAAACATAAATTTTAAAATTTTATAGAATAAAGAATAAGCGATGATGCCCAAACACTTCTTGACCTTATAGATTTGACTAGCCATACATGAGAAAATTAGAATACCACTTTACAAACTGTGCCAAGCAAACTAAGAATTTATTTCATGGCTGCACTATGTTATCGACCGAACTAACTGGCCAAACTGGAATTTAACATTTGAAAACTTGATTTATATTGAAATTTTGTGACAAGTTGAGGTATTTAAAGTACAATCAACTGACTAGAAATTTTTAACTTAATCTGTTGTACCACTTCAGAAACAGTCTTGTTTTCATGTTTGTTTTTATTTTGCATATGTCCATTGCATTCGTATAGTTTCATTAGAATCATAGCATACTACATTTTGATTTTGTGGGTAGTATCCGCTGAAAACCCTCACGAGACACCACTCGTCCTACTAGGTACACCTAGAGGTTTAACGGCTTGTTGTATACGCTCAATGCAATCGTGTTTCCTACGAAAGTGCGACCTATCTAGTTTTTCATTTCTTGTTTTACTCGAGGACGAGTAAAAGATAAGTGTGGGGGTATTTGATCAGCATAGAAATATGTTAATTTATGCACCTATATTTTATCTTTTTGTATATAAATAAATATTACGCTGGGTATTTTCTTGTTGTTTTTATAGATATGTTGACCAGACCTCATTCAGCCTTACAAGTGAAGAATAGATGTCATTTACTTGAAGAATTGCAAAAGAGCTTTCATTGGAGAATAGATGTGTTCACATTGGTCACATTAGAAGAAGATTGGTAGAAAAGATCTCAAAAGATGTCATTGGAAGATGTTTGTGTTCACATTGGCCACATGGAAGATATGGAAGATTTGAAGAATTTTCTTATATACTTTTGGAGTCTAACATGAGTCCATTAATCGCATGCAAATCTTTTGTCAATCAATTGGCCACATGGAAGATATGGAAGATTTGGAGAATTTTCTTATATACTTTTGGAGTCTAACATGAGTCCATTAATCGCATGCAAATCTTTTGTCAATCAATTAGCCACATGGATAATTTGGAAGATATGGAAGGTGTTCACCATGATATGCACAGATATTCTTAGAGATTATTTCCAAACAAGCTTAGTCAAGAAAGGCATGTGATATGAAAACAATTCTTGGAAAAGAGGCCCATATACCCATTAGAGGATTAAGGTTTCCAATTCACCTATAAAAGCACTTGTATACCCATTGTAACAGATATTATGTATCCATTATTTTGTATTCTCTTCTCCATTAATAAAAGTTCTTCCTTTTTACTATTTCTGCATTTTTCTTTCTTAGCAATAGGTGTTGTCTTCACAATTAGTTTTGGAAGAGCACAAATTGTATTTTACATTTGTTACATTAGTGATTAGTCATTTGATTAGTTTCAACGACCATCCTAATTTTATTTTTGTTGTTCTTCTTATTCTGCACTTTTATTTTCTGCATTGTTGTTCTTGTTTTGCAATTTACTTTCTTTAGTGATTAATCGTTGATCAGATTCAACGATAATCCTAAGTTCGCAATTTCAGTTTGTTTTTATTTCAACAAAATCTCCAGGCTTCGTCTAACTCGCCCAAGAGATTAGATAAATAATTTGATTTTAATTTACCTCCCTGTGTTCGACCTGTATGCTACACACCTGTGCGCTTGCAGAATTTTATTACAAATATCGCGCTTTTCTAATTCATAGATTAGCGACGATCAGAACCACTCCATATGGGCGTTAGCATTTCGAATCAAATAGATCGAAGACAAATTGAAGACAGAATTTATACAAGGGTTATTCTGGCAATCCTAGTAGAAATTGAATAAGATGGATTTACAGAATAGTGCCTTCGGTTACTCCAGTCCCAGGACAACTTGAATGGACGAATGTTTAACAGAGTATATCTGGTAGATCACGTAAGTTTATCGTTTCAAACGTATTTACGTTGGTGGCGGAGGAATTCGTTTCTCTTAGCTTATACCCATGGTATTTTTTGGGAAATCAATTTTTGATTTGACGGGTATGATGATGTGGCATTCAAAGTGAATAAATGAGTAATCTGTTGAAAGATACATTATGACCTCCAGACTCATCAACTGGGAATGACAGAAATCGGGCAGGCAACATAGCTAAGTGGGCCGCACCCAATTAGGATATACTGTCATCATCTAGCGAATATTCATTTGTTACTTTTTTCAATTCTGTATCTCCTGGGAACGATTATGTTGGTATACCAATCGTAGGTGACAATATATTCGATACATTCAAGA
Source organism: Allium sativum (assembly GCA_030737875.1). Taxonomy (NCBI): domain Eukaryota; kingdom Viridiplantae; phylum Streptophyta; class Magnoliopsida; order Asparagales; family Amaryllidaceae; genus Allium; species Allium sativum. Next base: position 329,829,575 of record CM060926.1, read on the forward strand.
GAAATGAAAGGTCGGTCATGTGTGGTCGAGTTACAAGATGTTCTTGTAAAACTCTAGTGTATCGCTTCTAGAGTACACTGAGCGGAAGGTGGATCCATACCTTGTCATAGTTGGAATCCATTCACCAATAAGAGCCCGCGGTTTTGATTGTATATTATATATGTAGAGCGTTAGATGCAAGCGTTTCTGCTAGATTTCTATTTACTTGATCTAGACATTATTATAATATCAGACAAGTATCGTTTTAGAAATATTTTGGGTTATCGTAAGGTAAAAGCCATCCGTGTTTATGTGTGGATCGGTCTTATGATTTTCCTTTGTTTCAAAAGAATTTTGAAAGTTAAATCAAACGATTCGAGTTTACTCACACCAGTCACATGACTGACCTAGAGTTTGTTTTGTTTTCCCTAAACTCTTGGGTGCCCAATTTTGTATGGGCAGTCAAGTAGTCGGGATTTTTCAGATACTTGAAGAGCTGGAGCAGGAGGCTTTAGGATCATACAACTATTGTTATTTCCGCTATGTTGTAAGTGTTATACTCTAATAATGGTATTGTATATAGATACTGTTTTATTTCAAAGTTATGTTATGAAATATATTTATTCGTTCCGTTGTGAGATTCGTGTTTACTCTGATGTTGTATGTTCTTATTTTTCTTATTCTTTTATTCTAAGCTTCTATCTTATCTATTCCCACCCTCTATTTTCTTTCATTAACTAACCGGCATTTTCGATGTTTGGATAATCGACGTGCGTTTTATATCGATGACCAAAGATCGCAAATTTTCGGGACATTACATAAATGGCCTAAGAATAAATTGTTTCATTTATATTGATTTACCATTAGGTGAATCGATAGAATTGAAGTTATAAAATTTATTTATAACTGGAAATAGATTTTGAAATATATTATTTGAATAATAGTTTATTTAAAAGGAAATAAATATTTTGTGTTTATTATTTAATTAGATAATTAATTAATTAATTATTTAGTAAAGTAAATCTAGATGTTAATCGGATTTAAAACAAGTGAGGGGGAAATTAACCTAATGGCTAAATTTGGATAATTTTTCTAGTAAGAAACAATTAATGGTTAAATTAATTATATTTTTAATTTATCTAAAGGGAGAACTAATTGGATTTGGTTAATGGGATAACCATGTTTTGAGTTGACTATATCGACCGTTTTTAATGGGGATTAAATTAGTGCATTTTGGATAAAATAGTTTAAAGAATATTTGTTTAATTTTAATAAGGTTTTAAAAAATTGAATTTACTATTTATTTTAATTAATTACTGTAGTAGTTAATAATCAAAGTAAATTATTATTTTAATTAATAATAATTTATGGAAATACTTTTTAATTGAAATTCATGTAAAAGTACTCGAAATTGAAATGAAATCTAATGGAATGGGAAGGAGTTTATGAACAGATTTTATTTTAAACCTGAGCTTTGTAATGAAGTTGTAAAAGGGAAATTTAAGCAATAGCTTAAATAAATGTGACTCAAATATTCGAATTAAGTAAAAAGGGAATTGAGAACAAAAAGGGTTTAGATTAAAGAAGAATTATATAAACAAGGTTTATAAAGGCGATGAGGTGTTATATAGTTAATTTTAAATTAAAGTGGCTTAATAAAGGAATTAAATAAAAGTGGGGTATTAAAATAAGAGTTTCAATGGGGAAATAGTTGAATAAAGTAGAAAAGGATTGGAGAAAGGGACTTTGGTAAAAGAAGTGGGTCGTAGAATTTTGTAAACAAAATCCGAATCTTAAATTGAATTTGTTTTAAAGAGTTAGAGTTAAAAAGTGGTATTTTATAAAGAAATTATTTAATGATTAAATTAAGTAAATAACGAGTATATCCGAGGAAGAGATTTTCAAAAAGATAAGCAGGTTTTATGAAACCGTATTTGGATAAAATAGTTAAATGGAATTTGTGTGGATATTGGAATGAATTATTAGGTTACAGCTCTTATCTATCTAAAGATAAGAACGTTGTTGATCAAGGTCTGAGAGGTAATTAAAATACCCCAACTTGAACGACATCGGAATTATCTGAGGAGGATATGAGTTGGTAATGGTAAAGGGAGTTAGTAATAATTTATTATTTCCATTATGAAATAATAATGCAACGTGTAATGAAGATTTGGAATATATATATATAATGATATATATATATATAATGAGCATTCCAAAGAGAAAAAGGGAAATAAAAAGGGGTTTCGTGAAATTATAACAATACTCCCGAGTTAGAAAGGAAATGTAAAGTTGAATTTTATTTTATACAAATAAATATTGGATTATTGTTTTCAAGTAATGAATAAATGATATTTCTTAACTTTGTTTTATGAGTAATAAGTTGAAACGATTTCCCAATATTAGATAACAAAGTAACTAATGTTTTGAAAGTGAAAATAGAAAACTGAATATGATATCAGATTTTCCTAAGTATAGAAAAAGGAAAATATTTAAAGAGTAATCTTATGTTAAATAAGAAGGGAGGAAAATATATTTATAATATCAAAATATTTAAGAGTTTTAAATTTACATTTGTTTTAAACTAAAAGGCCAATTGATGCTGAATACTGAACTAGTGAACTCATTGGATTTACATAATTGAATCACTGCTTATGTTGATAGTTAAATCACCAAACTATCAAATCTGTACAATATGATGGTTGGTATGGAAAGACTGGGATCGAATTTATATACGAAAACATTGTGACCAACAAATACGTGGAGATATCAAAAAATGATCGAGATGGAGCATTGAAGACTGCAGATTTTCATAAATGGAAGAACCCCTAATAATCTCTGGTTTGCAGCCAAAGATGTACTGTGGTTCTGCTGTGGTTGTTATCTACGGGTTGCAAGGACTTCTCGTTACTGATTCATGGGGTGATTCCTATATTGGATGCAGTAGGAGAGTACCATCGGTTCATCCTATTCCTGGATAACATGTATGGACGAAGATCTGACAGAGTATTTCCTGAAACCACGTACGTTGATTTTTACAAATATACCGAGTGGTAGCAAATAAGGGCACTTCTTTTATACCCAGAGTATATTTATGGACGTCAATTAGTGACTTGACAGATCTGATAATGTGGCATTCAAAGTTAATGATGACCAGATGTTCTAAAGGAAATTCAAACCTCAAGCATCATCAACCGAGAAATGACAAAAATCGGGCAGGCAGCATGGCTATGTGGGTCGCTCCCATTCGGGTGTATAATCACATATCTAGAGAAATTCCTTTTGCTTCCTTAATTTATTTTCGATGTTGTCCCTTTCGGGAAACGGTCGTCTGAGCCCAATCATTGGTGATATACATTCAATACACTCAAGCGAAATGAGTGGTCGATAATGTGTGGGTCGGGTTGCAATACGTTCTTGTTGAACCCAGTGTATTCCCCTCTAGAGATACACTATCAGTAGGTGGTTACATACCTTGTCATAGTTGGAATCCAATCTCCGATAAGGGTCCGCGGTTTTGATTGTATACTATATATGTGGAGCGTGAGATGCGAGCGTTCAGCTAGATTGATATCTACTTGTATTTAGACACTATTATAATATCAGAAAATATATTGATTTCAAAAATGTTTTGGGTTATCGTAAGGTAAAAACCTTCCATATTTATGTGTGGATTTGGTCTTATGATTATCATTTTATTTTGAAAGGATTTTTGAACTTTAAAATCAAGTTGAATGATTCCCCTTAATATTGTGCGAGTTTTTCTCACTCTGGTTCACTAGACTGGCTCGGTGTTTTGTAAACGCTCGGGTTAGACTGGGTTGTACAAGTCTAGGTTATTGGATGCTGTGATGTCCAGAGATGAGCTGGAGGTGTTCAGACGTATTGTATCTAGTATTTATTCAACTGTGTTTTGTATATGAGAACAGGTTATTATCACTGTCCTGATGTGTTGATGTACTCTGATATTGTAAGTTTTATTTAAAGCTCTCAATAAAGATTTATTTCTGTATTATATTTTGTTCGCTGCGATGTGAGACTCTGATTTTGTGTTGTGTTGGTTCTTCTTCTTGTTCTATTTTAATATTTCTTTCTTTCTTATCTCACCCTCTAACTTCTTTCTAATAACTTTCTAGTGTTTTTGGTGTTTGGAAGGTCGGTTTGAGGTACGGTAAATGTATTTATGTCGGTTTTTGGGACCGAAAATCTTTGGGTCATTATATGCGCGCTCCAAGGACGAAGAAAGAGCTTCAAAGTTTGAATGGGAAAATTTCTTCCCTTAACCAGTTAATCTCCAAAGAAACCGATCAGTGCATTCCACTTTTCGATGATTTGAAAAAAGGAAGAGTAGACTTCAGAGTGTCAAACATCTTTTGAGGAATTGCTTAAGCATATGGAATCACCACCGATGCTCTCCAAGTCTAGAGATGGAGAAATGCTTTTCTTGTATCTGGCCATTTCATCGCATGCCTTAAGCACAGCACTTGTCCGACAGGATGCTAAAGTCCAATGGATGGTATATTACATTAGCAAGCGGCTCGCCGGAGCAGAGTTAAACTATCCAAAGCTGGAGAAACTTGCATACTGTCTGCTTATTGCTTCAAAGATTTTGAGATCATATTTCCAATCTCATCCAATAAAAGTTCTTACCGATCAACTGCTAAGGCAAGTTCTATTTCGCCCAGAAACTTCGGGAAGGTTATTGAAGTGGAACATTGAGCTTAGCCAATATAACATCACATGTCAACCCCGAAAAATAGTTAATGGGCAAGCCTTAGCGGATTTCATGGTTGAATTCACAGACAGGGGAGAGGAGACTGAAGAACTAGAGGAGACATTGGCAAATTGGAAGTTATACTTTGATGGGTCTAGGAATGATTACAGCTCAGGGGCTAGAATTGTCTTAGAAACTCTGGACGGCCATTGTCTATGTTATGCTCTGAGCTTGGAATTCCCATCGACAAATAACGAGGCCGAATATGAAGCATTAATAACATGGTTGAAGTTAGCAAAGGAACCGAGTCTGAAAACGTTGCAAATCTTCAGTGAAACTGGTGGTGGGTCAGGTCCTTGGAGAATTCCAGACCAAAGTCGGGAACCTCCCTTCTTATCTCATCAAAACTATGGAACTTCTCAATGACCTCGACCATTACACGATATCCCACATTCCGAGGGAAGAAAATTCAAAGGCAGATTCTCTTGCCAAATATGTCAGTTCTTCAGATGCACAGTTGTTGGGTCTTATTCCTATAGAAGTCCTTTCAACTACCGCCATCGAGGAGGCAGATGTTGAGTGAGTCATAGAGATGGTTAAAGAACCCGAGTCATGGATGACTCCAATCATGGAATATATCCTTTGGGGGACACTCCCCGAAGAGCCAAAAAAGCGAAGAAAGATATTAAGCAAGGCTTCACTATATCTTATTCAGCATGAAAGGTTGTACAAAAAGAGGATTTTCTATGCGATTGCTTCGATGTGTAACAAAGGAGGAATCAAAAGCGATCTTCGCACAGTTACATGCAGGAGATTGTGGAAGTCACATATGCGGTCAAACACTGGCCAAGAAAATTCTGCGATACGGCTACTTTTGGCCCGATGTGAACCTAGATGCTATGAACTTTGTCAAAAAGTGTGATAAATGCCAAAGATTTGCGAAAATTCCTAGAGCACCTCCTACCGAATTGACTCAAATGGTTAGCCCATGGCCGTTTGCCATTTGGGGCATAGATTTGATCGGAGCATTACCTACTGCTGAATCAAATATGAAGTATGCAATAGTGGCAGTTGATTATTTCACTAAATGGACCAAAGCTGAACCATTAGCCACTATTACTACAAAGAAGGTGATCAATTTTGTTCTGAAGAATATCATCTGCAGATTTGGTGTGCCACAGGAAATAATCACCGATAATGGAACACAATTTGAGAGCAATGAATTTCTATATTTCTGTGCCACATACAAGATCAAAAAGGGTTTTTCAACTGTTGCTCATCTGCATGCCAACGGGCAAGTTGAAGCAATCAACAAAATCTTGAAGTCAACTATTAAGAAACGGCTATAAAACGCTAAGGGGGCTTGGGTAGACGAGACTCCTCTTGTACTATGGGCGTACCATACCACTCATAAAACTGCGACAGGGCATACTCCATTTTCGCTTGCATTTGGATCCGAGGCTATGATTCCAGTAGAACTAGAAGTTCCAACTCATTGAAGGATCCACTTCAACCAAGAAAAGAATGAGAAACTGCAACTCGAAGCACTCGATTTTCTCGAGGAAAGGAGAAGAGAAGCGGAACCCAGAGTCCTAGCGCATCAGAGAAGAATAGCTCGTCATTTCAATGCTAAAGTCAAACGCAGAACCTTCCATGTCGGGGACCTTGTCTTAAAAAGGATTATGACAGGAACTGGAGTACTTGGACCTAACTGGGAGGAGCTATATGAGATTAGCCAGAAATTATGTAATGGAACTTTTGAACTAAAAATGACGGATGGACTCCAACTTCCGAGAGCATGGAATGCCATACACCTCCGTCACTACTTCATTTAATGATTCTTTTATATGATTTGACAAAGTTATAAATATCATGCATTGTAAATACCATGCAACATCATTTCAAGCTTTGTATATACTAAAGAAATAAATTGCTTTACTTTCCTAAATCGTGTAATTTGCAAACCGTTTGCTAAGATTCGATTTTGATCGCAGGTCTATTAAAAGAGCATTGACGCACTTTTAATCCAATAAAACCCGATGTTTATTGTAGTACATCTCTATTGGGATGGCTCAAATATCCATTGCACAATGCTTAAAGCATCACTCACAATCGGCTCAATGATGTGAAGCATAAAAGTGCAAGGAAGAGTGAAGCGACCCGAACTTCCCTGCGAAGGAAAGCACGGACTGAGTTGAGAACATGACAAATCAGAACGCAAACAGAAGAACATTTCATTGCTTATTACAACAATTCCATCAGAATACAAGAATATACAAAGTATGAGTAAATATTATACATTCGATAAATATCAGAGATTACAATACATTACATAGTAGCGGAAAAATAATACAACACACAACTGAAGGAGATATACAGATATAGAGCTTTCCGGATATCGTTCTAGCTGTAAATCAGGATCCTATGAATATAAATCTGCAAAACCAAAACTATCAGTTGCCCGTGTGGAAATAGGGGCACCCAGAGTTTAGGTTAAGACAATAAACTCCAGGTCAGTCATGTGACTGGTGTGAGAACTAAAACAGTTAGCAAATCTTTACTTTAAAATTAAAGTAAATCAAGGGACCACGCCATATAGCATGGAACGGGTTTCCTCCCAAGAATACCAGTGCATAAAACAAACATGCTTTTTGGAAAAATGAAGCTATTATAAGACTCATGTCCCGTCACACAATGCAACGCAAGCCGGAGGATAGAGTTTTACCTTATAATAGCCAAACATGCTTGGTACATTTAAAACAAATCATTTTGATACTATTCTAATGTAAAGTGTATGAAAACAACTTCAAATATAAATGTATCAATCATAGACGGCATAGCATCCCATGCTACTATGTCGCCATACTAGGCTCTACAAATAAAACCGAAATATCACGTATTGGAAATTGGATTTCCGTCATGAGTCGAGGTCAGGGATGGCTCCTCACTGATTCGAGACACTCTAGCAAATGCCTCAGGATCTCCCGTAGAAGACCCCTGGATCTTCAGGGCCGGTCCTCTCTTACGTTTGAGGATTAGTTATTCCTGAATACAAGTTTCTCGGTCCTGTCGGACCTATATCCATCGGCTTCGAAGAGACCGATATATCTGAGGCGTCTCGCAATCCAACAACCACATAGGTAAAATAACAACGATGTCAGGGCGAGTAAAACGCTGACACCACCCATAGCTAGAAAGAAACGTCGTGCACTCCCTGCAGTCACGATCCCGTTTTTGACTCATACTGAGGTGTGAGGCTCGCGAATTAATGCTATACACAAAGCTACGCTGTATTAAAGGCGTGCATTGATCATCAACCACAAGACTCTGCTTTTCAACAAAAGCCTTAATCACTGCATCTCAGCATGTCACACAGGAAATTCATGCCATGTGACTGATATCTATCGATATATAACCTCTGAGCTCGTACGTCTCAGAGAAGGGCGTTAAGTAAGAGAATAAATTCTCCGTTGCCAAACTGATATATATTTAATAGTAATCAATCAGCACAGAATAAAATCCAATGTCAGACACACAATCCATTTACAAGTCCGTTCTGGGTCTGAACGAAACCGGAGGCACCTTATACCTCACATATCCATTGATCTCAAATACGTCTGGACGATCACCAACTATTTCCCTCCTCTTGGGTGTACAGCCCAATCAAGATCACCAGTAATTGTTCAAACGATGTGAAGACCTCCGGTCTTCAACCACCTTCTTCATCTTCGACTTATCGTCGAAACGGTTATTCAGAATGGGTATAGACCCGGACTTTCCGAATAATTCGCGTATATAATAAACAAGTGTTATAAAAACACAACACATGCCTCATTCCAATTCTGAATATTCTTTTATTTCAATATTCACATATCTAGGGATTCGTTCCCATTGAATTTATCAAAGATAAATTCTTTAAAATTTATTCTTTAATCTTCCTTTGGATATCATTTCAAACCAAATTATGGTTTTCCAAACTAGTCGGGATTAGCGAACCATACCGAAGTAATCATTTATTTTATTTCCCAATCCCAACCTATTCATCCTATGAAGCAGAATTGTTATTACCCCATAACTAACACCACAGTGTTATCGGTAAATTTAATTACCATTTTCCGATCAAATCTAATTAAAGATTTAACTATCGCTAGGAGTAAAACTGGCTATACTCCACTCTCGATCATTTTCCAAATTTGATAGTTTAAATTATCAATCCATCTTTCAATCTGATTAAAGATTCATTAAAACTCCACTTAGTTTTAATCTTCCCAAAAATCAGTATTAACGATTATTTAACTTTGGAAACACAAACATGTCGCATCGACAATCTACACCATACTATTGATTTCTGCTGATATATAACCTCTAAGCTCGTACATCTCAAAGAAGGGCGTTAAGCAAGACAATAAATTCCCCACTGCCAAACAGATATATATTAAGCAGAGATCAACCATACAGTTTGAAATACAACGACAGACATGTAATCCTGTCTTTTACTGGGTTAAAGAACTAATGTCATTTAAAACACAGCACACGATAAACCCAAATCACATTCCATTAATGGAATCTTCACGGAAAACAAATCAATATATATAATCGATATCAATTTCCGTATCCGACTAATAATATAAATGGAATAACGATAAAGCCCTTTTAAATTCCATATGTATTAACAGTCTTCCTCCACAGAATTTCATTTCGATTATTATCAAATCGAATACCATTCAATTCCAATTTAATATATTAAATTGGAAAACTTTATTTTGGAAATTTCCTGTTAAATCTTAATAAAAAGATTTATAAATTCTAAATCACATTCCACTGTAAATTGGGTTAAAGAACGAATGTCGTTAAAACATAGTTCACAATAAACCCGATTCACATTCTATTAATTATCGGGTTAAAGAACAAGTGTTATTTAAAACACCATTCACGATAAACCCAAAAATTAATTCTAATTCAATTCCAATTAAATATATTAATTAATTGGTATACTTCATTAAATATATATAAAAAGATTTAATCATTTCTCAACTGGGTTTAAGAACAGTGTTAATGTAGACACCATTCACGACAAACCCAAATCCCATTTGATATTAAATACAAGGCTCTAAATAGAAAATATATCGGCTTATATTCAATATCAAATTCTGAAACCAGCAAAATATATCTTCCAAATTTCCATAACAACATCCGTATAATCCTGAGTCCAACATCGAAATATTCCAATGATAATTTCGATTCAAATCCATTCCAATTCATACGTTGGAAATTCTGGTTATTTTTAAAACCATTTCAAACCCAATTTATTTATTTTAAAAATAGTTGAATTATAATTCTAGTTCAAGACTTGTTCATTTCGATAAAAATATATTTTTATCTTTTCAAATATGGGATTTTTCATCCCAATTCTTTCCAAATCACTTCTTATGATTTTACACAAATTATTGCTATTTTTAATAATTTTATCAAGGCTCGTACAGTCGATTTCCATAAAAGGCCATCGAACTGCACTTACACCGACCTTTTACAAATTTGATTTGGACATAATTCCAAATCCAACCGTTAGATTTCTTATTTCTTGTATCCATTAGAAAGTTCTTTTCGATACGAACCCAACGGTCCCGATTTTAGGAGAATCCGACGGTCGGATCTATCGTAATGTCCGCTCGAAGTCAGTGGTCGAAATTCACGAACTGCCGTGGCGCGGCGCGTTCTATTCAGGCCATTATATAATATATATATATATATATATATATATAATATTTCGTCGATTTCCTTTTAAAACATATTTTATAAATCGTTTTAAATTCGTTTTCAAAACGATTTCAACTTCATATTGAATTTCAAATCAAAATTGAATATTCCATATCATCGATATATAAATGATAGTATTTTCAAACAATTATATTTTGAAATCAATTCCTTTTCTTTATTCATTATAAAAATGAATAAAATCGATATAAGTATCGTTCACGTCAAAATAGCGTCAACCTAATCAACACGGCTTTGTATATTTAAATATATTCGTGTCCATCCCAAATCGGACATCAAAATCACATTTTGATCTTTTACTGAATATTATTTTATAATATTCGTTATTTTAAAATATTTATTATTTTAAAATATTTACTCGTTCTGGACTGGAATCAGACACAGTCAATTACCATATAATTTGATTTATATGGATTTCATACACACACGTACACTATAATAATCAAACACAGTCAACCATCATCCAAAGTGCATTCTCCACTGCATAAGCATCAAATATAAATATTCAACGCTTATAACAGCCTGTCAATCTATCGATCGACATACAACTAATTATTGGGATTAGTTTATGTCCAATATCATCCCAATACCCGTGTGGGGTTTCAATCAATCAAACGCAGATTTTTTGAGCAGTTGGGCGATGTGTAAAATTTTATCGTCCCAATCAATATCATCAAATGTGTGTACATAAACAAATCGTCCGATTTGTTTATAAATATTTATTTCATTCATATACACATTAAAATTATATTTCTAACTATAAAATATTTTTGACTACAAAACATTTTATTCCATTTCACAACAACATATAATCAAACAAACAAGTCGTCCATGGTCTGTGGACGACGGGTGTCGGATGCTGCTAAGCACTGTCTGTATCCTAGTACGTATTTTAACTAGAGAATAAAATAAAAGTGAGGAGTTCTCACCTTGGGTTTCCACTTCGTCATTCTTTAATTCTGAACGGTTCGAATTTGCCCAAAAATTCAATGCGATCTTTTCCCGCTGTTCATAGTAAAAATCACATTTTTGTTATCACTACATGTACACAAAAATCCTATTTTTATTCCCACTTTATATATATAAAAATCGAATTTTTATCGCTACTTCATATATATATAAATCGAATTTTTATCGCTACTTCATATATATAAAAATCAAATTTTTATTCTACTTCATATATATAAAAATCGATTTTTTATTCTACTTCATATATATAAAAATCGAATTTTTATCGCTACTTCATATATATAAAAATCGAATTTTTATTCTACTTCATATATATAAATCAATTTTTTATTTTGCTTCATATATTTAAAAATCAAATTTTTATTCTTTACCAATAATAAAAATCATATTTTTATTCTTCACATGTAATAAAAATCATATTTTTATTCTTCACATATAATAAAAATCATATTTTTATTCTTCACATATAATAAAAATCATATTTTTATTCTTCACATATATAAATAAAAATCCTATTTTTATATACATAAAATCTTATTTTTAAACCAACTCCTTTCATATAAAAATCATATTTTTATTTTAAGGTCAAACGCATAAAGATCAAATCTTTATCTTCTAAAAATTATATTTTTTACCTAACTAAAAATCGTCTATTTTTCCTTGACTAAAAAAATAATCCTTTTCTAAATAAAAATATAAACTTTCATAAATAAAAAATATAACTTTTCTTAAATTAAAAAATTTATTCTTTTTATGGTTAAAAATCATTTCTTTTTACTTGTAAAAATAAAATCTTTCTTTAAATTAAAAATCCAACCTTTCTTTAACTTAAAAATCCAACCTTTCTTTAACTTATGCATATAAAGAACTGATTTTTAACTCTATAAAATCCATTACATAGAAATCAACTAAGAATAAATATATATAAAAAACTCATAAGAGGTTCATGGGGGTGGAGCATTGGGCGGAGGCTGGAGGCACGCGCGGTGGGGTCCCAGAGGTGTCAGCGGTTGACTGCAGGCGGAGGCGGGCGTTGGTGCCATTTTTGATAGAGGAGGGGGGCGCGGGATCTAAAAGGGGAAGAAGAGAGAGGAGCAAGGGCGCGAGAGGATGGAGGAGCGCTAGGGGGAATCTCTGGAGATGGCGGTGCTGGAGCTCCGACGATGGAGCTGGGAGGGAGCGGCGTCATCGATGGGTAAGGGGGCGGGTTTTTGAATTTTCAATTTTAGGTTTAGCAAATGAAGAAAGGGGGCTGAGAGTTATATAACTTTATATTTATTTATTTATTTATTTATATTTCAAAAAGTTGACTTTTCTTTTGAACCCTAAACGAGGCCCAATGACTGTCGTCCCTAACATATTACCCCCATTCCGAACACAATGGGATATGTCCCGTAAGCCAATTCGACCGTTACGATCAGTTTCCATTCAAATTAAAATATAAATCAATGTATATTGAATTTGAATGCACATTTCAATTTATCGGGGCCACATACGGACTCTAAAAATTCCCGAAAAATATTTTCTAGCTTCGTATTGATGATGTGGTCCTAATAAAACTAAGTTCGCCAAATTTGAAGACCGTTTGAAAAATGGCCATTTTCTGGTCGATCCAAATTGACAGAAACTGTTAAAACACGTTTAACTTCGCCACTCTCAAATATTGATTCAGAAAATTATGAATTTTGGAATCTTGCAATAATTTGACATCCCGGATCCAACAAAAGTGGTTTCGTCGAAAATAGAGGTCTTTGCAAAATGGCTATTTTTAAGGGCTAGAATTCCACAACGACTATTTTGAATTTTCAACTAGGCATAACTTTTTTTTTTTGATTTACGTGTGGAACCTAAGACTTCACTCAAGCCATTGCTTGTCGGTCTTAGTAAACCCCACGGGTAGTGATATACCCCGATTTTTCAACGCCTTCACACTACCTAGGTAGTCACCCCTAGAATTTGGCAGAGGCGGCCCTCGAACCTGAGACCTATGTCTCATCCCAATTCGCCCACCTCTGACCAACTTTTTATTCCCGCTATGAAATTTCAATATTTCAGATTCTTTAGAAAGATATTTTCAAACTGATTCTAATATTTTTGGTTTTGCTAAAATCCAGTTTATTTTGAATCCTGCACATTCATTTGAAATCGAATTTTTGAACTACCACGCCATTTTCAATTCCTTTTATAATTAAAATAAAATATTTATATTCTAACAATGATTCAAATAAATATATACATTCTAATTTTATTCAAATCAATTTCTCATCATTATTATTTAAAATAATTCATTTTAAATATTCAAAATTCATCAAAATTGTCAAAATAAAAATTTTAAATTGGTTCGGATTTTCCGTGTTGTTACAAAGAGACATCAGGGACTGAATGGTCAAGTGGCATGATGTTGAAGGTCACAAACACAATTTCAGGTTTCATTAAAGGGGAACTTTCCTAATCACAGTGTTCCAGACCTTAGTTCTGATAAATCGTGGTGAAACTAAAGACCTTGATACATGGCTGGATAGCGATATAAACACCGAGCATTAAAACCAAAGACCTCCCAGAGGGGCACCCGGTTCATGGCCAATGCCATTGATACATGGCACGATAGCGATATAAACATTGGGTTCTAAAACCAAAGACCTTCCCGAGGGGCACTCGGTTAATCATCGAAACCATTGATACATGGTCGGATAGCGATACAAACAACGAGTTCTGAAAGACCTTTTCAAAGCCGCCCCACAAATTCTACAATTGATTAAATCGTTTAATCACAATGAATAACAGATCTACAAATACCTCTTCAAGGGACGAAAAATAAGGCCTCCCCAGGGTATAAGTTCAAATCTAATCTTCGCAAGCCTGCATCGCCAGGCTAAAGAGAATAATGATTGGATGTACAAAATATAAGACCTCTCAAGCAGGGGCACAAAAATAAAAATCCATCCCTATACAAAAGGTATAAGTTGGATCAACTAGATTGGAATCCTTTAGTCATGATTTTGCCAAAGGACCCAACAATGAAAAAAATTCATGACTCAAAGATTCCGAGAAAAGTCAATCATAAAATACGACCTCTAACCTCTAAAAAAGTTTGTGACAAAATTTTCGTATAGGGGCATTACTACTACATTAAATTAATGCTCGTCTCTCAAACATACCACAAATCGGTCACAATCTTCAGTTAAACCAACATTTACAAGGGTTGCCTTGACCAATAAAGCTCAACCTTGAAATGGCTATAACGAATTTGAAAACTTCAATACCGTGATAAACATGGAGGTGATTGTTCACGGAAAAGAAGTCTCAAAAGTTGCTTCAGCCAAAATCAAGGAGGTTCAACACTAAAATCGATCAGGTAATCTATCTAATAGTTATTTGTGGCTACAATAAAAACCCATTTTACAAGAAAGTACCACAAAATCATATCAATAATGAACATTGCAAAGGAAAATGACTCATGATATAAAGAAATTCTGATGCAAGCATGAAAAAACAACAAGTGTGGAATGTAGAACAAGAAGGTACAACAAGGCTAAAAGTAAAAGCTTAAGTACAAAAAGCAGAACACATTTTCATCTCAGCATCACATAGTCAGACAACGAAGTCACCAAGTCACAAATCCGCACACCAGCTGTAACAACCCGTGTTTCGATAACATGTTAAAACGAGAATCAAGGCAGAATTTCATTTTTAAATTCTGAATCAAGTAAAACGGGCTATGCCATCGCGTTCGTCTCGGAAAAATACGAGAAATAGAGTCTGAGTTTTCGAGAATCGGAGTCCGTATGACCAAGTTATGGTCTGACGAAGTTTTCAGAAAATTCAAGTTCAAAAACGAGTTCTAATTTCGAAAATAAGGGCTGGAAGGCTAGGCGGGAAAAATTCCCCCCAGGTACCCCAAGTCGACAGCCCTGTCGACTTGGGAGTCGACCTGGCTTGACCCAAGTCGACAGCCCTGTCGACTTGGGGGTCGACTTAAGGTGGCCGGGCAGTTTTGCCTGGTGCACCTATTTCCTGTCTTGGCTAGGTTTTTGGGCCTGGTTTGAAATCTGATGGTTCAGGTTGGTCCTAGGGTTAATCTAAGGGTCCTAACTAATCCTAATCTCTATAAATAAGCCCCTAACCCTCTCCTAAATCCTCATTATTCATTCATGCAACTAAACTATGGCAAAATTGCTCCACTCATGGCCTCCACTCAAAATCCTAGCCTCCACTTCATTTCTATGAGAGGTTTCATGATCATGTGAGTATTAGAGAGTCCCTATGTTAGTATGAGAGCTTCTCAAGTTGATTTCAAGGCTAAAGCTTTGACCTTTGTTCATCAAGATGGGGTTTTTATTGATTTGGAGCCTTCATCTTTGGGTTTTTGAATGATGGCATGCACAGGCTTTGTCTCAATCTTTAATTTAATCGACTTGTGCCTTCATAGCAATGTAAGCCCTTTCCCTACTCTTAGATATTAACTATGAAGTTAAATGTTCATGTTGCAAGTTTGGGTTTGATCATTGAGTATGATACATGCTATCATGTCATGCAAGTTTGTGAAGTCATTATCTTGATCTTGTGGGCTAAAAGCTACAACCTTTATGTAGAAATGTTGCATTATGCAACATGAGAACCCTCATAACCTTTATGTCAACTTGCATATGAAGTCATAACCCTTATATGATGATATATGCGAGTTACTAGTCATCATTCCATGTCTTTTGTCACCATGATTCGCTTTTGTGCCAAGTTTGGGTTTATGCATGTTTTGAGGCTTAAGAATGTAACATGCAAGTTAATGAACACATTTATGCCTCATTTGCCACCATGATTAACTTGTGGCTTAATATCCATTTTTGTCATGCCTTTGCCAAGTCTCTTCTTTTAATCCATTATGTTGTTGCGAACGTATATGCGAGTTTAAAAGCGTTGGGTTATGTTATGGGTAATTTCTAATGACAAGAAATACAACTTGAAAACATGACTTGAAATATAACATGGAAGTTGACATGTGAGTATGTTTGAAAATATGAAATTGGGAATTTACCTATTAAGTTAGGTCAACCCATACTATGGAATTGGGAATTTACCTATTAAGTTAGGTATACCCATATTCTTAAAAACTTGAATATGAACATGACACTAGACTAAACATGGAAGTGACCAACTCGAGGTTGGGTTGAGTTTGCAACGTAAAACTACCCGGAATCGACCGGCCTAACTAGTAGTTGCAAACAATAGGACCCAATGTGAGAAGTTGGTCATGTTGTGCTTGAACCCGAGGTTAGACCAAGTTGTGGTGTAAAGCTACCCGGAACCGACCGGCTTAACTAGTAACCACAACAAAGTCTAATGTGAGAGGTTGAGGTGCATTAAGTAATTAATGCTACATGATAGGGTTAAGTTAATTTGATTAATGACTCTTAACCAAATATGACATGGACAAATGGGTTAAGTAATTTGATTAGGCTAATGATACTTAACAAAACATGACAAGGTTGGGTAGGTTAAGTAACTTGATTTGCCTAATGACACTTAACCATTTTTATATGACTAGTGGGCGGGGTTAAGTTAACCGACACTTAATCAATCCAACACGATAAATTGGTAGGGTTAAGTAAATTTTCTTAATGACACTTAACCGAAAAATACAGTTAATGGATGGGGTTAAGATTAGACTCAACTAGTCTAAACATGGAAATCGGATGGGGTTAAGCTAGCCTAGACTTAATTAATCCCACTTGGCAGTTTAATGGGGTTAAGTTAAACACTTAACTAATCTAACATAATGATTTGATGTGGTTAAGTGACCTATACTTAACCAATCTAACTCGTTAATTTATTGAGGTTAAGTTAACCTATACTTAACCAATCTAACGTGAAAACATGATAAGGCTAAGTCACGAATCGCCTTA
The DNA here is from genome assembly GCA_030737875.1 of Allium sativum. Taxonomy (NCBI): domain Eukaryota; kingdom Viridiplantae; phylum Streptophyta; class Magnoliopsida; order Asparagales; family Amaryllidaceae; genus Allium; species Allium sativum. The sequence continues at coordinate 329,846,912 of CM060926.1, forward strand.
ATACGCTTGACCGATTTGACTCAGTAATTTGATAGGGTCAAGTTAATATATACTTAACCAACTTGAGCATGGTTTGTAGGGTTAAGTCTTGAACTTGGATACTTAGCCAATTTTGACATGATTTGTAGACGGGTTAAGTCATGAACTTAAGTGACACTTAACCCATTATGTAAACCCTAGTTCTGAGGATTAGGTGGATAACCGTAGTTAACAAGGATAACGGGAATAAGGCTAAGTGGTGAACCTTAGTTGAAGAATAACTAAGTAATGATTCTTAGTCAAGGAAATTTAAACCAATCCATAGATAGATGAGTAACCTAATACGGTAGGTCATCGTTTAAGTATACGAGTAGGAGCAAGTATCTGATTTAGATAAAGGCTCCAGCGAACTGGGTAACGAAGCAGCGACTTCGGGGAACATGAGGATATTCTTGGTATCCCTCTGTGAGCTGCCAGGTGATCATACTAGGCTCACGAGAGGTTAAGGTCTGCGTTAGAAGAACCAAGAGTATGCCTTGGTTGCTATACGAGCGACCTAAAGACGGGGATGGATAGGGGATAGTCGACGATACACGGTCGTACCCTAGATAGCATTTCGTCAGGCTACCTACCATCTTTGGTCAAGCGTGTACGTACGGAAAGGCAGAGAACACCCAAAAGACCATAATTGCTATCTAATTATAGTTGCGGTAAGGCTAGGATTGTGGGTTGGCCAGTAGTGTGTTCTCATACAGGATTTATCCTGTCTTGTCTTTCACTAGTTGAGGGAGTGGTCTCGTGGGACCATGGCCACGTATAGAAAAAACAGACCTTAGCATCTGCATCGGCAGATAAATCGAAAGCTCCCGACCGAGTCCTGTATTTCCTGGTCTGCCCTGTGACAGGACTCGGATGGCACGATGTGATACATGTGCATACAGTCATGGAAAAACGATTCACGATGAATGCGTGGGAAAAATGGCGCGGTTGACGGTTAGCGTAAATCCTAGTGGCCCTGGGTGGTTGAACCAAAACCGAGATACGAAAACGTGCAATAGGTAAGCATAATCCCTAGTAGTCCTAGGTAGCATAAGTCCTAGTTGTACAAACAATGATTCATGTTGAAAGACCCTAGTTAGATATAGGGTGACAATCCAAAACGATCTTAAGGATTATGGAACTATGTTAAAGTAGTATAGAATCTCATGGGAAAGCCCGTATGGTCTACGGCAAGGGACTGAACATTTACATGGAATAAAACATATGAGTTGAGTAACCTATATATGCGATATATTAGGTTGACATAGACCATTACACAACTTTTGAGTAAGGGTCATTCATGTTTAACACATGATACGGTGGGGATACTAGTACGGTAGGTGCAGAGCTAAAAGACAGGATAGATACCATGGGATGTTATACATGATAGATATCTTGGGGGTATTATACTTGACAGGAACTTGACGATGGGATACCTTGTTTTATCTTGACACCGTAATTTATCATGATACCTTAGCTTATCTGAGTTCGGTAGTTCATCCTGTTATTTTGATTTAGCTTATCTATCTTGTCATCATGCTTAGGTTCATCTCAGTTTCTCATGTCAGTTAAATTTACTAGTTTTTATGCTGATAGTAGATAGGGCTTACTCAGTCTTTTTGACTGACCTGTTTTGTTTCGCCTCTTTTCTTCTGTTCCCCCCCCCAGGTTACAGGGAGGAAATACTGTTGTTTAGTTCGGACTTCTTCTGCTTGAAGGTCATCATGGTTGGCTTGGACTTTTCTTGGCTATGGCTACTTTACTATTTTTACTTGGGGAATAATTTATGAAAAAGTCTTTATGCTTCTTTATTATTGCAAGACATGTTTTGATGTACTCTGATGTAAAAGGCTTTAGACCTTATTTATTCATGTTATGAAAGTTTGATTTTACTTCCGCTATTTTATATGTTCTGTCTTGTGATATTTCTGTGCATGTTTACCAATAATGCCCCTCTAAAGCTAGTGCATTCCTTTGCGAGTGACCCTAGCGGAGGCGGGGTGTTACACCAGCACAAAAGTATCAGACACACAAAAACATGTAGTAAGTAGGGACCGACTCTTGCATATACAACGTGTCTGAATACATCATATGAAAGATAATAGTGTGGGAGCAAAATAAGACAGTACCAAGCACGACTACTTCTTCCTGCCACTCGACCTTAAAGCTGGTTCGGTAAAAGTAGGAGGAGGGGTCTCTTCCACGTTACTCGGAGTTTCCTGAGAAGATAAAGTAATAAAATCCGTGTTTTTCTTCTTCTTCTTCTTCTTCTTCTTCTTCTTTTTGAGGTCTTGGAAGACGAAGACTTGGCAGCTTTCTTTCCTTTATCCTTAGCAGTATCCTTTGGGCTTTCATCCGTCTCAGTGGCCTCAAGGTCTTCACTAAGACTGTAATCAACATCATCTAAATCTTAGAAAGCACCAATCCTTGCATCCTGTGACCCGGGGGCTATAATCACGGTCAGGGAAGTGTTCTAGGAGGAGGAGGAGTAATAATGGAAGTGAGAGGAAAGGTCATTAAGGGTGAATCAGTTATAGCAGCTTCAACTGTTGTTGCATTGCCCATAATTGGAGAAGACAAAGGAGATATTAAACCTAGGTTATGGAGACAACAAGCATAATTGGCAAAGGACCCGGGTGAATCAAAAATGGATTCTAAGTGTGACATGGTATAGTTGGTTTCAATTTTACCTACATCTAGAAGTTGCTCTCCCGAAGTACCAGCTCTCTCAGTTGCTAATTGAATCTTTCCCTCTGCTAGAGCCTTTTTAGATTTTTCGTCCATTAGTCTATCAATGAGTTCATCCTCACTGCATTTGTCACCATTGATTTCAAGAACTCATTCCCACACAAGCGCCAAAGTGGCGGCAAAGCTGTCACTTAAGTAGCTCAAACTCCCACGATTCAAGACACTGAAGACGTAAAATCAGAACATATCATCTTCGGCCTCATCCATGGCTTCTTTAAGTTTTTCCTCAGCAACTGCTTTGTCTTTCTCTCAAGTGACTCAGTTTTAGACATCAATGTTTGGTTGGAAACCTTTGAGGAATCAATGGATTTACTGAGTTGAACAGCCTCGTCCTAATACTGTTTGGAAAAATCCTTTTCTACAAATAGTGTAGCTTCAATATTGCATTTGCCAGTTAAGGCTTCCTTTTCTCTTTGCTTGGAAGCTTCAAATTCTTCTTGAAGTCTCCTATTTTCATTATCCAATGCTTCAAACTCCGTAATTCTTTTATTGATAACCGTAATAGTAGCATCACGAGAATCCAAAACTTTTTCCCATTTGACCTTATCATTCTCCAATTCAGCAATTTTGGCAAGATTAGTGTCATGGCACTTTTGGAGGTCATTACCAAGTTTTTTCCGCCCATTCAACTTTTTCCTAGCACTGTATTTGACGATATTCCACTTTGTGTCAAGTTGGCTCTTGGCGTTGTCAAGCTGGTTATGTGTTGCCTTATCACTGCATCTACCTCCTCAGATAAATCATCAGCATCAGTTAAGCTCACATCGCGATCGTATTTAAGCCCTGCCAAATTCTAGCCTGGGAGTCATTTGGAAAGAGGAGCACTTAATGGTCCAGGGTCATAGTGAGGCTTATGAATAAGAGAATAAATCTCAGGTCCAAGACCAGAAGGGCCTGAAGATGGAACTATTCGAGGCCTAATGGGTAGCTTCTCTTTTCGGGAATGTTTATATAAGCCACTTTTTCCCGGATCATCCCTTCCTCGTTTCTTCCCTCGACTCTCCCCTCTTTATACCACGTACGCCTTCTCGCCTCCTCATCCTCTTCCTTACGAATTTTCCATCTTTGTTCTTCAGTCAAGCCTGACTCTGGAACACATGAGGGTTGGTGTAAAGACTCCGGAGGCAGGGAGGATGATTTTGCTTATGGTGATGAGATGTCCGCGGGGGATCAGGATATAGCAAATGCCTTGGATCAATAGCCTCGCTTTTCTTACTGAAGTCCAATCTAAAGCTTGATGAGTGTTTCTTATGCATATCTGGGTCACCTGAAATAAGTTCAAAACAGATTTCAGTAATTGGTTTGCCAAGTATTAAGGGAAAATTAAAAACATGATCATCAGGGATATATGTTTAAAGTGTTTTCTAAAAGAATTTGTTGCTAATCAATTGGTAGTCCTAATTGGTTAGAAGGGATTTTCAAAGGATTTCGGTATCTGAATTACAAGAAAGATAAAAAGCAAGAGATGTAAAGAAGTTCTTTGCAAACATATGTGCATTAGACATGTGTGTTTCTAAAAGCATCGCTATTCGACGAACCGACTTTCTTGGTAGGATCTAAAGAGATTCAAAATGACGCAAGATATTTTCCTTATTTGGTAGTGGGAGCATCCCTTATTCCGACTTCTATAGTCTAAGGATCAAGAGGCTGGGTAACAACATCATCTTGACTAAGGAATCTAGTTGTATCGAGATCCCCCAAGTTATCAAAGGTACCTGCAGAGTCCTCCCTTGCTACATCTTAACCGGGAAGGTCCTCAATTGTCATCTCTACATTTGAGTTGATCCCCAATCTATTTTCATCTTCCCCATCATGCTGAGTATCACATCAAACTCCAAAATGTTCACCTCTATGTTATCTCTCTCGCCTTGATCAGATTCCGTTTACGACTTCGGATTTGAGGAGACATTCTCTTTTTCAACTAGTTCGATCGGTACTATAGGATCCATGCCTTTAATAATTTCTGTAAACTTTTTTAAGGAAGGTTCAACAATGGAGTCCGTATCGGTAGTTTGGTCTTGAGTCTCATTTCCGCCACCAGAAACATCAATGACAGGGTTTGCAAAATTTGGTGTGGGAGATGGAGCTTCTCCCTTAGTAGGAAACTTTCTCAAGGAAAGAAGGAGTTCATAATGTCGAAGTAACAGTTCTGTAACTAAAACTCTTCTACTTTTATTAGTCTCATCAACATCTTTCACAGTTTCAAGTACAGCCTTGAGTGAGGCAGGTGCTTTATTATCCTTAATTGGAGCTAGGGCAACTGGGTTTTAGAAATAAAAGAGAAGAATTATGAGGCTCGGTTATCTAGGTAAAGTGAGATAAAACTAAATTGCAGAATGTGTTTACCTCCTTCTGTCTAATTACCACAATGGACTCGGGACATCGGACAAATAAAAACTGAGTTAGGTATCCTGAAACACTCTATTGTAGGTTGGATATAAGCTTGCATTTTCTTGCACCCTCAACATGTACAATATATGGGGTGTCCATCCTTTTCCTAAATGAACAAAGATAGCAAATCTCTCGAAAAGTCGGTTCACGCCCTTTAACTTGCATAAAAAGGATATAAAGTCCTAAAAGGATGGTATAGCCATAGATGTAATTGGAAAGGAGCAATGGCCAAATGATTCAGAATCGTTATTACGAAAGGGTTAAAAGGAGGAACACCACCACCATCCTGCATAAAACGATTTACAGTTACATATCCTGCTGGAGGTTGATAGGCAAATATGCCATCACCTGGCAGTAATGCATCTGTAATAGGAATTTCAAACTGGCTACACAGTTGCTCAAAGCGTTCCTGGTCCAAAGTAGTAAAATGTTTCTTCATTGGAAAAGTAGCCAAAGGAACAGGTACCGGAAAGGGTTGAGGAATAGCAAGCTCCGTAGAAGAATCGGCTTGAGCAGAAGATGACCCTTCAGTCTGATCGCGTGATTGCTTCCTAGTAGTCATTCTACACAAACGATTTCATTAATAAATAAGTTACAAAAATAGAGCTTTGCAAAACATAGAGGCTAAAAACTTTGGGTCATTCCTATGGTTCAATAATTTGGGTCGTTCTTAAATCCAGGTGATTTAAGTCACCATGATGGTCCAGCGACTTAAATAGTTTTGACACCATACTTAGGTCGTAATAACAAGCTTAAGCCTTGGGTTAACAACAACTTAAAGCGTAGGGTCGCGTTCACAACCTAAGAGGCTTGGAGTATAAAAGCAACGACAATCACTTAAGGAAATCAAGGTGGAGCATGAGCATTCTGGAAACCAAGTCGTAATATTTAAAGTAACAAGTTTCAAGTGTTCAAGCACTCAACTTTTAAGTTGTTTAAAGCATCATAAGGTTTGGGTCGCGATCAAAGTTTGAGTTTTTAGATCGTTCAAATTCAAGGAGCTTTAAATCTTCTGGTAGAATCTAAGCCTTAGGTCATTGCACAGTCCAGAAGATTTCAAGCTATATTTACAATCTAAAAACCTTAAATCTTCAAACAACCTAAAACCGTTATCTTAAAACTTGAGTTGTTTCAAGATGCCAGTACTTTAAACTATTCTTGAATCCAAGTTTTAAAGTGAAAAAGACGACCTAAGACCTTGGATAAGGTTGATGACCTAAAGCTTAAAACTTGAAATGACAACCTAGGACACTCAATTGTACCAGCAATCTAAGTGACATGACCCGATACTTCCCCGGTAAGGAAAGCCCGAATTGCCTTGAGAACAACACACATCGGAACACAAACAGAAGAACATTTCATTGTTATTACAACAATTCCATCAGATACAAGAATATACAAGTATGAATAAATATTATACAACAAAGAATATCAGAGATTTAAATACAGTACTGCAGCGGAAAGAAAATATACAAAACACAACTAGAAGTAATACGCGGATACAGAGCTTTCCGAGTATCGTTCCGGCTATAAACCAGGATCCTGTGAGTATAAATCTGCAAAAGCAAAACTACTAGCTGCCCGTGCGGAAAATAAGGGCACCCAGAGTTTAGGTTAAAACAATAAACTCCAGGTCAGTCATGTGATTGGTGTGAGAACTAAAACAGTTATTTAAAACTTTACTTTAAAAGAGAGTAATTCAAGGGACCACGCCGTATAACACGGAACGGGTTTCCTCCCAAGAACACTAGTGCATATATCAAAACAGCGCAATGCTTTTTGGAAAAATGAAGCTATTATAAGACCCAGGTCCCATCACACAATGCAACGCAAGCCGGAGGATAGGGTTTTCCCTTATAATAGCCAAACATGCTTGGTACGTTTAAAATGAATCATTTGATACTATTATAAGTGTATAGTGTCAAAACAATTTCAATCATAAATATCAATCCTAGGCGGCATGGGTACCATCTATCATGTCGCCATACTAGGCTCTACAAATAAAACCGCAATATCACGTACTGGAAATTGGATTTCCGTCATAAGTCGAGGCAAGGGGCAAGCTCCTCTCCGATTCGAGACACTCTAGCAAATGTCTCAGGACCCCACTATGATCCTTGGATCTTCAAGGCCGGTCCTCTCTTACTTTTGAGGATTAGTTATTCCTGAACACACGTTTCCCGGTCCTAACAGAACTATATCCGAGGCGCCTCGCATTTCGACAACCACACAGGTGAAAAGTATATAAATGTCAGCCAGTTTAAGCACTGACACCACCTCTAGCTAGAAAGAAACGTCGTGCTCTCCCTGCAGTCACTATCCCGTTTTTGACTCATACCGAGATGTGAGTGTAACAACCCACATTCTACGCATCTAGGATCATAGAATATTTATTTCTTTTTCTAGGTAAGTCGTATGGTTGTGTACTTTTGGGAAACAACTAGTGGGGTCATTTCCCATGTTCATGATTTTTGCCAATTTTTAAATGACCGTTTTGCCCCTAGTTGATCTTGTTTCGTCCATAACTTTTGACTGGAAAGGAATTTTGACCTGAAATCACTTCCATTAGCTTCGGATGATGGTTTCTCTTTCCGTAGAGTGGTCATATTAGCCAAACGGACTTACCGTTTTGGAGATATGACTAAATTAAGGTTTAAAGGGTTATTTTCAGCTAATTGGGCTTAACCGGGTAATTAGCAGCTAGGCCCAAAGGGGGATTTCGGGATTAGTGGTACTTAGGGGCTGCTAGGGTTATGATTTCGGTTTTTACTTCATTTTCCAGCCGCCTAAGACATTCCTTCAAGTATAGCCATGGCCTCCACCTTCTAATTTCACTCCAAATCACCTCTAATCACTTTCTAATCAAAGATTAAGCAAAACTACATCAAACCAAAGGGGATTAGCACCAAATCAGAGAGAGAGTTGCTGGAACACATAGAGATTGGATCTATATCAGAGGATTTTCAGTTCTGAAAGTTTAATTGTGCCAAAGGTGAGTGATTTGCTTAGTTTTTTCACTAATTACTGCTAATTTGGGTAATTAGCGAAGATTAGCGAAATTATGGCTCAGAAAAATCTAGAAAAATTCCCAAAATTCTAAAACATCATTTTATGCCTCTGATATGAATTTGGGTTAATTTGGACTAATTTTGTTAATCCCGGAATTTAGGGGATTAAGGGGTGATTAGTGTTAATTAGCGAAATTAAGCGTGATAAAATTCTGGAAAAATATTCAGAAATTCATAAATATTGTTTTAGACCTCTGTTAGAAAATTTAGCTAATTTGGTTAAGTTTTACTAATCCTATCATTAGTTGTTCTTAAACATGCTTAAGGGGAAAATATGGATTTTTGGGTATGTTTGATCCGTTTTAACCTATCATATTGTTGTTTTGATGTTTGTGGTTGATTATGCATGTTGCTATGACTGTATGAAATGCTTTGTGATTGATTTCAATATTTAGAATGGTCGAAAACGTCGTCGAATGGCGTAAACACTTGCTGGAACAGTCTCAAAAAACAGTGCAGGGTTCGGATCGGATCGGATCGGACATAGGGCTCGGATCGGATATGTTGAACTGAGCAAAGAATCCAATCGGGTCGGAACCCAACACTTGGGGGAAAATGGCAAAAGGGAAGGCCACGCTAGCTGAACTGGGATCGGATCGGAGTGAAGGCATGAGGATGGATCGGATAGGAGCATGTGAAGGACGAGGGCACGGATCGGAACGGAGGCACGAGCTGGAGGGGAGATGACACCCGACCCGACCCGAGGTAAAGCACCCGAACCGAACTGATGGAGGGCAACCGACCCGAACCGCACTAGCAGAAGACCCGACCCGAACCGCACCAGGAGAAGACCCGACCCGAACAGATGAAGGACACCCGACCCGAACTGATGGCTTGAGAAGGAACCCGACCCGACCCAGTATTGACCAATAACCCGAGATGCAAAGGTAGTCCAATATGGGAAGTTAGAGCTTAGGATCCAGTTGGGAACCAATGAGTTCACTTCATAGTTGGGCTTTGCTGCGGGACGTGTGCTAAGGAGTTGTCGGTATTCATAACTTTGGTTCACCACTGAGAGATGGATAGTGGGCTTGTAGTGATAGTTACACGGGATTGGATTCCGCCATGGCCCAAAGTATTAGGTGACCAAAGTAGTGGATATCGTATGCTTTACGCACTGAGTGAGGGATGTGAGGATGATTGCTATGCTTGATTGTTTGACATCACTATGACATGCACACCCCCACCCCCGTTATCTTTACACCATTTGAAAGGGCACCTTAGAGTGTTGTACAGTATGTAGTGCTAACTCTTTGGTTGCAGGTCCAGGTTCAGGTATGATTGGATTATACCTGTTATTATTCTGTTTAGATGCTTATCGCTCATACCAGACTTTATGTCTGACCCAGAGTTTTATGTCTCTTCTTATTACTCTGGGTGCTCACACGAGCAGACGAGAGACAGGTTAGGTGGATGCACGGGTAGCTGTACTGGAGGCGAGCAGGAGGCTTCCACGTATGATATTTATGTATTATCTCCCTATGTTATCGATGGTCACTGCTTGGGCATTAGTAGTGTACCTTTTCCTTTCTTTTGTTTAGAGACAGTATTTTTGAAGTTGTAATAATAATGGTTTTGATCATAAGCTGTATTTTGAATTTCCGCTGCCATGTTAGACATGATTTAGTTTTCAGCTTGTACACTGTCTCGCCTGTTTTATGTCAAGTATATTATTATTATATTTTATTCCATGCGCTGTGAGACATTCTACAGGTTCCTTGATTAGTTCTTCACCTTCTTTCCTTCCGACGACCGTTCCGTGCTAGTTAGACATGTGTACAGCGCACTTTCGGAGGAAATGTCGGCTAGTATAGGGCGGGTCGTTACATTTGGTATCAGAGCTCTAGGTTGCGTAGTTAACCTGGGGAAAGTCATCAGGGAGAGATATTATACGTATATGAGAGCGCGTATTTATGATTATTTTGATTTTTCAAAACTGGTTTTCAAAGCTATATAGATATATATATATATACTATTAGTATATCTAAGGATGAAGTCGCACTGCACTGACACCACAAAGAAGATAGTTAATCGTTTTCTATGTACAGATTGAACGATGAGCCGATGCGTGAGGGGTACTGGTAGAGGAGCCAATAATGGGAATGCTGCTGAGATGAGGACGATGTTTACTGACCTCATGAGAGAGATGCTTAGGGATGTTCAAAGGGCAGCTCCTAATGTTGCTAACGGTGGTGGTGCAGCAGTGCAGGCGCCTAGGGCCGATTTCGCCAAGCTTAACAAGGATTATACTAGTCTTGGTGGGAAGCCGTTCCACGGAACGGAGTCGGCTACGGTTGTTCAGGATTGGTTGGATAGCTGTGAGCGTATCTTCGAAGACTTGGGTATTGAAGATGCCATGAAGAGGAAGCTAGCATCCCGTCAGCTTCAAGGACGAGCAATGAATTGGTGGAATGCTATTAAGGCAGCAACTCCAGAGGATCAGATTACATGGGATCAGTTTAAGGCTCATTTTTGCGATAAGTTTATACCAGCTGCTCAGAAGTCAGAATTGTTTAGAAAAATTCTGGAGCTTAAGCAGAACGAAAGGGTAGTTTCAGAGTATGTTGCTAAGTTCGATACTTTATCGAAATATGGGTTATCTCTTATCGACACTGCCGAGAAGAAGAACGAGAAGTTCATAACTGGTTTAGATGGGTACTTGGGGGAAAGGCTTATAAACCACATCGATGAGACGTTTGAATCGATTGTAGGAAAGACATTAAGGTCAGAAAGTCTTTACCCTAAGCCTAAGACTGAGGTCGCTAATGCATCTGCAAAGGAGCCAAAGCCGCAAGCAGGCGGCGGAGGCAAGAATAATTCCCAGACTAAGAGGAAACAAGACCAAACCATGGATGGTCAGAGTAAGAAGAATAAGAAAGATGGCGAGTGCTTTAGATGTGGCAAGAAGGGCCACTATGCCAGAGATTGTCGAGAAAAGCCTGGGGAAAGGAAGTGCTTTAATTGCGGCCAAGCGGGACATCACAAGAATGAATGTCCACAATCTCCTAGGGAGAAGCAGATCGTGAAAGCATATGCTATCAACGCTATTCCTTCTTCGTCGAATGCCCCAACTGCGGCGCAGAAGGAAAAAGGTGTCGTTATTCGAGGTATGCTTTCTATTTAAGATGTTTCTGTTCGAATTTTTTTTAATAACAAGGTTTCCCATTCCTTCGTACCTAGTGACCTGGTAGATAGATTGGAATTGGAACCCGAGATAGTCGATAGACCTTTAGTAGTGACAAACCCGATAGGTGGTTTGACTAGCCTTTGTAGAATTTGTCGTAATTTGGTCTTATCGAGTCATGGATGTATGTTTGTTGTGATTGCTTTATTTTGAGCTTTACTAGGTTTGGCTTGATTTTGGGAGCTGATTAACTCCAAAAGTATAGAGTGAGAGTAGATTGTGAAGAGCCTTTGATGACCGTTAGAGTGGATGATAGATGAAGGGTGGTATTGGATCGCCTACCTTATGATGAAAATGATAACGGGAGTTAGAGAAGAAAATGTACATTGGATGTACAGTAGTTGGTCAGGACTTGGTCATGCGGTCGATGATAATTTCAAGTAAGATTGGCAAGGATAGCCAAAGTCAGTTATGGATGCTTGAGTGTTTGGATGTTTTGCTCATGTCATCTCACGTAGATCGTCTGAACTCGGAGGAGATGTTCCTTGGGTGCTTGTCTGATATTGGTTTAGGCCTTTGGGACTTGTGCTCGGGGAATGTCGAGGTCGACTAGGATGGTCTGCATGAGAGATAGGTAGTTGTTGCGATTTTCATTGGATGATATCTTGGTTTACTCGAAGAGTGATGGGCAGTTGTGACAGGATAAGACTATTCGATGGTATGGACTGCCCCGAGTTAGACTCGATAGGGTTATGAGATGACTCGAGTGGGACTCAAGAAAGATGCAAAGTAATGAATCGTTTAGGACCATATGTTAATGTTCTTTTTGAAAGAATAGGATGTGTTCGTTGGTCCAGGAAGGTGCAACGAAGGTTAGGACGATTCAAGTTGGACTTGAACTCGTAAAATAAAATAGATGTTCGATTGATCTTAGAGATGCAACGAATAGGGAGACGACTCACGTTGGACTAGAGTTTGTAGGTAATGGATACTCAAGACTGGGTCTGAGTTATGGGTAATAGATTGACTCGAGTTGGACTCGAGGAGGCTGCAAGGAATTGGATTGGCTCGAGTTAGACTCGAGAGGGCAGCAGGATAATGGATAGGCTTGGGTGGGACTCGAGTGTTTCAGGCGGACTAAAAGCAGGGGTATCTGGGGACGCCTGTTATCTTGGATCCGTTGGACGTGATCTAGTTATCCTTGGAGGATAAACGTGCGTTGGACGTACGGTAGTCCGTTTGGAGGCTGGGCTTCCATTAGTTATTGACGTTGGTTGGAACAGACATATAGGTGTTGATGTATTCAAGGATTTAGCAGGTGATAGATATGATTTGTTTGATGGATGCTATGGTTGCTATGTTTGTTCCTACCTTTCTTCTCTTGATTAGACTATCACCTGTAAGGATCCTGTTAAATGGAAATAGGATAGGTTTGTTGATCATAGCGAGATGATGGGTGTATGATACTTTACGTTAGACTTGAAGTATGTTTGGGCATTGTGGAGCGTCCGTTGATCTTGGAGATTCCGCGGATATAGGAGATTCAAGTTGGACTTGGACTCATAGGTAGGGTACCTAGATTCATTGGATGAGTCTAGTTCACCTTTAGAAGGTGAATGTACATTGGACGTGCAGTACAGATATGGGTAAGGTACCTAGATTCATTAGATGAGTCTAGTTCACCTTTAGAAGGTGAATGTACGTTAGACGTACAGTACGGATATAGATGTAGTGCCTAGGGTCATTGGATGGATCTAGTTTGCCTCTAAGAGGTGAATATACGTTGGACGTGCAGTATGGATGTAGGCAAGATTCGGGTTAGACTTGAAAGGACATTTGGAATGTAGTTGGTAATTTGACGTATATGGTTGGATTACCTAAGAAGATGACAGTACGGACGGATGTCGTAGTACCGGACTAGGTGCGGTAGCTGATGCATTGGGTAGGAGACATGCCAGTTTAGAGGCTATGTTTCTAGAATGGAAGCTACTAGAGTATATCATGGGGCATGACTTCAGACATAAGTGTGAATTGGATTCAGAAACGCTAGTAAGCTTGACGATTAGATCGATCTGGATTGAGTGGAACAGTTCCAGTCAGAGGAACGATCCTAACCTATTGGAAATCGCCTCTAGGATAAAGATGGGAATCGATGGCGAGAGGACGACTGTACTTGGGAAGTAGAGGATGACATAAGAAGGTCGTACTTGAAGCACTTTGTCTGGTAAGATCTTAGCGGCGATGATTCTTCCTTTGCTAGAAAACCGCATGCTAGGATATGCTTGTTGTACTATCATGTATGTTTGATTGTTTGAAATTGGTTGATAGGCATGCGGGACCCATTGTTGTTTCTTAGTTAAGGAATTTCGGGGGCGAACTTTCTTAAGGGGGGGGGGGGAGAATGTAACAACCCACATTCTACGCATCTAGGATCGTAGAATATTTATTTCTTTTTCTAGGTAAGTCGTATGGTTGTGTACTTTTGGGAAACGACTAGTGGGGTCATTTCCCATGTTCATGATTTTTGCCAATTTTTAAATGACCGTTTTGCCCCTAGTTGATCTTGTTTCGTCCATAACTTTTGACTGGAAAGGAATTTTGACCTGAAACCACTTCCATTAGCTTCGGATGATGGTTTCTCTTTCCGTAGAGTGGTCATAATAGCCAAACGGACTTACCGTTTGGGAGATATGACTAAATTAAGGTTTAAAGGGTTATTTTTAGCTAATTGGGCTTAACCGGGTAATTAGCAGCTAGGCCCAAAGGGGGATTTCGGGATTAGTGGTACTTAGGGGCTGCTAGGGTTATGATTTCAGTTTTTACTTCATTTTCCAGCTGTCTAAGACATTCCTTCAAGTATAGCCATGGCCTCCACCTTCTAATTTCACTCCAAATCACCTCTAATCACTTTCTAATCAAAGATTAAGCAAAACTACATCAAACCAAAGGGGATTAGCACCAAATCAGAGAGAGAGTTGCTGGAACACATAGAGATTGGATCTATATCAGAGGAGTTTCAGTTCTGAAAGTTTAATTGTGCCAAAGGTGGGTGATTTGCTTAGTTTTTTCACTAATTACTGCTACTTAGGGTAATTAGCGAAGATTAGCGAAATTATGGCTCAGAAAAATCTAGAAAATTCCCAAAATTCTAAAACATCATTTTATGCCTCTGATATGAATTTGGGTTAATTTGGACTAATTTTGTTAATCCCGGAATTTAGGGGATTAAGGGGTGATTAGTGTTAATTAGCGAAATTAAGCGTGATAAAATTCTGGAAAAATATTCAGAAATTCATAAATATTGTTTTAGACCTCTGTTAGAAAATTTGGCTAATTTGGTTAAGTTTTACAAATCCTATCATTAGTTGTTCTTAAACATGCTTAAGGGGAAAATATGGATTTTTGGGTATGTTTGATCCGTTTTAACCTATCATATTGTTGTTTTGATGTTTGTGGTTGATTATGCATGTTGCTATGACTGTATGAAATGTTTTGTGATTGATTTCAATAGTTAGAATGGTCGAAAACGTCGTCGAATGGCGTAAACACTTGCTGGAACAGTCTCAGAAAACAGTGCAGGGTTCGGATCGGATCGGATCGGACATAGGGCTCGGATCGGATATGTTGAACTGAGCAAAGAATCCAATCGGGTCGGAACCCAACACTTGGGGGAAAATGGCAAAAAGGAAGGCCACGCTAGCTGAACTGGGATCGGATCGGAGTGAATGCATGAGGATGGATCGGATAGGAGCATGTGAAGGACGAGGGCACGGATCGGAACGGAGGCACGAGCTGGAGGGGAGATGACACCCGACCCGACCCGAGGTAAAGCACCCGAATCGAACCGATGGAGGGCAACCGACCCGAACCGCACTAGGAGAAGACCCGACCCGAACCGCACCAGGAGAAGACCCGACCCGAACAGATGAAGGACACCCGACCCGAACCGATGGCTTGAGAAGGAACCCGACCCGACCCAGTATTGACCAATAACCCGAGATGCAAAGGTAGTCCAATATGGGAAGTTAGAGCTTAGGATCCAGTTGGGAACCAATGAGTTCACTTCATAGTTGGGCTTTGCTGCGGGACGTGTGCTAAGGAGTTGTCGGTATTCATAACTTTGGTTCACCACTGAGAGATGGATAGTGGGCTTGTAGTGATAGTTACACGGGATTGGATTCCGCCATGGCCCAAAGTATTAGGTGACCAAAGTAGTGGATATCGTATGCTTTACGCACTGAGTGAGGGATGTGAGGATGATTGCTATGCTTGATTGTTTGACATCACTAAGACATGCACACCCCCGCCCCCGTTATCTTTACACCATTTGAAAGGGCACCTTAGAGTGTTGTACAGTATGTAGTGCTAACTCTTTGGTTGCAGGTCCAGGTTCATGTATGATTGGATTATACCTGTTATTATTCTGTTTAGATGCTTATCGCTCATACCAGACTTTATGTCTGACCCAGAGTTTTATGTCTCTTCTTATTACTCTGGGTGCTCACACGAGCAGACTAGAGACAGGTTAGGTGGATGCACGGGTAGCTGTACTGGAGGCGAGCAGGAGGCTTCCACGTATGATATTTATGTATTATCTCCCTATGTTATCGATGGTCACTGCTTGGGCATTAGTAGTGTACCTTTTCCTTTTTTTTGTTTAGAGACAGTATTTTTGAAGTTGTAATAATAATGGTTTGGATCATAAGCTGTATTTTGAATTTCCGCTGCCATGTTAGACATGATTTAGTTTTCAGCTTATACACTGTCTCGCCTGTTTTATGTCAAGTATATTATTATTATATTTTATTCCATGCGCTGTGAGACATTCTACAGGTTCCTTGATTAGTTCTTCACCTTCTTTCTTTCCTTCCGACGACCGTTCCGTGCTAGTTAGACATGTGTACAGCGCACTTTCGGAGGAAATGTCAGCTAGTATAGGGCGGGTCGTTACAGTGAGGCTCGCGAATTCACGCTATACACAAAGCTATGCCGCACAGGCTATGCTTTGATCATCAACCATAAGACTTTGCTTTTCAACAGAAGCCTTGATCATTTGCCACTTAGGCGTGCCACACAGGCAATTCACTCCATGCGACTGATGTCCATTGATATACAACTTATGAGCTCATACGTCTCAGAGAAGGGCGTTAAGCAAGAGAATAAATTCTCCGCTGCCAAACAGATGTATATTTAATAGAGATCAATCAACACAGGATAAATTCCAATGACAGACACGCAGTCCATTAATATGTTCGTTCTGGTCTGAACGAAAGCGGAGGCACTTTCCTCACATATCCATCGATCTCCAAGTACGTCTGGACGATCACCAACTGTTTCTCTCCTCTTGGGTGTATAGCCCAATCGAGATCATCAGCAATCACCCAAACGATGTGAAGACTTCCGGTCTTCGACCACCGTCTTCATCTTCAACATATCGTCGAATCGGTTATTCAAAATGGGTATAAACCCGACCTTTCCAAATAAACCGCGTATATAATAAATAGTGTTACACAAACACAACATACGCCTCATTCCAATTCAAAATATTCTTTTATTCGAATTTCCATATCATTAGGGAATAGGTTCCCATTAATTTTATCAAAGATAAATTCTTCTAAATTTATTCTTTAATCTTGCTTTGGATATCATTTCAAACCGTATTAGGGTTTTCCAAACTAGTCGGGATTTGCGAACCACACCGAAGTAATTATTTATTTTATTTCCCAATCCCAACCTATTCATCCCATGGAGCAAAACTGGTAATACTCCATATCTAACACCACGGTGTTATGGGTAAAATTAATTACCATTTCACGTTCAAATCTAATTAAAGGTCTAACTATCGCCTTGGAGCAAAACTGGTGATACTCCATTCTCGATCACTTTTCAGATTTGATAATTTAAATTATCAATTCACTTTTTATCTAATTAAAGATTCATTAAAACTCCACTTAATTTTAATCTTTCCCCCAAATCAATATCATGTCTTTAACTGGGTTAAAGAACCAATGTCATCTAAAACACGATTCACGATAAACCCCAAATCACATTTGATATTAAATACAAGGCTCTGAATATAAAATATACCAGCTTATATTCAATATCAAATTCTGAAACCAACAAATATCATATTGGAAACAACGATATAAATATATCTTTCAAATTCCCATAACAATATATGTATAATCACGGAATCTAACGTCGAAATATTCCAAAGACAATTTCGATTCAAATCCACTTCCACTTTATATATATTGGAAATTCTGGTTATTTTCAAAACCTATTCAAATTCAATTTATTTATTTAAAAATAGTTGGATTTTTATTTCTAGTTCAAAACCAGTTCATTTCGATAAAAATCTATTTTTATCCTTTCAAATGTGGAATTTTTCATCCTAGTTCTTTCCAATTCACATATTATGATTTTACACAAATTATTGATATTTTTAATAATTTTATCAAGGCCCGTACAGTCGATTTCTGAAGCGACCCGAACTTCCCTGGTCTCCGAATAGAAGAGAAAGAACGAATTGTTTTGAGAACAGGACAAAATAGAACGTAGACGGAAGAACATTTCATTGTATATTACAACAGTGCATCAGATTACAAGAATATACAGAGTATGAATAAATATTACACAGAAATATCAGAGATTTAAATTACATTTAAATACATAGCAGCGGAAAATAATACAATACACAATTGAAGGAGATATACGGATACAAAGCTTTCCGGATATCATTCCAGCTGTAAACCAGGATCCTGTGAATATAAATCTGCAAAACCAAAAATACTAGCTGCCCGTGTCAAAATAAGGGCACCCAGAGTTTTGGTTAAAACAATAAACTCTAGGTCAGTCATGGGACTGGTGTGAGAACTAAAACAGTTATTAATCTTTATTTTAAAGTTAGGTAAATCAAGGGACCATGCCGTATAACACGGAACGGGTTTCTTCCCAAGAACACCAGTGTATAAAACAACAGCGCAATGCTAAATAAAAAACAATGAAGCTATTATAAGACCCAAGTCCCATCACACAATGCAACGCAAGCCGGAGGATAGGGTTTTTACCTTATAATAGACAAAGAATGCTTGATACGTTTAAAACAGATTATTTGATACTATTATAAGTGCATAGTGTATAAAACAACTCAAATCATAAGTATCAATCATAGACGGCATAAGCGCCCCATCCCACTATGTTGCCATATTAGGCTCTACAAATAAAACCGCTAATGTCACGTATTTGGAAATTGAATTTCCGTCTATGAACCGAGGCAAAAGATAGTCCTCAACCGATTCGAGACGCTCTAGCCCGTCCCTCAGGCAAGTACTCAGTCAAGCCTTTGGATCCTCAGGGTCGGTCCACCGATGTGGATTAAAATGCCTGAACATGCGTTTCCCCGCTCTATGGGGCGTAGGTGAGCCAACTAAATGACTCCATCGGACCCGGATCGTCCGATCAAACCGAGGCGCCTCGCAACAGCAACAACCACATAAGTCAAACTCGTCAGGGCGTGTAAAACCACTAACGCCACTTCAAGCTAGAATGAAACGCATGCCCTCCCTGATGTCCTCTCCCGTTTTTGGTTCATACCGGGTTTGAAGCTCGCGAATCAACGTTACACAAAGCCATGCTACAAAGGCCCTGCTTTGATCATCAACCACAAGACTTTGCTTTTCAACAGAAGCCTTGATCAATTGCCACTTAGGCATGCCACACGGGCAATTCACTCTATGCGTTTGATATCCATCTGTATATAACCCCTAAGCTCGTACGTCTCAGAGAAGGGCGTTAAGCAAGAGAATAAATTCTCCGCTGCCAAACAGATATATATTTAATAGAGATCAATCACACAGACTAAAATCCAATGTCAGACACACAGTCCATTTACAAGTCCGTTCTGGGTCTGAACGAAACCGAAGGCACCAAGTACCCCGCATATCCATCGATCTCCAAGTACGTCTGGACGATCACCAACTGTTTCCATCTTCTTGGGTGTACAGCCCAATCAAGATCATCAGTAATTACCCAAACGACGTGAAGACCTCCAGTCTTCGACCACCGTCTTCATCTTTGACTCCACGTCGAATAAGTTATTCAGAATGGGTTACACCCGGTCTTTCTGAATAACTCGCGTATATATATAATAAACACGTGTTACACAAACACAACATACGCCTCATTCCAATTAAGAATATTGTTTTATTCAAATATTCTTATATTTTGGGAAAGGTTCCCATTAATTTTATCAAAGATAAATCCTTTAAATTTATTCTTTAATCTCCTTTGAATATCAATTCAAACTAGTCGGAATTAGCGAACCACACCGAAGTAATCATTTATTTTATTTCCCAATCCCAACCTATTAATCCCATGAAGTAAAACTGGTCATACTTCATATTTAACACCACGGTGTTATCGGTAAATTCAATTACCATTTCACGTTCAAATCTAATTAAATATTTAACTATCGCGTGGAGTAAAACTGGTGATACTCCATTCTCGATCTTTTCAATCTAATTAAAGATTCATTAAAACTCCACTTAGTTTTAATCTTTAACTGGGTTAAAGAATCAGTGTCATTTAAAACACGGTTCACGATAAACCCAAAATCACATTCCATTAATTATCGGGTTAAAGAACAAGTGTTATTTAAAACACTGTTCACGATAAACCCAAAAATCAATATCAATTCAATTAAATATTATTTAATTGGTACACTTCATTAAATCTAAATAAAAAGATTTAATCTTTTTCTCAACTGGGTTTAAGAACAGTGTTAATGAAGACACCATTCACGACAAACCCAAATCACATTTGATATTAAATACAAGGCTCTGAATAGAAAATATATCGTCTTATATTCAATATCAAATTCTACGACCAACAAATATCGTATTGGAAATAACGATATAAATATATCTTTCAAATTCCCATAACAATATCTATATCATCACGAAATCCAACATCGAAATAATCCGAAGACGATTTCGATTCAAATCCATTCCAATTCAATTATTGGAAATTCTGGTTATTTTCAAAACCATTTCAAATCCAATTTATTTATTTAAAAATAAATAGAATTATAATTCTAGTTCAAAACTAGTTCATTTCGATAAAAATCTATTTTTAACTTTTCTTTTAAGGAGTTTTTCATCCCGATTTTTCCCAAATCATTTCTTATGCTTTTACATAAATTATTACTATTTTTAATAATTTTATCAAGGCCCGTACAGTCGATTTCCATCAACAGCCATCGAACTGCACTTACAGCGACCTTTTTCAAATTTGATTTGGACATAATTCCAAATCCAATCGTTAGATTTCAAATTTCTAATATTCATTAGAAAGATCTTTTCGATACGAACCCAACGGTTCCGGTTTTAGGAGAATCCGACGGTCGAATCTCCCGCAATATCCGTTCAAAGTCAATGGTCGAAATTCGCGAACTGCCGCGGCGCGGCGCGTTCTATTCAGGCCATTATATTATATATATAATATATATAATATATACTTCGTCGATTTCCTTTCGAAACGAATTTTATAAATCGTTTTAAATTCATTTTCAAAACGGTTTCAACTTATTTTCAAATTCAAATCAAAATTGCATTTTCCATTGCAAATTCGTTTTAAATTCATTTCAAATTGATTTCAATTCAAATCGATTTTGAATTTAATTTCAGTTCGTTTTCAATTCAATTTCAGTTCGTTTTCATTTCTATTCAATTTCAATTCGAATTCATTTATATTCAATTACAATTCGAATTCATTTATATTCAATTTCAATCCTATTCGAATTCATTTCAAAACGATTTCAATTCTATTTCAATTCTATTCGAATTCATTTGAAAACGATTTCAATTCTATTTCAATTCTATTCGAATTTCAAACCATTTCAGTTTATTTCGAATTTCAAATCAATTCAATTAAATTCGAATTTCAACTCACTTTAATATTCACTTCAATTTGAATAAAATCGATATAAATATCGTTCA
This sequence comes from Allium sativum, assembly GCA_030737875.1. Taxonomy (NCBI): domain Eukaryota; kingdom Viridiplantae; phylum Streptophyta; class Magnoliopsida; order Asparagales; family Amaryllidaceae; genus Allium; species Allium sativum. Next base: position 329,868,259 of record CM060926.1, read on the forward strand.
CGTAAAAATGGCGTCAATCTATCAACGCTGCTTCATATATTTCGATTTTCAAATATTCTATTTCAAATATTTCTTTTTCAAATATCTCTAATTCAAATATTTCTATTTCAAATATTTCTATTTTAAAACTGGAATGAGGCCCAATCAATTACCATATAATGTTAATTATATGGATTTTCTACAACACATGTGTACAATAACAACGATGAATAATCAACCATCATCCAAAGTGCATTCTACACTGTATAAGCATCAAATATAAATATTTAACGCTCATAACAGTCTGTCAATCAATCGATCGACATACAACTAAACAATCAGGATTAGTGTACGTCAAATATCATCCCCATACCCGTGTGGGGTTTCAAACAATCAAACACAGATTTTATTTGTGCAGTTGGGCGATGTGTAAAATTTATCGTCCCAATCAATATCAGTCAAATGTGTGTATATAAACAAATCGTCCGATTTGTTTATTTTTATTTCATTTCATATACACGTTAAAAATTCTATTTTTAACTATAAAATATTTTCAACTATATAAATATTTTATTTCATTTCACATCACACAATCAACTACACATCAAAATCAAAAAATCAAGCATACAAGCCGTCCATGGTCTGTGGACGACGGGTGTCGGGTACTACTAAACATCGTCTACATCCTAGTATATATATTTTAACTAGAAATAAATTAAATTAAAGGTAAGAAGTTCTCACTGATAGCTAATCCAATACGCCACGACTCTTCTTTGTAGAAAATATTCGCCACTCGCCCTTTGTCACTTTCTTTGCCCGTATTCTCTACATATATAAAAATCACATTTTTACTTTGCTATTCAATATATAAAAATCGAATTTTTACTTTGCTATTCAATATATAAAAATCGAATTTTTACTTTGTTATTCAATATATAAAAATCGAATTTTTACTTTGCTATTCAATATATAAAAATCGAATTTTTACTTTGCTTCGTTATAAAAAATATATTTTTATATTTCTCTTAGCTTAATAATGATTATATTTTTATTACTCTCCATGAATAAAAATTATAATTTTACTATGCCACTAGTATAAAAAAAATTATATTTTTAACCTTTCTATATTATAAAAATTATATTTTTACTATCTACATTAGATAAAAATCATATCTTTATATCTCCTATAAATTATAAATCGAATTTTTATTCTTTCTAAAATATAAAAATCCTATTTTTATCCTCTACATCATATGTTAAATAAAAGAAATAAATACGAAAAAAAAATTACTTCATCAATTGGAAGGGGAGGGGGTTTGTGCTCGCGTTGGGCGCTCAAGGGGGGTGTGGCGGAGTTCGTCAGGTGGTGGAAGAGGTGGGTGCAGGCGGCGGTGGATTGCAGAGGGGAGGAACGGGGGATGCGACTGTGCTTGACGTCGAGGGAGGGGGGTTTTCGGTCTTCGACGCAGAGGGGGAGAAGAGGGAGGAGAAGGAGGCCGGGGAGGGTGAGGTGCTGTCGATCGAAGGGGAGGAGGAGCGGTCATCGCAGGCGATGGGTCAGGGGGGTAGCGCATCAGGTTTTAGTTAGGTTTTTTATTATTTCTTCTGAGCGATTTGAGGGAGAACAAATGGGGGGCTATATATATTTTATATTTAATTCATTTTATTTTTCAAAATGCAACTTTTTATTTTGACCTCGAAACGAGACCCACCGCCTGTCGTCCCTAGCTAATTACCCCCATTCCGAAACAATGGGATATGTATCGTAAGCTGATTCGATCGTTTCGATCAGTTTTCGTCAAAATCAAAATATAACTCTATATATTGAATTTGAACGCGCATTTCAATTTACCGGGGCCACATACTAACTAGAAAAATTCCTGAAAACTATTTTCTAGCTTCGCATTGACGATATGGTCCTAACAAAACTAGTTTCGTCGAATTCTGAGACCGTTTGAAAAATGGCCATTTTCCAGTCGATTAAAATCAACTGAAACAGGTCAAACGCGTTTTCCTTTACCACACTCCCATATTGATTCGAAAAATTATGAAATTTGGAATCAAGCAATAAATTGACATCATGGATCCAACAAAAGTGGTTTCGTCGAAATCCGAGGTCGTTTGCAAAAATTCCATTTTTAAGGGCCTGAATTCCATAGCGACTATTCAGAATTTTCAACTGGACATATCTTTTGATTCCCGCTATGAAATTTCAATTTTTCGGGTTCGTTGGAAAGATAGTCGCAATTAGATTCCATTATTTTTTGTTTCACTAAAATCCGGTTTATTTTGAATCCTGCACATCCATTTGAAGTTTGAAATCGAATTATCGAACTACCATGCCATTTTCAATTCCTTTTATAAATATAAATAAATATTTATATTCTAACGACGATCTGTATAATATATACATTCGAATTCTATTCAAAATAAATTTTTCGTCGTTTTTATTTAAAATGATTCATTTTAAATAATCAAAATTCGCTAAAATTGCCAAGATAGAAATTTTAAACTGGCCCAGATTTCCGAGTTATTACAATCTCCCTCGCTTAAAACTTTTCGTCCCCGAAAAGGAACAATGTCGAAAGTTGTTTAACTAATCAACTCAACTTTCGTTGTTTTCACTACGGCTTAAGTTCTTCAACTTTTCAGTTTCTAAGAAATTTTCAAATTTTTCAAAAATTTGGCTAACACCCTAAATTTTCGAAAAATTTCGCCATAACCTCCCCTGCACCGAGAGCACGGGAAAATCCCGGAATTGCCATACAGGCCCTCTGATCTCAAGAAGAAAAAGAAAAGGCCAATCGGCTCATAAAATCATCATCACCCAAACAAAACAGTAAATTATAGTAAACATGTACCTATTTGTCGGGCAAACAAATTTTATTCTCTGCTCTAGCCTCCTTGCTATGACATGTTCAATGTAAGTACATGTATATGCATGCAAATGCGACAAATTTTCAATACAATTCACTATTTGATTCAATTTTGTTGTATGGTTCAAAATTTCAATTAACAAACAATAATCCAACAACACAACCATCAATCAATCAGTTGATTAGCTTTTGAAATTCATAACTTTGATATATAGTCAAAAATCACATTTTTGATGCCAAATCACAACAATAAGCCCTATCTAGTTTCGGTTCTCACACCAGTCAATTGGAAATTTATAGAAATCTCACTTTCGTCGCTCGAAAATAAATACTGGCGATGGTGCCCCGTCACCAGAATTATCCCCGGGCACTAGAGTGTGATTCTATAACTATCCAATACATTAAAACTTTGAATACACGTTTGCAAGACGTATATGCAAAAAATTTATATATCGGATTGTCCAAATTCAATGTAAATAACTATTCAAATACGTATATGGTTTAAAATTTCAAAACAAAGTTGTTTTCATTTCAAAAATATACTCTTCACACTCGTTCTAGGATACCACTGATCCTATCTCTAACGAGTCATTCTAATTGGATATTACTAATCCAATATCTGATGAATTCTTTCGTATGGTTCTAATGTGTCATGTTCTCTGAGCTTTGTAAACCAAAGCTCTAATACCAACTGAAGCGACCCGAACTTCCCCGGTCTCCGAAGAGAAGAGAAAGAACGAATTGTTTTGAGAACATGACAAAATAGAACGCAGACGGAAGAACATTTCATTGTATATTACAACAGTGCATCAGATTACAAGAATATACAGAGTATGAATAAATATTACACGGAAATATCAGAGATTTAAATTACATTTAAATACATAGCAGCGGAAAATAATACAATACACAACTGAAGGAGATATACAGATACAAAGCTTTCCGGATATCATTCCAGCTGTAAACCAGGATCGTGTGAATATAAATCAGCAAAACCAAAACTACTAGCTTCCCGTGTCAAAATAAGGGCACCCAGAGTTTAGGTTAAAACAATAAACTCCAGGTCAGTCATGGGACTGGTGTGAGAACTAAAACAGTTATTAATCTTTATTTTAAAGTTAGGTAAATCAAGGGACCACACCGTATAACACGGAACGGGTTTCCTCCCAAGAACACCAGTGTATAAAACAACAGCGCAATGCTAAATAAAGAACAATGAAGCTATTATAAGACCTAGGTCCCATCACACAATGCAACGCAAGCCGGAGGATAGGGTTTTTACCTTAAAATAGCCAAAGAATGCTTGATACGTTTAAAACAGATTATTTGATACTATTATAAGTGCATAGTGTATAAAACAACTTCAAATCATAAGTATCAATCATAGACGGCATAAGCGCCCCATCCCACTATGTCGCCATACTAGGCTCTACAAATAAAACCGCAAATGTCACGTATTTGGAAATTGGATTTCCGTCTATGAACCGAGGCAAAAGATAGCCCTCAACCGATTCGAGACGCTCTAGCCCGCCCCTCAGGCAAGTACTCAGTCAAGCCTTTGGATCCTCAGGGCCGGTCCACCGATGTGGATTAAAATGCCTGAACATGCGTTTCCCCGCCCTATGGGGCGTAGGTGAGCCAACTAAATGACTGCATCGGACCTGGATCGTCCGATCAAACCGAGGCGCCTCGCAACAGCAACAACCACATAAGTCAAACTCGTCAGGGCGTGTAAAACCACTAACGCCACTTCAAGCTAGAAAGAAACGCATGCCCTCCCTGACGTCCTCTCCTGTTTTTGGTTCATAACGGGTGTGAAGCTCGCGAATCAACGTTACACAAAGCCATGCCACAAAGGCCGTGCTTTGATCATCAACCACAAGACTTTGCTTTTCAACAAAAGCCTTGATCAATTGCCACTTAGGCATGCCACACAGGCAATTCACTCTATGCGTTTGATATCCATCTGTATATAACCCCTAAGCTCGTACGTCTCAGAGTACGGCGTTAAGCAAGAGAATAAATTTTCCGCCGCCAAACATATATATATTTAATAGAGATCAATCACACAGACTAAAATCCAATGTCAGACACACAGTCCATTTACAAGTCCGTTCTGGGTCTGAACGAAACCGGAGGCACCTAGTACCCCGCATATCCATCGATCTCCAAGTACGTCTGGACGATCACCAACTGTTTCCATCTTCTTGGGTGTATAGCCCAATCAATATCATTAGTAATTACCCAAACGACGTGAAGACCTCCGGTCTTCGACCACCGTCTTCATCTTTGACTCCATGTCAAATCAGTTATTCAGGATGGGTTAAACCCGGTCTTTCTGAACAACTCGCGTATATATATAATAAACACGTGTTACACAAACACAACATACGCCTCATTCCAATTCAGAATATTCTTTTATTCAAATATTCTTATATTTTGGGAAAGGTACCCATTAATTTTATCAAAGATAAATCCTTTAAATTTATTCTTTAATCTCCTTGGAATATCAATTCAAACAAGTCGGAATTAGCGAACCACACCGAAGTAATCATTTATTTTATTTCCCAATCCCAACCTATTAATCCCATGAAGTAAAACTGGTCATACTTCATATTTAACACCACGGTGTTATCGGTAAATTCTATTACCATTTCACGTTCAAATCTAATCAAAGATTTAACTAGCGTCTGGAGTAAAACTGGTGATACTCCATTCTCGATCTTTTCAATCAAATTAAAGATTCACTAAAACTCTACTTAGTTTTAATCTTTAACTGGGTTAAAGAATCAGTGTCCTTTAAAACACGGTTCACAATAAACCCAAAATCACATTCCATTAATTATTGGGTTAAAGAACAAGTGTTATTTAAAACACTGTTCACGATAAACCCAAAAATCAATATAAATTCAATTAAATATTATTTAATTGGTACACTTCATTAAATCTAAATAAAAAGATTTAATCTTTTTCTCAACTGGGTTTAAGAATAGTGTTAATGAAGACACCATTCACGACAAACCCAAATCACATTTGATATTAAATACAAGGCTCTGAATAGAAAATATATCGTCTTATATTCAATATCAAATTCTACGACCAACAAATATCGTATTGGAAATAACGATATAAATATATCTTTCAAATTCCCATAACAATATCTGTATCATCACGAAATCCAACATCGAAATAATCCGAAGACGATTTCGATTCAAATCCATTCCAATTCAATTATTGGAAATTCTGGTTATTTTCAAAACCATTTCAAATCCAATTTATTTATTTAAAAATAAATTGAATTATAATTCTAGTTCTAAACTAGTTCATTTCGATAAAAATCTATTTTTATCTTTTCTTTTACGGAGTTTTTCATCCCGATTTTTCCCAAATCATTTCTTATGCTTTTACACAAATTATTACTATTTTTAATAATTTTATCAAGGCCCGTACAGTCGATTTCGATCAACGGCCATCGAACTGCACTTACAGCGACCTTTTTCAAATTTTATTTGGGCATAATTCCAAATCCAATCATTAGATTTCAAATTTCTAATATTCATTAGAAAGCTCTTTTCGATACGAACCCAACGGTTCCGGTTTTAGGAGAATCCGACGGTCGGATCTCCCGCAATATCCGTTCGAAGTCAATGGTCGAAATTTGCGAACTACCGCGGCGCGGCGCGTTCTATTCAGGCCATTATATTATATATATATAATATAAATAATATATACTTCGTCGATTTCCTTTCGAAATGAATTTTATAAATCGTTTTAAATTCATTTTCAAAACGGTTTCAACTTCTTTTCAAATTCAAATCAAAATTGCATTTTCCCTTGCAAATTCGTTTTAAATTCATTTCAAATTGATTTCAATTCAAATCAATTTTGAATTCAATTTCAGTTCGTTTTCAATTCAATTCAATTTCAGTTCTTTTTCATTTCTATTCAATTTCAATTCGAATTCATTTATATTCAATTTCAATTCGAATTCATTTATATTCAATTTCAATTCGAATTCATTTATATTCAATTTCAATCCTATTCGAATTCATTTCAAAACGATTTCAATTCTATTCGAATTCATTTCAAACGATTTCAATTCTATGTTAATTCTATTCGAATTCATTTCAAAACGATTTCAAGTTAACTCTATTCGAATTTCAAACCATTTCAGTTTATTTTGAATTTCAAACCAATTCAATTAAATTCGAATTTCAACTCACTTTAGTATTCACTTCAATTTGAATAAAATCGATATAAATATCGTTCACGTCAAAATGGCATCAATCTATCAACGCGGCTTCATATATTTCGATTTTCAAATATTTTATTTCAAATATCTCTAATTCAAATATTTCTATTTCAAATATTTCTATTTCAAAACTGGAATGAGGCTCTATCAATTACCATATAATGTTAATTATATGGATTTTCTACAACACATGTATACAATAACAACGATGAATAATCAACCATCATCCAAAGTGCATTCTACACTGTATAAGCATCAAATATAAATATTTAACGCTCATAACAGTCTGTCAATCCATCGATCGACATACAACTAAACAATCGGGATTAGTGTACATCAAATATCATCCTCATACCCGTGTGGGGTTTCAAACAATCAAACATAGATTTTATTTGTGCAGTTGGGCGATATGTAAAATTTATCGTCCCAATCAATATCAGTCAAATGTGTGTATATAAACAAATCGTCCGATTTGTTTATTTTTATTTCATTTCATTTCATATACACGTTAAAAATTCTATTTTTAACTATAAAATATTTTCAACTATATATTCATTTCACATCACATCACACAATCAACTACACATCAAAATCAAACAATCAAGCATACAAGCCGTCCATGGTCTGTGGACGACGGGTGTCGGGAGCTACTAAACACCGTCTGCATCCTAGTATATATATTTTAACTAGAAATAAATTAAATTAAAGGTGAGAAGTTCTCACTGATAGCTAATCCAATACACCATGACTCTTCTTTGTAGAAAATTTTCGCCACTCGCCCTTTGTCACTTTCTTTGCCCGTATTCTCTATATATATAAAAATCACATTTTTACTTTGCTATTCAATATATAAAAATCGAATTTTTACTTTGCTATTCAATATATAAAAATCGAATTTTTACTTTGCTTCGTTATAAAAATTATACTTTTATATTTCTCTTCGCTTAATGAAGATTATATTTTTATTACTCTCCATGAATAAAAATTATATTTTTACTATGCCACTAGTATTAAAAAAAATATTTTTAACCTTTCTATATTATAAAAATTATATTTTTACTATCTACATTAGATAAAAATCATATCTTTATAACTCCTATAAATTAAAAATCGAATTTTTATTCTTTCTAAAATATAAAAATCCTATTTTTATCCTCTACGTCATATGTTAAATAAAAGAAATAAATACGAAAAGAAAACTTACTTCATCAATTGGAAAGGGAGGGGGTTTGTGCTCGCGCTGGACGCTCAAGGGGGGTGTGGCGGAGTTCGTCAGGTGGTGGAAGAGGTGGGTGCAGGCGGCGGTGGATTGCAGAGGGGAGGAACGGGGGATGCGGCTGTGCTTGACGTCGAGGGAGGGGGGTTTTCGGTCTTCGACGCAGAGGGGGAGAAGAGGGAGGAGAAGGAGGCCGGGGAGGGTGAGGCGCTGTCGATCGAAGGGGAGGAGGAGCGGTCATCGCAGGCGACGGGTCAGGGGGGGTAGCGCGTCAGGTTTTAGTTAGGTTTTTTTTTCTTCTGAGTGATTTGGGGGAGAACAAAGGAGGGGCCTATATATATTTTATATTTAATTCATTTTATTTTTCAAAAACAACTTTTTATTTTGACCTCGAAACGAGACCCGTCGCCTGTCGTCCCTAGCTAATTACCACCATTCCGAACACAATGGGATATGTATCGTAAGCTGATTCGATCGTTTCGATCAGTTTTCGTCAAAATCAAAATATAACTCTATATATTGAATTTGAACGCGCATTTCAATTTACCGGGACCACATACTAACTAGAAAAATTCCCGAAAAATATTTTATAGTATCTCGAAGGCACCAGGGTGTCCCTTTTTAGTATCTCGTATTTTAAACAAATTCAGATAAGTCTGTCATTGTCGATTGTTGATTCAACAGAATCAAGGGGTGGTGGCGCAGTTGGCTAGCGCGTAGGTCTCATAGCTAAATCTGAGTAATCCTGAGGTCGAGAGTTCGAGCCTCTCTCACGGGGCCGTTCTTCCTCGGAAGAAGAAGACTGATCCATTGGTGTGTGGCGAACCGGGGATGGGGTTCTCTGTCTACGGAGTTCGATAATTTCCCTGCTCATGAGTCTCATGTTTTCTTGCATCATGAGATTGGTGCTTTCACTGAGAATCATCTGAATTCTCTGTTTTTCGGGATTATCGTTCTACTTTTTGGACCGTTGAGTTCAAAGAAGTTAATCCTCAAGTTTCGACGCTCTTGAATATTTGTTGAATTGATTGTTGAAGAACTATGGCCAAAGGAAAAGGCAAGGAAGTTCAATCTAGTCGAGGGAACGGAGTTGGTGAAGATCAGCAAAATGCAGTTGTGACAAGGTCTCGTGGGTAGAGCTCAGCAGCAGGACGGACTGATACAGGAAATCCGAACCGCACTCGGGGGAGAGCTCCGATCCGATCCGGGTAGGAGAATCGGAAGCAGTGCACTCCCCCAACCTGAACCGACCCGAGCAGCTCGCCCTACACCGACCCGAACTGGCTTTCCAGCTCCGACCCGAACAGGCCTCCCATCTCCGAACCGAACCGACACTTGGTGATGTTGGAACCTCTACTCGAGCCCCCACAAATGCTCCGACTCCAGCCACCAGGGTCAATGATCAGGTCAATCCATCCGCACCTATTACTCAAGGAGATTTCTCGCGCCTACTTGACATGCTTGAGAGTACTAGGGAGGCTATGAAAATCCACGAGCGCACCAATCTCATGATGCAAGAAAACATGAGACTCATGAGCATGGAAATTAGCGAACTCCGTAGACAGAGAACTCCGTCCCCGGTTCGCCACACACCAATGGATCAGTCTTCTTCTTCCGAGGAAGAACGGCCCCTCGCATTGACGATACGGTCCTAACAAAACTAGTTTCGTTGAATTCTGAGACCGTTTGAAAAAAAGTCATTTTCCAGTCGATTAAAATCAACTGAAACTGGTCAAAAGCGTTTTCCTTTACCACGCTCCCATATTGATTCGAAAAATTATGAAATTTGGAATTTAGCAATAACTTGATATCACGGATCCAACAAAAGTGGTTTCGTCGAAATCCGAGGTCGTTTGCAAAAATTCCATTTTTAAGGGCCTGTATTCCATAGCGACTATTCAGAATTTTCAACTGGACATATCTTTTGATTCCCGCTTTGAAATTTCAATTTTTCGGGTTCGTTGGAAAGATAGTCACTATTAGATTCCATTATTTTTGGTTTCACTAAAATCCGGTTTATTTTGAATCCTGCACATCCATTTGAAGTTTGAAATCGAATTATCGAACTACCGCGCCATTTTCAATTCCTTTTATAAATATAAATAAATATTTATATTCTAATGACGATCTATATAATATACACGTTCGAATTCTATTCAAAATAAATTTTTCGTCGTTTTTATTTAAAATGATTCATTTTAAATAATCAAAATTCGCTAAAATTGCCAAAATAAAAATTTTAAACTGGCCCAGATTTCCGGGTTATTACAATTTCCATCAACGGCCATCGAACTGCACTTACAACGACCTTTTCCAAATTTGATTTGGACATAATTCCAAATCCAACTGTTAGATTTCAAATTTCTAATATTCGTTGGAAAGCTCTTTTCGATATGAACCCAACGGTTCTAATTTTAGGAGAATCCGATGGTCAGATCTCCCGTAATGTTCGTTCGAAATCAATGGTAGAAATTCTCGAACTACCGCGGCGCGGCGCGTTCTATTCAGGCCATTATATATATATAATATGTATATATATATATTTCATCGATTTCCTTTTAAAACGTATTTTATAAATCGTTTTAAATTCGTTTTCGAAACGATTTCAACTCTATATTCAATTTCAAATCAATATCATTACTATATAAATGATAATATTTTCAGAACGTTATATTTTGAAATTACTACCTTTTCTATATTCACTATAAAAACGAATATAATCGATATAAATATCGTTCACGTCAAAATAGCGCAACTCTAATCAACACGGCTTTGTATATTTCAATAAATTCGTTATTCTATTAAACAAATGATTATTTGTTCTATTCAACACATGAATCTATATTTCTTTCAACACATGACTAATCTCAACAAATGAGTACCGTCAACACATGACTATTTTTGTTATGTAATATATTTTATAAAATTATGGTATCTATCGTTTGATTTTTAATCAGATTCCAACCGTAAAGTAGTTTCTAATCTTAAATATGATAAAGATGTAAATTTTATTGTTAAAATATTTTACTCAACACATGAATAGTTTCAACACATGAATATTCTCAACACATGAGCACCGTCAACACATGACTATTTTTATATTCTAATATTATTTATTTTCCCAATTGGAATGAGGCCCAATCAATTACCATATAATGTTAATTATACGGATTCCATACAACACATGTATATAATAGCAACGATAAATAATCAACCATCATCCAAATAGCACCACACAACTGCATAAGCATCAAATATAAATAATTAACGCTTACACAGTCTGTCGACCAATCGATCGACATACAACTAAATAATTGGGATTAGTGTACGCTAAATATCATCCCAACACCCGTGCGGGGTTTCAAATCAACAAACGCAGATTTTTATTTATTTACATACCCGTTAAAATATATACTTTTGACGATAAAATATTTTTAACTATATAAATATTTTATTTCATATCACATTACACAATCAATTTTCACCACCACAAACAATCAAACATACAAGCCATCCATGGTCTGTGGACGACGGGTGTCGGGTGCTACTAAGCACCGTCTGTATCCTAGTATATAATTTAACCTAGAAAAGAAAATTTAAACTGAGAAATTCTCACCGACTAGCTAAACCAATGCCACGACTCTTCATATGTAGAACATCTTCGTCGTGCTCGCCTTTTGTCAATTTCACTTCCCGTAGTCACTACATATAAAAAAATCACATTTTTATACTGATATTATACAGATAAAAATTCTATTTTTATACCGCTGTTCATATAATAAAGATTATATTTTTCTCTCGCCATTCTCTATATAAAGATCTCAACTTATATTTTAAACAAAATCACTTCTTTATATTGTTAATTCGCTACAACACATATAAAGATCGTATTTTTATAATCTCTACTATATAAAGATAATATTTTCACATTCTCCACTTTATAAAAATCATATTTTTATTTTTCACATATGATAAAAATCAAATTTTTATTACATCTACTTTATAAAAATTATATTTCACATATGATAAAAATCAAATTTTTATTACATCTACTTTATAAAAATTATATTTCACATATGATAAAAATCATATTTTTATTATTTTTTATAATATAAAAATCATATCTTTCCTACTTCAAATATATAATCCTTTCGCTATTCCATTATAAAAATCATTTCTCTATCTCTTTTATAAATCAAAAATCGAATTTTTATTCTTTACTTCATATAGAAAATTCGATTTTTAAACCTCCTTTACATATATAAAGAAAATTCGATTTTTAATTATATAAAAATCCAATCTTTATCGTGATGTCATACATATAAAGATCAATTCTTTTTGCACTTAAAAATCAGTTCTTTTCTGTTTTAAAAACCCATTATTACATAAGAAAATTACTGAAATAAAATAAACAAAAAGGAAGAAACTTATAGTGTTTTTATTTTTATAGAAGGAGAGGTGGTCGGAGTTGTCGAGGCGATGGCGGGTTTGGAGAGAGGGAGTCGCACAAGGAAGGGGGCCTGGTTGCCCCTGAGGCGGCATGAGGGAGTGGGGTCCGGTCGTCGCGGCAGTAGGGTTTCCGATTGGGAAAACAGTGGGGCTGCGGTTTAATTCGAGGAGGGGGGTTTGCACGAGGTGGAGAAGAAGAGGGGGAGGAGGAAGGAGGGGAGGGTGGCGTCCCCACGGTGGTCGACGGCGACCCCCTGGCGGTGCAATCGCGATTCGTTTTTTTTTTGGTTTGATTTTGAAACGGGGGGGGGGGGGGGGGGAGGGGCTGAGGGGATATAAAGGTTTTTTTATAATTTATTTATTGTTTTATTATTCATATAAGTTGACTTTTCATACTAGCTCGAAATCTTGTCCACCGACTGTCGTCCCTAGCTAATTACCCCCATTTCGAACACAATGGGATATGTATCGCAGGCTGATTCGATTGTTTCGATCAGTTTTCGTCAAAATCAAAATATAACTCTATATATTGAATTTGAACATGTATTTCAATTTACCGGGGCCACAAACTAACTCGAAAAATTCGAAAAAAAAATATATTCTAGCTTCGTATTGACGATATGGTCCTAACAAAACTAGTTTCGTCCAATTCTGAGATCGTTTGAAAAATGGCCATTTTCCAGTCGATTAAAATCAACTGAAACTGGTCAACCGCATTTTCCTTTGCCACGCTCAAATATTGATTCAAAAAATTGTGAAAATTGGAATCTAGCAATAACTTGACATCACGGATCCAACAAAAGTGGTTTCGTCGAAATCCGAGGTCGTTTGCAAAATTTCTATTTTTACGGGCCAGAATTCCATAGCGACTATTCTGAATTTTCAACTGGACATATCTTTTAATTCCCGCTATGAAATTTTGATTATTCGGATTCGTTGGAAAGATATTCTCGATTAGATTCTAATATTTTTGGTTTCGCTAAAATCCGGTTTGTTTTGCACCCGGTACATTTAATTGAAGTTTGAAATCGAATTATAGAACTACCGCGCCATTTTCAATTCCTTTTATAATTAAAATAAAATAATTATATTCTAATGACGATCTATATAAATATATACGTTCTATTCTATTCAAAACAAATTTTCATCGTTATTATTAAAGTAATTCATTTTAAATGTTCAAACTTTGTCAAAATTGCCGAAATAAAAAAATTAAATTGGCCCTGAATTTCCGGGTTATTACAATCTTCCCCACTTAAAACTTTTCGTCCCCGAAAACGAACAAAGCCGAAAGTTGTTTAACGAATCAACTCAACTTTCATTATTTTCTTTATGGCTTAAGTTCTTCAACTTTTCAGTTTCTAAGAACCTTTCAAATTTTTCAAAAATTTGGCTAACACCCTAAATTTCTGAAAATTTTCGCCATAACCTCCCCTGCACCGGGGACTTCGGGATATTTCATATAGCCTCCCATGGCCTTCTTCAATCTAAAAGAAAAAGAAAAAGCCAAGCGGCTAGCCAATCGGCTCATAAAATCATCATCACCCAAACAAAACAGTAAATTATGGTAAACATGTACGTATTTGTCGGGCAAACAATTTTATTTCTCTGCTTTAGTCTCCTTGCTATGACCTGTTCAATGTAAGTACATGTATATACATGCAATTGTAATCATTTTTCAATACAGTTCCATATTTGGTTCAATTAGGCTAAATGGTTCAAAATTACCAAACAAATAAACAACAACACAACCATAAATCAATTAGTTGATTATCGTTTCAAATTCATAATTTTGATATATATATACAGAAAATCATGTTTTTGATGCCAAATCACAACAATAAATCTATATAGTTAAATTTTGGTTTTCACACCAGTCTAATGGAAATATATAGAAATCACACCTTCGAACCACGAACATAAATAATGATGATGTGGCCACATCATCAGAATTATCCCCGGGTGTCTAGAATGTGATTCTATATCTATCCAGTATATTAAAACTTTGAATATACGTTCATGACGCGTATATGCAAAATCTTTATATACTCGATTATCCAAAACAATATAAATAAAATATCCAAATATGTATAAAACGATTTAAATTTCAAAACAAAAATTTTTCCATTTGAAAAATATACTCTTCACACTCGTTCTAGGATACTATTGATCCCATCTCTAACGAGTCATTCTAATTGAATATTACTAATCCAATATATGATGAATTCTTTCATTAGGTTCTAATGTGTCTTGTTCTCGAGCTCTGTAAACCAAAGCTCTGATACCAAACTGAAGTGACTCGATACTTCCCCGGTAAGGAAAGCCCGAATTGCCTTGAGAACAACACACATCGGAACACAAACAGAAGAACATTTCATTGTTATTACAACAATTCCATCAGATACAAGAATATACAGAGTATAAATAAATATTATACAACAAAGAATATCAGAGATTTAAATACAGTACTGCAGCGGAAAGAAAATATACAAAACACAACTAGAAGTAATACGCGGATACAGAGCTTTCCGAGTATCGTTCCGGCTGTAAACCAGGATCCTGTGAATATGAATCTGCAAAACCAAAACTACTAGCTGCCCGTGCGGAAAATAAGGGCATCCAGAGTTTAGGTTAAAACAATACAGACATGTGACTGGTGTGAGAACTAAAACAGTTATTTAAAACTTTACTTTAAAAGAGAGTAATTCAAGGGACCACGCCGTATAACACGGAATGGGTTTCCTCCCAAGAACACTAGTGCATATATCAAAACAGCGCAATGCTTTTTGGAAAAATGAAGCTATTATAAGATCCAGGTCCCATCACACAATGCAACGCAAGCCAGAGGATAGGGTTTTCCCTTATAATAGACAAACATGCTTGGTACGTTTAAAACAAATCATTTGATACTATTATAAGTTTATAGTGTCAAAACAATTTCAATCATAAATATCAATCCTAGGCGGCATGGATACCAGCTATCATGTCGCCATACTAGGCTCTACAAATAAAACCGCAATATCACGTACTGGAAATTGGATTTCCGTCATGAGTCGAGGCAAGGGGCAAGCTCCTCTCCGATTCGAGACACTCTAGCAAATGTCTCAGGACCCCACTATGATCCTTGGATCTTCAGGGCCGGTCCTCTCTTACTTTTGAGGATTAGTTATTCCTGAACACATGTTTCCCGGTCCTAACAGACCTATATCTGAGGCGCCTCGCATTCCAACAACCACACAGGTGAAAAGTATATCCATCGATAAAAAGAAACGTCGTGCTCTCCCTACAGTCACTATCCCGTTTTTGACTCATACTGAGGTGTAAGGCTCGCGAATTCACGCTATACACAAATCTATGCCACACAGGCTGTGCTTTGATCATCAACCACAAGACTTTGCTTTTCAACAGAAGCCTTGATCATTTGCCACTTAGGCGTGCCACATAGGCAATTCACTCCATGCGACTGATGTCCATTGATATACAACCTCTGAGCTCGTACGTCTCAGAGAAGGGCGTTAAGCAAGAGAATAAATTCTCCGCTGCCAAACAGATGTATATTTAATAGAGATCAATCAACACAGGATAAATTCCAATGTCAGACACACAGTCCATTTATATGTTCGTTCTGGGTCTGAACGAAACCGGAGGCACTTTCCTCGCATATCCATCGATCTCCAAGTACGTCTGGACGATCACCAACTGTTTCTCTCCTCTTGGGTGTACAGCCCAATCGAGATCATCAGCAATCACCCAAACGATGTGAAGACTTCCGGTCTTCAACCACCGTCTTCATCTTCGACATATCGTCAAATCGGTTATTCAGAATGGGTATAAACCCGGCCTTTCCAAGTAACCCATGTATATAATAAACACGTGTTACACAAACACAACATACGCCTCATTCCAATTCAAAATATTCTTTTATTCAAATTTCCACATCATTAGGGAATAGGTTCCCATTAATTTTATCAAAGATAAATTCTTCTAAATTTATTCTTTAATCTTCCTTTGGATATCATTTCAAATCGTATTATGGTTTTCCAAACTAGTCGGGATTAGCGAACCACACCGAAGTAATTATTTATTTTATTTCCCAATCCCAACCTATTCATCCCATGGAGCAAAACTGGTAATACTCCATATCTAACACCACGGTGTTATCGGTAAAATTAATTACCATTTCACATTCAAATCTAATTAAAGGTCAAACTATCGCCTTGGAGCAAAACTGGTGATACTCCATTCTCGATCACTTTTCAGATTTGATAATTTAAATTATCAATTCACTTTCTATCTAATTAAAGATTCATTAAAACTCCACTTAGTTTTAATCTTTCCCCCAAATCAATATCCTATCTTTAACTGGGTTAAAGAACCAATGTCATCTAAAACACGATTCATGATAAACCCCAAATCACATTTGATATTAAATACAAGGCTCTGAATAGAAAATATACCGTCTTATATTCAATATCAAATTCTGAAACCAACAAATATCATATTGGAAATAACGATATAAATATATCTTTCAAATTCCCATAACAATATCTGTATAATCACGGAATCCAATGTCGAAATATTTCAAAGACAATTTCGATTCAAATCCACTTCCACTTTATATATATTGGAAATTCTGGTTATTTTCAAAACCAATTCAAATTCAATTTATTTATTTAAAAATAGTTGGATTTTTATTTCTAGTTCAAAACTAGTTCATTTCGATAAAAATCTATTTTTATCCTTTCAAATGTGGAATTTTTCATCCCAGTTCTTTCCAATTCACATATTATGATTTTACACAAATTATTGGTATTTTTAATAATTTTATCAAAGCCCGTACAGTCGATTTCCATCAACGACCATCGAACTGCACTTACAACGACCTTTTCCAAATTTGATTTGGACATAATTCAAAATCCAACTGTTAGATTTCAAATTTCTAATATTCATTGGAAAGCTCTTTTCGATACGAACCGAACGGTTCCAGTTTTAGGAGAATCCGACGGTCGGATCTCCCGTAATGTTCGTTCGATGTCAATGTTCGAAATTCTCGAACTACCGCAGCGCGGCGAGTTCTATTCAGGCCATTATATATATAATATATATATATATATCGTTGAATTCATTTTAAAACTTATTTTATAAATCGTTTTAAATTCGTTTTCGAAACGATTTCAACTCTATATTCAATTTCAAATCAAAATTGAATATTTCATATCATTACTATATAAATGATAATATTTTCAGAACGTTATATTTTGAAATCACTACCTTTTCTATATTCATTATAAAAGCGAATATAATAGATATAAATATTGTTCACGTCAAAATAGCGTAACTCTAATCAACACGGCTTTGTATATTTCAATAAATTCGTTATTCTATTCAACAAATGAATATTTATTCTATTCAACACATGAATCTATATTTCTTTCAACACATGACTAATCTGAACACATGAGTGTCGTCAACACATGACTATTTTTGTTATGTAATATATTTTATAAAATTATGGTATCTATCATTTGATTTTTAATCAGATTCCAACCGTAAAGTAGTTTCTAATCTTAAATATGATAAAGATGTAAATTTTATTGTTAAAATATTTTACTCAACACATGAATAGTTTCAACACATGAATATTCTCAACACATGAGCATCATCAACACATGATTATTTTTATATTCTAATATTCTTTATTTTCCCAATTGGAATGAGGCACAATCAATTACCATATAATGTTAATTATATGGATTCCATACAACACATGTATATAATAGCAACGATAAATAATCAACCATCATCCAAAGTGCCCCACACAACTGCATAAGCATCAAATATAAATAATTAACGCTTACACAGTCTGTCGACCAATCGATCGACATACAACTAAATAATTGGGATTAGTGTACGCCAAATATCATCCCAACACCCATGTGGGGTTTCAATCAACAAACGCATATTTTTATTTATTTACATACCCGTTAAAATTTATATTTTTAACGATAAAATATTTTTAACTACATAAATATTTTATTTCATTTCACATCACACAATCAATTTTCACCACCACAAACAATCAAACATACAAGCCATCCATGGTCTGTGGACGACGGGTGTCGGGTGCTACTAAGCACCGTCTGCATCCTAGTATATCCTAGAAAAGAAAATTTAAAGTGAGAAATTCTCACCGACTAGCTAAACCAATTCCACGACTCTTCATATGTAGAATATCTTCGTCGTGCTCGCCTTTTGTCAATTTCACAGACCGTAGTCACTACGTATATAAAAATCACATTTTTATCCTGATATTATATAGATAAAAATTCTATTTTTATACTGCTATTCATATAATAAAGATTATATATTTCTCTCGCCCTTCTCTATATAAATATCTCAACTTATATTTTAAACAAAATCACTTCTTTATATTGTTAATTCGCTACAATACATATAAAGATCATATTTTTATAATCTCTACTATATAAAGATAATATTTTCATATTCTCCACTTTATAAAAATCATATTTTTATTTTTCACATATGATAAAAATCAAATTTTTATTACATCTACTTTATAAAAATTATATTTCACATATGATAAAAATCATATTTTTATTATTTTTTATAATATAAAAATCATATCTTTCCTAGTTCAAAGATATAATCCTTTCGCTATTCCATTATAAAAATCATTTCTTTATCTCTTTTATAAATCAAAAATGGAATTTTTATTCTTTAGTTCATATAGAAAATTCGATTTTTAAACCTCCTTTACATATATAAAAAAATCGATTTTTAATTATATAAAAATCCAATCTTTATCGTGATGTCATACATATAAAGATCAATTCTTTTTGCACCTAAAAATCAAATTTTCATAGACTAAAAATCAGTTCTTTTCAGTTTTAAAAACCCTTTCTTACATAAGAAAATTACTAAAATAAAATAAACAAAAAGGAAGAAACTTACAGTGTTTTTATTTTTATAGAAGGAGAGGTGGTCGGAGTTGTCGAGGCGATGGCGGGTTTGGAGAGAGGGAGCCGCGCGAGGAAGGGGGCCTGGTTGCGCTTGAGGCGGCACGAGCGAGTGGGGTCCGGCCATCGCGGCGCCAGGGTTTCCGATTGGGGAAACGGGGGGCTGCAGTTTAATTCGAGGATGGGGGTTCACACGAGGTGGAGAAGAAGAGGGGGAGGTGGAAGAAGGAGGAAGGAGGGGAGGGTGGCGTCCCCACAGTGGTCGGCGGTGACCTCCGGCGGTGCAATCGCGATTCGTTTTCTTTTTTTTTTTCTGGTTTGATTTTAACTAGGGGGGTTGAGGAGATATAAGGTTTTTTTTATAATTTACTTATTATTTTATTATTCATATAAGTTGACTTTTCATACTAGCTCGAAATCAAGTCCACCGACTGTCGTCCCTAACTAGTTACCCCCATTCCAAACACAATGAGATATGTATCGCAGGCTGATTCGGTCGTTTCGATCAGTTTTCGTCAAAATCAAAATATAACTCTATATATTGAATTTAAACGTGTATTTCAATTTACCGGGGCCACATACTAACTCGAAAAATTTCAAAAAAATATTTTCTAGCTTCGTATTGATGATATGTTCCTAACAAAACTAGTTTCGTCAAATTCTGAGATCGTTTGAAAAATGGCCATTTTCCAGTCGATTAAAATCAACTTAAACTGGTCAACCGCATTTTCCTTTGCCACGCTCACATATTGATTCAAAAAATTGTGAAAATTTGAATCTAGCAATAACTTGACATCACAGATCCAACAAAAGTGGTTTCGTCGAAATCCGAGGTCGTTTGCAAAATTTCCATTTTCACGGGCCAGAATTCCATAGCGACTATTCTGAATTTTCAACTGGACATATCTTTTGATTCCCGCTATGAAATTTTGATTTTTCGGATTCGTTGGAAATATATTCCTGATTAGATTCTAATATTTTTGGTTTTACTAAAATCCGGTTTGTTTTGCACCCGGTACATTCAATTGAAGTTTGAAATCGAATTATCGAACTACCGTGCCATTTTCAATTCCTTTTATAATTAAAATAAAATAATTATATTCTAACGACGATCTATATAAATATATATGTTCTATTCTATTCAAAACAAATTTTTGTCGTTATTATTAAAGTAATTCATTTTAAATGTTCAAACTTTGTCAAAATTGCCGAAATAAAAATTTTAAATTGGCCCAGAATTTTCGGGTTATTACACTAAGCATACAACAACGACCCAAAAGTTTTCGCTATCATAAGAGCTTAAAACTTAAAGCATTCAAGGATATAATGACATGGATTGTGATAAACAACAAAGCCCCATTCTAAGTTATGTGTACAATAATAGAATCATTGATTGATTGTACATATCATCGAAGAATTCAAAGAGCATATACATGCCTAGGAAAATCAAAAGAAGTTCATCCCATCATCATCGTCAAACACATGGTCAAACCACAAGGATTTATAAATTCATAATTTACAATAGAATCCAATTCGACTCGAAGCAGCTCACATAATTAAGGATCCATCAACCAAATTCAAGTTCAAAAATTGAAAAGAACAAGTCAAATCTGATCTCTAATGGCCGAAAGCTTCAAATTTGAATCATTTGATTGTTGGATTGACTTTGGAATCGGCTGAGCTTGAAGAGATTGGATTTGCATAAGTCAAAATCACTGACTAATCGTTGAATGGGTTATCTAGAGAATCTTGGATTAGTTTTGGATAGCCGCCATTAATGATTATCTAGCCCAAAGGAGGAGTGAATGAACAAGAACGATCCAAGCAAGAGATTTATAAAAGAGCGGGGTTAGCAGATTAAAAGCCCACAATGATACGAGGCATATCACGACCTAAGAGGGTTAGAACGACTTAAGCTCTAGAGCGGTTCAAAATTTCCAACGACCTAGAGAGCACTGGTGACCTAAAAACTCGACCTAGTAGTACAATAAAACTATCAAATTCGAAGCCTGTATTATCCTTGATACATACTAACTTCGAGGGGCAAATGTTAATTCGTAAAATATGGTTAACGGATGATAAGCATGATTAAGTCATTTGATATTTTAGGTCACTAATAACATTTGGGTTGTTGAAATCATTTAAATCCGTCAGATTCTTTAGCTCATTCAAAGTTTTAGACCGTCTAGCCATTTTTAGGCCGCTCCGCTTCTGAAGCTTGCAAAAGCCTTTGGGTCGTCCCACTTTTAGCTCGTTACGGGTCAACAAAATCTTTTTTTCCCATTACGCACTAGGTTGGATCGTCAGGACCTTTAACTCGCACCACCTTTAGCCAGAACGAGTTGGCTCGCCTCGCACTCCCTTAACTCGTGCCACTTCATATCAGGAGGTTTTGGGTCGCTCCGCCTCATTTAGCACGTCCCACCTTTCTTTGGACCATGTAACGTCCCTTTTAGCCTGCCTGCGACCTAAAACCAAAGCACGGTATTTAAAGAATTGCCACCTGGCCTGAATTCCACCTATAAATACCCCCTCATTCCTTTATTGAGGGGGGTCGGGTCCTAAGGCCACGAAGTGCTGCTGAAATTTCCTATAACTATGCAATTCTCCAAGATCAAGTGAAGATCCAACAACACCATCGATCATGATTTTCATCAAGTCCATCTAAGTGACTCAAGTGCTGTAAGCTCATCGTCCATGATCCAATACTTGAGGAAATCCTTTTAATTCCTCTATAATCACATCAAATCTCCGCTGGCCATTCTATTTCTCCATGTCAATTCAGACGAGATCTATAAGTGAGAGAGTGATAAATTTGTTGTAAGAGTGAAGTTAATCTTGTAATCAACATACTGATAATGGAATCTCTTATGAGAGTGGATGTAGATCCTCATTGGATCGAATCACTATAAAAACTCTGTGTTCTGACTTTTATGTTTTTTGTATGTTTGTGATTGTGGCCTCACTTTGTTCTTCCCTACCGATTTGGTGAAGTGTTTTTTATACACCCTTGGTGTTGAGACAAATTTCAATATCAACATTATGTAATTAAAGGTACCTTCTAAGGTAAGCATAACTTGTAGAAATAATAGGGTTATGTAATTAAAGATAACTAATGGTATATATAGCCAATGAAAACCTAGTGGGGGATACAAGACAAGGTGGAGAGCTTGTATCATATTGTGTGGGACCCGTTTCAGCCAGTGACCCAGAGTAGGTATCAAATATGTACTCCGAACTAGGTCAGAGAAGGGGCACGCTTACTGGACTGATTGTCAGAGATCCAAACATGGAGGATGGTGTTAGCGGCGCAAACAGACCGGGCCATGTGCATGCATGAGCCAGGCCAAAGGTGCTAAGACGACCTTGACACCTCTAGATATGGGGCTATGCGTATCAACAAAGGGTAGCCACTTTAGGACGTGATACATCCTATGGTAGGGCCGACACCAAGTATCTACGCGGATTAGGGAGCCAATCGATTAAGGTAGTAGTTATGGTACATTTGGACGTATGCCTAAGTCTACCACCTTAAAGTATAAGGGATCATCTCATTCTGGTTATACTAGTAATAGTGCAAAGTAATCATTAGAGAAGCGTATACACCTTATCCTGTTTACCTTGTCTCACCCGCCTTTTATGTAGTTATCTCGCTCTTATCCACTTTATATGCCTGTCATGCTACTTTTATTTATTTACTTGCTAAAAGTAACTGTAACGACCCGCATTCTACGCATCGGAAGATCATAGAATATTTATTTCTCTTTGATACGAAGTCGTATGGTCATGTAACTTTGGGAAACGACTAGTAGGGTCATTTCCCATGTTCATGATTTTTGCCGATTTTTAAATGACCGTTTTGCCCCTAGTTGATCTTGTTTCGTCCATAACTTTTGATTGGTTAGGAATTTTGACCTGAAACCACTTCCATTAGCTCCAGATGATGGTTTCTCTTTCCGTAGAGTGGTCATAATAGTCAAACGGACTTACCGTTTGGGAGATATGGTTGAATTAAGGTTTAAAGGGTTATTTTCAGCTAATTGGGCTTAACAGGGTAGTTAGTAATTAGGCCCATTGGGGGATTTTGGGATTAGTGGTATTTAAGGGCTGCTAGGGTTAGGATTTCGGTTTTTACTTCATTTTTCCAGCCGCCACTTATTTTCTTCAACCCTAGTCATGGCCTCCAACATCTAGAATCATTCCAAATCACCTCTAATCACTTTCTAATCGAAGATTAAGCAAAACTACATCAAATCAAGGCGAATTAGCATAGGATTTGGGATAGAGCTGCTGGAACACATAGAGATTGGATCTATATCAGAGGAGTTTCAGTTCTGAAAGTTAAATTGTGGCAAAGGTGAGTGATTTGCTTAGTTTTTCACTAATTATGGCTAGTTAGGGTAATTAGCGAAAATTAGCGAAACTATGGCTCAGAAAAATCTAGAAAAATTCCTAAAATTCTAAAACACCATTTTATGCCTCTGATATGAATTTGGGTTAATTTCGACTAATTTTGTTAATCCCGGAATTTAGGGGATTAAGGGGTGATTAGTGATAATTAGCGAAATTATGCATATTAAAAATCTGGTAAAATATGTATAAATTTTTAAATATTATTTTAGACCTCTGTTAGAAATTTGGATTGATTTGGTTAAGTTTTGTTAATCCTATCGTTAGAATTTCTTAAACATGCTTAAGGGGAAAATATGGGTTTTTGGGTATGTTTGATCCGTTTTGACATATCATATTGTTGTTTTGTTGTTTGTGGATGTTTCTACATGTTGCTATGACTGTATGGTTTGCTTTGCAATTGATTAGAATAGTTAGATTAGTCAAAAACGTCGTCGGGTGGCGTAAACAGTCGCTGAAAGAAGTTGCAGGAAAATGTACAGGACCGGATCGGATCGCCCCGATGTCCCACGAACCGATCGTGGTTAGACCCACGAACCCGAACTAATGCAGTGCTATGCCCCAAACTGGAGCACCTCGACCCGGATCGCGAATGAGTATCACGAACCGATCCGATGCTGCGTCACGAGCCCTCCACCACGATCCACCTTCACGATCCGCTAGCAGCTCCGATCGCCAGAAGGAAGCACGACGCCGATCCGCTGAAGGGTACTCGAACCGATTCGATGGAGCTAGAGGACCACGAGTTGATGTTGGCGACCCGAACCGTCTTCAGGTGGTGACCACGATCCGATGGTAAGCGCGAAACGAACCGAACCACCCAGGGTAGCACGATCCGAGCAGAAGAACTGAAGGAAGAACGATTCGAATGAAGATGACGACCAAAACCCGAGATGCAAAGGTAGTCCAAAGGAGAAGTTAGAGCTCAGGATCCAGATGGGAACCAATGAGTTCACTTTATGATTTGGGCTTTGCTGCAGGACGTGTGCAAAGGGGTTATCGGTGTCCATAACTTTGGTTCATCACTGAGAGATGGGTTAGGGGCTTGTAGTGATAGTTACACGGGATTGGATTCCGTCATGGCCCAAAAGATTAGGTGACCAAAGTAGTGGATATCGTATGCTTTACGCACTGAGTGAGAGATGTGAGGATGGTTGCTATGCTTGATTGTTTGACATCACTATGACATACACACCCCCACCCCCGTATTCTTTACACCATACGTTAGTGGCACCTTAGAGTATTGTACGGTATGTAGTGCTAACTCTTTGGTTGCAGGTCCAGGCTCAGGTATGATTGGATTGTACCTGTTATTGTTCTGTTTTGTTTAGCTTCTTATCGCTCACACCAGACTTTTGTCTGACCCAGAGTTTTATGTCTCTTCTTATTACTCTGGGTGCTCACACGAGCAGACTAGAGACAGGTTAGGTGGATGCACGGGTAGCTGTACTGGAGACGAGCAGGAGGCTTCCACGTATGATATTTATGTATTATCTCCCTGTATTATCGATGGTCACTGCTTGGGCATTAGTAGTGTACCTTTTCCTTTCTTTTGCTTAGAGACAGTATTTTTGAAGTTGTACTAAGGATGTTGGATCATAAGCTGTATTTTGGATTTCCGCTGCCATGTTAGACATGATTTAGTTTTTCAGCTTATGCACTGTCTCACCTGTTTTATGTCAAAGTTATGTGATTATTATATTTTATTCCATGCGCTGTGTGACATTCTACAGGTTCTATGTTAGTTCTTCACCTTCTTTCTTTCCTTCCGACGACCGTTCCGTGCTAGTTAGACATGTGTACAGCGCACTTTCGGAGGAAATGTCGGCTAGTACAGGGCGGGTCGTTACATTTGGTATCAGAGCTCTAGGTTGCATAGTTAACCTGGGGAAAGTCATCAGGGAGAGATATTATACATATATGAGAGCGCGTATTTGTGATTATTTTGATTTTTCAAAACTGGTTTTCAAAGCTATATAGATATATATATATACTATTAGTATAGTTAAGGATGAAGTTGCACTGCACTGACACCACAAAGGAGATGGTTAATCGTTTGCTCTGTACAGATTGAACGATGAGCCGATATGCGAGGGGTACTGGCAGAGGAGCCAATAATGGGAATGCTACTGAGATGCGGACTATGTTCACTGACTTCATGAGGGAGATGCTTAGGGATGTCCAGAGAGCGGCTCCTAATGTTGCTAACGGTGGTGGTGCAGCGGTTCAGGCGCCTAGGACCGATTTCGCCAAGCTTAACAAGGATTATGCTAGTCTTGGTGGGAAGCCGTTCCACGGAACAGAGTCGGCTACGGTTGTTCAGGATTGGTTGGATAGCTGTGAGCGTATCTTCGAAGACTTGGGTATTGAAGATGCCATGAAGAGGAAGCTAGCATCCCGTCAGCTTAAAGGACGAGCAATGAATTGGTGGAATGCTATTAAGGCAGCAACTCCCGAGGATCAGATTACATGGGATCAGTTTAAGGCTCGTTTTTGCGATAAGTTTATACCAGCTGCTCAGAAGTCAGAATTGTTTAGAAAGTTTCTGGAGCTTAAGCAGAACGGAAGGGCAATTTCAGAGTATGTTGCTGAGTTCGATACTTTATCGAAATATGGGTTATCTCTTATCGACACTGCCGAGAAGAAGAACGAGAAGTTCATAACTGGTTTAGATGGGTACTTGGGGGAAAGGCTTATAAACCACATCGATGAGAAGTTTGAATCGATTGTAGGAAAGGCATTAAGGTCAGAAAGTCTTTACCCTAGGCCAAAGACTGAGGTCGCTACTGCACCTAAAGAGGAGCCAAAGCCGCAAGCAGGCGGTGGAGGCAAGAATAATTCCCAGAATAAGAGAAAACAAGACCAAACCATGGATGGTCAGAGTAAGAAGAATAAGAAAGATGACGAGTGCTTTAGTTGTGGCAAGAAGGGCCACTATGCCAGAGATTGTCGAGAAAAGCCTGAGGAAAGGAAGTGCTTTAATTGTGGCCAGGCGGGACATCACAAGAATGAATGTCCACAACCTCCTAGGGAGAAGCAGATCGTGAAAGCATATGCTATCAACGCTGTTCCTTCTTCGTCGAATGCCCCAACTGCAGCGCAGAAGGAAAAAGGTGTCGTTATTCGAGGTATGCTTTCTATTTAAGATGTTCATGTTCTAGCTTTGTTTGATATCGGGACTTCCCATTCCTTCGTACCTAGTGACCTGGTAGATAGGTTGGAATTGGAACCCGAGGTAGTCGATAGACCTTTAGTAGTGACAAGCCTGATAGGTGGTTTGACTAACCTTAGTATGACTTGTTGTAATTTGGTCTTATCGAGTCACGGATGTATGTTTGTTTTGATTGCTTTATTTCGAGCTTTACTAGGGTTGGCTTGATTCTGAGAGTCGATTGACTCCAAATATATGGAGTGATAGTAGATTGTGAAGAGTCTTTGACGACCATTAGAGTGGATAATGGACGAAAGGTGGTATTGGATCGCCTACCTTATGATGAAGATGATAACGAAAGTTAAAGAAGCAAATGTACATTGGATGTACAGTAGTTTGGTCAGGACTTAGTCATGCGATCGATGATAGTTTCAAGCAAGATTGGCGAGGATAGCCAGAGTCAGTTATGGATGCTTGAGTGTTTGGATGTTTTGTTCATATCATCTCACGTAGATTGTCTGAACTTGGAGGAGATGTTCCTTGGGTGCTTGTCTGATATTAGTTTAGGCCTTTGGGGCTTGTGCTCGGGGAATGTCGAGGTCGACTAGGATGGTCTGCGTGAGAGATAAGTGGTTGTTGTGATTTTCATTGGATGATATCTTGGTTTACTCGAGCAGTGATGGGCAGCCGTGACGTGATAAGACTATTCGATGGTATGGACTGCCCAAGTTAGACTCGATAGAGTTATGAGATGACTCGAGTGGGACTCGACAAAGATGCGAAGCAATGGATTGTTTAGGACCCTATGTTGATGTTCTTTTTGAAGGAATAGGATGTGTTTGTTGATCATGGAAGATACAACGAAGGTTAGGACGGTTCAAGTTGGACTTGAACTCGTAAAAGAAAGTAGATGTTCGATTGATCTTAGAGATGCAACGAATAGGGAGACGACTCACGTTGGACTAGAGTTTGTAGGTAATGGATACTCAAGACTGGGTCTGAGTTATGGGTAATAGATTGACTCGAGTTGGACTCGAAGAGGCTGCGAGGAATTGGATTGGCTCGAGTTAGACTCGAGGGGGCAGCAGGATAATGGATAGACTTGGGTGGGACTCGAGTGTTTCAGGCGGACTAAAAGCAGGGGTATCTGGGGACGCCCGTTACCTTGGATCCGTTGGACGTGATCTAGTTATCCTTGGAGGATAAACGTGCGTTGGACGTACGGTAGTCCGTTTGAAGGCTGGGCTTCCATTAGTTATTGATGTTGGTTGGACCAGACTTATAGGTATTGATGTATTCATGGCTTTTAGCAGGTGATAGATACGACTTGTTTGATGGATGCTATGGTTGTTATGTTTGTTCCTACCTTTCTTCTTTTGAGTAGACTATCACCTGTAGGATTCTGTTGAATGGAAATGGGACGAGTTCGTTAGTCATGGTGATATAACGGATACGAAGATACTTTACGTTAGACTTGAAGTATGTTTGGGAATTGTGGAGCGTCCGTTGATCTTGGAGATTCAGCGGAAATAGGAGTTTCAAGTTGGACTTGGACTCATAGGTAGAGTACCTAGATTCATTGGATGAGTCTAGTTCACCTTTGGAAGGTGAATGTACGTTGGACGTACAGTACAGATATAGGTAGAGTACCTAGATTCATTGGATGAGTCTAGTTCACCTTTGGAAGGTGAATGTACGTTGGACGTACAGTACAGATATAGGTAGAGTACCTAGATTCATTGGATGAGTCTAGTTCACCTTTGGAAGGTGAATGTACGTTGGACGTACAGTACAGATATAGGTGGAGTACCTGGATTCATTGGATGGGTCTAGTTCACCTTTGGAAGGTGAATGTACGTTGGACGTACAGTACGGATATGGATGTAGTGCCTAGGGTCATTGGATGGATCTAGTTTGCCTCTAGGAAGTGAATATACGTTGGACGTGTAGTATGGATGTAGGCAAGATTCGGGTTAGACTTGAAAGGACATTTGGAATGTAGTTGGTAATTTGACGAATGGGGTTGGCTTACCTAAAAAGATGCCAGGAGTACATGACATATTTCATGTTTCTCAGTTAAGGAAGTTTACGCATGATTTTGATTTAGCTATTTCGCCAAACCGTTTGGACGATATCGAAATATAACCCAAGGCGGTTGGGAACCGCGAGACCGATTCGCATTGTCGAGGACGATACGAAGAAATTACGAAGGGAGACGGCGAAATTAGTGAAAGTCCAAGGGGCGATGGTTCTTCCCTTGTTAGTAAACCGCATGCTAGGATATGCTTGTTGTGCTATCATGTATGTTTGATTGTTTGAAATTGGTTGATAGGCATGCGAGACCCATTGGTTGTTTCTTAGTTAAGGAATTTCGGGGGCGAAATTTCTTAAGTGGGGGAGAGTGTAACGACCCGCATTCTACGCATCGGAAGATCGTAGAATATTTATTTCTCTTTGATACGAAGTCGTATGGTCATGTAACTTTGGGAAATGACTAGTAGGGTCATTTCCCATGTTCATGATTTTTGCCGATTTTTAAATGACCGTTTTGCCTCTAGTTGATCTTGTTTCGTCCATAACTTTTGATTGGTTAGGAATTTTGACCTGAAACCACTTTCATTAGCTCCAGATGATGGTTTCTCTTTCCGTAGAGTGGTCATAATAGTCAAACGGTTTTACCGTTTGGGAGATATGGCTGAATTAAGGTTTAAATGGTTATTTTCAGCTAATTGGGCTTAACAGGGTAGTTAGTAATTAGGCCCATTGGGGGATTTCGGGATTAGTGGTATTTAAGGGCTGCTAGGGTTAGGATTTCGGTTTTTACTTCATTTTTCCAGCCGCCACTTATTTTCTTCAACCCTAGTCATGGCCTCCAACATCTAGAATCATTCCAAATCACCTCTAATCACTTTCTAATCAAAGATTAAGCAAAACTACATCAAATCAATGCGAATTAGCATAGGATTTGGGATAGAGCTGCTGGAACACATAGAGATTGGATCTATATCAGAGAAGTTTCAGTTCTGAAAGTTAAATTGTGGCAAAGGTGAGTGATTTGCTTAGTTTTTCACTAATTATGGCTAGTTAGGGTAATTAGCGAAAATTAGCGAAACTATGGCTCAGAAAAATCTAGAAAAATTCCTAAAATTCTAAAACACCATTTTATGCCTCTAATATGAATTTGGGTTAATTTCGACTAATTTTGTTAATCCCGGAATTTAGGGGATTAAGGGGTGATTAGTGATAATTAGCGAAATTATGCATATTAAAAATCTGGAAAAATATGTATAAATTCTTAAATATTATTTTAGACCTCTGTTAGAAATTTGGATTGGTTTGGTTAAGTTTTGTTAATCCTATCGTTAGATTTGCTTAAACATGCTTAAGGGGAAAATAAGGGTTTTTGGGTATGTTTGATCCGTTTTGACATATCATATTGTTGTTTTGCTGTTTGTGGATGTTTCTACATGTTGCTATGACTGTATGGTTTGCTTTGCAATTGATTAGAATAGTTAGATTAGTCAAAAACGCCGTCGGGTGGCGTAAACAGTCGCTGAAAGAAGTTGCAGGAAAATGTACAGGACCGGATCGGTTCGCCCCCATGTCCCACGAACCGATCGTGGTTAGACCCACGAACCCGAACTGATGCAGTGCTATGCCCCCAAACTGGAGTACCTCGACCCGGATCGCGAATGAGTATCACGAACCGATCCGATGCTGCGTCACGAGCCCTCCACCACGATCCACCTTCACGATCCGCTAGCAACTCCGATCGCCAGAAGGAAGCACGACGCCGATCCGCTGAAGGGTACTCGAACCGATCCGATGGAGCTGGAGGACCACGAGTTGATGTTGGCGACCCGAACCGTCTTCAGGTGGTGACCACGATCCGATGGTAAGCGCGAAACGAACCGAACCACTTAGGGTAGCACGATCCGAGGAGAAGAACTGAAGGAAGAACGATCCGAATGAAGATGACGACCAAAACCCGAGATGCATAGGTAGTCCAAAGGAGAAGTTAGAGCTCAGGATCCAGATGGGAACCAATGAGTTCACTTCATGATTTGGGCTTTGCTGCAGGACGTGTGCAAAGGGGTTATCGGTGTCCATAACTTTGGTTCATCACTGAGAGATGGGTTAGGGGCTTGTAGTGATAGTTACACGGGATTGGATTCCGTCATGGCCCAAAAGATTAGGTGACCAAAGTAGTGGATATCGTATGCTTTACGCACTGAGTGAGAGATGTGAGGATGGTTGCTACGCTTGATTGTTTGACATCACTATGACATACATACCCCCACCCCCGTATTCTTTACACCATACGTCAGTGGCACCTTAGAGTATTGTACGGTATGTAGTGCTAACTCTTTGGTTGCAGGTCCAGGCTCAGGTATGATTGGATTATACCTGTTATTGTTCTGTTTTGTTTAGCTGCTTATCGCTCACACCAGACTTTTGTCTGACCCAGAGTTTTATGTCTCTTCTTATTACTCTGGGTGCTCACACGAGCAGACTAGAGACAAGTTAGGTGGATGCACGGGTAGCTGTACTGGAGACGAGCATGAGGCTTCCACGTATGATATTTATGTATTATCTCCCTGTATTATCGATGGTCACTGCTTGGGCATTAGTAGTGTACCTTTTCCTTTCTTTTGCTTAGAGACAGTATTTTTGAAGTTGTACTAAGGATGTTGGATCATAAGCTGTATTTTGGATTTCCGCTGCCATGTTAGACATGATTTAGTTTTTCAGCTTATGCACTGTCTCGCCTGTTTTATGTCAAAGTTATGTGATTATTATATTTTATTCCATGCGCTGTGAGACATTCTACAGGTTCTGTGTTAGTTCTTCACCTTCTTTCTTTCCTTCCGACGACCGTTCCGTGCTAGTTAGACATGTGTACAGCGCACTTTCGGAGGAAATGTCGGCTAGTACAGGGCGGGTCGTTACAGTAACTAGACTTTCCAGACTTTATGTCTGACCCTTTTTATTTCCTCTTCTTTCTTCCGTTCCCCTCCCAGGTTCTCAAGATGGGAATACTCAGGCTTAGTCAAGACTCGGTTATCATCTTGCTAGGGCTGCTTTCGAAGTATGGCTCAAGTTCTTATCTCTACTATGGCTTTGTCTCTTTTTGGGGAATTATGTTTTCTTTTAATTATTTATATACTCTGATAGTACAAGATAGAAGCTTTTATGTTGTAATGGATTTTTGTATTCAGACATGTGAATTTTTGGATCACGCTGTTTTATGGTAAATAAATTTTTATTCCGCTGCTATTTTATATATCTATCTTGTAATATTTCTATTCTTTTTACTTATAATGCTTCACAAAACTTAATGCATTCCCTTTGTGAGTGACATTAACGGACGTAGGGTGTCACCCTTGGTACTAGAGCTGAAGGTTACCAGATTGGATAAAATTTTTGAAAATTATTTTCAAAAAGGTTTTAAAAGAAAGCATTTTCAAAAAGAAAAGTCTGTTTTGAAAAACATATTCCCCAAAACCATATGTAATATCTCTCGATTCTCCGCTTGATTCCTTTTTACTTTTTGTCTGGGGAACCGATTCTTCCCGAAAGGTGTCCGCATTCCGGTATGATGCCATAGGCATGCTTAAACCGTGGCATATGTCGAAGGGCAATGAAGTGCCTAACCTCCATCTGTAGCTGCAGTAGTATCACCTACGGCTAATTTTCTCGAGCTTCGTAAGGATTTCTGTGTAATGGAGATAACTTTCGAGAGACTTGTTAGCTTGTTACACAAGGATGGTAAAAAGGAGAACAAGGGAGTTAGGGCTAAGGAGCACAGCCCAAGGATGAGAAAAATGATGGCCCTGAAAGGGAACACAGATAAAGTTCAAGTAAATCTGAAAAGGGAGAAGTTAAGGTTGAGGAAACACAAAATAAAGGGTACGGCCCAAGAAAGGACAACAATAACAACAGAAGAAGGGCGGAAAGAGTGACAAGGCTAAAGGTAAGAGGAAGTGCCATAGTTGTGGGTGAGAGGGTCACTTGGCCTAGGACTGCAAGAAAAGGAAGAATGCTTGCTTTGTTTGTGGAGAGGTCGGACATTTTGCTAGGGAGTGCCCGAAGAAACAGGAATCACAGGGACAAGGTCAAATGACATGAACTTCTAGAGGGCAGACGCATGCTCTCGCGATCAGTACTCCTTATAGAGGTAGAAAATTTCTGTGGAAGGTTTAATTTCTCTTTCAAACCATCTTATTAGAACACTTTTTGATTCTGGCGCTTCACATTCATTTATATCTAGTTCTGTGGTTGAATCTCTGCACTTAATTACTAGTATGGTAGTGGATCCCATAGTTGTCTCAAACCCCATTGGTGGTTCGACTCATTTATCTATGATTTGTCGGGGTTTTAGGATATCTGTGTTAGGCATTGAGTTTGAGTGAGACGCATAAGTGCTAGGTTTTATGGGCTATGGGTTGATTCTAGGAATGCATTGGCTTACCACGTATGGTACCATTCTGGATCATGAGAGGAGGGTCGTTAGGTTTCTGACTTGTCATGGGAGGACCCTCAAGATTTCTTGTGACCCATAAGGGTTGTTTATGCTTAGTTTCCTAGAGTCTCTCGATGCATCTATCAATGATCTGCAATTTGGTCCAATAGTCCGAGATTATTCTGATGTTTTTTATGAGGTACGGGGCTTACCTCCGAGGTGCGAGATCGATTTTCGTATACATCTAGTGGACAATGCAAATCCGGTTGCATTACCAGTGCGCCATATGGATTTGAGGGAAAGGAGGGAGTTGAGTAAGCAAGTAGGGGAGCTACTTGAGAAAGGATTTATCAAACGGAGCGTATCTGAATGGGTTGCTCTAGTTGTATTCGTAACCAAGGAGGATGGTTCGCTTCGTTTATGTGTTGACTATAGAAAGTTGAATAAATTCGCCAAGAAGAATAGGCACCCGCTCCCGAGGATTGATGATTTATTTGATCAGCTTGTTGGTGCCTCGGTATTTTCTCAGTTAGACTTGTCCACGGGATTTCATCAGTTGAGGGTGTCTGAGGACAGCGTAGATAGGACCGCTTTCAGAACACCGGATGGTTTCTTCGAATGGCTAGTTATGCCTTTTAGGTTGACGAATGCACCCGCCTATTTTGTTGATTTGATGAGTAGGGTTTTTTGGGAGTTTCTAAATAAATTTGTCGTAGTCGTTATTGATGATATTTTGATCTTCTCCAAAAGAGAAGAAGAGCATGCCCAACATTTGAGAGAAGTTTTGAAAACTCTCTGTGCGCATCAGCTTAAGGCGAAGTTCTCCAAATGCCAATTTTGGAGAAAAGAGGTGAGATTCTTAGGGCATGTGGTCTCCAAAGAGAGGATAGCTATAGATCCCGCAAAGGTGGTTGTAGTGAAAGCTTGGCAGATTCCTAAAAATGCAACCGAGGTGAGAAGCTTTCTTGGGTTGGTAGGTTATTATAGCAAGTTCATTAAGGACTTCGCAAAGATATCAGCCCCACTCACTAGGCTGACAAAGAAGAATTTTGTGTTTACATGGGATATAGATTGTGATTTCGCTTTCCAACGACTGAAGAGGGCTCTGACAAAAGCCTTAGTATTAACCTTGCCTGATGGGAGTAAAGTGTTTACCGTTTACACTGATGCATGTGGTAAAAGGCTTGGTGCGGTTCTGATGAAAGAAGGGAAAGTAGTGTGTTATGGGGGTAGACAGTTGAGAGTTCATGAGAAGAACCACCCCACCCATGATCTAGAGCTGCTACCATAGTATTCGCACTTAAGACGTGGCGACATTATTTACTTGGAGAGAAGTTCGAGTTGTACACCAATCATAAATCTCTCAAGTACCTATTCTCACAGAAGGATCTTAATTTAAGGCAACAACGGTGGATGGAGTTCCTAGCTTCTTTTGATTTTGAGATTGCTTATACCCCTGGCAAGGGTAATGTGGTGGCTGACGCACTAGGCAGAGGATGGCCTTAAGTCCTCTTTTTGTGGAGAGGAAGAGCGTGGAGTTCATCTCAACTTTTAATTTTAGACCCTCCATCGAGATTTTACCTGATTTGTTTGCATCATTAGAGATATGACCAAGTCTTATGGATAAGATAGGAGCTTCGCAGCAAGGTGACCCACAGATTTTAGACATTATGGATAAGCTCAGAGAAGGGGAGACTTTTAGTCACCTTAGTAGATATGCCATAGATGAAAAGGGGTGGCTGTGAAGGGATAGAAGGATTTGTGTTCCTCAAACTGGAAGTATGATAAACGCAGTCCTATAAGAAGCCCACCACTCTAAGATGAACATTCATCCAGGCGGTGATAAGATGTACATAGACATGAAAAGGGTTTTCTTTTGAGTTGGGATGAAGAAAGATGTGGTCGAATTTGTTTCTTAATGTTTAGTTTGCCAGCAAGTTAAAGCTGAGCAAAAGAAGCCCGGTGGTTTACTTCATCCTTTAGAGGTTCCTTAATGGAAATGGGAGAGCGTCTCTATGGATTTCATAGATAGTTTGCCTAGATCGAAGAAAGGCAACACCAGTATCTGGGTTGTGTTAGATAGACTCACTAAGAGCGCTCATTTCATTCCAGTTAAGAGTAAGAGGACGACATCATGGTTGGCAGTAATTTATGTTCGTGAGATAGTCCGACTTCATGGAGTACCTTCCAGCATCATGAGCGATCGTGACCCATCTTCATCAGTTAATTTTGGAGGAGCTTGCAAGAAGCATTAGGTACACAATTGTGTTTGAGCACCGCTTATCATCCTCAGACTGATGGACAAATGGACAGGGTGAACAGAATTCTATAAGTTCTTTTAAGGCTGTTTATCCTAGACTTCGGAGGGACTTGGGAAGAGCACCTTCCTTTAGTAGAGGTTGCATATAACAATAGCTATCAATCCATCATCGGCATGGCACCCTTCGAAGCATTGTGCAGAGGACCCGGTAGATCACCAACTTATTGGTGGGAATATATAGAAAGATTATTACTTAGACCAGATAGTTAGAGAAACGTCCGAAAAAGATTAACCTTGTTCGATGGCGGATGAAAAAAGCTCAAGATAGACAGAAATCCTATGCGGACAAGAGAACGACTGACATCAAATTTGAAGTGGGAGACTTAGTTTTTATCAAAGTGTCACCTCTGAGGAATGTGGTTCGCTTCGGATCTGTAGGGAAGTTGGCACGTAGGTTTGTGGGACCATTTCCCATAACCGAGAGGATTGACCAAATGACCTCTAGAGTAAAGCTCCAAGAAAATCTATTTGGCATTCATGATGTTTTCCACGTTTCTCATCTGCGGAAGTGCTTGCATGACACCGCAGAACTAGTTGAGCTGGGTGTATTAGAAGAGGTAGAAGTCGAACGGGAGGCGACATCCCTACCCGTATTCTTGGATCAGAAGTTAAGAAGATATGCAATAAAGAGATCAAATAGATAAAGGTTTAATGGAGAGATAACCCAAAGATGCGACTTGGGAGACCAAAGACAAAATTCGTACTTCGTACCTTTCCTTTTCGAGGGTATGTTCTTAAATCCTTTTTCCAAAGTTTTACTAGTGCTTGTTTCTATATTTTGAATATATCCTATCCATAGTATTTTTGACCCTTAGATAAAAATCCTATAGATGTAAACATGTGTTTGAGACATGTTATGTTTGATGGATGCAAGTGTTTGCTAGTGGTTGCCCGTGGATGCATATACACGCACACATTAGGCACTAGACCGGCTCAATCACTCTCATACTGCATATGGATGTGTGTGCATTTACTTTTCTTTTATGGATGGAAAGGATGTATTAGCATATTGATGTTGCATTTGTACGAATGAGTGTGCACACATGTAGAACTTACATGTTATAATAGGATTATTTGCATACATATTGGATACATGGCACTAACATACATTGCATTAAGGAGGTCAACTGAATCAGTAGATCGCCTGATCCTCGTATTAGTATTGGGAAATATACACACACACCTTCGCATATACTCATATAAGAATTAGAAATTTTTAAGGATAATGGATGCCAGTGACTGATGGATGAGTAGATGGAAGATGGATGGTAGGATATGCATTCTTCTCAACTTATAGATTTCGGGGACGAAATCCTTTGAGTATGGGAGAATGTGACACCCCGTATTTTAACAATAATAAAGGAGAATAAACTAAATAATAATTAATTTAATATTGGAATCAAGGGAAGCAGACTATGCCATTGCGTCCATCTCGAAATTCTGGTCAAGATAGACATTTGGTTTGCGTAAAACGGACACCATATGAAGAAGTTAAGAGTGTTTTAAGTTTGTATACGCGTAGAATATATATCTGTATCTATATCTCTATATATATATATATACACACACTCATATAAGTCAGAACCCTATCCAAAACCATTCAAAATTGAAAAAAGTAAGAAGGCAGCAGTTTTCCCGCTCTACGGGTCGACCACCCTAGAGGGGTGTCGACACCGGGGTCGAACCCCCTTAAGGGGTGTCGACCCCAGGGTCGACCCTCCTACAGGGGTGTTGACACCCCTAGGGCTGACGTGGCAGTCGGTTTCAGAAGGGCTGGCAGCTATAAACACATCATCATTTCTCTTGTTTTCTTCATTAAGAATCCATGGGGACCAAATCTACCGGTGATTGAACTAGGATCTGTTATCTTCTACGACTATCAACTTTGCAAATCAAACTTAGAGATTCAAGCATAGATCCAGCCTCTGCTATTTTCTACATTCTCTTTTAATTACAAACACTGTGAGTTCTTAGTTGCTTTTAGATTTAATTATTTAAAAGTAAACCTAATATGACTATAGTTTGGATTTGTTCGTGTGCCTATATTATACTGGATCCATTGTAAATTGTGAACATATGACATTCTAAATTGGTTATAACTTGGATCTAAATCTCTATCTTGTCGGATTTATTGTAACTTCTATGACATTCTATGATATGGATCTTGACCTTATTTGTGTTAGATTTATTTTTAACTATTGGATCTGAATTATGTGGGCATCTAATTATTAATCAGATCGAGTTTCTCACCTTATGCCTATCATATTAGATCTAAACCAATTGGACATCTAAATTGTTAATTTAGATCTTATTATGAAATCATAGTTATGTTAGGATTAGTAAACTGCCACAAGTTCATCAGATTTATGCTTATATGTCCACCTTATCACCATGCTAGTTTATGTTTATGCCAGAACAATCACCTTTGTCATATTCCCAAAACTTTTCCCTTTTTATGGTTTATGACTAGGGTATTATCTAGCCTAGGCATGACGCAAATTATGTGAATGCGCTACTTAGGGAACAGGGAAAAAAGATTAGTATTGGTACAATTTGAATAATGTTTATAAACATGGATTGGGCATATAATTCAATAATTAGGTAAACGGGAATTAACACCTATAAAGGCATACGTCTAAAGAACTGATTAATAATGAATGCCTAGGATTACAATTAGAAATTGTAACTGCACTTATGGCATGAGGTTAGGTTGCATTAGTTGTGGAAGTCTGCCCGGACCCGACCGACATATTTAGCAACCACTAATGTTGAACCTAATGTGAGAGGCCTAAGTGCACAAATACAAATCGGGCTAAGACACGAGATTAGGTCCAACTTGTGGAAGAAGTCTGCCCGGGTCCGACCGGCATATCCAGCAACCACAAGTTGTTGGCGTAATGTGGGAGGTCTAGCCCATTATAAACCATAAATGTACATGGCAATGAATTGGACTACTTAACCTTATCTAATCCATAGGTATTGTATGATTATGAACTAAAGTTAAGGTTAAGTAAAAACGGGTTAGACAGTGGGTGTGTTAAGTTAATTATATCTGAGATGGGTGGGTAGTATCTAAATATAGGCCCACGAAACTTAACCAATTGTGGTTTATGTAAGTAAAGACACCTAGTGTATACATAACTGGTGTAAATAATAAAGTTATGTAATTAAAGGCACCTTTTAGGGTAAGCATAACTTGTAGAAATAATAGGGTTATGTAATTAAAGACACCTAGTTGTATACGTAGCCAATGAAAACCTAGTGGGGGGATACAAGACAAGGTGGAGAGCTTGCATCATATTATGTGGGACCCGTTTCAACCGGTAACCCGGAGTAGGTATCAAATATGTACTCTGAACTAGATCGGAGAAGGCGAACGCTTACTGGACTGGTTGTAAGTGATCGAAACATGGAGGATGGTGTTGGCGGCGCAAACTGACCGGGCTATGTGCGTGCATGAGCTGGGCCGAAGGTGATAGGACGACCTTGACCTGTAGATATGGGGATGTGCATATCAGTGAAGGGTTGCCACTTTAGGACGTGATACGTCCTACGGTGGGGCCGACATAGAGTATCTACGAGGATTAGGGAGCCGATCGATTAGGGTAGTAGTTAGGGTACATTTGGATGTATGCTTAAGTCTACCACCATTAAGTATAACGGATCATCTCATTCTGGTTATACTAGTAATAGTGTAGAGTAATCATTAGAGAAGCGTATACACCTTATCCTGTCTACCTTGTCACACCTGCCTTTTATGTAGTTATCTTGCTCTTATCCACTTTATATTCCTGTCATGCTACTTTTATTTATTTACTTGTTAAAAGTAACTAGACTCGCCAGACTTTAAGCCTGACCCTTTTTGTTTCCTCTTCTTTCTTCCATCCTCCCCCCTCCAGGTTCTCAGGGTGGGAATACTCAGCCTTAACAGGACTCGATTATCATCATGCTAGGATCTGCTTTCGAAGTAT
Source organism: Allium sativum (assembly GCA_030737875.1). NCBI lineage: Eukaryota > Viridiplantae > Streptophyta > Magnoliopsida > Asparagales > Amaryllidaceae > Allium > Allium sativum. Next base: position 329,908,323 of record CM060926.1, read on the forward strand.
GGCTCAAGTTCTTATCTCTACTATGGCTTTGTCTCTTTTGGGGAATTATGTTTTCTTTTAAGTATTTATGTACTCTGATAGTACAAGACAGTAGCTTTTATGTTGTAATGGGATTTTGTATTTCAGACATGTGAATTTTTGGATCATGGTGTTTTATAAAGTTTTTATTCCACTGCTATTTTATATATCTATCTTGTAATATTTCTGTTCTGTTTACTTGTAACGCTTCACGAAACTTAATGCATTCCCTTTGTAAGTGACATTAACGGACGTGGGGTGTCACACTTGGTATCAGAGCTGAAGGTTAGCCGATTGGATAAAGTTTTAGAAAATTATTTTCAAAAAGGTTTTAAAAGAAAGCATTTTCAAAAAGAAAAGTCTGTTTTGAAAAACATATTCCCCAAAGTCATATGTAATATCTCTCGATTCTCTGCTTTATTCCTTTTTCCTTTTTTGTCTGGAGAACCGATTCTTCCTGAAAGGTGTCCGCATTTCGGCATGATGCTGTAGGCATGTTTAAACTACGACACATGTCGAAGGGCAATGAAGTGCCTAACTTGCATCTGTAGCTGTAGTAGTATCACCTACGGCTAATTTTCTCGAGCTTCGTAAGGATTTTCGTGCGATGGAGGCAACTTTCGAGAGACTTGTTAGCTTATTACACAAGGATGGTAAAAAGGAGAAAAAGGGAGTTAGGGCTAAGGACCACAGCCCAAGGATGAAACATATGATGACCCAGGAAGGGAACACAGATAAAGTTCAAGTAAAGTTGAAAAGGAAGAAGTTAAGTTTGAGGAAACACAAAAAAAGGTATGACCCCAGAAAGGACAACAACAACAACAACAGAAGAAGAAGGGAGGATAGAATGACAAGGCTAAGGGTAAGAGAAAGTACCATAGTTGCAGGTGAGAGGGTCACTTGGCCAAGGACTGCAGGAAAAGGAAGAATGCTTGCTTTGTTTGTGGAGAGGTCGGACACTTCGCTAGGGAGTGCCCGAAGAAACAGGGATCACAGGGACAAGGTGAAAGGACAGGAACTTCTGGAGGGCAAATGCATGCTCTCGCAATTAGTGCTCCTGATAGAGGTAAAAAAAATCTGTGGAAGATTTAATTTCTCTTTCAAACCATCCTATTAGAACACTTTTTGATTCTGGCGCTTCACATTCATTTATATCTAGTTCTGTGGTTGAATCTCTGCACTTAATTACTGGTATGGTAGTGGATCCCGTAGTTGTCTCAAACCCAATTGGTGGTTCGACTCATTTATCTATGATTTGTCGGGGTTTGAGGATATCTATGTTAGGCATCAAGTTTGAGTACGACGCATATGTGCTCGGGTTTATGGGCTGATTCTAGGAGTGAATTGGCTTACCACGTATGGTGCCATTCTGACTTGTCATGGGAGGACCCTCGAGATTTCTTGTGACCCACAAGGGTTGGTTATGCTTAGTTTCCTAGAGTCTCTCGGTTCATCTATCGATGACCTGCAATTTGTTCCAGTAGTCCAAGATTATTATGATGTTTTTGATGAGGTACAGGGCTTACCTCCGAGGCGCGAGATCGATTTTCGTATATATCTAGTGGATAATGCAAAGCCAGTTGCATTGCCAGTGTGCCATATGGCTCCCAGGGAAAGGAGGGAGCTAAATAAGTAAGTAGGGGAGCTACTTGAGAAAGGATTTATCAGACGGAGCATATCTGAATGGGGTGCTCCAGTTGTATTCGCAACCAAGGCAGATGGTTCGCTTTGTTTGTGTGTTGACTATAGAGAGTTGAATAAACTCGCCAGGAAGAATAGGCACCCGCTCCAGAGGATTAATGATTTATTTGATCAGCTTGTTGGTGCCTCGGTATTTTCTCAATTAGACTTGGCCACCGGATTTCATCAGTTGAGGGTGGCTGAGGACAACATAGATAAGACCGTTTTTAGAACTCCGGATGGTTTCTTCGAATGGCTAGTTATGCCTTTTGGGTTGACGAATGCACCCTCCTATTTTTAAGATTTGATGAATAGGGCGTTTCCGGAGTTTCTAAATAAATTTGTCGTGGTCTTTCTTGATGATATCTTGATCTTCTCCAAAAGCGAAGAAGAGCATACCCAACATTTGAGAGAAGTTTTGAAAACTCTCTTTGCGCATCAGCTTAAGGCGAAGTTCTCCAAATGCCATTTTTGGAGAAAAGAGGTGAGATTCTTAGGGCATGTGGTCTCCAAAGAGGGGATAGCCGTAGATCCCGCAAAGGTGGTTGCAGTGCAAGATTGGCAGATTCCTAAAACCGAGGTAAGAAGCTTTGTTGGGTTGGAAAGTTATTATAGGAAGTTCATTAAGGACTTCGCAAAGATATCAGCCCCACTCACCAGGCTGACAAAGAAGAATTTGGTGTTTTCTTGGGATATAGATTGTGATGTCGCTTTCCAACGACTGAAGAGGGCTCTGACACCAACCCCAGTCTTTACCTTGCCTGATGGGAGTAAAGTGTTTACCGTTTACATTGATGCATGTGGTATGGGGCTTGGTGCGGTTCTGATGCAAGAAGGGAAAGTACTATGTTACGGGGGTAGAAAGTTGAGAGTTCATGAGAAGAACTGCCCCACCCATGATCTAGAGCTAGCTGCCATAGTATTCGTGCTTAAGACGTGGCGACATTATTTACTTGGAGAAAAGTTCGAGTTATACACCGATCATAAATCTCTCAAGTACCTATTCTCACAGAAGGATCTTAATTTAAGGCAACAATGGTGGATGGAGTTCCTTGCTTCTTATGATTTTGAGATTGCTTATACCCTTGGCAAGTGTAATGTAGTGGATGACGCATTAAGTAGTCAGAGGATGACCTTAAGTCCTCTTTTTGTGGAGAGGAAGAGCTTGGAGTTCATCTCAACTTTTAATTTTAGACCCTCCATTGATATTTTGCGTGATTTGTTTGCATCATTAGAGATATGACCAACTCTTATGGATCAGAGAGGAGCGTCGCAGCAAGGTGACCCACAGATTTTAGACATCATGGATAAGATCAGAAAAGGGGAGACTTTTAGTCACCTCAGTAGATATGCCATAGACGAAAAGGGGTGGTTGCGATGGGATGGAAGGCTTTGTGTTCCTCAAAGTGGAAGTTTGATAAACGCAGTCCTAGAAGAAGCCCGCCATTCTAAAATGACTATTCATCCAGGTGGCGATAAGATGTACATAGACATGAAAAGGGTTTTCTTTTGAGCTGGGATGAAGAAAGATGTGGTCGAATTTGTTTCTCAATGTTTAGTTTGCTAGCAAGTTAAAGTTGAGCAAAAGAACCCCGGTGGTTTACTTCATCCTTTGGGGGTTCCTTAGTGGAAATTGGAGAGCGTCTCTATGGATTTCATAGATATTTTGTCTAGATGGAAGAAAAGCAATACCAGTATCTAGGTTGTCGTAGATAGACTCACTAAGAGCGCTCATTTCATTCCAGTTAAGAGTAAGAGGACGACATCATAGTTGGCAGCAATTTATGTTCGTGAGATAGTCCGACTTCATGGAGTACCTTCCTGCATCGTGAGCGATCGTGACCCCAACTTCACCAGTGAATTTTGGAGGAGCTTGCAAGAAGCTTTAGGTACACAGTTGTGTTTGAGCACCGCTTATCATCCTCAGACTGATGGACAGACAGAGAGGGTGAACAGAATTCTAGAAGATCCTTTAAGGATGTGTATCCTAGACTTCGGAGGGACTTGGGAAGAGCACCTTCCTTTAGTAGAGTTTGCCTATAACAACAGCTATCAACGCAGCGTCGTCATGGCACCCTTCGAAGCATTGTACAGACAACTCTGTAGATTACCAACTTATCGGTGGGAATCTACAGAAAGATTATTACTTGGACCAGATATGGTTAGAGAAACGTCCGAAAAGATTGACCTTATTCAACGGCGGATGAAGACAACTCAAAATAAACAGAAATTCAATGCAGACAAGAGAAGGACTGACATCGAATTTGAAGTGGGAGACTTAGTTTTTATCAAAATGTCACCTCTGAGGAATGTGGTTCTCTTTGGATCTGTAGGGAAGTTGGCACTTTGGTTTGTGGGACCATTTCCCATAACCGAGAGGATTGACCAAATGGCCTATAGAGTAAAGATCCCAGAAAACCTATCCGGCATTCATGATGTTTTCCACGTTTCTCATCTGCGGAAGTGCTTGCATAACACCGTAGAAGTAGTTGATTCGGGTGTATTGGAAGAGGTAGAAGTGGAACGGGAGGCAACAGTCAGGCGAGTCCCAACCTTTATTCTTGGATCAGAAGTTAAGAAGCTGAGCAATAAAGAGATCAAATTGATAAAGGTTCAACGGGGAGATAACCCAAAGGATGCGATTTGGGAGACCAAAGACATGATTCGTGCTTCATACTCTTTCCTTTTCGAGGGTATGTTCTTAAATCCTACTTCCAAAGTTTTACCAGTGCTTGTTTCTATATTTTGAATATATCCTACCCATAGTATTTTCGACCCTTAGATAGGAATCCTATGGATGTAAACATGTGTTTGAGACATGTTATGTTTGATGGATGCAAGTGTTTGCTAGTGGTTTCCTGTGGATGCATACACACACACATATTAGGCACTAGATCGGCTCAATCACTCTCATACTGCATATGGATGTATGTGCATTTTCTTTTCTTTTATGGATGGAAATGGATGTATTAGCATATGGATGTTGCATTTGGATGAATGACTGTGCACACATATAGAACTTTTATGTTATAATATGAGTATTTGCATACATATTGGATACATGGCACTAACATACATTGCATTAAGGAGGTCAGCTGAATCAGTAGATCGCTTGATCCTCGCATTAGTATTGGGAAATGTACACACGCCTTTGATATAATCAAATAAGCATTAGAAATCTTTAAGGACAATGAATGCCAATGATTGATGGATGAGTAGATGGATGATTGATGGTTGGATATGCATTATTCTCAACTTATAGATTTCGGGGATGAAATCCTTTGAGTAGGGGAGAATGTAACACTCCGTATTTTAACAACACTAAAGGAGAACAAATTAAATAATAATTAATTTAATATTGGAATTAAGGGAAACGGACTATGCCATTGCGTCCATCTCGAAATTCTGTTCAAGATAGACATTTGGTTTCGTAAAACGGATACCATATGAAGAAGTTAAGTGGGTTTTAAGTTTGTATACGCGGAGAAGATATATGTACACATATGAGTCAGAACCCTATCAAAACCGTTCAAAATTGAAAAAAAATAAGAAGGCGGCAGTTTTCCACTCTAGGGGGTCGACCCCCCTAGAGGGGTGTCGACACTGGGGTCAACCCCTCTTAAGGGGTGTTGACACCAAGGTCGACCCCCATACAGGGGTGTTGACACCCCTAGGGCTGACATGGCAGTCGGTTTCAGAGGAGCTGGCAGCTATAAATACATGGTCATTTCTCTTGTTTTCTTCATTGATAATCCATGGGGGCCAAACTCTACCAGTGACTGAACTAGGATCTGTTATCTTCTACAACTATCAACGTTGCCAATCAAACTTAGAGATTCAAGCATATAAATTCTGCTATTTTCTACGTTCTCTTTTAATCCAAACACTATGAGTTCTTAGTTGCTTTTAGATTTAAATATTTAAAAGTAAACATGATATGACTATAGTTTGGATTTGTTCGTGTGCCTATATTATACTTGATCCATTGTAAATTGTGAACATATGACATTCTAAATTGGTTATAACTTGGATCTAAATCTCTGTCTTATCGAATCTATTGTAACTTCTACGACATTCTATGATGTGGATCTTGACCTTATTTATGTTAGATCTATTTTTAACTATTGGATCTAAATTATGTGGACATCTAAATTATTAATCAGATCTAGTTTGTCACCTTTTGCCTATCATATTAGATCTGAACCCATTGGGCATTTAAATTGTTAATTTAGATCTGATTATGCTTATTATGACATCATAGTTAAGTTTGGATTAGTAAACTGCCACAAGTTCATCAGATTTATGCTTATTTGTCCACCTTATCACCATGCTAGTATGTTTTTATGCCAGAACAATCACCTTTATCATATTCCCAACACTTTTCCCTTTTTATTATTAATGACTAAGTTATTATCTAGCCTAGGCATGCTGCAAATTATGTGAATGCGCTAGTTAGGGAACGGAGGAAAAAGATTAATATTGGCATAATTTGAATAATGTTTATAAACATAATTGGGCATATAATTCAATATTTGGATAAATGGGCATTAACATCTATAAAGGCATAGGTCTAAAGAATTGATTAATAATGAATGCCTAGGATTACAATTAGAAATTGTAACTGCACTTATGGCACGAGGTTAGGTTGCATTAGTGGTGGAAGTCTGCCCGGACCTGACCGGCATATCCAGCAACCACTAATGTTGAACCTAATGTGAGAGGCATAAGTGCACAAATACGAATCGGGCTAAGACACGAGGTTAGGCCCAACTTGTGGAAGAAGTCTGCCCGGACCCGACCGGCATATCCAACATCCAAAAATTGTAGGCTTAATATGGGAGGTCTAGCCCATTATAAACCATAAATGGACATGGTAATGAATTGGACTACTTAACCTAATCAAATCCATAGGGGTTGTATGATTATGAACTAAAGTTAGGGTTAAGTAAAAATTGGTTAGACAGTGGGTGAGTTAAGCTAAGTATATCTTTGATGGGTGGGTAGTATCTAAATATAGGCCCATAAAACTTAACCAATTAGGGGTTATGTAATTAAAGACACCTAGTGGTATACATAACCGGTGTAAATAATAAAGTTATGTAATTAAAGGAACTTTCTAGGGTAAGCATAACTTGTAGAAATAATAGGGTTATGTAATTAAAGATACCTAGTGGTATACATAGCCAACGAAAACCTAGTGGGGGATACAAGATAAGGTAGAGAGCTTGTATCATATTGTATGGGACCCGTTTCAGCCAGTAACCCGGAGTAGGTATCATATATGTACTCTGAACTAGGTCGGAGAAGGGGCACGCTTACTAGACTGATTGTAAGTGATCCAAACGTGGAGGATGGTGTTGGCGGCGCAAACCGACCGGGCCATGTGCGTGCATGAGCCAAGCTGAAGGGGATAAGACGACCGTGACACCTGTAGATATAGGTCTGTGCATATCAGCGAAGGGTTGCCACTTTAGGGCGTGATACATCCTACAGTTGGGCCGGCACAGAGTATCTATGTGGATTAGGGAGTCGATCGATTAGGGTAGTAGTTAGGGTACATTTGGACGTTTGCCTAAGTCAACCACCTTGAAGTATAAGGGATCATCTCATTTTGGTTATACTAGTAATAGTGCAGAGTAATCATAAGAGAAGCGTATACACCTTATCCTGTCTACCTTGTCACACCTGCCTTTTATGTAGTTATCTCACTCTTATCCACTTTATATGCCTGCCATGCTACTTTTATTTATTTACTTGCTAAAAATAAGTAGACTCGCCAGACTTTATGTCTGACCCTTTTAGTTTCCTCTTCTTTCTCCCCCCCCCCCTCAGGTTCTCCGGGTCGGAATACTCAGGCTTAGTCAGGACTCGGTTATCATCTTGCTAGGAGATGCTTTCGAAGTATGCCTCAAGTTCTTATCTCTACTATGGATTTGTCTCTTTTTGGGGAATTATATTTTCTTTTTAAGTATTTATATACTTTTATAGTGCAACGCAGTAGATTTTATCTTGTAATGGGTTTTATTATTTCAGACATGTGAATTTTTGGATCATGGTGTTTTATGATAAATAAAGTTTTTATTCCGCTGCTATTTTATATATTTGTCTTGTAATATTTCTATTCTATTTACTTATAATTCTTCACGAAACTTAATGCATTCCCTTTGTGAGTGACATTAATGGATGGGGGTGTCATAACTTCCATCGCCAAGAGGCCTCCATGACCATTCTTCTCTCCTGACTCGGAGGATTTATGAGGCAGTCGGTCCAAGGAAACTTTGTCAAAACTAGTGGTAGTGTTCCGCAAGGCTTAACTTGGGACTTATGGGGCAATTCTCGAAGAACCACCCCACGTCGACATCAATCCACAAACAACTATCGGATCAGCTAGGCTCGGAGGAAACACCCCAAATTGCGTTCAAGGATAGGCTCAGGTCGACATCAACCAGATCTTAGGATGAGGCATCAGAAATGCCACTCAAAGGCCAGTGCGCGCAGCTTTGGATAAACTCTTGTAGTTCCTAATCTTGGATTTGTTCCCATAGAGGCACCTCGTGCTAAGATCAAGACGGATATTTTGCTTGGCGCTCAACCTTTTGTTAATGTTGGACTTGACGCGGGGGCATAAACGTCAACTTGCATAATTTGAATCAACTTCTCGGCATGTGCACTGAAAGTCAAGTCGCCGATTTCGTTCGATGCTACGCCTATGGAGGGGCACCCTATGCTAGCTTGGACAGCATTACTTGTATCCCCTTCATTCCAATCATCAGGAATTCTTAAAACCCACTGGGCTTCAAGCTGCCGGTGTTAGAACCTTTTAACGGTAGGAATGACCCTAGTGTTCATCTAATGCGTTACATGCACCACATGGAAGTACACTCAGCCTCAGAAGGCGTCATAGCTAAGTGTTTCCCTCTTTATCTCACTGACATTGCTGCTCTATGGTTTCAACAGTCGGAACAAGAATTTATTAACAACTGGAGTGTCTTATTCGCAAGATTCATTAAGAAATTTAGTGTCTATATTGCTTAACCCCGGAGTGTCATGAGTTTGACGTCCGTCAAGCAGAAAACAGGCGAGACTCTGTGCAAATTCCTCAAATTACTCAATGCGGCGGTAGCCTATGTTGACAGGCCTGATCCATCCATGGTCTTAATGGTGGCCGTTTCCGGCATTCTTTATAAAATAGACTTCCGGACATCATTATGATGGGACACACCGAGGGATCTCGCTGAATTCTACTTTGAAGCTTAAAGATTTCTAAGGGAGGAGGATTCCTATGACGAAAAGCCCGTGCAACGAACCAACTCCACGGTAGACTCAGGGCCATCTACCCTCGACAAGTGCATGGGTAAATCTTGGGATGACAAGAACTTACGGCCTCGATCCGAGCCGAGGTTCCCAGCTTGTGCTCAACCAAAGCCTGGAAAGGATTTATCTCGACACTCACGAAACTGCCCTTTCTAGAAGCCTCCTAGCTATGGCCCAAATCCGAGGAAAGCAGCCTCCGACGGACACTGCCTCTTCCATGAGCTGCTAGGCCATGACACTGACCACTGCAGGGTATCCGCGATCTTGTTGAAGCCCGCATCAGGCTTAGCGATCTACAACAGTATGCCCTGAACCCTGCAGCAGCTGCCCTCCTGCTCTGCCCACTACAACATCTTATGGTAGGGGCAAAACTGGTCTCCCCTAGGGCATCATCATCAAATGATCCCGCTTAATGGATCTTCTTGGCTCTCCGGACTCCAGTCTGTTACTTTTATTTATTTATAGTGTTGACTACTTCTCACATTGTTTTTTTTTCCTTTCCATGTAATCAAAGAGGCAACGTCGGCCCACACGCACAGAACTAGCTTGTGTTCTCCTGTCGTGTTCGGTGTTGGAATAACGACCTTTGTACTCATAACGAATTAATAAAATGCTGCTTTTGAGCTCCGGCTCACACTGGATCAGTCCAGTATAAATAATGTACACACATGATTAGTCCAGTATAAATAAAGCCAACACTGGATCGGTCCAGTATAAAAAAGTTCATAGTGGATCGGTCCAGTATAAACAAAGTCCACACTGGATCAGTCTAGTATAAATAAAGTCCACACTAGATCAGTCCAGTATAAATAAAGTCCACATTGGAGTTGTCTAGTATAAACAAAGTCTACATTGGATCAGTCGAGTATAAATACAGACCACACTAGATTTGTCCAGTATAAATATAAATCCCCCTTCCTGATCAGTTGGGAATGAACTCCGAACTCTGGTTCTTTGCTTTAGACTCCGATCTATGATTAACCCCACGGGTGAGGCCCATCGGGCGGTAAGATTCCCTGGATAAGTGTGCTAAACATAAGAACTACTCGACTTGGTCCGCCAACCACGGAAGTTCCTTATTACAACCCTCTTATCATATGAACCTTAACGACCTGGTTACAGAAGTTCACTTTGGACTTCTCCTAGCATTGATTTTCTGGAATTCTGGTCTTCTCGCAAAACACATCTTCCTCCTATCAAGCAAGACATGTTTTGGGGGGTAAATGTTGATATGCTTTTTGGTCGAAGCTGCCACACATCACTAACCTCATCAGCAAACACAAAACAGTTTGGTCGAAGTCACGTCACGAATAAAAAAGCGGCCTGAAACCCCTTTAGATGGCCTCTTTTGGGCCCGAAAACATCAATTACAATGCTTTGCATGGCAACTCTTGTAGTCCTCTAAATTAGCTTAAGGTACAACTTTCGCTTGGCCGAAACAACTTTACGGTTTTAAAGTTACACTCATTTTCATGAACGCACGTCGATCCTTCAAGCATTGCATCACGTTGTGGCCTCACAACTCCTCAAAAAGTGATATTTCACATTGCCTCCCTCGGTCTCACCTCGCATTGCCTCCGTCAACAACTCACATCACCAGCTTCCCATCCCTCAACATCACTTCCCTCAAATCCCGCCTCCATTACTCGCATCCTCCCATGGATGTGATTTCCCATCCTGTAGATGCGAGATCTCACATCCCTTGGGTGCGAGAACTCGCATCCCCCTAAGGATGCGATTTCGCATCCTATGGATGAAAGATATCGCATCCTCCCAAGGATGCCATTTCGCATCCTTTGGATGCTAGATCTCGCATCCCTTATGGATCTGATCTGCACACCTATATCCCCCTTGGATCCAAATTTTGTACCCCTTGGGATGTGAAATTCGCATCCTCTAGGGAGGATGCGAGATTTTCTATAACATAAAAGGGGATGCGATTTTCTTCCTAGTGGTCCCCAAAACTCACCTACTCCTACCTAACCCGCTACTATAAATACCCCTTACCTCATTCATTAAAAGGGTTGGATTTTCCTTACTTTAGAAACTCTCAAGCACCATTAATGGCTTCCATCTTCTTCCCCATGACTATTGGACATAGCATGGACCAATAAAACGTTGCAAACACGTTTTCCTTCAACTCTTGGACATTTACGAGGACCTTTACTCTACTTTCAGACATCTTTGGATTTTCCAGATGTTGTTGACGTAGTCAACCCAGTTTTCACTCGACAAAATGAAGAAGGACTTTTCAGAAAAAGTTCAGAATTAGCAAACCATCTGTTGTTCTTCTACATAACTTTGTACACTGTAATTCTTCGAATTTGTACAAACTTTGTAATCGTCAAGTATATGATGAATGATTCCTATGAAGTGGATATAAGCGTTAGTGTCGAACCACTATAAAAAGCTGTGTTCTCCCGTATTACTTTATTTTACATTTGGATTATTGTGTTGCTAATACGCACACACTCGGTTGCTGGCGTGCGTTGAGTCCGCGACGATTTCCCACGTCATAAACTACCTTTCATGACTTATCCACTGTTTACTCTAAATCTTTTGATCTAGTTGTAACTGATCTTTGGGGACCAGCCCCAATCTCTACTGATTTCGGATATAAATAATATGCATTCTCTAGATACACTTGGATATACTTTTTTAAAAGCAAGTCAGAGACACATGGCATAGTTGTCGACAATATCAATATGATAGAGAATTAGTTTAAGGTCAGAGTAAAAATTATTCAGTCTGTCAATGGAATTGAATACAAATCTCTTAGCAATTATTTTAAGGTTAAGGGAATTATTCATGGAACAACATGTCCACATACTTTAGAAAAAAATGGTTTTGTTGAACGAAAATATAGATAGATTGTTGAGTTAGGGTTAACCCTATTAGCTCAGGCAACATTGCCACTAAAGTTCTGGTCTGAATCTTTCAAAACTGCTGTTTGTATAATAAACAGAATGCCCACAAAAGTTTTGAAAGATTTAATTCCACTAGAAAAACTATATAATATTAAGCTTGATTATCATAGTTTAAAAATGTTTGACTTTCTATGTTTTCCATGTTTGAAGTCATACAATACTAATAAATTAAATTTTGGATCAAAACCCTGTACTTTTATAGGATATGCCACAAATTAGAAAGGGTATAGATGTATAGATGAAAATGGTAAAATATTTATTAGCAGACATGTTGTTTTCAATGAGAATATATTCCCTTGCAGATCAACTGAAATTAAAACCACTAACAAGGTTTACAACTTGCAAGAAAATATACATGTTATATCCAACTATTCTGACTTACAACAGGTTGGCAACGAGAGACTGGTTGTTGATGCTTAAGGTCAACAATTAACTAAAACCAGTTTACTCAACAATGAGACACCCAGCCTCGCCACTCCTTTACCTACAACAAGAGAAAGCAATGATGTCAACAATGAAAATATTCAACATGTGGAAAAAGTGCAAATGAATTACCTCACCAAGTGGTGCCACTGTTTTAAGTAACGAAAATCCATCCACCAATGATCAGCCAATTCATACTGGACATCCTATGATTACAAGAGCCAAAAGTGGCATATTCAAACCAAAGACATATGTAGCCAGCATCACATCTGATGAACCAGTCACATATAGTCAAGTTGTCAGTCACAAATGCTGGAGAGCAGCTGGATAAAGAGTACAATGTTCTCATCAATAATAAAATATGGGAGTTAGTTCACAAGCCAGATAATAAAAATCTAACAGGCTGCAAATGGACTTTCAAATTAAAGAAAAATCCTGATGGTCAAGAAATAAATACAAGGCGAGGTTAGTAGCTAAAAGCTGCACATAATAAATAAGTTTGATTATACATAAACATTCTTTCCAGTGGTAAAACCAGCAACAATAAGGCTGATATTTACTATTGAACTGAAGAATCAATGGAGCATCATGCATCTAGATGTAAATAATGCTTTCCTCAATGGAACATTAATGGAAAAAGTATATATGCAGCAACCAGAATGTTAGGGAATGCGGAATGGATCGTTAAGGCAAAGTAAACAATAGAGGGGGGGGGTAAATAGTGTTTGTAAGAATTTAAACAAAATCTAAAACTAAAGTGAACTACGGGATGAATTAAACACCACAAACACAATCACAGACACATATTCAAACATAAATGCAAAATAAAAAGAAATAAAGATGCAGAAAAGGAAAGAATACACCGAATTTTATACTGGTTCGAATTGCTCCTACATCCAGTCCCACACAACGCTGGATTGTGCATAGTTTTATTACTATTTCCAATAGTCAAGTACAACCTCCTTGATTTCACGACTCATAAGGAGACACCGAGTCCTACTTCCTTGATTTCACGGCTCACAAGGACACACCAACTCCTATTTCCTTGATTTCACGGGTACGAGGACACTTTGATTCCTCTTTAATTCAACGCGAACAATGTTTACTCAACCCAAGCAATTACAAACATCCCTATAACTCTTCAATAGCACTTGATTTAGAGAGTAGAGAGTGTAAAGATAAGAAGTTTGATCAAAACAGGATTGAATTCGGCAGAGTATAAGTGTAAAAACCATAAAAATGATTAAGAATAATGGTGTAGAAAAACAGGATTGAATTCGGTTTTAACCCCTTTTTATAGAGTATGAAAGGTTGCAGCTGTTTTGAATCGTTTCAAATAGTGAAAAGACACTTCTTTTCAAAATTCGAAAAAGTGACAGTTGTATGTCGACTTGTTGTTTTTGGTATGTCGACATACCCTTGTATATTTTTGATTTTTAAAGCATTTTTCAAGTGTTTTGATATGAAAATGATTCTGGAAATTCTTGAGTAAAAATCTAGTGTTGTAAATTAATATTATATGATAGAAAAACATAAATTTAGACTATATAAATATATTTATAAAATTATAAGGTTTTAAACTATATAAATATAAATATAAGAATATAAATATAAAGTATAAAAGTATATAAAACTTAAGTTTGAAAAACAAAAAAGTATAAAAATAGAAACAAATAGAAAAATAAAATAGAGAGGTTGAGGATAGAATCGAAAATTAGAATTTGAAAATTAGAATTAGAATTTGAACCTGGAGTGCTATTTAGGATCTTACAAAATCTAGACTCTATAACTATATTAATCTTGAACTCTTGAAATCTTGATTGCTCATGAGTCTTGAAATTTCTCTGATCATTGAATCTCTATCATCTTTAAAACTGTACAGTCTTCAGTAACATTTCCTGTATATAATTCCTGCATATATATATATATATATATACATACATACATACATACATACATACATACACACACTCTATACAAAAAGTGTTAGCATATATTTTATAATCAATGATAATTGAAATAAGGTTGTTATCATCAAAACTCCATTCTCCTACAGTCTCCCCTTTTTTGGTGATGACAACCTTTTGTAAAATATCATACCTGTATATACATGTTGATGATGTTCTTTCTAATACTCCCCATGTCTGTAAGAATCCTATAAACTATGCCTATATTTTATAATTTCTCCCCCTTTGGCATTATCAAAAAGAAATCCTAAAGATACTCCCCCTAAATTGTATAACTCTATGAATAGAATATAAGTAACTATCCAACAATATTCCCCCTTAATTAATCATTCTTTATATTTTGAAGAGAGATAACTAATTATAAACGACAATTTTATTAGACACAACTTTGTACAACTACACAGATTTATATATACTCATACGATACATCGTAAAAACGTAATACAACGAGAATCGAAGAAAACCTTAATCACTAATTATTTTTAACAATGGGAGATTTGTGAATTGGACAGTTGGGATAATGAAGATAAAATTCTCCATTCCTTTCAATCATATTCCCATTTTCGTCAAATAGAATCTCTCTTACACATTCAACGTTATCATCTTCGTCCGTAATCGTTGGTTGAATCTCTTGTTGTTCTTCCTCCTTCATTATTTCTTCTTCCTCTTCTGGTTCTTCTTCAGGTTCTTCCTCCTCTTCCATGGCTTGATTTTCATCATTAATGATAATCAGATTAGTCTCGTTATCCATTATAAACTTTAAGAGACTTCTCACTACTTTCCCTTGCCTATTTGAATCTGACTAATCCTAATTTGGAGTACTTGCATATCATCCACCATTTGCAGTAGTAATCCATTTTTTCTTCAATTTTGATCACCCTAGATAGCGAGATCGTTGAAACGGACCCTCAGATGGTCCAGCGTATGAATCAGAGTTGATTTGAGTATTTGGAATAGTGGAGGCCATTGTATTTTTCAATTTAGAGTTTTTATAGAGAAGAAGAACGAAAATGAAGAAGAAAAGTCGAAATAAAAGGTTTAAATAGTTGAAATAACTAACTTTTGGTGGGAATTAAATTTTAAATTTTTGGCAGTTATATGTCGACATACCAAAAATTCTATGTCAACATAGTCTTGTTTTATATTTTATTATTTTGATTTCTTATTTTATTCATATATATATATATATATTACTATATTTAATTATTCTGACTCCTTAATGAACATATGCCTAATTCTCTCCTAAATTTAGTGAATGTTGCTTCATTTAAAGGTTTAGTTAATATATCTGCAATTTATTTATCTGTTTATATAAATTCTAATGAAATCTTTTCTTTACTTACGTTATCTCTTAGAAAACGATGTTTCACATCAATATGTTTAGTTCTCGAATGATGAGTTGAATTCTTAGAAATATTTATAGCACTTGTATTATTGCAGTATATAGGTGATTTATTTATATTCAAACCAAAATCGTTTAAAGTTTGTTGCATATATATTACTTGTGAACAAGCCAGAGCAGCAGATATATATTCTGCTTTAGTTGTTGACAAAGATACAGTATTTTGCTTTTTATTGAATCATGATACAAGAGAATGTCCTAAGAAGTGGCATGTTCCACTAGTACTTTTACGATCGGATTTGCATCCTGCATAATCAGCGTCACAGTACGAAACTAAATTGAATGAATCATTCTTAGGATAGAACAATCCAAAATCTAATGTGTGATTTACATATCTTAGAATACATTTTACAGCTGTTAAATGAGTTTCCTTAGGTTGTGATTGATATCTTGCACAGAGACATACACTATGCATTATATCTGGTCTACTAGCGGTTGTATATAATAATGATCCTATCATTCCTCTATATAGTTTTTGATCAACATCTTTTGATGTATCATCTTTACTTAAAGCAATATTAGTTGCCATAGGTCTTGGTCTACCTTTTGTTGTTGTTAGATTGTATTTAATAATTAAATCTCTCGCATATTTTTCTTGATTAATAAATATTCCATTCTTTAATTGTCAAATTTGTAAACCTAAAAAGAATGATAATTCTCCCATATGGCTCATTTCAAATCCTTTGGTCATAATATTTGAAAATTCTTTGTTCATTTTTTCATTTGTTGACCCAAAGATTATATCATCAACATATATTTGTACTAGTTGTATATCTTTGTTATTCTTCTTGAAAAACAAAGTATTATCTAATTTTCCTATTTCAAAGTTTGATTGTAATCAATAATTTTGTAATTTATCATACCAAGCCCTAGGAGCCTGTTTTAATCCATATAATGCTTTCTTCAACTTATATAGGTGATTTGGTAATTTTTCATCTTCAAATAGGGGTGGTTGCTCTACATATACGTCTTCCTCAACAAATCCATTTAGAAAGGCATTCTTGACATCCATTTGATATAATTTGAAATTATTATAGTTTGCAAAAGCTAGTAAAATTCAAATAGCCTCTAGTCTTGCTATGGGGGCAAAAGTTTCATCGTAATATATTCCTTCTTCTTGAGTAAAACATTGTGCTACTAGTCGTGCCTTATTTCTTACTACCTTACCATGTTCATTCTTTTTGTTTTTATAGACCCATTTTGTTCCTATTATTGTTTTATCCTCTGGTCTAGGAACAAGTTCCCATACTTCATTCATAGTAAACTGATTCAGTTCTTCTTGCATAGCAAGTATCCATGAATCATCAGAAGAAGCTTCCTTTTGGATTTTTGGGTTCAATAGTTGATATAAATGCAATATTACTCATATTATTTAATTGATTACGAGTTCTAACAACAAATTCAATATCTTCTAAGATATTTTCTATAGGATTGTCTCTAAGCAATCTCATTCTTTTATTTGGTTGATTATCTTCATAATTTATTTCATTAATTTCATTTTCATAATCGTCTTCGTTGTTTTGAATTATACTTTTATAATTTTCACAAAAAGATAAGTTTAATGTTTCTTCTATAGTGTTGGTTCGAGTATTCAAAACTCTATAAGCTTTGCTTCTTTCTGAATATCCAATAAAAATTCCTTTATCGAATTTTGAAGCAAATTTGTCTAAATTATCTTTTGTGTTTAGTATAAAACATTTACTTCCAAATATTTTAAAATATGATACTTTTGGTTTCTTGTTATACAAAAGTTCATAGGGTGTTTTATGAGTTAAAGGTCTAATTGAAATTCTATTAATAATATAGCAAGCTGTTGCAATTGCCTCAGCCCAAAAATTCTTTGGTAAATTACTATCGGATAACATAGTTCTTGCACATTCTTGTATTGTTCTATTTTTACGTTCCACTACTCCGTTTTGTTGAGGAGTTCTTGGAATTGAAAAATCGTGGGTTATTCCCTTTTATTACAATATTTTCCGAAACTCTCATTTTTGAATTCTCCACAATGATCACTACGTATTATTTTAATTTTTAGTGATAATAAACTTTGAATCCTTTCAGAAAAAGTTTTAAATTGATCGAAAGCATCACTTTTATTTTTAAGAAACAAAGTCCAAGTGAATCTAGAAAAATAGTCAACTATTACATACACATTTCTGTTATGATTTATTGATTGAACTTGGGATGGACCAAATAAATCCATGTGTATTAACTCTAATGGTTTTGAAGTGGTAATTTCTTCTTTTGATCTAAATGAACTCTTCTTTAATTTTCCGAATTGACAAGCATCGCATAAATTATTAACTTTAAATTTCATTTTGGATAATCCTCTAACTGAATCTAATTTAGAAATCCTAGAGATGTGTTTGAAATTCATATGACCGAATCTCTTATGCTAGATCCAGGGATCACATGTATTGGCCATAAGACATAAATTATCATTGAGTATTTTCATACTCATTATATAAATATTTTTCTTTCTATCTCCTTCGAATATGACTTTTGAATCCCTATCTTCTATGAAACATTTATTCTTTTCAAAATTTATTTTATAACCTTTATCGTAAAGTTGACTTATACTTAGCAAGTTGTGTTTTAAATTCCTAACTAGTAAAACATCAGAAATAGTAGGAGTTTCAGAATTACCGGCATTGTCGATTCCAATGATGTATCCTTTAGAATTATCTCCGAAGTTCACCAATCCACCATCTTCATACTTCGGATTATTGAGTAGTTCTGGATTTCCAGTCATATGTCTCGAACAACCACTATCCAGTATCCATTTGTCCTTTTTCATTTCCACCAATTGCTTTCCAAAATTTGAATTTTCAACAACCATGTAACACACCCATTCAAGACTTGAATTTCCAACAAACACCTTTTCAGAATTTGAATTGCCAACGGACACTTTACCCATCTTTTCAACTTTTGAATTTTCAAAAGCCATAGATCTCATTCTTTTCTGAATTGAACAATATTTCAGTAGAGTACATGCTTCTTTAAAATTATTATATGCAGACTCTTTCAACATTGATACAATGCATGAATTGACATTAGTATTAACAGAGTTTCCAACATTTGCCATTTTACCAAAATTTCAAAAATCAGATTATGAATTTTTTGAAAGACCTTGGTCTGATACCAATTGTTAGGCAACGTGGAATGGATCGTTAAGGCAAAGAAAACACTAGAGGGGGGGGGGGGTGAATAGTGTTTGTAAGAATTTAAACAAAATCTAAAACTAAAGTGAACTACGGGATGAATTAAACATCACAAACACAATCGCATACACTAATTCAAACACAAATGCAAAATAAACATAAATAAAGATGTAGAAAAGAAAGAACATACCAGATTTTATACTGGTTCGGATTGCTCCTACGTTCAGTCCCGCACAATGCTGGATTGCGTAGAGTTTTATTACTATTTCCAATAGTCAAGTACAACCTCCTTGATTTCACGGCTCACAAAGAGACACCGATTCCTACTTTCTTGATTTCACGGCTCACAAGGACACACCAACTCCTATTTTCTTGATTTCGCGGCTACAAGGACACACTGATTCCTCTTTGATTCAACACAAACAATGTTTACACAACTCAAGAAATTATAAACAGCCCTATAACTCTTCAATAACACTTGATTCAGAGAGTAGGGAGTGTAGAGAGAAGAAGTTTGATCAAAATAGAATTGAATTCGACAGAATTTATAAAAACCATAAAAATGATTAAGAATAATGGTGTAGAGAAAAAGGATGAAGTTAGAGAAGAAGAGCTGATAAAAAAATCGGTTTTAACCGCTTTTTATAGAGTATGAAAGGTTGCAATGGTTCTGAATCATTTTAAACAGTGAAAAGACGCTTCCTTTCAAAATTGGAAAAAGTGACAGTTGTATGTCGACATGGTGTTTTTGGTATGTCGACATACCCTTGTATTTTTTTGATTTTTAAAGCATTTTTCAAGTGTTTTGATATGAAAATAATTCTGGAAATTCTTGAGTAAAAATCTAGTGTTGTAAATTAATATTATATGATAGAAAAACAGATGAAAACATAAATTTAAACTATATAAATATATTTATAAAATTATAAGGTTTTAAACTATATAAATATAAATATAAGAATATAAATATAAAGTATAAATATATATAAAACTTAAATTTGAAAAACAAAGAAGAATAAAAATAGAAACAAATAGAAAAATAAAATAGAGAGGATTGAGGATAGAATTGAAAATCAAAATTTGAAAATTAGAATTAGAATTTGAACCTGGAGTGCTATTTAGAGTCTTACAAAATCTAGACTCTATAACTTTATTAATCTTGAACTCTTGAAATCTTGATTACTCATGAGTCTTGAAATTTCTCTGATCTCTGAATCTCTATCATCTTTAAAACTGTACAGTCTTCAGTAATATTTCCTGTATATAATTCCTACATACACACACACACACACTCTATACAAAAAGTGATAGCGTATATTTTATAATCAATGATAATTGAAATAAGGTTGTTGTAATCAAAACTCCATTCTCCAACACAGAAGGCTACACACATGATTCAAATCTGGCATGTAAATTAAACAAGCAATCTATGGGCTAAAACGGACACCTAGGGTTTGGTTTGATAACTCAGACCAACATTAGCCAAAATTGGGTACCATCCTACAAAATCTTATAATTCTTAATTTACAAAAATAATAGTACTTCAACCATATGTTTTTGATATATGTTGATGACTTGATTGTTACAGATAACAATGAGAAGGAAATAAAACATATTACTAACTATTTGAACCAAGACTTTTCAATAAAAGACCAGGGCAATGTGTCATATTTTCTGGGCATTAAAGTGCAAAGGATTTCTGAATCAGAACTATTTCTATGTTAGAGAAAATATATAACAGAGCTACTTATAAAAACCGACATGGACAAAGCAAAGCCACATCCTACTCCTATGTTTCAAATCAACATTATTCCAAATTCAGGGGAGAAGCCATAAATAACACTAAACAATACAAAAGTGTTGTGGGAGCACTTCAATATGCTACCATAACACGACCTAACATAGAATCAGTGTTAACAAAGTTTCTCAATTTTGTAGGAGCCTAAAGTTGAACATTGAAAAACTGTTAAGAGGATCCTAAGATATCTAAAAGAGACAATTGATGTTGGACTAACACTTAAAGGAGGCAAAGATATAAATATTACTGGATATTCAGACTCTAATTGGGCTGCTGATCCAGATGACAGAAAATTTATCATTGGATATTGTGTATATATCGCTGAAAATCTAATATCATGGAGCTCCAAAAAGCAATCAACATTATCAAAATCTAGTGCTGAAGCAGAATATAGAGGCATAAATATTGTGGCTGGAGAAATTATTTGGCTACAGTCAATTCTCAGAGAACTACAACGAAATGCTTAGTAGGTTCAGCTACCCTCCAAGATGCATACATGAATAAGCAGCATGTGCTGCACACGTGCGAAGAAGGCCGGGTTGTGTGAACCAGGGAAAGCCCCTATCTGTTGTTCAGAAAATCAACACAGCCGAGGATGCAGTTGGATCGCTGACCCTAAAGCGCATCTTTTGGTCTTTCCACACAAGGTATCAAAATTCCCCCTTTTCATTTTTATTTAATTTTGTGTTACTAATTTCTAGGGTTTCCCTTCGCGAAATTTCTCTCCCTACTAAATTTTCACCTGTATTCTCCCCTCCTCCTGTCAGAAGAAAGTAAATTTTAGGGGTTGTTTTTAATTTTTCTGGGGCTTTATTATTCTAGGGCCGAAACTGTGAGCTTGTCGCCTTTTTATGGCATTTGAATGCCAAAATCCAATCGAATTGCTTCCAGATCAACTCAAAATTACTCCTTATCATCCAACAGCCGATCTTTATCGCGTTTCAAGCTCTAATTGTACCAAAAAAACACTGAAAAAGAGCGACGGCAATGATACTGGTTCAAATTCAAGCTCGGGTAATCTTAGAGTGATTACCGACCTCCCATCTGCATTGGTTTTTGAAATCTTTCACTGCCTTGATGCAAAAGATCTTGGGATCCTTTCCTGTGTATCAACGCTGTTTAATAGCTTAGCCACCAGTCATCTTGGTTGGAAAAAGTACTATTTCGATAGATGGGGGCCGCCTCCTTTGCCGTTGCCTGACAAGGAAGTGTCATGGAGAGAGGTTTTTGTGAAGAGGGAGCTGAGAACAAATAGTTTCATGGGTAGGTTTTTCTTGGATGTCCTTCATGGACACACTGAAGCTGTCCGCGCAGTGTTCGTGCTGCAGAGTTCAAAACTTATATTCACAGGTGGTTATGATTCGGTCATACGTATGTGGGATTTAGAAGACGGTTATTTGGTGTCTGCTTCTCGGCCTTTGGAATGCACCATTCGTGCCATAGCAGCGGATGATGGTCTTCTGATTGTTGGAGGAACAGATGCTTACATACAATGCTGGAAATCCGTTGAGGGAAACCCTAGAAATTTTGATATCACAGGTTTGATTGCTAACAACAATAGCGAATCTCGACTATGGGGTCATGACGGACCAATAACTTGCTTAGCACTAGATTCACAGAGGATTTACAGTGGTTCTTGGGATATGAGCATACGGGTGTGGGATAAATTGAGTTTGAAATGTCTAAAAAAATTTAGGCATGGTGATTGGGTTTGGTCTTTGGTTCCGAGAGGTCGTACCTTGGCTAGCACAGCTGGATGTCATGTTTACATATGGGATATTGATAATGAAGAGATTGTTGATTACATAAGCAATGCACATGTTGGAAATGCAAGCGCTTTGGCCAGAAGTTACTCGGCTGATCTGATATTTACTGGTGGAGAAGATGGTGCAATTCACATGTTTGACGTGGGTAGCTGTACTAGGCATTATAATATTAGGAGGCTTGCTAGTTGGAAACCGCACTCTGGACCTGTTAATTCGCTTGCTTTCGAGTTTCCTTGGCTTGTATCATCATCAAGTGATGGGAGGTTATCACTAATCAATATAAGAAAGTTGATTCAAGGTTATAGAGGTAAAAAAATTGGTCAGTGTGCTATAGAGCCACCTCAGAGAATGCTTCATGGAGGTGTAGAGAATTTGTTTTCTGTAGCTGTTGGTGCAGATAGAATCGTTTGTGGAGGCGATAAGGGTGTAGTCAAAGTTTGGAATTTCTCACAAGCTTTAGAAATTGAGAAGAGGGCTCAGGCTTTAAGGGGTATTAGACTGGAAAATAGAATGAGACGCAGAAAGGTACAGACTGAAATGAATGGAAAAAATGGTAGGTTGGAGCAGAGCGTGGTGGCTCCGAAGAAGAATGGAATTTGGGTTGCTAAGCAGCTTGATAGGAAATCTTGAATTTGGATAATTGATTTTAGGTAATTGGTCATTTATTTATGAAGTGTTCGTTACTCTTTTATGTAGTATGATATTATTTGCACTTTAAACTGCTGTTGTTGAACATAATATCTTCTTTTCCCAAGTACGAGTCTAAATGCTATGCTTGCAAAAGCAATTGAAATCTTTGATTTTTATTATATTTGATACTATGTTTTGTTTTGATTTGTTTTTGAAGGGAGTGGTTAGATGTAAACTTATCAGTCTTGGGCATTTTATTTTGACAGAATCGAAGTAAACGTTGTAGTATCTTTTCGGACGTGGCTTATCCTCCGGCAAAATTAGAATAATTTTTGATTTCATGTGCTCAATCCTCACGTCAGTTGTCTCTACTGGTTGATGTTGATTATAGATTTGTAACATAGTTTCAATTGATTTTATTTTAGTAGGGCTTTCAATGGCCATCTATTTAGATAACTGTGGAAGAAATGATAGAACTGAAGTTCAACATCTTTAATGTCGTTGAGACTTTCATCTGGGCACCTCCAATGTTTCTGGAGAGAAGTACCGACCACTGTTTGGAACTACTCAGCAAAGTCAGATAGTGAGAATTCTAAGTTGGCAGTCTGCCTTAATCCCTGCCCAATTTCGAATCGGAGCGGAGAAAATGCAACCTAAAATTGCAGGAAACGCTGTGAATGTTTGGTTAGTTTGGTTTGGTTTACATGATGATGAAAATTGTTTATAAAACCAATAAAAAACGAAAATCAAACCAAATTAACTTTATTAAGTTTGGTTGATTTGGGTGGTTATCCTCAAACTAAAATTGTTTCACTGTGATTTGAAATAAGCTATAATTATATGATTCCTATGTTTTCTAAAGTAATTTTGATGTATATGCGATTATAAAAATTTACTTGGATAACTAAACGGACATAATATATTCATAACATTGATAACTTTATAAATATTATAAAAGTTTGGTCAAACCTATAACCGAAAAAAATATTTTTCCAAGTTGATTATAAATGGATTTAATTTTAAAATAAAATATAACCAATCGAAATAATTTAATTTGGTTAATGCTCATCCCTAATGTTTGTTAGTAGGATTGTTAGATTAGCAGACCACTCAACTATGCATGGGTTGGAAGCGGGGCGATCAAGTGAACATGTTCTATTTCGAAGTACTTGCATAAACATTGTCCTTAGCACACTAAGTTCCAATTCAAGCGTATCAAATAGCTGTAAAGAAAAAAGTTGCATGTATATTATTTAAATGACTATGGCTTTAAGCTGATGTCTTATATATCAGTAGGTGTATGCTAAACAGTAAACATGAGCTAGAGGTTAATAGCTTAGGCGGAGAATATTCAAGATTAATCGAAGCTAGATTTTTTTGATAAACTCATGCATTTGGATAAAATTATAGTATTTTATCCTAGGATTAACCAATCCATAATGGGATATCATGCATCTAGTTGGATTTAGAAGCAACCATGAAGACAAAATTGCTAAAACAAATATTTTAATGTTATAAACATTTATATATGAATACTGTACTGACTTAGATTTTTTACAATTCAGTATTTAATGGATTTAAATATTCAAACGATTGATTTATAAATTTAATGATTAAATTAAATTTATATGATAATTAGAATATTGTTATGCTAAAATTTATGAATCTTGAGTTTAAAACGAATTCAAATTTATTTCAAAGCTTATGTAAAATATTATCGAATAACAATGATAATGATAAACTTTTATTGATGAATTTAAATGTTTTGAAATCGATTAATAATAATTCGATGTTGTTGGCACATGAATATAACATTTTTGCAAATTGTTTTAGATTTCGACGAAATCTGTTGCATCAAATTTAGAATAGTAAATTATTGTACAACGCGAAGTTACATAACGATCAGGCGTTTTATGTGATTGTGCGAGCTCAAAGCGCGAAGTGAAATTAAAATAGAATAAAATATTAAAATAACCTTCTGTGCAAAATCATCATCCGTAAGACCAAATCCATCTTTCTTTCCCTTTAAAATTCGTTGGAACAAAATTTGAAGCTGTCACAATATCTCATCTTCAATCAATTGTTTCAGGAAAAATACTTAATGAAATCAAAAGATTTCATATTCCGTTGATCTCTTGTGGTCAAGCGCTTCACACTGTGTGTTATATTGCGCATGTGGCGCCGGTTGTGGGTATTCGACCTGACATAGTTGATGACTAGGTTTGGATCTAGGAAATGATTTAAACAGTGATTGAGGATGGCGATGTTTTTTTGGGTGGGAGGCAAACCTTTTAGCACCGACGATTGGTGCTTTGATCGATGATGGTGACGCATGATATTTTCTTATTGTTTATTATGTTCTATCACTTTCCCCCCTGATGGATTGCTGTCAAGAGTGTCATGTCGAGAGCAAATAGTTCATGTAGAGGAGTTTGACAGAGGTTACAATGTGTGATTTTGTGGAAGATAAAGGAAGATAAGGTAGAAGGAAATGGCGGGTCATTTTTGTGTCCACAGTGAAGAAGGGGGGTAAGTGAGAGAATATGATTTGAAACGTGGTTAGGTCAATACTTAGCAATTTATTAATAATTAGTGTTCATGTATTATAATCCAAAAATTTATAAATGTTGTATCTTGTTCATACAAGCTCCGACTAAGGCATCGTCTTCCTTGTTGGATTCGTATCAGCGAAAACTATGCGTAAGAGCTGGATTGGATGCATTCTATGTTAATACCTTAGGTATTGATTTGATGATTACAACCATATAAATATTACCACTAACATATAATTGTGCAGTTATATCAGATATATTATGAAGTCAATTATAGAGATAAACAAGAGTACAAAAGAAGGTCAAACTGAGCAGTAGAAGAATAACAGAGGAAGGATAATCTGAACAATTGAAAACCAAAGCCTATTAGAAAAGAATGCTAAATGGAAAAGGTGTTTGAAGTGATGAGGAGTTGGTTGAACCTTTGAATATCTAGTTAAAGATCACACGGCAATTATACTTGAAGATAATCAACCATTGACCTCAACTGAATCACTAAAATCCACAAATATAAGGTAATTTGAAGTGCAGAAAGTTTGAAACACCTATAAATGTTGCAAAACACATATATGTCGATATATGAGTATTGGTATGTCGACATATAACGAATATACCTATTTTCAAATTTAAAATGAGAAATTATTTCCCATCATCCCTTCACCAAAAGACACATCCCTTCGACCACTATTTAAAGGCTCCTGGAAACGAATTTTTCACCATTTTTCACATTTTCTTCTGCTCCTCCATATATTCTCTATACAAATCCATTGAATAAAATCCTATTATTCTTGCAAATGCATTCTCTTTCACTCTAATTCTTCATTGATTTGCAAGCCACACAAAAATCAGAGAGATGTACTTGAATATACATTATTCTCTCTTTGATTTCATCCAATTTCCTCAAGAATTCAAAGATATATTGCCGTTGGAGGTCTATAGTAATAGGATCATTGTACCAAATCTGTAAGAGTCTATATTGAAGATATGACTATTTGTCATTGTTTGTTGCTGTTAATAAGGAGAAGGTGTATCTTATGGCACGGAAAATCAAGACTGTAAAGGTGTTTTTGTCACCCGTAGAAAGCATGCGATTATAGTGAAATTCTGCACGGTGAAGTGCAGGATTGGATGTAAGATTGGTTAATCCGAACTAGTATAAAAATCCTAGTATCATTTACTTTTCTGCATTTCATTATATTACTTATTTATTTTTTGATAACTTATTTCTGGTTGCAATTTGATTATATTCATATGTAAGTATTTATTACACATTTTACCCCTTTTAGTGTCTTAATATCCTTAAGATTCATTAACACTATGTTATAGACACCCCAGTTCCCCAACAATTAGTATCAGAGCACTGGTTTTTGAAAAATATAAATGGCTAGCGACACTAGTAACACTTTTATTAATAATTTCATAGAAGGGCAATCTACCACTAGACCCCATATATTTGATGGCAGCAATTATGCTTATTGGGCTTAAAGGATGAAATTTATTTACATTCTAATGGTTTAGATATTTGGAACATTACCCAAATAGAATACATAGAGCCTCAAACTGAATATTCAAAATGGACATTAGGCCAAAAGACACAAGCACTCAATAATTGTAAGGCTGTGAACATTTATTTTGCTCTGTAAATAAAAATGAATTTAATCGAGTGTCTATTTGTAATTCTACACTTGAAATTTGGAGAACACTGAAAGTCACACATGAAGACACCCGTAAAGTAAAATAGACAAAGATATCATGCTAACTCACCAGTTTCAACCCTTTCAAATGAAACCAAATGAGTCTGTTTCTGATATGTATTCTAGATTTCAAGATGTAGTACATGCCTTAATATCATTAGGAAAGAAAATTATTGAAGAAGACCAAGTCAGAAAGATCTTGAATTCACTTCCTAGTGAATGAGACCAGAAGACTCTGGCAATCGAAGGAGCCAATGATATTAGTACTATGGCAATAGAAGAATTAGTTGGTAATCTAATGTCCTATGAAGTAAAGTTGCAGGTTAGAAAAGAGAATCCGAGAAATAATAAGAAATCACTGGCACTTAATGCTATGATTGATAATGATGAACCAGATGATGATACTGTAGATGATTATATCGAGTTTATTACCAAGAAGATCAAGAAATTCTTGAAGTATTGGATTACGAAGGAACTTCAATAAACTAACAACAATAATTCTAGAAATGGAAATGTTGTTAAATGTTCCGAATGTGATAAACCCAGTCATTTGAAAAGAGACGATCCCAACTTGAGAAAATCAAAGAACATTTCAAATAATTTCTACAAGGAGAGGAAACAAGCATTCAATACAACATGCGATGATTCATTATCAAGTGATAGTGATTCAAAAACAGAAAAGACCAACATATGCTTTATGGTAATGGATGACCAGGTATGGAATTTTGATAAAGAAATTACTATAGTTTTAAATGATATGCATTAAAGATATGAAATACTTATGAAAGAGTACGACAATAGTTTTGCAGAAATAGATACATTAAAAATATCCAATAAAAAGTTGAGTAAAGAAAAATAATGTTTAGAAGAAGAAATTAAAAGATTTAATGGTCATAAAATTGGAAAGGATTTAACAATTAGAAGTTTTGAAAAAACTTAAAAGTGAAATTAAGTCCTTAAAATGAGAAAATATTTCAATGAAGTCATGGATCACTGATTTGAATAACAAAATAACATCTCTAGACAATATTATTCTTAACCATAATAGGAATTTTGATAAAATGAAAATTGATATTGATAAATTTAAATAAGGGAAGGATAATCTAGAAAAATTATTATCTACGTCTAAACACACTAAGAATAAACATGGACTTGGATAAACCCCTAAGGCAAAATCAAAGAAAAATAGTACTCAAAGTACTAGGTTTGCTAAAGCTACCAAGTTCAAACCAAAACCAAGGAAATTAAAGTTAAATCCTCTAAATAGGTTCATTAACTTATGAGTTTCAAAAAGGTTGGATAGTGCTGAAAAAGAAATATATATTGATAGCTTTATTCATAAGGTTCATTAATCCAATAATTATATTCTGAAAGGGCATTCAAACTCTTTATGGGTTTGGCATTCCAAAACTTAACCATATGGACCCTAAATTAAAAAGGGCACCAATGTGCATATTTTTATAAAATTTCAAGTACCAAATAACCGATGCTCAAAGCATATGACCAAAAATCTATTGAACCTTGGATAAATATGAAAAGCATTTGTTATTGGCATCAACAAAGTCAGTAATTCTAAATCTCATTATTTGATAAATTTATTTTATACTTTGAATTTATTTGGCTTCCCCTATTGTGTTTCATTTATATACATACTCTACATATTGTCTAGGAGTAAATTAAACAGTTCTTTTTACCCTTATTGTTGATGACAAAGGGAGAGAAAGGGTATAGATATACTAGCCAAAATGATAGGGGGTGCACAAAGTAAGGGGGAGTCAAATATAAAAATATTATATTTTATCTCTTAAATATTTGTGTGTTTTCCATCATCAAAGAGGAGGATATTGTTAATACCTTAGGTATTGATTTTGATGACAACAACCATACAAACATTACTACTAACATATCCTTGAGTTGTGCAGTTATATCAGATATATTATGAAATCAATTGCAAAGATAAACAAGAGTACAAAAGAAGAATTATAAAGTAAGGTTAATCAGAGCAATAAAAGAATAACATAGGAAGGATAATCAGAACAATTGAAGATCAAAGCCTATTTGAGATGAATGCTACATGAAAAAGGTGTTTTAAGTGATGAGTAGTTGGTTGAACCTTAGAATATCTTGTTAAAGATTCCTTGGCAATTATACTTGAAGATAATCAACCATTGACCTCAACCGAATCACCAAAATCCTCATATATAAGGTAATTTGAAATGCAGAAAAGTTGAAACATTTATAAGTGTTGCAAAACACATATATGTTGACATATGAGTATTAGTATGTCGACATATAACTAATTTCCAGATTTTCAAATTTAAAATGAGAAGTTATTTCCCACCATCCTTTCACCGAAAGACACATCCCTTCAACCACTATTTAAAGGCTCTTGGAAACAAAAAATTTCACCATCTTTTCACATTTTCTTCTACTCCTTCTCTATATATTCTCTATACAAATGATTGAATACTATCCTATTATTCTTGCAAACCCACTCTCTTTCACTCTAATTCTTCATTGATTTGCAAGTTACACAAAGATCAGAGAGTTGTACTTGAATTCACATCTGTTGACGGCAAAAAATGTCGTAAACACCCAAGGTTTGAACTACTTAGGAATTATAGTCTTGTCGTAAAAGTAAGTGCGAAAAGTAGTAAATAACACGAGAGATTTATAGTAGTTCGACCTCGTGAGAGACCTACGTCCACTTTGGAAGAGTCGTTGGAATATTATTAATAACAAAGAGTTACAAGGTTGAGAACATCTCACGACATCTCTTTACATACATTTCTAAGTTATATGATGTCATAATTATCATATATTAATATTATAGGAAAAAGACACTTTTGCCCTTCTTCTTCCTCAAAGTGGAGATGCCATTAAAGAGGCTATTTGGAGCTCTCTAGAGATGTCAAATCACTAAATTCCAACCCCTTTGAAGTATGAGGTCAAGGGGTATTTATAGTGGAGTGGTTAGGTGGGAGTAGGTGGGAGTTTGTAGGAGTAGGTAGAAGTGTAACGACCCAGATTTCTGGTAGTCAGATATTTAATATATTTTATTTAAAATATCAATTTAGAATTTTAGATGAATTTACAATATATAATTCGTTTATTAAATATATATGGGCGTATAATTTATATATAATTATAAATTGAGCTGCCACGTCGTGGCAGTTCGTAAATTTCGTTTTGAACTTCAATTGAATATACTGAATCCATTTCAAATCAGAATTCTGCGAAAAACAGAAACGTTTGAGTCGATTTGATTATAATTTTCTAATGGAAGAGGAAAGTAGAGATGTCAGCTTATGGATTGTTAGTTATGGCTGATTCAAACTTATGAAAAGTCGCTATAGAACTGTTTTTAAATTATAACGATTTATTTTAATATAAAAGGTTTTATATAAATGAGAGGTCATTTAAACCCAAAACTTTAACCGTTGAGTTTTAAATTCCATCCTGTTTAAAATTGAAAATGTTGTTCATAAATACGATGATATTTATTATCGTTAATTTTAGCTGTTTGAAATTTATTCATATTGTAACAAGGTTATATGAGATTTAACATAACAACCACAAAGCTGTGTACAACACAGACCACATTTTCGACATATATACACCCAACAGCAAAACAAATACACATCATACTTGTACAATACAAATAAAGGCTGATCATGATTCATTCATCAAAAAACGAGAATATATATATACATATATATATATATATATATATATATATATATAATAAAAACTGAAACGTATATAACATGGAATTGGAAAAGCAATATATTCATATAAGCTGTTTGTATAAATGCACAACACAGAAAGAAAAAATATACA
Organism: Allium sativum; assembly: GCA_030737875.1. Taxonomy (NCBI): domain Eukaryota; kingdom Viridiplantae; phylum Streptophyta; class Magnoliopsida; order Asparagales; family Amaryllidaceae; genus Allium; species Allium sativum. The sequence goes on from CM060926.1 coordinate 329,939,495, forward strand.
TATTTCGTCTGTACGATACACACATAAATAAAACATATACATCCTTGTTTGTACAAATGCAAGGTAAAATGAACATAGGAATTCATTTCTTTTAATTCCAGCATGTATTGTTCCTTTCAAGGAATAGTAGAACGCCATGTTCCCATATGAATGGTACATAGCCACACATGGACAATGCAGAACTAGGGAAAGAAACTGCTACAGGAATAGTAAACCGAGCCACCTCCATAAGCATTGATCTGAAGCTGTAAAAAAATAATATGAAAACAGGAAAATTCGAATAGTCTATTGTACTTGAAACTGAAGTTTCCAACGCAAAATACAAAATAAATTACTAACAGCTAAGAGGAAATATAGCCTAACGGCTATAACAAATAAGCATATTCATACATCAAGTCCATAAACAGCTAGGAAGGGAATCTAAGCAAAAAGTTTGATGAACAGCTCAAACCAGTACAATACATAGCTGTATTTAAAACAGATATATATATTCATACATCAGATCATATGTGTTGACAATAAACATCTAAGAAAAAGAAAGTAAACAGCTAAAATTAAAGTTGCAACAGCTAGAAGAAGGCAAGACAATTCATTTTAAATCAAATATGACTCGCCCTTTTCAAGAAATAGTAAAATCAAGATTTTTCTCCATAGGTACAGTAAGGAAACATAATAGGAACAACTAATCTATGTGTATAGTCATACATTTATTCTACAGTTCAATGAGCAGTTAAGAAGAAAACAAAATTTGTATCATCAAAATTTACAGGTGAATCGAAAAAAGATATATATATATATATATATATATACAGTCGATTTCTTATACGAATCCACTACTGTCATATATTTAAAATGGAACACTGAATCTATACAGTTCAAATCTGTATTGAATAAACAAACCATGGCGTAAATCTCATATAATATTTTTACACAGTTCGACCATGTTCAGTGGGAATATATTAACAGTACTGGAACCCCAAATCAATTCAAAATCTCTGTAAGACCGTCACGCAACATCAACCTCAAGTCACCAGTACACAGTCTAGAAAAGAAGAAAACCCCAATGACCTAAAGATACGGTAGCCGAAGCTACCTAGGACAAGCTTTGATAGACATTGATTCTATCTTAATCAACTATACTATAAATAGAGGTGTCACCCATGAGTATTGCATCAAAATGTAGAACCATACAGTAAACAAGAAAATGGTTCGAACTACTTAAAGAAAATCAAAACAAAAATTTAGTTAAATACTTACCTGTACTTGGAGACGCATGCAGATCCGTATAAGTTCCGATGGATCCATTGATGCTTCGGTTCAAACCGTGGGCTTAGGGTTTGGAAATCTGCAACGATAAGACCTCCTGTTGGTGTCGACGATCTGTAGCGGATCTGGATGGCTTGGAGTGGGTCGCGATGAGGCTAAATCCCATTTTGCCCGAAGGAAGAAAAGGGAAATAGGGATTTGATTTCGGCCATGGGTGAATTTTCTGGAGACGTTGATTTTTGGTGGAGGCGGTGAATTGTGAGGATGGGTATACGGTAGGAGGGTTTTAACGGGTAGGGGATGCGGCCGAACAAGTAAGGGTTAAAGCCCATTCAAATTTATAAATTTAAGTTTAAAAGTTTAATTACTTTATCAAATTCGTTTATACGATATCTGGCACATCCGAACAGATTTAAGCATGGTTGGCCTCGTTGGAACCGTAGAAACGAGAAGATCGAGATGGAGTAGTGTCAGTCAGGACAAGAAGCAAGTAGAATTTTTAACTAAATTAAACCGTTGTTTAATTTAATTGAAAACTAACGTTAATGACCAAACCAAACCAAGGTGAGTTAAACTCACTCAGTTTTTGTCATTTATATTTTATATAAATTGGGTTTTTATTTTGTGTGCTCTGCTTGCCAATGGTTGACTGTTTGCTAATTATATATTTATTTGCTGATTTAACTGATGAAATTAAACCGTCATTTAATTTCAATGAAATACCAAAACGTTATTTTAATGGTTGGTTCCAAAAAAGGTAATTTACCTTATTGGTCACGTTTATCAATAAACGTGTTTAATGGTTTGGATTGTTTGATATGTTTGAATTGTTCGATCTGTTTGAATTGTTGATCTGTTTGAATTGTTTTAAACTGTGTCGAGATAATCGTTTGTATACAGGGAAGAACAGGTTGGAGGGATCCAACCTGATTCCTCAAATATGTTATTTATTTTCATATTATCATATATGAACTGTCATGATTGGGTTATTGATTTTAGTAGGGATCATTGACTGAAAAGTCAACATGTGTTGTGTTTTAACCAATGGGCTATATTGGTTGAGTAATCAGCAGTAAATAGCCTACAAGTAAATCATTTTGTTTATATTGATTTACTGTTAGGTGAGTCGATATAACTAAAATAAATTTTTATAACTAAAGATAGATTTTGAAATATATATATTTTTGAATAAAACTTATTTAAATAGGAAATAAATATGTATGTTTATAATTAAGTGTAAATGGATTTTATCTAATGTTAATTAGATTTGTAAATGTGGGAATAAGGAAATTAACCTAACAGTTAAATTTGAATAATTGTTTTGTTGAAAAATAATTAAATGGAATTATGTATTTAAATTAATTATATTAATTAATTTAAAGGGAGAATAATTTGGAATCGGTTAATGATATAACAGTGTTTGGAGTTGACTAAGTCAACCGTCTTAATTGGAATGATTATTAAATTTGTTTGTTTTGAATTAACCTAATAAAATGGTTTAAAGAATATTGTTTAATTTTATTTAAGTTTTAAATGAGAAATTCATTGAAAAAGTAACTGAAGTTGAAAATCAAATATTGGTTTTGGCTTGCAACTTATATTTATTGCAAGGTATGAACTTTGTTGATCAAGGTCTGAGAGGTAACTAAAATACCCTAACTTGAACGACTTTGGGATTATCTTAGAATGATATGAGTTGTAATGGTAAATGTGGTTAATAAAATTTATTATTTCATTAGCGAAATGATAACGAAATATTTTTGGTGAAAATATATATAGAATGACGATTTCAAAGAGAAAGGGAAATAAAAGGCGTTGCATGAAATTATAACAATAATTTCAAGTTAAAAAGGGAAATGTAAAAGACGAGCTTTATTCTATAAGAGTAAGCGTGGAGTAATGTTTCAAGTAATGAAATAAAAGGTATTTCGTAATGTTGGTTTACGAGAAATAAGTTGGAATGATTTCCCAATATTATATGATAATGTGGTAAATGGTTTGAAAGTAAAAATAAAAAACTAAATATGATATAGGATTATCCTAAGAAATGAATTGGTTTAAAGAAGAATCTCATGTTAAATAAGAAGCGAGAAAACTATATTTATAATATCGAAAGACTTAAGAGTAAATTTACATTTGTTTAAATAAAAAGGCCAAGTGAGACCGAATACTGAACCAGTGAACTCACTGGATTGTCATGATTAAGACACTGTTTATTTTGATAGTTAAATCACCGACTATCAAATCTGTCCAAAACGATTGTTGTTACGGAAAGACCGAGATCAAATTTATATCCGAAAACCATTCCAACCAACAAATACGTAAAGATATTAGAGATGATTGAGATGGAACATTGATGACTGTGGATTTTCGTAAACGGAAGAACTGCTCATAATCTCTGCTCTACAGCCAGAGATGTACTGTGGTTCTGTCATGGTCGGGATCTACGGGTTGCAAGGACTTCTCACTACTAATCCATGGGGTGATTCCTATATGAGATGCAGTAGGAGAGTACCTTCGTTCATCCTGTTCCTGGATGACTTGTATGGACGAGTGTTTGACAGAGTATTCCCAAAGGATCACGTGTGTTGATTTTCCTCAAACGTGCTATATTTGGTTAGCTCCCAACTAGAGTATTTCTGTGGATGTCAATTGGTGATATCTGGCGGATCTGACAATGTGGCATTCAAAGTGAATGGTGGCCAGGTGTTGTAAAAGAAATTCAAACCTCAAGCCTCATCAACTGGGAAATGTCAGAAATCGGGCTGGCAACATGGCTATGTGGGTCGCTCCCATTATGGTGTATAATCACATATCTCGAGAAAATCTATTTGCTTCTTCTGGTTTTGATTGTATAATACAAGTAAAGCGTGAGATGCAAGCGTTTTACTAGATTCTATTTACTTGTATTTAGACATTATTATAATATCAGACAAGATATTGGTTTCAAAATGTTTTGGGTTATCATAAGGTAAAAATCATCCATATTTATGTGTGGATTTGGTCTTACGATTATCCTTTTCTTTGAAATATTTTAACTTAAAAATCAGTTTGTGTGGTACCCTTAAACTTAGTGTGTTTATCTCACTCTAGTTCACCAGACTGACCCGGTGTTTTGCAAATGCTTGGGTTAGCCCGGGGTGTACAGGTTCAGGTTATCGAATGCTGTGAAGAGACGAGCTAAAGGTGTTCAAATATATGATATTATATAGCTACTATTCTGCTGTGTGTTGTATACGAGGACAGGTTATTATAACTGTCCAGATGTGTGATGTGCTCTGATATTGTAAGTTTAATTTAAAGCTCTCAATAAAGTTATTTCTGTATTATCTTTTGTTCCGCTGCGATGTGAGACTCTGTGTTGTGTTTTATTCTTCTTCTTCTATTCTAATATTTCTTTCTTTCTTAAACTCACCCTCTAAATTCTTTCTAATAACGTTCCAATGTTTTCGATGTTTGGAAGGTCGGCATGAGTTACGGTAAAGGTATTTATGTCGATTTCCGGGGCTGGAAATCCCTGGGTCGTTACAGTGGTAGCAGAGCTATTGGTTTAGCAACAACCTTGGCTCTGTGGCGTAACTCAATAGAGATGGGATTAGTAACACCCTAGATTGAGTTTGAGTGTATATATATGAGAGCGTATTTGTAAATCCTATATAAAAATGTTTTATATGTTGTGTCATTTGATCAGTTCGACTTTGAACTAGCAACTGACACAATAATGTTTTATGAGGATGGCCAGATGAAATAATTTTGGCCATATTAGAAAAAGAATAATTTTATGATTGATTTTGAGTTGTTTGATTTATTTGAATAAAATTCGAATTAGACTATGAATTTGAAATGGTCTAATACAACTCTAATTTTTCATATATATATATATATATATATATATATATATATATATAAAGGGATAATGCTTGAGATAGAAATCAAAATTTGAGTTTGAAATGGCAGCGTATATAGGAAAAGTAAATAGTTAATCCAATATGAGTTTAAAACTTAACGTGGTTAAAAGTTGGATATTGGAATTAAAAATTGGAGTTTGAAAATAAAAGTGGTTTGATTTGGTTAATTGGATTGTGCATTGTTGATTGATTGTTTGTAAGATGGATTGAATAATCTCGTCAAATGATTTAATAAATAAGATAAATAAATTGAAAATGAAGATAATAGAATCCAAGGTAATAAATTTGAATAAAATAAATAGGAAATGAAACTAGAAGGATTTAACCAGTAACGGTTATTGGATATCGAGCTAAGTGCAGGCTGGAAACGAAAAGAGCTGCTAGTTGCCTTGGAATTTGAATTTGGTTGCCTGACAAATAGGTAAACCTTTATATTGTTGGTTAATGATTGACTTTGTACCTTGGAACCGAGTAGCCATTTGGTTTTGTTCTCTTTTGAGATGCGTAAGGCCAGAGTGGCAAATGTAGTTGGTCCGATCAAGCAATGTTGTGGAGATACCGACAAATTTTCGGAAATTCTATAATTTAGAAGTTTGACAAAAATTCCATAATTATTTTGAGAATAATAGAGACTGGAACATTCCTCTTACTTAGCAATTTCGAGGACGAAATTCTTTTAAAGGGGAAGTAATGTAACGACCCGGATTTCTGGTAGTCAGATATTTAATATATTTTATTTAAAATATCGATTTAGAATTTTAGATGAATTTACAATATATAATTCATTTATTAAACATCTATGGGCGTATAATTTATATATAATTATAAATCGAGCTGTGATGTCGCGGCAGTTCGTAAATTTCGTTTTGAACTTCAATTGAATATACTGAATCCATTTCAAATCAGAATTCTGCGAAAAACAGAAACGTTTGAGTCAATTTGATTATAATTTTCTAATGGAAGAGGAAAATAGAGATTTCATCTTATCGATTGTTAGTTATGGCTGATTCAAACTTATGAAAAGTCGCTATAGAACTGTTTTTAAATTATAACGATTTATTTTAATATAAAAGGTTTTATATAAATGAGAGGTCATTTAAACCCAAAACTTTAACCGTTGAGTTTTAAATTCCATACTGTTTAAAATTGGAAATGTTGTTCATAAATACGATGATATTTATTATCGTTAATTTTAGCTGTTTGAAATTTATTCATATTGTAACAAGGTTATATGAGATTTAACATAACAACCACAAAGCTGTGTACAACACAGACCACATTTTCGACATATACACACCCAACAGCAAAACAAGTACACATCATACTTGTACAACAAAAATAAAGGCTGATCATGATTCATTCATCAAAAAACGAGAATATATATATATATATATATATATATATAATAAAAACTGAAACGTATATAACATGGAATTGGAAAAACAATATATTCATATAAGCTGTTTGTATAAATGCACAACACAGAAAGAAAAAATATACATATTTCGTCTGTACGATACACACACAAATAAAACATATACATCCTTGTTCATACAAATGCAAGGTAAAATGAACATAGGAATTCATTTCTTTTAATTCCAGCATGTATTGTTCCTTTCAAGGAATAGTAGAACGCCATGTTCCCATATGAACGGTACATAGCCACACATGGACAATGCAGAACTAGGGAAAGAAACCGCTAAAGGAGCAGTAAATCGAGCCACCTCCATAAGCATTGATCTGAAACTGTAAAAAAAATGAAAACAGGAAAATTCGAATAGCCTAATGTACTTGAAACTGAAGTTTCCAATGCAAAATACAAAATAAATTACTAATAGCTAAGCGGAAATATAGCCTAACAGCTAGAACAAATAAGCATATTCATACATCAAGTCCATGAACAGCTAGGAAGGGAATCTAAGCAAAAAGTTTGATGAACAGCCCAAACCAGTACAATACATAGCTGTATTTAAAATAGATATATATTCATACATCAGATCATATGTGTTGACAATAAACAGCTAAGAAAAAAAAGTAAACAGCTAAAATTAGAGTTGCAACAGCTAGAAGAAGGCAAGATAATTCATTTTAAATCAAATATGACTTGCCCTTTTCAAGAAATAGTAAAATCAAGATTTTTCTCCATAGGTACAGTAAGGAAACAGAATTAGAACAACTAATCTATGTGTATAGTCATACGTCAATTCTACAGTTCAATCAGCAGCTAAGAAGAAATCAAAATTTGTACCATCAAAATTTACAAGTGAATCGAAAACAGATATATATATATATATATATATATTTATATATATATATATACAGTCGATTTCTTGTACGAATCCACTACTGTCATATATTTAAAGTGGAATACTGAATCTATACAGTTCAAATCTGTATTAAATAAACAAACAATGGCGTAAATCTCATATAATCTTTTTACACAGTTCGACCATGTTCAGTGGGAACAGATTAACAGTACTGAAACCCCAAATCAATTCAAAATCTCTGTAAGACCGTCATGCAACATCAACCTCAAGTCACCAGTACACAATCTCGAAAAGAAGAAAACCCCAATGGCCTACAGATATTGTAATGACCCAAAAATCCGGTCCAATTTGAGCTGACCAAAAACAGAAGTCCAACCCCAAATTAATCTGAAAATCAGGAAATTAATAGAAAGAAAACAGAGGGTGAGAAAGATAAGATAGAAACATAGAATAGAAGAAGAAGAAGAAGAAGAAGAACACAACATCATAGTAACACGAACCTCACAGCGGAACGAATAACATATAATATATATAACATAACTTGAAATATACATCTGTACTTGAATTACATCATTATCAAAGTACAACACTTACAACACAGCGGAAATAAACTATAGCTATATGATTCTGAAGCCTCCTGCTCCAGCTCTTTAAGTATCTGTAAATCCCGACTACTTGACTGCCCGTATAAAATTGGGCACCCAAGAGTTTAGGGAAAACAAAACAAATAAACTCCGGGTCAGTCATGGGACTGGTATGAGTAAAACTGTTAAAACAGTTTGAACAAGTAATTGATATCTCATAAGACCACGCCGTATAACGAACGGGTTTTTCCCTTATGAGAATCCAAAATATCTTTATATCAAAAACCTTTTGATATTATAATAATGTCTATCAACCACAATATAATAATCATCTAGCAGAAACGCTTTCATCTCACGTTCTACATATATAGTATACAATCAAAACCGTATGCACGTATTGGGTAATGGATTTCTAACTATGACAAGGTATGGAACCACCTTTCGCTAGTGTACCTCTAGAAAGGAATACACTGGGTTCAACAAGAACATCTTGCAACCCCGCCACACATGACCGACCACTCATTTCGCTTGAGTGTATCGAACGTATATCACCAATGGTTGGGATCAGCAACCGTTTCCCGAATGGGACAGCATCAACAATAGATTTTTAGAAGTAAATGAAATTCTAGATCAGGTGATTATACACCCTACTTCGGTGCGACCGACTTAGCCATGCTACCTGCCCGATTTCTGTCATTTACCGGTTGATGAGGCTAGAAGCTACGCTTTATCATCACATCAGATTCACTTCGAATGCCACATTGCCAGATCCATCGAAAATCACTAATTGATGTCTACAACAGTACATTACGTGTTTGCTAAAGAAGTTTCCTTCTCCGCTTCCACTCTTGGTACGGTTGAAGAAATCAATGTACGTGACCTTTCTGGAAATACTCTGTCAGACATTCATCCATACAAGTCATCCAGGAACAGGATGAACCGAAGGCACTATTCAGTATATCCATCTAAGGCACTGTTATCTAAGATTTATACAATAGCCTTTGCACTTTACTCCGTCTTTAATTATCTTTGGCATATATGATTCGCAACGCTTAAGCCAATACAGAGTGGTTCTTTAGATAATAATCCAACCGGTCTCTCCATATTAACAACGTTAAAATGGTCAAAACTTCGATAGTCTGTGATTTAACCATCAAAGAAAAACAAGTGTGCAAACAACGATATTATTTCCATATGGAAATTCTATCAATCAATCGTCAATCATATATATATATATATTCATATTTCCCTATTCCATTTTTCATCTCCTGTTTCCCTACATTCAACATTTCTTATTTTCTAAATTTAGAAAATATATGTTATTACCATTGGAAAACATTTCCATTTCTTGTTTTCTATATCAGAAAACATTGCTGGTTCTTATTTGGAAAACATTTCCAAAACTCCTTCATTGGACTAAAAAGATGTTTAGATAAAACATCGCTATGCCAACTCAAACCATTTCCTTTAATTACTAAATTCACTTAACCATCCTTTACTGCCGAACCTTAACCATTCCTTAGTTAAATACGAAGTCAATCAAGTTGGGGTAGAACTACCTCTCAGGCCTTAACTGAACAACATTTCTAACTTTGAAATAGGCAAAGTTCACTTTATATTTCTTTAACTAACTTCCTTACTTAACCTTTCTCTTCGAATAACTATATTTGATTAGCTCCTTTTTTGATTATCTCTATTTGATTAACTCTATTCGATTTACCCTATTGCATTCACTTTAACCGATTTACTTTATTTGATAAATTCTTCTCGAGTAATCCTTTTCGATTAATTCTTTCCGAATAAACTATATTCGAATAACTCATTTCGAATAAACTATATTCGATATCTCCTTTCTAATAAACTGTATTCGATATCGCGCTTCGAATAACTCATATTCGATTATCTCATTTGGATTACCTCGGTTTGATTAACTCATCTTGACTGACTCAACTTGATTTACTTGATTAACTCAACTCGATTCGATTAACTAGTCTCGACTAACTTGGTTCGACCAACTCGATTCGACTAACTCCTTTAGATTAACTCACTTCGACTAACTCCTTTGGATTAACTAACTTCGACTAACTCCTTTGGGTTAACTAACTTCGACTAACTCCTTTGGATTAACTAACTTCGACTAACTCCTTTGGGTTAACTAACTTCGACTAACTCCTTTGGATTAACTAACTTCGACTAACTCCTTTGGGTTAACTAGTTCGACTAACTCCTTTGGGTTAACTAGTTCGACTAACTCCTTTGGGTTAACTAGTTTGACTAACTCCTTTGGGTTAACTAGTTTAACTAACTCGATCAACTTGGTTTGATCAACTCATTTAACTTTGTTTGACTAACTCATTTGACAATCTGGTTTAACTAACTCATTTGACAAATCTGGTTTAAGTAACTCATTTGATTAATTCATTCCCTGAATAAATACTCCCTTTTAATAATTCTATTTATTTAACAAATAAATATTTCTTTTATCTATCCTATTTGTTTTATCAACATTTTCCCCTTTTATAAAACTCTATTCGTTTTATAAACATTTTCCTTTTATTTACTTTCGAAATATTTCCTTTTTATAAAATCTATTGATTTTTTAAAATCCCTTTATTTCAATATACATTGAAATAATTCTTTTTACATCCCAGGGTCTTTTTATGATATTAAAAATATCGAATCACAATGATCAACATCATTCTAACACACATAATCAAACAGATTATATATAACATCATATGTCACAATATATGAATCACAATAAAATAAATGTTGAGGAATCCAGTTGGATTCCTCCAACCTGTTTTCCTGCATCACAGATGTTAAACAATATAGATAACATCACTTTCAGTTCCATATGATATATTCTGTTAAACAGAATCAATATAGAAATTCAACTAACTGACTAGCAGTTCAATCAAACAGTCAACACACAGTCTATCAGCCAATATTTAATAGTTCTAAAAATACAACATGAAATTATAAACTGTTCAAAGTTAGTGAGATTTACTCACATTGGCAGTTCATCGTTAAAGAGCGATAAACTGTTATTTGATTTGAATCAAACAATTTAATTTGTCGTAAATTCAAACGAGCCTCAATCCACTTCCAGTCAGCTTCATGTGTTGGGCTCGTCCATACGATCCCATCCGATCCTGTTTCGCTGAATTTTGATACCGTACGAACAAGTTATTGAATTTACAAGTTTGAATGTCATTTAATTTAAATTAAATTTGAACTTGATTTCTTATTTGGGCCTTACCTTTATCATTGGGCCCAAGACCCTTCAATACCCTCTCCCACTTTATCCCCTTCTTCCCAACGCTAGACACAACAAATCCTCCACCGAATCATGTACATGAACGCACCTTTACACCCACGGTTCCCCTTCATCTCTCCTTCATTTCACCATTAATCTCCAAACAAATACAACCAACGTCCTTCTCTTTCAATTCTCCATCATCCCATACTACCTTTTACATAACTCGGTCCTTCCCTTACTATTCATGTGTATATACTCCTCCACCTTTGTCCGTTCTTCATCCCATTTCCACAATAAAAGCCACGCACCGTACTGCTTCTACCCAGTAGTCTTCAATACTCAATCGCTTCAAACAAACTCTCTTATACCCACTCCCTGTCGAATGGCCACATCCCCTCACTACATTTATCAAAATGATACCCCAGATCTAATATTCCTTCACTACTTTATTCAACACAGGGTCCAATGTACTACTGTTGTCTTGCACAATGAACCACGTTCTGCTCTTGGCCCGTTATTTTCTTCCATGCACCAACGCTTTAAGGTTCTGCTACATCTTTGTTGCCAGTATCCAAGCAGTCTCCACGGCTCACCATTCAACAAGGTAAACTTGCGCCACTGTTTCAGAACCCATGCAGTCCCCATGCACTCAGCCCCATTCATCGAACTGGAACCGAAAGCGGCCTCTACTTCAACTCCTCAGTCCCATCCACTTGTTCACGGCACAGCAGGAAATATCGTCCTCCTTCAACTCCCACTCACACTGCTAACCATCGATCTCCCCAAACCAGCAAAGCTCGAGCGCCCTTGTCTTCATCGTGATTAGTTTATGTTTTTCCATTGTCTCGTTTTGGGTTTTTTTTCTGGTTTGAGATATTTCATGGCGGCGCTGAAGAAGTGTTGGACTTCAGTGAAATAAATGAATTACGTTTAGAGTATTTAAGGGTATTATATAGGGTGGTTTCAACATTGTTGGAACAAGAGTAGCCTTTCATTTCGATCCATACATTTAACGAGTGACGTGTTGTTTTACATTGAAGTTGTGGTTGAGAGAATTTGGAAACGTGGCTTGTTTATGATCAGAGATTAATTAGGATATTTTTAATTTAAAGTTTAACATACCCTGTTACGTAAAATTCTGCTTACATACGGACAGAAATAAAAACACCATCATGACGAGCGAGGTGTCCCGACTCCAGAAATATAATAATACCGGTAGGTGAACTCATATTGTGAAACCCCAAGATTTGCTGATTAAGGGTGCAAAATACTCCAAATAAAAAGTTGCTTATTTAATAAATTAAAAATTATAGAAAATTTCTAAAAATTAAATTATCGTTATGTCTCAAAAGAACCTTGTCTAAATTCAAACCCGATCTCTAGTTATATGGAATAAACTGTTATGGTCGATAAACGATTCTATAGCGACTATTTTAAAATTTGATTTGGACATATCTCAAAATCTACACGACGAGATCCTAATTTTTCTCTTCCACTAGAAAGATATACACCACCATCTCCACAAGTTTCTTGTTTCACAGAAATCCGGCTTAAAACGAATCATGTACATTCAGTTGAAGTTCAAATCGCCAAATAGCGAACTACAACGCCATTTCAAGCTCGATTTTAATTATAATATAATTATATGTTCAAACTGTCGTTTATATAATATATTCGTTATTCTAATTCAATTCTAAACTGAATTAAATATCACAGATGATCCGGTCCACACCATATCGCCATTTCAGCCAATTCTGATTATTTCAGAATTAAATATATTATTTAATTTATTATTTTAATTAAATATTCATCATTATTTAATTCCACGACCACTAAATTCACTATATCACTATTTATAAAATTAAATAAATTAATTATAATACCTCTGCCAATGCGGGTCATTACAATCTTCCCCCACTTAAAATAATTTCATCCTCGAAATTGCTAAAAGGTAGAGGACGACCCTATCGACTGGTTAGAAAATATTTGTTCACTTCTTAACTTTAGTTTCAACTGAATCAATTTAATTTCAATTAAATATTAATTAATTCTTATCAACGAAAATTTTCAAAAATCCTGAAAATTTTCTAACACCTTAACTTTTCAAAAAATTTCGTCAACACCGCCTTTTTACTGGTCAATCATTCAAACTCCCACTCGCCTCTCTGGGCCATCTCCAACCCAAAATAAAATCAAACAGCCAAGCGGCTTGCCAATTCGGCTCATCAAATTCTCAAACCCATATATAATATAAACTGGTACCTTTTTGTTGGCATATTATTATATCCTTTCCACCTGTTATCAATTCAGCGGATACAAGGGTCATCCCAATCAAATTCAAATCTTCTTTTATCCACAAAACAACCATTCGCTTATATCCGAGCCAAATATCATTTCAACTCGAGTTTCTTCTCGATTCCCAACTCTTAACTTGATTATCACATTACACTTCAAATTTGAATCTCACAATCCAATTTGTCTTGTTATCATTCTAATTCAATCTCAGTTACCACTTTACTGGCTTTACTTTAATTCAAATTTGCTTTCACAAATTTCTGTTAAATTTGTTTTTAATTCAAACAGTCTTTCCCTGGAAGTTTTCAAACAGTTTACTCTTTTCAAAAATCAAAATTTCCTTTTGAACATATCACTAAGCCCTTAATTAATATTCCATTAGTTAAATCACTTCTTTATTTCTTTATCAATATTTGTTAACCAATATTTTCAATAACCATATTGGCCTTTTATGTTATTTGGAAAACATTTCCGAATATCGCCTTCCTTTATTTTCTAAACTTTAGAAAATATATGCTATTTATAATTGGAAAATATTCCAATTACTTATCTCTTTTCCGATCTCGTTTATTTCTATACTTAGGAAATATTCTTATATATTTCTAAGCTTACACTTATTTGGGTTAAAACGGATGTTGTGTAAAACATCGTTACGACAACCCAAATACTATATTCAACTAACTCTTAATCAACATTGATCTTCGAGCCTGAAATCTTACTATTTATTTGTTAATAATGAAATCAATCAAGTTGGGAGTATAACTACCTCTCAGACCTTGACTGAATAACATTTATAACGTCAAAACAGATATGACTACTTACTCGAATAATCAATACCATACAACTACTTATTCACTTTTAAACACGTATACGCTTCCTCTTTCTATTCTTACTAGATTTTATTCTTAGTCTTCCTTTTTGATTTTACTATTCTATTTCTAAGTTCGTTTCCTTATCGACTTCTATATATATATCGATACGTTGATTTCTAACTATCAAATTATCTTAAAAATATTTGAACTCCTTAAATTCCCAGAAAAATTCGTCATAACCTCCTTTGTACCAGGAGCATCGGGATATTTCAAATAGCCTCCCATGAACCTCACCAATCCAAAAAGAAAAGAAAAAGCCAAGCGCTAGCTGATACGGCGCATAAAATCTCATATATGAATTAAATATATACCTTTTTGTCGAGCATTCTATCTATACCTTCATACCTTATCCATACCTATCTCATGTATATTTATACCTGCCCAATCTATTTTAACTATACCTAATCGTTTTAACTCAATTCGTTAATTAATTTGTTAATTAACTCTTTAGTCTATTTCACTTTTATATTTGAACATGACATGTTCAAATATATTTTAACTTGCTTATTAACTAATTTGAATCCAAATTTCAAATTTAAGTTCTATATTCGATTTCGAATATCCATTTACAAATCCAATTCACATTTCAAAGTTCAATTTCAAATTCAAAACTCGATTAACTAATTCCTCTTCGACTTAGTTAATTCTATTCAATTTCTATTCAAATTTTATATCACTTCTATTATTCAAATCTATAGTTTAAATTCCATTTGAATTCTATATATTCAAATTCTATAGTTTAAATTCCATTTGAATTCTATATATTCAAATTCTATAGTTTAAATTCCATTTGAATTCTATATTCAAATTCTATATATTCAAATCCTATATTTGAATTCCTTTATATTTTCTATATTCAAATTCTATATTTGAATTCCATTTGAATTTCTATATTCAAATTCCATTTGAACTTCTATATTCAAATTCTATATCACTTCCATTGAATTTCATATATTCAAACTCCCTTTGAATTTCTATATTTAATTTCTATTTCAATTCCATTGAATTTCATATATTCAAACTCCCTTTGAATTTCTATATTCTATTTCTATTTCTATTCCATTGAATTTCATATATTCAAACTCCCTTTGAATTTCTATATTCAATTCTACTTGAATTCTCTTTATTCAAATTCTATATATCAAATTCTATATTATAAATCCCATTTTTAAATTCAACACAACTTGTCTTTCCCAAAACAAATTCAAAACAGTATCTCTGGTAGTAATTTGTCACTTACAACTCGAAAATGAATACGGATGATGCAGCTGTCATCATCGGAATCTATTTTCCAAGGATCGAAGTGAGTTCAATACTATAAAACCATTTCTAAACATTTCCACTTTGAAATTCATTTCAAAATATAATTCACACTTCTTGTAAAACAATTTAAAATCTCCCAGGATCTTAAATTTTCCTTTCTTTTAATCCAAGTCCATTTACAAACACTTATCCAATTTTTCAGAATTTTAATTCAATTTCTGGTTTAAAATTTCAGATTTAACTCATCTGATTTCACGTATTTCACTTATATGAACTCTGATTGGTTATTTACATAACCGTTTAATTTATAATCTTACTCGATTATAATAACAACCAATATATCCAATATATTAAAATTTTGTTATATATATATCTTCTCTATATCAAGACATACCTTGGGTAAACTTATTTTAATTTACCCTCTTTTCAAAACATATCGTGACGACCCATCGTATTCGAGTGTTTAGTAACTCCTACCGATACAGTGGATCAAACTGATTGACCAGAACTCATAAACAACTCAACCAATAAATCACCACAATATAAAACAATTTTTATATCAATAATAAATACGCTCACTCGTATATATAGACTCAACTCAATCTAGGGTATTGCTAACCCTATCTCTACCGAGTCACGCCACAGAGCCAAGGTAATTCACTTAACTTAAGCTCTGATACCAATTGTAATGACCTAAAAATCCGGTCCAATTTGAGCTGACCAAAAACACAAGTCCAACCCCAAATTAAACTGAAAATCAGGAAATTAATAGAAAGAAAACATAGGGTGAGAAAGATAAGATAGAAACTTAGAATAGAAGAAGAAGAAGAACACAACATCAGAGTAACACGAACCTCACAGCGGAACGAATAACATATAATATATATAACATAACTTGAAATATACATCTGTACTTGAATATACATCATTATCAAAGTAAAGCACTTACAACACAACGGAAATAAACTATACCTATATGATTCTGAAGCCTCCTGCTCCAGCTCTTCAAGTATCTGTAAATCCCGACTACTTGACTGCCCGTATAAAATTGGGCACCCAAGAGTTTAGGGAAAACAAAACAAATAAACTCCGGGTCAGTCATGGGACTGTTATGAGTAAAACAGTTAAAACAGTTCGAACAAGTAATCAATATCTCATAAGACCACGCTGTATAACGAAACGGGTTTTTCCCTTATGAGAATCCAAAATATCTTTATATCAAAAACCTTTTGATATTATAATATTGTTTTTCAACCACAATATAACAATCATCTAGCAGAAACACTTTCATCTCACGTTCTACATATATAGTATATAATCAAAACCGCAAGCACGTATTGGGTAATGGATTTCCAACTATGACAAGGTATGGAACCACCTTTCGCTAGTGTACCTCTAGAAAGGAATACACTGGGTTCAATAAGAACATCTTGCAACCCGGCCACACATGACCGACCACTCATTTCGCTTGAGTGTATCGAATGTATATCACCAACGGTTTGGGTTCAGCAACCGTTTCCTGAATGGGACAGCATCAACAATAGATTTTTAGAAGTAAATGAAACTCTAGATCAGGTGATTATACACCCTACTTCGGTGCGACCGACTTAGCCATGCTGCCTACCCGATTTCTGTCATTTATCGGTTGATGAGGCTAGAAGCTACGCTTTATCATCACATTAGATTCACTTCGAATGCCACATTGTCATATCCATCGAAAATCACTAATTGACGTCTACAACAATACATTACGTGTTTGCTAAAGAAGTTTCCTTCTCCGCTTCCACTCTTGGTACGGTTGAAGAAATCAATGTACGTGACCTTTCTGGAAATACTCTGTCAGACATTCATCCATACAAGTCATCCAGGAACAGGATGAACCGAAGGCACTATTCAGTATATCCATCTTAGGCACTGTTATCTAAGATTTATACAATAGCCTTTGCACTTTACTCTGTCTTTAATTATCTTTGGCATATATGATTCGCAACGCTTATGCCAATACAGAGTGGTTCTTTGGATAATAATCCAACCGATCTCTCCATATTAACAACGTTAAAATGGTTAAAACTTTGATAGTCTGTGATTTAACCATCAAAGAAAAACACATGTGCAAACAACGATATTATTTCCAGATGGAAATTCTATCAACCAATCATCAATCATGAAATTCTATCAATCAATCATCAATCATATATATATCTATATATATCTATATATTCATATTTCCTTATTCCATTTTTCATCTCCTGTTTCCCTACATTCAACATTTCTTATTTTCTAAATTTAGAAAATATATTTTATTACCATTGGAAAACATTTCCATTTCTTGTGTTCTATATCAGAAAACATTGCTGGTTCTTATTTGGAAAACATTTCCAAAACTCCTTCATTGGACTAAACAGATGTTTAGATAAAACATCACTATGCCAACTCAAACCATTTCCTTTAATTACTAAATTCACTTAACCATCCTTTACTGCCGAACCTTAATCATTCCTTAGTTAAATACGAAGTCAATCAAGTTGGGGTAGAACTACCTCTCAGACCTTAACTGAACAACATTTCTAACTTTGAAATAGGCAAAGTTCACTTTATATTTCTTTAACTAACTTCCTTACTTAACCTTTCTCTTCGAATAACTATATTTGATTAGCTCCTTTTTTGATTAGCTCTATTTGATTAACTCTATTCGATTAACTCTATTCGATTTACCCTATTGCATTCACTTTAACCGATTTACTTTATTTGATAAATTCTTCTCAAGTAATCCTTTTCGATTAATTCTTTCCGAATAAACTATATTCGAATAACTCATTTCGAATAAACTATATTCGATATCTCCTTTCGAATAAACCGTATTCGATATCGCGCTTCGAATAACTCATATTCGATATCTCCTTTATTTCACCATTAATCTCCAAACAAATACAACCAACGTCCTTTACTTTCAATTCTCCATCACCCCATACTACCTTTTACATAACTCGGTCCTTCCCTTACTATTCACGTGTATATACTCCTCCACCTTTGTCCGTTCTTCATCCCATTTCCACAATAAAAGACATGCACCGTACTGCTTCTACCCAGTAGTCTTCAATACTCAATCGCTTCAAACAAACTCTCTTATACCCACTCCCTGTCGAATGGCCACGTACCCTCACTACATTTATCAAAATGATACCCCAGGTCTAATATTCCTTCACTACTTTATTCAACACAAGGTCCAATGTACTACTGTTGTCTTGCACAATGAACCATGTTCTGCTCTTGGCCCGTTATTTTCTTCCATGCACCAACGCTTTAAAGTTCTGCCACATCTTTGTTGCCAGTATCCACGCAGTCTCCACGGCTCACCACTCAGCAAGGTAAACTTGCGCCACTGTTTCAGAACCCACACTGTCCCCATGCACTCAGCCCCATTCATCGAACTGGAACCGAAAGCGGCCTCTACTTCAACTCCTCAGTCCCATCCACTTGCTCACGGCACAGCAGGAAATCTCGTCCTCCTTCAACTCCTACTCACACTGCTAACCGTCGATCTCCCCAAACCAGCAAAGCTCGAGCGCCCTTGTCTTCATCGTGATTTGTTTATGTTTTTCCATTGTCTCGTTTTTTTCTTCTGGTTTGAGATATTTCATGGCGGCGCTGAAGAAGTGTTGGACTTCAGTGAAATAAATGAATTACGTTTATAGGATTTGAGGGTATTATATAGGGTGGTTTCAGCATTGTTGGAAAAAGAGTAGCCTTTCATTTCGATCCATACATTTAACGAGTGACGTGCTGTTTTAGATTGAAGTTGTGGTTGAGAGAATTTGGAAACGTGGCTTGTTTATGATCAGAGATTAGTTAGGATATTTTTAATTTGAAGTTTAACATACCCTGTTACGTAAAATTCTGCTTACGTACGGACAGAAATAAAAACACCATCGTGACGAGCGAGGTGTCCCGACTCCAGAAATATAATAATACCGGTAGGTGAACTCATATTGTGAAACCCCAAGATTTGCTGATTAAGGGTGCAAAATACTCCAAATAAAAAGTTGCTTATTTAATAAATTAAAAATTACAGAAAAATTCTAAAAATTAAATTATCGTTATGTCTCAAAAGAACCTTGTCTAAATTCAAACTCGATCTCTAGTTATATCGAATAAACTGTTATGGTCGATAAACGATTCTATAACGACTATTTTAAAATTTGATTTGGACATATCTCAAAATCTACACGACGAATTCCCGATTTTTCTCTTCCACTAGAAAGATATACCCCACCATCTCCACACGTTTCTTGTTTCACAGAAATCCGGCTTAAAACGAATCATGTACATTCAGTTGAAGTTCAAATCGCCAAATAGCGAACTACAACGCCATTTCAAGCTCGATTTTAATTATAATATAATTATACGTTCAAACTGTTGTTTATATAATATATTCGTTATTCTAATTCAATTCTAAACTGAATTAAATATCACAGTTGATCTGGCTCACACCAAATCGCCATTTCAGCCAATTCTGATTATTTCAAAATTAAATATATTATTTAATTTATTATTTTAATTAAATATTCATCATTATTTAATTCCACGAACATTAAATTCACTATATCACTATTTATAAAATTAAATAAATTAATTATAATACCTCTGCCAATGCGGGTCATTACAGATATGGTAGCCGAAGCTACCTAGGACAAGCTTTGATAGACATTGATTCTATCTTAATCAACTATACTATAAATAGAGGTGTCACCCATGAGTATTGCATCAAAGTCTAGAACAATACAGTAAACAAGAAAATGGTTCGAACTACTTAAAGAAAATCAAAACAAAAATTTAGTTTAATACTTATCTGTACTTGGAGACGCATGCAAATCCGTATAAGTTTCGATGGATCCATTGTTGTTTCGGTTCAAACTGTGGGCTTAGGGTTTGGAAATCTGCAACGATGAGACCTCGTGTTGGTGTTGACGATCTGTAGCGGATCTGGATGGCTTGGAGTGGGTCACGATGAGGCTAAATCCCGTTTTGCCTGAAGGAAGAAAAGGGAAATAGGGATTTGATTTCGGCCATGGGTGAATTTTCTAGAGACGTTGATTTTTGGTGGAGGCGGTGAATTATGAGGATGGGTATACGGTAGGACAGTTTTAACGGGTAGGGGATGCGGGCCGAACAGGTAAGGGTTAAAGCCCATTCAAATTTATAAATTTAAGTTTAAAAGTTTAATTACTTTATCAAATTCGTTTATACGATATTTGGCACATCCGAACAGATTTAAGCATGGTTGGTCTCATTGGAACCGTAGAAACGAGAAGATCGAGAAGGAGCATTGTCAGTCAGGACTAGAAGCAAGTAGAATTTTTAACTAAACTAAACCGTTGTTCAATTTAATTGAAAACCATCGTTAATGACCAAACCAAACCAAGATGAGTTAAAGTCACTCAGTTTTTCCCATTTATATTTTATATAAATTGGGTTTTTATTTTGTATGCTCTGCTTGCCAATGGTTGACTGTTTGCTAATTATATATTTATTTGCTGATTTAACTGATGAAATTAAACCGTCGTTTAATGTCAGTGAAATACCAAATCGTTATTTTAACGATTGGTTCCAATAAAGGTAACTTACCTTATTGGTCACGTTTATCAATAAACGTGTTTAATGGTTTGGATTGTTTGATCTATTTGAATTGTTCGATCTGTTTGAATTGTTGATATGTTTGAATTGTTTTAAACTATGTGGAGATAACCGTTTGTATACAGGGAAGAACAGGTTGGAGGGATCCAACCTGATTCCTCAAATATGTTATTTATTTTCATATTATCATATATAAACTGTCATGATTGGGTTATTGATTTTAGTAGGGATCATTGACTGAAAAGTCAACATGTGTTGTGTTTTAACCAATGGGCTATATTGGTTGAGTAATCGGCAGTAAATGGCCTACAAGTAAATCATTTTGTTTATATTGATTCACCGTTAGGTGAATCGATATAACTGAAGTTATAAAATAAATTTTTATAACTAAAGATAGATATTGAAATATTTTTTATTTTGAATAAAACGTATTTAAAAAGGAAATAAATATGTATGTTTATAATTAAGTGTAAATGGATTTTATTTGATGTTAATCAGATTTGTAAATGTGGGAATAAGGAAATTAACCTAACGGTTAAATTTGAATAATTGTTTTGTTGAAAAACAATTAAATGGAATTATGTATTTAAATTAATTATATTAATTAATTTAAAGGGAGAATAATTTGGAATTGGTTAATGATATAACCGTGTTTGGAGTTGATTAAGTCAAATGTCTTAATTGGATTGATTATTAAATTTGTTTGTTTTGAATTAACCTAATAAAATGGTTTAAAGAATATTGTTTAATTTTATTTAAGTTTTAAAAAGGAAATTCATTGAAAAAGTATCTGGAGTTGAAAATGAAATATTGGTTTTGGTTTACAACTTATATTTATTGTAAGGTATGAACGTTGTTGATCAAGGTCTAAGAGGTAACTAAAATACCCCAACTTGAACGACTTCGGGATTATCTTAGAATGATATGAGTTGTAATGGTAAATGTGGTTAATAAACTTTATTATTTCATTAGTGAAATGATAATGAAATATTTTTGGTGAAAATATATATAGAATGACGATTTCAAAGAGAAAGGGAAATAAAAGGCGTTGCATGAAATTATAACAATAATTTCAAGTTAAAAAGTGAAATGTAAAAGGCAAGCTTTATTCTATAAGAGTAATCATGGTGTAGTGTTTCAAGTAATGAAATTAAAGTATTTCGTAATGATGGTTTACGAGAAATAAGTTGGATTGATTTCCCAATATTATATGATAATGTGGTAAATGGTTTGAAAGTAAAACTAAGAAACTAAATATGATATAGGATTATCCTAAGAAATGAATTGGTTTAAAGAAGAATCTCATGTTAAATAAGAAGCGAGAAAACTATATTTATAATATCGAAAGACTTAAGAGTGAATTTACATTTGTTTAAATAAAAAGGCCAAGTGAGACCGAATACTGAACCAGTGAACTCACTGGATTGTCATGATTAAAACATTGTTTATTTTGATAGTTAAATCACCGACTATCAAATCTGTCCAATACGATTGTTGTTACGGAAAGACCGAGATCGAATTTATATTCAAAAACCATTACAACCAACAAATACGTAAAGATATTAGAGATGATCGAGATGGAGCATTGAAGACCGTGGATTTTCGTAAACGGAAGAACTGCTCATAATCTCTGGTCTGCAGCCAGAGGTGTACTGTGGTTCTGTCGTGGTCGAGATCTACGGGTTGCAAGGACTTCTCGCTACTGATCCATGGGGTGATTCCTATTTGAGATGCAGTAGGAGAGTACCTTCGGTTCATCCTGTTCCTGGATGACTTGTATGAACGAGTGTCTGACAAAGTATTCCCAAAGGATCACGTACGTTGATTTTCTTCAAACGTGTTATAGTTGGTTAGCTCCCAACTAGAGTATTTTTGTGGACGTCAATTGGTGATATCTGGAAGAACTGATGATGTGGCATTCAAAGTGAATGGTGGCCAGGTGTTGTAAAAGAAATTCAAACCTTAAGCCTCATCAACCGGTAAATGGCAGAAATCGGGCTGGCAGCATGGCTATGTGGGTCGCTCCCATTAAGGTGTATAATCACCTATCTAGAGAAAATCTAGTTGCTTCTTTAATCTATTTCGATGCTGTCCCTTTCCGGGAAACAGGTGGTAGCTCCCAACCATTGGTGATATGCATTCGATACACTCAAGCGAAATGAGTGGTCGGTGTGGCATTCAAAGTGAATGGTGCCAGGTGTTGTAAAAGAAATTCAAACCTCAAGCCCCGTCAACCGGGAAATGACAGAAATCGGGCTGGCAGCATAGCTATGTGGGTCGCTCCCATTAGGGTGTATAATCACCTATCTAGAGAAAATCTATTTGCTTCTTTAATCTATTTCGATGATGTCCCTTTTCGAGAAACGGTGGGTAGCTCCCAACCGTTGGTGATATGCATTCGATACATTTAAGCGAAATGAGTGGTCGGTCATGTGAGGGTCGGGTTGCAAGACGTTCTTATTGAACCCAGTGTACTCGCCTCTAAAGATATACTATCGGCAGGTGGTCCCATACCTTGTCATAGTCGGAATCCAATCTCCAATAAGCGCCCGCGGTTTTGATTGTATAATACATGTAGAGCGTGAGATGCAAATGTTCTACTAGATTCTATTTACTTGTATTTAGACATTATTATAATATCAGACAAGATATTG
The DNA here is from genome assembly GCA_030737875.1 of Allium sativum. Taxonomy (NCBI): domain Eukaryota; kingdom Viridiplantae; phylum Streptophyta; class Magnoliopsida; order Asparagales; family Amaryllidaceae; genus Allium; species Allium sativum. The sequence continues at coordinate 329,963,500 of CM060926.1, forward strand.
GTTTCAAAAGGTTTTGGGTTATCGTAAGGTAAAAACCATCCGTATTTATGTGTAGATTTGGTCTTATGATTATCCTTTTCTTTGAAAGATTTTAACTTAAAAATCAGGTTGTGTAATACCTTAAACTTAGTGTGTTTATCTCACTCTGGTTCACCAGACTGACCCGGTGTTTTGTAAATGCTCGGGTTAGCCCGGGGTGTACAGGTTCAGGTTATCGAATGCTGTGAAGAGACGAGCTGAAGGTGTTCAAACGTATGATATTATATAGCTACTATTCCGCTGTGTGTTATATATGAGGAAAGGTTATTATACCTATCCAGATGTGTGATGTGCTCTGATATTGTAAGTTTTATTTAAAGCTCTCAATAAAGTTATTTCTGTATTATATTTTGTTCCGCTGCGATGTGAGACTCTGTGTTGTGTTTTCTTCTTCTTATTCTATTCTAATATTTCTTTCTTTCTTATACTCACCCTCTAAATTCTTTCTAATAATGTTCCAGTGTTTTTGGTGTTTGGAAGGTCGGCATGAGTTACGGTAAAGGTATTTATGTCGATTTTCGAGGCTGGAAATCCTCGGGTCGTTACAAGAAGTAGAGGCCCACAAACCAATTTTCGTATACCCAAGCATAGGCCTCCAGAAATTCGTATCCCCCCATCGTGCCTTGGAAATTCGTACCTCATTCTAGGGGCATGAAATTCGTACCCAGCGGGGTACGAAATTCGTACCCTGAGAGGGTACAAATTACGTACCCGAATGGGGTACGAAATTCGTACTCGAGGGTACGAGTTTTATACTGAAGTTGGATACTGGGGATTCAGGAAGAGGGGTACGATAATGTGGATGCGTCCTAGTTTTGAGGGTTGCGAGGATCATGGAAGTTGTTGGCAGAATCTTGACTTTGAGTCGATCTGGTAATTTTGGGCAACACACTTGTTTGCGGAACTCGAATGAATCGGACGGTGTCCAATGGCTCGACCTAAACGGCTAGGTCGATCGCCACCCGGATCCGCTTGATGGCTCGCCTTTGGCTCGGAGCACGACTCGCCTTCGGCTCGCCTATGGATGGATGTCGCATTCAAGGGATGCGACATTCTGTTAATGGCCCGGCTCGAGTCTTCTGGTACTGGACACCAGATGATGCTGGCAACATCTCCAGGCAGTAGTATCGCGCGATATGTTGAGTCGCGCATGTCTTGCGTACTTTTGGGAACCAAACCAAAAGGTCGGTTGCCATTTTCCCCCTATAACGACCCGGCTTTTTGCTCAGTTTTTGCCGGTAATTAAACCAACTTAAACCATTCATAAAGACGGTTTGTTAGGGGTACTTACACATTTGTACAAAATATAAAGAACTTTTCCATTATCATTACAATAATATTACATTAGAATTACGAAAGATACATCAGTGTACATCGATTACACAACGGAAGAGATACTAAACCCAGCAGAAGAATATGCATGCTCCAAGAGATAATAGCTCCAGCTAAACCAGCATTCTGCTCTGACCAACTCCAAGACTAAATCTGCGAACCAAACTACTAGGCTGCCCATGCAAATATTATGGGCACCCAGAGTTTAGGTGTGGGAACAATAAACACTAGGTCAGTCATGGGACTGGTGTGAGTACTCAAAACATTTGTTTTTAGGGTTTATTTTAAAGTTAGCTAATTCACCGGACCATGCAACTAATTCGAAACGGGTTTACTCCATGTGAATACCAGTGCATAGAAATTCACAATGACTTTATGAAAAATGAACCTAACATAAGGTCTCGGTGCACACACACAATGCAAATGCACATATGGGTGAGGTTTCTTCTTGTGCATTCAAAAATGCTTGACACATGAAAATCCTCTTTCAATACTATAATATAGTGCGAAAAGTTTTTGAAAGTAAATGTATCAATCCTACCCAGCATAGGTACCATATACTATGCTGACGTATGGTATACAATCAAAATCGTACGGACTCGTAGCGGAGATTGGGTTTCCAAATATGACCAGGAAAAATAACTTCCTTCCGAACCGAATTTTGAACACCTCTAGAGGGATGTCCGAGGATCAACAGTGATGCTCCTTATGCCAACACAAGGTTGGCTTACCCTGTAACTAGGTAACTTAGAGTACGCCTGAGTATGTCATCTCCTGGTCGTTACCGATCTTTCCGAGCTCACGCTAACAACAACAACAAAAGTAGATGTTTTTACCACATAGGTTAATACTTGGGCTCCATACCATAGTACACCTTTTATCTAGAAGGAGACACCACCCCATAACCCTGCTGCATTTCTTCCTATTTTGGCCTTTTACCGGGGTGTGAGGCTTGCCGATGTCCCGAAATACACGAAGCTACGCTTAAATAAGCCATGCTTTGATCATCCAAAGCTCACCACATAACTTAAGTACGCCACATTGTCCATTCACAACGCATCACTGATTTCTATCGATATATAATCTCTAAGCTTATATGTCTTAGAGAAGGGTGTTAAGCAAGAGAATAATTTCTCCGCTACCAAACATATATATATATATATATATATATATATATATATATATATATATAATAGAGATCAGTGCTACGCAGTCAATAACAATGTCAGACACACAATCCACAAATCTCCGTTCTGGGTCTGAATGAAACAACAATCCGAAATTCCTTCACATACATTTGGGCTTCTTGCCACTTAGATGATATAAAATCCATCTGCAAATGGGTGCTACCCATTTGAGACATTCAACTAGTTGTCCTTACAATATGAAGGGTCCCGGTCTTCAGTACTGTCTTCAATGTCTTCAATTGCTCCACAACGTCGTATTATTACTTGGAATGGTTTGCGGACATACATCTGATCCCGGTCTTCCCAAATGATAATCATAAGTTTTAAAACACAATTCCAGAACACACAGGCTTTCAACCAAATCTCCTTCCGTCTTAGATTTGATTAAATTAAATTTCTTTAAATCCATTCTCAAATTATCTTTAACAAAATCCATATTTAAACCTTCTTCTTTAAAACACATCCCTTAAATCAAAGATAATCTAGCCCCAAAGCATTAATTAATTTTCCGTTTGGTAACTCGTTGTCAAAACCCAGTTTCCTTTGAAAATCCTTTAATCCATATTTCAACCATAGTTTCCAATTAAATCGATTTTCCAACATTACATTCTTTAATCTTAACTAAAAGATTATACTTAGTTCCAAATTTCTTATTTTTAATTTTCTCAAATCAAAGATTTGATTAAATCCCAATTTACGATATGAATTTCCACAACCCAATCTCATTGGGCTTCAAGAATGATATTGTTGAAGATATGATTCATGACAAAACCCAAAGCAATCGATATTGAACATATGTTACATAGAAATTGTATCTACTTATATTCGATATCAATTCTCATAATCAACGAATACTATATATGGAATAATGATATGCTAATAATATCTTCCAAATTTCTCAAATATTATACGTTTACCTAAAAAGAATTTCATATCAAATATCCGAAGATTATTTCTATCCAACTTATCCCAATCAAATTGGGAAAGCCCTATCTTAATTAAAAAAGTTATCCAACTCTTTGACATTAGCTGGATAGAAATACCATCAACTTATCCTCAATATTAATCTCTGTACTCAACTCACACTATAAGCCCTTTTAAATTCCATATAAAATATTTCTAATGCTTTTAAACCTTTGAAAACGTTCCATAAATCATTACTTATAGTTCGGAAAATAGTTTACGGTTTGAAACTTCAAAATGGATTATTTTCGAAGGAAGCATTACAACAGCATTTCAAAAGTGTTACAAAAGCGTTACAAAACAGTTATCTTAACTATTTTGATCAAGATATCGTTTATCTTAGCCAAAACTTAAAAGTTTACAACTCAAAACACCTTTTCATAGTTTGTGTTAGCCTGCTTTGTGACCAGGCTACCCAAAGCCAGGGACTTGAGTATGAACTTACATTGATTGGCGATCACTTGGATGGAGTGATAGAAAGATGGAAAATTTGAATTATACATGCAAATGTAACCGGATCGGATCCCCCATTCGGATCGGATCGGATCCCTCCTTTCGGATCGGATCGGATCCCCCTCTCCGGATCGGATCGGATCGGATCCCCCTCTCCGGATCGGATCGGAGTACCCTCTACCCGAACCTCCTGAAGTATTCTGCACAGAAGTGCGTGCTGGCAATTTGCTCGAACAACCGGTTCGGTTCGGATCCGATCCGAACCGACTGAACCTGTTTCTGCACACGGAGTTTGACCTCTTCTCTTGGCATAACCGACTCCTACAATTGCGGATCGGACTCCACTTGGCAAAGCACGACCTGGTAACCACTTCCCCATGTTCTCCACTACTTCCGAGATTTACTCTGAAGCTGCCACGTGGCCACTCAACCCTAACCGAATTTCTACCTATAAATACACATACAACACATCATAGAAGGGGATTTTTTGGGGCCTAAAGGAAGCTCTATTTATTTCAGCCATGCCTACCAACGAAGAACCTTCATCCTCTTTAATAAAATCAATGAATTCGGAGAGTATTATTCATTGTAATTGAGTGCTTGAGCGTCAATACTCATTGTATTTGTAATTTCTGAATGAATTGAGAAGCTATGAAGTGGATGTAGGCTTGTTAACGCCGAACCACTATAAATTCTGTGTGTTGATTGATTTTTCTTGCTTTTCGTTCACGATTCCTCATTATTCTCTACAAAACATTATCAATTGGGTGTTAGGACCATTTTTTGGTCTAACATTTTTGGTGCTTTCGCTGAGAAGATTGAATCCTCAGCTTTCTGGATTATTATTCTATTGTTTGGATCACCAAATCCGAAGAGATAATCCATGTTTTCCATGCCTACAAGAAAAGATAAAAAGCGATGGGCTTCTCGTAGAAATGAATTGAGCACAGAACAAGATGACAAGAAGGCTGCAAGTTTCATTCCAGTCACTGGTTCAAGTGTGCCCGGGTCGGATCGGACCCGAACCGACCCGATACTGACACCTCAATCTGACCCGATCCCCTATCACCTCGAAAGAGAGCCAAGTACTTCAAGTTCCTGGCAAGATTTATCCTCGGATCGGACGTGTACCCCCGACCCGAGCCATAAAGGAGTGGCACCACGAACCGACCCGGGGACAGTGCTCCGACCCGACTTGTTGAGCAGGACTCGAATCCAACTGCTGTTGATACCCCGACCCGACCCAATGATGCATCTCCGAACCGAACCGAAGAGGGTGCCACGACCCGAACCGCAGGAAAGTGGAGATGCAGGGTAGGGAAAACCGATCCGAACAGGAGGAGGAGATCCGAACTGGCTCTTTCATATATACCGAACCGACTAGCTAATGACGTCTCCGATCCGGCTCGGAGGAACTAGTCCGATCCGACCCGACCTGAAGACAATCTCCGAACCGCAAATTTGAAGGCATGATCCGATCCGATCCGACCCGAAACAGCTATTTTTGGAAAAAATACATTTTTAAGATCATTTCAGAAAAGGCTCCATTTTCAACCTAACCGGCTAGGTCGATCGCCGCCGGGACTGCGGGGCCCCGGACCCCCGCCGGCGCTGCGCCCGGACCTGCTGACGGCCTCGCCTTCGGCTCGGATCACGTCTCGCCTTCGGCTCGACGTATATTTTGACCAACAGTAGTCATCAAAGTTTGTTAATGAAGATAAGGTGGATAGTCAAAGAATATGACAACCAAATGGCAACGACTAGGATTCCTCCAGAAGCCATAGCCTCTATTTGCCGATGCCATTCAATGGGAGGAGCTGTCAATCAGATTCAGCTTGCTAACAATGACAGTATACGAGATAATGATTGTCTAATAGTAGCCTCATCTTCTGGAACACCGATAGTGTAGATTTCAACAATGCAACTGATGTTGTTCCCTAATGAGTAGTGACCATCCCATTTATATGACTTAAACTTGTCCAATCGGCGGAGCATCGAATGACAGTTATATAGAACAGTTCGAACACTACTTCAAAGATAATTCATATGATCTTAGTGACCATGATTGTCAATAGTGGGATACCAGAAAGCAGCTAAAGATCCCAACATCCCAAAGCTACACTTCAATTGTATGATGTGATGAATAAAATGTCCTGCGTCTCACCTCCCGAAGAACATAGCTAACCTTTGCAATGGCTATTTGCTGTCAATCGCATAGAGGAAGACTGATTTCCATCGAATAAGGGTTAGGTCAACATACTTTGGTTCCCAACGATTGGTAACAGCTGAACCCCTGCAGGCCATGATTGGACATATGAATCTTTGCTCGGATGATAGCAACTTGACTGCTCACCAGTCACCATATGACCTTTGTCAAGAGATGAGAGTTTGAGATCAAAACAAATATGAATCGACCGTTAGCTCTCGACTTCATACATAAATTGTGATAGAAAACGTGAACATTACTTCAAGCCTTGGAAGCCATGCTATTGTAGTCAAGTTTATCTGACTAAGGTCTAAACTGACCATCTCTAGCGGCGATTAGAGCTTACATTGCACCCTGGTATCTATTGCTAAAATTCCTAATGAAAGATGAAATGGGAATGGTCCATGGCGACCATGTTACTGGAAGAGCCTGCTATTTAGCTAATTAGGAGATGCTACTCGATAGAGGTGGCAAGTTAAAAGGTTTAGAGCACTTAAGCCTGGGTGCTGGTTGATTATCTGTGCATTAGATCTTATTCCCAACGTGGGACTAAAGGCATATCTGCGGATGGATGAGATATGACTATCCCCCTAGCATCCATGACTCCCTTATACTCAATCCTTGCCCTTAGCATGGGGGCAAGAAGGCGATTCAAATAAGATGCGACCTCGTCATTCGCTTATAGTATTTACCTAGTTGCCTTTGTCACTCCAAGTCCTTAATCAAGGTTTGTTCATTCTTAGGACCGCCACCCCACAACGGTTTGAAAAGACGTTCATCTCCAGTTAAAGATTTTGACAGCCATCCCCTGACAGAGATGTAGTGAGGAAAAATGGACCTGCAAAGAGCGTGCAATGCCATCTTCGCACAGAATGATATCCATTCCTTTAACAGGATTACTTCTTAACCATGACTCTTATATTTCCATGCTTTATGAGTTATTGATGTAACTAACTCAGATGAATTTATATATGGATGATGTAGGTACCCCGAATCTGGTACCGATCAAACTTTGAGCACCTACAGGAATAATTATGGAGCATTGCCGTAACGAGCCCGATTGAACTGCTCGTTTACAGAGCCACGTCCTTCACCTGAGAGAATTTGTATAGCTTAGGATGGATCCAAGGTGACCATTCATTCATTGGCTCACACGTGGAAGACCTCAAGATAATTGTGCATTGACGTTCAACGTCGGAATCCGATTCCGGATGGATGCAGTTCGACCGTCTACATGGCTCGATCCGTTAAAGGAGGCAGCACTGCCCCTTGATATGCTTACTTTTCAATCATACAATTTACTTTTACATGCTGCCTGAGTTATGGACATGACTAACTCATGCGATATGAATGATGCAGGTACCCGAAGTTTGGTGCCAACTACTCCTTCCATGGTTTAGTCGGAGGAACGTAAAGCTTTGACGAACGTGATTCAACTATTCTCCCTCCTGATGCCAACAACCTGACATAAATGAAGTTCGACCATTCATTCACGGACCTTTTGCCCTTGAAGTAGGGGGCAAGCGAACATATGCACATGATTTCAACATATCTATGCATAGGCATACAAATGAGGCATCCTCAACATCTAGCCTTTAATTTGCCAGACACGACATAGAGATATACTCGGGTGTGACATAACCACTTAGCAGTTCTATGACTCCATCCCCTGATCCAACGAGAAGAGTGAAAAAATGACAGGGGCACGATCACATGAACGACATAACTTTTGCCTTCGATGTGGGGGCAAAAGGGAAATGTTAAGACGAGGATGAGTATGACTCGACTACTCTCCAACAACATCTTTAACTCTTTCCCATGCTTCCGACGGGAGGAGTATAAAATCAACAGGGACGTGAACCGACCATCCCTGATGGCGACCTTTGCCCTTAACATGGGAGCAAAGGGACAATGCCAAGGCAAATGTGACCCGACTGTTTGCCCGACTAACTCTAATCCTCAGAGCTTGGATATGAGTATAAACTTAGGACGAGTGTGACAGGCGCGCCAAGATTTAAGACTACTCGATCCACAACTCTAACCCAAACTGACTTTGGGAGAGTATAAAGGACGAACCGCGACGTCCATAACTCTAACTCTCACGACTTGGGAGAGAGTATAAAGGACAATGCTGCGACGTGCATGCAATCTTCATTGCCCTCCGACTGAGGACAGGATTATAAAAGACTTACGGATCGGACATCCGAATGACTTAATCCGGCTCCCATCAACGCTGGGGGCACGGACATAGATTTCTGAATTAACTTCAAACACGCTTCGGACGCGACCCGTGTTTCAAAATTAAATGGAGGCTACAAACACTATACCTCCAAACTACGACACCTGACACTTTGACATTTAATAATTCTATGCTAGATAGATTAGCACTCAACATGTTTTCATTTCGAGCTACAATTGCTTGTGACTTAAAGATTGACTTAGTAGCTTGCAAGACTAAGCTGACTATTCTTTTTCGAATTGCAAGATTATGTACAGATACAAAGCAAAGACACAAGGGATACTCGCGTACAACAACAAAGGGGTCGTGTTTGAAGGAATGACGTCGACTTCTAATGCTAAGCTTCCCACATGACTCAATGCAATCACCGAAAGGAGGTCCTAAGAGTGATATATCAAATCAACATACACACCCATGTGTGACTGGCCATAGCCCAAGTGCAACGACGAGTGCTACCTCGCAAATATATTGAATAGAAAACGCGATAACTCGAGCACTTGGATAACTCAACCACATAAGCTTTGAAAACATTGTCTCCCTTTCGTGCATCCACGTCTAAATTTAAAAGGGATGTGATACAACTACCGACCTTTCTCCATTACCCCCGGACTGGGGCCGCACTGCTGAAAATATTCATAAATGTTATATGTCTGTGACTAACTTATATCTCGATCTTGACAGGCTGCTTGAGGACCACGAAATGGATGCAGAGTGAACGTCCATTTGCTAGTCCGGACCGACTTCCCAGTTGAAAGAACCCATGTAAAGGAAGATGTCATTGCTTTGATTCCTAACTTGCGAGGAGGCGAATTGCCTGACACTCAGACTCAAAAGCAAAGAAGAAGGAAGATAGAAATTTCTTCCGTGCTGAGGATATTGGCACAGAAGGCGCTAGGATCGAAGGAAGGTAGCAGATTTCTTCTTGTGATGATCCCTCAGCATGTCAAGCTAGATATGAAATGGATGGTACCCTTACTGATTTGTGAACTCAAATGGATCAGCGAGATGAACTTCTCCGGAAACAACAGAAAATGGTGGATAACTTTTTTACTTGGATAGATGGAAGGCCGAGTAACTACGGCTTACTCGCTGGAGCGAGCACCATGGAAATTCAAGCGATAACGAACTTGGCTCAAACACTCCCTGCTCCATGGTCCAGATCATATGGGACCCTAGGACAAGTTGGCATAGTCGTCTTTAATAAAACAAGATGCAACCAACCTCCTCCCAGGCACTTGTAGCATGCAACTTCCGACTATAACATTTTGGATGAAAACGAGGGATATGCAAGAGCCACCGAAAAATTAAACGAAGCCCAACCAACCTTTGCTCCAATTCGGAGGAATGTTTAAAATCCAGCTCAACCTCAACATGAGGCTCCCCATGTAGGGGGAAGACGAGAGCATTCGAGAAAGCTATAGTCTAACTTCATTGCCATCCTACTCCGAACCTCAAAGCTTGGATGGGAGACCAAGGAGTAACATGAGATGGACACGAATAAATCATTTTCTATCAAACTCTAACTCACAGCTCGATGAGGGAGTATGCATTCAGAGAATACGTGGATTTAATGACCACCGTTTAGTAAAATCCCCATGGATGGGGAGTACAAGATAAGAGCTTCGAACATTATCATCTGACTATCTGCCAGCTTTAGGCACATTTACGATTATCTGAGCTTCACAATAACCCAGACTATAAGCAGAGGAATGGCTCCTCAAGAGCAACCTGCATACATCTAAGTAGCGGATCACCATCCAGAATTAAAAAAACAGAAGCCTGATTGACTGCTATTACATATGCACAACCAAGAAGCCAGAAACCGGCTTCCACCCAATTTAAGACTTCATAGCGACAACTTCTCAAACATGAGGGCCAAATTAGCAACATTAATTGATGCTTCAACAGAGATCAGGCGAGACCCTGCATGCATTCCTTGAAAGATTCAATGCCGCAGTGGCATCGGTAAATCGACCTGGACCATATATAGCGTTGATTGCTGTAGTATCCGGTATTCTGGATATCTCAAACTTCAAAATCTCTTTGCATCGAGACCCACCAAGAGGACTTGGCGGATTCACCTCTGAAACAAACCTCGGTACTCTCTACCATGAGATTCTCCTAGAAACGTTGGAAAATCCTATCCTGAGACAGACAGATTCATGCAATAAGAGTGTGCTAATGTTGAAATGGATGATCTCAATGTCTTCACGACAGAATGGAGCACCATCTGACTCTTGAAATAATAAAGGAAAAAGAAAAGCCCTAGGAAAGACTAACAGGAATTTACAATTCTGGAAATGACCAATGTCATTAATCGGGCCCGCGGTCTTGATTGTCAAGCTTAATGGAACCAAGCATGGGAGATAGACTCAACAAGACTATGGTAGCTATTTCGGATTATGCCAAAGCGTGAACGAAGGAGCTCGAATAACTCACTAACGACATTCGCTCACTTGCAAGATTGACGAGCTTACTCAACTCTGCAGCTGATGCGAGGAGAGTATCTAAGTTTGCTGATATACTCAATGAGGCGATCACTGTTGTCTGGCTAAACAGATGGGTTGACCCCAACGCGAATGTGATTCGATCATTCGCATATACAACTCCAACCCTTGATGACTTGGGAATGTGCACATAACGACACAGGGTGACTAAGATTGTTGAACCTACATATCTAACCCGATGCGGCAGAAAAAAGCATAAAGGCTAAAAGAATGGATGTCCGATTGACCTATCATAACCCCCAACAATGGTGGGGGCATAAGCACTGGCTTCGCTCGTCCTCCACTAATGCTAGGAACATCAACTTCAACCGGCAGATTGACTTTAAACATGACCCTAACTCAATGCATGATTCAGAATATATACATTATATCTTTAGAATATGACTTGATTCATCCCGACCATCCAAGTGAGCGAAATTACGGATCAAGCAAGAATTCAAAGACTTGATCTGCAACAGCATCAAATGGAGAGTATGATGAACTCCTCTGCTGCCTTACAATGGTGATAATCCTACCAGCTATTGGCTTGCACGTTTTCAACAACATCTCGTACTGACTCGTATGTGATCACGGGACTATAAAACAATCTGAAGGGATCATGGCTTCCGGATGCACTATTATTACGATTAGATGCAATCATGGAGTCCTAGATTAATATCCTGACATCGAGATAGTCCGAATCCAAGCAAAAAATGACAAATTCATATGCCGACTCTGATGCACTCTATCCGAATGGTCCAGATGCTAGCTCAAGATACGAAGATTCTAACACCATACTATGACTTGGACGGCTATTGTATACATTAAAGAAATCTTAGCTTAGTAATGCACTTGACTTGTTTAGGAAGATGGCGTCGTTTGGCATCAACTTGTACATGTACGATCTCACACGGGAGCCAAACATACCACATGACTTATCATGAAGGAAATCAACATCTTGATTCGACGATGTTTAAAACGGTTACCCGATCATTTCGACTACTCCTTCCATAGAATTTGTACTAGCTAGCACCCATGGAAGTAGTGCAACAATTCGATAAAGTCTCCTCAAGGATGGATGGCGTTCTAAAAAGATTTATCTCGACTTAATCAAAGCACATCTCATCTGCGATAAGATGTACTTTGGGGGGCAAAATGTTAGCCTGCTTTGTGACCAGGCTACCCAAAGCCAGGGACTTGAGTATGAACTTACATTGATTGGCGATCACTTGGATGGAGTGATAGAAAGATGGAAAATTTGAATTATACATGCAAATGTATCCGGATCGGATCCCCCATTCGGATCAGATCGGATCCCTCCTTTCGGATCGGATCGGATCCCCCTCTCCGGATCGGATCGGATCGGATCCCCCTCTCCGGATCGGATCGGAGTACCCTCTACCCGAACCTCCTGAAGTATTCTGCATAGAAGTGCGTGCTGGCAATTTGCTCGAACAACCGGTTCGGTTCGGATCCGATCCGAACCGACTGAACCTGTTTCTGCACACGGAGTTTGACCTCTTCTCTTGGCATAACCGACTCCTACAATTGCGGATCGGACTCCACTTGGCAAAGCACGACCTGGTAACCACTTCCCCATGTTCTCCACTACTTCCGAGATTTACTCTGAAGCTGCCACGTGGCCACTCAACCCTAACCGAATTTCTACCTATAAATACACATACAACACATCATAGAAGGGGATTTTTTGGGGCCTAAAGGAAGCTCTATTTATTTCAGCCATGCCTACCAACGAAGAACCTTCATCCTCTTTAATAAAATCAATGAATTCGGAGAGTATTATTCATTGTAATTGAGTGCTTGAGCGTCAATACTCATTGTATTTGTAATTTCTGAATGAATTGAGAAGCTATGAAGTGGATGTAGGCTTGTTAACGCCGAACCACTATAAATTCCGTGTGTTGATTGATTTTTCTTGCTTTTCGTTCACGATTCCTCATTATTCTCTACAAAACATTATCAATTGGGTGTTAGGACCATTTTTTGGTCTAACAGTTTGTAATGATTTTACAAATTTTTCCCATATTTTTAAAACATCTAAAAATAGCTATTTATAGTTATGGTCAACAATTGTTCGTACGTCGACCTTTTCCAAAACGGTTTCAAACATAATCTGAAAATTATAACTCGAATTTAAAATCTGCTTTCACTCATTTGAAAGTTCTTGTTAATGGAAATCAAATGTTTTTCATTTTATGAAAATCCGATTTAGACTGCAAAAGTTATGAGCGTTTAAAGTTTGCAACTAAAATACGCAAATTGCCATTGTGCGACAAGCTCTGTTTTGACCGAAATAATAATTATTCTTCAGTATTTCAAAATACCTTAGAAAACCATTATATGCTCATGTAAATCATTTAAAACCATCTAAGTAATTTACATTGACTTTTCAAATTTATTTTGTGTTCAAAATTCTACTTAATAAATCAAATTCCAGTTCATTTCTAAATTCAAATAATTTCAAATTAACCATCTCATTCATCGGATCAGTTAGGGATAGCCAGGGAGAGCAGGAAACTATATTTTCCAAACCCAAGCCTATACACTATCCTCTCTGTCATCCTAGAACGTTCCGGTATTTATTTATTCATTTAAAGAACTTTATCAATATATATGAATTCATAAATATGGTCTTTCCAAATTATTAACCTTTAAATTCAATAATCATATTGCTTCTAATTACGAAGGAGATTTGTCGATCACCAATGTGATACCATAATTGGTGTGTCATAATGTGTACGAAACAACATCAACAACCATTATAAACATCTATGGCAACCATCATCAACATAATTAAATAAATCATAACTGTGCACAAGCATTATAACACTAACACTTAATAGTGCGTGTGTTCTAAACTACACATCCATCATCCATCATAACAAACATCAACCGTCATTAACCACTAATAATTCATCAATATATTTAAGTTAGTCTAAATACTATAAAAATTGTGGTTAAAGAGTTATCACCTAACTGCTTTCCAAATCTTCACGGTAGGCGAGTTTAGCTGAGTGAACCGTCGGACGGTATTTTAGTGTATCGTCTTCTGCACCAAAATATATATAATATAATACACACTAATATCTCTCTCTTTATATTATAAGAGGAGGAGGATGGCTACGAACTTCAGCAAGGTGGTGGTGGAAAAGTGGAAGACTTACGCCATGGAAACCATGGCCATAAGCTTAAGAAGAAGGAGGAAGATAGGAAAAATGAAAATGGATGATAAAAAGCGAAGTTAAGAACTCCTTATATAGGAAAGGAGGAGTAAGGAGGTAAAGACACATAAGAGGACAAGTGGAAACCATGCATGAAAGGAGGCATGCAAAAATACAAGTGACTTTACACTTGTCTTTAGGAGGGAAAGTGATCTTTTGGTAGCATTTCCTTTAAAATGCTATGAAAACAAAGGACAACACTTAGTTCTAACGCTCATGTTATGGTTTGACAAATCTAATCAAACGACAAATAATATCAATAAATCCAAACTTTTTAATAATCATTCTCATTTATAATTCAAGTAAAATCTATCATATAACTTATCAAAAATTTCAAGATCTCGCTTACTTATTCTAATTCACATCAGTTTACCAAATATTTTCAAACACTTATCTAAATTGGTTTAAGTATATATTGTCATCCCACTTTTGAAACTCGAAAATACAAATTGATGATGCTGCAGTCATTAATAGAATCATCTTCAAGTGACTAGAGTGTGATTTTATATCTATCTAGTATACTTAAGAATTCAAATATATGTTGATCAGGTGTATACACAAAATCGTCTTATACTTGATAGTCCAACCTATCAATCGAATAAAATATTCAAACTCTTATTATATATTTTGGTTCCTAACCATATTGATTAATTTCTTTGGAGGAGAATTTACCTTAACAAATTTGATCCAAGTTTATCTCTTAACAACTGATATAATATAATCTTATCAATATTTCGAAATGTCACCCAATAGTGAAATTAAATCCAAAAGGCATTTTTACTCAGATCATTTTCCCAGTTAGTGGAAGGGGCTTAATTACCATGCCATAAGAACTATTTTATATGTAATAATAATCAAAAAATATAAACTTAACATAAGCATCCAGGTTATAATTAACCATATACTTTCAAAATATGTTTCTTTCTTAAAATATAACTTTTCAAAACTCATTTCATATTTTCAAATATGCTCTCTCAAATTTAATACTCCAAAATCTCATTCTAGGGCATTACTAACCCTATCTCTAATGAGATATATAACTTTGATGAGTTTTTCCTTTTGTTCAAATGTGTCGTACCCCATTGCTTTGTATAAACCAAAGCACTGATACCACATTGTACGTTGTATTGACCCGGCTTTTTGCTCGGTTTTCGCCGATAATTAAATTAAGTTAAACCATTAATAAAGACGGATTGTTAGAATACTTACGCATTTGCACAAAATAAAAAGAACTTTTCCATTATCATTACTATAATATTATATCTGAGTTACAAAAGATACATCAACGTACATCGATTACACAACGGAAGAGATATTAAACTCAGCAGAAGAATATGCATGCTCCAAGATATAATAGCTCCAGCTAAGCCAGCGTCCTGCTCTAACCAACTCCAAGACTAAATCTACGAACCAACTACTAGGCTGCCCATGCAAATATTATGGACACCCAAAGTTTAGGTGTGGGAACAATAAACTCTAGGTCAGTCATGGGACTGGGGAGAGAACTCAAAACATTTGTTTTTAGGGTATATTTTAAAGTTAGGTAATTCACCGGACCACGCAGCTAATGCGGAACAGGTTTACTCCATGTGAATACCAGTGCATAGAAATTCACAATGACTTTTTGAAAAATAAAACTAACATAAGGTCTCGTGGCACACACACACACACAATGCAAAAGCGCACATGGGTGAGGTTTCTCCTTATGCAGTCAAAAATGCTTGATTCGTGAAAATCCTCTTTCAATACTATAATATAGTGCGAAAACAATTTCGAAAGTAAATGTATCAATCCAAGCCAGCATAGGTACCATATACTATACTGACGTATGGTATACAATCAAAATCGTACGGCTCGTAGCGGAGATTGGGTTTCCAACAATGACCAGGCAAAGGAAATTCCTTCCGAACTGAATTTCGAAAACCTCTAGAGGGATGTCCGAGGATCAATAGTGATGCTCCTCATGCCAACACAAGGCCGGGTTACCCCTTAACTGGGTAACTTAGAGTACGCCTGAGCATGCCATCTTTCGGTTGGTAGACCTTTCCAAGCACGCGCCAACAACAACCACAAAGTAGATGCTTTTACCACATAGGTTAATACCCGGGCTATATACCATAGTACACCTTTTATCTAGAAGGAGACAACACCCCGTAACCCTGTTGCATTTCTTCCTGTTTTGGCCATTTACCATGGTGTGAGGCTTGCCGAGGTCCTGATATACACAAAGCTACGCTTAAATAAGCCATGCTTTGATCATCCAAAGCTCACCACATAACTTAAGTATGCCACGTTGTCCATTCACAACGCATCGCTGATTTCTATCGATATATAACCTCTAAGCTCATATGTCTTAGAGAAGGGTGTTAAGTAAAAGAATAAATTCTCCGCCACCAAACAGATATATATTTAACAGAGATCAGTGCTACGTAGTAAATTACAATGTCAGACACACAATCCATAATGTCCGTCCTGGGTCTGAATGAAACAATAATCTGAAATTCCTTCATATACGTTTGGGCTTCTTGCACTTAGCTGATATAAAATCCACTGTAAATGGGAGATACCCATTTGAGACATTCAGCAAGTCGTCCTTACGATTTGAAGGGTCCCGTTCTTCAGTACAGTCTTCAATGTCTTCAATTGCTCCACAACATCGTATTATTACTTGGAATGGTTTTTGGGCATACATCCGATCCGGGTCTTCCCAAATAATAAGCGTAATTTTTGAAACAAAATTACAGAACACACGGGCTTTCAAACAAATCTCCTTCCATATTAGATTTTGTTAAATTAAATTTCTTTAATCCCATACTCAAATTATCTTTAACTAAATCCATATTTAACCCTTCTTCTTTAGAACACATCCCTTAAATCAAAGATAATCTAGCCCCAAAGCGTTAATTAATTTTCCGTTTGATAATTCGTTATCAAAACCTAGCTTCCTTTGAAAATCCTTTAATCCATATTTCAACCATAGTTTCCAATTAAATCGATTTTCCAACATTCAATTCTTTAATCTTAACTAAAAGGTTATACTTGGTTCCCAATTTCTTATTTTTAATTTTCTCAAATCAAAGATTTGATTAAATCCCGATTTACGATACGAATTTCCACAACTCAATCTCATTGGGCTTCAAGAATGATATTGTTGAAGATTTGATTCATGATAAAACCCAAATCAATCGATATTGAACATAAGTTACACAAAAATTGTATCTACTTATATTCGATATCAATTCTCATAATCAACGAATACTATAAGTGGAATAACGATATAATAATAATATCTTTGTAACACCGCACGTCCATTAATGTCACTCACAAAGGGACTGCATCAACTTTCATGGAGCATTATAAGTGTACAGAACAGAACATCACAAGACAGATATATAAAAATGGTACTTCAAAATTTAAAATAACTTCATTGCAGCGAAAATGGAACATAGTTTCGTTACAACATCAAAACCAACTTGTAAAACCAAGTACACAAATATCCATCTTGATCAAATTATTACATGAAAACCAAAAGCATAATCCCGTTACAAATAGCTGTAATAAAAAAGAAGATAAAGCTGAACATTACTTTCAGCAACTCCAAGCACTTCCAAAAGAGAGAGAAAGAGATCCAAGTCAAGCTTCACTAGTTCCACCCTGAGAACCTGGAGGGGGGAAAAGGAAAGAAAAGAGGCGAAACAAACGAGGTCAGACATAAAGTCTGGCGAGTCCAGTGACTTTAACAATATAATCATTAAAGTAACATGATAAGAACATAAATTGGATATAAGAAATGATTGTAACATAAACAGGTATGACAAGGTAAGAAAGATGGACAAGATAAACGTTGACTGCGCTTCTAATCACTATAAGATAATTCCTACACCGCACCAATGCTAATTACACTGCACCATTACTAGTCCCATACTGGAAGTTGATCCCTCTTACTAATCATAATAATGGTAGTTTCGCGTACTTCTAGCTGCTATCGTACGTGCCCCCTGATCCTACCTCCACTAGTTGTACCCACTACCCTCCCCATTCTAATTACAACATTTATTCATAGAATGGTAGTTGTACTCCTAGCTATTGTCATAAGTGCCGCCTGCTCCTATCTCCACTAGTTGTACCCACTACCCTCCCCATTCGATCGACTCCCTAATTCGTAGATAACCGTGATGGCCCCACAGTAAGGTGTATCATTCCCTAAAGTGGCAACCCGATACTACTAAAAAGGCACGACTTATATCTACATGATGCAACAACGTCTTACCTGCCAGCCAGGACCCATGCACGCACGTGACTCCATTGGACTTGCGTTGCCACCGTTAACCCATTTGACCTCTTACAATCAATCCCAGTAAACGTGTCCCGTCCTCGACCTAGTTCGAGCTTACATGGGTTACTGGTTGAAAAGGGTCCCCACACTTGACACAAGCTTCCCGTCTATGCTTGGTCCCCACTAGGATTTCCTACCTAACCTCTTCTTATTCATATCTTTTTACATATTTCAACTTGGTTAAGTGTTTCTAATTATATTTCACATGTCACCCACTTAACCCCATGTCCCACTACATGTATTATCTTGGTTAAGTGTTATTTAATTCATTACAACCGTAATCTTGCAAGTCCTCCCACATTAGATTCCGTTTTGCGGTTGCTGGATTTGCCGGGTGAGTCCGGGCAGACTTATACCGCAATCCGAATTTAACCTCGTGTTTTTGCCTTATTATGCATCTAGTTTATGTCTTTGACCTCTCACATTAGACTGCCGTTTGCGGTTGCTGGATGTGCCGGGCGGGTCCGGGCAGGCTTATACCGCAAACCAAGTCGAACCTCGTGTCTTACGCGTTCATTATCTCATTTTATTATTCAAAACCCAATTTGAATTAATATCCATATTCCAGTTTGTCCATAACTCCCAATTTAGGCTATGTTCATAATTCTCATTCTAATTATGTCCATAATTCCATGTACATAAACTATACCAATTTATGCCTCAAGTTAGTTACATGATTACAAACCAATTTATGCCAATTACATAATATTCAATGTTTTTTTTCAAAATTTTCCCCAACATTCCTACGTCATTCGTACGTATAATTCACATAATATGTTAGGCTCGTCGTTAGCCTAACTCATAAGAAAAAGGAAAAGAAGAGGGAAAGAGGCATTGTCCACACATAATATAGATCCAATAATCATATGGAATATGAACTTGCATAGAATAGGATAGATCTAATCAACATAAACCTGCATAGATCTAATTAACATAAACTTGCATAAATCTAATTAACATAAACTTCCGTAGAATAGGATAGATCTAATCAACATAAACTTGCACAGATCTAATTAACATAAACTTGCATAGGTCTAATTAACATAAACTTGTATAGAATAGGATACATCTAATCAACATAAACTTGCATAGATCTAATTAACATAAACTTGCATAGATCGAATTAACATAAACTTGCGTTGACCTAATTAACATAAACTTGCATAGAATAGAATAGATCTAATCAACATAAACATGCATAGATCTAATTAACATAAACTTGCATAGATCTAATTAACATAAACTTGCACAGATCTAATTAACATAAACTTGCATAGAATAGAATAGACCAAATCAATATAAACTTGCATAGATCTAATTAACATAAACTTGCATAGAATAGAATATATCTAATCAACATAAACTTGCCTAGATCTAATTAACATAAACTTGCATAGAATAGATTAAATCTAATTAACATAGACTTGCATAGATCTAATTAACATAAACTTGCACAGAGTAGAATAGATCTAATCAACATAAACATGCATAGATCTAATTAACATAAACTTGCACAGAATAGAATAGATCTAATCAACATAAACTTGCATAGATCTAATTAATACAAACTTGCATAGAATAGAATAGAATAGATCTAATCAACATAAACTTGCATAGATCTAATTAACATAAACTTGCATAGATCTAATTAACATGAACTTGCATAGAATAGGATAGAGTAGGTTTAATTACGCATATGAATTTACAAAATAGATCAATAACATATGATAACAGAACTGGCATATCTCAACATAATAGATCTAATAACATATGATACAGGCATAGTCATACAGTCCAATTCACACTTATCACCATTATTTTTAATTAATTATGTTGTGAAAGTAACCGTGCTCATAGTGGTAGAAGAAGAAAGAATATATATATCTGAATTAAGCGTTTGTTGTTGTTCTAGAATCGTTCCCCCTTTTCATAATTCCTATGCTTTGATTTGTTGAAGAAGAGAAACTAGTTTAGTTTTGGATGCAGCAGCATGGAGGCTTATGAATGAATTTAATTTAGATTAGGGTTAGATTAGATGTGCTTATATAGATGTATTAGCTTAGTTAGAGACTTTAGATTAACTAGGAGATCATCAGAACTACACAGCTCAAAGACACGTCATCCAGCCAATCAGAAGAGGCCACGCCAGCCCTAAAACTAAAAAATCGTCATTAACAAATAAAAATGTGCAGTGTGTGCAACATGATGCACAACAGTAGGGATGTTGACACCCACGTGTCATATATATATATATATATATATATATATATATATATTCTTTTTAACTGTCTTTCCAATTAACCCTTTTCACACTAACCGCTTTTTTTAATTGAACTGCGTTCACACTAGGCCACTTTTAGCCATTCCCCTAAAACAAAAATATGGCACTGGCGGGGATTGAACTCAGACCCTCTTGCGTACAAGTCACATGTGCTAACCAAATGAGCTACTAAATCTTTTGCTAAAAAGACCTAGGACAAAACTACACATTATTCTCTCATTCCTCTTTTTCATGTTTTGCTGCAATATTTAATTTAAAGATATCTTCTTCATTTTAAATCAGTTTTCTACAAACTATAGGTCTAAATTGACTAGAAAATCGCCACGAACGCAATGATGCTAATTTCATAACCAAGTTCCTGAAGCTTCTCAAATTTTCCTTTTTATTTCTATTTAATTGTTCGTACGCATTTCTTCGCATTTCATGCCTTGCATTTAATTTCTTTTATTAATATTTTTCCTTCATTTCACTACATGAACTTATTACATGCAATTTTATTGTCATTATTTAATTTTTCTCTTAAATATATCTATGCATATAATATATATACATATTTCCACATTTTTAATTTCATTAAAAATGCGAGGTGTTACATTCTCCCCAACTCAAAGGATTTCGTCCCTAAAATCTTCAAGTTAAGAAGAATATACCCTACCATCCATCATCCATCTACTCATCCATCATCCATCTACTCATCCATCATCCACAAGTATCCATTGTCCTTAAAAGATTTCTAATGCTATATGAACATATGCAAAGGTATGTGTATATGTTCTTTATCCAATGCAAAGATCAGGCAGTCTACTGATTCAGTTGACCTCCTCAATGCAAATTATGTCAGTTCCATGAGTCCAACATGTATGCAAAGGAATCCTAATGATACATATCATTTCTATATGAGTGCACAACCATTCATTCAAATGCAACATCCATATGATAACGCATTCAATATACATCCGTCAATTTAAATATGCACACTCATTCATATGCAATATGAAAGTGATTGAGCCGATCTAATGCCTAATGTGTGTGTAAATGCATCCACAAGCAACCACTAGCAAACACTTGCATCCACTTGCATCCACCAAACATAACATGTCTCAAACACATGTTTACAACCATAGGATTTTCCTACCTAAAGATCGAAGATGTAATCGAGAGGACATACTAAACGATAGAACAAGTTGAAACAAAGCGGTAGAAAAAAGGAGAAGTTAAGATCATACCCTAAAAAAGGAAAGGGTACAGCGCACGTATCTTGTCTTTCGTTTCCCAAGTCGCATCTCCTTGATCATCTACCCATTGGACTTTAACCAACTTGACCTCTCTGTTACATAACTTCTTGACCTCCGATCCAAGGATACATGTAGGAGCTCGTCTAATCGTGGCATCTCACTCCACTTCCACTTCCTTAAGCATGCTCGGCTCCACTACTTCCGCGGTATCATGTAAACACTTCCGCAAATGTGACACGTTAAATACATTATGAACACCACTAAGCTTCTCCGGCAACTTCACTCTGTACGCTCTCTGTCCAATCCTCTCTGAAATGGGGAATGGCCCTACGAACCTCAGTGCCAACTTCCCTACAGATCCAAAACAAAAAAAAACCATGTCCCCAACACCGAACTCAAGATCGGTCCTTCTCTTATCAGCATATGACTTTTGCCAGCAAGAATTGCCTTTCTCAAGCTCTCGTCTCGAGAAATGCAAAGTCTTTAATGAACTTCCTATAATAGCCTGCCAACCTTAGAAAACTTCTTACTTCCGTTGCGTTTCTAGGAACCTTCCAATCTTGGATTGCGACCACCTTCATGGGATCCACTGCTATCACCTCCTTAGAGACCACATGTCCTAAGAACCTCACTTCCTTCCTCCAAAAATAGCATTTGGAGAACTTAGACTTGAGTTGATGTGCTCGAAGGGTCTCTAAGACTTCCCTAAGATGTAGGGCATGTTCTTCCTCGCTTCTAGAGAATATCAGAATGTCATCCACAAAGACTACCATGAACTTGTTTAGAAACTCCCTAAACACCCTACTCATCAAGTCTACGAAATATGTGGGTGCATTCGTCAAACAAAAAGGCATGACGAGCCATTCGATGAAAGCAATGGGAGTCCTAAAAGCAGTCTTATCTATACTCTCCTTAGCTACCCTCAATTGATGAAATCCTGTAGCTAAGTCGCACTGCGAGAAAATCGAAGCGCCAACCAACTGATCGAACAAATCATCTGTCCTCGGTAGTGGGTGTCTATTTTTCTTTGTGAGTTTATTTAGCTCCCTATAGTACATACACAATCTAAGAGAACCATCAGCCTTTGTAGCAAAAACAACTGGAACACCCCATCCCGAAATACTTCTTCTTATGAATTCTTTCTCAAGTAGATCTTTCACTTGTTTACTAAGCTCCTTCCTTTCTCTTAGAACTATGTGGCGCATAGGAAATGCAACTGGCTTTGCATTGTCCACCAAGTAGATACGAAAATCTATATCGTGTTTTGGAGGTAAGCCCCTAACCTCCTCAAAGGCATCTTCATACTTACGGACTACTCGAACAGATTGCAAATCATCAATGGATGTGTCAAGTGATTCTAGGTAGCTAAGCATCACTGAAACTCTAGGGTCACAAGAAATGTCAAGGGTCTTTCCACAACGAGTCAATAGTCTAACTACCATCTTTTTACAGTCTAGGATGGCACCATACCTGGCTAGCCAATCCATCCCTAAAATCAAGCCATAGCCCATGAAACCAAGAACGTAGGCGTTGCATTCAAAACCAACGCCCAAGATAGACACTCTCAAATCCCGACAAAGCATAGATAAATGAGCCGGACCACCAATTGGATTTGAGACTACAATGGGATCTGTAACTAGGCTAGTATTTTAAGTTCAGTGTTTCGACTAATGAAGCAGATATAAACAGATGCGAAGCGCAAGAGTCGAAAAGAGTCCTAGGAAAAAGAAATCAAATCTTCAACCGAAACTTCCTATCTCTTTCCAATATAGTGACCACGAGAACACAACCTGCCCGCCAGAAGATTCTGCCCTCTGTCCTTGCCCTTGCCCTTGCCCTTGCCTCCTCGGGCAATCTTAAATCATATGTCCTGCCTCACCGCAATGGTAACAGCCAGTCTTCTTGTTCTTTCTAACGTCTTTCTTTAAGTGGACAGGTATTTCACAATTGTGGTACTTCCTTTTCTCTTGGCCCTTTTTATCCTTTTCGCCTTTCTTTTATTGTTGTTGTGCCTTCTTTGGATCCAATTTATTATCCTATGTCCTATCCATGTCTCCCCTGGACATTTCCATTCGTGACCTCCCACCAAAATGAAGCTTCATCCTTCATTAACCAAGCAGCTAGTTGAACCTTCCTCCCACCGTCTATCTCAAAGATACCAATAAGTCCTCCACTTCCTTGAGCCAAATTCTAGCCTCGACAAACGTCTCAGTCCCATGAAGTGGTTTTCCGCCCATCGCACGGAAGTCCTTACATATCTTAGAAAAAGCATTTAAACGCGGAGGAAGAGATTCAGGAAGGAAAAAGGAAGAGATTCAAAACAGAGAATAAAATGATAGATATATGGCCTTTGGGGATTATGTTTTTCATAGTAAACATTTCTCTTAAAAGTACTCTCTTTAAAACATGTTTTTGAAAATACTTCTAAAAAAATGCTTTTTGAAAACGGTTTTTCAGAATCTTTTACTTGTTCTGGTAACCTTCAGCTCTAATACCACGTGTAACACCCCACGTCCATTAATGTCACTCACAAAGGGAATGCGTCAACTTTCATGGAGAATTATAAGTGTATAGAACAGAACATCACAAGACAGATATATAAAAATGGTACTTCAAAAATTAAAATAACTTCATTGCAGCGAAAACGGAACATAGTTTGGTTACAACATCAAAACCAACTTGTAAAACCAAGTACACAAATATCCATCTTAGTCAAATTATTACATGAAAACCAAAAGCATAATCCCGTTACAAATAGTCATAATAAAAAAGAAGATAAAGCAGAACATTACTGTAATGACCAGAGGATTTTCGACGCCGAATCCCGACAATAATACACCAATCCTGTATCACTTGTCAGAACTCAAGTATCGAAACACTGGAACATTATTAGAAAGAATTTAGAGGGTGAGATAAGAAAGAAAGAAATGTTAGAATAGAAGAAGAAGAAGAAACACCACAACACAGAATCAGAGTCTCACATCGCAATGGAACAAAATATAATATAGAAATAAATCTTTACTGCGAGCTTTAAAAATACTTACAATATCAGAGTACATCACACACTGGGATAGTTATAATATCATGCCCTCAGATACAACACACATCAGAATAATAGCTCTATAATATCATACGTCTGAACACCTCCAGCTCGACTCTGGACTTCGCAGCATCTGATAAGCTGGACCTGTACACCTCGGTCTAACTCGAGCATTTACAAAACATCGGGTCAGTCTGGTGAACCAGAGTGAGAAAAACTCGCACAGTATTAAGGGAAATCATCCAACTTGATTTTAAAGTTCAAAAATCCTTTTGAAAGAAAAGGATAATCGTAAGACCAAATCCACACATAAACACGGATGGTTTTTACCTTACGATAACCCAAAACAGTTTTTGAAATCAATATCTTTTCTGATATTATAATAGTGTCTAAATACAAGTAAATATCAATCTAGTGGAACGCTTGCATCACATTCTCCACATATATAGTATACAATCAAAACCGCGGGCGCTTATTGGAGATTGGATTTCCAACTATGACAAGGTATGGGATCACCTGCCGATAGTGTATCTCTAGAGGCGAATACACTGGGTTCAACAAGAATGTCTTGCAACCCGGCCCTCACATGACCGACCACTCATTTCGCTTGAGTGTATCGAATGTATATCACCAACGGTTGGGCTCAAACCACCGTTTCCCGATAAGGGACAGCATCGAAATAGATTAAAGGAATTGGATTTTCTCTAGATAGTTGATTATACACCATAATGGGAGAGACCACATAGCCATGCTGCCTGCCCGATTTTTGTCATTTCCCGGTTGATGAGGCTTGAGGCTACGCTTTATCAGCACATCACATTCACTTTGAATGCCACATCGTCAGATCCATCAACAGTAACTAATTGATGTCTACAACAGTACATTACGTGTTAGCCGAAGAAGTTTCCTTCCCTGCTTCCACTCTTGGTACGGTTGAAGAAATCAATGTACGTGACCTTTATGGAAATACTCTGTCAGACATTCATCCATACAAGTCATCCAGGAACAGGATGAACCGAAGGTATTCCCCTCTGCATCCAATATAGGAATCACCCCATGGATCAGTAGCGAGAAGTCCTTGCAACCCGTAGATTCCAATCACGACAGAATCACAACTTATCTCTGTTTGCAAGGCAGAGAATTTTAGTGGCTCTTCCATTTATGAAAATCTACGGTCTTCAATAGCTTCGACTTGAATCAGCATCTTTAACGTATTCGTATTTGCTGGACAGAATGGTTTTCGAATATATTCGATCCCTGTCTTTCGGTGCCAACAATCGTATGGGCAAGTTTGATAGTTGGTTATTTAACTACCAAATAACAAACATTCATCCATAAAAGAAAATGGATTCACTGCTTCAATATTCAGTATCATTTAGCCTTTTTAACGAACCGTTCGTTAATTTTATTTTAAATTTCCCAATATTTAAAACATCGCTTTTACTTCTTATCGTAACATAAGAATATTCTCCAAATTTTATGTCATTTAACTTATAAACTTTTCGAAAACAGTTTATAATATCATTTTATGGAAATCATAACTTATGTTTCCCGACTACGCTCGTTTATAATCTAATACCATCCTTTTGAAAACCTATTTAAATCTCGACCTCATTTACTTATCTAATTATTAAGTAACTCTTATTAACTCTTTCGATTTATATTAATAATAATTTACAATATCATATAAATGAACTTTGATTCTATTTTAAACAGAATCTTTATGAGAATTCCTCGGTATCTCTTTATCATTATATTGCAAATCATTTCGACAACTCAAATTCATTTGTTCAAAATCTCATAAACAAAGCCCTTTGTAAATCTTATATTAATCATTATATTAGTATGTTTTCCAACTTCTTATATCTATATTTATCAAAACAATTCCACGTGTCATTTGTAACGTGCGTTACGAACTTCATTTCAAAACCATTTTACTTATCACATTCTCTTTATTTTGTACTCGCCCACTTATTCGTCATTTGCAAACATATAATAATCCTTTATGAAATCTTATGTCAAAAATATAGTTCATCTCGTATGTAACAAATGTTACAAAACACATTTACCAATCCCTTAGTCTTCTTTACTAATTTGGTTCTATTTTCAAAACCATGATTTTTCCATTTACAAAATCCTTTGTAAATTAAGTACGACAACTCACCATTTGTTTTCGTTTCCACATCCTTAACTGCATTTATAAATTTCAAATTTAAATTTTATATTCATATTCTCAAATCCGGCTTCTTTTGAAATATGAAATCTCATTTCCAAATCACTATTCATTTCCAAATCTGTTGATATGTAAATTTTATTTACGAATTGTTAATTAATCACACTTCGTATCATTTAAAAACACCGTTTGCTAAATGGTCATTTCTTACAAAAATATTACCTCTCATTCTCTTTTATACATTCGCTAAAATCCACGATTCGATTATTCCATTTCAATATCTTGAAATTTCATTTAAACTTCCTTTACGACCGTTAAGGTCTTTACTAAATCATTTCGACATTTAGATAGCCAATATGATAAATTTATCTCGTTTAAACATTGGTACAATAACCTCTTACATTTCTATTAGTTATATATACATTTAAAAATTGTAAACTTAACCTCGACTATTTATTTTTATAGTAAAATTGTATTTCAATCCATATAAAAGAAATCATTTATATCTTTGAAATCTATTTACTATTGATTTCGAAAAGTCATTCCTTTTAGTCGACGGTACTAAAGAGGCAAATTGCTACTATAATACCAAACCGTGAAATATACACTAATTTCACATTTTATAACAAACAATTTTACCATATTGATAAACGTTATCAATATTATCCAATCTGTCATTCTCTGCAAAACAATGGTTATCACAATTCAAATTGTTCAGTTCAAATGGTCAGTCAATATTCGGTTTTCTATTTAAATAGATGACATAAACAGTTAAATAATCAATAATAACTGCAACAGACGATACTGGCAAATAACAACAATTCAAGCATTCAACAAATTAATGTTTATATCCCTGTAAACGTAACCACTGAGGTAAATTACCTCCATTGGAATTTATCGTTAGAAATACCAATTTGTTTTCAATTAAATTAAATGAACGTTTAATTTAACTGTTCAGTCCATACATGAATATAAAAATTATCAACGAACAAACAAAACAAACAACCCTTAACAAGTACAGCACACGATTATAAAACCCGACTTATAAAATATAAGTAGGGGGAAAACTGAGTGAGTTTAACTCACATTGATTATTAAATCGTTAAATAACGATTTATTTCTGGTAATCCAATCAGCCGCCAGCTGTGATCTAACTGGAACTAAATTGTAGTGTACGTCAAATGCGGTCTTTGACGCTCCTTGGTTTGGTCTTATTCTACGCATATATGAGCGCGTTATGATTAATATACGTTATACTTTAAATTACTTAAACCGTTATTGTTTAATTATGTTTAATTAACCATTATCGTTGACTATCCTTGATTAAATAAATCGCTGATCATATGTTTTTAAATCAATTTGGTATGGATACCTCGCCTCGTTCCCATTGCAACAGCCGACTTTAGCTCCTAGCATTCACACAACAAAATACTCAACTTTGGATAGTACCGCTGCAAGCCTTTCTTTCCAGCATTCTTCATTGCCGAATATGCCAGAACCACTTCGTTTCTTTTATATTTCTCCTTCCCTTCTCACTTTCCTTTTGTCCTCCTGTTGCATGAGCATGCAACTTCCCCACTACATGTATACTTTCACTTTCTCTCCTCTGTGCCATTTCCTTCGAACCATCCTACTTCTTCACCACTTCTGTTCCACTCTTTTTCTTTCTCCTTTTTTTTTTTACTGATCACACATTCCCTTACCTTTACGTTGACGCAACCGCTCCTTCTTACTTCATCCTCTTCTGACCTCTCCAATGTTGTAGGCTTCAACGCAAGGCTCAGCTAACAGTCCACCTTCCCTCAGCTACTGTTCAACACGAGGACCCTTCCTCCTCAAACTTCTGAAACCTCACCGCCCCATTTTACTCTTTCTGGATTTTTTTTTCTGTTTGAAACAAAACTACAGACTCCTCCGATCCTCCCACTCTCTTTACCTTGGTCACCGCTCTGTCCATGGAAGCGCCACCCACGCCATCTCCGTTGACTTGCGCGTCCCCATTCATTTTTATATTTTATTTTATACTTAATTTTGGTGGGAGGAATTTTCGGGTTTCATCCTTGCTGAAGCAAGAAAACAAAAGGAGGAGCGTTGCTTTTTATTTGCGAATGGAGGTGCGGTGTTTGTGGGAAGAATGGAGTTGCGGTTTTATTTTTGCTGAAAGTGTTGGAGAAGAAAAGAATGGAGCAGCCGTTTATATAGGGACGTAATCCGTGGAAATCAAGGAATATGAGAATAGGTTTTGCAGAAGTATATAGGTAACTGTTGAATAACAGTGAATATATCAGAACGTGGTCGGCACGGTTGTATTTGCAGCCAAACAAAAAGAGTAAAGAAAACACATATGTGGGCGCAAGACGAAGCAAATTGGGACGCAAGTTTAAATGGTTTGGAGCGTAAGTTTTTTTTTTTTTTTTTTTTAGAATTTGGGATGCAAGTATGTTTGGCGCAAGGAATTAAAGGGATAGCATAGTGAAAATTTTCAATGCAAGAAATGATCACGTGGACGCAAGAACCCAAAAGCACGTAAGCAAAAAGCAAAATGAGAAGTTAAGTGGTGGGATCATTTAATAATATTATAATGTGCAAACTTCATCGTGGAGAAATCGTGTTAAAAACCACCATATAAAATTTCTGTTCTCTGATAAAAAGGCTAATCTTAGTGTAGAAAAATATTCCGAACCCAATGGGACAAGTTTCGTCGAAATCCGACATCGTTTGGAAAAATCCCTTAGAAAATATCGATGAAAAACACCGAGCTTTAATTTCTAAAAATTACAGAAAAAATCCTAAAAATATGAGGCATTGACGTTTCACTAGACCTCTTCCTAAGGTTTCGTATGAAACTTGTTTCGTTGAATTTGGAGTCCGTTTGACCAGTTAACCATTCAATAAAAGTTACCCACACCACTATGTACGGTTATATTCATATATGAGCGTTGCAGACTGAAATAAAAATACAGTCGTGTTCAGTGAGGTGTCGCAATCCTGAATATCGGTAGATTAACTCATATTGTGAAATTCCAAAATCGCTGCTTAAGGGTGCAAAATACTCAAAATAAAAAGTTGCGTATTTAATTAATTAAAATTTTCCATAAAATTATATAAATTAAATCATGACTATGTCTCAAAAGAACCTTGGCTAAATTCGAAACCGGTATTTAGTTATATCGAATAAACCGTTACGGTCGATAAACGATCACGCCGCTGTTTTTCTGCCAAATTGTTTTGGGCATAACTTCCAATCTACACGACGAAATCTCTATCTTTCTCTTCCACTAGAAAAATATACTTCACTAGCTCCGTGCGTTTCTTGTTTCACAGAAATCCGACTTATATTGGACTCTGTATATTCAGTTGAAGTTCAAAACTCTAATTTACGAACTGCAGCGCCGTTCTGAGCTCGATATATTTTATATATGAATATATATCATTAAACTTTGTTTTAAATGGCGATTTAAATATTAAAATCCTTTTATATTCCAAAAATATATATTTAAAACGTATTTAAATATTCAGATTCAAATGGTCGAAAAACACGGGTCGTTACAATTTCTTTCAGCAACTCCATGCACTTCCAAAAGAGAGAGAAAGAGATCCAAGTCAAGCTCCACTAGTCCCACCCTGAGAACCACACTACAACAAAAACACCTTACTACAACTTCAGTTTTACAACGGTGGTAAAATCACCATTGTAATAAATGTTTTTTATAACTTTTTTCCAGAAAAGTTGTAATAAACTTATTTTTAACAACTGTGTTATTTTGACAGTTGTAATAAAAGCCTATCACAACTTTTATTTTTTGACTGTTGTAATATATGACTACACTACAACAAAAATACCATATTAATAATTAATAAAAATTCGATAATTAATAAAAATATTAATACTCAATAACTATTGTTTAATAATAATAAATAGTTTATTTGAAAATATGTAATAACTAATATTAATAATTTCTTTTCGCTATATAATAATTAATAAATAATAATTACGTATTATTATTAGAAATTAAAAATAAATAAATAAAAATTAGTTTTTAGTAATGAATAATTAATTTTAGTAATCAATAAATAAGAAGTAAGAATCACTAATTAAGATGTAATAATTAAATAATTACTTTTAAATATTTTAATAAAAATTTCAAGCAATTTAAATAATATTCTATTACATTTTTTCATAAAATATAAAAAGAAAAATCATAAGATTGATAAATAGCTATTATATATTATTAAATAACTTGTAATAAATGCGTATTACAATCTTTCTTTTTTGTCAGTTGTAATGGATGGTTATTACAAGCTTTCATTTTTAAATAATAATAATTAATAATAAAAGATTAATATTAAATTATAATCACTATTAAAAAATAATAATAAGTTTTAAATATGAAATAACTAATATTGACAATTAACATTAGATAGTTAATAATGGATATGATAATAATAACTAATAAATAGCATTAATAAATTTAAATATAAAATAACTAATAAATAGTTAATAACTAGTTACATATACATAGCAATTGACTTTTAATAATTAATATTCAGTTATAACTAAGAAGAAATAAATATTGCCTAATAGCTATTAATATAAGTTTTGCATCATTCTTATTGTCGACATGTTGAATCTGCTTGAAGACTCCGTGCATCGAATAATGCCTATGAGTAGGTCATATCTCTGAAATAATATCAGTAGTCGCCATTTACTGTTGGTGTTCTCGGGCTAACTATCGAATCTTGACTACTATTGTTGGCCACTGCACTGCGGCACGGGTTCAGGCACTTCTGTCCAAAAAAAAAAATTAGGCATTTTTTTTAAATTTAGGTCATACCAGACTTTTATTTTTACAGAAATGACCCTGTCCCGACAAATATTATGCTGCAAATTACTATTTTTAAACGCGTCCGGATGGTTGTATTTGTAAATACTTTCTTTAATGTATATAAATAACATTTTTTTTGTCAATCCATATATGCAAGTATTCTTTTGTATGAAATTGCTGGAATTTTGGCACTAATCCAACATTTTCTTTTGAATTGAAACTATTTCCTGTATTCACTCCATTACAAAGTTTCGCTCCAATCCGAAAAAATTGCCACTTTCGTGAGTCCAAATTTTGGCTCCAAACCGAAAAATTTGCATCTGCTTGTTCCACTTCCCCAGATACTTTATTGAAAACAAAACATTATTATCATCTTCCCTTTTTTTCTTTTCTTGCGAAATTCAGATCCAAACAAAATACCGCCTATTCTATTTCCAGTCAAAATAAAAATCAATTGTCTGAGTTAGCAATGCTCAAAAGTACAATGTCCGTTGTCAAAAAATTGCGCTGCTGGAGCCGTCGTGGTTCGGTCTTGTGTTATCGCCTGGAGTGAGTTTAGATCTGGATTTGTCTCGGCCGTCTATGGCACCGCCTAAGGTGCCTCCTGTAGATCTGGAAAGTGAAAGTAGATTTGGGCATTTTCCTCATTAAATTAATAACTACTGTAAGCAATCGAGATTTTTTTTATTGTTCTTCTGGTCAATTTCTCGCATCTGATTATTCGTATATTCTGAATAAAGTTGGTATTCTTGAATCAAGTTTGAGTATCAATCAGTGGGAGCGAGATTCATTTTCAGTCAGACTGAGGTAATATATATTATACTTGGGATATGACATATTATGAAAAGGAGAATTGCCAGCTTCGGATATTCAATCTACAGGCGATGTTCATAGTAACCAGCTTTGTGGAGAGTTTGGTGCCCATTGGAGGATTTGCTACTAATTAGGAGGTTGCTATAATACCCGCTGCATTAGTTTGATTTATAGGACCCATTTTTCTCTCTTTTTTTCTTTCTCCATAGCACCTGGTCATGTAATCTCAAGAATATTTTTAAATTAGTACCACTGTTCTCACCTGATTTCTATTAAGGGAGTTCTGAATGTTGTTGTTAGTACCACAATCATGTGGGATTGAATTGGAATAAGTTAGTATTGTGCCTTGAGGTCTCAACAACTTTCTAACTTTTTCATTTTTTGTGCATATGTTCTCTACATCATCTCCTTGATAAAAATATATTATTTAAAGATTGCATTAAAAAAAAGATTACTTAAAT
Source organism: Allium sativum (assembly GCA_030737875.1). Taxonomy (NCBI): domain Eukaryota; kingdom Viridiplantae; phylum Streptophyta; class Magnoliopsida; order Asparagales; family Amaryllidaceae; genus Allium; species Allium sativum. The sequence goes on from CM060926.1 coordinate 329,996,812, forward strand.
AGAATAAAACAACAAACTCCATGCAGATCTTTTTCATCGAACCATTGCATAACATGGTTGGTATGGTTCTTTCTAATGACAATATTTTGTTTTCTGAATATAGCAAAAGAGGAAAAAAGCTAGAATGCATAAGCACATGCCTTTCTCTGTGATGGGAAATGAAAGAGAACTAAAAGAGAACCAGGAAGTTGAACTAATATCGAGACGGCTACGAGAATGATATATGAAAACCTTATATATTGATACTGAAAAGCTTATACATGAATAATGAAATATTGCCTATGTAGCATGTTATATAATGCAAGATACATTCTGGTTGATTTCAAAGGGGCAGTCTTTTCAATTGAAGATGCTTATCATACAAAAATGTAAGTAATTATTGACACTCCATTATATTTTAATACACTAGTATGAAATGTCCAGCTTTTGACATCAGTTTTTGTTTTATTACAATGTTAATTTGTGTATTAATTTTTTTTGGTTATTTAAAGGGAGATTATAACATGTTATCTAATTTCTTACATGGATTTGTTAATTTTGTCACACTTACGTTGGTTCCATATGAATATAAAATATTATGCAAAGTTTTTTGTAATTTTGTATCTAATCTTGTTGTGTATTGACATCTGTCATTTGATTCTTCTTGTATGTATAGTAAATAGTGTGAAGCTCAAAGGTGGTCTAAAAACACAAGTTCCATTTCTCTAATTTGTAATAAACTTTAATATACTTGTAATGCAAATTGAATTTAGAAATGTTTAATGCTTATTTATAAGTCAAATTAAACCATGTCAGAGTTCTTCTGATAATCGGATGTGATATGGATGAGGAAACATGATAAAATGTTGTTAAAAAAGATACACAACTGCTTTTAGATGTGACTGTATCTAGATTTCACTGTTAGTGTATGCTTTTGTACGTACACATGCTGGTATTTTTATTAGGTTGTTTGAGTTCTCATACAAGGTCTACTTTTGAATGTGACATGCAACATCCATCTATAAAAAAAATTAGCTGAGCAAATCGTGAGTGATCTGTATTCTCACATATGGCTGAACAATTTCAATAAGGAGCTCAAAATCCGGGATTAGATGGAGTGCCCCCAATTGATCCTCAGCAAGAGTGCTTTTGTAGGGTATGCTTATGTATCTTTTGTGGACAAAACTTCTATTTGTCTTATGTATCTTTTATGTTCGATCGATGTATGTATTTTGAAATGGTTATGTTTGTTGTGATGGATGTAGTTGGTGATGTACTGTGTGTATGTTGATCGAATATTATGCTAATTAATATATATGAATGATTTTGTATAGTTATATTTGTTGCATTAAAATATGAATCAAATTATTATTAATACATACAAATTTTTTACATTAGTAAGATGTATATAAGTTACAACAGCAAAAAAAAGTTGTAATAAATCATTTTACAGCGATGTGAAGGAGTTGTAATATTATGGAAGTCACAACGGTAATCACCAGTTGTCATATCTATAATCTTACGATATTTAAATGTCTACAACAATGGGGAATAAAAGTTGTAATAAAATTTATTAGAACCGTGAGTAAAAGTTGTTAAATACCCTATTTCACAACGGTGTTGCAACGGTGCAGAAATGTTGTAAAAGATATAAGTATATTACAACTTCTTAATACACGACGGTGGATCCACCGTTGTAAAACCTTTTTATAACGTTTTTGCACTGTTGTAATATGGTATATTTGTTGTAGTGCCGGAGGGGGGGGGGGGGGGGGAAGGAAAGAAAAGAGGCGAAATAAACGAGGTCAGATATAAAGTCTGGCGAGTCCAGTGGCTTTAACAATATAATCATTAAAGTAACAGGATAAGAACATAAACTGGATATAAGAAATGACTGTAACATAAACAGGTATGACAAGGTAAGCAAGATGGACAAGATAAACATTGAATGCGCTTCTAATCACTATAAGATAATTCCTACACCGCACCAATGCTAATTACACCGCACCATTACTAGTCCCATACTGGAAGTTGATCCCTCTTACAAATCATAATAATGGTAGTTTCGTGTACTTCTAGCTGCTATCGTAAGGGCCGCTTGCTCCTACCTCCACTAGTTGTACCCACAACCCTCCCCATTCTAATTACAACATTTATTCATAGTATGGTAGTTGTACTCCTAGCTGCTGTCATAGGTGCCGTTTGCTCTTATCTCCACCAGTTGTAACCACTACCCTCCCCATTCGATCGGCTCCCTAACTCGTAGATACCCGTGCTGGCCCCGTAGTAGGGTAACGTCTTACCTACCTGCCCGGACCTATGCACACACATGATTCCGTTGGACTTGTGTTGCCACTGCTATCCCGTTTGACCTCTTACAATCTATCCCAGTAAGCGTGTCCCGTCCTCGACCTAATTCGAGCTCACATAGATACTAAATGGATTACTGGTTGAAAAGGGTCCCCACACTTGACACAAGCTTCTCGTCTATGCTTGGTCCCCACTAGGATTTCCCACTTAACCCCTTCTTATTCATGTCTTCTTACATGTTTCAACTTGGTTAAGTGTTTCTAATTATATTTCACATGTCACCCACTTAACCCCATGTCCCACTACATGTATTGTCTTGGTTAAGTGTTATTTAATTCATTATAACCGTAATCTTGCAAAACCTCCCACATTAGAGTCCTTTTTGTGGTTGCTGGATTTGCCGAGTGGGTCCGGGCAGGCTTATACCGCAATTCGAATCTGACCTCGTGTCTTTGCCTTATTACGCATCTATTTTATGTCTTTGACCTCTCACATGAGACTACTGTTTGCGGTTGCTGGATGTGCCGGGCGGGTCCGGGCAGGCTTATACCACAAACCAAGTCTAACCTCGTGTCTTAGGCGTTCATTATCTCATTCTATTATTCAAAACCCAATTTGAATTAATATCTATATTCCAATTTGTCCATAATTCCCAATTTAGGCTATGTTCATAAATCTCATTCTAATTATGCCCATAATTCCATGTACATAAATTATATCAATTTATGCCCCAAGTTAATTACATGATTACAAACCAATTAATGCCAGTTACATAACATTCGATGTTTTTCCCAAACTTTTCCCTAACGTTCCTACGTCATTCTACGTATAATTCACATAATATGTTAGGTTCGCCGTTAGCCTAGCTCATAAGAAAATGGAAAAGATGAGGGAAAGAGGCATCACCACACATAATATAGATCCAGTAATCATATGGAATATGAACTTGCATAGAATATGATAGATCTAATCATCATAAACTTGCATAGATCTAATTAACATAAACATGCATAGATCTAATTAACAAAAACTTGCATAGAATAGGATAGATCTAATCAACATAAACTTGCATAGATCTAATTAACATAAACTTGCATAGATCTAATTAACATAAACTTGTATAGAATAGGATAAATCTAATTAACATAAACTTGCATAGATCTAATTAACATAAACTTGCATAGTTCTAATTAACATAAACTTGCATAGAATATAATAGATCTAATCAACATAAACTTGCATGGATCTAATTAACATAAACTTGCATAGATCTAATTAACACAAACTTGCATAGAACAGAATAGATCTAATCAACATAAACTAAAAGTATAATTCTATAAAGTACAATTCTATAAAGTGAACTACCACGCTCGATTAGTTCAATTGAAATTTGTTTATATATATACATACAATTTCGTCGGCCATTTCATTATTGTGGTAACCATGACAAGTAAAGATATATACCATAACACACAAGAATGTTTAATTTAATTCACATACACAACCTATACATGCAATGTATTATTATTATTTTTCCAATCTACACAACATGCAATTTCTTGTGCGTCATTTCTAATTCCACAAAACGAGGATTTTTGTGTCATTTCAATTTCTAACAAAATGAAACATATTTTGGTGTCAAATTCTACAAAAATGAATATATTATTGTTTGTTTAACTTCAATGTAACAAAAATAATAACTTTGTTATTCTTTCAATGAAATCTAATTCTTATAAAACTAAATTCCCATCATTATAATTTCACTGAAAATCTATTTACATAAAAAAAATTACTTACTTTGAATCTAATTACATGGTAAAATACCCTTTTTAATTACATTAAAAATGTAATTAACATTACGGTGAAAAATCCTATCTCTTTGAATTTCATTAAAAAAATGTAATTCTCATTACCATGTCAAATTCTTCTTCTTAACTACACTAAAAATGTAATTACCTTACGATGCAAATTCTTATTCTTTAATTACATATACAAATGAAATTTTCTTATTCTTATTTACATTAGGAAAAATGTAACTTTCCTAATTCATTATTTACATTAAGGAAATGTAAAACTTTTCTAATTCTTCTAATTTACATCAAAAATGTAAACTTTTTCTAATTCTTCTAACTTACATTAAAATGTGAAATCTAATGTCAAAACATTTTTACATCCAAATGTCCAGTTTGAAGTTGCATTACATAAAAATATGAAACTTTTCTATTCTTTCACCACATCACATAAAAATGAAATCTTCTCCCTTCTTATATTACATTATGAAAAATGTAATCTTTTATATTCATTTCACTCATGACATTAAAATATGATCTTTAATGTTAACATAGCTTTGTCTTCAAAATATGATCATTTCTCTAGTTTCATTTCATGTCATTAAAAATAGGAATTTTAAGTAAACATGTTTTTATTCTCAAAACATGTGCATTTCTTCTATTTTCATTCTTTACATTAAAAATGAAAATTTGATGTTAACATACTTTCATTTTCAAATAATGATCATTTTCTACTTTACATGAAAAGGTGAATTTTTATGTTAACACATATTCAGTACAAAAAATGATCATTTTATTCTAATTCATATTTTCTAACAAAAATGTCCTTTTTATTTTGGTTACATTTTCTAATAAAAAAAATGTCCTTTTTATACTAATGCAACATTTTATCTCAAATGGCATTTCCAATCTAATGCAGCATTTATATGAAAATGTTCTCTCTTTTGCTAATATAACATTTATATGAAAATGTTATTTCTTTGACTAACGTGACATTTATATGAAATATTATTTCTTTTTCTACGTGACATTTATATGAAATGTTATTTTTGTCTAATATACATTTCTAAATCAAAAGTGCTACTTTAACCTGATGTATATTCTTTAACAAAAATGTTATTTAATTTCTATTGTTCATTTTTTTATAATCAAAATGTCATTTAATTTCTGATTCTCATTTTATGTCTAAATGTTATTTTATTTCTATAACATATTCTTAACAAAAATGTAACTTCATCTCTAATGCAACATTTTTACACTAAAAATGTTAATCATTTTAGATGCAACATTTTTACTCTAAAGATGTTAAATTTTTTTTCTATTGCAACAAACATGTCATTATAATGTTGACAATTTAAATTTACATCTAACATAAATGATATGTTAATCTAATTTAAACATTTCATTAGAAAAATGACCTTCTAATCTAATTAAACATTTCAAATAAAAGAGGTCTTTTATTTTTGAATAAACATTTCTAATAAAAAATAATCTTTTTATTTCTAATGAAACCTTTCTATATAAAAAAAAGTTTTTTTTTCTGATGGCATAAATGACATGATCTAAATAAAATAATATTTTTAATTAACATGATAAGAAAAATAATATTTTCCATGATTCATTTACCAAAAAGGTAAATTTTTGATGTTAACTTATTTTATTTTAAACAATGAATATATTGTTTATTCCTTCATACAATAAAAAGGATGATTTCTTTATTGTATAAATATTCCCCTTTCAACAAGAACATTTTATCTACATATATACAATAAGATATGATTTTTTTCTTATACATTCAAAGTTTATTCAACACGAATATTTTTTCTAATTACACAACCAAATCTAGTCGTTCACCACAAATCAAAACAATCAATTTAAATTTATATAGCACATGAATGAATTTCACATCACAATCAATAATAAATTTTAATTTTCAAATTTCAGAAATCTCACCTCGCTTTAACTGAATTCCTATTCGCATTCAAATTTGGCTGAATTTCTAAAGTGCTTGTTTTCAGAACCGGTCAGTTTCATTATGTAGATCTGATCGATACGAGTCCAACGCAATGAAAATCGTTCAATTCTGATAATTCAGTAAAAAGTTATGATGTTGTAAAGGTTAATTACATTTATAATTAAAAAAATATATATTAAATCTTTTCCTTCACCTTAATCTCTCCTCTTCTGCATTCTCCTTACTGTAACCAAACCCAACAAGCACGATATCCTTCCTCCACGCGCGCCGCCCAACCAGTGCATCGGCTTCCGATCAGAGACCCTCACCTCGAAGCCTGCGCCGCCCTCTCCTTGTGCCCACAAGTGGGTCCCACTCGCTGCCCCCTGTGCCCCGAAAACCCCTCCAAGCGCCGGCACTTCGTGGCTAGAATTCGCGAAATCCGTGAACTAAAACCCGATCTTAACCGTATGGATCTATAGATCTTTCCAAGAGCTTCGATTTGGTATATAATATGTTGAATTTCATTGAGCGGATCAAAAGTTATTGAGTCGGGAAGTTTTGAATGTTCGTAGCCATCGAATGAAAACGGCGGCTGTAGAAACAAATTAGGGTTTTTTTTATTTTAATAATAAATCTCGATTTTCGTGCTTTAAAGGTGGAATTTCGTACTCTCTCCAAATCAGGCCTGTTTAGTGTCAAACTTAAGGTTTTGACGCCTTCTGAACGCGATGGGCTATGCCCCGTGGCCCAATTCTGAAGTCTGCTGCGTGTTCTATTAAAATTACAATATTAAATTAATAATTTAATTTCCACCGTATATTTAAATATGCCGGGGCCACATACAGACTCCGAAAATTCAAAAAAATATATATTTTTGGCTTCGTATTGACGATACGGTTCCAACGAGACTATTTTCGTTGAATTCTGAGACTGTTCGAAAAATGGTCTTTTTCAGGTCGATCAGTTTTTAACTGTAAACTGACAAAACGTGTTATCTTCTGCCACACTTACATACTCGTTCGAAAAATTCTGGAAAATTAAACTTAGCAATAATTCGACATTCCGGTTCCAACAAAAGTGGTTTCGTCGAAAACCGAGGTCGTTTGAAAAATGGCTATTTTCAAGGCGTATATATTAAATATTAAAAATACATTTTTAAACAAATAATTTTTGAAACTCAAAATATATAAGTGCTTACTATTTTTCAATGCAGAAACATCATTCTGAACTCAATGGAAGTGGTTTCGAGTTCAAATTCCTTTGTATGCAAAAAGTAGCATTTTTGACCTATATAAATTTCATAGCGACCTTTCTAAATTTTAACTTGGGCATAACTTTTGAATCCTGCTATGAAATTTCAATTTTTCAGATTCGTTAGAAAGATATTTTTAAATAGATTCTAATATTTTTTGTTTCACTAAAATCTGTTGAATTTTGCATCCCGTATGGTCAGTCAAATTTCAAGTTTGACTTTTCAACCTACCGCACTATTTCTAACTCCTTTTATAATTTAAATTAAATTATTCATTCTAACTTCAATTTAAATCAATTTTTAATCATTATTGTTTTAAATAAATTATTTTAAATACCAAAAACTCATTAAAATTAGTTAAAATAAATTTTAAATTTACCCCCAAAATTCAGGGTTGTTACAGTCTCCCCCACTTAAAAACTTTTCGCCCTCGAAAAGGAACGAAGCTAAAGTGTTTAATTATCCTACTCAAATTTTTCATTCTGTATTAATTTCAAGAATTTTATTTGTTGATTAACTTTTAAAATATATATAACTTTTATCTATTCAAAAATCATATTTTCAAAAATAGATTATGATTACAAATACGTATATTATAAGCTTGTTACCCTCAGCTCATTCTAGGGCATTACTAACCCCCATCTCTAATGAGTTTTCTCATTCTAGGATACTGCTGATCCTATCTCTAATGAGTATTCTTACTGGATATTACTAATCCAATCTCTGATGAGTCTTTTGTTCAGTTCTAATGAGTTTCATCCCAAAGATTTGAGCTAACCAAAGCTCTGATACCAAAATGAAACGACCCGAAAATCGCCCCTTGCGGGAAATCGCCGGATACGCTTACTTTGGGCTACAACACATCAGAACAACAACAACAGACTTTTATTACATTACAATAATGTTACATCAGAGTACAGAATATCAGAGTACGGAATATCAGAGTACATTGGAATAAAATTACAGCGGAAGATAAATTACAATATTTTAATACAATACAACAGATGACTTTCTATGCTCTGGACATAGCTTTAAGCTTCAATCCAGAATCCTGCTCGAGATAAGGACCTGTAGACAAACTACTCGACTGCCCGTGTGGAAAAGAGGGCACCCAAGTTTGCAAAGGTGGAAACAAACAACGGGTCAATCATGGGACTGGTGTGAGAATTCTTAACTAATTTAACTAACAGTAATAAGGCAAATCCAAGGACCACGCCGCTAACGCGGAACAGGTTTATTCCAATGGATTGTCGTGCATAACTTAGAGTAAATCGTAAAACACCGCAATGCTTTTTAGAAAAATGAAACCATCATAAGACCCAAGTCCCATCACACAATGCAACGCAAACCGGAGGATAGGGTTTTACCTTATAATGGTTAAAAATGCTTGATACGATAAAAACGAATTTGATATTATTGTAGTGTATATAACTTTTCAAAAACAGTTCAAAGTAAATGTATCAATCCTAGGACACATTGATACCATAATACTATGCTTCCATACTACTAATACAATCAAATCCGCATGTGGTCGTATTGGAAATTGGGTTTCCATCATGAGTCAAGGCTAGGGAGGAGCTCCTTACCGATTCGAGACACTCTAGCTAATGTCTCAGGATCATCCGCAGTGAACCCTTGGAAAGCTGCAGGGCTGGTCCACCATACGAGTTGCGGATTAGTTATTCCTGAACACACGTTTCCCGGTCCTATAGGACCTATCATCCGAGGCGCCTCATTCCATCATCCACATAAGTAAAATGTCAGGCCGTGTTAAAACCCAAACCCCACTTCTAGCTAGAAAGAAACATGCTGCTCTCCATGCGTTCCCTTCTCCCGTTTTAGACTCCGCCGGTGTGTGAGGCTCGCGAAGTCACGCTATACACAAAGCTATGCCTAAACAGGTTATGCTTTGATCATCCCACAAGGCCTGCTTTTCAACAATGCCTTGATCATATGCATCTTAGCATGCCACATCGTCACTCCATATCATACTACCAATCCTTTGCCGAAATATATGAAAGGGTGTTAAGCAAGAGAATAAATTCTCCGCCACCAATCATTCATACATTCGACAGAAAATCAATAAATACAATATAAAGGAGTACAATGTCAGACACACCTTCCATTTATAAGCTTATGCTCTGGGTCTGAGCGAAAGCCAAATCCGTACTAATCAACACTTCGTCCGGACGGCCCCCACTGTAGCCCCTTCAAGGTAGCTATTCCAATCACGGGCATTAGTAGTTGTCGTCCATTCGATGTGAAGACCGCCGGTCTTCAATCACCGTCTTGAACTCTTCGATTTTCATTCGTCGTATGATTATTTGAAATGAGATTGAACTCAGACTTTTCAAATGATCCTCGCATATATATATTTAAAAATCATTTCATATCGTTGATATTAATTTATAACGATCAACCTTTATTTTTATTCAACCTTTATTTTTATTTATATAAAAATAATTAAATTCCATTTAACGACGCTCCAAGTCAAAAGGCGACCATGGCGCTGTTTTCACCCAAATTTGTTTTACACCTTTCTCTAAATCTAACTGTTGGATTTTAACATGATTTATAACGTTGGAAAGATCTTCCCAAGGCGAACCTAACGGTTACAAATTTGGGAAAATCCGACGGTCGGATATTTCGGTATAATCAACTAAAAGTACAATTCTATAAAGTGAACTACCATGTTCGATTAGTTCAATTGAAATTTGTTTATATATATGATTATATATATATATATACATACAATTTCGTCGGCCATTTCATTATTGTGGTAACCATGACAAGTAAAGATATATACCATAACACACAAGAATGTTTATTTTAATTCACATACACAACCTATACATGCAATGTATTTTTTTTTTCAATTTACACAACATGCAATTTCTTGTGCGTCATTTCTAATTCCACAAAACGAGGATTTTTGTGTCATTTCAATTTCTAACAAAATGAAACATATTTTGGTGTCAACTTCAATTCTACAAAAATGAATATATTATTGTTTGTTTAACTTCAATGTAACAAAAATAATAACTTTGTTATTCTTTCAGTGAAATCTAATTCTTATAAAACTAAATTCCCATCATTATAATTTCACTGAAAATCTATTTACATAAAAAATTTTTTTTTACTTACTTATATCTAATTACATGGTAAAATTCCATTTTTAATTACATTAAAAATGTAATTAACATTACGATGAAAAATCCTATCTCTTTGAATTTCATTAAAAAAATTGTAATTCTCATTACCATGTCAAATTCTTCTTCTTAACTACACTAAAAATGTAATTACCTTACGATGCAAATTCTTATTTTTAATTACATATACAAATGAAATTTTCTTATTCTTATTTACATTTGGAAAAATGTAACTTTCCTAATTCATTATTTACATTAAGGAAATGTAAAACTTTTCTAATTCTTCTAATTTACATCAAAAATGTAAACTTTTTCTAATTCTTCTAACTTACATTAAAATGTGAAATCTAATGTCAAAACATTTTTATATCCAAATGTCCAGTTTAAAGTTGCATTACATAAAAATATGAAACTTTTCTATTCTTTCACCACATCACATAAAAATGAAATCTTCTCCCTTCTTATACTACATTATGAAAAATGTAATCTTTTATATTCATTTCACTCATGACATTAAAATATGATCTTTAATGTTAACATAGCTTTGTCTTCAAAATATGATCATTTCTCTAGTTTCATTTCATGTCATTAAAAATAGGATTTTTAAGTAAACATGTTTTTATTCTCAAAACATGTGCATTTCTTCTATTTTCATTCTTTACATTAAAAATGAAAATTTAATTTTAACATACTTTTATTTTCAAATAATGATCATTTTCTACTTTACATGAAAAGGTGAATTTTTATGTTAACACATATTCAGTACAAAAAATGATCATTTTATTCTAATTCATATTTTCTAACAAAAATGTCCTTTTTATTTTGGTTACATTTTCTAATAAAAAAAAGTCCTTTTTATACTAATGCAACATTTGATCTCAAATGGCATTTCCAATCTAATGTAGCATTTATATGAAAATGTTCTCTCTTTTGCTAATATAACATTTATATGAAAATGTTATTTCTTTTACTAATGTGACATTTATATGAAATGTTATTTCTTTTTCTATGTGACATTTATATGAAATGTTATTTTTGTCTAATATACATTTCTAAATCGAAAGTGCTACTTTAACCTGATGTATATTCTTTAACAAAAATGTTATTTAATTTCTATTGTTCATTTTTTTATAATCAAAATGTCATTTAATTTCTGATGCTCATTTTATGTCTAAATGTTATTTTATTTCTGTAACATATTCTTAACAAAAATGTAACTTCATCTCTAATGCAACATTTTTACACTAAAAATGTCAATCATTTTAGATGCAACATTTTTACGCTAAAGATGTTAAAAAAAAAATTATATTGCAACAAACATGTCATTTTAATGTTGACAATTTAAATTTACATCTAACATAAATGATATGTTAATCTAATTTAAACATTTCATTACAAAAATGACCTTCTAATCTAATTAAACATGTCAAATAAAAGAGGTCTTTTATTTCTGAATAAACATTTCTAATAAAAATAATCTTTTTATTTCTAATGAAACCTTTCTATATAAAAAAAAAGTTTTTTTTTTCTGATGGCATAAATGACATGATCTAAATAAAATAATATTTTTAATTAACATGATATGAAAAATAATATTTTCCATGATCCATTTACCAAAAAGGTAAATTTTTGATGTTAACTTATTTTATTTTAAACAATGAATATATTGTTTATTCTTTCATACAATAAAAAGGATGATTTCTTTATTGTATAAATATTCCACTTTCAGCAAGAACGTTTTATCTACATATATACAATAAGATATGATTTTTTTTCCTTATACATTCAAAGTTTATTCAACACGAATATTTTTTCTAATTACACAACCAAATCTAGTCGTTCACCACAAATCAAAACAATCAATTTAAATTTATATAGCACATGAATGAATTTCATATCACAATCAATAATAAATTTTAATTTTCAAATTTCAGAAATCTCACCTCGCTTTAACTGAATTCCTGTTCGCGTTCAGATTTGGCTGAATTTCCAAAGTGCTTATTTTTAGAACCGGTTAGTTTCATTATGTAGATCTGATCGATACTAGTCCAACGCAACGAAAATCGTTCAATTCCGATAATTCAGTAAAAAGTTATGATGTTGTAAAGGTTAATTACATTTATAATTAAAAAAGTATATATTAAATCTTTTTCTTCACCTTAATCTCCCCTCTTCCACTTTCTTCTTACTGTAACCGAACCCAACAAGCTCGATATCCTTCCTCCACGCGCGCCGCCCAACCAGTGCACTGGAATCCGATCAGAGACCCTCACCTCGAAGCCCGCGCCGCCCTCTCCTTGCGCCCAGAAGTGGGTCCCACTCGCTGCCCCCCCCCCCCCCCCCCCGTGCCCCGAAAACCCCTCCAAGCGTCGGCACTTCATGGCCAGAATTCGCGAAATCCGTGAACTAAAACCCGATCTTAACCGTATGGATCTGTAGAACTTTCCAAGAGCTTCGATTTGGTATATAATATGTTGAATTTCATTGAGAGGATCAAAAGTTATTGAGTCGGGAAGTTTTGAATGTTCATGGCCATTGAATGAAAACGGCGGCTGTAGAAACAAATTAGTTTTTTTTATTATTTTAATAATAAATCTCGATTTTCGTGCTTTAAAGGTGGAATTTCGGACTGTCTCCAAATCAAGCCTGCTTAGTTTCAAAATTAAGGTTTTGACGCCTTCTGAACGCGATGGGCTATGCCCCGTGGCCCAATTCTGAAGTCTACTGCATATTCTATTAAAATTACAATATTAAATTAATAATTTAATTTCCACCGTACATTTAAATATGCCGGGGCCACAAAAGGACTCCGAAAATTCCAAAAAAAATATTTTTGGCTTCGTATTGACGATACGGTTCCAACAAGACTATTTTCGTTGAATTCTGAGACTGTTCGAAAAATGGCCTTTTTCAGGTCGATCAGTTTTTAACTATAAACTGACAAAACGTGTTATCTTCTGCCACGCTTACATACTCGTCCGAAAAATTCTGGAAAATTAAACTTAGCAATAATTTGACATTCCGATTCCAACAAAAGTGGTTTCGTCGAAAACCGAGGTCGTATGAAAAATGGCTATTTTCAAGGCGTATACATTAAATATTAAAAATACATTTTTAAACAAATAATTTTTGAAACTCAAAATATATAAGTACTTACTGTTTTTCAATGCAGAAACATCATTCTGAACTCAATGGAAGTGGTTTCGAGTTCAAATTCTTTCGTATGCAAAAAGTAGCATTTTTGACCTATATAAATTTCATAGCGACCTTTCTAAATTTTAATTTGGGCATAACTTTTGATTCCTGCTATGAAATTTCAAATTTTCAGATTCGTTAGAAAGAAGTTTTTAAATAGATTCTAATATTTTTGGTTTCACTAAAATCCGTTAAATTTTGCAACCCGTATGGTCAGTCAAAGTTCAAGTTTGACTTTTCAACCTACCGCGCTATTTCTAACTCCTTTTATAATTAAAATTAAATTATTCATTCTAACTTCAATTTAAATCAATTTTTAATCATTATTGTTTTAAATAAATTATTTTAAATACCAAAAACTCATTAAAATTAGTTAAAATAAATTTTAAATTTACCCCCAAAATTCAGGGTTGTTACAAAACCACCACTAGTTTAGTTCTAATTTCTATGAATGATGTGATAAATCGTTTAAGTGTTGGGTTATATCTACCTACGGTTAATATATTTTTATCGACTACAAGTATTTGGTGATGGCAAATTTCTGTGTATGTTAGTTTTAGCATTAATTACAATATACCGATCTAGATTACTATCTTGAATCTAATATTTTTTTACGACCTTGGGAGAAAAGATTAAAATCGTCTCATTGGGTAATGTTTTATATGGAAGCTGTGTCAAATTTTTGACATATTGAGTGCTTCAAATTATAAAACAAACCATCCATACTATTTTTAGCCTTTTCTATCTTCCACAGTGAGTTGTGAGTATGAAAGAGACACATGCGGAATTTGATAGTGCCCCCAAGTAGGTGTAACAACCCGGAATTCTGGCAATATAAATTAATTATTAGAATTTCAAAAACAGGAATTTCTTAAAGCGATGGAATTTGGTTGCAAGACTTTAACCATTGTGTTCATCTTGGAATTCTGGTCAGCTTTCATGTTTGGAGTTTCGCGAACGGAGTCTGTATGAAAAAGTTACGAACAAATTACGAAAATGGACAGAAAATAAATAAACAAAATATTTAATTAATAAATTACCTTAATTAACCAAGCTGACCTGGACAATTTGATGCCCAGGCGGTCAACATGGGGCGCCGATCGACCGCCCAGTTCGACCTACTGGGCGTCAAACAACCCAGTGACTACTAGGTTTTGAGGTATTGGTTTATTATATTATAAAAACGAATGGGCAGATGTAACTTTAAACTAATCCAATGGTTCTAGGCTATTTCCACCCCTATAAATAAAGGGTAGAGCCCCATTATCTTCCATTCAAATGTATAAGGCAGTGGAGCTCTGCCATCTTTCTTCCTCTTCTAACCTAATTTCTAAATAAAATATATTCGTATATATATATCAAATCACATTCGTATGGAATTGGGAAGATTAATAGATTCAATGGAAGAGGATGTTTAATGATAGATACTTCTCTCTCTTCCCTTTTTCTTACATTTCTACAGATCTAGAATTTCCGCTTTCTAGATAAATTGTGGATTTATAAGAATGTGGGGATTGTAAGGCTATAAGGTTCAAAACCCAGAAATTGGAAGCTATAAGATGAGTGGGAAATTTACTAATACAAATATAACAACTTACCTATTTCGTTTAAATCTAATCTATGTTTTACGCCTATCAGATCTGTTTATTTAAATAATTATAAATTGTGGCAACCATCAGATCTGATTATGAATATGTTAAAAATTGGCAAATGATAAGTTGGGGTTATGTATAAATTGAATTATAGGATTCTTAAATATTTTTCCCATATTTTCCTACAGTTATATCGTGAGATATGTTGTACATGCTACATAGCACTATGGATCCGGAAATTAGTCCCAATAAACATAAATTAGTCGTAGTTATGTTCCAGATCTTTAGTTTAGTGCTGAAATATGAAATATGTGAATTTGGCTAAAAAGATGAATTTGTGTATTATGTGATTGTAAGAATAAAAGAAATATTCCTATTTATATTCAGTATCATTAGGTTTTTGGCTTAAGAATCGTAAAATATGCCATTTCCCTCCTTTTTGAATAAAGAAGCATTATTTTGGAATCGCAAGAAGTATGACAAAAAGAATCAAAAAGGGAAAGTGGTGCAAAGGTACATATAAAGTTTAAAGGATAAGCTATATAAGCAATAAATTGATTTTCTTCCCCAATAACGGCCTCAATGGGGTAGCATTGTCCTTTGTAACGATCAAGACTGGTAAGTCCGTCAGTCCACACAGTTGTCCAGGTCCCAGTATCAGATTCGGCGGCTACCGCAGCCTCTGCTTCTTCAGCGCGAACTCCGGATTGAGGAGTTACTCGGAATGCTTGCTTCTTTGGTTTCGTAATCAGGAGTATAATAAGTCAATCTGTAATCTTTAACACCAGCATCCAACACTTGCTTTAGTTTCTGTTTGTGGTGACATAAGTCCCTCCCTACAAATCATGAATTAAGAATTCTTACAACAACACTTACAAAGTTAAGGAGTGTTTCAGGTTTTTCATATTCCGATTAAAAAAAAAATTATTTCCTAAAAAGAGTTTAATCCTTTTCCCCTCAATAGCATATTTGAGGAAAATAGAAATTCTCACAATTTGTATCCAAAATTCAATTTATATTGAATAAAAGGGTTATAGAGTCACGAAGCATAATTAAAAAAAATTGGATCAAATCTTTAAATATAATGTAACACTCCATAATCTTATAGTACATTAAGATGATAAACTAAGAAATACTTAACTAAATATTCAGAATTAAGTGAAATTGACCACGCCGTTGCGTTCGTCTTGGAATTCTACTTAAGATAGACACCAAGTTTGCATAAACGAACACAGTATGAAGAAGATAGTAAGGTTTGAAGTTTTTATACGCATAAGATATATATATATATATACACATATATAAACATGCATACATACATACATAATAAGTCAAAATCAATCAAATCAGTTCAAAATCAGAAGCGGGAAGTCTGGGAGAGAATAGGACCTGTTGGGGGTCAACATATCCTAGAGGTGTCGACCTATGGGTCGACGCCATAAGGGGGTGTCGACACCCGCCTAGATTCGGGCAAAGTACATTTCTACGTATGTGGACTTGTTTTCTTACCAGGTTCATGAACCCTAGGCTATAAATAAGACCCCATTCTCATTGTTTTATTCACACAAAAACATTGAAGAACTAGATGCTGTCTCTGCCCAGATTAAATCAAGCATTTTCTTCTTCAACAATTAAGTCATTCAAGTTTAGAGATCCGTGATTCAACATCTTCAATCCCTCATCTAATTCTTAGATCTAATCATAGTGAGCTATGTTATTTTTAGATATTAATACTTAAAAGTTATTCTTGACATGACTATAAATTGGATCTAAGCCTATGACTATTTGAATCACATCAGACCTTCGATAACCTGTGTATCTAAGTTATTTTGACGTAATTATGGATTAGATCTAAGCCTATGTCTATATATCATGTTAGATCTGCCATTATTTGTATATCTAATTCACTAAATAGATATCATCATGCCTGTTTATGATCATGCCACTATGCCTAATCAGTTAAATTATCACATGTTCATCAGATATGTTCTTATATGTCTGTGTTGTCATTATTCCCAATTCTGTCGATGTATGCTTATTAGTTGCTGTTCCTAATTTTGTTGTCATATGTCAATCTTGTTATTATGATAATTTCTGTTCTTTCCCTTCTTCTTTTCCCTTTTATTTTATAGCTAGGCTACTTTCAAGCCTAGGCATGCCATGAAATATGTGAATGCGTGAAATTGGGAACGAGGGGAAAGTGCTAAAATTGGGGCATAACATGGATTAGGAAATTTGGGTATAACATGAATTAAATATATGAATATGGATTTGGTGCATAAATCAAATTATGATTTATATCTTAATTTGGGGCATATGGTAAATGATGAATATGAGTTGGAAAAGGGGCATGAAAACCTATAATGACATAGGAATAATTGGTTAATAATGGAAATGCCTAGAATTATAGTAATTAGAAACTGTAACCCCGCTTAGACACGAGATTAGATTACACTTGTGGTAGAAGTCTGCCCGAAACCGACCGACATATCCAACGACCACAAGTGGTTAATCTAATGGGAGGGGTCTAAGTGCATAAATACATAACGGGCCAAGATACGAAGTTAAGTCCAACTTGTGGGAGAAGTCTACCCGAAACCGCCCGGCATATCCAGTATCCACAAGTTGTGGGCTTATTGTGGGATGTCTATCACATTATAACCATAAATGAATGGTAATGAACTTGAATACTTAACCTAGTTGAATCCATAAAGGATTGTACGAACATGTTAACTTGAGTAGGGGTTAAGTAAATTTGTATGAATCAGTGGGAGGGTTAAGTATATCATGGGGTGGTGGGTATTTATATATAGGACTACAAACTTAACCTGTGGGGTTATGCAATCTTTTACTCTGGTATGGCATCCAATCTTTTTACTCCAGTATGGCATGCAATCTTTTTACTCTAGTATGGCATAACCTGTGGAAAACCTTGTAGTGGGGATACAAGCCTAGGGGGAGCTTGTATCACTTGTGTGTGGGACTCGTTTTAGTTAGTAACCCATATGCAGGTATCAAACGAGTACTCCCAACTAGGTCAGAGACGGGGCACACTTACTGGGCTGATTGTAAGAGGTCCAAACGTGGGGGACGGTGTGGGCGGCGCACTATGATAGGGTCATGTGCGTGCATAGGTCTGGCAAAGGAGGCTAAGATGTCGTGACATCAGTAGATATGGTTGTGCACATCCTGAAAACGAAGGGTAGTCACTTTAGGGAGTGATACATCCTACTATGGGGCTGGCACAGGGTATCTACGGAGTAGTGAGCCTATCAATTGGGGTAGTAATTAGGGTACATCTAGTCTCTGGTATGTTTAGAAGCCCGTTAATACCCTTAGCGGTAACTCTGGTGTAACACCACACGCCCGCTATGGTCACTCTCAAAGGGAATGCCATAACATTGGTGGAGTATCTTGAGTGAATATAGAACAGAGTAATTACAGCAAGACAGATATAAGTAATACTTGAAAATTTAAAACATCATTTCAATTGCAGCGGAAAATAAAACATGTCTTGTTACTTCACAAAACCATAATAGAAGTCAAGTACAAATATCCATCCTGCTAAATAAAAATACATAATCCCAATACATGAACTGATAGCCATAAAAGAAAAGGGTAAGCTGAGCTCTACATCTAGGATCCAAGCTCCAAGAGAGTAATAAAAGCAGCCTGATCAAAGCCCACTCGTACGGGGCCCACTCTGAGAACCTGAGGGTTGGGAAAAAGATAAAAAAAAACAACGGGGTCAGACATAAGTCAGAGCGAGTCCTATAACTTTAACAATGTAATCATTAAAGTAATAAGGATATGATATAACTTGGTACGGTGTGACTGGGGATAAATGACTACACTCAGTAGCCAATCAGACTTAGAGTGAACTAAGATAACGATAAAGACGCATTTACCCACCCAAGGATAATTACTACACTGCACCACACCAGTCATTCCTACTTAAAGGTTGATCCTTCCCAAGGACTTAGAAAATTTACCCAGTAGTTTCGTGTACCCCTAGCTCACTACATAGGCGCCGTCTGCCCCTATCTCCACTAGGTGTACCCACTACTCCCAAGCGATCGGCTCCCTACCGTAGATATCCGTGCTGGCCCCACAATGGGGTGTATCACTCCCCAAAGTGGCTAGCCCGATACAACAAATGGTGCACGGGTTATATCTACACGATGCAACAACGTCTTACCTACCAGCCCGGGTCCAACACGCATATGAAACCCGTTGGACTCGCGTTGCCACCGCTACCCCGTTTTGGCCTCTTATAGTCAAACCCAATATGCGTGTCCCGTCACTCGACTAGAGTCGAGCCCACTAAGATACGTTTGGGATATTGGTTGAAATGCCCCCCCCCCCACAAGCTACCCACCTAAGCTTGTCATTTCTAGTGTATACCACTTAACCCTTTAATCATGTTTTAATTACATGTTCCACTTTGGTTAAGTATTCTAATCGTATTTTCTATTGCCACCCAAGACAACTACTAGATTTCCACATGCCACCCAAGGCACCCACTTAACCCTTCATGTCCCTCTACATGCTAATATGGTTAAGTGTTTCTTAATTAATTAATTAAGATCATGACCTCATAAAGACCTCTCACATTAGACCATCTTTTTATGACCGCTGGATATGCCGGTTGGTTCCGGGCAGACTTCTGTCATAAAAAGGGTCTAACCTCGTGTCTTTACTTTAATCACGTATTTAATTTATGACTAAGACCTCTCACATTGGGCCAATCATTTGTAGCCGCTGGATGGCCGGTCGGTTCCGGGCAGACTTCCGCTACAAAAGGGTCCAACCTCGTGT
The DNA here is from genome assembly GCA_030737875.1 of Allium sativum. NCBI lineage: Eukaryota > Viridiplantae > Streptophyta > Magnoliopsida > Asparagales > Amaryllidaceae > Allium > Allium sativum. Next base: position 330,016,854 of record CM060926.1, read on the forward strand.
CTTAGTTGATTAATTACACCTAATTAATCACCCCCATAATTAATTATCCCTAATTAATTACACATTTTTAAGAATATGGGTAGACCTAACTCAATAGGTAAATTCCCAATTCCATAGTATGGGTAGACCTAACTTAATAGGTAAATTCCCAACTCCATAATGTGGGTAGACCTAACTTAATAGGTAAATTCCCAATTATGTCCATTCATTTTATGTTATGCTTAATCATAACAACTTTACACCTTTTTATAATCATGCATATTAACCCCATCGTTTCCCACGTAATTCGTTTACATAACACGTCATACATAGGGACAACTTTGCATATGTTATGCACATCATAAGAAGAGACAAACTTGCATATGAACTTGCATAAAACTTGCATATGAACTTGCATAAAACTTGCATATGAACTTGCATATGAACTTGCATAAAACTTGCATATGAACTTGCATAAAACTTGCATATGAACTTGCATATAAACTTGCATATGAACTTGCATAAAACTTGCATATGAACTTGCATAAAACTTGCATATGAACTTGCATATAAACTTGCATAAAACTTGCATATGAACTTGCATACCATGTCATATCACAAAGGCAAACTTGCATATGTTATGCACATCATAGAAAGAGGCTAACTTGCACATGAATCTTGCATATAAACTTGCATATCATGTCATATCACAAAGGCAAACTTGCACATGTTATGCATATCATAAAAAGAGGCAAGTTTACATATGAACTTATAACATATGACAACCACAACTTGCATAATCCACATTTACATCCATAGCCTCCTAATATCCTATCCTAATTAGTTTAGCAATTACTTGCTAAAGGCATAGGAACTCACCAAAACCAAGATTAGCAAACTTATGAAGTAGAACTAGTTGCTAAATATGAAGAAGATGATGATTAGAGGTTGATTAGCTTGCAACTTCCTTCATAAACTAGTGGAGGCTCCTCTTAGGTTTGATTTTGGCGGCATGATGGCATCATTTCTATTTTTAGTATGGATTAGGCTTGCATTAGGGTGTATTTATAGGATTAGGGTGTGTTTTAGACCATAGGATTAACCCTAGGTTAGATTAGGTCCGTCAGATTTAGGAAGTCTCTAGAACACAGCCCAGCCCTAGCCAGAAAACCAGACCTGGTGCACCCAGGCCAAGTGGCTCGACACCCCGTGTCGACAGGCAAGTCGACAGGGCAGTCGACTCCCCAGTCGACAGGCCCGTCGACAGCCCTGTCGACATGGCTAGGGCGGGAACTTTCCCGCCTGGCCCCGCTGGTTGAAATTAAAAATCTGAATTTGAATTTTTTAAATCTGTTTTAACTTTGAATTTTCTGCAAACTTCATTGGGCCATAACTGGGCCATACGGACTCCGATTTACAAAATTTCGGACTCTATTTCGCGTATTTTTCCGAGACGAACGCAATGATGCAGCCCGTTTCCCCCAATTCTCACATTTGAGATTATTTATTCTGCAATTAGTGAATTTTAGCATTAACTAAAATACGGGGTGTTACATTCTCCCCTCCTTAAAGGATTTCGTCCCCGAAATCTCTAAGCTAAGGAGAATGCATATCCTACCATCCAAACAACCATCTACTCAATCCATCAAACACGGGCATCCATTGTCCTTAAAACAATTTCTAATGATGTATGAGCATATGCAAAGAGTGTGTGTATATGTTCCCTATCTAATGTATGAACATATGCAAACCATGATAGTGCCATGCATCCATTATGTATGCGAGAGAACCCTATTGACACATACAATATCTACATGAGTGCACAATCATTCACTAAAATGCATCATCCATATGATAACACAATCATTACACATCCATAAATATAGCTTCCTACACACAATTTTATGCAATATGCAATATGAAGTGATTGAGCCGATCTAGTGCCTAGAGTGTGTATATATGCATCCACGAGCAACCACTAGCAACCACTTGCATCCACATGCATCCATCAAACATAACATGTCTCAAACACATGTTTCAACCATAGGTTTACCCTATCTAAAGGTCAAAGGTACTTAATGAGAGGACATACTAAAGATAAGATAAGTACTAGTCAAACGATAAAGGAGAAGTTAAAAGACATACCCTCAAAAAGGAATGGGTACAATGAACGCATCTTCGCTTCCGTCTCCCAAGTAGCGTTGCCCTCGTCTTCTCCCCATTGTACTTTGACTAGTTGAACCTCTCGATTCCTCAATTTCCTAGTCTCTGACCCAAGGATGCGGGTAGGAGCTCGTCGAATAGTCGCATCACGCTCTACTTCCACTTCTTTAAGCAAGCTCGGCTCTACCACCTCTGCGGTCTCATGTAAGCACTTCCTCAAATGGGACACATGGAATACATCATGTACACAACTAAGTCTGTCGGGCAACTCCACTCTATATGCCATCCGTCCAATTCTTTCCTTAATGGGAAATGGCCCTACGAACCTTGGTGCTAACTTCCCAACAGATCCAAAGCGAACCACATTTCGTAACGGAGACACTTTGACAAAGACCATGTCCCCAACTTCAAACTCAAGATCCGTCCTTCTCTTGTCCGCATAAGATTTTTGCCTATCCTGCGCTGCTTTCATCCTTCTTCGAATCAAGTCAATCTTCTCAGAAGTCTCCCTAACCATATCAGGCCCAAGCAAAATCTTATCCGTAGATTCCCACCATCATGCAGGTGATCGACAAGGCCTTCCATAAAGAGCTTCGAAAGGAGCCATACCAATACTGGACTGAAAGCTATTATTATATGCGAACTCCACCAATGGAAGATGCTCTTCCCATGTACCTCCAAAATCTAAGATACAAAGCCTCAAAAGGTCTTCTAGGACACGATTCACCCTCTCAGTCTGGCCGTCCGTCTGAGGATGATATGCGGTGCTCAGACACAATTGAGTCCCCACTGCTTCTTGCAAACTTCTCCAGAACTCACTAGTGAAGATAGGATCTCGATCACTCACTATGCTAGAGGGTACCCCATGCAATCGAACTATCTCTCGAAGATATACTGAAGCTAGCCATAGAGCAGTCCTCTTGCTCTTCACAGGTATGAAATGGGTGCTTTTAGTAAGTCTGTCTACCACAACCCAAATTCCCGTATTACCCTTTTTTGATCTGGGTAACCCGTCAATAAAATCCATCGAGACGCTATCCCACTTCCATTGCGGAACTTCCAATGGGTGAAGCAACCCACCAGGTTTCTTTTGCTCCGCCTTCACTTGTTGGCACACCAAGCATCGAGCGACATACTCGGCCACATCTTTCTTCATACCGGCCCAGAAGAAAACCCTCTTCATGTCTTGGTACATCTTGTCCCCACCGGGATGAATGGTCATCCTAGAACGGTGTGCATCATCAAGAATAACCTTCCTCAAACCCTCGTCTTGCGGTACACAAAGTCTACCGTCTCTACGCAAGCACCTCCTATCGTCTAGGGTGTACCTATTCAAATGGCTGGACGACTCCCCCCTTATGAGCTTCTCCACCAACTCAACCAACTGTGGGTCGTCCCTTTGTGCTTCTCCAATCCGCCCCAAAAGAGTAGGTCTAACCTCCAAGGAAGCTAGCAAACCGGGTACATAATCAATGGAAGGTCTGAAATCAAACATCGAGATAAATTCCAAGCTTCGTTGTTCCACGAACAATGGACTCAAGGACAACCTTTTTCTGCTCAAGGCGTCCGCCACCACGTTACCCTTGCCAGGGGTATACGCTATCTCGAAATCATAGGATGCTAAGAACTCCATCCACCTTTGCTGTCTCAAATTCAAATCCTTCTGAGAAAACAAGTACTTCAATGATTTGTGGTTAGTGAACAATTCGAATCTCTCACCAAGAAGATAATGGCGCCAAATCTTAAGCGCAAAAACAATAGCGGCCAACTCTAAATCATGGGTAGGGTAATTTTTCTCATGCACTCTCAACTGCCTTCCACCATAGGCTATTACCCTTCCCTCTTGCATTAAGACTGCGCCTAGTCCTGTCCCACAAGCATCGGTATAGACAACAAATGGCTTGCTCCCATCTGGCAACACTAAAACTGGAGCAGTGGTTAAAGCTCTCTTTAACCGTCGGAACGCATCATCACAATCTACGTCCCATGCGAAAACAAGATTCTTCTTCGTTAAGCGGGTTAATGGGGCTGATATCTTCGCGAAGTCTTTGATAAACTTTCTATAATAACCCGCCAACCCCAAGAAACTTCTTACTTCAGTAGCATTCTTCGGAACCTTCCAATCCTGAATTGATACTACCTTCGCGGGATCCATAGCTATCCCTTCCTTGGAGACCACGTGCCCCAAGAACCGCACCTCCTTCCTCCAGAAGTGACATTTAGAGAATTTAGCCTTAAGGCTATGTGCTCGAAGAGTCTTCAATACCTCCCCAAGATGTAGGGCATGCTCTTCTTCACTCTTAGAAAATACTAAGATATCATCCACAAAGACCACCACGAATTTATTAAGGAACTCCCTGAACACCCTACTCATCAAATCAACAAAGTATGCAGGGGCGTTCGTCAACCCAAATGGCATCACCAGCCACTCATAGAAACCATCTGGAGTCCTAAAGGCAGTCTTGTCTATGCTATCCTCAGCCACCCTCAACTGATGAAACCCCGTGGCTAAGTCCAACTGAGAAAATACTGAAGCGCCAACCAACTGATCGAAAAGATCATCAATCCTCGGCAATGGGTGTCTATTCTTCTTTGTGAGCTTGTTGAGTTCTTTATAGTCTACACAAAGGACCCATCCGCCTTCGTAGCAAAAACTACTGGAGCACCCCACTCCGATATACTTCGTCTTATGAACCCCTTCTCAAGTAACTCCCCTACTTGCTTATGGAGTTCCCTCCTCTCATGAGGAGCCATGTGGCGCACTGGTAAAGATACAGGTTTAGCATTATCCACCAGATATATTCGGAAGTCAATCTCCCGCTTCGGAGGTAAGCCCTTCACCTCCTCAAACACATCCGAGTATTCCCGGACCACTCTAACAGATTGCAAACTCTCGACCGAAGCGTCAAGCGATTCAAGATAACTTAGCATAACAGAATCCATGGGATTACAAGAGATCTCGAGAGTGTTACCCAAGCGGGTCATGAGCCTAACAACTCTCCTTTCGCAATCAAGAACAGCACCATTACTGGATAACCAGTCCATGCCCAAAATCAACCCATAGCCCGTGAAGCCCAAAACAAAAGCATCACATCTAAACTCAATGCTAAGTATAGAAATCTTCAAACCCAAACATATCATGGACAAATAAGTGGAGCCCCCAATTGGGTTTGAAACAACCAAGGGATCATCTACAAGACTGGTGTCTAAGTGCAGTGACTCAACTAATGATGATGAGATAAACGAATGTGATGCGCCTGAATCAAACAATGTACGGACAGGATGATCAAATAGAAAAACCAGACTTTCAACGGAAATAGTTCTACCTCTTTCCTGAATCGGTGGAACCGCGAGAGCCTGTACTTGCCCCCTAGCCTGACCCGGTGCCATAAGAGCTTGCACCTGTCCTCCTGAGGTAGATCCCGTCCTTTGCCCCTTCTTAGGGCAATCCTTCACTAGATGCCCTGCTTCGCCACAGTGAAAGCAACCAGTCTTCTTCTTCTTTCTACAATCTTTGCTTATGTGGCCTGGTATCCCACAATTGAAGCACTTCTTCTTCCCCTTGCCACCGTTGCCTTTCCCCCCTTTGTTTTGCTGTTGTTGCTGAGGTCTCTTTTGATCTCCCTTCTTCTCGGGTGCCTTATTAGCATTGGGACCCTTCTCTTCCTCATGCATGAGTGCCATGTCAACTAGCTTCTCAAAGGTGGCCCCCATAGGGATATGAGTCATAGCCAACCCATGCATCGGTTCATTCAAGCCTTTCACGAACCTCAAAGCCTTCTTCTCCGGTGTATTCACCATGTCTAGGCCAAACCTTGCCAATTGATTAAACTTGTTGACGTATTCCTTCACTGAGAGATTTCCTTGCTTTAGAGTCAAGAATCTTTCCATATACAAGTTTTCCTACGCCCTTGAGAGAAACTTTGCCACAAATCTTTCCCTAAAATCCGCCCAAGAGTCAATGGGGCGTTCTCCATTAGTGACCTCCCACCAGAATGAGGCCTCTCCCTTCATTAACCAAGCAGCTAACTTGACTTTCTTTCCTTCTTCCATCTCAAAGATATCTATCAACTCTTCCACCTCCTTAAGCCAATCTCTAGCCTCCACAAAAGTTTCAGATCCTTGAAAAGGTTTTCCTCCCATAGCTTTGAATTCCTTACAAGTCTTAGCAAAAGTATCTGTGCGAGGAGGAGGGGGAGGAAGATCGGGTGCTACGGTTGGTGGAGGAACATTTGCTGGACCCGCAGTGGTGGCCCTGGCCTCCATCAATCTCCTATACCATACTGGTATCGTCACACCCTCCGGAAAGTTAAGATCCTCAGCCATGCTGAAACGAAAAAGGAAAGATTCAAAACGGAGAATTCGAAGGATAAAGATATGGCTATTGGGGATTATGCTTTTCTTTCAAAAACTTTTCTCTTTAAAGACATGTTTTTGAAAATATCTCTTCCAAAAATGTTTTTAGAAAATTAGTTTTCTAAAAATTTTATCTGTTCCGGTAACCTTTGCTCTGATACCACGTGTAACACCCCACGCCCGCTATGGTCACTCTCAAAGGGAATGCCATAACATCGGTGGAGTATCTTGATTGAATATAGAACAGAGTAATTACAGCAAGACAGATATAAGTAATACTTGAAATTTAAAACATTATTTCAATTGCAGCGGAAAATAAAACATGTCTTGTTACATCACAAAACCATAATAGAAGTAAAGTACAAATATCCATCCTGCTAAATAAAAATACATAATCCCAATACATGAACTGATAGCCATAAAAGAAAAGGGTAAGCTGAGCTCTACATCTAGGATCCAAGCTCTAAGAGAGTAATAAAAGCAGCCTGATCAAAGCCCACTCGTACGGGGCCCACTCTGAGAACCTGAGGGTTGGGAAAAAGATAAAAAAAACAACGGGGTCAGACATAAGTCTGAGCGAGTCCTATAACTTTAACAATGTAATCATTAAAGTAATAAGGATATGATATAACTTGGTACGGTGTGACTGGGGATAAATGACTACACTCAGTAGCCAATCAGACTTAGAGTGAACTAAGATAATGATAAAGACGCATTTACCCACCCAAGGATAATTACTACACTGCACCACACCAGTCATTCCTACTTAAAGGTTGATCCTTCCCAAGGACTTAGAAAATTTACCCAGTAGTTTCGTGTACCCCTAGCTCACTACATAGGTGCCGTCTGCCCCTATCTCCACTAGGTGTACCCACTACTCCCAAGCGATCGGCTCCCTACCGTAGATATCCGTGCTGGCCCCACAATGTGGTGTATCACTCCCCAAAGTGGCTAGCCCGATACAACAAATGGTGCACGTGTTATATCTACACGATGTAACAACGTCTTACCTACCAGCCCGGGTCCACACACGCATATGAAACCTGTTGGACTCGCGTTGCCACCGCTACCCCGTTTTGGCCTCTTATAGTCAAACCCAATATGCATGTCCCGTCACTCGACTAGAGTCGAGCCCACTAAGATACGTTTGGGATATTGGTTGAAATGCCCCCCCCCCCACAAGCTACTCACCTAAGCTTGTCATTTCTAGTGTATACCACTTAACCCTTTAATCATGTTTTAATTACATGTTCCACTTTGGTTAAGTATTCTAATCGTATTTTCTATTGCCACCCAAGGCAACTACTAGATTTCCACATGCCACCCAAGGCACCCACTTAACCCTTCATGTCCCTCTACATGCTAATATGGTTAAGTGTTTCTTAATTAATTAATTAAGATCATGACCTCATAAAGACCTCTCACATTAGACCATCTTTTTATGACCGCTGGATATGCCGGTTGGTTCCGGGCAGACTTTTGTCATAAAAAGGGTCTAACCTCGTGTTTTTACTTTAATCACGTATTTAATTTATGACTAAGACCTCTCACATTGGGCCAATCATTTGTAGCCGCTGGATGGCCGGTCGGTTCCGGGCAGACTTCCGCTACAAAAGGGTCCAACCTCGTGTCTTAGTTGATTAATTACACCTAATTAATCACCCCCATAATTAATTATCCCTAATTAATTACACATTTTTAAGAATATGGGTAGACCTAACTCAATAGGTAAATTCCCAATTCCATAGTATGGGTAGACCTAACTTAATAGGTAAATTCCCAACTCCATAATGTGGGTAGACCTAACTTAATAGGTAAATTCCTAATTATGTCCATTCATTTTATGTTATGCTTAATCATAACAATTTTACACCTTTTTATAATCATGCATATTAACCCCATCGTTTCCCACGTAATTCGTTTACATAACACGTCATACATAGGGACAACTTTGCATATGTTATGCACATCATAAAAAGAGACAAACTTGCATATGAACTTGCATAAAACTTGCATATGAACTTGCATATGAACTTGCATAAAACTTGCATATGAACTTGCATAAAACTTGCATATGAACTTGCATATAAACTTGCATATGAACTTGCATAAAACTTGCATATGAACTTGCATATGAACTTGCATAAAACTTGCATATGAACTTGCATATGAACTTGCATAAAACTTGCATATGAACTTGCATATAAACTTGCATAAAACTTGCATATGAACTTGCATACCATGTCATATCACAAAGGCAAACTTGCATATGTTATGCACATCATAGAAAGAGGCTAACTTGCACATGAATCTTGCATATAAACTTGCATATCATGTCATATCACAAAGGCAAACTTGCACATGTTATGCATATCATAAAAAGAGGCAAGTTTACGTATGAACTTATAACATATGACAACCACAACTTGCATAATCCACATTTACATCCATAGCCTCCTAATATCCTATCCTAATTAGTTTAGTAATTACTTGCTAAAGGCATAGGAACTCACCAAAACCAAGATTAGCAAACTTATGAAGTAGAACTAGTTGCTAAATATGAAGAAGATGATGATTAGAGGTTGATTATCTTGCAACTTCCTTCATAAACTAGTGGAGGCTCCTCTTAGGTTTGATTTTGGCGGCATGATGGCATCATTTCTATTTTTAGTATGGATTAGGCTTGCATTAGGGTGTATTTATAGGATTAGGGTGTGTTTTAGACCATAGGATTAACCCTAGGTTAGATTAGGTCCGTCAGATTTAGGAAGTCTCTAGAACACAGCCCAGCCCTAGCCAGAAAACCAGACCTGGTGCACCCAGGCCAAGTGGCTCGACACCCCGTGTCGACAGGCAAGTCGACAGGGCAGTCGACTCCCCAGTCGACAGGCCTGTCGACATGGCTAGGGCGGGAACTTTCCCGCCTGGCCCCGCTGGTTGAAATTAAAAATCTGAATTTGAATTTTTTAAATCTGTTTTAACTTTGAATTTTCTGCAAACTTCATTGGGCCATAACTGGGCCATACGGACTCCGATTTACAAAATTTCGGACTCTATTTCGCGTATTTTTCCGAGACGAACGCAATGAGCAGCCCGTTTCCCCCAATTCTCACATTTGAGATTATTTATTCTGCAATTAGTGAATTTTAGCATTAACTAAAATACGGGGTGTTACATCTGGTATGTTTAGTTCTGCTGCTTGTTGATTGTATGGGGTTAAACCGCACACTATAAGTACGCCTAAGTCTACCATCTTAAAGTTGTTGGGTTCATCTCATTCTAATTGTACTAGTATTGGTGTAGAGAAAGAAAAGTGTTAGTGAAGCACTACTTATTCTATCCTGTTTATCCTGTTACTTTTCATACCTGCCTTATATGCTGTTATGTCTTATCCACTTTACATGCCTGTTATGATGCTTTTACTTATTTATATGCTAAAAGTAACTGGACTTGCCAGACTTTATGTCTGACCCATTTTGTTTCCTCTTCTCTCTCTTCCGTTTCCCTCCTCCCCCGGTTCTCAGGATGGGAACACTCAAGCTTGATCAGGATTCTGCTTTCATTCTGCTTGGAGCTGCTTAGATGTATTGCTCGAGTTCTTATCTTCTCTACTATGGCTATGTTTTTGGGCAATTATGCTCTTTTCATGTTCATTGTACACTGATGATTTTAGTACAAGACATAAGTTTTAATGATGTACTGGATTTTATGCGTTTCAGACTTATGATGTAACCATGTTTTGAACCATGACATTATCTACTTAATAAAAAATTTAAATTTCGCTGCTATTTTACATCTGTCTTTTAATATTTCTGTTTACCTATAATGTTTCATGAAACTTAATGCATTCTCTTAGTGAGTGACACTATCGGACGTGGGGTGTCACACTTGGTATCAAAGCTGAAGGTTACCAGATCAAGTATGATTTTGAAAATTATTTTCAAAAAGGTTTTAAAAGAAAGCATTCTCATAAGAAAGGTCTGTTTTGAAAAACATATTCCCCAAAGCCATATGTAATATTTTTCAATTCTCTGATTTAATCCCTTTCCTTTTCTTTTCAGCATATCCGGGGAACCTAATATTCCTGAGGGCGTTACGATACCAGGCTGGTTCCGTAGGTAACTAGAGGCCAGAACACCCTCCAGTGGCCAAGCAGACGTTCTTCCCCCATCTGACCCGCCGTTCCTCATCCTTATCCTCTGCGAGCAGATAATTTCTCTAAGATCTGCAAAGATTTCTGTGCTATGGGAGGAAAGCCATTCCATGGAACCAAGATTTTCGTAGTGGCAAGGAATTGGCTAAAAGAGAAGGAGGATTTGTTTGGAATTTTTGAAGTTGATGATCGTAAGAAGATTCAGTTAGTCGCTTGACTGCAGAAAGATGAGGCTTCATTCTGGTGGAAAGTGATGCAAGCAGGGCGTCCGATGGAGACTTGGGATGATTTTCGGTAGAGGATTGAAATTAAGTTTCTTTCTCAAGCTGAGAAAAGTTTGCAAATGGAAAGGTTCTTGGCGCTTATGAAAGGAGGCATGACTGTGAAAAAGTATGTTAACAAGCTCAACCAACTGGCAAGGTTTGGGTTGGCGCTAGTAGATACCACGCATAAGAAAGCTTTGCAGTTTTCTAGAGGATTGAATGAACCCCTTCATGACTTGGCTATGTCTCATATTCAAATGGGGGAAACTTTTGAAAGGCTTTTTGATATAGCATTGATGCATGAGGAAGATAAAGGTGAAAGGAAAGAAGCTAAGGTTGAGGAAACACAAAACAAGAAAGCATGGCCCAAGAAAGGGCAATAACAACAAAAGAAGGGCGGAAAGGACGACAAGGATAGGGATAAGAGGAAGTGTAATAATTGTGGTTGCGAGGGTCATTTGATCAAGGACTGCAAAAGAAAGAAGAATTCTTGTTTCAGTTGTGGAAAGGTAGGGCATTTTTCTAAGGAGTGCCAAAAGAAGCAAGGACAAGGTCAAAGGGTAGGATCCTCTGGAGGGCAAGTGCATGCTCTCGTGGCTAGTGCACCAAATAGAGGTTGGAAAGTTTCCACGGAATGTTTGATTTCTCTTTCCAATCATCCTATTGGAACTCTTTTTGATTCTGGCACTTCGCATTCTTTTATATCTGATTCTGTGGTTGAGTCTCTACACCTTAGTACTAGTATGGTTTTGGATCCGTTGTTGTCTCAAACCCCATTGGGGTACGACTCATCTGTCCATGATTTGTTAGGGTTTGAGAATATCTATGTTAGGCATTGGTTTGAGTGTGACGCATATGTGCTTGGTTTCATAGGCTATGGTTTGATTCTAGTGATGGATTGGCTAGTCATTATGGTGCCATTCTAGATTGTGAGAAGAGGGTCGTTAGACTTTTGACTTGCCATGGGAGGACCCTCGAGATTTCTTATGACCCAAAGGGGTCTGTCATGCTTGGTTACCTAGATTCACTTGATGCATCTATCGATGATAAGCGATCTATACCAGTAGTCTGTGAGTATCCTGATGTTTTTGAGGAGGTTCGGGGCTTACGACCAAGGCACAAGATCGATTTTCATATATACTTATTGGACAATGCAAAGCCAATTACATTGTCTGTGCGCCATATGGCTCCAAGAGAAACAAGGGAGCTCAGTAAGCAAGTAGGGGAGCTACTTAAGAAAGTGTTTATTAGGCGAAGCATATCTGAATGGGGTGCTTCGGTCGTTTTTGCAACTAAGGCGGATGGTTCACTTCGCTTATGTGTAGATTATAGAGAGTTGAATAAGCTCACTAAGAAAATTTGGCACCCACTTCCAAGGATAGATGATCTATTTGACCAGCTTATTGGTGCATTTGTTTTCTCTTAGTTAGACTTGTCCACCGGATTTCATCAGTTGAGGTTGGCCAAGGACAATATAGACAAGATTGCTTTTAGAACTCTAGATGGTTTCTTCGAGTGGCTCGTTATGCCTTTTGGGTTGACGAATGCACCTGCCTATTTTGTTGATCTGACGAGTAGGGTGTTTTGAGAGTTTCTAAATAAGTTTGTCATGGTCTTTGTTGATGACATCTTAATTTTCTCAAAGAGCGAGGAAGTGCATGCCTTACATATAAGGGAGGTTTTGAAAATTCTCCATGCGCACCAGCTTAAGGCGAAGTTCTCCGAATGTCATTTTTGGAGAAAAGAGATGAGATTTCTAGGGCATGTGGTTTCTAAAGATGGGATAGCAGTAGATCCCGCAAAGGTGGTTGCATTTCAAGATTGGCAGATCCCAAAGAATGCAACGGAGGTGAGAAGTTTTCTGGGGTTAGCAGGCTATTATAGGAAGTTCATTAAGGACTCCGCAAAGATATCATCCCCACTCACCAAGCTAATGAAGAAAAATTTGACATTTTCATGGGAAATAGATTGTAATGTTGCTTTCCAGCGATTGAAGAGGGCTCTGACAACAGCCTCAGTCTTGACCTTGCTCGATGGAAACAAAGTGTTTACAGTATACACCAATGCATGTGGTACATGGGTTTGGTGCGGTTTTGATGCAAAAGGTGTAGAAAACTAAGGGTTCATGAGAAGAACTACCCTACCCATGACTTAGAGCTAGCTGCCATAATATTCGCCCTTAAGACATGGCGCCATTGTCTGCTTGGAGAGAAGTTCGAGTTTTACACCGATCATAAATTTCTTAAGTATTTGTTCTCGCAGAAGGATCTTAATTTGAGGCAACAAAGGTGGATGGAGTTCCTAGCATCTTATGACTTTGAGATTGCTTATACCCCGGGCAAGTGTAATGTGGTGGAAAATGCACTAAGTAGGCAGAGGGTGGCCTTAAGTCCTCTGTTTATGGAGAAGAAAAGCTTGGAGTTTATATCGACTTTTGATTTTAGACCCTTCACCGAGTTTATACCTGGTTTACTAGCATCATTAGAGGTGCGACCTACTCTTATGGATCAGATAGGAGCTTCACAGCAAGAGGATCCACAAATTTCAGACATCTTGGATTGGATCAGTAAAGCGGAGACTTTTAGTCACCTCAGTTTGATATTCCATAGACGATAAAGGATGGTTGCGATGAGATGGAAGGCTTTGTGTTCCCGGGTTGGGAATTTGTTGAAGACAGTCCTAAAGGAAGCCCATCATTCTAAGATGACTATTCATCCAGACGGTGATAAGATGTACAGAGATTTGAAGAGGGTTTTCTTTTGGGTTAGGATGATGAGAGCTGTGGCAGAATTTGTTTCTTAATGTTTGATTTTCCAGCATGTCAAAGCTGAGCAAAGGAAGCCTAGCGGTTTACTTCATTATTAGGAGGTCCCACAGTGGAAGTGGTAGAGCGTCTCGATGGATTTCATTGATGGTTTTCCAAGATCGAGGAAAGGCAACAACAGTATTTGGGTTGTAGTAAACAGACTTACTAAGAGCGCTCATTTCATTCTGGTTAAGAGTAAGAGGGCGATAACATGGTTGGAAGTAATTTACGTTCGTAAGATAGTACGTCTCCATGGAGTACCTTCCAGTATCGTAAGTGATAGTGACCCCATTTTCACTAGTGAATTTTGGAGGAGCTTGCAAGAAGCATTAGGTACACAGTTGCATTTGAGCACTTCTTATCACCCTCAGACCGATGGACAGACAGAAAGGGTGAATAGAGTTCTGGAGGATCTTTTAAGACTGTGTATCCTAAACTTCGGAGGGACTTAGGAAGAGCATCTTCCTTTAGTCGAGTTTGCCTACAACATCAGTTGTCAAGATAGCCTTGGCATAGAACCCATCGAAGCATTATACAGACGACCCTGTAGATCACCGACTTGTTGGTGGGAATCTATGGAAAGACTTCTACTTGGAACGAATATGGTTAGAGAAACATCCGAAAAGATTGATCTTATTAGACGATGAATGAAGACCGCTCAGGATAGACATAAATTATAAGCAGATAGGAGAAGGACTGACATTGAGTTTGAGGTGGGAGACATGGTTTTCAATAAAGTATCACCATTAAGGAATGTGGTTCTCTTTGGATCTATAGGGAAATTGGCACCAAGATTTATAAGGCCATTTCCCATAACATAAAGGATTGGCCAAATGGCCTATAGAGTAAAGCGACCAGAGAGATTGCTCAGCATTCATGATGTTTTCCACGTTTCTCATTTACAGAAGTGCTTGCATGACACTGTAGAAGTAGTTGGGCCGAGTATGCTTGGGGACGTAGAGGTGGAACGGGAGGCGACAGTCAGGCGAGTACCTATCCGTATCCTTAGATCAGAAGTTAAGAAGCTAAGCAATCAAGAGGTCAAGTTGGTGAAAGTTCAGTGGGGAGATAACCAAGAGGATGCGACTTGGGAGACCGAAAACAAGATTCGCACTTCGTACCCTTTTCTTTTCAAGGGTATGTTCTTAACTTCTTTTTTCAAAGCTTTTTATTAATGTTTGTTTCTATCATTTAAAGTAAATCCTATCGATCAAATCTTCGACCTTTAGGTAGGAATCCCATGGATGTAAACATGTGTTTGATACATGTTATGTTTGATGGATGCAAGTGGATGCAAGTGTTTGCTAGTGATTGCTCGTGGATGCATATACGCATACATTAGGCACTAGATCGGCTCAATCGCTCTCATACTACATATGGACGTGTGTGCATTTTTCTTCTTTTAATGGATGAAAGTGAGTGTATCATCATATGGATGTTGCATTTGGATGAATGATTGTGCACACATATAGAACTTACTTAATATAATAGGATTATTTGCATACATGTTGGATTCATGGCACTAACATACATTGCATTAAGGAGGTCGACTGAATCAGTGGACCGCTTGATCTTTCGCATTAGTATAGAGACATATACACACACCTTTGCATATGTTCACATAAGCATTAGAAATATTTTAAGGATAATGGATGCCTGTGATTGGTGGATGAGTAGATGGGTGATGGATGTTAAGATATACATTCTTCTTAACTTAGAGATTTCGGGGACGAAATCCTTTGAGTAGGGGAGAATGTAACAACCCGTAATCTTATAACACATTAAGATGATAAACTAAGGAATACTTAATTAAATATTCATAATTAAGTGAAACGGAATGCCCCATTGCGTTTGTCTCGGAATTCTACTTAAGATAGGCACCAAGTTTGCGTAAAATGGACATTGCATGAAGAAGATATTAAGGTTTGAAGTTTGTGTACGCATAATATATATATATATATATATATATATATATATATATATATATATAACAAGTCAAAACCATTCAAATCATTTCAAAATCAGAAGCGGGAAGTTTGGGAGGGAATTGGACCCGCTGGGGGTCGACATACACTAAGGGTCTCGACCCATGGGTCGACACCATAAGGGGGTGTCAACACCCATCTCGACACCCCACGAGATCAGGGCGAAGTACATTTCTGCGTATGTGGACTTGTTTTTTGACCAGGTTCATAAATATTAGGCTATAAATAAGACCCCATTCTCATTGTTTTATTCAAACAAAAATAATGGAGAACTAGATGTTGTCTCTTCCCAGATTAAGTCAAGCTTTTTCTTCTTCAACAATCAAGTCATTCATGTTTAGATATCTGTGATTCAACATCTGCAATCCCTCTCCTATTTCTTAGATCCAATCCCGGTGAGTCAACGTTATTTTTAGATCGAAATACTTAAAAGTTATTCTTGACATGACTATAAATTGGATCTATGCCTATGACTATTTGAATTACATCGGATCTAACATAACCTGTGTATCTAAGTTATTTTGACATAACTATGGATTAGATATAAGCCTATGTCTATATATCATGTCAGATCTGCCATTATTTGTATATCTAATTCACTATTTAGATTCATCATGCCTGTTTATGATCATGACACTGAAACACCCCACCTCCGTTAAGGTCACTCACAAAGGGAATGCCTTAATTTTGATAGAGCATTATAGGTAAAAGACACGGAAAATTTACAAAACAGAAATATAAGCAGGGAAAACAAACATTTATTTCATACGTGGTTCAATACAAAAAAAAAACCATTACAGTAAATTGTCTCAACATAACTTCCAAAACATTACATCATAATCTTTGTCTTGATTAAAACATAAAGAAGCATATAACATAAATAAAATTGCATAAATCCCCAAGTCTATTGTGTCCAAAGCCATAGCCAAAGAAAAGAGATTCCAAGCCATACATCGCAGAGTCTTCAAGTTTGGAAAGATGAACGACCCAAATTAAGCTGGGTTATTCCCTCCCTGGCTACCTGAGAGGAGGGGGGAAACAGAAGAAAAGAAGACAAAAGAAAAATGGTCAGACATAAGTCTGAGTAACTCTAGTGACTTTTCAGTGTGTGAATAAGGAAAAGGTCATGATAGGAATAAACTGAATATAGGACAGTACTAGAACAACAAACTAACATAAAACTATATAAGGCAGTATAAACCGAATATACATCGCACCCATATTTAATTCTCTGCACCTACTTATATTTGTCCAACTAGCACCACGTGTTCTTGGTGAAATGATCCCCTTATATCAATCAGCTCCTACCGGCATGCATTTATCACGTGTGTCATTCGGCCCTCGCTTAATTGCAGATACCTGTGCTGGTCCCACCACGGGGTGTATCAAATCCTATGGTGGCAACCCAACATAATTCAAGATGCATAGTATACGACTACTAATGCCCAGTGCCTGCTTTTTCCACTCCGGAGTACGTGCACGCCTGTACTCCGTCGGAACCTACACTGATGCACCACCGCCAATGTTTTTGACCACTTATAATCAACCCAGTAATCGTGCCCCACCCTTCCTAGTTCAGGGTCCCATGATACATCTATGTGGGTTACTCCTGAAATGAGTTCCCGTTACTAGGGTTTTCCAGCCAACATGTTAAATTGGTTAAGTGTCCAAATTTACCTAACCCCACCCATCAGTTTAGCTAACATGTTGAATTGGTTAAGTGTTTCCTTAATTGACTTAACCCTACCACTTTTGACTTAGCTTTAAAAGAGCACCAACCACTCACATTAGACAGGTATTGTTGTGGTCACTAGATGTGCCGGTCGGTTCCGGTAAGTTTTACACCACAACTCAGTCTAACCTCGGGTCCTTTTTGGGCTCAATGCACTAACTACCCACATTAGACATGTATTGTTGTGGTCACTAGATGTGCCGGTCGGTTCCGGGCAGTTTTACACCACAACTCAGTCTTACCTCGGGTTAGGCATATTCGTCTTTTCTAAATTTATATATTTATCCTTTTATGCTTACGTGTAAATTATCTAACAATTTATTTGCCACGGCCCACTTTCTTTCTAAATCAAATTAATAATTTTTGATATGTAAATTATATCATTTCAATGCCATACCATTTACATGGTTATGAGCCAAATATGTTAATTATGTATAATTTGATGTTTTCCCCAACGTTACCCCCGTTGTACGTTTGCAAAGTTTCATAGGATGTTAGGCTCGACATTTTAGCCTAACTTATGAAACAAAAAGGGGAAAAGAGGAACTTGCAACATTCCAACATCATACAAAAATATGGATCAAACTACAGATGTGTCACATGAACTTGGCATATTGTACTTTCAATCATGAATTTGCAAACTAGATCTATGCAGCATGAATCATAAAATAATAGTTTTACAAAGAACTACCAAAAATCTAATTAAACATGTAGTGGTGAACTTGCGTAGGGATTGAACCATGCTAATATTGATCTAACATAAAGGCATATGGTTCTAACATATAAAGTTGTAGATCTAACCATATAGGTTTACATAATCATGTTTTTAACATATAAACTTGCATGTATTCATAACATGATAGCATCACTTAGCTTGCATGAACATGTCATAATTTCTAAATTGATATACAACATATAGATATAATCACCAAATTATACAAGGTCATAGATCTAAACATGTATGGATAATGGATCTAAATAGTTAGGCATAAACTACATGACTTAGCCTAAAACTTGTACAATATCACCAAACTTACATATGATAATTTCGTAACATCATAGGTTTATTCACCAATTTCCACATAACATAATAGGTTCGATAGACCACAATAATTCATAAGCGTATATAATAGAATAGACATAAACATAAATCAGTATCACATACAACTTGATATAATTCTATTTTACAATCCATTACAAACATGTCTTTAATTCATTCACATCTGAAAGATAACTGCACTTACTAACAAAAAGGAATTCTTGAGTTCTGGGATCTGTATTCTGAAATTGAATTGCTCGCCTTTGATGTAGATCGTTGAATTTTCTTAGTTGAATTTGATTAGATTTAATTTTGACGTAGCTTCAATCTTGTCTTTGAGTTGAAGGAGATGACGGCTATTCTAGTTTCACCATTGACGGCATGGCGGCTCATGGTATGAATATTTGTAATTTAGGGTTGAGAGTTAGGTTGCTTTTATAGAGGTTTAATTAATTTAGAGCAGTCAGATAAACCCTAGAAATAATCCAGACCATCCAGTCAAGATAGGATAACACCTCAGCCCTAATGACTCAGTAGGGAGTCAGAAATCGTCATCCTTTAAAATCTGTCTGGGGGGAGGGGGGTAGGTCGACCCCCAGGTCGACCTGTAGGGTAGGTCGCCACTAGGGTCGACCTCCTGGTCGACCTGGCCTGGGCGGGAATTTTTCCAGCCCTGCCCTCTTCAAAGTTTAAATTTGAGTTTTGAAATTATGAAACTTCCGAAGGCCATAACTTCTTCATACGAAGTCCAATTCACACAAACTCGGACTCTATCTCAACCAGAATTCCGAGACGAACGCAATGGCTTAACCCGTTTCCCTTAATTATTAAATTTAGAATTAATTATTCTCTAGTTCGTTACTTTAAGGTTTAAATAAAACACGGGGTGTTACACTTTCCCCTCCTTAAAGGATTTCGTCCCTGAAATCTTCAAGTCAAGAAGAACGTATATCCTACCATCCAATCGTCCATCTACTCAACCATCAAATACAGGTGTCCATTGTCCTTAAAAGACTTCTAATGCTTCATGATCATATGCATGGTGTGTGTACATGTCCTTATCTAATGCAAAATCAGGCGGTCTACTGATTCAGTTGACCTCCTCAATGCGAATTATGTCGGTGTTATGCGTCCATAATGTATGCAATCTCCCTAACCATACTTTCTACATGAGTGCACAATCATTCGTACAACTGCAACATCCACATGATAACACATCAAGTTTCAATCATATATAAGTACGTATATGCATATGCAATATGAAAGTGACTGAGCCGATCTAATACCAAAAGTGTGTATATATGCATCCACGAGCAACCACTAGCAATCACTTGCAACCACTTGCAACCATCAATCATAACATGTTTCAAATACATGTCTACATCCATTGGTTTCTACCTAAGGATCGAGAACGGCACTGAGGAAAATATTAAAAAGATAGATACGAGTATGAACAAACTTAAGGAAAAAGAGATCAAAGATGCACCCTCAAAAAGAAAAGGGTAGGCTGCGCGTATTTTGGCCTCGGTCTCCTAAGTCGCATCTTCCTCAGCGTCACTCCATTGAACTTTTACAAGTTTAACTTCGCAGTTGCGTAGCTTTTTGACTTCTGTACCCAGGATATGAGTTGGAACTCTTCTCACAGTCGCTCTCGTTCTACTTCTACGTCCTCTAATATGCTTGGTTCCACCACTTCCGTAGACTCATGTAAGCACTTTCGTAAGTGAGAAACATGAAAGATATTATGAACTCCAACCAATCTTTCAGGCAGCTCTACTCTATAAGCCATCTTCCCAATCCGTTCAATGATAGGAAACGACCCTACAAATCTTGGTGCCAACTTTCCTGCAGATCCGAAGCGAACGACGTTCCTCAAAGGAGATACTTTTGGGAAAACCCTGTCCCCAACCGCAAACTCAAGGTCGGTCCTTCTCTTATCTGCGTAGTACTTTTGTCTATCTTGGGCAGTCTTCATTCTTTTCCGTATCAAGTCCACTTTCTCTGAAGTTTCTCTAATCATATTTGGTCCAAGTATGAGCTTATCTGTTGACTCCCACCAACAAGTTGGTGATCGACACGGTCTTCTATATAAAGCTTCAAAGGGTGCCATACCTATGGTGGCTTGGTAGCTATTATTGTAGGCAAACTCCACCAAAGGAAGATGATCCTCCCATGTTCCTCCGAAGTCAAGAATGCATAATCTCAAGAGGTCTTCTAACTCTCTGTTCACTCTTTCCGTCTGACCATCGGTTTGGGGGTGATAGGCCGTACTTAAGCATAACTGTGTGCCTACAGCTTCTTGCAAGCTCTTCCAAAACTCGCTTGTAAAGATAGGATATCGGTCGCTAACAATGCTGGAGGGTATCCCATGGAGTCGGACTATCTCTTTAAGATATATGGATGCTAGAGATGGGGCAGTCCTTCTACTCTTAACGGGTATGAAGTGAGCACTTTTTGTGAGCCTTTCCACTATTACCCAAATACTGGTATTGCCTCTTCTTGACCTAGGCAGCCCATCAATAAAGTTCATCGAGATGATATCCCATTTCCACTGTGGGACCTCTAGAGGATGAAGCAAACCATTAGGCTTCTTTGGTTCCGCCTTGAATTGCTGGCATACCAAGCACTTCGAGACGAATTCAGCTACATCCCTCTTCATGCCATCCTAAAAGAAAACCCTTTTGATGTCTTTGTAAATCTTGTCTCCACCAGGGTTTATGGTCAACTTGGAATGGTGTGCTTCTTCAAGAACTTTATTCACCAAATCTCTTGCTTGTGGGACGCATAGCCTTCCATCCCGTCTCAACCAACCCTTATCATCGATGGAGTATCTATTGAGGTGACTAGAAGTCTCACCCCTACTTAACTTATCTATCACATCAACTAGCTGAGGGTCTACACGTTGTGCGGTCCTTATTGAGTCCAAAAGAGTAGGCCGCACCTCTAGCGATGCTAACAAACCAATCACATGATCGACAGAGGGTCTAAAATCAAAGTTGGCTATATACTCCAAGCTCTACCTTTCTACAAAGAGAGGGCTTAAGGTCAGCCTCTTTCTACTCAAGGCGTCCGCTACTACATTGCCTTTGCCAGGGGTATAGGAAATCTCGAAATCGTAGGATGCCAAGAATTCCATCCACCTTTGTTGCCTCAAGTTAAGATCTTTCAGCAAGAAAAAGTACTTTAACGATTTATGGTTAGTATATAATTAAAACTTCTCACCTAGGAGATAATGGCGCCAAGACTTAAGCGCAAGACGATGGAAGCCAACTCTAGGTCGTGGGTTGGGTAGTTTTTCTCATGTATTTTCAGCTGTCGGCCTCCATAAGCTACTACCTTCCCTTCTTGCATCAAGACAGCTCCTAATCTCGTACCACAAGCATCCGTGTATACGGTAAACATCTTGCTCCCATCCGGCAATGTCGGAACTGGGGCTGTTGTTAGAGCTCTTTTTAAGCATTGGAAAGCAATATCACAATCCAAGTCCTAAGTGAAAGTTATGTTCTTCTTTGTCAACTTTGTTAGTGGAGCTGAGATTTTCGCAAAATCTTTGATGAACTTTCGGGTAAAAGCCCGCTAGCCCGAGGAAGCATCGGACTTCGGTTGCATTCCGTGGGACCTTCCAATCTTGCACCACAACTACTATTACGGGGTCCATAGCTAATCCCTCTATGGACACCACATGTCCAAGAAACCTTATTTCTTCCCCCCCCCAGAAGTGGCATTTGGAGAATTTGGCTTTTAAATGGTGTGCACGAAGAGTGTCCATGACTTCCTTTAGATGCTGAGCATGCTCTTCCTCACTCTTCGAGAAAATCAAAATGTCGTCTACGAAGACCACCACAAACTTATTGAGGAACTCCTTGAAAACCCTGCTCATCAAATCGAAAAAGTAAGCGGGTGCGTTTGTCAGGCCAAAAGGCATGACAAGCCAGTCGAAGAAACCATCCGGAGTTCTGAATGCGGTCTTGTCAATGCTATCTTCAGCCACCCTCAACTGATGAAACCCGGTAGCTAAATCTATTTGGGAGAAAACCGATGCACCTACAAGCTGATCGAACAAGTCGTCTATTCTTTGGAGTGGATGCCTATTCTTCTTGGTCAGCTTGTTTAGCTCCCTATAATCAACGCATAGGCAAAGCGAACCATCCGCTTTAGTTGCAAACACTACTGGAGCACCCCATTCAGAAATACTCCGCCTTATAAACCCCTTCTCAAGCAGATGTTTAACTTGCTTGTTGAGTTCTTTCCTCTCCCTTGGAGCCATGTGTCTAACGGGTAGAGCGACGGGTTTCGCATTATCAACGAGGTATATGCGGAAGTCTATCTCCCGCTTCAGAGGTAACCCTTTAACCTCTTCAAAGACATCCAAGTATTCACAGACTACTCTAACAGACTGCAAATCCTCAATAGACGCTTCAAGAGATTCTAGATAGCTAAGCATAACAGAGTTCATGGGATTACAAGGAATTTCGAGAGTGTTACCAAGGCGAGTCATGAGTCTAACCACTCTCTTTTCACAGTCGAGGATGACACCATTACTGAATAGCCAATCCATGCCTAGAATCAACCCATAGCCCGTGAAGCCCAAAATATAGGCATTGCATCTAAACCCCACACTTAATATAGAAATTTCCAAATCCAAACAAATCATGGACATATAAGTTGAGCCCCCAATTAGATTTGAAACAACCAAGGGATCCTCTACTAAACTGGTGTCTAGGTGTAGAGATTCAACTAATGCAGTAGATATAAAAGAGTGCGATGCGCCGGAATCAAAGAGTGTACGAACATGATGATCAAAAAGACAAACTAAACTCTCAACAGAAACATTTCTACCTTGTTCTTGCGGAGGTGCCATGAGAGCGTGAACCTGCCCTCCTAAAGTAGATCCAACTCTCTGCCCTTGCCCTTGCTTTCTTGGGAAGTCCCTAGTTATGTGTCCTGCCTCGCCGCAATGAAAACAGCCACCCATCTTCCTTTTCTTCTTCCTGCAGTCCTTAACCAAATGTCCAGGAATGCCACAAAAATTACACTTCCTCTTGTCACGGGTTTTGTTGTTTTTCCTGCCCTTCTTGGAATCTGTCTTCTTTCTCTGTGATCCTTCCCCTTTCTTATCTTGAGATGCTTCCACCTTTATCTCCTTCTTGCCAACCTTATCTTTTTCTTGTAACAGTGCCATGTCCACCAGTCATTCATAAGTCGCACCCATAGGTATATGGGACATAACTACGCTGTGCAGTGGCTCATTCAATCCTTTAACAAAGCGAAGAGCCTTCTTATGTGAAGTCTTCACTAACTCCAATCCGAACCTAGCCAACTGATTAAATTGGTTAACGTATTACTTGACCGACATACTTCCCTGTCTGAGAGCTAAGAACTTCTCCATATGTAGGCTTCGTTCAGCTTGTGAGAGGAATTTCATTTCAAACCTAATCCTAGAATCCATCCAAGTTTCAATTAGTCTTTCAGCATTAGTGACTTCCCACCAATATGAAGCTTCGTCTTTGAGCAACCATACTGCCAACTGTATCTTCTGTCTATCATCCACTTTGAAGATCTCGAACAAATCCTCAGTTTCTTTGAGCCAGTTTCTTGTTTCCACGAAGGATTCATTTCCATTGAAGTTCTTTCCACCCATGGCTTGAAAGTCCCTACATACTTTTAAGAAAGCATTTGCTCGAGGAGGAGGAGGAACCGCTGCATCTAGGGGAGGAGGAATGTCTGCTGGGCCTGCGTCGTTAGCCCTAGCCTCTAGGTACCTCCTGAACCAGCCGGGTATCGGTACACCCTCTGGAAGGTTAAGATTCCCAGACATGCTGAATTGAAAAAGGAAAGATTCAAGACAAAGGATAGAAAGATAATGCATATGGCTTTGGGGGATTGTGCCTTTTAAAATAAAATAACACATTTTCTTGAAAAATGCTTCTTTTTTGAAAATTGTTTTCAAAATTTTTTATCTGATCTAGTAAACCTTTGCTCTAATACCAAGTGAAACACCCTACCTCCGTTAAAGTCACTTACAAAGGGAATGCCTTAACTTCGATGGAGCATTATAGGTAAAAGACACAGAAAATTTACAAGACAAAAATATAAGCAGCGGAAAACAAACATTTATTTCATACATGGTTCAATACAAAAATAAACCATTACAATAAATTGTCTCAACATAACTTCCAAAACATTTCATCATAATCTCTGTCTTGATTAAAACATAAAGAAGCATATAACATAAATAAAACTGCATAAATCCCCTAGTCTAGTGTCTCCAAAGACATAGCCAAAGATAAGAGATTCCAAGCCATACATCGCAGAGTCTTCAAGCTTGGAAAGATGAACGGTCCAAATTAAGCTGAGCTATTCCCTCCCTGGTTACCTTGGGGGGAGGAAGAAAAGAAGACGAAAGAAAAATGGGTCAGACATAAGTCTGAGTAAGTCTAGTGACTTTTCAGTGTGTGAATAAGGAAAAGTTCATGAAAGGAATAAACTGAAAATAGGACAGTACCAGAACAACAAACTAACATAAAACTATATAAGGCAAGATAAACCGAATATACATCGCACCCATGTTTAATTCTATGCACCTATTTATATTTGGCCAACTAGCACCACGTGTTCTTGGTGAAATGATGCCCTTATATCGATCGACTCTTACCAGCATGCATTTATCACGTGTGTCATTCGTCTCCCGCTTGACTGTAGATACCTGTGCTGGTCCCACCATGGGGTGTATCAAACCCTATGGTGGCAACCCGACACTATTCAAGATGCACAGTGTTTGACTATTGATGCCCAATGCTTGCTTTTTCCACTCCGGAGTACGTGCACGTCCGTACTCCGCTAGAACCTACACTGATGCACCACCGCTAATGCTTTTGACCGCTTATAATCAGCCCAGTAATCGTGCCCCACCTTGCCTAGTTCAGGGTCCCATGATACATCTATATGGGTTACTGCTGAAATGGGTCCCCGTTACTAGGGTTTTCCATTCAACATGTTAAATTGGTTAAGTGTCCAAATTTACCTAACCACACCCATCAATTTAGCTAACATGTTGAATTGGTTAAGTGTTTCCTTAATTGACTTAACCCTACCATTTTTGACTTAGCTTTATTACAGCACCAACCACTCACATTAGACAGATATTGTTGTGGTCACTGGATGTCGGTTCTGGGCAGTTTTACACCACAACTCAGTCTAACCTCGGGTCCTTTTTGGGCTCAATGCACTACCCACCCACATTAGATAGGTATAATTATGGTCACTGGATGTTCCGTTTGGTTCCGGGCAATTTTACACCACAACTCAGTCTAACCTCGGGTTAGGCATATTCGTCTTTTCTAAATTTATATATTTATCTTTTTATGCTTATGTGTAAATTAGCAACCAATTTATTTGTCATGGACCACTTTCTTTTTAAATCAAATTCATAATTTTTGATATGTAAATTGTATCATTTCAATGCCATACTATTTACATGGTTATGAGCCAAATATGTTGATTATGTATTATTTCATGTTTTCCCTAACGTTACCCCAGTTGTACGTCCGCAAAGTTTCATAGGATGTTAGGCTCGACGTAACTTATAAAAAAAAGGGGGAAAAAGAGGAACTTGCAACATTCCAACATCATACAAAAATATGGATCTAACTACAGATGTGTCACATGAACTCGGCATAATGTACTTTCAATTATGAATTTGCGAACTAGATCTATGCAGCATGAATCATAAAATAATAGTTCTACAAAGAACTACCAAAAATCTAACTAAAAATGTAGTGGTGAGCTTGTATAGGGATTGAAGCATGCTAATATTGGTCTAACATAAAGGCATATGGTTCTAACATATAAAGTTGTAGATCTAAACATATAGGTTTGCATAATCATGTTTTTAACCTATAAACTTGCATGTATTCATAACATGATAGCATCACTTAGCTTGCATAAACATGGCATAATTTCTAAATTGACATACAACATATAGATATAATCACCAAATTATACAAGGTCGTAGATCTAAACATGTATGCATAATGGATCTAAACAGTTAGGCATAAACTACATGAATTAGGCTAAAACTTGTATAATATCACCAAACTTACATATGATAATTTGATAACATCATAGGTTTATTCACCAATTTCCACATAACATAATAGGTTCGATAGACCACAATAATTCATAAGCGTATATAATAGAATAGACATAAACAAAAATCAGTATCACATACAACTTGATACAATTCTATTTTACAATCCATTACAAACCTTGTCTTTAATTCATTCACATCTGAAAGATAACTACACTTACTAACAAAAAGGAGTTCTTGAGTTTTGGGATCTGTATTTTGAAATTGAATTGCTCGCTTTTGATGTAGATTGTTGAATTTTCTTAGTTGAATTTGATTAGATTTAATTTTGACGTAGCTTCAGTCTTGCCTTTGAGTTGAAAGAGATGACGGCTATTCTAGGTTCACCATTGACGGCATGGGGCTCTTGGCATGAATATTTGTGATTTAGGGTTGAGAGTTAGGTTTCTTTTATAGAGGTTTAATTAATTTAGAGCCGTCAGATTAACCCTAGAAATAATCCAGACCATCCAGTCAAGATAGGATAACACCTCAGCCCTAATGACTCAGCAGGGAGTCAGAAATCGTCATCCTTTTAGATCTGTCCGGGGGGAGGGGGAGGGGTAGGTCGACCCCCAGGTCGACCTGTAGGGTAGGCCGACACTAAGGTCGACCTCCTGGTCGACCTGGCTTGGGCGGGAATTTTTCCTGCCCTGCCCTCTTCTGAGTTTAAATTTGAATTTTGAATTTTTGAAACTTCTGAATGCTATAACTTCTTCATACGAAGTCCAATTCACACAAACTCAGACTCTATCTCAACCAGAATTCCGAGATGAACGCTTAATTCTCAAATTTAGAATTAATTATTCTCTAGTTCGTTACTTTAAGGTTTAACGAAAACACGGGGTGATACAGACACTATGGCTAGTCAATTCTATTATCACATGTTCATTGGATCTGTTCTTATATGCCTATCTTGTCATTATGCCCAATTCTATCGTTGTATGCTTATTAGTTGCTATGCCTATTTTTGCCGTCATATGTCAATCTTGTTATTATGATAATTTCTATTCTCTTCCCTTCTTCTTTTCCCTTTTAGTTTATAGCCAAGCTACTTTCGATCCTAGGTATGCCGCTAAAATATGCGAACACGTGAAATTGGGAACGAGGGGAAAACATTAAAATTGGGGCATAATTTGGATTGGGAAATTTGTGTATAACTTGAATTAAATATATGAATATGGATTTGGGGAATAAATAAAATTGCCATTTATATCATAACTTGGGGCATACGGTACATGATGAATATGACTTGGAAAAGGGGCATGAAAACCAAGAATGACATAGGAGTAATTGGTTAATAATGGAAATGCCTAGAATTACAGTAATTAGAAACTGTAGCTGCGCTTAGATATGAAGTTAGATTACACTAGTGGTGGAAGTCTGCCTGGAACCAACCAGCGTATCCAGCGACTACAAGTGGTTAATCTAATGTGAGGGGTCTAAGTGCATAAACATGTTACATGCCAAGATACGAGGTTAAGTCTGACTTGTGGGAGAAGCCTGCCTAGAACTGCCCGGCATATACAGCATCCACAAATTGTGGGCTTTATATGTGAGGTCTAGCACATTATAACCATAAATGAATATGGTAATGAACTTGAATACTTAACCTGGTTGAATCCACAAAGGATCGTATAAACATGTTAACTTGAGTAAGGGTTAAGTAAACTTGTATGAATCAGTGGGAGAGTTAAGTATATCTTGGGATGGTGGGTAATATTTATATATAGGCCCATAAACTTAACTTATGGGATTATGAAATCTTTTACTCTGGTATGGCATGCAATCTTTCTACTCCGGTATGGCATGTAATCTTTTTACTCTGGTATGGCATAACCTGTGGAAAACCTGGTAGTGGGGATACAAGCCTAGGGGGAGCTTGTATCATCTTATGTATGGCACCCGTTTCTGTCAGTAACCCATATATAGGTATCAAACGAATACTCCAAACTAGGTCGGAGTCGGGGCACGTTTACTTGGCTGATTGTAAGAGATCCAAACATGGGGGATGGTGTGGGTGGCGCATTCCGACAGGGTCATGTGTGTGCATGGGTCCAGCAGAGGAGGCTAAGACGCCGTGACATCAGTAGATATGGTTGTTCACATCCTCAAAATGAAGGGTTGGCACTTTGGGGAGTGATACGTTCTACTATGGGGCCAGCACAGGGTATCTACGAGTAGGGAGCCGATCGATTGGGGTAGTTATTAGGGTACATCTAGAGTTTGGTATGTTTAGGAGCTTGTTTATACCCTTAGGGGTAACTCCGGTATGTTTAGTTGGGCTGCCTGTTGATTGTATGGGGTTAAACCTCTCACTAGAAGTACGCCTAAGTCTACCATCTTGAAGTTGTTGGGATCATCTCATTCTGGTTATACTGGTATTGGTGCAGAGAAAGAAAAGTGTTAGGGAAGCGCTACTTATTATATCCTGTTTATCCTGTTACCTTGTCATACCTGCCTTATATGTTGTTTTCTCTTATCCACTTTATATGCCTATCATGATGCTTTTACTTATTTATATGCTAAAAGTAACTGGAATCACTAGACTTTATGTCTGACCCGTTTTGTTTCCTCTTCTCTCTCTTTCATTCCCCCCTGGTTCTCATGGTGGGAATACTCAAGCTTGATCAGGATTCTGCTTTCATTCTGCTTGGAGCTGCTTAAATGTATTGCTCGAGTTCTTAAATTCTCTACTATGGCTATGTTTTTGGGGAATTATGCTCTTTCATGATTATTGTACTCCGATGATTTTGGTACAAGACAGAAATTTTAATGATGTACTGGGTTTTATGCATTTAAGACTATTTGAACCACGACATTATCTGCTTAATAAAAGCTTTAAATTCCACTGCAATTTTATATCTGTCTTGTAATATTTCTGTTTCTGTTTACCTATAACGCTTCACGAAACTTAATGCATTCTCTTAATGAGTGACATTAATGGACGTGGGGTGCACATATAAATACATACCTGTAACACCCCACTCCCGCTATGATCACTCACTAAGGGAATGCCATAGCATCGGTGGAGTATTTTAGTGAATATAGAACAGAAAAATTACAACAAGACAGATATAAATAGTACTTGAAATTTTAAAACATCATCTCATAACAGCGGAAGTAAAACATGTCTGGTTACATCATAAAACCACAATAAAGGTCAAGTACAATATCCATCAAAATAAAGAAGTACATAATCCCACTCTCATACAATAGCCAAACAAAAGAAAAGATAACTGGATAACTGGAGCTTTACATCTATCCAAGCTCCTAAAGACTGGAACAGCAATCCGATCAAGCTCCACTACTGCTAGGATCCACCGTAGGACCTGAGGGTTGGGAAAAAGATAAAAACAACAGGGTCAGACATAAGTCTGAGCGAGTCCTATAACTTTAACAATACAATCGTTAAAGTAACCAGAGAAGACATAAACTGATATACGGTAACATATAGGGATGAATGGCTACCCTAAGCAGTCAACTAAACGAAGATAAAGGATAAAGACGCATCTACCCTCCCTAAGGTAAATTACTAAACTGCACCACACCAGTCGTTCCTAACTTAAAGGTTGATCCCACCCAAGGACTTATAAAATTTACTAATTAGTACCTGCGTACCCCTAGGTGACCAAGTAGGCGCCACGGGGCCCTACAATCCACTAGGTGTACACACTACTTCCCATTCGATCGGCTCCCTAACGTAGATACCCGTGCTGGCCCCACCGTGGGATGTATCATTCCCCAATGTGGCAACCTGATGGAACTAAAGGTGCACGGCTTATATCTACTCGATGCAACAACGGCTTACCTACCAGCCCGGGCCCACTCACGCATATGAAGCCCGTTGGACTTGCGTTGCCACCGCTAACCCGTTTGCCTCTTACAGTCAAGCCCAGTATGCGTGTCCCGTCCTCGACATGGGTCGAGCCCACAAAGATACGTATGGGTTACTGGTTGAAATGGGCCTCCACAAGCTACCCACCTAAGCTTGTCCCTTTTTCTAGTATATCCCACTTAACCCTTTAATCATGTTTTAATTACATGTTCCATTTTGGTTAAGTATTCTAATCGTATTTTCTATTGCCACCCAAGGCAACCACTAGATTTTCTCATGCCACCCGAGGCACCCACTTAACCCCTCATGTCCCTCTACATGCTAATGTGGTTAAGTGTTTCTTAATTAATTAATTAAGAACGTAACCTTTGTAAAGACCTCTCACATTAGACTGTCTTTTATGACCGCTGGTTAAGCCGGTTGGGTCCGGGCAGCCTTATGTCATAACAGAGTCTAACCTCGTGTCTTTACATTAATTACGTATTTAGTTTGTGCCTAAGACCTCTCACATTGGGCTAACATTTGTAGCAACTGGTTAAGCCGGTTGGGTCCGGGCAGTTTTACGCTACAACTGAGTCCAACCTCGTGTCTTAGTCAATTAATTACACCTAATTAATCACCCTCATAATTTTATATTAATTATCCCTAATTAATCAAGTTTTCTTAACATGGGTAGACCTAACTTAATAGGTAAATTCCCATGGGGTAGACCTAACTCAATAGGTAAATTCCCAACACATAGTATGGGTACACCTAACCAAATAGGCAAATTCCCATACTATGTTTATTTATTTTGTGTTATGCATAATTATATTAATTTCACACAATCTTATTAACTTATGCATTTAATTACCCCATCGTTCCCACGTAATTTCGTTCATGATATAACACATATAAAAGGTGTCAACTTGCATATGAATGAACATGTTTCAAAGGTGCCATCTTGCATATTAACAAACACATAACTTGCATATGAACTTGCATAACATGTCACATAACTTGCATATAATATGTCACATAACTTACATATTCATTTTGCATAACAAACTTGCATATTAGCTTATAGACATGCATAATGTGTCATCATGAACTTGCATATTAATAAACATGTAACTTGCATATTTACATACATGTAACTCGCATATTAACAAACATGTAACTTGCATATAAAGAAACATGTAACTTGCATATTTACATACATGTAACTTGCATATTAACAAACATGTAACTTGCATATTAACAAACATGTAACTTGCATATTTACATACATGTAACTTGCATATTAACAAACATGTAACTTGCATATTTACATACATGTAATTTGCATAGCATATTACCATGAACTTGCATAACATGCATATGATTACATAGCCCACAACTTGCATATTTAGCATCATGCAAACATAACATACATCATATTAAACTTGCATAAGCTTACATACTCAACATGCATAAACATAAGATTAATGCTAACATCATATCATATGATTCAAAGCTCATTAACCCACATACAAAACCATAAATCTCATCACATCTCATCTAATTAGTTTACCAAAAGATCATCAAAGTGATAGAAACTCACAACTAGCAACTTTGAACACCAAATGAAGAAGATTAAGATGCTAAGAAGGGATTAGAAGTTGATTAGAGAGTGATTAGTATGCAACCCTCTTCATAAAATTAGTGGAGGCCATGAGAGCTAGCATTTTGCCATAGTTTAGTCACTAGGTTTAATTATGAATGAATTAGGGTAGGTTAGGGTCTTATTTATAGATTAGGCAAGTGTTTTAGGCCATAGGATTAACCCTAGATTCAATCCAAGCCATCAAAGCATGTCTTGGGGAAGAAGTCAAGTGTAGGAACCATCTAGGGCCTTTAGATTAAAGATGGACCATGAGAACCATTCAAATGCAAAATCTGCACTTGAGCGAATCGGCCCACGGGTTGACAGCCAAACACCCTGGATTAACCCCTAGTCGACCCAGCGGGCTCGGGTCGACTTCAAAAATCGGCCGGTTCGGTTATTCCCCTCTCCCAATTCGCTGTTTTGAGCATTTTTGCATATTTATTTATTAAATTTTCAATTATATATATATATATATATATATCAATATATATATATATATATATATATCTACACAACCCATTTCACTTAATTAAGTATACTTTAATTTGGGAATTTTCGTGAAACTTCGCGAGGCCATATCTTAGTCATACGGACTCCGATTTTCGAAAACTCGGACTCTATTTCGTGTATTTTTCCGAGACGAACACAATGGCATAGCCCGTTTCCCTTGATTCCCATTTTAGAATTAAATTCTGCCTCGATTTATGTTATTACAGGTTATTGAAAATACGGGTTGTTACATTCTCCCCTCCTTAAAGGATTTCGTCCCCGAAATCTTCAAGTTGGGAAGAACGTATCCTACCATCCAATCATCCATCTACTCAAAGCATCATCCACGAGCAATCATTGTCCTTACAAGATTCTAAATGCTGGATGGATATATGCAAAAGTGTGTGTATATGTACTTACCTAATGCGAAAATCAGGCGGTTACTGATACAGTAAACCTCCTTAATGCAAACCATGATAGTGCCATGCATCCAATATGTATGCGAAACCCTATTGACACATACAAATTTCTACATGCGTGCACAACCATACACAAAAATGCATCATCCATATGATAACACAGCCATGATACATCCATCAATCTAACTACCACATCCATTTATGCAATATGCAACATGAAGTGACTGAGCCGATCTAGTGCCTAATGTGTGTGTATATGCATCCACGAGCAACCACTAGCAAACAATTGCATCCATATGCATCCATCAACCATAACATGTTTCAAACACATGTTTCAACCATAGGTTTTACCCTATCTAAAGGTCATAGGTATTAGCGAGAGGATATACTAAAGATAAGATAAGTACTAGACAAGCAATAAAGGAGAAGTTAAAAGACATACTCTCAAAAAGAAATGGATACAAAGAACGCATCTTTGCTTCCGTCTCCCAAGTAGCATTGCTTTCGTCATCTCCCCATTGCACTTTAACTAGCTGAACTTCTCTGTTCCTCAACTTCCTAGTTTCCGACCCAAGGATGCGAGTAGGAGCTCGTCGAATCGTCGCATCACGCTCTACCTCTACATCTCTAAGCAAGCTCGGCTCTACCACCTCCGCGGTCTCATGTAAGCACTTCCTCAAATGTGATACATGGAATACATCATGAACACCACTAAGTCTGTCGGGCAACTCCACCCTATATGCCATCCGTCCAATCCTTTCCTTAATAGGAAACGGCCCAACAAATCTCGGTGCTAACTTCCCTACGGACCCAAAGCGAACAACATTTCTCAATGGAGATACTTTGACAAAAACCATGTCCCCAACCTCAAACTCAAGATCCGTCCTTCTCCGATCCGCATAAGATTTCTGTCTATCTTGCGCTGCTTTCATCCTTTTTCGAATTAAATCAATCTTCTCTGAAGTCTCTCTAACCATATCCGGCCCAAGCAAGATCTTATCCGTAGATTCCCACCAACATGTAGGAGATCGACAAGGCCTTCCATAAAGAGCTTCGAAAGGAGCCATACCAATACTGGACTGAAAGCTGTTATTATATGCGAACTCCACCAAAGGAAGATGTTCTTCCCATGTACCTCCAAAATCCAAGATACAAAGCCTCAAAAGATCTTCTAAGATACGGTTCACCCTCTCGGTCTGACCGTCCGTCTGAGGATGATATGCGGTGCTCAAACACAACTGAGTCCCTACCGCCTCTTGCAAACTTCTCCAAAACTCACTAGTGAAAATAGGATCTCGATCACTCACAATGCTGGATGGTACGCCATGCAATCTAACAATCTCTCTAACATAGACTGAAGCAAGCCATGGAGCGGTCCTCTTACTCTTCACGGGTATAAAATGGGCACTCTTGGTAAGTCTGTCTACCACCACCCAAATTCCCGTATTGCCCTTCCTCGATCTCGGTAACCCATCGACGAAATCCATCGAGACACTATCCCACTTCCATTGTGGAACTTCCAATGGGTGTAGCAACCCACCGGGTTTCCTTTGCTCCGCTTTAACTTGTTGGCATACTAAGCATCTAGCCACATACTCGGCCACATCTTTCTTCATACCGGCCCAAAAGAAAACTCTCTTCATGTCTTGGTACATTTTGTCTCCACCGGGATGAATAGTCATTCTTGAACGATGTGCATCATCCAAAATAGCCTTCTTCAAACCCTCATCTTGCGGTACACAAAGTCTACCGTCTCTATGCAACCATCCCTTATCATCTATGGTGTATCTACCCAAATGGCTGGATGACTCCCCTCTTATAAGCTTCTCTACCAACACAACCAACTGTGGGTCGTCTCGCTGAGCCTCGCCAATCCGTCTCAAAAGAGTAGGTCTAACTTCCAAGGATGCCAACAAACCAGGTACAAAATCAACAGAAGGTCTGAAGTCAAACAAAGAAAGAAACTCCAAGCTTCGCCGTTCCACGAACAATGGACTCAAAGATAGCCTTTTTCTACTCAAGGCGTCTGCCACCACGTTACCCTTGCCAGGGGTATACGCTATCTCAAAATCATAGGATGCTAAGAACTCCATCCACCTTTGCTGTCTTAAATTTAAATCCTTCTGAGAGAATAAGTACTTCAATGATTTATGGTCAGTGAACAACTCGAATCTCTCACCAAGAAGATAATGGCGCCAAGACTTAAGTGCGAAAACAATCGCGGCCAACTCTAGATCATGGGTAGGGTAATTCTTCTCATGCACTCT
Source organism: Allium sativum (assembly GCA_030737875.1). Lineage (NCBI taxonomy): Eukaryota > Viridiplantae > Streptophyta > Magnoliopsida > Asparagales > Amaryllidaceae > Allium > Allium sativum. The sequence goes on from CM060926.1 coordinate 330,052,098, forward strand.
CAATTGTCTCCCTCCATAGGCTATTACCCTTCCCTCCTGCATCAAGACTGCGCCTAATCCTGTTCCACAAGCATCGGTATAAACAACAAACGGCTTACTCCCATCTGGAAGCACTAAAACTGGAGCGGTGGTCAAAGCTCTCTTTAACCGTCGGAAAGCATCATCACAATCTACATCCCACGAGAAAACCAGATTCTTTTTCGTCAAGCGGGTTAATGGGGCTGATATCTTCGCGAAGTCTTTGATGAACTTCCTATAATATCCTGCCAACCCCAAGAAACTTCTTACCTCGGTAGCATTTCTAGGAACTTTCCAATCCTGGATAGATACTATCTTTGCGGGATCCACAGCTATCCCTTCCTTAGAGACCACATGCCCTAAGAATCGCACTTCTCTTCTCCAAAAATGGCATTTAGAGAATTTAGCTTTAAGACTATGCGCTCGAAGAGTCTCCAACACTTCCTTGAGATGTAAGGCATGCTCTTCTTCATTCTTGGAAAAGACCAAGATGTCATCCACAAAAACTACTACAAACTTATTCAGATACTCTCTGAACACTCTACTCATGAGATCAACAAAGTATGCGGGGGCGTTTGTCAACCCAAATGGCATCACTAGCCACTCATAAAAACCATCCGGAGTCCGGAAAGCAGTCTTCTCTATACTGTCCTCCGCCACTCTTAACTGATGAAACCCTGTAGCTAAGTCCATCTGCGAAAATACTGACGCGCCAACCAACTGATCAAAGAGATCATCTATCCTCGGTAATGGGTGTCTATTCTTCTTCGTGAGCTTATTAAGTTCCCTATAATCCACACAAAGTCTGAGGGACCCATCCGCCTTCGTGGCAAACACTACTGGAGCTCCCCACTCCGATATACTTCGCCTTATGAACCCCTTCTCAAGCAACTCCCCTACTTGCTTATGAAGTTCTCTTCTCTCACGAGGAGCCATGTGGCGTACTGGCAAAGACACTGGTTTGGCATTATCCACCAAATAAATTCGGAAATCTATCTCCCGCTTCGGAGGCAAACCCTTTACTTCTTCAAACACATCCGGATATTCCCGGACTACTCTGACAGAACACAAACTTTCGACCGAAGCATCGAGCGATTCAAGATAACTTAGCAAAACAGATTCCATGGGATTGCAAGAGATCTCGAGAGTGTTACCCAAGCGGGTCATGAGCCTGACAACTCTCCTTTCGCAATCAAGAACGGCACCATTACTGGATAACCAGTCCATGCCCAAGATCAACCCATAGCCCGTGAAGCCCAATACAAAAGCATCACATCTAAACTCAACGCTAAGTATAGAAATCTTCAAACCCAAACATATCATAGACAGATATATGGAGCCCCCAATTGGGTTTGAGACAACCAAGGGATCATCAACTAGACTGGTGTCTAAGTGCAGTGACTCAACTAACGATGATGAGATAAAAGAATGCGATGCGCCAGAGTCAAACAAAGTACGAACTGGATGATCAAACAGAAAAACCAGACTTTCAACGGAAATAGTTCTACCTCTCTGCTGAATCGGTGGAACTGAGAGAACCTGAACTTGCCCCCCTGACTGAGGTGGTGCTATAAGAGCTTGCACCTGGCCTCCTGAGGTAGACCCCGTCTTCTGCCCCTTCTTTGGGCAGTTTTTCACAAGATGCCCTGCTTCACCACAATGAAAGCAACCGGTCTTCTTCTTTTTGCGACAATCCTTACTGAGGTGTCTTGGTGTTCCACAATTGAAGCACTTCTTCTTCGTCTTCTTTTTGTCACCATTGCCTTTTCCGCCCTTGCCTTGTTGTTGCTGTTGCGGTTTCTTCTGATCCCCCTTTTTCTCTGGTGCCTTAGAATTCTTATCATCCTCATGCATAAGTGCCATGTAGACAAGCTTCTCAAAAGTGGCCCCCATAGGAATGTGAGTCATAGCTATTCCTTGCAATGGTTCGTTCAAGCCTCTAACGAACCTCAAAGCCTTCTTCTCCGGTGTATTCACCAACTCTATGCCAAACCTTGCTAATTGATTGAATTTGTTGACATATTCTTTCACCGTGAGATTCCCTTGCTTCAAATTCAAGAACTTCTCCATAAACAGATTCTCTTCCGCCCTTGAGAGAAACTTAGCCCCAAACCTTTGCTTAAAATCTGCCCAAGAGTCAACAGGGCGTTCTCCATTAGTGACCTCCCACCAGAATGAGGCCTCTCCCTTCATTAACCAAGCCGCCAACTTGACTTTCTTTCCCTCTTCCACTTCAAAGATATCTAGCAACTCTTCCACTTCCTTAAGCCAATCTCTAGCCTCTACGAAAGTCTCTGAACCAAGAAAAGGTTTTCCTCCTATAGCCTTGAACTCCTTGCAAACCTTAGCAAAATTATCCACTCTAGGCTGAGGAGGAGGAGCGGTTGTCTCTGGTGTAGTAGCATTGGCCGGACCCGCAGCCGCGGCCCTAGCCTCTTGCAACCTCCTATACCATAGTGGTATAACTAAACCCTCCGGGATGTTAAGATCTTCAGCCATGCTGAAACGAAAGAGGAAAGATTCAAAAAGGAGATTCCGAAAGATAAAGATATGGCTATTGGGGATTATGCTTTTCTCTTTCAAAAACTTTTTCTCTTAGAAGACATGCTTTTGAAAATACTTTCTTCGAAAATACACTTAGAAAATAGTTTTTCTAAAAAAAAATTATCTGTTCTGGTAACCTTAAGCTCTGATACCACGTGTAACACCCCACTCCCGCTATGATCACTCACTAAGGGAATGCCATAGCATCGGTGGAGTATTTTAGTGAATATAGAACAGAAAAATTACAACAAGACAGATATAAATAGTACTTGAAATTTTAAAACATCATCTCATAACAGCGGAAGTAAAACATGTCTGGTTACATCATAAAACCACAATAAAGGTCAAGTACAATATCCATCAAAATAAAGAAGTACATAATCCCACTCTCATACAATAGCCAAACAAAAGAAAAGATAACTGGATAACTGGAGCTTTACATCTATCCAAGCTCCTAAAGACTGGAACAGCAATCCGATCAAGCTCCACTACTGCTAGGATCCACCGTAGGACCTGAGGGTTGGGAAAAAGATAAAAACAACAGGGTCAGACATAAGTCTGAGCGAGTCCTATAACTTTAACAATACAATCGTTAAAGTAACCAGAGAAGACATAAACTGATATACGGTAACATATAGGGATGAATGGCTACCCTAAGCAGTCAACTAAACGAAGATAAAGGATAAAGACGCATCTACCCTCCCTAAGGTAAATTACTAAACTGCACCACACCAGTCGTTCCTAACTTAAAGGTTGATCCCACCCAAGGACTTATAAAATTTACTAATTAGTACCTGCGTACCCCTAGGTGACCAAGTAGGCGCCACGGGGCCCTACAATCCACTAGGTGTACACACTACTTCCCATTCGATCGGCTCCCTAACGTAGATACCCGTGCTGGCCCCACCGTGGGATGTATCATTCCCCAATGTGGCAACCTGATGGAACTAAAGGTGCACGGCTTATATCTACTCGATGCAACAACGGCTTACCTACCAGCCCGGGCCCACTCACGCATATGAAGCCCGTTGGACTTGCGTTGCCACCGCTAACCCGTTTGCCTCTTACAGTCAAGCCCAGTATGCGTGTCCCGTCCTCGACATGGGTCGAGCCCACAAAGATACGTATGGGTTACTGGTTGAAATGGGCCTCCACAAGCTACCCACCTAAGCTTGTCCCTTTTTCTAGTATATCCCACTTAACCCTTTAATCATGTTTTAATTACATGTTCCATTTTGGTTAAGTATTCTAATCGTATTTTCTATTGCCACCCAAGGCAACCACTAGATTTTCTCATGCCACCCGAGGCACCCACTTAACCCCTCATGTCCCTCTACATGCTAATGTGGTTAAGTGTTTCTTAATTAATTAATTAAGAACGTAACCTTTGTAAAGACCTCTCACATTAGACTGTCTTTTATGACCGCTGGTTAAGCCGGTTGGGTCCGGGCAGCCTTATGTCATAACAGAGTCTAACCTCGTGTCTTTACATTAATTACGTATTTAGTTTGTGCCTAAGACCTCTCACATTGGGCTAACATTTGTAGCAACTGGTTAAGCCGGTTGGGTCCGGGCAGTTTTACGCTACAACTGAGTCCAACCTCGTGTCTTAGTCAATTAATTACACCTAATTAATCACCCTCATAATTTTATATTAATTATCCCTAATTAATCAAGTTTTCTTAACATGGGTAGACCTAACTTAATAGGTAAATTCCCATGGGGTAGACCTAACTCAATAGGTAAATTCCCAACACATAGTATGGGTACACCTAACCAAATAGGCAAATTCCCATACTATGTTTATTTATTTTGTGTTATGCATAATTATATTAATTTCACACAATCTTATTAACTTATGCATTTAATTACCCCATCGTTCCCACGTAATTTCGTTCATGATATAACACATATAAAAGGTGTCAACTTGCATATGAATGAACATGTTTCAAAGGTGCCATCTTGCATATTAACAAACACATAACTTGCATATGAACTTGCATAACATGTCACATAACTTGCATATAATATGTCACATAACTTACATATTCATTTTGCATAACAAACTTGCATATTAGCTTATAGACATGCATAATGTGTCATCATGAACTTGCATATTAATAAACATGTAACTTGCATATTTACATACATGTAACTCGCATATTAACAAACATGTAACTTGCATATAAAGAAACATGTAACTTGCATATTTACATACATGTAACTTGCATATTAACAAACATGTAACTTGCATATTAACAAACATGTAACTTGCATATTTACATACATGTAACTTGCATATTAACAAACATGTAACTTGCATATTTACATACATGTAATTTGCATAGCATATTACCATGAACTTGCATAACATGCATATGATTACATAGCCCACAACTTGCATATTTAGCATCATGCAAACATAACATACATCATATTAAACTTGCATAAGCTTACATACTCAACATGCATAAACATAAGATTAATGCTAACATCATATCATATGATTCAAAGCTCATTAACCCACATACAAAACCATAAATCTCATCACATCTCATCTAATTAGTTTACCAAAAGATCATCAAAGTGATAGAAACTCACAACTAGCAACTTTGAACACCAAATGAAGAAGATTAAGATGCTAAGAAGGGATTAGAAGTTGATTAGAGAGTGATTAGTATGCAACCCTCTTCATAAAATTAGTGGAGGCCATGAGAGCTAGCATTTTGCCATAGTTTAGTCACTAGGTTTAATTATGAATGAATTAGGGTAGGTTAGGGTCTTATTTATAGATTAGGCAAGTGTTTTAGGCCATAGGATTAACCCTAGATTCAATCCAAGCCATCAAAGCATGTCTTGGGGAAGAAGTCAAGTGTAGGAACCATCTAGGGCCTTTAGATTAAAGATGGACCATGAGAACCATTCAAATGCAAAATCTGCACTTGAGCGAATCGGCCCACGGGTTGACAGCCAAACACCCTGGATTAACCCCTAGTCGACCCAGCGGGCTCGGGTCGACTTCAAAAATCGGCCGGTTCGGTTATTCCCCTCTCCCAATTCGCTGTTTTGAGCATTTTTGCATATTTATTTATTAAATTTTCAATTATATATATATATATATATCAATATATATATATATATATATATATATCTATCTACACAACCCATTTCACTTAATTAAGTATACTTTAATTTGGGAATTTTCGTGAAACTTCGCGAGGCCATATCTTAGTCATACGGACTCCGATTTTCGAAAACTCGGACTCTATTTCGTGTATTTTTCCGAGACGAACACAATGGCATAGCCCGTTTCCCTTGATTCCCATTTTAGAATTAAATTCTGCCTCGATTTATGTTATTACAGGTTATTGAAAATACGGGTTGTTACAATACCTTTGTATGTAATTTGCATCGACTATTCCAATATATATATTGTATATATTTCTTGTGATTCGGAAATATGTCAATTCCCCAAAATAGGCAATTTTACAATGATTACTGCTAACGGTCCTTTGTGAGACTTGAAACATTTTGACAAGTTTGAATATAAAAGGGAAATGTTTGGTTAATTGATTATACCAATTCATTAATTTAAAATAATAATAATAATAATTACGTTGACGCACAATAACATATAAATAAATATATACATATTATCCAACAAATCAGCGTAAAAAGGTAAAACATACATTGTATGGAATGTTTGAATGATTGGGTAAGGTTCAATTATGGAATTATGTGCAAATATAATCCATTTTGAATTAATATATTTTTGGTGACCATTTGTAGCAATCAATGTAATTACCTGTTATAAATAAGAGCACAAATAAAGAAATAACCATTGTAACCAATTTTGATTAGAGGAAAATAAATGTGATGGGAAAATTGGCTAAAATTCTTAAAATAAATTAGGATAAATGTTATGAACCCCAATAAGGAAATTTGAATTATAACCGCATTTAGAAACAAGGTTAAACTCAACTTGTGGTATAAGCCTGCCTAGAACCGACCGGCAAATCCAGCAACCACAGTTAGTCAGTTTAATATGAGGGGTCTAATGTATAAATATAATCATATTAAGGCACGAGGTTAAGTTCACTTGTGGTAGAAGTCTGTCCAGAACCGACTGACAAATCCAACATCCACAATTAGTCAACTTAATGTGAGAGGCCTGGTACGTGTATATACATATATATATAACATTCAAATAATTAATAAATGAATAAAAATCAAAATTGTCCGTTGGGGTACAACAAATAGATAACATGGGACTGATAAATAGTTGCCTTAGGAAAATATGACCGTCAGAATCATAAAGGGCAATAATAAGGAAATAAAAGGAAATGGGTGTCATAATGGAATGTATGGTAGTCTTTTAAACACTCAATCCAAATTCGAGAAGGTGTTAAATAAATATCCTAGGGAAAAAGGAGATATAACCTTCCTGATTTATAATAATGGGAATGGAAAATATAGTTGGATTTAGTAGGTTAATAATGTGAAATATTAACAATATAAACCTGTGACGAAGAGGAATCTTATAAGTATAGTATTCCTGTACAGAGGGACTAAATGGGGATGACTTAACAACGTAACCTACTTTATCCTAAAAAGGGAAAGGTATAATAGGCTAATAGGGGTACGAACCAATAACCTTCGCATATAGTCCGCTTCCTGGATCCTAAACGGCTAAGAGACTAGGGTTGAAGAGTCCACCTTGGGTTAGGTCCTTCATTTTAGGGGTATTAAATGGCATGTGTCGTATTGCCTGCCCAAACCTGGAAACTTAAAATGTCAGATACGGCTACCTATACTATGGGAAGTAATAAGCGACTAAGGAGATTATCTAATAAGGTCAGCTAGAAGGTATACCGAACGATAAAATACCATCTCTCAACTTATACGGGGCTGAAGGGTATATGCCTGAATGCCGAAAGCCTTAACCAGTAGGAACCGTAGCTAGTGCCATCTAGTTCATGTTAGCGGTAAAGGTATTATCGAGGGTTAATAAGTGACCGACTAGTCCGCCTAGGGTCTTAAGCGATCAGGAAAGAATCCACCCTATCTATCATTGATAGTGAGGCATTAAATACTAAAGGATAGTGAATATATAGATAGAAACCCCATAGTTTGGGGCCTACTCTCGATTAGATAACCAATTATGTTCTGGTATAAAGGCTTCACGAAAATATGTGTAAACGTCCTATCTCGTTAATATACTTTGGAAATACTACTTTCAGAAGGGTAGTAGAGTCAGGCGTAAACATTAATAAGATTGGCTTAGAATCATATGTTATATATGACATAATTATATACACAATTATATGATATTTGTTTAATGATAACAACCAAATATATATTATTTTAAATGTGTTTTTATTGTACTATTCTATATATACATCACAGACAGGAATATAATATTTATATTTAAATAGAATACGGCTGTACAGACATTCATATATTCATACAGTATTTTATTTAAATTAAATATTATATTTCAAACATTCAAACAGTACAACTATTTATAACTCCACTATTTATTCAATTCACATGAGATGGTACTTGTAAATAAACTGAATACGATAGACAAGTTTGTTTGACAACAAAAAATATATATTTTATTTAAATTAAATTTGTTTATTACATGTAACAATACAATTCTCTCACAGCTCCTCACTACAGTTCATCAATTTACTCAGTACATTTTCATATACACTACACTTACTACAGTTCACTCAACAATCGTTTACATTTCTATACAGTTCACTCATATATACTGACACATGAACATCTTCAGCTTCAATCTTCTGTCTTCACAACATTCTCCTGTCAGTCCAGTCATCTTCATACCTATCACATACAGAAGAACAAACACAGTAGACTGCAACAAAAATAAAATTAAATAAAAGCAAATAAAAATTTATTTTTAAATTTTATTGGCCTCAGAATTACGGTGTGTTTCTCATCATTTTTCTAGACTTCGTATGATATGGAGGGATAGAAAAACTCGTCTGGATGGTTGCATATACACACGTGTATGTATATACACGTGTGCACTGCCTCTCTAATCAACGAGCAACTGAGGAGTCGCCACGAGGACCATCTCAACTTAGTGCAAGTGAATATGGTCGAGCACAAGTCAAAATAGTGCATGTAACACCCCGTATTTCTGTTAATACTAATATTCACAAATTAAAAGAATTAATATTGAGAATTTGCACGAAATAGCCTTAAAAAGGCATATAACAAATTTGAGATATGTGAATTGCCTTAAAAGGCGAAAAATGGAATTAAGACATTAATTGGAAAATTAATGTGTAGAAATGGTCATAAGTTAATTATGGATTAATTTAAATTCATGAATAGGTGCGTGTGTGTATATATATATATATATATATATATACATATATGGGCAGTTAATGTAAACATGAATAGAAGTTTATTAATTTGCTGAGTGTTTGCTGAGTCACTTCTGACTCATTGCTGAGTCAATAAGATAAACCCCACCTGGTCTGAATGGCTGCGGTTATTTCTAGGTTAAATCTAATGGCCTAAATGAATCCTAACATCTATAAATAAGTGGGTAGACTCTAACCCTAAATCACTTGAAAAATTGGAGAGCTACCGACATGCCGTTGCCATGGAGTTCAGCATAGCCGTCACAAACTAAAGAAGAAGAAGGCCTAATCTACAAACTAAATCTACTCAAATCAAATCAAAAGCTCTCTCTCTTTCTATTTTTCTTCTTTAAAATAGTGAGTATGATGAATCTCACAATATTATTATAAAATAATTTGATTAAGTTATGAATGGATCACAAGAAAGTGATATGAATGGTTATGTATTTGTAAATTATGTTGTGGATCTCTTGTTATGCTATTATGTTATCATATATATGTTGTAGTGATTATGTTGTAAATAATCCTATGCTATGTCATATGTGATTAATCATGCTATGCTATGTTGTAAATCATATCATGCTATGTTGCAAATTATGATATGCTATGTTGTAAATCTTATATATGTTGTAGATCTCATATTATCACATATGTTGAAATACTTATGTTATATGATAATGATGTCATGTTAAGTTGTGTTGAATCATACAAGTTGTAAAATCATGATGTTAGTATTTATGCGAATTGGATCATGTTTAAAGTTTATGTTTTTTTTATAATAGATCTTGATTATGGGAATTTGCCTATTGGGTTAGGTGTACCTATATACATGAATCTACAAATTAATTGGATCTTGAATATGGGAATTTGCCTATTAAGTTAGGTGTACCCATATACATGAATCTATGATTAAATGAATTTTGATTTTTGGGAATTTGCCTATTGAGTTAGGTGTACCCATATAAAACCATATTGTTAAAGATGTTGATTCACACATGTCCTATACAAGTTTATGAAATTTGATCAAAATCATATTATGTGAATTATGAATAAGTTGACACCCTTAGATCCATGACATGTATAACCTTATGCAAGTTGTAATGTATGCAAGTTTTACCCCTTGTTATGATTTATTTAGTCACATATATATGTTGTTGTTGTGAATATTTTCTTTTATGCTATGAGTTAGACTAATCGGGTCTACCATACATTTTGTGAATAAACGTTCAAACGTGGGGTAGGGGTAATATTAGGAAATTAATAAATTGGGGTGCAATTGATATGATTTTGCATGCCTTAAATGGATGTCCATAATTGAGTCAATTATGGACATTGTTAAATTTGGAATTAATTAATAATTCAAGTAGGGAATTATTAAAATTGGGGAAAGTGGATTATTAATAATAAACAATGCTTAGGACACGAGGTTGGACCCGTTTGTGACGTAAACCTGCCCGGACCCGCCCGGCAAATCCAGTAGTCACAAATGTCGGCCCAATGTGAGAGGTCCTAGGCCCAAACTAAAGCATAACAGTTGTAAAGACACGAGGTTAGACTCTTTTATGGTGTAAGACTGCCCGGACCCGCCCGACAAATCCAGCTGCCATAAATGCCAGTCTAATGTGAGAGGTCTTTATGAGGTTATGGCCTTAATGAATTAAGAAATACTTAGCCAGATAATCATGTAAGGTGGGACATGGGGGTTAAGTAGGTGCCTTGGGTGGCATGAGGAATCTAGTGGTTGCCTTTAGAGGCATTTGAAATACGATTAGACTTAACCAAATACACATGTAAATGAACATGACTAAGTGGGTTAAGTGGATGGACTAATGGGACAAGCTTGGGTGGAATGCTTGTGGGAAATAATGGGGGCCCATTTCAACCAGTATCCCAAAACGTTTCTTTGTGGGCTCGACCCAAGTCGAGGACGGGACACGCATACTGGGTTTGACTATAAGAGGCCAAAACAGGGAGCGGTGGCAACGCAAGTCCAACGGGTTTCATATGCGTGTGTGGACCTGGGCTGGTAGGTAAGACGTTGTTGCATCGTGTAGGTATAAGCCGTGCATCTCCGTTATATCGGGTTCCCACTTTAGGGGAATGATACACCCCACTGTGGGGCCAGCACGGGTATCTACGAGTAGCGAGCCGATCGAAAAATGGAAAGTGGGGTACACCTAGTGGAGATAGGGGCAGGCGGCACCTATGTAGTCAGCTAGGAGTACGTAAAGCCATTAAGAAAGTTTCTAAGTGAAGCTAAGTGGTATCAATCTTTAGGGTGACTGGTGTGGTGCAGTATAGTGTTTATCCTTTAGTATTTAGGAGCGCCTATAACGTTTCCTTTAGCGATTGTCTATGTCCTTAATCTGCTCTTTCATAGACATTTCCTTGTTTTCCAGCTTATGCCTTAGTCCAGTTATTTTGATAATAGTATTGTAGAATTATCATACTCGCCAGACTTTATGTCTGACCCCCCTCTTTTTCATCCTTTTCTCCCTTCAGGTGCTCTGGTTGGGCCAAGTTCCAGTGGATTCTGATTGGATTGCTTATCTCTTGGAAAGCTTGGACTGCTGAAGTAAAGTACAGCTTGTTATCTTTCTTTTTAATGGCTATTTATGTAATGGGATTATGTACTTGTTTTATCAAGATAGATATTGTACTTGACTTTGATTATGGTGTTATGATGTAATCAAACATGTTTTGACTTTTGCTGCAATTGAAATAAAGTTTTTAAATTTCCAAGTACTGTTTTATATCTGTCTTGTTGAAATTTTACTGTTCTATATTCACCTAAAACCTCCATAGAAGTTAACGCATTCCCTTTGTGAGTGACATTAATGGACGTGGGGTGTTACACGTGGTATCAGAGCATAAGGTTACCAGAACTGATAAAATTTTTAGAAAAATATTTTTCTAAAGTATTTTTGGAAGAAGTGCTTTCAAAAACATGTTATTTAGAGATAGTTTTTATGAAAAACATAATCCCAAATAGCCATATCCTTATCTTTATCTTTCGAATTCTCCATTTTGAATCTTTCCTTTTTCGTTTCAGCATGGCTGAAGATCTTAATCTCCCAGAAGGTGTGACGGTTCCAGGGTGGTTTAGGAGATATTTGGAGGCTAGGGCCACCATTGCAGGCCCAGCAGATGTTCCTCCACCCCCAGTTGCACCCATTCCTCCTCCTCCTCCTCCTCCTCGTGTTGACACTTTTGCAAAGACGTGCAAGGAATTTAAGGCTATGGGAGGAAAAACTTTTCAAGGGACTGAGACGTTTGTGGAGGCCAGAGACTGGCTTAAGGAGACTGAGGAATTGTTGGATATCTTTGAAGTGGAAGATGGGAGGAAAGTCCGTTTAGCTGCTTGGTTAATGAAGGGAGAGGCCTCGTTTTGGTGGGAGGTCACTAACGGGGAACATCCAATTGATTCATGGGCGGATTTCAGACGAAAGTTTGAGGCAAAGTTTCTTTCAAGGGCAGAGGAGAATTTAAATATGGAAAAATTCCTGACATTAAAGCAAGGGAGCTTATCAGTGAAGGAGTATGTCAACAAATTTAATCAGTTAGCAAGGTTTGGCTTGGAGTTGGTGAACACGCCAGAGAAGAAAGCTTTGAGGTTCGTTAGAGGCTTGAATGAACCGTTACAAGGGTTGGCTATGACCCACATCCCTATGGGAGCCACCTTTGAAAGGCTAGTAGAAATGGCACTTATGCATGAGGATAAGGCAGTTGAAAAGAAAGGGGAACAAAAGAAACCCCAACAGCAAAATAAGAAGGGTGGTAAAAACAATAATGGCAAAGGGAAGAAGAGATGCTTCAATTGTGGGACGCCTGGCCATCTCAGCAAAGATTGTAGAAAGAAAAAGAAGACTGGTTGTTTTCATTGTGGAGATGCGGGACATTTGGTGAAGGACTGCCCAAAGAAGGGGCAGAGGGCAGGGTCTACCTCGGGAGGACAGGTGCAGGCTCTTATGGCACCAGGGCAGGCAAGGGGGCAAGTTCAGGCTATTGCGGCCCCACCGCTGCAAGAAAGAGGTAGAACAATTTCTGTTGAAAGCTTAGTTTTTTTGTTTGATCATCCTGTCCGTACCTTATTCGATTCTGGCGCATCTCATTCGTTTATCTCTGCATCATTAGTTGAATTACTGCACTTGAACACCAGTTTAGTATAGGATCCCTTGGTTGTTTCAAATCCAATTGGGGGTTCGGCTCATTTGACCATGATATGTTTGGATTTGAAAATCTCTATACTTAGCGTTGAATTTAGATGTGATGCTTATGTATTGGGCTTCACGGGCTATGGGCTAATTTTAGGAATGGATTGGTTATCTAGAAATGGGGCCATTCTTGATTGTGAAAGGAGAGTAGTTAGGCTTGTGACTCGCCTTGGTAATGCTCTCGACATCTTTTGTAGTCCCATAAATTCCGTTATGCTAAGTTATCTTGAATCGCTTGACGCGTCTGTAGAGAATCTGCGAACGGTAGAGGTGGTCCGGGAATATCCGGATGTGTTTGAGGAGGTGAAGGGCTTACCTCCAAAGCGGGAGATAGACTTTCGAATTTATCTTGTGGATAATGCTAAACCCGTATCTTTGCCAGTGCGCCACATGGCTCCTCGTGAAAGGAGGGAACTCAATAAGCAAGTGAAGGAGTTGCTTGAGAAAGGGTTCATAAGACGTAGTATATCAGAGTGGGGTGCTCCAGTAGTATTTGCTACAAAGGCGGATGGGTCCCTTAGACTTTGTGTGGACTATAGAGAACTAAACAAGCTTACTAAAAAGAACCGACACCCACTGCCGGGGATTGACGATCTCTTTGATCAGTTAGTTGGCGCCTCAGTGTTTTCTCAGTTGGACTTAGCCACTGGCTTTCATCAACTGAGAGTGGCTGAGGATAGTATAGATAAGACTGCTTTTAGGACTCCTGACGGATTCTATGAATGGCTAGTGATGCCCTTTGGTTTGACAAACGCCCCCGCATATTTTGTTGATTTGATGAGTAGGGTGTTTAGGGAGTACCTTAACAAATTCGTGGTAGTCTTTGTGGATGACATCTTAGTCTTTTCTAAGAATAAAGAAGAGCATGCCCTACATCTTAGGGAAGTGTTGGAAACCCTTCGAGCGCATAACCTTAAGGCAAAATTTTCTAAGTGTCACTTCTGGAGGAAAGAAGTACGGTTCTTGGGGCACGTGGTTTCCAAGGAAGGGATAGCAGTGGATCCCGCAAAGGTGGTGGCCATCCAAGATTGGAAGGTCCCTAAAAATGTAACCGAAGTAAGGAGTTTCTTGGGGTTGGCTGGCTATTATAGGAAGTTTATCAAAGACTTCGCAAAAATATCAGCTCCATTAACACGATTAACGAAGAAGAACCTGGTTTTTACGTGGGACGAAGATTGTGATGATGCGTTCCAACGTTTAAAGAGAGCCTTAACTTCAGCCCCAGTCTTAGTGCTGCCATACGGGAATAAACCGTTTACCGTCTATACTGATGCTTGTGGGACGAGACTTGGCGCGGTCCTCATGCAAGAGGGAAGAGTAATAGCCTATGGTGGAAGGCAGTTGAGGGTTCATGAAAAGAATTACCCTACGCATGACCTTGAGTTAGCCGCAATTGTTTTCGCGCTTAAGTCTTGGCGTCACTATCTTCTTGGTGAGAATTTCGAACTGTTCACTGACCACAAATCATTAAAATACTTATTCTCTCAGTAGGATTTGAATTTAAGGCAGCAACGGTGGATGGAATTCCTAGCCTCCTACGATTTTGAAATAGCATATACCACGGGCAAGGGTAACGTGGTAGCAGACGCCTTAAGTAGGAAAAGGTTGTCATTGAGTCCGTTGTTTGTTGAACGACGAAGTTTAGAATTCATCTCCATGTTTGACTTTAGACCCTTCGTTGACCTAGTACCTGGTTTGTTAGCATCCTTGGAGGTTAGACCTACACTTCTAGGACGAGTTGGTGAGGCACAACAAGACGACCCCCAGTTGGTTGAGATAGTAGAAAAGCTCAAAGAAGGGGAGTCGTCTAGCCATCTTCGTAGGTATACCCTAGACGATAAGGGTTGGTTACAAAGGGATAATAGACTTTGTGTACCACAAGACGAAGACTTAAGGAAGTCAATTCTTGATGATACTCATCGCTCAAAGATGACCATTCATCCCGGCGGAGACAAGATGTACAAAGATATGAAGCGGGTTTTCTTTTGGGCCGGTATGAAAAAGGATGTGGCCGAGTACGTCGCTAGATGCTTGGTGTGCCAACGAGTAAAAGAGGAACAAAAGAAACCCGGTGGGTTGCTTCACCCATTGGAAGTTCCACTATGGAAATGGGAAAGCGTCTCAATGGATTTTGTGGATGGATTACCAAGATCAAGGAAGGGTAATACAGGGATTTGGGTTATAGTAGATAGACTTAATAAGAGCGCCCATTTTATTCCCGTGAAAAGTAAGAGGACTGCTCCGTGGTTGGCTTCTGTATACATTAAAGAGATAGTTCGTTTGCACGGTATTCCTTCTAGTATAGTAAGCGACTGTGATCCCATCTTCACTAGCGAATTTTGGAAGAGTTTACAAGAGGCGGTAGGGACTCAGCTATGTTTGAGCACCGCATATCATCCTCAGACGGACGGCCAGACCGAGAGGGTGAATCGTATTCTAGAGGATCTTTTAAGGCTTTGTATCCTTGACTTTGGGGGTACATGGGAAGAGCACCTTCCGTTGGTAGAATTCACATATAATAATAGCTTTCAGTCTAGTATTGGCATGGCACCTTTCGAAGCTCTTTATGGAAGGCCTTGCCGTTCCCCTACATGTTGGTGGGAATCTACCGATAAAATCCTACTTGGGCCTGATATGGTTAGGGAAACCTCGGAGAAGATTGATTTGATTCGAAGGAGGATGAAAGCAACACAAGATAGGCAGAAATCGTATGCTGATAAGAGGAGGACAGATCTTGAGTTTGACATTGGGGACATGGTTTTTATCAAAGTGTCTCCGTTATGGAATGTTGTTCTCTTTGGGTCCGTTGGGAAATTAGCGCCAAGGTTTGTAGGGCCGTTTCCTATAAAAGACAGGATTGGGAAGATGGCGTATAGGGTGGAGTTGCCTGAGAAACTTAGTGGAGTACATGACGTATTCCATGTATCACATTTGAGGATGTGTTTGCACAAGACCGCGGAGGTGGTAGAGCTGAGCTTGCTTAAAGAGGTGGAAATAGAGCGTGATGCAACAATTAGACGAGCTCCTACATGCATTCTTGGGTCGGAGATCAAAAAGTTGAGAAATCGAGAGGTCGGACTAGTTAAAGTGCAATGGGGAGATGATGAGAGCAACGCTACTTGGGAGACAGAAGGGAAGATGCGTTCGCTATACCCTTTTCTTTTTGAGGGTATGTCTTTTATCGCTTATCTTATCTTAGCTTATCTTTAGTATGTCCTCTCATTAGTATCTTTGACCTTTAGTTAGGATAATCCTATGGTTGAAACATGTGTTTGAGACATGTTATGTATGATGGATGCAAAATGGATGCAAGTGGTTGCTAGTGGTTGCTCGTGGATGCATATATACACACACTTTAGGCACTAGATCGGCTCAGTCACTACATATTGCATATTGCATATTGCATAAATGAATGTATTTAGTATAATGGATGTATAATGGTTGTACCATCATATAGATGCTGCATTCGGTTGAATGGATGTGCACGCATATAGAAGTAGTTTGTAAGAAATTAGGATCTTTTGCATACATAATGGATGCATGGCACTATCATGAATTGCATCAAGGAGGTCAACTGAATCAGTGGACCGCCTGATTTTTCATTAGATATGGACATAGACACACACTGTGCATTTAAACATGAAAGCATTAGAAGTCTATAAGGACAATGGATGCCAGTGTGTTGATTGAGTAGATGGTTGATGATAGGATATAAACTTGAAGATTTCGGGGTCGAAATCCCTTAAGGAGGGGAGAATGTAACACCCTGTATTTCTATTAATACTAATATTCACAAATTAAAAGAATTAATATTGAGAATTTTCACGAAATAGCCTTAAAAAGGCATATAACAAATTTGAGATATGTGAATTGCCTTAAAAGGCGAAAAATGGAATTAAGACATTAATTGGAAAATTAATGTGTAGAAATGGTCATAAGTTAATTATGGATTAATTTAAATTCATGAATAGGTGCGTGTGTATATATATATATTTATACATATATGGGCAGTTAATGTAAACATGAATAGAAGTTTATTAATTTGCTGGGTGTTTGCTGAGTCACTTCTGACTCATTGCTGAGTCAATAAGATAAACCCCATCTGGTCTGAATGGTTGCGGTTATTTCTAGGTTAAATCTAATGGCCTAAATGAATCCTAACATCTATAAATAAGTGGGTAGACTCTAACCCTAAATCACTTGAAAAATTGGAGAGCTACCGACATGCCGTTGCCATGGAGTTCAGCATAGCCGTCACAAACTAAAGAAGAAGAAGGCCTAATCTACAAACTAAATCTACTAAAATCAAATCAAAAGCTCTCTCTCTTTCTATTTTTCTTCTTTAAAATAGTGAGTATGATGAATCTCACAATATTATTATAAAATAATTTGATTAAGTTATGAATGGATCACAAGAAAGTGATATGAATGGTTATGTATTTGTAAATTATGTTGTGGATCTCTTGTTATGCTATTATGTTATCATATATATGTTGTTATGTTGTAGTGATTATGTTGTAAATAATCCTATGCTATGTCATATGTGATTAATCATGCTATGCTATGTTGTAAATCATATCATGCTATGTTGCAAATTATGATATGCTATGTTGTAAATCTTATATATGTTGTAGATCTCTTATTATCACATATGTTGAAATACTTATGTTATATGATAATGATGTCATGTTAAGTTGTGTTGAATCATACAAGTTGTAAAATCATGATGTTAGTATTTATGCGAATTGGATCATGTTTAAAGTTTATGTTTTTTTTATAATAGATCTTGATTATGGGAATTTGCCTATTGGGTTAGGTGTACCCATATACATGAATCTACAAATTAATTGGATCTTGAATATGGGAATTTGCCTATTAAGTTAGGTGTACCCATATACATGAATCTATGATTAAATGAATTTTGATTTTTGGGAATTTGTCTATTGAGTTAGGTGTACCCATATAAAACCATATTGTTAATGATGTTGATTCACACATGTCCTATACAAGTTTATGAAATTTGATCAAAATCATATTATGTGAATTATGAATAAGTTGACACCCTTAGATCCATGACATGTATAACCTTATGCAAGTTGTAATGTATGCAAGTTTTACCCCTTGTTATGATTTATTTAGTCACATATATATGTTGTTGTTGTGAATATTTTCTTTTATGCTATGAGTTAGACTAATCGGGTCTAGCATACATTTTGCGAATAAACGTTCAAACGTGGGGTAGGGGTAGTATTAGGAAATTAATAAATTGGGGTGCAATTGATATGATTTTGCATGCCTTAAATGGATGTCCATAATTGAGTCAATTATGGACATTGTTAAATTTGGAATTAATTAATAATTCAAGTAGGGAATTATTAAAATTGGGGAAAGTGGATTATTAATAATAATCAATGCTTAGGACACGAGGTTGGACCCGTTTGTGACGTAAACCTGCCCGGACCCGCCCGGCAAATCCAGTAGTCACAAATGTCGGCCCAATGTGAGAGGTCCGAGGCCGAAACTAAAGCATAACAGTTGTAAAGACACGAGGTTTGACTCTTTTATGGTGTAAGACTGCCCGGACCCGCCCGGCAAATCCAGCTGCCATAAATGCCAGTCTAATGTGAGAGGTCTTTATGAGGTTATGGCCTTAATGAATTAAGAAATACTTAGCCAGATAATCATGTAAGGTGGGACATGGGGGATAAGTAGGTGCCTTGGGTGGCATGAGGAATCTAGTGGTTGCCTTTAGAGGCATTTGAAATACGATTAGACTTAACCAAATACACATGTAAATGAACATGACTAAGTGGGTTAAGTGGATGGACTAATGGGACAAGCTTGGGTGGAATGCTTGTGGGAAATAATGGGGGCCCATTTCAACCAGTATCCCAAAACGTATCTTTGTGGGCTCGACCCAAGTCGAGGACGGGACACGCATACTGGGTTTGACTATAAGAGGCCAAAACAGGGAGCGGTGGCAACGCAAGTCCAACGGGTTTCATATGCGTGTGTGGACCCGGGCTGGTAGGTAAGACGTTGTTGCATCGTGTAGGTATAAGCCGTGCATCTTCGTTATATCAGGTTTCCACTTTAGGGGAATGATACACCCCACTGTGGGGCCAGCACGGGTATCTACGAGTAGGGAGCCGATCGAAAAATGGAAAGTGGGGTACACCTAGTGGAGATAGGGGCAGGCGGCACCTATGTAGTCAGCTAGGAGTACATAAAGCCATTAAGAAAGTTTCTAAGTGAAGCTAAGTGGAATCAATCTTTAGGGTGACTGGTGTGGTGCAGTATAGTGTTTATCCTTTAGCATTTAGGAGCGCCTATAACGTTTCCTTTAGCGATTGTCTATGTCCTTGATCTGCTCTTTCATAGACATTTCCTTGTTTTCCAGCTTATGCCTTAGTCCAGTTATTTTGATAATAGTATTGTAGAATTATCATAATCGCCAGACTTTATGTCTGACCCCCCCCTCTTTTTCATCCTTTTCTCCCTTCAGGTGCTCAGGTTGGGCCAAGTTCCAGTGGAGTCTGATTGGATTGCTTATCTCTTGGAAAGCTTGGACTGCTGAAGTAAAGTCCAGCTTGTTATCTTTCTTTTTAATGGCTATTTAAGTAATGGGATTATGTACTTGTTTTATCAAGATAGATATTGTACTTGACTTTGATTATGGTGTTATGATGTAATCAAACATGTTTTGACTTCTGCTGCAATTGAAATAAAGTTTTTAAATTTCCAAGTACTATTTTATATCTGTCTTGTTGAAATTTTACTGTTCTATATTCACCTAAAACCTCCATAGAAGTTAATGCATTCCCTTTGTGAGTGACATTAATGGACGTGGGGTGTTACAGTGCATCAAAGGAAAATAAGCATAATGATAGAAGTAGAAACTCAAATACAAGACTGTGCATGTACACAAACAACAATGTATCAATTCAGTGGACAAGTACAACAAGAATGGCCGAGGCAACATGGCACAACAGCAAAATGATTTACAGTTTGGAGCTAAGCAACAGTTCAAGTGAATAATTCTAAAAGCATTTCAAATGGCCATAAAGTACAAAAGAAAAGAACAGGAAATTAAATTAAAAAAAATATGAACTAAGTACCAGAAATTTTGGGTATCAACAAAGCCAAAGAACCAAATTCAACCATGGTGCAACACAGGTTCAAGTACATTGGAAGAAAAACAACAAAAAACGGCCAGCACAACACACAAACACTTCACTATGACTCCAAATACAATAAGAACAGATTTCAAAAAGTCAAGGCTACAAGTTCAGGGTCAGGCTAGAGCAAATCAGCGTGACAAGTTTTCGAGTAAAGACCAAACAGGTGTGAGCCAGATTTAAAATTCAAGTGCAACAATACATATGCAATGCAACCATGGTGAAGCTCAGACAAGTGTAAATCAGTTTCAGTTTTTTTAAGAAGTCAAGGTTAGTTCAAGACCACATTTCAGCAATGCATGTACACAGTCTCAAGTTCTTGGTGGAAATGGTGGTTCAGCAGCTCACATGTATGCATGTCATACATGAACTAAAGCAAGCAGCCTAAGTGTCAAGCCAGTTCAATTTTGTCTACATGATTAAGCACATGGTGATACAAAAGATTCAAGCATGGTATGAGTGTCACTGGACACATATGTGCACAAACTCTATTTCATTAACATGTTAAAGGTACACAACAGTGGTAGTCAATACAACATGGTGCAACAGGAAATCACAAGACATTGGAAACAACTAGGAAATCATAGAACCATGTTTTTGGCAAGTTTACATTTCCAGTTTTGAGGCAAACACTCCAGAAAATCAATATGAAGGAGCACAATGGAGATTTCCAATTTTCAAGTAAAGGCAACAATAACAGTTTTCCTTTGGCAAGAATAGATTTAAATTATCCTAAATTCAAGGATACAATCACGACAACAAATTCAAGCAAGTCAACAATTAGCAGGGAACCATTCAAGTGCAGTTGAAACAGTGCACAAATAATGTTTAAGTGAACAAGTCTCAGTGCAGTGAACAAACAAATCAAGTACAGTATCAGTTCGTATCAGTTTATTTTTGTACCAAAAAAATCACGAGAATTGAATTCAAATAATGTGCAAACAAAGTATAATATCTGTTCAAGTTTGTCAGCTAGAAAGCCAAAATAAAATTAATGTTCCGATCAAATTTGTTGGCAAAGATTAAAAGTCCAGAACTATCACAAGTGCTAGAAATACAAGATTGCATAAAGACCAATTCAAAGTCAGGAAAACACACACAAGTTGTTCCAGAATTTAAATCTCCACAAATTCAGGCCATGAATTTAAGAAGCCCAAGTTTTATATTCATTCAAGGCTAAATTCGAAGAAAATTCCAGAGTTTATGAAGAATTCAACTCAACAATTCACGCAAATATAAAACCAGATCAAATATATGATATCAGAGCGAAAACAGGATATTAAACCCTATTTAACATGCAACATCAAGTATAAATTGGGAAGAAGATTTCAAAGCCCTAAAATTCACACAACAATCTCGTATAATCAGACCAAGTCATATATTGAAATCAGAGAATATTTATGCTTTTTAATCCTATAAATACACCAAACATCACAGGAAAATTCATCCAAGTTTCAACGCAATTAAAAGAGAAATTCAAAGTGAAAAATCATACCAATATCTACTTGGATCTGAATCGAGTGAGATTGCAAATAAAAGAACATCAGAGCACGAGATCAACATTGGAAATCATCAGAGCACGTGTACGGTCAATCATTTTGCAGAGAATCCAATTATAAAGCCGTCGAAGTTGAGATTTGGGATAAAATCGAAAACCCTAGGAGCCACCATTTCTATTTCCAAAGAGACAGAGATCAGGCTAAAATGAAGTGAAGCAATTTTGAAAAGATGGCCGACCAAGTTTAAAAGGGCAAAGTACTAAATGAATTTGCTCTTTAAAAACTAGGGTTTAGTTTTAGGGTTTAAATTTTAAATTGGTTGTTTTTATTTGTTTTTATTTCATTTTGTAATAAAGTCTAGAGTTTTCTAGTTTGTCTCTAAACTAGGGAGACGAATTACGGGATTTGTAATTTGGAGAAATCTGGTTTCGGTGATAGAAACCAGTCGAGGGTTTTGAGCGTAGGGTTAAGAACAGTTGGGAGCGAGTGACGCGAGTTTACAAGGGATTGTAAGCGTAGAGATTGTTTTAACTCTTAGTATAAACCTTGGGGAATGCAGCAGTAGGCAGGGTTTTGCCGAAGCTGGGTATATCTGTGTATTATTTATTTTCTGCATTTATTCTGATTATTATCTGTGCAGTTATTATTTAATTACTCTGCGAAAATCTGTGATAAACCCTATTCACCCCTCCTCTAGGGTTAATTTAGATCCTACAAGTGGTATCAGCGTAGGTATTTTTTTATTTTATTTTAACTCTAGAGTCATGAATTTGTCTAATAACGGTTTTTTTAAGGGACAGTCCATAGCTAGGCCACCAATGTTTAATGGAACTAATTATGCCTACTGGAAAGCTAGGATGAAAATTTATTTGATTTCAGTCGATTATGATGTGTGGGATATTACTGAAACGGGTTATAGATCTCCCACTGTTATTGTTAGTGGTGTTGAAATTCCTAAATCAAAAGACAGGTGGGATGCTAATGATAAAAAAATATTTTCAACTAATGCCAAAGCGATGAATGCTTTAATCTGTGCTCTTGATAAAACAGAATTTAATCGAATTTCTCATTGTGAAACTGCACAGGAAATATGGCATACATTGGAGGTCACACACGAAGGTACATCTCAAGTGAAGGAATCGCGTCTCGCTCTACTCAACAACGAGTATGAATATTTCTCTATGAAAAAGGACGAAGATATAAAAGAGATGTATGGACGCTTCTCGTCACTAGTCTACAATGCAAAAGCTCTAGGCAAAACCTATACCGAAGTGGAATTGATCAAAAAAATATTAATAGTGCTACCGATGAATTTTGAAGCTAAGGTGACAGCGAAACAAGAATCAAAAGATTTGAATAAAGTAAGCTTGGAAGAGTTGATCGGAAAACTGATTACTTACGAGATGGAGTTAAAAGCAAGAGAAGAACGAAAGGATTCTGAATTAAAGAAAAAGACGATCGCTCTAAATAATTCTGTTGAAAGTAATGATGATGATCCCGCTGAAGAGCTAACCATGGTTTTGAGAAAGTGGGCCAAAGGAAAATACAAGCCACAAAAGAAGAAAACTAACAAGTCTGTAAGTTCAGAAAGTTCAGATGATGAAGTGTTTTGCTACCACTGTAAGAAACCCGGACATATCAAACCAAATTTCCCACAGCTTAAAAATGAAAAGAAAAAGAAGTTCAGAAGGAAGAAGAAGGCTTTTGCTGCTACATGGGATGACGAGGAAGGAGAAGAAGTTTCTAAAAGTGATGAAGGGGAAGCTAATTTGTGTCTTATGGCTCAATCTGATTCAGAAAGTAGTGAAGAGGATTCAAGTGAGGTATCGAATTTTACTTATAAAGATTTAATTTAAATGTCCCACGACCTCACAAAAACCATTGATTCTCTTGAACTAAAAGTTAAGAAATTGAAATCTGATAGGTCAAAACTAGTTGAAGAAAATAACGGATTAGAAAGAAAACTTGAAAAAGTTAAGAATTCACCATTTTCAGAATGCGAAAAATGTCAATTTTTAAGTAATGATCCTTTGAAATTCAAAACTGATTTTGAGTTACTCAAAAGTGAAAACGTAAATTTGAAAAACGAAAATCATGGTTTTAAGAAGGAAATTGAAAAGCTTAGAGAATATGAAAAACTTGATTTTGAAAAGCGAAAACAATTTGAAATTGAAATTTCTAAGTCTAATGCTAAAATCAAAGCACTTGAAAATGAAATTTTGATTTTAAAACAAACTGATGCTGAAAAGAGGAAAATCGCTATTAATCGATGTTCAAATTTAATGAAAGAAAATAGAAATCTTAAATTTAAAATTCAACGACTTGAGTCAACTTTGTCTAAATTTTCTAAAGGAGAGAAATCGTTGTATATGTTGTTAAAAAACCAATTTTTTGTTCAAAATAAAAAGGGACTTGGTTTTGGATCTGATCAAGTTGAAAAACAAAATCCTAATGATTTCAAAAATCCTTTAAATGGCTTTGAAAACAATAAAATTGGAATTTTAAAATCTAATAATTTCAAAGAGTTTTTAAATCATAAACAAAATGATAACTCGTTTATACACAATTCATTTTAAATATGTTTGGATTCCAAAAAATAACAAAATGAATCTGAATAAATCTAAACGAATTTGGGTTCCAAAGGGTACGCTAGTGGATAATAATGGATTGTTATACAAATGGGTTTGGGTACCAAAACGTGTAAACGAAAACAAGAGTGGTGAAACAATTTTTGTTAAACCACTCGATCCTATAAACATCTAGGTACCAGTGATAGGCTAAGGAATAATTGTGTTTAAAAGATAAAAAATCCATATTGTTCCATTTTATTGAATTGTTTGAAGTTTCTTAGCCATAGATTCAGAGTTAGAGATTCATTGTATCACATTGATTATGGTAAGTTAGTTATGATCTCTAAACTTGTATTTTTATTTCAATTCCTTTTTAGTTTATTTTCCTTTTTAGTTTTTTTATTTCTTTAATTTTTTACTTGGCTGATTTTGAAATCATTCGTTATTGATTGTTGAATTTCCTAGATTATAAAAAAAAATGATTTTTTTAGGTGATCTCAAATAATTATCTTAGATTTGATCATTGAATGTTTCTTGTGTTTGTATAAAAATTCTCTGAGAATGTCACTTGTGATTCTTGCTTTGAAAATAATTTTGTACTGCTCTAATAAAAAAATGTTTTGGTCCGTTTGAATATCTTGGTGACTGGACGATAAATTGAAAAATCAGTGATTAAATATCATTAAATTCCATAGACAATCTGAATTAAATATATAAGTGTTTTAAAATTGACAAGGAACAATCATCATTAGAAATATTAGATAATTTCATATTCTACTGATCAATTTTTTTTGAAACTGATTTCCAAACTTCCTTTGATATTTTCAAAAGGTCCTCTTGAAATTGATATTTTCAATTTTAAAATTATTTTTGACTATTTATTCAAAAATTGAAATTATTGATTAATTTGAACCACTTTGTGACTCATCAAAATTATTAATAGATTTATGAAATTGTGATGAGTTGTGACTATGATGTAATTCATAACTAGAGGAGATGTTATTTTAAATCTCATGATGATTAGACAGATTTTATAATACCTTTGAATTAGAGCTTATTTCACGACTATCTTCCATATCTACCACATTTCTGTCATTCATTATGGTTTTATTTAATTTGGGGAGTTCTAATTATTCTTGGAATTAAAAATAAAATAAAAATAAATAAATAAATAATTTATCCTTGGCATTCACTCTCATTTAAAAGTCCTCGCGGTTATGCATGGGTGAATTACCTTAATCTTTATATGCTTCCATTCTCACTTAAAAGACCTTTGGGCTGTGCATGGATGGAACTCATTAGAGAGGATAAAGTTAAGTTACTACAAACCCCATTAAAAGACCTTTGGGCTATGCGTGGTTAGCAAGTGCTTAACACAGTTTAAGCTTATTTAAAATCTTTGAAATTCATATTCAAATATTCAATTTTATTGAACTCTCCTCATTCTATAAATCCATCGTAAATCCATTCATTCTGAAAGTGAAATTTGCTTCTAATTTAAAGATTATTATTATTTTTGTTTAATTAAATGGGTTGTACGATATATTTTCTCTCTCTCTTAATCTAAATTCATATTTATGGTCTATATTCATCACTGTTTCGATTTCTATTATCCTTTGGATGATAACAAAAGGGGGAGAATGGTCAAGATTTTGATTGATGAGTATTTAATTCAAAAATATTACAAGAATGGAAATTAAATATCTAAAAGGAGAATGGTCAATTGGATTTCATCGTTAATATTTTCCACATATATAGGGGGAGTTCAGTTGTAGGGGGAGCATACAAATAGGGGGAGCAGTATATTTCACGTTCAAACACATTTAAAATCTTTTATTTGTTTGAGATTGTTGTATATGACGTAATTATATACAGAATTATATGATTTTTGTTTTATGATAACAACCAAATAAATATTATTTTAAATGTTTTTGTTATTGTACTGTTCTATATATACATCATAGACAGGAATATAATATTTATATTTAAATAGAATACGACTGTACAGACATTCATATATTCGTATACTATTTTATTTAAATTAAATGTTATATTTCAAACATTCAAACAGTACAACTATTTATAACTCCACTATTTATTCAATTCACATGAGATTGTACTTGTAAATAAACTGAATATGATAGACAAGTTTGTTTGAAAACAAAAAAATATATTTTATTTCAATTAAATTTGTTTATTACATATAACAATACAATTCTCTCACAGCTCCTCACTACAGTTCATTTAATTCGCTCAGTACATATTCATATACACTACACTCACTACAGTTCACCCAACAGTCATTTACATTTCTATATAGGTCACTTATATATACTGACACATGAACATCTCCGTCTTCAATCTTCTGTCTTGACAACATTCTCCTGTCAGTCCAGTCATCTTCATACCTGTCACATACAGAAGAACAAACACAGTAGACTGCAACGAAAATAAAATTAAATAAGAGCAAACAAAAATTTATTTTTAAATTTTATTTTCCATAGAATTACGGTGTTTCTCATCATTTTTCTAGACTTTGTATGATATGCAGGGACAGAAAAACTCGTCTGGATGGCTGCATATACACACGCCAATCAACGAGCAACCGAGGAGTAACCACGAGGACCATCTCAACTCAGTGCAAGTGAATATGGTCGAGCACAAGTCAAAATAGTGCATCAAAGGAAAATCGGCATAATGATAGAAGCAGAAACTCAAACACAAGATTGTGCATGTACACAAACAACAATGTATCAATTCAATGGACAAGTACAACAAGAATGGCTGAGGAAACATGGCACAGCAGCAAAATGATTTATAATTTGGAACCAAGCAACAGTTCAAGTGAATAATTCTAAAAACATTTCAAATGGACAAGAAGTACAAAAGAATAGAACAGAAAATTAAATAAAAAAAATATGAACAAAGTACCAGAAATTCTGGGTATCAACAAAGCCAAAGAACCAAATTCAACCATGGTGCAACACAGGTTCAAGTACATTAGAAGAAAAATAATGCAAAACGATCAGCACAACACACAAACACTTCACTATGACTCCAAATAATAAGAACAGATTTCAAAAAGTCAAGGCTACAAGTTCAGGGTCAGGCCAAAGCAAATCAGTGTGACAAGTTTTCGAGTAAAGACCAAGCAGGTGTAAGCCAGATTTAAAATTCAAGTGCAACAATACATATGCAATGCAACCATGGTGAAGCCAAGACAAGTGTAAATCAGTTTCAGTTTTTCTTAAGAAGTCAAGGTAAGTTCAAGACCACATTTCAGCAATGCATGTACACGGTCTCAAGTTCTTGGTGGAAATGGTGGTTCAGCAGTTCACATGTATACATGTCATACATGAACTAAAGCAAGCAGCCTAAGGGTCAAGCCAGCTCAATTTTGTCTACATGATTAAGTACATGGTGATACAAAATATTCAAGCATGGTATGGTGTCACTGAACACATATGTGTATGTGCACAAACTCTATTTCATTAACATGTTGAAGGTACACAACAGTGGTAGTTTATACAACATGGTGCAACAGGAAATCACAATACATTGGAAACAACTATGAAATCACAGAATCAAGTTTTTGGAAAGTTTACATTTCCAGTTTTGCGGCAAACACTCCAGAAAATCAATATGAAGGAGCACAATGGAGATTTCCAAATTTCAAGTAAAGGCAGCAATAACAGTTTTCCTTTGGCAAGAATAGATTTAATTATCCTAAATTCAAGGATACAATCATGGCAACAAATTCAAGCAAGTCAACAATTAGCAGGGAACCATTCAAGTGCAGTTGAAACAGTGCACAAAGAATGTTTAAGTGAACATGTATCAGTGCAGTGAACAAACAAATCAAGTACAGTTTCAGTTCATATCAGTTTATTTTTGTACCAGAAAAATCATGAGAATGGAATTCAAGTAATGTGGCAAACAAAGTATAATATCTGTTCAAGTTTGTCAGATAGAAAGCCAACATAAAATTAATGTTCCGATCAAATTTGTTGGCAAAGATTAAAAGTCCAGAACTATCACAAGTGCTAGAAATACAAGATTGCATAAAGACTAATTCAAAGTCAGGAAAACACACACAAGTTGTTCCAAAATTTAAAACTCCACAAATTCAGGCCCTGAATTTAAGAAGCCCAAGTTTTATATTCATTCAAGGTTAAACTCAAAGAAAATTCTAGAATTTATGAAGAATTCAACTCAACAATTCACGCAAATATAAAACAAGATCAAATATATGATATCAGAGCAAAAGCAGGATCTAAAACCCTATTTAACATGCAACATCAAGGATAAATTGGTAATAAAATTTCAAAGCCCCATAATTCACACAACAGTTTCGTATAACAGACCAAGTCGTATATTGAAATTAGAGAATATTTAGGATTTTTAATCCTATAAATACACCAAACATCACATGAAAATTCATCCAAGTTTCAACACAATTAAAAGAGAAATTCGAAGTGAAAAATCATATCAATATCTATTTGAATCTGAATCGAGTGAGATTGCAAATCGAAGGACATCAGAGCACGATATAAACATCGGAAATCATCAGAGCACGTGTACGGTCAATCATTTTGTAGAGAATCCAATTACAGAGCCGTCGAAGTTGAGATTTGGGACAAAATCGAAAACCCTAGGAGCCGCCATTTCTATTTCCAAAGAGACAGAGATCAGGCTAAAATGAAGTGAATCAATTTTGAAAAGATGGCCGGCCAAGTTTAAAAGGGGCTAAGTACTAAAGGAATTTGCTCTTTAAAAACTAGGGTTTAGTTTTAGGGTTCAAATTTTAAGTTGGTTGTTTTTTATTTGTTTTAATTTCAATTTGTAATCAAGTCTAGAGTTTTCTAGTTTGTCTCTAAAACTAGGGAGACGAATTATGGGATTTGTAATTCGGAGAAATTTGGTTTCGGGGATAGAAACCACTACATGGTTTTGAGCGTAGGGTTAAGAACAGTTGGGAGTGAGTGTCACGAGTTTACAGGTGATTGTAAGCGTAGAGATTATTTAACTCCTAGTAGAAACCTTGGGGAATGCAGCAGTAGGCAGGGTTTTGCCGAAGCTGGGTATATCTGTGTGTTATTTATTTTCTGCATTTATTCTGATTATTTTCTATGCAGTTGTTATTTAATTACTCTACGAAAATATGTGATAAACCCTATTCACCCCCCTCTAGGGTTACTTTAGATCCTACATCATTAACCTTGTCAGGCATACAGCTTGGGTTGAAACAAAAGAGATATATCCGTGTTATAGTCTGTGTTGTACATTTCTTAGTCACCAGAACTTGTTGTTCTAACCCCCTCCTCATTACAACCTCCCAGTTTTCCTAGAGAAGGTCGGATTCTCATAGATGATTAAGTTTGTCTTTTGATTCTCGTTCTCTCTAATGCTTGGTACTGGCAAAGTGACTTACTTTGAAAAATGTAGTTACTTGAGTTAATACCAGTTATCCTATTTTTGTTTCCCTTGTGAGTTTTCTTTATCGTACTCTGATTATGTTCATGCTCATTTATCGCACATACCAGATATACACGCTCCATGCTTGGATGTGTTCAAGTTTTGATTTTTGTCCAAATTTGGGTGTAGAAAAGTGTGGGATGATACGGTAGGGGTTTAATGATCAATCAATGGGTATTTGTCATATTTTATCCTTTTCTATCTTCCAAAAAATTTAGTTCTTTCTAGCATTTCGGCACAAGTTATTTGTATATAATGTTTTCTTTTCCTTTTCTTTGTGCCAGTTATCAGATTATTTTAAGAAATTTCAAACTATTGAAAATGTTTGATCGTATCATTTATTTATTGTAATGTGCAGGCTAATAGGAACATGGTCACATCCAAACACAGTCGAAGAACATGGGATAATGCGTAGAAGACATAACTAACTTTTGCAAATGATAGCTTGATTTGTTCAATCTAGTAGCAAATTGCAACTATTATGTAGTATTTTTAATGGCATTTGATTACAATTATTATGTAGTTTTCGAAAAATATCTTATGTGACACCCCGTGTCCGTTATTGTCACTCTATCAGAATGCATTATGTTTCGTGGAGCGTTGTAGGTAAACAAGAACATGAACATCACAAGACAGACATATAAAAATGGCAGTGGAATTTAAAACTTTATTTAATAGAAAACATCGTGGTCCAAAACTCAGTTACATCATAATTCTGAAATACTGAATACCAGTTACATAAAATATATGTCTTGTACTTAAATAATCAGAGTACAGTACTATAAAATCATAATCCCAAAAAGAGCCATAACAGAGAAGATGAATAACCAAAGTGGCACATCGAAGCAAATCCAAGGTCCAAGCTAAAGCAAGAGAGAGAATCCTAATCAAGCGTGAGCACTCCCACCTTGAGAATCTAGGGGGAAGAAGGGAAGAGAGAGAGAGAGAGAGAAAATGAAACAAAGGGGTAAGACATAAAGTCTGGCAAGTCCAGTTACTTTTAGCATATAAATAAGTAAAAGCATCATGACAGGCATATAAACTGGATGAACAGGATAATAGTATATAAGGCAAGTATATCAACTGAGCATGATAAGCAAGATAAATAGAACATGATATATTGCGTTTCTCAAGCACTTTACTCTACACCACTACTAGTATAACTATAACATGATGATCCCAACAAGAACAAGATGGTATACTTAGGTGTACTTCTAGTGAGAGGTTTTCGCCCCATACAATCATAATAGGTAGCCCCATATGACAAGTGTCATTTCCAACTATAATAACGGGCTCCTAAACAAGCAAGAGTAGATGTACCCTATTTACTACTCCAATTGATCGGCTCCCAAGCTCTCATAGATGCCGGTGTTGGCCCCACAGTAGGCTGTATCATTTCCTAAAGTCACAACCTCATTATTTTCAAGATGCACAGCTACTAATGTCATAGCGTCTTATCTTTCCGAGCAAGGGAAACAATGCACGCATACGAGCCCGATGGAACGCGTCGTTGGAAACCTTTCTCCTAAGTGACCTCTTAAAACTAGCTCAGTAAGCATGCCCTGACCCCAACCTAGTTCGGGGTACTCCATCTGATACCAAGATAGGTTATTGTCTGATATGGGTCCCACACTCAAGATGATACAAGCTTCCCCCTAGGCTTGTATCCTCGCTACTAGGATTTCAGTAGGTTATGCCTACTAGTTTAACAAGGTTGCATAACCCAACATGTTAAGTTTGTGGGCCTATGTATATAAATATTACCCACCGCCCCAT
Organism: Allium sativum; assembly: GCA_030737875.1. Lineage (NCBI taxonomy): Eukaryota > Viridiplantae > Streptophyta > Magnoliopsida > Asparagales > Amaryllidaceae > Allium > Allium sativum. The sequence continues at coordinate 330,083,770 of CM060926.1, forward strand.
GATTTACTTAACCCACCAACTGTTTCAAGAAAGTTTACTTAACCCCTACTCATGTTAATAGGTGCATGTAATCCTTATGGATTCAAACAGGTTAAGTATTACTAGTTCATTACCAATCATTCATTTATGGTTTCAATGCGCTAGACCTCCCACATTAAGCCTACAAATAGTGGATGTTGGATATGCCGGTTGGGTCCGGGCAAACTTCTTCCACAAGTCAGACTTAACCTTGTGTCTTAGCACGCTATGTGTTTATGCACTTAGACCCCTCACATTAGATTCACCACTTGTGGACATTGGGTACACCGGTCGGTTCTGGGCAGACTTCTTCCACAAGTGTAATCTAACCTCGTGTCTAAGCACGGTTACATTATCTGATTATTGTGAATCTAGGAATTTTCATTGTTAACCAATTTTTCACTATTTCATTATAGATTTTTATGCCTTTTTTCTCAAGTCATATTCATCATGTACCATATATGCCCCAAATTAAGATCTTTAATCACAGTTTGGTTTATGCCCCAAATTCATATTCATGTTTTCAATTCAAGTTATGCCCCAAATTTCCCAATACAAGTTATACCCCAATTTTAATGATTTCCTTCATTCCCAATTTCATGTGTTCACATATTTCAGTAGTATGTCTAGGCTCGAAGGTAGCCTGGCTATAAAATAAAAAGGGAAAAGAAGAAGGGAAGAGAAATAAGCATAATAACAAGATAGACATATGATGGTAGAAATAGGCATAGCAACAGAATAAGCATATAGTGACAAAATTGGGCATAATAACAAGATAGGCATATAAGAACAGATCTGATGAACATGTAATAATAGAACTGATTAGGCATAGTGACATGATTAAGCAAACTAACATAATAGGGATGAAACAAATAGGCATATAGGTATTAATTAATAGATCAAGTGTACTAGTGGTGGCAAATATGATTTGATAAATAGGCATAGGCTTAGATCCAATTCATAAACATGTCAAGATTAACATTTAAATGTTAAGATCTAAAAATAACATAGACTCATTGTGTTTGGAACTTAAAGAACAGAGAGTTAATCGTAGAAGTTGTAGCATAGATCTTCGAATATGAATAACTTGATTGTTCAAGAAGAAAGAGGATAGACCAAACTATGTTGGAGCAGCACCTCGTTGTCGCCACTGAATTAGATAAATAAAAAAATTGATATAGGGTCCTATTTATAGCCTAGGGTCAACTAATTTAGCCAAGAATTCAGTTCACGTACACAGGAATTAATCTGGTTCAGATTTGGAAGTGTCGACCTGGGTGTCCACATGCCCTTTTGGTGTCGACACCCCCTTATGGTGTCCACCCATGGGTCGACACCCCTAGGCTGGGGTTACCCCCAATGGGTCTGATTCCCGCGTTGTCCCGCCTTTGATTTCTGATTTTCTGGAATGTTTATTTATATATATTTAGCTTATATATTTATAAACTTCAAACCTTAATATCTTCTCCATACGATGTCCGTTTTATGCTCACTCGGAGTCTATCTTAAGAAGAATTCCAAGAAGAATGCAATGACGCAGTCAGTTATACTTAATTCCCAATATTTAATTAACATTCTTTAGTTTATCATCTTACGGTTTGTTAAAATTACGGGGTGTTACATTCTCCCCTACTCAAAGGATTTCGTCCCCGAAATCTCTAAGTTAAGAAGAATGTATATCCTAACATCCATCATCCATCTACTCATCCATCAATCATAGGCATCCATTGTCCTTATAGACTTCTAGTGCTTATATGAACATATGTAAAGGTGTGTATATGTCCCTATACTAATGTGAATGATCAGGAGGTCAACTGATTTAGTCGACCTCCTTAATGCAATGTATGTTAGTGCCATGAATGCAACATGTATGCAAATAATCCTATTATAACATGAAAGTTCTATATGTGTGTGCAATCATTAATTCAAATGCAACATCCATATGATGGTACACCCATTTTCATCCATAAAAAGATGAAAAGTGCACACACATCCATATGCAGTATGAGAGTGATTGAGCTGATCTAGTGCCTAACGTGTGTGTATATGCATCCAGTAGCAACCACTTGCATACATCACGCATAACACGTCTCAAACACATGTTTACATCCATGGGATTTCTATCTAAGGGTCGAAGATTTGATCGATAGGATATACTTAAATGATAGAAACATACATGAACAAAAGCTTTTGGAAAGGAAGTTAAGAACCTACCCTTGAAATGAAAAGGGTACGAAGCGCGAATCTTGTCTTCAGTCTCCCAAGTTGCATCCTCTTGGTTATCTTGCCACTGAACTTTCATCAACTTGACTTCTCTATTGCATAGCTTCTTAACTTCTAATCCAAGAATACGGGTAGGAACTCATCTAACTTTCGCCTCCCGTTCTACCTCTACTTCCTCAAGCATACCCGGCTCAACTATTTCTGCAGTATCATGCAAACACTTCTGTAAATGAGAAGCATGGAAAACATCGTGAATGCTGGACAGTCTCTCTAGTAGCTTTACTCTATCGGCCATTTGGCCAATCCTGTCAATTATGGGAAAGGGCCCTACAAATATTTGTTACAATTTCCATACAGATCCAAAGCGAACCACATTCCTCAAAGGTGATACCTTAAGGAAAACCATGTCTCCCACTTCATACTCAATATCGGTCCTTCTCTTATTTGTATATGACTTCTTCCTGTCCTGAGCTGTCTTCATTCGCCTTCTAATAAGATCAATCTTTTTCGAAGTTTCTCTAACCATATTTGGTCCAAATAGAAGTCTTTCTGCAGATTCCCACCAACAAGTTGGTGACCTAAAGGGTCATCCATATAATGCTTTGAAGGGTGCCATGCTAATACTAGCTTGATAAGTATTGTTGTAGGCGAATTCTACCAATGGAAGATGCTCTTCCCAAGTCCCTCCGAAGTCAAGGATACACAGCCTCAAAAGGTTCTCTAGAACTCTGTTTACCCTTTCCGTCTGTCCCTCGGTCTGAGGATAATATGCGGTGCTTTAACCTAACTGTGTACCAAATGCCTCTTGCAGACTCTTCCCTCTACTGAGCCTATCCAAGATATCCAAAATCTGTGGATCCTCTACCTGTGAAGTTTCTATCTTATCCAAAAGATTAGGTCTCACCTCTAGTGATGCCAATAAACTAGGTGTAAACTTGGTGGAGGGTCTAAAATCAAAAGTCGATATGTACTCCAAGCTCTGCCTCTCTACAAATAGAGGACTCAAGGTCATCCTCTGCTTACTCAGTGCGTCTGCCACCACATTACCCTTGTCAGGGGTACAAGCAATCTCAAATTCATAGGATGCTAGGAACTTCATCCATCTTTATTGCCTTATATTAAGATCCTTCTGCAAGAACAAGTACTTGATAGATTTATGATCGGTGTACAACTCAAACCTCTTTCCTAGCAGATAATGGCGCAAAGTCTTAAGCGCGAATACTATGGCAGCTAACTCTAAGCCATGGGTAGGGTAGTTCTTCTTATGGACTCTCAGCTGTCTACCACCATTACATACTACCCTTTCCTCTTACATCAGAACCGCACCAAGCCCTGTACCACATGCATCAGTGTATACTGTGAACACCTTATTCCCATCAGGCAAAGTCAAGACTGGGGTTGTTGTCAGAGCCCTCTTCAATCGCTGAAAAGCATCATCAAATTCTATATCCCAAGAAAATTTCAAATTCTTCTTCGTCAGTCTGGTGAGTGGGGTTGATATCTTTGCAAAGTCCTTAATGAACTTCCTATAATAGCCCGCTAGACCAAGAAAATTCCTTACCTCTGTTGCATTCTTTGAAACTTGCCAATCTTGAATTGCAACTACCTTTGTGGTATCTACTATTATCCCATCTTTAGAGACTACATGCCCTAGAAATTTCACTTCTTTTCTCCAAAAATGACATTTGGAGAATTAGCCTTAAGCTGGTGTGCAAGGAGAGTTTTCAAAACCTCCCATAAATGTCAGGCATGATCTTCCGCGCTCTTCGAGAAAATCATGATGTCATCAACAAAGACCACAACAAACTTGTTTAGAAACTCCCGGAACCCCCTACTCATCAAATCCACAAAATATGTGGGTGCATTAGTCAATCCAAAAGGCATGACTAACCACTCAAGGAAACCATGTGGAGTTCTGACAGCGGTCTTATCTATACTGTCCTCGGCCACTCTAAGTTGATGAAACCCTGTGGCCAAGTCTAACTAGGAGAAAATAGATGCACCAACAAGCTGGTCAAACAGTTCATCTATCCTCGGAAGTGGGTACCTATTTTTCTTAGTGAGGTTATTCAACTCCCTGTAATCCACACATAAGTGAAGCGAACCATCTGCCTTAGTGGCAAATAATACTGGAGCACCCCATTCAGATATGCCTCGTCTAATAAATCCTTTCTCAAGTATCTCCCTTACTTGCTTGCTAATTTCCCACCTTTCTCTTGGAGCCATGTGGTGCACAGGCAATGCAACTGGCTTTGCATTGTCCACCAAGTATATACGAAAATGGATCTCGCACCTCAGAGTTAAGCCGCGAACCTCCTTAAAAACATCACGATACTCACAGAGTACTAGTACAGATCATAGATAATAGATAGATGCATCAAGCGACTCTAGGAAACTAAGCATGATAGACCCTTTAGGGTCACATGAAATCTCGAGGGTCCTCCCATGGCAAGTCAAAACTCTAACGACCGTCCTCTCACATCTAGAATGGCACCATACATGGCTAGCCAATCCATCCCTAGAATCAAAAAATAGCCCATGAACCAAGCACATATGCATAGCACTCAAACTCGATGTCCAACACAAATATTCTCAAACCTCGACAAATCATAGATAAATGAGATGTACTACCAATGGGGTTTGAGACAACTATTGGATCCAAAACCATAATAGTACTAAGGTGTAGAGACTCAACCATAGAATCAGATATAAAAGAATGCAAAGCGCCAAAATCAAGAGTTCTAACAAGATGATTGGAAAAAGAAATCAAACCTTCAATAGAAACCTTCCGACCTCTATCTAGAATACCTGTCACGAGGGCATGCACCTGCCCTTTAAAAGATGCTGTCCTCTGTCCATGTCCTTGCCTCTTCGGGCAATCCTTAATAAGATGTCAGACCTCTCCATAATGGAAACAAGCATTCTTCCTTCTCTTGCAATCCTTGATCACATGGCCCACTTGACCACAATTATGGCATTCCTCTAGTCTTGGGCTTTGTCGTTCTTCCTGCCCTTCTTTTGTTGTTGTTGTCCTTTCTTGAGCCACACTTTCTTATTTTACGTTTCCTCAACCTTACCTCTTTCTTTTCACCGTTATCCTCTTCGTGCATCAATGCCATATCAACGAGCTTCGCAAAAGTTGCTCCCATCGGAGTATGAGACATAGCCAACCTATGGAGGGGTTCATTCAATCCTCTAGCAAACCTCAAAGATTTCTTGTGCGGGGTATTCATTAGCTTAAACCCAAACCTTGCCAATTGATTAGACATATTGACGTATTCCTTGACAGACATGCTTCCTTGTTTTAACGCCAAAAACCTTTCCATCTGCCTGCTTTGCTCAGCTTGAAAAAGAAACTTCATTTTGACTCTCTACCAGAAATCATCCCAAGTCTCTACTGGACATCCTGCTTGAGTTACTTCCCACTAGAATGAAGCTTCATCTTTCAGCTGCCAAACGACCAACTAAATCTTTCTATGGTCGTCAACCTCAAAAATCCCAAACAAATCCTCTGTCTTCTTGAGCCAATTCCTTGCTTCTACAAAAGTCTCAGTTCCTCGGAATGGCTTTCCTTTCATAGCAAATAAATCCTTGCATATCTTATAGAAATTATCAGCTCGCTGAGGAGGAGGAGGAGGAATAGCGACTGCAGCTGGGGAAGGGGCATATGCTTGGCCTTCGGCAGGTGTCGTAGCCTCCAGGTACCTTCGAAACCATGCCGGTATCTGTATGCCCAATGGAATATTTGGTTCCCCAGATATGCTATAAAGAAAAAGGGATTCAACTAGAGAATCGAAAAGATACTTTATGGCTTTGGGTATCATGTTTTCAAAAACATACTTTTTCCATGAAAATACTTTTTTTAAGACCGTTTGAAAAAAATTCAAAATCCATTATCTGACCTGGTAACCTTCAGCTCTGATACCAAGTGTGACACCCCACGTTTGTTAATGTCACACTATCAGAATGCATTGAGTTTTGTTGAGCGTTGTAGGTAAACAAGAACATGAACATCACACGACAAACATATAAAAATGGAAGTGGAAGTAAAAACTTTATTTAAAATAAAACATCATGGTCCAAAACTCTATTACATCGTAATTCTGAAATACTTCATAGCCATTACATAAATTATCAGTCTTGTACTTAAATCATCATAGTATAGTACTATAAAATCATAATCCCAAAAAGAGCCATAACAGAGAAGATGAATAACCAAAGTGGCACATCGAAGCAAATCCAAGATCCAAGGTAAAGCAAGAGAGAGAATCATAATCAAGTCTGAGCACTCCCACCTTAAGAACCTGGAAGGGAGAAGGGAAGAAAGAGATAAAGCGAAAAGGAAACAAAGTGGGTCAAACATAAAGCTTGGCTAGTCAAGTTACTTTTAGCCTAAAAATAAGTAAAAGCATCATGACAGGCATGCAAACTGGATGAACAGGATAACAGTATATAAGGCAAGTATATCAACAAGGCATGATAAGCAAGATAAAAGGAACATGATAGATTTCATTTCTCAAGTACTTTGCTCTACACCACTACTAATATAACTATAACATGATGATCCCAATAAGAACAAGATGGTAGACTTAGGTGTACTTCTAGTGAGAGGTTTTTACCCTGTACAATCATAACAGGTAGCCCCACATGACAAGTGTTAGCTCCAACTATAATAATCGGCTCCTAAACAAGCAAGACTAGATGTACCCTATTTAGTACGCCAAATAGATCGGCTCCCTACCTCTCTTAGATACCCGTTATGGCCCCACAGTAGTATGTATCACTACCTAAAGTGGCAACCCCGTTATTTTCAAGAGGCACAGCTACATCTACTTATGTCACAACATCTTATCTTCCCGAGAAAGCAGACCCATGCAAGCACACGAGCCCGATGGAATGTGCCGCCAGACACCTTTCTTCCTAGTGACCTCTTATAACCATCACCTTGTTCGGGGTACTCCGTTTGATACCAAGATAGGTTACTAACTGATACGGATCCTACACTCAAGATGATACAAGCTTCCCCCTAGGCTTGTATCCCCGCTATTAGGATTTCAACAGGTTATTCCTATTATTTTAACAAGGTTACATAACCCAACAGGTTAAGTTTGTGGGCCTATGTATATAAATATTACCCACCGCCCAAGATTCACTTAACCCACCTACTATTTCAAGCAAGTTTACTTAACCCCTGCTCAATTTAACAGGTGCTTTTCATCCATATGGATTCAAACAGGTTAAGTATTGCTAGTTCATCACCATTCATTCATTTATGTTTACAATGCGCTAGACCTCCCTTATTAAGCCTACAACTAGTGGATGTTGGATATGTCGGTTGGGTCTGGGCAGACTTCTTCCACAAGTCGGACATAACCTGGTGTCTTAGCATGCTACGTGTTTATGGATTTAGACACCTCACATTAGATTCACCATTTGTGGATGCTGGATATGCCGGTCGATTCAGGGTAGACTTCCTCCACAAATGTAATCTAACCTCGTGTCTAAGCGCAGTTACATTTTTTGATTATTGTGAATCTAGGCATTTTCATTATTAACCAATTTTCCCTATTTCATTATAGGTTTTCATGCCCCTTTTCCCCAAGTCATATTCATCATGTATTATATGCCCTAAACTAAGATCTTTAATCACGGTTTGGTTTATGCCCCAAATTCATATTCACGTTTTCAATTCAAGTTATGCCTCAAATATCCCAATACATGTTATTACCCAATTTTAATGTTTCCCTTCATTCCCAATTTCACGTCTCCGCATATTTCAGTGGTATGCCTAGGCTCGAAGGTAACCTGGCTATAATATAAAAAGGGAAAAGAAGAAGGGAAGAGAAGAGAAATAAGCATAATAACAAGATAGACATATGATGGCAGGAATAGGCATAGCAACTGTAACACCCCGAATTTTTAATGACATCAAAGAAGACAAATTAAAGAATAAATGATTTAATTTTAATAATTAAGGGAAATTGATTACGTCATTACGTCCGTCTCGAAATTCTAGTTCGGATAGACACCTAGTTTGCATAAAACGGTTAACATATGAAAAAGTTACAGACGATAAAAAGTTAAAAATCGGAACCTGGTATAACTAGCACACTTGCCAAGTGCGCCAACGAAATTTTGCACAAGCGCACCTATAAAGTGTGCCCAGAAAAGTTTCTGGGTATTCAGGCCTTTTTCGTGTGAGTGACGACCCGTGACCTGATCTAATTTCACTAGGGTTAAGTTATGTAGATCACAGTGAGTTCTAGTTGCTTTTAGGTTTAGATAAATAATAGTGAAATATGAAAGACTGTGATTTGGATACATTGTAGACTTTAAATCTATGTTATTGTTAGATCTTATGCTTCATCATGATAGATCTATTTCTTTGGATCCAATTCAAATTGTTCTACTATGTTATCATTATGGATCTTGGGTTGTAACTTTTATGATACGCTATGATGCAGATGTATGTAGATCTATTGTATTTGATCAAAAGTTATCATGTTAGATCTGTTCAATATGATCTAAAATTGTCATCATATGATTCATGATAGATCTTTCCTGTGTGATCTAAAATTGTCACCGTATGGTTCATGGTAGATCTATCCTATGTGATCTAAAATTGTCACCTTATGATTCATGTTAGATCTATCCTATGTGATCTAAAATTTATCACCTTATGATTCTTGTTAGATCTATCCTATGTGATCTAAAATTGTCACCATATGATTCATTTTAGATCTATCCTATGTGATCTAAAATTGTCAACTTATGATTCATGTTAGATTTACATCTATTGGACATCTAAAATGGCTAATTTAGATATTGTGACATCACAGTTCGTCAGTTTTATGTCCACCTTGTTATGATGACAATTTCATGACCATGCTAGTATGTATGTTCACCTTATTATCATACAAGTTTATGTTTATGCTAATATGATCATTTTAGTATATTCCCATTATTTCCCCTAATATTGTTTATAACTAGGCTATTGTCTAGCCTAGGCATGTTGCCAATTTTGTGAGGGCGCTAGTTAAGGAACGGGGGAAAAAGGGATAAAAATGGCATAATTTGAATATGAACATTTATGGACATATAATTCAAATTGTTGTGCAAAATAGGTATTGACACCTATAAAAGGAAAGGATTAATTAATTGGTAAATTAATTAAAAATGACATAATTTGAATATGAACATTTATGGACATGTAATTCAAATTATTGGGAAAAATAGGTATTGACACCTATAAAAGGAAAGGGTTAATTAATTCATTAATTAATTAAAAATGGAATGTCTAGTAATTACAATTAGGAATTGTAATTGTACTTATGACACGAGATTAGGTTGCACTAGTGGTGGAAGTCTGTCGGACCCGACCGGCATATCCAGCAACCACTAATGGAAAACCTAATGTAGGAGGTCTAAGTACGTAAATACGAATCAGGCTATGACACAAGGTTAGGCCCAACCGTGGAATAAGTTTTCCCAGACCCGACCGGCACATCCAGCTTCCACATGTTGTAGGCCTAATGTGGGAGGTCTGGCCCATTATGAAACCATAAATGGACATGGTAAAGAATTGGACTACCTAACCTAAGTAAATCCATAGGGATTGTATGAACTTAAATTTAAGTTGGGGTTAAGTAAACATGGTTGAGGGATGAGTTAAGTAAATCTAAAGAGGGGACGGGTAATAGGCCCACAAACTTAACCCGTTAAGATTATGTAATTAATGACACCTAGTGGTATACATAATCGGTGGAAATAATAAAGTTATGCAATTAAAGATACCTCTTCGGGTAAACATAACTTGAACAAGTAATAGGGTTATGTAATTAAAGACACCTATAGTAAGCATAACAGGTTGGAAGATTAGGGGTTATGTATTAAAGACACATAAATGTAAGCATAACCGGTTTAAATAAATAAGTCTATGTAACTAAAGACACCTAATGGTATGTATAGTCAGTGAAAACCTAGTGGGGATACAAGACAAAGGGGAGAGCTTGTATCATATTGTGTGGGACCCATTTCAATCAGTAACCTAGAGTATGTATCAAACAAAGTATTCCGTACTAGACGGAGAAGGGGCACGCTTACCGACTGATTGTAAGAGATCCAAACATGGAGGACGGTGTGGGCGGCACAAACCGATCGGGCCATGTGCATGCATGAGTCGGGCAGAGGGGGTTAAGACTACCGTGACACCTGTAGATATGGTTATGCATATTGTTACGACGAGGGATTGCCACTTTAGGAAGTGATACCTCCTACTGTGGAGCCAGCACAAGGTATCTACGAGGAATAGGGAGCCGATCGATCAGGGTAATAGTTAGGATACATTTGGACATATACCTAAGTCTACCAAATTATAGTTGAAGGTATCATCTCTTTTTAAATATGCTAGTAGCAGTGTAGAGTAATCATTAGTGAGGCTTGTACACCTTATCTTACTTACCTTGTCACACCTGCCATTTATGTAGTGATCTCTCTCTTATCCACTTTATATGCCTATCATGTTACTTTTACTTATCTACTGGCTAAAAGTAACTAGACTCGCTAGATTTTATGTCTGACCCTTTTTGTTTCTTCTTCTTTCTTCCGTCCCCCCTCCCCCCAGGTTCTCAAGGGAGGGAATTCTTAGGCTTTGTCAGGATTCTGCTATCGTCTTGCTTGGAGCTTCTAGATGTATTGCTCAAGCTTCTATCTTTACTACTATGGCTCATGATTTGGGGGTTATGCTTTCTTTGTTGCTGAACTCTGATATTTAAAGTACAAGACAAAAGTTTTAATGATATACTGAGTTTATGTGTTTTCATACATATGGTGTAACCATGCTTTATGATTAATAAAAGTTTTTAAATTTCCGCTGTTATCTTATTTATATCTATCTTGTAATTATTTTGTGTCTGATTACCTATAACGCTTCACGAAACTTAATGCATTCCCTTAGTGAGTGACATTAACGGATGTGGGGTGTCACACTTGGTATCAGAGCTGAAGGTTACCAGATTAGATAAAAGTTTTTGAAAATTATTTTCAAAAATGTTTTAAAATAAAGAATTTTCAAAAATAAAAGTCTGTTTTGAAAAAAAAATTCCCAAAGCCATAGGAAGTATCTCTCGATTCTCCACTTGATTCCATTTTTCTCTTTTTGTCTGGGGGACCGATTCTTCCCGAAAGGTGTCCCTATTCCGGCATGATGCCATAGGTATGTTTACACTGTGGCACATATTGAAGGGTAATGAAGTGCCTAACCTCCATCTGAAGCAGCAGTATTATCACCTACAGTTAATTTTCTTGAGCTTCGTAAGGATTTCTGTGTGATGAAGGCAACTTTTGAGAGACTTGTTAGCCTGTTACACAAATATGGTAAAAAGGAGAATAAAGAAGCTAGGGCTAAGGTGTACAACCCAAGGATGAGAAAAATGATGGCCTGGGAAGGAAACATAGATAAAGTACGAATAAATTTGAAAAGGAAGAAGTTAAGGTCGAGGAAACACAAAATAAAAAAGGTATGACCCAAGACAGGGCAGAAAAAATGATAAAAGCAAGGATAAGAGAAAATGTCACCATTGTGGGAAGGAAGGTCATCTGGTTAAAGACCGTAAGCGAAGGAAGAATTCTTGCTTCCACTATGGAGAGGCTGGACACTTTGCTAAAGAGTGCCCGAAGAAACGGGGTTCACAGGGACAAGGTCAAAGCGCAGGAAATTCTGGAGGGCAGGTGCATGCTCTCGCGACCAGTGCTCCTGATAGAGGTAGAATAATTTATGTGGAAGGTTTAATTTATCTTTCAAACCATCCTATTAGAACACTTTTTGATTCTGGTGCCTCACATTCATTTGTATCAAGTTCTGTAGTTGAATCTCTACACTTAATTACTAGTATGGTAGTAGATCCTGTAGTTGTTTCAAACATCATTGGTGATTCGGCTCATTTATCTATGATTTTTTGGGGTTTGAAAATATCTGTGTTAGGCGTTGTGTTTGAATGCGTTGTCTATGTCCTCGGGTTTATGGGCTATGGGTTGATTCTAGGAATGGATTGGCTTACCACTTATAGTGCCATTCTGGATTGTGAGAAGAGGGTTGTTAGGCTTTTGACTTGTCATGGGAGAACCCTCAAGATTTCACAAGGGTCGGTTATGCTTAGTTTCCTAGAGTCTCTTGATGCATCTAACGACGATCTGCAATCTGTTCCAATAGTCCGAGATTTTTCCGATGTTTTTGATGAGGTTTGGGGTTTACCTCCAAGGAGCGAGATCGACTTTCGCATATATCTGGTGGACAATGCAAAGCAAGTTTCATTACCAGTGCGCCACATGGCTCTAAGGGAAAGGAGAGAGTTGAGTAAGAAAGTAGGGGAGCTACTTGAGAAAGGGTTTATCAGAAGAAGCATATCTGAATGGGGTGCTCTAGTGGTATTCGCAACTAAGGCGGATGGTTCGCTTCATTTGTTTGTTGATTAAAGGGAGTTGAATAAGTTCACTAAGAAGAATAGGCACCTGCTTCCGAGGATTGATGATTTATTTGATCAGCTTGTTGGTGCCTCGGTATTTTCCCAGTTAGACTTGGCCACGGGTTTCCATCAGTTGAGGGTGGCTGAGGACAGCATAGAAAAGATTTCCTTTAGGACTTTGGACGGTTTCTTTGAATGGTTAGTTATGCCTTTTGGGCTGATGAATGCACCCACCTATTTTGTCGATCTGATGAGTAGGGTATTTTAGGAGTTCCTAAATAAGTTTGTGGTAATCTTTGTTGATGATATTTTGGTCTTCTCCAAAAGCAAAGAAGAGCATGCCCACTATCTGAGAGAAGTTTTGAAAACTCTCTGTGACCATCAGCTTAAAGCAAAATTCTCCAAATGCCCTTTTTGGAGAAAAGAGGTGAAATTCTTAGGGAATGTGGTCTCCAAAGAAGGGATAACTGTAGATCCCACGAAGGTTGTTGCAGTGCAAGATTGGCAGGTTCCTAAAAATACAACCGAGGTGAGAAGCTTTCTTGGGTTAGTAGGTTGCTATAGGAAGTTCATTAAGGACTTCACAAAGATATCAGCCCCACTCACCAGGCTGACAAAGAAGAACTTGGCATTCTCATTGGATATAGACTGTGACATTGTTTTCCAGTGACTGAAGAGGGCTTTGACAACAGCCCTAGTCTTGACCTTGCCTGGCGGGATTAAGGTGTTTACTATTTACACTGATGCATGTGGTACAGGGCTTGGTGCGGTTCTAATGTAAAAAGGGAAAGTAGTATGTTATGGGGGTAGACAGCTAAGAGTTCATGAAAAGAACTACCCCACCCATGATCTAGAACTAGCTGCCATAGTGTTTGCATTAAATACGTGGAGCCATTATTTACTTGGAGAGAAGTTCGAGTTATACACTAATCATAAATCTCTCAGGTATCTGTTCTCGCAGAAGGATCTCAATTTAAGGCAACAGCGGTGGATGGACTTTCTAGCTTCTTATGATTTTGAGATTTCTTATACCCTTGGCAAGGGTAATGTGGTTGCAGATGCACTAAGTAAGCAGAGGGTGGCCATGAGTCCTCTGTTTGTGGAAAGAAAGAACTTGGAGTTCATATTAGCTTTTGATTTTAGACCCTCCATCGAGATTTTGCTTGATTTGTTTGCATCCTTGGAGATACGACCGACTCTTATGGACCAGACAGGAGCTTCGCAACAAGCTGACCCGCAAATTCTAGACATCATGGATAAGCTCAGAAGAAGGGAGACTTCTAGTCACCTCAGCAGATATGTCATAGATGAAAAGGGGTGGTTGCAACGAGATGGACGACTTTGTGTTCCTCAAACTGGAAGCTTGATAAAGGCTGTCCTAGAAGAAGCCCACCGTCCTAAGATGACCATTCATCCAGGCGGTGATAAGATGTACATGGTCATGAAGATGGTTTTCTTTTGGGCTGGGATGAAGAAAGATGTGGACGAATTAGTTTCCCAATGTTTAGTTTGCCAGCAAGTCAAAGCTGAGCAAAAGAAGCCTGGTGGTTTACTTCATCCTTTGGAGGTTCCTCAGTGGAAATGGGAGAGCGTCTCTATGGATTTCATAGATGGTTTGCCTAGATCGAAGAAAGGCAACACCAGTATCTAGGTGGTGGTAGATAGACTCACTAAGAGCGCTCACTTTATTCCAGTTAAGAGTAAGAGGACGACATCATGGCTAGCAACAATTTATGTCCGAGAGATAGTTCATCTTCATGGACTTCCTTTCAGCATCGTGAGCGATTGTGACCCCATCTTTACCAGCGAATTTTGGAGGAGCTTTCAAGAAGCATTAGGTACACAGTTTTGTTTGAGCACCGCTTATCATCCTCAGACCGATGGATAGATAGAGAGGGTAAACAGGATTTTTGAAGATCTTTTGAGGCTGTGTATCCTAAACTTTGGGGGACTTGGGAAAAGTATATTCCTTTAGAAGAGTTTGCCTGTAACAACAGCTATCTAGCCAGCATCGGCATGGCACCCTTTGAAGCATTATACAAATGACACTGTACATCACCAACTTGTTGATGGGAATCTACAAAAAGATTATTACTTGGACCAGTTATGGTTAGAGAAACGTAAGATTGACCTTATTCTACGGCGGATGAAGACAGCTCAAGATAGGCAGAAATCCTATGCGAACAAGATAAGAACTGACCTCGAATTTGAAGTAGGAGACTTGGTTTTTATCAAAGTGTCACCTCTGAGGAATATGGTTCGCTTCGGATCGGTAGGGAAGATGGCACCTTGGTTTGTGGGACCATTTCCCATAACCGAGAGGATTGGTCAAATGACCTATAGAGTAAAGCTTCCTAAAAATCTATCTGGTGTTCATGATGTTTTCCATGTTTCTCATCTGCGGAAGTGCTTGCATGACACCATGGAAGTTGTTGAGCCGAGTATATTGGAAGAGGTAGAAGTTGAACGGGAGGCGACAGTCAGGCGAGTTCCTTCTCGTATTCTTGGACCAGAAGTTAGAAGCTACGCAATAAAGAGCTTAAGTTGCTAAAGGTTCAATGGGGAGCAAAGACAAGATTTTTGTGCTTTTTACCCTTTTCTTTTTAAGGGAATGTTCTTAACTTCTCTTCCAAAAGCTTTTACCCATGCTTGCTTCTATCATCTGAGTATATCCTATCGATCAAATCTTCAACGTTTAGGTAGGAAATCCCATGATTGTAAACATGTGTTTGAGACATGTTATGTTTTATGGATGCAAGTGGATGCAAGTGTTTGCTAGCGGTTGCCTGTGGATGCACATACACACACATTAGGCACTAGATCGACTCAATCACTCTCATATTGCATATGGATGTGTGTGCATTGTCTTTTCTTTTATAGATGGAAATGGATGAACTAGCATATGGACGTAGCATTGGATGAATGAGTGTGCACACATTTAGAGCTTATATGTTATAATAGGCTTATTTTGCATACATATTGGATTCATGGCAGTAACATACATTGAATTAAGGAGGTTAACTGAATCAGCAGACCTCCTGATCTTCGCATTAGTATTGGGACATATACACACACCTTTGCATATAATCATATAAGCACTATAAATATTTAAGGACAATGGATGCCAGCGTTTGGTGGATGAGTAGATGGATGATGGATGGTATGATACATTCTTTTCAACTTGAAGATTTCGGGGACGAAATCCTTTAAGTAGGGGAGAGTGTAATACCCCGAATTTTTAATGACATTAAAGAAGAAAAACTAAAGAATAAATAATTTAGTATTAAGAATTAAGGGGAATTGATTACGTCATTATGTCCGTCTCGAAATTCTAGTCAGGATAAACACCTAGTTTGCGTAAAACGGATAACACATGAAGAAGTTACGGACGATAAAAAGTTGAAAATCAGAACCAAGTATAACTGGCGCACTTGCCAAGTGTGCCAAGGCAATTTTGCACTGGCGCACCTGTAAAGTGCGCCCAGAACAGTTTTTGGTTATTCGGGCCTTTTTCGAGTGAGTGACGACCCGTGACCTGGCCCAATTTCACTAGGGCTGAGGTGGCATCCGAATTCTGTAACCCAGCAGCTTAAATATATCTCATATCCTTTGTTTTCTTCAAAGAAAAGCAATGGTGGCTGGATTCCGAATTGAATTAGGATCTCTCATCTCCTTCTAAAGCATATCAAATTCTAAGATTCAAACATAGACTCAGCACCTTTTCTATCATCTTAGCAATCCAATCACAGTGAGTTCTAGTTGCTTTTAGGTTTAGATAAATAATAGTGAATTATGGAAGACTGTGATTTGGATACGTTGTAGACTTTAAATCTATGTTATTGTTAGATCTTACGCTACGTCATGATAGATCTATTTCTTTGGATCCAATTATAATTGTTCTACTGTGTTATCATTATGGATCTTGGGTTGTAACTTTTATGATATGCTATGATGCGGATGTATGTAGATCTATTCTATGTGATCAAAAATTATCATGTTAGATCTATTCTATATGATCTAAAATTGTCACCTTATGATTCATGATAGATCTTTCCTGTGTGATCTAAAATTGTCACCTTATGGTTCATGTTAGATCTATCCTATGTGATCTAAAATTGTCACCTTATGATTCATGCTAGATCTATCCTATGTGATCTAAAATTTGTCACCTTATGATTCTTGTTAGATCTATCCTATGTGATCTAAAATTGTCACCATATGATTTGTGTTAGATTTAAATCGATTGGACATCTAAAATGGCTATGTGACATCATAGTTCATCAGTTTTATGTCCACCATGTTATGATGACAATTTCATGTCCATGCTAGTATGTATGTTCACCTTATTATCATACAAGTTTATGTTTATGCCAAGATGATCATTTTAGTATATTCCCATTATTTTCCCTATTATCGTTTATGACTAGGCTATTGTCTAGATTAGGCATGTTGCCAATTTTGTGAGGACGCTAGTTAAGGAATGGGGGAAAAGGGATAAAAATGGCATAACTTGAATATGAACATTTATGGACATCTAATTCAAATTATTGGGAAAAATAGGTATTGACACCTATAAAAGGAAAGGATTAATTAATTGGTAAATTAAATAAAAATGCCATAATTTGAGTATGAACATTTATGGACATGTAATTCAAATTATTGGGCAAAATATGTATTGATACCTGTAAAAGGAGAGGGTTAATTAATAAACTAATTAATTAAAAATGGAATGTCTAGTAATTACAATTAGGAATTGTAATTGTACTTATGACACGCGGTTAGGTTGCATTAGTGGCGGAAGTCTGCCCGGACCCGACCAACATATCCAGCAGCCACTAATGGTAAACCTAATGTGGGAGGTCTAAGTATGTAAATACGAATCGGGCTATGACACGAGGTTAGACCCAAATGTGGAATAAGTCTTCCCGGACCCGACTGACACATCCAACATCCACATGTTTTAGGCCTAATGTGGGAGGTCTGGCCCATTATGAAACCATAAATGGACATGGTATTGAATTGGACTAGTTAACCTAAGTAAATCCATAGGGATTGTGTAAATATAAATTTAAGTTGGGGGTTAAGTAAAAATGGTTGAGGTTTTAAACAAATCTAAAGAGAGGATGGGTAATAGGCCCACAAACTTAACCCGTTAAGAATATTATAACACCCCACCTCCGTTAAGGTCACTCTCAAAGGGAATGCCTTAACTTTGATGGAGCGTTTTAGTAGATAGAACAGAATATTACAAGACAGATAAGTAGTACTTGAAAAATTATAACTTTATTACAGCAGAAGCAGAAATAAGTTTGGTTACATCTTTCTAAATCACAATATCAAAACTCAAGTACACAATTATCAGTCTTATACAAAATCCTTCAGAATGTAAAGTTTCAAAGCCATAATCCCCAACATAAACTGCCATGAAAAGATATAGTCAAAGCCAAGCAATACTCCAAGCACTTCAAGCAGAGAGAATCGGAATCAAGCACCTATGTTTCAACCCTGCGCACCTGGGGGGGTGGGTGGGGGATGGAAAGAAAAGGGGCGAAAGCAAACGAGGTCAGACATAAAGTCCAGCGAGTCTAGTGACTTCCAACATATAAACAGATAATATTATCATGACATGTAAATAAAGCTGGATGAGAGATTACATCAACAGGAATAGCAAATATACTTTAAGTTAACAGAAGAAACAGAATGATGTAAACTAAGTTATGTTCCTTACTTACATCTTACTTCTATGCACTAATACTAGTATAACAGGGTTAGGTGTTACCCTAATGTCTAAACTGAAACAGAATCGAAATAGAATAATCTATACAGAAACAGAATGCTAGTAATGGGCCTTCACCACCCCAACAGACAGAAGGTACAGAAGCAGAATACTAATAATGGGACTTTACCACCCCAACATACAGAAGGTACGGAAGCAGAATACTAAAAATGGGCCTTTACCACCCAACTAATGGTCCTTTACCACCCCAACAGACAGAAGGTACGGAAACAGAATCGAAAACGGAATTAGAGACGGAAACAGAATAATCCCTACGGAAACAAAATGTTAGAATCAGGTGTACACTAGTAATGGGCCTTTACCACCCCTACAGACGGTACCACGCAGAAATAGACAGGTGTTACCACCCAACAGAAACAGACGGTACCAACAGAAACAGACAGAACTAAGTGTACCCTAAGTCCTACCCCAAGCGATCGGCTCCGTAATACATAAATACCCTGTGTTGGCCCCGCAGTAGGGTGTATCACTCCCCAAAGTGGCAACCTGTTGGCATAGGCCTATTTACAGATGTCATGGTGTCATACATCCTCAGAGCGGACCGGATCCATGCACGCACATGACCCGGTTGGAACGCACCATCAACACCCCTCGTCATTATTAGAATGAACAGGTGATAATTAGTTTGGTATGCATGCCCGGATCCCTACACAGCATGGGGTCAAAGTTTTTGATACTAGAAAGAGTTATTAACTAACATGGGTCCCAAACAACAGATGACACAAGTATTTCCCCTCCTAACCTTGTGTCTCCAGACTAGCAGATTTCAGATTAACTTGTTTACAAGTTTCAGACATATAGGGTTCAGATTTACTAGTTCATCGATCAGACAATCAAGTTAACAATTTTTCAAACTAACAGATCAGATGTACATTTTTAACAGACTTAAAGATTGTCTAACTTTGTATTGGGCCTACAGATTCATGAAACGGGTTTGTTAAATTCATCAGTCCAGTTGGTTTAACCCTATCCACCTAACACGTTTTAGACGTCATATTTATCTCAGATTTGCATTAATTAAATATTAATGCACATACATCTCACATTAGGCCGGTAGCTTGTGGCCGCTGGATATGCCGGGAGGTTCCGGGCAGACTTCTGCCACAAGCCAGACCTAACCTCGTGTCTAAGCATAGTTTAGTTATGCCTACGACCTTTCACGTTAGACTGACAGTTTGCGGTCGCTGGTTACGCCAGTTGGTTCTGGCAGGCTTCTACCGCAAACGGAGTCTAACCTCGTGTCATAGCCACTTTATTCCATTACAGAAATTATCAGACTAATTATGTCCATTTAGCAGATTTATCTTCTTTACAAGTTACGACAGATTACCCAAAGTTCTATTAACATGTTTTGCTCAATTTTAGATCGAGCCTCCAAATTACAATTATTCAGCTTTTAACAGATTAAGCAATTCAACAAATTTAACAGATAACAGATCTAGCAGATTAGGCAATTTAGCAGATTAGCAGAACAGGCAATTCAACAGATTTAGCAGATTAAACAATTCAGCAGATTAGCAGATTTAAAATTTCTTAAAAATTCTATTTATATATCTTGCCTAATCATAAATTAAGCCTGAACTTACATGCTCAAATCATGGTCATAATTCATAATACAATATATGCCCCAAATTTTTTGTTAAACTTTGCACATTACAGAGCACTCTCTAAAAGCCCCAAATCATGATATGAATTATGCCAAATTATAGCCTTTAATGCCAATATCAAAAAATCCATATTTAGGCGCATTCACATTAATAGTTATCCTATTTTAATATAGGTCTTTACGCCTAAGTTTCATATTCCTTTTTCAAGTCATGAATCGTTATATAAAATATACCCAAAAATCTAGATCTTTAAATTATATCCTCTCAAAATAAGATCTTAATTTTTATATGCATTATGTCCCCAAGTTTCAAGTCGTATGTTATCATTCAATGATTCCTCTTCTTCCAAATCACAGAGTATGCACAAATCTAAATCTAATTTATAACATATGCCCTTTTCTCAAATCAGTCATAGATTAGTCATGTCCAATTATGCATTATTCATTATTTACCCCAAAATTTAGCATTCGTGCGTTAATCTCTTATGAGATTTGGCGCAGGCTCGTAGTAGCCTAGCTATAGAATAGAAAAAAAAAAGAAAGAGAATAGTCACAGAAAAACAGATCTGACAGATAAGAATATGCATAACCTTAGATTCAGATTTATAACCATGTCAAGATCATAATTAAAGTTCATATCTGAAAATAATTGTACTCACAAAAAGGGAACGATTCTTGTATTCTGAAATCTGTATTCCAACACTGAATAGCTCTCCTTTGGTGTAGACTATCGATTAGACTTGAAAATAGTTGTTCCCTTTTAATTCTATTCAAATTGGAAGAAGATGCACTAGTTCTAGCTTAGATTTCTGCAGAGTAGCGACGCCATTATTTTATTTTAATTAGAATAGAGGCAGAGTATAGGCAGAATGAAATTATGTGGAGACAAAGTGAGGTTTGGGGGGTGTTTTTATAGGAGAATAGGGCGATTTAGAGCCTTCAGAATAGTCCAGAAGTCATCAGAACCACCTAGCTCGAAGACAGGTCATCCAACCACTCAGAAGAAGACACGTCATCACAGAACACTCCAGAATTCTATACTGGATCGGTATGGGCGCACTTGGCAGGTGCGCTAGTGTATTTTTGTACTGGCGCGCTTCACAAGTGCGCCAGTGTATTCTGGTCTGTTTCCGGTTTTTCTGCCTAACTTTGTTCATCCATATCTTCTTCATACGGTATCCATTTTATGCAAACTCGGACTCTATCTCAAGTAGAATTTCGAGACGAACGCAATGGCGCAACCTGTTTCCCTTAATTCTTCTCCTAAAAATTAAATATACTTTAATTTGTTATTTATACATTCATAGAAAATACAGGGTGTTACATTCTCCCTTCCTTAAAGGATTTTGTCCCCGAAATCTTCAAGTTAAGCAGAATGTGTCCTACCATCCAATCATCCATCTACTCAACCATCATCCACCAGCATCCATTGTCCTTAGAAAATTCTAATGTAACACCCTACCTCCGTTAAGGTCACTCTCAAAGGGAATGCTCTGGTACCAAATGTAACACCCTACCTCCGTTAAGGTCACTCTCAAAGGGAATGCCTTAACTTTGATGGAGCGTTTTAGTAGACAGAACAGAATATTACAAGACAGATAAGTAGTACTTGAAAAATTATAACTTTATTACAGCAGAAGCAGAAATAAGTTTGGTTACATCTTTCTAAATGACAATACCAAAACTCAAGTACACAATTATCAGTCTTATACAAAATCCTTCAGAATGTAAAGTTTCAAAGCCATAATCCCCAACATAAACTTCCATGAAAAGATAGGGTCAAAGCCAAGCAATACTCCAAGCACTTCAAGCAGAGAGAATCAGAACCAAGCTCCTACTTCTCCACCCTGTGCACCTTGGGGGGGGAGGACGGAAAGAAAAGGGGCGAAAACAAACGAGGTCAGACATAAAGTCTGGCGAGTCCAGTGACTTCCATCATATAAACAGATAATATTATCATGACATGTAAATAAAGCTGGATGAGAGATTACATCAATAGGAATAGAAGATAAACTTTAAGTTAATAGAAGAAACAGAATGATGTAAACCAAGTTATGTTCCTTACTAACATCTTACTTCTCTTCACTAATACAAGTATAACATGGTTATGTGTAACCCTAACGTCTAAACTGAAACAGAACCGAAACAGAATAATCTATACAGAAACAGAATGCTAGTAATGGGCCTTCACCACCCCAACAGACAGAGGGTACAGAAGCAGAATACTAATAATGGGCCTTTACCACCCCAATAGACAGAAGGTACGGAAACAGAATACTAATAATGGGCCTATACCACCCAACTAATGGGCCTTTACCACCCCAACAGACAGAAGCTACGGAAACAGAATCGGAAACAGAATCAGAGGCAGAAACAGAATAATCCCTATGGAAACAGAATGTTAGAATCCGGTGTACACTAGTAATGGGCCTTTACCACCCCTACAGATGATACCACGCAGAAACAGACAGGTGTTACCACCCAACAGAAACAGACGATACCAACAGAAACAGGCAGAAATAAGTGTACCCTAATTCCTACCCCAAGCGATCGGCTCCCTAATACATAAATACCCCGTGTCGGCCCCGCAGTAGGGTGTATCACTCCCTAAAGTGACAACCTATTGGCATAGACCTATTTACAGATTTCACGGTGTCTTACATCCTCAGAGCAGACCGGATCCATGCATGCATATGACCCGGTTGGAACGCACCATCAACACCCCTCGCTATTATCAGAATGAACCGCTTATAATTAGTTCAGTAAGCATGCCCGGACCCCTACATAGCCTGGCGTCAAAGATTTTGATAACAAAAAGGGTTACTGACTAATATGGGTCCCAAACAATAGATGACACAAGTATTTCCCCTCTTAATCTTGTGTCCCCAAACTAGCAGATTTCAGATTAACTTGTTTACAAGTTTCAGACATACAGAGTTCAGATTTACTAGTTCACAGATCAGACAATCAAGTTAACAAGTTTTCAGACTAATGGATCAGATGTACAATTTTAACAGACTTATAGATTGTCTAACTTTGTATTGGGCCTACAGATTCACGAAACAGGTTTGTTAAATTCATCAGTCCAGTTGGTTTAACCCTATCCACCCAACACGTTTTAGACGTCATATTTATCTCAGATTTGCATTAATTAAATATTAATGCACAGACCTCTCACATTAGGTCGGTAGCTTGTGGCCGCTGGATATGCCGGGCGGTTCCGGGCAGACTTCTGCCACAAGCCAGACCTAACCTCGTGTCTAAGCTTATTTTAGTTATGCCTACGACCTCTCACGTTAGACTGACAGTTTGTGGTCACTGTTTAAGCCAGTTGGTTCCGGGCAGGCTTCTACCGCAAACAGAGTCTAACCTCTTGTCATAGCCACTTTATTCCATTACAGAAAATATAAGACTAATTATGTCCATTTAGCAGATTTAACTTCTTTACAAGTTACGACAGATTACCCAAAGTTCTATTAACATGTTTTTCTCAATTTTAGATCGATCCTCCAAATTACAAATATTCATCTTTTAATAGACTAAGCAAATCAACAGATTTAGCAGATAACAGATCTAGCAGATTAGGCAATTTAGCAGATTTGCAGAACAGGCAATTCAACAGATTTAGCAGATTAAGCAATTCAGTGGATTAGCAGATTTAACATTTCTTAAAAGTTCTATTTATATATCTTGCCTAATCATAAATTAAGCCTAAACCTACATGCTTAAATCATGGTCATAATTAATAATACAATATATGCCCCAAATTTTCTTTACACTTTGCACAGTACAGTGCACTCTCTAAAAGCCCCAAATCATGATATGAATTATGCCAAATTATAGCCTTTAATGTCAATATCCAAAAATCCATATTTAGGCGCATTCACATTAATAGTTATCCTATTTTAATATAGGTCTTTACGCCTAAGTTTCATATTCCTTTTTCAAGTCTTGAATCGTTATATAAAATATACCCAAGAATCAAGATCTATAAATTATATCCTCTCAAAATCAGATCTTAATTTTTATATGCATTATGTCCCCAAGTTTCAAGTCATATGTTATCATTCAATGATTCCTCTTCTTCCAAATCATAGAGTATGCACAGATCAAGATCTAATTTACAACATATGTCCTTTTCTCAAATTAGTCACGGATTAATCATGTCCAATTATGCATTATTCATTATTTACCCCAAAATTTAGCGTTCGTGTGTTAATCTCTTATGAGATTTGGTGCAGGCTCGTAGTAGCCTGGCTATAGAAAAAAAAGAAAGAGAATGGTCACAGTAAAACAGATCTGACAGATAAGAATATGCATAAACTCAGATTCAGATTTATAACCATGTCAAGATCATAACTAAAGTTCATATCTGAAAATAACTGTACTCACAAAAAGGGAATGATTCTTGTATTCTGGAATCTGTATTCTGACACTGAATAGCTCTCCTTTGGCATAGAATATCGATTAGATTTGAAAATAGTTGTTCCCTTTTAATTCTATTCAGATTAGAAGAAGATGCACTAGTTCTAGCTTAGATTTCAGCAGAGTAGCGACGTCATTATTTTATTTTAGTTAGAATAGAGGAAGAGTATAGGCAGAATGAAATTGTATAGAGAGAAAGTGAGGTTTGGGGGGTGTTTTTATAGGAGAATAGGGTGATTTAGACCCTTCAGATCAGTCCAGAAGTCATCAGAACCAGCCAGCTCGAAGACAGTTCATCCAGCCACTCAGAAGAAGACACGTCATCACAGAACACTTCAGAATTCTATGCTGGATCGGTATGCGTGCACTTGGCAGGTGCGCCAGTGTATTATTGTACTTGCGCACTTCACAAGTGCGCCAGTGTATTCTGGTCTGTTTCTGGTTTTTCTGCCTTAATTCGTTCGTCCATATCTTCTTCATACGGTATCCGTTTTACGCAAACTCGGACTCTATCTCAAGCAGAATTTTCGAGACGAACGCAATGGCGCAACCAGTTTCCCTTACTTCTTCTCCTAAAAATTAAATATACTTTAATTTTTTACTTATACTCTCATAGAAAATACAGGGTGTTACAATTATGTAATTAAAGACACCTTGTGGTATACATAATCGGTGGAAATAATAAAGTTATGCAATTAAAGACACCTCTTAGGGCAAACATAACTTGTAAAAGTAATAGGGTTATGTAATTAAAGACACCTATAGGTAAGCATAACCAGTTGGAAGATTAGGTGTTATGTATTAAAGACACCTATAGGTTAGCATAACCGGTAGAAATAAATAAGGCTATGTAACTAAAGACACCTAGTGGTATACATAGCCAGTGAAAAGCTAGTGGGGGATACAAGACAAAGGGGACAACTTGTATCATATTGTGTGGGACCCATTTCAGTCAGTAACCCGGAGTAGGTAGTATTAAACAAATTATTCCATAATAGGCCGAGAAGGGGCATGCTTACTGACTGATTGTAAGAGATCCAACGTGGAAGACGGTGTGGGTGGCGCAAACCGACCAGGCCATGCGCTTGCATGAGCCGGGCAGAGGTGGATAAGATGACTGTGACACCTGTACATATGGTTATGCACATTGTTACGATGAGGGGTTGCCACTTTAGGAAGTGATACCTCCTACTGTGGGGCCAGCACAAGGTATCTACGAGGGTTAGGGAGCCGATTGATCAGGGTAGTGGTTAGGATACATTTGGACGTATACCTAAGTCAACCACCTTAAAGTTGAAGGGATCATCTCTTTCTGGAAATACTAGTACCAATGCAGAGTAATCATTAGTGAGGCATGTACACCTTGTCTTACTTACCTTGTCACACCTGCCATTTATGTAGTGATCTCTCTCTTATCCACTTTATATGCCTATCATGTTATGTAACAACCCGTGTTTTTATAACGTGTAATAACCATAAATCATGGCAGAATTAATTTTTAAATAAGAATTGAGGGAAAAGGGTTGCGCCATTGCGTTCGCCTCGAAATTCTGCTTGGAAACGAGTCCGAGTTTTCGAAAATCGGAGTCCGTATGACCAAGTTATGACCATTCAAAGTTTTCAGAAATTTTCAATTTCAAAACAAACTCAATTCGAATTCAAAAATTCGAATTTCAGACCTCCAAATGGATTGGGTGGGAAATTTCCCGCCCAGAACCAGGTCGACCTGGGGGTCGACTATGTAGTCGACCTGGGGGTCGACTATGTAGTCGACCTACCCAGGACCAGGTCGACCATAGTGTCGACCTGGGGGTCGACCTGGTGCCCGAGCCCATTTTTGAAGTTGGATTCACTCTGATGTATTTGGCCTCGTTTCTGTCCACATTCGTTGACCTGACCCTATAAATACAGCCCTTAACACCAGTCTCTCTACACCAAATTTCTTTCTGACCTTATGCTACTCTGATTCTGGTTGAAAAGTTTGAGAGAGGGACTGCTTCTTCTACGTTGAGACTGCGTTAAGGGAATTTCTATTAGGACTTGACTAAGCATATTCAACATCGACTCTCTTTTTCTAGTTCTCGAACCACGATCTGTAAGCCCCAGTTATTTTTAGATTTAAACTGTAAATGTAATATGAATATAATGTAAAATTGAAATTGGACCTATGTATGATGACCGTTTTACATCCATTCTTGTTCATCTTGAATCTTGACTCTTGAATATTATTATGACATTGATTTGGGGCCTATTCATGTTGTAAATCAAAAGAAACCCCTCTTATTATCACGTTGAATCTGTTATTAGTCACATGTTTATAACTATCACCTTATGACAGTCGTTACCATGACTATACTATCACCTTATGTCAATTGTATCATGACTATACTATCACCTTATGACAGTCGTTACCATGACTATACTATCACCTTGTGAAAACTGTTATTTTGACTAGTACCTTATCTTGCTAGAGTTGGAATCTTTATGTTTGAGGCCAATATTTCATATGCCAGTAATGTTTTAATCTTTTATTTCAAGTCATATCATGCTATGCTAGTAATCACTTTTGCCACACTATACACGTTCCTTTTTATGTTATTCCCTGCTAGATTTATTTGTATCGATTCGAACTTACGTGCGATGGGAATACGGTTTGGGTAGACTAGGTAAAACATAAATTAGCTTTAACTTGAACATGAACGTTATTATGACTTGAACCTGAATATGGACATGAACTTGACACGATTTGACATGAAACATGACCTGAAAACTTGACAAGAACCTAGATATGAAAATTTGTACATGGGCATGACAATTAGACAACTTGAAAATGGCCAACTCGAGGTTGGGTTGAGTTTGAAGTGTAAATCTGCCCGGAACCGCCCGGCAAATCCAGTGGCTGCAAACAATAGGATCCAATGTGGGTAGTTGGTCATATTGCATGTAAAAACCCGAGGTTAGACTATGTTGTGGTGTAAATCTGCCCGGAACCGCCCGGCAAATCCAGTAACCACAACAGTTAGTCTAATGTGAGAGGTTGGCATGCACTAATGAATTAATGCCACATGATAGGGTTAAGTCATGAACCACTTGAATATACTTAACCAACTTGACACGATGACTTAATAGGGTTAAGTCATGAACTGCTTGAACACACTTAACCAACTTGATACACGATCTGGACAGGGTTAAGTCACGAATTTGAATGACAACACTTAACCCATTAGAAACCCTAGTTATGCGGTCCTTTTCAGCAGTAACCCACTTAGATGTATCACGATACCCTGGGACTAGGCAGGGTGGGGCACGATTACTGGGCTAATTGTAAGCGACCAGAACGACGGCTGAGTAGGTGCGCCATTGTAGGTTCAGGCTGGCTATGGTCGTGCACATAGTCCAGAGTTGAAAAAGCAGGCATTGGGCACCCGTAGATTTACACTGTGCATGCTTGATTCCTGTCGGTGATTGGCACCATAGGACTTGATACACCCTATGGTGGACCTAGCACAAGTAACTACATTTCAGCATAGGGCCGTATGACACAGACACATAACGAGCTAGGACTTGTAGGGAGCCGATCGATTAATAGATCATACCGTAGGACCCCGTAATGGGTCACTTCATGACACTGGTCTAAGGGATCATTTCATGGTTAACACTTGACAAGGGTTAGAATACTAGTACAGTGGGTGCAGCGAACCTTGAATATGCGATGCCAGACTTGACTTATCTTGTTATCTTAATTATCCAACTAGTTATGTTATCATCCTTATGTTTAATTCCAGTTTTCACATATCATGTTACCTTTACTAGTTTTCATACTGAAAGTCACTAGGGCTTACCAGTCTTTATGACTGACCCTTTTTCTTTCGTTTCTCCCCCAGGTTTTCAGGGAGGAAACACTAGCTCTTAGCTTGGATTTAGCTTGCTTTCTGACAGCTCATGTACGGTTTGGTCTTGGGCTATGCTATGGCTGCTCCTGCTATTTATGGGGAATAATTTACTTTTGTTTTAAGTTTATGCTTCTTTATTATGAACTGGATGTAATGGAATAATTTGTATTTTGGATATATGAGCTTGTGACTCTTTTCTGGAAAATAATAAAAAGTTGGTTCTTAATTTCTACCGCTGCTTTATTTATGTTCTGCCTTGTGATATCTCTGTGCATGTTTACCTAGATAATACTCCACCAAAACTAGTGCATTCCCTTTGTGAGTGACCCTAGCGGAGGTGGGGTGTTACAATTTGGTATCAGAGCAGAAGGTTACCAGGCTGGGCAAAAGTTTTAAAAAACCTTCTGAAACTATTTTCAAAACCATTTATAAAGAAGCATTTTTCAAGAAAAGTTTTATGTTTAAAAAGGTTATTCCCCAAGAAGCCATTAGCACTTTCCTTTGTTTCCTCATTTGAATCTTTTCTTTTCGTTTTTCAGCATGGACGATCTTAACCTTCCTGAGGGAATACCTGTGCCTGGATGGTTTCGAAGGTACTTAGAAGCCAGGGCCAACGACGCGGGCACGGCAGACATCCCTCCTCCTCCCCCAGTGGCTGCGGTTCCTCCTCCTCTTGGTACCGCCTTAGCCAAAATATGCAAAGACTTTAAAGCGATGGGCGGCAAGAACTTCGTTGGAACTGAAACCTTTGTTGAGGCACGAAACTGGCTAAAGGAGACAGAAGACTTGTTTATTATCTTTGATATGGAGGACCATAGGAAAGTTCATTTGGCAGCATGGTTGCTGAAAGAGGAAGCTGCATTTTGGTGGGAAGTCACCAACGCTACCAGGCCAGTTGAGGCTTGGGCAGACTTTAGAGAAATGTTTGGGCTTAAATTCCTATTGTCAGCAGAGGAGAACCTTCAGAGGGAGAGGTTCCTAGCACTCAAGCAAGGAGATATGTCTGTGAGGGAGTACGTGAATAAGTTTAATCAGCTTGCCCGGTTCGGTTTGGATTTGGTCAACACAGCCCAGAAAAAGGCTGTACGCTTTGCTCGAGGATTGAACGAGCCACTACATAGCTTGGCCCTAACTCATATACCCATGGGGGCGACCTTTGAAAGCTTGGTGGATATGGATCTACTTCATGAGGAAGACAAGAATAGCAAGAAGGAGGTTAAGCCTAACGAGACTCAGAATAAGAAAGCTGACTTCAAGAAGGGGAACAACAAGAATAATAAGAATAACAAGAGCAACAACAAATCATGTGAGACGAGGAAGTGCAACTTCTGTGGTATTACTGGACATCTAGCTAAAGACTGTAGAAGGAAGAAGAGGAAGTTGAGTGAATGCTTTCATTGTGGAGATACTGGACACATCAGCAAGGATTTCCCTAAGAAGCAAGGGCAGGGGCAAGGGCAGACCCAGCGAGCAGGACCTTCTGGAGGGCAGTTGCATGCTCTCAACACCACTCCAGCTCTTGACCGAGGTAGTAATATTTCCATAGAAAGCCTTGTTTACATCTCTGACTTTCCTGTTTGAACCTTATTTGACTCTGGCGCTTCGCGTACTTTTATTTCTTCTGATATTGTTGAAAATCTGCACCTAAGTACTAGTCTGGTTGAGGATCCCGTTATAGTTTCAAATCCAATTGGGGGCTCCACCCATTTATCTATGATGTGTGTGGATTTGAGGATCTCTATCTTAAGCGTAGAATTCACGTGTAATGCTTATGTTCTCGGATTCATGGGATACGGTTTGATCCTAGGTATGGATTGGCTGTCTGATTATGGAGCCATTCTTGATTGTGAACGAAGGTTAGTGAGGCTCATGACTCGCCTTGGTAATACCCTTGAAATTTCGTGTTACCCTAAGGGTCCGGTCATGTTATGTTACCTTGAATCCCTTGACTCGTCCGACGATAATTTGCAATCTGTAAGGGTGGTCCGAGAATATCCAGATGTCTTTGATAAAGTGAGGGGATTACCTCCTAAACGCGAGATAGAGTTCCAAATTTATCTTGTTGATAATGCCAAGCCAGTTTCATTGCCCGTTAGGCACATGGCCCCACAAGAAAGAAGAGAGCTCAGTAAACAAATCAACGAGTTTCTTGAGAAAAATTTCATAAGACGAAGCATTTCTGAATGGGGTGCTCAGGTGGTATTCGCTACAAAGGCGGATGGATCGCTTCGTCTGTGCGCAGATTATCGTGAGTTAAACAAGCTGACGAAAAAGAATAGGCACCCGCTACCAAGAATCGACGATTTGTTTGACCAACTTGTGGAGGCATCTGTTTTCTCTCAACTAGATCTAGCCACAGGATTCCATCAGCTTAGAGTGGCTGAGGATAGCATTGACAAAACTGCGTTTAGGACTCCAGATGGGTTCTTCGAATGGCTCGTCATGCCGTTTGGGCTAACAAATGCACCCGCATACTTTGTAGATTTGATGAGTAGGGTGTTTTGGGAGTTCCTTAACAAGTTTGTGGTAGTTTTCGTGGATGATATTTTGATCTTCTCAAAAGATGAAGAAGAGCATGCTAGGCATCTCAAGGAAGTCATGGAAACGCTTAGAGCACACCAGTTAAAGGCTAAGTTCTCCAAATGCCATTTTTGGAGGAAGGAAGTTCGGTTCCTTGGACATGTAGTTTCTAAGCAAGGCATAGCCGTGGACCCCGCAAAGGTAGTTGCGGTACAGGACTGGAAAATTCCTAAGAATGCAACGGAGGTGAGGAGCTTTCTCGGTTTGGCGGGCTACTACAGGAAGTTCATTAAGGACTTCGCTAAGATTTCAGCCCCTCTTACCAAATTAACAAAGAAGAACCTACCTTTTGCATGGGACATAGAATGTGACGCTACTTTTCAGAGACTTAAGAGAGCCCTCACCACAGCTCCAGTTTTGGCATTACCCGATGGAGGTAAGATGTTTACCGTGTACACTGATGCATGTGGCATGGTGTTAGGCGCAGTCCTAATGCAGGAAGGAAGAGTAATATGCTATGGGGGCAGACAACATTAAGTTCATGAGAAAAACTATCCCACGCATGACTTGGAGTTGGCCGCGATTGTCTTTGCACTTAAAGCGTGGCGCCAATATCTTCTAGGGGAGAGGTTCGAGCTGTATACCGACCACAAATCGCTTAAGTACCTCTTCTCACAGAAAGACTTGAATCTGAGACAACGGCGGTGGATGGAATTCTTGGCATCATATGACTTCGATATAGCTTATACTCCTGGCAAGGGTAATGTAGTGGTGGACGCGCTAAGTAGAAAAAGGTTGACTTTGAGCCCCTTGTTTGTTGAAATGAAAAGCCTTGAGTTTATAGCAACCTTTGATTTTACACCTGTTGTTGAGTCACTGACTGCTATGTTTGCATCTCTTGAGTTAAGACCTACACTTCTAGACCAAGTAGGGACTTCACAGAAGGAAGACCCACATATAGTTGAAATCATGGACAAGCAGATTAGGGGTGAGATGTCGAGTCACCTCAGTAGGTATGCCATAGATGACAAGGGATGGCTAAGGTGCGATGGAAGGCTATGTGTCCCACAAGTAGGAGACTTAGTAAGGAGAGTTCTCGAAGAAGCGCACCACTCGAAGATGTCTATACATCCCGGAGGGGATAAGATGTACAGGGATATGAAACGCATGTTCTTTTGGGTTGGAATGAAGAAGGACGTGGCAGAGTTCATTTCGAAGTGCATGGTGTGCCAACAAGTAAAGGCCGAGTAGAAGAAGCCTGGTGGGCTATTACATCCTTTGGAGGTTCCGCAATGGAAATGGGAGAGTATCTCGATGGATTTCGTGGATGGGCTGCCTAGGTCTAGGAAGGGAAATACTAGCATATAGGTCATAGTTGATAGACTCATGAAAAGTGCTCACTTCATTCTAGTGAAAAGCAAGAGAACCGCATCAGGGCTAGCGTCTATTTACCTTCAAGAGATAGTACGGTTGCATGGAGTTCCTTCTAGTATAGTTAGTGATCGCGACCCGATTTTCACTAGCCAGTTTTGGAATAGTCTGCAAGAAGCAATGGGAACACGACTGAACTTGAGCACGTCCTATCACCCATAGACAGATGGACAAACCGAAAGGGTAAATAGGGTACTAGAAGATCTCCTGAGGCTATGTATTCTTGACTTTGGTGGTACTTGGGAAGACAACCTTCCTCTCATGGAGTTTGCGTATAATAATAGTTACCAACCTAGCATCGGAATGGCACCGTTCGAAGCACTGTATGGAAGGCCGTGCAAGTCACCAACTTGTTGGTGGGAGACAATAGACAGACTTATACTTGGGCCGACATGATAAGGGACACTTCTGAGAAGATTGAGTTGATACGAAGATGGTTGAAAACGGCCCAAGATAGGCAGAAATCTTATGCGGACCAGAGAAGGACAGACCTAGAGTTCGAAGTCGGAGATATGGTCTTTATAAAAGTTTCTCCATTACGCAATGTAGTTCATTTTGGAGCAGTTGGAAAGATAGCACCAAGATTTGTAGGACCGTTCCCCATCACTGAGCAGATGGCCTATAAGGTAGACTTACCTGAGAAGCTGGCTGGGGTGCACAACGTCTTTCACGTCTCGCATCTCCTGAAGTGTTTGCATGAGTCAGCCGAAGTGGTTGAGCCAAGCATCCTTGAAGACGTAGAGGTGGAAAAAGAAGCGACATTGAGGCGAGTTCCGATTCATATCTTAGGAACGGAGATTAAGAAGCTAAGGAATCGAGAAGTCTAGCTAGTTAAAGTGCAGTGGAGTGAAACACAAGAAGACGCAACTTGGGAAACCGAAGAGAAGATACGCGCGCTCTGCCCATTTCTTTTTGAGGGTACATTCTCGATCTCTTTTTCCTTGAAAACCTTTTCGTATCATGCTTCTAATATCTACGTTTGTCTTGTTCTCTTCTCGATCTTATCTTGAGAACCTTAGGTAGAACCATATGGATGTAAACATGTGATTGAAACATGTTATGGTTGATGTTTGCAAATGGTTGCAAGTGGTTGCATGACACACATTAGGCACTAGATCGGCTCAGGCACATTTTCATGTTGCACATGCATGAGTGCTAATACTTGTACATGGATGGAACTTGTTATGCTATCACTTGGATGTTGCATATGGTTGAATGTTTGTGCACTCATGTAGAGATTATGAACTATGCTAGGAATTTGCATACATGTTGGATTCATGACACTAACATATTTTGCATTAAGGAGGTTTACTGAATCAGTAACCGCCTGATCTTTTGCATTAGATAAGTACATATACACACTTTTTCTGCATATGTTCATACAACACTAGAAGTCTTTTAAGGACAATGGTTGACTATGGATGATGCTTTGAGTAGATGGATGATTGGATGGTAGGACA
Organism: Allium sativum; assembly: GCA_030737875.1. Taxonomy (NCBI): domain Eukaryota; kingdom Viridiplantae; phylum Streptophyta; class Magnoliopsida; order Asparagales; family Amaryllidaceae; genus Allium; species Allium sativum. Next base: position 330,117,606 of record CM060926.1, read on the forward strand.
CATCCTCCCTAACTTAGAGATTTCGGGGGACGAAATCCTTTAAGGGGGGAGAATGTAACAACCCGTGTTTTTATAACGTGTAATAACCATAAATCAAGGCAGAATTAATTTTTAAAATAAGAATCAAGGGAAACGGGTTGCGCCATTGCGTTTGTCTCGAAATTCTGCTTGGAAACGAGTCCAAGTTTTCGAAAATCGGAGTCCGTAAGACCAAGTTATGACCATTGAAAGTTTTCAGAAATTTTCAAGTTAAAAAAAGACTCAATGCGAATTAAAAAATTCGAATTTCAAACCTCCAAATGGACTGGGCGGGAAATTTCAAACCTCCAAATGTACAAAGGTGCTAGATTTATGCCCTACGAAAAGCAGAGGATGTGGTAAGCAGCATGCTAGCAAAAGGCTTAATCCTGGGCATAGTCGCGGTCGACAAAGAAAAAGCATTTGATGGAAAACACCAAATTATGCCGATCATGGCTTCAAAAGTGGCAACCCTTGACCAAAAGACAGGATTTAGAGACAAAATAACAACATGGGATACAAATGTGAATGAAAAAGTGAAAGAAATGAACCAGAAGTATCAGGTTTACGAAAAGACGAAACAAGCATTAACAACAACTGAGCAAAGGGTACCAGATGCTGGAAACGCCATACTGGAGAATAAGTACGTAATGGATGGAGCAGCTTGGGTTACTGGGGCTTTTAAAAAAACTACCAAGGTTGCAGCTGATTTGGGAACAGAATTGAAGAAGAAGGTCGGTAGCGAACCTATGTATGAAACTGCACCTGTGATAAAGAACATTGTGGATCAGAACAAGAAGCCCCTTACGGTTGAAGGATTGATTCTATGATTCAGTTTATGATTGTTTTGGACTTGAAATTTCTTATATACAAAAGTCAATGAATGTAATAGGAACTGGATTATGCTTTTCCGTTCCTTTACATATGATACAGGAATTTCTGCTACGTAAATATATGGAAACGTATTTTTACATTTTTTTAGTATTCTGCTTGCATACTATCACCATTAAAAATGATGGATGAGTAATTCAATTGTAGGAATGAAAGGTAAGTCATATTAAAAAAAATTGTATTTGCACATGTTGCATCCACATTCATGCAAGTATCAGTAATAAACAAAGTACGAATTTTTTTCCTTAGTCTGTTACTTTTTTTCCATGCATGGCTGATGTAATATGAAACAACAAAGCTAGGAAAAAAAGGATTATATAACTAGGACAAATTTGTTGAGTGCATCAATCTATGTTGACTGTATGTAGGGGAGGGGTGGTTTTTCTAGACGATAGAGAGTAACATTTTTTTTCTCCAATATGATTGATTTGGTTGTTGTGTGTGCATGTCATTTCTTTTAACATGCTCCACATTTTTACGAATGACATTACAAATTGGACTTCTGAGTGTAGTGATATTAGCATGCCTATTCATACGCATGGTGGAAGGGGTATTTGTGAATTTGACAGAAAATTCATACTAACAAAAATGAAAGAATTTCAACATTACGTAATCTAAGTAGACAAGTTAAACTGAAACAAATTCATGAAATTTTATACAAGATAATAAAATGAATTTGACAGAAAATTGAGATTGGGCAATCTTGGGATCGTGACAACTAAATATTAGTAGAAGAACTAACTTATAATGTCAGTGTAAAGTTAAAATTCAATAACCTACCACTCACAAATCAAAATTCTTGAACATGGTTTCGAAGTACACAGTTGATGGAAATTCTACATATAATTCCCTTTAATTTTGAAAATCCTTGCGGTCGACCATTAATGAAATTGGAATTGATTTTGATGTATAATAACCTAAGTTATATTCAACTATATGTCAACATGCTACGTGCTAAGAAGAACATGTATTCTAACTATATATGAATAGCATCAACATTTACATACAACATTAAAGGTAGAAATGCCACACTTTAAAAATGAATCACATTTGTCTATAACTTCATGCAGTAAGTATGCATTGCATCTTCGGTAATTTATATCACCTACACCAAAATGTATGTCCAACACATTATTAAATCAAACATCTACCTTAACTACACTAAAAGCATTGTCACATAACTACCCGTGTGTGAAGCATGGGTTCCAACCTAGTTATTTGCCTATTTACTAAATTCTTTTGTAAAGAGTACATCTTGTTAGAATTAACAAAAATAATCTGAAAATTCAGGTCTAGATTTAGTTCCCCTCCCAAACATCATAAAAGTATCATAATGACAAGATTTTAGATTATATCTTTCATGACCAAAAGTTAGTTCGAGTGCTAAATTCTTCTATTTAATAACACTATGAAAATAAGAATGTGAAGATGAAATGTGAATATCTAACTTGATGAATATCACTGCACACGTAGGGCATTATCCATATTCTAATAACCATAAGTAGTTGTTAAATTACCCAGAAAACACAGAGTAAATCCAAAAATCAAATGTGGAGACCACAATCATTCATGCTGAGCAATGGACAATGAAAATAAACTTGATTATAATCACGGATTAGGTGCGAAACACCAAAAATGGATATGCCAAAAATTAGTTAACACTTTCCACATATGTATGTTAATTTAGATTGCTTAACTGATAAAACAATGAAAAATATATAAGAAAGTTTGCAGTACCTTTCATGGCCATTCAAATTAGAGAGTTACGGATCGGCTGCTGACGATGAAAGAATTTGACAGTTGCAGGTCTAGGGTTTTGCGATTATATATTAAGATTAGGGATTTTAAGATCGGCTCTCTTCTGGAGGCGATAAAGTAGAAAAAGAAGAAAAGGGATGTTTTCTGATGGAAAAGGCAAAAGCACGTACTTTTAGTTCTCGCGCAAAATAATTTTAGCACCTGCCTTTCCTACAGCATTGACACACGAGAATTATTTTTTAAATAGCATTGGATACCATCTGCTCCAGAGCATGCGAACAGAATTGAAAAAAATGCTGTTTATTTTTTATATAAATCTTATTTTGTTGTAGTGCAAGGACTAGGATGGGACATGATAGTATTTGATTCATTGTGGATAGGGGTGAGCAGTATTTGGTTAAGTCAAATAAACGAACCAAAGCAATTTATTTTGGTTGGTTTGGTTTGGTTTTGAAATTAGATCGACTTATAATCGATTCAAAAAAATATTTATTTTGGTTATCAGTTTAATAAAATTAACCGAACTTTTATTATATTTTCAAAATTATTGATATTATAATAAATATTTTATGTTAGATTAGATATCCAAGTAAATTTTAATCATCACATATGTGTAAAAATCACTTTTATAAAGCATAAGAATCATAAATAATAATACTCTAATCATATATTTATGATTTATTTTGTATTATAGTTAATATTACAAGCATAAGGTCTAAAATAGTTTTAGTTTGGTTAAAACGGATAACCAACCAAACCAACTAAACTTAATTTGGTAGGTTAGGTTTGGTTTTCATTTTTATCGCTTTTAGTTTGGTTTGACAATTTTCTTCATCGGATAAAATAAACCAACCAAACGCTCAACCTAATTATGGATAGGTTAACCAAGAGTGTCAGCTAAGGGTGTTAAATGGGCTGGTTTGGGTTGGTTATGAATGGGTTATTTGAAAATTAATCCAACCCATTATAACCATTTATTAAATGGGTAAATCCAACCCAATGCGTCAATTTAATGGGTCAAACCAACCCAACCCACCTAACCCATTATGATTGAAATTATTTTAAATAACAAACATTGAGCTATCAAAAATGTCATTTCATTTCACGCTTGCAATAATAGACCCATGAAGTTAAACCATATAGACTGCAACAACAGTAGCATTTTATTTAAACCAATTTTCGGTATAGAACCATATCACGTAAAATGGAAACCAGTCAAACTGCAACATTTGCAGCATTTACCTAGCACCAATTGAAATATCATTAAAGAATAAGAACTTTCGCAATATCTAATATTACAATAATCAAGATGTAACACCCCGTAATTTTAACAAACATTAAGAAGATAAACTAAAGAATACTTAATTAAATATAAGAAATTTAGTAAAATGGATTATGCCTTTGCGCTCATCTCGAAATTCTGCTTAAGATAGACTCTGGGTTTTCGTAAAATGGACATCACATGAAGAAGATATTAAGGTCTGGAGTTTATAAATATATAAGCTAAATATATATAAATTAACATCCCAGAAAATTATAAATCGAAGGTAGGACAACGCGGCAATCAGACCATTGGGGGTCGACCCTAGCTCTAGGTGTGTTGACCCATGGGTCAACACCATAAAGGTGGTGTCGACACATAGGACGACACCCCAGATCCGAACTAGATTAATTCCTGTGTACATGGACATAATTCTTGGCTAGATTAGTTGACCCTATGCTATAAATAGGACCTTATATCCATTGGTTTATTCATCTAATTTAATAGTGACAATGAGTGCTGCTTCAACATAGTTTGATCTAGCCTATTTCTTCTTCAACAATCATGTTATTCATATTCAGAAATCTGTGTGCTATAGCATCTGCGATTAACTCTCTATTCTTTAAGATCCAATCATAGTGAGACTATGTTATTTTTAGATCTAAACATTTAAAACTTAATCTGTGTACAAATAACTAGTACACAGATTAACTTTTAAATGTACACAGATTAAACTAGTACACAGATTAACTAGTACACAGATTAACTTTTAAATGTTTAGATCTAAAAATAACATAGTCTCACTATGATTGGATCTTAAAGAATAGAGAGTTAATCGCAGATGCTGTAGCACACAGATTTCTGAATATGAATAACATGATTGTTGAAGAAGAAATAGGCTAGATCAAACTATGTTGAAGCAGCACTCATTGTCACTATTAAATTAGATGAATAAACCAATGGATATAAGGTCCTATTTATAGCGTAGGGTCAACTAATCTAGCCAAGAATTCTGTCCATGTACACAGGAATTAATCTAGTTCGGATCTGGGGTGTCGTCCTATGTGTCGACACCACCTTTATGGTGTTGACCCATGGGTCAACACCCCTAGAGCTAGGGTCGACCCCCAATGGTCTGATTGCCGCGTTGTCCTACCTTCGATTTATAATTTTCTGGGATGTTAATTTATATATATTTAGCTTATATATTTATAAACTCCAGACCTTAATATCTTCTTCATGTGATGTCCATTTTAAAAAAACCCAGAGTCTATCTTAAGCAGAATTTCGAGATGAGCGCAAAGGCATAATCCATTTTACTAAATTTCTTATATTTAATTAAGTATTCTTTAGTTTATCTTCTTAATGTTTGTTAAAATTACGGGGTGTTACATCTTGATTATTGTAATATTAGATATTGCGAAAGTTCTTATTCTTTAATGATATTTCAATTGGTGCTAGGTAAATGCTGCAAATGTTGCAGTTTGACTGGTTTCCATTTTACGTGATATGGTTATATACCGAAAATTGGTTTAAATAAAATGCTACTGTTGTTGCAGTCTATATGGTTTAACTTCATGGGTCTATTATTGCAAGCGTGAAATGAAATGACATTTTTGATAGCTCAATGTTTGTTATTTAAAATAATTTCAATCATAATGGGTTAGGTGGGTTGGGTTGGTTTGACCCATTAAATTGACGCATTGGGTTGGATTTACCCATTTAATAAATGGTTATAATGGGTTGGATTAATTTTCAAATAACCCATTCATAACCAACCCAAACCAGCCCATTTAACACCCTTAGCTGACACTCTTGGTTAACCTATCCATAATTAGGTTGAGCGTTTGGTTGGTTTATTTTATCCGATGAAGAAAATTGTCAAACCAAACTAAAAGCGATAAAAATGAAAACCAAACCTAACCTACCAAATTAAGTTTAGTTGGTTTGGTTGGTTATCCGTTTTAACCAAACTAAAACTATTTTAGACCTTATGCTTGTAATATTAACTATAATACAAAATAAATCATAAATATATGATTAGAGTATTATTATTTATGATTCTTATGCTTTATAAAAGTGATTTTTACACATATGTGATGATTAAAATTTACTTGGATATCTAATCTAACATAAAATATTTATTATAATATCAATAATTTTGAAAATATAATAAAAGTTCGGTTAATTTTATTAAACTGATAACCAAAATAAATATTTTTTTGAATCGATTATAAGTCGATCTAATTTCAAAACCAAACCAAACCAACCAAAATAAATTGCTTTGGTTCGTTTATTTGACTTAACCAAATACTGCTCACCCCTATCCACAATGAAACAAATACTATCATGTCCCATCCTAGTCCTTGCACTACAACAAAATAAGATTTATATAAAAAATAAACAGCATTTTTTTCAATTCTGTTCGCATGCTCTGGAGCAGATGGTATCCAATGCTATTTAAAAAATAATTCTCGTGTGTCAATGCTGTAGGAAAGGCAGGTGCTAAAATTATTTTGCGCGAGAACTAAAAGTACGTGCTTTTGCCTTTTCCATCAGAAAACATCCCTTTTCTTCTTTTTCTACTTTATCGCCTCCAGAAGAGAGCCGATCTTAAAATCCCTAATCTTAATATATAATCGCAAAACCCTAGACCTGCAACTGTCAAATTCTTTCATCGTCAGCAGCCGATCCGTAACTCTCTAATTTGAATGGCCATGAAAGGTACTGCAAACTTTCTTATATATTTTTCATTGCTTTATCAGTTAAGCAATCTAAATTAACATACATATGTGGAAAGTGTTAACTAATTTTTGGCATATCCATTTTTGGTGTTTCGCACCTAATCCGTGATTATAATCAAGTTTATTTTCATTGTCCATTGCTCAGCATGAATGATTGTGGTCTCCACATTTGATTTTTGGATTTACTCTGTGTTTTCTGGGTAATTTAACAACTACTTATGGTTATTAGAATATGGATAATGCCCTACGTGTGCAGTGATATTCATCAAGTTAGATATTCACATTTCATCTTCACATTCTTATTTTCATAGTGTTATTAAATAGAAGAATTTAGCACTCGAACTAACTTTTGGTCATGAAAGATATAATCTAAAATCTTGTCATTATGATACTTTTATGATGTTTGGGAGGGGAACTAAATCTAGACCTGAATTTTCAGATTATTTTTGTTAATTCTAACAAGATGTACTCTTTACAAAAGAATTTAGTAAATAGGCAAATAACTAGGTTGGAACCCATGCTTCACACACGGGTAGTTATGTGACAATGCTTTTAGTGTAGTTAAGGTAGATGTTTGATTTAATAATGTGTTGGACATACATTTTGGTGTAGGTGATATAAATTACCGAAGATGCAATGCATACTTACTGCATGAAGTTATAGACAAATGTGATTCATTTTTAAAGTGTGGCATTTCTACCTTTAATGTTGTATGTAAATGTTGATGCTATTCATATATAGTTAGAATACATGTTCTTCTTAGCACGTAGCATGTTGACATATAGTTGAATATAACTTAGGTTATTATACATCAAAATCAATTCCAATTTCATTAATGGTCGACCGCAAGGATTTTCAAAATTAAAGGGAATTATATGTAGAATTTCCATCAACTGTGTACTTCGAAACCATGTTCAAGAATTTTGATTTGTGAGTGGTAGGTTATTGAATTTTAACTCTACACTGACATTATAAGTTAGTTCTTCTACTAATATTTAGTTGTCACGATCCCAAGATTGCCCAATCTCAATTTTCTGTCAAATTCATTTTATTATCTTGTATAAAATTTCATGAATTTGTTTCAGTTTAACTTGTCTACTTAGATTACGTAATGTTGAAATTCTTTCATTTTTGTTAGTATGAATTTTCTGTCAAATTCACAAATACCCCTTCCACCATGCGTATGAATAGGCATGCTAATATCACTACACTCAGAAGTCCAATTTGTAATGTCATTCGTAAAAATGTGGAGCATGTTAAAAGAAATGACATGCACACACAACAACCAAATCAATCATATTAGAGAAAAAAAATGTTACTCTCTATCGTCCAGAAAAACCACCCCTCCCCTACATACAGTCAACATAGATTGATGCACTCAACAAATTTGTCCTAGTTATATAATCCTTTTTTTCCTAGCTTTGTTGTTTCATATTACATCAGCCATGCATGGAAAAAAAGTAACAGACTAAGGAAAAAAATTCGTACTTTGTTTATTACTGATACTTGCATGAATGTGGATGCAACATGTGCAAATACAATTTTTTTTAATATGACTTACCTTTCATTCCTACAATTGAATTACTCATCCATCATTCTTAATGGTGATAGTATGCAAGCAGAATACTAAAAAAATGTAAAAATACGTTTCCATATATTTACGTAGCAGAAATTCCTGTATCATATGTAAAGGAACGGAAAAGCATAATCCAGTTCCTATTACATTCATTGACTTTTGTATATAAGAAAATTCAAGTCCAAAACAATCATAAACTGAATCATAGAATCAATCCTTCAACCGAAAGGGGCTTCTTGTTCTGATCCACAATGTTCTTTATCATAGGTGCAGTTTCATACATAGGTTCGCTACCGACCTTCTTCTTCAATTCTGTTCCCAAATCAGCTGCAACCTTGGCAGTTTTTTTAAAAGCCCCAGTAACCCAAGCTGCTCCATCCATTACGTACTTATTCTCCAGTATGGCGTTTCCAGCATCTGGTACCCTTTGCTCAGTTGTTGTTAATGCTTGTTTCGTCTTTTCGTAAACCTGATACTTCTGGTTCATTTCTTTCACTTTTTCATTCACATTTGTATCCCATGTTGTTATTTTGTCTCTAAATCCTGTCTTTTGGTCAAGGGTTGCCACTTTTGAAGCCATGATCGGCATAATTTGGTGTTTTTCATCAAATGCTTTTTCTTTGTCGACCGCGACTATGCCCAGGATTAAGCCTTTTGCTAGCATGCTGCTTACCACATCCTCTGCTTTTCGTAGGGCATAAATCTAGGACCAGGTCCTTTGTACAGCAACTACCAAATCAAGCATTGTTGCACCAGAAAGAAGTATAGCTGTATCTGCACCCTGTGTATCTCTAAATGTAACATAAGCTATTTTGTGACTTTTCATCATCGCTTTTCATTTCAACATATTCTATATCACTGGAGAAGGAAGAGAACTCCTTAATATCTTGTTTAGATGCACCAAGTGAAACATTGCTGACCTTTACCGTCCTTGCCGCCATGTCGATTGTCAAAAGTTCAAAAACCCTAGAAATGCTCTGATCTTTGTGAAAGAATCTGAAAGTTCTCTCTTTTGACAATTGATAAACAGATGTACTGATTTCCATTTTTGACAAAGAAAAGTTGAGTACTTTCAACTCGCATACACCAGTTAGTCAATTTATCTTAATGAGCACATTGAGAAAATTACAACTTACCACATTAATCATCAACAAAGAACAATCCATGGAAGACTATGGATTTTGTAAGTTTAACTTGTTGAAGCAAATAGAAATAGTACTTAGAATTATTAGGCTATACGCATAGGATTTCTCATGAGTTCACGGTCATCATTAAGCAGTAAGCTGAATACGGACAATCACATAAATGTTCATATGAACCATATTCCAAGGTCAACTGTAAAAGATCATTTGTATAAATTCCCTTTTTTGGAACTTTAATTTATATTATCGTAATGGATAATTATTCCTGAAATTATAAGCTGTAAATTTCTTTTTCCCATCCCTACATATAGGGAAGAGTTAACTGTAAGTTAAATTTGTATTTTTGTTTTTGTTTTTCTTGTCTTTTGTTGTGCACCCCCAACCAAGGTTGGATTAATGTCTAGTTATGTTAAAATTATTTGTGTTTTACAGTATATTGTCATATACAGTCTATGATAACTTGAAATTTTCTGGAACCGTTAGCACAATTATATGTGTTTCACTTAAATAATAATTATTGGTTTTGACTGTGATTAGGATACAATTTTTGTATGCACAGTATTATTTTCAATTTCATAATTATTTCATAAGGTAATGCACATGCCATATTAGTAAATTGCAGTGTACTTTTATCATTTTAAAGACCTACATACAATTCTTTGGTTACACAAAAAAGGTACCAAAATATAATTTTAACATATTGAGCAGAGAGTGTACATATTGAAAAATTAGCAGCAAATGCGAAATGAATAAACTTTTATTGAACAAAGTAAGTATAATTTGCAGTTTCTATATGTCTTAACTTAATTACAGTATAATGAATCAAATAATAAATAATCAATCACTAATGTTGCTCTACATGCCAGAATTTGCAAATTTTGTCAAGATATTATACTTTTATTTCATGATAATCTTTTTGAGTGTTCACAGTATAAATCTTTAGCCCAATAGAAGAAAGGGAAGGCATAAATCTAGCACCTGTACAAAGGACCAAATCATTCAAACAATGATGATGCACAGACACTAACACATAGTTATGATAAGTTAGCCTTTTTTGGTGTATTGACATTCAAGTTTGGATTACCTGGTTCTTATATTTAGGACAAATGAGCCTCAATGGATTATGTCAAAAATTATTCTGCAATTGGCATATTAATCTTGCCGCTAAAACTTGCTGCTAAAACATGAGGATGTAAAACTCAGAAATGGATTTAATGATTAAAATACAATACCAAACTAATATTTATGTGCTATACTATAAAGGAGTTATGTAGCATGCAAAGCCAAGGAAGAGCTAGTTTGAAACCAGCGCTATGACACCAATGAAAAAGCCAACAAAATCGTAGTTATCGTGAATCGACTTAGCAGCAACCGGACCAAACACCCACTTCAAGTCAGTCCACACTCCTAATTAGTCCATGATTAATACGACAAGTTATTCACAATTCCGTTGCCACCTAAAATGAGACTATCGAAACATTAAACCTTGCACTGTATTTTTAGAATGATTCCAATAAATTGTCAGCTCCCCCAGTTGTTATAACTATTGTAGTTTTTTAAACTATTCAAATATAATTGCATTACAGCATAATTCATATATGTATTGACCCGAGATCTCGAAAAAACCAATAAAAAAATTATGTATTCTGCAAAACTTAAAGCTTATATAAAATCTTGCAAATACATGAACAGGTTTTAGAATTTGAAACCTTGTAAGCTTTTAAAAATACATAGGAGAGTTTAGGGTATTCAATAGCATTCCACTTTTAAGTTCCTAATATACCTCTCCCAATGAAGCATTTCCATCTCTTTTATTAATACCATTCATAGTGGACTCCAGCAACCTTGGTCTGGCACAAGCTCCTTAAAATGGTACATCCATAGGTTGTCATCGTGCAAGTACATAAGTGCAAAGCCAGTTAAACTTTTAAACACAACTGAGAAGGACCGTAAGGTAGTAAATGCATCTAGTACTTCAACTTTTAGGTGGTCAGTAAACTTAAGTACACAAATCTAGTAGATTCAAGAAGGAGCACCTTGTGTAGAATGCAAAATTCAAGTTAATTGTCTAAAAATAAGAAAGACATATATTCAAATGAAGACTCGGTGTAGTTAACCATTAAATAATTTCAAATGAGTTTAGATTCCAAATGATAATGTATTGGCAGGTGGAAGGGCTGGAAGATTTTGGTAATTTTTTGAAATGATCATATTATCTGTGCCATATGTGGTGGCCTTGATATCAACAATCAACAGACCAAATTAAGAAGGAAGTATATAGCCAACCGTGTCTGGTATATTTAGTGTTGTTGCACCTACTTTAATAACTTCTTCAAAGAGAAATTTTCCATCCGACCTTGCTGCATCTTCATAAATGGATTTGAACATCAGCTAATTGTAACATCATGTATACCTAGATATCTTGAACAATTATGGATACCTATAGGCATAAATATATTATGAAAACGATTAAAATAAGATATGGACACTATGGCTTAATATTTAATAACTTTACGTATGCCCAAAAGCGTACATTAATAGAATGGTAAAATCATACTTTGGAGTTAAATTAGGAAGGCTACATATTTAGACTCATATTTATTATCAAATAATTAAAATGCACCAATTTTAAAAACAAAAGAAACGCGGAGTGTAGCAGAATCTTGAGTTCTGATTGCCCTTAATTTACGTTGATCGTTTCCATGCCTCACTTCATGGGCTTATTCCATTTGAATTATGAAAGCCAATATCAATAGTGTACCTATGCAAACTGCAATTTCCATTTGATATGTCCATTAAGCTTGGAACTTCAATTACCTAAGAGATACTTCAAACTATTTTTGACTTAAACTCAAGGATTTTCCTTGTTTACATGGAACATGCTTATGACTCTAATCCCGATTGAAGCCATCAGCATCCAAGATAACAATTATTATATCACATGACTACTACACTTAATTTGCAATCCATTACCGTATGCAATATATTATCTCCATTTACTTTTGGCCATCTAATCATATTTTGAATAAAAATGAACTATGGTCGTGTGAATGAATACCCGAGATGAAAAGGAAGATTAGTTGATATGTATGCCGGAATATCATAAATTTCTTCTTTAGTATAGTAATTCAATGTAAACTCAGTTACAACATTGCAATTTTGTGCTATCGTTTTCATTATCGCCGCCTAAGTTCTCTTTCATTAATATCAAAGGAAGATATAATGATTGGTTTCTTTTTCTGTACAAAATACATGTTGTATTTCCTTTCATCGTTGCACTTGTGCAGTATTTGATTGATTTCTATCTAAAAAATGTTCCACTTCCATATTATTTGTGTGATGGCCTGCCCCGCACCAGCCGACATTTCCCCGAAATGCGCTATGCCAATGCACGACTAGCACGGGACGGTCATCAAATGGAAATGGATTTGAAACTATGAATCACCAGGAACTTGGAGTATATCTCACAGCGCACGGAATAAAATATAATAATAACATAACTTGACATGAAACAGGCGAGACAATACATAAGCTGAAAACTAAACCATATCCATCAGAGTAGAGGAATCCACAACACAACTTATGATCCAAACCATTATTGCAACTTCAAAATGCTGTCTCTAAAAAGAAATAGGAGGTACACTACTAATGCCCGACCAGCAACAACACAGGGAGAATATATGTATATAGTACGTGGGAGCCTCCTGCTCGTCTCTGGACAACTACTCGTGCATAACCACCTAACATGTCTCCAGTCTTCTCGGTTAGGGGCACCCAGAATAATAAGAATAGACATAAAACTCCGGGTCAGACAAAAGTATGGTATGAGCGATAGCAGCAAAATAAAACAATAACAGTTATAAATAATCATACCTGACTTGGACCAGCAACCAAAGAGTTAGCACAACAAGATGTACAGTACTCTAAGGTAACACTAACATATAGTGTAAAAATGGGAGTATCCTCACATCTCTCACTTAGTGCGTAAAGTATACGATATCCACCGCTTTGATCAACAGACCATTAAACACGATCGCTACGACCACTTTTCCCTTTGGGGCCCTGAACGAGTCGTACTCCATACAACCTCGGACCCGACAACACTGGTCTATAGTCAATAACCCCTCACACAATGGTGAACCAAAGTTATAGATATCGATAACCCCTTTGCACATGTCCCACAGCAAAGCCCAAATCTTGAAGTTAACTCGTTGGTTCCCATCTGGATCTTGAGTAGTAACTTCCCATTTGGACTTCCTTTGAATCTCCGGTTTTGGTCTTCCCCCGTTCAGTTCGGCCTCCTTCGGTTTTGTTCGTGATCAACATTTGGGTTTGGTTCGTATGAGGTAGTGGTTCATGATTCGGGCATGCTTCACGGTTCCTGGGAGGCAGTTCGGTTTGTGATTACCTAACCAGGTCGGATCGAGCTTCTTCATCCAGGATGTGGTACCACATTGGTTCGGGTCGGTTCGTGGTGCATGCTTCGGGTCGGTTCGTGGTGCATGCTTCGGGTCGTTTCGTGGTGCATAGACCGAGCCGGGTCAGTTCGTGGTCACAAGTCATGAGTAGGGGGGCGATCTGGTCCGGTCCCATTTCCTGCACCTCTTATATCAAGCTATTTACGCCATATGATGGCATTTTCGGCCATTCTAACTTCTCCTATGCAATCATAAACATACCAAACAGCAGTAGTAAAATGTATAATCAACCAAAAACATCAAAACAATGACTTAACATGTAAATATAGATCAAACATACCCTAACCCATGGTTTTCCCCTTAATCATGTTTAACCATATCTAACAATAGGATTAGAAAACTTAATTCAAATAAACCCAAATTTCTAACAGCGACTGTAACACCCCACGCCCGCTATGGTCACTCTCTAAGGGAATGCCATAGCATCGGTGGAGTATCTTAGTGAATATAGAACAGAAAAATTACAACAAGACAGATATAAATACTACTTGAAATTTAAAACATCATCTCATAACAGCGGAAATAAACATGTCTGGTTACATCATAAAACCACAATAAAAGTCAAGTACAATATCCATCAAAATAAAGAAGTACATAATCCCACTCTCTCATACAATAGCCAGGACAAAAGAAAAGATAACTGGGTAACTGGAGCTTTACATCTATCCAAGCTCCTAAAGACTGGAACAGCAATCCGATCAAGCTCCACTACTGCTAGGATCCACCGTAGGACCTGAGGGTTGGGAAAAAGATAAAAACAACTGGGTTAGACATAAGTCTGAGCGAGTCCTATAACTTTAACAATACAATAATTAAAATAACCAGAGAAGACATAAACTTGACCTACGGTAATGTCTGGGGATGAATGGCTACACTAAGCAGCTTGGTAGACTTAGGATAAACTAAGATAACTGTAAAGACGCATCTACCCACCCAAGGATAATTACTAACTGCACCACACCAGTCATTCCTACTCAAAGATTGATCCCACCCAAGGACTTAAAAGAAAGATATACCTAGTAGTTTCATGTACACCTAGCTGACCACATAGGTGCCGTCTGCCCCTATCTCCACTAGGTGTACCCCACTACTCCCCAAGCGATCGGCTCCCTACCGTAGATACCCGTGCTGGTACCACAGTGGGGTGTATCACTCCCCTAAAGTGGCAACCTAATACTATCAACGGTGCACGGCTTATACCTACACGATGCAACAACGGCTTATCTACCAGCCCAGGCCCACACACGCATATGAAACCCGTTGGACTTGCGTTGCCACCGCTAACCCGTTTTGGCCTCTTATAGTCAAGCCCAGTACGCGTGTCCCGTCCTCGACATGGGTCGAGCCCAATAAGATACATATGGGTTACTGGTTGAAATGGGCCCCCACAAGCTACCCACCTAAGCTTGTCACTTATCTAGTGTATCCCACTTAACCCTTTAATCATGTTTAATTACATGTTTCCACTTGGTTAAGTATTCTAATCGTATTTTCTATTGCCACCCAAGGCAACCCACTAGATTTCCACATGCCACCCAAGGCACCCACTTAACCCCTCATGTCCCTCCACATGCTAATATGGTTAAGTGTTTCTTAATTAATTAATTAAGATCATGACCCCATAAAGACCTCTCACATTAGACCGTCTTTTATGACAGCTGGATATGCCGGTTGGTTCCGGGCAGACTTCTGTCATCAAAAGGGTCTAACCTCGTGTCTTTACTTTAATCACGTATTTAATTTATGACTAAGACCTCTCACATTGGGCCAATCATTTGTAGCCGCTGGATGACCGGTCGGTTCCGGGCAGACTTCCGCTACAAAAGGGTCCAACCTCGTGTCTTAGTTGATTAATTACACCTAATTAATCACCCCCATATTAATTATCCCTAATTAATATCACATTTTTCATAACATGGGTAAACCTAACTCAATAGGTAAATTCCCATGGGGTAGACCTAACTCAATAGGTAAATTCCCACTTATGTTAATTTAATTTTTTTATGGTATGCTTAATCATACCCAATCATACTTTTATTAACATATTTATTAACCCCATCGTTCCCCACGTAAATCGTTCTCATTTCATGACATAATAAAGGGAAGATCCATCACAAATATCATGGGTTTAACCAAATCTTAGCATATAACTTTGTCATGGGTTAAGAGGATGTCAACTTGCATATATGAGCATATATTAACCCAACCACATTTAACCCAAACTTGCATATTATCATACACATATCTTGCATAACATGTTGAACTTGCATATAAGCATTCTCATAACTTGCATAACATGTTAAACATGCATTTAAGCATACACATAACTTGCATAAGCATTCACATTCTTGCATAAGCATTCACATACTTGCATAAGCATGCATAACTTGCATATCATGTTAAACTTGCATTTAAGCATATACATAACTTGCATAAGCATTCACATTCTTGCATAAGCATTCACATACTTGCATAAGCATGCATAACTTGCATATCATGTTAAACTTGCATTTAAGCATATACATAACTTGCATAAGCATTCACATTCTTGCATAAGCATTCACATACTTGCATAAGCATGCATAACTTGCATATCATGTTAAACTTGCATTTTAGCATATACATAACTTGCATAAGCATTCACCTTCTTGCATAAGCATTCACATACTTGCATAAGCATGCATAACTTGCATATCTCACTTGTTAAACATGCATAAACCCACTTATTAGATATGCATAAACCCACTTATTAAACAGGCATAAACCCACTTGTTAAACATGCATAAACCAACTTATTAAACATGCATAAACCCACTTATTAAATGTGCATAAACATAGGAAAACATAGAGTAGCATATCATTACAAATGATTCAAACTCACTAATCCGCATTTAAGACCATAACACCCAATCTACTTACTTTAGCAATTGATGTTAAAGTGATAGAAACTCACCAAACCCAAGATTAGCAAACTTATGAAGTGGAATTAGTTGCTAAATATGAAGAATATGATGATTAGAGGTTGATTAGCTTGCAACTTCCTTCATAAATTAGTGGAGGCTCTCTCAAGTTTGATTTTGGCGGCATGAGGCCATCATTACTATTTTTAGTATGGATTAGGGTAGGTTTAGGGTGTATTTATAGATTAGGTGAGTGTTTTAGGCCCTTAGATTAACCCTAGGTTAGATTAGGTCCGTTAGATTTAGGAAATCTCTAGAACCCAGCCCTCCAAGCCAGCCTAAAACCCAACCTGGTGCACCCAGGTTCTCTGGACGCCGCGCCCAGGTCGACAGGCAAGTCGACTCCCCAGTCGACAGGCCTGTCGACAGCCCTGTCGACATGGGTAGGGGAAATTTCCCGCCTGGCCCCCTGCTGGCTCCAATTTCGAAATCTAGTTTTGCATTTCTAAATCTGTTTTTAACTTGATTTTTCTGCCAACTTCATTGGGCCATAACTGGGCCATACGGACTCCGATTTACAAAATTTCGGACTCTATTCTGCGTATTTTTCCGAGACGAACGCAATTACGCAGCCCGTTTCCCCCAATTCTCACATTTGAGATTATTTATCCAGTAATTAGTGAATTTTAGTATTAACTAAAATTCGGGGTGTTACATTCTCCCTTCCTTAAAGGATTTCGTCCCCGAAATCTGCATATCCTACCATCCAAACAACCATCTACTCAATCCATCAAACACGGGCATCCATTGTCCTTAAAACAATTTCTAATGATGTATGAGCATATGCAAAAAGTGTGTGTATATGTTCCCTATCTAATGTATGAACATATGCAAACCATGATAGTGCCATGCATCCATTATGTATGCGAGAGAACCCTATCGACACATACATTATCTACATGAGTGCACAATCATTCACCAAAATGCATCATCCATATGATAACACAATCATTATACATCCATCAATATAGCTTCCTACACACAATTTTTATGCAATATGCAATATGAAGTGACTGAGTCGATCTAGTGCCTAGAGTGTGTGTATATGCATCCACGAGCAACCACTAGCAAACACTTGCATCCACTTGCATCTATCAACCATAACATGTCTCAAACACATGTTTCAACCATAGGTTTACCCTATCTAAAGGTCAAACAGTACTAACGAGAGGACATACTAAAGATAAGATAAGTACTAGACAAGCGATAAAGGAGAAGTTAAAAGACATACTCTCAAAAAGAAATGGATACAAAGAACGCATCTTCGCTTCCGTCTCCCAAGTAGCATTGCTTCCGTCATCTCCCCATTGCACTTTAACTAGCTGAACCTCTCTGTTCCTCAACTTCCTAGTTTCTGACCCAAGGATGCGAGTAGGAGCTCGTCGAACAGTCGCATCACGCTCTACTTCCACTTCTTTAAGCAAGCTCGGTTCTACCACCTCTGCGGTCTCATGTAAGCACTTCCTCAAATGGGACACATGGAATACATCATGTACACCACTAAGTCTGTCGGGCAACTCCACTCTATACGCCATCCGCCCAATTCTTTCCTTAATGGGAAATGGCCCTACGAACCTTGGTGCTAACTTCCCAACAGATCCAAACCGAACCACATTTCGTAATGGAGACACTTTGACAAAGACCATGTCCCCAACTTCAAACTCAAGATCCGTCCTTCTCTTGTCCGCATAAGATTTTTGCCTACCCTGCGCTGCTTTCATCCTCCTTCGAATCAAGTCAATCTTCTCCGAAGTCTCCCTAATCATATCAGGCCCAAGCAAGATCTTATCCGTAGATTCCCACCAACATGTAGGTGATCGACAAGGCCTTCCATAAAGAGCTTCGAAAGGAGCCATACCAATACTGGACTGAAAGCTGTTATTATATGCGAACTCCACTAATGGAAGATGCTCTTCCCATGTACCTCCAAAATCTAAGATACAAAGTCTCAAAAGGTCTTCTAGAACACGATTCACCCTCTCAGTCTGGCCGTCCGTCTGAGGATGATATGCGGTGCTCAGACACAATTGAGTCCCCACTGCTTCTTGCAAACTTCTCCAGAACTCGCTAGTGAAGATAGGATCTCGATCACTCACTATGCTAGAGGGTACCCCATGCAATCGAACTATCTCTCGAAGATATACAGAAGCTAGCCATGGAGCGGTCCTCTTGCTCTTCACAGGTATGAAATGGGCGCTCTTAGTAAGTCTGTCTACCACCACCCAAATTCCTGTATTACCCTTTCTTGATCTGGGTAACCCGTCAATAAAATCCATCGAGACGCTATCCCACTTCCATTGCGGAACTTCCAATGGGTGAAGCAACCCACCAGGTTTCTTTTGCTCCGCATTCACTTGTTGGCACACCAAGCATCGAGCGACATACTCGGCCACATCTTTCTTCATACCGGCCCAGAAGAAAACCCTCTTCATGTCTTGGTACATCTTGTCCCCACCGGGATGAATAGTCATCCTAGAACGGTGTGCATCATCAAGAATAACCTTCCTCAAACCCTCGTCTTGCGGTACACACAGTCTACCGTCTCTACGCAAGCACCCCCTATCGTCTAGGGTGTACCTACTCAAATGGCTGGATGACTCCCCCCTTATGAGCTTCTCCACCAACTCAACCAACTGTGGGTCGTCCCTCTGTGCTTCTCCAATCCGCCCCAAAAGAGTAGGTCTAACCTCCAAGGATGCTAGCAAACCAGGTACATAATCAATGGAAGGTCTGAAATCAAACATCGAGATAAATTTCAAGCTTCGTTGTTCCACGAACAATGGACTCAAGGACAACCTTTTTCTGCTCAAGGCGTCCGCCACCACGTTACCCTTGCCAGGGGTATACGCTATCTCGAAATCATAGGATGCTAAGAACTCCATCCACCTTTGCTATCTCAAATTCAAATCCTTCTGAGAAAACAAGTACTTCAATGATTTGTGGTCAGTGAATAATTCGAATCTCTCACCAAGAAGATAATGGCGCCAAATCTTAAGCGCAAAAACAATAGCGGCCAACTCTAAATCATGGGTAGGGTAATTTTTCTCATGTGCCCTCAACTGCCTTCCACCATAGGCTATCACCCTTCCCTCTTACATTAAGACCGCGCCCAGCCCTGTCCCACAAGCATCAGTATAGACAACAAATGGCTTACTCCCATCTGGCAACACTAAAACAGGAGCAGTGGTTAAAGCTCTCTTTAACCGTCGGAACGCATCATCACAATCTACGTCCCATGCGAAAACAAGATTCTTCTTCGTTAAGCGGGTTAATGGGGCTGATATCTTCGCGAAGTCTTTGATAAACTTCCTATAGTAACCCGCCAACCCCAAGAAGCTTCTTACTTCGGTAGCATTCTTTGGAACCTTCCAATCCTGAATTGATACTACCTTCGCGGGATCCACAGCTATCCCTTCCTTGGAGACCACGTGCCCCAAGAACCGCACCTCCTTCCTCCAGAATTGACATTTAGAGAATTTAGCCTTAAGGCTATGTGCTCGAAGAGTCTTCAATACCTCCCCAAGATGTAGGACATGCTCTTCTTCACTCTTACAAAATACTAAGATATCATCCACAAAGACCACCACGAATTTACTAAGGAACTCCCTGAACACCCTACTCATCAAATCAACAAAGTATGCAGGGGCGTTCGTCAACCCAAATGGCATCACCAGCCACTCATAGAAACCATCCGGAGTTCTAAAGGCAGTCTTGTCTATGCTATCCTTAGCCACCCTCAACTGATGAAACCCCGTGGCTAAGTCCAATTGAGAAAATACTGAAGCGCCAACCAACTGATCGAAAAGATCATCAATCCTCGGCAATGGGTGTCTATTCTTCTTTGTGAGCTTGTTGAGTTCTCTATAGTCTACACAAAGTCTGAGGGACCCATCCGCCTTCGTAGCAAAAACTACTGGAGCACCCCACTCCGATATACTTCGTCTTATGAACCCCTTCTCAAGCAATTCCCCTACTTGCTTATGGAGTTCCCTCCTCTCACGAGGAGCCATGTGGCGCACTGGTAAAGATACAAGTTTAGCATTATCCACCAGATATATTCGGAAGTCAATCTCCCACTTCGGAGGTAAGCCCTTCACCTCCTCAAACACATCCGGATATTCCCGGACTACTCTAACAGATTGCAAACTCTCGACCGAAGCGTCAAGCAATTCAAGATAACTTAGCATGACAGAATCCATGGGATTACAAGAGATCTCGAGAGTGTTGCCCAAGCGGGTCATGAGACTAACAACTCTCCTTTCGCAATCCAGAACGGCACCATTGCTGGATAACCAGTCCATGCCCAAAATCAACCCATAGCCCGTGAAGCCCAACACAAAAGCATCACATCTAAACTCAATGCTAAGTATAGAAATCTTCAAACCCAAACATATCATGGACAAATAAGTGGAGCCCCCTATTGGGTTTGAAACAACCAAGGGATCATCTACCAGACTGGTGTCTAAGTGCAGTGACTCAACTAATGATGATGAGATAAACGAATGCGATGCGCCTGAATCAAACAATGTACGGACAGGATGATCAAATAGAAAAACCAGACTTTCAATGGAAATAGTTCTACCTCTCTCCTGAATCGGTGGGACTGCGAGAGCCTGTACTTGCCCCCTAGCCTGACCCGGTGCCATAAGAGCTTGCACCTGTCCTCCTGAGGTAGACCCCGTCCTTTGCCCTTTCTTAGGACAGTCTTTCACTAGATGCCCTGCTTCGCCACAGTGGAAGCAGCCAGTCTTCTTCTTTTTGCGACAATCCTTGCTTAGGTGGCCAGGTGTCCCACAATTGAAACACTTCTTCTTCTTGCCCTTGCCACCGTTGCCTTTCCCACCTTTGTTTTGTTGTTGCTGCTGAGGTCTCTTTTGATCTCCCTTCTTCTCGGGTGCCTTATTAGCATTGGGACCCTTCTCTTCTTCATGCATGAGTGCCATGTCAACTAGCTTCTCAAAGGTGGCCCCCATAGGGATATGAGTCATAGCCAACCCATGCATTGGTTCATTCAAGCCTTTCACGAACCTCAAAGCCTTCTTCTCCGGTGTATTCACCATATCTAGGCCAAACCTTGCCAATTGATTAAACTTGTTGACATATTCCTTCACCGAGAGATTTCCTTGCTTTAGAGTCAAGAATCTTTCCATATACAAGTTTTCCTCCGCCCTTGAGAGAAACTTTGCCACAAATCTTTGCCTAAAATCCGCCCAAGAGTCAACGGGGCGTTCTCCATTAGTGACCTCCCACCAGAATGAGGCCTCTCCTTTCATTAACCACGCAGCTAACTTGACTTTCTTTCCTTCTTCCATCTCAAAGATATCTATCAATTCTTCCACCTCTTTAAGCCAATCTCTAGCCTCCACAAAAGTTTCAGATCCTTGAAAAGGTTTCCCTCCCATAGCTTTAAATTCCTTGCAAGTTTTAGCAAAAGTATCTGTGCGAGGAGGAGGGGGAGGAGGAAGATCGGGTGCTACGGTTGGTGGAGGAACATTTGCTGGACCCGCAGTGGTGGCCCTAGCCTCCATCAATCTCCTATACCATACTGGTACCGTCACACCCTCCGGAAAGTTAAGATCCTCAGCCATGCTGAAACGAAAAAGGAAAGATTCAAAACGGAGAATTCGAAGGATATAGATATGGCTATTGGGGATTATGCTTTTCTTTCAAAAACTTTTCTCTTTAAAGACATGTTTTTGAAAATATCTCTTCCAAAAATGTTTTTAGAAAAATAGTTTCTAAAAATTTTATCTGTTCCGGTAACCTTTGCTCTGATACCACGTGTAACACCCCACGCCCGCTATGGTCACTCTCTAAGGGAATGCCAAAGCATCGGTGGAGTATCTTAGTGAATATAGAACAGAAAAATTACAACAAGACAGATATAAATAGTACTTGAAATTTAAAACATCATATCATAACAGCGGAAATAAACATGTCTGGTTACATCATAAAACCACAATAAAAGTCAAGTACAATATCCATCAAAATAAAGAAGTACATAATCCCACTCTCTCATACAATAGCCAGGACAAAAGAAAAGATAACTGGGTAACTGGAGCTTTACATCTATCCAAGCTCCTAAAGACTGGAACAGCAATCCGATCAAGCTCCACTACTGCTAGGATCCACCGTAGGACCTGAGGGTTGGGAAAAAGATAAAAACAACGGGGTCAGACATATGTCTGAGCGAGTCCTATAACTTTAACAATACAATCATTAAAGTAACCAGAGAAGACATAAACTTGACCTACGGTAATGTCTGGGGATGAATGGCTACACTAAGCAGCTTGGTAGACTTAGGATAAACTAAGATAACTGTAAAGACGCATCTACCCACCCAAGGATAATTACTAACTGCACCACACCAGTCATTCCTACTCAAAGATTGATCCCAGCCAAGGACTTAAAAGAAAGATATAACTAGTAGTTTCATGTACCCCTAGCTGACCACATAGGTGCCGTCTGCCCCTATCTCCACTAGGTGTACCCCACTACTCCCCAAGCGATCGACTCCCTACCGTAGATACCCGTGCTGGTCCCACAGTGGGGTGTATCACTCCCCTAAAGTGGCAACCCAATACTATCAACGGTGCACGGCTTATACCTACACGATGCAACAACGGCTTATCTACCAGCCCGGGCCCACACACGCATATGAAACCCGTTGGACTTGCGTTGCCACCGCTAACCCGTTTTGGCCTCTTATAGTCAAGCCCAGTACGCGTGTCCCGTCCTCGACATGGGTCGAGCCCAATAAGATACATATGGGTTACTGGTTGAAATGGGCCCCCACAAGCTACCCACCTAAGCTTGTCACTTATCTAGTGTATCCCACTTAACCCTTTAATCATGTTTAATTACATGTTTCCACTTGGTTAAGTATTCTAATCGTATTTTCTATTGCCACCCAAGGCAACCCACTAGATTTCCACATGCCACCCAAGGCACCCACTTAACCCCTCATGTCCCTCTACATGCTAATATGGTTAAGTGTTTCTTAATTAGTTAATTAAGATCATGACCCCATAAAGACCTCTCACATTAGACCGTCTTTTATGACTGCTGGATATGCCGGTTGGTTCCGGGCAGACTTCTGTCATCAAAAGGGTCTAACCTCGTGTCTTTACTTTAATCACGTATTTAATTTATGACTAAGACCTCTCACATTGGGCCAATCATTTGTAGCCGCTGGATGGCCGGTCGGTTCCGGGCAGACTTCCGCTACAAAAGGGTCCAACCTCGTGTCTTAGTTGATTAATTACACCTAATTAATCACCTCCATATTAATTATCCCTAATTAATATCACATTTTTCATAACATGGGTAGACCTAACTCAATAGGTAAATTCCCATGGGGTAGACCTAACTCAATAGGTAAATTCCCACTTATGTTAATTTATTTTTTTATGGTATGCTTAATCATACCCAATCATACTTTTATTAACATATTTATTAACCCCATCGTTCCCCACGTAAATCGTTCTCATTTCATGACATAATAAAGGGAAGATCCATCACAAATATCATGGGTTTAACCAAATCTTAGCATATAACTTTGTCATGGGTTAAGAGGATGTCAACTTGCATATATGAGCATATATTAACCCAACCACATTTAACCCAAACTTGCATATTATCATACACATATCTTGCATAACATGTTGAACTTGCATACAAGCATTCTCATAACTTGCATAACATGTTAAACATGCATTTAAGCATACACATAACTTGCATAAGCATTCACATTCTTGCATAAGCATTCACATACTTGCATAAGCATGCATAACTTGCATATCATGTTAAACTTGCATTTAAGCATATACATAACTTGCATAAGCATTCACATTCTTGCATAAGCATTCACATACTTGCATAAGCATGCATAACTTGCATATCATGTTAAACTTGCATTTAAGCATATACATAACTTGCATAAGCATTCACATTCTTGCATAAGCATTCACATACTTGCATAAGCATGCATAACTTGCATATCATGTTAAACTTGCATTTAAGCATATACATAACTTGCATAAGCATTCACCTTCTTGCATAAGCATTCACATACTTGCATAAGCATGCATAACTTGCATATCTCACTTGTTAAACATGCATAAACCCACTTATTAGATATGCATAAACCCACTTATTAAACATGCATAAACCCACTTGTTAAACATGCATAAACCAACTTATTAAACATGCATAAACCCACTTATTAAATATGCATAAACATAGGAAAACATAGAGTAGCATATCATTACAAATGATTCAAACTCACTAATCCGCATTTAAGACCATAACACCCAATCTACTTACTTTAGCAATTGATGTTAAAGTGATAGAAACTCACCAAACCCAAGATTAGCAAACTTATGAAGTGGAATTAGTTGCTAAATATGAAGAAGATGATGATTAGAGGTTGATTAGCTTGCAACTTCCTTCATAAATTAGTGGAGGCTCTCTCAAGTTTGATTTTGGCGGCATGAGGCCATCATTACTATTTTTAGTATGGATTAGGGTAGGTTTAGGGTGTATTTATAGATTAGGTGAGTGTTTTAGGCCCTTAGATTAACCCTAGGTTAGATTAGGTCCGTTAGATTTAGGAAATCTCTAGAACCCAGCCCTCCAAGCCAGCCTAAAACCCAACCTGGTGCACCCAGGTTCTCTGGACGCCGCGCCCAGGTCGATAGGCAAGTCGACTCCCCAGTCGACAGGCCTGTCGACAGCCCTGTCGACATGGGTAGGGCGGGAAATTTCCCGCCTGGCCCCCTGCTGGCTCCAATTTCGAAATCTAGTTTTGCATTTCTAAATCTGTTTTTAACTTGATTTTTCTGCCAACTTCATTGGGCCATAACTGGGCCATACGGACTCCGATTTACAAAATTTCGGACTCTATTCTGCGTATTTTTCCGAGACGAACGCAATAACGCAGCCCATTTCTCCCAATTCTCACATTTGAGATTATTTATCCTGTAATTAGTGAATTTTACTATTAACTAAAATTCGGGGTGTTACAGCGACATAAAATAATATTTTTGAATTTTCACATATTTTTCCATACTTTTCTGATGTATAATTTCGCTAATTATCATAATCACCCCTAATTAGCATAATTAGCGAATAAACATGCTAATCACTTACCTTAGCCACAAATTATTGATAGATCTAAAACTTTAACTGATTTGGCTCGAATTCCTATGTAGTGCAGCAGCTCTATCTCGATTTTGATGCTAATTCGCCTTAATTTGATTTTGATTTGCTTAATATGTGGTTAAAGGGTGATTAAAAGGTGATTTGAGAGATGGAAGCCATTATTAGGGTTAAAGCAAGGTTTGTGGTGCTTGAGAAAATGAATAGGAACCATTCTCTAACCCATTTTGGCACTCCCATAACCCTAATTCCGAAATGGGTTATGGGCCTAGCTGCTAATCACCTTAATAAGCCCAATTAAGCTGTTTTTCCATCTTCAAATCTTATTTCAGCCATATCTCCCAAACGGTAAGTCCGTAATGTGACCACGTTACGGAATGGGAAACCATTATCTGAATCCAATGGGAGTGGATTCAGGTCAAAACTCCTTACCAATCAAAAGTTATAGGCGAAACAAGATTCGCTAGGGGCAAAATGGTCATTTAAAATTTGGCAAAAACCATGAAGGTGGGAAATGACCCCCATAGTCGTTTCCCAATTTTATACGACCATATGACTTCGCATGAAAATAAATAAATATTCTACGATCCTCCGACACGTAGAATGTGGGTCGTTACACTCTCCTCCCTTAGGAAATTTGCCCCCCAAAATTCCTTAACTAAGAAAACATACAATGGTGCCCCGCATGCCTATCAACCATTTACAAACAATCAAACATACATAATAACACAACAAGCCTATCCTAGCATGTGATTTACTAGAAAAGGAATATTATATCATGATTAAAATCTTATATGACAAAAAGTTCTGGATACGACTTCCTTATGTTCTCTTCGGTTTCCCAAGTACAATCATTCTCATTGTCGCCCCACTGGACCTTGACCGGTTTCACCGTCTTCCTTCGAAGTTGTTTCATATCGTGTCCAACAATATGAATCGTCTTGCGGCTTCCAACTGCCTCGGATTCTACCTCAATATCATCCAACTGATCTAGTGAAATAGTCATGTCAGTGTCATGCACGAACTTCCTTAAATGGGAAATATGAAATACGTTGTGAACTCCTGCCATTTTGTCAGGTAATCCAACATTATACGCTAAATTCCCAACTTGTTTGAGAACTTGAAATGGACCAACAAACCTTGGTGCTAATTTACCCTTCCTACCAAACCGAATCACACTCTTCAACGGAGAAATCTTGACGAATACCAAGTCACCAACGAAGAATTTCAAATCTCTTTGTATTTAATCAGCATAACTCTTCTTCCTATCTTGGGCAGCCTTCATTCTCTACTGAATAGCCTTGATCTTATTTGAAGTTTCTCTTGTTACATCTAGCCCACACACAAATTTCTCACCGGTTTCTAACCAATATGATGGTGAGTTGCACGGTCTTCCGTATAAAGCTTCAAATGGACCCATACCAATACCGGACTGATAACTATTATTATATGCGAACTCAACCAGAATCAAATGGTCATCCCATGTCCCTCCAAAATCCAATATACAAGATCTCAAGAGATCCTCTAATACATGATTCTCCCTCTCTGTTTGACCATCGGTTTGGGGATGGTACACGGTACTGAGATGTAATTCTGACCCTAAAGCCTCTTATAAGATCTTCCAAAACCCACTAGTAAATAAGGGATCTCGGTCGCTCACAATACCTTTAGGTACTCCATGAAATCTCACTAACCACTTCATATACAGTTCCGCTAAATTACCTACCGTTCTATTCGACTTGACTAGTATAAACTTTGCACTCTTGGTCAATCGATCCACAGTCACCCAAATACCATCATAACCCGATCTAGTCATTGGTAAACCATCAATGAAATCCATTGAGGCTTGTTCCCATTTCCATTTAGGAATTTCTAACGATTGTAATAAACCACTAGGATTCTTTTGCTCGGCTTTATCTAGATGGCAGTTCATGCACTTGGATATAAACTTCCCAACGTCTCTCTTCATCCCTTCCCAGTAGTAGGTCTGCTTCATGTCTCGATACATTTTGCTACCATTGGGATGTATAGTCAGGTTCAAGTGATGACATTCTCTAAGCACTTCATCTCTCAATCCATCGACATTGGGTACAACCAATCTCCCATTCTTTCGAAGCCATCCTTCTCGATCAAATCCATACTTGTACATCGCCTCATCGTCGATACCCATCTCTACCTTGGAGATGGCCTCCAATAGGTTAGGATCATTCCTTTGACTGGAACCAATCCACTCAATCAAAATTAGTCTGATCATCAAACTTGCTAACATCTCTGGATCCAATTCACACTTAGGCCTGAAATCATATCCCACGATATACTCCATGTGTAACAACCCGCAAATTCTGAACCAATTTAAAATTTTTATTTTAGAAAATTTTAATGAATTTTGAGGATATAATATAATTTATTATTAATAATAATGGCTAGAATTCATTTTAATCGAAGTTAAAACGAATAAATGTAATTTAAATATAAATGGAATTAGAAATAACGCAGTAGTTTGAAAAGTCAAACTTGAACTTTAATTGAATGTAAAGGATTCAAAATAAATCGGATTTTAGTGAAACCAAAAATATTAGAATCTATTTAAAAATATCTTTCTAACGAATCTGAAAAATTGAAATTTCATAGCGGAAATTAAAAGTTATGGCCAATTAAATTTTCAGAAAAGTCGTTGTAGAATTTAATTATATTATAATATATATGGCTAAAAAGGCTACTTTTCACATACGAAGGAATTTGGACTCGAAACCACTTCCATTGAGTCCGGAATGATGTTTCTGCATTTAAAAAGTATAAACACTTATATATTTTGAGTTTCGAAAATTATTTGTTTAAAAATGTATTTTTAATATTAAATATATCGGCCTTGAAAATAGTCAGTTTTCAAACGACCTCCGTTTTCGACGAAACCACTTTTGTTGGATCCGGAATGTCAAAATATTGTTAAGTTTAATTTTTCATAATTTTTGGAATTAATTTGTGGCCCTGGCAAAAATATTTCTGTTTTGTCAATTTGTAGTTAAATTTAAACGACTTGGAAATAGTCATTTTTTAAACAGTCTCGGAATTCAATGAAATTGGGCTCGTTAGAACCGTATCGTCATAAGAAAGCTAAAAATATTTATTTTTTTGGAATTTTCGGAGTCCGTATGTGGCCCCGGCATATTTAAATGTACGGTAGAAACTAAATTATTTATTTAATATTGTATTTTTAAATTAAAAAAAAATGTTATAGACATCAGAATTGGAGCCCGGGACATAGCCCATCGCGTTCAGAAGGCCTCAAAACCTTAAGAACGACAGTAAGCAGGCCCAAATCGGAGAAAGTCCGAAAATCCACCTTTTTAGCACAAATTTCGAAATTAAATATTAAAATAATATTAAAAAAATCGGCTGAAACCCTAATTCTCAATGGCAACCGCCGTTTCAGATGTAGGGCTGAAATCATCTGATTTTCAAATGCTTAGATCTCTCAATCCGTTCAACGAAAATCGACGTATGATATACCAAATCGAAGAGAATTCAGAGAGCTACAAATCCATACGGTCAAGATCGGGTTTTGATTCACGGATTTTGCGAATTCTGGCTGAGAAGGGGCTGCGGTTTTTAGTGATTTGCGGGTCCTAGGGGAGGCCGAGTTCGACATGGTTGGAGGTGTAGGCGGCTCTTGGCATGGCGGTTCGTATGGCGGTGTCTGATCGGCGAACGGGGCGCCGTGGGGGGGGGGGGGGGGTGTGACCAGAAAGAAGGGGGCGACTTTGGGTTTGTTCAGGTAACGGCCGAAAATATTCACGTTAAGGAAGAAAGGTTTTAATTATTTTAATATTATTTTATTTATCTAATATTTAATTTATCCAATCTTTAAAAATCGATATCTCTCTCATACGAGGTCCGATTGACGAACCGTCAGTTGCATTGGACTCGTCTTTCCGAGAGCTTCGCGATGGCGCAGACCAAAGCTGATTCCGAGACAGTCAAATTTTCACCAAAAATCAAGGTGAGATTCTATTTTTTATATATATATATAATTAATTTAATTATATTATATTATCATTATGTAAAATGAATGTTGTATGGATTGAATTGTTGTATGGTGGAAATTGATGTTTGTGGCCTGTATTGTTATTGACGTGTTGTATGATTGGTGTTGGAATTGATTATGGGAATTGTTATTCGATGTCAAGTAGAAAGATTATAATAAAAAGTTTAATCTTTTGTTTTGATTTATAAATAAAGTTTAATCTTTTATCATGATTTACAAATCAAAGGTTTGATTTTTATTTTGAAATGAATAACATTAATAAAGATTCGATCTTTATTTTTGATTTATTAAAATGAATCTTTGTTTTTGTTTGTATAAAATGGATCTTTGTTTTTGATTATAAAAGATTAAATCTTTGTTTTTTGTTTATAAAGCTTGAAACTTTATTTATTTATTTATTTTTTATATAAAAATTGAACCTTTGGTTTTGTTAACAAAGATTACACCTTTGGTTTTGTTAACAAAGATTACAACTTTGATTTTGTTTGCAAAGATTACAACTTGGATTTCGGTTACAAAAATTACAACTTTGTTTTTGATTACAAAAGGCTAAATCTTTGTTTTTGTCTATAAAGATTAAAACTTTGTTTTTGTCTATGAGAGGCTAAATCTTTGTTTTGATAATAAAGATTACATCTTTATTTTGAAACGATTAAAACTAATAAAGTTTTGTTCTTTATTTTGAAACGATTAAAATAAATAAAGTTTTGTTCTTTATTTTGAAATGATTAAAATAAGTTTTGATCTTTATTTTTGAATAATTAAAGTTTTGATTTTTTTTTGAAATAAAAGATTTTATTTTTATTTTAAATTAGTTAAAAGAAATGTGTTGCAACATAAGTGTCATGTTATTGTCATCTTGTTCAACATGAAAACTTGACATCAAATAGTTGAAACTTGAAATATGTGAACATGCCAAATTGTGTATGTTATGTATGTTTCTATTTAAGCACATGTACACACTGCCATTTACAAGTGACCTGACTTGTTTATGTGATTGGACGATTAATTTTCACACATCGTCCAGAAGCACAGTTTATTTTATTCGAACTTGTGTTGGTTGAAACCCCACACGGGTCAGGGGTTGACATTTGAATACACGTCACCCTTGTGGTTAATTAGAAATGTACTTTGGCTGTTAATGGATGTTTGATAATTGTTATGAGATAAATGAATGAAATCCGTATAATTGAATTATATGGAAATGGTGTGGGTCTCATTCCAATTTTGAATGAAAGAAATAATTTTCATTTATTATTCAATTAATGGAATTAATTGACGCTTGAATTAAGGAAACTAAATTTCTATTATTTAGAAAGTTTTAATGAAATATTAAATTAGTAAAATTACATTCCAAATATAACAAGAAGATTTGAATTGAAAAGCTTTCGTTTTTGTGTGAACACTAAATTTAAAAGATGTGATTTCAAAATTTAACATAAATGGATTGATTGGAAAAGATTATGTTTAATGTTGGAATGGTAGGTTTTGATATCGTAATTAAAAAAACCATTTTTGAAGTAATTATTATTATTATATTATAATAATAGGGAAAGGTCGATATTTATTGAAAAATTGGAAAGGCAATATAAAGAATATTTCAATGTAAAGTTATACTTTGGAACATATGATATTTTAGAAGTTAGTTTTTTTTAAAAAAAATATTTTTAGAAGATAATTATAATTATAATTATAATTGTTCTTGGACACGAGGTTAGGTCACGTTTATGGAGGAAGTCTGCCCGGAACAAACCGGCGTATCCAACAGCCATAAATGTTGGGCCTAATGTGAGAGGTCCAAGTACACGAATACAAATTGGGTTTTGACTCGAGGTTAAGCCCAACTGTGGAATAAGTCTGCCCGGACCCAACCGGCATATCCAGCATCCACAAGTTGTAGGCCTAATGTGAGAAGTCTGGCACATTATAAAACATAAATGGTTAATATACGAATTGGATTATTTAATCCACTTTAAATAGAAACATCATTTTAACCTGAATAAGTTTATTAACTTATATTATCCATTTTATAATGAATATTAAAAGAGTTAATTTCAAAATTAATATTTTGAAAATAATATTTTAATATGAGAAATGATATTTTGATCAGAATAAATGGTTTATTTATTTTAAAATAAATAAAAGGGAATTAAAAATGGTTTTATTATAACCACAGATTTACAATGAAACTTGAATTTGGGTTTATCGTGAATTATGTTTTAAATAACATTTATTCTTTAACCCGGATTAATGAGGGGATTAATTTCCTAATTTTTGATTAATTATTTAATAATGACTTTGGAAGGTTAAAACGAAATAAGGTTTTAATTAAAACTTTAATTAGATTAGAGAGGAATTAAGTAAATAAAATTACTGAACTAAGGATCGAAAATGGAGTTCCACCAGTTTAACTCCATGCGTTAATTAAATCTTTAATTAGATTTGAATGGGTAATGGAAATTAAGTTTACCTGAACCAATTGGGATAAAAGATCGGGATGGCGATTAATTAATTTATAATTATTTCGATAAGGCGTAAATTCCGATTAGATTGGATAAACCATAATTTGGTTTAATATGGATAAATAAAGATTGAAGATTAAATTAAAAAGATTTATCTTTGATAAAATTAATGGGAACCTTTCCCCTAAGAATTTGAATATTTTGTTTAAAGAATATTCGGAATTGGAATGAGACGTTGGTTGAATTTTATTAACACATGTTTTTAAATCACGTGAGTTATTCAGAAAGACCGGGTTTAACCCATTCTGAATAATCATCACGACGATCAAGAGTCGAAGATGAAGACGGTGATTGAAGACCGAAGGTTTTCACATCGTTGGGATGTTGATGACTGGTATCTTGAATTGGGATTGGCCTTCCAAGGCAAGGTATTTGGTAATGATCGTCCAAACGCATTTGGAGATCGACGGACATGTTGTTTCGCTCAGACCCAGAGCGGACTTGTAAATGGATTGCGTGTCTGACATTGTATTCCTTTCTACTATATTTGTTGAACGCTACTGATTATATATTTCTGTTTGGTGGTGAAGAATTTATTCTTTACTTATCACCCTTCTCTAAGACGTATGAGCTTAGAGGTTATATATATATTGGTAGATGATCAATAATATGGTAGAGTCTGACAATGTGGCACGCCAAGATGCAAATTGATCAAGGCTTTTATTGAGCCTATTATGGCATAGCTTTGTGTATATCGTGACTTCGCGAGCCTCACACCCCGGTATGAGTCAAAACGGGATATGGACAGTAGGGAGTGCACACGTTTCTTTCTAGCTAGAGTAGTGTCAGTGACCTACCAGCCCTGACATTTTACTTATGTGGATGATGGTTTTTGAGGTGCGTCGGATTTTTATAGGCCGATAGTGGTCATATTATAGGTTCAAAGGAACTGGGAAGCGTGTGTTCAGGCATAACCAATCCACTGCCGATAGGCGGGGACCGTCCCTACCGCATCCAAGGGTTCACTGCGGGGGATCCTGATGCATTTTCTAGAGTGTCTCGAATCGGAGAGGAGCTTGCCCCTAGCCTCGACTCATGATGGAAATCCAACTTCCAATACGCCCTTGCGGTTTTGATTGTAAACTTATATACAGCGACATAGTATATGGTACCTATGCCGTCTAGGATTGATATTATATTTGAATGTTTTAAATATATATATACACACTAATAATAATATCGTTTTTACGTATCAAGCATCTTTTGACCATTATAAGGTAAAACCCTATCCTCTGGTGTGCGTTGCATTGTGTGATGGGACCTGGGTCTTATAATGGTTTCATTTTTCTAAAAAGCATTACATTATTTGATGATTTACTTTAATTATGCACTGGCAATCCAATGGAGTAAACCCGTTCCGCGTTAGCGGCATGGTTCTGTGATTAGCCTACTTAATAGATAAGTTAAGTTAAGAATTCTCACACCAGTCCCACGACTGACCTGTAGTTTGTTTCACTTTGCAAACTCGGGTGCCCTCTTTCCACACGGGCAGTCGAGTAGCTTTTTGGAGATATAGTTAAGCAGGATTCTGGATTGAAGTCTGAAGCCGGGTCCAGAATATTGATGGCCTTCCGCTGAGATTAGTTCTGCTGCAATGTATTTAATTTAATTTAAATGTATCTTCCGCTGTATTATTTATCGATTTACTCTGATATATTCTGTACTCTGATGTAACATTTATTATTGATGTTATAAAAGTCTGTGTTGTTGTTCTGATGTGTTGTATGCCCAAAGTTAACGTATGCGGGTTTTGAACGGTCTTGATCGATCTTGCGATCGATTGGGGTCGGGAGAAATTCGGGTCATTATACCATGTGCTTCCATTCCAAAAATATAGCCCCCAAACTGGCATGTCTCTTACTCAATGCATCAACTACTGCATTTCCCTTTCCAGGTGTGTATGCGATATTGAAATCACATGAAGCCAAGAACTCTAACCATCTCTATTGATGAAGATTTAAATCCTTTTGAGAGAAAAGACACTTTAATGACTTATGATCAGTAAAAAACTCGAATCTTTCTCCCAACAGGTAATGTCTCCACATCTTTAATGCGAACACGATCGCTGCCAATTCCAAATCATGGGTAGGATATCTTTTATCATGTGGTTTCAGTTGCCGACTAGCATAAGCCACAACCCTACCTCCTTGCATCAGTACAACACCTAGTCCGGTACCACAGGCTTCCGTATATACCGTCATCCCTTCATTTTCTTTAGGAATAACTAACAATGATTTACACATCAACTTCTCCTTTAAACTCTTAAATGCATTCTGACACCTTTCGTCCCAATGAAAACTTGATTTTTCTTGGTCAACTAAGTTCACGGTACCACTATTTTGGAAAAGTATTGGATAAACTTACGATATTATCTAGCTAACCCCAAGAAACTTCTCATGTCTATTGCATTCTTGGGCGTAGATCAATCTTGCACCATAGCCACCTTTGTAGGATCCACGACAATACCATTCTCTGAAACAACATGGCCCAAGAATCTCGCTTCCCTCCTCTAGAAGTGACACTTTGAAAATTTTTCTTTTAATCGGTGTTTCCTCAACACCCCCATCACTTTACTCAAATGTTCCTTGTATTCTTCCTCCATCCTTGAGTAAACCAAGATATCATCCACGAACACAAGAACAAACTTATTCAATTGATCCCTGAAAACCCTATTCATAAGATCCAAAAAATATGTGGGTGCATTGATCAACCTGAATGGCATGACCAACAACTCATAAAATCCAGACGGTGTTTGAAATGCCATTTTAGGAATACTCTCAGTTGCTACTCGGAGCTGATGAAATCCTGTCGCGAGGTCCAATTGGGAGAACACTCTTGCTCCATTCAGTTGATCAAACAGATCATCTATACATGGAAGATGATACTTATTCTTCCTGGTCACCTTGTTCAACGTGCGGTGGTCCACACGTAAGCGAAGGGAACCATCGGCCTTGGTAGCAAATACAACTAGTGCTCCCCACTAGGAAACACTTCTTCGGATAAATCACTTCTTAAAAGATCGCCTACTTGCACCTCGAGCTCTTGTTGTTCCATTGGTGCTATACGATGAAGTGGCATCACTATAGGTCTGGCATTTTTTATTAAATCAATCCGAAATTCGATCTCTCGGTGTGGTGGAAGTCTGGTCACTTCCCTAAAGATGTCCGGATACTCGCCAACAGTAGGCACATCTGATAACTCATCATGCATCATGTCGAGGGAATTTAGAAAACTAGTCATCACCCCATTAATAGGTAGGAAACCAAATACCACCCTCTGCCCATCCTCCGCTCTGGTGGTTAGTGACCCCTTACAGTCTACCACCACCCCATACCTTTTGGCAAGTTGACGCCGAAAATAATGTCAAACCTAGTAAAGCCCAAAAAAAGCAATCACAAGCAAACATACATTCATGACTCGATAAGACCAAAATACGACAAATCATACTAAGGCTAGTCGAACCACTGATCGGGTTCGTCACAACTAAAGGCCTATCAACAATCTCGGGTTCCAATTTCAACATATCTTCCAGGTCACTAGATACAAAGGAATGGGAAGCCCCAGTATCAAACAAAACTCGAACAGGGACATCATAAATGGAAAGCATACCTTGAATAACAACACCATTTCCTTTCTCTGCCGCAGTTGGGGCATTCAACGAATAAGGAACAACGTTGATAGCATATGCTTTCATAGTCTGCTTCTCCTTAGGAGGTTATGGACATTTATACTTGTGATGTCCCACTTGGCCGAAATTATAGCAGTTCCTGTCTGTTGGCTTTGCACGACAATCTCTAGCATAGTGGCCCTTCTTGCCACAACTATAACACTCGATATATTTCTTATCCTTCTTTTTATGACCATCCTTGGTTTGGTTCTGTTTCCTCTTGTTCTGAGAACTCTTGTTGCCTTCATCGCTTGCCTGCGGTTTTGGCTCTACTGCAAATGCAATAGCAACCTCGGTCTTTGACTTAGGGTAAATGCTCTCTGATCTCAATGACTTTCCCACAATAGATTCAAAAGTCTCATCGATATGACTTATAAGTCTTTCCCCCAAGTACTCATCTAATCTAGTTATGAACTTCTCATTCTTCTACTTGGCAGTATCGATAAGGGATAATCCATATTTCGACAAGGTATCAAATTCAGTAATATATTTCGAGACTGCTCTACCATTCTGCTTAAGTTGCAAAAACTTCCTGAATAATTTTGATTTCTGAGCAGTTGGAATAAACTTATCAGTGAAGCGAGCCTTAAACTAATTCCAAGTAATTTGATCTTTGGGAGTGGCTACTTAATGGTATTCCACCAATTCATAGCCCGTCCGTGATGCTGACGCGATGCCAACTTTCTCATCATTGCATCATCAATCCCTAAATCCTCAAAGATGCGCTCACAACTATCAAGCCAATCTTGAACCTTCGTAGCCGATTTCGTTCCAAGGAATGATTTTCCTCTAAGACTAGTATAATCCTTGCTAAGCTTGGTGAAATCGGCTCTAGGCGCCTGCACCACCACCGTTAGTAGCATTAGGTACTGCCCCTTAAGCATCCCTAAGCATCTCTCGCATGAAAGCAATAAACATCATCCTTATATCGGGGACATTACCATTGTTGTCCCTTGAACCTGCTCCTTATTCAACTCCCAATGCAGGATTCCTCATTGTACTCCTCGTATTTCGGCTCATTGTTCAATCTGTAAAGAGAAAACAATTAACCATCTCCTTAATGGTGCTCGTGCAGTGCAACTTCATCCTTAGATATACTAGTAGTATATATAGTTATAGTTTTTGAAAACCAAAATATCACAAACACGCGCTCTCATATACGTATATTATCTCTCCCTGATGTCTTTCCATATGTTAAATTACGCAACCTAGGCTCTGATACCAAGTGTAACGACCTGCCCCGCACCAGCCGACATTTCCCCGGAATGCGCTATGCCAATGCTCGACCAGCATGGGACGGTCGTCGAATGGAAAGGGATTTGAAACTATGAATCACTAAGAACCTACAGTATATCTCACAGCGAATGGAATAAAAGATAATCATAACATAATTTGACATAAAACAGGCAAGACAACACATAAGCTAAAAACTAAACCATATCCATCGGAGTAGCGGATTTCACAATACATCTTATGATCCAAACCATTATAACAACTTTAAAATACTGTCTCTAGAAGAAATAAGAGGTACACTACTAATGCCCAAAGTAGTGACCAGCAACAACCCAGGAAGAAGAATATATGTATATAGTACGTGAGGGCCTCTTGCTCGTCTCCGGACAGCTACTCGTGCATAACTACCTAACCTATCTCTAGTCTGATCGTAGGAGCACTCAGAGTAATAAGAAGAGACATAAAACTCTGGGTCAGAAAAAAGTCTGGTATGAGCGATATCAGCAAAATAAAAAAATAACAGGTATAAATAATCATACCTGACCTGGACCTGCAACCAAAGTGTTAGCACAACAAGATGTATGGTACTCGAAGATAACACTAACATATAGTGTAAAAGTGGGAGTGTGCGTGTCATAGTGATAGAAAACATCAATCATCCTCACATCTCTCACTCAGTGCATAAAGTATACGATATCCACCGCTTTGATAACCAGATCATTTGGGCCATGACAGAGTCCAACTCTGTAACCCTATCGCTACGACCACTTTGCCCATTGGAGCCCTAACGGAGTCCTACTCCATACAACCTCTGACCCCACTACACTGGTCCATAGTTAATAGCCCCTCTCACAATGGTGAACCAAAGTTAATCGATAACCCTTTTGCACACGTCCCGCAGCAAAGCCCAACTCTTGAAGTTAACTCGTTGTTTCCCATATAGATCCTGAGTAGTAACTTCCCATTTGGACTTCCTTTGCATCTCGGGTTTTGGTCTTCTCCAGTTTAGTTCGGCCTCCATTCGGTTCGGTTCGTGATCATCATTTGGGTTCGGTTCTTATGAAGCAGTGGTTCGCGGTTCGGGCATGCTTTATGGTAACTAGGAGGCGGTTCGGTTCATGATCCCCCACCGGGTCGGGTTCTTCATCCAGGTCGATTCATGCACTTCGGTTTTTACTCCTCCATGGGGTCGTGGTACCTCGTCGAGTCATGGTGCTACATTGGTTCGGGTTGGTTCGTGGTGCATGCTTCAGGTCGGTTCGTGCTGCATAGACCGAACCGGGTCGGTTCGTGGTTACTGGTCACGAGTAGGGGGTGATCCAATCCGGTCCCATTTCCTGCAGCTCTTATAGAAAGCAATTTAAGCTGTATGACGGCGTTTTTCACCATTCTAACTTCTACTATGTAGTATAAACATACCAAACAGCAGTAGTAATAGGTAGAATAAGCCATAAATATCAAAACAATGACTTAACATGTAAATATAGATCTCATCATGCCTGTTTATGATCATTTCACTTTGCCTAATCAGTTGTATTATTACATGTTCATCAGATCTGTTCTTATATGGCTATCTTGTCATTTTGCTCGATTTTGTCACCATATGCTTATTCAATTGCTATGCTTATTTCTGTCACCTTATGTCCATCTTATTATTATGCTTATTTTTGTTCTCTTCCCTTCTTCTTTTCCCTTTTTATTTTATAGCCAGGCTACCATTGAGCCTAGGCATACCGCTGAAATATGCGAACGCGTGAAATTTGGAACGAGAGGAAAATGTAAATATTAGGGCATAACTTGTATTGAGAAATTTGGGCATAACTTGAATTAAATACATAAATATGGATTTGGGGCATAAATCAAATTGTGATTTAGATCTTAATTTGGGGAATATGGTACATGATGAATATGACTTGGGAAAGGGGCATGAAAACCTACAATGAAATAGGAATAATTGGTTAATAGTGAAAATGCCTAAATTTACAGTAATTAGAAACTGTCTCCGTGCTTAGACACGAGTTTAGATTACACTTGTGGTAGAAGTCTGCCCGGACCCGCCCAACATATCCAGCGACCACAAGTGGTGAATCTAATGTGAGGGGACTAAGTGCATAAACACATGATGGGCTAAGACACGAGGTTAAGTCCGACTTGTGGAAGAAGTCTGTCCGGACCTGCCCCGACATGTCCACCATCCACAAGTTATAGGCTTAATGTAGGAGGTCTAGCACATTATAACCACAAATGAATAAATGGTGATGATCTTGAATACTTAACCTGATTGACTCCATTGAGATTATATGAACATGTTAACTTGAGTAGTGGTTAAGTAAACTTGCTTGAAACTGTGGGAGTGTTAAGTATATCTTGGGGTGGTGGGTAATATTTATATATATAGGCCCACAAACTTAACTTGTTGGGGTTATGAAATTTTATTACACTAGTATGGCATAACCTATGGAAATCCTAGTAGTGGGGATGCAAGCGTAGAGGGAAGCTTGTATCATCTTGTGTGTGGGACCCGTTTCAGTCAGTAACCCATATGTAGGTATCAAATGAGTACTGTGAAATAGGTTGGAGTCGGGGCATGCTTACTGGGCTGATTGTAAGAGATCCAAAAGAGGGACGGTGTGGGCGGCGCATTCCAACGGGGTCATGTGCGTGCATGGGTCCGGAAAGGGGAGGCTAAGACGCCGTGACATCGGTAGATATGGTTGTGCACATCCTGAAAATTTAAGGGTTGCCACTTTAGGAAGTGATACATCCTACTGTGGGGCTAACGCAGGGTATCTACAAAGCAGGGAGCTGATTGATTCGGGGTAGCAATTAGGGTACATCTAGACTTTGGTATGTTTTGGAGCCCG
This sequence comes from Allium sativum, assembly GCA_030737875.1. NCBI lineage: Eukaryota > Viridiplantae > Streptophyta > Magnoliopsida > Asparagales > Amaryllidaceae > Allium > Allium sativum. Next base: position 330,157,924 of record CM060926.1, read on the forward strand.
TTATTATCCTTAGGGGTAACTCCGGTATGTTCAGTTGGGCTGCCTGTTATTGTATGGGGTTAAACCTCTCACTAGAAGTACGCCTAGGTCTACCATCTTATACTTGTTGGGGGCCATCTTGTTCATATGATACTAGTATTAGTGCAAATAAAGAAAAGTGTTAGGGAAGCGCTACTTATTTTATCCTGTTTATCCCGTTACATTGTCATACCTGCCTTATATGTTGTTATCTATCTCTCCAGTTTATATGTTTATCATGATGCTTTTACTTATTTGTGTGCTAAAAATAATTAGACTCGCTAGACTTTATGTCTGACCCATTTTGTTTCCTCTTCTTTCTCTTCCGTTTCCCCCAAGTTCTCAGGGTGAGAATGCTCAAGCTTGACAAGGATTCTGCTTGAAGTTGCTCAGATGTACTACTTGATTTCATATCTTCTCTACTATGGCTATGCTTTTTGGGATTATTCTCTTTTCATGTTTATTGTACTCTGATGGTTTTTGTACAAGACAGAAGTTTTAATGATGTACTGGGTTTTATGTATTTCAGACTTATGATGTAACTATGTTTTGAACCACGATGTTTTCTTTTTTAAAAAAGTTTTAAATTCCGCTGCTATTTTATATTTGTCTTGTAATGTTTTTTGTTTCTGCTTACCTATAACACTTCACGAAACTTAGTGCGTTCTCTTAATGAGCGACATTAACGAACGTGGGGTGTCACACTTACAAATGCAAAGAATAGCCCACTTATGCCTTACATATCTTAATTTGGCCATTCCTCATAAACAGTAAGTCTGCTTGCTTAATTGACTACTCTACAGAATGGGAAACCATCATACAAATTCAATGGAAGTGGTGTTAGACCAAAATTCCTCACCAATCAAAAGTTATAGGCAAACAAAATCCATTAAGGGTAAAATTATCATATTAAAAGTCAACAAAAATAGTGAAAGTAGGAAATGATCCAATAAGTCATTTTCCAAAGTTATATAGTCATACGGTCTCATATGAAAGTAATATAAATATTCTACGATCCTTCGATACGTTGAATACTGTTCATTACAAAAACTCCAAACGACTTGAAATTTGGCCTAAGATCTCCAGGGAACTTCCTTGGCATCCCCACAAAGTATCTCCCCGACTTGACCCTACTGACCTGGATTGGCATAACCAAGCCGGATATGGTCGAACCAGAATATACAGCATCCCCTAAATGATTTCTAGCTTTCTATTTCGCCATTCGATGGCATTTGCATAAATCCTAACATTCCTAGGAAATGTCCTTACATACCAAACATTCTCAAGCAACATTTAGATCAATCAAGCAAGATTAAATACCTAAATAAGCATATATTTCCCATAGCCCCTTAAATTCCTGGTTTCACAAATCATGTCCAATCCACCTCAAATCTATATATATGTCATCATATGATTAATAATGAATAATAAGCATTTTTCCATATTTTTGAAAGTTGATTAAATGCTAATCTATTCAAATAAGTGAGTAAGAACAATATTTACTCACCTTAATCATATGAAATATCATAGATCCAAGTTGAAGAAAATTTGGCTTGGACTCCAATGTATTGCAGCAACTTTTGACTAGATTTGATGTTTATTAGACTTGATCTCCCCTTAATATAGTGTTTATGATAATTAAAGTATGGTTTTGATGTTGATTTAATAGGTGGAAGCCATTAAAGAGTATAAGGATTTATTTTAATAGTGGTGAAACTAATAAGAAAAGGTTCTCCTACCACTGCTGCCCCCCACAAGTCACTAATCCCGAAATGGACATTGGGCACCCTCATAAAAATCCATTTAAGCCAATTTAATATGCTCATTCCTTATTAAACAATATTTTAGTCATTCATCCTAAATGGCAAGCCTGTTTGCTTAAAATGATCACTCCATAGATTGGAAAACCATCATACGAATCCAATGAAGTGGTTTTAGGTCAAAATTCTTTATCATTCAAAAGTTATGGGCGAAACAAGATTCTCCAAGGGTAAAATGATCACACTAAAATTCGACAAAAATAGCGAAGATATGAAATGACCCATTTAGTCATTTCCCAAATTCATACAGCTATACGACCTCATATGTAAATAATATAAATATTAGATCCACCGATACGTAGAAACAGGTCGTTACAATATATCTTTTGGGCTAATAGTCGAGTGATATGCGTATAGTTGAGGATAGTAGAAGTTTCTTTTATGTCTCAGTGCACAAATCAGATAGGAATACGTGAACCTTAAGAGTAGATTTTGGAAAGCACTAAGGCAAAATAATTTAGTTCCTATTCTGGGATAAGCTAGATCTTTGTTATGAAAACTGTTTGTCCAGTATCTTTTCTTTGTTGGTATTGTTTTGGATACATATCGAAATGGCCACGTAATAATATCTACATCCGAGTTGTCATGTTTACCCATGTCGTGTTCACACACATATCGAGGTGAGTATTTACGTACTCACACTTAACTAATGTTTTCATGCAAATTAATAAATTAAATTTATCGTATTATATGTTTTTTGAATTTAACACGTAAATTGTGTGGTTGCAAATTAAACTGTTGGATTATTTGTGCACATTTGATACGATATACACACATCATATGTATGGACACATGTGTAGGAGATTTATATTTAATATATGATGTTACACCCATGTTTTCGATATTTGATTATGTTTCGTATGTTATAGTTGACCATTATGATTGTTGTTAATCCCATGTTAATGTCGAACATATTCTGTCTATGACACTAGAAAGGGTTGAAAAGATACATATCCAAATTAAATTATAAAGATTTCACTTTGCCTAGGTAGAAAAATTAAATTATAAACATCGTTGGTCAAAATGAATTGTTTTATAAACTGAAATTGGTTTGAAATTTAACAATGAATTATTTAAATTTTGATAGAAATCGTTTTAAACATTTATTTGTTACTCGACTTGTTACTAAATTGATATTTTGTGAATTTTATGATAACTTACTAAAAGATGTTTTTGGATCGATATATTTATTGGACTCGATTTTTGAAATTTAGATATATAATCGAATGAAACTAAAAAAATTAATATTAAAATAGAACGATGTTAATGGAAGTTGTTAATGTGAAAAAATTGTGAATTTGATTCAGTAATGTGGATTTCTAATTTTACAAGATTCTATAAGGTTGTTTCTTAATTGGAATTTAATTTGAAATTTATCGATTTATAATTTAAATTGATTTTTGGATTTGGTATTTATCGAAGTTAAATCGAACTTTAAAAAGGAAAATTTTGGTTAATTTGAATCTAATATATTTTGTCAAACGAAACCAAGTTTTGAATCGAATTTTATCTCGAATGAATCATTGAAATGATGACTTGTACGTCGAAATTTGGAAACTAAACATTTCAATTCGACATGAAATATGAGATGTTACAAATGTATAATTTAAGTTGTTAAATGAAATCGACAAATAAAGTTTGACCTAATTGGTAAGATTTGAAATCTTAAAGTGAACATAAGATTTAATTGGGTTTTATCAAAACTGAATTATTTAAAGTGTTAAATCTAAGAGTTAGGATTTAGACCAATATAATGAAATTGGCTAAATTTATGATTTAATTGTTGTAGTCGATATAATGGAAATGAATCTAAAACTCAATATAAATTGAAACCTATTTAATGAAATATGTTTGAACGAGTAATTAAAATTTGATTTGTTTAAGTAAATTTAATTTTTGCTTCACTTTAAATGGTAAATTGAAATGATTGAAATTTTGTTTTGAATTGGAATTCTGATATGAAAATGGTTTAAAGAGGATTTTGGAGCATGATATTGGGTTCAAATGGTTTGGAATGATATAAACTATTTATTCCAGAATATTATACTTATATTATTCTTATAGTCAGTAATAAAACTATTTTATTTGAGCTATTTTCCTTATACTATTTTATTTCAAATTATCCTATATATAACTATTTTTATTATATTTTAATCTTAACATTTTTATATCTATACAAACAATTTGAATCGAAAGCTTATTTCCGACCCAAGTTGTTGAGCTTAATTTTTTGAATATAAGATTTCATTTGGATAACGATAACTGTGACATAGAATCAAAATCGAAATTTGAGTTTTGGATAATGAACTGGTTTGTAATATAAAATTTTGAAATTGGAGTTGCTATCCAATATTAAATTATTTTGAGATATGATAACTGAAAATCAAATTTGAAGTAAATCAATTAATGATTTGGAATACGATGTTTATTTAGACATAAATGACCAAGGAATGTTGTTTTCACCAGAAAATGGCTCAAACACCAATGGTACAAGAACCGTACTTCAGCAATGTGGTTAGCAAGTAGATGGAGCCGCAATCAACAAGAATTAAAAGCAAAAAAGTGAGGAAAGTAAAATGAAGGCAAGGGTATTAGAGTGGTTCGGCCCTAAGTTAGGCCATCGTCCACTATGAAGCTAGCTTGCATTATCATGACAATGATTACTAAGCAAATAAACTCTCCTTGTTCATACATCTTCTCATTTTCTCAACATATTCTCTCTCTCACACACAAATCTCGTTAAATTCATTGAATTTAATGGAGGAATGGTGAAATCTGCAGAGGAGCAAGATGGGTGAGTGGCGGAGAAGGAGGATGTCTTTGTTTGAGAGGATAATAAAGGAGGATCTTTGATCTCTTTTCCACTTAGAAGATCCTAATGAATGCCATGGCCAAATAGATGAAGAATTCTCAAGCGGAGATGATGATGATGATGGTTGAAATGCTTTAGGAATGGTGGAGGAGAGAACTTGACAGCACTTCATAGTTACCAGGAGTCCCCCCATATGGTGGAAGCCATGGCCTATTTGTAGGAGAGCTCCCCTGAAGAAATGAGCTGAAATTCGTATATGCAGGCTACAGGTCGCTCGTTTTGTTAATTACAAAAATGCCATCGCCTAGCTGTACCCAATTGTCGATAGTTGTATCCAGCTGTCCTGCACGAGCGACTTCATAGGAGCGAGCGGCTGCATAGGAGCGAGCGATTCTATAGATCTGAGCACATTGAATGGGCGGACAGGCGACGAGTGCACAGGTGACTTGTCAAAGCTTCATGGTTAGTATAAGAGTGACTGACCGAGTCATCATGTTAAGCCTTTTATGATTGACAGACAGATAGTATCTGGTTGGAGCATCCGTATCTGATTGTAGATGAACGGGTGACCGACCAAGGCTTGTAGAGCAGATATAAGTGCGATCACTCTGGAGTTGGCATCTGTCGGACCGGTAGGTAGGATCTGATTGATGCATTAGTGAATGATTAAGGAATGAGCGAATGACTGGGGTTGCAGTCTATGAGCAGACATGGGATGCATGTGCGACCTCAGGCATCTTTGTGTTTCTTGCTCAAAAGACATGTACGACTAATCAGGTAGTATGAACGAATGACTTCACAGTGGAATGTATGACCGGAGCCAATTCATCTCCTTGTCTTGTACGACCGACCTTTTTGATATTGGAATGAGTGACTTCCCTTAATATGGGTGACTTTACAGGATGTACGAGCCTTACTGTCCTTGTGTCATGCCATTCTTGAGCTTGCTTCCCATGTAAGACCTCTTTATATGGTCGCGCTATGTTGTATGACCAATCCTGACTATGTTGAGCGAAAGACCCAGCTGTTTTGATGTGTCCGACCTTTCTTGCTGTGCTCGACCCTTCATGTTCTGTTTAACCTTAAGTTGGCGCTTGAACTTTGTTCTGTGTGATCGTTCCTTACCTCAAACTGCCCAGGTGTATTGGATTGGACTATGCACGACCGATCCTAATGACGCTCGACCCGTAGTTTCTACACAGATTTAATAGATCAACATATGAATGATTTTTAAGGGATAAACATTTTCCCTTGAAGTTTGTAATTTTTATTTTGCAAAAAATTACAGGTTTCATAATAATTGATCATAACATAGTTTGGTAGATTAAATCCGGTTTTCCAAGGGATGATCATACATAACTTAGGATTGCTCAGGTAAAGGTGGTTGAGATCGTTCCTTCTCGTGAGAAAAAAGCCTGAGTCACTCGCACGAGTTGAAGTATCATTACGATCGATCAAATCATGGGGATGCAGGCAAGCTAGCTGGATTTGGTGGGCTACTTATATTTGCATAATTGAGAATTCAAACTTAATTGAGCTGACGTGGCGAGAACAATCTAGATGCGAGTCTCTTAATCTTCCCCCTCGTTTTCCTACTCCTCTCTTTAATTCACTTTTCATTTTTCAGATGAAACGCATTGATAACAGCCACTTCATTTTCTAAAAAAAACTAATTTCAACTTCGACTTCCTTTCGATTAGATTTCCCAAAAAACCCCGTACTCTTACCTATCGTCAATCTGTGAAGCGCAGGTTTGTCAATCCTTATTTATGCTTGTTCTTTTTCTGAATTGACAATACATTTTTTAATAGGAATAAACCCTTTTTAATGCTCTCTTGGATTTCTCTCTGAAGCCCTTATGATCATTAGATATGACTTGTGTTATTTTTGATCTTTTTATGATGATAATAGTCAGAATTTTGGAGTGGATCTGATTTGTTTTGTGCATGCACTTGTCTGAGAACATTTAACTCCTATATACCTTTTTTCTATAGTTTTAAACTTTGTACACATGATATGCTTGCTGAAATGCTTAAGACAAGTTCATATCTTGCACAATTTCTAATCTTATGACCATGTGCCAATAATTTATTCCCAGTTATATATTTTACACATATAATGCTCGACAAAATGCTTAAGCCGTATGGCCTTGATATTGTTGCTATGACTTATACTTTTGGTTTGACTCTTATGGTCTCTCAAGTGCATTTGACAGAGGGTCGTTCCTGTTTTACCCTTAAGTCAATCCTGAATGGCCCTATCTCAGTTAGGTAGGAACGACCATTTTGAGTGAAGCATGTGAGAACAACATGAACTTGTTACACGCGGTCAAGGTTGGAGGGATTGACCGTTCGCGGTTCTGCTTTTGGTTTCGCCACTTGGTATATCTTGACTGATCCTTTAGATCCCTAAATTGTATAACTGTTTAATAATTCACTTACACATGATGGATACATCTCCAGAGCTATGTAGGATGGAAAAGCTTTTTGATTTGGATATTCAGATAACTGAAGTTCAATCGACTGGTCAGCCATCTGTGAATTCTCCCCAAAGTCTAACTCATGCAGAACTTCAAACAATTACTAGCAGGCCACATTATGCCCCTAGGCCATGCGATCCTAAGCTTGCTAAATGACTCAAAGGCTGGAGTTTGCAGGGAGTGTCTTCTAACGTGGATATATCTCCATCTGACCATCAAACATTTTCTGGTAATATGATCATCGCAAAGACCCAAATGTTTGCCCAATTTGAGACGGTCATGTACCAGTTTAGAAAGCAAATGGATATGCTCAAGGATCATACTGCGAACCAAATAAGTGGTTGGTAAACACTAGCTTGCGATCTCCAAAGGCTTCACAAGAATAATCTTGAGCGCATCTCCATCCTAGAGAATGATATGCGAAGTTAATCCAGGCTCTTAGATCTAGGGACAATGTCGTTGCCTCTTTTGCTCCAGGAGACATTGAATTGGCAGTACCAAAGCTCAAAAAGTCTTGGGCTGATGAATCTCCATCCCGCTCTACCCAGGTTAAAAGGAAGGTTGGTAGGCCTTGGAAGAACAAGGATCTGTAGTTTTTCTATCTTGCCTCTGGTCGCTTCTCTTTTGTGAACTATGCTTTAGATCGGTTGTATAAGTGAGTGTCGATCCTCACATTTAAATTTATGATGGTCTGTGTTGTGACTTATGCTTATGTATGTATTTTGGTAGCCTCGTGACCGGTTTGTGATGTTGTGATGTCTCTATGCTTTTCTTTATTAGTATGGGGAGGTGCTTTTGTTTGTCATTCTGTAGCCTTTTATCTCCTTTTGCATGTGCATCATAATATTCTTTGTTGATCACGCGATTGTAGTGAGCTTATGATATGTAATTTTAATGTTGTCGATTTGCTTTTGATGCTATAGCAACTTACTACAGCCTTATCAGGCTAGAATTGATTAGTTTTTCCAAATTCCTTTAGCCATACTTAGAACTCAGTTTAGTTTGATTGGTTTTGAATCACTTTTCAGTCCTCCCTTTGAGGGTCATGCATTCATCTACATTCTCACTAACCTAGTGGCCCAAGTCCTTCGGAGTTTGGATATGAATGCATGCCCCTTAATAAGGGTTATTTATTTTGGAATTGCTCAATCGTAGTTCTCACTAACCTGGTGACCCAAGCCCTTCAGAGATTCGATTTAAGCACATGTTTTTATAACGTACTTAACCATATTTCTCACCAACTCAGTGACCCGAGTCCTTCGGAGATTGGGTTATAGTACCTATTTTTTGTGTATTTAACCATGTTTCTCGCTAACTCAGTGACCCGAGCCCTTCGGAGATTAGGTTTAAATACGTGTAAGTTTAATCCAACTTTATACCTTCTCTGTTCTGATTAGCTCAGAATCGAGAAGATTAAGTCGGATACCCCCTTTCGGCTAGGATTCCTGTTACCCCCTTTTGGCTAGGATTTCTGTTCGATCTGGTCCTTCCAGCATGTTTGTCGATCCTTTGGCATTAGGACTGGTTCTTCCAACATTGGTTTGTCAGTCCTTCCGACTGCTGGTCCTTCCAGCTTTTTGTCGATCATTCCGACACTAGGACTGGTACATCCAACCTAGGTTTTTTCGGTCCTTCTGACTTTATGCTTCATCCCGGGAGGTGGACGCTAGTTCCCTTTATTGAGTTTTACTTCGATTTAAAGAACTCGTGTCCTGCACCTAAGAAGGTGCCTCTTTTTGGGACTGGCAATCTTTTAATTATGGGGTATATCAGTCCTTCCAACTTGATGCTTCATCCCAGGAGGTGGGCACTTGTTCCCTTTATCGAATTTTACTTCGATTTAAAGAATTCATGTCCTACACCTAACAAGGCGCCTCTTTTTGGGACTAGCAATCTTTTATCTGCGGATATATTGGGTTGCTTCCACCTTTGCGTATTTTTACGGCTTGGTTTCAATCCTTTGGTGGGACACTTGCCAAGGATTTAGGTTTCTGCGATGAAAGGCGCAGCTCTCCAACTCAATGCCCAATTGCTTGTTTTTATTACATGATGCTTTTGATACTTAATGCTTGAATTGTTCTGACCAGGGTATGTTTAGAAAGCCACCAACTATGGTTGGACTTTGAAAGAATGATTGTTCTCGTTTGCCTATACAAAGAAGTTAAATTTTTAGCAAAAAGTTTGCAAATATTTACAACTTTTTACAATAGATTCGAACAACACATTATAGAAAGTAATGGCTCGCTATTCCAAGCTCGAGGAATCTGGATTCCATCCATGGTGTTCAATTTGAAAGTGCCATCTCGAAGTTTTTGGTTTATAATATAAGGCCCTTCCTAGTTTGCTCCAAAAATCCCGGTTCCGATCATTAATTTTTAAGCATAAGGTTTCAGATCTCAAATGTCCTGTGTTTATCATTTGAATTAAAATGTCTGACTACCCTTCTCTGATGGGCAGCAACCCTCAATTTTGCTTCCTTTATTTTTTCTTCGAGTTGGTTGAGGGCCTTGAGTTGCAACCTCTCATTTTCCTCTTGGTTGAAGTGAATTCTCCTATGGGTGGGAACTTTCAGTTCCACAAGAACCATAGCTTTAGAACCAAAAGATAAAGAAAAGGGAGTGTGCCCAGTCGCAGTTTTATGAGAGGTGCGGTATGCCCAATGTGCTAGTGGAAGCTCATCTACCCATACACCTTTGGATTTCTCTAATCTCTTTTTAATGATTGATTTTATGATTTTGTTTACTGCATCCACTTTCCCATTTTCCTGTGGATGAGCTACTGCAGAAAAGCTTTTCTGGATTTTATATTTTGCATAGAAATTTTGGAACTCTTCGCTTCAAAATTGGGCTCCGTTGTTTGTGATTATTTTTTGTGGCACTCCGAACCTGCAAATGATATTTTTCAAGAAAAAGTTAATAAATTTCTTTGAGGTTATAGTCGCCAATGGTTCTGCTTCAGCCCATTTTGTAAAATAATCAACAGTGACAATGGCATATCTAAAACCAGATTTTGTGCTGGGAAATGCTCCTATAAGATCAATGCCTCAGATGGCAAATGGCTATGGGCTGACCATCTGGGTTATAGCTATTAATGGCATCCTTGGAATTTGCAAATCTCTGGCATCTATCACATTTTTTGGTATATGCTACGGAATCCTTATTTACTTTTGGCCAGAAATAACCGTATTGCAGAATTTTCTTGGCCAATGTTTGACCACCAGTATGGTCTCCGCATTCACCCTCATGTAATTCTGTCATGATTGCCTTTGATTCCTTCTTCGTAACACAACGAAGCAAGGGGGTAGAAAACCCTTGCTGTATAGCCGTCCTTCTTGAATGAGATACATAGGGGCTTTCCGTAAGATTTTCCTTCTCTTTTTGATTTCCGTTGGGAGTGCACCGGTCATGAGATATTCCTTGATTGGCATCATCCATGAATCTAGCTCATCGACTACCTCCATGACCCAATCCATCTCAATCTGTTCCATGCTGGGGCTGGAAAGGACTCTATTGGGACTAATCCTATAAGTTGTACATCTCCTGTGCTCGCATATTTTGCCAATGAATCCGCTTTGGTCTCGGTATAATGCTCGAAGCTCTCTAGTATTTCCAAGGCCTTAGATAGATATGTTGGTAAGTTACCCATTTTTGCTTGGAACTCTTCACGGACCAGGCACTCTACTAGTTGGGAGTCACTGAAGATTTGTATGGTCTTCAGTTGTAACTCCCTTGCTAGCCTTATTCCCACAATAAGGGCTTCATATCCAGCCTCGTTATTTGTTGATGGAAACTCTAATCTCAATGCATAACATATAGATCTTCCTTCAGGGGTTTCCAAGATTACTCCTACTCTAGAGCAGTAATCGTTGGATGTTCCATCAACAAATAGTTTCCATTGAATGTTGGCTTCGGTATCAAGATCCTCTTTTGTCTCTACTCAATCGGTAAATTCTGCGATAAAATCTGCAAGCGCTTGTCCATTGATAGTTCTTCGGGGGTGGTATGTAATATCATACTGACTGAGCTCAATATTCCATTTTAACAATCTCCTGGAAGTCTCTAGTTGAAACAAAACCTGCCTCAGAGGTTGATCCGTAGGGACCTTGATAGGATAAGCCGGAAAGTAATGCTGAAGCTTCTTTGAGGCGATAAGTAAATAATAAGTGTAACACCCCGTATTTTCTATAAATATCAAAATTAACGAATCTAAGAACACTTAACTTTTAAAAGAGGAATTGGGTAAACTGGGTTATGCATTGCGTTCGTCTCGGAATTCTGCTTGAGATAGAGTCCGAGTTTGCGTGAATCAGACTCGGTATGAAGAAGTTATGGAGTTCAGAAGTTTTCAAGTTTAAATAATAATTTAATAATAAATCCAGTTCAAAATTCAAAATTCAAACAGAACAGGCTTAGCGGGAAAATTCCTACTCAGGGTGTCAACCTCCCCCAGGGGGAGTTGACATAGGTGTCGACTCCCCTATAGGGGAGTCGACATACGTGTCGACCCCCTGTAGGGAGTCGACCCTTCCCAGATCCAGCTCCTATGATGAATTTTTACAGCCCTGTGCTGATGTGGCCTTCTCTGATATGCTAATGAATGATTTCTGAGGTATTAGGGCATATGTGTCATGCAACGGTTGGCTGGATGACACATCTCTTTGGTTTGATGGCTCTGATTTCTCCTGGACTAATCTAAAGGTTAGAATTAACCTAGACTTCTATATAATCACCCAAAACCTCAACCCTAGAACTCATTCTATGAAGTCGTCATGCAGCTCGTTTACAAACTGGCTGAGCCCCCATCCTTCTACCCCAAACTAGAGAATCAAATTCAAACTAGGAATCAATTAGAAGAACTAGAGAATCAAACGTCTACATCAAAGGATAGCTTTTCAAATTCAGAAATCAGATCCCAGAAATCAAGATCCGTCCTTTTTTCTGTAAGTTTAGTTATTATTTAGATTTAAACATCTAATAGAAATCATGACGAATAAACTGGATATAGAACTATGCCTAACTCTATTCGTGCCTATCCTTTTGTCAATTCTGAGTTTCTTTTGCCTATTGGACTGTTGTGACTGACATAGTAAAACCTATCATGCCTATTGCATTGTTGTGACTGATATAGTAAAACCTATCATGCCTATGAGACTATTGGGACTGATACCATTGAACGTATCATGTTGTATTAAATTTGTGGTTCTTTTATGTATGTAAGTTACATGCTAAGTTAAGTTCATATATGTTATATGTTTAGATCCAAGCTAGTACCCATGTTTAAGATCTATATAAGTTCATGTTTATAAAATCAGACTTATGCTAGTTCGCATGTCAATTGGATCTAATTTAAATGCAGGATCACGTTTATATGCTTAACTAAGTTTATGTCATTATATGCCGAATTTATATTACATATATTGATCTATGTTGTTTTATTCCTATTGGAATGATACATGTCCCTTTTCTTTTCCCTTTTTGTTTATGAGTTAGGCTAATTTGCGAGCCTAACGTTCTATGTAAATTGTGCGAACGAATAACGGGGGAGACACTGTGGGAAAATATTAAATTACATGCTATTGGCCCATAATCATGTAAATGATTAGTAGCATGAAATGGCATAATTTGGACATAATTTAGAGGGTAAATGGGACATGACTTGATTTGACAACACTTACAGATAATTTACATATAAACATGAATGGTAAATATGTAAATTAATTAAAAGATGAATATGCCTAACCCGAGGTTCAATTGAGTTGCGGTGTAAGACTGCCCGGAACCGCCCGGCACATCCAGCAACCGCAACAATATAGATCTAATGTGAGAGGTTAGCGCATTAAGCCCGAAAAACCCAAGGTCAGATTGAGTTGCGGTGTAAGACTGCCCAGAACCGCCCAGCACATCCAGCGATCGCAACAATACATATCTAATGTGAGAGGTTGGTGGTTTATTGAATGAATTCAAGCTAAGAAACAGACATGCTAGGAATGGAAGGGTTAAGTTAATCAAAGCAACACTTAACCAATATAGCATGATATGTAATAGGGTTAAGTAACATAAGAGGGCAACACTTAACCAATGTATCATGATGTGTGACAGGGTTAAGTAACACAAGAGGGCAACACTTAACCAATGTAACATGATGCGTGATAGGGTTAAGTAACACAAGAGGGCAACACTTAACCAATGTAACATGACAAGTGGTAGGGTTAAGTAACACAAGAGGGCAACACTTAACCAATGTAACATGACAAGTGGTAGGGTTAAGTAACACAAGATTGCAACACTTAATCAATGTAACATGACAAGTGGTAGGGTTAAGTAACACAAGAGGGCAACACATAACCAATGTAACATGACAAGTGGTAAGGTTAAGTAACACAAGAGGGCAACACTTAACCAATGTAACATGACTAGTGGTAGGGTTAAATTAACACTTAACCAATGAACAAGTGGAGTTAAGTTAATGGTAAACACTTAACCAGTATAATATGATGAATGAACATGGTTAAGTTAATAGAAAACACTTAACCAATTACAACATGATGAATGAGAAGGGTTAAGTTAATAAGAAACACTTAACCAACATGACATGACGTGTGGATGGATTAAGTTAACCTGAATGGATGGATAACACTTAGCTAATTTGGGGGGTATACGAATAGAACCTAGGAAACCCTAGTACTGGGGACCCATTTAAGCAGTAACCCACATGGATGTATCACGGTACCCTGAGCTAGGTAGGGCAGGGCACGATTACTGGGTTGATTATAAGCGGTCAAAATAGCGGCAGGTAGTGCAGTATTGTAGTTCCGACGGAGTATGGGCGTGCATATGCTTCGGAGTGGAAAAGCAGGCACTGGACATCAGTAGTATACACTGTGCATCTTGAATCGTGTTGGGTTGCCATCATGGGAATTAATACACCCCATGATGGGGCCAGCACATGTATCTACATACAAGCGGGGCCGATTGACACAGACACAAGGGAAGTTAATATAAGTAGAGAGCCGATCGATAGGGTAGTAATGGTACATCTAACATCTTCATGGCAATTAGGCTGGTTGATGTAAGATCCTCATACTAGATGTACACCTGAAGGCTACCACAATTGCGGGATTGGGTTCACCTTATTTTATAACCCAGGATACTAGTTGGGACACTAGCAGGGGGTACAGATCCTTTTTCACAGGATACTAGTTGGGACACTAGTAGGAAATACGAATCGTTCTATAAAAGATACTAGTTAGGATGCTAGTTGGGTGGTGTAGAGAAAATAGGAAATCAGAGAAAGAACCGCGCATTCAGTGTACATCATTTGTTGTCTTTCTATGCTTATTATCATGGTTATGGTCTGGTATCCAGTTTATTCATGTCATGATCCTTTACCTGTTTACATGCTGAATAATCACTGGACTTACCAGGCTTTATGTCTGACTTTGTTTTGTTTCTCTCTCTTTTCTTCCGTCCCCCCCCCCCCCCCCCGCCCTACCCCAAGGTTCATAGGGAGGGAATTCTACCAATTAGCTTAGTTTTCTTTCCAAGCTCGAAGACAAACAATGTATTGCTTTGGACTCTCTTTTCCACTACTATGGCTGGCTCATGCTTTATCGGGGAATATCATTGTCATTTCATGCTTCTTTATTTTGTTAAACAAGACAGATGCTTTATTGTAATGGGTATTGGTGTTTTGGTGTTGGAAAACAATCTTTGTACAGTCTGTTTTACCAAGCTGTTGTTCTATCAATAAAGTAGTTTTATTTATTTTCCGTTGTTTAAATTTTGTCTGTTTTGTAATTTATCTGTTTATACGCATATGATGCTCCACTAAAGTTAATGCATTCCATTTGTGAGTGACCTTAATGGAGCTGGGGCGTTACACGTGGTATCAGAGCTGAAGGTTACCAGAACTGATAAAAGATTTTTCAAAAGCATATTTTAAAGGGGTGTTTTCTAAAACATGTTTTCAAGAAGCGTTTTTCAAGAGAAAAGTATAATTTTTAAAAGGCATATTCCCCAAATGCCATATGCGCTATATTTTGATTCTCTATTTGAATCTCTTCTTCCTTTCTTTTCGCCATAGTTTCGTAGGCATACGACACATGTCGGGGGCGAACTAGTGCCCAACCTCCATCTGTAGCCGTAGTAGTTTCACCTGCGTCTAATCTTCATTCAAGCTTTATAGGTTGATGTGCGATGGAGGTAGTTTCGAGAAACTTGTCAACAATCTATACAAGGATAGTAAGGATGATAATAAGGGAGTTTGGACTAAGAAGCACAAGCCTAAGGATAAGAAGCTTGTTGATATGGCCTAATCCACACAAAAGGAGAATGGTGAAAGGAAAGAGGCCAAAGTAGAAGAATCACAAATACGGGATTGGAATATAAGAAGGGTGGAAGAAATAATAGATCCCACAACAAGGAGAAGTGCTTTTTCTATGGTATAGTGGGTCATTTAATTGTAGGAAGAAGAAGACAGGTGGTTGTTTTCAGTATGGTGAGGCAGGGCATCTTATCAAGTATTGCCTGAAGGACAAGGACAAGGGCAAAGGACATAATCTTCTAGAGGGCAATTGCATGCGCTCAATACTAGTGTACCTAAGAGAGGTAGGAACGTTTCTGTTAAAAGTTTAGTTTTTCTTTTCAATCATCATGTTAGAACCTTATTTGATTCTGGTATTTCACATTCTTTTCTATCTGCTTCCATAGTTGGGTCTCTGCATCTTAGTACAGTGTAGTAGAAGATCCCATTATTGTCTCAAATCCAGTTGTTGGTTCGGCTCATTCATCTATGATTTGTTTGGATTTGGGAATATCTATACTAAGCGTTGAGTTTAGATATAATGTTTACGTTTTTGGTTTCATGGGCTATGGGTTGATTCTAGGGATGGATTGGTTATCCAGTAATGGAGCCATTCTCGATTGGGAAAGGAGGGTAGTTAGGCTTTTGACTCTCCTCAGTAATACCCTCGAAAATATCGAGTAACCCTAAGGGTTCTGTCAGGCTTAGTTACCTAGAATCTCTTGATACATCTATTAATAATTTGCAATCTGTTCAAGTAGTCCGTGAGTATCCAGATGTCTTTGATGAAGTGAAGGGTTTACCCCCAAAACATGAAATAGATTTCGGCATATACTTGGTTGATAACACCAACCCAGTTGTATTACCCGTACGACACATGGCTTTAAGGGAAAGGAAAGAGCTTAGCAACCAAGTTAAAGAGTTGCTTGAAAAAGGATTCATAAGGTCGAGAATTTCTGAATGGGGTGCTTCCATAGTGTTTACAACCAAAGCGGGTGGTTCACTTCGACTATGCGTGGATTATAGAGAATTAAACAAGCCGACTACGAAAAATAGGCACCCACTTCCAAGAATTGATGATCTTTTTGACCAGCTTGTAGGTTCATCTATTTTATCCTAACTAGATTTGGCTACAAGGTTTCATCATCTAAGAGAAGCTGAGGACAGTATAGACAGGACTGCTTTTAGGGCCCCTGAATCTTTGAGTAGCTCGTTATGCCTTTCGGTTTGACGAATGCACCTGCTTATTTTGTTGACTTGATGTGTAGGGTGTTTAGAGAGTTCCTTAATAAGTTTTTAGTAGTCTTCGTGGATGATATCTTGATTTTCTCAAAGAACGAGGGAGAACATGCTTTGCATTTAAGAGAAGCCATGGATACACTTCGAGCACATCAACTTAAGGCGAAGTTCTCCAAGATGTCATTTTTGGAGAGAAGAAGTAAGGTTTCTAGGACATGTGGCGTCCAAAGAAGGGATAGCAGTAGATCCCGCAAAAGTAGTGGCGGTGCAAGACAGAAAGGTCCCAAGGAATGCAACAAGAATAAGAAGCTTTCTTGGTCTAGCGGGTTAATATAGGAAGTTCATTAAGAACTTTGCGAAGGTATTAGCCCCACTTACTGGATTAACGAAGAAGAATCTAACCTTTGCTCGGGATATTGATTGTGATGTCGCTTTCCAACGATCGAAGAGGGCTCTTACAACGACCACAGTTTTGACTTTTACCTTATGGTAGTAAAAGGTTTACGGTATACACGGTTGCATGCGACATGGGACTAGGCGCCATTTTGATGTGAAAAGGAAGGGTAAGGTCATAGCGGATGCCTTAAGAAGAAAAAGATTGAATTCAAGTCCTCTTTATGTGAAAAGGAAAAGTTCAGAATACACATCAACCTTTGATTTTAAAACCTTCGGTTAAGATAGTAGCTGGCATCGCTAGGAGTAAGACCTACGCTTTAGGATCAAATAGGGACTTCACAAAGAAAAGACTCTCAGATAGTTGACGCAATAAATAAGTTAAGTAGAGAAGAGACCTCTAATCACCTTAATAACTACACTTGGAAACACGGTTAGCATCTATTTATTTTCAAATGATAGTTCTTCCACATGGAATACCCTCTAGTGAATTTTGAAGACCCTTTGAGGGAATGTTAGCATGACACAACAGAAGTTGTAGTCCCAAGTATACTAGAAGGAGAAGAGGTGGAATGAGAGGCGACAATGTATTGGGTCCCAACTCATATTTTGGAAATAGAAATTAAGAAGCTACACAATTGTGAAGTTAAGACAGTCAGAGCACAATGGGGTAAAGCTCAAGAAGATGCGACTTAGAAGGCTGAAGACTAGATACACGCATCATACCCTTTTGAGGGTATATCCTTGATCTCTCTTTTTCTGTAAAGTTTATTTATCTTTTAAGTATATCCTCTCCGTCATATCCTCAATTCTTAGGTAGAAGCCAATGGATGTAAACATGTATTTGAGACATGTTATGTTTGGTGGATGCAAGTGGATGTAAGTGTTTGCTAGTGGATGCATATACACACACATTAGGCACTAGATCGGCTCCGTCACTTCCATATTGCATATGCATGAGTGGATTTTTATATATATGGATTGAAACTTGATGTGATATCATATGGATGATGCATTTGAATGGATGATTGTGCACTGATATAGAAGTTATAAAGTACCATAGGAATAAATGCATACATGTTGGACTCATGGCACTAATATAATTCTCATTAAGGAGGTCTGCTGAATCAGTGGACCGCCTGATCTTTTGCATTAGTATTGGGACATGTACACACACCCTTGCATATGTTCATAAAGCATTAGAAACCTTTTTAAGGACAATGGATGCCTATGATTGAATGGTTGAGTAGATTGATGTTAGATTTTAAGATACATTCTTCTTAACTTAGAGATTTCGGGGACGAAATCCTTTAAGGAAGGGAGAATGTAACACCCTTTATTTTATGTGAATATCAAAATTACCGAATCTAAGAACACTTAATTTTTAAAAGAGGAATTGGGTGAAACGGGTTACGCCATTGATTTCGCCTCGGAATTCTGCTTGAGATAGAGTCCGAGTTTGCGTGAATCAGACTCCGTATGAAGAAGTTATGGAGTTCAGAAGTTTTCAAGTTTAAATAATAATTAAATAATAAATCTAGTTTAAAATTCAAAATTCAAACAGAACAGGCTGAGCGGGAAAATTCCCGCTCAGGGTGTCGACCCCCCAGGAGGAGTCGACATAGGTGTCGACGCCCCTATAGGGGAGTCGACATAGGTGTCGACCCCCCTATAGGGAGTCGACCCCTCCCAGATCCAACACTTGTGAAGAATTTTTACAGCCCTGTGCTGATGTGGCCTTCTCTTTGGTTTGATGGCTCTGATTTCTCCTAGACTAATCTAAAGGCTTGAATTGAACCTAGACTTCTATATTATCACCCCAAACCTCAACCCTAGAACTCATTCTATGAAGCCATCATGCTATTCGTTTACAAACTGGCCTAGCCTCCATCCTTTTACCCCAAACTAGAGAATCAAATTCAAACTAGGAATCAATTAGAAGAACTAGAGAATCAAACATCTACATCAAAGGATAGCTTTCCAAATTCAGAAATCAGATCCCAGAAATCAAGATTCGTCCTTTTTCTGTAAGTTTAGTTATTATTTAGATTTAAACATCTAATAGAAATCATGACTGAATAAACTGGATCTAGAACTGTGCCTAACTCTATTCGTGCCTATCCTTTTGTCAATTCTGAGTTGCTTATGCCTATTGGATTGTTGTGACTGACATAGTAAAACCTATCATGCCTATTGGACTGTTGTGACTGACATAGTAAAACCTATCATGCCTATTGGACTGTTGTTACTGACGTAGTTAAACCTATCATGCCTATGAGACTATTGGGACTGATACCATTGAACCTATCATGTTGTATTAAATTTGTGGTTCTTTTATGTATGTAAGTTACATGCTAAGTTATGTTCATACATGTTATATGTTTAGATCCAAGCTAGTACCCATGTTTAAGATCTATATAAGTTCATATTTATACAATTAGACATATGCCAGTTTGCATGACAATTGGATCTAATTTAAATGCAAGATCACGTTTATATGCTTAATTAAATTTATGTCGTTCTATGCCGAATTTGTATTACACATATTGTTCTATGTTGTTTTATGCCTATACATGTCCCTTTTCTTTTCCCTTTTTGTTTATGAGTTAGGCTAATTTGCGAGCCTAACGTTCTATGTGAACTGTGCAAACGAGTAACGGGGGAGACGTTGGGGGAAAATATTAAATTACATGTTATTGGCATAGATTGGCCCATAATCATGTAAATGATTAGTAGCATGAAATGGCATAATTTGGACATAATTTAGAGGGTAAATGGGACATGACTTGATTTGACAACACTTGTGGGTAATTAACATATAAACAAGAATGGTAAATATGTAAATTAATTAAAAGATGAATATGCCTAACCCGAGGTTAGATTGAGTTGCAGTGTAAGACTGCCCGGAACCGCCTGACACATCCAGCGACCGCAACAATATAAATCTAATGTGAGAGGTTAGCGCATTAAGCCCGAAAAACCTGAGGTTAGATTGAGTTGCGGTGTAAGACTGCCCAGAACTGCCCGGCACATCCCGCGACTGCAACAATAATATCTAATGTGAGAGGTTGTTGCTTTAATGAATGAATTAAAGCTAAGAAACAGACATGCTAAGAATGGTAGGGTTAAGTTAATCAAAGCAACACTTAACCAATATAACATGATGTGTGATAGGGTTAGCTAACACAAGAGCACAACACTTAACCAATGTAACATGATGTGTGATAGGGTTAAGTAACACAAGAGGGCAATACATAACCAATGTAACATGATGTGTGATAGGGTTAAGTAACACAAGAGGGCAACACTTAACCAATGTAACATGACAAGTGGTAGGGTTAAGTAACACAAGAGGGCAACACTTAACCAATGTAACATGACAAGTGGTAGGGTTAAGTAACATAAGAGGGCAACACTTAACCAATGTAACATGACCAATGGTAGGGTTAAGTTAACACTTAACCAATGAACGAGTAGAGTTAAGTTAATGGGAAACACTTAACCAATATAATATGATGAATGAACAGGGTCAAGTTAATAGAAAACACTTAACCAATTACAACATGATGAATGAGAAGGGTTAAGTTAATAAGAAACACTTAACCAACATGACGTGTGGATAGGTTAAGTTAACATGAATGGATGGATAACACTAAGCCAATTTGGGTGGGTATACGAATAGACCATAGGGAACCCTTGTAACGGGGACCCATTTCAGCAGTAACCCACATGGATGTATCACGGTACCCGGAGCTAGGCAGGATGGGGCACGATTACTGGGCTGATTATAAGCAGTCAAAATAGCGGGGGGTAGTGCAGCGGTGTAGTTCCGACGGAGTATGGGCGTGCACGTGCTCCGGAGTGGTAAAGCAGGCACTGGGTATCAGTAGTATACATTGTGCATCTTGAATCGTGTCGGGTTGCCATCATGGGAATTGATACACCCCATGATGGGGCCAACGTAGGTATCTACATACAAGTTGGGCTGACTGACACAGACACAAGAAAAGTTAATAAAAGTAGGGAGCCGATTGATAGGATAGTAAGGGTACATCTAACATCTTCATGGCAAATAGGCTGGTTGAAGTAAGATCCACATACTATGTATACCTGAAGGCTACCACAATTGCGAGGTTGGGATCACCTTATTTTATAACACATGATACTAGTTGGGACACTGGTAGGGGGTATGGATCCTTTTTCACAGGATACTCTTTGGGACACTAGTAGGAAATACAAATCGTTCTATAAAAGACACTAGTTAGGATGCTAGTTGGGTGGTGCAGAGAAAATAGGAAATCAGAAAAAGAACCGAAGCGCATTCAGTGTATCTTACTTGTCATATCTAACGATCATCACTTGTTGTCTTGCTATGCTTATTATCATGGTTATGGTCTGGTATCCAGTTTATTCATGTCATGATCCTTTTACCAGTTTACATGCTGAATAATCACTGGACTTACCACGCTTTATGTCTGACTCTGTTTTGTTTCGCTATCTTTTCTTCCGTTCCCCCTCCCCCCAGGTTCATAGGGAGGGAACATTACCACTTAGCTCAGTTTTCTTTCCAAGCTCAAAGACAGACGATGTATTGCTTTAGACTCTCTTTTCCACTACTATGGCTGGCTCATGATTTATTAGGGAATATCATTGCCATTTCCTACTTCTTTATTTTGTTAATCAAGACAGATTCTTTATTGTAATGGTTATTGGTGTTTTGGTGCTGGAAAACAATCTTTGTACAAGCTGTTTTACCAAGCTACTGTTTTATCAATAAAGTAAAGTTTTATTTATTTTCCGCTATTTAAATTTTGTCTATTTTGTAATTTATCTGTTCTATACACTTATGACGCTCTACTAAAGTTAATGCATTCCCTTTGCGAGTGACCTTAACGGAGGTGGGGTGTTACAATAAGTGAGCTTTTCGAGTTTTGGGTAGTTCAATTCTGCCCCAGATAATCTCTTACTGATTTATTAGACCGGCCTCTGAACCTTTGAATCCTCCCTTACCAATGCCGTGCTTAGAGGATGGGCGGGTACTGCTACATACATGAACAAATCTTCTCCATCACTTGGCTTCGACAGCATTGGAGGTGTTTCCATGTGTTGGATTAGTTCTTCGAAAGTTTTATGGAATTCAGAAGTCCATAATATCTCTTTCTTTCCTTTCCTAAGAGCGTCGAAGAAGGGAAGACACTTGTCCGTTACCCTGGATATGAAGCGATTCAAAGCTACAATTTTTCCAATTAAACACTGAAGTTCTTTCTTGGTTCCTGGGGCACGCATTTTTCTCAAGGCTGATATTTTTGCTGGACTGGCTTCTATACCCCTAGCATTGACCATAAACCCTAGGAACTTGCCTGAACCGACTTTGAAGGAGCATTTTAAAGGATTCAGCTTCATACCATATTGGCGTATAATATCGAACATCTAGGCTAAATTATCCAAATGATCAACTGCCTTTTTTGACTTTAGCAACATGTCATCGACATAGACTTCCATTCTCCTACCAATTTATTTCTTAAACATAGTGTTTACCAATAGCTAGTAAGTTGCCCCTACATTTTTTAAGCCAAATGGCATCACTTTGTAGCAATATAAGCCAAGATCAATGATAAAACTTGTGCCCTCTTGATCTGATCCATACATTATGATTTGATTGTAGCCAGAATATGCACCCATAAAAGATAGCAACTCATGACCAGTCATGGAATCCACCAATTGATCTATTCTAGGAGGAGGGAAACTATCCTTTGGACAAACTTTATTAATATATGAATAGTCTACGCAGACTCGCCATTTTCCGTTTTCTTTCTTTACAAGTAAAGAGTTGGAGACCCAGTTTGGATAGGTAGATTCCCTGATGAAGTTGATTTTTATTAGCCTGTCGACCACCTCCTTCAAGGCTCTCAATCTCTCTGGCCTCTGGGTCCTCCTTTTCTGCTTGACAGATGGAACATGTGGACCAATATTAAGTTTATGGACTGCAACATCTGGAGATATGCCGCTCATGTCAGAATGGTTCCACGCAAAACACATCCATCTTTTAAAAAGACAGTCAATTGACTCTTCAATTTGGGGCTCAAGTGAGATCCTGTATTCAGCACACGGTTTGGATCTTTCGAATTAACATCTATAAGAATTGTAATCTCAGCCGGAGCCGCTCTTTCATCCTCTGCACTTGATTTTCTAGGATCGATTTCTTTTTGCGCTCCACTATGTTCGCCAGTGCAGGGACCGCTCCTTATTTGCTATAAGGGGAGTTTGCGAATGCGGGGTGGAGCCTCCGCTTTCTTCCCCAAGTCTTTCTTCTTAGCCTCACGCAACTCTGTCATTTAGAAATCCCTCGCAGTGGCCTGATCACCCTTAATTACACCAATTCCATTCTCAGTTGGAAACTTCATAGTTAAACACCATGGAGCTAGCGCAATTTTAAAGCCTCCGAGAGTCGGTCGCCCGCGGAATGCATTGTTGGTAGGGAGCTCATCCACCAAGACGAAAGTTTGCATCATAGAGACCTTGCCTCTCCATCTGCCAGTTCGACGAGCAAGTCAATTATACCAATGGATTGTGTGGGTTGTCCGGTAAATCCGTGGATTTTGTTTGGATAGGCTTGCACTTATTCCATAGAGACGTTCATTTTCTGAAATGCATTTATGGAGATCACATTAACAGATGCCCCCGTGTCAATTAAGACTTTTTTCACTACTACGGGGCCGAGACCAATTGTGATCACCATGGCATCAACAGTTGGTGTAAGTAGTCCGTCAAAATCTCTATCCCTGAATACCGCATCATTGGCTGAAGTCTTTGACATCTTCATTCGAAGCTTGTTGCTTAGGACCATGCACCTTTCTTCTTTCGAGACACCCTTCAGCTCGTTAGCATACCTTTCCATATCTGCCAGCTACTTCCGGCTTGGTGGGGACCACGAAAAATCATGTTGATTACTAGTCTTGAATCCACAGGTGCCTGAGATTCCTCACCAAAACCGGATTGATTCGTGGTATTATTCTTTTCCTGGGTAGTCAGAGCGTTTTGGGGTTTCCTCACATACTGTTGAAATTGGTTCTTTCTGATGAGTTCTTCAATCAAACTTTTCAGGTGTCAACATTCTTTAGTGCTATGCCCCGGTTGGTTATGAAATCGGCAGAATTTCCCAGAGTTGGCTTGCTGCTCTATAATTTTCTGCGGCTTAATCCGAGGAAAGATGCCTGAATCCTTTGTAGTGGAGTAAACCCTCTCTAGGGTTTCATTTAGGAGAGTCAATTCTGAATTTTTGTAGAGTCGTGTTCTCTTGTGGGTTTTGTTATCCTTCTCTTCATTTCCCCTCTTTTGCCCAGAATCATTCTTTTGCTCGGTTTGGATCTCGCTACCTTTCCTTTCTCCGGTGGCACTATTCTTCGTAACCTTCCGGATATTCAGTGGATCATCCTCCATGCTCATATACTCTTTGGTCTTCTTGTAGAACTCCTTTAGAATTTTGGGCATCTTCATCTTAAGCCACTTTCCAAATTCTAATTTCTTATCAATAGCACCCTTCAAAGCTGCCAATAAGTACCAAGGTGCCGGTTCTGTGACTTCGGCCGTCGCAGCATGGAATCGTGTAAGAAAAGTTTAATGGTTTCTGCAGACATTTGTTCTATCTCGTTGAGCGACATCACATCCCTTGCTTTGGTTGTTTGAAGACGGAACTGGTCTTGAAATCTTCTCACCAATTCGGCAAATTGATCAATGCATTTAGGTGGAAGTCTAGTGAACCATAGGTAAGCCACCCCTTCCAAGCATACTAGAAAATATAAGCATTTTATCTCATCGGTGGCCCTGGCTCCGTTCATGTGTTGATTGTATTTGAATAGGAAGATGTTCGGATCTCCCGTTCTTCCATAAGGTGCTAGTGTCAGAGGTATGAATTTCTTTGGAAACTTCGCTTGACGAATCCTCAAGTAAATGGATTCTTACTGGGTGTAAACTCCCATTCTTTCTCGTCATCTTCACGGGCTGTATTTTCTTTCATTATTTGATGAACCATATCTGTAATGCGCTTTTCGTCACCCGCTCGTTCCACGGGACAAGCATCAGTCCTTTTACCGCCCTGATCACCGCTCCAGTTCTGATGTCTTGAACCTCTTCTAAGGGGCTCCCCTTTGGTAGGACTCGTGGCACTTCGATTTGCACGCTTTTCATCATTCTGTGGAGATTTAACCTTAGAGTCCTCAACGCGGCCTCCCCTTTATCTTCCACTAAGAAGTGGGATTGATTAGGGTCTGAGGTAGAAGAGGCCTCTTTTTCGTCAACATTGTCCACTGGATTTGGAGGCGGGAGATTGGCTTGAACATTAAGCAAGGCATCAAGTTTATCTATCATCATTTTAGTCGTAGCATCCATTTTTTCATTCAAGCTGGTTATTGCCACATTTAACGCATCTCGTGTTACGGATGGTCCAGAAGAATTTCCAACTTCTCGGTTTGGGGTTTGCAGCGTGACCGCATTGTTGGGAGCATTTTCAATACTCACAGCGGCTCTGATGGACTTTTTGTTTTTCTTTGAACCGGCCATGCCTTTGTGGAAGGAGGCAGATTAGAACTTCAATAATAGGCTTTTGGAATTGGAGGGAATGTAAAGGAAAGAAATGCGAACAAGGCCCCGCGGTGGGCGCCAAATGTTTTCACCAAAAATAGCTCAAACAGCAACGGTACGAGAATCGTACTTCACCAATGCAGTTAGAAATAGATGGAGCTGCAATCAACAAGAATTAAAAGCAAAAAAGTGAGGAAAGTAAAATAATGACAAGGGTTTTAGAGTGGTTCGGCCCTAAGCTATGTTAGGACTGTGGAATGGATCGTTTAGGCAAAGAAAACACTAGAGGGGGGTGAATAGTGTTTGTAAGAATTTAAACAAAACTAAAAACTAGAGAGAACTATGAGATGAATCAAACACCACAAACACAATCACAAACATAGATTCAAACATAATTGCAAAATAAACAGAAATAAAAGTGCAAAAAGGGAAATAACACATCGGACTTTATACTTGTTCAGATCACTCCTACGTCCAGTCCAACATAACGCTGGATTGTGCAGAGTTTTATTACTATTTTCAAATAGCCAAATACAACCTCCTTGATTTCACAGCTCAACAAGGAGACACCTACTCCTATCCCTTGATTAACGGCTCAACAAGGGCACATCGACTCCTATTCCTTGCTTACGACTACAAGGATACACCGATTACTCTTTGACTTACAAACAGGGTTTATTCAACCCAAGCAATTACAAAACAGCCCTATAAATCTTCAATAGAACTTGATTAAGAGAATAGAGAGTGTAGAGAGAAGAAGTTTGATCAATTCAGAAGTGAATTCGGCAGAGTATAAGTGTAAAAACCATAAAAATGAATAAGAATAATGGCAGGATGAAAGGGGATGAAGATGGAGAAGAAGAGATGTTAGAAAATTCAGTTTTAGCCTCTAATGGGTTGCAACGTTTCTGAAACGTTTCAAATAGTGAAAAGACACTTCTCTTCAAAATTAAAAAACTCGGTATTATATTTCGACATACGTATTATGCTATGTCGACATACCTATGTACAAAATTGATTTTCAAAGAATTTTCAAGTGTTTTGATATAAAACTAATTCTGGAAATTCTTGAATAAAATTCTAATGTTGTAAATCAATATTATATGATAGAAAATCATATGAAAACGTATTTTTAAACTATATAAATATATTTATAAAATTATAAGGTTTTAAACTATGAAATATAAATAAAAAATATATAAAAAAACTTAAGTTTGAAAAACAAAGAAAAATAAAAATATAAAAACAAAATAGAGAGGATAGAGAATTAAATAGAAAAACAAAAATAGAGAGAATTGAGAAAAACATAAATAGAGAGGATTGAGAAAAAAATTGAAAAATCAAAAATTGAATTTGGATTTGAACCTGGAGTGCTATTTAGAGTCTTACAAAACCTAGACTCTATAATTATATTAATCTTGAACTCTTGACATCTTGATTACTCATGAATCTTGAATCTACTCTGAATTCTGAATCTCTAAAAGCTCTTAAATTGTACAGTCTTAAGTATTAATTCCTATATACAAATCCTACATATGTGTGTGTGTGTGTGTGTATTCTAAATAAAGATGTTAGTATATATTTTATAATCAATGATAACTAAAATAAGGTTGTCGTCATCAAAACTCCATTCTCCAACAAGCCAGGCCTACGTCGACTATGAAGGTAGCTTGCTTTACCATGACAATGATAACAAAACATATAAACTCTCTTTGTTCATACATCTTCTCATTTTCTCAACATATTCTCTCTCTCACACACAAATCTTGCTTAAATTCGTAGAATTCAGTGGAGGAATGGTGAAATCCACAGAGAAGAAAGATGGGTGAGCAGTGAAGATGGAGGATGTATTTTTTTGAGAGGAGAATGAAGGAGAATCTTCGATCCCTTTTCCACTTAGAAGATCCTAATGGATGCCATGGCCAAATGGATAAATAATCCTCAAGCGGAGATGATGATGACTGTTGAAATGCTTTAGTAATGGTGGATGGGAGAATTCGATAGAGCTTCATGGTCACTAGGTGTCCCCCCTTATGGTGGAAGCCATGGCCTATTTGTAGGTGAGCTCCACTGAAGAAATGAGCTGAAATTCGTATATGCAGGCTATGGGTCGCTCGTTTCGTTAATTATGAAAATGACGTTGCTTAGCTATAGCCAATTTTCGATAGTGGTATCCATCTGTCCTGCACGAGTGACTTCATAGGAGCGAGCGGCTGCATAGGAGCGAGCGATTGTATAGATCTGAGCACACTGAATGGGCGGACATGCGACGAGTGCACAGGTGACTTGTTAAAGCTTCATGGTTGGTATAAGAGTGACCGACCGAGTCATCATGTTAAGCCTTTTATGTTTCACGGACATATAGTATTGGTTGGAGCATCTGTATCTAATTGTAGATGAACGGGTGACCGACCAAGGCTTGTAGAGCAGATATAAGTGCGATTAGTCTGGAGTTGACATCTGTCGGACCGGTAGATAGCATCTGATTGATGTATTGGTTACTGATTGGGGAATGAGCGAACGACAGGGGTTACAATCTATGAGCGGACATGGGATGCATGTGCAACCTCAGTCATCTTTGTGTTTCTTGCTCAAAATATACGTACGACTAATCAGGGTAGTATGAACGAACGACTGCAGAGTAGAATGTATGACCAGAACCAATTCCTCTATGTGTCTTGTATGACTGACCTTTTCGATATAGGAATGAGCGACTTTCCTTAATATGGGCGACCTTTACAGGATGTATGAGCCTTATTGTCCTTGTGTCGTGCCATTCTTGAGCTAGCTTCGTGTGCACGACCTCTTTGTATGGTCGTGCTATGCTGTATGACCGATCCTTACTATGTTGGGCAGACAATCCAACTGTTCTGATGCGTGCGACCTTTCTTGTTGTGCTCGACCCTTAATGTTCTGCTTAACCTTAAGTTGGCGCTCGAACTTTGTTCTATGTGATCATCCCTTACCTCAAACTGTCTGGGTGTATTGGATTGGACTATGCATGACCGATCCTAATGACGCTCGACCCGTAATTTCTACACAGATTTAATAGACCAACATATGTATGGTTTTTAAGAGATAAACAAATGTAAATGGCGATTGATTGTCAAAGAGACCAGGGTTGGATAATGGCATACTCTCTATTAATACTGGAACCACTTTAAAAACTATACACATGGAGGATGTTCTAGAATGAAGTAGTTGATTTGGCAAATGTTGGGTTCCCTTTATTGGAACCATGTTCTTATTTATTTTTGTTTCTAATTGGTTTGGAGCTCTTTTACCTTGGAAAATCATACAGTTACTTCATGGAGAGTTAGTTGCCCCCATAAATGATATAAATACTGTTATTGCTTTAGCTTACTCACGTCCGTGGCATATTTTTATGCGGGTCTTACCAAAAAAGTATTGGCTTATTTTGGAAAATACATTCAACCAACTCAAATCCTTTTACCAATTAACATCCTAGAAGATTTTACAAAACCTTTATATTTGAGTTTTCATCTTTTTGGAAATATATTAGCGGATGAATTAGTAACTGGAATGAAGTAAAAAAAACGATGATAGATAGCCTTGATACTTGGGTCATATTTAAAATGACTAAAGCAGGAGCCTATATCTGACCAATGAGGTCGACACCTCTAGCAGACACACATGTTCGTATTACTCAATTGATTTGTGATTCAATTGGTGTACCTTGATTCGGTTGGGGGTGTTGGACGCGGTCAGCCACAAATGGGTTATGACCAACCAAAAAAGGTAAACTAGTGGATCCCTACCCTGGGAATTGCCTCACGTGCCATGTATTTATCCCTATATGAGCCACTTATGATTCTATTTTGAAAATTAAACGTGTTAAGGTGGATCAATGTAAAGCCTTAAAGCTATTTTGAATCTTTTAATGATAGACATTTTCTAATATAACATATACTATTATATGTAAATACTTTAACAGATCCTTAGGAGATGGAAAAAACCCATAACATCGCTTGAGTTACTACACACTTTGATTTATTGATTTACTTAAGGATATTAGTTCTAATTCAAGGATTTTGTTTTTGTATAATGCTCGAGTCAGCCTTTAGTATTACAATTATGAATTTCTTTTCTAGAGATGAAGGCATAATTGGAGGCTCTATTTAGTTCTATTTATATCATCATTTCAGTTTAATTATGTAGTGCTAACCTATGTTATTCCCAATTGTGCTTGTTTAAATAAAAGAAAATTGTAAAGTCATGAATTACTTATGTGTTATTATTTCCGCTGTGAGATTCTGAGTTGTATTTTTTTTGTGTATGTGTTCTTCGATTGATTCTATTATTAACCCAATAACTATCTATCATTTCGAGAAAATTTCATTGCTTAAAATGGTGGGTCATTACAGTTGGTATCAGAGCTTAGGTTGAGCAAACTCCTAAGACTGTGTGGTGAACTCATTAGAGATACGGTAAGTATTACCTTAGAATGAGTATAATCATCCTCAGAGCGTATTTTAAAATATAATAAATGATTTTCAAGATCTTTAATATTTTCGAATTTATTTTAGAAAAGTTTTCCATCCTCCGTAAATTTTCTTTGAATATGTTCTTCTTTTAGTTCAGTATCCATGTTTTACAGTAATTTTTGCCCTAGTAGGAGAAATAATAGAAGAATTATAAGTATAAATTTATACTGAAAATTGATGATGAGAAGTTTAAAATTTTGAAAATATTAGTAATAGTCCCTTAGTTTATTTAACTATTGATTTAAAATTGCAACGATATGAAATGTGAAACAATTCAAATATGATTTTTAAATCAATTTTATAAGGATTTATGGTCGATTTTAAAATTTCGATGATTTGATGTTATTTCCATAACTTTACAAAGAAACATTTTTCTAATGTACTCGGAATTTGATGAAACAAATTTTAACGGATCCAGAACGTTGAAAAATGGTAAGATTTTCAAAAATTTTGGAGCTAGTATGTGGTCATGCAAAAAATTAACGCGTACTAAGTTAATCGGTCAGAATTAAGTGAAAAACACAATAAAAAAAATTTAATAGATGGTCAAACGAACTCCAAATTCGACGAAACCTATATTGTTGATATGATATTATGATTTATGTTAAAATTCAAAATTTCGTTACAAGCGGGATTAACGTGTGATCACACGAGTGATAGAAGCAAGGTTGAACTAAAACACTTTCAACCATTAACAAATGCCTTACGCACAAAAACACCAGACAAGGTGTCAACGAACCAAGGCTTCCAAGTGTTTTTTCTTTACTTCCGTCTCCACATGACACCTCACTAATCCAAGTGAGTGCCATTTTTATAAAAAAAACCTTCCTTTATTCTTCCTTCTCTTTCTTTTCTCATTTTCATCCTTGCACCTTCCTTCTCCCTCCACCTTTAGCCATGTTCACCACACCCCTCCACTCCATCTGAGCTCTGTCGCGCCTCACCCACTCCCAGACCTATGTGCGCCAGCCTCCCCCTCCTCTTCCCTCTTGGCCGGCCTGTACCCATGACAGATCCACCGTGGACCCTACTCCCTAGACGTACCTCCATGAACCCCGTATCCCCTCCCGTTTTCTCCGTAAACCTAGATTCACAACCGTTTATACATACGTCAGGTTTAAGAACCCCGTAGCCACCAAACTGTATCTGGTTAGCTTTCGAAAAAAATTGTAGGCACCAGTGAAGTGTTGTAGTCATGTGAGAGTGTTCGTAGTCCATCATGTAAAATAATAATGTAGGGGAACTCACGGTGAGAAACCGAAACTCGTTAAGGGCTAGTTAGCAATTAACTGTTATTAGTTAATTAATTTGAATTTAGTAATGATTGTTAATTAATTATGCAAGTTTGCTATGATGTTAAACGTAACACCCCATAATTAGATACACCATAATTACATAAGAAAGACAATAAAATGAAAACTAATTAATCAAATCTTCAGGGTTAAGAAAAACTGACTTTACCTTTACGTTCATCTTAGAATTAGTGTTTCGATAGACCCCTGGTTTGCGTAAAATGGAATATATATGAAGAATTTATAAGCGTGTGAAGTTTAAGTAGTATTTAAAACTCAAACAAGAAATCAAAAGCAGCAAGCATCGATAATTGGCCGACCCACCCACAACTAGTTCAACCCCTGGGTCCACCCATGTCTAAGTGGGTTGACCCATGGGTCGACACAGTAGGTGGGGGGTCGACCCAATTACATGCAGGTTGAATATTGGGTTCTGTATTTAGAATGTTTTTTTATTGTATTCATTCGCTAAGGTGTATGGCTGGATTTAAAAAACTAATATCTAACAGTTTGAGATTGTCCTAGTTAATCTATAAATAGGGTTGTTATCTCTCATTTTTCTTACGTACCAATTTTCTTTGTTCCTCCTTTATTCAAAGTATGTGCTAAAATTAATTAAGAAAAATGGGGAGATGGTGCTAGATGATAGATTAAAAAAGAAGGATCTCTAAACTCTCTCTACAACAATTACTTGCTCAAAGACTATTTCAGAATACAGCCTACATCTATGTGAGTTCAAATTTTTAGATCTAACATCTAAAAAGTATTATGACCAAGTTTTAGTTCTGTAATAAACAGTACCTATAAGTTATTTCTTTTATATTTTCTTTTACTGTTAATTTAGTTTACAGTTAATATATGTTCTTTTTACTGTCAATTCAGTTTTACTATTAATTTATATTAATGTATACATCTATCTTTCTTATCCGCTTTTCTATCTTTTATTTATTTACAATCTTTTATATGCCTATTTTATACCTTTGAGTTTGATTTTGTTGTTCTTTTTCTTTTTCCTTTCTATTTATGCTAAGCCTAGGCCACCGAGATCCTAGGCCATTTTCATTTACTATTGCATGCAATTGAAATAATTGGAATAATTGAAATGACGGTGAAAAGGAGAAATTAGGGCATATTGTAACATGAGGACCCTTGACTGTAAATTTATTTATTGTAGTAAAAAGGAAAATATGCAAACATGTTAAATAAATTAGACTTAATTTAATATTAAATAAAGAACATGTGATGGAAAATGTAACACCCCACCTCCGTTAAGGTCACTCACAAAGGGAGTGCCTTAACTTTGATGGAGCGTTTTAGTAGACAAAACAGAAATTTACAAAACAGATAAAGCAGTACTTGAAAAATTTGTAACTTTATTACAACAGAACCCGAAATAGGTTTAGTTACATCTTTTCAAATCACAATATCAGAATTCAAGTACAAAATATCGGTCTTGTACAAAAGCCTTCAGAATGCATAGTTTTTAAAGTCATAATCCCCAACATAAACTGCCATGGAAATATGGAGCCAAAGCCAAGCGATACTTCAAGCAGAGAAAATCCGAATCAAGCTCCTATATTTCCACCCTAAAACCTGAAGGGGGGAACGAAAGAAAAGATGCGAAAACAAGCAAGGTCAGACATAAAGTCTGGCAAGTTCGGTGACTTTCAGCATATGAACAGATAATAATATCATGACATGAAAATAAAGCAGGATAAGAGACAACAGCAACATGAGTAACTGGTATACTTAAGCTAAACAGAAGAAACAGAATGATATAGCCCAAGTTATGCTTCTTACTTATATTTTACTTCTCTGCACTAATACTAGTATAACAGGATTAGGTGTTACCCTAATGTCTAAACCGAAACAGAAACGGAACAGAATAATCTATACAGAAACAGAATGCCAGTAATGGGCCTTTACCACCCCAACAAACAAAAGGTACATAAACGGAATCAGAGACGGAAACAGAATAATCCCTACAGAAACAGAATGTTAGAATTAGGTGTACGCTAGTAAATGGGCCTTTACCACCCCAACTGACGGTACCACGCAGAAACAGGCAGGTGTTACCACCCAACAGAAACAGATGGTACCCTAACGGAAATAGACAGAACTAAGTGTACCCCAAATCTACCCCAAGCGATCGGCTCCCTAATACATAAATACCCTGGGCCAGTCCCACAGAAGGGTGTATCACTCCCTAAAGTGGCAACCTTTGAATGACACAGACCTATTTAGCGATGTCACGGCGTCGTACATCCTTAGAGGCAGACCGGGATCCATGCACGCACATGACTCGGTTGGAAAGCACCATCAACACCCTTTGCCATTATCAGAATGAACCGCTTATAATTAGTTCAGTAAGCGTGCCTGGACCCTACCTACTGTTGGGTCATAGTTTTGATACCAGAAAGGGTTATTGACTAATATGGGTCCCAAACAATAGATGACACAAGTATTTTCCCTCCTAACCTCGTGTCCCCAGACTAACATATTTCAGATTAACTTGTTTACGAGTTTTAGGCCTACAGAGTTCGGAATCAACTAGTTCATAGACCAGAAAATCAAGTCAATAGGTTTTCAGACTAACGGATCAGATGTATAGTTTTAACAGACTTACAGATTGTCTAACTTTGTATTGGGCCTACAGATTCACGGAACAGATTTATTAATTAATCAGTCCGGTTGGTTTAGCCCTATCTACTCAACATGTTTTAGACATCATATTTATCTCATATTTGCATTAATTAAATATTAATGCGCAGACCTCTCACATTAGGTCGGTAGCTTGTTGCCGTTGGATTAGCTGGGCGGTTTCGGGCAGACTTCTGCCACAAGCCAGACCTAACCTCGTGTCTAAGCATATTTTAGTTATGCCTACGACCTCTCACATTAGACTAGCAGTTTGCAGTTGCTGGTTAAGCCGATTGGGTCCGGGCAGGCTTCTACTGCAAACATGAGTCTAACCTCGTGTCTGAGCATTTTTATTTTAACCAGTTTATTCCATTACAAATTATACAAATATCAGACTAATTATGTCAATTTAACAGATTTGACTTCTTTTCAAGTCGCAGCAGATTAAACAAATTAACATGTTTTACACAATCTTAGATAAAGCCTACGGATTTTCATACACAAATTACAATCATTCAGCTTTTCAACTGATTTAACAGATTTAGCAGCTCAGGCGGTTCAACAGATTTAGCAGATTAGGCAACTCAACAGATTTAGAAGATTGGGCATAATTAGCCGATTAGGCGATTCAACATATTTAACAGTTTAGGCAATTCAACAGATTAAACAGGTAACAAATTTAGCAGATTAGGCAAACTTAACATATTAAGCAGATAACAATTTTAGCCGATTTAAACAATCCTTAAAGTCCTATTCACATATCTTGCCTAATTCATAAAGTAAGCCTAAACTTATATGCCCAAATTATGGTCATAATCAACCATATAACATATATCCCAAATTTTAATTAAACTTGCATAGTTCAGAATATTCTCCAAAAGCCCTAATCGTGATTCACATATAAATTATGCCAAATATAGCCATTGATTACAATGCATGTCACATATCCAACCCCCCCTTACTTAGGTGTATTCACACTTAATAGTCATCAAATCTTAATATAGGTTTTTACACCTAAGTCATATACAAATTAATTCTCCTACTTCCAAATGACCAACTATCAGACTTAATATGCCCAGATCCAGATCTTAAATTATGAAATATGTTCTTTATGTTCTAAGTCACTATAATCCTCTTCTTCCAAGTCATAGATCATTTTATGCAATATGTCTCAAATTTATGCACAGATTTACAACATGCGTTGTGTCCTCAAATTAGTTACAAATCGATTTTGCCCAAATATGCCCCATTCAATATTCTTCCCAAATTTAGCGTTTATGCGTTCATCTCTTATGGATTTGGCTCAGGCTCGTGGTAGCCTGACTATCAAACAAAAAGAAAGAAAGGAGGAAGAAATACAAAACAAACAGAATAATAAAATAGAGGAATATATCTGATAAATAGAAAGAGGGCCTAATCTCAGATTCAGTTTCATAATTATGTCAAGATCATGATTAAATTTCATATTGGAAAATAACTGCACTTTCCTTGGTTGGATTATAGAAGAAGAGTTGCAGTAGTTCTCTTTTAATCTTATTCGGAATTCGAAGAATATGCACTAGTTCTAGTTTTGATCCCAACAGAGTAGCGACGCCATTATTTTATTTATTTATTTCTAATATTTCAGAGGCATCATAAGGAGAGAAGAATGGTGTAAAGAGAATGGGGCTAGGGGGCTGTTTATATAGGATTAGGCGGATGAATCTAGAATGAAAACGAGGCCATATGCGTCAGAATGAACCCAGGCTCAAAACTGGGTTCGGGCACCAGGTCGACCCCCAGGTCGACCATACGGTCGACCTGGTCCCTGGGAGGTCGACCATAGTGTCGAACCCCAGGTCGACCTGGTCCTGGGCAGGCAAATTCCCGCCCAGTCTGCTCTGGGGTTTAAATTCAAATTTCGAATTCGAATTTACAGCTTTTTTTATTCTGAAAATTCTTGAAACTTCGGAGATTCATATCTCCCTCATACGGACTCCGCTTTTCGAAAACTCGGACTCGATTTCATGCAGAATTTCGAGACGAACGCAATGGCACAACCCGTTTTCCCTAATTCTTATTTTAAAATTTAATTCTGCCTGATTTACGGTTTTAACATGTTATAAAAATACGGGTTGTTACATTCTCCCCTCCTTAAAGAATTTCGTCCCCGAAATCTTCAGTTAAGAAGAATGCATCCTATCATCCAATCATCCATCTACTCAACCATCATCCACAAGAAATCATTGTCCTTAAAAGATTTATAATGCTGTATGAACTTATGCAAGAGTGTGTGTGTATGTACTTATCTAATGCAAAGATCAGGCGGTCCACTAATCCAGTTTACCTCCTTAATGCGAATTATGTCAGTGCCATGAGTCCCACATGTATGCAATTTTCCTATTTGGTACATATCATTTCTATATGAGTGCACAACCGTTCATTCATATGCAAAATCGGTGTGCTGAGTCAACCATTTTGCATCCATAAAAAAATGCACACACATACATATGCAGTATGAGAGTGTTTTTGAGCCGATCTAGTGCCTAATGTGTGTATATGCATCCACGAGCAATCACTAGCAACCACTTGCATCCACTTGCAACCATCAAACATAACATGTCTCAAACACATGTTTACACCCATTATTTTCTATCTAAAGGTCGAAGGATAAAGTCGAGTGATAGAGGCAAGTATAATTAAAGCTAGAGCTAGGTTCCCATTAGACATCGGTTTAAGAGAATAACTCCTTAGTATCAACCCTGAAGACCGAAATCAACATCAGATTAATACTCAGAGAATCACTCCTATTAAACAAATGCCCAACTGGAAATCTATTTCACACTTTGAGTAAAAACTCATATCCTTTTCAGAAACCTACAGACTAATGCTACAGATCAGATTACCAAATGATTCTTAGGAAACTAAGCATGATAAAATTCAGAATGTATGCGTCACGCCCAACACAGATGCCTTCAAACCCAAACTTATCACAAACAGATGATTCGTAACCCACATGGGGTCTGAGACTATAACGGAACCAGAAACAAGACTAGTATTAAAGTGCTGAGTTTCAATTACATAATCAAAATGCCAGAATCAGAAAGAGTTTTTAACTTCTCAATCAGATAAGGAAATTAAACCTTCTACATAAATTTTCTTATTTCTACCCTATCTACCAGTCACCTGAGCATTCGCCTGTCCTCCAGAAGTGGGTTCTGCCCTCTGCCCTTGCCCTCGTTTCTTTGGGCAGTCCCTTGTGAAGTGCCTCATTTTTCCACAGTTGAAGCAAGTGCCCTTCCTTTTTCTGCAATCCTTGTTCAAATGGGTCGAGCTTCCACAAGTAAATCACTTCTTCTTCTTCTTATCTTCAGTCTTCTCATACTTCTTTTGTGTTTCCTTTTTGGGCCTCGCCTTCTTGTTCTGTGGTCCTTCAAGCTTTTCCTCTTTCTTTTTACTTTCGGCTTCCTCTTCATGCATTAACGCCATGTCCACCAACTTTTCGAAGGTTGCCCCCATAGGAATGTGGGACATTGCCAATCCATGTAGCGGCTCATTCAAACCTTTAGCAAATCTTAGTGCCTTCTTATGCGGTGTATTTACCAATTCTAAGCCGAATCTTGCCAATTGATTAAACTTGTTGACGTACTCTCACACTGATAAATTCCCCTGCTTCAATGCCAAGAACCTTTCTACGTATAGACTTTCTTCCGCTCATGAGGGAAATTTCATCTCGAATCTATGCCCGAAATCCATCCATCTCTCTACCGGAAGCTCTCCATTTGTGACCTCCCACCAAAAAGGAGCTTCATCCTTAAGCAACCATACCACCAACTGTATCTTCTGCCTATCGTCCACCTCGAAGATAACGAACAAATCCTCAATTTCTTTGAGCCAGTTCCTTGCTTCCACGAAGGATTCAGTTCCATTGAAGTTCTTCCCGCCCATGGCTCGAATTCTCTACATATCTTCGGGAAAGTATTCACGTATGGAGGAGGAGGAGGAACCGCTGTAGTTGGGGGAGGAGGGACGTTTGTTGACCCGCTTCATTAGCCATAGCTTCTAAGTACCTCCTGAACCAGCCAGGTATCGGTATGCCCTCCGGAAGGTTAAGATCCCCAGACATGCTGAAACGAAAGAAAAAGGAAAGATTCAAAACAAAGGATATAAAGATAGGCTATGGCTTTGGGGATTATGTTTTTCAAGATAAACTCTACTTTTGAAAATACTTCCTTTCTAGAAACCTTTTTGAAAATAGTTTTCCAAAACTTTTTATCAAATCTGGTAACCTTCAGCTCTGATACCAAGTGTAACACCCCACCTCCATTAAGCTCACTCACAAAGGAAACGCCTTAACTTTGATGGAGCGTTTTAGTAGACACAACAGAAATTTACAAGACAGATAAAACAGTACTTGAAAATTTTATAACTTTATTACAACAGAAACCAAAATATGTTTTGTTACATCTTTTCAAATCACAATATCAGAATTCAAGTACAAAATATCGGTCTGGTACAAAAGCCTTCAGAATGCATAGTTTTTAAAGTCATAATCCCCAACATAAACTACCATGGAAAGATAGAGCCAAAGCCAAGCGATTCTTCAAGCAGAGAAAATCCGAACCAAGCTCCTATATTTCCACCCTAAAACCTGGGGGGGGGGGGAACGAAAGAAAAGGGGCGAAAACAAGCAAGGTCAGACATAAAGTCTGGCAAATCCAGTGACTTTCCGCATATGAACAGATAATAATATCATGACATGAAAATAAAGCTGGATAAGAGACAACAACAACAGGAGTAACTGGCATACTTAAGCTAAACAGAAGAAACATAATGATATAGCCCAAGTTATGCGTCTTACTTATGTTTTACTTCTCTGCACTAATACTAGTACAACATGATTAGGTGTTACCCTAATGTCTAAACCGAAACGGAAACGGAACATAATAATCTATACAGAAATAGAATGCCAGTAATGGGCCTTTACCACCCCAACAAATAGAAGGTACATAAACGGAATTAGAGACGGAAACAGAATAATCCCTATAGAAACATAATATTAGAATTAGGTGCACACTAGTAAATGGGCCTTTACCACCCCAATAGACGGTACCACGCAGAAACAGACAGGTGTTACCATCGAACAGAAACAGATGGTACCCTAACGGAAATAGACATAGCTAAGTGTACTCTAAATCAACCCCAAGCGATCGGCTCCCTAATACATAAATACCATGTGCCAGCCCCACATGGTGCATCACTCCCTAAAGTGGCAACCTTTGAATGACACAGACCTATTTACAGATGTCACGGCGTCTTACATCCTCAGAGGAAGACCGAGATCCATGCACGCACATGACCCGGTTGGAACGCACCATCAACTCCCCTCGCCATTATTAGAATGAACTGCTTATAATTAGTTCAGTAAGCGTGCCCGGACCCTACCTACTGTTGGGTCATAGTTTTGATACCAGAAAGGGTTACTGACTAATATAGGTCCCAAACAACATATGACACAAGTATTTTCCCTCCTAACCTTGTGCCCCCAGACTAAACGATTTCATATTAATTTGTTTACAAGTTTTAGGCCTACAGAGTTCAGAATCAACTAGTTCACAGACCATAAAATCAAGTCAACAGGTTTTCAGACTAACGGATCAGATGTATAGTTTTACAGACTTACAGATTGTCTAACTTTGTATTGGGCCTACAGATTCACGAAATAGGTTTATTAATTCATCAGTCCAGTTGGTTTAGCCCTATCTACCCAACACGTTTTAGACATCATATTTATCTCAGATTTGCATTAATTAAACATTAATGCGCAGACCTCTCACATTAGGTCGGTAGCTTGTGGCCGCTGGATAAGCCGGGCGGTTTCGGGCAGACTTCTGCCACAAGCCAGACCTAACCTTGTGTCTAAGCATATTTTAGTTATGCCTATGAGCTCTCACATTAGACTAGCAGTTTGCGATTGCTGCTTAAGCCGGTTGGGTCCGGGCAGGCTTCTACCACAAACATGAGTCTAACCTCGTGTCTCAGCATTTCTATTTTAACCAGTTTGTTCCATTACAAATTATACAACTACCAGACTAATTATGTCAATTTAACAGATTTGACTTCTTTTCAAGTCGCAACAGATTAAACGAATTAACATGTTTTACACAATCTTAGATCGAGCCTACGGATTTTCATACACAAATTACAATCATTTAGCTTTTCAACATATTTAACAGATTTAGCGGCTCGGGCGGTTCAACAGATTTAGCAGATTTGGCAACTCAACAGATTTAGCAGATTGGGCATAATTAGCCGATTAGGCGATTCAATATATTTAACAATTTAGGCAATTCAACAGATTAAATAGGTAACAGATTTAGCAGATTAGGCAAATTTAACATATTAAGCAGATAACAATTTTAGCCGATTTAAACAATCCTTAAAGTCCTATTCACATATCTTGCCTAATTCATAAAGTAAGCCTAAACTTATATGCCCAAATTATGGTCATAATCCACCATATAACATATATCCCAAATTTTAATTAAACTTGCATAGTTCATAATATTCTCCAAAAGCCCTAATCGTGATTCATATATAAATTATGACAAATATAGCCATTGATTACAATGCATGTCACATATCCAAACCCCCCTTACTTAGGTGTATTCACACTTAATAGTCATCAAATCTTAATATAGGTTTTTACACCTAAGTCATATACAAATTAATTCTCCTACTTCCAAATGACCAACTATCAGATTTAATATGCCCAGATCCAGATCTTAAATTATGAAATATGTTCTTTATGTTCTAAGTCACTATAATCCTCTTCTTCCAAGTCATAGATCATCTTATGCAATATGTCTCAAATTTACGCACAGATTTACAACATGCGTTGTGTCCTCAAATTAGTTACAAATCGATTTTGCCCAAATATGCCCCATTCAATATTCTTCCCAAATTTAGCGTTTATGCGTTCATCTCTTATGGACTTGGCTCAGGCTCGTGGTAGCCTGACTATCAAACAAAAAGAAAGGAAGGAGGATGAAATACAAAACAAACAGAGGAACAGATCTGAATAATAGAAAGAGGGCCTACTCTCAGATTCAGTTTTATAATTTTGTCAAGATCATGATTAAATTTCATATCGGAAAATAACTGCACTTGCCTTGGTTGGATTATAGAAGAAGAGTTGCAGTAGTTCTCTTTTAATCTTATTCAGAATTGAAAGAAGATGCACTAGTTCTAGTTTTGATCCCAGCAGAGTAGCGACGCCATTATTTTATTTATTTATTTCTAATATTTCAGAGGCAGCATAAGGAGAGAATAATGGTGTAAAGAGAATGGGGCTAGGAACTGTTTATATAGGATTAGGCGGATGAATCTAGACTGAAAACGAGGCCAGATATATCAGAATGAACCCAGGCTCAAAACTGTGTTCGACACCAAGTCGACCCCCAGGTCGACCATAGGGTCAACCTGGTCCCTGGGAGGTCGACCACAGTGTTGACCCCCAGGTCGAACTGGTCCTGGGCGGGAAAATTCCCGCCCAGTCTGCTCTGGGGTTTGAATTCGAATTTCGAATTCGAATTTTGAGCAGTTTTCAATTCTGAAAATTCCTGAAACTTCGGAGGGTCATATCTCCCTCATACGGACTCCGTTTTTCAAAATCTCGGACTCGATTTCATGTAGAATTTCGAGACGAACGCAATGGCGCAACCCATTTTCCTTGAATATTAGTTTAAAATTTAATTCTGCTTGATTTACGGTTTTAACATGTTATAAAAATGTGGGTTGTTACAGAAAATGTAAGTACCAGATGTACTTAAAAGTAAAATGAGTTACTATAATCTATATATACATCTGGGCAGGTGCTTGTTTTGGGGAAAGGGTTGTACATAGAATAACATTTACAGAGAAATGTCAATTACAACCATGCTTATTAATGAAAATAAACCTGCTAAGTTAAAGTTGATAATTAATAAGCTAAGTGGTCCCTCATCTTGTTGTTGTATCGGGTTTTGGGGACTCTTAAATCCTAGTTACTTAGGGGCACAAGTTTAACGGTTTTGCTTGTGTCGATTTGTATGGAACCCCATATCAGTCAGTATCCCCACTGGTATTGGAATAGGGGCTTCACACAAAATACAGGCCAGGGCACGCCTTACTGATCTGGATATTAGGAGGTTCAAAATGAGGAAGGTAGGTATAGGCGAGTTCCGATGGAGTAATGAGCATGCATGGGTCTGAATAGGGAAGATAAGATGTTGTAACACCAATAAATAGGTCTGTGTCAGAAAAGTGGTTAGGCTAGGGACTGATACTCCCTATTGTCGATGCTGATATAGGATATTTACATAATAGGGAGTTGACCGCATGGGTGGTAATTAGGGTAAAACCTAATCTTGATATACTAGTATTGGTGCAGAAAACTTGTTCTTGGGATGTAAATGACAAGCATACTTGATTATATTTCACCTTTTTATCTCCTCTACTTTGTACTTGCATATATTACTGTACTTTCTCATCCAGTATTATTTACAAGTCCTGATATCGCTTGTCTTGTTCTTTTGCTAAAAAATCACTGGACCTTGCTGAAATTTACCTCTGACCTATTTTGTTTTCCTTCTCTCTCTCTCTCTCTTCCTATTCCCCCTTCAGGTTCTCAGGGTAATGCTCAGCATTGATCGTGATTTTCAGCTTGGTTTCTTGGCTTTCTGACTTTACGTATTGCTTCTACATTTGCTCTACTTTAATATGGCTATTAAATAGGGGTATGCTTTTAAGACCTTGTACTTTGATAGTTTTCTTCATGAGACATTTGGTTTTATCTATTGTGTTTGGTATTTGAGAAATATGATAAAGTGATGTTGTAATTGGGATTTGGAAGTAATGCCTTTTTTTAATAGTAAAAGTTAATTTTTTTTCCGCTGCAATTATAATTCTGTCTTGTGAAAAATTGGTTATAGTATACTTATTGCGCTTCACAAAACATAGTACATCCTCATATGGGTGACATTAGGGGATGTGGGGTGTCACACTTGGTTTCATAGCTAAAGGTTAAAGATAAGAGGAAAAAAATTTGAAAAATGTTTTCAAAAGCGAAGT
The DNA here is from genome assembly GCA_030737875.1 of Allium sativum. Taxonomy (NCBI): domain Eukaryota; kingdom Viridiplantae; phylum Streptophyta; class Magnoliopsida; order Asparagales; family Amaryllidaceae; genus Allium; species Allium sativum. The sequence continues at coordinate 330,201,093 of CM060926.1, forward strand.
ATTTTCAATTAAAAAACTATTTTTGAAAAACATATTCCCTCTAGCCATATACAATATTACTTTGATTCTCTTTTTGAAACTTTGTTTCTTCTCTGTTCAGCATGTCTGGAGCGCCAAATCTTCCTGAGGGCATTCCACTACCGACATGGTTCTGTAGATATTTAGAAGACACGACACCTATCAGAGCATAAGGAGATACACCACCCCCAGCTGCAGCTGTAGTAGTTCCATCTCCTCCTGTACTCAACTTTCTAAGCTTTGTAAGGACTTCTGCGTGATTGGAGGCAAGCCATTTCATGGTACTAAGAGTTTTGTTGAGGCATGCAATTGGCTTAGAGAAACAGAGAACGTGTCTAATCTTCTTGAGCACGATGATAGGGGAAAGACACATTTGGTCACTTGGCAACGGAAGGAAGAAGCTTCATACTGGTGGGAGGTGACACAGGCAGGACAGCCAATAGCTAGTTAAGATGTTTTCAGACAGAGATTTGAGATGAAGTTCTTGTCTCAGGCGGAGGAAGGAATGTAGACGGAGAAATTTTTTGGGTTGAAACAAGGAAGCATGTTAGCAAAGGAATATGTTAACAAGTTTAATCAGATAACAAGTTTCGTTTGGACTTGGTGAACACTACCAATAAGAAGGTTCTTAGATTTGCGAGAGGGTTGAATCAACCTCTCCATGGACTAGCATTGTCACATATCCCGATGGGGGCGACTTTCGAGAGACTTGTTGACATGGCTTTGATGCACGAGGAAGGTAAAGAAGAGAAGAAGGAAGTCAAGACTGAGGAAGCACAACCCAAGGCTGAGAAAAAGAAATGGTGGCCCAAGAAGGGAGCGCAAAAGAAAGGAGGAAAGCCTGATAAGGCTCAGATGAGGAAAGAGATTAAGTGCCATAGGACATTTTGTGAAATATTGTAGGAAGGTTTGTTTCACTTGTGGTCAACTTAGACATTTCACTAAGCAATGCCCTAACAAACAAGGACAAGAGGCAAGATCATATGGAGGATAAGTGCGTGCTCTTGAGACAAGTGGACCAGATTGAGGTAGGAAAGTCACTGTCGAAGGTTTGATTTCCCTTTTTAACTATCCTATTAGGACTCTCTTTCATTCGAGTGCTTCTCATTCATTTATATCCAATTCTTTGGTAGATAGTCTGCATCTAGATACTAATATTGTTTCTAATCCCGTTGTAGTCTCAAACCCATAGGAGGTACGACTCATCATTCTATGATATGTCGGGGTTTGATAATTTCTCTCTTGGGTAACGAGTTTGAATGCAATGCGTATGTTCTTGGCTTTATGGGTTGTGGGTTGATTCAAGGAATGGACTGGTTAGCCATGTATAATGCCATTATAAACTATGATAGGAGAGTTGCTAGGCTTTTGATGTGCCAAGGGAGAACTCTTGAGATTTCGTGGGACCCACGGGGGTCAGATTTGCTCAGTTTCCTAGATTCACTTGATGCTTCTATAGACGATGTTCGATCAGTACCCATAGTCAGAGATTATCCAGACGTGTTTGATGAGGTTAGGGGATTACCTCCGAGGCATGAGATAGAATTCTGGATTTACTTGGTAGAGAATGCGAAGCCAGTCGCTTTACCAGTGCACCACAAGGCTCTTAGGGTAAGATGGGAGCTCAGCAAGTAAGTAGGGGAGATATTCGAGAAGGAATTTGTAACATGTCACGTCCGTTAATGTCACACACAAAGGGAATGCATTAAGTTTCATGGAGCGTCAAATGGAATATTACAAGATGGATAAAGTAGCACTTGAAAATTTTATGACTTTATTGCAGCGGAAACAGAAATAGGTTTAGTTACACCTTCAAAACAACAAAACCAAGTACATAATATCAATCTTGTACAAAAGCCTTCAGAGTACAAAATTTTAAAGCCATAATCCCCAACAGAAAATGCCATAAGCAGAATCAAAGCCAAGCAATAGATCTTTCAACTTCAAGCTAGAAGAAAGAGACATCTGAACTAAGCTTAAGTATTTCCTCCCTGAGAACCTGGGGGGAAAACGGAAGAAAAGAGGCGAAACAAACTAGGTCAGACATTAGTTTGGTGAGTCCAATAACTTTAACAATATAATCATTAAAATAAAAGGATAAGAACATAAACTAGAAAGTAAGAAATGACTGTAGATTAGCATGCATGACAAGGTAGGCATGATGAATAAGATAAACGTTGATTTCGCTTCTAATCACTATAGTATAATTACTACACTGCACCAATGCTAAATATATCGCAGCGTTACTAGTTCCATACTGAAAGTTGATGCCAACCCCGCAATTGGTAGCCCTCAGGCATAACATCTAGTAAGAGGTATCCACCCAACACAATCCTTGACAGCCTACTAAATACTAGATGTCCCCACACTACCCCGTTATCGCTTAATCCATCGGCTCCTCACCTCGTATGTATTCATTACTTGTGTCATTCGGCCCCGCTTGTTTGTAGATACTTGTGCTGGTCCCACCACGGGGTGAATCAATCCCTATGATGGCAATCCAACACAATTCAAGATGCACAGTGTATGAATACTGATGCCCAGTGCCTGCTTTTTCCACTCCGTAGCACGTGCACGCCCGTACTCCGTCGGAACCTACACTGACGCACCACCAGCCGCTATTTTGACCGCTTATAATTAGCCCAGTAATCGTGCCCCACCCTGCCTAGTTGAAGGTACCGTGATACATCTATGTGGGTTACTGCTGAAATGGGTCCCCGTTACTAGGGTTTCCTAATCAACATGTTATAACGGTTAAGTGTTCTCAATATAACCTAACCCCATCCGTCTGCTTTAATTAACATGTTCTATTGGTTAAGTGTCGCCTATTCATATATTACTTAACCTTCCCACTAATTCACGCATGTTTATTTAACGGTTAAGTTTGTGGGCCTATGTACACTAATATTACCCACCTACCCAAGATTTACTTAACCCTTTCACTTATCAAGTCCATATGTATTATTGGTTAAGCTTGCCTTAACCCTACCCACTTTGTTCATGTAATATTGGTTAAGTCGTCTTCTTACCCATGTTGACTTAACCCTACCATTCTTAGCATGTCCATTCATTAGCATTAATTCATTCATTAATGCCTCATCCTCTCACATTAGAACTGTTGTTTGTGGTTCCGGATGTGTCGGGCGGTTCTGGGCAGACTTCTACCGCAAACTCATTCTAACCTCGGGTTTTGGGCTTAACGTGCCAACCTCTCACATTAGATCTATTGTTTCGGTCGTTGGATGTGCCGGGCGGTTCCGGGAAGCCTTAGACCGCAACTCAATCTAACCTCGTGTTACGCATGTTCATCTTTTTGCCAAATTACCTCGTGTTATGCCACATTTACTTTTTATGCCCAAAATTACTCAATTAAGTTATACCATTTCCCTGCGTTTCAATCGTACGTACAACAAGATTCAATCTAGGTTCCGAACGAACCTAGTATTCATAAAATAAAACAAAAAGGGGAATAGAGAAGGAATACAGGAATTGACATAAGAAACAAAATAGGCATGTAAAGGTGTACCCAATCCAAGAATCATGTTTCCAATAGGCACATTGTACTTTAACAATAAATATGGCCAAACTGAGCAAGTAACGTCATAGATATAAAGATTCGATAGAAGTGAATATAAGAGAATCACCAATTTGGTGTACAACATGATAGGTTCCATTGTTTCAATCACAATAGCCTCAGTAGCATAGGTAATTCAGATTTGACAAAAGGATAAGCATGAATCAGAATTGATTATGCTACAATTAGGCAAAGTTCTAGATTCGATTCATTACAAGTCATGATTCCTATTACACGGTCCAAATCTGAGAAACAACTGAACTTACCAAATTATCACAAGTTTACACCCAAACCCATTTACTTCAATTCTCATGTTTTCTTATTATATACAATTTTTCCCAAACCATAGTCATCATCAATTTATGCCTTTTTTCTAATCATATGTTATTCGACATTTCCCAAACTTTTTCCCTATCATTCAAGCGTTATACGTGTGCGAATTTCACATAATATGTTAGGCTCGAAGTTAGCCTAACTCATAAAAAGAAAAAGGAAAAAAGAAGAGGGAAGAGAGTCATGGTATCAAAATAGGAAAAATATACAAGCACGAACATGCATGAACTGATAGAATTGATCAGAAAAGCATAGGCTATGAACCAAAAAAAAAAAGACGACAACTTGCAAATTTGATAAGATAGGCATAATCATATGATCACAATTTACAACTTATCATAATCAGTTTAGTTTAATTATCTTGTGAAAGCTACACGAAATCACAGAGATTAAGAAAGAAGAGAAGATCTGGAATCTGATTTCTGAAGTTGATAAGCTAATCCGTTGATGTAGGATTTGATCTTTCTCTTTTATCTTGAATTTTATTTCTAGTTTGGAGAAAATGGAGGCTAGGCTAGCTTGGACAGCATGATGGCTTCATAGAATAGGGTTATGAGGTTTAGGGCTAAGGTTTGATGTGATTATATAGAAGTATAGAATTAATATGAGCCTTTAGTTCAACCTAGGATCCATCCAAACCATCCAGTCCAAGAAAATGCGTCATCATGCCAATCAGAAGTCGCCACATAGCCCTACGACTCAGAAAATCATCATTGTCCAGAATAGTCAGCAGGGGTCGACCCCTATGGGGGGGTCGGCACCTATGTCGACATCCCTATAGGGGGGTCGACACCCTGAGCATGAAATTTCTGGCTTAGCTGCTTTTCAGAATTTTGAATTTTGAATCTGTTTTCTGATTTTTAATTATTATTTAATTTAATTTCTACTTAAGCTTGAAATCTTCTAACCTCCATAACTTCTTCACACGGAGTCTGATTCACGAAAACTTGGACACTATCTCAAGCAGAATTCCGAGATGAACGCAATGGCGCAACCCGTTTCACCTAATTCTTCTTTTAAAAATTAAGTGTTCATAAATTTGTTAATTTTAATATTTAAAATTATGGGGTATTACAAAATTCATTAGAAGGAGCATATCAGAGTGGGGAGCTCCAGTCGTCTTTGCGACCAATGCAGACGGCTCACTTTGTCTATGCATGGACTATAGGGCGTTGAATAAGCTCACCAAGAAGAATAGGCACCCACTTTTGAGGATTGGCGACTTGTTTGATCAGCTAGTAGGCACATCAATTTTCTTGCAATTAAATTTTGCCAAGAGATTTCATTTACTGAGAGTGGCAGAGGATAGTATTGATAAAACTGCTTTCATAACTCCGTATGATTTCCTTAAGTGGATGGTCATGCCTTTTGGGCTAACCAATGCACCCGCATATTTTGTGGACTTGATGAGTAAGGTGTTTAAAGAGTTTCTAAGAAAGTTTGTAGTGGTCTTCCTAGATGATATTTTGATCTTCTCAAGGAATGAGGAAGAACATGTCGTACACTTAGGAGAGGTTTTACTCTCTAAATCACATCAGATCAAGGCAAAATTTTCTAAGTGTTACTTTTAGAAAAAGTAAGTGATGTTCCTAGGGCATGTGGTCTCCAAGGATAGGATAGCGGTGGACCCCACTAAAGTCGTTGCAGTTCAAGATTGGAAGGCTCCCAAGAATGCCTTAGAGGTAAGGAGTTTTCTAGAGTTAGTGTGGTTTTATAGGAAGTCCATTAAGGACTTTGCAAGGATATCATCCCCGCTCACCCGACGGAAGAAAAAGAACTTGGCTTTGTTTGGAGCATTGATTGCGAGGATGCTTTTCAGAGATTGAAAAGGGCTCTGACATCAGCCTCTGTTCTGACTCTTCCCGATGGAAGTAATGTGTTTACAGTCTACACAGATGCTTGTAGCACAGGGTTAGGCACCGTGTTGAAGCAAGAAGGTAGGGTAGTATGCTACGGTAGTAGACAATTGAGAGTTCACGAGAAAAACTACCCCACCCATGACCTTGAGTTTGTTGCTATAGTGTTCTCACTTAAGTCTTGGCGATATCATCCACTTGCTGAGAGATTTGAGCTATACGCGGATCACAAATTGCCCAAATAGTTGTTCTTACAAAATGATCTCAATTTAAGGCAGCAACGATGGATGGAGTTCCTAGCGTCCTAGGACTTTTAGATAGCATATATCCCACACAAGGGTAATGTAGTGGTAGACGTGTTGACTAGACAGAGGTTAATAGTGATTACTCTATTCGTAGAGAGGCAGAGCTTGGAGTTTATATCAACCTTTGATTTTAAGCCATCTACGGATCATATGCCTGGTCTATTAGCATCATTGACAGTACAGCCTACTCTTATGGAGCGTACTGGATCCACATAGAGAAAGGACCAACATATAGCAGACATCTTGGTAGGCTTAGTGGAGGAGAGACCTCAAGTCACCTAAGTAGATTTTCTGTGGATGAGAAAGGGTGCCTATGACGAGACAGAAGGATTTATGTTCCTTGAGCTAGAGATTTGTTGAGGATAGTCTTGAGGAGACTCATCACTCTCAGGTGACTATCATCCAGGCAGTGACAAGATGTACCGAGATATGAAGAGAATTTTCCATTGGACTAGTATGAAGAAGGACATGGCAGAGTTTGTGGCCCGATGTTTGACTTTCCGGCGAGTGAAGGCTGAACAAAGGAAACCTGGCGGGTTACTTCAACCCTTGGATGTCCCACAATGGAAGTGGGAGAGCATCTCTATGGACTTCATTGATGGACTGCCTAGACCAAGGAAGGGCAATACAAGTATATGTGTTATAGTAGACCGACTTACTAAGAGCGCTCACTTTATTCCCATCAAGATCAAGATGACAGCAGCTTGGCTAGCATCGGTATATCTTAGAGAGATTGTCCAATTTCATGGGGTACCTTCCAGTATAATAAGTGACTATGACCCCATATCTACAAGTGAGTTTTATAAGAGCTTGCAAGAAGCACAAGGTACATAGTTACGACTGAGCACAACATACCACCCTTAGACTGATGGACAGATTGAGAGGGTCAATAGGATACTTGGATTTACTAAGACTGTGTATCCTCGACTTCGAGGGACTTGGGAGGAGAATCTCCCATTGGTTGAGTTTGCCTCCAGTAATAGTTATCATTCAAGTATAGGCATGGCACCCTTCGAGGCACTTTATGGGCGACCTTGCAGATCGCTGACATGTTGATGGGAGTCTACGGACAGACTTCTACTTGAGTCCAAGTTGATTTGAGAGACTTCTGAGAAGACTGAACTTATTCGCCGACGAATGAAAGCAGCTCAGGACATGCAGAAGTCATATGCCTATAAGAAGAAGACTGATTTGGAATTTAAGTCATGAGACATGGTTTTCATCAAGATATCACCTCTTAGGAATGTTGTTCGCTTTGGCTCATTAGGGAAGTTGGCACCAAGGTTCGTAGGACCATTTCCCATAGTTGAGATGATAGGTCAGATGGCCTATAGGGTTAGACTATCGAAGAGGTTGGAAGGAGTTTATGACGTGTTCCATGTTTCCCATTTGAGAAAATGTCTACATGATATAACAAAGGTAGTGGATCCGAGCATGCTTGAGGATGTTGAGATGGAGAATGATGCGTCAGTTGGGAAAATTCCCACCCACATTCTTGGATTAGAGGTTAGGAAACAAACGAACAAAGAGATCAGATTACCGGATATATATTGCAGAGAAGACCGCGACGATGCAAAATGGGACCCTGAAGACAAGATACATGCTTCTTACCCTTTTCTTTTTGAGAGCATGTTCTTAATTTCTTTTCCAAGCTTTTGAATTGGCATTTATTTCCATCAGTCGAGTACATTTATCCTATCGTTCGAATCTTCGATTCTTAGGTAGAAACTAATGAACGAAAGCATATGTTTGAGACATGTTATGATTGATGGTTGCAAGTGGATGCAGTTATTTTCTAGTGGTTATACACACATATTAGGCACTAGATAGGCTCAAGCACTTACATACTGCATATAGATGTGTGCGTATTATAAACTTTAAATGAACGAAAATGGTTGAATCATCACATGGATGTTGCATTTTAGTGAATGGTTGTGCACACATATAGAACATATATTCTTTTGCATACATATTGGTTACATGACACAAACATATATTGCATTAAGGAGGTCAACTGAATCAGTCGACCGCCTGATTTTCGCATTAGTGTAGGAACATATACACACAACACCCATGCATATGTTCAAATTCTTAAGGACAATGGACGCTAGTGGTTGGTGGATGAGTAGATGATTGTAGGAGGTTGTTAAAATAACAACGTTCTTCATAACTTGGATATTTTAGGGACAAAATCCTTTAAGTAGGGGAGAATGTAGCACCGGATAACTAAATACACCATAATTACGTAAGAAAGACTTTAAAATAAATATTAATTAATTAAATATTCAGAGTTAAGAAAAACCGATTTTACCGTTGTGTTCTCTCGGAATTTTGGTTCAGATAGACCCCTGGTTTACGTAAAACGGATAGCATATTACGAAGTTTAAGCCTATGAAGTTTACGCAGTAATTAAAATTCAAACAGGAAATTAAACGCAGCTAGCAATGGTAACTGGCGACCCACTTGCAACTGAGTCGACCCTTATGTCGACCCATGTCTAAGGGCAGTCGACCCATGGGTTGACATGGTAGGCGGGGGGTCGACCCATCTGCATGCAGGCCGAATTCTGGGTTTTGCATTTATATTGTTTTGTTTATTATATTCATTCGCTCAGGTGTATGGCTAGATTTAAAAATCTAATATCTAACAATTTGAGATTTTCCTAGTTAATCTATAAATAGGGTGGTTATCTCTCATTTTTTCTACCTACCAATTTTTTTCATTCCTCTCTTCCTCCAAACTATGTTTTAAAATTAATTAAGAAAAATGGGCAGATCCTGGTAGAAGATAGATTAAAAAAAAGGATTACTCAAGTTTATATAAAACAATTACTTGCTCAAAGGCTATTTCTGAATACAACCTACATCTATGTGAGTTCAAGTTATTTTTAGATCTGATATCTAAAAAGTATTATGGAAGTAAATAGTTTTGGATCAAGAATAAATAGTACCTGTAAGTTCTTTCTTATATATGTTCTTTTACTGTTAATTTAACTTTACAATTAATACATGTTCTTTTACCGTCGATTCAGTTTTACAGTTAATTTATGTTCATGTATGTATGTATATATATATATATATATATATATATATCTTCCTTATCCCCTTTTCTTTCTTTTATTTATTTACAGTCTTTTATATGCCTATTTTATACCGTTTGAGTTTGATTCTGTTGTTCTCCTTCTTTTTCCTTTTATTTATGGTTAGCCTAGGCCATTTTCATTTACTATTGCGTACAATTGAAATAATTGCACTACACCAGAAAAGTCTTTTAGTAGCATTGAAAAAACGCAACCATAACTTGTAGTATCATTGTAGAGATGCTACGATATGACATGGTACTAAAAGAATGATTTTTTTTTTGCGTTGTATTAAACGCTAACAAAAATACCATATTGTTGTGTTTTTAAATTGCAACTACGGTTCTTCTGTAGTGTTTATAAAATGCTACCAACACCTAACAGTTTTTTTCTTGTTTGTATAATATTTTTTCTTTTCTGTAGCGTTTTAAAATGCAACTGTATATTAGTTTACATTTGTTTTTGTAGCATTTTTAAAACGCTACTAAAAGTTATTTATTATTTCGCAACATATTTAAATACTGTTATTTACCGTTGATGACATGTATCATTTTCAACAATCGCTTAGATAATATCAATATTAAAACCAATAGTCAATCATATAAATGATATACTCAAATCAACAATTAATCATATAATTATCATGTTCAAACAAACAAGTTTTTCGAAAAAATAAGTCACATACCACAAACATCTACAAACAAGTGCGCACAAATGGTACTAACAAAATATCATAATGTATGTAACAATTAAAGTAATTCATTGTTTTATTACCAATAATTTTTTGTTGTCTCTAGTCTTCACTTCGAAAAAACTAATTACCTATAGACAGACAAGTTTAACGATCAATAATAATAATTTTTAGATATGAATATATAAAAGAACAGGAATATAACACATTAGACGATCAAAGCGATCGGTATCACTGCATTGATGACAAGTATATGAAAAAACAAGAATATAACACAAGTCAGCGCATGTGCGTGAAGTTTGCAGACCTAAATAACTGTATTTCATTCCAAAACAATAGTTTATCAAAGGAATTATAATATAACACATAAACGATTAAAAATGGATATCAGCATTTAAATTTTGTCACCTATGGGGCTTCCTCTTCTCCTACAAAACTTTCTTCTTCTATATTATCATCATCTTCAACTTCATCCTCACTGCTTCCATCATCTTCTTCCAAATTTTGTAGCTGAAGTTGTATTAAGTTAGGTCTATAATGCAAAAAATTAAATAAAAAATACCATATTTTAACCTATCACTATTTAAATCTTACAATTCACATGGATACCAAGAATATCATGATAAACTCTAATTACTTCATTGTGGAATTTATCATCCACCAAATAATTACGATGATTATATATATATATATATAAGTGAAAAATGGAAGCCGCCTCGAGGAACCCTAACCCTAGTTTACAGGAAAAAGATGGTTTTGGGTGGAAAGAGGTAAGGAAGAAACAGGCCAGCTACGCTCAGGCTGTTTCAGGAGGACGCCGACAACAGCATGGCCCAGCTCCAGTCAAAGTGACGCAAAATCTAAATTTTAGGGCAGGAGCTATGAACTGGATGGACGCCTTGGCGGGGGACACTCAAATCGAAGGGGATATTCAAAAATTTGAGACACAGAAGGATGAGGAAGGAGATTACGCGGAGCTGGATGATGAGATTTACAACGAGGCAGTCAATATGTGGATAAATTCAATTTACATCTACCTAATCGGTAAGAGGCCCTATTATGTCCACTTAAATGCTTATATTAGGCGTGAATGGAAACCCAAAGGGAGTTGGAATGTCTATGCGAGAGAAAATGTGTTTTACCTTATAAAGTTTTCTAATGCGGAAGACTTCTCAGCAGTTCTTAAGAATGGACCATGGTTTATGGATAGTAAATTTATCTTCATTAAACAATGGGAACCTAATCTGAAACTGGAGCGTGACATGCTCGAAACACATCCATTCTGGGTCCGATTGATTAACCTAGACTTAGCTCTTTGGAATGCGCGAGGAATTAGCAAAATCGCAAGTCTGATTAGAAACCCCCTCACCATGGATGATGGCACCAAGAACATCAAGAAACTAAAGTATGCAAGAGTACTTGTAGAAATCAGGGCAGACGGAGAAATTAAAAACCAAGTAAGAGCCAGGGACAGACAAAGCAATATCTACATTCAACGCATTGAATACGAGAACCTACCCCTCCATATGCACTTCCTGTAAGTGCTTTGGGAATGTTGAAAGCTAGTGTACTACCTCTTTTCATCAAGAGTGGCAACGCAAAAAACCTGCAGATGATATGGAAGTGCAGCACGACAAAATGACAGACATCATACTGCCTGAACCTAATACTAGTATAGTTAATTGACAGTTATCTACATCTACTTCAGAAGCAACTATTAATTACGAGGAGCAGCTGAATCTTGTGGTGTAGCCAGAGCAACAGGAGAAGGATGCACCACAAGAGGAGTCTGAGATGGCAGAAAGCCCTGACACTTTGTCCAATCCACCGAACCCAACTCATGAAACAGTTAAAGACTTACAGGGGTTAGTGGATATCCTCAAAGAACCAGAATAAGAAAGTAGCAATGAAAAAAGCGGTAAATTCACAAAGAATAATAACTCTTATGCACAGAAGTTTAAAGAAACAGGGAAAAAAAGGAAAGAACTTGCAAGCGCAAGCATAATCTCCTAAGGTGTTGAGGAGCAATGCCCTCAAACCTAAATGTCTGTAATCAGTTGGAATGTTAGAGGTCTAAACAACGATACCCGCAGTTTAGACCTCTACAATCTTAGAAGGACTCCGGCACCTTCTATCATGGGTATTCTAGAGAATAAAATGACGGATGATAACATTAGTTACTTTAAAGAGCAACTGGGGGTGAGTGGTCACTAATAGATAACAATGACACCAGTGTGTAATGCAGAATAATTCTGGCGTGGATCAAAGCAATATGGGATATGTCACTGGTTGATAAGGATGAACAACAAATTACTTTCAAAGTAACTAATTCAGGAGGGCTAGTTATGTATATCACGAGTGCTTATGTTAACAACCTGGCTAGCAAAAAAGTTGCCCTATGGAAAAAAATTATAAGTTTAGTTAAAACCATCCAGGAACCTTGGCTGTTAATGGGTGATTTTAATGCAGTATTGAGAGCAGAAGAGAAACAAGGAGGGCTTACATTAAGAGCCACACACTTGACTGAATTCAATAACTGCCTAGTAGCTGCAGGACTCATAGAGCCGATCCATGGAAGCCTGAATTTTACGTGGAAAAGTGGAGAAATGAGGAAAACTATTTGCAAATTAGATAGGGCATTAATGAAACACCCCACCTCCGTTAGGGTCACTCTCAAAGGGAATGCCCTAATTTTGGTGGAGGTTTATAAGTACAAGTCACAGATATACAAGACAGATATAAGAACACATATTTGTAAACAGCGGAAGAACAACAAACTTTTATTTCATAAAGTCAAATACGTGTTACAACAACATCCTTTCCAAAAACATAACATAATACTTTCATAATCTGTCTTGAGTACATGATTTAAAGAAGCATAAATAAAACATCGATAAACCGCAAAAGCCCCATAGTGGATTGTCCAAAGCCATAGTTCAAAACAGGAAAGTCCAAGCAATACATTTCTCTTCTTCAAGCTGGATGTTGAGGTTGGTCAAGCTGCTGCGTTCCCTCCCTGAGGACCTGGGGGGGGGGGGGGGGAAACGGAAGAAAGAAGACGAAAGAAAAATAGAGTCAGACATAAAGCCTGAGTAAGTCTAGTACTACTTTGTCTATGAATAAAGAACTGGGTATGATAAGTAAAACAGGAAGTGGGCAAACACTATGAACTTGGTTAAGTTACCTAGGGTCGAATATACTATCGTACCCCATGTTAATCTCTGAACCCATATAAACTAGTTTCCAATTTGCACCCCATAATCAGGGTGATGTGATCCATTCAATGATGATCGGCTCCTACTCGCATAGTTACATGTGTCTTACGGCCCCCGATGTCATAGTTACCTATGCTGGTCCCACCATGGGGTGTATCAAGTCCCATAGTGGCAACCCGACACAACCTTAGAGTGCACAGGTATGCTACTGGTGTCCAGTGCCTTATTTTTCTGCGCCGGAGTGTGTGCACGCCCGCACTCCGTTAGAACCTACACTGCTACACCACCGCCGTCGATTTTTGACCTCTTACAATCAGCCCAGTAATCGTGCCCCACCCTGCCTAGTTTCAGGGTATCATGATACACCGTGTAGGGTTACTGCTGAAAAGGGTCCCCCGTTACTAGGTTTTCTATCTCTAGCCAACATGCTAAGTTGGTTAAGTGTTTTCTAACCTAACCCCACCAGTCCGTTTAGTTTAGCATGTTCCATTTTGATTAAGTCTTAGTCCACTTAATCCTAACAATCCTGATTCAGCCTTAATTGTCTTATTAAGGCCCTAACCTCTCACATTAGACAGGTATTGCTGTGGCTGCCTGTTGCCGGTTGGTTCTGGGCAGTCTTACGCCACAACTCAGTCTAACCTCGGGTCCTTATTGGGCTCCATGTTTAACCTCCCACATTGGATAGGTATTGTTGTGACTACTGGACAGCCGGGCGGTTCCGGGCAGGTTTACATCACAACTCAATCCAACCTCGGGTTAAACATATCGTATTTTCTACATTTATATATCTTGTCATTCTTCTTTATTTCTTATATGTAAATATTTGCGGCCCATTATTAAGTTAATGGTGTAAAGGTTACACCAATCATGGGCCCAACCCATACTTGAATTTGGGCCCTTCTACTTTAGTTTTCATTCATTAGTAATTTTAACCCAACATTATTTTCCCCCGTTTTACACGTCCGTTTATATATATTGGGCTTAGCCTTTTAAAGCCCAATTTAGCCATGCGAAAAGGGGAGGCTTAAAGCGTGATTACATACACAAAGAGGGGAAGGTGAGCGCATGAACTTGCATATGACGTTGGAAATACATAATAGAAACTGGTGTACTTGCATAGTGGTAACATAGGTGACATGAATCAAAGCATGTGAACTTGTAATTGAGATATCATTATTGACCCATGAACCTATATTTTTACTTAGGCATAATGTCAAACATAAGCATGGCATAAATACTTTTAGCATAAACATGGCATAATGTCAAACATGGCATAAATACTTCTAGCATAAACATGGCATAATGTCAAACGTAAGCATGGCATAAATACTTCTAGCATAAACATGGCATAATGTCAAACATAAGCATGGCATAAATACTTCTAGCATAAACATGGCATAATGTCAAACATAAGCATAGCATAAATACTTCTAGCATAAACATGGCATAATGTCAAACATAAGCATGGCATAAATACTTCTAGCATAAACATGGCATAATGTCAAACATAAGCATGGCATAAATACTTCTAGCATAAACATGGCATAATGTCAAACATAAGCATGGCATAAATACTTCTAGCATAAACATGGCATAGGTATAGTTAAATTTGTTCATGGCATAAATATAAACAAGTCATGTTCATAAGGTTTCTACATGTTTACAAAGAGGATACTTTGTTACTAACACAAAAGCATAGTTCAACTTAATTAAATTTAATCACATAACGATGGTATACTTATGCATAAATATTCCTAATCATGGTGTTTGCTTTTAACTTGCAAAAAAGGGATTTTTGTGTCTAACTTAGCCATGTCTCACATATGTCATCAGATAATTCTTTTAAACAAGATAGACTTAATCATGAATTTCAATTATGCCCAATATCATTCATAGCCTAGCCATATTCATAAGTTTTGCAAAAGCATGACTTAATACATGGATTATGGTGTCAAAATTCCAACATAGTTTCATATGAACTATAACAACCAAACTTGTCTCAATTACTTGCAAAATGATTTATGCACAAAATAGTCATCATGATGGCATAATAACAAAGCCCCAAACTTGCATGAATTTCAATCAACTACATACATGTAGCTTCAACATAGACTACATAATTTGCGCAATATTCCAAACGTATATTTGCATAGAACTACCGCATGTAGTTCTTTATAATTGAATGACATAATTCAGAATATCCAAAAGTATATAAATCGCACAAATACGAATTTCATTGCCACAATTCAAGCATACATATCTACACAATCATTTGTTCATACCAAAGTAATACTCTACTTACAATGGTTGCGGCAAATTCTCTAATTAAGAGATATGATTCCTTTGTTGAATTGATTAGCTTTAGGTTGCTTGAATTGCTTTAGGCTTTAGAACTTTCTCCCTAATCCTCTCTCTCTAGATGGCGGCTACTCTTAGTCGTTCCTCAGCAACATGGCGGCTATGCTCTTAATTTGAATGAATAGATTAGGGTTTAGTCTAGGGTTGTTTATATAGAGGTTAGGAATTGATTAGAACCATTGATGTTGCTAGGTTAGATCGTAGCCATTCATTAGATAGAGAGACCAATTAAAACTTGCCACCTAGCCCTAATGACAAAGCAACCCACAGAAATTCGACCACACACCGACCAGGCCAGCCAGGAGGGACTGGGTTCGATTTTCAAGAATTAAACTTTAAATTGAGTTGTTTTAGTCTATTTGAATTTTATCTATTGTATACATATATTTTTGCATATATATATATATATATATATATTCTCATATATATACATATATTTTCTTTATTTCCTTATATGTACGTTCTTATCCTTTCAAAATTTGAATTTGTATACGTACATGTATTTGCATGCTCAGTTGGCCCTCTCTAAAACAGAGATAAAAATTATGTCGCCGCCGGGGTTCGAACCCCCGACCTCCATGCTACAAATCCAATGCCTTAACCAACTGAGCTACAGAGGCTTTTGTTAATAAGTCTTAGAATAATAATAATTATTGTCCTCTCCTTACTTCTCTTTTTTCATGTTTTGCTGTAATATTTAAATTAAAGATATCTTCTTCATACGTTATCCGTTTTGCGCAAACTCGGACTCTATCTCAAGCAGAATTCCGAGACGAACGCAATGGTGATGTCCGTTTCCCTTAATTTTTCTGTTACAATTTAATTATACTTTAATTTGTTAATTTACTGTTAACGGAAAAATCCGGGGTGTTACATTCTCCCCCACTTAAAAGGATTTCGTCCCCGAAATCTTCAAGTTTAGGAAGAATGTAAATCCTAACATTCAATCATCCATCTACTCATCCATCAAACACGAGCATCCATTGTCCTTAAAAGACTTCTAATGCTTCATGATCATATGCGAAGTGTGTGTGTTCATGAACTTATCTAATGCAAAATCAGGCGGTCTACTGATTCAGTTGACCTCCTTAATGCGAATCATGTAAGTGCCCTGTATCCATTATGTATGCAGATTTTTCCTATTCATGATTCTACATGGGTGCACAATCTTTCATACAAATGCAACATACTTATGACAACACATTACAATTCAACCATATACGAGTGCAAACATATATGCATATGCAATATGAAGTGACTGAGCCGATCTAAAACCTAGATTGTGTGTGTATATGCAGCCACGAGCAACTACTAGCAATCACTTGCAACCACTTGCAACCATCATACATAACATGTTTCAATTACATGTTTTCATCCAAAAGGTTTCTATCTAAAAGATAAGGTCGAGGAGATATTCCTAAAAAGATAGATAAAAGCGCAACTTAAGGAAAAAGAAAGATCAAGGACGTACCCTCGAAAAGAAAAGGGTAAGCAGTGCGTATTCTAGCTTCAGTTTCCCAAGTCGCGTCTCCCTCGGCGTCGCTCCACTGAACTTTAACGAGTTTGACTTCGCGGTTGCGTAGCTTCTTCACTTCCGTTCCTAGTATGCGGGTTGGAACTTTTCTTATGGTTGCTTCGCGTTCCACTTCGGCCTCTTCGAGGATATTTGGCTCTACCACTTCAGCAGACTCATGTAGACATTTTCGGAGATGTGAAACGTGAAAAACATTGTGGACTCCGGCCAATTTCTCGGGTAGCTCTAATCTATAGGTCATTTTCCAAATTTTCTCAATGATAGGAAATGGTCCTACCTAAAGGTATAGTCGAATGATAGAAGCAAGTAAAAATTTTGTGCCCATTAGGCAATGTCAAATCTGGAAATCTATGCCACATATATATTGATTAGGAGAAGAACTCTCTAAGCATCAGCCCCGAAGACCGAAATCAACATCAGACTGACACCCAAAGAATTAATCAACCCAACCACCACATATGATTCTAGGAAACTAAGCATGATGGACTCCTTTTAGGTCACAAGGGAGTCCCTTCCTAAGTCCAACTATGTTGCCAAATGTACTTACTAAGGTGATTCTTTACAACTCATGCATAAGTGAAATGAACCTTCAGCCTTGGTGGCGAACACTCCTGGAGTGCCCTATTCTGAAATGCTCCACCTAATGAACCCCTTCTCTAGAAGCTCTTTAATCTGTTTACTGAGCTCTTTTCTTTCTCGTGGAGCCATGTGTCTAACGGGCAACGCAACGGGCTTTGCATTATCTACAAGATATATGCGGAAGTCTATTTCCCGCTTCGGAGGCAAGCCCTTCACCTCTTCGAAGACATCCGGATATTCCCGGACCACTCTAACTGATTGCAAATTTTCAACAGAGGCATCTAGCGACTCAAGATAACTAAGCATAACCGCATACGAGGGATTACAAGAAATTTCCAAAGTATTACTGAGCTGGGTTAGGAGCCTAACAACCCTTTTCTCACAATCAAGGATGGCCCCATTACTGGATAGCCAATCCATACCCAAAATCAAACCATACCCCGCAAAGCCCAAAACAAAGGCACTACATTGAAATTCAACACTTAGGATAGAAATTTTCAAATCCAAACAGATCATAGACAAATGAGCTGGGCCCCCAATTGGGTTTGAAACAATTAAGGGGTCCTCTACCATACTAGTTTTTAGGTGCAGAGATTCTACTAAAGCAGACGAGATAAAGGAGTGTGATGCGCCGGAATCAAATAAAGTGCGAACGGGGTGATCATAAAGATAAACTACACTTTCTACAGAAGTGTTTGTACCTCGCTGTTGCAATGGTGGCGCTTCTAGCACATGAACCTGTGCCCCTGGGGTGGATCCAGCGCCCTGCCCCTGTCCTCGTTTCCTTGGGCAGTCCTTAGCCCTGTGGCCTGTCTGACCGCATGAAAAGCACCCACCATTCTCCTTGGCCTTCTTTTTCCGGCAGTCCTTTACTAAGTGCCCCACTTTGCCACAGAAATTACACGTCCTCTTCTCTTTGTTGCCTTCCCCGCCTTTCTTAAAGTCTGTCTTCTTAGGCTGCAAACCCTCTTTCTTCCCTTGAGAGCTTTCTTCCTTTGCCTCCTTCTTGCCCTTATCCTCCTCATTCAGCAATGCCATTTGCACCAATCTTTCATACCTGGCCCCCATGGGTATATGTGTCATGGCCAAACTGTGTAATGGCTCATTTAACCCTTTGACGAAACGGAGAGCCTTCTTGTGCGGGGTGTTGACTAGGTCAAGCCCAAACCTAGCCAGCTCATCAAACTGATTCACATACTCTCTAACAGTCTTGTCTCCTTGCTTAAGAAATAAGAATTTCTCCAACTGCAAACTTCTTTCCGCATCTGAGAGAAATTTGGTCTCAAACCTTGCCCTAAAGTCCTCCCATGTTTCTACTGGTCTTTCAGCATTAGTGACTTCCCACTAGTAGGAAGCCTCGCCCTTCAATAGCCACACCGCCAATTGTACTTTTTGTCTGTCCTCTACCTCAAAGATGATGAATAGATCCTCAGTTTCCTTCAGCCAATTTCTAGCTGCTACGAAGGACTCAGTTCCATGGAAATCCCTTCCTCACATAGCTTTAAAATCCTTACATATCTTAGCAAACGCGTTTCCTCGTGGAGGAGGTGGAGGAAGAGGTGCTGCTGCAGCTGGATGATTCCCTGCAGCTGGGGGAGGAGGAACGGTAGGACCTGGTTGAGTGGCCCTAGCTTCTAAGAATCGTCTAAACCAACCAGGTATTGGTACTCCTTCCGGCAAGTTAAGATCTTCGGACATGCTGAAACAAAAGGGATAGATTCAAAACGAAGGATAAGAGATAGTACCTATGGCTTTGGGGAGTGGACTTTGCCTTTTTTAAAATAAAATAATATTTTTATCTTTTAAAAATGCTTCTTTAAATTTCCTTTTTGAAAATAAATTTCCAAAACTTTTTATCTTATCTGGTAAACCTATGCTATGATACCAAGTGAAACACCCCACCTCCGTTAGGGTCACTCTCAAAGGGAATGCCCTAATTTTGGTGGAGGTTTATAAGTACAAGTCACAGATATACAAGACAGATATAAGAACACATATTTGTAAACAGCGGAAGAACAACAAACTTTTATTTCATAAAGTCAAATACGTGTTACAACAACATCCTTTCCAAAAACATAACATAATACTTTCATAATCTGTCTTGAGTACATGATTTAAAGAAGCATAAATAAAACATCGATAAACCGCAAAAGCCCCATAGTGGATTGTCCAAAGCCATAGTTCAAAACAGGAAAGTCCAAGCAATACATTTCTCTTCTTCAAGCTGGATGTTGAGGTTGGTCAAGCTGCTGCGTTCCCTCCCTGAGGACCTGGGGGGGGGGGGGGAAACGGAAGAAAGAAGACGAAAGAAAAATAGAGTCAGACATAAAGCCTGAGTAAGTCTAGTACTACTTTGTCTATGAATAAAGAACTGGGTATGATAAGTAAAACAGGAAGTGGGCAAACACTATGAACTTGGTTAAGTTACCTAGGGTCGAATATACTATCGTACCCCATGTTAATCTCTGAACCCATATAAACTAGTTTCCAATTTGCACCCCATAATCAGGGTGATGTGATCCATTCAATGATGATCGGCTCCTACTCGCATAGTTACATGTGTCTTACGGCCCCCGATGTCGTAGTTACCTATGCTGGTCCCACCATGGGGTGTATCAAGTCCCATAGTGGCAACCCGACACAACCTTAGAGTGCACAGGTATGCTACTGGTGTCCAGTGCCTTATTTTTCTGCGCCGGAGTGTGTGCACGCCCGCACTCCGTTAGAACCTACACTGCTACACCACCGCCGTCGATTTTTGACCTCTTACAATCAGCCCAGTAATCGTGCCCCACCCTGCCTAGTTTCAGGGTATCATGATACACCGTGTAGGGTTACTGCTGAAAAGGGTCCCCCGTTACTAGGTTTTCTATCTCTAGCCAACATGCTAAGTTGGTTAAGTGTTTTCTAACCTAATCCCACCAGTCCGTTTAGTTTAGCATGTTCCATTTTGATTAAGTCTTAGTCCACTTAATCCTAACAGTCCTGATTCAGCCTTAATTGTCTTATTAAGGCCCTAACCTCTCACATTAGACAGGTATTGCTGTGGCTGCCTGTTGCCGGTTGGTTCTGGGCAGTCTTACGCCACAACTCAGTCTAACCTCGGGTCCTTATTGGGCTCCATGTTTAACCTCCCACATTGGATAGGTATTGTTGTGACTACTGGACAGCCGGGCGGTTCCGGGCAGGTTTACATCACAACTCAATCCAACCTCGGGTTAAACATATCGTATTTTCTACATTTATATATCTTTTCATTCTTCTTTATTTCTTATATGTAAATATTTGCGGCCCATTATTAAGTTAATGGTGTAAAGGTTACACCAATCATGGGCCCAACCCATACTTGAATTTGGGCCCTTCTACTTTAGTTTTCATTAATTAGTAATTTTAACCCAACATTATTTTCCCCCGTTTTACACGTCCGTTTATATATATTGGGCTTAGCCTTTTAAAGCCCAATTTAGCCATGCGAAAAGGGGAGGCTTAAAGCGTGATTACATACACAAAGAGGGGAAGGTGAGCGCATGAACTTGCATATGACGTTGGAAATACATAATAGAAACTGGTGTACTTGCATAGTGGTAACATAGGTGACATGAATCAAAGCATGTGAACTTGTAATTGAGATATCATTATTGACCTATGAACCTATATTTTTACTTAGGCATAATGTCAAACATAAGCATGGCATAAATACTTTTAGCATAAACATGGCATAATGTCAAACATGGCATAAATACTTCTAGCATAAACATGGCATAATGTCAAACGTAAGCATGGCATAAATACTTCTAGCATAAACATGGCATAATGTCAAACATAAGCATGGCATAAATACTTCTAGCATAAACATGGCATAATGTCAAACATAAGCATGGCATAAATACTTCTAGCATAAACATGGCATAATGTCAAACATAAGCATGGCATAAATACTTCTAGCATAAACATGGCATAATGTCAAACATAAGCATGGCATAAATACTTCTAGCATAAACATGGCATAATGTCAAACATAAGCATGGCATAAATACTTCTAGCATAAACATGGCATAGGTATAGTTAAATTTGTTCATGGCATAAATATAAACAAGTCATGTTCATAAGGTTTCTACATGTTTACAAAGAGGATACTTTGTTACTAACACAAAAGCATAGTTCAACTTAATTAAATTTAATCACATAACGATGGTATACTTATGCATAAATATTCCTAATCATGGTGTTTGCTTTTAACTTGCAAAAAAGGGATTTTTGTGTCTAACTTAGCCATGTCTCCCATATGTCATCAGATAATTCTTTTAAACAAGATAGACTTAATCATGAATTTCAATTATGCCCAATATCATTCATAGCCTAGCCATATTCATAAGTTTTGCAAAAGCATGACTTAATACATGGATTATGGTGTCAAAATTCCAACATAGTTTCATATGAACTATAACAACCAAACTTGTCTCAATTACTTGCAAAATGATTTATGCACAAAATAGTCATCATGATGGCATAATAACAAAGCCCCAAACTTGCATGAATTTCAATCAACTACATACATGTAGCTTCAACATAGACTACATAATTTGCGCAATATTCCAAACGTATATTTGCATAGAACTACCGCATGTAGTTCTTTATAATTGAATGACATAATTCAGAATATCCAAAAGTATATAAATCGCACAAATACGAATTTCATTGCCACAATTCAAGCATACATATCTACACAATCATTTGTTCATACCAAAGTAATACTCTACTTACAATGGTTGCGGCAAATTCTCTAATTAAGAGATATGATTCCTTTGTTGAATTGATTAGCTTTAGGTTGCTTGAATTGCTTTAGGCTTTAGAACTTTCTCCCTAATCCTCTCTCTCTAGATGGCGGCTACTCTTAGTCGTTCCTCAGCAACATGGCGGCTATGCTCTTAATTTGAATGAATAGATTAGGGTTTAGTCTAGGGTTGTTTATATAGAGGTTAGGAATTGATTAGAACCATTGATGTTGCTAGGTTAGATCGTAGCCATTCATTAGATAGAGAGACCAATTAAAACTTGCCACCTAGCCCTAATGACAAAGCAACCCACAGAAATTCGACCACACACCGACCAGGCCAGCCAGGAGGGACTGGGTTCGATTTTCAAGAATTAAACTTTAAATTGAGTTGTTTTAGTCTATTTGAATTTTATCTATTGTATACATATATTTTTGCATATATATATATATATATATTCTCATATATATACATATATTTTCTTTATTTCCTTATATGTACGTTCTTATCCTTTCAAAATTTGAATTTGTATACGTACATGTATTTGCATGCTCAGTTGGCCCTCTCTAAAACAGAGATAAAAATTATGTCGCCGCCGGGGTTCGAACCCCCGACCTCCATGCTACAAATCCAATGCCTTAACCAACTGAGCTACAGAGGCTTTTGTTAATAAGTCTTAGAATAATAATAATTATTGTCCTCTCCTTACTTCTCTTTTTTCATGTTTTGCTGTAATATTTAAATTAAAGATATCTTCTTCATACGTTATCCGTTTTGCGCAAACTCGGACTCTATCTCAAGCAGAATTCCGAGACGAACGCAATGGTGATGTCCGTTTCCCTTAATTTTTCTGTTACAATTTAATTATACTTTAATTTGTTAATTTACTGTTAACGGAAAAATCCGGGGTGTTACAATTAATAAACGTTCAATGTATGAGCAAATTTGCCATAAAGGTTAACATCATGCCTAACTCGACTAGTGATCATAGCCATATCCATATACTACTCAAAGAAGCGAGTATTAATGGGAAGGCAAACCCTTCAGGTTTGCCAATGACTGGAAACTGATCAAGGATTACCACAATGCAGTTAACACCGTGGATTTAATATAGTCAGAGGACAGTCATTTATTTCAACTCGTTAAATTCCTTAAAAGAGCTAAGGATGGACTTAAAAAGTGGAATAGCACCAGTCCCAAGGCCCATGACGACCAGTCACTCTCGAAAAGCTCAATGAGACACTGTTACTTAAAATTGATGATTGAGACAACTCTGAGGAAACGTGGAAGCTATACTATGAAGCCCAATCAAAACCAAAAGATTTGTTGCATTTGAAAGCCATAGAACTGAAACAAAAGGCGAAAGAAAATTGGCTCACCGAAGGAGATGAGTGTACTAAGTTTTTCTATATAAAAATGACATACATGAAAATTGCTAACCATAACTTGCAAATGTTTGACCAGCAGGGTAACAACAGCTTTGACTTAAACAAATTCGAGGAAGAGGCTATTTTATATTTTCAAGAGTTATATAATGGAGACACTGCCGTAGACTTACCCCATATTGTCCCCCGCCGGCTGGAGAATGCGCGAGGCAGAAGAATGTTGCTGAGCACTATTATTGAGAGAAAGATTAGGGATGCAATAGCTTCCATCCATCTTGACTCTTCTCGGGGTCCCGATGGACTTGGATATGAGTTCTTCATTGTCCATTGGGATGACCTAAAAGAGAAAATCAAATTAGTTGTTCAGTAATCTTTCAATTCTGGTTTGATTCTTAAAGAAATTAATCACACTTTCATTTGTCTTATTCCTAAATGTAACAAAACTACTAGTATTGTAGATTACAGGCCTATAGCATGTTGTAATGTCATATACAAAATGATTAGCAAGGTGCTGTGCAACAGGCTGAAGCTAATTCTCCCAGACCTAATTGCTAAATGCCAAAGCACATTATAAAAGGTAGAAGCATTTATGAAATTTCACTACTTACTCACTTATGATAAAATCAATAGAAATTTCATAGTGCACATGTTGTAATGCATGGACTTTCCAGACAAAACTGTCAAGCTTATTAGTGAATGTTTAAACTCCCCTACTTTCTCTATATTAATTAATGGCATCCCTAAAGGCTTTATTAGCAGTAATAGGGGAATTAAACAAGGGGACCCACTGTCTCCCTACTTATTTGCTCTGGCTATGGAATATCTCACGCTGCAAATGGAACTATCTGTTCATAATTAGAGGGTGCAAACAATTCACAGCTATCAACCTAGAGTAAGCCACTTACTCTATGCAGATGACCTCCTCATTTGCATAAAGGCAAGGGGAGACTCAGTAAATAAAGTCAAAGACATCTTCAACAATTTATAAGACCACTGTGGACTAAAAGTGAATGAAATGAAGACCAAATGCTATTTCAACAAAACTTGCTGCAATAAAGAAAGGGTACTGGAAGTTCTGCGAGTTCAAGAGGGTGAATTACCTATGAAATACTTGGGGGTCCCCCTATCATCCAATAAAATTACGGATAGAGAATGCACTGGACTCATCACAAGTATTAGAGAGAAGTTGTATGGGTGGAGTTCTAGGCTGCTATCGTTTGCTGGTCGCATTGAATTAGTACACACTGTGATACATGCTAAAATCAATTTCTGGCTATAAACATTCCAACTTCCAGACACTTCTATTGAGAAGCTAGAGAAGGTCTGTGCTGATTTCATATGGAGAGGAGGATTGCACAAGATAAATTTTGAAGACTTATGTAGACCTAAAAAGGAATGAGGAGTGGGCTTGAGGAGTATAAAACTAATGAGAGATGCTTTTACACTTAAAAAAGCATGGAAAATCATCAATAATGAAGGGCTGTCGGCTAGATGGATGAACAACAGGTATAATAAGGATAATTTTTGTACCATGAAAGAAGATAATAATGCTTCCTCGACGTGGAAGGCCAATCTACGACAAAGAAATGCACTTGCAAAGCAGTATAGACGTGAGATTGCTCAAGGAAATGAGACCCACTTATGGAACGACCCTTGGATTGAGGGCAAATCCTTCATTGACATTCTTGGATGGGATGCATATTCAGCTCATGGGTGTCCTAACAGCATGGTTAACTCTATCATTCAAGAAAATCGATGGAATTTAAACATCCCATGTACTCAGGAGAAGAGAAGTAAAATAGAAAACATGCAAATATACGAGGAGAGAACATACTACTTTTAGACATGGGAAGGAGGAGACTTTAGCATTAAACAAGTATGCGAGGACATAAGACCAAAAAACCCTATTAAAACTTGGAGCAAAATCATATGGTGCAAAAGTAATGTGCCTAAAATGGTGTCGTGTGCTTACAAAGCTATCTTAGGCAGATTACCGACCAAAGATCATCTCTTAAAGTGGGGCTTGGTGACAGATGAGACTTGCATGCTCTGCAAAGCCATAGTGGAAAATCATAACCATCTTTTTTTTTATTGTGCTTACTCGAAACAAATTTGGGATAATTGTTGTAAATACATCAATTTCAACACCACTGATACTCAGATCAGAACATAGTCGCTCACCTTGAAGTCATCAGGCAGATCGTAGGTAAGATACCCGTAGTGAATGCTATCACTCTTTCAATTGCTGTTTGGAGCATATGGAAGGAGCGGAACAACAGAGTTTCCAGAACAAGGAGAAAACAGTAGATCTGGTCAGCAAACTCATAATACAGAACATCAATTTGGTGATGAAGAGAAGGAGTAAGGAGCTTACCATAGGAAGGGAACTTGAAGTAGGCGATAGGCGAGGCGAAGATCCGTTGCAGCCATCGGCTCCGCACCCAAATACAAGCACGAGCTTTTTCGTTTACCAGCAGCCATGAATTGGGAGAGAAGAAGGTCGGCGGATCTGAAATGAAATACTTCACAACTTTTCGCGAATATTCTTTTATTTACTTTAGTTGTAAAGTGTTACGTTGTCGGATTAAGCTGATAGGACTGTGATACTCGGCCTTGGGCTGAAGTTTATTTAAGCATGGGCTGAGATGCCTAGTAATAAAATTTTAAACCCATCTTCAATTTTTTTTATGTATATATATATATATATATATATATATTTGTGTGTGTGTGTAAGTATGTATATAGGTATATATGTATATACGTACGTATGTATGTACGTACATATGTAATTTAAAACATACACACTTGTATAAATAAAAAAAAGGATCTACTATATACTAACCTAAATATCAAGCTTCAAACCCCTTTATATGGTATGAAAACCAGTTAGCATGCGAAGAGAAAGTAGCTCTTGTGGAATTTATCATCCACCAAATAATTATGTCGATTATATATATATATATATATATATATATATGTATGTATGTATGTATGTATGTATGTATGTATATGGGAAAGTCTATTTAGACACCATTGATGCCAGAATGGATCTCCACCGTTAGATTCCCCCATGATTTCCACCTCTCCACATAAAGACAAAATGATCTAACGACTATTACTTTGTGTTCCTTAATTTGTGTTCAAATAGTCGTCCCCTATATATATATATATATATATATATATATATATATATGTATGTATGTATGTATATATATGTATATGTATAGATGTACATATGTGTGTATACATATATGTATGTACATATGTAATTTGAAATATATACACACATACACACACATACTTTAATGGAAACAAACCCTGATTATTATTTTTGTCACTTCATGTTACTAAACACGTGAGCATATGTTTTTCTAATCTAGGCTTTGCTTCCGACATAAGTAATTTAGTCAAATAAATCACATGGGTTTCCTATGGCTGATACGTTTCTTTGCCCCTACTCAAAATAACAAGCTACCATATTAAATCAGTTAACCTCACTAGTAAACTATAGTAATTTGACCCCACACAAAACTCAAGGCTGTTACACTACAGATAAAATCAATGCGAACATCCAAATAGTACTGGACTGAAGAGATACATTGTCGTTTGACATGTTTTGCAACTCGTTGTGTCCAATTAAAATTTTACTAAAACATGTAAAGCACGTGATTTTTGATACTTTTATTTTGTTTAAAACGAATAACTGAAATTGCAGGTTATTTCAATCAAAAGTCACTGAAAATAATTCATGTGTGCCATCATTTAAAATTGAAATGGTAACAAACCCGATAAAATTCATGTAAAATAAGTGAAACACAATGCGTATGCATCGAACTAATCCAATGAGCCTAAAATTGCAGTGAAAGTGAAGGTAATAAAAAATTTGTGGTGCAATCTGTAGGTATAACACCATAAAAAAAGAATCATATAATCAAATAAAACACATAAATCATCAAAATGAAACTAAGTTATTTCAGTTGATTTATTAGACTTTAAACGTTACCGATTTTATTAGTTTAATTGAACTTCTATATTAAACAAACAAAATAATGAAAAGAAAGGGAAATGTTGATCATTGTTCAGTTAGCAAAAATAGGATTTTTTATAAAGCATGTCATGGTAATGCAAAATGAAATAAAAATATATGGATCCAAACACACAAAGAAGATGGAGAGATTACCACCATAAGCTGGCAATTAAAGAAGTAAAAACAGTGCCACAGGAGCATGCAGAATCCATGTATTTGAAGAGAGAAATAAATAGCTAATGGAACTACTTTCACACCAAGACCAACAACAGACATTTTTCGTAGATATTCTAACAACTGCATCATCCGATCTGCCTTTAAATCCTAATTTAGTTAGGAAATCAGACAAATAGATATCAGAATATATAGCTAACAATGAAATAAATATGTAAAAATATGATAAGCCAATCTTGCAGATATTTAAACCCCCAACTAAGGCTCTCGGTGCTACATTTTAGATTATGACATAGAAAAATTGGAAGATGTGCCTTTTAAAGAAGGCAACTGCTTTCCAACTTTCTTATAACAAAGAAATATAAGATCAGTTCAACTTATACGAACAACTCATTCAATTCAAAACTAAACCCAATCCAATGTAAGATCTAAAATAAAAAAACACTGGGCTTTGTAGTTAGCCAGAACATTTTTGCATTTAATTTAAAATCGACACCATCTACTATTTCTTGCACATTTCTTATAGGGCAAGAATGTTGAAAAATATACATCACCATATGCATCAAATGCTTACCTAATTAAGAGTTTAGAAAAAAGGTTACTTCTCCCTGCTGTCACAGTGAAACTTCTGAGCAATAGGAACCATTACCAACTTCCACAATGTTAAACACCATAACTGCAATCAGCAATGAATGTGAAACTCAGTTTGTTATAAATGGACATGAACCCTAATAATTAGAGAGTTGTACCTCATTTTTCATATCCTAAAAGCAGAGGAGTAGACATGGTTGTTTGAAAGTAAAATGCATTAGGTAAATTAATAATATTTGAACCATGTTTAAATACTGAAACATAATATTTGATCCAAATAGTTGAAGCAAATCAATTAATGCAAGACATACATATACATTACAATAACAATATGGGAGTAAAATGAATCATGATGGAACATAAACAGATGCTTATATAAAACAACACTTGAAGGAGAAACTAATAAATAAACAAATAAAATGAAAGATCATGAAAGGCTTGCCTCGGTATTTAATGCAAAGGCAGGCTCCAGCTTATTAGTTGTAACAACTTCTCATGACAACTTGGCAGCAAATGAAGTTGAAGAACTTAACATGTGGACATAAATTTTGTGGGAGTATTTATTTATATAATGCGAACACACATGTATCATACAAACCCAATATAAAGAAATTAGTAAATACATGTGCACAAAGCGTTTTGAAAATGGATGGGCTTAACAATTCACGTGAAGGTTTGACAACCCATAAAAATAGAAAGCAGGGTGTGGCTATGCTAAAAAATTAAAGCAATAAATACATATCAATACCATAATGAAATTGGGAATGCTTGACAACTCATGGGACTAACGAAAACAGAAAAGCTTGAAAACTCACATAAAGGCTGGATATAGCTAATTTTAATATATACTTACTAAGTATCAGTTCAACAAGATAATAAGTTACCTAACCCATGATGATATGAATGCCTCTTATTATCATTTAATTGAAAAATCTAAACATAAAAATCCGAACGTGCATGATGCAATGAGAAGTAGGAAGAAGCTATTTAAGGTAATGGAAACTTCATCTTCAATTGTTTATGATTGACATAGATGTTTATTTACAAAGTAATAAATTTGTGGGTCTACATCAGTACGATGCCACTTCATATATCAAATTCATAACAATGAAAATCTTTTATACTGAGAATGTTTTTTTTAATTCTATAGAAGATTCCAAAAACACCATCATAATTCAAAATGCACAGCCATCACTTTCCAGATTTATTACATACTTATAAAGAGGACTAGCAATTTTAATTTCATGTAAACGTTGCTATTGCCTATTTATGCATTAACAAACATTCTCAGTAAAATGATTTTATTTATACTATATCAGAACTTTGTTAACTTATTTATAATCTTACTTATACTTATCTAGACTTATGCCTTCATTAATTCAAACATGCAATTTAATTAACTTGCATTCCAATTAATTTAAACTTATAAATTATCTTAAACTTAGACTTTATTAACCTAGCTAGTTTTTATAAATTATTTATTAACTTATCTAGTTTTTAGAAATTATCTCAAATTTATAAATTTTTCATAAACTTTGTTAATTTATTATTATTATTATAAAATTAGTAAATCCAATATTATTACCATAAAATTAGTTCTCCATACAACCATGCATAGTTCTCCACAATCTTGTAAATTTATTTAGTTCAACTCATTATTGTCCTGCCTAGTTCTTCATATATTTCCCTGCATATAAATGAATAAATAAAGAATTTTTAGAGCTATTCATTGTTCACAAACACATACATGCATATAGAAGTGCTATTATTGTGAATTATTTTGATGACCATCATGACCTGCAGCTGTTTGTATGCTGTGAGGAAACAAGAAAATGTTGGTTTAAAGAAATCATCTAGCTTTTCGATCTACTTCTTCACACATTTCACCCAAGCAAACAACATATCCATTAAGTACAAGTTAAAATTCACATTCAAATATGATGCAAAAAATAAAGAAGCTAAACTTTTATCATATATGGCTTAGCACTGTCCAGAACAACACACACGCTTCCTGTAATAGGTAATGCAGCCAGGCATTGCCTTTACATAAAGTGCTCAGTACTGCTTTTATAAGCAGTGTGTCTAGTCTAGGCACAACTTGAAACAGGCAGCGCTTAGCAATACCTTTTAGGCAGTGCATAAAACTCCCTGGAACATGCAATGCCCTACATCGAAAGGTGGGTGGACATCAAATAACTTCTAATTGTCTAAAAATAAACTATATGCCAACCAAGTGAAACACTCAACACTCATTTTCCATAATCAAGCTTCATCAGATGGCAAGAAACTCAATCTAGCATAGAGAAAATGAACTAGAAAAGCAACTCAAATAGGCAAGGCTGAAAAAATATGTCAATTTTTTTATGTTTGTGTATTCTAATACATGGAAGTTTTTGTATGCACAACATACCCGACTATTCTACATGTAAACATCTTCGTCGATAATTTTACTAATCAAACAAATTAAACTACCTCGCATATAGATATAACTTTGCATAATGTTGTTGGCTCTATTTTTTTAAGATTCTACCCAAGTGAGAAATAAACTAAATTCTTCAAGAGTTTCCATACCTAAACCAAATAGACTTCTAAAATGTTGGCTCAGAAAAGAGCATATAAAATTTTCTCTTTTCAATAAAGCTAGTGTTTCGTTGAACTTCAAAGAAATTGAATACTACAAATGCACTAGTAAGTTGCTAATTAAAGCTGATTTGCTGATCTATACATCAACAACCATATGAATTAGAAAGAAACCATATTTGCACAAAATTTGCATACCTAAATAAGCAAATCACAATTAGATCAAAATAGTCGATCTAGTAGTAGAATCATACATATTTAGGGTTTGTGAAGAAATCTCGAGCAATTAAGTAGGTCCGATTGAAATACATGATGAGGACTGAGAGGGCCAGCACAACGATGATGATGGAGTTCTAGCGTGACGATGACAAAGGAAGAACCGATGGAGGGGGTTAGCTATGCTGAAGTCAAAAAGGAAAAGTAGGGAAGCAAAACAAAAGAAGGGTTAAGTTATTTTTCCAAAATACCAATGATGGGGGAAAACGTGACAAAATCAAGACAAACTAACCTTTTTTTTCCTTTGGAGCCGTGAAAATTTTAATAGGCGGGAGGGTGGTAAATTTTTTGGTTACTTTCACGGTATGAATAAAACATTATTGGATGCACTTAGAGATGAACGCAACCATTTATTGCATCCAAAGGCAAATTTTCTTATAGTGTTGGAATAATTGAAATGACAGTAAAAAGGGGAAATTGGGGCATATTGTAACATAAGGACCCTTGATTGTAAATATGGGGATTATAGTAAAATGGAAAATATGCAAGCATGTTAAATAAACTAGACTTAATTTAATATTAAGTAAAGAACATTTTATGGAAAATGTAAGTACCAGACGTAATTAAAAGTAAATGAGTTACTATAATCTATATACACATCTGGGTAGGTGCTTATTTTGGGGAAAGGGTTATACCCAGAATAACATTCACAGAGAAATGTCATTTACAACCATTCTTATTAACGAACTTAAACCTACTAAATTAAAATTGATAATTAATAAGCGAAGATGTCCCTTGTCTTGTTGTTGTATCACGTTTTGGGGACTCTTAAATCTAAGTTACTTAGGGGCACAAGCTTAGGGGGTTTGGCATGTGTTGATTTGTGCGAAACCCATATCAACCAGTATCCCAGTTGGTACTGGAATATGGGTCTCGCTCTTGGTAGGGGCAGGGCACGCTTTACTGATATGGATAGTAAGAGGTTCAAAATGAGGAAGGTGGGTACATGCGCGGTTAGATGGTGTAACACCGCACGTCCATTAATGTCACTCACAAAGGGAATGCATTAATTTTCATGGAGTATTATTGGTGTATAGAATGGAATATAACAAGACAGATACATATATTGGTACTTGAAAATTTTAAAAACAACTTTTATTGCAGCAGAGAAATAGTTTGGTTACAACAACATCAAAAACAAACAATAAAACCAAGTACATTTAATATCCATCTTGAAAAATTGTTTTCTGAGTACATAAAGTAAAAAGCATAATCCCATCTTAAGTAGCCATAAAAGATATAAGTTGAACTTTACTTTCAGCAATCCAAGCAGTTCTAAAAGAGAGAGAAAGAGATCCAAATCAAGCTCCACTAGCACTAGTCCCTCCCTGAGAACCTGGTGGGGGGAGGGCGTGGGAAGGAAGAAAAGAGGCAAAAACAAAGGGGGTCAGACCTAAAGTCTGGCGAGTCCAATAACTTTAACAATATATTTATTAAAGTAATTAGGATAAGGCATAAACTGGTAAAATAAGGAATGACTGTGAAAACAAATGGGCATGACAAAGCAAACAAGAGGAATAAGATAATGTTAATTGCGTTCCTAATCACTATAGGATAATTACTATAATGCACCAATACTAGTCACCCTAAAAGTTGATCCCGCCTGCTGAACATAATAATTATAATGGTAGTTTCGTGTACCCCTAGCTGTCTTCATAGGTGCCGCCTGCCCCTATCTTCACTACTTGTACCCATTACCACCATGCGATCGGCTCCCTAACTCGTAGATACCCATGCTGGTCCCACAGTGGGGTGTATCACTCCCCAAAATGGCAACCCGATACTACTCAAAGGTGCACGACTTATATCTGCACGATGCAACAATGTCTTACCTACCAGCCCGGGCCCACGCACGCACATGACCCCGTTGGACTTGCGTTGCCACCGCTAACCTGTTTTGACCTCTTATAATCAAACCCAGTAAGCGTGTCCCGTCCTCGATCTAACTCCAGCTCACAAAGATACTTAATGAGTTACTGGTTTGAAAAGGGTCCCCATGCTTGACACAAGCTTTCCACCTATGCTTGGTCCCCACTAGGATTTCCTACTTAACCCCTTCTTATTCATGTCTTCTTACATGTTTCAATTTGGTTAAGTGTCTCTAATCGTATTTCACATGTCACCCATGTCATCCACTTAACCTCCATGTCCCACCGAATGTTTATCTTGGTTAAGTGTTACTTAATTCATTATAATCGTAACCTTGTAAGACCTCCCACGTAGACTACCGTTTGCGGTTGCTGGATTTGCCGGGCGGGTCCGGGCAGTCTTATACCGCAAACGAGCCTAACCTCGTGTCTTTACAATTGTTACACATTTAATTTATGCCTTGACCTCTTACATTAGACTACCGTTTGTGGTTGCTGGATTTGTCGGGCGGGTCCGGGCAGTCTTATACCACAAACGAGCCTAACCTCGTGTCTTAGTCGTTTATTATTACACATAATTATTTCACCCCAATATGAATTAATTATACCTATTCAAATTGTCAATAATTTCCAAATTAATCTATGTCCATAATTATCACATAAATTATGTCCATAATTTTCAGGTGCATAAATTATACCAGTCAATGTCTCAAATTATTTATATGCCTTTAAAGCCATTTTATGCCAATTTCACAATATTAATACTTAATATTTTCCCAATGTCCCCACGCCGTTCATACATTTAATATGAAATATTACAGACTCGCAAATAGTCTAACTCATAAAAAGAAAAGAAACATCACAACTTGCATAACACATAAAATAGATCTAACTTGCAAATAAGAATTATAACCTAAATTTGCATAGTCAATAACTTGCATAGGAAATGGACATATAGAACATAAATTTGCATAAACTATGTACTGCCATGGATCTAAATATATATCTAAACATGAAATTGTGAACTTGCATATATGAATATGGTTTTCACCTAAACTTGCATATGGATTCCATACAAACTTGCATATGAATTTAAACATGTAAACTAATATCAAATGTTTTACATATAAACTTGCATAAATAAATAAATATATATATATATATATACACTTGATTCACATATAAACTTGTGTATAATTCGCATACAGACTTGCATATGATTCACATACAAACTAGCATATGATTTACATCCAAACTTGCATGTAAATTGATTCATAAAATAAATCAAGTTAAACATATGTGATTGGACATATGAAATAGATCCACTAACATAAGTTAACAAAACTGTCATATGTTCACAAATAGATGATAACAAAATTAAGTAACGTCACATGATTCAACAGGCATGTTCTCATAATCCAAATTATAACTCATCATAATTATTTTATTAACTATTTTGTGAAAGAAATTGTACTCACAAAGACGGATTAGAAAAGAGAATAATTTGTTCGTCGTTTGTATTAGAATCTTGACTGTCATTCCTAAGCTTTAAGAAGAAGAAGAACTATTCCATCAGCAGCATGGAGGCTAAGAGATTAATTTAGATTAGGTTTATAGCTTGAGTCTATGCGTGCTTATATAGAAGTTTAGATAAATATAAGCCGTTAGATTAACATGGGAGCAATCAGAACCATTCAGACCAATCAGAGCTATCCAGAAACTGCCACCTATGCTCTTGTGACTCAGCCACAAGTCATAAAGAGTCACAGTTCGGATCTGCCCGTGGGGGTTGCTCGACCCCAGGTTGAGCACCAGGTCGACCTGCATAGGGGAGGTCGACCCCCTGGTCGATCTGGCCTGGGCGGGAAAAATCCCGCCCAGCCCACTTCTTTATTTTTATTTGAATTTTTAATTTGAATTTGAGCTATTTTAATTTTAAAGTCCTGAAACTTCTGATGGCCATAACTTCCTCATACGAAGTTTGATTTACGAAAACTTGGACTCTATTCCAAGCAGAATTCCGACACGAACTCAATGGCATAACCCATTTCCCTTAATCCTTCTCCTAAAAATGTTGTGTTCTTAAAAATTGTTAATTTTAATATTTAAAATTACGGGGTGTTACAATCTCCCCTTCTTAAAGGATTTCGCTCCCGAAATCTCCAAGTTAAGGAGAATGTATATCCTAACATCCAATCATCCATCTACTCAACCATCAAACACAGGCATCCATTGTCCTTCCAAGATTTCTAATGTCGTATGAACATATGAAAAAAAGTGTGTGCATATGTTCCTTATCCAATGCAAAATCAGGCAGCAAATGATTCGGTTGACCTCCTTAATGCAAACATGATTGTGCCATGCGTCCATTATGTATGTAAAAGAATCCTAATGATACATATTATTTCTACTTGTGTGCACAACCATTCATCAAAATGAAGCATCCATATGATAACACAACCATTATACATCCATTAATTTAAATATGCACACACATTTATATGCAATATGAAAGTGATTGAGCCAATCTAGTGCCTATTGTGTGTGTACATGCATCCACGAGAAACCACTAGCAACCACTTGCATCCATTTGCATCCACCAAACATAACATGTTTCAAACACATGTTTACAACCATAGGGATTTTCCTAACTAAAGATCGAAGATATCATCGCAAAGACATATTAAACGATGGGACAAGTATCAATAAAGCGGTAGAAAAAGGAGAAGTTAAAAACATACCCTCAAAAAGGAAAGGGTACAACGTACATATCTTGTCTTCCGTCTCCCAAGTCGTGTCACCTTGATCATCTCCCCATTGCACTTTGACCAACTTGATCTCTTTGTTGCGTAGCTTTTTGACCTCCAATCCGAGAATGCGTGTAGGAGCTCGTCTAACCATGGCATTTCGCTCTACTTCCACTTCTTTGAGTGTTCTCGGCTCCACCACTTCCGCCGTATCATGTAAACACTTACGCAAATGCGAAACGTGAAACATGTCATGAACACCACTGAGCTTCTCTGACAACTTTACTCTATACGCCATCTGCCCAATCCTCTTTGTAATTGGAAAGGGTCCTGCGAACCTCGGTGCAACCTTCCCTACTGATCCAAAACAGACTACGCTTCTCAACGGTGACACCTTAATAAAAACCATGTCCCCAACATCGAACTTAAAATCGGTTCATCTCTTATCAGCATACGACTTCTGTAGGTCCTGCACCGTCTTCATTCGCTATCGAATCAAGTCTATCTTCTCTGAAGTCTCCCTAATCATGTCAGGTCCAAGCAAAACCTTATCCGTAGATTCCCACCAACAAGTAGGTGATCGGCATGGTCGTCCATAAAGAGCCTCAAAAGGTGCCAGGCCAATGCTAGCCTGAAAGCTGTTATTATAGGCGAAATCCACTAATGGAAGATGGTCTTCCCATGTTCCCCCAAAGTCCAATATGCATAGCCTTAAAAGGACTTCTAGAATATGATTTACTCTCTTAGTCTGGCCGTCCGTCTGAGGGTGATAAGCAGTACTTAAGCACAATTGTGTTCCAACCGCCTCTTATAAGCTCTTCCAAAACTCGCTAGTGAAAATGGGATCTCTGTCGCTCACAATTCAAGAGGGTATGCCGTGCAGACGAACTATCTCTCGAAGGTAAACAGATGCTAACCATGCGGCGGTCCTCCTACTTTTAACGGGAGTAAAACGGGCACTTTTGGTAAGTCAGTCTACAACTACCCAAATCCCCGTATTACCCTTCCTTGATCGTGGAAACCCGTCTACAAAATCCATGGAAACACTTTCCTATTTCCACAACGGAATCTCTAAATTGTGGAGCAAACCACCGGGCTTCTTTTGCTCCGCCTTGATTTGCTGGCATACCAAGCATCTAGAAATGAACTCAGCTACGTCCTTCTTCATTCCGGCCCAAAAGAAAATCCACTTCATATCCCTATACATCTTTTCACCACCGAGATGTATGGTCGTCTTGGAGCGGTGTAGTCTTCAAGAATCGTCTTCCTCAAGCTCTCGTCTCGCGGTACGCAAAGTCTCCCGTCTCTACGCAACCGGCCTCTCTCATCTATAGCATATCTATTAAGATGACTCGATGAATCCCCTCCTATAAGCTTGCCTACTATCTCAACCAACTGTTGGTCATCTCGCTGTGCCTCTCCAACCCGACCCAAAAGTGTAGGTTGAACATCTAGTGACGCCAATAATTCGGGTACATAATCGACAGAGGGTCTGAAGTCAAAGGTAGATATATACTCCAAACTCTTTTGTTCTGCGAATAAAGGACTCAAAGTCAACTTCTTTCTACTTAAGGTGTCAGCTACAACGTTAAACTTGACAGAGGTATATGCGATCTCAAAATCGTAGGATGCCAAAAACTCCATCCACCTCTGTTGCCTCAAGTTTAGATCTTCCTGAGAGAACAAGTACTTTAGCGACTTATGGTCTGTATACAACTCAAACTTCTCGCCAAACAAATAATGACGCCATGACTTAAGCGCAAAAACTATGGCAGCCAACTCTAAGTCGTGGTAGGGTAATTCTTCTCGTGGACTTTCAACTGCCTTCCACCATAGCATATCATCCTTCCCTCTTGCATTAAAACTGCGCCAAGCCCTGTCCCGCAAGCATCGGTATATACTGTGAATGACTTACTCCCAACTGGAAAAACTAAAATTGGAACTGTCGTCAAAGCCCTCTTAAAATGTTGGAAAGCATCATCATAATCAACATCCCAAGCAAAAGTCAATTTCTTCTTCGTTAACCGAGTAAGTGGGGCTGATGTCTTCGTGAAGTCCTTAATGAACTTCCTATAATAACCAGCCAGCCCTAAAAAGCTTCTTACTTCTGTTGCGTTCTTAGGAATCTTCCAATCCTGGATTGCCACCACCTTTGCGGGATCCACAACTATCCCTTCCTTAAGACCATGTGTCCTAAGAACCTCACTTCTTTTCTCCAAAAATGGCATTTGGAGAACTTAGCATTGAGTTGATGCGCTTGTAGGGTCTATAAGACTTCCCTAAGATATAGAGTATGCTCTTCCTCGCTTCTAGAGAAAATCAAGATATCGTCCACAAAGACTGCCACAAACTTGTTTAGAAACTCCCAAAACACCCTACTCATTAAGTCGACGAAGTATGCGGGTGCATTCGTCAAACCAAAAGGCACGACGAGCCACTCGAAGAAACCGTCAGGAGTTCTAAATGCAGTCTTATCTATGCTGTCTTCAGCCACCCTTAGCTGATGAAATCCTGTAGCCAAATCCAACTGCGAGAAAACTGAAGCACTAACCAAGTGATCAAATAAATCATCTATCCTCGGCAATGGATGTCTGTTCTTCTTTGTGAGCTTATTCAGCTCTTTATAGTCCACACACAATCTAAGTGAACCATTAGCCTTCGTAGCAAAAACAACTGGAGCACCCCATTCGGAAATACTTCTTCTTATGAACCCCTTCTCAAGAAACTCTTTCACTTGCTTACTGAGTTCTCTTCTCTCTCTCGGAGCCATGTGGCGCACTGGTAATGCAACTGGCTTTGCATTATCTACTAGATATATACGAAAGTCTATCTCGCGCCTTGGGGGTAAACCCCAAACTTCACCGAAGACATCACCATATTAACTGACCACACGAACAGATTCCAAATCATTGTTGGACACGTCAAGAGGTTCTAGGTATCTAAGCATCACCGGACCTCTAGGGTCACAAGAAATATCGAGGGTCCTTCCATAATGACTCAACAATCTAACTACCCTTCTTTCACAGTCTAGGATGACACCATATTTAGCTAGCCAATCCATGCATAGAATCAAGCCATAGCCCATAAAGCCAAGAACGAAGGCGCTGCATACAAACCCAATGCCCAAGATAGAAACTCTCAAATCCCGACAAATCATTAAAAGATGAGCCGAACCACGAATAGGATTTGAGACTACTATGGGATC
Source organism: Allium sativum (assembly GCA_030737875.1). Lineage (NCBI taxonomy): Eukaryota > Viridiplantae > Streptophyta > Magnoliopsida > Asparagales > Amaryllidaceae > Allium > Allium sativum. The sequence goes on from CM060926.1 coordinate 330,240,266, forward strand.
CGTAATTAGACTAGTATTTAGGTGCAGTGTTTCACCTAACGAAGCAGATACAAACGAATGTGAAGCGCCAGAATCAAACAAAGTACGAACAAGATGATCAAACAGAAAAACCAAACTTTCAACGGATATGTTTCTACCTCTCTCCTGTCCTGGTGCCAGGAGAGCATGAACCTGCCCTCTTGCTTGCCCTGGTGCCATGAGAGCCTGAACTTGCCCTCTAGAAGTAGACCCTGTCCTCTTCCCTTGCCCTTGTCTTCTTGGGCAGTCTTTAATCAGATGTCCTGCCTCACCACAGTTGAAACAGCCTGTCTTCTTCTTCCTACAGTCCTTGCTCAGATGGCCTAGCGTTCCACAAATAAAGCACCTTTTCTTTCCTTTGCTACCATTATCCTTACCACCTTTCTTAGGTTGCTACTGTGATTACTTTGGATCCCCTTTCTTCTCCGGTACCTTATTAGCATTGGCACCTTTCTCCTCTTCATGCATAAGCTCCATGTCAACCAGTTTCTCGAAGGTAGCCCCCATAGGAATGTGGGTCATTGCCAACCCGTGTAGCGGCTCATTCAAACATGTAACAAATCTTAGGGCCTTCTTATCAGGTATGTTCACCAAGTCTAAGCCAAATCTCGCCAACTGATTGAACTTGTTGACGTACTCCTTTACTGATGAATTCCCTTGCTTCAATGCCAAGTACCTCTCTATGTATAAATTCCTTCTATTGGTAAGAGAAATTTCATCTTGAATGTATGCCTGAAATCCATCCATGTCTCCACCGGACGCTCTCCATTTGTGATCTCCCACCAAAACTAGGCTTCGTCCTTCATTAACCAAGCAGCTAATTGGACCTTCCTTCCATCTTTTATCTCGAAGATACCAAACAAATCTTCCACCTCCTTAAGCTGATTTTGAGCTTCAACAAACGTCTCTGACCCGTGAAAAGGTTTCCCGGCCATTGCCCGAAAGTCCTTGCATATCTTCAAAAAAGTATCAACGCGGGGAGGGGGAGGAGGAGAAGCGGCTGCAGCTGAGGGAGGAGGAACATCTGCTGGCCTACGGCGGTGGCCCTAGCCTCCAGATACCTTCTGAACCAGACTGGTATCGGTATGCCCTCGAGTATCTCGGGTTCCCCAGACATGCTGAAAAAGAAAAAGGAAGAGATTCAAAATGGAAAATCAAGGAAAGATATATGGCTCTTGGGGGTTATGTTTTTAAAATAAACTTTTCTCTTGAAAATACTCTCCTTAAAACATATTTTTGAAAGTATTTCTTTATAAAATGCTTTTGAAAAACAGTGTTTCAAAATCTCTTATCTGTTCCGGTAACCTTCAGCTCTGATACCACGTCCATTAATGTCACTCACAAAGGGAATGCATTAATTTTCATGGAGTATTATTGGTGTATAGAATAGAATATAACAAGATAGATACATATATTGGTACTCGAAAAATTTAAAACAACTTTTACTGCAACAGAGAAATAGTTTGGTTACAACAACATCAAAAACCAACAATAAAACCAAGTACATTTAATATCCATCTTGACAAATTGTTTTCTGAGTATATAAAGTAAAAAAGTATAACCCCAACATAAGTAGCCATAAAAGAGATAAGCTGAACTTTACTTTCAGCAATCCAAGCACTTCCAAAAGAGAGAGAAAGAGATCCAAATCAAGCTCCACAAGCACTAGTCCCACCCTGAGAACCTGGTGGGGGGGGGAGGAAGAAAATAGGCAAAAACAAAGGGGGTCAGATATAAAGTCTGGCGAGTCCAATAAATTTAACAATATAATTATTAAAGTAATTAGGATAAGGCATAAACTGGTAAAACAAGGAATGACCGTGAAACAAATGGCCATGACAAAGCAAACAGAGGAATAAGATAACGGTAATTGCGTTCCTAATCACTATAGGATAATTACTATACTGCACCAATAATAGTCACCCTAGAAGTTGATCCCGCCTACTGAACATAATAATTATAATGGTAGTTTTGTGTACCCCTTGCTTTCTTCATAGGTGCCGCCTGCCCCTATCTCCACTAGTTGTACCCACTACCCCCATGCGATCGGCTCCTTAACTCGTAGATACCCGTGCCGGTCCCATAGTGGGGTGTATCACTCCCCAAAGTGGCAAACCGATACTACTCAAAGGTGCACGGCTTATATCTACACGATGCAACAACGTCTTACCTACCAGCCCGGGCCCATGCACGCATATGACCCCGTTGGACTTGCGTTGCCCCCGCTAACCCGTTTTGACCTATTATAATCAAACCTAGTAAGCGTGTCCCGTCCTCGATCTAACTCGAGCTCACAAATGTACTTAATGGGTTACTGGTTTGGAAAGGGTCCCCATGCTTGACATAAGCTTTCCACTTATGCTTGATCCTCACTAGGATTTCCCACTTAACCCCTTCTTATTCATGTCTTCTTACATGTTTCAATTTGGTTAAGTGTTTCTAATCGTATTTCACATGTCACCCACTTAACCCCCATGTCCCACCACATGTTTATCTTGTTTAAGTGTTACTTAATTCATTATATCCATAACCTTGTAAGACCTCCCACATTAGACTACCGTTTACGGTTGCTGGATTTGTCGGCCAGGTTCGGGTAGTCTTATACTGCAAATGAGCCTAACCTCATGTCTTTACAGTTGTTACGCATTTAATTTATGCCCTTGACCTCTCACATTAGACTACCGTTTGTGGTTGCTGGATTTGCCGGGTGGGTCCGGGCAGTCTTATACCACAAACGGGCCTAACCTCGTGCCTTAGGCATTCATTATTATATATAATTATTTCACCCCAATATGAATTAATTATCCTTATTCAAATTGTCAATAATTTCCAAATTATTCTATGTCCATAATTGTCACATAAATTATGTCCATAATTTTTAGGTATAAAAATTATACCAATTAATGTCTCAAATTAATTATATGCCTTTAAAGCCATTTTATGCCAATTTCACAATATTAATATTTAATATTTTCCCAATGTCCCCACGTTGTTCGTACGTTTAATATGAAATATGTTAGATTCGCAAATAGTCTAACTCATAAAAAGAAAAGAAACATCACAACTTGCATAACACATAAAACAGATCTAACATGCAAATAAGAATTATAACCTAAATTTACATAGTCAATAACTTGCATAGGCAATGGACATATAGAACATAAATTTTCATAAACTATGTACTGCCATGGATCTAAATATATATCTAAACATGAAATTGTGAACTTGCATATATGGAAATGGTTTTCACCTAAACTTGCATATGGATTCCATACAAACTTGCATATGAATTTAAACATTTAAACTAATATCAAATGTTTTACATATAAACTCGCATAATATATATATATATATATACACACATACTTGACTCACATATAAACTTGTGTATAATTCGCATACAGACTTGCATATGATTCACATACAAACTAGCATATGATTTACATCCAAACTTGCATATAAACTGATGTCATAAAATGAATCAAGTTAAACATATGTGATTGGACATATGAAATAGATCCACTAACATAAGTTAACAAAACTGTCATATGTTCACAGACAAATGATAACAAAATTAAGTAACGTCACATGATTCAACAGGCATGTTCTCATAATCCAAATTATAAATCATCATAATTAGTTTATTAATTATTTTATGAAAGAAATTGTACTCACAAAGACGGATTAGAGAAGAGAATAATTCGTTCGTCGTTTGTGTTAGAATCCTGACTTGCAATTCCTAAGCTTTAAGAAGAAGAAGAACTATTCCATCAGCATCATGGAGGCCAAGAGATTAATTTAGTTTAGGTTTAGAGCTTGATTCTATGCGTGCTCATATAGAAGTTTAGATCAATATAAGCCGTTAGATTAGCATGGGAGCAATCAGAACCATTCAGACCAATCAGAGCTATCCAGAAAACGCCACCTATGCCCTAGTGACTCAGCCACAAGTCAGAAAGTGTCACAGTTTGGATCTTCCCGAGGGGGTAGGTCGACCCTATACAGGTCGACCTGTATAGGGGAGGTTGACACCCTGGTCGACCTGGCCTGGGCGGGAAAAATCCCGCCCAGCCTGCTTCTTCGTTTTTATTTGAGTTTTGAATTTGAATTCAAGTTGTTTTAATTTTAAATTCCTGAAACTTCTGAAGGCCATAACTTCTTCATACGAAGTTCGATTTATTCCAAGTAGAATTCCGAGATGAACGCAATGGCATAAAACATTTCCCTTAATTCTTCTCCTAAAAATTTTGTGCTTTTAAAAATTGTTAGTTTTAATATTTAAAATTACGGGGTGTTAGAGATGGAGTCATGAGCGTGCATGTGTCCGAATGTGGAAGATAAATGCTGTAACGCCAGTAAATAGGTCTGTGTCATATAAGTTGCTGGGTTAGGGACTAATACACCCTACTACCGGGGCTGACACATGATATTTATGTAATACTGAGTCGATTGCACATATAGTAATTAGGGTAAAACCTAATCTTGATATACTAGTATTAGTGTGGAAAACTTGTTCTTGGGATATAAATGAGAAGCATACTTGATCAATATTTCACCTTGTTGTCTCATCTACTTCGTACTTGCCTATTTTACTGTATTTCCTCATCCAATATTATTTACCTGTCTTGATACCGCTTATCTTGTGCTTATGCTAAAAATCACTGGAACTCGCTAGACTTTATTTCTGACATATTTTGTTTTTCCATCTCTCTCTCTTCCATTCCCCCTTCAGGTTCTTAGGGTGGTGTCTAGCAGTGATCATGATTTTCATCTTGGATTATTGGATTTTCGATTTTATGTATTTCTTCAACTTTTGCTCTAATTTTATATGCCTATTAAAGAGGGATATGCCTTTAAGACCTTGTACTATGATAGTTTGCTTCATGAGAAAGTTGGTTTTATTTATTGTGTTTGGTATTTGAGAAATATGATAAAGTGATGCTGTAATTGGGATTTGGAAGTAATGCTTTTTATTTAATAGTAAAAGTTAATTTTTTTCTACTACAATTATAATTCCGTCTTTTGAAAATTTGGTTATTGTATACTTATTGTGCTTCACAGAATCTAATGCATTCTCATATGGGTGACATTAGGGGTTATGGGGTGTCACATTAAACAGTGTGTAATTTGTTAAAAATACCATTTTTACTTGATATATGTGCATTTGTTTGGGTACATTGACATTTAAACACAAACAGTGTTGATTGGGAAAACTGTTTGAACCATAAATGGTTTTGGGAAAGTAATTCACAAATTACTAGGTATGTGAACCTCATTTGGGAATTGGGACGGTTGGATTTTTGTCAATCTAATTGAAACCGTATTTTATAATTTTAACAAATTATAAATCAGGATCTACGCATTTAAAATTGTAAATCGAAATTCATACCTTTTTGAGATTTACAAATCCATGAATTGAAGTAGAAGATGGCGATGAACCGAATCGCTTAGCACAACAAATCGTTGACCTCTAATGGTATTCACATGGACGTTATCTACTCAATCAGATCGAAGAGAAAGGGAAAGGATGGTACCAACCGTTATTTAAATTAAGTTTTAATTGAAATAGGGTATGTCGGTTGGCTCATATATATATATATATATATATATATTCCATTGATTGATTGCGAAAATATGTTGAATGGCAAGCTCATATAAGCATTATTGATTTAAGGCTTATACAGTGAATTCCACTTTATATACGGATTGGATGTTGTTTTTGATGGTTGATTTAGTGTTATATGATACACTGATTGAAAATGACCAATAGTTGATATTATTGGCCCATTGGTTAAGTCTCCATCAAGTAAAGTGGATTTTAATGAATATTTTATTAATATAATAATAGCTGGAAATAAAAGTTGGAATTTGATGTCCGATTTTGGATGGACACCAAGATTATAAAATATCGATGAATATTCATAACTAAAATAGATCGATTTGAATTAATTTTCATCTGGTTATGGCGTGTTCAAGTTTCATTTTTAAAGTGAATAGTAATCGATAAAAGTGAAGTTCGGTTATGATATCTAAGATGAGTTTTCAAAAAGCTTCCTTTACAAAACTTTCTTATTTATTTTTATTATGAGTGTCAGGAAAATTTGGATGAAAAATAATGAAGTTGGAAAAATATTATTATTTTAATATTTAAATATTATTATAATACTTATATATCGAAATAATTGATTTTGAAGTTGGAAAATTAAAATATGACTTCTCGAAATTATTATATATTTTATATAATATTGTTAGACCGAAATCTGGGCCTAACACCCAAAATCTATGTGAAAACCTCACAATCACAGATTAATGCAGAAAAAGCAGTAAAATAAGAGGAGACACACGAGATTTTTATAGTGGTTCGGCTCAATCCAAGCCTACGTCCACTTTATAGTTTCTTAAATCCTAAGAAGCTATTACAATGTTGCTTGCTTGACATTTATACACGAAATCCTCATGCTTACAATGAAGAAGAGGAGATTAAAGGGAAGATTATACACAAAATCCTTGTGTTGTAATGTGGAATTCGACTTCTAGGTTATGCAATAGCCTTGCGAAGAACCATAGTGGAAGCCATGAAGAGTTAGAGTTCCAAAAGGTCTCCAAAGAGCTCCCTTCAAATGGCCACCTTGTGATGTATTTATAGGCGGAGAAAAGCTGCTAGGGAGCTCAGGAGCGGATCGGTTCGGAGGGACACGTGGCGAGCTCCGAGGTGATCTCGGAAGTAGTGGAGGAGTGGTCTTCAGATCGTGCTAGGACAGGTGGAAGCCGATCCGGATTAATAGGAGACGGTTACTCCTTGAGAATAGGTCAAACTTGTGTACAGGAAATGATACAGGCGGGTCGGTTCGGATCCGAACCGAACCGGGGTGGAGCATCCGAACCGAAGACATGATGTGCATTTCTGTGCAGAGCAAGGCGGTTCGGGTTCTGATGGTCTGATCCGAACCGAAGTGAGCTGGAGTCCAATGCTTCGAAGGCGCAGCGGATCGGGCATGCTCCCTCCGATCCGATCAGTGCTGATGTGAATGCGAAGAGCAAGTGCCAAGTTGTCCATTTTAAGGCAGCGTCCGATCCGATCCGAGGATTTATTCAATGCTAAATTCCAGGTTTCCGGTTCTGCATGCGTTCACGGAAACAGGCGTAACTTTCAAACCGTAAGTCCGATTGAGCCAAACCGAAGCTCAAACTGAAGCTAATTCAGAGATCTACAAGAATAACAGAGCTCAACTCCATAATTGCTGTTTTTGGGCACTAAAAAGGTCATCTGGTAGGAGTTCCGGGCCTTTCTTTGTCTGTGATGCGATTTCGACCAAATCGCTGCCTGTCTTCTGACGATGTTTCCAATACTCTAGTGTGTTGTTTATCAGAGATTCCATGTGTGAATGCTTTGACTAAAAAGTGGGTCAACAAATATATAAAATATTTTTGAAGCTATTCGACATAATTTATCATATACGTCGAGTTATGGTCAGAATAGAATTCGTCGCACAGCGGCAGTCCGCGAACTTCGACCTGTAATTTTAAATAGATGTTCCAGGAGATCCGACTTTAGATTTTTCTCGAAATTGGAACCACTGGGTTCATATTGAAAAGAGATTTCAAATGATAACAAAAGTTTTAAAAATCTAACGGTAAGATTTTATGGAATATTCAATTCAAATTTGAATAAAAATAGCGCCAAAACTAATAATGGCCTGTAACTGAAACTGATTAATATGGACTATTCTAATATGAATAAAAATAGGAAAAATCATTTTAAATTATTATAAATGATTTAGAAAGGGTTTAATTCAATTATATACAGTTTTATTTAGTTATTTGGTATTTGGTTATTTAAGTAATACCTTTTATAACGAATTTTGTGAAATAAATTGAAATAAGAATTTTTATTTGTAAAACGAATTGAATTCTTAAGTAAACCTTTTTACAAGGTTAGAATATGATTTTTGGAAAGCCAAGTAACTTAAACAAGATGAGAATAAGATTTCAAATCTTATGAAATGAATACTAACTAAAGAAGACTTAATTGGTGGATCGATAATCTGATAAGAATTTTGTTTTTGCGCTAATTATTCAAAAAGACTAGGTTCAACTCATTTCGAATAATTATTTGACGATTAAAGGTCAAAGACATTAAAGATGGTGGATGACTGGGATTCTTTACATCAAATGAGCTACTTGTTGATGCCTTGGATATGGGTGCTCCCTTGAAGCGGTTATAGTGGTAGTAGTCCGAACATAGTTGTTGATTGTGCGGATATGTAAGGGCCTCTCTCCTTAATTGGATGAGGAATAACGTGCCTTGGGTTTTGTTCGGACCTAGAATGAACATGTAAATGGATTGTATATTTGACATCGTATTTCATAACATAAACGATTAGTTGTTGTTGTTGTTGATATATCTATGGTGACGGAGAATTTATTCTCTTAGCTTAACACCCTTCTTTGAGGCATGTGAACTCAAACCTTATACTATTAATAGAAACTGATCATATGTGTGAATTGACAATGTGGCATGCTGAGTGTTGCTGCCAGGTAGATCAAAGTTTTCATTGAAAATTAGAGCTTTATGGTATGTTGACCCACGGGCCTCACACTTCGGAATGAGACAAAAACAGGATGAGGGATAGTGGAGAGGACATGTGTTTCCTTCTAGCTAAAAGTCATGTCATGGTATAGAGCCCAGGTAATTTACTTATTTGGATATTGGAATCGAGGCGCCTCGGATGACGGTCAAATACAACCAAGGAATGTTATGTTCAGGTAATTGTCCAACTCACCAGAAATGGGTGGGCAGGCTCTACCGCTCCAAGGGATGCATGTTGTTTTCCCTGGAACATTTTCCAGAGATGTTCCGAAGTTCGGATAAGAAAGATCATTTTCCTTTGTTTATGATGGAATCCAATTTCGACTACGAGACTTTGCGTTTTCAGTTGTAAACCTATATGGAGACATAGTATGATGGGGTATTATGCTATCTAAGATTAATATATTTATTTTTAAAATGGTTTTCAATACTTAGACAATAATAATAATATCAAATGATTTTCTCTTATCAAGCATATTGGGCCATTATAAGATAAAACTCTATCCTCCAGCTTGCGCTTGCATTGTGCGATGGGACTAGAGTCTTATATTGGCTTCATTTTTAAAAAGCATTACGTTATTTTATTCACTGTCATTCATGTGGAGTAAATCAATTCAGTGTTATACGGCATGGTCTAGTGATATGCCTTATTTTTAAAATAAGTTAAGAATAACTGTAGGGTTTCTTGCACTTGTCCAATGACTGACTCGTAGTTTGTTTTTTCCTTGCAAACTTGAGTGCCCATATTTTCACATGGGCAGCCAGTTCCCAGGTAATTAGCTAGTACCTTTTTGGATGTGTATTGAAGCTGGATTTGGACTTGTGTTGGAACAGGATTTGGATGTTATTTTGGACTCTCTAGACTTATTGGGTGGATTATCTTCTATTCTACTATGTACTACTTGAATCTCTATGTATATTATTATGATACTGTGTAATGTCGTAAACTCAAATATTTTTGCTATTGTAATCTGATATGTATTATTTGATTTAATGTAATATTTAGCTTATGCTGTTATGTTAATGTGTTGTATTCCATTGTCTATCCTTTCTTCCTGGGATTAGGAGTTTGGATCGTCACATCTGGTATCAGAGATGAGGGTTAACCTTAGTTCTGGAGTATAACATATTAAACAACTCATCAGAGATTGAATTACTAATATTCTAGGATGAGTGACTCATTATAGATAGGATTAGTAAAATCCTAGAATAAGTGTAGCAGAATTATACACCCCTTATTAGATGCATTTATATTCTGTAACACCCAGTAATTTTAAAACATGACATAAGAGATAATTAAAGAATACTTAATTTTTATAAGAAGAATTAAGGGAAACGGGTTACGTCATTGCGTTTGTCTCAAAATTCTGCTTGGAGTAGAGTCTGAGTTTGCATAAATCGGATATCATATGAAGAAGTTATGAAGATTAGAAGATTTCAGTTTAAGCAGAATTTAAATTAAAATAATAATTAAAAAACAAAAACAAGTTCAAAGATCAAAAAACAAAAAATCTGGTGAGTGGGAAATCCCCCGCTCTAGGGTGCGACCCCTCTTTTGGGGTGTCGACCCCATCGGCCCAGATCTGGGCGTGACGTGTTTTGGTTGAGTAGGGCTGACGTGGCCTTTTGGGGTTGGCTGGGTGATGTGTTTTTGTGGTCTGGATGGTTTTGATGGATCCTAATCTAGTCTAAAGGCCCTAATTCACCTAATACATGTATAAAAACACACCTAGACTGTAATAACCCGAAAATCTGAGCCAGTTTAAAAATTTTATTTTGGCAATTTTAATGAATTTTGATTATTTAAAATGAATTATTTTAAATAATATCGACGAGAAATTTATTTTGAATATAAATAGAACGTATATATTATATACGTCGTCGTTAGAATATAAATAATTATATATAATTATAAATAGAATTGAAAATGGCGCGGTAGTTCGATAATTCGATTTCAAACTTCAATTGAATGTACCGGGTGCAAAACAATCCGGATTTTAGTGAAACCAAAAACATTAGGATCTATTTGAGAATATCTTTCCAACGAATCCGAAAAATAGAAACTTCATAGCGGAAATCAAAAGATATGTCCAGTTGAAAATTCTGAATAGTCGCTATGGAATTCAGGCCCTTAAAAATGGGAATTTTGCAAACGACCTCGGATTTCGACGAAACCATTTTTGTTGGATCCGCAGTGTCAAATTATTGCTAGATTCCAAATTTCATAATTTTTCGAATCAATATGTGAGCGTGGCAAAGGAAAACGTGTTTGACTAGTTTCAGTTGATTTTAATCGACTGGAAAATGGCCATTTTTCTAACGGTCTCAGAATTCAAAGAAATTAGTTTTGTTAGGACCATATCTTCAATACGAAGCTAGAAAATATTTTTCGGGTATTTTTCGAGTTAGTATGTGACCCCGGTAAATTGAAATGCGCGTTTAAAATCAATGTATAGAGTTATATGTTGATTTTGACAAAAACTGATCGAAACGATCGAATCAGCCTACGATACATATCCCATTGTGTTCGGAATGGGGGTAATTAGCTATGGATGACAGGCGGTGGGCCTCGTTTAGAGGTCATATGTAAAAGTCAACTTTTTGAAAATAATAATAATAATAATATCCTTCTCTCTTCCTTTATCTCCTCTGCCCCCCTCTTCAAAATCAAATCGAAACAGAAAAAAAAAACCGATCGAAAGCGAGGCCCCCCCCCTCAGCAATCGCGCCGCCGCCCTCCGTTCTCCCCCGCCTCCATCCATCCCTCCGATCAACTCCAGCTCGAGCCACCCCGCCTGAAGACCTCGCGCAACCTCCGTCGAGCCGCCGCTAGCCTCGCCCCCCTCCTCCATCTGCCACCTGCGAAAACCACCCCTCTGTTGCGAATTGCGACCCCCTCCACCAGAAAGGCCACCGCCGGCGAGATTTCATGTCGAGGGTTTTGCTGAAGTGGCCAGAACGATGAACGGTGAGCTCCTCTTTCTCTTATAATTTTTATTTATATAAAGCATTGCTTTTAATAAAAAATTTAATATACATTGTTTTTAAAAACATAAAATAGAAAGGGCATGGTCTTTAAAATAAAAATAGCAATATGAAAGTGAAGTTTTAAAAATAAAAATATGATTTTTATATTTTTAAAGTATTAAAAATATGATTTTTATATTTTTTAAGTATTAAAAATATAATCTTTACTATATAGAAGATGTAAAAATATGATTTTTGTTTATGTAGAGGATTAAAAATATAATTTTTACATGATAGGAATATTAGAAATATCATCATTATATGTGTAGCAAAATAAAAATGTGATTTTTTATAGTGATAAATTTGAAAAGGGCGAAATCTTTATATAGAAAATAGTGATGTAAAAATAGAATTTTTATCTATACAGTAGCGATGTAAAAATGAAATTTTTATCCATATAGCGTGATTATAAAAATTTGATTTTTATATATTGAATAACGAAGTAAAAATTTGATTTTTATATATTGAATAACGAAGTAAAATTTGATTTTTATATATTGAATAACGAAATAAAAATTCGATTTTTATATATTGAATAACGAAATAAAAATTTGATTTTTATATATTGGATAACGAAGTAAAAATTCGATTTTTATATATTGAATAACGAAGTAAAAATTCGATTTTTATATATTGAATAACGAAGTAAAAATTCGATTTTTATATATGGAATAACGAAGTAAAAATTCGATTTTTATATATTGAATAACGAAGTAAAAATGTGATTTTTACATATGTAGTGAATACGGGCAGCGAAAGTAAAGAAGGGCGAGAACGACGAAGATTTCTACTTTTGAAGTGTCGTGGAGTTGGATTAGCTATTGGTGAGAATTTCTCACTCTTTAATTTCTTTTCTAGGTGTATATATATATACGAGGATGTAGACGGTGTTTAGCAGCACCCGACACCCGTCATCCACAGACCATGGATGGCTTGTTTGTTCAATTGTTTGGTTGTGTAGTTGGTTAGATTATTTGGTTTGAATTGAATTGTTTGGTGAAATGGAATGGATTTGATTGATGTGTGAATGGACTGGGCCTTCACTAGACCGGGGATAAGGCTAGGCCTTGTCCCGTTTCTAGTATCGTGCCGTTATGCCGCCGAAATTTTCTAAAATAGTTAGAAAAATAAAAATATCATTTTATTTAAAGAATGAACTGAATAGAAATTCATATGTCAAAATAAAATGTTCTATCGTTAAAAATATAATTTTTAACGTGAATATGAATATAGTGAATGTGAATAAATAAATATTCATTTACAAACCGGACGGTTTGTTTATGTACACTGATTTGACTGACATTGATTGGGACGATAAATTTTACACATCGCCCAACTGCACAAATAAAATCTGTGTTTGATTGTTTGAAACCCCACACGGGTGTTGGGATGAAATTTGAAGTTCACTCATCCTGACTGATTAAATATGTCGATCGATTGATTGACAGGCTGTTATAAGCGTTAGATATCTATATTTGATGCTTATACAGTGTAGTGCACTTTGGTTGATGGTTGATTATTTTTCAATGCTATTACATACGTGTGATGTATGAAAATCCATATAATTAATATTATATGGTGATTGATTGGGCCTCATTCCAATTTAGAAAATAAAGAATATTATAAAATAAAGGTTCATGTGTTGACCGTACTCATCCGTTGAGATTAGTCATGTGTTGAACGAAATATTTTAATAATAAAATTTACATCTTTATCAATATAAAATAAAGGTTCATGTGTTGACCGTACTCATCCGTTGAGATTAGTCATGTGTTGAACGAAATATTTTAATAATAAAATTTACATCTTTATCAATATAAAATAAAGGTTCATGTGTTGACCGTACTCATCCATTGAGATTAGTCATGTGTTGAACGAAATATTTTAAAAATAGAAATATTTGAATAGTAAATATTTGAAAAAGAAATATTGGAAATAGAATATTTGAAAATAGAAATATATGAAGCCATGTTGATTAGATTGACACCATTTTGACGTGAACGATATTTATATCGATTTTATTCATTTTAAAATGAATATTGAAAAGTGATTTCGAAATCGAATATTTTGAAATGAAATTTGAATTGAATTGAATAGAAAACCAATTTGAAATTGAATCGAATAGAAAACGAATTTGAATTGAATTGAATAGAAAACCAATTTGAAATTGAATTGAATAGAAAACGAATTTGAAATTGAATTGAATAGAAAACGAATTTGAATTGAATTGAATGGAAAACCAATTTGAAATTGAATAGAATAGAAACCAATTTGAATTGAATTGAATAGAAAACCAATTTGAAATTGAATTGAATAGAAAACCAATTTGAAATTGAATTGAATAGAAAACCAATTTAAAATTGAATTGAATAGAAAACGAATTTGAATTGAATTGAATATAAAACGAATTCGAAATGAATTGAATATAAAATGAATTCGTATTGAATTGAAAACGAATTGAAATAAATTCAAATTGAATTGAAATTTGAATTGAATAGAAATGAATTTTAAACGAATTTATAAGGAAAAATTCAATTTTGATTTGAATTTGAAATGGAAGTTGAAATTGTTTTTGAAACGAATTTAAAACTATTTATATAATTCGTTTTAAATAGAAATCGACGAAATATGTATTATATATATTATATATATAATATAATGGCCTGAATAGAACGCGCCGCGCCGCGGCAGTTCATGAATTTCGACCATTTATTTCAAACGGACATTACGGGAGATCCACCGTCGAATTCTACTAAAACCAGAACCGTTGGGTTCGTATCGAAAAGAGCTTTCTAACGAATATTAGAAATTTGAAATTTGTAATCTAACGGTTGGATTTGGAGTTATGTCCAAATCAAATTCGAAAAAGGTCGCTGTTAGTGTAGTTCGATGGCCGTTGATGGAAATCGACTGTACGGGCCTTGATAAAATTATTAAAAATAGTAATAATTTGTGTAAAATCATAAGAAATGATTTGGGAAAAATTGGGATGAAAAACCCCATATTTGAAAAGATAAAAATAGATTTTTATCGAAATGAACTAGTTTTGAACTAAAATTAAACTCGTTTATTTTTAAATAAATAAATTGGATTTGAAATGGGTTGTAAATAGAATTGATTTGTGGGTTTATCGTGAACAGTGTTTTAAATAAAACTAGTTCTTTAACCGATAATAAATAGAATGTGATTTGGGTTTATCGTGAACTGTATTTTAAATGACATTAGTTCTTTAACCCAGTAAAAGGAGTTTTAATGAATCTGCAGTTAAATTGAAATGTGAATTGATAATTTAAATTATCAAATTTAGAAGGTGAGCGAGGATGGAGTATTACCAGTTTTGCTTCAAAGCGTTAGTTAAATCTTTAATTAGATTTGAACGTGAAATGGTAATTAATTTTACCGATAACACCACGGTGTTAGATATGGAGTATTACCAGTTTTGCTTCAAGGGATGAATAGGTTGGGATTGAGAAATAAAATAAATAATTACTTCGGTGTGGTTTGCTAATCTCGACTAGTTTGGAAAACCATAATTTGGTTTGAAATGACATCCAAAGAAAGATTAAAGGATAAATTTTAAAGAATTTATCTTGGATAAAATTAATGGGAACCTTTCCCTAAGAATATGAAATTTAGAAACTAGCTGTAGGTTAGCTAAGAAGAATGGTTTCCTGGATATTGATCTGATGTTGGTTTCGGCCTTCGGGGTTAATATTTGGGGAATTGCTCTCTTACTGATTTACGGTTAGTGGCTGCTGAATTGGAATGAGGCATATGTTGTGTTTGTGTAACATGTGTTTTTAATATACGCGGGTTGTTCGGAAAGGCCGGGTTTATACCCATTCTGAATAACCGATTCGACGATATGTCGAAGATGAAGACGGTGGTCGAAGACCGGAAGTCTTCACATTGTTTGGGTGATTACTGATGATCTTGATTGGGTTGTACACACAAGATGAGGGAATCAGTTAGTGATCGTCCAGACGTACTTGGAGATCGATGGATATGCGAGGAAAGAGCCTCCGGTTTCGTTCAGACCCTGAACGAACTTGTAAATGGATTGTGTGTCTGGCATTGGATTTTATTCTGTGTTGATTGATTTCTATTAAATATATATCTGTTTGGCGGCGGAGAATATATTCTCTTGCTTAATGCCCTTCTCTGAGACGTACGAGCTTAGAGGTTATATATCGATAGATATCAATCGCATGGCATGAATTGCCTGTGTGGCACGCTGAGTTGCATGGATCAAGGCTTCTGTTGAAAAGCAAAGTCTTGTGGTTGATGATCAAAGCACGGCCTACGTGGCAGCTTTGTGTATAACGTGAATTCGCGAGCCTCACACCTAGGTATGAGTCAAAAACGGGATACGGACCGCTGGGAGAACACGACGTTTCTTTCTAGCTTTGGTGGTGTCAGTGACTTACCAGCCCTGACATTTATATACTTTTCACCTTTGTGGTTGTTGGAATGAGGCGCCTCGATTATAGGTCTCTAAGGACCGGGAAACGTGTGTTCAGGCATAATTAATCCTCTAACGTAAGTGAGGACCGGCCCAGCCGCATCCGGGGTTGCCCAGAGTGTGTAGTCCCGAGGCATTTGCTAGAGTGTCTCGAACGTGGAGAGGAGCTTGCCCCTTGCCTCGACTCATGACGGAAATCCAATTTCCAATACGTGTATTGCGGTTTTAATTGTAGAACTAGTATGGCGACATGATATATGGTACCCATGTCGTCTATGATTTATATTTATGATTGAAATTGTTTTGACACTATACACTTATTATAGTATCAAATGATTTGTTTTAAACGTACCAAGCATGTTTGGCTATTATAAGGGAAAGCCCTATCCTCCGGCTTGCGTTGCATTGTGTGATGGGACCTGGATCTTATAATAGCTTCATTTTTTCAAAAAGCATTGCGCTGTTTTGTTATATGCACTAGTGTTCTTGGGAGGAAACCCGTTCCATGTTATACGGCGTGGTCCCTTGAAATACTCTCTTTTAAAGTAAAGTTTTAAATAACTGTTTTAGTTCTCACACCAGTCACATGACTGACCTGGAGTTTATTGTTTTAACCTAAACTCTGGGTGCCCCTATTTCCGCACGGGCAGCTAGTAGTTTTGGTTTTGCAGATTTATATTCACAGGATCCTGGTTTACAGCTGGAATGATATCCGGAAAGCTCTGTATCCGTATATCACCTTCAGTTGTGCTTTGTATTATTTTCCGCTGCTATGTAATTTATTGTAATCTCTGATATTTATCGAATGTAATTTATTCAATTATACTCTGTATATTCTTTTATCTGATGGAATTGTTGTAATAGCAATGAAATGTTCTTCCGTCTGCGTTCTATATTTTGTCTTGTCCTCACAGTAATTCGTTCTTTCTCATCTCTTCGGAGATCGGGGAAGTTCGGGTCGCTACATTTCGTATCAGAGCTTTGGTTTACAGAGCTCGAGAACAAGACACATTAGAACCATACGAAAGAATTCATCAGATATTGGATTTGCAAAATCCAATTAGAATGACTCGTTAGAGATGGGATCAGTAGCATCCTAGAACGAGCGTGAAGAGTATATTTTTCAAATGAAAACAATTTTTGTTTTGAAAATTTAGATCAATCCTACGTATTTGAATATTTATTTATTTTGAATATGGACAATCCGCTATATAAAGATTTTGCATATACGCGTCATGAACGTATATTTGAAGTTTTAATATACTGGATAGATATAGAATCACATTGTAGACACCCGGAGATGATTCTGATGATTGATATATCGTCATCAGAATTTGTGTTCGTGTTTCGAAGGTATGATATCTATATATTTCCATTAGACTGGTGTGAGAACCGAAAATTATATAGATAGATTTATTTGTTGTGAATTGGCATCAAAACATGATTTTCTGTATATATGTATCAAAATTATGAATTTGAAACTCTAATCCACTAATTGATTGATGTTTGTGTTGTTTGTTTAGTTGTTTGATAATTTTTGAACCATTATGCCTAATAGAATCAAATATTGAATATTATGGAAAATTAGTCGCATTTGCTTGCATATACATATACTTACATTGAACAGGTCATAGCAAGGAGGCTAGAGCAGAGAATAAAATTTGTTTGCCCGACAAATAGGTACATGTTTACTATAATTTACTATTTTGTTTGGGTGATGATGATTTTATGAGCCGATTGGCTATCCGCTTGGCTTTTTCTTTTTCTTTTTTGAGATCAGAAGGCCTATATGGCAATTTCGGGATTTTCCCGTGGCTCCCGGTGCAGGGGAGGTTATGGCGAATTTTTTTTGAAAATTTAGGGTGTTAGCCAAATTTTTGAAAATTCTCAGAAACTGAAAAGTTGGAGAATGGAAGCCAGATCGAATGTAGAGTTGATTAATAAAACCACTTTCGACTTTGTTCCTTTTCGGGGACGAAAAGTTTTTAGTGGGGGAGATTGTAATAACCCGAAAATCTAAGCCATTTTAAAATTTTTATTTTGACAATTTTAATGAATTTTGATTATTTAAAATGAATTATTTTAAATTATATTGACGAGAAATTTATTTTGAATATAAATAGAACGTATATATTATATACGTCGTCGTTAGAATATAAATAATTATATATAATTATAAATAGAATTGAAAATGGCGTGGTAGTTCGATAATTCGATTTCAAACTTCAATTGAATGTACCGGGTGCAAAACAATCCGGATTTTAGTGAAACCAAAAACATTAGGATCTATTTGAGAATATCTTTCCAACGAATCCGAAAAATAGAAACTTCATAGCGGAAATCAAAAGATATGTCCAGTTGAAAATTCTGAATAGTCGCTATGGAATTCAGGCCCTTAAAAATGGGAATTTTGCAAACGACCTTGGATTTCGATGAAACCACTTTTGTTGGATCCGCAGTGTCAAATTATTGCTAGATTCCAAATTTCATAATTTTTCGAATCAATTTGTGAGCGTGGCAAAGGAAAACGTGTTTGACCAGTTTCAGTTGATTTTAATCGACTGGAAAATGGCCATTTTTCTAACGGTCTCAGAATTCGATGAAACTAGTTTTTTTAGGACCATATCGTCAATACGAAGCTAGAAAATATTTTTCGGGAATTTTTCGAGTTAGTATGTGACCCCGGTAAATTGAAATGTGCGCTTAAAATCAATATATAGAGTTATATGTTGATTGTGACGAAAATTGATCGAAACGATCGAATCGGCCTACGCTACATATCCCATTGTGTTCGGAATGGGGGTAATTAGCTATGGACGACAGGCGGTGGGCCTCGTTTAGAGGTCGTATGTAAAAGTCAACTTTTTGAAAATAATAATAATAATAATATCCTTCTCTCTTCCTTTATCTCCTCTGCCCCCCCCCCCCCCCCTCTTCAAAATCAAATCGAAACAGAAAAAAAAACCAATCGAAAGCGAGGCGCTCCCCCCCTTCAGCAATCGCGCCGCCGCCCTCCGTTCTCCCCCGCCTCCGTCCATCCCTCCGATCAACTCCAGCTCGAGCCACCCCGCCTGAAGACCTCGCGCAACCTCCGTCGAGCCGCCGCTAGCCTCGCCCCCCCCCCTCCTCCATCTGCCGCCTGCGAAAAACCCCCTCTGTTGCGAACTGCGACCCCCTCCACCAGAAAGGCCACCGCCGGCGAGATTTCATGTCGAGGGTTTTGCTGAAGTGGCCAGAACGATGAACGGTGAGCTCCTCTTTCTCTCATAATTTTTATTTATATAAAGCATTGTTTTTAATAAAAAAATTAATATACATTATTTTTAAAAACATAAAATAGAAAGGGCATGGTCTTTAAAATAAAAATAGCAATATGAAAGTGAAGTTTTAAAAATAAAAATATGATTTTTATATTTTTAAAGTATTAAAAATATGAATTTTATATTTTTAAAGTATTAAAAATACAATCTTTACTATATAGAAGATGTAAAAATATGATTTTTGTTTATGTAGAGGATTAAAAATATAATTTTTACATGATAGGAATATTAGAAATATCATCTTTATATGTGTAGCAAAATAAAAATGTGATTTTTTATAGTGATAAATTTGAAAAGGGCGAAATCTTTATATAGAAAATAGTGATGTAAAAATAGAATTTTTATCTATACATTAGCGATGTAAAAATGAAATTTTTATCCATATAGCATGATTATAAAAATTTGATTTTTATATATTGAATAACGAAGTAAAATTTTGATTTTTATATATTGAATAACGAAGTAAAATTTGATTTTTATATATTGAATAACGAAATAAAAATTCGATTTTTATATATTGAATAACGAAATAAATTTTGATTTTTATATATTGGATAACGAAGTAAAAATTCGATTTTTATATATTGAATAACGAAGTAAAAATTCGATTTTTATATATTGAATAACGAAGTAAAAATTCGATTTTTATATATGGAATAACGAAGTAAAAATTCGATTTTTATATATTGAATAACGAAGTAAAAATGTGATTTTTACATATGTAGTGAATACGGGCAGCGAAAGTAAAGAAGGGCGAGAACGACGAAGATTTCTACTTTTGAAGTGTCGTGGAGTTGGATTAGCTATTGGTGAGAATTTCTCACTCTTCAATTTCTTTTCTAGTTATATATATATACTAGGATGTAGACGGTGTTTAGCAGCACCCGACACCTGTCATCCATAGACCATGGATGGCTTGTTTGTTCAATTGTTTGGTTGTGTAGTTGGTTAGATTATTTGGTTTGAATTGAATTGTTTGGTGAAATGGAATGGATTTGATTGATGTGTGAATGGCGTGGGCCTTCACTAGACCGGGGATAAGGCTAGGCCTTGATCCGTTTCTAGTATCGTGCCGTTATGCCGCCGAAATTTTCAAAAATAAGTTAGAAAAATAAAAATATCATTTTATTTAAAGAATGAACTGAATAGAAATTCATATGTCAAAATAAAATGTTCTATCGTTAAAAATATAATTTTTAACGTGAATATGAATATAGTGAATGTGAATAAATAAATATTCATTTACAAACCGGACGGTTTGTTTATGTACACTGATTTGACTGACATTGATTGGGACGATAAATTTTACACATCGCCCAACTGCACCAATAAAATCTTTGTTTGATTGTTTGAAACCCCACACGGGTGTTGGGATGAAATTTGAAGTTCACTCATCCTGACTGATTAAATATGTCGATCGATTGATTGACAGGCTGTTATAAGCGTTAGATATCTATATTTGATGCTTATACAGTGTAGTGCACTTTGGTTGATGGTTGATTATTTTTCAATGCTATTACATACGTGTGATGTATGAAAATCCATATAATTAATATTATATGGTGATTGATTGGGCCTCATTCCAATTTAGAAAATAAAGAATATTATAAAATAAAGGTTCATGTGTTGACCGTACTCATCCGTTGAGATAAGTCATGTGTTGAACGAAATATTTTAATAATAAAATTTACATCTTTATCAATATAAAATAAAGGTTCATGTGTTGACCGTACTCATCCGTTGAGATTAGTCATGTGTTGAACGAAATATTTTAATAATAAAATTTACATCTTTATCAATATAAAATAAAGGTTCATGTGTTGACCGTACTCATCCGTTGAGATTAGTCATGTGTTGAACGAAATATTTTAAAAATAGAAATATTTGAATAGGAAATATTTGAAAAGGAAATATTTGAAATAGAATATTTGAAAATAGAAATATATGAAGCCGTGTTGATTAGATTGACGCCATTTTGACGTGAACGATATTTATATCGATTTTATTCATTTTAAAATGAATATTGAAAAGTGATTTCGAAATCGAATTTTTTGAAATGAAATTTGAATTGAATTGAATAGAAAACCATTTTGAAATTGAATCGAATAGAAAACGAATTTGAATTGAATTGAATAGAAAACCAATTTGAAATTGAATTGAATAGAAAACGAATTTGAAATTGAATTGAATAGAAAACGATTTTGAATTGAATTGAATGGAAAACCAATTTGAAATTGAATTGAATAGAAAACCAATTTGAATTGAATAGAAAACCAATTTGAAATTGAATTGAATAGAAAACCAATTTGAAATTGAATTGAATAGAAAACGAATTTGAATTGAATTGAATATAAAACGAATTCGAAATGAATTGAATATGAAATGAATTCGAATTGAATTGAAAACAAATTGAAATAAATTCAAATTGAAATGAAATTTGAATTGAATAGAAATGAATTTTAAACGAATTTATAAGGAAAAATTCAATTTTGATTTGAATTTGAAATGGAAGTTGAAATTGTTTTTGAAACGAATTTAAAACTATTTATATAATTCGTCTTAAATAGAAATCGACGATATATGTATTATATATATTATATATATAATATAATGGCCTGAATAGAACACGTCGCGCCGCGGCAGTTCGTGAATTTCGACCATTTATTTCAAACGGACATTACGGGAGATCAGACCGTCGGAATCTCCTAAAACCGGAACCGTTGGGTTCGTATCGAAAATAGCTTTCTAACGAATATTAGAAATTTGAAATCTAACGGTTGGATTTGGAGTTATGTCCAAATCAAATTCGAAAAAGGTCGGTGTAAGTGTAGTTCGATGGCCGTTGATGGAAATCGACTGTACGGGCCTTGATAAAATTATTAAAAATAGAAATAATTTGTGTAAAATCATAAGAAATGATTTGGGAAAAATTGGGATGAAAAACCTCATATTTGAAAAGATAAAAATAGATTTTTATCGAAATGAACTAGTTTTGAACTAAAATTAAACCCGTTTATTTTTAAATAAATAAATTGGATTTGAAATGGGTTGTAAATAGAATTGATTTGTGGGTTTATCGTGAACAGTGTTTTAAATAACACTAGTTCTTTAACCGATAATAAATAGAATGTGATTTGGGTTTGTCGTGAACTGTGTTTTAAATGACATTAGTTCTTTAACCCAGTAAAAGGAGTTTTAATGAATCTGCAGTTAAATTGAAATGTGAATTGATAATTTAAATTATCAAATTTAGAAGGTGAGCGAGGATGGAGTATTACCAGTTTTGCTCCAAAGCAATAGTTAAATCTTTAATTAGATTTGAACGTGAAATGGTAATTAATTTTACCGATAACACCACGGTGTTAGATATGGAGTATTATCAGTTTTGCTTCATGGGATGAATAGGTTGGGATTGAGAAATAAAATAAATAATTACTTCGGTGTGGTTCGCTAATCTCGACTAGTTTGGAAAACCATAATTTGGTTTGAAATGACATCCAAAGAAAGATTAAAGGATAAATTTTAAAGAATTTATCTTGGATAAAATTCATGGGAACCTTTCCCTAAGAATACGAAATTTAGAAACTAGCTGTAGGTTAGCTAAGAAGAATGGTTTCCTGGGTATTGATCTGATGTTGGTTTCGGCCTTCGGGGTTAATATTTGGGGAATTGCTCTCTTACTGATTTACGGTTAGTGGCTGCTGAATTGGAATGAGGCGTATGTTGTGTTTGTGTAACATGTGTTTTTAATATACGCGGGTTGTTCGGAAAGGCCGGGTTTATACCCATTCTGAATAACCGATTCGACGATATGTCGAAGATGAAGACGGTGGTCGAAGACCATTGGGTGATTACTGATGATCTTGATTGGGCTGTACACCCAAGATGAGGTAATCAGTTAGTGATCGTCCAGACGTACTTGGAGATCGATGGATATGCGAGGAAAGAGCCTCCGGTTTCGTTCAGACCCAGAACGAACTTGTAAAATGGATTGTGTGTCTGACATTGTATTTTATTCTGTGTTGATTGATTTCTGTTAAATATATATTTGTTTGGCGGCGGAGAATTTATTCTCTTGCTTAATGCCCTTCTCTGAGACGTACGAGCTTAGAGGTTATATATCGATGGATATCAATCGCATGGCATGAATTTCCTGTGTGGCACGCTGAGTTGCATGGATCAAGGCTTCTGTTGAAAATCAAAGTCTTGTGGTTGATGATCAAAGCACGTCCTACATGGCAGCTTTGTGTATAATGTGAATTCGCGAGCCTCACACCTCGGTATGAGTCAAAAACGGGATACAGACCGCTGGGAGAACACGACGTTTCTTTCTAGATTTGGTAGTGTCGGTGACTTACCAGGCCTGACATTTATATACTTTTCACATTTGTGGTTGTTGGAATGAGGCGCCTCGATTATAGGTCTCTAAGGACCGGGAAACGTGTGTTCAGGCATAATTAATCCTCTAACGTAAGTGAGGACCGGCCCAGCCGCATCCGGGGTTGCCCAGAGTGTGTAGTCCCGAGGCATTTGCTAGAGTGTCTCGAACGCGGAGAGGAGCTTGCCCCTTGCCTCGACTCATGACGGAAATCCAATTTCCAATACGTGTATTGCGGTTTTAATTGTAGAACTAGTATGGCGACATGATATATGGTACCCATGCCGTCTATGATTTATATTTATGATTGAAATTGTTTTGACACTATACACTTATTATAGTATCAAATGATTTGTTTTAAACGTACCAAGCATGTTTGGCTATTATAAGGGAAAACCCTATCCTCCGGCTTGCGTTGCATTGTGTGATGGGACCTGGGTCTTATAATAGCTTCATTTTTCGAAAAAGCATTGCGCTGTTTATTCTATGCACTGGTATTCTTAGGAGGAAACCCGTTCCGTGTTATACGGCGTGGTCCCTTGAATTACTCTCTTTTAAAGTAAAGTTTTAAATAACTGTTTTAGTTCTCACACCAGTCACATGACTGACCTGGAATTTATTGTTTTAACCTAAACTCTGGGTGCCCCTATTTCGGCACGGGAAGCTAGTAGTTTTGGTTTTCCAGATTTATATTCACAGGATCCTGGTTTACAGCTGGAATGATATCCGGAAAGCTCTGTATCTGTATATCACCTTCATTTGTGCTTTGTATTATTTTCCGCTGCTATGTAATTTATTGTAATCTCTGATATTTATCGAATGTAATTTATTCAATTATACTCTGTATATTCTTGTATCTGATGGAATTGTTGTAATAGCAATGAAATGTTCTTCCGTCTGCGTTCTATATTTTGTCTTGTCCTCACAGTAATTCATTCTTTCTCATCTCTTCGGAGATCGGGGAAGTTCGGGTCGCTACATAGACCTAACCCTAATCTCATTGTTATTCACCCATGGCGCCTCCATGCTGCCCTAATCTAAATTAAAACTAGCCTCTCTTCTCTTCTCCAAAGCAAATCAGAATTAGAGTATTCAAATTGGAAGATAAGAATCAAATTCTACAACAACGGTTTAGCTAATCAAATTGAGAAATCAGATTAAAATTGAGAAATCAGATTTAGATCTATTCTCTCTTCTTAATCCTGTCACTGTGAGTCTATGTTACTTTCACATATAATTAATTAAAAAGTGATTGTGATAGGATTGTAAATTGGATTTTGGTAACATGCATGTAAGATGAATCATGTCAAGTTTGTAAATTCTTGTCTTTCATGTTCATACCCAAATCACTGTTACCATATGCCTAATTGGATCTATTTTATTGTTCTATGCCAGTTCATGTTTCATTTGTCTCATTTATTGCAGTTTTGATGACATGATTCTTTTCCCTTCTTCTTTTCTTTTTTATGAGATTAGGCTACTTCTAGCCTAACATATTATGTTAAGATTTGCGTACGAATAACGTTTGGATGAAGGGGAAAAGTTTGGGGAAATTTTATAATAAAATAAGATTATTGGCATAAATCAATTTGGTCATAATTTTGTATAAATTATATACATGAGATTTGGCCTAAGTTGGAATGGGCATAATTGGGTATAATTTGTATACATGAGTTTTGGTAATAATTCGTAATATCAATGAACGCAAATTGATTTGGGCGTAATTTGGAATAACATGTATACATAAGATTATAGGCCTAATTTGGATTAAAATTATGAACATAATTTAGATTGGAAATTATGGGTAATTGGGATATATTTAAATCCAAGATTTAAAATTAGGACTTAAATCAAGAAAGTGATAATGAACGCCTAAGACACGAGATTAGATTCGAATTGCGGTATAAGACTGTCCGGAACCGCCCGGCACATCCAGCAACCGCAATTTTGTAATCTAATGTGAGAGGTCAAAGGATGAAATTAAATATGCAACAATGAAAAGACAAGAGTTTAGATTCGAAATATGGTACAAGACTGGACGGAACCGCCCGGCATATCCAGCAACCGCAAAACAACAATCTAATGTGGGAGGTGTAACGACCCGTGTTTTCGGCGATATAATAATTAATTAATTAATTATTTAAAATATTGATTTAGAGAATTAAATAGTTGTTTAATTAAATTATATGGAATATTTAATTAATATAAATAATAGAATAATATATTTAATTTCGAAATAGTCGGAATTAGTGAATTGACAATATAATGTGAACTAGACAATTTAAAATATTTAATTCAGTTTGGAATTGAATTCGAATAGAGAATATATTATATAAACAATAATCGAATGTATAATTATAATATAATTAAAATCGAGCTCGAAATGGCGCGGCAGTTCGCTATTTGGCGATTTGAACTTCAACTGAATATACAGGGTCCGTTTTAAATCGGATTTCTATGAAACAAGAAACGTTCGGAGCTGGAGAAGTATATTTTTCTAGAGAAAGAGAAAAATCGGGATTTCATTGTGTAGATTTTGATTTATGTCCAAATCAAATTTTCAAAAAGTCGCTATGGAATTCCTTTATAATTTATAATGATATATAAAAGGATTTAAATATAAATCGAATATCGATATAACTGAGAACTTTGGAATATCGAGTTATGAATCCCGATATGGAGTTGTATGATTTTCTAGTGTGAATATATACAATAATATTTATTTATAAATATTTAATTAAATTATTTTTAAATATATTAATATTTAAAAGGGTTTATTTAGAGCTTTAAAAATAACCAGTTTTGCAAACAACCTCCGTTTTCGACGAAACAAATTTTGTTGGATCCGCAATATTAAATTATTGTTAGATTTCAATTTCCATGATTTTTGAAGTCAGTGTGTGGCCGTATGGATTTTTAATGTGAAAAACAGTCAGTATTTTGATAGTTAAAAATATGCTGTGTGGGCAAACGGAGTCGGAATTCGACGAAACAAGTTTCATTGGGCCCATAATGTCAAAATATAGCTGTTTTTTCATTTTCGTCGAATTTGGGTATCGTATATGATCATAGAGATTTTTAACGATAAACATAGACAGCGTTGTAATATAAATTAATATAATAATTGATTTTAATATTATTAAACCACCTCTATAAATACATCCATTACATCCTCTAACCCTAACATTTATTAACTCTTTGGTCAATGCTCGTTTGAGCCACCACCTCCAAAATAACAACGTGATCTTCAGAAAATCCCCAAAATTCAATAACTTAATGGAATCGGACCCTAATAAATTCCTTAGCCTCTAAAACTTGGAGCTTTATCCTGGTACCATTTGTATTGGGATCGACGTGTATTTCTTCTTCGGTGGGTTTCATTACAGTGAGGCCTAAGTTACGATCTTTGATCGATAGAGGAGGAGATAGAAGCTGCGGCCTGAGGTGAACTTGAAGAGGATGGGAAGCTCATCGATGTGGTGGTGTACGGATGAACTCGCACTCAGGTGGTGGCCGGAATCTGATCTCAAATAGGTTGGAGGGTTTTTCTGAGTGTGTGCGAATGGTTCGCCTTTGTGATGGAATAGAAGAGGGATCGGATTGAGGAGCTTATTTGAGTTGTACGGTTTTCATTTTCTTTCTTTTTCTATAATAAAGGAAAATGAAAAATGTCGATGTTTCTTCCAATGGGTTGTTTGCAGGCTAAAGGTCCAAACGTCAAAAAGGATGACGAGTTGAGTGTTATAGGGTTGACGGGGGAGAGGGTTAGACAAGATGGTGTTTAGTAATTTTAGTAGTGAAAATCGGTTAAGAAACATAGGAAATGTTGGCTTGCGAGTTGCATAAATGGTGGGGAACGAGAGTTCGTATGCTTCCAGGAGGAAGAGTAATTATCTACATGCGGTTTTGGGTTTTATACTAGAAGTTGGGCCGATAAATAGAAAATGGCAAAGCCCAACCAATATTAATTAAGTTTAATTTAAAATAATGTATTGTCGTGTAAAATCAATAGTTGTCTCATACGTTATCGAAATTCAGCAAAACTGGATCCATTAGGATCATATGGACGACGGCTACACAATGTAACTGACTGGGAGTGAATTGGAGTCCGTAACAATTTATAGCAAAATAAATTATCCGTCTGAATCAAGCGATGGTTATCGTTATTAATGATGATCGTCCAATGTGAGTAAATCTCACTATTCTGATCAGTTTATATTTTTATAACGTATTTTTAGAACTGATAGGTGTTGGTTGAGTCCTATGTGTTGACTATTTGATTGAACTGCCAATTGATTGGTTGAAATTATAGATTACAATATACATATATATCATTAATCAAATATTGATTCTGTTTATCAGAATATTTCATATTGAAATAAAGTTGATGTTAATTATATTATTTAACATCTGTGATGCTGGGAAACAGGTTGGAGGGATCCAACTGGATTCTTCAATATTTATAATACTGTTTTTCATATATTGTAATATATGATGTGATATATAATTTGTGTTGATTATGTGTGTTTGAATGATATCAATCATTGTTATTTGGTATTTTAAATACCGTAAGAAATTCTGGGATATAGAAAAAGGGGATTTTCAAAGTGTATTTTGAAAATGAATTATTTATATAAAATTAATGGATTTTATATATAAAAGAAAATTATTTGTGAAACAAATAGAAAAGGAAATATTTGTGAAACAAATAGAAAAGGTAATATTTGTAAAACATTTACAAATAGAATTGAAAAGGGAAATACTTGTAAACCATTTACAAATAGATTTGAAAGGGAGATATTTATAGTAAACCATTTACAAACAGATTTGAAAAAGTAGATTTGTGAACCATTTACAAATAGAATTGAAAAAGAATATTTATTTGTTAAATAAATAGAAAGATAAAAGAATATTTATTTGTAAAACAAGTAGAGTTATAAAAGGGAATATTTATTTGTAAAATAAGTAGAGTTATAAAAGGAAATATTTATTTAGAAAAATAAATAGATTTATAAAAGGAAATTTTAAATGAGATTTAAGTATTAGGAATAAAAAGGAGATTTCGTATGAATAACTCTATAAATAGAAGTATAAATAGAATTTGGAAGTGGGATACTATTTTGAAATACGAAGTCAAACATAATGGAGTTAATCGATTTGAGTTAATTGAGTAAGAGTTAGTCGGATTAGAGTTATTCGAATATAGTTTATTCGAAAAAAGAGTTATCGAGCAGGGTTATTCGAAGAAGAGAATAAATTGAATATTAGTTATTCAAAAAGAGGTAATCGAATATAGTTATTCGAAAAGAGGTAATCGAATATAGTTATTCGAAGAGAGTTAACCGAATATAGTTATTCGAAGAGAGTTAATCGAATATTAGTTATTCGAAAAGAGTTAATCGAATATTAGTTATTCGAAGAGAGTTAATCGAATGTTAGCTATTCAAAGAGAGTTAATCGAATATTGGTGACTCAAAAAGAGAGTCAATCGAATATTAGTTATTCGAAGAGAGTTAACCGAATATTAGTTATTCGAAGAGAGTTAATCGAATATTAGTTACTCGAATAAGAGTTAGTCGAATATTAGTTAATCGAAAGGAGTTAATCGAATATTAGTTTATTCGAAAGGAGTTAATCGAATATAGTTATTCGAATAGAGTTAAAGGAGTAAATCGAATATAGTTTATTCGAATAGAGTTAAAGGAGTAAATCGAATATAGTTTATTCGAAAGGAGTTAATCAAATATAATTTATTCGAAAGGAGTTAATCAAATATTATTTATTCGAAAGGAGTTAATCGAATATTGTCTATTCGAAAAGAGTTAATTGATTAGAGTTAATCCAATAGAGCTAATTGATTAGAGTTAATCCAATAGAGTTAATCAAATATAGTTTAATCAGATAGAGTTAATCGATAGAGTTAATTGAATAGAGTTAATCAAATAGAGTTAGTAGAATAGAGTTAATCAAATAGAGCTAACTAATAAGAGTAAATCGATTAGAATTAGAATTAATCGAATAGAGTTAATTGAATAGAGTTAATCGAATATGGCTATTCGAAGAGAGAGTATCGAATATAGTTTATTCGAAGGAAAGAGTTATCGAATAGAGATGTATTCGAAAGAGAGTTACGTAAAGAAGTTTGTTAAAGGTTTGAAAGGTGAACTTTGTCTATTTTCGAGGTTAGAAATGTTTTTCAGTTAAGGTCTGAGAGGTAGTTATACCCCAACTTGATTGGCTTTGTTTTTAACTAAGGAATGGTTAAGGTTCGATAGTGAAGGTTGATTAAGAGAAGTTAGTTAATGAGTGTAGTGTTTTGAGATGGCATAGTGATGTTTTATTTAAACATCTGTTTAAATGCAAATGTAGGAGTTTGGAAATGTTTTCCAAATAAGAATCAAAAATATTTTCTAATATAGAAAACAAGAGATGGAAATGTTTTCCAATGATTAATAACATATATTTTCTAAATTTAGAAAATAAGGAATGTTGAATATATGGAAATAGGAAATAAATAAATTAATGAACTAAAAAGAAAATGTTGATTGATGATTGATTGGTGAGATTTCCATTTGGAAACACGACCGTTATTTGCACACGTGTTTTTCTTTGATAGTTAACTCACCGATTATCGAAGTTTTTGACCATTTTTCCGTCGTCAATACGGAGAGACTGGGATCAGCTATATTATCTGAAAACCACTCTGTATGGGTGTTAGCATTGCGATCAAATATGATGAAGATAATTGAAGATGGAGTTATGCAAGGGTTGTCCTGTTTATAGAATAGTGCCTTTGGTTTGTCCAGTCCTAGGACGACCAGTATGGAAGAATGTCTGACAGAGTATATTTAATAGATCACGTAAGTTGATCTCTTCAAACGTATTTGCATTCGGTGGCGGAGGAATTCATTTCTCTTAGCTGTATACCCATTGTATTTTTGGGGAAATCAATTTGTGATTTGGCGGGTATGACGATGTGACATTCAAAGTGAATAAATGTGTGATTTGTCAGAGATAAGCGTGGCCTCTAGCCTCACAACCGGGAAATGACAAAAATCAGGCAGGGAGCATGGCTAAGTGGTTGGCTGCCAAGTAGGGTGTATTATCACCTATCGAAAGATATTCATTTCATTCTATAATCTATTTTCGATGCTGTCCCATTCGGGAAATGGTTATTAATCCCAATCGTTAGTGATATACATTCGATACACTCAAGCGAAATGAGTGGCCGGTCATGTGTGGCCGGGTTGCAAGATGTTCTTGTTGAACCCAGTGTATTCCTTTCTAGAGGTACACTATCGGAAGGTGGTTCCATATCTTGTCATAGTTGGAAATCCACTACCCAATAAGTGCTCGCGGTTTTGATTGTATACTATATATGTAGAACGTGGGATGAAAGCGTTTCTGCTAGATGATTATTTAGTTGTGGTTGATAGACATTATTATAATATCAAAAGAATTTTGATATAAAGTTTATCATTTCTTTCAAAAGGATTTTTGAAAGTTAAATAAAATTGATTTGGATTCTCACAAGGGAAAAACCCGTTCCGTTATACAGCGTGGTCTTATGAGATATCGTTTAATTGCTTAAACTGGTTTAAACTATTTTACTCACACCAGTCCCATGATTGACCCAGAGTTTGTATTGTTTTGTTTTCCCTAAACTCTTGGGTGCCCATTTTGTACGGGCGGTCAAGTAGTCAGGATTTACAGATATACTTGGAGAGCTTGGAGCAGGAGGCTTCAGGATTATATATCTATAGTTTACGTAACATCCCACATCCGTTAAGGTCACTCACAAAAGGAATGCCTTAACTTCAGTGGAGCATTATGGGTACTGGAACAGAAATATTACAAGACAAACATATATACAACAGCGGAAAGTAAAGTAGAAGTACTTCAAATCATTTATTAAATAGAATTGTTTACAATAAAAGCCCATCAACTTCCAATACCCAAATACATAGCTAAAATATATGTCTTGCTCAAAAACAAAGAAGCATAAAAATGAATTTTATTATTCCCCACTAAAGCAAAGCAAGCCATAACCAAGAGCAATCCAAGCCTTCATAAAAGAGCCTTGGAGCTTGGTAAGATCCGAACTAAGCTGTATTCCCACCCTGTGAACCTAGGGGGGGAACGGAAGAAAAAGAGGCGAAACAAAACGGGTCAGTCATAAAGACTGAGTAAGTCCTAGTGACTTTCAGCATAAAAACAGGTAAAGATAATATGGCATGAATAAATTGAAAGTAAACATAAGTATGATGACAAGATAAGCTACAGGCACGATAAATCAATTATAACATCGCAAGGTTTCTAAGCTTCACCATTAAAATGATATCTATTTGCTTTGCACCACTTGACTAGTGTCCCAACTAGTAATCTATTTAAAATGATCATATGATAAAGTGATCCCAATCCCCGAAATTGTGGTTTTTTTCAGGTGTACATCTATTATTTATTACCTAGATCCAATCTAGGGTTTTCTATCGAGCGCTTCCTAGATTCAACTAGGGTTTTCGCGATCTAGGTCCAACTAGGGTTTATGCTACTTATTGAACGCTTCTCGGATTTAGGGTTTATGCCACCTAGGTCCAACCTAGGGATTATGCTACCTATTGAACGCTCCTCGGATCTAGGGTTTGTGCCACCTAGGTCCAATCTAGGGATTATGCTACCTATTGAATGCTTCTCAGATTTAGGGTTTATGCCACCTAGGTCCAACCTAGGGATTATGCTACCTATGTGTATCATACGGCCCCCAATGATTTTAGATACCTATGCTGGTCCCACCATGGGGTGTATCAAGACCCATGGTGGCGGCCCGACATAATTCTAGAATACATAGGTTATACTACTGGTGCCCCAGTGCCCTGTTGGTCTGCTCCGGAGTGTGCGCATGCCCGTAGCCCGTTAGAACCCACACTGTGCACCCACCGCCGTCGCTTTTTGACCGCTTACAATCAGCCCAGTAATCGTGCCCCACCCTGCCTAGTTTCAGGGTACCATGATACCTAATTGGGTTACTGCTGAAATGGGTCCCCATTACTAGGGTTTCCTATTGGTTAAGTTTGTGGGCCTATATATATACAGATATTACCCACCTTTCCGTGGTGTACTTAACCCACCGATTCAAGCATGCTTATTAATGGTTAAGTTGTGGGCCTATATTTACTAATATTACCCACCAACCCGATATGTACTTAACCCTCTCCGTCCATCACGTTAAGTTGGGTAAGTGTTTTCTCTTGTTTTACTTAACCCTACCACACATCATGTTATATCGGTTAAGTGTTATTCTTTGTGTTACTTAACCCTACCACAAGCCTTGTTATACTGGCTAAGTGTTCTCCCTTGTGTTAACTTAACCCCACCGCATTTCATGTCATATTGGTTAAGTGTACGTTGACTTAGCCCACCTACTTATCACGTTGTGACGATTAACTGTTACCCTCTGTTGTTACTTAACCTTACCACGCATCACGTTATATTGGTTAAGTGCATGTTAAATTAACCCCATCCACTAGTCATATTATAATGGTTAAGTGTTACCCTCGTGTCTTTACTTAACCCTGCCATGCATCAGGTTATATCGATTGGATGTTATCAACCCATTCAAGTTAAACCAACCCAACCATTAGTCATGTTATAATGGTTAAGTGTCATTTGCCTAGTCATATTACTTAACCCACCCATTGGTTAACATGTTATGCTGGTTAAGCGTTCTTAGTTTTAACTTATTCATTAAAGCACCAACCACTCACATTAGACAGGTATTGTTGCGGTTACTGGACAGCCGGTCGGTTCTGGGCAGGTTTACACCGCAACTCAGTCTAACCTCGGGTCCTTATTGGGCTCAATGCCTTAACCTCCCACATTGGATAGGTATTGTTGTGATTACTGGACAGCTGAGCGGGTCCGGGCAGGTTTACATCATAACTCAATCCAACCTTGGGTTAAGCATTTCATATTTTCTAAATTTACATATTTTTTCTTTATATGTAAATGTGCTAACAATTTAATATTTGGGCCCACTTTCCAAGTTCATAATTCACGTTTTTGCCCCCAAAACGTATTCCCAAATTATTATCATAATTCACTATAAAATTATGCCAAGTTATAGCCTGTTATTTGCAATACATGCCAACTACCAAAACCCAACTTAGGCGCGTTCATATTAAACTTTCTCCAAGTCATAAATTATCATATATGTTTCTATTCCAAATTTTACATAATTAACATATGCCCAAGTTCTAGATTACATGTCAGTTTTACATATGCCCAATTCATACCAAATTTACATATGTTCAATTCATGTCGTTTTACATGTATGCCAATTTTATGCCATTTTACCCATATCATGTTCTTGCCAAAATTACATGTATTAAGTTTTATGCCCAATAAACCCAAATCATGATTCATGATGCAGTTTTCCCGAACTATAATCTTTTTATTACAATACATGTCAGTTGCCCAAGTTCATAATACATGTCTATGCCAATTATCAAGTTTACAATCGCTTTCATGTTCAAATTCTCAATTATACATATGCCTAATTAACATAAGCCCAATCTTTTGATTTAAGCTTACATAGTCCCAAACTCGTGATTTATTTTACATGCTAATTCATGTATGCCCACTTCATGCCAAATTATTTACATGTTATATATACCAAATCTCATGTTACATTACATAGATCCTATTTGTGCCAAATTCTATGTATATAATATTTATGCAAATTTTTCATAACAAGATTATACCAAAATTTACAGATCACGCCCAAACTTGCAAATACAATGATAACGTCCAATTTCATGTTGCCAATTATTACATCATATTCATATAGGCAATAATCCCATAATTCCCCCGTATACATATCGTACACAAATCGCAATTTTAGGCCAAGGTCCGAAATTGACCAAGGTTCATGAAAAGAAAATAAATTGGGGGAGATAGAAATTGAATAAAAGTGAGATCAGAGGAAAACATCATCATAGGCATAAACATTACAACTTGATGATAACGTCATTACGAATCAAGAAAACTACTGAATAGATCATAAACTTGTCATGAGCATAAAGATAGACAAGTCCCAAAACACAAGATTCAAGGAGCAACAGAAATATATCAGAATAGATAAACATACTTAAATCCAATTCCACTTTATTCCATGGCCACATCATAATTAAATATTTAGATCTGAAAATAATTAGAACTTACAGAGCATGGCTAATGAATTAAGAACTAAAATTGTCGTAGAACATTGCAGAGACATTGATTTATCTTCTTGATTTGTTGTAGAATTGTTGTAGAAGCTTTAATCTCTAGTTTGAATTTAGTTTGGAGGCTAAGAGAAAAGCTTAGAGTGCAGCGACCATGATCAAGAGGAAGTCCAGCAGCATTTTGGTGTCATATGAATTATTGTATGAATTAGGTTAGGCCTTATGATGTTTATATAGGTGTAGGAACTAGTTTAGGCCCTAGGATAAACCCTAGAACTGATCTGAATTATCCAAATTCGTCACAGGCCCGAAATTAGACTCAGCCAGCCAACCTGACCGAACCAGATTCGGACTCAGAAATGAGGGGGGGTCGTCACTATGGTCGACCTGGTCTAGGGAGATCGACACTATGGTCGACACTAGGGTCGACCTGGTCTGGGGAGGTCGACACTATGGTCGACCCTAGGGTCGACCTGG
Source organism: Allium sativum (assembly GCA_030737875.1). Taxonomy (NCBI): domain Eukaryota; kingdom Viridiplantae; phylum Streptophyta; class Magnoliopsida; order Asparagales; family Amaryllidaceae; genus Allium; species Allium sativum. The sequence goes on from CM060926.1 coordinate 330,275,760, forward strand.
GTCTGGGCTGTTTAAATTTTCCTGGAACTTCCGAAGGCCTTAACTCCTTCATCCGGACTCCGATTTTCGAAAACTTGGACTCTATTCCACGCAAAATTTCGAGACAAACGCAACGGCGCAACCTGTTTCCCATGATTCTTATTTTAAGATTTAATTCTGCCTTGATTTATGATTTTAATATATATTATTAAAATTCGGGTTGTTACATTCTCCCATCCTTAAAGGATTTCGTCCCCAAAATATTCAAGTTAAGAAGAGTGTGTCTTACCATCCATCATCCATCTACTCCAAACATCATATCCACAAGCAATCATTGTCCTTAAAAAGATGTCTAATGCTATATGAACATATGCAGAAAGTGTCTGTATATGTTCCTTATCTAATGCAAATGATCAGGCCTGATTGATCTTCTAGATGCAAAATATGTTTAGTGCCATAACTCCAACATGTATGCAAATAGTCCTAGTCACATAAACACTATATGTGTGCACAAAAGTCCATTCATATGCAACATTCGCATGATAAAACATTCAATTTCATCCACAAACAAATATAAACACTCATGCATATGCAATATGAAAGGTGGCGGAGCCAATCTAGTGCCTAATGTGTATATGCATCCACGAGCAACCACTTGCAACCATCAATCATAACATGTCTCAAACACATGTTTACACCCAGTTGTTCCTATCTAAAGATATAGTCCAATGATAGAAGCAAGTAAAAAAAAACTTTGTGCCTATTAGGCAATGTCAAAACTGGAAATCTATGCCACATATATACTGATTAGGAGAAGAACTCCCTAAGCATCATCCCCGAAGACCGAAATCAACATCAGACTGACACCCAAAGAATTACTCAACCCAACCAATATATATGTTTCTAGGAAACTAAGCATGACGGACTCCTTTGAGGTCACAAGAAATCCCTTCCTAAAACTAACCCATATCCTATAAAACACAAAAAGTTTAGTCAACCCAATGAACACACTTAAGCCCCAACATGTGTTACTAACAGATGAGTCATACTCCTTATGGGGTTTGCAACAGAAATTGGATTAAGAATAGGACCGAGAGGATATACACAAAAGATAGCATGTGAGTAAGCTCTACAGGAAAAGAGGGATCAAGGATATACTCTTAAAAAGGGATATGATGCGCAAATCTAGTCTTCAATCTTCTAAGTCGCATTTCCTTGAGCTTAACTCCATTGTGCTTTGACCGTCTTTAACTTCACAATTCCGTAGCTTCTTAATTCTTGTTTCCAAAATATGAGTTGGAACCTATTTCACTGTTGCCTCTCGTTCCACTTCCACTTATTCTTTTTCTAGTATACTCGGCTCAAACATAACTGTGTACTCATGGTTTCATGCAGGCTCTCCAAAATTCACTAGTGAATCATGGATCTCGTTTACTTACTATAAGGTATTCCACGCAGAAGAACTATCTCTTGAAAACAAACAAATGCCGACCATGTTGCCAAATGTACTTACTAAGGTGATTTTCCATAACTCATGCATAAGCGAAATGAACCATCCGCCTTAGTGGCGAACACTACTCGAGTGGATCAATAAGTGTATCAAGAGATTCTAGGTAACTAAGCATGGCAGAACCCTAAGGGTTACACTAGACTTCAAGGGCATTACCAAGGTAAGTCAAGAGTCTAACTACCCTCTTTTCATACTCAAGAATGGCACCAGTACTGGATAACCACTCCATCCCTAGAATAAACCCATAGCCCAAAAACATAAGCATTACTTCTAAACTCAACACTTAGCATAGGCATTATCAAATCCAAACAAGTCATGAATAAATGAGCCGATTCCCCAACAGGATTTGAGACAAAAATGGGATCATCTACTACGCTAGTACTAAAATGTAGAGACTCAACTATCGAAGCAGAATTAAAAGAATGTGATGTATAGAAAACAAGTTCAAATGGGATGATAGAAAAGAAAAGCTAAACCTTTAACTGAAACGTTACCACCCCTCTTAGGTACACTAGTAGTGAGAGCATACAATTGCCCTCTCGATGATCTTGTTCTTTATCCTCATTCTTACTATCCTTGCATAGCTTGTTGACAAGTTTCTCAAAAGCTACCTCCATCGCATGACCACCCTACAAAGCTTGAAATAAGATTAGTCGCAAGTAAAACTACTGCGGCTACAAATGGAGGTTGGGCACTCCTTGCCCTTCGACATGTGTCGTACGCCTACAAAACTATGGTGAAAAGAGAGAAAGAAGATTCAAAGAGAGAATAAAAAGATAGTGCCTATGGCTTTTGGGGAATATGCCTTTCGTAAAACAAAACTTTTCTTTAGAAAAATGCTTCTTTGTAAACGTTTTGAAAACTAGTTCAGAAGGTTTTTGAAGACTTTTGCCCAGTCTGGTAACCTTCTGCTCTGATACCAAATGTAACACCCCACAACCGTTAAGGTCACTCACAAAGGGAATGCCTTAACTTCAATGGAGCATTATGGGTACTGGAATAGAAATATTACAAGACAGACATATATACAACAATGGAAAGTAAAGTAGAAGTACTTCAAATCATTTATTAAATAGAATTATTTACAATAAAAGCCCATCAACTTCCAATACCCAAATACATAGCTAAAATATCTGTCTTGCTCAAAAACAAAGAAGCATAAAAATAAATTATAGTATTCCCCACTAAAGCAAAGCAAGCCATAGCCAAGAGCAATCCAAGCCTTCATGAAAGAGCCTTGGAGCTTGGTAAGATTCAAACTAAGCTATATTCCCACCCTGTGAACCTAGGGGGGGGGGACAGAAGAAAAAGAGGCGAAACAAAATGGGTCAGTCATAAAGACTGAGTAAATCCTAGTGACTTTCAGCATAAAAACAGGTAAAGATAATATGGCATGAATAAACTGAAAGTAAACATAAGCATGATGACAAGATAAGCTACAGGAACGATAAATCAATTATAACATCGCAAGGTTTCTAAGCTTCACCATTAAAATGATATCTATTTGCTCTGCACCACGTAACTAGTGTCCCAACTAGTAATCTGTATAAAATGATCATATGATAACGTGATCCCAATCCCCGAAATTGTGGTTGTTTTTAGGTGTACATCTATTATTTATTACCTAGATCCAATCTAGGGTTTTCTATCGAGCGCTTCCTAGATTCAACCAGGGTTTTCGCGATCTAGGTCCAACTAGGGTTTACGCTACTTATTGAATGCTTCTCGGATTTAGGGTTTATGCCACCTAGGTCCAACCTAGGGATTATGCTACCTATTGAACGGTTCTCGGATTTAGGGTTTGCGCCACCTAGGTCCAACCTAGGGATTATGCTACCTATTGAACGCTTCTCGGATTTAGGGTTTATGCCACCTAGGTCCAACCTAGGGATTGTGCTACCTTTGTGTGTCATACGGCCCCCAATGATTGCAGATACCTATGCTGGACCCACCATGGGGTGTATCAAGACCCATGGTGGCGGCCCGACACAATTCTAGAATACATAGTTTATACTACTGGTGCCCCAGTGCCTTGTTTGTCTACACCGGAATGTGTGCACGCCCGCACCCCGTTAGAAACCACACTGTGCACCCACCGCCGTCGCTTTTTGACCGCTTACAATCAGCCCAGTAATCGTGCTCCATCCTGCCTAGTTTCAGGGTACCATGATACCTAATTGGGTTACTGCTGAAATGGGTCCCCGTTACTAGGGTTTCCTACTGGTTAAGTTTGTGGGCCTATATATATATACAAATATTACCCACCTTTCCGTGGTGTACTTAACCCACCGATTCAAGCATGCTTATTAATGGTTAAGTTTGTGGGCCTATATTTACTAATTTACCTGCCAACCCGATATGTACTTAACCCTCTCCGTCCATCACGTTAAGTTGGTTAAGTGTTTTCTCTTGTTTTACTTAACCCTACCACACATCATGTTATATCGGTTAAGTGTTATTCTTTGTGTTACTTAACCCTACCACAAGCCTTGTTATACTGGCTAAGTGTTCTCCCTTGTGTTAACTTAACCCCACCACATGTCATGTCATATTGGTTAAGTGTACATTGACTTAGCCCACCTACTTATCACGTTGTGACGATTAAGTGTTACCCTCTGTTGTTACTTAACCTTACCACGCATCACATTATATTGGTTAAGTGCATGTTAACTTAATCCCATCCACTAGTCATATTATAATGGTTAAGTGTTACCCTCGTGTCTTTACATAACCCTACCATGCATCAGGTTATATCGATTGGATGTTATCAACCCATTCAAGTTAAACCAACCCAACCGCTAGTCATGTTGTAATGGTTAAGTGTCATTAGCCTAGTCATATTACTTAACCCACCCATTGGTTAACATGTTATGCTGGTTAAGTGTTCTTAGTTTTAACTTATTCATTAAAGCACCAACCACTCACATTAGACATGTATTGTTGCGGTTACTGGACCGCCGGTCAGTTCCGGGCAGGTTTACATCACAACTCAGTCTAACCTCAGGTCCTTATTGGGCTCAATCCCTTAACCTCCCACATTGGATAGGTATTGTTGTGATTACTGGACAGCCGGGCGGGTCCGCGCAGGTTTACATCACAACTCAATCCAACCTCGGGTTAAGCATTTCATATTTTCTAAATTTACATATTTTTTCTTTATATGTAAATGTGCTAACAATTTAATGTTAAGGCCCACATTCCAAGTTCATAATTCACGTTTTTGCTCCAAAACGTATTCCCAAATTATTATCATAATTCACTATAAAGTTATGCCAAGTTATGGCCTTTTATTTACAATACATGCCAACTACCCAAAACCCAACTTAGGCGCGTTCATATTAAACTTTCTCCAAGTCATAAATTATCATATATGTTTCTATTCCAAATTTTACATAATTAACATATGCCCAAGTTATAGATTACATGTCAGTTTTACATATACCCAATTCATACCAAATTTACATATGTTCAATTCATGCCGTTTTACATGTAGGCCGATTTTATGCCATTTTACCCATATCAAGTTCTAGCAAAAATTACATGTATTAAGTTTTATACCCAATACACCCAAATCATGATTCATGATGCAGTTATCCCAAACTATAATCTTTTTATTACAATACATGTCAGTTGCCCAAGTTCATAATACATGTTTATGCCAATTATCAAGTTTACAATCGCTTTCGTGTTCAAATTCTCAATTCTACATATGCCTAATTAACATAAGCCCAATCTTTTGATTTAAGCTTACATAGTCCCAAACTCGTGATTTAATTTACATGCTAATTCATGTATGCCCACTTCATGCCAAATTATTTACATGTTATATATACCAAATCTCATGTTACATTACATAGATCCTATTTGTGCCAAATTCTATGTATATATAATATTTATGCAAATTTTTCATAACAAGATTATACCAAAATTTACAGATCACGCCCAAACTTGCAAATACAATGATAATGTCAAATTTCATGTTGCCAATTATTACATCATATTCATATAGGCAATAATCCCATAATTCCCCCGTATACATATCGTACGCAAATCGCGATTTTAGGCCAAGGTCCGAAATTGACCAAGGTTCATGAAAAGAAAATAAATTGGGGGAGATAGAAATTGAATAAAAATGTGATCAGAGGAAAACATCATCATGGGCATAAATATTACAACTTGATGATAACATCATTACGAATCAAGAAAACTGCTGAATAGATCATAAACTTGTCATGAGCATAAAGATAGACAAGTCCCAAAACACAAGATTCAAGGAGCAACAGAATTGATCAGAATCGATAAACATACTTAAATCCAATTCCACTTTATTCCATGGCCACATCATAGTTAAATATTTAGATCTGAAAATAATTAGAACTCACAGAGCATGGCTAATGAATTAAGAACTAAAATTGTCGTAGAACGTTGCGGAGACATTGATTTATCTTCTTGAATTATTGTAGAATTGCTGTAGAAGCTTTCGTCTCTAGTTCGAATTTAGTTTGGAGGCTAAAAGAAAAGCTTAGAGAGCGAAGGCTATGATCAAGAGGAAGTCCAACAGCATTTTGGTGTCATATGAATTATTGTATGAATTAGGTTAGGCCTTAGGATGTTTATATAGGTGTAGGAACTAGTTTAGGCCCTAGGATAAACCCTAGAACTGATCTAAACCATCCAAATTCGTCACAGGCCCGAAAACAGACTGAGCCAGCCAACCAGATCGAACCAAGTTCGGACTCAGAAATGAGGGTGGGTCGACACTATGGTCGACCTGGTCTAGGGAGGTCGACAATAGGGTCGACCTGGTCTGGGGAGGTCGACACTATGGTCGACCCTAGGGTCGACCTAAGTCTGGGCTGTTTAAATTTTCATGGAACTTCCGAAGGCCATAACTCCTTCATCCGGACTGCGATTTTCAAAAACTCCTACTCTATTCCACGCAGAATTTCGGGACAACACAAAGGCGCAGCCTGTTTCTCATGATTCTTAATTTAAGATTTAATTCTTCCTTGATTTATGATTTTAATATATATTATTAAAATTCGGGTTGTTACAGTTTATTCCGCTGTGTTGTAAGTGTGGTACTCTGATAATGTTACTGTATATATATACCGATTTTATTTCAAGGATATGTTATCTATTATATGTTGTTCGTTCCGCTGTGAGATTCATGTTACTCTTATGTTGTATGTTCTTCTTCTTCATCTATTCTTTGTTTCTATCTTATCTATTCTCACCCTCTGTTTTCTTTCTATTAGTTTTCTGGGTTCCAGTGTAATTTGGGTTAGACTTGTGTTATTTGGTCAGCTCAAATTGTACTGTAATTTCGGGACACTACAGTTGGTATCAGAGCTTAAGGTTAAGTAATTACCTCGGCTCTGTGGCGTGACTCAGTAGAGTTGGGGTTAGCAATACCCTAGATTAAGTTGAGTGTATATATATGAGCGCGTATTTGTTATTGATGTAAAAATGGTTTTATGTTGTGTAGATTTATTGGTTGAGTTCTTTATGGGTTCAGGTCGATCAGTTTGATCCACTGTATCGGCAGGAGTTTCTAAACACTCGAATACGATGAACCGGCACAGTATGTTTTGAAAAGGGGGTAATGAAATAATTTTACCCAAATATATTTTGATAAAAAGAATATATATATATATATATATATAAATATATATATATATATATATATATATATATATATATTGGAAATATAGTATATTGGATGTTTTGGTTGATTATAATTGAAATGGTTATATAAATGACCAATTAGAATTTGTATAAGTGTTACGACATGAATTAAATCTAAAATTTAAATCAGAATTGGAATTGAAATTCCCAAAATTTGGAAAAATGATTGTAAATGGATTTGGATTAAATATATGAGAATTTTAAAATCTTGGGAGATTTTGTTTTGTTTTAAAGCAATATAAATGGTACTTTGAAATGAATTTCAAAATGGATGTGTTTAGATATGGTTTTGAAAGTGATATAGTATTGAACTCACTTCGATAGCTGGAAATAGATTTTGATGTTGATCATGACATCATCGGTGTTCATTTTCGAGTGGTAAGTGACGGATTACTACCAAAGAAATTGTTTTTTTTGAATTGTTTTGAGGAAACAAGTTGTTCAGAAATTCAAAGGTTTTGAATCGTTATTATGATTTCAAATTGATTTGAAATAAAACCCACGAATTTAAATTCTGGAATTTAAATTTTACTTATGAAGTTAAATAGATTGAGATGGTAAAAGTAAATAAATAAACTAAAATTTAACTTGAACTAAGTTAAATAAAACTAGATTGATTAGAGAATAATCTGGAGTGGAATTGAGTTAATGAGTTAAGTATATTGGGTTGAGGAGGTAAGAGTTTGAAAATCAAGAATGTAACCTTGGTTTGAAATGGAATTCAATGTGGATATAAGCGAATGGTTGTGATAGAGATAAAATTGATTGGAGTTTGACTGGGATAACATTGGTATATGCTGAGTTGATAGCTTATGGAAAGGATATATTGATATGCCCCAAAAAAAGGTACCAGTTTATATTTCATGTGGTTTGAGATTTGATGAGCCGAATTGGCAAGCCGTTTGGCTGTTTGATTTTCTTTTGGGTTGGAGATGGCCCAGGGAGGCGAGCAGTAGTTGTACCGATTGACCAGTACAAAGGAGGTGCTGGCGAAATTTTTCAGAAATTTAGGGAGTTAGAAAATTTTCAGGAATTTTGAAATTTTTCGATAATAAGAATTAATTAATATTTCATTTGAAATAAATTGGTTCAATTGAGACTGAAGTTAAGGAAGTAGAGAAATAATTTTTACCCGATCAATACGGCTTATTTTCTACCTTAGCAATTTCGAGGACGAAATTTTTTTAAGGGGGGAAGAATATAACGACCCGTGTTTTCAGCGATATAATAATCAATTAATTTAATTATTAAAAGTCGTGATTTAGAGAATTAAATAGTTGTTTAATTAAATTATATGGAATATTTAATTAATATAAATAATAGAATAAAATATTTAATTTCGGAATAGTCGGAATTAGTGAATTGACAATATAATGTGAATTGGACAATTTAAAATATTTAATTCAGTTTGGAATTGAATTCGAATAAGGAATATATTATATAAATGATAGTTGAACGTATAATTATAATATAATTAAAATCAAGCTCGAAACGGCGCGGTAGTTCGCTATTTGGCGATTTGAACTTCAACTAAATTTACAAGGTCCGTTTTAAATCGGATTTCTGTGAAATAAGAAACGTTCTGAGCTGGTGAAGTATATTTTTCTAGTGGAAGAGAAAAATCCGGATTCCATTGTGTAGATTTTGATTTATGTCCAAATCAAATTTTAGAAAAGTCGCTATGGAATTCCTTTATAATTTATAACGATATATAAAAGGATTTAAATATAAATCAAATATCAATATAATTGAGAACTTTGGAATATCGAGTTATTAATCCCGATATGGAGTTGTATGGTTTTCTAGTGTGAATATATACGATAATATTTATTTATAAATATTTAATTTAATTATTTTTAAATATATTAATATTTAAAATGGTTTATTTAGAGCTTTAAAAATAGCCAGTTTCGCAAACGACCTCTGTTTTCGATGAAACTAATTTTGTTGGATCCGCAATATTAAATTATTACTAGATTTCAATTTCCGTGATTTTTGAAGCCAGTGTGTGGCCGTACGGATTTTTAATATGAAAAACAGTTAGTATTTTGACAGTTAAAAATACGCTATGTGGGAAAACGGAGTCGGAATTCGACGAAACAAATTTCATTGGGTCCGTAATGTCAAGATATAGTTGTTTGTCCATTTTTGTCGAATTTGGGTATCGTATGTGATCATGGAGATTTTTAACGATAAACATAGACATCGTTGTAATATAAATTAATATAATAATTGATTTTAATATTATTAAACCACCTCTATAAATACATCCTTTACATCCTCTAATCCTAACATTTATTCACTCTCTGGTCAATGCTCGTTTGAGCCACCACCTCCAAAATAATAACGTGATCTTCAGAAAATCCATAAAATTCGATAACTTGATGAAATCGGACCCTGATAAATTCATTAGCCTCTAAAAATTTGTAACACCCCAAATTTTCTGTTAACTGTATAATAACAAATCTAAGTATAATTAATTCTAAATGAAAAAATTAAGGGAAACAGGTTTCACTGTTGCGATCGTCTCGGAATTCTGCTTGAGATAGAGTCCGAGTTTGCGTGAATCGGACTCCGTATGAAGGAGTTATGACCTCCGGAAGTTTCAAAATTAAAATTAAAATTAAAATTCAAACAGTTCAAAATTCAAAATCAGACCCGAACTGGGATGGGCGGGAATTTACCCGCCCAGGCACCAGGTCGACCAGGAGGTTGACTTGAGGGTCGACCTGGGTGACCCGGTCGACCATAGGGTCGACTTAGGGGTCGACCTGGGGGTCGACCTGCCCTGTCGACCTGGTTTGGCTCTGGTTGGCCTGGTCGGGTTCTGGTCGATTTCTGAGGCTTGGCTGTGTCACTAGGGCTGACATATCGCATTTTGGTTGGCTCCTTTCGAAGTGAATGGTCTAGATTCGTCTACGATCATCTGACGGCTCAAATTAATCTGAATTTCTATAAATACAACCTAAGACTCCAACCTAAATTAACATAAGATATTAGAGACAGAGCCGCCATGCTGTCGGTAGGAAGTTTAGAGGAGACTCCACTTGTGGAAAAGCTTAGAGACGAGCCAAGTTAGAGTTAAAACACGAATCAAATCAATGTTTGTCTACCCAAAGGAACGCATCTCAATTTCAGAGCTCAGAATCCAGAATTCAAGTTCATCGATCGTTGTAAGTCTAGTTATGTTTGAGATGTGAATTGAAAAAGAACGTGATTTGATATGAGTTGGAATCACATTATGTTATAAAATGTTTATGTTGTATAATGTTAACAATGTATATATGTTGCGATGATTCTTATTGTGAATGGAATTGGGATGTTTGTGGTAAAAATTGATGTGATGTGGACCTGTTTAACGTTTTTAATTGAAAACAACATCACTTGCAAGCTTGTGGTTAATATTGGAATTTACACCTTAATGATTATGTGGTTAACATGGATTGTATACATTTTGCTAGAGTCCAAGTTAAGACTAATATACACATGTTCTATGTTAAGACCGTTATGCCAACATGATTAAGATCCTTGTATATATATTCTTATGCTCATTTCAAGTTGTAATTGGATCCATTTGTGTTACGTAATTAATACAAGTTTCATGTTGAAATAGGCTACATGATTTGAGTTAGTTCACATCTTTGTGTAAATACCAAAATTTGACATTTTTATGAACATGTAATAACCTTGTCACATGCTAGTTTTGTGTTTGAAGTTATGCCTAGATAAATATGGTTAGGCCTATGTTTATGCAAGTCAAGATTATGCCATTTTACGTGGCACCTATTTAGATTTAGTCATTTTGCAAGTCCACCCCTATTATGTTCATAATGGTTATGCCAAAAGGCCAAGTTCACACCTATGACATTCATGATGATCATTTTGCAAGTTCACCCCTATTATGCATAAGTTTACACTTATGACATGTTATGTATATAGATTCCTTTGTGAAAACTTCGTGCGCTAAATTAGGATAAGTTTTTAGCCTAATATCATATGTTAAAATCATGCGAACGAAAATTAGGCTAAGAGTTGTTAGCCTAATATTTAGACGGGGTAACGTTGGGTAAAATGGGTAGGAAAACTTGGCATAAAAATATATGAAATTGGCATGTTTGTCATATGCCAAAAATTTGTGACATTTAAACGGTATAAATTCTTATACCAAAAATGTTAAACTTGGAATGTGGGCCATAACCTTTAATGGTTAACAAACTTACATATAACAGGTAATAAAGACAAATATGTAAATTTAGAAAATACGAATGTGCTTAACACGAGGTTGGATTGAGTTGTGATGTAAACCTGCCTGGACCCGCCCGGTTGTCCAGTAGTCACAACAATACCTATCCAATGTGTGTGGTTAAGCATGGAGCCCAACAATGACACGAGGTTAGACTGAGTTACGTTGTAAATTTTCCCGGAACCGACCGGCACATCCAGTAACCATAACAATATCTGTCTAATGTGAGTGGTCGGTGCTTTAAGAGGCTAAGGATAGAAGATAGGGTTAAGTTAACTAAAACACTTAACCAATTCAACATGTTAAATAAACTGATGGGTGGGGTTAGGTAACTACAGACACTTAACCACTTAACATGTTTGACTAGAAAAACCTAGTGACGAGGGACCCGTTTCAGTAGTAACCCAAATTAGGTATCATGGTACCCTGAAGCTAGGCAGGGTGGGGCACAATTACTGGGCTGATTGTAAGCGGTCAAAGCGACGGCGGTGGGTGCAACAGTGTGGGTTCTAACGGAGTGCAGGCGTGCATACACTTCGAAGCAGACAAACAGGGCACTGGGGGCACCCGTAGTATAACCTATGCATTCTAGTATTGTGTCGGGTCGCCACCACGGGACTTGATACACCCCATGGTGGGGCCAGCATAGGTATCTACAATATTTGGGGGCTGTAAGACACATGTAATTATGCGAGTAGGAGCCGATCTTTAGAATAATGGGATCACTTTACCCTCAACACGGGGTGCCAGGTGCGATGGTATATTCGTTTTAGAACTACCTTATCTTAGTTTATAATACTTTCCTGTTTCCAGTTTATACCTATCATGCCCTTATACTTATTCTCATACTGAAGTGTCACTAGACTTACCAGGCTTTATGTCTGACCGTATTTTCTTTTGTCTTCTTTTCTTCCGCCCCCCTCCCCCCCCCAGGTCCATAGGGAGGAAACAACCCAGCATAGTAAGATTATTTAAAAGCTTAAAGATAGTGGATGTACGGTTTGGAGTCTCTTTCCTTGGCTATGGCTGTTGGACACACTCTATAGGGATTTATGCAGTTTTAATCACTTTTATGCTTCTTTATTTAAAAACCAAGACAAAAATGATGTTGTAATGTTTTGGAAGTTGTTATGAGACAATTATGGAAATGTGTTGTATGAACAAGTACTTTTATGAAATAAAAGTCTGATGTTTTCTGCTGCTTATATATATATATATGTGTGTGTGTGTGTGTGTGTGTGTGTGTTTTTATATCTGTCTTGTGTTTTATCTGTGACTTTTACTTACAAACCTCCACCAAAGTTAAGGCAGTCCCTTGTGAGTGACCTTAATGGAGGGTGGGGTGTTTCACTTGGTATCAGAGCCAGGTTTTACCAGACTAGATAAAAAAATTTGAAACTATTTTCAAAAGGAAGTTTAAAGAAGCATCTTTTTCCAGAAAAAGTGTTGTTCTTTTTTAAAAAAAAAAGCCTAATTCCCCAGAGCCATATGCACTATCTATCTATCCTTCGTTTTGAACCTTTCCTTTTTGTTTCAGCATGTCTAGAGACCTTAACCTTCCGGAAGGAGTACTTGTACCAGGCTGGTTTAGGAGGTACCTGGAAGCTAGGGCCAATGGCGTGGGCCCAGCAGACATTCCTCCTCCAGTGGCAGCGGTTCCTCCTCCTCCTCGTGGAAATGCTTTTGGAAAGACATGTAGAGACTTCAAGGCTATGGGTGGAAAGAACTTTTATGGAACCGAATCCTTTGTAGTAGCAATAAATTGGCTAAAGGAGACCGAGGATCTGTTTGTCATCTTCGAAGTTGACGACAGGCAAAAGATACAGCTAGCAGTGTGGTTGCTTAAAGATGAAGCGTCTTATTGGTGGGAGATCACCATTGCTGAGAGGCCAGTGGAAACATGGGAAGATTTCAGGATGAGATTTGAGATGAAATTCCTCTCCCAAGCTGAAAGAAGCCTGCAAATGGAGAAGTTCCTAACTTTGAAATAGGGAAGTATGACAATCAGGGAGTACGTTAATCAGTTTAATCAGTTGGCCAGATTTGGGTTGGACTTAGTAAACACCCAACACAAGAAGGCGCTCCGCTTCATCAAAGGTCTGAATGAGCCTCTACACAGCCTTGCTATGAACCATGTATCCATGGGGGTGACTTATGAAAGATTAGTGGGCATGGCATTGCTACACGAGGAAGACAAGGGCAAGAAAGAGACTAAGGTGGAAGAAAAGAAGGAAGGTTTATAAGGTAAGAAAACAGACTTCAAGAAAGGCGGGAAGAACAACAAATCCCATGAAAATAGAAAGTGAAATTTCTGTGGCATTATGGGACATATAGCAAAAGACTGCAGAAAGAAGAAGGCAAAGATGAATGGTGGTTGCTTCAGTTGTGGCGACACTGGACACTTGGCTAAGGACTGCCCAAAGAAGCGGGGGCAGGGACAGAGGACTGGATCCACCTCAAGCGGACAAGTTCACGCGCTGGTGGCACCTCTACAGGAACGGGGTAGAAATATTTCTGTAGAAAGCTTAGTTTATCCTTATGATCATCCAGTTCGCACTCTCTTTGATTCTGGTGCATCACACTCCTTTATTTCATCTGCTTTAGTAGAATCTCTGCACCTAGACACTAGTATGGTAGAAGATCCCTTGGTTGTTTCAAATCCAATTGGGGGCTCGGCTTATTTGTCGATGGTTTGCTTGGATTTGAAAATCTCTATTCTAAGTGTTGAATTTAGATGTAGTGCCTTTGTTTTGGGCTTCTCGGGATATGGACTGATCTTAGGCATGGACTGGTTATCCAGTAATGGTGCCATTCTTGATTGTGAGAAAAGAGTGGTTAGGCTCTTGACTCGGCTCGGTAACACTCTAGAAATTTCTTGTAATCTCTTGAATGCTGTTATGCTTGGTTATCTAGAGTCGCTTGACGCTTCTGTTGAGAATTTGCAGTCGGTTAGAGTAGTCCGGGAATATCCGGATGTCTTTGAAGAGGTGAAAGGCTTACCTCCGAAGCGGGAAATAGACTTCCGCATATATCTTGTGGATAATGCAAAGCCCGTAGCTCTTCCTGTTAGACACATGGCCCCAAAAGAGAGAAAGGAGCTCAGTAAGCAAGTTAAGGAGCTTCTCGAGAAAGGGTTTATAAGAAGGAGTATATCGGAATGGGGTGCTCCAGTGGTGTTCGCCACCAAAGCAGATGGTTCACTACGTCTTTGTGTGGACTATAGGGAGCTAAACAAGCTGACTAAAAAGAATAGACACCCGCTTCCCCGAACAGACGATTTGTTTGATCAGCTTGTAGCTGCGTCGGTCTTCTCCCAACTTGATCTGGCTACTGGGTTCCATCAGCTTAGAGTAGCTGAAGATACCATCGATAAAACGACGTTCAGAACCCCAGAAGGTTTCTTCGAGTGGCTTGTCATGCCTTTCGGCTTGACAAATGCACCTGCTTATTTCGTAGACCTAATGAGCAGTGTATTCAGAGAATTCCTCAATAAATCCGTGGTGGTCTTCGTAGATGATATCTTGATCTTCTCAAAGAATGAGGAAGAACGTGCTCAGCATCTGAAAGAGATCATGGGTACTCTCCGTGTATATCAGCTAAAAGCCAAATTCTCCAAGTGCCACTTTTGGAGAAAAGAAGTAAGATTTCTAGGGCATATAGTGTCCAAAGAGGGGCTAGCTGTGGACCCCGCGAAAGTGGTGGCAGTGCAATATTGGAAGACGCCAAGAAATGCAACCGAAGTTCGAAGCTTTCTTGGGCTGGCTGGTTTTTACCGAAAATTCATTAGGGATTTCGTGAAAATCTCAGCTTCATTCACAAGGTTAACAAAGAAGAATCTGGCGTTCACTTGGGATTTGGATTGCGAGTTTGCTTTCCAACGATTAAAAAGGGCTATCACAATAGCCCCAGTTCTGACTTTGCCAGATGGAAGCAGAATGTTCACAGTATATACGGATGCTTGTGGTACGGGGCTAGGCGCTGTTCTGATGCAAGAAGGGAGGGTAGTAGCTTATGTTGGAAGACAATTGAAAGTGCATGAAAAGAACTACCCAACCCACGATCTTGAGTTGGCCGCCATCGTCTTTGCGCTTAAGTCTTGGCGCCATTATCTCCTAGGTGAGAAGTTCAAATTATATACTGACCATAAATCGTTGAAGTATCTTTTCTCGTAGAAAGATCTTAACTTGAGGCAGCAAAGGTGGATGGAGTCCCTTGCCTCGTATGACTTTGAAATTTCCTATACTCCTGGCAAAGACAACGTAGTAGCAGACGCGTTGAGCAGAAAGAAACTAACCCTAAGCCCTCTCTTTGTAGAAAGGCAAAGCTTGGAGTATATAGCCAGTTTTGACTTTAGGCCCTCCTCAGATTTTATACCTGGTTTATTGGCATCCCTAGAAGTACAGCCCACTCTTTTAGACTCGATAGGGGCCGCACAACGAGAAGACCCTCAGCTTGTGGATGTGATTGATAAACTAATTAGGGGTGAAACTTCCAGTCACCTCAATAGATATTCCATCGATGATAAGGGTTGGCTGAGGCGAGATGGAAGACTATGCGCCCACAAGCTAGGGATTTAGTGAAGAAGGCTCTCGAGGAGACCCATCATTTCAAGATGACAATACACCCAGGTGGAGACAAGATGTACAAGGACGTAAAGAGAGTTTTCTATTGGAGCGGCATAAAGAAGGACGTGGCAGATTTCGTTTCTAAGCACGTGACATGCCAACAGGTCAAGGCGGAACAAAAGAAACCTGGAGGACTGCTTCATCCTCTAGAAGTCCCGCAATGGAAGTGGGATAGGATTTCAATGGATTTCATTGACGGGTTGCCTAGGTCAAGAAGAGGCAATACTAACATTTGGGTAATAGTGGACAGGCTTACCAAAAGCGCCCACTTTATACCTATCAAGAGTAGAAGGACTGCTTCGTCTCTAGCTTCTCTTTATCTCAAGGAAATAGTTCGACTCCATGGAATACCCTCCAGCATAGTGAGTGACAGAGACCCCATCTTCACTAGCGAATTTTGGCAGAGTCTGCAAGAAGCTGTCGGCACACAGTTATGCTTGAGCACGGCCTATCACCCCCAAACTGATGGTCAGACAAAAAGGGTGAATAGAGTACTAGAAGATCTTCTAAGACTGTGCGTTCTGGACTTCGTAAGGACTTGGGAGGATCACCTTCCTTTAGTGGAATTCACCTACAACAATAGTTACCAAGCCACCATCGGTATGGCGCCCTTCGAAGCTTTGTATGGAAAACCTTGCCGATCACCAACTTGTTGGTGGGAGTCTACTGATAAGATTATACTTGGGCCAGACATGATTAGAGAGACTTCAGAAAAAGTGGACTTGATACGAAGGAGAATGAAGACTGCCCAAGAAAGACAGAAATCCTACGCCGACAAAAGAAGGACCGACCTTGAGTTTGAGGTTGGGAACAGGGTTTTCCTTAAGGTATCCCCTTTAAGGAAAGTCGTTCGCTTTGGATACGCAAGAAAGCTAGCACCTAGATTTGTAGGACTATTCCCTATCATCGAGAAGGTTCGGAAAATGGCTTATAGAGTAGAGCTGCCTGAAAGATTGGCTGGAATTCACAACGTCTTCCACGTTTCTCATCTCCGAAAATGTCTACATGAATCAGCGGAAGTGGTGGAGCCAAGCATTTTAGAAGAATCCAAAGTGGAACGCGAAGCGACTGTGAGGAAAGTTCCAACTCGAATCGTTGGAACTGATGTGAAAAAGCTACGCAACCGCGAAGTCAAGCTCGTTAAGGTTCAGTGGAGCGACGCCGAGGAAGACGCGACTTGGGAAACTGAGGATAGAATACGCGCGGCCTACCCTTTTCTTTTTGAGGGTACATCTTTGATCTCTCTTTTTCCTTAAGTTGTGCTTCAATCTATCTTTTTAGGTATATCTTCTCGATATAATCTTTTATCCTTAGGTAGAAACCCTTTGGATGTAAACATGTATTTGAAACATGTTATGGTTGATGGCTGCAAATGGTTGCAAGTGGTTGCTAGTGGTTGCTCGTGGATGCATATACACACACAACCTAGGTTTTAGATCGGCTCAGTCACTTCATACTGCATATGCATATATGTATTCATGTTTGTATGTGGTTGAAACTTGATATGTCGTCATATGGATGTTGCATTTGTATAAATGGTTGCACACACATGTAGAGTTATGAGTAAGGACAAATTTTTTGCATACATAATGGATTCATGGCACTTACATGATTTGCATTAAGGAGGTCTACTGAATCACTAGACCACCTGATTTTGCATTAGATAAGGACATGTACACACACTGTGCATATGATCATAAAGCATTAGAAGTCTTTTAAGGACAATGGACGCCTGTGTTTGATGGTTGAGTAGAATGACAATTGGATGTTAGGAGTTACGTTCTTCCAGGCTTGAAGATTTCGGGGACGAAATCCTAAAAGGAGGGGAGAATGTAACACCCCAAATTTTCTGTTAACTGTATAACAAAAAATCTAAGTATAATTAATTATAAATGAAAGAATTAAGGGAAACGGGTTTCACCTTTGCGATCGTCTCGGAATTCTGCTTGAGATAGAGTCCGAGTTTGCGTGAATCGGACTCCGTATGAAGGAATTATAACCTCCGGAAGTTTCAGAATTCAAATTAAAATTCAAACAGTTCAAAATTCAAAATCAGACCCAAACTGGGCTGGGCGGAAATTTTCCCGCCCAGGCACTAGGTCAACCAGGAGGTCGACCTGGGGGTCGACCTGGGTGATCAGGTCGACCATAGGGTCGACTTGGGGGTCGACCTGCCCTGTCGACCTGGTTTGGCCCTGGCTCGCCTGGTCGGGTTCTGGTCGATTTCTGAGGCTTGGCTGTGTCAGTAGGGCTGACATGTCGCATTTTGGTTGGCTCCTTTCGAAGTGAATGGTCAAGATTCGTCTACGATCATCTGACGGCTCAAATCAATCTGAAATTCTATAAATACAACCTAAGACTCCAACCTAAATTAAAATAAGAAATTAGAGACGGAGCCGCCATGCTGTCGGTAGGAAATTTAGAGGAGCCTCCACTTGTGAAAAAGCTTAGAGATGAGCCAAGTTAGAGTTAAAACACGAATCAAATCAACATTAGTCTACCCAAAGGAACGCATCTCAATTTCAGAACTCAGAATCTAGAATTCAAGTTCATCGATCGTTGTAAGTCTAGTTACGTTTGAGATGTGAATTGCAATAGAATGTGATTTTATATGAATTGGAAATTGGAATCACATTATGTTATATAATGTTTATGTTGTATAATGTTAACAATGTATATATGTTGCGATGATTCTTATTGTGAAGGGAATTGGGATGTTTGTGGTAAAAATTAATGTGATGTGGACCTGTTTAATGTTTGTAATTGAAAACAACATCACTGCAAGTTTGTGGTTAATATTGGAATTTACACCTTTATGATTATGTGGTTAACATGGATTCTATACATTTTGCTACAGTCCAAGTTAAGACTTATATACACATTTTCTATGTTAAGACCGTTATGCCAACATGATTAAGATCCTTGTATATATATTCTTATGCTCATTTCAAGTTGTAATTGGATCCATTTGGGTTACGCAATTAATACAAGTTTCATGTTGAAATAGGCTACATGATTTGAGTTAGTTCACATCTTTGTGTAAATACCAAAATTTGACATTTTTATGAACATGTAATAACCTTGTCACATGCTAGTTTTGTGTTTGAAGTTATGCCTAGATAAATATGGTTAGGCCTATGTTTATGCAAGTCAAGATTATTCCATTTTACGTGGCACCTATTTATATTTAGTCATTTTGCAAGTCCACCCCTATTATGTTCATAATGGCTATGCCAAAAGGCCAAGTTCACACCTATGACATTCATGATGATCATTTTGCAAGTTCACCCCTATTATGCATAAGTTTACACCTATGACATGTTATGTAGATAGATTCCTTTGTGCAAACTTTGTGCGCTAAATTAGGCTAAGTTTTTAGCCTAATATCATATGTTAAAATCATGCGAACGAAAATTAGGCTAAGAGTTGTTAGCCTAATATTTAGATGGGGTAACGTTGGGTAAAATGGGTAGCAAAACATGGCATAAAAATATATGAAATTGGCATGTTTGTCATATGCCAAAAATTTGTGACATTTAAACGGTATAAATTCTTATACCAAAAATGTTAAACTTGGAATGTGGGCCATAACCTTTAATGGCTAACAAACTTACATATAACAGGTAATAAAGACAAATATGTAAATTTAGAAAATACGAATGTGCTTAACACGAGGTTGGATTGAGTTGTGATGAAAACCTACCCGGACCCGCCCGGCTATCCAGTAGTCACAACAATACCTATCCAATGTGGGTGCTTAAGCATGGAGCCCAACAAGGACCCGAGGTTAGACAGCGTTACGGTGTAAATCTGCCCGGAACCGACCGGCACATCCAGTAACCGTAACAATATCTGTCTAATGTGAGTGGTCGGTGCATTAAGAGGCTAAGGACAGAAGATAGGGTTAAGTTAACTAAAACACTTAACCAATTCAACATGTTAAATAAACTGATGGGTGGGGTTAGGTAACTACAGACACTTAACCACTTAACATGTTTGACTAGAAAACCCTAGTTACGAGGGACCCGTTTCAGCAGTAACCCAAATTAGGTATCATGGTACCCTGAAACTAGGCAGGGTGGGGCACGATTACTGGGCTGATTGTAAGGGGTCAAAGCGACGGCGGTGGGTGCAACAGTGTGGGTTCTAACGGAGTGCGGGCGTGCACACACTTCGGAGCAGACAAACAGGGCACTGGGGGCACCAGTAGTATAACCTATGCATTCTAGTATTGTGTCGGGTCGCCACCATGGGACTTGATACACTCCATGGTAGGGCCAGCATAGGTATCTACAATATTTATGGGCCGTAATACACATGTAATTATGCGAGTAGGAGTCGGTCTTTAGAATAATGGGATCACTTTACCCTCAGCACAGGGTGCTAGTTCAGAATTAATACATGTAGGTGCAGAGATGTAGCGTGGGGTGCGATGGTATATTCGTTTTAGAACTACCTTATCTTAGTTTATGATACTTTCCTGTTTCCAGTTTATACCTATCATGCCCTTATTCTTATTCTCATAATGAAGAGTCACTAGACTTACCAGGCTTTATGTCTGACCCTATTTTCTTTCGTCTTCTTTTCTTCCGTCCCCCCCCCCCCCCTCGGGTCCATAGGGAGGAAACAACCCAGCTTAGTAAGATTCTTTAAAAGCTTCAAGATAGTGGATGTACGGTTTGGAGTCTCTTTCCTTGGCTATGGCTGTTGGACACACTCTATGTGGATTTATGCAGTTTTAATCACGTTTTATGCTTCTTTATTTAAAAACCAAGACACAAATGATGTTGTAATGTTTTTGGTAGTTGTTATGAGACAATTATGGAAATGTGTTGTATGAACAAGTACTTTTATGAAATAAAAGTCTGATGTTTTCCGCTGCTTATATATATGTGTGTGTGTTTATATCTGTCTTGGGTTTTATCTGTGACTTTCACTTACAGACCTCCACTAAAGTTAAGGCAGTCCCTTGTGAGTGACCTTAATGGAGGGTGGGGTGTTTCAAAATTGGAGCTTTATCCTGGTACCACTTGTATTGGGATCGTAATGTATTTCTTCTTCAGTGGGTTTTATTACAGTGAGGCCTAAGCTACGATCTTTGATCGATAGAGGAGGAGATAGAAGCTGCAGCCTAAAGTGAACTTGAAGAGGATGGGAAGCTCATCGATGTGGTGGACTACGGATGAACTCGCACTCAGGTGGTGGCCGGAATCTAATCTCAAACAGGTCGGAGGGTTTTTCTGAGTGTGTGCGAATGGTTCGCCTTTGTGATGGAATAGAAGAGGGATCAGATTGAGGAGCTTATTTGAGTTGTATGGTTTTCATTTTCTTTCTTTTTCTGAAATAATGGAAAATGAAAAATGTCGATGTTTCTTCCGGTGGGTTGTTTGCGGGCTGAAGGTCCAAACGTCAAAAAGGATGACGAGTTGAGTGTTATTGGGTTGACGAGGGAGAGGGTTAGACAAGTTGGTGTTTAGTGATTCTATTAGTGAAAATTGGTTAAGAAACATAAGAGATGTTGGCTTGCGAGTCGCATAAATGGTGGGGAACGAGAGGTCTTATGCTTCCAGGAGGAAGAGTAATTATCCACATGCAGTTTTGGGTTTTAAACTAGAAGTTGGGCCGGTGAATAGAGAATGGTAAAGACCAACCAATATTAATTAAGTTTAATTTAAAATAGTGTATTGTTTTGTAAAATCAATAACTGTCTCATGCATTATCGAAATTTAGCAAAACTGGATCCATTAGGATCGTACGGACGAGGGCTACACAATGGGACTGACTGGGAGTGAATTGGAGTCCGTAACAATTTATATCGAAATAAATTGTCCGTCTGAATCAAGCGTTGGTTATCGTTATTAATGATGATCATCCAATGTGAGTAAATCTCACTATTCTGATTAGTTTATATTTTTATAACGTATTTTTAGAACTGATAGATGTTGGTTGAATCCTGTGTGTTGACTGTTTGATTGAACTGCTAATTGATTGGTTGATATTAAAGATAACGATATACATATATATCGTTAATCAAATATTGATTCTGTTTATCAGAATATTTCATATTGAAATAAAGTTTATGTTAGTTATATTGTTTAACATCTGTGATGCAGGTAAATAGGTTGGAGGGATCCAACTGGATTCCTCGATATTTATAATACTGTTTTTCATATATTGTAATATATGATGTGATATATAATATGTGTTTATTATGTGTGTTTGGATGATATCAATCATCGTTATTTGGTATTTTAAATACCGCAAGAAATACTGGGATGTAGAAAAAGGGGATTTTCAAAGTGAATTTTGAAAATGAATTATTTATATAAAAACAATGGATTTTATATATAAAATGAAAATATTTGTGAAACAAACAAAAAAGGAAATATTTGTGAAACAAATAGAAAAGGAAATATTTGTAAAACATTTACAAATAGAATTGAAAAGGGAAGTATTTGTAAACTATTTACAAATAGATTTGAAAGGGAGATATTTATAAACCATTTACAAATAGATTTGAAAAAGGAGATATTTGTGAACCATTTACAAATAGATTTGAAAAAGAATATTTATTTGTTAAATAAATAGAAAGATAAAAGAATATTTATTTGTAAAATAAGTAGAGTTATAAAAGGGAATATTTATTTGTAAAATAAGTAGAGTTATAAAAGGAAATATTTATTTAGTAAACTAAATAGAGTTATAAAAGGAAATTTTAAATGAGATTTAAGTATTAGGAATAAAAAGGAGATTTCGTATGAATAATTCTATAAATAGAACTATAAATAGAATTTGGAAATGGGATACTATTTTGAAATACGAAGTCAAACTTATTGGAGTTAATCGATTTGAGTTAATTGAATAAGAGTTAGTCGGATTAGAGTTATTTGAATATAGTTTATTCGAAGAAGGAGTTGTCGAATTGGGTTATTCGAAGAAGAGAATAAATTGAAAACTAGTTATTCGAAAAGAGGTAATCGAATATAGTTATTCGAAAAGAGTAAATCGAATATAGTTAATTGAAGAGAGTCAATCGAATATTGTTATTCGAAGAGAGTTAATCGAAAATTAGTTATTCGAAGAGAGTTAATCGAATATTAGTTATTCGAAGAGAGTTAATCAAATATTGGTTATTCGAAAAGAGAGTTAATCAAATATTGGTTATTCGAAAAGAGAGTTAATCGAATATTAGTTATTCAAAGAGAGTTAATCGAATATTAGTTATTCGAAGAGAGTTAACCGAATATTTGTTATTCGAATAAGGGTTAGTCGAATATTAGTTAATCGAAAGGTGTTAATGGAATATTAGTTTATTCGAAATGAGTTAATCGAATATAGTTATTTGAATAGAGTTAAAGGAGTAAATCAAATATAGTTTATTTGAATAGAGTTAAAGGAGTAAATCAAATATAGTTTATTCGAAAATAGTTAATCATATATAATTTATTCGAAAGGAGTTAATCAAATATTAGTTATTCGAAAGGAGTTAATCGAATATAGTTTATTCGAAAAGAGTTAATTGATTAGAGTTAATCCAATAGAGCTAATTGATTAGAGTTAATCCAATAGAGTTAATCAAATATAGTTTTATCGAATAGAGTTAATCGATAGAGTTAATCGATAGAGTTAATTGAATAGAGTTAATCAAATAGAGTTAAGAATAGAGTTAATCAAGTAGAGCTAACTGATAAGAGTAAATCGATTTGAGTTAGAGTTAATCAAATAGAGTTAATTGAATATATTTAATCGAATATGGCTATTTGAAGAGAGAGTATCGAATATAGTTTATTCGATGGAAAGAGTTGTCGAATGGCGATGTATTCAAAAGAGACTTGCGTAAATATGTTTGTTAAAGGTTTAAAAGGTGAACTTTGTCTATTTTCGAGGTTAGAAATGTTGTTCAGTTAAGGTCTGAGAGGTAGTTATACCCCAATTTGATTGTCTTCGTTTTAACTAAGGAATGGTTAAGGTTCGATAGTGAAGGTTAGTTAAGTGAAGTTAGTTAATGAGTGTAATGTTTTAAGATGGCTTAGCGGTGTTTTATTTAAACATCCGTTTAAATCCAAATGTAGGAGTTTGGAAATGTTTTCCAAATAAGAATCAGAAATATTTTCTAATATAGAAAAAAATAGATGGAAATGTTTTCCAATGATTAATAACGTATATTTTCTAAATTTAGAAAATAAGGAATGTTGAATATATGGAAATGGGAAATAAATAAATTAATGAACTAAAGAGAAAATGTTGATTGATGATTGATCGATAAGATTTCCATTTGGAAATACGATCGTTGTTTGCACACGTGTTTTTCTTTTATAGTTAACTCACAGACTATCGAAGTTTTTGACCATTTTTCCATCGTCAATACGGAGAGACCGGGATCAGATATATTATCTGAAAACCACTCTGTATGGGTGTTAGTGTTACAATCAAATATGATGAAGATAATTGAAGACGGAGTTATGCAAGGGCTGTCCTATTTACAGAATAGTGCCTTTGGTTTGTCTAGTCCCAGGACGACCAGTATGGAAGGATGTCTGACAGAGTATATTTAATAGATCATGTAAGTTGATCTCTTCAAACGTATTTACGTTTGGTGGCGGAGGAATTCATTTCTCTTAGCTATATACCCATTGTATTTTTTAGGAAATCAATTTGCGATTTGGCGGGTATGACGATGTGACATTCAAAGTGAATAAATGTGTGATTTGTCAGAGATAAGCGTGGCCTCTAGCCTCACAACCGGGAAATGACAAAAATCGGGCAGGCAACATGGCTAAGTGGTTGGTTGCCAAGTAGGGTGTATTATCACCTATCTTGAGATATTCATTTCATTCTATAATCAATTGTCGATGCTGTCCCATTCGGGAAATGGTTGCTGATCCCAACTGTTGGTGGTATACATTCGATACACTAAAGCGAAATGAGTGGTCGGTCATGTGTGGCCGGGTTGCAAGACGTTCTTGTTGAACTAAGTGTATTCCTCTCGAGAGGTTCACTATCGGTAGGTGGTTCCATACCTTGTCATAGTTGGAAATCCATTACCAAATAAGTGCTCGCGGTTTTGATTGTATACTATATATGTAGAACATGAGATGAAAGCGTTTCTGCTAGATGATTATTTAGTTGTGGTTGATAGACATTATTATAATATCAAAAAAACTTTGATATAAAGTTTATCATTTCTTTCAAAAGGATTTTTGAAAGTTAAATCAAATTAATTTGAATTCTCATAAGGGAAAAACCCGTTCCGTTATATGGCGTGGTCTTATGAGATATCGTTTAATTGCTTAAACTATTTTACTCACACCAGCCCCATGACTAACCCAGAGTTTGTATTGTTTTGTTTTCCCTAAACTCTTGGGTGCCCAATTTTGTACGGGTAGTCAAGTAGTCAGGATTTTACAGATAAACTTGGAGAGCTTGGAGCAGAGGCTTCAGGATTATATAACTATTGTTTATTCCGCTGTGTTGTAAGTGTTGTACTCTGATAATGTTACTATATACATACACTGAATTTATTTCAAGGATATGGTATCTATTATATGTTGTTCAATCCGCTGTGAGATTCGTGTTACTCTAATGTTGTATGTTCTTCTTCTTCTTCTTCTATTCTAAGTTTCTATCTTATCTATTCTGAGCCTCTGTTTTCTTTCTATTAGTTTTCTGGGTTCCAGTGTAATTTGGGTTGCATTTGTGTTATTTGGTCAGCCTCAAATTGTACCGGAATTTCGGAACACTACAGGTGGTCTTGCAAGATTACGGTTATAATGAACACTTAACCGAGATAAGACATGTAGTAAGACATGGGGGTTAAGTGGGAGACATGGGTGACATGTGAAATATAATTAGAAGCACTTAACCAAGGTGAAACATGTGATTAGACATAGGAATAAAGAGGGGTTAAGTGGGAATTCCTTGTGGGGACCAAGCTTAGGAGGGAAGCTTGTGTCAAGTGTGGGGACCCTTTTCAACCATTAACCCATTTTGTATCTATGTGAGCTCGAACTAGGTCGAGTACGGGACACGCTTATTGGGTTTGATTGTAAGAGGTCAATAAAGAGTTAGCGGTGGCAACGCAAGTCCAACGGAGTCATATGCGTGCGTGGGTCCAGGCTGGTAGATAAGACGTTGTTGCATCGTGTAGGTATAAGTCATGCCTTTTAGTTGTATCGGGTTGCCACTTTAGGGAGTGATACACCATACTGTGGGACCAACACGGGTATCTACGAGTTAGGGAGCCGATCGAATGTGAGGGTAGTGGGTACAACTAGTGGAGATTGGAGCAGGCGACACCTATGACAACAGCTAGGAGTACACGAAACTACCATATTATTATTATGTTTAGTAAGAGGGATCAACTTTCAGTTTGGAACTAGTATTGGTGCGGTGTAGGAATTATCTTATAGTGATTAGGAGCGCAATCAACGTTATATCTTGTTCATCTTGTTTACCTTGTCATATCTGCTTATGTTACAGTCATCTCTTATATCCAGTTTTTGTTCTTATCCTGTTACTTTACTGATTATATTATTAAAGTCACTAGACTCGCCAGACGTATGTCTGACTCCTTTTTGTTTCGCCTCTTTTCTTTCTTCTCCCCTACCCCTCCAAGGTCCTCAGGGTGGGATTAGTGAAGCTTGACTTGGATTTCTTTCTTCTTGAAGTGCTTGGAAGTGTTGAAAGTAATGCTCATCTTGATCTCTTTTCCATTATGGCTATCTGGAGTGGGATTATGATTTTACTTTCATGTACTCTAATAATAATTTTGTACAAGATGGATATATGGTGTACTTGACTCTAGTATGTGGTTTTGATGATGTAACCAAACATGTTTTTCTCTTCCGCTGCAATGAATAAATTTTGAATTTTCTTAAGTACCATTTTATATATTTGTCTAGTGATATTCTGTTCTATACTCTTATAATACTCCATGAAAGTTAATGCATTTCCTTAGTGAGTGACATTAATGGGCGTGAGGTGTACATATTTATATATATGTCTTTATGCTCTTACAATTTCCTTAAGATATCTTTTTTGTGGCCTAATTCTTTTCTTACTATTTGCGAATATAGTTGAAAATGAGTGGCATAGGCAGAAGAGGTATAGGAAGAGGGCGGGGCAACGTTTAAGCTGAAGTTCAGTAACACAAACCTAAAGGAGCACCGAATGAGCCAATTGTACACCCACCACAGCCAGAACCAGACTTAGAAGTTTGACCAAAAAAGTATATGAATCTGGATGGAGTACCATTCTTAAGGAAAGAATTCATTATTGAAGCACAAGCATGGATGCGTTCTTGTGAAAGGATTTTTCGAATGCTTAAGATTGAATGGAGATTATAAGAGAATCATGACAACCTGGCTACTCAAGAATGAAGCTCTAATATGGTGGGAAATAATTACAATGGGCAATCCAGGAGGAAATATCATCTGGGATATATTTAAATAAATTTTCGAAGAAAGATTTGTTCCCCCAGAAGTAGTAGAGCATCTGTACTACGAGTTCTCCAATCTAAAGCAAGGGGATATGTGTGACAGCCCGCCCCGCACCAGCCTGCATTTCCTCCGAAAGTGCGCTGTACACATGCCCGACTAGCACAGGACGGACGTCAAGGGAAAGGAAAGAAGAGAATGAACTAATCAAGAAACCTGTAGAATGTCTCACAGCGCATGGAATAAAATATAATAATAACATACCTGACACAAAACAGGCGAGACAGTGCATAAGCTGATAACTAAAATCAACATCAATCATCAAAGCAGCGGAAATCCAAATACAGCTTATTACAATTTTCCAAATTTACTGTCTCTAAGCAAAAGAAAGCTGAAGTAGAAGATACACCAACAATGCCCAAGCAGTGATCTTCAGCAACACAGGGAGAATACTATATATATTACGTGGAAGCCTCCTGCTCGTCTCCGGATCATCTACCCATGCATCACCAGCTAACCTGTCTCTAGTCTGCTCGTGTGAGCACCCAGAGTAATAAGAGGAGACATAAAACTCTGGGTCAGACATAAAGCCTGGTATGAGCGATAAGCATCTAAACAGAGTAATAACAGGTATACTAAACCATACCTGAACCTGGACCTACAACCAAAGAGTTAGTAACACATACCGTATAATGCTCTAAGGTGCCATAATAAATAGTATAAGAATACGGGGGTGGGGTGTGCATGTCACAATGATAGCAAGCAAATCATCCATAGCATCCATCCTCACATCTCTCATTCAGTGCGTAAAGCATACGACATCTACCACTTTGGAACACTAGACAAACTGAGGTAACGACGAATCCCGACTTGTAGAAACCCTGCTGTGACCAAGCCAAACACTTGGAGTCATGACCAAACATTTCAATGACCCACTTCATTGGTCGTAGCCCTTGGTTCTACCGATGCCATAATGGCCCTGAATCCGACTTCGTACCTCCTACCATAGTGGTCCAAAGCTATAGACGTCGATAACCCCTTGGCACGCGTCCCGCAGCAAAGCCCAACCATGAAGCGAACTCGTTGATTCCCATCTGAATCTTGAGCTCTAA
Source organism: Allium sativum (assembly GCA_030737875.1). NCBI lineage: Eukaryota > Viridiplantae > Streptophyta > Magnoliopsida > Asparagales > Amaryllidaceae > Allium > Allium sativum. The sequence continues at coordinate 330,304,352 of CM060926.1, forward strand.
CTTCTCATTTGGACTTCCTTTGCATCTCGGGTTTGGTCGAATTGGAGTGGGTCTTCAGAAGAGTTGTCGCGCATTAACAGTCTTAGAATTCGGTTCGGTTCGGTAGTCATCACCTTCATCGGTTCGGGTCGGTCCTCCTTCCTTGTCATCTTCCCATTCGGTTCGGGTCGGGTACTCCACTTCGGGTCGGGTCGGTGTCTTCCTCCGGGTCGGGTCGGTCAGTGATTCTCCCCCCTCCAGATATTGGTTCGGTTCGGGTGTCTCTGCTCGAGTTCGGTTCGGAGGTAGTTCATCCGATCTGATTCCTTCTGTTTGACTTGTTTGCCTGCTCCGATCCGTCCTGTTCCCTTTCTCCGATCCGATCTGCTCTATTGCTCCGATCCGATCTTCTATCCAACTCCAACTCTAAGCAATGGCCTTCCTTCCTGCCAAGCTCCTTCCAGTGACAAGCCCCAATCCAGTTCGGATTCCCTTGGCCAGTTCACTAGTCCGATCCGACCCCTGCTCCGATCCGAACCGGTTCGGGACCTGCACGTTTCTGCAACTTTCCAGCGACTTGTTTACGCCGTTCGACGACGTTTTTGACAAATCTAACTATTCTAATCAATCACAATTCATGTCAAATAGTCATAACAACATAGCAAACTAACCACAAACACCAAAACAATGAATTCGTATGTCAAAATGGATCAAATGTGCCCAAAACCCCTTATTTTCCCTTAAGCAAGTTTAAGTAAAACTAATCATAGGATTAACAAAACTTAATCAAATCGAACCAAATTTCTAACAGAGGCATAAAATATCATTTACGAATTTCTAAACATTTTTCCAGAATTTATTAGTGTATAAATTCGCTAATCTTCACTAATTACCCTTAATTAACCGTAATTAGTGTCAAAATGATGCTATCACTCACCTTGGCCACAAATGAAACACCAAATCTGAAATACTCTCTGTTTGGGTCGAATTCCTATGTATAGCAGCAGCTCCAACCTTGCTTTGTTGCTATTTGGCCTTGCTTTGATGTAGTTTAGGCTTAATCTTCACTAAAAATGTGTTTTGGAGTGGTTTTAGAGGATGGAAGCCATTACTAAGGTCTCAAGAAGGTTTGTGGCGGCTCAAAACTGAAATGAAAGTGATAACCTAACCCTAATTAGTCTTCCTATACCTCTAAACCCGAAATTCCCCTGTGGGCCTAGCTGCTAATCACCCGGTTAAGCCCAATTAAGCTGTTTTTCACCATCTGAATCTTGTTTCAGCCATATCTCCCAAACAGTGAGTCCGTTTGACTAATGTGACCACTCTACGGAAAGAGAAACCATCATCCGGAGCCAATGGAAGTGGTTTCAGGTCAAAATTCTTTTCCAGTCAAAAGTTATGGCCAAAACAGTGCCAACTAGGGGTAAAATGGTCATTTAAAAATCGGGAAAAATCATGCTCATGGGAAATGACCCCAATAGTCGTCTCCCAAAGTTACACGACCATACGACTTCGTATGTGACAGAAATAAATATTCTACGATCCTATGATGCGTAGAATGCAGGTCTTTACACTCTCCCCCCCTTAAGAAATTTCGCCCCCGAAATTCCTTAACCCAAAACATACAAAGGATCCCGCATGCCTAACAACCACATACAACAATCAAACATGCAAAACAAGCAAACAAGCCTATCCTAGCATGCGGAAAACTAAATCAAAGTCAAAATCTTACCAGGTAAAGAGTTCTGGGTATGTCTTCCTAATGTCCTTCTCTGTCTCCCTAGTACAATCATTCTCGTCCTCGCTCCACTGTACCTTGACTAGCTTCACCGCCTTCCTTCGAAGTTGCTTCATGTCGTGCTCGACAATACGGGCCGGCTTGCGGTTCCCAACCGCCTCGGGGTCTACTTCGAAGTCCTCTAACTGATCAGGTGAAATAGTCATATCTGAGTCGTGAGCGAACTTCCTTAGTTGGGAAACATGAAATACGTTGTGAACTCCCGCCATCTTCTCTGGTAAGTCAAATCTATATGCCAAATTCTCGACTAGCTCAAGAACAGGGAATGGGCCAACAAATCTTGGTGCCAACTTGCCTCTCCTGCCAAATCGTATTACGCTCTTCAACGGAGAAATCTTGACAAACACCAAGTCGCCAACGGAGAATTTTAAGTCTCTTCTCCTTTTATCGGCATAACTCTTCTGCCTATCTTGGGCAGCCTTCATTCGTTGTTGAATGGTCTTGATTTTATCTGAAGTTCCCCTCACCACATCTGGTCCAAGCATAAACTTCTCGCCAGTCTCTATCCAACATGATGGTGAGTTGCATGGTCTTCCGTACAAAGCTTCAAACGGAGCCATACCGATACTGGATTGGTTTCTATTATTATATGCAAACTCTACTAGATGCAAATGGTTGTCCCATGATCCACCAAAATCCAATATACATGCTCTCAAGAGGTCTTCCAAGATACGGTTCACCCTCTCCGTCTGACCGTCGGTCTGAGGATGATATGCGGTACTGAGATGTAACTCTGACCCTAGAGCCTCTTGCAAGCTCTTCCAAAACCCACTAGTGAACAACGGGTCTCGGTCACTCACAATGCTTTTAGGTATTCCATGAAATCTCACTACCCACTTCATATACAATTCTGCTAACTTAGCTGCCGTTCTGGTCGATCTGACTGGTATAAACCTTGCACTTTTAGTCAATCGATCTACAATTACCCAAATGCTGTCATATCCCGATCTAGTCCTTGGTAAACCATCGATGAAATCCATCGACACTTGCTCCCATTTCCATTCGGGAATTTCTAATGGCTGTAACAATCCACTAGGCTTCTTTTGCTCGGCTTTAACTAACTGGCAATTCATGCATTTGGATATAAACTTCCCAACGCCTCTTTTCATTCCTTCCCAGTAGTAAGTCTGTTTCATATCTCGATACATCTTATTACCACCGGGGTGTATAGTCAACTTTGAGTGATGACATTCTCTAAGCACTTCATCCCTCAATCCATTGACATTAGGTACAACAAGCTTTCCATTCTTTCTAAGCCATCCATCTCGATCAAGCCCATACTTGTTCATCTCCTCATCGATATCCATCTTTAACTTGGAGATGATTTCCAATAGGTTAGGATCGTCCCTCTGACTAGAGCCGATCCGCTCAATCAAAGTGGGTCTGATCGTCAAACTTGCTAACATTTCTGGATCCAATTCGCACTTTGGTCTGAAATCAAACCCCGCGATAAACTCCAGTTGCTTCCATTCAAGGAACATAGCCCCTAAGCTGGCATGTCTTCTACTCAATGCATCAGCCACCGCATTGCCCTTTCCTGGTGTGTATGCGAAGTCAAAATCATAGGAAGCTAAGAACTCTAACCATCTCTGCTGACGGAGATTCAGATCTTTCTGAGAGAAGAGATACTTTAACGACTTATGATCTGTAAACAGCTCAAATCTTTCTCCCAAGAGATAGTGTCTCCACATCTTTAACGCGAACACAATTGCTGCCAACTCTAAATCATGGGTAGGGTATCTTCCCTCGTGCGGTTTCAATTGCCGACTTGCGTAAGCTACAACCCTACCGCCTTGCATCAATACAGCACCCAGTCCGGTACCACAGGCATCCGTGTATACCGTCATCTCTTCATCCCCCTTAGGAATGACTAACACTGGTGCGCTTATCAACTTGTCCTTTAGACTTTTGAATGCATTCTCGCACCTTTCATCCCAGACAAAAGCTTAATTCTTCTTGGTCAACTGGGTCAATGGTGCTGCTATCTTGGAGAAACCTTGGATAAACTTACGATAATATCCCGCTAACCCCAAGAAACTTCTTACATCTGTTGCATTCTTGGGCATAGGCCAATCCTGTACCGTAGCCACCTTTGCCGGGTCCACGGCAATACCATTCTCTGATACAACATGGCCCAAGAACCTCACTTCCCTCTTCCAGAAGTGACACTTCGAAAACTTTGCTTTCAATTGGTGTTTTCTCAACACCTCCATCACTATTCTTAAATGTCCCTTGTGTTCTTCCTCTGTCCTTGAGTAGACTAAAATATCATCAACGAACACAAGGACAAACTTATTCAACTGGTCTCTGAATACCCTATTCATAAGATCCACAAAATATGCTGGGGCATTGGTCAGCCCGAATGGCATGACCAACCACTCATAAAACCCAGACGGCGTCCGAAATGCCGTTTTAGCTATACTCTCAGCTTCCACTCTAAGTTGATGAAAACCTGTCGCGAGATCCAACTGAGAAAATACTCTCGCGCCACTCAACTGATCGAACAAATCATCTATCCGCGGTAGAGGATACTTGTTCTTCCTCGTCACTTTATTCAACTCGCGGTAGTCTATAGACAAGCGAAGGGAACCATCCGCCTTGGTAGCAAACACACCTGGTGCTCCCCATTCAGAAACACTCCTTCTGATAAATCCCTTCTTCAAAAGATCGCTAACTTGCACCTCGAGCTCTCACTGCTCTCTTGGTGCCATATGACGAAGTGGCATCACTATAGGCCTGGCATCTTTTACCAAATCAATACGGAACTCAATCTCTCGGTGTGGTGGAAGTCCGGTCACTTCTTCAAAAACATCTGGATACTGGCCAACCACGGGCAAACCTGACAACTCACTATGCGGAATGTCGAGGGAGTTTAGAAAACTAGCCAATACCCCCTTACTGGGTAGACCACCAAACACTATCCTCCGCCCATCATCCGCTCTAGCTGTCACCAACAAGCCCTCACAGTCTACCACCACCCCGTATCTTTGGAGCCAATCTACTCCCAAAATAATGCCAAACCCACTAAAGCCCAAAACAAAGCAATCACAAACAAACATGCATCCATGACTCGATAAGACCACATTACGACAAATCATGCTAAGGCTAGTCGAACCGCCAATCGGGTTCGTCACTACTAAAGGTCTATCGACAATCTCGGGCTCCAATCCCAACCTATCTACCAGGTCACTAGATATGAAAGAACTGGAAGCTCCGGTATCAAACAAAACTCTAACAGGAACATCATAAACAGAAAGCATACCTTGAATGACAACATTCTTTCCCTTCTCCGCCGCAGTTGGGGCATTCGACGAAGAAGGAATAGCATTAAGAGCGTAGGCTTTCACCATTTGCTTTTCTTTAGGGGGCTGTGGACACTTGTCCTTGTGATGTCCCATTTGGCCACAGTTGAAGCACTTCCTATCCGCTGGCTTGGCTCGACAATTACTAGCATAATGGCCCTTCTTACCACAGCTGAAGCACTCCACATCTTGCTTATTCTTTTTCTTCTGGCCGTCCTTAGCCTGATTCTGCTTTCTCTTATTCTGAGAACCACCTTTGCCTCCACCACTAGCTTGTGGTTTTGGCTCATCTGCGGATGAAACCTCAGTCTTCGACTTAGGGTAGAGACTTTCCGATCTCAACGCTTTCCCCACAATCGATTCAAACGTCTCATCGATGTGGTTAATAAGTTTTTCCCCCAAGTACTGATCCAAACCAGTTATGAATTTCTCATTCTTTTTCTCGGCAGTATCAATAAGAGATAACCCATATTTTGACAAAGTGTCAAATTCAGCAATATACTCCGAGATAGCTCTGCCATTCTGCTTGAGCTCCAAGAATCTCTTAAACAGCATTGACTTCTGAGCAGCTGGAATGAACTTCTCACTGAAGCGAGCTTTAAACTGTTCCCAAGTAATCTGATCTTCAGGAGTAGTTGCCTTTATAGCATTCCACCAATTCATTGCCCGCCCTTGCAACTGACGGGACGCTAGCTTTCTTTTCATCGCATCCTCGATACCCAAATCCTCGAAGATACGTTCACAACTATCCAACCAATCCTGAACATCTGTGGCCGACTCCGTTCCGTGGAATGACTTCCCACCAAGACTAGTATAATCCTTATTTAGCTTGGCGAAGTCGACTCTTGGCGTTTGCACTATTGGACCACCACCATTTCCACCATTGGGAGCTTCCCTCTGCACATCTCTAAGCATCTCTCTCATGAGGTCAGTAAACATCGTCCTCATGTCAGCAGCATTCCCATTATTGGCTCCCCTACCGGCACCTCTAACATATCGGCTCATCGTCAATCTGAAAAAGGAAATGATTAACGACTCCATAGTGGTGCTAGTGCAGTACGACTTCATCCTTATACTACTAATAGTATATATATATATAGATTTTAAAAACCAAAGTAATCACAAATACGCTCTCTCGTATACGTATATTATCTCTCCCTGATAACTTCCCTAGGTTAACTATGCAACCTAGAGCTCTGATACCAAGTGTGACAGCCCGCCCCGCACCAGCCTGCATTTCCTCCGAAAGTGCGCTGTACACATGCCCGACTAGCACAGGACGGACGTCAAGGGAAAGGAAAGAAGAGAATGAACTAATCAAGAAACCTGTAGAATGTCTCACAGCGCATGGAATAAAATATAATAATAACATACCTGACACAAAACAGGCGAGACAGTGCATAAGCTGATAACTAAAATCAACATCAATCATCAAAGCAGCGGAAATCCAAATACAGCTTATTACAATTTTCCAAATTTACTGTCTCTAAGCAAAAGAAAGCTGAAGTAGAAGATACACCAACAATGCCCAAGCAGTGATCTTCAGCAACACAGGGAGAATACTATATATATTACGTGGAAGCCTCCTGCTCGTCTCCGGATCATCTACCCGTGCATCACCAGCTAACCTGTCTCTAGTCTGCTCGTGTGAGCACCCAGAGTAATAAGAGGAGACATAAAACTCTGGGTCAGACATAAAGCCTGGTATGAGCGATAAGCATCTAAACAGAGTAATAACAGGTATACTAAACCATACCTGAACCTGGACCTGCAACCAAAGAGTTAGTACCACATACCGTACAATGCTCTAAGGTGCCATAATAAATAGTATAAGAATACGGGGGTGGGGTGTGCATGTCACAATGATAGCAAGCAAATCATCCATAGCATCCATCCTCACATCTCTCATTCAGTGCGTAAAGCGTACGACATCTACCACTTTGGAACACTAGACAAACTGAGGTAACGACGAATCCCGACTTGTAGAAACCCTGCTGTGACCAAGCCAAACACTTGGAGTCATGACCAAACATTTCAATGACCCACTTCATTGGTCGTAGCCCTTGGTTCTACCGATGCCATAATGGCCCTGAATCCGCCTTCGTACCTCCTACCATAGTGGTCCAAAGCTATAGACGTCGATAACCCCTTGGCACGCGTCCCGCAGCAAAGCCCAACCATGAAGCGAACTCGTTGATTCCCATCTGAATCTTGAGCTCTAACTTCTCATTTGGACTTCCTTTGCATCTCGGGTTTGGTCGAATTGGAGTGGGTCTTCAGAAGAGTTGTCGCGCATTAACAGTCTTAGAATTCGGTTCGGTTCGGTAGTCATCACCTTCATCGGTTCGGGTCGGTCCTCCTTCCTTGTCATCTTCCCATTCGGTTCGGGTCGGGTACTCCACTTCGGGTCGGGTCGGTGTCTTCCTCCGGGTCGGGTCGGTCAGTGATTCTCCCCCCTCCAGATATTGGTTCGGTTCGGGTGTCTCTGCTCGAGTTCGGTTCGGAGGTAGTTCATCCGATCTGATTCCTTCTGTTTGACTTGTTTGCCTGCTCCGATCCGTCCTGTTCCCTTTCTCCGATCCGATCTGCTCTATTGCTCCGATCCGATCTTCTATCCAACTCCAACTCTAAGCAATGGCCTTCCTTCCTGCCAAGCTCCTTCCAGTGACAAGCCCCAATCCAGTTCGGATTCCCTTGGCCAGTTCACTAGTCCGATCCGACCCCTGCTCCGATCCGAACCGGTTCGGGACCTGCACGTTTCTGCAACTTTCCAGCGACTTGTTTACGCCGTTCGACGACGTTTTTGACAAATCTAACTATTCTAATCAATCACAATTCATGTCAAATAGTCATAACAACATAGCAAACTAACCACAAACACCAAAACAATGAATTCGTATGTCAAAATGGATCAAATGTGCCCAAAACCCCTTATTTTCCCTTAAGCATGTTTAAGTAAAACTAATCATAGGATTAACAAAACTTAATCAAATCGAACCAAATTTCTAACAGAGGCATAAAATATTATTTACGAATTTCTAAATATTTTTCCAGAATTTATTAGTGTATAAATTCGCTAATCTTCACTAATTACCCTTAATTAACCGTAATTAGTGTCAAAATGATGCTATCACTCACCTTGGCCACAAATAAAACACCAAATCTGAAATACTCTCTGTTTGGGTCGAATTCCTATGTATAGAAGCAGCTCCAACCTTGCTTTGTTGCTATTTGGCCTTGCTTTGATGTAGTTTAGGCTTAATCTTCACTAAAAATGTGTTTTGGAGTGGTTTTAGAGGATGGAAGCCATTACTAAGGTCTCAAGAAGGTTTGTGGCGGCTCAAAACTGAAATGAAAGTGATAACCTAACCCTAATCAGTCTTCCTATACCTCTAAACCCGAAATTCCCCTGTGGGCCTAGCTGCTAATCACCCGGTTAAGCCCAATTAAGTTGTTTTTCACCATCTGAATCTTGTTTCAGCCATATCTCCCAAACGGTGAGTCCGTTTGACTATTGTGACCACTCTACGGAAAGAGAAACCATCATCCGGAGCCAATGGAAGTGGTATCAGGTCAAAATTCCTTTCCAGTCAAAAGTTATGGCCAAAACAGTGCCAACTAGGGGTAAAATGGTCATTTAAAAATCGGGAAAAATCATGCTCATGGGAAATGACCCCAATAGTCGTCTCCCAAAGTTACACGACCATACGACTTCGTATGTGACAGAAATAAATATTCTACGATCCTATGATGCGTAGAATGCAGGTCTTTACAATATGACCATTCTAGGGTACTTGAGCAAATTCAATGAGCTTTCCTAGTTTGGTTCAGAGCTATTCAAGTTCTGTTGAAGAAGAATGTGAGATTCATTGAAGGTCTTTAAAGAAGGTACAAAAGCAGAGTAACTACGCATGTGAGGCTTCCTTTTGCGGAAATGGTAGAAATGGCTTGTCGGTATAAGTATGTAGATAAACAAGATTCTTTGGAAGATAAAGAGAAAGGGAATTCTGGCAAGAAGAGAAAGTTCACAAATAAGAAGCTAGAACAAGCATGGACGGAGAAAAGCCTAAGGATAAACGGTTAAAGAATGTTAAATGTTTCAACTTCCATAGACCAAGACATTTAAGAAACGATTGTAAATCTCCGAAAAAGAAAAAGAAGACTTGTGATAACATAGAATGTTATAATTGTTACAAAATGGGACATGTAAAGCCAAATTTCCCACCATTGAAGAATTACAAAGTAGCTCATGTCTACAACGTGACAGATGATCTAACAACCTCAGATGGTAGGGGAAGACCAGATGTTTTGGAAGGTGTGCTTACTGTTAAAGATATTCTGATTAAAGTGTTATTTGATAATGGTGCATCACGTAGTTTTATTTGAGTGGTGTGGCTAAAAATTTAAATCTAAACCTTAGTTATCTTGAAGAACCCATTTCCGTTAAAAACCCAATAGGAGGCTCCATCGGTCTTTGTCTACGTTGTAGAGTGCATGTATCTTATTCCCACTTCCGATTCCCCTTCGATTTGATTTTCATGGATTGTATCGAACTTGATATTATTTTTGGGTTGGATTGGTTGACTCAATATGAAGTTGATGTTAAATGCGCTGAAAGGATCTTTAGAGCGAAAATATATTTGGAAATTTTTTAACCATACCGTATGAAGATCCAAATTTAGGTAGGAATGCATTTTGTTCTGCTCTCGATATTTCCCCCACCGCCATAGAATTCATTCCAGTTGTTAAGAAATATCCAGATGTGTTCGTAGAAGTAAAGAGCCATCCTCCAAGAAGGGAAACTGATTTCATAATTGATTTAGTTCTAAATGCAAGGCTGGTTGTGCATGCAATTCGGAGGATGTCGTTAAAGGAAAAGAAGTTCAGAAATCAAACTCAGCAACTTTTATGGAAGGGTCTGATCAGGTCAAGTCTCGAGTTTGGGATCAGTAATGGTATTCGTTCCGAAGTCCAACGGTACCCTCAGATTATGTGTGGACTATTGTGACCTTAATAAGCAAACTATTAAGAATAAGTACCCTTTTCCCCGCATTGACGATTTGTTAGATCGCTTGAATGGAGCTTGAATATTCTCCAAGATGGACCTAGATACAAGTTTTCATTAGCTAAGAATTGATAAAGAGTATGTTCCTCTAGCAGCTTTTAGGGGGCGGGATTTATTTTATGAATGGTTAGTAATGCCCATCGGATTGGGCAACACCCATGCTTATTTTGTTAATTTGATGAATCAAGTGTTTCGAGAGGTGTTGAATAAGTCTGTGCTAGTTTTCGTTGATGATATCCTTATCTTCTCTAAGACGAAGGAAGAGCATGCGAAGCATTTGGAACAAGTATTGGAGATTCTAAGAAGAAATATATTGAAGGCAAATAGAACAACTAAGAGACTTACTCAGTTGTATGTGAAGGAAGTTGTTCAACTGCATGGAATACCCAGCAACATTGTTAGTGATCGAGAACCAATCATCACCAGTAAGTTCTGTGAAGCATTTCAGTCAGAATTGTGGACAAAGTTGAATCTTAGCACTACTTACCATCCCTAAACGGATGGAAAGACTGAAAGAGTGAATCAAGTTTTAGAAGACTTATTGCGAGCATGAATCCATGATTTCGATGGATCATGGGAAGATCACTTGCATCTTGTAGAGTTCTCGTATAATAATAGATTCCAAGCAAGTCCAAAGATGTCACCATTTGAAGCATTGTATGGTAGACCTTGCAGATCTCCTGCATTTTGGATAGAATCTGGTAATCGATTTGTGTTAGGTCCAGATATGATCCTTGAAGCCATAGATAAAGTGGACTTCATTAAGAAGAGGTTGAAGGAAGCTCAAAGCTAACAGACAAGTTATGCAAATTCTAGAAGGAGAGATTTGGAATTTGCAGTTAGCGACCAAGTATTCTTGAAAGTTTCTCCATTAAGAGGAGTTATCATATTCGAGAAAACAGGAAAGATATTGCACAAATATATTGGTCCATTCCCGATATTGGAGAAGACTGGAACTCTGGCTTACAGGATCCAGCTACCAGAATGATTATCCAGAGTGCATGATGTTTTTCAAAGAGACAGCACAAGAGGACTTAGAGATCACCATAAATTTAGCAGTTCGAAGAAAGCCGATAAAGATAATTGGCAAAGAGGTAAAAGAACTGAGAAACAAAAGGGTGAAGCTTGTTAAAGTGTAGTGGAGCGGAGATCCAAGAGCTTGTAAATGGGAAACAGTGGATATCATTAGCAAGGCTTATCCAAGGTGCAGAGTGTATAACTCTAATTAGATCTTCTGTGAGAGGTGAACTTATTTCTATTTTGTGATTTCGATTTCAACTTTACTTTCATCCAATTTCGGGGATGAAATTCTTTTAAGTGGGGATGACTGTAACAACCTGAAATTTTGAAACAGTTTAAATACGATTTTTAAATTAATTTTATAAGGATTTATGGTCGATTTTTGTAATTCAATGATTTGATGTTGTTCCATAACTTTACAAACAAACATTTTTTGTAACGATCTCAGAATTCAACGAAACCAATTTTATCGGATCCACGATGTTGAAAAATGATAGGACTCCAAATTTCAAATTTTATGGAGTTACCATGTGGATGTGCGAGAAATTAACGTGTACCGGGTCAATTAGTCAAAATTAAGTGAAAACGCAATAAAAAAATAAAATAGGTGGTCAAACGTACTCCAAATTCAATGGGACCTGTTCTTTTACATTCAGAATTACGATTTGTGTTAGAATTCAAAATTTTGTGACAAATGGAATTAACGTGTAACCACATGAGTGATAGAAGCAGGGTTGGGGTTGAACTAAAACACTTTCAACCATTAACAAATGCCTTAAGCACAAAAACACCAAACGAGGATTCAACGAACCCACGCCCTAGGGCCACATGCGCCAGCCTCCCCCTCCTCCTTCCCCTTGGCCATGACCTCTCCTCCCCCTTAAAACTTTAAAAACCCTCCTTTAACACAAATTTGCAATTACACCCTTATTAAACCTCCCATTGCTTCCATGCCTCATGCCTTGGTCCCGAAAGCCTACACGAGCCCCCTTACCTTGCTCCACATAGACCCCACATCCCAACAACACCTCCCTGGACCCCGTATCCCCTCTCGTTTACTCCGTAAACCCAGGTCCGCAACCGTTTATACATCCGTCAAGGTTAAAAACCCCGTAGCCACCAAAATATGCCTAGTTAGCTTCCAACAAAATTTGTAGGGGCCGGTGAAGTGTCGTAGTCATGTGAGAGTGTTCGCAATCCATTCGTGTAAAAGATTGATGTAGTGGAACTCATAGTGAAAAATCGAAAGTCCTTAAAGGCTAGTTAGCGATTAACTGTTATTAGTTAATTAATTTGATTTTAGTGATGATTATTAATTACGCAAGCTTTTTATGATGTTATACAATGTGTAGTATGCTAAAAATATCATTTTTACTTGATATATGTTCATTTGTTTGGGTATATGACATTTAAATACAAGCAAGGTTGATTGGGAAAAGTGTTTGAAACATAATGATGTTTGGAAAGCAGTTCACAAATTACTGCGTATTGAATGTGATGTGACCCTCATTTGGGTATTGGTATGATAATTGATATATATATATCCCATTGATTGATTGCGGTTAATCTGTTGATTAACAAACTCATATGCGCATTATTGATTTAAGGCTTATATGGTGAATTCGACTTTGTATGCAGATTGGATGTTGTTTGATGGTTGATTTAGTATTATATGATACATTGAATGAAAATGACAATAATTGAGATTATTGGTCCATTGGTTAAGTCTCTCTCAATAAAAAATTTAGTGAATATTTTGTTAATGTAATAATAGGTTGAAAATAAAAGTTGGAATTTGACGTTTGATTTTGGATGGACACCAAGGATTATAAAATATCGATGAATACTGAAACAAATTGATTTGAATTAATTTTCATCTATTTATGGCGTGTTCAAGTTTTATTTTTAAAATGAATAGTAACCGATAAAAGTGAAGTTCAGTTAGGATATCTAAGATGAGTTTTAAAAAACTTCCTTTACAAAACTTTCTTATTTATTTTTATTACGAGTGTCAGGAAATTTGAATTAAAAATGATGAAGCTGGAAAAATAATATTATTTTAATCATTTAAAAATTATTATAATATTTAAATATTGAAATAATTGATTTTGAAGTTGGAAAATTAAAATTTGACATCTCAAAATTATTATATTTTTTATATAATAAAAAATGTATTTTTGAGGCTATTCGACATAATTTATCATATACATCGATTTATGGTCAGAATAGAACTCGTTGCGTAGCGGTATTCGCGAACTTCGACCTGTAATTTTAAACTGATGTTCCCGAAGATCCGACTATCGGATTTTCCTGAAACTAGAACCTCAGGTTCGTATTGAAAAGAGCTTTCAAATGATAATGAGAGTTTTAAAATTTAGTAGTTTTATTTTGTGGAATGTTCAATTTAAATTTTAATGAAAACAACGCCATAATCAATAATGGCATGTAATTAAAACTGATTAATATGGACTATATTTATATGAATAAAAATAGGGAACAATCATTTTAAATTATTATAAATGATTTTGAAAGGGTTTAAACCAATTATATATGGTTTTATTTGGTTAAGTGTAATTTGGCTATTTGAGTAGTACCTTTTATAACGAATTTTCTGAATTATTTTGAAATAAGAATTCATATTCGTAAATCAAATTGAATTCTTAAGTAAACCTTTTTATTAGATTAAAATATGATTTTTGGATAGCCAAGTAACCTAACCAAGTTGAGAATAAGATTTCAAATCTTATGAAATGAATACTAATTAAAGGAGTCTTAATTGGTGGAATGATAATCCGATAAGGATTTTATTTTGGTGATAATTATTCGAAAAGATAGTGATTCAACCCATTTTGAGTAATTACTCGATGATTAAAGGTTGAAGACATTAAAGATGGTGGAAGACAAGGAATTTTCACATTGAATAGACTGCTTGCTGATGCCCTCGATATGGGTAGCTCCCTTAGAAGGGTTGTAGTAGCAGTGATCCGTACTTACTTATTGATTGTCCGGATTCGCAATGGTTTCTCTCCTTAATTTGACAAGGAATAAGGTACCTTTGGTTTCATTCAAACCTAGAACGAACTTGTAAATGTGTGGTATATTTGACATTGTATTCCATAATAAACGATCAGTTGCTATTGATGATATATCTATGGTGGCGGAGAATTTATTCTTTTAGCTTAACACCCTTCTTTGAGGCATATGAACTCAAAGGTTGTATTATTAATAGAAACTGAACTTTTGTGTGAATTGACAATGTGGCATATTGAGTGCTACTGGTAGATAGATCAAAGATTTTGTTGAAAAGCAGAGCTTTGTTGTACATTGACTCACGGGTCTCACATCCTGGAATGAGCCGAAAACGGGATGAAGGATAGTAGAGAGGACATGTGTTTTTCTTCTAGCTAAAAGTGGTGCTATGGTATGGAGCCTAGGAAATTTGCTTATGTGGATATTGGAATCAGGGCGCCTCAGATGATGGTCAAATACGACCGGGGAACGTTATATTAAGGTAATTGTCCAAATCACCAGAAATGGGTGGGTCGGCTCTGCCGCTCCAAGGGATACATGTTGTTTTCCCTAGAACATTTGGATAGAGATGTTTCAAGTTCGGATAAGGAAGATCTTTTGCCTTGGTTCATGATGAAATCCAATTTCCAATGAGAAACTTCACGTTTTCAGTTGTAAACCTATATGGCGACATAGTAGGATGGGGTATCATGCCATCTAAGATTGATATATTTATTTTTGAAAACTTAAACACTAATAATAATATCAAATGATTTTCTCATATCGAACATTTTTGGCTATTATAAGGTAAAACTCTATCCTCCGGCATGCGCTTGCATTGTGTGATGGGACATGAGTCTTATAATGGTTTCATTTAAAAAAATTATGCTATTTTATGCATCGGCATTCGTGTTGTAATGACCCGAAAATCCCTTCCTTTCGAATTGACTGTAAACCGCACAGGTTTGATCCAAAACGACAAAAATTACCGAACTGCTATGGGAATACAACACATCTGAACAGAAACAAAAGAACCTTTTATTGCTATTACAACAATTTTACATCAGAGAAAAGAAGTATCAGAGTACATAAATTAAAATAATACATAGGACAAATATAATTACATTCAACGGAAGATTTTTAAATGTACTGGACCCAGCTTTAGCTTCAACCCAAAATCTTGCTCAATAAAATATCTGCAAAACCAAAACTACTAGCTGCCCATGTGGAAAATATAGGCACCCATAGTTTAGGTGAAAACGATAAACTCCGGGTCAGTCATGGGACTGGTGTGAGAACAAAAACAGTAATTATACTTTATTTTAAAAATAAGGCATATCACGGGACCATGCCACATAACATGAAACGGGTTTCCTACATATAAATACCAATCACAAACCAATCGCAATGCCTTTTGAAAAAGACTTAATCCCATCACATAATGCAGCGCAAACAAGAGGAGAGAGTTTTACCTTATAATAGCCAACAATGCTTGATAACTAAAAATTCTCTTTTATTATTACTAGTGCATAGTGTAAAAATCGTTTTTACAAATAAGTATATCAATCATAGCAGACGTAATGTACTACGACTACATACATAGGTTATAATTAAAAACGTGAAGGCTCCTATTGGAAGTTACGTTCCATCAATGCCCGAGGCTTTCTTGACATCGCCGACGGGTGCCCGAAGACTCAGATTGTAACAACCCTGATTTTTGGAACAAATTTATTTGTTTCTAAATGATTTAATGGATTTTTAATGTTAAAATAAATTATTTTAATAAATAACAACTTGAAATTTATTTTAAAACGCAATAAGAAAGTATAAATTTAATTAAAACGAACTCAAAATGGTGCACGGTAGTTTGAAAATTTGATTTTGAACTTTAAATGAATACACAGAATTCAAAATATCGGATTTCAGTGAAGCCAAAAACGTTAGAATCTATTTAACAGTATCTTTCTAACGAATGTAAGAAATTTAGATTTTATTTTATAAATTATAAGTTATGTCCAGTTTAAATTTTAGAATGGTCGTTGTGGATATATATATATATATATATATATTCATATAAGTTTTAATATATATCTAGCCTTAAAAATAGTCATTTTGCAAATGACCCCCATTTTCGATGAAACCACTTTTGTTGGATCCGGAATGTCAAACTATTGTTAGGTTTAAAATTTCAAGTCATTTGGGATTAATATGTGAGTGTGGTAAATTTAAACGCGTATTGAATTTCAGTTTAAATTTAATAAGCTAGTTAAAATATCATTTTTCAAATAGTCTCCAAATTCGATGAAATTAATTTTGTTAGGACTGTATCGCAAAAAATAGCTAGATTATAATTTCATAATTTTTGGAGTCGGTATGTGGCCCCGGTAAATAAAAAATGTACGTTCAAATTCAATATTGACCATTTTATTAATTTATATTTTAATTTTGACAAAAGCTGATCGAAACAGTCGAATTGGCTTACGAAACATATTCCATTAAGTCTAGAGTGGGGGTATTTGGTTAGGGCCGACAGTCGTTGGGGTTCGTTTGGAGTTTGGAATCTTATCGAGATAATTGGTAAATTAATTAATAAAAAATATGATATATATATATATATATTGACTTTTGGCAACCCTAATCCCATTTCAAATTTCAGTGTCGCCAGTTCTATATAATGGCCAAAATTTCATGATAATTTTCTCCCTAAACCTCGTAATTCGTTCATCAATATTCAAAATGTTCAGAAGCAAGATCGAAGAGCTCGTTAAGATCCATAAGATGAGCGATTGTGATGGAATTTTCATTTTATTTTGTTCGATTTGGGGTCTCGAAGTTCGCCGGTTCGAGGGTGTTTTCATGATGGATGTGGAGGCCGATTTCAGCCAGGGCTAGGCAATGGTTGAGTCCGTTGGAATCGTGACGACTTGGTGGATCGTGTTCAGGTTGAGTATGGGAGGCGCAGGGCTGATTATTTTTGTGCGTGCAAAGGTTCCAGCGAACCAGGAAAAATCATACGATGGAAGAAGGGTTTAGGCCGCTTAATGACATAGTTAATAATTAAAAAGGGTAATTAGCGATAATTGTAGTATTAGTTAAAATACATATATTTATTTAAATTGTTAAACTTAGAATGTCCATATCTTATACATACGGACACAGATTTAGACAAACTTAAGTCCGTTGAAATCGTGAGGACGAACACTACAACATGGAACTGACCAGAACAAAAACAGAGCAAATTGAATTTTAAGCTAAATTAAATGTTTGATTAATTTGGTTTAAAAATAATATCATCAATTAAAGACTGATGGAGTGGAAACCAATAGTGAGAATTCTCTCACTCAATTTATATGTACAGTTATTTTTTTATAATTGAGTATATATTTATTGCCTGTGATTGCAATATTTGTTTGGTGGTTGATGGTTGTTTACAGTTTTAATATTATTATCATTATTAAAATGTGAAAATACTCGTTGTTAATAAAACATTTATATTATGCAAGATGTTCACATGGACTGTGATGTAAACCCCACACGGGTATTGGGACGATAATTTTACACATTGCCCAGTTATTTGTTAATGATTGAAAATGCCACATGGGTCTGGGATGATAATTAATTCATATCTCCCTTGGATTTAATTGAATGTCAATCGATTGATTGGTAGACTTTTATAAGCGTTATTTAATTATTTAATGCTTATACAGTTGTAAATTGCACTCTAGATGTGAAATGTATGTTTAGTAGTTGTTTATCGCAATTTTTGAAAACATGCGATGTATGGAATCCATATAAATAAAATTATATAATAATTGATTTAGTCTGATTCCAATTCAGAAATAACGAATATTTTAAGTATAATATTCAGAGAAGAATTAGAATATGATTTTGATGTTCGATTTTGGATGGACACAAAAATATTGAAATATGGAAGTCGGGTTAAGTATATACGCCATTTTAACTCGAACAGATTTGTTTGTCGAATTAATTCATTTTATAATGAATATCGAAAAGATTTAATTTCCAAATTAGATATTTCGAAAATATTATTATTTTTGATTTTATAATAATATTGATTGTTCAATTTTGATTTAAAATTGAAAAGGAAGTTGAAATAGTTTTAAAAATGAATTTATGAACGATTTATAAAATACGTTTTAAATGAAAATCGATGAAATATATTATATATATTTATATGGCCTAAATAGAACGCGTCGTGCAGCGACCATTCGCGAGTTTCGACCATTGACTTCGAATTGACATAACGGGAGATACGACCGTCGGATTCTCCTAACCCGAAACCATTGGGTTCGTATCGAAAAGAGATTTCGAAAGATGATAAGAGATTTGAAATCTAACGGTTAGATTTTAAACTATGTCCAACCAGCTCTGGAAAAGGTCGCTATGAATGCAGTTTGTTGGCCGATATTGGAAACTGACTGTAAGGGCCTTACTAAAATTATTAAAAATACGAATAAATTATGCAAAATCATAATAAATGATTTGGAAAGATTTTTGATGAAATATTCCATGTTTGAAAAGATAAAAGATAATAAGTTGTTTTGAAACTTGAGATAAAAACTGAAAAGAATGGAGATGGTTTTAATCTAACTAGAATTTTCCAATGTATGAATTGGAATGGATTGGATTGGAAATAAACTTCGGAATATTTCGATATTGGATCCCGTGATTATACGGTTATCGTTGTGGAATTTGGAAGTTATAGATATCGTTATTCCTAATACGATATTCATTGGTTTAGAATTTGATGTTGAATATTAGCCGATATAATTTCTATTCTGAGCATTGTATTTAATATCCAATTGGACTTTGGATTTTTCGTGAATAGTATCTTCAATAACACTGTTCTAAAACCCAGTTGAGAAAAGAATAAATCTTCTAATTAAGATTTAGCGAAGTTTTACAATTAATAAATTTAATTGGAATTGAATTGAAATTGGATTTTGGGTTTATTGTGAACTGTGTTTTAAACAACATTAGTTCTTAAACCCAATTAACAATGAAAATGTGATTTGGAATTTATAAATCTTTTTATTATGATTTAATGGAAAATTTCCAAAGTAAAGTTTTCCAATTTAATATATTAAATTGAAATTGAATGGAATTCGATTTAATATTCTAGATGAACTTCTGTAAAGGGAGGCCATTACTATTTATGGAATTTAAAAGGCTTTGTCGCTATTCCGCTTATAGTATTAGTCTGATACGGAAATTTATATCGATTATATACTATTATGATTTCCATGAAGATTCCATTTTGATGGAAGATGGTTTTGGGTTTATCGTGAACTTTGTTTTAAGTGACATTGATTCTTTAACCCAGTTAAAGCCGGGATTAATTTTCTAAAAGTTCAGAAATCATTAAGTAATTATTTTTTAGATTACAACTAAGTTGGAGTTTTAATGAATCTTTAATTAGATTGTAATGCGAATGAGGTAATTAAATTTACTGAATTTTAGAAATGATCGAGAATGGAGTATTACCAGTTTTACTCCACGTGATAGTTAAATCTTCAATTAGATTCGAAATGTGAAATGGTAACTAATTATACAGATAAAACAGTGGGTGTCAGATATGGAGTACTACCAGTTTTGCTCCATGGGATAAATAAGTTAGGATTGGGATAATAAAATAAATGATTACTTCGATATGGCTGGATAATTCCGACTAGTTTGATAAACCTTAATTTGGTTTAAATTGTGAAAAGAATATTCTGGAATAGAATGAGGCGTATGATGTGTTATTATAGCACTTGATTACAAGATACGCTAGTTATTCAAAAAGACTGGGTTTAACCCATTCTGAGTAACTGATACGACGACTAAAAGTCGAAGAAGACAGTGGTTGAAGACCAGAGATCTTCACATCGTTTGGATGATTACTGATGTCTTGATTGGGCTGTACACCCAAGACGAGGTAATAAGTGGTTATCATCCAGAGTACTTGGAGATCAACCGGATATGTGATGGCCTCTCTCCTGTATTCGACATATGAGACGAGGAATAAGGTGCCTCCAGTTTCGTTCAGACCCAGAATGGACTTGCAAATGGATTGTATGCCTGACGTTGTATTCTGCACTGTATTCGTTGATCTCTGCTAAATATATATCTATTTGGTGGTGGAGAATTTATTCTCTTGCTTAACACCCTTCTCTGATAGGTACAAGCTTAGATGTTATATATTGGTAGAAATCAGTGGTATGGTATGGAATGACAATGTGGCATGCTGAGTTGCATGGATCAAGGCTTTTGTTAAAAAGTAGTGCTTTGTGGTTGATGATCAAAGCACATCTTTAAGTAGCACAGCTTTGTGTATAGCGATAATTCGCGAGCCTCACACCCTGGTGTGAACCAAAAACGGGAGAGGACCTCAGGGAGGATAAGAGTTTCTTTCTAGCCAAGAGTGGTATCATGGTATGGAGCCTAGACTTTTTACTTATGTGGATGATGGATAGCGAGGTACCTCGGATATGGCCAACTAAAAGGCCTTTGATGGTGTTAGCCTGCTGTGTGACCAGGCTACCCAAAGCTCAACTGATCGGCATTAATTGGAAATCACTTAGATGAAGTGATGGGACATTGGTGAAAATTCAACATTGCATGCACATAAGACCAGACTGGATCAGGATATTCAGATCGAATGGGATATTCGGCTCGGATCGGATGTTTGGCTCGAATGGAAGCCATATGACTTTACCAACATAGCAGTCCAACGGGTCAAACAAAGATAAAGGAGATCGGTTCGTTTCAGAGGTCAATCGCTCGATCCTTTTATACGCACAAGAAGACACAGGTCCAACAAGTGAATATCATATCGGATCAGAAGTCCAATAACCAATCCCATCAATGCCTGAAGTAGCGTGGCGTCCTGCCATTGCTAACTTAGATCGGTTCGGAGCCGACCTGAACCCCTGCCTTCTGCTCTGAAGCGGTTACACATTACGTCATGAATTTCACGCCTAAAAAAGGTGATCAAATGCCACATGTTTCTCATGAAATGAAGCCCAGTTCCCCATGTTTTCCACTACTTTCGTTGTCTCCCTGATGCCGCCACGTGGCCACTCACCCCCAACCAACTCTCTTTCTATATATACATGATTTCACACATAGTTAAGGGGACTTTTTTTTCTTGAAAGATCCATGCCTGTCAGCCGAATTCCTTCATAAAAATACCATTTCCTCCAACAGAATCCATTAATTCGGAGAGATAAATTCATTGTAATTGAGTACTTGAGTGATTCAAAAACTTGTAATTGTAATTGTCTAATCATTTGAGAAACTATGAAGTGGATGTAGGCTCGTTAACGCCGAACCACTATAAATCTCGTGTCTCTGTTTGATTCTATGTTTTAGATTATATTCTTCGTTATTCTCTATAAATCCTAGATAATTGGGTGTTAGTGCCATTTTTTGGTCTAACATTTTTGTGCTTTCACTGAGAAATGAAGATTCTCAGCGTTTTGGGATTCTCTAGTCTACTTATTGGATCGCCAAGTCCAATGAGGAAATCCTATGAATTCTATTGACTTTGCAATTATGGAAATCACTAGAAGTGAAGTTACCACCATGCCATATAGAAGCAATCGTTGAAGATAAAAACCAGAGTCCAACAAAGCCTCTGGATCGGATGTAGATGAAGAGCAGACCAATATCCCTGTGGGGGTCAAATCGAGTCCTACTCGACCTGAAAAAGAACCTCCGACCCGAACCCAAAGGGGAGATCCGAACTGACCAGCTGATAACGCTCCGATCCGGATCGGAGGAGCTTGTACGATCCGACCCAACCTGAAGGCGAACCCGAACTGTGATTTAAAGGCAAATTCCTATCCGACCTGGAACGGTTGTTTTTGGGAAAAAAATACATTTTTCAGATCATTTCAGAAAAGGCTTCACCTTCCAAAATCGAAAAAATCGTGCGGTGCGCACATTTTCGACCTAACTGGTTAGGTCGATCGCCGCCGGGACTGTGGGGCCCCAGACCCCCACCGGCGCTACGCCCGGACCCGTTGACGGCCTCGCCTTCGGCGCGGCGTACATTTTAGCCAATAGAAGATATGAAAGATTGTCAATGAAGATTAAATGGATAGTCTGTGAATATCCTAGTAGATAGCAACGATTGGGATTCTTCCCAGAGCCATGACACCTACTTACGACAGTAAGCCAATGAGAGGAGCTATCGATCAGATTCAACTTGCTATCAACAATAATATATGAGACAATGATTGTCTCCTAGCAGCTTCCTCTTCTACAGCTCCGATGGTGTATAGATTTCACCGACACAACTGATGTTGTTCCCTAACGACTAGTGACCACCTTATTTATGTGACTTAAACTTGTCCAATCGGCGGAGCATCGAATGACGGTTATATGGAATTGTCCGAGCACTAATCCGAAGATGATTCATATGATCTTAATGACCATGATTGTCAATAATGGGATACCAGAAAGCAGCTAAGAATCGTAACATCCTGAAGCTACACTTCAATCATATATGCTGTGATGAATGAAATATAACTTGAGGTTCACCTCTCGAAGAACTTGGCTAACCTTTGCAATGGCTATTTGATGTCAATAGCACAGAGGAAGACTGATTTCCATCGAATAAGGGTTAGGTCAGCATACTTTGGTGCCCAGGGTTAGGTACTAGTTGAACCGCCACATGCCATGATTGCACCTATGGATCCTTTCCCGGATTATAGCAACTTGACTGCTCCCCAACCACCGTATGACCTTGGTCAAGGAATGAGAGATTGAGATTAAAGCAAATATGAATCAACCATTAGTTGTTTGCTTCTTATTTCCGTTGTGACATAACGCATGAATATTACTTAAAGTCTCGCAAACTATGTTGTCGTATTCAAGCTTATCCGATCAATGTCTAGACCAACTGGCTCCAACAAAATTCAGAACTTACCTAGTTTCTGTTGCCAAAATTCCCAACCAAAGCTAGAGTGGGAATGGTCCATGGTGACTAAGTTACCAGAAGATCCTGCAATTTTCCTAAGTGGAATATGCTACACATTTGAGATGGAACCTAAATACGCTTCCCCTCCTGATGAGATGAAGTGCGAAGGAGGCATCGACTTAGCAAGCAAAGGAAACATCACATAAAGAGTTCCCCGATGATCTGCCCAAAGATAGAGATTTCAGAGAAGATGAAGATTCGGGATGCAGGAGGGCGACATCTAACGAAGAAACTGCCCAAATATTGAAAAGTTCACTTACAGTTTGTTGATTGCCTCAAGAAAACTCCACCACTATTTCCAAGTTCATATACTTATGATACACATTGATTGGCCAATACCACAGGTCCTACAATGACCCGAGGCATCTGAGTGATCGCTCGAACGAAACATCAAGCTGAACCAGTTTGATCTCAATTCCCTCCTAAGAAATCCATACAGGGGCAAACTTTACCCGACTTCATCGCCGAGTTTACTGTTCCTGAGGAGGATGTGTTAGATGAAGGAGATGGCCCCTCAAAATGAAAGATGAAAATCAAGCACCCAGAAGTTGTGTATAGACGGTGCAAAGAATAATCGACAGTCTGGCGTCGAGTTGTATTGATTCAAAGGAAATTCAAGATGAAGGGACTACGACTCAGAGCTTACTTAGAATGGGTAGAAGAGCTGTTTGATGGATGAGGACATTTCAACATGTCTCATATTCAGCACCCAGAAAATTAGAAAGCAAATTACCTGGCCAAGTTAGAAAGTTCCGACAATCCAGAAGAGATGAAGATAATCCTAATCAAGACACTGCAAACTCCGACCATTGATCAGATGGAAGTTGATCCAGTGTTGAAGACCAAACCCGAAAGAGATTCATGGACAACCCCCATAAAGAATTTCCTGTAGCACAGACTGCATCCATCAAGGAGAAGTGAAAGGAGTACCACCGTTCGTTATGTCTCAAGATATGACAAATAAGGCGACATTGCTTATTTCCTTTGGAAGGTTGTCCTAAGATTGACAGCAACAATTCATATTGCTGAATATGCCATCTTGAATGATTAGACAAAAGAACTCATCAGCTTCCCACTATATGGGAGATGTACATGAATGAAGCCTCTGACGAAAGATGTCTCGGAGTTAGAAAACGAAGATTCACAATTCCACTCCATTGATCGATTATCCGCCAAGTAAGACATGCCCCAAATGTTGGGGACAATAGGAGGTTCAAGCATGGAATGCTTGTGATTACATCATCTAATTCAATGCTGATACATTATAAGCCAGCATGACCGATTGCCTCAGTTTTTTCCAAAGAGTGGCAAATTAAGGGCTTGGAACACTTAAGCCTAGATGCTGATTGATTGTTTGTGTATAAGCTTTTATCCCAGGCATTGGATCAAAGGCATATCTGCAGACGGATGAAGTATGTTTATCCTAATGGCTCCCACACCAACTTCCTAACATGGAAGGGGCTAAGTTCCTGTAAACATGGACCTATTTTCAACCATTTTTTTACTTCATAGCACGAAAAGTGCGAAGTTTCTCTAGCCATAGATCTATTGTTTTCCTGCCAACTATCGTCCTAGCACCAATATGATGATATGCTATTATTAGTGGTACAGACGTGACTCCCTGACACTCAATCCTTGTCTTTGGCATGTGGGCAAGAAGGCGATTCAAAGGAGCTACAACCTCGTCATTCGCTTACAGTGTTTACCTAGATGCCTTTGTCGCTCCAAGACAAGCCATCCCCTAGCAGAGATTAGACAAGGAAAAATGGACCTACAAAGAACCTACAGTGCCATTTTTGCTTCGAATGATACTCATTCCTTTAAGAGGATTACTCATTAACCATGACTCTTATATTTTCATGCATTATAAGTTATTGATGTAATTGACTCATATGAATTAATATGTGGATGGTGTAGGTACCTCGGTTTTGACATCGATCAGACTTCTAGCACCTGCATATGGAGTTATGGAATAAACCCATAACGGGCTCGACTGAACTGCTCGTACACAAAGCCACGCCCTTCGCCTGAAAGGGGTTGTATAGCTCAAGGTGGATCCAAGAAGACCATCCACTCCTTGGCTCATGCATGGCAGAGCTAAAGATAATTATGCATTGACTTTTGCATTTCAAAGTCGGAATCCGATTTTAGATGGATACAGTTCGACCGTCTACATGGCTCGATCCTATTGTTGACACCACCAGATTACATGAATCCAAATGAAGGAGGCAGCACTGCCCCTTGATATGCTTACTTTCAATTATGCGATCTACTTTTACATGCTTCCTGAGTTCTTGACATGACTAACTCATGCAATATGAATGATGAAGTTGTCCAAATTTCGATGCCAATCACTCCTCTCATAGATTGAATGGTGGAACACAAAGATTTGGCAAGTGTAGCCCAACCACTTGCCCGATAATGTACATCCGCCAGAGCAAAGCGAGAAGTATGGATTAAAATCGAGTTCAAGAACGACACTCGAGCCGGCAGAATCCCGCTCTTGGGATTAGAGCGCATAAGGAAAGTCGGGGTGAATGGCATGATCGTTCGCCTGATTAACTCTAACTCTCATGATTCGAGAGAGATTATAAAGGACGGGAACACGACGTCCCCAAGGCGTGATGGTGCATCCCGACTAAAGACCTCCTTGATTACACTCTAACCTGGGCATACGTCAGGAGAGTATAAAGGTGACAAGATTGAGAACCGAAGGCAACAGGCTCCTACCCCACTGAAGGATTGGGGATAAGATTGAAAGCTGAGCCGATGTCCCCTGCGGAAAGATTGGGGGCAACGCAATGACGAACAAGCCCTGACTGGGCACTTTAGCCATGATTGATTGGGGGCACACACACATCACCACCCCTTAGATAAATTCTATATGATTTGTTAGATACTATTTGATTGTAGGGATTCTGAATTGAAACCCTTATTTGATTATGATATGTTTTATTACATACTACTTATAGATTTGCTTTGTTTACAGAGTACATGCTTGTACAAGCTAACATGACAAGAATGCGAGGGCCGCACTCGCAATAACCATAGCAGGCCAGTGGAAAACAAACAAAGGGCCATGTCCAGAAGGCTGGCACTGATGCCCAATGCTAAATTTCCCATGCGAATCAAGGCAACAAACGAAAGGAGGCCTTATGAGTGGATTGTTTAATAATGTGTCACACGACTTAAGGCAACGACCGAAAGGAGGCCTTAAGAGTGATATATCAAATCAGCATACACACCCATGTGTGACTAGCCATAGCCAAAGTGTAACGAAAAGTGTTACCTCGCAAATACACTAAATGGAAAATGCGATAACGTGAGCACTTGGATAACTCAATCACTTAAGCTTTGAAAGCAATATCTCTTTTCCATGCATCAATGTATAAATTTGAAAGGGATGTGATACAACTACCGATCTTTCGCCGTTACCCCTGAACTGGGGGCATGTTGTTGAAAATATTTACAAATGGCATAACTTATATGTCTGTGTCTAACTTATACCTAGATCTTGATTGGCCGCTTGAGGACCACAGAATGGATGCAGAGTGAACGTCCATTAGCTAGTCCCGACAGACTTCATGATTAAAAGATCCCGGATAAGGGGGCATGCTATTACTTTGATTTATAGCTTGCAAGGAAGCTGATTGCTTGATACTCCGACCTGAGGGTTAACAAGATGGAAGATAGAATTTTCTTTCATGCTGAGTATGTTGGCACAGGTGGCACTAGGAACGAGATGATTCGGAAAGACGAACTTCTTCGGAAGCAACATAAAATGATGGGCAACTTCTATACTTGGATAGATGGAAGGCTGAGAAACTATGGCTTACTTGCCGAAGCAAGCATCGTGGAGTTCAAGCGACAACGAATTTGGCTCAAACACTCCCCGCTCCGCGGTTCAGATCGCACGAGACTCTAGGACAAATTGGTAATTATGATCATCCTCCTCCTAGACATGTATAACACATAACTTCTGACCGTAACGTTTTGGCTAAAAACGGAGGCAATGCAAGAACCATTTGAAAATCAAACGGAGTCTGATCAACCTCTGTTCTAATTCAGATGAATGCTTCAAATCCAGCTCAATTTCAACACGAAGCTCCCCATTCCTTAATGCAGGGGGAAAAAGGGAGTGTTTGAGGAGAGTATAATCTGACCTTATCGCCACCCGACTTCGATCCTCAGAGTTTGGATGGGAGACCAAGGACTAACATGAGCTGGACACGGACAAATCATTTTTACATCAAACTCCAACTTGCAACTTGATGAGGGAGTATGAATTCAGAATAGACATGGATTTGATGCTTATTACTTAGCGAAAACCCCGTGGATGGGAGCACGGGAGATTTGACTATCCGCATACTTTATGCACGTTTACCATCATCGAAGTTCCGCAAGATCCCAGACTTTAACCATATGAATGACTCCTCAAGACTAACCCACATACATCCGAGCAACGGATCACCATCCAGAATTAAATGACAGAAGCCTGATTGACAGCTATTACATATGCGAAACCAAGATGCCAAAGACTGGCTTCCGCCAACTTCAAAACTTAATGCTGGGGACACCAGCGCTAAATTGCATAAGAGACGACAACTCCTCAAAGATGAACGCCGAATTACCAACGTTAATTGGTACTTCACCAGAGGTGGCACACCTCAATGGCGATGTGAGCAACATCAAACAAAATTCTTAAACACAAGACATCAGGGACTTCGGCAATCCCTCGCACTTCAAGCTACCATTTCTGGATCTTGACTTACATTGTTGCTATACAATTTTGGTGGAATGTCAACCATTGGAATGCTTCGGTCACCAACTTGACTAAGTAGTCAAAGGTCCACATCTATCGACCTAAGAACGTCATGTTACTCATTTCAATCAAACAGAGGTCCATAGAGACCCTGTATGCATTCCTTGAAAATTTTATAGTAGTAGTGGCATAGATAAATCGACATGGACCATCTATGGTGTTAATAGCAGCAGTATCCGGTATTTTGGATAACTCGGACTTTAAAATCTCTTTGCAACGAGACCCACTAAGAAGCCTTGGTAGATTCACCTTTGAAACAAGCCTCAATATCCTTTTATCACGAGATTTTCGTAGAAACGTTGGTGAATTCTATCCCGAGACAGACAGATTCCTGCAACAAGAGGATAATAACGTTGAGATGGATGGCCTCAATGTTTTCATGACAAAGAATAGAGCACCATCTGACTCATAAAATGATAAAGATGAAAGAAAGTATAGAGGCCAGAAGACTGGATGTCCGATTGACTTGGTCTAAACCCCATAGATGTTGGGGGGCATAAGCATTGAAGTCGCTCATCCTCCACTGAACTAACTTTGAACATGACCCTGACTCGATGCGGATTCAGAACGTAGACACAATATCTATGGAATATGATATGATTTATCTTGACCATTCAAGAAAGCCCACTAATAGATCAAACGTGATTTCAAAGACTTGATCCATCAGTACATCAAAAAAAGAATGTGGAAAACTCTCCAACTACCTTATGTTTGTGATAATATTACGAGCACTGGTTTATTTGACTTCAACGACGTCCCTTGCTGATTTGTATGTGATCACTAGACTATGAAAGGACTAGGAACGGTCATGGATTTCTTTTAATATAATCTAACTAATATCCTAATGCCGGGATAGTCCCAATACGAGCGCAAATGAAAGATTCATGTACCAATTCGAATGTGGTCTATCCCAACAGTATAGATGCTGACTCAAAGCCCGAAGATTCTTATACTACCCCATGATTTGGATGGCTAGCTCATACATTCACTTGTGCATAAAAGAAACCCTGAATCGATTTGTATGGGAAAACGACATCGTTTGGCAACGACCCATGTATGTACGATCTCACACTGGAGCCAACAACCCTACATGACTTATAATGAAGGAATTAGACCTCTTGAATCAACACGGTTTAAACGGTTGCCTGATCAGTTCGACTACTCCTTCAATAGAATTTGTACAAACTAGCACCTACGGAAACAGTGAAACAATTTGATAAAGCCTTCCCAAGGACGGATGACTTTCCAAAGATATTTAGCTCAACATATTCAAAGTACATCTCACCTACGATAACACGTACTTTAGGGGGCAAAATGTTAGCCTACTTTGTGACCAGGCTACCCAAAGCTCAACTGATCGGCATTGATTGGAAATAGCTTAGATGAAGTGATGGGACATTGGTGAAAATTCAACATTGCATGCACATAAGATCGGACCGGATCAGGATATTCAGATCGAATGGGATATTCGGCTCGGATCGGATGTTTGGCTCAAATGGAAGCCACATGACTTCACCAACATAGCATTCCAGTAGGTCAAACAAAGACAAAGGAGGTCGGTTCATTTCGGAGGTCAATCGCTCGACCCCTTTATATGCACAAGAAGACACAGCTCCAACAAGTGAATATCGGATCGGATCGGAAGTCCAATAGCCAATCCGATCAATGCACGAAGTAGCATGGCGTCCTGCCATTGCTAACTTAGATCGGTTCGGAGCCGACCCGAACCCCTGCCTGCTGCTCTGAAGCGGTTACACATCACGTCACGAATTTCATGCCTAAAAAAGGGGATCAGATGCCACATGTTTCTCACAAAATGAAGTCCAGTTCCCCATGCTTTCTGCTACTTTCGTCGTCTCCCTGATGCTGCCACGTGGCCACTCACCCCCAACCAACTCTCTTTCTATATATACATGATTTCGCACATAGTTAAGGGAACTTTTTTTTTTTTTGAAAGATCCATGGCTGCCAGTTGAATTCCTTCATAAAAATCACCATTTCCACCAACAGAATCCATTAATTCGGAGAGACAAATTCATTATAATCGAGTGCTTGAGTGATTCAAAACCTTGTATTTATAATTCTCTAATGAATTGAGAAACTATTAAGTGGATGTACGCTCGTTAACGCCAAACCACTATAAATCTCGTGTCTCTGTTTGATGCTGTGTTTTAGATTATATTCTTCATTATTCTCTACAAATCCTAGACAATTGGGTGTTAGTGCCATTTTTTGGACTAACAGATGGTCGACTTACTGACTAGATTTATGCCCCATAGGGCAGGGAAACGTATTGTTTAGGAATTACTAATCAACAAATGTTAGGTGTGGACCGGCCCTGCCAGATCCAAGGGACAATGCATTCTGTTCCCGAGACATGGGCTAGATTGTCTCAAATCGGATGAGAAAGATCCCTTGCCTCGGTTCATAGATGGAATCCAATTTCCAATACGTGACTTTCAATTTCAATTGTAAACCTATATGGCGACATAGTAGGATGGAGTATTATGCCATTTATGATTGATACATTTATATTTGAAGTTGATTTCTTCACTTTGCTCTAAAATAATAAAAGATAAATTTTGTGTATCAAGCATATTTGGCCATTATAAGGAAAAACTCTATCCTCTGGTTTGTGTTTGCATCGTGTGATGGGACCTGAGTCTTATAACTGTAACACCATGTAATTTTAACAATATTAAAAAAGATAAATTTAATAATAATTAATTTAATATTCAGAGTTAAGGGAAACAGACTGCGCCATTGCGTCCATCTTGAAATTCTGGTCATGATAGACATTTATTTTTGTATAAAACACACTGTATGAAGAAGTTATGAGGGTTTGAAGTTTGTATACGTAAAGAAGAATTATATATATAATTAAATCAAAAATCAAAACTGTTCAAAATCAAAAGAAAAAAAAGAGGCAGTAATTTTCCCTCCCTAGGGGAGTCGACCCCATAGAGGGGGTGTCGACCCGGGGTCGACCCCTCAAGGGGGTGTCGACCCAATGGTCGACAGGGGGTCGACCCCCCTAGGGCTGAGGTGACAGGTCGAATTCTTGGGGCTCGTAGCTAGATATACAGGCTCATTTTTCTTGTTTTCTTCACTGGAAATCAATGGAGGCCAAATGATGAAAGGTGCCTGGACTGAATCAGATTCTTTTCTTCTACTACAATCAAAGATTAAGAGATTCAAGTGTAGATCTATGACTCAACAATCTTCTCTTCTAGTTTTATTTTCTTAATCCAAACATTGCGAGTTCTAAGTTACTTTTAGATTTAAATGATTAAAAGTAAACATGATATGACTATAGTTTGGATCCATTCCTATGACTAAATTATACCAGATCTATTGTATATTGTGAATCTATGACATTCTGAATTAGTTATGACTTGGATCAAAATCTTTATCATATCAAATCTATTAAAACTTGTGAATATATGACATTCTAACATAACTATGATGTGGATCCTAACATTTATTATGTCAAATCTGCTTTTGATTTTAGATCTAGCTTATTATCTAGATCACCTTGTGCCTATCATATTGGACTAGTTAGACATCTAAATTATTGTTTAGATCTTTTTATGCTTATTATCACATTCCTACTATGTTTGAACTAGTTAATTATCACAAGTTCACAGATCTATTCTTATATGTCCACCTTATCACTATGCCATATTTATGCCAGTTATGTTAGAATAATCCCTATTGTCATCTTCCCACCACTTTTCCCTTTTGTTGTTTATAGCCAGGCTAATTCCTAGCCTAAACATGCCACTAAATATATGCGAATGCATTAGTTAGGGAATGGGGGAAAACGTTAAAATTGGCATAACTTGGATAATGATTATGAACATGAATTTGGACACATAATTCACTATGAACATAATTGGGGAAAAAGGGTCATGAAACCTATAACCTATAATGACATAGGTAAAATTGGATAATAATGAAATGCCTAAGATTATAGTAGTTAGGAACTGTAACTATACTTATGATACGACGTTAGATTGCACTTGTAGTGGAAGTCTTCCCGGAACCAACCGACATATCCAGCGACTGCAAGTGTTAAATCTAATGTGAGAGATATAAGTGCACAAATACGAGGCGTGCTAAGACACAAGGTTAAGCCCGATTTGTGGGATAAGTATACCCGGAACCGCCCGGCATGTCCAACATCCACAAATGGTAGGCTTAATGTGGGAGGTCTAGCATACTATAACCATAAATGAAAATATGGCAATAAACCTTAAATACTTAACCTAGTTGAATCCATAGGGATTGAATGAACATGAATTTAAATTGGGGGTTAAGTTAATTGAACAGAGGGTAGGTTAAGTAAATCTGAGGGGATGGGTAATATTTACACATAGGCCCATGAGCTTAACCTGATACGGTTATGTAACTAAAGACACCTAGTGGTAAGCATAACCTATGAAAATGTTGAAGTTATGTAATTAAAGACACCTTTTAGGGTATCATAACTTGTAGAAATGGTAGGGTTATGTTGTATACACAACCAATAGATAGCCTAGTGGGGATACAAGACAAGGGATAGAGCTTGTATCATATTGTGTAGGGGACCCATTTCAGTCAGTAACCCTTAATAAGTATCAAAACGAGTACTCTACCCTAGGTCGGAGTGGGGCACGCTTACTGCGCTGATTGTAAGAGATCCAAATGTGGAGAATGGTGTGGGTGGCGCAAACCAACTGGGTCATGTGCGTGCATGGGCCGGGCAGAGGGGGATAAGATGACCATGACACCGGTAGATATGGCTGTTCATATCAGCAAAGGATTGCCACAATAGGATGTGATACATCCTATGGTGAGGCTGGCACAGAGTATCTACGCGGAGTAGGGAGCTGATCGATTAGGGTAGTAGTTAGGGTACATCTGGATGTATGCCTAAGTCTACCATCTGATAGTTATTGGGATCATATCATTTCTGGTTATACTAGTATCAGTGCAAAGAATCAGAGCAATCATTAGAGAAGCATACACACTCTATCATATTTACCTTGTCATACCTGCCTAATATAGTGTTATCTTTCTTATCCACTTTATATGCCAGTCATGCTACTTTTACTTATTTATATGCTAAAAGTAACTAGACTCGCCAGACTTTTTGTCTAACCCTTTTTATTCCTCTTCTTTCTTCCATACCCCCCAAGGTTCTCAAGGTGGGAATACTCAAGCTTGACCGTGATTCTGCTTACATTTTGCTGGAGCTGCTTATATGTATGGCTTAAGCTCCTA
Source organism: Allium sativum (assembly GCA_030737875.1). Taxonomy (NCBI): domain Eukaryota; kingdom Viridiplantae; phylum Streptophyta; class Magnoliopsida; order Asparagales; family Amaryllidaceae; genus Allium; species Allium sativum. The sequence goes on from CM060926.1 coordinate 330,337,598, forward strand.
TCGTTGTTGCTATGGCTATATTTTGTTTGGGGAATTTTGCTTCTTTTATGTACTCCGATGTTTTAAAGTACAAGGCAGTAGTTTTTATGATGTAATGGTTTTTTTGTATTTCAGACATGTAATTTTTTTGAACCAAGATGCTTTATGATTAATAAAGTTTTTACATCGCTGTCATTCTATATCTATCTTGTAATATTTCTTTTACTTTTTACCTATAACGCTTCACGAAACATAATGCATTCCCTTTGTGAGTGACATTAACGAATGTGGGGTGTCACAATAATGGCTTCATTTTTTCTTTTTAGCATTGTGTTGTTTGTTTCATAGTATTCTTGGAAGAAAACCTGTTCCGTGTCATACGGTGTGGTCACTTGATTTACCCAACTTTAAAATGAAGTTAATAACTGTTTTAGTTCTCACACCAGTCATATGACTGACTCGGAGTTTATTGTATTCATCTAAACTTTGGGTGCCCATATTTTCCACTCGGGCAGCTTGTAGTTTTGGTTTTTGCATATATTTCTTTTCATGGGATCTTGGATTACGATTGGAGCTATATATGGTATGCTTTGTATCCGTGTATTCCTTTCAGCTGTGATAGTTGATATTTTCCGCTGCACATTATATTCATGTATTATTTTTCCGCTGTTTTATAACTTAAATATCTGATATTTTTCCGCTGTATATTAACTTATTTGAATTCTGATATCTGGTACTCTGATGTGAATTGTTGTAATAGCAATGAAATGTTCTCATGTTTGTATTCTAATGCGCTGTCTTATCAAAGCAGTCCGCTTTCTTTTTCGGTTTAGGCCGGCTGGGATTTCAGGTCGCTACACAGATGGTCTTAAAGCTTCGGATCACCTTTATCGGGTTGTCGAGGATCGTATGTGAAACACCCCACCTCTGTTAAGGTCACTCACAAAGGGAATGCCTTAAATTTGGTGGAGGTTTATAAGTAAAATTCACAGATAAACACAAGACAGATATAAATACACATATTTTAAACAGCGGAAACCAAACATACTTTTATTTCATCAATACGTGTTCAAACAAAACATTTCCATAATTGTCTCAAAATACTTCCAACATTACAACCTCATTACTATCTTGATTATTAAAGAAGCATAAAACATAAATAAAGTAACAAAAATCCCCATAGTGATATCCAAAGCCATAATCCGGGCAAAAGAGATCCAAACCATACGTCTACGATCTTGAAGCTTGCAAAAGAGTCCTAAGCTGGGTTATTTCCTCCCTGTGGACCTGGGGGGGGGGGGGACGAAAGAAGAGAAGATGAAAAGAAAATAGAGTCAGACATAAAGCCTGAGTAAATCTAGTGATGCTTTAGTATGTGAATAAGAAAAAGGGCATGATAGATATAAACTGAAAACAGGAAAGTATCACAAGCTAAGGAAGTGTAGTTTAGAATCGAATGTACTATCGCAACCACACTATATCTCTGCACCTACTTGAGCTTATTCTAACTAGCACCCCATGCTGAGGGTGAAGTGATCCCCATTTTCTAAAGATCGGCCCCTACTCGTATAAACATGTGTCATACGACCCCCAAGAATTGTAGATACCTATGCTGGTCCCACCATGGGGTGTATCAAGACCCATGGTGGCGGCCCCGACACAATTCTAAAGGCATAGGTTATACTACTGGTGCCCCCAGTGCCCTGTTTGTCTGCTCCGGAGTGTGTGCACGCCCGCACCCCGTTAGAACCTACACTGTGCACCCACCGCCGTCGTTTTGACCGCTTACAATCAGCCCAGTAATCGTGCCCCACCCTGCCTAGTTTCAGGGTACCATGATACCTAACTTGGGTTACTGCTGAAACGGGTTCCTCGTTACTAGGGTTTTCTAGTCAAACATGTTAAGTGGTTAAGTGTCTGTATTTACCTAACCTCACCCATCAATCCTTGTCAACATGTTGAATTTGGTTAAGTGTTTTTAGTTGACTTAACCCTACCATCTGTCCTTAGCCTCTTAAAGCACCTGACCACTCACATTAGACAGATATTGCTACGGTTACTGGATGTGCCAGTCGGTTTCGGGCAGGTTTACACCGTAGCTCAGTCTAACCTCGGGTCCTTATTGGGCTCAATGCTTAACCACCCACATTGGATAGGTATTGTTGTGACTACTGGACAACCGGGCGGGTCCGGGCAGGTTTACGTCACAAATCAATCCAACCTCAGGTTAAGCATACCGTATTTTCTAAATTTACATATTTGATCACTTCTCAATTTTATACGTAAATGTCATGTCCTTTGTTCTTGGGTATAACAATTCATACCGCTTAAATGTCATTGTCTATGGCATGTGCCAAACGTGCCAATATATATTTTTCATGTTTTACACCCAACGTTATTACCCCCATTTGTACGTTCGCAACATTATAACAAATGTTGGGCTCGATACAATTCAACCCAACTTTTAAACGTGAGAAAAGGGGAAATCAAGAACATGTAATATTTTACAATACATAAAGGTGTGTGGCGCATGAACTTGCAATTTATCTATTCAACTAACATAAATTATGGGTCATGTGTACTTGCATTCAAAACAGAGTATAACTAAGTAGGTGACATATGAAATGGCATGGTTTAGGCTTATACAAACTTAGGTTTAAACATGTTTAACTTGGCATAATGTCAACCACAAAACTAACATGTTGTATATTCACCAAAATGTCCAATTTTAACATCTAGTCATATAGCCTATTTCAAAATGAACTTGCATAGTTTATGTAACCCAAACGATACTTAACATAGATCCAATTATACTTGCAAATAAACATAAGAATGTGTTCTTAGATGTTGAGTCATGTAGGCATAAAAGGTCTCAAATCTAGAACGTGTTTACATAAGCCTTAATTTAGACTTAGTGAATGTATATAGTCCATGCCATAGACATAAACATAAAGGGATCAAATTCTAGTTTTTGCCACAAACTTGCAAGTGCTATTGTTTTCATATACAATTGTTCAATAGGCTTGCGTCAATCAACTTAGGCCACAAATACAAATACACAAGTCAAGATAGAATCATTACAATACACAGAATGTATATCATTATCATACAATAACACAATTCTATTTTCATTTACATCGAATCACATCACAGTTTTTTTTATTCATATTCTGAACGATCACTATACTTACAACGAATGCAGAATCTTGAATTCTGGATTATGAAACTGTGACGCGTTCCTTTGGGTAGATTAACGTTGTGTTGGTTAATTTGATTAAGCTTTAGTCTTCTTCTTAATTTGATTCGTCTCTAAGCTCCTCTCTCTTGACGGCTATGCTCAATTCCTTCCTGGCAGCATGACGACGTCTTATTTTTTTTGTGTGAATTTTTAGTTGAGACTTAGGGTGTATATATAGATTTTTAAATTGTTTTGAGCCGTCAGATGAAGACAGGAGGAATCTAGACCATACAAAGTTCAAAGAGCCAATCAAGAGGTGACATGTCAGCCCTAATGACACACCGAGCCATAGTAATTCGAGCCAGAGCCAGACCCAGCCAGCCAGGTCGACCAGGTAGGTCGACTGGCAGGTCGACACCCAAGTCGACACTATGGTCAACCTGGGGTGACCAGGTCGACACCATGGTCGACCCTATGGTCGACCTGGTCCCTGGGCGTGAATTTTCCCGCCCATCCAGTTTGAACCTGTTTTTCAAATTTCGAATTTGAAACCGAGCTATTTGAATTTTAAATTTTATTCTGAAACTTCCGAAGGTCATAACTCCTTCATACATAGTCCGATTCACGCAAATTCGGACTTTATCTAAAGCAGAATTCCGAGATGAACGCAATGGCATAACCCATTTCCCTTAATTCTTTCATTTAGAATTAATTACACTTTATTTTGTGAAGCTTAATGTTATAGAATTCACGGGGTGTTACATTCTCCCCCCTTAAAAGGATTTCGTTCCCGAAATCTCCAAGTTAGGAAGAATGTATATCCTACCATCCAACTGTCCATCTACTCAACCAACAAACATAGGCGTCCACTGTCCTCAAAAGACTTCTAATGCTTCATGATCATATGCATAGTGTGTGTACATGTCCTTATCTAATGCAGAAATCAGGCGGTCTCCTGATTCAGTTGACCTCCTCAATGCGAATCATGTAAGTGTCATGAATCCATTATGTATTTAAATTTTTCCTACACATAATTCTACATGAGTGCACAACTATTCATACAAATGCGACAACCATATGACAGCATATCAAGCTTCAACCATATACAATTGAGAATACATATATGCATATGCAATATGAAGTGACTGAGCCGATCTATAACCTAGGGTGTGTGTGTGTATGCATCCACGAGCAACCACTAGCAATCACTAGCAACCATTTGCAGCCATCATCCATAACTTGTTTTCAAATACATGTTTGCATCCATTTGTTCCTACCTAAGGAGTTAGGAAAGGACCGAGGAGATATACCTACAAAGATAGATAAAGCATAACTTAAGGAAAAAGAGGGATCAAAGATGTACCCTCAAAAAGAAAAGGGTAGGCAACGCATATTCTGTCCTCAGTTTCCCAAGTCACGTCTTCCTCGGCGTTGCTCCACTGAACTTTAACGAGTTTGACTTCGCGGTTGCGTAGCTTTTTCACTTCAGTTCCTAAGATGCGGGTTGGAACTCTCCTCACAGTTGCTTCCCGTTCCACTTCGGCTTCTTCTAGAATGCTAGGTTCCACCACTTCCGCAGACTCATGCAAACACTTCCGGAGGTGAGAAACATGAAAGACGTTGTGAACTCCGGCCAGTCTCTCGGGTAGCTCTAATCTATAGGCCATCTTCCCAACTTTCTCGATGATAGGAAACGGCCCTACAAATCTTGGTGCTAACTTTCCTGTGTATCCAAAGCGAACGACGTTCCTTAAAGGAGATACCTTAAGGAAAACCCTGTCCCCAACCTCAAACTCAAGGTCGGTCCTTCTTTTGTCGGCGTAGGATTTTTATCTGTCTTGGGCTGTCTTCATCCTTCTCCGTATCAAGTCCACTTTCTCTGAAGTCTCTCGAATATGTCTAGTCCAAGTATAAGCTTATCTGTAGACTCCCACCAACAAGTTGGTGATTTGCACGGCCTTCCATACAAGGCTTCGAATGGCGCCATTCCGATGGTAGCTTGGTAGCTGTTGTTGTAGGCAAATTCCACTAAATGAAGGTGATCCTCCTATGTCCCTCCAAAGTCAAGAACGCAAAGTCTTAAAAGATCCTCTAAAAGATCCAGTAGATCGAGACTATGCACTCATGTTTATGGTGTCCAGGGGTTGCCACCCTAGGGCTTGATACACTCGACGGGAGACCCTGCACAGTCTGACTACAATCATGTTTGGGCCGTATTGACACCAACACGTGACAAGTTAGGCTTAGGAAGCCGATCGACTAGACCGTTTGGTTGGACCTTTTATTAGGGTCATTTCATGTTATTGGACCGCGGGTTAGGGTCACTTCATGTTATTGGGCCAAAGCTTGGGCCATGGGATCAATACTTGTTTATTCAAGTCATGTTAGTTTGCTAGTACACCTGTGGTGCAAAACCTTAATCCTGGTTATGCGATGACACCTTTATCTACCTTGTTAGTTAATCATCATGCTAGTATATCGTTATCCTTATGTTCATCCCTGCTGCTCATGCCAGTTAACTTTAATCAGTTTACATTGATTGTAGTAGGGCTTACTCAGTCTTTTTGACTGACCTGTTTTCTTTCGCCTCTTTTCTTCCGTTTCCCCCCCAGGTTCTCAGGGAGGGAATATTGGAGCTTAGCTGGATTTCTGACCGCTTGCTTGTGGGATTTAGCTCATGTACGGTTTGACATGAAGCTAGCTATGGCTATCACTTCTTTTGGGGATTAGTATTTATGTATTTCAGTTTTTCAGTTGATGTTGTTTTATCTAGACTTATTTAATTGGAAAGTTGACATTATGATGTAACAGACTTGTTTTGAAATGGTTTAAAATCTTCCGCTGTTTTACCTATGTTATTTACTCTGTTTACGCCTATACATGTGTTCTTGTTCTGCCTTGATATATCATTATGCATGTTTGCCTGATTCAAACGCCCCTCCAAAGTCAGAGTGCTTGCAAGAGTCACCCTGGCGGAGGCGGGGTGTTACAATTTGGTATCAGAGCATATGGTTTACGAGAAGGAACAAAAAAGTGTTTTTAGAAAACTTTTGGAAAACTATTTTCAAAACTAAGTATAAAGTATTTTCCAAAGAAAAGTCTAGTTTATTTTAAAGGCTATTCCCCAAAAAGCCATTAGCAAAATTCCTTCGTTTTTCTCCATTCTGAATCTGTCTTTTTCTTCGTTTTTAGTATGGCCGATAACTTTGCTATTTCGGAGGGAGTACACGTGCCTGTTTGGTATAGGAGACTTTTGGAGGCTAGGGCGACCGAAGCTGGCCCCGCAGATGTTCCTCCTCCTCCTCCTCCAGTAGTTAATATTCCTCCTCCTGTCGCTAATGTTCCTCCTCCCCCTGTCGCTGAGGTTCCTCTTCCTCCTCCCCCTCAGCATCCTCAAGCTGACTTCGCAAAGACTTGCAAAGATTTCAAAGCAATGGGTGGCAAGAACTTTCAAGGCACTGAGACTTTTGTAGAGGCCAGAAATTGGTTGAAAGAGACCGAGGATTTATTTGCTATCTTTGGGATAGACGATCAGAGGAAGATCTTGTTGGCGGTTTGGCTTATGAAGGATGAAGCCGCTTATTGGTGGGAAGTCACCAATGGTACTAGGCCTATTGAGACTTGGGCCGATTTCAGGGCAAGGTTCATGCTTAAGTTTCTATCTTCTGCTGAGGAGAATCTGCAAATGGAGAGGTTCATAACTCTGAGACAAGGAGATATGTCTGTCAAAGAATATGTGAACAAGTTCAATCAATTAGCTCGTTTTGGCTTGGATATGGTGAATACTCCTCAGAAGCAGGCTCTTCGTTTTGCTAGAGGATTGAATGAACCGTTGCAGGGATTGGCTATGTCGCATATTCCCCATGGGCCCACATTTGAGAGCTTGGTTGATATGGCATTACTTCAGGGAGATGTCAAGAAGGAGATCAAGGTGAATGATACTCAAGCCAAGAAGACTGAGTCCCAGGGGGAAAGGAAATCAGAATAATCCAAGTGGTCAGAGCAGTCAAGGCAATCAGAACAAGAACAAGAGTCAAGGCAACAAGGGGAACAACAACAAGGGCAATAACAACAAGGGCAAGAACAACAAGGGGAAGTGCCATTATTGCGGTTCAGTTGGGCATCTTATTAAGGATTGTAAGAAGAGGAAAAGGAAGAATGGTGAATGCTTTTTCTGTGGTGAGACTGGACATTTCAGTAAGGATTGCCCGAGGAAGCAAGGGCAAGGCCAGGGTCAGACTCAGCGTGCTGGACCTTCAGGAGGGCAAGTTCATGCTCTCAATGTCGCTCCAGTTCCCGATCGAGGTAGTATTTCTGTTGAGAGCCTTGTATATATTTCTGATTTTCCAGTTCGTACCTTGTTTGATTCTGGTGCATCGCATAGCTTTATCTCATCTGATCTTGTTGATAGTTTGCACCTTAGTACTAGCTTGGTAGATGATCCCGTCTGTGTCTCAAATCCTATTGGGGGTTCCGCCCATCTGTCTATGATATATGGGGATTTGAGGATCTCTATACTGAGTGTAGAGTTCTTGTGTAGTGCTTATGTTCTTGGTTTCAGGGGATACGGATTGATATTGGGCATGGATTGGCTGTCTAGATATGGAGCCATCCTTGATTGTGAGCATAGGGTTGTGAGGCTCGTGACTCGCCTCGGAAACACCCTAGAGATTTCTTGTGATCCGAGAGGTCCCGTCATGTTATGCTATCTTGAATCACTCGACTCGTCAATGGAAACTCTTCAGTCTGTGAGAGTGGTTCGAGAGTATCCGGATGTTTTCGATGAAGTTAGGGGGTTGCCCCCTAAGCGAGAGATTGATTTCCGCATTTATCTGGTGGATAATGCAAAGCCGGTTTCTTTGCGCGTTCGGCACATGGCTCCGCGTGAAAGGCGGGAGCTAAGTAAGCAAGTGAAGGAGTTGCTTGAGAAGAACTTCATTAGACGAAGTATATCTGAATGGGGAGCGCCTGTGGTATTTGCTACCAAGGCAGATGGTTCTCTCCGACTTTGTGTTGACTATCGAGAGTTGAATAAGCTGACTAAGAAGAACAGACACCCGTTACCGAGGATTGATGATCTCTTTGACCAGCTTATCGGTGCTTCTATTTTCTCTCAGCTTGATCTTGCTACTGGATTCCATCAGCTCAGGGTAGCTGAAGATAGTATAGACAAGACTGCGTTCAGAACTCCAGATGGATTCTTCGAATGGCTTGTCATGCCGTTCGGCTTGACTAATGCACCCGCATATTTCGTGGACTTGATGAGTAGGGTGTTCAGGGAGTTCTTGAACAAGTTTGTCGTGGTCTTCGTGGATGATATTCTGATCTTCTCTAAGGATGAGGAAGAGCACGCAAGGCATCTCATAGAGGTGATGGATACGCTTAGAGCGCATCAGTTGAAGGCCAAGTTCTCCAAGTGTCACTTTTGGAGAAGGGAAGTTAGATTCCTTGGGCATATAGTATCTAAGCAAGGCTTAGCGGTGGATCCCGCCAAGGTAGTTGCAGTTCAGGATTGGAAGACTCCAAGGAATGCAACTGAAGTGAGAAGTTTTCTAGTTCTTGCGGGTTTTTACCGGAAGTTCATCAAGGACTTTGCAAAGATATTCGCTCCTCTCACTAAATTGACGAAGAAGAATTTAGTTTTTGCTTGGAACATAGAATACGAGCTTGATTTTCAGAAGCTCAAGAGAGCTCTCACATCAGCACCTATTCTAGCTTTGCCCGATGGAGGGAAGTTATTTACAGTATACACCGATGCATGTGGCACGGGGTTAGGAGCTGTGTTGATGCAAGAAGGAAGGATGATATGCTTTGGCGGTAGACAACTCAAAGTGCATGATAAGAATTATCCCACTCATGACTTGGAGTTGGCAGCAATAGTATATGCACTCAAGGCTTGGCGCCATTATCTTCAGGGAGAAAGATTTGAGCTTTATACCGATCACAAGTCATTGAAGTATCTCTTTTCTCAGAAGGATCTGAATCTGAGACAACAAAGATGGATGGAATTCTTGGCATCCTATGATTTTGAGATAGCCTATACCCCTGGCAAGGGGAATGTGGTAGCAGACGCATTGAGTAGAAGAAGGTTGACCCTAAGTCCTCTATTCGTTGAGATGAAGAATTTAGAGTATGTGGCGACCTTTGATTTCTCTTTGGTGATTGAGTCGATGACCGGTTCTTTAGCATCTCTGGAATTCAGACCTACCCTTCTTGATCAAGTTGGGGCTTCGCAGAGAGAAGACCCTCAGATAGTTGAGATTATGGATAAGCTGATTCGAGGAGAGACGTCTAGTCATCTCGCTCGATATTCTATTGATGACAAGGGTTGGCCGAGGAGAGACGGAAGGTTATGTGTTCCGATGGTAGAAGATTTAGTAAGAAAAGTTCTTGAGGAAGCGCATCGCTCTAAGTTGACTATACACCCGGGCGGAGATAAGATGTATAAAGATATGAAGCGTATTTTCTTTTGGCCTAGGATGAAGAAGGATGTGGCAGAGTTTGTCTCTAGATGTATCATTTGCCAGCAAGTTAAGGCCGAGTCAAAGAAGCCCGGTGGGCTATTGCATCCTCTAGACGTTCCACTTTGGAAGTGGGAGAGTATTTCCATGGATTTTATCGATGGGCTACCAAGGTCAAGGAAAGGGAATACGAGCATCTGGGTTATTGTGGACAGACTTACGAAGAGTGCTCATTTCATTCCGGTGAAGAGCAAGAGGACCGCATCTTGGCTAGCGTCTGTATATCTTCGTGAGATTGTGAGACATCATGGAGTCCCTTTTAGTATAGTCAGTGACCGTGACCCATTCTTTACAAGTCAATTCTGGAATAACTTGCAAGAAGCTATGGGCACGAGGTTGAATCTAAGTACGGCCTATCACCCACAGACGGACGGTCAAACCGAAAGGGTGAATAGGGTACTCGAGGATCTGTTGAGGCTTTGTATTCTGGATTTTGGTGGTACTTGGGAAGACCATCTTCCTCTTGTTGAGTTTGCATATAATAACAGTTATCAGGCAAGCATAGGGATGGCACCATTTGAAGCTTTATATGGGAGGCCGTGCAAGTCGCCTACATGTTGGTGGGAGGCTACAGATAATCTTATACTTGGGCCTGATATGATCAGAGATACATCCGAAAAGATCGAGTTGATTCGGAGACGGATGAAAGCGGCCCAAGACCGACAGAAATCCTATGCTGATAAGCGAAGAACGGATTTGGAGTTTGGTGTTGGGGATATGGTTTTCGTGAAGGTTTCTCCTCTGCGGAATGTGGTCCGATTTGGAGCCGTTGGGAAGTTGGCACCGAGGTTTGTTGGACCATTCCCTATTATAGAGAGGATCGGGCAGATGGCTTATAGAGTGAAGTTGCCCGAGAAGCTTGCCGGAGTACACGATGTTTTTCATGTCTCGCATCTCCGGAAGTGTTTACATGAATCAGCAGAGGTTGTTGAGCCAAGTGTTCTGAAAGATGTGGAAGTGGAGAAAGAGGCTACCTTGAGGAGAGCTCCGATTCGTATCTTGGGGACGGAGACCAAGAAGCTAAGGAATCGAGAGGTCAAATTGGTGAAGGTTCAGTGGGGTGAAGTCGAAGAAGACGCAACATGGGAAACCGAGGAGAAGATGCGTGGGCTTTATCCATTCCTTTTTGAGGGTACACTCTCAATCTCTTTTCTTTGATTAGCATATCTTTCTCTTTGCTATCCATGTTTATCTAGTTTATCGTGTTAATCTTGTCATGAGAACCTTAGGTAGAAACCCTTTGGATGAAACATGTGTTTGAAACATGTTATGCTTGATGGTTGCAAGTGGTTGCAAGTGTTTGCAAGTGGTTACTCGTGGATGCATTATACACGTTAGGCACTAGATCGGCTCACACACTCCTCATATTGCATATGCATGAGTGTTTATGCTTATTCATGGATGAAAATTTTTGTGTTATCACATGGATGTTGCATATGGATGTATGTGATGTGCACACATATAGATGTTATACATTATGTTAGGAATTGCATACATATGGATTCATTTCACTAACATAATTTGCATTGATGATATTTGCATTAGATAAGTACATATACACACACCTTTGCATATGTTCATACAACATTTAGAATCTTGTAAGGACAATGATTGCTCGTGGATCATGTTTTGAGTAGATGGATGATTGGATGGTAGGATACGTTCTTCCTAACTTGAAGATTTCGGGGACGAAATCCTTTAAGGAGGGGAGAATGTAACAACCCGTATTTTCAATAACCTATTATAACATAAATCGAGGCAGAATTTAATTCTAAAATCTGAATCAAGGGAAACGGGCTATGCCATTGCGTTCGTCTCGGAAAAATACGCGAAATAGAGTCCGAGTTTTCGAAAATCGGAGTCCGTATGACCCGATTAAGGCCCAACGAAGTTTTCAGAAAATTCCAAAGCAAAAACAGATTTCAAATTCAAGTTTGAATTTGAAATTTGGGCCAGATTGGGCCAGGCGGGAAAACTCCCGCCAGAGCACCCAAGTCGACAGCCCTGTCGACTTGGGAGTCGACTTGGTTGGACCCAAGTCGACAGCCCTGTCGACTTGGCTGTCGACTTGGTCCAGCCGGGCTGTTTAGCCTGGTGCACCATTTTGAGATTGTGTTGAGCTTGGGGGCCAGATTCGGTTTTAAGGGCTAAGATTGCAACTAGGGTTTAATCCTATGGCCTAGAACACTTGCCTAATCTATAAATAAGACCCTAACCTAGCCCTAAATCATCATTAATCTATCCTACAACTAAACTATGGCAAAATCAATCCTCTCATGGCCTCCACTCTCTTCATAAAATTCCTAAATAAATTTCTAAGTGATTTTCCATGCATACAAGTGTTTTTAAACTCGTATGAGCATCATTAGCTTGCATTCAAGTCAAGTTTTTATATTAGCATCATAAAGAAAGAATTTTGATCATTTTGGCTTGCATTTTGGGTTTGATTGATTTCATAAGGGCTTTGTCATATTTTTGTGACTTCCTAAGCATTGTAAGCCCTATTCTACTTTCATACTTAAACTCTAAAGTTAAATGTATGATATGCAAGTTTTCTATGATGTAATATGCAAGTTTATCATGTTATGCAAGTTTTCTATGATGTAATATGCAAGTTTATCATGTTATGCAAGTTTTCTATGATGTAATATGCAAGTTTATCATGTTATGCAAGTTTTCTATGATGTAATATGCAAGTTTATCATGTTATGCAAGTATGCTAGGATATGATATGCGAGTTCATCATGTTATGTTATGCAAGTTTGATATGCAAGTTGTTATATGATATGCAAGTTATACTATGCAAGTTTTGGTTGAACATCTTGTTCATGTTATCATGTTATGCAAGCTTATCTTGGGTTTATGAACATAAAGCTTCAAGCTTTATGCCAAAGGTTGCATTTTGGCAACATGTAAGTTATCATATCTCTTATGATAACTTGCATGTGAGGCTAAATGCGAACTTATGGCCATTTTTACATGTCATTTAGCACCATGTATCACCAATATGCTAAGTTTGGTTTTATGCATGCTTTTGAGGCCAAAATATGTAATATGCAAGTATATGAACACATGAACATTTTATATGCCACCATGTTAAACTTGTGGCTTCAACACCTTATGTCGTGATTATGCCAAGTTCCCTCTTTCTATCCTTTATGCGCTATTGCGATATGTAAGCGACGGGATTGCGTTTGGGGGTTGGGTAAACTTAAAAGACATAAAACATAAGCTTGGGAATTTACCTATTAAGTTAGGTCTACCCATTGGGAATTTACCTATTAAGTTAGGTCTACCCAATTGCTTGAAAACTTGTAATGTGTTTTGGAAACATGATGGACATGACACTTAGAAAAGATAAGTGTGGCCAACTCGAGGTTGGGTTGAGTTTGTAGCGTAAACCTACCCGGAACCGACCGGCTTAACTAGTTGCTACAAACAATAGGACCCAATGTGAGAAGTTGGTCATGTTGTACCTTGGACCCGAGGTTAGACCAAGTTGTGGTGTAAAGCTACCCGGACCCGCCCGGCTTAACTAGTAACCGCAACAAAGTCTAATGTGAGAGGTTAAGGCGCATTAAATTAATTAATGCCTCATGATTAGGGTTAAGTCATGGTCCACTTAGTACTTAACCAGTTTGGGCTCGGTAGATTAATCGGGGTTAAGTCGTGAACTCATCGTTACACTTAACCAAGTTAATCCATGATTAGCAAGGGGGTTAAACCGTACTTAACCCACTAGAAAAATCCTAGCAATGGGGGGCCCATTCCAGCAGTAATCCCAAGTTAGTATCATCATAACCCTAGGGACTAGGCTAGGGTGGGGGCACGATTACTGGGCTGGAGGTAAGCGACCAAAAGCGATGGCAGAGGGTACGCCAGTGTAGTTCCGGGCGGACCATGGTCGTGCACATAGTCCGAAGCCGGGGAAAGCATGCACGGGTACCAGTAGATCGAGACTGTGCACTCATGTTTATGGTGTCCAGGGGTTGCCACCCTAGGGCTTGATACACCCGACGGGAGACCCTGCACAGTCTGACTACAATCATGTTTGGGCCGTATTGACACCAACACGTGACAAGTTAGGCTTAGGGAGCCGATCGACTAGACCGTTTGGTTGGACCTTGTATTAGGGTCATTTCATGTTATTGGACCGCGGGTTAGGGTCACTTCATGTTATTGGGCCAAAGCTTGGGCCAAGGGATCAATACTTGTTTATTCAAGTCATGTTAGTTTGCTAGTACACCTGTGGTGCAAAACCTTAATCCTGGTTATGCGATGACACCTTTATCTACCTTGTTAGTTAATCATCATGCTAGTATATCATTATCCTTATGTTCATCCCTGCTGCTCATGCCAGTTAACTTTAATCCGTTTACATTGATTGTAGTAGGGCTTACTCAGTCTTTTTGACTGACCTGTTTTCTTTCGCCTCTTTTCTTCCGTTCCCCCCCCCCCCCCCCAGGTTCTCAGGGAGGGAATATTGGAGCTTAGCTGGATTTCTGACCGCTTGCTTGTGGGATTTAGCTCATGTACGGTTTGACATGAAGCTAGCTATGGCTATCACTTCTTTTGGGGATTAGTATTTATGTATTTCAGTTTTTCAGTTGATGTTGTTTTATCTAGACTTGTTTAATTGGAAAGTTGACATTATGATGTAACATACTTGTTTTGAAATGGTTTAAAATCTTCCGCTGTTTTACCTATGTTATTTACTCTGTTTACGCCTATACATATGTTCTTGTTCTGCCTTGATATATCATTATGCATGTTTACCTGATTCAAACGCCCCTCCAAAGTCAGAGTGCTTGCAAGAGTCACCCTGGCGGAGACGGGGTGTTACACTTTGGAATATTTCGATGTTGGATTTCGTGATTATACAGATATTGTTATGGGAATTTGAAAGATATATCAATATCATTATTTCCAATACGATATCTGTTGGTCGTAGAATTTGATATTGAATATAAGCCGGTATATTTTCTATTCAGAGCATTGTATTTAATATCAAATGTGATTTGGGTTTGTCGTGAATGGTGTCTTCATTAACACTGTTCTTGAACCTAGTTGAGAAAAAGATTAAATCTTTTTATTTAGATTTAATGAACTGTACCAATTAAATAATAATTAATTGGAATTGAATTGGCATTGATTTTTGGGTTTATCGTGAACAGCGTTTTAAATCACACTTGTTCTTTAACCCGATAATTAATGGAATGTGATTTTTGGTTGTCGTGAACGGTATCTTCAATAATACTGTTCTTAGACCCAAGGAGTTAAGAAAATCAGGAACTAACTAGAGATTAGTTAAGTTGGATGGTTTCTGTGGTATTGATCTGATGTTGGTTTCGGCCTTCAGGGTTAATGCTTAGGGAATTGCTCACTTGCTAATTTACGGTTAGGGACTGATTGAAATTTGATGTGATTTTGGGTTTATCGTGAACCGTGTTTTAAATGACACTGATTCTTTAACCCAGTTAAAGATTAAAACTAAGTGGAGTTTTAATGAATCTTTAATTAGATTGAAAAGATCGAGAATGGAGTATCACCAGTTTTGCTCCAGGCGATAGTTAAATCTTTAATTAGATTTAAACGTGAAATGGTAATTGAATTTACCGATAACACCGTGGTGTTAGATATGAAGTATAACCAGTTTTACTTCACGGGATAAATAGGTGGGGATTGGGAAATTAAAACCAATGATTACTTCGGTAAGGTTCGCTAATCCCGACTAGTTTGAATTGATATTAAAAAGTAGATTAAAGAATAAATTTAAAGGATTTATCTTTGATAAAATTAATAGGAACATTTCCCTATGAATGTGAAATTTAGAAACTAACCGTCGGTTAGCTAAGCAGAATGGTTTTCTGGATATTGATCTGATGTTGGTTTCGGCCTTCGGGGTTAATATTTGGGGAATTATTCTCCTGTTAATTTACGGTTAGTGACTGATGAATCGGAATGAGGTGTATGTTGTGTTTGTGTAACACTTATTTATAATATACGCGAGTTATTCGGAAAGACCGGGTTTATCCCATTCTGAATAACTGATACGACGATAAGTCGAAGGTGAAGACGGTGGTTGAAGACCGGAGGTCTTCATGTCGTTTGGGTGGTTACTGATGATCTTGATTGGGCGGTACACCCAAGAAGATGGAAACAATTAGCGATCGTCCAGACGTACTTGGAGACCGATGGATATGCGGGGTACTAGGTGCCTCCGGTTTCGTTCAGACCCAGAACGGACTTGTAAATGGACTGTGTGTCTGACATTGGATTTTAATCTGTGTGATTGATTTCTATTAAATATATATCTGATTGGCGGCGGAGAATTTATTCTCTTGCTTAACGCCCTCCTCTGAGACGTACGAGCTCAGGGGTTATATACTGATGGATATCAAACGCATAGAGTGAATTGCCTGTGTGGCATGCCTAAGTGGCAAATGATCAAGGCTTCTGTTGAAAAGCAAAGTCTTGTGGTTGATGATCGAAGCACGACCTTTGTGGCTTAGCTTTGTGTAACGTTTGATTCGCGAGTTTCACACCCGGTATGAAACAAAAACGGGAGACGGACCCCAGGGAGGACATGCGTTTCTTTCTAGTTAGAAGTGGCGTCAGTGGTTTTACACGCCCTGACGAGTTTGACTTATGTGGTTGTTACTGTTGCGAGGCGCCTCGGTTTGATCGGACGATCCGGGTCCGATGGAGTCATTTGTTGGCTCATTTACGCCCCATAGGGCGGAGAGACATATTGTTGAGGAATAATAATCCACATCGGTGGACCGGCCCTGACGATCCAAGGCTTGTCTGCGCGCTTGCCTGAGACTCGGACTAGACAGTCTCGAATCAGTAGAGGACGATCCCTGGCCTCGGTTCATAGATGGAAATCCAATTTCGAAATACGTGACATTTGTGGTTTTATTTGTAGAGCCTAGTATGGCGACATAGTGGGATGGGGCGCTTATGCCGTCTATGATTGATACTTATGATTTGAAGTTGTTTTATACACTATGCACTTATAATAGTATTAAACGATTTGTTTTAAACGTATCAAGCATTCTTGGCTATTATAAGGAAAAAACCCTATCCTCCGGCTTCCGTTGCATTGTGTGATGGGAACTGGGTCTTATAATAGCTTCATTGTTCTTTATTTAGCATTGCGCTGTTGTTTTATGCACTGGTATTCTTGGGAGGAAACCCGTTCCGTGTTATACGGCGTGGTCCCTTGATTTACCTAACTTTAAAATAAAGATTAATAACTGTTTTAGTTCTCACACCAGTCACATGACTGACCTGGAGTTTATTGTTTTAAACTAAACTCCGGGTGCCCTTATTTTGACACTGGCAGCTAGTAGTTTTGGTTTTGCAGATTTATATTCACAGGATCCTGGTTTACAGCTGGAACGATACTCGGAAAGCTTTGTATCCGTGTATTACTTCTAGTTGTGTATTGTATTATTTTCCGTTGCTATGTGTTTAAATGTAATTTAAATCTATGATATTTCTGTGTAATATTCATTCATACTCTATATATTCTTGTATTCTGATGGAATTGTTGTAATATACAATGAAATGTTCTTCAGTCTGCGTTCTGTTGTGGCTCGTTCTCGAACTATCCGCGCTTTCCTCACAGGGGAAGTTACGGGTCTTCACAGTTGGTCTCAAAGCTTTGGTTTACAAAGCTCAGAGAACATGACACGTTAGAACCAAACGAAAGAATTCATCAGATATTGGATTAGTAATATCCAATGGGGATGACTCGTTAGAGATGGGATCAGTAGCATCCTAGAACGGGTATGAAGAGTATTCTTTTTTAAAAATGAAAACAAGTTTTGTTTTGAAATTTAAATCAATTATTCGTATTTGATTATTTATTTATTTGAATTTGGAAAATCCAATATATAAAGATTTTGCATATATGTCTTGCAAACGTGTATTCGAAGTTTTAATGTATTGGATAGTTATAGAATCACACTCTAGTGCCCGGGGATAATTCTGGTGACGGGGCACCATCGCCAGTATTTATTTTCGAGTTTCGAAAGTGAGATTTCTATATATTTCCAATTGACTGGTGTGAGAACCGAAACTAGATAGGGCTTATTGTTGTGATTTGGCATCAAAAATCTGATTTTTTGACTGTATATCAAAGTTATGAATTTGAAAAGCTAATCAACTAATTGATTGATGGTTGGGTTGTTGATTATTGGTTGATTAATTAAAATTTGTACCCTATAACCAAATTGAATCAAATAGTGAATTGTATTGAAAATTGGTCGCATTTGCATGTACATGTACTTACACTGAACAGGTCATAGCAAGGAGGCTAGTGCAGAAGAATAAAATTGTTTTCCCAACAAATAGGCACATGTTTATCATAATTTACTATTTTGTTTGGGAGATGATGATTTTATGAGCCGATTGGCTAGCCGCTTGGCTTTTTCTTTTTCTTTTTGAGATCAGAGGGTCTGTATGGCAATTTCGGGATTTTCCTAGTGCTCCCGATGCAGGGGAGGTTATGGCAAAAAATTTCGAAAATTTAGGGTGTTAGCCAAATTTTTGAAAATTTTGAAAAGTTCTTAAAAACTGAAAAGTTGAAGAACTTAAGCCGTAATGAAAATAACGAAAGTTGAGTTGATTTGTTAAACAACTTTCGGCTTCGTTTCTTTTCGAGGACGAAAAGTTTTAAGTGGGGGAGATTGTAATAACCCGGAAATCGGAGCCAATTTAAAATTTTTATTTTGGAAATTTTAGTGAATTTTGATTATTTTAAATGAATTATTTTAAATAATAACGATGAGAAATTTATTTTGAATAGAATTCGAACGCATATATTTATATAGCTCGACGTTGGAATATAAATATTTATTTTAAATTATAAAAGGAATTGAAAATGGCGTGGTAGTTCGATAATTCGATTTCAATTTTCAATTGAATGTACCGGGTGCAAAACAAACCAGATTTTAGTGAAACCAAAAATATTTGAATCTAATCGAGAATATCTTTTCAACGAATCCGAGAAATCAAAATTTCATAGCGGGAATCAAAAGATATGTCCAGTTGAAATATCAGAATAGTCACTATGGAATTCTGGCCATTGAAAATAGCCATTTTGCAAACGACCTCGGATTTCGACGAAACCACTTTTGTTGGATCCGCGATGTCAAATTATTGCTAGGTTTCAAATTTCATAATTTTTCGAATCAATATGTGAGTGTGGCAAAGGAAAACGCGTTTGACCAGTTTCAGTTGATTTTAATCGACTGGAAAATGGCCATTTTTCAAACGGTCTCAGAATTCAACGAAACTAATTTTGTTAGGACCGTATCGTCAATACAAAACTAGAAAATATTTTTCTGGAATTTTTCTAGTTAGTATGTGGCCCCGGTGAATAGAAATGCGCGTTCAAATTCAATATATAGAGATATACATTGATTTTGACGAAAACTGATCGAAACGATCGAATCAGCTTACGATACATATCCCATTGTGTTCAGAATGGGGGTAATTAGCTATGCACGACAGGCGGTGGGTTCGATTTCGAGTTCGAAAAAAAAGTTGCTTTTTGAAATTAAATAATTAAATAAATTAAAAATAAAATTCTGGTCAAACCTTATATCTCCTTAGCCCCCCCCCTAAATCGTTCAGATGGATTATCGGAAATAAAAAAGGGAAGAAGGAGGAGCCGTCGCTCCTCCGATGAACTACGCCACCGCGCCCCGACGAACACGCCACCGCACAGCAGGCGCGGCCACCTCCCTCTCCCCACCGCCACCCTTCTCTCCCTCCTCCAGCGCATCGCATGAATCCCCATCACCCAACCCCAAATCGAAACCCTAGCAGTGCCGCCACCCCATTCCATCGCCAGCGTCCATCCGCCTCCCCCCACGACCACCAACACTCCAGTGCCTCCATTCTACCCCCATACTCGCTGTAAGGTTTTTAATTCCTTTTCTTTTATATTATTTATTCAATGTTATTAAAAATATGATTTTTAAAAAGGAAATAACCTTGTTTTAGGAAAGTAATTTTTATATACATCATAACTTGATAAAGTTGTGATTTTCCAACATCAAGGTTTGATTTTTAATGATGAACAAGGATTGATTTTTATCATAGATGAGACTTGATTTTTATCAGGGAAAGGATTTGATTTTTGAAAGAAAAAGGTAGATTTTTATATATTGAATAGAAAAGTAAAAATTCGATTTTTATATATTGAATAGCAAAGTAAAAATTCGATTTTTATATATTGAATAGCAAAGTAAAAATTCGATTTTTATATATTTAATAGCAAAGTAAAAATTCGATTTTTATATATTGAATAGCAAAGTAAAAATTCGATTTTTATATATTGAATAGCGAAGTAAAAATTCGATTTTTATGTATTGAATAGCAAAGTAAAAACTCAATTTTTATATATTGAGTAACAAAGTAAAAATTCGATTTTTATATGCATAGCAAAGTAGAAATTCGATTTTTATATATGTAGTGAATACGAATGACGAAATTGACGAAAGGCGAGAAAGATGAAGATTTCCTACATATGAAGAGTCGTGGAGTTTGGATTAGCTAGTCGGTGAGAACTTCTCACCTTTTAATTTTGTTTTATAGTTAAAATATATACTAGGATGCAGACGGTGTTTAGTAGCACCGGACACCCGTCGTCCACAGACCATGGACGGCTTTTATGCATGTTTGTTTGATTTTGATGTGTAGTTGATTGTGTGATGTGATGTGAAACGTAATAAAATATTTTATAGTGGAAAATATATATAATTAAAAATAGAATTTTTAATGTGTATATGAAAGGAAATAAATATAAATAAACAAATCGGACGATTTGTTTATATACGCACATTTGACTGATATTGATTGGGACGATAAATTTTACACATCGCCCAACTGCACAAATAAAATCTGTGTTTGATTGTTTGAAACCCCACACGGGTATTGGGATGATATATGACATACACTAGTCTAAATAATTAGTTGTATGTCGATCGATTGATGGACAGACTGTTATGAGCGTTAAATATTTATATTTGATGCTTATACAGTGTAGAATGCACTTTGGATGATGGTTGATTATTCATCGTTGTTATTGTATACATGTGTTGTAGAAAATCCATATAATTAACATTATATGGTAATTTATTGGGCCTCATTCCGCTTTAGAAAAAGAAATATTTGAAATAGAAATATTTGAAAATAGAAACATATGAAGCCGTGTTGATTAGATTGACGCCATTTTGACGAGAACGATATTTATATCGATTATATTCGGGTTTTTTAATGAATATTGAAAAGTGCTTTCAAAATCGAATATTTTGAAATAAAATTCGAATATATTGAAAAGAATAGAAATTCGACTTAAATTGAAATGGAATTGAATAGAAAATGAATTCGAATTAAACTCAATAGAATTGAAATTCGAATTAGATTGAAATCGTTTTGAATGGAATTTAAAACGTACTGAAATTGAACTGAAATTAATTTGAATTGAAACCGATTTGAATTGAAATCAATTTGAAAGGAATTTAAAACGGATTTATAAGGAAAATTCAATTTTGATTTGAATTTGAAAAGGAAGTTGAAATCGTTTTGAAAACGAATTTAAAACGATTTATAAACTATGTTTTAAAAGGAAATTGACGAAGTATATTATATATATATATATATATATTATATATATATAATATAATGGCCTGAATAGAACGCGCCGCGCCGCGGCAGTTCGCGAATTTCGACCATTGACTTCAAACGGATATTACGGGAGATCCGACCGTCGGATTCTCCTGAATCCGGAACCGTTGGGTTCGTATCGAAAAGAGCTTTCTAACGAATATTATAAATTAGAAATCTAACAGTTGGATTTGGAATTATGTCCAAATAAAATTTGGAAAAGGTCGCTATAAGTGCAGTTCGATGGCCGTTGATGGAAATCGACTGTACAGGCCTTGATAAAATTATAAAAAATATTAATAATTAATGTAAAATCATAAGAAATGATTTAGAAAGAATTGGGATGAAAAACTCCATATTTGAAAAGATTAAAGTAGATTTTTATCGAAATGAACTAGTTTTGAACTAGAATTATAATTCTATTTATTTTTAAATAAATAAATTGGATTTGAAATGGTTTTGAAAATAACCAGAATTTCCAACAATTGCATTGGAATGGATTTGAATCGAAATTGTCTTTGGAATATTTCGATGTTGGATTTCGTGATTATACAGATATTGTTATGGGAATTTGAAAGATATATTAATATCGTTATTTCCAATACGATATCTGTTGGTCGTAGAATTTGATATTGAATATAAGCCGGTATATTTTCTATTCAGAACATTGTATTTAATATCAAATGTGATTTGGGTTTGTCGTGAATGGTGTCTTCATTAACACTGTTCTTGAACCCATTTGAGAAAAAGATTAAATCTTTTTATTTAGATTTAATGAACTGTACCAATTAAATAATAATTAATTGGAATTGAATTAGCATTGATTTTTGGGTTTATCGTGAACAGTGTTTTAAATCACACTTGTTCTTTAACCCGATAATTAATGGAATGTGATTTTGGGTTGTCGTGAACGGTATCTTCAATAATACTGTTCTTAGACCCAAGGAGTTAAGAAAATCAGGAACTAACTAGAGATTAGTTAAGTTGGATGGTTTCTGGGGTATTGATCTGATGTTGGTTTCGGCCTTCGGGGTTAATGCTTAGGGAATTGCTCACTTGCTAATTTACGGTTAGGGACTGATTGAAATTTGATGTAATTTTGGGTTTATCATGAACCGTGTTTTAAATGACACTGATTCTTTAACTCAGTTAAAGATTAAAACTAAGTGGAGTTTTAATGAATCTTTAATTAGATTGAAAAGATCGAGAATGGAGTATCACCAGTTTTGCTCCAGGCGATAGTTAAATCTTTAATTAGATTTAAACGTGAAATGGTAATTGAATTTACCGATAACACCGTGGTGTTAGATATGAAGTATAACCAGTTTTACTTCATGGGATAAATAGGTGGGGATTGGGAAATTAAAACCAATGATTACTTCGGTAAGGTTCGCTAATCCCGACTAGTTTGAATTGATATTCAAAAGTAGATTAAAGAATAAATTTAAAGGATTTATCTTTGATAAAATTAATGCGAACCTTTCCCTATGAATGTGAAATTTAGAAAATAACTATCGGTTAGCTAAGCAGAATGGTTTTCTGGATATTGATCTGATGTTGGTTTCGGCCTTCGGTGTTAATATTTGTGGAATTATTCTCTTGTTAATTTACGGTTAGTGACTGATGAATCGGAATGAGGCGTATCTTGTGTTTGTGTAACACTTGTTTATAATATACGCAGTTATTCGGAAAGACCGGGTTTATCCCATTCCGAATAACTGATACGACGATAAGTCGAAGGTGAAGACGGTGGTTGAAGACCGGAGGTCTTCACGTCGTTTGGGTGGTTACTGATGATCTTGATTGGGCTGTACACCCAAGAAGATGGAAATAGTTAGTGATCGTCCAGACGTACTTGGAGACCGATGGATATGCGGGATACTAGGTGCCTCCGGTTTCATTCAGACCCGGAACGGACATGTAAATGGACTGTGTGTCTGACATTGGATTTTAGTCTGTGTGATTGATTTCTATTAAATATATATCTGTTTGGCGGCGGAGAATTTATTCTCTTGCTTAACGCCCTTCTCTGAGATGTACGAGCTCAGGGGTTATATACTGATGGATATCAAATGCATAGAGTGAATTGCCTGTGTGGCATGCCTAAGTGGCAAATGATCAAGGATTCTGTTGAAAAGCAAAGTCTTGTGGTTGATGATCGAAGCACGGCCTTTGTGGCGTAGCTTTGTGTAACGTTTGAATCGCGAGTTTCACACCCGGTATGAACCAAAAACGGGAGACAAACCTCAGGGAGGACATGCGTTTCTTTCTAGTTAGAAGTGGCGTCAGTGGTTTTACACGCCCTGACGAGTTTGACTTATGTGGTTGTTGCTGTTGCGAGGCGCCTCGGTTTGATCGGACCATCCGGGTTCGATGGAGTCATTTGTTGGCTCATTTACGCCCCATAGGGCGGAGAGACGTATTGTTCAGGCATAATAATCCACATCGGTGGACCAGCCCTGACGATCCAAGGCTTGTCTGCGCGCTCTGAGACTCGGACTAGACAGTCTCAAATCGGTAGAGGACGATCCCTGGCCTCGGTTCATAGATGGAAATCCAATTTCCAAATACGTGACATTTGCGGTTTTATTTGTAAAGCCTATTATGGCGACATAGTGGGATGGGGCGCTTATGCCGTCTATGATTGATACTTATGATTTGAAGTTGTTTTATACACTATGCACTTATAATAGTATCAAACGATTTGTTTTAAACGTATCAAGCATTCTTGGCTATTATAAGGAAAAAACCCTATCCTCCGGCTTACGTTGCATTGTGTGATGGGAACTGGGTCTTATAATAGCTTCATTGTTCTTTATTTAGCATTGCGCTGTTGTTTTATACACTGGTATTCTTGGGAGGAAACCCGTTCCGTGTTATACGGCGTGGTCCCTTGATTTACCTAACTTTAAAATAAAGATTAATAACTGTTTTAGTTCTCACACCAGTCACATGAATGACCTGGAGTTTATTGTTTTAACCTAAACTCTGGGTGCCCTTATTTTGACACGGGCAGCTAGTAGTTTTGGTTTTGCAGATTTATATTCACAGGATCCTGGTTTACAGCTGGAACAATACTCGGAAAGCTTTGTATCCGTGTATTACTTCTAGTTGTGTATTGTATTATTTTCCGCTGCTATGTATTTAAATGTAATTTAAATCTCTGATATTTCTGTTTAATATTCATTCATACTATGTATATTCTTGTATTCTGATGGAATTGTTGTAATATACAATGAAATGTTCTTCCGTCTGCGTTCTGTTGTGGCTCGTTCTCGAACTATCTGCGCTTTCCTCATAGGGGAAGTTACGGGTCTTCACATTGTCCCATATTTCCAATACAGGGGAGAGGCCCTTGCATATCCGGTCGATCTCTAAGTACGTCTAGATGACCGCCACTTATAACCTCGTCTATGGTTGTACAGCCCAATTGAGGCATCAGCAATAATCCAAACAATGTGAAGATCTCCGGTCTTTAACTACCATCTTCAATATCTTCGACTTTTAATCGTTGTATCAGTTATTCAGAATGGGTTAAACCCGGCCTTTCCGAATATCTATCACATCTTTCAAATCAAGTGATATATAAACATGTCATACATCTCATTTCAATCCAAAATATTCTTTTATTCAAATATTGTTTACATTCCAGTTAATACTCTTTTATTCAATTATTCCTTATATCCTAATTCAGAATATTCTTTTATTCAAACATTCTATACATTGGGAATTATTCCCACAAATCTTATTAAAGATTTTTCTTTATTTAAACTTCTAGTTTAAATCCTCACTTTTGGAAACCATTTCAAAAGATGTTATAATATTTATTCATTTACTTGAACCAAATTAAGGTTTATAAGCCTCTTTGCGATTACGAGCCTTATCGAAGAAATCGTTAATATTATTATCCCAACCTACTCATCCATTGAAGCAAAATTGGTAGTACTCTATATCTAACACCCATATTGTTATTGATAAATTTAATTACCTTATTCCTTTTCAAATCTAAGGTTGATTAAATCTCCAATTTAGTTATAATCTTCAAATTCATTCATTCCCAATCTTCTTTGAAAGACTGATGTCACACTGTTAGCATGTCACACTGTCATTGCATATTATACGACCCACTTCTATCAATATATAAACTCTAAGCTCATATGTCTCAGAGAAGGGTGTTAAGCTAAGAGAATAAATTCTCCGCCATCAAATAAATACATATTTGGTAGAGATCAATCTATATGGCACAAAATACGATGTCAGACACACATCCATTTACAAGTTCGTTCTGGGTCTGAACGAAACTTAAGGCACATAATTCCTCGTCCCATATGTCCACTATAGGAGAGAGGCCCTCGCATATCTGGTCGATCTCCAAGTATGTCTAGACAACTACCTCTTATAACCTCTTCTTGGGTTGTACACCCAAATTAAGGCATCAACAATAATCCAAACATTATGAAGATCTCAGGTCTTCAACTACCGTCTTCAATATGTTCAACTTTTAATCGTCGTATCAGTTATTTAGAATGGGTTAAACCAAGCCTTTCCGAATAACTATCGCATCTTTCAAATCAAGTTATATATAAACATATCATACATCTCATTCCAATCCAAAATATTCTTTTATTAAAATATTCTTTGCATTCCAATTCAGAATATTCTTTTATTCAAATATTCCTTACATTCCAATTCAGAATATTCTTTTATTCAAACATTCTATGCATTGGGAATTATTCCCACAAAACTTATTAAAGATTTTTCTTTATTTAAACTTCTAGTTTAAATCCTCACTTTTGGAAACCATTGCAAAAGATGTTATAATATATATTCATTAACTTTTACCAAATTATGGTTTATAAGCCTCGTTGGGATTATCGAGCCTTATCGAAGAAATCGTTCATATTATTATCCCAACCTATTTATCCATTGGAGTAAAATTGGTAGTACTCCATATCTAACACCCATCGCGTTATTGATAAATTTAATTAACTTATTCCTTTTCAAATCTAATTAAAGGTTGATTAAAACTCCAATTAAGTTTTAATCTCCAAAATCATTCATTCCTAAACTTTGTTGAAAGATTTATTAAAACTCAGATTTGAGAAATCACCTTTTCCTTTAACTGGGTTAAAGAACAAATGTTGTTTAAAACATTATTCACGATAAACCCAAAATCATACTTCCATTCAAAATGGAACTTCATGGAAATTAGATCAGTTTATATTCGATATAAATTTCCGTATCAGACTAATACTATAACCTGAATAACGGCAAAGCCTTTTTTAATTCCTCAAATAGTAAAGGTCTTCCTCCAGGGAGGTTCATCTCAATTATCACTAAGTTGAATTCCACTCAATTCCAATTTGATTTGATAAATTGGAAAACTTTACTATGGAAAAATTCCATCAAATCTTAATTAAAATATTTATAAATTCCAAATCATATATTCACTTTTGGCAAGGTTAAAGAACAAATTTTATTTGAAACATCGTTCACGATAAATCCAAAATCAAACTTCTATTCACTTCCAATTATATTCTTTAATTTGGAAAACTTAACTATGAAGACCTCATTAAATCTTAATTAAAAGGAGTTTTTCACAAACTTCATTCTCAACTGGTTTTAAGAATAGTGTTATTGAAGAAACCATTCACAAAAACTCAAAATCCAAATTGATATCAAATATAAGGTTTTGAATAGAAATCGTATCGACTTGTATTTAATATCAAATTCTGATACCAACAGATACCGTATCGGGAATTAGGATATCTATTTCTTCCAAATTTCTCAACGATATCCGTATAATCACAGCTTCCAATATCAAAATATCCGAGATTATTTCCATTCAAATCCATTCCAATTTATATATTGGAAAACTCAGGTTATATTAAAACCATTACAATTCCTTTCAGTTCTTTATTCTAGTTGATTAACGACTTATCTAGATAAAAATGTTTTTTCTATCTTTTCAAAACTTGGAATATTTCATCCAAAATTCTTTTCAAATCATTTATTATAATTTAACATAATTTATTCATATTTTTTATAATTTTATTAAGGCCCCTACAGACGGTTTCCAATTTCGGGTCACTGAGCTGTATCCATAACGACTTACTTCCAAAATATATTTGGATTTATTTTCAAATCAAACCATTGGATTTAAAAATTCATTATTTCATTTGAAAGCGTTTTTCATTACGAACCCAACAGATCTAGTTTCAGGAGAATTTGACGGT
Source organism: Allium sativum (assembly GCA_030737875.1). Lineage (NCBI taxonomy): Eukaryota > Viridiplantae > Streptophyta > Magnoliopsida > Asparagales > Amaryllidaceae > Allium > Allium sativum. Next base: position 330,365,194 of record CM060926.1, read on the forward strand.
CGGATCTCCCATTACATCTATTCGAAGTTAATAGTCGAAATTCATGAACGATCGTTGCATGACACGTCCTATTCAGACAATTTTATTATATATAATAAATTTCATCGATTTTCATTCATTACATATTTTATAAAAAAATTATAACTTCATTTAAAAATGATTTCCATCTTCAATTCAGTTTTAAATCAAAATTGAAATTCCATATTATTATAATACTAAAATAATAGTATTTTCCAAAATATCATATTTTGAAATCTAAATTTTTCCGAAATTCATTATATAAATAAATAAGACCAATGGAAAACTCCTTTTAAGTTGAAAACATGTTTTTATACCTAACTCGAATTCACATTTTGAATTTACTATTCAAAAACTCATTTGAATTAAAGCAAGTTATTTTTAATCCAAATTTCCTTTAAATTCGATTCAATCATTTTAAAAGACAATTGAAATTATATCAATTCCATTTTCAAATCAGTTTGGATTTAAAAATCCAATCTTCATTTTCCTGTCAAATCCCATTTGAACAAATAAAAAATTCATTTAAAATTCCAGTAGATTGAAATCCAATCAATTTCCAATTTTCATATTCATGTTATAAATTTTGATTCAACAATGTGAATACATCCGTATCAACTACCATCCATCATCCAATAATTACAATATAAGCGTTTCTACTGACAACGCTTATATTCACAGTTTAATAATAATAACAATAAAAACTGTAAGCTACACCCATCAACCATAAAATAAACATTGCAATCACAGGCAATCAATATATATTTAAATATGATTATGATAACATAACAAAACAGTTGAGTGAGACAGTTCTCACATTGAACTTTAAAATCGTTCTGAAATGATCGTTCTAATAAAATTAAGCAGAGTGTTTAATTTAACCAAAAATTGCAACTAGCTCCAAATTCCTCCAAGTTGATTCCATTGTGAAGCTCTTATCGTCACGATCGCAATGCTATCTGGTTTGTGAAATTCTGGTAACATACGAATGGGTTATTGACGATTTAAGTGACACTAATTTAATTAATGATTAATTCTCTCATTAAGATTAATCTAAGGCTAATTACTTATAAAATATCATCCCAATTTTTTCCCTCTTCCATATACTATTTCGTTCCCGTCTTTGCTCCGGGATCCACGCACACAACTAGCTACCACTCATACTCAATGTTGTTGCGCCTCCATCGTCAGACCGGACCCCCATTAGACCATGTCAGGCAATGCGCCTCACTCCACTCGACACTCTCCCTAAATGCCAAGTCACCAGACCTCCCATTCAACTTTGACAGTCCAATAACCGTCGGAGCTTCGTGCTCGAATTTCGACCACCTCGACAAGCACAGCCGATCACCACCGGTCATCCGAAAGATCTCAACGTGCTCGAGAAGATTGCTGTTGGAAATTTTTGAAGATAGCAAACGGATTATAAGAGATCGTGGTGGAAAGGAATGAATGTTAGCAGCCGTTCATTTTAATGGAGGTACAGGTCAAGGCTATAGATCACGAAATTAGGGTTTGACCCCTTTTCGGCTGATATATGGAGTATATAAAGACAATGGTTTATTAAAATAATATTAAAGTAACATACATGCGAAATTTAATGCTCCAAACTCCAAATGAACCCCAATGACAAACGGTCCCAACCAAATACCCCTGTTCCAAACACAATGGAATAGGTTTTGTAAGCTAATTCGATCATTTCGATCAGTTTTTATGAAAATTAAAATATACTGTTAAATATTGAATTTGAACGTACATTTTCATTTACCACGATTAAATATTATCTCCAAAAATTAAAAAAATTGAAAACTTACTATATTTCAAAATATGATTCTAATGAACCTGTTCTCATCGAATTTGGAGACCGTTGGAAAATGATCTTATAACTAGCTTATTGAATTCTAACCAGATTAAAATACACGTTTAATTTTACCACGCTTACATATGAATTCCAATTGACCTCAAATTTCGAACTTAACAATAATTTGATGTTCCGAATCTAATAAAATCAGTTTCATCAAAAACGGATGTCGTTTACAAAATGGACAATTTCTAAAGCTAATATAATATTAACAAATTCCATAGCTACTATTTGAGATTTTGAATTGGACCTAACTTACAATATGTAACATGAAATCTTGATTTCTCACTTTCATTAGAAAAACATAGTTCAAAATATTCCAACATTTATTATTTTATCAAATTCTAACTTATATTGAATTATGTATGTTTTTTTTTAAATTCAAAACTAATTATTTCGAACTACTACGACGTTACGAGTTCGTTTTAATTTAAATTTAAATTTATATGTTCCAACTTCGTTTTTAAATAAATTCTTAGTTGTTAATTCTAAAAATAATTTGTTTTGAATATTTAAAATCCATTAAAATCAGTTAAAATTTATATTTAAATTGATTAAAAATACAAGTTGTTACACATGTGGAGTAAACCCGTTTCGTGTTGTATGGCGTGTTCCCATGATATGCCTTATTTTTAAAATAGGTTAAGATTAACTGTAGGATTTCTCATACCAGTCCCATGACTGGCTCGTAGTTTGATTTTCCCTAGCAAACTTGGGTGCCCATATTTTAACATGGGCAGCCTAATTCATTGGTATCTTTTTGGATGTGTACGGAAGCTGGTTTTGGACTTGTGCCGGAATAGGATGTGGATGTTATTTTGGACTCTCCCTAGCTTATTGTGTTGATTATCTTTTATTTCGTTGTGTATTATTTGAACCTCTATGTATATTATTATGATCTTGTGTAATATTGTAAACTCCGGTATTTCCGCTGTTGTAATCTGATGTGCATTATCTAATGTAATGTAATATTTATCTTCTACTATTATGTTAATGTGTTATATCCCGTTGACCATCCTTTCTTCCGGGGATCGGGAGTTTGGGTCATCACAAAAATGAAGTGTTTTGAAAATTACTTCTAGAATAAATTTCTTAAAGAATAATTTATAATATTTAATAGACCTTTTGAAAGGGATTCACAATATTTATATATTAAGGAATCTGTATAAATAAGATTTACAAAATGGTAGCATATAAGTATATATATTTATTTGGAAGACAGAAGATATTTAAATGAAGGTTTATAACTTTGTTTGTTTTAAGTTCACGCAATTGATTTATAAATAAAATACTTCATGATATCTTATAATAAAATTTTAAGAACTTGTTTAAATATATATATTTAATCAATTGGTTTTATGTAAATTATGAAATGGGCATGGAAGTGATAAGAGTTTCTGTAACGACCCCAATTTTGCCCGTCCCCAATCGATCGCAAGATCGATCAAGACCGTTCAAAACCCGCGTACGTCAACTTTTGGCATACAACACATCAGAACAACAACACAGACTTTTATAACATCAATAATAAATGTTACATCAGAGTACAGAATATATCAGAGTACATCAATAAATAATACAGCGGAAGATACATTTACAATAAATTAAATACATTGCAGCAGAACTAATCTCAGCGGAAGGCCATCAATATTCTGGACCCAGCTTCAGACTTCAATCCAGGATCCTGCTTAACTATATCTGCAAAAAGCTACTCACTGCCCGTGTGGAAAGAGGGCACCCGAGTTTGCAAAGTGAAACAAACTACAGGTCAGTCGTGGGACTGGTGTGAGAATTCAAATTTTTATTATTTAATTAATTATTAATTTTTTTCTTGCTTTAAAATAATTGTGTGATGATGTTAATTCATATCTAGATTGTTATGTATTGTATGAATCGTTGATTGTGGCTTGTAATATGTTTGTTGTTCATGTTGTAATAGATTCGCATTAAAATTTCATATTTTATTGAATTTTATTTGCATTTAGAAAATTTAATCTAAATTCAGTTTTAAATCATATTTATTTCAGATCCAGTTGTAAAAATTTATTTTATGTTATTAAAACATAATTTCTGTTTTTCTGAAATGAACTATAGAATTGAAACGACAAATAAAAACTCATTTTTATTTGTCTATATTACCATAAGTATTTGAACGACGAATAAAAGCTTATTTTAATTGTTGATATTACAATAGAATTTGATCGACAAATAAAAACTCATTTTTATTTGTTAATATTACTATAAGATTTGAACAACAAATTAATACTTATTTTTATTTGTTGATTTTACAATAAAAATTAAACGACAAATAAAAACTCCTTTTTATTTGTTGACGTTACAATGCAAATTGGACGACGAATAAAATCTCATTTTTTATTTGTTTATATTACAACATAGATTGTTTAACAAATAAAATCTTAATTTTATTTGTTTACATAACAACAGAATTTGGTCAACGAATAAAACATATTTTTATTTTGTTTACTTTAAATTAGAATGTAAACAACGAATAAAACTTTATTTTTATTTATTTGCTTTGCAATAGAAATTGAACGACAAATAAAACATTATATTTATTTGTTTATATTACAACAGAAATGGTTTAACAAATAAAATCTTATTTTTATTTATTTACCTTTCAACAGAATTTGGACAACAAATAAAATATTATTTTTATTTGTCTTTTTACAATAGAATTTGAACAACGAATAAAATATATTTTTATTTGTTTACATTAAAAAGAATGGATTAAGAAGATTATATTTTTAACGTGCACTGTTTACATTAAAAAGAGTGGATTAAAAAGCATATATTTTAATAAGAAATTGTTTCATAATTAAAATTACTTTTTTCTATGTAATGAAAGGGTGAATTGTTACTGTATGATTAAAATTACATTTCTCTATGTGATAAAAATGTGAATTTGTACCGTATGATCAAAATTACATTTTTCTATGTAATTAAAACGAGAATTTGTACCGTATGATTAAAATTGCATTTTTCTTTGTAATTAAGACATGGATTTACATCGCATAATAGAAATTACATTTTTCTATGTAATTTATATAGGAATTTACATCGCATAATAGAAATGACATTTTTATATGAAATTAAAGCATGAATGTGCGTTGTAGGATAAAAATTACATTTTTTTACATGTAATTTAGATATTAGAATAAAAATTATATTTTTAATGTAATTAAAATGTGAATTTACACTGTATGATAAAAATTACATTTTTATATGTAATTTAGAGGTGAATTTACATCGTATGATAGAATTTACATTTGTCTATGTAAATAAAATATGAATTTACATGGTAAATTAAAAATATACATTTTTGTTAATTAAAAACGATTAAACAAAAAACATACATTTTTGGTTATTCAAAAGAGTTAAACAAAATAAACATTTTTGGTCATTAAAAAGAGTTACATCAAAATATAAATTTTTGGGCATTGAGTAGGATTACATTTTATTGTAACATTGTCTATAATAAAACGGACTTTTATTTGTGTTCTTAAATACAAATAAAACAAAACAAAAAAAATATAAAAGTACATGTTTATTTGTGTTCCCCAACGCAAATATAATATGATTTTTAAGTGGCGCATTTTTTTTATTAGCATTTTTCAATGCAAATATAACATGAAAACAAAAGTTCACATTCTGTTTACATTCCACAATGCAAACAATACATGGAGAAAAAAAAAATTTGTTTGCATTCTACAATGCAAACGAAACATAGAAAATAGAAAATACATTTTTATTTGTATTCTATCATGCAAATAAAACAAGTAGATAAAAATTACATTTTTGTTTGCAACTTTAGCTACAAACATGAAAATAAAAATTACATTTTTGTTTGCAAATTTAGATGCAAACAAATTTATTTAAAAATAATAGTTACATTTTTTGTCGCATGATTTCAAAATGCGAACAAAACATTAAAATAAAGGTTACATTTTTATTTATTTATTTACTTCACTTGATGTAAATAAACATAAAATAAGGAGTTGTTCTTTTATTTACATTTCTTGATGTAAATAAAACTAGAAATTAAATATTACATTTTTATTTGCATTACACAATGCAATTAAAACATGAGAATAAAAGATACATTTTCATTTGCAATCCTTAATGCAAATAAATTATGAAATGAAAAGTTATAATTTTTATTTACATTCCTCTATGTAAATAAACATCAAATTAAAAAGTTGAATCTTTATTTGCATTCTTTATTGCAAATAAAGAGTGAAATGAAAAGTTATATTTTTGTTATTATTTGTATTCCCTATTACAAATGGAATTAAAGATTATTTTCTTCTTCCCACTTATTTATAATGAAAGGAATTGAAATAAAGATTATATTTTTATCGCCATTTTAGATGCGATAAAAGAATAGAAATAAAGATTACATTTTTATTGACATTTTACATGAGATAAAAAGAATAGAAATAAAAGAGGCATTTTTATCGTCGTGTGATATATTGTGTATTACACTGCCATAGACAAGTTACCTGACTTGTTTATGTGATTGGGTCGATCATTTTCATACATCGCCCAAGTGCACAAATGAATTTATTATTTGTTTGTTGGCTGAAACCCCACACGGGTGTTGGGATGAAAATGAATATACACTAATCCCAATATTTAGTTGTATGTTGATCGTTAGATCGACAGGCTGCGATGAGCATTATTATTTAATTTTAACGCTTACACAGTAGAAATTACTCTTTGGATGAAAATGGACAAATTTATGATTATCTATTTTATTATCATATGGATGATGTGTGTGAAATCCATAAAATCCAAAATTATATGGTAAATGATTGAGTCGCTTTTCGATTCCGGTGTTCTTTTAAATAATAATATTCTTACATTAGAAATTCTTTTTATATAAAGAATATATTTTAATATAAAATTATATTTTTAATCAAGTATATGTTAAGACAAAGAATATTTGTAAAAGATAAATATTTGTAATATAAAGAATACTTCTCATTTAGAGTCTTTATATAAAGAATATTTTTATGATTATTTTAAAATATGTTTTTAAAAGATTGCTAGCATTTGCAGTTATATTTTGTGATATGAAATAAATTGAGATGTGAAGTGGATTTATCGTGGACGATGTTTTAAACGACATTTGTCCTTTAATCCAATTTACATTGAAATTATTATTTGGAGCTTATGAATCTATTTTATAGATTTAAAAAGGGCATTTTCTAAAAATCAAGTTTTCAATGTAATATATTAAATAGGAATTAAGCGGAAATTCGATTGGTAATAATCGAAATGGGCTTCTGTAAAAGAAGACCGATATTATATGTGGAATTTAAGAGGCTTTGCCGTTATTCCATTTATATTATTAGTCCGATACAGAAATCTATATCGATTATGTATTGATTTGATTTCTGTGAAATTCTTTATTTTAGAAATCGATTTGTGGGTTTATCGTGAACTGTATTTTAAAGAACACTAGTTATTTAACCCGTTTTAAGACAAGATTTATTCCATAAAATAAATGATCTTGTAATAATGATTTTTGATATTAAATCAAAATTAGAGTTTTAATAATTCTTTTAAGGAAGATTTTAGATTTTATTTTCAAAGATTATCTTTGATAAAATTAATGAGAATCCTTTAATATGAATATTCTTATTAAAAGAATATTCGGAGTTGAAATGTGGCGTAATGTGTGATTTTCCAATATTTGATTTTTAATCACAAAATACGCGAGTTATTCAGAAAGACCGGGTTTAACCCATTCTGAATAATCCTCACGACGATCAAGAGTCGAAGATGAAGATGATGGTTGAAGACCAAAGTTTTTCACATCGTTGGGATGGTGATGACTGGTATCTTGAATTGGGACTGTACATCCCAAGGCAAGGTATTTGGTAATGATCGTCCAAACGTATTTGGAGATCAACGGACACGTTGTTTCGCTCAGACCCAGAGCGGACTTGTAAATGGATTGCGTGTTTGACATTGTATTCCTTTCTACTATATTTGTTGAACGTTACCGATTATATATTTCTGTTTGGTTGTGAAGAATTTATTCTTTACTTATCACCCTTCTCTAAGACGTATGAGCTTAGAGGTTATATATATATTTTGGTTGATGATCAATAATATGGTAGGGTCTGACAATGTGGCATGCTAAGATGCAAATGATCAAGGCTTTGTTGAAAAGCAGGCCTTGTGGTTGATGATCAAAGCATAGCCTGTTTAGGCATAGCTTTGTGTATATCGTGACTTCACGAGCCTCACACCCTGGTATGAGTCAAAAACGGGATATGGACTGTAGGGAGTGCACACGTTTCTTTCTAGCTAGGAGTGGTGTTTGGGCTTTGACACGGCCCGACATTTTACTTATGTGGATTTTGGATTGAGGTACCTCGGGTTTTTATAGGCCGAAAGTGGTCATATTATAGGTCCAAAGGGACCGGGAAACGTGTGTTTAGGCATAACTAATCCACTATCGTTAGGTAGGGACCGACCCTACCGCATCCAAGGGTTCACTGTGGGGGATCCTGAGGCATTTGCTAGAGTGTCTCGAATTGGAAGAGGACGATCCCTAGCCTCGATCTCATGATGGAAACCCAATTCCCAATACGACACCACGGTTTTGATTGTAAACTTATATATGGCGACATAGTAGGCTGGGGGTACTATGCCGTCTAAGATTAATACATTTATATTGAAATGTTTTCGATATATATACACACTAATAATAATATCGTTTTTACATATCAAGCATCTTTTGACCATAATAAGGTAAAACCCTATCCTCTGGTGTGCGTTGCATTGTGTGATGGGACCTGGGTCTTATAATGGTTTTATTTTTTCTAAAAAGCATTACGTTATTTGACGATTTACTTTAATTATGCACTGGCAATCCAATGGAGTAAACCCGTTCTGCGTTAGCGGCGTGGTCCTGTGATTAGCCTACTATTTAGATAAGTTAAGTATAGAATTCTCACACCAGTCCCACGACTGACCTGTAGTTTGTTTCACTTTGCAAACTCGGGTGCCCTCTTTCACACGGGCAGTCGAGTAGCTTTTTGTAGATATAGTTAAGCAGGATCCTGGATTGAAGTCTGAAGCTAGGTCCAGAATATTGATGGCCTTCCGCTGAGATTAGTTCCGCTGCAATGTATTTAATTTATTGTAAATGTATCTTCCGCTGTATTATTTATTGATGTACTCTGATATATTCTGTACTATGATGTAACATTTATTATTGATGTTATAAAAGTTTGTGTTGTTGTTCTGATGTGTTGTATGCCCAAAGTTAACGTACGCGGGTTTTGAACGGTCTTGATCGATCTTGCGATCGATTGGGGACGAGCGAAATTGGGGTCGTTAAAGTTTCATGATATATATACACACATAATGTAAATTACAATTCATAAGTATGACATTTTGTAGCATCCCGGATTTGTAGTTGTTTTATAATGAACATTTAAATTTGTTTTAAATGTTAAATTAGAATATAATTGGATTTTTAATATGAAGTTATCGATTTAATATCGTATATATTTGAATTATCGTAATAGAAAAATAGAAATAATTGAATTCACAGTTAAAACTAAATCCAAACGATTCAGTCGATCAATATAAATTCTAATTGAATTTTGAACAATAATAAATTTTTATTATCAATGGATTAAATTGTTTTGAAATCGATTTATATTTTAATCAACGGAATGTAATATTAATTGTCGATTTAAATTTGTTATCCTCTTCATAAAATCGAATTTAATTTCATAACCCACTCAGTTGAGTCCAGAATAGCAAATAATGTTGAGAACGACGGTCGTTCCGATTGAATAGTGGTTCAGGATTGTGATTTAGTGGCCATAAGATATTTTTAATTAAATCATAAATTCACATTAAAATTAATTAAAGAAGGCCGACCTACCCATATTATTTCATACCGTAAACCTATAATTCTAAAACATCCTCTCTTCCAAATCGCCTACCATATTGCCTCCGGCCTTTAGTATCAAGCAGACAACCAATTTAATGGCGCAAGTATGTTTGTCCCCTTTCACTCCTTTATAAATAAGTTGCGACCGCACTCCCTTCTTTTTCCCATTTTCATTCCCTTGAATAAAATTGAAGTTTCCCTTTTTCCCTTTATTTTTGATTTTTCTTTGAATTCTTTCCCCAAATTATATAAAATCAAATCTATAATCAAATCATTCAAGTTTGGATTCTATGACATCGCGTAAACAAGGGCTTCAACCCTATGGCCTTAAAGAATCGTACAATGAAAATCTGGGATGCTCAACTTTAGGAAGTCGAAGCCGCGTTCTGTTGGGGGTCGAAGTCGCCTTCAGGTTAAGGCACATCAGTGAGAGGGTGAAGATTGGGTGATTACCTACTGGGTTATTGGGGGTAATCATGGAAGATTAGTCTGATATTTTGGATAGGGGTGTGCGAGTTTTGGCGGTAGAGTTCGATATATAGAGCTGAACTGGAGTTCAATTTTTTCTGCTAAATATACTATGTAGATTTGGGAATTCTGCAGCATGGTATTTTGGAGTGCGATCTACTGTTTTGTGATGGTCTGGAATATGAAATGGAGAATCGATAGTGGGGTTTTGGGTGATTATGGACTGGTGGAGTGAGGCTGTTGAGGTTTTGCGTCGAAGTGTTGGTCTGAGGTGATGCATGTGAGGAGAAGTTCAAAGTGACGGGGACAGTAGTTCGCAGCAGTTTAAGGTCATTTGGGTAGGTGTAGAAATGGCAAATAGGGGCTGTGGTGATAGAAAAATGATATGGTGAAATCGATTATGAAGTGTTCGATTTAATGTCAAAATGGAGATTTGCAGCAGTGGTGGAGATCACCTTGATGGTACATCAACAGCAGTTGTTTGTGGATTGTTCGATGTACTGCTGGAGTAGTGTGGGAAAAGTTGTGTGTTGATTGCACTATTCAAAACTGTTAAGGATGCTTCGTTGATTAGTCGAGTGAAGTGCGGTAACCGTAAGGTATATTTTTTAATGAAATTCAAATATGTATTTTTTTCAAGTTAATTCGATTAGATTCGATAATGCAGCATTACAGCGTTTAATTGGATATTTGACCCAAAAAAATTCAAGGAGAGTAAACTCTCTCTGGTTCAATTATAATTTATTATAATCAAAATTTTATTTAATACAAATATTTATATGTTGTTTGTTGGTTGATTGGTTTCGTTACTGTTTCTTGATAAATTGTGGTTATTATATATATTAGTTATATTTAGGCTTGGTGGTTATTATATATATATTAGTTATATTTAGGATATTTCCCGCAGTACCATTAGCGGATTCCAGCAGTATCATTAGCGGATGACCCTACCGCCCTGCAATATATTGAGTGGATGACCTTCATACCACGATATCCTACCTTGAAGTAGGATGAGTATTAATTATGTTGTCTAACATCTGTGGATGTAGGGAAAATAGGTTGGAGAGATCCAACAGGATTCCTCAAAATTTATTTATTGTTGTTTAAATATTTTATATGTATGTGTGATATGTTGAATTGGATTGATGGTTGGTGTGTTTGGACGTTGAATATCATTGGCCCCAGATATTGATATTTAGAAATATCATAAAATGAATTTCTATATTTTAATAAGGAATTCTATTTTCCAAAGTGGAAATTGGATTTCAAATAGAATTTGAAATAGAAACTTGTTTTAAATATTTAAAAAAAGAAGTGAATTTTATAAACGATGTTTATAAATAAAGGAGGGGAATTTTCATTCGATAACTTATAAATTTAAATTCAAGAATGATTTTAAAATGGAATTTATAATTTGAAATCATTTCAAGTAAAGGAATGGCGAAATTATTTCCGGTGTTCGAAATGTAAAATGAATTGAAATAAATCCATATGGATTTATGATTAGAATTCGACCATGTCAATTTATAAAATAAATAAATTATTTCTCGATAAAATATTGGGATAATATTGAATGGAAACTAAAATTTAAAATTTAAATATGAAAATAGAATCCATGTTAATTTATATATATAAGTTATGAAAATAAAATATTTCAAAATGGGAATTGAGTTTCAAATAGATTATAAAATGGAAGTTTGTTTAAATAAGGAAGTTAATTTATAAACAACATTTATAAATGGGATGAACTAATTTTCATCGCGTAATTTGGAAATAAATTTCCAAATGTAAGAAATGAAGTAGAAGGTGAAATTTTAATCGAGTTTTTGTATTACAAGATTTTATCTGTCTTAAGATAAGAACGTTGTCGATTAAAGTCTGAGAGATAATAAAATACCCCAACTTGAACGACTTCACTATTATCAAGGGATGATATTAGTTGTAATGGTAAAGGATATTGAATAAATTGATATTTCCATAAAAGAAGTATATAATTGGAATTTGATTATATCTAATGTTTATAAATAATTTATGTCCACGGGTATTGGAATTTAATAATTTTACCGAGTTATGAATTTTGAATAAATTAATCAATGATTTTAAAAAATCGAGATGTTTAAGTTAGATCAGGAAAACTGATTTAGTTTATATTTAAATATTAGAAAATGGATTTAGAATTTAATCATAAAAGAAGTTTTAGAAGATTATATTTAATTAAATTAAAATGAACTCGTCGCAGCGTGGTAGTTCATAATTTGGCGTTCTAAGCTTCAATTGAGTATGTAGAACTCGATATAAGTCAAAATCTGATGAAATCGGAAGTTTGGACCTATTGAATAATAATTTTCTATTGGAAGTGAAAATTTTGGATTTTGTCTTATCGATTTTGAGTTATGTCAAAATTAAATTTTCAGAAAAACAATGCTATAATTTTCTTAAACCATAACGGTTTACTAAATAAAATATAAGGATTTTAAGTGAAAAATATCCGAATTATCATTAAAAAAAATCCAGATTTGAGTTATAAAATAATAATGAACTCAATTCAAGTAAATGGATTGATTTTTGGAACAAAAATCGAATTTTTAATTATGGAATGAAGTTAACTATTTTCAAAGGAAATTTGTTAATAGATTTTTTGAATCGAACTTAACTTTGTTTACATGACTTGAAATTGTTAACTGAAATTAAGAATTTGAATATGAAATTTGGATTAGAATTAGGAAACGAGCAAACAGATTGAGTTTGAATTGTGCATAAGTGAATACAAATATATTTGAATTTGATATGTTCAAATTAAAAAACAGATTAAACAAAGAAGCTAATTGGAAATTTATTGGCAAATGAAAAGTAAAAATGATTTGATTGATTGGGATGAATTGGAAATGGACATATATATGTTAAACGGATATGGATGAGGAGTATAAAGATTATCATTTGAGCGCCTGACAAAAAGGTACACGTTTAAATTTCCATAAGAAATTTTATGAGCCTATTGGGTTAGCCGCTTGTTTTTTGATGTTCTTTTTGAACGGAAAGGGCCTAGAGAGGCGAATTTTAGTTGTACCGATTGAGCTGTACAAAAGGGACTCTGGCGAAATTTTCCAAAAATTTAAGAAGTTAAAATATTTTTGAGAAATTTTGATAACTTAAAATCAATATATCGATATATATAGAATTTGATAAGGAATTTGGAAAGTAGTTTAATTAATGAAATATTAGAAAAGGGCCAGTGATTGTTTGATGGATGTTTGTTTTTCTTTGATAGTTAAATCACTGACTATCGAAGTTTTTGACCATCGTTGTCAATATAGAGAGACCAATTAGATTTATTATCTGAAAAACCACCCCATATAGGCATAGGCGTAGAGAGTTAGATATGCTGAAAATAATTGAAGACGAAGTGAAGTGCAAGGGCTTTTTTTGTTAATCCTAGGTAGTAATTACCTAAGATGGATTAATGGAAATTGTGCCTTCGGTTTCGTTCAGTCCCAGAACTAACATATATGGACGAATGTATGACAGAGTATGCCTAACAGATCACATAAGACGATCTTTTCGAGGTATTACGTTTGGTGGCGGAGGAATTTGTTTCTCTTAGCTTTTTATACTTGTAATATTTTTGAGAAGATCAACTAGTGATTTTACGGGTTTGACGATGTGACATTAAAAGTGAACGGTGATTAGATGTTTTGAAAAGATAAACGTAGCCTCAAGCCTCATCAATCGGGAAATGATAAAAATTAGGCAGGCAGCATGGCTAGTAGGGTCATACCCAAGCAGGGTGTATTTATCACCGATCTAGAGAAAAATTCATGTGTTCTTCTTTTGATTCTATATCTTACGGATTATGGTGGACGAACGACAACCGTGGGTAATAATACCTTCGGTACACTCAAGCTGAATGAGTGACCGGTCATATGTGGTCAAGTTGCAAGATGTTCTTGCTGAACCTCAGTGTATCCCCTCTAGACTACACTGATCGGGAGGTGGTCCCATACCTAGTCATAGTTGGAATCCAATATCCAATAAGCGCACTGCGGATTTTGATTTTATACTAAGTATGTAGAGCGTGAGATGCAAGCGTTCTACTAGATGGTTATTTATTTGATTAGATATTCTTTTAATATCACTAAATTTTGATATCAAAAATGCTTTGGTTATAGTAAGATAAAAATCGTCCATGTTTTATGTGTAGGCTAGTCTTACTATTACCCTTTCATTCAAAGGATTTTCAGAGTTAAACAATATGGTTGGAGTTTACTCACACCAGTCCTATGACTGACCCTAAGTTTATTTTCTTTGTTTTTCCCTAAACTCTTGGGTGCTCAAATTTTTACGGGCAGTCAAGTGTTTCAGGCTTTTACAGATACACTTGGAGAAGCTTAAAGTAGGAAGCTTCACCGTTAGATATTTTAGAGTTATTATCCGCGGTATCAAATGTTGTATTGTACTATGATGATGGTATGTTTATTGGATATAAATTTTTGTATTTCAAAGCTTATGTTATATAATATATTTTATTCATTCCACTGTGAGATTCTAATGTTCTCAGTTCTTCTATCTTTTCATCTTTAACCTATAATGACTCGTAATTTTGTGTTATTTGAGTTGGACATGTGTGGTATTTAGTCAACGTAGTTAGTATGGATGTCTGGGCCATTACATTTGATATCAAAGCTTAGGTTGAGCAAACACCTAGGCTTTGGTGGGCATTTACTCATTAGAGATAGGGTTAGTAGTACCCTAGAATGAGTTGAGTGTATATATATGAGAGAGCGTATTTGTAAGTTGATATATAAAAATTTGTTTTATATTGTATTCGCTTATCTGTTGAGTGGTTTATGAATTCTGATCGAATCGTGGGACACCACGACGTTGGTAGGAGTTTTTAAACACTTGAAAAAAATATTTTGACATAATATTGTTTTAATGTGGGTAAATGTAATAATTTTACCCAAAATTATATTTTGATATAAAGTGAATATTTTTCGAGAATTATTTATATATGGACGAGTTGGTTGCTATTATGAGATTATAAAATTGGAATGGCTATATATAATAAAATAGAATTTGTATATGAATAATATATACAAATGAGATAAAATTGAATTGAATTAAAACCAGAATTGGAATTTAAATCCAGGAAATTGGAGAATATTTTTCCGAGGTATTTTAAAATAATATAGCTTTGTTTTGGAAGGATTTTTGAATGAAAATCATTTTGAATGGATTTTGAAAGTGATAAAGTACTAAATTCACTTCAGTCACTGTAAAATAATTCCAATGATGAAACGCGCCATCATTGGTGTTCATTTTTGAGTTTCTAAGTGATGGATCGCTACCATATTAAATTTCTAATGGAAATTTGTTTGAAAGAAAGCAAGTTGTTTAGGGAAAATTCAAATATTTTGAATTTGAGATGGAAATAAATATATGTATATATTTAAATGATTTCCAAAGGAATTTGAAATAAATACCAGGTATTTTAATTCTAGAATTTAAAACTTAACTTGTACAAGTTAAATAAATTAAAATGGATGAATTGATTTAAAATAAAATTAGCCAGGAAATAATAAGTGGTTATTATAATAACCAGATAATATCAAATATACATGGAAAATTTTCCGTTGACGTAAACAAAATAAATAAATTGATGTTGAACCAATTTGAATAAATTTGGATGTATATTTCATGAATGGAATGTGAATTAATTGGTTGGAAGTCATTCAAATTAAATAGTTATAAGTATATATGATGTATAATATGAATAAAGTGACATACATACTAAATATTGGAACTTTTATTAGCAGGAAAGTGCTAAGTTTACTTAATATGACTGGTTTGGATTTGAATTCGTGTGTTTAATCAATTAAATAAATGAAAACCATTGAAATCTCACATTTATGTGACTGATGAGTTTAAATTGAGTAAGTACAGGTACAAGGAGTTGCATGGTTTAGTTTTGGATGCGTGGCTTGCATAACCACTAAGTATGTTCACTTAATAACGCTTATATAAGGTAAGACTATGCAAAATATCAAATTTGGATATATGAACTATTTTCCGATCATATGGGTTGTTGTATACTTTTTTTCCTCTTTTGGTATATTCCAAAAGCACCACCATACAGGGGAGACTCAGCTAAAAAAAATTCAAAAATAGGGAGTTAGATTTTTTTTTTAAACATTTCAGGAAAGATAAAAGAGATGATTTTCAAATTAAATTCAATTTGAAGGTTTTCGAATGGGAAGTAGGAAATTAAATATTTCCATGGAAATTTAAAGTTGTATGGTACTTGAGTTATAGAATTTGAAAAGCCGAGTTATAATAAAGTGGGCTTTGGAAAAGTTAACGTGTCTGTAGCATTTCTTCTACCTTAGTAATTTCGGGAATGAAATTCTTTTAACGGGAAGGAATGCAACATCCCAAATTTTTAGTTGTTTTATAATGAACATTTAAATTTGTTTTAAATGTTGAATTGGTTTTTTAATATGAAGTTATCAATTTAATATCGTATATATTGAATTATCGTAATACAAAAACAGAAATAATTGAATTCACAGTTAAAACTAAATCAAAACGATTCAGCCGATCAATATAAATTCTAATTGAATTTTGAGCGATAATTTTTTTTATTATCAATGGGTTAAATTGTTTTGAAATCGTTTTATATTCTAATCAATGGAATATAATATTAATTGTCAATATAAATTTGTTATCTTCTTCATACAATCGAATTTAATTTCAGAACCCACTCGGGTTTACTAGGACTGACAAGTAATGACTTGAGTGAAATCTTAGGTTCCACACGTTACTCAAAAAATTTCAGAACCCGCTCTGTTGAGTCCAGAATAGTAAATAACATTGAGAACGACGGTTGTCCCGATTGAATAGTGGTTCGGGATTGCGAGTAAGTGGCCAAAAGATATTTTGAATTAAATAATAAATTCACATGAAAATTAATTAAAGAAGGCCGACCTACCTATATTATTTCATACCGCAAACTTATTATTCTACAACGTCCTCCCTTTCAAATTGCCTACCATATTGCCTCCCACTTTCAGTATCAAGCGGACAACCAATTTAATGGCATTAGTACATCTGTCTCCTTTCCCTCGTTTATAAATAATTCGCGATCGCACTCCCTTCCTTTTCCCTTTTCATTCCCCTAAATAAAATCGAAGTTTTTCCTTTTCCCTTTATTCTCCATTTTCTTCGAATTCTTTCCCCAAATTATATAAAATCAAATTTGTAACCAAATCATTCATGTTTGGATTCTCTCTGATCGCGTAAATAAGGGGTTCAACCCTATGCCTTCAAGTTTCGTGCAATGCAAATCTAGGATGCTTGACTTCAGGAATTCGAAGTCGCGATCTGTTGGGGGTTAAAGTTGCGTTCAGGAAGATACACATCAGTGAGCGGATGAAGTTTGGTGTAACGACCCGAACTTCCCCGGTCCCCGAAGAGAAGAGAAAGAATGGATTGTCTGAGAACACGGCAAATCAGAACACAAATAGGAGAACATTTCATTGCTTTTTACAACAATTTACATCAGAGTACAAGAATACACAGAGTATAAACAAATAATATACATCTGATAAATGACAGAGATTTACAAATTACAATGCAGCGGAAAATAATACAAAAACACAACTGAAAGAGATAAACATATACAGAACTTTCCGAATATCGTTCCAGATGTAAACCAGGATCCTGTGAATATAAAACTGCAAAATCAAAACTACTAGCTGCCCGTGTGGAAAATAGGGGCATCCAGAGTTTAGGTTAAAACAATAAACTCTAGGTTAGTCATGTGACTAGTGTGAGAACTAAAACAGTTATTTAAAACTTTACTTTAGAATAAAGTAAATCGAGGGACCATGTCGTATAATACGGAACGGGTTTCCTCCCAAGAATACCATAGTATAGAATAAACAGTGCACTATTTTTTGGAAAAATGGAGCTATTTTAAGACTCAGGTCCCATCACACAATGCAACGCAAGCCAGAGGATAAAGTTTTACCTTAAAATAGCCAAACATGCTTGGTAAGCTTAAAACAAATCATTTGATACTATTGTAAGTGCATAGTGTATAAAACAACTTCAAATATAAATGTATCTATCATAAGCAACATAGTATCCTATGCTACTATGTCGCCAATACTAGGCTCTACAGTCAAAACCGAAATGTCACGTATTGGAAATTGGATTTCCATCATGAACCAAGGCAAGGGGCCATCCCTACTGCTTCGAGACACTCTAGCCAATGTCTCAGGGCTACAAATTCTGGGTGCCCTAGGTAATAATGCAGGGCCGGTCCACACTAAGTGCATGGTGGATTCATAATCCCTGAACATGCGTTTCCCCGCCCTACGGGGCACATATGAGCTAGATGACTCAACATCCATCCGCTTCCTAGAGACCGATATATCTGAGGCGCCTCGCTATCCATAATCCACATAAGTAAAATGTCCGGGCTTGCAAAACCCTGACACCACTCCTAGCTAGAAGGAAACACACTGCCCTCCCTACTGTCCTCTCCCGTTTCTGGTTTATACCGGGGTGTGAGGCTCGCGAATTAACGCTACATAAAGCTATGCTATATTAAAGTCGTGCTTTGATCATCAACCACAAGACTCTGCTTTTCAACAGAAGCCTTGATCATTTGTATCTCAGCATGCCACACAGGCAATTCACGCCACGCGACTGATGTCTATAGATATATAAACTCTGAGCTCGTACATCTCAGAGAAGGGCAATAAGAAAGAGAATAAATTCTCCGCCGCCAAATAGATATATATTTAATAGAGATCAATCAACACAGAATAAAATCCAATGTCAGACACACATCCATTTACAAGTACGTTCCGGGTCTGAATGAAACTGGAGGCACCTTATTCCTCGTCTCGTGTCCAATACAAGAGAGAGGTCCTCGCATATCCGATCGATCTCCAGGTACGTCCGGAAGATCACCACTTATTACCTTGTCTTGGGTGTACAGCCCAATCAAGACATCGGTAATCATCCAAACGATTTAAAGACCTCTAGCCTTCAACCACCGTCTTAATCGTCGACATATCGTCGAATCAGTTATTCAGAATGGGTGTAAACCCGGCCTTTCCGAATAACTCGCGCATATAATAAACAAGTGCTATGAAAACACAACATACGCCTCATTCCAATTCTGAATATTCTTTTATTTAAATATTCATATCCTTTAGGAAAGGTTCTCATCAATTTTATCAAAGATAAATTCTTTAAAATTTATTCTTTAATCTTCCTTTGGATATCATTCAAACCATATTAAGGTTCTCCAAACTAGTCGGGATTAGTGATCCTTACCGAAGTAATCCTTTATTTTATTTTCCAATCCCAACCTATTTGTCCCATGGAGCAAAACTGGTCGTACTCCATATCTAACACCATGGTGTTATGGTAAATTCAATTACCATTTCACATTCAAATCTAATTAAAGATTTAACAATCGCTAGGAGCAAAACTGGTGATACTCCATTCTCGATCATTTCCCAGATTGATAATTTAAATTATCAGTTCCCATTCAATCTAATTAAAGATTTGTTAGACCAAAAAGTGGTTCTAACACCCAAATTGACCACAATCAGAATAAAATAAGATCAAAAGTAAAATGGAGACACCGAATTTATAGTGGTTCTGCGTTGAAAAGCCTACGTCCACTTGTCAATCACTATTCTCGATGATATAGTTGCAATTACAATGAGATATTCACTCAGTTTAACTCACAACTCACATACAATCACTCAATTGTCTCAAAACACAAGTTGAAAGACGATTTGGATTATCTGGGAGTGATGGAATTCGGTTTATGAAAGTGTTTGAACTCTCAAAGTGCCAAAAAGAAGATCCCTTTAATTGTCTCCAGACAAGGTATTTATAGGTGAAAATTTGTTCAGAACCCGATCCGGATCGGAGCTACGTGTCTTCCATCCCATCGTCCTCGGGTTCGGATGGATTCTAGTGCTGACAACGCGTCAGGGTAGTGGTCATTGTGGGTAGGAACTGGTCATAACCGCTCCGCATCTTCAGGCGATCGTGGGGGGAAGTGATGTGGGTTATAGGTTCGGTTCGGAGGAGCCTGCAGAGGGGGTTCGGATCGGGGTATCCGAAAACTAAGTCCTTATCCATTTTTCTCTGCTCCGTTCCGACCCGGTAGTAGGTAGCCCTCCGATCCGACTGATAGTAAGTATCCCTCCGATCCGAATAGCAGCGTCTCTTCGATCCAAATAGTAGCAGCTCTCCGATCCGAACAACAACATCTCTCTGATCCGAACAGCAACATCTCTCCGATCCGATCCGCTATGATGCTTTCTAAGTTCTTCAACGTTTTACATCTCGACTTTGTGTTGCCTAGTTCACAAAGTAGGCTTACATTTTGCCCCCACAAAGGATGCTTCTGTTGGAAACGGAGCATGCTTTGATTATCATTGCATATCGCCTTCTAGGTAATCTTTCCTTTGACTTTCCTTGTGCTTTCATCCTCTTCTTCAAATTTTAATTTAATTCACATGCTATGCCGAGGTGTGACATTCTGTTCGGTTCGGATTCCGACCAGAACGGATCCCCTTCTTCTTCTATTTCGCATTGGACTAGTGGGCCAAGCTACGCTACTGGGCTTTCGAGCCGGTCCGAACGGGGAGACGAATAGTCACCATGTTTTTATATAAATTCAGCCTTCATCTTCCTCCCACTTTCTTTTTACTTTATCGTTTTTCAAGCTCTGCTCCGAAATTCTAGGATTCAAAAGAGAAAAAGAAACTCTTTACCATTCTCGTGCGAATCTCCAGCTTATCCACCTTGGTAGGTCTAAATCCCTGATCGACCTCATGATAATAGGTTTTAATTGAAATTTATGGTCAATTCGATCGATCTGAATGTGATTCCCACGCTACAGCATCCTCTTCCTTCGTTATTGTCGTTGGTGGCTTCGTTGCTACTTCGAGACGTTGGAAGAGGGAGTCGTAGTTTGTTCGGTCATGACTGGGGCGTCGGAGATGATATTGGGTCTAAGACTAAAGAAGAGGAAGAAGATCACAGGGAGTCGGTTCGAGCAATGGAGTATGGAAAGTGAAGGAAGAGAAAAAGAAGAGAAATCCAGAAGGTCGGATCGGGTCGAGGCAAGTAGTTAAAGAAGGGGGAATGGAACTCACCTAACCAGATCGGGTCGGACTGTAAGATAAAGGAGGAGAGGCATGACTGCGTGATCCGACCCGAACCGTTCGGGGAATCTACTTCCGAGCCGATCCGATTTTTGATTCCTGAGCTTCAATGTTTATCCGAGCCCAAGGCAGGGCTATGCCCCCGATCCGATCCCAATGAATGCGCCCGAACCGAACCGAAGGGCAGTCCATCTTAAGGCATAAAAACTCGTTTAACTGGCCCAATCAACTCTTGGCATAATCTTCAACTTAATGGACAGTTAGGATAGTGCCTTGCGAACATAACTGGACATTAAGAACTGCGTTGATCCTTATTACTTTGCCAAAATTTTGCGTCGCACTTTCAAACATTAACTTTACACTTTCCGCATACACTGTTTACACTTTAGTTTGTACACATGCACGGGGGCATACGGGCTAATTTACTCTAACTTGTGCTATTGCTTCTTCAATAGTTTTGTGACCATGAGACCCAGACGCTCTTCTAGACTAGCCGGGAAGAAGGAGGCCCCGGAGACATCCAACAAAATTACTCTTGAGGACATATCTTCTTCCTCGGATCCAGAATGGAATGATGAGAGCTCAGACTACGAGGTTGGAACTCGCGAAAGCGACAATGTGTCTTCGGAGGGTGGAGTTTCCCTAGGTTGTGAAGAGGAAGGAGGGATTGGCGACGACCGAGCTCCTGATGAGTTTGAATCTGCCGTCATATTGGAATCACCCCAAGATTCTGTTGAATCGATGATCGACAACGACAGACTTATCCGAATTTGTCTAAAATACGGGATACTAAAAAGGGACGCCCTGGTGCCTTCGAGAACTGACCGTCCCCACAACCCTCCAGAAGGGTATATGGCAATTACTCGGTTGATGTGCATGGTCGGTGCTATCCCTCCATTTTCTCCTTTCATCGTCGATTTTCTAAGACAAATGCAGATTGTCCCCATGCAGCTGCACCCTAATTCTTATGCTTACTTGTACACCTTATATGTAGCGTACCGTGAGATCTTAGGCCTAGAGCTCACTTTTGATGATGTTCATTTCTTCTATAACTTCAAGCATCGGACTCGAGAGACTCCTTCTTTCTGTTACTTTGAGTATGTCCCTAAGAGGAAAATAATTCCAGCGCCATTCAGTAGTAAAGCTGGGGATTCCAGGCTGGAATGGTTTTATGTGAAGCGACAGCCGGGGTGTGCTAGGTGGTGGACAAAATCAAGTAAAGCACTGGTTTTCTAAATCTTCACTCTATACATTTAAGCCATCGCCTTAACTCGTTTTTCTTTTTGTTTGCAGTCGATAACCCAAAACAAATATCAGACCAAGTATTCTCTGACCGGATGCACCAGCTCCTTAATGGCGATCAGAAGTTTTAACTATCGATGAAGTCCTTAAGGACGAATATCTTCATTTTCATGGGTTGCTATCTGTTACTCGTAGCATTGGTCATGGGACGGCTCCATATGTATATATTCCCCCAGTGGACGTGATCCCTGAAACGGGCGAAGGTTCGAGAGCCCCTACAATGCCTCTCCAGGCTTCACCCTCTCCTTCTTCTACCCAAGATGATGAATTGGCTAACATGGCCGAAAAGCATCGCGAAGGGTACACTGTTCCTGAGGATGCCATTTCTCCGGAAAGGTCAACGTCTTCCAAAGAGTCACCGATCGATGCTTCTGAGGGAGATGTCCCTAGCACTGATGACCCACTATTTCAGGGTTTGGGGGATCTCCCCTTACCTGAAACTATTTACACTTCAGAGGATTTTAGGAAGAATCCTTTAGTTTTCACTTCTTCCGAAGAGACCACTCCTGCTAAGGCCAAAGAGCCTGCTCGTACTAGTCTAACTTTGGACTCGGGTTTGTCGGGGGCAAAACACCACTTAGGACGCACTTTACACAATAACACCACTATTCACAGCATCTCTCTTTGTGAAAATATTTATCCTGAATTTCATTTGTTTTGCTGTGCAGGCACGATGTCCCGATCTTACTATGATATCAGGAAACTTCGCCACAGCATATCAAATCCGCCCTATGATACTGAGCATGATCGCCGTGAAGATCGCGGTAGGGAGGACAGAAGGCCCTATGATCCTCATCGTTCGGGAACCTCGCGTTCTCGCTCTCCTATCCGGACAGACACAGAACGATATAAAGGTTACCAAGGTCGTCGGGAAGAGGACAGGCCGCAATCAAAAGATTCAACCTCTTCTGAAGAAAAACGCGGCAGGGAGAGGTGTCCGCCAAAAGATACTGAGTCACGAAGCAAGCGTAAGGTCCCTGTTACACGGTATAGAACGGATAAAGAGGCTATTGAGTCCTCCACACACAAGGATACTGAGCTGACAATTCCTGCCCCTCCACCGCTAGACGCTGAAACTGCAGTTAAGCGGGCGTATCTGGAGAAGCAATTTCCTGAACATTACTTCGAAAACTTGAGTTTTTTACCTGCCCTTGAGCCTATTTCTTCAAGGTGGGCAGATGAGGCCAAAGCAAAGATAGATGCGGTCAAGAAACAGTATTCTGAAATGTTCAAGTATTCACGCAACCTTTCCAGAATCATCCGCACTTTAATCACGAATGCTGACTCGATGGAAAATACCGTAGAAGACGATGCAAAGGCCTTAAAGAATCTAGGAAAAGACTTGGAGGATACACAGGTCCAGCTTTCTGTTGCTCAACGGGATGCTACTAGCTTTAAACAACAATTTGAAGATATGCAAAAACGCTATCATGATTTGCTTGAGTCCCATACCCAAGAGCGTTCGGAGCTGAAAAAGCAAGCCGAAGATGCCAAGTCAGATGCTGCCAAAACGCGACTTGCATACGCTGACCTTGAGCGGAAGAATGCCGAGTTAGCAAGGAGGAACGCTGAACTGGAAAAGAAAATTGCTGACTTGGCTTCTAAGCTAGTGGAGGCGGAGAACAGGGCTGCCCTAGCGGAGGGTAACGTTGAATGTGCTATCAAATCCGCTGAATAAGCCCGCAAACAACTGTCGGAGGCTGAGGGAGAGGTTCAGAGTTTCGGCGAATTAATGATTGAATTCTTTGCGCACATCATCTGCCGCCGAAACATTTCTTGGATTGAAGATTATCCATCTACTCTAGTCCAAGTACGGAGTCAAATCATTGAGTGGGAGAAAGAGGAGCTCGGTAACACCCCACCTCTGCCAGGGTGACTCTTGCAAGCACTCTGACTTTGGAGGGTCGTTTGAATCGGGTAAACATGCATAATGATATATCAAGGCAGAACAAGAACATATGTATATATGTAAACAGAGTAAATAAGATAAGTAAAACAGCGGAAGATTTCAAACTATTTCAAAACAAGTCTGGTACAACATAATGTCAACTTTCCAAATACACAAGTCTAGATAAAAACAACATCACTGAAAAACTGAAATACATAAGTACTATCCCCAAAATAAGTGATAACCATAGCTAGCTTCATGTCAAGACCGTACATGAGCTAAAATCCCATAAGAAAGCGATCAGAAATCCAAGCTAAGCTCCAATATTCCCACCCTGAGAACCTGGGGTGGGGGGGGGAAACGGAAGAAAAGAGGCGAAAGAAAAACAGGTCAGTCAAAAAGACTGAGTAAGCCCTACTACAATCAATGTAAACTGATAAAGTTAACTGGTATGAGAAGCAGGGATGAACATAAGGATAACAACATACTAGCATGATGATTAACTAACAAGGTAGATAAAGGTGTCATCGCATACTCAGGTTTAAGGTTTTTGCACCACAGGTGTACTAGCAAGCTAACATGACTTAAATAAACAAGTATTGATCCCTTAGCCCAAGCTTTGGCCCAATAACATGAAATGACCCTAATACAAGGTCCAACCAAACGGTCTAATCGATCGGCTCCCTAAGCCTAACTCGTCACGTGTTGGTGTCAATATGGCCCAAACATAATTGTAGTCGGACTGTGCCGGGTCTCCCGTCAGGTGTATCAAGCCCTAGGGTGTCAACCCCTGGACACCATAAACATGAGTGCACAGTCTCGATCTACTGGTACCCATGCTTGACTTCTCCAAATACAGACTACGTGCACGACCATAGTCCGTCCGGAACTACATCGGCGTACCACTCGACCGTCGTTTTGGTCACTTATACCAGTCCAATAATCGTGCCCCCTCCCTAGCCTAGTCCCTAGGGTCTTAATGATACAAACTTGGGATTACTGCTGGAGTGGACCCCCATTGCTAGGATTTTCTAGTGGGTTAAGTACGGTTTAACCCTTTTTCTAATCATTGATTAACTTGGTTAAGTGTAACGATGGGTTCACGACTTAACCTCGATTAATCCACCAAGCACAAATTGGTTAAGTATTAAGTGGACCATGACTTAACCCTGATCATGAGGCATTAATTAATTTAATGTGCCTTAACCTCTCACATTAGACCTTGTTGTGGTTACTAGTTAAGCCGGGCGGGTCCGGGTAGCTTTACACCACAACTTGGTCTTACCTCGGGTTCAAGGTACAACATGACCAACTTCTCACATTGGGTCCTATCGTTTGTAGCAACTAGTTAAGCCGGTCGGTTCCGGGTAGTTTTACGCTACAAACTCAACCGAACCTTGAGTTAGTCACACTTATATTTTCTAAGTGTCATGTCCATCATGCTTCCAAAACATATTACAAGTTTTCAAGAATTTGGGTAGACCTAACTTAATAGGTAAATTCCCAATGGGTAGACCTAACTTAATAGGTAAATTCCCAATCTTATGTTTTTATGTCTTTTAAGTTTACCCAACCCCAAACGCAATCCCATCGCTTACATATCGCAATAGCGCATAAAGGATAGAAAGAGGGAACTTGGCATAATCATGACATAAAGGTGTTGAAGCCACAAGTTTAACATGGTGGCATATGAAATGTACATATGTTCATATACTTGCATATTACATTTTTAGGCCTCAAAAGTATGCATAAAACCAAACTTAGCATATTGGTGATACATGGTGATAAATGACATGTAGAAATGGCCATAAGTTCGCATTTAGCCTCACATGCAAGTTATCATAAGAGATATGATAACTTACATGTTGCCAAAATGCAACCTTTAGCATAAAGCTTGAAGCTTTAAGCTCATAAACCCAAGATAAGCTTGCATAACATGATAACATGAGCAAAATGATCAACCCAAACTTTCATAACATAACTTGCATATCATATGGCAAACTTGCATATCATAACATAGCAAACTTGCATAACATAACATGATAAACTTGCATATCATAACATGGCAAACTTGCATAACATAACATGATAAACTTGCATATCATAACATTGCAAACTTGCATAACATAACATGGAAAACTTGCATATCATAACATATCAAACTTGCATAACATGACATAGTAAACTTGCATATCATGGCAAACTTGCATATCATAATGATCAACCAAACTTGCATCATTCATTTAACTTTAGAGTTTAAATATGAAAGTAGAAAAGGGCTTACAAATTCTTATGAAGACACAAATATATTAATAGATTGAGACAAGCCCTTATGAAATCAAATAAACCCAATATGAAAGCTCCAAATCAATAAAAACCCTTGAGCCAAAATGATCAAAACCCTTGCTTTATGATGTAAATATGGAAACTTGACTTGAATGCAAGCTAATGACACTCATACCAGCTTGAAAACACTTGTATGCATGGAAAATCTCTCATAGAAATAACTTAGGAATTTTATGAAGAGAGTGGAGGCCATGAGAGGAATGATTTTGCCATAGTTTAGTTACTTGAATGAATAATGATGATTTAGGGTTAGGTTAGGGGCTTATTTATAGAGATTAGGATTAGTTTCAACATTAGGATTAAACCCTAATTCCAATCTCAGCCCTTAAAACCGAATCTGGCCCCAAAACCTAACCAAAACCTCAAAATGGTGCACCAGGCAAAACTGCCCGGCTGAACCAAGTCGACACCCAAGTCGACAGGGCTGTCGACTTGGGCCTAACCATGTCGACTGCCCAGTCGACAGGGCTGTCGACATGGGTGGTATGGCGGGAAATTTCCCGCCTGCGCCCAACTGCTCTAATTTCCAAATTCAAACTTGAATTTGAAATCTGTTTTTACTTTGTAATTTTCCGAAAACTTCGTTGGGCCTTAATCGGGTCATACGGACTCCGATTTTCGAAAACTCGGACTCTATTTCGCGTATTTTTCCGAGACGAACGCAATGGCATAGCCCGTTTCCCTTGATTCAGATTTATAAATTAAATTCTGCCTTGATTTACGTTATAACAGGTTATTGAAAATACGGGTTGTTACATTCTCCCCTCCTTAAAGGATTTCGTCCCCGAAATCTTCAAGTTAGGAAGAACGTATCCTACCATCCAACATCCATCTACTCAAAACATCATCCACGAGCAATCATTGTCCTTACAAGATTCTAAATGTTGTATGAACATATGCAAAGGTGTGTGTATATGTACTTATCTAATGCAAATATCATCAATGCAAATTATGTTAGTGAAATGAATCCATATGTATGCAATTCCTAACATAATGTATAACATCTATATGTGTGCACATAACATACATCCATATGCAACATCCATGTGATAACACAAAAATTTTCATCATGAATAAGCGTAAACACTCATGCATATGCAATATGAGGAGTGTGTGAGCCGATCTAGTGCCTAACGTGTATAATGCATCCACGAGTAACCACTTGCAAACACTTGCAACCACTTGCAACCACCAAGCATAACATGTTTCAAACACATGTTTCATCCAAAGGGTTTCTACCTAAGGTTCTCATGACAAGATTAACATGATAAACTAGATAATCAAGACAAACATGGATAGCAAAAGATATGCTACAAAGAGATCGGGAAGATAAGCAAGATATACTCCTTTTGGATTACGAGAAATCCCTTCCTAACCCAACCCATATTCTATAAAAGCCCAAAAGGTTTAGTCAACCTAACGGACCCCTTCAAACCCTGACATGCATTACTAACCGATGAGTCATACCCCCCTTATGGAGTTTACAACAGAAATGGGATCGAGTATGGGACCGAGAGGATATACGTAAAAGATAACATGCGAGTAAGCTCCACAGGAAAACAAGGATCAAGGATATACTCATAAAAAGATATGATGCGCGTATCCAGCATTCAATCTTCTAAGTCATGTTTCCTTGAGTTTAACTCCACTGTGCTTTGACCGTCTTTTACTTCATGATTCCTTGGCCTCTTAACTCTTATTTCCAAATATGAGTTGGAACCCATTTCATTGTCGCCTCTCGTCTTCCTCTTTCACTTACTCTTCTATCATTCTTGGCTTAAACATAACTATGACCTCATGGTTTCAAGCAAGCTCTCCAAAATTCATCAGTGAATCCTGGATCTCGTTTACTTACTATAAAGTATTCCACGCAGCAGAACTTTTCTTGAAAATACCAATCCACGTTGCCAATTACTCTTACTAACGTGATTTTCTATAACTCATGCTTGAACGAAATGAACCATCCGCCTGTGAATGATAGGCCGTACTTAGATTCAGTCGCTTGCCCATGACTTCCCGTAGACTATTCCAAAACTGGCTAGTGAAAATTGAGTCATGGTTACTAACTATACTTTAGGGAACCTCGTGCATCCGCTTTATTTCTTGAAAGTAAACTGTCGCTAGCTATGATGCAGTCCTTTCGCTCTTTACCGGAGTGAAATGAGTACTCTTCGTGAGTCTACCTACTATGACCCACATGCTCGTATTCCCTTTTCTTGATCTAGGCAGTCCATCCATGGAATCCTTCGTGACGTTTTACTACTTCCATTGCGGGGACCTCCAATGGATATAATAGCCCACCGGGCTTCTATGACTCGGCCTTTAACCTGTTGGCACAACATGCACCTTGGGACAAACTCGGCCACCTCCTCGGGTGATGTGCATCTTCAAGAACCTTCTTTCTCTTATCGCGTCTTAGCCATCCCTTGTCATCTATAGCGAGGTGACTTACCATCTCGCCTCGAATCAACTTGTCCATGATCTCGACTAACTGCGGGTCTTCTTTCTGTGAAGTCCCTACTTGATCCAGAAGGGTAGGTCTAAGCTCAAGGGACGCTAACTAACTAATTAAACTGAGAGAACTTCTTACTTCAATTGTCCTCGTCGGAGCTTTTCGGTTTTGAACCGCGACCACTTTAGCGGGATCCACCGCTAAGCCTTGCTTAGAAACTATATGCCCAAGGAATCTAACTTCCCTTCTCCAAAAGTGACACTTGGAGAACTTGGCCTTCAACTGATGCGCTCTAAGCGTATCCATCACCTCCACTAGATGCCTTGCATGCTCTTCCTCATCCTTAGAGAAGATCAGAATATCATCTACGAAGACCACGACAAACTTGTTCAAGAACTCCCTGAACACCCTACTCATCAAGTCCCCGAAGTAGGCGGGTGCATTAATCAAACCGAATGGCATGACCAGCCATTCTAAGAATCCATCTGGAGTTCTGAACGCAGTTTTGTCTATACTATCCTCAGCTACTCTGAGCTGATGGAATCCAGTAGCAGGATCAAAAGAAAACAGATGTTCCTACAAGCTGATCAAACAAATCATCGATCCTTGGTAATGGTTGTCTATTCTTCTTGTTCTACTCACGATAATCAACACACGGGCGAAGCGAACTGTCCACATTAGTAGCGAATACTGCTAGAGCACCCTCTTCGGAAATGCTTCATCGTATGAAGTTCTTCTCAAGCAACTCCTTGACTTGCTTTCTTAACTCTCATCTCGCGGGACCATGTGCCTAACTAGCCACGTAACTGGCTTGGCATTATCAACCAGATAAATGCGGAAATCAATCTCTCGCTTAGGGGTAACCCCCCCTTCACTTCACCCAAGATATCTGGATATTCTCGGACCACCCTCACCGATTGCAAACTATCGATAGACGAGTTGAGGGATTCAAGATAACACAACGTGACGGGACCCATAGGGTTACAAGAAATTTTTAGGGTATTACCGAGGCGAGTCATGAGCCTCACAACCCTATGCTCAAAAATCAAGGATGGCTCCAAAACTGGACAACCAATCCATGCCCAAAATCAACCCATACCCCATGAAACTGAGAATATAAGCACTACACAAGAACTCTACACTCAGTATAGAGATCCTCAAATCCCCACATATCATAGACAGATGGGCGGAGCCCCCAATAGGATTTGAGACACAGACGGGATCATCTACCAAGCTAGTACTAAGGTGCAAACTATCAACAAGATCAGATGAGATAAAGCTATGCGATGCACCAGAATCAAACAAGGTACGAACTGGAAAATCAGAAATATATACAAGGCTCTCAACAGAAATACTACCTCGATCGGGAACTGGAGCGGCATTGAGAACATGAACTTGCCCTCCTGAAGGTCCAGCACGATGAGTCTGACCCTGGCCTTGCCCTTGCTTCTTCGGGCAATCCTTACTGAAATGTCCAGTCTCACCGCAGAAAAAGCATTCACCATTCTTCCTTTTCCTCTTCTTACAAACCTTAATAAGATGCCCAACTGAACCACAATAATGGCACTTCCCCTTGTTGTTATTGCCCTTGTTGTTGTTCCCCTTGTTGCCTTGACTCTTGTTCTTGTTCTTGTTCTGATTGCCTTGACTGCTCTGACCACTTGGATTACCCTGATTTCCTTTCCACTGGGAATCAGTCTTCTTGGCTTGAGTATCATTCATCTTGATCTCTTTCTTGGCATCTCCCTGAAGTAACGCCATATCAACCAAGCTCTCAAACGTGGCCCCATGGGGAATATGTGACATAGCCAATCCCTGCAACGGCTCATTCAATCCTCTAGCAAAACGAAGAGCCTTCTTCTGAGGAGTACTCACCATATCCAAGCCAAAACGAGCTAACTGATTGAACTTGTTCACATATTCTTTGATAGACATATCTCCTTGTTTCAAAGTTATGAACCTCTCCATTTGCAGATTCTCCTCAGCAGAAGATAGAAACTTAAGAACGAACCTTGCCCTGAAATCGGCCCACGTCTCGACAGGCCTAGTACCATTGGTGACTTCCCACCAATAAGCGGCTTCATCCTTCATAAGCCAAACCGCCAACAAGATCTTCCTCTGATCGTCTAACCCAAAGATAGCAAATAAATCCTCGGTCTCTTTCAACCAATTTCTGGCCTCTACAAAAGTCTCAGTGCCTTGAAAGTTCTTGCCACCCATTGCTTTGAAATATTTGCAAGTCTTTGCGAAGTCAGCTTGAGGATGCTGAGGGGGAGGAGGAAGAGGAACCTCAGCGATAGGAGGAGGAGGAACATTAACTACCGGAGGAGAAGGAGGAGGAACATCTGCGGGGCCGACCTCGGTCGCCCTAGCCTCCAAAAGTCTCCTATACCAAACAGGTACGTGTACTCCCTCTGGAATAGCAAAGTTATCAGCCATACTGAAAACGAAGAAAAAGATAGATTCAGAATGGAGAAAAACGAAGGAATTTTGCTAATGGCTTTTTGGGGAATAGCCTTTAAAATAAACTAGACTTTTCTTTGGAAAATACTTTATACTTGGTTTTAAAAATAGTTTTCCAAAAGTTTTAAAAAAAAGCCGTTTTTTGTTCCTTCTCGTAAACCATATGCTCTGATACCAAATGTAACACCCCACCTCTGCCAGGGTGACTCTTGCAAGCACTCTGACTTTGGAGGGGCGTTTGAATCAGGTAAACATGCATAATGATATATCAAGGCAGAACAAGAACATATGTATATATGTAAACAGAGTAAATAAGATAAGTAAAACAGCGGAAGATTTCAAACTATTTCAAAACATGTCTGGTACAACATAATGTCAACTTTCCAAATACACAAGTCTAGATAAAAACAACATCACTGAAAAACTGAAATACATAAGTACTATCCCCAAAATAAGTGATAACCATAGCTAGCTTCATGTCAAGACCGTACATGAGCTAAAATCCCACAAGCAAGCGATCAGAAATCCAAGCTAAGCTCCAATATTCCCACCCTGAGAACCTGGGGGGGGGGGGGAAACGGAAGAAAAGAGGCGAAAGAAAAACAGGTCAGTCAAAAAGACTGAGTAAGCCCTACTACAATCAATGTAAACTGATAAAGTTAACTGGCATGAGAAGCAGGGATGAACATAAGGATAACAACATACTAGCATGATGATTAACTAACAAGGTAGATAATGGTGTCATCGCATACTCAGGCTTAAGGTTTTTGCACCACAGGTGTACTAGCAAGCTAACATGACTTAAATAAACAAGTATTGATCCCTTGGCCCAAGCTTTGGCCCAATAACATGAAATGACCCTAATACGAGGTCCAACCAAACAGTCTAATCGATCGGCTCCCTAAGCCTAACTCGTCACGTGTTGGTGTCAATACGGCCCAAACTTAATTGTAGTCGGACTATGTCGGGTCTCCCTTCGGGTGTATCAAGCCCTAGGGTGTCAACCCCTGGACACCATAAACATGAGTGCACAATCTCGATCTACTGGTACCCATGCTTGACTTCTCCAAATACAGACTACGTGCACGACCATAGTCCGTCCGGAACTACATCGGCGTACCACTCGACCGTCGTTTTGGTCACTTATACCAGTCCAGTAATCGTGCCCCCTCCCTAGCCTAGTCCCTAGGGTCTTAATGATACAAACTTAGGATTACTGCTGGAGTGGACCCCCATTGCTAGGATTTTCTAGTGGGTTAAGTACGGTTTAACCCTTTTTCTAATCATGGATTAACTTGGTTAAGTGTAACGATGGGTTCACAACTTAACCCCGATTAATCCACCAAGCCCAAATTGGTTAAGTATTAAGTGGACCATGACTTAACCCTAATCATGAGGCATTAATTAATTTAATGTGCCTTAACCTCTCACATTAGACCTTGTTGTGGTTACTAGTTAAGCCGGGCGGGTCCGGGTAGCTTTACACCACAACTTGGTCTAACCTCGGGTTCAAGGTACAACATGACCAACTTCTCACATTGGGTCCTATCGTTTGTAGTAACTAGTTAAGCCGGTCGGTTCCGGGTAGTTTTACGCTACAAACTCAACCCAACCTCGAGTTGGTCACACTTATATTTTCTAAGTGTCATGTCCATCATGCTTCCAAAACATATTACAAGTTTTCAAGAATTTGGGTAGACCTAACTTAATAGGTAAATTCCCAATGGGTAGACCTAACTTAATAGGTAAATTCCCAATCTTATGTTTTTATGTCTTTTAAGTTTACCCAACCCCAAACGCAATCCCATCGCTTACATATCGCAATAGCGCACAAAGGATAGAAAGAGGGAACTTGGCATAATCATGACATAAAGGTGTTGAAGCCACAAGTTTAACATGGTGGCATATGAAATGTACATATGTTCATATACTTGCATATTACATTTTTAGGCCTCAAAAGCATGCATAAAACCAAACTTAGCATATTGGTGATACATGGTGATAAATGACATGTAGAAATGGCCATAAGTTCGCATTTAGCCTCACATGCAAGTTATCATAAGAGATGTGATAACTTACATGTTGCCAAAATGCAACCTTTAGCATAAAGCTTGAAGCTTTAGGCTCATAAACCCAAGATAAGCTTGCATAACATGATAACATGAGCAAAATGATCAACCCAAACTTTCATAATATAACTTGCATATCATATGGTAAACTTGCATATCATAACATAGCAAACTTGCATAACATACCATGATAAACTTGCATATCATAACATGGCAAACTTGCATAACATAACATGATAAACTTGCATATCATAACATGGCAAACTTGCATAACATAACATGGCAAACTTGCTTATCATAACATATCAAACTTGCATAACATGACATAGTAAACTTGCATATCATGGCAAACTTGCATATCATAATGATCAACCAAACTTGCATCATTCATTTAACTTTAGAGTTTAAATATGAAAGTAGAAAAGGGCTTACAAATTCTTATGAAGACACAAATATATTAATAGATTGAGACAAGCCCTTATGAAATCAAATAAACTCAATATGAAAGCTCCAAATCAATAAAAACCCTTGAGCCAAAATGATCAAAACCCTTGCTTTATGATGTAAATATGGAAACTTGACTTGAATGCAAGCTAATGACACTCATACAAGCTTGAAAACACTTGTATGCATGGAAAATCTCTCATAGAAATAACTTAGGAATTTTATGAAGAGAGTGGAGGCCATGAGAGGAATGATTTTGCCATAGTTTAGTTACTTGAATGAATAATGATGATTTAGGGTTAGGTTAGGGGCTTATTTATAGAGATTAGGATTAGTTTCAACCTTAGGATTAAACCCTAATTCCAATCTCAGCCCTTAAAACCGAATCTGGCCCCAAAACCTAACCAAAACCCCAAAATGGTGCACCAGGCAAAACTGCCCGGCTGAACCAAGTCGACACCCAAGTCGACAGGGCTGTCGACTTGGGCCTAACCATGTCGACTGCCCAGTCGACAGGGCTGTCGACATGGGTGGTCTGGCGGGAAATTTCCCGCCTGCGCCCAACTGCTCTAATTCCCAAATTCAAACTTGAATTTGAAATCTGTTTTTACTTTGTAATTTTCTGAAAACTTCGTTGGGCCTTAATCGGGTCATACAGACTCCGATTTTCGAAAACTCGGACTTTATTTCACGTATTTTTCCGAGACGAACGCAATGGCACAGCCCGTTTCCCTTGATTCAGAATTATTAATTAAATTCTGCCTCGATTTACGCTATAACAGGTTATTGAAAATACGGGTTGTTACAAGCTCAAGGTTGATTCCATTGACGAGGATAAGATGATGGAGAAATATTTAAGAGATGATGAGCCAGAACGCCTAGCTGAAGGGCGCCGCCTCATTGCTGCTGCTATGGACGAAGAGAGGCGGAGGACTAAGCAAAAGAACATTCCCGAGGCTGGTTCCTCTTCTACTGCCCCCGCAACTTCTGAAATAGCGGGATATGATCCAGAAAACCAGGGGATCCCTCGAACAACTCTTTTATCGCCTATTCCCGAAACGGATTCGGAGACAGCAGTTACTCTAGCTGAGAAGTCTTCGGAAGGTATCTCTACATTTTCACCTCAATTCGTCAAGGCTATCTCTACCTTTCGCCACGTGATTGAGCAATCGATGAAAAACCCATTATTTTCTCCTGAGTTGATAATTGTTGCTTCTCACTCTGTAGGTATTGCGCCGTCCGGAAAGACAGATGTGTCCCAGGGAACCGCCTCTGGGGCGGAGCCTACGGAGAAGGCAAAAGGGGGAAAGGACAAGGCTGCTCCCATAGATTTGGGAGAAGGAAGCGAACCGTCTAAGGCTGACACTCCTCGTGATGACGAAATGATAGATGCCTTAAAGGACGATTGCGGCGACGGGGTACATGAGGAAGATCCGGAGGTGGCAATAGTCGAGGAGTCGAAAAGCGCTGATGATGTTACCTTAGCTGCACTGAAAGCTGACCAAGATAAACGCATGCAGCTTAAATCTGAAGACTTAGACCCTGAAAGCCTTAAGCCCCTCGCAGTAGTGGATGCGGGATCAAGGTTAGTTGTTAAGCTTTCGACTAGATCCATTACAGAGGAACTTGCTAAAAAGTCTTCTCTTGATTCCAGCTCTCCGCTTTCCCGGAAGAAGTTGACTGATTCCAGCATTTCAGCTTCAGGGAAGAAAAAGTCAAAGCGCATCCTGACGGAGGCCGAGAAAGAGGCGAGAGATGCGGAGAAGGCTGCTAAGAAGTCCAAGCCCTCTTCAAAGTCCAAATGATGAAGTGTCTTGCGTTATTTTAGCGTTTGATTGACCAATAATTGTTGCTGTAAGGGTGGCCCTTGCACCTTCTTTTTGCCTGTTTTCCTGTACAAATTCATTCATTTGTAAATAAAATAATAATAATTCATTTTCTGCAATGTCTGTTAGTCATTAGTTTTGCACTTATGTAAGAATGCATGTATTACTATAGTTGTGTAATGAAGTTATGGTGGGGGGAAATATGTGTATACATATATGCCTCCAGTCAATATAAAAAACTATTCAAGACTTAATCAAATAGTCTGAATGTCCCCGATTTTTAGACGGGATTGCATTCTCTGTGTCGTCAATGCCTGTCGTTTTTTCTGGCATTTTTTATACTCTCATGTCTTATACTCAGGTTAGAGTTCTTACTAAGGCGGTCTCTTGTCTGGGTGCACCTTCACGCCTCAGAGGATGTCGTCTTCCCGTCCTTTATACACTCTCTCAATTATCGAGAGTTAAGAATGTCGTCTTCCCATTCTTTTATGTCTTATCGCACAAACAGTCATTGTGCTTTTTCTTGCGTATAAACTATTTTCAACCTTTCAGGTTTTAAATCATCTTATATTCCATAATCGCAACAGAATAGTAGATGAAGGTATATATATAATGCATGAAAGTAAATGACACACGATATTTTTATAGTGGTTCGGCTAAGTCGTAGCCTACATCCACTTTATAGTTCTTTATTCATATCATCAGACTTTCCTAAGGCAAGTCGTGCCTTTTTACAGAGTTCATAAGAAAAATAGCAAAGAGTACAACATTTCTAATCCAAATATCGCATCAAGTGTTGGGCGCCATTTACGGTCGTTAACTTGAAGGTTCCTGTTTCAACTTTCCGTTGGATGACAAAGGGTCCTTCCCACTTTGGACCGAGGTGAGGAAGGGATGGAAAGACTCTCTTTAGCACCAAATCTCCTGGTTTAAAAGTCCTAAGGTGAACTTTTTTGTCGTAATAGCGTGCCATCTGACGTCGATGTCTTGCCGCGCGCAAATCTGCTTCGTCCCTTTTTTCTTCGATTTCATCAAGAGACTCGAGTAAGAGTGCCTGATTCGTCATCGGGTCATAATACTTCACCCGGTGGGAGGGAACCTCAAGCTCTACTGGAATTACTACTTCTGAACCAAAAGAGAGAGAGAAAGGGGTATGACCAGTAGCTGTCTTAAATGTTGTTCGATATGCCCACAAAGCTAAGGGCAATTCATCAACCCATTTTGCCTTTGCGTGCTCTAACCGTTTCTTGAGGATGGATTTTATAACTTTGTTTATTGCTTCTACTTTCCCGTTCGACTGCGGATAGGCAACCGCAGTGTACCGTTTGTCGATCTTATATTTCTGGCAGAAATTTCTGAATTCAGCACCATCGAACTGGGTTCCGTTATCAGTTATAATGGTCCTTGGGATCCCGAATCGGCATATAATATTTCTAACCACAAAACTTATCACCTTTCTCGCCGTGATCTTGGTTAGGGGCTCAGCTTCCACACACTTCGTAAAATAGTCCACAGCGACTATTGCATATTTCGCTCCTCCTTTAGCAATTGGTAGAACTCCGATGATATCAATTCCCCACGTGGCAAAAGGCCAAGGACTCACCATCGACTTGAGTTGGGTCGACGGTGCTCTGTGGATTTTGGCGAATCTCTGGCACTTATCGCAGCGTCGTGAATAATCAGCCGCATCTTTATTAATTGTGGGCCAGAAGTATCCATACCGCAATATATTTTTCGCTAAAGTCTGACCTCCTGTATGATCTCCACACTCACCTTCGTGTACTTCTCTTAGTACACGTTTGATGTCGTTGTGTGCTATACATCGTAACAGGGGCATAGAAAATCCTTGTCTATAAAGAGTATCATCTTGAAGGATGTATCTGGTAGCCTTGCGAACTATAGCCCGTCTCTCACTCTTCTTTGATGGGAGTATTCCATTCTTAAGGAAATTCTTAATTGGGGTCATCCACGACCCCTTCGGTTCTGCTTCGAAAGAGAACTCAATTTCCATCGACTCAAAGCTTGGCGATTCCAACGTTTCAATTGGAATTATTTCAGTTTCTTCCGGGTTGTCGGAACAAGCTAGCTTTGCCAGCCTGTCTGCCTTCTGGTTTTCGGCTCTTGGGATATGTGTTATGATATACCTCTCCAGGTTGCTCGATAGCTTTTCCACTTTCCCGAGGTAGGCGATAAGTCGAGGTCCCCGAGCCACAAACTCCTTTCGCACTTGGCAAACAACGATTTTGGAGTCGCAGAATATGTCCAACGTTTTTATTCTGAGGTCTTTAGCAAGCTTCAGCTTGGCAATCAGGGCTTCATATTCAGAGTCATTGTTAGTCGCCGAAAATTCTAATCGTAGAGCGTAATATAACGACCGTCCTTCAGGAGTGATTAAGACGATTCCAGCTCCGGACCTTCGGTCGTTCTTGGCTCCGTCTGTGTATAGCTTCCATGGATCTATCTTTAACTCATCTTCAGACTTGACCACTCTGTCATCGATTATTTCCTCCTCTGGGATTGTGAACTCTGCTATAAAGTCTGCCAGAGCTTGCCCCCTGATCGGCCTCCGTGGCTGAAAATTTAAATCAAACTGACTTAATTCAATATTCCATTTGATCAACCGTCCCGATGCTTCGGGTCTCTGCAACACCTGCCTCAGAGGCTGGTCAGTGTATATGGTTATTGGATGAGCTTGGAAATAGTGACGAAGTTTTCGGGAGGCGATTAGGAGGCGGTAAGCGAGCTTCTCAACCTTTGGGTAGTTGCGTTCTGCCGCTGCCAATTTCTTGCTTACATAATATACTGGCCTTTGCACTTTGTCTTCTTCTCGAACCAAGGTTGTGCTAACAGCGTGAGACGAAACTGCCAAGTAAACAAATAACTCTTCGTGGTCCACTGGCTTTGACAAAATCGTTGGTTTTTCTAGCAATTCCAATAAATTTCGAAAGGCCTCAGCACAGTCCGAAGTCCACACTAAGTTCTTCTTTCCACTTTTAATCAAATCAAAAAATGGGACACATTTGTCTGTGGCTTTGGAGATGAGCCTACTCAACGCGGCTACTTTCCCCGCAAGACTTTGGACATCTTTAATCCTCCTCAGTTCTTCAATGTTTCTTATCGCTGCTATTTGGCTGGGATTGATTTCAATCCCTCGGGAGCTCACAATGAAGCCTAGAAACTTTCCCGATGCCACTCCAAATGAACATTTCAAAGGATTCAACTTCATCCGATACTTTCGCAGGATACCGAACATTTCTGCCAAGTCTTGCGTATGGCTGGAGGATTGTTTCGATTTGACAAGCATATCATCCACATAAACTTCCATAGTCTTCCCTATTTGATTATAAAACATCCTGTTCACCAAGCGCTGATAAGTGGCTCCAGGTTTTTCAATCCGAACGGCATTACCACGTAACAGTATAACCCCAAATTTGTAATGAAGCTCGTGTGTTCTTGATCTGGCACGTGCATTGGAATTTGGTTGTACCCGGAATATGCGTCCATGAAAGAAAGAAGTTCGTGTCCCGCTATTGAATCTACAAGCTGGTCAATCCTGGGAAGTGGGAAACTATCTTTCGGGCAAGCTTTGTTCAAATTTGAAAAATCAATGTAAGTCCGCCACTTTCCATTCGGCTTCTTTACTAAGACGGGATTCGATATCCAGTCGGGATATGTCGAATCTCTAATAAATCCGTTCTGTTTCAGCTTCTCCACTTCTTCTTTAAGAGCGGCCGACCTCTTTGGGCCCAGCATACGTCTCTTTTGCTTTACAGGCGGGTGTTTCGGGTTTACATTTAGTGAATGACTTATGATGGCTGGCGATATCCCACACATGTCGGCGTGGGTCCAGGCAAACACGTCCAAGTTTGCCTTCAGGAAGTCAGTTAGTTCTTTGGCCCGACGTGGATCCAACTGGGATTCAATCTTCAAAACTCTTGTTGGATCAGCTTCATCAATGGGAATGTCCACTGTCGCTTCATTAGGAGTTGCATTTCTAGTCTCTGGTTCCTCGTCTTTTCTGGGATCCAGGTCTTCAGGCGTTCCTTTGGGAAACTCCTTTGGGGCCGATCCCTCTAATTGCTACGCCGAGCCCTCCTTTGGAGGAGGGGAGGCACCTTTACTCTCGATGTTAAGTCCCTTCATCAACATCTTTAATTCGGCAATATAGCAGGACCGTCCGGAGACTTGATCCCCTCTCATTACTCCAGTTCCGGCTTTAGTTGGAAACTTAAGCAATAAACACCAAGGGGCGATGCAAGCCCTGAACTCAGCAAGGGCAGGCCTTCCCAAAAATGCATTATAAGGCGAATCTACGTCCAACACTACGAACTGAAGCATCCGTACTCTTCGGCGTTCTCCTTGCCCCGAGGTTACGGGCAATTCTATGTACCCCATTGGAGCTGTCGATGCTCCGTTGAAGCCTCGGATCCAACCTTCGCATGGCTTCAAATCTTCAGATTCAAGCTTCATCTGATCGAATGACTTTTTAAATAAAATATTAACAGAGCTTCCATTGTCTACTAACACCTTATGAACCAATGTTGGCCCAATGGTGGTGGTAATGACCAACGGATCGTCGGTGGGTGAGTGGATCCCGGTATTATCTCTGCTACGGAATACTACGTCGTCAAACATTGTCTTCTGTTGCTTTATGGGGGCGATATCTTCCAAATCATCACATTCATCCACATCTACGTGCTTAGCTGCATTTACATATTGATGCATTGCTCTAAAACTGTGGATCGCTGGGTGGGGTCCACCCACTATGGAGTTGATAACAATTCCCTTGCCTTTCTGCTGCGCTGTAGGCTTGGGAGAAGATTGGATCTGTTTTGGAGCCTGTTCTCCTTGCCCCCTGTCTCTCGGGGCAACCTTATATTCATCCAATTTCCCTTCGCGCAGCAGTTTCTCAATCACGTCTCTCAAATGTCGACATTCATTGGTTGAATGCCCATGAGTTCCATGAAACAAACAAAACTTTCCAGTTGCCATTTCTTTCTCCGTTGAGTCGCGAGGTGGCGGTCTATTATATTGCAAAACATTGTATGTATCCAAGTAAATATTCTCCAGAGTGTCGTTCAACGGTGTATAATTCTCATAAGTATGGAACCGGGGTCTTTTGTTAGGATCACTTCCCCTATTTCTATTTCTTCTGTTACTATTCGCGTTACGGTTGTTGTTGTTGCCCCCGTTTCCATTATTGTCGTTTCCACTTTTGTTTCCCACATTCACCTCAACTTTTCCGGAACTTTCTCCAGAGTTCTTCACGGTGACATTACTTTGAACATTTTCTTTTGAAGCCGCCCCAGACTTTCTCTTTCGGTTTTCCCTGGCCTCCTCTCGTCTTAACTGAATATCGGCCTTTTCATAGAATAACTCTCTCGTGGGGGGTGGCTTCCCAGAAAGGTAATCTCCAAACTCGGAGTCAGGATCGACTCCTTCCATCAAAGCCATCAAGATGGTGGGCTCGTGCGGGTCACTAACTTCAGTCACAGCTAAGTTGAAACGGTCGAGATATGACCTTAAAGACTCTCCCGGCGCCTGCTTAATTCTTGATAATTCAATAACACTCTTAGACTTTCGGGTATGGAGTTGGAACTGATTCATAAAACGTTCGCTCAATTCCCTATAATTCGATATCGACCGAGGGGGAAGTCGGGTAAACCATAGCAGCGCCACATCTTCTAAGTAGATCGGGAATGCTTTACACTTCACTGCGTCAGGGGCAGCAACAGCATTCATGAGCCATGAGTATCGCATCAAATGCTGTCCCGGATCGGTTCTCCCATTGTACTTGTCCATCTGCGGCAGGTTAAAACGTCGGGGAAACTGAAAGTTGAGGATGTCGTCAGTGAAAGGAGTATGGCTTCGCTCAATGCCATAATCTGGCGTACCATTGCCCATACGTCAGCATTAGTCAGGGGCCGTTCCGGCTCCCTGGCCCTGGTATCCGGGTTCCTTCTGGGCTCTTGTTCAGGAGATGCCCTTCTTCTGATGTTTGGGTTTCCTCTGGGCTCTTGCTCAGGGGATGCCCTTCTTCTTTGAGCTGCTTCTGCTCTGCTTCGTTCCCTACGCTCCCGGTCGATCTCGGGAGGAAGGGGCTGGAGCATCTGCCCCTGAGTGGGATTGGTAAGGTTAGGGTATCTAGGCAATACATGGGATCCTTGCATCAGTAACAACATAGGCTCTCTCAAGCTTGGATCATTGGGTCCTAGTACTCGTGCAGCATCCCCGCGGGACCCCAAAGATCCGAACGTCAGCTACTCCAAATTCTGAGGTCGTTCGAGCGGCCTTCTTTCACGGGGTCGTTCTTCCTCGGAAGAAGAAGACTGATCCATTGGTGTGTGACGAACCGGGGATGGGGTTCTCTTTCTACGGAGTTCGCTAATTTCCCTGCTCATGAGTCTCATGTTTTCTTGCATCATGAGATTGCTGCGCTCGTGGATTTTCATAGCCTCCCTAGTACTCTCGAGCATGTCAAGTAGGTGCGAGAAATCTCCTTGAGTAATAGGCGCAGATGGATTGACCTGATCATTGACCCTGGTGGCTCGAGTTGGAGCATTTGAAGGGGCTCGAGTAGAGGTTCCAACATCACCAAGTGACGGGTCGGTTCGGAGATGGGCAATCAGGTCGGGTCGGAGCTGGGAGACCTGTTCCGGTCGGAGCTGGGAAGCCAGGTCGGATCGGTGTAGGGTGAGTTGCTCGGGTCGGTTCA
The DNA here is from genome assembly GCA_030737875.1 of Allium sativum. Taxonomy (NCBI): domain Eukaryota; kingdom Viridiplantae; phylum Streptophyta; class Magnoliopsida; order Asparagales; family Amaryllidaceae; genus Allium; species Allium sativum. The sequence continues at coordinate 330,408,183 of CM060926.1, forward strand.
GGTTGGGGGAGTGCACTGCTTCAGATTCTCCTACCCGGATCGGATCGGAGCTCTCCCCTTGAGTGCGGTTCGGATTTCCTGTATCAGTCCGTTCCACTGCCGAGCTCTGCCCACGAGACCTTGTCACAACCGCATTTAGCTGATCTTCACCAACTCCGTTCCCTCGACTAGTTTGAACTTCCTTGCCTTTTCCTTTGGCCATAGTTTTTCAACAATCAATCAACAAATATTCAGGAGCGTCGAAACTTGAGGATTAACTTCTTTGAACTCGGCGGTCCAAAAATTAGAATGATAATCCCGAAAAACAGAGAATTCAGATGGTTCTCAGTGAAAGCACCAAAATGTTAGACCAAAAAGTGGTTCTAACACCCAAATTGACCACAATCAGAATAAAATAAGATCAAAAGTAAAATGGGACACCAAATTTATAGCGGTTCGGCGTTGAAAAGCCTACGTCCACTTGTCAATCACTATTCTCGATGATATAGTTGCAATTACAATGAGATATTCACTCAATTTCAGTCGCAACTCACATACATTCACTCAATTGTCTCAAAACACAAGTTGAAAGACGATTTGGATTATCTGGGAGTGATGGAATTCGGTTTATGAAAGTGTTTGAACTCTCAAAGTGCCAAAAAGAAGATCCCTTTAATTGTCTCCAGACAGGGTATTTATAGGTGAAAATTTGCTCATAACCCGATCCGGATCGGAGCTACGTGTCTTCCATCCCATCGTCCTCGGGTTCGGATGGATTCTAGTGCTGACAGCGCATCAGAGTAGTGGTCATTGTGGGTAGGAACTGGTCATAACCTCTCCGCATCTTCAGGCGATCGTGGGGGGGAAGTGACGTGGGTTATAGGTTCGGTTCGGAGGAGCCTGCAGAGGGGGTTCAGATCGGGGTATCCGATCCGACCCGGATTAACCTAAAACCAAGTCCTTATACATTTTGCTCTGCTCCGTTCCGACCCGGTAGTAGGTAGCCCTCCGATCCGACTGATAGTAGGTAGCCCTCCGATCCGAATAGCAGCGTCTCTTCGATCCAAATAGTAGCAGCTCTCCGATCCGAACAGCAACATCTCTCTGATCCGATCCGCTATGATGCTTTCTGAGTTCTTCAACGTTTTACATCTCGACTTTGTGTTGCCTAGTTCACAAAGTAGGCTAACAAGATTAATTAAAACTCCACTTAGTTTTAATATTCCCAAAAATCAATATTAATGATTATTTAACTTTGGAAATACAAGCATGTCGCATCTACAATCTACACCGTACTATTGATTTATGCCAATATATAACCTCTAAGCTCGTACGTCTTAGAGAACGGTGTTAAGCAAGAGAATAAATTCTCCGCCACCAAACAGATAAACATTTAGCAGAGATCAACCATACAGTTCGAAATACAATGTTAGACATGTAATCCTTTTCTTTAACTACGTTAAAGAACCAATATCATTTAAAACATGATTCACATTAAACCTAAATCCTCTTCCATAAAAGTGGAATCTTCATGGAAAACAGCGCAATATATAATCGATATCAATTTCCGTATCTGGCTAAAAATATAAATGGAATAACGACAAAGCCTTTTAAATTCCATATATATTAACAGTCTTCCTCCACAGAAGCTCATTTCGACTATTATCAAATCGAATTCCATTCAATTCCAATTTAATATATTAAATTGGAAAACTTTATTTCGGAAAATTCCCGTTAAATCTTAATAAAAAGATTTATAAATTCCAAATCACATTTCAGTGTAAATCGGGTTAAAGAACGAATGTCGTTAAAAACAAAGTTCATAATAAACCAAATTCACATTCCATTTTCAATTCGAATTAAATGTTAATTAATTGGTAATTCTTCTTTAAATCTTAATTAAACGATTTATTCGTTTCACACTGGGTTTAAGAACGGTGTTAATAAAGACACCATTCACGACAAACCCAAAATCCAATTCTATTCAATTCCAATTAAATATATTAAAGTAAACTCTTCTAAATCTGATTTAAAAGAGTTAATCTCTTCTCAACTGGGTTTAAGAACGGTGTCGTTTAAAACACAGTTCACAACAAACCCAAAATCCAATTCAATACTAAATACAAGGCTCTAAATAGAAATTATATCGACTTATATTCAATATCAAATTCTGAAATCAACAAATATCGTATTAGAAATAACGATATATATATCTTCCAAATCCCTCCGCAATATCCATATAATCACGGAATCCAATATCAAAATATTCCAAAGATAATTTTGAATAAAATCCATTCCAATTCATATATTGGAAATTTTGGTTATTTTTAAAACCATTTCAAATCCAAATTATTTATTTAAAAATATTGGATTATAATTCTAGTTCATAACTAGTTCATTCTGATAAAATTATATTTTTATCTTTACAAACGTGGAATTTTTCATCCAAATTATTCCCAAATCATTTATTATGATTTTGCACAAATTATTGATATTTTTAAAATTTTATCAAGGTCCGTATAGTCGATTTCCATAAATGGTCATCGAACTGCACTTACAGCGACCTTTTCCATATTTGATTTGGGCATAATTCCAAATCCAACTGTTAGATTTCAAATTGCTTATATTCGTTGGAAATCTCTTTTCTATACGAACCCAACGGCTCCGGTTTTAGGAGAATCCGATGGTCGGATCTCCCGCAATGTCAATTCGAAGTCAACGGTCGAAATTAACGAACTGCCGCGGCGTAGGGCTTTCTATTCAGGCCACCATATATATATATATTTCTTCGATTTCCATTTAAAATGTTTTTTATAAATCGTTTTAATTTTTTTTCAAAACGATTCATATTCAATTTTAAATCAAAATTGAATATTCCATATCATTAATATATAAATGATAATATTTTCAGAACATTAGATTTTGAAATCACTTCCTTTTCGATATTCATTATAAAAATGAATAAAATTGATATAGATATCGTTCACGTCAAAATGGCATTAATTTAATCAACATGGCTTTATATATTTAAATATTTTCGTGTTCATCCCAAATCGGACATCAAAATCATATTTTGATCTATTACTAAATACTATTTTAAGTTATTTTAAAATATTCATTACTCGTCATTTTAAAATATTTGTTAATTTGAAATATTCGTTCTTTCCGAATTGGAATCAGACAAAGTCAATTACCATATAATTTTATATATATAGATTTCATACACACATGTACACAACAATAATCAAACACAGTCAACCATCATCCAGAGTGCATTACACAACTGCATAAGCGCTAAATATAAACAATTAATGCTTAAAACAGTCTGTCAACCATCGATTGACATACAACTAAATATTAGGATTAGTGTATGTCCAATATCATCCCAATACCAGTTTGGGGATTTAAAACAACAAACACTAATTATTATTTATGCAGTTGGGCGATGTGTAAAATATATCGTCCCAATCAATATCAATCAAATGTGTGTACATAAACAAATCGTCTGATTTGTAAATGAATCTTTATTTTATTCATATACATGTTAAAAATTATATTTTTAACTATAAAATATTCCTAAATATTTTATACAATTCATTTATACAATAAAAATGATATTTTTATTGTTCTAACATTTTAGAAAATTTCGGCAGCATAATGACGCGATACTAGAACCGGAATAAGGTCAAGCCTTATCCCTCGTCTAATAATTGCTCGCGCCATGTACAAACCAAATTCTAATCAATCATTTCAATTCCCAAACCAACTTCAACCAAATAATCCAATCAACGAAATAACCAAACAAATATGGTTTCAAACAAAGGTGTTGGGTGCTACTAAGCACCGTCTGCATCCTAGTATATATTTTTAACTAGAAAATAAATTAAAGTGAGAAATTCTCACCTTTGGGATCCACTCCTCCATTTTATATTTCTGAATGGTTCAGATTTGGATTTGTTTTCCACCAGTTCCATCGCAATCTGTTTCACACGATTTTCATATTAAACGTCACATTTCTAATATGATGTTTATATATGTTTAAAAATTGCATTTTTATATCACTATATATATAAATCAAATTTTTATATAACTAAAAATCATTATGATTCATATGATAAAAATCTCATCTTTATATTTTAAAAAATCTCATCTTTATATTTATAAAAATCTCATCTTTATATTTATAAAACTCTCATCTTTCTATTGTAAAAATATTATCTTTACTATTTCAAAAGTATAATCTTACTATTTTAAAAATATAATCTTTTCATTTTAAAAAAATCAAATCTTTTTGTAACTATTCATATATAAAAATCCTAATTTTATATGCAAACAAATCATAACTATATAAATAAATAAACCCAAATTTATATGCATAAATAAAATTACAGCTATATATATATATAATATTTTTAAACAATGGTTTAATATAAAAATCGGATTTAAAGGAAAACAATGTTTATTATATAAAAATTATCTTCTTTTTCTTTACATTCGCTTGGGGGGGGTCTGCTGTACGGAGGTAGAAAAAGGTGGAGAGCAGCGGAGAAGGAGGAGGTAGAGGATAGGAGGAGGGTAAGAAGGGCGGCGGTCACTAGGGGTGGTTGGAAGCGGGTGGTGTTTGGGCTGAGGTGCGGATTTCATTGATTTGGGGAGCGGTTTAATCGGAGGGAGGAGAGAGGGGGAAGTGAAGGGGGTGGAGCAAGTTGTAGAGGCACCGGGGGCTCCGACGAGGTGGGCGGCGGTGGAAGTGGAGTGCCCCGTCGATAATTTTTTATATTTTCTTATCTGGTTTATGAATCGAGGAGAGAGAAGAGGGAAATGGGTAGGTTTAGTGAAAAATTTATATTATTATTTATTTTTATTTTATTTAATTCTCCAGCAAGTTGACTTTACATTTGAATTCCAAACGAAACCCAATGATTGTCGCTCCTAGCTAATTAACCACATTCTGAACACAACGAGATATGTATCGTAACCCAATTCCGCTTCTACGATTAGTTTCCGTCAAATTTAAAATATAAATCAATATATTTTAAATTCAAACGCATATTTTAATTTACCAGGGCCACATACCGACTACAAAATTCCAGAAAAATAAATCTGGCTATGTTTTGATGATACGGTCCTAACAAAACTAATTTCGTCGAATTTGGAGACCATTTGAAAAACAGTCATTTTCCAGTCGATTAAATTCAAACTAAACTAACCAAACACGTTTAAATTCACCATGCTTACATATTGATTCCAAAAATTATGAAAATTAGAATCTAGCAATAATTTGATACTCCGGATGCAACAAAAGTGGTCTCATCGAAAACGGAGGTCGTTTACAAAATGGCTATTTTTAAGTGCTATATTTCCATAGCGACTATTCTGAATTTTCAACTGGATATAACTTTTTATCCCCGTTATGAAATCTGGATTTTTCACATCCGTTGGAAATATATTTTCAAATAGATTCAAATATTTTTGGTTTCACCAATATCCGGTTCATTTTGAATCCTATACATTCATTTGAAATTTGAAATCGATTTTTCAAGCTACCGCGCTATTTCTAATTCCTTTTATAATTAAAATAAATATTTATATTCTAATTTTGATTTAAATAAATTTATACGTTCCAATTCTATTCAAAATAAATTCCTAGTAGTTATTATTTAAAATAAATCATTTATAATATTCAATATTCATTAAAATTGCCAAAATAAAAATTTTAAATTAGATCTGATTTTTCGGGTTGTTACAATCTTCCGCACTTAAATCTTTTCGTCCTCGAAAAGGAACGGAGCTGAAAGTTGTTTAACTAACTAACTCAACTTTTAGTTTGGCTTTCATTCTTCAACTTTTCAGTTTCAAAATTTTTTCCAATTCTTCAAAAGTTTGGCTAACACCCTAAATTTTTGAATTTTTTTGCCATAATCTCCTTTGTACGGGGAGACATTTATAACCTCAACTAGCCATGCAGGGCCATCACCATCCAAAAAGAAAAAGAAAAAGCCAAGCGGCTAGCCAATTGGCTCATAAAATCATCCAAAATCCAATAAATTTGTAAACATGTACCTATTTGTCGGGCAAACAATTTTATTCCTCAGCTCTAGCCTCCTTGCTATGATCTGTTCGCACATATATATGTGCATGCATGCATTTCCAAACAATTTTCAATTCAGTTCAATATTTGGTTCAATTTGGCTTAATGGTTCAAAATTTTAATAAATCAAACCAATAATCAAACAACACAACCAGTAATCAATTAGTGGATTATCGTTTCAAACACATAACTTTTTTATATATAAAAATACGTTTTTGAAGCCAAGTCACCTAATAGACCCTATCTAGTTTTGGCTCTCACACTAGCCAATTGGAATCATATAGATATCTCACTTTCGAAACTCGAAAATAAGTACTGATAATGCTGCAGCGTTCATCAGAATCATGTCCGAGCGACTAGAGTGTGGTTCTATATCTATCCAGTATATTTGGAACTTCGTATACATGCTAGCTAGGCGTATATGAAAAATCTTCATATACTAGATTGTCCTAGTCAGTATAAAATAAATATTCAAATACGTATAATAAGGTTTAAATTTTCAAAACAAAATTTGATTAGCATTTTTATTTTAAAAATAACACTCTTTCAACTCATTCTAGGATACTACCGATCCCCTCTCTAACGATTCGTTCTAATTGGATATTACTAATCCAATCTCTGATGAATTCTTTCGTTTGATTCTAATATGCCTTGTTCTCGAGCTCTGTAAAACCAAAGCTCCGATACCACGTGTAACGACCCGAACTTCCCCAGTCCCCGAAGAGAAGAGAAAGAACGGATTGTTTGAGAACACGACAAATCAGAATGCAAACAGAAGAACATTTAATTGCTTATTACAACAATTTACAACAGAGTACAAGAATATACAAAGTATAAACAAATAATACACATCTGATAAATGACAGAGATTTACAAATTACAATGCAGTGGAAAATAATACAAAAACACAACTGAAAGAGAGAAACAGATACAGAGCTTTCCGAATATCGCTCGAACTGTAAACCATGATCTTGTGAATATAAATCTGCAAGACCAAAACTACTAGCTGCCCATATGGAAAATAGGGGCACCCAGAGTTTATGTAACACCCCTCATTTTTTATATAATTAAAAATATGTAAAAATATGTGTATATGCATAGATAGGTAAATAATGGTGATGCACAATGAGAATTAATTAATACATGGAAGGGAAGGAAAAATTAATTTGATAACAGTGTACGTAACAGAGAAGAGGATAAAGTAATGATACTTAATTTAAATATCAGGAATTAAATAAAACAGAGATAACCATTGCGTTCGTCTCGAAATTCTTCTTGGAATAGAGTCCAAGTTTTCGAAAATCGGACTCCGTATGAAAGAGTTATGGCCTGCGGAAGATTCAACAAAAATTGAGAAAAATACCCAGGCTGGTCGACCTGGGGGTCGACCTACCCAGGGAGGTCGACTGGGGGTCGACCTACCAGGGAGGTCGACCTGGGGGTAGACCTTAGTGTCAACCTCCCCCCTGATTTTTTTTCCAGATCTGGGCAGTGACGATTTTTGATGGGCTGAACGGACCGGATGGCTTCTAGGGCAATCTAATGGCTCTAAAAAACTATCTACACCTGTAAAATAGCACCTAAACTTAACCTAATTCATAAAAATTCTCTATGATGCTTCGATGCCGCTAAACTTCAACCAAACATGGCGCCGCCTCAAAATCCTAAATTAATTTGAAAGTTCTTCATCAACTTTGGAGTTTAATCAAATCAAGTAGCAAAGTTCTTCATCAACAATTCATGCTCTTCACCAATAATCAAATAAGAAGATTAAATCAACGTTCTACATCAACGACAAATCACTTATTTCTCTAATCCAGTCAATGTGAGTGGATTTGAACTATATTTGTTGTATAATTTGCTTCTTTCGTTTACCATTCCCCATAATGAATATGATGTTAATTTAATAAGATCTGTTATTTTATTTATGCCTATGTTTGAGTTCTCTCCTTTTTATGCTTTCCCCTTTTTATTTTTGGATCTAGGTTATCTTGAACCTAGACGAAATCTTATTATACAATACGCACGATTGGAAGATGGGGATATTGGAATATAATCTGAAATTTTGGGGTTTATGGCATAACAATTGTTATTGCATATATTGGGCATAATCTATTTTATGCAGTCGAGGAATATAATCTATGCTGAATAGTGCGCAACTATGAATTTTGATTTATGGTGTTAACATGAAATTGTGTAAATTTAATTGGAACTATTGGATATGGAATTGGTACAATTAAATATTAACAACATGTAATTGGATAACATGGATTGGTGAAATTTATTTGTGACTTGAAAAGTAAGCCTAGAGGGTGAATTAGATTATATGTATGAACGTGGGAATGTTGGGATATATATTTGGAAAATATTGATTATATGAAATTGGGTATAATTAGATATTGGAAATTGACATGTTTGGTTATGAATAACATGGAATTAGTGAATTTGGCTATAATTGGATAATTTGGGTAAAATGAAAATTGGCTAACTATTATGTAATTGGTGTAGTGAATGGAAAATTTGAAATAGGCATAAAAATGAAATGTAATTAAGTTGAATTTGGAACATATGACATGAATTTGGGTTTGGGTGAAAGGCGATTGTTAATTTACTCCTATGACATGAGGTTAGACGTATTTGTGGTGTAAGACTGCCTGGAACCGCCCGGCAAATCCAGCGACCACAAGCGGACGTCTAATATGAGAGGTCAACGGCAATAACTAGAGGCGTAACGGTTTATGACACGAGGTTAGGCACGTTTGTGGTGTAAGACTGCCCGGAACCGCCCGGCAAATCCAGCAGCCATGAACGGACGTCTAATGTGAGAGGTCATACATCGTTACGGCATTATAAATAAATTAAGAAATACTAACCATAATAAGACATGTGGGTGACATGGGTATGGTTAGAGGGTTAAGTGGGTGATATAAATGACATGTAAAGCATGACTAAGGTAGACTTAACCGTAGTAAGACATGTGTAATATATGGAAACTATAATAAAGGGGGTTAAGTAGGACACGTGTGACATGTGAAACAGAATTTAGATATGCTTAACCAAATGGGACCCGTAACGATATCATAAATTAATTGAATTGGGTAAAGTTTAAGTAACGGGATGAGTAAAAGGAAGGGTTAAGTCAAATCTAAAATTAATGACACAGTAATGGGGGAATGATAATTACCTATTATAAACTTGAGTTGCGGTGATGTAAAATTTAATAATACGCAAACTTGTCATAGGGACAAGGGAAGGTTATGACTTAAGATGTAATACAAAACTTGAAGGGTGGGACGACTTATACTATGAAATAAGTCAATCTAAAATTAATTACAAGAAATGGGGAATGATAAATAACCTATTATGAATAAACTTGAATAAGGAAAGAAAGGGTAATAGATGGAAATTATAACTTATGGGACAAGATAAGTTATAGGAAACGATAAGGAAGATGAGATAACTTATATGTAAAGATATACTTAAATTAAGTGGTTTGGAAAGAAGAAATGTGAAATTAAAAATGATATAAGTTATATGAGTGGAAAAGAAGTAAATTAGAATCATATATGTTGGTTGGGTTGAGTAATTCTCTGGGTGCCAATCTGATGTTGATTTCGGTCTTCGAGGCTGGTGTTTAGAGGGTTATTCTCCTAATCAGTATGTATGTGGGATAAGGCATACTTAACTATGAATTAAGTATAACATGTTGTTGTAACCCAAAAAGGGAATAATTTATGAAATTGTAAAATAACATGTTGTGGGCTTATTAATGGACTTAAGTGGGTTAAGTATAAATTGAATTAATAAGCAAGGGTAACTTGATGAATACGAAAAAAAAGGAAGCTAATGTGAATAACCAAGTTAAATGAGAAAGTTGACGAGGTGGCACAAGCGTTAAATAAATGGTTAGAATTAGGGTCTAATGACATATAAAACTAAGGCGCTTGAAGCAGTCCGTACGTGGTTGGATGAATAACCCAATGAGGCAAATCATGATAGTGTCATAAGGCACGAGAAGGGTGCACGTTCGCTATTTTGGCGGCTCCAACGAACTGGAAGGGGAAGCACGCAGCTTCCTGAGACGTTAAATGTGCTCCTGATAGTCCTCTGTAGTGGTTTAGCTTCAGGCTAGGATTACAGAGGTTGGGTCTGCGCGGAACTACTAGGTGGGTGGGCCTTGATTGCACAAGTAGGGGACAATCAGAATGCTGTACACGGTGGCATTAAGGGTGGTTCGGCAATTCCCTCAGGCGGAGGTGGAGGGTCAAGACCAAACGATAGCAAGATCGTCGGACGCCTGTCACCAGCAGCCTAAGGAATGCCAAAAGACAAGAACTACCCCCTAGAGATGGTTAACCTTTGCTATCAAGGGACATGTGCGGGGAGACCCCACATGGATGTTTAGATTGTTTGCTTGTTTGGGGTGGTCGCTTAGCTTGTGTGGTCTTTACTATTTGAGGGAGGGGCTGAGGTGGGGCCATAGCCACCATAGAAAAACCAGACCCGAGGGATGTCTGTACATTGGACACTCTTAGAGGCGGGCCCATGCGGATATAGAAAAGCTCCCGACCGAGTTCCGTGTTTTCTGGTGTAGCCCTGCCACGGAACTCGGGTGCACAAGTAGAGGTTATGTGCAGTAGAAACATCAAGTACGATTGATGGTACATACGTGGGAAAGTCTAGGTGCAACCATATCTTCTCTGGGTGGTGTATTGTAGACTAGAGGGCATTATTCGGTAATGGAATCAAACTCGATCGAATAGTTCGAGGATAGCAGTCAGTACGCTTACATAGCACAGCGATAGTGGTTCTATGCGGATGTAGCGTTGTACGTTACTATGGCAGAGGATGAGGGACTGCGCATATTACTGTGGCGATATGGAGGAGACCGTGCGAGTGGGGCATCACGGGGTGTACCTCATTTGGGGGTAGCTAAATATACACTATATTAGGTTAATCTACTAGGGTAGATGGGTGTGATGTGTGTGTAAGCTTTGAGTGCTATTAACACGTATAACCTAATAAATAAGAAAGTGTAACTGAACGGTATATGTAGGATTATTCTAGAAGTGTAGTTTAAATTCATTCACACATAACTTATGTTCTGACCCCCTCCTCATAACATTCGCAGGTTAGACAGAGACTTATAGCTTTGGGAATACTGATTTAGCAGTATTGTGATTAAGGTAAAGCTATGTTTTTAAATATATTATATTTTACTCCTTTCACTGTGAGGTGTTTTCCGAACTCTGACACATCTCTTTTCTCTGTCTTTTTCTGCAGGATACCAGAGCAACCACTCCGTCGGAATCCAGGTTGTTACATCTGGTATTAGAGCCAATTTTAGTGATCTTAGGGAGATATTGAGTGAACGTATTTGTATTTTCTAAAATATAAATATATTGTATATATAAACCTAAATCCATAAAGTAGCCCACTAGATAGGGAAAGAGTTGGGATATTTAGTTTGTACACTAAAGTAATAAACATAGAAATTTTTGAGACCATTAGGTGGTTGGGAAAATGTACAATATGACTTGGCATTGGAGAAAGAAAGTATCCCATAAAGTGGAAACTGAAATGTTAGAGTAGTGGGTTTAGAAGTGTAACCTTAGAAACTAGAAAAGGTTGAAAAATGAAAAATGGATTAGGAATATATATAGTCGAGAGAATAGAATTCGTGAAAGTGCCTAGGAAAGCCTAGTTGAGTTGAAGACCCTCTTTGAGTCGAACCCAATGATAAACTTTTAAGAACTTGAATTTGTAAAAAAGGATTTGTGGTATTTTCCAAGATTTAATCTTAAAAGTATTTTGATAAATATATGTTGGTTTTAAAGTAAAGTGGGGTATATTGTGTAAAACAATGATTTCTTGTTTTAAAAGAATTCTCTCATAAACAGGTGCATATTATGGAGCATAAATTGCTTGCTAGTTTTCATATATGAAAAGAAGTTTTGAAATTCTATTCTGTTACCAATAAATTTTGATTATTGTTTTAAAAAGAAATTTTGTTGGGTGAACAAAATAAGCGGTAGAGTATAAGAATAGAATAGATATTTGCACCTTAGCAACCAAAGTTAACATTGTAAATAGGAACAACGTAACCCATTAGTTGTCCTTGTCTACTCTAGTTTTTGTGATTTGAAAAAAAATTGCAATTTTACTTTGTAACATGTTTTTATGGTTTGGCAAAAGCAAATTTTTGAGAAGAGAAAATAAAGTTTTAACACTTTTAATTTTTTGAAGAAATATGCAATGCAAAGAAGGAGGCCAAACCATACTTTTAAAAGAATGGGGTAGGTAAGGATTAAGGCCTAGAAAGATCGAGATAAATTTAAGACTATGAATTAAAGAAATAGAACCTAACTGGAGATTGGTAGAGTTGAGTGATTCTCTGAGTATCAATCTAATGTTGATTTTGGTCTTCGGGGTTGATGCTTAGGGAATTATTCTCTTACCAATTTCCGATCAAAGATTAGCTAATATTAAACTAATAGAAAATTCCTGTAGATTGCATAAACATTGAGAAACCTAGGTTTGTTGCTTGAGAAAAAGAGATAAAGTATAGGCTAGTAATACACAGCACGAACTAGTAGTGACTACTAGGTAGTGGAAAGGCAAGTAAGTTTAGAGGGTTGGTGGTTAGACTTTTCTTTAGAGAAATAGTCTTATGATTCTTGGCCCTTGGTAGTAGCTGTGTAGGATGTTGTTTGAGTTAAAAACAGAAAAGCTTATTCGGAAAAAAAATTAAGTAATTGGAGTAAGTCAAATAAGCTAAGAAAGATAATAGCCTAATTAAGAAGAAAATAACAAATCCAGTAAAGCAACAAACTGACGGGAAAAGAAAATGGAAATCTTAAGAAAAAGATGAAATTTTTCCAAGATAAGTGGAAAAAGAGAAGAAAATTTCTTATGTGGTTGTACTTGGATAGGAAAATAGGAAATCTTTATAGAATAGTTAAGTAAAAATCCAAGTGCAATTAGAAAAGAAAAACGGAGGATGTAAAATTTTCCGTTTTCATAAAATAAGAAATCGAATTTGGAAAATTAGATTTTTCTAAATTTCGAATTTAATGATGGTTGGTAGGGTTTTGGATGTGAAAATTGGATGAACTATGCTCTTACTCTGTAAGAGTGTAGGAAAATTGGGATGAAAAACGTTTTGATTTTTCAAAATATTGCATTCATATAGAACTGCAAGTATATTTAGGATGTGAGCATCATGTTTTGAAAGAGTTTTTAAAATTTGCATACATATAGGTGGATCCAAATTAGGCATACATACTTTACTATGATGTATCTCACTTTGCACATGTGAACAATGTTTGCAACAATTGGATGCACACTTGATGGATGGATATTGCGAGGGGTTATCTTTTTTTTTTATCGAATTTCGGGGACGAAATTCTTTAAGGGTGGGAGAATGTAACACCTTGCATTTTTTATATAATTAAAAATATGTAAAAATATGTGTATATGCATAGATAGGTAAATAATGGTGATGTACAATGAGAATTAATTAATACATGGAAGAGAAGGAAAAATTAATTCGATAACGTGTATGTAACAGAAAAGAGAATAAAGTAAGGATACTTAATTTAAATATCAGGAATTTAGTAAAACAGAGATAACCATTGCGTTCATCTCGAAATTCTGCTTGGAATTGAGTCCAAGTTTTCGAAAATCGGACTCTGTATGAAAGAGTTATGGCCTGCGGAAGATTCAACAAAAATTCAGAAAAATACCCAGGCAGGTCGACCTGGGGGTCGACCTACCCATGGAGGTCGACCTGGGGGTCGACCTACCAGGGAGGTCGACCTTAGTGTCGACCTTCCCCCTGATTTTTTTCAGATCTGGGCAGTGACGATTTTTGATGTGATGGGCGGACCAGATGTCTTCTAGGGCGATCTAATGGCTCTAAAACACTCTCTACACCTATAAAATAGTGCCTAAACCTAACCTAATTTATAAAAATTCTCTATGATGCTTCCATGCCGCTAAACTTCAACCAAACATGGCCACCGCCTCAAAACCCTAAATTAATTTGCAAGTTCTTCATCAACTTTGTAGTTTAATCAAATCAAGTAGCAAAGTTCTTCATCAACTTTGTAGTTTAATAAAATCAAGTAGCAAAGTTCTTCATCAACAATTCATGCTCTTCACCAATAATTAAAAAAGAAGATTAAGTCAGCGTTCTACATCAATGACAAATCACTTATCTCTCTAATCCAGTCAATGTGAATGGATATGAACTATATTTGTTGTATAATGTTGCTTCTATCGTTTACCATTCCCCATAATCAATATGATGTTAATTTAATAAGATCTGTTATTTTATTTATGCCTACGTTTGAGTTCTCTCCTTTTTATCCTTTCCCCTTTTTATTTTTGGATCTAGGTTATCTCGAACCTAGACGAAATCTTATTATACAATACGCACGATTGGAAATGGGGATATTGGAATATAATCTGAAATTTTGGGGTTTGTGGCATAACAATTGTTATTGCATATATTGGGCATTATCTATTTTATGCAGTCGAGGAATATAATCTATGCTGAATAGTGCGCAACTATGAATTTTGATTTATGGTGTTAACATGAAATTGTGTAAATTTAATTGGAACTATTGGATATGGAATTGGTATAATTCAATATTAACAACATGTAATTGGATAACATGGATTGGTGAATTTTATTTGTGACTTGAAAAGTAAGCCTAGAGGGTGAATTAGATTATATGTATGAACGTGGGAATGTTGGGATATATATTGGGAAAATATTGATTATATGAAATTGGGTATAATTGGATATTGGAAATTGACATGTTTGGGTATGAATAACATGGAATTAGTGAATTTGGCTATAATTGGATAATTTGGGTAACATGAAAATTGGATAACTATTATGTAATTGGTGTAGTGAATGGCAAATTTGAAATAGGCATAAAAATGAAATGTAATTAAGTTGAATTTGGAACATATGACATTAATTTGGGGTTTGGGTGAAAGACGATTGTTAATAAACGCCTACGACACGAGGTTAGACGCGTTCGTGGTGTAAGACTGCCCGGAACCGCACGGCAAATCCAGCAACCACAAGCGGACGCCTATTGTGAGAGGTCAACGGCAAGAACTAGAGGCGTAACGGTTTATGACATGAGGTTAGACTAGAGGGCATTATTCGGTAATGGAACCATACTCGATCGAATAGTTCGAGGATAGCAGTCAGTACGCTTACGTAGCACAGCGATAGTGGTTCTATGCGGATGTAGCGTTGTACGTTACTATGGCAGAGGACGAGGGACTGCGCATATTACTGTGACGATAAGGAGGAGACCGTGCGAGTGGGGTATCACAGGGTGTACCTCATTTGGGGGTAGCTACATATACACTATATTAGGTTAATCTAATGGGGGTAGATGGGTGTGACGTGTGTGTAAGCTTTGAGTGCTAATAACACGTATAACCTAATAAATAAGAAAGTGTAATTGAACGGTATATGTAGGATTATTCAAGAAGTGTAGTTTAAATTCATTCACACAGAACTTATGTTCTGACCCCCTCCTCATAACATTCGCAGGTTAGACAGAGACTTATAGCTTTGGGAATACTCATTTAGCAGTATTGTGATTAAGGTAAAGCTATGTTTTTAAATATATTATATTTTACTCCTTCCGCTGTGAGGTGTTTTCCGAACTCTAACACATTTCTTTTCTCTGCCTTTTTCTGCAGGATACCAGAGCAACCAACTCGGGTTTCCGTGGATTGGATTTTTTTTTGAAAAAAAAATCGGTCTGTCGGAATCCAGGTTGTTACATCTGGTATTAGAGCCAATTTTAGTGATCTTATGGAGATATTGAGTGAACGTATTTGTATTTTCTAAAATATAAATATATTACATATACAAACCTAAATCCATAAATTAGCCCACTAGACAGGGAAAGAGTTGGGATATTTAGTTTGTACACTAAAGTAATAAACATAGAAATTTTTGAGACCATTAGGTGGTTGGGAAAATGTACAATATGACTTGGCATTGGAGAAAGAAAGTGTAGTTTAAATTCATTCATGCAAAACTTATGTTCTGACCCCTCCTCATAACATTCGCAGGTTAGACAGAGACTTATAGCTTTGGGAATACTCATTTAGCAGTATTGTGATTAAGGTAAAGCTGTGTTTTTAAATATATTATATTTTACTCCTTCCGCTGTGAGGTGTTTTCCGAACTCTGACACATCTCTTTTCTCTGTCTTTTTCTGCAGGATAGCAGAGCAACCAACTCGGGTTTCCGTGGATTGGATTTTTTTTGAAAAAAAAATCGGTTCGTCGGAATCCAGGTTGTTACATCTGGTATTAGAGCCAATTTTAGTGATCTTAGGGAGATATTGAGTGAACGTATTAGTATTTTCTAAAATATAAATATATTATATATATAAACCTAAATCCCTAAAGTAGCCCACTAGACAGGGAAAGAGTTGGTATATTTAGTTTGTACACTAAAGTAATAAACGTAGAAATTTTTGAGACCATTAGGTGGTTGGGAAAATGTACAATATGCTTCACGGGGTGTACCTCAGTTTGGGGGTAGCTACATATACATAATATTAGGTTAATCTACTGGGGGTAGATGGGTGTGATGTGTGTGTAAGCTTTGAATGCTAATAACACGTATAACTAATAAATAAGAAAGTGTAATTGAACAGTATATGTAGGATTATTTAAGAAGTGTAGTTTAAATTCATTCACATAGAACTTATGTTCTGACCCCCTTCTCATAACATTCGCAGGTTAGACAGAGACTTATAGCTTTGGGAATACTCATTTAGCAGTATTGTGATCAAGGTAAAGCTATGTTTTTAAATATATTATATTTTACTCCTTCCGTTGTGAGGTGTTTTCCGAACTCTAACATATCTCTTTTCTTTGTCTTTTTCTGCAGGATACCAGAGCAACTAACTCGGGTTTCAGTGGATTGGATTTTTTTTTGAAAAAAAAAATCGGTCCGTCGGAATCCGTGTTGTTACAGTTTTGGTTAAAGCAATAAACTCCATGTCAGTCATGTGACTGGTGTGAGAACTAAAACAGTTATTTAAAACTTTACTTTAGAAATAAGGTAAATCGAGGGACCACGCTGTATAATACGGAACGAGTTTCCTCCTAATAATACCAGTGCATAGAATAAACAACGCAATGCTTTTTGGAAAAATGGAGCTATTATAAGACTCAGGTCCCATCACACAATGCAACGCAAGCCGGAGGATAGAGTTTTACCTTATAATAGCCAAACATGCTTGGTATGCTTAAAACAAATCATTTGATACTATTATATGTGCATAGGGTATAAAACAACTTCAAATATAAATGTATCAATCATAGACGGCATAGTATCCCATGCTGCTATGTCGCCAATACTAGGCACTACAATTAAAACCGAAATGTCACGTGTTAGAAATTGGATTTTCGTCATGAACCAAGGCAAGGGGCCATCGCTACCGCTTCGAGACACTCTAGCCAATGTCTCAGGGCTACACCCTCTGGGTGCCCTAGGTAACATAAAGGGCCAGTCCACACTAAGTGTATGGTGGATTCATAATCCTTGAACATGCGTTTCCCCGACCTATGGGGCGTCTATGAGCCAGATAACTCAAAATCCATCGGCTCCGTAGAGACTGATATATCCGAGGCGCCCCGCTATCCATCATCCACGTAAATAAAACGTCTGGGCTTGCAAAACCTTGGCATCACTCCTAGCTAGAAGGAAACACACTGCCCTCCCTGTTGTCCTCTCCCGTTTCTGGTTCATACCTGGGTGTGAGGCTCATGAATTAACACTACACAAAGCTATGCTATATTAAAGTCGTGTTTTGATCATCAACCACAAGACTCTGCTTTTCAACAGAAGCCTTGATCATTTGCATCTCAGCATGCCACACAGGAAATTCACGCCATGTGATTGATGTCTATCGATTATATAACCTCTGAGCTCGTACGTCTCAGAGAAGGGCGGTAAGCAAGAGAATAAATTTTCCGCCGCCTGTAACGACCCAGAAAACCTGAACCAATTAAAAAATTTTAAATTGGATATTTTGGTGGATTTTAAATATTTAAAATAAGTATTTTAAATAATAAAGACGAAAAGTAAGTTTGAATCGACGTTTGAAAATAAATATAATTAATTCTAATTATAAACAAGGCCTGAAATGGCGCGGTAGTTTCAAAATTTGAATTCAAACTTTGACTGACTGTACCAGGTGCAAAACAAAATGGATTTTAGTGAAACCAAAAATATTTAAATCTGTTAGTGAATATCTTTCTAACGAATCTGAAAAATCGAAGTTTCATAGCGGGAAGCAAAAGTTATGGCCAAATGAATTTTCAGAAAAGTCGCTATAAAGTTTATATAACCCGTGAAAATGGCCATTTTGCAAACGACCTCGGAATTCGATGAAACCACTTTTGTTGGATCCGGGATGTCAAATTATTACTAGGTTTCAAATTTCATAATTTTTGAAACTAGTATGTGAGCGTGGCAAAGGAAAATGTGTTTGGTCGATTTCTATTAAATTGGATCGACCAGAAAAGGGCCATTTTTCAAATGGTCTCAGAATTAGTTGAAACTAGTTTTGTTGGGACCGTATCGTCAAAACATAGCCAGATTTATTTTTCGGGAATTTTTAGAATCAGTATGTGGCCCCGGCAAATTGAAATGTACATTCAAATTGAATATTGAATGTTTTATATTTTAATTTGAAGGAATACTGACTGAAATAGTCGAATGGGCCTATGAAACATATCCCATTGTGTTCGGAATGGGGGTATTTGGCTAGGGAAGACAGTCGTTGGGTTTGGACTGGAGTTCGTATGAGATAAGGGGTATTTTCGGATTTTTAAAACTTTATAAAAAAAACTATTGGTCCACGCATATTCTCTCTCTCCGCTTCTTCCCCGATGCCCTGAAACCCGACGGCGGAAATCATCCCGTTCTTCCCTCCTCTTTTTCTCTTCCATCTCTCAACGAAACCACCCCCTTCTTTGGAACTTTTTGAAGATCGAAGTCCCCTCTTCAAATCCATATAAGCCTTGCACCTACTCATCACGTCGTTCGAGAGATCCACCTCCGCAAACATCGATTGTTCACGCCCTAGTTTCTCCCTCCACCGTGCGTCGAGTCAGCCACCACAGTCGATCGGCGCGCCTCTCCAAGCACTCCAAGGTGGCATCGCCCGATCGTCACCTCGTGCTACGGATAACGAGAAAAACTTAAACCTAATTTCGAACCACACTGAAAGGTATGCGGCTGTTTTATTTTAAACTATATTATAGCAGTTTAAAGCGCTACGGTTTGTGATTTCATTGTAAAAATCATATCTTTTTTGCTATGTTGACGAAATTTAGTGAAACAAGAGACAGTGGACTCGTGTGGACGTCTTCTACATTCTAGAAGAGACCGCATATTCTTCTGAGCCTTCTGCTATTTTTGGTGGAGTGGAACCCAATGTGAGATTTATAAACTACAAACGATATGGAAAACGACGATGTATAAATTATATAGTCGATGTATGAGTTATATAAGCGTTGTACACCTCATGTATAAGCGTTGTATAAGTTGTACGTTCGATGTATAAGTTATATATGCGTTGTAAAAATTATATATGTGTTGAATGGAAGTGAAATATATTTATATATATATATATATACGCCCCTCGTCCACAAACCATGGACGATATTTATTGGTTGTGATTGGTGTGAAAATTGATTGATAGCGGATGGTTGATTAGAATTGTTTGTGGTTGAAATTGATTGATTGTGGTTGAAAAATACCCGTTTGTGGTTGAGAATTATTTGGTTGAAACCACATAGGATTAGTTTGTGGAAAAGAAAGAAAAATATACACATGCCGCCTGCGTGCGAACTAGATGCATGAAATCGCCATTGTCAAAAGCTGCGAGGCTTTAAGGTAGAGCGAGGAGCCGTACTAGGGATGGCCCCGGTTTTAACTACCCTGCCGTTATGCTGCCGAAATTTTGAATAATATTCATGTATTACAATTATTTTCATGTGTTAAAACTATATTCGTGTGTTGAATAGAAAACCTTCATGTGTTGAATAGAAATTCATTCGTTGAATAGAAATTCATGTGTTGAATGGTATTCGTGTTTTAAATAAATAGTTTTATAATAAAAATCCTATTTTTATCATCTATATGAACTATATAAAATAGTCGTGTTTTGAAATAAACTGTTTTATATAAAAAATCATATTTTTATCACCTATATGAACTATATAAAATAGTCGTGTTTTGAAATAAACTATTTTATAATAAAAATAATATTTTTATCATCTATATGAACTATATAAATTAGTGTTTTGAAATAAATTGTTTTGCAATAAAAATCACATTTTGATTATATACATGAATTGTTAAAAATAGTGAAGTGCTGAAATAAATGTCGGGTGGATAAAAATATCATTTTTATCAAATGTATGAAAAGAATATAGTTTTGAAATCGATGAATCGATTATAAGTGTGTGTATATATATATAGAATTGAAATATATCGAATAACGAAGCTGCAGTTCGTGTTTTGAAACCGTGATTTCAAACGATTAGTGCGGGAGACCGACCATCGGATTTTCTCGAAACCGAAACCGTTGGGTTCGCCTTGGAAATATCTTTCCAACGACACCCACTTTGTGAAGATCCAACGGTTGGATTATCTGGATTTTTTAATTCAAATCTAAAGAAAAACAGCGCCAGAATCGATTATATTTGTATATATATATAATTAAATTAAATCAAATAATGACGCTGCAGTTCGTATTTTGAAATCGAAACTTCAAACTAGTGTACCGGGAGATCCGACCGTCGGATTTTCCCAAAACTGGAACCGTTGGATTCATTTTGAAAAGATCTTTCTAATGATATAAAATTTGTGAAGATCCAACGGTTAGATTTTCAGATATGTATAAATCAAATCTGAAGAAAAACAGTGCCACGACCACGTTATGGCCTGAAGCGTCGTTTGAATAAATTGGCTATTTCTAAATAAATAAAAATAGAGATAAATCATTATAAAATGTTATAAACGATATGAAATGTGAAATTTAGAAACTAACTGGAGATTAGCTAAGTCGGATGGTTCCCTGGGTTTTGATCTGATGTTGGTTTCAGCCTTCGGGGTTAATATTTGGGAAATTGTTCTCTTACTGATTTACGGTTAGTGAACAATGAATTGGAATGAAGCGTATGTTGTGTTTGTGTAGCACTTTTTGTTATATACGCGTGTTGCTCAGAAAGACCGGGTTTATCCCATTCTGAACAACTGAATTGACGATATGAAGTCGAAGATGAAGACGGTGATTGAAGACCGGAGAACTTCACCTCGTTTGGATGGTAACTGATGTCCTGATTGGGAGGCATCCCAAAATATGGTTAATGAGTGGTGATCATCCAGACGTACGTGGAGATCGATGGGTATGCGAAGTATATAGTGCCTCCGGTTTCGTTCAGACCCAGAACGGACTTGCAAATGGATTGTGTGTCTGACATTGGAATTCATTCTGTGTGATTGATATCCTTCAGTTGCATGTTGTGAATTGCCTGTGTGGCATGCTAAGATGCAGTGATCAAGGCTTCTGTTGAAAAGCAAAGTCTTGTGGTGATGATCAAAGCACGGCCTGTGTGGCATAGCTTTGTGTATAACGTTAATTCGCGAGCCTCACACCCCGGTATGAACCAGAAACGGGAGAGGACCTCAGGGGGGACATGCGCTTCTTTCTAGTTAGAGGTGGTGTCGGTGCTTGAACTGGCTGACATTTATATTATTTTCACCTATGTGGTTGTTGCTGTTGCAAAGCGCCTCGGATATATCGGTCGATCCGGGACCGATGGAGTCATTCGTTGGCTCACTTACGCCCCAAAGGGCGGGGAAACGCAGTGTTCAGGAATTTTAATCCACATCGGTGGACCGACCCTGTCGCTCCAAGGGCCCACCTGAGTCTGGGTCCTGAGGGTCGGGCTAGAGCATCTCGAATTCGGTAAGGACTATCTTTTGCCTTGGTTCATGACGGAAATCCAATTTCCAAATACAACACCGTGCGGTTTTGATTGTGTGTATATATATATATAT
The DNA here is from genome assembly GCA_030737875.1 of Allium sativum. Classification (NCBI taxonomy): domain Eukaryota; kingdom Viridiplantae; phylum Streptophyta; class Magnoliopsida; order Asparagales; family Amaryllidaceae; genus Allium; species Allium sativum. Next base: position 330,430,382 of record CM060926.1, read on the forward strand.
ATATATATATATATTGTGACATGATATACGGTACCCATGCCGTCTATGATTGATAGTTATAATTGAAATTGTTTTGAAACCTATAAACACTAGTAATAATATCAAATTCTTTTGTTTTATTCGTATCCAGCATATTTTGGCCATTATAAGGTAAAACTCTATCCTCCGGTTTGCGTTGCATTGTGTGATGGGAACTGAGTCTTATAATGGCTTCATTTTTATAAAAAGCATTGCGATGTTTAAAAGAATTATTTGTTTTAAAGAACTAGCAATCCAATGGAGTAAACCCGTTCCGCGAAAGTGGCGTGGTCCTGTGATTAGCCAATTGTATAATGTGTTAAGTAGATTTCTCATACCAGTCCCATGACTGACTCGTAGTTTGTTTCACTTGCAAACTCGGGTGCCCCTTTTTCTACACGGGCAGCCTTGTATTCAGGTTTTAGCAGGCTCTTTCTGGATAGCTGGAGTAGAAGATGGATTCTATCATTTATCTCTTTTTATGTTGTTCAGCTCCTATTATACATATTATATTTGTTTTCCGCTGTAGACATTTATGTATAGCTGAACTGTATTTGTACTAAGTATGATCCTGTATACTGTGTAACTCTAATGATTATCTCTATACAGTGTATTATTTGTACATTATTTGGTGTATATATTTATTTCTGTTCTGCTATAATCTGTTTATGCATTATATTCCAAAGATTACCCTTGCCACCGTCAGTACGGGGTTTGGGGTCGTCACAACGCCAAACAGATATATATTTAATAGGGATCCATCAACACAGAATAAAATCCAATGTCAAACACACATCCATTTACAAGTTCGTTCTTGGTCTGAACAAAACCAAAGACACCTTATTCCTCGTCCTGTGTCCAATACAGGAGAGAGGTCCTCGCATATCCGGTCGATCTCCAAGTACATCTGGACGATCACCACTTATTACCTTGTCTTGGGTGTACAGCCCAATCAAGACATCAGTAATCATCCAAACGATGCATAGACCTCTAGTCTTCAACCACCGTCTTCATCATCGACATATCGTCGAATCAGTTATTCAGAATGGGTATAAACGCAGCCTTTCTGAATAACTCGCGTATATAATAACAAGTGCTATAAAAACACAACATATGCCTCATTCCAATTCTGAATATTCTTTTATTTAAATATTCATATCCTTTAGGAAAGTTCCCATCAATTTTATCAAAGATAAATTCTTTAAAATTTATTCTTTAATCTTCCTTTAGATATCATTCAAAACATATTAAGGTTTTCCAAACTAGTCGGGATTAGTGATCCTTACCGAAGTAATCATTTATTTTATTTCCCAATCCCAACCTATTCATCCCATGGAACAAAACTGGTCGTACTCCATATTTAACACCATGGTGTTATCGGTAAATTCAATTATAGTTTCACGTCCAAATCTAATTTAAGATTTAACTATCGCTGGGAGCAAAACTGGTGATACTCCATTCTCGATCATTTCCCAAATTTGATAATTTAAATTATCAATTCCCATTTCAATATAATTAAAGATTCATTAAGACTCCACTTAGTTTTAATCTTCCTAAAAATCAATATTAATGGTTATTTAACTTTGGAAACACAAACATGTCGCATCGACAATCTACTCTGTACTATTGATTTCTGCCGATATATAACCTCTAAGCTCGTACGTCTTAGAGAAGGGTGTTAAGCAAGAGAATAAATTCTCTGCCACCAAATAGATATATATTTAGCAGAGATCAACCATACAGTTCGAAATACAATGTTAGACATGTAATCCTGTGTTTAATTGGGTTAAAGAACCAATGACATTTAAAACACGATTCACAATAAACCCAAAACCTCTTCCATAAAAATGGAATCTTTACGGAAAACGGCTCAATATATAATCGATATCAATTTCCGTATCCGGCTAATAATATAAATGGAATAACGACAAAGCCTTTTCAATTCCATATATATTAACAGTCTTCCTCCATAGAAGCTCATTTCGATTATTATCAAATCGAATTCCATTCAATTCCAATTTAATATATTAAATTGGAAAATTTTACTTTGGAAATTTTCCATTAAATCTTAATAAAAAGATTTATAAATTCTAAATCACATTTCACTGTAAATCGGGTTAAAGAACGAATGTCGTAAAAAACACCGTTCACAATAAATCCAAATCACATTCCATTTTCAATTCATATTAAATGTTAATTAATTGATAATTCTTCTTTAAATCTTAATTAAAAGATTTATTCTTTTAACACTGGGTTTAAGAACGGTGTTAATAAAGACACCATTCACGACAAACCCAAAATCCAATTCTATTCAATTCCAATTAAATATATTAAATTGGTAAACTCTTCTAAATCTTATTTAAAAGATTTAATATCTTCTCAACTGGGTTTAAGAACAGTTCCATTTAAAACACAGTTCATGACAAACCCAAAATCCAATTCAATATTAAATACAAGGCTCTGAATAGAAATTATATCGGCTTATATTCAAAATCAAATTCCGAAATCAACAAATATCATATTGGGAATAAAGATATATATCATCCAAATTCCTCCACAATATCCGTATAATCACGGAAACCAATATCAAAATATTTCGAAGATAATTTCGATTAAAATCCATTCCAATTCATATATCGGAAATTTTGATTATTTTTAAAACCATTTCAAATCCAATTTATTTATTTAAAAATATTGGATTATAATTCTAGTTCACAACTAGTTCATTCTGATAAAAATATATTTTTATCTTTACAAATGTGGAATTTTTCGTCCAAGTTCTTTCTAAATCATTAATTATGATTTTGCACAAATTATTGATATTTTAAATAATTTTATCAAGGCCCGTACAGTCGATTTCCATAAACGGTCATTGAACTGCACTTACAACAACCTTTTCCAAATTTGATTTGGACGTAATTCCAAATCCAACCGTTTGATTTAAAATTCCTTATATTGTTGGAAATCTCTTTTCGATACGAACCCAACGGTTCCAGTTTTAGGAGAATCCGACGGTCAGATCTCCCGTAATATCCATTCGAAGTCAATGGTCGAAAATCGCGAACTACCGGTGCTCGGCGCGTTCTATTCAGTCCATTATATATATATATATATATTATATATATATATATATTTCATCGATTTCCATTTAAACGTATTTTATAAATCATTTTAAATTTGTTTTCAAATGACTTCAACTTCATATTCAATTTTAAATCAAAATTGAATATTCCATATCATTAATATATAAATGATAATATTTTCAAAACATTAAATTTTGAAATCACTTCCTTTTCGATATTCATTATAAAAATGAATAAAATCGATATAAATTTCGTTCATGTCAAAATGGCGTTAATATAATCAACACGGCTTTATATATTTAAATATTTTCGTGTTCATCCCAAATCGGATATCAAAATCATATTTTGATCTATTACAGAATATTATTTTAAAATATTAGTTATTTTAAAATATTCATTACTCGTCATTTTAAAATATTTTTTAATTTAAAATATTCGTTCTTTCCGAATTGGAATCAGACAAAGTCAATTACCATATAATTTTATATATACGGATTTCATACACACATGTACACAACAATAATCAAACACAGTCAACCATCATCCAGAGTGCATTACACAACTGCAAAAGCATTAAATATAAAAAATTAACGCTTACAACAGTCTGTCAACCCATCGATTGACATACAACTAAATATTGGGATTAGTGTATGTCCAATATCATCCCAATACCCGTGTGGGGTTTTCAAACAACAAACACTTATTATTATTTGTGAAGTTGGGCGATGTGTAAAATATATCGTCCCAATCAATATAAGTTAAATGTGTGTACATAAACAAATCATCCAATACGTAAATGAATATTTATTTTATTCATATACATGTTAAAAATTATATTTTTAATTATAAATATTCCTGAATATTTTATACATTTCATTTATACAATAAAAATGATATTTTTATTGTTCAAACATTTTAGAAAATTTAGGCAGCATAATGGCGTGATACTAGAACTGGAATAAGGTCTAGCCTTATCCTTCAACTAATATTGGCTCGCGCCATGTACAAACCAAATTCTAATCAATCATTTCAATTCCCAAACCAAATTCAACCAAATAATCCAATCAACCAAACAAACATGATTTCAAACAAAGGTGTCGGGTGCTACTAAGCACCGTCTGCATACTAGTATATAGTTTTAACTAGAAAATAAATTAAAGTGAGAAGTTCTCACCTTGGGATCCACTCCTCCATTTTATATTTCTGAATGGTTCAGATTTGAATTTTTTCTACCAGTTCCATCGCAATCTGTTTCACATGATTTTCATATTAAAAATCACATTTTTAATATTATGTTTATATATATATTTAAAAATCGCATTTTTATATCACTATATATATAAATCGAATTTTTTATAACTAAAAATCGAATTTTTATATAACTAAAAATCAAATTTTTAAATAAATAAAAATCGTATTTTTATCTAATTAAAAATCATTATGAATCATACGATAAAAATCTCATTTTTTATATTTTTAAAAATCTCATCTTTATATTTTTAAAAATCTCATCGTTAAATTTATAAAAAATCTCATCTTTATATTTTTAAAAATCTTTTCTTTGTATTATAAAAATCTCATCTTTGTATTATAAAAATATTATCTTTACTATTTTAAAAATATAATTTTACTATTTTAAAAATATAATCTTTTCATTTTAAAAAAATCAAATCTTTTTGTAACTATGCATATATAAAAATCCTAATTTTATATGCAAACAAATCATAACTATACACATAAATAAACCCTTACTTTATACGCATAAATAAAATTATAGCTTTATATATAAATAATATTTTTAAACAATGGTTTAATATAAAAATCGTATTTAAAGGAAAAAAATGTTTGTTATATAAAAAATACCTTTTTTTCCTTTACATTCGCCGGGGGAGGGGGGTTTCTGCTGTACGGAGGTAGAAAAAGGGGAAGAGCAGCGAAAAAGGAGGAGGTATAGGATCGGAGGAGGGGGAAGAAGGGCAGCGGTCACTGGGGGTGGTTGGAGGCGGGTGCTATTTGGGATGAGGTGCGGGTTTCATTGATTTGAGGAGCGGTTTAATCAGAGGAAGAGGGGGAAGAGAAGGGGTGGCGCAGGTTGTAGAGGCAGCGGGGGCTCTGACGAGGTAGGCGGCGGTGGACTTGGAGTGCCCCGTCGATCGTATTTTTTTATTTTCTTATCTGATTTATTAATAAAGGAGAGAGAAGAGGGAAGGGGGTTAAGTGAAAAAATTATATTATTATTTATTTTTGTTTTATTTTATTCTCCAACAAGTTGACTTTACATTTGAATTCCAAACAAAACCCAACAACTAACACCCCTAGCTAATTACTCCTATTCCGAACACAATGGAATATGTATCGTTGCCCAATTCGGCTGCTACGATTAGTTTCCGTCAAATTTAAAATATAAATCAATATATTTTAAATTCAAATGCACATTTTAATTTACCGAGGCCACATACTGACTCCAAAAATTCCAGAAAAATAAATTTGGATATTTTTTAATGATACGGTCCAAATAAAACTAATTTCATTGAATTTGGAGACCGTTTGAAAAACGGTCATTTTCCAGTCGATTAAATTCAAACTGAACTGAACAGACACGTTTAAACTCACCACGCTCACATATTGATTCCAAAAATTATGAAAATTGGAATCCCGCAATAATTTGACATTCCGGATCCAACAAAAGTGGTCTCGTCGAAAATGGAGGTCATTTGCAAAATGACTATTTTTAAGGGTTATATTTCCATAGCGGCTATTCTGAATTTTCAATTGGACATAACATTTTATTCCTATTATGAAATCTGGATTTTTCACATCAGTTGGAAAGATATTTTCAAATAGATTCAAATATTTTTGGTTCCACCAAAATCTGGTTCATTTTGAATTCTGTACATTCATTTAAAATTTGAAATCGAATTTTCAAACTACCGTGCCATTACCAGTTCCTTTTATAATTAAAATAAATATTTATATTCGAATTTCGATTTAAATAAATTTATACGTTCCAATTCTATTCAAAATAAATTCCTAGTCATTATTATTTAAAATAAATCATTTTAAATATTCAAAATTCATTAAAATTGCCAAAATAACATTTTTTTTTAATTGGTTCTGATTTTCCGGGTTGTTACATTTGGGCTATGATGTACTGGGTTATTGAGGCAATCATGGATGGTTGGTCTGATATTTCGGATAAGGGTGTGAGAGTTTTTGGTGGTGGAGTTCCATATACAGAGATGAACTGGATTTATATTTTTCCAGCTAAATATACTATGTGGATTACGGAATTCTACAGCACGGTATTTTGAAGTGCGATCTACTGTTTGGTGATGGTTTAGAGTATGAAATGGAAGATCGACAGTGGGGTTTTAGGTGAGTATGGACTGGTGGAGTGAGGCTGTTGTGGTTTTGATTCAAAGTGTTGGTCTGATGTGATGCGTGTGAGGAGAAGTTCGAAGTGACGGGGACTGTGGTTCGCAACAATTTAAGGTCATTTGATTAGGTGCAGAAATGACAAACAGGGGGCGGGGGTGATAGAAAAAGGAGAAGGTGAAATTGATTGTGAAGTGTTCAATTTAATGTCAAAATGGAGATTTGCAGCAGTAGTGGATATCTCCTTGGTGGCACATCAACATCAGTTGTTTGTGGATTGTTCAATGAAGTGCCAGAGTGGTGTGGGACAAGTTGTGGGTTGATTGCACTATTTAAAACTGTTAGGGATGCTTCGTCGATTAGTAGAGTGAAGTGCAATAACCGTAAGGTATATCTTTTCATGAAATTTAAATACATAGAAAAAATTCATCTATTTATATTAGAAGTTAATTTAAAAGAATAAATGTTAATCAATAAATAAAATCGAATAATCGTAGGTGAATAATCCATTCAAGTCAATTCGAGTAGATTCGTAGATGCGACGTTACAACGTTTAATTGGATATTCGACAAAAGAAATTCAAGGTGAGTAAACTCACTCTCTGGCTCGATTATAATTTATTACAATTGAAATTTTATTTAATACGAATATTTATATGTTGTTTGTTGTTTGTTGGTTGATTGGTTGCATTACTGTTTATTGATAAATTGTGGTTATTATATATATTAATTATAATTAGGTTTGGCGGTTGTGGCTATTATATATATACACACATATTTTGGATATTTACCGCAATGCCATTAGAGGATGCCCGTAGTATCATTAGCGGATGACCCTATCGCCCTACGATAAACTAAGTGGACGACCTTCATACTGTGATATCCTGCCTTGAAGCAGGATGGGTATTAATTATGTTGTCTAACGTCTGTGGAAGCAGGGAAAATAGGCTAGAGGGATCCAACTGGATTCCTCAAATTTTATTTATTGTTGTTTACATATTTTATACATATGTGTGATATATTGAATTGAATTGCTGGTTGGTGTGTTTGGAAGTTGAATATCAATGGCCCTAGATATTGATATTTAGAAATATCATAAAAAGAATTTTTAGATTTTAAATAGGAAAATTTATTTTCCAAAGTGGAAACTGGATTTCAATTGGAATTTGAAATAGAAACTTGTTTTAAATATTTAAAACAAGAAGCGAAATTTATAAACGATGTTTATAAATAAAGGAGGGAAATTTTCATTGGATAATATATAAATTTAAATTTAAGTACGAATTTAAAAAGGAATTTAAAATTTGAAATCATTTCAGGTAAAGGAAACGATGAAATTATTTCCAATGTTCAGAATGTAAAATGATTTGAAATAAAAATATACAGTTTTATGATTAGAATTCGACCATGTCAAATTTATAAAATAAATAAATTATTTCTAGATAAGATATTGGGATTATATCGAATAGAAACTAAAATTTAAAATTTAAATATGAAAATTGATTCCATGTTAATATATATATATATATATATATAAGTTATGAAAATAAAATATTTCAAAATGGGAATCGAGTTTCATATAGATTATAAAAATGGAAGTTTGTTTAAATAAGGAAGTTAATTTATAAACAACGTTTATAAATGTGATGAAGTAATTTTCAACATGTAATTTGGAAATAAATTTCCAAATTTAAGAAATGGAGTAGAAGGTGAGACTTAAATCGATTTTTTGTATTACAAGCTTTTATCTGTCTCAAGATAAGAACGTTGTCGATCAAGGTATGAGAGGTAACAAAATACCCCAACTTGAACGACTTCACTTTTATTAAGGGATGAAATTGCTTTAATGGTAAAGGATATTAAATAAATTGATTTTCTTCCATAAAAGAATTTTATAATTGGAATTCGATTATATCGAATGTTTATAAAATAATTTATGTCCAAGGAAATTGGAATTTTATATAGAAATTGAGTTGTGAGTAATTTTTTAACCGAGTTATGAATTTTGAATAAAATAATCAATGATTTTGAAAAATCAAGATGTTAACATTAGATTTGGAAAACTAATTTAGTTTATATTTAACTATTAGAAAATGGAGTTAGAATTTAATTATAAATGAAGTTTTAAAAGTTTATATTTAATTAAATTAAAACGAACTCGCCGCAGCACGGTTGTTCGTAGTTTGGCATTCCAAACATCAGTTGAGTATATAGAACTCGAAATAAGTCGGAATCTGATGAAACTAGAAACGTTTGGACCTGTTGAATAATAATTTTCTATTGAAAGAGAAAAATCCGGATTTCGTCTTTCATATTTTAAGTTATGTCAAATTAAATTTTCAAAAAAACAATGCTATAATCATTTTTAAGCCATAACGGTTTAATAAAAAAGATAAAAGGATTTTGAGTGAATAAAAATATGAATTTCCATTAAAAAAAATCCAAATTTTGAGTTCTAAAATAATTATGAACTCAAGTCGAGTAAATGGATTGATTTTTGGAACAAAAATCAAAATTTTAATTATGGAATGAAGTTAGCTAATTTCAAAGGAAATTAGTTAATAAAGTTTTTGAATCGAAAATAATTTTTTTAAGTGAATTGAAATTATTAGCTAAAATTGAGAATTCTAATATGAAACTTGGATTAGAATTTGGAAGCGAGCAAAGACAATGTGTTTGAATTGTGCGTAAGTGAATACAAATATATTTGAACGTGATATGTTCAAATTCAAAGCAGATTAAGCAAAAAAGCTACTTAGAAATTAATTAGTGAATGGAAAGTAAAAATGATTTGATTGATTGGGATGAACTGGAAATGGACATTTATATGTTAAAATGTATGGGATCAAGAGTATGAAGATTATAATTTTAGTGCCCAACAAAAAGGTACACGACTAAATTTCCATATGAGATTTTATGAGCTTATTGGGCAAGCCGCTTGGCTTTTTGATTTTCTTTTTAAATGGAAAGGTCCTAGAGAGGCGAGTTGTAGTTGTATCGATTGAGCTGTACAAAGGAGACTCTGGCGAAATTTTCTAGAAATTTAAGGAGTTAGAATATTTTTTGAGAAATTTTGATAACTTGAAATCAATATATTAATATATATATAATTCGATAAGGAATTTGGAAAGTAGTTTAATTAAAGAAAAATTAGAAAAGGGCCAGTGATTGTTTGATGGATGCTTGTTTTTTCTCGATAGTTAAATCACCGGCTATTAAAGTTTTTGACCATCGTTTTCAATATGGGGAGACCTGTTGGATTTATTATCGAAAACCACTCCGTATAGGCATAAGCGCTGCAAATTAGATATGCTAAAGTAACTGAAGACAGAGTGAAGTGCAATGCGTTTTCTGTTAATCCTAGGTAGAAATTTCCTAAGATGAATTAATGGAAATTGTGACTTCGGTCTCGTTCAGTCCCAGAATGAACATATATGGACGAATATATGAGAATGTATGCCTAACAGATCACATAAGACGATTTTTTCGAGGTATTATGTTTGGTGGAGGAGGAATTTGTTTCTCTTAGCTTTATATACCCGTAATATTTTTGAGAATATCAACTAGTGATTTGACGAGTTTGACGATGTGACATTCAAAGTGAATGGTGGTCATATGTTCTGAAAAGATAAATGTAGCCTCAAGCCTCATTAATTGGGAAATGGCAATAATCGAGTAGGCGGCATGGCTAGTTTTGCCATACCCAAGGAGGGTGTATTTATCACCGATCTAGAGAAAAAATCATTTGTTCTTCTTCTGATTCTGTATCTTAGGAATTACGATTGGATGGCTGACAACCGTGGTTGATAATACATTCGGTTCACTCAAGCTGAATGAGTGATCAGTCATGTGTGGCTAGGTTGCAAGATGTTCTTGCTGAACCCAGTGTATCCCCTCTAGCGTACACTGATCGGGAGGTGGTCTCATACCTTGTCATAATTGGAATCCAATCTCCAATAAGTGTCCTGCGGTCTTTGATATTATACTATGTATGTAGAACGTGAGATGCAAGCGTTCTACTAGATGGTTATTTATTTTATTAGACATTATTATAATATTATTGGACTTTGATATCAAAAATGTTTTGGTAATAGTAAGATAAAAACCGTCCACGTTTTATGTGTGGGATGGTCTTACTATTACCCTTTCTTTCAAAGGATTTTCAAAGTTAAACGATATGGTTGGAATTTACTCGTGAAGTTAAGTGTTTCAGGCTTTCACAGATACACTTGGAGGAGCTTGAAGCAGGAGGCTTCACCGTTAGATATTTTAGAATTATTTTACACTGTATCAAATGTTGTATTGTACTCTGATGATGGCATGTATATCTGATATAAATTTTTGTATTTTTAACGGTTATGTTATATAATATATTTTATTTGTTCCGTTGTGAGATTATGATGTTCTTAGTTCTTCTATCTTTTCTTCTTTAACCCATAATGACTCATAATTCTATGTTATTTGAGTTAGACGTGTGTGGTATTTAGTTAACTCAAGTAGTACGGATTTGCAGGCCGTTACAGATTTGGTAGATTCGTCCTAAGAAAATTTTATATGAAATGCTAGTTTGATTTCAAGTAAATTTTTGGAAAGCTAATTTGATTTAAGATGCATACGTAGGAACATATTAAGGTCCACTTAAATGGATATGAATTTTTAAAAGAACAGTGAATGTTAAGGAATATGTAAATCTTCTAAACGGTTGTATAGCGGAACCTTTTAAAGCTCTCCCCTTAATTCTAGGATTTTCCTCTCTTCTCCTTAATTCTCTCTGGATATTTTATTTTTAAATTAGTTTATTACTTTGCACTTATTTACTATTTCTCTCACTTTATTTTACTTCTTCTGTCATTTTACATTTTGATGTAGACATTTCAAAGTTTACACAATTTTATGTTAATTATTAGCTCCTACCATTTTACATTTAAGCCCACATATTTAAATTAATTACAAAATCTTAAATTTAAGTAATTTAATTAGTTAATATTTCTTTTAAATACTAAAAATGATAAAATTATGATTTTCTGGCTCCAAACACCAACACTTCAAACTTTCTATAGTCATTTAAGTCTCGCTCAGTTATTTTCAATATTTTACATTTTGTACTATATTTACAATTAGTCCATAATATTAAAACTATTTAAATAACTTTAGCAAACAACTATTCATTGATTCGCCTCATAAGTCACAGTAAAATTAACTAATATATTACATCAAGATTAATTATATCCATATTAACAAAAATGAAAAAAATAATCAAATATATAAACACGTTAATCACATAACGTAAATAATGTCACATGTTCAAAGTTAAACTTATTTACGTCAATATATTTACTATGTATTGCATAGTAATATTAATGCAAAATGCCTACATGTTGAATTTAAGAAATGAATCCAATCAATAAATAGTTGTTAATTCATCAAATTAAGGCTAAGTGTGATGTTTTAAAATGTACACTATTTCATATCAACTAAAATGCCAAAATTAGTTTTTTCTTTGAAATATAAATTTAACTAAGTCACATAGTTTGAATAACATATGTAAGCAATAATAAAAAAATTAATGTATTATACACTTATCTCAATAAACTTATCATAAATTGGAAAAAAAAACAATTTCTGCTTTAAACACCTGAATTTTAACATTTCTATAATTATTTGCTGAACTTCCTTAATTCTTTCATGATATTTTATGTTTCATTCCATATGTTTAAACTAATTATGAAACCTTAAATTCAAATTATTTAAATAATCTTAACAAGTATTTAGTCCATTTTTCTAATAGCTCTTAAAAATGTACACTAATTCTATTATGTATATTCATACTAAAAAAAAGACAATTTAAATCACATAATATGAACTATGTATATCAACAATAATGACAAAGCTAATTTGTAAATTAGTAATAATTCATTTATATCAAGAATTTACCATGTATTATATTATAAAATTCTTTCTGAACATTAATAACTCCACAATAAATATGTATTTTTTTGCAAATTTCTTTTCAATTTTTCCTACAGTGCTATATAGTTCAACTAACTTCGTAATTTCACATTTAACTTATTTAAACAAATTCTATTAAATAATATTTGCTTTTTGATTGAATAAATTACTAACATACATCCATTTCAATATGTATATCTATACTAACAAAAATGATTAAAAAAATTCTCAAATACAAACACATACATATTGTTTGTGTAAGCTGTCGAGCGTCAATTACACACAAATAATAATAATTTTAATTAATATTTTGTATATTTCACGTAAAAAATATCATATATTACATAACAAAGTTCTCATTTTAACATAAAAATAATAAACATTATTTTTGATAATATTGTCGTGTGCAATGCGCGGGTTACACTTATTTACTTTTAAGAGTTTTCTCTCTTTTCCTTAATTCTCTATGGATATTTTATTTTTAAATTAGTTTATCCATTACACTTATTTACTATTTCTCTCACAATATTTTACTTCTTCTTTCATTTTACATTTTAATTACACATTTCAAAGTTTTCGCAATTATCTATTATCAGTTAGCTCCTAACATTTTATATGTAAGTCCACATATTTAAATTAGTTAAAAAACTCAAAATTTAAGTATTTTAAGTAAATTTGAGTAATAAATATTTCTTTAAATGCTAAAAATGAAAAAAAAATAGTTTTTCGGCTTAATATTTTCCTACACGTATATTGAAACGTCTCTTTTCATAGCCTTCCACCAGAATGTTCGTTTGAGATCGTTGTACATTTTGGCCACACCAGGATGGATACTCAGCTTGGACTTGTGACACTCGTCCAACACTTCCCTTTTTAACTCTGGGATATCAGGAACACAAATCCTTCCTTTTAACCTCAAGGTCTCGTCGTTATCTATTTGAAAACACGAGGGTTCGCCTTTCTGAATCCTTTTGATCATATCTTTAATAAAGTTATCCTCCTTCTGAAGAATAGATATTTTGTCAATCAAGGAAGTCGTGATAATAAAGCTGGCGATCATTACATTCTTTCGACTTAACGCATCGGCCACGACATTGGCTATCCCGGGAGTATATATATTTTCAAAGTCATATGCTGCAAGAAACTCCAGCCAACGTTGCTGCCTCAAATTCAAATCCTTCTGAGTGAACAGATACTTTAACGACTGGTGATCTGTAAATAGTTCAAATCTCTCACCCAGAAGATAGTGTCTCCAGATTTTCAAAGAGAATATGATAGCCAATAACTCAAGATCATGAGTTACATAGTTTTTCTCGTGCGGCTTCAATTGACGGCTAGCATAAGCAATCACTTGGCCTCTTTGCATTAACACTGCGCCAAGACCTTCTCTGGAAGCATCAGTCCAAACTTTTAAATCCTGGTTGCCATCGATGATGGTTAACACTGGAGCAGTCGTTAGTCTTAACTTTAGCTCTTCAAAGGCTTCCTCACTTTCTGGAGTCCATTTGAATTTAGAATGCTTCTTTGTAAGCTTCGTTAAGTGACCAGATATCTTCGAAAAGTCTTTAACGAACTTCCGATAATAGCTAGCCAATCCGAGAAAATTGCGGACTTCAGTGGGGGTGCTGGGCTGTTTCCAATTTTGAATAGCCGTGATTTTGCTTGGGTCCACAGCAATTCCTTCTTTCGATACAACATGGCCCAGAAATTTCACTTCATCTTGCCAGAATATACATTTGGAAAACTTGGCTTTCAATACATTTCTCCTGAGGATTTCTAACACTTGATCCAAATGTTTTTCATGCTCGGCCTTTGATTTAGAGAAGATTAGAATATCGTCAATGAAAACCAGAACAAATTTATTCAATACTCCTCTGAATACTCTGTTCATCAGATCGACGAAGTAAGCTGGAGCGTTACATAAGCCGAACGACATTACTAACCACTCGTAGAATAAGTCGGGGCCTCTGAACGCTGTCATTGGAACACACTCTTCGGCAATTCGAAGTTGATGGAAACCTGTAGCTAGGTCCATTCATGAAAATACTTGTGCTCCATTTAATCGATCCAACAAATCATCAATCCGCGGCAATGGATATTTGTTCTTTATTGTCTGTTTGTTAAAATCACGATAATCGACACATAGACGTAGAGTACCATCAGATTTCGGGACAAACACCACTGCTGCACCCCAATCAGAGAAACTAGGCCTGATCAGACCTTTCCATACTAGCTGTCGTGTTTGATTGTCTAATTCCTCCTTCTCTTTCAAGGACATTCTTCGAATAGCATGAACTACCGGCCTTGCATTGGGAATCAAAGCAATCTTGAAATCTATTTCTCTCTGCGGAGGTAAGCGAACAACTTCTTCGAACACATCCGCATAGTTTTTGACGACAGGAATGTCTTTGATGAGGTCAGGAATATTCTCTGTAACCTCAGGGATATTTTCTATTTGAGCTGGAGAAACATCGAGAGCTGACCAGAAATCTTTTCTATTTGAAGTCGGGCCTTCACATGGTATGGTTATATAATTCCCAGATTGGGCCTTTGCTTTAACCACTCTCTCGGCGCATTTAACTTCAGCTTCATATCTAGTTAGCCAGTCCAATCCCAGAATAAGATCGAATTCATTAAAATTCATGACGATAGAGATAATAGGGAATTTATAGCAGGAAAAAGAGACAGGTACTGCACAAATCCAACTAAGATCAATGGAACCCCCAACTGGATTTTGGACTGTCATTGGTTCTTTGAGCTTCTTCAATCTCAAATCCAACTTCTTGACTGCACTCTTTGCAATAAAGCTTCGTGACGCGCCTGTGTCAAACAGTACTTCAACTGGAATGTTTTTGACATTGAGCGTGCCTTCCAAAACATCAGACCTTTCCTGAGCAGACGAAGAATTAGGCACTTCTGCCACTTCATTTACATGTACTGCTTCAGGTTTTCGGAATAGCGGGCAGGCCTTTGAAAGATGACCGGACTGATGGCATTGACTGCACTTCCTATTCTCTAGGAAATTCATCCCGGATTTAGACCTGCCATCCTTTCGTCTGTTCGAAGATCTGCAGTTTCTCATCGAATGCCCTTGCTGATCACACTTAAGGCATACGATTGGCTTTACCTTTTTCTGATTGATCTTTGGCCTCTTCATGACTTCAGCCTTCGTGCTGACCTCAGGCTGCATATTTGCCTCTGGGCTATCAGCTTCAAATTTTCTTTTGCTGCTAGAACTGATTTCTGCTTCGTCTCGCAACATGCCTTTCATATGGAGGTCTTCATACTGATAAGCCATATAAATCATTTCTGAGAAAGGATGCTTCACATGCCCCAATACTTTATTCTGATATTTCCTTTGAAGCCCATGAATAAATCTCAGATTTTTCCTCTTTGGATCTTGAATCAGATGAGGAGCAAAGTGAGCAAGTTCGTTGAATTTCTTAAGATATTCTGGGATGGTCATATCTCCTTGTATTAGATAAGAAAATCCATCACCTAATCTCTCGGTTGCTTCGGGAGGAGTAAATTTTTCCAGGAAAAACACTTTGAATCTGTCATAAGTGATATCACCTTCTGGATTATCTTTGATGATTGTTTCCCACCAGATTAAAGCTTCTTCTTTAAGCGCCCAAGATGCTACTAACCGTTTATGGTCATCTCTCAGCTGGATATGCTCAAAGATTCTTTCGACAGAACTCATCCAAGCTTGGGTTTGAATAATAGATTCATTGCCCGAGAATTGTGCTCCACCCAGATTTCGATATCTCTTCAATAGAGCCTCTAGATCGGGTTCTGTATTCCTTCTGTTTCTGGCACTCATTTTTCTAGTACTTCTGCAAATGGCAGATCAAGTGTCAGGTCACAGAAAAGAAAATTTCCAAACATAGAAACATATACTTCTAGTGTAAATGTGTCTATCGAGGTGTAATTTCATTCTGCTTTACTCATACTAGGATATTGTTGATCCTATCTGTATAGAGTTACCCGTCCTAGAACACTACTGGTTCTATTTCTGACGAGTTCGTTCAAATGTTATATTCCAGAACTAAGCTTAACCAAAGCTCTGATACCACGTTGAGACGACCCGAAATCCCGTTCCGACGGAAACAAGGGTTATCTTTTGGAATATAACATAGAAACAGATAATAGCAGAACAAAATTAAATAAATACACCAGATAATGAACAACAAAATATACTGGATAAAAGTAATCATCAGAGTTACACAGTATACAGGATCTTACTTAGTACAAATACAGTTCCGCTATACATAAATGTCTACAGCGGAAATAAACAAAATATGTATAATGGGAGCTGAACAACATAAAAAGAGATAAATGATAGAATCCATATTCAGCTCCAGCTATCCAGAAAGAACCAGCTAAACCTGAATACAAGGCTGCCCGTGTAGAAAAAGGGGCACCCGAGTTTGAAAGTGAAACAAACTACGAGTCAGTCATGGGACTGGTATGAGAAATCCATTCAACACATATGTAATATGGCTAATCACAGGACCACGCCACCTTCGTGGAACGGGTTTATTCCATTGGATTGCCAGTGCTTTAAAACAAATCTTTCTTTTAAACATCGATATGCTTTTTATAAAAATGAAGCCGTTATAAGACTCAGTTCCCATCACACAATGCAACGCAAACCGGAGGATAGAGTTTTTACCTTATAACGGCCAAATATGCTTGATACGAATAAAACAAAGGAATTTGATATTACTGCTAGTGTTTATATGTTTTGAAAACAATTTCAAATCATAACTATCAATCATAGACGGCATTAATGCCCCATACCACTATGTCGCCATATATAGATATACAATCAAAACCGCACGATGTCGTATTTGGAAATTGGATTTCCGTCATGAACCAAGGCAAAAGATAGTCCTTACCGAATTCGAGACAATCTAGCCTACCATGTCTCAGGATCAGAGCTCGAGTGACCCTAGGAGCGACAGGGCCGGTCCACCGATGTGGATTAAAATGCCTGAGCAATACGTTTCCCTGCACTTTGGGGCGCAAACGAGCCAACGAATGACTCCATCGGACCCGGATCGTCCGATCAAACCGAGGCGCCTCGCAACAGCAACAACCACTTAGGTGAAAAGTATATAAATGTCAGGGCTGGTAGGTCACTGACACCACCCTAGCTAGAAAGAAACGCATGCCCTCCCTGAGGTCCTTCCTCCCGTTTCTGGTTCGTACCTGGGTGTGAGGCTCGCGAATTCACGTTATACACAAAGCTACGCCACACAGGCGGTGCTTTGATCATCTCCACAAGGCTTTCCTTTTCAACAGAAGCCCTGATCACTGCATCTTAGCATGCCACACAGGCAATTCATGCCATGCGACTGATGTCCATCGATATACAACCTCTGAGCTCATGCGTCTCAGAGAAGGGCGTTAAGCAAAAGAATAAATTCTCCGCCGCCAAACAGATGTATATTTAATAGAGATCAATCAACATAGAACAAAATCCAATGTCAGACACACCGTCCATTTACAAGTCCGTTCTGGGTCTGAACGAAACCGGAGGCACTAAATACCTCGCAAACCCATCGATCACCACATACGTCTGGACGATCACCACTCATTATCCATATTTCGGGATGCCTCCCAATCAGGACCTCAGTTACCATCCAGACGAGGTGAAGATCTCCGGTCTTCGACCATCGTCTTCATCTTCGACTTTCAATCATCGGTCAATTATTTGAAATGAGAATTAACTTGGCCTTTTCAAATAATTCATGTATATTTAGGATTTCAAATCAATTTATTTCAATGGTTAAATCATTCGATAACACCAACTTCGTTCTTTAATGTAATTTTCACACCAAACACATTCAACCATCAAATACCACATAAATCGAGCAAATTCAGATTATTTCCATTCCATATCGTTTATGATATTTTATAACGATTTATCGCTATTTTATTTATTTTAAAATAGCCAATTTATTCAAAACGACGTTTCGGGCCATAACGCGGCCGTGGCGCTGTTTTTCTTCAGATTTGATTTACACATATCTGAAAATCTTACCGTTGGATCTTCATAAAATTTACATCATTAGAAAGGTCTTTTCAACACGAATCCAACGGTTCCAGTTTCGGGAAAATCCGACGGTCGGATCTCCCGGTACAATCATTTGAATTTTCGATTTCAAAATACGAACTGCAGCGTCGTTATTCGATTAAATATATAATTATATTTATATATATATAAATATAATCGCTTCTGGCGCTGTTTTTCATCAGATTTGAATTAAACATTCCAGACAATCCAACCGTTGGATTTTTACAAGGTTGGTGCCGTTGGGAAGATATTTCCAAGGCGAACCCGACGGTTGAGGTTTCGGGAAAATCCAATGGTCGGATTTCCCGTACTTGTTGTTTGAAAACACGGTTTCAAAACACGAACTGCACGGCCACGTTTCGTTTTAATTTTATTTATATTTATATAATTATATAAATATAGTTCATTCAATGATTTCAATATCGTTTTCACTTCAAATTTTTCACTAATGCCTTAAAATTTTGGAAAATTTCGCCATAACCTCCCCTGCACCGGGAGCATCGGGAAATCGCAAATAGCTTTCCCGGTCCTTCTAATCTCAAAAAGAAAAAGAAAAAGCCAAGCGGCTAGCCAACAGGCTCATAAAATCATCACCCAAACAAAACAGTAAATGTGTACCTATTTGTCGGGCACAAAATTTTATTCCCCTTCTCTAGCCCTTTTGCTATAAACTGTTCAATGAATATGCATGTACATATATATAGTTCTTATCATTTATCATTTTCTATTCAACTTCATATTTGATTTCTATTTGGTTTAAAAACACCATTCATTCGAATGTTACATACATAGGTACAAATCATATCATTAGCTAATTAATGAATATTTCAACTCATATATGTTTATTTGAACAAGTGGCAATTTTTAACACTTCACATTTCAACGATTCATGCATACAATAAAAATGTAATTTTTATTGTAAAACAATTCATTTCAAAACACTATTTTTCTATATAGTTCATATAGGTGATAAAAATAGGATTTTTATCATAAAACAATTTCTTTTAAAACGAGATTATTTTACACAGTTCATATAGTCGATAAAAGGTGATTTTTATTATCAAACAATTTATTTCAAAATATGAATACCATTCAACACATGAATTTCTAATCAACGAATGAATATCGATTCAACACATGAAGGTTTTCTATAGTTTCTATATATAGATAAAAATGTGATTTTTATATTTAAAACGCGAATACCATTCAACACATGAATTTCTAATCAACGAATGAATATCGATTCAACACATGAAGGTTTTCTATAGTTTCTATATATAGATAAAAATGTGATTTTTATATTTAAAACGCGAATACCATTCAACAAATGAAGGTTTTCTATAGTTTCTATATATAGATAAAAATGTGATTTTTATATTTAAAACGCGAATACCATTCAACACATGAATTTCTAATCAACGAATGAATATCGATTCAACACATGAAGGTTTTCTATAGTTTCTATATATAGATAAAAATGTGATTTTTATATTTAAAACGCGAATACCATTCAACACATGAATTTCTAATCAACGAATGAATATCAATTCAACACATGAAGGTTTTCTATTCAATGAATAAATATAGTTTAAGCAGATGAAAATAATTCAAACACTCGAATATTATTCAAAATTTCGGCAGCATAACAGCAGGGTAGTTAAAACCGGGACCGTCCCTAGTACGGCTCCTCGCTCTACCTTAAAACCTCGCGGTTTTTGACAATGGGGATCATGCATCTAGTTCGCACGCAGGCGGCATGTATATATATTTATTTCATTTCCACAAACTAATCCTATGTGGTTTCAACCAAATATTTCTCAACCACAAACGGGTATTTTTCAACCTCAATCAACCAATATCAACCACAAACAATCCCAAACAATCATTCGCTATCAATCAATTTTCACCCAATTTCAACCAATAAATATCGTCCATGGTTTGTGGACGAGGGGCGTATATATATATATATATATATATATATATATATATATATATATATAATATAGCAATTCCCTTTTATTTCAACACATGTATATATATAGAAAAAGAAATTGAAGAGTGAGAAATTCTCACTTTGGGTTCCACTCCGCCGTGCTTTGCTTCTGAACTGTTGAACCGTCTGGATCTGCTTGAAATCTCAATGCAGTTCTTTGTCCCGCTGTTCATAATAAAAATTATATTCTTAACCTTTTGCTTATATAAAAATTATATTTTTATTCTCCACACCATATAAAAATCATATTTTTATAATCTACATTATATAAAAATTATCGTGTTTAATAGATTAAAAGAATCACTTCTTCACATTTCAACTTCTAAAATCTCAGTGTTCTTCATACAAAAATCATGGCGTTATATCGTTAAAAATCCTACCTTTCTATGCTAATATCACATATAAAAATCCGACCTTTCCATGCTAATATCACATATAAAAATCCGACCTTTCCATGCTAATATCACATATAAAAATCCGACCTTTCCATGCTAATATCACATATAAAAATCCGACCTTTCCATGCTAATATCACATATAAAAATCCGACCTTTCTATGCTAATATCACATATAAAAATCCGACCTTTCCATGCTAATATCACATATAAAAATCCGACCTTTCTATGCTAATATCACATATAAAAATCCGACCTTTCCATGCTAATAATCGTCACTTCAATTTCAGTTCTATAGAAAATAAATAAATAAAATAGAAATAAACTAAATGAAATAAATAAAAAAAACACCTTTGTTTTGAAGGGGGGAGTTCACCAGTGTTCGGAGGAGGGAGGGGGTCGTGTGGAGGGTTGGGGGGTCCGGCGCAGGGCCTGGGTGTGGCGGTTGTTCTTGACCGGCGGTGGACCTGGTGTAGTGGAGGGGGTGTCGCGGGTTCCTAGGCTAGAGGATTTGGGGATGGAGAGAGGGGTTCGCGAAGAGGAGGGTGGGGGAGGCTGACGCGGCGGGGCTGGAGGTGGCGATCGCCTGAGCGACGGCGAGGCTGGAGCGGCAGAGCAACGCGATGGAGCGCGTTTTTTTTCTTTTTTATTTTGATTTCTGATTTAATGAAATCGGGGGGGGGGGGGGGGTAGAAAGATAAAAAGGGAAGGAGTTAATTTTTTTTTATTAATTAATTAAATTGCATAAAGTTGACTTTTACCCACGACCTCGAAACGAGGCTCACCACCTGTCGTCCATAGCGTTTTACCCCCATTCCGAACACAATGGGATATGTATCGCAAGCTGATTTGATCGTTACAATCAGTTTCCGTTGAATTTACATATAAATCACTATATTGAATTTTAAACGTACATTTCAAATTACCGGGGTCACATACTAACTCTAAAAATTCTAGAAAAATATTTGCTAGCTTCGTATTGACGATACGGTCCTAACAAAACTAGTTTCGTCGAATTCTGAGACCGTTTGAAAAATGGCCAATTTCAAGTCGATTAAAATCAACTGAAACCGGTCAAACGCGTTTTCCTTTGCCACGCTCACATATTGATTCGAAAAATTATGAAATTTGAAACCTAGCAATAATTTGACATCACGGATCCAACAAAAGTGGTTTCGTCGAAATCCGAGGTCGTTTGCAAAAATGTCCATTTTTAAGGGCCTGAATTCCATAGCGACTATTCAGAATTTTCAACTGGACATATCTTTTGATTCCCGCTATCAAAATTTGATTTTTCAGATTCGTTAGAAAGGTATTAACTAACAGATTTAAATATTTTTGGTTTCACTAAAATCCGGATTGTTCTGCACCCGGTACAGTCCGACAAAGTTTGAATTCGATTTTTGAAACTGGAGCGCCTTTTCAGGCCTTGTTTATAATTATAATTAATTATATTCGTTTTCAATTGTCGATTCAAACGCGGTTTTCATCGCCATTATTTAAAATATTTATTTTAAATATTTAAAATCCATTATTTTAGCTAATTAAAAAAATTTAAATTGGTTCAGATTTTCTGGGTCGTTACATCTATGAACCGAGAAGTTTGTAGAGGCAAGGAATTGGCTCAAGGAGACAGAGGACTTGTTTGGAATTTTCGATGTGGATGATCGTAGGAAGACTCTGGTAGCCGTCTGGTTACTAAAAGATGAAGCTTCGTTCTAGTAGGAAGTAACCCAAGCGGGGCGTCCGGTGGAGGCATGGGATGATTTTCGATAGAGGTTTGAAATGAAGTTTCTTTCTCAACTTGATAAAAGCATGCAAATGGAGAGGTTCTTGGCCCTCAAATAAGGAAACATGACTATTAAATAATATGTGAACAAATTCAACCAGCTAGCAAGGTTTGGACTGAAACTAGTAGATACTCTGCATAAGAAATCCTTGTGGTTTGCTAAAGGGCTGAATGAACCCTTTCATGGGTTAGCTATGTCCTATATTCCAATAGGAGCAACTTTTGAAAGTCTTATTGACATGGCCTTGATGCAAGAGGAAGACAAAAGTGATAAGAAGGAAGTTAAAGTTGAGGAATCACAAAACCAAAAAGTATGGCCCAAGAAAGGACAGCAGCAACAACAACAGAAGAAAGGCGGAAAGAATGACAAGGCTAAGGATAAGAGGAAGTGCTATAGTTGCGGACGAGAGGGCCACTTGGTGAAGGACTGCAAAAGAAGGAAGAATTCTCACTTCAATTGTGGAGAGGTCGGACACTTTGCTAAGGAGTGCCTGAAGAAACAAGGATAAGGTCAAAAGATAGGAGCTTCCGGAGGGCAGGTGCATGCTCTCACGACCATTGCTGCAGACAGAGGAAGGAAAATTTCTGTGGAAGGTTTGATTTCCCTTTACAGTCATCCTAGTAGAGCTCTTTTTGATTCTGGCACTTTATATCATTTATATCTAGTTCTGTAGTTGAGTCTCTGCACTTAAATACTAGTATGGTAGTGGATCCCGTTATTTTCTCAAACCCCATTGGTGGTTCGACTCATTTGTCCATGATTTGTCGGGGTTTGACAATATCTGTGTTAGGCATCGAGTATGAGTGCGACGCGTATGTGCTCCGTTTTATGGGCTATAGTTTGATTCTAGGGATGGATTGGCTAACCATACATGGTGCTATTCTGGATTGTTAGAAGAGGGGCGTTAAACTTTTGACTTGCCATGGGAGGATCCTCGAGATTTCTTGTGACCCACAAGGGTCTGTTATGCTTAGTTTCCTAGAGTCTCTTGATGCATCTATCGATGATCTGTGATCTGTTCCAGTAGTCCATGATTATCCAGATGTTTTTGATGAGGTATGTGGCTTGCCTCTGAGGCACGAGATTGATTTTCGTATATATTTGGTGGACAATGCAAAGCCAGTTGCATTACCTGTGTGCCATACATCTCCAAAGGAAAGGAGGGAGCTTAGCAAACAAGTATGGGAGTTTCTTGAGAAAGGATTTATTAGTCGAAGCATATCTAAATGGGGTACTCTAGTAGTATTTGCGACTAAGGCGGATGATTCGCTTCGCTTATGTGTGGACTATAGAGAGTTGAATAAACTCACAAAGAAGAACATGCATCCACTCCCGAGGATAGATGTCTTATTTGACCAGCTTGTTGGTGCATCAGTATTCTCTTAGTTAGACTTGGCCACGGAGTTTCATCGGTTGAGGGTGGCTGAGGATAGTATAGATAAGACCTCTTTTAGGACTCCAGATGGTTTTTTTGAATGGCTAGTTATGCCTTTTGGGTTGACGAATGCACCCGCCTATTTTGTTGATCTGATGAGTAGGGTGTTTCGGGAGTTTCTAAATAAATTTGTCGTAGCTTTGTTGATGATATCTTGATCTTCTCAAAGAGCAAAGAAGAGCATGCCCAACATATGAGAGAAGTTTTGAAAACTCTCCATGCGCATCATCTTAAGGAAATGTTCTCCAAATGCCATTTTTGGAGAAAAGAGGCGAGATCTCTAGGGTATGTGGTTTCTAAAGACGGGATAGAAGTAGATCCCGCAAAGGTAGTTGCAGTTCAAGATTGGCAAATTCTGAAAAATGCAACGGAGGTGAGAAGCTTTTTTGGATTGGCTGGTTATTATAGGAAGTTCATTAAGGACTTCGCAAAGATATCAACCCCACTCACCAGGTTGATGCAGAAGAATTTAGCGTTTTCATGGGATATAGATTATGTTGTTGCTTTCCAATGATTGAAAAGGGATCTAACATCAACCCCACTCTTGACCTTGCTTGATGGGAATAAACTGTTGACAGTATAGACTGATGCATGTGGTATAGGGCTTGGTGCGGTTCTGATGCAATAAGGAAAGGTAGTGTGTTATGGGGGTAGACAACTAAGAGTTCATAAGAAAAACTACACTACCCATGACTTAGAGCTAGCTGCCATAGTATTCGCGCTTAAGATGTGGTGTCATTATTTGCTTGGAGAGAAGTTCATGTTGTACACTGATCATAAATTTCTCAAGTACTTGTTCTCATAGAAGGATCTTAACTTAAGGCAACAAAGGTGGATGGAGTTCCTAGCTTCTTATGATTTTGAGATTGCGCATACCCCTGGCAAGCGTAATGTGGTGGCAGACGCACTGAGCAGGCAAAGGATGGCCTTAAGTCCTCTGTTTGTAGAGAGGAAAACTTTGGAGTTCATATCGACTTTTGATTTTAGATCCTCCATCGAGTTTTTACCTGGTTTGTTTGCATCGCTAGAGATACGACCTACTCTTATGGATCAGATAGGAGCTTCGCAGCAAGATGATCCAACGATTTCAGGCATCATGGATAGGCTCATTAAAGGGGAGATTTCTAGTCACCTCAATAGATATTCCATAAACGATAAAAGGTGATTGCTACGAGATGGAAGGTTTTGTGTTCCCCAAATTGGAAGTTGTTTAAAGACAGTCCTAGAAGAAGTCCATCATTCTAAGATGACTATTCATCCAGGCAGTGATAAGATGTATAGGGACATGAAGAGGGTTTTCTTTTGGGCTGGGATGAAGAAAGATGTGGTAGAGTTTGTTTCTCAACGTTTGGTATGTCAGCAAGTCAAAGCTGAACAAAAGATGCCTGGTGGTTTACTTCATCCTTTGGCAGTTCCACAATGGAAGTGGGAGAGTGTCTCTATGGATTTCATAGATGATTTGCCTAGATCAAAGAAAGGCAACATCAGTATTTGGGTTGTGGTGGATAGACTTACTAAAAGCGCTCACTTCATTCCAATTAAGAGTAAGAGGACGACAACTTGGTTGGCAGCAATTTACGTTCGTGAGATGGTCTGTCTTCATGGAGTACCTTCCAGCATTATAAGTGATCGTGACCCCATTTTTACTACTGAATTTTGGAGGAGCTTGCAAGAGGCATTAGGTACACAGTTATGTTTGAGCACCGCTTATCATCCTTAGACCGATGGACAGATGGAAAGGGTGAACAGAATTCTGGAGGATCTTTCGAGGTTGTGTATCTTAGACTTCGGAGGGACTTGGGAATAGCATCTCCTTTTAATAGAGTTGGCCTACAACAACAGTTATCAAGCTAGCATAGGCACGGCACCCTTCAAAGCATTGTACGGATGACCCTGTAGGTCACCGTCTTGTTGGCGGGGACCTACAGAATACTTGAACCAGATACGGTTAGAGAAATGTCCGAGAAGATTGATCTTATTAAACAACGAATGAATACCACTCAAGATAGGCAGAAATCCTACGTAGACAATAGAAGGACCGACATTGAATTTGAAGTAGGAGACATGGTTTTCATTAAGGTGTCACTTTTGAGGAATGTGGTTCGCTTCGGATCTATACGGAAATTGGTGCCAAGATTTGTAGGGCCATTTCCCATAACAGAAAGGATTGGCCAAATGGCCTATAGGTTAAACTACTAGAGAGACTATCCAGCGTTCATGATGTTTTCCACGTTTCTCATTTAAGGAAATGCTTGCATGATACCGCGGAAGTAGTTGAGCCAAGTATATTGGAAGAAGTAGAGGTAGAACGGGAGGCGACAGACAGACGAGTTCCTACCCGTATTCTTGGATCAGAAGTTAAGAAACTACGAAATAGAGAAGTCAAGTTGATGAAAGTTCAGTGGTGAGATAACCCACAGGATGCGACTTGGGAGACCGTAGACAAGATTCGTGCTTCGTACCCTTTTCTTTTCGAGGGTATGTTCTTAACTTCCTTTCCAAAGCTTTCATTTATGCTAGTTTCTATCATTTAAGTTTATCTTATCGATCGAATCTTCGACCTTTAGGTAGGAATCCCATGGATGTAAACATGTGTTTGAGACATGTTATGTTTGATGGATGCAAGTGTTTGATAGTGGTTGCTCATGGATGGATATACACACACATTAGGCACTAGATCGGCTCATTCACTCTCATGTTGCATATGGATGTGTGTGCATTTTTCTTCTTTTAATGGATGAAATTGGATGTATCATCATATGGATGTCGCATTTGGATGGATGATTGTGCACACATATAGAACTTACATGTTATAATAGGATTGTTGCATACATGCTGGTTTCATGGCACTAACATACATTCCATTAAGGAGGTTGATTGAATCAGTAGAACGCCTGATCTTCTCATTGGAATACACACACACATTTTCATATGTTCATAAATGCATTAGAAGTCTTTAAGGATAACGTATGCCTGTGATTGGTGAATGAGTAGATGGATAATGGATGGTAGGATATACATTCTTCTTAATTTGGAGATTTCGGGGACGAAATCCTTTAAGTAGGGGAGAATGTAACACCCCGTAATTTTAACAACACTAAGGAGGACAAATTAAAAAATAATTAAATTAATCTTCAGAATCAAGCAAAACAGACTGCGCCATTGCGTCCATCTCGAAATTCTGGTCAAGATAGATACTTGATTTGGGTAAGACACCATAAGAAGAAGTTATGAAGGTTTGAGGTTTGTATATGCGCAAGAGGATTATATATATAATTCAATCAACAAATCAAATTTTAGCTCAAAATTCGAAATTCAGGGAGCGGAAAATTTCTTGCCCTAGGGGTGTCGACCGTCAAGGGGGTGTCGACCCATGGGTCGACCCCTCAAGGGGGGTCGACTCCCCTAGGGCAGACGTGGTAGATTAGGGTTTTGGGGTTTTAGCTATAAATATGGCCTCATTTCTCTAGTATCTTCACACTGAAAATAATGGAGGACTAGATGCTATCGTTGCCCAGACTGAATCAAACTTTTTTCTTCTTTTGCAATCAAGTTAATCAAGTGTAGATATGTGATTCAGCATCTGCTATTCCCCTTCTGTTTTTCTAGATCCAAACACTATGAGTTTAAGTTACTTTTAGATCTGAATAATTAAAAGTAAAACCTGATATGACATTAATTTGGATATATTCCTATGACCATTTGAATCAAATTAGACCTGCTATAACCTATGTATATTTGATGCTATGTCATGATTATGATTTAGATCTAAACCTTCACCTATTTATCATGTCAGATCTACCATTGTTTCACAGTTTAGATCACTTATACTTGTCCCTACCATGTTTGTGGTTAAATTGGATCTTTTATTAGTTGGACATCTAAACCATTGTTTAGATCTTATCATGCCGGTTTTGACATCCTTATTATGTTAGAATAAGTTCTATTATCATATGTTCATCGGGTCTATTCCAATATGCGTGTCTTGTTATTATACCACTATATTTTTATGCCATTATATGTCAATCTAGTTAGTATGATCATTCTTATAATCTTCCCTTCATCTTTCCCTTTTATTTTATATAGCCTGGCTCCTTTTGAGCCTAAGCATGCCGCTGAAATATGTGAACAAGTTAAAAGGGGAATGAGGGGAAAAACACTGAAATTGGGCATAACTTGTAATTGGGAATTTGGGCATAACCTGAATAAAATGTTATAACTTGGGCATATAGTTTATTATTAACATGACTTGGGGAGAGGGGCATGAAAACCTACAACGACATAGGTAAAATTGGCTAAAAATGAAGTGCCTAGGATTACAGTAATTAGAAACTGTAAATGTGCCTAGACACGAGGTTAGATTACACTTGTGGTGGAAGCCTGCCCGGAACCGCCCGGCATATCCAGCGACCACAAGTGGTGGATCTAATGTGAAGGGTCTAGGTGCACAATTACGAGATGTGCTAAGACACAATGTTAAGCCTGACTTGTGAAAGAAGTCTACCTGGAACCGGCCGACATATCCAGCATCCACAAGTGGTAGGCTTAATGTGAGGGATCTAGTACATTATAACCATAAATGGACATGGTAATGAATTTGAATATTAACCTAGTTAAATCAATAGGGATTGTATGAACATGAACCTAATTAGGGGTTAAATAAACTTGTTTGAAACAGTAGGTAGGTTAAGTAAATCTGGGTTGGGTGGGTAATATTGATATATTGGCCAACAAACTTAATATATTGGGGTTATGTAATTAAAGACACTGTTAGGTAAGCATAACCTATGGAAATGATGGGGTTATGTAATTAAAGACACCGTTAGGTAAGCATAACCTGTGGAAATCCTAGTGGGGATACAAGAAAAAGGGGAGAGCTTGTATCATCTTGTGTGGGGGACCCGTTTCAGTCAGTAACCTATAGAACAATATCAGACGAGTACTCCGTCTTAGGTTAAAGTAAGGGACATGCTTACTAGGATGATTGTAAGAGATCCAAACATGGAGGACGGTGTGGGTAGCGCAAACCGGCTAGGGCCATGTGCGTGCATAGTCTGGGCAGAGGGGGATAAGAAGACCGTGACACCAGTAGATATGGTTGTGCACATCAACGAAGGGTTGCAACTTTAGGAACTGATACCTCTTACTGTAGGGCCGACACAGGGTATCTATGGAGTAGGGAGCCGATCGATTAGGGTAGTAGTTAGGGTACAACTAGACATATGCCTAAGTCTACCATTTGGTAGTTGTTGGGATCATTTCATTCTGGTTGTATTAGCATTGGTGCAGAGTAATCATTAGGGAAGCGTATACACTCTGTCATGTTTGCCTTGCCATGCCTGCCTTTTGTGATATTATCTCTCTTATCCACTTTATATGTCTATCATGATACTTTTACTTATTTAGTTGCTAAAGGTATCTGGACTCGCCAAACTTTATATCTGACACTTTTTGTTTCCTCTTCTTTCTTCCAATCCCTCCCCTAGGTTCTCAGGGTGGAAATACTCAAACTTGATCAGGATTCTGCTATCATTTGCTGGAGATGATTAGATGTATTGCTCAAGCTCCTATCTTTGCTACTATGGCTATGTTTTAATTTGGGGATTATGCTTCTTTTATATTGTACTCTGATGATTTAAGTACAAGACAAAAGTTTTTATGATGTACTGATTTTCATGTAATTCAGACATATGATGTTTTGAACCTGATTCTTTATGATTAATAGAAGTTTTTAATTCCTTTATTATTTTATATCTTTCTTGCAATGTTTATGTTTCTATTTACCTATAACGCTTCACGAAACTTAATGCATTCTCTTAATGAGTGACATTAACAGACGTAGGGTGTCGCAGTTGTGGAGCCTTGAAATATGGATTTAGGAGCCAGTTTTAACATATGTCGAAATGTGAAAAGTTTTTCTTCATATAAGAGGAGTGTTGGCATGATAAAGACGAACAATGGAGTAGAGCTACCAATTTGTGGAGTTGGAGTTGTTAGGTTTCGGATGCATGATGGAGTGGTGAAATAATGGCAGGTGTGAGGCACATACCCACTTGTTCACATAATCTCTTATCTCTCGATCAGTTAGATCGTCGTGGTTGTACTTATGAGACTCGAGGTGGAGTTTTGATAGTGAAGAAGGGTGGTCGTGTGATGATGCGAGGAGTTTTGTAGGAGGGAAACCTATATAGTTTGGTCAGTTCGGTGGTCGACAGTGGAAGTCGGGTGACGGTTGGAGAACCTAGTTCACAACAAGGTGGAGGGGTTAATATAGTCACTGCTGATGGTCCTAAGGTGGAAGATCATGGTATCGACAAGGGTCTAGATGTTGATGATGCTCGAGGGATCCCGAAGACGAAGAGATCATGTTAAACATAAGACGGATGTCGAATTGTGAAATCCACAAAGGCGAGATGGATCTCTTTATGGTATTGCAAACGCTTTTGAAGATCACTACTGGCATGATGCACGGACAAGGGAGGTGCATCATTAGTGGGATATAGTGGAGGTTTGTAATGATGTTAATTGAGAAAAAAGGTTGAAAGTGAGAGCTAAGTTGGCTGGTTTTGACTGAAGCAGATGTTATGATTTGGTATCAATGTGGAGTGTTGAAATTTGTGATACACAAGTCACAATTGTAAGCAAAAAATTATCTATGCAGATTTTGTGGAGAGATTTGTTGCTATATTTATGGGATATTTAAGGCAAAGATTATTTGGTGCTTATCCAAATAAATTTATGACATATATGAAGATAATTTGGGCGTCAAGTTTACTCAGGTGTCAAGAAAACTTGGGTATGAAGCAATTCACTCTATAAAAGGCCTAGGTAACATCTTCATTAGGTGTGAAAAATTTGCCATTGTTCTTCATTATCTTTCTCCTCCAATTGTTTATCCATTAGATATTCTCTACCTATTTCTCAATAAGGTTATTTGTTCAAGTTGTGTTTGTTTGTAACGATAGTTGAGATTGGTTATAAACAAATTTTTTTGGTGAATCAATAAAAAGGGTGGTTGGGTGGAATATCGTGTGTTCATATTTCCGATATTCTTTTGTGTTGTTTATTTTTCAATCACATTCATCTCCAAGTAATTGGGTGAAAAGATCCTATTTTTCTTGGCGTTTGTCAAACTTCCACTGCGCACAAAACCTCAACAAGTACCATATTTCACAAACTATTATATTATATGAAAGCACAAACTTTCTCCAAAGACATTTCATATCCAGATTCTTCAAAAAATTTAGAGGCCGACACATGTACAATGTTTTAATCCTCGTCGTCCGCTATAGTAACCGTCTTAACCCTTTAGTGACCACTTATACCCTTTAAAAGGAATTCTCAGATCCCTGCTATGGAGTTAAATTTCGCCTCCCTCTTCCCATATCCATTTTTTCTTCATCTTCTCGACAACTCATGCCTGTTGATTTCATGTCAACCTGATCCTGCTAAAATCCCAGCTGCCTAATAGCTAACTCGCTGATGTTATCATTTAGGGATAGCTTAATCGATCTTGCGTCCCCTTCTGTAGTTTCCTCTTTCTCCTAGTGTTCTTTCCAAAAAAATTTATGACCTTCCTTAGACTAGTTCTATGGGGAGAGCAGGTGGTCTATTTTATTGAATCAGTTAGACTATTCTATCATTCAAATGTCAAAAGCCCAAATTTTCACCTCTTTATCGTGCTCATATTTGCTAGCCGAGATTACTGCTTTGATCCTTTGATTTCTATGAATTTCACCGCTAATTCTTAGTTGTAAGCGTTTTTTCTGTCTAGCTTTTGAAGCCCGATCTCAAATTCAGGTATTTTTTAAGGTGTCCCTATGCCGATTTAAAATGTTATCTCAGAGAACAATATTTAACTTCTTTTTTCTTAAGTTATGAACTGTAATGTACAATCATTACATACTACTTTGTTCTAGAACTATATATGTGATGATATTCACAAATCATATTGGCAAGAAAATTTGACACTTTCATTTTAAAACCATGACTATATAATGTGTAGCCTCCTGATTCAAAAATGTAAATTGCAGATACCTACTTATTTATTAGTAGTAAATTCCCTTGCATACCAAAGTGTGAATTATAATGAATTGTTTTAGCTTATGAAAACCATGCGTTGGTTCAAAAATTTATCAATTATGCTAAAGCACATGTACCCGTTGTGTTAATAACAATGAACTGAAAATGGTGTTACAATTTGTGGACTTCAAATTAATGGAAGTACGTTGCATTATATATTTCAATTTTTTAATCGATATTGTTTTACTCAACTGGCAGAATATTATTAGATATATCGATGGAATTGTAAAAGATGAGTAAAATATAAATTATGCAAATAGAAAAAAAAATTGTTTTGAAAAATACCGTTGTTGGTGAGAGGCATGAGGAGATTGTTCTACCTCAGACAAAAATGTGGAAGTGAGATGCATTAGAAGACTAATTATCATTCCAAATAGAAATCTTGGTGGTGTGGTGGAGCATCCTTTTCAGTATAACTTTACGTCGTCTATTTTCTTCCTTGAACTTATTTCTGCTAACCATGTTGGCCATCCTTTTTCTGCCCTAAATGGGGATATTAAAATTTGGATATTCCTGTAAAAAGGCTTCTACGATAAATTTGTCAATTTTGGATATATTTTATGATGTGTATTTTATTCCATTAAGATAAGATATTTGAGTTGAATATGTTTTAACATTTAAAATTCCAAAAAATCAAGGCAAACTACATAGAATTAACTAATAAATTATCGTTGCTCCAAATGATATCCCATTTCGGTTAAACAAAATTCTATTGGATCTTGTGTAGCAAGAGAAAATTTAAGCAAAATTGCCATCATTCCACCGGTTAAGTGCATATTTTACAATCAATGGCTTTTGGAAATCTATGTGGATAGTAAATGGTTTTCTGAAACTGTTTAGTGTGTTTGACTTTGGGGAAAAATGTCCTTAAATTATTATCTGAAAACCGTTTAAGAATAGATGATTTTAAGTTTTTCATTTAGAGAATCCTTACTAAAAAAATTGAAAAGGATCTCCGTTCTTCCTCCCAAAGTTCAAATTGCAAATGCTGGAGTACGAGGACTAAAATAAAAGTGAGAATCGCTCCATTTTTCATTTAGACCAACTGCTAAAGATGTCGTAATACTGTAATATCGCGTCTACATGAAAATTGGCGTATGACATCTTACTGGAAATTTCTTCAATCTCCATTGTCGTATATTATTGATTAGCTTATCTATCTATTTACATGTTTAAAGATTATAAGTTTCCAATATCTATGACCATTTGAAGGTTAAAAACAAAGTTTATGAATGTAATTTGCATACATTGAGCCTTGCTTAAATCTTACACTATATCTGTCTAGGGGACACAATATTATTAAATTTATTAGGAAGTCATTATGTCAAGCTAATCGTGCCTTCATTTTGTTTATATACTCAAATGACAGTATTGTCATATTTGGTATATTATCCTTTAATGCTATGATGGAAATAAGGCACTAGCCAAGTTAAGATCTATATTGATGGCTGCTTGAAATGAATAAAGAATTACAAAATATAATATCTTACTTCACAGGATGGTCAAATAATGAAAGATGACCAGTATCCTTATGATAATTACAAATTCTTCTCATTTAATATAGTTTGTTTTATGGTTGACCGTGTTTTATAACTATCTTAGGATAGTTTTTGCTGTTTGAAAAATATTTGAACTATTTGTATCATGTTGATAGAATTATTGAAAAATCAGCACTTTCATTGTATTACCCATTGTGTTGTTGACATTTGTATCATGCAGTATTGATTCTTAAACAATTACAGTAACCTGCCTCCATCATATTTGACTGTAACCTGTATAAGTAAATAACTAACTGACCAAAAAAAATGAGCACTGTTTCATCTTGATTGCATTTTTTTAACCTAACTATGCTGTCCACACAACTTTAATTTATTTCTTTGTTGTTTTAAAATTAATTTCATTTTCATTTATGTTTTTGTTTATGGACTCATTTTGATTATTAATATGAATGCTACCATCTCATTTTACAAGACTTATAAATCTTTTCTCCTGAAAATTGGAAATATCCCAAGGAATGCTTGATTGATAGTTCCTTAGGTTTTTAGATAATAACATATTTCATTCAAGAAAAGTAATATCAAATGCAGAACCACATACATATTTATTTTAAAAATATGTCAAACTACTGATATGATCATGGAGATTTTGGAACTTAGCTGAGATTCAGAAGAGTAATGAATATAACAACAGCTCAATCATTTCATTTGAAACACATACATATTTACACACTGAATTAATGCACTACTTATTGAAATCAATTGCCTTATAAAAGAGCATGAGAAATGAACATAAATTTTGAATTCATAATTTAATTTTTCGATTACAAATTTTCTTGTGCATATACTACAGCAACAAACCGCTCGGTATCAAGCAATAACTTCGGTTATTGACCACTTTCATTATTCTCATGTTAATTAACTTTTATTCATTATTATTACACTGGATAGTTACAAAGATAAAGATGACTATGTTTTTGAATGTTTGGCAATGCAGTTTAGAAAGAATAATGAATAATATGGTATATGTCATCTAAACATCCTACTTAATTAATAAACATATTAACATGATATTTGTTTGGCAACAGATTCCTAATTGCATGTAAAGCATCACAACATCAGTTCCTTGGAAAAACAAAGGACAGGTGAGTAGCCGACCTTTACCCAAACTGTATTTATCAAATTAAGAAACTATGGTTGATTTTGTTATATTTTATTGTCACTAATTGCACTTATTATGATTATGATATTGTATATAAGGTGAATGTAAGGACACCATGTCAAGTAAATAAGGCAAAAGACTCTCCTGTAGAGAACCAGCCATGGCTTGGACTGAGTATAGAGTGCAGCAAATGAAAATATCATGTAGTTTTAATATGCCTACTTTATGTAATCCTAATTTTAGTCCAGCTACCAAACCTTTTTACCCTACGTGAAAGCTTGGTGTACAAAATACATGTAGAGTCTTCTCCTGTACATAGCGGTCTGTGTAATATGGGACAAGTATGATTAGCTGTATCAGTTAATTGCTACCGTATAAAAAAGGAAATATGTTCTAAGAAGACATACTATTATGCGGTATCATTTCAGCATATGACATCAGATAATCCGATAAAGCTATATCAAAGGAACCATGTAGCTAAGGATACAACATCAATTGTACCCGCCTTTGTTGAAAAGTCAGTAAGTGCTTCTTGCTATGATGATTCTTATGTTATCCTGCTATCACTTGCCCTTTTCCAGCGGAAAGGCATTGTAACCACCAGTATTAGGTTAGTTACCAGTTACCACTACAGTGGTATTGTAGTATATGTATATAAGGCAAGGATTGATTACGATCCCTAATACATAAGGCATTTTGCAGTTCACTTGCACCTTTTTTTTTGTGCCATCTTTAAACAATGATTTATACTATGGGGCTAGAATGAAGATTATTCTTTTTATGTAACGTTATAAGATATTTTATTAGATATTAAATTAGTGGACCCATATATCTGAACCATAGTTTATTACTAGCGTTGTATTGATTTATGTGAAGTTGTGAATGCCCGAAATATCAAATAGTCCATGTTTTATGCTTAGTTTATTACTAGCGTTGTATTGATTTATGTGAAGTTGTGAATGCCCGAAATATCAAATAGTCCAAGTTTTATGCTAAGGATTGAAATGATGAGAAAAAATGCATTGGAAAAATCATCATTGTTTATGACAATCTCGACTTTACAGCCATCTATATTAATTTGGGAAATATGAATTACGCCGTTGCATTTGAAACATACGTTATTACTTAAAAACTGAAATGCATACTTCAAATGGTTTATGATTATGCTCAATGCTTTGCATCGGCAGCATAACATTTTAACTATAACTTATAGATAATCATCAAAATAGTGACCAATTTTCAATTCTGTATGTCAATAATTAAATTTTAATATCTTACAGTTTTTGTTTTCTTGAGTGAAATGAATTCTTTATATCCAAAATATAATTTACTTTTTACAACATTGAAATTCATTCATGTTAGAACTGTTCGATCACTAAAACCCCATAGCATTTAATGTTCTTTTTTTAATATGTTTTTCTAATGAATTATCATCAAATACTTTTTTTAATAATAATATATATTAGCTTATCGCCTACTCTAGTTTACCCAAATATGTCTGCGGGTGCAGCACAGTGGAAAGGAGGCCTAACTTCCTACTAAAAGGCCGCAGGTTCGATTTCAACCATGCGCTTCCCTATCTTACATTAATTTACCTGGGCCTATAGGCTTGGATTAGCGGACGACTTTATTATACCCTCCTCAGGAGTTCACCGACCAGCCAGGTTCTCCTGGGTCTTCAAAAAAAAAGTTTTCCCAAATATTTTTCTGTTTAGCGTTAGGAAAAGACATGCTCACCAATTTCGTCTTTTCTTGATTTTCAAGCCGATTTAGGTATATTGGATTTTCATATTCATCTTTTGGTGTAAAATTGGACTGACACTATAACTTTTTAATCCAGTTATGTCATACAAGTGAAGGCTCTTACTTGAAATTCTTATAAAGATTTTAGTTACTGTAAGCTCAAACGATTGTCACGATTTTGGAGTTAGGGATCAGATAGTACAGCAATTGAATTGTAGAAGGTTTCATGAAATAATTTATTAACTATCAAATATCTAAATTACTCTAGCTTAATGATTATATTTTGAAGTTCTTTTACAGTAAAATTTCATTGCACAATACCTATCAACGCAACCCGTGTGCGTAGCACGGGTTCGCACTAGTTAATTTCATAATATTAAAACTATATAACTTTAGAAAACTATAGTTCATTGGTTTTGCCTAATGAATCAAATCAAGATTAACCATATTTATGGTTATAAAAATGAAAAAAAAAACCAAATATATAAAAACGTCATGGCATAACATAAATTATACAAATAAATAACTATCACAAGTTCAAAGTTAAACTTATTTACGTCAATATATTTGTAATAACCCGGAAATTCTGAGCCAATTTAAAATTTTTATTTTGGCAATTTTAGCGAATTTTGAATATTTAAATTGAATTATTTTAAATAATAACGACGAAAAATTTATTTTGAATAGAATAGAACGTATATATTCGTATAGATTGTCGTTAGAATATAAATATTTATTTTAAATTATAAAAGGAATTGAAAATGGCGCGGTAGTTTGATAATTCGATTTCAAATTTCAATTGAACGTACTGGGTGCAAAATAAACTGGATTTTGGCGAAACCAAAAATATTTGAATCTAATTGAGAATATCTTTCTAACGAATCCGGGAAATCAAAATTTCATAGCGGGAATCAAAAGATACGTCCAGTTGAAATTTCAGAATAGTCGCTATGGAATTCGGGCCCTTAAAAGTGGAAATTTTGCAAACGGCCTCGGTTTTCGACGAAACCACTTTTGTTGGATCCGCAGTGTCAATTTATTGTTAGGTTTCTAAATTCGTAATTTTTCGAATCAATATGTGAGCGTGACAAAGGAAAACGCGTTTGACCAGTTTTAGTTGAATTTAATCGAATGGAAAATGGCCATTTTTCAAACGATCTCAGAATTCGACGAAACTAGTTTTGTTAGGACCGTATCGTCAAAAAAAGCTAGAAATAATTTTTCTGTAATTTTTAGAGACCATATGTAGCCCCGGTAAATTGAAATGTAGGTTTAAATTGAATATATAGATTTATATTTTAATTTTGACGGAAACTGATCGTAACAATTGAATCGGCCTACGAAACATATCCCATTGTGTTCGAAATGGGGGTAATTAGCTGTGGACGACAGGCGGTGGGTCTCGTTTGGAGGTCAAAATTGAAAGTTGCTTTCAGGAAATTTTAAAATAATAAAATATATATTATTTATATCAAAACCCCCCTCTCTAATTTCTCCTTCCCCTCCCCCCCACCCCGTTCAGTAGATCAGAAGGAAAAAAAGAAAAAGAAAAAAAAAACTAATAGATCGAACCGCAGCCCACCCTTACCCCGCGCCGCCGCCGCCCAGCAAGCTCCCCTCCCTCTCCGTTCCTGCGACACAGCCCCTCCCCCCCCCCCCCAATCGAACGCAAGCAGGTTCCGAACCCCCCCTGAAACGACGCGCTGCCTCAGCCCCGCTCCGACCAGCTCAGCCCCGTGTCGCGACTCCAGCGAGCCTCCTCCTACTTGTCAGCGCCGATGGCAGCCCCTCCAGCCCGTGTTCGACAGAAAGAAAAAAAAATGTAAAGTAAGTTTTTATTTCTAATTTTATTTAGTTACGTAAATAAAATATGGCTTTCATAGGAAATTATTTTAGAATAAAAACAGGGTTCTTATAGAAATGATTTTTGATTAAAAATATAATTTTTTATTATATGAATAACACTTTTAAAATATGATTGTTTGATAGGAAAAAAGATTAGATTTTTAATTTGAAAAGATTAGATTTTTGATAACGAAAAGATAGGATTTTTGTTGTATAAACATCGCTATAAAAATAGGATTTTTATTTTGTGAACAACGAAACAAAAATTCGATTTTTATATATTGAATAGCAAAGTAAAAATTCGATTTTTATATATTGAATAGCAAAGAAAAAATTCGATTTTTATATATTGAATAGCAAAGTTAAAATTCGATTTTTATATATTGAATAGCAAAGTAAAAATTCGATATTTATATATTGAATAGTGAAGTAAAAATGTGATTTTTATATATGTAGTGAATTTGGGCAACGAAAGTGTCAGACGACGAAGATTTTCTACATATGAAGAGGCGTGGCGTTTGGTTTAGCTAGTCGGTGAGAACTTCTCACTTTTAATTTAATTTTCTAGTTAAAATATATACTAGGATGCAGACGGTGTTTAGTAGCGCCTGACACCCGTCGTCCACAGACCATGGACGGCTTGTATGCTTGTTTGTTTGATTTTGATGTGTAGTTGATTGTGTGATGTGATGTGAAATAAAATAAAATATTTATATAGTTAAAAATATTTTATAGTTGAAAATAGAATTTTTAACGTGTATATGAAATGAAATAAATATAAATAAATCGGACGACTTGTTTATATATACACATTTGACTGATATTGATTGGGACGATAAATTTTACACATCGCCCAACTGCACAAATAAAATCTGTGTTTGATTGCTTGAAACCCCACACGGGTATTGGGATGATATATGACGTACACTAATCCCAATAGTTAGTTGTATGTCGATCGATTGATTGACAGATTGTTATAAGCATTGAATATTTTTATTTGATGCTTATACAGTGTAGAAAGCACTTTGGATGATGGTTGATTATTTGTCATTGTGGATATATACATGCGTTGTATGGAAATCCATAGAAATAAAATCTATGGTAATTGATTGGGCCTCATTCTAGTTTTGAATTGAAATATTTGAAACAAAGAAATATTTGAAATAGGAATATTTGAAAAAAAGAAATATATGAAATAGGAATATTTGAAAAAAAGAGAAATATTTGAAATAGAATATTTGAAAATAGAAATATATGAAGCCGTGTTGATTAGATTGACGCCATTTTGACGTGAACGATATTTATATCGATTTTATTCATTTTATAATGAATATAAAGTGATTTCCAAATCTGATATTTTGAAAAGAATTGAAATTGAATAGAAATGAATTCGAATTGAAATTGAATAAAAATGAATTCAAATTGAAATTGAATTGAAAACGAACTGAAATTGAATTAGAAATCAATTTGAATTCAAATCATTTTGAAATGAATTTAAAATGAATTTATAAGGAAAAATTCAATTTTGATTTGAATTTGAAAAGAAGTTGAAATCGTTTTGAAAACGAATTTAAAACGATTTATATAATACGTTTTAAAAGGGAATCGACGAAATATTACTTGACGGCGCCCGGACCCACTGACGGCCTCGCCTTCGGCTCGACGTATATTTTGGTCAACAACAATCATCAAAGCTTGACAATGGAGATTAGACGGATAGTCTGAGAATGTCATAACAAGATGGCAACGACTGGGATTCTTCCCAGAGGCATGACACCTACTTACATCAGTAAGACAGTGTGAGGAGCTATCGATCAGATTCAGCTTGCTATCAACGATAATATACGAGACAATGATTGTCTCATAACAATTTCCTCTTCCATAGCTCCAATGGTGTATAGATTTCACCGATGCAACTGATATTGTTCCCTAACGAGTAGTGACCAACTTATTTATGTGACTTAAACTTGTCCGATCGGCGGAGCATCGAATGACGGTTAAACGGAACAGTCCAATCATTACTCCAAAGATGATTCATATGATCTTAGTGACCATGACTGTCAATAATGGGATGCCAGAAAGCAGCTAAGGATTCCATCATCTTAAAGCTACACTTCAATTGTATGATGTGATGAATGAAATATGTCCTGCGGTTCACCTCTCGAAGAACTTGGCTAACCTTTGCAATGGTTATTTGTTGTTAACCGCATCGAAGAAGACTGGTTTTCATCGAATAAGAGTTAGGTACTAGTTGAACCACCCCACGTCATGATTTGACCTATGGATCCTTTCCCAGATTATAGCAACTTGACTGCTCAACCACCACCATATGACCTTGGTCTAGTCATGAGAGCTCGAGATTAAAGCAAATATGAATAAGTCATTAGCTCTCTACTTCTTATTTCCGTTGTGACATAATGCATGAATATTACTTGAAGTCCCGCAAGCTATGTTGTCGTATTCAAGCTTATCTGATCAAGGTCTGGATCTACCAGCTCCAGCAGAATTCATACCTTACATTGCATTCTAGTGTCTACTGCTCAGTCCCAACCGAAGCTGGAACGGGAATGATCCATGATGACCAAGTCACTGGAAGAGCCTGCTATTTGGCTGGATGGAATATGCTACGTGACGAAGATGGTAGGGGACACAAAAACGCTTCCCCTCCCAGTGAGATGGAGTGTGAAGGGGGTAAGAAGGCGATTCAAAGGAGATGCAACCTCGTCATTCGCTTATAGTATTTACCTAACTGCCTTTGTCGCTCCAAGACCCCAACTCAGGATTGCCATCCCACGATGGTTTAAAAAGATGTTCATCACCAGCTAAAGATTTTGGCAGCCATCTCCAACAGAGATTGTTGAGGCAAAATAGACCTGCAAAGAGCATGCAAAACCATTTTCGCATAAGATGATATTCATTCCTTTAACAGGATTACTCTTTAACCATAACTCTAATATTTGCATGATTTATGAGTTATTGATGTAATTAACTCAGATGAATTAATATGTGGATGGTGTAGGTACCTAGGATTTGATACCGATCAGACTTCTAACACCCGCATATGGAGTTATGGATCGATATCATGACAAGATTGACTGAACTGCTCGTTTACAAAGCCACGCCCTCCGCCTGAAAGAGGTTGAGCTCAAGGTGGATCTGAGATGACCATCCACTCCTATGCTCATATGTGGTAGAGCTAAAGATAATTATGCACTAACTTTTGCATTTCAAAGTCGGAATCCGATCTTAGATGGATGCAGTTCGACCTTCTACATGGCTCGATCCTATATTTGACGCCACCAGACTATATGAATCCAAATAAAGGAGGCAGCACTGCCCCTTGATAGGCTTACTTTTCAATCATGCAATTTACTTTTACATGCTTACTGGGTTATTGACATGACTAACCCATGCGATATGAATGATGCAGGTACCCAAAGTTCGGTTCCAATCACTCCTCCCATAGATTGATCGGAGGAACGCAAAGCTTCTGCAAACATTTTCCGACTGTTTGCCTGACTAACTGTAATCCTCAGAGATGGGATAGAAGTACAAACCTAGGATGAGTGTGATGGTACGCCATGATTAAAGACCACTCAATCCGTGACTCTAGCTCTCATGATTTGAGAGAGCGTTTAAAGGACGATACTGCAATGTCTGACTAAATTCCATCCCACGAGTCGATGGGACGAGAGAAACTTGATTATTGCGAATGACCACCTCTACCCATGATCAGGGATTATGAGGTAGCGCCTCGGCAAGTGTGACCTGACCGCTTACCGGAAAAAACTCCATCCGCCAGAGTGAAGCGTGGAGTAAGGACTAAAACCGAGTTTGA
Source organism: Allium sativum (assembly GCA_030737875.1). Lineage (NCBI taxonomy): Eukaryota > Viridiplantae > Streptophyta > Magnoliopsida > Asparagales > Amaryllidaceae > Allium > Allium sativum. Next base: position 330,472,668 of record CM060926.1, read on the forward strand.
GAACGACACTCGACACGGTGGACTCCCGCTCTTGGAAATAGAGCATAGAAGGAGCACCGGGGCGAATGACATGACCGTTCGCCTGATTAACTCCGACTCTCATGACTCGAGAGAGAGTATAAAGGACGGGAAAACGACGTCCCCAAGGCGTGATGGTGCACTACGATTAAAGACTGCCTTGATTACACTCTACCCTTGGCATTCGACGGAAGAGTATAAAGGCGCCAGAGACTGGCGCCACAAGAACTCCTACCCTGCTGAAGGATCGGGGAGCAGACTGAAAGCTGAGTTCGAACTCTATCCTGGGCATACGATAGGAGAGTATAAAGGCATATTGACTAAATGCCATAAAAGGGCTCCTACCCCGCTGTAGTATTGGGGGCAAGATTGAAAGCTGAGCCCGAACCCTTCATGTCCGGACATGGGGGGCAATGCACTGTCGATCCTAATCAATTTCGAACAAGCGCTGGTCAGGCACTTTATTCACGACTGATTGGGGGCATACTCACACGACACACCCCTACGATAGCTACAATATGACATGCTATTTATTTGCAGAGATTTTGACTTGCAGGGTCACTGAGTTAAAACTCTCATCCGATCTGTGATGTGATTTATTGTTCATTTCTTATATTAGTAATGTTTCGATTACAAGTACATTTAATCGAAATATATAACAAACTTGCAAGTGAGTGATATTGCAGGAATACCACTTTGTTTGCTGATAGCAGGTTTACAGAGGACAACTGGTCAAGAACACGAGGCCCGCACTCGCAACAATAGCAGGCCAATGGAAAACAAACAAAGGGCCACGTCCAGAAGGCTGACGCTGATGCCCGATGCTAAACTTCTCATGTGACTCAAGGCGACGACCGAAAGGAGGCCCTAATAGTGATATATCAAATCAGCATACACACCCACATGTGCCTGGCCATAGCCCAAGTGCAACGACAAATGCCACCTCGCAAATACGCTGAATGAAAAATACGATAACTTGAGCACTAAGATTTTGAAAGAAATGTCTCTTTTCCATCCATCCATGTCTAAATTTGAAAGGCCGTTTGAGGACCACAGAATGGATGCAGAGTGAACGTCCATTTGCTAGTCCCGACAGAATTCCCAATTGAAAGACCTTGGATAAGGGGGCACACCATTACTTTGACTTCTAGCTTGCAGGGAAGCAGATTGCTTGATACTCCGAATCAAAGGCTAAGGAGAAGGAAGATAGAAATTTCTTCCGTGCTGAGGATACTGGCGCAGAAGGCGCTAGGAATGAAGGAAGTCAACAGATTTCTTCTTGCGATGATCCCTCAGCATGTCAAGGTAGATATGAAATGGATGGTATCCTTGCTGATTTGAGAACTCAGATCGCTTAACGAAATGAACTTCTCCAGAAACGACAGAAAAAGATGGATAACTTCTTTACTTGTATAGATGGAAGGCCAAGTAACTACGACTTACTCGCTGGAGCGAGCACCGTGGGAATTCAAGTGACAACGAACTTGGCTCAAGCACTCCTTGCTCCGTAGTCCAGATCATATGAGACCCTAGGACAAGTTGGCATAGTCATCGTTAATGAAACAAGATGCAACCAACCTCCTCCTAGGCATTTGTAGCATGCAACTTCCGACTGTAACATTTTGGATGAAAACGATGGATATGCAAGAGCCACCGAAAAATTAAACGAAGCCCGACCAACCTTTGCTCCAATTCAGATGAATTTTAAAATCCAACTCAACCTCAATATGAAGCTTTCCATTCCTTAATGCTGGGGGCAAGTGGAAGCATTCGAGGTGACAATAATCTGACCTTATCACCACCCGATATCGATCCTCATAGCTTGGAGGGGAGACCAAAGAATACCATGAGCTCGACATGAACAAATCATTTTGTTTTGAACTATAACTCACAACTTGATGAGGGAGTATGAATTCAGAGAAGACATGGACTTATTGCTCACTGCATAGCAAAGCCCCCATAGATGGGGGGCATGGAATTCAGGTTTTGAGTAACGTACTGGATCACCATCCAAAATTAACGGACAGAAGCGTAATTGACTGCTATAATATATACGGAACCAAGAAGCCAGAAACCAGCTTCCATTCACTTTAAGAGTTCATGCTGGGGGCACCAGCGCTAACTTGGACAATTGGCAACAACTTCTTAAAGATGAAGGCCAAATTCCAATATTAATTGATGCTTCACTAGAGGCAGCAAAACTCAAAGGCGACGTGAGCAACGTCAATCAAAACTCTTTTACACGAACCATCAGGGATTTCAGCAATTCCCTGCACTTCAAGCTACCATTTCTGGATCTCGGCTTACATTGTCATAGAATTTTTGGTGGCGTGCTTCTGAATTGATCAACCGCTGGAACGCATTGGTCATTTACTCAATTTATTCAAACAAAGGTCCGGCGAGACCCTACATTCATTCCCTAAAATATTCGATGCCGCAGCAGCATCTGTAGATCGACTTGGACCATCTATGATGTTGATAGCAGCAGTACCCGATATTCTGGATAACTCAGACTTCGAAGTCTCTCCATAAAGAGACCACTAAAAGGCCTTGGTGGATTCACCTCTGGAACATACCTCAGGATCTTTATATCATGAGATTTTCCCGGAAACGTTGATGAATTCTACCCTGAGATAGACAAATTCCTGCAACAAGAGGATATCTATTTCAAAATGGATGTTCTCAAGGTTTTCATAACAAAGAATGAAGCGTCATCTGACTCTTGAAACGATCAAGACAAAAGAAAAGCCCCAGAAAGCGCTGACAGGAATGTATAATTTCGGAAAGAAACAATTTCATTGATTGATCCAGCAATCCTGATTATCAAGCTCAATGGAACCAAGCAGGAAGGATAGACTCAGCAATACTATGATGGCTATTTCGGGTAATGCCAAAGCATGAACAAAGGAGGACGAATAACTCCCTAACAGCGTTCTCTCACTTTCATGATTGACGAGCTTACTCAACTCCGTGGTTGATGTAGGTAGAATATCTAAGTTCATTGTCGCTCGATGAGGCAATTTTCACTTTCTGACCAAAGAGATGGAATGACACTGGCGTGAATGTTATTCGACCATTCATGTATATAACTCTAACGCTTGACAACATAAGAAAGAAGTATGGAACAACACAGGTCGACCAAGATTGTTGAACCTACAGCTCTAACCCGATGTGAAGAAAGAAAGTTTAAAGGCTAGAAGACTGGATATCTGATTGACCTAGTCCAATCCCCAGCGATGCTGGGGGCGTAAGCACTGACTTCGCTCATCTCACACTGAGTGAGCTAAATAATGGGTCAAGCATGACTTCAAAGACTTGATCCGCAACTGTATCGGATGAAGAGTGTGATAAACTCCTCTGCGACCTTACGATTGTGATAATCCTACCAACTACCGACTTGCATATTTTTAACATCTTGTGCTGACTCATATATGATCACGGGATTACAAAACGAACCAGAGTGTCACGGCTTTGGGATGCATTATTGTTATGATTTGTGTAATCGGAGAGCCCTAGATTAATATCCTGATATTGAGATAGTCCAAATCCATGTGCAAATGACAGATCCATATGACAATTCTAAAGCACTATATCACAATAAGCCAGATGCTAGCTCAAGGCCCGAAGATACAGATACTACTCTATGAATTGGATGACTACTCCATACATTGACTCGACCATAAAAGAAAATTAGGCTCGACCATGCACTTGAATGGTGTATGAAGACGGCGTCATTTGGCATTAACTTGTGCATGTACAGTCTCATGCGAGAGCCAACGATCCTACATGACTTATGATGAAGGAATTCAACCTCTTGATTCGACGAGGTCTAAACGATTACTTAATCATCTTGACCAGTCGAGCCATGGAATTTGGCCTGATAAACATCAATGGAAGTAGTGCGATATATGATAAGCCATTTATACAGGAAAAAATCCATATGACGGAACTACTCAATAGGATATAACAACTTGATAAGTGGATGACGTTCCAAAAAGATTCAGCTCGACTTATTCAAAGCACATCTCATCTATGATAAGATATACTTTGGGGGGCAAAATGTTAGCCTGCTTTGTGAACAGGCTACCCAAAGCCAAGGGCTTGAGTATGAACTGCCAGAGATCGACATCTGCTTGGACGAAGTAACGAAGGATGGGAAAACTCGTATTTCTGTGCACATAAGCTTCGGGTTGGATTCCACCATTTCGGATCAAGCTAAAGCGAATATTTCTGACCAACCAAACCGTATCGGGTAAACCGGATCGGGTCATCCGGATCGGATAAACCGGATCGGGTCATCCGGATCGGGTTATCCGGATCGGGCCAACCGGATCGGGTCTCTACCCCTAACCGAATTCTGGGCAGTTAAAGACCATTTCCCCATGTTCTCCACTACTTCCGAGATTTACTCTGAAGCTGCCACGTGGCCACTCAACCCTAACCGAATTTCTACCTATAAATACACATACAACACATCATTTAAGGGGACTTTTAGGCCTCAAGGAAGCTCTATCTATTTCGGCCATGGCTACCAACGAAGAACCTTTATCCTCTTTAATAAAATCAATGAATTCGGAGAGTATTATTCACTGTAATTGAGTGCTTGAGCGTCAATACTCATTGTATTTGTAATTTCTGAATGAATTGAGAAGCTATGAAGTGGATGTAGGCTTGTTAACGCCGAACCACTATCAATTCCGTGTGTTGATTGATTTTTCTTGCTTTTTGTTCATGATTCCTCATTATTCTCTACAAAACATTATCAATTGGGTGTTAGGACCATTTTTTGGTCTAACAGTTAAAAATATTTTATAGTTGAAAATAGAATTTTTAACGTGTATATGAAATGAAATAAATATAAACAAATCGGACAACTTGTTTACATACACACATTTGACTGATATTGATTGGGACGATAAATTTTACACCTCGCCCAACTACACAAATAAAATCTGTGTTTGATTGCTTGAAACCCCACACGGGTATTGGGATGATATATGACGTACACTAATCCCAATAGTTAGTTGTATGTCGATCAATTGATTGACAAACTGTTATAAGCGTTGAATATTTATATTTGATGCTTATACAGTGTAGAATGCACTTTGGATGATGGTTGATTATTTGTCATTGTGGATATATACATTCGTTGTATGGAAATCCATAGAAATAAAATCTACGTTAATTGATTGGGCCTCATTCCAGTTTTGAATAGAAATATTTGAAAAAAAGAAATATTTGAAATAGGAATATTTGAAAAAAAAGAAATATTTGAAATAGGAATATTTGAAAAAAAGAGAAATATTTGAAATAGAATATTTGAAAATAGAAATATATGAAGTCGTGTTGATTAGATTGACGCCATTTTGACGTGAACGATTTTTATATCGATTTTATTCATTTTATAATGAATATCGAAAGTGATTTCCAAATCTGATATTTTGAAAAGAATTGAAATTGAATAGAAATGAATTCGAATTGAAATTGAATAGAAATGAATTCGAATTGAAATTGAATAGAAATGAATTCGAATTGAAATTGAATAGAAAACGAACTGAAATTGAATTAGAAATCAATTTGAATTGAAATCAATTTGAATTGAAATCAATTTGAAATGAATTTAAAACGAATTTATAAGGAAAAAATCAATTTTGATTTGAATTTGAAAAGAAGTTGAAATCGTTTTGAAAACGAATTTAAAATGATTTATATAATACGTTTTAAAAGGGAATCGAAGAAATATATATAATATATATAATATATATATATATATATATATATATATATATATAATGGCCTGAATAGAACGCGCCGCGCTGCGGTAGTTCGTGAATTTCGACCATTGACTTCGAATGGATATTGCGGGAGATCCGACCGTCGGATTCTCCTAAAACCGGAATCATTGGGTTCGTATCGAAAAGAGCTTTCTAATGAATATTAGAAATTTGGAATCGAACGGTTGGATTTGGAATTATGTCCAAATCAAATTTGGAAAAGGTCGTTGTAAGTGCAGTTCGATGGCCGTTGATGGAAATCGACTGTACGGGCCTTGATAAAATTATTAAAAATAGTAATAATTTGTGTAAAATCATAAGAAATGGTTTTTGAAGAATTGGGATGAAAAACTCCATATTTGAAAAGATAAAAATAGATTTTTATCGAAATGAACTAGTTTTGAACTAGAATTATAATTCTATTTATTTCTAGATAAATAAATTGAATTTGAAAAGGGTTTTAAAAGTAACCAGAATTTCCAATAATTGAATTGGAAGGGATGTGAATCGAAATTGTCCTTGGAATATTTCGATGTTGGATTTCGTGATGATACAGGTATTGTTATGGGAATTTGAAAGATATATTTATATCGTTATTTCCAATACGACATTTGTTGGTCGTAGAATTTGATATTGAATATAAGCCGATATATTTTCTATTCAGAGCCTTGTATTTAATATCAAATGTGATTTGGGTTTGTCGTGAATGGTGTCTTCATTAACACTGTTCTTAAGCCCAGTTGAGAAAAAGATTAAATATTTTTATTTCGAGTTAATGAAGTGTACCAATTAAATGGAATTTAATTGGAATTGAATTTGAATTTGAATTGATTCTTGGGTTTATCGTGAACAGTGTTTTAAATAACACTTGTTCTTTAACCCGATAATTAGTGGAACGTGATTTTGGGTTTATAGTGAATCGTGTTTTTAAATGACATTGATTCTTTAACCCAGTTAAAGATTAAAACTAAGTGGAGTTTTAATGAATCTTTAATTAGATTGAAATGGTCGAGAATGGAGTATCACCAGTTTTACTCTAGGCAATAGTTAAATCTTTAATTAGATTTGAACGTGAAATGGTAATTGAATTTACCGATAACACCGTGGTGTTAGATATGAAGTATTACCAGTTTTACTTCATGGGATAAATAGGTTGGGATTGGGAAATAAAATAAATGATTACTTTGGTGTGGTCCGCTAATCCCGACTAGTTTGAATTGATATTCAAAAGAAGATTAAAGAATAAATTTAAAGAATTTATCTTTGATAAAATTAATGGGAACCTTTCCCAAAGTGTAAGAATATTTGAATAAAAAGAATATTCTGAATTGGAATGAGGCGTATGTTGTATTTGTGTAACACTTGTTTATTATATACGCGAGTTATTCAGAAAGACCGGGTTTATCCCATTCTGAATAACTGATTCGACGTGGTGTCGAGGATGAAGACGGTGGTCGAAGACCGGAGGTCTTCACGTCGTTTGGGTGATTACTGATGATCTTGATTGGGCTGTACACCCAAGAGGAGGGAATCAGTTGGTGATCGTCCAGACGTATTTGGAGATCGATGGTATGCGGGGTAGTAGGTGCCTCCGGTTTCGTTCAGACCCAGAACGAACTTGTAAATGGACCGTGTGTCTGACATTGGATTTTAGTCTGTGTGATTGATTTCTATTAAATATACATCTGTTTGGCGGCGGGGAATTTATTCTCTTGCTTAACGCCCTTCTATGATACGTACGAGCTCAGAGGTTATATATTGATGGATATCAAACGCATGGAGTGAATTGCCTGTGTGGCATGCCTAAGTGGCAATTGATCAAGCCTTCTGTTAAAAAGCAAAGTCTTGTGGTTAATGATCAAATCACGGCCTGTGTGGCATAGCTTTGTGTAACGTTGATTCGCGAGCCTCACACCCCGGTTGTGAACTAAAAATGGGAGAAGGATCCAGGGAGGGCATGCGTTTCTTTCTAGCTAGAGGTGGTGTCAGTGCTTAAACTGGATGACATTTATATTATTTTCACCTGTGTGGTTGTTGCTGTTGCGAGGCGCCTCGGTTGGATCGGACGATCCGGGTCCGATGGAGTCATTCGTTGGCTCATTTACTCCCCAAAGGGCGGGGAAACGTAGTGTTCAAGCATTTTAATCCACATCGTTGGACCGGCCCTGTGGCTCCTAAGGCTTGACAGAATACTTGCCTGAGGCTCGGGCTAGAGAGTCTCGAATTCGGTAGAGGACTATCTTTTGCCTTGGTTCACAGATGGAAATCCAACTTCCAATACGTGACTGTGCGGTTTTGATTGTAGAGCCTAGTATGGCGACATGATATATGGTACCCATGCCGTCTATGATTGATATTTATGATTGAAATTGTTTTGACACTATACACTTATAATAGTATCAAATGATTTGTTTTTAACGTATCAAGCATGCTTTGGCTATTATAAGGGAAAACCCTTTCCTCCGGCTTGTGTTGCATTGTGTGATGGGACCTGGGTCTTATAATAGCTTCATTGTTCTTTATTTAGCATTGCGCTGTTGTTTTATGCACTGGTATTCTTGGGAGGAAACCCGTTTCGTGTTATACGGCGTGGTCCCTTGATTTACCTAACTTTAAAAATAAAGATTAATAACTGTTTTAGTTATCACACCAGTCACATGACTGACCTAGAGTTTATTGTTTTAACCTAAACTCTGGGTGCCCTTATTTTGACACGGGCGGCTAGTAGTTTTGGTTTTGCAGATTTATATTCACAGGAACCTGGTTTACAGCTGGAATGATATCCGGAAAGCTTTGTATCCGTTTATCTCCTTCAGTTGTGTATTGTATTATTTTTCGCTGCTATGTAATTTATTGTAATCTCTGATATTTGGTAAATGTGTAATATTGATTTATACTCGGTATATTCTTGTATTCTGATGGAATTGTTGTAATATACAATGAAATGTTCTTCCGTCTGCGTTCTATTTTGTCGTGTTCTCAATACAATTCGTTCTTTCTCTTCTCTTCGGAGACCGGGGAAGTTCGGTTCGTAACAATATTTGTCGCGTATTGCATTGCAATATTAATGTCAAACACCTACATTTTGAAATTTATTTAGTTATTTATGAAGCACTACACAATATTACTTGATATACACGTAAATGTGTATATTTTATCCGCTTATTTATCTTATTTTCCCTTTAAAATAATTGATACTTTGTATTTATAGCTGTATTTTCAGATTATTGACAAGAAGCATGGTTTAGAGCTTTTGATGGATAAAGCATGAAGAATTTGCTTAAAAAGAGTGAAGTTTAAAATTGCTAAAGCTTGAAGAGTCTAAAGCTTGAAGAACGGTTGCAATTATATTTCAGTTGAGAAGATTTGGCTCAATAAAGACTCAAACTACATTCACATTAGCTCATTTGGAAGGCCTCTTAATCATGTTGCGTTCACACTAGCCTATTTGCTAGACCACTCACTCTAAAGCTGCATTCACACTGGCTTATGTGTTATTTGGGTTATTTCTTTAGTCCCACATTATGTAATTAGCTAGCTAGCCTTTGTCATATCAGCTATAAATACATTGTATCTTAGTCTTGTAAGAAACACAATTAGGTTTTATTCTGTAATTCTCTTCTTGGAATAAAATCATTATCTCCCTTTCTTTTTACTTTTTGTTTATTTTATTTATGTTCATGTTATTTATTTTCTTTTTCTCTTCTTCTTTAGCTATGTCTAGCTAATCCCCTTTGATTAGGGGGTGATGACACTGATAGTATGATTCAATATGAATCACATAGCCAAAAGATGAGGACTGTATACATGTAGATCTGGATCTGAATTAAGGGTTAGATCTGAACCTTCATATTTTGTGTCATTTAAGAGCTATGCTCCTTCACAGGATATATTCGTGTTCGATCTAACGTTTATCAGATCTAGATCTAATTTTAGGGTTTTTAGAAATTAATTAGTAAATCTGTCCTGATAGTCTATGGTGGTAGAGCTAAGCTCCTGCATAGGCTATGCTTGTCGTTATTTACATATTTGTTTCTAAAAACCTATTATCGTTGATTCATGTTTGTGACAGAAACATGTATTAGATCTGGTTAATCTTTTGGCTATTGATGATTATGAATCTGATCTATGTCATTATCCCCTAATTGCTTTCACTTATTGTTAAAACTCTCTTTTTATTTAATTTCTGCTATTTTCTTTGTTTTCAACCAATCAAAAGTTAGGGATAACTTGATTGGATTTATTAATAAAATAATTTGGTCCCAGAGTTCGACACCCTCTACAACGATCCTTGTTGTTTAGGAAAGACGAACGAATTTTACAGTTGTTTACAATTGTATAATTTGTTCGCAAACAAATTTTGGCGCCGTTGCCGGGGAAGATGGAAGTGATTTGTGTGTACTTGGCTCGGTTGAACGAGGATGGCTGAACTGAATTGTTGGGGATTGTTTGAATAGTGGAGGATGGATGTAGGTATGGGAAGAATTGACTGTGGTGATGGTGTAATTGTGGTCTGGTTGAGGGGATCTGAAAAGAGGACGATGAGTGAACTAGTGAAGAAGATGGGCGTGAAGAAGTATTTTGAGAAGATGGGTTGATGTGTGTGGTATGTTGTATATAAATAAGGCAGTCAGCAAATAATAGACAGAGAAGGAAAGAGAATTGTAGATGGAGATCAAGAAAGAAAGAAAAAGGAAAGCAATAATTTTTCTTTTTGGTATTTTTGTAATTTTTTTTTCTAAGAAAAGTGGAAAGAAATCAGAAAAAAAATGGAGAAAGAAATCAAAAAACTTGTAGGCAAGTTGAATTGGTGAAATCAGGTGTAAAAAAAAGGAAGAATTGTAAGAGGGAGACCGGAGATTGAGGAAAGAAAATCGCAGAAAGATTTTTTTTATTTTGTTTGTACAAATGGAAAGCAATGAAACGGACAAGAAATAAGAAAGTTGCAATTTTTTCTCTCTCTTAATTAGCAGATCATGGTATAAATCAACAATACCACATCAACTTTATTCTAGAGATTTTTTTTTCTATATATAAAAAGAAAACAAAAATGAGAAAAAAAAATCAACAAACAAGAATTAAATATTTTTGTGTTTTTTTTTATATGAAAAAAAAATACGAAAATAAAATTATAACTCGAAGGAATTAAAAATTAAAATTATTTTGGTCCCTGGCAACGGCACCAAAATTTGTTTGCGAACAAATTATACAATTGTAAACAACTGTAAAATTCGTTCGTCTTTCCTAAACAACAAGGATCGTTGTAGAGGGTGTCGAACTCTGGGACCAAATTATTTTATTAATAAATCCAATCAAGTTATCCCTAACTTTTGATTGGTTGAAAACAAAGAAAATAGCAGAAATTAAATAAAAAGAGAGTTTTAACAATAAGTGAAAGCAATTAGGGGATAATGACATAGATCAGATTCATAATCATCAATAGCCAAAAGATTAACCAGATCTAATACATGTTTCCGTCACAAACATGAATCAACGATAAAAAAAAGATTTTTCTTCTGATTTCCTTTCTTTCTCTGTTACTCTTTCTTCACCATTTGTTCAACACAGTCAAACCATACCTCTTCATCTAAGCCTCAATATCACCACCAAACTTCCATCAGATCCATCAAAACTTCTCACATCCATCCTTCAATAGCCATCCGCACTAAATACTCAGACATCATCCACTTCACAATCATAGCCACCGTACTTTAGCAAATACCACGACACAGCCAATTCACCTCTCCTATTCATCAGTACAGTTTAGTCACTCCATCCATCCCTTACGGCATCACCTCCTCAAACGATCACCGGTCAAAAACACCATCCCTATAGACTAAACTCCATCGTCACCTTCTCAAACTGACATTAACTCATCTTTGCATCGATACTTTCAAACCACCGAACTACTTCACATACACTTCATCATACATACAACCTCATCTTCACATCATTTTCATTCCCCCTCACAGCAGCTATAACACAATCCCTCTTCACAAATCAAATTTCTTCCACCTCTTCAACCAGACAATCACTTCCATCTTCCCCTATCGCCAATTAGGGCTAGGAGAATTGAAACCCACCAAGGTCCACATAAGAGTTAGGAGAGTTTTCAGTTCTGAAGATGTTTAGCTCGACAGTCATGTTACCGAAAGAAAGTTTCATAGACCCATTTCTACAGTTGATGAGAGCATTAGGGGTTGCTAAGAAGGGTCGTCCTAGAATCAAAGGGATCTGGTTTGCAGGATTGCTAACCTGTTGAGTTTCTAAGACAATGAAATCAACTGGAAAGATGAATTCGCCAATTTTGGTGGGTTTCAATTCTCCTAGCCCTAATTGGCGATAGGGGAAGATGGAAGTGATTGTCTGGTTGAAGAGGTGGAAGAAATTTGATTTGTGAAGAGGGATTGTGTTATAGCTGCTGTGAGGGGGAATGAAAATGATGTGAAGATGAGGTTGTATGTATGATGAAGTGTATGTGAAGTAGTTCGGTGGTTTGAAAGTATCGATGCAAAGATGAGTTAATGTCAGTTTGAGAAGGTGACGATGGAGTTTAGTCTATAGGGATGGTGTTTTTGACCGGTGATCGTTTGAGGAGGTGATGCCGTAAGGGATGGATGGAGTGACTGAACTGTACTGATGAATAGGAGAGGTGAATTGGCTGTGTCGTGGTATTTGCTAAAGTACGGTGGCTATGATTGTGAAGTGGATGATGTCTGAGTATTTAGTGCGGATGGCTATTGAAGGATGGATGTGAGAAGTTTTGATGGATCTGATGGAAGTTTGGTGGTGATATTGAGGCTTAGATGAAGAGGTATGGTTTGACTGTGTTGAACAAATGGTGAAGAAAGAGTAACAGAGAAAGAAAGGAAATCAGAAGAAAAATCTTTTTTTTATCGTTGATTCATGTTTGTGACAGAAACATGTATTAGATCTGGTTAATCTTTTGGCTATTGATGATTATGAATCTGATCTATGTCATTATCCCCTAATTGCTTTCACTTATTGTTAAAACTCTCTTTTTATTTAATTTCTGCTATTTTCTTTGTTTTCAACCAATCAAAAGTTAGGGATAACTTGATTGGATTTATTAATAAAATAATTTGGTCCCAGAGTTCGACACCCTCTACAACGATCCTTGTTGTTTAGGAAAGACGAACGAATTTTACAGTTGTTTACAATTGTATAATTTGTTCGCAAACATTACTCAACAATGTACGTTTAAGTCAATATGTTTAAATTAATTAAATGATTTTGAATTTAACAAATGAATTCAGTCAATAAATCATTATTAGTTCATCCAATTAGCGCTAAGTGTGATGTTTTAAAATGTACACCATGTTCACATCAACAAAAATGCCAAAATCGGTTTTTTCTTCCAAGTATAAAATTTAATAAGTCACACGGTTTAAATAATATATGTAAACAATAATAAAAAACTTAATATATTATACACTTATCTCAATAAATTTATGCTAAACTGAAGAAAACAATTTCTGCTTTAAATATCTGCATTTTAAACATTTCTACAATAATTTGATAAACCGCCTTAATTCTTTCGTGATATTTTATATTTCAATCAATATATCTAAACTACTTGTGAATCTTAAATTTTAATTATTTAAATAATCTTAGATAGTATTTAACTAGTCCATTCCTCTAATAACTCCTAAAAATATATGTAATTTTACAATGTATATCCATATTAAAAAAAGATGGTTTTCTATGCAACTATAAAGATGTATAAATCACATAATATGAACTATGTATATGACAATAATGACAAAGTTAATTTGTAAATTAGTTCTGACACATTTATATAAAGAATTTACCATATATTATATCATAAAATTCTTCTTTAACATCAATAACTTCACAACAAATTTATACATTTTTTTACAAATTTCTTTGTTTTCTACATGCTATGTTATATATTCGTAATTTTATATTTAACATATTTAAAAAAATTCTATTGGATAATACTGTTAATTTATCAAATAAATTACTGACATAAATTACATACAAAGAATAATAATAATTTTAGTTATTAGTTTATGTATTTCACATCAAAATTTATCAAACATTGCACAATAGAATTCTTATTTTAACACTAAAACAATGAATGCTATTTTTAATAATATTTGTGTGCAACGCACGAGTTACACACTAGTTAGAATTAATTTTTCAGAGTTAAATGGATGGTAAAAATATAATCTAAGTATAAGTATAATCTAAGTACACGTAAATTTTTATAGTATGGTTTACAATGTAAATAAATTTGATGGTGTCCATTCTAACTTGAGTTGGTCGTTTAGGAATGACTTTGCACTTAGGAGGTTAGTAAAAATAACTGAGGATAATTTAAATTTTTGTAACACTAATGGTTGTTAGGAATAATGTTAGTTGAATATTTACGAGTGATGTTAGATTTAGTACAAATTATTAAGTTTACTAATTCAAATGTTATGGGACATTTAAATATGAGGTTCAAAATAAAAATTAAACCTGAATATTTGTTAAAAAGAGAAAGTGAAAATGTAAAGTTTAAAAGAGAGTAAAGGCATGAATTTAGAAATTTAGGTAAAACTGTAACTTGAGTAGTATGAAAATGTATGTTAATAATGTTAGGTATTTATGATCTAATCGTTGACCTATTTTAGTATTGCAACGATTTTAAAATAAAGGATCTATGTAAAATTTTATAAATTGAAGATTATACCACTATTAGGGTTACCAAAATCCACCAAATTGAATCGAATCTAGAGTTCAATCGGACCGTAGCGTGACATATGTCGCCGCTTCTAGAGGTATCCACAAACGAGTGTTCGATCAGGTCAATACAAAATCGAAATCAAGGAACCATTCTAGCCGATTACCATGATTTTCAATTCGCCCCTTTTTTGATATTTTCTTCGAGTTTTTCTATCTGATAGAATTATAATAAAACGGTCGGTGCCCTTCCTTTTGTATTTCAAAAATAATGGGGTGAACCAAAATACGGCATAAACCATTTCAAAGAAAAAATCAACGTTTGAAATTTATTTGTTTAGAACGGTCCTTCCTTTTCAAACGTTCTTGTTGTGTGACCCTATAGGTTATTATAACATTGGCAATGATTTTATATCATATTTAAAATCATAGACAATGATTGGCATCTAGTAATACGTCACTGCTACCCAAGTTATAATAATATTGATGACTCAATACAACCTTTTCTATGACCGGTGTTTCAATATAATATAATCCTTTTAACCAATATATCCAAGATTAATCTTGAGGCATGGAACATATCATCCTCTTTATAATTTAATCCTTTTATCTTAAACGATGAGTAGACTATTTTAAACAAATAAATATTTGAGCATGGCCATGCATTTCGTAGTCTTACTCAATCAAGAGGCCCACGGATATCTCTACTTATGTCGTATGGTTAAATTCCATCTAGATCGTTCATAATTTTCAATCAATTCGAGATGTATCCAATAGTCATCTTTATCATCTACTCGGTTAAAAGTAACTTTTGATGATACTAAAATACGAATATCCTTGAATAAAATTATAATGATTTTCATGTTTGAGGACCATTACATCACTGTCACTATAAGAATAACTTATGATATCGTTAATTAGATTCCATATAGTTTTCTCATTATGGGTCAGCTAACTGTGTATTTATGAAATGACATTAATATCACGTATATTAATCATCAATGAGATATGATCATCAGTCAATGATCAAACTAGTCTCAATGTTTTATAGTTATCATATGTAAACAATAAAACTTGACTAAGGACATTTAAGAATTATAATATTTAATATATTATATAATCTCATGTTCGAGTCACTAACTTGAACTATATTTTTCTGTATTTCTATTCTAAGGTCTTTATTATGTTAATATTTACATTACGCCATAAATATAATATAATAGAATACTTCTATTCCAAATAAAATAATTACATCAACAGTGCTATTAATCACATCAAATGGATTGCTCTAAGGCATAAACTCTAACAATCTCCCATTTGCACTAGAGTCAAAAAATCATGTATCATATACCTATGAAACGAGTGTGATAGTTAAACTTTTGTTGCAACAGAGTTTAAGTTAGTAGGTCTGCAACATTACAACCTTTTGCAACTTTGTAGAAAATGTTTATCTCCTCTGTGAACAATTCCACATTAGAAAATATATTTCATAAATATATGTTTGGATCGATAATTAGATCAAGGTTTCTAGGCCTGATCAATAGCTCCATTGTTGTCACAATGTAAAAATTATTGGATTAACAATAGATATAACTAAGCTTAAAGATGAACTTTTAATCCAAACATCCTCCTTTGTAGAATTAGTATTTATTTATTGTTTTAAAACTAACATCATTCAAAATAAGTAATATGTTATATAACATTTGAATTATTTTGTTACTCCCACTCAATTTTTTTGTTTATACAAGGTTCAATCGTATTTTGTGGTTCCCGAGACATTTCGAGTTCTACTTTATCCCCATCAGTATCTTTGAGACTGACTCTCCTCTTAAAGGATACCAATTCGAGAAATAAACATTTTATTCTCAGCGGTTTATAGAAATAATATCCTTTTGCTTCTTTTGGATATTCCACAAAATAGTCATTAGATTTGGGTCTGATCTTATCGAAGGAAAGTCGTTTAATAAACGCCTCACATCCCAAATCTTCACGATTGACACATTAGGGAATTTCCTAGTCCATATCTTATATGGCATTGTCAGAATCATTTTAGTAGGATTACAGTTAAATATGAATGCAATTGTTTCAAGAAGTAACCCCAAATTAATTTATTGGAAGATCCATATGACTCATCATTGATCGTAACATATCTTATAAGGTGCGACTTCTCCTTTCAGACACACCAGTCCTATATGGTGTTCTAGGTGAAGTGAGTTGTAAAACAATTTCACACTCTTTAGATAATCATTAAATTATTGGCTTATTTATTCTCTTTGATCTATTCAAAGAGTTTTATTTTAAAATTAGTCTTGAACTTCATTTTTGAATTCTTTGAACTTTTCAATGGATCTCGATTTGTGTCTCATATGATACACACATCTATATCTAGTGACATCATCAGTAAATGTAATGAATTAATAAAACCTACCTCCAGCCTAAGTATTCATTGTTCCATATACATCATTATGTATGAAACCCAATATTTACTTGCCCATTCACTGCGTCAAGTGAAAGGTAAATTCAATTATTTTGGCTAATAAACAAGATTTGCAATCTTCATATGATTCGAAATCAAATGACATTAAAATTCTATAATTATGAGTTTTGATATGTGTTTCTTGTTTATATGGCCTAACCGACGATGCAAAGGTATGTTGGATCTTTAGTTTTAATTCGTCCACTATTTATATTATTATCAAGCATATTAAAATTAAGGATTCGTAAAATCGTTAACTAATTGTGTATTTCCATAAGATATTTTATTTAAATAAAATGAACAACAATAGTCCTTTAATTACAAATGAAGTTCAAACTTGTCTAAATAAGATACAAAATAATATTTATTTTAAATGGAATTTTATTACAGCAATTTTTCAATTTTTTTAATTGAGCTAGTAGTTAGTACAAGAAGCAGCTTTCTATGGGTAATGTAGCAACAATTTTTCATTTTCATTCGTAAGTTCACTTCTTATTTTGCACGATTTCTACTCCTTTGCAATTCCTGCAAATTCACATACATATATGTGATTCATATCTAGTATCTAATACCAGAAATTTATAAGTCGATAGCTATAACATTTATATCCAATTCAATTTGAAGTCATACTTCAACTTTCACTATAGATCCTCTATATTTGTAAAACAAGTACACTTCAATTTCATTTCGGGACAATCCTCGAATTTCGATGTTAGTCAAGAAATTTAACTTAATTCAATTCATCCTTCTTAAGGATCAATTTTAGTAATAAATTATTGGAGTTATTTTCATTTAATATCTATAGTAGATAATAAATAATAACTGATATTGTAATATATATTTAATATAAACACAAATTTTGACAAACAAAATTTATATTAATATGAACGTACAATTTAAACTAAAATATGCTCCCACTCAAATTAACATCCCTCTCTCTCTCTCTCTCTCTCTCTCTGTGTGTATATATATATACATATATATATATATATTTATATTGGTGGCCCAAGATCCATATCTAATCACGCCTTTAGTCAACTAAAACAACCCATATTTTTAGAACCAATTTAAATTTTTTATTTTATCTATTTTAATGGATTTTGGATATTTAAAATGATTTATTCTAAATAATAACGACTAAAACGAAGTTAGAATGTATAAATTTATTTTAATTACAAATAGAGTTTTAAATGGCGTGGTAGTTTGAAAATTCGATTTTAAATTTCAAATGAATGTATAGGATTCAAAATAAATCGGATTTAACTTTATATTTCTAATGAACTCAAGAAACTAATATTTCACTTTATAAATTGTAAGTTATGCCCAATTTAAAATAGTCTCTATGGAATTTATATATATTAATATAATATATAGCTCTTAAAAATAGCCATTTTGCAAACGACCTCCGTTTATGATGAAACCACTTTTGTTGGATCTGGAATGTTAAATTATTGCTAGGTTTCAATTTTCATAATTTTTGGAACTAATTTGTGGGCGTGGTGAATTTAAACGTGTTTGGTCAATTAAGTTTGAATTTAAACAACTGGAAAATGGCCATTTTTCAAACGGTCTCCAAATTCGATGAAATTAGTTTTGTTAGGACCGTATCGTCAGATCATAACTAGATTTATTTTTTTGGAGTCAGTATGTGACCCCGGTAAATTAAAATGTACTTTAAATTCAATATATATGGATTTATATTTTAATTTAAAGAAGAACTGACTGGAACAGTCTAATTGCTTATGAAACATATCCCATTACATTCGGAATGAGGGCATTTAGCTGGGAACGACAGTCATTGGGTTTGATTTGGAGTTTGTATCGATATACATGTATTTTTGGAAATTAAATAGTATAAATAAAAATCCGGCCAATCAAAATTCATTTAAAAACCCTAATTTCAATTTCCTAAAATTGCGTCGCTCCCAGTGATGAACGACAGAAGTTGTTCGAAACTTCTCTCCCCGATTTCTTTGATTTCACACAAAATTAACCCCTCGTTCTTTGGAGAATTTTGTAGAGCTCCCTTCCCTCTACAAATCCATACCACCCGAGTTATTTATCGTTGAGGAAATTGCATGTTATCAGCGGTCAAAGGCACGAAGTTAGAGCGCGATTTCCATAGGACTGGGAGGGTGCGAGTGAGCGACGGTGGCGGCTGTGGGTAGCGGTGGCGGCGGTGCGTCAGGTGATGGTCAACGGTGGGGGTCCCGTCTCCTCCAGCGGTGGCTGCAGCGAAACCCTAGTTCGTAGCAGTGATAAAAACCGTCAGTTTGTGTAAAAGGAGGAAGAAAGTTTTAATTTTTAGATTAATTTGTTCGTTAATTACACTATAAATTATCCAATGTATGTAATGTTGTAGCTTCTCCATACAAGGTCCAAATCACACGAAACAGGATTCGTTGCGATCGTGGAGTCGAGAGCTTCACAACAGAACTAACTGGGTCCACTTTGGACCTTGTCAGAATTAGCGGTAGATTTAAATCCAAACCATCCAATAAAGAGTGGTGGAGTGCATCCCAAAGTGAGAACACCTTCTCACTCAAATTATTTTACAGTTAAATATATCCTAGGTTGCAAACGGGGCTTAGTAGCACCTGACACGATTTATTGTACAAACCATGGTTGTTTGTTTGGGTTGTATTGTGGAAATTTGGATTGTGGTTGTAAAATTGATTATGAATTGATTGTGGAATTGTTTGGATTGATATGTGTGGCGCGAGCCAGTATCAGGAGAGGGGTAATACTAGACATTACTCTGGTTCTAATATCGCGCCGTTATAATGCCGAAATTTTCCGAAATAAACTAAATAAAATATTCATGTGTTGAATAGAATGTCTAAACAATAAAAACATCATTTTTATTGTATGAGAAAACTAAATAAAATATTCAAGTGTTGAATAAAATGTTTGAAAAATAAAAATATCATTTTTATTGTATGAATGAAGTAAATAAAATATTCATGTGTTGAATAAAATGTTTGAACAATAAGAATATCGTTTTTTATTGTATGAATGAACTAAATAAAATATTCATGTGTTGAGTAAAATGTTTGAACAATAAAAATATCATTTTTATTATATAAATGAACTAGATAAAATATTCATGTATAGAATAAAATGTTTTAACAATAAAAATATTATTTTTATTGAATGTATGAACTATATAAAATAGTCAAGTGTTGAAATAAATATTTTAACGTTAATAATATAATTTTTATCATATATGTGAATGACATAAAATTCTCCTAAAATAAATATTCATTTACAAATCGGATGATTTGTCTATGTACACCCATTTAACTGACATTGATTGGGACGATAAATTTTACACATTGTCCAACTGCACAAGTAATATTCAATATTTGTTGGTTGAAACCCCACATGGGTATTGGGATGATATTTGATGTACATTAATCCCAACTGTTTAGTTGTATGTCAATCGATGGGTTGACAGACTGTGGTAAGCATTAATTATTTATATTTAATGCTTATGCAGTTGTGTAATGCACTCTGAATGATGGATGATTGGTTATCATTGTTGTTGTTTACATGTGTTTTATGAAAATCCATATAAATAACATTATATGAAAATTGATTGGGTCTGATACCAATTCAGAAAGAACGAATATTTTAAAATAACGAATATTTTAAAATAATATTTATTAAAGGATTAAAATGTGAATTTGATATCCGATTTTGGATGAACACGTAAATATTGAAATATATGAAGTCGTATTGATTAGATATGCACCGTGAACGATTTTTATAATGATTTTATTCATTTTTGTGATGAATATCGAAAAGGAAAAGATTTCAAAATATGATATTTTGAAAATATTATCATTTAAATATTATAATGATAAGGAGTATTCAGTTTTGACTTAAAATTGAAATGAAAGTGGGTATCGTTTTTAAAACGAATTTATAAAACACATTTTGAACGAAATGTATTATATATACATATATTAATGGCTTGAATAGAACGCGCCCCGCCGCGACCGTTCGCGAATTTTGACCATTGACTTCGAATTGACGTTACGGGAGATCCAATAGTCGGATTCTCCTAAAACCGGAACCGTTGGGTTCGTATTGAAAAGAGATTTCCAATGAATATAAGAATTTAAATTTGAATGGATGGATTTGGAATTATGTCCAAATCAAATTTGGAAAAGGTCACTATAGATGTAGTTCGGTGGCCGTTATTGGAAACCGACTGTACGATCCTTGATAAAATTATTAATAATTTATGTAAAATCATAATAAATGGTTTGGAAAAAATTTGGATGAAAAATTCCACGTTTGTGTAGATAAAAATACATTTTTATCAAAATGAACTAGTTCTTAACTAGAAAGGTAATCCAATGTTTTTTAAAAAATAAATTGGATTTATCAATGTTTTTAATCTAACCATAATTTATGAATTGGAATGGATATGAATAGAAATCATCTTCGAGATATTTTGATATTGGATTCCGTGACTATAAGGATATTATGGAGTAATTTTGAAGATAGATATATATGACGTTATTCCTCATACGATATGTGTTAGTTTCAGAATCTGATATTGAATATAAGCTGATATAATTTCTGTTTAGAGTCTTGTATTTCATATGAAATTGGATTTAGGGTTTATCGTGAATGGTTTCTTAAATAACATTATTCTTAAACCCCATTGTGAAAAGAATAAATCTTTTAGTTAAGATTAATGAAAATTTTCCAAAGTAAAGTTTTCTAATCTAATATATTAAATTGGAATTGAATGGAATTCGATTTAGTGATAATCGAAGTGAGCTTCTGTTGAGGAAGACTATTACTATATATGGAATTTAAAAGGCTTAGCCATTATTTCCATTTATATTATTAGTCGGATACGGAAATTGATATTGATTATGTATTGATTTGTTTTCCGTGAAGATTCCATAGTTAATGGAATGTGATTTTTGTTTTTTCGTGAACTGTGTTTTAGATGACATTAGTTCTGTAACATAGTTAAAGACAGGATTACATGTCTAACAATGTATTTCGAACTATATTGTTGGTCTCTGCTAAATATATATCTGTTTGGTGGCGTAGAATTTATTCTCTTGCTTAACACCCTTCTCAAAGACGTATGAGCTTAGAGGTTACATATCGGTAGAAATCAATGGTACGGTGTAGATTGTCAATGTGGCATGTGTGATTTTCCAAAGTCAAATAATTATTAGATAATGATTTTGGAGGATTAAAACTAAGTGGAGTTTTAATGAATCTTTAATTAGATTGAAATGAGAATGTGATAGCTTAAATTATCAAATTTGGGAAATGATCAAGAATAGAGTTCCACCAGTTTTACTCTAGGAGATAGTTAAATCTGTAATTAGATTTGAATGATAAATGGTAGTTAATTTTACCGATAACACTGTGGTGTTAGATATGGAGTATTACCAGTTTTGCTCCATGGGATGAATAGGTTGGGATATAAAAAAATGATTACTTTGGTAAGGTGCGCTAATCCCGGCTAGTTTGGATAACCTTATTTTGGTTTAAATTGTGAAATGAATCTTTGAATAAAAGAATATTCCGGATTGGAATGAGGCGTATGTTGTGTTTTTATAGCACTTGATTATAACATACGTGAATTATTCGGAAAGGCCGGGTTTTGTTACACCCCAAATTTTTAACGACACTAAATAGGACAGATTAAATAATAATAATTAATATAATATTCAGATTTAAGGAAAACACACTACATCACTGCGTCCGTCTCAAAATTCTGGTTAAGATAGACATTTGGTTTGTGCAAACAGACATCGTATAAAGAAGTTACGAGGGTTTTAAATTTGTATACATGCAGAAAGATTATATATATATACATACACACACATAAGTCAGAGATGAGTTAGAATCTTATCCAAAACAGTTCGAAATTAAAAAAGAAAAGGTGGTGGTAGATTTCCCGCTCTAAGGGGCCGACCCCCGTAGAGGGGTGTCGACACCAGGGTCGACCCACCCACAGGTGGGTCTACCCACCCATAGGGGTGTCGACACCCCTAGTGCTGACGTGGAAGTCGATTTCAGAGGATCTGGTAGCTATATATGCAGGCCATTTCTCATATTTTCTTCATTGAGAATTCATGATGGCCAAACTTTGCCGATATCTGAACTGATCTAGATCCGTTATCTTCTTTAACTAAAGCAAATCAATTGGGGATTCAAGATCCAATCTTTTATAGTTCTATATTCTTATCCAAACTCTGTGAGCTTCTAGTTGCTTTTCGATTTGAATATTTAAAAGTGAATATGACACGACTATGACTTGGATTTGTTCATATGCCTAAATTATATCAGATCCATTGTAAATTATGAACATATGACATTCTGGATTGGTTAGGATTTGGATCTAGATCTCTATCTTGTTGGATCTATTGTAGCCTCTGTGATATTTCATGATGTGAATCTTAAACTTTATTGTGTAGATCTACTTTTGAACTATTGGATCTAAATTGTGTGGACATTTAAATTGTTAATCAGATCAAGTATATCATCTTGAGCCTATTATGTTAAATCTGAATAGTTGGACATCTAAATGATCAATTTAGATCTTACTATGTTCACTATGACATCATAGTTATGCTATAACCAGTAATTGCTACAATTTCATCATATTTATGCTCATCTGTCTACCTTGTCACTGTGCTAGTTTATGTTTATGCTAAGTCATGTTAAAAAAATCAGTTTTGTCATATTCCTATTACTTTTCCCTTTTATCGTTTATGACTAGGCTATTATCTAGCCTAGGCATGCCGCCAATTTTGTGAGGGCGCTAGTTAAGGAACGGGGGAAAAGGCTAATATTGGCATAATTTGAATATAAACATCATTAGACATATAATTCAAATTATTGGGTAGAATGGGCATTAACCTCCTATAAAGGTATAGGTTTAATTAATTAATTAATTAATAATGAAATGTCTATTAATTACAATTAGGAATTGTAATTGCACTTATGATATGAGGTTAGGTTGCATTAGTGGTGGAAGTTTGCCCGGACCCGACCAGCATATATAGCAGCCACTATTGTTGAACCTAATGTGAGAGGTCTAAGTGCACAAGTACGAATTGGGCTATGACACGAGGTTAAGCCCAACTTGTGGAAGAAGTCTGCCCAGTCCCGACTGGCATATCTAGCATCCACAAGTGTAGGCCTAATGTGGGAGATCTAGCCCATTATAAACCATAATTAGACATGATAATGAATTGGACTACTTAACCTAATCTAATCCATAGGGATTGTATAAACAAAAGTTAGGGTTAAGTAAGAACTGGTTGGACAGTAGGTGGGTTAAGTTAAGTATATCTGAGATGGATAGGGAATATCTAAATATAGCCCAGAAACTTAACCAAATGGGGGTTATGTAATTAAAGACACCTAGTGGTATACATAACCAGTGGAAAATGATAAATCTATGTAATTAAAGACAACATTTTAGGGTAGGCATAACTGGTAGAAATGAATAGGTCTATGTAATTAAAGATACCTAGTGGTATACATAGTCAGTGAAAACCTATTGGGGGATACAAGACAAAGGGGTGAGCTTGTATCATATTGTGTGGGACCCATTTTAGCTGGAACCCGGAGGTATCAAACATGTACTCCGAACTAGGTCAGAGAAGGGCACGCTTACTAGACTGATTGTAAGAGATCCAAACGTGGAGGACGGTGTGGTCGGCGCAAACCGATCGGTCCATGTGGTTGCATAGCCGGGCAGAAGGGAATAAAACGACAGTGATACTTTTAGATATGGGGCTGTGCATATCGGTGAGGGGTTACCACTTTAGGACGTGATACATCTTACTGTGGGGCCGGCACAGAGTATCTACGGAGTAGGGAGTCGATCGATTAGGTTAGTAGTTAGGGTATAATTGGACGTATGCCTAAGGCTACCACCTTGAAGTGTAAGGGAACATCTCATTCTGGTTATACTATTAATAGTGTGGAGTAATCGTTAAAAGCGTATACACCTTATCATGTCTACCTTGTCACACCTTCCATTTATGTAGTGATCTCTCTTATCCACTTTATATGCCGGTCGTGATACTTTTATCTATTTACTTGCTAAAAGTCACTAGACTTGCCAGACTTTATGTCTGACTCTTTTGTTTCTCCTTCTTTCTTCCATCCCCCCCCCCCCTCGCCCCTCTCCCCTAGGTTCTCAGGGAGGAAACACTCAGGCTTGACCATGATGCTGCTTAATTTGCTGGAGCTGCTGATATGTATGGCTCAAACTCTTATCCTTGTTGTTATGGCTATATTTTGTTCTTGGGGAATTTTAATTCTTTTATGTACTCTGATATTTTTGAAGTACAAGATAATAAATTTTATGTTGTAATGGGCTTTTATGTTTCAGACATATGATGTATTTGGACCACGGTATCTTATAATAAGTAAAGTTTTTATTCCGCTGTTATTCTATATATCTGTCTTGTCATCTTCTGTGTCTGTTTACCTATAAAGCTTCACGAAACTTAATGCATTCCCTTTGTGAGTGACATTAACGGACGTGGTGGTCACACTTGGTACCAGAGCTGAAGGTTACCAGATTAGATAAAAGTTTTTGAGAATTATTTTCAAAAAAAGTTTTAAAAGAAAGCATTTTAAAAAAGAAAAGCCTGTTTGAAAAATATTCCCCAAAAAGCCATATGTAATAACCTTCGTTCCTTTGTGTAAATCTCTTCCTTTTTCTTTTCAGCATGGGGAACAAAACATT
Source organism: Allium sativum (assembly GCA_030737875.1). Lineage (NCBI taxonomy): Eukaryota > Viridiplantae > Streptophyta > Magnoliopsida > Asparagales > Amaryllidaceae > Allium > Allium sativum. The sequence goes on from CM060926.1 coordinate 330,498,394, forward strand.
CCTACGATACCCAGATGATTTCAAAGGTATCCGGAGGCCACGGCGCCTGCCAAATGCCAAGGAAACGTTCCTCTTTCAGCTGCACCAGCCATTCCTCCTCCTCCCCCTCTAAGAGCAGATAACTTCGCCAAGATCTGCTAAGACTTCCGTGCTATGGGAGGGAAGTCGTTCCATGGGAACGAGACATTCGTAGAAGCACGGAATTGGATCAAGGAGACCAAGGACTTGTTTGTAATCTTTGAAGTAGAGGATAGAAGGAAGATTCAGTTAGCTGCTTGGCTACTAAAAGACGAAGCCTCATTTTGGTGGGAAGTCACCCAAGTTGGACGTCCGATGGAAACATGGGAAGATTTCAGACAGAGGTTTGAAATGAAATTTCTTTCCCAAGCCGAGAGAAGCATGAAGATGGAGAGGTTCTTAGCACTCAAACAAGGAAACTTGACAGTGAAAGAATATGTGAACAAATTCAACCAGTTAGCAAGGTTCAGGTTAGAGTTGGTGGATACACCAAACAAAAAGGCTTTGCGGTTTATTAAAGGGCTGAATGAACCCCTTCATGGATTAGCCATGTCATATATTCCAATGGGGGCCAATTTTGAAAAACTTCCCGATATGGCCCTAATGCATGAGGAAGACAAGGGAGAAAAGAAGGAAGTAAAGGCTGAGGAAACATCGCGAAATAAGAAGGTGTGGCCCAGGAAGGGACAACAACAATGACAACAGCAGAAGAAAGGTGGTAAGAATAACAAGGGCAAGGATAAGAGGAAATCTCATAGTTGTGGGAAGGAAGGTAACCTGATCAAAGACTGTAAGAGATGGAAGAACACTTGCTTTAATTGCAGAGAGATCGGACACTTCGCTACAAAGTGCCCGAAGAAGCAGGGGTCATAGGGACAGGGTCAAAGGATAAGGACTTCTGGAGGACAGGTGCATGCTTTGTGATCAGTGCTCCTGATAGAGGTAGAAAAATTTATGTGGAAGGTTTAACTTCTCTTTTAAACCATCCTATTAGAACACTTTTTGATTTTGGTGCTTCACATTCATTTATATCAAGTTCTGTAGTTGAATTTCTGCACTTAATTACTAGTATGGTAGTGGATCCCGTAGTTGTTTCAAAACCCATTGGCGGTTCGGCTTATTTATTTATGATTTGCCGGGGTTCAATAATATCTGTGTTAGGTGTTGAGTTTGAATGCTATGCGTATGTGCTCGGGTTTATGGGCTATGGGTTAATTCTAGTAATGGATTGGCTTACCACATATGGTGCCATTCTGGATTGTGAGAAGAGGGTTGTTAGGCTTCTGACTTGTCACGAGAAGACCCTCGAGATTTCTTGTGACCCACAAGGGTCGGTTATGCTTAGTTTCCTAGAGTCTCTTGATGCATCTATCGATGACTTGCAACATGTTCCAGTAGTCCGAGATTATTCCGATGTTTCTGATGAGGTTCGGGGTTTACCTCCGAGGCGCGAGATCGACTTTCGTATATATTTGGTGGACAATGCAAAGCCAGTTTGCATTGCCAGTGCGCTACATGGCTCCGAGGGAAAGAAGGGAGTTGAGTAAGCAAGTAAGGGAGCTACTTCAGAAAGGGTTTATCAGACAAAGCATATCTGAATGGGGTGTTCCAGTAGTGTTCGCAAATAAGGCAGATGGCTCGCTTCGTTTGTGTGTTGACTATAGAGAGTTGAACAAACTCACTAAGAAGAATAGGCACCGGCTTCCAATGATTGATGAATTATTTGATCAACTTGTTGGTGCCTCGGTATTTTCTCAGTTAGACTTAGCCACGGAGTTTCATCAGTTGAGGATGGTTGAGGACAGCATAGATAAGACTGCTTTTAGAACTCCGGATGGTTTCTTTGAATGGCTAATTATGTCTTTTGGGTTGACGAATGCACCCGCCTATTTTGTTGATTTGATGAGTAGGGTGTTTCGGGAGTTTCTAAATAAATTTTTTGTGGTCTTTGTTGACGATATATTGATCTTCTCCAAAAGCGAAGAAGAGCATGTACAACGTTGGAGAGAAGTTTTGAAAACTCTTCATATGCATCAGCTTAAGGAAAAGTTCTCCAAATGCCACTTTTGGAGAAAGGAGGTGGGATTCTTAGGGCATGTGGTCTCCAAAGAAGGGATAGCTGTAGATTCCGCCAAGGTGGTTGCAGTGGAAGATTGGCAGATTCCTAAAAATGCAACCAAGGTGAGAAGTTTTCTTAGGTTGGCAGGTTAATATAGGATGTTCATTAAGGACTTCGCAAAGATATTAGCCCCACTCTCCAGGCTAACGAAGAAGAACTTGGCATTTTCATGGGATATAGACCGTGACGTTGCTTTCCAATGACTAAAGAGGGCTCTGACAACAACCCCAGTCTTGACCTTACCTGATGGGAGGAAGGTGTTTACGGTTTACAATGACGTGTGCGGTACAGGGCTTGGTACGGTTCTGATGCAAGAAAGGAAAGTAGTATGTTATGGGGGTGGGCAGTTGAGAGTTCATGAGAAGAACTACCCCACCCATGATCTAGAGCTAGCTTCCATGGTATCGCGTTAAAGACGTGGCATCACTATTTACTTGGAGAGAAGTTTGAGTTATACACCGATAATAAATCTCTCAAGTATTTGCTCTCACAGAAAGACCTCAATTTAAGGTAGCATGGTGGATGGAGTTCCTAGCTTCTTATGATTTTTGAGATTGCTTATACCCCTGGCAAGGGTAATGTGGTGGCAAATGCACTAAGTAGGCAAAGGATGGCCTTGAGTCCTCTGTTTGTGGAGAGGAAGAGCTTAGAGTTCATACCAGGTTTTGATTTCAGACCCTCTACTGAGATTTTGCTTGATTTGTTTGCATCCTTGGAGATATGACCAACTCTTATGGATCAGATAGGATCTACGTAACAAGGTGACCCACAAATTTTAGACATCACGGAAAAGCTCAAAAATGGGGAGACTTCTAGTCACCTCAATAGATAAGTCATAGATGAAAAAGGGTGGTTGTGACGAGTGGAAGGCTTTGTGTTCCTCAAACTGGAAGCTTGATAAAGGAAGTCCTAGAAGAAGCCCACCATTCTAAGATGACCATTCATCCAGGCAGTGATAAGATGTACAGAGACATGAATAGGGTTTTCTTTTGGGCTGGGAAGAAGAAAGATATGGCCGAATTTGTTTCTCAATGTCTAGTTTGCCAGCAAGTTAAAGCTGAGCAAAAGAAGCTGGTGGTTTACTTCATCCTTTGGACGTTCCTCAGTGGAAATGGGAGAGCATCTATATGGATTTCATAGATGGTTTGCCTGGATCGAAGAAAGGCAACACCAGTATCTGGGTTGTAGTAGATAGACTTACTAAGAGCGCTCACTTTATTCCAGTTAAGAGTAAAAGGACGGCATCATGGTTAGCAGCAATTTATGTCCGAGAGATAGCTCGTCTTCATGGAGTACCTTCCAGCGTCATAAGCAATCGTGACCCCATCTTTACTAGTGAATTTTGGAGGAGCTTGCAAGAAGCTTTGGGTACACAGTTGTGTTTGAGCACCGCTTATCATCCTCAGACCGATGGGTAGACGGAGAGTTTGAACATAATTCTAGAGGATCTTTTGAGATTGTGTATCCTAGACTTCGGAGGGACTTGGGAAGAGCACCTTCCTTTAGTAGAGTTTGCCTATAACAACAACTATCAAGCCATCATCGGCATGGCACCCTTCGAAGAATTGTACAGACGACCCTATAGATCACTAACTTGTTGGTGGGAATCTACCGAAGGATTATTACTTGGACCAGATATGGTTAGAGAAACATCCAAAAAGATTGAGCTTATTCGACGGCGGATGAAGTTAGCTCAAGATAAGAAAAAATCCTATGCAGACAAGAGAAGGACTAACATCGAATTTGAAGTTGGAGACTTAGTTTTTATCAAACTATCACCTCTGAGGAATGTGGTTTGCTTCGGATCAGTAGGGAAGTTGACACCTAGGTTTGTGGGACCATTTCCCATAACCGAGAGGATTGGCCAAATGGCTTACAGAATAAAGCTTCCAGAAAATATATCCGGCGTTCATGATGTTTTCCATGTTTCTCATATGCAGAAATGTTTGCATGACACCGCGAAAGTCATTGGGCTGAGTGTGCGGAAAGAAGTAGAAATAGAACGGGAGGCGACAGTCAGACGAGTTCCTTCTCGTATTCTTGGATCGGAAGTTAGGAAGCTACACAATAAAGAGATCAAGTTGATAAAGGTTCAGTGGGGAGATAACCCAGAGGATGCGACTTGGGAGACCGAAAACAAGATTCGTGCTTCGTACCCTTTTCTTTTCGAGGGTATGTTCTTAACTCCTTTTTCCAAAGTTTTATCAGTAACTTGTTTCTACCATTTGAATATATCCTATACATAGTATTTTCGACCTTTAGATAGGAATCCTATGGATGTAAACACGTGTTTGAAACATGTTATGTGTGGTGGATGCAAGTATTTGCTAGTGGCTTCTTGTGGATGCATATACACACATTAGGCACTAGATCGGCTCAATCACTCTCATACTGCATATGGATGTGTATGCATTTTCTTTTCTTTTATGGATGGAAATGGATGTGTTAGCATATGGATGTTGCATTTAGACGAGTGGGTGTGCACACATATAGAACTCACATATTATAATAGGATTATTTGCATACATATTGGATTCATGGCACTAACTTACATTGCATTAAGGAGGTCAACTGAACTTAGTAGACCGCCTGATTTTCGCATTAGTATTGGGACATATACACACACCTTTGCATATATTCATATAAGCATTAGAAGTCTTTAAGGACAATGGATGCATATGATTGATGGATGAGTAGATGGATGATGGATGGTAGGATCGGCATTCTTCTCAACTTAGAGATTTCTGGGAAGAAATCCTTTCAGTTGGAGAGAATGCAACACCCCGAATTTTAAACGACACTAAAAGAGGACAAATTAAATAATTATTAATTTAATATTCATAATTTAGGAAAACAGACTGTGTCATTGCATACGTTGCGAAATTCTGGTCAAGATAGACATTTGGTTTGCGTAAAACGGACACCGTATGAAGAAGTTATGAGGGATTTAAGTTTGTATATGCGCAAGAAGATTATATATACACACATGAGTCAGAGATGAGTGAGATTCTTATCCAAAACAGTTCGAATTTGAAAAAGAAAATGTGGCGGTAGATTTCCCCCTCTGGGGTTTGACCCCTCTAAAGGGGTGTCGATACCGGGGTCGACCCCCTTAAGGGGTGTCGACACCAGGGTCGACCCACCCACAGGGATGTCGTTACCCCTAAGGCTGATGTGGCAGTCGGTTTCAGAGGGTCTGGCAGCTATATATATGTGGCCATTTCTCATATTTTCTTCATTGAGAATTCATGGTGGCCAAACTCTGCCAGTATCTAAACTGATCTGGATCCGTTATCTTCTTCAACTAAAGAAAATCAATTAGGGATTCATATACAAATATAGGCCGACGAAATGGGGGTTAAGTTAAGTATATCTGAGATGGGTGGGTAATATATAAATATAGGCCGACGAAACTTAACCAAATGGGGGTTATGTAATTAAAGACACCTAGTAGTATACATATCCAGTGGAAAATGATAAAGTTATGTAATTAAAGACACCTTTTTAGGGTAAGCATAACTAGTAGAAATGAATAGGGCTATGTAATTTAAGATACCTAGTGATATATATAGTCAGTGAAAACCTAGTGGGGGATACAAGACAAAGGGGAGAGCTTGTATCATATTGTGTGGGACCCGTTTCAGCCAGTAACACAGAGGTATCAAACATGTACTCCGAACTAGGTCAGAGAAGGGCACGCTTAGTGGACTGATTGTAAGAGATCCAAACGTAGAGGACAGTGTAGATATGGGGTTTCACTGATATGCAAACCACCGGGCCATGTGCGTGCATGAGTCGGGCAGAAGGGGATAAGACGACTGTGACACCTGTAGATATGGGGTTGTGCATACCAGCGAGGGGTTACCACTTTAGGATGTGATACATCCTACTGTGGGGCCGGCACAGTATTACGGAGTAGGGAGCCGATCGATTAGGGTAGTAGCTAGGGTATAATTGGACGTGTGCCTAAGTCTAACACCTTGAAGTGTAAGGGGTCATCTTCTGGTTATACTAGTAACAGTGCAGAGTAATCATTAGAAGCGTATACACCTTATCCTCTCTACCTTGTCACACCTGCCATTTATGCAGTGATCTCTCTTATCCTCTTCATATGCCTATCATGCAACTTTTATTTATTTACTTCCTAAAAGTCACTAGACTCGCCAGACTTTATGTCTGACCCTTTTGTTTCTCCTTCTTTCTTCCGTCCCCCTACCCCCCAGCCCACAAGTTCTCAGGGAGGAAACACTCAGGCTTGACCATGATTCTTCTTAATTTGCTCGAGCTGCTGATATGTATGGCTCAAACTCCTGTCCTTATTGCTATGGCTATATTTTGTTCTTGAGGAATTTTACTTCTTTTATATACTCTGATATTTTTGAATTACAAGACAGTAACTTTTATGTCATAATGGGCTTTTATGTTTCATACATGTGATGTATTTGGTCCACGGTATCTTATAATAAATAAAGTTTTTATTCCGTTGTTATTCTATATATATGTCTTGTAATATTCTGTGTCTGTTTACCTATAACGCTTCACGAAACTTAATTCATTCCCTTTGTGAGTGACATTAACGGACGTGGGGTGTCATAGGTTTATACCCATTCTGAATAATTGATTCGATGATAAGTCGACGATGAAGACGGTGGTTGAAGACCGGAGATCTTCACATCGTCTGGACGATTACTAACATGTTGGTTAGGGTGTACACCCAGGACAAGGTAATAATTGGTGATCGTCCAGTTGTACTTGGTGATCGACCGGATATGCGAGGATCTCTCTCCTATATTGGACATATGGGACGAGGAATAAGGTGCCTCCGTTTTCGTTCAGACCCAGAACGAACTTGTAAATGGATGTGTGTCTGACATTGGATTTTATTCTGTGTTGATTGATTTTTATTAAATATATTTTTTTTGGCAGTGGAGAATTTATTCTCTTGCTTAATGCCCTTCTATGAGACGTATGAGATTAGGGGTTATTATTGATGGATATCAGTCGCATGACATGAATTGTCAATGTGGCATGCTAAGATGCAAATGTAACAACCCGGATTTTCAGAACCAATTTAAAAAATTTATTTTAGCTTTTTAAATGGATTTTGAATATTTAAAATGATTTATTTTAAAAAATAACAACTAAAATTTTATTTAAATCGAAGTTAGAAGGAATAAATTTATTTTAATTATAAAGCGAGCCTGAAAAGGCGCGGAAGTTTGAAAATTCGATTTCAAATTTCAATTGAATGTACAGGATTCAAAATAAACCGAATTTCAGTAAAACCAAAAATATTCGAATATATTTAATTATATCTTTCTAACGAATGTGAAAAATCCATATTTCATAACGAGAATTGAAAGTTATGCCCAGTTTAAAATTTAAAATAGTCGCTATGGAATTTAATATAATATATAGGCCTTAAAAGTAGTCATTTTGCAAACGACCTCCGTTTTCGACGAAACCACTTTTGTTGGATCCGGAATGTCAAATTATTGCTGGATTCCAATTTTTATAATTTTTGGAATTAATATGTGAGCGTGGTGAATTTAAACGTGTTTGGCAATTTCAATTTCAATTTAATCGACTGGAAAATGACCATTTTTCAGACGATCTCCAAATCTGACGAAATTATTTTTTTTAGGACCGTATCATCAAAACATATCTACATTTCTTTTTATGGAATTTCTGGAGTCAGTATATGGCCCCGGTAAATTAAAATGTCCATTTAAATTCAATATATATGGATTTATATTTTAATTTTGATGAAAACTGAACAAAACATTAGATTTGGCTTACGAAACATATCCCATTGTGTTGGGAATGGGGGTAATTAGCTATGGCGACAGTCGTTGGGTCTCATTTGGAGTTCGTTCTGTTAAACAAGTAATTTACAGATTAAATAATAATAAAATAATTAAATTATGTATAAATTAAATAAAAAACCCTAATTCTAATTCACTTTTCTACCGCCGCCGTTCTCGGATAAACGATTTAAATTGCTCCAAATTTCACCCCTCCCTTTCTCCAAATCCATGCAACCGATTCCAACAATTTTTGAAGCAAATCAAAGAGCTCGTCGAGCTCTCTAAGGCCAACGGCGGTGATTGTCTCAAGTTCGTCCTAGTGGCCATGGTAACGCTGCAAAATCCCAGCGTTTAACTGAGTTTTGAGCGCTTAGGGTTGTTCATGTTCGTCGTGGAGGCCTGCTGGGGGGCGGCGGTGAGCTCGACGGCGTGGGAGTGTCTGACGGTCGGCCGATGGCCTGTAGCAGCGACGCGGTGGATGGAATCACGTTGAGGACATGTTGCGATCGTGGAGGCGAGAGCTTCACAATAAAATTGGCTGGGACAGAAACGAAGGACATTGAAAGTTCGAGTAGATTTAAATCCAAACCGTCCAATTAAAGACTGACGGAGTGGAAACGAATGTGACAACTCTCTCACACTAAAATTATTTTACAGTTATTATATAATATGATGCAAGCGTGGCTTAGAAGCCCCCGACACTATTTATTATACAAACCATGGTTGTTTGTTTGGATTGAATGGACTTATTTTGATGTTGATTGTATCGTGTTGAATAAAATATTTGAACAATAAAAATATCATTTTTGTTAAATGAATAAAAAATATAAAATATTTATGTGTTGAATAAAATATTTGAACAATAAAAATGTCATTTTTATTGAATGTATGGACTATTAAAAGTAGTCAAGTGTTGAAATAAAAAATTTACCGTTAAAAACATAATTTTTAACGTATATATGAATGGCATTAAATTCTCCTGAAGTGAAAATAAATATTCATTTACAAATCGAACGATTTGTTTATGTACACCCATTTAACTGACAGTGATTAGGACTGTAAATTTTACACATCGCCCCACTCCACGAATAATATTCAGCATTTGTTGGTTGAAACCCCGAACGGGTATTGGGAAGATATTTGGGTACACTAATCCCAATTGTTTAGTTATATGTCAATCGATTGGTTGACAGACTGTTGTGAGCGTTAATTATTTATATTTAATGGTTATGCAGTTATGTGATACACTCTGGATGATGGTTGATTGGTTTGATTGTTGTTATAGACATGTGTTGTATGTCCATATAAATAAAATTATATGGTAATTGATTGGGTTTGATTCTAATCCAGGAATAATGAATATTTTAAAATAGTGAATATTTTAAAATAATGAATATTTTAAAATAATATTGAGTAAAGGATTAAAAATGTGAATTTGATGCCCGATTTTGGATGAACACGAAAATATTAAAATGCGTGAAGCCGTATTGATCAGATATGCGCCATTTTGATGCGAGCGGTATTTATATGGATTTTATTCATTTTTATAATGAATATAAAAAAGAATTGACTTCGAAATTTGATGTTTTGAAAATATTATCATTTAATATTATAATGATATGGAATATTCAATTTTGATTGAAAATTGAAAATAAAGTAAAAATCATTTTAAAACGAATTTATAAACCATTTCTAAATATGTTTTAAATGGAAATCGATGAAATGTATATATTATATATTTAATGGCCTGAATAGAACGTGCCGCGCCACGACTGTTCACAAATTTCGAGCATTGACTTCGACATTACAGGAGATTCGACATCGGATTATAGGGGTGTAAATCGGTCGGACCAGACCGGACGAAGGTGTGTTCGGTTTCTGTCCTAAAAAAAATCGGATCGAACACGGACCGGACCAAATTTTTTCTCGGACAAATTTTGTTGTCCTAACTCGTGTCCTAAATAAAATCGGTCGGACACGGACATATACTTTTCGGACACGGACACGATCGGACTCAGTCGGACATGGCTATTTATATCACATTTTACTAGATTTTCTCCCAACTATACGCCGAATTACGAGTAATTCAGATGAATTCGAACGAGCCCGGACCGGACATGGTTTTTTCTCGTACGAATTTTGTTGTCCTAATTCGTGTCCTAAATGAAAATCGGACGGACTCGGACGGACGTATTTCGGTCACGGACACGAACGGACGTCGGACATTCGGACAAAATTTACAGCCCTATCGGATTATGCTAAAACTGAAAGCGTTGGGTTCGTATCGAAAAGAGCTTTCCAACAAATGTAAGAGATTTGAAATCTAATGGTTGGATTTGGAATTATGTCCAAATCAAATTTGGAAAAGGTCGTTGCAAGTGCAGTTCGATGACCGTTTATGGAAATCGACTGAAAGGGCCATAATAAAATTATTAAAAATATTAATAATTTTAGTAAAATCATAATAAATGATTTGGAAAGAATTGAGATGAAAAATTCCATCTTTGAAAAGATAAAAATATATTTTTTTATCAAAATGAACTAGTTACTAACTAGAATAAATTGGATTGAGAATGGTTTTAAAAATAAATATTATTTTCCAATGAATAAATTGGAATGGAAATAATCTTCAGATTATTTTGATATTGGATTCCGTGGTTATACGGATATTGTTATGGGAATTTGGAAGATATAGATATCGTTATTCCCAATACGATATCCGTTAGTTTCAAAATTTGATATTGAATATAAGCCGATATAATTTCTATTCGTAGTCTTGTATTTAATATTAAATTGGATTTTGGGTTTGTCGTGAACGGTATCTTCATTAACACTGTTCTTAAACCCAATTGAGAAAAGAATAAATCTTTTAATTAAGATTTAGTGAAGTTTACCAATTAATTAATATTTAATTGGAATTGAATAAAAGAATTGGATTTTTGGGTTTATCGTGAATGGTATTTTAAATAACACTTGTTCTTTAACCCAATTAACAATGAGGATATGATTTGGAATTTATAAATCTTTTAATTAAGATTTGATGAAAATTTTCCGAAGTAAAGTTTTCTAAATTAGTATATTAAATTGGAATTGAATGGAATTCGATTTGGCAATAATCGAAGTGAGCTTCTATGGAGGAAGACTGTTACTATATGTGGAATTTAAAAGGCTTTTTCGTTATTCCATTTCTATTATTGGTCGAATATGGATATTGATATCGATTATATATATTGATCAGTTTTCCGTGAAGATTCCATAATTAATGGAACGTGATTTTGCGTTTATCGTGAACTGTGTTTTAAATGACATTAGTTATCTAACCTAGTTAAAGACAGAATTATATTTCTAACATTGTATTTCGAACTGTATGGTTGATCTTTGCTAAATATATATCTGTTTGGTGGCGGAGAATTTATTCTCATGCTTAACACCCTTTCTAAGACGTATGGGCTTAGAGGTTATATATCGGCATAAATCAATAGTACAGTGTAGATTGTCGATGCGACATGTTTGTTTTCCCAAAGTTAAATAATGATTGTTCGAAGATTAAAACTAAGTAAAGTTTTAATGAATCTTTAATTTGATTGAAAAGTGATAATTTCAATTATCAAATTTGGAAAATGATCGAGAATGGAGTATCACCAGTTTTACTCCAAGCGATAGTTAAATCTTTAATTAGATTTGAACGTGAAATGGTAATTAAATTTTACCAATAACACCGTGGTGTTAGATATGGAGTATTACCAGTTTTTCTCCATGGGATGAATAGGTTGGGATTGGTAAATTAAACAAATGATTACATCGATATGGCTCGTTAATCCCGACTAGTTGGATAAACCTTAATTTGGTTTAGAATTGAAAAGATAATGAAATCTTTTGAAAGCATATCCAAAGGAAGATTAAAGAATAAATTTAAAAGAATTTATCTTTGATAAAATTAATGGGAACCTTTCACTAAAGATATGAATATTTGAATAAAAGAATATTTTGGACTGGAATGAGGCATATGTTGTGTTTTTATAGCACTTGATTATAAGATACGTGAGTTATTCGAAAAGGCCGGGTTTACACCCATTCTGAATAACTGATTCAACGATATGTCAACGATGAAGACGGTGGTTGAAGACTAGAGATATTCACATCGTTTGGATGATTACTAATGTATTGATTGGGCTGTACACCCAAGACAAGGTAATAAGTGGTGATCGTTCAGACGTACTTGGACGTCGACCGGATATGCGAGGACCTCTCTCCTATATTGGACATATGGGACGGGGTATAAGGTGCCTCTGGTTTCATTCAGACCTAGAATGAACTTGTAAATGGATGTGTGTCTGGCATTGGATTATATTCTGTGATGATTGATCTTTATTAAATATATATCTGTTTGGTGGCGGAGAATTTGTTCTCTTGCTTAACACTCTTCTTTGAGATGTACGTGCTTCGAGATTATGTATCGATAGACATCACTCGCATGGCGTGAATTGCCTGTGTGGCATGCTGAGATGCAAATGATTAAGGATTCTGTTGAAAAGCAGAGTCTTGTGGTTAATGATCAAAGCACGGCGTTATATAGCATAGATTTGTGTATGGCGTTAGTTCGCAAGCCTCACAACCCGGTGTCAACTAGTAATGGGAGAGGACCCCAGATAGGACATGCGTTTCTTTCTAGCTAGGAGTGGTGTCATGGTATGGAGCCCAGACATTTTACTCATGTGGATGTTGCTTATTGTTTGATGGATAGCGAGGTACCTCGGATACATCGGTCACTACGGGGACGATGGATGATATGGTTGACATACTGACCAGACTTACGCCCCATAGGGTAGGGAAACGTATTGTTTAGGAATTGCCAATCCTCAAACGTAAGAGAGGATCGGCCTTGGCAGATCCAAGGGGCGATGCATTCTGTTCTTGAGATATGGGCTAGATTGTCTCGAATTCAGTAAGGACGATCCCTTGCCTTGGTTCATAGATGGAATCCAATTTCCAATACGTGACATTTCAGTTTTAATTGCAGAACTAGTACGGCGACATAGTAACATGGGATACTATGTCGTCTATGATTGATACATTTATATTTGAAGTTGATTTCTTCACTTATAGTAATAATAAAAGATTTAATTTCGCGTATCAAGCATTATTTGTCTATTATAAGGTAAAACTCTATCTTTGGCTTGCGTTACATTGTGTGATGGGACCTGAGTCTTATAATAACTTCATTTTTCTACTTTAGCATTGCGTTGTTCGTTTATGCATTGGTATTCTTGAGGTTAAAACCTGTTCCATGTTATATGGCGCGGTCCCTTGATTTACTTACTTTAAAACCAAGTTAATAACTGATTTTCACCAGTCCCGTGACTGACTTGGAGTTTATTGTTTTAACCTAAACTCTGGGTGTCCCTATTTTCCACATGGGAAGCTTGTAGTTTTGGTGTTGCATATATTATTTTCCTAGGATCCTGGATTTACAGCTGAAGCTATATTCGGAAAGCTCTGTACCCGTGTATTTTTTTTTCCAGTTGTGTTATGTATTATTTTCCGCTGCTATGTAAATTATTTGATCTCAGATATTTTTCTGATATATATTATTTATTCATACTCTGTTATATTCTTGTACTCTGATGTGAATTGTTGTAATAACAATGAAATTTTCTGTCGTTTGCATTCCGATTTGTCGTGTTCTCAACATAATCCGGCCTTTTTCCTCTCTTCAGAGATCGGGGAAATTCAGGTCGCTTCAGTTGGTGTCAGAGCATTGGTTTACAGAGCTCGAGAACAAGGCACATTAGAACCAACCAAAAGAATTCATCAGATATTGGATTAGTAATATCCAATAAGAATGACTCATTAGAGAAAGAATTAGTAGTATTCTCGAAGGAGTGAAAAGAGTGTTATTTTTAAAAATCAAATTTAGTTTTAAAATTTTATATCTATTATTCATATTTGAATATTTATTTTAGACCGAATTTGGACTATCGGGTATACGAAGATTTTGAATATGTGTGTAATTAACGTGTATTCGAAGTCTCGAATTTCATGGATGGATATAGAATCACACTCTAGTCGCCTGGAGATGATTCTGATGATCATCCGGAAATCATCAGTATTTATGTTCGAGTTTCGAAAGTGTGATATCTATATATTTCCAATTGGTTGGTTTGAGAACCAAAATTAGATAGGGTTATTTATTTGTGATTTGGCATTGAAATATGATTTTTGAATATATATAAAAGTATATGTTTGAAAAGCTAATCAACTAATTGATTGTTGGTTGTGTTGTCTGATTATTAATTTAACTAATAAGATTATTGAAACAAATATGACAATGGAGGGTAAATTAGCCAAATCGAATCAAATTATTGAACTGAATTGAAAATTGTTTGAAATTGCATACATGTACACGTATATATGTGTGAACAGGTCATAGCATGGAAGCTTAGAAGAGGAATAAAATAGTATGCCCGACAAATAGGTACATGTTTACTATTTTCTTGGGTTTTGATGATTTTATGAGCCGATTGGCTAGCCGCTTGGCTTTTTCCTTTTCATTGGTGAGGGCTCTGTTAGGCAAGTTGCAGTTTTAAAGGTCTCCCCGTACAAAAGAGGTTATGGCGAAATTTTTCGAAAATTTAGGGTGTTAGCCAAAATTTTGAAGAATTTGAAAATTCTTAGAAACTGAAAAGTTGAAGAATGAAAGTTGAGTTGGTTAGTTAAACAACTTTCAGCTCCGTTCCTTTTCAAGGACGAAAAGATATTAAGTGGGGGAGATTGTAATAACCTGGATTTTGAGAACCAATTTAAAAAAAATTATTTTAGCTATTTTAATTGATTTTGAATATTTAAAATGATTTAGTTTAAATAATAACGACTAAAAATTTATTTAAATCAAAGTTAGAACAAATAAATTTATTTTAATTATAAAGCGAGCCTGAAATGGTGCAGTAGTTTGAAAATTCGATTTCAAATTTCAATTGAATGTACAGGATTCAAAATAAACTGAATTTCAGCAAACCCAGAAATATTTGAATCTGTTTAATTATATCTTTCAAACGAATATGAAAAATCCAGATTTCATACCGAGAATTGAAAGTTTTGTCCGGTTTAAAATTTAAAATAGTCGTTATTGAATTTAATATATAGGCCTTAAAAATTGTCATTTTGCAAACGACCTTCGTTTTCGACGAAACCACTTTTTTTGGATCCGAAATGTTAAATTATTGCTGGATTCCAATTTTCACAATTTTTAGAATTAATATGTGAGCGTGGTGAATTTAAACATGTTTGGCAATTTCAGTTTGAATTTAATCGAATGGAAAATGACCGTTTTTCAAATGACCTCAAATTCAACAAAATTAGTTTTGTTAGGACTATATCGTCAAAACATAGATAGATTTATTTTTCTAAAAATTTTGGAGTCAGTATGTCGCCCCATAAATTAAGATGTCCGTTTAAATTCAATATATATGGATTTATATTTTAGTTTTGATGAAAACTGATCAAAACGTTAGAATTGGCTTATGAATCATATCCCCTTGTGTTCAAAATGGGGGTAATTAGCTAGGGGCGATAGTCATTGGGTCTCGTTTGGAGTTCGTTGTGTTAAACAAGTATTTTACGGATTAAATAATAATAAAATAATTAAATTATATATAAATTAAATAAAAAAACCATACTTCTAATTTACTTTTCCGCCGCCATCGATCTCGGATAAAGTATTCAAATCGCTCCAAATTTCCCCTCCCTTTCTCCAAATCCAGTCAACCGATTCCAATAATTTTTGAAGCAAATCAAAGCGCTCACCGAGTTCTCTTAGGCCAACGGTGGTGATCGTCTCAGGTACGTCGTGGTGTCCATGGTAATGCTGCAAAGTCCCAGTGTGTAACCGTGTTTTCGATCGCCTAGGGTTGTTCGAGTTCGTCGTGGAGCTCAGCTAGGGGAGGCGGCAGTGAGCTCGACGGCGTGGCAGTGTCTGATGGTCAGCCGATGGCCTGTAGCTGCAGCGCGGTGGATGGAATCAGGTCGAGGATGTGTTTTGGGTTTCCAGTGTCAACGGGGAAGAAATAAAGGGATTTGGCAACATTAGTTTTAACATATTAAAAGGTTAATTAGATTTAATTTATAATTTAACTATCTAATTATGTAATTAAATATTCATAACATCGTAACTTTTCCGTTCAGGTCTAAATCACGCGAAGCTGGATCCGTTGCGATCGTGGAGGCGAGAGCTTCACAACAAAATTGACTGGGATAGAAACGGAGCACATTGGAAATTCGAGAAGATTTAAATCCAAACCATCCAATTAAAGACTAACGGAGTGGAAATGAATGTGAGAACTCTCTCACACTAAAAATATTTTACAGTTATCATATAATAGGATGCAGACGGGGCTTAGAAGCTCCCGACACTATTTATTGTACAAACCACGGTTGTTTGTTTGGATTGAATGGATTGTATTGTGGATGTTGATTACATTGGGTTGAATAAAATATTTGAACAATAAAAATATCATTTTTATTAAATGAATAAAATATATAAAATATTCATGTGTTGAATAAAATATTTGAATAATAAAAATATCATTTTTATTGAATGTATGGATTATTAAAAGTAGTCAAGTGTTGAAATTAAAACTTTATCGTTAAAAATATAATTTTTAACATATATATGAACGACATAAAATTCTACTAAAATGAAAATAAATATTCATTTACAAATCGAACGATTTGTTTATGTAAACCTATTTAACTAACAGTGATTGGGACGATAAATTTTACACATCGCCCAACTCCACAAATAAAATTCAGTTTTTGTTGGTTGAAACCCCTTAATCCCAATTGTTTATTTATATGTCAATCGATTGGTTGACAGACTATTGTGAGCGTTAATTATTTATATTTAATGCCTATGTAATTGTGTGATGCACTCTGGATGATGGTTGATTGGTTTTGATTGTTGTTACATTCATATGTTGTATGAAATCCATATAAATAAAATTATATGGTAATTGATTGGGTTTGATTCCAATTCAGGAATAATGAATATTTTAAAATAACAATCAGTAAAGGATTAAAAATGTGAATTTGATGTGCAATTTTGGATGAACACGAAAATATTGAAATGTGTGAAGCCGTATTGATCAGATATGTGTCATTTTGACACGACGATAATTATATCGATTTTATTCATTTTTATAACGAATATAAAAAGAATTGATTTTGAAATCTGATGTTTTGAAAATATTATCATTTAATATTATAATGATATGGAATATTCAATTTTGATTTAAAATTGAAAATGTAGTAAAAAATCATTTTAAAACAAATTTATAAACGATTTATAAAATATGTTTTAACAGAAATCGATGAAATATATATAATATATATTATATATATTTAATGGCTTGAACAGACGGTGCCACACAGCGACCGTTCGCGAATTTCGACTATTAATTTCGAATTGACATTACGGGAGATCCGACCGTCAGATTCTCCTAAAATTTGGAAAAGGTGATGCAGTTCGATGACCATTTATGGAAATCGACTGAAGGGACTTAATAAAATTATTAAAAATATTAATAATTTGTGTAAAATCATAATAAATGATTTGGAAAGTATCGGGATAAAAAAATCTATTTCTGAAAACATAAAAATATAATTTTTTTTATCAAAATGTACTAGTTATTAACTAGAATAAATTGGATTGAGAATGGTTTTAGAAATAACTAGAATTTTCCAACGAATAAATTGGAAGGAAATAATCTTCGGAAAATTTCGATATTGGATTCCGTGGTTATACGAATATTGTTATGTGAATTTGGAAGATACGGATATCGTTATTCCCAATACGATATCCGTTAGTTTCAAAATTTGATATTGAATATAAGCCGATATAATTTCTATTCAGAGTCTTGTATTTAATATTAAATTGGATTTTGGGTTTGTCGTGAATGGTGTCTTCACTAACACTGTTCTTAAACCTAATTGAGGAATGAATAAATATTTTAATTAAGATATAGTGAAGTTTACAAATTAATTAATATATAATTGGAATTGAATAAAAGAATTGGATTTTTGGGTTTATCGTGAACGGTGTTTTAAATAACTCTTGTTCTTTAATCCAATTAACAGTGAGGATATGATTTAGAATTTATAAATCTTTTAATTAAGATTTGATGAAAAATTTCCAAAGTAAAGTGTCCAATTTAATATATTAAATTGAAATTGAATGGAATTCGATTTGGTAATAATCGAACTGAGTTTCTATGGAGGAAGACTATTACTATATATGGAATTTAAAAGGCGTTGTCGTTATTCCATTTATATTATTGGTCGGATACGGAAATTGATATCGATTATATATATTGATCTGTTTTCTGTGAAGATTCCATAATTAATGGAATGTGATTTTTGGTTTATCGTGAACAGTGTTTTAAATGACATTAGTTCTTTAACCCAGTTAAAGGCAGGATTACATGTCTAACATTGTATTTCGAACTATAGGGTGTAACAACCCGAAAATCTGGGCCAGTTTAAAATTTTTATTTCGGCAATTTTAGCGAATTTTGGATATTTAAAATGAATTATTTTAAATAATATCGATGAGAAATTTATTTTGAATATAATTAGAATGTATATATTATATACGTCGTTGTTAGAATATAAATAATTATTTATAATTATAAATAGAATTGAAAATGGCGCGGTAGTTCGATAATTCGATTTCAAACTTCAATTGAATGTACCGGGTGCAAAATAAACCGGATTTTAGTGAAACCAAAAATAATAGAACCTAATTGAGAATATCTTTCCAACGAATCCAAAAAATCAAAATTTCATAGCGGGAATCAAAAGATATGTCCAATTGAAAATTCTGAATAGTCGCTATGGAATTCAGGCCCTTAAAAATGGGAATTTTGCAAACGACCTCGGAATTCGACGAAACCAGTTTTGTTGGGTCCGTGACGTCAAATTATTGCTAGATTCCAAATTTCATAATTTTTCGAATCAATATGTGAGCGTGGCAAAGGAAAACGCGTTTGACCAGTTTCAGTTGATTTTAAATCGACTGGAAATTGGCCATTTTTTCTAACGGTCTCAGAATTCGACGAAATTAGCTTTGTTAGGACCGTATCGTCAATACGAAGCTAGAAATAATTTTTCTGGAATTTTTAGAGTTAGTATGTGGCCCCGGTAATTTAAAATGTACATTTAAATTAAATATATGATGATTTATAATTTAATTTAAAGAGAAACTGTTCGTAACTGCCGAATTGGCCTACATGGCATATCCCATTGTGTTCGGAATGGGGGTAATTAGCTTGGGCTGATAGTCGTTGGGTTTGATTTGGAGATGGGATTAATAAACAACGATTTTTGAGAATTAAATAAAAATAAAACAAATAAGGGTATAAATACCTCCAACCGGTCAAACTAGGTCAAAATACCCCGTGGTCAACACCCAAATAAAATCACGCCTCCCTTTTCTGAAATCGACGCTCAGCTCCTCCGATTCTCCAACCACCGTGGTCGGTCGTAGCTCCGCCTCCTCCTTGTATTCTCCTCCTCGTCGAAGTCGTTGGCAGCTCCATCGTCGTTCAAGGATCACGCGAGCCTGAAGCCACCTCGAGACCACCAGGAGATTGCAACCCGCGAGTCCCAGCTCTGCCTTCCCTCGAGGCCCACCGGCGTCAGTCGACTGATCCTCCTCCTCGCGAACCCATCATCGGTAGCCTGCACCAACCAGTCCTCCGCCCTTTTGCTTAAATCCGCGAGCCCATCATCGGTAGCCTGCACCAACCAGTCCTCCGCCCTTCTGCTTAAATCCGCGAGCACCTCTTCTTCGATGGGTTTTCGCGAGTAATAGGAGAAGGAAGGAACGGCAGTGAGTTTTTATTTATCTTATTTAATGTAAATTAGTTAATTAATTCACAAATTAGGCAGCAATTAATTTTTACATACCATTGTTTATATATATAATGATACGAACATGATATGATAAAGATTCGACTTTTAGAAATATAAAGATTAGATTTTTATACAAAGTAAAAATTAGATTTTTCTATATTGAATAGCAAAGTAAAAATTATATTTTTCTATGATTTTTACAAAGTAGAAACTATAAAAATGTAATATTTATAGGATAGAATAGAGGAGATTTTTAAATTGAAAAAGAGGAGATTTTTAAATTGAAAAAGGGCGAGGATTTTTATATATTGAACATCGAAGTAAAAATGTGATTTTTATATATGGAACATCGAAGTAAAAATGTGATTTTTATATATGGAACATTGAAGTAAAAATGTGATTTTTATATATTAAACATCGAAGTAAAAATGTGATTTTTATATATGGAACATCGAAGTAAAAATGTGATTTTTATATATGGAACATCGAAGTAAAAATGTGATTTTTATATATTGAACATCGAAGTAAAAATGTGATTTTTATATATTAAACATCGAAGTAAAAATGTGATTTTTATATATTAAACATCGAAGTAAAAATGTGGTTTTTATATATTAAACATCGAAGTAAAAATGTGATTTTTATATATTAAACATCGAAGTAAAAATGTGATTTTTATATATGGAACATCGAAGTAAAAATGTGATTTTTTTATATGGAACATCGAAGTAAAAATGAGATTTTTATATATGGAACATCGAAGTAAAAATGTGATTTTTATATATGGAACATCGAAGTAAAAATGTGATTTTTATATATTAAACATCGAAGTAAAAATGTGATTTTTATATATTGAACATCGAAGTAAAAATGTGATTTTTATATATTGAACATCGAAGTAAAAATGTGATTTTTATATATGGAACATCGAAGTAAAAATTTGATTTTTATATATTGAATAGCGAAGTAAAAATTTGATTTTTACATATATAGAGAATACGGGCAACGAAGATGACGAAAAGGCGAGAACGACGAAGGTTTCTGCAAAAGAAGAGCCGTGGAGTTAGGATAGCTATTGGTGAGAACTTCTCACTCTTCAATTTCTTTTTCTAGTTATATATATACTAGGATGCAGACGGTGTTTAGTAGCACCCGACACCCGTCATCCACAGACCATGGATGGCTTGTTTGTTAAATTGTTTGGTTGTGTAGTTGGTTAGATAATTTGGTTTGAGTTGAATTGTTTGTTGAAATGGAATGGATTTGATTGATGTGTGAATGGCGTGGGCCTTCACTAGACCGGGGATAAGGCTAGGCCTCGTCCCGTTTCTAGTATCGTGCCGTTATGCCGCCGAAATTTTCTAAAATGAGTTAGAAAAATAAAAATATCATTTTATTGTGTAAATGAATAATAGAAATTCATGTGTTGGAATAAAATGTTTTATCGTTAAAAATATAAATTTTAACATGAATATGAATAAATGAATATTTATAAACAAATCGGCCGATTTGTTTATATACACTAATTTGAATGACATTGATTGGGTCGATAAATTTTACACATCGCCCAACTGCACAAATAAAATCTGTGTTTGTTGATTTGAAACCCCACACGGGTGTTGGGATGAAATTTGAAGTTCACTCATCCTGATTGTTTAAATATGTCGATCGATTGATTGACAGGCTGTTATAAGCGTTAGATATCTATATTTGATGCTTATACAGTGTAGTGCACTTTGGTTGATGGTTGATTATTTTTCAATGCTATTATATACATGTGTTGTATGGAATCCATATAATTAACTTTATATGGTAATTGATTGGGCCTCATTCCAATTTGAAAATTAAAGAATAATATAAAATAAAGGTTCATGTGTTGACAGTACTCATCCGTTGAGATTAGTCTTGTGTTGAACGAATTATATTTGAAATAGAATATTTGAAAATAGGAATATATGAAGCCGTGTTGATTAGAGTGACGCCATTTTGACGTGAACGATATTTATATCGATTTTATTCATTTTGAAATGAATAGAATATAAAAACGATTTCGAAATGAATAGAATATAAAAACGATTTCGAAATGAATAGAATATAAAAACGATTTCGAAATGAATAGAATATAAAAACGATTTCGAAATGAATTGAATATAAAACCAATTCGAATTGAATTGAAAACGAATTCGAATTGAAGTGAAATCAAATTGAACTGAAATTTGATTTGAATAGAAAACGAATTTGATTTCAATTGCATATATAACGAATTTGATTTGAATAGAAAATGAATTTGATTTCAATTGCATATATAACGATTTTGATTTGAATAGAAAACGAATTAGATTTCAATTGCATATATAACGAATTTGATTTGAATAGAAAACAAATTTGATTTCAATTGTATATATAACGAATTTGATTTGAATAGAAAACGAATTTGATTTCAATTGCATATATAACGAATTTGATTTGAATAGAAAACGAATTTGATTTCAATTGAAATATATAACGAATTCGAATCAAATAGAAAACCACTTTGAATTGAATCGAATTGGAAACGAATTCGAATTGAATTTAAAACGAAGTGAAATGAATTCAAATTGAATTGAAACTTGAGTTGAATAGAAATGAATTTCAAACCAAATTTATAAGGAAAGATTCAACTTTGATTTGAATTTGAAATGGAAGTTGAAAATGTTTTTGAAACGAATTCAAAACTATTTATAAAATTCGTTTTAAATAGAAATCGACGATATATATATTATATATATTATATATATTATATATATATAATATAATGGCCTGAATAGAACGCGCCGCGCCGCGGCAGTTCGTGAATTTCGACCATTTATTTCAAACGGACATTACGGGAGATCCGACCGTCGGATTCTCCTAAACCCGGAATCGTTGGGTTCGTATCGAAAAGAGCTTTCTATCGAATATTAGAAATTAGAAATCTAACGGTTGGATTTGGAATTATGTCCAAATAAAATTTGAAAAAGGTCGATGTAAGTGCAGTTCGATGACCGTTGATGGAAATCGACTGTAAGGGCCTTGATAAAATTATTAAAAATAGTAATAATTTGTGTAAAATCATAAGAAATGATTTGTGAATATTTGGGATGAAAAACTCCATATTTGAAAATATAAAAATAGATTTTTATCTGAATTAACTAGTTTGAACTAGAATTATAATTCTATTTATTTTTAGATAAATAAATTGAATTTGAAATGGTTTCGAAAATTACCAGAACTTCCAATGATTGCATTGGAATGGATTTGAATCGAAATTGTCTTCGGAATATTTCGGTTTTGGATTTCGTGATTATACAAATGTTGTTATGGAAATTTGAAAGATATAGATATATATATCGTTATTTCCAATACGATCTTTGTTAGTCGCAGAATTTGATATTGAATATAAGCCAGGATATTTTCTATTTCAGAGCCTTGTATTTAATATCAAACGTGATTTGGGTTTGTCGTGAATGGTGTCTTGACTAACACCGTTCTTGAACCCAGTGGAGAAAAGATTAAATCTTTTTATTTAGATTTAATGAAGTGTAACAATTAAATGATATTTAATTGGAATCGAAGTGATATTGATTTTTGGGTTTATCGTGGACAGTGTTTTAAATAACACTCGTTCTTTAACCCGATAATTAATGGAATATGATTTTGGGTTTATCGTGAACCGTGTTTTAAATGACACTGATTCTTTAACCCTGTTAACGATTAAAACTAAGTGGAGTTTTAATGAATCTTTAATTAGATTGAAAAGATCGAGAATGGAGTATCACCAGTTTTGCTCCAGGCGATAGTTAAATCTTTAATTAGATTTAAACGTGAAATGGTAATTAAATTTACCAATAACACCGTGGTGTTAGATATGAAGTAAGACCCGTTTTACTTCATGGGATGAATAGGTTGGGATTGGGAAATCAAAACAAATGATTACTTCGGTAAGGTTCGTTAATCCCGACTAGTTTGAATTGATATTCAAAAGTAGATTAAAGAATAAATTCTAATGATTTATCTTTGATAAAATTTATGGGAACCTTTCCCTATGAATGTGAAATTTAGAAACAAACGGTTGGTTAGCTAAGCAGAACGGTTTTCTGGATATTGATCTGATGTTGGTTTCGGCCTTCGTGGTTAATATTTGGGGAATTATTCTCTTGATTAATTTACGGTTAGTGACTGATGAATTGGAATGAGGCGTATGTTGTGTTTGTGTAACACTTATTTAAAATATACGCGAGTTATTCGGAAAGACCGGGTTTATCCCATTCTGAATAACTGATACGACGATTAGTCGAAGATGAAGACGGTGGTCGAAGACCGGAAGTCTTCACGTCGTTTGGGTGATTACTGATGATCTTGATTGGGCTGTACACCCAAGAAGATGGAAACAGTTGGTGATCGTCCAGACGTGCTTGGAGATCGATGGATATGCGGGGTACTAGGTGCCTCCGGTTTCGTTCAGACCCAGAACGGACTTGTAAATGGACTGTGTGTCTGACATTGGATTTTAGTCCGTGCGATTGATCTCTATTAAATATATATATGTTTGGCGGCGGAGAATTTATTCTCTTGCTTAACGCCCTTCTCTTAGACGTACGAGCTCGGGGGTTATATATTGATGGATATCAAACGCATGGAGTGAATTGCCTGTGTGGCATGCCTAAGTGGCAATTGATCGAGGCTTCTGTTGAAAAGCAAAGTCTTGTGGTGATGATCAAATCACGGCCTTTGTGGCGTAGCTTTGTGTAACGTTTACTTTGCGAGTTTCACACCCCGGTTGTGAACCAAAAACGGGAGAGGACCTCAGGGAGGGCATGCGTTTCTTTCTAGCTAGGGTGGTGTCAGTGACCTACCAGCCCTGACATTTATATATTTTTCACCTATGTGGTTGTTGCTGTTGCGAGGCGCCTCGGTTAGATCGGACGATCCGGGTCCGATGGAGCCATTCGTTGGCTCATTTACGCCCCAAAGGGCGGAGAAACGTATTGTTCAGGCACTATAATCCACATCGGTGGACCGGCCCTGTCGCTCCAAGGGGCAGTTGCGGCTGTTCCGGAGACATGGGCTAGATTGTCTCGAAGACGGTGAGGACGATCCCTGGCCTCGGTTCATAGATGGAAACCCAATTTCCAAATACGTGACTTTGCGATTTTGATTGTATAACCTATATATGGTGACATAGTGGTATGGGGCATTCATGCCGCCTATGATTGATACTTATGATTTGAAGTTGTTTTATACACTATACACTTATAATAGTATCAAATGATTTCTTTTAAACGTATCAAGCATTCTTGGCTATTATAAGGTAAAAACCCTATCCCCCGGCTTGCGTTGCATTGTGTGATAGGACCTGGGTCTTATAATAGCTTCATTTTCTTTATTTAGCATTGCGCTGTTGTTTTATGCACTGGTATTCTTGGGAGGAAACCCGTTCCGTGTTATACGGCGTGGTCCCTTGATTTACTTAACTTTAAAAATAAAGATTAACTGCTTTAGTTCTCACACCAGTCACATGACTGACCTGGAGTTTATTGTTTTAACCTAAACTCTGGGTGCCCCTATTTTGACACGGGCAGCTAGTAGTTTTGGTTTTGCAGATTTATATTCACAGGATCCTGGTTTACAGCTGGAATGATATCCGGAAAGCTTTGTATCCGTATATCTCTTCTAGTTGTGTATTGTATTATTTTCCGCTGCTATGTATTTAAATGTAATTTAAATCTCTGATATTTCTGTGCAATATTTATTCATTTATACTCTGTATATTCTTGTAATCTGATGCATTGTTGTAATATACAATGAAATGTTCTTTTGTATGAGTTCTGTTTTGTCGTGTTCTCAAAACAATTCGTTCTTTCTCTTCTCTTCGGAGACCGGGGAAGTTCGGGTCGCTTCATTTGGTATCAGAGCTTTGGTTTACAAAGCTCAGAGAACAAGGCACATTAGAACCATACGAAAGAATTCATCAGATATTGGATTAGTAATATCCAACGGGATGACTCGTTAGAGATGGGATCAGTAGTATCCTAGAACGAGTGTGAAGAGTATATTTTACAAATGAAAACAATTGTTTTGAAAATTTAAATCAATTATTCGTATTTGATTATTTATTTGTATTGATTAGGACAGTCCAGTATATAGAGATTTCGCATATACGTCTTGCAAACGTGTGTTCGAAATTTTAATATATTGGATAGATATAGAATCACACTCTAGTCACCCGGAGATGATTCTGATGATGAGGCCTCATCATCAGTGTTTATACTCGAGTGACGAAAGTGAGATTTCTATATATTTCCTATTGACTGGTGTGAGAACCAAAATTAGATAGGGCTTATTGTTGTGATTTGGCATCAAAAATGAGATTTTTGACTATATATCAAAGTTATGAATTTCAAATGATAATTCACTAATTGATTGATGTTTGTGTTGTTTGTTTAATTGTTTGATAATTTTGAACCATTACGCCTAATTGTATCAAATATTGAATTGTATTGAAATTTGGTCGCATTTTCTTGCATATATATGTGCTTTCATTGAACAGGTCATAGCAAGGAGGCTAGAGCAGAGAATAAAATTTGTTTGCCCGACAAATAGGTACATGTTTACATATTTCTTGGGTGATGATGATTTTATGAGCCGTATCGGCTAGCCGCTTGGCTTTTTCTTTTTCTTTTTGAGATCAGAAGGCCTATATGGCAATTTCGGGATTTTCCCGTGGCTCCCGGTGCAGGGGAGGTTATGGCGAAATTTTTCGAAAATTTAGGGTGTTAGCCAAATTTTTTAAAATTTGAAAATTCTCAGAAACTGAAAAGTTGGAGAATGGAAGCCAGATCGAGCGTAGAGTTGATTAATCAAACCACTTTCGACTTTGTTCCTTTTCGGGACGAAAAATTTTAAGTGGGGGAGATTGTAACAACCCGAAAATCTGGGCCAGTTTAAAATTTTTATTTCGGCAATTTTAGCGAATTTTGGATATTTAAAATGAATTATTTTAAATAATATCGACGAGAAATTTATTTTGAATATAATTAGAACGTATATATTATATACGTCGTTGTTAGAATATAAATAATTATTTATAATTATAAATAGAATTGAAAATGGCGCGGTAGTTCGATAATTCGATTTCAAACTTCAATTGAATGTACCGGGTGCAAAATAAACCGGATTTTAGTGAAACCAAAAATAATAGAACCTAATTGAGAATATCTTTCCAACGAATCCAAAAAATCAAAATTTCATAGCGGGAATCAAAAGATATGTCCAATTGAAAATTCTGAATAGTCGCTATGGAATTCAGGCCCTTAAAAATGGGAATTTTGCAAACGACCTTGGAATTCGACGAAACCAGTTTTGTTGGGTCCGTGACGTCAAATTATTGCTAGATTCCAAATTTCATAATTTTTCGAATCAATATGTGAGCGTGGCAAAGGAAAACGCGTTTGACCAGTTTCAGTTGATTTTAAATCGACTGGAAATTGGCCATATTTTCTAACGGTCTCAGAATTCGACGAAATTAGCTTTGTTAGGACCGCATCGTCAATACGAAGCTAGAAATAATTTTTCTGGAATTTTTAGAGTTAGTATGTGGCCCCAGTAATTTAAAATGTACGTTTAAATTAAATATATGATGATTTATAATTTAATTTAAAGAGAAACTGTTCGTAACGGCCGAATTGGCCTACATGGCATATCCCATTGTGTTCGGAATGGGGGTAATTAGCTTGGGTTGATAGTCGTTGGGTTTGATTTGGAGATGGGATTAATAAACAACGATTTTTGAGAATTAAATAAAAATAAAACAAATAAGGGTATAAATACCTCCAACCGGTCAAACTAGGTCAAAATACCCCGTGGTCAACACCCAAATAAAATCACGCCTCCCTTTTCTGAAATCGACGCTCAGCTCCTCCGATTCTCCAACCACCGTGGTCGGTCGTAGCTCTGCCTCCTCCTTGTATTCTCCTCCTCGTCGAAGTCGCTGGCAGCTCCATCGTCGTTCAAGGATCGCGCGAGCCTGAAGCCACCTCGAGACCACCCGGAGATTGCAACCCGCGAGTCCCAGCTCTGCCTTCCCTCGAGGCCCACCTGCGTCAGTCGACTGATCCTCCGCCTCGCGAACCCATCATCGGTAGCCTGCACCAACCAGTCCTCCGCCCTTCTGCTTAAATCCGCGAACCCATCATCGGTAGCCTGCACCAACCAGTCCTCCGCCCTTCTGCTTAAATCCGCGAGCACCTCTTCTTCGATGGGTTTTCGCGAGTAATAGGAGAAGGAAGGAACGGCAGTGAGTTTTTATTTATCTTATTTAATGTAAATTAGTTAATTAATTCACAAATTAGGCAGTAATTAATTTTTACATACCATTGTTTATATATATAATGATACGAACATGATATGATAAAGATTCGACTTTTAGAAATATAAAGATTCGACTTTTAGAAATATAAAGATTAGATTTTATACAAAGTAAAAATTAGATTTTTCTATATTGAATAGCAAAGTAAAAATTAGATTTTTCTATGATTTTTACATAGTAGAAACTATAAAAATGTAATCTTTATAGGATAGAAAAGAGGAAATTTTTAAATTGAAAAAGAGGAGATTTTTAAATTGAAAAAGGGCGAGGATTTTTATATATTGAACATCGAAGTAAAAATGTGATTTTTATATATGGAACATCGAAGTAAAAATGTGATTTTTATATATGGAAAATCGAAGTAAAAATGTGATTTTTATATATTAAACATCGAAGTAAAAATGTGATTTTTATATATGGAACATCAAAGTAAAAATCTGATTTTTATATATGGAACATCGAAGTAAAAATGTGATTTTTATATATGGAACATCGAAGTAAAAATGTGATTTTTATATGTGATTTTTATATATTAAACATCGAAGTAAAAATGTGATTTTTATATATTAAACATCGATGTAAAAATGTGATTTTTATATATTAAACATCGAAGTAAAAATGTGATTTTTATATATGGAACATCGAAGTAAAAATGTGATTTTTTTATATGGAACATCGAAGTAAAAATGTGATTTTTATATATGGAACATCGAAGTAAAAATGTGATTTTTATATGTGGAACATCGAAGTAAAAATGTGATTTTTATATATTAAACATCGAAGTAAAAATGTGATTTTTATATATTAAACATCGAAGTAAAAATGTGATTTTTATATATTGAACATCGAAGTAAAAATGTGATTTTTATATATTGAACATCGAAGTAAAAATGTGATTTTTATATATGGAACATCGAAGTAAAAATTTGATTTTTATATATTGAGTAGCGAAGTAAAAATTTGATTTTTACATATGTAGAGAATACGGGCAACGAAGATGACGAAAAGGCGAGAACGACGAAGGTTTCTGCAAAAGAAGAGCCGTGGAGTTAGGATAGCTATTGGTGAGAACTTCTCACTCTTCAATTTCTTTTTCTAGTTATATATATACTAGGATGCAGACGGTGTTTAGTAGCACCCGACACCCGTCATCCACAGACCATGGATGGCTTGTTTGTTAAATTGTTTGGTTGTGTAGTTGGTTAGATAATTTGGTTTGAGTTGAATTGTTTGTTGAAATGGAATAGATTTGATTGATGTGTGAATGGCGTGGGCCTTCACTAGACCGGGGATAAGGCTAGGCCTCGTCCCGTTTCTAGTATCGTGCCGTTATGCCGCCGAAATTTTCTAAAATGAGTTAGAAAAATAAAAATATCATTTTATTGTGTAAATGAATAATAGAAATTCATGTGTTGGAATAAAATGTTTTATCGTTAAAAATATAAATTTTAACGTGAATATGAATAAATGAATATTTATAAACAAATCGGCCGATTTGTTTATATACACTAATTTGAATGACATTGATTGGGTCGATAAATTTTACACATCGACCAACTGCACAAATAAAATCTGTGTTTGTTGATTTGAAACCCCACACGGGTGTTGGGATGAAATTTGAAGTTCACTCATCCTGATTGTTTAAATATGTCGATCGATTGATTGGCAGGCTGTTATAAGCGTTAGATATCTATATTTGATGCTTATATAGTGTAGTGCACTTTGGTTGATGGTTGATTATTTTTCAATGCTATTATATACATGTGTTGTATGGAATCCATATAATTAACTTTATATGGTAATTGATTGGGCCTCATTCCAATTTGAAAAATAAATAATAATATAAAATAAAGGTTCATGTGTCGATAGTACTCATCCGTTGAGATTAGTCATGTGTCGAACGAATTATATTTGAAATAGAAATATTTGAAATAGAAATATCTGAAATAGAATATTTGAAAATAGGAATATATGAAGCCTTGTTGATTAGAGTGACGCCATTTTGACGTGAACGATATTTATATCGATTTTATTCATTTTGAAATGAATAGAATATAAAAACGATTTCGAAATGAATAGAATATAAAAACGATTTCGAAATGAATAGAATATAAAAACGATTTCGAAACGAATAGAATATAAAAACGATTTCGAAATGAATTGAATATAAAACCAATTCGAATTGAATTGAAAACGAATTCGAATTGAAATCGAATTGAAGTGAAATCAAATTGAATTGAAATTTGATTTGAATAGAAAACGAATTTGATTTCAATTGCATATATAACGAATTTGATTTGAATAGAAAACGAATTTGATTTCAATTGCATATATAACGAATTTAATTTGAATAGAAAACGAATTTGATTTCAATTGCATATATAACGAATTTGATTTGAATAGAAAACGAATTTGATTTCAATTGCATATATAACGAATTTGATTTGAATAGAAAACGAATTTGATTTCAATTGAAATATATAACGAATTTGAATCAAATAGAAAACCACTTTGAATTGAATCGAATTGAAAACGAATTCGAATTGAATTTAAAACGAAGTGAAATGAATTCAAATTGAATTGAAACTTGAGTTGAATAGAAATGAATTTTAAACCGAATTTATAAGGAAAGATTCAACTTTGATTTGAATTTGAAATGGAAGTTGAAAATGTTTTTGAAACGAATTCAAAACTATTTATAAAATTCGTTTTAAATAGAAATCGACGATATACATATTATATATATTATATATAATATAATGGCCTGAATAGAACGCGCCGCGCCGCGGCAGTTCGTGAATTTCGACCATTTATTTCAAACGGACATTACGGGAGATCCGACCGTCGGATTCTCCTAAAACCGGAACCGTTGGGTTCGTATCGAAAAGAGCTTTCTAACGAATATTAGAAATTAGAAATCTAACGGTTGGATTTGGAATTATGTCCAAATCAAATTTGAAAAAGGTCGTTGTAAGTGCAGTTCGATGACCGTTGATGGAAATCGACTGTACGGGCCTTGATAAAATTATTAAAAATAGTAACAATTTGTGTAAAATCATAAGAAATGATTTGTGAAGATTTGGGATGAAAAACTCCATATTTGAAAAGATAAAAATAGATTTTTATCTGAATGAACTAGTTTGAACTAGAATTATAATTCTATTTATTTTTAGATAAATAAATTGAATTTGAAATGGTTTCGAAAATAACCAGAACTTCCAATGATTGCATTGGAATGGATTTGAATCGAAATTGTCTTCGGATATTTCGGTGTTGGATTTCGTGATTATACAAATGTTGTTATGGAAATTTGAAAGATATAGATATATATATCGTTATTTCCAATATGATCTTTGTTAGTCGCAGAATTTGATATTGAATATAAGCCAGGATATTTTCTATTTCAGAGCCTTGTATTTAATATCAAATGTGATTTGGGTTTGTCGTGAATGGTGTCTTAACTAACACCGTTCTTGAACCCTGTGGAGAAAAGATTAAATCTTTTTATTTAGATTTAATGAAGTGTAACAATTAAATGATATTTAATTGGAATCGAAGTGATATTGATTTTTGGGTTTATCGTGGACAGTGTTTTAAATAACACTCGTTCTTTAACCCGATAATTAATGGAATATGATTTTGGGTTTATCGTGAACCGTGTTTTAAATGACACTGATTCTTTAACCCAGTTAACGATTAAAACTAAGTGGAGTTTTAATGAATCTTTAATTAGATTGAAAAGATCGAGAATGGAGTATCACCAGTTTTGCTCCAGGCGATAGTTAAATCTTTAATTAGTTTAAACGTGAAATGGTAATTAAATTTACCGATAACACCGTGGTGTTAGATATGAAGTAAGACCCGTTTTACTTCATGGGATGAATAGGTTGGGATTGGGAAATCAAAACAAATGATTACTTCGGTAAGGTTCGTTAATCCCGACTAGTTTGAATTGATATTCAAAAGTAGATTAAAGAATAAATTCTAATGATTTATCTTTGATAAAATTTATGGGAACCTTTCCCTATGAATGTGAAATTTAGAAACTAACTGTTGGTTAGCTAAGCAGAACGGTTTTCTGGATATTGATCTGATGTTGGTTTCGGCCTTCGGGGTTAATATTTGGGGAATTATTCTCTTGATTAATTTACGGTTAGTGACTGATGAATTGGAATGAGGCGTATGTTGTGTTTGTGTAACACTGATTTAAAATATACGCGAGTTATTCGGAAAGACCGCGTTTATCCCATTCTGAATAACTTATACGACGATTAGTCGAAGATGAAGACGGTGGTCGAAGACCGGAAGTCTTCACGTCGTTTGGGTGATTACTGATGATCTTAATTGGGTTGTACACCCAAGAAGATGGAAACAGTTGGTGATCGTCCAGACGTGCTTGGAGATCGATGGATATGCGGGGTACTAGGTGCCTCCGGTTTCGTTCAGACCCAGAACGGACTTGTAAATGGACTGTGTGTCTGACATTGGATTTTAGTCCGTGCGATTGATCTCTATTAAATATATATCTGTTTGGCGGCGGAGAATTTATTCTCTTGCTTAACGCCCTTCTCTGAGACGTACGAGCTCAGGGGTTATATATTGATGGATATCAAACGCATGGAGTGAATTGCCTGTGTGGCATGCCTAAGTGGCAATTGATCGAGGCTTCTGTTGAAAAGAAAAGTCTTGTGGTGATGATCAAAGCACGGCCTTTGTGGTGTAGCTTTGTGTAACGTTTACTTCGCGAGTTTCGCACCCCGGTTGTGAACCAAAAACGGGAGAGGACCTCAGGGAGGGCATGTGTTTCTTTCTAGCTAGGGTGGTGTCAGTGACCTACCAGCCCTGGCATTTATATACTTTTCACCTATGTGGTTGTTGCTGTTGCGAGGCGCCTCGGTTAGATCGGACGATCCGGGTCCGATTGAGCCATTCGTTGGCTCATTTACGCCCCAAAGGGCGGAGAAACGTATTGTTCAGGCACTATAATCCACATCGGTGGACCGGCCCTGTCGCTCCAAGGGGCAGTTGCGGCTGTTCCGGAGACATGGACTAGATTGTCTCGAAGACGGTGAGGACGATCCCTGGCCTCGGTTCATAGATGGAAACCCAATTTCCAAATACGTGACTTTGCGATTTTGATTGTATAACCTATATATGGCGACATAGTGGTATGGGGCATTCATGCCGCCTATGATTGATACTTATGATTTGAAGTTGTTTTATACACTATACACTTATAATAGTATCAAATGATTTCTTTTAAACGTATCAAGCATTCTTGGCTATTATAAGGTAAAAACCCTATCCCCCGGCTTGCGTTGCATTGTGTGATAGGACCTGGGTCTTATAATAGCTTCATTTTCTTTATTTAGCATTGCGCTTTTGTTTTATGCACTGGTATTCTTGGGAGGAAACCCGTTCCGTGTTATACGGCGTGGTCCCTTGATTTACTTAACTTTAAAAATAAAGATTAACTGCTTTAGTTCTCACACCAGTCACATGACTGACCTGGAGTTTATTGTTTTAACCTAAACTCTGGGTGCCCCTATTTTGACACGGGCAGCTAGTAGTTTTGGTTTTGCAGATTTATATTCACAGGATCCTGGTTTACAGCTGGAATGATATCCGGAAAGCTTTGTATCCGTATATCTCTTCTAGTTGTGTATTGTATTATTTTCCGTTGCTATGTATTTAAATGTAATTTAAATCTGTGATATTTCTGTGTAATATTTATTCATTTATACTCTGTATATTCTTGTAATCTGATGCATTGTTGTAATATACAATGAAATGTTCTTTTGTATGAGTTATGTTTTGTCGTGTTCTCAAAACAATTCGTTCTTTCTCTTCTCTTCGGAGACCGGGGAAGTTCGTGTCGCTTCATAGGGTTATCTCTGCTAAATATATATCTGTTTGGTGGCGGGGAATTTATTCTCTTGCTTAACACCCTTCTCTGAGATGTATGAGTTAGAGGTTATATATCGGCAGAAATCATAGTACAGTGTAGACTGTCGATGTGGCATATTTGATTTCCCAAAGTTAAATAATCATTAAATAATGATTGTTGGAAGATTAAAACTAAGTAAAGTTTTAATGAATCTTTAATTTTATTGAAAAGTGATAATTTCAATTATCAAATTTGGGAAATGATCGAGAATGGAGTATCACCAGTTTTACTCCAAGCGATAGTCTAATCTTTAATTAGATTTGAACATGAAATGGTAATTAAATTTTACCAATAACACCGTGGTGTTAAATATGGAGTATTACCAGTTTTGCTCCATGGGATTAATAGGTTGGGATTGGTAAATTAAACAAATGATTACATCGGTATGGCTCGTTAATCCCGACTAGTTGGATAAACCTTAATTTGGTTTAGAATTGAAAAGATAATGAAATCTTTTGAAAGCATATCCAAAGGAAGATTAAAGAATAAATTTAAAAGAATTTATCTTTGATAAAATTAATGGGAACCTTTCACTAAAGATATGAATATTTGAATAAAAGAATATTCTGGATTGTAATGAGGCGTATGTTGTGTTTTTATAGCAGTTGATTATAAGATACGTGAGTTATTCAGAAAGGCCGGGTTTATACTCATTCTGAATAACTGAATCGATGATATGTCAACGATGAAGACAGTGGTTGAAGATCAGAGATCTTCACATCGTTTGGATGATTACTAATGTCTTGATTGGGCTGTACACCCAAGACAAGGTAATAAGTGGTGATCGTCCAGACATACTTGGAGATCGATCAGATATGCGAGGACCTCTCTTCTATGTTGGACATATGGGACGAGAAATAAGGTGCCTCCGGTTTCATTCAGACAGGGAACGGACTTGTAAATGGATATGTGTCTGACATTGGATTATATTCTGTGTTGATTGATCTCTATTAAATATATATCTATTTGGTGGCAGAGAATTTATTCTATTGCTTAACACCTTTCTCTGAGACATACAAGCTTAGAGGTTATATATCGATAGACATCAGTCGCATGGCGTGAATTGCCTATGTGGCATGCTGAGATGAAAATGGTTAATGCTTCTGTTGAAAAGCAGAGACTTGTGGTTGATGATCAAAGCACGACTTTAAGTAGCATAGCTTTGTGCATGACATTAATTCGCGAGGCTCGCACCCCGGTGTGAACCAGAAACAGGAGAGGACCCCAGGGAGGACATGTGTTTTTTTCTAGCTAGGAGTGGTGTCATGGTATGGAGCCCAGACATTTTTCTCATGTGGATGTTGCTTATTATTTAATGGATAGCGAGGTACCTCGGATATATCGGTCACAACGGAGCTGATGGATGATATGGTCCACATACTGACCAAACTTACGCCCCATAGGGCGAGGAAACGTACTGTTCAGGAATTGCCAATGGAGAAATAATTTCGCGTCTATGATTGATACATCTATATGTTTGAAGTTGATTTCTTCACTTAT
Organism: Allium sativum; assembly: GCA_030737875.1. Taxonomy (NCBI): domain Eukaryota; kingdom Viridiplantae; phylum Streptophyta; class Magnoliopsida; order Asparagales; family Amaryllidaceae; genus Allium; species Allium sativum. The sequence continues at coordinate 330,534,078 of CM060926.1, forward strand.
AGTAATAATAAAAGAAATAATTTCGCGTATCAAGCATTATTTCGCTATTATAAGGTAAACTTTATCCTCCGGCTTGCGTTGCATTGTGTGATGGGATCTGAGTCTTATAATTGTTTAATTTTTCTTCTTTAGCATTGCGTTGTTTGTTTATGCACTGGTATTCTTGGGGTAAAAATCCATTCCGTGTTATACGTCATGGTCCCTTGATTTACCTTACTTTAAAACCAAGTTAATAACTGTTTTTTTAGTCCTCACACCAGTCCCATGACTGACCTGAAGTTTATTGTTTTAACCTAAACTTTGGGTGCCCCTATTTTCAACATGGGCAGCTTGTAGGTTTGGTTTTGCAAATATTATTTTCCCCGGATCCTGGATTTACAGCTGAAGCTATATTCGGAAAGCTCTGTATCCGTGTATTTCTTTCAGTTGTGTTATGTATTATTTTCCGCTGCTATGTAAATTATTTAATCACTGATATTTTTCTGATGTATATTATTTATTCATACTCTATTATATTCTTATACTCTGATGTGAATTGTTGTAAAAACAATGAAATGTTAAGTCGTTTGCGTTCCGATTTGTCGTGTTCTCAACTCAATCCGGCCTTTTCCGTCTCTTCGGAGATCGGGGAAGTATGGGTCGCTACAGCAAATGATCAAGGCTTTTATTGCGAAGTAGAGTCTTGTGGTTGACAATCAAAGCATGGCTTTAAATGGCATAGCTTTGTGTATAGCGCTAATTCGTGAGCCTCACACCGGTATGAGTCAAAAACGTGATTGTGACTACAGGGAGTGCATGCGTTTCTTTCTAGCTAGAAGTGGTGTCATGGTATGGAGCCTAGACATTTTTACTTATGTGAATGACGGATTGCGAGGCGCCTCGGTTTGAGTCCCTAGTGGCTTTAGATATTGCTCACTACTGGCTAAGTGATAGGTCCAATAGGATCGGAAAATGTATTGTTTAGGAATAATTAATCCACTAAAGTATGTGTGGACAGGCCCTGAAGATCCAAGGGTTGCCCGCAGGTGTGATCCTGAGGCATTTGCTATAATGTCTCGAATCGGTGAGGAGCTATCCCTGGCCTCAACTCATAGATGGAAATCCAATTTCCAATACGTGACTTTTCGGTTTTACTTGTAGAACTAGTATGGCGACATAGTATATGGTAGCTATGCCGTCTATGATTGATACATTTATGTTGAAATTGTTTTTGAATCACTATAAACTTATAGTAATATCAAAGTGATTTGTTATAAACATACCAAGCATGTTTGGCTATTATAAGGGAAAACTCTATCCTCCGGCTTGCGTTGCATTGTGTGATGGGACCTGAGTCTTATAATAGCTTCGTTTTTCCAAAAAGTGTTGCGCTGTTTGTTTTATGCACTGGTATTCTTAGGAGAAAACCCATTCCGTGTTATACGGCGTGGTCCCTTGATTTACTCTGTTTTAAAGTAAAGTTTTAATAATTGAATTAGTTCTCACACAAGTCCCATGACTGACTCGGAGCTTATGGTTTCTACCTAAGCTCTGGGTGCCCATATTTTCCACACGGGCAGTCGGTAGTTTTGGTTTTGCAAATATTATTTTCCCAGGATACTGGATTTACAGCTGGAGCTATATTCGGAAAGCTTTGTATCCGTGCATCTCTTTCAGTTGTGTTATGTATTATTTTTCCGTAGCTATGTAATGTATTTTAATCTCTGATATTTTTCTGATGTATATTATTTATTCATACTCTAGAATATTCTTGTACACTGATGTATATTGTTGTAATAACATTGAAATGTTCTATTGTTTGTGTTTTGATTTGTCATGTTCTCAACTCAATCCAAGCTTTCCCGTAAGGGCGAGTTTTGGTCGTTTCATTTTGGTATCAGAGCTTTGGTTTATAAATCTCGAGAACAAGCCACATTAGAAATGAACGAAAGGATTCATCAAAGATTGGATTAGTAATATCCAATGAGAATGACTCGTTAGAGATGGGATCAGTAGTATCCTAGATTGAGTTTCAAAGAGTGTTATTTTTAAAATAAACATGAATACAAATTTTGTTTTTAAAATTCAAACCTTATCATATGTATGTGAGTATTTTATTTTAAATTGATTTTGGACTATCGGGTATATAGAGATTTTAATATACATCTGATCCACATGTATACGAAGCCTCGAATATACTGGGCAGATATAGAATCGCACTCTAGTCGTCCGGTGATGATTCTGATGATAGCTACATCATTAGAGTTTATGTTCGAGTTTCGAAAGGGGATATATGTATATTTCCATTTGATTGGTGTGAGAACCAATACTTAGCGAGGATTAATTGTTGTGATTTGGCCTTAAAAATGTAATTTTTGAGTATGTATAAAATTATATATTTGGAAAGCTAATAAACTAATTGATTGTTGGTTATGATGTTTGATTATTAGTTCAACTAATAAAAATATTGGAATAGTAAAAACCAATAAGAGAACGTAAGGTAAATTTTAGCCAAATTGAATCAAATATTGAACTAAATTGAAAATTGATTGGAATTGCATACATGTAAATATATATGTGTAAACATGTCATATCATGGAAGCTAAAAAGAGGAATAAAATTGTGTGCCCAACAAATAGGTTCATGTTTACTACATTCATTGGGTATGATGATTTTATGAGCCGATTGGCAAGTCACGTGGCTTTTTCTTTTGGATTGATGAGGGCCCTGTGAGGCAAGTTGCGGTTTTAAATATCAACCCGTACAAAGGCGGTTATGGCGAAATTTTTCGAAAATTTATGGTGTTACCCAAATTTTTGAAAAAATTCGAAAATTCTTATAAACTGAAAGTTGAAGAATGAAAGCCAGAATGAAAGTTGACTTGGTTAGTTAAACAACTTTCAGCTCCTTTCCTTTTCGAGGATGAAAATATTTTAAGTGGGGGAGATTGTAACAAGTCGGATTTTCAAAACCAATTTAAATTTTTTATTTTAGCTATTTTAATGGATTTTGGATATTTAAATGATTTATTTTAAATAATAACGAATAAAATGAAGTCAGAACGTATAAATTTATTTTAATTATAAATAGAGTTTTAAATGGCGTAGTAGTTTGAAAATTCGATTTTAAATTTCAAATGAATGTACATGATTCAAATTAAATCGGATTTCAGTAAAACCAGAAACGTTAGAATCTGTTTAACCATATCTTTCTAACGAATTCAAGAAACTAATATTTCACTTTATAAATTGTAAGCTATGCCCAGTTTAAAATTTAAAATAGTCGCTATGGAATATATATATTTTTTAATGTAATATATAGCCTTTAAAAATAGCCATTTTTAAATGACCTCTGTTTATGATGAAACCACTTTTGTTGGATTCGGAACGTCAAATTATTACTAGGTTTCAATTTTCATAATTTTTGAAACTAATATGTAAGTGTGGTGAATTTAAACGTGTTTGGTCAAATAAGTTTGAATTTAATCGACTGGAAAATGGTCATTTTTCAAACGGTCTCCAAGTTCGATGAAATCAGTTTTGTTAGGACCGTATCGTCAAAACATAGCTAGATTTATTTTTTTGGAATTTTTGGAGTCAGTATGTGGCCCCGGTAAATTAAAATGTACGTTTAAATTCAATATATATGGATTTACATTTTAATTTAAAGAAAAACTGATTGGAACGGTCTAATTGGCTTGCGAAACATATTCCATTGCATTCGGAATGGGGGTACTTTGCTAGGGACAACAGTCGTTAGGTTTGATTTGGAGTTCGTATTAATATACATGTATTTTTGGAAATTAAATAGTATAAATAAAAATCCGGCCAATAAAATTCATTACAAAAATCCTAATTTCAATTACCTAAAATCGCTCTGCTCCCAGCGATGAAAGACGGAAGTTTTTCGAAACTTCTATCCCTGATTACTTTGAATCGATGCAAAATTAAGAGCTCGTTCTTTAGTGAATTTTGTAGAGCTCCCTTCCCTCTACAAATCCATACCACCCGGGTCATTTATCGTTGAGGAAATTGCATGTTATCAGCGTTCAAAGGCGCGAAGTTTGAGTGTGATTTCCACGTGACTGGGGGTGCGAGTGAGTTGCGGTGGCGGCTTTGGGTAGCGGTGGCGGCGGCGCGTCAGGTGATGGTCAGCGATAGGGGTTTGGTCCCCTCCAGTGGTGGCAGCGGCGAAATACTAGTTCGAAGCTGTGATAAAAACCGTCGGCCTGTGTAAAAGGAGGAAGAAAGGTTTAATTTGAAATTAATTAATTCATTAATTACACTATAAATTATCCAATGTATGTAACGTTGTAACTTCTCTATACGAGGTCCAAATCACGCGGTAGATCCATTGTGATCGTGGATTTGAGAGCTTCACAACAATACTAACTGGGTCCAGTTTGGAGCTTGTTAGAATTAGCAGTAGATTTAAATCCAAACCGTCCAATAAAGACTTGCGGATTAGATCCCAAAGTGAGAACATCTTCTCACTCAAATTATTTTACATTTAAATATATCCTAGGTTGCAAACGGGGCTTAGTAGCTCCGGACACTATTTATTGTACAAACCATGGTTGTTTGTTTGGATTGTGTTGTGGAAATTTGGATTGTGGTTGTAAAATTGATTGTGGAATTGTTTGGATGGATTGTGATTGATGTGTATGGCGCGAGCCAGTATCAGGAGAGGGTTAATGCTAGATATTACTCTGGTTCTAATATTGCGCCGTTATAATCCCGAAATTTTCTGAAATAAACTAAATAAAATATTCATGTGTTGAATAATGTTTGAACAATAAAAATATCATTTTTATTGTATGACTAAACTAAATAAAATATTCATGTGTTGAATAAAATGTTTGAACAATAAAAATATCATTTTTATTGTATGAATGAACTAAATAAAATATTCATATGTTGATTAAAATGTTCGAACAATAAAAATATCATTTTTATTGTATGAATGAACTAAATAAAATATTCACGTGCTGAATAAAATGTTTGAACAATAAAAATATCATTTTTATTATATGAATGAACTTAATAAAATATTCATGTGTAGAATAAAATGTTTGAACAATAAAAACATTATTTTTATTGAATGTATGAACTATATAAAATAGTCAAGTGTTGAAATAGATATTTTATCGTTAAAAATTAGTATACGTGAACGACGTAAAATTCCCCTGAAATAAATATTCATTTACAAATCGGACTATTTGTTTATGTACACCCATTTAACTGACATTGATTGGAACGATAAATTTTACACATTGCCCAACTACACAAATAATATTCAGTATTTGTTGGTTAAAACACCACACGGGTATTTGGATGATATTCGACGTACACTAATCCCAATTGTTTAGTTGTATATCAATCGATGGGTTGACAGACTGTGGTAAGCGTTAATTATTTATACTTATTGCTTATGCAGTTGTGTAATTCACTCTAATGATGGATGAATTGTTATCATTGTTGTTGTATACATGTGTTTTATGAAAATCCATATAAATAACATTATATGGTAATTGATTGGGTCTGATACCAATTTTGAAAGAACGAATATTTTAAAATAACGAATATTTTAAAATAATATTTATTAAAGGATTAAAATGTGAGTTTGATATCCAATTTTGGATGGACATGTAAATATTGAAATATATGAAGCCGTATTGATTAGATATGCGCTATTTTAACACGAATGAATTTTATATCGATTTAATTAATTTTTATAATGAATATGGAAAAGGAAAAGATTTCAAACTTTGATATTTTGAAAATATTATCATTTAAATATTATAATGATAAGGAGTATTCAGTTTTGACTTAAGATTGAAATGAAAGTGGGAATCGTTTTTAAAACGAATTTATAAAATACGTTTTGAACAAAAAATGTTATATATATATATATATATATATATTAATGGCTTGAATAGAACGCGTCGTGGCGCGACCGTTTGCGAATTTTGACCATTGACTTCGAACTGACATTACGGGAGATCCGACAGTCGGATTCTCCTAATACCAGATCCATTGGGTTTGTATCGAAAACAGCTTTCCAATGAATATAAGAGATTTAAATTTGAACAGTTGGATTTGGATTTATGTCCAAACCAAATTTGAAAAAGGTCGCTATGGATGTAGTTCGGTGGCCGTTATTGAAAACCGACTGTACGGTCCTTGATAAAATTATTAAAAATATAAATAATTTGTCTAAAATCATAATAAATGGTTTAGACAGAATTTGGATGAAAAATTCCACGTTAGTAAAGATAAAAATACATTTTTATCAAAATGAACTAGTTATTAACTAGAAAGGTAATCCAACGTTTTTAAATAAATAAATTGGATTTGTGAATGGTTTTAATATAACCAGAATTTTCTAATGTATGAGTTGGAATGGATTTGAATAGAAATCATCTTCGGGATTTCGATATTGGATTCCGTTACTATATGGATATTGTAGAGGAATTTGGAAGATATATATATATATCGTTATTCTCCATATGATAAGTATTGGTTTCAGAATTTGATATTGAATATAAGCCGATATAATTTCTGTTTAGAGTCTTATTTTTTTAATATCAATTGGATTTAGGGTTTTTCGTGAATGGTGTCTTAAATAACATTGTTCCTAAACCCCGTTGTGAAAAGAACAAATCTTTTAATTAAGATTAATGAGAATTTTCCAAAGCAAAGTTTTTCAATTTAATATATTAAATTGGAATTGAATGGAATTCGATTTAGTGATAATCGAAGTGAGCTTCTGTGGAGGAAGACTATTACTATATATGGAATTTAAAAGGCTTAGTTGTTATTCCATTTATATTATTAGTCAGATACAGAAATTGATATTGATTATATATTGATTTGTTTTCCATGAAGATTCCATAGTTAATGGAACGTGATTTTGGTTTTATCATGAACTGTGTTTTAAATGACATTAGTTTTGTAACCCAGTTAAAGACAGGATTACATGTCTAACATTGTATTTCGAACTATGTTGTTGATCTATGCTAAATATAAATGTGTTTGGTGGCGGAGAATTTATTCTCTTCCTTAACACCCTTCTCTTAGACGTATGAGCTTAGAGGTTATATATCGATAGAAATCAATGGTACCACTGTAGATTACCAATGTGGCATGTGTGATTTTCCAAAGTTAAATAATCATTAGATAATGATTTTGGAGGATTAAAACTAAGTGGAGTTTTAATGAATCTTTAATTAGATTGAAATGAGAATGTGATAATTTAATTTATTAAATTAGGGAAATGATCGAGAATGGAGTTCCACCAGTTTTACTCCAGGCGATAGTTAAATCTTTAATTAGATTTGAACAGGAAATGTAATTAATTTTACTGATAACACCGTGATGTTAGATATGGAGTATTACCAGTTTTGCTCCATGGGATGTATAAGTTGGGATTGGGAAATAAAACAAATGATTACTTCGGTAAGGTGCGCTAATCCCGACTAGTTTTGAAAACCTTAATTTGGTTTCAATTGTGAAAAGAATATTTGAATAAAAGAATATTCTGGATTGGAATGAGGCGTATGTTGTTTTTTATAGCACCTGATTATCAGATACGTGAATTATTCGGAAAGGCAGGGTTCATACCCTTTCTGAATAATTGTTTCGACGATAAGTCGACGATGAAGAAGGTGGTTGAAGACCGGAGATCTTCACATCGTTTGGATGATTACTGATGTCTTGATTGGGATGTACACCCAGGACAAGGTAATAAGTGGTGATCGTCCAGACGTACTGGAGATCGATCAGAGATGCGAGGACCTCTCTTCTATGTTGGACATATGGGACGAGAAATAAGGTGCCTCCGGTTTCATTCAGACAGGGAACGGACTTGTAAATGGATGTGTGTATGACATTGGATTTTATTCTGTGTTGATTGATTTATATTAAATATATATCTGCTTGGCGACAGAGAATTTATTCTCTTGCTTAACGCCCTTCTCTGAGATGTAAGAGCTTAGAGGTTATATATTGATGGATATCAGTCGCATGGTATGAATTGTCAATGTGGCATGCTGAGATGCAAACGATCAAGGCTTTTGTTGAGAAGCGGAGTCTTGTGGTTGATGATCAAAGCACGACTTTAAATAGCATAGCTTTGTGTATAGCGTTAATTCGCGACCCTCACACCCGGTATGAGTCAAAAACGGGATCGTGATTGCAGGGAGTACATGCGTTTCTTTCTAGCTAGAAGTGGTGTCATGGTATGGAGCCAAGACATTTTTACTTATGTGGATGATGGAATGCGAGGCACCTCGGTTTGAGTCCCTAGTGGCTCTAGATATTGGTTGCTACTGGCCAAGTGATAGGTCCGATGGGACCGGGAAACGTATTTGTAACGACCCGCATTCTACGTATCATAGGATCGTAGAATATTTATTTCTTTCACTCACGAAGTCGTATGGTCATGTAACTTTGGGAGACGACTATTGGGGTCATTTCCCATGTTCGTGATTTTTGTCGATTTTTAAATGTCCATTTTACCCCTAGTTGGCACTGTTTTGGCCATAACTTTTGACTGGAAGGGAATTTTGACCTGAAACCACTTCCATTGGCTCCGGATGATGGTTTACAATTCCGTAGTGTGGTCACATTAGCCAAACGGACTCACCGTTTAGGAGATATGGCTGAAACAAGTTTTAGATGGTGAAAAACAACTTAATTGGGCTTAACCGGGTAATTAGCAGCTAGGCCCAAAGGGGATTTCGGGATTGGAGATGTATAGGGGCTGATTAGGGTTAGAAAACATTTCTTTCAGCCGCCACTTTCATTCTTGGAACCCTAGCAATGGCCTCTAACACCCAAATCACCTTCTAATCACTTTCTAATCAAGTTTTGGCTTATTCTACATCAAATTAAGGAGAGAAAACACGAAAGCAAGGTTAGAGCTGCTGTTAGACACCAGTATTCACCCAAATCAGCGAGGTTTCAGTTCTGAGAATTTTATTTGTGGCCAAGGTGAGTGATTAGCATTGTTTTGACACTAATTACAGTTAATTAAGGGTAATTAGTGAAGATTAGCGAATTTATACACTAATAAATTCTGGAAAAATATCTATAAATTCGAAAATAATATTTTATGCCTCTGGTAGAAATTTGGTTTAATTTGGTTAAGTGTTAACCCTATGATTAGTTTTGTTTAAACATGCTTAAGGGAAAATATGGGGTTTTGGGTATATTTGATCCATTTTGACATGTAAATTCATTGTTTTGGTGTTTGTGGTTAGTTTTCTATGTTGCTATGACTGTTTGGAATGATTTGCGGTTGATTAGAATAGTTAGATTGGTCGAAAACATCGTCGAATGGCGTAAACAAGTTGCTGGAAAAAGCTGCAGAAAGTTGTGCAAGGTTTCGGATCAGATCGGGTATGAGGTCGGATCGGGTAGGGAGCTGGGCAAGGGATCCGACCCGAACTGGAATCTGGCGCAAAAGAAGTTTGGCAAGAAGGAAGGCCACTGCTTCGAGTTGGAGTTGGACAGAGGATCGGATCGGAGCCATGGAGCAGGATCAGATCGGAGTAGGCTAGGGAGCGAGATCGGATCGGAGCTATGGAGCAGGATCGGATCGGTGCTGTGGAGCAGGATCGGATCGGAGCTACGGAGCAGGATCGGATCGGCCAGACGAGGCACAAGAGCTGGAGCACGAACTGAATGGGTGATGGCAACCCGACCCGACCCGAAGTGGAACACCCGACCCGAACCGATGCAACGCTGTGAACCCGAACCGAACTGAACGGGGAGACTGGGGATGATTCATCCGAACCGAACCGATTGAAACAGATGGGGCCAAGCCGAATTGAACTTCCACCTCTTCTATGCGACGAATCTTTTGAAGACCAACTCCAATTCGATCAAAACCCGAGATGCAAAGGTAGTCTAGTATGGGAAGTTAGAGCTCAGGATCCAGTTGGGAACCAATGAGTTCGCTTCATGATTGGGCTTTGCTGCGGGAAGTGTGCCAAGGGGCTATCGATGTCTATGACTTTGGATCACTATGTATGGGAAGTACGTGAACGGATTCAAGGCCACAGTGGCCTAGGTACGACTAATGGGCTATAAACCAATGAAGTGGGGTCATTTGTAAAGATTTGGTCATGACTCCATGTGGTAAGCTTGGTAGTAGCAGTAGTTGTACAAGTTGAACACCGTCACTACTTCGATGGGTCTAGTGATTGACAGATGTGGACATCGTACGCTTTACGCACTGAGTGAGAGATGTGAGGATGGTTGTTATGGATGATTTGTTTGCTATCATTATGACATGCACACCCCCACCCCCGTATTCTTTACACTTGGTATCAGAGCTCTAGGTTGCATAGTTAACCTAGGGAAGTTATCAGGGAGAGATAATATACGTATACGAGAGAGCGTATTTGTGATTACTTTGGTTTTTAAAAGCTATATATGTATATACTATTAGTAGTATAAGGGTGAAGTCATACTGCACTAGCACCACTATGGGGTCGTTAAATCGTTTCCTTTTACAGATTGACGATGAGCCGATATACTAGAGGTGCTGGTAGGGGAGCCAATAATGGGAATGTTGCTGACATGAGGACGATGTTTACTGACCTCATGAGAGAGATGCTTAGGGATGTTCTGAGGGAAGCTCCCAATGGTGGAAATGGTGGTGGTCCAATAGTGCAGGCGCCGAGAGTCGACTTCGCCAAGCTGAATAAGGATTATACTAGTCTTGGTGGGAAGCCGTTCCACGGAACGGAGTCGGCTACGGATGTTCAGGATTGGTTAGATAGTTGCGAACGTATCTTCGAGATTTGGGTATCGAGGATGCGATGAAGAGAAAGATAGCGTCCCGTCAGCTGCAAGGGCGGGCAATTAATTGGTGGAATGCTATAAAGGCAGCTACTCCTGAAGATCAGATTACTTGGGAGCAATTTAAGGTTCGCTTTAGCGAGAAGTTCATTCCAGCTGCTCAGAAGTCAGTGATGTTTAAGAAATTCTTGGAGCTCAAGCAGAATGGCAGAGCTGTCTCGGAGTATATTGCTGAATTCGATACTTTGTCGAAGTATGGGTTATCTCTTATTGATACTGCCGAGAAGAAGAATGAGAAATTCATAACTGGTTTGGATCAGTACTTGGGGGAAAGGCTTATTAACCACATCGATGAGACGTTTGAATCGATTGTAGGGAAAGCATTGAGATCAGAAAGTCTCTACCCTAAGCCGAAGAATGAGGTTGCATCTGCAGAGGAGCCAAAGCCACAAGCAAGTGGTGGAGGCAAGGGTGGTTCCCAGAATAAGAGAAAGCAGAGTCAGACTAAGGATGGTCAGAAGAAAAAGAATAAGCAAGATGTTGAGTGCTTCAGCTGTGGTAAGAAGGGCTATTATGCTAGTAATTGTCGGGCCAAGCCAGTGGATAGGAAGTGCTTCAACTATGGCCAAATGGGTCATCACTAGGACAAGTGTCCACAACCCCCCAAAGAAAAGCAAATGGTGAAAGCATATGCCCTTAATGTTATTCCTTCTTCATCAAATGCCCCAGCTGCGGCGGAGAAAGGAAAGAATGTCATCATTCAAGGTATGCTTTCTGTTTATGATGTTCCTGTTAGAGTTTTGTTTGATACCGGAGCTTCTAGTTCTTTCATATCTAGTGACTTGGTAGATAGGTTGGGATTGGAGCCCGAGATTGTCGATAGACCTTTAGTAGTGACGAACCCGATTAGTGGCTCGGCTAGCCTTAGCATGATTTGTCGTAATGTGGTCTTATCGAGTCATGGATGCATGTTTGTTTGTGATTGCTTTGTTTTGGGCTTTACTGGGTTTGGCATTATTTTGGGAGTAGATTGGCTCCAAAGATACGGGGTGGTGGTAGACTGTGAGGGCTTTTTGGTGACAGCTAGAGCGGATGATGGGCGGAGGATAGTGTTTGGTGGTCTACCCAGTGAGGGGGTATTGACTAGTTTTTTAAACTCCCTCGATATTCCGCATAGTGAGTTGTCAGGTTTGCCCGTGGTTGGCCAGTATCCGGATGTTTTCGAAGAAGTGACCGGGCTTCCACCACATCGAGAGATTGAGTTCCGTATTGATTTGGTGAAAGATGCCAGACCTATAGTGATGCCACTTCGTCGTATGGCACCAAGGGAGCAGCGAGAGCTCGAGGTGCAAGTCAGCGATCTTTTGAAGAAGGGATTTATCAGAAGGAGTGTTTCTGAATGGGGAGCACCAGTTGTGTTTGCTACCAAGGCGGATGGTTCCCTTCGTTTGTGTGTAGACTACCGCGAGTTGAATAAAGTGACGAGGAAGAACAAGTATCCTCTACCGCGGATAGATGATTTGTTCGATCAGTTGGGTGGCGCGAGAGTATTCTCTCAGTTAGATCTCGCGACAGGTTTTCATCAGCTTAGAGTGGAAGTTGAGAGTATAGCTAAAACGGCATTTCGGGCGCCGTCTGGATTTTATGAGTGGTTGGTCATGCCATTCGGGCTGACCAATGCCCCAGCATATTTTGTGGATCTTATGAATAGGGTATTCAGAGATCAGTTGAATAAGTTTGTCCTTGTGTTCATTGATGATATTCTGGTCTATTCGAGGACAGGGGAAGAACACAAGGAACATTTAAGAATAGTGATGGAGGTGTTGAGAAAACACCAATTGAAAGCAAAGTTTTCTAAGTGTCACTTCTGGAGGAGGGAAGTATGGTTCTTGGGTCATGTTGTTTCCGAGAATGGTATTGCCATGGACCCGGCGAACGTGGCTACGGTACAGGATTGGCCCACGCCCAAGAATGCAACAGATGTAAGAAGTTTCTTGGGGTTAGCTGGATATTATCGTAAGTTTATCCAAGGTTTCTCCAAGATAGCAGCACCATTGACCCAGTTGACCAAGAAGAATCAAGCTTTTGTCTGGGATGAAAGGTGCGAGAATGCATTCAAGAGTCTGAAGGACAAGTTGACATGCGCACCAGTGTTAGTCATTCCTAAGGGGAATGAAGAGATGACGGTATACACGGATGCATGTGGTACCGGACTGGGTGCTGTATTGATGCAAGGCGGTAGGGTTGTAGCTTATGCAAGTCGGCATTTGAAACTGCACGAGAGAAGATACCCTACCCATGATTTGGAATTGGCAGCGATCGTGTTCGCGTTAAAAATGTGGAGACACTATCTCTTGGGAGAAAGATTTGAGCTGTTTACAGATCATAAGTCATTGAAGTATCTCTTCTCCCAGAAGGATCTAAATCTCCGGCAACAAAGGTGGTTAGAATTCTTGGCTTCCTATGATTTTGACATCGCATATACACCGGGAAAGGGCAATGCGGTGGCTGATGCATTGAGTAGGAGACATGCCAGTTTATGGGCTATGTTTCTAGAATGGAAGCAACTAGAGTACGTCGCTGGGTATGATTTCAGACCAAAGTGCGAATTGGATCCAGAAATGTTAGCAAGTTTGACGATCAGACCCACTTTGATTGAGCGGATCGGCTCTAGTCAGAGGGACGATCCTAACCTATTGGAAATCATCTCCAAGTAAGAGATGGGTATCGATGAGGAGATGAACAAGTATGGGCTTGATCGAGATGGATGGCTTAGAAAGAATGGAAAGATTGTTGTACCCAATGTCAATGGATTGAGAGATGAAGTGCTTAGAGAATGTCATCACTCAAAACTGACTATACACCCCGGTGGTAACAAGATGTATTGAGATATGAAGCAGACTTACTACTGGGAAGGGATGAAAAGAGACATTGGGAGGTTTATATCCAAATGCATGAATTGCCAGCTAGTTAAAGCCGAGCAAAAGAATCCTAGTGGGTTGTTGCAACCATTAAAATTCCCGAATGGAAATGGGAGCAAGTCTCGATGGATTTCATCGATGGTTTACCAAGGACTAGATCGGGACATGATAGCATTTGGGTAATTGTGGATCGATTGACTAAGAGTGCAAGATTTATACCAGTCAAATCGACCAGAACGACGGCTAAGTTAGCAGAATTGTATATGAAGTGGGTAGTGAGATTTCATGGGGTACCTAAAAGCATTGTGAGTGACCGAGACCCGTTGTTCACTAGTGGGTTTTGGAAGAGCTTACAAGAGGCTCTAAGGTCAGAGTTACATCTCAGTACCGCATATCATCCTCAGACCGACGGTCAGACGGAGAGGGTGAATCGTATTTTGGAAGATCTCTTGAGAGCATGTATATTGGATTTTGGTGGATCATGGGATGACCATTTGCATCTAGTAGAGTTTGCATATAATAATAGCTACCAATCCAGTATCGGTATGGCTCCGTTTGAAGCTTTGTACGGAAGACCGTGCAACTCACCATCCTATTGGATAGAGACTGGCGAGAAGTTTATGCTTGGACCAGATGTGGTGAGGGAAACTTCAGATAAGATCAAGATCATTCAGCAACGAATAAAGGCTGCCCAAGATAGGCAGAAGAGTTATGCTGATAAGAGGAGAAGAGACTTAAAATTCTCCATTGGTGACTTGGTGTTTGTCAAGATTTCTCCGTTGAAGAGCGTGATACGATTTGGCAGGAGAGGCAAGTTGGCACCAAGATTTGTTGGCCCATTCTATGTTCTTGAACCAGTCGGGAATTTGGCATATAGAGTTGGCTTACCAGAGAAGATGACAGGAGTTCACAACGTATTTCATGTTTCCCAACTAAGGAAGTTCGTTCACGACCCAAATATGACTATTTCACCTGACCAGTTAGAGGACTTCGAAGTAGAACCCGAGGCGGTTGGGAACCGCAAGCCGACCCGTATTGTCAAGCACGATACGAAGCAACTTCGAAGGAAGGCGGTGAGGCTAGTCAAGGTTCAGTGGGGCGAGGACGAGAATGATTGCACTTAGGAGACAGAGGAGAACATTAGGAAGACATATCCAGAACTCTCTTCCTGGTAAGATTTTGACTTCGATTTAGTTTTCCGCATGCTAGGATAGGCTTGCTTGTTTTGCATGTTTGATTGTTGTATGTGGCTGTTAGGCATGCGGGATCCTTTGTATGTTTTGGGTTAAGGAATTTCGGGGACGAAATTTCTTAAGGGGGGGAGAGTGTAACGACCTGCATTCTACGTATCATAGGATCGTAGAATTTTTATTTCTTTCACTCACAAAGTCGTATGGCCATGTAACTTTGGGAGACGACTATTGGGGTCATTTCCCATGTTCGTGATTTTTGTTGATTTTTAAATGACCATTTGACCCCTAGTTGGCACTGTTTTGGCCATAACTTTTGATTGGAAGGCAATTTTGACCTGAAACCACTTCCATTGGCTCCGGATGATGGTTTACAATTCCGTAGAGTGGTCACATTAGCCAAACGGGCTCACCGTTTAGGAGATATGGCTGAAACAAGTTTCAGATGGTGAAAAATAGCTTAATTGGGCTTAACAGGGTAATTAGCAGCTAGGCCCAAAGGGGATTTCGGAATTGGAGATGTATAGGGGCTGATTAGGGTTAGAAAACATTTCTTTCAGCCGCCACTTTCATTCTTGGAACCCTAGCAATGGCCTCCAACACCCAAATCACCTTCTAACCACTTTCTACTCAAGTTTTGGCTTAATCTACATCAAATTAAGGAGAGAAAACACGAAAGAAAGGTTAGAGCTGCTGTTAGACACCAGTATTCACCCAAATCAGCGAGGTTTCAGTTCTGAGAATTTTATTTGTGGCCAAGGTGAGTGATTAGCATTGTTTTGACACTAATTACAGTTAATTAAGGGTAATTAGTGAAGATTAGCGAATTTATACACTAATAAATTCTGGAAAAATATCTATAAATTCGAAAATAATATTTTATGCCTCTGGTAGAAATTTGGTTTAATTTGGTTACGTTTCGTTAACCCTATGATTAGTTTTGTTCAAACATGATTAAGGGAAAATATGGGGTATTGGGTATGTTTGATCCATTTTGACATGTAAATTCATTGTTTTGGTGTTTGTGGTTAGTTTTCTAAGTTGCTATGACTGTTTGGAATGATCTATGGTTGATTAGAATAGTTAGATTGGTCGAAAACGTCGTCGAATGGCGTAAACAAGTTGCTGGAAAAAGTTGCAGAAAGTTGTGCATGGTTTCGGATCGGATCGGGTATGGGCTCGGATCGGGTAGGGAGCTGGGCAAGGGATCCGACCCGAACTGGAAAAAGAAGTTTGGCAAGAAGGAAGGCCACTGCTTCGAGTTGGAGTTGGACAGAGGATCGGATCGGAGCCATGGAGTAGGATCAGATCGGAGTAGGCTAGGGAGCGAGATCGGATCGGAGGAGGCAAGCGAGGGGGATCGGATCGGAGCTATGGAGCAGGATCGGATCGGAGTTGTGGAGCAGGATCGGATCGGAGCTACGGAGCAGGATCGGATCGGCCAGACAAGGCACAGGAGCTGGAGAACGAACTGAATGGGGGATGGCAACCCGACCCGACCCGAAGTGGAACACCCGACCCGAACCGATGCAACGCTGTGAACCCGAACCGAACTGAACGGGGAGACTGGGGATGATTCATCCGAACCGAACTGATTGAAACAGATGGGGCCAAGCCGAATTGAACTTCCACCTCTTCTATGCGACGACTCTTTTGAAGACCAACTCCAATTCGATCAAAACCCGAGATGCAAAGGTAGTCCAGTATGGGAAGTTAGAGCTCAGGATCCAGTTGGGAACCAATGAATTCGCTTCATGATTGGGCTTTGCTGCGGGACGTGTGCCAAGGGGCTATCGATGTCTATGACTTTGGATCACTATGTATGGAAAGTACGTGAATGGATTCAGGGCCACAGTGGCCTAGGTACGACTAAAGGGCTATAAACCAATGAAGTGGGGTCATTTGTAAAGATTTGGTCATGACTCCATGTGGTAAGCTTGGTAGTAGCAGTAGTTGTACAAGTTGAACACCGTCACTACTTCGATGGGTCTAGTGATTGACAGTGGTGGACATCGTAAGCTTTACTCACTGAGTGAGAGATGTGAGGATGGTTGCTATGGATGATTTGTTTGCTATCATTATGACATGCACACCCCACCCCCGTATTCTTTACAGTATTGTTCAGGAATAATTAATCCACTAAAGTATGTGTGGACTGGCCTTGAAGATCCAACGGTTGCCCATAGGTGTGATCCTGAGGCATTTGTTAAAGTGTTTTAAATTGGTGAGGAGCCATCCCTGGCCTCGATTCATAGATGGAAATCCAATTTCCAATATGTGACTTTTCGGTTTTAGTTGTAGAACTAGTTTGGCGACATAGTATATGGTAGCTATGCCATCTATGATTGATACATTTATGTTGAAATTGTTTTTAAATCACTATACAATTATAGTAATATCAAAATGATTTGTTTTAAATGTACCAAGCATGTTTGGCTACTATAAGGGAAAACTCTTTACTCCGGCTTGCGTTGTATTATGTGATGGGACCTGAGTCTTATAATAGCTTCATTTTTCAAAAAAGCATTGCGCTGTTTATTTTATGCACTGGTATTCTTGGTAGAAACATGTTCCGTGTTATACGGCGTGGTCCCTTGATTTACTCTATTTTAAAGTAAATTTTTAATAACTGTTTTAGTTCTCACACCAGTCCCATGACTAACTCGGATTTTATTGTTTCTACCTAAACTCTGGTTGCCCATATTTTCCACACGGGCAGTCGATACTTTTGGTTTTGCAAATATTATTTTCCCAAGATCCTGGATTTACAGCTGGAGCTATATTCAGAATGCTTTGTATCTGTGTATCTTATTTCAGTTGTGTTATGTATTATTTTTCCGCTGCTATGTAATGTATTTTAATCTCCGGTATTTTTCTGATGTGTATTATGTGTTCATCTCTGGAATATTCTGGTACACTAATGTAAATTGCTGTAATAACAATGAAATGTTCTATTGTTTGTGTTTTAATTTGTCGTGTTCTCAACTCAATATGGGCTTTCCCATAAGGGGAATTTGGGTAATTTCATCAGCTTTGGTTGATCGCCCAAAACATAATTTTTAGGTAGACATCTTATGTTAATTATATCTCTTATATAACTCTTGGACAACATGATGAACAATTTTGTATGTCCAACATCCATATCTAATCATGCCTTGAGTTAGCTTTGGCTAATCGCCTAAAACACATTTTTTTTAGGTATGCATCTTTTGTATATTATATCTCTTATATAACTCATGGATATCATGATGAACAATTTTGTTCATTTAAATATTAAATATTGCATGCTCCTTGTCTCTAAGGCCATAATTCAATTATGCAACCTAGTTAAGTCAGACCCAATATTACATTGGAGTATCACATTTACTCCATCGCATATAACCAAAATAAAAGCTGCACAATGCTTTGGCATTACCTACATCTAGCGATTCTGGTATTGACGAGTGTATATATTGGAAGATGTCACCATGACTTAATATAAATAATTGGTTTGAAGGATTTTATAACTTGAAATGACACTCAATATTCATGTATTATATATATTGAGTTTATAAAATTATTTATATGTACATATGCCTACTATAGGCTTTTGAACATTTCAAATATAATCACTATTTTCTTTGTACAAACTTTTGTAAATGTCAAATAAGTGATCAGAACATTTATAAGACTCAAGGGGGATATGTTCATATTATATAAAAAATTCACAGGCCATGATGTATTGTGCAAATACCTTGCAAACATCATAACCCATAAAACTATTTTACAGACCCTTTGCAAGTTTCAGACTAACCCCAAAAGATATCACACAGATTTTGTTGACTTTTGTATAGCCTATAATATAGTTAGAAGTATATTTAAACTCAGGCCTAATAGTGTTTACTATATAAACTGCGAGCCCATTTATCCAGAAACATACGATGCCACTATATATATCCATAAAATTACAAAATATACCAAAACCCAAATTAAACATATTCAATTAAGGATAGCATCGTATCAGATTATTGCAATAATCATATATACATACTTGTATTATTCAAACATTTCAAAACTACCTGCCAACGTAGCATTTTAATAATTGCAGGCACAATATGTATATAAGATCACAAATATGCTTCTATGATGATTCTAATATTTAAACTAGTACATGCATTTTTTTATATATTGTTATATGAGTATGTATATATAAATATCAAAAGGCTCATGTAATAGAATTATTTATATGCACTGATCCATGCAGTTGTGTTGTTACATCCTCTAAAACAATTTCAGTACATAGCGACTTCCCCTATTAAAATAATTTCTAACTCAGAGGATCGGTTCGACTTATATACATTAAACATATATAATATATACGTGCAGTATTATAAATACATCAAATGTATGTACATAGGTGATATATTATATGCATCAAATGTATATAATCATCTGATTTGCACATACATATGTGCATGAAACAGTTTCTAAAGCACATCAACATATGCAATAATTATGTATATACATTAAATATGTGTGTGTGTGTGGCCAAGCACCGCCTCAAACTATATGAATCAAGCATTCATATATATATATATATATATATATATATATATATATATATAGAGGATACTGATATATACATGTAATAACTTGTGAATTGACTTCAATATCAATTCATTATCGTTATATAGTCAATATTTAATCAATGTCAAGTTATATTCATTGTAAATAATAATTCATATTCGCAATATATAAATATATATATGTATGTATATATAAAATTTGCACAATAATATTTATAAGGTTGGTTGCTAAAATTGCACATTATCATATATGTATTCATATATACTCATAGGAGGTTCAATAACCAGTCTTCATAAGACATAAAATTAAACCTGAAACTACTATGTTAATCATAGTGTTGCATCAGTATGCATAGATAATCATATATGAGATTATTTGCATATGATTAGTAAGGCTAGGTGATGGATTTCCATTATTTAAATGCAATCAGTTTTCTAAACAACAAAATTATATATGTGTGTGTGTGCGTGTGCGTGTGCGCGCATGCATGTGCGTGTGTGTGTGTATCCATTTCCATATAAATTGATCCTTGCATAATCATATATACAAGAATAGATGCATGTAAAGGCAATTACAATAACAAGTTTATTCAACAAATGTTCAAAATTCTACCCTGTAATGCATTAATCAAATTACTCCAGTATCATGACACATATATATATATATATATATATATATATGCATATTTGTTTATACTTATAGTATAAAATCAAACACTCAGGTGTATTTTGCTACAACAGTTAAAACATTTTTAAAGTACACATTTGTCAAAAATAAAGATATACTTACAGCAATAGATTCAAGTTCAAAACTTACTTAGAGTATGTAGAAATAGCTAACACACAAAAACTTGAGTTCCTTTTCAATTTATCCCATCAGTAAAATATATCAACATATATATATATATACTGGTATAAGTATTATTCTATCATATGAAAAGTTCATAGGGATATTATAGTTGAAATTCAAAATTACAGTAGTTTTAAAAAAAAATGTAAGGACCAGATAGACAGTTTAATAGATTATGTATTATATATCAAATATATATACAACGCTGTATGAGCTCAAATTTGTATCAAGTAATGTCTGAGTACATACATATACATTCGAGAAAATACAGTATGATCAAAAAATGCCTATTAGCACTATGATATAGTCCATACATAAGCAAAAAATTGTCAAGCATAAAAACTATTAGTATGCATCCAATTTTGCATATATATTAAAACAATTTTAATAAAATTTGTAACTTCATATTTCCTTTTGAAAAAAAATCAAAATTATACAGCATGTTTCCTATATTGCATATACTTTTAAGTGTATATGTCAATGTCTAATCATTTATAACTGCATGTACAAATATGTACATATATATATTTATATTTATATATGCTGTGAACATAGAATGTTCATATACATATATGTATATATATCATGCTTATACACAACTCAAGAAACAACTTGCTTTCTTCAGTAAATGATTCAAAATCACGCAGTCTATGTGCTACATGCAATACATATGAAGTCTGCTTTAACTAATTCATAATGCACAGAAAAATATTATTATACATTATTCTTTTCATATAGACATTTAGAATTTGTTATGGTAATCATAGATCCAACACAATACACATGCATTTACATATCTTAATATGTATTGCATACATATTGTTGTGTACAAAAAAAATTTGCCCACGGACTTAGATCATGAATCAAATTATAAATCTCTGCCCAGATTCTAGTACACACACACACACACACACACACACATATATATATATATATATATATGTGTGTGTGTGTGTGTGTGTATGTGTGTGTGTGTGTGTGTACGTATGTATAAAGCAGGCCCAAAATACATGTATATTTATATATCTAAGTATATATATACCAACAGCTATTGGCAGTTCTGTAAACCCAGATTTTCAATGCAAATGGTTTTGATTTTCATACATAGATCAAAATTAGGATTAATATATATTATATATATATATATATATATATATTGACTTAGGTCATTAAGTATTCATGACCAAAATTCCTAAATCAAATTGCTTTTTTATTATGAGTTTGCATTTTTACCTCATATATAACCAAATCTTTAATCAAGTAACATATAGACATAATTATATCTAATATAAATTCGTGTCTAAATAAACTTGCAGAGGCAATCATATTGATCAACATGTTTTCATATTCTAACAAGTAAGAATTAGCATAATTAATATCATATATTAAGTCATAAACCTTCCAGATCTGGTAACAAAACTAAATTTTTTTTATAATGAACTAACTTCATCTTGGATCTGAGTCTATACACCCATTTATTACTCACTTTTGTGTTCATAACACGTATCGAACATTATAATAACAAAACAAAACTTTAAAATACCAATTTTTAAAACTTGTAGCTCTGATACCACTGTTAGGTATTTACGATCTAATTGTTGACCTATTTTAGTATTTTAAATAATTTAAAACTAAAGGATCTTTGTAAAATTTAATAAATTGAAGATCATATCATTGTTAGGGATCTGGAGTTGAATCAGATCGTAGCGTGACAGATGCCGCCGCCTTTGGAGGTATCCACGAACGAGTGTTCAATCACGTTAAAACGAAATCGAAATCAACGAAACGTTACTAGCCGATTACCATGATTTTCGATTCACCCCTTTTCTGATACTTTCTTCTATTTTTTTTCTATCTGATAGAATTATAATAAAAGGGTCAGTACCCTTCCCTTTGTATTTCAAAAATAATGGGTTGAATCAAAACACGGTATAGACCATTTCAATGAAAAAAATTGACGTTTGAAATTTATTTGCTTAGAACGGTCCTTCCTTTTGAAACATCCTTGTTGTGTGACCCTATAGGTTATTATAATGTTGGAAATGATTTTAAATTATGTTTAAATCAAAAACAGTGATTGGCATCTAGTAATACATCACTGGTACCCAAGTTATCATAATATTGACGACTCGATAGAACTTTTCTATGATCAGTGTTTCAATGTAATATAATTCTTTTAAACAATATATCCAAGATTAAAATCGAGGCATGAAACATATCATCCTCTTTATAATTTAGTCATTATATCTTGATCGATGAGTAGACTATTTAAAATAAATCAATATTTGAGCATGGCCATGCATTTCATGGTTTCACTCAATCAAGAGGCCTATGGATATCTCTACTTATGTCGTAGGGTTTAATTCCATCTAGATCACTAATAGTTTTTAATCGATTCGAGATGTATCCAACATCACCTTTATCATCTACTCAGTTAAAAGTAACATTTGGTGGTATCAAAACACAAATATCCTCGAATAAAATTATAATGATTTTAAGGTCTAATGACCATTACATCACTGTCACACTACAAGAAAATTTACCTTTAGCTACATTTATTGGCGGCGTTTATAGTGTAAATGCAACAAATACTATCTTTTCCAAAAAAAAATATATATTATTTCATACGTTTAATTTTAGGTTTGCAGCAAGTGCTAAATACTGTCATGTTTTTTTCATCAGTTTCCCTCTATTGCTTCATCCCCCCCCCCCTAATGTTACGTTTTTCCTTAATTCAGTAAAATTTCACTCTAATCATTCGAATACACCAGAAAATGCCTTTAGCAGCGTTTAAAAAACGCTCCCAAAGCCTTTGGTAGCGTTTTAGAGAACACTACTACAGGTCCTGCAATTAAATGTCTGTTTTTTTTCTGTTGCGTTTCCATAAACGCTGCCAAACTAAAGCAACCAAAAATTTTCTGCAGCGTTTAAAAAATCCAACCAAAACTAACATTTTTTTGTTGCGTTTTTGCTTGGTCCATTTCTTTGATTTTCTGTAGCATTTATTTTATGTAACTAAAAACTTTTCATTGCATTTATTTTATGCCACTATAAATTCAGAAAATATTTTACGTTTGTTTCGGTAGCATTTCAGAAACGCTGCTGAAATGTATTGATTGTTTTGTAGCATTTTTTAAATGCTACTATATACTGTTAATGGCTTACATTGTTTCCAGCAACTAACTTTGTAATAGTCATGCCAAAATCAGCAACAATCATATAATTATCATATTCAAACCAGCAATGAACCAATCATAAATTCAACATATTCAAATAATTGATAACACATTAATTACACAAATACTATCCATAACCATTTAGATAATAGTTGTTTGACAAAATGAACAAGTTCACATACCACAAGCATTCCCAAAGAGTTTTACTTAAGTACCGACTAATATCATAGTACATATAACAATTTAAGTCACGTCCATTGTTGATGATGGTCTTTACTCCGGAAAAGCTAATTACCTGAAAACACATTCGATAATCATCAATAAGTATTTGTCATGAATTATCAAATAACATTCAAATAACATTCAGACAATATTGTACGTTATGACGATAGATATGGTGCATTTAAAATATGGTGTTCCTATGTGTTCCTATGCAATCATCTACAAAACACCAAATAAGATAAACTCGGTAATAAATTTATCTTCCCACTCGAAGTTTTCATTCAATAGTACCTATTAGGTAGGAGTTGACAGCATATATGGAGCCATGCTGGAAGAGCAAGCAGTGGATTCAGAAAGCATTTTTCCAGTGTTTTATAATTTGAAAGCTCAAGCTGCAAAGGTAGGAGAAACTAACGTATCTAACCTAACAGATTATTTATATCATTTTGTCGTCTTGTACTGAACAACTAAAACTAAACAATTCTAACCAACGTAAACAACTGGGTACAAAATTTTTGTTTAATATGATTTGTTTTTTTAGTGTGTTTATTAGAAAAAGTAGACATTCCATGAACTAAAACTAAACACAGCCTGATGCAGCCAATGTGCAGCCAAACAAATTAAAATGGTAACAATGCTTACCAAATATTGGGCTCCAAGTCTGATTAAACACATTCATATAAATCAACCACGAGTCAGAGAACTGAGAAATGATATAGGACCAAACCTGAACTGAAATCCAAAAGGAAAACAACATATTAGACCATTGCAAGACTCTAAACAATGAACTAAAATGCAAATAGGGTAAAACACTCACTTTTCATCAATGTTTAGATGGTAAATTTTGTTTACGAATCCAACAGGTGGTGATTTATAAGGATATGAACCTGGAAGTTCAATCTGGACTCTCCAAACACCACCTTCATAGAATGTTTAACGATCCATTATACGCGAATTTGGTATACTTAATTGTAGTGTAATCAAATATGGAGTAAGTAGAATATGTTCTGGGTGCATATCTCTAACATATACATCATGCATTAAAACTATTTTGAATGGAAAACACTCACAATAAGAAATTTATTGATCTGATTTCATACTTTGTATGATGAAGTATTTAAAATTTAACATGAAGTCAGGTAATTAAGTTTTTGAAATTGAAGACATCTCGGATGCATGTATATAAAAACAAGTGCTTAGCCTAGGGACAGTATTAATGGTCTTCTGATGTAATGAAAATTACTAAATTTAGTTGTTTAACTGAATAATCTTATTTGAGCTAAAAAAAGGATGCTAATTTTTGTTAATACTGACTACATGAGGTTGCTTCAATGTAATAGCATTTCATTACTTGTGCGTGTTTTTTAGAATACCTTTCTATTTTGGTTCATATGTCAGTCTAGTGATCATAATATTTATTTTATAAAAAAATTGAATACTAATATGCCCCAATGGCAAACAAACTAAAACAGAGGATACAAACAATTTTGTATCATATACCAAGAGAACTGGTATGCAGTTATATAATACAAAATGTTAAAAACTTCAGCTGGATTCCTGTTCTTTATCTAAATATTATAATTTTAATAATTAGTGTACAAAATCAATTAGAAATCAGTATTTGGAAGAGGGCAGAAGCAAAGTAATAATGTGGTCAACAATATTTAAGCAAATTATCTGTAAATCATTAGCTTGGAACTGTTCAACTATGCTTATGTTTGTAATTGCTTTGAGCACTACTTTCTTAAAATTTGCAACAACTTTCAGCGACATATTAAATTCATTGCAAATTAACATTAAAGTTGTCTGAGCTATTACGGTATTTGAAACTCGGTATATTAATCAAAGTATAAACATCCTAGATTATATTCTAAAGCAACAGTTCGGTTTTAAGCCAACATCATGAACGACTACTAGTGAAACTGTATTACATGTACAAATTTATTTGTTTGTCAAAAAGCATTTTTCTCAGTCATGCTTCGATGACTAAGAGCAATAAAAACAAAAAACATGGTTACGCAATGTTAAATTAATTTTCTATTACACAGTGCATAGCACGAATATTATTTTGTATTTTTTCACCTAACAAAATTATTGAGATGGGAAATAAGATGATTTTGGTTATCGAAAATTGGCAATCCAAGCTGTAATGGAAGGAAATATGACCTCCTGTCATCCAGTATAAAATAAGTTAACGGTGTAAATTGTACTTCATCAGTAGCATGTGAAAGATGAAAATTTAACTTTGGTAACAATTTACCAACACATCTTTTTTCCTCAAAATAACATACAAACTCGGAAGAATATTCAAAGATCGTCATAGCAGGATAAATTGGCTAAGCATCTAAAAAGAATGAAAGATGTATAGATTTTTTTTTAATCCGACATAATGGAAACCCATAAAAAGTGAGCAAAAGTAAACTTCGTATGTATTTTGAAATTAGTACCTGAAGCATGATTGAGAATAAAATTATGTAAAATAAAGTTGATGTCAGGAAAATTATCACATTAAGGAATGAGAGATAATGTAGAAGATGGATTCAGCAGTTACCAACTATAGCTTTTGCGGTCGTTGAGCAAACAGTCCACCAACCCACTGCTAGTTGTCAAGATGATACCGCTAGGACTACGACATAAGGAGTAAATCGATGTTTAGAGGTGGCTGGAATATTGCAGATCTGGCATGAATTAATTCTGTCATTTGAAATTTGCAATCAACAATGGTACAGTATAATTGAATTGGGGGTTGAAATAAAGCAGTATGTTTTGACTTGAGGTTGCAAGTGGGTGAGTTGTGTGTTGGAGTAGCATGTGAAAACAACTGGGGAAAGGTTTGGAGAGAAGTATTTTGAACTGGTAAGCAAAACAGAGGACATGTCATTGTTTTCACACACACGAACAGACAGACACACCAATCCACACACACACGTGCACATGCGCGCACACACTCGCATATATATATATATATATATATATATATAAAGAGAGAGAAAGTGTGTGTGTGCGTACACCCATATGTCCCAACACACACAAAACAGTATGCTGCTTTCAAGAGATGATAAACTAATTTTACACTAAAAGGTAAATAAAAATAAACACAAGGACAGAGAAGAGGGTAAAAGTATTAATAACCAAATAAAACCCACGTCAACGAAATTAAATCTTGGGATAAACAACATGTTTACATACATTAGCAAAATCAAGGATACAATAACACATCATTGGAATAGTAAGCATAGACAGGAACACACTTCTGTCTACCTGAAATTTAGAAGTCCTAGCGGTATCATTATTTTTTTACTAACCTAAGTTTTGAACAAATCATAGTTAAGATAAAATACATAAATTGTTGATTTCCTGAATAAAGTATACCACAATGCATATGATAAGACCGCCTGTTCAATCTCCCTTTATGTAGTAGTATCTAATATATGAGTTGCTCTTATATATGTAATTTTTGTTGGGAAAAAGATTATAGCTTATCATGACACATTTATAAAAATTGAAACATTATCCAATCTAGCTGCTTAACATATATATTTTCAACCAATCCCCAATAGAATGAGTCATTTCAATCCATTGATCTATATACCTCGTCGTTTCTTTCACTTCAGCTAGCAGCATATATCATCATTAGTCAAGTACTTAAGTTGCAGCAGCATGCCTGCTTTTGCATCCTACAGTAAGAGACTAACTCCAGCTACATAACTGTAGCGCACAAGCTTGTTAAACACAACAAGCTTCAGATACAACCATTGTTCTTAAGACTGCTTGCATAACTCAGATATGGTCACTTCCTTATCCTTGCACCTGCATGACTCGCTTCATGTTGCAGTCTCACATGGCCTCATCCCAAGTTACAGCCTGAAAATATTTGTGTTAACTTCACAAGCGAATGCTACGCTCTCCGCATGTTGCAGCCTAATTTCCATATGGTGCTGCAATCAACAAAGGCAACCATACTTCACAAAAGATTGTTATTCAAGAGTGTAATGGGAATAACACGTCACATAAACAGCATGGAAGAGGAACAGCGTGGACCTAGTTTTATTTGAATGTCATATAATATTTCATGAATGTCATGTATTTAAGTTGCAGATGAAGCATTAGTGTAACGACCCATATTCATGACCGTTCAAATCGATAATAAACCACCCATGTCGACCCAAACAAATCACAAATGCAGGTAGTTATTGGGAAAAGAAGGAAAGAAAGAAAGAAAAGAAAAACCAATCACAGAACCTCACAGCGGAAGGACAACATATAATAAACAAATAGCAGTTTAAAAGGGGTTGAAATGTATACCTCGGTTATAACATTCAATGATTATCAGAGTTACATATACATACAGCTGTACATAATAAGCAGCGGGAATAATGCAGCGGATATACATATGTATAGATAATAGATATACCAAATCTTCGTCTTCGATCTCCAAGCACAATCATCTTCAAATACTGCAACGTCTGCTGACCCGAGAGTATTGCATAAAAAAGAAAACACAACAAACACTCAAGTCAGCACTAAATCATCTCATATTAGTCACATCAAAATACGAAATAACATCATTGTCATGGGTACAGTAACTCAAGAGATGTTACGGGATTTTTCCATCTCTCAAGGATCCGTTAAACTAATACATACATAATATAGTACGCTATTATGATAGTGTCTATCCAGTAAAGTATAAATACTGAAAGTAGCGTAAGCGGGATTACCATATTACCCTTACGCCGTTTATAGGCACCAACAGTCTATACAGTACCGTAAATTCACCGTACTGGTGTTATCAGAGGGCACTCCATAGAAGGCAATGCTAAATCAAGATCGTATGGGGCTCGATATGGATATATATGACAAGGCACTCGAGGCAATGCCCAGGGTAGGATTCTACCAATTGCACTCCCAGACCAGTGGTAACGCATAGCAGCCACTACCGCCCACCTCGGAACACACTCCCAAAGTCATAAATGGGCCCAAATCATCATCATCATCATAGTCATAGAAATAGTATCGAAGAAGTGTGTCCGATCAAAGGTGCTACCTCAGTTAGTCACGGTATAGCTCCTGTTTTAGTCATTTCAATTCTGACCCGAAGGTCAGGGCTATTTCGTCATTGTTCATCTCCTTCGATTCAAGAATCGCCCCAAGTCCTCATACTCGTTCTGGATACGTCATAACATTCACAGTTGTCAAAGTGGTATCGACACTGACAGAGAGTATGCCTTATGCCGACTCCGGTCTCTTTAACAACCAACGCTTACAAATTTCACATCGGTTGGTTCTTTTATATTTCACAAAGGTTCGCTTCATATCAAAATATCATATTTTGTTTCGAACCAAATTTATATTCAAATAGAATATAATTTCATATCAAATGTCATATCATACCAAACCGATTATATTCTAAACTAGAATATATTTCAATATCTTTACATTATAATCCCATAATATTTAAAATCGACTTATATTCGAATAGGACATATTTCATCCCAAAGATTTCAAATTATTCCAAATCGATTCATGTTCGAAATCCATTCATATTAAATTAGAATAGATACTTTCATTCAAATGTTATAATCGTCACAATCGATTCGTATTCATTTAGAATCTATCTTCATATCAAAACTCCATTTGAATAACGATTCAAATCAAAAATCATACTCCATTCAGGAAGGAATTTACAATTATATAATCTAATTATGAAAATACCTATAAACTAAAACCTTTTATATGAAATTTATATATAGTAAAATAGTTAAAGTATAATAAGATAATTTAAACTACTATGTAAATACATATAATAAAAGTTTATTAAATAGTTTA
Organism: Allium sativum; assembly: GCA_030737875.1. Lineage (NCBI taxonomy): Eukaryota > Viridiplantae > Streptophyta > Magnoliopsida > Asparagales > Amaryllidaceae > Allium > Allium sativum. Next base: position 330,563,615 of record CM060926.1, read on the forward strand.
AATAATAAAATATAGGAAAATTCATTTATAACAAATAGTATATAAATTGCAAAAGCTAATAAAATAAATTTTTAAGTAATAAAATATAGTCTTATTTGTAAACAAACGATGCAGATATATATGTATAGTTTTATAAATTGAAAATAAAGTTTTAAACCATAATTGTTTCTTCCTTCCAAATTTCAAAACTTGAAATCTATATTCACATCTCAATGGAGTTCATTTCATTTTCATATCTTGTTTTTACACCACTCAAACCAACCCTTCGATTTAGAAGATTCAAATCCAAATGTTCATTTAGAGTTAAACAACCCGATTATCATCAATTTCCTTTATTTCAAAAAAAATCAAATTCATTGATAATTTAATTCATTCAAATCTACCTCATTTATTTGAATACTCCCCAAATTATATTCAAATCGTATAATTCCAAGTTTCCAACCATATCCCAATCCCAATCCAAAATTTCAATTTGTTTGGAAAAATTTCTTTAACCATTCAAATAACAATCAAGGTTGGCATCTTTGAAGAAAGTATAATTATCGAGTATCGACACATTTCGTTCTAAATAAATTTTCCATCGAAATTTTTTTTCGGGTATTAACATCATTTAACCAACCGATTTCCATATATAATTTGCTACCCTATGGCCAAGTGATTTTTAAATTTAATTTCTTGATATTCAGGGATGGATCTATCATTTCAATCCAAATCAGGGTCACAGAGATTTATCATTTCACTCTGTGTTCTTAATTTATTTCAAATCGATAAATCCCAGTTTATTAGATGCCCGCAACATCGAGGTTAAAAGTTAGGATTCATCGTCAATAATGAACACACGAACACCCATATACTGAAGTAATTAACATTTCAACAATAATCATTCAGTAATCACATCAACCAAGGCATCCATCACACAACACTTTATTCCATGGTAAATGTTAAATCATTTCACTAATTTAAAGTGTTGAGGTTTCTAACTAGAGATTTAAATTAAATTAAATAACTAACTATCGATTTTCATTGTATGTCCAATTTAAGCAACCATTCACCAAGTCAACACAACCATGCAACCAAACTTATTTCACAATTTAATTCGATAAATATGGGAATAATTCAGTATTTCGTAAGTGAGAAAATCACTCACATTTGCGTCATCTGTTGATCGCACGTCCAACTGAAGGCCAAAATTTCACAGTCTCTAAACGCAACGAAACCAGTCTCAGATCGACCGAAATTCCGCCATGATCCTAACGCAACAAACCGCGTCCAAATCCGAGTCAGTATGAGAAAGTTATGGACGTTTAACCATTTGAATTATAAATATATAGAAATTAATAAATAAATTCCTCACCCCCTAAGAATCCGACACGTCAGCGCTTCAACTCTTCTTCCCGCTCACCAGTCCCGTTGCTACAGTAGACCACGCACGAAACGACCCATCAGCGGTGAACTTTAACCGTGATTTCCTCAATACTCCAACCACGGTTTGAACCCTAACCACCGGCAATTCGAAGGACTCCCCGCGGAGCACCTCCAGGTGGTGACGCCATCCACTCCGATGGACAGAAACTCCTCTGCCGTCAGCAATACCGAAAGGAAAAACAAACCATCAAACTCGAATTCCGACCACTACACCGACTTCCAGACAAAACCGACACCACTATTGGATTCGTATGCATCCCCTCCACAATACCCACTTCTTGATTTCACCGATCTACTGCCAAATCAAAAATCCCTAAAATGAAACCTAGGGTTTCGAAAATATAACTGTTTGACTGCAAATTCCGGCAACTCCTTCCACTGCATGTCGAATATGACCATACCCGTAGCTTCCAGACGTCACGATCTTCGATTTGACATATAATTCGATAGGGTTTTGAGAGATTTTATTTTGAGGTGAAATTTGATTTTAATCTAGGGTTTTAACTTGATTTCTCAGCCATTAGAAAGAAACAAATGAAGAAAAGTAAACGTAGTGAAGAAATGGCTGATGTAGTGGAGAATGGAGCTAAGTTTTATATATATATATAGGCCCAACATAGGAAACAAATAATTATCCTATCACATTAATCCCATTCGCGTTTTCTCCAGTACGGTCAAACGACAAGCCCGATTATAACGCAAATCGGAATCCTATAATAATTCGCCGTTCCGGATCCAATGGCGCCAGTTTCGTCGAATTTCGAGACAGTCGCCAAGACTGTTAAATTTCACATTTAATTAATTAATTATCCAAAATTCATTTAACCATTTTAAATCCAATTTAAATATTTATAAAATTCCATTTAAATAAAATTATACTTAAATAAATTTCTATAAACAAGCTTTTATGAGATTTAAGTCCCATATTCATTTATTTACCTATTTAAACTTTATATCTCAATTTGTTGTCAAATATCTTAGGAATTCACCAGTTTGCCCAAATAAATTTATTTATCCATTAAATTTATTTCATAATTAATATTAAATACTTAAATTTGACAAATTTACCAATTTAAACTTAAATCCCCTTTTTTAACTGAAATACTGAATTTCAAATTAATTATAAAATATTAACTTCCACTTTACAATATTTTCAATAAATAAATTTATGGAAATCTATTTATATCCAATTCATAATACACTTATATTCAGTTCGAATAATCAACAAGATTTTATTTCACCCAATTTAATTTCCACTTTATTTATTTAAAAATTGAAATTTGAATATATGGAAAATACAGGATGTTACAATTAGTCTTGCATACATCAGCACAACATAAACCACATGCATATTTTGTTCATAAGTTCATTAAGGATAATGCGGATAAATGTGTCAAAATCTGCACACCATAGAAATAGATAAGGCACAATGAGTATTAGTTACTAGCAATCAAATGAGCTATCGTGTTATTTAGATAAAGTTGGTACTCTGCTACTTACATTATGGGGTTTTCTAGCTGCAGTAAATAAAAATCAAATAAATTAAATGTAGTCTACGCACCACCCAAGACTCAAACCCTTGACCTCTAGTCTCTAAAATACAGTGCTTTACAACTGAAACATAGAAGCTTGCATCTTTTGTTCAAATTTAATTCATATAAGGTCTATAAATAAATTATTGATCTTTTTAATGCTAGCCTAAAACATAAACGGTAAGAAATAGGAAGGAAACCAAGTTTATAATTCTAGCCTAAACCATCAGCTTAGGCACTGCAATAAAATTTGTTTTATATGATGTAGACATGATTGTTAAACCCCTGATTATCTTCATATACTAACGTCTGGCCATGTCACAGTTTCTTATCCAAAAATAGAAGTAACCTAATGATGCCTCAATAAATTGATGAGACATAAAATAGTTTATATAACCACTTGTATTATCTGTTTTCTTATTAGGCCAAGCCTATAAGAATAAACTAAAATATAAAAGAAATTAACAAAATCAAAGAAGGGAACACTCAATTATCATAAATTTATACTTTTTTCTACCTGTTTTGTGAAGCAATGAATATGCATCAGTTCCAAACAGCATGAATATTGTTCAATAATTGGTTAAATTGTAGATCTTACCACAAAAAAAAAGCAGAGTTTGGGAAATTCTTACCATTTCCAAATATATTTATTAAGATGTGGTGGTTCGATTAAGGGCTTTGGAAATCACAGAAGATTTAGACGTCTAGATATAGTAGTCAATTAGGTTTGCGCTCGATAATGGATAGCTGCATTTGAAAGTGAAACAGTTAACAATTTGGTATGATACATCACTTTGTTCAATAATTTTTCAGCGCATAAAACTGAAGCATAAATATAAAAACACACAAATGCTTATACAGCTCAGATAAATAATTGAGATATATATTCTAGTAAAGAAAGCACCACTGCATTATAACAAGGGATGTTCAGGAAACAAAAACATGCCCTAAAACTCGAAAACTTATATCACAGCAATGAAATATACATTCGCAAACACCTGAAGAGAGCCAATATTGGTAACATATTACAAACTATCAGCGTATTACTACTTACACAAGCACAGGAAAAAGTACGCTTATTAATAAACATATGCAATATGTTTTCTGTAGATTTCTTTAATCAAGAGTCCATTCCAAATAGCCTTCGATAATTTGATAATTTAATATACATAGTTTCGAGATAAGTGTTTCCTACTATTACTTACAGCTGCATTTTCATTGAAAAGGATATCTTTATTTGAAAGCACATAAAACATGTAAGACAACTCTACAAATTTTATACCTTGTAATTACGTAGAAAAAAATGAAATCAAAAGGATATTCCATTCAGAAATTGGATCAAACACATTCAACTTCAATACATGAGATGATACAGATGACAAATCAATTTTTAGGACTTCATATACTAAATGTGTAAATTATGCTAACCCCGTTATTATTTTTCAATAGACACCATTAAAATAAAAATAAAAACCTTTCAGCCTTATCGCTGTTGAGTATTGACCTTTCAAAAGTTAAAAAAATATAAAATGATCTCCTAGAATTTTATAGAAATATAAAACTGCCTTGTTCTCTTGCATTTTATTTTATACAATACAACATAGCACTATTTACAGCAAAATCAAATTTGTATTGTGTCATTCATTGTATAAATAAAATTCAATTTTCATGAAGACTTTTAAAACTCAAAACAATTGTGAATAGTCACACTATGATGATAATAAAACTTAATCAAATTCAATATTTGTTTAAAAATAATTACCGGTTGAGAAGCATCAGGAATAATTTGCTTTGACTCAAGGAAAGAAGAGTCGGCCACAGCCTCATCAGACATCTTTCCAATGTTATGGATAGAGTGCATGTAGGCATATAAACAAGCATGGGGTGAGCTGTCGCCTTGTGAAGGTTAAGGAAGTGGCTGCAGCTGTAGGTAGAAGATGAGATGACCTCAAGGAACTCCACATTCGACCAGAAGACTTCAAAGTGAAGAACTGATCTGTAAAGAGCTCAACAAATATAATCTTGAAACAATGAAAAAGTTGAAAGAAGTTGAAGAAAAATATAAAGAACTACAACAAAATTTTCAGCAGTATGTCATTAGCATGGTCTCCAACCTTGCATCAAAATTATAAGAAGTCTTTCCAGGTATAGAAGAAAAAAGAAGTTTTAGTAGTATTTAAGTAATCAAAGGGACTTAAAGTAGAAATATCCAGCATTTCCTTATGTTCACTGACTTTTTGCCCTTAGATTTCCCAATAGTTTGATTTTCTGTATCCAAATTATTATTCCCTCATTTCTTTTATGATGCTGATGTATGTTGGGTGCTTTGAGATGTATTTTCTGGTACCTAACTTGCTGCACTTTAAGTGAACAGAACTCTTGCAAATGTTCTTATAAATTAAAAAGCGAAATTGCTTTTGGTTTATACTAAATATGTGAATAAAAATAAATAAAAGCATAGTACAAAGATGGAAAGGTTGCAGCTGATGTAATATACACAGCAGCACCAAACTAAATGGAAAAGGAAAAAAAGCAAAAGTTGAAAGCCCCACAGTAAAAATGTTGACCAATAGTATGACAATATGTCATTGGGCAATGAAAATAAACAAAGAAGTGGTTGTCTTGCTGTTGCTTTATCGAATAGCTGCAAGTATATGCATTACGATTCTGGTTCTTGTTCACCTATAACACCAGAACCTGCTCACCTGTAACTCCAGAAACTGCACATTTACAAAGTAGGGAACCTTGATCTTGTTCACTATCTCGTGCCCTTACCAGAAACTCTCAGCATATTCAGTTACACCAGCCGTCATAGTAATATGGACTGCACTTGTTAGCTGCTAAATAATTTGTAGCCCCTTCGGTAGATAATTTCACTACACTACCTTCATAACATTGTATGGAACTAAAGGCTTGCACATGATAAAGGCTCGCACACAGTGCTACACGCATACCCCCATAGCACTACTGCACTCTTTTACACTGAAATTAGCAAAATTATGCAACAACTAGTTCATTTATTTTGTTATCTAATTTTGAACTATCAATGTATTCTTTTGAGCTGGTTCATCATTTTCCTCACTACTAGTCTTAACTCTTCAAGTATTTATTTTAAGGCATTTATTCCATTTCATTTGAAGTGTGCTCATTTGTGTGCTGGTTCGTGGACACATGTGGACGCAAAAACAGGATAAATTATTGCTGCCTACCCACCAACTCTTCTCATTTGCGTGTCAGTTCAATTGTATTTACAGTAAAAACTGTTTCAACACTTCCCATCAACTCTTGCACTACAACTTCTTCACATACATCACACTTCCATACTACACAAGCCAACCACATCTCCATCCACTGCCACTCCCCTACATCAATATATAAAACTACACTACCATCTTCTTACATCATCTCATCATTCTCAAACTCCACAACACATACCAAGCAGCCATTCCCTCACCACATTCAATTGCTTCGACACTACTTTATTTCCCCTAAGCCTGCATCTTCAACTTGACTTCACACAATCAAAAAAGTCTGCCTACAATATACATACCTTCACTATTAGACTTCTGAAAACCAACAACCCCTCCCTTCCACGACCATCTTCAACCTCAAGCTAGCTATCATTCTCGTTCCCAAAAAAAAATCACACGTCAAATCGCATCCAAACCATCATCACCTTCAAACTCTTCCTCACAATCAACTCCTTCCTTGCAGCATACTCTATCTCTCAGCTGAACCTGAACACTAAAAGCCTCCCAATATCGCTTCAACTCCAAACCGTCAGCAAGCTACCTACTTCACCTCCAAACAGCTGAACCCGACCACTTGCGCATAACCCATAAGGTCGTACCCTTAAAATATGCATAACACCTACAAGGTAACATAGTTGCATATTGCACAGGCTTGGGGTGTACACTGTACAAATATAGAAATTGGTTTTTGAATCAGTACTAACAATATCAATTTAGCTCTCGTTTATTTTAAAAAAAATCAATGAAATATTTTTGCTCTCTAACGAACAGATTTTATGAGTAACGACATCTTAAACTTAGCTTCTAAAATTTTGTGTACAACTTCAAAAAATCGATTTCCAAGTTAACTTCATTCCCTCCTAAGTTATAAGCATGAGAAAGATGGTGGTTAAGAGGATGAGAATTGAACTGAGTCGGGAAACAAAATTTGTTTATGTCGTTGCTAATGCCATTATTTTGAAAACTTGTTACAAATTTCAATAACAAACCATAAATCAAATATTATCATATTATTAATATATCAAAGGGCATTCATTTCTAACTTAACAATTATAAACATCATTTCATTCAAAAAAAAGCTAAAAACTTCAAATTTCTTACAATAAATTCTAAAGGAAATGCGTGAAGAATATCTCAATTATTCAATATATTTGGATAAACAAACCGACAAAAGAGATAGAACACAGAAAAATTAGCTTACTATAAATATATGCATTTTTGAAAAGAAAAAAAATAGATTGAGAGAGTAAAATGAATTTTTCTGCCTAAGTTGCCTAAACTTTTAGAACTTGAACTTCCTCCTGTTATCAGAAAGATGTACATCTCACTATTTAGAGTTTTATAGTGTAGCAGAGGGGGTAACTAAAATAAATAATTTTGCATGCAACAAAAAAAAAAGATGGCATACTCCTATTTATTCAAATGTGGGTAGTTTTATAACCTATGCATGGGATATTGGCAAATCGACCACTAACTCCAACTAAGTTGCAATTGAGCAAATGGATATTTGAGAAAAAATATATCAGAATAGTAGAAACTATCATGGCAAAAAATATTTATACGGTTCTTATCGAAAATTTCCTAACTGTATTAGAGTTGAAATGTGCAAGGAAATATGGGCCACATGGACAATCATCATCCAATTGAACTAAGCATCAAACTGCACTGAGTAACAAAAGAAACAAATACTCAAGCAGGAAGAAACTCACCATATTGAAGTCGACTTTCTCGAGATTAGCACATATGGTTTCTCTCAGTTCCTTCTCGCACATCATAGAAAAAGGAAAATCTAAAAGAATCAAAATATATGCAAGGTGCCAGTCAGTTTTAATATCAACTAAAGACATCATATTTTAATACGCTTGTGGTTTATTCATAACTATTATAAACACCGTATTTTATTATTATTGAAAAGGTTCGGCATGCATGATTAAACTCTAGAAGCATTTCACCTAACCACTGGATAACAAATTCAAAGTAATGAAGATAAGAATACTATGCCCTGCACTTCTTTTTAGATTGTTCTGTAGATTGGTACCTTATATTATATAAGTACATGTTGGATTAAACTCAATGTTCATATTCCTTGTAAATGTCTCAGGAACTATTTGTCAATCACTTTTTATGGACACTTCTCCCTTGAGTTGGACATTGTCTCACCTAATTAGAGCCAAAATTTGTATACTAATTCGTTTGATGTTTTAGAACAAAACTTCTTACTTTTTTCCTATATTTTATTCTAAATATGGCAAAGCCAAAATTTGTATACTAATTCGCTTTAGCTTGCAACTTCATTGAGCTACTCCCCTACACTTCGTTGAATCGGCCACGTCTTCTGCTTCCCTCCACTTCGTTGAATCGGGTTCATCTTCGGCTTCCTTCCACTTCGTCGAACTGCTACCCCCTCGTCATTCACGAGCCTTGAATCTACTAAACAAGGTAATCACTATTTTGGTTTTTGTTTTATTCATTAATAAATTGACGACAAAACTAACTGATTAACAGAACAATTGAGTAAACAGAAAGATCTCAAATGCTATTATAGATTTGGAAAAGTTGCGATTAAGTTTTGGTTCTTGTTTTGTTCATCAATACTCGAAAGCAAAACTCATTCAAAAAATTAATCTAAACATATTTAGTGGAATATAATTATGAGTTGATTTGAGGAAAGGTACTCATTCAAAAAAAAATATTGATATTTTTGTAGAGTTAATTGCTTGATTGCTTAAATGATTTAAACGGGATTAGTTCCTTTTCATGTAAAAACTAAAATTGTTTATTGCTCTGGGTTTTTAATTATGGGTGTTACTATTCACACCTCTATTTACACTTCTGGCCATCAAAACTAAAAGCACCCCAAATATTTCAAATTTCCTCTACTGGTCACCATCTAAATTAATAAAAAAATTGTAGAGGCCACCGGCTCCTTGCTCTATACGAATGCTTTCTTTCTCCCTTACATCAATGTACTCTACGAATCAAGTACCTAAAATCAAAAAGTTCAAGAAAAATTGACATAATCCATTTTCATAACCACATTAGCAATTTTAATTTTTATAAATGAGTACTTACTTCATTGGTTGTGAAATGATTCGTGAAATGAACGTTTATGTCTTTTGAGTCATTTAATCGAACATCTTGCATCATATTATCGCAACCATCATGTTTATTGTCCATCATCATTCAAATACTCCATCTATCAAATGATAAAAAAAGGTTAATGTATCAGTTTGTAAAAGAAGATACGTAAGTTATACGAATAAAAACCCTACAAGTCAAAACTTACATTGTCATTCTCTATTACAACGTTGTTAATCCTCCAAACTTGAAATTTCCAATGAACCAGAAAAAATATCCTTAAATGCAATGGAAAACCCTAACCATTAAAAAACTTTAACAACATATTCTATAACATAATAGAAAACAATAAAAATCAAGAAATTCTAACCTCTTTTTTATCTTCATCTTCCATCTTTATTAGGCCTAAAAGAATATTTGCTTTTGTTAGGGTTTAGTATTTGAAATAGTAGAGAAGTACGTGTTTTATTTTTAAGAGAAGTACGGTGATAAAAGTGAAGGAATAATATATGGTGGCCAAAAGAATATAAAAAATAATCATTTGTGTTAAATTTAGGAAGATGTCCAAAAGTGTAAATCGGGGTGTGAATAGTATCACCCTTAATTATTAATGTATTCTATATGTTCTTGTTTATGCATTCACATGTGGTATCAAATACAGTGGTGGAGCCAAAAATATTTTCTTAGTTGGGCACTTAGTTTTTAGTTCGAATGATTAAGCCACTATTATGTTGAAACTAGGCCCACCTCAGCCACCATGTGGCTCCACCCGAGATCATATATGTGAAACTGTAGAGGATTTTACAAGCTTTTCATTCGTTTGACATAAGTGTTTATCATCAACATAGGTGTTTCATCATCGGCATGAGCATTTTGATAAATTTGAATATGTCTTTATATTATGATTTAATTGTGCATGGATGATGATTGGATTAAGAATTTTTTTAATCAATGGTACCTTTAGAGACACTGTTCCTTATTCGATTGGCTTTATAATAAGTGGTATGTACATTTAATAATAATAATTTTTTTAATTATTATTCCATTAAGAGTAACAAATCTGTTATTCTGTTAACTTTTTAATGGCATTTTAATTTTAATTTCAATTTGCAGTTTTGCAGTAGTGTGATCTCATTATTCCTTTTGTTTTCTAGTTATCCTAATTAACACATTTGAAGGAAAAATAAAAAAGATCGAATATATATGACTTTAAGTAACGTTCATTTTAACCAATTATTTTATATGTCCAGTAAATTCAAATAGTAAAAATAAGTTTGGTTTGTCTTATGAGTTATGATTAACTTTGAACTATTATTATTGCCATATTTGTCATATTTTATGTTTTAAGATATTAAGTGCATGTTGTTTTCATTTTGAATGGGCTTGTTTCAAAAAAAAATAGATTGGGCCGCAAAGTTTTGAATTCACAATAAGATGGCATGGCAAGAAAAAGGAATGAACGTACTCAGGGATGGACCTACATTGATGTTACCCCAGGCTGCAGCCCGGGTCATCAATAAATTAATATACAGTAGCCAGTAGGTACATTACTATATATAGCAATGTCATCGGTAATTTAATATGCAGTAGCAAGTAGGTACATTATTATATATAGCCACAAAGAAGAACTGTATATTACTACAATCTGCAGTTAGTTCTCTTAGCTATAAAACAAACAAAAACGTACTTCAAAAATTATATCTTTGATGGAAAAAACAAACTATAAAATACAGTATATTCATTCAAATGATAACAAACTTTCCGCTATTTTATGCATTTTGACGTCAATATTTCAATAGCCCAGGGTAAGGCAAATTCCTGGCTCCATACCTGAACGCACTTCTTTCATTACGAGATGTGTTAGAATTTCTTGTACTTTATACCATTAAAAAATGTTAGGTATACTGAAATAACAAACATGTTTGTTGAAACTTGAAAGCCAAACCTTTTAATCTCATCTGCCTCTATTATGTTAGTAAGAGCCATATATGGTTTCAAAATTTTAGTCTATTATGTTAACAACATATTCTAGTACTTAAAATAGTAGAAATCAAAGCATTAAACTTACCGGTGCATCTATAGCCATTGTTTGAACGTAATTACACATGACTAAAAGAGATCGAAGATTCAAAATGATACCTAGGTTAAAGTTAGAAAGATTCCAATATTTCTTGTAGAACGAACATAATTGGCAATATTAGCCTGAAATTTCAATATATTTCATCTTTTATTGCGTAATTCTTTTACATTAATATTCTTAATTTATCATCTAGATCTCATTTCTCCCATAGTTTAACCATGGACATCAAAATGAGTGGTTTAATTTAATGAAGAAACACTTATTCTTAAAAAAAAATCCAGATAATTCAAACAGAACTTCCCAAAATAGAAAAAAGGTTGTTTAATTCATTTAAAAATATGTCTAATTGTGTACCATACCACCCTTTAATTAGTTTTAAATTTTTATATAGATGTTTGATTTCCAGTCAAAAATTTCTAACTATATTAAAGATCTGCATATGTTGTGACAGTTATAGTACTAGTGTAACAACCCAGAATTTTGGAACCAATTTAAAAAATTTATTTTAGTAATTTTAATGGATTTTGAATGTTTAAAATAATTTATTTTAAATAACAACGACTAAAAATTTATTCAAATCAAAGTTAAAACAAATATATTTATTTTGATTTTAAAAGGAGTAAGAAATAGCGTGGTAGTTTGAAAATTTGAATTCGAACTTTGACTGACTATACAGGATGCAAAATAAATCAGATTTTGGCAAAACCAAAAATATCTAAATCTATTTTAAAATATCTTTTTAAAGAATCTGAAAAATTGAAATTTCATAGCGGGTACTAAAAGTTATGGTCTGTTTAATATTCAGAATAGTCACTGTAGAATTTATATATTTTTTAATATAATATATATGGCCCTTAAAAATAGCCATTTTGCAAACGACCTCCATTTTCGATGAAACAACTTTTGTTGGAACCAGAATGTCAAATTATTGCTAGGTTTACATTTTCATAATTTTTAGAATTAATATGCGAGTGTGACAAAAGAAAATGTGTTTTGTCAATTTCAGTCAAATTTAATCGACTTGATAATAGCCATTTTTCAAACGATCTCCAAATTCGATGAAATTAGTCTTGTTAGGACCGTATTATCAAAACAAAGCTAGAAATAATTTTTCTGTAATTTTTAGAGTCAGCATGTGGCCCCGGTAAATTAAAGTGTACGATCAAATTTGATAATTAAATGTTTTATATTTTAATTTAAACAAAAGTAGGCTGAAACGATTAAACGGGCTGACGGGACCTAGTCCATTGTTTCGTAATGGGGGTATTTAGCTAGGGGAGACACTCGTTTGGTTTGATTTGGAGTTCAGAACATACAGGAGTTATACTGAAATAAAATGGAATTAAATAAATTAAATAAAAATCAAAATACATATATAAATACACAGTATACCGTATTCCATCCCTAAACCTAATTCTAATAGCCGTAGCACATGCAATCGATGGCCCCAAAACTCCAGGAATGCGATATCAATTTCTTCCAATCCTTGATGAATTAGGTCATGGATCTAAAGGAGAATCTCAAGGGCAACTCAAGATCTTAGTAACCAACGGTGGAGATCGGATATAATCACCTGAGGAGGCGGGATTCTGATCGTGAAGGAGCCGCGTTCGAAGCTAGATTGGGGGCGCCATAAGGGATCGAACTTCGAGAGGCTGGGCGGCGTTGGAAGGCGGCGGTGAGGGCGGTCGCGTGGTGAGCTTCGATCGACGACAGGGTGCTCCAGTGCCGACGGCAAGCAATGATTAAAGTCGACGTCTGGTTTTTGGTTTCCAGTAATTGGCAACAAAAACGATAGCGCTTAGAAAGCGCAATTAAAAGGTTAATTATAAATTTAATTATTTAATTTTGTAATTAAATGAAAAATGATTATAACTTCTTTGTATGACATCGAAATTCAGTGAAACGAAATGCGTTGGAATCGCAGAAACGAGATCTACAACCTGGAACTGACTAGAGCTGAAAAGAATCAATCTAAATTTTGAAGAATTCAAACCCCCAATGTGAGATTTATTATTTAAATAATTAAAAATAAATTAATTATTATCGTGCTTTAGAAATTCTTGCATGTACGTGATTTGATTTAAATTGTTTGATGTTGTTTATTAATCAGTTGATTTGATGGAATAATTTAGTTGAATTATAATTGCCATTCTTGACAAATTTGAATAGTTGAATTATAATTGTCATTCTTGACAAATTTGAATAGTTGAATTATAATTGTCATTCTTGACAAATTTGAATTAGAATTATCATTTTTGGCAAAATATAATAATTAGACAAAATACTCATTTTTGTTAAAATAGTTTAGATAAAACAAAATATCATTTTTGTTAATTAGAAATTATTAACAAACAAAACTATCATTTTCATTTGTTAGGTTAAATTACAAATTGTAATAAATAAATTATCCTTATTTAATTGTTATGTTGAATACAAATTGTTAACAAATAAAATTATCATTTTAATTTGCTAAGTTAACATAGAAAATGTATACAAATAAATTATTCTTTTATTTTTCATTAGAATACATAAGAGAATGTATGTAAATAATTATGTCATTTATGTAGGAAACATATGTTCATATGAAAATGTCATTTATTTAGAAATGTCATGTTAATAGAAAAAATTGCCATTTGATTTAGAAATGTCATCCATTGTTTGAAAATGTTTTTACATAAAAAAAAGAATGAGACATTTTTGTTCATTAAAAAGAATGAGACATTTTTGTTAATTAGAAAGAATGAGACATTTTTGCTCATTAGAATGAATGAGACATTTTAGTTCATTAGAAAGAATGAATACATTTTTGTTCATTAAAAAAATGATTAAACAAAAATATCCATTTTAGTTCTTTAGAAAGAATGAATACATTTTTGTTCATTAAAAAGGATTAAACAAAAATAAACATTTTTGTTAATTAAAAAGGTTGAAAACAAAAATACTCATTTTTGTCAATATAGAATAGGAAAACAAAAATACTCATTTTGTCATTATAGAATAGCTAACAAAAATATTCATTTTTGTCAATATAGAATAGTTAAACAAAAATACTCACTTTTGTCAATATTGTGTAGTTAAACAAAAATATTCATTTTTGTCAATATAGGTTAGTTAGACAAAAATATTCATTTTTGACAATATAGTGTAGTTATCTTTTTTGACAATATAGTGTGGTTAAACAAAAATATTCATTTTTGTCAATATAGTGTAGTAAAACAAAAATATTCATTTTTGGCAATAAAATTTAGTTAAACAAAATACTCACTTTTGTCAAATTATCAAAGTTGAAATCTAATTTGTCGCTTTCGTCAAATTATGAAAGTTGAAATCAAATTTATCGCTTTTGTCAAATTATGAGAGTTGAAATCAAATTGTCACTTTTGTCAAATTATAAAGGTTGAAATCAAAATAGATTAGTCGAATCAAACCATATACATTTCTGTCAAATATTCATTTTTGTTAAGATAGATTAATTGAATCAAACCATATATTTTTGTCAAAATATTTATTTTTGTCAAAATAGATTAGTTGAATCAAACCATATATTTCTGTCAAAATATATGCTTTTGTCAAAATAGATTAGTTGAATCAAAATACACATTTTTGTCAAAACGAACATTTTTGGATAAATAGATTAGTTGAACCAATATATTCATTTTTATCAAAATATAATAGTTGAAACAAAAATTATATTTCGTTAAATATGATGGTTGAAAACAAAAATTACATTTTTGTTAATTACATTTGAAATAAAACAAAAATCACATTTTTGTTAAATTAAAGAGTTAATACACAAATAGCATTTTTGTTAAATAGGTTTGTGTCAAAACACAAATAGCATTTTTGGTAAATAGATTTGTTTTACAACAAAAATATTCATTTTGTTAAATTAGAATTGTTAACAATATGAAATTGTCCCTTTGTATTCATTTTGTTCAAATAGAATTGTCGACAAAATGAATGAATCATTTTTTTATCACTTTGTTGAAATAGAATTGTCAACAAAAGTGAAAATATCATTTTTATGGAAATTGCATATATTAGAATTTGTATGCAATTCAAAGAATCATTTTTATTGAAAATGCACACGTTAGGATTTGTATGCAAGATAAAATATCATTTTTTGTGAAATGCATACATTAGAACTTATATGCAAGTAGAATATCATTTTTATTGTCAATATACACATTAGAATTTGTGTATATATTAAAGTGACAAATTTATTGTCAATATACACATTAGAATTTGTGTATATGTTAAAGTGACATTTTTATTGTAAATATACACATTAGAATTCGTGTATATACCAAAGTGACATTTTTATTGTCAATATACACATTAGAATTTGTGTATATACCAAAGTGACATTTTTATTGTCAATATACACATTAGAATTTGTGTATATATTAAAGGGACATTTCTATTGCAAATATACACATTAGAATCCGTGTATAAATTAAAGAGACATTTTTGTTGGTAGAATATATATTAGAGTTTGTATGCAAATTAAAATAAACATTTTTATGTGTGTCATGTCATACATTAAAACCATAAACAAATAAAAATATTTCTTTTATTTGTTAAAGTTTGAAATAGAAATTGCATACATAAAAATAAAAATTATCTTTTATTTGTCATTAGTGACATATATGCAAATAAATTACGTTTTATTTGGCATTAGAGAACCTGTATGGAATGTATGCCAATAAAATACACATTTATTTGACATTATGAACATGTAAATATGATAGGCCAATAAAACATTCTTTTATTTGGCATGTTAAATACGTTAGATGAATCGTCGAACAATTTATATTTATATATAATATTACATATGTAAATATAAATTAAAATTAAACGAATCACGCGTGGTAGTTCGCGTTTCCGAATTGTAACTTTAAACGATTATACTGAAAGATCCGACCGTCGGAATTTTCCCAAAACTAGAATCGTTAGGTCCGCTTTGGGAAGATCTTTCCAACGATATAAATTTCATTAAAATCTAATGGTTAGATTTCAAGAAATATGTAAATCAAATTTGGGTAAAAACAGCGCTAGGGCCGCCTATTTGCCCGAAGCGTCGTTATAATAAATTGAGCTATTTTTATATAAACAAAAATGGCGATAAATCGTTATAGAACAATATTAACGATATGAAATGATTTTAAATTATAATAATGCAATAATTATTTGAAAAGACCGAGTTCAATCTCATTTCAAATAATTGTACGACGATTTAAAGTCGAAGACATTGAAGACGGTGATTGGAAACCGGCAATCTTCACATCAAATGGGTGACCATTGATGCCATGTACTGATTTGCTCCCAAGAAAGGGTTACATTGGTAGTTGTTCGGACGTACTTGTTAATTGTCCGTATATGCGAGCACCTCTCTTCCGTATTGGAAATACGGGACGAGGAATAAGGTGTCTCTGGTTTCGTTCAGAACCAGAACGAACTTGTAAATGGATGTGTGTCTGATATTGGATTTCATTCCATGTAAATTGATTTCTATTCAATATATATCTGTTTGGTGGCAGAGAATTTATTCTCTTTCTTAACACCCTTCTCTGAGATGCACTAGCTCAGAGGTTATATATTGGTAGTTATCGATCGCATGGCGTGAATTGTCAATGTGGCATGCTAAGATGCAAATAATCAAGGTTTTTGTTTAAAAGTAGGGCCTTGTTGTTGATGATCAAAGCACAGCTTGTTTAGGCATAGCTTTGTGTATAGCGTCACTTCGCGAGCCTTACACCCCGGTATGAGTCAAAAACGGGACAAGGGAAAGCAGGGAGTGCACACGTTTCTTTCTAGCTAGAAGTGGTATCAGGGTTTTACAAGCCCTGACATTTTACTTATGTGGATGATGGATTACGAGGCCGCGGTTATATCGACCATTTTATAGGTTCAATAGGACCGGGAAGCGTGTGTTCAGGCATAACTAATCCACTAAAGTACTTGTGGACCGGCCTTGCAGAATCCAAAGGTTCACCAGCGTCCGAATCCTGAGACATTGCTAGAGTGTCTTGAATCGGTAAGGAGATCGTCCCTAGCCTTGACTCATGATGGAAATCCAACTTCCAATACGACACCATGCGGTTTTGATTGTAGAACTAGTATGGCAACATAGTATATGGTAGCTATGCTGTCTATCATTCATACATTATGATTGAAATGTTTTTGAAACATATATACACTTATAATAATATCAAATCCATTTTATTGTATCAAGCATTTTTGACCATTATTAGGTAAAACTCTATCCTCCGGTTTGCGTTGCATTGTGTGATGAGACTTGAGTCTTATAATGGTTTCATTTTTCTAAAAAGCATTGCGTTGTTTAACGATTTACTTTATTTAAATTATGCACTGGCAATCCAATGGAGTAAACTTGTTCCGCATTAGCGGCGTGGTCCTGTGACTAGCCTTATTACTAGTTAAGTAAAGATTTTTCATACCAGTCCCATGACTGACCCGCAGTTTGTTTCACTTTGCAAACTCGGGTGCCCCCTTTTCCACACGGGCAGTCGAGTAGCTTATTTTGCAGTTATATTGAGCAGGATTCTGGATCGAAGCTTAAAGCTGTGTCTACAGCATTGATAGTCTTCCGTTGTGTTAGTTTACATTTCCGCTGTGCAGTGTATTACATTTATTGTAAATTATCTTCCTCTGTATTTTATCAATGTACTCTGATATATTATTTACTATGATGTAACATTATTATGATGTAATAAAAGTCTTCTGTTATTTGTTCTGATGTGTTGTTTTCCCAAAGTTAGCGTACTCAGGTTTTTGAATGATCTTGGTGGATTTAGCGATCGATTAGGTCCAGGCGAAATCTGAATCGTTACAGTTGGTATCAGAGGTCTGGTTAGCTCAAATCTTTGGGGTACAACTCATTAGAACTGAACAAAAGACTCACTAGCGGTAGGATAAGTAATATCCTATAAAAGAATACTCATTAGAGATAGGATCAGTAGTATCCTAGAATGAGAAAACCTGTAACGACCCGGAATTTTGGGGCCAATTTAAAAAAAATTATTTTGGAAATTTTAATGGATTTTAATGTTTAAAATAATTTATTTTAACTAAGAACGACTAAAATTTTTATTTTAAAATAACTAAATTCAATTTAATTATAAAAAGGAGTTTAAAACAGCGCTGTAGTTTGAAAATTTGAATTTGAACTTTGACTGACTGTACAGGATTCATTTTAAATCAGAATTGAACGAAACCAGAAATATTTAAATCTGTTTAATCATATCTTTCCAACAAATCTGAAAAATTGAAATTTCATAGCGGAAATCAAAAGTTATGGCCAATTCAACTTTTAGAAAAGTCGCTGTAGAATTTATATATATATTATATAGGGCCCGAAAGGCTACTTTTCACATATGAAGGAATTTCGACTCGAAACCACTTCCATTGAGTTCAGAATGACGTTCCTGCATTGAAAAACAGTAAACACTTATATATTTTGAGTTTCGGAATTTATTTGTTTAAAAATGTATTTATAATATTAAATATATTGGCCTTAAAAATAGTCATTTTTCAAACGACCTCGGTTTTCGACGAAACCACTTTTGTTGGAATTGGAATGTCAAATTATTGCTAGATTTCAATTTTCAGAAATTTTCGAATTAATATGTGTGCGTGGCAAAGGAAAACGTGTTTGGTCAGTTTCGGTCAAATTTAATCAGCTTAAAAATAGCCATTTTTCAAACGGTCTCAGAATTCGACGAAATTAGTCTCGTTAGAACCGTATCGTCAAAACATAACTAGAAATAATTTTTCTGTAATTTTTAGTGTTCGTATGTGGCCCCGGTAATTTAAAATATACGTTTGAATTTAATAATTAAATGATTTATAATTTAATTTAAAGAAAAACATATCGTAACAGTCGAATTGGATTTCGAAACATGTTCCATTATGTCCAGGTTAGGGGTTATTAGCTAGGGGCGACACTCGTTGGGATTCGTTTGGAGTTCGTGGTGTTTAACTAGTATTATTGAAAATTAAATAGAATTAATTAAATGAAATACACAAATTAATACACGTATAAATACCATGGAAATACGCTAACCCTAATTACTATTATACAGCCGCCGCCCAAACAATTCCAATGGCCATCCTCATCCCATTTTTAATCCTTAATTTCCCCATGATCCTTTCGAATTATATCATACAATCAAAACTAGAATCAAAGAGCGGAGAGTGATCTTCATTTTGATACGGACGTGATCTGAAACAACGATCTGTGGTGCTCGAATTTCGTCCCCAAACTCAGCATGTTCGAGTGCGTTTTCAGGCCAGGGGAGGGTTTCGAGATCACCAACGGTGGGTGGCGCGTGGAGCTGGCGAGGCGGCGCTTCCTATGGGCGGGTCCGATCGAATTCCGGTGAACTCCAGTGGTGTGCGCAGGTGGCAAAAGATCACGATGGATGGGTTTTGCTGATAACAGAGAACGACGTTGTAGAAGAAGGAAGATTAGAGGGATAATGATGTAATTAACCTTTTAATTATAATATTATTAATTCAATGGTATTCGAATGTTTAAAATCCTATAACTTTCTCAAATGAAAACAGAACTGAATGATTTCAGAAGCGTTTGAATCGTAAATTCAAGATCTGGATCATGGAATAGAACAAAGCAGAAACGAAGCGGTCTACAATTTTAGAGAATTCAAAATACCAATGTGAGATTTCTGTTTCCTTTTAAAATAATTAATTAATGTAATTATTTTATTTGCTATGTGATGATTGTAAATATATGAATCAGATCTGTTTTGTTCTGATAGTTTGGATGGTGATCGATCTATCATTTGTGATAAATAATTATTGTACTAATATGTTGATTTAATTTTGCTTTATGACAAATATTTGGTATATCATGAGTTAATAACTAGTTCAATATAATATGTTGATTTACTTGGTCAATTCAATACAAAATAGAATGTCATCACCTTTGTGAATTGATTTACAAAATATTACATTATCATTTTGTTGAAATTAGTTGGTCATATATATATATATCATTGTGGCATGTTTATTGGAATAGAGTCGCCAATTCAATAGAATCATCACCCTTGTTATTATTTTGAATTGAAATAGAATTGTCAATTCAAATAAAAGTTGTACATTTTTATTTGCGTTCCTCTACGCAAATAAAACATGAAATAAAAGTTGTATATTTTTATTTGTGTTCCTCGACGCGAATAAAAACATGAAATAAAGGTTACATTTTTGTCTGTATTTCAGATGCAAATAAAAATCCTAGTTTAAGAAGTTATATTTTTCATTTGCATTTTTGATGCAAATGAAAGGATGAAATAAAAACATAGGAAAAGTCCATTTCTACTTACATGTTAGTTGCAAGTTAAAAAGAATAATTATTTAAATAAAATACACTTTTTGTCAAAAGAATGATTTGAAATAAATAACATTTTTGGTCAAAATAGGATTAGTGAAATAAATAACATTTTTGGTCAAAATATGATTAGTGATATAAATAACCTTTTTGGTCAAAATCTGATTAGTGAAATTTGAAATAACATTTTTATATAAATGTCACATATAGAGAAGTATTAGACAAATTCATTTTTGTCACTTTGAAAAATGAATGACAAATACATATTTTGTTTACATATAATAAAGATTAGACAAATTTACATCTTGTTTACATAGAAGTATTAGACAAATTCATATTTTTGGTTAACATTCTTTTTCAAACAAAAAGAATAGATGTTTGTTAACATTCTTTTTCAAACAAAAAGAATAGATTTTTGTTAACATTCTTTTTCAAACAAAAAGAATAGATTTAGTTATACATTCTTTTTCAAATAAAAGGATAGATTATGTTATACATTCTTTTTCAAATAAAAGAATAGATTTTTAATTACCATTCTTTTCAATAAAAAGAAATCATGTTTTATGGTCATATTTGATACATAAAAGAATGGACTAAAAAATGTATATTTTCATACATTAAAGAAAAAGAGTTAAAAATGTATATTTTCATACATTAAAGAAAAAGAGTTAAAAATGTATATTTTCATACATTAAAGAAAAAGAGTTAAAAATGTATATTTTCATACATTAAAGAGAATAAGTTAAAATGAATATTTTTATACATTAATAGAATGAATTAGTAATGGACAATTTTGTCACATTAAAAAGAATGAGTTAAAAATGATCATTTTGGTCATATTAAAAAGGATTAAACAAAAATGAATATTTTTGTGTATAAAAAAAAGGATTAAACAAAAATGAATATTTTTGTGTATTAAAAAGGGATTAAACAAAAATGAACATTTTTGTTAATTAAAAGATGATGAGACCAAAACATACATTTTTGGTAATTAAAGGTGATTAGACCAAAACATACATTTTTGGTAATTAGAGATGAAAACACCAAAAATACTCATTTTTGGTTATTTAAAAAGGATTACACCAAAATATACATTTTGGTCAATAAATGAGAGTTATTATTTTTATTGTCATTTGTCAACAATAAAAGAAAATGGAAATAAAAGACTAGAATTTTATTACCATTTGTTCACAATAAAGAGAATTGAAATATATGTTTGTGATGTTGTATTTTTGATGTGTTAATCATAATGTTAGTATATTCAAACTGAATACTACACTTCCATTTACAAGTCATCCGACTTGTTTATGTGATTGGGTCGATAATTTTTACACATCGCCCAAGTGCACAAATAATTTATCATTTGATTGTTGGATGAAACCCCACACGGGTGTTGGGATGATATTTGACCTGCACTAGTCCCAATATTTGGTGTAGAACCCACTCTGCTTGTTATTTGGATGCTTGATAGTTATGTCTCATCGATTACATGCAATATATGGATGTTGATTGAATCACATTCCAATAAAGAGTATTCTAGAAAAGAATATTTAAGACGATATGTTTAGAAAAAGAATATATTTTCGAAAAATATATTTTTCTTGAAATGAACTAGAATAAATCATTAAATTCAGATTTAATAAAGTCTTCCAATTTGTAATATTTAATTGAATTTAATTAAATAAATTTGATTTTGGGTTTGTCGTGAATAGTGTCTTAAATAACACTGTTCTTAAACTCCGTATGAAAAGGATAATCTTTTAAATTTAGATTATTAAAGTTTTCAATTATATTTAGTAATTGAAATAGGATGAAATGTGAGTTGGGTTTATTGTGAACCGTGTTTTTAAATGACATGTGTTCTTTATCCTAACTGACAATGAAAATATGATTTGGAATTTATAAATCTTTTATTAAGATTTAAATGAGAATTTTCCAAAAGCCAAGTTTTCCAATATAATATATTAAATTGGAGTTGAATAGAATTCGAATTAATTATAACCGAGATAAGCTTCTGTAAAAGAAGACCGATACTACATATGGAATTTAAGAGGCCTTGCCGTTATTCCATTTATATTATTGGTTGGATACAGAAATTTATAATGATTATATATTGATTTGATTTCTGTGAAGATTCCATATTTTATGGAAGACGATTTTGGGTTTACCGTGAACTATGTTTTAAATGACATTAGTTCTTTAACCCAGTTAAGAATAAGGTTTATTTCTTAAATCTAAAGAATCATTTAATAATGATTTTTGATATTTAAAACCAAATGGTGTTCTGAATAAATCTTTAAAAGAAAGATTTAAGAGTAAATATAAAGAATTTATCTTTGACAGAATAATTGGAATATTTTATTTAAAAGAATATTCTGAATTGGAATGAGGCGTTGGACGTGCTTTATAGTACTTGATTTTTAATTATAAGAAAATACGTGAGTTATTCGGTAAGACCGGGTTTAACCCATTCTGAATAATTTCTACGACGATGAAGAGTCGAAGATGAAGACGGTGTTGAAGACCGACGATCTTCACATCGAATGGATGTGTTGCTACAGAGACCCTGATGGGAGAAGCTACCTTGAAGGGATTTCAGTGGTGGCCGTCCGGACTATTGTTGATTGTTCGGATTTGGTTTTCGCTCAGACCCATAGCATAAGCTAGTAAATGGATGCGTGTCTGACATTGGATTTCGTTCCATGTGAATTAAATCGATTTCTGTTAATGTATGTCTGTTTGGTGGTGGAGGATTTATTCTCTACTTAACACCCTGGTATATATTAATAGTGATTGATCGCATGGCGTGAATTGTCAATGTGGCACGCCAAGATGCATATGATCAAGGCTTTTTTTGAAAAGCAGGGCCTTATGGGATGATCAAAGCATGGCCTATTACGGCATAGCTTTGTGTATATCGTGACTTCGTGAGCCTCACACCCCGGTATGAGTCAAAAACAGGATATGGACTGCAGGGAGTGCACACGTGTCTTTCTAGCTAGTGGTAGTGTCAGTGCTTTAACACAGCCTGGCATTTTACTTATGTGGATGTTGGATTTTGAGGCGCCTCGGATTTTTATAGGCCGATAGTGGTCATATTATAGGTTCAAAGGAACCGGGAAACGTGTGTTCAGGCATAACCAATCCACTTCCCATAGGCGGGGACCGGCCCTGAAAATCCAAGGGTTCACTGCGGGGGATCCTGAGGCATTTGCTAGAGTGTCTCGAATCGGAGAGGAGCTTGCCCCTAGCCTCGACTCATGATGGAAAACCAACTTCCAATACAACCTTGCGGTTTTGATTGTAGAACTAGTATGGCGACATGATATATGGTACCCATCCCGTCTATGATTGATACATTATGATTGAAATTGTTTTTGAAATATATATACCCATAGATATACACACTAATATTAAATCCGTTTTATCGTATCAAGCATCTTTTGACCATTATAAGGTAAAACCCTATCCTCCGGTTTGCGTTGCATTATGTGATGGGACTTGGGTCTTATAATGGTTTCATTTTTCTAAAAAGCATTGCGTCATTTAACGTTTTACTATATTTTATGCACTGGCAATCCAATGGAGTAAACCCGTTCCGCGTTAGCGGCGTGGTCCTATGATTAGCCATATTATTAGATAAGTTAAGTTAAGATTTCTCATACCATTCCCATGACTGACCTGTAGTTTGTTTCACTGGCAAACTCGGGTGCCCATATTTTTCCACACGGGCAGTCGAGTAGCTTTTTGCAGATATATTTACAGGATCATGGCTTACAGCTGAAGCGGTACTCGGAAAGCTCTGTATTCGTGTATTCCTTTCAGTTGTATATTTGTAATATTTTTCCGCTGCTATTTAAATGTAATTTAAAACTCTGATATTATTGTATTTCCAATGTATATTATAAGTTCATACTCAGTTATATTCTTGTACTCTGGTGTAATTGTTGAAATCAGCAATAATATGTTCTTCAGTTTATGTTCTGATGTGTGTTGTTCTCAAAGCAATCCAGCCTTTCCTTTACTGGGAAGTTTGGGTTGTTTCAGTTGGTATCAGAGCTTTGGTTTACAAAGTTTGAGAACAAAACACATTAGAACCGAACGAAAGAATTCATCAGAGATTGGATTAGTAATATCCAATGAGAATAACTCGTTAGAGATAGGATCAGTAGTATCCTAGGACGAGTGTGAAGAGTATTATTTTCTTTAAAATAAAACAAATTTAGTTTTGAAAATTTTATCCTAAAATATGTATTTGAGTATATTATTATATTTTAATGTGGATAATCGAGTATATAAAGATTTCGAATAAACGAGTAATTAACGGATATTCGAAGTTTTAATATACTGGATAGATATAGAATCACACTCTAATTGCCCGGAGATAATTCTGATAATGGAGCTCCATCATCAGTATTTATGTACGAGTCTCGAAGGTGGGATTTCTATATATTTCCATTGACTGGTATGAGAACCAACACTTAGTTAGTACACATTGCTATGATTTGCACTAAAAATATGATTTTTGACTATATATAAAGATTATATATTTGGAAAGTTAATCACCTAATTGATTGCTGGTTGTGATATTTGATAATTAGTTTCACTAGTTAAAATACTAGAATGATAATTAATTAAAACCAATAAATAAAATTTAGTTGAGTTGGTTAATTGAACAACTTTTAGCTCCGTTCCTTTTTTAGGACGAAAAGATTTTAAGACGTGGGGGCGATTGTAACGACCCGGAATTTTGGGGCCAATTTAATTTTTTTTTATTTTGGAAATTTTAATGGATTTTAATGTTTAAAATAATTTATTTTAACTAAGAATGACTAAAAATTTTATTTTAAAATAACTAAATTCAATTTAATTATAAAAAGGAGTTTAAAATAGCGTTGCAGTTTGAAATTTTGAACTTTGAACTTTGACTGACTGTACAGGATTCATTTTAAATCAGAATTGAACGAAACCAGAAATATTTAAATCTGTTTAATAATATCTTTCCAACAAATCTGAAAAATTGAAATTTCATAGCGGAAATCAAAAGCTATGGCCAATTCAATTTTTAGAAAAGTCGCTGTAGAATTTATATATATATTAAATAGGGCTCGAAAGGCTACTTTTCACATATGAAGGAATTTCGACTCGAAACCACTTCCATTGAGTTCGGAATGACATTCCTGCATTGAAAAACAGTAAACACTTATATATTTTGAGTTTCGGAATTTATTTGTTTAAAAATGTATTTATAATATTAAATATATTGGCCTTAAAAATAGTCATTTTTCAAACGACCTCGGTTTTCGACGAAACCACTTTTGTTGGAATCGGAATGTCAAATTATTGCTAGATTTCAATTTTCATAATTTTTCGAATTAATATGTGAGTGTGGCAAAGAAAAACGTGTTTGGTCAGTTTCGGTCAAATTTAATCAGCTTAAAAATAGTCATTTTTCAAACGGTCTCAGAATTCGACGAAATTAGTCTCGTTAGAACCGTATCGTCTAAACATAACTAGAAATAATTTTTATGTAATTTTTAGTGTTCGTATGTGGCCCCGGTAATTTAAAATATACGTTTGAATTTAATAATTAAATGATTTATAATTTAATTTAAAGAAAAACATATCGTAACAGCCGAATTGGATTTCGAAACATGTTCCATTGTGTCCGGGTTGGGGGTTATTAGCTGGTAGCGACACTCGTTGGGATTCGTTTGGAGTTCGTGGTGTTTAACTAGTATTATTGAAAATTAAATAAAATTAATTAAATGAAATACACAAATTAATACACGTATAAATACCATGGAAATACGCTAACCCTAATTACTATTATACAGCCGCCGCCCAAACAATTCCAATGGCCATCCTCATCCCATTTTTAATCCTTAATTTCCCCATGATCCTTTCGAATTATATCATACAATCAAAACTAGAATCAAAGAGCGGAGAGTGATCTTCATTTTGATACGGACGTGATCTGAAACAACGATCTGTGGTGCTCGAATTTCATCCCCAAACTCAGCACGTTCGAGTGCGTTTTCAGGCCAGGGGAGGGTTTCGAGATCACCAACGGTGGGTGGCGCGTGGAGCTGGCGAGGCGGCGCTTCCTGTGGGCGGGTCCGATCGAATTCCGGTGAACTCCAGTGGCGTGCTTAGGTGGCAAAAGATCACGATGGATGGGTTTTGCTGATAACAGAGAACGACGATGTAGAAGAAGGAAGATTAGAGGGATAATGATGTAATTAACCTTTTAATTATAATATTATTAATTCAATGGTATTCGAATGTTTAAAATCCTATAACTTTCTCAAATGAAAACAGAACTGAATGATTTCAGAAGCGTTTGAATCGTAAATTCAAGATCTGGATCATGGAACAGACCAAAGCAGAAACGAAGCGGTCTACAATTTTGGAGAATTCAAAATACCAATGTGAGATTTCTGTTTCCTTTTAAAATAATTAATTAATGTAATTATTTTATTTGCTATGTGATGATTGTACATATATGAATCAAATTTGTTTTGTTCTAATAGTTTGGATGATGATCGATCTATCATTTGTGATAAATAATTATTGATCTAATATGTTGATTTAATTTTGCTTTATGACAAATATTTGGTATATCATGAGTTAATAACTAGTTCAATATAATATGTTGATTTACTTGGTCAATTCAATACAAAATAGAATGTCATCACCTTTGTGAATTGATTTACAAAATATTACATTATCATTTTGTTGAAATTAGTTGGTCATATATATATATATATATATCATTGTGGCATGTTTATTGAATTGGAATAGAGTCGCCAATTCAATAGAATCATCACCCTTGTTATTATTTTGAATTGAAATAGAATTGTCAATTCAAATAAAAGTTGTACATTTTTATTTGCGTTCCTCTATGCAAATAAAACATGAAATAAAAGTTGTATATTTTTATTTGTGTTCCTTGACGCGAATAAAAACATGAAATAAAGGTTACATTTTTGTATGTATTTCAGATGCAAATAAAAATCCTAGTTTAAGAAGTTATATTTTTCATTTGCATTTTTGATGCAATTGAAAGGATGAAATAAAAACATAGGAAAAGTCCATTTCTACTTACATGTTAGTTGCAAGTTAAAAAGAATAATTATTTAAATAAAATACACTTTTTGTCAAAAGAATGATTTGAAATAAATAACATTTTTGGTCAAAATAGGATTAGTGAAATAAATAACATTTTTGGTCAAAATATGATTAGTGATATAAATAACCTTTTTGGTCAAAATCTGATTAGTGAAATTTGAAATAAC
The DNA here is from genome assembly GCA_030737875.1 of Allium sativum. Classification (NCBI taxonomy): domain Eukaryota; kingdom Viridiplantae; phylum Streptophyta; class Magnoliopsida; order Asparagales; family Amaryllidaceae; genus Allium; species Allium sativum. The sequence continues at coordinate 330,591,652 of CM060926.1, forward strand.
ATTTTTATATAAATGTCACATATAGAGAAGTATTAGACAAATTCATTTTTGTCAATTTGAAAAATGAATGACAAATACATATTTTGTTTACATATAATAAAGATTAGACAAATTTACATCTTGTTTACATAGAAGTATTAGACAAATTCATATTTTTGGTTAACATTCTTTTTCAAACAAAAAGAATAGATGTTTGTTAACATTCTTTTTCAAACAAAAAGAATAGATTTTTGTTAACATTCTTTTTCAAACAAAAAGAATAGATTTACTTATACATTCTTTTTCAAATAAAAGGATTGATTATGTTATACACTCTTTTTCAAATAAAAGAATAGATTTTTAAGTACCATTCTTTTCAATAAAAAGAAATCATGTTTTATGGTCATATTTGATACATAAAAGAATGGACTAAAAAATGTATATTTTCATACATTAAATAAAAAGAGTTAAAAATGTATATTTTCATACATTGAAGAAAAAGAGTTAAAAATGTATATTTTCATAAATGTATATTTTCATACATTAAAGAAAAAGAGTTAAAAATGTATATTTTCATACATTAAAGAAAAAGAGTTAAAAATGTATATTTTCATACATTAAAGAGAATGAGTTAAAATGAATATTTTTATACATTAATAGAATGAATTAGTAATGGACAATTTTGTCACATTAAAAAGAATGAGTTAAAAATGATCATTTTGGTCATATTAAAAAGGATTAAACAAAAATGAATATTTTTGTGTATAAAAAAAAGGATTAAACAAAAATGAATACTTTTGTGTATTAAAAAGGGATTAAACAAAAATGAACATTTTTGGTAATTAAAAGATGATGAGACCAAAACATACATTTTTGGTAATTAAAGGTGATTAGACCAAAACATACATTTTTGGTAATTAGAGATGAAAACACCAAAAATACTCATTTTTGGTTATTTAAAAAGGATTACACCAAAATATACATTTTGGTCAATAAATGAGAGTTATTATTTTTATTGTCATTTGTCAACAATAAAAGAAAATGGAAATAAAAGACTAGAATTTTATTACCATTTGTTCACAATAAAGAGAATTGAAATATATGTTTGTGATGTTGTATTTTTGATGTGTTAATCATAATGTTAGTATATTCAAACTGAATACTACACTTCCATTTACAAGTCATCCGACTTGTTTATGTGATTGGGTCGATAACTTTTACACATCGCCCAAGTGCACAAATAATTTATCATTTGATTGTTGGATGAAACCCCACACGGGTGTTGGGATGATATTTGACCTGCACTAGTCCCAATATTTAGTGAAGAACCCACTCTGGTTGTTATTTGGATGCTTGATAGTTATGTCTCATCGATTACATGCAATATATGGATGTTGATTGAGTCACATGCCAATAAAGAGTATTCTAGAAAAGAATATTTAAGACGATATGTTTAGAAAAAGAATATATTTTCGAAAAATATATTTTTATTGAAATGAACTAGAATAAATCATTAAATTCAGATTTAATGAAGTCTTCCAATTTGTAATATTTAATTGAATTTAATTAAATAAATTAGATTTTGTGTTTGTCGTGAATAGTGTCTTAAATAACACTGTTCTTAAACCCCATATGAAAAGGATAATCTTTTAAATTTAGATTATTAAAGTTTTCAATTATATTTAGTAATTGAAATAGGATGAAATGTGAGTTGGGTTTATTGTGAACCGTGTTTTTCAATGACATGTGTTCTTTAACCTAACTGACAATGAAAATATGATTTGGAATTTATAAATCTTTTATTAAGATTTAAATGAGAATTTTCCAAAAGCCAAGTTTTCCAATTTAATATATTAAATTGGAGTTGAATAGAATTCGAATTAATTATAACCGAGATAAGCTTCTGTAAAAGAAGACCGATACTACATATGGAATTTAAGAGGCCTTGCCGTTATTCCATTTATATTATTGTTTGGATACAGAAATTTATAACGATTATATATTGATTTGATTTCTGTGAAGATTCCATATTTTATAGAAGACGATTTTGGGTTTACCGTGAACTATGTTTTAAATGACATTAGTTCTTTAACCCAGTTAAGAATAAGATTTATTTCTTAAATCTAAAGAATCATTTAATAATGATTTTTGATATTTAAAACCAAATGGTGTTCTGAATAAATCTTTAAAAGAAAGATTTAAGAGTAAATATAAAGAATTTATCTTTGACAGAATAATTGGAATATTTTATTTAAAAGAATATTCTGAATTGGAATGAGGCGTTGGACGTGCTTTTATAGTACTTGATTTTTAATTATAAGAAAATACGTGAGTTATTCGGAAAGACCGGGTTTAACCCATTTCAAATAATTTCTACGACGATGAAGAGTCGAAGATGAAGACGGTGTTAAAGACAGACGATCTTCACATCGAATGGATGTGTTGCTATAGAGACCCTGATGGGAGTAGCTACCTTGAAGGGATTTCAGTGGTGGCCGTCCGGACTATTGTTGATTGTTCGGATTTGGTTTTCGCTCAGACCCAGAGCATAAGCTAGTAAATGGATGCGTGTCTGACATTGGATTTCGTTCCATGTGAATTAAATCGATTTCTGTTAATGTATGTATGTTTGGTGGTGGAGGATTTATTCTCTACTTAACATCCTGGTATATATTAATAGTGATTGATCGCATGACGTGAATTGTCAATGTGGCACGCCAAGATGCATATGATCAAGGCTTTTGTTGAAAAGCAGGGCCTTGTGGGATGAATAAGCATGGCCTATTACGGCATAGCTTTGTGTATATCGTGACTTCGCGAGCCTCACACCCCGGTATGAGTCAAAAACGGGATATGGACTGCAGGGAGTGCACACGTTTCTTTCTAGCTAGTTGAGAGGACCCGTAACTTCCCCGTGAAGGAAAGAGCGGATACTTTGAGAACAACACACAAATGAACGCATACGGAAGAACATTTCATTGCTATAACAACAATTCCATCAGATACAAGAATATACAGAGTATAAATGAATAAATTACATTCGATAAATATCAGAGATTACAATAAATTACGTAGCAGTGGAAAATAATACAAAGCACAACTGAAGGTGATACACGGATACAGGGCTTTCCGGATATCATTCCAGCTGTAAACCAGGATCCTGTGAATATAAATCTGCAAAACCAAAACTACTAGCTGCCCGTGTCGAAAATAGGGGCACCCGGAGTTTAGGTTAAAACAATAAACTCCAGGTCAGTCATGTGACTGGTGTGAGAACAAAAACAGTTATTAATATTGGTTTTAAAGTTAGGTAAATCAAGGGACCACGCCGTATAACACAGAACGGGTTTCCTCCCAAGAATACCAGTGCATAGAACAAACAGCGCAATGCTAAATAAAGAAAAATGAAGCTGTTATAAGACCCAGGTCCCATCACACAATGCAACGCAAGCCGGAGGATAGGGTTTTCCCTTATAACATCCAAAGCATGCTTGATACGTTTAAAACACATTATTTGATACTATAATAAGTGTATAGTGTCAAAACAATTTTCAATCATAAATATAAATCATAGGCGGCATGGGTACCATATATCATGTCGCCATACTAGTTCTACAATTAAAACCGCAATATCACGTATTGGAAATTGGATTTCCGTCATGAGTCGAGGCAAGGGGCAAGCTCCTCTCCGCGTTCGAGACACTCTAGCAATGCCTCGGGACCGCACACAGCAATCCCCTGGATCCTCCAAGGTCGGTCCTCTCTTACTTTTGAGGATTGGCAATTCCTGAACACACGCTTCCCGGTCCTTACAGACCTATATCCGAGGCGCCTCGTATCCAACAACCACACAGGTGAAAAGTATATAAATGTCAGGGCTGGTAGGTCACTGACACCACCCTAGCTAGAAAGAAACGTCGTGCACTCCTTGGGTCTGTATCCCGTTTTTGACTCATACCGAGGTGTGAGGCTCGCGAATTCACGTTATACACAAAGCTATGCCACACAGGTCGTGCTTTGATCATCAACCACAAGACTTTGCTTTTCAACAGAAGCCTTGATCAATTGCCACTTACGCGTGCCACATTGGCAATTCAGTCCATGCGACTGATGTCCATCGCTATACAACCTCTGAGCTCGTACGTCTCAGAGAAGGGCGTTAAGCAAAAGAATAAATTCTCCGCCGCCAAACAGATGTATATTTAATAGAGATCAATCAACACAGAATAAAATCCAATGTCAGACACACAATCCATTTACAAGTTCGTTCTGGGTCTGAACGAAACCGGAGGCACTTTCCTCGCATATCCATCCATCTCCAAGTACGTCTGGACGATCACCAACTGATTCCCTCATCCTGGGTGTATAGCCCAATCAAGATCATCAGTAATCACCCAAACGATGTGAAGACTTCCGGTCTTCAACCACCGTCTTCATCTTCGACATCTCGTCGAATCGGTTATTCAGAATGGGTATAACCCGGCCTTTCTGAATAACCCACGTATATAATAAACAAATGTTACACAAACACAACGAACGCCTCATTCCAATTCAGAATATTCTTTTATTCACAAAATCACATTCTTAGGGAAAGGTTCCCATTAATTTTATCCAAGATAAATTCTTCTAAATTTATCCTATAATCTTCCTTTGGATATCATTTCAAACTAGTCGGGATTAACGAACCACACCGAAGTAATTATTTATTTTATTTCCCGATCCCAACCTATATATCCCATGGAGAAAAACTGGTAATACTCCTTATCTAACACCACGGTGTTATCGGTAAAATTAATTACCATTTCACGTTCAAATCTAATTAAAGATTTAACTATCGCTTTGGAGCAAAACTGGTGGTACTCCATTCTCGATCACCTTTCAGATTTGATAATTTAAGTTATCAATTCACATTTTTAATCTAATTAAAGATTCACTAAAACTCCACTTAGTTTTAATCTTTTCAAAAATCAACATCCTGCCTTTAACTGGGTTAAAGAACCACTGTCATCTAAAACACGATTCACGATAAACCCAAATCACATTTGATATTAAATACAAGGCTCTGAATAGAAAATATATCGGCTTATATTCAATATCAAATTCTAAAACCAACAAATATCGTATTGGAAATAGCGATATAAAATATATCTTTCAAATTCCCATAACAATATCTGTATAGTCACGAAATCCAACATCGAAATATTCCGAGGATAATTTCGATTCAACTCCAGTCCAATCCACGTATTGGGAATATTGATTATTTTTAAAATCACTTTCAAATTCAATTTATTTATTTAAAAAATAAATTGATTTTAATTCTAGTTCAAAACTAGTTCATTTTGATAAAAATATATTTTTATCTTTTCAAATATGGAATTTTCAGCCCAATTTTTCCCAAATCATTTCTTATGATTTTACACAAATTATTAATATTTTTAATAATTTTATCAAGGCCCGTACAGTCGATTTCCATCAACGGCCATCGAACTGCACTTACAGCGACCTTTTCTAAATTTTATTTGGACATAATTCCAAATCCAACCGTTAGATTTCAAATTCCTAATATTCAATGGGAAGCTCTTTTCGACACGAACCCAACGGTTCCGGTTTTAGGAGAATCCGACGGTCGGATCTCCCGCAACGTCAATTCGAAGTTAATGATCGAAATTCACGAACTGCCGCCGCGCGACGCGTTCTATTCAGGCCATTATATATATAATATATATGTATATTATATATATTTCGCCGATTTCCTTTTTAAAACGTATTTTATAAATCATTTTAAATTCGTTTTCAAAACCATTTCAACACTATATTCAATTTCAAATCGATTTGATTTCAATTCAACTCGAATTCATTTCAATTTTATTTAATTCGAATTCAAATTCGTTTCAATTCAATTCAAATTCTAATTCGTTTCAATTCAATTTGAATTTACCTTCTATTTACTTCAATTCGAATTCATTTCAAATTGATTTCAACTCAATTTCAGTTTGTTCTAAATTTCATTCAAAACGATTTCAATTCGTTTTTAATTCAATTTAAATTTAATTCAATTTGAATTCATTTCTATTTAATTCGAATTTCATTTCATAATATTAAATTTTGAAATCACCTTTCAATATTCATTGTAAAACGAATAAAATCGATATAAATATCGTTCACGTCAAAATAGCGCAACTCTAATCAACACGGCTTTATATATTTCAATAAATTCGTTATTCTATTCAACAAATGAATATATATTCTATTCAACACATGAATCTATATTTCTTCCAACACACGACTATTTTTGTTATGTAAAATATTTTATAAAACTATGGTATCTATCGTTTGATTTTAATTAGACTCCACCGTGAAGTAGTTCTAATTTTAAATATGATAAAGATGTGAATTTTATTATTTTAATATTTTACTCAACACATAAATATTTTCAACACATGAACATCGTCAACACATGATTATTTTTATATTCAACACATGAGTTTTCTTTTATAATATTCATTATTTTCCCGATTGGAATGAGGCCCAATCAATCACCATATAATGTTAATTATATGGATTCCATACAACACATGTATATAATAACATTGAAAAATAATCAGCCCTCAACCAAAGTGCACTACACTGTATAAGCATCGAATATAGATATCTAACGCTTATAACAGCCTGTCAATTAATCGATCGACATATTTAATCAATCAGGACGAGTGAACTTCAAATTTCATCCCAACACCCGTGTGGGGTTTCAAACAATCAAACACAGATTTTAGTTGTGTAGTTGGGCGATGTGTAAAATTTATCGACCCAATCAATATCAGTCAAATCAGTGTAGATAAACAAATCGGCCGATTTGTTTATAAATATTTATTTATTCACTTTCACGTTAAAAATTATATTTTTAATGATAATATATTTTATTTTAACACATGAATTTCTATTCATTTCATTTACACAATAAAAATGATACTTTTATTTTTCTATAATATTTTAGAAAATTTCGGCGGCATAACAGCACGATACTAGAAACGGGACGAGGCCTAGCCTTATCCCCGGTCTAGTGAAGGACCACGCCATTCACACATCAATCAAATCCATTCATTTCACCAAACAATTCAATTCAAACCAAATAAACTAACCAACTACTCAACCAAACAATTTAACAAACAAGCCATCCATGGTCTGTGGATGACGGGTGTCGGGTGCTACTAAACACCGTCTGCATCCTAGTATATAAATATAACTAGAAAAGAAATTGAAAGGTGAGAAATTCTCACCGATAGCTATCCAATCATCTTGACTCTTCTTTGATAGAAATCTTCATCGTTATCGCATTTTTGTCATCTTCGTTGTCCGTATTCTCTACATATGTAAAAATCGAATTTTTACTTCGCTATTCAATATATAAAAATCGAATTTTTACTTTGCTATTCAATATATAAAAATCGAATTTTTACTTTGCTATTCAATATATAAAAATCGAATTTTTACTATGCTATTCAATATATAAAAATCGAATTTTTACTATGCTATTCAATATATAAAAATCGAATTTTTACTTCGCTATTCAATATATAAAAATCGAATTTTTACTTTCCTATTGAATATATAAAAATCGAATTTTTACTTTGCTATTCAATATATAAAAATCGAATTTTTACTTCGCTATTCAATATATAAAAATCGAATTTTTACTTTGCTATTCAATATATAAAAATCGAATTTTTACTTTGCTATTCAATGTATAAAAATCGAATTTTTACTATGCTATTCAATAGATAAAAATTCTATTTTTATCACGTTATTTTTCATATAAAGATTTCCCTTTTCAAATATGAAGTTTTCGCCTTTTCTAATATGAAGTTTTCGCCTTTTCTAATATGAAGTTTTCGCCTTTTCAAATATATCATTATAAAAATCACATTTTTATTTTGCTATACATATAAAGATGATATTTCGCTTTTTTTCAAAAATAAATATGACATTGCTAATATTCCTATCATGTAAAAATTATATTTTTAATTCTCTTCATAAACAAAAATCATATTTTTACATCTTCTATATAGTAAAGTTTATATTTTTAATACTTTAAAAATATAAAAATCATATTTTTAATACTTTAAAAATATAAAAATCATATTTTTAACCTTCTACTAATATAAAAATCAAATCTTTATATTCGCTACTATATAAAAATTATATCTTTATTGCTTCTACTTCATGTTAAAAATCTCTACTTTTATAACATCATCTTCATGTTAGAAATCTTTCTGCTTATAAAAATAATATCTTTCTTTCATATAAAAATATACTCTTTCTTTCATATAAATATATATATGTATATATATTTTTATATAAAAATCAGTCTTTTATATATAAAAAAAATTAGTTCTAGAGCACATATAAAAATCAAATTTATAACAAATAAATTCCGAATTTTAAAGCTTACAGTTTTTTTCGGTTGCCGGAGTTCGCGAGCGGGGCGGAGGGCGGAGCAGTGGCGCGGCAGGAGGTTGCGGGGTTGGTCAGGGAGGCGGAGGGGAGCGGTGGTCACTGGGATGGTGGGCTAGGTCAACTCGAAGGGGGGGTCTCGAGGTAACGCGTCGGAGCTGGACGGGGGAGGGGACTCGGCGAGGTCAGCGCGACCAAAAGGGGGGAAAGAGCGGTCGTGGGTGGCGATGGAGAAGGGTGGAGGCGGCGGGAGGAATCGAACGAAGTTATTTTTTTTTCTTTTTTTTTGATCGGTTTGATTTTGAAGAGGGAGGGGGGGCAGAATGAATTAAGGGGAGGAGAAGGGTTTATTTTATTTTTTATTATTATTTAATTTTCCACAAAAAGCAACTTTTATTTTCGACCTCAAAACGAGGCCCACCGCCTGTCGTCCATAGCTAATTGCCCCCATTCCGAGCACAATGGGATATGTATCGTAAGCTGATTCGACCGTTTGAATCAGTTTCCGTCAAAATCAACATATAACTCTATATATTGAATTTGAACGCGCATTTCAATTCACTGGGGTCACATACTAACTAGAAAACTTCCAGAAAAATATTTTCTAGCTTCGTATTGACGATACGGTCCTAACAAAACTAGTTTCGTCGAATTCTGAGACCGTTAGAAAAATGGCCATTTTCCAGTCGATTAAAATCAACTGAAACTGGTCAAACGCGTTTTCCTTTGCCACGCTCACATATTGATTCGAAAAATTATGAAATTTGGAATCTAACAATAATTTAACACTACAGATCCAACAAAAGTGGTTTCGTCGAAATCCGAGGTCGTTTACAAAATTCCCATTTTTAAGGGCCTGAATTCCATAGTGACTATTCAGAATTTTCACTTGGACATATCTTTTGATTCCCGCTATGAAATTTCGATTTTTCGGATTCGTTGGAAAGATATCATCAATTAGATCCTAATGTTTTTGGTTCCACTAAAATCCGGATTGTTTTGCACCCGGTATGTTCAATTGAAGTTTGAAATCGAATTATCGAACTACCGCGCCATTTTCAATTCTATCTATAATTATATATAAATATTTATATTCTAACGACGACGTATATAATATATACGTTCTAATTCTATTCAAAATAAATTTCTCGTCGATATTATTTAAAATAATCCATTTTAATTGTTCAAATTTCGCTAAAATTGCCAAAATAAAAATTTTAAACCGGCTCAGAATTTCCGGGTTATTACAATCTCCCCCACTTAAAATTTTTCGTCCCCGAAAAGGAACAAAGTCGAAAGTGGTTTGATTAATCAACTCTACGTTCAGTCTGGCTTCCATTCTCCAAATTTTCAGTTTCTGAGAATTTTCAAATTTTCAAAAATTTGGCTAACACCCTAAATTTTCGAAAAATTTCGCCATAACCTCCCCTGCACCGGGAGCCACGGGAAAATCCCGAAATTGCTATATAGGCCTTCTGATCTCAAAAAGAAAAAGAAAAAGCCAAGCGGCTAGCCAATAGGCTCATAAAATCATCATCACCTAAACAAAACAGCAAATTATAGTAAACATGTACCTATTTGTCGGGCAAACAAATTTTATTCTCTGCTCTATCCTCCTTGCTATGACCTGTTCAATGTAAGTACATGTATATGCAAGCAAATGCTACCAATTTTCAATACAATTCAATGTTTGGTTCAATTAGGCTAAATGGTTCAAAATTATCAAACAAATAAACAAACAACACAAACATCAATCAATTAGTGAATTAACGTTTCAAATTCATAATTTTGATACATATACAGAAAATCTTGTTTTTGATGCCAATTCACAACAATAAATCTATCTATATAAGTTTTGGTTCTCACACCAGCCTAATGGAAATATATAGAAATCACACCTTCGAAATACGAACATGAATACTGATGATGTGGCCACATCATCAGAATTATCCCCGAGTGTCTAGAATGTGACTCTATATCTATCCAGTATATTAAAGCTTCAAATATACGTTCATGACGCGTATACGCGAAATCTTTATATACTCGATTGTCCAAATTAAAAATAAATAAATATTTAAATACGTTTAAAACGATTTAAATTTCAAAACAAAATTGTTTTCATTTGAAAAATATACTCTTCACACTCGTTCTAGGACACTACTGATCCTATCTTTAACGAGTCATTCTAATTGGATATTACTAATCCAATATCTGATGAATTCTTTCGTATGGTTCTAATGTGTCTTGTTCTCTGAGCTTTGTAAACCAAAGCTCTGATACCAACTGAGAGGACCCGTAACTTCCCCGTGAAGGAAAGAGCGGATACTTTGAGAACAACACATAAATGAACGCATACGGAAGAACATTTCATTGCTATAACAACAATTCCATCAGATACAAGAATATACAGAGTATAAATGAATAAATTGCATTCGATAAATATCAGAGATTACAATAAATTACATAGCAGCGGAAAATAATACAAAGCACAACTGAAGGTGATACACGGATACAGAGCTTTCCGGATATCATTCCAGCTGTAAACCAGGATCCTGTGAATATAAATCTGCTAAACCAAAACTACTAGCTGCCCGTGTCGAAAATCGGGGCACCCAGAGTTTAGGTTAAAACAATAAACTCCAGGTCAGTCATGTGACTGGTGTGAGAACTAAAACAGTTATTAATATTGGTTTTAAAGTTAGGTAAATCAAGGGACCACGCCGTATAACACGGAACGGGTTTCCTCCCAAGAATACCAGTGCATAGAACAAACAGCGCAATGCTAAATAAAGAAAAATGAAGCTGTTATAAGACCTAGGTCCCATCACACAATGCAACGCAAGCCGGAGGATAGGGTTTTCCCTTATAACAGCCAAAGCATGCTTGATACGTTTAAAACACATTATTTGATACTATAATAAGTGTATAGTGTCAAAACAATTTTCAATCATAGGCGGCATGGGTACCATATATCATGTCGCCATACTAGTTCTACAATTAAAACCGCAATATCACGTATTGGAAATTGGATTTCCGTCATGTGTCGAGGCAAGGGGCAAGCTCCTCTCCGCGTTCGAGACACTCTAGCAATGCCTCGGGACCGCACACAGCAATCCCCTGGATCCTCCAAGGCCGGTCCTCTCTTACTTTTGAGGATTGGCAATTCCTGAACACACGTTTCCCGGTCCTTACAGACCTATATCCGAGGCGCCTCGTATCCAACAACCACACAGGTGAAAAGTATATAAATGTCAGGGCTGGTAAGTCACTGACACCACCCTAGCTAGAAAGAAACGTCGTGCACTCCTTGGGTCTGTATTCCGTTTTTGACTCATACCGAGGTGTGAGGCTCGCGAATTCACGTTATACACAAAGCTATGCCACACAGGCCGTGCTTTGATCATCAACCACAAGACTTTGCTTTTCAACAGAAGCCTTGATCAATTGCCACTTACGCGTGCCACATTGGCAATTCACTCCATGCGACTGATGTCCATCGCTATACAACCTCTGAGCTCGTACGTCTCAGAGAAGGGCGTTAAGCAAAAGAATAAATTCTCCACCGCCAAACAGATGTATATTTAATAGAGATCAATCAACACAGAATAAAATCCAATGTCAGACTCACAATCCATTTACAAGTTCGTTCTGGGTCTGAACGAAACCGGAGGCACTTTCCTCGCATATCCATCCATCTCCAAGTACGTCTGGACGATCACCAACTGATTCCCTCATCCTGGGTGTATAGCCTAATCAAGATCATCAGTAATCACCCAAACGATGTGAAGACTTCGGTCTTCAACCACCGTCTTCATCTTCGACATCTCGTCGAATCGGCTATTCAGAATGGGTATAACCCGGCCTTTCTGAATAATCCACGTATATAATAAACAAATGTTACACAAACACAACGAACGCCTCATTCCAATTCAGAATATTCTTTTATTCACAAAATCACATTCTTAGGGAAAGGTTCCCATTAATTTTATCCAAGATAAATTCTTCTAAATTTATCCTATAATCTTCCTTTGGATATCATTTCAAACTAGTCGGGATTAACGAACCACACCGAAGTAATTATTTATTTTATTTCCCAATCCCAACCTATATATCCCATGGAGAAAAACTGGTAATACTCCTTATCTAACACCACGGTGTTATCGGTAAAATTAATTACCATTTCACGTTCAAATCTAATTAAAGATTTAACTATCGCTTTGGAGCAAAACTGGTGGTACTCCATTCTCGATCACCTTTCAGATTTGATAATTTAAGTTATCAATTCACATTTTTAATCTAATTAAAGATTCACTAAAACTCCACTTAGTTTTAATCTTTTCAAAAATCAACATCCTGCCTTTAACTGGGTTAAAGAACCACTATCATCTAAAACAGGATTCACGATAAACCCAAATCACATTTGATATTAAATACAAGGCTCTGAATAGAAAATATATCGGCTTATATTCAATATCAAATTCTAAAACCAACAAATATCGTATTGGAAATAGCGATATAAAATATATCTTTCAAATTCCCATAACAATATATGTATAGTCACGAAATCCAACATCGAAATATTCCGAGGATAATTTCGATTCAACTCCAGTCCAATCCACGTATTGGGAATATTGATTATTTTTAAAATCACTTTCAAATTCAATTTATTTATTTAAAAAATAAATTGATTTTAATTCTAGTTCAAAACTAGTTCATTTTGATAAAAATCTATTTTTATCTTTTCAAATATGGAATTTTCAGCCCAATTTTTCCCAAATCATTTCTTATGATTTTACACAAATTATTAATATTTTTAATAATTTTATCAAGGCCCGTACAGTCGATTTCCATCAACGGCCATCGAACTGCACTTACAGCGACCTTTTCTAAATTTGATTTGGACATAATTCCAAATCCAACCGTTAGATTTCAAATTCCTAATATTCAATGGGAAGCTCTTTTCGACACGAACCCAACGGTTCCGGTTTTAGGAGAATCCGACGGTCGGATCTCCCGCAACGTCAATTCGAAGTTAATGATCGAAATTCACGAACTGCCGCCGCGCGACGCGTTCTATTCAGGCCATTATATATATATAATATATATATATTATATATATTTCGCCGATTTCCTTTTTAAAACGTATTTTATAAATCATTTTAAATTCGTTTTCAAAACCATTTCAACACTATATTCAATTTCAAATCGATTTGATTTCAATTCAACTCGAATTCATTTCAATTTTATTTAATTCGAATTCAAATTCGTTTCAATTCAATTCAAATTCTAATTCGTTTCAATTCAATTTGAATTTACCTTCTATTTACTTCAATTCGAATTCATTTCAAATTGATTTCAACTCAATTTCAGTTTGTTCTAAATTTCATTCAAAACGATTTCAATTCGTTTTTAATTCAATTTAAATTTAATTCAATTTGAATTCATTTCTATTTAATTCGAATTTCATTTCATAATATTAAATTTTGAAATCACCTTTCAATATTCATTGTAAAACGAATAAAATCGATATAAATATCGTTCACGTCAAAATAGCGCAACTCTAATAAACACGGCTTTATATATTTCAATAAATTCGTTATTCTATTCAACAAATGAATATATATTCTATTCAACACATGAATCTATATTTCTTCCAACACACGACTATTTTTGTTATGTAAAATATTTTATAAAACTATGGTATCTATCGTTTGATTTTAATTAGACTCCACCGTGAAGTAGTTCTAATTTTAAATATGATAAAGATGTGAATTTTATTATTTTAATATTTTACTCAACACATAAATATTTTCAACACATGAACATCGTCAACACATGATTATTTTTATATTCAACACATGAGTTTTCTTTTATAATATTCATTATTTTCCCGATTGGAATGAGGCCCAATCAATCACCATATAATGTTAATTATATGGATTCCATACAACACATGTATATAATAACATTGAAAAATAATCAGCCCTCAACCAAAGTGCACTACACTGTATAAGCATCGAATATAGATATCTAACGCTTATAACAGCCTATCAATCAATCGATCGACATATTTAATCAATCAGGATGAGTGAACTTCAAATTTCATCCCAACACCCGTGTGGGGTTTCAAACAATCAAACACAGATTTTAGTTGTGCTGTTGGGCGATGTGTAAAATTTATCGACCCAATCAATATCAGTCAAATCAGTGTATATAAACAAATTGGCCGATTTGTTTATAAATATTTATTTATTCACTTTCACGTTAAAAATTATATTTTTAATGATAATATATTTTATTTTAACACATGAATTTCTATTCATTTCATTTACACAATAAAAATGATACTTTTATTTTTCTATAATATTTTAGAAAATTTCGGCGGCATAACGGCACGATACTAGAAACGGGACGAGGCCTAGCCTTATCCCCGGTCTGGTGAAGGCCCACACCATTCACACATCAATCAAATCCATTCATTTCACCAAACAATTCAATTCAAACCAAATAAACTAACCAACTACTCAACCAAACAATTTAACAAACAAGCCATCCATGGTCTGTGGATGATGGGTGTCGGGTGCTACTAAACACCGTCTGCATCCTAGTATATAAATATAACTAGAAAAGAAATTGAAAGGTGAGAAATTCTCACTGATAGCTATCCAATCATCTTGACTCTTCTTTGATAGAAATCTTCATCATTATCGCATTTTTGTCATCTTCGTTGCCCGTATTCTCTACATATGTAAAAATCGAATTTTTACTTCGCTATTCAATATATAAAAATCGAATTTTTACTTTGCTATTCAATATATAAAAATCGAATTTTTACTTTGCTATTCAATATATAAAAATCGAATTTTTACTATGCTATTCAATATATAAAAATCGAATTTTTACTATGCTAGTCAATATATAAAAATCGAATTTTTACTTCGCTATTCAATATATAAAAATCGAATTTTTACTTTGCTATTCAATATATAAAAATCGAATTTTTACTTTCCTATTCAATATATAAAAATCGAATTTTTACTTCGCTATTCAATATATAAAAATCGAATTTTTACTTTGCTATTCAATATATAAAAATTGAATTTTTACTTTGCTATTCAATATATAAAAATCGAATTTTTACTATGCTATTCAATAGATAAAAATTCTATTTTTATCACGCTATTTTTCATATAAAGATTTCCCTTTTCAAATATGAAGTTTTCGCCTTTTCTAATATGAAGTTTTCGCCTTTTCTAATATGAAGTTTTCGCCTTTTCAAATATATCATTATAAAAATCACATTTTTATTTTGCTATACATATAAAGATGATATTTCGCTTTTTTTCAAAAATAAATATGACATTGGTAATATTCCTATAATGTAAAAATTATATTTTTAATTCACTTCATAAACAAAAATCATATTTTTACATCTTCTATATAGTAAAGTTTATATTTTTAATACTTTAAAAATATAAAAAATCATATTTTTAATACTTTAAAAATATAAAAATCATATTTTTACCCTTCTACTAATATAAAAATCAAATCTTTATATTCGCTACTATATAAAAATTATATCTTTATTACTTCTACTTCATGTTAGAAATCTCTACTTTTATAACATCATCTTCATGTTAAAAATCTTTCTGCTTATAAAAATAATATCTTTCTTTCATATAAAAATATACTCTTTCTTTCATATAAATATATATATATATATATTTTTATATAAAAATCAGTCTTTTATATATAAAAAAAATTAGTTCTAAAGCACATATAAAAATCAAATTTATAACACATAAATTCCGAATTTTAAAGCTTACAGTTTTTTTCGATTGCCGGAGTTCGCGAGCGGGGCGGAGGGCGGAGCAGTGGCGCGGCAGGAGGTTGCGGGGTTGGTCAGGGAGGCGGAGGGGAGCGGTGGTCACTGGGATGGTGGGCTAGGTCAACTCGAAGGGGGGGTCTCGAGGTAACGCGTCGGAGCTGGACGGGGGAGGGGACTCAGCGAGGTCAGCGCGACCAAAAGGGGGGAAAGAGCGGTCGTGGGTGGCGATGGCGAAGGGTGGAGGCGACGGGAGGAATCGAACGAAGTTATATTTTTTTTTCTGATCGGTTTGATTTTGAAGAGGGGGGGCTAGAATGAATTAAGGGGAGGAGAAGTGTTTATTTTTTTTTATTATTTAATTTTCCACAAAAAGCAACTTTTATTTTCGACCTCAAAACGAGGCCCACTGCCTGTCGTCCATAGCTAATTGCCCCCATTCCGAACACAATGGGATATGTATCGTAAGCTGATTCGACCGTTTGAATCAGTTTCCGTCAAAATCAACATATAACTCTATATATTGAATTTGAACGTGCATTTCAATTCACTGGGGTCACATACTAACTAGAAAAATTCCAGAAAAATATTTTCTAGCTTCGTATTGACGATACGGTCCTAACAAAACTAGTTTCGTCGAATTCTGAGACCGTTAGAAAAATGGCCATTTTCCAGTCGATTAAAATCAACTAAAACTGGTCAAACACGTTTTCCTTTGCCACGCTCACATATTGATTCGAAAAATTATGAAATTTGGAATCTAACAATAATTTAACACTACGGATCCAACAAAAGTGGTTTCGTCGAAATCCGAGGTCGTTTACAAAATTCCCATTTTTAAGGGCCTGAATTCCATAGCGACTATTCAGAATTTTCACTTGGACATATCTTTTGATTCCCGCTATGAAATTTCGATTTTTCGGATTCGTTGGAAAGATATCATCAATTAGATCCTAATGTTTTTGGTTCAACTAAAATCCGGATTGTTTTGCACCCGGTATGTTCAAATGAAGTTTGAAATCGAATTATCGAACTACCGCGCCATTTTCAATTCTATTTATAATTATATATAAATATTTATATTCTAACGACGACGTATATAATATATACATTCTAATTCTATTCAAAATAAATTTCTCGTCGATATTATTTAAAATAATCCATTTTAAATGTTCAAATTTCGCTAAAATTGCCAAAATAAAATTTTTAAACTGGCTCAGAATTTCCGGGTTATTACACTAGTGGTAGTGTCAGTGCTTTAACACAGCCTGGCATTTTACTTATGTGGATGATGGATTTTGAGGCGCCTCGGATTTTTATAGACCGATAGTGGTCATATTATGGGTTCAAAGGAACCGGGAAACGTGTGTTCAGGCATAACCAATCCACTGCCCATAGGCGGGGACCGGCACTGAAGATCCAAGGGTTCACTGCGGGGGATCCTGAGGCATTTGCTAGAGTGTCTCGAATCGGAGAGGAGCTTGCCCCTAGCCTCGACTCATGATGGAAAACCAACTTCAAATACGACCTTGCGGTTTTGATTGTAGAACTAGTATGGCGACATGATATATGGTACCCATGCCGTCTATAATTGATACATTATGATTGAAATTGTTTTTGAAATATATATACCCATAGATATACACACTAATATTAAATCCGTTTTATCGTATCAAGCATCTTTTGACCATTATAAGGTAAAACCCTATCCTCCGTTTTGCGTTGCATTGTGTGATGGGACTTGGGTCTTATAATGGTTTCATTTTTCTAAAAAGCATTGCGTCGTTTAACGTTTTACTATATTTTATGCACTGGCAATCCAATGGAGTAAACCCGTTCCGCGTTAGCGGCGTGGTCCTATGATTAGCCATATTATTAGATAAGTTAAGTTAAGATTTCTCATACCAGTCCCATGACTGACCTGTAGTTTGTTTCACTGGCAAACTCGGGTGCCCATATTTTTCCACACAGGCAGTTGAGTAGCTTTTTGCAGATATATTTACAGGATCCTGGCTTACAGCTGAAGCGGTATTCGGAAAGCTCTGTATCCGTGTATCCTTTCAGTTGTATATTTGTAATATTTTTCCGCTGCTATTTAAATGTAATTTAAAACTCTGATATTATTGTATTTCCAATGTATATTATAAGTTCATACTCAGTTATATTCTTGTACTCTGGTGTAATTGTTGAAATCGGCAATAATATGTTCTTCAGTTTATGTTCTGATGTGTGTTGTTCTCAAAGCAATCCAGGCTTTCCTTTACTGGGAAGTTTGGGTCGTTTCAAAACCCGTTAGAGATGGGGTTAGTCCTACCCAGAATGAGTTGAGAGTGACAAGTTTATAATTAACGTATTTGTGATTATATATATAATCCGATTTTGGGAAATATATTTTTGATATATAAAAGTTATATATATTTGAAAATTAATCAACTAATAAATTTATTGAAAATAATAAAAGAATGAAAGTGGAGTTGGTTAATTAAACAACTTTCAGCTCCGTTCCTTATCGAGCACGATAAGATTTTTAGTGGGAGGGATTGTAACAACTCGGAATTTTGGAACCAATTTAAAATTTTTATTTTAGTAATTTTAAAGGATTTTGAATATTTAAAATAATTTATTTTAAATAATAACGACTAAAAATTTATTTAAATCAAAGTTATAACGAATATATTTATTTTGATTTTAAAAGGAGTTAGAAATAGCACGACAGTTTGAAAATTTGAATTCGAACTTTGACTGACTGTACATTATGCAAAATAAGTCGGATTTTGGTGAAACCAAAAACTTTTGTAACGAACCGGGAATTTTCGACTCCGAAAATCAACATCAACTACCATGTTGACCATTCAGACATCGAACATTCCAGATCATTAATAGAAAGAAGTTAGAGGGTGAGATAAGAAAGAAAGAAATATTAGAATAGAAGAAGAAGAAGAAACACCACACAGAGTCTCACATCGCAGCGGAACAAAATATAATACAGAAATAAATCTTTACCGAGAGCTTTTAAAATACTTACAATATCAGAGTACACATCTGGACAGTGATAATAATCTGTCCTCATATAACACACAGCGGAATAGTAATATCATACATCTGGACTCTTCCATCTCGTCTCTTCTCAGCAGTCGATAACCTGAACCTGTACACTCCGGGCTAACCCGAGCATTTACAAAACACCGGGTCAGTCTGGTGAACCAGAGTGAGATAAACTCGCACAGTAATAAGGGTGAATCATCCAATCATGATTTTAAAGTTCAAACATCCTTTCAAAAGAAAAGGATAATCGTAAGACCAAATCCACACATAAACACGGACGGTTTTTACCTTACGATAACCCAAACCACTTTTGAAATAAATATCTTTTCTGATATTATAATAATGTCTAAATACAAGTAAATAGAATCTAGTAGAACGCTTGCATCTCACGCTCTACATATATAGTAAACAATCAAAAACCGCGGGTGCTTATTGGAGATTGGATTCCAACTTGACAAGGTATGGGTCCACCTTCCGATAGTGTATCTCTAGAGACGAATACACTGGGTTCAACAAGAACTTCTTGCAACCCGGCCCTTACATGACCGACCACTCATTTCGCTTGAGTGTATCGAATGTATACCACCGACGGTTGGGATCAGCAACCGTCTCCCGAAAAGGGACAGCATCGAAACATAGATTTAAGAAACAAATAGGACTTCCTCTAGATAGGTGATTATACACCCTAATGGGAGCGACCCACATAGCCATGCTGCCTGCCCGATTTTTGTCATTTCCCGGTTGATGAGGCCTGAGGCCAGAATTAACTTCTGATCATCTGGTCACCATTCACTTTGAATGCCACATCGTCAGATCCGTCAGATATCACTAATTGACGTCCACAAAAATACTCTAGCTGGAAGCTAAGAGAACGGCAACTCCCCGCCAACAACTATCGTACGTTTGAAGAAATCAACGTACGTGATCCTTTGGAAATACTCTGTCAGACATCCGTCCATACAAGTCATCCAGGAACAGGATGAACCGAAGGCACTCTCCTGCCGCATCCATATAGGAATCACCCCATGGATCAGTAGCGAGTAGTCCTTGCAACCCGTAGATTCCAACCACGACAGAATCACAGTTTATCTCTGCTTGCCAGGCAGAGAATATTAGTGGTTCTTCCGTTTGTGAAAACCCACGGTCTTCACAGCACCATCTCGATCATCTTCTGATATCTCCACGTATTTGTTGGTCGGAATGGTTTTCGAATATAAATTCGATCCCGGTCTTTCCATACCAACAATCGTATTGGACATGATTTGATAGTCGGTGTTTTAACTATCAAAATATACAGTGTTTCAATCATGACACTCCAATGAGTTCACTGGTTCAGTATTCAGCATCACTTGGCCTTTAAATCAAACTGATTTACTTTTGTTAAATTAAAACTTCTAACTCTTTTAACATTCAAAAATACGATGTTTGAATAACTCAAATCGATTTAACTCTAATGGATTAACTCAAACTGTTTACTCTAACTGGTTCACTCAAATTGATTAACTCGACTTATTTAACTCCTATTGATTAACTAATACTCGACTTAAATCCATTCGCTTAACCCTAGATCACAGCGATCACAATGGTTACGTCTGATTCCCTCAGGAAACATCCGACCGCCGTAGGCTATCTGCAGCCCTGCGAATTACGCTAGCAGTCGTACGAAATGGCAACTTAGCCGAATAATTATGTTTGGCTAATTCTATCTCGAATAGCTATATTCAATTTCCCACTTAATTCTTCCGTCAAATCATCTTTTAAATTCGGAAATCCATTAGTTTTAACAAAGAAATTTATAGCACATATGTTATAACAATAGCATTATAATTACTATTCAGATTGACAAAACAACAGTGCTATAATCGCTGTTTAGGTTTACCAAACATGTACCATAGCAACAGCGCTAAACTCGCTATTAGATTCACAAAACATTATAACAACAGCGCTAAAGTCGCTGTTTAGATTTCAAAACATATTCACTAACGTCTCTTACGATTACCAACTAATACTATCTTCAGATAATCCCGACGTTGTTCAAGTTGGGGTATTTTAATTACCTCTCAGACCTTGATCAAACAACGTTCTTATCCTCAGATGAATATCAGTTCTAATCACCAAAATCAATATTCCTATTTCCATCTCGAAATACATTCCATTATAACTTGGGTTTAGTTATACAACCCTCTAACCCACTTCTTTAACCCGATTCATTTATTTCCAATCTGTTCGACCATTCCCCACTTTTGAAATCTTTTTTTCAAATTTCCCTTTTACTTGACCTCATTTTCAAATAACGTTAATTCAATATTAACGATTTACACTTTGAAACTCATTTATATATTCTGGTTTATCTTAAACCCTTTTTAAAACCTTATCTAAATTTAAACGATATTTAACCCAAAAACACATTAATTTGATAATCAATTCAAATTCAAAATGGTCGATTTAATCCACTCAAACTTGATTATCTCGTTAGCCGATTCCAAATAAATTTTCACTTTAAATTAATTAAATAATTAATTTAAATAATTCCATAAATTTCTTCTTCACAAAAACAATTACCAAAGTGTAACTATGCGACCTTATTTCTCATCTTGTACTTACAAATCAGTCTAACATCAGCATTTATTCTATAAGATAAATTTTTAACAGATGAAAATCTTAAATAAATAAAATATTTATTTATTTCCCTTTTATAACTTTTATTCAAAATAATATATTCAAAAACCAACTCCAGTTATAAAATAAATTTTATAACTTCATCTTTTTCAGTTCACCTGACTGTGAATCAATATTCATGACACGATTGATTTTATAGGCCATACGCTGCCAAATACCCAACCAATATCACCCATTGGTTTAAACCAAACAGATGTTGAATATTAAAAATCAACAATCAATTCAAACAATACAAACAGGGCAGTTCATATCTGAGAATTATGAAAATAAATAATATATTTGAGGAATCCGGTTGGATTCCCTCCAACCTGTTCTTCCCTGAAATCACAACGGTTTTCTCAAAACATATCATTTAGTTTCAACCAATTCACACGCAATTCAAAAAATTCAACCATTTTAAACACGTTTATAAATAAATGTGACCAACCAAGGTGATTCACCTTTATTGGAACCAATCGTTAAAAATAACGATTTGGTATTTCACTGAAATTAAACACAGTTTAATTTCATCAGTTAAATCAACAAACAAATGTATAACTAGCAAATAGTCAATTATTGGCAAGCAGAGCACACAAAATAAAGAACCAATTTATATAAAATATAAAAAAGGTAACTGAGTGAGTTTAACTCACCTTGATCTGATTTTTTTGTTTAAGCAGTTTCTTTTAGTTAAATTAAACAAGTGTTTAATTTGACTAAATTCTCGGTTGGCTCGAACTCTACTCAAATCAGTTCCAGAATATGATGCTCAACATTTCAGACACAATGTAGTTTGTTTGATCAGCTTCTCAGTTGACTATCATTTCCTTGTACCATCTTCTATTCGATCCTAGTTTCACGCTGTCATTTTGTCACCGTACAACTTCGAATCCGTTCCTTCCTGCGTTTCCGGTTGCTAGTACCCTTTTAACAACAGTGCGCATGAACGAGCGTGTGCTTCCATTCTTCACGTCCCTATCCTCATTTCTCTGTTCTTTGAATTAAAATTTCACCACACCTTCCCTTTTACACTTTCTCATGCCACTCACTCCAGTACCAACGTCCATAAAGGAATCCACACCAAAACCACTTCTGACCAAATCTTTCTTACTGCAAGCACTCTTCAATTGCCACGTTGAAAATGATGCCATTTCCCTCCTTTGTTCCAACGTCTGTCCCATTTTAGCCCAAGTATCCACGTCCCTCCTCTTATGCTCTCACTTCACGGCAATACCATTCCGTTCCCAGATCTTCTCTCCACTTTCGGGCCACGAAAATTCGGCCAACTACTTCCACAGCTTGCGCCAAGACTCCACCAACGTTCAGCTCGAACCAAATCCCGCCAGTCCCCTCCTATCTCCGTCAGAAAGCTGTGAACCTGCGCCTGATTCGGTGAATGTTCAGACCACTGAGAGGCACTAGGGAAGATCTTAGCCGTTATTAATATAGGTCTCAGTGTCCTCACCTTTGCTGTTGAAAGAAATTTGGATTCGCTGATCATATTTTAAGATTCATTGAGGATGGATTCGTGAGTTCCATTATTTTGTTATGAAGTGGCGGCGCTTGAGAACGAAACGCTTAGGGTTTAGCTGAGATGGGTATTTATAGGGTGTCTCGATTTATAAAATATTATTATAAGAAACTTCATCCTAAAGTAACGCGGTAAAACTGCTACAAACGATTTCTTTCCTCTGATAAAAAAGCTAATCTTAATGTAAAAAGATATTCTGGACCCAATGGAACAAGTTCCGTCGAAATCCGAGGACGTATGAAAAAATTTCCTTTATAAAACCAGAAATGAACACACGTTTAATTTTTCCACGGTTACCAGATAAACCCGATCAACTTGAAACTTTGATATCTTGCAATAACTTTTCGATACGAACCCAATGGTACTAGTTTCATCGCATTCTGAGACTGTTTGCCCGATAGGCTGTTTTTACCCCGAACCGCCCTACCCTTTTTAACGCCAAATTTCTCGATCTCTAAAAATAAAAAACTATATACCTATCCTGACTCTAATCGACGATACGAACTCAACGGAACTAGTTCCGTGGCTTAATTCGATCGTCTGCTCCAGTTACACTCAAATATCCCTATATTGAATTAATTACGCGCTATAGAAATTATATGGGCTTTTACGGCTACCGTGGTCATATACGACATCGGTTTTCCACGCAGTTTGATTTTCTAACAATAATTTAACGATACGGTTCTAATGAAACTGGTTTTGTCGAAATCTGAGTCCGTTTGCAAAACGGCTATTTTAAAGGCCTATAATTAAATAACGGTTTTCCATAGCGACTATTTCAAAATTTGATTTAGCCATAACTATCAAACTATAACACGAAATCTGGATTTTTCTCTTTCATATGAAAGCCATC
The DNA here is from genome assembly GCA_030737875.1 of Allium sativum. Taxonomy (NCBI): domain Eukaryota; kingdom Viridiplantae; phylum Streptophyta; class Magnoliopsida; order Asparagales; family Amaryllidaceae; genus Allium; species Allium sativum. Next base: position 330,615,994 of record CM060926.1, read on the forward strand.
GTCAACACGCTCCCAACGTTTCTTGTTTCACAGAAATCCGACTTATATCGGACTCTGTATGTCCAGTTGAAGTTCAAACTCGAATTTTCAAACTGCTGCGCTATATTTCAAGCTCTATTTATAATTATATAAACATATAACGTCGAACTTTGTTTAAATAGCGAATTAGATATTAATTCCATTGATATTCCAAATATAATATTTAAATAAATTAAATTACATATTCGAGTGCCAAAAACACGGGTCGTTACAACTTTAAATCTATTTAAAAATATCTTTCTAACGAATTTGAAAAATTGAAATTTCATAGCGGGAATAAAAATTTATGGTCAGTTTAATATTCAGAATAGTCGCTGTAGAATTTATATATATATTTTAATATAATATATGGCCCTTAAAAATAGCCATTTTGCAAACGACCTTCATTTTCAATGAAACCACTTTTGTTGGAACCGGAATTTCAAATTGTTGCTAGGTTTCAATTTTCATAATTTTTAGAATTAATATGTGAGCGTGGCAAAAGAAAATGTATTTTGTCAATTTCAGTCAAATTTAATCGACTTGAAAATGACCATTTTTCAAATGGTCTCCAAATTCGATGAAATTAGTTTTGTTAGGACCGTATTATCAAAATAAAGCAAGAAATAATTTTTGTGTAATTCTTAGAGTCAGTATGTGGCCCAAGTAAATTAAAATGTACGATCAAATTTGATAATTAAATGTTTTATATTTTAATTTAAAGAAAAGTGGGCTGAAGATTAAACAGGTTGACAAGACCTAGTCCATTATGTCCGTAATGGGGGTATTTAGCTAGTGGCGACACTCGTTGGGTTTGATTTGGAGTTCGGAACATACAGGAGTTATATTGAATAAAATGGAATTAAATAAATTAAATAAAAATCATATAAATACATAGTATACCATATTCCATCCCCAAACCTAATTCTAATAGCCGCCGCACATGCGATCGATGGCCCGGAAACTCCAAGAATGTGGTCTCAATTTCTTCCAATCCTTGATGAATTAGGCCATGGATCCAAAGGAGAATCTCAAGGGCAACTCAATATCTTAGTAACCAACAGTGGTGGTCATATATAATCACCTGAGGAGGCCAGATTCTGATCGTGAAGGAGCCGCGTTCGAAGTCGCATTGGGGGCGCCATAGAGGATCGAACTTCGAGAGGCTGGGCGGCGTTGGAAGGAGGTGGTGAGGGCGGTCGCGTGGCGAACTTCGATCGACGACAGGGTGCTCCCATGGCCAGCGTCAAGCGATGATCAAAGTCGACGTCTGGTTTTCGGTTTCCAGTACTTGGCAACAAAAACTGCAGCGCTTAGAAAGCGCAATTAAAAGGTTAATTATAAATTTAATTATTTAATTTTGTAATAAAATGAAAAATGATCATAACTTCTTCGTATGACATCGAAATTGAGTGAAACGAAATGCGTTGGAATCGCAGAAACGAGATCTAAAACTAGGAACTGACTTGAGCTGAAAAGAAGCGATCTAAATTTTGAAGAATTCAAAACCCCCAATGTGAGATTTCTTATTTAAATAATTAAAAATAAATTAATTATTATCGTGCTTTAAAATTCTTGCATGTACGTGATTTGATTCAAATTGTTTGATGTTGTTTATTGATCTGTTGATTGGATGGAATAATTTAGTTGAATTATAATTGTCATTCTTGACAAATTTGAATAGTTGAATTATAATTGTCATTCTTGACAAATTTGAATAGTTGAATTATAATTGTCATTCTTGACAAATTTGAATAGTTAAATTATAATTGTCATTCTTGACAAATTTGAATAGTTAAATTATAATTGTCATTTTTGACAAATTTGAATAGTTGAATTATAATTGTCATTTTTGACAAATTTGAATTATCATTTTTGACAAAATATAATAATTGGACAAAATACTCATTTTTGTTAAAATAGTTTAGATAAAACAAAATATCATTTTTGTTAATTAGAAATTGTTAACAAATAAAATTATCATTTTTATTTGTTAGGTTAAATTAGAAATTGTAGCAAATAAATTATCCTTATTTATTTGTTATGTTGAATACAAATTATTAACAAATAAAATTATCATTTTAATTTGCTAAGTTAACATAGAAAATGTATACAAATAAAATATTATTTTATTTGTCATTAGAATACATAAGAGAATGTATGTAAATAAATATGTCATTTATATAGAAAATATATGTTCATATGAAAGTGTCATTTATTTAGGAATGTCATGTTAATAGAAAAAATTGCCATTTGATATAGAAATGTCATCCATTGTTTGAAAATGTTTTTACATAAAAAAAGGATGAGACATTTTAAAAAGAATGAGACATTTTTGTTCATTAGAAAGAATGAGACGTTTTTGCTCATTAGAATGAATGAGACATTTTAGTTCATTAGAAAGAATGAATACATTTTTGTTCATTAAAAAAATAATTAAACAAAAATATCCATTTTAGTTCATTAGAAAGAATGAATACATTTTTGTTCATTAAAAAGGATTAAATAGAAATAAACATTTTTCTTAACTAAAAAGGTTGAAAAAAAAATACTCATTTTTGTCAATATAGAATAGGAAAACAAAAATACTCATTTTTGTCAATATAGAATAGTTAAACAAAAATATTCATTTTTGTCAATATATAATAGTTAAAGAAAAATACTCACTTTTGTCAATATAGTGTAGTTAAACAAAAATATTCATTTTTGACAATATAGTGTAGTTAAACAGAAATATTCATTTTTGGCAATATAGTGTAGTTAAACAAAAATATTCACTTTGTCAATATAGTGTAGTTAAACAAAAATATTCATTTTTGGCAATAAAATTTAGTTAAACAAAAATACTCACTTTTGTCAAATTATCAAAGTTGAAATCAAATTTGTCGCTTTTGTCAAATTATGAAAGTTGAAATCAAATTTGTCGATTTTGTCAAATTATGAGAGTTAAAATCAAAATTGTCACTTTTGTCAAATTATAAAGGTTGAAATCAAAAAAGATTAGTTGAATCAAACCATATATTTTTGTCAAAATAGATTAGTTGAATCAAACCATATATTTCTATCAAAATATACGCTTTTGTCAAAATAGATTAGTTGAATCAAAATACACATTTTTGTCAAAATGAACATTTTTGGCTAAATAGATTAGTTGAACTACTATATTCATTTTTGTCAAAATATAATAGTTGAAACAAAAATTACATTTCGTTAAATATGATGGTTGAAAACACACATTACATTTTTGTTAACTAGATTTGAAATAAAACAAAAATCACATTTTTGTTAAATAAAAGAGTTAAAACACAAACAGCATTTTTTTTAAATAGGTTTGCGTCAAAACACAAATAACATTTTTGGTAAATAGATTTGTGTTACAACAAAAATATTCGTTTCGTTAAATTAGAATTGTTAACAATATGAAATTGACCCTTTGTATTCATTTTGTTAAATTAGAATTGTCGACAAAATGAATGAATCATTTTTTTTTATCATTTTGTTGAAATAGAATTGTCAACAAAAGTGAAAATATCATTTTTATGGAAATTGCATACATTAGAATTTGTATGCAATTCAAAGAATCATTTTTATTGAAAATGCACACATTAAGATTTGTATGCAAGATAAAATATCAATTTTTGTGAAATGCATACATTATAATTTGTATGCAAGTTAGAATAATATTTTTATTGTCAATATACACATTAGAATTTGTGTATATATTAAAGTGACATTTTTATTGTCAATATACACATTAGAATTTGTGTATATATTAAAGTGACATTTTTATTGTCAATATACACATTAGAATTTGTGTATATATTAAAGTGACATTTTTATTGTCAATATACACATTAGAATTTGTGTATATATTAAAGTGTCATTTTTATTGTCAATATACACATTAGAATTTGTGTATATATTAAAGTGACATTTCTATTGCAAATATATACATTAGAATCTATGTATAAATTAAAGAGACATTTTTATTGACATAATATATATTAGAGTTTGTATGCAAATTAAAACAAACATTTTAATGTGTGTCGTGTCATACATTAAAACTATAAACGAATAAAAGTATTTATTTTATTTGTTAAAGTCTGAAATAGAAATTGCATACATAAAAATAAAAATTATCTTTTATTTGTCATTAGTGACATATATGCAAATAAATTACATTTTATTTGGCATTAGAAAACCTGTATGGAATGTACGCAAATAAAATACACATTTATTTGACATTATGAACATGTAGATTTGATAGGCCAATAAAACATTCTTTTATTTTGCGTATTAAATATGTTAGATGAATCGTCGAACGACTAATTTTTATATACAATATTATATATATATTAAAATTAAACGAATCACGCACCGTAGTTCGCGTTTCGGAATCGTAACTTTAATCGATTATACCGAAAGATCCAACCGTCGGATTTTCCCAAAACTGGAACCGTTAGGTCCGCTATGGGAAGGTCTTTCTAACGATATAAATTTCGTTAAAATATAACAGTTAGATTTCGAGAAATGTGTAAACCAAATTTGGGTAAAAACAACGCCAGGGCCGCCTATTGGCCCGAAGCATCGTTAAAATAAATTGGGTTATTTTTATATAAATAAAAATGGCGATAAATCGTTATAGAACAATATTAACGATATGTAATGATTTTAAATTATAACTATGCGAGAATTATTTGAAAAGACCAAGTTCAATCTCATTTTAAATAATTGTACGACGATTTAAAGTCGAAGACATTGAAGACGGTGATTGAAAATCGGCGATCTTCACATCGAATGGATGACTACTGATGCCCTGGACTGATTTGCTCCTAGGAAAGTGTTATAGTGGCTCTTGTCCAAACGTACTTGTTAATTATCCAGATATGCGAGCACCTCTCTTCCGTATTGAACATACGGGACAACGAATAAGGTGTCTCCGGTTTTGTTCAGACCTAGAACGGACTTGTAAATGGATGTGTGTCTGACATTGGATTTCATTCCATGTAAATTGATTTCTATTCAATATATATCTGTTTGGTGGAGGAGAATTTATTCTCTTGCTTAACACCCTTCTAAGAGACGTACGAGCTCAGAGGTTATATATTGGTAGTTATCGATCGCATGGCGTGAATTGTCAACGTGGCATGCCAAGATGCAAATGATCAAGGCTTTTGTTGAAAAGAAGGGCCTTGTGGTTGATGATCAAAGCACGGTCTGTTTAGGCATAGCTTTGTGTATAGCGTTACTTCGCGAGCCTCACACCCCGGTATGAGTCAAAAACGGGACAAGGGAACGCAGGGAGTGCACACATTTCTTTCTAGCTAGAATTAGTATTAGGGTTTTACAAGCCCCGACATTTTACTTATGTGGATGATGGATTATGAGGCCTCGGTTATATTAGTCAATAGTGACCATTTTATAGGTTCAATAGGATCGGGAAGCGTGTGTTCAGGCATAACTAATCCACTAAAGTATTTCTGGACCGACCCTGCAGGATCCAAGAGTTTGCCAGCGTCCGAATCCTGGGACATTGCTAGAGTGTCTCGAATCGGTAAGGAGATCGTCCCTAGCCTTGACTCATGATGGAAATCCAACTTCCAATACGAAACCATGCGGTTTTGATTGTAGAACTAGTATGGCGACATAGTATATGGTCGCTATGTCCTGTATGATTGATACATTATGATTGAAATGTTTTTGAAACATATATACACTAATAATAATATCAAATTTGTTTTATCGTATCAAGCATTTTTGACCATTATAAGGTAAAACTCTATCCTCCGGTTTGCGTTGCATTGTGTAATGGGACTTGAGTCTTATAATGGTTTCATTTTTCTAAAAAGCATTGCATTGTTTAATGATTTACTTTATTTAAATTATGCACCGGCAATCCAATGGAGTAAACCCGTTTCGCGTTAGCGGCGTGGTCCTATGACTAGCCTTATTACTAGTTAATTTAAGTAAAGATTTCTCATACCAGTCCTATGACTGACCCGTAGTTTGTTTCACTTTGCAAACTCGGGTGCTCTCTTTTCCACATGGGTAGTCGAGTAGCTTATTTTGAAGATATATTGAGCAGGATTCTGGATCGAAGCTTAAAGCTGTGTCTAGAGCATTGATAGTCTTCCGCTGTGTTAGTTTATATTTCCGTTGTGCAGTGTATTACATTTATTGTAAATTATCTTCCGCTGTATTTTATCGATGTACTCTGATATATTCTTTACTCTAATGTAACATTATTATAATGTAATAAAAGTCTTATGTTATTTGTTCTGATGTGTTGTATCCCCAAAGTTAGTGTATTTGGGTTTTTGAACGGTCTTGGTCGATTTAGCGATCGATTAGGTCCAAGCGAAATACGAATCGTTACAACTAGAATTCTGAAAATTCATTAAGAATATTTAAGGTATTATATTTTAATAACATTTATATTTGGTTTAACAACCGAGTTTGATTTTTTTTTAAGAATGTTCATAAAATTAAGACTATATTTGTAATTACCTGTATAATATCCTGTAAAAAAATCATGAGTATGAAATCTAGAGTGAACTTGGGGAAATGATTACCATTTAGTTTATTCACAAAAAGGTACTTTATGCGCATTTGTAATTTCCACGATTTTGTGTTGTACAGTGAATTGCAACATATTTAGTAAAGTTATGTTTATGGCACTTAACTATTTTGGTAAATAAGTTAATTGTATATATTATATTAAACAGTTTCTTTAAATTAAAATGGCTTAATGACACATTCATAATTTTTGAGAAAATACTCATTCATTTACATGTCACATGTTACACACTACACAAACTAGATTTACTGTATAATAAAAATTTAGTAGAGAACTAATAGTGTGTAATACATGCATTAATGTAGTGAAATTTTTTTCTGATATTGTTTGCCATGTTGTTTTGTATAATGCATATGTTCATATAACTGTAAATCGTTATAATGGAAATAGAAGTAATAATTGTAATTGTCTATGGTTTTCATAATGGCATGTTAGATTGACTCTTGTATCACCTTTCATTTTCAAAATTTTATTTTAGTGAATATATATTGGATGATAATCAATATGAGATGAGTTTGTGTGACTATTGCATGTTATTTCCACTTTTGCCAATTTTTATTTGATCTACATGATTAAGTTTCGGAGTGCTATGTCCACTAGTATTAATGCATATTTTATATAAAAAATATAAAAATTTGGACCTTATGGGGGTAGTAGCTTTGCCAGCTGTTGTTCGCAGCAGTGATGTGTTGTTGCAAGTAGCAACATATGATGCTACAAGATGGATGATGTAACATCCCGCAAATTCAGATCGTTTAATTATTGAATTATTTGAATTTAATCCTTGAATTTAAAATGATTTGAAAATAAATTTTAGGATATTATTAATAAATGATTTCTTGTTTATTTCTAATAAACAGCAATTTATGATTAGATGAATGACGATTTATTACAATGGAAACAATTATTAAATTTTGTGGAATTATTAACTTTGAAGTATTATTTATAAAAGGAAAGATAGTTGTCAATCGTGAAATAATAACCGTAATAATATTGAAATGGTTGGCGTTAGAATTTAAATTCAAACTTTAATTCCATACATGAAAATACATATGTTTGTTTAATTTAAGTAAATTTAAATTAAACAATAATAATGGAAGTTTCAACGATTTTAATAATGTACGATTTAAATGGTGCAGTTACTCGAAATATTATGTAAAATTCTGCACTCAAATTTAATTACAAAAAATTGATATTGGGAATACGCGTAATTTAATATAGCAATGAAGGAATTTTCGTAGTAATGTACAAAAGTTCGTTTCGTTTGTAATATAGAGAAAATTTAAAATAAATTAGACCATTACTAATAAATTGAATTTAATATAGCAATTGAAACAATAAACATTAGGATTTGGAAACGTGGGACCTCATTTAAATACATATTTAAATTCTAGCGTTTCTTTAAAATTTGTGTTGTTCCTTCTTGTGAATCTGGCTACGTGCGGTCATTTTAAATAAACAATTAAAAGGAAATTGCATCATTTTGGTTTATCTACCCTTTTGACCGCTTCTCTCTCCCCTTCTTTATTTAACTCTTGCCATTCTTCTCCTCAGATCTGCTCATGCATCGCTCCTCCCTTCTTTCTATTCAACGCAAACCGTTCCTCTTAAAAAAATTAAAAAAAAGAAAAAGAAAAATATAAAAAAAGAAAAAGAAAAAAGTAAATGTTTGAATTGGTAAATCACTGTCCGGTTCTTTTGGTATTTGGGGAGACACATTCAAATGGCTACACACGTTATCCGTTCAAGTTTCCATTCAAACTGCCATTCTTTTCATCTATAAAGACTCAGAACCTATTTACTTCTTTCCCCAAAAATCTCGTTCTTTTCCAAATCAAGGAAAATGGCAGCAGACATCAATTCCTACCCAAACTAATAATAGCTGCCACAAAGAAAAAACCATTTCCTCAAATATAATTCGAACCACCCCCTTCTACCGCAAACTGCCTCCTCCGCCAGCAACCGTCCATCGGTCCTTCTTGTCGCTGTTCGGCCTTCTTAAATATGCCCCCGCTGGCATTGAACTGCTGCACCTCATAGCCTCGCGCAACCACCGTGACCTAAGCCGTTGCGCCACGCCTGGCTCAACACCGCTTGCTATCCGTTATCTGCTGCATTGTTTGCTGTTGTAGGTGAGTATTTTGCTCACGATCAATTACTGTTTCAAGTAGTTTAATTTCGTTTCATACTAGAGTATAATAATAGGAATTCTATCGATTAATCTTACATTACGAAAATCATGCTTTTGTTTTCGACGGTTATATGGTTTATGTGTTGACTGCGATCCATTTGTGCAATTTTGTGGTTATGCTTTGAACTGATATATATGTATTTGGAAGCTTGTCTAGTTGTATTTGTACTTGGCCACTTATTTGTGTATGCTGGGTTCATAATTCGTGGGCACAAGCATGTTTTATTATCAATAAGTGAATATATCATGTAAATGTTACCTGTAAGTTAGATCTAAATATTCTAATGCATGCAAACCTTTGGGTCACTCTCTCTCTCTCTCTCTCTCTCTCTCTCTATATATATATATATATATTCTCATCTTTTACCGTTATCTCGAGAATTTGTGCAGATCCCAAGTGTGTTTATTATGTCATTAAAAGGGAACTGAATGGAAAAGCTGTTCATATAACATACAAGTATTGGAATGTCTTATTGAATGTGAAAAGAAGGCATAAGCCTCCTTTGTTTTCAGGCCCTGTAATTCGAAATGTACTCCCATTTAATCACCTTTCATTTTATTTAGGAACATGGTTGCCATTTAAGGCTACCTTATGTCCAATATTGTACTGCTTCAATTTAGATATTGCTGCCTTTTTATGCATGAACCTACTGAGCCGCTCATTATATACTACTGAGAATCATGCCCCTTTGAAACTTTATAGTGCCATCTGTGAAGCACAACCTATGTAGGCACCCTTGATTATGTATGGTTCAATTGCAATGGAAATTACATATATGAATATTGTTTTAGCACTTGCGTTTAGGGTCTTTGCGGTGTAGGTCTATTTTAGGTGGATTTTATACAATGTTGCGTTCAAAATAGAAGGCTGACTTTAAAAAAAAAAAAGGAAGCCGTATGTTTACCTGGGATTTATAGTTATGAGTTACTTGGAAAATTTTGGTTTTGCGTGCATAAAAATGGCTCGTGTATACAGTTAGAAGTATTCAGTGTGTAATGAAAATGCTTGTCTAATATACTATGAAGTTGCACACTGTATTTTCTATATATTTAGATGTGAAATTGTCTGTATGTTCACACTTCGAAACTCATCCTGAACACCTTACTTGGACCGTGAACGGACTACTTATATCCAGGATCTTGTAACTTCAAGACTAGACCAGATTTTACTATTATATTCAGTTTCTATTGAAATTATCTTAGTTGAATAAGTAATCCTGATCCGAGTGTTTGTTGTGTGTTTATTATTATTATTATTATTATTATTATTATTATTGCAATACGCTCGGGTCAGATACGAGTATTCCAGATTTAAGGATATTCAACTTGCAAACTGGAGAGGAACGTGAAGATGCATACGCGCGCGCAAGACGACAAAACTGTAACTTTATTTAAAATTCATGTATATTTTTATATATTTTCGCTGTACCGAATATTTTGTATAAACTCTGATATTTGTTATAAAAATGTTTCTTTCCGCTGTTAAATATTGTATACATTTTTTTTGTGATTCTGTGTGATGTTCTGTTAAACCCTATAAGCTAATAATGAACTGTCGTTTTGAACGTTCTAAGTTGGTTTAATTATCGATTTGGAGCAGTCAAAAATGGCAGGGCGTTACAAGTAGTATTAGAGCTTTGGTTTGACAGAGCTTAGCTTATCGGGTTTAAAAACTCATTAGAGATAGAATAGCAGTACTCTAAAATGAGTGGAATTATCACAAGAATCACTGTTGAGAGAGCGCATTTTGAAAATATGAATTATTTTGAAATTAAATAAATAGTTTTGGAAAGCAAAATTATTTTGAAATATAATTTATGATAAGAGTTTTGAGTACTTTATTCGATGTCGAGATTGGACTGTCAAGTATGTATGAATTTTGAATATACTCCTAGCTAACGTATATACAAAATCCAATATATACGAGACTGATATAGAATCATATTCTAGTCGCTTGGAAATAATTCGGGGAATGATCGCGATGTCACTAGTATTCTTTTTCAAGTTTCGAAAATGGGATGACTGTATGGTTCTGATTTAAACGTCGAGAAATACTTGACACCGATTAGATGAGCATGTTTGGATAAAATTTAATAAAACGTTTTGATAAATTAATATGAATGAAAATAGATAAGCGAAATTTAAATAAGCGACATATTAAACATTTTGCAAAGTATAAATTGAAATTGCAAATGAATTGCGATGAAATTGGGAATAATTTGAATAAAGATTCAAATAGAAATGAATGTTTAAAAATATAATTTTGCCATTTCACTTGTTTTGTTTGTTGGCCTTGACCTGCCGTTATCGTTCGCTTATCGTTCGAACCATTCGTGCATAAATTTTTGAAACTGTCCAAATCTTATCCCGATCCTTTGAATTGTTTTAATAAAATCTATGGAAGTGTTGAAAGTTGAAAATTGGTTTAAAACAAAGAACATGGAATGAATGAAAAACTCAAACTTCAAATGAAAATTTAAAATGAGAAATTTGGATTGTGATCTAACTTGAACACTTAGTTCAATCTGAAAGGTTTCCAATTGAACTTTTAGTTAAATTTGAGTTTGATTACGACATTGAAATCGATGTTAGCTAAATTTTGTATAGTTCGGGTAATTTAGTTCGAATTGGAATATTTCCTAAAAATGGTATTTATTTTATAACTATTATATGTTTTATTATTGTTTTATGCGAACTAAAGTTTAACTTTTATCTATCTTATTTAATTATTCTCTACCAAATCTATTTTGATTTTCGAACTATTCTGCAAACTATTTTGTATTAAAATATATTTAATTTATTCAAACCTATTTTGTCAGACCTATTTAATTTACTTAAACTATTTTATATCATAACTTATCTAATTTATTCAAATTCTATTTTTCTAAAGACTTATTTACTCGAACCTATTTTATTTCAAGCTTACTATTTTAAAACTATTTTGAGATAATATTTATTCCCGATCCGAGCAATTTAGTCCGAAGTAATTGAATATACGAATCAATTGTGAAATCAAAACTAACTTGGTATTGAAATGGAATTTTGTGAAATCTTATATAACGGAATTAATATAAGAATGATATGTTGAAACGTGATTTGGACAGAAAATCTTATAAAAATTGATATTTACGTAAGTGCGATATATGCGAAACATGAAATGAAGTATTATATATATAGTATGTATGTTAGAAATGAAGATATGGAAATATCATTTATAAATGAAACTTACTTCATGGAATTGAGAAATCTTACAGATAACTATGTAAGTACATTGAACTCGAAATTGTGACTTGATAAAACGGAATTTGTACGAATTATGTTGAAATTTACCTGTTGAGTTATATGGATAATGATTTATGAGAGATATTTGAAAATATCAAGAACGACGAATGTTATTAGAACATGAAACAAAATCCAAATGATTAATTCTAAAATGTTAGAATTTGAAAATTGATAATCTTATTAATATAAGTGTGGAAATGAAATAGTTTTGAAAGCTATGACTATTAAAAATTTTGAATTCGGCAAAGATTCGAAATTGAACAATTTGATTCTTATATAAAAGTGGACGTTATATAAGTATGTGGTGAATTTGATATTACTGATTTGAAAGAATCCCAATTGGAAAGGAAGAAAAACTTTTGTAAATGAATTTTATATAAGCACGATATATGCGATGTACGAAATGAAAAATACTATATGTAGTATTATCTGTTTTGAAGTCCAAGATATGGAAAGTATTTTCTATCGAAAATCGCGATCCTACTTGATAGGGTTGCATTGGAACTACGCACGGGGTGTCCATCGGAAATCGTGAACCTACTCCGTAGGGGCTATGTTGGAACTCCACCTGACGGGAGTGTGCATCGGAAATCGGGGTCCTACTCGGTAGGAACACATACTGGAATCCCACTCGGTGGGGTCACTTTAACTTATTTATATTCACTTGATGTTTCATAGCATAGTTCGAGGGGCGAGATGCCTACAGTTACAAGCGATTCCACTAGGATAGCGGCGTAACCGCTGTGTAACTGCGATCTATAACCATAGCGAAATTCGAGGAGCGAGATGCCTACAGTTACAAACGATTCCACTGGGATAGTGGCATAACCGCCATGTAACCGCGATCTATGGCAACAACCATGGCGAAATTCGATGGTGTGATACCTACGGGCACAAGCAATTCTACTTGGATAGTAGCGTAACCGCCGCGTGTCCGCGATCCATGGGGGAATGTATTTTCCATATTTATTTTAAAAGTTTTAAGTATTTTCACTGGAAGTTGAAACAAGTATGTTGAGCACTTGGATATTTTTAGTCGTGTGTCTGATCAACGTATGTCTAAAACTTTTAAGAACGAAAATATACTTGTTAAGCCTTCAAGTTATAAAGTATTTTGACGTTAACTAACAAAATAATGACATAAAAATTTGACATTGTATCACCTCAACATAGTAAAATGAGAAAGAGATTTTAAATGTTTGGCAAGTTCACAGCTTTGAAATAAATCAAAATACTAATTTTCGTCTCCAGAAAGGAAAAGACCTAATGGAATGAATATGTAGTTAAACATAAATCATTCTATTCACATAACAATTTTGATTTAATTTGAGTATAAAATGTTGATTCTAAATAGAATTGTTTGCTCGATTTTCAATGATGAATTTCTAAAAAGAATTTTGATATGAATCTGAAATTCTCTATCATAACTTACTGTAAGGAGAATAGAAGTTTCTTGTCAAGAAGTCAAATTTGAAGTTCGCACTAGAGTGATCGGGTTATCAATACTAATTGGAAGCATAATTTGTATATAAACAAGCAATTGAGGTTGATAAGCGAATGAATTATATATCGTTAAATTACTAGTTCTTTACTATGTTCTTTTTCGAGGACGAAAAGTTTTGAGTGAGGGAAAATGTGACATCCCGCAAATTTAGATCGTTTAATTATCGAATTAATTGAATTTAATCCTTGACTTTAAAATGATTTGAAAATAAATTTTAGGATATTAATAATAAACGATTTCAAATTTATTTCTAATAAACAACAATTTATGATTAGATGAATGATGATTTATTACAATGGAAACAATTATTAAATTTTGTGGAATTATTAACTTTGAAGTATTATTTATAAAATGAAAGATAGTTGTCAATCGTGAATAATAACCATAATAATATTGAAATGGTTGGCGTTTGAATTTAAATTCAAACTTTAATTCCATACATGAAAATACATATGTTTGTTTAATTCAAGTAAATTTAAATTAAAAATTAATAATGGAAGTTTCAACGATTTTAATAATGTACGATTTAAATGGTGCAGTTACTCGAAATATTATGTAAAATTTTGTAATCAAATTTAATTACGAAAATTTGATATTAGGAATAAGTATAATTTAATATAGCAATGAAGGAATTTTCATAGAAATGTACAAAAGTTCGTTTCGTTTGTAATATAGAGAAAATTTTAAATAAATTAGACCGTTACCAATTTAACAACCCGTATTTTTCGATAACGTGTTAAGACGAGAATCAAGGCAGAATTTAATTTTAAATTCTAAATCAAGTAAAACGGGCTATGCCATTGCGTTCGTCTCGGAAAAATACGCGAAATAGAGTCTGAGTTTTCGAGAATCGGAGTCCGTATGACAAAGATATGGCCTCGCGAAGTTTCACGAAAAATTCCCAAATTAAAGTATACTTAATTAAGTGAAATGGGTTGCGCAGAGAAATATATATATATATATATATATATATATATATATATATATATATATTGATATATATATATAATTGAAAATTAAATAAATAAATATGCAAAAATGTTCAAAACAGCGAATTGGGAGAGGGGAATAACCGAACCGGCCGATTTTTGAGGTCGACCCGAGCTCGCTGGGTCGACTAGGGGTTAATCCAGGGTGTTTGGCTGTCAACCCGTGGGCCGATTCGCTCAAATGCAGATTTTGCATTTGGATGGTTCTCATGGTTCATCTTTAATCTAAAGGCCCTAGATGGTTCCTACACTTGACTTCTTCCCCAAGACATGCTTTGATGGCTTGGATTGAATCTAGGTTTAATCCTATGGCCTAAAACACTTGCCTAATCTATAAATAAGACCCTAACCTATTCTAAATCCTCATTATTCATTCATGCAACTAAACTATGGCAAAATTTTACCTCTCATGGCCTCCACTCTCTTCATAAAATTTCTAAATGGTTTCTATGAGAGATTTTCCATGCATACAAGTGTTTTCAAGCTTATATGAGTGTCATTAGCTTGCATTCAAGTCAAGTTTCTATCTTTGCATCATAAAGCAAGGGTTTTGATCATTTTGGCTCAAGGGTTTTTATGTTAGAGCTTGCATTTTGGGTCTATTTGATTGCATAAGGGCTTTGTCATATCTTTTGTGCCTTCATAGCAATGTAAGCCCTTTCCCTACTCTTAGATATTAACTATGAAGTTAAATGTTCATGTTGCAAGTTTGGGTTTGATCATTGAGTATGATACATGCTATCATGTCATGCAAGTTTATGAAGTCATTATCTTGATCTTGTGAGCTAAAAGCTACAACCTTTATGTTGAAATGTTGCATTAGGCAACATGAGAACCCTCATAACCTTTATGTCAACTTGCATATGAAGTCATAACCCTTATATGATGATATATGCGAGTTACTAGTCATCATTCCATATCTTTTGTCACCATGATTCGCTTATGTGCCAAGTTTGGGTTTATGCATGTTTTGAGGCTTAAGAATGTAACATGCAAGTTAATGAACACATTTGTGCCTCATTTGCCACCATGATTAACTTGTGGCTTAATATCCATTTTTGTCATGCCTTTGCCAAGTCTCTTCTTTTAATCCATTACGTTGTCGCGAACGTATATGCGAGTTTAAAAGCGTTGGGTTATGTTATGGGTAATTTCTAATGACATGAAAATACAACTTGAAAACATGACTTGAAATATAACATGGAAGTTGACATGTAAGTATGCATAAAAACATAAGCTTGGGAATTTACCTATTAAGTTAGGTCTACCCTTTGGGAATTTACCTATTAAGTTAGGTCTACCCAAATGCTTGAAAACTTGTAACATGTTTTGGGAAACATGATGGACATGACACTTAGATAATATAAGTGTGGCCAACTCGAGGTTGGGTTGAGTTTGCAACGTAAAACTACCCGGAACCGACCGGCCTAACTAGTAGTTGCAAACAATAGGACCCAATGTGAGAAGTTGGTCATGTTGTGCTTGAACCCGAGGTTAGACCAAGTTGTGGTGTAAAGCTACCCGGAACCGACCGGCTTAACTAGTAACCACAACAAAGTCTAATGTGAGAGGTGAAGGTGCATTAAGTAATTAATGCCACATGATAGGGTTAAGTTAATTTGATTAATGACTCTTAACCAAATATGACATGGACAAATGGGTTAAGTAATTTGATTAGGCTAATGATACTTAACAAAACATGACAAGGTTGGGTAGGTTAAGTAACTTGATTTGCCTAATGACACTTAACCATTTTTATATGACTAGTGGATGGGGTTAAGTTAACCAACACTTAATCAATCCAACGCGATAACTTGGTAAGGTTAAGTAAGTTTTCTTAATGACGCTTAACCGAAAAATACGGTTAACGAATGGGGTTAAGATTAGACTCAACTAGTCTAAACATGGAAATCAGATGGGGTTAAGTTAGCCTAGACTTAATTAATCCCACTTGGTAGTTTAATGGGGTTAAGTTAAACACTTAACTAATCTAAACATGATGAATTGATGTGGTTAAGTGACCTATAATTAACCAATCTAACTCGTGAATTTATTGAGGTTAAGTTAACCTATACTTAACCGATCTAACGTGAAAACATGATAAGGCTAAGTCACGAATCGCTTGAATACACTTGACCGATTTGACTGAGTAAATTGATAGGGTCAAGTTAATATATACTTAACCAATCTAGAATGATAATTGGACGAGGTTAAGTCGTGAATTGTTTAATACATACTTAACCAACGTGAGCATGGTTTGTAGGGTTAAGTCTTGGACTTGGATACTTAGCCAATTTTGACATGATTTGAAGATGGGTTAAGTCTTGGACTTGGATACTTAGCCAATTTTGACATGATTGGTAGACGGGTTAAGTCATGAACTTAAGTGACACTTAATCCATTATGTAAACCCTAGTTCTGAGGATAGGGGATAACCGTAGTTAACAAGGATAATGGGAATAAGGCTAAGTGGTAAACCTTAGTTGAGGAATAACTAAGTGATGATTCTTAGTCAAGGAAATTTAGACCAGTTCATAGATAGATGAGTAACCTGATACGGTAGGTCATCGTTTAAGTATACGAGTAGGAGCAAGTATCTGATTTAGATAAAGGCTCCAGCGAACTGGGTAACGAAGCAGCGGCTTCGGGGAACGTGAGGGTATTCTTGGTATCCCTCTATGAGCTGCCAGGTGATTATACTAGGCTCATGAGAGGTTAAGGTCTGCGTTAGAAGAACCAAGAGTATGCCTTGGTTGCTATGCGAGCGACCTAAAGACGGGGATGGATAGAGGATAGTCGACGATACACGGTCGTACCCTAGATAGCATTTCGTCAGACTACCTACCATCTTTGGTCAAGCGTGTACGTACGGAAAGGCAGAGAACACCCAATAGACCATAATTGCTATCTAATTATGGTTGCGGTAAGGCTAGGATTGTGGGTTGGCGAGTAGTGTGTTCTCATACAGGATTTATCCTGTCTTGTCTTTCACTAGTTGAGGGAGGGGTCGCGTGGGACCATAGCCACGTATAGAAAAACAGACCTTAGCATCTGCATCGGCAGATAAATCGAAAGCTCCCGACCGAGTCCTGTATTTCTCGATCTGCCCTGTGACAGGACTCGGATGGCACGATGTGATACATGTGCATACAGTCATGGAAAACGATTCACGAAGAATGCGTGGGAAAAAGGGCGCCGTTGACGGTTAGCGTAAATCCCAGTGGCCCTGGGTGGTTGAACCAAAACCGAGATACGAAAACGTGCAATAGGTAAGCGTAATCCCTAGTGGCCCTAGGTAGCATAAGTCCTAGTTGTACAAACGATAATTCATGTTGGAAGACCCTAGCTAGGTTTAGGGTAACAGTCCAAACCGATCTTAAGGATCATGGAACTATGTTAAAGTAATGTAGAATCTCATGGGAAAGCCCGTATGGTCTACGACAAGGGACTGAACATTTACATGGAATAAAACATACAAGTTGAGTAACCTATATATGCGATATATTAGGTTGACATGAACCATTACACGACTTTTGAGTGAGGGTCATTCTTGGTTAACACATGATACGGTGGGGATACTAGTACGGTAGGTGCAGAGCTAAAATGCAGGATAGATATCATGGGACGTTATACGTGATAGATATCTTGGGGATATTATACTTGATAGAAACCTGACGATGTGATACCTTGTTTTATCTTGACATCGTAATTTATCATGACACCTTAGTTTATCTGAGTTCAGTAGTTCATCCTGTTATTTTGATTTAGCTTATCTATCTTGTCATCATGCTTATGTTCATCTCAGTTTCTCATGTCAGTTAACTTTACTAGTTTTTATGCTAATAGTAGATAGGGCTTACTCAGTCTTTTTGACTGACCCGTTTTGTTTTGCCTCTTTTCTTCCGTTTCTCCCCCAGGTTACAGGGAGGAAATACTGTTGTTTAGTTCGGACTTCTTCTGCTTGAAGGTCATCATGGATGGCTTGGACTTTTCTTGGCTAATGGCTACTTTACTGTTTTTACTTGGGGAATAATTTATGAAAATGTCTTTATGCTTCTTTACTATTGCAAGACAGGTTTTGATGTACTCTGATGTAAAAGGCTTTAGACCTTATTTATTCATGTTATGAAAGTTTGATTTTACTTCCGCTATTTTTATATGTTCTGTCTTGTGATATTTCTGTGCATGTTTACCAATAATGCCCCTCTAAAGCTAGTGCATTCCTTTGCGAGTGACCCTAGCGGAGGCGGGGTGTTACACGTGGTATCAGAGCAGAAGGTTACCAGACTGGGCAAAAGTTTTTAAAGACCTTCTGAAAACTATTTGAAAATCGTTTACAAAGAAGCATTTTTTTCAAGAAAATTTTCTTTTAAAAGAAAAAGGCTATTCCCCAAAGGCCATTAGCACTATCCTTGTTTCCTTAATTGAATCTCTTCTCCTTTCTTTCCTCCATCTGTAGTCACAGTGGTTTTAACTGCGACTAGTCTTTTCTATCTACGAAAGTGCTTTCCATGCGATGGAGGTGGTTTTCAAGAGACCAGTGGCCGCGTTATAAGAAAGGATAGTGAGAAAGAGGATAAAGGATACGAGCTTAAGGATGAGCAACTTGTTGGTATGGCTTAGTCCTCAAAGGAGGGAGAAAGATGAACAATGAAACCCATGACGAGAAAGTATCTTTGGTATGGTGAAACGGGATGGATAGTTAAGTATTGTGGGACAAGGACAAGATCATCGTTGTATACCCTCACTAGAGTACCTGAGTAGGGGGATAACATCCTTGTTGAAGATCTAGTTATTCTTTTCTATCATCCCGCCAAGACTTTGTTTTGATCCCCGCATCATTTAAGTCCGCTTCGGTAGTTGAGTCTCTGCACCTTAAGTACTAACGTAATAGAGAATCCCATTTTTGTCTCAAAGTCCTATTGGAGAATCAGTCCATTTATACATGACTTGTTTCGATTTGGGAATGTCTATGCCAAGTGTTGAGTTTGGAAATAATGCTTATGTTTATAAGCTATGGATGGATTCTAGGGATGAAGTGGTTGTCCAGTAGGGGGTGCCACTCTCGGTTTTGATAGGAGGGTAGTTAGACCTTTTGACTAGCCTTGGTAATGCCCTCGAAGTATCAGGTAACCTTTTTGAGGTTCTGTCATGACTAGTTACTTAGAATCCTTTGATGCCTTTATTGGAAATTTGAAGCCCGATCGAGTGGTGTTCGCCAATAAGACGGATGGTTTACTTCATTTATGCATGGGTTATAGAGATCACCCTAGTAAGTGCGCATGATAACCTGATTGACATCTGTTTACTTTCAAGAGAAAGTTCTTCTACATGGAATGCCTTATAGTATATAAACGAGATCCAAGATTCAATAGTGAATTTTGGAAAGCTTGCATGAATTCATGAGTACGCAGTCATGTTTGCGCCAAGTATTCTAGAAAAAGGATAAGTGCAAGTGGAACGAGAGGCGACGAAGAAATGAGTTTCAGCTCATGTTATGGAAGCAGGAAATAAGAAGCTACGAAATCGCGAAGTTAAAGGGCGGTCAAGGCACAATGGAAGTAAGCCCGAGGAAATACGACTTTGATGGTCAAAGACTAGATACGCGCATGATATCTCTTTTTGGGAGTATATCCTTGATCCCTGTTTCTGTAGAGCTTACTTGTAGGTTATCTTTTGTGGACATCCTCTCAGTCCTACTTTTTGTTACAAACCCCGTAAGGAGTTTGTCTTGTTTATCTTCTCGGCCCTATTTCAGGGAATTCTAGGTAGAACCCTATGGATGTAAACATGTATTTGAAACATGTTATGATTGATATGGTTGCAAGTGGTTGCAAGTGGTTGCTCGTGGATGCGCGAATACACATTAGATACTAGCTCGACTCGGTCACATTTCATATTGCATATGCACGAGTATTTATACTTGTTTATGGATGAAATCGAATGTATTATCATGCGGTTATTGCATATGAATGAATGATTGTGCACGCATATAGTATCTATATGACTAGGACTATTTGCATACATGTTGGATTCATGGCACTATACATATTTTGCATTAGAAAGATTATTCAGGCCTGATTATTAGCATTAGCTAAGGAACATGTACACACACGTTTTGCATATATTCATACAGCATTAGAAATCATCTAAGGACAATGGTTGCTTGTGGATGATGTTTTGAGTAGATGGATGATGGATGGTAGGATATGTTCTTCCTAACTTGGAGATTTCGGGGACGAAATCCTAAAAGGTGGGGAGAATGTAACAACCCGTATTTTTCGATAACGTGTTAAGACGAGAATCAAGGCAGAATTTAATTTTGAATTCTGAATCAAGTAAAACGGGCTATGCCATTGCGTTCGTCTCGGAAAAATATGCGAAATAGAGTCTGAGTTTTCGAGAATCGGAGTCCGTATGACCTAGATATGGCCTCGCGAAGTTTCACGAAAAATTCCCAAATTAAAGTATACTTAATTAAGTGAAATGGGTTGCGCAGAGAAATATATATATATTGATATATATATATATATATATATATAATTGAAAATTAAATAAATAAATATGCAAAAATGTTCAAAACAGCGAATTGGGAGAGGGGAATAACCGAACCGGCCGATTTTTGAGGTCGACCCGAGCTCGCTGGGTCGACTAGGGGTTAATCCAGGGTGTTTGGCTGTCAACCCGTGGGCCGATTCGCTCAAATGCAGATTTTGCATTTGGATGGTTCTCATGGTTCATCTTTAATCTAAAGGCCCTAGATGGTTCCTACACTTGACTTCTTCCCCAAGACATGCTTTGATGGCTTGGATTGAATCTAGGTTTAATCCTATGGCCTAAAACACTTGCCTAATCTATAAATAAGACCCTAACCTATCCTAAATCCTCATTATTCATTCATGCAACTAAACTATGGCAAAATTTTACCTCTCATGGCCTCCACTCTCTTCATAAAATTTCTAAATGGTTTCTATGAGAGATTTTCCATGCATACAAGTGTTTTCAAGCTTGTATGAGTGTCATTAGTTTGCATTCAAGTCAAGTTTCTATCTTTGCATCATAAAGCAAGGGTTTTGATCATTTTGGCTCAAGGGTTTTTATGTTAGAGCTTGCATTTTGGGTCTATTTGATTGCATAAGGGCTTTGTCATATCTTTTGTGCCTTCATAGCAATGTAAGCCCTTTCCCTACTCTTAGATATTAACTATGAAGTTAAATGTTCATGTTGCAAGTTTGGGTTTGATCATTGAGTATGATACATGCTATCATGTCATGCAAGTTTATGAAGTCATTATCTTGATCTTGTGAGCTAAAAGCTACAACCTTTATGTTGAAATGTTGCATTAGGCAACATGAGAACCCTCATAACCTTTATGTCAACTTGCATATGAAGTCATAACCCTTATATGATGATATATGCGAGTTACTAGTCATCATTCCATATCTTTTGTCACCATGATTCGCTTATGTGCCAAGTTTGGGTTTATGCATGTTTTGAGGCTTAAGAATGTAACATGCAAGTTAATGAACACATTTGTGCCTCATTTGCCACCATGATTAACTTGTGGCTTAATATCCATTTTTGTCATGCCTTTGCCAAGTCTCTTCTTTTAATCCATTACGTTGTCGCGAACGTATATGCGAGTTTAAAAGCGTTGGGTTATGTTATGGGTAATTTCTAATGACATGAAAATACAACTTGAAAACATGACTTGAAATATAACATGGAAGTTGACATGTAAGTATGCATAAAAACATAAGCTTGGGAATTTACCTATTAAGTTAGGTCTACCCTTTGGGAATTTACCTATTAAGTTAGGTCTACCCAAATGCTTGAAAACTTGTAACATGTTTTGGGAAACATGATGGACATGACACTTAGATAATATAAGTGTGGCCAACTCGAGGTTGGGTTGAGTTTGCAATGTAAAACTACCCGGAACCGACCGGCCTAACTAGTAGTTGCAAACAATAGGACCCAATGTGAGAAGTTGGTCATGTTGTGCTTGAACCCGAGGTTAGACCAAGTTGTGGTGTAAAGCTACCCGGAACCGACCGGCTTAACTAGTAACCACAACAAAGTCTAATGTGAGAGGTGAAGGTGCATTAAGTAATTAATGCCACATGATAGGGTTAAGTTAATTTGATTAATGACTCTTAACCAAATATGACATGGACAAATGGGTTAAGTAATTTGATTAGGCTAATGATACTTAACAAAACATGACAAGGTTGGGTAGGTTAAGTAACTTGATTTGCCTAATGACACTTAACCATTTTAATATGACTAGTGGATGGGGTTAAGTTAACCAACACTTAATAAATCCAACGCGATAACTTGGTAAGGTTAAGTAAGTTTTCTTAATGACGCTTAACCGAAAAATACGGTTAACGAATGGGGTTAAGATTAGACTCAACTAGTCTAAACATGGAAATCAGATGGGGTTAAGTTAGCCTAGACTTAATTAATCCCACTTGGTAGTTTAATGGGGTTAAGTTAAACACTTAACTAATCTAAACATGATGAATTGATGTGGTTAAGTGACCTATACTTAACCAATCTAACTCGTGAATTTATTGAGGTTAAGTTAACCTATACTTAACCAATCTAATGTGAAAACATGATAAGGCTAAGTCACGAATCGCTTGAATACACTTGACCGATTTGACTGAGTAAATTGATAGGGTCAAGTTAATATATACTTAACCAATCTAGAATGATAATTGGACGAGGTTAAGTCGTGAATTGCTTAATACATACTTAACCAACGTGAGCATGGTTTGTAGGGTTAAGTCTTGGACTTGGATACTTAGCCAATTTTGACATGATTTGAAGACGGGTTAAGTCTTGGACTTGGATACTTAGCCAATTTTGACATGATTGGTAGACGGGTTAAGTCATGAACTTAAGTGACACTTAATCCATTATGTAAACCCTAGTTCTGAGGATAGGGGATAACCGTAGTTAACAAGGATAACGGGAATAAGGCTAAGTGGTAAACCTTAGTTGAGGAATAACTAAGTAATGATTCTTAGTCAAGGAAATTTAGACCAGTTCATAGATAGATGAGTAACCTGATACGGTAGGTCATCGTTTAAGTATACGAGTAGGAGCAAGTATCTGATTTAGATAAAGGCTCCAGCGAACTGGGTAACGAAGCAGCGGCTTCGGGGAACGTGAGGGTATTCTTGGTATCCCTCTATGAGCTGCCAGGTGATTATACTAGGCTCATGAGAGGTTAAGGTCTGCGTTAGAAGAACCAAGAGTATGCCTTGGTTGCTATGTGAGCGACCTAAAGACGGGGATGGATAGGGGATAGTCGACGATACACGGTCGTACCCTAGATAGCATTTCGTCAGACTACCTACCATCTTTGGTCAAGCGTGTACGTACGGAAAGGCAGAGAACACCCAATAGACCATAATTGCTATCTAATTATGGTTGCGGTAAGGCTAGGATTGTGGGTTGGCCAGTAGTGTGTTCTCATACAGGATTTATCCTGTCTTGTCTTTCACTAGTTGAGGGAGGGGTCGCGTGGGACCATAGCCACGTATAGAAAAACAGACCTTAGCATCTGCATCGGCAGATAAATCGAAAGCTCCCGACCGAGTCCTGTATTTCTCGATATGCCCTGTGACAGGACTCGGATGGCACGATGTGATACATGTGCATACAGTCATGGAAAACGATTCACGATGAATGCGTGGGAAAAAGGGCGCGGTTGACGGTTAGCGTAAATCCCAGTGGCCCGGGGTGGTTGAACCAAAACCGAGATACGAAAACGTGCAATAGGTAAGCGTAATCCCTAGTGGCCCTAGGTAGCATAAGTCCTAGTTGTACAAACGATAATTCATGTTGGAAGACCCTAGCTAGGTTTAGGGTAACAGTCCAAACCGATCTTAAGGATCATGGAACTATGTTAAAGTAATGTAGAATCTCATGGGAAAGCCCGTATGGTCTACGGCAAGGGACTGAACATTTACATGGAATAAAACATACAAGTTGAGTAACCTATATATGCGATATATTAGGTTGACATGGACCATTACACGACTTTTGAGTGAGGGTCATTCTTGGTTAACACATGATACGGTGGGGATACTAGTACGGTAGGTGCAGAGCTAAAATGCAGGATAGATATCATGGGACGTTATACGTGATAGATATCTTGGGGATATTATACTTGATAGAAACCTGACGATGTGATACCTTGTTTTATCTTGACATCGTAATTTATCATGACACCTTAGTTTATCTGAGTTCAGTAGTTCATCCTGTTATTTTGATTTAGCTTATCTATCTTGTCATCATGCTTATGTTCATCTCAGTTTCTCATGTCAGTTAACTTTACTAGTTTTTAAGCTAATAGTAGATAGGGCTTACTCAGTCTTTTTGACTGACCCGTTTTGTTTCGCCTCTTTTCTTCCGTTTCCCCCCCTCCCCCAGGTTACAGGGAGGAAATACTGTTGTTTAGTTCGGACTTCTTCTGCTTGAAGGTCTTCATGGATGGCTTGGACTTTTCTTGGCTAATGGCTACTTTACTGTTTTTACTTGGGGAATAATTTATGAAAATGTCTTTATGCTTCTTTACTATTGCAAGACAGGTTTTGATGTACTCTGATGTAAAAGGCTTTAGACCTTATTTATTCATGTTATGAAAGTTTGATTTTACTTCCGTTATTTTTATATGTTCTGTCTTGTGATATTTCTGTGCATGTTTACCAATAATGCCCCTCTAAAGCTAGTGCATTCCTTTGCGAGTGACCCTAGCGGAGGCGGGGTGTTACACCAATAAATTGAATTTAATATGGCAATTAAAACGGTATACATTAGGATTTGGAAACGTGGGACCTCATTTAAATACATATTTAAAGTCTGTCATTTCTTCAAAATTTGTGATGTTCCTTCTTGTGAATCTGGCTACGTTCGGTCATTTTAAATAAACAAATAAAAGGAAATTGCATCATTTTGGTTTATCTACCCTTTTGACTGCTTCTCTCTCCCCTTCTTTATTTAACTCTTGTCTCCTCAGATCTGCTCACGCATCGCTCCTCCCTTCTTTCTATTCAACGCAAACCATTCCTCTTAAAAAAATTAAAAATAAAAATAAAAATATAAAAAAAAAAGAAAAAGAAAAAAAGTAAGTGTTTGAATTGTTAAATCACTGTCCGGTTCTTTTGGTATTCGGAGAGACACATTCAAATGGCTACACACGTTATCTGTTCAAGTTTCCATTCAAACTACCCTTCTTTTCATCTATAAAGACTCAGAACCTATTTACTTCTTTCCCTAAAAATCTCGTTCTTTTCCAAACCAAGGAAAATGGCAGCCGACATCAATTCCTATCCAAACCTAATAATGGCTGCCACAAAAAAAACATTTCCTCAAACATAATTCGAACCACCCCCATCTACCGCAAACCGCCTCCTCCACCAGCAACCGTCCGTCGGTCCTTCGCGTCGCTGTTCGGACTTCTTAAATATGTCCCCGCCGTCGTCGAACTGCTGCGCCTCATAGGCTCACGCAATCACCGTGACCAAAGCCGCTGCGCCACGCCTGACTCAACACCGCTTACTATCCATTATCTGCTGCATTATCTGCTGTTGTAGGTGAGTATTTTGCTCACAATCGATTATTGTTTCAAGTAGTTTAATTTCGTTTTAAACTGGAGTATAATAGTAGGAATTCTACCGGTTAATCTTACATTGCGAAAATCCTGCTTTTGTTTTCGACAGTTATACAGTTTATGTGTTGACTACGATCCATTTGTGCAATTTTGTGGTTATGCTTTGAACTGATATATATGTATTTGGAAGCTTGTCTAGTTGTATTTGTGCTTGGCCACTTATTTGTGTATGCTGGGTTCATAATCCGTGAGCACAAGCATGTTTTATTATCAATAAGTGAATATATCATGTAAATGTTACCTATAAGTTAGATCTGAAATATTCTAATGCATGCAAACCTTTGGATCATTTTGTGTGTGTGTGTGTGTGTGTGTGTGTGTATATATATATATATATATATATATATATATATATATATATATATATATATATATATATAAACACACACATATATGAAAATTGGTTCACTTTATTATATACTAAAAACAGTACAAAAGTCTGGTTAGCATACTACCGTTATAAACTAAAACAACAAACAAAAAAAAAACACGAAATACAAGTAAATTTAAACTTAACTAACATAAACGGCCCATGATGAGGCCTTCATCCCACAATTGTGTGCAACTCACTGCACCCCACACGAGCCAAAAGCTCTAAATGTGCATCAACCCGCTAACTTGTGCACGATGCAGCACCTCTCATTCTCCGCAAACACTCTACAAAATATACAAAAATTTGCTCTATACTGCCAATTAAAGTTGTAACTGGTTCCATGAACACACCAAATGCTTCCGGTTGCATGAGAGAACTCCAAACCCAAAAAAGACTTCACATATTTATTTAATATATTCCAATATCAACATGAACCTTCTAGTATCAAATTGCATCTTCAGTCAAGTATATAAGAAACAAAAACTGGCCGCACTTGTATTTCAAACTATTATCAGCAAGTGCTCATAATATGTTTCCATTTTGTATGTAAACCATCTCTCCTATTTCAAATCTCCTAATAAATAAGCATGGCACCATACATCTTCAAGTGACCGCATATCATTCAATACCCCAAGTCCCAATAACACATTTTTACTTGAAGATTGCAAGCAGATTTCTTTAATACCATTAACAAATCATAGACCAACCATAGAAGGAGCGCAATCAACATAATGACAAGAACATCCTGAAGAAAATGCTCATCACCCATTTCTTGAAAGTTTGGAACATTATAATCAGATGACTAGAGTATTAGGGATAATCAAGTCCCACCAAGTTGCTGGATGCCATTCAAAAATATCATGAAGAGGATAACAGATTCACAAAAAAATTCAGATCGCATATTCCCAATACAATTAAATATGGAGTACTCATGAACAATATCACACAGTATGTACTCTCCATCGCCAGTGTCAGTAGCTATAGTTCCAAATAAAGGATAAGCTTCTACCCATCATAAATCGCATTCGATAACCCAAACTACACGCAATAAAATAGAATACCAAATCCCCAAGAGACAATAAACGAGATAGTAAAAACCAACAGATCGGTTATGAAAGTCGAAAGTGAAACTTCACTTACGCTGGCAATGTCAGATCCTAACTTCCCAATGGCTTGATCTCTTGATTTCCAAAAGAACTCGCATCTGAACTCATCGGTATATTGGATCTGCAATTAAGTTTGAGTGATAGTTGAGTAGCCGATGCGATGCATAGTGAATACGGCTTGACCTGGAGTTGGAGAAAGTAGATCTAGAATTGTCGGGTTGTTTTAGAAATTGATCGGCGGTAGGAATCTGAAGTTGGAGCTGGTAATTTCTTGAGGAATGGAACGCAAAATTCGATTTCAGTGCTTATGATTCTTCGCGATACATAGATGGTTTTACTGTTTGAAAGTAGATCAAAGATCTGGAATGAAATATCGAAGCAGTTTGAAGTAGATCTGATATCTAAGTTTTGATTGAAGAAAATAATTCAAAAATAAACGGCTTATCAAACGAAATGGAGAATTTCGTTGAAAGTTATCGAATTAACTTTGGTAGAGGAAAACAAATTGAAGTATGCGATGATAAGGAAGAAGCTCACGCAGAACGAAATCAGATGAATATAATTCGCATGTCGCCATTAACAAGCATTCAACATATATATATATATATATATATATATATATATATATATATATATATATGTGTGTGTGTGTGTGTTTTCTCTCATCTTTTACCGTTATCTCCAGAACCTGTGTAGATCCCAAGTGTGTTCATTATGTCATTAAAAGGGAACGGAATGGAAAAGCTGTTCATATAATATACAAGTATTGGAATATCTTATTGAATTTGAAAAGAAGGCATAAGCCTCCTCTGTTTCCAGGCCCTGTAATTCGAAATGTACTCCCATTTAATCACCTTTCATTTTATTTAGTAACATGGTTGTCATTTAAGGTTACCTTATGTCCAATATTATACTGCTTCAATTTAAATATTATTGCATTTTTATGCATGAACCTACTGAGCCTCTCATTATATACGGCCGAGAATCATGCCCCTTTGAAACTTTATAGTGCCACCTGTGAAGCACAACCTATGCAGGCACCCTTGATTATGTATGGTTCTATTGCAATGAAAATTACATATATGAATATTGTTTTAGCACTTGCGTTCAGGGTCTATGCGGTGTAGGGCTGTTTTAGGTGGATTTTATACAATGTTGCGTTCAAAATAGAAGGCTGGCTTTAAAAAAAACAAAAAAACAGTGTGTTTACCTGGGATTTATAGTTATGAGTGTACTTGGAAAATTTTGGTTTTGCGTGTATAAAAATGGCTCGTGTATACAGTTAGAAGTATTCAGTGTGTAATGAAAATGCTTGTCTAATATATTATGAAGTTGCACACTGTATTTTCTGTATATTTAGAAGTGAAATTGCCTGTATGTTCACACTTCAAAACCCATCCTGAACACCTTACTTGGACCGTGAACGGACTACTTATATCCAGGATCTTGTAACTTCAAGACTAGACCGGGTTTTACTATTATATTCAGTTTCTATTGAAATTATCTTACTTGAATAAGTAATCCTGATCCGAGTGTTTGTTGTATTTTTTTTTTTTTTTTTTTTTTTGCAATATGCTCGTGTCAGATACGAGTATTCCAGATTTAAGGATATTCAGCTTGCAAACTGGAGAGGAACATGAAGACGCATACGCACGCGCACAACGACAAAACCGTAACTTTATTTAAAATTCATGTATATTTTTATATTTTTCCGCTGTACCGAATATTTTGTATAAAGTCTGATATTTGTTATAAAAATGTTTTTTTCCGCCGTTAAATATTGTATAAAAACCTGTTTGTGATTCTGTGTGATATTCTGTTAAACCCTGTAAGCTAATAACGAACTGTCGTTTTGAACATTCTAAGTTGGTTTAATTATTGATTTCGAGCTGTCAAAAATGGCAGGGCGTTACAGATGACCTATGCAATTATCTTGGAAAAACTTGTGGCTGCCTACTGGACATAGGTATGGTCAGGGGAAGCTAACCTGCTAGGCCTAAAGCCCAAAACATCCTTGTTTGGGTTGGGCCATGAGCTGGTCTCCCTAAAAATAAAGAATAAAAAAAGTGATGTTTTGAATATACGAGTGCATACCTACAGTGTTTCATTATATTCCACTTTTCTGTTGCTAATTCATTTTTCTTTAAGTGCTTCTGAATTAACACTCGCTGCACTTCGGTTGACTATAAATATTGAGCATTTCTGGGCCTAAGGTTTCAATTCCTTACACTTCCAGCTTAATATTATGGGTTCAGTTTTACCTACATTGCCCTGTTTATTAAATGTTTTAGTATAATTTACATTTGGTTAAGGAAAGCTTACAGATTTAGAAGCAAAAAGCATGCTGTGAAGATGGAAAATATATAAACAACAATGCAAATGTTATAGAAATAACACATTAATATTAAAATATTTGTTATCTAATCGGCATCTACTTAATATCATGGTTCATAACAAAATCAAGAAGTTTATAACAAAATCAAAGATGTATTTATGTGTAATTGTCGTAAATCTTAGTTGATTTCTCTTGCATGGAATATTGCTTGGATTCTAATTTTAGATTTTTTTTTTCCAATTGATAATGTGAAAATATTAAAAACCATGATACAAAATCACAAATAGATGGAAAGTAAATATTTGTTTAACATGGAAATGCATGAATTAATTGGTTGCATTTGCATTAAATGAAAAGAAATAAATCCAGGCATTAATTTCTTCCATTTACCCTGAGGAAAGGGATTGATTTACTTTCTATGTGTGCACATTTGTTGCTATTGTAATTAGCCTCCATTATTTTATTACCATTTATTGGTAATTTAATTGATGACTCACATAGATTTGCATTGGCTATGTATTGAGGGGTCGGCTTCTTTGTAAACTCATCCTGGCATGGAGCCAGTGATCCCTAATGGTGTCTCTTATTCTTGAGCTTATTTGAGGTTTGGATATGTAAACTCTTATTTTGTAATCTCTAGTAATTCTCTCATATGGAATAAAATCTCTCTCTTTTGGACTGGACGTACACTATCTCGATGATAGTGGAACTAGTATAAATATTGTGTGTCTCTTTGTTTCTCTGTTATTGTTATTTACTATTTGTTTGATGTAATAGAATAATTGCTATCAAACTAGACTTTGTTCAATTGGAAAATCTAGATCCTGTTTTGTTGTGCTTCCCTATCTATGCAACCTTTTTGCACGACAGATTGGTATCAGAGCAAAGCGATATGTTTTAAGTTGTGCATCAAATATTTCTACAAAGGTTGGTAGATTCAGTGGTGATTATGCTATTACTATTTTGGGAGAAAAGGAGACTTCGGTGGAGAAGATTATGTTGAGAGAGAAGAGTGTTCCAAGCTTGGAACTTTGATGTCTTGAGCTTCGGATTCTCATTACGGTGGAGTTAAATGTTAGAACGCGGCCTGACCAACCGTAGAAAAATGACTTCGTAGATAACAACTTGGAGAAATTACTTAGAAGTAGTAGCGACCAAAGACGAACTGTTGGAGGCGTTAGCGACCTTTCCAAGTGATTGAGAACTGTATAATTTCATGTTCAGTTGAGAAATGCTTGCATTGTATGAGAGATAAAGAATTTAATGTGTTAAAGGGACCATTAGGTTTAGAAACTGTATCTGATGTAGCTAATTTTGGTGATTGATTTAATGCCACTAAAATTTATCGACTTGTGGTGCCGTCTTGGAGTGTTCAGTTTATAAGCTGTTTTTTTTAAGTTTTGGTGCCATTGTGGTATATTATCGATTTTGTGATGTCGTCCTAAAGAAGTGTTGTTACATGCAGGTATGTGGAAGAAGAGAGATTTTCTTGCCTACAGAGATTTAGATTTTGACTCTGTATTTGAATTGGTGATTGAGAGAATTATATTTTTGCCTTAGTGGTATTGAGATTATTTTGGAATCTGTCTTTCTTTGGATATTTGCAACATTTTGTTGGCGGGTAGGGACGTTGTATGAGCTTGTTAACATGGTGTGATGGGCGGTAGCTTTGCTGGATCCCATTCGGCAAATATTCATTTTTGGTTTCTACCTCATTGTGAGATTTTGATTTAAGGTGGAGTTCTATTGAATAGATTTATGTGTGAAGAGAATTTTATTTGAGATGGGGTATTGAATATATGTGATTTTGTATCAAGGTGGAGTGTTAAATTTAGGTGATACAAATCACAAATAGATAGAACGTAAATATTTGTTTAATATGGAAACGCATGAATTGATTTATTGCATTTGCATGAGATGGATGAAATAAATGCAGACATTAATTTCTTCCATTTACCCTAAGGAAAGAGATTGATTTACTTTCTATGTGTGCACATTTGTTGCTATTGTAATTAGCCTCCATTATTTTATTACCATAAGTTGGTAATTTAATTAACGACCCACATAGATTTGCACTGGCTATATATTGAGGGGTAGACTTCTTTATAAACCCATCCTGGCATGGAGCCAGTGATCGCCAATGGTGTCTTTCCTTATTAAGCCTATTTGAGGTTTGGATATGTAAACTCTGATTTTGCAATCTCTTATAATTCTCTCATGTGGAATAAATTCTCTCTTTTGGACTGGACCTACACTATGTCGATGATAGTGAAACCAGTATAAATATTGTGTGTCTCTTTGTTTCTCTGTTATCGTTATTTACTATTTGTTTGATGTAATAGAATAATTGCTGTCATATTAGATTGATGCTAATTTGGCAAATCTAGATCCTGTTTTATTGTGCTTCCGCATCTATGCAACCTTTTTGCACAACTGATTAGTATCAGAGCAAAACGATTTGTTTTAAATTGTGCATCAGTTATTTCTACAAAGGTTGGTAGAATCAGTGGTGATTATGTTATTACTATTTTGGGAGAAAATGAGACTTTAGTGGAGAAGATTATGTTGAGGGAGAGAAGAGTGTTTCAGGCTTGGAACTTTGATGTAGCTTGAGCTTCGGATTCTCATTAAGGTGGAGTTATATGTTAGAACGTTGCCTGACCAACCGAGAAAAACGACTTCGTAGATAACAGCTTGAAGAAATTATTTAGAGGTGGTAGCGACCAAAGACGAACCGCTGGAGGTGTTAGCGACTTTTCCAAGTGTTTGAGAACTGTATAACTTCAAGTTCAGCTGAGAAATGCTCGCATTGTATGAGAGATAAAGAGTTTAATGTGCTGAAGGGACCACTGGGTTTAGAAACTGTATCTGATGTAGCTGATTTTGATGATGGATTTGACGCCATTAAAACTTATCGGCTTGTGATGTCGTCTTGGAGTGTTCAGTTCATAGAGCTGATTTTGGCGGATTTGGTGCCATTGTGGTATATTATCGATTTTATGATGTCGTCCTAAAGAAGTGTTGTTACATGCAGGTATGTGGAAGAAGAGAGATTTTCTTGCCTACAGAGATTTGGACTTTGACTCTGTATTTGAATTGGTGATTGAGAGAATTATATTTTGGCCTTGGTGGTATTGAGATTATTTTGGAATCTGCCTTTTTTTGGATATTTGCAACCTTTTGTTGGTGGGTGGGGACGTTATCTGAGCTTGTTAACATGGTGTGATGGGCGGTAGCTTCGCTGGAACCCATTAGGCAAATATTCATTTTTGGTTTCTATCTCATTATGAGATTTTAATTTAAGGTGGAGTTCTGTTGAAGAGTTTTATGTGTGAAGAGAATTTTATTCGAGATGCAGTATTGAAGATAAGTGATTTTGCATCAAGGTGGAGTGTTAAATTTAAGTGATACATAATCACAAATAGGTGGAAAGTAAATATTTGTTTAATATGGAAATCCATGAATTAATTGATTGCATTTGCACGAGATGAAACGAAATAAATGTAGGCATTAATTTCTTCCATATACCCTAAGGAAAGGGATTGATTTACTTTCTATGTGTGCACATTTGTTGCTATTGTAATTAGCCTCCATTATTTTATTACCATATGTTGGTAATTTAATTAATGACTAACAAAGATTTGCGCTGTCTATATATCGAGGGGTAGACTTCTTTGTAAACCCATCCTGGCATGCAACCAGTGATCCCCAATGGTGTCTATTCTTGTTAATCCAATTTGAGGTTTGAATATGTAAACTCTTATTTTGTATTCTCTTGTAATTCTCTCATGTGGAATAAAATCTCTCTTTTGGACTGGACATACACTATCTTGACGATAGTGGAACTAGTATAAATATTGTGTGTCTCTTCATTTCTCTGTTATAGTTATTTACTATTTGTTTGATGTAATAGAATAATTGCTATCAGATTAGATTGATGTTGAATTGGCAAATCCAGATCATGTTTATTGGGCTTCCGCATTTGCGCAATCTTCTCGCACAACATAATTTACATTTGGTTAAGGAAAGCATATAGATTTAGAAGCAAAAAAGCATGCTGTGAAGATGGACAATATATAAACAACAATGCAAATGTTATAGGAATAACACATTAATATTAAAATACTACCTATCTAATTAGCATCTGCTTAATAACATGGTTCATAACAAAATCAGAGATGTATTTATGTGTAATAGCCGCATGTCTTAGTTGATATCTCTTGCATGGAATATTGCTTGGATTCTGATTTCTTATTTTATTTTTTTTCGATATGAAAATATTAAAAACCAATAATGTTTATATATTCATTTAAATTACTTCTTCTATTTCTATACTATATTGCATGTTTCTTACGTCGGATAGCTCAGTTCCTGACACATCGTATATCATTGTTAAGTTGTATTATGTCTTATGCTTTTCATACAAGCAGTCTAAAATGAGATTTATTTTTGATGGCATATGCACATAGTCTTGCACTTAGTCAGGGGGTAAAGGTTTGCAAGCCTATTTTTGTGATCGAACTGGAAAAGCTGACAATAGTGATATTGCGATGTTGAGAGTTGTTGTAGTGGACTCTAAGTAGGGATGATAATTGACGGGGATTGGGCAGTGGTTGCAGGTATGCTGCTAGAGCTGAAGGGTGGATGCATTTTGGTGTTCTGGGCAAGGTTGGTTATGAAGTGGTCACCAGGTATGCTTTTGTAAAAAAGAAAATTGATTTTACACAGAACAAACGACCTTGCTTTCAAGTTATGGTAGCCATAACGAATGTCATTGTTGATATTGTGAAATTTAGGCATCTTACTATATAATATTAAATAGTCACTTATATCGTACATTTGGGAGTTTCGTGCACACTGTACAATACAAACCTTGCTCATTAACTCTATTTGATGCTATAATTCCTCAAGTTTGAGGGAGGTTAAAATGTTAACTTTCATGTGAAATTGCATTTCAATTGATGTCTAGTTGGCTTATGCTAAACTTTTCATATGTTCCTACGTTTACTAATTGCCTGTGAACGTTGGCAAAATTTCGTAGTGAAATGGGTGTACCAAAAAGTTCAAGGCAAATGATCTAAACTCAATTTGGTATGGCCACACACACACGCACGCACACACACACACACACACACACATATATATATATATATATATATATATATATATATATATATATATATATACGCATGTGTGTGTTTGTGTAAATAATGCCAAAAACCTATTCTATATTACTTACTAGATATAATTAGATGTAATATACACTCAAAATTGTAGAAGTCAATCTGTTAAATTAGCAGAGGGCCCCTACTAGTTTTCATTGAAAAAACTTGTATCCAGTTACATGGAAACTTAACCATGCCTTCCTCTTGCAATAGTATAGTAGAAACTAGGCTAACCAGAATCTAAACTATAGGTGATCATTCATATGAACTCCCATGCTTTTTGCATATATATATTCGGTTATAGTTACGGTTTATAATTGTGGGATTAGCCTACTGTTTGCACAACTTCACACTTGATAATTTACCAATTTTTTCTCACTTACAGGTTGTTGGAGTCGTCAGAGTGTATAACTGGTGCATATTCCTAACTTGGTCTTTTGTTCCATGATTTTTGAAGCTTATGGTAGAATTATCATCTCAAGTAATTTTCTTCGTCTAAAAACTCATTAATAATTATTATAGAATTTCTTGATTATTTTTCAAAAATATTCTTTTTGAAACCATTAATTCACCTACAACCTCAGGCCATGTTTTCAGACAAATGAACTTTATCAATGGGCAATTGTGGCATTTTTTTTATTATGGCAGTGGATACATGTGTTTTTTCTCAAAATGAATAGCCATAGACATCTAATTAATTTTTATTCATAATCCTAATGTTTCAAAGGTTTTGTCATAAGATTTCAAATCGTGAGCATATATATAAAGGTGACAACAGTGACACACCACCAATGTTTTGTAGATATACGGTTAAGTGTTGATCATTCACGCTATATGATTTTTCCATATATTCATATCAGCTAGAAAAAGAATACGCCATCTCAAGTAACACAATACATTGCTAATAATGTGTCAGTTGCTATCAAAATATTAATTAAATACCATAATTCCTTCCTAAGCCGATTTGATTCTGATTACAACCTGAACAATCTATTTTATGTCGCATATATGCTTTTTAATTTCGTTGCACAAATTAAACCAAGTAGAGAAGTTAAATAATTGATGCTAGAAATACAAAACAAAGACTAACTAGAAAAATACTAACTAATGTACACATGTGTATTAGAGCAGTCGAAAGTAACATAGAAATCACTTGGGAATCCATGAAGATTAGATTGCCATATTTGGAAAGCAATATGTCTCACTTCACAACCTAAAGAAATCACGGCGTAATTTTTTTCTTCTCCTATGGAAAATTGAGCTTGAATAGTTTGTTATGCCTTCTACCAGAGGTCGTTCTTGATGATTTTTGCACCACGTGTGAATCTATTTACTCATGAATTGATGTCGAAACCATAGATATCACTACAAGGAAATAAGAATTTAGTTGCATTTATTAGCAGCGTTTGAAAATAAGTACAATCATTAATACTTATTAATTTAAATCTCAATGCCACTGAAAATTTTCATCTTTCCCACTGAGCCCTAAATAATAATCATTGCCACTTCTTATTTCTCTATCATCATCGTCGCATTACTTAACTCGTCTCTAGATAGTTGATCGACTTCCCCTTTCATCTATTTTGATTGAGATTCTGCCCAAACTCTAAATTGGTATGAATTTATACTTTATTGTATGATAATATATGGATTTTATATGGTTCAATATTGATTTTTTATGCTTCAGTATATGGATTTATTGTATTGCTGAAGTTGATGGGGGCGTTTGGGGACAATGATCTTGGTAATTCTGGTCCTAGATATCCTTTGTGACCGCGAACATGTTTCTATAAATGCAACCTTTTAGATTACATCTAGTCATCTAGAATTATTCTTGGCAATTTCTTTCCTTGGAAAATTCTCTAAAATCTGCAACATTCCATGAACAAATTACAATTTTGAGTTCCCCCCAATATGCAGTTCTTATCATAAATATTTACAGTCTGTACTTTCTACTGATTTTTTTCTTCCTTCTTTAATTTGATATTTTTTATTTTTTTATCTAATATGTGAAGAGAAAAATAGATTGTACATCTGCATATCATTCTTATTTGTTTTTATTTATTTATTTGGATGAATTTCAAAAGTTATTGTGTAATTCAGAGGGTTTTACTGGAAAAAACGTCTAATCTATTTTGAAACCTTTTGGAAAGAGGATCTAAGAGTTCCTTATAATAATATATTCATGCATGGAAGGGCGGTTTCACTATATTTACAACAACAAGTATCCAATTTGTTTTATCAGCTTGTGTGCACTCTCTAATTCTTAATAATATTATATTATGCAATAA
Organism: Allium sativum; assembly: GCA_030737875.1. NCBI lineage: Eukaryota > Viridiplantae > Streptophyta > Magnoliopsida > Asparagales > Amaryllidaceae > Allium > Allium sativum. The sequence continues at coordinate 330,653,511 of CM060926.1, forward strand.
AAGGCTGGATCCCTTTACATGAGTTTCCCATTGTTAACAATTGGTCCAAGGCCATGTCCTTGAGTTAAATCTATGAATAATTGGAAGACATTACAATGTACAATATGCTAAAATTACACAAAGGAGGTGACATTCACAATTTTTATTTGTACCAACTTTTGAATCCAAATTTGACAACCAAAACAAAATAGCGAGGAAGTTGATCATAAATGGATTTAAAGATTTTTGTGCCTAACGAAGTTCAATATATAGCTAAAATGTGTAACAATTTAAGCGCAGTTCCAATTAAATCATTGTAATATCAACTATAACATCCAACTAAAGTGATCAAGTAAAACAGGTGAGGCCACGTCGCTACAACAGTATAGACATTTCACATGTGTATTGATTTATAAGGTCTCACACTATTAATTGGACTCTCAGTACAGAATGTTAATGTTAATCTTAATATGATTTGTTTTCTTCATTGCAGCTGATGTTGTAGAGATAGAGACCATCAGGAAATGATTGGTGATATTCTAAAAGTTAAATCATTGGGATCTTTGGCCACGATAGATAAAGGGGAGATTGACTGGAAGATTATCATAATTTCATAGGACAACCTTAGGGCTTCTCTTGTAAATGATGTTAAGGATGTACATAAGCACATTCTGGTAATTTCACATTTCACTATTTCGACTATTTTTAACTCAAGTTACCTTTTAGATGTTGACTGACATACTTAACCTCTTCTTAATACCATTTACCATTATAGATAAACACTTGTGTCATCTTGATAGTAGTTTTGTTGATATTAGTGTTAGAAAATTCGTATTTATTAATGTATGATTGCGACCATATGAAAAAATAAACCCATAGTATTAGATTACACATTGGTAGATGAAAATAGATGTTTTGTTAAAACAATGTCAACAGGATTGCAATCTTATAATTTGTCTTAATTGCTAAATCTACAGGCTTCCTTTTCTTCAATATATATATATTGATTAGTCTATGGAAAACCTTTTGTAACAACTTAACTTTTCGACCGCTTCGAATTAATAATTAAAAAATTCGAACCGTTCAAAATGACAGATTGTTATTTATCTTACTAGGTTTAAACAGAATCAGACGCAGAAATCATGGAACGAATAAAGGGCAAGTTTGGCTCATATCCCTAATAAATGTCAAAATTAGGCTCACATTCGGTCCAACTTTTAATATAAATTAGATCAATATTTCTTGAAAAATCAGCAAAAAAATTAAAAATAATCATGAAAATTCATAATTAAATACAACAACTAATCATCATCAAATTCAGGTGTTAAAACCACCAAAAAAACAACTCAAAAACAAAAAAACAGCGAAACAACAGTATAATACATCAAAAGATGCACTCACTACAAGAAAAGAGTAGATTTGAGATAAATTTTTGTGACAATAACAATTTCTATCTTTAATTGATGTCTAATTAATAACAAAATTAATTTTGTCACTATTATTTAATGAAAAAATAAAATGATGTCTTTAATGGGTCTCAACCCTAAAAGCCCTTTTAGTGCAATGTACCCTTTAATGGAATACTCTTTTCTGCGAATCTAGAAAAGAAGAAAACATTGGTTCCTACAGAGATTTCAAGCTACTGAGTAACATAATTGAAGAATAGCGGTTCATTTTTTTTTCCAATTCTCATATTTTTGTCGATTATTTTAAATGAATTTATGTGATTTTGCTGTAAGTGTTGATTGATTTTACAAATTATTAGTTAGTGAGATCTAAATTCATCTATCCCAAGCTAATTGATTTTACGAATTGTTGGTTTTGTTAATGATTATTTAATTGAACGTATCAATACTTATTACTAATATATCATTGGTTGGCAATAAGTTAAGCGCATAATGTTGTTTTAGGGTTCTAATAAAACTTTTAAACCCTTTTATTAGAATCCATTTTTGTTATGGATTGTTTTTGATATTTTTGTGATGCAAAGTGTGTATTTATATGCAAGGAAAACGGTATTTCTTAAGGCTTTCAATGGATATAGAGATTCAAAAAAAAAAAATTGAACAACTGTGTTCTTTCGTTATTTGGAATCATTAGCAATGGTACAAATCAAGTGGCTTGATGATTCTTTGCAAATTGTTTGTACGTATGGTTGTATGCTGAACGCATTCTATATGAGTTACTAAACTGAACCTACACTTACAATATAGTCAGGGAACAAAATTTGCCTGTAAGGTTGCTTGTTAATTAAAAAAAATGTAACGATCCAGGATTTTTAACCAATTTAAAATTGGATTTTTTATTACTTAATTTGAATTTAAATTTGATATAAATATATATGGTTAATAATTTTAATAATTTTGATAAGTTAGATTATAGATTTTATTGAATTATAAATGAGAATGACTATTAATGAGTTTGGATTTATTGATACTATTTGTCGTTCGATCGGATTTGTCAAACCATGACATGAATTAGTAGCATTAGAATTAAGTGTTGCCCTTAGTTTTCATAGCATTTAAGGGAAAATGCTACCAAAAGTTCACCTTCTCTCCTTAAGACAAGTGTCCTTACACTTGTATTTTTGCATGCCTCCTTCCATGCATACCTTTCACTTTCCCCCTTTGGTGTCATTACCTCCTTAACCCTCCGTTCTTATATAAGGAAACCTTTTCTCCATTTTCTTACCATTCCATTCAATTTCGTCCTTTCCACCTTCTTCTTAAAGCTTATGGTCATGGTTTCCATGGCATAAGTCTTCCTCTTTTCCACCACCACCTTGCCAAAGTTCGTTGTCATCCTCCTCCTCCTTCCCTTATAAAGAGAGAGGATTATATATATATATATATATATATATATATATATATATATATATATATATATATATATTGGTGAAGAAGATGTTGTGCCGAAAAACTGTCTGACGGTTCGCTCAGCTAGGCTCGCCTACCGTGAAGATTTGGAAAGCTGTTAGGTGAGAACTCTTTAACCATTGTTTATATATTTAATTAGTAGTTAGACTAATATAGTGATGGATTATTAGTGGTTAATGATGGTTGATGTTTGTTATGATAGATGATGAATGCGTAGTTTAGAACACACACTATTAAGCGTCAGTGTTATAATGCTTGTGCACAATTATGATGTATTTAATCATGTTAATGATGGTTGTTGTGGATGTTCATAATGGTTACTGATGTTGTTTTGCACACACAATGACACAACAATTATGGTATCACATTGGTGATCAACAAATCTCCTTCGTAATTAGAAATAATATTATTATTGAAATTGAAAGTTAATAATTGGGAAAGACCATATGTATGAATTCATATATATTGATAAAATTCTTTAAATGAATCAATAATACCGGAACGTTCTAGGATGACAGAGAGGATAGTGTCTAGGCTTGGGTTTGGAAAATATAGTTTTCTGCTCTTCCTGGTTATACCTAACTGTTCTGACGAATGGGATGGTTAATTTGAAATTATTTGAATTTAGAAATGAATTGGAATTTGATTTATTAAGTAAAAACTAAAGTTGAATTTTGAACCCAAAATAAATTTGGAAAGTCAATGTAAATTACTTTAAATGGTTTTAAATGATTTACATGAGTATATAATGGTTTTCTAAGGTATTTTGAAGTACTGAAAAATAATTTTTATTTCAGTAGAGTTTGTCGCACAATGGTAATTTGCGTATTTTAGTTACAAACTTTAAACGCTTATAACTTTTGCAGTCTAAATCGGATTTCCAAGAAACGAAAAATAATTGATTTGTATTAACAAGAGATTTTAAATGAGTGAAACTGGATTTTAATTTTCAGTTATAATTTTCTAGTTATGTTTAAAACCATTTTGGAAAAGATCATTGTAAGAGAAGTTATCGACCATAACCATAAACAACCATTTTTAATGTTCCTAAAAATATGGGAAAAAATGGTAAAATCATTATAAATTATGTAAAAATGTTATGAATTGTAAATTTTAAGTTTTGACTAAGATAAACGAAATTTTGATTGAAGAAATTTAAATTACTGTTTTGTAACGTTTTTGTAATGCTTTCTTTGGAAACAATCTATTTTGAAGTTCTTAACCCGCAAACTATTTTTGAACTATAAGTAATCATTTTTGAATGATTTGTGGAATGTTTCCAAAGGTTCAAAAGTATTGGAAATATTTTATATGGAAATTAAATTGATTTATTTGATACTAAAACGGGGTTTGCAATTTTAAATAATTGGATATGGTTAGAGATAAATCTTCGAATGTTTGATATTAATCCGACAGATGATGACTCTTATTGTTTGAGGAATTTAAAAGGTAGTTCACCAATATTCCTCTTATAGTATGAGTTGGATACAGAGATTAATGTTAAGTATAAGTAGATGATATTTCTATCCAGATCTAATGTCAAAGAGTTGGATAAATCTTTTAATTAAGATATGGGTTTCCCAATTTGATTGGGATAAGCTAGATAGAAATAATCTTCGGATATTTGATATGAAATTATTTGGTGTAAACGTATACTATTTCAGGAATTTGGAAGATATTATTATTATATAATTATTCCCCTTATAGCATTCGTTGATTATGAGAATTGATATCGAATATAAGTAGATCCAATTTCTATGTAACTTATGTTCAATATCGATTGATTTGGGTTTTGTCATGAATCATATCTTCAATAATATCATTCTTGAAACCCGATGATATTGAGTTATGGAAATTCATATTGTAATTTGGGGATTTAATCAAATCATTGATTTGAGGAAATTAAAAATAAGGAATTGGGAAGGAAGTATGATCTTTTAGTTAAGATTACAGAATTGAATGTTGGGAAACCGATTTAAATGGAAACTATGGTTGAAATGTAAGGTAAGGATTTTCAAAGGAAACTGGGTTTTTGATAACGAGTTATCAAATAGAAAATTAATTAAGGCTTTGAGGCTAAATTATCTTTGATTTAAGGGATGTGTTTTTAAAGAGAATGGTTGAATATGGATTTTGTTATAATTTGAGAATGAAGATGTTTAATTTAAAAAAATTCAATACGGAAGGAGATTGGTAGAAAGCCTGTGTGTTCCATAATTGTGTTTTTAATTGCGCTTATTATTTGGAAAGACCGGGATTGGAATTATGTTTGAAAAGCATTCCAAGTAATAATACGACGTTGTGGAGCAATTGAAGACACTGGAGGCAGCATTGAAGACGGGACCCTTCATGTCGTAAGGGCGACTTGCTGAATGTCTCGAATGGCTGGCTCCCATTCGCAGATGAATTTTATATATCGGTTAAGTGGCAAGAAGCCCGAACGTATGTAAAGGAATTCCATATTGTTGTTTCGTTCAGAACCAGAACGTACATGTATGGATTGTGTGTCTTACATTGTAATTGACTGCGTAGCACTGATCTTTACTCATATATATCTGCTTGGTGGCGGAGAATTTATTCTCTTGCTTAATACCCTTCTCTAAGACGTATGAGCTTAGAGGTTATATATTGATGGAAATCAGTGATGCGTAGTGAATGGACAATGTGGCATACTTAAGTTATATGGTGAGCTATAGATGATCAAAGCATGGCTTATTTAAGCATAGCTTTGTGTGCATCGTGACCGCGACGAACCTCACACCCCGGATTGATGGTAAACTGGTGGTCAGATTTATATGTTCGTTCATATGTTCGGTGCACCGGGATGTGATGATGAAAGGGTACTACGAAGTCCCCAGTCTGGGACGCTATTTGATGGGTACTCTGATTCATGTATGGTGGGTAAGTATAACAGAGTCCGAGTCTGGACATTATCCGCGAGTACTAGGATGATGCGCGCAAGAAAGTTTGTGAGCCCACAAATGATCTTTCGTACCAGGAACCATCATGTTGGAAACCCAATCTCCTCTACGAGCCCATACGGTTTTGATTATATAGCATACTGGTTACCGTCAGGATTGTCATTATAATGGGATGGGGCATTATGCTGGCTAGGATTAATACATTTATTTGATAAAATGGTTTTCACACTATATATAGTAGTAAAAGAGGATTTTCTCATATGAAAGCATTTTTGGTTGTCATAAGGTAAAACTCACCCATCTGGTGTGCGCTTGCATTGTGTGATGTGGGACGAGCTTATGATAGCTTCATTTTTTAAAAAAGTCATTGCAGATTTCTATGCACTAGCATTCACATGGAGTAAACCCATTATGGATTAACGGCGTAGTCTGGTGAATTACCTAACTTTAAAATAAACCCTAAAAACAACTGTTTTGAGTTCTCACACCAATCCCATGACTAACCTGGAGTTTATTGTTTTCACATCTAAACTTTGGGTGCCCATAAATTTTACATGGGCAACCTAGTAGTTTAGTTTGCAGATTTAGCCTTGGAGTTAGTTGGAGCAGGATTCAGGTTTTAGATGGAGCTATTATGTCTTGGAGCATTCGCATTCTTCCGTTGAGTTTAGTATCTTTTCTACTGTGTAACCGATGTACTCTGATGTACCTCTTGTAACTCTGATGTAATATTATTTTAATGATAATGGAAAAGTTCTTTTTATTTTATGAAAATGTGTAAGTGCCCCTAACAATCCGTCTTTATGAACTGTTTAAGTTGGTTTAATTACCGGCGAAAACCGGACAAAAAGTTGGGTCGTTAAAAAAATCAAGGCTCAAAGCAGCATTTATTATATTTAAAGGTTACGTTGCTTCTTTAGGTGGTTTAAAACTTTACCAGTCTACCTACATACAAACTAAGTAGATATGATATTGTGATTTCAAAGTCTAAAAATATGAATTTAGCAGGTATTTTGGACTAGACTAAATACAAATGATTCAATAAGACAAACTGCAAATTTTGAAAACCAAGTAGGTAAGCATGAATGCATACATTATGAAATTACTTGTCATTTTATCTCACTTCAGCATAATATTTGGTAAGCTTCCAAACGAACAATATTAATGTATTTGCTTCTTTTCTTTTTTTAGTAATGCATTAAATCTACCATTAATTCGGGGTTTTGAAAAAATGTTTTTTTTTTAAATGCTAAAGCTGATAAACTATAGTGCGGTCTTAATTTTCTGCCTAACGTTGTATTGCCTGCTTCATAGTGTCCGAACTTTAAATTTAAAAAAAATGTTGATATTTTTGTCTAACCTTAATTTCAACCTTATTGCATGAGAAACTCCTCTAAAGCCATAAGTTAAATTATGAAGTTAAAAAGGTCGTCGATTTTTAATTTTTTTTCGAAAAACATATATGTACTAGAAGATTTTCTCGATTTAAAACACTCTTCAATTTTACTTAATTTTTTAGTAGGTTGATTTCTCCAATTGATCAATTAAAGGATATTAAATGTGAACAAGTTATGGCTAGTTTTGCTTTATTTTAGTGAATTATTGTCGGTATTAGGAAAACTATCATGAAAAGGCAATAGAAATCTAGAAAACTACCGATACTTTTAATTCTATATTAAAAGTTTTGTATGCCAATAGCAAGATAGTTAATTATGGTTAGTTAATTTTATTAATTTGTTTTTTGAGTAAAAGTGTTCCACCGAAAACTATTCAAGCTTTCATATCTTTGGATAAATACACTTATTTTATAATTGAACGTGAACATGAATTAAATTCGTTTATATTTACTTACAAAGTCTTCAACTGAATATTGAAGTACCCCTCCAACTTTTCTATTTTTTATGTGCTACTTTCTAGATGAGTATATGGATTATATTCTCTTGCGGATGGTGAGATGAAAAGAGAATGCTAGAAACCAATATTTGTTCTAAAATTCATGTTTCATCCTTTTATTTTCAATATGGATAATAATATGCAACTTGGTGATAATATTTTAGGTGGCTACTTAGTGATAATAAATGCTATGAACCTCAAGCATGATTAATCTCTTTGTGTGTGTGTGCGCGCGCATGTATGTGTGTATGTATCTTGGTGCTAATATGTTTCCACACATTTTCTCTTCTTTTGCAAATATATTCTATTACTTCTTTTTTTTGCTAATTTTATTAAAAGTCCACATAAAAAATATTCCTTCATATTTTATGATTCCTATTATGCCATTTCCTATTTTCTTATTATAAGCTTGTTTTCAATCATAAGATTTTAATTGTTTAATTTGTTTTTTGGTTTTTATATTGCTTGAGAAATAATTACATAATGCGTGTTTACAATGACCATTTAAAAATAATCCTTACATTGTTATTATGAAATAATTACTGATTAACATTATCCTATTACATTTCAGGTTCTTGTTGGATTATTCAGTGGACACTTAATCTAAGGTAATATTTTTCTGAGTGCCTTTACAGTCTATCTTAATTAACGTTTATTTAAAGCTATCATGTTTGAGGTTCATGATTATCTAAAGTACATGCATTGATAATTTAAGCCTTTTTATTCCTTAACCATATACTCAGTAGCATACGAAGCTTTTTTTATTCTCAGTTCTAACCTAGGTTTCAATATATTAGGATTGTTGAATATTTCGTATGCTTGCACATTCAATAGGACTTGTTTAAGTGAAGCAGAGACATTAGGTAATATGATCCCTTGGCTTTTGTTAAGTGGTTTGTAGTACAATCATGTACTTCCAAATAGATGTTAAAATTTGATCAAAGCTTAGTTTGATCCATGTGATGAAGGTGGTTAATTTCAATATGTTTATGTTGTTTTCCTGTATTCGTGATACTCTTTCAAAACACTGGCAAAACGTTAAGCATCTATGATAATTAAAGGTTTTGAGTTATGAGCATTTGGTTACTTGTCTATGACTTTTAAATTGTTTATCTTGTTATTATTTTTCTTTGCTTTAGAGTGCCATTATTTTTATGTTTACTTTTAGACCCTAGACTAAAGACATTACATCCCATCATTTCATAACTCAAATTGTGAAATGTTTTACTTAAGCTTGTTCAAAGCCTATATTTGAAATCAAGTGGATAAGTTTGCATTTTCTTTAAAGAGAGTGAGCTATAATGTTTTATTTACAATTACATATAATAATTAAAAAAAAATCCAAATGTCTGGTATTTTGAAAATGGCCTTCATAGGGAAGCATGAAGCTTTGGACAAGTTTCAATCACTTGATTAAAAGTGCTAGTTATATAGTTCGCTATAATCTGAATAATTCTGGGCATTTTAAACATTCACCAAGAACTAGGCTGTGAGCATCAACTTGATAACCTATCTTTTGTTAGTAAGCCAATCCATTAAACATAACATTATATGCAAATATTTTTGTTTTCCTACTTCATACCGTCTAGTCGCCATTATAAATGTGTAGATGAACATTTTCATGAAGAATGCAAACAAATCGAATGGTATTTTTTGAAATCTGCCGTTTTAATTGTTAAAACGTGAGCACATTAAATTTTAATTTTTTTAAAAAAAAAATGCTTGTAATCAAATATTAAGTTAGTTTTATATTTTTATAGGATTAGTCTCAAAATGAATGAACGTTCATGGATGTATCATAGATTTAAAGATGGATATATAATTCTAGAATTTGTTGATGGTGTCAACAAATTTATTGATTACTCATTTCAACAAGTTGTACATGGAGGAACTGCCAGGTGTCCATGCTCCGTGTGCAAAAATGAAAAGTTTCAAATAAAGGAAGAAATTTCAAAGTATTTGCTACTAAATGGTTTTGTTCCATGTTATTCTACATGGATTTTCCATGGAGAGGAAGAGGTGGGTGAACCAACAATCTTTGATGCAGATACAAGCAATTCAAATGATGAAAACCCATATAGAGATATGATATTGGATGCTATGGGTGTTGATTTTGATGTGGAAGAGCAACCACCAAATCTCGAAGCTCGGAAATTCTTAAACATCTTAAAAGCTGCTGATGAGCCACTCTGGGAAGGTTGCAAAAAAGAGACAAAGTTATCTGCATGTGTGAAATTGATGGCTCTTAAATCTTGACGGCTTATGACAGAGGATTGCTTTAAAGATATGAGTGCGCTAATTGACAACATGTTTCCTGAAGGGCATAAGCTAATTCAAAAAATTTATGAAGCTAAAAAAATGTTGACACCTCATGGGCTTGGTTATGACAAAGTCAATGTTTGTAAGAATTTTTGCATGTTGTATTACAAAGAAAATGATATGAAGACTGTTTGCGATATTTGTAAAAGTCCTCATTACAAGCCTGAAGATGCTGGAAATAATTCCAAAGGTATTTCTGTAAAACAACTTCGATACTTTCCAATCATTCAAAGATTGAAAAGTTTATTCATGTCACCAAATCATGCTAAAGACATGACATGGCATTATTACAATAAATCAACCAACGGCTCAATGGCTCATCCAGCTGATGGTGAGGCATGGAAAGAATTTGATTGTCGACATCAAGATTTCGCATCATCATATCGAAATTTCCGATTGGGTCTATGTACGTATGGTTTTAGTACATTTGGGACTTATGCAAAAGCGTATTCATGTTGGCCGGTGATTTTGACAGTTTATAATTTGCCACCTTGGAAGTGCATGAAACAACTGTTTCTATTCATAAACATGGTAATACCAGGACCTAAAAGTCTGGAAAAGAATTTAGATGTTTTCTAACGACATTTGATTGATGAGCTATTAGAGTTGTGGGAAGGTGTTCTTGTTTGTGATGTGCAAAAAAAGAAAACTTTTTTTAAGAGCTGCTTTGATGTGGACAATTAGTGATTTTCTTTAAAAAAAATATAGTGATTTTCCTTAAAAACAGTTGAAAAAAAAGTATTTATAATATAACACCTTCAGACACCATCTAAAGCAAATAGCATCAAAGTCATAAAGTTTCGATGCCATGCATATCATAAAAATTTGTCCCAGGAAAATTGGTCACATAAAAATTAATAGCAGCCCACAATTTTAGTTTCAAAACTCTCGCACTACCTTCTATATTTCATGACATTTGGAAATATTTAGATAAATTCCATATTCTATTTGTGTACATTATCTTCAGCATTAGGTAATAATAATGGTAATTGTGGTATATCTATATTATGTTCAAAAGTTAAGTCAGTGATAGTCACTTCATAATCATTGATCTTTTTGGACACTGTCTTAGTTACTAAATTGGGTATAGAAGTTATAAAAGCCCAAGCTTGCATGATGAAAATTATGATATCTTTTTCAAATATATCTATAACAAATTTTTTATTTAATCTATTATATAACTTATCATTCTGTAAACTATAATGCTTATATTATTAAACATGAATAAAGTTAGATTCTAAGTTAACTGTTACATGATGTACTTATTATTTTCATACTAAATAAATAAATGAGTCTAAATGCATATACTTTAAACCTAGTCATTAATAAAGGGATTTTATTTGTCAGTTTTACAAACACCATTGCAAATATAAACTAGTCACAAAACATAAGGTTCTAATTATATTACAGGTTCATGTGTTACACCATATAGCTCAAACCATTAAATAAAAAGGAACAATGACCACAAATTAATTTCCATATTTGTCAAAAATTCTAAAATAGAAATTAGCATGAGCCGACGATGACTGATAAACATTTAACTTTTGGAAAAATATAGATCTTTAATAGAACAAAATTATATTAATTGGGAGTAAACAACCCAACCATATTTTTTCTTTAGAAAACTATTCTTCCTTATACTAATTTTAGTATAAGTTTGAAATGTTTTAAGGTTGTAAAAATGATGCCCTTTGTGGTTTTATGCCCTGTGCTTGAGCACTTCTGGCATTGAGCCAAAACCGGGTCTGCAAGTAAGAATAAAGGCATGATTTGGGTTTGATTTGAGTTCCTATAGTCTATCTTTCAGCTAATATATTACATTTTTAAACCTGAATTGTTAGCTTCTGTTGCTCACGTACTGTTCTGAGCATGTGTATTTTAGAATATGGAAGGGTATTTATAACCTCTCTTATTTTACACTTGTCTTTTTTGTTTTCCACTCAAATTTATTTATCTCATTATATGGATCTATATCTAAATTTATTGCATAGGTGTTTCTATCCAACAAGTCTATATTATGTGACACTTTAACCTTACCAGGAGACCTACATCAGGAAAAAAATAAGCTAAATGACGATGAAAACGTATGGAAGCCGCAACTTTGGATTGAGGCATCTAGGGGTCTTGCAAGAGGAAGAGTTTATGGAGCACCTTATGTTGATGCAAGTGCTATATTACATAAAAGTCCTCAATCCAGCTTGGCAGCAGATCGTGCAAATCAAGAACATTCTACTATGTCCACTGACATGTTGCTAACATCGGAGATCAAATCATTAACAGAAAGGGAAATGTAGCTGAAAGTAAGTACTCTTCTTGGTTCATTTAATCCGAGTAGTCTCCAAAGCACAAACCAACAACCTTGGACATTTGCTCGACCATCTGGTCAAGTACCACAACCCCCGGGTCATTTTTTTTCACAAGCATCAACTCAAATCCCACCACCGCCTTCAGCCATTCCCACTACCACAAACTCAGTCATTGCCACAACCACCAAGTCAAGTGTTTCAACCTCCTACACAACCATTCCTACAACCGTCAAGTATTCTCTCACGTCCACCGAACCAAGCCTCGCAATCATATGATCAGCTTTTTCTACAATTTCCTCATCATATGTCACAGCCATCTGATCAGTCTTCTCATTTAGTTTATCAACTAGCACAACCATCAATTCCTTGTCAACAACCACGTGAACAATATCAATCGATGCACTCACCTCTTCAGTCAACTTTTGAAAACATGTCGAAACAAGTTGGATCTTTCATGCAACTATTGAGACCAATAGCTCAAGATCAACCCGTTCATAGTCAACGTGGAAACAATCAAGCATCGACCTCTCATGGAAACATTCGATCTCAAGATAAATATGATGCACGAATTGCTTGTTAGCTTCTAAATGTATCAGGCATTCTATTTTACAAAACTTGTCTTTCCTTTTAGACTTCAACCGTAGGGTTTTTTTTCTCTTAGAGTCGTGTTTCAATTATTAGTTTGTAGGGTACAAGTTAGATATTTTTTATTTTCTTTTGTTCATGACATCTAGGCATTGTTTCTTTGTACCTTTCTTTTGTACAATAATTTGCTTTGTTGCAATATAGATTGTTAAGTTTCATATACGTATGTGTGCCTTGCTGCAATACAAAAAGTTAATTTCCTTATGCAACCTGTATGTTGTTTTTATTGTTGTACTATCTTTTGCTGCAATATGGGCATATGTTTGTCTCGACTGTATAATGTTAGAAAAGAGAGCTTATCAATGAGGGCATATGTTTGTCTCAGCTGCAGTATGGATATATGTTTGTCTCGGTTGCAGTATGGCCATATGTTTGTCTCAGCTGTATGTTGTTTTTATTGTCTTAGACCGTATTATGCTTATTGATTTGATATGTGAATCTGATTTGAAACCTGGACGGTGGTTTCTATATGTATACTAGAGACCATGAAATTGTCTCTAGCTAGTTTTTAATGTAGACACTCATTTGAGACCAGTAGTGAGGTTACTAATATTATAAAGACGGATTATTGTGGTTCCTATTTATTTAGACACCTGTTTTTAGAGATGGTACTTATTTGTCTTAAGTGGGTTACAAATCTAAATTAAAGACAAAATAATGTGTTTAGGAATAAAATGTAGGAGTCTTAAATAACTCTTTTTTTGTAGTGACTTATTCGTAAATAGTTGCATACATTCATGCATATATTTCAGTTATGCATCAAACTGCAGTATAAATGCATACATGTATGCAGAAATTGTGGAGTAAATGCATCATTTCATGCATTTATTCATTCCTAGGTTGTTTTTCAAGCATTCACAGTTTTCAGACATTGTTGCATACATTTATGCACATACAGAATAAACTCATACATTCATGCACATATTCAAAAGCCTTCATCCTTTTTAAATTTGTTGCATACGGAATAAATGCATACATGTATGCAACTATTCATAACACATGCAGCTCAGTTCAACATTATATGCATACATGTATGCAACTATTACAAATATATGCATACATGTATGCATATATTCATCCAGATTTTCAATAGAAAAACTGGATGAATATATGCATATATGTATGCAACTATTACCAATATATGCATACATCTATGCAACTTTTTTTTCTTTTCAGATTGCTTTTGGGAATATTTGCGATTTTTTTATTATTATTTTTAGTGCTCAACGCGTTTTTTTCTTTGAAAAACAAGTAAGGGGGAATATAGGGACATTTGAAACTTGGACTAGATGCTGTTTACATTTGAACAGTAATAGGGATGTATGCCCAGTTTCCACATAATTACAATATCTTACAATGGAAGCATTTTACACAAATTATCAAAATTGTATAATAATTTTTTTACACAGCGTAATTACATGGCTTTTAAATAAAATAAAATTTGTAGAAATTTTCGAACCATTGTGGATGTCTTCACCACTCACTAAATTCAATAGCGGAAGTCTTTAAATCTGCAACACTCAGACCGACCCGAGCATTTCATGCAAAACATAAAACACTTGAGTCATGACTTATATATATTCTTGCATTAGTCAAACCAAATCAGAAATTAGAAGTGCGGTAATTTCAAGGTCAAATATAAGAAAAATCTAACTAACTAAAATTTCAAATTTATATTCCTTTCAATGATAATCCTTTCAAATTAATCCTGTTTATCTCAACATTTTTTTATATAAAAATACATTTGTTTTGTTGATATAGTTATATTCAAAAGATTTAAACAACATACTTTAAAACCAGGTTAATTCAAATTCATTTAAACAAAATAATTCAAATCCTTTTTTATAATACTAACACTTTAGATTAATTCAAATCCAACTTAAGGCACTTCAAAAATATTTAGAATTTAGTTAAACTTATTTAAATTTCCGATTAACTTAAAACAAGTTTAAATGTCAAATTTTCATTATATTGACTTTAGATTCGAAATTAAGTTTCAAATTATATTTCAACAAAATTACATTAACAATTCCGTGTTATCAAATTTATTTAATTTGATTTAAATTAGTATAAATAAATGAGTACATATATCATTCATCCTCAACTCAGGTCTTCGAGTCCAATTATGTTATATAACCATTTACACAGCCAACATCATATCGATAATCAATGGTATAATGACAACAATCAATCAAGTCAACATAAAATCAAGATATGAGCCAACATACAACACAACAAACATATTTCAATGTTGTTCGACAGTCGACATTGTTTAATTTTAATATTAAATTAAAATTTAACTAAATGAATTTCAGATTCTTGAAATTTAATATATTTCAATTCAAAATCGAATGTCGATAAATTTAATTCAAATAATATTCCCAATTCCTATTGAAATGGAAATAATATTCATTTTTTTTAAATTCCAAACGATAAATTTCAATTCAAATTAATTTAACTATCGAATACATCAACAGCGTTAACGCCAAAAAATGGCACCAACACCCAAAAGTTGGGTTTGGAACATGATATATGAAGAAGTATCTGAAAAAAGCCAGAAAAAGCAAGATAACGACATTTTTATAGTGGTTCGGCATTAAGAGCCTACGTCCACTTTATAATCTCATAATAATGTCATAAGATTGGAGATACAATACATGAGATCGTCAAAATCCTATTACATAGTCGTATTGATGAATATAGCAAGTACTTCGAGATGGAAGTGGTTGGCGGCCATGATTGAGTTGTGGAGGGCATGCATGAGCTATCAAGTCGGGCTCAGATCTAAGCCAAAAGTCCTCTCTTTCTTATGTAGTTTGATGTATTTATAGGTAGTAGACCTCAAAAATTTAAGGTGACATGTGTCGGTTGATACATATGAATAGCAGATGACAGAGCTAAGTCTTGATTACGTGGAGAGATTCCCTCTGGTATATGGCAACATAAGTGTAGCTCTATCCAAGTTTATAGGCTTTAGAATAGGTAGTTGGACCAAGTATGAAGGCTATGAAATAGGTCTCATGACCAAATCATTGTTGCAATGTAATTTGAGCTCAAGACCATCGAGCCCAGGTCCTTCGAGCCAGAGTATTTCGATCCAAGAACCCTCGAGTCAAGGAGCCTTGACCCAAGGTGTGTCGAGCTAGGAATGTTCCGAGTCTAGGAGTGTTCCACCACTTCTTCTAAGAATGTCCGGGCTTGTCAAGGCCCATGCTCGAGTCTTGAGCGATCCTATGATGGTCCATAAGTTGACGGCCTTGCCAAAAGGAAGTTCAACACTTTGCCCCCCTCCCCCAAAGTACATCGTGTGGCAAACGGGATGTAATTTGAATAAGTCAAGCCGCATCTCTTTAGAATGTCATTCATCTTCGAGGAAGCAACGACGAATTGTTGCATCTTTTGGAGTAATCCTAAAACTGGGATTCTTTCTCTTTTCTCTATGCAAACAGCATGTCATGTATCATCTGCAGTACCTATCGAGCCAAAGTTCGAGGCTGGAGTTGTCGAGATGAACAGGCAATCATTTACACCTCGTCAAGTCAGTAGGTCGAATGAACTTATCATAAATCAAGCTGGGCCGCTGGCTCATGCACGTGGCCTTTCATAAATGGGTCGTCGCCAAATAGTGCCATCTTTTTATGCAAGTCGAGAGCATGGTCAAGCATAAGGTCAAGTCAAAACATTAGTCACACACAAGTCAGTGCATGGTTTGTTTGTCCAAGTCATGAGATAGTGTCGGAAATCAGAAATGGCATATGAACTTGTCACTGCATATGGCTTTCTACTTCCCGAGTCATTGGAATAGTAGTCTAGGAATCCATGATCACGTCCTATCTTATCAATAGAAAGCCTGAAAACCACGATCACTCCGGATCATATAAACAGAAGACCAGAAATCCATGGTCATCTTAGGCCATACTTAATTAAATCCACAACCGTTTCGGATTGTATTTATGGTCCAATAATCACGTATGAGTCAGTACGAGATACTGTTGAAATCTTGTGAGCCAATGTCTAATATGATTGTCAAAATCATAAGGCAGTAGAAAAGTTAGTTTCACTCTCTATTCAATGTACTTTCGATTTTAGTCTTCAACGTCATGCCTAACTCATAAGCTGTCTCGCTTGAATGAGTAAGGCAAGTCATGTCGAACTCATAAGCTGTCTTGCTTGTATGAGTAAGACAATTTGTGTCATAGTCTAAAGGTACAACGTACATCTTTTGAATCACGTGCCAAGTCAAGGACGTGTTCAAATTCAGTCTGTAACTTGACGCTCATGCACCCAACATCGTTGGGGGTCAAGCTAGGTCAGTGCTCATACCCCCAACGTCGGTGGGGGTTGAATTAAGTCAATCAGACATCCAGTCCATAAGTCTTTATGCTCTACATCATTGTTTGGGGGTTAGAGTTGCAGGTTTAGCGGTCATAGCCAACCCAAATCGTTTTATACTCTCTCTCGGGTTAGCAAGAGTTAGAGTTAAACAAGCAAACAGTCAAATCTCATTTTCCTAGGCATCGTTCGCTCACTTTAGTCAAAGAGTGAGGATCAGCTCATCGAGCGTCAGTTAACTTAATTACTCTTATATGAAAAGTCGTAGAGTTGAGTAGGCTCATCAAAATGCAAGAGAACAAACGTCATTAGGGAGTTAACCAAACCCCTTTTTTCATGTTTCAGCATAGTCCGAAATAGTTATCTCACTCTTTTTATTTATATTCCTCATGCCCGGTTCCAGCATTGTACTATAATGTCGGCGCCATTTGCATCAAATTCCCGGGTGACGAGCTTTCCATGTAATATACTTGTGGTTCGTCACTTGTCATTTAATTTTGGATGATGGTGTGCTGCTCAGATGTATGTAGGCATCGATCTATGGAGTTCTGCGAGGAGCCATTCTTTCGGTTGTAGTCTGGAGTCTTGCTAAATTCCGTATACAAATGTCATCAAGAGGATGCGACTTCCGGCTTCTTGTTTAATTGCATGTTCGAGCCTTATCTAAAGATGGTTAGGTGAGAAAACGTGCATAAAATAGTCGGGAAGTCAGGTCATGCCTTCAAGGCTCTCATCCCTCGTCCCTTGTCAATTGAAGCATGGCTATATACTTGTGTAGTAATCTTAAAATCCATGTCTTCTCTTGATTCATACTCCCTCGTCGAATCGCAAGTTGGAGTCATATGCAAAATGATTTATTGCTACTCAGCCCACACTAGTTTATGGGTCTCCCGGCCAAGCCCCGAGGATCGAAATCAGATGGTGAAAGGTCAGATTGTAGTCTCCTCGAATGTTCTCGTTCACCCTTTCATCAAGGGGAAAAATTGAGTACTAAGTGGGTGTGTCACACTCAATTGTTGTATAGGATAGGATAGCTGATTCATGTCAAGCATTATCCAAGCCTTCCTGTTGGGAAGTAGGTTAGAACCAGTTAATGGATGATTACTCTGCATCCATTTTGTGGTCCACATGCGGCCTGTCAGGACCAAAACATAAGTTAGATACATGCAAATAAGTTATACCATTCGTAAATACTTTTAATAATTATGCCCATAGTCCGGAGGTGATGGAAAAAGACAGGTGTCGGGCCACACCTATTTCAAATTTAAACATGTATGCATAAAAAGGCGTGGCTTTCAAAGCTTAAGTGTTTGTGTTGTCCAAGTGCTCGAGCTATTGCATTTTCCATTTAGTGTACTTGTAATATAGAACTCGTTGCACTTGGGCTATAAATAGTCACATATGGATATGTGCTTCGATTCGAGATATCACTCCCAAGGCCTTCTTTCGGTTGTTGCCTTAAGTCGCGTGATACATTATTGAACATCCCAAACTCAAGGCCTCCTTTGGGTCATTGCCTTGAGTCATGTGGTAAGTCTAGCATTAGGCATTGACGTCATCCCTTCAAACACGACCCTTCATTAGTGTATGCGAGTGCAGCCCTGCGTCTGTGCTTTGTATCTGTATGTGAACTTGCAATAGTGTTAAGTTATCTAGCATAGAATGATTAAATGTCAAAGTGCCATAGTTTGGAGTATAGTGTCTGTAACCTCCATTTGACTTTGAAACACTGGTCGGATCCGAAATGTGTTTGAAGCTAATTCAGAAATCTATTCCCGTGCCTCCAACGTCGGTGGGAACCGGGTTAAGTCATTCGAACGTCCGGTTTGTAAGTCTTTTACACTCCCGTCCTCAGTCGGAGGGCGATGGAGATTGTGTGGATTTCGCAACATCGTCTTTTATACTCTTTCCCAAGTCGTGAGAGTTAGAGTTATGAGTTTGGTGGTCTTGAGTCGGGGCACACCATTCACACTAATCCAATAGGTTTATACTCTCTCTCTCAAGTCATGAGAGTTAGAGTTATGGACGTCGTGACTCGTCCTTTATGCTATCCTAAAGTCAGTTAGAGTTGTGGATCAAGTGGTCTTAAATCTTGGCATGCCCATCACGCTCGTCTTAGGTTTATACTCCTATCCAAGCTCTAAGGATTAGAGTTAGTCGGGAATACAGGTGGGTCACATTTGCCTTGGCATCGTCCCTTTGCCCCCTCGTCAAGGGAAAAGGTTGCCATCAGGGATGGTCGGTTCACACTCCTATTGAGTTTATACTCCTCCCATCATAAGCATAGGAAAGAATTAAATACGTCGTTGGAGAGCGGTCGAGTCATACTCATCCTTATCTTAACATTTCTCTTTTGCCCCTACGTCGAAGGAAAAAGTTGTTATGCTTTTCATGGGATCGTGCCCCTGTCATTGTTGCGCTCTTCCCGTCGGATCAAGGAATGGAGTCGTCAATCTGCTGGATGGTTATATCACACCCGAATACATCTCTATGTCTTGCATGGCGAATCGAAGGCCAGTAGCTGAGGAGGCCTTATTAGTATGCCAATGTAAAAATAACACATGTCGAACTCATGCACATTTTTTCTTGCCCCCTGCATCAAGGGAAAAAAGTCAGTGAACGAATGGTCGAAATACATCTATGTCAGACTGTTGGAGTCACACCAAGAGTAAGGAGGTGAACGGCCGAACTACGCTCGCCAATGCTTCATGGTCCTCCGATCAAACTATGGGAAGAGCGAATGGCACCAAGCCTTGAGTACATGTACCACTCATATACAAATTTGCATGAGTTAGTCATGTCAATAACTCAAGAAGCATGTGAAGGTAAAATGCATGATTGGAAAGTAAATATTTCGATGGACGGTGCTGCCTCCTCTATTCGGATTTATGTGACCCAATGGCGTTGAGCACAGGATCTAGCCATATGGACGGTTGAACTGCATCCATCTGGAGTCGGATCCCAACTTTGAAATGGATTGATTGATGCACAATTGTCTTGAGGTCAGCCACGAACGAGCCAAGAAGTGGATGGTCATGTTAGATCCACCTTGAGTTATAAGTCTTCCCTCAAATGAAGGGCACGGTTTTTTAAACGAGAGGTTCAGTTGGGCTTGTTATGGCAGTACTCCGTAGTTCTTCTTGCGGGTGCTAGAAGTCTGATCGGTACTAGACCCTGAGTACCTATATCATTCACACATAGATTCATATGAGTTAGTCACATCAATAACTCATAAAGCACGCAACGATAAGAGATATAGGTAAAAAAAATCATGTTAAAGGAATGAGTATTATTCATAATGAGAATGGTATCACATATCCTTTGCCAGTCCATTATGCTTTGTCCTATCTCTGATAGGTGAAGACCGCTGAAGTTTTAGTTGGTGGAGGAAGTCTTTTCGAGTCCTCGAGGGGTGGCAATGCCAAGAACGATCAGACCTTGATCGAGGTATTGGGATAATAAAGGCGCTCAAGCGGCCTTTGTGGGTGAATGATGAGGCTGTGTTTCCATCGAATCGCCTTCTTGCCCCCACGTTAAGGGCAAGGAATAGGGGTCGGGTAGTTAGATCAAAACTGCTAATAGTGGCATCTCATCTTATTGATGCTAAGATGGTGATTGGCAGGAGAACAATGGATCCATGCTTATAGAAGCCTTGCCTTTTTCATGTCAGAAAGTGGGATATGGAGGCTAGGAATGTAGACTTGCCTCGCCCATCCGCAACTATATCTTTGATCCCACGTTGGGGAATGAGAGCCGATGTATAGACAATCAATCAGCATCATGGCTTGAGTGTTTCAAACTTTTAACTCGTCGATCTTTGGGAAACACTGAAGAAGTTGATCAGGATTGAATAACCTCATCAAATAGGGGCGATGGCTCTTGGAAAAATCATAGTCATTTCCATCTTGTTGTTGATATTCTCGGACTATCCGCTGAATCTTTGATGATAAGTCTTGACAATTATTGTTAGCCAAAATATATGCTGAGCCGAAGGCGAGCCGTCAATGAGTCCGAATGCAGCGCCGGTGGCGGTCTGAGCCCCCACAACCTCGGTGGCGATCGACCTAACAAGTTAGATCGAACAAGTGAGCATTGCCCGATTCATTCGATTTCGGAAGATCGAGCCTTCTTTGAAACGATCAGAAAAATGCTTTTTTTTTAAAATGACCCTGTCTCGGGTTGATGTGCAGAGCTTTAGAAATGGCTAGTAATTCAAATAGTAATATTTGGAAGAGTTGGTTCGGAACTGGTCGATGTGGAGAGTTTCAGAGGAGTTGGTCGATCCGAAGTCGCTCGATCTAAGCTTTAACATCACTATGACGAATTCTGTTCGAACCGATCTCACCCCGACCCAAGACCTGCTTCGAGCCATGCTGCATACTAGGAGTTTTCCAAAGTGTAATTCCTACTGGTTGATCCTCTGGTCGGGTAGATGTCAACCCGAGAAAGGTCGAACCCAGAACTGGGACAAAATCGGTGTTTGTTGGGGATGCGGATCTTGCTACTTCTACTTTCCAAAGCATGTGCAGAAATATTGGAAACCATAGCTGCTAAAGATGACTGAAACTAGGATTTCCTCTTGGACTTGGTGATCCAAAAGTTAAGCAAAATTCTTCAGATGTTGAGAATTTGTTTCTCAATGGAATCACCAAAGTGTTGACGCCAAAAAATGGGACCAACACCTAAAAGTCGGGTTTGGAATGTGATATATGAAGAAGTATCTGAAAAAAGCAAGAAAAAGTAAGATAACAACATTTTTATAGTGGTTCGACGTTAAAGAGCCTACGTCCACTTTATAATCTCACAATAATGTCATAAGGTTGGAGATACAATACATGAGATCATCAAAATCTCTATTACATTGTTGTTTTTGATGAATATAGCAAGTATTTCGAGATGGAAGTGGTTGGCAACCATGATTGAGTTGTGGAAGGCATGCATGAGCTATCAAGTCAGGCTCAGATCTCAGCCAAAAGGCCTCTCTTTGTTATGTAGCTTGATGTATTTATAGGCAGTATACCTCAACAATTTGAGGTGGCATGTGTCGGTTGATCCATATGAATAGAAGATGATGGAGCTAAGTCCTGATTATGTGGAAAGATTGCTCTCTAGCACGTGGCAGCATAAGTGTAGCTCTATCCAAGTTTATAGGCTTTAGAATAAGTAGTTGGACCAAGTATAAAGGCTATGAAATAGGTCTCATGAGCAAGTCATTGCTGCAATGTAAGCTGAGCTCAACACCATCGAGTCTAGGTCCTTCGAGCTGGAGTATTTTGATCCAAGAACCCTCGAGCCAAGGAGCCTCGACCCAAGGTGTGTCGAGCCAGGAATGTTCCGAGTCAAGGAGTGTTCCACCACTTCTTCTGAGAATGTACGGGCTTGTCAAGGCCCATGCTCGAGTCTTGAGCCATCCTGTGACGGGTCCATGAGTTGACGGCCTTGCCAAAAAGCGGATCAACAAACAATTAATTAGCAACATCCAGTTCAATTAAATTCCAATGCCAGGTGTCAGCTAGCAATTATGTCAACATGTAAATTTTATTTTAAATTACAAGTCGACAATTTAACAAACTAACTAGCATGGCAATATATCTATTGTGAATTCATAGTCCTTACTTGGCATATGAACATATAAATCGTGAGTTAAACACTCTCATTTGCAGGTAAGTGGAGAACTTATGTGAATGGCACTACAACAAACAAGTATCTTTATAGCATTTAAAAACTGCTATAAAAACTTTCTATAGTGATTGTATAAACGTCATAGATCAGAATGTTGTGAAAAGTCTGATAGATACCATATCGTGTCATACTTGCAATAAAAAAACGTACTTTTGGTTCTATCTTAAACAGGCTATATTGGTTCAGTTGCTTTTCTATAACGTTTTGAAACGTGCTATAAGACTTTTTATGACATCATTTAATTGCTATAATATGTTGATATACCATATTATTATAACATCAGAGCATGCTATGAAATCATCGTGTCAAGCTTTTATGACGCAATAAAGCGCTATAGAAAGTTCATTGCTATTTATTATAGCATTTTTTTATTGTTATAAAAACTATTTACTCCTTCCAAAATATTTTGAATAGCACTGGGATAATGCTATAGTATAACAAAACTGTAACAATTTCTCTTTTCATTGCATAGCTAGAATGTTATAAAAAAAAAATCTATTACATCTTTTTGCTCCCATAACATTCACAATTTTCAATTCTACTAATATATTATAACCCAAAAAACAACATTTGTCACATTAATGTAAGTACACAAATGGAATCATAAGCCAAATCGCTATATATACACACACACACATATATACATACATACATACATACATACATATATATATATATATATCCATAATATTTCATACATGAAGAATGAAACATAAATATTTGTGATAAAAACTAATAATACATGGCTGTAGCATACCAAAACGATACATACTAAAAACAATTTCATGACCGATTCGTAAGAGAATGAATGCGACGTCATGTATCAACCTCAAAAACATCATACAACACCTGTCAAGAAGAAGCACAAACGTACATTAGTCAGTATATACTAGTATGTATAAGTACAAAAGATGCATCGATCAAAGACAAAAGAAACAAAAAAAAAACTTGATGCACGGTCTATGCATTCCTATGTTAATCGGATGTTAAAGCTTCAGCCCAAACTTAAAAATACCAAAATTGCACTTTTTTTTACTTAAAATGCATGGTATGTGCATTCCTATGCCTTTTCTTTTTCTTTTACTTGAATGCATATGATAATGCGTCTGAAAGCAGGCCACAAGACAAACTTTTAAGAGCTAATTATGGACATCCGAATAAACCTTCACTACTAGAAATCTGCGATATTCTGACCCACATTTGGCATCGCTATTGCGTCGCTAAATTTATTAGTGACGCTAGAGTCGATGACAGAAAAATGAACGTCACTAAATTGTATGAAGTCGCTATGAAGCCACTGAATGGGTGTCAATATGGCGTCACTAAAATTTACTGACACCATAATGATGTATGTTAATTTTAGAAAATTTATGTCGCCATGGCGTCGCTAAATCTTAGAGACGCCATTGTGACGCAAGTATACTATAACAAAAATTCATCACAATAGTGTCGTTAAATTCTAACGATGTCAATGTTCTACAACAAAAAGTTTGTCACAATGACGTCGACAAATAAGAGTAATGCCATTGTGACTCCAATGTTCGAAAGCGAAAACTTATAACAATGGCATCGCTAGACTTTTGCAACTCTTTTTCGTCAACGCTTTTATTTTACCTAATAGCTAATCAATAACATTTCTCTTCATTTACTTTCGACAACCACAAACCAAACAAAATTACCATGTAAATGCAAATTGATTGTGCCAAACAGATAATTCAATCAACAATAACTACAATAGACAAATAAAATTTAAGTCCACACATACCCAATATAATCATAATTGATAATATAAAATTACGAAGTCGCATTACAACTATAATTCCAATACGATATGCATGAATGATACTTAATAACATTAAACAACATATAAGACAAATCATGTTCAAATAAAGTAACTTATACATCATGTGATGGCCGACTACCGTCCTTACTGTTGTCTCGTATATATTCCTGACCAAACTTCATCACATCCGCAATACTTATTCAACAACAATTTTGCTTCGACCACAATTCATACATCGCTCTACTCACAACTGAATTATGTAGCAATATCACTGAGGACATATCGATTGTATATGGAACACGAGTGGCTAAGGAATATGAAGAATATAGTTACAAGAATAAGTTTAAAAGGTGGTTCTGTAGTAACTGTTGTTACTCTTAAGAGAACCATTTGACTTGTCAAATAACCTACCACCAGCTGAAAGGAGTGAGCAATTTTGATTGCATGGAGTTAATGTGACTCTTGTAGATGCAAATGAAAGCACAAGTGACAGGTGAACAATGGTTGAACAAAAAGGCTATATAAACCGAAGGAAAGTATGTCAGTAAATACGGTAAGACACATAAAATTAGAAGGGCCCGCATTGGAAATTACATTAATGCCCCCTGATATACTCTGTTTGCACTATGCCGTACTTTTTGACCGACCGTACGTCGATTCGAGTAGCAGTATTTATGGTGGAAATATCTGAAAGAATTTGCCGAATGAATCTTCCATCATTCTCTTCATTTCTCCTGGTACTATGAATAATTTTAAAGACAGATATTTGCATCAGATTTTGTCCTTCCATGCAACCAGTCATGGTAATAATTATTTTAGTGACACATAAAAAGTCATAAATGTAATATCCCAAGAAAACTTGTAGAAAAGAAGAAAACTACATATATTGTCATCCATTGCGATTCGAACTCAAAGCAAGGTTGAAGCAAGCATTGGAAATATCACCTAATGGTCGGTAAGATTGTCATCATTTTGGACCATCATCATTGAAATTGATATTAGTTAAAATATAACTTGGAATATTTTGTATTATTCCATAAAATGGTTTGGGAAGCTTTAGTTTGACAACACGGTATGGCAAGAACAAAGTGGTGATAGTTTGGAATTGAAATTAAGTTTCCAATCTATTAAAACATCGTAGACAGTTAGAAGTTCATTAGTGCCAATATATACTTTTCATGATTTAAGTCTCAAAAGTATTACTACATCTGCTCTAACCTATACTTTATCATACTTATTCCTTAACCGCTATATAGTTTTGCATAACATTAAAGCTAGTAGAAAGGGGAATGTACCTGCATGGATGTCAGCATAATGGCTACATCATATATAGCGCTCCATTGATTTTGCAGGATATCAAAACAAGTGCTTCAATCTGCATAAACCGGAAGTTAAATAGTATTGAATAATTTAATAGCAAGAGTTACTGTTATTCTTATCACTTAATCTATAGTTAACATTATGCACTTACATCTGCAGTATTCTCTTCTTGCTCAATCTCACCACATATTATTTCAGAGATTTCTAGGTTGGTTTTTCTTCTTCTTCAATTCCAGTAAGCGGACAAATGGAGAAGGAGAAAGGCCAGACAATAAATAGATGTCAGATCCTACCTATAAGGAAAACAGGGTTGCTTCTCATACCTCAAACCATGCCACCGACTTCTGTTCACCAAAAAATAACCACCTTTAAAAACAAGTACTCAGAATCTCCATTTAACATAACGTAACCGTATTGTGCTAGAGAATAGAAACAAGGACAAGTTGGTAAGACCCTGCAACCTCCAAACGAAACTCCACCAAGTTACAAGAGAACCTACGCGATGTAAAATATAAGTCGAGATAGATCGATCGGAAATACCTTAGAGATTACTCTTAACAACAGTATAAGCAATGGAAGGCCTAAAAAGCTATTAAGTCACATGCGAGAAAAATAGGAACTAGGGAAGAGACGAGGTGAAGACCAATAGGGTAACCAAAAATGCGAATGTAGATGAACAACATAGTAGGGTGGATCGATTGAAAAAGCAGGAAAGCTGACACTCGCAAGGACCTGGAGTCAAAAGCATAAACAAGAAGTAATAAAGCGAAGGGTAAAAAAAGGAGGATGGATCCAAAGAAAATCATGAGGACGCCAACATACCCTCATAGACGACGAGGCTTTGGTATGCTTGATGCCACCACATCGAGCATGATGGCGAATGGATTTATGATTCGTGAAATTTTGAGCAAGACTGCTCCTCCTTTTCCCAATCCCTTTCCTTTTCCTGGTATTCTGAATCTTCATTTATTGGGATTTTGTGGAATTAGGCTTCACGCGTGTGGATGAAGGCGATTTGAGGGAGTATTTTGGGGGCGATTTGAGATTTGTTTTCATTCAGTGAAATTTTAGGCGGTGGAAAGTTTAAGATTGGTGCAATCCGCATCATAAGCTAGGTCTATGCTTGGATTTCAAATCAACATTTCCCAATTACTTTGTAAGGCTGAAACAGATCGATAAAAGTGCTTTCTTCCGCTCTACCTTTATGACTGCAATCGTATAAATAAATCTAAATAATTAAGATTTAAAATATCATTGAAATGTTAAACTCTTATGTAATTTATTGTAAGTTTGAATAAAATAAAAGGTTATAATTATAAAAAATATTATAATGTAATTAAATAGTTAAAACATTTTATTTAACTTTAAAATATGTTTTTAATATTATTATAACTACATTTTACTTTTAGATATTCAATTTTAAATTTATTTTTTAATATTAGTGAAGACATCATTTTGAATTTTTGAGATCCAACCTTATATTAATTATTAATGCTATACAAGAAAAAGAAATATTTGATTCTATAACATTACTTCTCAACGGGACATTTCATATTATCAAATTTAGCAACTTTTCAATGTAAGTTCATTATTAGAAAATATGTTCGTAAATCAAAATTATTCGAAATGACAAAATTTTATATAATTCAGTTTAAAACGTTATGTATAATTTAATTTCAAATTTCGAAGGCATAACAAAAGCACAATGAAATAGCGAGGCTAGTGAAAATAAGAAAGGTTGCCTCATGAGGGCATTGCTAAATTTCTTTAGCATCATTACGGTGTAGGGTTTAGTGACGCCATTGTGATACCATATGTAAAGTGTCGTTAATCAAAGTGGTGTCACTGAGAAGTTAATAATTACCGATATTTTAGTGATGGTACAGTGACCGCAAAGAAATTGGCAACGCCACGCCATCGCCTCGTCGCTAAGGCGTCACTGATTGACGTCAGAAAACAACCTACTTTCTTGTAGTGTTAGTGGTTTTGGTGTCAACATAACCAAAATACAAGAATGGTCTTTTATCAAACCCTTAAACACCCAAAGTAAGCAATTTAAGCACAGGTCAAACCTGCATACTCGGAGGATCCAGTTCACTCCGTGTTAAGTATCATTTGCTCCTAGCACTCAGGGCTCTAACAGATTTGATTATACAGCCACCTGCAGTGCATATATATGTATATAATCAAAACATAGTTTAAAAGGTACCATCTTCTAAAGATCTATGGTTGTCATCCACAAAATTCTACATCTCTCTTACCATATTTCTAATTTACATTGGATAGTTTACGGTGCACTTTTCCTCAACATCATTCTCTGCCTTGTTAGCTTGAACCAACAGTTCCAAAAAAATTGCTAGCATACTTCCAACTTTTACAAGCCAACAATAAATAAAATAATCAACCAAATGAAGAAATTTTGACAAATAATGGTTGCCATTAAATATATGTAATTTTCTAAACATGTGCCATTAAGATGTAGATTTCAAAAGGCAGTCAATAAAACTTCTATAGATAAGCTAGTATAATTATATACAATTTGCATTGCCAATTCTTTCTTTGGCGTTTGGTAACGATAGCATGATACTTTAGCTAGGAGCACTCTACAGAGCCTTCAAGGAAAAGTTTATATGTCACTTAAAAGCATTCATAACTAAACCCAAAAAAGACATCAGAACAGCAATCCCACATTCCGACTTTAGAGGAGCAAAAAAATTGTGCAGGTGAGATGATTTCGGACGTACTTTTTTTTTTAAATAGATGACTTAACATTTCTGTAAACAGAAAGGCTTTTTATATTCACATATTTAATTCTAGATATTAACTGTCATAGCATAACTAGTTAATTCTGAAAATTATTAAAGGTCTTTACGTTCATGTTCTGTACAATTACCTAAAAGAAAAGAAAATATAAATGTTCATAATTACATCAGCGAAAGAAAAAGCCAAATGAAACTAATATTTATTTTCCTGCAAGCATTTACCCTATAATAAGCAAATTAATTTGAAGTATAAAGCTAGGATTCACCATACTTCTAGTTCTAGTAATGCAGCAGCAGCCTATTTAAAAAAAAATATATATATATATAAATAAATAAAAAACACTGAAATACCAAAGACGTAATATTCTAAATTCACCTTGGTCATTAATTATGTTACATTATCACTAATATAAATACAGTGGTTTACATACCTACTGCTCAAATCCTGACGTCTTTGCAGAAGCAGTTGGAACAAAGGTTGCATAATTATGCATATACTACAGTAAAAAAACAAGAAAAAAAGGATGATTTTATTTTCAGAATTACACCTAGACAAAATGACATCCAGCATTCACCACTTATTAGCTAACCCTAGTGTAAACGTGAGTTTATGAGACACGATTTTAGTGATTTTTACACTCGCTTTATTTAATGGTATAAAACTTATTTAATGTTATACAATACATCACTACATGGTATTTCTTCAGCCCTATTTTCCCCTTTCCATTCATTCGGTTGTCAACCCTTATCTTTGTTTTTAACCGTCCATTTCCATTAATAACCGTTTTGCCAAATTTTCTTGTTGACCTTATTTTTCCTTTGTTTTTTTACTCTTCCCTGATAATTTTTGCTATAATATTGCCTTTCTTCCCTCGACATTTTTTCCACAAACATAGAAGTTTCGTTAGCGTGCCCAAACATCTGGCATTAATCAAACCGACCGTTACGGTAGGTTTCCCTACTGTAAGAGTTAAAAAAATTTGACTGTACCAATAAATTTAGGCATAATTTTCGCTCAATAATTATGTCTTCTACGTCGTTTCCTTCTTTCTCCATTCTTTCCAAAAACATGCGCCCTCTTTCTCTCCCGCGATTTTTTTCTTACCCTGTTCTGCCTTTCAAATCGTTCGATACAAACGAAGTCTCCCCTCCGATCTTTCTCCTCTCAAATCGGGATTTTTCTCCTTCTTCGATTTTGTTTGCCCGTGTACTCCTTCCCTATTCTTCTCCTTCCATTATCGGATTTCTTCTAGCTCTAGTCATCGCATTTTTCAATCTGATTTCATCTCCTTTAGTCTGACCAATCGTCCATAATTTTTTTCTCTAATTTCCGAAGATGCTGAAGAGAGGTCGAATTTTTTATGCTGTTCTGAAATCCAGGTAATTTACTTTTTCATTTTGCCTCTGTTAGAGATTTTTTTCATTAAGTTAACAAAATATACTATATAATCACGTTCTGTTTCATTTCGCCTATGTTTTGGTTGCTTTTTTTCTAGAATTGATTTCTTTTTCATTTTTTCTATCATTTAGCTTTTGGGTTTGCTTTACTAGAATCCATATTCGGATACTTGTATTCATCAGCCTGAAAAATGAGACAAGGGTACATTCCAGACCCCAAGGATAAGAAACCTGAGGTTATTAATTGTTTTCTATAGTTATTCTAAGTTGCTACACTTATACACCTGCCATAAAGCACCTACTTCAGCACATTTCGTCAAAATATGATATTTTCATTTTTGAAGGGTTATGATGATATTTCTAAGGAGATGCCTAATGCCAAACAGGTTTGTTTGTTTTTATATCATGTATGTTCTTATAACTGGATTTTGATGTCCGGAGCATTGACGCCGTTGTTCTTTTATATGTGCTTTTGCAACCGGAAGATTGGGACGAAGAAGATGGTGAATGGACTGCTCTTGTGTGCAAATGTCTATGTATGCAAGTTTTGTGTTAATCACTGATGTAATTAGAATTAGAATTCACATTCTTTTTAATTTGTCTTACCGAAGGTTTTTTTTGGATAGCTGAAAAAACATTCTAGATAACCTTGAAGTGATAACATTTGAAATCAGTAATAACAAGCCAAATAACAGTCAGTTGAAAAGTTTTGAATTTTTTATTTCAGGTAGCTTATCAATTTTTCCACTGGAAAATAGGAACAGCTTTTTCTGATGAAGATCAAGGAGCGTACAACAGATTGACATGGCGGGAATAAATGGATAATGGCAAGCAACTTACACGTAATCGTAATTTTTAACAGTTGTTCCTATCATCCTGTAAGTCCTTTTCTAATTTTTACATCTCTACAGTATTTTCTAATTCTTTATTATCTTCAAAATGAAATAAATATATTCAGCAATTACTCCTTGTGTTTTCATATTTATATATGGATGGTAAGGATCGACAGCCGCTGCTATTCATCCCCAAACGCAACTCCTTAATTTTTGGGGAGACAATGAATTATGGGGGAACAATGAATTATGGGCATCTATGTCTAACACTAAAGGCAAATCTGATGATAATAGTGATAGGAGTGATAATATTGGAGCAATATCTCTTACAGATGATTGGGGTAAATTTTCCTCCAGTGATAAAGCAATTGAAAATAAGTTATTGAATACCACTAAAGGCAATGAATTATGGGCATCTATGTCTAACACTAAAGGAAAATCCGATGATAATGGTTATAGGAGTGATAATATTGGAGCAATATCTCTTACAGATGATTTGGGTAAATTTTCCTCCAGTGATAAAGCAATTGGAGATAAGTTATTGGTTACCAGGGATGATACAAGGAACACAATCAAATCAACTCAAAATATCAGTTGGGACGAAGATGAAATATGGGCTACCATGTCAACTACTAAAACTGAGCGGGATAATAATGTTGAGACTGATAGTCATGAAGAACCAATAGATGATTGGGGTGATTTTTTCTACAGTGATGTTATGCTTCAAAATGACTCCAAATCTGGATATGTAAGTTAGCTAGTTAGTTTGTCCCTTTTTAAAAAAAAATAAAAAGGTTTGATATTGTTGGATAAATGTAGTCAATTGATAAAATCATATATGTTATGAATTTCTGGAATGCGCTGCTACATATTTTAATGCCAAATTTTTTTCCTGAAGTTTATGCGTTGAACAACATATGATAAGCTAACTGCTATCAATCTGTTTAGTGGAATTTTTTCCTAGGTCGTTGATAACTTGAAATGTCATCTTCGATAATAAATTCTTTTCCTTCTATTTATAATTTATGACATTCCATATTGTATTTCACTCGACTAATGCAAATATTTGTTGCAAATTCGGAAAAATTTCATCAACTGAAAATTGTGTTTTAATTAGAGGAAACAGGAACATTATACCTATGGTTAGTTTGGGTAATATGATGAAGTTGAATGCAAGTAGAAGTGTAATACCAAAATTTTTGTAGTGTTTCCTTAAACATCTAATGCTATTGAATAAGATAACTTTATTTAAGTCCATGATATATGGGATGATGTGCTCAACCTGCTTTTATGAAATCTCCTTGAAAAACTTATTGTAATGTCATATTTATACATTCATGTGTTAATACTTGTTTTACCTCTGTGGAACCAAACATACTTTTCAAACAGACTTTAGACACTAGACTGTTTTTAACACTATCCGTATTGACTTGTGTCCAATCTGAATTTTCAATACAAATACATTCATTAACCTACTTTATATTTTAAATTTGAACCAGTTAGAAGTTATATTTTACTCACATAAAGATACATCTACCTTGGATTCATTTCAGTCTAAATCAACATGAATTTCTAAACATTGTTGCTTCATGTGCAGAATTGTGAGCTCTACCTTTTAGACCACTGTGTGGGACACATCATGAGCTATAGGTCCTAATTAATCATTGACATGTGCATTCTCCCAACAGATTATAGATCAGAAACCAATATGTTTGTAAAGGAAATGAGATGATCTGACATAATTTTTATAAATTGTGTTTCAGTTTCTTTGTTAACTTTAGACTAAAAGTTGCTCAAGCCAAATATGGATATGCAGGATATTTCTTAAAAGATACCAAAGATACAAAATTACTTTGAAACATAAGAAAACACTCGGCCTCGGGACTATTTGTATTTATGAATCATGATATTAGATAGAAATGTTGTATTTATTTTATTTGTTGTGCATCTTTGTTACCTTTATTGTAGAATCACAATTTAATTGTATATTTTTTGGAAGAATATAGATAAAGTAGTGGATGAAGCAAAATTAGCATACTGAATTTTCACTTACTGGCTTTGTGATACGAGCAACTTAGTATTGGAATTTTTTTCACCTTTACCCACATGTCTCTACTGGAATTGTGGAATTTATTTACTGTTTATATGCCCTGTTATAATATTTGCAGCTTCAATGATAGTACTGAATTAGTTATTATGCACCAATACCGTTGCCTCAACCTTTTGTATTAGTGTTTTTACTTCATTCAAAAAAGTATAGGTGACAGTTTCTTTGTAATATTTTTTTCTTTTCAAATTTCTCTTAAGCCTTATCCATTAACAATAAATATATATATATATATATATATATATATATATATATATATATATAGAGAGAGAGAGAGAGAGAGAGACATACACACACACACACACATATACATACATGTATATGTATATAATATAACACCAGATTTTGAAGCATCATAGTGAGTTACAATTTACATATTCTTCAGCTTTCCTTGGCAGTAAACGAATTTTAATGGATTAAATTCGCTGTGCAAGTAAATATATAAAAGGGTCATTGCTTCTCTTCTCACTTTTTTTTTTTTTTTGCATGATAACGTGGGTTTGAATTCTCAAAATATATCAGTGGTAAGATAAAAGAAATGAATGTAATATAGGGTTGAATGTAATATTTGATTTATTGTGCTCCTTTGTTTTTCTATTTTTGTTGCCTTTTGCCTTGATGTATTCTCCATTTTCTCTCTCTCTTTATTTGATTTGTAAAAACTGCAACATAATGGTTATAGAACTCCATGCCAACAAAATGAAAGTACTTTTGTTTCAGGATAAAAATAAAAAGTATATATGTAATTATTTATACCAATTGCTAATGTATGCTATAATACGTTTTTATAATGTAGATATATTATGATAATTAAAATTAATGATACAACTATCAAAGTATAAATTACCGCTTTTAACGAAACAACAGAGTAAATCATAGGTTGTAGTGCTGATAATCTTTGCAAGAGTAAGAATGAAGAAAATGAGGATGTATATGAACAAAAACTGAAGGAGTTGCTATGCATATATTGTCTTTTCATGGTTGGTGTTGTCCAAATTGACTACATAAACAAGAAAAAGCAAAAGATTACTACTATGTCTCAGTCTATTGCGGATCATTCGGCCGAATCAATTTTTTTATTGGAAGTTCAATTTAGTTATCTATTTGTTTCACCAATGTTAGTTTAATCATCTCAACGGTTTTAGTTTTTGAAAATAACAAAGTAACTTTTAGGTGTTTATCTAAATAATGTAGTTCATTAATATGTGATTTATTTATTACACTTATCATTGCATTATTCATCTTCTTTAATTGAATATTCACAAATATAATGATGTGTTTTAAGTTAACATTCGTTTGATTTGTTATTTCATTTTATAGCATCAGTAATGATTTAAAATATATTATTAATAGAATTTACATGTTTACACTAATTTTTATTTTTATTTTTAAAATAATGCACTAAAATTTTCATTAATTTCTTGTTTAACAAAATAGTTAATAGATTTTTTTAATATCATGCAATTTAACGGTCGGTTTTTCCACCGTTGTGCGGTTATACTTGTAGAGAAACCAGTATATAGGTGTCATACTGATTACTCATTGTACTTCTAACGTTTAAGCAGCTTTTTCGAGTAATTGTTTAGGTAACATTTAAATTATTTAGACTTTGACAGTTTTTCATACTTTTATTGACGGTTTTACGTTCTTTTTTTAAAAGAAAAAATATATTATTTAATAGTCGAATTTGAGGAGATTTATATTTGTCGCCTACGGTAATGGAAGTGTTATTTGTTGATGATTTTAAACTCTATGATCATACGAAAGGTTTCTTGCGCTTTAATGTGGATCTAAATTTTTTGACTTATCCCTTATTTACTATCATTAATATCCTTGTGATGTTCATTGCTGGAATTTCACTAATGCTTTGTGCATTTGTATAATGAGTGAAAATACATGTTTCTGGAAACAACATGCTTTAATTAGGGCTGTTCAGTTTTACCATGTACCGATTCTTTTGATTGTAATCAGGGGTGTAATTTATACACGTTTGTGATTAGAGGTGAATGAATAACAAATATGATTGTAATCAGCAATTTTAGCTGATGTAATTCAATAATATTTGATTTATTTATTACATTATTCTTATAATTTTCATCTTTTTTGATTAGATATTCACAAATATGATGATATGTTTTCAGCTTATAATTGTTTGATTTGTCATTTTATTATCAAACTGGCTTACATGTTTTAATCTTAATGTAATTCGATGAATAATTTTCTTAATATTTTCATTTTTTTTTCAAGGCAGTTAATTTTTAATCAAATTCAAAATTAAAAGGAAAAAAATTTGCAAAGATATATTTTTTGGTACTATGCAACTTAACGGTCGGTTTTTCCCACCGTTGTACGGTAATACTAGTTATCCTAAGCTTTCATTAGTAATTAAATTGAACCACTACTCTGATTTACCTGGAAAACACATAGGGAAACTTCAACTAATTCAACATTTGGTGTAACTTAATCAAGGACAATGGCATATGAAATCCTATAAATTTTCTCAATGCTTTCATTCATACATTTCATTTTACCCAATCTGCTTGCAATCTACTTTGTTCCCAATGGACACCAAACCATAGTAGTTAAGGCGCGCGCCTAGGCGCGCCCAAGGCGCAAGCGCAAGGTCTGCCCCTTGTTGATTGCTGAAGCGCCTCCGCTAACGGAGGCGCACGTAAGGCGCGCCTCTGGAGCTTTTCTGCGAGGCTCAAAAAGGCGCGCTTCGAGATTGCGTATACTTTTTTTTGCCTTGGAACCAAAACTGGACATATTTTTTCAATCGATTTAGGGTTTTCAACCCATTTGAGCTCAAGTTCTACTATACTGCCGAATTTTTTAGGGTTTTCAACCAAAATCGAACATATTTGTTCGATTGATTTAAGATATTCAACCCATTTGAGTTCGAGTTCTACTGTACTGTCGAACTTTTTAGGGTTTTCAACTAAAACTGAACTTTCTTGGCCGTTGCCTCCTACTGTACTGTCACGTATAATTTTTTTAAATATAAGCAACGTGTTTTCAATTTATTTATTTTTTTGGCAACATTTTTTTTTTAAATATATGCAACATGTCATTGCTGCAATCTTATATAATTTTTCTAAAATATATGCAACATGTTTTTTTTTTCTTTTTTTTCTTTTTTGCAGCGGTTTTTATTTTTATTTTTCAACAGGTTTTTTTTTTTAATAACATGTTTGTTTTTTGCAGCAACTTCTATGTTTTTCGACATGAATCTGTGATCATTCTAGTTTTAGAATGGCATTTGTGACTTCGTACCAACTAATCTATGTTTTTTTATCATTAAATTCATCATTTTTGGTAGCATTTTATAGTGCAGTTTTTTCTGGCAAAAAAGCCCGCACTTTTACAAAAGTCGCACAAAAAAACCAAGGCTCAAGCCTTGCGCCTTAACTACTATGGATTCATGTGTATATACATTTCATATTAATTGGATATTTAGTGTTTTTGAAACCGGGTATATTAGATTTACTACAATTTTCTACTACCGATGATATTTTTGTAGGGAATTCATAATTCCATAATTCCTTCTTGAATGCAACTGTTATTTGATTTTCTTTGATTTTTCTCTATTCGCCGATTAGTTGCTATGCTCCCATTTAATTTTATAACTCGTGGTTATGTTTGGTCATCCTTGCAATCAAATTGTGACTCACATTTTGAGTTTTGGGAGATGCTGCAATATAGCAGCAACTGTAAACATTTTAAACTAAACACATGACATTCCTACAACCTTTTGCTTGAAAATTTATTTTCTTCATTCTTACAACCTTTTGTTTTTAATTACTGGTTTTAATTTTTTTTTTTTAAGTTTAAACTTCATTTTTTTAACCAAGAAATTATTACGATTATGAATATTAACAGCTTAATGAACTGTAAAATAAAAGTATTTTCTATGACACTGCTTCAAATTATTTTCCAATGAACTAGCATTTTGTTTGTTACAATCAAATAAATGATTTTGGAATTTATTTATTTTCATATGGTTTTTGCAATTTTTTCTACCATTTTTGTAATTACCTGCTTAAAAATATTTTCTAACTTTCCTTTTCCTTTAAGCCAGCTAAAGTTTTACTTATATGCACCCTATGAGTATTTGTTAATTCATTGTGTTATACTTATTTCTTTATTTCATCCTCATCACTCTTCTTCTTTACCCTGTGAGTATTTGAGCCTTCATTCTTCAATTAATACCTTGCAAGTTCAAACAATACTTCGCATTGTATGCATACGTTGGGGACTGATATGTAGAGATTATATTGGAGGATTTGTGATCACAAACAAAATAGGATAATTGAACAATTGATTATCTTCTTTCAGCCTAGAACCCTGTTCAAACTAGCAAGTTCAAATTTGATGGGAAAAAATTGTTCGGTCATGAAATGACAAAAAAGTTTGGTCCATATGCAGAAGATTCAGCTACCAAAATAATAATGCAATTAACAAAAAGACACAATTGCACCACTAATATTGTTTATGATCACAGTATTAAACAATTACAGCCTACCAATTAAGCATATGTTTTCTCAAAATATAAGTATAAATTTTAAGAGATATATAAACTCAAAAACTTGAGTCTAGCAAGTCAAGAAGTTCCACAATAATCTATATTGAATATCAAATCATTTTTTTTCTTATAAAAATATATTTACTTTGAACTAAACATATTATGAAATCGTTTACATTCATACAAGACAGTACTGGTTTCCTGAAAACTAGCAGTTAGTATATGTTAAACAACGTGAGCTATGTTAGAGATAATCATCAAATATGTTTCCTTTTATTTATAAGTTATATTAGGATTGTATTATTTATGAGTTATATTAGGATTGCATTAATTATGAGTTATATTAGGATTGTATTAATTTGGTCTATATTTGGTATTGATTCAAATATGCTCTAGAATATTCTATTCTAGAATGCTCTCTCTCATCTATAAATATGCAATTATGTAATTATGAATTATGTAATCAAGAAATACAATTCATTATATTTTCTGTTTTCACATGGTATCAGAGCACCATTAAATAAAATTACATTTTTGTCTTTCTCAATCTCTTATCATGGCTAATGATAACAATCCTCCTACTGTTTCTATCAGAGCTGATCCTTATGCTATCCATCACTCTGATAGTCCCTCTACTGTTCTTGTCACACCTCTCTTAACTGGTGATAATTATGGCTCTTGGAGTCGTGCCATTACAATGGCGTTACGAGCCAAGAGGAAATTTGGTTTCGTCGACGGTTCCTTACCGATCCCAACGGTGGAAACCGACATTGTCAATTGGCGCCGCTGCAACGATCTTGTTGGCAGCTGGATACTCAATTCCGTATCTTCAGAAATCAGGCCAAGTATTCTCTATGCCGACAGCGCTGCCCAGATATGGATGGATCTCAAAGAGCGCTTTTCTCAGTCTAATGCGCCGAAGATATATCAGTTAAAACTCTCTATCTCCTCACTCAAACAAGAAGGTATGAGTGTTTCATTGTACTTCACCCAACTTGAATCTTTGTGGGATGAGTTGAGTCGCATCATTTCAATTGATCCGTGTACTTGCGGAAATGGAAAGTGTATTATTGAACAGCAAAATCAGGATCGAGCCATAGAGTTCCTTCAAGGACTGCATGATAGTTTCTCTGCTGTGCGTAGTCAGATTCTCCTTATGGAGTCATTTCCGTCCATTCAGCGGATTTACAATCTTGTCCGTCAAGAAGAGAAGCAACAAGAGTTGAATGTTCGATCAACCCCAACTGTTGAGTCTGCTGCCTTCCAAGCTTCAAAACCACCGTGGGCTGTCAAAGAGACAACGTCCATTCTGTGATCACTGCAACCGATATGGACATAATCGAGATAAATGCTATCAACTGCATGGCTTCCCAAGCAAGCAAGAAAAGCGCGCAGCTGAACATGGATCAACCTCTCATGTTGTGCCAAATAATCATCTGACAACTCAATAGTATAACAAGTTGCTTGTTCTCTTGGGCAAAGACGAAGTTGGTGAACTCTCGACTAACTTAGCAGGTACAATTCTGTCTTGTATGTCTTCTTGTTGGATTATAGATTTAGGTGCATCAAATCATATATGCACATCACTATCAATTTTTTCTTCATATGTTCCATTGCAAAAACATAAGTCTGTTTAATTACTTGATGGCACTTTTGCATCAGTGACTCACACTGGGATTGTTAAACATTCAAAATCTCTTAATCTCAAAGATGTATTTTTTTATCCCATCATTCAAATTCAATTTATTATTTGTCTTACAATTAGCAAAACAAATTAATTGTGAAGTAATTTTTTCTAAATTTCAATGTCATTTTCAGGACCTGTTGACGAACAGGACGATTGGTCGAGGTAGAATTCATTGTGGCCTTTACTACTTGGAGGATGTTTCCCATTTGAATTCAGTTTTTTCATTTCAGCATTCAAATAATTTTGATCTTTGGCACTTTCGCCTTGGTCATCCTAGTAGTTCTCGTTTTAAATTTCTTGTTAATAATTTTCTGGATATATCCGCGAATAATAAATTTATTTCTGATGTTTGCCCACAAGCTAAGCAATGTCGTGGTTCATTTCCGCAAAGTGTAGCTTGTTCTTCTGTATGTTTTGAATTATTACATGTTGATGTTTGAGGACCATTTAATGTTCCATCTAAAAATGGTTCACGTTTTTTTCTTACTATTGTTGATGATTATTCAAGTTGCACTTGGGTCTATTTAATGATATTCAAGTCTCAAACCTTTTATATGATAAAACATTTTTTTAATCAAGTTAATAGACAATTTGGACTGTCAATCTCCACTATATAATCTGGAGATGGTGGTAATTTTATTCCACAACTTCAAGCTCTTCGATCTGACAATGGAACTGAGTTTCTTTCATTAGAGTTTCAAAATTGGTTTCATTCTCATGGTATAATCCATCAACGAAGTTGTGTAGCCACTCCTCAACAAAACGGGGTTGTGGAACGTAAACATCGACACTTGCTTGATGTTGCTCGTTCACTACGATTTCAAGCTAATCTTCCCCTCTCATTTTGGGGTGAATGTGTTCTCACCGCTGCATTTCTCATAAATAATTTACCAACACGTACTCTTAATTTCAAATCTCCTCATGAAGTTTTATTTGGAAAGGTTCCGTCTTATCCATCTTTACGTGTGTTTGGCTGTCCGTGTTTTGCGAAAAATAAGCATAAAATAAATAAATTTGATGCACGGGTTGAGCCACATATTTTTGTTGGTTACCCTTACGGTCAAAAAGGATATCGACTTTATGATCCTTATTCTCTTCGCATAATAGTCTCGCGTGACGTTATTTTTCATGAATCAGTTTTTCCGTATAAAAGCATTTCAGATCATAGATCTAACGATATTTCCATCACTCCACTAGATGATTTACCTACAAATTTCACACTATTTCAAAATGATTCATCAGTACCAACTAATATTTCTTCATCTAATACAACTGAAAATGGTGAAAATTCACTTCAAAATCATTCTCCAAATCTGATTCCAACAGAAGTCGCTTATTCAAATCAGTCTCAGCAAACTAATAATAATTCTTCAATTATAATTCGCACGAATACTGCTGATTTAAATCGTCCTCAACGAATTCGACGAAGGCCATTATATCTCAATGATTATGCATGCAACGTCTCTCCTTCATCTACTTCTTTTCCTTTATCCAAATATTTCTCTTTGGAAAAATTTAGTCATTCTCATCATGTTTTTGGTCCAAAATTATTAATCATGATGAACCTCAAACTTATTCTCAAGCAGTTTAATCTTCTGCTTGGCGTGATGCAATGTCTGTTGAAATTCGTGCTCTCGAAGCAAACAAAACATGGTCTGTTTGCTCATTACCATCAAATAAAACACCAATTGGTTGCAAATGGGTATATAAAATTAAATATTGCTCTGATGGTTCTATTGAACGATATAAAGCACGTTTAGTAGCTAAAGGTTACACCCAAGTTGAAGGAATTGATTACTATGATACTTTTGCTCCAGTAGCAAAATTGGTTACCGTTTGTCTACTTCTTTCTATCGCTACAATTAAAAATTGGTCTCTTCATCAATTAGACGTAAATAATGCTTTCTTCCAAGGTGATCTAAATGAGGAAGTTTATATGAAACTTCCTCCTTGTTTTCCTCGTCATGGTGACAATCAAGTTTGTAAGCTCCATAAATCTATTTATGGACTTAAACAAGCTTCACGTCAATGGTTCTCTAAGTTTTCTTCTACTTTAATTCAACGTGGTTTTCGTCAATCTAATTCCGATTACAGTCTCTTTACGTATATTCGTGATCATATTTCAGTATTTGTTCTTGTTTACGTAGATGATATTATTATTACAGGAAACAATGAATCTTTTATTTCCATGACAAAACAATTTCTCGTCAAATCTTTCTCCATTAAAGATCTTAGGCATCTAAGTTATTTTCTTGGTATTGAAGTTTCTCGTTTCAAAAAGGGATTATTTTTGTGTCAACGTAAGTACACACTTGACATATTAAAGGATTCAGGTATGTTTGGTTCTCGTACAACTCCAATTCCTATGGAACAACATTGTCGACTTCTTCCAGATGACGACAATCCCTTGCCTGATCCGTCTCTTTATCGACGACTCATCGGTCGTCTCTTATATCTTACAATTACTCGTCCTGACATTCAATATGCTGTCAACAAACTTAGCCAATTTATGCAAAGCTCTCGTTCCACACATCTTGATGCGGCAAATAAAGTCCTTCGATATCTCAAAGGT
The DNA here is from genome assembly GCA_030737875.1 of Allium sativum. Taxonomy (NCBI): domain Eukaryota; kingdom Viridiplantae; phylum Streptophyta; class Magnoliopsida; order Asparagales; family Amaryllidaceae; genus Allium; species Allium sativum. The sequence continues at coordinate 330,695,448 of CM060926.1, forward strand.
TCTATTGGTAAAGGTTTATTCCTATCGGCAACGAGTTCTTTTCTCTGGTCGGTTTTGCTGATTCTGACTGGGAAGGTTGCCCCGTCACTCGCCGTTCTACTACCGGTTATTTTACAATGCTTGGTTCTAGTCCCATCTCCTGGAAATCAAAGAAACAACCGACTATTTCTCGATCATCTGCTGAAGCTGAGTATCGGTCTCTTGCTGCTATTACCGCTGAAGTCCAATGGTTACATTCAATCTTATCCGAACTTGGTTTTCCACCATCTGTTCCTATATCAATACATTGCGATAGCCAAGCTGCAATTCTTATTGCATCAAATCCCGTCTTCCATGAACGAACTAAGCACATCGAAATAGATTGTCATTTCGTTCGTGAAAAGATTCTCTCCGGTCTTATTACTCCTTCCTATATTCGTTCTTGCGACCAACTAGCGGATATTTTCACAAAACCACTAGGTGCTGATAATTTCAAACGATTGCTTAGTATGTTGGGCGTGCTCGACATTTCTCTCCCGGCTCCAACTTGACGGGGGGTGTTAAACAACGTGAGCTATGTTAGAGATAATCATCAAATATGTTTCCTTTTATTTATGAGTTATATTAGGATTGTATTATTTATTAGTTATATTAGGATTGCATTAATTATGAGTTACATTAGGATTGTATTAATCTGGTCTATATTTGTTATAGATTCAAATATGCTCTAGAATATTCTATTCTAGAATGCTCTCTCTCATCTATAAATATGTAATTATGTAATTCTGTAATCAAGAAATACAATTCATTCTATTTTCTGTTTTCACAGTATACAATAATATTTAGACAATAATTTAGTTAAAGCCAACTCCATTTTTTCCTAACAACATATGAAAAAGAAATTAAACCAAAACAATGGATAATCATTGGCAAACTTCTTTGGAGGACGAATTGACGATATCCGTTCATATAAGATTGCCTAACATGGTGAAAATTGTTTGTATTAGAGTGATACAAACGAGGACACACAACAAAATAGCAAGGAAAATAATGTAAACTTATATATATATATATATATATATATATATATATATATATATATATATATATCAACATATAGAGACGGAGCTGGAATTTGAGATTACTCCGAGCTATTGTAATTACATGATTTTCAAATATAGTGATGAAATAATAAAATGTAAATATTTCATGATGTTTAAATATAGAAGATGTGTTCAAACTATATGATGTTATATAACCGTAACATATTAATAAAATTTATGATGAAGCAGAAGATGTGTTTCTGATACAGACGGAAGAAAAAATAAAATGAAAACCTTCTCTTAGTTTTACTACTTCTATATACACTAACTTGCTTTAGACGGAGCTGGGATCTATAGTAATATAAAAGTGATGTCCAAATTTATTGATACAGGTTAATTTTTTGATAATATTTGAGTTATACGAAGAAGGCAAAGGGCTAAAAAATGCTGAAATAGGATCCAACAACCTACTTAACATAGGACTCGATAACAAGCAAAAGCAACAAAATAAACTGCTGAAAACCAGCTATGGGTATGGACCAGGACAACAGTTATTATTATTTTTATTCTGTCTTAACATTTATGACCCGGGCTGTAGCAACTAACATAGATCCGCCCTTATCAACATACGAACACTACACAAAAAATGCCAATTTGGCAGTGCTCATGGCCATATCAATATCGATTTGATACGGTTTTAAGCTGTACCAAAAGGCATTATATATAAATACAACAAGATGAATTTATTGGTAGAAAATTATCCAACTTACAAAAGTCAATGTATAGAAGTACGCAATTGTTGCAAGCGGAAGATCAAGTGTGGTAGAGCCATCCGGTTGTGAGCGGAGTTGATTAACACTGATTCCAATAAGCAACAGAGAAAGAGCTTCCTACTGCATTCATCAATAAACACAAGGTAATTATAGCAAAAAAAACAAACAAAGGCAAAACATCACCATAAATATAAGCATCTACGAACTAAAGAGTAGACATGATCACATGAAACGTATATCTACATATTTATTAAGCTTTGTTGCATACAAAATGCAAATTCATGTTAACTCAGTTCCGACTCAGTTTCAAAATAGAGTTTGCAAACTCAGTTCTGAACTGAGTTTGCAAACTCAGCTTCGAAACTGAGTTTACAAACTCAGTTTCGATAAGACTGGGTCATAGTTTTACATATCAACTTTTCTACTCAGTTTGTAACAGATATATGTAAACACATAAGTCTTAATTTCGACTCAGTTTGTAAATTTTCTGAGAAATTTAATTGCCATGCCATTTTTAAAACTTGGTCATGTCAGTGCTTATAATCTTGATGTTTTAAAACAGGATGCAAGAACCGTCCACTTTTAAGATATCAACAAGAAGGTTCTTGAGTTTCTAACCATACCAAATGTAAACGCAAATACTGCAAAAGAATCAGAAAATGGAGAGGCATCAAATTCATGATATCCGGTCAGTGCTTATAAGGTCATCATGTGTGATATACTGGAAAATAAAACCCTATTCTCAGCATCACTAGGATAGTGATTTCACGTTATGGTTTTTGTGCATAAGGTCGTCAGGTGTGATTTGAATCACTAGACATTTGACTTGTAGGATGTTATGTATTATCTAAGACTTTCTGCTCAACAACTATCTTCGATCAACAAAATACCCAATTATTTTTTGGAAAAAAAGAAATACCTCTGTCCGAACAAGAATCGTGTTCCCCTTATGAGAAATAAATTGCACATATCATCCAATATGCCGATATTACTTGGATTTTTTCTTCTTCTTTCCTGATTTCCTTTTCTTCTGGCTGATCCTCGACCCTCTCTTAAACAGTTACTATTATTTTTTTATTCTATCCTAGCATTTATGACCCGAGTTGTAGCCCAGGTAGCAACTAACATAGATACGTCCCTATCAACATGCAGACCATATTTCTTTTTCTTCTTACTAACTATCATCATAAAATAATAAAAAGGTTTTGAAAAAAATTGCTTCCAAAACAGGAGCAACCCCCCTGAAACTATACTGGTTTTTGTTGTCAACATCCTACAACAACTTAAATTTGGTTTCATAAATAGAGTCAAGGAGATGCTCCAGTGTTGCTTTCGTCCAGTCGATAGATTCAAAACGATCAAGATCATCAACCAACTTCTAATACGAACTCCGAGGCCTTTTCGTGTTGCTACCACATAAGAGCACTTGCTCTATTATGCAGTAGTGAAACGGCCCGCAACTTCCCCGTAAAGGAAAGTGTCGGATAGTTCGAGAACAAACCACAACAGAACACATACAGAAGAACATTTCATTGTATATTACAACAATGTATCAGATTACAAGAATATACAGAGTATAAATGAATATTACACAGAAATATCAGAGATTTAAATTACATTTAAATAAATTGCAGCGAAAAATAATACAATACACAACTAGAAGAGATATACGGATACAAAGCTTTCCGGATATCGTCCCAGCTGTAAACCAGGATCCTGTGAATATAAATCTGCAAAACCAAAACTACTAGCTGCCCGTGTCAAAATAGGGGCACCCAGAGTTTAGGTTAAAACAATAAACTCCAGGTCAGTCATGTGACTGGTGTGAGAACTAAAACAGTTAATCTTTATTTTTAAAGTTGGGTAAATTAAGGGACCACGCCGTATAACACGGAACGGGTTTCCTCCCAAGAATACCAGTGCATAGAACAAACAGCGCAATGCTAAATAAAGAAAAATGAAGCTGTTATAAGACCCAGGTCCCATCACACAATGCAACGCAGCCGAGGATAGGGTTTTCCCTTATAACAGCCAAAGAATGCTTGATACGTCTTAAAACAAATCATTTGATACTATTATAAGTGCATTGTTCATAAAACAACTTCAAATCATAAGTATCAATCATAGGCGACATGAGCGTCCCATGCCACTATGTCACCATATATAGGTTTACAAATAAAACCGCAAAGTCACGTATTTGGAAATTGGATTTCCGTCTATGAACCGAGGCAAAAGATAGTCCTCAACCGATTCGAGACGCTCTAGCCCGTGTCTCAGGAACAGCCGCAACTGCCCCATGGAGCGACAGGGCCGGTCCACCGATGTGGATTATTATGCCTAAACACTACGTCTCCCCACCCTATGGGGTGTAAATGAGCCAACAAATGACTCCATCGGACCCGGATCGTCCGATCAAACCGAGGCGCCTCGCAACAGCAACAACCACATAAGTCAAACTCGTCAGGGCGTGTAAAACCACTGACGCCACTTTTTAGCTAGAAGGAAACGCATGCCCTCCCTGAGGTCCGTCTCCCGTTTCTGGTTCATACCGGGTGTGAAACTCACGAATTCACGTTACACAAAGCTGTGCCACACAGGCTGTGCTTTGATCATCACCACAAGACTTTGCTTTTCAACAGAAGCCTCGATCTATTGCCACTTAGGCATGCCACACAGGCAATTCACTCTATGTGTTTGATATCCATCAGTATATAACCCCTGAGCTCGTATGTCTCAGAGAATGGCGTTAAGCAAGAGAATAAATTCTCCGCCGCCAAACAGATATATATTTAATAGAAATCAATCACACAGACTAAAATCCAATGTCAGACACACAGTCCATTTACAAGTCCGTTCTGGGTCTGAACGAAACCGGAGGCACCTAGTACCCCGCATATCCATCGATCTCCAAGTACGTCTGGACGATCACCAACTGTTTCCATCTTCTTGGGTGTACAGCCCAATCAAGATCATCAGTAATCACCCAAACGACGTGAAGACTTCCGGTCTTCGACCACCGTCTTCATCTTCGACACCACGTCGAATCAGTTATTCAGAATGGGATAAACCCGGTCTTTCTGAATAACTCGCGTATATATTATAAAAGTGTTACACAAACACAACATACGCCTCATTCCACTTCAGAATATTCTTTTATTCAAATATTCCCATACTTTGGGAAAAGTTCCCATTAATTTTATCCAAGATAAATTCTTTAAATTTATTCTTTAATCTCCTTTGAATGTCAATTCAAACTAGTCGGGATTAGCGAACCACACCGAAGTAATCATTTATTTTATTTCCCAATCCCAACCTATTCATCCCATGAAGTAAAACTGGTAGTACTTCATCTCTAACACCACGGTGTTATCGGTAACTCAATTACCATTTCACGTTCAAATCTAATTAAAGATTTAACTATCGCTTGGAGTAAAACTGGTGATACTCCATTCTCGATCTTTTCAATCTATTTAAAGATTCATTAAAACTCCACTTAGTTTTAATCTTTGACTGGGTTAAAGAATCAGTGTCATTTAAAACGCAGTTCACGATAAACCCAAAGTCACATTCATTAATTATCGGGTTAAAGAACGAGTGTTGTTTAAAAACACTGTTCACGATAAACCCAAAAATCAATATCCATTCAATTCCAATTAAATATTATTTAATTGGTACACTTCATTAAATCTAAATACAAAGATTTAATCTTTTCTCAACTGGGTTCAAGAACAGTGTTAGTGAAGACACCATTCACGACAAACCCAAATCACATTCGATATTCAATACAAGACTCTGAATAGAAATATATCGGCTTATATTCAATATCGAATTCTACGACTAACAAATGTCGTATTGGAAATAACGATATAAATGTATATCTTTCAAATTTCCATAACCACACCTGTATAATCACGAATTCCAACATCGAAATATTCCGAAGACAATTTCGATTCAAATCCACTCCAATGCAATCATTGGAAATTTCGGTTATTTTCAAAACCATTTCAAATTCAATTTATTTATTTAAAAATAAATAGAATTATAATTCTAGTTCAAAACTAGTTCATTTCGATAAAAATCTATTTTTATCTTTTCAAATATGGAGTTTTTCGTCCCAAATCTTCACAAATCATTTCTTATGATTTTACACAAATTATTACTATTTTTAATAATTTTATCAAGGCCCGTACAGTCGATTTCCACCAATGGCCATCGAACTGCACTTACAGCGACCTTTTTCCAATTTGATTTGGACATAATTCCAAATCCAACCGTTAGATTTCTAATTTATCACATTCGTTAGAAAGCTCTTTTCGATACGAACCCAACGGTTCCGGTTTTAGGAGAATCCGACGGTCGGATCTCCCGTAATGTCCGTTTGAAATAAATGGTCGAAATTCACGAACTGCCGCGGCGCGGCGCGTTCTATTCAGGCCATTATATTATATATATAATATATATAATATATATATCGTCGATTTCTATTTAAAACGAATTATATAAATAGTTTTAAATTCGTTTCAAAAGCAATTTCAACTTCCATTTCAATTCAAAGCAAAATTGAATTCTTCTTTATAGATTCGTTTGAATATTCATTTCTATTCAATTCAAATTTCAATTCAATTTGAATTCATATTCAATTCGCTTTCAATTCAATTTGAATTCGTTTTCAATTCAATTCATTTCGAAATCGTTTTCAATTCAATTCATTTCGAAATCGTTTTCAATTCAATTTATTTCGAAATCGTTTTCAATTCAATTCATTTCGAAATCGTTTTCAATTCATTTCGAAATCGTTTTCAATTCAATTCATTTCGAAATCGTTGATTTCGAAATCACTTTTCAATATTCATTTTTAAAATGAATAAAATCGATACAAATATCGTTCACGTCAAAATGGCGTCAATCTAATCAACACGGCTTCATAAATTTCTATTTTCAAATTTTCTTTATTTTTCAAATTGGAATGAGGCCCAATCAATTACCATATAAAATTAATTATATGGATTTCCATACAACACATGTATCTAATAGCATTGAAAAATAATCAACCATCAACCAAAGTGCACTACACTGTATAAGCATCAAATATAGATATTCAACGCTTATAACAGCCTGTCAATCAATCGATCGACATATTTAATCAATCAGGATGAGTAAACTTCAAATTTCATCCCAACACCCGTGTGGGGTTTCAAACAATCAAACACATATTTTATTTGTGCTATTGGGCGATGTGTAAAATTTATCGTCCCAATCAATGTCATTCAAATAGGTGTACATAAACAAACCGTGCGGTTTATAAATGAATATTTTATTTTATTCACTTCACGTTAAAAATTATATTTTTAACGATAAAACATTTTATTTCAACCTATGAATTTCTATTCAATTCATTTCTATTCAATAAAATGATATTTTTATTTTCTAACATATTTTAGAAAATTTCGGCGGCATAACGGCACGATACTAGAAACGGGACAAATCCCCGGTCTAGTGAAGGCCCACGCAATTCACACATCAATCAAATCAATTCGTTATGCAAACCACAAAATTTGGAGTAAGAGTCTAACCTAGCCTTACTCCCTCGCCTTATAACGGCGCACGTCTAATCCTAACCAATTTATCGATTCGATTCTTCACACCACAAACCACATTCAAACCAATATCACAATCAACCCAACAACCAAATCAACCAAGCAAACAAGCCATCCATGGTTTGTGGACGACGGGTGTCAGGTGCTACTAAACACCGTCAAGCATCCTAGTATATATTTTCTAACTAGAAAATAAAAATAGAGTGAGAAGTTCTCACATATAGCTATCCTAGCTCCACGGCTCTTCATTGATAGAAATCTTCATCGCTATCGCATCTTCGTCATCTTCGTTGCCCGTAGCCACTACATATGTAAAAATCGAATTTTTTCTATGTTATTCAATATATAAGAATCCTATTTTTATTTCGCTATTTAATATATAAAAATCATATTTTTACTTGTTCACTTTCAATCTAAAAATCGTATTTTTCCTTAACCATTCTAATAATAAAAATCGTATTTTTACTTTGCTACATATATGATAAAAATCACGTTTTCATTCGCTACTTCATACAAGGAAATATATATATATATATATATTTTTACAATGCTATTTTATATAAATAGATTATATATTTACAACGCCATTCTATATATAAAGATTATATTTTTACTCGACCAAAGACGATATTTTTACTTCTATTTAATTTTTAAACCTCGCCTTATATCTTTAAAAACAGATTTGAAATAGTGTCGATTTAACTTAAAAACATTACCTTTCTCCACCAATCGATTGGTTAATCACCGTCCTCATCCTTCAAGAAATCCCGAATCCATCAGCGTTGACTTCTTCTTCCAGCTGCGCGCGGGGCCCAGGGTGCGGTGTAGACGAGGTGGAGGGTTTTCAGGTGGTCGGTCGGGGGGGGGGGGGTAGTGACTTGACTGGGTGGCTAGGGTTTGAAGTGGCAGCTGTTTTGGGTGGAAAAGGGGAAAGGGCAGGGTCGCTGGAGAGAGGACCTCGCCGGCGGAGGGGATGGCGCTTTCAGGTGGAGGTGGAACCCTCCTAGGCGACGCTGGCCGTGGGGCATCGGCCTGGGGGGTTTGGGGCACTGCGTTCGAATTTGGAGGGGCTTGGGCTCGAGCGGGGAGGCTGAGGGGGGGGGAGAGAGGCGACAGGGAGGTCGGAGGGGTAGGGTGCGCCGTTGATCGGTGGCGGCTAGAGTGGGGAGCGCGCTCCAGCGCGGCGGCGGGCTTCGATCGACGAGGGCTGCTCTTTTTTTTTATTTGCTGAACAAGAACGATTGGGGAGAATAAGGGTTTGGGGAGGGGCTTACTTGAAAATTAATATTATTTAATTATTTATTTATTTCCAAAAGTTGACTTTCCGATTCGAATACCAAATCGGACCCAACGACTGTCGCCCCTACAGTATTACCCCCATTCTGGACACAATGGAATATGTATCGTAGGCCAATTCGGCTATTACGATAGGTTTTACTCAAAAGTAAAATATAAATCAGTATATATTTAATTTTAAAGCACATTTCAAATTACCGAGGTCACATACTAACTCTAAAAATTCTCAAAAAATATTTTCTAGCTTCGTATTGACGATACGGTCCTAACAAAACTAGTTTCATCGAATTCTGAGACCGTTGGAAAAATGGCCAATTTCCAGTCGATTAAAATCAACTGAAACTGGTCAAACACGTTTTCCTATGCCACGCTCACATATTGATTCGAAAAATTATGAAATTTGAAACCTAGCAATAACTTGACATCACGGACCCAACAAAACTGGTTTCGTCGAAATCCGAGGTCATTTGCAAAATGTCCATTTTTAAGGGCCTGAATTCCATAGCGACTATTCAGAATTTTCAACTGGACTTATCTTTTGATTCCCGATATGAAATCTTGATTTTTTCGGATTCGTTGGAAAGATATTATCGATTAGATCCCATTATTTTTGGTTTCACTAAAATCCGGATTGTTCTGCACCCGGTACATTCAATTGAAGTTTGAAATCGAATTATCGAACTACCGCGCCATTTTCAATTCTATTTATAATTATATATAAATATTTATATTCTAACGACGACGCGTATAAATATATACGTCGAATTCAATTCAAAATAAATTCCTCGTCGATATTATTTAAAATAATTCATTTTAAATATTCAGATTCAGCTAAAATTGCCAAAATAAAAATTTTAAACTGGCCCAGATTTTCTGGGTTATTACAATCTCCCCCACTTAAAACTTTTCATCCCCGAAAAGGAACAAAGTCGAAAGTGGTTTGATTAATCAACTCTACGTTCGATCTGGCTTCCATTCTCTAACTCTTTAGTTTCTGAGAATTTTCAAAATTTCAAAAATTTGGCTAACACCCTAAATTTTTGAAAAATTTCGCCATAACCTCCCCTGCACCGGGAGCATCGGGGAATTTCAAATAGCTTCCCCGGTCCTTCAGATCTCAAAAAGAAAAAGAAAAAGCCAAGCGGCTAGCCAATAGGCTCACAAAATCATCATCACCCAAACAAAACAGGAAATTATGTAGTAAGCATGTACCTATTTGTCGGGCAAACAAATTTTATTCTCTGCTCTAGCCTCCTTGCTATGACCTGTTCAATATAGATATGTATATGCAAGCAAATGCGACCAATTTTCAATACAATTCAATATTTGATTCAATTAGGCATAATGGTTCAAAATTACCAACCAAATAAACAAACAACACAAACATCCATCAATTAGTGAATTAGAGTCTCAAATTCATAATTTTGATACATATAGTCAAAAATCAGATTTTTGATGCCAAATCACAACAATAGGCCCTATCTAATTTTGGTTCTCACACCAGTCTAATGGAAATATATAGATATCACACCTTCGTCACTCGAATATAAGTGCTAGTAACGCTGCAGCATTATCAGAACCATCCCCGGGCAACTAGAGTGTGATCCTATATCTATCCAATATATTAAAACTTTGAATATACGTTTGCAAGGCGTATATGCAAATTCTTTATATACTGAATTGTCCAAAATCAATATAAATAGATAATCAAATACGAATAATTGATTTAAATTTTCAAAACAAAAATTTGTTTTCACTTTCAAAAATATACTCTTCACACTCGTTCTAGGATACTACTGATCCTATCTCTAACGAGTCATTCCCATTGGATTTTACTAATCCAATATCTGATGAATTCTTTCGTATGGTTCTAATGTGCCTTATTCTCTGAGCTTTGTAAACCAAAGCTCTGATACCAAATGAAACGGCCCGCAACTTCCCCGTAAAGGAAAGTGTCGGATAGTTCGAGAACAAACCACAACAGAACACATACAGAAGAACATTTCATTGTATATTACAACAATGTATCAGATTACAAGAATATACAGAGTATAAATGAATATTACACAGAAATATCAGAGATTTAAATTACATTTAAATAAATTGCAGCGGAAAATAATACAATACACAACTAGAAGAGATATACGGATACAAAGCTTTCCGGATATCGTCCAGCTGTAAACCAGGATCCTGTGAATATAAATCTACAAAACCAAAACTACTAGCTGCCAGTGTCAAAATAGGGGCACCCAGAGTTTAGGTTAAAACAATAAACTCCAGGTCAGTCATGTGACTGGTGTGAGAACTAAAACAGTTAATCTTTATTTTTAAAGTTGGGTAAATCAAGGGACCACGCCGTATAACACGGAACGGGTTTCCTCTCAAGAATACCAGTGCATAGAACAAACAGCGCAATGCTAAATAAAGAAAAATGAAGCTGTTATAAGACCCAGGTCCCATCACACAATGCAACGCAGCCGAGGATAGGGTTTTCCCTTATAACAGCCAAAGAATGCTTGATACGTCTTAAAACAAATCATTTGATACTATTATAAGTGCATTGTTCATAAAACAACTTCAAATCATAAGTATCAATCATAGGCGACATGAGCGTCCCATGCCCCTATGTCACCATATATAGGTTTACAAATAAAACCGCAAAGTCACGTATTTGGAAATTGGATTTCCGTCTATGAACCGAGGCAAAAGACAGTCCTCAACCGATTCGAGACGCTCTAGCCCGTGTCTTAGGAACAGCCGCAACTGCCCCATGGAGCGACAGGGCCGGTCCACCGATGTGGATTATTATGCCTGAACACTACGTCTCCCCACCTTATGGGGTGTAAATGAGCCAACAAATGACTCCATCGGACCCGGATCGTCCGATCAAACCGAGGCGCCTAGCAACAGCAACAACCACATAAGTCAAACTCGTCAGGGCGTGTAAAACCACTGACGCCACTTTTTAGCTAGAAGGAAACGCATGCCCTCCCTGAGGTCCGTCTCTCGTTTCTGGTTCATACCGGGTGTGAAACTCGCGAATTCACGTTACACAAAGCTGTGCCACACAGGCTGTGCTTTGATCATCACCACAAGACTTTGCTTTTCAACAGAAGCCTCGATCTATTGCCACTTAGGCATGCCACACAGGCAATTCACTCTATGTGTTTGATATCCATCAGTATATAACCCCTGAGCTCGTATGTCTCAGAGAAGGGCGTTAAGCAAGAGAATAAATTCTCCGCCGCCAAACAGATATATATTTAATAGAAATCAATCACACAGACTAAAATCCAATGTCAGACACACAGTCCATTTACAAGTCCGTTCTGGGTCTGAACGAAACCGGAGGCACCTAGTACCCCGCATATCCATCGATCTCCAAGTACGTCTGGATGATCACCAACTGTTTCCATCTTCTTGGGTGTACAGCCCAATCAAGATCATCAGTAATCACCCAAACGACGTGAAGACTTCCGGTCTTCAACCACCGTCTTCATCTTTGACACCACGTCGAATCAGTTATTCAGAATGGGATAAACCCGGTCTTTCTGAATAACTCGCGTATATATTATAAAAGTGTTACACAAACACAACATACGCCTCATTCCACTTCAGAATATTCTTTTATTCAAATATTCCCATACTTTGGGAAAAGTTCCCATTAATTTTATCCAAGATAAATTCTTTAAATTTATTCTTTAATCTCCTTTGAATGTCAATTCAAACTAGTCGGGATTAGCGAACCACACCGAAGTAATCATTTATTTTATTTCCCAATCCCAACCTATTCATCCCATGAAGTAAAACTGGTAGTACTTCATCTCTAACACCACGGTGTTATCGGTAACTCAATTACCATTTCACGTTCAAATCTAATTAAAGATTTAACTATCGCTTGGAGTAAAACTGGTGATACTCCATTCTCGATCTTTTCAATCTATTTAAAGATTCATTAAAACTTCACTTAGTTTTAATCTTTGACTGGGTTAAAGAATCAGTGTCATTTAAAACGCAGTTCACGATAAACCCAAAGTCACATTCATTAATTATCGGGTTAAAGCACGAGTGTTGTTTAAAAACACTGTTCACGATAAACCCAAAAATCAATATCCATTCAATTCCAATTAAATATTATTTAATTGGTACACTTCATTAAATCTAAATACAAAGATTTAATCTTTTCTCAACTGGGTTCAAGAACAGTGTTAGTGAAGACACCATTCACGATAAACCCAAATCACATTCGATATTCAATACAAGGCTCTGAATAGAAATATATCGGCTTATATTCAATATCGAATTCTACGACTAACAAATGTCGTATTGGAAATAACGATATAAATGTATATCTTTCAAATTTCCATAACCACACCTGTATAATCACGAATTCCAACATCGAAATATTCCGAAGACAATTTCGATTCAAATCTACTCCAATGCAATCATTGGAAATTTCGGTTATTTTCAAAACCATTTCAAATTCAATTTATTTATTTAAAAATAAATAGAATTATAATTCTAGTTCAAAACTAGTTCATTTCGATAAAAATCTATTTTTATCTTTTCAAATATGGAGTTTTCATCCCAAATCTTCACAAATCATTTCTTATGATTTTACACAAATTATTACTATTTTTAATAATTTTATCAAGGCCCGTACAGTCGATTTCCACCAATGGCCATCGAACTGCACTTACAGCGACCTTTTTCCAATTTGATTTGGACATAATTCCAAATCCAACCGTTAGATTTCTAATTTATCACATTCGTTAGAAAGCTCTTTTCGATACAAATCCAACGGTTCCGGTTTTAGGAGAATCCGACGGTCGGATCTCCCGTAATGTCCGTTTGAAATAAATGGTCGAAATTCACGAACTGCCGCGGCGCGGCGCGTTCTATTCAGGCCATTATATTATATATATATATAATATATAATATATATATCGTCGATTTCTATTTAAAACGAATTATATAAATAGTTTTAAATTCGTTTCAAAAGCAATTTCAACTTCCATTTCAATTCAAAGCAAAATTGAATTCTTCTTTATAGATTCGTTTGAATATTCATTTCTATTCAATTCAAATTTCAATTCAATTTGAATTCATATTCAATTCGCTTTCAATTCAATTTGAATTCGTTTTCAATTCAATTCATTTCGAAATCGTTTTCAATTCAATTCATTTCGAAATCGTTTTCAATTCAATTCATTTCGAAATCATTTTCAATTCAATTCATTTCGAAATCGTTTTCAATTCATTTCGAAATCGTTTTCAATTCAATTCATTTCGAAATCGTTGATTTCGAAATCACTTTTCAATATTCATTTTTTAAATGAATAAAATCGATACAAATATCGTTCACGTCAAAATGGCGTCAATCTAATCAACACGGCTTCATAAATTTCTATTTTCAAATTTTCTTTATTTTTCAAATTGGAATGAGGCCCAATCAATTACCATATAAAATTAATTATATGGATTTCCATACAACACATGTATCTAATAGCATTGAAAAATAATCAACCATCAACCAAAGTGCACTACACTGTATAAGCATCAAATATAGATATTCAACGCTTATAACAGCCTGTCAATCAATCGATCGACATATTTAATCAATCAGGATGAGTGAACTTCAAATTTCATCCCAACACCCGTGTGGGGTTTCAAACAATCAAACACATATTTTATTTGTGCTATTGGGCGATGTGTAAAATTTATCGTCCCAATCAATGTCATTCAAATAGGTGTACATAAACAAACCGTGCGGTTTATAAATGAATATTTTATTTTATTCACTTCACGTTAAAAATTATATTTTTAACGATAAAACATTTTATTTCAACCTATGAATTTCTATTCAATTCATTTCTATTCAATAAAATGATATTTTTATTTTCTAACATATTTTAGAAAATTTCGGCGGCATAACGGCACGATACTAGAAACGGGACAAATCCCCGGTCTAGTGAAGGCCCACGCCATTCACACATCAATCAAATCAATTCGTTATGCAAACCACAAAATTTGGAGTAAGAGTCTAACCTAGCCTTACTCCCTCGCCTTATAACGGCGCACGTCTAATCCTAACCAATTTATCGATTCGATTCTTCACACCACAAACCACATTCAAACCAATATCACAATCAACCCAACAACCAAATCAACCAAGCAAACAAGCCATCCATGGTTTGTGGACGACGGGTGTTAGGTGCTACTAAACACCGTCAAGCATCCCAGTATATATTTTCTAACTAGAAAATAAAAATAGAGTGAGAAGTTCTCACATATAGCTATTCTAGCTACACGGCTCTTCATTGATAGAAATCTTCATCGCTATCGCATCTTCGTCATCTTCGTTGCCCGTAGCCACTACATATGTAAAAATCGAATTTTTTCTATGTTATTCAATATATAAGAATCCTATTTTTATTTCGCTATTTAATATATAAAAATCATATTTTTACTTGTTCACTTTCAATCTAAAAATCGTATTTTTCCTTAACCATTCTAATAATAAAAATCGTATTTTTACTTTGCTACATATATGATAAAAATCACGTTTTCATTCGCTACTTCATACAAGGAAAAATATATATATATATATATATATATATATATATATATATTTTTACAATGCTATTTTATATAAATAGATTATATATTTACAACGCCATTCTATATATAAAGATTATATTTTTACTCGACCAAAGACGATATTTTTACTTCTATTTAATTTTTAAACCTCGCCTTATATCTTTAAAAACAGATTTGAAATAGTGTCGATTTAACTTAAAAACATTACCTTTCTCCACCAATCGATTGGTTAATCACCGTCCTCATCCTTCAAGAAATCCCGAATCCATCAGCGTTGACTTCTTCTTCCAGCTGCGCGCGGGGCCCAGGGTGCTGTGTAGACGAGGTGGAGGGTTTTCAGGTGGTCGGTCGGGGGGGGGGGGGGGGTAGTGACTTGACTGGGTGGCTAGGGTTTGAAGTGGCAGTTGTTTTGGGTGGAAAAGGGGAAAGGGCAGGGTCGCTGGAGAGAGGACCTCGCCGGCGGAGGGGATGGCGCTTTCAGGTGGAGGTGGAACCCTCCTAGGCGACGCTGGCCGTGGGGCATCGACCTGGGGGGTTTGGGGCACTGCGTTCGAATTTGGAGGGGCTTGGGCTCGAGCGGGGAGGCTGAGGGGGGGGGGAGAGAGGCGACAGGGAGGTCGGAGGGGTAGGGTGCGCCGTTGATCGGTGGCGGCTAGAGTGGGGAGCGCGCTCCAGCGCGGCGGCGGGCTTCGATCGACGAGGGCTGCTCTTTTTTTTTTTATTTGCTGAACAAGAACGATTGGGGAGAATAAGGGTTTGGGGAGGGGCTTACTTGAAAATTAATATTATTTAATTATTTATTTATTTCCAAAAGTTGACTTTCCGATTCGAATACCAAATCGGACCCAACGACTGTCGCCCCTAAAGTATTACCCCCATTCTGGACACAATGGAATATGTATCGTAGGCCAATTCGGCTATTACGATAGGTTTTACTCAAAAGTAAAATATAAATCAGTATATATTTAATTTTAAAGCACATTTCAAATTACCGAGGTCACATACTAACTCTAAAAATTCTCGAAAAATATTTTCTAGCTTCGTATTGACGATACGGTCCTAACAAAACTAGTTTCATCGAATTCTGAGACCGTTGGAAAAATGGCCAATTTCCAGTCGATTAAAATCAACTGAAACTGGTCAAACACGTTTTCCTATGCCACGCTCACATATTGATTCGAAAAATTATGAAATTTGAAACCTAGCAATAACTTGACATCATGGACCCAACAAAACTGGTTTCGTCGAAATCCGAGGTCATTTGCAAAATGTCCATTTTTAAGGGCCTGAATTCCATAGCGACTATTCAGAATTTTCAACTGGACTTATCTTTTGATTCCCGATATGAAATCTTGATTTTTTTCGGATTCGTTGGAAAGATATTATCGATTAGATCCCATTATTTTTGGTTTCACTAAAATCCGGATTGTTCTGCACCCGGTACATTCAATTGAAGTTTGAAATCGAATTATCGAACTACCGCGCCATTTTCAATTCTATTTATAATTATATATAAATATTTATATTCTAACGACGACGCGTATAAATATATACGTCGAATTCAATTCAAAATAAATTCCTCGTCGATATTATTTAAAATAATTCATTTTAAATATTCAAATTCAGCTAAAATTGCCAAAATAAAAATTTTAAACTGGCCCAGATTTTCCGGTTATTACAAGTAGAACATGAGTTGTCTAAACGTCAACTTATCTTCCTCGCAATCAATTGACATTTCATTAATATCAGCAGGCATAATATCTCCCTCTTTGCCCTTAACCTTTTTTTAAGTTTATTTAAAAAATTAGGAAACTTATATTTATCTTTTGATTAAGGTTTTGAAAAATTAACCCCGGTATCTTTAATACCTAGGACAACAGCTACCTCATGTTTACAAAACTACATCATGTATTTTTGTTCATTACAAATTAATTTTTTAGCATCATAAAGTTTACAAATTGCTACAACGAGAGTTGATGAACTCTCTTTTGAGTTCTTCACTTTTACAAAATTATAAAACATAAATTCTTACATCAACGTTTCTTTTTCTTCATTTAAATTAAGAAATGTATTTTTTTAAATTTGACATTAATTTAATTGGTTATTTGCTCTCCACCTATAAGGAGAAAAAATGAAGTTGATCGCTTCATAATTTATATAAAAAGTTAAAATACTGAACTGCACAATGATAATAAGAAAATAAATTGAAAATACCTGACCAGAACCGCATTGTTTGCCAAATGGCTGCGTCACTGAGCTCTCTTCTTGCATCGCTAAAAATAAGTAATGAAAGTTCACTTCAAGGGCTAATATGCTCATAAATATAAATTCTTTTCCGGGAAACACTATAAAACTTTTGAAGAACAAATGCTATGATAAGTACATAACTACACTATGATATTTTCTTTTATCATAATAAAATATGCATTTATTTATCCTATGGTTTCAGGTGGTGTATTTGATGCTCACAAGAAAACCATTCCCTACATCAATGGCAGCTTGGTCCTATTCTTGTGAGCATCAAATACACCACCTGAAACCATAAGATAAATAAATGCATATTTTATTATGATAAAGGAAAATATTATAGTGTAATTATGTACTTATCATAGCATTTGTTTTCAAAAGTTTTATAGTGTTTCCCAAAAAAAGAATTTATATTTTAATATTTGGTGATCATATCATTCTTCATGTGTGCTTATGAGCAGATTAGCTCTTAAAGCGAACCTCCATTCCATATTTTTAGCGATGTAAGAAAAAAGCTCAGTGAAGTAGCCCCTTGGCAAACAATGCGTTTCTGGTTAGGTATTTTCAATTTATTTTTTATTATTGTGCAGTCCAGTATTTTGACTTTTTATATAAATTATGAAGTGACCAACTCCATTTTTTTTCCTTATAGGTGAATAGAAAACAACCAATTAAATTAATGTCAAATTTAAAAAAAATCACATCCCTTAAATTAAGTGAAGAAAAAGAAACGTTGATGCAAGAATCTATGTTTTATAATTTTGTAAAAGTGAAGAACTCAAAAGAAAGTTCATCAACTCTCGTTGTAGCAATTTGTAAACTTTACGATGCTGATTTTTTTTTTTTTGTAATGAACGAAAATACATGGTTTAGTTTTTGTAAATATGAGGTAGCTGTTGTCCCAGGTATTGAAGAAACCGGGATTAATTTTTCGAAACCTTCATCAAAAGAAAAATATAAGTTTCACAATTTTTTGAATGAACTTAAAAAAAGTTTAAGGGCAAAAAGGGAGACATTATGACTGCTGATATTAAAGAAATTCTTTCTCAGATGTCTATTGACTGCGAGAAAGATAAGTTGAGGTTTAGACAACTTATGTCCTACTACATAATAGAGCAAGTGCTCTTATGTAGTAGCAACACGAAAAGGCCTCAGAGTTCGTATTAGAAGTTGGTTGATGATCTTGATCATTTTGAATCATCTGCTGGGCGAAATCAACACTGGAGCATCTCCTTAACTCTATTTATGAAACCAAACTTAAGTTGATTGAGGATGTTGACAACAAAAGCCAGCAAGCATAGTATTAGAGTGCTGCTGTTTTGGAAGTAATTTTTTTCAAAACCTTTTTATTATTTTACGATTATAGTTAGTAAGAAAAAAAATATGGTCTGTATGTTGATAGGGACGTATCTATGTTAGTTGCTACCTGGGCTACAACCCGGGTCATAAATGTTAGGATAGAATAAAAATAATAATAATAATTGTAGTCCTGGTCCATACTCTAAGCTGGTTTTCAGCAGTTTATTTTGTTGCTTTTGCTTGTTATCGAGTCCTATGTGCAATAGGTTGTTAAATCCTATTTCTGCAGTTTTTAACACTTTGCCTTGTTCGTATAACTCAAGTATTATCAAAAAAATAATTTGTATCAATAAATTTGAACATCACTTATATATTACTACAGATCCCAGCTCTGTTTAGAGCAAGTCAGTATATATAGAAGTAATAAAACTAAGAGAAGGTTTTTATTTTATTTTTTCTTTCGTCTGCATCAGAAACACATCTTCTGTTTCATCATAAATTTTATTAATATTTTTTCGGTTATATAACATCATGTAGTTTGAACACATCTTTTGTTTCTTTATTTCTATATTTAAACATCATGAAATATTTTCATTTTATTATTTCATTACTATATTTGAACATTATGTAATTACAATAGCCCGGAGTAATCTCAAATCCCAACTCTGTCTGTATGTTGATATATATAAGTTCATATTATTTTCCTTGTTATTTTATTGTGTGTCCTCGTTTGTATCGCTTTAATACAAACAATTTTCACCATGTTAGGCAATCCTATATTAACGACTATCATCTATTCATCCTCCAAAGAAGTTTGACAATGGTTATCCATTGATTCAAAAATACTGTTCCCAGAGAAACGATAAGTGGACCCTGGATCAGCTCACCCCTCTTGATGTAAATAATATGGAAATGTATTTACCATTGTTTTGGTTTAATTTCATTTTCATATGCTGGTAGGAAAAAATGGAGTTGGCTTTAACTAAATTACTGTCTAAACATTTTTGTATACTAACTGCTAGTTTTCAAGAAACCGGTACTATCTTGTATGAATGTGAACGATTTCATAATATGTTTGGTTCAGAGTAAATATATTTTTACAAGAAAAAAATGATTTGATATTCAATATACATTTATGTGGAACTTTTTGACATGCTAGACTCAAATTTCTAAATTTATATATCTCTTAAAATTTATACTTATATTTTGAGAAAACATATGCTCAATTGGTAGGTTTATAATTGTTTAATATTGTAATCATAAACAACATTAATGGTGCAATTGTGTCCTTCTGTCTTTTAGTTAATTGCATTACTATCTTGCTAGTTGAATCTTCTGCAAATGGACCAAACTTTTTTGTCATTTCAAGACAGAACAATATTTTCCCATCAAATTTGAACTTGCTAGTTTGAACAGGGTCTTCTAGGCTGAAAGAAGATAACCAATTGTTCAATAATCCTATTTAGTTTATGATCACAATTCCTCCAATATAATCTCTATATATCAGTCCCCAACGGATGCATATAATGCGAAGTATTGTTTGAACTTGCAAGGTAATAACTGAAGAATAAAGGCTCAAATACTCATAGGGTAATGAAGGAGAGTGATAAAGATGAAATAAAGAAATAAGTATAACATAATGAATTAACAAATACTCATAGGGTGCATATAAGTAAAGTAAAACTTTAGCTGGCTTAAAAGAAAAGTAAAGTTAGAATATATTTTTAAGCAGGTAATTACAAAAATAGCAGAAAAAATTACAAAAAACATATGGAAAAAAAATAAATTCCAAAATTGTTTATTTGATAGTTACAAACAAAATGCTAGTTCATTGGAAAATAATTTGAAGCAGTGTCATAGAAAATGCTTTTATTTTACAGTTCATTAAGTTGTTAATATCCAGAACCGTAATAATTTCTTGCTTAAAAAAGATGAAGTTTAAAATTTAAAAAAAAAAATCAGTAATTAAAAACAAAAGGTTATAAGAATGGAGAAAATAAATTTTCAAGCAAAAAGTTGTAAGAATGTCATGTATTCAGTTTAAACTGTTTATAGTTGCTGCTGCTATATTGCAACGTCTTCGAAAATTCAAAATGTGAGTTACAGTTTGATTGCAAGCATGACCAAACATAACCATGAGTTATAAAATTAAATGGGAGCATAGCAACTAATAGGCGAATAGAGAAAACTCAAAGAAAATCAACTAACAGTTGCATTCAAGAAGGAATTATGGAATTATGAACTCCCTACAAAAATACCATCGACAGTAGAAAATTGTAGTAAATATAATATACTCGGTTTCAAAAACACTAAATATCCAATTAACATGAAACGTATATACACATGAATGATGAATCACATAAATTTTAAAGGTATGTGCTTCTTATAGTTATCCCACATAATCCAACACACATTCACACTTTTATTTACTTATTTATTTTGAGTGATGTCATCCATTTAACCATCGTTTTCCCGTTTTCTAGATAACAACATGCCAATATTGTTCGCGCAGCAGCACTCCTCCTGTAGGCGGCAGCCGCCGTTCGAAGGAGGAGGATGAAGCAGCCGATATTGTTTATCATGGCTGTTCAGAGGAGGAAGAGGTTGAGGCAGTTGGTATGTCCATGAATGATATATTTGATGGCTTAAGTTTGGTTGAGGAACAAAATGTAAGGAAGAAGTCCGGAAGGGTATCAAAGCCGCCGGCTAAGCTGATTGACCAAATGAATGGCAGAAAGACAAAGACCCGAAAGAACAAGAAATAGGGTAAAAATCGGACAGGTACGATTTTTATTGTGAGAATTTTATTTGTGGTTGATAATTGGATAGATCGAAGGATAAAATCTAAATCTATTCTGTTCGCACTAAATGGATCTATTACTACATTTCTATATCAAATTATGGTTTAATTTTTGCAATCTCTAGATCAATACAACTATGTAAGTTAAGGCATAATGTTGTAAACGGCAGCAATGTTTGTCTTTTGTTTTAGATATTTGTTTAGTTCTGAATTCAAGCATTATTCAGCTTCTACATTGTTTATAGTATATACACTTAAATTGATGGTTCTATGGATGAAAGTACATATTTAGAGATAGTTAAAGTGGTTGCACTTCATATGTAACCTAAATCATATTTAGAGTAGTGGTCTGCGTTGAATATTGATATATAATATTATTAAAGTTATAAAGTTTACGTATCACCCTCGTATCAATAGATATGTATGCAATCCACATTACAGGGTTTTATTTCGTTTTCATGGATTAACTTTATGGCCTAATTTATATGACAATTTTTGCAATGCTGTCCTAGAATTATAGTTATCAAGGCGCCTAAGTGCAAAAAAGCTCACGGCTCAAGACTTGCGCCTTTTTGCATTTTGAATGCACTTTTTTTCCGGTTTGAGGCGCTTTCTTTGGCTAAATTCAAAATTTTGTTTATAAATAGTTAAATAAAAAATTTGATTGTTCAACAAATTATAAAATATCGTTACAATTTTAAATCTTACTAATAAAATATGTAAATAATTGAATGAACTATAAAATATGTTTTAAAATTAATTTGTAGTTAGTAAAATAGCAGATCAAACTCATATAAAAAGCACACAAAAAAGCCCAAGACTCAAAAAAAAAAAAAAAAAAAAAAAAAACAGTCTCGATGCTTGCGCATTTTTGTGCCTTAGCACCTTAACTACTATGCACCAAACTATGATAGAAATATTGGAGAAGTGTATATAATTGGTGCAAACTTAATATTACCACATATGTTATTATCCTCCTGATTCTATGGTTTATAATCATTTCACTTCATGAAAATTGGATCACCTTCACAAATAATCCTTTTATCCTCTTCGTTTAAAAGAAGAAGAAATCAAACTACCATCAGACTTAACTTTTACGCTTCCTTTTAAAATCGATATTTTTTTAAATTCTGGAGGCAATATTGTATATGATGCCATGAAAAATCCCACCACATGTTCATCCCAAACTTTTTCGCCAACTTCAATCACTATCGATGGAGTCACATACCCAGTTAATGCAGTGATATATTGTTTATTCACTGCATAAAAGATCATCAGTTTATTTTACTAATCATTATATGACCATACTGATTTATTGTTTATTGGTTTTTAATCACTCCTTTATGTATCTGTATCCACGCATAGAATCAGATATGTCAAATACATCCCTGCAGTTTAATCACTATGATAATAATGTGTTTTAACAGTTACAGGTAATGGGACAGTGAAAAGCAAAAAATTGTAAATAAGTTTTTATGTATCAAGTTTGTTTATATAAATAATTTATACTTATTCAGTTTGACAGGTCTTTTGAAGTTCTAAAGTGAACATATAAGCGTATATTCTGGCAACTGCTAAATAATATGTCAACTCCACATAGCCATTGCACTTTACGGTTCACATATTGAAAAAGGTTAATAAATTCTATTATACAATTAATGACTTGAAATCTACGCAGACAAGGTTGATATAACTTAATTGAGTTGACCACATCTCTGTTATGCTACTAATGTTCAATGTCAATTTATTTATTCTTAAGCTTTCTTAGATTTATCAATGACAAAATATTCTCATCTATCGAAATATGAAGCTGTTCAATTATTTATTTATTTTATTTTATTTTCATTTGTGTGCCAGGAAACTTCCCTTTGAAGGATATGTGAATACCCCGTTGTGGATGGTGTAAAATTTGGTGTAAAATTTGATGGTGATGTTGTATGTATCAGTACGTAAAAATGATTAGTGGGGAAGTATTTTTTTTGAACTATCCGTTATTGTTCAACTGATACGAAAATATGATAAATTAATAATTCTGACTAGCCTGAAACGAAACACTTTCTTTCTAGGAAACAAAACGAATTTAATGTTATAAACAGTTGAGTATGATTGATGTTAATTACATGAACAAACAAAAACCGTCAAATTGTGAATGCGTAATGATTATTTGTTGTATGCTTCTAATTTTAGCCACAATTACAACCTTTACTATCGTAAATGCTTGTCGTTATTTATTTTTTGTTTCTAATTTCAGCCATAACCGCAACTTCTAGTAAGAAAATACAAAGGCTGCAGACCTGATTTCAGCACACCCCACTTCAAACAAGGCAGCGAATCATCTTATGCATTCGAAGCTCTAGAGCAAGTGAATTATTGGAGTTGGAATACAGATAATATTGGTTTAATCAACTGAAGCCAATGCCATGATAAATGAAAATAACATAACTAGGGATGTTACCTGTCACGGCTATAGGGGAGCAGCCTGCAAAATCTATTGCAGAGAAACAGACCAGCTTGCTTTTTGGTAAACCCAGGCTTACCTAGAAAGAATGGCATATAATAATTGCATAACTAGGATTGCTACAAGTGAAAATTGCATGGCAAAATTATTGAAGCTCCTGAAAAAATCAAATAAAATTATCATAAGAGGAACTCTTATACCCAAAAGTAATGTATAGTTTGTACTCATGGCCATTGAACACCAATCATCGAGATGGTAAATTTCTTACTTCTCATTAGAAGTCAGGCCAGCATTCTTTTTACAAAAAATTGATTTTGCTTACGTAATTATTATTGACTAATGATTCTTATAAAAACTAAAAAAAAAACATGTATATATTTCCTTTACCAAAAATTGTGATATTATGCTCATGTATACAATCTTGTTGAAAAAAAAAATTGGCAAGGCATTTGAATTGATTAAACAAGGTGCATTATTAAATAAGAATCTTGTGGATAAGAATCTCTTAGTATGTTACTAGATATAGTTCTGCATGTGCTTATGGTGCTGATACTGCATTCGCTAATGATGAAAATGGGGTGTTACTACTTGCAGTTGTAAATGGTGATAACGTAGAAGTCGTTGGTGTTCCTATATGTGAACCAAAAATTGTGCAACTGCAATTTATTCTCTAGTAGATGCAGCCATTTCACCAGAAGTTCCTATGTTCCAAAAAAAGCATTACGAAGGCTTTTGTTGAAGCATTTGTGTCCAAAGACTGTCAAAAAAGTAAGGCAGTATCATAATCTCCCATGCCTCGATTAGCTCAACAGGGGCTACTCTAAACATACAGGAACCACCTCAATCCTATCATCTGACATAAGTGCAGTTATTTAAGAAACATCCTTCATGTGTTCTACATTATTAGCTATGAAGTTCAGATTTCGATATTCTTACAGTATTAAAATCTTGAAAACACAATGAAAAAACTATATTTTATAAAATACACTTATTTGTAGATGTTTATACTTACCATTCACAATGGTACATGGGTTGAAATTAACCAAGATGAATTACAATAAAATACGCAACAACACTATGGCAATGTGCGGTGGTAAGGAATAGAAAGAAGAGAATGCAAAAACTGGACTTCTAGTAAACAAGCATGAGACCTTGGGTTTGCAAACACACATGTCTATAAAATATGCATTTCAGCTGGTTAACAGATGCATAAACACGCACAAATATGAATACTCACACTGCACATAACCCGGAAAGCTTATCAAAAATACAACACATTGTTCATGAAAAGAGATTGCATAAAAATGTACTCATGCAACCCTGTACACTACTACATAGTACATACACATGACTGTTTGAATTTATCACCAACTCGTCAAAAAAGGTGTACCAGTTCTTTCAAATCAAAAGGAGGCTTTCATGTAGTAAAAGATATATGTCTAAGTTACATCATTAACCATCAATCAATGAACATTGTATTTAAATAACAGAATACTTGCCTGGATGAGTGCCCCCTGGTAGTGACAAAAGCCTGAGCAGTAACATCCTTAAGAACCCTCTTCATGTTAGCTTTAGCTTTTCTCACAGACGCTTCAGTAGGGCCCTTAATAAACAAATAAAGTTTCCTTTCTCCTGGCGCTAGGTTTTTTCCAGGCAGAACATGCGTCATTCTAGTAGTAATCGATGTACCTGTCCACTAGAAATCGGACCCAATGTCTCTTTATGCGTAACTCTCCACCTTGCATTCTGAGAGAAGTCATTAATAATCTCCAACTCTGCTTGATAATATTCGGGCATGTAATCAGCTTGAATCATTCCTAACTTCTGTTGTAAATTCATAGCAGCTAGTAAAGCATTCACCATAACTGCATCATTAGCCAAAGCAGTGGCTGGAAGACACGGGACATTTGGTACATTAATCACGCCAGGCAGAGATACAGCAGATAAAGAAGCTGACGTAGCAACTCGAGTGGCTGCAGCTATAGCAGCTGCTTGAGCAGTAGCGGCACTAGAAGCAAGTTCCCCTCTTGTTTTTCGAATTCCTTCATCTTCAGATTCAGACATGTATTCCTCAAACCCATACTCTCTTGCTTGTGCTTTCTTCACTGCTTTTCTTGCTTCTTCTTCTTCCTCGTTAAATTTGAAACCAGACCCACCATACCCAGTACCATGAGCCTGCTCCGTTCCTTGCTTCACCATAGCCATAAATGCATCAGAAAGTGCTTTTAACTCTTCAGGTATGGCTTGTTCGGATAATTCTAAGGCTTTTACAAGGTCAGGTGCATATTTTGCATCGTCTTTTGGTATGAATGTGACTGCACGGCCTTTCTTACCTGCTCTACCTGAATCGGTCTTCGCAATTCCAATACAGTCACGACAAATCATAATAATAGGCTTAGCATCTACATCCATTTTTTCATTAAATAAACCAATAAATAAAAATGAAAACAACACCAATACTTCCTTATTTTACTCGCTGATCACACACCTAAAGCAACTAATCCCAACGCATATCCTACAGCAACAGCATAACCTTCTCTTTCAAGCACGTTATCTCCATTGCTTCTACGGCCAATCTCACCCTACAAGCATTTAATGAAATATAATGCAATACGTAAATATATTTATTCGTAGTCAATATTCTAAATCATTAAGCCAGCGTGACAACAAGAGCATATGAGCAGATTAGTTTGATAAAAGAGAAAGAATGTGGCAAGATGGACATTACTATAGGAAATGAAGCTTATATATGTGATACTCTTTTACGTCCTTGCATACCTGTGAATTATGACCTATATAAACATGCATGTGAAATCCTGGTTGTTATTATTTGTAAGATCGACAATTAACAAAAAAGGTTTCAATTGAAAAATCATTGAGAAATCTTATGACATATCAAATTATGAGCAGAAATACCTGAGATCAACCATTTATTGGTCTATGTTATACTTAAGCTAAAGTTGTGCATTTTGTGATGAGAATCATCATCCTTTTTTATGGAGGAATCCATAAAATGCGCGTAAAAAAATATATATTATCATATCCATAACCGTACCAACTACACAATATCATATCAATTTAGACAACATGATACAATGCAATTGCGCAGAAGATGACAAGTTCAAAGGGTTTGTAGTTTGTTATTAAGCATGTCGAATGATAGACTTACTGTTGTTACTACCTCATATAAAGATAGTCACCTATGTCCACAGCACATGAACCGAAAGGAAAATTAAAAAAGGAAAAAAAAAAGTAACATAAAAGCGCAACACGTTATAACGCTGTTTTTGGATCACATGATATTACAATTTTTACTTGTTATTTTGTATGAAAAAAAGAAGCAGATATATGAGTGTTATTTTGAAATGGGGAAACTACAAATGCCACAAACTTACTAAGATTGAAAAGAATATTGAAGACATTTCCAGATAGTTTTCACCCCTATAAATCACGAAGATTGAGGAAGCTCTCATCCTGTAAATCATAGACTGTTCAGATGTCATAAAGTAGTTGATAAAAACTGCTAAAAATCGCATAGAGTTCATAAGAACCTCTGGTTCAATCATGTCAAGCATTTGACAGAGAATGTCTTCAGAAGCGTAGGTTCTTTTTGTCCGTAGCAGTCAAGGCGCTAAGGCGCAAGCATTGAGCCTGATGTTTTTTTGAGTTTTGGGTTTTTTTATGTGTCTTTTATATGAGTTTGATATGATATTTTACTAACTACAAATTAATTTTTAAATCACATTTTATAATTTATTGAATTATCAACATATTTTATTAATAAAAATTAAATTTTAAACCATATTTTATAATTTATTGAACAATTAAATTTTTTATTCAACTATTTCAAACAAAAACTGAATTTAGCAAAAGAAAGCGCATCAAACTACAAAAAAGCGCACTCAAACTACAAAAAGACGCAAACTTTGAGCTTTTGGTTTTTCTGCGCTTAGGCGCCTAAGCGTGCGCCTTGATAAATATGTTTTTGCCATATATTCCATCCGAGGTAATTGTTCTTCATAAAAGAATTGCATTTCATTGGGTGGGACGATTCTATTTCCATCTAAATCTATGCACTTGAACCTGCATCTTTAAACAATGAGAAAGCCTGGATCGTCTTTACATGTTTATTAAAATAAGTTTTCAATTTTTCATAAAAGGACCATTACTAAGTACAAAATCGCAATCGTTTTCAAAATTAAAGTTAACACCAAAAAAATAACATTCTCTCCAGATTATAGAGAGAAACCGTCTTCCAACTTCTAAGTCCTTTTCATGTATGCCTCCAAAATTATAAAGTATGGCCCAGGACACACAACATACAATAAAACACAAAATTTCAACCCCTGTTTAACCTTCTTCAGAGCTGAGACACCAGCCCTATAATCTTATCATCCTTTAAGATTGGATTATACAAATTCCAAGTTAACGTCATTAACAGATTTATTGTGTTCAATTAACAACAAGGTCAGGGAGTTGCTTAGAATCTGTATGTTAACAGAAAGTAAGGCAACTCAATAATATAATTTTCATTAAAACACATCTGTGCATTGTGTATAAAAAAGATAATTCAAAAAATGACTAAAAAAATGAGTACCTATATAAGTAATTAGTTCAATCAACCATAGATAATTAAAAGATCAAAACAGTAATAGAAACCAAAGTAAATTGATGTGTGAATTGTGCAGTGCTACTGAAATGAATAAACAATGCTATTTAAACCTTGACGTAAATAAACAAAAGCAGCAAACAAAAGAAGGTTACATGTAATGGTAATTTACAAGTTTATTGGGAATATTTTAAATGCAGCCGGGAGTACTGATAAATTGGGAATTATATTGCAGCAGTTTCCCACTTATTTACAAACAAAAAGTTTTCAGATTTCAGATCCCCGTGCATCACTCCATGCCAGTGGCACATCTGAAACAAAATCACAATACATCGGTGAAGGGGAGGTATTAGGAAGCTTCTGTTACTTTAGATAACGTGCGCATAGATGCTTTAGGAAAAATGAAACAAGGGATAAGATGCACAGGAGGAGATGGAAGATAACGCAAGGAATGAGAGGGGGGACAGAAAGCCTTTGGGTATTGTTAGAATGCGTGAGTTTCCAAATGAAATGGGAGAGAGTGTGATGTTTTGTGGCATAATATAATTTTTCTTTTGTAAACGTAAGCAACAGGAAGGAAGATATAAAGAATGTAGAAAACGTGAACGGATACAAAGGAAAAAAGAGTGGAGTTTCCAGGTGCAATTCAAATTCCAATGCAACGAACCTACATCTTTGTGTTATATTTAACAAGTGCGAACCCGTGCTACGCACTCGGTCCGCTGCCATATTCATTGATTGCTATTCCAGTTTATAAACATATTAGATAAGCATAAATCCCAAATGAAGACATAGCTAACGACATAAAATGTTTTACCAATAATAGTAATTACATAATCTTAATTTGTGCAATAACATAAACGAAAAAAGAAATACGTATTAAATAATGCTACCAAAGCACCCAGTTCAAAGTTAACAGCAAAACGTATGCATGACCTTTTTCTATTGAAATTTTTAATAGAAGAAAAAATACTTACAAAAAAAAGTTGCAACAAAGAACACATCATAAGCAGTACATGTACAAAACAACAGTTCCATATAATATGAATCAACATATAATCTTAACTACCAATTCAACAAAAACATAACGAAAGATTAGCAAGCAGCGCTTTCAATATTTAATACTCAGCCAGATGCCCAAATAAGTAACCACACGTTGAAGCTTCGGTAAAAAAGTGGAAACCCAGAACTCGTAATCCTCTTCAAGTGCCATTGAGCGTTAACATTGCATAAGAATCTTGTACCATCCTCACCATCAAAATCCAAGAAACAATCATTCTTAGTCATCCCAGCAAGTTCATTGATTATCCAAATAATTATCCACCTTAGAAACCTTCATAAAAATGAACAAAATAAAACGAAATATGTTTGTATAATTTGAGCATACCAAAGACTGAAATTTCATATATATGCTGCAATCGAACTCATACTGAATAATCAAAAAAGCATTTAAGCCAAAAAAAATTGTTTGACCACATAGACTGACAGTGATTTTTTTGACAATTAATGTTCAATCATATAGACTATAGTTGGCAGGACCAAGCAGGATTCATATAGGTGGGAGCGGAATATCAATGAAGACAAAATAACTTAAATCAACTGCTAATTTCCTAGAAGCTCGTATAATTAGGACCGAAAATGAACCCTCTACGTAAAGAGACACCTCTTTGAAGGCTTAAATATGTCGTACCTTGCAACACTGCAAATCGGCCACATTCAGGGAGGAAATGGGAACACTTAAAAGAATGATGATAAGAATGGTCCTCAGACCTTTAACAACAAATAATACAACAGTCGACAAAATAGAGAAGGATTGCTGTAGAGCGGCCAAAAGCTTTCCTTGCTCTCAAGAAACAGCTATATGAATTCAAATTAGCTGCTCCACAATAATCCATTCTGCATAAATCAATAAAATTTAAAGAATATTGATTTTCCCCTCTCCTTGAGCCAAAAACCACCTTACATGACCATGTTGTTTTATGTTGCCTTAACCCCAAAACTGAAAGATATATATAAAAATAAAAAATAAAAAATAAAATCTTAACATTTATAGCTCAATTTCACATCTATGCAATAATACAATATCGTGCATAAATAGAACATAACCACCCAAATAATCAACCAACTTATCCTACTTAAATATGAAGATCC
This sequence comes from Allium sativum, assembly GCA_030737875.1. Taxonomy (NCBI): domain Eukaryota; kingdom Viridiplantae; phylum Streptophyta; class Magnoliopsida; order Asparagales; family Amaryllidaceae; genus Allium; species Allium sativum. The sequence goes on from CM060926.1 coordinate 330,726,300, forward strand.
TTCATGAAAGAAAATAATAAAAATTATTATTCATAAAGGCTCAAGAATTCTTAGTAATGGTATCTGAATTGGTTAGTGATAAACTATTTCACCCCTGTTTCAGATTATTTGTGGTTTAGTTATCAGAGTATGCAGGTTAGTCAACCATGCTAAATTTGGCCACTTTTTATGGCAAATTAAATTAAATAAAGAATCCAATCACTTGCACCCCAACAATGAAAAATGAGAGAAATTTTGATTTATAAATAATTTGAAGATAACAGACATACCGTTAATTAAACTTACAATATTCATCAAAAAGTACACAAATTGAACACAGGAAATCTAAGTTAAAAAACCAAATAAAAAATACCTAATATTGCTAGAACTTGTGATCGTGCAGCGTAGTTTCTTTCCAATTCAACAGTGAGTATGAACTATATAGAAGAGGAGAAAAATCAAAAGTTTTAAGAAATAGAAAATACTGGAAGGGTAATAGAAAAGAAGGGGGAAAACAGTAATCAACTATACATACATTTTGTTTAGCTTATATTGACCATTGAGTTAAAACTAAGTATTGTTCTTGTGCAACCCAAAACTTGTTTGCACTGAGCTGACTTTCAATAACCCAATCTACAGTATTAAACATCTGAAACACACCTCTAAATAATGTTATGTCCCTTGTTTTTATTTATATGATGCATAATATAAAACCTTATTTTGATATCTTTATTTATATGATGCATATTGCAAAATTTAATTATGATATTAGTTTGTCGTAAAAGTAGATTTGCAGTCCACCGCCTTGGCTCACCTAACAACATTCTACTACATCCCATGAATATGAAACAAATGCATGGTATGAAATAGAAATGACTGTAGTACAAATCAATCATCAAATTTGATTTTCTTAATTTAAAAAAAAAAATTAAGAATGAGATATCGTACATCAAAATTTACCAAACTCCTCCTTACATCAGTTACCTAAACATATTTTGAATAATTAATTAAAAGATGGCAATTGATTGCATACCACTAATATTGAGTAATTTTTAATTAAAGAACTATATGATCCACTTCTATAAGCGCTATTCATGATTTTCTTTTCCTGAATTTATTCCTTATTTATAAATTGTATAAATGCCTTGATCCATCTTCTAAACATGAAGTTCCCCTTTTACCGATAACTTCCATTTGGACCAATGATATTTAAAATTCACATTTATTTGTGGGAATCAACTGCAAAATTATCTCCCGAGGATGCTAAGTAGATGTTGTTGTGTCAATTTCTAGAAATAGCTATAGTTGTGCATCGTATTCTTTTGGAATATGGGAGCTCATTGTGTTTGGGAAATTATAATTTTACTTGAAATATCAAAAGAAACGTATAGAATATACTATGAGAAATGAAATGATTAGCTGAAAAAAAAATGTAATTTGATTTAAGTACTGAATAACTATCCAGTCATTGTTAGAAGAAGGTAAAAAAAATTCTTTATAAATAATGCTAGAAATCTTTGTTGTGCAAAATATTTTAACTCCTTTATGCATGACAATACATTACAGGGGATAATTAGTTATTCAAATTAAATAAAGCAAGAGTAGCATTAATTGATGACAAAAGCTTTTAAAACATTTGAACTAAAAAAAAAAAATCCTAATATCCTCTCGTAATTGGCATTGCGGTCCAATTACTTCACTTAATTTATATCTACGTTGGAATAAATTACCTTATAAATGTAGTATTACATTATACAACAAATCTGTTAGGATTCAGTCCAGGAGTATAATAGCTTCTCGCCGCTCAAAACCAACTAAATGAGTTAGGATCAAATCCGAGAAATATATTTGTGCAGATATATAGGCATGCTTCTAGTTTAACTTATGTCTATTTTTTATTTAAAAGATGGTTACGCTAATATAAACTACAGTAAGAACCAAACATGTAGCATTAGAAAGTGTTAATGATGCAACTGAGTAAAGAAATATTTATTTAAATAAATTAGATTAGCAGAACTTGAAGCTTATTTATTATGTAAAAGTTTAAATCATAGCATGTTCAGTTATTTTGTGTTATCTGCTCTACCCCTGGATATGAGTGGAGCCATTGCATTTCCACTTTGTAAATTTTATCATCACTTTTGTTTTCAATTCTGAATAATGAAACGAAGCAAGTAATATGCATTGAATTTTCGTAAAACTCATGGCATTTTTCAATTGTTCAGGATAAATTTTCTGCAAACTAAAAGAATAATCTAAAGTTACTTTTTGCTATAACTTGGTGCAGGGAGGAATTCACAGACCAAATATTATACATTTAAAACATAATTAAAGATGCTGCAGTATTAAATAAGTGTTATATATATATATATATATATATATATATATATATATACATATATATATATATATATCTGTCTGTGTGTGTGTGTGTGTGTGTCACATGCAATACTAAACATGCAGTTAAAGTTGTTAAAACAACTTATGCCATTTAATATTTATATATGCAGTCAAATAATTGAAATAGTCAATGAAAACGGTACATTGAAAAAGTTGTTTCTCACATGGAATTATGGATTCGATGGAAAATTTGAAATTGGTGATTCACTGACGGATTAGTATTTTATTAACTATGACGAAATTTTGAAAATGTGGACACGCACATTTAAAAAATGAATTTTTTGGTATCATTTCGTTTTATCTTATTTACCAATAAATGTTATTGCAATGCACATTAGAAATTATATGTCAGTCTAAACAGCTAATGTAACCTAACACTCTTAGTTTTTTATGTTACTTGCAATGTATAAAAACCCTTGGCTTTTTTTGTTATAAAACTAAGTTCAGACAATTAATAAAAATAAAGTTCAAATACATTTCAATCACTATAATTAAGTTACTACGTGATACATGTAATCGTTATATGACTGTTATTTCGATAACTCTAAAGCTTTAACTGAGCTACTCCCCCATTCTGAAGATATGACATCTTTAATCCTAGAACCATTCCTCTTTCTCTAATACTATTGTATTAAGAAAATGCATTTATTAGTTTGCACTGTAATTACTTGCCATAGGATAATGTTTCATTTCGAAGATAACTTGTTGAACTCGTTAGGTTGAAGTTATTCCATGCTACATCATCCATTCCGTTTTCCAAAATATACAGTCCTGGATGCATTTAATTTATCATCTAATGTCGCTTATGGATAAAAAATGAGAAATATGCATGGAAATTGAATATACTTGGATTAAACATCAAGTACATATGTGCGCCTATTTTTTGATGTGCTGCTGTTTAGTTAATTATTTCGGGCACGTTTAGGCTTAAATTAGTGCCAGCTTCTATTAATAAATGCAGCCTCTATTAATAAATGCAGCCTATAATTTACCCATTGAAATGTATCATCATAATAGGACGTAGATGGCTAAAGATGGTCATATATAATGTCAACAAACTCAATATTGTGTTTCCTTAGAATCGAACACTCAAAAACTGAAGGTTGTTGAAATGATACAGGCATCTAGAATAAAATTCAATATTTTTGTGGTGAATGCAGAAGGAAGGAATATATATCTAGTGAACTAAATGAAAGTTTTGTAGTATATAATAAATTTGAGCCTCATATCCTGAAACCACATTATAAATAATGCTAATTGAGTCCTCCTGGACACTTGAAATTTGTTAATCCACTCGTAGAACACATGACTGTCATAACACAACATAATATTCTATAATAATAAGTATTGACTATGAAAAAAAAATTGAAATCAATATTAAAATGTTTACTTCTTTTGTTGGCTACTTGTCATACTTTTTGGGCATATTTATTTGTAGATGGAAAAAGAGAATTTTCGACATGTAGTTAAGGAAACATTCAATGCAGGTATTCAATGAGAAATTTATTTAATATAAAACGACCTGAATTTCTTATTAGGGACCGTGAACCATTTCATTAAAAATCATATTTGACTCCTATTGCATATTACAAAGAAACTGGAGGAAATATTTAGCAAAACAATAATTCATGGGAATTGTACAGTATGGAAAAGAAATTTTTTGAAGGAATAAATAGACACCATTATAATTAAGATATTGAGACGCAAACATTTCAGAATTCAACTTTGCAATTACTGGTTGTTTATAATTGGGAGATAAATTTCTAATTATTGTTCCTACACGATAGAATGCATTATTGTGCCTACACGATAAAATGCAATAAAGATGTATAATGTTCTAACTGAAATATATAGGAACATACAACTGTCAAATAAACCTATTTTTTATATGTTATTGATTACTCCATAATTATCATTATTCAACGTCAAAGCAAAATCATTGTTGATTGCTTGTCACTTACGTTTTCAACCATACTCATATTTGAAAAAACAACAAATGTAGAACAATGGTTAAAAATCATTATTGTCCATAAAATATTCCCCTTTCCAATATAATTCAATAATTTTTCTATGCTACAAAATAGGGGAAATACAAAAAGAGAGAGAGAGAGAGAGGCATATGATATACGAAGAAAAATCATTTAGCAAGAAAAAAATTGATCACTTAACTTAGATACAAATTATTCCATTTGTATAGAACGCAGTTGCAATAAAATTCATTAGAAAGTTTTATACTTTCATACTTTCGAGGAACCTAACAAAGCAATAGAATGTTGTAGCACAAACATTAGGTGTTTTATTTATTTTTGTAGGAAGACGAAATGAATTTGGTTAGAAGAGCAAATTTAATACATGAGAACCAAAAATTTCTCATAAATGCCCTTATAGTTATACTTTATACCCAACATGAAATATTCATAATAAATTGCTATTTTCGTTAAATATTGCACTTTCTTAAAATCACTGAATTAATTGCGATTTTTGCTAGAAACTGTGGAAAAATCAAACAACTAAAGAACCAATAAATAAATAAAAAGTAAACAAAAGTTGGAACAAAAAATAATATAACTACGAAAAAAAATATTAAGCGGAAAGAATTCAAAGCTATAATATAGGAATGTGCGATTTAAAATTTTCAATAATAATATAATCGTAGAATTTCACAGACCCAAATTTAGTCAAAATTAAAGTAAGAAGCATTACATTCTTTCCTCCTCTCAAAGTCACATAGAAGGAAAAAAATTCAAAACTTTGACGATAACATCCCATACACAGTTCAGAACTTAACTGTAAAATTGGTACACTTGGGAGTTGGGACCTTTTAGTTGTTAATTACATTTTTATAATCGAAAGTTAAATGAGAAAGTTTCGATATATGACCTATATTATCTCTTTTTGACAGTGGCAAGCGTTCAAATTAATCCCAAAAATAACAAAATAGAAATTACGAATCTGTGAAGATAAAAGGAAATTTGGAACAAAATCTAACCTAAAACAACCTAGGCATCTACGTATTTTAGGAAAACAGAACTGGAAAATTTTCAAAAGAACACTTAACAGAATATCTGAAGAAACTGTTTTATCAGTTAAACATAAGTATGGAAGGAACACATCACTCAAGTATTAAAAAAGTTGATTGTAGATTACTCCATACTCAAATACTAACTGATTAATGTAGTATTCATTAACAGGTGATTTTATTTTAATTATTCAAATAGGAATTACTAATTGTCAAGCACATAAGATTACAAAATTAAATCTCAGTAAACATATATTTGAAAAATGGAAATGCTTCCATCAGAAGGAGATTTATGATTTGAAGTTTTGAGAGTACTATGTTAATGGATGTAATGTGGTTTCGGCCAATGAAATTTACTTCAAGTTCTCTAAGTTACAGTATATGTATTTTGTATACATCACAACTAATTAGATTATATCCACTCAAAAGTTAATATATGGCAAACATACTAATATAGATGGAAGAAAAAGAATACTTACATTAACAGAAAATCGATCTTTTTAACAGCTAAATGTATCTGACTATCATCGAATATGGATAAAAATTAATTCCATTATAGCAGTTCAAAGGAAAAAAATAACTGGTACAGAATTTACTACTTATGTATTTCATTTAATGAAAGATAAACTTCCTTCCATCAGAAAATTATCTTGCTTCTTCTGCCATAAATAAAAAGTTAATTCAAAACGCTGTTTTTGATCTGACTTTGCCTTTTAAATCTAGTTTCCTAAAAAATGCACTCAATTTGAAGCAATTAATGATCTTGAATAGCACTTTTTTCCTTATGCAATCAAGATGGGACTTTTCTTTATTCATTGTGCGCTAATTAGAAAATCTGCTAAATAAATTTGCCCATGCAGTAGGAGTGCAAGAAAATTTGGTAGACCCGATTGTATTTTGACATTAGTATTATAGTCTTTATTCATTTTTAAAGAAACACATGTTGAGTTGAATGCTTATCATCAGTGGTGGAGGAAACAAAATATCTTATGTACATTCACCACCCACCCAAACTTGTAATTATTCTCGGAAGAATTAATTTCAACTCGCATTATCAATCCAAATGCTGTACTAATTTTAATTTATAAAAAAATTTAAAATGATATAATAAAAACCATCACAACCTCTAACCCAACACTACATAAAGTTAAAAATACTGACACATTGCCCTACTTATAGTCATTAGACTGTTAAAAAATCAGTTTCAATTCAATATTAACATAATGGATGCAATTTAATTCTAAAAATACAACATTACTGTTATTTTCTGAGTTTCTATTTAGTTAATACATAATCGCTCAAAAGAAGTGCTATGCCAAGGAACATGAACAAAAGATAAAAACATAAGATCTTGAACCAAAATTGATTAACATTGGAAAAATATCAAATATTGAGTATATAAATCATGTATATTCCATACTGAATTGCAATTAAGAACAAAAAAAGTTGTTTCACATAAAAGCTGGAGTTTAGTGGTGAAACCTAGGTAATTACCATTTGAAATGTCAAATTCAATCATGGCAACATTTCTCCAAAAGCCAAAGCATTAATGCAAATGTAGACTTCAAATTCATTCAACATAAACATATTAAAGTTTTCAAAACTTTCACCATTAATCAAAAGCGATAAACATCCTAAAGTTGGTTAAAAAGTTGGAAGCCAATAAGCACAACAGTTTTGAGAACACTAAGCCTGTAAACATGTTGAATTGTTCAACCTATTTTTCAAGTAGCAAATAGTTTCAACCTATTTTTTTAAAATTGAAACCTATAAATAAATTGAAGTTGCAAAGTTCCCTTTGCACGGTATTTAGTTACTACTAACCAATATTTAATATCCATGTGAGCAATTAAACATAAAAAAAAAAAAAAAAAAACAGATTTTAACAAAATAATACACAGTTTAAAACTGAATTTCAATCGGCATAGAAACCTGAATATCACAAAAACAGGGCAAAAATTATGAAATATCTAAATATTCAAAGGCTAACTAAAAACTAAACTCTACAGTGCGTGTAATGTTCCAACAGGATCGGAAACTGCAGACAATGAGAGCAACAAAATCAAGTGTAGGATGGAAGGACCGACGATTGAAAGATAGATTCTCGACTTAGAAATGGGAGTGAGCATGACTGAAAATTTGGAAAGCGTAATCTTCTCAGGCAATTCAATGGAGTCAAAACGTTTGACATTAGGTGAGATTAAAATTATGGTTCGATAGTGTAGAGTGAAGAGGAAAGGATGGCCATAAGTTCAATTATGATAAACTATCAGAAAGGGGAGGAGAACAATGCATGTAATAGTTCCCTACAGAAATATGAGGCGGCTAATCGTCCAAATACACGTGGTAGGCTACTTAGATGAGGATGTTCTCCTGAGTAATAAGTACTTTTTTAAACAATCAAGATATCGTATGTTTTTATCATTTTATGCATTAACTAACGTAAACTGTGAATACACAGAATTAAAAATTTACAATCTCGCAAAAAATATTACTTGAAAACATTGTTATTTTTTCAAATTACAGACTGAAGTATTCATTATTTACCATTTACTTGATGTCATTCACAGGAAGAATAAATTTTCTTAGTAATAAATAGTTCACTTGATTTATCAATTTTAAAGGTAAAACCTGCACAGTGCTATTAAGAAAGGAAAATACCAAATTGATCTTAAACTAAATAAGTAGAACTGTCAACGAATATTAAATAGTTTGTGTAACACAAATTTATTTTGCACTTATTAAGAACACATCCACATCAACTAACAATTTCTGCGGGTATCTAGACAGTAAAAGTCTACAACCTTAGATATTTCGATGTTTCGAATGAAATACATATATCAGTCAGCAATCAGGCTCAAAGTATTTGCTAAATTGTTTGTGTGAAGCATAAATGATATAAGTTAGAGCAAGCAACATAAGGTTACATCCAAACTTGGAGTAAAACACCAGCAGGTTTAGATAATAAACCTAAAAAACAATAGTTTTAAAACTGAGTGCAAACCTTATTAGTGTGGCAACACATGTGCAATTATGCCTTTTGCGAAACTTGGAGAGCCCATTAATTCCAAGTGTCCTTCAAGAAAAGAAAGTTCTATGGCTTCTACAAAACAAAACAGAAAACATGTAACTAAATTAGACATAAATGATATAAGTTAGAGCTAGCATCATAAGATTATATTCAAATATGGAGTAAACCGTACCAGATTTAGATAATAAAAATTAAAGAGCTATAGTTACAAAATTGACTACAAACCCTATTAGTTACAAAACAAAACAGAAACATGTAACTAAATTAAAAATAAACACGCAAAACTTACTCAGAAATGAATTCATTAACATGAATTAAAGAGATACCAGAATGAAGATATGCAAGTAAAGGTTAAAATATACAATTAAAATTAACAGGCCTTTCTAGTATATGATATCCATCAGTTTTGGCGAAAGTAATTCCATTATTTCTTTTCTCAAAGGTAATAATACTCACAAAACGCAAAGTACTGTAAGAAGGAAAAATGATTTTTTTTTTAATCTTCTGATAAGCAATAATTAATTTGATGATATTAAAATCAATCATCTTTTTAAAATACGTAGATGGATTCAATTGTTTCATGCTTTCGGATGTCAAAGGGCATTAAAAGAGATACCCAGGTAGATCCGGTATCAATCTATATAAACGCATCTAGAATTACAACCATGGACGTAAAAATAGCTAAGCAAATCGATCTAAGATCTCGTAAATCGAACAAACCTTAGGCGACAGCTACAGGTAAGAGTGGATGGCGGAAAGCACATAGAAGAAAGATCCATCATGAAACGGAAGGAAAGCCATTCAGTTTGCCTCATCGAAATCAAAAATATAAAGGATAAAGACAGAGAGCGGAGGAATAGTGTGAAAAATAATTAAAGCTCCGTGAAGAAGCGAAGTGATGCTGTGGAAAACGATGAGGAAACGCGCAATGCAGTGGAATACGTGAAAGAAGGGGACGGTTCAGTTTCAATTAAGCCGAGAGAACCGTGAGCGCTCCAATGTTAACTCGCTAATTATAATACAGTATAGATTTCTCCAAGCATTTAGGGAAGCCAAACAAAAAGTAAAGTGGCTTGGAAAACATGAATGGAGTTTGAAAAGATGAAGGAGCGTTCGGTTTTGGAAATGGGCTTTGCTAGAACGACCGGGTTTATACCATAATTTTCAACCGGCGAAAAACATTGTTTGAAGCGCAAAAATCGGAAGTCGCGGTGGGTAGCCTCATCCTTACGCTACATCGCCGCTTTTTAAAGTGGTCGTTCTAGCATTTTTGTTCGGAAATACACAGGGAACAACGCATGAGAAATGGGTTAAACACATGCAATTGAAAAGTTGTGCCTATTCGTATTGTTATTCTTCCAAGCACCGTGAGAACGTTACAAACTGGGCTTGTAGACCCAAAATGACTAAAAAAAAGGTTAAACCCGAATAGGGACATGTCGAAGTCAAATGTCTTTCCTTCAAAATGAACTGCTCAAGATTTTTCGCAATTTCATCGTGAATCAAGCACCAAAAATGACAAATGAATATATTGCGGTAATCAGCGCGATAAGATGAACACAACAATATATAGTTTGTTGTGTCAGGATGCTCCGTTCAAAAACGAGTTACGGACCCTTTAAACAAGAAATTAGCACGGAAAACAATTAAATGAAGGTCAAAACGTCAGATTTTCGCGAAACGAATTGCAGATTAAGGAATAGAACGAGGAAGGAAAACTTTTTCATGTTGGGACATTTTGGTTTCAGAAAGATTTTTGTCAGCACAAATTTTGCACTGGAAAATATTTTTATTGAACTCGAAACTTCTGATTTTCGCGAAACGGATTGCGCCATTGGATTCATGACAACGAATGTAATATTTTTCATGTTTATCCGTACTGGTATCGAAGAGATTTTACAATCGCTAATATTTGAACTGTTATGCGCAGTTTTGCACTGAAAATTGCACGACTGACCAACATTCAAAATTTCCGATGAAATTTTCACAGCTTCTACATCTCACTGAACGTATTCCAAAATCCAAATTCCAAATTCCCGTTACGAGAAATTATAGAATATTTTCAAAATAAAAATTCGATTTATATCAGAATTTAAATCGTTAAAAATAGTTGGTCGTTACATTCTCCTCCACTCAAAAACATTTCGTCCCCGAAAAGGAATGAGGCAGAAAAATAGTAATTACATGATATACCATTCATACGCATATCAACTTCGATTGTTTGTTCTAACACAAAATTTTTCTCTAATTAGTATTGTTAGCCCAATCACTCTAGTACGAACTTATAATTAGACTTCTTGATTAGAAATTCTATTCTCCTTACATAACAATAAATTATGATAGAAAATTTCAGATTCACATCAAAAACTTTTGTTAGTATTCGTCATTGAGAAATGAGAAGACAATTCTATTTAGAATCAAAATTGTATATTCAAACTAAATCAAAACTGTTATGCAAATAGAAAGGTTTTAGCACATTCATGCATTATGGTTCATTTATTTGTTTATTTATTTTAGTTGTACCCTGTATTTAATTCAAGTGTCTTCGATTTATATACAAATTTTAAAGTTTGTAAGATAATCTTTGAAAATTTTCTTTTATATCAAAAATTCCTTATATAAAAAATAGTTTTTGATAACTCGATATTTCCACAAGTTTATCGTCGTTCTTCAAGAATCTGGTAATGCATTCATCAGGTGCAAAACTAGAAATCTTGAAGTACTAAGTAAACTCGTTTTAACATCGAGTGAAAATACTTGAAAGTTAAAATACTTGAAAACATTAAAATTGATAAAATGAAGTACCGTCCAATAAACCAACCGATGAAACTATTCATGAATCGCAGATACACAATGGTTACGCATGATCCCCCCAGGAAGCATCCATACCCATAGGAAATCTCTTCCCTGCGAATTTCGTCATGAACAATCAACACATTACTACAAAAGTGGGCATATTCGACACTAATTTGTGTGCTTTGCATGAAAAGAAAGCTATGCTTTTTTTGATCTTCTGCAACAATATGCATATGTTGTTGCGTTAGACGTGAGTGCACTGTTGCGGTGGAAATTCTAGTATTTTGACGTGCAACACCAGTTAAAAGAGTAGCTTTACATATATACAATCCAGCTCGTGATCCGCATTATCAGCATAAACAAAACCCCAACCGTAGATGCGTGATTAATCCAACGGTTCAAACCAATCGATGGTTCTGATGATTCTAAACATTAACCATCGTCCAATCAATGACATTCACCTCATTGCATTCTTTTGATGAAAATTTGGCGCGATCATCCCCCTTCACAAAATAATGTAAAATAATCTGGTCATAAATCATTCTTCTTCTCTATCATCTAATTGTTCTTTCCCCTTTTACTATTGACAAAAATTTAAACCTAAATTCACGTCAGCGTCGCTCCTCTCCTCGACAGAAAATTTTATTCCGAAAAGGTTGAAGCTTTGAAATGCTTTCTAGCTTTGATTGCTTAGGGCATTGACATCGCCAGTTATTTCCCTCGGGTTCAGTTTGGATAGCACTGGGAATTAGTTACGCTTAATATATATTAGATTATGAGTAATTAGTAATTAGTTCATTTGTTACACTTTGGAAAACCCATTTGCTTATGAGTAATTAGTTGCATGGACCTCCCAAACTTAGGAAACCCATTAGCTTATGAGTGATTAGTCGATGAAAGATTAGATTTTGATTAATTAGTTGCGCTTTGACCATTAATTTGGGATAAGATTATGACTAACTACTCATTGGTTTATTATAGAGGTCGAGCTCGTTAAGGACTGAGGGCTAATTGGGTTATGCATTAGTATCGGCTTGATGATAAGGAATGCAAGGATACTATGGGATTGCAGGACACGTATGCACTATGTAGAGCTCTCAAGCAATCACTAGTGATAATATCAATAACGATCAATATCAAAACATGTCTCCTGATGTTGGTCCGATGAGGTCATCTTAGTGATAATATCAATAAAGGTAAATCACTTTACTGTCAAAATTGATTTGCAACTTAGGTTCATTTACATTAACATATAATTGTATGCTTGAGGTTTTGTGATACAGATACATGTGTAGCAAAACGTTCTATTTACGAACAAAGGTTTCATAGTTTATTATTCAAACACAAACATTTGTATATGAGTAAACTTATATGTTATACATGGGTCAGCAAATACTGATGTTTATGGCTTACTACAATGTGTTTGCACTGCGATGTGTTTGTGTAGAGGCTTTGGAAACCACCAATTTCCCGATCTGGACGAGTCGTTCACCGTATCTAATCTACTACACGCATAGGTATTTTCCACTTGATTTTGGAAACTACCAATTTCAATGTTTCGATTTTGGAAACGTATACTCATTTTGGCAAACTGAGCGCACTTCATGTATGCATCCATATTATGCCTTGCTACGTATCATAAAAAAGTTATACATAATACTACGTATCAGTTCATACTAGATTAGGGCAGCAAAAGTATCATAAAGTAGTCATACATAATACTACGTATCAGTTCATACCAGATCAGGGTAGCAAAAGTATCATAATGCAGCAGAAGTTAACTTAATACATACATATATAGACACCCAAAAAATGACATTATAGTAGCATTAGTTCATACCAGATCAGGGCTTTGTGGGGCTGTGAAACATCGAACAGATTCGTTAGGGCTTTGCGGCTGTGGGAGAGCCAGTCCGAAGTGAGCAACCGCATGTGATGGACCCGCAATATCAGGACAAGGGGTGTGATAGTTTGGCCCATCATATTCCTGATCAACTTCCAAATCTACTCACTTATCATTCCTCTACTTCACTGGGCCTTGGTTATCAACGTGTATGTCATGAGTGACTTCAGGAATTAAGCTTGGCAAGGGGGTAGCAAAGCAGCTTCATGTATAATTGCGTCAAGTCTTTCATCAGAATCCATTTCCACTATGTGATCACACAAACATGGAACCACATGTTTCTCCTTATTGCTCACAAGAAGAAGTTCAAGCCTTGTTCTAGGATGAGCATGGGTATAGCGCTGAACCTTAATGAGGTGAACCTTGTTATTGAATTAAGCAGCAAAAGTATTGATAGAGCCAATGCCTTCATAAAATTGCATTTTTAGATAGAAAGATCTATGATCATAATTATACCAGTTACAGTCGCCAATTGCAAGCACACGTCCCATTGGCTTCATTATTTCTTCAACAGCAGGAACATTATTCTTTAGGAACTCGGGAAAGCCACCAACTTTAGTCATACTTCTAACGCTGGTTCAGGCTCAAATTCTCCATCAAACCATGCTTGCATGTAAATAGCAATTCCAATTTTTGTTAAAACTTTCAACGTTAGTACATGATCACGCTTACTGTAAGATGGGCATGATACTAGAAAAGAGTTATTGGGTACGAATTATGATTCAGAGTCACCTGAAGCGTATGATGCACAGCTTCAACATTCCAATGTCCTTTAAGAACAGTGGCAGTGATGTATAGCGACGAGTCCTCCACTGAAATTTTTTTTTTTTTTTGAAACTTTCGAAGCTTGGGGTTTAGGGGATATGGAAATGATGTTCTGAAGCTCGAAAGGTTATGCGAGGGATCCACTGTATGGTGTCACAAAATATGCGAACTGGAAATGTTATGCACGGAAGACGAAGCATACTTAGTTCTGAGGTGGCACGAGTGACCAATGGTGAATGGTCAATTTTTATAATTGTATGCATAAGATTTATAAGTTCAGATGGCCAGATGGTTAATTGCTATGATATATTTTATGATATACATGCACAGATGCACTTATCAAATAACTTGTGAAAATCATCAAATTGCAGGATCTGAAATGACGAGGAGAGATACATCCGGCAAGTGGAGGACCTGAAATGACGTGGAAAGATACAGTTTCTGGTTCATGGCATTGTTACTTTGTATAATGAATTCGATCAGGTTTGCGTTGGCACTTGTATTGAAGGTGTTATGTGTTGGCACTTGTGGTATGTAGAATATTTGAATTGTACTTTTAAATTATGTATTTGATTGTATGTGTTATATTTGAAGAATTAGTATGGTATGTGGAATATTTTGGATGGTTTGAATGTGATGATGAATGTTTTGGATGTGTTTCTTCTATGTACGAAACTGGTATTGCAAAATTTATAATTAAAGCGTTGTATTTGCCTTCTTTAACTATTGCATTTGTTTTTTTTTCTGATCTTGTATTTCAAGATAATGGTGTTGCATTCCATAGTACAGTGGTGTCGCATTACATAAAATAGTTGTAATTCCACATGACATGTAGACCCCACAATTGACGTGGCATGTGACACGTGGAGAGATGACGTGTCGTGTGACACGTAAGCAGCTGATGTGGCCCCGCTATCGTGACCCGGTAGTCAGGCTCTAGATGAATATTGTTGCATAACGTCCAAATAGTATTGCATTACGTCTATAATGCAACACTTTCTTTCCGTGGCAGTAGATGGGCAAAAGCGTTGCCTTAGAGGGTTAAGGCAACGACTGTGGATGTCACACCCTTCTGGTGTTGCCTATTTGAAAAAGGGTAAAATGCAACGCTTTTTCGATCTAAGGCCACATAAAATTTGTGTCGAATTTGCCCACTTTTTTAGTAGTGACGGGATGAATCAATAGAAATAGAATAACCTGAGTCATCATGAAACACAGCCCCTAAAGTCGCTCTATCACCAGGTCGAGAGGACAAAGTGCTGTGGCCATAGGTGACTAGACAATCACTGCCTTACGCATTTTGCTATAACACCTCAAAACAATTGCATGGATCAGAGTCTACATTTAGTAACACTAGTGGTTACGTCTCTATCACCCGTAGACCTTAGGCAATCACTGCCCTACGAATTACGTCATGTGGACCGCAAATACACAATGGTTGCGTCTGCATCCCCTAGGAAACATCCGTACCCATAGGCCTTCGCAGCCCTGCAGATTTCACCATTGTAAATGACCATAGATCGCAGCAGACACAATGGTTACGCCTGATTCTCCCAGGAAACATCCGTAGGCCTTCACGACCCTACAAATTTTGCTATGCGGTCGAGTTTAAAGGAAAACTCATGAGTATTACGTCCGCACAACCACAATCAAAGAAATATCAATAAGAGTTCCTACCGAGTAGGTCCTCGATTTTCAATGGAAGGTATTTCCCATATCTTCGATTTGAAATCACATGATACTGTATATAATATTCATTTTACATCGCATATATCATACATATATAAAATTTCATTTACATAAGATTTATCAAATCATGTTCATATGTCATTCTTTTGCTGATTCCATTATATATAAGATTTCATTTCATAACAATTACCTTCCAAATCAGTAGTTTTGAATTCACTACATTCTTATATAAATCTTTCATATAAAGGATTCGAAAACATTCATATCAAATATCCAAAATCGATTATTATCGAAATTCCATTTCAATACCAGATTCAGTTTTGATTTAGATATTTTATATCATTTCAAATTCATATTTACAACACAATTCATCATCGAAACTTCAATTTCAATTTAGATTACATGTCGCGAATATGATTATTCAGCTAAATCTTTGCATTCGATCATTTCAGACTTAAATTGCTCAGATCGGAAAGATACTTTTATCTTCAAAATAGTTAAGTTAAATTTAAAATACTTTCAGTAAAATAATAAGCCTGATATAAAATAGGTTTGAATTAAAATAAATTAGTTTTGGTATAAAATAGTTTAAATAAACTAAATATGTTTTCCATAGAATAGTTGAATAAGATAGCTAAGTTTATATTCAAAATAGTTTAAATAACGTAAATAATTAAATTTTATAGTTTAGGAAAAATAATGTAAATTTATAAATTATTGGTAAAGCAAAAATACTAACTTCAAGAGATAATCCAATCGAATTAATTTATCCAAAATTCTAATGCTAATTCAGCTTTAATTTCATGATATGGTTTCAAAAATCATTTCTCAAATCGAACATTATTCACAAAAGATACTCTTTCAAAAGATTCCGAAATTAGCTTATAATTCATACATTTGAATTTGTACGAAATAACATTCTCAAAATGTTTCCTAGTCAAAATATTTCTAACACATTTCATATAAGTTGGATTCAATATATTTCAAAACAATTAAAATTTTTGTTTTAATCCATTTTAATTATCCTTTACATCTCATTTTCAATACTTCCATCCATTAACATAGTATAAAATCATTACTCCGAAAATTCAATTGCCAATTATTGTCATAATTCAACATTCAAATATTTGTTTCAAATCCAAACTATGTCATTAATCCAAATTTATTTTAGATTTTTTTCCGATGCAAGGTCAATAAAAGGGTACAAGGACATGAATTGAGAAGTAACGAAAGCTCAAACATGAATAAAACAAGCGTGGGCAGGTCAAACAACAACAAGTAAAGCTGAGTGAATGAATCAAAATGAACAAAGAAACTATTTATTCTCAAGGCTAAGGGGGTAAATGATGCAACTATGAAATTTCTTTAATTAATTCACTTTAGTTCAAATTTCAAAATATTCACACTTGTCATAAAATTTAATGCTCATTTACTTTTCTTTGATTTTATTCAAGTTACTTTCTTTTTTATTTTCAATTTAATTCTAACATTTGCTTGTCGCTATAAAATTTTAAAGTTCACATTTTTTTTCAGTTTCATCAGTCACTATTCAATTTACAATTTAATTTTAAAACATTCATTTGCAAATTCATTTTACATTTCACAAACAAAGATATACTATATTTAAAATTCTCACATAAACATGCAAAAGGCACTACTATTTATTAAACTTTTATCAAAATGACTTAAGTATTTCTCGACGTTTCAATCAGAATCATATGATTATCCCACTTTCGAAACTTGAAAATAAAAACTGATAATGTTGCAACAATCATTAGAATCATCTTCAAGCAACTACAGTGTGATTCATATCTATCTAGTATGTATAAGACTTTTCTATATACGTTAGCTAGGTGTATATACAAAATCTTACATACTCAATAGTTCAATGGTGATGTCAAACAAAATACTCATATTCTTTTTATAAAATACACCATTTCCAAAGACAAGACGATATATTTCTAAATAATTTATGTATTCGAAATAATTTATTAGTTTGAAAATAATTTGTTTCAAAAATTATTATTTTCAAATAAAACACCACGCCTTGGCTGCGCTACTCTTTCAAAATAGTAGTTTCATAATAATTTATATTTCAAATTACGTTCCCTCAATAGTAATTTCTAGTAACGGGTTCTCACTAAACCACATAAGCTAAGCTTTGTGTAATCCAAAGCTCTGATACATACTGTAACGACCTGGCTTTTTGACTGCTTCAAATCAGTAATTAAACCAACTCGAAACGTTCAAAACAACAAATTATTGTTTAGCTTACGGGGTATAAACAAAACCAGACACAGAAATCATATGTTAAATAAATTATAATATTTCACAATGGAAGCATTTTGCAAAAAAATTCAGAGTTGTGCAATAATTTTTTACACAGCAGAATTACATGGCTTTTAAATAAAATAAAATTTGTAGAAATTGTCGAACCAGTGCGGACGTCTTCGCCACTCACTAACTTCAATAACGGAAGTCTTTAATTCTGCAATACTCAGATCTGACCCGAGCGTTTCATACAAAACATAAAAGACTTGAGCCAGGACTTATGTATTCTTGCATTAGACAAACCAAATCAGAAATTGGAAGTGCGGTAATTTTAAATCAAATACAAGAAAAATCTAACTACTTAAAATTTCAAATTTTTATTCCTTTCAATGATAATACTTTCAAATTAATCTAGTTTATCTCAACATTTTTTTATATAAAATTACATTCGTTTTCTTGACATAGTTATATTCAAAGATTTAAACAACATCTTTTAAAACCAGGTTAATTCAAATTCATTTAAACAAAATAATTCAAATCCTTTTTTATAATACAGACACTTTAGATAAATTCAAATCCAGCTTAAGGCACTTCAAAAATATCTAGAATTTAGTTAAACTAATTTAAATTTCCAATTAACCTAAAACAAGTTTAAATGTCAATTTTTAATTAAATTGACTTTAAATTCCAAATTAAGTTTCAAATTATATTTCAACAAAATTACATTAAAAATTCCGTGTTATCAAATTCAAATTTATATAATTTGATTTAAATTAATATAAACAAATGAGCCCATATATCATTCAACCTCAACTCGGGTCTCCAAGTCCAAGTGTGTTATATAACCATTTATAGCCAACATCATATCGATAATCAATGTTATAATGGCAGCAATCAATCAAGTCAACATAAAATCAAGATATGAGCCAACATACAACATAACAAACATATTTCAATGTGTTTGACTATCAACATTGTTTAATTTTAATATTAAATTAAAATTCAATTCAATGAATTTCAGATTCTTGAAATTTAATATATTTCAATTCGATACCGAATGTCGATAAATTTAATTCAAATAAAATTCCCAATTCCCATTGAAATGGCAATAATATTCATTTAATTTATTTTAAATTTCAAATGATAAATTTCAATTCAAATTAATTTAACTATCAACAACGTTATTAATCACATCAAAATGGATTGCCTCTAAGGTATAAACTTTAACAAATAAACCATTTATAACATATGTTTTGAGAATATTATTTATATTTATATGATTTTTCATTGGATTATAATAAATTATATTTGAATAAATAATAAAAGTCAAAGTATAGATAAAATAAATAGCACTTATTATTGGGAAGTTCTTACAGAAAGTAATTGCATATAATCTGTTATGTTCTTCCTCTATTATTAAAGAATTTTGTCTAAATTTTTAGATAATAGATTTGATATTTGAATAGCCATCAATACAAGCATAAGTTATGTTGTTAATAATTATTTTTGAATATTTGCATGTTGTTATATCGATGTCTTTGATAAAATTTGTGTTATGAATGAATTAGTTTACGAAAATTAAGAGAATGAACTACTGTTAAAATACTTGAACTCTGAAAGTGGGACAGGTATAAATACCAGTCGAAACATTACGTTTATACTTGAAATCAATTTGAAATATAAAGGACTATAATTTTGATCTATCATCTCTTGTTATATATAAACTAAGTGGATAGTTTGAAAAGGTACATAAACTGATTATTTAGTAATATATAAATTTCTAAAATTTTGTATCCTTCCTCTTTGGTGACGAAATTTTTTGAATGTGGGAGAATGTAACGGTCGTAAAATTACCGTTTAGAAATACATTGAAAATTTAATTTATAAGGAATTTTTGGATTTGATTTTCGAATTCATATATTTGAGAAACATATGTTTAATATGAATATGAGGAATTCAAATGAGAATTTAAATCAGAAATTTATTTATTTTGAATTTTTACATTAAATCATTCTATAAAATTAACGATGAAATGTTAATTCTTTTAATACAAATCATTGTATACGAAATTAATTTAGAGAATTTAATAATGAATATGTCGACGTTCGTTTCATCGAATTCCAAATTCGATAGCTCCGTTTAAATCAATTTATAAGATCAATTTACGATAGCAGCAATCGATATTGCATAAATAACGAATTTCCATAAGACATTAAAGTTATCAGTTTCACAGTGCTATAATGTTTGTATCGATGCACTGATCACAACAGTATTTTAATCTGTGGGTTTAGATATTCAATTTGATTTTTTACCTGGTAAATGGGATCTTCTTGGGGATCGCGTTGATGGTTACACTCACGATATATTTTCACTTTGTTTATGGCTTCTCATAAACATTGTTATTTTCGTTTATTCACATTGCCGCTCCACCTTCTTTCTCTTCAGGTATCTTCTTCCTCTTTCATGTTAATAAAAAATGTAAAAGTTTGCAAAACTCTATAACGTGAAACCACACTGGACTGTCGTCGACCACCGCCTGCAAACTCCTCCACCTAAGCCTCTTCCACCCTACCTCTCCACCCAGCTTGCATCCGCCTTTGACTCGACCACCTCCTCTCTTTCCGCTCCTGATCACTACCTGAACTCGTGCCTCTGCCAGAATTGACCCACATCAGGCTACCACACCCGGAACCGTACCCACTACAACTCTATCATCACCAGCAAATCGAGGCAACCTAGAGGTTGACCCCAGACCCGCCTACATTGCCTCATGCAAGCAGCCCCGACCATGTCCTGAGATCCAACACCAAAACCCTCCATACCTTGTCGTCCACCATATAGTAGTTCGCTGGCTTTATCCTCCATCTTACCATCCTCGATCCTACTCGTCAAAAGCCCTATGTGTTACAACTGCATGGGTGAGATTTATTTTAGCTACCTTAAATTTTTTATTTTAAGCTCGCAAAACTAATAAAGCTCTTATCCTGTGTTGAATATATATCTTTTGGGCTATAAACCGAGTAATATGCATATAGCCAAAGATTGTGGAAGTTGCTTGTATGTCTCACTGCATGGACCAGATAGGAATACGTAAACGTTGAAAGGAAATTTTGGAAAGCACAGAGGAAAGATGATTTGGTTCCTATTCTAGGATAAGCTGGATCTGAGTTACAAAAATAGTTAGTTGAGTGTCTCCATCATTTTCTTCGTTGGTGCTGTTTTAGATTCATATCGGAGCGGGAGCATAACAGTATCTATATCCGAGTTTCCATGTCCGTCAATGTCGTGTTCACATCCAAGTCGAGGTGAGTTTTTACGCACTCACACTTAACAAACGTTTTCATGTAAATTAATAAATTAAATATATCGTATTTATATGTTCTTTGAATTTAATCGACACGTAAATTGTTTGATTGCAAATTGAATGGTTGGATCTTTTGTGCACACGTTGATATGATATACACACATCATATGTACGAACATGCGTAGGAGATTTATATTTAATATATGATGCTACACCCATGTTTATGATATTTGGTTATATTATATATGTTATAATTGACCGTTATGATTTTAGTTAATTCTCCGTCAGTGTCGAACATATTTTGACATGTTCTCTTGTGACACTAGAAAGAGTTGAAATGATATATAATCGAATTAAATTATAAATATTTCGCTTGGCCTAGGTAGAAAATATAATTATAAACACCGTTGGTCAACATGAATTGTTTTATAATCTGAAATTGGTTTGAAATTTAATAATGAATTATTTAAATTCAACAGAAATGGTTTTAAGCATTTATTTGCTAATCGACTTGATTTGTTACTAAATTGAGATTTTATGAATTATATGATAAATTATTCATAATTTTTTTTAAATAGATTTATTCACTGAAATCGATTATTGAAATTTAGATATAAACAAACTGAAATTGAGAAATTGAATATTTAAATGTAACGAATATAACGGAAGTTGTTAATGTGAAACAAAATGTGAATTTGATTTGGTATCATGGATTACAAATTTTATGAGATTTTGTAAAGTTGTTTCTAAATTGGAATTTAATTTTAAATTTATTGATGTCTAATTTAAATTGATTTTTGGATTTGGTATTTATCAAATTTAAATTGATCTTTAAAAAGGAAAATTTTGGCTAATTTGAAGTTAATAGATCTTGTCAAATGAAACCAAGTAGTGGATCAAATTCTATTTTGAAATGAATCGTTGAAATGATGACTTGTATTTGGAAATTAGAATTTTCAATTCGACGTGAAATATGAGATGTTACAGATGTATGATTTAAGTTGTTAAATGAAATCGACAAATGAAATTTCACTTAATTTTTGAAATTTGAAGTCTTAAAGTGAATGTACGATTTAATTGGGTTTTATTGAATCTGGATTACTTAAAGTGTTAAATCTAAGAGTTGGGATTTAGACCAATATAATGAAATTGGCTAAGTGTTGTAATCAGTATAATAGAAATTGATTTGAAAGTCGAAATATATTGAAACCTATTTAATGAAATATGTAATGAACCGAGATTTTCGACCTTGAAAATCAACCCAAACCCATGTTGACTATCCAAGCATCTTAAATTCCAGATCATTAATAAAAAGAAGTTAGAGGGTGGGAAATAGAAAGAAAGAAAATTACAATAGAAGAAGAAGAAGAACACAATAGAGTAAACACGAATCTCACAGCGAAACGAATAAAATATATTATAATAATACTTTGGAAATATAGCTTGTAACAATATATACATACCATTATCACATAACATCACAACCGAAATAAACTCTCTCTCTATATATATCTAGTGTTGAAGCCTCCTGCTCCAAGCTCCGCCAAGTATATCTGACAAATCCCGACTACTTGACTGCCCGTACAAATTTTGGCACCCAAGAGTTTAGGGAAACAAAACAGAATAAACTATGGGTCAGTCATGTGACTGGAGTGAGTAAACTCCAAACAGTTGGTTTAACTTTTCCAAATCCTTTTCAAAAGCAACGATAATCATAAGACCGATCCACACATAAATACGGATGATTTTTACCTTACAATAACCCAAAACATTTCTTAAGATTGATATTTTCTGATATTATAATAATGCCAAAATCAAGTAGAACGCTTTCATTTCATGCTCTACATATATAATATACAATCAAAAACCACGGGCTCTTATTGGGTAATGGATTCCAACTATGACAAGGTATGGAACCACCTTCGGATCAGTGTACTCTAGAAGTGATACACTGGAGTTCAACAAGAACATCTTGTAACTCGGCCACACATGACTGGCCATTTATTTCGCTTGAATGTTCCGAATATATTATCACCTTACGGTTGGTATACCAACATAACTGTTCCTAGGAGATACAGAATTGAAAGAAGTAACAAATATGAATATTCTCTAGATGGTGACAATATACCCTAATTGGGTGCGACTCACTTAGCCATGCTGCCTGCCCGATTTTTGTTATTTCTCGGTTGATGAGGCTGGAGGTCATAATGTACTATTATACCGATCCCATCTATATTTACTTTGAGTGTCATCTTGTCATACCCGTTAAATCACAAATTGATTTCCCTAAAAATACCATGGGTATAAGCTAAGAGAAACGAATTCCTCTACCACCAGCGTAAATATGTTTGAAACGATCAACTTACGCGATCTATCAGATATACTCTGTCAGACATTCGTCCATTCAAGTTGTCCTGGGACTGGACAACCCGAAGGAATTATTCTATAAATCCATCTTAGGAAATTTTTACCTAGGGTCGCCAGAATAACCCTTCTATAAACTCCGTCTTCAATTGTCTTCGATCTATTTGATTCGAAACGATAATACCCATACAGAGTTGTTTTCAGATAATAAATCTGATCCCGGTCTCTCCGTAATGACAACGGAAATGGTCAAAAACTTTGATACTCGGTGATTTAACTATCAAAGAAAAACATGTGTACAAACAACGGTTGTATTCCCAAATGGAAATTTACCGATCAATCATCATTTCATTCCCCAATTTCCCTTTAATATCTTTACCCAAATGTATTTCTCTAACTCATTTAGCTTCTCACGTTTCTTCGGAAAACGTTTCCCACTATTTTAAACAATTTATTTTCTATACTTAGAAAATATCTCTTTTTAACATCGGGAATCTACTCCATATATATACAACTCTTATTTACTATATTTAGAAAATATACGTTATTAACATCGGAAAACATTTGCATTTGCTTATTCACGCATCGTTATTCTTTCCCATCATCGGCCCTTAATTGTAAACTAATAAGAGAACAACTCTCTAAGCATCAACCTCGAAGGCCGAAACCGACATCCGATCGATACTCAAACAGCTATTCAACTTAACCAATTTCTAGTCCGGTTCTAATTTTCATTGACTCCATTTCTATATTTCTTATTTAGAAAACTATTTACACAACTCTCGTGTTCAGTTTACGAATCTACTTCGTTACGGAAATCTTTGATTATAACGATGACATTATAATCTCTGCCTTTGAAATATTTAATTTCAAAGTATAACTTTTATTATTTATTTTATATAAATAATAAATAAATAAATAAATAATCTTCATCTAAAAACGAAAAGTAAATATTGCTTTCCTGGATTTGATATAATCGAATTTCAACTCATAACTCCCATACGAATAATCTATATTCGATTAATGTTTCGAACCTTGGAATAAACTCACTATTAACGGTCAACCCAAATTTCTAAATTTACATTTGAATTTATCACTTCCAGCATTTACCAATTTCCTTTTATCACCATTATGATTTGCAAAACGTTTGCTTCTACATTATTCACTTTAAAATGTGAATATTATTTATTTACAGAAATATGGACTCATTTTATTAAATTAAATCTTGATCTAAACAAAAAATATCATTTCAGTTTAAGATCCCACTTATTTTGTTATTTTATAAGCTCATATTTCATTTCATAAACTCATTTTATAAGTTGTAACCAGGATGAGACCCATGCTTCGCACACAGTAGGTTGGTGGTGCCTACCGAATTTAAGTTATAATTTAAATCTCGATTTCCTATTCGATATTAAATCCAAATATTTATTTATCTCGTCAAATCCTCAAATTTCATTTTTATATATAACTTATAAGAATAAATTGTCTTTATGTTATTCGACATAGTCGAATTATAATTATAGATCCTTACGGATTTCTTTCAATCCTATTTCATTTTGAACATCGAAATACTACCATCGCTTTCCTTTGAAAACAAATCCCAATTCCCTTTTAGTTTATTCTTAGATTTATATTCTAAATTTATTTAATAGCCATTATTTCATCCTATTTAAACATTGTTAATAAATCAAATCACTTGTTTTAATATAATTAAAAACAACTTATTATATTCTAGCCCAATCGAAATTTCATTTCTAATTTAAATAGATTATCTTTTTTTTAAACAACAATTTCTTTTTCCATATATATGAATATGGTTTACGGTTTTTAAATGCAAATTATTTCAGGTCAATGTTATTCAAACATCTCAATCACACAATAATCAATCGCAGATTATTTATCACATCATATAATACAATATATGAAAAACAACAATAATTGTTGAGGAATCCAGTCAGATTCCTCCAACCATTTCCCGGCATCCACAGATGTTAATCAACATTAATTTCATATCAATATATGAAATAGTAAAATAAATAGAATCGATATTTAACTAACGATTATATATATATATATAAACGTGTTTGTAATTTCAAACAATTAATAAGCAAATCATTCAAACAACCATCACACACAACATTCAATCATTTTTATCAATATTAAATAGCGTTTATAAAATTTATAAAACCAGGCAGAGTTAGTGAGATTACTCACTTTGGTCATTAATCATTAAAGATGACCAACGCTCGTTGGTTCAGATCAGGCATTTTGTTTCGCCTTAAATTGAGACAAGTTCCGAATCAATCCAAACAGGTTCCATGGTGTAGTATTCTTTTTTACAACCTCAACGGAACCTGTTTCATTTGATTTCATTCACGTATGAATAATTACTCTTAATATAAGTTAATATGATATTAAATTAAATTAAACTTTAATTTAACTAAATTACGGGTCTTACTTCCTTTTGTTTCAGCCCAGTAACCACGCAACCAACCCGCTAGCACACTGTAGCTATTTCTTCCCCTTTTGTAAACATCCGCTCCATATTCCCCATGCTGTCGTTACCAACCTTTGAACCGCACGTTCCATCCTTCACAAGCACATTAGTTGGTAGTGTCATATGAGCCATAGCATAAATCATTACGAGCACCATAAAGCCAATAATAAAATCCAATCATATAGTTGGATCCTCAATTGCAGAAATATTATACGCCAAATTACGCAAATAACACAAACCAGCATAAACCTTGATCTACATCATTGGTGCTTTTCTCAACACTTTAGAAAAGCTCTCTATCAAACTGGCTACCATTCTTCTCTTCTCCGATTATAGAACATTCTCCGGACAAAAGCTCTCTGCCACCTCCAAAGGTTTACACGCACCAAACCCATGCCGAAAGATTTTTGCTCCTCGTCCTTGCTTTCATACATGTGAAGTCACGTAAACCACATTCTAACATCCATCTCGCAAACACCATTGAAATAGTCTGCACCTCCTCCATCCATTTCCGCACCACAATCCTTCAACATGCTCATGCCATTGCCATCTCTTATAACAAAAGACCATTGCTCTCTAATGTCTCCAGCTTCACAAATACAAACGCAACTCGTTCTGTGCATGCACGCCAATCCTGATCTTCAGTTCACTTCAACCATGTATTTTCTGAAAACGTCCCCTTTGCTGCTGCTGCCAATTGCCAACACAACCATCTGCTCGCCCATCCTCCCCTTTTCGCGACTTCACAATGCAGTGGGCGGCAGTGCGAACTCAACAGGCCTCAAAGCCCTAGGCTAGGTGTTGTTCATTTCGAACAACATGACCTCACGTGGAATATGAGCGTGCCTAGGTATTTATACAGTTTCGAATTTTAGAGCTACCGACTTCTCTTTTTAGTTGAGTAAAGGATTTAAGGTGGAGTATTGCGTTTGATTTTGTACTATTTTCGAAATTCACGGTTGTGAATTGCTGAAGAAAAAAAAGAAAATGAGGACAGTGCTCCTATATTTATAATGAACGTGAGTCTTGCAGAGGATGCTTGACCAAACTTAAGAACTAAGTAACTTAGGGGGTCATATGTAGGCTTGCAGCTCGATTTAACAATGAAGGCAGGATCTCGAGTTAAAGGAGGTAGGGTAGGAAATAGTAACAGAGACCTGCGTTTTCAAAAGGGATGGGATAGGGTATGGGACTTAGGAGCTAAGGGCCTTATATTTAAATCATTTTATTCTACTTTATTTTTTATACTAGTACAAGTAATATTGATGGAGAAGTGATCCAATAACAATGCAGTGGGGTTACTTTGGGATGAAGTCTTTGGTGCGAATGACCTGACGTTACAAGTTTACATATCCCATTTCCTCTTTCATTGAATTTTACAATTTTAAAGAAATAAATTCAAGTCAAATTTATATAAATAGATAGTTACGTTTAGTTCCTACAATTGAAGTAAAATCCATTTTGATTTGCAATTTCTTTATTTTTATTAATTTTCGTTAATCACATTAAATTAGAATTAATGTCCAGATAAGCATGCACTAAATATGTATATATGACACAAGCAAGAGACTAACGAAGATTCCTTAAAGTTCTAAGTAGATTTAAAGAGTTTCAATAAAGCTTCTCACTGCCAAATAAATGTTCATTTAAAACCAAATGGAATTCAATCTATCACAATTTAGTTTGTATGAAAAATGCAGGCCTTTCACTTTGTAAACATCGGTGGTTCTCCAACTTGTAACTCATAAGTTTTTCCTCTCTTGATGTATAAATATTGTTCTTTCATAAATATAAGTTCTTACCTGCAAACTTAAATGAAGTACAAATCATGAATCCATGATGCTTATGTTCGAAGCATATGTTATTTTATGATTTTGATGACATTATAATGTGCTGTGCAAACCAAGTCAAAAGATACAAGTACATTTCTTTGGGCATTGTCTAGAGTAGGTAAAATAGTGTACTAAATTTAGATTTTAACTATATACATACATTAGATTTTAGGGTACCATGCCACACAGATCTTTATCATTTTAAGGTCTGCTATCAACAAAAATTAAAATACCGTTGAGACGAGAAATGTGCCACGATCCCAAAAATATAATAATATAGACTAGTTAACTCATTTTGTGAAACCCCACAACGCTGATATAGGGTGCAAAATACTCCAAACAAAAAGTGGCTTATTTTCCAAATTAAAAAATACAGTAAAATTCTAAAAATTAAATTATAACTACGCCTCAAATATCTTGTCCAAATCGAAACCAATAATTAATTAAAATTAAATATGTCGTTATGGTTTGTAAACGATTCCATAGCGACTATTGGAAAATCTGATTTGTACATAACTTACAATCTATATGACGAAATCTCGATTTCTCACCTCCATTAGAAAAATACAGTTCAACAGATTTGAATATTTCTTGTTTCGAGGAAATCAGACTTAAAACGAGCCATGTACACTCAATTGAAGTTCAAATCGTAATATTACGAACTACCGCAACATTTCGAGCTCGATTATAATTATATTATAATTATTAAGTTCAAATGGGATCTTGGGGACCGCGATGATGGTTACACTCACGATATATTTTCACTTTGTTTATGGCTTCTCATAAACATTGTTCTTTTCGTTTATTCACATCTGCCGCTCCACCTTTTCTCTCTTCATGTATCTTCTTCCTCTTTCATGTTAATAAAAAATGTAAAAGTTTGCAAAACTCTATAACGTGAAACCGCACTGGACTGTCGCCTATCACCGCCTGCAAACTCCTCCACCTAAGCCTCTTCCACCCTACCTCTCTACCCAGCTTGCACCCACCATTGACTCGACCACCTCCTCTCTTTCCGCACCTGATCACTACCTCAACTCGCGCCTCTGCCTAAACTGACGCACATCAGGCTACCACACCCGGAACCGTACCCACTACAACTCTGTCATCACCAGGAAATCGAGGCAACGTAAAGGTTGAACCCAGACCCGCCTACATTGCCTCACCCAAGCAACCCCGACCATGTCCTGAGATCCAACACCAAAACCCTCCATACCTTGCCCTCCACCATATAGTAGTTCGCTGGCTTTATCCTCCATCTTACCATCCTCGATCCTAGTCGTTAAAAGCCCCATGTGTAAAAACTGCATGGGTGAGATTTATTTTAGCTACCTTAAATTTTTTATTTTAAGCTCGCAAAACTAATAAAGCTCTAATCCTGTGTTGAATATATATCTTTTGGGCTATAAACCGAGTAATATGCGTATAGCTGAAGATTGTGTAAGTTGCTTGTATGTCTCACTGCATGGACCGGATAGGAATACGTAAACGTTCAAAGGAAATTTTGGAAATCGCGGAGGCAAGATGATTTGGTTCCTATTCTAGGATAAGCTGGATCTAAGTTACAAAAATAGTTAGTTGAGTGTCTCCATCATTTTCTCCACTGGTGCTGTTTTAGATTCATATCGAAGTGGGAACATAATAGTATCTATATCCGAGTTTCCATGTCCGTCAATGTCGTGTTCACATCCAAGTCGAGGTGAGTTTTTACGCACTCACACTTAACAAACGTTTTCATGTAAATTTATAAATTAAATATATTGTATTTATATGTTGTTTGAATTTAACCGACACGTAAATTATTTGATTGCAAATTGAATGGTTGGATCTTTTGTGCACACGCTTATATGATATATACACATCATATGTACGAACACGTGTAGGAGATTTATATTTAATATATGATGCTACACCCATGTTTACGATATTTGGTTATATTATATATGTTATAATTGACCGTTGTGATTTTAGTTAATTCTCCGTTAGTGTCGAACATATTTTGACATATTCTCTTGTGACACTAGAAAGAGTTGAAATGATATATACTCGAATTAAATTATAAATATTTCGCTTGGCCTAGGTAGAAAATATAATTATAAACACCGTTGGTCAACATGAATTGTTTTATGATCTGAAATTGGTTTGAAATTTAATAATGAATTATTTAAATTTAGTAGAAATGGTTTTAAGCATTTATTTGCTAATTGACTTGATTTGTTACTAAATTGAGATTTTATGAATTATATGATAAATTATACATAATTTTTTTTGAATAGATTTATTCACTAAAATCGATTTTTGAAATTTAGATTTTGTTTTTTGAGCAAACGGATATGTAGCGCGGGGCTACACAGCCGGTTAATTAATAGATAATAGTAGTTATCCAACTGACAAACCCAGTTGGTGGTCCAAAAAACAACCATCACCACAAAGTTTAAGATACATCATACAACGCACGTAGAGTATATTACGAATACAACTACAAAAGCATGCAGATCAAACTGTTAACCATCATAATTATACAAATACTACGCTGAAAAATAAAGAGGCATCATCAGTCATCACATAAGCTCCATGCTAGACGCTGTATCATTGCTATCAACAGAAGTAGCTGGAGAAGTAGCCACCGGCAGTGCAAACCTGAATATAGCAGCATGATTGACTCCAGAACCTAACGAGGACAAAAAAATATGAATGATGCGATGACAGATAGACATGATCGAACTAGCTTTGTTATTAAAAATCCTTGCATTTCTTTCTTTCCATATACACCAACTATAAACAGCCAGGAAGATATCAAGTACTGGACAAGAATCAGATTCCCAATGGTCAAAAAAAGAAGAAATGATGGGGATGAAACCAATTAAATGGGTACTTGCTGCAGCCCAAATTGGGTAGGTATAGTCACAGGAAAAGAAGAGATGATAAATGGATTCAGCATGAGAATTACAGAAAGGGCAGTTGGGGTCAGGAACCACATTGCGTTTGAAGAGCTTCTCTCTTGTATTGACCTTTTCATGAATCAAGCACCATTGGAAGAAGAGAATTCTTGGAGCCAGCTTGCATTTCCAAAGTCTTGAGAATTTAAACAATCTACCAGAAAAATTCAGGTACTTGTAACATGAAGAAACAGAAAAGCCTCTAGATGGAGAGAGAACCCAAACAAAATGATCATCCAAGTTATTTAGCTGAGTGTTGCTAATGAGTGCAAAGATATTTAGCAACTGAAAAAGAATACTACGATCAAATAGCGAACCTGGAACTAAGCTAACATAATCATCATTAAAAGCATCAGCAACAGAAAGCGAAGGGTTAGACTGAAGAGAAAAGAGTGAAGAAAAGGTAAGAGAGAGAGGTAACTGACCAAGCCAAATATCATGCCAAAATAAACAGGATGAACCACCCCCCCAAAGAGACATGAAACAGAAATTTAATACGAGGAAGACAAGATAGAATCCCATGCAAGAAGGGAGAGATTCTAGAGGAATGACGATGATGCAAAACAAGATGGGGGATTGAAGAAAAGTAGCGAGCTAAAATCCAATTTTTCCAAATGAAATTTCCAGGGCTTAGGAGTCTCCAAACCCATTTGGCCAACAAAGCAATATTAAAGTGGTAAAGGTCAAGAACACCAAGCCCCCCTTGATCAGAGTGTAGGCATACCGTCCTCCAGTTAATTAATTTCTTGATGTTATGACCATTCCAAAGAAATGAACTTCGAATTGAATCAATCTTACAAATTACCCATTTGGGGAGTTTATGAAAAGACATCAAATATGTAGGGATAGCGGAAAGCACAGATTTAACTAAAGTTACACGGCCCATAGATGATAATGAATTTGCTTTCCAAGCCGCTAATCTAGTTTCAATCTTATTGATAAGGGGAAGCCAATCATTTTTATGAAGCTTAGAGGGTCTGAGAGGTAAACCAAGGTAGGTCATTGGGAATTTTGCTACCTTGTAGTTGAGAGTAGAAGAAATCAAGTCACCAAGATGATCTGACTTACCAAGCATGTAAATAACACTTTTATTAAAATTAATGGAAAGACCAGATATCAGCTCGAATACATATAACAGGATTTTGAGGCACTGGATATGGTAAGGTTCAGGGGAAGAGAAAATAATAGTATCATCTGCAAATTGTAAATTGTTGATGCATAGGGGAGTATTTCGGAGAGAAATACCAGCCAAGTAACCATGTGAAGAGGCTTGTTTAACCATTTGATTAAACACATCAGCAACAAGCACAAAAAACAAAGGGGAAAGAGGATTGCCTTGTCTAAGCCCACATTTAGATTTGAAAAGGTTTCTAGAAGCACCATTTACAGAAATGTATGAGCAGCATGAATTAAGTATATTATCAATCCATGAACACCATTTATCTTAAAAAACCCTGTGTTTAAAAACATCCATGATAAAGGGCCAACTTACTGAATCAAATGCTTTGGAAAAATCCAGCTTAAGTAAAACACCAGGGGTAGATGAGTGATGACAGAAGGAGATTATTTTCTGAGTTGCAGCGATACAGTCATGAATGTTCCTCCCCAAAATGAAAGCAGATTGTTCTGGTCCAACAAGTGTGGCAATAACAGATTGAAGACGATTAGCCAACACCTTTGTGATGATTTTAAAAGTAGTATTTAGCAGGCTAATGGGACGGAAAGAAGATAAAGTGTTGGCCCCCGAATGTTTGGGAATGAGGATAATGTTGGCATAATTTAGTCTGGCAGTTGAAGTAGGGTCGTTATAAAATTCGTTGCACATGTCAATTATATCAAATTTGACCAAGGCCCAAAAATGCTTAAAGAAAACTGGGCCGAACCCATCAGGACTGGGGGCCTTATCATCCGACATATCCTTCAATGCAGCCCAAATTTCTGATTCAGAGAAAGGATGGTCAATGTGAATAGGCGCAGGGTTTGGATAAAGAAGATGCCATTCAACATCAGGTGAATTTGAGTGTGAACGACCAAGCTGAGATCGAAAGAAATCAGAAAAGAGAGAGAGGATGACATTTTGATCAGAGAAAGAGTGGCCATCTTTAATTATTTCCGAGATGAATGTTGATCTCCGTCTTCCATTAGCCATCCGGTGAAAATATGATGTATTCCTATCACCTTCCTCCAACCATTTGGCTTTGGATCTTTGCTTCCAACCAATTTCTTCTTGTTTCATCAGTCTATCCAACTCATCTTCTAAAGCACGTAAGTTATCATACTCAGCTTCAAGAAGTGGGCGCTGCTCTTCTAGAATGTTGATGTCAATAATTTTATTTTGAATAGAGGAGATGCGAGAACGAATAGAACCCCATAAGTTTTTAGCCCATGGTTTAATAATCTTTCTAAGGGCTCTCAATTTTAGGACAATCCATTGAGATGCTGATGCTACATTTAAGTTTTGAGACCAAATTGAATGAATAAAGTCATCAAACGAGGGTTCGAGTAGCCACAACCTTTCAAATCTAAAGGGACGTTTGATGCATATAGAAATATCAGAATTTAGCAGAATGGGGCAATGATCTGATATAACTGAAGCCAAACCATACACAACAGTCATAGGGAAAAGCTCGTCCCAAGCGCCATTATATAGAAAGCGGTCAAGTTTAGCCAACGATGGTGATGATCTATGGTTTGACCAAGTGAAGGAGCGGTTACTTATCGGTGGATCAATCAAGGAGCAGTCGAAAATGAAAGAATTGAAGTCTTCAGAGTCCTGGGATAGATTGCCTGAGTTTCTGTCATAAACAAATCTGGTAGTGTTGAAATCTCCACCAATCACCCAAGGGCCCAAGAATTGAGATGCGAGAGAGCAACATTCAGACCAGAGAAGAGATCTATCAGTTGCATCTTGAGGACCATAAATATTAGAGAAGAAGTAGATTTGGTTTGAGGGAATATGACGTAGTGCAACATGAAGTGCTGATTTATTTTGAATAGACCAACATAAAGACCAAATTGATTCATTCCAAGCTGTAATTAAACCTCCACATGTGTCAATTGCCTTAACAAAAGTCCAACCAGAAAGGAAGGAGCCCCCCACAAGTCTAAAGTGATATGGAGAAGGGTCATCAAGTTTAGTTTCTTGGAGAAAAAGAATGTCGACTTTTAAAGGAAGTAAAACCAAACTAATTGCATGGCATTTTGAGGGGTTGCCCAAGCCCCTAACATTCCATGAAACGATTTTCATTTGGCACCATTAATACGCTCAAGTTCCAAATCATGCATGGAAATATAGTGTGATTCACGTAAATTAACACCCATGCAACATGACATTTTTCCACATAGACTTTTATTAGCAGAAGAAAAAACAACAGGAGTAAATAAACTACCCGAGCCTTCAGGATGATCCACTCTATTCTTGATCCTTGCGCTACGCCTGACAATGACCGGCGAAAGAAACTGGGTCCAGTTCTCTTCTTCTGCGTTATGAGTAGCATCAGCCGGAAGGATTTGCTGGAGAGGGGGGATAGATTGAGGTGGCGACTGATTGTCTTGAGGGATCACGTTGGGAGGGGCAACTGATAGAGGGTCATCAATTTGGAGAGGGACAATTGGGAGGGGGATAGAGAACGGGAAGGGCATAGGGATATTTTGGAAAAGCATGTCAGTGTTGAAAAGGTGATTCATGTTCTGTTGAGGGGCTTGATCAACTTCGTGATCAACATCAGGTATGGCCATAGCAGACATATCATTTGGTGCGGCTTCAACATAATCCTCAAAGTTATCATGCATGCAGGGAATCGTTAGCTCTTCAACATTACCAATAAGTAAGGATTCGGGTTTAACTCCAGGGTGTTCATGGATGCAACGTTGGACTTTTATGAGATGTTTCTTCTTATTGATATTAACCACAAGGAAAGTAATCAGGTCAATCCCCTCAAAAAATTGAATTTTGATAAATAAGTTTCTGTGATCGAAGTGAGCCCATTCACAATCATCTAATGCTACAACTTTTCCCAAAGGACTAAGAATATTCATAACTGCAACAGAATTGTACCTTAGAAATTCTGGAAAACCCACCACCTTTGCCCATGATTCACACTCTAACACCGCTTCCGGTTCCCATTCAGCTTCAGACCAAGGCTCAAAGTATATAGATCCACCAGGCTTCGCAAAGAGTTTCCAGAACAAGACTTGGTTTTTAATCCATTCGTTTGGGCAAGAAACGATGAAGGAGTTGTTTCTATATATCCACATGGGCCAATCGTGATAATTGAAAGCATTAGATAGGATGAAGTGAAGCGATGTAATACTCCAACCACCAGAAATCACAGTTCCAACAATGTAGTTTGATGAATCTTCCATTACAAAGTGATTCATATTTTCAGTGCATAGTGTGGGAGTGATGGATGGGGAGGGAATAGGAGTTGGAGAGGGCGTGGATTGCCGACAGCTGGAACGATGTGGTCTTTTCTGGGTTCGATCAGATTGAGATGATGTACGAGGGACCCACGCAACAGAAGATGCATCATTCCAATGGACGCCTTTACGCACATGTTTTGAGGTGCCTCTTTGTATTCTTTTTTTGGGCAACGTGTACATAAATGGCCGTAGCCTGAACAAAAAAAAAACAAATTTTAGAATTCCTGCAGGCACTTGCCACGTGGCCTTTATCTGCACATTGAATACAGCGACGTTCGCTCTTCAGAAAATTGACCATATTCTGAATTGAAGAGA
Source organism: Allium sativum (assembly GCA_030737875.1). Taxonomy (NCBI): domain Eukaryota; kingdom Viridiplantae; phylum Streptophyta; class Magnoliopsida; order Asparagales; family Amaryllidaceae; genus Allium; species Allium sativum. The sequence goes on from CM060926.1 coordinate 330,761,829, forward strand.
AAGCAGGTAAAACAGATGATTTTTTCGCAATCCTGCGATCAGGTGGATCCAACGGTGGAGTTGATGCAACCTCAGCATAGGATTTTTTTGGCATATCATCTGAAAGATTTTTCAGAGCATCAAAACGATTGTTACAGGTAAAACCTTGAGTTGTTGGGTGACTTAAATTTTGTCGAGATGAGAATTTAGAAGCGGGAGGATAAACCGGACGATCGACAGGATAAGATGAGGCAAGAGGACGATGAGAGGAAGAAAGAGCAGGTTTTCGAAAAGCTGAGCGAGAAGAGTGAGGGTGATATGAAGAATGACGAGGAAGATGCGAGGAGAACAGAGGGCGAGAGCGGATGAAAGAAGGAGGACGATGAACCGAAGGGGGGGGAGGACGATGAGGCGGAGGAGGGGAAGGAAGGATAGGAGGACGGGGGTAGAACGCGGCACGATATTTAGCTGGGAAAGATCAATTTAAATTTAGATATAAACGAATTGAAATTGAGAAATTGAATATTTAATTATAACGAATATAACGGAAGATGTTAATGTGAAAAAAAATTGTGAATTTGATTCGGTATCGTGGATTACAAATTTTATAAGATTTTCTAAAGTTGTTTCTAAATTGGAATTTAATTTTAAATTTATTGATGTCTAATTTAAATAGATTTTTGGATTTGGAATTTATCAAATTTAAATTGATCTTTAAAAAGGAAAATTTTGGCTAATTTGAAGTTAACAGATCTTGTCAAATGAAACCAAGTTGTGAATCAAAATCTATTTTAAAATGAATAATTGAAATGATGACTTGTATTTGGAAATTAAAATTTTCAATTCGACGTGAAATATGAGATGTTACAAATGTATGATTTAAGTTGTTAAATGAAATCGACAAATGAAATTTCACTTAATTTTTGAAATTTTAAATCATAAAGTGAATGTAAGATTTAATTGGGTTTTATCGAATCTGGATTACTTAAAGTGTTAAGTCTAAGAGTTGGGATTTAGACCAATATAATGAAACTGGCTAAGTGTTGTAATCGGTATAATAGAAATTGATTTGAAAGTCGAACTATATTGAAACCTATTTAATGAAATATGTAACGAACCGAGATTTTCGACCCTGAAAATCAACCCAAACCCATGTTGACTATCCAAGCATCTTAAATACCAGATCATTAATAGAAATAAGTTAGAGGGTGAGAAATAGAAAGAAATAATATTACAATAGAAGAAGAAGAACACAATAGAGTAAATACGAATCTCACGGCGAAACGAATAAAATATATTATAATAATACTTTGGAAATACAGCTTGTAACAGTATATACATACCATTATCACATAACATCACAACGGAAATAAACTCTGTATATATATCTAGTGTTGAAGCCTCCTGCTCCAAGCTCCTCCAAGTATATATGAAAAATCCCAACTACTTGACTGCCCATACAAATTTGGGCAACCAAGAGTTTAGGGAAACTAAACAGAATAAACTCTGGGTCAGCCATGTGAACGGTGTGAGTAAACTCCAAACACTTGGTTTAACTTTTCCAAATCCTTTTCAAAAGCAACGATAATCGTAAGACCGATCCACACACAAATACAGATGGTTTTTACCTTACGATAACCCAAAATATTTCTTAAGATTGATATTTTCTGATATTATAATAATGTCAAAATCAAGTAGATATAAATCTAGTAGAACGCTTTCATTTTACGCTCTACATATATAATATACAATCAAAAACCGCGGGCTCTTATTGGGTAATGGATTCCAACTATGACAAGGTATGGAACCATCTTCCAATAAGTGTACTCTAGAAGTGATACACTGGAGTTCAACAAGAACATCTTATAACTTGGCCATACATACTGGCCATTCATTTCGCTTGAATGTTCCGAATATATTATCACCTTACGGTTGGTATACCAACATAACTGTTCCTAGGAGATACAGAATTGAAAGAAGTAACAAATATGAATATTCTCTAGATGGTGACAATAAACCCTAATTGGGTGCGACCCACTTAGCCATGCTGCCTGCCCGATTTTTGTTATTTCTCGGTTGATGAGGCTGGAGGTCATAACGTACTATTATACCGATCCCATCTATATTTACTTTGAATGCCACCTTGTCATACCCGTTAAATCACAAATTGATTTCCGCAAAAATACCATGGGTATAAGCTAAGAGAAACAAATTCCTCTACCACCAGCGTAAATATGTTTGAAACGATTAACTTACGCGATCTATCAGATATACTCTATTAGACAATCGTCCATTCAAGTTGTCCTTGGACTGGACAACCCGAAGTAATTATTCTGTAAATCCATCTTAGGATTTTTTTACCTAGGATCGTATCACGACCCGAACTTCCCCGGTAAGGAAATCCCGGATTGAATTGAGAACAACACACATCGGAACACAAACAGAAGAACATTTCATTGTATATTACAACAATTTCATCAGATTACAAGAATATACAGAGTATGAATAAATATTACACATTCGATAAATATCAGAAATTTAAATACATTACTACAGCGGAAAAATAATACAATACACAACTGGAAGTAATACACGGATACAGAGCTTTCCGAATATCGCCTCAGCTGTAAATCAGGATCCTGTGAATATAAATCTGCAAAACCAAAACTACTAGCTGCCTGTGCGGAAAATAGAGGCACCCAGAGTTTAGGTTAAAACAATAAACTCCAGGTCAGTCATGTGAACCGAGGTCCCATCACACAATGCAACAGCGCATATAACAATGAATACCAGTACATAAAACAATAGCGCAATGCTAAATAAAGAACAATGAAGCTATTATAAGACCCAGGTCCCATCACACAATGCAACACAAACCGGAGGATAGGGTTTTACCTTATAATAGCCAAAGAATGCTTGATACGCTAAATTTCATCTTTTATTACTATAAGTGTATAGTGTCAAAACAATTTCAATCATAAGTATCAATCATAGACGGCATAAGTGCCCCATACCACTATGTCGCCATATATAGGTTCTACAATCAAAACCGCAAGGGCACGTATTGGAAGCTGGATTTCCATCTGTGAACCGAGGCAAAAGATAGTCCTCTACCGATTCGAGACGCTCTAGCCCGTCCCTCAGGACCCAGACTCAGGTGGTCCCTTGGATCGTCAGGGCCGGTCCACCGATGTGGATTAAAATGCCTGAACACTGCGGTTCCCCGCCCTTTGGGGGCGTCAATGAGTCCAATGACTCCATCGACTCCACATAGTCACTTATATATCTGAGGCGCCTCGCAACCCAACAACCACATAAGTCAATCTCATCAGGGCGTGTCAAACCACTAACGCCACTTCTAGCTAGAAGGAAACGCATGTCCTCCCTGAGGTCCTTCTCCCGTTTCTGGTTCACAACCGGGGTGTGAGGCTCGCGAATCAACGCTACACAAAGCTATGCCACACAGGCCGTGCTTTGATCATCAACAACAATACTCTGCTTTTCAATAGAAGCCTTAATCATTTGCATCTTAGCATGCCACGCAGGCAAACCACTCCATGCAACCAATATCTATCAATCACATAGAATGATATCCAATGTCAGACACACAGTCCATTTACAAGTCCGTTCTGGGTTTGAACGAAACCGGAGGCACCTTGTACCTCGCATATCCATCGATCTCCAAGTACGTCTGGACGATCACTAACTGATCCCCTCCTCTTGGGTGTACGGCCCAATCAAGATCATCAGTAATTATCCAAATGACGTGAAGACCTCATCGTCTTCATCCTCGACACATCGTCGAATCAGTTATTCAGAATGGGATAAACCCGGTCTTTGTGAATAACTCGCGTATATAATAAACAATTGTTACACAAACACAACATGCGCCTCATTCCAATTCAGAATATTCTTTTATTCAAATATTCTTATACTTTGGGGAAAGGTTCCCATTAATTTTATCAAAGATAAATTCCTCAAATTTATTCTTTAATCTTCTTTTGGATTTCAATTCAAACCAACTTATGGTTTATCCAAACTAGTCGGGATTAACGAACCTTACCGAAGTAATCATTTGTTTTAAACTTCCCAATCCCAACCTTTTCACCCCATGAAGTAAAACTGGTAATATTTCATATCTAACACACCACAGTGTTATCGGTAAATTCAATTACCATTTCACGTTCAAATCTAATTAAAGATTTAGCTATCGCATGGAGGAAAACCGGTGATACTCCATTCTCGATCATTTCAATCTAATTAAAGATTCATTAAAACTCCACTCGGTCTTAATCTTCCCAAAAATCACTATCAATGATTATTTAACTTGGGAAATCATATCCTGTCTTTAACTGGGTTAAAGAGCCAATGTCATTTAAACATGGTTCACAGTAAACCCAAAATCACATTCTATTCCATCAGCCTTTAACCGTAAATTAGCAAGTGAACAATTCCCTAAGTAATAACCCCGAAGGCCGAAACCAACATCAGATCAACACCCAGGAAACCATTCAACTTAACTAATCTTCGGTTAATTTCTGATTTTCTTAACTCCGTTGGGTCTAAGAACAGTATTATTAAAGATACCGTTCACGACAACCCAAAATCACATTCCATTAATTATCGGGTTAAAGAACAAGTGGTATTTAAAATACCGTTCGCGATAAACCCAAAAATCAATTCAAATTCAATTCCAATTGAATACCATTTAATTGGTATACTTCATTAAACCTAAATAAAAAGATTTAATTTTTTTCTCAACTGGGTTTAAGAACAGTGTTAATGAAGACACCATTCACGACAAACCCAAATCCCATTTGATATTAAATACAAGGCTCTGAATAGAAAATATATCGGCTTATATTCAATATCAAATTCTACGACCAACAAATATCGTATTGGAAATAACGATATAAATATATCTTTCAAATTTCCATAACAATATCTATATAATCACGAAATCCAACTTAGAAATATTGCAAAGACGATTTCAATTCAAATCCATTCCAATTCAATTATTGGGAATCCTGGTTACTTTTAAAACCCTTTTAAATCCAATTTATTTATTTCAAAAATAAATGGATTTTAATTCTAGTTCAAAACTAGTTCATTTCGATAAAAATCTATTTTTATCTTTTCAAATATGGAGTTTTTCATCCCAATTCTTTCCAAATCATTTCTTATGATTTTACACAAATTATTACTATTTTTAATAATTTTATGAAGGCCCATACAGTCGATTTCCATCAACGACCATCCAACTGCACTTACAACGACCTTTTCCAAATTTGATTTGGACATAATTCCAAATCCAACCATTAGATTTCAAATCTCTAATATTCTTAGAAATCTCTTTTCGATACGAACCCAATGGTTCCGATTTTAGGAGAATCCGACGGTCGGATCTCCCGTAATATCCGTTCGAAGTCAATGGTCGAAATTCGCGAACTGCCGCAGCGCGGCGCGTTCTATTCAGGCCATTATATATATAATATTTATATTTTTTATATATTTCATCGATTACCTTTCAAAAAAAAAATTAATAAATCGTTTTAAATTTATTTTCAAAACGATTTCAACTTCATATTCAATTTCAAATCAAAATTAAATGTTCCATATCATCGATATATAAATGACAGTATTTTCAAAATATTATATTTTGCAATCAATTCCTTTTCGTTATTCATTATAAAAAAGAATAAAATCGATATAGATATCGTTCACGTCAAAATGGCACATATCTACTCAACACGGCTTTATATATTTCAATAACTTCGTTATTCTATTCAACAAATGAATATTTTCTTCAACACATGAATATATATTTTATTCAACACATGAATTTTCTTTTATTCAACACATGAATATATATTTTATTCAACACATGAATTTTCTTTTATTCAACACATGAATATATATTTTACAACACATGAATATATATTCTTTATTTTCCAAATTGGAACGAGGCCCAATCAATTACCATATAATGTTAATTATATGGATTCTATACAACACATGTATATAATAGCAATGATAAATAATCAACCATCATCCAAAGTGCACAACACAACTGCATAAGCATTAAATATAGATAAGTAACGCTTACACAGTCTGTCAACCCATCGGTCGACATACTACTAAACAATTGGGATTAGTGTACGTCAATATCATCCCAACACCCGTGTGGGGTTTCAATCAATCAAACACATATTTTATTTGTGCAGTTGGGCGATGTGTAAAATTTATCGTCCTAATCTATGTCAGTCAAATAGGTGTACATAAACAAATCGTTCTGATTTGTAAATGAATATCTATTTTATTCACATCAATGTTAAAAATTATATTTTTAACTATAAAATATTTTATTCCATTCCACATCACACAATCAACTTTCACAACACATCAATCAAACAAACAAGTCATCCATGGTTTGTGGACGACGGTGTCAGGTGCTGCTAAGCACCGTCTGCATCCTAGTATATATTTCAACTAGAAAATAAATTAAAAGTGAGAAGTTCTCACCAAGAGCTAAATCATACACCACTACTCTTCATAAGTAGAAAATCTTCGTCGTGCTCGCCTTTTGTTACTTTCGTTGTCCATATCCACTACATATATAAAAATCGCATCTTTATATTGTTGCTATGCATATAAAAATCACATTTTTACAACTACACTATATGGATAAACATTACATTTTTATACTGCTACTATATAGAGAAAAATTCTATTTTTATCCCGCTACTATATAGATAAAAATTCTATTTTTATACCGCTACTATATAGATAAAAATTCTATTTTTATATAGCTATTCACTTATTTTTATTTATAATGATATACACAATAAAAATCACTTCTTTCTACATATAAAAATATCGTCTTTCTATATATAAAAATATTGTCTTTACTATCGCTACTTCATTCATGATAAAATTTATATTTTTATCTTGCTAGTAATATAATAAAAATTATATTTTTATACCTTCTACATGATAAAAATTATATTGTTATTCCTTCTACAATATAAAAATCATATTTTTATTCTCTTGAAAATCATATAATTATTATTAGAAATCGTGTTTTTAACTAGACTATAAATCTATTCCTATATAAAAATCTAAACTTTATATAAAAATATAAATTTTTTCTTAATAAAAATATCAGCTTTATCTTAATAAAAATTTAATAATTTCATATAAATAAATAAAAATCGAATTTCACATATATAAAAATAAAAATTATAAAGGCTTACAGTAATCAGAGGAAGGAGGGGGAGTTCCACGTCAGGTTTGGGTCAGGGGGGAGGGAAGATGGCGGCGGTCTGGTGGTCGGGGGGGCTCTCTGGCGTCGGCGACAAGGCAGTGGTTCACGGAGGAGGGCAGTGGCCTTCGGTGTGAGGTTTGGGGAAGAACGAAGAGGGAGGAAATGTGGGGGAGGACGGTCATCAATTTGAGGTGTATGGGGCGGCGTTGGGTGGAGGGTTCGGCGGCGTCGGGGCCGCGGTGGAGCTTGAGCGCGATTCCGCCATTGCCCTTTTTTATCTTTTTTTCTTTTTTTATTTGTTTCCTTCGATTTGCATATGAACGGTGGGGGGGTGTTGACCAAAGGGAAGAGACAAAAAAAGGGGGGAGATTATTATAAACTTTATTTAATTAATTAATTATCCATAAAAGTATTTTTTATTTTGACCTCCAAAAGAGACCCACCGCCTGTCGTCCATAACTAATTACCGCCATTTCGAACTCAATGGGATATGTATCGTAAGCTGGTTCGATCGTTTCGACCAGTTTCCGTCAAAATAAAAATATAAATCTATATACTAAATTCGAACACACATTTCAATTTACCGGGGCCATTTACGAACTCTAAAAATTCCCAGAAAATATTTTCTAACTTTGTATTGACAATACGGTCCTAACAAAACTAATTTCATCAAATTTGAAGACCATTTGAAAAATGGCCATTTTCCAGTCGATTAAAATCAGTTGAAACTGGTCAAACGCGTTTTCCTTTGCCACACCCACATATTGATTCAGAAAATTATGCAAATTTGAATCTAGCAATAATTTGACATTCCGGTTCCAACAAAAGTGGTTACATCGAAAACAGAGGTCGTTTGCAAAATGGCTATCTTTAAGGGCCAAAATTCCATAGCGACTATTTTGAATTTTTAATTGGGCATAACTTTTTATCCCCGCTATGAAATTTCAATTTTTCTGATTCGTTGGAATGATATTCTCAAATACATTCTAATATTTTTGGTTTCACTAAAATCCGGTTTACTTTGAATCCAGTACATTCAATTTAAATTTGAAATCGAATTTTCGAACTACCGCGCCATTTTCAATTCCTTTTATAATTAAAATAAAATATTTATATTCTAACGTCGATCTATATAAATATATTCATTCTAATTCTATTAAAATTAAATTTCTCGTCGTCGTTATTTAAAATAAATCATTTTAAATATTCAAAATTCAGTAAAATTGCCAAAATATTTTTTTAAAATTGGCTCAGATTTCTGGGTTATTAAAATCTCCCCCACTTAAAACTTTTCGTCCCCGAAAAGGAACGAAGCCAAAAGTTGTTTTACTAACCAACTCAACTTTCATTATTTTCTTTACGGCTTAAGTTCTTCAAATTTTCAGTTTCTAAGAACTTTTCAAATTTTTCAAAAATTTGGCTAACACCCTAAATTTTCGAAAAATTTCGCCATAACCTCCCCTGCACCGTGAGCTTGGGAATATTTCAAATAGCCTCCCATGGCCCTCACCAATCCAAAAACAAAAAGAAACAGCTAAGCGGCTAGCCAATCGGCTCATAAAATCATCAAAAACCCAAGAAATATAATAAACATGTACCTATTTATCGGGCAAACAATTTTATTCCTCTTCTCTAGCCTCCTTGCTATGACTTGTTCAATGTAAGTACATGTATATGCATGCAAATGCGACTAATTTTCAATACAACTCGCTATTTGATCAATTTGGCTAAATGGCCCAAATTTCAATTAATCAACCAATAATAAAACAATACAATCAACAATCAATTTGTTGATTATCATTTCAAACTCATAACTTTGATATATAGTCAAAAATCACATTTTTGATGCCAAGTCACAACAATATATTCTAACTATATTTTGGTCCTCACACCAGTCTAATGGAAATATATTGAGTTTCCACTTTCGAAGCTCGAACATGAATCCACTGATGATGCAGCTGCTATCATCAGTGTCATCTCCAGGGACTAGAGTGTGATTCTATATCTATCTGATATATTAAAACTTCGAATACATGCAGATCAGACGTATACACAAAATCTTTATATATTTGACTATCCAAATCAATTTAAAATAATATTCAAATACGAATAATTGATTTAAATTTTCAAAACAAAAATTGTTTTCCTTTTAAAAATATACTCTTCACACTCGTTCTAGGATACTACTGATCCCATCTCTAACGAGTCATTCCCATTGGATATTACTAATCCAATCTCTGATGAATTCTTTCGTATGGTTCTAATGTGTCTTGTTCTCCAAGCTCTATAAACCAAAGCTCTGATACCAAATGTGAAAACAACGTGAAATCCGATTGGCTTTGTAACCATCCCTTCATCCTCCAGTACAGCAGGTAAAACCCACTGTGGCTTACAGCTGGTACCCCAGTACACTTGTTTGACGGCGACCCTCTCGAGCCTCCTGGCCACTGCCTAACCAACCCCCGCAAGGGACATGTGGGGGTAAGAGTCTCCCATTCGCCACCAAACCACGAAGCGAGAACCCCCCCATCATGACTGCAACAAGAACTGGTGATACTCCATTCTCGATCATTTCAATCTAATTAAAGATTCATTAAAACTCCACTCGGTTTTAATCTTCCCAAAAATCACTATCAATGATTATTTAACTTGGGAAATCATATCTTGTCTTTAACTGGGTTAAAGAACCAATGTCATTTAAACACGGTTCACAATAAACCCAAAATCACATTCTATTCCATCAGCCTTTAACCGTAAATTAGCAAGTGAACAATTCCCTAAGTAATAACCCCGAAGGCCGAAACCAACATTAGATCAATACCCAGGAAACCATTCAACTTAACTAATCTGCGGTTAATTTTTGATTTTCTTAACTCCGTTGGGTCTAAGAACAGTATTATTAAAGATACCGTTCACGACAACCCAAAATCACATTCCATTAATTATCGGGTTAAAGAACAAGTGGTATTTAAAATACCGTTCGTGATAAACCCAAAAATCAATTCAAATTCAAATTCAATTCCAATTGAATACCATTTAATTGGTATACTTCATTAAATCTAAATAAAAAGATTTAATCTTTTTCTCAACTGGGTTTAAGAACAGTGTTAATGAAGACACCATTCATGACAAACCCAAATCCCATTTGATATTAAATAAAGGCTCTGAATAGAAAATATATCGGCTTATAATTAATATCAAATTCTACGACCAACAAATATCGTATTGGAAATAACGATATAAATATATCTTTCAAATTTCCATAACAATATCTGTATAATCACGAAATCCAACATCGAAATATTCCAAAGACAATTTCGATTCAAATCCATTCCAATTCAATTATTGGAAATCTTGGTTACTTTTAAAACCCTTTTAAATCCAATTAATATATTTCAAAAATAAATGGATTTTAATTCTAGTTCAAAACTAGCTCATTTCGATAAAAATCTATTTTTATCTTTTCAAATATGGAGTTTTTCATCCCAATTCTTTCCAAATCATTTCTTATGATTTTACACAAATTATTACTATTTTTAATAATTTTATGAAGCCCCGTACAGTCGATTTCCATCAATGGCCATCGAACTGCACTTATAGCGACCTTTTCCAAATTTGATTTGGACATAATTCCAAATCCAACCACTAGATTTCAAATCTCTAATATTCGTTAGAAAGCACTTTTCGATAAGAACCCAATGGTTCCGGTTTTAGGAGAATCCGACGGTCGGATCTCCCGCAATATCCGTTCGAATCAATGGTCGAAATTCGTGAACTGCCGCAACGCGGCGCATTCAATTTAGGCCATTATATATATAATATATATATATATATATATTATATATTTCATCGATTTCCTTTCAAAACGTATTTTATAAATAGTTTTAAATTCGTTTTCAAAACGATTTCAACTTCATATTCAATTTCAAATCAAAATTAAATATTCCATATCATTGATATATAAATGACAGTGTTTTCAAAATATTATATTTTGAAATCAATTCCTTTTCGATATTCATTATAAAAATGAATAAAATCGACATAGATATCGTTCACGTCAAAATGACGTATATCTACTCAATATGGCTTTATATATTTCATATATATAAATAAAAATATCTGCTTTATCTTAATAAAAATATACTAATTTCATATAAATAAATAAATAAATAAAAATCGAATTTCACATATATAAAAATAAAAATTATAAAGGCTAATAGTAATTGGAGGAAGGAGGGGGAGTTCCACGTCAGGTTTGGGTTGGGGGGAGATGGCAGCAGTCTGGTGGTCGGGGGAGGGGGTCTTTGGTGTCGGCGACAAGGCAGCGGTTCACGGAGGAGGGCGGTGGCCTTCGGCGTGAGGTTTGGGGAAGAACGAAGAGGGAGGAGATGTGGGGGAGGACGGTCGTCGATTTGAGGTGGATGGGGTGGCGTTGGGTGGAGGGTTCGACGGCGTCGGAGTCGCGGTGGAGCTGGAGCGCGATTCCTCCGTTGCCCCCTTTTTTTCTTTTTTCTTTTTTTTTTTAATTTATTTCCTTCGATTTGCATATGAACGGTAGGGGGGTGTTGACCAAAGGGAAGAGACAAAAAGGGGGGAGATTATTATAAACTTTATTTATTTAATTAATTATCTATAAAGGTACTTTTTATTTCGACCTCCAAACGAGACCCAACGCCTGTCGTCCATAACTAATTACCCCCATTTTGAACTCAATGGGATATATGTATCGTAAGCTGATTCGATCGTTTCGATCAGTTTCCATCAAAATCAAAATATAAATCTATATACTGAATTTGAACACACATTTCAATTTACCGGGGACACATACGAACTCTAAAAATTCCCAGAGAATATTTTCTAACTTTGTATTGACGATACGGTCCTAACAAAACTAATTTCTTCAAATTTGATGACCGTTTGAAAAATGGCCATTTTCCAGTCGATTAAAATCAACTGAAACTGGTCAAACGCGTTTTCCTTTGTCACGCCCACATATTGATTCAAAAAATTATGCAAATTGGAATCTGGAAATAATTTGACATTCCGGTTCCAACAAAAGTGGTTTCGTCGAAAACAGAGGTCGTTTGCAAAATGGCTATATTTAAGGGCCAAAATTCCATAACAACTATTATGAATTTTTAACTGGGCTTAACTTTTTATCCCCGCTATGAAATTTCAATTTTTCGGATTCGTTGGAAAGATATTCTCAAATAGATTCTAATATTTTTGGTTTCACTAAAATCCGGTTTATTTTGAATCCTGTACATTCAATTGAAATTTGAAATTGAATTTTCGAACTACCGTGCCATTTTCAATTCCTTTTATAATTAAAATAAAATATTTATATTCTAACGTCGATCTATATAAATATATTCATTATAATTCTATTCAAATTAAATTTATCGTCGTCATTATTTAAAATAAATCTTTTTAAATATTCAAAATTCACTAAAATTGCCAAAATAATTTTTTTTTAAATTGGCTCAGATTTCCGGGTTATTACAAATCGCCAGAATAACCCTTGTATAAACTCCGTCTTCAATTATCTTCGTTCTATTTGATTCGAAACGATAATACCCATACGGAGTTGTTTTCAGATAATATATCTGATCCCGGTCTCTCCGTATTGACAACGGCAATGGTCAAAAACTTTGATAGTCGGTGATTTAACTATCAAAGAAAAACATGTGTACAAACAACGGTTGTATTCCCAAGTGGAAATCTTACTGATCAATCATCATTTCATTCCCCAATTTCCCTTTAATATCTTTACCCAAATATATTTCTCTAACTCATTTAGCTTCTCACGTTTCTTTGGAAAGCGTTTCCCACTATTTTAAACTATTTATTTTCTATACTTAGAAAATATCTCTTTTTAACATCGGGAATCTACTCCATATATCTACAACTCTTATTTATTATATTTAGAAAATATATGTTATTAACATCGAAAAACATTTCCATTTGCTTATTCGCACATCGTTAGTCTTTCCCATCATCGGCCCCTAAACTGTAAACTAGTAAGAGAACGACTCTCTAAGCATCAACCCCGAAGGCCGAAACCGACATCAGATCGATACTCAAACAGCTATTCAACTTAACCAATTTCTAGTCCGGTTATAATTTTCATTGACTCCATTTCTATATTTCTTATTTAGAAAACTATTTACACAACTCTCATATTCAGTTTACGAATCTACTTCGTTACGGAAATCTTTGATTATAACGATGACGTTATAATCTCTGCCTTTGAAATATTTAATTTCAAAGTATAACTTTTATTATTTATTTTAAATAATAAATAAATAAATAAATAATCTTCATCTAAAAACGAAAAGTAAATATTGCTTTCCTGGATTTGATATAATCGAATTTCAACTCATAACTCCCATACGAATAATCTATATTCGATTAATGTTTCGAATCTTGGAATAAACCCACTACCAAATTTCTAAATTTACATTTGAATTTATCACTTCCAGCATTTACCAATTTCCTTTTATCACCATTATGATTTGCAAAACGTTTGCTTCTACATTATTCACTTTAAAATGTGAATATTATTTATTTACAGAAATATGGACTCATTTTATTAAATTAAATCTTGATCTAAACAAAAAATATCATTTCAGTTTAAGATCCCACTTATTTTGTTATTTTATAAGCTCATATTTCATTTCATAAACTCATTTTATAAGTTGTAACCAGGATGAGACCCATGCTTCGCACACAGTAGGTTGGTGGTGCCTACCGAATTTAAGTTATAATTTAAATCTCGATTTCCTATTCGATATTAAATCCAAATATTTATTTATCTCGTCAAATCCTCAAATTTCATTTTTATATATAACTTATAAGAATAAATTGTCTTTATGTTATTCGACATAGTCGAATTATAATTATAGATCCTTACGGATTTCTTTCAATCCTATTTCATTTTGAACATCGAAATACTACCACCGCTTTCCTTTGAAAACAAATCCCAATTCCCTTTTAGTATATTCTCAGATTTATATTCCAAATTTATTTAATAGCCATTGTTTCATCCTATTTAGACAATGTTAATAAATCAAATTACTTGTTTTAATATAATTAAAAACAACTTATTATATTCTAGCCCAATCGAAATTTCATTTCTAATTTAAATAGATTATCTTTTTTTAAACAACAATTAATAAGCAAATCATTCAAACAACCATCACACACAACATTCAATCATTTTTATCAATATTAAATAGCATTTATAAAATTTATAAATCCAGGCAGAGTTAGTGAGATTACTCACTTTGGTCGTTAATCATTAAAGATGACTAATGCTCGTTGATTCAGATCAGGCAGTTTGTTTCGCCTTAAATTGAGACGAGTTCCGAATCATTCCAAACCAGTTCCATGGTGTAGTATTCTTTTTTACGACCTCAACAGAACCTGTTTCGTTTGATTTCATTCACGTATGAATTAATTACTCTTAATATAAGTTAATATGATATTAAATTAAATTAAACTTTAATTTGACTAAATTACGGGACTTACTTCCTTTTGTTTTAGCCCAGTAACCACGCAACCAACCCGCTAGCACACTGTAGCTATTTGTTCCCCTTTTGTAAACATTCGCTCCATATTTCCCTTGCTGTCTTTACCAACCTTTGAACCACACGTTCCATCCTTCAGAAGCACATTAGTTGGTAGTGTCATATGAGCCATAGCATAAATCATTACGAGCACCATAAAACCAATAATAAAATCCAATCATAAAGTTGGATCCTATATTGCAGAAATATTATACGCCAAATTCCCCAAATAATACAAACCAGCATAAACCTTGATCTATGTCATTGGTGCTTTTCTCAACACTTTAGAAAAGCTCTCTCTATCAAACTGGCTACCATTATTCTCTTCTCCGACTATAGAACATTCTCCAGACAAAAGCTCTCTGCCACCTCCAAAGGTTTACATGCACCAAACCCATGCCGAAAGATTTTTGCTCCTCGTCCTTGCTATCATACATATGAAATCACGTAACATCCATCTAGCAAACACCATGGAAATAGTCTGCACCTCCTCCATCCATTTCCGCACCACAATCCTTCAGAATGCTCATGCCAGTGCCATCTCCTCTAACAAAAGACCATCGCTCCCTAATGTCTCCAACTTCACAAATATAAACACAACTCGTTCTGTGCATTCACGCCAATCCTGATCTTCAGTTCACTTCAACCATGTATTCCCTGAAAACGTCCCCTATGTTGCTGCTACCAATTGTCAACACAACCATCTGCTCGCCCGTCCTCACCTTTCCGCGACTTCACAGCGCAGTGGGCGGTAGTGCGAACTCGACTGGCCTCAAAGCCCTAGGCTATGTGCTGTTCATTTCGAACAACATGACCTCACATGGAATATGAGCATGCCTAGGTATTTATATAGTTTCAAATTTTAAAGCTACCGACTTCTCTTTTTAGTTGAGTAAAGGATTTAAGGTCTGCATTTGATTTTGTACTATTTTCGAAATTCACGGTTGTGAATTGCTGAAGAAAAAAAGAGAATGAGGACAGCGCTCCTATATTTATAATGAACGTGAGTCTTGCAGAGGAAGCTTGACCAAACCTAAGAACTAAGTAACTTAGGGAGTCATATGTAGGCTTACAGTTCGATTTAACAATGGAGGCAGGATCTCGAGTTAAAGGAAGTAGGGTAGGAAATGGTAACAGAGACCTGCGTTTTTAAAAGGGATGGGATAAGGTATGGGACTTAGGAGCTAAGAGCCTTATATTTAAATTATTTTATTCTACTTTATTATTTTTTACCAGTACAAGTAATATTGATGGAGAAGTGATCTAATAACAATGTAGCGGGGTTACTTTGGGATGAAGTCTTTGGTGCAAATGACCTGACGTTACAATTTTACACATCCCATTTCCTCTTTCATTGAATTTTACAATTTTAAAGAAATAAATTCAAGTCAAATTTATATAAATAGATAGTTACGTTTAGTTCCTATAATTGAAGCAAAATCCATTTTGATTTGCAGTTTCTTTATTTTTATTAATTTTCATTAATCACATTAAATTAGAATTAATGTCCAGATAAGCATGCACTAAATATGTATATATGACACAAGCAAGAGACTAACGAAGATTCCTTAAAGTTCTAAGTAGATTTAAAGAGTTACAATAAAGCTTCTCACTGCCAAATAAATGTTCATTTAAAACCAAATGGAACTCAATCTATCACAATTTAGTTTGCATGAAAAATGCAGGCCTTTCACTTTGTAAACATTGGTGGTTCTCCAACTTGTAACTCATAAGTTTTTCCTCTCTTGATGTATAAATATTGTTCTTTCAGTAAATATAAGTTCTTACCTGCAAACTTAAATGAAGTACAAATCATGAATCCATGATGCTTATGTTCGAAGCATATGTTATTTTATGATTTTGATGACATTATAATGTGTTGTGCAAATCAAGTCAAAAGGTACAAGTACATTTCTTTGGGTGTTGTCTAGAGTAGGTAAACTAATGTACTGAATTTAGATTTTAATCTATATACATACATTAGATTTTAGGGTACCATGCCACACAGATTTTTATCATTTTAAGGACCGCTATCAATAAAAATTAAAATACCGTTGAGACGAGAAATGTACCACGATCCCAAAAATATAATAATATAGACTAGTTAACTCGTTTTGTGAAACCCCACAACGCTGATATAGGGTGCAAAATACTCCAAACAAAAAGTGGCTTATTTTCCAAATTAAAAATTACAGTAAAATTCTAAAAATTAAATTATAACTATGCCTCAAATATCTTGTCCAAATCAAAACCAATATTTAATTAAAATTAAATATGTCGTTATGGTTTGTAAACGATTCCATATCGACTATTGAAAAATCTGATTTGGACATAACTTACAATATATACGATGAAATCTCGATTTTTCACCTCCATTAGAAAAATACAGTTCAACAGATTCGAATGTTTCTTGTTTCGAGGAAATCCGACTTAAAACGAGCCCTATACACTCAGTTGAAGTTCAAATCGTAATATTACGAACTACCACGACATTTCGAGCTCGATTATAATTATATTATAATTATTGTAACACCCCGTATTTTCTGAGAATATTAAAATAACAAATTAAAGTATAATTTATTTGAAAAAGAGGAATGAGAAAAGAATGATGTTTAGCATTGTTCTAAGGTTTGTAAGCAAAAGACTTAGTAGCTCATTTGGTTAGAACATGTGACTTGCATACAAGAGGTACAGAGTTCGATCCCCGCCAGTGCCATATTTTTGTTTTAGGGGAATGGCTAAAAAGTGGCTTAGTGTGAACGCAGTTCAAAAAGTGGTTTAGTGTTAAAATGGTTAGTTATGAAGAAGTTATTAAGCCATGAAGTTTGTATGCATATGAGAGAAATATGTATATATATATATATAAATTAAATAAATACATATTCAAAAAAAAGTTCAAAACAGCGAATCGGGAGGGGGAATAGCCGAACCGCACCATTTTTGGAGTCGACCCGAGCCCTGTTGGGCTCGACTACAGGTTAATCCAGGGTGTTTGGCTGCCAACCCGTGGCCCGATTCGCCCTAAGGGATGATATGGCATCTGAGTGGTCCAGATCAGTTCTAGGGTTTATCCTAAGGCCTAAATAACTTCCTACACCTATATATACACCCTAAGACCTAACCCTAATACATAAATATTACCTATGACACCATTATACTGTCAAATTCTCTTTAAACCCTAGCCGCCGACTCTAAATCAAATCTCAAGTATTCAACTTCAACTCAAATTAAAGATTAGAGCTTCTACAACAATTCAAGAAGATAAATCAACAACACCACAATGTTTCTACACCAATTTCAGTGCATAATTCTATTCTTTAACCACGAAAGGTGTGTACGTTGATTTTCACAATATAATGGGATTAAAAGTAACATGATGAAGTTGTAAAGAGGACTCATATGTATGTAATTTAAATCTCATCCAAGTCTTCACATTTTTGATTCATGTCATCATATGCCTATGTTTCTATGTAAAGTTCATACCTTTTATCAGTTTATTCATGTTGAATCTTTTATTATGCCTCTATGCCAGTATATATGCCTCTTTATTTCATGATGATGTTTTATTCCAATTTTCTATGAATTGATTCTCTCTTCTTACCCCTATTCCTTTTGATTTGTGGATCTAGGCTACCTTCGAGCCTATACTAAAAATACGCGTGAATGCGAATACGAGGGAACGATGGAGAATATGGGAAACTTGGAAAATTGGATATTATTAGATAATTGGATAATATGTAAAATTGACATTTTTGGGTATGAATTACATGGAATTGATGAAATTGCCTATAATTGTAAATTTGTAATTGAGGCTAATTAATATGTAATTAGTGACAATTTTGGAATAGGCAATATTATAAACTTGATTATATGTTTAATTGGATATACATGACATGAAAATTGGTTATGGGTGAAATACAATTATTAATAAACCTTTGACACGAGGTTAGGCGCAATTGTGGCGTAAGACTGCCCGGAACTGCCCGGCAAATCCAACTGCCACAATTGGACGTCTAATTTGAGAGGTCAAAGGAATGAATTGTAGGCGCAACGGTTAATGACACGAGGTTAGACCCGGTTTGTGGCGTAAGACTGCCCGTAACCGCCCGACAAATCCAGCGGCCACAAAGCGTTCGGTCTAATGTGGGAGGTCATGCACCGTTCATCATAAGGAATGAATTAAGGAATACTAACCATAATAAGACATGGGTATGGTTAGAGGGTTAAGTGGGGTGACATGTAAATTATGACATGTAAATATGGACTTAACCGGAATAAGATAAGACATGTAAATTATGACATGTAAGTATGGACTTAACCATAGCATGTGTAAGACACAGACATTTAAATTAAAATGGTTAAGTGGGAGAAAACCCTAGTGGGGACCAAGCATAGGTGGGAGGCTTGTGTCGGATGGGGGACCCGTTTCAACCAGTAACCCGTTTGAGTATCTAATTAGGCCCGGTACTAGGCCGGAGTTGGGGAACGCTTTTTGGACTTGAATGTAAGATGTCAAAACGTGAATAGCGGTGGCAACGCAAGTCCAACGGGTTCATGTGCGTGCATGGGTCCGAGCTGGTAGGTAAGACGTTGTTGCATCGTGTAGATATGGCCGTGCATTTTATGTTGGTATCGGGGTTGCCACTTTGGGGAGTGATACACCCCACTGTGGGGCCAGCACGGGTGCCTACGAGGTTTAGGGAGCCGATCGAACGGGTAGGGTAAGGGTACCTTAGCTATGGTAGGAGCAAGCCGGCACCTACGATAGCAGCTAGGTACAAGTAACTACCAAGTTTGTCATGTGGGTACAGTTAGTGGGAAAGGATCAACCTTTATTAAATAGAGACTAGTAGATGTGCGGTGTAATTAAGTAATGTGATGTAACTTAGCAAAAGTGCGGTGTAACGAAATACATGTTGGTTGAGTTGGATAGTCCTTTGGGTGCTAGTCTGATGTTGACTTCGGTCTTCGAGGTTAGTACTTGGAGGGTTGTTCGCTTAGCCAAGGTGTAGGATTGTCTTAGTACTTAGGAATGGAATCATCTTGTCCATCCTTTTTATCTACCTTATCTATGCTACAGCCATATCATGATACCTATTTATGTCTTGATCATTTACCTTACCTATTATTTGTTAAAATTACTGGACTCGCCAGACTTTATGTCTGACCCATTTTGTTTCCACCTCTTTTCTTTCCTTCCCCCCCTCAGGTTTGCAAGGAGGTAATACTACAGCTTAGTGCTGATTTCTTTCAGTTGCTTGAAAAGAGTAGATGTATCGCTCAGAACTCTCCCATCTTTATGGCTTTGCTTATGCTCAGTGGGGATTTATGCATTTATGTTATTTAAGTATTTGCTTCTTTATGTACTTTGAAGTTTTTAGAAAAGACAATTGATCCTGTTGTAATGGTTTTGAAGACTACTTATGTAAGCTTGTTTTGAGTTATGATGCTATTAAATGAGTTTTATCTTCCGCTATGTTGTTTTATTTATTTATTCTTGTAATTTATCTGTTCTATACAATATTAACGCTTCATGGACATTGATGCATTCCCTTTGTGAGTGACATTAATGGACATGGGGTGTTACAATTATTAAGTTCAAATGTCGTTTAAATAATATATTCATTATTATAACTCGAATATAACTTTATTAAATATCGTATATTATCAGAATTACACAATATTTCAACTCCAATCATTTCCGACTGTTTTCGGTAATTTATTATTCCACAATTTAAAATAATTAAATAATAAAAATTATTTAACTTAAGTTATCGACATCGCCAAATCAATATTTAAATAATAAATAAATTAATTATTCAATCGCTAAAAATAGGGATGTTACATTTATTCCCCCTTAAAAGAATTTCGTCCCCGAAATAACCAAGGTAGGAAAATGCTGTAATTCTTTATTTACCAGATTAAAAGTAATTTGTATTACCTCTTTAATTCAGTTTCAACTCGACCAATTTATTTAAAATATTAATTCATCCTATAAACGAAAATTTCAAAAATTTTGAAAATTTTGTAATACTTTAAATTTCTAAAAAAAATCGCCAATGTCTCCTTTGCACGGCTCGATTCGTACAACTTCAACTCGCCTCTCTGGGCCATTTCCAATCCAAAAGAAAATCAAATAGCCAATCGGCTTGCCAAACAGGCTCATAAAAATCTTATACCCAATTAAAATATGAACTTGTACCTTCTTATCGGGCATTCAACTCTATCTCATTTATTTGCTACCACTTCAACATATTTCCATGCATTCTCGATTAATTTCCAATCCATTTATCCTCAAATCCAATCATTTACTTATACCAAGCCAAATTTCATTTCAAAATTCCAGTTCGAACCTCGACTCCAAATTCTTTCTCAACTATCCAGTTCCATCCCAAGTTATCACTAATCCAATCCAACTTATTTAACTTGGTTTAGTTAAATTACAATTTATCTATCCACTTTTACTATTCCAATTTGTTTAACTTCATAAGGTAAATCTAATTTTTGAAATTTCAAGACGTTGGGTTTTATTTTAAATTAGTCTGAAATCATATATAATAATAACAATTCAAATTATTTGAATTTCCAAACAACTTATTTTCCTAAAATAATTCAAAAACAAAATCTTTGGTAGTAATCTATCACCAAATAACTCGAAAATGAACACTGATGATGCGCCGTCATCATCAGAATTATTTCCCAGTGATCGAAGTGCATTTAATACTATATTACTTTCAAAACCATTTTAAACACTTCATTTTTGAAATTACTTAAAAAATACCTTCACAATGTTTGAAAACATTTCCAAACTCCCCAAGATCTTGAAATTCCCTTATATATTCCAAAATTCATTCCACGTACCTTTCGACGTTCCTGAATTTTAATTCCAATTTAAGTTTAAATTCATATTTAATTCATCTGAATTTATACATTACATCTATGTAAATTCTGATTGGTTATCTATAACCATTTCAATTTATAATCTTATTTGATTATAATTACAACCAACACTTTCAATATATATTATATTCTCAAAATATATACTTTTTTATATCCAAATATAATTTTGGGTAAAACAATTTCATTTACCCTCCTTTCAAAACACACTGCATCGGTTCATCGTATTCGAGTGTTTAGAAACCCCTATCGACCTTGTGGTGCCCCACTGTCGATCCAAAATTCATAATCCACTCAATCCATGAATCTCCACAATATAAAAGTCTTTTTTATACAATCTATAAATACGCTCTCTCGTATATATACACTCAAACTCAATCTAGGGCATTACTAACCCCATCTTTAACAAGTTTCACCACAGAACCAAGGTAATCACTTAACCTTCAGCTCTGAGGCCACTGTAATGAATCGGGATTTTCAACCCCGAAAATCAACACAAATCCCTGTTGACTATCCAAGCATCATAACTACCAGATCATTAATAGAAAAAAGTCAGAGGGTAAGAAATAGAAAGAAAATTAGAATAGAAGAAGAAGAAGAATACAACAAAATAAACACGAATGTCACAGCGAAACAAATAAAATATATTATAATAATACTTTGAAAATACAACTTGTAACATTATATACATACCATTATCACATAACATCACAACGGAAATAAACTCTATATATTTCTAGTGTTGAAGCCTCTTGCTCCGAGCTCCTCCAAGTATATCTGAAAAATCCTGACTACTTGACTGCCCGTACAAATTTGGGCACCCAAGAGATTAGGGAAACAAAACAAAATAAACTTTGGGTCAGTCATGTGACTGGTGTGAGTAAACTCCAAACACTTGGTTTAACTTATCCAAATCCTTTTCAAAAGCAATGATAATCGTAAGACTGATCCACACATAAATACGGATGGTTTTTACCTTGCGATAACCCAAAATATTTCTTAAGATCAATATTTTCTGATATTATAATAATGTCTAAATCAAGCAGACAAAAATCTAGTAGAACGCTTTCATCTCACGCTCTACACATATAATATACAATCAATATCCACAGGCTCTTATTGGGTAATGGATTCCAACTATGACAAAGTATGGAACCACCTTCTGATCGTGTACTCTAGAAGCGATAAACTGGAGTTCAGCAAAAACATCTTGTAACTCGACCACACATGACCGGCCATTCATTTTGCTTGAATGTTCCGAATATATTATCACCGTGCGGTTGGTATACCAACATAACCGTTCCCGGGAGATACAGAATTGAAAGAAGTAGCAAATATGAATATTCTCTAGATGGTGACAATATACCCTAATTAGGTGCGACCAACTTAGCCATGCTGCCTGCTCGATTTTTGTCATTTCTCGGTTGGTGAGGCTTGAGGTCATAACGTACTATTATACCAATCACATCTATATTTACTTTGAATGGCACCTCGTCGTACGCATTAAATCACAAATTGATTTCCCAAAAAATACCATGGGTATAAGCTAAGAGAAACGAATTCCTCCTCCACCAGCGTAAATACATTTGAAACGATCAACTTACGCGATCTATCAGATATACTCTGTCATACATTCATCCATTCAAGTTGTCCTAGGACTGGACAACCCGAAGGAATTATTCTGTAAATCCATCGTAGGAAATTTCTACCTAGGATAACCAGAATAATCCTTATATAAACTCCGTCTTCAATTGTCTTCGATCTATTTGATTCGAAACAATAATGCCCATACGGTTTGGTTTTCAGATAATAAATCTGATCTCGGTCTCTTCGTATTGACAACGGAAATGGTCAAAAACTTTGATAGTCGGTGATTTAACTATTAAAGAAAAACATGTGTACAAACAACGGCCGTATTCCCAAATGGAAATCTTACAGATCAATCATCATTTCATTCCCCAATTTCCCTTTAATATCTTTACCTAAATATATTTCTCTAATTCATTTAGCGTCTCACGTTTCTTTGGAAAACGTTTCCCACTATTTTGAACTATTTATTTTCTATACTTAGAAAATATCTCTTTTTAACATCGGAAATTTACTCCATATATCTACAACTCTTATTTACTACATTTAGAAAATATACGTTATTAACATCATAAAACATTTCGAATTGCTTATTCGCGCATCGCTATTCTTCCCCATACATCGGTCCCTAACTGTAAACTAGTAAGAGAACAAACCTCTAAGCATCAACCCCGAAGGCCAAAACCGACATCAGATCAATACTCAAACAACTATTCAACTTAACCACCTTCAAGTCTGATTCTAATTTTCCTTGACTCCATTTCGATATTTCTTATTTAGATAACTATTTACACATCTCTCGTCTTTAGTTTACGAATCGACTTCGTTACGGAAATCTTTGATTATAACGATGACGTTATAATCTCTGCCTTTGAAATATTTAATTTCAAAGTATAACTTTTATTATTTATTTTATATAAATAAATAAATAAATAATCTTCATCTAAAAACGAAAAGTAAATAATGCTTTCCTGGATTTGATATAATCGAATTTCAACTCATAACTCCCATACGAATAATCTATATTCGATTAACGTTTCGAACCTTGGAATAAACTAACTATTAAAGGTCAACCCAAATTTCTAAACTTATATTTGAATTTATCACTTCCAGCATTTACCAATTTCCGTTTATCACCATTTTGATTTGCAAAACGTTTGCTTCTACCATTATTCACTTTAAATGTGAATATTATTTCTTTACAGAAATATGGACTCATTTTATTAAATTAAATCTTGATTTAAACAACAAATATCATTTCAGTTTAAGCACTGATTTTGTTATTTTATAAACTCATACTTAATATTTCATTTCATAAACTCATTTTATAAGTTATAACTAGGATGAGACCCGTGCTTCACACGCAGGAAGTTGGTGGTGCCTACCGAATTTAAGTTATAATTTAAATCTCGATTTCCTATTCGATAACAAATCCAAATATTTATTTATCTCATCAAATCCTGAAATTCATTTTTATATATAACTTATATGAATAAATTATCTTTATGTTATTCGACATAGTCAAATTATAATTATAGATCCTTACAGATTTATTACAATCCTATTTCATTTCGAACATCGAAATACTTCCATCGCTTTCCTTTGAAAACAAATCCCAATTCCCATTTAGTTTATTCTTAGATTCATATTCCAAATTTATTTAATAGCCATTATTTTATCCCATTTATAGACATTGTTAATAAATCAAATCACTTGTTTTAATAAAATTAACTTATTATATTCTAGCCCAATCGAAATTTCATTTCTAATTTAAATAGATTATCTTTTTAAAAAAAATAAAAATTTCTTTTTCCATATATTTGAATATGGTTTAAGGTTTTTAAATGCAAATTATTTCAGGTCAATGTTATTCAAACATCTCAATCACACAATAATCAATCATAGATTATTTATCACATCATATAATACAATATATGAAAAACAACAATAATTATTGAGGAATCCAATCAGATTCCTCCAACCAGTTTCCTTGCATCCATAGATGTTAATCAACATTTATTTTATATCAATATAGGAAATAATAAAATAAATAGAATCGATATTTAACTAACGATATATATATATATAACCGTGTTTGTAATTTCGAACAATTAATAAGCAAATCATTCAAACAATCATCACACACAACATTCAATCATTTTTATCAATATTAAATAGCGTTTATAAAATTTATAAAACCGGACAGAGTTAGCGAGATTACTCACTTTGGTCGTTAGTCATTAAAAATGACTAACGCTCGTTGATTCATATCATACATTTTGTTTTGCCTTAAATTGGGGCGAGTTCTGAATCATTCCAAACCAGTTCCATTGTGTAGTATTCTTTTGTACGACCTCAACGGGACCTGTTTCGTTTGATTTCATTCACGTATTAATTAATTACTTTTAATATTAGTTAATATGATATTAAATTAAATTAACTAAATTATGGGTCTTACTTCCTTTTGTTTCATCCCAATAACCATGCAACCAACCCGCTAGCACACTGTAGCTATTTCTTCCCCTTTTGTAAACATCCGCTCCATATTCCCCTTGCTGTCATTACCAACCTTTGAACTGCACGTTCCATCCTTCCCAAGCACACTAATTGGTAGTGTCATATGAGCCATAGCATAAATCATTACCACCACCATAAAGCCAATCATAAAATTCAATTAGAAAGTTGGATCCTCAATTGCAGAAATATTATACGCCAAACTCCCAAAATAACACAAACTAGCATAAACCTTGATCTGCATCATTGGTGCTTTTCCCAACACTTTACAAAAGCTCTCTCAATCCAACTAGCTACCATTCTTCTCTTCTCCAACTACAGAACATTCTCCAGATAAAAACTCTCCACTATCTCTAAAGGTTTACACGCACCAAACCCATGCCGAAAGATTTTTGCTCCTCGTCCTTGCTCTCATACATGCGAAATCACGTTAACCACTTTCAAACATCCATCTCGCAAACACCATGGAAACAGTCTGCCCCTCCTTTATCCATTTCCGCACCACAATCCCGCAGCATGCTCACGCCAGTGCCATCTCCTGTAACAAAAGACCACGGCTTCCTAAAATCTCAAGCTTCAAAAATACAAACGCAACTCGTTTTGTGCATGCACGCCAATCCTGATCTTCCGTTCACTTCAACCATGTATTTCCTGAAAACGTCCCTTTTGTTGCTGCTTCCTGTTGCCAACACAACCATCTGCCACTCGCCCGTCCTCCCCATTCCGCGACTTCACATCGCAGTGGGCGGCAGTGCGAACTCGACTGGCCTCAAAACCCTAGGCTTGGTGCTGTTCATTTCAAACAACATGACCTCGCATGGAATATGAGTGTGCCTAGGTATTTATACAGTTTCGAATTTTATAGCTACCGACTTCTCTTTTTAGTTGAGTAAAGGATTTAAGGTGGAGTACTGCAATTGATTTTGTACGATTTTCAAAATTCACGGTTGTGAATTGCTGAAGAAAAAAAGAAAATGAGGACAGCGCTCCTACATTTATAACGAACGTGAGTCTTGCAGAGGAAGCTTGACCAAACTTAAGAACTAAGTAACTTAGGGGGTCATATATAGGCTTGCGGTTCGATTTAACAATGCAGGCAGGCTCTCGAGTTAAAGGAGATAGGGTAGGAAATAGTAACAGAGACCTGCGTTTTTAAAAGGGGTGGGATAGGATACGAGACTTAGGAGCTAAGGACCTTATATTTAAATCATTTTATTCTACTTTATTTTTTTATCAGTACAAGTAATATTGATGGAGAAGTGATCTAATAACAATGCAGCGGGGTTACTTTGGGATGAAGTCTTTGGTGCGAATGACCTGACATTACAAGTTTACACATCCCATTTCCTCTTTCATTGAATTTTACAATTTTCAAGAAATAAATTCAAATCAAATTTATATAAATAGGTAGTTACGTTTAGTTCCTACAATTGAAGCAAAATCTATTTTGATTTGCAGTTTCTTTATTTTTATTAATTTTCGTTAATCACATTAAATTAGAATTAATGTCCAGATAAGCATGCACTAAATATGTATATATGTCACAAGCAAGAGACTAACGAATATTCCTAAAGGTTCTAAGTAGATTTAAAGAGTTTCAATAAAGCTTCTCACTGCTAAATAAATGTTTATTTTAAACTAAATGGAGCTCAATCTATCATAATCTAGTTTGTATGAAAAATGCAGGCCTTTCACTTTGTAAACATTGGTGGTTCTCCGACTTGTAACTCATAAGTTTTTCCTCTCTTGATGTATTAATATTGTTCTTTCAGTAAATATAAATTCTTACCTACAAACTTAAATGAAGTACAATCATGAATCCATGATGCTTATGTTCGAAGCATACGTTATTTTATGATTTTGATGACATTATAATGTGCAGTGCAAATCAAGTAAAAAGGTACAAGTACATTTCTTTGGGCGTTGTCTAGAGTAGGTAAAATAGTGTTCTGAATTTAGATTTTAATTTATATACATACATTAGATTTTAGGGTACCATGCCATATGGATTTTTATCATTTTAAAGACTGCTATCAACAAAAATGAAAATACCGTTGAGACGAGAAATGTGCCACGATCCCAAAAATATAATAATATAGACTAGTTAACTCATTTCGTGAAACCCCACAACGTTGATATAGGGTGCAAAATACTCCAAATAAAAAGTGGTTTATATTCCATATTAAAAATTACAGTAAAATTCTAAAAATTAAATTATAACTACGCCTCAAATATCTTGTCCAAATCAAAACCAATATTTAATTAAAATTAAATATGTCATTATGGTTTATAAACAATACCATAGCGACTATTGGAAAATCTGATTTGGGCATAACTTACAATCTATACGATGAAATCTCGATTTTTCACCTCCATTAGAAAAATACAGTTCAACTGATTCGAACGTTTCTTGTTTCGAGGAAATCCGACTTAAAACGAACACTGTACACTCAGTTGAAGTTCAAATCATAATATTACGAACAACCGCGACATTTCGAGCTCGATTATAATTATATTATAATCATTAAGTTCAACTGTTGTTTAAATAATATATTCATTATTATAACTCGAATATAACTCTATTAAATATCGTATATTATCAGAATTACACAATATTTCAAATTCAACCATTTCCGACTGTTTTCGGTAATTTATTATTCCATAATTTAAAATAATTAAATAATAAAAATTATTTAACTCAACTTATCGATATCGCCAAATCGATATTTAAATAATTAAATAAATTAATTATTCAATCGCTAAAAATATAGGACGTTACATTTATTCCCCTTTAAAAGAATTTCATCCCCGAAATTACCAAGGTAGGAAAATGCTATAATTCTTTATTAACCAGATTAAAAGTAATTTGTATTACCTCTTAAATTGAGTTTCAACTCGACCAATTTATTTAAAATATTAATTCATCCTATAAAGAAAGTTTCAAAAATTCTGGAAATTTCCGAACACTTTAAATTGCCGAAAAATTTCGCCAGTGTCTCCTTTGCACGGCTCGATCGGTACAACTACAACTCGCCTCTCTGGGCCATATCCAATCCAAAAAAAAATCAAATAGCCAATCGGCTTGCCTAACAGGCTCATAAAAATCTCATACCCAATTAAAATATGAACTTGTACCTTTTTGTCGGGCATTCTACTCTATCTCATTTATTTGCTACCACTTCAACATATTTCCATGCATTCCCGATTAATTTCCAATCCATTTATCCTCAAATCCAATCATTTGCTTATACCAAGCAAAATTTCATTTCAAAATTCCAGTTCAAACCTTGAGTCCAAATTCTTTCTCAACTATCCAGTTCCATCCTAGGTTATCTCTAATCCAATCCAACTTATTTAACATAGTTTAGTTAAATTACAATTTATCTATCCACTTTTACCATTCCAATTTGTTTAACTTCATAAGTTAAATCTAATTTTCGAAATTTCAAGTCCTTGGGTTTTAATTTAAATTAGTCTGAAATCATATATAATAATAACAATTCAAATTATTTGAATTTCTAAACAACTTATTTTCCCAAAATAATTCAAAAACAAAATCTTTGGTAGTAATCCGTCACCTAATAACTCAAAAATGAACAATGATGTTGCGGCCGTCATCATCAGAATTATTTCCCGGTGATCGAAGTGCGTTCAATACTATATTACTTTCAAAACTATTTTAAACACTTCGTTTTTAAATTACTTCAAAAATACCTCCACAATGTTTGAAAACATTTCCAAACTCCCCAAGATCTTGAAATTCCCTTATATATTCCAAAATTCATTTCGCATACCTTTCCGAGTTCCTGAATTATAATTCCAATTCTGTTTTAAATTCAAGTTTAATTCATCTGAATTTATACATTACATCAATGTAAATTCTGATTGGTTATCTATAACAATTTCAATTTATAATCTTATTTGATTATAATTACAACCAACACTTTCAATATATATTATAATCTCAAAATATATACTTCTTTATATCCAAATATAATTTCGGGTAAAACAATTTCATTTACCCTTTTTTCAAAACACACTGCGTCGGTTCATCGTATTCGAGTGTTTAGAAATCCCTATCGACCTTGTGGTGCCCCACTGTCGATCCAAAATTCATAATCCACTCAATCCATAAATCTCCACAATATAAAAGTCATTTTTATACAATCTATAAAAACGCTCTCTTGTATATATACACTCAAACTTAATCTAGTGCATTACTAACCCCATATTTATCGAGTTTCACCACAGAGCCAAGGTAGTCACTTAACCTTCAGCTCTGATACCACTATAACGAATCGGGAATTTCGACCCTAAAAATCAACACAAACCCCTGTTGACTATCCAAGCATCATAAATACCAGATCATTAATAGAAAGAAGTTAGAGGGTGAGAAATAGAAAGAAAGAAAATTAGAACAGAAGAAGAAGAAGAATAATACAACAGAGTAAACACGAATCTCACAGCGAAACGAATAAAATATATTATAATAATACTTTGGAAATACAACTTGTAACAGTATATACATACCACTATCACATAACATCACAACGGAAATAAACTCTATATATATCTAGTGTTGAAGCCTCCTGCTCCAAGCTCCTCCAAGTATATCTGAAAAATCCCGACTACTTGACTGCCCATACAAATTTGGGACCCAAGAGTTTAGGGAAACAAAACAAAACAAACTCTAGGCCAGCCATGTGACTGGTGTGAGTAAACTCCAAATCCTTTTCAAAAGCAATGATAATCGTAAGACCGATCCACACATAAATACGAATGGTTTTTACCTTAAGATAACCCAAAATATTTCTTAAGATCAATATTTTCTGATATTATAATAATGTCTAAATCAAGTTGATAGAAATCTAGTAGAACGCTTTCATCTCACGCTTTACATATATAATATACAATCAATATCCACGGGCTCTTATTGGGTAATGGATTCCAACTATGACAAGGTATGGAACCACCTTCCGATCAGTGTACTCTAGAAGCGATACACTGGAGTTCAACAAGAACATCTTGTAACTTGACCACACATGATCGGCCATTCATTTCGCTTGAATGTGTCGAATATATTATCACCTTACGGTTGGTATACCAACATAACCGTTCCCGGAAGATACAGAATTGAAAGAATTAAAAAATACGAATATTCTCTAGATGGTGACAATATACCCTAATTGGGTGCAACCCACTTAGCCATGCTACCAGCCTGATTTTTGTCATTTCTCAGTTGGTGAGGCTTGAGGTCATAACGTACTATTATATTGATCACATCTATATTTACTTTGAATGGCACCTCGTCATACGCATTAAATCACAAATTGATTTCCCCAAAAATACCACGGGTATAAGCTAAGAGAAACGAATTTCTCCGCCACCAGCGTAAATACGTTTGAAATGATCAACTTACGCGATCTATCAGATATACTCTGTCAGACATTCATCCATTAAAGTTGTCCTGGGACTAGACAACTCGAAGGAATTATTTTGTAAATCCATCGTAGGAAATTACTACCTAGGATCGCCAGGATAATCCTTGTATAAACTCCATCTTCAATTTTCTTCAATCTATTTGATTCGAAACAATAATGCCCATACGGAGTGGTTTTCAGATAATAAATCTGTTCTCGATCTC
This sequence comes from Allium sativum, assembly GCA_030737875.1. Classification (NCBI taxonomy): domain Eukaryota; kingdom Viridiplantae; phylum Streptophyta; class Magnoliopsida; order Asparagales; family Amaryllidaceae; genus Allium; species Allium sativum. The sequence goes on from CM060926.1 coordinate 330,793,282, forward strand.
TCCGTATTGATAACAGAAATAGTCGAAAACTTTGATAGTCCGTGATTTAACTATCAAAGAAAAACATGTGTACGAACAACGGCCATATTCCCAAATGGAAATCTTACAGATCAATCATCATTTCATTCCCCAATTTCACTTTAATATCTTTACCCAAATATATTTCTCTAATTCATTTAGCTTCTCACGTTTCTTTAGAAAACGTTTCCCACTATTTTAAACTATTTATTTTCTATACATAGAAAATATCTCTTTTTAACATCAGAAATTTACTCCATATATCTACAACTCTTATTTACTATATTTATAAAATATACATTATTAACATCGGAAAACATTTCCATTTGCTTATTCACGCACCGATATTCTTCCCCATTCATCGGTCCCTAACTGTAAACTAGTAAGAGAACAACTCTCTAAGCATCAACCCCTAAGGCCGAAACCGACATCAGATCGATACTCAAGCAACTATTCAACTTAACCAATTTCTAGTTCGGTGCTAATTTTCCTAGACTCCATTTCTATATTTCTTATTTAGAAAACTATTTACACAACTCTCGTATTCAGTTTACGAATCTACTTCGTTACGGAAATCTTTGATTATAACGATGACGTTATAATCTCTGCCTTTGAAATATTTAATTTCAAAGTATAACTTTTATTCTTTATTTTAAATAAATAAAAAATAAATAATTAATTAATTGATTAATCTTTATCTAAAAATGGAAATTAAATATTGCTTTCCTGGATTTGATATAATCGAATTTCAACTTATAACTCCCATACGAATAATCTATATTCGATTAATGTTTAGAACCTTGGAATAAACTCACTATTAAATGTCAACCCAAATTTCTAAATTTACATTTGAATTTATCACTTCCACAATTTACCAATTTCTTTTTATCACCATTGTGATTTGCAGAACATTTGCCTCTACCATTATTCACTTTGAAATGTGAATATTATTTCTTTACAGAAATATGGACTCATTTTATTAAATTAAATCTTGATTTAAACAACAAATATCATTTCAATTTAAGATCCCACTTATTTTGTTATTTTATGAACTCATACTTCATATTTGATTTCATAAACTCATTATACAAATTATAACTAGGATGAGATCCGTGCTTCGCACGCAGAAGGTTGTTGGTGCCCACCGAATTTAAGTTATAATTTAAATCTCGATTTCCTATTCGATAACAAATCCAAATATTTATTTATCTCGTCAAATCCTAAAATTTCATTGTTATAATAACTTATATGAATAAATTATCTTTATGTTATTCGACATAGTCGAATTATAATTATAGATCCTTAAGGATTTATTTCAATCCTATTTCATTTCGAACATCGAAATATATCCATCGCTTTCCTTTGAAAACATATCCCAATTCCCAATTAGTTTATTCTAGATTCATATTCCAAATTTATTTAATATCCATTATTTCATCCCATTTGTAGACATTGTTAATAAATAAAATTACTTGTTTTAATATAATTAAAAACAACTTATTATATTCTAGCCCAATCGAAATTTCATTTCTAATTTAAATAGATTATCTTTTTTTTAAAAACAACAATTTCTTTTTCCATATATTTGAATATGGTTAACGATTTTTAAATGCAAATTATTTCAGGTCAATGTTATTCAAACATCTCAATCACACAATAATCAATCACAGATTATTTATCATATCATATAATACAATATATGAAAAACAACAATAATTGTTGAGGAATCCAGTCAGATTCCTCCAACCTGTTTCCCTGCATCCACAGATGTTAATCAGCATTGATTTCATATCACTACATGAAATAATAAAATAAATAGAATTAACTAAAGATTTATATATATATATATATATAACCGTGTTTGTAATTTCGAAAAGTTAATAAGCAAATCATCCAAACAACCATCACACACAACATTCAATCATTTTTATCGATATTAAAAAGTGTTTATAAAATTTATAAAACCGGACATAGTTAGTGAGATTACTCACTTTGGCCGTTAATCACTAAAAATAACTAACGCTCGTTGATTCATATCATACATTTTGTTTCGCCTTAAATTGAGGCGAGTTCTGAATCCTTCCAAACCAGTTCCATGGTGTAGTATTCTTTTGTATGACCCCAACGGAACTTGTTTCGTTTGATTTCATTCACGTATGAATTAATTACTCTCAATATAAGTTAATACGATATTAAATTAAATTAAACTTTAATTTAACTAAATTACGGGTCTTACTTCCTTTTGTTTCAGCCCAGTAACCACACAACCAACCCGATTGCACACTGTAGCTATTTCTTCCCCTTTTGTAAACATCCGCTCCATATTCCCCTTGCTGTCATTACAAACCTTTGAATAGCACGTTCCATCCTTCACAAGCGCACTAATTTGTAGTGTCATATGAGCCATAGCGTAAATCATTACCACCACCATAAATCCAATAATAAAATCCAATCATAAAGTTGGATCCTCAATGGCAGAAATATTATACGCCAAACTCCCAAAATAACACAAACTAGCATAAACCTTGATCTGCATCATTGGTGCTTTTCTCAACACTTCAGAAAAGCTGTCTCTATCAAACTAGCTACCATTCTTCTCTTCTCCGACTATAGAACATTCTCCAGATAAAAACTCTCCGCCATCTCTAAAGGTTTACACACACCAAACCCATGCCGAAAGATTTTTGCTCCTCGTCCTTGCTCTCATACATGCGAAATCATGTAAACCACTTTCTAACATCCATCTCGTAAACACCATGGAAACAGTCTGCACCTCCTCCATCCATTTCCGCACCACAATCCCTTAGCATTCTCACGCCAGTGCCATCTTCTCTAACAAAAGACCACGGCTTCCTAATATCTCCAACTTCACAAATAAAACGCAACTCGTTCTGTGCATGCGCGCCAATCCTGATCTTCAGTTCACTTCAACCATGTATTTCCTAAAAACGTCCCTTTTGCTGCTGCTGCCAGTTGCCAACACAACCATCTGCCACTTGCCCGTCCTCCCCTTTCCGCGACTTCACAGCGCAGTTGGCAACAGTGCAAACTCGACTAGCCTCAAAACCCTAGGCTAGGTGCTGTTCATTTCGAACAACATGACCTCGCATGGAATATGAGTGTTCCTGCGTATTTGTAAAGTTTCGAATTTTAAAGCTACCGACTTCTCTTTTTAGTTGAGTTAAGGATTTAAGGTGGGGTACTGCATTTGATTTTGTACGATTTTCGAAATTCACGGTTGTGAATTGCTGAAGAAAAGAAGAAAATGAGGACAGCGCTCCTATATTTATAATGAACGTGAGTCTAGCAGAGGAAGCTTGACCAAAATTAAGAACTAAGTAACTTAGGGGGTCATATGTAGGCTTGTGGTTCGATTTAACAATGCAGGTAGGCTCTCGAGTTAAAAGAGGTAGGGTAGGAAATAGTAACAGAGACATGCGTTTTTAAAAAGGATGGGATAGGGCACAAGACTTAGGAGCTAAGGACCTTATATTTAAATCATTTTATTCTACTTTATTTTTTTACTAGTACAAGTAACATTGATGGAGAAGTGATCTAAAAAAAATGCAACGGGGTTACTTTGGGATGAAGTCTTTGGTGCGAATGACCTGACGTTACAAGTTACACATCCCATTTCCTCTTTCATTGAATTTTACAATTTTAAAGAAATAAATTCAAGTCAAATTTAAAGTGTAGCAAGAGACTAACGAAGATTCCTAAAAGTTATAAGTAGATTTAAAGAGTTTCAATAAAGCTTCTCACTGCCAAATAAATGTTCATTTAAAACCAAAAGGAACTCAATCTATCACAATTTAGTCTGTATGAAAAATGCAGGCCTTTCACTTTGTAAACATTGGTGGTTCTCCAACTTGTAACTCATAAGTTTTTCCTCTCTTGATGTATAAATATTGTTCTTTCAGTAAATATAAATTCTGACCTGCAAACTTAAATGAAGTACAATCATGAATCCATGATGCTTATGTTCGAAGCGTATGTTATTTTATGATTTTGATGACATCATAATGTGCAGTGCAAATCAAGTCAAAAGGTACAGGTACGTTTATTTGGGCGTTGTTTAGAGTAGGTAAAATAGTGTACTGAATTTAGATTTTAATTTATATATATACATTGGATTTTAGGATACCATGCCACACAGATTTTTATCATTTTAAGGACCGCTATCGACAAAAATGAAAATAACATTGAGACGAGCAATGTGCCACGATCCCAAAAATATAATAATATAGACTAGTTAACTCATTTTGTGAAACCCCACAATGCTGATATAGGGTGCAAAATACTCCAAATAAAAAGTGGCTTATTTTCCAAATTAAAAATTACAGTAAAATTTTAAAAATTAAACTATAACTATGCCTCAAATATCATGTCCAAATTTGAAACCAATATTTAATTAAAATTAAATATGTCGTTATGGTTTATAAACGATTCCATAACAACTATTTGAAAATCTGATTTGGATATAACTTACAAACTATGCGACGAAATCTCGATTTTTCACTTCCATTAGAAAAATACAGTTCAATAGATTCGAACATTTCTTGTTTCGAGGAAATCCGACTTAAAACGAACCCTGTACACTCAGTTGAAGTTTAAATCGTAATATTACGAACTACCGCGACATTTCAAGCTCGATTATAATTATATTATAATTATTATGTTCAACTGTCGTTTAAATAATATATTCATTATTATAACTCAAATATCACTTTATTAAATATCGTATATTATAATAATTACACAATATTGCAAATCCAACCATTTCCGACTTTTTAGGAAATTTATTATTCCACAATTTATAATAATTAAATAATAAAAATTATTTAACTCAAGTTATCGATATCGCCAAATCGATATTTAAATAATTAAATAAATTAATTATTCAATCGCTAAAAATATGGGACATTACAGAATATGTTTAAATGGGTAATTAAAATTTGATTTGTTTCGGTAAATCTGATTTAATTTCGCTTTACATGGTAAATTGAAATGAGTGTAATTTTGTTTTGAATTGAAATTTAAATTTAGAAACGATTTAAAGTCAAGTTTGGTACTCCATATTAGGTTAAAATGGTTTGGAAGGAAGTAAACTATTTATTCCAAAATATTATACTTATATTATTCTTCAAATCAGTAGTATTTATATTAGACTATTTTATTTAAACTATTTTCCTTATACTATTTTGTTTCATATTATCCTATATATAACTATTTTTATTATACTGTTATATTTTAATCCTAATTATTTTTATATTTATACAAACTATTTGAATAGAAAACTTATTTCTGACCCAAGTTGTTGAATATCAGATTTCATTTGGATAATGATAACTGTAACAAACTGGGATTTTCGACTCCGAAAATCAACATAAAACCCATGTTAAATTTTCAGACATCGGACATTCCAGATCATTAATAGAAAGAAATTAGAGGGCGAGGATATATAAGACAGAAAATTAGAACAGAAGAAGGAGAACACAATCAGAGTAAACACGAATCTCACAGCGGAACGAATAAAGTATATTATACAACATAACTTTGAAATAAAACAGTGTATATATACAATAACATTATCAGAGTACAACACTTACACACAGCGGGAATAACAATAGCTATATATGATCCTGAAGCCTCCTGCTGCAATGTAACATCCCAAATTTTTGAATGTTGTTTATGAATATTTAAATTTGTTTAAATATTAATTTGGCGATATTAGCAGATTTTATATCGAATTTATTTTATAAAATCGAGGTCAAAAATATATAATTTATAATATAATTAAAACAAGCTCGAAAACGACGCGGCAGTTCGTAATTTTCGATCTGAACTTTAACTAAATATACAGGATCCGATATAAGTCGAATTTCTGTGAAACAAGAAACGTTTGAACTAATTCGATTATATTTTTCTAATAAAAGAGAAAAATCGTGATTTCGTTGTGTAGATGGTAAGATATGCTTAAATTAAAATTTCCAATAGTCGCTATAGAATCCTTCATCGACTGCGACAGTTTATTTGAAACAACTGCATACTGGTTTCGAATCTGGACAAGATTCTGTTGAGACATAGGGTTAATTAAATTTTTAGAATATTACTGTAATTTTTAATAAATTAAATATGAAGCTTTTTATTTGGAGTATTCTGCACCCTATTTCAATATTTTGGGATTTCACAATGTGAGTTAACCTACCGATATTATTATATTTTCAGGACCGTGGCACTTCGCTGGACACAACTGTATATTTACTTCTGTCCGTAGCGGTCTATAAATAAAATAGAATAAAACGGTAAATGGTAAAATACGGTAGGATTAAAATACCGTATTATAAGATAAATCATATATTATAATTTATATATATTTAAAAGGATGTCGTTTTCAGTTTCTTGCACTGCAAACAATTTGGTTCCGTGATAGCCAATCTATTATAAAACAGTACAGTACTACACTATGGTTTTTTGCGCCCCAAACCTTCTGAATTCCTTGCACCTCAAACAATCTAAGTACCGTGCACTCCACGTTTTCCTGGTCACCACACACTCTCTTTTATAAATAGGAGGCTACAACTTCGTTCTTCTTATCCAACATAATTGAAAACACGAAGCAATAAAAATAAATAAATGGCGAGCTTCTGTAGATTGAAAATTTTCCCCTCCACATTAAATCAAAATAAAAACCATTCCTAGTCCATGAAAGTGAAATCGAAACCATTGGAAAGGCGTGGGATTTTCAGTGGATGCATGGGTGTTCGCTGCCGCGTTCTACAGGAGAAGGCCGAACATCATTTGACGATGATGGAGGATGGATGTAGAAACTGGGGAACGCATGCCTTAGTAGGGGAAGTTTTCAGGTAGAGGGCGTGTGCGTGGCGTTTGGGAAGTAGTGCCGGAAGTTTTTCATACGGTGAAGCTTAAGGAAACAGGGTGGAGAAATGGAAGGCACTTCGTATGGGATCTTACATCTGAAGCATGGAGAATCATATTGCGACTGATCGGTGGAGGCTTGGTGCAGTTCAATGAGCTGTTGCTCGCATTCAAAACATTGAGAAGGGGATTGGCACGTTAAAGAAAAGGAAAATAAATGTTATGAGGAATGAATGAAGCGGTGAATTGTTAAACCAACGAGTTGTGAAGGAGGGGTGGTTTCAAAGACATGGTGCAGACAAGGTGAAGATAAAAGAGGGAAGTTAGCGGATCTGTGCAGTGTTGGAGCGGTAAAGGGGATTGGGCTTCTGGCTTGATGATGGGATGATGGTATTTGAACAAGGAGATGTTGAGCTGATTTCGAGAAGTTTCATGAAAACGATGTGCTGGAAGAAGGGTCACATTGTTGAAGCGGTGGGTTCAGATGCATGCGAGAGTATGAGAAGTGTAGCGGGAAGTGTTTGCGTTTGAAGGAGAGCATGGTATGGTGCTGGCTTCTTTCAGAAGGTGGTTCGAAGGGTATGGATATGAAGAAGAAAGTTGGATTAAAAAAAAATGAGAAGAAGAAAAGGCATGAAATTAGGAGGAGGATTCAAGCGTTGGGGAAAGAAGGTGCGGTGGTAATATGAGGTGGGTTTGTTATGGGCTTGGTTGGTTTTGGGTAAGGCCCTTTTTCCTGGTTTTAAAAGTACCTAATTATATGTGTGAATAGTATAACGAAGTTGCCAAATCATATTTCAACCGCCAATTATATATATTTTAGTGTGGCCCAATTATATACATAGCCTATATGTTAAACACTACCAAATCCATTAACGTAGCACATGCAGGACGTGACTCAAGTTTTAAACAGTGTCTAGCTGTTTATTTAATGTGCCTAACCCCTGTACAAAGTGCCTAATTAGGATTTAACTAACACAACTAGTATTTGGGGTATAATGTTGAGCTATATATTTTATAGTTATTCATATAAGATGGCCTGGTAGGAATACAACATAGCATGGCCTAGAAATGTTTCCAAACGTGTCCGACCAGGTTTAAGTAACTTAAAAATAAGTAAATTAACATTATTTAGTTAATTATAATATTATTAAATAAAGTAGACACCGTATTAAATTGGTAACCCGGTCATACGGTTCCAGAACTAGATGAAACCAAGGACGCTGGAACTATTTCCGCAAAGCAACATTTTGAAGCTGGTTTGGATAGGGTGGAGCACAGTTGGGTGTTTTACTTAAATTAAACACTTGTTTGATTTAATTAAAATATACTGTTTCAGCAACAAACGGAGATCAAGGTGAGTTCAACTCACTCAGTTTACCTCGTTTATATTTTGTATAAACCGGGTTTTTATTTTTATTTTTGTGCAATGTTTGCTGATGGTTGGTGATTGAATGTTATAAATTGTTTGTTGACTGTTATTGGGTGAACTGTATGGTTGTGTTAAAATTGAGGTAACCCATTTGATGCAGGGACGAACAGGTTGGAGGAATCCAACCAGATTCCTCAAATATATTGTTTATTTACATGTACTGTTAACCAATTGATTGATTGTTGATTATTGAAAACTAAATTCAACAATTGTTGATATTAGCCAATGGGTGGTATTGGTTGAGTAGTTATCGGCAGATGGCCTGTAAATGAATCGTTTATAGCAATTGATTTACCGTCTGGTAAATCCAATGGAAAATTAAAATTTGTTTTATAACTAAAGACAGGATTTGAAATCTATTTTATATAGATTATTTTTAAATGAAGTATTAAAGGAAATTAATAATTATATTTACCTTGTGATTATAAAGCGAATATATAAAGCGATAATCGTAGATTGATAAGTTTGGTAAGCAAGTAAGGAGAAATTAACGAAATGGTTAAAGAGTTGAATTAATTGTTTTCAATAAACAATTAAATGAGATTATTTTATTTAATTAGATTGTTGACTAAATTAAATGAGATTATTTAAATTAATTTTATTTATTAATTTAAATGAAATAACTAAATGGAAATGGCTAACAAAATAATCTTGTTTTGGAATGACAAAGTCGACTATTTGCACGTGAATTGATTTTTGAAACTATTATTTGAATGTTAAATATTATTGAAATTGAATGTTGTTTTAGAATAACCTTTTTAGAAAGATTAACCATTTTTAGAATTGATAATATATTAAACTATCTGACGTAAATGATTTAGACAAGTAACAAGGAGTTGGCTTGTAGCGGGATTTTTAAAGCATGGTTTGAATATGAATAGATTTGAGTATATAATAGCGTTTTCAAAGGAAACCAAGTTGTTTTGATATATCGAGTCCAGAATCATATAAAAAGGATAATGTTAACTTTTAAAGTGAATAATGTTTGAAAAGTAACTAGGTTGGGATGAAAATGGTGATTGGTTGAATAAGACCTTGTTGATTATTAAAAAAGGTTTTTAATAAGTTTACTATGATTTATATGAGTCAAGAATTTTGATGTATTACCTAGAAGGAATTCTATAAAAAGAAAAGTTTCAGACAAGTTTTAATATGAGTTGGAAGGGAACATAAGCTTAAATGGTTGGGAATTGATTATTAAAAGGAAAATCTAACAATAATGCGTAAGGATAAGTATTTTAATGGGAAATGAAGTTATTTAAATCAAAACTAAAGTCGGTGGTTTTTAAAAGGGATTATATAGTAAATGGAAGTGTTGGAATACTTATTGGAATTTGGGATTTCGTTAATAAACTTCTATCCATTCTGAAGATAGGAATGTTGTCGACTCAAGGTCTGAGAGGTAAATAAAATACCCCAACTTGAACGACTTCATGATTATCCAAGAATGATATTAGTTTAGAAACGAGGGAAGATGAAGAAGTAAACATTTATATTGCGTGAAGTATATTATAAACTATAATTTGAAAGGTTGAGTAAATTGATTTGGGAATAAGAAGTGAAGGGGCGTACTTCAAATGTAGAAAGATTTATAAATGAATGTTTAACTAAAAGAGGCCAAGTGACACTGTATACTAAACCAAGGGATCCACTTTATTTTTATATGGATGATGATTGTTATTTTGATAGTTAAATCACCGACTATCAAAATCTGGCCAAATCGATTATTGGTTCGGAAAGACCGGGATCAAATTTATATTCGAAAACCATTCCGACCAATAAGTACGTAAACGTTGAAGATATCAAAAGATGGTCGAGACGGAGCATTGAAGACCGTGGATCTTCATAAGCGGAAGGATTGCTGTGGAATTCCTCTGGCTAGCTACCAGAGGTTGTTAAACTGTGATTCGGTCGTGGTTGAGATTTTGCGGATTTGCAAGGACTACTCGCTACCAATCCATAGGGTGATTCCTATGATGTGGTAGGAGGGTACCTTTGGTTCATCCTGTTCCTGGATGACTTGTATAGACGAGTGTCTGACAGAGTATTTCCAGATGGTCACGTAAATCGTTTTCTTCAAACGTGCCTAGTGTATTTTTGAGTACGTCAATTAGTGATTTGATGGATCTGACGATGTGACATTCAAAGTGATGTGCTGATAAGTAAACGTAACCTCAAGCCTCATCAACCGGGAAATGACAAAAATCGGGCAGGCAGCATGGCTATGTGGGTCGCTCCAATTAGGATGTATAATCACCTATCTAGAGAAATTATTTTTGCTTCTTTAATCTATCGATGCTGTCCCATTTCGGGAGGCGGTTGCTGATCCCAACTGTCGGTGATATGCATTCGATACGCTCAAGCGAAATGAGTGGTCGGTCATGTGTGGGCCGGGTTGCAAGACATTCTTGTTGAATCCAGTGTATTCGCCTCTGGAGATACACTATCGGCAGGTGGTCCCATACCTTGTCATAGTTGGAATCCAATATCCAATAAGCGCCTATGGTTTTTGATTGTATACTATATATGTGGAACGTGAGATGCAAGCGTTCGACTAGATTGTTATTTACTTGTATTTAGACACTATTATAATATCAAAATAATATATGATTTCAAAACTGTTTTGGGTTATAGTAAAGTAAAAACCGTCCGTGTTTATGTGTGGGCTGGTCTTACTATTATCCTTTTCTTTCGAAAGGAATTTGTACTTAAAAAAATCAAGCTGGATGATTTCCCTTAAACTGTGCGAGTTATTCTCACTCTGGTTCACCAGACTGACCCGGTATTTGTAATGCTCGGGTTAGCCCGGGTTGTACATGTCTAGCTTATCAGGTGCTGCGAAGTCTAGAGACATGTTGAAAGAGTTCAGACATTTGATTATTTTCCGCTGTGTGATGTATATGAGGACAGGTTGTTATAACTGTCCAAGTGTATTGATGTACTCTGATGTTGTAAGTATATTTTCAAGCTCTCAATAGAGATTATTTCTATATTATATTTTGTTCCGCTGCAATGTGAGACTCTGATTCTGTATGTTGTTCTTCTTCTTATTCTTCTATTCTAAAATTTCTTTCTTTCTTACCTCACCATCTAAATTATTTCTATTGGCATCTGGATTTCTAGTATCATTTGGGTTGGATTAGTGTTGTGTATTCATCTCAAAAGATACCGGAAATTTGGGTCGTCACAGTTGGTATCAGAGCGAGGTTTAGTAATAACCTTGGCTCTGTGGTGTAACTCAGTAGAGATAGGGTTAGTAATGCCCTAGATTGAGTTGAGTATATATACGAGAGCGCGTATTTGTAATTGAATATATAATTATTTTAAATTATTTTGTAAAAAGGGTGAATGAAATAATTTTTCCCACATTATATTTTTTATAGAAAAATGAAATTATTCTCTATAGTATGGTAATATTAGCTGTTTGGTTGTTTTGATTGATTTGTTTGAAATTTAAAGTAACTTAAGAAATAGTGTGGAATAAGAGAAATTTGTGATTCAAAATTCAAATGGAACTGAATCATATAAATTTGAGATTTTGAAGTCAAATGGATAATAATAGAAATCGATTGAATATTAATCGTGTATGTTCAATCAAAGTGAAAACAAACCAGTTAGTATTAATTATTGAATATAATTCAAATGAGTTGGTTGTCTATTCTTTGAATGTTGAATTGGTCGAATAAAATTCATCAAACGGATCAGTGAAGAAGTTGAATGGAATATTGCTGGATTATTATTTGCATAATAAATGAGTTAAGTGCAGATATTAGCAGATTATGGGAATTGGCTTTATTGCCCAGATTGAAAGTACAGATTGGAAGGAGAAAGTGCAGTTAGTTGTTTTACCTTGGAAATGGGAAATTGAGTTGCTCGACAAAAAGGTAAACCTTAATATATTGATTTGGTGATTGATTTATATCCCTGAGTTGGGTCGCCATTTGGCTGTTGGTTTTCTTTTGGAGAAGTTGAGCTCGGAGTGGCATTTGTAGTTGTTATGATCGACCCTTGCAGAGGAGGTGCTGGCGACATTTTTGAAACCTTTAAAAGTTTGAATTTGTTTTGATTCAAGAATAATTATTTTAAAATAATCATGTTCAGAACATTCTTCTTACCTTGCAATTTCGGGGACGAAATTATTTAAAGGGGGGAAGAATGTAACATCCTAGATTTTTGAATGTTGTTTATGAATATTTAAATTTGTTTAAATATTGATTTGGCGATATTAGCAGATTTTATATCGAATTTATTTTATAAAATCGAGTTCAAAAATATATTATTTATAGTATAATTAAAACAAGCTCGAAAACGACGCGGCAGTTCATAATTTTTGATCTGAACTTTAACTAAATATACATGATCCGATATAAGTCGAATTTCTGTGAAACAAGAAACGTTTGAACTAATTCGATTATATTTTTCTAATAAAAGAGAAAAATCGTGATTTCGTCGTGTAGATGGTAAGATATGCCTAAATTAAAATTTCTAATAGTCACTATAGAATCGTTCATCGACCGTGACAGTTTATTTGAAATAACTGCATACTGGTTTCGAATCTGGACAAGATTCTTTTGAGACCTAGGGTTAATTAAAATTTTAGAATATTACTGTAATTTTTAATAAATTAAATATGCATCTTTTTATTTGGAGTATTCTGCACCCTATATCAATATTTTGGGATTTCGCAATGTGAGTTAACCTACCGATATTATTATATTTTCAAGACCATGGCACTTCGCTGGACACAACAGTATATTTACTTCTGTCCATAGCGGTCTATAAATAAAATAGAATAAAAGGGTAAATGGTAAAATACGATAGGATTAAAATACCGTATTATGAGATAAATCATATATTATAATTTATATATATTTAAAAGGATGCCGTTTTCAGTTTCTTGCACAGCAAACAATTTGGTTCCGTGATAGCCAATCTATTATAAAACAGTACAGTACTACACTATGGTTTCTTGCGCCCCAAACCTTCTGAATTCCTTGCGCCTCAAACAATCTCAGTACCGTGCACTCCACGTTTTCCTGGTCACCATGTACTCTCTTTTATAAATAGGAGGCTACAGCTTCGTTCTTTTTATCCAACATAATTGAAAACATGAAGCAATAAAAATAAATAAATGGCGAGCTTCTGTAGATTGAAAATTTTCCCCTCTACATTAAATCAAAATAAAAACCATTCCCATTTCATGAAAGTGAAATCGAAACCATTAGAAAGGCGTGGGATTTTCAGCGGATGCATGGGTGTTCGTTGTCGCGTTCTATAGGAGAAGGCCGAGCATCATTTGACGATGATGGAGGATGGATGTAGAAACTGGGGAACGCATACCTTAGTAGGGAAAGTTTTCAGGTAGAGGGCGTGTGCGTGGCGTTTGGGAAGTAGTGCCGAAAGTTTTTCATACGGTGAAGCTTAAGGAAACAGGGTGGAGAAATGGAAGGCACTGCGTATGGGAAATTACGTCTGAATCATGGAGAATCATATTGGGACTGAGCGGTGGAGGCTGGGTGCAGTTCAATGAGCTGTTGCTCGCGTTCAAAATATTGAGAAGGGGATTGGCACGTTAAAGAGAAGGAAAATAAATGTTGTGAGGAATGAATGAAGTGGTGAATTGTTAAACCAACGAGTTGTGAAGGAGGGGTGGTTTCAAAGACATGGTGCAGGCAAGGTGAAGATAAAAGAGGGAAGTTGGCGGATCTGTGCTGTATTGGAGCGGTAAAGGGGAGTGGGCTTCTGGCTTGATGATGGGATGATGGTCTTTGAAAAAGGAGATGTCGAGCAGATTTCGAGAAGTTTCATGAAAATTATGTGCTGGAAGAAGGGTCACATTGTTGAAGCGGTGGGTTCTGATGCATGCGAGAGTATGAGAAGTGTAGCGGGAAGTGTTTGCGTTTGAAGGAGAGCATGGTATGGTGCTGGTTTCTTTCGGAAGGTGGTTCGAAGGGTATGGACGTGAAGAAGAAAGTTGGATTAAAAAAAAGGAGAAGAAGAAAAGGCACGAAAATAGGAGGAGGATTCAAGCGTTGGGGAAAGAAGGTGCGGTGGTAATATGAGGCGGGTTTGTTATGGGCTTGGTTGGATTTCGGTAAGGCCCCTTTTCCTGGTTTTAAAAGTACTTAATTATATGTGTGAATAGTATAACAAAGTTTCCAAATCATATTTGAACCGCCAATTATATATATATATATGTGTGTGGCCCAATTATATATATACCCTATATGTTAAACACTACCAAATCCATTAACGTAGCACATGCAGGACGTGACTCAAGTTTTAAACAGTGTCTAGCTGTTTATTTAATGTGCCTAACCCCTGTACTAAGTGCCTAATTAGGATTTAACTAACACAACTAGTATTTGGGGTATAATGTTGAGTTATATATCTTATAGTTATTCATATAAGATGGCCTGGTAGGAATATAACATAGCATGGCCTAGAAATGTTTCCAAACGTGTCCGACCAGGTTTAAGTAACTTAAAAATAAGTAAATTAACATTATTTAGTTAATTATAATATTATTAAATAAAGTAGACACCGTATTAAATTGGTAACCCGGTCATACGGTTCCTGAACTAAATGAAACCAAGGACGCTGGAACTATATTCGCAAAGCAACATTTTGAAGCTGGTTTGGATAGTGTGGAGCACAGTTGGGTGTTTTAATTAAATTAAACACTTGTTTGATTTAATTAAAATAAACGGTTTCAGCAACAAACGGAGATCAAGGTGAGTTCAACTCACTCAGTTTACCCCGTTTATATTTTGTATAAACCGGGTTTTTATTTTTATTTTTGTGCAATGTTTGCAGATGGCTGGTGATTGAATGTTATAAATTGTTTGTTGACTGTTATTGGGTGAACTGTATGGTTGTGTTAAAATTGAGGTAACCCATTTGATGCAGGGACGGACAGGTTGGAGGAATCCAACCGGATTCCTCAAATATATTGTTTATTTACATGTACTGTTAACCAATTGATTGATTGTTGATTATTGAAAACCAAATTCAATAATTGTTGATATTAGCCAATGGGTGATATTGGTTGAGTAGTTATCGGCAGATGGCCTGTAAATGAATCGTTTATAGCAATTGATTTACCGTCCGGTAAATCCAATGGAAAATTAAAATTTGTTTTATAACTAAAGACAGGTTTTGAAATCTATTTTATATAGATTATTTCTAAATAAAGTATTAAAGGAAATTAATAATTATATTTACCTTGTGATTATAAAGTGAATATATAAAGCGATAATCGTAGATTGATAAGTTTGGTAAGCAAGTAAGGAGAAATTAACGAAATGGTTAAAGAGTTGAATTAATTGTTTTCAATAAACAATTAAATGAGATTATTTTATTTAATTAGATTGTTGACTAAATTAAATGAGATTATGTAACACCCCACTCCCGCTATGATCACTCACTAAGGGAATGCCATAGCATCGGTGGAGTATTTTAGTGAATATAGAACAGAAAAATTACAACAAGACAGATATAAATAGTACTTGAAATTTTAAAACATCATCTCATAACAGCGGAAGTAAAACATGTCTGGTTACATCATAAAACCACAATAAAAGTCAAGTACAATATCCATCAAAATAAAGAAGTACATAATCCCACTCTCATACAATAGCCAAAACAAAGGAAAAGATAACTGGGTAACTGGAGCTTTACATCTATCCAAGCTCCTAAAGACTGGAACAGCAATCCGATCAAGCTCCACTACTACTAGGATCCACCGTAGGACCTGAGGGTTGGGAAAAAAGATAAAAACAACGGGGTCAGACATAAGTCTGAGCGAGTCCTATAACTTTAACAATACAATCGTTAAAGTAACCAGAGAAGACATAAACTGATATACGGTAACTAATGGGGATGAATGGCTACACTAAGCAGTCAACTAAACTAAGATAAACGATAAAGACGCATCTACCCTTCCAAAGGTAAATTACTAAACTGCACCACACCAGTCGTTCCTAACTTAAAGGTTGATCCCACCCCTGGACTTATAAAATTAACTTAATAGTTCTTGCGTACCCCTAGGTGACTGAGTAGACGCCACAGGGCCCTACAATCCACTAGGTGTACACACTACTCCCCATTCGATCGGCTCCCTAACGTAGATACCCGTGCTGGCCCCACCGTGGGGTGTACCATTCCCCAACGTGGCAACCTGATAAAATTAACGGTGCACGGCTTATATCTACACGATGCAACAACGTCTTATTTACCAGCCCGGGTCCACACACGCATATGAAACCCGTTGGTCATGCGTTGCCACCGCTAACCCATTTTGGCCTCTTATAGTCAAGCCCAATATGCGTGTCCCGTCACTCGACTAGAGTAGAGCCCACTAAGATACGTTTGGGATATTGGTTGAAATGGGCCCCCAGCACAAGCCATCCCCCTAAGCTTGGCCCACACACTAGTGTTTCCCACTTAACCCTTTAATCATGTTTAATTACATGTTTCATCTTGGTTAAGTATTTTAATCATATTTTCTATTGGCAACCACTAGCAATTTCCACATACCACCCAAGGTACCCACTTAACCCCCATGCCCCACTACATGATTATCTGGTCAAGTGTTTCTTAATTGATTAACACCGTAACCGTGTAAAGGACCCCTCACATTGGACCGTTATTTGTAGATGCCTGGTTAAGCCGGTAGGTTCCGGGCAGTCTTACACTACAAACGGGTCCAACCTCGTGTCATTTACCCTTGTTACGTATTTAATTTATGATTAAGACCCCTCACATTGGACCGTCATTTGTAGATGCCTGGTTAAGCCGGTAAACTCTGGGCAGTCTTACACTACAAACGGGTCCAACCTCGTGTCTCAATCGATTAATTACTCCTAATTAATCACCCCCATAATTTGTGTTAATTATCATGTTTATTTTAGGAATATGGGTACACCTAACTTAATAGGCAAATTCCCAACTCCAAAGTGTGGGTACACCTAACTTAATAGGCAAATTCCCAACACATAGTATGGGTACACCTAACTTAATAGGCAAATTCCCATACTATGTTCATTTATTTTATGTTATGCATAATTATATTAATTTCACACAATCTTATTAACTTATGCATCGAATTAACCCCATCGTTCCCACGTAATTTCGTTCTCATGACATAACACACATAAAAGGTGTCAACTTGCATATGTATGAACATGTTTCAAAGGTGCCATCTTGCATATTAACAAACACATAACTTGCATATGAACTTGCACAACATGTCACATAACTTGCATATAATCTTGTATAACATGTCACATAAACCTACATATTAACAAATACATGACTTGCATATAATATGTCACATAACTTGCATATGAACTTGCATAACATACTTGCATATAAACTCATAAACTTGCATATGAACTTGCATAACATACTTGCATATAAACTCATAAACTTGCATATGAACTTGCATAACATACTTGCATATAAACTCATAAACTTGCATATGAACTTGCATAACATACTTGCATATAAACTCATAAACTTGCATATGAACTTGCATAACATACTTGCATATAAACTCATAAACTTGCATATGAACTTGCATAACATACTTGTATATAAACTCATAAACTTGCATATGAACTTGCATAACATACTTGCATATAAACTCATAAACTTGCATATGAACTTGCATAACATACTTGCATATAAACTCATAAACTTGCATATGAACTTGCATAACATACTTGCATATGAAGAAACATACAACTTGCATAATTATCATACATGTAACTTGTATTTTATCATACATGTAACTTGCATATTAATCATATGATCACAAAACACAAAACTTGCATAACCCACATACATTAGCAAACTAACATCATGTCATATGACTTAAAATCCATTAATCCCCAAACAAAACCATATGATCTCATCATATCTCATCTACTTAGTTTAGTAATTGATCATTAAAGTGATAGAAACTCACAACTAGCAAATTTGCACTCCAAATGAAGAAGATTAAGATGCTTAGAATGGATTAGAGGTTGATTAGAGAGTGATTAGCTTGCAACCCTCTTCATAAATTAGTGGAGGCTCCTTCTAAGATTTAATTTGGCGGCATGTAGCCCTCAATTCTATTTTTAGTATGGATTAGGGTAGGTTTAGGGTGTATTTATAGATTAGGTGAGTGTTTTAGGCCCTTAGATTAACCCTAGATTAGATTAGGACCCTTAGATTTCGGAAATCTCTAGAACACAGCCCAAGACTCAACCAAAAACCAGATCTGGTGCACCCAGATCAACAGGGCCGACACCCTGTGTCGACACCCCTGTCGACAGGGCTGTCGACACCCCTGTCGACATGCCTGTCGACACGGGGCTAGGCGGGAACTTTCCCACCACCTCCGCTTTTGGCTCCAATCCTGTTTTAGAACTGAATTTTAAATCTGTTTTTAACTATGAATTTTCTGCAAACTTCATTGGGCCATAACTGGGCCATACGGACTCCGATTTACAAAATTTCGGACTCTATTCTGCGTATTTTTCCGAGACGAACGCAATGACGCAGCCCGTTTCCCCCAATTCTCAAATCTGAGATTATTTATTCTGCAATTAGTGAATTTTAGCATTAACCGAAATTCGGGGTGTTACAGATTATTTAAATTAATTTTATTTATTAATTTAAATGAAATAACTAAATGGAAATGGCTAACAAAATAATCTTGTTTGGGAATGACAAAGTCGACTATTTGCACGTGAATTGATTTTTGAAACTATTATTGAAATGTTAAATATTATTGAAATTAAATGTTGTTTTAGAATAACCTTTTTAGAAAGATTAACCATTTTTAGAATTGATAATATAGTAAACTATCCGACGTAAATGATGTTAGACAAGTAACAAGGAGTTGGCTTGTAGCGGGATTTTTAAAGCATGGTTTGAATATGAATAGATTTGAGTATATAATAGCGTTTTCAAAGGAAACCAAGTTGTTTTGATATATCGAGTCCAGAATCATATAAAAAGGATAATGTTAACTTTTAAAGTGAATAATGTTTGAAAAGTAACTAGGTTGGGATGAAAATGGTGATTGGTTGAATAAGAACTTGTTGATTATTAAAAAAGGCTTTTAATAATTTTACTCAGATTAATATGAGTCAAGAATTTTGATGTATTTCCTGGAAGGAATTCTATAAAAAGAAAAGTTTCAAACAAGTTTTTATATGAGTTGGAAGGGAACAGAAGCTTAAATGGTTAGGAATTGATTATTAAAAGGAAAATCTAACAATAATGCGTAAGGATAAGTATTTTAATGGGAAATGAAGTTATTTAAACCAAAACTAAAGTCGGTGGTTTTTAAAAGGGATTATATAGTAAATGGAAGTGTTGGAATACTTATTGGAATTTGGGATTTCGTTACTAAACTTCTATCCATTCTGAAGATTGGAATGTTGTCGACTCAAGGTCTGAGAGGTAAATAAAATACCCCAACTTGAATGACTTCATGATTATCCAATAATGAAATTAGTTTAGAAACGAGGGAAGATGAAGAAGTAAACATTTATATTAATTGCGTGAAGTATATTATAAACTATAATTTGAAAGGTTGAGTAAATTGATTTGGGAATAAGAAGTGAAGGGGTGTACTTCAAATGTAGAAAGATTTATAAATGAATGTTTAACTAAAAGTGACATAATTCCAAATCCAACCGTTAGATTTCAAATTTTTAATATTCATTGGAAAGCACTTTTCGATACGAACCCAACGGTTCCGGTTTTAGGAGAATCCGATGGTCGGATCTCCCATAACGTCGATTCAAAGTCAATGGTCGAAATTCACGAACTACCGCGGCGCGTTCTATTCAGGCCATTACATATAATATATATATATATATTTTATATTTCGTCGATTTCCTTTTAAAACGTATTTTATAAATCGTTTTAAATTCGTTTTCAAAACCATTTTAACACTATATTCAATTTCTAATCAAAATTGAATATTTCCTATCATGATAATATTTCCAAAACGTTATATTTTGAAATCACTACCTTTTCAATATTCATTATAAAAACGAATATAATCGATATAAATATCGTTCACGTCAAAATAGCGCAACTCTAATCAACACGGCTTTATATATTTCAATAAATTCGTTATTCTATTCAACAAATGAATATTTATTCTATTCAACACATGAATCTATATTTCTTTCAACACACGACCAATCTCAACACATGAGTACTGTCAACACACAACTATTTTTGTTATGTAAAATATTTTATAAAACTAAGGTATCTATCGTTTGATTTTTAATTAGACTCCACCGTGAAGTAGATTCTAATTTTAAATATGATAAAGATGTAAATTTTATTATTAAAATATTTCACTCAACAAATGAATAGTTTCAACACATGAACATCGTCAACACATGACTATTTTTATATTCAACACATGAATTTCCTTTTATAATATTCATTATTTTCCCGATTGGAATGAGGCCCAATAAGTTACCATATAACGTTAATTATATGGATTCCATACAACACATGTATATAATAGCAATGATAAACAATCAACCATCATCCAAGGTGCAACACACAACTGCATAAGCATCAAATATAAATAATTAACGCTTACACAGCCTGTCAACCAATCGATCGACATACAATTAAATAATTAGGATTAGTGTACGCCAAATTTCATCCCAACACCCGTGTGGGGTTTCAAATCAACAAACACAGATTTTTATTTGTGCAGTTGGGCGATGTGTAAAATTTATCATCCCAATCAATATCAGTCAAATCAGTATATATAAACAAATCGGCCGATTTGTTTATAATCATTTATTTATTCACATTCACGTTAAAAATTATATTTTTAACGATAAAATATTTTTAACTATATAAATATTTTATTTCCTTTCAACACAAGAATATTTTATTATTCAATCATTCCACAACACAATCAATTTTCACAACACATCAATCAAACAAACAAGCCGTCCATGGTCTGTGGACGACGAGTGTCGGGTGCTGCTAAGCACCGTCTGCATCCTAGTATATACATATAACTAGAAAAAGAAATTTAAAGTGAGAAGTTCTCACCAAAGCTATCCCAACTTTACGACACTTCTATTGTAAGAAATCATCACTGTTCTCGCCTTTTGTCACTTTCACCGTCCGTGTTCGCTATATATA
This sequence comes from Allium sativum, assembly GCA_030737875.1. Classification (NCBI taxonomy): domain Eukaryota; kingdom Viridiplantae; phylum Streptophyta; class Magnoliopsida; order Asparagales; family Amaryllidaceae; genus Allium; species Allium sativum. The sequence goes on from CM060926.1 coordinate 330,814,793, forward strand.
TAAAAATCACATTTTTATATTGCTGCTATGTATATAAAAATTCTATTTTTATTATCACTCCATATGGATAAAAATTCTATTTTTACATCGCTACTATATAGATAAAAATTCTATTTTACATCGCTACTATATAGATAAAAATTCTATTTTTACATCGCTACTATATAGATAAACATTCCATTTTACATCGCTGTTCTTCATATAAAGATTTCGCCTTTTCAAATATAAAGATTTCACCTTTTCAAATATAAAGATTTCACCTTTATTTCATCACTATAAAAATCACATTTTTATTTCGCTATATCTATAAAGATGATATTTTTACTATCTTACCTATATAAAAATTATAATTTTATACTTCTACAACATAAAAGATTATATTTTTATACTTCTACAACATAAAAGATTATATTTTTATACTTCTACAATATAAAAGATTATATTTTTAGTATTCCTACAGAATAAAATTCAAATTTTTTTTACCTCTACAAATCAGTTTTATATAAATAAATTAGCTAACTAAAATAAACAAAAGAAATGGTAAAAGTGAAAATAAAACACTCACTGTTTTTGAAGAGGAAGGAGAAGGAAGCGTGGCGCTGGGCTGAGGAGATGGCGGAGCATCATCGTGGGTGGCTACAGGTGGCGGCAGAAGGGGGAAAGAGGGGAGAAGGGGGCGTTCGATTTTGGGGGATTTGGGGGGTCTTGGCTGCGGAGGAGAAGAGAGGAAGAGGAGGAAGAAGAGGAGAGGAAGACGGCGGAGCTCGGGGGGAAGCGGCGGCGGCCTAGGGCAGTGCGACGCCCTGCCTGGGGGAGCGACGGCTCCACTGGGGTTTCCCTTTTTTTTCTCTGGAGATCGATGGGAGGGAAAAAGGAAAGGGGGGCAGGTTTTGACTTCGGGTTTGGGAAGCAAGGGTTTGACCGTTTAAAGGAGGGAGAGTTTTTATTTTTAATTTATTTAATTTTTTAATTCAAAAAGGTACTTTTTATTTCGACCTCAAAACGAGGCCCACCGCCTATCATCCATAGCTAATTACCCCCATTCTGAACATAATGGGATATGTATCGTAAGCTGATTCGGCTGTTTCGATCAGTTTCCGTTGAATTTACATTTAAATCATTATACTGAATTTTAAACGTACATTTCAAATTACCGGGGTAACATACGGACTCTAAAAATTACAAAAAAATATTTTCTAGCTTCGTATTGACGATACGGTCCAAACAAAACTAATTTCGTCGAATTCTGAGACCATTTGAAAAATGGCCAATTTCCAGTCGATTAAAATCAACTGAAACTGGTCAAACGCGTTTTCCTTTGCCACGCTCACATATTGATTCGAAAAATTATGAAATTTGGAATCTAGCAATAATTTAACATCGCGGATCCAACAGAAGTGGTTTCGTCGAAATCCGAGGTCGTTTGCAAAATGGCTATTTTTAAGGGCCTGAATTCCATAGCGACTATTCAGAATTTTCAACTGGACATATCTTTTGATTCCCGCCTTGAAATCTTGATTTTTCAGATTCGTTGGAAAGATATTATCAAATAGATTCTATTATTTTTGGTTTCACTAAAATCCGGTTTATTTTGCACCCGGTACATTCAATTGAAGTTTGAAATCGAATTATCGAACTACCGCGCCATTTTCAATTCCTTTTATAATTAAAATAAAATATTTATATTCTAACGATGATGTATATAAATATATACGTTCTAATTCTATTCAAAATAAATTTCTCGTCGATATTTTTCAAAGTAATCTATTTTAAATGTTCAAAATTCGCTAAAATTGTCAAAATAAAAATTTTAAACTGGCTCGCATTTCCGGATTGTTACAATCTCCCCCACTTAAAACTTTTCGTCCCCGAAAAGGAACAAAGTCGAAAGTGATTTAATTAATCAACTCTACGTTCGATCTGGCTTCCATTCAACAACTTTTCAGTTTCTGAGAATTTTCAAATTCTTCAAAAATTTGGCTAACACCCGGAATTTTCGAAAAATTTCGCCATAACCTTTTTTGTACGGGGAGAGGTTTGGAAATTTATTGGGCAGTATTAGGTACCCAATAAATCCTAATAAGAATACCCATATTTAGAGTGATATATTCTGGTGTTTACAGGGGAGCGTGTATTGATAATAACTCTAGAGAATAAATTCTCGTCACCCTGTCAAAGCCTGAGGGAGTGTGTATTTTAAATGCTCCAGAGGATAAATCCTCGTCACCTCGTCCCGTGTGGGAAATAAATAGTCCATGTGCCGTATCTAATAACTAGAGAGACGTGATTATTGTCAACTCTAGACCCATGTGGGGTTTTTTATTAATCTGGCAATTTTATCGTTACAATTTAAATAGTCCATATCAGTCATCAGTTCAGCCTGTAAAATATAGTCATCGCCATACAAGCCTCTCGCTTGTATGGTAAATCTTCCACCTCGTCACACAAGCTCCAAATGCTTATGTGGTATATGATGAAGTATGCCTATCTTCCAGAAGTATGCCATGTAATGTATTTCAAAATTAATTGTTGCTATCCTATGGCGATGTTTATTATTTACACATAGCATAACCAGCACTCCGCATCCAATGGCACTCACAGGAGTTGATATAATAATAAAAGTGTGCATCCAACTCATTAAGGTTTACCTATTTGTCGCGCACGCAAATAAATTCTTTACTCAACAGCTATCCAATTTCTTGTTCAAACATATATAATGCACAAGTATATATTTCTAACTATTTTCTAATCAGTTCAATGTGTGATTTAATTGAATAAATTTGTTCTGGTTTTTATTGATGATATTCTAATCTTCTCTAAATCAAAGGCCGAAAAGGAACATAACAATGGAAGCCGAAAAGGAACGAAGCCGAAAGTTGTTTAACAAATCAACTCAACTTCCATTATTTTGACTACGGCTTAAGTTCTTCAACTTTTCAGTTTCTAAAAACTTTTCAAATTTTTCAAAAATTTGGCTAACACCCTAAATTTTCGAAAAATTTCGCCATAACCTCCCCTGCACCGGGAGCAGCGGAAAAATCCCGAAATTGCCATACAGGCACTCTGATCTCAAAAAGAAAAAGAAAAAGCCAAGCGGCTAGCCAATCGGCTCATAAAATCATCATCACCCAAACAAAACAGTAAATTACGATAAATATGTACCTATTTGTTGGGCAAACAAATTTTATTCTTCTTCTCTAGCCTCCTTGCTATGACCTGTTCAATGTAAGTACAAGTATATGCAAGCAAATGCGACCAATTTTCAATATAATTCAATATTCGGCACAATTAGTCTAAATGGTTCAAAATTATCAAACAAATAAACAAACAACACAAACATCAATCAATTAGTGGATTAATGTTTCAAATCCATAATTTTGATATATATACAGAAAATCATGTTTTGATGCCAAATCACAACAAATAATCCTATAGAAGTTTTGTGTAAAGACCCGGAAATTCCCGCTCTTTGAATCGACCATAAACCACACAGGTCTGACCCAAAGGTTGGAAATCTTCGAATACTTTAACTTTGGGAATACAAAACATCAGAACAATAACAGCAGACTTTTATTACATTATAATAATGTTACATCAGAGTACAGAATATATCAGAGTACATTGAAATAAAATTACAGCGGAGGATAAAATTACAATACTTTTAATACATTAAACAGCAGAAGACTACAAAGCTCTGGACACAGCTTTAGGCTTCAATCCAGGATCCTGCTAAAGAGAAAGATATCTGCAAAAAGCTACTCGACTGCCCGTGTGGAAAAGAGGGCACCCGAGTTTGCCAGTGAACAAACTACAGGTCAGTCATGGGACTGGTGTGAGAATTCTAAACTAATATAATTAATAATACAAATCCAAGGACCACGCCACTTTCGCGGAACGGGTTTACTCCTATGGGTTGCCGGTGCATAAATTAAAGTAAATCGAGAAATAACGCAATGTCTTTTGGAAAAATGAAACCATTATAAGACCCAGGTCCCATCACACAATGCAACGCACACCAGAGGATAGGGTTTTACCTTATAATGGTCAAAAGATGCTTGATACGTGAAAACGATATTATTATTATTAGTGTGTATATATATAGGTATATATATAATATACATTTAAATCATAATGTATCAATCATAGACGGCATAGTACCCCATCCTACTATGTCGCCATACTGGTTCTACAATCAAAACCGCAAGGTCGTATTGGAATTTGGATTCCATCATGAGTCGAGGCTAGGGGCAAGCTCCTCTCTGATTCGAGGCACTCTAGCAAATGCCTCAGGATCCCCCGCAGTGAACCCTTGGATCTTCAGGGCCGGTCCCCGCCTATGGGCAGTGGATTAGTTATGCCTGAACACACGCTTCCCGGTTCCTTTGGACCTATAGTATGACCACCAACGGCCTATAAAAATAACGAGGCGCCTCAAAATCCATCATCCACATAAGTAAAATGTCAGGGCTGGTAGGTCACTGACACCACTCTAGCTAGAAAGAAACGTGTGCACTCCCTGCAGTCCGTATCCCGTTTTTGACTCATACCGGGGTGTGAGGCTCGCCAAGTCACGCTATACACAAAGCTACGCCTAAACAGGCCGTGCTTTGATCATCAACCACAAGGCCTGCTTTTCAACAAAAGCCTTGATCAATGCATCTTAGCATGCCACATTGTCAGTCCATACTATACCATTGATTTCTGCCAATATATAACCTCTAAGCTCATATGTCTCAGAGAAGGGTGTTAACCACCAAGCAAATATGTATTAACAGAGATTAACGAATGTAGTATATAGGACTACAACGTCAGACATACATTCCATTTATAAACTTATGCTCTGGGTCTGAGCGAAAGTCATATCCGTACAAATCAACACTACGTCCGGATAACTACCATCTTAGCTCCATCTTGGGAGCAAATCAATCAAGGACCTCAACGCTAGTTACCCATTCGATGTGAAGATCGTCGGTCTTCAATCGCCGTCTTCAACTCTTAGATTTAAAACATCGTATAATCATTTGAAATGAGATTGAACTCGGTCTTCTCAAATGATTCTCGCATATATATATATATATATATAATTTGAAAATATTTCATATCGTTATTAATATTTGATAACAACATATCGCTGTTTTTATTTATATAAAAATAGCCTAAATTAATTTAACGACGCTTCGGGTAAATGGGCGACCCTGGCGTTGTTTTCAACCAAATTTGATTTACACATATTTTGAAATCTAAATGTTGGATTTTGGCAAAATTTATGTCATTGGAAAGATCTTCCCAAAGCGGTCCAAACGGCTCCAGTTTTGGGAAAATCCGACGGTCGGATCTCTCTGTATAACCGTTTAAAGTTACAATTGCCGATACGCGAACTGCCGCGTGCGTTCCGTTTAATTTATAATTTATATTTATATATATAAATATAAATCGTTTGACTATTCCAATTTCAAAAGTCTATTCTTTTTATCGCATCTAAAATGACGATAAAAATATCACTTTTAATAACTCTGTTTCGTTTACACTAAATGTAAATAAATTATACTTTTTTCTATATTTTGTTTTATTTACCTAAATGTAAATAAATTATATTCTTTCTATGTTTTAATTTATTTACCTTAAATGTAAATAAATTACATTCTTTTTCTTACCCTATTTATTTACCTAAATGTAAATAAATATATTCTTATCTTTTTCTTACTTATTTACCTAAATGTAAATAAATGTTTTACTTTTACTTTTGTTATATTTATTTACATTAATTGTAAATAAATGTATCTAATTTATTATTCATATTTATTTACACTATTTGTAAATAAATAGTTTCAATTTCCTTTGCCAATCCTATTTACATAGTAAATGTGAATAATTGTATTTCTTTAATTCCTTTCTAATATTCCTTTTTAACCTAAAAAGAATATCTTATGTTAATTCTTTTCTAACCTTTCTTTTTATTATTTACATAAGAAAATGTAAATAATTACCATTTACAAATTGGTTCTTTTTATTTACATAAGAAAAATGTAAATAAATACTTATTCACATAATTATTATTTTTAATTTTTTATTTACATAGGAAAATGTAAATAAATTTTAATTCACATATTTGTTCTATATTTTCTATTTATTCTTAATTACATAATATGTAAATTTCTTCCTCATGATTTTAATTACATAAAAATGTAATTTTATTTCTTATAATCTTAATTACATATAAATGTAATTTTCTTTACAGTGTAAAACATATTCTTTTAATTACATATAAAAATGTAATTTAAATAATCTCTTATTTATCTAATGTAAATATATATGTTTTATTTATTTACCCTAAATATTTTGAAGAAATTTACATATGCTTTAACCTCTCACATTGGATAGGTATTGTTGTGATTACTGGACAGCCGGGCGGGTCCGGGCAGGTTTACATCACAACTCAATCCAACCTCGGGTTACACATATTATTTCTTATTTATTTACCTATTTGTAAATAAATATTTTTAACCTTTTATCCTAACAAAATGTCTATTTTGTTTTAACCACCTTTTATCTTAACAAAATGCTTATTTTGTTTTAACACACTTTTAATATACAAAAATGTGTATTTTGTCTAATTCACTTTTAATATACAAAAATGTATATTTTGTTCTACCAATCATATTTTGATAAAAATATGTTTTAACATTCACTAATCATATTCAGATAAAAATATGTTATCTCGTTTCATTTAAACCAAACATAATAAAAGTGTATTCTTTTACATTTATCAAGAAATGTTATTCTTTTTCATTGATCAAGAAATGTTATATTTTTTTTATATTTGTTTTGAAATCACAAATAAAAAGGTAATTCAATTTCTATGTTAATATTTGTGTTGGGAACACAGTTTACTTCTATGACATATTTGTATTGAGAAATACAAATAAAAAAATGAACTTAATTTCTATGTATATTTGCATACTTTATTTTATTTTAAATATATATTTGTGTTGAAACACAAATAAAAAGAAAGACTTTATTCTCTAAATATATTAACACAATGCTACGCATAAGGTTCATCATCAATTTTGTCATGTCAATTTGGTGTCAAGTAAGGTAACCAAAATAATGGTTTTTGTCTAACCATTCCATTCACCCAACGATGTAATTTCCATGTCAACCATACCATACAACATTGGAGTATATAATTTTGAGGAATCTCAATAAAGGGTCTCATCCTTATTTTATTTTGTAAATGAAAATAAGGATTTAAACTTGCATTTTATTAGGTTAACCAAATTAAGGATAAAAACATGCATTTATTTATGTAAACAAAAATAAAGAAAAAACTTGTATTCGTTTATGTTAACAAAAATAAAGGATAAAAATTGGTATCTTGATTCGTAGACCAGACAAAAATAAAAGTTGTCCTTTTATTTATGTTGACAAAATAACATAAAAATTGTCCTTTAGTTTTGCTGACAAAATAGTATAAACATTTTGTCTTTTTATTTTATATAAACAAAATCACATAAGAATTGTCTGTTTATTTTAACAAACAAACAAAATGACATAAGAATTGTCTTTTTTATTTTAACAAACAAAATGACATAAGAATTGTCTTTTTTATTTGTAAACAAAATTAATGTCAAAACTTGTCCTTTTATTTACAAAGTTAATGTTAAAAACTTGTTAACCCAACTCATGTTAAAACTTTATCCTTTTTATTTTACTAACAAAATTAATGTTAAAACTTTGTTCTTTTATTTTACTAACAAAATTAATGTTAAAACTTTGTTCTTTTATTTTACTAACAAAATTGTGTTAAAACTTTGTTCTTTTATTTTACTAACAAAATTGTGTTAAAACTTTGTTGACAAAATTTAATGTTAAAACTTTGTCCTCTACTTTGTTAACAAAAATGAAGATTAAAACTTGTTTCATTAACAAATAACATTTAACATTTAACAAATAATGTTCAACCTTTTCAAGTAACAAATAAAATGTTATCTTTTATATGCCTTATAAATTTACAAATAAAAATGTTAATTTAAAATGCAACTTTCCTATTGTCCTTTTTATTAACAAAAATAGTGTTAATAAGATGTGTTTTCACTTTGACCTTTTATTTGCAAAGTAAATACAACTAAACTTATATCAACCAAATTCTTACTTTTTTACAAACAATAAATTGCTCAACAAAAGTAAATCCTCTCAGGTGCCTTTTTATTAACAAATAAATTGTTAATAAAATTAAAACAAAATAATTGTTTTTGGAATTAACTCAGAATTTTTAATTGGATTTAAAAATAATCCTAATTAAATCCAATTTATTTGATGTCATATCAAACACGACGATTTTAATACAAATTTATACAGATCAAGATTTACAACCATGGATCTGTACGGTACAACACAACACAATCCATCAGAATCCAAACAGATCAAACACCAAAATTTATTCACATCACAGCACAGATAAAATTACATACAGACAGATATTTAATTGAATAAATAATTTAATAGATTATTTATATTGTAAAGATAAGAGATTCTCACAATGATTGGTTTTCAGAAGTCAATCGCATTCAAAATTGCTGAATTTTCAAAGGGCTCGTGTTGGGTTGACTTATGGCGACGGCTGGAGCAAGGAGTGGGCGGTGGCGGCATCTCCAATCGGTGACCATGATTTGGATTTGAGGATGTTTCGTTTTTTTTTTTTAATTTTGGGTGAAAGTGAATTTTCTGAAAGGGGAAAAACAATTTGGTATGGTAGCTGATATTCAGAGAAGTAAAATGAAGGAGAGGCTCGCAAATAAAAAGAGAAGAGAGAAGCGTGAGAAATAAGGAACACACGTGATAAAAGGAAATGCGGTGTAAACAATCTCAGCTAAATAAGGACATGTGGCAACAACCATTAAACAAAGATTTTTTTTTTTATTTAATACCAAATGTTACCATTTATTTACTATGAATGCCAATTAACTACAATGTATTTATATATTTCCAAATACAATCCTTAATTGTCATTATTATTATTAAAACAAAATTAAGTCTACATAAATTAAATAAAACTCAAATAAATTTTAATACCAAATTCTACTCTAATAAATTTGTTTACACTCAATTATAATTCTCAAGTAAAACAGAAAAATCAAATTTAAAATTTATCAACCAATATATTCTATTCATTTAAAATATTACAATCGTTTAAATTAACAAATATTTAAATCAATATAAAATGTTTCAATGAATTTTAAAATACTACTATTGTTGATAAAACAACTCAAATTCAAATAAACTTATTTGAATTCCATTATAATTTACAATTCAAGTAAAATCAAAATTTTAATGTCTACAATAAGCTGATTTCAATGGATATTTAATTTAATTTCTCTCATGAATGTGCTTAATATTAAAAGGAAAGCATTTATGTGATATTAAACATTTTATACTATATATAATATGCAAACATTAAAGCATGTTTAGGGAAGAATAGGAAAAATAGGAAGTATTTATTTGTCGACTGAAAATGAAAATAGAAAAGGGAAGGAGCACGAGAAAAGAAAAAAAAAGTGGCAAGAATTAAATGGGACTATGTGCTAACATAAATGTTTGCGTTATGCATGCAGGTATAAGGGTAACGTATGCTTTGGAAAGGAAACCATGGGTTTGTCAACAAACATTAAAACTTTGGAATTTTGAACGATGCAATTTGGGAACAAAATGAATGTGTATTTAATGTTTACCGTTACATACACTTGTTTACTTAATTAATTTTTATCTTCCTCTTCCTAATGTATTTAATGTTTACCGTTTCCAAATGTTAACGGTTTAAATTATTTGACTTTTTCTTTATGTTGCAAATGAAATGAAATTTCGTATGTTACTACAGAAATTCTTTCATTTATATTAAATTGAACGTATTCTAAATATCAATTTTTCTTAATTGATTTGACTGCAAAATTTTACGTTTTACTTGCGGTAACTGCACCATTTGATATCAATATCATTGAAATTTTCATTGTTAATGTTTTATTTAAATTTACTTAAATTAAATAAACAGATGTAATTTCATGTTCACATTTAAAGTTTGAGTTTAAATTCCAACGTCAACCATTTCTATACGATGTGGTTATTGTTTCATGATCGACAATATCGTTTCAAAACCTATGAACACGTACGGTTTGTTTGGTTATTGATGTTATCATAGATTGTCGTTTATTAAAAATAAAATTTGAAATTGTTGTAATTAATAATACCTTAAAATTTATTTTCAAACCATTTAAATCAAGAACTAAATTAAAAATTCAAATTTATTTCCATTAACAAATCATAGAGTTTCAAGTCTCTAACTGACTTATTCCTAATTTCATATAGTTTATTATTCCAAAAACCAGTCGAAATTTACGGGATGTTACAATCTCCCCCACTCAGAACTTTTCGTCCTCGAAAAGGAACTAAGGTAAAAGTTGTTTAATTATCTAACCAAATTTTAATTTTCTTTTATTAATTTTATTTGTTGACTAACTTATCAAATATATATATTTTTATATATTTAAAATCATATTTTCAAAAATAGATTATATATAATTAAAATACGTTAATTATAAGCTTATCACTCTGAACTCATCCTAGGGCATTACTAACCCCATCTATAATGAGTTTTCTCATTCTAGGACACTGCTGGTCCTATCTCTAATGAGTATTCTTATTGGATATTACTAATCCAATCTCTGATGAGTCTTTTGTTCAGTTCTAACGAGTTGTATCCCAAAGATTTGAGCTAACCAGAGCTCTGATACCACCTGTAAAGACCCGGAAATTCCCGCTCTTTGAATCGACCATAAACCACACAGGTCTGACCCAAAGGTTGGAAATCTTCGAATACTTTAACTTTGGGAATACAAAACATCAGAACAATAACAGCAGACTTTTATTACATTATAATAATGTTACATCAGAGTACAGAATATATCAGAGTACATTGAAATAAAATTACAGCGGAGGATAAAATTACAATACTTTTAATACATTAAACAGCGGAAGACTACAAAGCTCTGGACACAGCTTTAGGCTTCAATCCAGGATCCTGCTAAAGAGAAAGATATCTGCAAAAAGCTACTCGACTGCCCGTGTGGAAAAGAGAGCACCCGAGTTTGCCAGTGAACAAACTACAGGTCAGTCATGGGACTGGTGTGAGAATTCTAAACTAATATAACTAATAATACAAATCCAAGGACCACGCCACTTTCGCGGAACGGGTTTACTCCTGTGGGTTGCCGGTGCATAAATTAAAGTAAATCGAGAAATAACGCAATGTCTTTTGGAAAAATGAAACCATTATAAGACCCAGGTCCCATCACACAATGCAACGCACACCAGAGGATACGGTTTTACCTTATAATGGTCAAAAGATGCTTGATACGTGAAAACGATATTATTATTATTGGTGTGTATATATATAGGTATATATATAATATACATTTAAATCATAATGTATCAATCATAGACGGCATAGTACCCCATCCTACTATGTCGCCATACTAGTTCTACAATCAAAACCGCAAGGTCGTATTGGAATTTGGATTCCATCATGAGTCAAGGCTAGGGGCAAGCTCCTCTCTGATTCGAGACACTCTAGCAAATGCCTCAGGATCCCCCGCAGTGAACCCTTGGATCTTCAGGGCCGGTCCCCGCCTATGGGCAGTGGATTAGTTATGCCTGAACACACACTTCCCGGTCCCTTTGGACCTATAGTATGACCACCAACGGCCTATAAAAATAACGAGGCGCCTCAAAATCCATCATCCACATAAGTAAAATGTCAGGGCTGGTAGGTCACTGACACCACTCTAGCTAGAAAGAAACGTGTGCACTCCCTGCAGTCCGTATCCCGTTTTTGACTCATACCGGGGTGTGAGGCTCGCGAAGTCACGCTATACACAAAGCTACGCCTAAACAGGCCGTGCTTTGATCATCAACCACAAGGCCTGCTTTTCAACAAAAGCCTTGATCAATGCATCTTAGCATGCCACATTGTCAGTCCATACTATACCATTGATTTCTGCCAATATATAACCTCTAAGCTCATATGTCTCAGAGAAGGGTGTTAACCACCAAGCAGATATGTATTAACAGAGATCAACGAATGTAGTATAAAGGACTACAACGTCAGACATACATTCCATTTATAAACTTATGCTCTGGGTCTGAGCGAAAGTCATATCCGTACAAATCAACACTACGTCCGGATAACTACCATCTTAGCCCCATCTTGGGAGCAAATCAATCAAGGACCTCAACGCTAGTTACCCATTCGATGTGAAGATCGTCGGTCTTCAATCGCCGTCTTCAACTCTTAGATTTAAAACGTCGTATAATCATTTGAAATGAGATTGAACTCGGTCTTCTCAAATGATTCTCGCATATATATATATATATAATTTGAAAATATTTCATATCGTTATTAATATTTGATAACAACATATCGCTGTTTTTATTTATATAAAAATAGCCTAAATTAATTTAACGACGCTTCGGGTAAATGGGCGACCCTGGCGTTGTTTTCAACCAAATTTGATTTACACATATTTTGAAATCTAAATGTTGGATTTTGGCAAAATTTATGTCATTGGAAAGATCTTCCCAAAGCGGTCCAAACGGCTCCAGTTTTGGGAAAATCTGACGGTCGGATCTCTCTGTATAACCGTTTAAAGTTACGATTGCCGATACGCGAACTGCCGCGCGCGTTCCGTTTAATCTATAATTTATATTTATATATATAAATATAAATCGTTTGACTATTCCAATTTCAAAAGTCTATTCTTTTTATCGCATCTAAAATGACGATAAAAATATCACTTTTAATAACTCTGTTTCGTTTACACTAAATGTAAATAAATTATACTTTTTTCTATATTTTGTTTTATTTACCTAAATGTAAATAAATTATATTCTTTCTATGTTTTAATTTATTTACCTTAAATGTAAATAAATTACATTCTTTTTCTTACCCTATTTATTTACCTAAATGTAAATAAATATATTCTTATCTTTTTCTTACTTATTTACCTAAATGTAAATAAATGTTTTACTTTTACTTTTGTTATATTTATTTACATTAATTGTAAATAAATGTATCTAATTTCTTATTCATATTTATTTACACTATTTGTAAATAAATAGTTTCAATTTTCTTTGCCAATCCTATTTACATAGTAAATGTAAATAATTGTATTTCTTTAATTCCTTTCTAATATTCCTTTTTAACCTAAAAAGAATATCTTATGTTAATTCTTTTCTAACCTTTCTTTTTATTATTTACATAAGAAAATGTAAATAATTACCATTTACAAATTGGTTCTTTTTATTTACATAAGAAAAATGTAAATAAATACTTATTCACATAATTATTATTTTTAATCTTTTTATTTACATAGGAAAATGTAAATAAATTTTAATTCACATATTTGTTCTATATTTTCTATTTATTCTTAATTACATAATATGTAAATTTCTTCCTCATGATTTTAATTACATAAAAATGTAATTTTATTTCTTATAATCTTAATTACATATAAATGTAATTTTCTTTACAGTGTAAAACATATTCTTTTAATTACATATAAAAATGTAATTTAAATAATCTCTTATTTATCTAATGTAAATATATATGTTTTATTTATTTACCCTAAATATTTTGAAGTAATTTACATATGCTTTAACCTCTCACATTGGATAGGTATTGTTGTGATTACTGGACAGCCGGGCGGGTCCGGGCAGGTTTACATCACAACTCAATCCAACCTCGGGTTACACATATTATTTCTTATTTATTTACCTATTTGTAAATAAATATTTTTAACCTTTTATCCTAACAAAATGTCTATTTTGTTTTAACCACCTTTTATCTTAACAAAATGCTTATTTTGTTTTAACACACTTTTAATATACAAAAATGTGTATTTTGTCTAATTCACTTTTAATATACAAAAATGTATATTTTGTTCTACCAATCATATTTTGATAAAAATATGTTTTAACATTCACTAATCATATTCAGATAAAAATATGTTATCTTGTTTCATTTAAACCAAACATAATAAAAGTGTATTCTTTTACATTTATCAAGAAATGTTATTCTTTTTCATTGATCAAGAAATGTTTTTTTTTTATATTTGTGTTGAAATCACAAATAAAAAGGTAATTCAATTTCTATGTTAATATTTGTGTTGGGAACACAGTTTACTTCTATGACATATTTGTATTGAGAAATACAAATAAAAAGATGAACTTAATTTCTATGTATATTTGCATACTTTATTTTAAATATATATTTGTGTTGAAACACAAATAAAAAGAAAGACTTTATTCTCTAAATATATTAACACAATGCTACGCACAAGGTTTATCATCAATTTTGTCATGTCAATTTGGTGTCAAGTAAGGTAACCAAAATAATGGTTTTTGTCTAACCATTCCATTCACCCAACGATGTAATTTCCATGTCAACCATACCATACAACATAGGAGTATATAATTTTAAGGAATCTCAATAAAGGGTCTCATCCTTATTTTATTTTGTAAATGAAAATAAGGATTTAAACTTGCATTTTATTAGGTTAACCAAATTAAGGATAAAAACATGCATTTATTTATGTAAACAAAAATAAAGAAAAAACTTGTATTCGTTTATGTTAACAAAAATAAAGGATAAAAATTGGTATCTTGATTCGTAGACAAGACAAAAATAAAAGTTGTCCTTTTATTTATGTTGACAAAATAACATAAAAATTGTCCTTTAGTTTTGCTGACAAAATAGTATAAACATTTTGTCTTTTTATTTTATATAAACAAAATCACATAAGAATTGTCTGTTTATTTTAACAAACAGACAAAATGACATAAGAATTGTCTTTTTTATTTTAACAAACAAAATGACATAAGAATTGTCTTTTTTATTTGTAAACAAAATTAATGTCAAAACTTGTCCTTTTATTAACAAAGTTAATGTTAAAAACTTGTTAACCCAACTCATGTTAAAACTTTATCCTTTTTATTTTACTAACAAAATTAATGTTAAAACTTTGTTCTTTTATTTTACTAACAAAATTAATGTTAAAACTTTGTTCTTTTATTTTACTAACAAAATTGTGTTAAAACTTTGTTCTTTTATTTTACTAACAAAATTGTGTTAAAACTTTGTTGACAAAATTTAATGTTAAAACTTTGTCCTCTACTTTGTTAACAAAAATGAAGATTAAAACTTGTTTCATTAACAAATAATATTTAACATTTAACAAATAATGTTCAACCTTTTCAAGTAACAAATAAAATGTTATCTTTTATATGCCTTATAAATTTACAAATAAAAATGTTAATTTAAAATGCAACTTTCCTATTGTCCTTTTTATTAACAAAAATAGTGTTAATAAGATGTGTTTTCACTTTGACCTTTTATTTGCAAAGTAAATACAAGTAAACTTATATCAACCAAATTCTTACTTTTTTACAAACAATAAATTGCTCAACAAAAGTAAATCCTCTCAGGTGCCTTTTTATTAACAAATAAATTGTTAATAAAATTAAAACAAAATAATTCTTTGTGGAATTAACTCAGAATTTTTAATTGGATTTAAAAATAATCCTAATTAAATCCAATTTATTTGATGTCATATCAAACACGACGATTTTAATACAAATTTATACAGATCAAGATTTACAACCATGAATCTGTACGGTACAACACAACACAATCCATCAGAATCCAAACAGATCAAACACCAAAATTTTATCACATCACAGCACAGATAAAATTACATACAGACAGATATTTAATTGAATAAATAATTTAATAGATTATTTATATTGTAAAAATAAGAGATTCTCACAATGATTGGTTTTCAGAAGTCAATCGCATTCAAAATTGCTGAATTTTCAAAGGGCTCGTGTGGGGTTGACTTATGGCGACGGCTGGAGCAAGGAGTGGGCGGTGGCGGCATCTCCAATCGGTGACCATGATTTGGATTTGAGGATGTTTCGTTTTTTTTTTTAATTTTGGGTGAAAGTGAATTTTCTGAAAGGGGAAAAACAATTTGGTATGGTAGCTGATATTCAGAGAAGTAAAATGAAGGAGAGGCTCGCAAATAAAAAGAGAAGAGAGAAGCGTGAGAAATAAGGAACACACGTGATAAAAGGAAATGCGGTGTAAACAATCTCAACTAAATAAGGACATGTGGCAACAACCATTAAACAAAGATTTTTTTTTTATTTAATACCAAATGTTACCATTTATTTACTATGAATGCCAATTAACTACAATGTATTTATATATTTCCAAATACAATCCTTAATTGTCATTATTATTATTAAAACAAAATTAAGTCTACATAAATTAAATAAAACTCAAATAAATTTTAATACCAAATTCTACTCTAATAAATTTGTTTACACTCAATTATAATTCTCAAGTAAAACAGAAAATCAAATTTAAAATTTATCAACCAATATATTCTATTCATTTAAAATATTACAATCGTTTAAATTAACAAATATTTAAATCAATATAAAATGTTTCAATGAATTTTAAAATACTACTATTGTTGATAAAACAACTCAAATTCAAATAAACTTATTTGAATTCCATTATAATTTACAATTCAAGTAAAATCAAATTTTTAATGTCTGCAATAAGCTGATTTCAATGGATATTTAATTTAATTTCTCTCATGAATGTGCTTAATATTAAAAGGAAAGCATTTATGTGATATTAAACATTTTATACTATATATAATATGCAAACATTAAAGCATGTTTAGGGAAGAATAGGAAAAATAGGAAGTATTTATTTGTCGACTGAAAATGAAAATAGAAAAGGGAAGGAGCACGAGAAAAGAAAAGAAAAAGTGGCAAGAATTAAATGGGACTATGTGCTAACATAAATGTTTGCGTTATGCATGCAGGTATAAGGGTAACGTATGCTTTGGAAAGGAAACCATGGGTTTGTCAACAAACATTAAAACTTTGGAATTTTGAACGATGCAATTTGGGAACAAAATGAATGTGTATTTAATGTTTACCGTTACATACACTTGTTTACTTAATTAATTTTTATCTTCCTCTTCCTAATGTATTTAATGTTTACCGTTTCCAAATGTTAACGGTTTAAATTATTTGACTTTTTCTTTATGTTGCAAATGAAATGAAATTTCGTATGTTACTACAGAAATTCTTTCATTTATATTAAATTGAACGTATTCTAAATATCAATTTTTCTTAATTGATTTGACTGCAAAATTTTACGTTTTACTTGCGGTAACTGCACCATTTGATATCAATATCATTGAAATTTTCATTGTTAATGTTTTATTTAAATTTACTTAAATTAAATAAACAGATGTAATTTCATGTTCACATTTAAAGTTTGAGTTTAAATTCCAACGTCAACCATTTCTATACGATGTGGTTATTGTTTCATGATCGACAATATCGTTTCAAAACCTATGAACACGTATGGTTTGTTTGGTTATTGATGTTATCATAGATTGTCGTTTATTAAAAATAAAATTTGAAATTGTTATAATTAATAATACCTTAAAATTTATTTTCAAACCATTTAAATCAAGAACTAAATTAAAAATTCAAATTTATTTCCATTAACAAATCATAGAGTTTCAAGTCTCTAACTTACTTATTCCTAATTTCATATAGTTTATTATTCCAAAAACCAGTCGAAATTTACGGGCTGTTACATTTTGCTTCTCACACCAGTCTAATGGAAATATATAGATATCACACCTTCAACATACGAACATAAATATTGATGATGTGGCCACATCATCAGAATTATCCCCGAGTGTCTAGAATGTGACTCTATATCTATCCAGTATATTAAAACTTCGATTATATGTTCATGACGCGTATACGCGAAATCTTTATATACTCGATTGTCCAAATTCAAAATAAATGAATATTCAAATACGTATAAAGCGATTTAAATTTTCAAAACAAAATTGTTTTCATTTGAAAAATATACTCTTCACACTCGTCCTAGGATACTACTGATCCTATCTCTAACGAGTAATTCTAATTGGATTTTACTATTCCAATATCTGATGAATTCTTTCGTATGGTTCTAATGTGTCTTGTTCTCGAGCTCTGTAAACCAAAGCTCTAATACCAAACTGAGACAACCCGAACTTCCCCGTGAAGGAAAGCACAGATAGAATTGAGTACAAGACAAAATAAAACGCAGACAGAAGAACATTTCATTGTTATTTCAACAATTCCATCAGATACAAGAATATACAGAGTATAAATGAATAAATTACATTCAACAAATATCAGAGATTTAAATTACATTTAAATACATCGCAGCGGAAAATAATACAAAAGCACAACTAGAAGTAATGCACGGATACAGAGCTTTCCGAGCATCGTTCCAGCTGTAAATCAGGATCCTATGAATAAAAATCTGCAAAACCAAAACTACTAGCTGCCCGTGTGGAAAATAGGGGCACCCTGAGTTTAGGTTAAAACAATAAACTCCAGGTCAGTCATGTGACTAGTGTGAGAACTAAAACAGTTATTCATCTTTATTTTATAGTTCGGTAAATCAAGGGACCACGCCATATGACACGGAACGGGTTTCCTCCCAAGAATACCAGTGCATAAAACAAATAGCGCGATGCTAAATAAATAAAAATGAAGCTGTTATAAGACCCAGGTCCCATCACACAATGCAACGCAAGCCGGAGGATAGGGTTTTTACCTTATAACAGCCAAATCATGCTTGATACGTTAAAAACACATTATTTGATACTATTATATGTGTATAGTGTCAAAACAATTTTCAATCATAAATATCAATCATAGGCGGCATGGGTACCATCTATAATGTCGCCATACTAGGTTCTACAAATAAAACCGCAATATCACGTATTGGAAATTGGATTTCCGTCATGAGCCGAGGCAAGGGGCAAGCTCCTCTCCGATTCGAGACACTCTAGCAAATGTCTCAGGACACCACTATGATCCTTGGATCTTCAGGGCTGGTCCTCTCTTACTTTTGAGGATTCGCAATTCCTGAACACACGTTTCCCGGTCGTTATAGACCTATATCCGAGGCGCCTCGTATCCAACAACCACACAGGTGAAAAGTATATAAATGTTAGGGCTGGTAGGTCACTGACACCACCTTAGCTAGAAAGAAACGTCGTGCTCTCCCTGCAGTCACTATCCCGTTTTTGACTCATACCGAGGTGTGAGGCTCGCGAATTCACGTTATACACAAAGTTGCGCCACACAGGCCGTGCTTTGATCATCAACCATAAAACTTTGCTTTTCAACAGAAGCCTTGATCAATTGCCACTTACGCGTGCCACACTGGCAATTCACTCCATGCGACTGATGTCCATCGATATACAACCTCTGAGCTCGTACGTCTCAGAGAAGGGCGTTAAGCAAGAGAATAAATTCTCCGCCGCCAAACAGATGTATATTTAATAGAGATCAATCAACACAGAATAAAATCCAATGTCAGACACACAATCCATTTACAAGTTCGTTCTGGGTCTGAACGAAACCGGAGGCACTTTCCTCGCATATCCATCCATCTCTAAGTACATATGAACGATCACCAACTGTTTCCCTTATCCTGGGTGTACAGCCCAATCAAGATCATTAATAATCACCCAAACGATGTGAAGACTTCCGGTCTTCAACCACCGTCTTCATCATCGACATCTCGTCGAATCGGTTATTCAGAATGGGTATAAACCCGGCCATTCTGAATAACCCACGTATATGATAAACAAATGTTACACAAACACAACAAACGCCTCATTCCAATTCAGAATATTCTTTTATTCACAAAATCACATTCTTAGGGGAAAGGTTCCCATTAATTTTATCAAAGATAAATTCTTCTAAATTTATTCTTTAATCTTCCTTTGGATATCATTTCAAACTAGCCGGGATTAGCGAACCACACCGAAGTAATTATTTATTTCATTTCCCAATCCCAACCTATTCATCCCCTGGAGCAAAACTGGTAATCCTCCATACCTAATACCACGGTGTTATCGGTAAATTTAAATACCATTTCACGTTTAAATCTAATTAAAGATTTAACTATCGCTATGGAGCAAAACTGGTGGTACTCCATTCTCGATCACCTTTCAGATTTGATAATTTAAACTATCAATTCACATTTCAATCTAATTAAAGATTCATTAAACTCCACTTAGTTTTAATCTTTTCAAAAATCAATATCCTGTCTTTTAATTGGGTTAAAGAACCAATGTCATTTAAAACACGATTCACGATAAACCCAAAATACATTTGATATTAAATACAAGGCTCTGAATAGAAAATATACCGGCTTATATTCAATATCAAATTCTGAAACCAACAAATATCGTATTGGAAATAACGATATAAAATATATCTTTCAAATTCCCATAACAATATCTATATAGTCACGAAATCCAACATCGAAATATTCCGAAGATAATTTCGATTCAACTCCAGTCCAATTCACGTATTGGGAATATTGATTATTTTTAAAATCACTTTCAAATTCAATTTATTTATTTCAAAAATAAATTGATTTTAATTCTAGTTCCAAACTAGTTCATTTCGACAAAAATATATTTTTATCCTTTCAAATGTGGAATTTTTCATTCCAGTTCTATCCAATTCACATATTATGATTTTACATAAATTATTAATATTTTTAATAATTTTATCAAGGCCCGTACAGTCGATTTCCATCAACGGCCATCGAACTGCAGTTACAACGACCTTTTCCAAATTTGATTTGGACATAATTCCAAATCCAACCGTTAGATTTCAAATTTATAATATTCAATGGAAAGCACTTTTCGATACGAACCCAACAGTTCTGTTTTTAGGAGAATCCGACGGTCGGATCTCCCATAACTTCGATTCGAAGTCAATGGTCGAAATTCACGAACTACCGCGGTGCGGCGCGTTCTATTCAGGCCATTATATAATATATATATATATATATATATATATTATATATATATATATTATATATATATATTTCGTCGATTTCCTTTTAAAACGTATTTTATAAATCGTTTTAAATTCGTTTTCAAAACCATTTCAACACTATTCAATTTCTAATCAAAATTGAATATTTTCTATCATGATAATATTTTCAAAACGTTATATTTTGAAATCACTACCTTTTCAATATTCATTATAAAAACGAATATAATCGATATAAATATCGTTCACGTCAAAATAGCGCAACTCTAATCAACATGACTTTATATATTTCAATAAATTCGTTATTATATTCAACAAATGAATATTTATTCTATTCAACACATGAATCTATATTTCTTTCAACACACGACCAATCTCAACACATGAGTACTGTCAACACACAACTATTTTTGTTATGTAAAATATTTTATAAAACTAAGGTATCTATAGTTTGATTTTTAATTAGACTCCACCGTGAAGTAGATTCTAATTTTAAATATGATAAAGATGTAAATTTTATTATTAAAATATTTCACTCAACACATGAATAGTTTCAACACATGAACATCGTCAACACATGACTATTTTTATATTCAACACATGAATTTCCTTTTATAATATTCATTATTTTCCCGATTGAAATGAGGCCCAATCAGTTACCATATAACGTTAATTATATGGATTCCATACAACACATGTATATAATAGAAATGATAAACAATCAACCATCATCCAAGGTGCACCACACAACTGCATGAGCATCAAATATAAATAATTAACGCTTATACAGCCTGTCGATCGACATGCAATTAAATAATTGGGATTAGTGTATGCCAAATTTCATCACAACACCCGTGTGGGGTTTCAAATCAACAAACACAGATTTTTATTTGTGCATTTGGGCGATGTGTAAAATTTATCATCCCAATCAATATCAGTCAAATCAGTGTATATAAACAAATCGGCCGATTTGTTTATAATCATTTATTTATTCACATTCACGTTAAAAATTATATTTTTAACGATAAAATATTTTTAACTATATAAATATTTTATTTCCTTTCAACACATGAATATTTTATTATTCAATCATTGCACAACACAATCAATTTTCACAACACATCAATCAAACAAACAAGCCGTCCATGGTCTGTGGACGACGGGTGTCGGGTGCTGCTAAGCACCGTCTGCATCCTAGTATATACATATAACTAGAAAAAGAAATTTAAAGTGAGAAGTTCTCACCAAAGCTATCCCAACTTTACGACACTTCTATTGTAGGAAATCATCACTGTTCTCGCCTTTTGTCACTTTCACCGTCCGTGTTCGCTACATATATAAAAATCACATTTTTATATTGCTGCTATGTATATAAAAATTATATTTTTATTATCACTCCATATGGATAAAAATTCTATTTTTACATCGCTACTAAATAGATAAAAATTCTATTTCACATCGCTACTATATAGATAAAAATTATATTTTTACATCGCTACTATATAGATAAACATTCTATTTTACATCGCTGTTCTTCATATAAATATTTCGCCTTTTCAAATATAAAGATTTCACCTTTTCAAATATAAAGATTTCACCTTTATTTCATCACTATAAAAATCACATTTTTAATTCGCTATATCTATAAAGATGATATTTTTATTATCTTACCTATATAAAAATTATATTTTTATACTTCTACAACATAAAAGATTATATTTTTATACTTCTACAACATAAAAGATTATATATTTTTACTTCTACAATATAAAAGATTATATTTTTAGTATTCCTATAGAATAAAAATCAAATTTTTTTACCTCTACAAATCAGTTTTATATAAATAAATTAGCTAACTAAAATAAACAAAAGAAATGGTAAAAGTGAAAATAAAACACTCACTGTTTTTGAAGAGGAAGAAGAAGGAAGCGTGGCGCTGGGCTGAGGAGATGGCGGACCATCATCGTGGGTGGCTACAGGTGAAGGCAGAAGGGGGAAAGAGGGGGAGAAGGGGGCGTTCGATTTTGGGGGATTTGGGGGTCTTGGCTGCGGAGGAGAAGAGAGGAAGAGGAGGAAGAAGAGGAGAGGAAGACGGCGGAGCTCGGGGTGGGGGGGTGGGGGGGAGCGGCGGCGGCCTAGGGCGGTGCGGCGCCCTGCCTGGTGGAGCGACGGCTCCACTGGGGTTTCCCCTTTTTTTTCTCTGGAGATCGACGGGAGGGAAAAAGGAAAGGGCGGGCGGGTTTTGACTTCGGGTTTGGGAAGCAAGGGTTTGACCGTTTAAAGGAGGGAGAGTTTTTATTTTTAATTTATTTAATTTTTTAATTCAAAAAGGTACTTTCTATTTCGACCTCGAAACGAGGCCCACCGCCTATCGACCATAGCTAATTACCCCCATTCCGAACACAATGGGATATGAATCATAAGCTGATTCGGCTGTTTCGATCAGTTTCCGTTGAATTTACATTTAAATCATTATACTGAATTTTAAACGTACATTTCAAATTACCGGGGTCACATACGGACTCTAAAAATTACAAAAAAATATTTTCTAGCTTCGTATTGACGAGTCCTAACAAAACTAATTTCGTCAAATTCTGAGACCGTTTGAAAAATGGCCAATTTCCAGTCGATTAAAATCAACTAAAACTGGTCAAACGCGTTTTCCTTTGTCACACTCACATATTGATTCGAAAAATTATGAAATTTGGAATATAGCAATAATTTGACATCGCGGATCCAACAAAAGTGGTTTCGTCGAAATCCGAGGTCGTTTGCAAAATGGCTATTTATAAGGGGTTGAATTCCATAGCGACTATTCAGAATTTTCATCTGGACATATCTTTTGATTCCCGCCATGAAATCTTGATTTTTCAGATTCGTTGGAAAGATATTATCAAATAGATCCTATTATTTTTTGTTTCACTAAAATCCGGTTTATTTTGCACCCGGTACATTCAATTGAAGTTTGAAATCGAATTATCGAACTACCACGCCATTTTCAATTCCTTTTATAATTAAAATAAAATATTTATATTCTAACGACGACGTATATAAATATATACGTTCTAATTCTATTCAAAATAAATTTCTCGTCGATATTTTTCAAAATAATTAATTTTAAATGTTCAAAATTCGCTAAAATTGTCAAAATAAAATTTTTAAACTGGCTCGCATTTCCGGGTTGTTACACCGGCACTTAGGTTTCGACATGTAAATACCGTGGATGTATTATGTCGAATCTCAAGGGTCGAGAGGGCGGGTCTTCAAAGGAACGACTTTAACAACTATGTACGTGGAGGATGTTACAAAATGAAGTAGTTGATTTGGCGAACGTTTACTAGAATAAAGTAACAGAATGACAATGGATAGCCTTGTCACTTGTGTCATAATTAAAATGACTAAATCAGGAGCCTATGTCTGGCAATTAGGTTAGCTACCTTTAGCGGACTCACCTCTTTGTATTACTCACTTGATTTGTGATTCGATTGGTGCACCTTGATTTGATTGGGGGTGTTGGACTGGATCGACCATTGATGGGTTACAACCAATTAGAAAGGGTAAACTGTTATATTCCTACTTTGGGCATTGCCTCACGTGCCTTGTCATAAAATTAAGTAAGTTAAGGTGGATCAATGTAAAGCCTTAATGCTATTTTAATACTTATTTTACTGATAAACGTTATCTATTGTAGTGTATACTATTATATGTAAATAATTTAATGGATCCTTATAAGATGGAAAAACCCGTAACATCTCAAGAGTTACTAAAAACTTTGATTTATTGATTTGCATAAGGACGCTAGTTTTGATCTGAGGATTTTGTTTTTGCATAATGCTCAGGTCAGCCTTGAGTATTACAGTTATGGATTGATTTTTTGGAGACGAAGACATAGTTGGAGGCTCTATTTTATTATGGTTATATCATCATTTCAGTTTAGTTAGTAGTGCCAGCTTATGTTATTCCCAGTTTTGTTTATTCAACGAAAAGAAAATAGTAATGTCATGAATTACTTATGTATTATTTATTTCCACTACGAGATTTTGAGTTGTAATTTATTTCTGTGTTTGTGTTACGTGATTGAGTCTATTATTAATCCCATAACAATTTATCATTTCGAGCGAATTTCATTGCTTAAATTGTATGTCGTTACTGTATGTCTATGTTTTCGAAGTATAGTATAAGCACGCAAACTCGTCATTTGCGTATTTTCACCGATAAACTCATATTTGGAGAAATCAAAAGCGAATTTGGAAGAAATGAAAAATATTAGACAACTTAGAATTCAGAGTAGAATAATTAAAAATTAAAATTAAAATTAAAAACTTTTAAAATTTTAAAATAAATTCAAATTTTGACCTAGTTTGACTGAAAATCAAATTTTCAGGAATTTTATTATTTAAATAAATTTGGTTAAGTAAAATATTCAAATTTCCCAATTTATTACTTTAAATTCATACTTTTAATTTAACTTAAATTCAAGTATACTTTATTAGGTTAGTCCAAAACAAAAAATTTCTATATTAACGACACCCTATATTCAGGAATCAAAGACATACATTTCAAAATAAAATATATTTTTATTTCTATGTTTTATTTAAGTTAAGCATGTTACTTAAAATCGTTAAAATTTACAGCTTGTTAAAGTCCCCCTTCCCCCACTAAGACATTTTCGTGCCCAAAAAGGAAAAAATGAAGGAAAAATAGTAATCATGTTATTTAATATATTTAAAGATCAAGTTATACATATTAAACTACTTAGTGTATGTGTGTATATAGATAGATTGTTTAAACTAAAATTTTGAATATTTTCAAAATAGATTTAAGTGTATACTCGACATTTCAACTAACCCTTAATACATATCTCACTTCTGAAACAAAAAAAAAATACAAGTGATATCATGATCTTCATTAGAATCATTTTCAAACGACTAGATTGAGATCCATAAATATCTATGAGGTAGGTACAGAATTAAGTACATACATTGGCTAAATGCATGCTCGAACTTTGAGTACACGATAGTCCAATTTCAACGTTAATAAGAATACTTGAAACCTTTCTCCTTAAACAAAAGGTATATAATTTCCAACGTATATATACACACTATGTTTCAATTCATTCGTTTATTATAAAATTTCGAATAGAAAAACTTATATATGTCTCCCCCGCTCATTTATTTATCATATTTTAACTTCTATCATTTATCCAAATATACAAGCTTAAAGTTTCAAATACAAATCATATAATATTTCAAAACATACGTTACATGTGATTTCCTAACATACATTAATTAGCATTTCACCTAAATTATAGCTTGTTTAATACACAATTCCTTCTTTATTCCAAATTAATTTTTACCTAAATTTCATTTTAAGTAAGTTCCAAATTTTATTATTATCAAGAATACTAACTAAGTTCTCATATATATATATATATATATATATATATATATAAATCATATATAAATTAAGTTTATATTTAGTTCAATCCCCTTAACTTTCAATTCATATAAATATTATTCCTTACAAATTTAATATTACCGAAGTTTAAATTATTATTTATATTTATTTTAATCTTTCCTAAGTTCAACTTTTATTTCTTAATAACTATACTCAAGTTTAGATGAACAATAATAAGTTATATTAGCTTTACAACATGCCATAACATTAAGGTTTTCCAAAGTTGAACTTATAAAAATCCATTTTTATTCATAAGTTTAATTTACATTATATATTTATTAATCTTTATTCTTTTGCAACTTTTATATTAACATAAAAAGATTTTATTATTTCATAAACATCTTTATAAAATAAAATTAATATTGCAATTTCATTTAAATGAATGTTTCATACTTATCTGACTTAGAATAAAAATTACAATTTCAAAATATCATGTTTACGAAACATGATTAGTATTATGCTTATTAAGAAATCATTGTTATTTCAAAACCATTTCATATAAAATTTTGAATTCAATAAACTCTTTTTGTTTTAAATTTACCATCTTATAAATCAAATTTGTATAGCAACTTTAAGTTCATATAATACATTTCAAAATACTTTATTACACCAGTTAATAAACCAAGTAATTATTACCCTAGTTATTAACACATTCATATTTTCCCATTTATTCATAATATTAGCTATACTAAGAAATTCTACCACTATTTATTTTGTTAGGTCAAAGATAATTTTGAAATGTAAGCTAGAAGTTGAACTACCAAGGAAACTAATTAATGGGAATCTACCAAGGATGGGGACCCCAATGAAAATAAATTAGAGAATGTTTAGGACTTCAAAAAATATCAATTATGAATTCTCTATGATGGATTTAAGAAAAGAATCAAAATCAACTAAAGAAATCACAATCGAAGAGAAACCCATCAAAAAAATGGATTCAAAAAAGGAAACCTTTAGATAACATTAAATTAATAAAAAAATCTAAAAATATTTTTTTAACCATTTGCATGTTTCAGAATACGCTCTCTCAAGAATGATTCAGAGACTAATTCTACTCATTCTAGGTTACTGCTACTTATCTTTAATGAGTTTTAACCCCATAGTCTAAGGTTTATATAAAACCTGTCTTTGGTGCCAACTGCAATGATCTGATATTTCCAACCATTTAGGTCAATAATAAAATCATCTCTCAAATTGTTCGAAACAGCAGATTGTTGTTACTACGGGGTTGAACATAAATTACTAAAGAATCAAAGATAAATCACAGGCATTGAATAATAGAATATCTCACGACATAATAATTAAAATACAATTGTAGTTTAGAAGCAATTATACAGAATCTCAGACTTTGACACAATATCAGAGTTACAAAATCAAATACAATGATTTTCTAATACAAAAGTAAATAACTGAACTAAATAAACAAAGATGAGGTCTTCAACAAGTTTGTAGCTTCCAAAGGTGAAATTTCAATACTATAATACCTAGTCTTACCCAAGCATAAAATAAAACAAAACATTCGTGTAAGGACTAACATTCTCATATAAACGAATCAACTCAAGTGAAATGTTTAAATAAATGCATTAGCAATTTAAAGAATGTTTGGGATTCCCATCCTCTAAGGATTCATAGAACTATATACATATAATACAATACGTTATCGCAATAATGTCTATGGTAAATATACTATTAAAAATAGCACAAATGGGATTACCATTATTACCTTTACATTGTTTATAACCATTGTAGTCTATACATACCGTAAACCCACCAGTCCAACACTAGTGACATTAGAGGGCACTCTCTAGAAAACAATGCCAAATCTAAATCGTAGGGAACTCGATCAGGATAATATGACAAGGCATGTGAGGAAATACAAAGGGTAGGTGTGACGACCCGCAGACCCTCACCCTTTGAACCGACTACGAACCACACAAGTCTAATCCGAAAAGTAAGCGTCCACAAAAAGTCTAGTGATAAACCAAATTTTCGATCTTTGATAGTCGATACTTAACACATCCATGGTGTTCATGTACAGCAAAACCAAATCGTGCAAACTCAATCCATCTGGGTTTGTCAGTGCAAACACAGTGGAAGAAAACAAAAGAGAAGAACAAAATTCCACAGTGGAATAGAATAAATATAATATTCAATATAAAATTACAATGGAATAACATAAATATAATATTCAATATAAAATTACAGTGAAAAATATTTTGAATATTCAATATAATATTCAATTTCACAGCGGAATTGCTTCAAGTACGGTCAGACTGTCATCACAATATAATCCCATAATTGGGTGGCCACCCGATGCATCAATGAGTAATCCTTTCTATATGAAGGTCTCCGGTCTTCAATCACAGCCATCGCCATTTTCAATTTCTCTTATCACGTCGTATAATTATTCACAATTTAGATATACAAAATATCTGAATAACTAGCGCATCTTTAAAATCAATTTAGATATACAAATATCATGAGTTTTATTCTATTTCAAAATATTCTTTTCCTCAAATTTTTATTTATGTTCGGTATACCCATTTAAATACCATTCAAGATTTTCATGCTTTAAACACTTGTTTAAATCTTTCCTCGGAAATCATTTCAAAAGATTATAAACATCATTTCACAAATTTAACTCAAACCAAGGTTTCTATGCTTTATCGGGATTATCGAATCTCACGAAAAGGTAATTTCTCAAACCATTATCCCATTCCCATCCTATTCATTCCATGGAGAAAAACTGGCAATAATCCATATCTAATTCCCCACGTATTCTTGTAAGTTTAATTACACTTATTAATTCCATTCTTACATTCCAAATTTGATTAAAAAATTCATTTATATTTTTGGGAAATCATATTTACCCAAACCCAACCCACTCATTGATCATTGATTAGGCTGAATTACTTTATCTTTCTTTGATCATATCACTGGCCCAAAATAGTACTTACGATTTCCTAATCTTATTGTTAGGGAAAACCATTCAATAATTAAAATTAGTTCTCGATTGCACAATGTCAAGAGAATAATCTATCAAGCTTCTGACCCTGAAGGCCCAAAACAACTTCAGATCAAACACACAGAGGATCACCCAACTCTGATAAAACAATCAAGTTTCAGCTTCTCTCTTTATACCAAAATCTTATTTAAGATTTGATCTTATGGTTACGCGAAAACACGCTTATCTTCTTTTGAGCGATCCTTAAACTTTGTTTTCAATATCGTTTGGTAGGGGAAATTCTTTCATTAAATATTTATATTCAAATTCAATAAAGATTACTCTTTAACGTAACTTGAAAAATCATCTTTCCTTTAAATGGGTTACAGAACAAATGTATTTAAAACATCTTTCGCGATAAACCCAAAATCATTATATCATTCTTAATGAAATCTTCACGGAAATCATGTCAGCTTACAATCGATATAAATTCTCGTATTGGACTAATATTATGAGTGGAATATTAGCTTATAATTTATCAGCTTGCAATCGATATAAATTACCATATCGGACTAAAATAAATTCCTTGATAGTAAAGGTCTTCATCTATAGAGATTTATCTCAATTAGAACCAAATCGATTCTTATCCAACTCCAATTTAATTCGTTAATTGAAAATTTTAACTTCGTCACATACTTTTCAAATCCTAAACATCTTAAGATCCTCATTTTAGTCCTTTATATATGTTTGCAAAAGGTTTGAATATCACTGGTTGTATCAAAACCTTTTATTTCAATCCGTTCCAAAAACCGCCGCCAACAGAGTTGCTAAAACAACTCATTTTCAGAAAATAGCTTTTTAACTTTTCAAAACTTATTATATTCAATCCAAATCACTTTCAAATCATTTATTATGATTTATCATAATTTATTTCAACTTTTAATAATTTAAAAATAGCTCATTTCATTAAAATCCAATTTCGGGTCCTAAACTTCACTAACGTTGTTTTCATTTGATTTTGATTTGAACTTATTTCAAAATCTAACGATTGGATTATAAAACAATTTCTTGCATTTGAAAGCTCTTTTCATTTCAAACCAAAAAAAATCGTTTTGGAAAAATCCGACTGCAGGATCTCCCGATACGTTAATTTGAAGTCAGCGGTCGAAATTCACAAACTGCCACAACACGACTTGTTCTATTCAGATCAATCTTTGACTTATAATTAAAATCGAATCGA
This sequence comes from Allium sativum, assembly GCA_030737875.1. Classification (NCBI taxonomy): domain Eukaryota; kingdom Viridiplantae; phylum Streptophyta; class Magnoliopsida; order Asparagales; family Amaryllidaceae; genus Allium; species Allium sativum. The sequence continues at coordinate 330,845,431 of CM060926.1, forward strand.
TTTGCTTTCAAAATTATTTATTAATTATAAAAAATATATATAATTAATTTTGGAAGCTGTACTTCCAATATTTAACTTTAAATTCAAATATTCCACTATTTAAATATTATATTATTATTCAAATTATTAAAATAGTACTATTTTTCAAACTTCATCTATTGGAATCCAAACTTTCCAGAAACCCATTATAAAAATAAACAAGATAGTTTGGATAATAAAATCAAGTTAAAACATTTTATGGATATCCAAGCCGAACTTCACTTTTTAAAGTTACAATTCATTTTCAAATTCAAGTTTGAAACATGCCTTTATTACTTAAAAACTTGTTCAAATATAAATTCAACCTTTACGAAAACTTTTCATAATTACTTAAATTATCTTCCCAAATCATTTCGGATTGAAAATCGAACTTTTATTTTCACTTATTATTTAATGGAATAAAACTCAGTCAATTACTATATAATCCAACTTATATGGATTTAACACATCAATAACATCCATTAACTGTCATTAAGAACCATTAACTTCCAATTATCACATAATTGCATCATTAACATAAGCATTAAGGTCATTAACCCTTTTTTACGTTTTCAAATCACTTTAAGTAAATTATTAATCATTGTTAGTAATTTATCTGCTATTATTAGCAAATCCAATTTTGACCAATTAATGTCAATATACATCACATCAAGTTATCAATCAATGTCACATCAAAATTTATTGATGTTACTATTCATCCATAACATAACATTCACGTTATCAACCAAACTAGCCGATCATTTATTTACGGTTTAAATTCATAATAATTAGAGTATTCACTTTAATTACCAAACTACTAAGTAATTAACTTTTCTAAGTTCCATTAACATCCTTAAACCCAAGTTTACTTAATAAACTAGCAATACTATTCGAAACGTAATTAACTACACTAACTACAAAAGTTAACCGAACGTGAGAAAAGTGTTTTTACCATACCTTGTCCACTCTGCCAAACTTTAAGTGTAGGACTCTCTAACTTCGTTACGACTACGGATCTCACTTAACGATCAAGTCAACACCTTTTCTACTACAAACACTTTACGGATATTACATATACTTACATATATATTTTAACTTGTATTTAAGATAAGAAAGGTGGGATTTTTAATGGTCTAAGGGAGGCTATGAGGGGTGTAGGCTCCATGGCCAAATGGGGAGTTGTTGTGTGGCGCCTGGTGCATGCTGTGTGGGGCCTAAGGAGAGAGGTGGTGGTGGTGGAGAGGAGGTAGAGGTGCTTAAGACATGTTGAATGGTGTAAAGGCGGTATTTTTAGAGTTTTAAAGGAGAAAGAGGGGATCTTTGGCAAGGGGTGCCTACGTATGGAGGTGGGGGAGCTATTCGGTTGGCGTGGGAATAGGGAGCCGCTGGTAGGGGTGGCGGTTGGAGGTAGTGGTGTTTAGGTGGAGGAAGAAGGAGAGAAGGAAGAGAAAGAAAATGAAATGATAAATAAAAATGAAATGAAATCATTATTTATCTAAGCCAATTGCTTAGGAGGGAGAAAATTAAGGAGGAAATCACAGGTGAAAGGGAGAGAGGGTGAGGTGTCAAAGGGGAAGAGAGTTTAGTAAGTTGTGTAGGAGTGATTTTGATTTGTTTAATCTTAAGTTTAATTAAACGACCTTTACACATTTTCAATGCATACGATCAAACCATAAGTCTGATTGGTACGAAATTTGAAATCCAGCTATATTTCATAGATATAGATCCAATGAAACCGATCTAGCTGAATTCTAAGACTGTTTGCAAAATGGCTTATTTTTGTGTTGTTATTAAATTTCAATCAATTTTTCAACACATGTTTATATCGCGCATGCTCACATACTAACTCTAATTGACACAACATTTGAAACCATATCATATTTTAATGTTTTGGGTCCGATGAAACTGGTTTCGTTGAAATCTGAGATCATTTGAAAAATGTCTACTTTTAGGCCATTGAAATAACATTAAATTATCGAATTTTAATATATTAATTTTTAAATCAATTTTAAAAAGTTCACTAACCTTATTTTAATTTTAGTAAAACATAAAACAAAGTTAGAATTCATTTTCCATAATTTTTTAAGTCCAGACTCAATATTTAACGAAATTTGAAATTCGACTAGACTTATCAATTTAAAAATCCTTTTAAGTATATTTAAATCCATATTTTAAAGTGACTAAAAATACGGGTCATTAAAATCTCCACTACTTAAAAATATTTCGTCCTCGAAATCGTAATGAAGCAAAGAATAGAGTGCTGAAACAATACCCATACATTTATAATCAAAAGTGTCATATCATATCACATCCTTGTACATCAGAAACAGAATATCATACTGTAATCACAGACAGAATCTATACCCTAATGTAAAGTTCTACTCAAGGTATAAACTATGTACATGCACCTAACCTACTAACCTGAGCACGTACTACGTAGTTGAGGTGGTATATACAATATCAAAATGGCGTCGTGCTTCAAAATATATACCTAGTGCTTATCCTTAACAAAAACAAGAACTAACCATACATACTATATCAACACAGATTAAAGCAACAACTGGCTCCCTAATCCATCTCGGGGTCATTAACTAATGGTCCTGAAAGATCTCTCTCCTCTGGTTCCTGGTCTGCCTCACCTTACTCCCAGACTGGCTCACCTGTATGCCAATCTAGCGTCAGATACTCCTCAACCCAAAAGTCATCTGGATCCCATCCATAAACTCCTCATCTTCCTCATCATCAAGCCAATAATCATCTAGAACCTCAGGTTCCTCTTCGTCATCTAGCCCATCGTCGGCATCATAGTCCGCCTCATCAATCTCTGAATCCATCTCTGCCTCTTCCTCCTCATCAATATTTGGTGCGAGATTCCATACCAGTGCATCCTCCAGTACTACATGTTGTGCTAAATCTCCTAACACAATATCTAACTCCTTCACCATCTGATGCTCATCCCACTTAGGCCCAACTGAATCTGGATGTTGTAATTTAAGCAATGCCCACTCGGGCTCCTCATAAATAGCCTCTGGAACAATCTCAGGAATAAAGTCAGGGATAATCTCCATCATCGGTGGCTGCAAAATATCTGTTGCAGGTAGTACTGCTGGAACTAGATCAGGTACGATGACATCACCAGCTGAATCATACTCAAGACCCTCATCGATCGCCAACATCCAATCGTCGTAAGCACCTGAATCCCCAGGCTCTATAGAATCTAACTCCATCGGAACATGCTTTGGATCTGAATCTGAAGCCTCTACTGGTTTAAAATCTGAGGTAGCATCTAATAGGTAATCATCGTCGCTGTTATCATCTATCGTATCTGGAAAACTATTAGAGTGATCCCCACTCTGAGAGTTTGACATGCTGTTATCCAAACTTTCAAAATAACAGCTAGATACAGAAGGCTCTCTAAATCATGCCAAGTACCATCAGACTGAAAGCTGCTTACCCCTATACAATTTAAATAAAGAGTTTATAATCAGAAAATAAGTTTAAACCAATCTTTTAAACCTATACATTTTCTAAAACCTTTTTGTTAGAACAACCATAGAGTTTTATTTTTAGATCTACTACCTTTATTTAACCATTCACAATGTTTTACTAAGTTTACCCTACTTAGTTATTATGCCTCCTAGCTAGACTTATCCAAGTATATGCTTTACTAGTTCTAAATTAGTTAGACTAATTATCCTATATCACATTCAGAGATCCATTAGTTGATTAACTTTTCAAATATAACTTTCATGCTATCCAAACACAATCTCTTTCTTATATAAAGTATATATTATATTCTTCATTGAAAAATCAAAATCATTTATATATTAAAATCGCAAATACATTGCTCATATATATAATACACTCAACTCATTTTAGGTATTACTAACCCAATCTCTAATGAATTATTCGTCCTAGGATACTACTGATCTCATATCTGACAAGCTTTTACTCCATGGAGCCAAGGTTTATCACTAAACCAAAACTCTGATACCACGTTGTGACTACCCGTAGGCCCTCACCCTTTGAGCCAACTATGAATCACACAAGTCCAGTCCAAAAAGTAAACATCCATGGAAAGTCTTGTGATAAACTGAATTTATGATCTTCGATAATCGATACTTAACTCATCCACGGTGTTCATGTATCGCAAAACCAAATCTTGCAAACTTAGTCCATCGAGGTTTGTCAAAGCAAACACAAAGAAACAAGACAAAAGAGAAGAACAAAATCTCACAGCGGAATATAATAAATACAATATTCAATATAACTTTACAGTAGATTTTTTTTTGAATAATCAGAGTGAATCACACCATGGATAGTTATAAACAACATCCTCACATAATACAATCACGACATCTAAGTATAGATAGTAGAATACGCCCTACGTTCTGAGAAGTTCACAAGATTCTTTGGAATCGTATGGGAACTCGTCGAATCTTGCCTAAACTTGTTTGACACTCGAATTTGGCCCGAGTGTCAAACACTCGAGTCATGCTTGGATTAATCATCTTGAGAACTCGATAACAAGTCATACATATCTCAAACAATCATTAAAAGGATTTCAAAACTTCGTGCATGATTTTTGAAAACGAAGTTACCATAGGAACCACATCTGTAACGACCCGGGGAAAAGGTCGACGCTCGAGTCTTCGACAACAATACATAAACCCGTATCGCTTGCCAAAAACCCAAGTATCGAACCCCCAGATTGTCATGAAAAAGAATTTAGAGGGTGAGAATAGAAAGAAAGAAGTATTAGAATAGAAGGAAGAAGAAGAACACATCAGAATCTCACAGCGGAACGAATAAAATATAATATCAAATCTCTTTATACAAAAGAAAACTGTATATACATACCAATCATCAGAGTACAACATATAACTGTCACAGCGGAAAATATCTGTATATTGCTAACGGTGAAGCCGCCTGCTTCTAGCTCCTGAAACTCCAAGAGAAACCAAACCTGGAACATACTCGGTCTGACCCGAGCACATTTGATTTATAACAAAATACACCGGGTCAGTCTGGAATACCATCAGTGATAAATTCACATAACACACACTTGTTTAACTTTGGAAATCTTTTATGAAATCAAAGGATAATAGTAAGACCAGTCCACACATAAACACAGATGGTTTTTACCTTACTATGACCCAAAACATCTTTTGAAATCATATATTGATCTGATATTATCATAATGTCTAAATACAAATAATTATCAATCTAGAGGAACGCTTGCATCTCACGCTCCCCATATATAGTATACAATCGAAAACCGCGGGCGCTTATTGGATATTGGATTCCAACTTGACAAGGTATGGGACCACCTTCCGCACGTGTATCTCTAGAGGCAAATACACTGGGTTCAACAAGAACGTCTTGCAACCCGGCCCTCACATGACCGACCACTCATTTCGCTTGAGTGTATCGAATGTATATCACCGACGGTTGGGATCAGCAACCGCCTGCCCGAAAAGGGACAGCATCGATAGATTTAAGAAGCAAAAGGAATTTCTCTAGATAGGTGATCATACATCCTAATGGGAGCGACCCACATAGCCATGCTGCCTGCCCGATTTTTGTCATCTCCCGGCTGATGAGGCTTGAGGCTAGAACCTTACCTTTTAATCATCTGGTCATCATACACTTTGGATGCCACATCATCAGATCTGCCAGATCACACTTGATTGACGTCCCCAAACATACTCTAGCTATCTGGCTAGAGAATAACCATTTCTCCGCCATCAACTATGGTACGTTTGGAGAAACCAACGCATGTAATTCATTTGGAAATACTCTGTCAGACATCCGTCCATACAAGTCATCCAGGAACAGGATGAACCGAAGGTACTCTCCTACTGCATCACATACAGGAATCACCCCATGGATCAGTAGCGAGAAGTCCTTGCAACCCGTAAATTCCAACCACGACAGAACCACAGAATCTCATTGGCCTGCAGACCGGAGATCATTAGTAGTTCTTCCGCTTAGGAAGATCTACGGTCTTCAATGCTCCATCTCTATCATCTTATGATATCTTCACGTATTGTTGGTCGGAATGGTTTTTGAATATAATTCGATCCCGGACTTTCCATACCCACAAGCGTATTGGTCAACTTCGATAGTCGGTGATTTAACTATCGAATAGCAAATGTGTGAATACAACACTTGGCACACTCGACCTCTTTAAAATATACTTAACGATATAAAACAAATTTTCGTTGATTAACTCTGATTGATTTTCTTTGATCGATTAACTCTAACTTGACTAACTCGACTTATTTAATTCACTAGATTAACTTGACTTGATTATTACTATCGATTTATTAAGACTCGACTTAACTCCATTCGCTCGACTCTAGATCGCAGCTATCACAATGGTTACGCCTGATTCCCTCAGGAAACATCCGACCGCCGTAGGCTATCTGCAGCCCTGCGAATTACGCTAGCAGTCGTACTCAATGGTATCTTTTCCCTGAATAACTATGTTGGCTAACTCTAACTATATTCGATCAACTCAAATTTCATAACAAATGTTCCATATAATTTGAAATCATTATTCTTATCCCCTTTGAAACTAATATTGCAAAAATTATTTATTCTCAAAACCTTGCATTAGAGTTCGATATTCCTCGTATAGGGTAAGACCAATTTCAACACCTTCTCTCACTCCAACTAATACCATTCCTTGATAATAGTGAGGTCAACCAAGTTGGGGTATTTAAGTTACCTCTCAGACCTTGATCAACTCGTTCTTATCTCAGAATACTACTAGTTTAACCACTAACTTCAAGATCTCATTTCTCCGTCGATTTCAAATTTGGTTTTAAAACCCTTTCTGGTATTTGAAATCCTTGCTCCAACTTTCTTTACTTATTTCCTTAAATTAAGGAAATGCCCACTAAACGCCACTTTTAACTTAACACATTATTTGCTTATAACCTTGATTTATAATATAGATCCTTCGTCAGATAATTTGATTCTATTTATTTGAGTATTCGTAAACCAACACTTTTACCTTGGACTTTAAAATCAAAACCTACTCTTACTTTAAAATAAACTTTTCTAACTGTGACTTTACTTCCAATTATCTCTTTATCAATACTTACCATAAACAAATTGTATGTTCTTTTCTTTACACTTTAAATCCTTATTCCAATCACCATGGTTTGTCCAATTAAACGCTTTAACTCTTAAGTACTCAATTTGGTTTAAAGCCTTTCCAAAAATCTTATTGGAATTTCTTCTAAATTACCTCTACAAATTCATTTCCCATTTCCATAATTTAGTCCATTTATAATCTATTATCCCTTTCCTTTAAAGTTTGAATTTATTTGAACTCACTTTATTTGATTTATAAATTAAGTAAAACCGCCTTGCATTTACCAATAAATCCGTTTACCCATCTCATTTGAACACTCGGATCATAAATCTCTTAGCAGTCTTTTTTTTTATCCACCATGACGCCACTTATCATTTCCCTTTTAAATTAATTAAAAACTTAATTAATTTAAAATACTATTTTATTGTTTTAAACAATAGTTCCATCTTCCCAACCCGTAGGTAAAACTTGGGTTTTTCCCTGTTCTTAAAACTCGATTAAAATATATATTTATAAATTCCCATTTAAATCCTTTATATAAATTTAATTAAACCTTAATCCAGTTATAAAATAATTTATAACTCTAAAACTGCGTCAATCCACCGAACGGTCAATTGACGTCTGAAACAACACATTTCTAGACCGTTCACGGCCAATTAACAAATCAACACTGTCAGTTGATTTTAAACACAACACAGGTGCATATCTATTCAACCATCAACATACAGACAGGTTTTGGTGTCAGTCAAGGTGACCAATTCATATCTATGCGTAACAAATAAAAATACAGTTAATTTGAGGAATCCGGTTGGATCCCTCCAACTTGTCCTTTTCTGCATCACAGATGTCAGTTGAATAAGAATACACGAATTAAATAATTAAATAACTGCAACCAATCAGACAATATCAACCAATTTGCATCCATCGCATCCAATCAACCAATTTAAACTGTTAACTGTAAAATATATTTTACTGTGGATGTACCACATCACAGTATTCCAGAAGGTGTGAGAATTAACTCACCAGAGTCTGATTTGTTGATAAATCAGCTTATTTCAGTCAAATCCAACTGCGTTTAATTCATTCGAAAAATTCAGCTGCTGCCCGCCCTGCTCAGTCCTCATCCATCGTGTCATGCTCGTCTCCAGGGTCACGGTGTTTTTCGTTTCGCCTGAAACTGATTTCGTGAGTGTTCGAAATCAGTATTTAAAGTTTATAAACATTAAAACTAAGTAAAATTTTAATTTAAAACAAATTGGGCCTTAACTTTATTCCTCAGCCCACCACGTGATACCCAGCCCGCACATCCATCTCTCCTTTATCAAAACCCTCGAATTCCTTTTTGCCACTAACCCTCAGCCGCCACTCCAAGAATGGAAACCCTCCCATGAACGAAGTCCATCCCTTCCTCCATCGTGATTCCCTCCACGAAATCGAACCCTTCTCCACACCACCACGCTTCAGACAGCCCCTCACGCCCTCTGCTTCAATCGCTCCGCCAAGGTTGAAGGCACCAGCGTTGAAACCCTCTGCTCCTCTTCCATCCTCGATTTGAGCGCTTCCCCACTGACTGTAAAAAGACCGATGCCCAAAATGGAGACTGGCCGAACCCTAACGCGTCACGAAAGCTAAGTATTTTGAGATAAATTTTCAGTTTTTATTTTCATGCTTTGCTGCCTTCATGAATTGAATTCGGTTTTACTTCAAAACTGCGTTGATTTGGTTTAGAATTCATCATGTATTTATACTAGAAAACAGTACTGTGATTTCAAATTGTTACATCCTAGGGTTTAGACTTATCTGTACCTAGATCCTAGTTGATTTTTCCTTGTTTAAGTCAGCCTTGAGTAGTCGAACTGGTGGTGATTGATACTTGGTTTTTATCTGGTATTTTTGACAGTGTATTGTGGAGATTTTCGGTTGGATTTTCCCATGTGCAATTCTGCACAATCGAGCTGTTCCTATAGTTATGAATTCTTTATTTGTGTTGTCTATTCAGCTATTTAATTGTTTGTGATTGATATGTGGTGGTTGTGGGTACTTAGCAGGTTTGTGTTCGATCTTCCCATGTGCAAGTGCTCAGATATGAACATGAATCGAATTGTTTACCTATAGATGTTATGAAGCTATTGTATTGTCTTTTCATCTTGATCGTACTTGCATACACAACTGTATCCTTTGGTTTTCAGATCTTAATTGTAACAGGAGGATAGTTTTATAGGTTTGCACAAAAGATTGAATACATATAAAAATCTGTTCGATTTGAAAATCTATAGTATAAACCATAACTGTTCCTAGTGTCTGATTTATAGCTGTAGCTCCACTGTTTTAAATGGGGACATCATGTATTGTCATCCTATTTGATTGCATTGGTGATATTCAATATGTACATGTCAATTTTTCTTAGCTGTCCCAGTACTGCCTTCATTAGCTGTTCCTTTCTTCCTTTCTTTTTCTTCTTTTACATTTTCTTATGTACCTATACCTATACATAATTTCAGCTACTCATAGCTCTTTTTTTTCTCTTTCTTTACAGGACAATTTGATGGAGGAAACGACACTGGGAGGAGATTTGTTGCAGATTTTTTTTTCATTTATTTTCCTTCCTTTTTCCTCTCTGTGTATATGTAAGATAACATAGCCTTAGGTCTGTACATGATATTAACCTATAAATGTTTAGCTCAATATTGTATGCGGATTTTATGGTGTCAAATATATTCATGTTACTATTGATATTAGATTTCTTCTGTTCACTGATGCTTTACTGTTGTTTATGTGAAAAGAGAATGCATGTTGAAATCTTTGAATGAGTTGTCTTCCTTGTATTCTATTCTTTTGTTGCCACTTTAAATTATACACTGTGGTTTAGTTCAAATTTTTGGGGTTGTTTCCTGTAACTTGCATAACTTAAATTTTGTTTCACCTTACTCTTTTCCAAACATTTCAATTTTTCTAAAAATTCCCAAAAGATCTCAATAAAATAATAAGGAATTATTACTATAAAAATATCATATACCTCAATGTATAAACACATATGGATCATATGACTTGGTATCAACATTTCAAGTTAACGATACTTAATTTATATTAAAATCCTTATTGAATTCACAAAATAAATGATATAATTAAATATAAACAATATTTAAATCACTTTAAATCGCTCGTTCACCTCCTACAGCAAATTTGACATTTCTCAATATCCCGAAAATAAAATATTATTATATTATTAATAAATAATCAGTTTAAAATGGCCAAATCCACTTATTTAAATTCAAATAAATAATTTAAACAAATAAAATATTCAAATAAATGGTCAGAAAAATATGGGACATTACAACATCCCATCACATAATGCGAACATACACCATTAGGAGAAAGTTTTTACTTACGATAACCAAATATGCTTGATACGCGAGAATATTTGATATTATCATTAGTGTCTATCTTTGAAAACCTTTTTCAAAATAAATGTATCGATCGTAGTAGACAAAGTTACCCATATATTACGTTTATATACATAGAGTACAACTAAAACCGTAAGGGTTCGTATTGGGGGTTGGGTTCTGTGACACCCCACGTCCGTTAATGTCACTCATAAGAGAATGCATTAAGTTTTGTGAAGCGCAATAGGTAAACAGTAACAAAATTTAACAATACAGACGTAAAATAAGCAGCATAAATTTCAACTTTATTATAGAAAATAAAACCTTATCTCAAAACAGGTTACATCATCAAACTAGTTACATCAAAAACTAAGAATCTCAAATCTGTCTCATAATGCAAAATAACAGACTGCAATATTATAAAACTATATCCCTTATAGCCAGCCATAACAGAGTAGAAAGTAAGTTAAAGCGGTACATCTCAGACAGTCCAAATCCAAGCTAAAAGATAAAGTCCTAATCACTGAGGAGTGCTACCACTCCATGGACCTGGGGGAAAAAGAAGAAAGAAGAGAAAACAAAAGGGTCAGATATCAAGTCTGGCGAGTTCCAGTGATTTGCAAATATGCATAAAATCGAGATACCAAGATAGATAAATAAGGCTGGATGAGAAAGTACAATAACATATAAGGCAACAAGTAAACTAGATAAGCAGAATAATCAGGATAAGCAGGAATAACAGGATAAATAGTGATCGAGTAATGCTTCTCATTTATATCCCTAAAATAGGTTTTGTCTACATCAATACTAGATAACAGGATTAGGCATTAACCTAATTACTTAACAGAAACAGCAGGATTAGGTGTAACTTAATTACATAACAGGATTAGTTGTTACCCTAATTACATAACATCAGGATTAGGTGTACCCTAATTACTCCCCATGCGATTGGCTCCCTAATATGTAAATACCCATTGTCATCCCCGGTAGTAGGGTGTATCACTCCTTATCCTAGCAACTTATATAACACAGACCTATTTACTGGTGTTACAACGGCTTAGTTTCCCTAATCGGACTCATGCATAATCATGACTCCGCCGGAACGCGCCTGTACCCACCTTATCCGTTTGAACCACTTACTATCTAGTTCAGTAAAGCATGCCCTGGCCCCTACCTAATGTGAGTCCCTCTAGCAAAATACTAATAGGGATACTGACTGATATGGGTTCCACACAGCAAGATTGACACAAGACAAACCCCCTAAGCATGTGCCCCCAAGTAACTAGGATTTAAGAGTCCCTAAAACCCAATACAACAGCAGAACGAGGGACTTTTAGCTTATTAATAATCATGTTTAGATTTACTAATAAGTGTGGTTGTAATATTACGTGTTATTATGTGTGTACAACCCTTCCCCAAAACACCTGCCCCGATGTATGTATAATCATTATAGCGATTAAACCTACATCTGGTACATACATAATTTTAACATGTCCTCTTACTTAATGTCTGTATTAAATCAAATCTAACATGTTTATACATATGCATACTATTCCATTCAATTATGTCCCCAAATTACAGCACATATAAGTTTATGCATATTATCCATTTTTATTACATTCCCAATTTACAGCAAGTACAAGTACATGCATATTATCCCTTTCCCAAATTACAGTCAAATAGTCCCCAATCGAACAATATGCCCAAATTACCCATTTTTTTCATGACATTTCTTATTATCCCCAATTTTACTATACACAAACTTTAATCGGACATGGCCTAGGATTTCAAAGGCCTAGGCTTGGCGTAAACAAAAAGGAAAAAATAGAGAAAGGAGAATAGAGTCAAACCAAACCACATAGGCATATAGGCAAGACTGGAAATAAACTAAGGTAGTAGAAACAGGGAAAAGGAAGATAGATACACATAACTAATTAACCATCGTGCAATAAAAGCATATATTTTACTTGTAACAACGACATAGGTGAATAATAGTGAAGAACAAGTATAGCAATTATCTTATAAACACTGCATATTCTAAACCAAATTTTATTTACTATCATGACATAGTTCTAGGTATCAGATCTGAAAATAACAGGGAACTCACAGCAGGTCTTGGTGAAGAAGAGATTATATCTCTTTATATATATATATATATATATATATATATATATATGTGTGTGTGTGTGTGTGTGTGTGTGTGTGTATATGCTGTTGTAGAAAAGTCCACTTCTATGTTGTTTATTATTGTATGCAAATCTTGTATTTTGAATTATCTTGTAGATCTAGGCTTCAGCAGCATCTCCCCATTATATATATATATTTACTTGGAATAGATTCACGGAGGAAGATAATATGAAGAATAATTGTGGGTATTGAAATGGGAGAGAGCCACATAATTATAGATCTACAGAGCTAATCTTAACCTTTAGATATTAGGTTTTCAATCTAGACCATACACGTAGTGCTGAGTCATAAATGAATCTAGCCAAAAAAGCAATCAAAATACAGAATTCGGAATCATACCTGGATCTGGGTGGGTCGACCCTACCTGATTTGGGTTGACCCGGACCCGTTGTGGGTCGTCCCCTAATGGTCTGTTAACTGCGTTGATGTCTGGTTTGAATTAATTTGAATATATACATATATAACCCCCTTATATGTATACAAACTTCTAAGGTTCATAACTTATTCATAAGTTATCTGATTTACGCAAACTTGAGGTCTATCTGAACCAGAATTTTGAAACGAATGCAACGATAAAGCCGATTTTAGTTAATTCTGAATATTTAATTAAGTAATTCCCATTTTATTTTATTTATAGTTTTTTTATAATGTATTAATTTTTGCGGTGTTATAGGTTCCATCAATGACTAAGGCAAAGGATCCTTAACCGCGATTCGGGCACCCCTCTAGTGGGATGTGCCAGGATCAACAAGTGCCCCTTTCTATGGGGGCCAAGCCAGGCCACCACTATTTCAGGTGATGTTTGGGTTTCTCTTGAACATAACGTCTCCCGGTCGTTGTCGACCATTATCCGAGGTGCTTCAATCTATCATCCACTAAGTAAATTGCTGACCTCCATACCATAGCATCACTTTCTCAACTAGAAGGAAACGTTAGTCCTTAACTCTGCGGCACTTCATCCTATTTCGACTCATTACCAGTTGTGAGGTCCTAAAGTTACGCTTCCACACAAAGTTCTACGTATCAACAAAAACCTTTGATCATCAATGCGAAGCGACCCGAACTTCCCTGTGAAGGAAAGAACGGATTGAATTGAGAACATGACGAATCAAAACACAAACAGAAGAACATTTCATTGTTTATTACAACAATTTCATTAGAATACAAAATATACAGAGTATGAATAAATATTACACATTTACTAAATATCAGAGATTTACAAGTTACAATGCAGCAGAAAAATAATACAAAACACAACTGAAAGGAATATACGGATACTGAGTTTTACGAATATCATTCCAGCTGCAAATCAGGATCCTATGAATATAAATCTGCAAAACCAAAACTGCTAACTGCCCGTGTGGAAAATAGGGGCACCCGGAGTTTAGGTTAAAACAATAAACTCCAGGTCAGTCGTGTGACTGGTGTGAGAACTAAAACAGTTATTTAAAACTTTACTTTAAATCAGATATATCAAGGGACCACGCCATATAACACGGAACAGGTTTCCTCTAAAGAATACGAGTGCATATAACAAAACAATGCAATGCTTTTAGGAAAAATGAAGTTATTATAAGACCCAGTTCCCATCACACAATGCAACGCAAGACGGAGGATAGGGTTTTCCCTTGTAATAGCCAAACATGCTTGGTACGTTAAAACAAATCATTTGATACTATTATAAGTGCATAGTGTATAAAACAACTTCAAATATAAATGTATCAATCCTAGACGACATGGGTACCATATATCATGTCGCCAATACTAGTCTCTACAATCAAAACCGCAAAGTCACGTATTGGAAGTTGGATTTCCATCTATGAACCAAGGCAAGGGATCGTTCTTACCGCTTCGAGACTCTCTAGCCCGAGCCTCAGGACCCAGACTTAGGTGGGCCCTTGGATCGTCAGGGCCGGTCCACAAAAAGTGGATTAAAATGCCTAAACAATGCGTTTTCCCGCCTTATGGGGTGTAAACTGGTCATATCTCGGCCAAACTATTGGCCTCGGAATGACCGATATAACCGAGGCGCCTCGCAATCCATCATCCACATAAGTAAAATGCCAGGGGTAGTAAAACGCTGACACCACTCCTAGCTAGAAAGAAACACATGTCCTCCCTGAAGTCCTCTCCCGTTTCTGGTTTACACCAGGGTGTGAGGCTCGCAAATTAACGCTACACAAAGCTATGCCACAAAGGTCGTGCTTTGATCATCAACCACAAGACTCTGTTTTCAACAGAAGCCTTGATCATTTGCATCTCAGCATGCCACACAGGCAATTCACGCTATACAACCGATGTCTATCGATCACAGAGAATTAAATCCGATGTCCGACACACATCCATTTACAAGTTTGTTCTGGGTCTAAATGAAACCAGTGGCATCTTATTCCTCCCCCATATGTCCAATACAGGGGAGAGGTCCTCGCATATCCGATCGATCTCCAAGTACGTCTAGACGATCACCACTTATTACCTTGTCTTGGGTGTACTGCCCAATCAAGACATCAGTAATCATCCAAACGATGTGAAGACCTCCGGTTTTCAACCACCGTCTTCATCCTCAACATATAGTCGAATCATTTATTCAGAATGGGATAAACTCGGTCTTTCTAAATAACTCGCGTATATAATGAACAAGTGCTATAAAAACTCAACATACGCCTCATTCCAATCCAGAATATTTCTTTATCCAAATATTCTTATACTTTGGGAAAGGTTCCCATTAATTTTATCAAAGATAAATTCTTTAAATTTATTATTTAATCTTCCTTTGGATATCATTTCAATCTAATTAAAGATGCATTAAAACTCCACTTGGTTTTAATCTTCCTAAAAATCAATATTAACGATTGTTCAAATTGGGAAATCATATCCTGTCTTTAACTGGGTTAAAGAACCAATGTCATTTAAAACACGGTTCATGATAAACCCAAAATCACATTCCATTCCATCAGCCTTTAACGGTAAATTAGCAAGTGAACAATCCCCTAAGTATTAACCCCGAAGGCCGAAACCAACATTAAATCAATACCCAGGAAACCATTCAACTTAACTAATCTCCAGTTAGTTTCTGATTTTCTTAACTCCATTGGGTTTAAGAACAGTATTATTAAAGATACCATTCACGACAACCCAAAATCTTAATCCTCTCTTTAACTGGGTTAAAGAGCCAATGTCCTTTAAAACACGGTTCACGATAAACCCAAAATCACATTCCATTCCATCAGCCTTTAACCGTAAATTAGCAAGTGAACAATTCCCTAAGTATTAACCCCGAAGGCCGAAACCAGTTTCAGATCAATACCCAGGAAACCATTCAACTTAACTAATCTCCCGTTAGTTTCTGATTTTCTTAACTCCATCGGGTCTAAGAACAGTATTATTAAAGATACCATTCACGACAACCCAAAATCTTATTCCTTTGTTAATCGGGTTAAAGAACAAGTGTTATTTAAAACACCGTTCATGATAGACCCAAAGACCAATTTCAATTCCATTCCAATTAAATATCAATTAATTGGTATACATCATTAAATCTAAATAAAAAGATTTAATCTTTTCTCAACTGGGTTCAAGAACAGCATTAATGAAGACACCATTCACGACAAACCCAAAATCACATTTAATATTAAATACAAGGCTCTGAATAAAAAATATATCGGCTTATATTCAATATCAAATTCTGGAATAAACAAATACCGTATTGGAATAACGATATATATATATATATATATATATCTTCCAAATTCCTCCACAATATTCGTATAATCACGGAATCCAATATCGGAATATTCCGAAGATAATTTCGATTCAAATCCGTTCCAATTCATATATTGGAAATTCCGGTTATTTTTAAAACCATTTCAAATCCAATTTATTTATTTAAAAATATTGGATTTCATAATTCTAGTTCATAACTAGTTCATTTCGATAAAAATATATTTTTATCTTTTCAAATATGGAATTTTTCATCCCAACTCTTTCCAAATCATTTATTATGATTTTACACAAATTAATAAAAAAATTAATAATTTTATCAAGGCCCATACAGTCGATTTCCATAAACGGTCGTCGAACTGCACTTACAGCGACCTTTTCCACATTTGATTTGGACATAATTCCAAATCCAATCGTTAGATTTCAAATCTCTAATATTCTTTAGAAAGCTCTTTTCAATACAAACCCAACGGTTCCTGTTTTAGGAGAATCCGACGGTCGAATCTCCCGTAATGTCCGTTCGAAGTCAATGGTCGAAATTCGCGAACTACCGCAGCGCGATGCGTTCTATTCAGGCTATTATATTATATATATATAATATATAATATATATTTCGTCGATTTCCTTTTAAAACGTATTTTATAAATCGTTTTAAATTCGTTTTCAAAATGATTTTAACTTCATATTCAATTTCAAATCAAAATTGAATATTCCATATCATCGATATATAAATGATAATATTTTCAAAACATTAGATTTCGAAATCATTTCCTTTTCGATATTCATTATAACAATGAATAAAATCGATATAATTATTGGTCACATCAAAATGGCGCATATCAAATCAACACGGCTTTATATATTTAAATATATTCGTGTCCATCCCAAATCGGACATCAAAATCAGATTTTGATCTTTTATTGAATATTATTTTAAAATATTCGTTATTTTAAAATAATCGTTATTTTAAAATATTCATTCTTTTCTGAACTGGAATCAGACACAGTCAATTAACGTATAATGTTATTTATATGGATTTCACAGAACAAATGTGTATATCAACAATCATAAACAATCAACCATCATCCAGAGTGCATTCTACACTGCATAAGCATTAAATATAAATATTTAACGCTTACAACAGCCTGTCAATCAATCAATAGACATACAACTAAACAATTGGGATTAGTGTACGTCAAATTTCATCCCAATACTCGTGTGGGGTTTCAATCAACAAATAATGAATTTTATTTGTATAGTTGGGCGATATGTAAAATTTATCATCCCAATCAATATCAGTCAAATCAGTGTACATAAACAAATCATCTGTATTTATTTCCATTCCACATATAATGTATTTTTAAAATAACGATTGGATTTATTTCCATTAAAAATTATATTTTTAACTATAATGTATTTATTTCCATTCCACATCACACAATCAATTTCCACACCATAATCAAACAACAAACAAGTCATCCATGATTTGTGGACGACGGGTGTCGGGTGCTGCTAAGCACCGTCTGCATCCTAGTATATATTTTAACTAGAAAATAAATTAAAGTGAGAAATTCTCACCTTTGGAATCCACTCTGACATGCTTTGATTGTCAATCTATGTAGTATACCTACGTTAAAAAATTATATTTTTAACTAATCAATAATTATTTCTTTGTATGAATATTCTACAAATAATATACATAGGCTAAAAATTATATTTTTTTCTTTCTAAAAATAATTTCATATTTTAATAACAGCGCTACATAGATAAAAATCACATTTTGATATCATCACTTCATATGTAAAAATCATATTTTTATTATCTCTATAATATAAAAATCATAATTTTATTATCTATATAATATAAAAATCATATTTTTATTTCAAAACAACATATATAAAAATCGAATTTTTATATAATGAATCATGTAATGAAAACCACTTCTTTTTCCTAATTAGAAATCATAACCTTATTTCGTTATCCATACAATAAAAATAATATTTTATTCCCAATCTACATACATAAAAATCATTTCTTTCTTCAGATATAGATCAAGAAAAAAAAACAAAGCTTTATATTGTAAAAAAAAACTTACAGTTTCAGCGAGGGGGGTCCACGGCGTTAGAGGGATGGTGGCCAACGTCGGAGGGCGGCGGCTCCTGCACGGCGGCGCAGGGCTGGGTGGCGCGGCGGTGTTCATCGACGGGAGGGGGTGCTGATTAGGGCATCAGGTTTTTTTTAGGGTTTGGGGATTTTGGGATGGCCGGAGGATCGACGGAGGGAGGTGGAGCACGGCGGCGTGATGAGGAGGTGGGTGGCGGCGCGGTTGATCGCTGGGAGAGGTGACGGAAGTTCGATCGTAGGTTGGGGGGTTTACGGGATTTTTTTTTTCTGAGTGTTGACTTGAGAACGAGGGATGGGGTTTAAGTATATATATTTTATTATTTTATGTGTTTAATTAATTCCATAAAGTAACTTTTTATTTCAAACTCTAAATCGAACCCACCGACCATCGCTCCCAGCTAATTACCCCCATTCTGAACACAATGGGATATGTTTCGTTAGCCAATTCTATCGTTTCGATCAGTTCCCGTCAAAATCAAAATATAAATCTATATATTGATTTTGAACGCACATTTCAATTTACTGGGGTCACATATGGACCACAAAAATTCCCGAAAAATATTTTTTGACTTCTTATTGACGATACGGTTCTAACAAAACGAATTTCGTCCAATTTGGAGACCGTTTGAAAAATGGCCATTTTCTGGTCGATCCAAATTGACTAAAACCGTCAAAACACATTTTCCTTCGCCCTGCTCACATATTGCTTTCAAAAATTATGAATTTTGGAATCTAGCAATAATTTGACACTACGGATCCAACAAAATTGGTTTCGTCAAGAACGGAGGTCGTTTGTAAAATGGCTATTTTTAAGGGCTATATTTCCATAGCGACTATTATGAATTTTCAATTGGGCATAACTTTTTATTCCCGCTATGAAATTTAAAATTTTCGGATTCGTTGGAATGATATTTTCAAATAGATTCTAATATTTTTGGTTTCGCTAAAATCCGGTTTATTTTGAATCCTGTACATTCATTTGAAATTTGAAATCGAATTTTCAAACTACCGCACCATTTTCAATTCCTTTTATAATTAAAATAAATAATTTATATTCTAATGTCGATTCAAATAAATTTGTACATTCCAATTCCATTCAAAATAAATTTCTTGTCGTAATTATTTAAAATAAATCATTTTATATATCCAAAATACAATAAAATTGCCAAAATAAAAATTTAAAATTGGTTCAGATTACCTGGGTTGTTACACAATGACTCATCATTTAGACTCATCATTTAGCATGCCACATTATCAATTCACAACATATAATCAGTGTCTATTAATATATAACCCTTTAAGCACATAAGTCCTAGAGGAGGGTGTTAAGCTAAGAGGATAGATCCTCCACCAACTATCTGATATACCATCAGTAGAAACCAAATTATTAAGCCATAAAATACAGCATTAGACACATCCATTTACAAATTCATTATGGGTTGTGAATGAAACCGAAGGAACTTTATTCCATGAACCCGTCTAAGTGTGAAAGTCCTTGTAATCCTAATCGCTTCAAGTATGGTCATATCACCGTCACAATATAACCCCACAATTGGGTGGCAACCTGTGGCATCAATGAGCAATCTTTTCTATATGAAGGTCTCTGGTCTTCAATCACAGTCATTGTTATTTTCAATTGCTCTTATCACGTCGTATAGTTCTTCACAATGGGTTGAAACCCGTTCTTTCTGAATAACTAGTGCATCTTTAAAATCAATTTAGATATACAAAATATCATGAGTCTTACTCCATTTTGGAATGTTCTTTTGCTCAAATCATTCTTTATATTGGGTATACCCATTTAAATCTCATTCAAGATTTTCATACTTCAAATCTTGTTTGAATCTTTCCTTGGAAATCATTTCAAAAGACTATAAAATCTCATTGCACAAATTTAACTCAAACTAAGGTTTCAACGCTTTATCGGGATTATCGAACCTCATGGAAAGGTAATTTCTCAAATCATTATCCCATTCCCATCATATTCATCCCATGGAGAAAAACTGGCAGTATTCTGTATCTAATTGCCCTCGTATTCTGGTAAGTTTAATTACCCGTATTAATTCCATTCTTACATTCCAAATCTGATTAAAGATTTTATTTATCTTTACGGGAAAACATATTTACCCAAGACCAACCCATTCATTGATCATTGATTAGGTTGAATTACTTTATCTTTCTTTGATCATATCTCTAGCCCAAAATCGTACTTACGATTTCTTAATCTTATCGTTAGGGTAAACCATTCATTAACTACAATTAGTTCTCGATTGCATAATGCCAACAGAATAATCTATTGAGCATAAAACCCTGAAGGCCTAAACCAAATTCAGATCAAACACACAGAGGATCACCCAACTCAAAAATAAAACAATCAAATTTCAACTTCTTTTTTATCCTAAAATCTTATTTAAGATTCGATCTTATCGTTACGCGAAAACATGTTTATTTCTGTTAAGCGATCCTTAAACTTTGTTCTCATTATCGATTTCTTAGGGAAACTATGTCATTAAATATTTATATTAAAATTTATAAAGATTACTCTTCTACTTAACTTGGAAAATAATTTCCCATTAAATGGATTACAGAACAAACGTATTTAAAACATCATTCATAATAAACCCAAAATCATTATTTCATTCTTAATGAAATCTTCGCGGAAATCATATCAGCTTACAACTGATATAAATTCCTATATCAGACTAATACTATGTGCGCAATAACGACAATGACTTTTAAATTCTTTAAATAGTAAAGACCTTCTTCTGTAGAGACTAATCTCAATTAGAACCAAATCGATTCACATTTAACTCCAATTTAATTCATTAATTGAAAAACTTAACTTCATTACATACTTTCCAAATCCCAAAACATCTTAAAGTCCACATTTAAATCCTTTAGATATGTTTGCAAAAACTTTTAATATCATTGGTTGTATCAAAACCTTTTATTTCAATCCGTTCCAAAAACCGTCGACAACAGCGTTGCAAAAACAGTTCGTTTTCAGAAAATAGTTTTTAACTATTCACAAATTAGTATATTCAATCCAAATCACTTTCAAATCATTTATTATAATTTATCATAATTTCTTTCCATTTTTAATAATTTAAAAATAGCTCATTTTATTAAATCCAATTTCAGGTCCTAAGCTGCACTAGCGTTGTTTTTATTCGAATTTGATTTGAACATAAACATATAGTGGCATATTGATAAGAAGGGCGTATAAGAACAAATCTGGTGAACATGAGATAATAGAACTGATTCTAACATAATAGGGATGTCATAATAGGCATGATAAGATCTAAACAGTAATTTAGATGTCCAACTAGTAACAGATCCAATTTAACCACGAACACGATAGGTACAAGGTGATATAAATAGTTGAATTAGATCTATAATCAAAGGCAGATCTGACATGATAAAAGTTAAGATCCAAGTCATAGTTATGTCAGAATATCATATACTACAGATCTGATATGATTCAAGCAATCACATGCATATATACAAATTACAGTCATATCATGTTTTACTTTTTAATTATTTAAATCTAAAAGTAACTTAAACTCACAGTGTTTGGATCTAGAAAGATAGAAGAATAATAGCCGAGGTTGAATCACAGATCTACACTTGAATAACTTGATTAACTTGATTGCAACAGAAGGAAAAAAGGTTTGATTTAGTCTGGGCACCGACAGCATCTAGAACTCCATTATTTTTCAATGTAGAAAATAAGAGAAATGGAGCCATATGTATAGCCGCCAGCTCCCAAGCCCTAATTGCCATGTCTACCATAGGGAAGTCGACCCCCCTTATTGGGTCGACCCATAGGTCGACACCCCTCGGGCGGGAATTTTGCCGCTCTCAGAAATTTTGATTTTCAAACTGAAATTTGATTTTCTGATTTAATTAATTAATTATATATATAATTATCTTGCGCTATACAAACTTCAAACCTTCATAACTTCTTTATATAGTGTTCGTTTTACGCAAACCAAATGTCTATCTTGACCAGAATTTCGAGACGGACGCATTGGAGCAGTCCGTTTCTCTTAATTCTGAATATTAAATTAATTATTATTTAATTTATCCTATTTAGTGTTGTTAAAATTATGGGGTGTTACATTCTCTCCTACTCAAAGGATTTCATCCCTGAAATCTCTAAGTTAAGAAGAATGTATATCCTACCATCCATCACCCACCTACTCATCCACCAATCACAGGCATCCATTGTCCTTAAAAAATTCTAATGCGTTTATGAACATATGCAAAGGTGTGTGTATATGTCCCAATACTAATGCAAAGATCAAGCGGTCTACTGATTCAGTCGACCTCCTTAATGCAATGTATGTTAATGCCATGAATCCAACATGTATGCAATAATCCTATTTTAATATGTAAGTTCTATATGTGTGCACAATCATCTGTCCAAATGGAATATCCATATGGTAATACATTCATTTCCATCCATTAAAAGAAGAAAAATGCACACACATCTATATGCAGTATAAGAGTGATTGAGCCGATCTAGTGCCTATTGTGTGTGTATATGCATTCACGAGCAACCACTAGCAAAAACTTGCATCCACTTGCATCCATCAGACATAACATGGCTCAAACACATGTTTACATCCAAGGGATTCCTATCTAAAGGTCAAAGACTCGATCAATAGGATATACTTAAATGATAGAAACAAGCATAGACAAACACTTTGGAAAAGGAGTTAAGAACTTACCCTCGAAAAGAAAAGGGTACGAAGCACGAATCTTGTCTTCGGTCTCCCAAGTCGCATCCTCTGGGTTATCTCCCCACTGAACCTTTATCAACTTGACCTCTCTATTGTGTAGCTTCTTAACTTCTGATCCAAGAATACGGGAAGGAACTCGTCTGATCGTTACCTCCCGTTCAACTTCTACTTCCTCCAATATACTCGGATCAACAACTTCAATGATATCATGTAAGCATTTCCGCAAATGGGAAACATGGAAAACATCATGAATGTCGGATAATCTCTCGGGTAGCTTTACTCTATAGGCCCTTTGGCCAATCATTTCTGTTATGGGAAATAGCCCTACAAATCTTGGTGCCAATTTCTTTAAAGATCCGAAGCAAACCACGTTCCTCAAAGGTGACACTATAATGAAAACCATGTCTCCTACTTCAAATTCAATGTCAGTCCTTCTCTTGTCAGCGTAGGATTTATGCCTATCTTGAGCGGTCTTCATTCGCAGTCTAATAAGATCAATCTGCTCGGACGTTTCCCTAACTATATTCGGCCCAAGTAATAGCCTTTCTGTAGATTCCCACCAACATGTTGGTGATCTAAAGGGTCGTCCGTATAATGCTTCAAAAGGTGCCATGCCAATGCTAGCTTGATAACTGTTGTTGTAGGCAGACATTACTAAAGGAAGATGCTCTTCCCAAGTCCCTCCGAAGTATTGGATACACAACCTCAAAAGATCCTCAAGAATTCTTTTCACTCTCTCCGTCTATCCATCGATCTGAAGATGATAAGCGGTGCTCAAACATAACTGTGTACCTAATGCTTCTTGCAAGCTCCTCCAAAATTCACTGGTAAAGATGGGGTCATGATCGCTTACGATGCTGGAAGGTATTCCATGAAGACAGACTATCTCATGAACGTAACTTGCTACTAACCACGCTACCGTCCTCTTAACTGGAATAAAATGAGTGCTCTTAGTAAGTCTATCCAACACAATCCAAAGACTGGCGTTGCCTTTCTTTGATCTAGGCAAACCATCTATGAAATCCATAGAGTCGCTCTCCCACTTGCACTGTGGAACCTCCAAAGGATGAAGTAAACCACCGAGCTTCTTTTGCTCAGCTTTGACTTGCTGACAAACTAAACATTGAGAAACAAACTCTACCACATCCTTCTTCATCTCAGCCCAAAAGAAAACCCTCTTCATATCCCTATACATCTTATCACCGCCTGGATGAATAGTCATTTTAGAATGATGGGCTTCTTCTAGGACTACCTTTAATAAACTTCCAGTTTGGGGAACACAAAGCCTTCCACCTTGTCGCAACCACCCTTTATTGTCAATGGAATATCTATTAAGGTGACTAGAAGTCTCCCCTTTATTGAGCCTATCCAAGATGTTTGAAATATGTGGATCATCTCGCTGCGAAGCTCCTATCTGATCCATAAGAGTAGGTCGTATCTCTAGCGATGCAAACAATCCAGCCAATAATTCGGCGAGGGTTCTAAAATAAAAAGTCGATATAAACTCCAAGCTTTTCCTTTCCACAAATAGAGGACTTAAGGCCATCCTCTGCCTACTCAGTGCGTCTTCCACCACATTACACTTGCCAGGGGTATAAGCAATCTCAAAATCGTAAGAAGCTAGGAACTCCATCCACCGTTGTTGCCTTAAATTAAGATCCTTCTGCGAGAACAAGTACTTAAGAGATTTGTGATCATTGTACAAATCGAACTTCTCTCCAAGCAAATAATGACGCCACATCTTAAGCGTGAATACTATGGAAGCTAGCTCTAAATCATGGGTAGGGTGTTCTTCTCATGAACCCTTAGCTGTCTACCCCCATAACACACTACCTTTCCCTCTTGCATTAGAACTACACCAAGCCTTGTACCACATGCATCGGTGTATACTGTAAACACTTTATACCCATCGGGAAAGGTCAAGACTGGGGCTGTTGTCAGAGCCCTCTTTAATCGTTGGAAAGCAACATCACAATCTATATCCCATGAAAACGGCAAGTTCTTTTTCGTCAGCCTGGTGAGTGGGGCTGATATGTTTACGAAGTCCTTAATGAACTTCCTATAATAGTCTGCTAAACCGAGAAAGCTTCTCACTTCTGTTGCATTCTTGGGAACTTGCAAATCTTGAATTGCAACTACCTTTGCGGGATCTACAACTATCCCATTTTAGAAACCGCATGCCCTAGAAATCTCACCTCTTTTCTCCAAAAATGGCATTTGGAGAACTTTGCCTTAAGCTGATGTGCATGGAGAGTTTTCAAAACTTCTCTCAAATCCTGTGACACCCCACGTCCATTAATGTCACTCACTAAGGGAATGCATTAAGTTTCGTGAAGCGTTGTACATAAATAGACACAGAATAATTACAAGACATATATAAATAAGATAGCAGCGGAAATTTTCAACATAAAACATAATACCGTAGTTCACAATACCATAAGTCAAAGAACCATTACAACAAAATACTTCTGCCTTGCATCATCAGAGTACATAGGTATTAAAGAAAAACATTATTCCCCAATAAAAAGAGTAAGCCATAGTATAGACAAAGACTTGAGCCATACTCCAGAAGTAGCTTCAAGAAAGATAATATCCAAGTCCTGACTAAGCCTGGGTGTTTCCTCCCTGAGAACCTATGGGGGGTAAAGGAAGAGAGAGGGAAAAACAAAAGGGTCAGACATAAAGTCTGGCGAGTCTAGCTACTTTTAGCCAGTAAATAAATAAAGGTGAACATGACAGGCATAAAGTGGGTAAGAGAGGTCACTATATAAATGGCAGGTGTGACAAGGCAGATAAGGTAAGGTGTACACATACTTCACTAATGACTACTTTGCACTATTACTAGTATAACTAAAGTTAGATGATCCCTTCCACAATAAGTTGGTAGACTTAGGGTATACGTCCGAGTGTACCCTAACCATTACCCTAATCGATCGGCTCCATATTCCGTAGATACCCTGTGCTGGCCCTACAGTAGGAGGTATCACTCCCTAAAGTGGCAACCCAAGAGGTGCACAACCATATCTACTGTTGTCACGGTTGCCTTAGCCCCCTCTGTCCGGCCTATGCACGCACATATCCCCGGTCGGTTTGCATCGTCCACACCGTCCGTCCTGTTTGGATCTCTTACAATCAATCAGTAAGCGTGCCCTTATCTCCGCCTAGTACGAAGTTCTTTATATGATACCTATTCCGGTTACTGATTGAAATGTGTCCCACACAATATGATACAAGCTCTACCCTTTGTCTTGTATCCCCACTATGTTTTTCACTGACTATGTATACCCCTAGGTGTCTTTAATTACGTAGTCTTATACCAGTTATGCTTACCCTAAAGGGTGTCTTTAATTACATAACTTTGTTCTATTTTTCACTGGCTATGTATACGACCAGGTGTCTTTAATTACATAACCTTATTTGTTAAGTTTGTGGGCCTATATATCTATATATTACCCACCCCTTCTAATTTACTTAACTCATCCACTACTCATCCAGTTTTACTTAACCCTAACTTAAGTTAATAGTCATACAATCTTTATGAATTAAATTAGGTTAAGTAGTCCAATTCTATTACCATGTCCAATTATGGTTTTATACTGGGTTAGACCTCCCACATTAGGCCTGCAACATGTGGATGCTGGATATGCCGATCGGCCCTGGCAGTCTTATTCCACATTTGGGCCTAACCTCGTGTCTTAGCCCAATTTGTATTTATGTACTTAGACCTCCCACATTAGGTTCAACATTAGTGGCTGCTGGATATGCCGGTCGGGTCCGGGCAGACTTCCACCACTAACGTAACCTAACCTCATGTCATAAGTACAATTACAATTCCTAATTGTAATTACTAACATTCCAATTTTAATTAATTTACCAATTAATTAATCCTTTCCTCTTATAGGTGTCAATACCTATTTTGCAACAATAATTTGAATTACATATCCATAAATGGTCATATTCGAATTATACCATTTTTACCCAAATTTACCTATGTCATTATAGGTGATTATTTCTATGTTTCCCCATTTGAATTATATATCCAACTTATATAAACATTATATAAGTTATGCCAATTATAAATCCCTTTTTTCCCTGTTTCCTGACTAACGTGATCGCATGTATTTTGGCGTCATCGAGGCTACAAAGCAGCCTCGCCATAACACTAAAAAGGGAGTGAAAAGGGTGATAGTTTCAGCACAGTTTTGGCATAAGCATGACAATAAGGTGAATGGACATGTAATCATCATAACAGGGTGAACACAGAGCTGATGAACTTGTGGCAACTACAATGTCAAAGTCAACATAACATGGTCTAAACTTGTCATTTAGATGTCTAACAAAATTAGGGTAACATAGCAGCAAGATTAGATCTAAAAAGGTGGCATCACATTTAAAGTTTACAAATATCGTGATTACTACAACATAAAATGTGAAAGGTGATTAGCATAAAGGATTAGATCTAAATAAACAAGTTCGCATTTCCTATAATATAGTTGCAAGTCAATATCTACATAGTCAGCATAGTAGAATGTCCATAATCATATTGGATCCAGGGATAATGACATAATAAACTTGCATAAGTTCATGATTCACAACATGTACCCAATTCGTACTCTATCATAATTCACATTTACCCATTTAAACCTAAAAGTGACTAGAAACGCACAGCGTTAGGTTCAGAAAATTTAGAGAGAGAGATCTGAATTCTAAATAGCTAAACTAATTGTAGTAGACTTTGATTCTGTTTCAATTTGCAACCCGACACCATATGGCCTCTATGATCTCCAATAGAGAAAATAAGTGAATAGGGGACCATATTTGTAGCCTAGATCCAATGAACCAGACCCAGAATCAAGTCCAGTACGTAAAACGAATTCTGCCCAGATCTATCCGGGGGGGTCGACACCCCTATAGGGGGGTCGACACCCCTATAGGGGGGTCGACACCCATGTCAACACCCCCTAAGGGGGGGTCAACACCCACGAGCGGGAATTTTCCCGCTCAGCCCGCTTTGGCCCGATTTTGATTTTTGAAGGTTCTGGAATTTATTATATATATATATTTATCTTGTGCATAAATAAACTTCGAACCCTCATAACTTTTTCATACGGTGTCTATTTTACGCAAACCAAATGTCCATTCTGACCAGAATTTTGAGACGGATGCAATGGCATATTCCGTTCCCTCTAATTCCGAATGTTCAATTAATTATTATTTAATTTATACTTTTTTCATGTTGTTAATATTTGGGGTTTTACATTCTCCCCTACTCAAAGGATTTCGTCCCGGAAATCTCTAAGTTGGGAAGAATGCATATCCTACCATCCATCATCCATCTACTCATCCAACATCCATTGGCATCCATTGTCCTTAAAAGCCTCTAATGCTTATATGAATATATGCAGAAGTGTGTGTATATGTCCTAACACTAATGCGAAAATCAGGCGGTCTACTTATTCAGTTGACCTCCTTAATGCAACGTATGTTAGTGCCATGAATCCAATATGTATGCAAATAAACCTATTACATCATGTAAGTTCTATTGTGTGCACACACATTTGTCCAAATGCAACATCAATATACTAACTCATCCATTTCTATCCATAAAAGAAAATGCACACACATCCATATGCAGTATGAAAGTGATTGAGCCGATCTAATGGCTAATGTGTGTGTACATGCGTCCACAAGAAACCACTAGCAAACACTTGCATCCACTAGCATCCATCAAACATAACATATTTCAAACACATGTTTTCATCCATAGGACTTTTATCTAAAGGTCGATAATACTATGAATAAGATATACTCAAATGATAGAAACAAGTACTGATAAAGCTTTTGGAAAAGGAGTTAAGAACATACCTCGAAGAGAAAAGGGTACGAAGCACGAATCTTATCTTCGGTTTCCCAAGTCGCATCCTCTGCGTTATCTCCCCATTGAACCTTTAGCAACTTGATCTCTTTATTGCGTAGCTTCTTAATCTCTGATCCCAGAATACGGGAAGGAACTCGCCTGATTGTTGCCTCCCGTTCCACCTCTACCTCTTCCAATATACTCGGCTCAACAACTTCCGCGGTGTCATGCAAGCACTTCCGCAGATGAGAAACATGGAAAACGTCATGAATGCCAGATAGATTTTCAGGAAGCTTTACTCTATAGGCCATTTAGCCAATCCTTTCGTTTAAGGGAAATGGTCCCACAAACCAAGGTGCCAACTTCGCTACTACTCCAAAGCGTACCACATTCCTCAGAGGTGATACTTTGATAAAAACCAAGCTCCCACTTCGAATTCAATGTCAGTCCTTTTCTTGTCTGCATATGATTTCTGCCTATCTTGAGCTGTCTTCATCCGCCATCGAATAAGGTCAATCTTTTTGGATGTTTCTCTAACCATATCTGGTCCAAGTAATAATCTTTCTGTAGATTCCCATCAATAAGTCGGTGATCTACAGGGGTGCCCGTACAATGCTTCGAAGGGTGCCATGTCGATGCTGGCCTGATAGCTGTTATTATAGGCAAACTCCACCAAAGGAAGATGCTCTTCCCAAGTCCCTCCGAAGTTAAGGATACACAATCTCAAAAGATCTTCAAGAATCCCGTTCACCCTCTCCGTCTGCCCATCAGTCTGAGGATGATAAGCGGTGCTTAAGCGCAACTATGTACCTAATGCCTGCCTCTTGCAAACTTCTCCAAAACTCGCTAGTAAAGATGGGGTCACGATCGCTTACTATGCTGGAAGGTACTCCATGGAGGCGAACTATCTCATGAACATAAATCGCTGCCAACCAAGATGTTGTCCTTTTGCTCTTGACCGGAATGAAGTGAGCGCTTTTAGTGAGTCTATGTACTACCACCCAAACACTGGTATTGTCTTTCTTCGATCTAGGCAACCCATCTATGAAATCCATCGAGACACTCTCCCATTTCCACTGCGGCACTTCCAACGGATGAAGCAATCTGCCGGGCTTCTTTTGCTCAGCCTTGACTTGCTGACAAACCAAACATTGAGAAACAAATTCAGCCACATCCTTCTTCATTCCATCCAAAAGAAAACCATTTTCATGTTTCTATACATCTTGCCGCCGCCTGGATGAATAGTCATCTTAGAATGGCGGGCTTCTTCTAGGACTGCCTTTATCAAGCTACCAGTCAGAGGAACACAGAGCTTTCCACCTCGTTGTAACCACCCCTTTTAAGCTATGGCATATCTACTGAGGTGACTAGAAGTCTCACCTCTTCTGAGCTTATCCTTAATCTCTAGAATCTATGGGTCACCTTGTTGTGAAGCTCCTATCTGCTCCACGTGAGTCGGTCGTATCTCCAAGGATGCAAATAAATCAGGAAAAACTTTAACGGAGTGTCTAAATCAAAAGCTAGTATGAACTCTAAGTTCTTCTTTACACAAACAAAGGACTCAGAGCCATCCTCTGCCTACTTAGCGCGTCTGCAACCACATTATCTTTGCCAGGGGTATAAGAAATCTCAAAATCGTAGGAAGCTAAGAATTCCATCCACCGTTGTTTCCTTAAGTTGAAATCCTTCTGAGAGAATAGGCACTTGAGAGATTTGTGATCGGTGTACAACTCGAATCTTTCTCCCAGTAAATAATGACGCCACGTCTTCAATGCAAATACTATGGCAGCTTGTTCTAGATCATGGGTGGGGTAGTTCTTTTCATGAACTCTCAATTGCCTACCCCCATAACATATTACTTCCCCTTCTTCCATCAGCACCGCACCAAGCCCTGTACCGCATGCATCAGTGTAAACAGTAAACACTTTACTTCCATCGGGCAAGGTCAAGACTAGAGCTGTTGTCAGAGCCCTTTTCAGCCGTTGGAAAGCAACATCACAGTCTATATCCCATAAAAACACCAAATTCTTCTTTGTCAGCCTAGTGAGAGGGGATGATATCTTCGCAAAGTCCTTAATGAACTTCCTATAGTAGCCTGCCAACCCAAGAAATCTTCTCACCTCGGTTGCATTTTTAGGAATCTGCCAATCTTGCACTACAACCACCTTCGCGAGATCTACAGCTATCCCTTCTTTGGAGACTACATGCCCAAAGAATCTTACCTCCTTTATCCAGAAATGGCATTTGGAGAACTTTGCTTTTAGCTGGTGGTCACGGAGAGTTTTCAAAACTTCCCTCAGATGTTGGGCATGCTCTTCTTCGTTCTTGGATAAGATCAAAATATCATCAACGAAGACTGCGACGAATTTGTTTAGGAATTCCCAAAACACCCTACGCATCAAATCAACAAAATAGGCGAGTGCATTTGTCAGCCCAAAAGGCATCACTAGCCATTCAAAGCAACCGTCCGGAGTTCTAAAAGCAGTCTTATCGATGCTATCCTTAGCCACTCTCAATTGATGGAACCCTGTAGCTAAGTCCAACTGAGAAAATACTGAGGCACCAATGAGTTGATCAAATAAATCATCAATTCTTGGAAGCGGGTGCCTATTCTTTTAGGTGAGCATATTTAATTCTCTATAGTCAACACACAGATGAAGTGATCCATCTGCTTTAGTTGCGAATACTACTGGAGCACTCCATTCAGATATGCTTCGTCTGATGAACCCTTTCCCAAGTAGCTCCCCTACTTTCTTACTCAGCTCCCTCCTTTCCCTTGGAGCCATGTGGCGTACTGGTAACGCAACTGACTTTGCATTGTCCACCAGATATATGCAGAAGTCGATCTCACGCCTTGGAGGTAAACCCTGTACCTCATCAAAAACATTGGAGTAATCCCGAACCACTGGAACAGATTGTAAGTCCTCTATGGATGCATCTAAAGACTCTAGGAAGCTAAGCATAACAGACCATTGGTGAAACACCCCACCTCCGTTAAGGTCACTCACAAAGGGAATGCCTTAACTTTGGTGGAGTATTTTAGGTAAAAGATGCAGATTAATTACAAGATAGACAAATAAAGCAGCAGAAAGTTAAGTCATTTTATAAACAATATGGTTTAGTCAAGCTTTTACAATAGTTGTCTCAATCAAACTTAAAAGTAGTACATATACCTTCTGTCTTGATCTAAAAACTTCCAAATATAAAAGAAGCATAAAAACAACAATGATATTCCCCAATAAAGCATGAACCAGCCATAGCAGTGGAAGAGAGAGTCCAAAGCGATACATCGACTATCTTCGAGCTTGGAAAGAAAACTGAGCTAAGTGGTAACGTTTCCTCCCTGTGAACCTGGGGGGAGGGGAGACAGAAGAAAAGAGGCAAAATAAAACTAGGTTAGACATAAGTTTGGTAAGTTCAGTGATTTTCAGCATATAAACAGGCAAAAGCATCATGGCATGAATAAACTGAACATAAGACAATACCGGATAACAGAGATAACATGATAACATGGGATAAGCATAAGTTATGATAAGGCGAGATAAACTGAATGCGCTTCTACTCTTTCTCTACTTCGCTACTACCCTGTTATTCTGAATTTTTTTTAAATCTCTACACCACCTAACTAGTGTCCCAACTAGTAATCTATATAAAATGATAACGTGATCCCAATCCCCGTAATTGTGGTAGCCTTCAGGTGTACATCTATCGTGAGGATTCCACCTCAACCTGCTAATTGCCATGAACATGTTAGATGTACCCTTACTATCCTATCGATCGGCTCTTTACTTGCATTAATGTTCCATGTGTCTGTGTCAATCGGCCCTCTCTTGCATGTAGATACCCTGTGCTGGTCCCACCATAATGTGCATCAATCCTTATGATAGCGACCCGACACGATTCAAGATGCAGAATGTATAACTACTGGTATTCAGTGCCTGCTTTTTCCCACTCTAGAGTACGTGCATGCCCGTAAACCGTCGGAACCTACACTGACGTACCCCCTGCTGCCATTTTGACCGCTTATAATAAGCCCAATAATCGTGCCCCACCCTGCCTAGTTTCAGGGTACCATGATACATCTATGTGGGTTACTACTGAAATGGGTCCCCATTACTAGGGTTTCCTGCTGGTTAAGTTTGTGGGCCTATATATACAAATATTACCCTCCTACACGAGATGTACTTAACCCTCCCTTCGATTATAGCATGTTTAGTTAGCGGTTAAGTTTGTGGGCCTATATGTACTAATATTACCCACCTACACGAAATTTACTTAACCCTCCATCAATTCAAGCCTGTTTATTTAACAGTTAAGTTTGTGGGCCTATACTTACTAATATTACCCACCAGCCCGATATGTACTTAACCCTCCCGCACATTATGCCGTATTGGTTAAGTGTTGTCCATTCATGTTAACTTAACCCACCCATTCATCATGTCATGTTGGTTAAGTGTTCGTATTAACTTAACCCTCCTCGCTTATCATGTTGTATTGGTTAAGTGTTTCCTATTAACTTAACCCCGTTCGTTCATCAAGTTATATTGGTCAAGTGTTTTCTTGTTAACTTAACGCCATGTGTTCATCATGTTGTATTGGTTAAGTGTCATCAATCAATTCAAGTTAACTTAACCCACCTACTTGTCATATTACTTTGGTTAAGTGTTGCCTTCTTGTGTTAACTTAACCCTACCACAAATCAAGTTATATTGGTTTAGTGTTGCCCTCTTGTTTTAACTTAACCTTACCACAAATCAAGTTATATTGGTTAAGTGTTTCTTATTACTTAACCCTACCCATTTATCTTGTTATATTGGTTAGGTGTTTCTCATTAACTTAACCCTAGTCATTCATGTTATATTGGTTAAGTGTTCCTATGAACTTAACCCTAGTCATTCATCTTGTTCATTAGCATTAATTGATTTATTAATGCACCAACCTCTCACGTTAGATATGTGTTGTTGCGGTTACTGGATGTGTCGGGCGGTTCCGGACGGTTTTATACCACAACTCAATCTAACCTCGGGTTTTTCTTGGGCATGATGCACTAACCTCTCACATTAGATAAGTGTTGTTGTGGTTACTGGATGTGCTGGGCGGTTCCGGGCAGTTTTACACCACAACTCAATCTAACCTCGGGTTAGGCATATTTATCATTAATCTACACATTTACCTATGTACCCAAATCTAGATTTTACATGCTAATTACCAAATTAACCAAAACTAGTCATGTTACATTTTACGCCCAATCTAGATTTAATGCTCAAGTTACCCCAAATTCGCAACAATAAAAATTTTGCCCAAAACTTGATTTATATGCTAATTTCATACTTTGTCGCTCATGCCAATTCTAGGTTCAATATGTCAAATTACATATTCCATAATTCATGTCAAATTACCCCAAATTGCATCCTAACAGTCATGCCATACTACATGTTCCAAATTATGCCAACTAATGTCAATTCCATGTTATACCCAATCACCACCGCATTCATAACGTACGTATTTCGAGATTCAATCCAAGATTCATAAAATAACGGGAGAAGCAAGATGGAACATCGTAAGGACAGGCATAGTCATATGATGATGAGAACTACTGGTCCAATAAACTTGATGTACTAAAAAGACAAGTTTTGCATGGAATACATCGCATGCATATAGATATGATTATATCGTGAACTTAAAATGGGTTACAATTCCGATATACAACAAGGATAAATATGATTGGACCAGTTTCATAGTCAAAAATGGTTCCTAAAGATATATATACTTAAGCACATATTTCAATGAAAGGATAGCTTACATCAGGCATATTCTCATATCCATTTTATTACATGTCACAATCAGATTTAGGTGTTCAAATCTTAAAAAAAAGTAACTGACTTACAAAACAAAAGCAAATCTTGTTTTCATGCCTAAGCCATACATCATTATACACACTAATCTTCTTTTTTCCAAATCATAAACCATCATATATATATATATATATATATATATATATATGCCCCAGTTTTAGATCTTAAACCACAACATGTACTATGCCTTATATTTACAATTCAATTTACGCCCCAAATCCCAAGTCACATGTCCAATACTTTATGTCTCAAATCTCAAGTCATATGTCCAATACTTTATGCCTCAAATCTCAAGTCATATGTCCAATACTTTATGCCTCAAATCACAAGTCATATGTCCAATACACTTTATGTTTTGAATACAACATGTGTTATGTCCTCAAATCAGTTACAACTCAATTATGCCCAATTATATACAATTTAATACTTTTCCCAAATTTTAGTGTTGGTCATGTCCAAATCATATTTTATGCCCAATTTTATTTCCAATGTACGTTCATCTCTTATGAGATCTGAGTCAGGCTCGCAGTAGCCTGGCTATAAAACAAAAAGGGAAGAAGGAAAGAAGAGACAAAGAATGGACATAATATTATCAATGAGACAGATCCAAAGGATATATAAAGACAGAAATAAATAGGCATAATCTCAGATCCAGATTTATTACAATGTCAGAATCACAATTAACTTTTATTTCTGAAAGTAACGTGAACTTACAAATTACAGAACGGTCTTGAATTCTGGGATCTGTATTCTGAAACTGAATAGCTCTCCCTTGAAGTAGACTATTTGTTCTTCAAATTTAGATTTGATTCTTAGAAAATAGTTGTTGAAGTCGTTGAATTGGCCTTTGAATCTCTACTAGAATTCTAACTTGATTCTACTTGAGCAGCATAGCCCCGTCTTTGTTTTATTTAATATGAATTAGGGTAGAGTATAGGCGTAATGAAGTTGTGTATAGAAAACTGTAGCCTTAGGATGTTTATATAGCATAGGGATCAACGAATCTGGTCAGAACGGGCGTCCAAATGCAGAAAAATGAATCTGTCCTCGGATCTGGAAATAGGGGGGAGGTCGACCCCCTGGTCGACCTGTGTGACCCAGGTCGACCCCTAGGTCGACCTGGGTCCTGGGCGGCAAATTTCCCGCCCAGCCCGGGTGTGTTATTTGAATTTCGAATTTCAAACCTGAGCTGTTTTATTCAAATCTCTGAAACTTCTGAAGGCCATAACTCCTTCATACGGAGTCCAATTTACGCAAACTCGGACTCTATCCCAAGCAGAATTTCGATATGAACGCAATGATGTAACTCGTTTTCATTAATTATCAAATTTATAATTAGGTATACTTTAATTTGTTACTTTGACCTTTACAGAAAATACGAGGTGTTACACTTGGGGGTCACAAGAAACTTTGAGGGTCCTCCCATGACAAAATGGGAGCCTGACAACCCTCCTTTCACAATCTAAAATGGCTCCATATGTGGTAAGCCAATCCATTCCTAGAATCAACCCATAGCCCATAAACCCCAGCACATATGCGTCGCATTCAAACTCGACGCCTAACACGAATAATTTAAAACGCCGACAAATCATTGATAAATGAGCCGAACCACCAATGAGGTTTGAAACAGCCACGGGATCTACTACCATACTAGTAACTATGTGCAGAGATTCAACCATAGTACTAGATATAAACGAGTGTGAAGCACCAGAATCAAAAAGTGTTCTAACTGGATGGTTTGAAAGAGAAACTAAACTTTATACGGAAATTTTTCTACCTCTTTCAGGAGCACTGATGGTGAGAGCATGCACCTGCCGTCCAGAAGTTCCTTCCCTCTGACCCTGTCCCTGTTTCTTCGGGCACTCCTTAGAGAAGTGTCCGACCCCTCCACAATTAAAGCAATTGCCCTTCCTTCTCTTATAGTCCTCGATCAAGTGACCTTCCTTCCCACAATTGTAACATTTCCTCTTATCCTTGCCTTTGACATCTTTCCCTAATTTCTTTTGCTGTTGCTAT
This sequence comes from Allium sativum, assembly GCA_030737875.1. Taxonomy (NCBI): domain Eukaryota; kingdom Viridiplantae; phylum Streptophyta; class Magnoliopsida; order Asparagales; family Amaryllidaceae; genus Allium; species Allium sativum. The sequence continues at coordinate 330,882,441 of CM060926.1, forward strand.
GGCTGTTGTTGCTGTTGCCCTTTCTTGGGCCACACCTTCCTGTTCTGCGATGTCCCCTCGGTCTTTGCTTCCTTCTTCTCTCCCTTTTCCTATTCATGCATTAGGGCTATATCCACAAGCCTTTCAAAGGTGGCCCTATAGGAATATAGGACATAGTAAGACCATGCAGAGGCTCATTCTGTCCTTTAGAAAATCGTAAATCCTTTTTATGCGGTGTATCCACCAACTCTAGTCTGAACCTTGCCAGTTGGTTGAACTTGTTAACATACTCCTTCACCGTCAAGTTCCCTTGCTTGAGCGCTAAGAACCTCTCCATCTGTATGCTTCGCTCAACTTGGGAAAGAAATTTCATCTCGAACCTCTGTTTGAAATATTCCCAGGTTTCCACCGGACGTCCAGCTTGGGTGACTTCGCACTAAAATGAGGCTTCGTCTTTTAACAGCCAAGCAGCTAACTGAATCTTTCTTCGATCCTCCACTTCAAAGACTATGAATAAGTCCTTAGTCTCATTAAGCCAATTCTGAGATTCCATAAATGTCTCATTCCCATGGAATGGCTTCGCTCCCATAGAATGGAAGTCCTTATAGATTTTAGTGAAGTTACCTGCTCTTGGAAGGGGAGGAGGAAGAGGAATGATTGGGGCAACAGGAGGAGGAGCGTCTCTCTGGCCTTCAGCAGGCGCTGTGGCCTCCAAATATATCTGGAACCATATGGGTATCGTGACGCCCTCTGGGATATTAGGAATGTTTTGGTCCCCAGACATGCTGAAAAAGGGAAAAGGAAGAATTTTAGATAAAGGACTGAAGGATATTACATATGGATTCTTGGGGAATATTTTCAAAATAGACTTTTTTTTTTTGAAAATACTTTCTTTTAAAACTTTTTTGAAAAATATTTTTCAAAACTTTTATCTAATCTGGTAACATTCAGCTCTGATACCAAGTGTGTCACCCCACGTCCGTTAATGTCACTCACTAAGGGAATGCATTAAGTTTTGTGAAGCGTTTTAGGTAAACAGACACAGAATAATTACAAGACAGATATAATTAAGATAGCATTGGAAATTTCAAATTTTTATTTCAACATAAAACATAATACCGTAGTTCACAATACCATAAGTCATAAAACCAATACAACAAAATACTTTTATCTTGCATCATCAGAGTACATAGGTATTAAAGAAAAACATTATTCCCCAATAAAGAGAGTAAGCCATAGTAGAGACAAAGACTTGAGCCATACTCCATAAGTAGCTTCCAGCAAGATAATATCCAAGTCCTGACTAAGCCTGGGTGTTTCCTTCCTGAGAACCTGGGGGGAGGGGGAACGGAAGAGAGAGGGAAAACAAAGGTGTCATACATAAAGTTTGGCGAGTCTAGTTACTTCTAGCCAGTAAATAATTAAAGGTGAACATGACAGGCATAAAGTGGGTAAGAGAGGTCACAATATAAATGGTAGGTGTGACAAGGCAGATAAGGTAAGGTGTACACATACTTCACTAATGACTACTCTGCACTATTACTAGTATAACTAAAGTTAGATGATCCCTTCCACAATAAGTTGGTATACTTAGGGTATACGTCCGAGTGTACCCTAACCATTACCCTAATCGATCGGCTCCCTATTCCGTAGATACCCTGTGCTGGCCCGACGGTAGGAGGTATCACTTCCTAAAGTGGCAATCCAAGAGGTGCACAACCATATCTACTGGTGTCACCGTCGTCTTAGCCCCCTCTGCCCGGCCCATGCACGCAAATGCCCCCGGTCGGTTTGCCCCGTCCACACCGTCCGTCCCGTTTGGATCTCTTACAATCAATCAATAAGCGTGCCTTTATCTCCACCTAGTACGGAGTTCTTTATGTGATACCTGCTCTGGGTTACTAATTGAAATGGCTCCCATACAATTTGATACAAGCTCTCCCCTTTGTCTTGTATCCCCACTAGGTTTTTCACTGACTATGTATATCCCTAGGTGTCTTTAATTACATAGTCCTGTACCAGTTATACTTACCCTAAAGGGTGTCTTTAATTACATAACTTTTTTCTATTTTCCACTGGCTATGTATATCATCAGGTGTCTTTAATTACATAACCTTATTGGGTTAAGTTTTTGGGCCTATATATCTATATATTACCCACCCCTTCTAATTTACTTAACCCACCCACTACTCATCCAGTTTTACTTAACCTTAACTTAAGTTCATAGTCATACAATCTTTATGAATTAAATTAGGTTAAGTAGTCCAATTCTATTACCATGTCCAATTATGGTTTCATACTGGGTTAGACCTCCTACATTAGGCCTGCAATATGTGGATGTTGGATATGCCGGTCGGGTCCGAGCTGTCTTATCCCATAGTTGGGCCTAACCTCGTGTCTTAGCCCGATTCGTATTTACGTACTTAGACCTCCCACATTAGGTTCAACATTAGTGGCTGCTGGATATGCCGGTCGGGTCCGGGCAGACTACCACCACTAACGTAACCTAACCTCGTGTCATAAGTACAATTACAATTCCTAATTGTAATCACTAACATTCCATTTTTAATTAATTTACCAATTAATTAATTCTTTCCTTTTATAGGTGTCAATAACTATTTTGCAACATTAATTCGAATTACATATCCATAAACGGTCATATTCAAATTATGCCATTTTTACCCAAGTTTACCTATGTCATTATAGGTGATTATTTCTATGTTTCCCTATTTGAATTTTATGTCCAACTTATATAAACATTATATAAATTATTCCAACTATAAATCCCTTTTTTCCTCATTTCCTAACTAACGTTATCGCATGTATTTTGGTGTCATCGAGGCTACAAAGTAGCCTCGCCATAACAATAAAAAGGGAGAGACAAAGGTGACAGTTTCAGCACAGTTTTGGCTTAAGCATGACAACAAGGTGAATGGACATGTAATCATCATAACAGGGTGAACACAAAGATGATGAACTTGTGGAAACTACAATGTTGAAGTCAACATAACATGGTCTAAACTTGTCATTTAGATGTCTAACAAAATTAGGGTGACATAGTAGCATGATTAGATCTAAAAGGGTGGCATCACATGTCAAGTTTACAACATATCATGATTTCTACAACATAACAGGTGAAAGGTGATTAGCATAAAGGATTAGATCTAAATTAACAAGTTTGCATTTCCCACATTATAGTTGCAAGTCAAGATCTACATAGTCAACGTAGTAGAATGTCCATAATCATATTGGGTCCAGGGATAATGACATAATAAACTTGCGTAAGTTTATGATTCACTACATATACCCAATTCGTACTCTATCATAATTCACATTTATCCATTTAAACCTAAAAGTGACTAGAAACTCACAGCGTTAGGTTCAGAAAATTTAGAGAGAGAGAGATCTGAATTCTGAATAGCTAAACTGATTGTAGTGGACTTTGATTCTATTTCAATTTGCAACCCGACAGCATATGGCCTATGTGATCTCCAATGGAGAAAATAAGAGAATAGGGGACCATATTTATAGCCTAGAACCAATGAACCAAACCCAGAATCAAGTCCAGGTACGTAAAACAAATTCTGCCCAGATCTATCCGGAGGGGTCGACACCCCGGGGGGTCGACACCCATGTTTACACCCCCTAGGGGGTCGACACCTATGTCGACACCACCTAGGGGACGGTCGACACCCACGAGCGGGAATTTTCCAGCTTATCCCACTTTGGCCCGATTTTGATTTTTGATTTGTTTTTGAAGGTTCTGGAATTTATTTTTATATATATATATATATATATTTATTTATCTTATGCGTAAACAAACTTCGAACCCTCATAATTTTTTCATACAGTGTCCGTTTTACGCAAACCAAATGTCCATTCTGACCAGAATTTCGAGCAGACGCAATGGCATAGTCCATTCCCTCTAATTCCGAATGTTAAATTAATTATTATTTAATTTATCCTCTTTTAATGTCGTTAAAATTTGGGGTGTTACAAATCCTGGGCACGCTCTTCTTCGCTCTTTGAAAAGATCAAGTTATCATCAACAAAGAACACGACAAATTTATTTAGAAACTCCCGGAACACCCTACTCATCAGATCAACAAAATAGGCGGGTTCATTCGTCAACCCAAAAGGCATAACTAGCCATTCAAAGAAACCATCTGGAGTCCTAAATGTGGTCTTATCTATAATGTATTCAGCCACCCTCAACTGATGAAACCCCGTGGCCAAGTCTAACTGAGAAAATACTGAGGCATCAACAAGCTGGTCAAACAAGTCATCTATCCTCGGAAGTGTGTGTCTGTTCTTCTTAGTGAGCTTATTCAACTCTCTATAGTCTACACATAAGCAAAGCGAACCATCCGACTTAGTCACGAATACTACTGGAGCACCCATTTAGATATGCTTCGCCTAATAAACCCTTTCTCAAGTAGCTCCCCTACTTGCTTGCTAAGCTCTCTCCTTTCTCTTGGAGCCATATGGGCGCATAGGTAATGCAACTGGCTTTGCATTGTCCACCGAATATATACAAAAACCTATTTCGCGCCTTCGAGGTAAGCGCCATACCTCATCCAAAACATTAGAATAATCTCGGACTACTGGAACAGATTGCAAAACGTCGATAGTTGCATCAAGAGACTCTAGGAAACTAAGCATAACAAACCCTTGTGGGTCACAAAAAATCTCAAGGGTCCTCTCATGGCAAGTCAAAAGTCTAACGATCGTCTTCTCACAATCTAGAATGGCATCATACATGGTTAGTCAATCCATCCCTAGAATCAAACCATAGCCTATAAACCTGAGCACATATGCGTTGCACTCAAATTCGATGCCTAACACAGATATTCTCAAACCCGACAAATCATAGACAGATGAGCTGAACCACCAATGGGGTTTGAGAAAACTACGGGATCTACTACCATACTAGTATTTAAGTGCATAGATTCAAACATAGTACTAGATATAAATGAATGTGAAGCGCCAGAAATCCAAAAGAGTTCTAATAGGATGACTGGAAAGAGAAATCAAACCTTCCACGGAAATTTTCCTATCTCTATCCGTAGCACTGGTCGCGAGAGCATGCACCTGCCCTCCAGAAGCTCCTTCCCTTTGACCTTGTCCATGTTTCTTCAGGCACTCCTTAGCAAAGTGTCTGACCTCTCCACTATTAAAGCAAGAATTCTTCTTTCTTTTGTAGTCCTTCACCAAGTTACCCTCATGTCCACAACTGTGACATTTGCTCTTATCCTTAGCCTTGTCATTCTTTCCTCTCTTCTTTTGTTGTTGTTGTTGTCCCTTCTTGGGCCATACCTTCTTGTTTTGCGTTGTTTCCTCAGCCTTATCTTCCTTCTTTTCTCCTTTGTCTTCCTTATGCATCAAGGCCATATCAACAAGCCTTTCAAAAAGTATCTCCATTAGAGTATGGGACATAGTTAACCCATGAAGGGGTTCATTCAACCCTTTAGCAAACGGCAAAGCTTTATTATGCGGAGTATCTACCAATTCCAATCCAAACCTTGCTAGCTGTTGAATTTTTCTCATATTCTTTAACAGTCATGTTTTCCTATTTGAGCGCCAAGAATCTCTCCATTTGCATGCTTTATTCAGCTTGAGAAAGAAACTTCATTTCAAACCTCTGTCTAAAATCATCCCATGTCTCCACCGGACACCCCGCTTGGGTTACTTCCCACAAGAACGAAGCTTCATCTTTTAATACCCAGGCGGTTAGCTGAATCTTCCTACGATCGTCCACATCGAAAATTCCAAACAGTTCGTTTATCTCCTTGAGCCAATTCCTCGCCTCCATGAACGTCTCTGATCCATGGAAAGACCTTCCTCCCATAGCACGGAAATCTTTGCAGATCTTAGATAATTTGTCTGCACGTAGAGGAGAAACGATGGGTGTAGCTGGGGGAGGATCATCAGCTTGACCATCGGCAGGTGTCGTGTCCTCTAGATACCTATGGAACCAACCTGGTATCGTAACACCCTCTGGAATATTAGATTCCCCAGACTTGCTGAAAAAAAAAGGAAAGAGATTCAAACAAAGGATCGAAAGATAGTACATATAGCTTTGGGGAATATGTTTTTCAAAATACACTTTTCTTTTGAAAATGCTTTCTTTTAAAAACTTTTTGAAAATAATTTTCAAAAACTTTTATCTAATCTAATAACCTTCAGCTCTAATACCAAGTGTGACACCCCACGTTCGTTAATATCCTCATTAAGGGAATGCATTAAGTTTCATGAAGCGTTATAGGTAAAAAGAAACAAAAACATTACAAGACGTATATAAAATAGCAGCGGAATAAAAAAAACTTCATTAATTATAAAGCATCGTAGTTCAAAACATCATATGTCTAAATTACATAAAAACCAGTACATCATAAGAATTTCTATCTTGTACTTCTACATCAAAGTGCAAAATAAAAGAAGCAAAATCCCCAAATAAAAACGTAGCCACAGTAGAAAAGATAGGAGGTTGACCAATACATCTAAGCAGCTCCAGCAAAAGATAGCAGAATCCTGGTCAAGCTTGAGTATTCCCACCCTGAGAACATGAGGGGAAACGGAAGAAAGAAGAGGAAACAAAAAGGATCAGACATTAAGTCTAGCGAGTCCAGTTACTTTTAGCAAGTAAATAAGTAAAAGTATCATGACAGGCATATAAAGTGGATAAGAAAGATAACACCATAAAAGGCAGGTATGACAAGGTAAACATGATAGAGTGTATACGCTTCTGTAATGATTACTCTGCACTAATACTAGTATAACCTTAATGAGATGATCCAAACAACTATAAGATTGTAGACTTAGGCGTACTTCTGGTGAGAGGTTTTAACCCCATACAATCCACAGGTAGCCTAATCCTAACAAGCTCCTAAACTTTACCAGAGTCTAGATGTACCCTACCCACTACCCTAATCGATCGGCTCCCTACTCCGTAGATACCGTGTGTCGGCCCCATAGTAGGAGGTATCACTTCCTAAAGTGGAAACCCTTCGTTGGTGTGCACAACCATGTCTACTGGTGTTACGGTCATCTTATCCCCCTCTGCCCGGTTATGCACGCATATGTCCAGGTCGGTTTGCGCCGCCCAGACCATCCTCCATGTTTGGATCTCTTATAATCAGCCCAGTAAGCGTGTCCCTAGTCCGACCTAGGACGGAGTACTCGTCTAATACTATTCTATGGGTTACTGACTAAAACGGGTCCCTCACACAAGATGATACAAGCTCTCCCCCTTGTCTTGTATCCTCACTAGGATTTCCACATGCTATGTATACCTAACGGTGTCTTTAATTACATAACCCCATTATTTCCATAGGTTATGCTTACCTAATGGTGTCTTTAATTACATAACCCCCTCAGGTTAAGTTTATGGACCTATATATATAAATATTACCACTCCCTCAATTTTACTTAACCCACCCGCTGTTCAAACAAATTATACTTAACCCCTATTCAAGTTCATGTTCACACAGTCCTTATGGATTCAACCAGGTTAAGTATTCTAATTCATTACCATGTCCATTTATGGTTATAATGTGCTAGACCCCTCGCATTAAGCCTACCAATTATGGATGCTGGATATGCCGGTCTATTCTGGGCAAACTTCTTCCACAAGTCGGGCTCATCCTCGTGTCTCGGCACGTCTTGTGTTTGTGCACCTAGACCCCTCACATTAGATTCACCACTTGTTGTCGCTGGACATGTTGGGCGGTTCTGGGCAGACTTCCACCACAAGCGTAATCTAACCTCGTGTCTAGGCGTAGTAACAGTTTCTAATTACTATAATCCTAGGCATTTCATTATTAGCCAATTTTACCTATGTTGTTATAGGTTTTCATGCCCCTTTTTCCTAATTATGTTCATAGTGAATTATATGCCCTAAATTCATAATCATTATTCAAGTTATGCCAAATTCCCCCATTTACAAGCTATGCCCAATTTCAATGTTTTTCACTTCGTTCCCCGTTTAACGCATTCACATATTTCAGCGGCATGCCTAGACTCGAAGGTAGCCACGCTATATAAAATAAAAAGGGAAAGATGAAGGGAAGATGACTGAAATGATTATACTAACAAAATTGACATAAACGTATAATGTAATATTGATAAGATGGGCATAAGAACAGATCTGGTGAACATGAGATAATAGAACCGATTCTAACATAATAGGGATGTCATAATAGGCATGATAAGATCTAAACAATAGTTTAGATGTCCAACTATTATCAGATCCAATTTAACCACAAACACGATAGATACAAGGTGATCTAAATAGTGAATTAGATCTATAATCAAAGGTAGATCTGACATGATAAAAGTTAAGATCCAAGTCATAGTTATGTCAAAATATCATAGATTCACAAGTTATTACAGATCTGATATGATTCAAGAAGTCACGGGTATAGATCCAATTTACAGTCATATCATGTTTTAGTTTTTAATTATTTGAATCTTAAAGTAACTTAAACTGACATTGTTTGGGTCTAGAAAGAGAGAAGAAGAATAGCAGAGGTCGAATCACAGATCTACACTTGAATAACTTGATTAACTTGATTGCAGAAGAAGAAAAAAGGTTTGATTCAATCTGGGCACTGACAGCATCTAGAACTCCATTATTTCTCAGTGTAGAAAACAAGGGAAATAGATCCATATTTATAGCCGCCAGCCCCCAAACCCTAACTACCACGCCTGCCCTAGGGGGATCGACCCCTCCTTAGGGGTCAACCCATAGCTCAACATCCCTGGGGCGAGAATTTTGCCGCTATCTAAAATTTTGATTTTTGAACTGAAATTTGATTTTCTAATTTTCTGAATTAATTATATATATATATATATATAATTCTCTTGCGCGTATACAAACTTCAAACCTTCATAACCTCTTCATGCTGTGTCTGTTTTACGCTAACCAAATATCTATCTTGACTAGAATTTCGAGACAGATGCAATGGCACATTACGTTTCTCTTAATTCTGAATATTAAATTAATTATTATTTAATTTATTCTCTTTAGTGTTGTTAATATTATGGGGTGTTACAGATATGTTGTTGACAAAGTCAGCGTAGGATTGCAAAATCTACCAAGCTCTATCCCAACCCTCACGTAAGTCATAATGCAGCGTTGTGGTGGTATACCTTGGTCTTTTCAGTTAGGTGTTTGTAAATAATAATAATGTAAATATTTTTCGAAATAAAGAGAGAGTAAGCACTTGAAATCCAAGCACTATCTTCACTTATTTGGCCTAACTTGTTAACCAAAAGGAAATAAAGATGTCGTTTTATGATTGTTGATATCGATTATAGAATTCATTTCATATTTGCCCAATGTTTCTACCAAAACAACTGGCTAAGCTGGAGGAGTTTATAACAATAACCTGACTTTTTTTGAAATTTTGATTAGTAACGGACTTAAATTTCATAGTGACGACCCAAATTTGTGTTAACTCACACGTGTCAAATTTAAAAGTGAATTACCCATTTGTAAACATTCTTTTAAAAAACTTTCATTCATCTTGTAAATATTTTCAAATCTTGCATTTTGTAAATATTTTTGCATTTAACATTTGGATTTTGTGGGTAGTATCCGCTGAAAATCCTCACGAGACAACACTCATCCTACATGGGAATCCCAGAGGTTTAGCGACTTATTGCATATGCTCAATGCAATCATGCTCCCTACGAAAGTGGATTTATCTTAGTTTCTTTGCTTTATTTGAGGACGAATAAAAAGATAAGTGTGGGGGGTATTTGATGTGCACGTAAAAATGCACATTTGTATTCACATATTTATTCTTGTTTAGTTGAATAAATAAACATTTTTTGGTATTTTATATGAACAAACCATGTTTTGAATGTTTGCAAAATCATCACTCATTTGGGGGGTTTAACGGTAAAATGTGCATGTTTTAGTTTGAGATTGCATTTACATGTTCCTTGTAATTTTCTCTTATAGGAATTTAGGAGCAAAATTATATACACACATGAAGATATGAAGGAAAGCATGCATATACACAAGAGGAGGCAAAGAAATAATTCACTCTATGGATAGTGGAGGCACCCACCTTTCAACTAACCCACTTACGCTTAAGCTTCATATTAAAGACTAATTGGATGATTAGTGGCTAAAAACAATTAGAAGCTTCTTGAATGGGCATTTCGGGGAATTTCCAAGAAGAGTGATTAGGGTTTTAGATCATGTATATATGCCCCATTGTTTCATGTATTTTGGGGATCCCTCTTTTTATGATATGAAAGTGTAACTGATCAAATAAATAAAAAATGCTTCCAAGCCTCTTTCTTTTATGTCCATCTTATGTCTTTTTAATTTCTATGGTCTCTACTTTATGTTCATAGCTTAGATTTATTTACATGCTCTCTACTTTATGTTCATAGTTTAGACTTATTTACATGCACTTATTTTAATTCTTTTCTTATTCTATTTAGATTTTCTTTCATTTTGCTATCTTTTCCAATGTTGAAATTTACATGTGTTAATATGAAAACACATATTAGTAGCTTAGTCCCATACTTAAGGTTAATGAAGCTCTCTAATTTTATGTAAGTCAACATGTGTATGATTTGCGATCTCTCTAATTTGTGTTTCATGGTAGTGGATTTTGATGTAAGTTCATACAAGTGGGTTTGATGGTTTATGTTGCATATGCAAAAAAGCTATTCTTATTCAATGTAAACACAAATTACATCAATGTTTGCGAAGTGGTTATCGATTTTGAAACGAAAGTGAGAACAAAATTTGATGATCTATTTCACTAGTGATAATAGTAAATAGATCATACTTAAAATAGTTTTTGCTTTAGTTCAACTTTTATGAGAATCTTAAGTGGTTTAATTGTTGTGTTATAGTTTGATAGTTTATGTTATGTTAATTAATAACATAAATAAACTATACTAATGATAAATGCAACATTTATGTCACTTAATCTTTAAAATAGAGATCATAGATCGTATGTTTGTTAACTTACATAAATATGAGAGGGGATTTACCTCTAAATGGCTCTCTAATCTCATATTTAGCTCTCAACTTAGATTCTAGTTTTCATTAGTTTTTGTTAGTTAAAACAATCCAAAGTTTCGTTTAATTTGATTGAGTAAGATTGAAGTTATTTATTTTCCTGTGGATCGACCCGTACTCGCTCTCGTACTAACAATCGTATGCCGTGCACTTGTGTTTTTTTACAATATTTTTTGCGATGGTTTCCTAATTCGATAGAATTTCTATTTGAAAACACTTGCATTTGAAAGTTCTTTTCATTTCGAACCAAACAATTTTCGTTCTGGGAAAATCCAACAGTCGGATCTCCCGGTACGTCAATATTAAGTCAACAGTCGAAATTCACGAAAACACGCTTATCTTCTTTTAAGCGATCCTCAAATTTTGTCCTTATTATCCTTTGCTAGGGGAAACTCTCTCATTAAATCTTTATATTCAAATTTAACAAAGATTACTCTTCAACTTAACATGCAAAATCATATTTCCTTTAAATGGGTAACATAACAAATGTATTTAAGACATCATTCACGATAAATCCAAAATCATTATTTCATTATTAATGAAATCTTCACGGAAATCATATCAACTTACAATCGATATAGATTCCCATATCGGACTAATACTATGAGCGCAATAAGGACAAAGACTTTTAAATTCCTTAAATAGTAAAGGACTTCATCTCACTACAACATAATCACCATATTACAACCATGCAAAATAGTTGTAAGTAACTTTTTACAATGGTGATTGCACCATTGTATATTAAGAAGTTGTAATAGACTAAAATCTTTTACAACGGTTTTGCACCGTTGTAGTAATGTCAACTACAACTGTTATGCACTGTTGTAGTAATACCTACTTCAACTTTTCTGCATCGTTGTGACTTCATAATTTTTACAATTGTTTCTATCAGTTTAGTACACTTTATTACAACTATAATTGACAGTGCAATTTAAATCCCAAAAAGTAATATATAACCAGTTATTCACATATTAATAATAATATAATTCATTCATATATCAATGCAACACATATAACCAAATCAAATTCATTCTTATATATTAATAATCATAGTATTCGATCAAAAATACAATAAATACCCAACAAAACAATCTAAAGTAGTCATTAACATCATCAACTAAATCGTTACAAAAAACATAGCCATTCCCTAATGTAAATATAGGAAGTTAAGCAACAACAACCTTGCCCTTCTTCTTCTACATCTTCTTAATGTAAAACTCGAGCTTTTTTCCTTGAAGTATGTATCTGATCATAAATAAAAATAGACAAGTAAGAAGTGCATTATAAAGTACAAACATAACAAGAAATAAATATAGATACACGCGAGAAAATAAATTATTCCATGAGAAAATCTTATATTTTATTAGTTAAAACCTACGCATATCAGTATAAGATAATATACAATCCATTGTTTTGCTAAATGCAAGAACTGGTTCTCATTCCTAAATGTTTATGGATGCACCTGCATTTTACATTTACATGTATATTGTTTATGTAAATACATGTTTCAAAATAAAAAAGAGTACCTGTGTGAGAAAATTAAAATGTAACTTATAGTACATACATCATCTATTTTATAGATTGAAGCTGACTAATCATTGTGTTGCTTCCCACTGAAGTGGTAATAACATAGGTAAATAAGGGATGATGGTAATATAATAAAAGAGAAAATTAAATAAGGGACGATGATAATATAATAACATATGTAAATAAGCTGACTAACCATTGTATTGCAGTGACTAACCATTCTATTCCAAAAATGGTCATTACATCTTCATATATGTTTAAGGGACGATTAAGGGTTAAATAAGCTTAAAACATAGGCTAAATAGCATGGAAAAAAAATTAATATGACAAAAATGAAATAGCGCCTTTTCAGTGCAACTAACAACTTTCTCCTAAACTAAAAATGATCATTACAAACACATGATTATTGTACATGTTATTCTGAAGGACAACTACTAATTAGGTTCCTTTTAGCTAATGAGCATAAGTAAACAAAAGCAACCCAACAAAATCTGTTACAAGCAAGAAGATAAACTTTATCATGTGATAAAATTTTGATGATAAACTCATCAGGTTAATAACATATATGGAAGTTAAATCATAAGACCAGGTATAGAAAAAGAAGTGACCTAACTGGTAAAATATCCTTAACTGTTATGGAAAAGCCCTTTTTAATATGAAAATTTTAAAAACATGTAATCATCATCTACGTCCCGCTCAATGCGTAAAATTCCTACTTGAGTGGTAAGATGGATATTATAACAACCCGAATTCCGACAAACCAATTTTTTTTCAAAATTCTAATCTACCGAAACCCATGTTGGTTTGTTTGGTATCCCGCAGAAAAGACAGAGATAATAAACATATCAGAGCTCAGGAAACATCTTACAGCGGAATGGAATAAAATACAATATAATCAAAATATAGCCTTACCGAGATAGTAATACTGCCTAACCAGCATCCAAAGCTATCATATATCTGTCACAAATCTAACCTACGGCTATGTTATGAGGAGGGGGTCAGAATGCAAGTTCAGGTGACAGGGTTTAAACTACACACATTGCATAACCCTACATGTAATGTTCAGTTACATTTTCTAATTTAGTAGGTTACTTGGGTTAACAGCAGTCAAGGCTTACACATACGTCGTACCCATCTACTTCCCAATGGATTAACCAAATACAATATGTATGTAGCTACCTCCAACATTAAGGTACACCCCATGGTACCCCAGTTGCACAGTCTCTGCCATAACGCCACAGAAATATACACAGTCCCTCATTCTACGGCGGAACGATGTACAGATCTCTGTATAACAACGCTACATTCTGCATAAAACCATCATCGCCATGCTACGTAAGCGTACGAACTGCCACCTTCGCTCGAATCAGATTCCGTCATAAAGTAATGCCCTAGAGTCTACGATACACCACCGAGAGAAGACATGCTTGTATCTAGTCTTTCTCACATACGTATCATCAATTGTACTCGATGCTGTAACCTTTACGATACACCATCTGGAAACGGTACGCATGTTTCTGCATATATTATCTACTATGTACCGAGTTTCGTAACAGGGCTGTACAAGAAACACAGAACTCGATCGAGAGCTTTTCAGATATCTGTATACACATATGCTATAGTCTGCATTTTCAGTGGCTATGGTCCCACCTGACCCCTCCCTCAACTAGTGAAAGGCAAACAAAATTGAGAGCTAGTGACTTGGGTTTGAAAAATAACAAACAATGTAACGACCCAGATTTTTAGCCATTTAATTATGAACATTTAAATTGTTTTAAATGTTGTATTAGAAGTATAATTGAAAAAAATATGGAATTTATTAATTAAAATGAATTTTCAATGAATAAATTATAATTAAATTTAAAACGAGCTCGTAACGTCGTGGTAGTTCATAATTTAACGTTTTGAACTTCAAGCTCATAATTTAACGTTTTGAACTTCAATTGGATGTACAACATTCAATATAAGTCAGATTTCTTTGAAACAAGAAACATTCAGATCTATTTCATTATATTTTTCTAATGAAAGAGAAAAATCGAGATTTCGTCTTGTAGATTGTGAGTTATGTCCAAATTAAATTTTCAGAAAGTCAATGTGGAGTCGTGTATAAGCCATAATGGTTTATTTAATATAATTAAATATTAGTTTCGAATTTGGATAAGATTTTGGAGATGTAGCTATAATTTAATTTATAGAATTTTTCTATAATTTTTATTTTGAAAAATAAGCAACTTTTTATTTAAAGTATTTTACACCCTATATCAGCGTTTTAGGATACCATAATATAAGTTAACTTGTCCATATTATTACATTTTGGGATCATGGCACATCACTTAACGTGGTAGTATTTTTATTTTTGTCTATAACAGTCCGTAAGTGAATGGAATCCTATGTAGTGGGGTACTCTAATCTTCAAATACTAAAAATTAAATAATACTGAAGCTTCTGTTGGAATCCAACAGGTTCCTTCCAATTGAAGCCGTCCTAAGTCTTGTGTAAGAAGCTGATTACACTCTATAATAACCCCATTCCTTCTGCAATCCTTACTTTCCAATATTCTTGTCTCGTTCCTTTTCTCGATTTTCAGAAAAACAAAGAAGAACAAATTCGTAGTTTATAAAATCAAACCAAAACAAAATCAAATCTAATTCTTCATCAAATCATATAAATTTGGATCCATTCCTATTATTCTCGTTTGATCTTCATCCTATCACCAATACGGGTTATCTTGGTTAAAATAGCTAGGCTCGAAGTCACTTTGGTTTGGACAGTTATTGGAAAAATTGGGGTTGAGGGGTGCGGCGCCACCTCAGGCGAGGGGGAAGGAAGTGATGACGAGTTGTATGGTGGTGGTGGGATGTTCCCAAGTGTATGGAGGCGCTGGATGGTTGATCGGGTTTTGAGGAGGTTGCAGTTTCAAACTTGAGAGAGAGCCACTGACCACTAGAATTGACGAGGTTGTCGAGTTAGAAGCCCGGTCGGAGGCATGGCTGACGTTGAGGGTACGGCTAGCTCCGACGATGGGTAGGTGGTGCAGTATGGAATTGAATGACGGTTCTAAGATCTGGAGGAAGAAATGTTTTTGAAAGGTCACGATTTTGAGTTCAAAATTCTTTCCTTGTAGTCGTTCATTTGATATATTTGTTTAGGAGAGAGTTGAAGTTCAACCAATCGTTATGTTTTACAGAAAATATGTGGCAGTGGGAATTTTAGTTACTAGCATTAATGGTTTTCAGAATGAAGAAGAAGAAGTGTGCGTGGTGTTTGGGGACTGACGGGTCAAGGGGTTAAGGGGGTACGTGATTTGTTGGTCACTGGAATTGTTTGCAATCGCCATATGTATCAACATGATTTCCCACTCGCATTTTACATGGGGATGAAGTAAACATCCTGGTTGGATTCAGGTTTTGGTTGAATTTGTGAAGCACAGCAATGAGCGAAAAATATCAGATGAGTTATGAAGAACTTGAATGAGGAAGGATGGATTATCGAAGTAATTAACAGCGGTTTTAGTTTATTTAAAACAATAATTAGTTTTAATGATCATTATTAAGTTAGATAATTATTCCAAATTAATTAAGAACTTGTAAACATTTTATTTCATTCATTCATGAACAGAATCTGATGTATCAAAAGCTGTTGGAACGTAGCGACGAAATCTACGATGTGGAACTGTTTCCACTGAGAACAGAGCTACTGGACTTTCATGATAAAATCAAACGTCTGTTTGATTTTAAAACAGAGCAATAGAAAAATCATCAACTGCGAAACTATGTGAGTGAACTCACTAACTCTGACTCATTTATATTTTTGTATAAACAAATTTTAAATTTATTTATAGTAATTTTATATTGTGTGATGGTTGCTTGAATGAATGGTTGATAAAATTGGTTGAAATGGTTGATATATTTATATCGTTGATCGATTATTAATTACGTTCACCATGATATTTCATATTGATGTGAAATTAACATTATTGATGTCATTGATGTTGATTAACATATGTGCCTGCAGGGAACAGGTTAGAGGGATCCAACTGGATACCTCAACATTTATATTGCTGTTATCATTGATTGTGATATATGATGTGATATATAAATGGTGACTGATCATATTGTGTTTGAATTACTGTGAACTTAGAATTTCGGTATTTTAATACCGTAAATTATTTTTGAATATAGAGAAAGAATTGAGATTTAAAAAGGAATTTATTTCCAAAATAGAAATTAAAATTCAAATGCACTGGATACAGAAACCTGTTTTAAATGGATTAAATAAGAAGTTGATTATAATGATGTTATAAATAAAATAAAATATTTATAATAGGATAAATTAAAATACAAATTCAATTTGAATTTATATACAAAAAATGGAAATCGGTTTTGAAACCAATTAGTAAAATTGGATTTGTAGTTAGCAGTTACTAAGAATAATTATTAATGAGATTACAAATGTTTGAATTAGAAAGAGATTTTGTATGAATGATTATAAAAATAAAAATAAAGTTTAAAAGGGAAATTAGATTTGTGATATTATCCGTTGATTTGATTTTATAGAAGAAATGATATTCACGTTTGATGTGAATAAAGATATAAAGCAATTATTTCGTGATTGAGTATATTTATAAGGAAAATTGGAGAATTGGGAGTATAAATTCAAATGGAAATTTGAATGAGAATGGAAATGAGAAATCGGTTTCGAAAGAAATGATGGGTTTTATTCCAAAAGTTTGGAATATAAAATAAATTGAGATAAATCCAATAAATAGGAATTCGGCTGTATCGAATTTTATACAAATGATTTATTTTGGAAAGGATATTTAAATTTTATTTAACATGAAACTATAATTTAATTTAAATACGTTAAGAGGTTAGTATTTCAATAAATTCAATAATTTGCAATAATACAGAAAAAGGGATTTATAGAAATCAAATTAAGTAAATTTCGGAAGTTATGGAATGTATAACTTATAAATACATTCAAAAGAGAACTTGAATTATTTAAAATAAATGGAAATGTGTTCATTGAGTAACAGTTTTATAAACAGAGTTTATAAATGAAACCGAATATGATGTAGTTTTAAAAAGGGAAACCGAATATGATGTAGTTTTAAAATGGAAATGTGCCTTCGGTTTGAACAGTCCTAGGACAATGTATATGGACGAATGTCTGACATAGTATTTCCATATGATCAAGTACATTGATTTTTACAAATATACCAAGATTGGTAGCAGAGAATTTGTTCTCTCTGTGTTTATACATAAATATTTAAGCATACATTAATAGATTGAATTTAGCATGAGGGTCAGTCATACATGGGAGAAGTGGTCGATCGATATTCAAACCATGTATGAGTCGAGCGGGGTTACCAATTATAAAGACAAGAGCTCGAACATCACTCAGGGTCGAACACCACAAAGACAAGAGCTCGAACATCACTCAGGGTCGAACACCATCCACGATCGAACACTGCTCAGGGTCGAACACCACTCAGGACTCAAATAGGTAAGGGTCGTACAACTTAGGGCTCGAAAAAAGAGGCTCGAACCAGTAAGGTCGGTCAGAATCGGTGGCTCGAACATGTCTCCTTCGGGTCGATCGAACATGAATTCAGGTAGATAGCTAGCTACAGCTGTCAACAGCTGGCAGTGGCATTTCTGTAATTATCGTATGTTCGACCCATGGCCTGCATATACATATCTCAGCTCACACTTCACTCGGACTTCTCTTATAAATAGGCCATGACATTCCTACTTTTAGGGATCGATTTCCATCACCCCGAAGGGCTGCTGAATTGCATTCGCTCCGGTTCCAAGAGATTCTAACACCTTCTAACATCTAAAAGCAAAGATTAAGCATCGAATCCATCATGAAATCCACCAAAAGTGATCAATCATTCTAGAGGTTGAAGATTTTTCACCATTTCTCCTTACATTTAGCCAGATCCATTTAATTCTCCACTGGTTTGTATTAAATCGAGCGAAGTGTTTGTGTCATGAGGCATATAAATGTACTTTTGGGTGATTCTAGACTTGTTACTCTTAAATTGTCAATGGAAAATGTTGCCAAAGTGGATGTAGATCTATCCTAAGATCGAACCACTGTAAAATTTGTGTCTCCTTTACTTTTATTGTGATTGTAGCCTCTTTCCTTACCGATTGGTGAAGTACTATTAGTGTACTTTTGGTGTTTTAATCCAAATTGGGTTTTAACATTTGGAGCCCACCGTAGGGCCGTGTTCGCACTTCCTTCTCTCACACTTTCTCAAGGTTGAAATCTAAGAAGACCAAAAGTAAAAATGTTGGAAATGCCAATAATGTTGCTAAAGAAGAAACACCGCTTGCTAACGGTTTCAAAGTTGGCGAAAACTCGGTAAGTGGAGCCGGTGGGACTAAAAATGAGTTGAATGCCGCTATTGCCAACATGAACCAATGAATGGATGCTCCTACTAAAGCTATGATGGAAAAACTTGATGCCATCCTTAATGCTCGACCAAATCCAACCCCTCAGAAGGTCCATGTTGATCTCGAAGAGAATGGAAACTCGTCCGCTTCTGATCTTGACCGCAACGACAACATGGAAAACGATAATGATTGGTTGAGTGACAAGAACGAAGCTAACATCGAAGAATTGAAATCAAAGGCTAGGAATCATTCCAAAGTAAATGCTCTAAAGGCTACCAATCTCGTCATGGGGCACCTCCTAGTCAAGAAGGCAAAGTACCAAAGCTCTCCAGTCAAGACTGTTTGCCTAAACGAACATTTGGTAAGAAACTTAGCTTTGCAGAGCGACATAACACTGAAGAATACATCTCGGATATGATAGAGCAAATTAGGAAGAGAAATAAAGCAGGTAGTGGCGATGAAAGAGAATGGGACTTCTCTCTCGATAGGAATCCGTTCACCGAAAGAATCCTTGAAGCAGAGTGTACAAAGAAGTTCAATCCTCCAGCTTTACCTCCGTACAACGGCCTTGTTGATTCTAACTACTTATTATTCAAATACGAATGGCATATGAGTGTAATTAAGGTGACCGATGAGATGAGATGCATATATTTTCCTCCCTACTTAGAAGGTGCTGCATCATTATGGTTCACAAAGCTGCCACCCAAATCCATCGATCAGTTCTCTGACCTAACCAAAAAGTTCAAAGAGCAGTTCTGCTTGTATGCTACTAAAGCCAAGGATGCTATAATGCTCTCGGCAATGAAACAGAAGCCAAGGGAAACTGTTAAAGGCTTTCTTAGTTGCTTCAATGTTGCCTTATTTGAAGTGAGGAATCTAGAGCCATGTATAATTCTCATGGCCTTACTTGACGTTATAGACAAAGCAAGCGAAATCAGGAAATGGATAAAGATGGAGGAATCGAATAAGCTTGAAAAGTTCTATAAGAAAGAAGAGGAGTACATGAGAATGGACTATAATCCTATGCCTCTTCATATCATTGATGGTAACCAACTCCCTTAAGCTCCTAAAAGTAATACCATTCAATCTAATCAAAAGAACACACCGGGGCAGAAGCGCACAAATGACAGGAATGACAACAATTCTAATAAGAAGTTCCATCTTCATGAATCATCAGAGATAACTCCTTTGAATGACACTCCCGAGAACATCTACCTTACCACAAAGGACACAGAAGATCACCAAGAGCCTCGACCAATAAAAATGAATGACTTTATGACCAGATCTGGAAAGTTCTCCAGATTCCATAATCATTCAGGCCACAATACCAATGAATGTAGGCACCTGAAATCACTGATTGAAAAGCTGATTAGGAAGAACCGCCTACAGTAATATGTGAAGAATTCCTAAGATGCAAATCCCTCTGCAACTCCCTAGGGGCAAGGTGGATCAAATGACCAATCTGGTCCAGGCAACGTAGCTTCTACCCAAATTAATCAAAAGCTGATAATCGATTAACAACCGTTGACGATGATCTAATATCTGCGGCTCAGAATAAGCAAACACTATCGCCGCTACTTTACCTCTTGCATTACTTTACTCTTTGCTATGTTCTACTTTCTTGTAAAAAGTCTGTAATGATTTACATGCATTGTACCGAGCAATATCTTTACGAAAGAAATCATATCTACCTATTTAAATCTCTTGTAACGACCCGGATTTTCGAATAATTAATTTTAATATTTTAATATTTGTTTTAAATATTGAGTTGATAATAGAAATGAATTTTTATATTGAGTTATCGATTTAATAATTGATATACAATTTATTTCAAATATATATAATCATCGTAATATGAGAATCTGAAATATTTCAATTCAAACGGAGTCAAATTAATTTAGATAATTAGTTCACTATATTTATTTGAATAGAATCGACGATAATAATAATTTATTATCGAGAAATTTATTGTTTTAAATTTAAATCATATCGATTTAAATTGATATCTTCTCTAGATGATCGAATAAGGCTTTGAAACCTATCCCAGTGTGTTCAGAATAGTGGTATAACCTTAGGAATGCCTGTTGTTGTGCTCGAATAGGAGTTCGAGAACACGTGATAATGAAAATCGTACTGGTTCAAATTAAATTAAATTATAAATATTTTCCTTCATTCCTAAGCTAACTACACTGCAAACCTATCCTAGCTTAATTTGCTTCCCCTCTCTTTTCACGTACCTTTTGTTCCCTTTATTCACGGCAAAGTTAAACATCAAAATTAATGGTTGTGTACTCTTGTGAAAACCAAGTTGTTCCTATCCATTATAACTTTATCTATATATGCCACACTCTTTCTGGCCATTCTCAAATCAAAAGAAAACAATTCTCTGCATCGTTCTTTTTAAAATCGAATACCTATCCTCCGAAGAAAAAAAAAGAAAAAAAATAAAAATCAAAGATCTTTGAAATTGGTCACCTTGCTTTCCAATCCTCCAGTTTTCAATCTGCATACGAATCCATTTCCGAAGCTCGTGAACAACGCGATGCTTCTTTTTAGAGCTCGCCTTTAACGCCGTGTATCGAGGGCTACCGTGTTCATAAAATTGGAGCGTTGACATATTAAACAGATGATGGATTGGGTTTCGTGATGTGAAATAGTATATGGTGCAAAGATTTGGGGAAATTCGTGATAATGGGGTTTGATACTGTAATCGCTGAGGAGTTTGGAAACACAATTTAATTGGGAAACTCGAGTGTTGAAATCAGACAATAGCAGGCCATCTCGAAGCAAGAAGTTTAAAGGTGAACTCGTTGTGGGATTTTTCTTAATCGAAGAAGAGTATGGCGCTGTCTTCATGCAATTGAGACGCGAGCTTGATATGGTAGGCTTGTACGTTTGTAGTCTTATTTCCTATCGAGGTATTAGAATAGGAGAGGGTGAAAGGAGAGGGACTGGGAATGCTACATGTCACAGTAGTATTAATGCGAAAGAAGGAATGAGGTGCTGTGATTTAAATTGGGGTTTGAATAAATGGTTAAACAAATGAAATAAAGGGGTGCGACAATTGAAACCAGTGGGATGTTGGGTTGTTTGTTCTACTATTGAACTTAGATTGGTGACAAAGAAGAGATGGCAATGGGTTGATGATGATGACAGGAGGTGGAGAAGAAGGTCATTGCGTAATTATAGGAACATCAAAGAAGGGTAATCCTTTTTAAATTAATGAATTCTAATTTAAGATTTCAAATTGTATCAAATTTAATTGCGAGAACTTATTTAATTTAGATGAGGGGGTAAGTTCGAGTTTTCAAAATCCAAAAGCTAACAAGAAGTCATGAATTCTTAAGATGGAAAATTTGGAGGTTATTAATTTATGTTAATTACAGTAAGTATGGCACTAATAGTAAATTTAAATAATTTAAAGTAGTTTGTAAAATCTTGAAGAAAAAATATATTTCGTATGATATCAGATCAGACGAAATATGATTCATTAGATTCGCATGGACGTAGGCGATGCTACGGAACAAATCCGGTGAATTTTGAAGCTACCAGGAATTTTTAGCATAAATTGAATTTAAATTGTATATTCGGCAAAAGGAAAATAAGGTGAGTAAATCTCACTCGGATTTTATTTAGAATTATTTTATTAGTTAAAATATAATTGTTTGTTGGTTGTTTGCATGCACTGAATTATTATTGTGGCTATTAAATATATATTAGTTATTTAGGATTGGTGTTTGTGGTTATTATATATATTGGTGATTGGATAGTTCCGACAGTACCATTAGCGGATGCCTACAGTATCATTAGTGGATGACCCTATGCACCCCGCGGTATCCTGCCTCGAAGCAGGATGGGAATTATTTATATTAGCTAACGTCTGTGGATGCAGGATAAACAGGTTGGAGGGATCCAACTGGATTCCTCAAAAATGTTATTATTAGTTTGTTTTTCATATATATTAACATATAGGACGTTTGGAAAACCTATCATTTAAAATTGGTTGTTTTGGGTGTTTAAAATATCACTGGGCCTAAATGCTGAATTATAAAAATATCGTGAAAAGGGATTTTTGAAATAAAAAGGGGAAATCTATTTTTCTAAAAATAGAATTCGAAATTCGAATGGACTGAGAAATATTAACTTGTTTGAATAACAAAAACAAGTAAAGAAATTTATAAACAATGTTTATAAATTAGAGAATGCGAGAATTGAAATTTATAAACGATGTTTATAAATTAAATAATACAGGACATTGAAGTAAATTTATAAACGGTGTTTATAAATAAAGTGGAATGATTTTCATTGGATAATCAAGGGAATTGAAATCAATTTATAAATGATGTTTATAAATGAAGTGGGAAAATTATTATTTGATAATTGGAATATTTAAATTCAAATATGAATTTAAAAATAGAAATGTGGAATTGTTCTAAAGAAGTAAACGATGAAATTTATTCTGATGTTCAAAATGTAAATTGAACTGAAAATAAATCTGTATTTATTTATGAGTTGAATACAATTAGTTCGAATTTCTTTAAATAAAATATTTCTTGGAAAAATATTAGGATTTTATTTAAATTAAAATATTAAAATAGATTCTATGTTATATATAGAGAAGTAAAAATAACTAGAATATTCCAAAATAATATTTTGGTTTTTAGATAGATTTTGAAATGGAACTTGTTTTAATTTATAAAACAAGTAAATTTATAAACGATGTTTATAAATGTAGTGAACTAATTATCGTGAGGTATCTGGAATTTTAA
The DNA here is from genome assembly GCA_030737875.1 of Allium sativum. NCBI lineage: Eukaryota > Viridiplantae > Streptophyta > Magnoliopsida > Asparagales > Amaryllidaceae > Allium > Allium sativum. Next base: position 330,906,167 of record CM060926.1, read on the forward strand.
ATTCAAGTATGAATTTAAAAATAGAAAATTGAAATCGGTTCGAAGAGGGAACGACGATTTTTATCCCGGAATTGAGGAATATAAAAGGGATTGAGTTTCAAAATAGATTTTGAAATGGAAACTTGTTTAAAATTATAAAACAAGGAAGTAAATTTATAAAAAACGCTTATAAATTAAGGAAAATAAATTATCATTTGAAAATTTTGAAATTTAAAGTCAAATATGAATTTAACCGTGAATTGGAAATCGTTTCCAAACGACGCGTTTTATTTCGATATTCGGAATATAAAAATGAATTGAGATATGTCTAAGAAATTATATTGGGAATTCGATTTCATTGAATTTTACAAAGTAATTTATTCCTTATGGAATTGGAAATTAATATTAAAAATTGAGTTGTCATTGAATCTATTATTGAGTGCTGCAATAATCGATGACTAGGGATAATCGGAGTATTTAAGTTAAATTGGGGAAATTGGATTAATATTTATATTATAATATATTAGAATGAAGTTGAAATTTATTTGTAAACAAAATTTAAATGTTTATATTTAAATATAATTAAAACGAACTCACCGCAGCGCTGCAGTTCGTAAATTGGCGTTTCGAACTTCAATTGAGTATATCGAACTCATTTCAAGTCAGAATTCTTTGAAACAAGAATCATCTGAATTTGATAATAGTTTTCTAATGGAAGAGAAAAACCCAGATTACATCATATAGATTTTGAGTTATGTCAAAATCAAATTTTCAGAAAAAAAGAGTGCCATAGCCATTATATAACCATAACGATTTATTTAAATAAACAAAAGGATTTTAAGTAAATAAAATCTGAATTCCAATTAGAAAATCTAGACTTGAGTTGTAAAATAAATACGAACTCAAGTTGTGTAAATGAAATGATTTTTGAAACAAAAATCAGGTTCTTAATTATTGAATAGAATTAAGTAATTTGAATAATAATTAGTTAATCGAAATTTGATATGAAATTGGGCTTTAAATAAGTGAACGGGGTTTGAGGATATATATTCGAAATCGAAAAGGAAACTTGAATTGAAAATAGAATTCAGCTTGTTTATAAGCAAGTCAATATTTTATTTGAACATGTTATGTTCAAACAAAAAGGTGAAATAGACAAAATAGCTAATTAGAAAATAAATTAGCGAATTGGGTTAAGTTGAGTGGTTCGACTTGAAACAAAATGGTCAGATATATGTTAAGCAAGTATGGAATGAAGTATATATAGATTTCAATTCGTGTGCCTGACAAAAAGGTACATGTTTAAATTCCACTATGAGTTTTATGCGCTGAATCAGCAAGTCGCTTGGCTTTTTAATCTTCTTTTTGAATGGAAAGGGCCTAGAGATGTGTTTTGTAGTTGTACGAGTGACCCGTACAAGGAGGTTATGGCGAAATTTTCCAGAAATTTAAGAAGTTAGAATATTTTCAAGAAAATTGGATGACTAGAATATCAACATATATTGAATTCGATAAGGAAACGAACTTAAAATAGAATATTATAAACAAAAAGGAAATCAATAATCTGGAAATAGAAAGAGAAATGTATATACATTTTAAAATGAATAATCGGTTTTTATGGTGTTGATTATTCGAGGTAAGTGGTCTTGTTTATTTTGAAGTTAAGGCTGTTTTCGGTCAAGGTCTGAGAGGTGGTTATACTCCAACTTGATTGATTTCATTTTTAACCGATAAATAGCAAGATCAAGCCTCGAAGAGAAATATTTGATAAGAGTTCGTTGAATGCAGCATTTTGGGTTGTTTGTAACGATGATTTACACAATAATCGATTTAACCCAAGTAAGTGGAATTTTGGAAAAATAAAGATAAATATTTCCTAAGTATTGAAATAAATGGATGGTCGTCAAAGAGATAAGTAATCAGAATGTTTTCCAATTATAAATAGAATATATTTTCTACGTATAGAAAATAAAAGAAGGTAATATATGAAAATGTTTTTCCAAATAGCGTAAGAGGCCAAGATGATTATCAGAAATATCGTGTTAATGAATATGGATAAGGAAATGGAGAACTGTTTTAATTAATGAAATATTAATTAAAAGGCCCAGTGATTTGTTTGATTCTTTAAATGAATGTTCGTTTTTCTTCGATAGCTAAATAACTAACTATCGAAGTGTTTGCTAATATCGTTGTCAATATGGAGAGACCGGCTGGATTATTATCCGAGAACCACTCCATATTGGTTGTAGCATTGTGAATCAGATTATATGAAGATAATCAGAGACGAAGTAGAGTGCAAGTGATTTTTCTATTAACGGAAATTGTCCCTTCGGTATCGTTCAATCTCATAATGAACATATATGGATGAATGTCTAACAGAATATTTCCAATGATCACATATGTTGTTCTGTACAAATATATATGGTGGCGGAGAATTTATTCTCTTAGCATAATATCTAGAATATATTTTTGAAATCAATTAATGATTAACAGGTCTGACAATGTGGCATTCAAAGTGATTGTGCTATCAATGAATGGTAAGTAATCGTAGCCTCAGGCCTCAACGACCGGGAAATGACAAAAATCGGGCACGCAGCATGGCTATGTGGGTCGCACCCACTAGGGTGTATAATCACCTATCTAGAGAAATTCATTTCATTCTTTATTCTATTCAATGCTATCCCACTTGGGAAAGCGGTTGCTGATCCCAACCATTGGTGATATACATTCGATACACTCAAGCGAAATGAGTGGTCGGTCATGTGTGGCCCGGTTACAAGATGTTCTTGTTGAACCCAGTGTATTCTCCTCTAGAGATACATTATTGGAAGGTGGTTCCATACCTTGTCATAGTTGGAAATTCATTACCCAATAAGTGCCTGTGGTTTTGATTGTATATTATGTATGTGTAGAGATAAAAGCGTTCCACTAGATTTCTATTTATTTGATTTAGACAATATTATAATATCAAAAGAGTTTTGATTTAAAGATTATCATTTCTTTCAATAGGATTTTGAAAGTTAAATCAAGTGTTTTAGATTCTCATAAGGGAAAAACCCATTCTATGTTATACGGCGTGTCTTATGAGATATCGTTTATTTTCTCAATCTGTTTTAAATTTTTTACTCATACCAGTTCCATGACTGACCCAGAGTTTATTTTGTTTTGTTTTACCTAAACTTTTGGGTGCCCAATTTGTATGGCAGTCAAGTAGTTCAGGATTTTACATATCTATCCAAAGGAACTTGGAGCAAGAGGCTTCAGTTTAGATATATAGTATTTTTATTTTCTCTTGGTTGTAAGTGTTATACTCTCATAATTGTATGTTACAGAGTTAAAATTTTGTATTTCAAAAGTTACGATATATTATATTTTGTTCTGCTGCGATGTGAGATTCTGTTTCGTTATTTCTGTTCTTCTTCTACCTTTTTCTTCTAAAAACAATGATTCGTATTTCTGTGAAATTTGGATTGGACGTGTGATGTATGTAGTCAACTTAGATAGTATGGATTTGCGGGCCATTACAGTTGGTATCAGAACTTAAGTTGAGCGAATACCCAGGCTTTGGTGGGTTTGCGCTCATTAGAGATAGGGTCAGTAGTATTTTAGAATGAGTTGAGTGTGTATATACGAGAGCGCGTATTTGTTAATTGATTGAAACAAACGTTTTATATTGTGTTGGCTAGTCTGTTGAGTGGTTTATGAATTCTGATCGAATCGTCGGATGTCACGAAGTCAAGGAATTTCTAAAACACTTGAACAAAGAAATTTGACACAATATTGTTTTAAGTGGGTAAATGAAATAATTTTACCCAAAATTCTATTTTGATAGAAAAGGAATAATTTTCTGAAATTATTATAATGGATGTGTTGATTGATATAATTATAATCAAATGAGATTATAAAATTGGAATGCTTATATATAACCAAATAGAATTTGTACATGAATGAAGTACATACAAATGAGATGAATTAGATATCTAATTCAAACCAGAATTTGAAATTTAAATCCTGCGAAGTTAGGAAATATTTTCTGAAGTATATTAAAATAATATAGCTTTGTTCTGGAAGGATTTTTGAATAAAAATCATTTTAGATGGATTTTTAGAGAGATAAAGCAATGAACTCACTTTAGTGGCTGGAAAATAATTCTGATGATGACTGCAGCATCATCAGTGTTCATTTTCGAGTTTCGAAGTGATGTATTGCTACCTTAGAAATTTTCTAATGGAAATTTGTTTGAAATAAAACAAGTTGGTTAGAAAATTCAAAAGTTTTGAATTTGAGACGGAAATAAATATATGGATATATTTATATTATTGCAAAAAGGATTTGAAATAAAAACCCGGGAATTTAAATTTAACTTAAAAACAAGTTAAATGGATTAGAATGGATAAATTGAATTGGAATCAATTTAAATGAAATTGAAGGCATATGAATGGAATATGAATTGGATATGTATATATTGATTGTGAATCATTCAGATAAAATGAAAGCGAGCATATATGATATGCAACGTAAATGAAGGAAAAACAAATTTTGGGGGAATTAAATTTGCTGAAATATGAAGAGTTGAGTTTCAACATAAGTGTGTTTTTGAAAAGTAAACGAGTTTGTAAATTTTTTTCTAACTTAGTAATTTCAGGGACGAAATTCTTTTAAGGGGGAAGAATGTAACGACTCGGATTTTCAAATAATTTATTTTAATATTTTAATATTTGTTTTAAATATTGATTTGATAATATAAATGAATTTTTATATTGAGTTATCGATTTAATAATCGATATACAATTTATTTCAAATATATATAATCATCGTAATATGAGAATCTTAAATATTTCAATTCAAACGGAGTCAAATTAATTCAGATAATTAATTCACTATATTTATTTGAATAAAATCGACGATAATAAAAATTTATTATCAAGAAATTTATTGTTTTAAATTTAAATCATATCGATTTAAATTAATATCTTCTCTAGATGATCGAATAAGGTTTTGAAACCTGTCCCAATGTGTTCAGAATAGTGGTATAACCTTAGGAATGCCTGTTGTTGTGCTGGAATAGGAGTTCGAGAACACGTGATAATAAAAACCGTATTGGTTCAAATTAAACTAAATTAAATTAAAATATAAATATTTTCCTACATTCCTGAGCTAACTACACAGCAAACCTATCCTAGCTACATCTGCTTCCCCTCTCTTTTCACGTACCTTTTGTTCCCTTTCTTCACGGCAAAGTTAAACATCAAAATTAATGGTTGTGTACTCCTGTGAAAACCGAGTTGTTGTTATCCATTATAACTTTATCTATATATGCCATACTCTTTCTGGCCATTCTCAAATCAAAAGAAAACAATTCTCTGCATCGTTCTTTTTAAAATCAAATACCAATCCTCCGAAGAAAAAAAAAAGAAATCAAGTCAAAATCGAAGATCTTTGAAATCGGTCGCCTTGCTTTCCAATCCTTCAGCTTTCAATCTGCATACGAATCCATTTCCAAAGCTCGTGAACATTGCGATGCTTCTTTCTGGAGCTCGCCTTCAACGACGTGTATCAAGGGCTATTGTGTTCATAAAATTGGAGCGTCGATATATTAAACAGATGATGGATTGGGCTTCGTGATGTGAAATAGTATCTGGTGCAAAGATTTGGGGAAATTCGTGATAATGGGGTTTGATAGTGTAATCACTGAGCAGTTTGGAAACACAATTTAATTGAGAAACTCGAGTGTTGAAATTAGACAATAGCAAGCCATCTCGAAGGCAAGAAGTTTAAAGGAGAACTCGTTGTGGGATTTTTCTTGATCGAAGAAGAGTATGGCGCTGTCTTCATGCAACTGAGACGCGAGCTTGATATGGTAGGCTTGTACGTTTGTAGTCTAATTTCCTATCGAGGTATTAGAATGGGAGAGAGTGAAGGGAGATGAACTAGGAATGCTACATGTCATAGTAGTATTAATGCGGAAGAAGGAATAAGGTGTTGTGATTTAAATTGGGGTTTGAATTAATGGTTAAACAAATGAAATAAAGGGGTGCGACAGTTGAAACCAGTGGGATGTTGGGTTGTTTGTTCTTCTGTTGAACTTGGATTGGTGAAAGAGGAGAGATGGCAGTGGGTTGATGATGACGACAGGAGGTTTACAGGAACATCAAAGAAGGGTAATCCTTTTTAAATTAATGAATTCTAATTTAAGATTTCAAATTGTATAAAATTTAATTGAGAGAACTTATTCAATTTAGATGAGGGGGTTAGTTCTAGTTTTCAAAATCCGAGAGCTAACAAGAAGTCATGAATTCTTAAGATGGAAAAATTGGAGGTAATTAATTTATGTTAATTACAGTAAGTAGGGTACTAATAGTAAATTTAATTTTTTTTAAATAGTTTGTAAAATCTTAAAGCTAAAATATATTTCATATGATATCAGATCAGACGAATATTATTCATTAGATTCGCATGGACGTAGACGATGCTACGGAACAAATCCGGTGAATTTTGAAGCTAGCAGGAATTTTTAGCATAAATTCAATTTAAATTGGATATTCAGCAAAAGGAAAATCCAGTGAGTAAATCTCACTCGGATTTTATTTAGAATTATTTTTATTAGTTAAAATATAATTGTTTGTTGGTTGTTTGTATGCACTGGATTATTTTTGTGGATATTAAATATATATTAGTTATTTAGTATTGGTTTTTGTGGTTATTATATATATTGGTGATTGGATAGTTCCCGCAGTACCATTAGCGGATGCCCGCAGTATCATCAGCGGATGACCCTATGCGCCCCAAGCTATGATAGTGGATGACCTTCTATACCGCGATATACTGCCTCGAAGCAGGATGGGTAATATTTATGTTAGCTAACATCTGTGGATGCAGAATAAACAGGTTGTAGGGATCCAACTGGATTCCTCAAAAATATTATTATTTGTTTGATTTTCATACATATTATCATATATGATGTGTTAGAAAACTTGTCATTTAAAATTGGTTGTTTTGGGCGTTTAAAATATCATTGGGCCTAAATGTTGATTTATAAAAATATCGTGAAAATGGATTTTTGAAATAAAAAGGGGAAGTCTATTTTTCTAAGAATAGAATTCAAAATTCGAATGGACTGAGAAATAATAACTTGTTTATATAACAAAAACAAGTAAAGAAATTTATAAACAATGTTTATAAATTAGAGAATGCGGGAATTGAAGAAATTTATAAACGATGTTTATAAATTAAATGATATAGGACATTGAAGTAAATTTATAAACGGTGTTACAAAAAAAGTGGAATGATTTTCATTGGATGATCAGGGAATTGAAATCAATTTATAAATGATGTTTATAAATGAAGTGGGAAAATTATTATTTGATAATTGGAATATTTAAATTCAAATATGAATTTAAAAATAGAAATGTGGAATCGTTTTAAAGAAGTAAACAATGAAATTTATTCTGATGTTCAGAATGTAAATTGAACTGAAAATAAATCCGTATTGATTCATGAATTAAATTCAATTTGTTAGAATTTTTTTAAATAAAATTGTCTAGGAAAAACATTAGGATTTTATTTAAATTAAAATATTAAAATAGATTCCGTGTTATATATAGAGAAGTTAAAATAAATAGAATATTCCAAAATAAGATTTTGGATTTTAGATAGATTTCGAAATGGAACTTGTTTGAATTTATAAAACAAGTAAATTTATAAATGATGTTTATTAATGTAGTGAACTAATTATCGTGAGGTATTTGGAATTTTAAATTCAAGTTTGAATTTAAAAGTAGAAATTTGAAATCGGTTTGAAGAGGGAACGATGATTTTTATCCCGGAATTGAGGAATATAAAAGGGATTGAGTTTCAAAATAGACTTTGAAATGGAAACTTGTTCTAAACTAAAAAACAAGGAAGTAAATTTATAAAAAACATTTATAAATTAAGGAAAATAAATTATCATTTGAAAATTTTGAAATTTAAATTCAAATATGAATTTAACCGTGAACTAGAAATCTTTTCAGAACGATGCATTTTATTTCGATATTCGGAATATAAAAATGAATTGAGATAAGTCTAAGAAATTATGTTGGGAATTCGATTTCATTAAATTTTATAAAGTAATTTATTCCTTACGGAATTGGAAATTAATATTAAAAATTGAGTTATGATTGAATTTATAATTAAGTGCTGCAATAATCGACGACTAGGGATAATCAGAGTATTTAAGTTAGATTAGGAAAATTGGATTAATATATGTATTAAAATATATTAGAATGAAGTTGATATTTATTTATATAAGAAATTTAAACGTTAATATTTAAATATAATTAAAACGAACTCGTCGCAGCGCTGCAGTTTGTAAATTGGCATTTCGAAGTTCGATTGAGTATATAGAACTCATTTCAAGTCGGAATTATTTGAAACAAGAATCATCTGAACCGATTTGATAATGGTTTTTTAATGGAAGAGAAAAACCCAGATTTCGTCGTATAGATTTTGAGTTATGTCAAAATCAGATTTTTAGAAAAACAACGCCATAACCATTATAAAACCATAACGTTTTATTTAAATAAATAAAAGAATTTTATGTAAATAAAATCTGTATTCCAATTTGAAAAATCCGGACTTGAGTTGTAAAATAAATACGAACTCAAGTTGTGTAAACGAAATGATTTTTAAAACAAAAATTAGATTCTTAATTATTGATTAGAATTAATTAATTTGAATAATAATTAGTTAATCGAAATTTGATACGAAATTGGGCTTTAAATAAGTGAAGGGGGTTTGAGAATTTATATTCGAAATCGAAAAGGAAACTTGAATTGAAAATAGAATTCAGCTTATTTATAAGCAAGTCAATATTTTATTTGAACATGTTATGTTCAAACAAAAAGGTGAAATAGACAAAATAGATGATTAGCAAATAAATTAGCGAATTGGGTTAAGTCGAGTGGATTGAGTTGAAACAAAATGGTTAGATATATGTTAAGCAGGTATGGAATTTAGTATATAAAGATTTTAATTCGTGTGCCCAACAAAAAGGTACATGTTTAAATTCCATATGAGTTTTATGCGCTGAATCGGCAAGCCGCTTGGCTTTTTAATCTTCTTTTTGAATGGAAAGGGCCCAGAGATGCGTTTTGTAGTTGTACCGAGTGACCCGTACTAAGGAGATTATGGCGAAATTTTCCAGAAATTTAAGGAGTTAGAATATTTTCAAGAAAATCGGATAACTAGAAAATCAGTATATACTGAATTCGATAAGGAAACGAACTTAAAAAAGAATATTATAAACAAAAAGGAAACCGATAATCTGGAAATAGAAAGATAAATGCATATACGTTTTAAAATGAGTATTTGGTTTTTATGGTGTTGATTATTCGAGGTAATTGGTATTGTCTATTTTGAAGTTAAGGATGTTTTCGGTCAAGGTCTGAAAGGTGGTTATACCGCAAACTTGATTGATTTCATTTTTAATCGATAAATAGCAAGATCCAGCCTCGAAGAGGAATATTTGAATAAGAGTTAGTTGAATGCAGTATTTTGGGTTGTTTGTAACGATGATTTACACAACAATCGATTTGACCCAAGTAAGTGGAATTTTGGAAATATAAAGGTAAATATTTCCTAAGTATTGAAATAAACGGATGGTCATGAAAGAGATACGTAATCGAAATGTTTTCCAATTATAAATAGAATATATTTTCTAAGTATAGAAAATAAAAGAAGGCGATATATGAAAATGTTTTTCCAAATAGCGTAAGAGGCTAAGATGATTATCGAAAATATCGTGTTAACGAATATGGATAAGGAAATGGAGAAGTGTTTTAATTAATGAAATATTAATTAAAAGGCCCAGTGATTTGTTTGATTCTTTGGATGAATGTTTGTTTTTCGTCGATAGTTAAATAACCGACTATCGAAGTGTTTGCTAATATCGTTGTCAATATGGAGAGACCGGTTGGTATTATCCGAGAACCACTCCATAATTGCAGTAGCATTGCGGATCAGATTATATGAAGATAATCGAAGACAAAGTAGAGTGCAAGGGCTTTTTCTATTAACGTAAATTGTGCCTTCGGATTCGTTCAATCCCAGAACGAATGTATATAGACGAATGTCTGACAGAGTATTTCCAATGATCGCATATGTTGTTCTGTACAAATATATATGGTGGCAGAGAATTTATTCTCTTAGCATAATATCTAGAATATATTTGTGCAAATCAATTAATGATTAACGGATCTGACAATGTGGCATTCAAAGTGATTGTGCTATCAATGAATGTTAAGTAATCGTAGCCTCAGGCCTCAACAATCGGGAAATGAAAAAAATTGGGCAGGCAGCATGGCTATGTGGGTCGCACCCATTAGGGTGTATAATCACCTATCTTGAGAAATTCATTTCGTTCTTTATTCTATTCGATGTTGTCCCACTCGGGAAAACGGTTGCTGATCCCAACCGTTGGTGGTATACATTCGATACATTCAAGCAAAATGAGCGGTCGGTCATGTGTGGTCGAGTTACAAGATATTTTTGTTGAAACCAGTGTATTCTCCTTTAGAGATACATTATGGAAGGTGGTTCCATACCTTGTCATAGTTGGAAATTAATTACCCAATAAGTTCCTGCAGTTTTGATTGTATATTATGTATGTGGAGCATGAGATTGTTCCACTAGATTTCTATTTATTTGATTTAGACACTATTATAATATCGAAAGAATTTTGATATAAAGATTATAGTTTCTTTCAAACGGATTTTGAAAGTTAAATCAAGTGTTTTGGATTCTCATAAGGGAAAAACCCGTTTCGTGTTATACGGCGTGGTCTTATGAGAAATCATTTATTTTCTCAAACTGTTTTAAATTGTTTACTCATACCAATCCCATGACTGACCCAGAGTTTATTTTGTTTTGTTTTACCTAAACTTTTGGGTGTCCAATTTGTACGGGCAGTCAAGTAGTTCAGGATTTTACAGATCTATCCGAAGGAACTTGGAGTAGGAGGCTTCAATTTAGATATATAGTATTTTTATTTCTGTTGAGTTGTAAGAGTTGTACTCTAATAATTGTATGTTATATAGTTAAAATTTTGTATTTCAAAAGTTATGATATATTATATTTTTTTCCGCTGCGATTTCTGTTCTTCTTCTACCTTTTTCTTCTAAAAAAAATGATTCGTATTTCTGTGATATTTAGGTTGGACGTGTGATTAATGTAGTCAACTCAGATAGTATGGATTTGCGGGCCATTACATCTCTTACTTGCAAAATATACATGAAATTTTTCTAAAGATGATTTTCTCATTGCAGGCTATTCCTTAGGCATTCGCTTCCTCAAATTCCGACCAAGTGAGCTGTCTTAATAACACTAATTAAAATGTGAAAGTGTTATAACCATTGATATGCATAATGCAAGGATGAAAAGAGATACTTTGAAGAGTAAATAAGGAAAGTCCCAATGAGTCAAATGGTAAAGAGAGAAGAGAACAACCACGGATCTGAAATGCCAAAGGTTCGCTGGAATTCGTTGCGCGAAACGAAGCACTGAAGTTCACTATAAGTGAAACAAAGCGTGGGAGTTCGTGGTTCGAAGCAATGCAACCCACCAAAGGTTCGCTGGAATTTTTTGCGTAAAACGAAGCGTTGGAGTACACTATAAGTGAAACGAAGCGTGGGAGTTCGTGCGCGAAGCGATGCAACCCCCTAATGGTTTGCTGGAATTCGTTGCGCGAAACAAAGCGCTAAAGTTCAAAATAAGTAAAACGAAGCGTGAGAGTTCGTGGCGCGAAGCGATGCAACCCACCAAAGGTTCGCTGGAATATATTGCGCGAAATAAAGCACTGGAGTTCACTATAAGTGAAACGAAGCGTGGGAGTTCGTGGCGCGAAGCCATGCAACCTACCATAGGTTCGTTGAAATTCGTTGCATGAAACAAAATGTTGGAGTTCATTATAAGTGAAACGAAGTGTGGGAGTTCGTGGCGCGAAGCGATGCAACTCACCAAAGATTCGATGAAATTCGTTGCGTAAAACGAAGCACTGGAGTTCACTATAAATGAAACGAAGCATGGGAGTTCATGGCGCGAAGCGATGCCACCCACCAAAGGATTGCTGGAGTTCATCGCGCGAAACGAAGAGCTGGAGTTCACGATAAGTGAAACGAAGCATGGGAGTTCGTGGAGCGAAGCGATACAACCCACCAAAGGGTCGGTGGAATTCGTTGCATGAAACGAAGCGCTGCAGTTCACTATAAGTGAAACGAAGCATGGGAGTTTGTGGTGCGAAGTGATGCAAACCACCAAAGGTTCCCTGGAATTCGTTGCACGAAACGAAGTGCTGGAGTTCACTATAAGTGAAACGAAGCGTGGGAGTTCGTGGCACGAAGCGATGCAACCCACCGAAGGCTCGCTGGAATTCCTTGCGCAAAACGAAGCGTTAGAGTTCACTATAAGTGAAACGAAGCGTGGGAGTTTGTGGCGCGAAGCGATGCAACCTGTTAACGACACTTTTCGTCAACACCCGGATTACAGTGTGTAATGTATGTGTTCATGAGATTTGTCGTCATCATGACTCAGAGTCTCCAAGATATGATCCTCGGCCTGTGACGCTAAGCTGAATCACCTTCCTCGGGGTATCAAAATTCTTAAACTTAGTGGCCATTAGCCTTGCCCGTAGATGGTGAATACCATACGTATTGCACGATGGTATTTCAACTTGACCTCGGGGAAAGTTATTCAACTTGATGTCGTCAGGATTCATGGAACTAATGAGTTCTAAGTTATTATAACGATATTATGTATTCCAATAAGAAGAAAACAGGCTAACACTTCCCTTGCGTTCAAGGATGAAGGCCTCGCTATATTCGTTGACTCCAATGATTCCTTTATGTCAGGTCTGCCCAAGGGAGAAGCCTGAATCACGATGGAGATCAGTTAGGAGTTTGTGGACGATCTCCTTACGTCAACGTTCGGGAAGCGTTTGGCTCAATATGAGGATATGGATCAATCATAACAGATCCTTTGAGCAAGGAGAAGGGGACTTCGTGGTTTCACAAAGCCCTCTTTCTCTACCCCTGGGGCACCTTTGTTGACCTCCTCATCAGAAAGGTTAGTGTTAACTCCTTGTTTCATCATTATAACACTACAAGATTATCAAATCATAAGATGAGTGAGACTCAGAATTCCCCATTCATAGTTTGCAGATATATTACAAGAATAGATGATTTTCTCTTCTTGAAAAAAGAGGAACTTAATTGAGAAATAAAAAGTGTGTCCCCGTTTATAGAGTTCCTGGGGTTCTATTTACAGAGAATCCGGAGTCCCTCTGTCAGTAGGGTGTTAGGCCCGAATGATTCCTATCGACCGCTATTTTCCTTGGTCTCGGGTATCTGGTTGTCGGTCATCCTTATGGTGTTGGTTATGGTCTTCAAAGTGAGGGTCCCGGGTGAATTAGTGCCTTCTCAAGGTGAGAAGGTGTCTGTTGCCGAGACCGGCTGTGCAGGCGTTTCGAATTTCTTGGCGGATGCTTCCAAGTGTCGGTCCTTTGGTGTAAACTTTCAGATGTAGGCTTTCGGCTTTATCGTGGGTACTTAGAGGGGCCCGCCCTCATGATGTACGTGTACACCCGCCGATTTAGAACCGTTGATGGTTCAGGTACTAGGTCGATTAGTATATGTAGCCTGTATCCTTGCTTTGAGTCTTGGCTTAGCCTTCCGGTTTGATTCCTTGGAAGGTAGCATCCGGTGATTCTCATGTTACTAGCGAAGGTATCCCCTTCGTTATCTATGGAGTCGTTTTTTTAGGAGTTCTTTGCGGACCATCTTTATGCTCTGACCCGCTACTCTTCTTCTTCTGATGTGTTGGCATTACATTGGTTAACTCTTGGCAGGTAGACCATGCCGGATGAACTTTTGCTAACGCTATGTAGGTTTCTGGCCCATTCTTTTCAAAAAGGGGTATCGGCCCAAGTCGCTCTCGAATTCTTCATTCCTTCCTTATATTACTTCGACATCCCGTCACAGTCAACCTGTGCTAAGATCATTTTTGTAGTAACATTTGCCCCTCCTAGTGAAGGGGTGTCTTCGACTTTCCAAGTCAAACTTCTTTTTCTGAGCTTTCTCCTACTTGTTTGTCAGTTATTTTTTCAAAGCTTAGTTATGCCATAAGTTATGCCGAAGAGATTCTCTTTCGGCACCCCGTGGAGGAATGAATTGACCTAGATTCAGGCCTTTATGGAAGATTGAAAATTATTTTCAATGATGATGTGAGTCGATTACTAGCCAGACTCGGACGTGTTAAGATTAAAGAGACGAATTCACCCAGATTCGGGTATTTAAAGATTGAAGACCGGAAACCCTTTCGGCATAAGTGAAGAGCCAAGTCTATCCAGATTCGGGTGTTTTAAAGGTTAAGGACCGGAAACCCCTCCGGTGTTAATGACGAGCCGAATCCACCTAGATTCGGTTATTTTAAAGATTGAAGACCGGGAACCCTTTCGGCAGTAATGACGAGCCGAATCCACCCAGATTCGCATATCTAAAGATTGAAGACCAGGAACCCTTCCGGCATTAATGAAGAGCTGAATCCACCAAGATTCGGGTATTTTAAGATTAAGGACCAGAAATCCTTCCGACATTAGTGAAAAGCTGAATCCACCCAGATTCGGGTATTTTAAGATTAAGGACCGGAAACCCTTTCGGCATTAATGAAAAGCCGAATCCACCCAGATTCAGGTATTTCAAGATTAAGGACCAGAAACCCTTCCGGCATTAATGAAAAGCCGAATCCACCCAGATTCGGGTATTTTAAGATTATGGACCGGAAATCCTTCCGGCATTAATGAAAAGACAAATCCATCCAGATTCGGGTTAAGGACCGAAAATCCTTCCGGCATCAATGAAGAGCCGAATCCACCCAGATTCAGGTATTTTAAGATTAAGGACTAGAAACCCTTTCGGCATTAATAAAGAGCCGAATCCACCTAGATTCAGGTATTTTAAGGATTGAAGGCCGGGAACTCTTCCAGTATTAATGAAGAGCCGAATCCACCCAGATTCGGGTATTTACAGATTGAAGACCAGGAATCCTTCCGGTACTAATGAAGAGCCAAATCCACCCAGATTCAGGTATTTAAAGATTGAAGACCGGGAACCCTTCTGGTATTAATGAAGAGCCGAGTCCACCTAGATTCGGGTATTTAAAGATTGGAGACCGAGAATCCTTCCGTTATTAATGAAGAGCCGAATCCACCTTGATTCGGATATTTAAGGATTGAAGACCGGGAACCCTTCCGGTATTAATGAAGCAAGCATCCCTTTCAGATTTGATTTGGGAAGAAGAGATTGTACGTCCTTCTGGAGCCTCCCCTTGGGCTTTTGATGTCAAAGCAGAGGATTTACGTGCTTTATTGGTCACTCTCTGGGCCTGTGCATCCGGAGCGCTTGGCTAGCTTATCCACAACCAGGGCCAAAGGACTTACCCGACCTCCCTCCAGGAGGCGCCTTATTTAGACCATCATAGGTGATGATAAGGTCTTAGAAACATAGACGGAGCCATCATAGACACAGAACTAAGGTTTACTCTTTTGATGCTCTATACAGACCATCGTAGGTTCTGATAGAGGCTTATATGCCACCCCTCTCCGAGGGGTGCCCTATCCTGACCATCGTAGGCAATTATAGGGGTTTGTGTTCCCTTCTGCGGGTAACGCGGAACATAAGCAGAGGTAGGACGTTCTCTTCTACGAGCAGAGGTAGGACGTGCTTAGTTCTAGCAGAGACAGGGCGTACTCTTCTGCGAGCAGACGCAGGGCATGCTAATTTTTTAGATGCACCGCCACGACCATCTCTGATGTGAAACGACGGCTTACGCTTTCGATGCTTTAACTGCGCCCCATCGTTTTTGGGCAAGGAGAAAGACTAACACAATCATCCAACTTCGGGGAATGCCTCGCCCATGCCAATTTGGTGATGACGAGGGATTCAATCCTTTTTTTTCTTTTTCAGCTCGACCCCTTTTGGGTTTCTCTCGAGTTACTGGGAGGGTTTTCATGCCCTTGGTTATCTGATAATTTCTAGGAAGGAAAATCCTGTCCTTTATTCCTTTATGCTTGGGAAATAAACCCTCAAATGTTCTGAATTCCATGTTCTTGGAAAAGGATCTCCGTTGGGCCTGCATAGCAAATATGTACCGGATATGACCTCTTGATGGACAATTAGGAGTCCTTCCCAATTCGGATCGAGAGGACCATCTGTTGGGTTCTTGGTGTTGGCCATTACTCTTTCCAGTACTAATTCTCCTTTAGCGAAGGTTCTAGCTTTGACCTTTGAATTGTAATATTTTGTGATCCTTCTTTTGTATTCAGCGGTTCTAATTGCAGCCTCATCCCTTAGTCTTTGTATCAAGTCTAGAGATTCCTTTCTTAACTCCTGGTTGGGGTCAAATGAGTATGCTACCCTTCTATGTGATCGAATTTTGTCCTCAACCAGAAGCATAGCTTCACATCCATATGTCAAGGAAAAGGGGTGTGCTCTGTAGCTATTTTGGTAGAAGTTATATATGCCCATAGCACTAGAGGCAACTCCTCCGCCCAATTTCTATTAGCCTGATTTAGGCGTTTCTTAAGGATTATCTTGATGGTCTTATTAGCGGCTTCCACAGCTCCGTTAGCTTTCGGGTGGGCTACTGTGGAAATTTTTTTGATGATTCCATTTTTCTCACAGAATCCGGTGAACTCTTCGCTCTCGTATTGTGTTCCGTTGTTCGATATGATCTTATGAGGGATTCCGAAGCTGGTAACGATATTTTTTGTTATGAATCTTAATACCTTTTTGGATGTGATAGTCGGAAGGTGTTCCGCCTCCACCCACTTGGTGAAGTAGTCGATAATTATTACGACATATATAGCTCCTCCCTTAACGAGTGGTAAGGGCCCAATTAAATATATCCCTCATATATCGAAAGGCCAAGGGCTCGATATAGTGGTTAAGTCACTGGGACGAAGTCGTGGCACCTTAGAGTACTTCTGACATTTATTGCATCTCTTGACGTACTCAACCGCTTGACTAACCATCCATGGCCAATAATAACCTTGTTGCATGACCCTTTTGGCCAGCTTAACCCTACTGGAATGGTCCCCGCACCATCCTTCATGAGTTTCTTTTAACAAGATAAGACCATCTTCGAAACTTACACACCTTAAATAAGGAAGTGAATATCCCTTTTCATAAAGTACGATGTCTGTGATCACGAATGTGGGAGCTTGGTGTTTTATCTTTCTTGCATCTTGCTTACTAAGGGTTAACGTCCCTCTTATGTGGTAGTCCTATATGGGAGTCAAACACATAGTTCCTTGTTGGTGGCATGTTTCCGTTATGGGGGATTCCCTCCCGGAGTTCCCTTCTTGGTCTTCTCCATCTCCCCTTCTCAAGGCTTAGGATCTGGTCAAAACTAAAAACTCTTTTCCCGTTTCTGATTCTTCCTGTTCGATGCTGGGCATCTCCTGATATCCCACCGGCACTATACGGGTTTCGGGGGCTCCTCAGGAGCTGGCTAATTTGGCTCGTGAATCCGCCTGCGTATTCTCCGCGCACGGTATTTGATGAACTGAGAAGTCCGCAAATAGGGAAAGCATCTTTACTACCTTCTTCATGTATAATATGAACCACTTGTCCTTGGTTTGATATGCCTGTTTTATTTGGTTTACCATTAATTATGAATCGCTGAAGATTTCTATCCTCGGTACCTTCAACTGCAATGCCAGATTCAAACCAGCTATCATGGATTCATACTCAGCCACATTGTTAGTTGCCGGGAACCCTAACATCATGGCGGGTGCAAGCGGTGTCCGTCAGGGGTGATTATAACGTAAGCTGCCCCTGCTCCCTGCTTATTGGAAGCTCCATCTACAAAGAGTTGTCATTTAGTTTTTAAGTCGTTTTCTTTAATCGACTGTTCTGAAATGAAGTTCGTGCACTCGTTCACGAAATCTGTGAGAGCTTTCCCTTTGATTGTTGCCCAAGCGTGGAACTCAATTTCGTATTGGTTAGGCTCAATACCCCATTTAATTAGCCTTCCTGAGGTTTTCAGTTTGATGAACACTTGTTTGAGTGGGAAGCCGGTTAAAACTTTAATAGGGTGAGCCTGGAAATAACCTCTGAGCTTTCGCATGCGGTAAGCATTAAGCAGTACGCTAGTTTCTCTATGACAGGATATCGGGCTGCCATGTCTTTTAGCCTTCGACTAACATAACAAATAGGATGTTGAGTCCTATTATTCTCTCTTATCAATACTGAGCTTACTGCATGCTCGGAGACAACCATGTACAGGTATAGAGTTTCTCCCTTCTCGGGACTGGACAAAACCGGAGGCGTTCCCCTATAAATTTTCAATTCCTGGAATGCCTTCCTACACTCTTCGTTCCATTCAAAATTCTTCTTTTTCTTTATGACATCGAAGAAATGAACACATTTATCGGCGGCCTTAAAAATGAACCTGTTGAGTGTCGCTACCTTCCCATTTAGGCTCATGACTTCCTTGCTGGTTTTAGGTTCCTCCATGTCCTTAATGGCATGTATTTGGTTGGGGCTAGCTTCAATTCCTTGTTCGCTTACCACATATCCCAAAAACTTCCCTGATTGAACTCCGAAGGAACACTTTTGAGGGTTTTGCTTCATTTGGTTACTTCTCAAGACACCAAACATTTCTTGTAGATCCTTTAGATGATCCTCTTTTTTGGTGGACTTTACTAGCGTGTCATCCACATATACTTCCATATTGCGCCCTATCTGCTCTTGGAACATCCTGTTTACTAGCCTTTGGCATGTTACCCCTGCATTCCTTAAACATAAGGGCATTACTTTATAACAAAGATTTCCCCGGTCGGTGATAAAGCTTGTATGTTCCTCGTCAGGTTTGTGCATCGGGATTTGGTTGTACCACAAAAAAGCATCCATAAGAGACAGTATCTTGTGTCCGCTCATGGCATCGACCAACTGATCGATCTGCGGGAGAGGGTAACAATCTTTCGGAAAGCTTTATTTAAATTTGTGTAATCAAAACACGTCCTCCACTTCCCGTTGGACTTCTTCACTAGCACGAGATTGGCTAATCATTTCGGGTAAAGGACCTCTCGGATGAACCCATTAGTTTCCAACCTTTTGACTTCCTCCTTCAAGGCTTTTATCCGATCTCTATTATATTGTCTCTTCTTTTGTCGGACCGGGGTTATCGAAGGGTCGATGTTTAAGGCATGGCTCATAATTGAAGGGTCGATACCAACCATGTCTGAGTGGGTCCTAGCGAAAACATCCTTGTTGAGCTATAGGAAGTGGATTAAGTCACTTCGGAGAGGTTTCGTTTGCCTCTTCCCTATGTTGATGACCTTTGATTTATCTTTTGAATCAACATTTGCTTCTTCTACTTCTTCTATTGGTTTTATCCTTTCGATATCTCCTTTAGAGTACAAATTTGTGATGATTTCTCCTTCAGTCGAGTTCACCTCATTGGACCTTTTCCTCTTCCTTTTCAAAAGAAGCGTACCTACCATTAATGTGTTTGTCAGTCTTATTTATTTTTATCTTGGCTTCGAATGAGGGATGTAAGAATCCTTTATCTGAAGGCATAAAACAATAGAAGAACCAAAATACAAAGAATACTCCCTTTTGTATTTTTCGACCGTTGCGAAGTACAACTCGTGGGAGCTAAACCGTTCTCCCCGGATGGTACCCTATCCCTGTTTGATCAGAAATTTTAACATGAGATATTTGTAAGAAACATAGGCATACATCTCCTCTAAAGCTGATCGTCCAAAGAAGGCATTGTAATAGGATGGCTAATCAATCACGACGAAGAGAGCTCCGAAAGTCCTGTGAAGAGGGGACAAACCTACTTGAACCAAAAGGTTGATTTGACCCACTAGAGTTGACCGCTTATTGTTGAATCCAAAAATTGGTTCGGATTTAGGCTCCAGCCTCTTTTTGGAAATTCCCATCTGATCGAAGGCATGCTTGAAGATGACATTGACAGCGCTTCCGGTATCCACCAATAGTTTAGAAACGACTGAGAGCCCTATCTGCGCCGTTATTATGAGAGGGTCGTTACGTGGGTGACGGACTCCTTTCTTCATTTCTTCCGGAGAGACCACCAGGTTATGCATTTTGAGGGCATAACGCATGCTATCCAATGACGGTTCTTCTTGGATGGAGAAGATTCCCTCCAAGGCTTCCTTCACATATTGGTTCCTGGCCTTCGGATAGCTTATGACAGGGAGTGGTCCCCATAGATCACACCAATTTGGTTTACGGAAGGCCACAAATTCAGGTTGTTCTCCCCCGTAGTGACTCTTATCATGTTTACCGAAACCTTTTGTTGTCCTCCTGCACGTTGAGCTAGTACTGCTTTATTTGAAATAAACTCCTTCTGGTGTCCCTCTCGGATTAGTTTCTAGATAATCCTGTCCAATACCTTGCACTCGTATGTCTTGTGCCCATTGGTTTTATGGAACTCGCAGTATTTACCGTCGGCATGAGGTTCGGGGCAATTTTTAACTTTGAACGAGATGGGGAAGTTATTGACCCTTTCTTTTGCAATAGCATACACATATGAGATGGGCTTGTTCAAGGCAACTGAGTTGGAGTTAGAGTCTTCCCACCTCGACCTCCTCTGATTCCCTTTCGGGAGATTTTGTCCAAAGTTCGGCCTTCCTTCTTCCCCTCGAGGCCCGAACTTCCTATTCGTTAAGTACAATTCATCCATGCGGATAAACTTGTCTGCTTGAAAGTGGAAATTCTGCAAGTTTTTGCAGCCATGGATATATAACCCCTTCCAGAAGGGGGTGTTCTCAATTAACTCTGAGTGTAGGGCGATCAACTTTTCTTGGTCATTCATATCCTTGGCCTTTAAGGTTTCGATGTTGAACCTTTTCAGATAGTCCCCTAAAGACTCACCTTGTCACTGTTTGATGTTGGCGATGACTTTATAGTCTACGGTTGGATCTTTGCAAATGCAAAACTATGTGGAGAATTCATAGGAGAATTGTTTCCACGAGTAAATGGTGTTTTCCATATACTAGTGATACAACTTCGCCGCTGCCCCTTGGAAGGTCACCAGGAAAAGGCGGCACCTGACGGCTCTGGAAGCATTGTAAATATCCATCTGGCTGTCGAAAGCCATCAGATGATCGTCGGGGTCAGTCGTTCCCAGATATTTTATGGTGGGAACTTTGAGTCTTGACGGTATTATGGTGTTCATAATCTCATCGATGGATGGTGCTACTCTTTCATTGTCATTAACCTTGTCATCCAGGGTTCTCTTCCCCTTGCTTCCTAGCAAGTCCTTGGCGGTCTTCTGAGTGACATCCCTGATGTAAGCTTCTGTGTTGTCGTAGTTTTCTCTTTTGGGAACATAGCCTTTAGAGGTGGAGCTCCCAGACTGTTCCTGCTCGCACTGATTCCCTAAATGATCTACTCCCATCAGATGAGACTTCTTTTTCTTGGAAGAGGTTGCCTTAGGATTCCTATTTGCTTCTGACTGTTGAATGGGAGCCTTCCTTTCTGGAGATTCATTCATCTCTCTCTGACTAGATCTGGTGAGCCACGAGGATTTCTGTGCCTGGACAGCGACGACACGAGCCTGCATTTCTTGGAGTTTCTTTTCCAAGACCAAGATTATAGCAACATTGTCCTCCATAGCGTTTGAGTTTGGTGGTTGTTGTGGGTTGGATGTTGTTCCTTTCTCGTTATTATTTGGGTTGAGCGTTGGACCCTCATTTCCTTCAATGGTGGCGTTGGGTTCCAACTCTTTGTTTCGATCCTCCAACCTTTTCGATATCATCCTTCCTGCCATGGAGCAACAAATTCACCAAATTAATTTTTAATAATTAACAACAAGATCGGAGGTTCGGGCCCTCCTTCTAGCGCGAAAATGTTAATGACACTTTTCGTCAACACTTGGATTACAGTGTGTAATGTATGCGTTCATGAGATTTGTCGTCATCATGACTCAGAGTCTCTAAAATATGATCCTCGGCCTACAACTCTATGCTGAATCACCTTCCTCGAGGCATCAGAATTCTTAAACCTAGTGGCCATTAGCCTTGCCCATGGAGGGTGAATACCATACGTATAACATGATGGTATTTCAACTTGACCCCGGGGAAAGTTATTTAACTTGATGCCATTAGGCTTCATGGAATTGATGAGCTTCTAAGCTATGAAAATGATATTATGTATTCCAATAAGAACAAAATAGGCTAACGCTTCCCTTGAGTTCAAGGATAAAGGCCTCGCTATATTTGTCAACTCCGACAATTCCTTTGTGTTAGGTCTGCCTAAGGGAGAAGCCTGAATCACGACGGGAATCGGGTTAGGAGTTCATGGACGATCTCCTTACATCAACGTTCAGGAAGCGTTAGGCTCAGCATGAGGATATGGATCAATCATGGAAGATCCTTCGGGCGAGGAGAAGGGGATCTCGTGGTGTCACAAAGCCCTCTTTCTTCGCCGTTGGGGCGCCTTGGTTGACTTCCTCATCAGAAAGGTTGGTGTTAACTCCCTGTTTCATCATTATGGCACTACAAGATTATCAAATCGTAAGATGAGTGAGAATCGGAATTCCACATTCATAGTTTGCAGATATATTACAAGAATAAATGATTTGCTCCTCTTGAAAAGAGAGGACTTAATTGAGAAATAAAAAAGTGCGTCCTCGTTTATGGAGTTCCTGGGGTTCTGTTTATAGAGAATCCGGAGTCCTTCTATCAGTGGGGTGTTGGGCTCGAATGATTCCTGTCGGCCGCTATTTTCCTTGGTCTAGGGTATCTAGCTATCGGTCATCCTCGTGGTGCCGGTTGTGGTCTTCCAAGCGAGGGTCCCGGGTGAACTGGGGCCTTCTTAAGGTGAGAAGGAGTTTGTTGCCGAGACCGGTGGTGGAGGCGTTTCAAATTTCTCGGCAGATGCTTCCAAGTGTAGGTTATTTGGCGTAAACTTTCGGGTGTAGGATTTCGGCTTTATCGTTGGTTTTTAGAGGGGCTTGCCCTCACGATGTACATGTACACTCGCCGATTTAGAACCGTTGATGGTTTAGGTAATAGGTGGATTAGTATGTGTAGCCTATATCCTTGCTTTGAATCTTTGCTTAGCCTTCCTTTTGATTCCTTGGAAGGTAGCTTCCGGTGATGCCCATGTTACTAACGAAGGTAACCCTTTCGTTATCTATGGAGCTGTCTTTTCAGGAGTCGGTTACGGACCATCTTTATGCTCTGACCCGCTACTCTTCTTCTTCTGATGTGTTATCGTTACATTAGTTAATTCCTGGAGGTTAAACCATGTCGGATGAACTTTTGCTGACGCTCTGTAGGTTTCGGGCCCCTTCTTTTCAAAAAGGTGTATCGGCCTGAGTCGTTTTCGAATTCTTATCCCTTCCTTATATTCCTTCGATATCCCTTCACTGTTAACCTGCACTAAGATCATTTTGGTAGTAACACAACCCACCAAAGGTTTGCTGGAATTTGTTGCGCGAAACGAAGCTTTGGAGTTCACTATAAGTGAAACGAAGCATGAGAGTTCATGGCGCGAAGCGATGCAACCCACTGAAGGTTCTCTGGAATTCGTTGCAGGAAACGAAGCACTGGAGTTCACTATAAGCGAAGTGTGGGATTTCGTAGCGCGAAGCGATGCGACCTCATCTAAACGTCGTTGGAGTTCGCACTGTGAAACGGTACGACAATCAAAAATCCTTTCCATGAAAAAAGAAGCTTCTCTGTAGAAGAAATCAACAATGTTTGGTTAAAACGACCTCCCCGAAACACAGGGCATCCAATGGAATCTCTGACATTAGAGCTGATCAGCAAAGCAGACAACACTGAGCTTTTTAAACCAAAGACCCTCCCTGATGGGCACCCAGTCGGTTATTAGTGCCATTTATGCATGATCTGATTACGATAAACCTTGGGATACAAAAGAACTCTTCGAGAGTGTATGTTCAAATCCGACCTCCGAAGGTCCCAAAGTTTCCAACATGAAAACAAACAAGTGTGGAATGCAGAACAATAAAGTACGACAAAGAAAAAATAAAAGCTTAAAGTACAACAAGCAGAACACATTTCCATCACAACATCACAAGGTCGACACAGGGGTTTCAGACACAAAGTAGCATAAAAGTAGTAAGTGAGGGTCGACACCCGCATATACAACCGGTCTAAAACATAAGTTCATAGAAGGAAATAACAAAGGTCAAACAGGAAGGTTATGTCCTATTTTTCTTATTTCCATCACTAGGTCATTTCCCAACATAAGTAGAGAAGGAAGGGAGAGTTCCAGCTAGTTCCATCTTGTCCTTAAGACTTGCTAATTCTGCAATAATCTTATCCTGGGATTTGAGAGCCTGGATAAGAGCAGCTTTGTCCTTCTCTAAATTAGAGATGCATTTGATGTTCTTCCTGTTTAGCCTTTGATGATCACAAGAAAAGGTATTCCAGGCACCTAGTTTGCGCATAGTATAGTTTCTGATAAGGTCAAAATGCCTCTCCAGCTAATCCTTAGCAGCATTAAGCTGTGCTAGTAAGTAATTTTTTATAACATCCCGATCGTCAGGGACTGATCGTTTGTCAGATGGGTACATATGTAGGTCAAATTGGTCAAAGTGAAACCCCTGTAGACACAAACACTCGAATCGTTCAGCAAGTTCAGAGCTGCACGTCCCAGGAGTAAAACAAGACCTGTCTATGATTGTTTGAAGGTTGGCCAGAGTTGGAGCAACAAAGGAAGTAGCCAAGCAGGGTTGGTCGGAAGTGGTCTGAGTATCAGGCGTAGGGAGCTTGTCCTATCTATGGAGTTTCCGAGGGTTTTCCTTGCTCGAGATTTCCCTAATTCTTGTATGACTGGTAGACATTCTACACAAATAGCGGTGTTTGAAAATAAGCAACATACGAGGTTTGTTTTTATGGTTCATGATCAAAGAGAATCATTGGATCAAAAAGTATCAAGATATCCCAACCAGTCAGTACTGGTTTATATCTAGACAATTGTTATCAAACTAGTTTAAACCGACCATGCTCAAACCTGAGTGAGACTAAGCACAACCAACATTAGGGTCGAACATGTCTGAACATAAGGGTCGGAGATGCCAGAGTGTAACGGGCTCAAGCATGGTCAAGAAATTCAAGTCAGTCAAGCGAGAAGTTTGTGGAACTATATTCTATATGATCAAATATGCAAGGCAAGAAAATGATGTTAAGATGACATGTGCAAGCAGCAAATTTCAGCATAGATTGCAAGTACAAGCCCCAAACAGGGTCGAACGTTCCCGACCCCGTAAGGATTGAACATGTCCAAACCCAAACAGAGTCGAGCATGTTCGAACCTCATCTACGTCGAGCGTGCTCGACACAGAAAGGGTCGAATATGTCCGAACCCAGATAGGATAGCGCATGCTCGAACCCCAACTGAGTCGAACATGCTTGACCTTCATCTGTGTCGAACATGCCCGACCCTGTTGTGATCAAACATGTCTGAATCGCTGCAAGGTCGAGCATGCTCAAACCCCAACTGGGTTGAACATGTATGACCCTCAACTGGGTCGAACAAGCCTGACCCTTGTCCAGTTAAGTGCATTCATATTTGGTGGACATGAAATCGTGTTGTAAGCAACGTGATAAGACTTGATAATAAGCGAAAATATCAGCCACAAGACTATGGAATACAAGTGTACAAACAAGTAAGTGAAACAAATGAAAATCCATGACATTGGCATTTTCTCAAATAACTTATGTGCACTAGATCAAAGTCAATAAATCAAGGGGTTTCAAATTATTTCAACTTCTCAAATACACTCAATTACACAACCCTGGACCAATCCAGTTCAATTTATCATCATCACAATCATTACGACCACAAATATTCAGTTCAAATCCGAACCGAACGCGCAAGATAAATTAGTTCAAACCTTCAACCATTTCCTAACTCAAATCAGTGCGAAATAAAAGAGAATCACCTTTGTTTGGCAGGACACTTCAGATCAAACACAACCACTTCAGTTTGGTTCGGAGTTGATCGAGTTTGGCTATAGATGTTGAGTGCGTCCTATGAATAGATGATGATTGTCGAGTTAATTTGGATGAAGCTCCGAAAAGAAACTACTTATGATATTGCAGCGCGAGTCTTCAAGAAAAAGAAACAGTCGCCATTAAACTGTTTCTGTCAGCAAGAAGGAATGAGCAGTAGAAATGAAGGGCAAAGTATATATATAAGGGTAAGAAGATGAATGGATGTGCTCGACCCAAGTGGTACGCTAGAACCAAATTATGTGCTCGATCCAAGTGACGCGCTCGACCCAAGTGTCATGTTCAACCTATGTAGTGAGCTCGACCGTTTGGTTTGCTCGATCTAGAGTGCTCGTTCGACCCAATATCCTCACAAGTGTTATCTGGATTAATTATGATCGTCCTGTATGAATCTAGATTTAATCTATCAAGATGTGCTATAATTAATTACTTCAAAGCTTGTAAATTTCAATAAATTAAGAAAATTACAAGCTTTGAGTGGAAAATATTTATACATAAATATTTAAGCACACATTTAATAGATAAATTTACATGAGGGCCAGCCATACATGGGAGAAGTGGTCAGTCAATATTCAAACCATGTATGAGTCCAGCGGGGTTACCAATTGTAAAGACAAGAGCTCGAACATCACTCAGGGTCGAACACCACAAAGACAAGAGCTCAAACATCACTCAGCGTCGAATACCACACACGATCGAACACTTCTCAGGGTCGAACACCACTCAGGACTCAAATAGGTAAGGGTCGTACAACATAAGGCTCAAACAAAGTGGCTCGAACCAGCAGGGTCGGTCAGGATCGGTGGCTCGAACATGTCTCCTCCGGGTCGATCGAACATGAATTCAAGTAGATATCTAGCTACAGTTGTCAACAGCTAGCAGCGGCATTTCTGTTATTACTCGTATGTTCGACCCACAGCCTGCATATACACATCTCAGCTTACCACTTCACTAGGAATTCTCCTACAAATAGGCCATGGCTTCCCTACTTTTAGGGATCGATTTCCATCACCGCGAAGAGCTATCGAATTGCATTCACTCATGTTCCAAGAGATTCTAACACCTTCTAACATCTAAAAGGAAAGATCAAGCATCGAATCCATCATGAAATCCACCAAAAGTGATCAAGCATTCTAGAGGTTGAAGATTTTTCATAATTTCTCCTTACATTTAGCAAGATCCATTTAATTCTTCACTGATTTGTACTGAATTGAGTGATGCCTTTGATTCATGAGGCATATGAATGTACTTTTGGGTGATTCTAGACTTGTAACTCTTAAATTGTCAATGGAAAATGTTGCTAAAGTTGATGTAGATCTTTCCTAAGATTGAACCACTATAAAATTTGTGTCTCCTTTACTTTTATTGTGATTGAGGCCTCTTTCCTTACCGATTGGTGAAGTACCATTAGTGTACCTTTGGTGCTTTAATCCAAATCGTGTTTTAACACTCATCTTAACACCCAAAGTGTATTTGTGGACGTCAATTAGTGATTTGATGGATCTGATGATGTGATATTCAAAGTAATTGTGGCAAGATGTTCTAAAAAGATAATCGTGACCTTAAACCTCATCACCTGGGATATGACAGAAATGGGGCAGGAAGCATGTCCAAGTGGGTCATTCCCATTAGGGATATTATCACCTGATCTAAAGAAATTCCATTTGCTTCTTATTATATTCGCTGTTGTGTGCTTTCGGTAACGGTAGCTAATCGCAACCGTTGGTGATAATATGCTCGGTACACTCAAGTTAAACGAGAGGCCAGTCATGTGTGGCCGGGTTGCAAGATGTTCTTGTTGAACCCAGTGCATTCCTCTCTAGAGATACACTATTGGTGGGCGGTCCGATACTTTTTCATAGATGGAAATACATTCTCCAATCGGTTTTTGTTTTTTATATTATATATGGAGCGCGAGATGCAAGTGTTCCGCTAGATTGATATTTATTTGATTTAGACACTATTATAATATCTCTGGATTTGATATAAAAATATTTTGGGTTATCCTAAGGTAAAAACCATCCGTGTTTATGTGTGGATCTCTTACAATTATCCTTTCTTTTGAAAAGGATTTTTGAAAGTTAAATCAAATGGTTGGAGTTTACTCACACCATTCTCATGATGGACCCAGAGTTTATTTTGTTTTGTTTTACCCTAAACTCTTGGGTGCCCAAATTTTTTATGGGCAGTCAAGTGGTCAAGATTTTATAGATTTACTTGGAGGAGCTTGAAGCAGGAGGCTTTATCCGTTAGCTATAGACTATCATATTTTCCGTTGTGTACTATGTTGTATCTCAAAACAGGTGTTTATGACTGTTCCTGAAAATAGCCGTTGTGCTCTGATGATGGTATGAGTTACCAAATTTGTATTTCAAAAGTATGTTATATAATATATTTTATTCGTTTCGCTATGAGATTTGTGTTCTTCATTTTCTCCTATTCTAACTTTTCTTTCTTCCTATTCCTCATCCTCTAACTTCTTTCTATTAATGATTCGTATTTCTGTGCAATTTGGGTTGGACGTGTGGTGTGATTAGTCAACTCAAAGATTAAGAAAATTTTGGCCATTACATTTGGTATCAGAGCTTAAGGTTGAGCAGTAACCTTGGCTCTGTGGCGTGACTCAATAGTAATGGGGTTAGTAATACCCTAGATTGAGTTTGAGTGTATGTATACAAGAGAGCATATTTGTAGATTTGATATAAAATTTTTTTATATCAATAGAAAGTATTATAATTTTAAAAGTATGAATTCTGGTCGATACAAGATATACAACTGTATTGATAGGTGTTTCTTAACTCTCGAACAAAGCAATTCGATACAGTATTGTTTTGAAATGGGTAAATGCAATAATTTTGCCCAAAAATCATTTTAGTATAAAAGGAATAATTTCTGAACTATTCTAGTATATGGATATGTTGATTGTTATTATAATCAAATGAGATTATAATATTGAAATTGTTGTATAAACCAAATTGAATTTGTACATGAATGGAATATACAAATAAGCTAAATTAGAATTGGACTCAGATCAGAATTGTGGATTTAAATCATGACTATTTAGAAAATATTTTCTAAAAAAATATAAAGGAATATAACATTGTTTTGAAGGAATTTTTGGATAAGAATAGTTTAATATGGGTTTTGAAAGTGATTAAGCATTGAAATCCCTTCAGTGGCAAGAAAATAATTCTGATAATGGATCGTGACATTATCGGCATTCATTTTCAATTTTCTGAGTGATGGGTTGGTATCATAATAATTTGTTAATGGAAAATTTGTTTGAAAAGAACCAGTTATTTTAAAAAATTCAAATCTTTTGAATTTGCTGATGATTATAAAAGTATGTGTATAATTATTTAATTCCAAATCAATTTAGAAATAAATGTTGGGAATTTAGATTCTGAATTTAAATTTAACTTGTGTAAGTCAAAGGGATTGGAATGGTGAAAGTGATTCGAGTGAGTTAAAATTTAACTTAAGATAAGTTAAATAGAATTATATTCAATTGGAAAATTAAATTGAGTGTCTTATAAATTGTAAAGTGAATAAATTCATGTAAAATCAATTTGGATGAATGTGAATGTTTGTATATGGATTATGGATTGGACATGAAAAAATGGATTGAGAATCATTTAAAACCAAGTGAAATGATGTGAATTAAATTATCAGTTATTGAAACTCACCTATTGAATTGAGTAAGTATAGGTTTGGAGCTGAATGACATGATTATGGCTGCGTATACAACATACAAATTAAGCAAGTTCGCTTAATAACGTTTATATAAGGTACGTGTATGCAAAAATACGAAACTGGGTTTTGAATTTTGTTTTCCGACCGTGTGGGTCAATGTGTATATATTTTTTGATCCTGCGATATCGCAGAAGTCCTTTTGTACAGGGGAGACTCTGCCATTTTTTTTTTAAATTTAAGATGTTAGAAAATTTTCAGGATTTTTGAGAATTTTCGTTAGCAGGAATAAATTAATATTTTAATTGAAATAAATTAGTTCAATTTAAACTGAAGCTAAGAAGTGAAAACAATTGATTTTTAATCTAGTTAATAGGGTTTATAGCATTTTTCCTACCTTAATTATTTCGAGGATGAAATTCTCTTAAAGGGGGAGGAATGTAATGACCCGGATTTTTAGCCGTTTATTTTTTGAAAATTTAAATTGTTTTAAATGTTGTACTAGAAGTATAAATGGAAAAAGTAGGGAATTTATTAATTAAACGAAGTTTTAACGAATAAATTATAATTAAATTTAAAACGAGCTCGTAACGTCGCGGTAGTTCGTAATTTAACATTTTGAACTTCAATTGGATATACTACATTCAATATAAGTCAGATTTCTTTGAAACAAGAAATGTTCAGATCTATTTGATTATATTTTTCTAGTGAAAGAAAAAATTCGAGATTTTGTCTTGTATATTGTGAGTTATGTCCAAATCAATTTTTTAAAAAGTCGTTGTGGAGTTGTGTATAAGCCATAACGATCTATTTAATATAATTAAATATTGGTTTCGAATTTGGACAAGATTTTTGAGACGTAGCTGTAATTTAATTTATAGAATTTTTCTGTAATTTTTATTTTGAAAAGTAAGCAACTTTTTATTTGAAGTATTTTACACTCTATATCAGGGTTTTGGGATATCACAATTAAGTTACCTTGTATATATTATTGTATTTTTGGGATTATGGCACATCGCTTAACGCAATAATGTTTTTATTTTTGTCTATAATAGTCCGCAAGTGAATGGAATTCTATGTAGAAGGGTACACAAGTCTTTAAATACTACCGAAGCTTCTATTGAAAGCCAATGGGTTCCTTCCAATTGAAGCCGTCCTATGTCTTATGTAAGAAGCCGATGTCTCTCTATAATAACCTCGTTCCTTCTGCGGTCCCTAATTTCCAATATTCTCGTCTCGTTCTTTTTCTCGGTTCTCAGAAAAACATATTCGTAGTTTATAAAATCAAATCTAATTCTTCATGAAATCATTTAAATTTGGATCATCCCTCTTGTTCTCGTCAGAGCTTCACCTAATCACCAATATGGGTTATCTCGGTTAAAATAGCTAGGCTCGAAGTCATTTCGTTTTGGACGGTTATTGGCAGAATTGGGGTTGAAGGGTGCGGCGCCACCTCAGGCGAGGAGGAAGGAAGTGATGACGAGTTGTCTGGTGGTGGTAGGATGTTCCCAGGCGGACGGAGGCGTTGTGTGTAGGTGATTGATCGGGTTTTGAGCAGGTTGCAGTTTCAAACTCGAGAGAGAGCCAAGACCACCGGAAATGATGAGGTTGGTCGAGGTAGAAGCCCAGTCGGAGGCGCGGCTAAAGGTGAGGGTGCGGTTGGCTCCGACGATGGGTCGGTGGCGCAGTATGGAATTAATGGCAGTTCAAAGATCTGGAGGGAGAAACGTTTTTGAAAGATCACGATTTTGAGTTCAAAATTCTTTCCCTGTAGCCGTTCATTTGAAATATTTGTTTAGGATAGAGTTGAAGTTCAACTGATCGTTACGTTTTACAGAAACTATGTGGCAGTGGGAATTTTGGTTACTAGCATTAATGGTTTTCAAAATGTAGAAGAAGAAGTGTGTGTGGTGCGTGGGGACTGATGGGTTAAGGGGGGTACGTGATTAGTCAGTCATTGGAATTGTTTGCAATCGCCATATGTATCAACATGATTTCCAGCTCGCATTTTACATGGAGATGAAGTAAATGTCCTGGTTGGATTAAGTTTTTGATTGAATTCGTGAAGCGCAGTGGTGAGTGTAAAGTATCAGATGAGTTGGGAAGAACTTGAATGGGGAAGGAGGGATTATCGAAGTAATTAACGGCAGGTTTAGTTTTTTTAAAATGGTAATTAGTTTTAATGATCACTATTAAGTTAGATATGTTCACCTTGATATTTCATATTGATGTGAAATTAATATTATTGTTGTCATTGATGTTGATTAACATATCTGGATGCAAGGAATAGGTTGGAGGGATCCAACCAGATTCCTCAATATTTATATTACTGTTTTCATTGATTGTGATATATGATGTGATATATAAATGGTGACTGATTATATTGTGTTCGAATTACTCTAAACTTAGAATTTTGGTATTTTAATACCGTAAAATATTTTTGAATATAGAGAAAGTATTGAGATTTAAAAAGGAATTTATTTCCAAAATAGAAATTAAAATTCAAATGGACTGGATATAGAAACTTGTTTTAAATGGATTAAACAAGAAGTTGATTATAACTATGTTTATAAATTAAATAAATATTTATCATAGCATAAATTAAAATATAAATTCAAGTTGAATTTATATAAGAAAAATGGAAATCGATTTTGAAATCAATAGGTAAAATTGGATTTGTAGTTAGCAGTTATTAAGAAAAATTATTAACAAGATTATAAATTTAGAAATAAAAAGAGATTTTGTATGAGTGACTATAAAAATGAAATAAAGTATAAAGGGAAATTAGATTTATGATATTATCC
This sequence comes from Allium sativum, assembly GCA_030737875.1. Classification (NCBI taxonomy): domain Eukaryota; kingdom Viridiplantae; phylum Streptophyta; class Magnoliopsida; order Asparagales; family Amaryllidaceae; genus Allium; species Allium sativum. The sequence continues at coordinate 330,938,690 of CM060926.1, forward strand.
ATTGATTTGATTCTATAGAAGAAATGATAATCATGTTTGAATTGAATAAAGATATAAGCAAGTATTTCGTAAATAAGTATATTTATAAGGAAAATTGGAGAACTGGGAATATAAATTCAAATGGAAAAGGAAAATCGATTTCGAAAGAAACAATGGGTTTTATTCCAAAAATTTGGAACATAAAATAAATTGAGATAAATCCAATAAATAGTAATTCGGCTATGTCCAATTTTATACAAACAATTTATTTCCGGAAGGAAATTTAAATTTAATTTAACATGAAACTATAATTTAATTTAAATACGTTAAGAGGTTAATATTTTAATAAATTCTATGATTTGCAATAATACAGAAAAAGGGATTTATAGAAATCAAATTAAGTTAATTTAAAAAGTTATAGAATGTATAACTTATAAATACATTCAAAAGATAACTTGAATTGTTTAAAATAAACGGAAAAGTGTTCATTGAGTAACATTCTTATAAATAGAGTTTATAAATGAAACGATGTAGTTTTAAAAAGGGACTCGATAACTAGAAGTAGAGCAATAATGATATTTACAAATAAAAATCAGGTTGATTTGAATAAAAGAGTGTAGATTCCTATTAAGGAATGATATTCATATATGAAAAGGAATAACAGTTTCAAGCAAATGTTTAAAAATGGAAATAATTATACACCAATTCGAGTTAAACTGAAATGGTAGATTATTCCAAAGTTCGTAGTATTTATCGAATATGGATTATTCGAAAAAGAGTTAATAAATTTCGATTATATCGAATTCAAGAAAATACTTTTCACTTTTTGTTTTAGTAAGATTTAATTAATTAATTAATAAATTAATTTAATAAATAAAAGTTATATTTTAAAATTTAATATTTCTGAAACAGGGATTATGATGATATCGTTATAATCGATGATTCGCGTAAAAAGAAGTGAAATCTCAAACTAAATCCGATAGTGCGTAACATTGTTTGTTAGAATTTGAAATTGTGAACCTTGTCTATTTCGAGGTTGAGAATGTTGTTTAGTTAAGGTATGAGAGGTAATTATACCCCAGTTTGACTAACTTCATGATTGGCTAAGAAATGGTTAAGGTTCGATAATAAAGATTGTTCAGTGGTACAATTAATTAATAAATGATAAATGTTTGAGTCATAGTAACGATGTTTTATATAACATCAGTTTAAATAAAATAAAAAGAAATTGGAAACGTTTTCCAAGAAAATTAAAGATGTTTTATAAGCATAGGGAAGGAAGTTTTTTGGTTAATGAAAGTTAAGTAAGGAGAATTGGAAATGCTTTTCAATATCAATAACATATATTTTCCAAATATATGAAATAAGGAATATGAAAAGATGGAAAATGGTTTTCGACATTAATCGTATATTTTCTAGAATATGGAAATAAATAGTTTATAATATTTAGGAATGTTACCAAAGATATGAGAAGTCAAAACAAGTTTTGTGAAATTTTTGGGAAGGATATGGGAAATTGGGAAATGGTAATTTTGTAAGAAATTAATTTAAAATTGGCCCAGTATTACTTGATGATTTCTCAGTAGAATTTCCATTTGGAAATAGGATCGTTGATTGCGTGGATGTCCCTTGATAATTTAATCACCAGCTATTAAGGTTTTGGTTTATTTATACCTCCTTGTCAATACGGAGAGACCGGGATCAGATTTATTATCTGAAAACCACTCCGTATGGGAATAAGCATTACGAATCAACTTATGTTAAAGATAATTGAAGACGGAGTAAAGTGCAAGGGAAGTTATGTTAATCCAAGGTATAAATTGCCCAAGACGGATTAATAGAATGGAGCCTTCTGTTTGTCCAGTCCTTGGACAACGTATATGAACAATTGTCTTACAGAGTATTTCCATATCACTACGTATGTTGATTTTTACAAATATACCAAGTTTGGTGCCATGGAATTTATTCTCTCAGCTTAACACATAGAGTGTATTTGTGGACATCAACTAGTGATTTAACGGATCTGACGATGGGATATTCAAATTAAATAGTGGCAAGATATTCTAAAAAGATAATCGTGACCTCAAGCCTCATCACCCGGGAAATACTAGAAATCGGGAAGGCAGCATGGCCAAGTGGATCACTCCCATTAGGGGTACTATCACTTTATCTAGAGAAATTCCATTTGCTTCTTATTCTATTTGTTACTGTATGCTTTCGGTAATGGTTGTTGATCACAACCGTTGGTGATAACATGCTCGTTACACTCAAGTTAAATGATTGCCCAGTCATGTGTGGCCAAGTTGCAAGATGTTCTTGTTGAACCCAGTGTAATCCTCTCTAGAGATACAATATCGGCAGGCGGTCCCATATTTTGTCATATGTGGAAATCCATTCTCCAATAACCGCCCTGTGTGTTTTTTATTTTTATATTATATATGAAGAGTGAGATGCAAGCATTTCACTAGATTGCTATTTATTTGATTTAGATACTATTATAATATCACTGGATTTGATATTAAAATATTTTGGGTTATCGTAAGGTAAAAACCATCTGTGTTTATGTGTGGATCGGTCTTACGATTATCTTTTCTTTAAAGAATTTTTGAAAGTTAAATCAAATGGTTAATTTTAATCACACTAGTCCCATGACTGACAAGAGTTTATTTTATTTTGTTTTACACTAAACTCTTTGGTGCCTAAATTTGTATGGGTAGTCAAGTAGTCGAGATTTTACATATTTACTTGGAGGAGCTTGAAGCAGGAGGCTTCATCAGTTAGCTATAAACTACCATATTTTCCGTTGTGTACTATGTTGTATCTGGAAACAAGTGATTATAACTGTTCTAGAAAATAGTTGTTGTGCTCTGATGATGGTATGTATATACAGTTACTAAATTTGTATTTCAAAAGTATGTTATATAATATATTTAATTCATTTCGCTGTGAGATTTGTGTTCTTTGTTTTCTTCTATTCTAGCTTTTCTTTCTTCCTATTCCTCATTCTCTAACTTCTTTCGATTAATGATTCGTATTTCTATGCAATTTGGGTTGGACGTGTGGTGTGATTAGTCAACTCAAAGGGTACGAAAATTTCGGGTATTACAAACAACATCCTAATTGGCATGTCCCGCAACCAAAGCCTTAATAGCGAAAGGTCGATGATATGTAGGTTTAGCTCTCCGTCTTACTACATCACGCTGACTGTCGATGGTTGGTACCCGATGACTGCTATCAAACAAATGGTTAGACCTGCCCAAAAGAAAACAGATAAAATGGTCGTAACTCGCCTAATCACAAGGCAACCGGATCGTCGGAACACCTATGCCACCTTATAGCCTTCTGACTGCCCACTATCGTGGAAGTCAAGGTATACTCACCGGGTAGTAACGCGTAGACCTAACCTCTGCGAGCACAACCTAAAAGCTGTCACTGCACAGAGGACTACCAGGAGTACCCTCCACGTTCCAAGAAGCCGCGTGTTTCCCCTTCCAGTCCTTCAGAGCTAGCAGAACGGGCAAAATAATCAGACGAACGTACGCTCCCCTCATGCCTCATGACACCACAATGATCTACCCCGTTGGGTTATTCACCTTCAGACGTACAGAGTAGTCCAAGTGCCTCGGGTTAACGTGTTATTAGACCCTATATTTAATCATTCAATTACGCGCTTGCTCTGCCTCATCATATTTCCAATTAACTTGGTTATTTCAAGTCATATTGACTTTTATTCAAGTTACCAAGTTCCTCTTGCTTATTAATTTCAATCATACAACTTAACCCATTTAAGTTCACTAATAAGCCTTTAACATGTTATTCTTATCAGTAGATTTTAGATTATCAAGTTTATAGATAACAAGTTCTTCTTATCAGCAAGATTCAGATTCTCAAGTTTATAGATTACTTAATGTATAATCAAGTACAACTTATTGCATTCCATAAGTTTTCCTTCCTTTTTCTCTACTTATTACAAACATGTTTCTGGTTTCCAGATTTACAGATTACTTAATTTATAATTAAGTACAACTTATCTTATTACATAAGTTATCACATTCTCTCTATCGTTTATTATAACCTAAGTTATAATTTCCACTTGTTCCTAGGACAAGCCTACCTATTATCTTTACTTTTCCCTTTAAGGTTTATCCATAATAGGTTATTTTCATTCCCCGTTCATTCTAATTCTTTTACTGTTGTAACTTTCATTCATTTCCATTAATAACAATTAATGCCATTTATTTCTATCCTGTTATATATATTCATATATGTCTTTATGCACCAGACCTCTCACATTAACCCGACCACTTGTGGATGCGGGATTTGTCGGGCGGTTTCAGGAAGACTTCTACCACAAATTGGACCTAACCACGTGTCTTAGCACCGTTGTATGTGTTTTCACGCACCAGACCTCTCACATTAAATTAACCACTTATGGATGTTGGACTTGCCGGGCGGTACGGGGCAAACTTCTACCACAAGTTGAATTTAACCTCGTGTCTAGGTGTGGTTACAATTTTGTATTTATTGTAAATTTAGGCATATTCGTTCTTTCAGATCTCATTGTAATTCTTATTTACAATCTTTTGGCATAATAATATTCTTAACAAGTATTCGTGTTCATTGTAAATTCCATAATTACATCATTTACAGTAAATTCCAACTCAGACAAATGATTAATGGAAAACAAGTCTTATACAACATTACAATTATTCCCAATTTCACTGTAACTTACAGTATCCAATTAACAAGTTATTAGAACATGTATATATACAACAGTAATCCTTTCCATATATTTTAATAGGTTTATACATTTCAGCAGATTTACATTTCAATGGTTTAATCGTTTCAGTAGATTTACTACACATATTAACGGGGAATGTCAAACGATAAATATACCATTATCAAAAAGGTATAAATTAAATTCACTCAATTAATAGGTTTCCAATTTATGGATCTAGTCCAAATCTAGCATTCCATGGCTCTCCTAACTAAATCTAGAACCTAAATAAACATGGATTCACAATTCTCAGACGAAAAGAAAAAGGGAAGAAAGAGGAGAAATCAAAATTAGCCAGATCCAAGAATTTACCTTACTATGATCAGAACTCTAGACGCCTACACTATATATATACATTCTTTTCCTCCAGATCTTGAATTAGAACTTCCTAGGACTAGTTATGCTATTTTCTGAAGAGATTTTGGGTTGAAAAATGGTAGAGCCTAGGCATCATTCAGATTTTTTTAGAATAAAGCTGGGCTCTAGCATCTTATTTATAGGTGTAGTAGAATGCCCTGACCCATCGGATTTAAATAAACTAATACGATCCGCACAAACTATCAAAAACACGTTAGAAAAACACACTGTCCAAGGTTGGGTCGACCCGCCTACCCCCATGGGTCGACCTATAGGTCGACTCAAAGGGATGGGTCGACCCACCTAACACCATGGGTCGACCATAGGATCGACCCTAGGGTCGACCCGAGCTTGCATGGGTCGACCCATAGGTCAACCCGAGCAAAAGATGGGTACTCCCATACGTGTTGTCTTCAAATTTGAATTAATTTGAATTTATTCAGATATAAGCTTCTTATATATATACAAACTTCGAAGGCTCATAACTGTTTCATCCATTATCTATTTTATGCAAACTTGGGGTCTGTTTGAACCAGAATTCCGAATCAAACGCAATGGTAATTCCGGTTTCACCTAATTATGGAAGCTCTTCAAATTTTATTTTATTTTATTAAAAATGTGGGGTGTTACAGACATGTTATAAACTGACCTTGTTGGAGCATTATTTCTAATACATATCATTAGACCAAGCTCCCACAGAAAGATAATCTGTAACACATTCAAAAATAAAACCCATGTTAAGGTTCAATATTTAAAGAAAACTATGCTACATATATTATGTGTTTTAATATCTTCATATAAACTGCCATGCCCAACTAATCAATGTAAGGAAAAGATCAAATAGGCAATTCTATACAAACCAGTCTAAATGTAAATGTGGTACTCAAACTTGCACGTAAATTCATTATAAGTCATCTGTATTTTTTATTGGATAACAAATAGTTAGCCATTTAATTTATCTATTAAAATTTGAGTCTAGTTATTCAAGGTAGAAACATGCAGATGGTAATCCATCCAACGTCAGATACAAATATGGTAATCTTGTACGTCTAATCATGTTGGCCTCTTTTCACTATTTTATATTATTATGCAAAATAATATTTGAACCCCAAATAGAATGTTCTACCTGAATGAGGTAAAAAACCTTTAGAAGAAGTATGCAAAATATCTAGTAGCACAAAACTTAGTTAGAACAATATAGTTTTAGAAAAAAGATTAACCATAAAAAATTGTCAACTTTGAGGATACACAGTAATTAGCAGATCCAAGCAAGGCCATGATGATTTTGCTAAGAGCAACCATTTTATTATATTATGCAAAATAACATTTGAACCCCAAATAACGTCAGGATTGCTTCAACAACATTGAGTGTTGTTGAAGCAACCAAATGGTTGCTGGAACAACCGGGCATAGCCGGCTTTAAATAAGTCGACTATAATTTTTTTTATACTTCTTTTGGATCCCATCCTAGAGCTAAGATGTAACACCCCACATCCGTTAGTGTCACTCACAAAGGGAATGCACTAAGTTCTGTGGAGCATTTAGGGTAAAAGATGCAGATAAATTACAAGACAGACAGAAATTAAACAACGGAAAATAAAACTTTACTTTATTGATAAAATAGTGTGTACAATGATTTCTTTACAATATCAGAGTATCATCTGTCTTACAAAATAAAGAAACATAAAACAACATTTATATTCCCCAATTTTAGCAAGAGCCAGCCATAGCATCTGAAAAGAGAATCCAAGCAAACTTCGACAAATCTTCAAGCTGGGAAAGAGTGACAGTCCAACTTAACCTGAGCTATACTATTCCCTCCTTTACTACCTGTGGGGGGGAACGGAAGAAAAGAAGACGAAAGAAAAACAGAGTCAGACATAAAGCCTGAGTAAGTTCAGTAACTTCTAGCATGTGAACATGGAACCAACAAAACGACATGAATTAACTGAATACAAGATAACACCATGATGATAGGGTTGGCAAGATTAGACAAGATTAACACAAGATATGCTAAGATAAGATTAACTGGATATTCTCTAATACTTTCGCCGCTTCGTTATTTCCTAGTTATACTGGTTTATATATCTCTGCACCACCCAACTAGTGTACCAACTAGTAACGACAACGTGATCCCAATCCCTGTAGTTTCCGTTGCCTTCAGGCATACATTTATTATTTGTTATCTAGATCTAATCTAGGGTTTCTATCAAGTGCTTCTAGATTCAACTAGAGTTTACGCTATCTGCTGAGCTCTTCTCGGATTCAGGGTTTATGCCACCTAGTTCCACTAGGAATTATGCTACCTGTCGAACGATGCCCCCAAGTCTAGGACACACTACCTAGAGTGGTGTATGTTCCTATACTTCCCCACGCATGTATCGCAAATCGTTATCGCTTGTCTAGATGCACATGTCCTGTAATGTGCAGTCCGAGTCCTATGGCTGGGTAAATCAAGGAATACAGAACTCGGTCGGGAGCTTTCAGATATCTGCCGATGCAGATGCTAAGGTCTGTTTTTATTCCAGTGGCTACGGTCCCACTCGACCCCTCCCTCAACTAATGAAAGGCACACCTTGAAAAATGAGAACTATACGCCGGCCCCCAGTGCCCTACTATCCTATGGCCATCCTCACCCATAACTAGATAGCAAGTATATGGTCTTTTGGAGTTCTCCGCCTTTCCGCTTCACGTATCTCGGTTGACTCAAGATGGATGGTAGACGACGAGTTGCTATCACAGGGCTACCGTTTTCTCGTCGAATCGCGCCGGTCCATCCTAGTCTTTAGGTTGCCATATATTGCAACCAAGGCATACCCCTGGTTCTGCTACGCAGAACTTAACCTCTGTGAGCCCAGGAGGATCATCTGCAGCCTCACAGAGGGATACCAAGAGTACCCTCACGTCCGCTCGAAGCCTCGGCCTTCCTAACCCAATTCGTTGGAGCCTCCTTTTTACTCAGACGGACATTCGCTCCTTCCCGTGTTATACTAAGAATTACTACTTAATTTTACTAACTAAGATTTACCACTTAGTTCCCAGAATCGTTGTTTTCTTAACTAAGGTTTACTACTTAGTTCCTTTCTCGTCACATTAGATTGGTTAAGTGTCATTAGTCAATTCAAGCTAACTTAACCCTCTTCATTTATCCTGTTAAACTGGTTAAGTGTTATCGGTAATTCATGTTGACTTAACCCCACCACAAACCAAGTTATATTGGTTAAGTGTTTCTTATTACTTAACCATACCCATTCATCCTGTATTGGTTAAGTGCTCCTTTTTAACTTAACCGTGCCCGTCTGTTTTAACTAGCATGTTATTAATGGTTAAGTATTATCCCTTCATGCTCTAGACTTAACCCTATTCCTTTATCACAATCTGATGGTTAAGTGTTCAGGTTTACTTAACCCTACAGTCTAGCCCAGCTATCATATCAAATTGGCTAAGTGTATTAAATCTTACTTAACCCCAACCTCTAGTCTAGTTAACATGTTAATTTGGCTAAGTGTATTAACTTTACTTAACCCCACCTTCTAGACTAGTTAACATGTTAATTTGGCTAAGTGTTTTCTTAGTTACTTAACCTCTACAAATCTTGTCTTGTTACCATGAGTTTGGTTAAGTGTCCCTATGGACTTAGCCCTCCCATTCTAGCTTAACTGTGTTAAGTGTCTGTATGAACCTAACCCCACCCATCGATTTGGTTATCTTGTTGAATTGTTTAAGTGTCTTAGTTAACTTAACCCTACCATTCTTGCTCTATCTTTAATTAAATCGATTAAAGCCATGACCACTCACATTAGAAAGTTATTGTTGCGAATACTGGATGTGCCGGTTGGTTCCGGGCAGGTTTACATCGCAACTCAGTCGAACCTCGGGTTAGGCATATTCGTGTTTTCTAAGTTCAAAGGGTTTTGATTAATTTTCAAATCAGGTTTTGAAAGTAAACATCCCGTTCGTTGGACCAGTTAGGGATAGCCAGGGAGAGCAGGAAACTTGTATTTTCCAAACCCAAGCCTAGACAATATCCTTTCTGTCACCCTAGAACTTTCTGGTGTTTCATTAAAAGAGATGTCGTTAATAAACCTTTAATTTGTCTAAATTCACATTTCTCATTTAGGACAAATTCTATAAGTAAATCATTCCTAGTTTACTTATTTCCTAATTCCTCTTTTAATGTAAATTGTCAAGATTTATTCTTATGGCCCATTTTCCCCTCTATATCATATTTATGCCTTTTTGGTATGTAAACTATACCAAATTAAGCGTCACTAACCATGATTTTGCTAGACATGACAATTATTCCCAATTACGGCCAATTTCAAATTGATGCCAATATACCTATTATGCCAAATTAGCTAATCCAATTCTGATTTAACATTCTAATTACAGTTCATGTCAAACTAGACTTATTATTCTAGTTCATAATTCATGTAAATGCTAGATTTACAAGTCACTACTAGATTCAAATTACACATCCTATAACTCATGTAAAATTTATCCAATTTGCATATTTATGAACATGCCATAATACTTGTTCCCAATTTATGCCAATTTCCAAGTTAAAACCACGTTTTTAGTAAATTTCATATTTTGCCCAAATCGTATTCCCATCGTTCATATAATCGTGATTCAATCTAGATTATAGATAAATCTAGATTCGTAGAAAATAGGGAATGAACCAAAGATGCTATGCAAAAGATAGACATAATAACTGGCATAAAAAGGGTTGAATAACGACGTAGGTTCGAGAAAATGGGTAGACCTAACTTAATAGGTAAATTCCCAAGGTCTAAAACCAAAGAAAACCAAGAATAGACAGAATAGAGACGTAGGTTCAAGAACATGGGTAGACCTAACTTAATAGGTAAATTCCCAAGGTCTAAAGCCAAAGAGAACCAAGAATAGACAGAATAGAAAATCAGGTTTAGATCCAATTTCGCAGTCACAAAACTTAAGCAGCACTTTCCTAGTCATGAATCACAGTTGTTCTTGCTATGTCATAGGCAATAGTTTATGTTTCCTAATCAAATGTATAGTTTTGTGTTCATAGTCAAGGAAATAATTCTCATAGTCACAGTCACAGTCATAGGCCATGTTCATAGTCATAGGCGATGTTCATAGTCATAGGCAATGTTCATAGTCATAGGTGATGTTCATAGTCATAGGCAAGGCCTAATTGGTCATCGAATCATAACAGTTCTTAATTAGGTCCAAAGATATAGGCACAGATTCGAATAGAGAGAGATTTGGCATATTCTTTTATTCATTTAATTTCATGTCACGAATAGAGAAAGCGTTCATATCTAAAAATAACTGACTTACAGAGATTAGATTAGAATAGAAAGATGGCGATGCTATGATTCGTGCAACGTTGCTCGAAATCGTTTGAGGTAGCCTTTGATTCTCATTCTGAAGCCTTAATCTTGATTCGAACCTCCTCTTGACAACTTGAGCAGCACTTACTCGTCTTGATTTAATTTATATATTACTTATTTATATATTTTCTCAGAGGCAGCATAAGGATAGAAAAGAATTGTGAATAGAGAAGAAGACTAGGGTTGTTTATATAGTGTAGAAGTCAAAGAATCTGGTCAGAAGGGCGTCCGGATACAGAGAAACGAATCAGGTTCAGAAAGCTGGAAAAAGCGGGGGGGGGGGGGTCGACCCCCAGGTCGACTACCCAGTCGACCTGGGTGCCTTGGGCGGGAAAATTCCCGCCCAGCCCAATCTGGGTCTGTTTTTCAATTTCGAACTCGTTTTCTGACCTGTTTTGAAATTTGAACTTCGCTGAATCTTCTAGAGGCCATATCTTCCTCATGCAGACTTCGATTTACGCAAACTCGGACTTGTTTTCATGCAGAATTCCGAGACAAACGCAATAGCGCAGCCCGTTTCCCTTGATTTTGATTTTAACTTTTAATTTTGCCTTGATTCGTGAGTCTTAGTGTTATAGAATTACGGGTTGTTACATTCTCCCCCACTTAAAAGGATTTCGTCCCCGAAATCTCCAAGTTAGGAAGAATGTGTCCTACCATCCAATCACCCATCTACTCAACCATTCAGTCACAGGCATTCATTGTCCTTAAAAGATTTCTAATGCCTTCATGTTCATATGCATAGTGTGTGTATATGTCTTTATCTAATGCAAAATCAGGCGGTCTACTGATTCAGTTGACCTCCTCAATGCGAATCATGTCAGTGCCATGCGTCCAATCATGCATGCAAGCATCCCTAGTTATGTAAATACTACATGCGTGCATAGCCATTCATCCATATGCAACATCCATATGATAACATATCCATTTCAACTTACAAACAAATACATATCTGTAAATGCAATATGAAAGCGTCCGAACTGATCTAGTGCCTAATACGTATGCATATGCATTCACGAGCAACCATTAGCAACCACTTGCAACCACCAACCATAACATGTTTCAAAAACATGTTTACATCCATTTGCTTCTACCTAAGGATCGAAGATACGACCTAGAGGATACACTTTGGAAAGAGAGAAACAATTATGCGTAAAGCTCCTAAACAAAGAAATCAAGGATGCACCCTTAAGGAAAAGGGTATGATGCTAGTATCTAGCCTTCTTGAGCTTTACTCCACTGTATCCTAACTAACTTAACTTCACGATTGTGAAGTTCCTTACCTCCATTTCCAAAATAAACAGATGTCAATCACGGTACCAAGTATATGTACTAAGATGATTAGAGGTCTCCCTCTTATCTGACGTGCCATAACTATAAGGGTCGAAAGGTTACTACGTGCTTTTTAGAGTGCCTTCCACAACTATTCACCTCTCACACAAACCATCCTAGTCGAACTCGACATTCCTCAAGTACAAACCCCAAAGGCCTAAACCAATATCAGACAAGCACCCAAGGAATATCTCCTCCGAATTTAGACGATCTATGTGAGATGATATAAGCAAACTCGATAGCTATTCTCAAATCCCTACTAACCAAAAATAAACTATTCGGACCACCAATTGGATTTGAGACTCTAGTGGGATCCTTTTACTATACAAGTGCTATGGTGCAGAGACTCAGCTATGGAAGTGGGTATGAACAAATGCGAAGCGCTAAAACCGAAAGAGTACGGACAGAAAACTAAACTCTTCCAACAGAACTTTACTGCCTTTCTCCTAGGTATGCTTAGTGGTGAAAGTATGTACTTGCCCTTCTGAAAATCTTATTCCTCATTCTTGCCCTTGTCCTTAATTATATGCCCTATCATACCCTGGTAAAGATACTCCCTCTTGTCTTAGGTTTTATAATTTCTTCCTCATTCGTGAGCTAAATCTACATCCATGAATTCCTCATCCTCTTCCGTGTGTAATCATGTTGACCAACCTCTCGAAAGCTGCCTCCATCGTACAGAAAACCCTATAAGCTTGAAAGAAAACTGGCCGCAGGTGAAACTACTACGGCTATAGATGGAAGTCGGGCATTACTACGCCCTTCGATGAGATTACCTCCCAGAAAGCCAGGAGCCCCAGAGACTCAATAAAGAAGGAGACAAGAATTCAAACAGAGGAAGAGAAGATAGTGCGTATGGCTTTGGGGAATATGCCTTTAAAACAAATCTTTTCTTTTGAAACCGTTTTGAAAATAGTTTTTCAAATCCTTTATCTGATCTGGTAACTTTCAGCTCTGATACCACGTGTAACACCCCACATCTGTTAGTGTCACTCACAAAGGGAATGCACTAAGTTCTGCGGAGCATTTAGGGTAAAAGATGCAGATAAATTACAAGACAGACAGAAATTAAACCGCGGAAAATAAAACTTTACTTTATTGATAAAATAGTTTGTACAATGATTTCTTTACAATATCAGAGTATCATCTCTCTTACAAAATAAAGAAGCATAAAACAACATTTCTATTCCCTAATTTTAGCAAGAGCCAGCCATAGCATCTGAAAAGAGAATCCAAGCAAACTTCGACAAATCTTCAAGCTGGGAAAGAGTGACAGTCCAACTTAACCTAAGCTATACTATTCCCTACTTTACTACCTGGGGGGGAACGGAAGAAAAGAAGACGAAAGAAAAACAGAGTCAGACATAAAGCCTAAGTAAGTTCAGTAACTTCTAGCATGTGAACATGGAACCAACAAAACGACATGAATTAACTGAATACAAGATAACACCATGATGATATGGTTGGCAAGATTAGACAAGAATAACACAAGATATGCTAAGATAAGATTAACTGGATATGCTCTAATACTTTCGCCGCTTCGTTATTTCCTAGTTATACTGGTTTCTATATCTCTGCACCACCCAACTAGTGTCCCAACTAGTAACGACAACGTGATCCCAATCTCTGTAGTTTCCGTTGCCTTCAAGCATACATTTATTATTTGTTATCTAGATCTAATCTAGGGTTTCTATCAAGTGCTTCTAGATTCAACTAGAGTTTACGCTATCTGCTGAACGCTTCTCGGATTCAGGGTTTATGCCACCTAGTTCCACTAGGAATTATGCTACCTGTCGAACGATGCCCCCAAGTTTAGGACACACTACATAGAGTGGTGTATATTCCTATACTTCCCCACGCATGTATCGCGAATCGTTATCGCTTGTCTAGATGCACATGTCCTGTAATGTGCAGTCCGAGTCCTGTGGCAGGGCAAATCAAGGAATACAGAACTTGGTCGGGAGCTTTCAGATATCTGCCGATGCAGATGCTAAGGTCTGTTTTTATTCCAGTGGCTATGGTCCCACTCGACCCCTCCCTCAACTAATGAAAGGCACACCTTGAAAATGAGAACTATACGCCGGCCCCCGGTGCCCTACTATCCTATGGCCATCCTCACCCATAACTAGATAGCAAGTATATGGTCTTTTGGAGTTCTCCGCCTTTCCGCTTCACGTATCTCGGTTGACTCAAGATGGATGGTAGACGACGAGTTTCTATCACAGGGCTACCGTTTTCTCGCCAAATCACGTCGGTCCATCCTAGTCTTTAGGTTGCCGTATATTGCAACCAAGGCATACCCCTGGTTCTTCTACGCAGACCTTAACCTCTGTGAGCCCAGGAGGATCATCTGCAGCCTCACAGAGGGATACCAACAGTACCCTCACGTCCCCTCGAAGCCTCGGGCTTCGTAACCCAATTCGTTGGAGCCTCCTTTTTACTCAGACGGACATTCGCTCCTTCCCGTGTTATACTAAGAATTACTACTTAGTTTTACTAACTAAGATTTACCACTTAGTTCCCAGAATCGTTGTTTTCTTAACTAAGGTTTACTACTTAGTTCCTTTCTCGTCACTTTGGATTGATTAAGTGTCATTAGTCAATTCAAGCTAACTTAACCCTCTTCATTTATCCTGTTAAACTGGTTAAGTGTTATTGGTAATTCATGTTGACTTAACCCCACCACAAACCAAGTTATATTGGTTAAGTATTTCTTATTACTTAACCATACCCATTCATCCTGTATTGGTTAAGTGCTCCTTTTTAACTTAACCGTGCCCGTCTATTTTAACTAGCATGTTATTAATGGTTAAGTATTATCCCTTCATGCTCTAGATTTAACCCTATTCCTTTATCACAATCTGATGGTTAAGTGTTCAGGTTTACTTAACCCTACAGTCTAGCCCAGCTATCATATCAAATTGGCTAAGTGTATTAAATCTTACTTAACCCCAACCTCTAGTCTAGTTAACATGTTAATTTGGCTAAGTGTATTAACTTTACTTAACCCCACCTTCTAGACTAGTTAACATGTTAATTTGGCTAAGTGTTTTCTTAGTTACTTAACCTCTACAAATCTTGTCTTGTTACCATGAGTTTGGTTAAGTGTCCCTATGGACTTAGCTCTCCCATTCTAGCTTAATTGTGTTAAGTGTTTGTATGAACCTAACCCCACCCATCGGTTTGGTTATCTTGTTGAATTGGTTAAGTGTCTTAGTTAACTTAACCCTACCATTCTTGCTCTAGCTTTAATTAAATAGATTAAAGCCGCGACCACTCATATTAGACAGATATTGTTGCGAATACTGGATGTGCCGGTTGGTTCCGGGCAGGTTTACATCGCAACTCAGTCTAACCTCGGGTTAGGCATATTCGTGTTTTCTAAGTTCAAAGGGTTTTGATTAATTTTCAAATCAGGTTTTGAAAGTAACCATCCCGTTCGTCGGACCAGTTAGGGATAGCCAGGGAGAGCAGGAAACTTGTATTTTCTAAACCCAAGCCTAGACACTATCCTCTCTGTCACCCTAGAACTTTCTGGTGTTTCATTAAAAGAGATGTCGTTAATAAACCTTTAATTTGTCTAAATTTACATTTCTCATTTAGGACAAATTCTATAAGTAAATCATTCCTAGTTTACTTATTTCCTAATTCCTCTTTTAATGTAAATTGTTAACATTTATTCTTATGGCCCATTTTCCCCTCTATATCATATTTATGCCTTTTTTGTATGTAAACTATACCAAATCAAGCGTCACTAACCATGATTTTGCTAGACATGACAATTATTCCCAATTATGGCCAATTTCAAATTTATGCCAACATACCTATTATGCCAGATTAGCTAATCCAATTCTGATTTAACATTCTAATTACAGTTCATGTCAAACTAGACTTATTATTCTAGTTCACAATTCATGTAAATGCTAGATTTACAAGTCACTACTAGATTCAAATTACACATCCTATAACTCATGTAAAATTTATCCAATTTGCATATTTATGAACATGCCATAATACATGTTCCCAATTTATGCCAATTTCCAAGTTAAAACCACGTTTTTAGTAAATTTCATATTTTGCCCAAATCGTATTCCCACCGTTCATATAATCGTGATTCAATCTAGATTATAGATAAATCTAGATTCGTAGAAAATAGGGAATGAACCAAAGATGCTATGCAAAAGATAGACATAATAACTGGCATAAAAAGGGTTGAATAACGACTTAGGTTCAAGAACATGGGTAGACCTAACTTAATAGGTAAATTCCCAAGGTCTAAAACCAAAGAAAACCAAGAATAGACAGAATAGAGACGTAGGTTCAAGAACATGAGTAGACCTAACTTAATAGGCAAATTCCCAAGGTCTAAAACCAAAGAAAACCAAGAATAGACAGAATAGAAAATCAGGTTTTGTAACACCCCACCTCCGTTAAGGTCACTCACAAAGGGAATGTCTTAACTTTGGTGGAGCATTTTAGTAAACAGAACAGAAACTTACAAGACAGATAAAACAGTACTTGAAAAATTTTAACTTTATTACAGCGGAAACAGAAATTAATATGGTTACATCCTTTCAATTTCAGAATTCAAGTACAAAATATCAGTCTTGTACAAAAGCCTTCAAAATGCATAGTTTAAAATCATAATCCCCATGGAACGGAAGCTATACAGAGCCAAGCCATACTTTAAGCACTTCAAGCAAAGAGAAATCCGGATCAAGCTAAAGTATTTCCCTCCTTGGATAACCTGGGGGGGGGAAACGGAAGAAAGGAGGCGAAACAACAAGGGTCAGACAAAAAGTCTGGCAAGTCCAGTGACTTTCAGCATATGAACAGATAATAATAATATGATATGAACAAAAAACTGGATGTGAGATAACTATAACAGGTGTAGCAGATATAACAGAAAAACAGAATGATATAAACTATTGTTTTACACTTCTCTGCACTAATACTAGTATAGCAGAATTAGGTGTCACCCTAATGTCTAAATTGAAGCGGGAACGGGTACAGAATACTTTAACAGAAACAGAATGCTAATAATGGGCCTTCACTACCCGATCAGAAACAGACAGAAGCAGAAACAGATTTATCACTACGGAAACAGAATGTAGAATTAGGTGTACACTAGTAATGGGCCTTTACCACCCGAACAGACGGTACCACACAGAAACAGACAGGTGTTACCACCCAACAGAAACAGACGGTACCAACAGAAACGGACAGAACTAAGCGTACCCTAAAACCCTACCCCAAGCGATCGGCTCCCTAATACATAAATATCCTGTGTCGGCCCCACAGTAGGGTGTATCACTCCCTAAAGTGACAACCAATTGGCACAGACCTATTTACAGATGTCACGGCGTCTTACATCCTCAGAGGCAGACCGGGATCCATGCACGCACATGACCCGGTTGGAACGCACCATCGACACCCCTCGCCATTATCAGAATGAACCACTTATAATTAGTTCAGTAAGCGTGCCCGGACCCTACCTACTGTTGGGTCAAAGTTTTGATACCAGAAAGGGTTACTGACTAATATGGGTCCCAAACAACAGATGACACAAGTAATTCCCCTCCTAACCTTGTGTCCCCAGACTAATAGATCTCAGATTAACTTGTTTACAAGTTCAGACATACAGAATTCAGATTTACTAGTTCATAGATTAAGTTAACAAGTTTTCAGACTAACAGATCAGATGTACAGATTTTTCAGATTTGTCTAACTTTGTATTGGGCCTACAGATTCATGGACGGGTTTACTACACCTATTAATCCAGTTGGTTTAACCCTATTTTCCCCCAATACGTTTTAGATGTCATTCTTATCTTAGATTTGCATTAATTAATTATTAATGCCCAGACCTCTCACATTAGGTCGCTAGCTTGTGGCCGCTGGATGGGCCGGGCGGTTCCGGGCAGACTTCTGCCACAAGCCAGACCTAACCTCGTGTCTTAAGCAGGTTATGACTAACTTCTCACATTAGAACCTATTGTTTGCGGCTACTGGATGTGTCGGGCGGTTCCGGGCAGAATTACGCCGCAAACTCATTCTAACCTCGAGTTAGCCATGTTTATCTTTGCGGCCAATTAATTAATAATTTACCATTTATGCGCACGCCCAATATATATACCAATTCAGATTATATCAATAACAGGATGATTATATCAACACAGCAGATAACAGACTTTAGCAGATAACAGATTTTATATGACTTAACGGATTTAACAGATTTAGCAACTTAGCAGATTTTGGCATATAACAGGTTAGGCATTTCAACCGACAAATTTAACAAATTAGGCATTTCAATCTAATTAGCAGTCTAGGCAATATAACAAAACTAGCAGTTTAGGCAACTTGGCAAATTAGCATATTTAGCAAATTTAATATTTCTAAAGGTTCTATTTACATGCCTTGCCTAATCATAAATTGGCCTAAATTCATATGCCTAAATAATTGTCGTGATTCACAATAAGATCATATGCTTCCATGTTTGCATACCTTTACATAGCGCAGAATATGGACATAATTTACCGTATAACATATGTTCCAATTTTTGTTAAACCAACCTTATACAGCAGATTCACATATAAATTATACCAAATATGATCATTAATTACAGTGCATGCCATATATGCAAAATTCCCTATTTAGGTGTAATCACAATAGTAGAGATCCTAATTAATGTAAATCTTTTACACCTACGTTTCCATATCCTTCTTCTTATTAAGTCATGAATCATTATGCAAAATATACCCAACAATCTAAATCATATCTTCTAAAAAAAAATCAAATCTTGACTTTTATATGCATTTTGTCCAAAGTCTCAAATCATATGTAATCATACAATGGTTCCTCTTTTCTTCTATCATAGAATATGCATAGATCCAAATCTAGTTTACAACATATGCTCATCTTTTTTTTCTAATTAATTACAGATCTAAATTACAACATAACTATGCATACAACATATATAAATTATATGTTCATAGTCAAATTTATGCATCCAATCCCAAGTCACATGTCCAATATATTTTATGCCTCAGACCTAAAGTCATACATTCAATTCAGTCTTGTCAAATTTCGCATCATTCATCCCAAAATTTGCGTTCATACGTTCATCTCTTATGAGATTAGGCACAGGCTCGTGGTAGCCTGGCTATAGAAACAGAAAAGAAGAAAAGGGATACAGAACAGTCACAGAAAAACAGATCTGACAGAAGAGAATATATATACAATCTCAGATTCAGAATTAAAAACATATCAAAATTATAATTAACGTTTATAGCGGAAAATAACTGTACTTGCCTTGATTGGATTAAAGAAAGGACTTTAGTTGTTACAGAATTGTTGCAGAAGCTTTTATCTCAAATTTGAATTTAGGATGATGTTGATTGACTTCTAGTTTTGATTCTAGCAGAGTAGCGACGCCATTTTTATTTTTAATTAGAAGAAGAGAGCAATGGAGGCTAGAGAATTGTGTTAGAGACTTAGGTTAGGTAGAGTCTAGGGTCATTTTTATAGAGTTTATGAACTGATTAGGACCATCGATGTTGCTTGGATTGATCGTAGCCATTCATTCGAAAGAGAGACCAATTAGAGCCTGCCACCTAGCCCTAATGACAAAGCATGCTTCTGAAAATCGACCAACATAGATTAGGCCAGCCAGGGTGGACTGGGTTCGACCTGGGTCTGGACCAGGTCGACAGCCCTGTCGACAGCCCTGTCGACCTGGCTAGACCAGGCCGACAGCCCAGTCGACCTGGGTGTCTTAGGCGGGAATTTTACCGCCCTGGCCAATTGGGCCCGATTTTAATTTTAAACTTGTTTTCTGAGCTGTTCAAATTTTAAACTTAATTCAGAAACTTCCGGAGGCTATATCTTCTTCATACGGACTCCGTTTTTCGAAAACTCAGACTCTATTTCGCGTATTTTTCCGAGACGAACGCAATGGCGTATCCCGTTTCCCTTAGTTCTTTGATTTCAAATTAATTATACTTTAATTTGTTAATTCCACAGTTATAGAATACACGGGGTGTTACAGGTTTAGACCCAATTTCGCAGTCACAAAACTTAAGCAGCACTTTCCTAGTCATGAATCACAGTTGTTCTTGTTATGTCATAGGCAATAGTTTATGTTTCCTAATCAAATGTACAGGCTTGTGTTCATAGTCAAGGAAATAATTCTCATAGTCACAGTCACAGTCATAGGCGATGTTCATAGTCATAGGCGATGTTCATAGTCATAGGCAATGTTCATAGTCATAGGCGATGTTCATAGTCATAGGCAAGGCCTAATTGGTCATCGAATCATAACAGATCTTAATTAGGTCCAAAGATATAGGCACAAATTTGAATAGAGAGAGATTTGGCATATTCTTTTATTCCTTTAATTTCATGTCACGAATAGAGAAAGTGTTCATATCAAAAAATAACTGACTTACAGAGATTAGATTAGAATAGAAAGATGGCGATGCTATGATTCGTGCGACGTTGCTCGAAATCGTTTGAGGTAGCCTTTGATTCTCATTCTGAAGCCTTAATCTTGATTCGAACCTCCTCTTGACAACTTGAGCAGCACTTCCTCGTCTTGATTTATTTTATATATTAATTATTTATATATTTTCTCAGAGGCAGCATAAGGATAGAAAAGAATTGTGAATAGAGAAGAAGACTAGGGCTGTTTATATAGTGTAGAAGTCAACGAATCTGGTCAGAAGGGCGTCCGGATACAGAGAAACGAATCAGGTTCAGAAAGCTGGAAAAAGGGGGGGGGGCGACCCCCAGGTCGACTACCCAGTCGACCTGGGTGCCTTGGGTGGGAAAATTCCCGCCCAGCCCTATCTGGGTATGTTTTTGAATTTCGAACTCGTTTTCTGACCTGTTTTGAAATTTGAACTTCGCTGAATCTTCCGGAGGCCATATCTTCCTCATACGGACTCCGATTTACGCAAACTCTGACTCTTTTTCATGTAGAATTCCGAAACGAACGCAATGGCGCAGCCCGTTTCCCTTAATTTTGATTTTAACTTTTAATTTTGCCTTGATTCGTGAATCTTAGTGTTACAGAATTACGGGGTGTTACATAAGAAATGTAAGTAATTTTTTTAGAAAGCCGGCTAAGAAATGTAAGTAATTCTTTTTATAAAAAATCTCAGTGACCTTTATTCTCCATTGGGGTGAGTTGGGGGTCGACCGAGCATGATTTGACCCCCAATGACTCACCCCGTTGGGGATTCCCTAACAATAGGGGTGTAATGTTCTATTCTTTTTTTTTTTGGTAAAAAAGCTTTTATTAAGAACCACGGGAGACAACAAAAATTACAATAACCTCAAATAAGGATGAGTGTATAACTTAGCATGCATATTTACTGTAGTGCATGCATATCTGCTAAGACTAACTAATAATACCATGACTAGGCCAACTAAAAGACAAGAACTCATGAAGTAAAATCAGCCTGGCCTTAAGATATATTCTGTAGGTGCTTTTTTAGTCTCAAATATGACACATTTGATACAATAAGTAAAACAGACCCCGCTGTAACGTAGTTTGAATAAGCTATAAGAATCTCTAAAGAGAGATATTTATACAAATAGGTGCTCGAATATGTATATTTAGGGAATCTTTAAGATGTGTTTAAGGTAACTGAGAGAGAGAGAGAAAGGATAATTAGCTGAGATTCCATGCATCGCCTCCTGGTTGAAACTAAACTACATTCACGAATTCATGCTCCACATAAAAACTAGCTGTCTACCGTCAAGCAACTAAAAAATGAAGAGTTTTCTACCTAAATTACATGATAGATAAATATGATAGTTAACCATACCATGAAGCATGATCATTTATCGTAACTAAATGAAAATTATTTCATCCTCCCATTCAAACATTTGGTCAGCTTGGCAACATGAACACAACATTAACTTTTCATGTTACGTTAAGAGAGACTATTTTTTTGAACTTACACTATTATTTGAACTTGAAGTACAAACATAATATAGCTTATTTGTTGTTTATCCGATAACAATTGGAGCAGATCTCCTAGTGAACTCCTGCGTCATTGAGAGTTTTAGGGCCACATCAACAAGAGGAGCAAGTGCTTCATGTGATTCCCCACCATTTTTTGATGGAACCTTTTCACATTTCTCGATGTAGAGCCTACTATATCAGACCCAATTCCAGAAAAACGTAAAACAAGGTGTAATGTTATCATTGCTTATATTATTTGGCTGTAGAAAATATATAAAACATTATCAGCTCAAACAAAAAGTCTATTGGGTTGGATGCCCATTTTTGATTAATAAGTTGTAACCAGCTATTACTAATTGTAGCATTAGGGCATCTCCAGTGGCTTAAGGATGTAATATTCAGTGTTCTGAATATTACGTCCTTAAGTGATGGATTTTCCCCAGTGGTTCTAGCGCCTAATAATTAGACGCCAGAAGTCTGGCGCCTAATAAGTAGGCACCAGAATATTTTCACCAAAAAGAAAGAAAAATGACCTGTAAAAGAAGAATAACTGACTGGAAAGGAGAAAAACCGAAAGAATATGTGTTCTAGCGCCTAACGATTAGGTGTCAGAATTCTGGCTCCTAATAAATAGGCGCCAGAATTCTGGCGCCTACTTATTAGGCGCCAGAACACACCCATAATGTTCAGGATCCTGAATTGGATCCTGAATATTAGCCTTAATCTTAAGGCTGAATTGCACGAGTGGGGAGAGAATGCTTAATTTTCAAGGTTGAATTGCAACCATGCGAGATGCCCTTAGAAAACCAAGCAAAAGCACCTTGATTCATCATTGCAGCAGTGGAAGAGTACAACCATTGTACTGCTAACAGTGGAAAGGAAAAAGCAAAAGCAAAATGGTTATGTGTTGTATATCGCCATACCTTCAACATTAATATTTCTTTAAAATAGCGGAGATTACATATAGGTTCATCATCCCAAGTGCTCTTTCAAGATCTAAAGTAACATATACCACTTCTTCGCTCATTATATTCCACTTAGGAATGTTTATTTCCCTTAGCAACAATCTTTACATCCTCCTAATATGAGACTTTCAATAGCAGTCCACCAGATAAAAACAACCACCTCGCCACAACTTAGAATCTAATCTCATGTCCAATTCAGAACTAAGTTATAACCACGTTGCATCCACAAATTATATAGGTTCGCATTGTAGTACCTTGGCGTGGCTAAGGCGAACCCCTCCGGTAGATGTGTGCGGTACAGATCGACAACGTAATATTCGGTTGTCTGATTTTCCATTTTTTATTTGATCTGAAAGTTGGGATAAGTGGAGAGAGACCATGCTTTCTTCGCCCAATCCTGAGGAGCAGACGTTTGAAGCAAAAGAAAGCACATATTTTTATTGAGTACATACACTAAACGGGGAAGCGAAGCGAAAGATGAATTCGAGATCATATAAACGACATATATATATCTACTTGCCAATGGCAGTAAAGCGGTGAATTCGAGATCTCGGAAGTATGTGAATTTCAACAGATCGACATTTCCAAAGTAGCGGCCCTGGTTTGCTAAGGTAGAACATGGTTTGAGGGGTGGAAGAGGATTAATTTTGATCTGCAGAAAGGGATTTATTTAGACCATAACCAACAATCCATTATGTTCAGTTATTCTCTCTCTTGTTTTTCAACTGGTCCAACGAGCCGAGCAACCAGAAGGGAGGAAGCAGCCACGAACTAGTCACAGAAGAGTTTACAACGACAAAGAGTTTGCCGTTATAAGATTACAACGGCAAACTCTTTACCATTGTGACATTATAACAGCAAACACTTTGCTGTTATAATGTTATAACGGCAAAGTGTTTGCCGTTATAACCCAAACCCAGAAACCCCTCGGCCAACACCCCTCTTCTTCATTCTCCTTCCCCACATTTCAAACTCGAAAATCCAACATCATCCCCCAATTTTCACCCAAATTTTTCCACCAATTCACCAATCCGTCAGCTTTTAACAAAATTAACTACCGTATTTGAGATATTCGTTCGAAAATATGGCTAGATTACTAAAAAATTTCGACAAAAAATCATGCATGGCGACGATGGTGGCACCGGGGGTAGTGGCGCAGGCGGGAATGGTGCAGGGGGTAGTGGCGCAGGCGGGAGTGGTTCAGGGGTAGTGGCGAACAACCAGTCGCACGGTACGTGCCCGAAATAGAAGACTTGCTTGCAACCGCCGAAACCATGGAGAAACAGGACGTAAAGGCACATGAGGAAGGCGATCGTCGTGGACGCGGCGGTCGTAGGGGCGGACGAGCAGGCAGGGCGCATAGGGGCGTGGGATCGTTTCCGCTAGACAGACCGATCTCGATAGTTTTCTGGATCCGAACCTCAGCGCCGTGAAGCTTACTTTGCTATCAAACTTTCGCATTCTTCCACAAGGCGAAGTACACGTTAGCACGCAGTCGAGTTTGCCTGTAAGTATTTTTAGCATTATTTAAATAATATTTTTTGAGTATTAGACATTGAGCAGATAGTATAACATTTTGTTGAACTGTTGGCAGTCGCGGAATATACGCTCACGTTGTTCGTTAACAACCACACTTAGATATTATCATGCATAGTTGGCGGGTACGGAGGGGGTCGTAGCACTGTTACATGCTTTTGGATTTCATTTTTTTTTTCTAGGTAATATTAATGACCATTAAATGAAACAAGTGGATAATTTATTAGTCCTAGTTTATCTTATTGTGCGCTTTACAATTTTAGGAATAAACCATGTTATAAATGCTGATGTTCAATTGTGTGCGGCCATTGCTCTACGGCGGTACAAAACCACCCACACATTTCACTTTCCTTGTGGTGAGTTAGGACTTACACCGCTTGATTTCTCCATGCTTACTGGTATTAGTATTGGAGTAGATGCTTATCCCGCACTACCTTTTGATGATGGTCGATGGCGTGATCGTGCACTTCTTCATGATCTACTGCCTCATTTTGACGTTTCTGATGCATCGTATCAGGCAGAAGGTGCTATCAGAGTGAGCGCCATCCGTGCGGCCATGGATAGCATACTCACTCAGTACTCTGCTGTTGACGACTTAGAGCTTGCTTGATTATTTGTGTTATACCTTATGGGTAACCTATTCTTTAGTTCTACGAGCAGTAGTTTGCCTATCGGGTTTGTTGCGGTCGCGGCTGAGTTAAATGCCGATGAGGCGATTTTATATTATTGGGGCACACCTATCCTTGCATACCTATACAGATGTCTCGACATGCAGTGCACCATCTCTGATTCTCAGGTTTCTTTGTATGGATTCTGGGAGTTGTTACAGTA
The DNA here is from genome assembly GCA_030737875.1 of Allium sativum. NCBI lineage: Eukaryota > Viridiplantae > Streptophyta > Magnoliopsida > Asparagales > Amaryllidaceae > Allium > Allium sativum. The sequence goes on from CM060926.1 coordinate 330,963,814, forward strand.
CTGGTATTTTGAGTACTCTAGGAACTTTCATTTTGTCACCCGTACTTCAGACCCGTCGACCTTTTTCCCCCGTATATGCTTTTGGACTGCGGACAACCGGGGGTCCAGGGATAATGAGTCACGCCATGTGTATCCAGTTGCCCACAACCAGATCGAGTTGAGGATGTAAAGGGATCAGATTATATGGCATCCATTTGAGCAGAGTACATTAATTGGTCTTGATATCATACAGATTGCTAGGTTGCTTGCCGGACGGAGATTTCCACTTATATCCTATCCCTCGACGGTAGGTGCTTATTGGTTTCTTGGTGAGAGGTGCTGGAGACAGTTGCATGACTTCGACGCTATTCCCGATGATCCACACCAACATACTTATCGGTGTACGATTTACCTGTCGGAGCAGCTAGATATAGCCAGGGCAGCAGGCTGGTGGACGACCGAGAGCTTTGTTATTACCGGGGAGTCATACCTTGCCTTCTGGCATAGATATTTCACCGGGTCTTCAAACACGATTACACATGCAGCATCGATTGATTTAGTAGGGCCATCTGCTATACGACACGGCATACGTCCACCTGTTGTCGAGGATATTACCCAACCCAGCCAGAGTTTTCGTGCCGCTGATCATGTGGCGACTGCCAGTCATTTTGGTTGGACCATGGCAGTGCCCACCATTGGACCAGATCGTTATGTTGACGTGTATCATCCTACGGCCCATCACGATTACCTGGATCCTACACAGATATCATATCATGATCTGTATGATATGCAGATGGGGATTAAGCATACGGGCTACGTAGAGCATAGGAGTAGACTATATTACTATGATGGTGAGCTGCATCGTGTTGCAGAGGAGGCACGACAACATAAGGCGCATTTAGAGACCCAGCTTGAGGCAGAGCGCAAGAGATTTCAGGACTTGCAGATGTATTACCACCATAGGTCTAGTGCTGGGTTGAGTCAGCCTCCAGATGTTGGTGATGATGAGAGACCTCATCGGCGCCGCACACGTGCACGTACACATTCAGATGACTCGGACGACTGACTTACTACCACTTTTATGTACTTTCGCAGTTGTCAGTTGTATGGTCCTATTGTTTGAGTAGACATTCTGCATTTGTTGACTACCACTATTATGTACTTTTGATGTATTACATTTTCCTAGTTGTTAGTTGTATGTTCCTATTGTTTGAGTGAACGTTCTGTATTTGTTCACTACCACTATTATGTACTTTCGATGTATTACGTTTTCACAGTTGTCAGTTGTATGTTCCTACTGTTTGACTAGGCGTTATGTATTTGTTGACTACCACTATTATGTACTTTCGATGTATTTTGTGTACGTTATGATTATGTTTCTGTGTAGAGGCTGTATTTGGTTCTGTGTAGAGACTGTATTTCTGTGTAGAGACTGTTTTTGTGTAGAGCCGGTATGTTCTGTTGTTCTAGTTCCTGTAAGTGTTGTTTGGAATATATTAACGTTTGAATTTGATGTTGAACAAGATTGCCCCTTTCTCCTTTAGAAATGAAAAATTCTTAAATAGCACGCCAACATAATAAGGTTTACAGATAACTCCATATTCTACATACGAACATCAAATTAAATAGACAGTAAAACAACAATAAAATCACAATACCATAAGCCTACTCAATTCCATAGCGGGTCAACCAACTGTAGCGGAGTTTATATGCTTTGTAACCAACAAACTCCTCACCATACTCGAAAAGGTAACGAGAATCATATGTTGCTTGATTTGTTTTAAATATGTTCTCGTCTTCAACAATTTCGATAATCTTTATGTACCGATCTCAAGCGTCTGCAAAATGACGATTAGCCATTTGGATTTCAACCGATGTTCGCCTAGTGGGCCGGGAACGATGGTTGTTATATAGCCTTATGATCATTGCCCATCTTTCTCCATATGTTAAACCCTCTCTAATTTGCATTAGTAACTCATCTCTCTTTTCAACCTCAATATAGAATTTTACGAGGGCCAGCAAATCCTTAGAAGAAAAATCTAGAGTAGGAGAATTCAATGTTTGAGTACTATTACTAGGTCGTTGATTTACTGGAGAAGGACACGGAGCTGTAACCGCTCGATGCTGAATGGCGACATGCACCTCTTCAACTTGTGTATCATGAACTAATCCAACTTCGTTATCGTTCACTAAGTTTCGTTCGTACTCATCATAAATCCTCTGCATTTATTCATCACTTATTTCTGAATCGTCCATGTAACCTATGCATCAGTAGAATAGGTGGAGTTACCAGAAGTACGAATTTTGTTGATAATAAATTACCTTCAAGAAAACAAGAAAATAAATTTTCTCACTTGAGCCTGGAACGGTGCTGCTTGAAGCTATAAAAGGTATGAGATGGATTATCAAATATGGAGTACTTATAAGGGTAACCCTAACTCTTTCAGCAGAGAGAAAAGGATAGAGCGCCTACGGCCAACCGTTACAATTCAACAGAGTTGAATACTCATTATAGAGTTCTCGTGATATTATGTTAGATTCTGTACAATGACCGGTCTCATCATTGCAGCACGAAAAATGGTGCCATCACATGAAATGTTGGCATGTACTATTAATCTCGTGATATTATGTTAGATTCCCTACAATGACTTTTCAGATCACAACAAATGTTGGCAGTTACTATTAATTTCGTATCCTGTTGTCGTTTAATTCGGAAGACACTACTCAATGCAGTTTGCGAACGGTGGAGACGTTTACTGGAATCCCGGCTAAGAATGATGGAGACGCGTCTTTAATGTTTTCTTCTCATTGAATGGTCAAATCATGTCATACACGCATGTGAAAGGGTACAATCTACAGACACGTGACTCATATTAAATTCACAGTGATATTGCAGTATGTAATATTGTTGTATGGCTCAGTGTCAAGTCATTTCATTGACTATATCAGGCTTTGGAAACATTATTCTGATTTGTTTTGTCATAGTGTCAAGTTTGTGTATATGTTAGAGTTTAAAAATAGGGGTCGTCCTCTGGTGCATTAATCATTTCAATTCACGAAGGAGTTAAGAAAAATGGGTCATTCCCAAGTGCCTTACATAACTTAGAAGCTTACATGACCTGACAATTATAACAACTACACCAATTGAGCAATTACAACGACTAGAACAACGACAACTAGAAAAACATAAAGAAATGCCAAACCATAATCATACAAGCTACAATAACTGAGCACACAAGCATCAAATTTAAACATATACACCTACCATGGCCTGGGGAAATAACCATCTCTAGTTTTACCAGCATTAATCTTGCTCAAGCGTCTTATTTTTGCTTGCGTTTCCAGTGCATACTGACGTCCACGTTCGCATATAGGAGGGTCAATCCATTGCTTAAAGCAACAACAATCAATGTCATCAGGATAAATCATGTGGTTGTTGTAGGCTTGACAGCCGAAAAATCGACGACCGACATTTGTTTCGGTCTCGTCAACAACTACAACCGATTCTTGTCCACAATGGCAAATAGGGTTGGATCCAATCGTCCGTAGTGGCTCGGAAACCTTCCCTTCAAGTACAATTTCTTTTCCAGATCTTTGATGAACAGAAGAGGCATCGTCATTTGAATACGGTGAGTATCCGTATTCGTGAGTTGGGTTAAATGATTGCCGGTGTTGGACTGGACGTTGCATGGCATATGATGACGAGTGCGCTTGGGACATGGGTTTCTTGCTTGCAGTTTTTTTGGGTACGCTTGGGTTCAGTTGAAGACATTTTTCTGGTTGTCAAAGATAAAGTTGAGCAGGTGGTCTGGGTGTGTGGAAGAAGGAGGAGGTAGGTTGGTATATAAAGGGAGGGAATGCGACCGTTTAAGAACGCATTTTCCAACGTAGCTACAGGATACAGTGCACAATATACAGTATAAAGCAGACAGTATGCAGTAAACAGTGCACAGTATTCAATAAAAAGTGCATAGTATACAGTATACAGTGCACAGCCCAACATAATCATTACCCGTTGTCAATTTGTTTTCACATTCCGTGTCTTTTGAAAACGGGAAGTGATTTCCTTATGTAGTAGTAACTAAATCTACTCCTATATATAGCTAACATTGCTTCAGTAATACCCGATCCAAACAGACTAAAAATTATATCTCAAATAAGAAAAATGCCAATTTCATATCCATCTTCTTACAATTACATGGGCCTTCTCTCCGGACCATCAAACCCTAATCCGTCCGCACCTAGAGAACCAACAGTGTGGTATATCGAAATGGAAGAGCGACACAATGACGAGGTGCGACAATTAGAACTTGAAGCAGGAATGCATGAAATGGAAATACGACATCAGCAAGACAATCCAAAACGACAACGTGACCGCAGGTCTAACCTTATAATTCCTCATGTTAGAGCCACGGCAGAAGAAGGCGATGTGCAATCTGCAAATATTGTATGCTTTTGTGGTTTTGAAGCACCGCAATTAGTCGTCCATCATGGAAACGACATTGGACGTCAATATTATAATTGTCCAGTACTCACCAACAGATGCGAGTTTGGAAAGTGGATAGATGATCATTTCCCCCGTCGAGCAATTACGTATGCTTTGGAACTAGAGGAAGAAATAAGAAAGCTGCGAAATCAAGTAAACGACCTAAGTAATGCAAATTATCGCCTGCAACATAGGTTAAATTAGGATTTAAATATTTTATGTTATGTACTGTATTGTTACGCATCCTATCACTTGTATCTTTATGCTTTATTTTAGTTGAAAACCTTTACTGAAGTTTCGAACGAAGTATGTAACCCAATAGCTGTGTAACGTTCAGGTTATCTACCATTTGTGTAATTTATCATATTTGTAACTTATTATCACTTATGTAACCTTTGTGTAAGGGTCGTTCCCAGGTGGATTAAACAAGTCAATACAAGTACGAGTTAAAAAATATGGGTCGTTCTGCATTGACTGGTCAAGTCTTACACAGTTCCCATAATGCAGTCATGTTTTATGGCAGAGTGGAGTCCTGTCACTCTTTTTCGAGAGTAGGAATTAAAAACAGGGGTCGTCCTCGGGTGCATTAACTATTTCAATACGCATAAGAGTTAAAAAAATGGTCATCCTCAGGTGCATTAACATTTTCTGTGCAAACTGTTGTCCCTTCTAAGTGCATAGTGTATATTCCTTTCAAATAAATATGATATCACTTTCTGCTTGTTTCACTTTATTAATTCTTCGTTGTATCTTAACAATAAATTTATCATGGATATCACCTACTTTGTCTCTATGTTGGGAATTAACTGTAGCGGGTCAACCAACTATAGCGCATTAACTGGTCACGTCTTGCACAGTTCGCATAGTGCAGTCATGTTTTATGTCACAGTGGAGTCATGTCACTCTTTTTCGAGAGTTTTTGGAATATAGTCCAGTCCTTAGTCCTTTGTCTTGTTTGGGTCGTCCTCGATACACATTATCAATCAAAAGCAGATTCCCTACAGTCATACCAGTGACCAGTTACATCATTATTTTTTTGGGCCTCCTACACAAGCTTTGAAAATCACACAACATAAATCAAAGTGTAGCTAGTGACTGTTCACACCATTATAAATCTTGCAGCTATATATACATATGTTAACTTACTCACAACTTACCGCACTCAAACATCTTCGTTTCCATTCTTAGAGCACATCCTTCTACTAGAACTCACTGAAGATGTCTTCATGGTCAGCATCTACAGATTCCGAGGAACAGGCGTACAAAGACATGAGGCTACAGGAGCTTGAAGACGAATTCCAGTTCCTAAACCAAATGAGACCGCAAACTGAATCGCCGTACGAACAAGTGAACGTTCAACGTCCATATGAAACTCAAGTCCCACCTGTTCAAGTATCATATGAACAAGCGGTCACTCAGTCAATGCAGGAAGCAGAGTTCTTTCATGTACCACTGCACGAACATGTAGTTGATTCCTATCCAGTTCGTTGCTACTGCGGGTACGCGGTTGAAGTTGTGGTTCAAGCAGAGGGCAACAATATAGGTCGGCGCATTCAGCGATGCCCAGCCTTTCCAAATGGTTGCAATTACACGGAATGGATAGACCAGTCTTTGTGTCCTCGGGGAATAGCATATGCTAACAAACTCGAATGAGAGAATAGATGTGTTCGAAGTGATAATGAGCAGTTGCGATTGAACATCATGCGACTTCCGCAAGACTAAACGTAAAATGCATTGTAATCAAGTTTCTAATTCCTACTCCATGCTTTGATTGAGCTAGTTCGCATGTACTATCGTCAGTTGTTGTGACTTTATAAACTATTTTATCTTTATGCTTATTGTTGTATCTCCTTATCCTACTCTACTGTGACAAATGACTCTCATGTAGCGTACATCGTAGCCATGATGGTGAACACTGAAGCCTTGACGTTGTCATTAATATTATATTGGAGATATAATTGATTTCATATCGAGTTTATTATATAAAATGAAGTTTGAATATATGTAGTTTATAATATAATTAAAACGAGCCCGAAACGCCGTGGTAGTTCGTAATTTTAAATACGAACTTTAACTGAATATACCGAAACCGATATAGGTCGGAATTCTGTGAAACAAGAATCATCCAGGTTGATTTGATTAAAATTATCTATTGGGGGGAAAAATTGAGATTTCATGACACAGATTGTTAGTTATGTTCAGTTTAAAATTTTAAACAGTCGCTATGGAATTTCGTTAATAAACGATAACGTTTATTTAATTAAATATAAAGGAATTTCTATATATTTGGATATCGTTTTAAATCGAATTTCTGAATATTGCCAACCATTATTGCCAAACCATTCTTGCCTACTCAAGACAGAGATATTGTTAAAAAATATCGTTAAAAATATGGCTAGAATAATTTGACTACTCAAGGCAGAGATATTATCCAAACCATTATTGCCAACCATTCTTGCCTACAGGTATTGCCAACCATTATTGCTAGGCATTATTGCCAACCTTTCACATCACAACAACTGTCCTAATTGACTACTCAATGACAGAACCATTATTACCCCAACCATTATGTCGGAACCATTATTGCCAAAAAATATGGCTAGAATAATTTGACTACTCAAGGCAGAGATATTATCCAAACCATTATTGCCAACCATTCTTGCATACATGTATTACCATCCATTATTGCCAACCTTTCACATCACAACAACTGGCCGATTTGACTACTCAATGACAGATATATTATGATAACCATCCTTGCTTATATATATCTGTCCTACGTCTACACTCAGGGAGAACAACGAAACTAAATTTTAAAAAAAGCAAGCAATGGATCCAAATCTACACTACCATTACTATGAAGGCATGAATCAAACTGACGATTCCGAACTACAAATGGAGGAAGAGATGGAGTAGGAGCTAGAATAACACGCAATGGTTGGGTATTCCAATTATTTTGCTAAAGGCTCAACGAACAACCGTCGAGGTAGTATGCATGGCCGGATTGACCGACGATATAAGAAAGACTACAAGGATGGACATGAAAGACTAATGAGGGATTACTTCATCGACAATCCAACCTACGATATAACTTTGTTCCGCCGTCGTTATCGTATGAGTCCGACAATTTTCTCAAAAATTTATCTTGAACTTCATCAGTCAAACCCATATTTCACTTATAGACTGAACGGAGCACAAGAAATCGTCCACTTGCCCCACATCAAAATTTCATCGGCGTTGAGGATGTTAAGCTATGGAACATCTGGCGAACAAATGGATGAATATTTCAGAATCGCAGCATCAACAGCAATAGAGTGTTTGAAAGAATTTTGTAAAACAGTTGTTGAACAGTTCAGGAAGGAGTATCTACGGACGCTTGGACCAAACGATATAAGCAGGATACTACGCAGGGGAGAAGCTAGAGGATTTCCAGGTATGATTGGAAGTTTAGATTTCATGCATTGGCCTTGGAAAAAATGCTCAACGGGATGGAAAGGAATTCTCACTGGACATAAGAAAGTGCCATCAATGATCCTTGAAGTAGTAGCAACAGACGATTTATGGGTTTGGCATGCTTTTTTTGGAGTCCTAGGTTCATTGAATGATATAATTTTTTTAAAACAATCATATCTTTTCACAGAACTTGCTAACGGACTGTCAACAGATGTTTCATATAACGTTGGTAATACCGAACACAAAACTGGATACTACCTAATGGATGGAATATACCTAAAGTGGAGAACTTTGATGCAAGGATACAGAGTACCATCAAATGACAAATAAAGTTATTTTACTGAAAAAGTATCTAGCTACATAAAGGACATCGAACGTAGGTTTGGTGTTTTATAAGCCCGATTTCATATTTTATGAAATCCTACTCGTTTTCATGATGCAAGAGTGCTTTCAGAAATCATGTATGCTTGTATAATAATACATAACATGATTGTGGAGTTTGAAAGAGGCGGATATAAGAATCAAAAGTCCAATTATCCTGACATGTTTACGGGGTCAAATGCAAAACCCCATAAAGATGTAAACTCGATAGAAGAATATGTTGATATGGTTCAACACATTGAAGATCAATCTGCGCAGTTCCAATTACGTGACTAGTTGGTGGAACATTTGTGAGTGCATAAAGGAAGGAATGGTCGGAATCATTAGTTGGCACTAGAACTTAACTATGTATCAGTGTGTAGTCGTGTACTATGTATCAGTGTATAGTCGTGTACTATGTATCAGAGTACTATGTATCAAAGTGTAGTTGGGTCAATAAATATGGTTTCCAATCATAATGTAGATTGTATCCTTATTTCAACAACTAGTACATAAATAATAAAAACAGGTCACAATCATAGTACAACTCAACCCAACGTATAAAGCTAGTACAAAAACAACAACTACTACATAAATAATACAAATAGGTCACAATCATATTACAACTCAACCCAACATATATAGCTAGTAGATAAACACCACCCAGTACATAAAAACTACAAACAGTTCACAATCATATTACAACTTAACCCAACATACATAGCTAGTCCTTATACGAGCCATTACCGCTTCCGCTTTCGCTTCCTTTATTTTTTTCTGTACTCTCCAATTTGCTCGTTTACTAGTTCTTGCTGTAGAGGGGAAAGCTTACTAAAGTCACATGTAATCATTTTAATATAATTCCTCTCTCGTAGCATAGCTTTCGTCTCCTCCAGCTTCTCTCGTGCCATTGCTTTCTTCTCCTCCTGCTTATCTCATAGCAAAGCTTGTTTCTCCGTATATGCTTGTTTGCGAAGCTCTCGATCATCTCTAACTGCCTTTTGGAACTCTTCGTCGCTGCGGTTTCTTTGCACCAAAAATTGACCTCTATGCTCTTTTGTCTTCTTAGCTGAATTCACTATTGTTTCCATAAATCTAGATAACTCTGCACCGCGTTACTCCTGCTGAATTGACTTGGCTCCGCCAATAGGTCGTCCGTCACTAGTTCCAAATAAAGAGTTTCTTTCTTGCGAACTCAGGTCACTTCCTGGACTAGAATCAGAGTAGTTCATCCTTCTAGCTTTGTTCTACTGCTCAAACATGAAGTTGTTTGGGTTCTTCCACTTCGGCAAACTGGATAGAAGCTTGAAACAGTCATGAAATTTAAATGGAAGTCCATACTTTTGTTGGTAGGCCTTTCGCGACTCTTCAATCTGTAACATAAAGTCGAAATTGTATGAGTGTATGACATTTCTAACTAATCAACCATAGTATAGTAAGTTATTTTTAAAAGTAATCTATGGTACTTACAACGTCATAAGGTGTAGCACCACTTTGCTGCCTGTTCTGCAAGCTTGTCATTATTGCCAGATAGTTCTGGCATGAGGCATTCATAACTCTATAACCGCCTCTAAGTGATCCCCATATTCTTTTCCTCGCTTCCAACGAATTGTAAAACTCTGCAACTCTTTCCCAAAATTTCTGACCTTTCATATTATTCCCAACAATGATGTCTTGTGAAATGCGTATCCACGATTTAGCAAGTGAAACATACTGCTCGGAAGTAAACTTACATTGTTTTTTTCTTCCATCTGCTGTTGTTCCTTCCCCTTCAGCATGATCATCCTCAATATCTTCTATTCCGGGATCCGGCTTCAATTCAACTTCGGTTTGGTGTCGTTTACTGAAAATGACGCTTAAATACTTCCACTTCGTCTTCTTTTGGTTATATTCGGGACTGATGGGTGTAACGTATTCTTGATTAAATTCTTCAGAATTTGTAACATTCGTATCCTCATTTGCATCTTCCTCCTCGCATCCTCCATTGAAGTTTCAACATTTTCTTTGTTAGTAGGAGAGACATACCCGTACGAAATCTGTCTTTGCAAATTTTGGGTACATTCGCGGTCATGAACCTCGGTCTGTTGCGGAGTTAGATGAGGTTTTTGACTTTGATCGATCTGCATCATCATTGACATATACGACGAATGATCGTCGTACACGCCTACCACGGGCGGTCTTTGGTAATACTGTGGCGGGGCGGTAGAATGGATGGGAGGAAAGTTAGGAGGAGCGACCGGTTGGAACGGTGGTCGGTATGGATAATTTGAATATGGCGAGTAGCCATATTCGTGAGATAGCTGCAACGATTGCTGTTGTTGGACTGAACGTTGCATGGCATATGATGACGAGTGCGGTTTGGACATGGGTTTCTTAACTGAAGTTTTTTTTCCAGCTCGCTTGGGTGTAGAAGAAGTCATTTTTTGATGTTGAAGAGGTTGAAGTTGAGAAGGTGGAGTGGTTGTGTGGAAGAGGAAGGAGATATGTTTGTATATAGGGGAGGATATGCACTAGCCGTTGGAGCACAACGACTATGTAATACAACGGCAAAGTGTTTGCCGTTATAAGTTTATAACGGCAAACTCTTTGCAATTATAAGTTTATAACGGCAAAGAGTTTGTTGTTATAAACTTATAACGGCAAACCCTTTGCCGTTATATCCACCAACCCTTTTCCAGTGCACCAGCCACGAACGAGCTCCAAACCAGCCACAGACTAGCCACGGATGACTGAACAAGCCACACCTGGTCGCTCCGTGGCTTGTTTAGTAATTGAACAAGCTATTGTTGGTTGTGCTCTTAGCACAGGGGAGATGAGGAGGCTCGTGTGAGGGAGTCAAAATATAGCACGCGAGTTGCTTTGGAGCCAACTTTTTCACTATTCCCGCCTGAGTTTTCAACAACCGACAATCAATTTTTTTTTGGGATCATAGAATAAGGTTTATAAAAGTGAATATTATACGTTATTATTAGTAAGTGAATATTTATATTAAATATAATATGAATTTCATGAAAACAAATTTTACTAAAGTACTAACTATTACTTCTTAATTATTATTACTTTTTATTTCCAAGTTATAATTGAATATTAATTATTAAAAGTTAATTATCATGTATATATTATGAATTATGAATTATTAATTATTTAATACTAATTACTACGAACTAATTACTATTTATTAATTATTACCTATTTGTAAGGTTATTACTAGAAATAAAGTATTAATTATTCTAAGTTTAACTAATTAATTATTAATTACAGGATATAAGTTTATTACAGCTGGCAAAGTAGGAAAGTTGTAATAAACAACTATTAAAACTAGCAAAACAATTAAGTTGCTAAAAATAAGTTTATTACAACTTTTTGAAAAAAAAAATTAAAAAAACCCTTTAATACAACTGTCATTTTCTGATAGTTGAAATATGATATTTTTGTTCCAGTGTTATAGTGTAACACCCCATATTTTTATACATAGAAATTATAAAAGATAAAAATATAAGTATAAATTAATTAAATATTCAGAATTAGGTAAAAAAGACTTTATAGTTGCGACTGTTACAAAATTTTGGTTCAGATGGACCCTTGGTTTGCATAAATCGGATTAAATATGAAGAAGTTATGCATATATGAAGATTGAATTAAAAACGATGCAAAATATATACTATAAAATAAATAATACCGTGCAGAAGAAGCAACGGTAAGTGGGTGACCCGCCCATAACTAGGTCGACCCCTTGGTCGACCTGTGCCTAAGGCAGGTCGACCCTAGGGTCGACACAATGTATAGGTTGGTCGACCCACCTGCATGGTGGCAGAATTCCATCATCTGTATTTGGATTGTTTTCTTCACAACTTTCATACGCAGACTCAGCCTGAGGTGTACGGTTGGATTTATAAACCTAAAATCTAAGGGTTTAAAATTATCCTAGCTAATCTATAAATAGGCTTGCACCTCCATTTTTTTTTCCAACACACAAACGTTCTTCATTCTTCTTCCTCCAAACCATTTCTGATTAAAAATAAGAAGATGTTGAGGTGCTTCCTAAATGTAGATTAAAGTGGATAATTCTAATCATTCTATAACAACAATATAAAAAGGTCTTTTCTAAATTACAATCAAATCACTGTGAGTTCTAGTCATTTTCAGATTTGACAATTAAACAATACTCTGACAGAAAATAAATCTGAATATGAGATTATACAATAGTTATATGTTTATAAATTATTGTTTTACTGTCAATTATTTTTATTCAGTTTCTCAGTTATTATCTGTCACACGTATATCCTTATTATCCCCTTTTATGTCTTAGCTTTATTTGCAGTCTTATGCCTATTTATTCAGTTTATATATATTCTGAATTGGATTTGAATTTTCTCCTTTTCCTTTTTATTTTGCACTATATATAGTCCATCAAATGCAAGGCTATTCACGGTTAGAATTACATAAAATTGGGTTAAATTAGAATAACTTAAAATGGTAGTGAAAAGGAAAATTAGGCATATTGAAACATGAAATCCAATAACTGTATAGTTGGGATAAAATAATGTGAATAAATTAAACTTAATTTAAACATTAAGCCGAACATGTTGTGAGGATCAGATGTAATTAAGTAAAATAGGTAACTTAATTAACATATACATCTGAGCAGGTGCTTGTTTTGGGGAAGGGGTTGTACACAAAATAACATTTATATGAAATGTCATTTACAACCATGCTTATTAATAAACTTAAACCTACTAAGTTATTACTTGTTAATTAATAAGCTAAGAGGTTCCACGTCTTGCTGTTGGTATCCGATTTTAGGACTATTAAAATCCTAGTTTGGTGGCACAAGCCTGGGGGTAGCTTGCGTCTATCTTGTTGTGTGGAACCCGTATTAGTCAGTATCCCTATTAGTATCTTAGAGAGAAGCCTCGCACTAGGTAGGGGCCAGGGCACACTTTATTGATCTGGATTGTAAGAGGTTCATAGGTAGAAGGTGGGTATGGACGCATTCCGATGGAGTTATGAGCGAACCTGAATTCGATGAGGGAAACTAAGATGTTGTAACACTAACAAATAGGTTTGTGTCTTACAGTTGACGAGTTAGGGACGGATACCCCCTACTGCCGTAGGAGGCACAAGATATTTGCGTAGTAGGGGTCCGATCGCATGGGTAAAAATTAGGGTAACACCTAATCATGATATTCTAGTAAGTCGTGCAGTAACTCGATGCTTGGGATATGAATGAGAAGCGTATATGATCTTTACCTTACCTTGTTATCTCGTAATCATGTTATCTCATTTACTTCGTACTTGTCTATTTTACTATAGTTTCATGTTCAACATTATTTACCTATCTTGATACTTCTTTCTTATCCTATTATTGCTGAAAATCACTGGAACTCGCCAGACTTTATATCTGACCTTTTTTTTTTCCTTCCCTCTCTTTCATCTCCCTCCTTAGGTTTTCAGAGTGGTGGTCGACAGTAGCGGTGATCGTGATTTTGTCTTGCTTGGACTTGGATTGCTTTCACTTCCATGTATTTCTTCAGTTTATTTATCTATGATTATTGTTGTGACATTCGAGGGATATTATTTATGGTTTTTGTGCTATGGTATTATTGAGACAGATGTTTATGGTTTTTACATTTATGGTTCATTTGAAAATGTAATGGCATGTTTTGATTTGAAATAAAAAATTAAAATATTCCTCTGCATTTTACATTCTATATTGTTTAATTAGTCTCTGTATAATTCTTGTGCTTCATGAAACTTAATGCATCCTTATATGGTTGATATTAAGGGACGTGGAGTGTCACATTTGGTATCAGAGCCTAAGGTTACAAGATCAGTGGAAAAGTTTTTGAAAAAGTGCCAATTTTTCAAAAATATATCCCCTCAAGTAATTTAACAATATTCCTTCGTTCTCTTTCTAAATCCTTGTTTCTTCCTTTTTCAGCATGTCTGGGGCTCCTAACCTTCCCGAGGGCTTAGAGGCTACGACACCTGCCGAAGTACAAGGCCATGCCCCACCCCTAGCTGCAGCCGCAGTAGCTCCACCCAATCCTGTAGTCAACTTCTGTAACCTTTGTAAGGATTTCTTTGCAATGGGAGACAAGCCGTTTTGTGGTACTGAGAGTTTTTTGGAAGCATGCAATTGGCTTAGGGAGACGGTGAATGTATTTGACTTGTTGAAGCTCGATTATAGGAGAAAAATTCAGTTGGTCGCTTGCGAACTAAAGGACGAAGCATCGTATTGGTGGGAGGTGATTCCGGATAGACAATGGTGGCTACTTGGGATGAATTTAAAACTAGATTAAAGATGAGATTCTTATCGCAAGCGGAGGAAGGAATGCAAATGGAGAGGTTCTTGAATTTGAAACAAGGAAGCATGATAATAAAGGAATACATTAACAGCTTTAATCAACTAGCGAGATTTAGGTTGGAATTGGTAAACACTCCTCATTAAAAGGCTTTAAGCTTCACAAAAGGATTGAACCAACTGCGTAGAGATTTAGCACTGACGCATGTACTGATGGGGCGACATTCGAGAGGCTTGTTGATATGGATTTGATGCACGAGGATGGTAAAGAAGAAAAGAAAGAGGTTAAGACTAAGGAGGAAAAACCCAAGGCTGAGTAAAAGAAGTGGTAGCCCAAGAAGAGCATAGCAAAGAAGGGAGGAAAGCTCGATAAGGCTCGGATCAAGTTAGAGGTTGAATGCCATAGTTGTGGGAATTTGGGGCACTTCATGAGAGCTTGTAAGAAGACGAAGAATTCTTGTTTCACTTATAGTCAAGTTGAGCATTTTACAAAACAAAGCCCAAACAAACAAGCACAGAAGGCTTTATCGTCTGAAGGACAAGTTCATGCTCTAGAAGCTGGTGGACGGATTGTGGTAGGAAAGTCACCGTGGAAGGTTTGATTTCTCTTTTTGACTATCCTATTAGAACTCTCTTTGACTCTGGTGCTTCTCATTCATTCATATCCAACTTAATGGTAGATAATCTGCACCTAGACACTTATGTTGTTTCTGATCTGATTGTAGTCTCAAACCCCATAGGAGGATCAAATTATTTACCTATGATATGTAGGGATTTGAGAATTTCTGTTATTGGCATCGAATTAGAATGCGATTCATATAATCTTGGCTTTATGGGTTACAGATTAATTCTAGGAATGGATTAGCTAGCCATGTATGGTGTTATTCTTGATTGTGAGCGAAGAGTTATTAGACTTCTAACATGCTAAGGTAGAACTCTCGAAATTTTGTCATGACCCACGGGGGTCAGTTATGCTTAGTTCCCAAGATTCTCTTGATGCTTCCGTTGACTATCTTCTATCAGTACCTATAGTTAGTAGTTTTCTGGACATGTTTGATGAGGTTAAGGGATTACCACCTAGACGAGAGATAGATTTCTGGATTTACTTGGTGGAGAATGTGAAATCAGTCGCTTTACTAGTGCACCACATGGCTCCCACGGAGAGGAGGGAGCTTAGCAAGTAAGTAGGTGAGTTATCTGAGAAATGATTCATTAGACGGAGTATTTCTGAGTGGGGAGCTCCAGTCGTCTTTGCAACCAAGGCAGACAACTCTCTCCGTCTATGCGTGGACTATAGAGAGTTAAATAAACTCACCAAAAAGAATAGACACCCACTTCCGAGGATTGATGACATGTTTGACCAGCTAGAAGGCACTTCGGTTTTCTCACAATTGGATCTAGCTATGGGATTTCATCAGCTTAGGGTAGCGCGTGATAGTATTGGCAAGACAACTTTCAGAACTTCAGACAGTTTCTTTGAGTGGTTGATTAGGCCTTTTGGGCTAACCAATGCACCTGCATACTTCGTGGATTTAATGAGTCAGGTATTTAGGGAGTATTTGAACAAGTTCGTGGCGGGTTTCATGGATGACAATTTTGTTTTCTCAAGGCGTGAGGAAGAGAATGCTAGACGCTTATAGGAGGCTCTCTGTACTCTTAGATCGCATCATCTCAAGGCTAAATTTTTTAAGTGTCATTTCTCGAGAATGGAAGCAAGGTTCCTAGGGCCTGTAGTCTCTAAGAATGGAATAGCGATGGACCCCGCTAAAGTTGTCACGGTCCAAGATTGGAAAGCCCTTAAGAATGCGATGGAGGTAAGGAGTTTCCTTGGATTGGCAGGTTATTATAGAAAGTTCATTAAGGACTTTGCACGGATATCAGCTCAGCTTACCCACCTGACGGAGAAGAACTTGACTTTTGCATGGAGCATTGATTGCGAAGATGTATTTCATAGATTGAAGAGGGCTCTGACACCAGCCTCTTTTCTAACTCTTCCTGATGGTAGCAAGGTGTTTACAGTCTACACGGATGCTTGTGGCATGGGGTTAAGTGTCGTGTTGATGCAAGAAGGTAGGGTGGTCTGCTATGGAAGTAGGTAGTTGAGATTTCATGAGAAGAACTGCCCCACCCACGACTTGGAGTTAGTAGCAATAGTATTCGCACTTAAGTCTTGGAGAAACTATATACTTGAAGAGAGATTTGAGCTTTATACGGATCACATGTCGCTCAAATATTTTTTCTCGTAGATGGATCTCAATTTAAGGCAGTAGTAGCGATGGATGGTGTTCCTTACATCCTATGATATTGAGATGTCTTATACCCTAGGCAATGGTAATGTAGTTGCAGATGCACTGAGTAGGAAAAGGATGACTTAATTCCTTTGTTCGCATAAAGAAAAAGCTTGGAGTTCATCCGACCTTTGATTTTACGCCATCTACGGATTTCATGCTTGGTTTGTTGGCATCATTGGAGGTGCGACCTACTCTTATGTAGGGCGTTGGATCCACGCAACGAGAGGATCAGTAATTAGTAGACATCTTGGATAGACTCGATAGAGGGGAAGCCTCTAGTCACCTAGCTAGATATATTGTGGACAAGAAAGGGTGGCTAAGACGAGACAAAAGGTTGTGTGTTCCCAGAGTTGGAGATTTACTGAGTTCAGTTCTCAAGGAGACTCATCGCTCTTGGATAACTATCCATCCGGGTGGCGACAAGATGTATCGAGATACGAAACGAATTTTTCACTGGATTGGCATGAAGAAAGATGTGGCACAATTCATAGCCCGATGTTTGACTTGTCAATAAGTTAAGGTTGAATAAAGGAAACTTGGCGGATTGCTTCAGCCCTTGGATATCCTATAGTGGAAATGGAAGAGTGTCTCTATGGACTTTATTGATGGGCTTCCCTGATCAAGGAAGGGTAGCATGAGCATACGGGTGATAGTCAATAGGCTTACTTAGAGCGCTCACTTTATTCAAGTCAAGAGCTCACTTTATTCTAGTTAAGAGCAAGAGGATGGCGGCTTGGCTAGCATCAGTATACCATAAAGATATCATCCGACTTCATAAGGTACCTTCCAGTATAGTAAGTGACCGTGACCCCATCTTTACAAGTGAATTTTGGAGAAGCTTGCAAGAGGCACTAGGTACACACTCAACACTTACCACAATTTATCACCCTCAGACGGATGGACAGACTGAGAGGGTCAATAGGGTTCTTGAGGATTTATTGAGACTGTATATCCTTGATTTCGGAGGGACTTGGGAGGAGCATCTCCCATTAGTTGAGTTCGCCTATAATAACAGTTACCAATCAAGCGTAGGGATGACGCCCTTTGAAGCACTTTATGAACGACCCTGCAGGTCACCTGACATGTTGGTGGGAGTCTACGGACAGACTTCTACTTGTACCAGAGATGATTAGAGAGACTTCTGAGAAGATAGACCTTATTCGAAGAAGGATGAACGCAACTCAAGATAGGCAGAAGTCATATGCCGATAAGAGAAGGGCTGACTTGGAATTCGAGGTAGGAGATATGGTCTTTATCAAAATATCACCTTTGAGGAACGTAGTTCGATTTGGCTAGGTAGGGAAATTGGCATCAAGATTCGTAGGATCATTTCCCATAGTTGAGAGGATAGGCTAAATAGCCTACAGCGTAAGACTACCAAAGAGGTTGGCGGGATTTCATGACGTGTTCTATGTTTCTCATTTGAGGAAATGTCTACATGATTCAGCGGGGGTAGTAGATCCAAGTATGCTTGAGGATGTTGATGTCGAGAAGGAGGCTTCGGTTCGGAAAGTTCCCACCCATATTGTTGGATCGTGGTTAAGAGACTACGTAACAAAGAGATTAAGTTAGTAAAGAAGCAATGGGGAGAAGATGGAGACCATGCAACATGGGAACCCAAAGACATGATTCACACTTCTTACCCTTTTCTCTTTGATAGTATGTTCTTGATTTCCTTTCTAAGCTTTTGAGTTTGAATTTGTTTACCCTTATCGTTTGAATCATCGATCCTTAGTGTAGAAACATATGTTTGAAAACATGTGTTTGAGACATGTTATGTTTTTTGATTGCAAGTGGATGCAAGTGTTAGCTAGTGGATGCATATACACACAAATTAGGCACTAGATCAGCTCAAACACTTACATATTTCATATGGATGTGTGCCCATTTTTTTAAATTTTTAATTGATGAAATGGTTGAATCAACACATGGTTATTGCATTTTGGTGAATGATTGTGCACACATATAGAATTTATATATACTATTACGATTATTTTGGATACATATTGGATACAAGGCACCGACATATATTGCATTAAGGAGGTCAACTGAATCAGTCGACCACCTGATTTTCACATTAGTGTAGGGACATATACACATAGAACCTTTGCATATGTTCATACAAAGCATTAGACATTCTAAGGACAATGGATGCATGTGGATGATGGATGAGTAGATGGGTGCAGGTTTTAAGTAATAACATTCTTCTTAACTTAAAGATTTCGGGGATGAAATCCTATAAGAAGGGCAGAATGTAATACCCCATATTTTTATACACAGAAATTATATAAGATAATAAAATAAATATAAATTAATTAAATATTCAAAACTAGGTAAAACAGAATTTAGCTTTGTGACCGTTACAAAATTTTGGTTTATATAGACTCTTGGTTTACGTAAATCGGATTAAATATGAAGAAGTTATGCATATAAGAAGATTGAACTAAAAACATTGTAAAATATATATTATAAAATAAATAATATAGCGCAGAAGAAGCAACGGTAAGTGAGTGGCCTGCCCATAAATGGGTCGACCCCATGGTTGACTGATGGTCTATGGCAGGTCAACCCTAGGGTCGACACAGTGTATAGGTGGGTCAACCCACCTGCATGCAAGCAGAAATCCTGCACTATATCTTGACTAGCTTTTTCTTCACAACATTCATATGTTGACTCATCCTGAGGTGTACAATTGGATATATAAACCTAAAACCTAAGGGTTTAGAATTATCCTAGCTAATCTATAAATAGGGTAGCAGCTCCATTGTTTTTCTACACACAAACATTATTCATTCTTCTTCCTCCAAACCATTACTGAATAAAAGTAAGAAGATGTTGAGGTCCTGCCTAAACGTAGATTAAAGTGGATAATTCTAATATTTCTACAACAATAATATAAAAGAGATCCTTTTTAGATTACAATCAAATCACTGTGAGTTCTAGTCATTTTCGGATTTGATAATTAAACAGCATTCTAACAGTAAATAAATATGAATCTGAGATTATACAATAGTTATATGTTTATATGTTATTGTTTTAATGTCAATTATCTATCAGTTTTTAAGTTATTATTTGTCACATGTATACCCTTATTATCCCCTTTTCTGTCTTAGCTTTATTCATAGTCTTATGCCTATTTATTTAGTTTATATATATTTTGAATTGGATCTGTATTTCCACCTTTTCCTTTTTATTTTGCGTTATACCTAGGCCATTAAATCCATGGTCAATTCGCTATTAGAATCGCGTAAAATTGGGTTAAATCAAAATAACTTAAAATAATAGTAAAAAGGAGAATTAGGCACATTGAAACATGAAATCCAATGACTGTATAATTGGGATAATATGCAAAACGTGTTAATCTTAATTGGTTAAACTTAATTTAAACATGAAGTAGAACATGTTGTGAGGATCAGATGTAATTAAGAAAAATAGGTAACTTAATATACATATGCATCTGAGCAGGTGCTTATTTTGGGGTGAGGTTGTACATAGAATAACATTTATAGGAAATGTCATTTTCAACCGTGCTTATTAATAAACTTAAACCCGCTAAGTTATTACTTGTTAATTAATAAGCTAGAGGTCCCACGTCTTGCTGTTAGTACCTGGTTTTGGACTCTCAAAATCCTAGTTTGGAGGCACAAGCCTAGGGGTGGCTTGCGTCAATCTTGCTATGTGGAATCCGTATCTGTCGATGTCCTTATTAGTATCTTAGAGAGGGGCCTCGCACTAGGTAGGGGTCAGGGCACACTTTACTGATCTGGATTGTGAGAGGTTCAAAGGTGGAAGGTGGGTACGGGCACATTCTGGCGGAGTCATGAGCGTACCTGAGTCCGATGAGGGAAACTAAGACGCTGTAACACCAGTGAATAGGTCTGTGTCTTATAGTTGATAGGTTAGAGACTGATACCCCTACTGCCGTAGCTGGCACAAGATATTTGCGTAGTAGGGAGCCAATCCCATAGGTAGTAATTAGGGTAACACATAATCATGATATTCTAGTAAGTGGCGCTATAACTCGATTCTTGGCATATGAATGAGAAGCGTATATGATCTTTACCTTACCTTGTTACCGTGTTATCTCGAAATCATGTTATCTCATTTACTTTGTACTTGTCTATTTTACTATAGTTTCATGTTCAACATTATTTACCTGCCTTGATACTTCTATCTTATCCTATTGCAGAAAATCACTGGAACTCACCAAACTTTACGTCTGACCTATTTTGTTTTCTCTTTCTTATTTTCCCCCCTCAGGGTCTCAGAGTGCCGGTGCACAGTAGCAGTGATCGTGATTCTTTCTTGCTTGGACTTGGATTGGTTTCACTTCCATGATTTCTTCAGTTTATTTATCTATGATTATTGTTGTGACATTTGAGTGATATCATTTATGGTTTTTGCACTCTGATATTATTGAGACAGATGTTTGTGGTTTTGACATTAATGGTTCATTTGAAAATGTAATGACATGTTTTGATTTGAAATAAAAAGTTGAAATTTTCTGCTGCATTTTACATTCTCTCTTGTTTAATTAGTCTCTATACTATTATTGCGCTTCATGAAACTTAATGCATCCTCATATGGGTGACATTAAGGGACGTGAGGTGTCACATATAGAGACACATCTCAATTAGAACCAAATCGGTTCCCATCCAACTCCCATTTAATTTGTTAATTAAAAAACTTAACTTTGTTACATACTTTTCAAATCCCAAACATCGTAAAATCCTCATTTTAATCCTTTAGTTATGTTTGCAAAACATTTGAATATCATCGGTTGTATCAAAACCTTTTAGTTCAGTCCGTTCCAAAAAGCGTCGCCAATAACATTGCAAAAACATCTCATTTTCAGAAAATAGCTTTTTTAACTTTTTAAAACTTATTATATTAAATCTGAATCACTTTCAAATCATTTATTAAGATTTATCATACTTTCTTTCTATTTATAATAATTAAAAAATAGCTCATTTTATTAAATCCAATTTCGGGCCCTAAACTACACTAGCGTTGTTTTTATTCGAATTTGATTTGAACTTACTTCTAAATCTATCCGTTGGATTATAAAACTTTTCCTTGAATTTGAAAGCCCTTTTCATTTCAAACCAAACGTTTTTCGTTTCGGGAAAATCCGACTGTCGAATCTCCCAGTACGTCAATTTGAATTTAGCAGTCGAAATTCACGAACTGCCGCAGCACGACTAGTACTATTCAGACCAAACTTCGACTTTTAAAATCAAATTGAATTTCTTTCTAAATTATTTATTAATTATATAAAACTTATATAATTATTTTTGGAAACTGTACTTCCAATATTTAACTTTAAATTCAAATATTCCATTGTTTAAATATTATAATATTATATAAATTATTAAAATAATATTATTTTCAAACTTCATCTTTTGAAATCTAAACTTTCCTGAAGCCTATTATAAAAATAAACAAGACAGTTTGGATAATAAAATCGAGTTAAAACATTTTCTGGATATCCAAACTGAAATTCATTTTTTGAAGTTACTACTTATTTTCATTTTCGAATTTGAACATGCCTTTATTACTTGAAAACTTGTTCAAATATAATTTCCACCTTTATGAAAACTATTCGTAATTAGTTGAATTATATTTCCAAACTATTTCAGATTATAAATTCAAACTTTTATTTTTCACTTATTATTTAATGGAATAAAACTCAATCAATTACCATATAATCCAACTTATATGGATTTAACACATCAATAACATCCATTAATGGTCATTAACACCCATTAACTTCCAATTATCACATAATTGCGTTATTAAAATAAGCGTTAAGGTCATTAACCCTTAATATTTCAATTCACTTTAACTAAATTAATGACCATTGTTAATAATTTATTTGCTATTATTAGCAAATCCAATTTTGTCCAATTTATGTCAACATACATCACATCAAGTTGTCAATCAATGTCACATCAAAATTTATTGATGTAACTATTCATCCATAACAAAACAATCACGTTATCAACCAAACTAACCGATCATTCATTTATGGTTTAACTTCATAATCATTAGAGTATTCACTTTAATTACTAAACTACTAAGTGATTAACTTTTCTAATTTTCATTAATATTATTAAATCCAAATTTACTTAACAAACTAGAAATTACTTTTCATAACATAATTAACTACACTAACTACAAAAGTTAACCAAACGTGAGCAAAGTGTGCTCTCCATAGCTTATCCACTCCACCAAACTTTAAGTGTAGGATTCTCTAACTTCTCTACGACTTCGGATCTCACTTAGTGATCAAGTCAACACCTTTTCTACTTCAAACGCTTTACGGATACTACATATGCTTACATATATATTTTTAACTTGTATTTAACAGAATAAATGTGAGATTTTTAATGGTTTAAGGGAGGCTATGGGATTGTAGGGTCCACAGCCAAAGTGGAATCTGCTGTGTGGCGCATGGCGCATGCTGTGTGGGGACCGAGGAGAGAGGTGGTGCTGGTAGAGAGGAGGTAGAGGTGCTTAGGAGGTGTTAAATGGTGTAAAGGTGGTATTTTTTAGAGTTTTAGAGGAGAAAGAAGGGAACTTTGGCTATGAGGGCCCACGTGTCGAGGTGGCGACATTGTTAGGCTGGTGTCGGGGTGGGGAGCTACTGGTAGGGGTGGCGTTTTGAGGTGGGGGGTTTGGGTAGAGGAAGAAGGAGAGAAAGAAAATAAAGAAAAGATGGAATCATTATTTATCTAAGCTAATTACTTAGGAGGGAGGCAGCTAATTAGGAGATGACATTTGGAGGGGAGAGAGGGTGAGGTTTCAAAGGAGAAGGGAGTTTAGTAAGTTCTGTAGGAGTGATTTTGATTTGTTTAATGTCATGTTTAACTAAACGACATTTATACGTTTTCAACTCAAACAATCAAACCATAAGTCTGATTGATACGAAATTTGAAATCATACTATATTTCACAGTTACAGATCCAGTGAAATTAGTCTCCTCAAATTTTGTGACTGTTTGCAAAATGGCATATTTCTGTGCTATTATTAAATTTCAATCAATTTTTTGACATGCGTTTATATCGCTAACGCCCACATGCTAACTCCGATTGACACGAAATTTGAAACCTTATCATATTTTAATGCTTCGGATCCAATGAAACAAGTTTCAACAAATCCGAGATCATTTGCAAAATATCTATTCTTAGGCCATTAAAATAATATTAAATTATCGAATTTAATATATTTACTTTTAAATCAATTTTAAAAGTTCACTAACCTTATTTTAACTTTAGTAAAACATAAAACAAAGGTAGAATTCATTTTCCATAATTTTTCAAGCCTAGATTCAATATTTAACGAAATTTGAAATTCGACTAGACTTATCCATTTAATTTTTTCAAAATATATTTAAATCCATATTTTAAAGTGATTAAATATATGGGTTGTTATAGTAGGATTCTACCAGTTACACTCTCAGACTCATGGTAACGCATTGCAACTACCACCCTCATCTCGGACAATACTCCTATAATAAAATGTGCACCCAAATCAAATAATAAAGTAATAGAGATGATATCGAAGAAGTGTATCCGATAGGAGAAGTAACGTCAATTAGTCATGGTATTGCTCTAGTTTTAGCCATTTTTATTATGACCAAGATCAAGGCTATCCATCATCGTTCCCTTACCTCATTCCATAAGCATTTGCCAAACCACCCTACTCCATTCTGGATTCTTCACCACGTACATAGTTGTTAGAGTGGTATTAGTATTGAAAGAGAGTATGTTGATACTGACTCCGACATCTTTAACAACTATACGCTTATTTCACACCATAGTCATTTATATTTAAAATCATATTTAAACATCATAAATCAATTAACTTCAGGTATTGATTTTTTTTATAATCATTTACTCAAAGCAATTAAGTATTAGATTCATTTCCAAATTTCATATCATCAAACGGTTCATTATCAAGTTCAAATCTTGATTTTATATTTCTATTTTATAATATCATCGTTGATCGAAATCTTTATCTTAAATCAATTCAGACTTAATAGCTCGGACTGTAAATAGATTATATTTAAATAGAAAATAAAATTTTAAAAATAGTTTAATTTATAAAAGTTAATATATATATATTTAATTTAATATAAAAGAGTTTTATTAAAGAATATTTTTATTAAAATTAGTTATAAATTATTTATAGTATAAATATATAAATTTAGCTTTATTAAAATAGTTACAAAATTATAATAGACAAAGTAATTTAAATTAAATAATTATAAAATAGTAAAAAAAATTAGTTTAAGTAAAATGTTTTGATATAAGTAATAATAATCTAAAATATTTTAAATATAATATTCCAATTTGTACCAGATATATGTATTTTGAAATTCGATTTATCATATATAAAGATTTTAAATTCTAGTTCAAATCAACTTAAATTTAACTTCAGCAACAAGGTCGTTGTAGCTTTACATCAATGGGGACTAGGTTTTCACTCTTATCACCATTGCCTCGTCTCTTTGTATTTTCTTCTATATTTCCTCCCTCCTTACGATCTCTTCTCCCTTACCTATCTTTTCTCACTACTGTAAGTTTCGAGCTTCCTTTCACCTCTTTAGATCCCGTCTTCTATAAACTCCACTTTTCTCTCTAGATATGCTTTTTCCCCAATAGCTTTTGTTTTTGAGTTAACCTCGCATTCTCCCAGTTTGAGACCCTTGAGCCTATATGCCTCCCCGCTTTCGTTCGTGATTAGCTTTCGTCTCACCTTTCCCAGCGTCTACATCTAAATCGACTCCTAGTTTCCTACTCACAATTTTCAGTCAAAGATTTAAGTGTTGGATTTTGGTTCCTTTTCACGACATGTTTGGTCCAGCTATGGGGTTTCTGTGTGTTTTTATTTCTTCTCTCTTTTGATTTTGGCTTGGGATTTTGTAACAACCCGTAAAATCTGGGCCAGTTTAAAATTTTTATTTTGGCGATTATAGCGAATTTTGAATATTTAAAATAGATTATTTTAAATATAATCGACGAGGAATTTATTTTGAATAGAATTCGAACGTATATATTATACGCGTCGTCGTTAGAATATAAATATTTATATATAATTATAAAAGGAATTGAAAATGGCGCGGTAGTTCGATAATTCGATTTCAAACTTCAATTGAATGTACCGGGTGCAAAACAATCCGGATTTTAGTGAAACCAAAAATAATGGAATCTAATAGTGAATATCTTTCCAACGAATCCGAGAAATCAAGATTTCATATCGGGAATCAAAAGATATGTCCAGTTGAAAATTCTGAATAGTCGCTATGGAATTCAGGCCCTTAAAAATGGACATTTTGCAAATGACCTCGGATTTCGACGAAACCACTTTTGTTGGGTCCGCAGTGTAAAGTTATTGCTAGATTTCAAATTTCATAATTTTTCGAATCAATATGTGAGCGTGGTAAAGGAAAACGTGTTTTGACCATTTCAGTTGATTTTAATCGACTGGAAATTGGTCATTTTTCAAACGGTCTCAGAATTCGACGAAACTAGTTTTGTT
The DNA here is from genome assembly GCA_030737875.1 of Allium sativum. Classification (NCBI taxonomy): domain Eukaryota; kingdom Viridiplantae; phylum Streptophyta; class Magnoliopsida; order Asparagales; family Amaryllidaceae; genus Allium; species Allium sativum. The sequence continues at coordinate 330,990,230 of CM060926.1, forward strand.
AGGACCGTATCGTCGATACGAAGCTAGAAAATATTTTTCTGGAATTTTTCTAGTTAGTATGTGACCCCGGTAATTTGAAATGTACGTTTAAAATTCAATATAGTGATTTAAATGAAAATTCAAAAGGAAACTGATTGTAACGATCAAATCAGCTAGCGATACATATCCCATTGTGTTCGGAATGGGGGTAAAACGCTATGGACGACAGGTGGTGGGCCTCATTTCGAGGTCATATGTAAAAGTCAACCCTTGTGCATAATTTAATAATTAAATAATATAATAAAAAAAAAAAAAATACATTTCCCCCTTTTCTTCCTCGTTGGCCCCCCCCCCCCCCCCGATCAGTATTCACAAAGCAAATAAAAAAAAAAGAAACCCTAAATAATACGAGCCGCCGCCCTCCAGACTCCGAAGCCCCACCGCCTGACCGCCGAACCCTTCGCCTGAGCCGCCCTCGCAACCTCCTCCTCCCACCGAACGAACCATCGCAGAAACCCTCGACCTCGACAACTCCCGAAACCACCGCCGCGATGCCTCCCTGAACCTCCGAACGCCACCGCGAGCCCCTGGAAGCCGCCGACGACCTCTTCTTTCCCCTCCCCTTCTTCGCAGATCGGTGAGCATTTCTTTTTTTTATTATTTTATTTATTCAGTAAAAACTGTTTTGATTTTATATTTAAAACTGATTTGATTTTATAAAATAAATATTAAAAACTGTTTTGTTTTAAAAAGATAAAACTGGTTTGTTTTTCTTAGATTTTAAAACTGGGTTTTTAAGATGAAAAAGAATTTTAAAAACAGAATTTTTTTAAAAAGAAAATAAAACTGAATTTTTATTTTAAGTTATAAAAACTGTTTTTTTATATAAAGTTTTAAAACTGTTTTTTTTATAAAAGAGTTTTAAAAACAGAAATTTAAAAAGAGAAACTGATTATTATAAAAGAAAATAAAAACAGAATTTTTAAAGAGTTAAAACTGATTTTTTTTCCTAAAAAGGCAAAACTGTTTTTTTTAAGTTGCATAAACTGATTTTTATGAATTTTTAAAACTGATTTTTAGGAGTTTTAAAACTGGATTTAAAAAGAAAGTTAAAAACTGATTTCTTTAAAAAGTAAAAATCATATTTTTATTTATTGAAAGTCAAAGTAAAAATCATATTTTTATTTATTGAAAGTCGAAGTAAAAATCAGATTTTTATATATTGAATAACATAGTAAAAATTCGATTTTTACATATGTAGAGAATACGGGTGAAAGCGACAAAAGACGAAGATTTACATAAAGGAAGAGTCGTGTGAGTGGATAGCTATTGGTGAGGATTTCTCACTCTTCAATTTCTTTTTAAAATTTTATATATATGTGTTGAAAGTGGAAGTGAATTGCTATATATAAATATCTATATATATATATATACGCCCCTCGTCCACAAACCATGGACGATATTTATTGGTTGAAATTGTTGTGAAAATTGATTGATAGCGAAGTGAAATAACATATATATGAAAAGTGAAATTTATATATATAGCGAAGTGAAATAACATATATATGAAGAGTGAAATTTATATATATAGCGAAGTGAAATAACATATATATGAAGAGTGAAATTTATATATATATATATAGCGAAGTGAATATCGAATATATTGAAAGTGAAAATATCGAATATATTGAAAGTGAAAATATTCGAAATGAAAACAATGTATATGAAATATTCGAATTGAAAACGATATATATATATATGTATGAAATGAAAACAATGTATATGAAATATTCGAATTGAAAACGATATATATATATATATGAAGTGAAAACGATATATATATTGAAAGTGAAAATATCGAATATATCGAAAGTGAAAATATTGAATATATTGAAAGTGAAAATATTGAATATATTGAAAGTGAAAATATCGAATATATTGAAAGTGAAAATATTGAATATATTGAAAGTGAAAGTATCGAATATATTGAAAATGAATATATCGTATATATTGAAAAATGAATATATCGTATGTATTGAAAATGAAAATATCGTATATAGTGAAAGGTGAATATATATATATATATATATATATGAATTGAAAACGATGTATATGAAATATATATATGAATTGAAAACGATGTATATGAAATATATATATGAATTGAAAACGATGTATATGAAATATTCGAATTGAAAACGATGTATATGAAATATTCGAATTGAACTGAATAGAAAACGAATTCGAATTGAATTGAATAGAAAACGAATTCGAATTGAATTGAATAGAAAACGAATTCGAATTGAATTGAATAGAAAACGAATTCGAATTGAATTGAATTGAAAATTGAATTGAATAGAAAACGAATTCGAATTGAATTGAATAGAAAACGAATTCGAATTGAATTGAAAACGAATTCGAATTGAATTGAATAGAAAACGAATTCGAATTGAATTGAATAGAAAACGAATTCGAATTGAATTGAATAGAAAACGAATTCGAATTGAATTGAATAGAAAACGAATTCGAATTGAATTGAATAGAAAACGAATTCGAATTGAATTGAATAGAAAACGAATTCGAATTGAATTGAATAGAAAACGAATTCGAATTGAATTGAATAGAAAACGAATTCGAATTGAATTGAATAGAAAACGAATTCGAATTGAATTGAATAGAAAACGAATTCGAATTGAATTGAATAGAAAATGAATTCGAATTGAATTGAATTGAAAACGAATTCGAATTGAATTGAAATTTGAATTGAATAGAAATGAATTTTAAAACGAATCTATAAAGAAGAATTCAATTGTGATTTGAATTGAAAAGGAAGTTGAAAATGTTTTTGAAACGAATTCAAAACTATTTATATAATTCGTTTTAAATAGAAATCGACGAAATATATATTATATATATTATATATATAATAAATGGCCTGAATAGAACGCGCCGCGCTGCGGCAGTTCGCGAATTTCGACCATTGACTTCGAACGGACATTACGGGAGATCCGACCGTCGGATTCTCCTGAAATCAGAACCGTTGGGTTCGTATCGAAAAGAGCTTTCTAAGGAATATTAGAAATTTGAAATCTAACGGTTGGATTTGGAGATACGTCCAAATCAAATTCGGAAAAGGTCGCTGTAAGTGCAGTTCGATGGCCATTGATGGAAATCGACCGTACAGGCCTTGATAAAATTATTAAAAATAGTAATAATTTGTGTAAAATCATAAGAAATGATTTGGGAAGAATTGGGATGAAAAACTCCATATTTGAAAAGATAAAAATAGATTTTTATCGAAATGAACTAGTTTTGAACTAGGATTATAATTCTATTTATTTTTAAATAAATAAATTGAATTCGAAAAGGGTTTTAAAAATAACCAAAATTCCAATGATTGCATTGGAGTGGATTTGAATCGAAATTGTATTCGGAATATTTCGATGTTGGGATTCGTGATTATACAGGTGTTGTTATGGAAATTTGAAAGATATATATATATATATATATATCGTTATTTCCCATACGACATCTGTTAGTCGTAGAACTCGATATTGAATATAAGCCGATATATTTTCTATTCAGAGCCTTGTATTGAATATCGAATGTGATTTGGGTTTGTCGTGAATGGTGTCTTCACTAACACTGTTCTTGAACCCAGTTGAGAAAAGATTAAATCTTTTTATTTAGATTTAATGAAGTGTACCAATTAAATAATATTTAATTGGAATTGAATTGATATTGATTTTTGGGTTTATCGTGAACAGTGTTTTAAATAACACTCGTTCTTTAACCCGATAATTAATGGAATGTGACTTTGGGTTTATCGCGAACCGTGTTTTTAGATGACACTGATTCTTTAACCCAGTCACAGATTAAAACTAAGTGGAGTTTTAATGAATCTTTAATTAGATTGAAAAGATCGAGAATGGAGTATCACCAGTTTTGCTCCAGGCGATAGTTAAATCTTTAATTAGATTTGAACGTGAAATTTAGAAACTAACTGTCGGTTAGCCAAGCAGAATGGTTTTCTGGATATTGATCTGATGTTGGTTTCGGCCTTCGGGGTTAATATTTGGGGAATTATTCTCTTGATTAATTTACGGTTAGTGACTAATGAATTGGAATGAGGCGTATGTTAAATTAGATTGATTGATGGTTTGGATTGTGCTCGACCAGTTTATGAGCAGAATATGCTTTTACATTTAGCATTGGGTTGGGTTGAAAATATCTGTGTGCTAACGCCTTGTGAAACACTTCACGATTTGACGATAAGGTGTTTAGCGATGTTGTGTTCATTTCAAATTTAACGAATGATTGTGAAATGATATTTTTCTTAAGTGAAAAGAAATGTATTCCCGATTTTGGACAGGGAATGTTTTATAAAAATGTTTTATAAAACAGAAAGGATTTCGAGGCCCAAAACCCGATGATTTCTAAAGTGATTTAGAAATGTATTATATGTTACATTGTGATTATTATGTTGTGAAATGATTTTCCCTACTTCGGGATATGAAATGATTTAGTATGTGACTAAAGATTCGGGTAACCCTGAGACTAAAAGTATGGGTGAGAGGGCGGTGTATGCTCTCCTGAGTGGGAGGTGCATCGTCGGTGTAGCCTACTCCTATGTGGGGTAGGTGCACATATATATATCGAGTTGCGAGGTGCGTACCCTTTGCCTTGTCGATGGGGAGCACGATATTTGGTTGCATACTTGTTTGTATGCATTGTTATGTTTTGGAATTCATATTTCCAAATGATTTGATTTGAGATCCCGAAGTGAAATCTACTTTGATATAGAAAGTTAGATATGTATTTCAAATGATTTGAAATAAGAAATCGGGAATAAAATCCAAAGGAATAATTTCTGTAAATTGAATTGGATTTGGAAAATCTAAGTGTGGTGATTAATCTAAATGGGTAGATTGGGATATTGCATGTTGATTGATGCATAGTAGATCCATATATCTATATTGATTGTTGTTTATACACTGGCTTTCATGGGGGTAAACCCGTTCCGCGAAAGTGGCGTGGTCCCGTGATTTGCCTTATTTTTGAACAAAGTTAACAACTGTTTTTGAGTTCTCACACCAGTCCCATGACTGACCTGTAGTTTGCTTTTCCCTTGCGAACTCGGGTGCCCCTATTTTCCACACGGGCAGTCGAGTAGTTTTATTTTGCAGATGTTTTGAGCAGGATTCTGGATTGAAGCTTTAAGCTGTGTCCAGACATTTACAGTCTTCCGCTGTGTAGTTTATATTTCCGCTGTGCACTGTTTTACATTTATGTAAATTTATCTTCCGCTGTGTATTATATTTCGATATACTCTGATATTCTGTACTCTGATGTAACATTATTATGATGTTTATTGAAGTCTTCTGTTATTTGTTCTGATGTGTTGTATACCCAAAGTTAGCGTATGCGGGATTCGAACGGTCTTGGTCGGTTTAACGATCGATTAGGTCCGGGCGAAATCCGTGTCGTTACAACGTGGTATCAGAGCTTTGGTTAAACTCAAATCTTTGGGGTACATCTCGTTAGAACTGAACAAAAGACTCATCAGAGGTAGGATTAGTAATGTCCTATAAAAGAATCCTCATTAGAGATAGAATCAGTAGCATTCTAGAATGAGTGACTCGTTAGAGATGGGGTTAGAAATGCCCCAGAATGAGTCGAGAGTTATTTGTTTATAAATAACGTATTTGTGATTATATATATAATCTAGTTTTAGAAAATATGATTTTAAATATATAAAATTATATATTTGAAAATATAATCAATTAATTGATTGATGTTTGTGTTGTTTGTTTATTTGTTTGCTAAATTTTAACCATTTAGCCAATTGAACCAAATAGTAAACTGTATTGAAATTTGGTTGCAAATGCATGCATATACTTGCACTTACATCGAACAGGTCATAGCAAGGAGGCTAGAGCAGAGAATAAAATTTGTTTGCCCGACAAATAGGTACATGTTTACTACATAATTTCCTGTTTTGTTTGGGTGATGATGATTTTGTGAGCCTATTGGCTAGCCGCTTGGCTTTTTCTTTTTCTTTTTGAGATCTGAAGGACCGGGAACGCTATTTGCAATTTCCCGATGCTCCCATTGCAGGGGAGGTTATGGCGAAATTTTTCGAAAATTTAGGGTGTTAGCCAAATTTTTGAAATTTTGAAAATTCTCAGAAACTAAAGAGTTGGAGAATGGAAGCCAGATCGAGCGTAGTGTTAAATAATCAAACCACTTTCGACTTCGTTCCTTTTCGGGGACGAAAAGTTTTAAGTGGGGGAGATTGTAACAACCCGTAAAATCTGGGCCAGTTTAAAATTTTTATTTTGGCGATTATAGCGAATTTTGAATATTTAAAATAGATTATTTTAAATATAATCGACGAGGAATTTATTTTGAATAGAATTCGAACGTATATATTATACGCGTCGTCGTTAGAATATAAATATTTATATATAATTATAAAAGGAATTGAAAATGGCGCGGTAGTTCGATAATTCGATTTCAAACTTCAATTGAATGTACCGGGTGCAAAACAATCCGGATTTTAGTGAAACCAAAAATAATGGAATCTAATAGTGAATATCTTTCCAACGAATCCGAGAAATCAAGATTTCATATCGGGAATCAAAAGATATGTCCAGTTGAAAATTCTGAATAGTCGCTATGGAATTCAGGCCCTTAAAAATGGACATTTTGCAAATGACCTCGGATTTCGACGAAACCACTTTTGTTGGGTCCGCAGTGTAAAGTTATTGCTAGATTTCAAATTTCATAATTTTTCGAATCAATATGTGAGCGTGGTAAAGGAAAACGTGTTTTGACCATTTCAGTTGATTTTAATCGACTGGAAATTGGTCATTTTTCAAACGGTCTCAGAATTCGACGAAACTAGTTTTGTTAGGACCGTATCGTCGATACGAAGCTAGAAAATATTTTTCTGGAATTTTTCTAGTTAGTATGTGACCCCGGTAATTTGAAATGTACGTTTAAAATTCAATATAGTGATTTAAATGAAAATTCAAAAGGAAACTGATTGTAACGATCAAATCAGCTAGCGATACATATCCCATTGTGTTCGGAATGGGGGTAAAACGCTATGGACGACAGGTGGTGGGCCTCATTTCGAGGTCATATGTAAAAGTCAACCCTTGTGCATAATTTAATAATTAAATAATATAATAAAATAATAAAAAAAAAAAAAATACATTTCCCCCTTTTCTTCCTCGTTGGCCCCCCCCCCCCGATCAGTATTCACAAAGCAAATAAAAAAAAAAAAGAAACCCTAAATAATACGAGCCGCCGCCCTCCAGACTCCGAAGCCCCACCGCCTGACCGCCGAACCCTTCGCCTGAGCCGCCCTCGCAACCTCCTCCTCCCACCGAACGAACCATCGCAGAAACCCTCGACCTCGACAACTCCCGAAACCACCGCCGCGATGCCTCCCTGAACCTCCGAACGCCACCGCGAGCCCCTGGAAGCCGCCGACGACCTCTTCTTTCCCCTCCCCTTCTTCGCAGATCGGTGAGCATTTCTTTTTTTTATTATTTTATTTATTCAGTAAAAACTGTTTTGATTTTATATTTAAAACTGATTTGATTTTATAAAATAAATATTAAAAACTGTTTTGTTTTAAAAAGATAAAACTGGTTTGTTTTTCTTAGATTTTAAAACTGGGTTTTTAAGATGAAAAAGAATTTTAAAAACAGAATTTTTTTAAAAAGAAAATAAAACTGAATTTTTATTTTAAGTTATAAAAACTGTTTTTTTATATAAAGTTTTAAAACTGTTTTTTTTATAAAAGAGTTTTAAAAACAGAAATTTAAAAAGAGAAACTGATTATTATAAAAGAAAATAAAAACAGAATTTTTAAAGAGTTAAAACTGATTTTTTTTCCTAAAAAGGCAAAACTGTTTTTTTTAAGTTGCATAAACTGATTTTTATGAATTTTTAAAACTGATTTTTAGGAGTTTTAAAACTGGATTTAAAAAGAAAGTTAAAAACTGATTTCTTTAAAAAGTAAAAATCATATTTTTATTTATTGAAAGTCAAAGTAAAAATCATATTTTTATTTATTGAAAGTCGAAGTAAAAATCAGATTTTTATATATTGAATAACATAGTAAAAATTCGATTTTTACATATGTAGAGAATACGGGTGAAAGCGACAAAAGACGAAGATTTACATAAAGGAAGAGTCGTGTGAGTGGATAGCTATTGGTGAGGATTTCTCACTCTTCAATTTCTTTTTAAAATTTTATATATATGTGTTGAAAGTGGAAGTGAATTGCTATATATAAATATCTATATATATATATATACGCCCCTCGTCCACAAACCATGGACGATATTTATTGGTTGAAATTGTTGTGAAAATTGATTGATAGCGAAGTGAAATAACATATATATGAAAAGTGAAATTTATATATATAGCGAAGTGAAATAACATATATATGAAGAGTGAAATTTATATATATAGCGAAGTGAAATAACATATATATGAAGAGTGAAATTTATATATATATATAGCGAAGTGAATATCGAATATATTGAAAGTGAAAATATCGAATATATTGAAAGTGAAAATATTCGAAATGAAAACAATGTATATGAAATATTCGAATTGAAAACGATATATATATATGTATGAAATGAAAACAATGTATATGAAATATTCGAATTGAAAACGATATATATATATATGAAGTGAAAACGATATATATATTGAAAGTGAAAATATCGAATATATCGAAAGTGAAAATATTGAATATATTGAAAGTGAAAATATTGAATATATTGAAAGTGAAAATATCGAATATATTGAAAGTGAAAATATTGAATATATTGAAAGTGAAAGTATCGAATATATTGAAAATGAATATATCGTATATATTGAAAAATGAATATATCGTATGTATTGAAAATGAAAATATCGTATATAGTGAAAGGTGAATATATATATATATATATATATATGAATTGAAAACGATGTATATGAAATATATATATGAATTGAAAACGATGTATATGAAATATATATATGAATTGAAAACGATGTATATGAAATATTCGAATTGAAAACGATGTATATGAAATATTCGAATTGAACTGAATAGAAAACGAATTCGAATTGAATTGAATAGAAAACGAATTCGAATTGAATTGAATAGAAAACGAATTCGAATTGAATTGAATAGAAAACGAATTCGAATTGAATTGAATTGAAAATTGAATTGAATAGAAAACGAATTCGAATTGAATTGAATAGAAAACGAATTCGAATTGAATTGAAAACGAATTCGAATTGAATTGAATAGAAAACGAATTCGAATTGAATTGAATAGAAAACGAATTCGAATTGAATTGAATAGAAAACGAATTCGAATTGAATTGAATAGAAAACGAATTCGAATTGAATTGAATAGAAAACGAATTCGAATTGAATTGAATAGAAAACGAATTCGAATTGAATTGAATAGAAAACGAATTCGAATTGAATTGAATAGAAAACGAATTCGAATTGAATTGAATAGAAAACGAATTCGAATTGAATTGAATAGAAAACGAATTCGAATTGAATTGAATAGAAAACGAATTCGAATTGAATTGAATAGAAAATGAATTCGAATTGAATTGAATTGAAAACGAATTCGAATTGAATTGAAATTTGAATTGAATAGAAATGAATTTTAAAACGAATCTATAAAGAAGAATTCAATTGTGATTTGAATAGAAAAGGAAGTTGAAAATGTTTTTGAAACGAATTCAAAACTATTTATATAATTCGTTTTAAATAGAAATCGACGAAATATATATTATATATATTATATATATAATAAATGGCCTGAATAGAACGCGCCGCGCTGCGGCAGTTCGCGAATTTCGACCATTGACTTCGAACGGACATTACGGGAGATCCGACCGTCGGATTCTCCTGAAATCAGAACCGTTGGGTTCGTATCGAAAAGAGCTTTCTAAGGAATATTAGAAATTTGAAATCTAACGGTTGGATTTGGAGATACGTCCAAATCAAATTCGGAAAAGGTCGCTGTAAGTGCAGTTCGATGGCCATTGATGGAAATCGACCGTACAGGCCTTGATAAAATTATTAAAAATAGTAATAATTTGTGTAAAATCATAAGAAATGATTTGGGAAGAATTGGGATGAAAAACTCCATATTTGAAAAGATAAAAATAGATTTTTATCGAAATGAACTAGTTTTGAACTAGGATTATAATTCTATTTATTTTTAAATAAATAAATTGAATTCGAAAAGGGTTTTAAAAATAACCAAAATTCCAATGATTGCATTGGAGTGTATTTGAATCGAAATTGTATTCGGAATATTTCGATGTTGGGATTCGTGATTATACAGGTGTTGTTATGGAAATTTGAAAGATATATATATATATATCGTTATTTCCCATACGACATCTGTTAGTCGTAGAACTCGATATTGAATATAAGCCGATATATTTTCTATTCAGAGCCTTGTATTGAATATCGAATGTGATTTGGGTTTGTCGTGAATGGTGTCTTCACTAACACTGTTCTTGAACCCAGTTGAGAAAAGATTAAATCTTTTTATTTAGATTTAATGAAGTGTACCAATTAAATAATATTTAATTGGAATTGAATTGATATTGATTTTTGGGTTTATCGTGAACAGTGTTTTAAATAACACTCGTTCTTTAACCCGATAATTAATGGAATGTGACTTTGGGTTTATCGCGAACCGTGTTTTTAGATGACACTGATTCTTTAACCCAGTCACAGATTAAAACTAAGTGGAGTTTTAATGAATCTTTAATTAGATTGAAAAGATCGAGAATGGAGTATCACCAGTTTTGCTCCAGGCGATAGTTAAATCTTTAATTAGATTTGAACGTGAAATTTAGAAACTAACTGTCGGTTAGCCAAGCAGAATGGTTTTCTGGATATTGATCTGATGTTGGTTTCGGCCTTCGGGGTTAATATTTGGGGAATTATTCTCTTGATTAATTTACGGTTAGTGACTAATGAATTGGAATGAGGCGTATGTTAAATTAGATTGATTGATGGTTTGGATTGTGCTCGACCAGTTTATGAGCAGAATATGCTTTTACATTTAGCATTGGGTTGGGTTGAAAATATCTGTGTGCTAACGCCTTGTGAAACACTTCACGATTTGACGATAAGGTGTTTAGCGATGTTGTGTTCATTTCAAATTTAACGAATGATTGTGAAATGATATTTTTCTTAAGTGAAAAGAAATGTATTCCCGATTTTGGACAGGGAATGTTTTATAAAAATGTTTTATAAAACAGAAAGGATTTCGAGGCCCAAAACCCGATGATTTCTAAAGTGATTTAGAAATGTATTATATGTTACATTGTGATTATTATGTTGTGAAATGATTTTCCCTACTTCGGGATATGAAATGATTTAGTATGTGACTAAAGATTCGGGTAACCCTGAGACTAAAAGTATGGGTGAGAGGGCGGTGTATGCTCTCCTGAGTGGGAGGTGCATCGTCGGTGTAGCCTACTCCTATGTGGGGTAGGTGCACATATATATATCGAGTTGCGAGGTGCGTACCCTTTGCCTTGTCGATGGGGAGCACGATATTTGGTTGCATACTTGTTTGTATGCATTGTTATGTTTTGGAATTCATATTTCCAAATGATTTGATTTGAGATCCCGAAGTGAAATCTACTTTGATATAGAAAGTTAGATATGTATTTCAAATGATTTGAAATAAGAAATCGGGAATAAAATCCAAAGGAATAATTTCTGTAAATTGAATTGGATTTGGAAAATCTAAGTGTGGTGATTAATCTAAATGGGTAGATTGGGATATTGCATGTTGATTGATGCATAGTAGATCCATATATCTATATTGATTGTTGTTTATACACTGGCTTTCATGGGGGTAAACCCGTTCCGCGAAAGTGGCGTGGTCCCGTGATTTGCCTTATTTTTGAACAAAGTTAACAACTGTTTTTGAGTTCTCACACCAGTCCCATGACTGACCTGTAGTTTGCTTTTCCCTTGCGAACTCGGGTGCCCCTATTTTCCACACGGGCAGTCGAGTAGTTTTATTTTGCAGATGTTTTGAGCAGGATTCTGGATTGAAGCTTTAAGCTGTGTCCAGACATTTACAGTCTTCCGCTGTGTAGTTTATATTTCCGCTGTGCACTGTTTTACATTTATGTAAATTTATCTTCCGCTGTGTATTATATTTCGATATACTCTGATATTCTGTACTCTGATGTAACATTATTATGATGTTTATTGAAGTCTTCTGTTATTTGTTCTGATGTGTTGTATACCCAAAGTTAGCGTATGCGGGATTCGAACGGTCTTGGTCGGTTTAACGATCGATTAGGTCCGGGCGAAATCCGTGTCGTTACAGATTTGGTTCGTCCTTTACTGTTTTTATAAGCTTAGCTAATTTGCTTGATTTAGCTGTTGTTGTGGAGATTCTAGTAATCTAATCGATTCTTGCTTTGAGTAGCTGACTAGGTGAGGTAAATTATAGTCTTTAAGGTTAAAAGTGCAGGTCTCCTTTGCATGTAATCTCGTTATTCGCAATTTTAGTTCTTTGACGTTGCTAGCCATGGATATTGTTGTCCAAATTTCGCGAAGTTTGTTTTTGAGGAGGGGTCCCTTGTTATTGTGTCTTATGCAACTTTAGGAAGAAAAAAATAAGTTTCTTCATCCTTCTAATGTTAGTTCATTGAAGCCATTAGATTTTGCGTCAGTGGGTTGGTTGGAGATTTTTTGTTATCGACTAAGTGTAATATGTTATTGCCTATGTTTTTGTCTACATAGGTTTGTTGCTATAAGGGACTGCATAGACAGCTGTAGTGGTTTTAGTGTGTGTGAATTCTAGACGTTGTCTGCCTTTTGATGGTATTGTAATCTAGCTTTGTACCTAGTTTGTTCTGATTCAAGGTCGCACTGTGCATGGTGTGTGTCAAGTTTCATTATTGTCTGAATTAGTCGTGGTTGTAAGATTTGTAGTATGTATGAAGCAGATAGGAAACCTGTTTACCTTTGGAATTTTATCATACTAATTATTTGTTATCGTGAAAAGTGGATGGTTCACTTTAATAACTGATTATCCTTGCAAATAAAACCTTAGATTTAACCAGTACAAATTCCTAATTTATTAGTTTACAACTTGAATTTCAATTCTAAATCATTATTTCAACTGAGTTTATAACTTTAAATTCAAAATTCATCTCATTTCACTAAAATATTCAGAACAACATTCAAGTTTAATTATCAAGTAATTTCTTAAATCAAATTGTTTAAAATTAAAATTTAATAAATTTACAAATGAACCTTTTATCAATTAAATCTTTTGTCAATATTAAATCTTTTCAATTACATAATTTAAAGCAAATTAAATCTTTAAAATTAAATTATTTCTTTAAATTAATTTTTTATTAAAGTTATTATATTAAATTAAATCCTTGTATTATGATAAATTAAATCAAAATTTAAAATAAAATTTTAGAACTGAGTAAATCTTTTATACTAAATTAAAACTTTTAAGTTAAATTATTATATTAAAATAAGTTTTATTATAGTAAACTAGTTTATATTAAATATTAATTCTAAATTCTAAATTTATTTAAATTTATCAATTATTTTTAAATAATAATTTCAATTTAAAATCATATTAAATCCTTTGATTAAATAAATTTGAACTCAAATTCATAAATTCTAGTTAAATATTTCAACCATTAATTTAAACTAAACAATTAAATTAAATTTCAAAATCAATACATACTTATAAATTTCAAAAAATGGTTTATTGACCAATGATGACTATATATAATTTTTTGTCCAATGGTCAAGTGAATCGGATGTATCATTTCAACCCGTCCAATTAAACTTCCGAGTATATATCATTTCAACTCGTATTCCAATTTAATATCAAAAGGTACAATGATTCAGATATATATCATTTCAACCTGTAATAGTTTTCTAATTATACAAGGAAACTGCAGTGTGAGAACATTAAATAAAACATAACATAATAACATGTCACGTAGAAAATTCACATAATGTCATATATGTCAATATTTTACGAAACATATCGCGTGTGTCACAAATGAACATATATGTCTTAACATAAATTCATGTCATAAGTGAACAAATTACATAACATAATATCTTGTATTCCCTAAACAATCCTAACATTTCAAATGAACTTTCATATGTGTTTTATTCTCTTAATAATAATATTAGTCATGAGAGAGAAATTCTTACCTTTCGTCGCTAAGAGAAGATAACTATGCCAATATCGGATACACAAAACTGTCTCAAGTCATTTAAAGAAACAAAGTAAAGGGTTTTGGATAGAAAAGATGGGCTTAGATTTTCATAAAATTTACAAAAATCAAAGTAAAATTTTATCATTTTAAAGCTGATTTTTGAACCTGTTAACCACTAAATTTGAAAAAGTGGTCAATAGTAAAATTCTTACAATTTCTTTCATATTCAATTGAAAAAAAAATGGATTTTGATAAAATTTGAGAGAAATAAGGCTGAAATAACAACAGATATTTTTGGATTAGAAAATCCAAGTTCCAAAATTATTTGAAAGGTTGGTGATTTTGACATAGAAAGTACAAATTTTGAAAAAGTTGTAAACAAGAAAATTGTAGCTAACTCAATTTCATTGTATCTAAAAAAAGAAATAGTGAATTAGGGCTTCCTATGGGAAGTAATGATTACGAAAATACAATGTTAGTTCCTGAGACGATGGTTTTGATGACAACAACCTTGGTCTAGTTATATGTGTATATGCAAGTACTAAAATATGAAGAGTGTACAGTATAAAAATTCAAGATTAGCGAATTCAAGATTGAAGTAACCAAGACTAAAGATTCATGAGTTTCAACATTTTCAAGAGATCAAAAATCCAAGACATTAAGATAAAAAATAAGGTCTAAATTTATGTTAAAACCTCATAATAGCACTAAAATATTTATCTTGATTTTAATTATGGATAGAACCACTTTCTCTCTTTAATAATGGGATGGAACCCATAGTGGGATGGAACCTACGACCTTCTCTAATGGAATGGAATTCGTGAACTTTTAAATAACACTTTTCATATCTTAATCTATTTTTCACAAACTATCCTTTAAAAAAAATCTCTCTTCTTTTATATATTTTAGCCTTAAATTCAAAACTACTTTTTTTAATCATTTAGCCTTGATTTCAAACCACCTCTTGATTCAAACATGTTATTCTCAATTTCAAAATCTATCTTCAAATCATCGTCTTGTGATTTCAATGTTTTAGCTTAAAATTATATTTCAAGATTTTTTATAATTTTTTATATTCTTATTTATATACCTTTATTATATATGTATGGGAAGTTATTTGGTGAAGAGTATGGGAAGTTTCAAAATTAGGGAGAAGAACACATTTACACTAAAGGTGGAATTCAGGGGGCCCACTATCATTTTTCCATTTACACTATCATTTGGCATTTTCACTAAATTCTAAACTTTACATACTTTTCGCTAAATATTTTGTTAAGTTTGTCCTTCTCCCTATTTTCCACTTATTAAATATTTCAAAGTTTATTTTCTAAAAACTATTTAAAATATATCCAAAATGATTTGCAAATCACAGAATTATTTAAACAAGTTTTAAAATAGAATTCATTTTGAAAAGAAAAAAAATTCAAAATATATATAGTCTTATCGCCTACGCCCCCTCATGTCGACATGGTAACCAATTTTTAAAAACCAAATTTCAAAAGAAGGGTCTTTTCAATGTTTCTTTTCGCGAATGGACATTGTAACAACCCGAATTTTTGGTGAGCGATCGTAACATCTCAGGGATTTTGATGTTTAAAATATAAAGTAAAACTAAGTTTTAACGTTAAAACAAATACTTCTGTTTGGATATTTTTTACACAAAATTTAGAATTTTATCTATCTTGAAATGTAATTTGAATATTTAACTTCGAATTCTTTTTGTTAAATTGCAGTGGCGTAGCCAGGATTTAATCCTGGATGGGGCACAAATTGAACAGTCGAAGCTGAATTTTTTTAACTATTCAACGTTGGTTTATTTATTTCAACAAAGTTGAGCAACGATTTTTATGTTGTCAAAATAATTCAAAACATCGTATTTCAGTTCAAGGTTTGACATTTGAAAACAAAATATTATTGATTAACCTAAGCATAATTTAAATAATACTCTATCTTCATTAAAACTAAAACTAGTGAAGACAAACTAGTGGAACATAACAAGCTAGGCATCTGAAACATTCAATAAATAAATTCTTAATTGTTAGTGAACTTAACCGTTCATAAGCATTGAGTAAACAAGTTAAAATAAATAAGTAAATCCAAATCTGAAGGGATTGAGGTTACCCATGTCAAGGGACCAACCGTTCATAAGCATTGAGTAAACAAGTTAAAATAAATAAGTAGGTCCAAATCTGAAGGGATTGAGGTTACCCATGTCAAGGGACCGAGCACCGGAGGCAGTTAATTCAAAGGGTAGCAAGGAATGTGTTGCTGCAGTGGCCAGTTCAAATATATCATCTGATATTTAACTTTAAAGCAAATAAAAATATTAATGACATAAAATCACACAATGAAGTATAGGTAACTCCTTTTCATTAATGAAGTGTGCATTTATAAATATGCACCATACTGGCATTTTTAGTTTTACAATTTACATGACGTATTTGCAGCTTTGTATAGTTTCTTCAGATACCAGTTAAACTCCCCACCTATCATTTTCATTTTCAATTCTGTCATTTCTCTCCAATTTCTACTCTAAATCCACAAACTGCTCTCCATTTCCGTTTTCTGTTCCAAACTGACAAGGTGATCACACATTTGTTAATTATCTCATGTAACCAGTTCAAAGTTATATGCACATATTTTAAAGCAGCCTCCCACTTTTAGCAAAATCAAACTATCGTCCTTGCATTTACTCGTTGCATAATGAATCGGTTCAAAGTTCAAACTATTTAAAAGCAACCACCCACCTTCAGCAAAACCAAACTTTCAACAAAGATATTGTTAAATCAAATTGAAACCAAAATGAAGTATTCCAATTAACATCGCGTAAATCAGATCATTAAATTGAAATCACTCACCATTCATTTTTATACGTCGATGCAAGAAAAGGCGAAGCGCTATCGTCACTGACGTGGCGCGTGACTTGCGGAGAAGAAAATAAAGAGAGACGATCCTATAGAGGTCCTATGGAGGAGAGGAGGTCCTGTAGAGCCACGGTTTGATCGAGGTGAAACTGATTTGATTCCGACCGATTGGGGATTTCCTTTTTTTTTATCTGTACGAGAGTTTCGTTTTTGTTTTTTCATTTCACTTTTTAAAATGCTGGGAGGGTCACGTGCCTAGCCCAACATAGATGTTGCTCCGACTCTGTTAAATTTTTTGATTACGAATGTTTTGCTAAGTAATCATGATGCACAGTGTTAAGGGAATTAGATATTTAATATTGAAATTTTATTCAATTTGAAAAACATACGGTATGATCAATTAGAAAACGAAGAATTTGTTGAAATATGGATTAAGACATATTTAACAATTTAAAAGAGCTAATTTTTTATTTTCAAATTGTTATGTATAAACTTAATTTTTGGTTGTTTCAGTTTTTACTCGAAGATTTTGTTTTAATAGAACGTCATGTATTAAATTTAAATTGATTCACAAATTTTAATTTTGTAAGACTTAGTTTATAGAAGTTTGGTCATTGACTGAAAAATGCAATATTGGTTGAATATTTGGTTCAACGGTGTTCTCCTATTCTGTCTAACAATCAGTATTTGATGAAATCTTGTTCAAAATTTGGCGTTAGCACCTAGAGATATTGTGGTGGAAGTTAGCCATTTGTCTTTGCCCCCCGAATATTTTTACACTTGTCTCTTGCCATCTGAGTTTTGTTTTTCAGGTGTTAAAACTGGTTCTGGATCAGTTTCTTCCCCAAAAATTTAGCCTTCCCTTCTTTAGTTTTTCTTCGAGTCAAAAAATTAGATGGATCCCCAAATTGAAAAATCCAGGACAGCCGTTGTGATGCCATCGCCACCATCCTTGCTCCGCCTCCGCCAGTCAGTGTCCAGCCCTGCTTCGACGGCCCATCCTCTGGATATCATTCGACTCAAACGGTGCAAGACCCCTGAGAGTCGAAAGGACTGCACCCGTGAACCCAAACTACTCCCCGCTGTGTCAATGACCATAGCCATGTCCTCCGACCTGTATCACTGCGCCTTCGGTTTACAGTATCCGCCTAGCACCCACAGACCTTGCCCCCTCTGAGATCGAGCCTTTTCTCGACTGCGCCTCCGGTAGGTAGTGCATGCTGAATGTCAAACGACCTGAGTTCGAGGCTGTAGGAGAAACTTGACTTTTAGATTCTTGATCTCCAGGTAATTAAATTTTTTGGAAATTTAACGACAAGGACAAAAGCCCACTATAATTTATCCATAAGGACAACCGCCTAATATTTTATCCTAAAGGATAATACACTGAAAATAAAAATCGGCCGCTGCTTTCTTCTTCTCTCCTCTCGCGCGTAAGTCGAATTCATCAATAATCACAAAATCAAAAAATAACGAAATCATAAATTGTGAAATCACGAATTTCAGAATATAAAAGAATCGAAATTCAAAATCGAATTCAAACATCACGAAATCAAAATCGATAAGGAGAGCATTCGAAACAAAAATCGCGAGAAACAGAAACCCTAGAAAAAAAATTGTCAGACAACATAAATCCATTGGAAATCACAATTGAATTGAATAGTAATATTTTTCTAACGATGGAAAACGCAGTTGAAGAAGTCGAAATTGTTGAAATAATTTTTTCATGATTGGAAATGTTTTTTTTTTCGTTACTAGTATAGTAGTTCGTAGGTATCATTTTTCTATTTTTTTAGGTATCATTTTGCCTATTTTAACTTTAAAATATAACAACAGTTTTTAGTTATCATTTTTCTATTTTTCTATGTATCATTTTTACTGCAGTTTATGTGTTGTGTTAAACATCACAGCAGTTTTAAGGTATCATTTTTATATTTTTTAAGGTATCATTTTTAATGTAATTTCTTTGTTATGTTATACATTGCTGCAGTTTGAAGATATCATTTTTAATATTTTTTAAGTTATCATTTTTACTGTAATTTATGTGTTATGTAAAACATCACAGCAGTTTTAACGTATCATTTTTATATTTTTATGGTATCATTTTTACTACAGTTTATGTGTTATGTTAAACATCATAACAGTTTGAATGTATCATTTTTATATTTTTTAAGTTATCATTTTTACTGTAATTTATGTGTTATGTCCATATACGTTTTTTTTTATGTGATAAATTTTGTGACGGTGTACTGTTGCAAAATTAACACAAGAACAAAATCACATGGAAAAAACACATAACACAGTTAAAACATGAAAACTGATAATTGAAAAAATAGAAAATTGATACTTACAAACTCCATCAATGTTTTAAACAAAAACCAATGCAAAAAATGTTTACATTACTGTTTGATTGAATATAATGAAATAAATTCGACTGAGTTAAAAAGTTGATGCAACAATATAACTTCAAAATTAACACAGCAATAAAATTACATGGAAAAAAAGCATAGCACGATTAATAATGTAAACTAATATCTAAAAAATTACAAAATGATACCTATAAACTGCAGCAATGTTTTGAAGAAAAACTAATGGAAAAGAAATTATATAACTGAAACATAAAATGATAACTAAAAAAATATAGAAATGAAATATAAAATGAAATAAGTTGGACTGAGTGACGAAGTTGATGCAAAAATATAGTTTCAAAATTAACACAGCAATAAAATCACAACAAAACAACACATAATACTGTTAAAACAGAAAAAATGATACCTAAAAAATTAGAAAAATGATACCTAAATATTGATGCAATGTTTTAAAGATAAAATAATGGAAAAAAAAATTTATACCACAGATTTATTGATTAAAATGAAAAAAGTTCGACTTAGTTTCAAAGCTGATACAACAATATAACTTCAAAATTAACACAGCAACAAAATCTCATGAAAAAAACATATAACACAGTTAAAACGGTAAAAATGATAACTAAAAAAATAGCAAACTGATACCTAAAAATTGCTGCTATATTTTAAAGTTAAAAACAAGAAAATGATACCTACAAAAATAGCAAAATGATACCTAAAAACTACTGCTATGCTTTAAAGTTAAAATAGGAAAAATGATAACTAAAAAAATAGAAAAATGATACCTACGAACTGTATTAGTGGTAAAATAAATAAAAAAACATTTCCAACCTAAAAAATTGTTTCAACCATTTCGTGTTCTTCATATACGCTTTCCATCGTTTGAAAAATATTTTTATTCCATTCAATTGTGATTTCGAATGGATTTTTGTTGTTCGACCTATTTTTTTTCTAGGGTTTTTGTTTCGACTGATTTATGGTCGTGATTTTGATTACATGATTTTTGTCTTCGATTGAGATGGCCGATTCTGATGTACTATCATATTTGTGATTTAAGAGATTTATGATTTTGTGATTTTGGTGATTTCGTGATAAACGATGAAATCGACAAAGACGTAAGAGAGGGAGAAGAAGAAAGCAGCGGCCGAAATTAATTTTCAGTGTATTGTCCTTCTGAGTAAAATTTTAGTGGGCTGTCCTTATGGATAAAAAGGCCTTCACTTTTGTCCTTCTAAATATTTTGCTGTTAAATAAATTTTTATATCAAATTCCATATTCTTAAATATGCGCCAAATTTCAGTTGCCATAAATTATGTTATCATCATAACCACTGGCAAGTACTGTACTCACATAGGGATGAAATGTACAAGTTTGGTTGAGTTTTAATTTTCTGCTTATTAATTCCATTTATCTAAGGATTTGAAAAGTTAAATGGTGCAAATAAGTTGCAAAGTAAGAGCATTCCCAGCAGTGGGAATGCTGGAGAAAATGGGGATAATCCCCATTGAAATCATGCTGATCGCGCTGCAGCAGTGTAAGTTGCAGCGTGATGAGCGGATTCAAGTGGGGATTCTCCCTTTTTTTTTGAATGTCGATCGTTAAACGGCAAACTGATTGCCGTTTAAGGATTAAACAACGGTCAGTTTGCTGTTTAACGCAAAAATATAAAAATAAAGCATTAAACTGCAAACTGATTGTTGTTTAACCCTTAAACGGCAATCAGTTTGCCGTTTAGTGCATTTTGATCAAATAAAAAAAAGACATCGTAAATCCCCACTCTACTGCTGGAAGAGTGGGGTGTTTCGACGCTTTTTTTCTTCTTCCTCATCCTCAAAATCACCACATTGCTGGGTATGCTTTAAATGAAGATACCTTTTGTAGAAAAAATTGGAGTGCTCCGTACAGTGCTGAATCTGCATAAGTTAATGGGTTGCATTCTTAGAAGTTAAGAATGTATTCAGTTGATATTTTTGGGGATTTAAGACTTCAGCAAAACATGCTGTGTTTATTTAGATATTAATGCTGAGCTTTGAGATAATGGATTGGCAGGGTTGCATTCTTTGAATTTAAAAAATATAAGTCTGTAATCTCGCTTTTACAGTCATGATAATTACTGATTTTACCTGTAGCATATTTGCTTGGACTAATTTTCTAGTATGCATGAGTGTCCCTATCATGGTTCATGCTTGTTTCAACATCATGATATATATTATTGTTAATTCTGTATTATATCATGAGCTGAGCCCTTATGTACGTTTTGTTTTGATATCTAATATATTCTTCAACATATAATATCATTTAAAACTAGTTTTCTATTCATATGTAATATCATTTTAAATTATGGCTTTTAAACGAGATGAATTTCTTATTTTGGTTTTAGTTGATAAAATGTCTGGAAGCAATGGAATAACTGTAGATTTAAACGTTTTCAAAGAAAGAAATAATGGTTCTTGAAGTGGCTTTAGAAACTGTTTGTTAAAAATAAAATATGTTTCAATGTTCATTTAACGGTACTACTTTGTGAGTGATTAGAGTTGCTTGTAAACCGCTTTATGTCATTTGTGTTCGAGCCATTGAATGGTTGGGAAGCAAGCAAAACTCTTATTGGATGTACACACGTATAAAGCTTGAACAACATTGTAAACTAATTCACTGAACTAGTTGTTTTTAAGAATCTTTTGTTAGTGGCTGATGTCCCATGTGGTAAGGATTCTAGTTTTTAATTGTTGACAGAGATCTTTGATTTGATCCCTTAAGCATACAGTAGAACTGGCACTCAAGAGGGGAAAAAAAACATTGCTTTGAATGTAATCGTAATGAACTATGGGCTTATATGATAATTTGACTAAGTTGCTAATAGGGGAATAATTGCATGTAGGCATTGATCAACGTAAATGAGTACTGCCATTAACATGCATAGAACAATACTGTAATTTCAGCTGACCATTATATATTGAGTAATTTAGAAGACATCTGGACGGATATAACTATTTTTCCACATCAAGTTGATTTCACTAATACATTAAGCTATGTTCATGAATTCAGTATAGTAATTTCATGAATGGATATAACTACTTTACATAGTCATTCATGTGTACCCAATACATCTTATTTTCATGAATATAATAGCTCAGAGAATGAAGACAATCTACAAGCATATATGATACCCTACAGATGAAAGGTTTAGCTCATAAAAAGAAGAGGACTGTGAAGACGCATATGAGCACGCAAGCCCGACTAAAAGTATAAATTTTTGTTCATTTTAAAATTCATGTATATGTTTTATATATGTTTCCGCTGTATAAACATTGTAAAACTCTGAAATTTGTATAAAAGTTTATGTTACCATTATTGTGCGTTGTGACTGTGTTAATTTTCGTTTTAAACCCACTAAGCCAATAACAACCCGTCGTTTCGAACGCTTCGAGTTGGTTTAATCACCGATTTGGGACGGTCAAAATGGCGGGCTGTTATAGACATAATGTTAATTCCCTATAAGTACGAGACGTTTTCAATGAATATTAGATATGTTTTTCATCATTTCTTCACTTCTTCTCCATTCTTATTTTCTAATCATTTTTAACAAAACTCTAATAAAATACTAAGTGAATCAAACTGGATTCATCTCTAGTTGTATTTTCTGCCACTCTCTCTCCAATGTCTCAATGCTGTTCAGAATTATAGGATCGTTTTCAATCAACATGTGTATACCAAGTCTCTCTATTCATCAACTTGAAATGGCGTTAATTTGGTCGGTAAATCAGCTGAATGTGGTTATAGCTCGGTAAAATCAATTAGGTGTGATTGTAGCTCGGTAAAATCGGTTGGGTGTGATTTTAGCTATGTAAATTAAATGAGTCTCACTATACTCGACACATAAGGGGTTTACCACATGGCATTGGTAGTGAGGGTTGTACTTTCAACATTATATTTAAAAAGAAATCTGCATAAGAAATTATGTGGAAAAGACGTATGTAACTCCGAACCAGTATAAAATTTTTGTATGTTATTTCCTTTACTGCTTTTTATTTACTACTTGCATACATGTCTCAATTTGTGATTGTTACTATGTCTATGAATTACATCTGTTTGTGTTTAGTTTCAAAAGGATTCATATAATTCATTAAACACTATTCACCACTCCTCCCTCAAGTGTTAATCCAGCCTTAAGATCCTTAATCAGCATTCCTCACATACAGGAAAATAAATCTAAAAGTAGAAAAAATTAGAACCTGAGTTTTAGGTTTAGGGTTGCTAGGCTTTGGCTCAGCTTGGGTGGTCAGACTTGGCGCAAATGTCAACGGGTGGTGTTTGGTGGTTCGGGCGACAGGTCTTGGCCAGGGGTGGCGTTGGTAGAGGCAAAAGGGATGGGCTTTTAGAGGTGCTGGTGATGTTTGAGTGATGCAAAGATGTAAACAAGAGTAAAAAGGAAGGTTTTGGCTAGGGATTTCCAGCTAGTAGAACCCATGTCAGGTGGGAGGTGTTCGATCTGACGGTGGCATTGGTTGAGGTATGGCCGACGGCGGTTCAAGGGAGGTAGGGAGAAGGTGATTTCTAAGGTATTTTCCTTTCTTCGATTTTTATTTTAAAATTAAATTAGACAAATGGGAAGAGAACAAAAATAAAGATTCGAAACGTAATATACCTATCTAGGGAGATAGAGATTCAAATTCATAGAGAAGATGATTTGTAGAGGAAGAGAATGGCATAATTTATCTTGGTGAATGAGAAATGAGAAGTTCAGAGAAAAAAGTATGTATATTAACTTTCTCAGAGTCTATTTAAAATTCAAAACGTAAATTAATTATGATGTGGTGATATGAGAAGAGAGAAACTTTCCCAAGAAGCCAGAGGAAGAATACGGTAAATAGCCTAGAGAATGAGTAATAGTACAAACACTCAAACACCGTCATTTGGTGCATTTTCACTAAAAAACTCATATCTGAAGCAAACAGAAGCAGATTTTAACGAAATGAAAAATGCTAGACAACTTAGAATTCATAGTTGAACGATCAAATGGAAGAGATATGTCAGTAGCCCCCGTTTATATGGGAATGCAGTTTCATCATAAAAAAATCAAATTTAAAACTTTTAAAATTTTAGATTAAATTCAAATTTTAATGAAGTTAGACCAAAAACCAATTTTTCAGAAATTTTATTATTTAGATAAATTTATTCAAGTAAACTATTCAATATTGCCAATTTATTATTTTAAATTCAAAATTTTAATTAAAATTAAATTCAAATATACTATATTAAGTTAGTCCAAAACAAATAAGTCATGTATTAGAGACCATTTTAATTTTATTCAAATTAGATGTACGAATTCAAATTTATATTCAGAAATCAAAGGCATACATTTCAAAATAAATTAAATTAACTGTCATACACACACACACACACACACTCAGAAATCAATCTAAAGTATTACTCTCCTTATGTCAATTGAGTTACACCACAGAGCCATGACTATCACTTAAGCTTCAGCTCTGATACCAATTGTAACAAACCAGGAAATTCGACCCTTGAATTTCGACACTAATACATTCTCTGTATTCATGTGCCAAGACTTAAGTATCGAAAAACCAGAAAGTTAGAAGAAAGAAGTTAGAGGTGAGAAAGAAGAAAGAATGATTAGAATAGAAGAAGAAAAATAACACAATCAAATCAGATCAGAATCTCATAGTGGAATGAATAAAAAATAATATACTAATATACTTTACATAAAAGAAAACTGCATATACATACATGAATGAATCATCAGTCAGTCTATATAGTCATAATAATCTATTTATACTATGATTGATAAATACAACACAAACAGCGGAAATAGAATAATACGAGAATATGTCTTGACTCCAGCTTCTCTCATGCAGCTTCAAGCAAATATGGAAATATACTCGATCTGACCCAAGTACATTTTGAGAAAAAGAAAAAACACCCGGATCAGTTTGGTATACTTTCAGTGGAAAACTCACACCACAAACAACTTGCTTTATTTTAGAAATCCTTTGAAAAATGGAACCCTCATAACACATGATTGCACATAAACATGGCACGCGCTTTTCCCTCATGATAACAAATCACTTTTATTATAAATCTTATGATATTATAATAATGTGTAAAATCCACAAATAAAATGTATATACAGCCAAAAATTTGCATCTCACATTTCGACATAGTTGGTTTGCATCTAAAATTGTACGGGCTCGTATTGGAGTTTGGATTTCCATACAATGAAAGGCACTGTATCACTTATTACGGTACCTCTCTAGATAAAGCATACCAAGAGCCTTGCATGGAATTCCAACGAATCAGGACTGGCCAATCGCTCCCTTGGTTGTACCAAATATTTCACCCCTTGGTTGTGATCAGCCACCAGACTTCAGCATACAGTTATCAAAGGGACATCCGATTTAGATTGGGCGATGACAATAATTTACTAGGGTTCTACCCACTTAGCCGTGAAGCATATCCCGTGTTTTAGTCATTACCAGTTGATGAGGATAGAGACTAAGTTTCTACCTTTTATACATGACAAACACCCATCTTTGAATGTCACATCGCCATTCCGTCGAGCACTAATTGACGTTTACAAAAATACAACATCCAAGATCATACGTCTCAATGAAGGGTGTTAAGCTAAGAGAAGTTTCCTTCTCTGCCTCAAACAGATGTACGTTTGAAAAATCCATGTACGTAATCTAAGAAATGCAATGCCAAACATTCGGCCATACAAGTTGTCCATGAACAGGATAAAATAAAGGTACATTTTTAACATACCCTGTTGCAAAATTCCTAGGATTAGTAGTAAGAAATCCTAACATCATGCAAAACCCCAAAACGTAGGGACTACTGCTACAAGTATGATCCTGGTAGTTAACCAGATACATCAACAAGCAATCCTTTCCATTTTAAGGCCTACGCCTTCAAATCATCTTAATACGTATAAGCATACCTTCAAGTTCGGTTTTGGATGCAAACTCGATTCCAAGTGGTTTCGGATCCAATTCTAATCCTCATTCCTCATAACAACACGTTATAAGTAAAAGGGAATTTATTGATGGTCGATTCTTTAGCTATCAATCTGTAGTTATACAGTTAAGTACATTAGCAGCATAGGCCCTTTTAAATTATAATACTCATTAAAATCATTTTATCAATTCTTAAAATCTTCCATAAACTTATCTCAACGGAATAAGCATATTCGCAAATTTCTTATTTTCGTAACTTTGAAAACCATAGCCTTATACTAATCACTTTGTCACAAATCCATAATATTTCCTGTAACGACCCGCGTTTTACGTATCGGATGATCGTAAAATATTTTTATTTAATTCTCCAAGAGTCTGATCATTCTCAACTTTTGATATGTTGTTTATGGGGATGCGAGACATGTCCATAATTTTAATCAATTCTATTTGTGACAATTTTCCCCTGTCAGTTTTTTACAGGGCATAACTTTTGACTGGGATCAAATCAGGTGCTGGGATTGATTTCATTGGATTGGAAATTGTGCTTACAACTTCGTAGAGTGGTCACATTAAAGATTTGGTTAAGAGGTTTGGGAGAAATCATTGTTTTAGTGGTACACAATTTCTGGACAGAATAATTAGTCGTTAGTGGGCTGATTAGTGAGGCCCATTAAGGCTAGGGGTTGTTGGCTATAAATAGAGAGGTAGGGGTAAAGAGAATGGTTTAGTTTCCTCATTCTCTCATTTGGTTGGAGCTTGAGATTCTTCCTTGCTCCACCAAATACACCTCCACTTCATTTAATTCATAGATCTACATAAGTAGATTGAAGATCAACATCGAAGAAAAGTAGATCGCACCAAATTAGTTGATTTGAAGGCCGTTCTTCACTGTTCCTCGTTGTCCGGATTAGAGATTCATCGATTTCAAACTATTATGTGGACTTGATGAGTGATAAGCATCTCTCACACGGATTCAATCGAGTATATGGGTTTGTTTGATCTTATTTCCATCAATTTGAGTCAATTTCACCTAAATCTAATCGAGGTAAGTATATTTTCATTCGAATCACAATAGGATCTAATCTAAGAAGATAATAATGGTAAATTCATATGTTAAAATCGTATGTTTATGCAAGTTTATATCCATATATTGATTTGGTTATTGTTGTATCATAATTTGGTGAATTCCATATAATTGTATGATGATGATTGATGTGCAAACGTTTGTCTGATCATTGCTTGATTGTTTGATCTAAATTAATTGGTTTTGGTTGAGTTGAGTACTTGAGTTCAAACATGGATTGAACCGGAGTTTCTTGAGTTCGAGTCTGGATCGTTCGGTATTGATGGATCGTGGCTTGTAATGCAAGAAACCGGATTGATTGGCCATGAAATAAGCTTGTGCCAAGTGATGGAGCAGATCGTGATAATTTGATCGGGTCAGCCATGTTTTGATGGATCGGCAAACAAGTGGATCGGCTGAGAAAAGATGGAGCGGCGCATGGTGATAATGATGGACCAGTCGGTTGCTACATGATGGATCGCTTGTACAAAGTTGGATCTGGCAAGTGAATTGGATCAGGTCGGCTCGTATGTAAATCAGTGGATCGGCTGATGCGCATTCGATGGATCACGCAAATCATGTGGATCGGGCAAAAACCAATATATCGCTCAAACCATGGAGCGACCACTGATGGATTGAATAGAAATTGTGGAGCACGCAAGGGGTTCCAACGATGGATCGGTTGATGCACATTGATGGATCGGAATGAGATCTGATGGGTCGCTGAATATAGCGTGTGGATAGAACGCTATGGAAAGATGGATGAAACACTGTTGAAAGTGGATATGGATCAGTGAACGATCCATATGAGAGGCAGTGAATGATCCATCGAAATGTTGACCAAATGGTGTTATTTTTGGCTCGACGTTGGACATAGCTTCGTCATGAATTCAGATGGAAGGTTCGAAGCGAAGCGAAGTGTTCGTTGATCGATGAAATGCAACGAATGGGAAGACGACTCAAGGATGTTTGAGTTCGTGGATAATGGTTGCTCGAGAAGGTGCTTGAGCTTATGGATAGTTGCCGATGACAACGACTAGAGTTATTGGATCCCTAGGGATTATCGTTAGTAGGAGGTTCTAGCAAACTCAAAGTAGGTGTCTAATGGGGATGCCCAAAAGACTTGATGAGTCGAGTACCCTGGGTATCGATGGAAGGCCTGGATACGAGCCACGATGGCGTATGGAGTTTTACTAGAACCGGGGTTACCGTTCGCCTTGACGGATGGCAAGTTGGGCCAGTCATATGATTAACAATGGTTTCGAGGCAAGGCAGGCGGTGATAGCCAGAGTCATGGATGTTACTATTGCTTATATCGTCTTATGTGGATTATTCGACATTAAGGGAGATACTTCTCGGGTGCTTGTCCGATGTTGGTTTAGGCCTTCAGGGCTTATGCTTGGGAGGGGTTGAACTTGATAAGAGTAGTCCATGCTTGATTATTGGTTGCTATGAATTCAACTGCTTGTTTCTTTTCTGATTGTTTGGGAAGGCAATCACTGTCAGATGTGGAGAAGACGGGTTGGGGTTCTCTGTTGATGTGTTGGTAGATTAGATGATTAATTTGCCTATTTTTCATATACTTTATTGATGATGTTAGATAGTTGTTTTATCGCTCATTAAGACTATTATCTGACTAAAGGTTTATGTCTACTTATTACCTTGGGATGTTCATCCGGATGTGGATAGGCAGACTGAGTAGCAGGTAACAGGTAGTAGATCTTGATGAGGACGATGCTGCAAAGCAATGACGAGTAGGAGGTTGACATATTATTTCCTACTATCTACTATTAGTTTTTCCGCTGTTATGGTTGATATGATACATAGTGACTTTGTAGTAAGGCTGATTGTACAGATTTTGTTGATGTATTCTAGTTTGACATATGGATATTTCATGATGATATGAAAGTTTAAGATTCTGCCCAATTATGCTTCACTAATATTACTTGTTGTATATGTTTTATTGTATTTTCTCCATGCGTTGTGTGTTATAGAAACAGGTTCTGCTTGTGTTTTCTTCTCTTGATGATCATCCCATATCAGTCTGGCACGTCATACGACGCACTTCTCCTTGGTTTGTACGGGAGGTACGGGGCGATCGTCACATTTGGTATCAGAGCTTTGGTTAATCGGTTTTATCCAAAGTTAGTGGGCGTAAAGACGTATGAGAGAAGTATTTGTACTTTTCTAAAGGAAGATTACTATATTATAGTGTATAGTATAGTAGCCCTTGAACTCAATTGCAGTTATTTGCATTTGTGCACTAATCATTTTATTTTCAGATTTATAATGAATCGTCGATCTTCAAGACATACTGCTAGGGAGTAGCCTGTTCCTAGAGGGGGAAATGGTAGTTTACTAGATTACCCAGCTATGTTCGAGGCTATGGTGATAGAGAGCATGAGGAGGGTACCAGCTCTAGAGACAGTCGCGGTAGATGTTGGGATTCAAGTGTAAGTGCCTAGGGTGGTTGACTTCGCGAAGCTGTGCAAGGATTTCACTACACTAGGAGGGAAGCAATTTAAAGGGATAGAGCCGACTATAGAGATTCAAGGGTTGCTTAATACTTGCATTCAGATATTTGTAGACTTGGGCATTGATGATGCGACTAAGAGGAAACTTGCATCAAGACAGCTATAGAGCATAGCTATGGACTGGTAGAAATCTGTCACTTTATAGACTCCAGAAGATGAGATCACGTGGGATCAGTTCCAAGTCAAGTTCGAGACGAAGTTCATTTCTACCATCCAGAAGTCTATTATGTTCAAGAAGTTTGTTGAGCTAAAGCAGAATGGTCGACCAATGTTGGAGTATGTTTCTGATTTTGAAGCATTATCCAAATATGCTCATTCGTATATTGAGACTCCTTACCAGAAGAATGAGAAGTTCGTTATGGGCTTGGATAAATATCTTGGGAATCAGCTGGTTGATCATTTGGATGACACTTATGAGAAGATCGTGGAGAAAGCTTTTAGGCACGAGAGTTTGTTTCCTAAGGAAGAGAGTGTTGTAGCAGCCAAAGAGGAACCAAAACCACAGCAGGGTGGTAATAACAAAAAGAGGAAGCAACAACAACAGAAGGGAAAAGATGGTCAGAAGAAGCAGAAAAACGAGGTGATTTGCTTCAACTGCCAGCAGAAGGGCCATTTTTCCAAGGATTGCAAGAATCCAAAAGCTGAGAGGATGTGTTATAGTTATGGCAAGCCTGAGCATAACAAGAAGGATTGTTCAGAACCAGCTACGGTTAAGCATATAGTGAAGGCGTATGCTTTGGAGGCCATGCCATCTTCTTCGAGAGCTCCTAGGCGGAGGAGAAAGGGAAGAGTGTTGGTTTTCAAGGTACACTTTCCATTAAAGGTGTTTCAATTTGAGTGTTATTTGATACTGGAGCATCACATTCTTTCATTTGTAATGAGCTTGTATGCCGCTTGGATTTGGAATCCGAGATTTGTGATAGACCGTTGATCGTGACTAATCCAATCGGGGGTTCGTCTAGTTTGTGTATGCTTTGTCATGGTCTAGTGTTATCGAGTTATTGTTGCTCCTTTATGTGTGATTGCTTTGTGTTGAACTTCGCTGGGTTTGGGATTATCTTGGGTATGGACTGGCTCAAGAGGTATGCGACTAACGTGGATTGCGAGAAGCTCGAGGTGACAATCGGGAATGTGGAAGGGAGAATGGTTGTGATTTGATGTAAGCCAGAAGATGGTGTCTTCGTAAGCTTTTTATATTCGCTTGTGATTCCACGGGAAGAATTGTCATTTGTGCTAATTGCTAATGAGTTTGATTATTTCTTTGAAGAGGTCAAAGGTTTGGCGTCGTGTCGCGAGATTGAGTTCATAATCGATTTGGTCGAAAGTGCCAGACCTATCGTTATGCCCCTTAGGTGGATGGCGCCTAGAGAACATCGAGAGTTAGAGGTGCAAGTTAGTGACCTTTTGAGTAAAGGATTCATTTGGCGGATGTCTGAATGGGGTGTACCAGTTGTGTTTGCAACCAAGGTCGATGGATCTTTGAGATTGTGTGTTGATTATCGTGAGCTGAACAAGATGACCAAGATGAACAAGTATTCATTGCCGAGGATAAATGATTTGTTCGACCAGCTTCATGAGCCCAAGGTGTTTTCCCATATGGATTTAGCGACGGGATTTCACCAGTTGAGAGTGGCAAACGATAGTGTGCCAAAGATAGCTTTTAGGACACCATCCGGATTCTTTGAGTGGCTGGTGATGCCGTTGGATTGACCAATGCACTAGCGTATTTCGTGGATCTTATGAATAGAGTTTTCAGAGATCAATTAAATAAGTTCATGCTTGTGTTCGTGGATGATATTTTGGTTTACTCCCGGAATGAGAAAGAGCATAAGAAGCACTTGCGAGTTGTTTTGGAAATCTTGCGAAGACACCATTTAAGAGCTAAGTTTTCGAGGTGTCACTTTTGGAAGAATGAAGTGAGGTTCTTAGGCCATGTTGTTTCTGTAAATGGAATAACGGTGGATCTCGCTAAGGTGGCAACAATCCAGGACTGGGATAGACTTAATAATGCGACAGAAGGTAGAAGTTTCCTTGGGTTGGCAGGATATTATCGTCGATTTTTCAAGGATTTCTCCAAGATAACTGCACCATTAACAAGATTAATGAAGAAGAGACAAGTGTTCACATAGGATGCAAAGTGTGAGAAAGAGTTTGGAATCCCGGAGAGACCAACGAGTGCTCATGTTTTGACTATTCCAAGTGGGAATGAAGAGATGGTGGTATACACCGATGCATGTGGTACTGGAATTGAAGCAGTGCTAATGTAGAAGGACAGAGTTATGGCATATGCGAGTCGATCGCTAAAGCAAGAAGTGGAGACATTACATGTTGGGAGCTCGATTTGATCTATTTACGGATCGCATGTCGTTGAAGTATCTTTTCTCCCAGATGGATTTGAATCTTCAGCAACAACGGTGGTTAGAGTTTCTGGCATCGTATGATTTTGGTATCGCCTATACTCCTAGTAAAGGTAACGCAGTGGAAGATGTGTTAAGTCGAAGAGATGCAAGTTTAGGAGCGATGTTTTCGGAATAGAAGCACCTAGAGTACTTGGAAGGATTTGATTTCAGGCCTAGGCGCGAGTTAGAGCCTGAAATGTTGGCAAGCTTATCGATAAGACCTACTCTCATCGAAAGGATCGGCGAAAGCCAAAGCGTGATGAAAAGCTTGTCGAGATCATCCAGAAGTTAGAACCAAAGGATAGGGAGTTCGAAGTCGATCGAGAGGGTTGGCTCTGTAAGAAGGACGACTGGTTGTTTCTGATATTGATGGATTAAGGGATGAGGTTCTGAGTGAATGTCATCACTCCAAGTTTACGATTCATCCTGGTAATAACAAGATGTATCAGGACATGAAGCAAGCTTACTACTGGGATGGGATGAAGAGGGATGTTGGAAAGTTTATTTCCAAATGTATGAATTGTCAGTTGGTGAAAGCTGAACAGAAGAAGCCAAGTGGATTGCTTCATCCTTTGGAAGTACCTACGTGGAAATGGGAGCAAGTATCGATGGATTTGATTGACGGACTACCTAGAACTAGGGCAGGAAACGAAGGAATTTGGGTCATAGTGGCTCGTTTGACCAAGAGTGTGAGGTTTATTCCTGTCAGATCGACTAGGTTTATTCCTGTCAGATCGACTAGGATAACACCAAAGTTGGTTGAGCTATACATAAAATGGATAGTTCGATTCCATGGTATCCTGAAGAGCATAGTGAGCGATCAAGATCCATTTTTCATGAGTGGATTTTGGAAGATTTTGCTAGAGACTTTGGGAACCGAGCTATGTTTGAGTACGACTTGTCATCCCTAGACTGATAGTTAAACCGAGCGAGTGAATCGAGCATTGGAAGATCTCCTTAGGGCTTGTGTATTAGACTTTGGAGAATCGTGGGAAGAACATCTACATTTGGTTGAGTTCGCATATAACAGCAGTTACCAGTCGAGCATCGGGATGGCACCATACGAGGCGTTGTATGGTAGACCGTGCAATTCTCCGGCATGTTGGTTAGAGACTGGAGATAAGTTGATATTTAGGCCAGAAATGGTAAGAGAGACCACAGATTGTATTGATATCGTTCGACAATGAATGAAGGCAGCCCAAGATCGTCAGAAGAGATACGCCAATAAACATCAAAAGGATTTGGAGTTCGATGTGGGTGATATGATTTTTGTGAAGGTTTCACCGTTTAAGAATGTTGTTCGGTTCGAAAGAAAAGGGAAGTTAACTCCAAGGTTCGTTGGACCGTTTCTGATAGTCGAGCAGATTGGAAAGCTCGCGTATAGATTGGATTTACCTGAGAAGATGTCAGGCGTGCAAAAAAAATTCATATGTCTTTTCTACGGAAGTGTGTGCACGATTTGAATGTGGTGGTATCTCCAGATTAGTATGAAGACCTAGAAGTCAAGTTCGTAGTTTTGGTACCTCATAAGCCGCTTCACATTATGGGGAATAACATGAAACAACTTTGGAGGAAGACGGTTAAGCTAGTCAAGGTGCAATGGAATGAGGATGATGACTATGTGGGAAACGGGAGGGAGTATGAAGACGATCCATCCAAAACTCTTCATTGGTATGACCTATTAATGTCGTGTCACCTTACACCATTGTAACTTGTGTTATTATTAGAATTCCGTGTGCTAGGATAAGGCTATGGATGCATGACTTGATGGATGCTAGTTTGCATCATAGACTGGCTGCTCGTGGATGATAGGCATGCAGAATTGTTTTCGGTTGCTTGTGTTTACTTGGAATTTCGGGGGCGAAATTCCTAAAGGGGAGGGGGGAGAATGTAACGATCCGAATTTTACGTATCGGAGGATCATAAATATTTTTATTTAATTCTCAAAAGGTCGGATCATTCTCAACTTTTGATATGTTGTTTATGGGGTTGTGAGACATGTCTATAATTTTTATCAATTTTATTTGTGAATATTTTGCCCCTATCAGTTTTGTATAGGGCATAACTTTTGAATGAGATCGAATCAAGTGCTGAGATCGATTTTATTGGATCGGGAATGGTGCTTAAAATTCCGTAGAGTGGTCACATCAAAGATTTGGCTGAGCGATTTGGGAGGAATCGCTATTTTCATGTTACACAATTTCTGGACAGACTAATTAGTCATTGGTGAGGCCCATTAAGGCTAGGGTTGTTGGCTATTAATAGAGGGGTAGGGGTAAAGAGAATGATTTAGTTTTTTTCATTCCCTCATTTCGTTGGGGCCTGCGATTCTTCCTTGCTCCACTAAATACACCTCCACTTCATTTAATTCATAGATCTATATAAAAAGATTGAAGACCAACATTGATGAGGAGTCAATCGCATCAAATTAGTTGATTTGAAGACCGTTATTAGCTGTACTTCGCTGTCCGGATTAGAGATTCATCGATTTCAAGCTATTTTGTGGATTTGGTGAGTGATAAGCATCTATCACACGGATTCAATCGAGTATATGAGTTTGTTTTATTTTATTTTCATCACTACGAGTCATTTTCACCTAGATCTAATCGAGGTAAGTATATTTTCATTCGAATCACTATAGGATCTAATCTAGCAAGATAATAATAGTAAATTCATAAGTTAAAATCGTATGTTTATGCAAGTTTAGATCCATATATTGATTCGTTTATTGTTTTATCATGATTTGGTGAATTCTATATGATTGTATGATAATGATTGTTGTGCTAACGTTTGTTTAATCATTACTTGATTGTGCTATTGGTTGTTTGATCGAAATTAGTTGGTTTTGGTTGAGATGAGTGCATGAGTTCAAACATGGATTGAATCCAAGTTGCATGAGTTTGAGTCTTGATCGTTTAACATTGGTGGATCGTGGCTTGTGATGCAAGAAATCGGATGAATCGGCCACGAAATGAGCTTTTGCCGACTGTTGGAGCGGTTCGTGAGAATTTGATCGGGTCGGCCAAGGTTTGATGAATCGGCAAACAAGTGGATCGGCCGAGAAAAGATGGAGCGGTGCATGGTGATAATGATGGATCGGCAAGTTGCTACATGATGGATTGCTCGACAAAGTTGGATCTGGCAAGTGAATTGGATTGGGTCGGCTCGTATGTAAATCAGTGGATCAGCCGATGCGCATTCGATGGATCACGCAAATCATGTCGATCGGGTGAAAGCCAATAGATAGCTCAAACCATGGAGCAACAGCTAATGGATCGAATAGAAATTGTTGAGCATGCAAGGGGATTCAATGATGGATCGGTTGATGTGCATTGATGGATCAGAACGAGCATCTGATGGGTCGCTGAACATAGCATGTGGATGGAACGCTATGTAAAGATGGATGAAACGCTGAAAGTGGATATGGACGATGAATGATCCATATGAGATGCAGTGAACGATCCATCGAAACGTTAACCAAATGGTGTTATTTTTGGCTCGACGTCGGAGTAGCTTCGACATGAATTCAGATGGAAGGTTCGAAGCGAAGTGAAGTGTTTGTTGATCGATGAAATGCAACGAATGGGAAGATGAATCAAGAGTATTTGAGTTCGTGGATAATGGTTGATTGAGAAGGTGCTTGAGCTTCTGGATAGTCGCCGATGACGACGACTAGAGTTATTGGAGGCCGAGGGATTATCGTTAGTCAGAGGGTTAGCGGACTCAAAGCAGGGATATAATGGGGACGCCCAAAAGACTAGATGAGTCGAGTACCCTAGGTATCAATGAAAGGCCTGGATACGAATCACAATGGCATATGGAGTTTTGCTAGAACCAGAGTTACCATTAGCCCTTGACGGATGACAAATTGGGCCAATCATACGATTAATGATGGTTTCAAGACAAGGTGGGCGGTGATAGCCAGAGTCATGGATGTTACTGTTGCTCATATCATCTTGTGTGGATTATTCGACGTCATGTGAGATACTTCTCGGGTGCTTGTCTGATGTTGGTTTGGACCATCGGGACTTGTGCTTGGGAGGTGTTGAACTTATATGAAAATTAATTCAAACCTTGCTTTCGTTATAAAATAAATTTTATAACATCAAACTTAGTCAATCTGCCCGACGGCGAATTAACATCTTAAAAGTTATTAATTTTTAGGCCATCTGCTACAAATCACTTAACCAATACTGTTTATTGATTAATAAAACATTAGTGTTGAATTTAATTCAACAATCATCATCCAAATCATATTTTAATGTTACTTAGGTTAAACAGCTCATATGTGTAAAATATGAAAGCAAATAACATCCAAAACATTTAGGAATTCTGTTGGATCCCTCCAACCTTTCTTCCTGCATCACAACTAATATATATGTATGTATATATGTATAAATATATATATATATGTGTGTGTGTGTGTGTGTGTGTGTATATATATATATATATGCATATAAATTGGATAATATAATCTAATTCATTTAAGGTGAATCTTCTACTTAGAAGAAGTAATTGTCAAAGGTCATTATTCATAAACCGGAATATATATCGACAACCATCTACAAAGCAATAAATCATCAAAAACATCCAAACGTGCAATTTATATACTAATAACAATGAATATTATTATACGAAATAAAAATATTCACAACATTTTAGAAACTGTGAGAGTTAACTCGCCATCAATTCAATTTCGATTGATGATTATGCGTTGTTTTATCTAACTTCAAACAGACGTTTGAAATTAGACAAAACTCCCCATAGCTCGGAATGCTTTCAATCCATCTCGTATGCATAGTTCGTCAATACGAACCTAATGCAATTTGTTTCGTTCCAATCTGACATCGTACAAAACAATTACGCATGTTACAATATTTAAACGAGCTAAAGCATCTTTAACTTAATTATTAATAATTAATTATCCAAATCACTTAATTAACTTCATCTTCCACATTTTGATTCAGTGTTTCCCTCCTCTGTAGCTCATGCACCATGGACGCAACACCCTCCACCCATATCTCCGCCATCTTTCCACGGAAATCAATGAAACTAAGTTCGACGATCTTCCCTCCTTAAACTCCACCTATCTATCACCATCATCCACCCATGCCAGTCGCGGCCTCCTGCTTCCACGCACAGTTGCAATATTTCGAACAACATCTTTATGTTGCAAAACCCACCAAAATCTCCATGCATGTGCTAAATAACCTCTTGATCCAAATACAACCTTCGTTTTGTAAATCAAACTCTATACTACTCAAAATTCCAGGTCCTAGTCCAAAACCCTTTTACTGTAAAATTGTCAAACCTAAATAATGAGACCGCACCTCTTGAAATTCATATACATTTGAAGATCTCAACATTCTGAACTCAAAGATACTTGTTTTGGATTTTATGGTTTTGTAGATTATGAGATAATGAATTTTGAAGTTAGAGGTTTTATTTCTAAAAATGGCGGCTTTTTTTTTCCACAGTAAAATGAAAAGAAGGGGAAGATGTGGATAGAATTAGGTTACAAGTTCGAGATAATTTATAGGCTAATTTAATGTATTATATCATCAAACATTTCACGCTAGCACGATCATTCAAATCATCCGATCATTATAAAATTTTAAATCCTATAATAATTCAATATTCCAGACTCGATAAAACCGATTACTTCGAATTCCATGACTGTTTGAAAAATGACTACTTTTTTTTACAGTACCGACCGGTTTTTAATCTGACTGCAAACAGTTTTTATTGTAACAAATAATAAATACATTTTAAAAAGGAGACAAACAGAATGTTTATCTACTACGGTTTTTAAGGTGGACCGTCCACCACCCTATAACCTCAAACTCCACGCAGGGAGTATATGACTTGGAACATGACATACTATAACCAAAGTGCAAATTACATAAAGAACACCAAAGAATACTAGAGCAGACATTGTATAAATAGTGAACAACAACACCTAAGTACCACAATGGTACAATAAAACAGCCGCACAGTGTAGTAACTAGGCACAAGTAGCATTCGAGAAGACTTGATACATCAGCAAGCTTCCCAAGATTTCATTGCTTTTTGACAAAACCAAACTGACATGTTGATAAAGCAAGCTAGAACACAAACTAGCTCAACACAACTGCAACAACTAGGAGAGCAGAGTCAATATCCTCCGAGACAGGGAAATCACAAAGATCTTTGACATAAGAGATGGCAAAGCCAGCTACCAGGGAAGCCAAACAGTGTCAACGATGACATGAAAAATTATTGCAACACCAAAATGTTGGGGAAATCTCGGTCTTTCCCCGCTTCGTGAAGTTAAGATAGGCACTTTAAGATTAAAAGTAGCAACGAAAGCACAAGAGTTTATAATTCTCCAATATGGAGATTCTTCCACTATACAAAAGAATAGTACGATTACAAGAATATGATTACAATAGTAACTCACACTCGGTGGCTCACTCAAGCTTGAGGATAAAGACTTCCCAAGCTATCTCTCTTTTATCTCAAAGAGGCTCTCTCTAACTCTCAAGTATTTTTTTTCTCACTCTAAGGAGTGGCTTCTCTCTTTGATTCTTGGATTCTTGGATCTCACTCTAAGGAGTGGCTTCTTTCTTGGATCTCACTCCAAGGAGTGGCTTCTCTCTTGGATTCCTGGATCCCTTGGATCCTTGGATCCTTGGATGGATAGTAATGAAGGCTCCTTCTCCTATTTATACCACTCAACCTTCATGATGAATGGTGGAGATTACTTGCATTCAAGGGTGGAGATTGATTCTCTAGAATGCTCCATACTCTCTAGGAATCTCTACACTCTTCCATTCCCTTATGCATCCTTCCATACTCTTCCGTAAGGTTCCAGAAGGTTCCATACGTCTCTAGAATATTCCAGAGGGTTCCACATTCTTCCACAAGCTTCTAGAGGATTCTACACTTCTCTAGAGTTCTCCGGTCATACTCTTCCGTAAGGTTCCGGAAGGTTCCACACATCTCCAGAATATTCCAGAGGGTTCCACGTTCTTCCACAAGCTTCTAGAGAGTTCTACACTTCTCTAGAGTTCTCTGGTACATTCTAGAAAATTCTAGATTTCTCTAGAAAGATCTAGAATTTTCTAGAAACTCTCCAATTAAGGAGGGATCCCAACAATCTCCCCCTCCCGACTTAATTGGGGGGTAGTAGTACGCCGACACCTTGACAACAATCTTCAAACTTCTTTGTTGGTACTACCTTGGTATTCATATCAGACCAGTTCTCATCTGTGTGAACCTTATCAAGATGTATTTGCTTTCCTTCGAAGACTTCTCGCATCGATGACATCTTTACCATGGGAGGTAATATCTCTTCAAAATCAGTACTTTTTTCTTGTCCAATCCTTCGGTGACTAACCGAGCTTTGTAGTGAGGCTTTGAACAGTTCTCTTCGGTCTTGATTCTATACACCCACTTATTCTTCACAGCT
Source organism: Allium sativum (assembly GCA_030737875.1). NCBI lineage: Eukaryota > Viridiplantae > Streptophyta > Magnoliopsida > Asparagales > Amaryllidaceae > Allium > Allium sativum. The sequence continues at coordinate 331,030,138 of CM060926.1, forward strand.
CTTCTCCCTTTTGGTAGCTCCACTAGTTCATATGTGTTATTCTCATGCAAGGATTGCATTTCTTCTTGCATGGTTATTCTACATTTTTCTTTATGACAATCACTCATTACTTCTTTATAGCTTTGAGGCTCCCCCTCAACAGTGAGCGTCATTGTCCTCCATCTTTAACTTACACGAGCTTGATTATGGCTGCAGATGAACCTGGCTCTGATACCACTGTTGGGGAAATCTCGGTCTTTCCCCGCTTCGTGAAGTTAAGATAGGCACTTTAAGATTAAAAGTAGCAACGGAAGCACAAGAGTTTATAATTCTCCAATATGGAGATTCTTCCACTATACAAAAGAATAGTACGATTACAAGAATATGATTACAATAGTAACTCACACTCGGTGGCTCACTCAAGCTTGAGGATAAAGACTTCCCAAGCTATCTCTCTTTTATCTCAAAGAGGCTCTCTCTAACTCTCAAGTATTTTTTTTCTCACTCTAAGGAGTGGCTTCTCTCTTTGATTCTTGGATTCTTGGATCTCACTCTAAGGAGTGGCTTCTTTCTTGGATCTCACTCCAAGGAGTGGCTTCTCTCTTGGATTCCTGGATCCCTTGGATCCTTGGATCCTTGGATGGATAGTAATGAAGGCTCCTTCTCCTATTTATACCACTCAACCTTCATGATGAATGGTGGAGATTACTTGCATTCAAGGGTGGAGATTGATTCTCTAGAATGCTCCATACTCTCTAGGAATCTCTACACTCTTCCATTCCCTTATGCATCCTTCCATACTCTTCCGTAAGGTTCCAGAAGGTTCCATACGTCTCTAGAATATTCCAGAGGGTTCCACATTCTTCCACAAGCTTCTAGAGGATTCTACACTTCTCTAGAGTTCTCCGGTCATACTCTTCCGTAAGGTTCCACACATCTCCAGAATATTCCAGAGGGTTCCACGTTCTTCCACAAGCTTCTAGAGAGTTCTACACTTCTCTAGAGTTCTCTGGTACATTCTAGAAAATTCTAGATTTCTCTAGAAAGATCTAGAATTTTCTAGAAACTCTCCACTTAAGGAGGGATCCCAACACAAAAAGTGTAGATCATCCATTTTGATGTAGCACGGCCATAACATATATCGCAAATGCTCAATGCAGCATACTTAAGCAACTAGCATCCCAAAAATAAAACATCAAACATGAAAAATTCTCAAGGGAGGAGATGGTTGCAAAGATAAATAGTACCACAACAAGACATCAAGGTCAAGGTCTGCTGAGTATATGCAGTAGCGAACAAAACACAACAGACAACCATCACCAGATAGAAACAGAATACCGATCATAACTTCACTCAAAAACCCAAATGTATACTTAAGACGCAAACATATACAAATAAGAACTCACAGTAAATCCAGAAACACCATTCGAAGACCAACACTAGATACTCTACTGACCCACGGCAGTTGATAAACAATCACGTTGTGGATTGCAAAAGCAAATTGTATGGCCTACTAGTTGGATACAAAGGGGAAAGGGACACCGCACAAGGTCCTTAGCATTAGGGGTGTAAATCGGTCGGACCAGACTGGACGAAAGTGTGTTCAGTTTCTGTCCTAAATGAAATCGAACCGAACACGGATCGGACCAAATTTTTTTCTTCAACAAATTTCATTGTCCTAATTCGTGTCCTAAATAAAATCGATCGGACAGGGGCATATGTTTTTCGGACAAGGACACGATCAGACTCGGTCGTACATGACTATTTATATCACATTTTGTACATTTTATTAGATTTTCTCTCAACTATACGCCAGATTACAAGTAATTCGGTCGAATTCGGACGAGTCCGGACAAGACATGATTTTTTTCTCATACAATTTTTTTTTTGTCCTAACTCGTGTCCTAAATAAAACTCGGGACGGACGTATTTCGGTTACGGACACGAACGAACGTCGGACATTCAGACAAATTTACAGCCCTACTTAGCATACAGTTCATCCTAAGCAATTTTAGGCAAAAGAGGAAGAAAGACGAAGCAGATATGTACAATAGGGTTGTGGGTATGAGAAGCGCATAACTGCTAAGCTTTAGACATGATGAAAATAGGTGATTTTTGGAGAAGAAAAGAGTTGAAGAGGAATGAAATCGAAGGAGGAAGGTACAAAAAATAGCTATTTTTACATGTTAACAAAAACCCATTTATAATTATTCGATTTTAAGACATTCACATTCATCGATAATAATTTCTTATTATTGTTCTAATTTTAATAGAATTTTACATTGCTTCAAAATAAACTTGATTAGATTTTATACTTAAGATTTTTGATTTTAAGTTAATTCAACATTCAAATCATTTTTAAATTAAATTTAAGATATTAAATCCCAAATTAACCATTTTCATATTTAAATAAATTAACTATTCTTATACTAACAATCCACGTTGTTACAAGCCGTATATTCTAGATTCAACTATAGACCATCACATAATCATTTGCAATAAAATGTAATAGAATTTGTTGCAATAAAGGCAAGTTGCATGTATGAAAATGAAAATAATGACTGGTGCTTTTAAAAAGATTTTGAATTATTCATAAGGCCTTTTTATCATGCAACCAGGGCCTAATAGCTGGCACATCTGATTGTGCGCTAGGGCTGTAAATTTTATGCGAATGTCTAACGTTTGTTCGTGTCCGTGACCAAAATTCGTCCGTCCGAGTTCATCCAATTCTCATTTAGGAAACGAGTTAAGAGAACAAAATTCGAACGAGAAAAATCACATTCGGTCCGTGTTTGTTCGAATTCGTCCGAATTCATCGTAATTTGGCAAACAGTTGCGAGAAAATCTAACAAAACGTATAAAATATGATATAAATAGTCATGTCCGACCGGGTCCGTTCATATTCCTGTCCGAAAAGCATTCATTCGTGTCCGACCGATTTTATTTAGGACACGAATTAGGATAAGGAAATTTGTTCGAGAATTTTTTTTGTTCGATCCGTGTTCGATCTGAATTTTTTTAGGATAGAAACTGAACACACCTCCGTCCGGTCCGGTCCGACCGATTTACACGCCTAGCTAACCTCACAAATCAAAAGCCAATACAAATGATAAAAGCGTAAGCTTAAAATCAATCGATTACAAGATGGATAACCAAAAAGAAACAAGATCTGCAATCACTGCAACCAAGCACCTAAGGCTATACAACAATCACACACAGAATATTTTCAATATTTACAAGAACAATGCAAGCAATCCAATCTAAGTACTGGTAGCATCTTAACTCAAAGATAATAAAACTAAATGATGGAAGCACCAAGAGATGGAGCTTGATTGGCACTAAAATGGCATAAACGGGAGAAATCCTTCATTCCCAGAAAATCCTGCAAAATCAGCAACTCCAGGAACTTGATCTCCTACACTCGTAGTTCCATGGAAACCAGCACCAATCCCATCAATGCCAAGAAAACCACTATTGTTAGATACATAACCAAATTTGTCAAAAAGTGCAGCATCAAACGCACCATCCAAGCTGAAATGCTCTTCATCCCTTAACTGTTCAAACGTATTCGAAGAAGAACCTTGATTTCGAGCCACATTCGGTTGGTTACCCATTTCCAAGTGCATATCCTCATTTTGCAACATCAAACCATTCTGATCCTTGGTGTCGTTCAGATTTCCATCACATGCAGTGCCCATTATGGTGTTTGTAGGCTTGGTATCAGAGATGCCAGAATTGATCGAGTTCTCAGAACAGTTGAAGTTCTCAGAATTAGGCAAAATAGATCTAGTTAATGACGGTTCGTACAGTTGTGGTGGTGACGGTAGTCGCATTTGCTGAAACTGCAAGTGTGGATTTTCGTATTTGCTGATGTCGAAATTGGTTACAGCCTTCGGTCCACGGTAGTGTAGTGAAGCAAGGTCATAGGCTGTTGCTGCTTCATCCTCACTATCTGAGAATTTAACATATTACAAAACAGCTTATTATGCAACAACACATTCATGTTCTTTCAAATTTTGATTCCTGAAACTAGTGCACGGGGGTGTAAATCACGCTAAATTTCAATTGTAAGGCAAAAAAGGACATACTGAGTAATGGTGTCGAATTTTCATTTTGCGATTTATTTGCATAAAAATTCGAACAAAATGAAAATTTGTTTATCAGATTAACTGGCTGTTTAGTGAAGTTTCCCTTCCAATTGGAGGTTAAATGAAACCGTCTAGAAGCAACTTTTCATGGAAAAATTAACATATATACAAAACATAATCCCCACAAATTTCACATCGCCGCTGCGATTTAAAATGTCCAGCAGATGCCACTCCTATTCACAATAAACAGTTTTATATCTGAAATTATTTAAATTGAAATTTAAATAAGAGGGTTCATTTTAATTAATTACTAACTACAAAAACCACCAATTTCAAATAAAATCTTCAAATCATAAAATCCAGTTTTAAATATCATCGACATTTTTACAAATTTATTTTTTATTTCTTCAAAATTTAATAATATTTAATAAGTAAAATTAATTTAAATAATACGAAGAATGAGTTATGGAAGATGCAATTTCAAATTTGGAAGTAATATTTTAAAGAAAAGCCTTATTTTCAAAAATAAAATAGGTTTGGAAAATGTTTTCCAGGGAATATCAAAATAGAAAAGCATATATTTTGCCAATATTATTAATAGCTAGGTCAATTTTCACACCGTCGTGGGTAAAACTAATTTTATATTTATATGTAAAATATGTGTATAAAAGTGGATCAACGATTGATGTTTTAAGTGAAAAATCAGATAAAATTTCAAAATAACCTTAGAACACTAGAAAAATTACTCAAACTTTGACCAGATGGTTCAGATCAAATTACAATATTCAGTTGTATTACCTAAGATATTACATCATGTGCTCTAGGTTTTCAATTTTTTCCGTCTCAACAAACATCCATGTTGCAATCATAATGAGAAGAGAGCAAAGCTGTTTAGTAACTTACTAAAGCTTCCCAAGTAGAGATTCTTTCTGCCACATACATTGCCAATCCTTGCCTCCCATTGCCCATTTTTGTGGCCTCTAAAATGAATTTTCAATCATACAATTTTATAAGATTAATTATCATGTATGCACTGCTTGAAATGTTATTGTTTTTATGCAGTCTGTTTAGCTGTGTGATGTTTTACATGATGATATGCTTGATTTAAGTTTATAGATAAAAAGGCAAAAACTATACTTGGTAACCCCACGATACTTGCAATCCCCTCTTGCAAATCCATTGCTTTTGCGATGAAGTCTGGCTATGTATTCACTTTTCGAAACATTCTTCATCTCTGCATATTCCTTCGTGTATGTATGCAACTGCATTTGTTCCAGTTGATGAAATAAATAACAATATGAATAAAAACTGCTATTACGTGTGCTTTACACAAATATGTCATTAGAAATCTCCATGGATATATATTTTAATTTTGTACGCTCACGGGAAAATTGAGAACACAGTTAGGGCCAAGACATTTGAGTGCTGCAAGATCATAAGTGTAAGCCGATTCCTCCTCACTGTCAAAGCAACCTGGAAGAAGTATACAGTAAATAATATCGTATTAATGAAATGCACCTACCAATACCCAAACGAAGTATATATAAGTATTAATGAAATGCACCTACCAATACCCAAACGAAGTATATATAATGACGACATACCTAAATAAACTAGGCACCCGCACAAAAGCATAAAGCAGTAGATATCAACAAAGGCAGCAGAAAATTTTAGAGCACAAGTAGCAAAAAAATATGTACACAAAAGTTAGAGCTACTGGTTTAAATGTTACTATCTTTATAATGTATCAAAATTCTAGATAACCAATGGAAATGATACACAGTTACAAACGTAAATATAGTTTTCTTTTTATACCTTTCTTTCCTCTCTTATTTTGGCTCGGGTTTGAAGAAAATTTGTCCCACAAATGAACTTCATACCGACTGGTGTGTATGTGCCTATTAATCACATGGACATGGCGTGCATTTCGAATACATTAGAAATAATTTGGAATGAGGTATAGTACACATAGATATTAATCTGTATTATGCCCTGTAAAATCAAAACTACTACAAAAAATCGACAAAGCGTAAACGCAGCAAGATGCTTACTTTGTGACTCCCCTAAAAATGGAACTTTTTGGTGTTTGACCAGCATCCTGATCATCACCTTTCTTGACAACTTTACGAGACTTCCTCCGACTTTTTACTGATATTGCAGGCGAAGGAGGAGGTGGGGGAGAACAAAGTGTTATCATCGTATTTGCTTTCTGAAAAGCATTATGTTGGCTCTGCAAGCTGGAGTTAGAACCAAGAGCAGGGTCCATATTTTCTTACAATTTCTTCGATTATTATTATTATTATTTTGACTGATGAGCGCAGTCACGGAGAAATTGAGAAAAAATATAGGTAGAAAAGATGATATGTATTAACTGTTTTTCTATAAATTAAAATATCAAAGTGGGCATTCTTGAAATGGACAAAATACATTAAGCAAAATCATAAATTTCTCCTTCTGGAATGCATACTTGCTAATGAAACGGCGATGAGTGCATGTACACGCACTTAGCATAATTTAATTTATTACATAGTATTGAGTATATGTCACTAATTTTTATAATACTGTGTTTTTCTAAGTACCATGCATCGCTGAGCAGGTTTACGACCATATTTTCTTATGACTACGTCTAGTATATCTTTTTACTGATGTGCAGGTCATGTGGAATGGGAAAAAAAAAATTATAGGCAGAAAGAAGGATATGAAAATTATTTGTGCTACTGTAAATTTGAAATTCAAAGAGGACTTCTCAAAAATAAACGAATAGAGTGATTGTGATATGTCAATTTAACAAATTCGTTACTCTCCTTCTAAAATGCATGCTAGCTGATAAACTTGATATGCTATGTACGGAAAATTCATTACTTTCTGCTTGTCAAATTAATTCATATTAATGTACATAAGCAGTTAATGTTTGCAAATTACATTTTCCCCATTACGGTGTAGATTTTGAGACGTAATGAGCTGTTTACAACTTTAGTATCCAACTTTTGAAGTTAAAATTGATAGCTGTTTGTTTTCATGAAAATGATTGTAGCGCTAACACCTAGAGATCGTGAAGAAAAATTAAAGTCGTGAGTGATTATTTTGGTAGCAAATACAATAACCTCCAAAAGGATAAATCATATTAGTTCATTGGTTGAGTGTAAAAGTTAGATTTGCATTAGAGTATAAAGAGATGTGAAATATATGCATAAGTAGTTGTATAGTTAAGGCGTTATGTTGATGGTGTTTAACGCCTTTAAAACTTGCACTGGACACAAACACCGGATAACTAATTGTTGAATGACTGTGTAATTTCATTCAGATTTTCTCCCAATTCCTAGAATTAGACATAAATGATTATATTGCTACACTGATAAGTTTGTGTAAATTACAGCATTGGAGCAAATTCTGAAAATTAGGAAGAAAAAGGAAAGTTGTGTGCGTTATTTTGGTGACAAATACAATATTTTATGAAAAGATATACTAGATTTAGACATAAATGATTATATTGCTACACTGATAAGTTTGTGTAAATTACAGCATTGGAGCAAATTCTGAAAATTAGGAAGAAAAAGGAAAGTTGTGTGCGTTATTTTGGTGACAAATACAATATTTTATGAAAAGATATATTATTTAGATTTGTATTAGAGTATAAAGAGATGTGAATTTTTTTAAACAAATGGTCTTGTATTGAAGGTGTTGGCGTTGATGGTTAACAAATTTTATTTAACACCTTTACAACAAGCACTAGAAACAAACATCAGACAACTAATTCATGGAGTTTCTTTCTATTCTTAGAACTAGCCAAAATAAACGATATATTAATTCTAAACTCAAACATGTCCGCACTTTACTGCTTTCTGTGAGCTTCATCGTAAATGGACTGAATTTTTAAAAAAATGGAACGAAGAGATGTGAAAAAATTGAACTTTTTTAAATTAACCAATCGTTACGTATTTTTATATTATCAACCTTAAACTTACTACTAACGCATTTTGTCGGATGATAACTGACTCATTTTATTATTTCAAAAAAAAAAAAAAAAAAAAAAGGCTTCCATTTGTTCTATACTTTATTTTTTATGAAATCTAGATGTGTTTTTAAGCTGTTGAATTAATCCAAAATTCAAATGCATATCTATATGACTAAATATGCATAAGCAGATTTGGAGTTGATTAATATGAATATAAGTAATTTGTTTGTTAAAGTGTTAATGAATTTCCGTTCGCTCTTACTTAACAAAAGATTTACTAATATGCTGGTCAACGGTGATCAATATATCATATGTCAATCTTTGCCAGAACAAAGTACTGGTAACAACGGTTTTAAGTTGTCCTTTACCAGTAGAATCATTATATTAATGTTATTTCCCTTTCGATAAATGGTAATTGTTACCATGACAACCCAAGTCAGAAGGATAAATTATATTATCTTATTAATTGAGGGTAAAAATATAAGTAGTATCTATATAATAAAATCCCTTGGTAAAACAAACAACAGACAAACTAGTGCTGAGATTTACTCTCCATCAAAACATCAAGCGGCTCCAAATTACGCGCATGACAAATTTTACTCACACGATGTCCTCAGATGAACACATTCCCGCGAAATTGGTTATCCATGTTTGATTTCTGCACGTCCTTTGATTTAAGCACGACCTCTGCTCTGCACGTTCCCCTTTACTTCTACTTCACTCCAACCCATCCCATTTCTCATAAACAATAAATCACTAATTTAGTACTCCACTTCCTCCTATTACACCTGAATCACATCCCGTGAATCCAATGATCAATAATCTTTTAAAGCTACAGAAAAATGTCAAAATCGGCAATTTTGATGTTATCAGAACCAGAAATTACTTGGTCAGGAGTGGAGATAGACTTCGGTGCTTTCATTTTCGACTAGGGGGTGTTTGGTTGGATCGGTTTATCCAATATTGAAAATTGTCAAACCAAACTAAAACCGATAAAAATGAAAACCAAACCAAACCAACCAAATTAAGTTTGGTTGGTTCGGTTGGTTGTCCGATTTAACCGAACTAAAAATATTTTAGACCTTATGATTGTAATATTAGCTATAATTTGGAATCTATCATAAGTATATGATTAGAGTTTTATTATTTATGATTCTTATGTTTTCTAAAAGTAATTTTGACATATGCATGATGATTAAAATTTACTTGGAGAATTAATATAACTTAAAATATTTATTATAATATTGATAATTTTTAAAATATAATAAAAGTTCGTTTAATTTGGTTGAACCGATAACCAAACTAAATATTTTTTCGAACCGATTACAAACCGATTTAGTTTCAAAACCAAAACCAAACTGACCGAAATAAATTGGTTCGGTCGGTTTATTTGGTTTAACCAAATAATGCTCACCCCTATTTTCGACCAAGGAATTGGTAAGTAGATCTTCGCTCCTCCCATTTAGATGTTTTCCAATTATGATCCAGTTTTTAAAGTTCCGCTTTCAGATAAATCAAATAGGAATTTCGTTTTTCTGTTGTTGGCTATGCAGAAGTTTGCTCATCAACTTAATAGAAGATGCGGCAACTTATTTTTTCATGTATGTTACTGTGCAAAATCGACCGGGTTTCTTTTTCCTATGAATATCTATGCAACTGTAGGCTCATCTATTTAGTATATAGAGAAGTTGCAATCTGACAGATAGGAATTCATGTATAGTTTATCCTTAAGTTTAACATTTTTTTTGTAACGACCCGTGTTTTTCGACCATTTGAATATGAATATTTAAATTAGTTTTAAATATTTTATTTGGAACCTCGATGGAGTTTAATATTTAATTTGTTATTAAAACCGAAGTTGAACGTTATAATTTATATATAATATAAATTCGAGCTTAAAAATGGCGTGCAGTTCGTAAATTCGAGTTTGAACTTCAACTGAGAATACAGGATCCGATATAAGTCGGATTTCTGTGAAACAAGAAACGTTGGGAGCGTGTTGACGATAATTTTCATATGAAAGAGAGAAATCCAGATTTCGTGTTATAGTTTGATAGTTATGGCCAAATCAAAATTTGAAATAGTCGCTATGGAAAATCGTTATTTAATTATAGGCCTTTAAAATGGCCGTTTTGCAAACGGACTCAGATTTCGACCAGACCAGTTTCATTAGAACCGTATCGTTAAATTGTTGTCAGAAAATCAAATTGTGTGGAAAACCGATATCGTATGTGACCATGGTAGCCGAAAACGCCCGTTCAATTTCTATAGCGCGTATTTAAATAAATAAAGGGACATTTGAGTGTAACTTGAGCAGATGATCGAATTAGGCCACGAAACCAGTTCCGTTGAGTTCGTATCGTCGATTAGAGTCAGAATATGTATATAGTTTGTTATTTTTAGAGATCGAGAAATTTGGCGTTAAAAAGGGTAGGGCGGTTCAGGGTAAAAATAGCCTACCGGGGCAACAGTCTCAGAATGCGACGAAATTAGTGCCATTGGGTTCGTATCGAAAAGTTATTGTCGATGTTCGCAGTTTCAAGTGGATTTGATTTATCTAGTGACCGTGGAAAAATTAAACGCGTGTTCATTTCCGGTTTCATAAAGGAATTTTTTTCAAATGACCTCGGATTTCGACGAAACTTGTTCCATTGGATTCGGAATACCTTTTTACATCAAGAGCAGCATTTTTATCAGTAGACAGAAATCATATGTGGTGGGTTTTAACATGAATTCTCACTGCGAAGTTTCGTTGTATTAAAATAGTAATAAAATCTACCCTACTTGTTACTGTACATTTCTTGTCGGCCAAACAAATTCGAATGCCGTGATGGCCAAACAATGCACAGTGAAATGAAACCGTGGCCATTAAGCAGATCAATAAAATATAATTTACAGTAGCGTAACCCCCACACTTTCTTTTACTATATATAACACCCCTTGCTGAGAAACCCTCGTCAAACCTTTTGAGTGGTCAACTACCCTCATATCTGCGCCTCCATATAGTAAACGATGGCCGACAAATTTTCAAGGATTTTCAACGCCAAAAACCACTCGATCCGTTCGTTTTGCCCAACCTTTTCAACAGCAAACATAATAAGGCCATCGAGATCTGTCAAAGGACGGGTGGAGATCATCGTTGCCGAGCCAGAGAGGCCAGAGGAGTATCCCGAAGCCGCTGCAGTCGAAGAGAGTTTTTGAGCTGAGGAAGAACTCGAGTTGGACCCTGTTTTGGGCCGTGAGGGAGTGGTTTGGGCCGGAGGGTTTGGTGGCTTCTGGTCTCTGACGGGCGACGTTGAAGGTACAGTTCGTTGTTGGAGGGGGTAAATGTGACGGTGACAGGCAGCGTTCAGGTGGATGTTGTGAGGGGTGCGTGAGTGGGAGTTGGAGTACGGGTCTGCTAATGGCGGTGAACAATTGTAGCAGTAAGGAGAATGTATGGGAAGTGGAGTAGTACAATACGTCCTATGGTGAGGGGATGCTTTTATGCATGGAAAAGGAGTTGCGTTATGTTGTAGGGAGGGAGGTAGCGGTACACTATTTTTCACGTAAAGGATGGTATCAACGAAGTAGTTGAAGCAAACGTTGGAACAAGGAGAAACCGAAGGGTATCGAGCCTATTGATCCTAAACGAAGTGGCCACTTGCAGTAATTGTTCAATTAAAGGAATAAGACCTTTATAGTTAAAGCCGAGAATCAATGTCTCCAACAAAGGATACGCCTGAGTATCTCAAAATCAAAGTCAGGAAACATAATAAGAGCACGTACTCCAAGGTCCCTGATTTTCAAACAAGATGAATATCGGCCTGTTCATTTAGGTGTTGACCGATGAAGTTCCTACCGGACTGTTAAAACGATAAAGTTGGATGGTTCAAGAGACGTTCGACTCACATTGCCGAGATCAATAGCTTGGAACTGATATAGACAAAACTGGAATCTACCAGGATTTCTAATTAAATTAAACACTCGTTTAATTTAATTAAAACCAACTGGTCAAACAACGGTATCAAATCATGGTGAGTTAAACTCACTCAGTTGCCCTTTTTATATTTTATATAAATTGGGTGTTTTTATTTTGTGTGCTCTGCTTGCCAAGGGTTGACTGCTTTGCTAGTTATCTATTTAACTGTTGATTTAACTGATGAAATTAAACTATGTTTAATTTCAGTGAAATTCCAAATCGTTATTTTTAACGATTGCTTCCAATAAAGGTAACCCACCTTGGTTGGTCATGTTTATTTATAAACATGTTTAAATGGTTGCATTGGTTGAATTGCTTATGGTTGACGTTAAATGGTCGTTATTGGTTTATCAGTTAAACAAAACTGAACCGTCTGATTTGAGATAACCATTTGAATACAGGGAAGAACAGGTTGGAGGGATCCAACCGGATTCCTCAAATGTATTATTTATTTTCATATGATCATATATGAACTGATCTGTTTGTGTGATTGATTTGATGGTTGATTATCGACTGGATATTCAACATCTGTTTAGTTTAAACCAATGGGCGATATTGGTTAAGTGTTTGGCAGAGTATGGCCTTTAAAAACCAATCGAGTTATAGATATTGATTCACCGACATGTAAATCGATAGAGTTGAAGTTATAAAATTTATTTTATAACCAGAGTTAGATTTGAATTATATTATTTGAATAAAAGTTATTTAAGAGAAATAAATAAATATTTTATTTGTTAAGACTTTGATTTGTTATGAAGTTATTTCGCAAAGCAAATGCTGATGTTAATCAGATTTACCAGTTGAAGAATAAGAAATGAATTAAATGGTTAAACCTTGGAAAATTGTTTTGTAAAGAAAACAAATAATGAGAATCTATCTAAATTAATTATATTTTTAATTAATTTAAAGCGAGGATTGTTGAAAACGGTTAAGGAGATAATCAAGTTTTTGAGTTAATTAAATCGACCGTTTGAAATTAGAATTATGTATCAAGTTAAGGTGTTTTGACTAAAATAGTTAAATGAATATTGTTTGAATTTAAGTAAGGATTTAAAAGGGATTAACTACTAAAGTAGTTAATGTTTGAAATGGGTTATTATTTTAATTAATGATAAATTTAGGAAGATATTTTTAAATGGGAATTCATTTAAAAGGTTACCGAATGTGAGATGCAAGCCAATTTAATGGTGAAAGGAAATAAACGTACTCAATTATATGGATTAAGTGAAAGGAGATTACGATAAAAAGGGTTATTATAAACCAGAGTTTTTAGTGAGATTTAAAGTGTAAAGCGTTTACTTTACATTAACGTTATTTGAAAACGAGATCTAGTAAAAAGGAGAATTTTAAATGAGATTTCAAAATGGGAAATTGAATATAGTTATTCGAGATGGAATTAGCCAACCATAATTATTCGGCTAAGTTGCCATTTCGTACGACTGCTAGCGAAATTCGCAGGGCTGCAGATAGCCTACGGCGGTCGGATGTTTCCTGAGGGAATCAGGCGTAACCATTGTGATCGCTGTGATCTAGAGTCAAGCGAATGGGGTTAAGACGAATGTTAATTAATCAATTAGAGTTATTCAAATATCGTATTTTTGAATATTAAAGGAATTAGGAGTTTCAATTTAACAAAAAGGGAAATTAGTTTGTCAAAGGCCAAATGATGCTTAATACGGATCCAGTGAACTAATTGGAGTGTCATGATTGAAACACTGTATATTTTGATAGTTAAAACACCGACTATCAAATCTGACTAATACGATTGTTGGTATGGAAAGACCGGGATCGAATTTATATTCGGAAACCATTCCGACCAACAAATACGTGAAGATCTCAGAAGGTGGTCGAGATGGTGCTATGAAGACCGTGGATTTTCATAAATGGAAGAACCACTAATGTTCTCTGCCTGGCAAGCAGAGATAAACTGTGATTCTGTCGTGGTTGGAATCTACGGGTTGCAAGGACTTCTCGCTACTGATCCATGGGGTGATTCCTATATGAATGCGGTAGGAGAGTGCCTTCGGTTCATCCTGTTCCTGGATGACATATATGGACGGATGTCTGACAGAGTATTTCCAAAGGATCACGTACGTTGATTTCTTCAAACGTGCTATGGTTGTTGGCAGGGAATTGCCATTCTCTAGCTTTCAGCTAGAGTATTTTTGTGGACGTCAATTAGTGATATCTGGCGGATCTGACGATGTGGCATTCAAAGTGAATGGTGACCAAATGTCAAGAGTTAATTCTGGCCTCAAGCCTCATCAACCGGGAAATGACAAAAATCGGGCAGGCAGTATGGCTATGTGGGTCGCTCCCATTAGGGTGTATGATCACCTATCTAGAGGAAATCCTATTTGCTTCTTAAATCTATGTTTCGATGCTGTCCCTTGTCGGGAGACGGTTGCTGATCCCAACCGTCGGTGATATACATTCGATACTCTCAAGCGAAATGAGTGGTCGGTCATGTGAGGGCCGGGTTGCAAGAAGTTCTTGTTGAACCCAGTGTATTCGTCTCTAGAGATACACGTGCGGAAGGTGGACCCATACCTTGTCAAGTTGGAATCCAATATCCAATAAGCGCCTGCGGTTTTGATTGTATATTATATATGTGGAGCGTGAGATGCAAGCGTTCTACTAGATTCTATTTACTTGTATTTAGACATTATTATAATATCAGAAAAGATATTGATTTCAAAAGTGGTTTGGGTTATCGTAAGGTAAAAACCGTCCGTGTTTATGTGTGGATTTGGTCTTACGATTATCCTTTTCTTTTGAAAAGATTTTGAACTTTAAATCAAGTTGGATGATTCACCCTTATTACTGTGCGAGTTTATCTCACTCTGGTTCACCAGACTGACCCGGTGTTTTGTAAATGCTCGGGTTAGACCGGGTTGTACAGGTACAGGTTATCGACTACTATGAAGAGACGAGCTGGAAGGGTCCAGACGTATGATATTACTAGTATTCCGCTGTGTGTTGTATGAGGACAGATTATCACTGTCCAGATGTGTACTCTGATATTGTAAGTATTTCAAAAGCTTTCAATAAAGGTTATTTCTTTATTATATTTTGTTCCGCTGCGATGTGAGACTCTGTGTTGTGGTGTTTCTTTTTCTTCTATTCTAATATTTCTATCTTATCTATTCTCACCCTCTAACTTCTTTCTATAAATGATCTGGAATGTTCGATGTCTGAATAGTCAACATGGTAGTTTGATGTTGATTTTCGGAGTCGAAAATCCCGGTTCGTTACAGTGGTATCAGAGCTTAAGGTTAAGTAAGTACCTTGGCTCTGTGGCGTAACTCAGTAGAGATGGGGTTAGCAATACCCTAGATTGAGTTTGAGTGTATATATATGAGTGCGTATTTGTAAATTGTTATAAAAAACTGTTTATATTGTGTTGATTGGTTTGTCGAGTAGTTTATGAATTCTGGTCGATACAGTAATGCAAACTGTGTCGATAAGTGTTTCTAAACTCTTGAACAGAATAATTCGACACAGTATGTTTTTGAAAGAGGGTAAATGAAATAATTTTACCCAAATTATATTTTAATATAAAAGGATGATTAATATTTGAAGTATTATAGTGTATTGGATGTGTTGGTGGATTATAATTGAAATGGTTATATAAATAACCAATTAGAATTCGTATAATATGGAATCAGATGAATTAAATCTGAAATCTAAATCAAAAATTGGAATTAAAATTCCTTAAAGTGGGAAAGGTGACTGCAAATGAACTTGGATTGAATATATGAGAAATTTAAAATCCTGGGAGATTTTAAAGCATCATGAATGATATTTTGAAATAAATTTCAAAATGGAAGTGTTTAAATATGGTTTGATAAGTGATATAGTATTGAACTCACTTCGATAGCTGGGAAATAACTCTGAGGATGCTGGCCACATCATCAGTGTTCATTTCCGAGTTCTAAGTGACGGATTGCTACCAAGGATTTTGTTTTCGAATTATTTTGAGAAAAACAAGTTGTTTTGAATCCTGAAAAGGAATATTTGATTTTTGAAAATGCTGAACTGTTTAAAAACTCCCAGGAGAGATAGCAATTAAAACAAATTAAAGGAATTTGTGAAAGCAAATATGAATTGAATTGAAACCAATTAAATGAAAATTTGATCGAGATATAATATATCGAGCAGAATCAGATTTGAACTGGGAGACAGGAAGCTGAAATGGTATAAGACTGGTAAGTTAAGAATTGGAATTGAAAATGGATGGAAATCAATGGGATTTGGCTTGGACGTGTGAAGGATTTGGTTTTAAAGATAAAATTGGAATTTTGGTTGGAGAATGCATTTGTATATGCTGAAAGGGCAGCAGATGGAAAGGATATAATGGTATGCCCGACAAAAAGGTACACATTTATTTCTACATGGGTTTGGTGATTTATGAGCCTATTTGGCAAGCCACTTGGCTGTTTCATTTTCTTTTGGATTGGAGAAGGCTTAGAAAGGTGAGTTGGAGTTGTACCGATTGAGCCGTACAGAGGAGGTGCTGGCGAAATTTTTCGGAAATTTAAAGTGTTAGAAAATTTTCGATATTTTTGAAAATATTTATTTACAGTATTGAATTGGTTTCTAATTTAAACAATATTAGATTTGAAATACATGAGCTTATAACGTTCTTTCTTACCTTAGCAATTTCGAGGACGAAATTATTTTAAGGGGGGAAGAATGTAACGACCCGTGTTTTTCGACCATTTGAATATGAATATTTAAATTAGTTTTAAATATTTTATTTGGAACCTCGATGGAGTTTAATATTTAATTTGTTATTAAAACCGAAGTTGAACGTTATAATTTATATATAATATAAATTCGAGCTTAAAAATGGCGTGCAGTTCGTAAATTCGAGTTTGAACTTCAACTGAGAATACAGGATCCGATATAAGTCGGATTTCTGTGAAACAAGAAACGTTGGGAGCGTGTTGACGATAATTTTCATATGAAAGAGAGAAATCCAGATTTCGTGTTATAGTTTGATAGTTATGGCCAAATCAAAATTTGAAATAGTCGCTATGGAAAATCGTTATTTAATTATAGGCCTTTAAAATGGCCGTTTTGCAAACGGACTCAGATTTCGACCAGACCAGTTTCATTAGAACCGTATCGTTAAATTGTTGTCAGAAAATCAAATTGCGTGGAAAACCGATATCGTATGTGACCATGGTAGCCGAAAACGCCCGTTCAATTTCTATAGCGCGTATTTAAATAAATAAAGGGACATTTGAGTGTAACTTGAGCAGATGATCGAATTAGGCCACGAAACCAGTTCCGTTGAGTTCGTATCATCGATTAGAGTCAGAATATGTATATAGTTTGTTATTTTTAGAGATCGAGAAATTTTGCGTTAAAAAGGGTAGGGCGGTTCAGGGTAAAAATAGCCTACCGGGGCAACAGTCTCAGAATGCGACGAAATTAGTGCCATTGGGTTCGTATCGAAAAGTTATTGTCGATGTTCGCAGTTTCAAGTGGATTTGATTTATCTAGTGACCGTGGAAAAATTAAACGCGTGTTCATTTCCGGTTTCATAAAGGAATTTTTTTCAAATGACCTCGGATTTCGACGAAACTTGTTCCATTGGATTCGGAATACCTTTTTACATCAAGAGCAGCATTTTTATCAGTAGACAGAAATCATATGTGGTGGGTTTTAACACGAATTCTCACTGCGAAGTTTCGTTGTATTAAAATAGTAATAAAATCTACCCTACTTGTTACTGTACATTTCTTGTCGGCCAAACAAATTCGAATGCCGTGATGGCCAAACAATGCACAGTGAAATGAAACCGTGGCCATTAAGCAGATCAATAAAATATAATTTACAGTAGCGTAACCCCCACACTTTCTTTTACTATATATAACACCCCTTGCTGAGAAACCCTCGTCAAACCTTTTGAGTGGTCAACTACCCTCATATCTGCGCCTCCATATAGTAAACGATGGCCGACAAATTTTCAAGGATTTTCAACGCCAAAAACCACTCGATCCGTTCGTTTTGCCCAACCTTTTCAACAGCAAACATAATAAGGCCATCGAGATCTGTCAAAGGACGGGTGGAGATCATCGTTGCCGAGCCAGAGAGGCCAGAGGAGTATCCCGAAGCCGCTGCAGTCGAAGAGAGTTTTTGAGCTGAGGAAGAACTCGAGTTGGACCCTGTTTTGGGCCGTGAGGGAGTGGTTTGGGCCGGAGGGTTTGGTGGCTTCTGGTCTCTGACGGGCGACGTTGAAGGTACAGTTCGTTGGTGGAGGGGGTAAATGTGACGGTGACAGGCAGCGTTCAGGTGGATGTTGTGAGGGGTGCGTGAGTGGGAGTTGGAGTACGGGTCTGCTAATGGCGGTGAACAATTGTAGCAGTAAGGAGAATGTATGGGAAGTGGAGTAGTACAATACGTCCTATGGTGAGGGGATGCTTTTATGCATGGAAAAGGAGTTGCGTTATGTTGTAGGGAGGGAGGTAGCGGTACACTATTTTTCACGTAAAGGATGGTATCAACGAAGTAGTTGAAGCAAACGTTGGAACAAGGAGAAACCGAAGGGTATCGAGCCTATTGATCCTAAACGAAGTGGCCACTTGCAGTAATTGTTCAATTAAAGGAATAAGACCTTTATAGTTAAAGCCGAGAATCAATGTCTCCAACAAAGGATACGCCTGAGTATCTCAAAATCAAAGTCAGGAAACATAATAAGAGCACGTACTCCAAGGTCCCTGATTTTCAAACAAGATGAATATCGGCCTGTTCATTTAGGTGTTGACCGATGAAGTTCCTACCGGACTGTTAAAACGATAAAGTTGGATGGTTCAAGAGACGTTCGACTCACATTGCCGAGATCAATAGCTTGGAACTGATATAGACAAAACTGGAATCTACCAGGATTTCTAATTAAATTAAACACTCGTTTAATTTAATTAAAACCAACTGGTCAAACAACGGTATCAAATCATGGTGAGTTAAACTCACTCAGTTGCCCTTTTTATATTTTATATAAATTGGGTGTTTTTATTTTGTGTGCTCTGCTTGCCAAGGGTTGACTGCTTTGCTAGTTATCTATTTAACTGTTGATTTAACTGATGAAATTAAACTATGTTTAATTTCAGTGAAATTCCAAATCGTTATTTTTAACGATTGCTTCCAATAAAGGTAACCCACCTTGGTTGGTCATGTTTATTTATAAACATGTTTAAATGGTTGCATTGGTTGAATTGCTTATGGTTGACGTTAAATGGTCGTTATTGGTTTATCAGTTAAACAAAACTGAACCGTCTGATTTGAGATAACCATTTGAATACAGGGAAGAACAGGTTGGAGGGATCCAACCGGATTCCTCAAATGTATTATTTATTTTCATATGATCATATATGAACTGATCTGTTTGTGTGATTGATTTGATGGTTGATTATCGACTGGATATTCAACATCTGTTTAGTTTAAACCAATGGGCGATATTGGTTAAGTGTTTGGCAGAGTATGGCCTTTAAAAACCAATCGAGTTATGGATATTGATTCACCGACATGTAAATCGATAGAGTTGAAGTTATAAAATTTATTTTATAACCAGAGTTAGATTTGAATTATATTATTTGAATAAAAGTTATTTAAGAGAAATAAATAAATATTTTATTTGTTAAGACTTTGATTTGTTATGAAGTTATTTCGCAAAGCAAATGCTGATGTTAATCAGATTTACCAGTTGAAGAATAAGAAATGAATTAAATGGTTAAACCTTGGAAAATTGTTTTGTAAAGAAAACAAATAATGAGAATCTATCTAAATTAATTATATTTTTAATTAATTTAAAGCGAGGATTGTTGAAAACGGTTAAGGAGATAATCAAGTTTTTGAGTTAATTAAATCGACCGTTTGAAATTAGAATTATGTATCAAGTTAAGGTGTTTTGACTAAAATAGTTAAATGAATATTGTTTGAATTTAAGTAAGGATTTAAAAGGGATTAACTACTAAAGTAGTTAATGTTTGAAATGGGTTATTATTTTAATTAATGATAAATTTAGGAAGATATTTTTAAATGGGAATTCATTTAAAAGGTTACCGAATGTGAGATGCAAGCCAATTTAATGGTGAAAGGAAATAAACGTACTCAATTATATGGATTAAGTGAAAGGAGATTACGATAAAAAGGGTTATTATAAACCAGAGTTTTTAGTGAGATTTAAAGTGTAAAGCGTTTACTTTACATTAACGTTATTTGAAAACGAGATCTAGTAAAAAGGAGAATTTTAAATGAGATTTCAAAATGGGAAATTGAATATAGTTATTCGAGATGGAATTAGCCAACCATAATTATTCGGCTAAGTTGCCATTTCGTACGACTGCTAGCGAAATTCGCAGGGCTGCAGATAGCCTACGGCGGTCGGATGTTTCCTGAGGGAATCAGGCGTAACCATTGTGATCGCTGTGATCTAGAGTCAAGCGAATGGGGTTAAGACGAATGTTAATTAATCAATTAGAGTTATTCAAATATCGTATTTTTGAATATTAAAGGAATTAGGAGTTTCAATTTAACAAAAAGGGAAATTAGTTTGTCAAAGGCCAAATGATGCTGAATACGGATCCAGTGAACTCATTGGAGTGTCATGATTGAAACACTGTATATTTTGATAGTTAAAACACCGACTATCAAATCTGACTAATACGATTGTTGGTATGGAAAGACAGGGATCGAATTTATATTCGGAAACCATTCCGACCAACAAATACGTGAAGATCTCAGAAGGTGGTCGAGATGGTGCTATGAAGACCGTGGATTTTCATAAATGGAAGAACCACTAATGTTCTCTGCCTGGCAAGCAGAGATAAACTGTGATTCTGTCGTGGTTGGAATCTACGGGTTGCAAGGACTTCTCGCTACTGATCCATGGGGTGATTCCTATATGAATGCGGTAGGAGAGTGCCTTCGGTTCATCCTGTTCCTGGATGACATATATGGACGGATGTCTGACAGAGTATTTCCAAAGGATCACGTACGTTGATTTCTTCAAACGTGCTATGGTTGTTGGCAGGGAATTGCCATTCTCTAGCTTTCAGCTAGAGTATTTTTGTGGACGTCAATTAGTGATATCTGGCGGATCTGACGATGTGGCATTCAAAGTGAATGGTGACCAAATGTCAAGAGTTAATTCTGGCCTCAAGCCTCATCAACCGGGAAATGACAAAAATCGGGCAGGCAGTATGGCTATGTGGGTCGCTCCCATTAGGGTGTATGATCACCTATCTAGAGGAAATCCTATTTGCTTCTTAAATCTATGTTTCGATGCTGTCCCTTGTCGGGAGACGGTTGCTGATCCCAACCGTCGGTGATATACATTCGATACTCTCAAGCGAAATGAGTGGTCGGTCATGTGAGGGCCGGGTTGCAAGAAGTTCTTGTTGAACCCAGTGTATTCGTCTCTAGAGATACACGTGCGGAAGGTGGACCCATACCTTGTCAAGTTGGAATCCAATATCCAATAAGCGCCTGCGGTTTTGATTGTATATTATATATGTGGAGCGTGAGATGCAAGCGTTCTACTAGATTCTATTTACTTGTATTTAGACATTATTATAATATCAGAAAAGATATTGATTTCAAAAGTGGTTTGGGTTATCGTAAGGTAAAAACCGTCCGTGTTTATGTGTGGATTTGGTCTTACGATTATCCTTTTCTTTTGAAAAGATTTTGAACTTTAAATCAAGTTGGATGATTCACCCTTATTACTGTGCGAGTTTATCTCACTCTGGTTCACCAGACTGACCCGGTGTTTTGTAAATGCTCGGGTTAGACCGGGTTGTACAGGTACAGGTTATCGACTACTATGAAGAGACGAGCTGGAAGGGTCCAGACGTATGATATTACTAGTATTCCGCTGTGTGTTGTATGAGGACAGATTATCACTGTCCAGATGTGTACTCTGATATTGTAAGTATTTCAAAAGCTTTCAATAAAGGTTATTTCTTTATTATATTTTGTTCCGCTGCGATGTGAGACTCTGTGTTGTGGTGTTTCTTTTTCTTCTATTCTAATATTTCTATCTTATCTATTCTCACCCTCTAACTTCTTTCTATAAATGATCTGGAATGTTCGATGTCTGAATAGTCAACATGGTAGTTTGATGTTGATTTTCGGAGTCGAAAATCCCGGTTCGTTACATTTTTTCCTTACTGGATAAAGAAATTTTATTGTATCTTTGCAGTTTGATTTTTTCTGAGTATAAATTATTTATAATTTCTATGTTTTGAAGTTTCTATGTTTGTCCTATAAGATTGAAAAGTATATGTTATTGGAAATCTGATTGTAAAATGAAATGCTGTATTGAAAGACTGGATAATCAAAGTATGTACAGCGTTGGCTATATATAATGCAACGTTGCCAACGCTAATGATAATACAAATAGACGATGGGCCTTAAGCCCAATTACATAAAGTATAACATATCTGACAAAGTAATAACGAGCGGTTTTATTACCCACCCTCAATTTTATCTAGGGTTTTCATCCTTCTCTCTGCGCCGCCACCTTCTTCAATCTTCATCTCCTCTCTAAACTTGACAAAGTTTCTCAGTGACAACGGCTTTGTGAGGGCATCAGCTCTCTTGAATTGAGCGGGAACATGGTTTACATCCAATTTTCCACTTGCAGTCTGTTCTCGTACAAAGTATAAGTCGATTTCAATATGCTTTGTACGAGCATGTTGAATCGGGTTGGCAGAAAGTGATACTGTGCTCAAATTATCACACCACACCACCGGTCATTTACTGGGGAGAAACCCTAGCTCTCTAAGCAATGAATTTATCCACATTACTTCAGCTGTGGTGCTCGCTAGTGATCGATACTCCGCCTCGGTACTTGATCGTGAAATAGTTGGCTGCTTTTTCGAGCACCAAGAGATTGGGTTGCATCCCATAAATACACAATATCCGGATGTCGATCTGCGGTCATCTGGGTCCGATGCCCAATCTGAATCACTGTAAGCTTGTATATGTAGGTCTTTACTAGTTTTTAGTTTAATTCCGTAATGAATAGTTCCACTTAGATAGCGTAGGATCCTTTTCACTGCTATCCAGTGTTTATCAAGTGGTGATTGCATGAATTGGCACACTTTATTCACGCTGTAGCTGATGTTAGGTCTGGTAACTATTAAGTATTGTAACGCACCTACTATGCTCATGTATTCTTTAACATTCTGAACAACCTCTCCTTCATGCTTAGATAGCTTTAGGTTACTGGTCATGGGAGTTGGCATAGATTTTGCCTTGTCCATTTTAGCTCAAACAAGTAGTTCACTAATGTATTTGCTTTGAGACAGTATAATTTCTTCATTGGAATTTTGAGTGACCTGTATTCCTAAGAAGTAGTTTAGATTTCCCAAGTCCTTGATAGAGAAAGTTTGATCCAAATATTGAACTATCTTGTTCACTTCTGCCTGATTACTCCCAGTGATTAAAATATCATCAACATACACAAGTATAAATGTGACATCAGTTCCATTCCTTTTAATATGCAGTGAGTTAATTGACTTAGCTGTAGTGAATCCCAGTCTCATGAGTGTGCCTTTAAGTTTGTCATACCATACTCTGGATGCTTGTTTTAGCCCATAAACGACCTTGTTTAATTTGCATACATAATTCATGTTGTGATTAGTCTTATATCCTTCTGGTTGCTCCATATACACATCCCCTTGTAGCTCCCCATTTAGAAATGCATTACAAACATCCAGTTGTCTAATGCACCAATGTTTGTGTAAGGCAATACAGATGATTATTCTTATAGTAGAATGTTTGACCACTGGGGAAAATGTCTCTTTAAAGTCAAAACCATATTCCTGTGTGTATCCCTTGACCACTAATCTAGCTTTGTGTTTTAGTATGCTACCATTTGCTGCTCCTTTTAATCTGTAGGTCCACTTACATCCTATGATGTTTTTATGTTTTGGAGCAGTCACTAGATTCCATGTTTTGTTTTTGATTAGGGCACTATATTCTTCATCCATAGCATTTTTCCATTCTTGACATTTTACTGCTTCATTATAGTTGATAGGCTCTCTGTCCTCTATAGCTGTTGAGTACACCTTAGGCTTGAATATACCATGCTTAGCTCTTGTCATCATGTGATGTCTGTTCTGATCATGTGGCTCATCATCACTGCTTGCATTTATTGTGGTATTGTTGTTCCCATTTCCTGAATCTGTGTCTGCACTTTCATTTTCATCAGTATTGTGGTTAGTATCACCACCTTCACCAACAATAGAATTGGCTGGACTGTAACTAGATCTGGTACTAGGCACACTTTCCTCATCCTTTTCTTCATCATGCACTTGCTGTTCATTGTTGATTTGCTGTTTATTGTTGTTCACCACATCTTCTATTAACTCTGGTGGTGCTAGAGTACACCTTTCAGTATTGATTATGCACTTGGTAGTTTTAATACCTTTATCTGCAAATGGAAATACATGTTCATCAAACACAACATGCCTTGAGATAAATAACCTCCCACTATTGTCTAAGCACTTGTACCCTTTCTGGTTTTCGGTATAACCAAGAAAAGTGCAAGGGCTTGATCTTAAGCTCATTTTATGCTTGTTATAGGGTCTAAGCAAGGAAAACATAGGCAACCAAAATTTTTTAGTTCAGAGTAATCTGGTTTTGTATTGTGCATCATTTCATATGGGCTTTTGTATTTTAAAACCTTAGTAGGCATTCTGTTAATTAAGTACACTGATGTTACAAAAGCCTCTGACCAAAATTTTAAGGGTACTGAGGATTGTGATATCAGTGTAAGCCCAGTCTCAACTATATGCCTATGTTTTCTCTCAACTAGCCCATTTTGTTCTGAAGTATGTGGGCATGTCATACTATGCAATATGCCTTTATTATCAAAGAATTTCTTTAAAGACTTGAATTCACCACCACCATCTGTTTGCATAATTTTGACACTACAGTTTGTCTGATTTTCAACTAGAGTTACAAACTGTTTTGTCACATTACAAGCATCTGACTTGCTTTTAAGTAGATAAATCCAAGTATATCTAGTAAATGCATCAACAAAGGAAAGATAATACATGTATCCATGATCTGTTTTACTGGAGAGGGACCCCACGGGTCTGCAGCAATGAGTTCAAGTGGTCTGCTATATTTTGTATCAGACCCAGTGAAGGGAAGTTTATGACTCTTGCCAATTTGGCAATGTTTACACATATACTGATCAGGTATAATACTGCAATTAATTCTATTTTCATTCAGAATATGTTTGACAGTTTTAACATTTGGATGCCCCAATTTGCTATGCCACTCATCAAAAGTTTTATACATGTTATTATCATTAGCAATAGTTTCAACATGACTGTCAACAGATTTAACATGATTATCAGTAATAGATTCAACATTATAGCAATGATTTCCATTGTCACTGGCATGCCTGGACTTCAAATTCTTGAACTTGTATAGCCCCTTATCCAAACTACCATGTAGTTATATGTTTTTATTCAGTAAATCCCTATCAAGGCAATAGTTTGGGTGAAACTCAAAGTATACATGGTTGTCATTGGCAAATTGAGACACACTAATCAAGTTTTTCTTAATCTTGGGGACTCTAAGTAAGTTATTTAAATAGAGTTCCCTTTTTCCTTTTATGGAACCACAACCAACATGTGATATACTGATAGTTTCACCATTACCCATAGAGACAGAACACATACCTGAATAGCTTTTGTTTCCCAGATTTAGATTCTGCAGGTTATTTGTGACATGATTTGTAGCTCTTGAGTCTGGGTACCAATCATCAAGATTTATATCATCTGACTTGTTAGAATCATCATTTTTTGATCCTTGTGTCCGCATTCTTGATCCTTCTGTATTTGTTCTTTGCTGTCCCATTTGAGTTATATTGACATTTGGTGCCCTTTGATTTTGTTGATTCACATTATATTCAGTGTTAAATCTGAAATAACACCTGCTTGGCCAAACTTCTCACAGATTTGGCATTTTGGCCTGTTATTGTTATTGAATCTGCCTCCTCTACCTCTTCCTCTTTGGCTAGTGCCTCCTCGGTAAAACTGATTTTCTTGCTTATTGTTTTGACCAGTATTTCCCTTTTGTTGGTCTTTGTTTCTTGCTGTGGAGGCATAGTTGACAGAGTATTCTGATTGCTTCTTCTGTTCAACTCTTTCTTCATGTGCAAGAAGGGATGAATACACATATTGTAGATCAGGTACAGTTCTCTGAGAAGCAATAAATGTAACTATGGACTCATAATCTTCATCTAATCCTCCTGTAATATAGAGCACTTGTTCACTTTCACTAATCATGTGTCCAGTAGGATTCAGTTTATCACACAGAGTCTTCACTTTGGTTAAGTATTCATTCATGGGCATCTCATCTTTCTTTATGCATTGTAACTGCCTTCTATATAACATGGATCTTGCTGCTGATTGAGCACTGAATGTTTGTTCAATTGTACTCCAAATAGCATATGATGTATTGCATCCAATCACACGCGGTAGAATGCTTGCACTTATTGATGATATTAACCATGACACAAGAAGATTATCTTGCTTCTGAAAGTTTAAGTAGTCTTCATTACTGACTAGATTCCCATCTTTATCATGAACCATTGCTGGTAGGATCAGTACTGTCCCTTTGAGGAAATCAAGAAGTCCATATCCTTTCAATGCCGCTTCTACTTGAAATTTCCAAAGCATGTAATTATCATCATCTAATGGGATGGTGATTATGTGAGTTTTGGGCTTTATCAATTGGAAGCTTGGTGATGGAGGAATGGTTGGTGGATTGGTGCCTGAATTGGCTGAGCTGAGCGCTTGATCTGTTTCAGCCATATGATGAATCAAGAAAAGCTTTCTTGGATGATGGGTGATAGCACTTGGACGGTGAAATCACTGTCAAGTGATTTTGCAACCAGTGTAAAGGTAATAGAGGGTGAGAGTTTCAGAAAAACCAAGGTACTTGGATGGCAAGATCACCAGAAATGGTGATTTCTGCAACCAGATTTCGTGCCAAAGGAAGACTGTAATGTCTGATGGCTGAAACTGCAGCCAAGATTGTAGAAAATGATGAAAATTTTCTGATTCTACCTCTTGGCGAGGCAGTTCTGATCTCCAGTGATGAATAATGTCTGAGGAGAACAACTTGAATGCACTTTCTTTCAATTTTAAGCAATCAAATTTGTATTTTGTAAATTTGATCTTTTATGCCGCTAGGCTTTCTTGCTCCAATACCATATTGGAAATCTGATTGTAAAATGAAATGCTGTATTGAAAGACTGGATAATCAAAGTATGTACAGCGTTGGCTATATATAATGCAACGTTGCCAACGCTAATGATAATACAAATAGACGATGGGCCTTAAGCCCAGCCCAATTACATAAAGTATAACATATTTGACAAAGTAATAACGAGCGGTTTTATTATATGTTTCTCATACGATTATGTTTACTTATAACTTCCTTTAATGATAGTAATTTACAGTGCTATAATTGATTTCCTTAATAGATGCATCTATTTGAATAAAATTAATAATTAAAATGAGTTTGATTATCATATATTATTGCTTTTGATTATCATTTATTATGCATAAGTATAACATTCTTGAAAACCAACTGAAAATCAATGACCATATTATGGGTTTGTTGATATTGGTTGTGATGGACCTGAAGACTTGCTTCCTGTTATGTCCAAATAACGATTGGAATGGATAAATCCATATCCCTATCAGCTTTTGAATTGCAATACTTCATGCTCATGGAGCAGGCGTCAATATATCTTTTATAAAATACATCAGAAACTTTATTACTTTTATTACTATATCTTTTAATATTCAAACCAGTTCAACTGTTGGTGTCATTATATGCATGGAGAATGATGTTTTTCAGGTACCGGGTGATTTTGTGAAGCACCATTTAATTCGTCTTTTTCTTCCAGCTGCGCTTTATCCAATAAATATGTCTTCTTTGGTACTTAAAGGGTTCCCAGATAGGTCGGTGATTGCACTTATCAAATTAAAGGAATTTATAATAATATTTGATGGACTAAATAATGCTCAAGAGTCAAGACCATTACGGTAACCATATATTTGCCAAAGGTATTGTTAAGGTTCTAGAGGGTAAATGTAAGGCATGTGAGCTAAATATATTCATTGTCGGTTTGTTTCTATTGCTAATTTGTTGTGCCAATTTTGATTACAGTACATTTATGCTACTTATTTTTTATAACATTTATTGTGAAAAAAAAAAGTGTCGTTTTCCACATTTAAAGACGAGTCGTATTCATCCATGATCGCGATCAGCTTGGAAACATTGGTTTTATTTGTGTGAAATAAGCTTCTTGCTGGAAATCTTGAGTGGATTGCAAGGACAACGGTTTGTTTCAACAGTATTTACTCATTATTTTTCAAATGCAGTAATACTTTTATTTGACTGCAGCATCTCAGCCCCTTTCACTTAACATTCTGCACAAAAAAGGTATGTCTGTTCTTGATCAAATTTATACACTATAGTAAATTAAGAGATACATCCAAATTAGTTATGTTCGAAGTAACATATATTGATACATAATTATTATAGCATGAAACCTCTGTGTTTTTCCACAATTGTTAGTTAATATTGTCATTGTTGAAGAAAAAACGGTTTTGTAGTGTTAAACTGTTATTGTCCACCGCTAATGATTTTTAATAGGGTGATGTTGCGATTTATCGCTTTATTTATTCATTCGCACTTAAATCCACCTATGATGTTTGAAAAAATGTTTACTGCATTATTGCGTAAATAGGTAAAACCCATTTCTTTCGAAAACATGAAGGAAAACATGCACTGACCTGAAAAATTTAACACCATAGTATAAAACACTATCAAGGTCATTTGGACTTCATAACCTTTTATATCCCATTTCCTGCATAGATATTTCGAACTGTGTCTTTTACGTTTAATGAATAGTTTTTTGTTTTGGTTGTTCGTAACAACTCGGGTTTCGATAGATCTTTTAACACAGTGGTCAGTGCGTGGTGTTGCTTTACGAGAGGTCGGGGGTTCGACACCCGCGGTTGTCACAGTGTTACTCTCAGGTTATATCAATTGATTAGGTGCTGAAGCTCTTTAAGTCAGTGTAAGAAGATGATCCTAATTAGTAAGCTGAATTTCTCATTTATTTTGAAAATCAATTGTTTATAATTTTGTAGTAAATATCAGGGATGCCATTGTTATCTTCATTTCCATACACCAATATCATTATAATATTTTAGTCCTATTAATGGAAACGTCGGTTGGCCACTTCAGGTTTGTATCACGATACACTTAGATCTTTCGTTGACTTATTTTAACGACATGGTAGGCAATAATCCTTGATCAAACTTAACGTTTGATGCAGTCGTAATCATAAATGTTATGCTTAAATTCTTTGCTTACAATTTAAATTAAAATATGCTTCATATATCTCATTTCTTCTTGCATGATTAGTAACCTTACCCAAGCATGCCAATTTGGTGAAGTGATATTAGTACAGTATTCATAAATTATTGATGACAAATCAAAGGTAAACTTCCTATATGTTTGGCATCATATTATGTCTTTAAACTTGCAAGTATATCTTTGGCATTCACAAAGTCAAACACACAATTTCGTAATATGAAGTTTTCTTTTTCCCACCTTTGTCTATGGCTACAACACCAGTTTTATAATCAGAATGTCTGCTGCAATTGACTGAAGATATAATGCTTGCAACAATTTGTCATTGTAATGAATAGGAAAAAACACATTTATTAAGTGTTCTATGTTCATGTCACCGAATCTCCCCCACGATCTCAATCGCATCCTTATTTCAATCTTATATTCAGATAAACAATGAAGTCTGATACCTCTCCCATGATTATTTCTCAATCCTGTCCTAATTAAGTTCTTACACTGACATATAATACAAGATTCGAGTACTTATGTAACACCCCACCTCCGCTAGGTCACTCACAAAGGGAATGCACTAGGTTTGGTGAAGTATTATTGAGGTAAACATGCACAGAAATATTACAAGAAAGAACATATATAAAACAGCGGAAGTAAAACAAATTTCATTACCTTATAAAATAAGGTCTAAAGCCTTTTTCATCAGAATACATCAAAACCTGCCTTGCAATAGTAAAGAAGCATAAAACCTTTTCATAAATTATTCCCTAAAATAAAGCGGTGAAGCAGCCATAGCCAAGAGAAGACCAAGCTATACATGATGACCTTCAAGCGTAAGACATCCGAACTAAACAACAGCAGTTCCTCCTTGAAAACCTGGGGGGGGGGGGGGGGACGGAAGACAAAGAGGCGAAAGAAAACGGGGTCAGTCATAAAGACTGGTAAGTCCTATCTACTTCCAGCATAAAAACAGGTAAAGGTAACATGACATGCATAAACTGAAAGTAAACATAAGGATAATGACAAGATAGATAAGCTAGACCAAGATAACAGGATGAACCACAGTATTCAGATAAACTAAGGTATCACATTGTCAGGTTTCTATTAAGTATAAAATCCGAGGTATCTATCATGTATATTTGCTCTGCAACTCCCGTACTAGTATCCCAACCCGTGTTATGTGTTAACTATAAAATGTCACTTGCCCAATGTCATGAAATGGTCTATGTCGACCTAATATATCGGATATATAGGTCTTCTCAACTCGTGTGTTTCTTTCCATGTATAAGTTCAGTCCCTTGCCGTACCTCGTGCGGGCTTTCTCACTACTTCAACGTAATACCATTTGATCCTTGAAATCATTTGGACTGTTCTCTTTTATCTAACTATGTTTTCTTATCTATCGCGTGTTCAACTAGGGTTTATGCCACCTAGGACCATTAGGGATTATGCTACCTAATGAACGTTTTCGTAACTCGGTTTGGGTTTAAGCCACCTAGGGCTACTAGGAATTATGCTACCCATCAACCACGCCCTTTTTCCCCACGTATGTATCGTGAATCGTTTTTCCATGACTAGGTGCACATGTATCTCAATGTGTCATCCGAGTCCTGTGACAGGGCAAACCAAGAAATACAGGACTCGGTCGGGAGCTTTAGGTTATCTGTCGATGCAGATACTAAGGTCTGTTTTTCTACCCGTGGCTATGGTCCCACGTGACCCCTCCTTCAACTAATGAAAGGCAATCCAAGAAAAATCTTGTATGAGAACTACACTACAGCCATCGATGCCCGACTCCCAGATGGCCTACCTCACCCATAACTAGATAGCAAGTATGGTCTGTTGGGTGTTCTCTGCCTTTCTGTGCATACACGATTGACTAAAGATGGTAGGTGGCCGACGATGTGCTATCTAAGGTACCGTAAAAATATCGCCGACCCCACGCTAATCCACCCCAGTCTTTAGGTTGCTCGCACAGCAACCAAGGCATACCCTTGGTTCTTCTACCGCAGACCTTAACCTCTATGAGCCCAGGTTTCATGGAACATCCGCAACCTCACAGAGGGATACCAAGAGTACCCTCATGTCCCCCGAAGCTATTGCTTCGTCACCCGGTTCGTTGGAGCCTTTATCTAAGTCAGATAATTTGCTCCTCCTTGTGTGTTTAAGCGATGACCTACCGTATCGGGTTACTCATCTATCTGTGAACTGGTCCGAATCCCTTGACTAAGAAATATTACTTAGTTATCCTAAACTAAGGTTTATCACTTAGTTCCCTTACCCGTTATCCTCGTTAACTATGATTTTCCACCTAGTCCCATGAACTAGGGTTTTGTCTAATGGGTTAAGTGTTGTCATTCCAGTTCATGACTTAACCCGCCTACGAATCTTGTCAAGATTGGCTAAGTATTTAAGCTCAAGACTTAGCCCTACAAGTTGGTTAAGTATACCAAGAAGCTCGTGACTTAACCCTAATCAATTATCAAGTCAGATTGGTTAAGTATTAGTTTGTCTTGACCCTATTAGATTATCGTGTTAGATTGGTTAAGCATAGATTATCTTAACCCCATCAGATTATCAAGTCAGATTGGTTAAGTATGGGTTATCTTAACCCCATCCACTAATCGTATTACAATGGTTAAGTATATTTAAACGGTCTTGTGACTTAACCCTATCAAGTTCTCATATTAGATTGGTTAAGTATAGCTTACTTAACCTCATCAAATCATCATGTATAATTGGTTAAGTATAAGTTACTTAACCCCATTGAATTATCATGTTAAATTGGTTAAGTATTGGTTACTTAACCTCATTGAATTATCATGTTTAGATTGTTTAAGTGTTTAACTTAACCCCATCGAATTACCGTGTTTAGATTATTTAAATCTAGGTTAACTTAACTCCATCTAATTACCGTGTTAAGATTAGTTAAGTGTAGGTTACTTAATCCCATCTAATTACCATGTTTAGATTAGTTAAGTCTAGGTTAACTTAACTCCATATAATTACTGTGTTTAGATTAGTTAAGTGTAGGTTACTTAACCCCATCTAATTACCGAGTCGGATTAGTTAAGTATGGATTAGCTTAACCCCATCCCCTAACTGTATTTTATGGTTAAGTGTCATTAGTCAGATTTACTTAACCTTATCATATGGCATTAATTGAATTAATGCACTCTCAACCTCTCACATTAGATGTTGTTGTGGTTGCTGGTTACGCCGGGCGGGTCCGGGCAGATTTACACCACAACCTAGTCTAACCTCGGGTTTCAAGCGCGATATGACCAACTACCCACATTGGGTCCTATTGTTTGTAGCTACTCGATTTGTCGGGCGGGTCCGGGCAGATTTATGCTACAAACTCAACCCAACCTCGAGTTGGCCACTTCCATGTTTTTCTACGTGTCATGTTCATGTCAAGTTTTTCTTAAACATGTTTTCATGTATAATCTATGCCAATATTCCATGTCAAGTTTTCAAGTCATATTCCAAGTCATGTTTTCATGTCATATTCACGTTTTCCTAGACTACCCAAATCGTATTCCCAATGCAAATGAAAGCGAGTCAACATAATAGGAATAATATAACAAGGATGGGTATAAGATGTCAAAGATTGTTACAAGTCAAACATGGTGCAATTTGAGACCAAGGTGTACCACTCAACTAGCATATGCATTGTAGGCCTCAAACATGTATGATTCCAAATCTAGCAAAAAGGGTGATTATCATGGAAATGGTGACATAGAGTGGAAATCCTAACATGTGCATAATAGGTTCATCATATGCATGTTAACAATCATGAGGGGTTTAGGTTCCTTAGCATGCATAATCCCCAAATCAAGTTCATGTAAGTAGTTCACAAGTCAAAATGGTTCCCAAGGGTTCATGCTAACATTTCCTAAGTAAAGATTCGAACTTGCATGATAAACTAAGCCAAATGCAACTTTTGTAATATGATTTAGTCACTAAAACATAGCCCAAGGTCATAGTTTCAAGAAAGGGGCGACGACTAAGTTCACATAGGCTAGCATACTTATGTTTCATCGCATTTTATTCCATGCCATCATTAAAACTATCGTTTAGATCTAGAAGTAGCTAGAACTTACATAGCGTGGCTAAGGGATTATGAGCATGAATCGTCATGAAATTGGCCTAGCAACGTTGATCCACTCCCTTGATTTGATGTAGCAAGCTAGCACCTTTGATTCGGATCTAGTTTGAATGCATAGTCTCTTGGAGTTGGAGATAGAGGCCATGATCAATGGAGATTTGGGCAGCACTTCGTTGCAAGAGTGATTTGTGAGGGTTTAAGCTAGGTCTAGGGGTCTTTTTATAGAGATTAGGAGTAGTTTAGGCCATAGGATTAACCCTAGGATAGATCCAAGCCCTCCAAAATCGTCACAAGCCTCCAAAACCGAGACAAAAGCCAAGCAGGTGCACCAGGTTGCCTGGGCTCGACCAGGTAGGTCGACCCCCAAGTCGACCCTGGGGTCGACTCCCCAGTCGACCTGGTCCCACCCAGGTCGACACCCAGGTCGACACCCAGGTCGACCCCCTGATCGACTGGTCTGGGCGGGATTTTTCCCGCCTACCCTGATTTTCTGAAATTTTGAATCTGTTTTGAATTTGAATTTTTCGTGAAAATTCACGAGGCCGTATCTCGGTCATACGGACTCCGATTTACGAAATTTCGGACTCTATTTCTCGTATTTTTCCAAGACGAACACAATGGCGCAACCGTTTCTCCTGATTCAGATTTTATGATTTAATTTTGCCTTGATTCTTGTCTTAACACGTTATAAAAATTCGGGTTGTTACATTCTCCCCTCCTTTAAGGATTTCGTCCCCGAAATCTCCAAGTTAGGAAGAACGTATTCTACCATCCATCATCCATCTACTTAAAACATCATCCACAGGCAACCATGGTCCTTAAAAGACTCCTAATGCTTTATGAACACATGCAGGAAGTGTGTGTATATGTTCCTTAGCTAATGCTAATGATCAGGCCTGAATGATCTTTCTAATGCAAAATATGTTTAGTGCCATGAGTCCAACATGTATGCAAACAGTCCTAGTCATATAAACACTATATGTGTGCACAACCATTCATCCACATGCAACATCCACATGATAACATATTCAATTTCATCCATAAACAAGTATAAATACTCGTGCATATGCAACATGAAATGTGACTGAGTCGATCTAGTATCTAGTGTGTATTCCCGCATCCACGAGCAACCACTTGCAACCATTTGCAACCATATCAATCATAACATGTTTCAAATACATGTTTGCATCCATAGGGTTCTACCTAAGGTTCTCAAGATAGGATCGAGGAGATAAACAAGACAAACTCCTTACGGGGTTTGTATCAGAAATAAGATTGAAAACAGAACCGAGAGGATGTCCACAACGGATGGCATACAAGTAAGCTCCACAGGAAAAACCAGGGATCAAAGATATACTCTTAAAAAGAGATATGATGCGCGCGTCTAAGCCGCATTTCCATGAGCTTAATTCCATTGTACCTCGACCATCTTTTAACTCCATGATTTCGTAGCTCCTTGATTTTATTTCCAAGGTATGAGTTGGAACTCATCTCACTGTCGCCTCTCGTTTCACTTTCACTTATTCTTTCCCTAGTATGCTCGGCTCAAACATATCTGCGTACTCATGCAAGCTCTCCAAAATTCACTAGTGAATTCTGGATCTCGTTTACCGATGCCAATCCATGTTACCACGTGCACTTACTAGGGTGATTCCTATAACCCATGCTTAAGCGGAATGAACCATCCGCCTTATTGGCGAACGTTACTCGATCGGATCTAAGATTTCCGATAAATACATCAAGAGATTCTAGGTAACTAATCATGACAGAACCCAAATGGTTATATGAGACTCCGAGGGTATTACCAAGGCAAATCAAGAGTCTAACTACCCTCTTTCCAAAACCGAGAATGGTATCCTTAACTGGATAACCACTTTATCCCTAGAATCTATCCATAGCTCAACAATATAAGCATTGCTTCTAATCTCAACTCTTGGAATTTACATTCTCAATTCCAAACAAGTCATGAATAAATGGACCGATCCTCCAACAGGATTTGAGACAAAAATAGGATCCTCTACCACGCTAGTACTAAGGTGCAGAGACTCAACTATCGAAGTAGACTTAAATGATGCGATGATCAAGACAAAGTCTAGACGGGATGATTGAAAAGAAAGGCTAAACCTTCAACAGAAATGGTACCATCCCTCTTAGGTACGCTAGAAATGAGAGCATACAATTGCCCTCTCGATGATATTGTCCTCGTCCCATAACTCTTAACTATGCATCCCGTTTTATCATGCCAAAGATACTCTCTCGTCATGGGTTTTATTGTTCATTTTTCCCTCCTTTGTGGATTAAGCCATATCAACAAGTTGCTAATCTTTAAGCTCGTGTCCTCTATTCTTGCTCTTATTATCCTTCCTTATAGCACGGCAACAGGTCACTCGAGGACTCCCTCCATCGTACGGAAAACTCTTACTTAGCTAGATAAGGATTAGTCGCAGTTAAAACTACTGTGACTACGGATGAAGGAAGGAAAGGAAAAGAGACTCGATCAAGGAAACAAAGGATAGTGCTAATGGCTTTTGGGGAATAGCCTTTAAAAACTTTTCTTGAAAAATGCTTCTTCATAAACGGTTTCTCAAATAGTTTCAGAAGGTTTTAAAAACTTTTGCCCAGTCTGGTAACCTTCTGCTCTGATACCAAATGTAACACCCCACCTCCGCTAGGGTCACTCACAAAGGGAATGCACTAGGTTTGGTGAAGTATTATTGAGGTAAACATGCACAGAAATATTACAAGATAGAACATATATAAAACAGCAGAAGTAAAACAAATTTCATTACCTTATAAAATAAGGTCTAAAGCCTTTTTCATCAGAATACGTCAAAACCTGCGTTGCAATAGTAAAGAAGCATAAAACCTTTTCATAAATTATTCCCCAAAATAAAGCGGTGAAGCAGCCATAGCCAAGTGAAGACCAAGCTATAGATGACCTTCAAGCATAAGAGTTCCGAACTAAACAACAGCAGTTCCTCCCTGAAAACCTTGGGGGGGGGGGGAACGGAAGACAAAGAGGCGAAAGAAAACGGGGTCAGTCATAAAGACTGGTAAGTCCTATCTACTTCCAGAATAAAAACAGGTAAAGGTAACATGACATGCATAAACTGAAAGTAAACATAAGGATGATGACAAGATAGATAATCTAGACCAAGATAACAAGATGAACCACTGTATTCAGATAAACTAAGGTATCACATTGTCAGGTTTCTATCAAGTATAAAATCCGAGGTATCTATCATGTATATTTGCTCTGCAACTCCCGTACTAGTGTCCCAACCCATGTTATGTGTTAACTATAAAATGTCACTTGCCCAATGTCATGAAATGGTCCATGTCGACCTAATATATCGCATATATAGGTCTTCTCAACTCGTGTGTTTCTTTCCATGTATAAGTTCAGTCCCTTGCCGTACCTCGTGCGGGCTTTCTCACTACTTCAACGTAATACCATTTGATCCTTGAAATCATTTGGACTGTCCTCTTTTATCTAACTATGTTTTCTTATCTATCGCGTGTTCAACTAGGGTTTATGCCACCTAGGACCATTAGGGATTATGCTACCTAATGAACGTTTTCGTAACTCGGTTTGGGTTTAAGCCACCTAGGGCTACTAGGAATTATGCTACCCATCAACCATGCTCTTTTTCCCCACGTATGTATCGTGAATCGTTTTTCCATGACTAGATGCACATGTATCTCAATGTGCCATCCGAGTCCTGTGACAGGGCAAACCAAGAAATACAGGACCCGGTCGGGAGCTTTAGGTTATCTGCCGATGCAGATACTAAGGTCTGTTTTTCTACCCGTTGCTATGGTCCCACGTGACCCCTCCCTCAACTAATGAAAGGCAATCCAAAAAAAATCATGTATGAGAACTACACTACGGCCATCGATACCCCACTCCCAGATGGCCTACCTCACCCATAACTAGATAGCAAGTATGGTCTGTTGGGTGTTCTCTGCCTTTCCGTACGGACACGATTGACTAAAGATGGTAGGTTGCCGATGTTTGCGAACAAATTAAACAGTTGTAAACAACTGTAAAATCCGTTCGGCTTTCCTAAACAACAAGGATTGTTGTAGAGGGTGTCGAACTCTGAGACCAAAAATATTTTAATTAATAAATCCAATCAAGCTATTCCAGAATTTTGATTGATTGCAAATTGACAGAAAATAAACAAAAAGCGAGTTTTTAACAATAAAGAAAGTAATTAGGGAGTAATGACGTAGATTAGATTAATATTCATCAATAGACAATCAAATAAATACAGATCTAATTCATGTTTCTGTCACAAACATGAATCAACGATAATTAGATTTCTAGAAACAAATATGTAAATAACAACAAGTATAGCCTATGCAGGAGCTCAGCTCTTAAACAACCATAGGCTATCAGGACAGATTCACTATTTTATTTCTAAAACCCTAAATATTAAATCTAAATTTGATAAGTGTTAGATCGAACTCGAATATACCCTGTGAAGGAGCACAGCTCTTAAACGACACAGGGTATGAAGGTTCAGATCTAACCCTTAGTTCAAATCTAGATCTACATACATGAAGTTCTAATCTTTTGGCTATGTGATTCATATTGAATCATATCTATTAGCGTCATCACCCCCTAATTAAAGAGGATTAGCTAGACATAGCTAAAAGAAAAGAAAATAAAAAGGAAATAAACAACATAAATAAAATGCAATAAAAACTAAATAGAAGAGAGAAAGAAGAGTTTTATTCCAAGAAGAGAATTACAGAATAAAACTAAGTGTGTTTTACATTGAATGAGATACAATGTACTTATAGCTGATATTACAAAGGCTACTTGGAAAATTCCACAATGTGGGACTAAAGAATTAGCCCAAATGACATATAAGCTAGTGTGAACGGGGTTATAGAGTAAGAGGCCTTGTAAGTGAGCCAGTGTGAACGCGTATAGTGCATGAATTAGAAGCCTTGCAAAGGAGCTAATGTGAACGCAACACTAGTCTTTAGTGAGTCAAATCTACCCAACTGGACTCTATTTGCAACTGTTCTCCAAGCTTTAAACTCTTCAAGCATTAGTGATTTCAACTTCACTCTTTTTAAGCAAATTCTTCATGCTTTATCCATCAAATGCTCTAAACCAAGCTTTTTATCAACAATCTGAAAACACAGCTATAAATACACAATATCAGTTATTTTAAATAGAAAATTAGATAAATAAGCGGATAAAATATACACATTTACGTGTATATCAAATACCCCCACACTTATCTTTTTATTCGTCCTCGAATAAACTAAACTAAGATATGTCACACTTTCGTAGGAAACACGATTGCATTTAGCGTATGCAACAAGCCGTTAAACCTCTGGGTGTCCCCAGTAGGACGAGTGTTGTCTCGTGAGGGTTTTCAGCGAATACTACCCACAAAATCCAGAGCGTCTTAAGTACGCGGATTAATCAAACAATATATTTAAGGTCTTTCACATTCCAAGGATTTCACCTAACTTCAATAATAACGGTTTAGCCCCAAATTGTCCATCCCATAATTGGTGCAAAAATGAATAAAAATTTTCAAGTTGAATCGTAATTCCTTGATAACACTGTAATTGTCTTGAAGGTTAAGAGCGTGGTGTCAACCAAAGTTCTACACATCGACAATGTGCACCCAATCATTCCTTTATTCTTTTTTTTTTTTTTGAACAATTTTGCACCAATGTAACTGTAATGTATTGGATATGAGTTATGCATAGAAGAAGGAAAATTTTGTAAGTTCTAAAAATATTATAGATAAGAGGGCAAGTGTATTAATTGAATTTCAAGCTACAAAAAATAAAGTAATACTAAGGCACATATGAACATTTTTATTTCCTTTCATCTCGTCTACTACAATCCTCACTTCCAAGTACAGTAGAATGGATGTGGATGGAATGGGATTGAATGCTTTTATAGTCAAGAATGATGAATGACTATTTTATTCAGAGAGACTCTCTCTTTATTTCATTTTTTTTTCTCTTTTTTTCTCTTTTTTTCCCCTTTTTTTTCATTTTTTTTTCTTTTGCATGATGAATGATGAGTGGAGATGGAATGGAATGATACCGTACATTATTTCATTTGATTCCTCCTCTACTAAACCAACACTTCATGAAAGGAAAGTTTTGTGCCCTAGTTACTCTACTTCTATAACTCTAATTCAACACACAAGTCTGGATTGTTGTTATACAAAAAGCTGAAAGGAATGATAAGTAAAGTTTCGTAAGATAGATAACCCATATAAAATAAGATGTGGTATATGGTTATCCTACCTTAAAACATGTACGGAGTGGGTAGTGTAATATTGGTATAAAAAGTGACGTTTTGAACCTTTGAAAATAAATCAATACAAGGTTCTTAAGTATACCAATATAAGAAAAACTTGTCGAAACATGGATGTAATTCGACTAAAAACTTGGGTTTGAATAATGTGGGGTATCGAAGAAGAACGCTACAATGAGTCATTTCTCCTTAATTGGGCCAAGTGGATTTTAGAACTTATGATTTTGAAAATTTGAGTGGAAAAAGAAAATATTATGCATGAAAACGAACTCAGAAAATCCAACAAATGTAGGTGCAAAATCATTTTTATTTCTTGATTTTTTTTTTGATTATTTTTACTTGCACATTCTAACATGTATAACAAGGGTGGACACGCTTACTCCAGAACACGACTAACGTCTGCACAGTCTCAAGCTAGCATCTTGAAAAGACACATTACGACTCAATGAATTAATAATGTTCATTCTCATCACCTAAAAATTCAACTTATCAAACAAGAACCAAGGTGTTATTTATGAGTTTAAGTTAATCCTTGTTCAATGAATGACCTAGTTCATAAAATTTGATTGCTGATGTAATGTAAATCCCCCCCCCCACACTTGAGTGTGACTGTGTCCTCACAGTCGTAAATCACACATATCTTAGTGAAAGGGAAATAAAAATAAGAGGGTCAACACGGCTTACCGGATGTGTGTGCAGAATATACGCAGTCATCGAATAGATGAACCGGTCCACAATGGACCAATGGATCAGCCTCATTAAGCTTATGAGACACAACTGAGGCACAGAAAACCAAATCATAAAGGATTGTATATTACGTGACAGATTTGAAAAAACAAATTTGGTTTTTTCAAAAGTTTGAGTTGCTAATTTTAAAATTTTGAGCTTACAATTGATCCGAAAATCGAATTGAATTTCTATAGCAAATAAAGAGAAGTCAGTGAGCTGGGGTTCAGTAAAAGTTTCAAAACAAAATTTGATTTGTTCAGATGATGTATAAATTGAGAGACGTGGGCATCACTCTCACCCCCACACTTGTTCTGAGAAATATTGTTCGGTTTTGCTTTGATATTTGAAATTTTGTTAACTAAAGGTTCATTCGTAAACCTAAAGTTGAAACCGAACAAATGAATTTTTAGCAAAATTTGAAATTGTGTCTTCTCAAAAACCGTGTTATTCCAAAAAGAATTCATGTACTGCAGAAATTTATCATTGAAAACAAGTCATCACAGTGAGGTCCAGTTGAAACAATCAAGTCGCAAGGAGTTTCAACAGTTCTAGAAAAATCATCATTGTGTTTAAGATCACATTCAGCAGTATCATTGTTTTCAACCTCAAGAATTTCAAAATCTTCAAATGTTTCAATTTTAGTTTCAGACCCAAAAGCATTATCATCAATCAATTTAAGAAGTTTTTGCTCATCAAGTTCGTCCTTACATATACAATTGTTGCCAACTTCATCATTTCTTTTAGGTTGACAATCTAAAGTTGCAAAATTTTCAAAATTATCAGAATCTGAGAGAGGAAGATCAAATTGAAGATTGACGTTTTCGTTTTCAAGCGAATTTGAATTCAAATCAATTATAGAGATTTTCACAACTTCATTAAAATTTTCATCGATTTCAAAAGTTGTTAGTTGAAAATTTTCGATTTCTTTAAGAGTTGAATTTTCAACAGAAGCATCAGTTTGAGTTTGAATTTCAGTTTCACAGAAATCAGTGTTTTGCACAAGAGATTTTTCAAAATTTTCATGTTCATCAACAGTCATATCGTCAGAATCATCAATAATCGTTATGTACGGTTGTGACGAAGTTAATGGCTGACTATTTGTTTCGAAAGAAGCATTGGCAGAACGTCGTTTGTCACTAGATTGGGCTTTGTAGTTGTTGTACGAGTTCGTAACTTCAGTTTGAAGAAGAGAAATGTGATAAACTATCCTAGTGCAACTTTGTTTGCTGTCTGTTATTCTTTGAGCTAGTTCTTCGATGTAAGTCATGCCAAGTTTCATTAAATTCTCAAATTCATCAACATCGTCAATTTCCTCAAGTAATTTATTTTCAAGATTTTGCCAAAATTCAATAGTGTATTGAGCCAGTTGTTCAATGATGCGCTTGTTTTCGATATCTTTATTTTCAGAAGCTTGTTTTTCATCTAAAATTCGTGCCCATTCCTTGATGTCCTCGCGACAATTCCAAATGTCATGCATTAATTGATCAATTTCACTCAGGCTCTCTTCTATCAAATTGGTAAACACACCAGACTTCAAAATGTTGTTTTTTAGATTCGTCGTTTCTATATGTTCCTCACTGGTTGACCTTAAAAATTCATCCACCTCATCTCTTAGAAGTTGTTCATTATTTAATTTCCACCACCAACATCGCCAAAAATTTAGCTTGTTCGCAACACATTTTTCATATTTGATAACCAAAATTCTACCTCCACTCGTATTACAAAAATCATTTTGGTTTTCAAAATTTTCGTTGAAACCCATGTTGAAATTGTTTTGAAATTCAGCATTTTTTATCCATTTGCGCTAATAGTCGACTCATCTCAGATAAATTATCATTAATCCTAGAATGACAATTTTCATATTCGGGTACAATCGTTTGATGAGATTGGTGGAAAGTATTCGAAAAGTTTTCAGCTTGAAATTCATTCTGATTTGAATTGAAACCAAAATCATTTTAATTTTGAAAAGAATTGTAATTTTGGTTGTTCATGGGGCAAGCGCGCATGTACTAGAAGAAGAGAGTTTTTCGTCGAAAAATCAGTTGCAAAACTTGTGGTTTTAAAGAAGCTCTAGAAAAATTGTTAAAATTAACAATTTTGGATTGTATGAATACAGGTCTGGGCCAGGTTCGGACAGGGGTTATCAGTGTGCCACGAATCACCGTAGAAACACAACTGAAGGTTTAAGTACCTGTTTGAGTTCGAAACTCTACTGTTCCTTAGACACCTCAGAGAGTATCAATCCTAATTGTCAATTTAACGAATATTTTGTCAAATGAGCTTTGGGGGATCCTCAATTTGATTTCAAAAAT
The DNA here is from genome assembly GCA_030737875.1 of Allium sativum. Taxonomy (NCBI): domain Eukaryota; kingdom Viridiplantae; phylum Streptophyta; class Magnoliopsida; order Asparagales; family Amaryllidaceae; genus Allium; species Allium sativum. Next base: position 331,072,992 of record CM060926.1, read on the forward strand.
AATTTATTTCAAAAACAAATTTTCCAATTTTTCCACGTTCGTTTTGAAAATTTCAACCACACATCAACAGGCAAAATATTCAGTCATAGAATGAACAGTCTCAGGACAGTCACAGAACAGTCAATTGTAGAAATAAATAAAAAAAAACAATTTTTTTTACAAGCAAGCCGATGCCCTGCAGAAGATTTTTACAAGCAATGTCTATATATATTTTTTTTTTGCAGCAGCGGTCCCTGTAGAGTTTAGAAATATTCTTACCTCGATCGGCAGTCCGTCCAGTGTAGTTGAGTCGCGCTAGCGCGTTCACACCCCACTTGGTGTGCAACCGCTCCAACCCTGAATCGTCCGCTGCTTCCTGTTGTTGTCCCCTTCTATAAATTGCTTGACTGCGCTGCGGCATGGGTTCGAGCTAGGAGCCCAAAAAAAAAAAAATTAATGACTTATTTCAAATTACCACTGTACCTGTTTTCGATTTTTTTTTATTTAAAGAGAAGAAGGAGAGAGCGAACAAAAGAAAATAAAAAAAACCAAATTAGAATTTAAAAAAAAACTAAAACCAAGCTATAAAAATAAACAGACTAAACTGCACTCACCTAAACAAACTAAACAAAGGCTCAACAAAAATTGAAAGTTCAGGCTAAACCCACTCACCTAAACACAATAAAACTGCACCCAACGCCAATAAAAACCCTCAATTTCCCAATATCATGGTATCCTAATCAAAAGATTCAAAACGCAAAAATAATCCCGAGCACGCTTTCTTTTCTTTCTGTACGAAAACAAGATGGATTTCTCTTTCAATTGATTTTCCGACCAAAATCAAGGTGGAAACGAGGCTGGTATTCGATCGAGTTTAGGGATTCCAGAATCGAAGACGATTTGAGCGATTCCAGAATCGAAGATGACCGAGTTTGGCTATCGGTTGAGGGGTCGGAATTGCAGTTGAATTCGTTCAGGGAGCGCTGAACTAAAGGGGATGACGAGGCTTTGCAGTGGGTGGTGATGGGGTCTGGGTAAAGGTATTGTGGTTTGTAATGAAGTAGGACATTAATTTCTGGATCAAGGGGGACTTTCAGGTGTACGGATTGGGTTTTGTGGTGAATTGGTTGATGGATGATGTCGGACTGCAGTTTTGTAGGAGAAAATGTATGTGAGGGCTGCGCTAAAATTTGTTTGCGGTGTGGTGTAGGAAATTGTGGCACTGGTTGTTGCGAGATCGGTGGATGAACGTGATGTAGAGGGGTTGCTGTTTTGCAAGGAGGATGCGTTGTGGAAGGAGGGCTGGTCTGAGTTTTTGATGATAGGTGTGGGGTGAACTGAAGTGATCGGACTGAGCAAAGAGGAAAACACTTGCAGAAAAGAAGATGGTAATGAAGGTTGATAAAGAGAGAGAAATTATGTGCCGGTTGGAGGCAGAAAAAGTAGCAAGGATGGGGTTTAAAACAAAAGCAGAAAAGAAAATGCTAAAGGAATGTTTTTTTTTATTTGTATGACCTGTAAAAATGAAAAAAATGAAAGAGATCTGTAGAAAAGTGGAAAGAAATTTTAGAAAGTGAATGGCAAGAAATTGACAGAAAAGAAAATGATTGAAGAATAAAAGGAAAGAAATAAAGAAAATTTGGCAATTTTTTTTTAATTAGAAAATCAGCAAATAAAAGGAAAATAAAATTAGCAAAAGATATTTTTGTTTTTTTTAATATGGAAAAAAATAAAAAAAACTAAAATATAACCCGAAGGATTTACTAACGAAAATAATTTTGGTCCCCGGCAACGGCGCCGAAATTTGTTTGCGAACAAATTAAACAGTTGTAAACAACTGTAAAATCCGTTTGGCTTTCCTAAACAACAAGGATTGTTGTAGAGGGTGTCGAACTCTGGGACCAAAAATATTTTAATTAATAAATCCAATCAAGCTATTCCAGAATTTTGATTGATTGCAAATTGACAGAAAATAAACAAAAAGCGAGTTTTTAACAATAAAGAAAGTAATTAGGGAGTAATGACATAGATTAGATTAATATTCATCAATAGCCAATCGAATAAATACAGATCTAATTCATGTTTCTGTCACAAACATGAATCAACGATAATTAGATTTCTAGAAACAAATATGTAAATAACAACAAGTATAGCCTATACAGGAGCTCAGCTCTTAAACAACCATAGGCTATCAGGACAGATTCACTATTTTATTTCTAAAACCCTAAATATTAAATCTAAATCTGATAAGTGTTAGGTCGAACTCGAATATATCCTGTGAAGGAGCACAGCTCTTAAACGACACAGGGTATGAAGGTTCAGATCTAACCCTTAGTTCAAATCTAGATCTACATACATGAAGTTCTAATCTTTTGGCTATGTGATTCATATTAAATCATATCTATTAGCGTCATCACCCCCTAATTAAAGAGGATTAGCTAGACATAGCTAAAAGAAAAGAAAATAAAAAGGAAATAAACAACATAAATAAAATGCAATAAAAACTAAATAGAAGAGAGAAAGAAGAGTTTTATTCCAAGAAGAGAATTACAGAATAAAACTAAGTGTGTTTTACATTGAATGAGATACAATGTACTTATAGCTGATATTACAAAGGCTGCTTGGAAAATTGAACAATGTGGGACCAAAGAATTAGCCCAAATGACATATAAGCTAGTGTGAACGGGGTTATAGAGTAAGAGGCCTTGTAAGTGAGCCAGTGTGAACGCTTATAGTGCATGAATTAGAAGCCTTGCAAAGGAGCTAATGTGAACGCAACACTAGTCTTTAGTGAGTCAAATCTACCCAACTGGACTCTATTTGCAACTGTTCTCCAAGCTTTAAACTCTTCAAGCATTAGTGATTTCAACTTCACTCTTTTTAAGCAAATTCTTCATGCTTTATCCATCAAATGCTCTAAACCAAGCTTTTTATCAACAACCTAAAAACACAGCTATAAATACACAATATCAGTTATTTTAAATAGAAAATTAGATAAATAAGCGGATAAAATATACACATTTACGTGTATATCAGCCGACGATGTGCTATCTAGGGCTACCGTAAAAATATCGCCGACCCCACGCTAATCCACCCCTGTCTTTAGGTTGCTCGCACAACAACCAAGGCATACCCTTGGTTCTTCTACCGCAGACCTTAACCTCTGTGAGCCCAGGTTTCATGGACCATCCGCAACCTCACAGAGGGATACCAAGAGTACCCTCACGTCCCCCGAAGCTACTGCTTCGTCACCGAGTTCGTTGGAGCCTTTATCTAAGTCAGATAATTTGCTCCTCCTCGTGTGTTTAAGCGATGACCTACCGTATCGGGTTACTCATCTATCTGTGAACTGGTCCAAATCCCTTGACTAAGAATTATTACTTAGTTATCCTAAACTAAGGTTTATCACTTAGTTCCCTTACCCGTTATCCTCGTTAACTACGATATTCCACCTAGTCCTCTGAACTAGGGTTTTGTCTAATGGGTTAAGTGTTGTCATTCCTATTCATGACTTAACCCGCCTACGAATCATGTCAAGATTGGCTAAGTATTTAAGCTCAAGACTTAGCCCTACAAGTTGGTTAAGTATACCAAGAAGCTCATGACTTAACCCTATTCAATTATCAAGTCAGATTGGTTAAGTATTAGTTTGTCTTGACCCTATCAGATTATCGTGTTAGATTGGTTAAGCATAGATTATCTTAACCCCATCAGATTATCGAGTCGGATTGGTTAAGTATGGGTTAGCTTAACCCCATCCACTAATCGTATTACAATGGTTAAGTATATTTAAACGGTCTTGTGACTTAACCCTATCAAGTTCTCATATTAGATTGGTTAAGTATAGCTTACTTAACCTCATCAAATCATCATGTATAATTGGTTAAGTATAAGTTACTTAACCCCATTGAATTATCATGTTAAATTGGTTAAGTATTGGTTACTTAACCTCATTGAATTATCATGTTTAGATTGTTTAAGTGTTTAACTTAACCCCATCGAATTACCCTGTTTAGATTAGTTAAGTCTAGGTTAACTTAACTCCATCTAATTACCGTGTTTAGATTAGTTAATTGTAGGTTACTTAATCTCATCTAATTACCGTGTTTAGATTAGTTAAGTTTAGGTTAACTTAACTCCATCTAATTACCGTGTTTAGATTAGTTAAGTGTAGGTTACTTAACCCCATCTAATTACCGAGTCGGATTAGTTAAGTATGGATTAGCATAACCCCATCCCCTAACTGTATTTTATGGTTAAGTGTCATTAGTCAGATTTACGTAACCTTATCATGTGGCATTAATTGAATTAATGCACTCTCAACCTCTCATATTAGACGTTGTTGTGGTTACTGGTTACGCCGGGCGGGTCCGGGCAGATTTACACCTCAACCTAGTCTAACCTCGGGTTTCAAGCGCGATATGACCAACTACCCACATTGGGTCCTATTGTTTGTAGCCACTGGATTTGTCGGGCGGGTCCGGGCAGATTTATGCTACAAACTCAACCCAACCTCGAGTTGGCCACTTCCATGTTTTTCTATGTGTCATGTTCAGGTCAAATTTTTCTTAAACATGTTTTCATGTATAATCTATGCCAATATTCCATGTCAAGTTTTCAAGTCATATTCCAAGTCATGTTTTCATGTCATATTCACGTTTTCCTAGACTACCCAAATCGTATTCCCAACGCAAATGAAAGCGAGTCAACATAATAGGAATAATATAACAAGGATGGGTATAAGATGTCAAAGATGGTTACAAGTCAAACATGGTGCAATTTGAGACCAAGGTGTACCACTCAACTAGCATATGCATTGTAGGCCTCAAACATGTATGATTCCAAATCTAGCAAAAAGGGTGATTATCATGGAAATGGTGACATAGGTTGGAAATCCTAACATGTGCATAATAGGTTCATCATATGCATGTTAAAAATCATGAGGGGTTTAGGTTCCTTAACATGCATAATCCCCAAATCAAGTTCATGCAAGAAGTTCACAAGTCAAAATGGTTCCAAAGGGTTCATGCTAACGTTTCTTAAGTAAAGATTCGAACTTGCATGATAAACTAAGCCAAATGCAACTTGTGTAACATGATTTAGTCGCTAAAACATAGCCCAAGGTCATAGTTTCAAGAAAGGGGCAATGACTAAGTTCGCATAGGCTAGCATACTTATGTTTCATCGCATTTTATTCCATGCCATCATTAAAACTACCGTTTAGATCTAGAAGTAGCTAGAACTTACATAGCGTGGCTAAGGGATTATGAGCATGAATAGTCATGAAATTGGCCTAGCAACGTTGATCCACGCCCTTGATTTGATGTAGCAAGCTAGCACCTTTGATTCAGATCTAGTTTGAATGCATAATCTCTTGGAGTTGGAGATAGAGGCCATGATCAATGGAGATTTGGGCAGCACTTCATTGCAAGAGTGATTTGTGAGGGTTTAAGCTAGGTCTAGGGGTCTTTTTATAGAGATTATGAGTAGTTTAGGCCATAGGATTAACCATAGGATAGATCCAAGCCCTCCAAAGTCGTCACAAGCCTCCAAAACCGAGCCAAAAGCCAAGCAGGTGCACCAGGTTGCCTGGGCTCGACCAGGCAGGTCGACCCCCTGGTCGACCCTGGGGTTGACTCCCCAGTCGACCTGGTCCCACCCAGGTCGACACCCAGGTCGACCCCCTGGTCGACTTGGTCTGGGCGGGATTTTTCCCGTCTACCCTGAATTTTTGAAATTTTGAATCTGTTTTGAATTTGAATTTTTCGTGAAACTTCGCGAGGCCATATCTCAGTCATACGGACTCCGATTTATGAAATTTCGGACTCTATTTCGCGTATTTTTCCGAGACGAACGCAATGCCGCAACCCGTTTCTCCTGATTCAGATTTTATGATTTAATTCTGCCTTGATTCTTGTCCTAACACATTATAAAAATTCGGGTTGTTACAACTTCTTTCTGGGAAAATTGCATCAATTGTTCAATTAGATCTCAGCACTACAAGTTTAATGAATGGACAGAGGATCTATAACAGAACATCGTTTTTTCTTACCAAAGGCAGATTAGTTATAAACGTATAATTCAGCTTTAACAGCGAGATGTAGTGACATGTCTCTTGCTTATACAGGTGTTGGTGTTGCTGCTACTCCAAATAGTTGGCTGGGGTCTTGAAGGCAGTTGACTTATTCAGGTCACGAAATTTTAACAGCCTCATTCAGTAGTCCATTTGGTTGATCTTCGAATGCATATAGTATATAGTCATACATACACAACACATACTCACTGCTGTCCAAGGGCAGACCTATATATACTTGATCTAGGGCCAAGGCCCTACCTCAACTTATATATTTCCTCTCATAATTACCCATTTTTCTTATATTGCCCTATCTTAATTTTCTTCTTTTACCCTATGTGAGCTTCCACACATGCAGTCTGCCCTATCTTGTTTCACTTTCTAGGTCCGCCACTGCTGCTGTCTAGATTTGATAAAGATTAGTATTTTGGATGTTATATAACTTCGCGATATAAGATGTTTTGTAGGAAGCTCTTTGTTATATCTTACTACTATAGGTAGTTAAAATAATAGAATTTTTTTATCTTAAGGTAATTCTTTCTTTCACATACTCAAAGAAAAATAATAAATATCCTACTTGCAGCTCCTCCATGGACATGATTGAAATGAAGCAAAAAGGATGCAGGAGGAATTGAAGTGAATAATGCACATATTGAAAATGAGTAGAAGACTTTGCTACAGAGGATGCTTTCGATAGTAGCGTTGGTTTATGAAATAAAATGAAAAGTTGTGAAGGTTTTGCTAAAAATAGGAATTATCAACAACAATGTGTTCAATTATCATTTTTTTTAATTATCTCAACCTGAAAGTTTGTAACAATTACTAAATTAGTATCCAGCCTTTTCCCATGGAACCAATGCATACTTCATTTTGTATAGGATATGATGTTGTGTGACAAGTTAGCATTTTGAATATGTTACATTGGATTTGTTTTTATGTAAGCACCTTTATTTTATCAAAGTCTAATCTGGACCTTGAAAATTTCAGTGCAGCAATTTTAAAGTGATTTCATCTTAAGAAGAGATTCTTATGTAAGGTTGAGTGCATAATTTTATACTGACGGTAGAAATGTTACCAAATTTTCGCAATCAAAATGCATTGCTTAAATTTACACTATTTTCATGGACTTAGGATTTTTTTTATTTATATGGAGTAATCATATATACCAAAGCATATGAAGTGCAAATCGACAATTGAACTAGCATTACAAAACTGTTAATCGTTGCACTAAGTTCATTCTCAAAGATATTCAAGGAAGCTTGCATCAACTAATCTTTGTTTGATTTCAAATTATGAAAACACTGCATTATGTTTATTTGTGATCCTTTCATGAACAAGAGTATATTTTTTGTACTATTCATAGACTTTTATTGATATGAGTCTCAGTAATCATTTCTTCCCCGTACATTTTGCAATTCTAGAAAGTCACCTTATTTTTATAACCAAGCAAGAGTGCATTTTTATGGTTTGTTAGTACCGATTTTATTAATTTGCATTGCTAATTATTTGTTCTTTTGAAACTGCAATTGTTAATATCAATTGTGTACGTGTTGATTCATAATGTTTTAATCCATTGCTCTTTGTTCCACAACCGACTGTGTCAAAATTTATAATTCATGATATGTAATAAATATTAGAATGCATAATCCATTTGGAAAGAAATGATGCAATATTCGTTACCGAATACCTAACGAAAATAAATATGGGTCTTAAAGACCCCTGCAACGCACGGGCTATGTACTAGTCTATATAATAAATTTTCTTGGTAGGACAAACCAAAAGACAAAGAGGGGCCGAGATTTATTCTTGAGGCAGATATCTAACGGCTCCAATTTACTTACATATTCCAGTTTGCTCGCTCATCCTACCACGATCTCCTCATATTTACATTGTGTCGCAACTGCTAACTGCACCATCCATCCATCTTTCCCATTTCACCCATCTTCAAATTTTTTTTTACGAATTTCTTATCTCTTTCGAAGCCATGAAAATTTCTGCTGGTAAAATAAAAAATCGTGTAAAATCCCTGATTTGGAAAGTATCGTATTTGGAATTTTCTTCTGCGGGGCTTCGAGTTAGGGTTCCACTGCTTTGATTTTAGCCATCACAGGTAATCAGATCTCCAATCCTTCCATTTCTTTTCTGATTTCCTGTTCTTATTAGCTTTTTATAAGATTTGCTTTTGAACACTCAAAAAATTGCATTCTTAGATACGATTTTACGTAAAAAAACAATAATTTTTTTCCGTTGCTAGGATATATCAGCTTGAGTATCAGTACGACTGTTTACTTTTTGTTCATGGTTAAATATAACTGCAGTTGACAACTCAGAAAGGCAGCACAAAATTCAGTTTGATAGATCTTATCAAGACACTGGACTACAAGCTAGTTCCTCTCAGGTCGGTAACAAAAAAGAGACACCCCTCCGTTTAAAGAAGCATAAAAGACAGAAGAGCAAATATTCAGGTAATCAAAAACCCGAACGGAAGAGGAAGCTACAAGCTGATGGTGATGACCAAATTTCGAGGCATTGAACCCCTAGAATTTGTCTCCAAGGCAATTCATGAATTTTTTTAATATAACTTATTGAATGATTTATTTATTTTGGGCCCCTTTGAGCACTTATAGCAGTGTATATTTGGGCAAAAATGGGGAGAATTCCCACTTTTTTCTTCTCCTTGTGCTCCAGCAGCGTAGATTCGAGCGTGAGGAAGAAAGAAAAGTGGGAGCTCCCCACGCTCTTATTTTTCAGCTTGGATCCTAAACAGGAAACTGAAAATCGTTTAGGTACATCTAAATGGTTTTTAGTTTCCCGTTTTAGGTTTAAAAAAAGAAAAAAATATATACTAAACGGGAAACTGATTCCCGTTTAGCATATTTATTGTTTTTTGGGGTCCCCCCGCTTGTTAAACAACGTGAGCTATGTTAGAGATAATCACCAAATATGTTTCCTTTTATTTATGAGTTATATTAGGATTGTATTATTTATGAGTTATATTAGGATTGCATTAATTATGAGTTATATTAGGATTGTATTAATTTGGTCTATATTTGATATAGATTCAAATATGCTCTAGAATATTCTATTCTAGAATGCTCTCTCCCATCTATAAATATGTAATTATGTAATTATGTAATCAAGAAATACAATTCTATTTTCTGTTTTCACATGGTATCAGAGCACCATTAAATAAAATTACACTCTTGTCTTTCTCAATCTCTTATCATGGATAATGATAACAATCCTCTTACTGTTTCTATCAGAGCTGATCCTTATGCTATCCATCACTCTGATAGTCCCTCTACTATTCTTGTCACACCTCTCTTAACTGGTGATAATTATGGCTCTTGGAGTCGTGCCATTACAATGACGTTACGAGCCAAGAGCAAATTTGGTTTCGTCGACGGTTCCTTACCGATCCCAACAGTGGAAACCAACACTGTCAATTGGCGCCGCTGCAACGATCTTGTTGGCAGCTGGATACTCAATTTCGTATCTTCGGAGATCAGGCCAAGTATTCTCTATGCTGACAGCGCTGCCCAGATATGGATGGATCTCAAAGAGCGCTTTTCACAGTCTAATGCGCCTAAGATATATCAGTTAAAACTCTCTATCTCCTCACTCAAACAAGAAGGTATGAGTGTTTCATTGTACTTCACCCAACTTAAATCTTAGTGGGATGAATTGAGTAGCATTATTTCAATTGATCCGTGTACTTGCAGAAATGGAAAGTGTATTATTGAACAGCAAAATCAGGATCGAGCCATGGAGTTCCTCAAGGACTGCATGATAGTTTCTCTGCTGTGCGTAGTCAGATTCTCCTTATGGAGCCATTTCCGTCCATTCAGCGGATTTACAATCTTGTCTGTCAACAAGAGAAGCAACAAGAGTTGAATGTTCGATCAACCGCAGCTGTTGAGTCTGCTGCCTTCCAAGCTTCAAAGCCACCATATCGTGGGCTATCAAAGAGGCAACATCCATTCTGTGATCACTGCAACCGATATGGACATAATCGAGATAAATGCTATCAACTGCATGGCTTCCCAAGCAAGTAAGAAAAGCGCACAGCTGAACATGGATCAACCTCTCATGCTGTGTCAAATAATCATCTGACAACTCAACAGTACAGCAAGTTGCTTGCTCTCTTGGCCAAAGACGAAGTTGGTGAACTCTCGGCTAACTTAGCAGGTACAATTCTGTCTTGTATGTATTCTTGTTGGATTATAGATTCAGGAGCATCAAATCATATATGCACATCACTATCAATTTTTTCTTCATATGTTCCATTGCAAAAACATAAGTCTGTTCAATTACCTGATGGCACTTTTGCATCAGTGACTCACATTGGGATTGTTAATCATTCAAAATCCCTTATTCTCAAAGATGTATTTTTTATCCCATCATTCAAATTCAATTTATTATCTGTCTCACAATTAGCAAAACAACTTAATTGTGAAGTAATTTTTCCAAATTTCAATGTCATTTTCAGGACCTGTTGACGAACATGACGATTGGTCGGGGTAGAGTTCATTGTGGCCTTTACTACTTGGAGGATCTTTCCCATTTGAATTTAGTTTTTTCATTTCAGCATTCAAATAATTTTGATCTTTGGCACTCTCGCCTTGGTCATTCTAGTAGTTCTCGTTTTAAATTTCTTGTTAATAATTTTCCGGATATATCCGCAAATAATAAATTTATTTGTGATGTTTGCCCACAAGCTAAGCAATGTCGTGGTTCATTTCCGTAAAGTGTATCTTGTTCTTCTGTATGTTTTGAATTATTATGTGTTGATGTTTGGGGACCATTTAATGTTCCATCTAAAAATGGTTCACGTTTTTTTCTTACCATTGTTGATGATTATTCAAGATGCACTTGGGTCTATTTAATGAAATTCAAGTCTCAAACCTTTTATATGGTAAAACATTTTTTTAATCAAGTTAATAGACAATTTGGACTGTCAATCTCCACTATACAATCTGGAGATGGTGGTATTTTTTTTCCATAACTTCAAGCTCTTCGATCTGACAATGGAACTGAGTTTCTTTTATTAGAGTTTCAAAATTGGTTTCATTCTCATGGTATAATCCATCAACGAAGTTGTGTAGCCACTCCTCAACAAAACGGGATTGTGGAACGTAAACATCGACACTTGCTTGATGTTGCTCGCTCACTACGATTTCAAGCTAATCTTCCCCTCTCATTTTGGGGCGAATGTGTTCTCACAGCTGCATTTCTCATAAATAAATTACCCACATGTACTCTTAATTTCAAATCTCCTCATGAAGTTTTATTTTGAAAGGTTCCATCTTATTCCTCTTTATGTGTGTTTGGCTGTCTGTGTTTTTCGAAAATATGCATATTAAAATTAAATTTGATGCACGAGGTAAGCCACACATTTTTGTTGGTTACCCTTATGGTCAAAAAGGAATTCGACTTTATGATCCTTATTCTCATCGCATAATAGTCTCGTGTGACGTTATATTTCATAAATCAGTTTTTCCGTATAAAAACATTTCAGATCAATTTTTTTAGGGAAGAGAATGCTGCTGAAAAAGGTTGTAAAAATATCAAACATGTTTTAACATGTTAGAAGCTCATTTCTTATTATTTCCAACATGTGACTAATTAAACATCCATTTTTTTCATTCCTTAAGGTTGGGTGTAGTTTTGGAGGATCAAGAGTTTGGCTACAAAATCATGGAGATTAAAGTCTAAGAATACGAGGCACTGGCATCATTGGACATGGATTGAAAGGATACGATGGAAACTATTTTGGTCATAGTTGCTAACCATCTTCTTTTAGAAGATATGACCAAAAAGGAATACAATGAGAGCGCTCAACATGTTGAACTACATGCAAGTTTTGTGATCCACACAGTTTAGACAAAGAGATTGCTTAACTATTGATTGGGAACTTACAACTTTTTTTTTTCACCTTAATACAACTGGTAATCCCTATTTAACTAAAGAGCATTATGCCCAAAGTTTAAAAAGTTTGGTACCTAAATTCATGTTTGGATATTTCTTATATTATGCTTATTAGTCTTACCCAACAAAAACATGAAAATAGTGATCATTAATTTCACTCTGTCTTTATATAATCTATATTAGTCTTAAAATTTGCATGCCAGTACAATTACTTTCCTAAACTTACTATGTTATGTATTTCATGTCCATCTGTTAAGACTATTTAATGAAGAGCACATTACATATCTATATACATACAAAAATGTAATATCTTGGAATTTGGGTTGTTTACATTTGGCATACAGATTTATAAGTTTAATCTATGACTGCATTTATTAATCAAATATGTAATGTGGATGTATCAGAATTTCTTGGGTAAAAAGTAAATCTGACACCATTTTTGAGTACCCTATGGCTTTTATACGTAAATCGGGAATTGTATCCAATTAAATATAATATTTTGTCCACATGACGTTAATATTATTTTTCTGCGAAGTATATATGTTTGGCATTATATTTGTCAAAGATTAGATCTAGCTGTATTCTTACTTTAACCATGCCGGGTAACTGAATTCTGATTTTTCTTTTTGAAATGTCTCTCCTTTATTAAGTTTTTCCAACTAAAGTTAATGTTAATTTTTTTTATAGATCTGTATTCATTTCAAGCTATGTTCAGTATGTTTTTACTTATTTTTTCTATAATTTCTATTAATGTCAAAATTTATATTGCTGATATATAAATGTGTATATATATATTCTCTAGGTTTATACTATTAAGGAGGAATGCATTTCGAGCTGAATTGGAAATTTCAAATGTAGTTACTCTCTTTTTGCCATACATTTGCTTTTTGTACAACAAGAAATCATTTGTTTATCACTTTATTCTAACATTTGAACAGTTTTAAAGGTAAACCATCATGTAATAATTTTATTTTACGCTCACTGATTTTTTGTATTAATCAGTTATTTTTTTCGTAATTTCCAATAATTATGCTTACTGCTATAAATTTATCATTCTATGTGAAAAGTATCAGAAGTCATCTTTGAAATTAACCGTATATGAACCAATGCTAGATAATGAGAGAAATAATAGCTAGGATTTAATTAAGGTGTACAAATCTGATGGTTATTTCGTTTGACCTACAAGTAGATTATATGGTAACTTCTACGTCCAGGGGTAAAGGCCATCTGGCACACTACAATTAACCCCGTCCCTGCTAATTTCCTTTTTCTACTCATCATTTCTAATAACCATTTTGGAATCAATCTAGCTTTTGATGGATGATACAAGTATTTGTGGAACATATCTACACAAAAATTGATTACATTTTCAAAATTGCAACTTTGTACATTATTGTTTTTGATGCGATTATTGGATTGAAATTAATATATGGAGTAAATAATGTCACCATTAATTATCTGATCTATTTTTATCAATTTAATTTCTTTTACACTTAATATATGCTTCTTTATCCAGTTTTGCAAATTACTCTTTGTAAAACATTTTTGATAGCAAATCAGAATTATACATAAACAAACTTAGAATTTTCCAACAACTAAAAACATTAAACTTCCATTTTTAAACACTAAATCAGTTATAATTCTTTGGTTGACTGGGGAACATCTTAAATACATGCCAATAATTAAGTCCATTGTCATTTTGCTTAATGGTATTAGCGATACAATTGTATCAAATGCATTGTTGTCGTTGTCATTTTTGGATAGTGTAATTCTTTAACTCTATTCATTAATATATATAGTGTAATTTTTTAAATAAATTATAAATCAGTGCTTGCACTAATTGTTTTCCATTTACTATTTTCTTCCCTAGGAAAACGTCTGTGCATATAAATTTGAATTGCTATGCTTATGTGCTTATTTCATTTCATTGACATTGAACTCAAGATCCAATTTAGAGTTAAAAAAATAACTTTTAATATATAATCATGACAACTTCCTCAGTATGATCATTATCTGAATCAGTCGTTTGTTATGTTTCAGACATGCTAATATGCATCCATGTTATGGCTTCTACAATTCAGACAGTTGAAGATACTTCAAATTCATCGTTGAATAGTAGAAACATGCTTCGTATGCTCCTTATGTCTACCTATATTAAAAAAATTCGTAAGGTAGATCATTTTGTTTATCAGATTATTTATTTGCTTCCAACTTGGTGTTCTCTACTGCTATGTATTTATCTGACTCAAACATACTAACGAAATTTGAAATAATTCTCTTGGTTTTTGTGGTTTTAAGCTTCATTACCAATTCATTTCAGCATAAAGCCCGAGTTAAAAATATATATGGCAAATAAAATTGGTTTTGTGAACTTTGTCAGGCCTGCAAGGTATTGGCTGCATGGTTATAGTACATTTAAATTTTCATATTTCATCAAACAGTTTATTAATATGAATGATTTGTTTAATACTTACCATTGTAGCCTTTATGCTTTTCGATATGTTGATTTGTCTTATCATTAAGTAAAGTTTGAAATTGGTATAAAGCTCTTTCAACTGCGCAAATCAATATTGTCCATGTTCCCACATAATTAATTAACTTTATTTGACTAGCCTATATTATTGCAATAAGAACCTTAAGTACAAATTCTAGGGCTCCATCCTTGAGAAATAACATGCTATAATTATACTATTATTTTCATAGGAATTTTATGATCCAACTATTAGTGAAGTTCATTATTTTTTCCTGCAGCAGCTCAGAGCTTCCAAGATACTCTTAAACCAAGCAGCGCTTCCTCGAATTGATATGGCTTATATAATTGTTCATTTTTATAAAATTGTTTTTCTGTTTTGTTTGCAGGTTATTTTTTGAAGATTTTTTGTTATATGGAAATGTTTGGAGCCTACACATGGAAAGAGTTCAACATTACAGGGGATATGCATGCTTTTTTACTTGTGTATTATATGATGATAGCCATATCCATTTTAGTTACAAAAATGTAGTTCTGTAATGAAGCCACCGACGTCTACATTTCTCACAATCGACGTTTGTATGCTATTTCTTGGTTATGGCATTGGCAGGTGATTTGATTTAAAACCATATAGATAATGTACATAGTTAAGCATTATTTATGGTAATTAGATAAGTGCCATGTTTGTATTTGATTTGCGCCAACGCACTTGCTGGAATAGTTTTTATTACAGTAAACTTTAAGTTAGGAATTTTTATATGTATATGTGGTATTCTTTCTATATATGCATGTGTTTTTTCAATTTCATACTCATATTTTCAATCTTCGTACCATTGTGTTCAACCAATGCAAATTAACACATTCATGGTTGTTTAATTCATTATTTCATATATGAATTTTTTCACCAACTCAATAGAGATACATAAAATTTGACATTGTCTACACTACGTGCAAACTCTGCCTACTAACCATACGTGCATCATTTACTTCTTACTGCAAAAATTAGTTCCTAAAGCTGGATTCTAACAAATACATAAATCACTTAGATTATATATCTCGCTATCATACAATTTGTTTTCACCGCTTATTCATAAATGCGAACTGCAATTCTCAAAAATCTATGTTCTCGTGCAGCGCACAGGTTTCCACTCGTTAGAGTATAAAAAGAGGTGAAAAATCTATTAAATGGTTAATAATCTTTGTTTAATGCCTTTAGAACTTGCATTGGACACCGCCACCAACACTGGACAACTGATTGTCCAATGAATTTTGGTTATTTCATTTAGCTTTTTTTAATTCTAAGAACCAACCAAATGTAATGATATTTTAATTCTAAACTCAAATATGCACACTTTAATCAAAGTAGGTTTGCATAACACTACTAATCCAAATTTTGGTGAATGGTTTGAATTAAATTAGATCAATTAAGATATTTCATTTTAATTGGCTGCAAATATAAATGTAGGGATTGGGTTTGAGCTCAGCATTGAGGAAAATCAATTATAGGGTTTTGCTCTTTTGATGATAGTGGGTCACCGCCTACTATAGGTAATTAAGACAAACTAATACGAAGTTATTTTTAGTAAAACAAAAAAATGTCGAATTATTCTACTTTTTTTAGGTTTATTCTTTTTTTTTTTCCTTTTTTGCAAAACTGAAGAGTGCTTTCCGTATTTTTAAACCAATTTTTTTTTAATGAGTAGAACTAAAGTATATTGATTATGAATACTCATTTTAATTGTTTGGCAAAACAAATGTGGAAGTTAAGTATAGAGTTATCATAAGGAAAAAAATAAGGAAATGTTTTTGAGTTTTGAAGATCACGATCTTGTTATAATTAATTTACACAAACTAATAGTTAATGACGGTAGCGTTATGCAAAAATTGCGCCTTTGCGGAAGAACAAAAAACAAGATCTAGATTTTCCAATTGAACACCAATGTTATCTGATAGCAATTATTCTATTACATCAACAACATAGTAAATAACTGCAACAGAGAAATAAAGAGACACACAATATTTACACTGGTTCCACTATCATCATAGTGTACGTCCAATCTAATAGAGAGAGATTTTATTCAACATGAGAGAATTACAAGAGATTACAAAATAAGAGTTTACATACCCAAACCTCAATCAGGTTTAACAAGAAGAGACACCATTGGGGATCACTGGCTCCAAGCCAGGATGGGTTTACACTAAAGTCTACCCCTCAATATATAGCCAGTGCAAATTTATGTGAGTCGTCAATTAAATTACCAACATATGGTAATAATATAATGAAGGCAAATTACTATAACAACAAATGTGCGAACATAGGAAGTAAATCAGTCTGTTTCTTTAGCATAGATGGAAAAAGTTAATCCTTTCATTTATTTCTCTACCACCTCATCAAAATGCAATCAATGCATTCCCATTATAAAAATATTTACTTTCCATTCT
This sequence comes from Allium sativum, assembly GCA_030737875.1. Classification (NCBI taxonomy): domain Eukaryota; kingdom Viridiplantae; phylum Streptophyta; class Magnoliopsida; order Asparagales; family Amaryllidaceae; genus Allium; species Allium sativum. Next base: position 331,089,884 of record CM060926.1, read on the forward strand.
TTGCAAATTTGTTCCAATCAATTTGTGATTTTGTATCACCAAATTTAACACTCCACCTTGATGCAAAATCACATATCTGCAACACCCCATCTCCAATCAAATTCTCTTCGCAACATAAAACTCTTCAGCAGAACTCCACCTTCAATCAAAATCTCACAACGAGATAGAAACCAAAAATGAATATTTACCAAATGGGTTCCAGCAAAGCCACCCCCATCACACAATTGTTAACGAGCTCAGACTATGTCCCCCCCGCCACAAAATGTTGCAAATATCCAAAATAACAAAGAAGGCAGACACCATAGTAATCTCAACACCGCCAAGACCAAAAAATAATTCTCTCAATCGCCAAAAAAAATCTCTCTCCTTCAACTTAATCAAAACCATTACAAGCTTCACCCATCGCCTGCAAAAGACGCATCTACCACCATGAGCTGCACCGCGCATAAACCAATGGTCTAAAAAGTGCTTGCAATACACATCGACACCCGTCTACCACTTGATCTGAGCTCCTTCCTCGATCACTCTGGATCCCTCAAGCATCATCAACGTGAAGACCCCTGCCTAAACCACAATGATCTCTGTCTAGACACCCGTCTATCACTTGACCTGAGCTCCTTTCCTGATCATCTTGGATCCCTTGAGCATCATCAACATGAAGACCCCTGTCAGAAACATGATCAAAACTTCCCAAATCCAATAGTTCCTTCAACGCAGTAAACTTCATATCACATCAAAGTTCCCAGATTGGAATGCTCTTCACTCTCAACATAATCTCCTCCACCAAAGTCTCCTTTTCTCCAAAATAGTAATAGCATAATCACCACCGAATCTACCAACCTTTGTAGAAATAATTGATGCACGCCTCGCTCCGATACCAATCTGTTATGAAAAAATTGAGCATATACGGAAGAACAATAAGCAGGATCTAGATTTTCCAATTGAACACCAATCTTATCTGATAGCAATTATTCTATTACATCAACAACATAGTAAATAACTATAACAGAGAAATAAAGAGACACACAATATTTATACTGGTTCCACTATCATCATAGTGTACGTCCAGTCTAACAAAGAGAGATTTTATTCCACATGAGAGAATTACAAGAGATTACAAAATAAGAGTTTACAGATCCAAACCTCTACCAGGTTTAACAAAAAGAGACACCATTGGGGATCACTGGCTCCAAGCCAGGATGGGTTTACACTAAAGTCTACCCCTCAATATATAGCCAGTGCAAATTTATGTGAGTCATCAATTAAATTACCAACATATGGTAATAATATAATGGAGACAAATTACTATAACAACAAATGTGCAAACATAAGAAGTAAATCAATCTGTTTCTTTAGCATAGATGGAAGAAACTAATGCTTTCATTTATTTCTCTACCACCTCATCAAATGCAATCAATGCATTCCCATTATAAAAATATTTACTTTCCATTCTTTGCAAATTTGTTCTAATCAATTTATGATTTTGTATCACCAAATTTAACAGGTAGAAGAATACTATTTATATTCTTCTTAACCTTAGAATGTAGTGATTTCAAAAATAAAAAGAATAATAATAATAACTAAAAAGAAACTTTCGTAACACACGCTCCCAACATTTCAAAATACACGACTGTCCCTTAAAAACAATTTCAAAAACCATCAACATTTTTAATTCCAACAAAATGCAAATGTTTGCACATGTAAATATTTGCATTTTCTTGAATCGTATATAATTTTACTTTTTCAAAATGAAAATAGCATTGATCCAAGAAACATACGATCAAACTCAGGTTTAATTTTCAAAAAAAAAAAAAAAAAACCAAACATAAAAGTAAAGGTTAATTTTAAACATGTTTTTGATGAGGGATTTTCGTGTGTAACATAAAAATAAGGAATATATCCTAATATCCACTAACTAAATATGAACAAGGAATACCCTTTGCTTTAAAATTCTGAAGTATTGAGTACGAAATTTTTTAAATTATTGATTTATTATTCACAAACTCACAAAAATGTTTATTAAAAAATATATACTAACAAAATGACATCTATATACAAATAAATAACGTCTAATAGGTGAAAAGAGGACTCCCCGATATTAATGTTAAGAACATCTAGGAAGTTCCAAAACATTGTTGCTTAATTAATGAAAAGTCAAGAAAGAATGTGATAATAAGGAATTTCGCTCGATCCGAATCGATCGCTAAACCGACCAAGACCGTTCGAAATCCCTGATTGTTTAGAGAACACGACAAATCTGAACGCAAACAGAAGAACATTTCATTGTATATTACAACAATTCCATCAGAATACAAGAATATACAGAGTATAAATAAATATTACGCAGAAAATATCGGAGATTTAAATTACATTTAAATACATCACAGCGGAAAAAAATACAAAGCACAACAAAAAAGAATATATGGACACAGAGCTTTCCGGATATCGTTCCAGCTGTAAATCAGGATCCTGTGAATATAAATCTGCAAAACCAAAACTACTAGCTGCCCGTGTCGAAAATAAGGGCACCCAGAGTTTAGGTTAAAACAATAAACTCCAGGTCAGTCATGTGACTGGTGTGAGAACTAAAATAGTTATTTAAAACTTTACTTTAAAATAAAGTAAATCAAGAGACCACGCTGTATAACACGGAACGGGTTTCCTCCCAAGAGTACCAGTGCATATAACAAAACAACGCAATGCTTTTTGGAAAAATGAAGCTATTATAAAACCCAGGTCCCATCACACAATGCAACACAAGCCGAAGGATAGGGTTTTCCCTTACATTAAAAACAAATCATTTGATACTATTATAAGTGCATAGTGTATAAAACAACTTCAAATATAAATGTATCAATCCTAGACGGCATGTGTACCATATATCATGTTGCCATACTAGGCTCTACAATCAAAACATCAAAGTCACGTATTTGGAAGTTGAATTTCCATCGGTAAACCAAGGCAAGGGATCGTCCTTACCGAATTCGAGACAATCTATCCCATGTCTCAGGATCAGAACGCATCGACCCTTGGAGCGACAGGGTCGGTCCACCGATCTGGATTAAAATGCCTGAACACTGCGTTTCCCTGCCCTTTGGGGCGTAAATGAGCCAAATGACTCCATCAGCTCCACATAGTCACCGATATATCCGAGGCGCCTCGCAATCCAACAACCACACAAGTGAAAATAATATAAATGTCAGGGCGGGTAGGTCACTGACACCACCCTAGCTAGATGGAAACGCATGCCCTCCCTGAGGTCCTCTCCCATTTCTGGTTAACAACTGGGGTGTGAGGCTCACGAATTAACGCTACACAAAGCTGTGCCACACAGGCGGTGCTTTGATCATCAACCACAAGACTCTGCTTTTCAACAGAAGCCTTGATCATTTGCATCTTAGCATGTCACACAGGCAAACCAGTCCATGCAACCGATATCCATCAATCACACAGAATGATATCCAATGTCAGACACACAGTCAATTTACAAGTCCGTTCTGGGTTTGAACGAAACCGGAGGCACCTTGTACCTCGCATATCCATCGATCTCCAAGTATGTTTGGACGATCACCAACTGATTCCCTCCTCTTGGGTGTACAACCCAATCAAGATCATCAGTAATTATCCAAACGATGTGAAGACCTCCGGTCTTCGACCACCGTCTTCATCCGCGACACATCATCGAATCAATTATTAAGAATGGGATAAACCCGGTCTTTCTGAGTAACTCACGTATATAACAAATAAGTGTTACACAAACACAACATACGCCTCATTCCAACTCAGAATGTTCTTTTATTCAAATATTCTTATACTTTGGGAAAGGTTCCCATTAATTTTATCAAAGATAAATTCCTTAAATTTATTCTTTAATCTTCCTTTGAATATCAATTCAAACCAAATTATGGTTTATCCAAACTAGTCGGGATTAACGAACCTTACCGAAGTAATCATTTGTTAAATTTCCCAACCCCAACCAATTCATCTCTTGAAGTAAAACTAGTCATACTTTATATCTAACACCACGGTGTTATCGGTAAATTCAATTACCATTTCACGTTTAAATCTAATTAAAGATTTAACTATCGCCTGGAGCAAAACTGGTGATACTCCATTCTCGATCATTTCAATCTAATTAAAGATTCATTAAAACTCCACTTGGTTTTAATCTCCTCAAAAATCAATATTAGTGATTGTTTAACTTGGGAAATCATATCCTGTCTTTAACTGGGTTAAAGAACCAATGTCATTTAAACACGGTTCACAATAAACCCAAAATCACATTCTATTCCATCAGCCTTAAGTGAACAATTCCCTAAGTATTAACCCCGAAGGTCGAAACCAACATCAGATCGATACCCAAGAAACCATTCAACTGAACTAATCTTCAGTTAGCTTCTGATTTTCTTAACTCCATTGGGTCTAAGAATTGTATTATTAAAGATACCGTTCAAGACAACCCAAAATCACATTCCATTTACAATGGAATTTTCATGGAAAACAAATCAATATAAACTTCCATATCCGACTAATAATATAAATGGAATAACGACAAAGCCTTTTAAATTCTAGATATATTAGTTGCCTTCCTCCATAGAAATTCACTTCAATTATTACCAAATCGAATTCCATTCCATTTCAATTTATTTTATTAAATTGGAAAACTTTACTTTGGAAAAATCTCCTTTAAATCATAACAAAAGATTTATAAATTCCAAATCATAATTCACTGTAAATCGGGTTAAAGAACGAATGTCGTTAAAACACAGTTCACGATAAACCCAATTCCCATTTGATGTTAAAAACAAGGCTCTGAATAAAAAATATATCGGCTTATATTCAATATCGAATTCTACGACCAACAAATATCGTACTGGAAATAACTATATAAATATATCATTCAAATTTCCATAACAATATCTGTATAATCACGAAATCCAACATCGAAATATTCCAAAGACAATTTCTATTCGAATCCATTCCGATTCAATTATTGGAAATTCTGGTTACTTTTAAAACCCTTTCAAATCCAATTTGTTTATTTCAAAAACAAATGGATTTTTAATTCTAGTTCAAAACTAGTTCATTTCGATAAAAATTTATTTTTATCTTTTCAAATATGGAGTTTTTCATCCCATTTCTTTCCAAATCATTTATTATGATTTTACACAAATTATTACTATTTTTAATGATTTTATCAAGGTCCGTACAGTCGATTTCCATCAACGGCCATCGAACTGCACTTAAATCGACCTTTTCCAAATTTGATTTGGACATAATTCCAAATCCAATTGTTATATTTTTACTTTCTTGTATTCGTTAGAAAACTCTTTTCGATACGAACCCAACGGTTCTGATTTTTGGAGAATCCGACAGTCGGATCTCCTGTAATTTCGACTCGAAATCAATGGTCGAAATTCGCGAACTGCCGCGGCGCGGCGCGTTCTATTCATGCCATTATATATATAATATATATATGTATCATCGATTTCCTTTCAAAACCAACTTTATAAATTGTTTTAAATTTATTTTCAAAACGATTTCAACTTCATATTCAATTTTTAATCAAAATTGAATATTTCATATCATCGTTATATAAATGATAATATTTTCAAAATATTATATTTTGAAATCAATTCCTTTTCGATACTCATTATAAAAATGAATAAAATCGATATAGATATCGTTCACGTCAAAATGGCGCATATCTAATCAACACGGCTTTATATATTTCAATAACTTCGTTATTCTATTCAGCAAATGAATATTTTCTTTAACACATGAATTTTATTTTATTCAACACATGAATATTCATTTTATTCAACACATGAATTTTCTTTTAGTCAATGCATGAATATTCTTTTTATTCAACACATGAATATATATTTTATTCAACACATGAATATATATTTTATTTTCTGAATTGGAATGAGACCCACTCAATTACCATATAATGTTATTTATTTGGATTCTATAAAACACATGTATATAATAGCAATGATAAATAATCAACCATCATCCAAAGTGCACCACACAACTGCATATGCATTAAATATAAATAATTAACGCTTACATAGTCTGTCAACCAATCGATCGACATACAGCTAAATAATTGGGATTAGTGTACGCCAAATATCATCCCAACACCCGTGTGGGGTTTCCAATCAACAAACACAGATTTTTATTTGTGCAGTTGGGCGATGTGTAAAATTTATCGTTCCAATCAATATCAGTCAAATGGATGTACATAAACAAATCATCCGATTTGTTTATAAATATTTATTTTATATACATGTTAAAAATTATATTTTTAACTATAAAATATTTATTCATTCCACATCACACAATAAAATTTCACAACATATCAATCAAACAAACAAGTCATCCATGATCTGTGGACGATGAGTGTCGGGTGCTGCTAAGCACCGTCTGCATCCTTGTATATATTTCAACTAGAAAACAAATAAAAATAAAAGTGAGGAGTTCTCACCTTTGGGTTCCACTCCATCAACGGTTCGGATATACCCAAAATTCCAATGCGACCTTTTCCCGCTGTTCACATTAAAAATCACATTTTTACAATGGCATTTCATATATAAAAATCCAATCGCTACTATATATATATATATATATATATATATATATCGTATTCCTATTTAGCTATCCATATAATAAAAAATAGAATTTTATTTCGCTACATATATGAAAATTCTATTTTTATCCATTTCAAAATATCATTTCATACACACGATAAAATTTATATTTTTCTCGTCTTTCTATTTTAAAAAAAATACTCGTCTTTCTATTTTTTTAAAACTCGTCTTTCCATTTTTAGAAATCTATCATTACTACGATAAAAATCATAGCTTTTTAAATTTAAAAACTACATCTTTCCTCAATTAAAAATCGTCTCTTTTATAATTAAAAAAAATCTAATTCTTTTATATTTAAAAATCTAAACTTTATCTATAATAAAAATCAAATCTTTTCCATGATAAAATCTAACTTTTATTCGCATGAATCTATATAAAATCCCTATTTTTATTCCCATGAATTCATAACAAAAAGAAAGAAGACTTACGATGGAATTTGGGGGAGTGGAGGGTTTGCCGCATGGTTCGTCGGAGGATGGAGGGGCTCTCGCCGGGTCTGAGGTGGTGAGGGCGGTCAACGGCGACAGAATGGGGTGCTCCAGTGGATAGGGTTTCTGATGGGGGTTATTGAAGAGAGGGGGAGATGACAGGGTATTGGTAGCGGCTCAGGGAGGTTCGATTGCGCGAGGTGAGGTGGTGCTCCGGAGATCGGCGCAGCGGAGGCATTGATGGCGGGGTTCGCGTGGAGGGCGACAGGCAATTTCAATTTTCAATTTTTTTTCTTTTTCCTGTTTCAAATGAATGAATGGGAGGATAAGGGTTGGGAGCCTTAGTTTATTAATATATATATATATATATATATATATATATATATATATATTATTTTTCAAAAAGTAACTTTTTAATTCCAATTCCAAATCGAACCCAACGACCGTCATGCCTAGCTAATTACCCACATTCCGAACGCAATGGGATATGTATTGTAAGCTGATTCGATCGTTTCGATCAGTTTCCATCAAAATCAAAATATAAATCTATATATTGAATTTGAACGTGCATTTCAATTTACTGCGGCCACATACGGACTCAAAAAATTCCCGAAAATATTTTCTAGCTTCGTATTGATGATACGGTTCTAACAAAACTAGTTTCATCAAATTCTGAGACCGTTTGAAAAATGGCCATTTTCTGGTCGATCGAAATTGACTGAAACTGCCAAAACACATTTTACTTCGCCACGCTCACTTATTGATTTGAAAAATTACGAATTTTGGAATCTAGCGTTAATTTGACATCCTGGATCCAGCAAAAGTGGTTTCATCGAAAACAAAGGTCGTTTGCAAAATTTCCATTTTTAAGGGCCAAAATTCCATAGCGACTATTCTGAATTTTCAACTGGGCATAACTTTTTATTCCCGCCATGAAATTTCAATTTTTCGGATTCATTGGAAAGATATTCTCAAATAGATTCAAATATTTTTGGTTTCGCTAAAATCCGGTTTATTTTGAATCCTGTACATTCATTTGAAATTTGAAATTGAAATTTCGAACTACCGCGCCATTTTCAATTCCTTTTATAATTAAAAATAAATATTTATATTCTAACGACGATCTATATAAATATATACGATCTAATTCTATTCAAATTAAATTTCTCGACATCATTATTTAAAATAAATCATTTTAAATATTAAAAATTCATCAAAATTGCAAAAATAAAATTTTTAAATTGGCTCAGATTTCTGGGTTATTACAATCTCCCCCACTTAAAACTTTTCATCCCCGAAAAGGAACGAAGTCGAAAGTTGTTTTACAAACTAACTCAATTTTTATTATTTTCATTATGGCTTAAGTTCTTCAACTTTTCAGTTTCTAAGAACTTTTCAAATTTTTCAAAAATTTGGCTAACACCCTAAATTTTTGAAAAAATTCGCCATAACCTCACCAGCACCGAGGGCTTTGGGATATTTCAAATAGCCTTCCATAGCCTTCACCAATCCAAAAGAAAAAGCCAAGCGGCTAGCCAAGCGGCTAGCCAATCGGCTCATAAAATCATCAAAAACCCCAAGAAATACAATAAACATGTACTTATTTGTCGAGCAAACAATTTTATTTCTTTCTCTAGCCTCCTTGCTATGACCTGTTCATTGTAAGTACATGTATATGTATGCAAATGCAACAAATTTTTAATACAATTCACTTTTTGATTCAATTTGGCTAAAGATTCAACATTTAGTTAATCAACCAATAATCAAAAAACACAATCAGCAATCAATTAGTTGATTAACGTTTCAAATTCATAATTTTGATATATAGTCCAAAAATCAGATTTTTGATGCCAAATCACAACAAATAATCCTATGTAATTTTTGGTTCTCACACCAGTCTAATGGAAAGAAATAGATATCTCACTTTCGAAACACGAACATAAATCCCGATGATGGAGCTCCATCATCAAAATCATCTCCGGGCGACTAGAGTGTGATTCTATATCTATCGAATATATTGAAGGCTTCTAATACACGTGGATCAGAGGTATATTAAAATCTCTATATACTCAAATGTCCAAATCAATTTAAAATAAATATTCAAATACATATAATACGATTTAAATTTTCAAAACAAAATTGTTTTCAATTTAAAAATATACTCTTCACACTCGTTCTAGGATACCACTGATCCTATCTCTAACGAGTCATTCTCATTGGATATTACTAATCCAATCTCCGATGAATTCTTTTGTTTGGTTCTAACGTGTCTTGTTCTCCGAGCTCTGTAAACCAAAGCTCCGACACCAAATGTGACAACAAGGAATTTCGCTCGATCCGAATTGATTGCTAAACCGACCAAGACCGTTCGAAACCCCTGATTGTATTGAGAACACGACAAATCTGAAAGCAAACAGAAGAACATTTCATTGTATATTACAACAATTCCACTAGAATACAAGAATATACAGAGTATGAATAAATATTACACAGAAAATATCAGAGATTTAACTTACATTTAAATACATCGCAGCGGAAAAACAATACAAAGCACAACTGAAAAGAATATATGGATGCAGAGCTTTCCGGATATCGTTCCAGTTGTAAATCAGGATCCTGTAAATATAAATCTGCAAAACCAAAACTACTAGTTGCCCGTGTCGAAAATAAGGGCACCCAGAGTTTAGGTTAAAACAATAAACTCCAGGTCAGTCATGTGTCTGGTGTGAGAACTAAAATAGTTATTTAAAACTTTACTTTAAAATAAAGTAAATCAAGGGACCACCCCGTTTAACATGGAACGGGTTTCCTCCCAAGAATACCAATGCATATAACAAAACAACATACAATGCTTTTTGGAAAAATGAAGCTATTATAAGACCCAGGTCCCATCACACATTGCAACACATGCTAGAGGATAAGGTTTTCCCTTATAATTGCCAAAAATGTTCGGTACGTTAAAAACAAATTATTTGATACTATTATAAGTAAAATGTATAAAACAACTTCAAATATAAATGTATCAATCCTAGACGGCATGGTTACCATATATCATGTCGCCATACTAGGCTCTACAATCAAAACCGCAAAGTCACGTATTTGGAAGTTGAATTTCCATCTGTGAACCAAGGAAAGGGATCGTCCTTACCGAATTCGAGACAATCTTGCCTATGTCTCAAGATGAGAACACATCGACCCTTGGAGCGACAGAGCCGGTCCACCGATGTGGATTAAAATGCCTGAACACTGCGCTTCCCCGCCCTTTGGGGCGTAAATGAGCCAAATGACTCCATCGGCTCCACATAGTCACCGATATTTTCGAGGTGCCTCGCAATCCAACAACCACACAGGTGAAAATAATATAAATGTCAGCGCTGGTAGGCCACTGACACCACCCTAGCTAGAAGGAAACGCATTCGCTCCCTGAGGTCCTCTCCGGTTTCTGGTTCACAACCGGGGTGTGAGCCTCGCGAATTAACGCTACACAAAGCTGTGCCACACAGGCGGTGCTTTGATCATCAACCACAAGACTTTGCTTTTCAACAGAAGCCTTGATCATTTGCATTTTAGCATGCCACACAGGCAAACCACTCCATGCAACCATTATCCATCAATCACACAAAATGATATCCAATGTCAGACACACAGTCCATTTACAAGTCCTTCTGGGTCTGAACAAAACCGGAGGCACTTGTACCTCGCATATCCATCGATCTCCAAGTACATCTGGACGATCACCAACGGATTCCTTCCTGTTGAGTGTACAGCCCAATCAAGATCATCAGTAATTATCCAAATGAAGTGAAGAGCTCCGGTCTTCGACCACCGTCTTTATCCTCGACACATCGTCGAATCAGTTATTCAGAATGGGATAAACTCGGTCTTTCTGAATATCTCACGTATATAATAAACAAGTGTTACATAAACACAACATACGCCTCATTCCAATTCAGAATATTCTTTTATTCAATTATTCTTATACTTTGGGAAAGGTTCCCATTAATTTTATCAAAGATAAATTCCTTAAATTTATTCTTTAATCTTCCTTTAAATATCAATTCGAACCAAATTATGGTTTATCCAAACTAGTCGGGATTAACGAACCTTACTAAAGTAATCATTTGTTAAATTTCCCAACACCAACCTATTCATCCCATGAAGTAAAACTGGTTATACTTCATATCCAACACCACGGTGTTATCGGTAAATTCAATTACCATTTCACGTTCAAATCTAATTAATGATTTAACTATCGCCTGGAGCAAAACTGGTGATACTCCATTCTCGATCATTTCAATCTAATTAAAGATTCATTAAAACTCCACTTGGTTTTAATCTTCCCAAAAATCAATATTAATGCTTGTTTAACTTGGGAAATCATATCCTATCTTTAACTAGGTTAAAGAACCAATGTCATTTAAACACGGTTCACAATAAACCCAAAATCACATTCTATTCCATCAGCCTTTAATCGTAAATTAGCAAGTGAACAATTCCCTAAGTATTAACCCCGAAGGCCGAAACCAACATCAGATCAATACCCAAGAAACCATTCAACTTAACTAATCTTCAGTTAGCTTCTGATTTTCTTGACTCCATTGAGTCTAAGAACAGTGTTATTAAAAATACCATTCACGACAACCCACAATCACATTCCATTTACAATGGAATTTTCATGGAAAACAAATCGATATATATAACCGATATAAACTTCCATATCTGACTAATAATATAAATGGAATAATGGCAAAGACTTTTAAATTCCAGATATATTAGTTTCCTTCCTCCACAGAAATTCACTTCGATTATTACCAAATTGAATTCCATTCCATTCCAATATATTTTATTAAATTGGAAAACTTTACTTTGGAAAATTTTCCTTTAAATCTAATAGAAGATTTATAAATTCCAAATCACATTTCAATGTGATTCGGGTTAAAGAACGAATGCCGTTAAAACAAAGTTCACGATAAACCCAATTCCCATTTGATATTAAATACAAGGCTCTGAATAGAAAATATATCGGCTTACATTCAATATCGAGTTCTACGACCAACAAATATCGTATTGGAAATAATGATATAAATATATCATTCAAATTTCCATAACAATATCTATATAATCACGAAATCCAACATCGAAATATTCCAAAGACAATTTCAATTCAAATCCATTCCGATTCAGTTATTGGAAACTCTGGTTACTTTTAAAACCCTTTCAAATCCAATTTATTTATTTCAAAAACAAATGGATTTTTAATTCTAGTTCAAAACTAGTTCATTTCAATAAAAATCTATTTTTATCTTTTCAAATATGGAGTTTTTCATCCCAATTCTTTCCAAATCATTTCTTAAGATTTTACACAAATTATTACTATTTTTAATGATTTTATCAAGGCCCATACAGTCGATTTCCATCAACGGCCATCGAACTGCACTTACAGCGACTTTTTCCAAATTTGATTTGGACATAATTCCAAATCCAACCGTTAGATTTTTAATTTCTTGTATTCTTAGAAAGTTCTTTTCGATACGAACCCAACGGTCCCGATTTTCGAAGAATCCGACGGTCGGATCTCCCGTAATTTCGATTCGAAATCAATGGTCGAAATTCACGAACTGCCGCAGCGCGGCGCGTTCTATTCAGGCCATTATATATAATATATATATGTATCGTCGATTTCCTTTCAAAACCTATTTTATAAATTGTTTTAAATTTGTTTTCAAAACGATTTCAACTTCATATTCAATTTCTAATCAAAATTGAATATTTCATATCATCGTTATATAAATGATAATATTTTCAAAATATTATATTTTGAAATCAATTCCTTTTTTATATTCATTATAAAAATAAAAAAAATCGATATAGATATCGTTTACGTCAAAATGGCGCATATCTAATCAACACGGCTTTATATATTTCAATAACTTCGTTATTCTATTCAACAAATGAATATTTTCTTCAACACATGAATTTTATTTTATTCAACACATGAATATACATTTTATTCAACACATGAATTTTCTTTTATTCAACTCATAAATATTCTTTTTGTTGAACACATGAATATATATTTTATTCAACACATGAATATTCTTTTTATTCAACACATGAATATATATTTTATTTTCTATATTGGAATGAGACCGATTCAATTACCATATAATGTTATTTATATGGATTCTATACAACACATGTATATTATAGCAATGATAAATAATCAACCATCATCCAAAGTGCACCACACAACTGCATAAGCATTAAATATAAATAATTAATGCTTACACGGTCTGTCAACCAATCGATCGACATACGGCTAAATAATTGGGATTAGTGTACGCCAAATATCATCCCAACACCCGTGTGGGGTTTCCAATCAACAAGAACATATTTTTATTTGTGCAGTTGGGCGATGTGTAAAATTTATCGTCCCAATCAATATTAGTCAAATGGGTGTACATAAACAAATCATCTGATTTGTTTATAAATATTTATTTTATATACATGTTAAAAATTATATTTTTAACTATAAAATATTTATTCATTCCACATCACACAATAAAATTTCACAACACATCAACCAAACAAACAAGTCACCCATGGTCTGTGGACGACGGGTGTCGGGTGCTGCTAAGCACCGTCTGCATCCTAGTATATATTTCAACTAGAAAACAAATAAAAATAAAAGTGAGGAATTCTCACCTTTGGGTTCCACTCCATCATTTTCTATTTCTGAACGGTTCGGATATGCCCAAAATTCCAATGCGACCTTTTCCCGCTGTTCACATTAAAAATCACATTTTTACAATGGCATTTCATATATACAAATCCAATCGCTACTCTCTCTCTCTCTCTCTCTCTCTCTCTCTCTATATATATATATATATATATATATATATATAAATCGTATTCATATTTAGCTATCCATATATTAAAATCAGAATTTTATTTCGCTACATATATAAAAATTCTATTTTTATCCATTTCAAAATATCATTCCATACGTACGATAAAATTTATTCTTTCTCGTCTTTCTATTTTAAAAAAAACTCATCTTTCTATTTTAAAAAACTCATCTTTCTATTTTTAGAAATCTATCTACTACGATAAAAATCATAGCTTTTTCAATTTAAAAACTACATCTTTCCTCAATTAAAAATCATCTCTTTTATAATTAAAAAAATCTAATTCTTTTATTTTTAAAAATCTAAAATTTATCTATAATAAAAATCAAATCTTTTCCATGATAAAATCTAACTTTTATTCGCATGAATCTATATAAAAATCCCTTTTTTTATTCGCATGAATTCATACCAAAAAGAAAGAAGACTTACGGTGGAATTTGGGAGAGAGGAGGGGCTGCCGCATTGTTCGTGTAACAACCCACCTCCGCTAGTGTCACTCACAAAGGGAATGCAATAGCTTTGGTGGAGCATTATCTAGGTAAACATACACAGAAATATTACAAGACAGAACATAAATAAAATAGCGGAAGAGTCAAAAGATAAATTTTATTACTTTCAAAATAGTCAAAGCCTTTTTCATTCAAAGTACCAAATAGCCAAAGTCATTGTTTTCCATTACAACAAATTCTGTCTTGCATAAACAAAGAAGCATAAACTTAAAACATCAAAAGTAGCTTAATTCCCCAATGGTAGCAGAAAATGCAGCCATAGCATAACTCAAGATCAAACCGTACATAAGATGAACCGAAAGCAAGTTGAATCCAAGCTAAGTGCTAGAGTTTCCTCCCTAAGAACCTGGAAGGGGGGAACGGAAGAAAAAGAGGCGAAAGAAAATGGGTCATTCATAAAGACTGGTAAGTCCAAGTGACTTTCAGCATAAAAACAGATAAAGGTAACATGACATGTATAAACTGAAAGTAAACATAAGGATGTTGTCAAGATGGGCAAGATAGACTAAGATAACATGATAAATCAAGTATAAATCAAGTATAACATCACATATTCAAGGTTCGCTGCATCAATTGTACTAGAATCCCAAACCCATGTCTTATATAAAACATGAAATAATCCCTTGGCCCAATATCATGAAATGACCCATTTCTAGGTCCAACGAAATGATCCACTAGTCGGTCGGCTCCGTACAAGTTCTAACTCGTCATGTGTCTATGTCATACGGCCCTATTCACGAATGTAGTCACCTGTGCTAGGTCCACCATAGGGTGTATCAAGCCCTATGGTGCCAATCACCGACACGAATCAAGAATGCACAGATAAATCTACCGATGCCCAATGCCTGCTTTTTCAACTCCGGACCACGTGCACGACCATAGCCCGCCTGAACCTACACTGGCGCACCAACACAGCCGTCGTTCTGGTCGCTTACAATCAGCCCAGTAATCGTGCCCCACCCTTCCTAGTTCCAGGGTACCATGATACATCTAGTGGTTTACTGCTGAAATGGACCGCGTAACTAGGGTTTCCGTCAAGCAGGTTAAGTGTTGTCATTTAAATTTGAGACTTAACCCTTATCAGTCTAGCATGTCAAATTGGCTAAGTGTTGTCATTTAAGTTCGTGGCTTAGCCCTACAATTCACGTGTCAAGTTGGTTAGGTGTTGCCATTCAAGTTCATGACCTAACCCTACCAATCATGTCTCAAGTTGGTTAAGTGTTGTCTTTCATGTTCATGACTTAACCCTATCATGTGGCATTAATTCAGTAATGCACCCCAACCTCTCACATTAGACCTGCTGTTGTGGTTACTGGATATGCCGGGCGGTTCCGGGCAGATTTACACCACAACTCAGTCTAACCTCGGGTTTCAAGCACGATATGACCAACTACTCACATTGGATCCTATTGTTTGCAGTCGTTGGATTTTTCGGGCGATTCCGGGAAGATTTACGCTGCAAACCCAACCCAACCTCGAGTTGTCCATTTTCAAGTTCATTCTAGTGTCATGTCCATGTTCAAGTTTTCATGTCAAGTTCGTGTCAAGTTTTCAAGGCAAGTTTCATGCCAAGTCTGCTATAATTTCCAATTTTTCCCAACGTTACCCCATCTAAATATTAGGCTAACAATCTTAGCCCAATTTTTCGTTCACATGATTTTTGGCATATAATATTAGGCTAAAAACTTAGCCTAATTTAACGTACACAAAATTGGCATAAAAAAATTTATTAACATAAGCATGACATAGGCGTACTTGGCATCATCGGGATAGTCAATATGAACATCATAGGTGTGAACTTGCAAAATAACCAACACGAATATCATAGGTGTGATCATGCAGCGTAGACTGAACCAACATACATATATGTGAATTTGTAACATAGACTAAATCAACTTACATGTATATGAACTTGCAAATCAATCACGAACATATGAATAAGTGTGAACTTGAAATATGACATAGGTTTAACATATACACATAAACATGTAGATCTAACATTTGGTCACATATGTGATATGATTTCACAATCTAAAACTTGCATAACATGATAAACTGCACAACTTGTCATCACGGGTTATATTTCAAGTTCATATACATATGAATAGACTTGTTCATTAATTCCCAATTCAATATGATAATAAAATAGAACCACAGGCATAGATCAATATCATTCAATTCCACATATAACATAATAAACATTATTCTATTATCAATCTATTTTCAAGGCATAACATAACTAAATTGACTAAAACATCGCAGGCATATAGATCTGATAACATTATTGATCATGAAAATGTTTGAATAATAATCTAGTTTCAAGAACATGGATCGATCTAGAATAGAAAAATCCCCAAAATCAAGATCCAAGAATAAATAAAGAAAATCAAGCTTAGATCCAATTTCAAAGTTATAATACTAGGCAATAACCTCATGGTCATGAATTTTAGGTAATTAGTCATAATTGTCCTTGTCATAGTCATAGTCTTATTGTTCATAGTCATAGGCAGTCTTATGTTCATCGTCATAGTCATAGGCATAGTCTTATGTTCACCGTTATAGTCATAGGCATAGGCAAAATATTATGTCCACAGTCATAGGCATAGTCATAGTCTTAGGCCATTAACATTAGTTTCAACGTCGTAGGAAATATTCCCAATAGTCAAGATCCAAGATGAAAACAAGAATAGATATGAATCATACATAAATCAATTCCAATTTACAACATGCCCATATTAGATTTATAGTTTTTATCTAAAAGTAACTGGAACTTACAGATTGTGGTCTAAGAATTTAGAAGTCAAGTCTAGAAATTAGTCGTCGAATTGTTGCGGTGTCACTGATCTATTCTCTTGAATTGTTGTAGAAGCGTTGATCTTTGATTTGAATCGAGTTTGAATGCTTAAGCTTTAATTTGGAGGCGGCGACCATGGTTCAAGAGGTGAATTAGCAGCATAGCAGTGTAAAAATGATTTGTATGAATTAGTCTAGGTCTTAGGATGTATTTATAGGGGTAGCAACTAGTTTAGGCCCTTAGATTAACCCTAGAATCAATCCGGACCATCAAAACATGTCTCAGGCTTCAAAAATGGCTTCTGGGTCAAAACAGGCTGACCAGGTCGACCTGTAAGGGGGGGAGGTCGACCACATGGTCGACCTGGGGGGAGAGGGGTAGGTCGATCCTAGGGTCGACCACATGGTCGACCTGGTCCCCAGGTCGACCCCAGGTCGACCTGCCTGGTCCTATGCTGCCTAAAATCTGCTAAATCTTCTACAGGCCATAACTTCTTCATCCGAACTCCGATTTTCAAAAACTTGGACTCTATTTCATGTAAAATTTTGAGATGAATGCAATGGCGTAACCCATTTCCCTTGATTCTTACTTTAAAATTTAATTCTGCCTTGATTTATGGTTTTAACATGTTATAAAAATACGGGTTGTTACAGTTCGTCGGAGGATCGAGGGGCTCTCGCCGGGTCTGAGGTGGTAAGGGCGGTCAACGGTGGCGAAATGGGGTGCTCCAGTGGCTAGGGTTTCCGATGGGGGTTATTGAAGAGAGGGGGAGACAACAGGGTATTGGTGGCGGCTCAGGGAGGTCCGGCGGTGAGAGGTGAGGCGGTGCTCCGGAGATCGGCGCGGCGGAGGCATTGATGGCGGGGTTTGCTTAGAGGGCGATGGGCGATTTCAATTTTTTCTTTTTTTCTTTTTCCTGTTTTGAATGAATGACTAGGAGGATAAGTGTTGGGAGCCTTAGTTTATTAATATATATATATATATATATATATATATATTATTTTTCAAAAAGCAACTTTTTAAATACAATTCCAAATCGAACCCAACGACTGTCATCCCTAGCTAATTACCCCCATTACGAACGCAATGGGATATGTATCGTAAGCTAATTTGATCGTTTCGATCAGTTTCCGTCAAAATCAAAATATATATATATATATATATATTGAATTTGAACACGCATTTCAACTTACTTGGGCCACATACGGACTCTAAAAATTGCCGAAAAATAGTTTCTAGCTTTGTAGATGATATGGTTCTAACAAAACTAATTTCATCAAATTCTGAGTCCATTTGAAAAATGGCCATTTTCTGGTCGATCGAAATTGACTAAAACTGCCAAAACACGTTTCACTTCGCCACGCTCACATATTGATTCAAAAAATTACGAATTTTGGAATCTATCATTAATTTGACATCTTGGATCCAACAAAAGTGGTTTTGTCGAAAACGAAAGTCATTTGCAAAATTTCCATTTTTAAGGGCCAAAATTCCATAGCGACTATTCTGAATTTTCAACTGGGCATAACTTTTTATTCCCGCTATGAAATTTCAATTTTTCGGATTCGTTGGAAAGATATTCTCAAATAGATTCAAATATTTTTGGTTTCGCTAAAATCTGGTTTATTTTGAATTATGTACATTCATTTGAAATTTGAAATCGAAATTTCGAACTACCGCGCCATTTTCAATTCCTTTTATAATTAAAAATAAATATTTATATTCTAACGAAGATCTATATATATATATACATTCTAATTCTATTCAAATTAAATTTCTCGATGTCAATATTTAAAATAAATCATTTTAAATATTCAAAATTCATCAAAATTGCTAAAACAAAAATTTTAAATTGGCTCAGATTTCCGGGTTATTACAAAGAATTTTTTAAATCTTTTGTTTTTTGCAAAAGATTAGTGCTAAATAACACACACGTACGCGCGCGCGCGCGCGCGCCCACACACACACACACACACACACACACACACATATATATATGTATATATCATTGTTTTAAAAACCCACCTCAATATTCGCCTCAAGGAGCGCCTTGAGATAATAAAAGATAAAATGCCTCTAGGCTTATTTAAAAAAAATACATTTAAAGCTTACGCCTCAACAGCTTAAGGCATACGAAGAGTATAAAGTGTACGGCTCGCATGTCTCATACTATTAAGGCATACGACTCGAGAATCTTTTTTTGTTGCAAATATTGGCACCAATAGATGTCATTAAACTTCAACTATTTAATGAAAATATATAAGAACAAAATTAAAAAAAACGATATTTTACTTCTTAATTTCAGTATCGACATGATCAAGTAAAATTGCTTATGAAACAATTATCAAGAGTTATAAAATGGATTTTCTCATTGTTACTTAAAGAATGGTTCTCAACATATTTCGTTAAATCTCCAAATAAATTCTCGGGGTAGATTTGAATTGATGGAAGGAATCAAAATTGAAGTTTGGTGAAATCTTCAAATAATATGAGAAATCGAAATTTGAATCATATCGATTCAAGTTATTTATTCTTAATCTATAATAAAACATATACTTGTTCAAAATCATATCTTACATGATTTGTTTTTCATTTGTGCACAGTTACTTCAAAATGTCCCAAAAAAAAATTGCGTTTTATTTTTCCTCAATAAGTTTACATCTCAACAATTGGAGGTTTACGTTTTGCCTCATAGATATGAAAACGCCTCATGTACGCTTTCGTATTTTAAGACTTTGATATATATATATATATATATATATATATATATATATATATATACATACTAGTACACAGCCCGTGCGTTGCACGGGTCTTTAGGACTGATATTTGTTTTGGTTGGGTATTTAATAACAAATATTACATCATTGCTTCCCAATGAATTGTGCATTCTAATATTTATTACATACCATGAACTATAAACTCTGACATAGTGTTGTGAAACAAAGAGCAATGAATTAAAACATAATGAATCAACACTTACACAATCGATTCAACAATTGCTATTTCAAATGAATAAATAATTAGCAATACATATGAACAAAATCATTACTAACAAACAATACAGTGCACTCTTGTTTGGTTATAAAACAAAGACGATTTTCTAAAACTTCAGAATGTGCGCAGGCAGAACTGATTAATGAAACTCATATCAGAAAAATCTATGAATAGTATAAGAAAGTTATTATGTTCATGGAAAGATCACAAATAAAAATAATGCAAAAATTTCATGATATAACAGTTATGTTAGCACAGTAATTAAAATTGGAGCGAATCGAAGAGCGATGTCAATGACTATGCATAGCAAGATAAATACAGTTGATCTAGATCCTCTTTAGTACAAACGAAAACCTAAAAAATAAAAAAATAGTTTATAATACAAAATAATAATTGAAAATGTACAGCAATAGTGAAATTTAGATTAAATAAATATGTATGTTTTTCAGTCTAACCTTTCATGGGAATCACATTAGAACCTCTAGGTAAATGATACTTTTGGTGGAAATGTACAAATTAGTTGATATTTAATTTATTCATAACAACTGAACTGTCATGATGTAAAAGGGAGGAACTTAAGAAACAAAGAGCTCATAAATGATACATCATGCATGCAATTGCAAGAGCAGAGGAAAACGAAAAAGACTAGAAAGGATTTAGCTCATCCAGCCTTGATCAGGCAACAACGGGAAGAGGCTGCCAACGAATGGGAAGTGGAAAAGGCAACAAAAGAAAAAAGGCAAAAGCACACAAGTAGTAATTCATTATATTTATTATGGCCATAACTTTATTTTGCAGGTACATATTAACTATTTATCACATGTGAGTTTGCCGAACATGTTTGAAGTTACATTTTTGATTGGTGCATGATGCATGTTATTCCATTTCCATCATTGGTATTATAGACAAAGAATATTACATGTTTAAATATTGGTGATTTACGCATTGTAAGTAGATAAAAAAAATTCATAACATGATCAATAAGAGTTGTTATAATGTTAAAATGCATACAACATATACCTAAAATTTTTGTTTTTCAAATTTGTGCAAAATCACCTAAATCGTGATATAAGATGATGAAAAAGATGATAACTAATGACAATGGAAATCAATTGTATTTCTAATTTAAATAAAAAAATACACAATGCAATACATAAAAATTTAACGTTAAAAGTTCACATAGAATTGTTCTAATTAGACTACCTCATCTATATGTGAAATGTATACGAAAATTATGTGGGTGTTTATGTCAATTTGACAACTACAATAGTGACACTTGTGAATTATGCAATATCAATTCAGTTATTGTAGTATAGGTAGGTCAGTATCTTACAGTTAATTTTTGCTCGCATGTTCTATTTAATGGTATACTGAGAAACTTAATACGTGGACGCATTTTAAGGAATACCTGATTTACTATTGAATAGACAGATAAAAGTATAGGCATTGGACGAATTATTTATCTTACAGTAACCCAACCGAGGATTTGTAGAATTATTAAAGGCACAGGGCAAAGAAGGAAGGAAGTATTTGGTAGTCGCGTGACAATTTGCATCAGATGTACACAGGATGTCATGTTGAAAAGGCATCTACAATTAGCACACATGTTAACCACAGATTCAAAAATTCATATACTTTAGTCATGAACAAACTTTGATTCAAAATGTAGCCACAGATGTGTCACCAATTTTTGCCAACTACATGGATAACTACCCTGGAGTCAGGTGATGCTATCAATAGAAATCAAAATAGTCGAAAGTAATAATACATATAGTCGGACGTAGGAATAAATCACAGTAATTAAGAAACGTATAGGTACTGTTTGCAGCATTATTTTGGCCCTTTATCGTTGCAGTAGCGCACGACATGTCGAACGCCTGAACTTGGCTAACCATGCTGATGAACATTTGTAGTTTGCTGAAAAATGAACCGTTGGCGTCCGACGCGAATGGGATATATTTGTAATTGGTTTCCTGCGTGAAGAATGAATTGTTTTGGGTGCGGAAAATAACGTTTATGAATTGTTTTTGGTGCATATTTGTGAAGAATAAAGTAAGGTGGAGGTGTGAACGAGGAAAAAATGTGCTGCGCTGCAGAGTTTGAACCATATTAGTGTGTGCACGCCCAGGCCCAAATGCCCACGTGCACATCCTTGACATGTATTAATATATATGTATGACTATCCAATCTTCATGTTTTATCAAGTAATTCGATTTTATTTTAATTTCGTTTATAGATTGCACACTCATATATATACAAGATGCTTATATTTTTGTTGGCAATGTGGGACTAATATTGCAATCTTTTCAACTTTTGTCGTTCACATAACAAACATAAATTAAAATTAAACGCATAAATTAATTCAAAACAAATAAATTAACATATTAAAACCCCGCTCAAATACCATGCTCAAATACCCAGTTTGCAGAAAAAACGCATTTCTTGTTGACAACAGTGTCACGCTTAAATACCCCGTTGTCGTTCGCCTAGATCGCATCCATAGTTTATTCACATATTTTGATGGGCCACTGTTCATGAAGTAAATTAGTCATCCTTATCACAGTAAATGCACTTGTAACCATTTACAATCCTATAATCCAACTACAAAGTACAAACCCATAACTTCACCATCTACTACGTCAAACTACACTACTTATGACATCACAAATACATACCCTGCACTTCCCTATCCTTCCTTCACTTCGCTTTCAGCCACTACCACTCAAGACCAATTACCTCCCACTACCAAATCAAAACACTTGCCTCTACCCAATACCCAATACCTAATCAAACTTCTTCATAGTCGTACAAAGTTCCCCTTTGCCCTTCCATCTCTACATATTAACCCAGTCAAATCAATAACATTCAACAAATAATCTCTTCAGCAACTTAACATAACCACCAATCATCCAACCCACTGATCTGTCGCCTTTATCAACCCCATACAAACCACTCCCTGTCCTATAAGCCATTAAAATCCCATACAAACCCATGCAAACCAATTAACCTAGCTGCTACAGCGAGTGTTGCACCAAACTATCCTATCTCCTTTAGGCTGCAACTTTAGCCACTGCTTCACTGATCAATAACCAAGCATCTATCATGTTTCCACTGCAACAAATCCTTTTTAAACACCCATCATCATCATCATCCATAACCCAGTCTTAATGTGCTTTGAAGTACTGTGAAGTCCAGTAGAAAGTAAATTACGTACATCTAAAATTCAAGATGTACTCAAATAACACTGAAATTTAAGAAATACAATCCATTCATTTTTAGTTCAAAAGTATATAATGAAGTAATAAATTTCATCATGTTCTATTTATTAGACTTTAGTTTGCAGCAGAAGTTTTGTTAGTTCTTCATATACCGCTTTTATCTTGCTTTTAGAAATGATTATGTAATGATGCGGTAACAGGAACTCTTAATATGTATTAGCAAATTGCAAGAAAAAAAAACTATATAATCAATTTTGAAATAATGCAATACATCCTAATCCAAAGCTACAAAAGAAAGCGGACTAAAATTAGTATTCTGTATTACTGAATCTTGAACATTGAACATAGTGCAGTAGAAGAAGAGAGACTGATCACTCTAGTAGTGAATCGGAGAAAAAAGATTGAAATGCCATGATTTAGAAAAACTTTTGTTGAATTCAAACACCAAAATATGCACATAGATTTAAGCAGTCGGTAAGCAGTAATAATTAAAATAGCCTACAAATTCACGCAATCAGTAAACGTATTTTAAAACATAGCGGAAGAAGAATGATTTTGTATTCAGGTATGCAGCTTGATTCAAAGATAAAAGGAAGCAATAATACAAATTCAAGAGCAGTTGGAACATTTTTCCGCACATTCTATGTGCGTACAAATAAAAATGAGAAGTTAAGGCTTAACACACCAAAACAGTAGATACCACGGAAAGAACTGAAACGAAGTAACTTGAATGAGAAGTTGAAAACAAATAAAACACATCAACTTATAGGAACTCATTACAATTGAAACTCACAGTTTATAAATTATATGCAATAATACCCATAGCTGCAGTCTACTTAAAGGAAAATATTTCCATCCCTAAAATGGAAAACGTCTATCAATTTGGACGTTTGACATTGAGGCAACAGAAGAAAGAAAAAAAAGGACACGGTAAAAGACATAAATGGTTAACCATCACCTTCATGCCAAGGAAGAAATCAGTGAGAACAGTATTTGACTGCAGCAAAGCCTTCACCATCTTTAAGCCATATCAATTATCAGCTATACGTATTAACAAACCCATGAAAGAAAAGAATTTACAATAATTAAGAAAAACAACAAACCTCTTCGAGTACAATCTCAACTATATGCTCTTCTAATGTGGTCAAATCTTTAATATTTAGATTCTCCAGCATTTTAATGCTATATACGCTGGACATTGATACGATTGTAAGATCATCCATAACTGTATACATCACCATGATCTCTCACTATTCCTTCACCGCCTGAGAATGCAAATTTCACCATGTCTCTCACTAGTCCTTCACCGTGTTACATTGGCTTGAGTTTGACGTGGATCTGTCAGTTAGAATAAATGAAGTTGAATGGTAAGTAAGTTAATGTATCATTAAAAAATTAATGAAATTAGGATGTATTGCGCTTTTTTACCAATTCCTAAAAAAATGGATCTGGCAGAAATAACATTACCATAGTAATTCGAGGAAGGTTTAGGATGAAATATTAGAATATAATTTGAGTGAAATAATATATAGATAAAGTTGGAGGAGAGAGGAGACATGAATGTCTTCTTTGTTGCCATTTGGATCGAGCGGATACAAAATAGGATTGGAGAAAATAGGAATAGGATAAAGAATTTTACATACACTGTAAATTAGATAATTAAATATTGAGGAAGGAAGAAACGAAAGGGGAAGTTTGAATAGAACGTGATTAAGAGGAGACTTGGGGAGAACAGTAACCGCATTAGGACAATTCCATAGGCAGATGGCGTTAATTTTATGTCCAACGTGATTAGCCGTCTGATGTCTTTCTCTGTGTTCAATCTGGACCATTCTTTGTCTTTTGTTTATCCTACCAAGGAATTTTATTATATAGATATACATATATATATGTATACACACACACATAAAAAAAACTAATCTATTCATGGAAGAAGGGATTAGTTACCAAAAAATGGGTATTAGGCACGGGTCCTTAATTTGAAACTTAATTCAGCATGCTTCCCTCTGTAAGTTTGAATATAAAGCGGGTCCTTATTACCGTAGCAACATGTTTTCCATGATTTTTTGCTTTGCAACTTAAAAAAATTCAAAAAATTATAAATATTAATAGAAGACTATTGAAAGAAAAAAAAGATGCCAACTGTCTACGCTTATTGTGAAAAAAATGTAAACACATCTGCAACTATTCAACAGTGTATTGCAGATAATGAAAATGAAAAAAAAAACAGATGCAGAAACGTCTGCACTTGTTGTGAAAAAGTGCAGACATATCTGCAACTATTTATAGTGTAACACCCCACCTCCGTTAAGGTCACTCACAAAGGGAAAGCCTTAACTTTGGTGGAGCATTTTAGTAAACAGAACAGAAACTTACAAGACAGATAAAACAGTACTTGAAAAATTTATAACTTTATTACAACTTAAAAGGAAATAAGCTTGGTTACATCCTTTCAAATCACAATATCATAATTCAAGTACAAGATATCAGTCTTGTACAAAAGCCTTCAGAATGCATATTTTAAAATCATAATCCCCATAGAAGAAGACAAACCATACTTTATGCACTTCAAGCAGAAGAAATCTGGATCAAGCTAGAGTATTTCCTTCTACAAAACCTAGGGGGGTGGGAAACGGAAGAAAGGAGGCGAAACAACAAGGGTCAGACAAAAAGTCTGGCAAGTCCAGTGATTTTCAGTTATGAACAGATAATAATAACATGACATGAAAATAAAACTGGATGAGTGATAACTGTAACAGGTGTAGCAGATATAACAGAAGAACAGAATGGAATAAGCTGAAACAGGTGATTTTCAGTGATTTACACTTCTCTGCACTAATACTAGTATAACAGAATTAGGTGTCACCCTAATGTCTAAACTGAAATAGAAACGGGTACAGAATAATTTCCACAGAAGAGAATGCTAGTAATGGGCCTTTACCACCCCAACAGAAACGGACAGAAACAGAATGCTAATAATGGGCCTTTACCACCCCAGCAGAAATGGACAGAAACAGATTAATCCCTACGGAAACTGTTTGCGAACAAATTAAACAATTGTAAACAACTGTAAAATCTGTTCGGTTTTCCTAAACAACAAGGATTGTTGTAGAGGGTGTCGAACTCTGGGACCAAAAATATTTTAATTAATAAATCCAATCAAGTTATTCCAAAATTTTGATTGATTGAAAACACAGGAAATAACAGCAATTAAATAAAGAAGAGAGATTTATCTAATAAGAGAAAGCAATTAGGGGATAATGACATAGATTAGATTCACACTCATCAATAGCCAACAAATAAATATAGATCTAATTCATGTTTCTGTCACAAACACGAATCACCGATAAATAGATTCTTAGAAACAAATAAGTAAATAACGACAAGCATAGCCTATGCAGGAGCTGAGCTCTTAAACAACCATAGACTATCAGGACACATTCACAAATTAATTTCTAAAAACCTAAAACTAGATCTAAATCTGATAATTGTTAGACCGAACACGAATATACCCTGTGAAGGAGCATAGCTCTTAAACGACACAGAATATGAAGGTTTAGATCTAACCCTTGATTTAGATCTAGATCTACATATATAAAGTCCTCATCTATTGCCTATGTGATTCATGTTGAATCATATCTATTAGCGTCATCACCCCCTAATCAAAGGGGATTAGCTAGACATAGCTAAAGAAGAATAAAATAAAAAGAAAATAACAAGCATGAACATAAATAAAATGCAAATAAAAACTAAATAGAAGAGAGAAAGAAGAGTTTTATTCCAAGCAAAGGATTACAGAATAAAACTAAGTGTGTTTTTACATGAATGAGATACAAGGTATTTATAGCTGATATGACAAAGACTACTTGGCAAATTCCACAATGTGGGACTAAAGAATTAGCCCAAATAACACATAAGCTAGTGTGAACGGGGTTGTAGAGTAAGAGGCCTTGTAAGTGAGCCAGTGTGAACGCGTGCAGTGCATGAATGAGAAGCCTTGCAAAGGAGCCAATGTGAACACAATATGAGTCTTTAGTGAGCCAAATCTACCCAACTGAACTCTATTTGCAACCGTTCTTCAAGCTTTAAACTCTTCAAGATTTAGTAATTTCAACTTCACTCTTTTTCAGCAAATTCTTTATGCTTTATTTATCAAATGCTCTAAACCATGCTTCTTGTCAACAATCTAGAAACACAGCTATAAATACACAATATCAATTATTTAAAAGATAAAATAAGATAAATATGCGGATTAAAATATACACATTTACGTGTATATCAAATACCCCCACACTTATCTTTTTATTCGTCCTCGAATAAACTAAACTAAGATATGTCACACTTTCGTAGGAAACACGATTGCATTTAGCATATGCAACAAGCCGTTAAACCCCTAGGTGTCCCTAGTAGGACGAGTGTTGTCTCGTGAGGGTTTTCAGCGGATACTACCCACAAAATCCAAAGCGTCTTATGTACGCGGATTAATCAAACAATATACTTAAGGTCTTTCATATTCCAAGGATTTCACCTAACTTCAATAATAACGGTTTAGCCCCAAATTGTCCATCCCATAATTAGTGCAAAAATGAACAAATTTTTTCAAGCTGAATCGTAATTCCTTGATAACACTGTAATTGACTTGAAGGTTAAGAGCGTGGTGTCAACTAAAGTTCTACACATCGACAATGTGCACCCAATCATTTATTCAATTTTTTTTTTGAGTAATTTTGCACCACTATAACTGTACTGTATTGGATGTGAGTTATGCATAGATGAAGGAAAATTTTGTATGTTCTAAAAATGTTATAGATAAGAGGGCAAGTGTATTAGTTGAACTTCAAGCTACAAAAGATAAAGTAATACTAAGGCACATATGGACATTATGTTTCCTTTCATCTCCTCAACTACAATCCTTGCTTCTAAGTACGGTAAGATGGATGCGGATGGAATGGAAATGAATGCTTTATAGTCAAGAATGATGAATGACTATTTTATTCAGAGAGACTCTCTCTTTATTTCATTTTTTTTTCTTTTTTTCTTTTTTTTTTCTTTCACTTTTTTTTTTCATATTTGCATGATGAATGATGAATGGAGATGGAATGATGACGTACATTTGATTCCTCCTCTACTACCAACACTTCATGAAAGGAAAGTTTTGTGCCCTAGTTACTCTACTTCTATTAACTTAATTCAACACACAAGTCTGGACTGATGTTATACAAAAAGCTGAAAGGAATGATAAGCAAAGTTTCGTAAGATAGATAACCCATATAAAATAAGATGTGGTATATGGTTATCCTACCTTAAAACAAGTACGGAGTGGGTGGTGTAATATTGGTATAAAAAGTGACGTTTTTGACCTTTAAACAAAGGTTCTTGAGTATACCAATATAAGATAAACTTGTCGAAACATGGATGTAAATCGACTAAAACTTGGGTTTGAATAATGTGGGGTATCGAAGAAGAACGCTACAATGAGTCATTTCTCCTTAACTGGGCCAAGTGGATTTTAGAACTTACAAGTGTGAAAATTTGAGTGAGAGAAATATTATGCATGAAAACGAACTCAGAAATTCCAACATATGTAGGTGCAAACTCATTTTTATTTGAATTTTTTTTTTTTGATTATTTTTACTTGCACATTCTAACATGTATAACAAAGGTTGGAACGCTTACTCCAGAACACGACTAACGTCTGCACAGTCTCAAGCTAGCATCTTAAAAAGACACATTACGATTCAATGAATAAATAATGTTCATTCCCATCACCCAACAATTCAACTTATCAAACAAGAACCAAGGTGTTATTTATGAATTTAAGTTAATCCTTATTCAGTGAATGACCTACTTAATAAAATTTGATTGCTGATGTAATGTAAATTCCCTCCACACTTGAGTGTGACTGTGTCCTCACAGTCATTATTCAAACATATCTTAGTGAAAGGGAAATAAATAAGAGAATATTTACATATGTACAAAAGAGGGTTAGTGCGTCTTACCGAATGTAATGTGGCTCATGGAGGACCATGAGCTCTTCCTCTTGGTTGGGTATTGGTTCCAAGTAAGGTTTAAGGCGTTGACCATTGACCTTAAAGGATGATCCATCGGTTGGATTCTCAATTTCTACCGCACCATATGGAAAAACAGTCCGTACAGTGTAAGGTCATGTCCATCTAGATTTTAACTTACCCGGAAATAAATGCAGTTTTGAGTCATACAACAGAACTTTTTGACCTGGCATGAAAGTTTTACGTAAAATTGATTTATCATGAAAAACTTTTGTTCTGTCCTTGTAAATTCTTTCATTTTCATAGGCATCATTTCGAATTTCATCAAGTTCATTAAGTTGAAGCTTCCTATGTTTGCCTGCTTGCTCTAAATCAAGATTCAAAGTTTTTATTGCCCATAATGCCCGATGTTCTAGTTCAACTGGCAAGTGACATGGCTTACCAAAAATCAACCGATAAGGGGACATACCTAAGTTGGTTTTGAAAGCGGTGCGGTAAGCCCAAAGAGCATCGGTTAACTTTTGGGACCAATCTTTACGATTTCGATTCACAGTTTTCTCAAGAATTTGTTTAATCTGCCTATTCGATACTTCAACTTGCCCACAAGTTTGAGGATGGTAAGGTGTGGGTTATCGAATACTTTCTCATGAGGGCTTCAAAAGAACAATTACAGAAGTGTGTACCATTATCACTGATTATTGTGCGAGGTGTGCCAAACCTAGAAAAGATGTTTTCTTTCAAGAAGCGCACAACAACCTTGTTATTGTTTGTTTTGCATGGTACAGCTTCGACCCATTTGGAAACATAATCAACAGCTAAGAGAATGTAAATGTTCCCAAAAGAATTAGGGAAGGGTCCCATGAAGTCTATACCACACACATCAAAAATTTCGACCTCTAGAATGGGGTTTAGGGGCATCATATTTCGTTTAGAAATTTTCCCTAAGAATTGACATCGATCACGGGTTTTGCAAAATTCGTACGCGTCTTTGAAAAGGGTGGTCCAGTAGAAACCCGATTGGAGAACCTTTTCGGCTGTCTTTTTGGGACCGAAGTGACCACCATACGCTTGGTCATGACAGAAAGAGAGGACACTGTGAGTTTCAGTGTCGGGAACACACCTTCGAATGATTTGATCGGGACAGTACTTGAAAAGATAGGGGTCGTCCGAATAAAAATGTTTCACTTGGGAAAAGAATTTGTGTTTATCCTGCTTAAACCAAAAAGAAGGGGTCTGCTTAGTGACTAAGTAGTTGACAATGTCAGCAAACCAAGGATCAGTGGATAGAGAAAACAGCTGTTCATCAGGGAAATTCTCGTTGATCAGAAGAGAAGAAGACGGGGCATTTGGAAGACGAGACAAGTGGTCCGCAATAACGTTGTAGATCCTTTTTTATCCTTAATGGTAAGGTCAAATTCTTGAAGTAGAAGGATCCAACGAATGAGACGAGCCTTAGCATCCTTTTTAGAGAAAAGATACCTAAGTGCAGAATGATCGATATAAACCGTGATGTGTGAGCCCACTAGATAAGGCCTGAATTTTTCTAAAGCAAAAACAACTGCCAAAAGTTCTTTTTCAGTAGTCGTATAATTAATTTGGGCATCGTTCAAAGTCTTACTCGCATAGTAAATGACGTGAAGAATCTTATCGATACGTTGTCCTAGGACAGCGCCAACAGCGAAATTCGAGGCATCACACATGATTTCAAAAGGCAGCTTCCAATTAGGAGAGCAAATGATCGGGGCAGAGACAAGTTCATTTTTAAGATGCTCAAAAGATGAAATGCAATCAGAATTGAAGTCGAAAGGAACATCCTTACCAAGAAGATTGGTCAAAGGTCGAGTGATTTTGCTGAAATCTTTTATAAAGCGATGGTAAAAACCAGCATGATCTAAAAAGGATCGGATGTCCTTAACGGATTTGGGAATGGGAAGATTCGAGATAACTTCGATTTTGGCTTTGTCTACTTCAATTCCTTTGTTAGAGATGACATGTCCCAAAACAATGCCATGTTTAACCATGAAGTGACACTTTTCCCAATTAAGCGTTAAGTGTTTATCTTTGCAACGGTTAAGAACAAGATCCAGGTGATGTAAACACTCATTGTAGGAATCCCCGAAGATGGAAAAATCATCCATGAACACTTCCAAAAATCATTCGATCATATCAGAAAAAATGCTAATCATGCACCTTTGAAAGGTTGCAGGTGCATTACAGAGACCAAAAGGCATACGAAGGTACGCAAATGTACCAAATGGACACGTGAAAGTGGTTTTCTCTTGGTCCTTAGGAGCGATAGGGATTTGATTATATCCCGAGTACCCGTCAAGGAAACAATAGTACTCGTGACCAGCTAGTCGTTCTAACATTTGATCGATAAATGGAAGAGGGAAATGATCCTTACGTGTTGCAGCGTTAAGTTTCCTATAGTCAATGCAAACACGCCAACCGGTCTGGCTGCGGGCTGGGATAAGCTCGTTAGCTTCATATTGGATCACGGTAATCCCTGATTTCTTAGGTACAACATGAATCGGACTAACCCATTGACTATCGGAAATTGGGTAGATGATTCCATTGTCTAGACATTTAAGGATTTCAGCACGAACTGCTTCTTTCATGAGAGGGTTTAGTCGACGCTGGGGATCCAGAGTGGGTTTGGCGTCATCTATAAGGTTGATTCGATGTTGGACAATCGAAGGACTAATCCCCTTAATATCAGCCATGGACCAGCCAATTGCTTCCTTATTTTTCTTAAGAATGGGAAGGAGCAATTGTTCCTGCTCTAAAGTAAGGTCAGAAGCGATGATGACAGGAAAAGTTTCATTGTCTCCTAAGTAAGCGTATTTAAGATGGCTGGGCAGCACTTTCAGGTCAGATTTTGGGGACGACTCTACCGAAGAAATTGGTTGAGGAATAGGCTCAATTGTGAGCGGCTCAACAGAAATTGAATCAGAGACATTTTCGGGAATATCTTGAAATAATGTTTCATAATTTGATTCAATTTCATTGTTCAGATGATCGAGCTCAGGGTCATTGTCATGGACCGCATGGATTTCAGAAAATTGATCCACATACGAGTTATGAGAGTTTTCGGTTCTAAAGATGTTTAGCTCGACGGTCATGTTACCAAAAGAAAGTTTCATAGACCCATTTCTACAGTTGATGAGAGCATTAGAGGTTGCTAAGAAGGGTCATCCTAGAATCAAAGGGATCAGGTTTGCATGATTGCTTACCTGTTGAGTTTCTAGGACAATGAAATCAACTGGAAAGATGAATTCGCCTATTTTGATCAACACATCCTCGATTTCGCCCACAGGTTTCTTAATTGACCGGTCAGCAAGCTGAAGGGTAACCTTGGTGGGTTTCAGCTCTCCTAGCCCTAATTGGCGATAGACGGAATATAGAAGCAAGTTAAGAACCTAAGTCTAGCAGGCATCTATCGATTTTCTTGTCCCCAATAGTACATGATATTGTGGGGCAGCCAGGATCTTGGTATTTCACTGGCATCGATTGGGACAAGACTTCGCTTAGAGTTGCCGCAAGAAACACTTTTTTAGGTACAAGTGTATGACGTTTTTGAGTGCACATATCTTTTAGAAATTTTGCGTATTGTGGAACTTGTTGTATAATATCTAAAAGAGGAATGTTCACTTTAACTTGCTTAAATATTTCAAGGATTTTTTCTAGCTGATCCGTCTTTTTCCTAGGTCGGAGTCTATGAAGAAATGGAGCAGACAACTCAGTAGGTTGGGGCACTTGAGTTTGAGGATGACCCGTGTCAGAAATGGGCTCGATGTTTTGATCTGAGTTGGTTGAATTTTTGTGGAGTTTGGAAGATCGTCCGGTAAAGAATTTGGGTTGACCACATGGTTGTCAATCTTTTTGCCAGATCTAAGTGTCGTGACCGCATTCAAGTGACTAACGTTTGAATCTTGAATGATGTGAATTTGGTTGGAGTTAGGATTTTGACGGTTGGGGTTTGGAATAGGTTGACTCGGGAAAGTGCCTCTTTCCCGTTCACTTACGGAAGTAGCTAACTGACTCATTTGCATTTCAAGTTTAGCAATCGATTGACTCGTGTTTTGCATGTGCGAAGTCAATAAATTTTGAAGATTGGTATTTGATTGGAGATTTTGAGTCATCGCTTTAGTCAATTCTTCGAGAGTTTTCTCAAGTGATGTCAATCATTTATCGTCTTGGGGAACAAAAGATTGTTGCGCTTGGTTTTGAGAAGGTGGCACAGGATGTTGGAATTGAGTTTGTTGAAAGGGAGGTTTTGAAGGATTATTTGAAAATGATTGAAAAGTAGGTCGAACCGCACTCAAATTTGCATTGTTTTGGGTCCAAGAGAAGTTAGGATGGTTTCTCCAACATGGATTGTACGTTGGGGAGAATGGGTCATTCCTAGCTTTGTTAAATGCGTTGAGTTGTTCCAATGAATGTGGGCATTGATCAGCTATGTGGTTAGGATCGTTACATTTGTAACATGAGGTCTGAGACGCTTGAGCCTGATTTATTTGAGTTGATGAAAGGACATTATTGAATTTGGATATTATCGCATCTATTTTTGCTTCTAAGGCCACTGATGATCCTACTGAATGAGCGTTAGATCGGGAATAAATCGATTTCTCATTAGATCTTTCCCATTGAGCTGATTTTTCGGCCAAATTTTCGAGAAATTGCCAAGCGGCATTGTGATCTTAGGCTAGAAAATTTCCTTGGCACATCGATTCGAGCATGGTTCGAGAGTTATTTTCAAGTCCATCGTATAAAATTTGACAAAGAGTCCATTTTTTGAAATTGTGATGTGGACATTTGACCAGGAGTTCTTTAAATCTTTCAAAATATTTTGCAAAGGATTCACCCCCAAATTGATGAAAATTGATGATTTCGTTTTGGATTTTGGATGTTTTTTCCAAAGGGTAAAATTTCTTTAGAAAAATGTTCACAAATTCACCACAAGTTCCAATCGTATTTGAAGGCAAGCTATACAACCATTTCTTAGCATAATCGGTAAGTGCAAATGGAATTAACCTAAGTTTGATTCCATCGTCACTTAATTGTTGAAATTTCATGGTTGCACAAACTTGTTCAAATTTAGTCAAGAAAATATAAGGATCATCACATTCT
This sequence comes from Allium sativum, assembly GCA_030737875.1. Classification (NCBI taxonomy): domain Eukaryota; kingdom Viridiplantae; phylum Streptophyta; class Magnoliopsida; order Asparagales; family Amaryllidaceae; genus Allium; species Allium sativum. Next base: position 331,124,529 of record CM060926.1, read on the forward strand.
AGATTGCCGAACTTTGGAAGAGTATTTATGTGATTCGAATGAATTTCAAAGTGGTTACCCGTTGGGGCGGACAATATGATGCAAGAAGGAATAGAAACCCAATCGGGGAAGTATCTATCCATAAGAGATCGAGGGGGATTTTCTTCGGCCATGGTTAAAGGACTGTTTGTTCAAACTAAACGATTATCTGAAGGATCACGAGTCCAATAACGCATGCACTAGCGAGATGAATAAGGGAAGACGAGAATTATTTTGAAATTCCTTTTTTTTTTTACAAATTTGAGGAGCGATTTTTTTTTTACAAAACGAGAATTATTTTGAAATTCTTTTTTTTTAAATGAACCTAATGCAATTTACAATTTCTAGAATTATATAATGACGATTTGATTTATTTCAACAAAAGACTTCTCAGCCAGTTAACGGACAAGAGTTATCGATGCACCAGGAATCACCCCAGCAATGCAGCCGAAGGTTTAAGTACCTTCAGAGGAACAACTGATATAATATTTACGAATCACCATAATATTTATAAACAGTTATTACTCTGCCGTAGTCTAGACACCGAGAAATAATCCGTTCGAACTAAACCAAATTGTCAAAATATAATGAAGTCCTTAGAAAATAAAAAACAAAACTAAGATGAATGCAATATTTTTTTTTAGTCACAGAATGAACAGTCTCAGAACAGTCATAGAACAGTCAATTGCAGAGATAAATAAAAAAAACAACTTTTTTTTTTACAAGCAAGTCGATGCCCTGCAGAAGAGTTTTACAAGCAATGTCTATATTTTTTTTATTTGCAGCAGCGGTCCCTGTAGAGTTAGAAAATACTCACCTTGATCGGCAGTCCGTCCAGTGCAGTTGAGTCGCGCTAGCGCGTTCACACCCCACTTGGTGTGCAACCGCTCGAACACCGAATAGTCTGCAGCTTTTTAAGGCCTTTATCTAATTTCCACCGTACCTGCTTTCGAATTTTTTTTAAGAAGAGGGAAAACTAGAAAAATTTATCACAAAGTAAACAAACTAAAATTAGACAAATATAACCCAAATTCAAGCTAAAACCATACTGGCCCAGAAAGGTGTGAGCCCAATCAAAACTCAAAAGCCCAGCCGTCCACAAGAGAAAAACAAACCGACCTTCTTTCCTTTAAAACAAGTACACACCGATCCCTTGCTCAATACAAATAAAGACACTTCCTTTTTTCTTAAAAAAAAGGAACATAGACAAACAAAATTAGCCAATCACGCAAATTGCGCCTCCTCTATAATTTTCTGTGAAACAAATCGAACACGTTTCGATTCAAAAATAGTATCTAGGGTTTCGGGAACAGGATTTGATGCGTTCAGGTTTCACGTGGGTGGAGTAGCGAATTTCGATGTGGATTTTGAGCAGTAATTGTGGTTGTTTCAATGTATGGTGGTGATTTGCGAGTTGATGGAGATGGATTGTGAGTTGGATTTGGGGATTTCGCGGGGTTTGTTTGGTACTGCGGTGTAAGGGACTTGGATGATTCAGGTATTGCGTTTTCTTTGTGGTGTTTGAGAAGTGTTTGGCGATGTGAACTGATTATGGTGGGAAGGCTGATGTGAACGGATTAGGTAATTGGCTTGTTGCAGGTATCGTGATTTTGTGGTAATGGAGTAATGCAGATATGGGGCGCTGTGATGAATATTGGTGAACGGTATTAAGCGGTACTGGCAGATGAGCTCGAGTCTGTTGTTTTGAAAAGATCTGAGAGGAATTTGAGGCTAAGTGTAATGGCAGTTTGGTTATAGGCAAATCGGTATGGTATGTGAAGTGATGAAGAACTCGGGATCCTTGCTGTTGGTGAAGCAAGTTTTGGGTGGTGCTAATTTGATGAGGATGAATGAAGCTGCTTTGGTTTGGGGATCAGAGAAGTAGTTAGTAGCTGTGTTGAACAGAGGAAGGATGCTGAATGGAGGAAGTGTGGTATTTGATGAAAGGCGGACTTAAGAGTCGGCAAGAATGGAAGACGAAAAATAGAAAGGAATCGAAAAAAGGAATTGTCTTTTTTTTTTAATTTAATTGTAATAATTGTCAAAAGGGAAGAGAATTGTAAAAATTTGGAAAGAAATGAATGACAGAAGGAGAAGGGAATTGCAGAGAAATCAGGAAAGAAATCAAAACAAAATTTGCAAGTTTTTTTTTTTTACATAAAGAAAAATAAAAAATAAGAAAATTATGACTCGAAGGATTTAAAAAATAAAAATTATTTTGGTCCCCGGCAACGGCGCCAAAATTTGTTTGCGAACAAATTAAACAATTGTAAACAACTGTAAAATCTGTTCGGTTTTCCTAAACAACAAGGATTGTTGTAGAGGGTGTCGAACTCTGGGACCAAAAATATTTTAATTAATAAATCCAATTAAGTTATTCCAAGATTTTGATTGATTGAAAACACAGGAAATAACAGCAATTAAATAAAGAAGAGAGATTTATCTAATAAGAGAAAGCAATTAGGGGATAATGACATAGATTAGATTCACACTCATCAATAGCCAACAAATAAATATAGATCTAATTCATGTTTCTGTCACAAACACGAATCAACGATAAATAGATTCTTAGAAACAAATAAGTAAATAACGACAAGCATAGCCTATGCAGGAGCTGATCTCTTAAACAACCATAGACTATCAGGACAGATTCACAAATTAATTTCTAAAAACCTAAAACTAGATCTAAATCTGATAATTGTTAGACCGAACACGAATATACCCTGTGAAGGAGCATAGCTCTTAAACGACACAGAATATGAAAGTTCAGATCTAACCCTTGATTCAGATCTAGATCTACATATATAAAGTCCTCATCTATTGGCTATGTGATTCATGTTGAATCATATCTATTAGCGTCATCACCCCCTAATCAAAGGGGATTAGCTAGACATAGCTAAAGAAGAAGAAAATAAAAAGAAAATAACAGACATGAACATAAATAAAATGCAAATAAAAACTAAATAGAAGAGAGAAAGAAGAGTTTTATTCCAAGCAAAGGATTACAGAATAAAACTAAGTTTGTTTTTACATGAATAAGATACAAGGTATTTATAGCTGATATGACAAAGACTACTTGGCAAATTCCACAATGTGGGACTAAAGAATTAGCCCAAATAACACATAAGCTAGTGTGAACGGGGTTGTAGAGTAAGAGGCCTTGTAAGTGAGCCTGTGTGAACGCGTGCAGTGCATGAATGAGAAGCCTTGCAAAGGAGCCAATGTGAACACAATATGAGTCTTTAGTGAGCCAAATCTACCCAACTGAACTCTATTTGCAACCGTTCTTCAAGCTTTAAACTCTTCAAGATTTAGTAATTTCAACTTCACTCTTTTTCAGCAAATTCTTTATGCTTTATTTATCAAATGCTCTAAACCATGCTTCTTGTCAACAATCTGGAAACACAGCTATAAATACACAATATCAATTATTTAAAAGATAAAATAAGATAAATATGCGGATAAAAATATACACATTTACGTGTATATCAGAAACAGAATGTAGAATAAGGTGTACATTAGTAATGGGCCTTTACCACCCGAACAGACGGTACCACTCAGAAATAGACAGGTATTACCACCCAACAGAAACAGATGGTACCAACAGAAACATACAGAACTAAGTGTACCCTAAAACCCTACCCCAAGCGATCGGCTCCCTAATACATAAATACCCTGTGCCAGCCCCATAAAAGGGTGTATCACTTCCCAAAGTGGCAACCTTTAAATGACACAGACCTATTTACAGATGTCACGGCGTCTTACATCCTCAGAGGCAGACCGGGATCCATGCACGCACATGACCCGGTTGGAACGCACCATGAACACCCCTCGCCATTATCAGAATGAACCGCTTATAATTAGTTCAGTAAGCGTGCCCGGACCCTACCTACTATTGGGTCAAAGTTTTGATACCAGAAAGGGTTACTGACTAATATGGGTCCCAAACAACAGATGAAACAAGTAATTCCCCTCCTAACCTTGTGTCCCCAGACTAACAGATTTAAAATTAACTTGTTTACAAGTTTCAGGCATACAGAATTCAGATCAACTAGTTCACAGATCAGATAAGTTTTCAGACTAACGGATCAGATATACGGATTTAACAGATTTACAGATTTGTCTAACTTTGCAATTGGGCCTACAGATTCACGGAACAGATTAATTAAATTCATCAGTCTAGAGGGTTTAATCCTATCCGCCCAACACGTTTTAGACATCATATTTATCTCAGATTTTCATTAATTAAATTATAATGCCCAGACCTCTCACATTAGACTGACAGTTTGCGGCTATTGGTTAGGCCGGTTTGTTCCGGGCAGATTTCTGCCGCAAACTGAGTCTAACCTCGGGTTTCAAGCACGTTATGACTAACTTCTCACATTAGAACCTATTGTTTGCGGCCACTGGATGTGTCGGGCGGTTCCGGGCAGAATTACGCCGCAAACTCATTCTAACCTCGAGTCAGCCATGTTTATCCTTGCGGCCAATTAATTAATAATTTACCATTTATGCCCACGCCTAATATACATGCCAATTATTCATAGCTAATTCAAACTATGTCAATAACAGACTGAATATATCAACTCAACAGATATAGCAGATATCATATTTTCGCAGATTAGGCGACTTAACGGACTCAGCAGATTAAGTAATTTAGCAGATTTAGCATATAACAGATTTGGCATTTTCAGCAGACTTAGCAGATGACAGATTTGGCAGATGAACAAATCTAGCAGACTAGGCAGTAGAGCAGAACTAGCAGATTAAGCAATATAACAGAACTAGCAGATTAGGCAATATAACAGAACTAGCAGATTAGGCAAATATAGCAGAACTAGCAGATTAGGCAAATATAACAGATTTTATCATTCCTTAAAGTTTCACAAACATATCTTGCCTAATTATAAATTTGGCCTAAGTTTGCATGCCTAAATAGTTGTCATGATTCACACTATGATCATATACCCCACGTTTGCATTGAATTTACATGTCACAGATTATGGTCATAATTTACATGTCCCAATTTAGTTCAACTTGCCTAGTACAAAAGATTCACATATAAATTATACCAAATATAGCCATCGATTTCAATGCATGTCATATATTCAAAAATCTCCTACTTAAGTGTTATTCACATTTGATAGTTATCAAATCTTAATATAGATATTCACACCTAAGTCATATCCTCTTTCAAATCATGAATTGTTATGTAAACAATATGCCCAACAATCTAGTTATAACAGATCTTAATTCAAAATATGCACTATGTCCAATGTCTCAAGTCACATGTTAACATACCATGGTTCCTCTTCTTCCAATTCACAGAATATGCATAGATCTAAATCTAGTTTACAACCTATGTCCTTTTTCTTAAATCAGTCACAGATTAGCCATGTCCAATTATGCCACATTCATTATTTGTCCCAAACATTTTAGCGTTCGTGCGTTAATCTCTTAGGAGATTGGCGCAGGCTCGTAGTAGCCTGGCTATAGAACAGAAAGAGGCAGAGATACAGAATTAAATAGATCAGAACAAAATGTACACAATCTCAAATTCAGATTTACAATCATGTCACAATTATGATTAAAGTTTATATCAGAAAATAACTGCACTTGCCTTTCGTCGTTTAAGAAAGGAAATAAACTGGTGTTGATGCAGAAAGGCTGAATTACTCTTCTTTAATTGTTGTCGTAGCTCTAAACTCTGATTTGAGATTTGATTTAGCTTTTAATTCTAATCAGGCTGGAAGAAGGTGATTTAGTCCTAGTTCCAGTTCAGATTTCAGTAGAGTAGCGATGCCATTATTTTATTTAATTAGAACAGAGGCAGAGTATAGGCAGAATGAAATGGTGTAGAGAGAATGAGGCTAGAGGGCTGTTTATATAGGGTTGGGCGGACGAACCTAGGCAGAAAACGTGACCCAATACATCAGAACGAACCAGGTTCAAAAACTGGATTTCGGGAGCAGGTCGACCCCCAGGTCGACTACCCAGTCGACTTGGTCAGGGGGGTCGACTACCCAGTCGACTCCCCAGTCGACCTGGTCGGGGGGGTCGACTATCCAGTCGACTCCCCAGTCGACCTGGGTCCTGGGCGGGAAATTTCCCGCCCAGCCCGCTTCTGGGTTTGAACTCGAATTTTGAATTCGAATTTGAGCTGTTTTCGATTCTGAAAATTCCTGAAACTTCGGAGGGTCATATCTCCCTCATACGGACTCCGATTCTTGCAAACTCGGACTTGTTTCCAAGCAAAATTCCGAGACGAACGCAATGGCGCAACCCATTTCCCTTGATTCTTATTTTAAAAATTAATTATCCTCTGATTTTTTACTTATACGTTCACAGAAAATACGGGGTGTTACATTCTCCCCTCCTTAAAGGATTTCGTCCCCGAAATTTTCAAGTTAAGAAGATTGGTCCTACCATCCAACATCCATCTACTCAATCATCAATCACTGGTGTCCATTGTCCTTAGAAACTTCTAATGTTGTATGAACATATGCAAAAGTGTGTGTATATGTTCCTTATCTAATGCAAAGATCAGGCGGTCCACCGATTCAGTTGACCTCCTTAATGCGAATTATGCCAGTGCCATCAGTCCAACATGTATGCAATTTTCCTACTCGATACATATCATTTCTATATGAGTGCACAACTACTCAGTCATATGCAACATCCATGTGCTGAGTCAATCATTTTGCAGCCACAAAAATTGAAAATGCTCACACATCCATATGCAGTATGAGAGTGTTTTCAAGCCGATCTAGTGCCTAGTGTGTGTATATGCATCCACAAGCAACCACTAGCAACCACTTGCATCCACTTGCAACCATCAAACATAACATGTCTCAAACACATGTTTACACCCATTAGTTTCTACCTAAAGTTCGAAGATTCGATCGATAGGATACAGTCGAATGATGGAAGCGAGTACGGATAAAACAAAAACTTGGTTCCCATTAGACATGGGTCCTAAGTATCGGCCCCGAAGACCGAAACCAACATCAGATTGATACCCAGAGGATTACCCTCTTTACATAATGTCAAAACTGGAAATCTTAACCTTATCAGAAATATTCAGATATTTACTAGATTACTGGTATAGATCAGATTACCGAATGATTCTTAGGAAACTAAGCATGATAAATCCCAGAATGTATGCGTCCTACTTAACGCCTAACACGAATATCTCTCAAACCCCAATCACAAACGGATGAGTCATAACCCTTATGGATTTGGGTCTATAGCGGAATCAGAAACAATACTAGTATTAAAGTGCAGAGTATCAATTACAGAATCAAAATGCCAGAATCAGAAAGAGTTTTAACTCAACAATCGGATAAGAAAATTAAACCTTCTACCTAAATTTTCTTATTTCTACCCTATCTACCAGTCCCTTGAGCATTCGCCTGTCCTCCAGAAGTGGGTTCTGCCCTCTGCCCTTGCCCTCGTTTCTTCGGGTAGTCCCTAGTGAAGTGTCCCATCTCACCACAGTTGAAGCAAGCGCCCTTCCTTTTTCTGCAATCCTTGTTCAGATGAGTTGAGCTTCCACAAGTAAAACACTTTTTCCCCTTCTTATCTTCAGACTTCTCATCCTTCTTTTGTGTTTCCTTTTTGGGCCATGCTTTCTTATTCTGTGGTTCTTCCTTCTTTGTCTCTTTCGGGCCCTTGTCTTCCTCGTGCAGTAGTGCCATGTCCACCAATTTCTCGTAAGTCGCTCCCATGGGTACATGGGTCATGGCTAGGCTGTGCAGTGGCTCGTTCAATCCTTTAACAAAGCGGAGAGCCTTTTTATGCTGAGTGTTGACTAAATCCAATCCGAACCTAGACAGTTGGTTGAACTGGTTGACGTATTCCTTGACCATCATACTTCCTTGCTTAAGAGATAAGAACTTTTCCAGTTGTAAACTTCGTTCAGCTTGCGAGAGGAATTTTGTCTCAAACCTTGTTCTGAAATCCATCCATGTTTCAACCGGCCTCTCGGCGTTAGTGACTTCCCACCAATAGGAAGCTTCGTCTTTGATCAACCATACCGCCAACTGTACCTTCTACCCATCATCCACCTCAAAGATAACGAGTAGATCCTCAGTTTCTTTGAGCCATTTCCTCGCCTCTACGAATGATTCAGTTCCCTTGAAATCCTTTCCACCATGGCCCTAAAATCTCTACAGATCTTTGAGAAAGAAATTGCATGAGGAGGGGGCGGAGGAGGGGGATCATTTGCTGGACCTGCGGCGGCGGTCCTAGCCTTAAGATATTAACGAAACCAACAGGGTACATGAACACCCTCTGGTATCTCAGATGCTTCAGACATGCTGAAACAAAAAAGGAAAGATTCAACACAAAAAGGACTGTAGGAAAGATATATGGCTCTTGTGGATCATGTTTTTCAAAATAAGCTTTATTTTTGAAAATACTTCCTTTCAAAACCTTTTTGAAAATAGTTTTCAAAAACTTTCCCCAATCTGGTAACCTTCGGCTCTGATACCAAGTGTAACACCCCACCTCCGTTAAGGTCACTCACAAAGGGAATGCTTTAACTTTGGTGGAGCATTTTAGTAAACAGAACAGAAACTTACAAGACAGATAAAACAGTACTTGAAAAATTTATAACTTTATTACAACAGAAAGTGAAATAAGCTTGGTTACATCCTTTCAAATCACAATATCAGAATTCAAGTACAAAATATCAGTCTTGTACAAAAGCCTTCAGAATGCATAGTTTAAAATCATAATCCCCACAGAAGAAGACAAGCCATACTTTAAGCACTTCAAGCAGAAGAAATCTGGATCAAGCTAGAGTATTCCCTTCTACAAAACCTGGGGGGTGGGGGAAACGGAAGAAAGGAGGCGAAACAACAAGGGTCATACAAAAAGTCTGGCAAGTCCAGTGATTTTCAGTTATGAACAAATAATAATAACATGATATGAAAATAAAACTGGATGAGAGATAACTGTAACAGGTGTAGCAGATGTAACAGAAGAACAGAATGATATAAGCTATTGCTTTACACTTCTTTGCACTAATACTAGTATAACAGAATTAGGTGTCACCCTAATGTCTAAACTGAAACAAAAACGGGTACAGAATAATTTCCACAGAAGAGAATGCTAGTAATGGGCTTTACCACCCCAACAGAAACGGACAGAAATAGAATGCTAATAATGGGCCTTTACCACCCCAGCAGAAACGGACAGAACAGATTAATCCCTACGGAAACAGAATGTAGAATTAGGTGTACACTAGTAATGGGCCTTTACAACCCGAACAGACGGTACCACTCAGAAATAGACAGGTGTTACCACCCAACAGAAACAGACGGTACCAACAGAAACAGACAGAACTAAGTGTACCCTAAAACCCTACCCCAAGCGATCGGCTCCCTAATACATAAATACCCTGTGCCAGCCCCACAAAAGGGTGTATCACTTCCCAAAGTGGCAACCTTTAAATGACACAGACCTATTTACAGATGTCACAGCGTCTTACATCTTCAGAGGCAGACCGGGATCCATGCACGCACATGACCCGGTTGGAACGCACCATCAACACCCCTCGCCATTATCAGAATGAACCGCTTATAATTAGTTCAGTAAGTGTGCCGGACCCTACCTACTACTGGGTCAAAGTTTTGATACCAGAAAGGGTTACTGACTAATATGGGTCCCAAACAACAGATGACACAAGAAATTCCCCTCATAACCTTGTGTCCCCAGACTAACAGATTTCAGATTAACTTGTTTATAAGTTTCAGACATACAGAATTCAGATCAACTAGTTCACAGATCAGATAAGTTTTCAGACTAACGGATCAGATATACAGATTTAACAGATTTACGGATTTGTCTAACTTTGCAATTGGGCCTACAAATTCACGGAAAAGATTAATTAAATTCATCAGTCTAATGGGTTTAATCCTATCTGCCCAACACATTTTAGACATCATATTTATCTCAGATTTTCATTAATTAAATTATAATGCCCAGACCTCTCACATTAGACTGACAGTTTGCGGCTACTGGTTAGGCCGGTTTGTTCCGGGCAGATTTCTGCCGCAAACTGAGTCTAACCTCGGGTTTCAAGCACGTTATGACTAACTTCTCACATTAGAACCTATTGTTTGCGGCCACTGGATGTGCCGGGTGGTTCCGGGCAGAATTACGCCGCAAACTCATTCTAACCTCGAGTCAGCCATGTTTATCCTTGCGGCCAATTAATTAATAATTTACCATTTATGCCCACGCCTAATATACATGTAAATTATTCATAGCTAATTCAGATTATGTCAATAATAGACTGAATATATCAATTTAACAGATATAGCAGATAACAGATTTTCACAGATTAGGCGACTTAACGAATTCAGCAGATTAAGTAATTTAGCAGATTTAGCATATAACAGATTTGGCATTTTCAGCAGACTTAGCAGATGATTGATTTGGCAGATGAACATATCTAGCAGACTAGGCGGTAGAGCAGAACTAGCAGATTAAGCAATATAACAGAACTAGCAAATTAGGCAATATAACAGAACTAGCAGATTAGGCAAACATAGCAGAACTAGCAAATTAGGCAAATATAACAGATTTAATCATTCCTTAAAGTTTCTCAAACATATCTTGCCGAATTATAAATTTGGCCTAAGTTTGCATGCCTAAATAGTTGTCATGATTCACAATATGATCATATACCCCACATTTGCATTGAATTTACATGTCACAGATTATGGTCATAATTTACATGTCCCAATTTAGTTCAACTTGCCTAGTACAAAAGATTCACATATAAATTATACCAAATATAGCCATCGATTTCAATGCATGTCATATATTCAAAAATCTCCTACTTAGGTGTTATTCACATTTGATAATTATCAAATCTTAATATAGATATTCACACCTAAGTCATATCCTCTTTCAAATCATGAATTGTTATATAAACAATATGCTCAACAATCTAGTTATAACAGATCTTAATTCAAAATATGCGTTATGTCCAATGTCTCAAGTCACATGTTAACATACCATGGTTCCTCTTCTTCCAATTCATAGAATATGCATAGATCTAAATCTAGTTTACAACCTATGTCCTTTTTCTTAAATCAGTCACAGATTAGCCATGTCCAATTATGCCACATTCATTATTTGTCCCAAACATTTTAGCGTTCGTGCGTTAATCTCTTAGGAGATTGGCACAGGCTCCTAGTATCCTGGCTATAGAACAGAAAGAAGCAGAGATACAGAATAAAATAGATCAGAACAGAACATACACAATCTCAAATTCAGATTTACAATCATGTCACAATTATGATTAAAGTTTATATCGGAAAATAACTGCACTTGCCTTTCGTGGTTTAAGAAAGGAAATAAACTGGTGTTGATGCAGAAAGGCTGAACTACACTTCTTTAATTGTTGTCGTAGCTCTAAGCTCTGATTTGAGAATTGATTTAGCTTTTAATTCTAATCAGGTTGGAAAAAGGTGCTTTAGTCCTACTTCCAGTTCAGATTTCAGCAGAGTAGCGACGCCGTTATTTTATTTAATTAGAACAGAGGCAGAGTATAGGCAGAATGAAATGGTGTAGAGAGAATGAGGCTAGAGGGTTGTTTATATAAGGTTAGGCGGACGAACCTAGGCAGAAAACGTGACCAAATACATCAGAACGAACCAGGTTCAAAAACTGGATTTCGGGAGCAGGTCGACCCCCAGGTCGACTACCCAGTCGACCTGGTCAGGGGGGTCGACTACCCAGTCGACCTGGTCGGGGGGGGGGGGGGGGTCGACTACCCAGTTGACTCCCCAGTCGACCTGGGTCCTGGGCGGGAAATTTCCCACCAGCCCGCTTCTGGGTTTGAATTTGAATTTCGAGCTGTTTTCGATTCTGAAAATTCCTGAAACTTCGGAGGGTCATATCTCCCTCATACGGACACTGATTCTTGCAAACTCGGACTTGTTTACAATCAAAATTCCGAGACCAACGCAATGGCGCAACCCGTTTCCCTTGATTCTTATTTTAAAAATTAATTATCCTCTGATTTGTTACTTATACGTTCACAGAAAATACGGGGTGTTACATACAGTGTATTGCAGGCATGTCTTAGTGTATAGGAAAGTTGCAGATGTCTACAATTTTCCATATAGTTGCTTCTTTTTATGCAGATCAATAAAAGTGATACATTTCATTTGTATGTAATGTTCATCGTTTTTTTACTGATATTTCTTCAATAGTGTGATGTTTGAATAAGTATAGGCATTGAATTTGAAAATTTAAAGAAACACGTAAAAATTGTAAATACATGTAATATTTGATATAATTGTTGTGATGTCTGCAATTTTTCGTAAAATTGCAGGTTTTACTACATTTTTGCTGAAACGTGATTTTTTGTCTAAAGCATTTTTTACTTTTCCTACATGAATACGAACATGATTATATATTAAATTAAGTATTGAGGTTTGATAACTTTTTACGTTGATTTTTTATATTTTTTTAATGATTTTCGAAAAACAAAGACCTAATTTACAAAGTTTTAAGATAGAGAGTTTTTGTGTAATTTGAAACTTAACATAGACGTTAGTCAAACTGTCCCAAAAAAATTCCAACACCACCTCCAAATTTTTTTTTTCCTTGAAGTGGTAAATTGCACAAAAATATGTGGATTTTTGGATAGTTCATGTCCTCCCTCATTGTCGTTCTCCCGCCCAGCTTCTTTCTTACCAAGTATGCATTAAATTTTTACTACATAACTCTTATTTGATATGAAGTTATTAAATTAGTTTTTGGTTCTTTGTTGCTCTTCTCCATTACAACACTTCGTTGATTCTTGTTTTACCATCTTTAATACAATTATGAGGTTTTTATAGGGAAAGCCAACACCACAATAAGCTTGTACATAGATATGGATAAGTCTCTTTCTTCCAACTTTTTTGTTTGTAAGAGTGGTGTGTGTATGTGTGTGTGTGTGTGTATATATATATATATATATATATATATATATATATATATAAGGAATGTTATATAAAGTTAATGATGAAGACATTTTGCTATGACTTCAAACTTGAAATCTCTATAATTGAAAATTAGCTATCAATTTGGCTTTTTGTTGTTTTAAAGAAAAATTAAACAAATATTGGTTTGTCAATATAATTTATTGGTACATAATATATTTTTTGTTCATTATTTTATAACCCCTCCCATATATTATTTTCGATTAGCCTTTACACACGCACACACATTCATGCATACATATATCCATGCGTGCATACGTACGTACAATAAACATAACAGTAATAGACAACCAAAATCATAGAGAAACTACAGTCTTGTTGTTTTAGAAAAAAATTTCTTGCATTCTTGTTAAGTTTCAAAAAGGTCAAACATCCGTCTTGACTACAAAATAAAAGCTATGTTTCTATTTTGTAGTTCAATGTCATACTATGTTATATGCACGCCATCTTGTTTTATGCATGAAATGCTAACCCCATTTTATAACTTGATATTTCACTATTCATGTAAATCATAAATTTATGCTATTTTCAACTAAAATCATAATCATTTACAAAAATAATTACCACGTATAATACGTAAGAGCATCTTCAACAAATCCGCTTCTAACAGTTGATTACAATCATTAATATTACGTAATTGGGACTAATTTGGTTATAAATTTGTAGCCAAAGATGTTCGTTTAACAGGTGCCTAAGTCAAATGTCTGCTTGACAGGTACTCAACTGGTTAATAGGTGCATGACCGGCTAACAGGCGCATGATTGGTTAACAAGCGTTTGTTTAACAAACGTCTGACTTCTAGACATCTGTTAAATAGACGCTTCCGTTATACTTCCAAGCACCAACTGGATAGATGCCCAACCCTGGCACCTGTAGAATGGTTGTCCAACTCATTTTTCCTGTTGAAAGAAACAATCGTAATCGAGCCTGCAAATCACGTAATCATAATTTGTAAACTGGTGGAACACTCTAATGCAAATCTGTGTGATCACAATATTGAATAAATAATTTAAATATTGGGTATCAACGTTCAAATAATCAATGTAGTAAACTTAGTTTTATAGTGCAAAAAATTACATTTAATTAGAGATAAAGCGAAGATTTCAGTTTTAAGTGGACTGAATATCATATACTAGGATTATGACTAATCTATGGGAAATTAAAGTTTAGATTGCCCTAGAAAGGGGAAATTGTGGAGAAATCTTATTACCATGATTAAAAATATCCATTTTTTGTGTGTATGAATGAAACGTATAATGTTGCAGACCAAATGGATTTATATTTACATGATATGTGTGAATGTTTTACATCCTTACATTAGAGCACAAACATGTGAATTGTAAGTATAAGTTGTTATACTAGCTAAAATAAAATGCAAAAATTTACATCATATGTATTGCATTTACTATTACAGAATACAAATATTTTCACTAAATATTTAATTCCATGCTCTGCTCCCGAGTACAAATAAATATTAATGTTGTTTCTAAAATACACACATATGTGCATATTTCCAATAATTATTTCAAGCTGCAAATATTTGTAGTGAATGGCTAAAATTATGCATGATCAAGTTCAAAGCATATGTAAAATACATATTGTAACATCCCGTAAAATACACCCTACTTTTGACATTTGGGATTTGGTTTGACGTTCGACATTTATTAAGCTTTATGATATCTTACATCTACTTTTTATTATTAGATTTTAGGAAAAAAAGAGGATTTTCTTTTAAAGGGCAAACTTTGAAAAATTTTTAGTGAAAAGTATGTAAAATTTCAAAATTAGGGAGAAGGACACATTCACACTAAAAGTGGAATTCAAGGGGCCCACTATGATTTTTTTCATTTACACTAACATTTGTCCTTCTCACTAAATTCTAAACCTTCCATACTTTTCACCAAAAATTTTGTTACATTTGTCCTTCTCCCTATTTTCCATGGAAAAAAATGATCAGGCTCGTGGAAATAACTTATATTAAAAATAGGCTTGTTTCAGAACTTATTATGAAACTAGGCCTGTTTTAGTCTATTGAGTAGTAACTTGCGCATTCAAAAATACGCAAGAACAAAATTGTTAAAGCTCATTTTTGGAATGTGCAAGTACGATTTTTTTTAAAAAAATACGTGCGCATTCCAAAAATGTGCATGAACAAAATTGTTCATTCACATTTTTGGAATACACATGCTTTTTTTTTATTTCATACTTGCGCATTCCAAAAACGAGCGTGAACAATTTGGTTCATGCGTATTTATGGAATGCGCAAATTCCTACTCAGCAGACCAAAACAAGCCTGCTTTCGTAATAAGTTCTGAAACAGGTCTACTTTAGATATAAGTTATTTCCACGAGCCTAATTAAAAAAATTGTCCTATTTTTAATCTATTCACAACACATATTGAAAAAAAGCAGGTTGGTGCAAATATTTGCATCTGTCTGGAAAGTAAATGCAAATATTGCAATATGCTTCATACACGAACATTTGCAACTGCAAAATTTTATCAAAATATATATCATCCAGATCTAATAATAAAAGTTATGAAGTTTCTAATTTAGTAATGAAAAACAAAGTTCAATACTGAGTTTCGAACGTTTAAATCTTGCAAGAGAAATGTCACTTTTCTATATTCGAATTAAAATGAAACAGGGGTAGATAAGTCAAACAAAGAGTGAAATTCAATTTTATCTTTAGGAAGGAGATTTTATGGAATAACTTTGATTTTAAGGATGTGTTCATAATATCCATATTATTGTATACAAGTAGTAGGCAAACTTTTGGATGCTAAAATATTTTAATCAAAAATTGAATGACCAAAAGGATCAACCAGGAAGGATGTATGCTAAAATATTCTAGATTGATAATAAATGTCCCCAAAAAAATAATCATTTATAACAAATTTAGTATATAGAAAGTTGAATTCTAACAAAAAATGAAATAATTAATACACTTATCAGAAAAATAAATAATAAACCTCCTATATAGTACAAAAGTTACCAGAATGTGTTCAGTTGTCAACTAATAAGATTTCTACAGTAGTTCCCCTATATGTTGCGAAAGCCAACCATCAGTTTTTAGATGACATATTTATGAGTTAATTTGAATTTTAACCAACAAATTATTCTTTCCCTTGCAAATATTAGCACCAACAAAATTCTACCGAAGTATACGATACATGAATCTTGTTGTATAAATTATACAATAGTGATTTAGCAATGAAAACAAAATTAAAACCTGTGTTTCAAACTAGGAAGTTATACTTTCTATATTTGAATTATAAATGCAAGTTCAAACAAGAGGTCATATTGAAAAATCAAAATAAAGAGTAAGATTCTATTTTGTCGTATAGAAATGAGAACTACTAATGTAAGTTTGATGTTAAGGAAGTGTCACGCTACACGAGTTTACTTGTACTTGCACTACAGGGAACGTTTCAAATAGCGATGGCATATAGCTGTCGGCGGCCATCGCTAGCCGTCGCTATATGACGTCGCTATTATTGTCGTTGCCAACAGGAATAGCAACGGGGATAGTGACGGCCTCGTCGTTTGTTTAGCAACGGCTAGCGACGACATATAGACATGTGTCATCTGACGTGTCAAGTAGTTGGTTTGACCGGGAAGCCGTTGCAAGTCATTGTTGTACTTCGCTAATTAGTCGTTGCAAGCCTTCGCTAGCCGTCGCTATATGATGACCATTTGGTCATCGCTAGCCGTTGCTAAACCTGAAACAAAAACTGCAGTACACAACAATTCCTTTCCTTCAACCCAATCAACAAACAATCAATCAAAAAACCAATACCACATCACTATTATCTTACTATTTCACCAATAATCATGCCCAATCAATCCATCCATCCATACTATCAGCAAATACATAAAAAAAAAACCATCATAACATAAAACCGTTCAAATAAAGTCATACATGTCAAAACACTTTATACCACCGTCCACAAACCGTCATACATGTCCAAACACATCATATAACACCGTACATACATTTAACATAGAAAAACTAAGTATATTTACATACCAGAGTCAAAGTCAAAATGAGCACCTGCACTATGAACTAATCCTCATCTTCCTCGTTCTCGTTCTCGTCTTCTTCTGATTCCTCACGATATACAGCGGAATCTTCTCCCTCTCCTCCCTGCCCAGGCATAAACCCATGCTCCTGAAAGTTAGCTGCGATGCGCTCGTCTACTTCCTGTTGCATCTGGGTTTTTCGCCAGTTCATCATCTCATTCATCTGCTCTTGCATCCGAGCAATAGTCGCCTCCTCCATCGACCTCTTATAAGCACGCTGAATGACCTGTGTGTTAATAAATAAATGATCAAAGAACAAGCAAAGAATAGAATCATACAAGATTTAATGTGGAAAAACCCTTTTCGGGAAAAAACCCACGGGAGAAAGGCAAACTTTATTAATTAATTGATGGAGTTTTACAAGCTTATTTTCATTACAAACCATAGCAATGAATTTATATTCTACTTTCATGCAGCCAAATAAGGAGAGAAAGAATAAAATAAAGATCTCTTTTATCCTTTAAATGAGGTTGCTGAAAATATCTCAATCATGAGAATAAATTAAAGATCTCCTTTATCCTTTAAATGAGGTTGCTAAAAATATCTCAATCAAGAGAATAAATTAAGGATATAGATAAGATCCTTTAGGTGACATCAGCTGAACCAATTCTAATGAGAATTTCGGATCACAAATTAACACTGTGAAATAAATAATTTCACATTAAATTTATTTAAACAAAATTTACTACTTAGTGTTAACCAAATTTTTTTCCCTTAACTCGTATTCTTGGTTTACATATTTATAAAGCATCATGATTGTAGTAATTTACATTTAAAATTTTTTTTACCTCCTGATTGCCGAAACCATATCTCCTTCCTCTTTTAGGCGGATCAGTGATAGAATGCCAGATGCTATCAGAATCTGCAATTGTAAGCTCCTGTCCACCAGCCTATATCGCTTTAGCAGCCTCTGATCATACTTCCCTTGCAATAGCAATATAATTTTAAGAAAAGTGCTATAAAATTTACTTATATACTGTGATATGAACGAGTATGAAACATTTTAATTTATATGAATAAGCAAATTTACCATTATACGTGCACTCTTCGGATCCGCCCACTCATACATCACATTTCCTTCTTCATCGATGTGCTCCACCGCATGTGTGTGTCTAAATATGTTTGCCAATGAAAGCTCTTTCCGTGCTTTGTAAACTGAAATTATTAAACATAAGACAGGATTATAGACGCTAAATTTTTATCTGAACATGTACTACAAATATTTAAAATTTATACCAAATCCCTTCTGTGTTTTTGAAATGATTTTGAGCCACCTTGGTGTAGAGCAGGATTCTTTTTTCTATTTGCTTTGTTTCTAGCTGCTACTTTCTATTAAATTTGATAAACGATGATGTAAAATAATGCAATCAATATTATAAATGTGAATATTATCATTAAAGCTTACTTTAACATCTTCCATCTCCCAACAAGCTTGAAAGTCTACCCAAACATCATCACTCATAAATTGAGATTTTTTTCTTGGCTCTTGAAATTGTCTCTCGATAATTCTTTTGCATCTTCATATTCCAATAACTTAAAAATGTCGACATGTCCTCCTCCTCAATACGTACGGCAGTCTGCATATTACATTTATTTGTAATTATTTCTAGTATATTAATTTTTAATATTAATATAAAAATACTTACAAATAAATCGGCTAAAATGACATTCTTGATATGTGCTGGGATACTATCCCAATGCGACCAAGCACCCTGCATTCTACTTGTGTAAGATTGCCTTGATACTTCTAAAATGAAATCCGCTAGCTCAATCTCAATTCCCCTTTGTAGATGTTAATATAAACATTTCATCTATTTTAAATAATCTACATTGAAATAAATTTGAACATTTACCCGACACTCTTCGGAACAATCTCCGCGACTCGGCAAAGATCTGGCACTGAACCGCTCGGACCTGCTCGTGATCCTGCTCCAGGAGATGGTGAAGGAGTAGGCTAGGATGTACTCCTCAATCGTCGTCTATCGCCAGACATAACTGTCACAATCATATAATATGCATACAAAATAACTTGAATTATTAGCACTAGTCATCATTATCATAACATAAATCGTAAATGAGAAGAACAATACTGCATAACATACATATTCAACATTATCATTACATAAATCATACTAGTACAGAACGTAAGTAAATTCATAGCTAAGAACAATCAACATCATTATTATTACATAGCTCACAGTAGTACAAAAATAACATAAGTACATAACATCATTCTTCATCACCTTCGGATCCAAACTCGGTCTCATACTCTATATCATTTTTATAAGTACTTACAAATACATCTACTAATACATTCGCTTCATCATTCAACGACCCAACATCAATGTCATCAGCTATTATTATTTCAGTATTTGGCTCAAAATTCGCTTGATACGCTGCTTCGTCTGCAATGTTATTTCCATCAAATGTAAATCCTGCCTTTGCTTTAAAAACAGCCCACCAATCTGTTTTATATGGAACTTCTTTTCCTTTCTTTTTCCTTGGTTTACATCTATCTTCGCTGCAAAATTTGCATTTTCTACGGTGAGCGTCTTCTTTCTAATACAACATGCAACCTTTAACACATGTATCTATCTTATGATATGGTAATCCAAAAGAGGACATAAGTTTTTTCACTTTATAATGACTAACGCACATCAAATTATTGGGCGGCATATGTCGTTTTGCAGTTTGTACAACTGCTGTAAATGCAGCTTCTGTAAGATTGAATTTTGATTTCATAGTGATAAATTCGGGGGTTACATACAACTCGGTTCCGCTTGTACACCCTTCCCACAACGGCCTCTTAGCAGAATTCAATAACTCATAAAAAATTTTCGCTTCCGTCGTTGGCTCTTCAACATTTCCAGTCTCATCGTCGCTTTGCCCAATGTTTGGAAACATTGATCGTGCTGCATCTTGCACCATATTTTCTATTGGATCCGTCAATATATTATCGTTCATCATTGTACTATCGTCCTCTACCACTACAGGGTTAGACGTAGGTTGAACAAGTTTTCCATGACGATCCCATAAGTGATAATTCGACACAAAACCAAATTTATGCAGATGTACTTCTACTACATCTGGCTTCCAATGCTTCAGATGTCTGCACTTACTACACGGGCAACGAATGTCTACGTTACTCCGATTATTAGATTTAGCGAATCTAATAAATTCTTGGACTTCATTACAAAAATGTTCCTTTGTCGAATCTTTCTTACCGGTTCGGGGTTGATACATCCAACTGCGATCACGAAAATAATTGAACATTTTCCTCATTTGCAACAAATATGTTAGAAAGTTCGATCGAATGTAACACTTTATACTATTTTAAATATTGTAAAATTTCATTTATAACTTATGCATGTTTTCGAATTTTTTGTTTATTTCTTTTTTATTTTGACGGCTGGTCTACCTACTTCCCATTACAAATATAATAACGTAAGCATATTTTATAAATTATTTCAGCTTAAAGGTTCAACAAAATTTCGGCAGCACTTCCCTTTGGTCCCTGTATCATACACAAATGTGTGTACACAGGGAACAAGAAGGAAGTGTCATCGAATCTTTGTTAACCGTTTAAACTGAAATGATCGAATCTTTGTTAACCGTTTAAACTGAAATGATTTATAAAATATGCTTACGTTATTATATTTGTAACTTGTCCAATACTAGGACAAATCCAACTAATATTGTATCAGATGAATATAGATTTCCGTTTTGTGTAAAAACGATTACCCATATAACGATCATATACAACGCTTGTCGGACGGGGCCAAATTCTTCTAAGGGGTTTACATAAGTAGTCAGAAAACATTCAATCTATATTTAAACCAAAAAACAACACAAATGAAAAAAGTGCGTTTTTTGCGCTTCACTAATAGGTGCGCCTTAAACTTCAAAAAAAGCTCCTTATATAGTTGCGCCTTGCGCCTTTCCGTCTACATGTACTTTCAATTTGTAAAATAACATGACAATAAAAATTATGAAGTATAAATTAGTTGAGTTACTTTTAGTCAATTTTAGTTTAAAGTTATAAATTATGAAGTTAATTAACCGTGCATGCATAGAGGGCCATTATTACATCGTTTCACTATTCATAATCAAGTTACCACCGCTAAAAAATCACATTTACTTCATTTTTTCTCAAATGATCCTACAATACAATCAACCTACAACACAATCAATGTAAACCCAATTATATACATGATAATTGTTGTTTTCAAGCTCCTAAATCAAGCACATACGTGATAATCAACGATTTCAACCCCCTAGTCAATTCTACTTATTCCCAAATCAATGTATAACAATATCAACATCATATGCAACTCACAATACAACCAATTTCATACTCATAAACAATCAATTTACAATCCCACATAAACATACACAATAACCCTAATTAAACATGTATTAGGGATTGGAAGACATACCAGAGCAATTTAGGAAGATAAAATGAAGTTTTGCAGGAAGAAATTAGATTTTTAGGGAGGGAGGCCGACGACAGCAGAAATTGGGTTTCCCGGGTTTGTTTTTTTTTTTTTTTTTTTTTTTTTTTGAGCAACTGAATCGGGGAAGAAAGCTACACTGGAATGTATTATCATATTAAGCGACGGCTATCAATAACCGTTTTTTTTTTCACCGTCCCATGCTCGTCGCAAATTGAGGTCTTTCTTGTAGTGTTGGCCCAACTTTGGATGCTTAAATATTTCATATCAATAACAATGGTCGAATAAAATTATTCATAACATACTAAAATTTGATTTCAAGCCAAAATATAAAACTACTGAAAGCAACATACATATACATTACAGAAATAAACAAACACAATTTATATATCATATATTAGTTACTATATTGTATTTCGCTATTAGGTAAATAGGATTTGTATAGCGATTCCCAGGTATGATGTGAAAACTGACCAGTAGCGTTCAGTATTACTGAATTTTGAGTTAATTCCAGTTTTAACAATTACTTCTAATTCTAGTATTGTCCACCCTATTTAGTTCTATTGGGAATAAGACCTAACTATATATAGTTTATAGTATACTGATGATTTACATATCAAGTGCCATATCCATATATAAATATATATATATAATTAATTAAAGAAATCATAACAAACTTAATATCAGTTTCAACTTACTATGATAAGGGTGACAATTCATTCAAGTAGAGCACTCACTATGATGTCTTAGAGTTAGGGGTTCGAATCCATGGCTTCCATGATCTATATCTTGAGCGTCATACCACTAACCAATTGGGCTTGTGGTCCTTGACTACAGATTAGTGGAATTTGTTTGCAAGAAAAGCTAGTTCTCCAAAAATAACGAATGATTAAAAAAAAAAAAAAAACACGTTTGGCATGCATCGCTATAGGAAAAGGGAACAAAACACTTGTCTTCGAACTGTTTGACAAGTGATGGAATTGTGTTTAGTCATCAGCTGAACTAACAACAAATGGAGGAACAGCAGACCCTCCAGGTTAGACAAAACATTACAAAAGGTATGGCTAGTCTTTCAGGATTTGCAAATGTTGTTGCATTACTGTATCCACGTTATTCACTAATTCTGTTAGACATACAGGTTTAATCATTCTGCCATGATACCAGAAAAGCAGGAACCATAGTGAATCTCCAAACCTAAAATTCCTAATGGAAAACAGGTTTAATAATCCACTTTTTTTCAAAGTGACGAGACAAAATTATTCCAAATGCTGTCATGATATATGATGAAGATTGCTCAAAGCTACGAGTTGAGCTTACTCTCGGGAAAAAGTAAATTTAAACTTAATAATATGAAGAAAACAGTTAAAAGGTATGATGGAAACTTCCCAAATCACCAGCAGAAGAAAACAAAATGATGAACCAAGCATTCTTATATTATGTGTTGGAGGTATCGGATGAGTTACGTCACATTTGGAGGCAAAACGCCTAGTAGTTGACAAACTGGATTTTGGTTTTAGGAGACATGTTAGCTGATAGACTTTGCCGATGCTTGCTAATTTCTTCACCTTGTCTCAAGCTTTCACAAATAATATATCTCTGTGTTGCATTTCCCATTTTTGTTTGCCTTGCCATTGTTGTAACCGTTGTGATTAATCCGATTCAAGACCACTCCAATCCATCCGATATCTAAACCACAATGCGCTAGCGGAAGACTAGATCGTTGTTAGACTTGCAAAAACAACCAAAGCAATAACTCTAGTCACAAAATCAATATCAACCAATCACGAACAATCCAAATCTCAATCACAAGCAAGAAACTAATGACAAAGTAGCAAAATAAATCACACAAGGATTTATAGTGGCTCCACTAACATCTTGCTAGTGTACATCCACTTTGGAGAGAGTATTTTATTACCACGATGAAAGGAATACAAGAGATTGATCCAATAATCACTATATTTCTATATAGAAAAGAGTTTGAAGAGAACATAATTGAAGAATTGGAATTAGGTTATAAGCCCTAATTTTCCCTTGAGAATAAACTCTTGATCCCCAATCAAGTCTTCAAGCTTCTCCCACTAACACCTCAGAAAATAGCTTATATAGGGATAGGCCAATTACACAAATTGCTCCCGTATCTTCACAAATCAACTTACAAGGTTTTCAGCCCGAAATAGCCCAATTCAATACTCAAACGTCCGTCGTGGGAGGTGACAGACGTCTATCACTCCCAGGGAATTATTTGGGCTCCAGCTCTCAGCTCAAACGTCTGTCGCATCCATGCAGACGTCTGTCCCTCTCTCAGACGTCTGTCGTGGGGATGACAGATGTTTGTGGAAACTTTCGGTAAAACCCCCCTATAGTGACAGATGTCTGTCGTCACATACGACAGACATCTGTCGCACTGTACATAGAACAACTTACTCATTTCAGCTCATATTTTCCTCGTGCGAACTCCGATTTGCGAATGATTTTCTCCTATGCGAAGCTATCTTCGACCCCTTCAATCTACCATATAGTATCGCATATTACAACACTCCATCTCGATACTATAACCATCTCAACTCCACACTCCAATGCACCCAAGCATTTCCTTCTACCTTCGACCAAGCAAACTTGAATGTTTCCCCAATGAGCTCCGGCATGGCCACCGCTCATTGCACTACATCAACGAGTTCAGGCAAAGCCCCCACCCACCAATGTAGTGTTAAAAACATTCAAACCAAAAACCGTCTCACCAAAAGACAATGTACTCGGGAGTGTAACGAGTACTTACCATGAAGATAGAATTCCAATCTCTCACTGCTATTCCGTTTCCATCAAACACAAAATCACTCTCTCCACCTCGTGCCACCCCGTGGCATGTAGCAACTCAACAAGCGAATTATGTTCGAGTAACGCTCGAACTTCCCATACGACAATGCTTTCGTAAACATATCGGCCACATTATCCTTTGTGTGCACTTTCCGAAGGTATACTAGCTTACCCTCATCCATGGCTATAAGAAATGACTCTCTCACCTCAATATGCTTGGTCTGTGAGCTAAATGCCAAATTCTCCGCCAAATGGATAACACTTTGGCTATCACATCGAACATCAACACTTTTATATTCGAAACACAAGTCACAAAAAAATCGCTTCAAGTAGAGTGCCTCCTTGGCCGCTTCCACAGCGGCAATCAACTCCGCCTCCGTAGTGCATAAAGCAACTACGGTTTGCAATCGCGATCTCCAACTAATGGTCGTCCCGCCAAGTGTGAAGACATACCCGGAAGTTGATTTCATCCGATCCCTATCACCGGCGTAGTCTGAGTCACAATAACCAACCAACTTGCAACTCCTATCATCACTACCACCAAAGATAGGTCCATGAGATGTTGTTCCTTTCAAGTATCTTATAATAGCCTTCACGTCTTCCCAATGCAATTTCCCCGGATTAGCCATATTCCGACTAACCACCTCGACGGCATTTGCAATATCGGGCCTTGTACACACCATTGCGTACATCAAACTACCAACCGCACTTGCATATGGCACCTTTGCCATATAAGCCTTGTCTTTATCCCCGATAGGTGATCCCTTATCCAAAAGCTTCGTAAGCAAAGGTAAAGGTGTATTTAACGCCTTTGCATTCTCCATGCTAAACCAGCAAAGCACTTTCTTAATGTATTCCTTTTGAGTCAATCTTAACTCAAAACGCTTTCGGTCCCTTCCTATTTTCATGCCCAAGATTTTTCTTACTTCTCCAAGATCCTTCATCTCGAATTCCGATTTCAAAAGCATCTTTAACTTGTTGATTTCATTTCGATCCTTGGAAGCAATGAGCATATCGTCCACATACAAGAGTAAATACACCCAACAATTATTTTCCAACCTCTTGAAATATACGCAAGCATCCTTGATACTTCAATGGAAGCCACTTTCAAGCATGAAATGATCAAATCTCTTGTACTATTGTCAAGGTGATTACTTTAACCCATATAGTGATTTCTTCAAATTGCACACCATATTAGACTTACCATCTACAATAAACCCTTCCGGTTGCTCCATGTAGATGTCTTCATCCAAGTCTCCATACAAGAAGGCAGTTTTCACATCAAGTTGCTCCAACTCCAAGTCATGGATAGCAACTATGGCTAGTAAAACTCGGATAGATGTATAACGAACCACCGGTGCAAAAATTTCATCATACTCCTTTCCTTTCCTTTGTGAGAACCCCTTTGCCACTAACCTTGCTTTGTACCTTCCATCATCCTTCACCTTGTAAATCCATTTGCACCCTATAGCACGGTTTCCTTAAGGAAGTGGAACCAACTCCCAAGTTCGGTTCTTCATAAGTGATTGCATCTCTTCCTCCATGGCGCAAATCCACTTCGAGCTCTCTCTCGACTCCATGACGTCATCAAGGTCCATCGGCTCATCTTGGACTACATTGAGAGCATAGTCCAAATGATCACTAAAGCTAAGGTAGTTCCAATCACCATATCTTTCGGGAGGCCATATTGCATGTCGATCAACCCGAGTAGCAATGCTATCACCCAAACCCCTTTCGGCTCCACCTTGAGTCGAAACTTCTCTAGTATCATGTACATCACCAACATCATCACTAGAGGAACCATGTGGACTATGTGATGTTTCATCAACCGATTCAACCCCACGAGCTTGTTCAACTCTACTATCACTTGAACGGAATATGGGAATGACTTCCTTCTCATTTGATTCACCATGAACCAAATCCGGAACATCCGATGAGCTCTCATTCACCTTGAATAAAGCCGACTCATCAAAAGTGACATGACGAGAATTAACAACCTTCTTCGTTTTCGGATTCCAAATCCAATAGCCTTTCACGCAATCCGTGAAACCAAGCAAGATCCCCTTGAATGCCCTAGCTCCAAGCTTATCATTCCCCGGATCATGCACATAAACCGGGCTACCAAACACACGAAGACATCTCAAGTCAACACTCTTCCCTTTCCACACTTCCTTTGGAATTTTGTTACCAATGGCCAGGCACGGAATTCGATTTACAATACGCACCGCGGTTGACAAAGCTTCGGCCCAAAATCCCTTGGACAAACCCGATGTCAATCTCAAGCATCGAGCTTTCTCAAGTAGAGTTCGGTTCATTCTCTTTGCTACTCCATTAGATTGCGGATCTCCCGGTGTATTAAAATGTCTCCGGATTCCGTGATGCTTACAATATTCCAAGAATTCACGCGAGACATATTCACTGCCATTATCGGTCTTTAACACCTTCAAAGTCTTACCATCCTCATTCTCAACAAGAGTCTTCCACACTTTAAATTTAGCAAATGCCTCCAACTTGGCCCCCATTACATACACCAATACCTTTCGAGACAAATCATCAATGAAAGAGATATAATACCTTGCTCCTCCCAAAGAAGCAACCGGTGCCGGTCCCCAAACATCCGAATGAACATACTCAAGAACCTCCTTTGAGTCATGCTTGCCTTCATCGAATGATACCCTTGTTTGCTTCCCCATGACACATTCCCCGCAAAACTCTAGTTTGTTGAAGCTCTCACCCTCGATCATCTCCCGCTTCCGAAGAATATCCAAACTCCTCTTCTAGACATGACCAAATATCAAATGCCACAACCATGTCGCATCCAAGTCACGAGAACTATCAACACCCACACAAGTCTCACCTCCTACGGTCACACCTTGAAGAAAATATATACCATAAGTCCTAGCACCCTTCATAACCACTAACGCCCCCTTCGAAACCCTCAAGCAATCCTTCTCGATAGTGATCTTGCATCCTAGAGAATCCAATTGCCCCAAAGATATAAGCGACTTCCTAAATCCCGGAATATAGCGAACATTGGTGTGCGTGCGAATAACTCCATCAAATATCCTTATTTGCACGGAGCCACTACCCATTGTCTTGCAAATAGCACCATTTCCCATAGCAATTGCATTTCTCTCTTTGACCTAAAAGGACAAAAAACAATCTCTATTTGGCGTCATATGATACGACGCACCCGAATCAAGTACCCACTCGTTACCCGAAACACCCATTGCTACCGCCGTCAACACATTCTCATCTACTTCACCATCCCCACTCTCGACCGCCATGGATGAAGACGCTACTTCCTTCTTATCTTTGTCCAGACATTCATTCTTCCAATGTCCCGGTTTCTTGCAAATAAAGCACTTTCCATTTCTCTCTTTTGATTTACCTCTTCCACCGGGTTTTTCTTGATTTAGAACGCCCCCGGTTTCCTTTCTTCACATTCTTTTCTTTCTCCACAAACAACCCATGACTACTACTAGCTCCACTACTACCCTCATTCATCTCCTTCATTTGATCTCTCAACTCCTCACTAAGAAGAACCGTCTTGGCATCATCTAGAGTCAAGGTATCCCGACCATAGATCAAACTATTTGAGAAACCCGTATAGCGGTCCGACAATAAACACAATAATATCATCGCCTTTTGCTCTTCCTCAATCTTCAAATCAACGGCCTTCATCTTCATGAGCAAGTCATCAAAGGCATTCAAATGTGCCTTAAGCGAATTACCCTCCTTCATCTCGAAGGTGAAAAATGTTCGCAATAAGATCAAACAGTTATTGAGCGACTTCTTCATATAAAGTTCTTCCAACTTGTCCCAAATACCTTTAGCGGTAGTCTCACCACTAATTTCGGAGATCACTTTCTCCCCCATAGCAAGTTGAAGAGTAGTGTAAGCCCATTCCTCCATCTCCTCTCTCTCAACATCCGAGATATCACTTGGCAATAAGTGAGTATCAAATACTACTCAGTGCACCCGATTCTGCCTAAGAACCGCTTTCATTTTCCATTGCCACTTCTCAAAGTCATTATCACCATTTCACTTGTCAATAACCAATTGAGAACCCGACGCCGCATACGAACCCCGTACATATGGCACCACACTATTCAGACTTCTGGTTGAAGGACTAACCGAGCTACTATCTGTCTCCGACATTTTCACAAACACCTAACAAGCACCAAAACAGCTCTGATACCAACTGTTGTAACCGTTGTGATTAATCCGATTCAAGACCACTTGAATCCGATATCTAAACCACAATGCGCTAGCCGAAGACTAGATTGTTGTTAGACTTGCAAAAACAACCAAAGCAATAACTCTAGTCACAAAATCAATATCAACCAATCACGAACAATCCAAATCTCAATCACAAGCAATAAAACTAATGACAAAGTAGCAAAAATAAATCACACAAGGATTTATAGTGGTTCCACTAACATCTTGTTAGTGTACCTCCACTTTGGAGAGAGTATTTTATTACCACGATGAAAGGAATACAAGAGATTGATCCAATAATCACTATATTTCTATATAGAAAAGAGTTTGAGGAGAATAGAATTGAAGAATTGGAATTAGGTTATAAACCCTAATTTTCCCTTGAGAATAAACCCTTGATCTCAAATCAAGTCTTCAAGCTCCTCCCACTAACACCTCAGAAAATAGCTTATATAGGGATATACCAATTACCCAAATTGCCCCCGTATCTTCACAAATCAACTTACAAGGTTTTTAGCCCGAAATAGCCCAATTCAATATTCAAACGTCTGTCGTGGGAGGTGACAGATGTCTGTCCCTCCCAGGGAATTATTTGAGCTCCAGCTCTCAGCTCAGACGTCTGTCGCATCCATGACAGACGTCTGTCCCGCTCTTAGACGTCTATCGTGGGGATGACAGACGTCTGTAGAAACTTTTAGGAAAATCCCCCTTGTAGTGATAGACGTCTGTCGTCCCATATGACAGATGTCTGTCGCACTGTACATAGAACAGCTTATTCATTTCAGCTCATATTTTCCTCGTGCAAACTCCGATTTGCAAACGATTTTCTCCTATGCGAAGCTATCTTCGACCACTTCAATCTCCCATATAGTATCGCATATTACAACAGGCATGTCATGATCTTTGCTTCCTAAGTTGTTATAACTGACTGTCATGAATCAAAGATTTCTACTGGGTCAAATGTTACAGTTTGTGGATCCAACTCTTGCTTACTGTATACTCTCCTTTGGTGCCTTCTTCCATCCACTCTGCAACAATAATTCGTCCCTGGTTATTCACAACCTGTTAGAATGAAAGTTAATTAGCAGCCTTTGCAAATATACAACAACACTTTATATTATAAATTTTTTAACACAAAGTATTTGGTTTTAATGGGTATTTGCAGGCTAACAAATATCAATCGGTACAGAGCCAACAAAAAACAAAACATAATTCAATATTTATATTGTTTTTTGTTCGCCAGTATATATACTACTTGTACGTTTAATAATAGTAGTCAAGCAGTGGATAAGTGTTTTTATTGACATTCAAAACCAGGTATTCAAACAAAAATAATTCAATTACATGCAATAAAGAGGTCCCTTAGTGATGTATGAGCATTTATGCGTATACAAATAAAACTACAAGATCAGAGTGATTAAATAAAAGCATGGACCTGTCATAACAAGAAACAAACTAGAAGAGACATAATCTGTAGGAAAACTTGGAAAATTAAGAAGAGAAATCACGACAAAAAAATGATTTCCACGAGGAAAACACGTGCATTCTGTTTTAAGAATCAGGACTGATGAGTCATGCTTGGACCACGCAGAATTAGGAAGTAAGTTATGGACTTTGCAAACAGATACAACTGGTTGCTGCGAGACAAAGTCGAAAAATGCATAAAATTTCTCTTATATATAACCATTTTTTAACCATGGTTATGTGTATGCCAAGGAATCAAAACCTGTAGCAACAACCCATATGTTTTACCACTTGAAACAGTGGCCATCGGCAACTCTGGTATAGAACCAAAATAATATGCACTAGCTATTGGTACACATGACTACAACATAAAACACAGTTTAATATAATAGTAAGAAGATATAT
This sequence comes from Allium sativum, assembly GCA_030737875.1. NCBI lineage: Eukaryota > Viridiplantae > Streptophyta > Magnoliopsida > Asparagales > Amaryllidaceae > Allium > Allium sativum. Next base: position 331,154,991 of record CM060926.1, read on the forward strand.
CAAAAAGTAGAAGACATGGAGTTAGCATAAACAACATTGGTGTTATGTGGATATCAAAATGTGAATGGTAAACTCACTGCATGCCGAAGAAGTGCTAAATTCAGCAGTATGGGAAAATGTTTACTCATAAACAACACATATATTGTCCTCAACGAACTGAAAGAGAAGGCACCCATTTATGGTACATTCGAGCACGAAACAAAAGCAATATCAAGCCCAAAGGTATTCGGAAGAGCATCATATTTCTTGTTAATAAATAAATAATCAAATGAAGCAAGCAAAAATAGAATCAGACACAAGATTTAATGTGGAAAAAACCCTTTTTGGGAAAAAACCACGGGAGAAAGTCAAACTTTATTAATTAATTGATGGAGTTTTACAAGCTGCTTACCTACAAACCATAGCGATCCAAATTTATATTCTACTTTCATGCATCCAAATAAGGAGAGAAAGAGAAAATTAAGGATCTCCTTTATCCTTTAAATGAGGTTGCTGAAAATATCTCAATCATAAGAGAAAATTAAGGATCTCTTTTATCCTTTAAATGAGGTTGCTGAAAATATCTCAATCATGAGAGTAAATTAAGGATCTAGATAAGATCCTTTAGGTGACATCAGCTGGACCAATTCTAATGAGAATTTTGGATCACAAATTAACAATCTCCACCTTGAGACGAATTCTCATCTTGAAGTAAAAATGAACTACAAAACAAACGAACTCCTTCAACGAATAAATATTTGCCTTGCTCCAATAGTCCCTAAAGACTATACTGTAACACCAACCAAGCTTGAGCAAAGCTTAAACTTAGTAATTGGAACTGGCTTTGTCATCATATCAGCGGGATTGTCATGAGTACTTATCTTGCAAACTTTAACACCACCTTTAGCAATAACATCTCGGATGTAGTGATACCTAACATCTATATGTTTAGTTCTCTCATGAAACATTTGATCCTTGTAAGACATATAACACTCTGGCTATCAGAAAATATAGTAATGCAAGATGTATCTCCACAAAGCTCAAAGTATAAACCTCTCAACCAAGTAGCTTCTTTACATGCTTTAGAAATAGTCATATACTCGGCCTCAGTAGCGGATAATGCTACAGTAGTTTTCAAGGTTGCTTTCCAACTCACAGCACAACCACCCATGGTGAAAACATAACCTATTAATGATCTTCTTTTAACCAAATCACTGGCAAAGTCAGAATCCATATAACCAACAAGTTCATCTTTAGATTTACCAAACTGCAAACAAGCATTTGCAGTCCCATGAAGATATCTGAAAATCCATTGAACTGCTTTCCAATGCTCTCTTCCAGGATTAGCCATGAATCTACTGACAACACTCAAAGCATGTGATAAATCAGGACGCGCACAAACCATGACATACATAAGTGAACCAATTGCACTAGAATAGGGAACTCCAGACATGTACTCAATATCCTCATCTGATTGTGGACACATGGCTGATGACAATTTGAAATGTGCAGCAAAAGGAGTACTTACAGGCTTGACATCAAGCATATTGAAACGACGAAGCACTTTTCTAACATACCCACTTTGACTTAGGTATAATTTTCCAGAAGTTCTATCTCTTGTTATCTCCATGCCAAGAATCTTCTTAGCATCCCCCAAATCTTTCATTTCAAACTCTTTACTCAACTGCCTTTTCAAAATTTCAATTTCTGCCTTGTCTTTTGAAGCAATCAACATATCATCAACATAAAGTAGCAAATAAATGGCTGAATGTGTAGTAATTTTCAAATAGACACAACTGTCATAGTTGGACCTTTTAAAACCTTGAGATAGCATAAAAGTGTCAACTCTTTTATACCACTGCCTAGGTGACTGTTTCAATCCGTAAAGAGATTTCTTTAATTTACAGACGAGATTTTCTTTTCTAGGCATGATAAAACCCTCAGGTTGATGTATATAAATATCCTCTTCTAATTCTCCATGTAAAAATGCAGTTTTTACACCTAACTGTTGAAGCTCATAATCATGCATAGCAATAATACTGAGTAAAATGCGAATTGAGCTATGTTTCAAAACAGGGGAAAAGACTTCATTATAGTCAATACCTGGAATCTAAATCTAACCTTTTGCAACTAATCTTGCTTTGTACCTTTTCTCATCGTTTTGAGAAACACCTTCTTTTCTCTTGAAAACCCATTTGCAATGAATAGGTTTCTTCTCTTTAGGCAACTTGATTAAGTCCCACGTGTCATTTCTTTCAAGTGATTTCATCTTATCATGCATAACAGCCATCCATTTATCAGAATCACTAGAGATAACAGCCTCGGAATATGAAGAAGGCTCAGCAATACCTTCTATTTCTTCTGTTATAGCACACACATAAGCAACAACATTTGCTTCCTCCATAAACCTTCTTACTGGTTTTGGGTTCCTTCTAGGTCTGCTTGCTGCAATAGATTGTTGTGGTGGTTGCATAACTGCTGGAGGATCCTCAATAATGGGTGCTTCATCTTGTCTCTCAATTTCTGCGTTTGATGTAGCATCTGAATCAATAATATACTCCACCTGGACATTTGATTTCTGCTTACTCTCAACAAGATCGTTAGTAGATGGAATATCATGTAACATAGCAGATTCATTAAACACAACATTTTTGCTAATTACAACCTTACTTGTTTCAGGATTCCATAATTTATAGCCTTTAACATCAGACTTATAACCAAGAAAAATGCATTTAACAGCTCTTGGCTCTAGCTATCCACTATCAACATGAGCATAAGCAATGCATCCAAAAACTTTCAATTCAGAATAATTTTCTGGAGAACTAGACCATACCTCAAACGGAGTTTTCTTACCAATGGAATAGAGGGAGAGCGATTAATGAGATAATAGGCTGTGGAAGTAGCTTCAGCCCAAAAACGCCTATCCAATCCTGCGTTTGACAACATGCAGCGAGCCTTATAAATGATAGTCCTGTTCATACGCTCGGCAACCCCGTTTTGCTGAGGAGTGTGAGGTATGGTGTAGTGCCTTACAATGCCTTCAGCCTTGCAAAATGAATTAAACTCATCTGAACAAAACTCCATCCCATTATCAGTCCGAAGCTTCTTTACCTTCCTTTCAGTTTGTCTTTCAACCATAGTCTTCCACTCTTTGAAAACTGAAAAAGCTTCAGATTTATGTTTCAAAAAATAAGGCCAAACTCTTCTGGAATAGTCATCAATAATTGTCATCATGTAACAAGCACCACCCATAGATGCTTTCCTAGACGGTCCCTATAAATCTGAATGCACATAATCTAGAATTCCTTCTGTTTTATGAACTGAAGTGTTGAACTTCACTCTCTTATGCTCGCCAAAAATGCAATGCTCACAGAACTTCAGCTTGCCTTCGTTGTACCCATCAATAATTCCTCTCTTGTTCAACTCTGATAGACCTAATTCACTTACATATCCAAGATGCATATGCCAAAGATTAGGAGTATCATAATCAGAAATATTATTTGAGATAACAGGGGTAGCATTACCTGAAATAGTAGTGCCCTGAAGATAATAAAGGCCATTTGTTTGCCTAAGATTTCCCTTCATTACAATAAGAGAACCATTTGTGACTTTCAGGATACCACCTCCACCTGAATATTTGTACCCTTTGTCATCAAGAGCACTTAAAGAAATCAGATTTCGCTTCATGTTGGGAATGAACCGAACATCTGTTAAAGTTCTGATTGCGCCATCAAACATCTTGATCTGAATAGAACCAATTCCTGCTACTTTACATGCCGAATCATCACCCATCAAAACTGAGTCAACATCATTTGTGGGTTCTAAGGTTGTAAACAATCTCTATTAGGACACATATGGAAAGTGCAAGCAGTGATAAGTATCCATTCATCCTTAATCTTAGCACATCCAGCAAACACGGTAACAACAAGCACCTCATTGTCAGAACTATCATTACGAGCACAATTGGCATTAACTTCGTCTTCTTTGTTATCCTTTGATTTGTATGTGCCATTTCTCTTTTCCTTGTTCTGCAGCTTATAACATTCGGATATTTCTTGTCCATCCCTCTTACAATATTTGCAAGACTTGTATTTGCCTTTAGATATAGATCGACCTTTATAGGCATTGGAACTTTTACCTCGAGATCCATTATTTGAATTTTTCTCCTTTGTCCTGCCACGAACGGACAAGCTTTCGGCTTGAGAGCTTGATCCATTTGAAGACACCAGTTGTTTCATTTTCTCCTTGGCGTGCAAGGCTTCATAAACGTCATTTAGAGTGAGAGTATCATGACTATATAATATGATATCTCTAAAATTTGAGTAAGAACTGTGCAGAGAACATAAAAGGATTAAACCCAAATCTTCATCATCATATTTGACTTCCATTGCAGCCAAGTCAGAAATAATCTCTTTAAAATCAGAGATATGGTCAAGCAAATTACCTCCCTCTTGCATTTTGTGCAGAAACAGCTTTTGTTTGAGATGCATCTTACTTGTGAGATCCTTGGTTATGCAAATTGACTCCAGCTTCAGCCAAAGAGAAGCAGCTGTCTTCTCGTTCAAAACTTCTTGCAAAATATTATTATGTAGATGAAGCTGCATTTGAGACAAAGCCTTCCGATCCCTTCTCTTCTCATCATCGGTCCATATTTCAAATCTCTTGTTTCCTAATCCATCCAATGCATCATCATAATCAGCTTGTGCGAGCAACGCCCGTATCTTCACTTTCCATAATGAGAATCGAGTGTTCCGATCCAATAGCGGAAGATCATACTTTAACGATGCCATGTTGAACGAACCAGCGCTCTGATACCACTTGTTAATAAATAATCAAATGAAGCAAGCAAATATAGAATTAGACACAAGATTTAACGTGGCAAAAACCTTTTTCGGGAAAAAACCACGGGAGAAAGTCAAACTTTATCAATTAATTGATGGAGTTTTCCAAGTCGCTTACATACAAACCATAGCAATCCAAATTTATATTCTACTTTCATGCAGCCAAATAAGGAGAGAAAGAGAAAATTAAAGATCTCCTTTATCCTTTAAATGAGGTTGCTGAAATTATCTCAATCATAAGAGAAAATTAAGGATCATTAACATTTCTCTTCACTAAAGAAAAGTGTACAAACATGGAGAAAGTGCCCAGAGAAGGTAATAAAGGCTATCAAGAAAGACTGTAAACAGACTGCCCATGCAAGTGGTGGACCAGCAGCTGGTGTAGCATTCGCTAGCCTATGACTATGTTAAAATATGAACAACCAGGAGTGTCATCATGAAATTGCATGTCTAATACTTTCTGCCAGATTTGCTTTAAAATGCTTGATTTGCTTTAACAGGTGAAACGTTACCATCCACTTGGATAATTGGTTTTAGCTATAACACCTATTATCCATTCTATTCAAAACCGTACGGATTATTCATAATCATAAGTGTACAAATTATAAATTCTGTCATAATGAAATATGGTTAATTTCTTCGAAAATATTGCCAGCTAATTACTGCTATATAAGAAGTTTAATTTTACTTTTCATATAACACACCTTATATTCGTTAACTAATATCCCTGTTAATTACTAAAGATTTAAATGGATCTAAGTTGATCCTGCATATCGAATCAATTTATGAACTTAATACTATAACCAGATTAGGTGCACATGTCAAAAGTTACAAGTTAGCATGGTGCCACATTATTTTCATTCTACTGGTATTTTGATTGTAGTCATTATTGTTTAACAAATTAGATGTACTGAAAGGATGCTGGTAACTTAGTATAACTGAGCATAATATACAATCAGTGGAACTTATAGTGATAACTACAGAAAATATTCTAGCTAGAATTTACAAAAATAGCAAGATGGTGACAGCATTGAAAAATGAGTTGGGACTTAATTTCACTTACCAGTGACAATCTGCACTTCCCTGATATATTTATCATGAGTAATATATAGTTTGCAGTAAATTCAAACCTATTGTTATCGGCTCAGCCGAATGTTCTAGATAGTTTGGGTACCCTGAAGGTGTGTATCAGATACCAGTTTGCAGCAAATACAAACTTTCCCTTTGCATCCAAGCATAATATAAAATTGCCCCTTCAATTCTTTATCAACCTGCAAAACAAAAGGAAGGATGAATGCCAAGTACTTCAACAGATACCAGTCTGTAGCAAATGCATATTTCCCTTTATTAGAGAGTATTAGGTTGATATATTAATTTTGCTTTACAATATTCTGGTATTTTTATTTTACATTGCATTTTTAACAATTATTTTGTATGATTTTAATCACGTTTAACTTAAAAAAATCAATAACTTGGAGTGTATACTAATTTATCTAGGTGTAATCGTGTGTATATATATATATATATATATATATATATATATATATATATATATATTAAGGTGCTATTGTATCATACTCTGAATAACCGTACATAATAAATTCAAACACAGATATTAGTTCATGCACACATGATCAATATTATATTACAAGTTTACAACTTGCTTTGAATGTATGTATGTACACGTATATATATTACATAAAAAGAATTAGTTTTTCGAATGTACGCCTTCAAGCATGTAAGTGTTTTGGAGAAATTTTGATTCAAGACCGCTTAAATCAAAAATCCCCAACACCGCGGAAAACGAGATCGTGGTAATAGTGCAAAAACAACCAAGCGAACAATCTCAATCTTATCCAAGCCAATCACAATCACCAAACAATGGAAATAATAGAGCAATAACGAGAAACTAAATCACAAAGGAATTTATAGTGGTTCCACCGACGTCTTGTCAGTGTACGTCCACTTTGAGAGAGAAACCTTTATAAATATCAATAGAAGAGTACAAGAGATTGATTACAATGATCAAATTTACTAGAAAAATTTGATTTTGTGGAGAAAGGAATTGAAGATGATTAGGATTGCCTAAACCCTAATTAGAATAAACTTAGATCTAATCTCTTGATTTGTGATCCACCTCCTTTTGGATTCGATGTAGATCATATTAAGCGACGGCTATCAATAACCGTTTTTTTTTTCACCGTCCCATGCTCGTCGCAAATTGAGGTCTTTCTTGTAGTGTTGGCCCAACTTTGGATGCTTAAATATTTCATATCAATAACAATGGTCGAATAAAATTATTCATAACATACTAAAATTTGATTTCAAGCCAAAATATAAAACTACTGAAAGCAACATACATATACATTACAGAAATAAACAAACACAATTTATATATCATATATTAGTTACTATATTGTATTTCGCTATTAGGTAAATAGGATTTGTATAGCGATTCCCAGGTATGATGTGAAAACTGACCAGTAGCGTTCAGTATTACTGAATTTTGAGTTAATTCCAGTTTTAACAATTACTTCTAATTCTAGTATTGTCCACCCTATTTAGTTCTATTGGGAATAAGACCTAACTATATATAGTTTATAGTATACTGATGATTTACATATCAAGTGCCATATCCATATATAAATATATATATATAATTAATTAAAGAAATCATAACAAACTTAATATCAGTTTCAACTTACTATGATAAGGGTGACAATTCATTCAAGTAGAGCACTCACTATGATGTCTTAGAGTTAGGGGTTCGAATCCATGGCTTCCATGATCTATATCTTGAGCGTCATACCACTAACCAATTGGGCTTGTGGTCCTTGACTACAGATTAGTGGAATTTGTTTGCAAGAAAAGCTAGTTCTCCAAAAATAACGAATGATTAAAAAAAAAAAAAAAACACGTTTGGCATGCATCGCTATAGGAAAAGGGAACAAAACACTTGTCTTCGAACTGTTTGACAAGTGATGGAATTGTGTTTAGTCATCAGCTGAACTAACAACAAATGGAGGAACAGCAGACCCTCCAGGTTAGACAAAACATTACAAAAGGTATGGCTAGTCTTTCAGGATTTGCAAATGTTGTTGCATTACTGTATCCACGTTATTCACTAATTCTGTTAGACATACAGGTTTAATCATTCTGCCATGATACCAGAAAAGCAGGAACCATAGTGAATCTCCAAACCTAAAATTCCTAATGGAAAACAGGTTTAATAATCCACTTTTTTTCAAAGTGACGAGACAAAATTATTCCAAATGCTGTCATGATATATGATGAAGATTGCTCAAAGCTACGAGTTGAGCTTACTCTCGGGAAAAATTAAATTTAAACTTAATAATATGAAGAAAACAGTTAAAAGGTATGATGGAAACTTCCCAAATCACCAGCAGAAGAAAACAAAATGATGAACCAAGCATTCTTATATTATGTGTTGGAGGTATCGGATGAGTTACGTCACATTTGGAGGCAAAACGCCTAGTAGTTGACAAACTGGATTTTGGTTTTAGGAGACATGTTAGCTGATAGACTTTGCCGATGCTTGCTAATTTCTTCACCTTGTCTCAAGCTTTCACAAATAATATATCTCTGTGTTGCATTTCCCATTTTTGTTTGCCTTGCCATTGTTGTAACCGTTGTGATTAATCCGATTCAAGACCACTCCAATCCATCCGATATCTAAACCACAATGCGCTAGCGGAAGACTAGATCGTTGTTAGACTTGCAAAAACAACCAAAGCAATAACTCTAGTCACAAAATCAATATCAACCAATCACGAACAATCCAAATCTCAATCACAAGCAAGAAACTAATGACAAAGTAGCAAAATAAATCACACAAGGATTTATAGTGGCTCCACTAACATCTTGCTAGTGTACATCCACTTTGGAGAGAGTATTTTATTACCACGATGAAAGGAATACAAGAGATTGATCCAATAATCACTATATTTCTATATAGAAAAGAGTTTGAAGAGAACATAATTGAAGAATTGGAATTAGGTTATAAGCCCTAATTTTCCCTTGAGAATAAACTCTTGATCCCCAATCAAGTCTTCAAGCTTCTCCCACTAACACCTCAGAAAATAGCTTATATAGGGATAGGCCAATTACACAAATTGCTCCCGTATCTTCACAAATCAACTTACAAGGTTTTCAGCCCGAAATAGCCCAATTCAATACTCAAACGTCCGTCGTGGGAGGTGACAGACGTCTATCACTCCCAGGGAATTATTTGGGCTCAGCTCTCAGCTCAAACGTCTGTCGCATCCATGCAGACGTCTGTCCCTCTCTCAGACGTCTGTCGTGGGGATGACAGATGTTTGTGGAAACTTTCGGTAAAACCCCCCTATAGTGACAGATGTCTGTCGTCACATACGACAGACATCTGTCGCACTGTACATAGAACAACTTACTCATTTCAGCTCATATTTTCCTCGTGCGAACTCCGATTTGCGAATGATTTTCTCCTATGCGAAGCTATCTTCGACCCCTTCAATCTACCATATAGTATCGCATATTACAACACTCCATCTCGATACTATAACCATCTCAACTCCACACTCCAATGCACCCAAGCATTTCCTTCTACCTTCGACCAAGCAAACTTGAATGTTTCCCCAATGAGCTCCGGCATGGCCACCGCTCATTGCACTACATCAACGAGTTCAGGCAAAGCCCCCACCCACCAATGTAGTGTTAAAAACATTCAAACCAAAAACCGTCTCACCAAAAGACAATGTACTCGGGAGTGTAACGAGTACTTACCATGAAGATAGAATTCCAATCTCTCACCGCTATTCCTTTTTCATCAAACACAAAATCACTCTCTCCACCTTGTGCCACCCCGTGGCACCTAACAACTCAACAAGCGAATTAAGTTCGAGTAATGCTCGAACTTCCCATACGATAATGCTTTTGTAAACATATCGGCCGCATTATCCTTTATGTGCACTTTTCGAATGTATACTAGCTTACCCTCATCCATAGTTATAAGAAATGACTCCCTCACCTCAATATGCTTGGTCTGTGAGCTAAATGCTAAATTCTCCGCCAAATGGATAGCACTTTGGCTATCACATCGAACACCAACACTTTCATGTTCGAAACCCAAGTCACACAACAATCGCTTCAAATAGAGTGCCTCCTCAGCCGCTTTCACAGCGGCAATCAACTCCGCCTCCGTAGTGGATAAAGCAACTACGGTTTGCAATCGCGATCTCTAACTAATGGCCGTCCCGCCAAGTGTGAAGACATACCCGGAAGTTGATTTCCTCCGATCCCTATCACCGGCGTATTCTGAGTCACAATAACCAACCAACTTGCAACTCCTATCATCACTACCGCCAAAGACAGGTCCATGAGATGCTGTGCCTTTCAAGTATCTCATAATAGCCTTCACGTCTTCCCAATGCGATTTCCCCGGATTAGCCATATACCGACTAACCACCTCGACGACATTTGCAATATCGGGCCTTGTACACATCATTGCGTACATCAAACTACCAACCGCACTTGCATATGATACCCTTGATGCTTGTAATAACCCGGAAAATCTGGGCCAGTTTAAAATTTTTATTTTGGCTATTTTAGCGAATTTTGAATATTTAAAATAGATTATTTTAAATAATATCGACGAGAAATTTATTTTGAATAGAATTCGAACGTATATATTATACGCGTCGTCGTTAGAATATAAATATTTATATATAATTATAAATAGAATTGAAAATGGCGCGGTAGTTCGATAATTCGATTTCAAACTTCAATTGAATGTACCGGGTGCAAAATAAACTGGATTGTAGTGAAACCAAAAATAATGGAATCTAATTGATAATATCTTTCCAGCGAATCCGAAAAATCAAAATTTCATAGCGGGAATCAAAAGATGTCCAGTTGAAAATTCTGTATAGTCGCTATGGAATTCAGGCCCTTAAAAATGGACATTTTGCAAATGACCTCGGATTTCGACGAAACCAGTTTTGTTGGGTCCGTGGTGTCAAGTTATTGCTAGGTTTCAAATTTCATAAATTTTCGATTCAAAATGTGAGCGTGGCAAAGGAAAACGCGTTTGACCAGTTTCAGTTGATTTTAATCGACTGGAAAATGGCCATTTTTCTAACGGTCTCAGAATTCGACGAATCTAGTTTTGTTAGGACCGTATCGTCAATACGAAGCTAGAAAATATTTTTCTGGAATTTTTCGAGTTAGTATGTGACCCCGGTAGATTGAAATGCGCGTTCAAATTTAATATATAGATTTAAATGTAAATTCAACGGAAACTGATCAAGACGTCCGAATCAACCTACGATACATATCCCATTGTGTTCGGAATGGGGGTATAACGCTATGGGCGACAGGCGGTGGGCCTCGTTTTGAGGTCGAAAATAAAAGTTGCTTTTAGGCGAAAAATAAAATAAATTAAATAATATAAAATATAATCCCACCCCCCCTTTTATTCCTCTTCATTCAGAAAATTAAACGAAATAAAAAAAAATGGACGACTGTCGATCTCGCTCCTGGCCACGTCGGCCATCGCGCCGTCGAGCGCGCTCCTCCCCCCATCTCCGACAACTCCTCCGCCGTCGCTCCCCCTCTTCTGCTTCGCTTCCTCCTCCTTCCAATTCCCCCCAGCGAACAACTGCCACGCCCAGCCTCGAAACCCTAGATCGAACACCCACCGCACCCTCCAGTAAACCCCCACGCTGCGCCAGAAGGGGCCCACCGCCGAGCTCCACCGACGCCACACACACCCCCCCGAACCTCCTCCTCCACTGTTCGCACCCGGAAACCCCCCTTTCCGCCAATTGAAATGTGAGTTATTATTCCTTTCATCGCGTTACTTATTTCCTTGAGTAAAAACTGATTTTTTATTTGATTTCAAAACTGCTTTTCTTTGATTTAAGAACGGATTTTCTTTGAATAAAAATATGACAAGCATAATAAAAAGAATTGATTTTATAAACCAAAAAGATTTGATTTTTATTATGGAAGTGAACGAATAAAGGATTTTTATTTAGAAGAAAGGTCGGATTTTATTTAAAGTAAAGGAAGGATTTTTATTTAAAGTGAAGGTATGATTTTTATCAATTTGAAGTAGCAATATGAGAAGAATGATTTTTGTATACATGAAGAAGTGATTTTCATATGAATGATATTGATTTAAAAATATAATCTTTTATATTGCAGAAGATTAAAAATGTGATATTTATATAGATTAAATACTAAAAATATAATTTTTATTATATAGAGGAGTTAAAAATATGATCTTTATATTTTTAACGAAATAAAAATATGATCTTTATATTTTTAACGAAATAAAAATATGATCTTTATATTTTTAACGAAATAAAAATATGATTTTTATATGTTGAACTTCGGAATAAAAATATGATTTTTATATGTTGAACTTCGAAATAAAAATATGATTTTTATATGTTGAACTTCGAAATAAAAATATGATTTTTATATGTTGAACTTCGAAATAAAAATATGATTTTTATATGTTGAACTTCGGAATAAAAATATGATTTTTATATGTTGAACTTCGAAATAAAAATATGATTTTTATATGTTGAACTTCGAAATAAAAATATGATTTTTATATGTTGAACTTCGAAATAAAAATATGATTTTTATATGTTGAACTTTGAAATAAAAATATGATTTTTATATATTGAATAGCGAAGTAAAAATTCGATTTTTACATAGGTAGTGAAAGCGGGCAACGAAGATGACGAAGATGCGATAGCGATGAAGATTTCTATCAATGAAGTGCCGTGGAGCTAGGATAGCTACATGTGAGAATTTCTCACCTTTCAATTTCTTTTCTAGTTATATATATACTAGGATGCAGACGGTGCTTAGTAGCACCCGACACAATCGTCCACAGACCATGGACTTGTTTGTTTGATTGCAAAAATAAGTTAGATTATTTGATTTGGAAATTGAATTGTTTGGTGAAATGAATGGATTGATTGATGTGTGAATGGCGTGGGCCTTCACTAGACCGGGGATAAGGCTAGGCCTTGTCCCGTTTCTAGTATCGTGCCGTTATGCCACCGAAATTTTCTAAAATATGTTAGAAAATAAAAATATCATTTTATTGTGTAAATGAATAATAGAAATTCATATGTTAGAATAAAATGTTTTATCGTTAAAAATATAATTTTTAACGTGAATATGAATATAGTGAAAGTGAATAAAATAAAATATTCATTCACAAACCGGACGGTTTGTTTATGTACACTTATTTGAAGGACATTGATTGGGACAATAAATTTTACACATCGCCCAACAGCACAAATAAAATATGCGTGTGATTGTTTGAAACCCCACACGGGTGTTGGGATGAAATTTGAAGTTCACTCATCCTGATTGATTAAATATGTTGATTGATTGATTGACAGGCTGTTATAAGCGTTAGATATCTATATTTGATGCTTATACAGTGTAGTGCACTTTGGTTGATGGTTGATTATTTTTCAATGCTATTATATGTGTGTAATGCATGAAAATCCATATAATTAACTTTATATGGTAATTGATTGGGCCTCATTCCAATTTGAAAAATAAAGAGTATTATAAAATAAAAGTTCATGTGTTGACAGTTTCATCCATTGAGATTGGTCATGTGTTGAACGAAATATTTTAATAATAAAGTTTACGTCTTTATCAATATAAAATAAAGGTTCATGTGTTGACAGTTTCATCCATTGAGATTGGTCATGTGTTGAACGAAATATTTTAATAATAAAGTTTACATCTTTATCAATATAAAATAAAGGTTCATGTGTTGACAGTACTCATCCATTGAGATTGGTCATGTGTTGAACGAAATATTTTGATAATAACAACTATTTTGAAAAAGAAATATTTGAAATAGAATATTTGAAAATAGAAATTTATGAAGCCGTGTTGATTAGAATGACGCCATTTTGACGTGAACGATATTTATATCGATTTTAAACGATTTCGAAATGAAATGAATTGAAAACGATTTCGAAATGAATTAAATTGAAAACGATTTCGAAATGAAATGAATTGAAAACGATTTAGAAATGAATTAAATTGAAAACGATTTCAAATTGAATTGAAAGCGAATTGAAATGAATTCAAATTGAGTTGAAATGAATTCAAATTGAATTGAAATTTGAATTGAATAGAAATGAATTTTAAAACGAATTTATAAAGAAGAATTCAATTTTGATTTGAATTGAAAAGGAAGTTGAAATTGCTTTTGAAACGAATTTTAAAACTATTTATATAATTCGTTTTAAATAGAAATCGATGAAATATATATTATATATATTATATATATAATATAATGGCCTGAATAGAACGCGCCGCGCCGCGGCAGTTCGTGAATTTCGACCATTTATTTCAAACGGACATTACGGGAGATCCGACCGTCGGATTCTCCTAAAACCGGAACCATTGGGTTCGTATCGAAAAGAGCTTTCTAAGGAATATTAGAAATTAGAAATCTAATGGTTGGATTTGGGATTATGTCCAAATCAAATTCGAAAAAGGTCGCTATAAGTGCAGTTCGATGGCCATTAATGGAAATCGACCGTACGGGCCTTGATAAAATCATTAAAAATAGTAATAATTTGTGTAAAATCATAAGAAATGATTTCTGAAGATTTGGGATGAAAAACTCCATATTTGAAAGGATAAAAATAGATTTTTATCGAAATGAACTAGTTTTGAACTAGAAATATAATTCTATTTATTTTTAATTAAATAAATTGAATTTGAAAAGGGTTTTAAAAATAACCAGAATTTCCAATGATTGCATTGGAGTGGATTTGAATCGAAATTGTCTTCGGAATATTTCGATGTTGGAATTCGTGATTATACAGATGTTGTTATGGAAATTTGAAAGATATATATTTATATCGTTATTTTCAATACGACATTTGTTAATCGTAGAATTTGATATTGAATATAAGCCGATATATTTTCTATTCAGAGCCTTATATTGAATATCAAATGTGATTTGGGTTTGTCGTGAATGGTGTCTTCACTAACACTGTTCTTGAACCCAGTTGAGAAAAGATTAAATCTTTTTATTTAGATTTAATGAAGTGTACCAATTAAAAATGATATTTAATTGGAATTGAATTGGGAATGATTTTTGGGTTTATCGTGAACAGTGTTTTAAATAACACTTGTTCTTTAACCCGATAATTAATGGAATGATTTTTGGGTTTATCGTGAACAGTGTTTTAAATAACACTTGTTCTTTAACCCGATAATTAATGGAATGTGATTTTGGGTTTATCGTGAACCGTGTTTTAAATGACACTGATTCTTTAACCCAGTCGAAGATTAAAACTAAGTGGAGTTTTAATGAATCTTTAATTAGATTGAAATGATCGAGAATGGAGTATCACCAGTTTTGCTCCAGGCGATAGTTAAATCTTTAATTAGATTTGAACGTGAAATATTAATTGAATTTACCGATAACAGTGTGGTGTTAGATATGAAGTATTACCAGTTTTACTTCATGGGATAAATAGGTTGGGATTGGGAAATTATAATAAATGATTACTTCGGTAAGTTTCGTTAATCCCGACTAGTTGAATCGAAATTCAAAGGGGTAGAATAAAGAATAAATTCAAGGAATTTATCTTGGATAAAATTAATGGGAACCTTTCCCTATGAATGTAAAATTTAGAAACTAACTGTCGGTTAGCCAAGCAGAATGGTTTTCTGGATATTGATCTGATGTTGGTTTCGGCCTTCGGGGTTAATATTTGGGGAACTATTCTCTTGATTAATTTATGGTTAGTGACTAATGAATTGGAATGAGGCGTATGTTGTGTTTGTGTAACACTTATTTAAAATATACGCGAGTTATTCGGAAAGACCGGGTTTATCCCATTCTGAATAACTGATACGACGATAAGTCGAAGATGAAGACGATGGTCGAAGACCGGAGGTCTTCACGTCGTTTGGGTGATAACTGATGATCTTGATTGGGCTGTACACCCAAGAAGATGGAAACAGTTGGTGATCGTCCAGACGTACTTGGAGATCGATGGATATGCGGGGTACTAGGTGCCTCCGGTTTCGTTCAGACCCAGAACGGACTTGTAAATGGACTGTGTGTCTGACATTGGATTTTAGTCTGTGTGATTGATCTCTATTAAATATATATCTGTTTGGCGGCGGAGAATTTATTCTCTTGCTTAACGCCCTTCTCTGAGACGTACGAGCTCAGGGGTTATATATTGATGGATATCAAACGCATGGAGTGAATTGCCTGTGTGGCATGCCTAAGTGGCAAATGATCGAGGCTTCTGTTGAAAAGCAAAGTCTTGTGGTTGATGATCGAAGCACGGCCTTCGTGACGTAGCTTTGTGTAACGTTTACTTCGCGAGTTTCACACCCGGTATGACCCAAAAACGGGAGAGGACATCAGGGAGGACTTGCGTTTCTTTCTAGCTAGAAGTGGCGTCAGTGGTTTTACACGCCCTGACGAGTTTGACTTATGTGGTTGTTGCTGTTGCGAGACGCCTCGGTTTGATCGGACGATCCGGGTCCGATGGAGTCATTTTTTGGCTCATTGACGCCCCCAAAGGGCGGGGAGACGTATTGTTCAGGCATAATAATCCACATCGGTGGACCGGCCCTGACGATCCAAGGCTTGCCTGCGCGCTTGCCTGAGACACGGGCTAGAGCGTCTCGAATCGGTTGAGGACTATCTTTTGCCTCGGTTCATAGATGGAAATCCAATTTCCAAATACGTGACATTTGCGGTTTTATTTGTAAACCTATACATGGCAACATAGTGGCATGGGACGCTCATGCCGCCTATGATTGATACTTATGATTTGAAGTTGTTTTATACACTATGCACTTATAGTAGTATCAAAAGATTTGTTTTAAACGTACTAAGCATGTTTGGCTATTATAAGGGAAAACCCTATCCTCGGCTGCGTTGCATTGTGTGATGGGACCTGGGTCTTATAATAGCTTCATTTTCCTTTATTTAGCATTGCGCTGTTTGTTTTATGCACTGGTATTCTTGGGAGGAAACCCGTTCCGTGTTATACGGCGTGGTCCCTTGATTTACCTAACTTTAAAATAAAGAATAACTGTTTTAGTTCTCACACCAGTCCCATGACTGACCTGGAGTTTATTGTTTTGACCTAAACTCTGGGTGCCCCTATTTTGACACGGGCAGCTAGTAGTTTTGGTTTTGCAGATTTATATTCACAGGATCCTGGTTTACAGCTGGAACGGTATCCGGAAAGCTTTGTATCCGTATATCTCCTTCTAGTTGTGTATTTTATTATTTTCCGCTGCTATGTATTTAATGTAATTTAAATCTCTGATACTTCTGTGTAATATTCTTTTATACTCTGTATATTCTTGTAATCTGATGCATTGTTGTAATATAGCAATGAAATGTTCTTCTGTATGCGTTCTGTTTTGTCCTGTTCTCAAACGATAGGGCGTTTCGAACGGCCTGGATCGGTTTAGCGACTGGTTCGGACCGAGCGAAATTCCTTGCCGTCACAGTTGGTATCAGAGCTTTGGTTTACAAAGCTCAGAGAACAAGACACATTAGAACCATACGAAAGAATTCATCAGATATTGGATTAGTAATATCCAATGAGAATGACTCGTTAGAGATAGGATCAGTAGTATCCTAGAACGGGTGTGAAGAGTATATTTTTGAAAGTGAAAACAAATTTTTGTTTTGAAAATTTAAATCAATTATTCGTATTTGATTATCTATTTATATTGATGTGGACAATCCAATATATATAGATTTTGCGTATACGTCTGATCCGCGTGTATTCGAAATTTTAATATATTGGATAGATATAGCATCACACTCTAGTCGCCCGAAGATGGTACTGATGATTGTCATGACATCATCAGTATTTATGTTCGTGTTTCGAAAGTGAGATTTCTATATATTTCCTATTGACTGGTGTGAGGACCCAAAATTAGATAGGGCTTATTGTTGTGATTTGGCATCAAAAATCTGATTTTTGACTATATATCAAAGTTATGAATTTCAAAATCTAATCAACTAATTGATTGATGGTTGTGTTGTTGATTATTGGTTGAATTATTAAAATTTGTATTATATAGCCAATTTGACCAAATGTTGAATTGTATTGAAAATTGGTCGCATTTGCTTGCATATACATATACTTATATTGAACAGGTCATAGCAAGGAGGCTAGAGCCAGAGAATAAAATTGGTTTGCCCGACAAATAGGTACATGTTTACTACATAATTTCCTGTTTTGTTTGGGTGATGATGATTTTATGAGCCTATTGGCTAGCCGCTTGGCTTTTTCTTTTTCCTTTTGAGATCTGAAGGACCGGGGAAGCTATTTGAAATTCCCCGATGCTCCCGGTGCAGGGGAGGTTATGGCGAAATTTTTCGAAAATTTAGGGTGTTAGCCAAATTTTTGAAATTTTGAAAATTCTCAGAAACTAAAAAGTTGGAGAATGAAAGCCAGATCGAACGTAGAGCTGAATAATCAAACCACTTTCGACTTTGTTCCATTTCGGGGACGAAAAGTTTTAAGTGGGGGAGATTGTAATAACCCGGAAAATCTGGGCCAGTTTAAAATTTTTATTTTGGCTATTTTAGCGGATTTTGAATATTTAAAATAGATTATTTTAAATAATATCGACGAGAAATTTATTTTGAATAGAATTCGAACGTATATATTATACGCGTCGTCGTTAGAATATAAATATTTATATATAATTATAAATAGAATTGAAAATGGCGCGGTAGTTCGATAATTCGATTTCAAACTTCAATTGAATGTACCGGGTGCAAAATAAACTGGATTGTAGTGAAACCAAAAATAATGGAATCTAATTGATAATATCTTTCCAGCGAATCCGAAAAATCAAAATTTCATAGCGGGAATCAAAAGATATGTCCAGTTGAAAATTCTGTATAGTCGCTATGGAATTCAGGCCCTTAAAAATGGACATTTTGCAAATGACCTCGGATTTCGACGAAACCAGTTTTGTTGAGTCCGTGGTGTCAAGTTATTGCTAGGTTTCAAATTTCATAATTTTTCGATTCAAAATGTGAGCGTGGCAAAGGAAAACGCGTTTGACCAGTTTCAGTTGATTTTAATCGACTGGAAAATGGCCATTTTTCTAACGGTCTCAGAATTCGACGAATCTAGTTTTGTTAGGACCGTATCGTCAATACGAAGCTAGAAAATATTTTTCTGGAATTTTTCGAGTTTGTATGTGACCCCGGTAAATTGAAATGCGCGTTCAAATTTAATATATAGATTTAAATGTAAATTCAACGGAAACTGATCAAGACGTCCGAATCAACCTACGATACATATCCCATTGTGTTCGGAATGGGGGTATAACGCTATGGGCGACAGGCGGTGGGACTCGTTTTGAGGTCGAAAATAAAAGTTGCTTTTAGGCGAAAAATAAAATAAATTAAATAATATAAAATATAATCCCACCCCCCCTTTTATTCCTCTTCATTCAGAAAATTAAACGAAATAAAAAAAATTGGACGACTGTCGATCTCGCTCCTGGCCACGTCGGCCATCGCGCCGTCGAGCGCGCTCCTCCCCCCATCTCCGACAACTCCTCCGCCGTCGCTCCCCCTCTTCTGCTTCGCTTCCTCCTCCTTCCAATTCCCCCCAGCGAACAACTGCCACGCCCAGCCTCGAAACCCTAGATCGAACACCCACCGCACCCTCCAGTAAACCCCCACGCTGCGCCAGAAGGGGCCCACCGCCGAGCTCCACCGACGCCACACCCCCCCCCCCCCCCCGAACCTCCTCCTCCACTGTTCGCACCCGGAAACCCTCCTTTCCGCCGATTGAAATGTGAGTTATTATTCCTTTCATCGCGTTACTTATTTCCTTGAGTAAAAACTGATTTTTTATTTGATTTCAAAACTGCTTTTCTTTGATTTAAGAACGGATTTTCTTTGAATAAAAATATGACAAGCATAATAAAAAGAATTGATTTTATAAACCAAAAAGATTTGATTTTTATTATGGAAGTGAACGAATAAAGGATTTTTATTTAGAAGAAAGGTCGGATTTTATTTAAAGTAAAGGAAGGATTTTTATTTAAAGTGAAGGTATGATTTTTATCAATTTGAAGTAGCAATATGAGAAGAACGATTTTTGTATACATGAAGAAGTGATTTTCATATGAATGATATTGATTTAAAAATATAATCTTTTATATTGCAGAAGATTAAAAATGTGATATTTATATAGATTAAATACTAAAAATATAATTTTTATTATATAGAGGAGTTAAAAATATGATCTTTATATTTTTAACGAAATAAAAATATGATCTTTATATTTTTAACGAAATAAAAATATGATCTTTATATTTTTAACAAAATAAAAATATGATTTTTATATGTTGAACTTCGGAATAAAAATATGATTTTTATATGTTGAACTTCGAAATAAAAATATGATTTTTATATGTTGAACTTCGAAATAAAAATATGATTTTTATATGTTGAACTTCGAAATAAAAATATGATTTTTATATGTTGAACTTCGAAATAAAAATATGATTTTTATATGTTGAACTTCGAAATAAAAATATGATTTTTATATGTTGAACTTCGAAATAAAAATATGATTTTTATATGTTGAACTTCGAAATAAAAATATGATTTTTATATGTTGAACTTTGAAATAAAAATATGATTTTTATATATTGAATAGCGAAGTAAAAATTCGATTTTTACATAGGTAGTGAAAGCGGGCAACGAAGATGACGAAGATGCGATAGCGATGAAGATTTCTATCAATGAAGTGCCGTGGAGCTAGGATAGCTATATGTGAGAATTTCTCACCTTTCAATTTCTTTTCTAGTTATATATATACTAGGATGCAGACGGTGCTTAGTAGCACCCGACACAATCGTCCACAGACCATGGACTTGTTTGTTTGATTGCAAAAATAAGTTAGATTATTTGATTTGGAAATTGAATTGTTTGGTGAAATGAATGGATTGATTGATGTGTGAATGGCGTGGGCCTTCACTAGACCGGGGATAAGGCTAGGCCTTGTCCCGTTTTTAGTATCGTGCCGTTATGCCGCCGAAATTTTCTAAAATATGTTAGAAAATAAAAATATCATTTTATTGTGTAAATGAATAATAGAAATTCATATGTTAGAATAAAATGTTTTATCGTTAAAAATATAATTTTTAACGTGAATATGAATATAGTGAAAGTGAATAAAATAAAATATTCATTTACAAACCGGACGGTTTGTTTATGTACACTTATTTGAAGGACATTGATTGGGACGATAAATTTTACACATCGCCCAACAGCACAAATAAAATATGCGTGTGATTGTTTGAAACCCCACACGGGTGTTGGGATGAAATTTGAAGTTCACTCATCCTGATTGATTAAATATGTCGATCGATTGATTGACAGGCTGTTATAAGCGTTAGATATCTATATTTGATGCTTATACAGTGTAGTGCACTTTGGTTGATGGTTGATTATTTTTCAATGCTATTATATGTGTGTAATGCATGAAAATCCATATAATTAACTTTATATGGTAATTGATTGGGCCTCATTCCAATTTGAAAAATAAAGAGTATTATAAAATAATAGTTCATGTGTTGACAGTTTCATCCATTGAGATTGGTCATGTGTTGAACGAAATATTTTAATAATAAAGTTTACGTCTTTATCAATATAAAATAAAGGTTCATGTGTTGACAGTTTCATCCATTGAGATTGGTCATGTGTTGAACGAAATATTTTAATAATAAAGTTTACATCTTTATCAATATAAAATAAAGGTTCATGTGTTGACAGTACTCATCCATTGAGATTGGTCATGTGTTGAACGAAATATTTTGATAATAACAACTATTTTGAAAAAGAAATATTTGAAATAGAATATTTGAAAATAGAAATTTATGAAGCCGTGTTGATTAGAATGACGCCATTTTGACGTGAACGATATTTATATCGATTTTAAACGATTTCGAAATGAAATGAATTGAAAACGATTTCGAAATGAATTAAATTGAAAACGATTTCGAAATGAAATGAATTGAAAACGATTTAGAAATGAATTAAATTGAAAACGATTTCAAATTGAATTGAAATGAATTCAAATTGAATTGAAATTTGAATTGAATAGAAATGAATTTTAAAACGAATTTATAAAGAAGAATTCAATTTTGATTTGAATTGAAAAGGAAGTTGAAATTGCTTTTGAAACGAATTTTAAAACTATTTATATAATTCGTTTTAAATAGAAATCGATGAAATATATATTATATATATAATATAATGGCCTGAATAGAACGCGCCGCGCCGCGGCAGTTCGTGAATTTCGACCATTTATTTCAAACGGACATTACGGGAGATCCGACCGTCGGATTCTCCTAAAACCGGAACCGTTGGGTTCGTATCGAAAAGAGCTTTCTAAGGAATATTAGAAATCTAACGGTTGGATTTGGGATTATGTCCAAATCAAATTCGAAAAAGGTCGCTATAAGTGCAGTTCGATGGCCATTGATGGAAATCGACTGTACGGGCCTTGATAAAATCATTAAAAATAGTAATAATTTGTGTAAAATCATAAGAAATGATTTGTGAAGATTTGGGATGAAAAATTCCATATTTGAAAAGATAAAAATAGATTTTTATCGAAATGAACTAGTTTTGAACTAGAAATATAATTCTATTTATTTTTAATTAAATAAATTGAATTTGAAAAGGGTTTTAAAAATAACCAGAATTTCCAATGATTGCATTGGAGTGGATTTGAATCGAAATTGTCTTCGGAATATTTCGATGTTGGAATTCGTGATTATACAGATGTTGTTATGGAAATTTGAAAGATATATATTTATATCGTTATTTTCAATACGACATTTGTTAATCGTAGAATTTGATATTGAACATAAGCCGATATATTTTCTATTCAGAGCCTTATATTGAATATCAAATGTGATTTGGGTTTGTCGTGAATGGTGTCTTCACTAACACTGTTCTTGAACCCAGTTGAGAAAAGATTAAATCTTTTTATTTAGATTTAATGAAGTGTACCAATTAAAAATGATATTTAATTGGAATTGAATTGGGAATGATTTTTGGGTTTATCGTGAACAGTGTTTTAAATAACACTTGTTCTTTAACCCGATAATTAATGGAATGATTTTTGGGTTTATCGTGAACAGTGTTTTAAATAACACTTGTTCTTTAACCCGATAATTAATGGAATGTGATTTTGGGTTTATCGTGAACCGTGTTTTAAATGACACTGATTCTTTAACCCAGTCGAAGATTAAAACTAAGTGGAGTTTTAATGAATCTTTAATTAGATTGAAATGATCGAGAATGGAGTATCACCAGTTTTGCTCCAGGCGATAGTTAAATCTTTAATTAGATTTGAACGTGAAATGGTAATTGAATTTACCGATAACAGTGTGGTGTTAGATATGAAATATTACCAGTTTTACTTCATGGGATAAATAGGTTGGGATTGGGAAATTAAAACAAATGATTACTTCGGTAAGTTTTGTTAATCCCGACTAGTTGAATCGAAATTCAAAGGGGTAGAATAAAGAATAAATTCAAGGAATTTATCTTGGATAAAATTAATGGGAACCTTTCCCTATGAATGTAAAATTTAGAAACTAACTGTCGGTTAGCCAAGCAGAATGGTTTTCTGGATATTGATCTGATGTTGGTTTCGGCCTTCGGGGTTAATATTTGGGGAATTATTCTCTTGATTAATTTACGGTTAGTGACTAATGAATTGGAATGAGGCGTATGTTGTGTTTGTGTAACACTTATTTAAAATATACGCGAGTTATTCGGAAAGACCGGGTTTATCCCATTCTGAATAACTGATACGACGATAAGTCGAAGATGAAGACGATGGTCGAAGACCGGAGGTCTTCACGTCATTTGGGTGATAACTGATGATCTTGATTGGGCTGTACACCCAAGAAGATGGAAACAGTTGGTGATCGTCCAGACGTACTTGGAGATCGATGGATATGCGGGGTACTAGGTGCCTCCGGTTTCGTTCAGACCCAGAACGGACTTGTAAATGGACTGTGTGTCTGACATTGGATTTTAGTCTGTGTGATTGATCTCTATTAAATATATATCTGTTTGGCGGCGGAGAATTTATTCTCTTGCTTAACGCCCTTCTCTGAGACGTACGAGCTCAGAGGTTATATATTGATGGATATCAAACGCATGGAGTGAATTGCCTGTGTGGCATGCCTAAGTGGCAAATGATCGAGGCTTCTGTTGAAAAGCAAAGTCTTGTGGTTGATGATCGAAGCACGGCCTTCGTGGCGTAGCTTTGTGTAACGTTTACTTCGCGAGTTTCACACCCGGTATGAACCAAAAACGGGAGAGGACATCAGGGAGGACTTGCGTTTCTTTCTAGCTAGAAGTGGCGTCAGTGGTTTTACACGCCCTGACGAGTTTGACTTATGTGGTTGTTGCTGTTGCGAGGCGCCTCGGTTTGATCGGACGATCCAGGTCCGATGGAGTCATTTTTTGGCTCATTGACGCCCCAAAGTGCGGGGAGACGTATTGTTCAGGCATAATAATCCACATCGGTGGACCGGCCCTGACGATCCAAGGCTTGCCTGCGCGCTTGCCTGAGACACGGGCTAGAGCGTCTCGAATCGGTTGAGGACTATCTTTGCCTCGGTTCATAGATGGAAATCCAATTTCCAAATACGTGACATTTGCGGTTTTATTTGTAAACCTATACATGGCGACATAGTGGCATGGGACGCTCATGCCGCCTATGATTGATACTTATGATTTGAAGTTGTTTTATACACTATGCACTTATAGTAGTTTCAAAAGATTTGTTTTAAACGTACTAAGCATGTTTGGCTATTATAAGGGAAAACCTTATCCTCAGCTGCGTTGCATTGTGTGATGGGACCTGGGTCTTATAATAGCTTCATTTTCCTTTATTTAGCATTGCGCTGTTTGTTTTATGCACTGGTATTCTTGGGAGGAAACCCGTTCCGTGTTATACGGCGTGGTCCGTTGATTTACCTAACTTTAAAATAAAGAATAACTATTTTAGTTCTCACACCAGTCCCATGACTGACCTGGAGTTTATTGTTTTGACCTAAACTGTGGGTGCCCCTATTTTGACACGGGCAGCTAGTAGTTTTGGTTTTGCAGATTTATATTCACAGGATCCTGGTTTACAGCTGGAACGGTATCCGGAAAGCTTTGTATCCGTATATCTCCTTCTAGTTGTGTATTTTATTATTTTCCGCTGCTATGTATTTAATGTAATTTAAATCTCTGATACTTCTGTGTAATATTCTTTTATACTCTGTATATTCTTGTAATCTGATGCATTGTTGTAATATAGCAATGAAATGTTCTTCTGTATGCGTTCTGTTTTGTCCTGTTCTCAAACGATAGGGCGTTTCGAACGGCCTGGATCGGTTTAGCGACTGGTTCGGACCGAGCGAAATTCCTTGCCGTCACAATGCTTCGATGGAAGCCACTTTCAAGCATGAAATGATCAAATCTCTTGTACTATTGTCTAGGTGATTGCTTTAACCTATATAGTGATTTCTTCAACTTGCACACCATATTAGACTTACCATCTACAACAAACCCTTCCAGTTGCTCCATGTAGATATCTTCATCCAAGTCTCCATGCAAGAAGGCGGTTTTCACATCAAGTTGCTCCAACTCCAAGTCATGGATAACAACTATGGCTAGTAAAACTCGGATAGATGTATGACGAACCACCGGTGCAAAAATTTCATCACACTCTTTTCCTTTCCTTTGTGAGAACCCCTTTGCCACTAACCTTGCTTTGTACCTTCCATTATCCTTCACCTTGTAAATCCATTTGCACCCTATAGCATGGTTTCCTTAAGGAAGTGGTACCAACTCCCAAGTTCGGTTCTTCATAAGCGATTGCATCTCTTCCTCCATGGCGCAAATCCACTTCGAGCTCTCTCTCGACTCCATGACATCATCAAGGTCCATCGGCTCATCTTGGACTACATTGAGAGCATAGTCCAAATGATCACTAAAGCTAAGGTAGTTCCAATCACCATATCTTTCGGGAGGCCATATTGCATGTCGATCAACCCGAGTAGCAATGCTATCCCCCAAACCCCTTTCGGCTCCACCTTGAGTCAAAATTTCTCTAGTATCATGTACATCACCAACATCATCACTAGAGGAACCATGTGGACTATGTGATGTTTCATAAACCGCTTCAACTCCACGAGCTTATTCAGCTCTACTACCACTTGGACGTAATGTGGGAATGACTTCCTTCTCCTTTGATTCACCATGAACCAAATCCGGAACATCCGATGAGCTCTCATTCATCTTGAATAAAGCCGACTCATCAAAAGTGACATGACGAGAATTAACAACCTTCTTCGTTTTCGGATTCCAAATCCGATAGCCTTTCACGCCATCCGTGAAACCAAGCAAGATCCCCTGTAATGCCCTAGCTCCAAGCTTATCATTCCCCGGATCATGCACATAAACCGGGCTACCAAACACACGAAAATATCTCAAGTCAACACTCTTCCCTTTCCACACTTCCTCCAGAATTTTGTTACCAATGGCCGAGCACGGAATTCGATTTACAATATGCACAGCGGTTGACAAAGCTTCGGCCCAAAATCCCTTAGACAAACCCGATGTCAATCTCAAGCATCGAGCTTTCTCAAGTAGAGTTCGGTTCATTCTCTCCGCTACTCCATTAGATTGCGGATCTCCCGGTGTATTAAAATGTCTCCGGATTCCGTGATGCTTACAATATTCCAAGAATTCATGCGAGACATATTCGCCGCCATTGTCGGTCCTTAACACCTTCAAAGTCTTACCATTCTCATTCTCAACAAGAGCCTTCCACACTTTGAATTTAGCAAATGCCTCCAACTTGGCCCCCATTACATACATCCATACCTTTCGAGACAAATCATCAATGTAAGAGATATAATACCTTGCTCCTCCCAAAGAAGCAACCGGTGCTGGTCCCCAAACATCTGAATGAACCTACTCAAGAACCTCCTTTGAGTCATGCTTGCCTTCATCGAATGATACCCTTGTTTGCTTCCCCATGACACATTCCTCGCAAAACTCTAGTTCGTTGAAGCTCTCACCCTCGATCATCTCCCGCTTCCGAAGAATATCCAAACTCCTCTCCTAGACATGACCCAATCTCAAATGCCACAACCATGTCGCATCCAAGTCACGAGGACTATCAACACCCACACAAGTCTCACCTCCTACGGTCACACCTTGAAGCAAATATATACCATGTGTCCTAGCACCCTTCATAACCACAAGTGCCCCCTTCGAAACACTCAAGCAATCCTTCTCGATAGTGATCTTGCATCAGAGAATCCAATTGCCCAAAAGATATAAGCGACTTCCTAAGTCCCGGAATATAGCGAACATTGGTGAGCGTGTGAACAACTCCATCAAACATCCTTATTTGCACGGAGCCGCTACCCATTGACTTGCAAATAGCACCATTTCCCATAGTAATTGCATTTCTCTCTTTGACCTCAAAGGACGAAAAACAATCTCTATTTGGCGTCATATGATACGATGCACCCGAATCAAGTACCCGTTCATTACCCGAAACACCCGTTGCTACCGCCGTCAACACATTCTCATCTACTTCACCGTCCCCACTCTCCACCGCCACGGATGAAGACGCTACTTCCTTCTTATCTTTGTCCGGACATTCATTCTTCCAATGTCCCGGTTTCTTGCAAATAAAGCACTTGCCATTTCTCTCTTTTGATTTACCTCTTCCACCGGGTTTTCTTGATTTAGAACGCCTCCGGTTTCCTTTCTTCACATTCTTTTCTTTCTCCATAAAAAACCCGTGACTACTACTAGCTCCACTACTACCCTCACTCATCTCCTTCATTTGATTTCTCAACTCCTCACTAAGAAGACCCGTCTTGACATCATCTAGAGTCAAGGTATCCCGGCCATAGATCAAACTATTTGAGAAACCCGTTTAGCGGTCCCGCAATGAACACAGTAATATCATCGCCTTTTGCTCTTCCTCAATCTTCAAATCAACGGCCTTCATCTTCATGAGAAAGTCATCAAAGGCATTCAAATGTGCCTTAAGCGAATTACTCTCCTTCATCTTAAAGGTAAAAAACGTTCGCAACAAGATCAAACGGTTATTGAGCGACTTCTTCATATAAAGTTCTTCCAACTTGTCCCAAATACCTTTAGCGGTAGTCTCACCACTAATTTCGGAGATCACTTTCTCCCCCATAGCAAGTTGAAGAGTAGTGTAAGCCCATTCCTCCATCTCCTCTCTCTCAACATCCGAGATATTACTTGACAATAAGTGAGTATCAAATACTACTCGGTGCACCCGATTCCGCCTAAGAACCGCTTTCATTTTCCATTGCCACTTCTCAAAGTCATTATCACCATTACACTTGTCAATAACCAATTGAGAACCCGACGCCGCATACGAACCCCGTACATATGGCGCCACACTATTCGGACTTCCGGTTGAAGGACTTACCGAGCTACTATATGTCTCCGGCATTTTCACAAACACCTAACAAGCACCAAAACAGCTCTGATACCAACTGTTGTAACTGTTGTGATTAATCCGATTCTAGACCACTTGAATCTGATATCTAAACCACAATGCGCTAGCGGAAGACTAGATTGTTGTTAGACTTGCAAAAACAACCAAAGAAATAACTCTAGTCACAAAATCAATATCAACCAATCACGAACAATCCAAATCTCAATCACAAGCAAGAAACTAATGACAAAGTAGCAAAAATAAATCACACAAGGATTTATAGTGGTTCCACTAACATCTTGTTAGTGTACATCCATTTTGGAGAGAGTATTTTATTACCACGATGAAAGGAATACAAGAGATTGATCCAATAATCACTATATTTCTATATAGAAAAGAGTTTGAGTAGAATATAATTGAAGAATTGGAATTAGGTTATAAACCCTAATTTTCCCTTGAGAATAAACCCTTGATCCCAAATCAAGTCTTCAAGCTCCTCCCACTAACACCTCAAAAAATAGCTTATATAGGGATATGCCAATTGCCCAAATTGCCCCCGTATCTTCACAAATCAACTTACAAGGTTTTTAGCCCGAAATAGCCCAATTCAATATTCAAACATCTGTCGTGGGAGGTGACAGACGTCTGTCCTTCCTAGGGAATTATTTGGGCTCCAGCTCAGACGCCTGTCGCATCCATGACAGACGTTTGTCCCCCTCTTAGGCGTCTGTCGTGGGGATGACAGACGTCTGTGGAAACTTTTAGGAAAATCTCCCTTGTAGTGCATACGACAGACGTCTGTCGCACTGTACATAGAACAGCTTACTCATTTCAGCTCATATTTTCCTCGTGCGAACTCTGATTTGCGAACGATTTTCTCCTATGCGAAGCTATCTTCGACCACTTCAATCTACCATATAGTATCGCATATTACAATAGGCATGTCATGATCTTTGCTTCCTAAGTTGTTATAACTGATTGTCATGAATCAAAGATTTCTACTGGGTCAAATGTTACAGTTTATGGAACTAACTCTTGCTTACTGTATACTCTCCCTTGGTACCTTCTTCCATCCACTCTGCAACAATAATTCGTCCCTGGTTATTCACAACTTATTAGAATGAAAGTCAATTAGCAGCTTTTGCAAATTTACAACAACACTTTATATTATAAATTTTTTAACACAAAGTATTTGGTTTTAATGGGTATTTGCAGACTAACAAATATCAATCGGTACAGAGCCAACAAAAAACAAAACAGAACTCAATATTTATATTGTTTTTTGTTCGCTAGTATATATACTACTTGTACGTTTAATAATAGTAGTCAAGCAGTGGATAAGTGTTCTTATCGACATTCAAAACCAGGTATTCAAACAAAAATAATTCAATTACATGCAGTAAAGAGGTCCCTTAGTGATGTATGAGCATTTATGCATATACAAATAAAACTACAAGATCAGAGTGATCAAATAAAAGCATGGACCTGTCATAACAAGAAACAAACTAGAAGAGACATAATCTGTAGGAAAACTTGGAAAATTAAGAAGAGAAATCACGACAAAAAATGATTTCCACGAGGAAAACACATGCATTTGTTTTAAGAATCAGCGCTGATGAGTCATGCTTGGACCACGTAGAATTAGGAAGTAAGTTATGGACTTTGCAAACAGATACAACTAGATGCTGCGAGACAAAGTCGAAAAATGCATAAAATTGCTCTTATATAGAAGCATTTTTTTCCATGGTTATCGTGTATGCCAAGGAATCAAAACCTGTAGCAACAACCCATATGTCTTACCACTTGAAACAGTGGCCATCGACAACTCTGGTATAGAACCAAAATAATATGCACTAGCTATTGGTACACATGACTACAACATAAAACACAGTTTAATATAACAATAAGAAGATATATCAAAAAGTCGAAGACATGGAGTCAGCATAAACAGCGTTGGTGTTATGTGGATATCAAAATGTGAATGGTAAACTCACTGCATGCCGAAGAAGTGTTAAATTCAGCAGTATGGGAAAATGATTACTCATAAACAACACATATATTGTCCTCAACGAACTGAAAGAGAAGGCACCCATTTATGGTACATTCGAGCACGAAACAAAAGCAATATCAAGCCCTACGGTATTCGGAAGGGCATCATATTTCTTGTTAATAAATAAATGATCAAATGAAGCAAGCAAAAATAGAATCAGACACAAGATTTAACGTGGAAAAAACCCTTTTTGGGAAAAAACCACGGGAGAAAGTCAAACTTGATTAATTAATTGATGGAGTTTTACAAGCTGCTTACATACAAACCATAGCAATCCAAATTTATATTCTACTTTCATGCAGCCAAATAAGGAGAGAAAGAGAAAATTAAGGATCTCCTTTATCCTTTAAATGAGGTTGCTGAAAATATCTCAATCATAAGAGAAAATTAAGGATCTCTTTTATCCTTTAAATGAGGTTGCTAAAAATATCTCAATCATGAGAGTAAATTAAGGATCTAGATAAGATCCTTTAGGTGACATCAGCTGGACCAATTCTAATGAGAATTTCGGATCACAAATTAACAATCTCCACCTTGAGACGAATTCTCATCTTGAAGTAAAAATGAACTACAAAAAAACGAACTCCTTCAACAAATAAATATTTGCCTTGCTCCAATAGTCCTTAAAGACTGTACTATAACACCAACCAAGCTTGAGCAAAGCTTAAACTTAGTAATTGGAACTGGCTTTGTCACCATATCAGCGGGATTGTCATGAGTACTTATCTTGCAAACTTTAACACCACCTTTAGCAATAACATCTCGGATGTAGTGATACCTAACATCTATATGTTTAGTTCTCTCATGAAACATTTGATCCTCTATAAGACATATAGCACTCTGGCTGTCAGAAAATATAGTAATGAAAGATGTATCCCCACAAAGCTCAAAAGTATAAACCTCTCAACCAAGTAGCTTCTTTACATGCTTCAGAAATAGTCATATACCCGGCCTCAGTAGTGGATAATGCTATGGTAGTTTGCAAGGTTGCCTTCCAACTCACAGCACAACCACCAATGGTGAAAACATAACCTGTTAATGATCTTCTTTTAACCAAATCACCGGCAAAGTCAGAATCCACATAACCAACAAGTTCATCTTTAGATTTACCAAACGGCAAACAAGCATTTGCAGTCCCATGAAGATATCTGAAAATCCATTGAACTGCTTTCCAATGTTCTCTTCCAGGATTGGCCATGAATCTACTGACAACACTCAAAGCATGTGATAAATCAGGACGCGCACAAACCATGACATACATAAGTGAACCAACTACACTAGAATAGGGAACTCGAGACATGTACTCAATATCCTCACCTAATTGTGGACACATGGCTGATGACAATTTGAAATGTGCAGCAAGAGGAGTACTTACAGGCTTGACATCAAGCATATTAAAACGGCGAAGCACTTTTCTAACATACCCACTTTGACTTAGTTATAATCTTCCAGAAGTTCTATCTCTTGTTATCTCCATGCCAAGAATCTTCTTAGCATCCCCCAAATCTTTCATTTCAAACTCTCTACTCAACTGCCTTTTCAAAATTTCAATTTCTGCCTTGTCTTTTGAAGCAATCAACATATCATCGACATAAAGTAGCAAATAAATGGCTGAATGTGTAGTAATTTTCAAATAGACACAACTGTCATAATTGGACCTTTTAAAACCTTGAGATAGCATAAAAGTGTCAATTCTTTTATACCACTGCCTAGGTGACTGTTTCAATCCGTAAAGAGATTTCTTTAATTTACAGACGAGATTTTCTTTTCCAGGCATGATAAAACCCTCAGGTTGATGCATATAAATATCCGCTTCTAATTCTCCATGTAACAATGCAGTTTTTACATTTAACTGTTGAAGCTCATAATCATGCATAGCAATAATACTGAGTAAAATGCGAATTGAGCTATGTTTCAAAATAGGGGAATAAACTTCATTATAGTCAATACCTGGAATCTAAATGTAACCTTTTGCAACTAATCTTGCTTTGTACCTTTTCTCATCGTTTGGAGAAACACCTTCTTTTCTCTTGAAAACCCATTTGCAACGAATAGGTTTCTTCTCTTTAGGCAACTTGATTAAGTCCCACGTGCCATTTCTTTCAAGTGACTTCATCTTATCATGCATAGCAGCCATCCATTTATCAGAATCACTAGAGATAACAGCCTCGGAATATGAAGAAGGCTCAGCAATACCTTCTATTTCTTCTGCTACAGCACACGCATAAGCAACAACATTTGCTTCCTCCATAAACCTTCTTACTGGTTTTGGGTTCTTTCTAGGTCTGCTTGTTGCAATAGATTGCTGCGGTGGTTGCATAATTGCTGGAGGATCCTCAATAATGGGTGCTTCATCCTGTCTCTCAATTTTTGCATTTGATGTAGCATCTGAATCAATAATATACTACACTTGGACATTTGATTTCTGCTTACTCTCAACAAGATCGTTAGTAGATGGAATATCATGTAACATAGCAGATTCATTAAACACAACATTTCTGCTAATTACAACCTTACTTGTTTCAGGATTCCATAATTTATAGCCTTTAACACCAGACTTATAACTAAGAAAAATGCATTTAACAGCTCTTGGCTCTAGCTTTCCATTATCAACATGAGCATAAGCAATGCATCCAAAAACTTTCAATTCAGAATAATTTGCTGGAGAACCAGACCATACCTCAAACGGAGTTTTCTTACCAATAGCAATAGAGGGAGAGCGGTTAATGAGATAACAGGCTGTGGAAGTAGCTTCAGCCCAAAAACGCCTATCCAATCCTGCGTTTGACAACATGCAGCGAGCCTTATAAATGATAGTCTTGTTCATACGTTCGGCAACCCCATTTTGCTGAGGAGTGTGAGATATGGTGTAGTGCCTAACAATGCCTTCAGCCTTGCAAAATGAATTAAATTCATCTGAACAAAACTTCATCCCATT
Organism: Allium sativum; assembly: GCA_030737875.1. Lineage (NCBI taxonomy): Eukaryota > Viridiplantae > Streptophyta > Magnoliopsida > Asparagales > Amaryllidaceae > Allium > Allium sativum. The sequence goes on from CM060926.1 coordinate 331,188,390, forward strand.
ATCAGTCCGAAGCTTCTTTACCTTCCTTTCAGTTTGTCTTTCAACCATAGTCTTCCACTCTTTGAAAACTGAAAAAGCTTCAGATTTATGTTTCAAAAAATAAGGCCAAACTCTTCTGGAATAGTCATCAATAATTGTCATCATGTAACAAGCACCGCCCATGGATGCTTTCCTAGACGATCCCCATAAATCTGAATGCACATAATCTAGAATGCCTTCTGTTTTATGAACTGAAGTGTTGAACTTCACTCTCTTATGCTTGCCAAAAATGCAATCCTCACGGAACTTCAGCTTGCCTGCGTTGTACCCGTCAAGAAGTCCTCTCTTGTTCAACTCTGACAGACCTAATTCACTCATATATCCAAGACGCATATGCCAAAGATTAGCAGTATCCCAATCAGAAATATTATTTGAGATAACAGGGGTAGCATTAACTGAAACAGTAGTGCCTTGAAGATAATAAAGGCCATTTGTTTGACTAAGATTTCCCTTCATTACAATAAGAGAACCATTTGTGACTTTCAGGATACCACCTCCACCTGAATATTTGTACCCTTTGTCATCAAGAGCACTTAAAGAAATCAGATTTCTCTTCATGTTGGGAATGAACCGAACATCTGTTAAAGTTCTGATTTCGCCATCAAACATCTTGATCTGAATAGAACCAATTCCTGCTACATTACATGCCGAATCATCACCCATCAAAACTGAGCCAACATCATTTGTGGGTTCTAAGGGTGTAAACCAATCTCTATTAGGACACATATGGAAAGTGCAAGTAGTGATAAGTATCCATTCATCCTTAATCTCAGCACATCCAGCAAACACAGTAACAACAAGCACCTCATTGTCAGAACTATCATTACGAGCACAATTGGCATTGACTTCGTCTTCTTTGTTATCCTCTGGTTTGTATGTGCCATTTCTCTTTTCCTTGTTCTGCAGCTTATAACATTCGGATATTTCATGTCCATCCCTCTTACAATATTTGCAAGACTTGTATTTGCCTTTAGATTTAGATCGACCTTTATAGGCATTGGAACTTTTACCTCGAGATCCATTATTTGATTTTTTCTCCTTTGTCCTGCCACGAACGGACAAGCTTTCGGCTTGAGAGCTTGATCCATTTGAAGACACCAGTTGTTTCATTTTCTCCTTGGCGTGCAAGGCTTCATAAACGTCATTTAGAGTGAGAGTATCATGACTATATAATATGATCTCTAAAATTTGAGTAAGAACTGGGCAAAGAACATAAAAGGATTAAACCCAAATCTTCATCATCATATCTGACTTCCATTGCAGCCAAGTCAGAAACTATCTCTTTAAAATCAGAAATATGGTCAAGCAAATTGCCTCCCTCTTGCAATTTGTGCAGAAACAGCTTTTGTTTGAGATGCATCTTACTTGTGAGATCCTTGGTTATGCAAATTGACTCCAGCTTCAGCCAAAGAGAAGCAGTTGTCTTCTCATTCAAAACTTCTTGTAAAATATTATTATGTAGATGGAGCTGAATTTGAGACAAAGCCTTCCGATCCCTTCTCTTCTCATCATCGGTCCATATTTCAAATCTCTTGTTTCCTAATCCATCCAATGCATCATCATAATCAGCTTGTGCGAGCAACGCCCGCATCTTCACTTTCCATAATGAGAATCGAGTGTTCCGATCCAATAGCGGAAGATCATACTTTAACAACGCCATGTTGAACGAACCAGCGCTCTGATACCACTGTTAATAAATAAATGATAAAATGAAGCAAGCAAAAATAGAATTAGACACAAGATTTAATGTGGAAAAAAACCCTTTTTGGGAAAAAATCATGGGAGAAGGTCAAACTTTATTAATTAATTGATGGAGTTTTCCAACCTGCTTACATACAAACCATAGCAATCCAAATTTATATTCTACTTTCATGCAGCCAAATAAGGAGAGAAAGAGAAAATTAAAGATCTCCTTTTTCCTTGAAATGAGGTTGTTGTAACACCCCACACCCGCTATGGTCACTCGCTAAGGGAATGCCATAACATCGGTGGAGTATTTTAAGTGAATATAGAATAGAAAAATTTCAACAAGACAGATATAAGTAATACTTGAAAATTTTTAAAACATCATTTCATTGCAGCGGAAAGTAAAACATGTTTGGTTACATCACAAAACCATAATAAGAGTCAAGTACAAAATATCCATCCTGATAAATAAAAGTACATAATCCCAATACATGAACTGATAGCCATAAAAGAAAGGGTAAGCTGAGCTCTACATCTATGGTCCAAGCTCCAAAAGAGAATAAAGCAGCCTGATCAAAGCCCACTCATACTGGGCCCACTCTGATAACCTGAGGGTTGGGAAAAAAAGATAAAAACAACGGGGTCAGACATAAGTCTGAGCGAGTCCTATAACTTTAACAATACAATCATTAAAGTAACCAGAGAAGACATAAGCTTGATATACGGTGTCGTCTGGGGATGAATGGCTACACTAAGCAGCTTGGTAGACTTAGGATAAACTAAGAAACGTAAAGACGCATCTACCCTTCCAAAGGTAAATTACTAAACTGCACCACACCAGTCATTCCTAACTTAAAGGTTGATCCCACCCATGGACTTATAAAATTAACTTAATAGTTCTCGCGTACCCCTAGGTGACTGAGTAGACGCCACAGGGCCCTACAATCCACTAGGTGTACACACTACTCCCCATTCGATCGGCTCCCTAATGTAGATACCCGTGCTGGCCCCACCGTGGGGTGTACCATTCCCCAACGTGGCAACCTGATAAAACTAACGGTGCACGGCTTATATCTACACGTTGCAACAACGTCTTATTTACCAGCCCGGGTCCACACACGCATATGAAACCCGTTGGTCATGCGTTGCCACCGCTAACCCATTTTGGCCTCTTATAGTCAAGCCCAATATGCGTGTCCCGTCACTCGACTAGAGTCGAGCCCACTAAGATACGTCTGGGATATTGGTTGAAATGGGCCCCCACAAGCTACCACCTAAGCTTGTTATTTCTAGTGAATCCCGCTTAACCCTTTAACCATGTCCACTTACATGTTATAAATTCTGGTTAAGTCATTAATCATATTTTAATTGCCATTCAAGGCACCCACTAGATTTCCACATGCCACCCAAAGCACTTACTTAACCATTTAACCATGTTTTAATTACATGTTCCACTTTGGTTAAGTATTCTAATCGTATTTTCTATTGCCACCCAAGGCCTCCACTTAAACCCTCATGTCCCTCTACATGCTAATATGGTTAAGTGTTTCTTAATTAATTAATTAAGGTCATGACCTCATAAAGACCTCTCACATTAGACCATCTTTTATGACTGCTGGATATGCCGGTTGGGTCCGGGCAGCCTTACGTCATAAAAAGGGTCTAACCTCGTGTCTTTACTTTAATCACGTATTTAATTTGTGCCTAAGACCTCTCACATTGGGCTAACATTTGTAGCAACTGGTTAAGCCGGTTGGGTCCGGGCAGTTTTACGCTACAACTGAGTCCAACCTCGTGTCTTAGTCGATTAATTACACCTAATTAATCACCCTCATAATTTATATTAATTATCCCTAATTAATTAATCATGTTTTCCAGAATATGGGTAGACCTAACTCAATAGGTAAATTCCCAACTCCGTAGTATGGGTAGACCTAACTCAATAGGTAAATTCCCAACTCCATAATATGGGTAGACCTAACTCAATAGGTAAATTCCCAATTATGTCCATTTAATTTATGTTACTCTTAAGCATACCCATTCCACATCATTTTATTAACATGCATATTAACCCCATCGTTCCCCACGTAATTCGTTCTCGTAACGTGACATAATAAAAGGGAAGATTCATCACAAATGTCATGGGTTTAACCAACATAGCTTATAACTTTATCATGGGTTCAAAAGGTGTCAACTTGCATAAATGAGCATACATTAAACCCAACTAGCATTTAACCCAAACTTGCATTATGCATGTCATAAAAAGAGACAAACTTGCATATGAACTTGCACATAAACTTGCATATGAACTTGCACATAAACTTGCATGTGAACTTGCACATAAACTTGCATGTGAACTTGCATAACATGTCATACATAGAGGCAAACTCGCATATGTTATGCATATCATAAAAAGAGACAAACTTGCATATGAACTTGCATCATAATAGGGTAAACATGCATATGTATGCATAGCATACAAAGGTGTCATCTTGCATATGTATGCATCTTATTTAGAAAAAGGGTAAACTTGCATGTCATAATGTATGCATAAAACCAAACACTTAACATGCATAAAATCAAATACTTAGCATGCATAAAATCAAATACTTAGCATGCATAAAATCAAATACTTAGCATGCATAAAATCAAATACTTAGCATGCATAAAACCAAACACTTAGCATGCATAAAATCAAATACTTAGCATGCATAAAACCCAATGCTTAGCATGCATGAAACCCAATGCTTAGCATGCATGAAACCCATCACTTAACTTGCATAAACCCACAAACTTAACTTGCATAAACATAGGGTTAACATTAAACATAGATTAGCAAACTAACATCATATCATATGACTTAAAACCCACAAATCCGCATACAAAACCGCATGATCTCATCATATCTCATCTACTTAATTTAGCAATTGGTTATTAAAGTGATAGAAACTCACCAAAACCAAGATTAGCAAACTTATGTAGTAGAACTAGTTGCTATACAAGAAGAAGATGATGATTAGAGGTTGATTAGCTTGCAACTTTCTTCATAAACTAGTGGAGGTTCCTCTCAAGTTTGATTTTGGCGGCATGGTGGCATCATTTCTATTTTTAGTATGAATTAGGGTAGTATTAGGGTGTATTTATAGATTAGGTGAGTGTTTTAGGCCCTTAGATTAACCCTAAATTAGATTAGGACCCTTAGATTTCGGAACCTTCCAGAAACCAGCCCTAAGACCAAGCCCAAACCCCAAACTGGTGCACCCAACCACAGAACTCTCTAGAAACTGTGCAGGTTTCCTGTCCCGACATGGGCGCACTTCCCAAGTGCGCCAGTGTATTTTTGTGCTGGCGCACTTCACAAGTGCGCCAGTGCATTTCTGGCCTGTTTCGGGTTTTTCTGCCTAACTTCGTTCGTCCATATCTCTTTCATACGTTACCCGTTTTACGCAAACTCGGACTCTATTTCGCGTATTTTTCTGAGACGAACGCAATGACGTAGCCCGTTTCCCCTGATTCTCACATCTGAGATTAATTATACTTTAATTACTAACCATTAGTGTTAATTGAAATTCGGGGTGTTACATTATCCCCTACTTAAAGGATTTCGTCCTCGAAATCTCTAAGTCACGAAGAACGTATCCTACCAACCAAACAACCATCTACTAAACCATCAACCACAAACAACCATTATCCTTAGAAACTTCTAATGATGTATGAACATATGCAGAAAGTGTGTGTATATGTTCGTATACTAATGCAAGATCAGGCGGTCTACTGATTCAGTCGACCTCCTTAATGCAAACCATGATAGTGCCATGCATCCAATATGTATGCGAAACCCTATTGACACATACAATTTCTATATGCGTGCACAACCATACACAAAAATGCATCATCCACATGATAACACAGCCATGATACATCCATCAATCTAACTACCACATCCATTTATGCGATATGCAACATGAAGTGACTGAGCCGATCTAGTGCCTAATGTGTGTGTATATGCATCCACGAGCAACCACTAGCAAACAATTGCATCCACATGCATCCATCAACCATAACATGTTTCAAACACATGTTTCAACCATAGGTTTTACCCTATCTAAAGGTCATAGGTACTAGCGAGAGGATATACTAAAGATAAGATAAGTACTAGACAAGCGATAAAGGAGAAGTTAAAAGACATACTCTCAAAAAGAAATGGGTACAAAGAACGCATCTTCGCTTCCGTCTCCCAAGTAGCATTGCTTTCGTCATCTCCCCATTGCACTTTAACTAGCTGAACTTCTCTGTTCCTCAACTTCCTAGTTTCTGACCCAAGGATGCGAGTAGGAGCTCGTCGAATCGTCGCATCACGCTCTACCTCTACATCTCTAAGCAAGCTCGGCTCTACGACCTCTGCGGTCTCATGTAAGCACTTCCTCAAATGTGATACATGGAATACATCATGAACACCACTAAGTCTGTCGGGCAACTCCACCCTATATGCCATCCGTCCAATCCTTTCCTTAATAGGAAACGGCCCAACAAACCTCAGTGCTAACTTCCCAACGGACCCAAAGCGAACAACATTTCTCAACGGAGATACTTTGACAAAAACCATGTCCCCAACCTCAAACTCAAGATCCGTCCTTCTCCGATCCGCATAAGATTTCTGTCTATCTTGCGCTGCCTTCATCCTTCTTCGAATCAAATCAATCTTCTCTGAAGTCTCTCTAACCATATCTGGCCCAAGCAAGATCTTATCCGTAGATTCCCACCAACATGTAGGAGATCGACAAGGCCTTCCATAAAGAGCTTCGAAAGGTGCCATGCCAATACTAGACTGAAAGCTGTTATTGTATGCGAACTCCACCAAAGGAAGATGTTCTTCCCATGTACCTCCAAAATCCAAGATACAAAGCCTCAAGAGATCTTCTAAGATACGGTTCACCCTCTCGGTCTGACCGTCCGTCTGAGGATGATATGCGGTGCTCAAACACAACTGAGTCCCTACCGCCTCTTGCAAACTTCTCCAAAACTCACTAGTGAAGATAGGATCTCGATCACTCACAATGCTGGATGGTACGCCATGCAATCTAACAATCTCTCTAACATAGACTGAAGAAGGCCATGGAGCGGTCCTCTTACTCTTCACGGGTATAAAATGGGCACTCTTGGTAAGTCTGTCTACCACAACCCAAATTCCTGTATTGCCCTTCCTCGATCTCGGTAACCCATCGATGAAATCCATCGAGACACTATCCCACTTCCATTGCGGAACTTCCAATGGGTGTAGCAACCCACCGGGTTTCCTTTGCTCCGCTTTAACTTGTTGGCACACTAAGCATCTAGCCACATACTCGGCCACATCTTTCTTCATACCGGCCCAGAAGAAAACTCTCTTCATGTCTTGGTACATCTTGTCCCTACCAGGATGAGTGGTCATCTTTGACCGATGTGCATCATCAAGTATAGCCTTCCTCAGACCCTCGTCTTGCGGTACACAAAGTCTACCGTCTCTACGCAACCACCCCTTACCATCTAGGGTGTACCTACTCAAATGGCTGGACGACTCCCCCCCTTATGAGCTTCTCTACTAACTCAACCAACTGTGGGTCGTCTCGCTGTGCCTCGCCAATCCGCCCCAAAAGAGTAGGCCTAACGTCCAAGGAGGCTAGCAAACCGGGTACAAAGTCAACGGAAGGTCTAAAGTCAATCATAGAATTAAACTCCAAGCTTCGCCATTCCACGAACAATGGACTCAAAGACAGCCTTTTTCTGCTCAAGGCGTCTGCCACCACGTTACCCTTGCCAGGGGTGTACGCTATCTCAAACTCATAGGATGCTAAGAATTCCATCCACCTTTGTTGTCTTAAGACAATGCGCTCAAAGAGTCTCCAACACTTCCCTAAGATGTAGGGCATGCTTTTCTCCACTTCTAGAGAAAATTAGGATATTCTCCCATGCAAAATCGTCACAACTATCCATCTCTCACGCAGACCACCTTAGTCGAACTCGACATCCCCCAAATGCAAGCCCCAAAGGCCTAAACCAATATCAGACAAACACCCAAGGGATACCTCCTTCGAATTCAGACGACCTACGTGAGATGATACTAGTAAAAACGGCTAAATAATTAAGCCCTTGTCCAACTCTGGATGTCCTTACCAGTCTCGCTCCAAAACCACCGTTTATCCCATAACTGGCTTTGCTCATCCTATTGAGCACATACGAAAACTTATTTCGCTCCTAGAAAAGACCAAGATGTCATCCACCAAGATCATCACGAACTTATTTAGGTACTCCCTGAACACCCTTCTCATCAAATCAACAAAGTATGCGGAGGCGTTCGTCTAACCAAATGGCATCACCAGCCACTCATAGAAACCACCCGGAGTTCTAAAGGCAGTCTTGTCTATGCTATCCTCAGCCACCCTCAACTGATGAAACCCCGTGGCTAAGTCCAACTGAGAAAATACTGAAGCGCCAACCAACTGATCGAAAAGATCATCAATCCTCGGCAATGGGTGCCTATTCTTCTTTGTGAGCTTGTTGAGTTCTCTATAGTCTACACAAAGTCTGAGGGACCCATCCGCCTTCGTAGCAAAAATTACTGGAGCACCCCACTCCGATATACTTCGTCTTATGAACCCCTTCTCAAGCAACTCCCCTACTTGCTTATGGAGTTCCCTCCTCTCGCGAGGAGCCATGTGGCGCACTGGTAAAGATACAGGTTTAGCATTATCCACCAGATATATTCGGAAGTCAATCTCCCGCTTCGGAGGTAAGCCCTTCACCTCCTCAAACACATCCGAGTATTCCCGGACCACTCTAACAGATTGCAAACTCTCGACCGAAGCGTCAAGCGATTCAAGATAACTTAGCATAACAGAATCCATGGGATTACAAGAGATCTCGAGAGTGTTACCCAAGCGGGTCATGAGCCTAACAACTCTCCCTTCAAAATCAAGAACGGCACCCCTACTGGATAACCAGTCCATGCCCAAAACTAACCCATAGCTCGTGAAGCCCAAAAAGCATCACATCTACTCTTAACGCTAAGTATAGCAACTTTCAAACCCAAACACTTCATGGAGCCCCAATTGGGTTTGAAACAACTAAGGGATCATCTACTAACTGGTGTCTAAGTGCAGTGACTCAACTAACAATGATGAGATAAACGAACTCGATGCGTCAGAATTAAATAAAGTTCGAATCGGATAATAAAGAAATCCAAATTCCAACCTAGACGGTCTATCCCCATTTGGTACCCTAGTCGTGAGGGAATACAACTACCCTCTAGGAGATTCCGTACCTTTCCCTTGCCTCTTTGGACAATCCTAATAAGGTGTCCTATTCCTCCCAAAAGGATAACTACTCGCCTTCTTCATCCCATTCTCCACTCGTAACCTCCCACCAATGAGGTTTCATCCTTCATTAACCAAACAACTATTTGAGCCTTCCTCCCTTCGTCTATCCAATAGATACTTACCAGTCCTCCTCCTTCTTGAACCAACTTCTAATCTGACTAACGTCTAAGTCCCTTGAAGTGGTTTTCCATTCTTATCTATCTTAGAAAGGTCATCTATACGCGGTGGGGAAATTCAAAACGAGAGAGGAAGAGATTCAAAACGGAGAATTCGAAAGATATAGATATGGCTATTGGGGATTATGCTTTTCTTTCAAAAACTTTTCTTTTAAAAGACATGTTTTTGAAAATACTCCTTTCAAAAATATTCATAGAAAATAGTTTTTCTAAAAATTTTATCTGTTCTGGTAACCTTAAGCTCTGATACCACGTGTAACACCCCACATCCGCTATGGTCACTCGCTAAGGGAATGCCATAACATCGGTGGAGTATATTAAGTGAATATAGAACCGAAAAATTTCAACAAGACAGATATAAGTAATACTTGAAAATTTTTAAAACATCATTTCATTGCAGCGGAAAGTAAAACATGTTTGGTTACATCACAAAACCATAATAAGAGTCAAGTACAAAATATCCATCCTGATAAATAAAAGTACATAATCCCAATACATGAACTGATAGCCATAAAAGAAAGGGTAAGTTGAGCTCTACATCTATGGTCCAAGCTCCAAAAGAGAATAAAGCAGCCTGATCAAAGCCCACTCGTACTGGGCCCACTCTGATAACCTGAGGGTTGGGAAAAAAAGATGAAAACAACGGGGTCAGACATAAGTCTGAGCGAGTCCTATAACTTTAACAATACAATCATTAAAGTAACCAGAGAAGACATAAGCTTGATATACGGTGTCGTCTGGGGATGAATGGCTACACTAAGCAGCTTGGTAGACTTAGGATAAACTAAGAAACGTAAAGACGCATCTACCCTTCCAAAGGTAAATTACTAAACTGCACCACACCAGTCATTCCTAACTTAAAGGTTGATCCCACCCATGGACTTATAAAATTAACTTAATAGTTCTCGCGTACCCCTAGGTGACCGAGTAGACGCCACAGGGCCCTACAATCCACTAGGTGTACACACTACTCCCCATTCGATCGGCTCCCTAACGTAGATACCCGTGCTGGCCCCACCGTGGGATGTACCATTCCCCAACGTGGCAACCTGATAAAACTAACGGTGCACGGCTTATATCTACACGATGCAACAACGTCTTATTTACCAGCCCGGGTCCACACACGCATATGAAACCCGTTGGTCATGCGTTGCCACCGCTAACTCATTTTGGCCTCTTATAGTCAAGCCCAATATGCGTGTCCCGTCACTCGACTAGAGTCGAGCCCACTAAGATATGTTTGGGATATTGGTTGAAATGGGCCCCCACAAGCTACCACCTAAGCTTGTTATTTCTAGTGAATCCCGCTTAACCCTTTAACCATGTCCACTTACATGTTATAAATTCTGGTTAAGTCATTAATCATATTTTAATTGCCATTCAAGGCACCCACTAGATTTCCACATGCCACCCAAAGCACTTACTTAACCCTTTAACCATGTTTTAATTACATGTTCCACTTTGGTTAAGTATTCTAATCGTATTTTCTATTGCCACCCAAGGCCTCCACTTAACCCCTCATGTCCCTCTACATGCTAATATGGTTAAGTGTTTCTTAATTAATTAATTAAGATCATGACCTCATAAAGACCTCTCACATTAGACTGTCTTTTATGACTGCTGGATATGCCGGTTGGGTCCGGGCAGCCTTACGTCATAAAAAGGGTCTAACCTCGTGTATTTACTTTAATCACGTATTTAATTTGTGCCTAAGACCTCTCACATTGGGCTAACATTTGTAGCAACTGGTTAAGCCGGTTGGGTCCGGGCAGTTTTACGCTACAACTGAGTCCAACCTCGTGTCTTAGTCGATTAATTACACCTAATTAATCACCCTCATAATTTATATTAATTATCCCTAATTAATTAATCATGTTTTCCAGAATATGGGTAGACCTAACTCAATAGGTAAATTCCCAACTCCGTAGTATGGGTAGACCTAACTCAATAGGTAAATTCCCAATACCATAATATGGGTAGACCTAACTCAATAGGTAAATTCCCAATTATGTCCATTTAATTTATGTTACTCTTAAGCATACCCATTACACATCATTTTATTAACATGCATATTAACCCCATCGTTCCCCACGTAATTCGTTCTCGTAACGTGACATAATAAAATGGAAGATTCATCACAAATGTCATGGGTTTAACCAACATAGCTTATAACTTTATCATGGGTTCAAAAGGTGTCAACTTGCATATATGAGCATACATTAAACCCAACTAGCATTTAACCCAAACTTGCATTATGCATGTCATAAAAAGAGACAAACTTGCATATGAACTTGCACATAAACTTGCATATGAACTTGCACATAAACTTGCATGTGAACTTGCACATAAACTTGCATGTGAACTTGCATAACATGTCATACATAGAGGCAAACTCGAATATGTTATGCATATCATAAAAAGAGACAAACTTGCATATGAACTTGCATCATAATAGGGTAAACATGCATATGTATGCATAGCATACAAAGGTGTCATCTTGCATATGTATGCATCTTATTTAGAAAAAGGGTAAACTTGCATGTCATAATGTATGCATAAAACCAAACACTTAGCATGCATAAAATCAAATACTTAGCATGCATAAAATCAAATACTTAGCATGCATAAAATCAAATACTTAGCATGCATAAAACCAAACACTTAGCATGCATAAAACCAAACACTTAGCATGCATAAAACCCAATGCTTAGCATGCATGAAACCCAATGCTTAGCATGCATGAAACCCAATGCTTAACATGCATGAAACCCATCACTTAACTTGCATAAACCCACATACTTAATTTGCATAAACATAGGGTTAACATTAAACATAGATTAGCAAACTAACATCATATCATATGACTTAAAACCCACAAATCCGCGTACAAAACCGCATGATCACATCATATCTCATCTACTTAATTTAGCAATTGGTTATTAAAGTGATAGAAACTCACCAAAACCAAGATTAGCAAACTTATGTAGTAGAACTAGTTGCTATACAAGAAGAAGATGATGATTAGATGTTGATTAGCTTGCAACTTTCTTCATAAACTAGTGGAGGTTCCTCTCAAGTTTGATTTTGGCGGCATGGTGGCATCATTTCTATTTTTAGTATGAATTAGGGTAGTATTAGGGTGTATTTATAGATTAGGTGAGTGTTTTAGGCCCTTAGATTAACCCTAAATTAGATTAGGACCCTTAGATTTCGGAACCTTCCAGAAACCAGCCCTAAGACCAAGCCCAAACCCCAAACTGGTGCACCCAACCACAGAACTCTCTAGAAACTGTGCAGGTTTCCTGTCCCGACATGGGCGCACTTCCCAAGTGCGCCAGTGTATTTTTGTGCTGGCGCACTTCACAAGTGCGCCAGTGCATTTCTGGCCTGTTTCGGGTTTTTCTGCCTAACTTCGTTCGTCCATATCTCTTTCATACGGTACCCGTTTTACGCAAACTCGGACTCTATTTCGCGTATTTTTCCGAGACGAACGCAATGACGCAGCCTGTTTCCCCTGATTCTCACATCTGAGATTAATTATACTTTAATTACTAACCATTAGTGTTAATTGAAATTCGGGGTGTTACATTTGCTGAAAATATCTCAATCATAAGAGAAAATTAAGGATCTCCTTTATCCTTTAAATGAGGTTGCTGAAAATATCTCAATAATGAGAGTAAATTAAGGATCTAAATAAGATCCTTTAGGTGACATCAGCTGGACCAATTCTAATGAGAAATTCGGATCACAAATTAACATTTCTCTTCACTGAAGAAAAGTGTGCAAACATGGAGAAAGTGCCCAGAGAAGGTAATAAAGGCTATCAAGAAAGACTGTAAACAGACTGCCCATGCAAGTGGTGGAACAGCAGCTGGTGTAGCATTCGCTAGCCTATGACTATGTTAAAATATGAACAACCAGGAGTGTCATCATGAAATTGCATGTCTAATACTTTCTGCCAGATTTGCTTTAAAATGCTTGATTTGCTTTAACAGGTGAAACGTTACCATCCACTTGGATAGTTGGTTTTAGCTATAACACCTGTTGTCCATTCTATTCAAAGCCGTACGGATTATTTATAATCATAAGTGTACAAATTATAAATTCTATCATAACGAAATGTGGTTAATTTCTTCGAAAACATTGCCAGCTAATTACTGCTATATAAGAAGTTTAATTTTACTTTTCATATAACACACCTTATATTCGTTAACTAATATCCCTGTTAATTACTAAAGATTTAAATGGATCTAAGTTGATCCTGCATATCGAATCAATATATGAAGTTAATACTATAACCCGATTAGGTGCACATGTCAAAAGTTAGAAGTTAGCATGGTGCCACATTATTTTCAATCTACTGGTATTTTGATTGTAGTAATTATTATTTAACAAATTAGATGTACTGAAAGGATGTTGGTAACTTAGTATAACTGAGCATAATATACAATCAGTGGAAGTTATAGTGATAACTACATAAAATATTCTAGCTAGAATTTACAAAAATAGCAAGATGGTGACAACATTGAAAAATGAGTTGGTACTTAATTTCACTTACCAGTGACAATCTACACTTCCCTGATATATTTATCATGAGTAATATATAGTTTGCAATCAATTCAAACCTATTGTTATCGGCTTAGCCGAATGTTCTAGATAGTTTGGGTACCCTGAAGGTGTGTATCAGATACCAGTTTGCAGCAAATACAAATTTTCCCTTTGCATCCAAGCATAATATAAAATTGCCCCTTCAATTCTTTATCAACCTGCAAAACAAAAGGAAGGATGAATGCCAAGTACTTCAACAGATACTAGTCTGCAACAAATGCATATTTCCCTTTATTATAGAGTATTAGGTTGATATATTAATTTTGCTTTACAATATTCTGATATTTTTATTTTACATTGCATTTTTAACAATTATTTTGTATGATTTTAATCACGTTTAACTTAAAAAAATCAATAACTTGGAGTGTATACTAATTTATCCAGGTGTAATCGCATATATATATATATATATATATTAAGGTGCTATTGTATCATAGTCTGAATAACCGTACATAATAAATTCAAACACAGATATTAGTTCATGCACACATGAACAATATTATATTACAAGTTTACAACTTGCTTTGAATGTATGTATGTACACGTATATATATTACATAAAAAGAATTAGTTTTTCGAATGTACGCCTTCAAGCATGTAAGTGTTGTGGAGAAATTTTGATTCAAGACCGCTTAAATCAAAAATCCCCAACGCCGCGTAAAACGAGATCGTGGTAATGGTGCAAAAACAACCAATCGAACAATCTCAATCTTATCCAAGCCAATCACAATCACCAAACAATGGAAATAATAGAGCAATAACGAGAAACTAAATCACACAGGGATTTACAGTGGTTCCACCGACGTCTTGTCAGTGTATGTCCACTTTGAGAGAGAAACCATTATTAATATCAATAGAAGAGTACAAGAGATTGATTACAATGATCAAATTTACTAGAAACTTTTGATTTTGTGGAGAAAGGAATTGAAGAAGATTAGGATTGCCTAAACCCTAATTAGAATAAACTTAGATCTAATCTCTTGATTTGTGATCCACCTCCTTTTTGATTCGATGTAGCTTATGTAGGCATAGAGAAGTATATGGAATTTCGCAAAATTTCCTCCAAAATATCCTCTAGATCTAAAATATTCTCCAGATCCAAAATATCCTCTAGATCCAAAATATTCTCTAGATCCAAAATATTCTCCAGATCCAAAATATTCTCCAGATCCAAAATATCCTCCAAATCCAAAATATCCTCTAGATCTAACACATAGTATCGCATACTTCAACACTCCACCTCGATACTATATCCGTCTACATCACCAACTCCAATGCACCCAAGCATTTCCTTCTATCTTCAATTAAGAAAGCTTGAATGTTTCCCCAATGAACTCCGGCATAGCCACCGCCCATTGCACTTCACTAACGAGTTCAGGCATAGCCCCCACTCATCAATGAAGTGTTGAAACATCCAACTCCTAAACCAGTCTTACCAAAAGACAATGTACTCAAGAGTGAAAACGAGTACTTACCATGAAGATAGAGCACCAAACTCTCACCGATACTCTTCTACATCCAAGTTTCTCTTTCAAATGTGCCACCCCATGGCACCTAGCATCTCTCCAAACGAATTAAGTTTGAGCAATGCTCGAACTTCCCAACCGGTAACGCCTTAGTGAACATGTCCGCCGCATTATCCTTTGTGTGCCCTTTCTAAAGGCATACTTGCTTGTCTTCGTCCATGGCTACTAGAAATGACTCCCTCACTTCAATATGCTTCGTCCGTGAGCTAAATGCCAAATTCTCAGCCAAGTGAATAGCGCTTTAGCTATCACATTGAACATCAACACTGTCATGTTCAAAACCCAAGTCACACAACAGTCACTTCAAATAGAGTGCTTCCTTTGCTGCCTCTACCACAACTATCAACTCCGCCTCCGTAGTGGATAAAGCAACTACGGTCTGCAATCTCGATCTCTAACTTATGGCTGTACCACTAAGAGTGAAGACATATCTAGAAGTTGATTTTCTTCGATCCCTATCACCAGCGTAGTCTGAATCACAGTATTCAACCAACATGAAATTCTTCTATTTACTACCCCAAAAACAAGGCCATGAGATGTTTTACCTTTCAAGTATCTCAAAATAAGCTTCGCTGCTTCCCAATGCGATTTCCCCGGATTAGCCATGAACCGACTAACCACCCCGACGGCATTTGCAATATCGGGTCTTGTACACACCATGGCATACATTAAACTTCCAACCGCACTAGCATATGACACATTTGCCATGTAAGCCTTGTCTTTCTCCTCGATAGGTGATCCCTTACTCGAAAGCTTTATATGCAAAGGTAAAGGTGTATTTGACACCTTTGCATCCTCCATGCTAAACCGACAAAGCACTTTCTTAATGTACTCCTTTTGAGTTAATTTCAACTCAAAATGCTTTCGATCTCATTCTATTTCCATGCCCAAAATTTTCTTTGCTTCTCCAAGGTCTTTCATCTCGAACTCCGCCTTTAATTTCTCTTTCAACTTGTTGATTTCTGCCTTGTCCTTAGAAGCAATAAGCATATCGTCCAGATACAAGAGTAAATACACCCAACAATCATTTCCTAACCTCTTGAAATAAATGCAAGCATCCTTGATGCTTCGATGGAAGCCACTTTCAAGCATGAAATGATCAAATCTCTTGTACCATTGTCTAGATGATTACTTCAAATCATATAGTGGTTTCTTCAACTTGCAAACTAGTTTTGACTTACCTTCTACAACAAACCCTTCTGGTTGCTCCATGTTGATGTCTTCATCCAAGTCTCCATGTAAGAAGGCGGTTTTCACATCTAGTTGCTCCAACTCCAAGTCGTAAATAACAACTATGGCAAGTAATATTCGGATAGAAGTATGCCTTACAACCAGTGCGAAGATCTCATCATACTCCTTTCCTTTCCTCTGTGCAAACCCCTTAGCCACTAGCCTAGCTTTGTATCTTCCATCGTCCTTCACCTTATATATCCATTTGCACCCAATAGAACGGTTTCCTTGAGGAAGTGGAACCAACTCCCAAATCCGGTTCTTCATCAATGATTGCATCTCTTCCTCCATGGCGCAAATCCACTTCGAGCTATTAATCGAATCCATATCGTCATCAAGGTCCATCGGCTCATCTTGGACTACATGAAGAGCATAGTCCAAATTCTCACAAAAGCAAAGATAGTTCCAATCACCATATCTTTCGGGTGGCCTTATAGCACGATGACCAACCCGAGTAGCAATATCATCACCCGGTCTTCCTTCAGCTCCACCTTGAACTGAATCTTCTCTAGGCTCGTGCACATCACCAACACTACTAGAGGAATCCTGTGGACTATATGATGTAACATCAACCGCATTCACCTCGCAAGAACCTCCAACAACTCCACTCTCTCTAGGCCTGAAAGTGGGAATAACTTCCTTCTCCTTTGATTCACCATGAACCAAATCCAGAACATCCGATGAGCCTTCATTATCCTTGAACATAGCCGACTCATCAAAAGTAACATGACGAGAAACTGAAACCTTCTTCGTTTTCGGATTCCAAATCCGATAGACTTTGACTCCATCCATATAACCAAGCAAAATCCCTTTGAAAGTTCTAGGTGAGAGCTTATCATTCCCCGGATCATGCACATAAGCAGGACTACCAAATACACGAAGATAACTCAAGTCAATGCTCTTCCCCTTCCACACTTCCTCCGGAATTTTGTTACCAATAGCCGAGCACGGAATTCGATTAATAATATGCACCGCGGTTGACCAAGCTTCGGCCCAAAATCCCTTAGACAAACCCGATGTCAATCTCAAGCATCGAGCTTTCTCTAATAGAGTTCGGTTCATTATCTCCGCCACTCCATTAGATTGCGGATCTCTCGGTGTAGTAAAATGCTTCCAAATACCATGATGCTTGTAAAAATTCATAAATTCTCCGGAAACATGCTCGCCGCCATTATCGGACCTAAGAACATTCAAAGTCTTTCCACTCTCATTTTCAACAAGAGGCTTCCATTCTTTGAATCTTGCAAATGCCTCCGACTTGGCCTTCATTACATACACCCAAACCTTTCGAGAAAAATCATCAATGAAAGAAATATAATATCTTGCTCCTCCCAAAGAAGCTACAGGTGCTGGTCCCCAAACATCCGTGTGCACATACTCAAGAATCCCTCTTGAATCATGTTTTCCTTCACCGAATGACACTCTAGTTTGCTTCTCCATGACACATTCCTCGCAAAACTCTAACTTGCTTAAACTCTCACCATCAATCATCTCCCTTCGACGAAGAACATCTAAACTCTTCTCCGAGACATGACCAAATCTCAAATGCCACGGCCGTGTCGCATCTATGCCACGAGAACTATCAACATTGACACAAGTTTCGTCTTCCATGGTCACTCCTTGAAGCAAATAGATACCATGAGTTCTAGCACCCTTCATAACCACAAGCGCACCCTTCGAAATCCTCAAGCTATCACTCTTAATGGTGATCTTGCAACCTAGAGAATCCAACTATCCCAAAGAGATAAGTGACTTCCGTAGTCCCAGAACATAGCGCACATTAGTGAGAGTACGAACCACTCCATCAAACATTCGAATTTGCACGGATCCAATGCCTTTCGACTTGCAAACTGCACCATTTCCCATAAAAATTGAATTTCCTTCTCGATCAACATAAGAAGAAAAACAATTCCTATTGGGCATCATGTGATATGAAGCCCCCGAATCAAGCACCCAATCGCTGCCCGAAACATCCGATGCTACAGTCGACAAAACATTTACGTCTTCCTCACCAACATCTCTCTCCACCGCAACTGATGAAGATGCTACTTCCTTCTTCCCCTTGTCTGGACAATCATTCTTCCAATGACCAGATTTCTTACATATAAAGCACTTGCCATTTATTTCCTTCGATTTTCCTCTTCCACCGGGCTTCTTAGACTTAGAACGCCCCTGGTTTTCCTTCTTCTCTGACTTTTCTTTCTCCGCAAATAAACCTTGACCATTACCAGCACCATTACTACCATCACTTAGCTCCTTCATCTGATCTCGCAGTTCCTCACTAAGAAGACCCGTCTTGACATCATTTAGAGTCAATGTATCCCAGCCATAGATCAAACTATTTGTGAACCCAGTATAGCGTTCAGGCAACGAACATAGAAATATCATCGCCTTCTGCTCCACCTCAATCTTCAAATCTATCGCCTTCATCTTCATTAGCAAATCATCAAACACATTTAAGTGCGCCTTTAGTGAAGTTCCTTCCTTCATCTTGTAGGTAAAGAAAGCTCGCAACAAGATCAATCGATTTGTGAGTGATTTCTTCATATACAACTCCTCCAACTTGTTCCAAATACCTTTAGCAATCGTCTCACCACTAATTTCGGAAATAACATTCTCCCCCATGGCAAGTTGAAGTGTAGTGAATGCCCACTCTTCCATTTCTTCTCTCTCTACATCTGAGATGTCTTCTGGCAATAAATGTGTATCAAACACCACCCGATGTACCCGATTCCGCCTAAGAACCGCTTTCATCTTCCATTGCCACTTTTCGAAATCATTATCGCCATTCCACTTGTCAATAATCAATTGTGAACCAGCAGCTGCATACGACCCACGTACATAAGGAGCTACACCACTTGGACCAACTGTTGATGGATTATTTGAACCTGATTCCGGCATTTCTACAACTATCTACCAACACTAATGCTCTGATACCAAATGTTGTGGAAAAATTTTGATTCAAGACCGCTTAAATCAAAAATCCCCAACGCCGCGGAAAACGAGATCGTGTTAATAGTGCAAAAACAACCAATCGAACAATCTCAATCTTATCCAAGCCAATCACAATTACCAAACAATGGAAATAATAGAGCAATAACGAGAAACTAAATCACATAGGGATTTATAGTGGTTCCACCGACGTCTTGTCAGTGTACGTCCACTTTGAGAGAGAAACCTTTATTAATATCAATAGAAGAGTACAAGAGATTGATTACAATGATCAAATTTACTAGAAAACTTTGATTTTGTGGAGAAAGGAATTGAAGAAGATTAGGATTGCCTAGACCATAATTAGAATAAACTTAGATCTAATCTCTTGATTTGTGATCCACCTCCTTTTGGATTCGATGTAGCTTATATAGGCATAGAGAAGTATATGGAAATTCCCAAAATTTCCTCCAAAATTTCCTCTAGATCCAAAATATTCTCCATATCCAAAATATCCTCTAGATCAAAAATATCCTCTAGATCCAAAATATTCTCTATATCCAAAATATCCTCCAGATCCAAAATATCCTCTAGATCTAACACATAGTATCGCATACTTCAACAGTAAGAAATAGAAGAAAGAAAAACATCTTGATTTTGTGGAGAAAGGAATTGAAGAAGATTAGGATTGCCTAAACCCTAATTAGAATAAACTTAGATCTAATCTCTTGATTTGTGATCCACCTCCTTTTGGATTCGATGTAGCTTATATAGGCATAGAGAAGTATATGGAAATTCCCAAAATTTCCTCCAAAATATCCTGTAGATCCTAAATATTCTCCAGATCCAAAATATCCTCTAGATCCAAAATATTCTCTAGATCCAAAATATTCTCCAGATCAAAATATTCTCTAGATCCAAAATATCCTCCAGATCCAAAATATCCTCTAGATCTAACACATAGTATCGCATACTTCAACAGTAAGAAATAGAAGAAAGAAAAACATCCATCAGAAACTAAATTAACAATTCAATTTGAAAACATGAACATTTAATTAATACAACATTTTATGCATTTTTTGTTTTTTTTAAAAAGAATGAAGTAATTAAGAAAATAAGTTAAAAAAAAAACAGAAAGAACATACCTTGTTTGTACTGTGTGCCAAGTGCACCATGTTGTGCATTCACATTTGCTGTCTTGCTGCACCACGCTTGACGCCATGGTACAACTTCCATTACTACGATTCAAATCTGGATGAAGATCAAACAAAATTAGTTCAACAACTTAAAAACAACCGAGACCAAACAAAATAATCAACTAATACGTTTTCAAACGAGATTCGCATTGCAAAATATTAAAGGTCAAACTTTAATCAACTCTAAACATAACAATTAGAACTGCCAATGACCGTGAGAAAACTCAATTATTTGACTATTTAACCAGACTATTTGACATACCATCTGACATGAGGACACGCAAATACTCGTACAGCTAACTACCTGTGCGCATAGCATGGATACTGCACTTATTGCAAATGATTGTACATTGGAAGTTTAGCTTTCTGGCGATTATCAAATGTTACATACGTAGAACAATAGTTGTTTTCTTCCTCAATAATACACGTTTTTTAATTTGATTCTGATGGTCGAGGTTTTATCTCTAAAGCTAAAACTTAAATTCTCTTTTTATCTTTATTTCGATTGAAAACAGTAAAAATTGTTATTGTAGATAGTAATAAGTACACTGGTATTATCTATCACTTATCTGCTTGGATTGAAGGAGAGAGTAACTCTAAAAGCTCGGAGAACAATAACAAAGAGATATTTGGTATGAAGAGAAGCTTCGAGAGGATGGAGAGTTCAGATCTCAAAGACTTAAACTCTACAACTCACGTCGAGTCTCTAGATCTGCCTTTGAGGAAGCAAAAGATGCATCTGAGACACAAAGAAGTTAAGCGGAAGCTGGATTCAAGCAATCAAAGCAAGGATATCAACGAAGAAATGGTGTGGAAGCCGCCTTGATGTCAATGATGTTTGTTTTCCTCAGTGATGTCGCCATTACTGAGTTTTCTTTGAGTTGCTAGTGGTTTGTGTCGGTTAGGGTTTGATAACCCGTCGAGCTTTGTTTTGTTGTTTTCTTTTGGGCCGTGGGCCTTATCTCTTTTTAGCCTGTTTCAAAAAAAAAAAGTACACTGGTATTGATTATTTCATTGGTTTTTCTCAACAACTTATATTTCAATCGAATTTCGAACCGAAATTATTTAGAGTCAAATCATAAGTAGACATATTCGATTTGGAATAAAATACAACACACATAAAGTAGGATTTTAAATTTTGACAAGAATGATAGATATTACAAACTACAAAATCTGATTAACCAAATAAATACGTTCCAATAACCTTTAAAAGAAACAAAACAGAAGCCACGGTTAGTTAAGAAAATTATGAACGTTTATATAATCGTATTTTTATTTTATTCGTATAAGGGGGAAATCACAATATTATAATAATGGAATGAGCCTTATACATGCACTACACCATGCTGCGTACCATAATGTCCGTGATTGAATGAAGCTAAGACTGAATAGATTTTACTCTGCAATGGGACTTCAACAGATTATTAGTTAAATTTAGCTGTAAATCCACGAAAGAACTGAAAGTTGATTCTAAAATCAAGCAGCTAAACAATTAATTAGTTTGCATATTGTAAACATGGTTTGTAACCAAGCAGACAAACCAAGGCATATAAAATAGTGAGATGTTTTAAACTACAGTTATAACCATCAGATCTCGAAAATATCGTCTGTGATCTTTTCCGATATTTCATTTTGGGCTCTTCCCGAAACGAAATCACAAATCTCACTGTAAGTCTCCTTTGGAATATATCGCCCGAGATATTATGATATCGAATGATATATCGACCGAGACGACATACTGGAATCAGGGCCGGCCTAGGGGGAAGCCCACCAAGCCCATGGGCTGGGGCAACACCAGGCCTAGGGCAACCAAAAAAATTTGCAGCCCAAGAAAAAAAATGCCCAGCCCAGCAATTGTTTGCTAATTGTTTGGGTAAATTGATCTGCTAAATGTTCGACTGAATTGTCCCCTATCCAAGATTCGTTTTAATCCTTTTCGATCCAGTAACCTAGTGGAGCAAATCAGAATATTCATGTCCAATTCCATTGGGAACCTAATATTTATATTTATTGCAAAGTATTCGGTCGCACATGTAAAAAAATGAGTTGCTTGGTGAAAATAAATGATAAGTAAAAAAAGCAAAGGCTAATGATATTCTTGTAAATGTTGAAGGGAAGTATGTTGTTAGGAAAGCAAATTTTGGGAAATATAATGCTGGCATTGAAAAGAAGAAATTTTGAAAAAAGGTAGTTAATAAGAAAAATAATTTTAGCGCTAATGTTAACGCATCAATAGCTCAAGGGAAATTTATAACCATATTGAATGATAAGGTGAATCGTGTTTGTAATTCTGCTTTAGCAATTGGTCAATTATCTTCTGATTGCAGTAATAAATCAGTGTTGTCGAGCAATAAAAATTTTAGCTTTTGATTTTTTTGAAGAATGCAAATTTCTTGTAGGAAGCGAGATGAATGCATAATGTATCAATCAAAAGAAAAATTCATGGAAAAATGCAGTGAATGCAGTTGCACATTTGTGTGGAATAGATGATATTATAGTACATGGAATAATTTGAGTTATTGCTACTGAGAATGTAAGTAACATCAACATTGTTATGTATTCAAACTGGACTGATGAAGCAATCAATGACAAAACTGGAATGAATATTGTAAACAAATCAAACATCTAATCTAATAGAATGAAACTGATATTAGATGGTGTCATGAGGTCGCCATAACCATGAATTTTCCAAGATAAAAACTTAAGTCAAATTCAATCAAACACCCAATCAAGCAGTCATTTGGAAGTACATTTTTTCTATTTGAACCATCTTCCTTATCTTGCAAGTCGAACTTAGGACAAAACCTTCTCATTGTTGCCTACTTCATGTAGTGTATTTTAAATGAAAGTCTTTTATGTTATCTAATGCTAAATATTAAAAATATATCATAATTTTATATGGCGGTGGGCAACAAAATTCGAATGTGGCTTGGGCAACGAATTCTTTGGGCCGGCACTGACTGGAATATCGTTCGAGATCTTGTTTTTTGGGTTAAATTTTAAATCCGTTACTGAATCAGAACAATAATTAAAACACTCAAATCAAGCCATGATAATATCATACTATTTAACATTTCGCATGTTAAATGACCATATCATATATTCATATATGTACTACAATGCTTATGATTTTCATATTCATCTTTTTTTTATATACATTTTACCTATGATTTTTTTTTTATGTCCTACTTATACTAAACTTTTTAATGTTGTGGACTATTTTTATGTTTTATGTCTAACAATAACTCATGTTCATGGATCATATGTTGTAAACAATATTCTATTTTCATTGTGTCATATTTCTATATTAAGCATATTACGATTTAAAGTATGAATGATCTTTAGTAAATTAACAATAATGAAATGATTTTGCATTCCTAGTTTAAGTTTCTATATTTATAATAATACTCATAAAAATCATTATGTAAGACAAAAAAATCATTATGTAAGAATATCATTTTTTAGCATATAATGTACTCCGAGATTGTTCTGATATGAACTTTCAGACTCGAGATGGAAATCAGAGACGAACACCCGAGTTGGACTCATCTCATCCGCGATCTCCCCCGATACGAGATCAAGTCTTTAGAATCACCGAGACGAAACGCGACGGATATCCGAGATTTAAAACCTTGGTTATAACCATACAGTTTATAAGGCTGAGTTGGGAAATATGTTTTGTTCTAACTCTCAAAAAATCATATCACCTTATAGTGTATTGCAAATATGAGGATCATTGTTTATACATTTACTAATAGTCTCTGTGCAGATAAGCATTCTCGTCAACAGTTCAAAGAAATATTCAGACAAAATCTATTTGCAGCTGTTTTAGGTCAATAAGTACGTATGTCTAATAATTTTAGACATTTTATCAGCTAACAGACTTATATATTCTGGCCCAATCATTAATATTTCTATGACTTGGAAGCCTGGTACAATTACAGACTAAGACAACCAGAAAATCGATATTTGACATAAAGATAAAGGAAAATATTCGGTTTAACATTAAAAAGAAAACAAAACTGATTAGCAACTAAGAGCAAATATAAATGTTTGATAACATTACTATTCTTACACACTAATATAAACTACAAAATCCTACGAAGCAAATGCAAACATTTCAAGAATTATAACAAGAAATTACATAAACAAACCGCAACTACTTAAGACAAGACAACTAAGAAATGTAAGTTGATGCAAGTTTATCTGGTTTCCACAGGAAAGAAACGCATACTGGAATTGTGTAAAGAGACTCATGCACAACGCAGTATGTATTTTGAAATATGAATCATACGACACCAACAAAAAGACGAAAACATACTAAACCATTTATATGTTGCATATCATAATCAACTATATATAACCATTGTTATTACGGCGCTCGACTGGTCGTCGATTTGTCGACATTGGAGCATCGACTGGAAGAGTCGAGTTGTCATTAATCGAGCTTGAACCCTAAATCATGAAGTCGAAGTGGAACCCTAAATCACGTAGTCGAAGTCGAAATCTCGAACTTGAACCCTAACCCAAATCACAAAGTAAAATCTACCCCAAATCACGAAGTCAAAATCGAAAGTACGAACTTGAACCCTAGATCATGAAGTCGAAGTCGAAGTCGAACTTTTTTTATCAGTATTAACCCCAAGTCGAACTCTAGTTGTTTACCATAAACTGCAATTTTCTATTAATACACTACAAAGCTATATATATTTATTTATTTAATTATGTATTAATATGTATATATTTATTTATTTATCGACTGGTCTATCACTAGTCTGATTAGTCAACTAGTTGGACCTCCAGGGCCGGCCTAGGGGGAAGCCCACCAAGCCCATGGGTTGGGGCAACACCAGGCCTAGGGCAACCAAAAAAATTTGCAGCCCAAGAAAAAAATGCCCAGCCCAGCAATTGTTTGCTAATTGTTTGGGTAAATTGATCTGCTAAATGTTCGACTGAATTGTCCCCTATCCAAGATTCGTTTTAATCCTTTTCGATCCAGTAACCTAGTGGAGCAAATCAGAATATTCATGTCCAATTCCATTGGGAACCTAATATTTATATTTATTGCAAAGTATTCGGTCGCACATGTAAAAAAATGAGTTGCTTGGTGAAAATTAATGATAAGTAAAAAAAGCAAAGGCTAATGATATTCTTGTAAATGTTGAAGGGAAGTATGTTGTTAGGAAAGCAAATTTTGGGAAATATAATGCTGGCATTGAAAAGAAGAAATTTTGAAAAAAGGTAGTTAATAAGAAAAATAATTTTAGCGCTAATGTTAACGCATCAATAGCTCAAGGGAAATTTATAACCATATTGAATGATAAGGTGAATCGTGTTTGTAATTCTGCTTTAGCAATTGGTCAATTATCTTCAGATTGCAGTAATAAATCAGTGTTGTCGAGCAATAAAAATTTTAGCTTTTGATTTTTTTGAAGAATGCAAATTTCTTGTAGGAAGCGAGATGAATGCATAATGTATCAATCAAAAGCAAAATTCATGGAAAAATGCAGTGAATGCAGTTGCACATTTGTGTGGAATAGATGATATTATAGTACATGGAATAATTTGAGTTATTGCTACGGAGAATGTAAGTAACATCAACATTGTTATGTATTCAAACTGGACTGATGAAGCAATCAATGACAAAACTGGAATGAATATTGTAAACAAATCAAACATCTAATCTAATAGAATGAAACTGATATTAGATGGTGTCATGAGGTCGCCATAACCATGAATTTTCCAAGATAAAAACTTAAGTCAAATTCAATCAAACACCCAATCAAGCAGTCATTTGGAAGTACATTTTTTCTATTTGAACCATCTTCCTTATCTAGCAAGTCGAACTTAGGACAAAACCTTCTCATTGTTGCCTACTTCATGTAGTGTATTTTAAATGAAAGTCTTTTATGTTATCTAATGCTAAATATTAAAAATATATCATAATTTTATATGGCGGTGGGCAACAAAATTCGAATGTGGCTTGGGCAACGAATTCTTTGGGCCGGCACTGTGGACCTCTATCGACTCGATTTGACTTGCCGCTGTAACAACCATGCATATAACATTCAAATATAGAACCTATTGCAGATGATGATGTTTCATACATACAAGACCGCAGCATAAAATACATTTGCAATAAGCTAGAAGTAGATACATTGGCTAAAGAAAATTTGATGAACCAAAATTGATGGAACATTTATCTTCGAAAGTAACATCGATGCTGAGTTTGTTATTTGCCCAAGTATTGATAAACGTGAATAGTAACTTCAGTGGATGCGGAGGAACTAAATTTAGCAATCAAAGACAACATTTATATATTAGCATTGTAGAACTTGCCCTTAATGAATTGAAAGACAAAGCACCAAGTGATGGTAATTCTGAGCATGAAACAAAGAGTGTATTAGGTGTGCAAGAGTATTTGGGAGGGCATGATGTTTCCTTTCACGGACAAGTGTAGGAACATGCACAAAATGTAAGAGAAGGCGAGGAAGGCAGTCACGAAAGAACGTAGAAATAGCGCTCGTATAAGCGATGGATCTGCAGCTTCTGGATGCTGTATTTGGTGTGATAACGTCAAAATATAAATCATATTACGCATTTATGGAACTCGGGAAACTGTGATATGCTGTGTTTGATTGGGTCTCAGACGTAATTTGTGTTCTTTTCTGTACATTTAAGAATAAGAGTTGAGAGGTTGCCCATCACTCAGATTGTTGTTTCTATGATGTCCTATGTTTATTCACACAATTCAGACATTCATCATTAGAAATTTCTTAATTATATCATAAGAAGTAACAATCGTGAGAAATACTGCATATGTATGCAAGATATGTTGTAACAAAAAAAAAAAAAAAAATCATGGTAAATTTTCTAAAATGCTCCACTAACTGATAATCGATTGTATCTTTTTAACCAAATATGCTACCTGTTAGTATTAGAATATATAAAGTGTGATGCTAAGGGCACCCCTATATGTTCTTTCTCATACCGCAATTAAAAAAATAAAACTTATTAACCACTAACTGATAATCGATTGTATCTTTTTAACCAAATATGCTTCCTGTTAGTATTAGAATATATAAATTGTGATGCTAAGGAGACCTCAATATGTTCTTCCTAATACCGCAATTAAAAAAATAAATCTTATTAAATTTTGTTTGCTTTCTAATATCACACTACTCTCCATTCCAATCTCTCGCTCAATCATTATTTACCGAACTAATCACGTACTAAGCTAATCTAAAAACTCTAATATCTCGTAATCGATGTCTTCTTCGCATCTCTCGCGGGAAAATTCAAATTCGTACGATAATTTCTCAATTGTTTGATGATCTGAAAACTCCAATCTCGCACTTTGCTTAATTTAAACCTTATTCATGGCTTTTGTATATTACTCGGCATTGTGGCGTGGAATTCGTTGATCGGTTATAGATCTAGGGTTTAACTCGTTGATCAGTTTTAGAAATGAGGACGAGCGAATATCAAGCGAAATAGAAACAAGGTAAAACAGTGTGGTAGTCCCTATTTTTTAAGTGTGTAGTATTGAGAAGAGTGTAATACTAATTCTTATGGTATTTTTTAGTCGCGGTATTAGGAATAACATATTGAATTGCCCTTAGCACCACACTATATAAATTCATTTTTTATGGTTCATCTTGCTGCCCTTTCAGTACCTAACATTTATATTACCCCATGGAAACTTAAATTCCTAATGCAATCACTAAAGAAACACACCAAATATGCTTCCTGTTAGTATTAGAATATATAAATCCATTTTTTATACTACGCTTGTTGCCCTTGTAGTACCTAACATTTATATTACCCCATGGAAATTTAAATTCCTAATGCAACCACTAAAGAAACACAAATTCCTAATGCAATCGCTGAAGAAACATAAATTCTACAAAAGTAAGAGTACCTAAAGAAATTTTAGCCTAATATTTTCAAATGCAAGGCCATTCTGCCGATTTTTTATCAAAACAAATTATTTTGAACGCGTTTAGCAGTTTCTGCATAATTACATTGATGCACCAGAGAATTGCCCATTGCTCCCATGCAAAGGCACAAACGTTAGTTCCTTCAATATAATTTTGTATTGGTACAACTGCCAACTGCATTCAAAATAATCTGACTGAGATATCAGAAGTAGGTTGTACTTGCAAATAGTTTGATATGAGATCTACTTTTGCTAATGACCAATTTTGCTAATAGTTTTAGAAACCAGTTTAAACTGAATGTTGGTCCAGGAAATGATGGTGCATGGAAAGGAAGGGAACCTTGATTTACTTGAGTATGTTGTATGTGTTGTGCTTTGTGACATGAAATCACATATGTTGAAAAAGACGAGGCGTGAATGTGCTTGGCGATAGAGGAGACGGAGCAGCGGCAGAAAGAAGGCAAGAAAAAGCAGTTTTGTGCTATGTTTCAGCACAGACGTCTGAGGAATCTTGGTCAGACGTCTGTGCCTACAGGGTTTTGAAACCCGAGAGTGTGGACAGACGTCTGACCAATCTGGGTCAGACGTCTGACCTGTCAGGGTTTGGAACCCGAGAGCATGGACAGACGTCTGATACATATTGGTCAGACGTCTGAGCGGGTTTTTCTGCGGTTTTGACTTGGTATTTCTGTGACTTATTCTGCAAGTAATGAAGGGGCAAATTGGGTATTTGCCTAGGCCTTCTATTCTCCTATAAAAACAACATCTAGGGTTGGATTAAACGGATGGGATTGAGACCGAATTAATTAATCCAAGGGTTTGCCGTCGTTCTTCATTGCTCTCCTTCTCCAACAAGAGTTGTAGTCATCTAGATATTCTTTCCCTTTCTCAATAAGCTTATTGATTCTTGTAGTTTGTTTATTGTTGGTTGTTGAGCCAGTGAGTGTAAACAAAAAAATTTCATTTTGAGAATCAATAAAGAGGGTGGTTGGGTGGAATATTTTGTGTTTGCGCATGTGATTTCATATCTGTGTTTGTTTCCATAGAAATTATCTTTAAGTAGTTGGGTGAAGAAGATCCTGGACGTTTCCGCAAAGGCGCAGTTTTTCACAACAGTTGGTATCAGAGCTAGATCATCGCAAAACTTAGAGTGATTTTAGATTGGAAAAATCAATTTTTTTTTTATGAAGGATATGATGGCGTTTTCGAAGATGACTGTTTTTGACGGAAGAAATTGGGGGATTTGGAAGCCTAAGATGGAGGATGTGCTTTACCTCAATGATCTTCATGATCCGATTATTGGAAATGCGGAGAAGCCCTCAGGTGTGGATGAGGGAAAGTGGAAGAAGATGGATAAGAAGGCTATTGCCTTGATTCGGCAGTACCTTGATGATTCGGTATTTCATCATGTGGCTACTTGTGAATCCGCGAAGGATTTGTGGGACAAGTTGGTATCTTTGTATGAGTCAAGGAGTGCTACAAGTAAGGCTTTTCTGGTTCAGAAGCTTGTTCAGCTGAGATTGGATTTGAAGAAGTCTGTTGCATGACACCTGAATGAATTTCAAGATGTGATCAATCAATTGGCAAATCTGAAGGTCAATTTTGATGATGAGTTGCAGACTCTTTTGCTGATGAGTCCGCTTTCAGAAAGTTGGGAGACTTTGGTTGTTTCTTTGAGTAACTCCAATGCTGGTGGAGCCATCTCTTTGGAAACTGTTCGAAGCAGCCTTTTGAATGAGGAACTAAGGAGAAAAGGGTTGGGTTTTAAATCAGTTCAAGGTGAAGCCATGGTAGCAAAGGACTCGGGGAAAGATACAAGAGGGAAGAAGAAAGGGGCTAATGGTAAAGGTGCTTGTTATTATTGTGGTAAGCAAGGTCACATACGCAAGAATTGTTATGCTTATCAGAGGGATAAGAAGAAGGCAGCGGATGGTGATGGAGGTAATGAGGCACAGGCAGATATTGCTGCAAGTTCCATTAGCGATGCTTTGAGTGATGTCTTGTTTAGCGAAGTTAATCCTTGGAAGATGGATTCAAGAGCCAGTTTTCACATTTGTAAGGATGTGAAGTGTTTTTCTTCTTATGAGAAGGATGTCGACGTGATTAGAACAACCAATGGAGTAGAGCTACCAGTTTGTGGTATTGGATCTATCCAGTTTCGTATGCATGATGGTGTGATAAGGGAAGTCTCTGGAGTTAGACATGTGCCCGCTAGTTCGCATAACCTCATTTCTCTCGGTCAGTTAGATCGTCGTGGTTGCACTTAAGATACTCGAGGTGGAGTTTTGAGAGTAAGGAAGGGTGGTCGTGTTGTGATGAGAGGTGTCTTGGAGGCGGGAAACCTGTATAGATTGGTTGGTTCTGTGGTCGACAGTGGAAGGCGAGTGACGGTTGAAGAACCTAGTCCACAACATGGTGGAGAGGTTAATTTGGTCACTGCTGATGTGCTAGATAGGGGTCTTCATGTTGATGATGCTCAAGGGATCCGGGGTGATCAAGGAAGGAGCTTAGATCAAGTGGTAGACAGGTGTCGATGCAGAAAATCCACAAGGTGGAGATCCTTGTGGTATTACAAGCACTTTTAGACCGTTAGTATTACATGGTGCATCTCGAGGGGAAGATCCATCTTTGGCAGGCGGTGGATTGTGTTTGTAATGGTTTTAATTGAGAGAAGGTGTCGTTGAAAGAGCTAGATGACTTGTGTGTTGGAAGTTCGTTTGATGTGATGCGATTTCATATCAAGGTGGAGTGTTGTGATTTGTGACATGAAATCACATATGTTGAAAAAGACGAGGCGTGGATGTGCTTGGCAATAGAGGAGATGGAGCAACGACAGAAAGAAGGCAAGGAGGAGCAGTTTTGTGCTATGTTTCAGCACAGACGTCTGAGGGATCTTGGTCAGACGTCTATGCCTACAGGGTTTTGAAACCCAAGAGTGTGGACAGACATCTGACCAGACGTCTGACCTGTCAGGGTTTGGAACCCGAGAGCATGGACAGACGTCTGACACATACTGGTCAGACGTCTGAGCGGGGTTTTCAGCGATTTTGACTTGGTCTTTCTGTGACTTATTCTGCAAGTAATGAAGGGGCAAATTGGTTATTTTCCTAGGCCTTCTATTCTCCTATAAAAGCAGCATCTAGGATTGGATTAAACGGATGGATTGAGACCGAATTAATTAATCCAAGGGTTAGCCGTCATTCTTCATTGCTCTCCTTCTCCAACAAGAGTTGTAGTCATCTAGATATTCTTTCCCTTTCTTAATAAGGTTTTTGATTCTTGTAGTTTGTTTATTGTTGGTTGTTGAACCAGTGAGTGTTAAAAAAAAATTCGTTTTGAGAATCAATAAAGAGGGTGGTTGGGTGGAATATTTTGTGTTTGCGCGTGTGATTTCATATCTGTGTTTGTTTCCATAGAAATCATCTTTAAGTAATTTGGTGAAGAAGATCCTGGACGCTTCCGCAAAGGCACAGTTTTTCACAACAGTATGGACATTGTTTATATGGTCAACCCCTGCTCCATTTTTCAGCGAAACATGTGTATAATAGTGTATATAACTACACCTAAAAAAATAGGCTTTATAAATTGAATCATAAATATTCAACTAGTACAAAACCTATTAAACCTTTATTACTAGCATGCAGTCTTCCTTGAGGGAAGTATCTAAATAATGTTCATTGAATGCTAAAAATGTTAATTATTCTACAAAGAAAGAAAAGAGTGATTGACTGTATGCAAAAATATATTATGGCTTACTTTTTTTTTGACTTAAATTTAATGTCAAATTTTCTACAAAGAAAGAAAATGAGCGCATGGAAATTAGCAATTCATGTACCAAAACCTTGAGTTTAGGTTAGTTTGGGGAGAGTTATGATTACAGGATTATTGAATAGGGACCTTAGGCGTAGTGTTGACCTTTGATATACATACTACTTGTACTATCATCATTATCACCTTTGTTATTATTTTTGTTGTTGTTATTATTACTATTATTATTAAATTGATTACTTTACTTTACTTTACTTTGTCTTTATTTATGTTTTCACCTTTTAATCTCTGGTTATTATATTTATCTTTAAATTGATCTTTGTCATTTGGTTTTCGTTTTCATCTTTCGGCAACCAAACTTATTTGAGATTAATGGCTTAGTTGTTGCTGTAAAGTACCACTACAACAAAAAACACATTTCGCAACAGGCGATATCTGTTGGGAGTAGACCTATTGCAACAGACCTGCGCCTGTTGGTATAGCCGAAGTTGCGAAAAGTCCGCAACATTTTCTGCCTATTGCAATAAGATGTTGCGGTATACCTTTTGCGGTTGCAACATATCATTTTGTTGCAATAGATCCATAAATCCTTTTTTTTTTACAGCTTATAGATATTACATATTAAATGTATTCATTTCAGTAATAGTGTATATCACAAAATGAAATAAACAAATAAAATTTTTATTTTAACAAAGTTTTAATAGTACAAACAATTACAACAAAAATTTCTACAATTTTCATACACCATTCATGTATAACAAATTCTTCTCTCACAGAACACATTTTTTCGAATAGAGTATTTTCTAATCATATTTCTACTCTATCATACATATACTATAACAAGAGAACAAATATCATGCACCAATCAAGCATCATGCTCCTCCTAAGTAGCTTGTGTTGCTGCATTGGAAGCATCTGAAACTGTGCTAATCTCCTTCAGTCTCTTTTTCATCTCATCGAGCTCCTGCATCTTGGTGACGTCATTGCCAGGATGGTTCGCCATGTCTACATCAGTGCCCATGTATGTAAGTCTCTTCCGGGATTTCACCACCATACACCGCATGCTCTTCATCCTCCATTGGTCTTCAGGAGTAATGTGTTTAAATTTCTCTAATGCCATATTCTGCAGAGACCAGAGAAAAAGATGTTTAAAAGTCTAATTTATTCAATAGAGTATATGATGTAAATCATGCATCCATTATTATACATAATCTGCATTAAACTGAATTCACGTACCTAGTTCTCTCATTGAACTATACTGCTATCTTTGTTTTTTTATTACCAAGTTATTTCACAGTGCCAGTGTTTGACATAGTCTCATTTTGACCTATTTATCATCAATACTAGTTACAAACTAAGACTGTACAGGCAAAGCAAGCTATAATATAACCAAAATAGAAATGCAAAACTTTAGAAAATTCGCAAAATGAGACTGTACTGGAAACACTTTGCGTTTACATAATTGAGGTGTATGTAAGGCTCTGATACCATGTGAAAATCTTGAACGAAATATGATTGTGGATATACTTGAGTATTGAGAAGAAAAGATGGAACAAAAAATTTATCTTTATTTGATACTGAATGAATTGATTTTCATTGATACAGCAAAACAGAGAACATTACAATGTTTATATAGACAGAAAAATAACACTGCAGGAAAGAAGCCCATAAACATAATTGAGGTGAAAGAAAATAAGAAGAAATAAAGTGGTTCGGCATTAGCAGCACACGTGAGTGGCACAAGACCACGAGACCACCTTATAACATTAGATACAGAAGAGAGTTAGGCATTTTTGATATGTTTCAATAATTGTCAATTGATCTTCGTTTAAATGTTTAATCTCTAGTCCATACTTACCGACTATCGATTTTTTATAACCTTGTTTACACCCCCATTTGGTTATCTATGGGAATTGGCTGAATGTGGAGTTGATGTTCGGAAGTTGGAACATAACATAATATCGGGATATTGTGCTGAACTTTGGTCATGCTATATATGTAATTCTAAGATTTTGGGTTAGCATCTATCGGTTAAAACACTTTGCAATACATTGTATGAAAAAGTTATAGATGCTTGCAGACAAGTAGTGTGTGAAATTAGTAGCAATTATTAAGACAGTTTAGGAGCATGTTGTTGGTGTTACTGTGCTGAAGTGTTCCAAAATTTGGGTTTCTCTCAATTTTCGAACAAAACCGAATCAGTTCAATTTCAAGATGTTTGATTAGACTACATACTGAAGTTCAGTAGACTGAACTTGAGCATGAAGCAGGAAGATCCTGCATTGGCCAAGCTGGTCAATTTTCAGTCGGCAGTCACCTTTTGAGGCAGTCGATTGAAGGTCTTCAGCAAGCCCAATTTCATGCTGGAATGTGCAGTTTTTTAAATAACAATTTGGTATTTTGGCACTCGAGATTTTCACAATATATTGATCGCTAAGTTTTTCCTCTATTAAAGCTGTTCATTCCTTTCTCCACAAAATTAGTCTTTAAATAAATCAAATATTGTATGGATCTTGTTTCAAAATATTTGTGGATAGGTTGTTTTAAAATATTTGTGACAATCTTGTTGCTTCCGTTCCTAGCTTTGATTGTGTTAAGAGTTCAAATTTGACACAGTGGAATCTAAATTTATTTAAATTATTCTGACAACATGTTGCAAAATCCGAAAGTAATTGTTAATGTTTATGCCAGTATGGTTGAGATATAACTATCAAAATATTTAAATTGGCTCTCCATTCTCCTACTATTTTGGATGAATCAAAACTGTTCAGCTAAAGATTAGAATTTGAAATTCATAGCCATTGTTGTCAATCTAAACCAAATTCAAGGTAACATGGCTGACTAAACACGACTACACAACTCAGTGTTAAGATTTATTGCAAAATTGTGGTCAACGTTTTCGTAGGAAACATGGGTATTAACTTCTAAAGAAAGTTTAACCAAGTTATGAAATGTACCTTTTATGATCATTGAATTGGCAACATTTTTTTTTCAAAAGTAATACTTTCAAAACTCAAATCAAATTTGAGAACGGCAAGGTGTTGCCAGTACAGTCTTAGTTTGCAACACATATCAACTTTTATCACACAGTGACTTATGCAATCAAAAAGCATAACACAGCAATGCAATCAAATATTTCACTAAATCTATAATTTCATAATATAAATTGTAACAATCTCTAAAATATTTCTAGACTAGTAATGTCATTTCTTATAGGTTCACTTTAATCATTTTGATCTGATTTATAAAATTTTGATGTATTCCAATCAATATAATCATGGTACATGTGAACCCTACTTCACAGCATACATTGTGATGCAATCCATAAAATTTAGTAGTATCATCTTCAGCAATCATTTTATTTACTGATTCAACTCTAACCATTTTTTCATAAAATCTCTTTTTATCTTTATAACAGATCTTTATAACCATATGAAGTTTAAAACCATAAAACAGTCGGATCAGGCATCAATCTTTAACTGTGACAGCATGCTATTCGAACCAATATAACAACCATTCACGAAATCAGTCAAATAAAATCGTGCAATCAAACAACATCATGTATACTCGCTCATGACAGCGATAAAGTGAAATATAGATAAAGCGGCTGCCTATAAAAGGTCTTATTGCCTAAAGGAGGAAAATACACTCACAGTGGGTTTAATCTCGATTTTATCCCTTTTGAGATCCCTTTTTGGCTGCGAGACCCTCCTAGACTTGCTGTTCTCGCCCTCGAGTCCGTCTCCATCACGAATCCGTCCCCAAATCTGATGCGAGATCCTTTACTTCGGATTTCCCATAATTTTCCACTACAAGGGCTCGGCCATTTTTAGTTCTCTTTATTTTGAACGAGGAGATAAAATGAATCATGGCATCCCCATCCTTTACTGGCGGCGGAAGGGAGCTGATGTTTGGTAAAGTGCGATTTAAGGTTTTAAAGACTGGTTCAAACGGGAAACAAATAAAAAGAAGCGGAATGAAATATTTGGGAGCCCGCCATTCCAACTTTTGTTGACCGCCTTTTTCATAGTTGCAACGTTGCTTGTCTAATTTTATTGGACATGACAAACACTGAATATTTTTCACTAATAAGAAATTATAATTATGATATCAACAAGCAAAAACAAACCATAATGAGTACTGAGATTTGAAATGTAAAGTTTTTAGTATTAGATTTTGAACTTTTTTTAACATCTTTAATTTTTCTGAATTTTGAATATTTTATTAACTTTTTTTTACAATTTTTTTTTGAAATTCATGAAATATCAATAATTTAAAACCATTTTTAATCCTTTTAAGAATATTAAGTATAACAGTTAATTTTAATTATTGTTAGATGCTAAATAATAAATATAACTTATTAATTGTTAAATATTACAATTAAAATGTTGTATTTTACCGAAGACATGTTGTACAGATATGTACTACCGTCAAACTACCCAATTTCAAGAAGAAACATTTGGTTGTCATTTATAATTATTAAATATTTACAACGATTGAAATTAGTCGTCTGTTATGCATCTCTATTACAATTGACTAAATTAATACGTATCATATTTCAAATTATTTATTAATTAATAATAGCTAATTATTTAATAGTAATTATTAAAAAGTTAATCATTAAAAGCTACTTCTTATTTATTATTATTTAATATTTATTTTATTATTTTCAAATGTTAATTATTATTATTTAATTATCAGTCATAAATATCACTTCATAATACTTAAATTTTATTGTTAATTAATAGTTATTAATTATTATACAATTACTAGTAGTTAATCATTAAAAGCTGATACTTATGTTTAATAGTATGTTTTTCGCAACTGGCTTTACCAGTTGTAAATAAGTACAGTTATTTTGCTAAAGATATCTATTCGCAACTGGCTTGGAAGCGCAATTGCAAATAATATATTTTTTGCAACTGCTATAGAAGCACAGTTGCTAAAAGTAGGTTTTTGCAACAAAAAGGGAGGCGCAGTTGCTAAAAATATGCTTTTCACAACAGAAAGGAAAGGTCTGTTGCTAAATCTCATCTATTGCAACTGCTATAATAGGTATGTTGCTAAATATCATTTACTGCAACTGTCATGTGTCGCCTGTTGCAAATAGCTAGTTGCAATAGAGTATTTTTCTTGTACCGTACAACTAACACGATCATGCAATCAAAAAATTAATCAGCAATATTCTTGTCAAAAATTCCTTCAGTTCGAGGAGGAGGAGGAGTAGTAGTAGTAGTAATTGTTGTTATTGATAACAAGAGTGCTACTTAATTTCAGCAGAGCACTCATAGTTCACATTATTTTATTTTTCTCCATTTTTACCTATTTTCATGTAACATAAACAATGAAGTTTTCATACCCAAGACATCAAAATGAATACTTTCCTTGAATAAAAGGCTAATATTCTGGAAAAAAAAAAACGAATGAATAATAGAAAATGGACATAAATGATCTAGGTATAATTCAAACTTTACATCCAATGCTAGATTTTTCTAACCAGTACACTAAAATTGTACTCTGTGTGAAGTATGGGTGCAGTCACGTGCCTTTTGTTCAATGCATTATTATGTGAGTGCTGTGGGCCTCTTACCTTTATGTGGCCATACTATATATATGTATGGTTGGTAAGGGTTTCATGAGAGAGAGAGTTTTGTAGCCGCCACAAAACTGAGCGGAAATAAAAGAGGGCAGCAGCCACAAAACAGAAAACCGAGAGAAAAGTGAGCTGAGTTCTCTTTGTGTATGCTTTGTATGAGATCTTATGGTTCTCCATTTGTAAGTAATAAAATCACTCTCTTGCCCGAGGACGTAGGCTATTGCCGAACCTCGTTAAACTGTGTGTTCTCTTTGTTTTGTTGTTTATGTTATTCTATGCACTAGACTGATTGTGTGTGCTGAGTTTGGCCTCCGCTGCGCCTAATCTCGACAATTGGTATCGGAGCTTGCGGTTGCAATCTTTGGATTTGTGTGTTCAGTTTAGTGCACGGAAGGTGTTCGACGAAATTCCTGTGAAGCCGGTTATTTGCATTTGTGGTTGTTTCTCTTGTATAAGTAGCTTGTGTTGCGAAAATGGGTGAATCTAGTCAATCTGAAAAAATAGTGTATCACAGAGCAAGGTTAGATGTAGAGAAATTTAATGGAAACAATAACTTTGGTTTGTGGAGAACTGATGTGTCCGATGCTCTTGAGCATTTGGATTTGGAAGCTTGTCTGCGAATAGAGAAACCAGAAGAATGGTCAGACAAACAGTGGGAGAAGAATCAAAGGCTTTGTTTGGCTACGATCAGGGGTTGTTTGGAAGCTGATATCAGAGTGAACTATCAACATGAGACATCGCCGAAAGAATTATGGGAAAAACTTAAAGCGAAGTACCTTGTGAAGAATGTGGCGAACCGAATTCATCTAAAAAGAAATTTGTATCGGTTCAATATGAAGAAGGGTGCAACTCTGACTGAGCATCTGGATTCCTTTAACAAGCTCCTTACGGAGTTGGTTAATTATGATGAGATCATTCCAGATGAGGAGAAAGATTTGTGCTTAGTGAATTCTCTTCCGGAGAAATATGAACCCATGATTAAGTCGCTAATTCATGGCAAAGACAAGCTGATTTATGATGAAGTCGCTACATCATTACATAGTGAAGAATTCCGAAAGATGGATAGAGATGATATCTCCAGAGAAGATGGTGGTGATGCTCTTGTAGTGAGAGGCGGAAAATCAAACCACAAGAAAAATGTTGGCCAACATCCTGGTAAGGGTAAAGGATACTCGAAAGCAAAAGGGCGTTTGGCTAAGGATGAATGTGCGTGGTGTCATGAAAAAGGCCATTGGGCTAAGGATTGTCCTAAGGTCAAGGAGCGGGACAGGAAAGGCAAAAGTGCAGCAAATGTCGTCCAGTCCAGCAAAGACACAGGTAATGAGTCAGATTACTCTTTAACCACGTTACCTTCTAACTCTAAGGCAAAAGATGATGAGTGGATACTTGATTCTGGTGCTACTTCTCATGTGACTCCAAATAGAGAATGGTTTTCAAATTTTACGAAGTTTGAGGGCGAAGTATTGATGGGAAATCACAATTCTTGTAGCATTGTGGGAATTGGTAGTATTCGCCTGAAACTGCATGATGGCAAGGTTAGAGAACTGAAAAATGTGAGGTGTGTGCCGAGTATGAAAAAGAATCTGATTTCTTTAGGAATGCTTGAATCCAAGGGATTAAGACTTGATGGTCAAAATGGAGTTATGAAGGTGATGTATGGAGCTATGGTTGTTATGAAAGGTACACGTCATCACAACTTGTATTACTTAAATGGGAGAACAGTGACTGGGGATGTAGCTACAGCTGAGCAGAGTGAAATTGCTGTTAAGGAATCTGCAATGCTATGGCACATGAGGCTTGCACATCCAGGTGAGAAATCTTTGAATGCTTTAATTAAGCAAAATCTGTTGAAAGAGGTTGTTGTCTGTAAGTTAGATTTCTGTGAACATTGTGTAAAAGGCAAGAAGACAAGATCTCGCTTTGGTAAGGGAATCCATAAATCTAGTGGAGTTCTAGATTATGTTCATTCAGATGTATGGGGTCCTTCCAAAAATGCATCTTTGGGAGGTAAGCATTGGTTTGTCTCTTTTATTGATGATTATTCTAGACGTGTATGGGTGTATGTCATGAGACAGAAAAGTGATGTTCTGGAAATATTTGTGAGATGGAAGAAAGCAGTTGAAACTCAAACGGGTAGAAAACTCAAAGTACTTCGTTCAGACAACGGTGGAGAGTACACAAGTGATCCATTTCACAAAGTATGTCAAGATGAGGGAATCAAGAGACATTTCACGGTTAGAGAAACACCACAGCAGAATGGAGTCGCAGAAAGGATGAATCGTACACTGCTAGAGAGAGTACGATGTATGTTGTCTAATTCT
Organism: Allium sativum; assembly: GCA_030737875.1. NCBI lineage: Eukaryota > Viridiplantae > Streptophyta > Magnoliopsida > Asparagales > Amaryllidaceae > Allium > Allium sativum. The sequence continues at coordinate 331,228,761 of CM060926.1, forward strand.
GGATTGGACAAAGCATTCTGGGCTGAAGCTGTTACTTATGCATGTTTTCTCATCAATCGGTTGCCTTCTTCTGCATTAGGAGGCAAAACACCAATGGAATTCTAGTATGGTAAGCCTGCTTATGACTATGAGTTGATTCATGTATTTGGTTGTCCTGCTTGGTTTCATGTGAAGGACAATAAGCTTGGAGTTCGTGCTGTTGAGGCAATATTTGTTGGCATGAAGACTGGAGTCAAAGGGTTCAAACTTTGGAATCCGGTTACCAAGAAAATGATTATAAGCAGGGATGTTACGTTTAATGAAGCTGCTATGCTAAAGCCTAAGGGTTCTCATCAGGTGGAGAATGAGAGCAGTAATCATGAGAATTTGCAGCGTGTGAAGTTTGATATTGTTACACAAGACCTAGATGAAACTGTACCAGTGGGACCAGCTTCTGAAGAGGTGACAGATTCAGTTGTTGAAACAGATGAAGTTACGGTTGACCGGGGCAGTGCTGATGATTCCGACGATGGGTTAGAAATAGAAACAGAGGCTGAGAGAAGTGTTCCAGAGTCAATTGCTTCTAGCAGACCGAAAAGGGATATCAGGAAACCAGGTTGGTTTCGAGATTGTGTAACTTATGCTTTACCAGTTACTGATGAAGGCATTCCCGAGACGTACACACAAGCTATTCATAGCGTTGAGTGTGAAGAATGGAAAGATGCTATGGGTGAAGAAATGACATCTCTTCACAAGAATGACACCTGGGTTCTTGCCAAGCTCCCTAAGGGCAAGAAAGCGATTGGATGTAAGTGGGTATATGCTAAGAAAGAAGGAGTGAAGAAAAATGAGATTCGCTACAAGGCAAGGCTGGTTGCAAAAGGCTATGCCCAGAAGGAGGGAATTGACTACAATGAAGTATTCTCTCCAGTTGTGAAGCACTCCTCTATTCGTATTTTGTTAGCCTTGGTAGCGCAATATGACTTGAATCTGGTTCAGATGGATGTAAAAACAGCGTTCTTACATGGAGATCTAGATGAGGAGATCTATATGACTCAGCCAAATGGATTCAAATCTTCCGGTGAAGACGATCTGGTGTAAGTTGAAAAGATCGTTGTATGGACTGAAACAGTCTCCGAGACAGTGGTATAAACGATTTGATCGTTTTATGTTAGGCCAAGCGTATACAAGAAGCCACCATGATCACTGTGTATATCTGAAGAAGCTGAGTGATGGTTCTTTCATTTATTTGCTTTTGTATGTAGATGATATGCTGATTGCATCTACTTGCAAGTCTGAGATTGAGAAGCTGAAATGTACGTTGTCAGCTGAATTTGAAATGAAAGATCTTGGAGATGCGAAGAAGATTCTTGGCATGGACATTCAGAGAGACAGAATGAAGAGCAATGTGTGTTTATCTCAAAAGACATATTTGAAGAAGGTATTAAGAAAATTTGGCATTTCTAAAGAAACCAAATCAGTAAGTACTCCTCTTGCTGCTCATTTTAAATTGAATGCAACTATGTGTCCTTCCTCTGATGATGAGATTCAGTGTATGGCACATGTGCCTTATGCTAATGCTGTTGGGAGTCTTATGTATGCGATGGTGTGTACACGACCTGACATTTCACATGCCGTGAGTATGGTCAGTCGTTACATGCATGCTCCTGGAAAAGAGCATTGGAATGCTGTCAAATGGATTTTGAGATATCTTTTGGGAACTATTGATGCGGGTTTAGAATTTGTGAAGGATATGAACAACAGTCATTTATGTGTTAGTTATGTAGACTCAGATTATGCCGGTGATTTGGATAAGAGACGCTCTACTACAGGGTATGTGTTTACCTTGGCAGGGGGTCCTATATGTTGGAGGTCTATTCTGCAGTCGACAGTGGCTCTATCTACTACAGAGGCAGAGTATATGGCAGTGACTGAAGCTTTCAAAGAAGCTATATGGCTACAAGGCTTGTTGGATGATTTGGGAGTGGTGCAAGATCAACTTCCTGTGTATTGTGATAGTATGAGTGTCATCCACCTAGCAAAGAATCAAGTTCATCATGCCCGAACAAAGCATATTGATGTGCGTTATCATTTCGTTAGAGAAATATTAGCTGAGGGTCATATTCTCTTGGTGAAGATTGGTACAAAAGAGAATCCCGCAGACATGTTGACTAAAGTGGTTCCTAATGTCAAGTTCAAGCATTGCCTTGACTTGATTAATGTTTTGTATGTTTGATGTATGATACCCCGATGGGTTGGAAGTTCTTCGGAACACTGTGAAGTCTCGTTTGCGAGACATTATGATGAACTACGGCAGCTTGATCCTTTGGGTACGTAGGCAACTACTTTGGCGGTGCAGCTGGATATGTGGCAATCAGAGTGCTTTGTGTGTGATCGTCTCATGCTTTTGTGCATGATCCGAGGTGGAGAATTGTGAAGTATGGGTGCAGTCACGTGCCTTTTGTTCAATGCATTATTATGTGAGTGCTGTGGGCCTCTTACCTTTATGTGGCCATACTATATATATGTATGGTTGGTAAGGGTTTCATGAGAGAGAGAGTTTTGTAGCCGCCACAAAACTGAGCGGAAATAAAAGAGGGCAGCAGCCACAAAACAGAAAACCGAGAGAAAAGTGAGCTGAGTTCTCTTTGTGTATGCTTTGTATGAGATCTTATGGTTCTCCATTTGTAAGTAATAAAATCACTCTCTTGCCCGAGGACGTAGGCTATTGCCGAACCTCGTTAAACTGTGTGTTCTCTTTGTTTTGTTGTTTATGTTATTCTCTGCACTAGACTGATTGTGTGTGTTGAGTTTGGCCTCCGCTGCGCCTAATCTCGACACTCTGCACATACAATTAAAATTAACCGAGTAAAAACTTAGAGTTAAAGTAATAAGAAGCCATTAACTAAGAAATTCAATGGAAATATAATTAAAAATTGAGTTCCCAAGGGAAGAAAGTTACTACATTAGACAGAATATAAGAATGAGTCAATCGTACACTACGCATTAATATAAAGTATGATTTAGTCTTTGCAACAAAACACAAGGGATGTTACGAGAGAATTTTTTTAATCCAAATACATACAATACTCGATAGCTTTTGATATCTACACAGCTATAGCATATATAAAAAGGGGTTTAAACTAGCTATAAGAAAACCTATCAGTGAAAACTTAATATCAAAGAAGCCAAATAAACAAGAAAAATATCAGCAAAAACAGTGTTGGTGTTTGCATTGATATTTGCTCGTGTACTGGTAAATGCGAATGGTTAGCTAACACTTAACAAAACTCGGAAACAATGCTCAGTAAAGCAATATGAAAAAAGGAAAGGAAAAAAGGAACCATTAATTACTCGTAAACAACATAGATATTGACCTCAGCAAGCAGAAGGAGAAAGCACCAATTAATGGTAGCTTTGAGCACGAAACAATGATAAACATCAGGCCCAAGATTTTCCGGGACGGCATCATGTATCTCTTCGCTGACAATGTGGAAACATGCAGAAAGTGCCTAAAAAAAGTGATAAAAATGCGTGTTTCTCCTAAAGAAATGACCAGCTAAGGACTAACTGTTGTTTTCACTACATAAGATATTGCAAATTCAATTTTAACATGATAATACACACATACCTTCCATCAGTTAACTAATATTTTTATTATCTACTATAAAGCTTGATTAGCTTTTAGTTGACCTTGCATATATGATATATTTATGTTTTCCGTTATGGAAACAATTTAGATCTTCATGTCAAAAGTTTTGAGTTGCTATATCATATTAAATTAATCCCACTATTCTAGAAAAAATAGAATTCCTCACCAACTAGACTTTTAAATCCCTCATTCATAGCGATGATATCTCAACAGAGATCTTCTTTTTTTCACTTGTGCAAGACGAGACTTCAAACATGATTTTTAACCTTGTAACAACCACTTCACTCCATGATCTCATGAATTTGACATGAGATATAGACCGAGATGTACGTCCAAGATTTCACCCAAGATTTGACGTCAAACTAATTAGTTTTATGTGTGTGTGTTATGTATGCAAGTATGTATGTGTACGCTTGAGCATGTATGAGAATATAACCGTTTTGCACACCACAAGCACACATATACAATTAAACACTACACAATCCAAAATCAGACGATAATATATAGACATGTATCTAAATGAGTCAATATGACTATCTACATGAGTGAATATGACCATTACAAGTTTATGGTTGCTTTGGATAACCGTAACATATTCAAAATGACATTTCAATTTGATGGTTAAATTAACATTTTAGTGGTTGGTTTTGACTTTACAGAAAAATGCTCCCAATTTTGAAATCTCTCGTGGAAACAAACATGTTTCCAAACTAATTACAAAAAAGGAGTAGTTTCTACCATGCAAATAAATAGCATCATGATTTATGATCGCGTAAATTAGCGTTGTTCTATGTCACAATGGATTTTGCACAATCTGGGATAGTGCAAGTTTACGGTATCTCAATTACAGTTCCTAAATTAAATTATATTTTGAAACACATGTTTCTCTAAACAGTATTGGAACAAACATGATCCTGTAATATTTTGAAATAGACATCCCCAGATTTTCATTTGTTTTAAATTGAGAAGCTCTAAAAAAAATAAGGGGGTAGAATGAGTTGTAGCAGAAGATGGGAGTAGCAGATCCTTATCCACTATACATACATATAAACATACATACATACATACATATACAAACAAACACATTAACACAATGAGGGTCCAAAGCCCTTCTATTTTTAATTCAATTATAGCCCCTTCGTAATGACTACCATACTTAATATTAGTGATTGAACATAATATAACTCAATTATAGTGTAACAACCCGGAAAATCAGAACCAATTTTAAAAAAATTTATTTTGCCAATTTTAATGAGTTTTAATATTTAAAATGAAATATTTTAAATAATAACGATACGAAATTTAATTTGAAGAGAATTAGAACGTGCATATGTATTTGAATCGATGTTGGAATATAAATATTTATTTTAATTTTAAAAGGAGTTGGAAATGGCGCGGTAGTTTGAAAATTTCAATTCGAACGTTGACTGACTGTACAGGATGCAAAATAAAACGAATTTTAGTGAAACCAAAAATATTTAAATCTGTTTAAGAACATCTTTCTAACGAATCTGAATAATCGAAATTTCATAGCGGAATCAAAATTTATGGCCAAATGAATTTTCAGAAGATCGCTATGTAAGAAATATAGCCCGTAAAAATATACATTTTGCAAACGACCTCCGTTTTCGATGAAACCACTTTTGTTGGATCCGGAATGTCAAATTATTGCTAGATTCTAAATTCCATAATTTTTGGAGTTAATATGTGCGCGTGACAAAGGAAAACGTGTTTGGTTAATTTCAGTCAATTTGGATCGACCTGAAAATGACCATCTTCCAAATGGTCTCCAAATTCGACGAAACTAATTTTGTTGGGACCGTATCGTCCAAATATAACCAGATTTTGGAATCAGTATGTGGCCCCGGCAAATTGAAATGTACGTTCAAATCCATATTTGAATGTTTTATATTTTAATTTGAAGAATAACTGACTGAAACAGTCGAATGGGCCTACGAAACATATTCCATTGTGTCCGGAATGAGGGTAATTAGCTATGGACGACAGTCGTTGGGTTTGAGTTGGAGTTCGTTTGGAAAAACAGATATTTTTGGAATTTATATAAATATCGACGAATCAGAAAATTCCATTCATTAATAAAAAAAATTAAAAAAAAACAAAAAAATCGACTTTCTCTCTCCGTGCTCCAGATCGCACAACGGAAATCTTTCTCCCCCTTCTCTCTTGATTTCTGGTCAATCCACTCAGTAAAATCAAATACCACAGTTAGGGATTTTGTAGTACTATCAACGATCTTCTAATCCATATAAGTATTGTAATTTATTGCTGCTTATTTCGATCAAACCACCCTCGAGAAACCACGCCGTATCGCCCTCAATTCCTCCCTCCTACCTCAACCGAGTTCGACGCCTCCTCCAGTGGTGGTGCGCCTCTCCTAGCCCGTCGACGTGGCGTAGGCCGATCGCGTTCAAGTGCTTCAGATTTGGCGCAAATTCGAAACCTAGTTTTGAACCATATTGGAAGGTAATGGTTTATATAATTTAAAATAGATTATAGCATTTTAAAGCGCTACGAATTATGAATTTACAATAAAAATCATATCTTTTTGCTATGTTATCGAAATCTAGTGAAACAAGGGACATTGGACTCGTGCGACGTCTTCTACATTCTAGAAGAGACCGGAGAATTTTTGGAGCTTCCTACAATTTTTAAGGAGTGGAACCCAAGGTGAGATTTCTAAATTCAAAACGATATGGAATTGCGATGTATAAATCATATAATCGATGTGTAACTTATTTAAGCGTTGTACACCTCATGTATAAGCGTTGTATAAATTATATGTGCGATGTATAAGTTATATATACATTGTAAAAATCATATGTGAGTTGAAATGAAATTGAAATATATTTATATGTGTGTGTGTGTGTGTGTATATATATATATATATATATATATATATATATATATACTCCTCTCGTACACCGACCATAGACGATATATATTGGTTGTGATTGTTTGGATTTTGATTGACGTGAAATTTGGTGAATATTACGAATGGTTGATTGTTGATTATGGTTGAAACCAAATAGGATTAGTTTGTGGAAAAATTTGTTTGCGTACGAACTAGATTATTGAAATCCCCCTTGTCAAAAGCTGCGAGGCTTTAAGGTAGCGCGAGGAGCCGTACTCAGGACGGTGCCGGTTTTAACTACCCTGTCGTTATGCTGCCAAAATTTCTTGAAATGTTCATGTGTTGAAATATATTCATGTGTTGATAAAAATAATCATGTTTGAAATAAATTGTTTTAACAATAAAAATCACATTTTTATTATATATATGAATCGCTAAAAATATTCATGTTTGAAATAAATTGTTTTAACAATAAAAATCACATTTTTATTATGTATATGAATCGTTAAAAATATTCATGTTTGAAATAAATTGTTTTAACAATAAAAATCACATTTTTATTATATATATGAATCGCTAAAAATATTCATGTTTGAAATAAATTGTTTTAAAATAAAAATCACATTTTTATTACATATATGAAGTGTTAGAAATAGTCAAGGGTTGAAATATATATATATATATTTGTTGGCTAAAAATGATAATTTTACCACTTATATGAAATGGAAATGGTTTGGAAATCGAAGAACGGATTATATATATATAATTAAATTAAAACGAATAACGAAGCTGCAGTTCGTGTTTTGGAATCGTGATTTTAAACGATTATACCGAGAAATCCGACCATCGGATTTTCCCGAAACCGAAACCGTTGGGTTCGCTTTGAAAATATCTTTCCAACGATACCAAATTTGTAATGATCCAACGGATAGATTGTGTGAAATGTTTAATTCAAATCTGAATAAAAACAATGCCAGTATGGATTTTATATATATATATATATATATATATATATATATATATAATTAAAATAAAACGAATAACGACGTTGCAGTTCGTATTTTGAAACCGTAACTTTAAACGATTGTACCGAAAGATCCGACCGTCGGATTTTCTCAAAACTGGAACTGTTGGGTCCGCTTTGAAAAGATTCTTTCCAATGATATAAAATTTGTAAAGATCCAACGGTTAGATTTTCAGATATGTGTGAATCAAATCTGAAGAAAAACAGCGCCATGGCAGCGTTATGGCCTGAAGCATCATTTGAATAAATGGGCTATTTTTAAATAAATAAAAATAGCGATAAATCATTATAAAATATTATAAACGATATGGAATGGAAATAAACTGAGTTTACTCGGTTTATTGGATATTTGATGGTTGAATGTGTTTGACATGAAAATTACATTAATGAACCGAATTGTGGATGTCAAATGATTTAACCATGAAAATGAACTGATTTGAATTCTAAATATACATGAATTATTTGAAAAGGCCGAATTAAATCTCATTTCAAATAATTGGTCGACGATTAGAAATCGACAATGAAGACGGTAGTTAAAGGCCGGAGGTCTTCACATCGTTTGGATGATTGTTGTTGTCTTGATTGGGAGGCATCCCAAGACAAGGTAATAAGTGGTGGTCGTCCAGACTTACTTGGAGATCGACCGGATGAGCGAGGGCCTCTCTCCTGTATTGGACATATGGAACGAGGAATAAGGTGCCTCCGGTTTCGTTCAGACCCAGAACGGACTTGTAAATGGACTGTGTGTCCAACATTGGATTTCATTCTGTATGATTGATATACGTTAGTTGCATGGCGTGAATTGCTGTGTGACATGCTGAGATGCAGTGATCAAGGCTTTTGTTGAAAAACAGAGCCTTGTGGTTGATGATTAAAGTAGGGTTTTAATATAGCTAACTTTGTGTATAACGTTGACTCGCGGGCCTCACACCCAGGTATGAACCAGAAACGGGAGATGACATCAGGGAGGACATGCATTTCCTTCTAGCTAGGAATGGTGTCTGGGTTTTACCCGCCCAGATGTTTTACTTATGTGGATGATGGATAGCGAGACGCCTCGGTTATATCTATCTCTGAGGAGCCGATGGATGGGTTGGTAGATATACCGGCCACTTTGACACCCCATAAGGCGGGGAAACGCAGTGTTCAGGCATTTTAATCCACTCCGTGTGGACCGGCCCTGACGATCCAAGGTGCAGTTGCGGCTATTCCTGAGACACGGGCTAGAGTGTCTCGAAGCGGTAAGGACGATCCCTTGCCTTGGTTCATGACGGAAATCCAATTTCCAACTACGACATCGTGCAGTTTGGATTGTAAACCTATATATGACGACATAGTGGTATGAGGCACTTATGCCGTCTATGATGGATACTTATGATTGAAATTGTTTTTGAAACATATAAACACTAGTAATAATATCAAATGCTTTTGTTTTATACGTATCAAGCATATTTTAGCCATTATAAGGTAAAAACTCTATCCTCCGGTTTGCGTTGCATTGTGTGATGGGACCTGAGTCTTATAATGGCTTAATTTTTGTAAAAAGCATTGCGGTGTTTAAATGATTTACTTGTTTTAAGTATTGGCAATCCAATGGAGTAAACTTGTTCTGCGTTAGCGGTGTGGTCCTGTGATTGGCTTTATTATAAAATAAGTTAAGTAGATTTCTCATACTAGTCCCATGACTGACTCGTAGTTTGTTTTACTTGCAAACTCAGGTGTCCTATTTTCTACACGGACAGCCTTGTATTCAGGTTTTAGCAGGCTCTATCTGGATAGCTATGGAGCTGAAGTTGGATTCTATCACTTGTTTTATATTGTTCAGCTCCTGTTATGTATATTATGTTTGATTCCGCTGTAGACATTTTATATAAAGCTGAAACTGTATTTTGTACTAAGTATGATCCTATTATACTGTGTAACTATGATGATTATGTTTATCCAGTGTATTCCATTGTACATTATTTGGTGTAATTATATATTTCTGTTCTACTGTTATTTGTTTATGTGTTATATTCCAAATATTACATTTGCCACCGTGGAACGGGGGTTTGGGGGAGTCACATGTAGCCCCTTCAAGCATATAGTTTTGTTGCTTTATCTAGCTGAGTTGGCTAAAGAAATTTATTCTACCAACTCCTCACCACCACCAACACACACCTGCTCGTAAAGTATTGGCAAAAAAATGAAAAGCATTGTCTATATGTTTTGATGACAATTTGTAAGGAAAAGTATCCTCCTTGGCATTTCAGTTGACAAATTCAAACGAAATATTTTTTTAGCTATTGTAGGTCCATAAGTAACCATAGAGATTAAAACAACTACAAAATCCAAATTAACTTAAGTACAATAGAACAAAGTTTAATTTAGCTTTAAAAAGAATTTTTTGGAGCTAAGACCAAGTATAATTGTTGGCTAATACAAACTATAAAATCTGACAAATCAAATATAAAACATCTCAATAATCATAACAAAAAACAAAATGAAGAAACCTGAACCGTTAGGAAAACTAGAAAAAAAAAAAAAAAAAAAAAAAGTTAACATAAGTTTATTTGGAACTACAAGAAAAGTGTACTAGTCTTACTCAGCTATATTATAACCAGCCTTACTCATGCACTACGCGGTGTGTAAATGTGAAGTATGAATCAGTCTTCGTAACAACAAAAAAGATGCAAGCAGCCAAAAAAATATTAAATCATTTCTAGGTCACATAAGCAAACACATATAACTGATATAAAACCTATAAATAGATGTAGCTTTACAGATCTATAAGACTAGAGCACTAAAAAATCGTTTGCAGCAAACTAGAATATATACATTAGTAAATACTTTTGAAGAAGCAAAAGAAATATGGATTTATTATCCGCGAAAGCAACATTGGTGTTCGCTTTGATATTTGCCCAAGTATTGATGAATGTAAATGGTAAATTCACTCAATGTGGAAGAAGAACCAGAGTCAACAATCAAAGACAAAACTTATCCTTCAACAACGTAGAAATTGTCCTTAATGAACTGAAGGAAAAGGCACCGATTGATGGTAACTTTGAGCATGAAACAAAGAGCATATCTGCAGGTCCAAGAATATTTGGGAGGGCATCGTGTTTTTCTTCACTGACAACAAGTGTGTAAACATGTACGAAATGCCTAGAGAAGGCAATAAACGCTATCAAGAAAGACTGTAAAAACAGCATTCGTGCAACTGGTGGATCAGCAGCTACTGGTTACACCGTTCGCTATGACAATGTCCAAATATAAACCACTTTATGTGTTACTGGAATTCTGGAAACTGCGGTATGTCGTATCTCATTGTATGTGCCAAATGTACTACTATGTGTATAAGAATAAAAGGTGAAATCTTATGATCCACCTAAACTGTTGTTTTTACAAACATTATGTTTGCTCACTCTATTCTGACAATTGTTGTTGGTACAGTTTTATGTTATAATATAAGCATGGTAATATATATTTTATTGGAATATTGTCCAAGTATAAAGAGGTTATAACCAAAAAGAAAGAAAAACATTGCCATATTTCTACAGATTTAACTAGTTCATATTTGAAGTCAGGTATGCTTTTATAGTAAATTACAAGATTGAAATCCATTTTCACAGAACATATATGCTTCACCTTAGCTTCTAGTATTCCTATTATCGATTGAGAAACTTATGGCTAATGAAGTTATTGAGGAAATGTGGGTTATGCATAAGCAAGAAACTTAAAATTTTAAAAAATTGCCTTTCTAAGTGGCAATCAAAGTTCTGAAGACCTGACGGCGCTGTACCACAGCTGGAGGTTCCGATGGTCGGATGTCGACTCTTGGTAGCGGAAAATTGTTGTTTATATGCAACTATTTGTAAGTTGTAACGTTAAGAGTCTAAATGCAAATATACCAACAGCAACAACAGGATAAACTAAGGGTTTTTTAATACAAAAAAAAAAAGGCATTGTCATTGGCACTTCAAAAATTGTTAAAGGAAGTCCAATTTTTTATTTTATCAAAAATTGTTAAGGGGAGTACCAATGAGGAAAGTAATCCCTTAACAAATTAAGGTAATTTTACCTTATTACCCATTTAGCCCCTTAACAAATAAAAGTAATTTTACCTTAATAAATAACGCAACGGCCATAGTTTTTTTTTTTTTTTTTTTTGCAATTCGCATATGTGATTTTTTTTAAATCCTAAAAGATAAGTGTTTTCGGAGGAATAAGATCGAACTAATTTTTTTTTTTTTTTTGGTCGATATAAATATGCCGAATTTTATAATTACAAAGGCAATGCACCGAAATGATTATTAATTTTTGACATATCACTATCGAATACATACATAATTGATTACATGTTGCATTCAGTATAGTAGTGACGAACTGCTTATTTTAATTCAGTTTCCTTATCGAATAAGTTTTATTTTAAATTAATTTGAAGGGGCAATCCGAGAATATTGAGTACTGTGAAATAATATGTTTATATAGCCCCTTAGCAGTTTTCCAAAGAGTGGAGTGTTTTTAAAAAATGACCCCCCTTAACAATAGATCTTAACAATAGATGGAGTGTCAATAACAACACCCAAAAAAAATAAACCCAAATTACAACTCTTTTTCCAGCTGCTGTGCCCAACAGCTTACGGTTAGTCGTGGTTGAACCGTTGTCTGGCCTGATCTTCAATACATTAGTGGCAGGTAACTGATGCGCACACATGATTATACAATTAATACTGAGGATAACATCTACCAATGTTCATACAACATTCCAACAGTGCTTGTTTGACATATTATGTGTTTACATTTATTGGTCAGAGGATGTGATTTCTATCATCATTTTTGTGCACAAGCTTAGTGATACCGTACCGGCATAATGAATCGTTGCTTGTTTCTTCTCCACCGCTACAGTATCACGAAGCGGTCAGATTAGGATTTTCGATTGAACTTTGACCGGTGAAATTTTGGAGAAAGCGAGCGAGGCTTTGTTTGTTAAAATTGCTGAATGCTGAATGCAGATTGTTGAGTTTGCTGAATGTTGAATGGTGAATACTGGTTGTAAAAATGTTTGTTGATTGTAAATATGTTTTTTTTTTTTTTTGGTAATAAGATGTTAATTGGCAAATTTGGCCTTCTTAGTTAATTCGTATGTGGGAGTCCTTTTAACAATCCCCTTCGTATATTATTTGACAAGAACGATGAAATTACGTGTGTTGAGATATTACAAACTACAAATGAAAAAAAATCATTGACAGTCCTCACAAAATTAAATCAAAGCAACTTGTTGCTATATTTCTAAAAAAAGAAAAAAAAGAAAAAACCACTAGAGAAGACCTGCAATTTAATCACGCAAATTTGACATAAAAGATTGTGATTCGGATGAAAATACTTCAGTGTAACTTGGTGAAGCCTGTGGTGGTTCTTAATTATCAATTCCATTGCTTGTTCCCTCATTTGCGGCATCTTCTTCTTCATCAGCTTCTAAAAATCATGCATGCAATCACAATATCTCTTTGATCGGAAAATTTGTCTGGAGGCATTTTACTTAAAATGGGGAATCTCTTCTTTAAAACACCAAAACTTCGTTCGATGACGTTTCTTAATTGTGCGTTTGCATGATTAAATTTTTCTTTTTTATTTGTCGCAAACTCGTTTCTGTAACTTTTCAACCAATAACGTGTGTTCCGATAAGAAGTTAGAAATCCTCTAGTATTTGTGTAAGCCGCTTCACAAAGGTAATACTTATCTGTAACAGAAGAGGAAAAATAAGCATTATACACCAGCAGTTCATTTTGAATGTAAACACGTGTAATTTACTTACGTAGTGGAGGGATAGGAAAGTTATTAGCAGGATTACGTATTGTTTCATTGAGCACCCTTGAATCATGAACTACTCCCTCCCATCATGCCATCACGTATATAATTCATATCGAAATGTCATAGGGCCATAACATTTTGATAGCAGTTACCCTAGCCTCTGCCTTTGAAAGGAATTTGTTCACGTATTGGAATATTTACATCTATTAATGTACCGTCCAATGCACCGATTGCACCTTTGAAAGGACCTTCTCTTAGTTGTATATGAGACTGTATATCTTCAATACGTTCATCAAAATCTGGTGGAAGTATCATATCTCGAGCAAAGTCTCTCATAGCTGTCAATACCTCATGAAAATACTTACTGACTGTTTGACCTGAATGTTGAAAACGGTATCTAATAATCCGATTTCTAACGTTATGGCATATTATGGATAAAAACATTGTCATTTTCTCTTCAACGTCAACATAATTACTATCCTGAAGCCAATTCTTTTCTCAAAAATAAGAACATAACTTCACGAATGATGATTTATCCATTCTAAATTTATCATACATCACAACCGAAGGACCATTTAAGAGCTCCTTCATATACTCTTTTCCAGAAAGGGAGGAAGTTAGAACCTTCTGTCTAGCGTTTTTTCGTATCTTGTTCTTAAATAATACAGAAAGTGCTATCAACACCATTAAGAGCCTTTCTTTCGACGTCATCCCGCAATAACATAAATATAACACATTTGTATTACTTAAAGATCATATATTAAAGTAATGAAAGACAATCATAAAATAACTAAATATCATAGCTATTTATTACCATATAAGCTTCATAACCAAAATGAAATATATATGAAACGAAAACCAAAAGGAACATCGAATGTATTCATGAAAATATCAAAGACATACCTAAATACAACATGCTAAACAAACATAAATAACTAGTTCAACTCTAAACAATTGTTCATTTCAAAATAAATCCTAAATAGTCCACCTTCTCCACCATAATAAGCAAATCATTGTTAAACGCCTAGTACATAATTTAGAAATTCAAGTCTGTTAACTATGCTCTCCTCATCCAAAAAACATACTCTCAACTCTTGCTTGTCACAAAATAATATCTTAGCATTCATATACTCCTGTTAGGATATAACACTCATGTCCCTTAATTCTTTTAATGCAACAATCACGTCATCTATCGAACGTCCATTTGCAGCTTCCTCCTTGTCAATTTGGCCTTTTATAACCCCAATTAAATCTTCAATTTGTTTATCCACTTGTTCACCACTTGAACTGTTGCGTTTTCTTTTCGTAGACGAACCAGGTTCGAATTTAGTTGAGTCGTTATCATCTGCCTTTGTATTAGGTGGACTATTTTGCGTTCTAGTTACTACGACACCTTCAAAAAACTCATCTTCCACATAAGGAGGCGAACATTCTTCTTCTAACTCTGCATTAGTTTCATTTATATCTTCAACTTCTACTTGAGCATTGTCCGTATTAGGAGGTGGATCAGATGATGCAGATGACCATGCATTGTCTCCTTTTGCAATAGTACTTTCAAATATAACCTTCAACATGTCAACATTTTCTAAAGGATTATTTCTAAATTTCTGCGCTTTAGGATATTGTTGTTAAATGTAGTAAACAAGATAAATCATTTTTAAAATGTGAGAAAAAATATTAAGTTACTAATAAAACACTATAAAACATGCGTTTTAAACTTGCTTGAATGACATCATCCCATTTTTCTAAGGGCCAATGTATGATATTCGTCTCAGCATTGAACCCATGTCCAGACAGTCCAGTTATTTTAGTCCATGTTGTATAATCATCTTTTAAATAACCATAATGATTTTTGAATTACTTGTGTTCATAGTTGACATTCCACTTTGTATTAAACTCTTTCTCTAGTTTTTTCGATGAGTCTAAAGTCAAAGCAGTTCCTTTATATCCTTGCTTGGTGAGTTATCGTACACATAACTGAAGAAAGTCCTTTTACATTTCAGGATTTAATGCAAATGTAGCTCTGCTCTTGGAGGCTTTATTTGCTTCGATGCTCGTGCGTTTACCGTTCAAGTTCATATGCGATGACATTCCTACACACTGCAGATGCACAAATAAAAAATAAAACCCATCATTTATGCACAAATTAGCATCTACAACGTTTATACATGGTACGCGTTCCTAAAGATAACTGTGTCTACTTATGGGATCTTCATTCACAGATGCATACAACTGTAGTCGACTGCTTGGAGTTAATGAAAATTGCATTCTCTTGTAGCACCCCAACAGGCTATTAGCCTGACCAACTTATCATCTTTTTTGTGCCATTAGATTATTTCTACACTCTAATAATATGATGAAACGACTGTATAAGAAGTAAAAAAAGTCAAGGAACAGCTGACACTATATACTAGAATATGCTATTAGCTGTTAACAACATGATGTGGCTGGATCAACTAGGATAGGCTATTACCAGTTAACAACATGGTGATACAGGGTTTGAATCAGGGTTTACTATGAATAATGCTTGCCTTTGTTATTACCTAGGGTCCAATTTAGAGACACTATATGAAGACACTATAATATAATAATACATTGATCCAGTGCACTATATAAAGACAATATGATTCAATTCGTATACAGAGTGAGTCAATAAAGAAAGAACTTCATGAGTCAAATTAGGGGACGCGTCAAACCAGTTTGGTGGCTAAGTGTGATTTGTGCCAAGATAATTAACATATGCTTCAATTAGTTCCTGTAACTCTAGTCCACTTCCCACCAGTAGCAGTGATACTTTATTTGATATATTTAAAAAAGTCTAAATGATCATATATTTTATACAACATGAATTCATATGTAGGTTTTCAACTGTTTGAAGTTCCATATAAATTATGAAAATGGAAAGAGGAAAAATCTTTCTGAAGTAAAGGTTAAATTTTGACAAGAGCTACCTATGAAAAGGAGACACTATGATCCAATTTTTTTCACACAGTATAACCCAGCTGTACAATATAACATCTATTCACACAACGAAATGCATTTTCAACAGTAAAGTAAAAGCTCTACAATTAACAGTGCTTTCACGTGAATGCAACCTACTAGCAAACAAAAGCATACACAATTCAAGCTGAAAAGAGAACCATGTAGTTACCTGTTAATGCTGTCGTTGCTTTTGCAGAGAGAAAAACCTATGTAGAGAGCTATTCTTTTGTGTCTTCCTCCAGTATATAAAGAATCGATGGTATCCGTTGAAAAAATATCACATCGAATCAGCAGCTCAAATAAGCTCCTATTTTATGCTTATTGATATTTTGCTGGTTTGACTCAGTTTTGTTGAACGAGTACCACAACCAAACAAGCTTAATACCGCCAAATGAATTCAACACTTTCAATTTGTAGTTCAAAAAGCGCTTTTTCCTTCAAACAAACAGTACCTGAGATATTTGAGAAAGAGCACGCCCAGAATTGGGAGAAGTATAAACAAAGGTTACTGCTATTCGCACCCACTCTACACTTCTGACCAGCTTTCTAAATGGTCACTCCAACTATTGTTAAGAAAGGGTCATTTTTTTATAAACACTTTACTCTTTGAAAAAATATTAAAGGGCAACACAAATATACTATTGGCACCCCATGTTATTTCATGCTACTCGATATTATCGGATTGCCCTTTCAAATCAGATTAAAATAAATCTCATTTGACAAAAGAAAAAACCCTAAGTCAATTGTTATTCGGTGATAACTCTTCTGTTGGGGTTTTGTGCACAGCGGAAGATTGACAAAATGCCTAGAAAAATAGGATTTTCTTCGCTCAATCACTTGAAAATGAATTTGATTGAAAAATAACAATACAATAGATCGGAAATAATAGTAGTACACAACATATTCCACCCAATCACCCTCTTTATTAATTCACCAAAAACAAATTTTTGTTTACACACAATGGATCAAAACCAAAAATAAACAAAATACAATAAATCAATAACCTTTTTGAGATAGGCAAAGAATATCTAGATGACTACCAATATTGTTGGAGCAGAAGAGCAATGAAGAACAATGACAAACCCTTTGATAATCTGGAGGCATTAACTACGTCTTTTAGCGGTAAATTGGAATAGCTACTCTCAGCCCAAAATCCTACATCCTCCTCTCCAGGGCGCAAGCTTCTGGAGGTAGACAATCTCTCCAAATATCTCACATGGTTTCTTGATTGTTGTCCTGATCTAAACAAAAAGGATGCATATATAATGAATAGAAGACCTAGGCAAATATCCAAACTATCTCTTCAAAATATTTTCAAAATATAAACTTTCATTTCTTTCCTTCTTTGATCAATCAGTCAAATCAAGTAGTCAATTAATCAGTCAAATCAATCAATCAACTAATCGAATCAATCAAAACAATTAACCGATTACATCTTCTTCATAAAATATTTGAATCAAAAAATTCAACACTCCACCTTGATTCAAATATCATATATCTCCAACAATTCACAAACAAGTCAACCTAGCTCTTTCAACAACACCTACTCTCAATTAAAACCAACCTTGATTAAAAGGCAACGAGATACGCCCTAGTCAATTTGAAAGGATTACGACCACACCACAAGTACAAACACAACCCACCGCTTGCAAAAAATGCATCTATCGCCTGAGCTGCACCACACAAAACTAATGGTCTAAAAGTGCTTTTAATACCATAAAGACCACCATCTTGTCTTTTTGGATTTCAAAACTTGACATCCGTCTTCTGTTTGACATGATCTCTTCATCTCCAGGATCTCTCGAGCATCATCAACATCTAGACCCTTGTCGATACCATGATCACTCATACCCTGGGTATTACTCGTGTACCTTTCCATATTTAACATGATCACACCCATTATAATTTTGTTTTACGTTGTACATATGGAGTGCTCCCCGATAGCCCACCGGTTTGGTGGAGTTTACAGCTTAGGACCATTAGCAGTGACCATATTAACCTCTCCACCTTGCTGCGAACTAGGTTCTTCAACCGTTATCAACCTTCTTCTTTGTCTTCTTCCATCTTCCATCATTTATATTAGAGGGCTTCTTCTCTACTCCATCAATCATACCATTGAGGCATGTAACATCCACTATCATAGGCTTCCAAATCCCCCAATATCTACCATAAAAAATGGTCATCCACGAAAGCAACATCATCTCCGACATCTACAATTTTCAATCCAAAATCAGTCCAAGCTATGAATGAACTAAGCTCTGATACCAACTGTTAGGGTTTTGTGCATAGCGGAAGTTTGACAAGATGCCCAGAAAAATAGGATCTTTTTCACCCAATCACTTGAAGACGAATTTGATTGAAAACAACAATATAATATATCATAAATAATAGCAGTACACAACATATTCCACCCAACCACCCTCTTTATCGATTCACCAAAAACAAATTTTTGTTTACACATAATGGATCAAAACCAAAAATAAGAAAAATACAATGAATCAATAACCTTATTGAAATAAGCAAAAATATCTAGATGACTACAAGTATTGTTTTAACAACCTGGGTTTTCACTATCCTGAGTAACCGACATAAAATCAATGTCGACTATTCAAGCATCGGAAATACCGGATAGTTAATGAAAGAAAATAGAGGGTGAGAATAGATAAGATAGAAACTTAGAATAGAAGAAGAAGAGGAACATATAACATCAGAGTAACACGAATCTCACAGCGGAACGAACAACATATAATAGATAACATATCTTTGAAATAAATTCAATATATGTATACAATAACATTATCAGAGTACAACACTTACAACACAACGGAATAAACAATAGTTATATAATCCTGAAGCCTCCTGCTCCAAGCTCTCCAAGTATATCTGTAAAATCCTGACTACTTGACTTTCCATACAAATTCGGGCACTCAAGAGTTTAGGGAAAACAAAACAAAATAAACTCCGGGTCAGTCATAGGACTGGTGTGAGTATAACAATTTAAAAATAGTTTGAGCAATTAAACGATATTTCATAAGACCATGCCGCGTAACGGAACGGTTTTTCACTTATGAGAATCCAAATCAGTTTGATTTAACTTTCAAATCATTTTGAAAGAAACAATGATCTCTTATATCAAACTCTTTGGATATTATATTAGTGTCTATCAATCACAATATAATAATCATCTAGCGGAATGCTTTCATCTCACATTCACATACATAATATATAATCAAAAACCGCGGACACTTATTGGTTAATGAATTCCAACTGGTAAGGTATGGGACCACCTTCCGACAGCGTATCTCTAGAGAGGAATACACCGGGTTCAACAAGAACATCTTGCAACCCAAGCTAAACATGACCGGTCATTCATTTCGCTTGAGTGTACCGAATATATTATCACAAACGGTTGGGATCAGCAACCGTTTCCCAAAAGGGACAACATCAAAATAGGTTAAAGAAGTAAATGAAACTCTAGATCAGGTGACAATACACCCTAATTGGCAGCCAACCACTTAGCAATGTGACCTACCTGATTTTTATACCATTTCCTGGTTGTGAGGCTAGAGGTCACGCTTATCTCTAATAGATCACACATTTATTCACTTTGAATGTCACATCGTCATACCCGCCAAATCACAAATTGATTTCCTCTAAAATACAACGGGTATACAGCTAAGAGAAACGAATTCCTCCACCACCAAACGTAAGTACGTTTGAAGGGATCAACTTACGCGATATATTAAATATACTCTGTCAGACATTCTTCCATATTGGTTGTCCTGGGACTGGACAAACCAAAGGTACTGTTCTGTAAAAAGGAAAGCCCTTGCATAACTTTGTCTTCAATTATCATCATCATATTTGATCGCAATGCTAACGTCCATACAGAATGGTTTTCAGATAATGAATCTGATCCCGATCTCTCCGTATTGATGCTGGAAAAATGGTAAAAAACTTCGATTGTCGGTGACTTAACTATCAAAGAAAAACACGTGTGTAAACAATGATATTATTTCCAGATGGAAATTATATCGATCAATCATCATTTAACATTTATCTCTTTAGTTCATTTATTTATTCATTTTTCATTTCTTGTTTCCATATATTCAACACTCCTTATTTTCTAAATTTAGAAAATATACGTTATTAACATTGGAAAACATTTCCATTTCTTATTTTCTATATTAGAAAACATTTCTGATTCTTATTTGGAAATTTTTTCCAAAACTCCTACATTTTGATATAAACAGATGTTTAAATAAAACATTGCTATGCCAACTCAAACCATTACCTTCATTAACTGAATTCACTTAACCAACCTTTACTATCGAACCTTAACCATTCGTTAGTTAAAAATGGAGTCAATCAAGTTGGTGTATTACTACCTCTAAGACCTTAACTGAACAACATTTCTAACCTCGAAATAGACAAAGTTCACCTTTTAAATCGTTAACAGACTTCTTTAAGTAACTCTTTTCGAATAATCTCTATTCGATAACTCCTTTCGAATAAACTATATTCGATCAACTCTACTCGATAACTCCTTTCGAATAAACTATATTCGATTAACTCCTTTTTGAATAACTCTATTCGATTAACTCTATTTGATTAACTCTATTCAATTAACTCTAATCGATTAACTAATATTATTCTAACCCTATTTCCTATCTTATTCAGATTCCCATTTGATTTTCTATTCCAAATCCCAATTTTTGTTTATAAATGTTTTAATTTATAAAATCATTATTTTAATCCATTATTCACATAGAATGTGAATAATATTACTTTGATATATCAATTCAGTTTGATTTTGTATCTAAAAATATTATTCCATTTCCAAATTCTGTTTATACTTTTATTTATAGAATTTTTCATACGAAATCTCCTTTTTATTTCTAACACTTAAATCTCATTTATACTTCCCTTTACAAATGTTGAGTTCACATTCTACTTAACATATCGGTGTCAAAACCGATTTGTTCTCCTCTATATAAGTTCAGACTTATATATCTGATTTATCCAATGATAAAATAATTTGCTTAATTTATAAAACATATTTTTAAATAAATCTTCCCAATTTATCTGTTAAAACAGATTTCTATTTAATTCCACTTTAAATAAATCTTTTCCATTTCTTTTATATCCTACCAATTTTCCATTTTATATTCTATTTGTTTTTCCAAATATTCCCTTTTATATAGCTCTATTTATTTTCCAAATAAATATTCCTTTTATATAATTCTATTTATTTTCTAAATACTCATTCCTTTGATAATTCTATTTATTTCTAAATAAATATTCCTTTTATAATTCTCTTTGATTTTATAATTATTTTCTTTTATAAAATTGTTTTCCTTTTATATATAAAATCTATTGATTTTATATAAATAATTAAATTTCAAAATACGCTTTAAAAATCCCCTTTTCTACATCCCAATATTTCTTACGGTATTTAAAATACCAAATAACAATGATCGATATCATTCAAGCATGTATAATCAACAACAGATTATATGTCACATCATATATTACAATATATGGAAAAACAGTGTTATAAATATTGAGGAATCCAGTTGGATCCCTCAAACCTACTTTCCTGCATCCACAGATGTTAAACAATATAATTAACATCCACTTCATTTCAATATGAAATATTCCGATAACCAGAATCAATATTTGATTAATGGTATGTGTATATAACTATATCGATATTTTCAACCAATCACTTAGCAGTTCAACCAACCAATCAACACACAATAATCAATCAATATTTATTAGTTCTAAAAATACATTATAAAAATATGAACTGGTAGAGTCGGTGAGTTTTACTCACATTTGACAGTTATCGTTAAATAACGATTAACTATCTTTGATTCAGATGGACAATTTATTTTGCAATAAATTGTAATTAGCTCCAATTCACTCCTTGTCAATTCCATTGTGTAGTCGTTGTCCATACGATCCCAATGGAACTTCTTTCGCTGAATTTCGATACCGTATGGATAAGATACAATAAAATAAAGTTAATACACAATTTAAATTTAATTTAAGCTTAAATTTTAACTTATTGGGCTTAACTTTATTTCCCGACCCACTACACATCAGACCCGCACACTTTAATTCCCTTTCTTCCTCGTTCTGATCTTTTTCGATCCTGCAACTCAACCCAGTTGCAGTGCTTTCCTCCCGTCCTTCCTCCCTCCATGATTCATGAATTTACAAACCCATAGCACCATTTTGTTTCTCTTCGAATAAGCCTTCCACCCACACCCGTTTTACAATACTCGAACACCCCGTACAGTTTGCGTCGAAGCAGCTACTACACGCACAAAAGAAAAAGTGCGACAGAATTTCTCAAGAAAATCCACCAAAATCTCATAGAAGATGCTATTTGATCTCAGGAATCCAACTAAAATCACTATTTTTTGAATCGATGTTTAAATCTCCGATGATTCCTAACCCTACCTTTACTGTCTAATTTTGGAGCGACAGTAAACGATGTCGCACATATCCAAATGAATATCAAATTGAAACTCTCCTACACTCGAATCAAACATCTCTTGATTTCATTGAGAATTGGAATTAATATAAATTTTCAAAGATTGGTCTTTACATTTGGAAAGGGAAAACTATCGGCGGAAAAATTGTTTGACCGCAAAAATGAAAGCCCTAGGGTTAGAAGGAGTTAAGGGTTATTTATAGTAGATTTTAAATATTTTAAAATTCGATTTAATATTCAATTTTAATGAACTGGTGATTCTATTTATCCTTTATTATCCCTACGATCATATACCATATCCAAAAATTATGAAAACGAACATACGACTAGAGTTCGACATTACGGACCCAACGAAACTGGTTTCGTCGAATTCCGAGTCTGTTTGCTCACACAATGTATCTTTTAAGGTCAAATTATCAATTGTTTTTCACATTAAATATCGTACGGCCACACATTGACCGCAAAAATCACGGAAATTGAAACCTAACAATAATTTTATATTGCGAATCCAATAAAATTATTTTCATCGAAAATGGAGGTCGTTTGCAAAACTGGCTATTTTTAAAGCTCTAAATAAAACACTTTTAAATATTATTATATTTTAAAATAATTAAATTAAATATACATAAATTTATATTATCATATATATATATATATATTCATAATAGAAAATCATACAGCTCCAATTGGATTTATAACTTGATATTCAAATCCTGGTTGAATTGATATTCAATTTATATTTAAAAATCCATTTATAATATAAGTAAATCGCTATAAATTATAACAGAATTCCATAGTGACTTTTTGAAAATTTTATTTGGACATAACTCAAAATCTACACGACAAAATTTCGATTTTTCTCTTCCATTAGAAAAATATCGTTCAACAGATTCAAACATTGCTTGTTTCACAGAAATCCGATTTAAAACGAATTCTGTATATTCAATTAAAGTTCGAATAGCCAAATTACGAACTGCTGCGCCATTTCAAGCTCGATTATAATTATAATAAAATTTATATGTTCAACCATTGTTAATTAAATATATTCGTTATCGTAATTCAATTTTAAACTGAATTATATATTTTGAATTGCCCAATTCACACCATATTGCCATTTCAGCTAATTCTGATTATTTCAGAATTAAATATATCATTTAATTATTATTTTAATTAAATATTCAAAGTTATTTAATTAAACAACCATTTAAATCTCTAAATCACTAATTAAATAAATTATTTATTATATTATAAAAATACGGGACATTACATTCTTCCCCCTTAAAATTATTTCGTTCTCGAAATTGCTAAGGTAGAATACAACCTCTATTAACTGGGTAAAAAATTATTTGTTCACTCTTTTTTTAGTTTCAACTGAACCAATTAATTTCAATTAAATATTAATTCATTCCGAATAACTAAAAATTCTGAAAATTTTCTAACACCTTAAATTTTCGGAAAATTTCGTCAGCACCTCCTTTGTACTGGTCAATAGCTCAAACTCCAACTCGCCTCTCTAGGCCTACTTCAACCCAAAAGAAAATCGAATAGCCAAGCTGTAATGACCTGGTATTTGCACATATCACTGACACAGATATTAATTGATTGTCAGTACGTATTTACAAATACGATTTAAAAATCAAGACTTTGAAAATATTTTAAACATGTCAAAGGTTTAAATTTGCATTTTTTTCTTATGTATGTATGACAGCATGTTTTTGATAACGTTTGTTTAAATTGATTTTACATATATATGAATAATAACACTTTTACATAGCATGTTTTAAAATGCCATTTTATTACATATGTTTGTTCACTTTTTTTCAAAGGGTTTGGAAATTGGGTTTTTGCAAATTCTTGAATTTAAAACTTTTAACACTTGAGAAAAATATGCCAAAACCATTTTTGTCAAAACAAGTTCACATTCACATATACATAAACCAAGACATGAAATACCATTTCTTTTTGCCAAACATGTTTTCATGTATACATATGTGTGCTTGATCATAACACCTACACTAGTACTAGACTAGTAAAGAAAATCTAGAGAAGTATTTGTAACAGGGCAAATCTATTTAGATTAAATAATTTCAGTTTTAAAATCTTTCTCTTTTCTCTTAAGATTTTCTGAAATTGACATTTTCCTTTGCATTTTCAAGAACATGTTTATTTTGTCATGAGACATGTGCCAAAGACCTTGCCAAGTATTATATATATATATATATATATATATATATATATATATATATATATATAGGATCTTGCCTACACTAGATAAGTTCTAAAACATATATTTTTCTAAGATTTTTCCATGTACTATCATCACATGGCCGAGATCAAAGTGTACAAGAACTTTCAGATTTTTACAACACCTTGGAAGGAAAGTAAGGCTTTTATATATCTTTATGTTAAGTCATTTTGTCATGTGAGATTTTTGTTTAAAAACCCATGGAAAAACTGAATATGCATGGTACAAAAAAATGATACTATCAATTGTTTAAATCAATGAAAGATTTAGGGAAAGATCATGGTTCTACATGAGCATTTATTTGTGATATTCATAGTAACCAATGAGGGAAAAAGAAGGGCATGTGCAAGGGGATTTTCATGGTGATGTTGGCTGAGATAAGCCATGTGAATATGGTGATGGTGCTTTGATTTGGTAAGACAAGGAGGATTTTCTGATATGTCAATCACTTGTCAAACAATCAAAATCTGAAAAAAACCTGATTTTATGCAACCAATATTTTATGATTTTTCTCCACTATAAATAAGACCTAAGCATGCACATTCTTCACAACACAAGCCTTTAGGATTTGATCAGCAAAGGAGTAAAGGAAGCAAAGGGTTTTAAGCATTTCCAGGTGAGTAAACTTTTCTAAGGAAATTTCTTTACTGTCTTTTCTGTTTTTGACTGAAAATGTGCTCCTTCTTGGTAATAATATTGCTTGAATGATATGGTTGTTGCATCTCAGTTTGTTTGCCTATTTTAAAGAAATATGGTTGGCACTTAAACCCTTAAATATTATATGTTTAGGAAGATCATATTGTAGGTTGCCATGTTCTGTCAGTTTGTGTAAACAAAGAAAATCAACTTGACTAAAGTGTTGAATGAGCCCAGGCTAAAAGAAGTGAATGAGTTGCCTAATTAGTTTTTCTAATGCTTTTACATAGCCAAATAGATGTTATATAAGGGGTAAGGCCATTTTCTAAACCATTGATATATGAAAACCAAACAACGGCAGTACTCTCTATTCCTAAAAATCAAAATGGATTTTCAAGTGTCGTGAAAACTTGTTTTGAGTTTACAGATGCAATGATGAATCAAATTAAGGATTTTTAAAAGAAAAATAAAGATTTTTAACTGTTTAAATCATGAGAAATCCTTAGATGATCAAAATTGGGAACTCGGTCATATTCTGATCATCAAGCTATCGGAGGTGACGTGGTTGAAAGGGAAGCTTCAACTAGGGCTAAGGATTCTAGGAAAAATATAAAACAATTTTTATAATGAAGAGATGTGGAGTAGGAGGTGAAAATATGGTTTTAAGGGGGTTTTGGGTTCAAATTTGATCACAGAACTGTTCATCGTCGAAGGTGGCAGCACATGGACGAGGTGATGTGGTGGCTTTCTTGGATGATAAATTTTCGGTTAAAAAGGAAGGGCACGACCAAATTACTGTAGCGACGATGAAGGTGGTGGTCAGGCGGTGCAAGATGATCAGGGAGTGGAAGGTGACGTGTGTGGGTAGTCGTCGGAAGGGGGTGTGGGCTCCGACGAGTGTGCACGTGCGCATATAGGCATGTTGATCGGAGAGGGAGATGCCATGAACTTGAAGTGATCAGCTGTGTTTTTGGAAGGTTGGCACTTGGTAGTGGTACTTTGGCACACAGGCGGGTATACAAGGATTTGGGCTAATCAGTAAGTAGTTTGTGTGGTTTTTAAAGTGGTACTTTGAAGTGGTCGGGGAAAGTGGTACTTGGCAAAACCATGATGGCCGAGCCTGATTCCATGAGCGCAAACCGGTGGTTTTGATCTAGTACTTTACCAAAAGTGGTATTTTGGTGTTTTTACTTTAATCAAAGATTTTGAATATAATTTAAATTTAAACTAGTTTTAAACTAAATATTAGATTAAATAGAAGGGAGAAATAAATATTTAAATAAAAACAGAAGTTTTTATTTAAATTAGTACAGAAGTGAATCAGGATCAAAATGCAGTTTTGTCAACAGTAGGGAAAAAATGTAGAAACTGTAGTTCAGATTAAAATTATAAAATTTAAAATATAATTAGAGAAGTTTTCTAATGAAATACTAAAACTGTAAAACGGAAGTCGATCAAGTGTAGAAGATCGGATATTGTTTTGACAGAAATCGAGAAGTTAGCGCAGAAGCTGTGATTTTATTAAATTATAAATTTAATGTAATGGTTAAAATTTTAAAACAAGCATAGTAATAAGAAAAGGTATGTAACGCATACACTGAATTTGCTCGTTTAAACTGTAATCTCAATTACCAGATACAAGCAGCCGGTCACGAAAAGTTCTGTACTTTCTAAATAAGAACTGTAAATAATATTTTTAATCGTGTTAGATTGATATTTAAGAAAAAAAGAGAAACTTTATTGGTATATAAAGAAGAAGAAGTAAATCAGGTATAAGAAATGAAAAGGGAAATTTGAGGAAATAAAGTGTGAAAGCTGTAAAGTAAATTATTAATCATAAATTTAATTCATTTATGAATGATCAGATTTAGGAATTATTATGAGTAATAAATTTCTACAAGAATAGTGTAAGTATTTATTTTTAAAGTGACAAACAAAATGGAAAGAAAAACCGTGTGCGGCGCGCACACTGAAATTATCCATTTTAAGAGATGATCAAAATACCCAGACATAAGTAAGATGATCATATACTGTTTAGTTTGACTGTAATTATATATGTAAATTAGATTATAATCATGTTAGATTAATAATTAAAAAAAAAAGAAATGTTCGCTAATCATTTCAAAGAGACCGGAATAAATATTTCACTTTGCTTTGATTATACGCCGCGCGTCAGAGATCTTTAAATTAAAGACGGCGATATACAAGGGCTATTCTTGAATAGTGCCTTCAGTTTGCCCATTCCGAGGACAACTTGTATGGACGAATGTCTGACAAAGTAATTCTAACTGATCACGTATGTTGATCTCTTCAAACGTAATTATACGGTGGCAGAGGAATTCGTTTCTCTCGCCGTATACCTATAATATATTTTTGGGGAAGTCAATTAGTGGTTGGCGAGTTTTGACGATGTGGCACTCAAAGAAAATAAACATTGATGATGACAAGTTAAGTCTAGCCTCAAGCCTCACACCCAGGAAATGACAAAAATCGGGCGGGAAGCATGGCTATATGGGTCGCTCCCATTAGGGTGTATAATCACTTATCTAGAGAAATTCCTTTTAATCCTTTAATCTATTTCGATGCTGTCCCTTTTCGGGAAACGATGGTTTGAGCCCAACCGTTGGTGATATACATTCGATACACTCAAGCGAAATGAGTGGTCGGTCATGTGTGGGTCGGGTTGCAAGACGTTATTGTTGAACCCAGGTGTATTTGCCTCTAGAGATACATCATCGGAAGGTGGTCCCATACCTTGTCATAGTTGGAAACCCAATTTCCATAAGCGCCAAGCGTTTTTAGTTTTATACTATATAGGAGAATGTGAGATGCAATCATTCTTCTAGATTCTAATTTAATTGTGAGAACTAATAGACACTATGATAATATCTGATTTCAAGTATACAAAGTGTTTTGATCTCATAAGGTAAAAACCCGTTCCGTATTCACGGCGTGGTCTTATGAGAAATTTTTATTTCTTTAATTTCTTTCAAAACTGTTTACTCGTACCAGACCCTGACTGACCCAAAGTTTATTTTTCTGTGTTTCCTTAAACTCTTGGGTATTCATAACACTTGTTATGAATAGACAAGTGAATCAGGATTGGATGAAACTTGGAAAGCTGGAATGGAACTTTCTGTGTGCTGGTCCACTTATCATATCTACTGTATAATAATTAAGTCTGCAAGTTAGTCGTCAATGATATGTATAATTATGAATGGCTTGTATCACTAGATTCAGTATGCTCTGATGTAATATGTACTACTGTGTAATGTTATGAAGTATCATCTTTTGTAAAAATTCCGTTGTGAGATTCTGATGTTTTATGTGATTTTATCTTCTATCTATTCTTATTCTTATTAATGACATGACTTCCGATGTGTTCGAAAGTTGGGTCGTTATAGTTGGTATCAGAGCTTAGATTACTGATTACCTAGGCTTTGGGTAAGTGTGAGAGAGCGTATTTTTGAAAATTTAAAATAAATGTAAAATTAATCAACTTGGATGGTAGACCTAAGTTAGTTATATCCAATCAAGTCTGGAATGATGACCTGTTATATTCAGGTGATTAAGATGAGTAACCGAGGACGAAGAGGTCGAGCTAGTGGAATTTCCACTACTACTGGTCGTAATACTGGATCCCAGGATCAAGGAGAAACTATGGAGGAAGTTGCACTAGTTCAGCAAGATAAAAGCTTTGCAACTATTTGTAAAGAATATACGACTCTAGGAGGAAAAGTTTTCAAAGGGACGGAATCTTTCATTGAAGTCCAAGCATGGTTGAGGTCCTGTGAGAGGATTTTCAAGGGATTGAAATTGAATGATGAGCAGAAACGTCTCTTATCTTCGTGGCAACTTTAAGAAGCTGCTGTTATTTGGTGGGATGCTCAGACCACGAATGTTCCTGAGGAAGATTTCACTTGGGAAAAATTCAAAGAAGCTTTCGAAGCACAATTTCTTCCTGCTGCAGGAAAGACTAGAATGTATCGGGATTTCTTCGATCTCAAGCAAGGGAACATGAAAATATCCGAATATGAGAATAAGTTCAATTCACTTTCTTGTTTCGGGCCAGAACTGATCGATACCCCACTCAAGAAAATGAAATGTTCATAGCAGGATTGAAGGATAGCCTGCAAGTTCAAATGATTGGGCATCTCAAGATTCCATTTGTCGATCTGGTAGATATGGCAGTTCGTTATGAGGCACTAGAGGGAAGGAAGCCAGTTGCAAAATAGCAGACAGGAGAACGCAATGGCTAGAATTCTAACAAAAGGAAATTTAATCCGAACTGGAACAACAAGGGAATACCAATGATGGGGGAGAAAGCCAAATAGCATTATAAAGATATGAAATGTCATAACTGCAAGGAGAAGGGACACATTGTTAGGTTTTGTACGAAGCCAGCAGCGGAAAAGCCACAACAAACTCAGCAACCGGAGCAATCTCAACAAAAACCAAAGGGAACAAATGATGCTATTCCCCAAAAGTTTTCATGCTATAACTGTCATCAGCCTGGGCACTTGGTTAAAGACTGTCCACTTATGAAAAAGGCACAGCAGCTAAAGATCTATGCTTCAATGGATAAGTCATCAACTTCTGAGAATGTGAAAATGGAAGGAGCTTCAGAAGGTACCTTACTCTTTTTAGATAAAAGGAATTAATCAACCAGGGTCAGCCTCAAGATAAATTAAATCTAGTTGGATTAAATTAGAATAATATCCAATCATATTGATACCAGAAATCGGGTTAGAATTTTAAATTGTGTTAAAAATTTGGATTTCCTGAAATTAAGTCTGGACTTAATTGGATAGGAACTTAGGAAAGTGAACTGGTCTATTTGGGAAATAAAATCAGTGAGTCCCGAAATGGAGATCATTAACTAAGTGAACGAAGATTGTGGGTAATACTTAACGGAGTTAAGTAAATTGACTGATGAGTTAAAAAGGGAATTTGGACAGATATTTTTGGTTATAAATAGGAAAATTGTTGATGTGTGTTAATTATTTACATGTGAGTCGATAACTCTAAATCTACTGTTTACAAATTTCGAGGACAATTTTTTTTATAAGGGGGTAGACTGTAATGACCCGATATTTGCACATATCACTGACACAAATATTAATTTATCATCAGTACGTATTTAATAATATGATTTAAAAATCAAGACTTTAAAATATTTTAAATATGTCAAAGGTTTAAATTGGCATTTTTTTCTTATGTATGTATGACATAATGTATTTGATAACGTTTGTTTAAATTGATTTTACATATATATGAATAATAACACTTTTATATAACATGTTTTAAAATGCCATTTTATTACATATGTTTGTTCACTCTTTTCCAAAGGGTTTGGAAATTGGGTTTTTGCAAATTCTTGGATTTAAAACTTTTAACACTTGAGAAAAATATGCCAAAACCATTTTTGTCAAAACAAGTTCACATTCACATATACATAAACCAAGACATGAAATACCATTTATTTTTGCCAAACATGTTTTCATGTATATATATGTGTGCTTGAACATAACACCTACACTAGTAAAGAAAATCTAGAGAAGTATTTGTCACAGGACAAATCTATTTAGATCAAATAATTTCAATTTTAAAATCTTTCTCTTTTCTTTTAATATTTTCTGAAATTGACATTTTCCTTTGCATTTTCAAGAACATGTTTATTATGTCATGAGACATGGGCCAAAGACCTTGCCAAATCTTGTATATATATCAAGGATCTTGCCTACACTAGATAAGTTCTAAAACATATATTTTTCTAAGATTTTTCTATGTACTATCATCACATGGCCGAGATCAAAGTGTACAAGAACTTTCAGATTTTTACAACACCTTGGAAGGCAAGTAAGGCTTTTATATATCTTTATGTTAAATCATTTTGTCATGTGAGATTTTTGTTTAAAAACCCAAGGCAAAACTGAATATGCATGGTACAAAAAAATGGTACTATCAATTGTTTAAATCAATGAAAAATTTAGGGAAAGATCATGGTTTTACATGAGCATTTATTTTTGATATTCATCGTAACCAATGAGGGAAAAATAAGGGCATGTGCAAGCGTATTTTCATGGTAATGTTGGCTGAAATAAGCCATGTGAATATGGTGATGGTGCTTTGATTTGGTAAGAGAAGGAGGATTTTCTGATATGTCAATCACTTGTCAAACAATCAAAATCTAAAAAAAAAAACTGATTTTATGCAACCAATATTTTATGATTTTTCTCCACTATAAATAAGACCTAACTGTTCACATTCTTCACGGCACAAGCCTTTAGGATTTGATCGGCAAAGGAGTAAAGGAAGCTAAGGGTTTTAAGCATTTCCAGGTGAGTAAACTTTTCTATGGAAATTTCTTTACTGTCTTTTCTGTTTTTGACTGAAAATGTGCTCCTTCTTGGTGATAATATTGCTTGAATGATATGGTTGTTGCATCTCAGTTTGTTTTCCTAATTCAAAGAATTATGGTTGGCACTTAAACCCTTAAGTATTATATGTTTAGGAAGATCATATTGTAAGTTGCCATGTTCTGTCAGTTTGTGTAAACAAAGAAAATCAGCTTGACTAAAGTGATGAATGAGCCCAGGCTAAAAGAAGTGAATGAGATGCCTGATTAGTTTTTCTAAAGCTTTTACATATATATAGATGTTATATAATGGGTAAGGTCATTTTCAAAACCATTGATATATGAAAACCAAACAACGGCAGTACTCTCTGTTCCTAAAAATCAAAATGGATTTTCAAGTCTCGTGAAAACTTGTTTTGAATTTACAAATTCAATGATGTGTCAAATTAAGGATTTTTAAAAGAAAAATAAAGATTTTTAACTGTTTAAATCATGAGAAATCCTTAGATGATCAAAATTGGGAACTCGGTCAAATTCCAATCATCCAAGCTATCGGAGGTGGCGAGGTTGAAAGGGAAGCTTCACCTAGGGCTAACGATTCTAGGAAAAATATAAAACAATTTTTATAATGAAGAGATATGGAGTAGGAGGTGAAAATAGGGGTTTTAAGGGGTTTTGGGTTCGGTTTTGATCATGGAACTGTTCATCGTCGAGGGGGCTATAGGGGTGCGTTCCAAGGGGTTAGAGGCATCGGGATGTCAGGTTGATGTGGCAAGGAGGAGGTGGCAGCACATAGACGAGGTGATGTGGTGTGGTGGCTTTCTTGGATGATAAATTTTTGGTTAAAAAGGGATGGCACGACCAAATTACTGTAGGGACGATGAAGGTGGTGGTTAGGCGGTGAAAGATGATCAGGGAGTGGAAGATGACGTGTCTGGGTGGTCGTCGGAGGGGGGCGTGGGCTCCGGCGAGTGTGCACGTGCACATACAGGTGTGTTGATCGGAGAGGGAGATGCCATGAACTTGAAGTGATCAGTTGTGTTTTTGGATGGTTGGCACTTGGTAGTGGTACTTTGGCACACAGGCGGGTATACAGGGATTTGGGCTGATCAGTAGGTAGTTTGTGTGGTTTTTAAAGTGGTACTTTGAAGTGATCGGGGAAAGTGGTACTTGGCAAAACCATGATGGCCGAGCCTGATTCCATGAGCGCACACCAGTGGTTTTGAACTGGTACTTTACCAAAAGTGGTATTTTGGTGTTTTTACTTTAATCAAAGATTTTGAATATAATTTAAATTTAAACTAGTTTTAAATTAAATATTAGATTAAATAGAAGGGAGAAATAAATATTTAAATAAAAATAGAAATTTTTATTTAAATTAGTACAGAAGTGAATCAGGATCAAAATGCAGTTTTGTCAACAGTAGGGGAAAAAATGTAGAAATTGTAGTTCAGATTTAAATTATAAAATTTAAAATATAATTATAGAAGTTTTCTAATGAAATTCTCAAACTGTAAAAAGGAAGTCGATCAAGTGTAGAAGATCGGATATGTTTTTGACAGAATTCGAGAAGTTAGCACAGAAGCTATGATTTTATTAAATTATAAATTTAATGTAATGATTAAATTTTTAAAACAAGCAAAGTAATAAGAAAATGTACGTAACGCACACACTAAATTTGCTCGTTTAAACTGTAATCTAAATTACCAGATACAAGCAGCCGGTCACGAGCAGTTCTGTACTTTCTAAATAAGAACTGTAAATAATATTTTTAATCGTGTTTAGATTGATATTTAAAAAAAGAAAAGAAACTTTATTGGTATATAAAGAAGAAGAAGTAAATCGAGTATAAGAAATGAAAAGGGAAATTTGACAAAATAAAGTGTGAAAGCTGTAAAGTAAATTATTAATCATAAATTTAATTCATTTATGAATAATCAGATTAAGGAATGATTATGAGTAATAAATTTCTACAAGAATAATGTGAGTATTTATTTTTTAAGTGACAAACGAAATGGAAAGAATTTCCGTGTGCGGCGCACACACTGAAATTGTCCATTTAAAGAGATGATCAAAATACCCAGACATAAGTAAGATGATCATATACTGCATAGTTTGACTGTAATTATATATGTAAATTAGATTATAATCAAGTTAGATTAATAATTAAAAAAAAGAAATGTTCGCTAATCATTTCAAAGAGACCGAAATAAATATTTCACTTTGATTTGATTATACGCCACGCGTCAGAGATCTTTAAATTAAAGACGGTGATATACAAAGGCTATTCTTGAATAGTGCCTTCGGTTTTTCCAATCCCAGGACAACTTGTATGGACGAATGTCTGACAAAGTAATTCTAAATGATCACCTACGTTGATCTCTTCAAATGTAATTATACGGTGGCAGAGAAATTCGTTTCTCTCGCTGTATACCTATAATATATTTTTGGGGAAGTCAATTAGTGGTTGGCGAGTTTTGATGATGTGGCATTCAAAGAAAATAAATAGTGATGAAAAGGTAAGTCTAGCCTCAAACCTCACACCCAGGAAATGACAAAAATCGGGCAGGCAGCAGTGTTACGTGGGTTGCTCCCATTAGGGTGCATAATCACTTACCTAGAGAAATTCCTTTTACTCCTTTAATCTATTTCGATGCTGTCCCTTTTCGGGAAACGGTGGTTTGAGCCCAACCGTTGGTGATATACATTCGATACACTTAAGCGAAATGAGTGGTCGGTCATGTGTGGGCCGGGTTGCAAGACGTTCTTGTTGAACCCAGGTGCATTTTCCTCTAGAGATACATCATCGGAATGTGGTCCCATACCTTGTCATAGTTGGAAACCCAATTTCCATAAGCGCCAAGCGGTTTTAATTGTATAGTATATAGGAGAATGTGAGATGCAAGCATTCTTCTAGATTCTAATTTATTTGTGAGAACTAATAGACACTATGATAATATCTGATTTCAAGTATACGAAGTGTTTTGATCTCATAAGGTGAAAACCCGTTCCATATTCACGGCGTGGTCTTATGAGATATTTTTATTTCTTTAATCTGTTTCAAAGCTGTTTACTCATACCAGTCTCCTGACTGACCCGAAGTTTATTTTTCTGTGTTTCCTTAAACTCTTGGGTATTCATAACACTTGTTATGAATAGACAAGTGAATCAGGATTGAATGAAACTTGGAAAGCTGGAATGGAACTTTCTGTGTGCTGGTCCACTTATCATATCTACTGTATAATAATTAAGTCTGCAAGTTAGTCGTCAATGATATGTATAATTATGAATGTACTATGAATGTATTGTATCACTAGATTCAGTATGCTCTGATGTAATATGTACTGCTGTGTAATGTTATGAAGTATCAACTTTTGTAAAAATTCCGCTGTGAGATTCTGATGTTTTATGTGATTTTATCTTCTATCTATTCTTATTCTTATTAATGATATGACTTCCGATGTGTTCGAAAGTTGGGTCGTTACACAAGCAGCTTGCCAATTCGGCTCATCAAAATCTCAAACCCATATATAATATAAACTGGTACCTTTTTGTTGGGCATATCAATATATCCTTTCCATGTGTTACCAATTCTGCATATACCAATGTCATCCTAATTATTCGGTTATACCCAAGCCGAATTCTGTTCTTAACTCAGATTCCATTTTTAATTTCAACTCTTAACTTACCAGTCCAATTCCATTTTAGATTGTCTCTAAACCAATCTAATTCGATATTTTTCTATCTCAATTCATTTTGCACTTAACTGGTTTCAATTCAATTTCTATTTCTATTTGCTTTTACAATTTCTACATTAATTTGTTTTAATTCAAATAATCCATTTCTAGGAGTTTTTAAATAGCTTAGCCTTTTCCAAAAATCAAAATATTCATTTGGAATATCAAAACAATTTGTTTTCTCAAAACAATTCAAAAACAAAAACTTTGGTAGTAATCCATAACTTACAACTCGAAAATGAACACCGATGATGTCAAGATCATCATCGGAATCTATTTTCCAACTATCGAAGTGAGTTCAATACTACATCACTTTCAAAATCATTTCTAAACACTTTCATTTTGAAATCCATTTCAAAATATCCTTTTCAATGCTTGTACCAAATTTAAAATCTCCTAGGATTTTAAAATTCACATATATTTAACCCAAATTCATTTATAAAGACCTTTATAACCTTCCAGCGTTTTAATTCCAATTCTGATTTAAATTCAGATTTAATTCATCTGATTTCACATATTTCACTTATATGAATTCTAATTGGCTATTTACATAACCATTTCACATTTTATAATCCTATTCGATTATAATCAGAACCAACACATCCAATATACTATAATACTTCAAATATCTATACTTGTTTATATCAGAATATAATTTGGGTAAAATTATTTCATTTACCCTCCTTTCAAAACATACTGCGTCGGTTCATCGTATTCGAGTGTTTATAAGCTCCTACCGATACAGTGGATCAAACTGATTGACCAGAACTCATAAACACTAAATCAATAAATCTCCACAATATAAAATCATTTTATATTGAACAACAAATATGCGCTCATATATATACACTCAAACTCAATCTAGGGTATTGCTAACCCTATCTCTACCGAGTCACGCCGAGCCAAGGTAATTACTTAACCTTCAGCTCCGATACCACTGTAATGACCTGGGTTTTCTCGATCCTGAGTAATCAACATAAACTCATTGTCGACTATTCAAGCATTGGAAATACCAAACAATTAATGAAAGAAAATAGAGGGTGAGAATATATAAGATAGAAACTTAGAATAAAAGAAGAAGAGGAACATATAACATCAGAGTAACACGAATCTCACAGTGGAACGAACAATATATAATAGATAACATATCTTTGAAATAAAATCAGTATATGTATACAGTAACATTATAAGAGTACAACACTTACAACACAATGGAATAAACAATAGTTATATAATCCTAAAGCCTCCTGCTCCAATCTCTCGAAGTATATATGTAAAATCCTGACTACTTGACTGCCCATACAAATTCGGTCACCCGAGAGTTTAGGGAAAATAAAACAAAATAAACTTCGGGTCGGTCATGGGACTGGTGTGAGTAAAACAATTTAAAAACAGTTTGAGCAATTAAACGATACCTCATAAGACTACGCCGTATAACGGAACGGGTTTTTCCCTTATGAGAATCCAAATCAATTTGATTTAACTTTCAAATCATTTTTGAAGAAACAATGATCTTTTATATCAAACTCTTTGGATATTATATTAGTGTCTATCAATCACAATATAATAATCATCTAGCAGAACGCTTTCATCTCACGTTCCACATACATAATATATAATAAAAAATCGCGGACGCTTATTGGTTAAAGAATTCCAACTGGCAAGGTATGGGACCACCTTTCGATAGTGTATCTCTAGAGAGGAATACACCGGGCTCAACAAGAACATCTTACAACCCAGGCTAAACATGACCGGTCTCTCATTTCACTTGAGTGTACCGAATATATTATCACCAACGATAGGGATCAGCAACCATTTTCCAAAAGGGACAACATCAAAATAGGTTAAAGAAGTAAATGAAACTCTAGATTAGGTGAAAACACACCCTAATTGGCAGCCAACCACTTAGCCATGCGACCTACTCGATTTTTATACCATTTCCTAGTTGTGAGGCTAGAGGTCACGCTTATCTATGACAGATCACACATTTATTCACTTTGAATGTCACATCGTCATACCCGCCAAATCACAAATTGATTTCCTCAAAAATACAACGGGTATACAGCTAAGAGAAACGAATTCCTCCGCTACCAAATGTAAGTACGTTTGAAGAGGTCAACTTACGCGATATATTAAATATACTCTGTCAGATATTCTTCCATACTGGTTGTCCTGGGACTGGACAAACCAAAGGCACTATTCTGTAAACAGGATAGCCTTTGCATAACTCCATCTTCAATTATCTTCATCATATTTGATCGCAACGCTAACATCCATACAGAGTGGTTTTCAGATAATGAATCGGATCCCGGTCTCTCCGTATTAACGATGGAAAAATGGTCAAAAACATCGATAGTCTTTGAGTTAACTATCAAAGAAAAATACATGTGCAAACAATGATATTATTTCCAGATGGAAATTATATCGATCAGTCATCATTTAACATTTAACTCTTTAGTTCATTTATTTAATCAATTTTCATTTCCTGTTTCCATATATTCAACATTCCTTATTTTCTAAATTTAGAAAATATACATTATTAACATTGGAAAACATTTCCATTTCTTATTTTCTATATTAGAAAACTTTTCTGATTCTTATTTGGAAAACATTTCCAAAAATCCTACATTTGGATTTAAACAGATGTTTAAATAAAATATTGCTATGCCAGCTCAAACCATTACCTTCATTAACTGAATTCACTTAACCAACCTTCATTATCGAACATTAAACATTCGTTAGTTAAAAATGGAGTCAATCAAGTTGGGGTATAACTACCTCTCAGACCTTAACTGAACAACATTTCTAACCTCGAAATCGACAAAGTTCACCTTTTAAATCTTTAACAAACTTCCTTAAGTAACTCTTTTTCGAATAATCTCTACTTGATAACTCCTTTCGAATAAACTATATTCGATTAACTCAACTCGATAACTCCTTTCGAATAAACTATATTCGATTAACTCCTTTTCAAATAACTCTATTCGATTAACTCTATTCAATTAACTCTAATCGATTAATTAATATTATTTTAACCCTATTTCCTATCTTATTAAAATTCCCATTTGAATTTCTATTTCAAATCCCAAATTTTCTTTATAAATGTCTAATTTATAAAATCACTATTTTAATCCATTATTCACATCGAATGTGAATAATATTTCTTTGATATATCAATTCAGTTTGATTTCGTATTTAAAAATATTATTCCATTTCCAAATTCTATTTATACTTTTATTTATAGAATTTTTCATATGATATCTTCTTTTTATTTCTAACACTTAAATCTCATTTATAATTCCCTTTATAAATGTTGAGTTCACAATGTACTTAACATATCGGTGTCAAAACCGATTTCTACTCCACTATATAAGTTCAGACTTATATATCCAATTTATTCAATGATAAAATAATTTGCTTAATTTATAAAACATATTTATAAATAAATCTTCCCAATTTATCTGTTAAAATAGATTTCTATTTAATTCCACTTTGAATAAATCTTTTCCATTTCTTTTATATCCTGCCAATTTTCCTTTTTATTCCAGTTGTTTTTCCAAATATTCCCTTTATATAATTCTATATATTTTCCAAATAAATATTCCTTTTATATAATTATATTTATTTTCTAAATACTTATTCCTTGGATAATTCTATTTATTTTCTAAATAAATATTCCTTTTATAATTCTCTTTGATTTTATAATTATTTTCTTTTATAAAATCCTTTTCCTTTTATATCGATTTTATATAAATAATTAAATTTCAAAATACGCTTTGAAAATCCCCTTATCTACATCCCTATATTTCTTACGGTATTTAAAATACCAAATAACAATGATCGATATCATTCAAACACACATAATCAACAACAGATTATATGTCACATCATATATTACAATATATTGAAAAGTAGTATTACAAATATTGAGGAATCCAGTTGGATCCCTCCAACCTGTTTTCCTGCATCCACGGGTGTTAAACAATATAATTAACATCCACTTCATTTCAATATGAAATATTCTGATAACTAGAATCAATATTTGATTAACGGTATGTATATATAACTATATCAATATTTTCAACCAATCAATTAGCAGTTCAACCAACTTATCAACACACAACAATTAATCAATATTTATCAGTTCTAAAAATACGTTATAAAAATATGAACTGGTAGAGTCGGTGAGTTTTACTTACATTGGATAGTTATCGTTAAATAATGATTAACTATCTTTGATTCAGATAGACAATTTATTTTGTAATAAATTGTAATGAGCTCCAATTCACTCTTATCAATTCCATTGTGTAGTCGTCGTCCATACGATCCCAGCGGAATTAGTTTCGTTGAATTTCGATACCGTATGGATAAGATATGATAAAATAAAGTTACTACACAATTTAAATTTAATTTAAGCTTAAATATTAACTTATTGAGCTTAACTTTATTTCCCGACCCACTACAAATCAGACCCGCACTCTTTAATTCCCTTTCTTCCTCGTTCTGATCATTTTCGATCCTACAACTAAACCTATTTGCAGTGCTTTCCTTCTATCCATCCTCCCTCCATGATTCATGAATTTACAAACACATAGCACCGTTTTGTTTCTCTTCGAATAAGCCTTCCATCCATACCCGTTTTACAAAACTCAAACACCCCCCTAAAGCTTGCGTCGAAGAAGCTTCTACACGCACAAAAGAAAAAGTGCGATAGAAATTCTCAAGAAAATCCACCAAAAACTCATAGAAGATGCTATTTTATCTCAGGAATCCAACTAAAATCACTATTCTTTGAATCGATGTTTAAATCTCCAATGATTCCTAACCCTACCTTTACTGTCTAATTTTGGAGCGACAGTAAACGATGTCGAACATATCAAAATGAATATCAAATTGAAACTCTCCCACACATGATTCAAACGAATAAAACATCTCTTGATTTCATTGAGAATTGGAATTAATATAATTTTTCAAAGATTGGTCTTTACGTTTGGATAGGGAAAACTATCGGCGGAAAAATTGTTTAACCGCAAAAATGAAAGTCTTAGGATTAGGAGTTAAGGGTTACTTATAGTAGATTTTAAATATTATAAAATTCGATTTAATATTAAATTTTAATGAACCGCTGATTCTATTTGTCCTTTAAAATCCCTACGATCATATATCATATCCAAAAATCATGAAAATGGACATACAACTAGAGTTCGACATTATGGACCCAACGAAACTGGTTTCGTCGAATTCCGAGTCCGTTTGCTCAAACAACGTATTTTTAAAGGACAAATTGTCGATTGTTTTTCACATTAAATATCCGTATGACCACACACTAACCCCAAAAGTCACGGAAATTGAAATCTAACAATAATTTAATATTGTGGATCCAACAAAATTAGTTTCGTCGAAAATGGAGGTCATTTGCAAAGCTGGCTATTTTTAAAGCTATAAATAAACCCTTTTAAATATTATTATATTTAAAAATAATTAAATTAAATACAAATAAATTTATATTATCATATATATTCACAATAGAAAATCATACAGTTCCAATTGGATTTATAACTCGATTTTTAAATCCCGGTTGAATTGATATTCAATTTTTATTGAAAAATCCATTTATAATATAAATAAATCACTATAAATTATAACGAAATTCCATAGCAACTTTTCGAAAATTTGATTTGGACATAACTCAAAATATACACGATGAAATCTCAAATTTTCTCTTCCGTTAGAAAAATATCGTTCAATAGATTCAAACGTTTCATGTTTCACAGAAATCCGATTTAAAACGGATTCTATATATTCAAATAAAGTTCGATTCTCCAATTTATGAACCGCCGTGCCATTTCAAGCTCGATTATAATTTTAATAAAATTTATACATTCAACCATCGTTAATTAAATATATTCATTATTCTAATTCAATTTTAAACTGAATTATATATTTTGAATTGCCCAATTCACACCATATTGCCATTTCAGCTAATTCTGATTATTTCAGAATTAAATATATTATTTAATTATTATTTTAATTAAATATTCAATGTTATTTAATTAAACGACCTTTTAAATCTCTAAATCACTAATTAAATAAATTAATTATTATACCGTAAAAATACGGGACATTACAATTCTTGGCGCCGAAGAGCAATGTAGAACGACGACAAACCCTTAGACAATCTGGATGCACTAACTACACCTTTCAGCAGTAAATAGAAATAGCTACTCTCAGCCCAAATTCCTACATCTTCCTCTCTAAGGCGCAAGCCCTTGGAGGTAGACAATCTCTCTATATATCTCACATGGTTTATTGATTATTGTCTTGATCTAACCAGCAAGGCTGCATATATAGAGAATAGTAGACCTAGGCAAATATCCAAATTACCCCTTCAAAATATCTCCAAAATATATACTTTCATTTATTTCCTTCTGTGAT
The DNA here is from genome assembly GCA_030737875.1 of Allium sativum. Lineage (NCBI taxonomy): Eukaryota > Viridiplantae > Streptophyta > Magnoliopsida > Asparagales > Amaryllidaceae > Allium > Allium sativum. Next base: position 331,270,976 of record CM060926.1, read on the forward strand.
CAATCAATCAACCAATCAATCAACTAATCAATCAAATCAATTAGTCAATTAATTAATCAATCAAATCAACAAATTAATTAATCAAATCAATCAAATAATTAATTGATTACATCCTCTTCATAAAATATTTGAATCAAAAAATTCAACATCTTCGACAAAGCTTAGCCTTCCAATCGCGAAAAACAAATCTTTATTATCACAAGAAGCGAATTAATGGTGAGAACAAAAAAATCGAAATGCTCATCCAAAGCAGATCCTAGAGTAGTGGAAAAGGTCTTGCAAAGGTATGCCTCTGGTCTTAATCAAACGATATTCTTAGGATGGTTAGGGTTTATCGTGTGAGAGCAGGTTGGATTTTTGTTTTTGTTTGTTGGTTACGATGACATAACGCCGTTTGCAACAACCCAGAATTTCAGAAATAATTTGAAATTTTAATTCAATCTATTTTATTGAATTTTGAATATAAATTGCTAATTTTTGCTCGATAAAATTTGAGAATAATTTTAAAATTAATTTTTATATTTTATTTGACTTAAAACAAGCTCAGTAAGATTATTAATTTGATTTATAAGTATGAATTTAAAAATCGATATTTTAAAAGCTATATCGATCACTTGAAAAAGGACCATTTTTCTAATAGTCTCCGAATTCGACGAAGCTGCTTTCGTTGGATCCGGAATGTCGAAATATATCAGGATTCTAATTTTCAAGTCCAATGAAGTTCGTACGTAGAAGAACGACCCACGAACGAACGTTGAGAATTTAGTATGAATTTGAATATAACTCAAAATAAGGTTATTTTTCAAACAGTCTCCAAATTTGATGCGGTTAGGTTCATTGGAACCGTAATTCCATAATGTAGTGAGATTCCAAATTTCGTATTTTTGGAGTTAACGTGTGGCTGTGGGAGTGGAACGAAGTTTTCATGTAGTAATAAATGCATGTTCACTTTTAGTCATTCGACGAATAGTGTTGGACCAATTAGAATTAGACAAGGAGCCTTCTCTCCCCTCCACTTTTCTTGCTCCCTTTTAACTGTGCTTCTATGACATGAATGGGTGCTAATGAAGGTTAATTACTGCTAAGGGTTTCATCCATTTCGAAAACAAAGTTTAAATCATGTAAAAGATTAAAAATGGTGAACTCTTCCCCTTTTGCTCCTCCTGCCGCCCCTCCTGGGCCCCACAGGTCAAAGCACCACCTGCGCAACGTCAGCGGGTGCTGGCGCACCACTAGGCCATGGGCCCATTTCCTCCTCCTCTACCTTGAAAACCTCTTAGATCTCCTCTTTTGAGTACAAAGGTGCCTCCTTTAGCACCATACACCACTTCTACCACCACTAACCACCTCGTGTGGGCCCCATATCACCACGCCGGACCCCACTACCCTCCACCAGCCCTATGCCACGTCATCCTATGATGGAGAGCGACCCCCGCCGCCCCACAAGCCATAAGCCCATAAAATCTCACCAGTATACCCTTTGACATGTGTTTAAGTGTATACAGGTGTTGCCGAGATGTTTTGGAGATGATTTAGTGAAGAAAGGCACAATCTTTAACTCGTAGCAGGTGCGAGGATGTAACACCCCGTATATTCTATAACAGTGAAATTAATAAATTATATTATAATTAATTCTAATGAGAGAATTAAGGGAAATGGCTTACGCCATTGCGTTCATCTCGGAATTCTGGTTGAGATAGAGTCCGAGTTTGCGTGAAACGGACTCCGTATGAAGGAGTTACGACCTCCAGAAGTTTCAGAACAAATTTGAAATTCAAAAACAGTTCAAAACAAGTTTAAAATTCAAATTCGAGTTCAAACTGGGCTGGGCGGGAAAACTCCCGCCCAGTGACCAGGTCGACACTAGTGTCGACTGGGCAGTCGACTGGGCACCCCCAGGTCGACTACGCAGTCGACTTGGGTGTCGACCTGCAGGTCGACTTGCCTGGTCGGCCTGACCAGGTGGGTCTGACCCTGGTTCAACCCTGGTGTGCTGTACGGTCTGATTTCCCTCCCTATTTGCATCTGACGGCTCAAATTTACTTGAAAACTCTATAAATACACACTAAGACTCAACTAATTCACATAAGAAAATAAGAGAGGAGTCGTCATGCTTTCTGGGAAGAGTTGATCGTAGCCGCCAAGAATCAAACTAAGAAGCAAGTTAAAGTCTAATCAAATCAATCAACAAATTGCTACCCAAAGGAGAGCATCTCCAAGTTCAGAAAACAGAAATCAGAAAACAAGATCTTGTCACGTTGTAAGTATAGTGGTCTTTCAGAAATTGAATAAAATTATGATGTGATACGATGTAATTGGGAATAGAATTGTATCATTGTAATGATATAGATCTTGTGTATTGTAATGTTTTCTATCGTGATTGTTTTTTTTGGTGAGTTGGTTTGTGGCATTAATGGATTGATGCAAGTTTATTATACGTTTGTATATGAAAGTGATGGTAATTGCAAGTTTTGAGGCGAAGGCTATGATTAGATCCTTCTCATGTTTATGTTAATATCCCCTTTATGTTTATGTTGATATCATGGGTCCTATACTTATGTAAACATACCCTAGATTTGAGATCCTTTATGCTACATGACTCAAAACCTATGTATACATCTTAGATTCATCACAAGTATAATTGGATTAATATTAAGTATTATTTGCGTTACACAAATTATGCTAGTATCATGCTAAAATGGACTGCTTGTTTTAAAGTTAGTTTACACCTTTGGGTTATGATAAAAAAAGTGGACATTCTATGAACATGTAACATACTAGTTTGGTGTTTGACATTATGCCTAGTTATATATGTTTAAACTCACATCTAGGCAAATCCAAAGTTATGCTATTCCACATGTCAACTACTTAGTCATATGCCTATTTGAATGCAAGTTCATATGATCAAATGTTTATGTTAGTTGAATCGCCAAATTTGCAAATTCATGCGCTACACACCTTTTATGTGACAGAGAAATATTACACGTCCTTGATTTCCCCTTTTTCTCACATTTATAAAGTTGGGCTGAATTGTGTCGAGCCCAACATTAGTACGTACAAACGGGGGTAATAGCGTTGGGTGTAAAACATGATATAAATAAATATGTTGGCATGTTTGGCGCATGCCAACAACTATGATATTATAGAGGTATAAATTGTTATACTAAAAAATGAAGAACATGATATTTACATATAAAATTGAATGGTGAAATATAAATTTAGAAAATACGACATGTTTAACCCGAGGTTGGATTGAGTTGTGACGTAAACCTGCTCGGAACCGCCCGACTGTCCAGTAGTTACAACAATACCTATCCAATGTGGGTGGTTAAACATTGAGCCCAATAAAGACCCAAGGTTAGACTGAACTACGGGGTAAACCTGCCCGGAACCAACCGGCACATCCAGTAACCATAGTGATATCCGTCTAATGTGAGTGGTCGGTGCTCTAAAAGGCTAAGGACAGGTTGTAGGGTTAAGTCAACTGAAAACACTTAACCAAAGATTCAACATGTTAACAAATATTGATGGGTGGGGTTAGGTATATACATACACTTAACATGTTTGACTAGAAAACCCTGGTAACGTAGGGACCTGTTTCAGCAGTAACACAATTTAGGTATCAACGGTACCCTTAAACTAGGCAAGGTGGGGCACGATTACTGGGCTGATTGTAAGCGGTCAAATAACGGTAATGTTAGGTGCACAGTGTAGGTCTAACGGTGTGCGGTCGTGCACGCACTCCAGAGCAGACAAGCAGGGCACTGGGGGCACCAGTAGGATATCCTATGCCTTCTAGTAATTGTGTCGGGGCCGCCACCATGGGTCTTGATACACCCCATGGTGGGACCAGCATAGGTATCTACACTTCTTGGGGTAGCCGTAAGACACACGTACGAGTAGGAGCCGATCTTAGAAAACAAAAAGGATCACTTCACCCTCAGCATGGGGTGCCGGTTAGAGTAATACTAGTAAATGCAGAGATATGGTGTGGGTTCGATAGTATATTCGAATCTAGACTACACTTCCTTAGTTATGATACTATCCTGTTTTCAGTTTATGTCTATCATATCCTTTTCTTATTCACATACTGAAAAGTCACTAGATTTACTCAGGCTTTATGTCTGACTCCGTTTTTCTTTTCGTCTTCTTTTCTTTCGTTTCCCCCCCCCCCCCAAGGTCCACAGGAAGGAAACAACTCAGCCTAGTCAGACTCTTTTGCAAGCTTGAAGACAGTAGATGTACGGTTTGGATCTCTTTGGCTTGGATCGTGGCTTTGGATATCATTATGGGGATTTTATTGCTTTACTTTATGTTTTATGCTTCTTTGTTAATCAAGACAGTTATGGAAATGTAATGTTTTTGGAAGTACTGTAAGACAATTATGGTGTGGTTTGTGTAACACGTATTTTGATGAAATAAAAGTTGCTATTGTTTCCACTGTTTAAAAACATGTGTATTTATATCTGTCTTGTATATCTGTGACTTATACTTATAAACCTCCACCAAAATTAGGGCATTCCCTTTGTGAGTGACCCTAACGGAGGTGGGGTGTTTCACTTGGTATCAGAGCATAGGTTTACCAGATAAGATAAGGTTTCTGATATTATTTTCAAAAGAAAGTTTAAAGAAGCATTTTTTTAGAAAAAGTGTTGTATTTATAAAAAGACAAAATCCCCCAAAGCCATGTGCCCTACCTATCCCTCTCTATCCTTTGTTTTGAATTTTTCCTTTCTATTTCAGCATGTCTGGGGACCTTACTCCCCAGTTACAGACGTCTTACTCCTCCTCCTCCTCTGCGCGAAACAGCAAGCGGAAATATCGCAGAACAAGAAGACGGACAATAGTCAAGGAGGAAAGGACCACAACAATAACAGCAAGACACGTGAGAAGAGGAAATGTTATTTCTGTGGCATTGTTGGGCATATAGTTCAGGATTGTAGGAAGAAGAAGATGAAGATGGGGGCATGCTTTCAGTGTGGTGATATTGGACATATCAGTAAGAACTGCCCTAAGAATCAAGGGCAAGGCCCGCAAGCAGGACCTTTTGGGGGTACCTCTTTAACTTCTTCTCCTAAACGCTTTGTTTTATCTTGCTTATCTTCTCAATCCTATCTTGAGAATGAGGTAGTAATATTTCTGTAGAAAGTGTAGTCTATCTTTATGATCATCCAGTTCGCACACTTTATGACTCTGGTGCATCACACTCCTTTATTTCATCTGCTTTAGTAGAATCTCTGCATCTAGACACTAGTATGGTTGAGGATCCCTTAGAAGTTTCAAATCCAATTGGGGGCTCCGCTTACTTGTCAATGGTTTTTTTGGGTTTGAAAATCTCTATTCTTAGTATTGACTTTAATTGTAATGCCTTTGTTCTAGGCTTCTCGTGATATGGTTTGATCTTAGGCATGGACTGGTTATCCAGTAACGGTGCCATTCTTGATTGTGAGAAAAGAGTATTTAGACTCCTGACTCGGCTTGGTAACACTCTAGAAATTTCCTGTAATCCTTTGAATGCTGTCATGCTTAGTTATCTAGTCGCTTGATGCTTCTGACGAGAATTTGCAATTGGTTAAAGTAGTCCGGGAATATCCGGATGTCTTCGAGGAGGCGAAAGGCTTACCTCCGAAGCGGGAAATAGACTTTCAAATCTATCTTGTGGATAACGCAAAGCCCGTAACTTTACCTGTCAGAAATATGGCTCCAAAAGAGAGAAAGGAGCTCAGTAAGCAGGTTAAAGAACTTCTTGAGAAGGGGTTCATTAGAAGGAGCATTTCAGAATGGGGTGCTCTAGTGGTGTTCGCAACCGAAGCAGACGGTTCGCTTCGCCTTTGCGTTGACTATAGGGAGTTAAACAAGTTGACCAAGAAAAATAGGCACCCTCTTCCCCAAATCGACGATTAGTTTGATCGGCTTGTAGGCGCGTCGGTTTTCTCCCAACTTGATCTAGCAACTGGGTTTCATCAGCTAAGAGTGGCTGAAGCTAGTATTGATAAAACGGCGTTCAGGACCCCAGACGGTTTCTTTGAGTGGCTTGTCATGCCTTTCAGCCTAACAAATGCACCCGCTTATTTCGTGGACCTAATGAGCAGGGTGTTCAGAGAATTCCTCAACAAGTTTGTGGTTGTCTTTGTGGACGACATCTTGATCTTTTCAAAGAGTGAGGAAGAGCATGCTCAACATCTGAAGGAAATCATGGATACTCTCCGAGCACATCAGCTAAAGGCAAAATTTTCAAAATGCCACTTTTGGAGAGAAGAAGTAAGGTTTCTTGGGCATGTAGTATCTAAAGAAGGGCTGGCCATAGACCCCGCGAAGGTAGTTGCGGTGCAAGACTGGAAGGCACCAAAGAATGCAACTGAGGTCCAAAGTTTTCTAGAACTAGCAGGTTTCTACAGAAAATTCATAAGGGATTTTGCGAAAATCTCAGCTCCACTCACAAGGCTGACAAAGAAGAATCTAGTATTCAATTGGGACTTGGATTGCGAGTTGGCTTTCCAACGCCTAAAAAGGGCTCTTACAACAGCCCCAGTCCTGACTCTGCCAGACGGAAGCAAGATGTTCACAGTTTATACAGATGCATGTAGGACAGGGCTAGGCGCTGTCTTGATGCAAGAAGGAAGGGTAGTAGCTTATGGTGGAAGGCAATTGAAAGCTCATGAAAAGAACTACCCAACCCACGATCTTGAGTTAGCCGCCATCGTCTTTGCACTTAAGTCTTGGCGACATTATCTCTTAGTTGAGAAGTTCGAACTTTACGCTGACCATAAATCGTTGAAATATCTTTTCTCGCAGAAAGATCTTAACCTGAGGCAACATAGATGGATGGAGTTTCTGGCCTCGTATGACTTTGAGATTTCCTATACTCCGGGCAAGGGCAATGTGGTGGCAGACGCCTTGAGTAGAAAGAAACTGACCCTAAGCCCACTCTTTGTAGAAAGGCAAAGCCTAGAGTATATAGCCAGTTTTAACTTTAGGCCCTCCTCTGATTTCGTACCGGGTTTGTTAGCATCTCTTGGGGTGCGCCCTACTCTTTTGGACACAATAGGGATGGTACAACGTGAGGACCCTCAGCTAGTTGAAGTGGTTGATAAATTAATTAGGGGTGAGACTTCTAGTCACCTCAGTAGATACTCTATTGATGATAAAGGCTGGCTGAGACGCGACGGAAGACTATGCATTCCACAAGCAAAGGAGTTGATAAAGAAGGTTCTCGAGGAAGCACATCGTTCCAAGATGACAATACATCCAGGCGGAGACAAAATGTACAAGGACATGAAAAGAGTTTTCTTTTGGAACGGCATGAAGAAGGACTTGGCAGATTTCGTTTCTAAGTGTATGGTGTGCCAACAATTTAAAGCAGAACAGAAAAAGCCTGGAGGACTGCTTCATCCCCTAGAGGTCCCACAGTGGAAGTGGGATAGCATTTCAATGGACTTCGTTGATAGGCTGCCTAGGTCCAAAAGAGGCAATACTAGTATTTGGGTAATAGTGGATAGGCTTACAAAGAGCGCCCACTTTTTACCTGTCAAGAGTTGAAGGACCGCCTCATCCCTAGCGTCTCTTTACATCAAGGAGATAGTTCGACTCCATGGGATACCCTCCAGCATTGTTAGTGACCAAGACCCTATCTTCACAAGCGAGTTTTGGCGAAGTTTGCAAGAAGCTGTAAGCACACAGTTATGTTTGAGCACGGCCTATTACCCCCAGACCGATGGACAGACGGAAAGGGTGAATAGAGTTTTAGAGGATCTTTTGAGACTTTGCGTTCTAGACTTTGGAGGGACATGGGAGGATCACCTTCCCTTAGTGGAGTTTGCTTACAACAATAGCTTCCAAGCTACCATAGGCATGGCACCCTTCGAAGCATTGTATGGAAGACCGTGCAAGTCACCAACTTGTTGGTGGGAGTCTACGGATAAGGTTATTCTTGGTCCAGACATGTTCAGAGAAACTTCAAAAAAAGTGGACTTGATTCGAAGAAGGATGAAGACGGCCCAAGATAGACAGAAACCCTACGCCGACAAGACAAGGACCGACCTTGAGTTTGAGGTTGGGGACAGAGTTTTTCTTAAGGTATCTCCTCTAAGGAGCGTTGTTCGTTTTGGATCCACTGGAAAGCTAGCACCGAGATTTGTAGGACCATTTCCTATCATCGAGAAGGTTGGGAAGATGGCCTATAGATTAGAGCTACCCGAAAAACTGGCCGGAGTTCACAACGTCTTTCATGTTTCTTACCTCCGGAAGTGTTTACATGAGTCTGCTGAAATAGTAGAGCCTAGCATTCTAGAAGAAGCCAAAGTGGAATGTGAAGCAACTGTGAGAAGAGTCCCAACACGCATCTTAGGAACTGAAGTGAAAAAGCTACGCAACCGCGAAGTCAAGCTCGTCAAAGTTCAGTGGGGCGACGCCGAGGAAGACGCAACTTAGGAAACTGAGGCTAGAATACGCGTTGCCTACCCTTTTATTTTTGAGGGTACATCTTTGATTCCCTTTTTTTTCCTTAAGTTATGCTTTATCTATCTTTTAGGTATATCTCCTCGGTCCTTTTCCTAACTCTTTAGGTAGAAAGCAAATGGATGCAAACATGTATTTGAAAACATGTTATAGATAATGGCTGCAAGTGGTTGCTAATGATTGCTAGTGGTTGCTCGTGGATGCATATACACACACATTCTAGGTTTTAGATCGACTCAGTCACTTCATATTGCATATGCATATATGTATTTTCGTTCATATGTGGTTGAAATTTTGTATGTTATCATATGGTTGTCGCATTTTTATGAATTGTTGTGCACTCATGTAGAATTATGAGTAGGAAAAATTTGCATACATGATGGATTCATGACACTTACATAATTCACATTTAGGAGGTCAACTGAATCAGTGGACCGCCTGATTTCTGCATTAGATAAGGACATATACACACACAATGCATATGATCATAAAGCATTAGAAGTCTTTAAGGACAATGGACACCGGTGTTTGTTGGTTGAGTAGATGGACGATTGGATGGTAGGATATACATTCTTCCTAAACTTGAAGATTTCGGGGACGAAATCCTTTTAAGTGGGGGAGAATGTAACACCCCGTATATTCTATAACAGTGAAATTCATAAATTAAAGTATAATTAATTCTAATGAGAGAATTAAGGGAAATGGCTTACGCCATTGCGTTCGTCTCGGAATTCTGGTTGAGATAGAGTCCGAGTTTGCGTGAAACGGACTCCGTATGAAGGAGCTACGACCTCCAGAAGTTTCAGAACAAATTTGAAATTCAAAAACAGCTCAGAACAAGTTTAAAATTCAAATTCGAGTTCAAACTGGGCTGGGCGGGAAAATTCCCGCCCAGTGACCAGGTCGACACTAGTGTCGACTGGGCAGTCGACCTGGCATCCCCAGGTCGACTACGCAGTCGACTTGGGTTTCGACCTACAGGTCGACTTGCCTGGTCGGCCTGACCAGGTGGGTCTGACCCTGGTTCGACCCTGGTGTGCTGTACGGTCTGATTTCCCTCCCTGTTTGCATCTGACGGCTCAAATTTACTTGAAAACTCTATAAATACACACTAAGACTCAACTAATTCACATAAGAAAATAAGAGAGGAGTCGTCATGCTGTCTGGGAAGAGTTGATCGTAGCCGCCAAGAATCAAACTAAGAAGCAAGTTAAAGTCTAATCAAATCAATCAACAAATTGCTACCCAAAGGAGAGCATCTCCAAGTTCAGAAAACAGAAATCAGAAAACAAGATCTCGTCACGTTGTAAGTATAGTGGTCTTTCAGAATTTGAATAAAATTATGATGTGATACGATGTAATTTGGAATAGAATTGTATCATTGTAATGATATAGATCTCGTGTATTGTAATGTTTTCTATCGTGATTGTTTTTTTGGTGAGTTGGTTTGTGGCATAAATGGATCGATGCAAGTTTATTATACGTTTGTATATGAAAGTGATGATAATTGCAAGTTTTGAGGCGAAGGCTATGATTAGATCCTTCTCATGTTTATGTTAATATCCCCTTTATGTTTATGTTGATATCATGGGTCCTATACTTATGTAAACATACCCTAGATTTGAGATCCTTTATGCTACATGACTCAAAACCTATGTATACATCTTAGATTCATCACAAGTATAATTGGATTAATATTAAGTATTATTTGGGTTACACAAATTATGCTAGTATCATGCTAAAATGGACTGCTTGTTTTAAAGTTAGTTTACACCTTTGGGTTATGATAAAAAAAAGTGGACATTCTATGAACATATAACATGCTAGTTTGGTGTTTGACATTATGCCTAGTTATATATGTTTAAACTCACATCTAGGCAAATCCAAAGTTATGCTATTCGACATGTCAACTACTTAGTCATATGCCTATTTGAATGCAAGTTCATATGATCAAATGTTTATTGTAACACCCCGAATTTTGGGATAATACTAAAATTCACTAATTACAGGATAAATAATCTCAGATGTGGGAATTAGGGGAAACGGGCTGCGTCATTACGTTCGTCTCGGAAAAATACGCGAAATAGAGTCCGAGTTTTCGAAAATCGGAGTCCGTATGGCCCAATGAAGTTTGCAGAAAATTCAAAACTAAAACAGATTTAAAATTTAAAAAATTCAGATTTGGAATGGGCCAGGCGGGGTCAGGCGGGAAGCTTCCCGCCCAACCCATGTCGACAGGGCTGTCGACAGGGGTGTCGACATGCCTGTCGACTTGCCTGTCGACAGGGTGGCGCCGTTCTGTGAACCTGGGTGCACCAGGTTGCACCAGGTTGGGTTTCAGGCTGGCTAGGAGGGCTGGTTCTAGAGATTTCCTAAATCTAAGGGTCCTAATCTAATCTAGGGTTAATCTAAGGGCCTAAAACACTCACCTAATCCTATAAATAAGACCCCAACCCTACCCTAATTCATTAATAATTAAGTCTTGTAACTAAACTATGGCAAAATGAAATTTGAGCATGGCCTCCACTAGTTCATAAAGAAAGTTGCAAGCTAATTCCTCTCTAATCAATCTTTAATCATCATTATCTTCATAGTTAGCAACTAATTCTACTTCATAAGGTTGCTAATCTTGAGTTTGGTGAGTTTCTATCACTTTAACATCAATTGTTAAAGTAAGTAGATTGGGTGTAATGAGACTTATGGTCTTAAATGCGGATTAGTGAGTATGAATCATGTATAATGATATGTTACTCTATGTTGTTCTATGTTTATGCATATTTGATAAGTTGGTTTATGCATGCTTAATAAGTTGATTTATGCATGTTTAACAAGTTGATATATGCATGTTTAATAGGTGAATTTATGCATGTTTAGCAAAGTGAGATATGCAAGTTAAGTGTATGTTTAAATGCAAGTTGAAAGTGACATGCAAGTTAAGTGTATGTTTAAATGCAAGTTGAAGGTAATATGCAAGTTATGCATGCTTATGCAAGTGTATGGATGCTTATGCAAGTCATGTATATGTTTAAATGCAAGATTTATGTGATATGCAAGTTATGCATGCTTATGCGAGTATATGAATACTTATGCAAGATATGTATATGCTTAAATGACATGATATGCAAGTTATGCAAGTATGTGAATGCCTATGCAAGTATGTGGATGCCTATGCAAGTATGTAAATGCTTATGCAAGTTATGTGTATGCTTAAATGCATGTTTAACATGTTATGCAAGATTGAGAATGCCTATATGCAAGTTTAACATGTTATGCAAGATATGTGTATGATAATATGCAAGCTCATATGCAACATGTTATGCAAATCATATGTATGATAATATGCAAGTTTGGGTTATATGTAGTTGGGTTAATATATGCTCATATATGCAAGTTGACATCCTCTTAACCCATGACAAAGTTGTATGCTAAACCCATGATATTTGTGATGATCTTCCCCTTATTATGTCATGTAACGAGAACGATTTACGTGGGGAACGATGGGGTTGGTAAATATGTTAATAAATGAATGATTGGGTATGATTAAGCATACCATAAAAATAAATTACCATAAGTGGGAATTTACCTATTGAGTTAGGTCTACCCCATGGGAATTTACCTATTGAGTTAGGTCTACCCATGTTATGGAAAACTTGATATTAATTAGGGATAATTAATATGGGGGTGATTAATTAGGTGTAATTAATCGACTAAGACACGAGGTTGGACTCATTTGTAGTGTAAAACTGCCCGGACCCGACCGGCTTAACCAGTTGCTACAAACGTCAGCCCAATGTGAGAGGTCTTAGCCATAAATTAAATACGTGATTAAGGTAAAGACACGAGGTTAGACTCTGTTATGACGTAAGACTGCCCGGATTCTACCGGCTTAACCAGGCGGTCATAACAGCCAGTCTAATGTGGGAGGTCTTTATGGGAGATCACGGTCTTAATTAATTAAGAAACACTTAACCATAGTAGCATGTAGTGGGACATGAGGGGTTAAGTGGGTGCCTTGGGTGGCATGAGGAAATTTTATGGGTGCCTTGGGTGGCATGTGGAATCTAGTGGGTTGCCTTGGGTGGCAATAGAAAATACGATTAGAATACTTAACCAAGTGGACACATGTAATTAAACATGATTAAAGGGTTAAGTGGGATACACTAGATATTGGACAATCTTAAGTGGGTAGCTTGTGGGGGCCCATTTCAACCAATATCCCAAACGTATCTTTGTGGGCTCGACCCATGTCGAGTGACGGGACACGCATATTGGGCTTGATTATAAGAGGCCAAAACGGGTTAGCGGTGGCAACGCAAGTCCAACGGGCTTCATATGCGTGTGTGGGCCCGGGCTGGTAGATAAGCCGTTGTTGCATCGTGTAGATATAAAGCCGTGCACCGTTAGTATTGGGTAGCCACTTTAGGGGAGTGATACACCCCACTGTGGGACCAGCACGGGTATCTACGGTAGGGAGCCGATCGCTTGGGGAGTAGTGGGTACACCTAGTGGAAATAGGGGCAGACGGCACCTATGTAGGGGTACACGAAACTACTGGGTAAGAATTACTGGGTACACCTAGTGGAGATAGGGGCAGACGACACCTATGTAGTGGGCTAGGGGTACATGAAACTACTGGGGAAATTTTCTAAGTCCTTGGAAGGGATCAACCTTTAAGTAGGAATGACTGGTGTGGTGCAGTTAGTAATTATCCTTGGGTGGGTAGATGCGTCCTGACGGTTATCTTAGTTTATCCTAAGTCTAACAAGCTGCTTAGTGTAGCCATTCATCCCCAGATATTACCGTAGGTCAAGTTTATGTCTTCTCTGGTTACCTTAATGATTGTATTGTTAAAGTTATAGGACTCACTCAGACTTATGTCTGACCCCGTTGTTTTTATCTTTTTCCAACCCTCAGGTCCTACGGTGGATCCTAGCGGTAGTAGAGCTTGATCGGATTTCCGTTTCCAGTCTTGAGGAGCTTGGGTAGATGTAAAGCTCCAGTTATCCAGTTATCTTTTCTTTTGTTATGGCTATTGTATGAGAGAGTGGGATTATGTACTTCTTTATTTTGATGGATATTGTACTTGACTTTTACCATGGTTTTATGATGTAACCAGACATGTTTATTTCCGCTGTTATGAGATGATGTTTTAAAATTTCAAGTACTAGTTATATCTGTCTTGTTGTAATTTTTCTGTTCTATATTCACTAAAATACTCCACCGATGCTATGGCATTCCCTTAGTGAGTGACTATAGCGGGTGTGGGGTGTTACACGTGGTATCAGAGCAAAGGTTACCGGAACAGATAAAATTTTTAGAAAACTATTTTTCTAAAACATTTTTGGAAAAAGATATTTTCAAAAACTTGTCTTTTAAGAGAAAAGTTTTTGAAAGAAAAGCATAATCCCCAATAGCCATATCTATATCCTTCGAATTCTCTGTTTTGAATCTTTCCTTTTTCGTTTCAGCATGGCCGAGAATATTAATCTTCCGGAGGGTGTGACGGTACCAGTATGGTATAGGAGATTGATGGAGGCTAGGGCCACCACTGCGGGTCCAGCAAATATTCCTCCACCAACCGTAGCACCCGATCTTCCTCCTCCCCCTCCTCCTCGCACGGATACTTTTGCTAAGACTTGCAAGGAATTTAAAGCTATGGGAGGGAAACCTTTTCAAGGATCTGAAACCTTTGTGGAGGCTAGAGATTGGCTTAAAGAGGTGGAAGAGTTGATAGATATCTTTGAAATGGAAGAAGGGAAGAAAGTCAAGTTGGCTGCTTGGTTAATGAAGGGAGAGGCCTCATTCTGGTTGGAGGTCACTAATGGAGAACGCCCCGTTGACTCTTGGGCGGATTTTAAGCAAAGATTTGTGGCAAAGTTTCTCTCAAGGGCGGAGGAAAACTTGTATATGGAAAGATTCTTGACTCTAAAACAAGGGAATCTTTCGGTGAAGGAATATGTTAACAAATTTAATCAATTGGCAAGGTTTGGCCTAGATATGGTGAATACACCGGAGAAGAAGGCTTTGAGGTTTGTGAAAGGCTTGAATGAACCTATGCATGGGTTGGCTATGACTCACATCCCTATGGGGGCCACCTTTGAGAAGCTAGTTGACATGGCACTCATGTATGAGGAAGAGAAGGGTCCTAATGCTAATAAGGCACCCGAGAAGAAGGGAGATCAAAAGAGAACTCAACAACAGCAAAGCAAAGGTGGGAAAGGCAACGGTGGCAAGGGTAAGAAGAAGAAGTGTTTCAATTGTGGGACACCTGGCCACCTAAGCAAGGATTGTCGCAAGAAGAAGAAGACTGGCTGCTTCCACTGTGGCGAAGCAGGGCACTTAGTGAAGGATTGCCCTAAGAAAGGGCAAAGGACGGGATCTACCTCAGGAGGACAGGTGCAAGCTCTTATGGCACCGAGTCAGGCTAGGGGGCAAGTACAGGCTCTCGCGGTTCCACCGATTCAGGAGAGAGGTAGAACTATTTCCGTTGAAAGTCTGGTTTTTCTATTTGACCATCCTGTCCGTACATTGTTTGATTCAGGCGCATCGCATTCGTTTATTTCATCATCATTAGTTGAGTTACTGCACTTAGACACCAGTCTGGTAGATGATCCCTTGGTTGTTTCAAACCCAATTGGGGGCTCCACTTATTTGTCCATGATATGTTTGGGTTTGAAGATTTCTATACTTAGCATTGAGTTTAGATGTGATGCTTTTGTATTGGGCTTCACGGGCTATGGGTTGATTTTGGGCATGGACTGGTTATCCAGTAATGGTGCCGTTCTTGATTGCGAAAGGAGAGTTGTTAGGCTCATGACCCATTTGGGTAACACTCTCGAGATTTCTTGTAATCCCATGGACTCTGTTATGCTAAGTTATCTTGAATCGCTTGACGCTTCGGTCGAGAGTTTGAAATCTGTTAGAGTAGTCCGGGAATATCCGGATGTGTTTGAGGAGGTGAAGGGCTTACCTCCGAAGCGGGAGATTGACTTCCGAATATATTTGGTGGATAATGCTAAACCGGTATCTTTACCAGTGCGCCACATGGCTCCTCGTGAGAGGAGGGAACTCCATAAGCAAGTAGGGGAGTTGCTTGAGAAGGGGTTCATAAGACGAAGCATATCGGAGTGGGGTGCTCCAGTAGTATTTGCTACGAAGGCAGATGGGTCCCTCAGACTTTGTGTAGACTATAGAGAACTCAACAAGCTCACAAAGAAGAATAGACACCCATTGCCGAGGATTGATGATCTTTTCGATCAGTTGGTGGGCGCTTCAGTATTTTCTCAGTTGGACTTAGCCATGGGGTTTCATCAGTTGAGGGTGGCTGAGGATAGCATAGACAAGACTGCCTTTAGAACTCCGGATGGTTTCTATGAGTGGCTGGTGATGCCATTTGGGTTGACGAACGCCCCTGCATACTTTGTTGATTTGATGAGTAGGGTGTTCAGGGAGTTCCTTAATAAATTCGTGGTGGTCTTTGTGGATGATATCTTAGTATTTTCTAAGAGTGAAGAAGAGCATGCCCTACATCTTGGGGAAGTGTTGAAGACTCTTCGAGCACATAGCCTTAAGGCTAAATTCTCTAAATGTCACTTCTGGAGGAGGGAAGTGCGGTTCTTGGGGCACGTGGTCTCCAAGGAAGGGATAGCTGTGGATCCCGCGAAGGTAGTATCAATTCAGGATTGGAAGGTTCCGAAGAATGCTACCGAAGTAAGAAGTTTCTTGGGGTTGGCGGGTTATTATAGGAAGTTTATCAAAGACTTCGCGAAGATATCAGCCCCATTAACCCACTTAACAAAGAAGAATCTGGTTTTCACATGGGACGTAGATTGTGATGATGCGTTCCGACGGTTAAAGAGAGCTTTAACCACCGCTCCAGTTTTAGTGTTGCCAGATGGGAGCAAACCATTTGTTGTCTATACCGATGCCTGTGGGACAGGACTTGGCGCAGTCTTAATGCAAGAGGGAAGGGTAATAGCCTATGGTGGAAGGCAGTTGAGGGCACATGAGAAAAATTACCCTACCCATGATCTAGTGCTGGCCGCTATTGTTTTTGCGCTTAAGATTTGGCGCCATTATCTTCTTGGTGAGAGATTCGAGTTGTTCACTGATCATAAATCATTGAAGTACTTGTTCTCTCAGAAGGATCTAAACTTAAGACAGCAAAGATGGATGGAGTTCTTAGCATCCTATGACTTCGAGATATCGTATACCCCTGGCAAGGGTAACGTGGTGGCGGACGCCTTGAGCAGGAAGAGGTTGTCCTTGAGTCCATTGTTTGTGGAACGACAAAGCTTGGAATTTATCTCGATGTTTGATTTCAGACCTTCTGTTGACTATGTACCCGGTTTGCTAGCTTCTTTGGAAGTTAGACCTACTCTCTTGGGGCGGATTGGAGAAGCACAGAGGGGCGACCTACAGTTGGTTGAGTTAGTAGAGAAGCTCATAAGGGGGGAGTCGTCCAACCATTTGAGTAGGTACACCCTAGATAATAGAGGGTGCTTGCGCAGAGACGGTAGACTTTGTGTACCGCAAGACGAGGGTTTGAGGAAGGCTATTCTTGATGACGCACACCGTTCTAGGATGACCATTCATCCCGGTGGGGACAAGATGTACCAAGACATGAAGAGGGTTTTCTTCTGGGCCGGTATGAAGAAAGATGTGGCCGAGTATGTCGCTCGATGTTTGGTGTGCCAGCAAGTGAAGGCGGAGCAAAGGAAACCAGGTGGGTTGCTTCACCCGTTGGAGGTTCCGCAATGGAAGTGGGATAGCGTCTCGATGGATTTTATTGACGGGTTACCCAGGTCGAGGAAGGGTAATACAGGAATTTGGGTGGTGGTAGATAGACTTACTAAGAGCGCCCATTTCATACCTGTAAAGAGCAAGAGGACTGCTCCATGGCTAGCTTCAGTATATCTTCGAGAGATAGTTCGATTACATGGGGTACCCTCTAGCATAGTTAGTGATCGAGATCCTATCTTCACTAGCGAGTTCTGGAGAAGTTTGCAAGAAGCAGTGGGGACTCAATTGTGTCTGAGCACCGCATATCATCCTCAGACAGACGGCCAGACTGAGAGGGTGAATCGTGTTCTAGAAGACCTTTTGAGGCTTTGTATCTTAGATTTTGGAGGTACATGGGAAGAGCATCTTCCACTGGTGGAGTTCGCATATAATAACAGCTTTCAGTCCAGTATTGGTATGGCTCCTTTCGAAGCTCTCTATGGAAGGCCTTGTCGATCACCTACATGTTGGTGGGAATCTACGGATAAGATCTTGCTTGGGCCTGATATGGTTAGGGAGACTTCAGAGAAGATTGACTTGATTCAAAGAAGGATGAAAGCAGCGCAGGATAGGCAAAAATCTTATGCGGACAAGAGAAGGACGGATCTTGAGTTTGAGGTTGGGGATATGGTTTTTGTCAAGGTATCTCCGTTGAGAAATGTTGTTCGCTTCGGATCCGTTGGGAAGTTAGCACCAAGGTTTGTTGGGCCGTTTCCTATTAAGGAAAGGATTGGACGGATGGCATATAGAGTGGAGTTGCCTGACAGACTTAGTGGTGTCCATGATGTATTCCATGTGTCCCATTTGAGGAAATGCTTACATGAGACCGCAGAGGTGGTAGAGCCGAGCTTGCTTAGGGATATGGAGGTTGAGCGTGATGCGACGATTCGACGAGCTCCTACTCGCATCCTTGGGTCAGAGACTAGGAAATTGAGGAATCGAGAGGTTCAGCTAGTCAAAGTGCAATGGGGAGAAGATGAAAGCAACGCGACTTGGGAGACGGAAGCGAAGATGCGTTCATTGTACCCATTTCTTTTTTGAGGGTATGTCCTTACTTTCTCCTTTATAGCTTGTCTAGTACTTATCTTATCTTTGGTATGTCCTCTCGTTAGTACCTTTGACCTTTAGATAGGGTAAACCTATGGTTGAAACATGTGTTTGAGACATGTTATGGTTGATGGATGCAAGTGGATGCAAGTGTTTGCTAGTGGTTGCTCGTGGATGCATATACACACACTGTAGGCACTAGATCGGCTCAGTCACTTCATATTGCATATTGCATAAGATTGTGTGTAGGAAGATATATTTATAGATGTATAATGGTTGTGTTATCACATGGATGATGCATTTTGGTGAATGATTGTGCACTCATGTAGATATTGTATGTGTCGATAGGGTTCTCTCGCATACATAATGGATGCATGGCACTATCATGGTTTGCATATGTTCATACATTAGATAGGGAACATATACACACACCGTTTGCATATGCTCATACATCATTAGAAACTGTTTAAGGACAATGGATGCCCGTGGTTGATGATTTGAGTAGATGGTTGTTTGGTTGGTAGGATTTGCATTCTCCTTAGCTTAGAGATTTCGAGGACGAAATCCTTTAAGGAGGGGAGAATGTAACACCCCGAATTTTGGGATAATACTAAAATTCACTAATTACAGGATAAATAATCTCAGATGTGGGAATTAGGGGAAACGGGCTGTGTCATTACGTTCGTCTCGGAAAAATACGCGAAATAGAGTCCGAGTTTTCGAAAATCGGAGTCCGTATGGCCCAGTTATGGCCCAATGAAGTTTGCAGAAAATTCAAAACTAAAACAGATTTAAAATTTAAAAAATTCAGATTTGGAATGGGCCAGGCGGGGTCAGGCGGGAAGCTTCCCGCCCAACCCATGTCGACAGGGCTGTCGACAGGCCTGTCGACAGGGGTGTCGACATGCCTGTCGACTTGCCTGTCGACAGGGTGGCGCCGTTCTGTGAACCTGGGTGCACCAGGTTGCACCAGGTTGGGTTTCAGGCTGGCTAGGAGGGCTGGTTCTAGAGATTTCCTAAATCTAAGGGTCCTAATCTAATCTAGGGTTAATCTAAGGGCCTAAAACACTCACCTAATCCTATAAATAAGACCCCAACCCTACCCTAATTCATTAATAATTAAGTCTTGTAACTAAACTATGGCAAAATGAAATTTGAGCATGGCCTCCACTAGTTCATAAAGAAAGTTGCAAGCTAATTCCTCTCTAATCAATCTTTAATCATCATTATCTTCATAGTTAGCAACTAATTCTACTTCATAAGGTTGCTAATCTTGAGTTTGGTGAGTTTCTATCACTTTAACATCAATTGTTAAAGTAAGTAGATTGGGTGTAATGAGACTTATGGTCATAAATGCGGATTAGTGAGTATGAATCATGTATAATGATATGTTACTCTATGTTGTTCTATGTTTATGCATATTTGATAAGTTGGTTTATGCATGCTTAATAAGTTGATTTATGCATGTTTAACAAGTTGATATATGCATGTTTAATAAGTGAATTTATGCATGTTTAGCAAAGTGAGATATGCAAGTTAAGTGTATGTTTAAATGCAAGTTGAAAGTGACATGCAAGTTAAGTGTATGTTTAAATGCAAGTTGAAGGTAATATGCAAGTTATGCATGCTTATGCAAGTGTATGGATGCTTATGCAAGTCATGTATATGTTTAAATGCAAGATTTATGTGATATGCAAGTTATGCATGCTTATGCGAGTATATGAATACTTATGCAAGATATGTATATGCTTAAATGACATGATATGCAAGTTATGCAAGTATGTGAATGCCTATGCAAGTATGTGGATGCCTATGCAAGTATGTAAATGCTTATGCAAGTTATGTGTATGCTTAAATGCATGTTTAACATGTTATGCAAGATTGAGAATGCCTATATGCAAGTTTAACATGTTATGCAAGATATGTGTATGATAATATGCAAGCTCATATGCAACATGTTATGCAAATCATATGTATGATAATATGCAAGTTTGGGTTATATGTAGTTGGGTTAATATATGCTCATATATGCAAGTTGACATCCGCTTAACCCATGACAAAGTTGTATGCTAAACCCATGATATTTGTGATGATCTTCCCCTTATTATGTCATGTAACGAGAACGATTTACGTAGGGAACGATGGGGTTGGTAAATATGTTAATAAATGAATGATTGGGTATGATTAAGCATACCATAAAAATAAATTACCATAAGTGGGAATTTACCTATTGAGTTAGGTCTACCCCATGGGAATTTACCTATTGAGTTAGGTCTACCCATGTTATGGAAAACTTGATATTAATTAGGGATAATTAATATGGGGGTGATTAATTAGGTGTAATTAATCGACTAAGACACGAGGTTGGACTCATTTGTAGTGTAAAACTGCCCGGACCCGACCGGCTTAACCAGTTGCTACAAACGTCAGCCCAATGTGAGAGGTCTTAGCCATAAATTAAATACGTGATTAAGGTAAAGACACGAGGTTAGACTCTGTTATGACGTAAGACTGCCCGGATTCTACCGGCTTAACCAGGCGGTCATAACAGCCAGTCTAATGTGGGAGGTCTTTATGGGAGATCACGGTCTTAATTAATTAAGAAACACTTAACCATAGTAGCATGTAGTGGGACATGAGGGGTTAAGTGGGTGCCTTGGGTGGCATGAGGAAATTTTATGGGTGCCTTGGGTGGCATGTGGAATCTAGTGGGTTGCCTTGGGTGGCAATAGAAAATACGATTAGAATACTTAACCAAGTGGACACATGTAATTAAACATGATTAAAGGGTTAAGTGGGATACACTAGATATTGGACAAGCTTAAGTGGGTAGCTTGTGGGGGCCCATTTCAACCAATATCCCAAACGTATCTTTGTGGGCTCGACCCATGTCGAGTGACGGGACACGCATATTGGGCTTGATTATAAGAGGCCAAAACGGGTTAGCGGTGGCAACGCAAGTCCAACGGGCTTCATATGCGTGTGTGGGCCCGGGCTGGTAGATAAGCCGTTGTTGCATCGTGTAGATATAAAGCCGTGCACCGTTAGTATTGGGTAGCCACTTTAGGGGAGTGATACACCCCACTGTGGGACCAGCACGGGTATCTACGGTAGGGAGCCGATCGCTTGGGGAGTAGTGGGTACACCTAGTGGAAATAGGGGCAGACGGCACCTATGTAGGGGTACACGAAACTACTGGGTAAGAATTACTGGGTACACCTAGTGGAGATAGGGGCAGACGGCACCTATGTAGTGGGCTAGGGGTACATGAAACTACTGGGGAAATTTTCTAAGTCCTTGGAAGGGATCAACCTTTAAGTAGGAATGACTGGTGTGGTGCAGTTAGTAATTATCCTTGGGTGGGTAGATGCGTCCTGACGGTTATCTTAGTTTATCCTAAGTCTAACAAGCTGCATAGTGTAGCCATTCATCCCCAGATATTACCGTAGGTCAAGTTTATGTCTTCTCTGGTTACCTTAATGATTGTATTGTTAAAGTTATAGGACTCACTCAGACTTATGTCTGACCCCGTTGTTTTTATCTTTTTCCAACCCTCAGGTCCTACGGTGGATCCTAGCGGTAGTAGAGCTTGATCGGATTTCCGTTTCCAGTCTTGAGGAGCTTGGGTAGATGTAAAGCTCCAGTTATCCAGTTATCTTTTCTTTTGTTATGGCTATTGTATGAGAGAGTGGGATTATGTACTTCTTTATTTTGATGGATATTGTACTTGACTTTTACCATGGTTTTATGATGTAACCAGACATGTTTATTTCCGCTGTTATGAGATGATGTTTTAAAATTTCAAGTACTAGTTATATCTGTCTTGTTGTAATTTTTCTGTTCTATATTCATTAAAATACTCCACCGATGCTATGGCATTCCCTTAGTGAGTGACTATAGCGGGTGTGGGGTGTTACATTTATGTTAGTTGAATCGCCAAATTTGCAAGTTCATGCGCTACACACCTTTTATGTGACATAGAAATATTACACGTCCTTGATTTCCCCTTTTTCTCACGTTTATAAAGTTGGGCTGAATTGTGTCGAGCCCAACATTATTACGTACAAACGGGGGTAATAGCGTTGGGTGTAAAACATGATATAAATAAATATGTTGGCATGTTTGGCGCATGCCAACAACTGTGATATTATAGCGGTATAAATTGTTATACTCAAAAATGAAGAACATGATATTTAAATATAAAATTAAATGGTGAAATGTAAATTTAGAAAATACGACATGTTTAACCCGAGGTTGGATTGAGTTGTGACGTAAACCTGCCCGGACCAGCCCGGCTGTCCAGTAGTCACAACAATACCTATCCAATGTGGGTGGTTAAACATTGAGCCCAATAAAGACCCGAGGTTAGACTGAACTACGGTGTAAACCTGCCCGGAACCAACCGGCACATCCAGTAACCGTAGTGATATCTATCTAATGTGAGTGGTCGGTGCTCTAAAAGGCTAAGGACAGGTTGTAGGGTTAAGTCAACTGAAAACACTTAATCAAAGATTCAACATGTTAACAAATATTGATGGGTGGGGTTAGGTATATACCTACATTTAACCACTTAACATGTTTGATTAGAAAACCCTGGTAACGTAGGGACCCGTTTCAGCAGTAACCCAATTTAGGTATCAACGGTACCCTGAAACTAGGCAGGGTGGGGCACGATCACTGGGCTGATTGTAAGCGGTCAAATAACGGCAATGTTAGGTGCATAGTGTCGGTCTAACGGTGTGCGGTCGTGCACGCACTTCGGAGCAGACAAGCAGGGCACTGGGGGCACCAGTAGTATATCCTATGTCTTCTAGTAATTGTGTCGGGGCCGCCACCATGGGTCTTGATACACCCCATGGTGGGACCAGCATAGGTATCTACACTTCTTGGGGTAGCCGTAAGACACATGTACGAGTAGGAGCCGATCTTAGAAAACAAAAAGGATCACTTCACCCTTAGCATGGGGTGTCGGTTAGAGTAATACTAGTAAACGCAGAGATATGGTGTGGGTTCGATAGTATATTCGATTCTAGACTACACTCCCTTAGTTATGATACTATCCTATTTTCAGTTTATGTCTATCATATCCTTTTCTTATTCACATACTGAAAAGTCACTAGATTTACTCAGGCTTTATGTCTGACTCCGTTTTTCTTTTCGTCTTCTTTTCTTTCGTTCCCCCCCCAGGTCCACAGGGAGGAAACAACTCAGCGTAGTCAGACTCTTTTGCAAGCTTGAAGACAGTAGATGTACGGTTTGGATCTCTTTGGCTTGGATCATGGCTTTGGATATCATTATGGGGATTTTGTTGCTTTACTTTATGTTTTATGCTTCTTTGTTAATCAAGACAGTTATGGAAATGTAATGTTTTTGGAAGTACTGTAAGACAATTATGGTGTGGTTTGTGTAACACGTATTTTGATGAAATAAAAGTTGCTGTTGTTTCCGCTGTTTAAAAATATGTGTATTTATATCTGTCTTGTATATCTGTGACTTATACTTATAAACCTCCACCAAAATTAGGGCATTCCCTTTGTGAGTGACCCTAACGGAGGTGAGGTGTTTCAGAGGAGCACCGATGGTGAAGTGTCATGATGTTGGAGTGTTTAGGGGTGAGAATTTACCAATTAAAATAGTTAGTCTACGTAGTAAAATCATAGATATATTGCTAAATGTTTGGTTAACGTAAATATGCAAAGTGGTAAATTTCATAACTTTTTCATACAAACTCGAAATTCAGTGATTCAAGATGCGTTTGAACCGTATCTACAAGAGCTTCACAAAAAAACTAGTTTGGTCAAATTTGGAGCTTGTTCGAAATTTGGGTTAAATTAAAACCGTGTTTAATTTAACTCAAAAGCGATTGTTGTTATAATGATCAAAAATCTTGGTGACAATTCTCTCATTAAAAATTTTTGTACAGTTATTTTGTTTTATAATCAAATATATATTGACTGCCTGTAATGATTTTATCTGATTTATTACCACAAATTGTTATACGGTGCCTGGTAGATCACATCATAGTTGTTTGCAAACCCATGGATGAATTGTTGGAATGTTGTGTTGTGTTGTGATTGTGATTTCGAGTTGTTTAACATATAAAAGTAATGTTAATATATTTGTGGTAGTTGAAATTGGCTATAAATATCCATTTATAAATGAACAGTGAATTAATTATTACTTGTTTAAGTAAAATTAGTCAGTTAGAAAAATATTTTGAATTGAATTAGAAATGATTAAATTCATGAATCAGTAATGAAATTAAATTGATTGTTGTTGGTTGAAACCCCATACGGGTCTGGAGATGATATTTGACTCACACACTCCCTTGTGTGAAATTGTGGTTAATTGGTTGATTGACATATTTATATAAGCGTCAATTATTTTATTGAAGCTTATATGAAAATAAAAAGCACATTGGATGTCATTTTGGTTGTTGATAGTTGCTTACAACTATTGTTGGATATATATGATGAATGGAACCCATATGAATTGGTTTATGTGGATATTGTTGAAATTTATTCCAATCCGAAATAAATATAAATATTTTTGTAATATAATATTCAACGAAGATTTGAAGTTTGATTTTGACGTCCGATTTTGGATGGATGCGAAAATATAAAAATATGAAACCGAGTTAAGTATATAAACGCTATTTTAACTCGAACGGGTTTTATATCGATTGTATTCATTTTTAAAATGAATATCGAGAAGACTGGTTTTCAAAATCTTACATTTCGAAAATATTATTATCTTGAGATTATAATAATATGAGATGTTCAATTTTAATTAAAATGGAAGTTGAAATCATTTTTAAATGAATTTATGAACATTTTATAAAATATGTTTTGAATGGAAGTCAATGAAATATTATATATATATACACATATATAAGTGGTTTGAATAGAACGTGTCATGCAGCGACCGTTCGGGAATTTCAACCATTAACATTGAATGGACCTAACGGGAGATCCGACCATCGGATTCTCCTAAAATCGGAACTGTTGGGTTCGTGCTGGAAAGATCTTTCAAATGAATATATGAGATTTAAATTTGAACACTTAGATTTTAAAATATGTTCAAATCAGTTTTGGAAAAGGTCGATATGGATGCTGTTCGGTGGACGATATTGGAAACCGACTATAAGGGCCTTAGTAATATATATATAAATTATGTAAAATCATAATTAATGATGTGGAAAGATTTGGATGAAATATTCCATATTTGATAAGAGAAAAGATATTTTTATCAAAATGAACTAGTTAACAACTAGGGTAATAACCCAATGATTTCAAATTACTGAATTGGAATGGATTTGAATGGAAATTATCTTCGGATATTTCGATATTTAATTCCGTGATTATACGGATAATGTTGTGGGAATTTGGAAGATATTGATATCGTTATTCCAAAACGATATCTGTTAGTTTCAGAATTTGGTACTAAATGTAAGTCAACATGATTTCCATTTAAGATCTTATATTTAATATCAAATTGGATTTTGGGTTCGTTGTGAACGATATCTTAATTAATATTATTCTTAAACCCTCTTGTTAAGGTAATGAATCTTTTAATTAAGATTTAAGAATTTTTTCCAGTTTGTTCAATAAAATTGGAATTGAGTAAAATTCAATTGATAATAATCGAGATGAGCTTCTGTAAAGGAAGGCATTTACTGTTTATGCAATTTAAAAAGGTCTTGCCGTTATTCCACTTATAGTATTGGCCAGATACAGAAATTTATATTGATTATAAATTGTTTAGATTTCCGTGAAGATTCCATACTTAATGTTAGATATGGGGTACTGCCAGTTTTGCTTCTTAGGATGAATAGGTTGGGATAATAAAATAAATGATTACTTCGGTAAGGCTCGATAATCCCGACTAGTTTTATAAACCTTAATTTGGTTTAAAAGGTGAAAAAATGGAGTAAAATCTTTTGAAAATAATATCCAAAGGAAGATTAAAGTATAAGATTAAAAGAATTTATCTTTGATAAAGTTAATGGGAACTTTCCCCAAAGATGTGAATATTTGAATAAAAGAATATTGTGGATTGGAATGAGATGGGTGGGATCTTTGTGTATTTATCACATGATTATAAAGATGAGTTGGTTAGTTAAACGACTTTCATCTCCGTTTCTTTTTCAAGGACGAAAAAGTTTTAAGTGGGGAAGATTGTAACAACCCGGAATTTCAGAAACAATTTAAAATTTTAATTTAATCTATTTTATTGGATTTTGAATATAAATTGCTAATTTTTGCTTGATAAAATTTGAGAATAATTTTAAAATTAGTTTTTATAATTTATTTGACTTAAAACAAGCTCAGTAAAATTATTAATTTGATTTATAAGTATGAATTTAAAAATCAATATTTTAAAAGTTATATCGATCACTTGAAAAAGGACCATTTTTCTAACAGTCTCGTAATTCGACAAAACAGCTTTTGTTGGATCCGGAATGTCGAAATGTGTCAGGATTCCAATTTTCAAGTCCAATAGAGTTCGTATGTAGAAAAACGACCTACGAAATTACATTGAGAATTCATTTTGAATTTAACTCAAAATAAGGCCGTTTATCAAAAGATCTCCAAATTCGACGCGGCTAGGTTCATTTGAACTATAATTCCATAATGTAGCGATATTTCAGAATTTGTAATTTTTGGAGTTAACATGTTGCCGTGAGAGTGGAACGAAGTTTGCATGTAGTAATAAATACATGTTCACTTTTAGTCATTTGGTGAATAGTGTTGGACCAATTAGAAAGAGATAAGGAGCCTTCTCTCCCCTCCACACATCATGCTCCCCTTTAACCGTGCTTCCATGACATGAGTGGGTGCTAATGAAGGTTAATTAGTGCTAAGGGTTTCATCCATTTCCAAAATAAAGTTTAAAGATTCCAAAAGATTAAAAATGGAGACCTCTTCCCACATTGCTCCTCCTACTGCCCATCCTTTGGCCCACTGGCCAGAGCACCACTTGCACCATGTCAACAGGTACTGGCCCACCACCAGGCCATGGCCATGGGCCCACTTCCCCTCCTCCCCTTGAAAACCTCTTAGATATCCTCTTTTGTGTACAAAGGTGCCTCCTTTAGCACCATACACCACTTCTACCACCACCAACCACCTCGTGTGGCCCCCACATCACCATGCCGGACCCAGCAACCCTCCACCAGCCTTGTGCCACGTCATTCTATGCTGGAGAGTGATCCCCATGACCCCCACAAGCTCTAAACCCATAAAAAAAATCACCATTATGCCCTCTGACATGTGTTAAAGTGTATAAGGGTGTTGCCGAGATGTTTGGAGATGATTTGGTAAAGAAAGGCGCCATCTTTAACTCATGGCAAGTGCGTGGAGCGCCAATGGAGAAGTGTCATGATGTTGGAGTGCTTGGGGTGAGAATTTACCATTTAAAATAATTAGTTCGCATAGTAAAATCATAGATATGTTGCTAAATGTTTGGTTAACGTAAATATGCAAACTTGTAAAGTTCATAACTTTTTCATACAAACTTAAAATTCAGCGCTTCAAAATGCGTTGGATCCGTATCAATGAGAGCTTCACAAAAAAACTAATTTAGTCAAATTTGGAGGGGCTAGTTGGCGTTAACAATATTTCTCGGCAACACTGGAGATGGGTTAGGAGGGACCGATCCAAAGGAGGAACGGGTTGTTTGGCTAGTGTTTGGGTTAAATCGGGTTACCACCCTAGATATTGAAGGTAGGAGGTATGGGTTTGCAAAGGACTATCAGAATGGATTCGAACTCAGAAAATGAAATACATTCTTCTATTTGAAGACATATTGGGATGGAAATCCATGCTTATCTGAAAAATGAACGCTAGACTGCAACAGTGATGATTAGAAAATGTCAATACACACTTACAGAGTAATTTTCTCACAAGAAGATCCCCTTTTTATTTAACTTTCATTGGGATTACATGGATGTCACAGAGAGAATCCCTGAATTAATTTCAGTGATAAGCTATTTTTAAGAGTACAAATGCTAACGAAAAAGTTGATCCCCCCTAAATGTGACCCTTGGGGTCTTATTTATAGTGGTTCAGGGATTCCTCTGCTGATGTGCTGTTGGGCTTGTGGAAGTCTTTATCGGTCGCTTTTTCCTTAGTTTCGGGCATTTGACTTCCGACCGTCTTCGAAGTATTAGTTATGCTCTTTGTACGGTATCTGAATCCTCGATAACAGCTCTCGAATGTAGACTCTCAGACGTAAGCTTCCGCATGTAGGACTCCAGCTTTATCGTGAATACTTAGAGGGGCGTTCCCTCATGATCTATGTTGATAACTGCCGGTTCGAAGCTACTATGGGTTTCGGTACTGGGTAGATCAGTACGGGTAGCCTGTATCTCTGCTTGAGTCCCTGTAATTCTTTGATGGAGTTCTGTTGAAGTATCCTGGATCCTCGATTAGGGGGGAGGGGGCTCTGGTGTCACATCTATTTTGTTTGTGTATTTGATCCTTGGCACTCGTACGGTAGCTGCCTTGGAAGATGGTTCTGGCAATCCTTGCGCTCTCTCGGTTTAGTGCCTTCGATGCTCTCGCCTTCAAGTGTATCGGTTCTTAGGTAGGTCATTATGGAAGATATCTTTGAGCTTCCCTGATGGATTTACTGCTTTTCACTTTCTTAGTTTTGGGTCGGGATAATTCTCTACCGCAAGATCTTTCTATCGGGCTGATGCTATTGGGAGGACTTGTCAGATTGACCCTGGCAGATAGATTCTTTTGGCTATGCCTCATTGCTTTTACGACCCTTTCCCCTATGAGGGTTTCGGTTGACACAACTTTTAGGGTTATTTCTACCTGCTCTCGGTTCTTCCTAGTACTTGGCCTCATTTCCTATTGAGCCTTCAGTGAGCTCTCAGTCATTCGACACTCCTTCACCGCCATCTTATATTAAGATAATTTTGGTAGTAACATTTGCCCCACCCCCTTAGTGAAGGTGTATCGTTGACTTTTCAAGTAAAGCTTTTTGTCTTTTTTTTGAGGTACTATTCCTATATCTTCCGATTCCCTAAATTGGTTATGTTGATTGATCTCCTTCTAGGCGGTCCAGATCGTCACTAGATTCTGAATACCAATTCCTCTACCTTTCGTCTTTTACCCTTGGCCAATGTTCTTGTTTTCTTTGTATGAATCATGTTCGTTGATTTGGCCCCAGATGTATTGCTGAGAGGCAAGGTGGACCTTTTTTCTTTTTATCTATTCTCCCTTTTTCTTATGAAAAAGGAATCTTTGTCTTTTCTCTCTCCTTTTTCCTGCATAGCATTTCACTAAAGCAAGATTACTGTTCATCAAAATTTGTCATACAATCCCCCCAGGATTTCAGAACCATCTGGTTGAAAGTTTTCTTGTTTGAATTCCAACTACCGATTTGGATTATACTTCGAATCGGGAATGGATGATTCTAATGTAAATTAAACCCCACTAATCATCTAAACTGGCAGTTTATGGCAACCGTTTGCGGAGTCGTACCCATCACTGTCCCTTATTGGGGCTTTTGGAAGTAAAATTTACATAAACAAATGATGCTTAATAGTAGGTAATCCAACACGCTGAGACCAATGTTTCCAGCCAAGATCGTTGTCTCATATGGTAACGAAATTTTGTATTACTTATACGTCTGGGTGGTGTTTGTGTGTAATTATTAAACAAAAATTAGACTAAGACACATATTTATGTTATGGTATCACCTAGCAGGGTATGTCTGAGATTTCACGAATTGGTGATTCAATCCCGAACAAATTCGGGCTTTGTCTGATGGAGGAGATAGTGCCATAGATGAAGCCCCAGTTGTAACACCTCGAATTTTCTGTTAACTGTATATTAACAAATTAAAGTATAATTAATCCTTGATGAAAGAATTAAGGGAAACGGGTTACGCCATTGCGCTCGTCTCAGAATTCTGCCTGAGATAGATTCCGAGTTTGCGTGAATTGGACTCTGTATGAAGGAGTTATGACCTCCGGAAGTTTCAGAATTCAAATTAAAATTCAAACGGTTCAAAATAAAGTTCAAATTTCGAAAATCAGACCCAAACTGGGCTAGGCGGTAAAATTCCCGCCCAAGCACCAGGTCGACCTGGGGGTCGACCTAGGTGTCGACCTGGGTGACCAGGTCGACCATAGGGTCGACCTGGGGGTCGACCGACTCAGTCGACCTAGTTTGGCCCTGGCTGGCCTGGATGGGTTTCTGGTCGATTTTTGGGGCTTGGCTGTGTCACTAGGGCTTACATGTCGCTTTCTGATTGGCTGCTCTTGAGATGAATGGTCTGGATTCACTCTAGCTTCATCGACCGCTTTAATTAATTTAAAATTCTATAAAAACAACTTGAGTCTAAACCTAAATTCACAGAAATAAATTGGAGACAGAGCCGTCATGCTGCTGGAAGGAAGCCATGAGTAGCCTCCACTTGTAGAAAAGCTTAGAGACAAGCCAAATTAAAGTTAAAACAATAATCAAATCAACCTTAGTCTACCCAAAGGAAAGCAATTCAAATTCAGAACTCGGAATTCAGAAAACAAGACCGTCATTCGTTGTAAGTATAGTGATTCTTCCGATGTGAATAAAATTAAGACTTGATTCGATGTAAATTGAGAATGGAATTATGTTATTATATAACAACGATGTTGGTTCATATGCGATGTAATGAATTGTGGTATTGTGATATTTGTGGTATAATTGAGTTTATGTTGATCTTATTGTACATTTAGATTGAAAACAACATCGCATGCAAGTTGTATAGTTCATGTTGTAATCTACACCTATATGTTTATGTGATTATATAGGTTGTATGCATACTTTATGCTAAGAACACCTATGCCTAAATGGTTATGTTCATATGCATGCTCCTATGTTCATACAAAAGTTGCAAGTTCCTAATTATATCCATGTCAAGATCCACTTTAATATATGTTACATGTTGTAATTAGACATATGATTGGATCTAGTTCACACATGCGATGAAATTATACATACTTTATGAAAACGTCACATTCTTGTCATATGCAAGTTATGTTCGATGTTATGCCTAGATCCAAAACATGTTTAGGCTTATGTTGTCTAAATCATATGCTAATTTATGTGACACCCACTTGGTTAGATCCCTATTTCAATGCAAGTTCACATATATGAAAGTTGATTTAGGCCATGTTGTAAATTCACATGTATGTTGATTAGTCTATGTTGCAAGTTCACACCTATGACATTCATGTTGACTATTTTACAAGTTCACACCTATGATGTTCATATTGACTATGCCAAAAATGCCAAGTTTACACCTGTGTCATGTTTATGTTAGTGAACTGCTTTATGCCAATTTTGTGTACGCAAAATTAGGCTAAGTTTTTAGCCTAATATTATATGTTAAAAATCATGCGAACGTAAAATTAGTCTAAGATTGTTAGCCTAATATTTAGACGGGGTAATGTTGGGAAAATTTAAAAATATATGGAATTGGCATGTTTGTCACATGCCAAAATTGGTGGCATTTAAACGGTATAAATTCTTATACCCAAAATGTTAAACTTGGAAAGTGGGCTATAACATTTAATTTACATATAATAATTAATAAAGACAAATATGTAAATTTAGAAAATACGAGTATGCTTAATACGAGTATGCTTAATACGAAGTTGGATTGAGTTGTGATGTAAACCTGCCTGGACCCGCCCGGCAGCCCAATAGTCACAACAATACCTATCCAATGTGGGTGGTTAAGCAAGCAACCCAATAAGCACCCGAGGTTAGATCGAGTTACGGTGTAAATCTGCCCGGAACCGATCGTCACATCCAGTAACCATAACAATACCTGTCTAATGTGAGCGGTCGGTGCTTTAAAAAGCTAAGGAAAGACTGTCAGGATGGTAGGGTTAAGTTAACTAAAACACTTAACCAATTCAACATGTTAATTAAATTGATGGGTGGGGTTAGATAAATACAGACACTTAACCACTTAACATGTTTGACTAGAAAACCCTAGTAACGTGGACCCATTTCAGCAATAACCCAATTAGGTACCATGGTACCCTGAAACTGGGCAGGGTGGGGCATGATTACTGGGCTGATTGTAAGTAGTCAAAGCGACGGCTGTGGGTGCAACAGTGTGGGTTCTAACGGAGTGCGGGCATGCACACACTTCGGAGCAGACAAACAGGGCACTTGGGGCACCAGTAGTATAACCTATGCATTTCTAGTTTTTTTTCGGGCCGCCAACATGGGACTTGATACACCCCATGGTGGGACCAGCATAGGTATCTACAATCTTTGGGGGCCGTAAGACACAGACGATTATGCGAGTAGGAGCCGATCTTTAGAAAAAGGGGATCACTTTACCTCCTGCATGGGGTGCCAGTTAAGACAATACAAGTAGGTGCAGAGATATAGTATGGGGTGCGATAGTATATTCGATTCAAACTGCTTTATCTTAGTTTATGATACTTCCCTATTTCCAGTTTATACTTATCATGCCCTAACTCTTATTCTCATACTGAAGAGTCACTAGACTTACCAGGCTTTATGTCTGACCCTATTTTGTTTCGTCTTCTTTTCTTCTGTTCCTCCCTAGGTCCACAGGGAGGAAACAACTCAGCTTAGTTAGACTCTTTGCAAGCTTCAAGATAGTAGATGTACGGTTTGGACTCTCTCTCCTTGGCTATGGCTGTTGGACACAATCATGGGGATTTATGCAGTTTTAATTAAGTTTCATGCTTCTTTATTTAATAACCAAGACAGAAATGATGATGTAATGTTTTGGAAGTTATTATGTGATAGTTATGGAAATGTTTTGTATAAACACGTATTTATGAAATAAAAAGTCTGTTTGTTTTCCGCTGCTTATATATATGTGTTTTTATCTGTCTTTTGTTTTATCTGTGACTTTTACTTACAAACCTCCACCAAAGTTAAGGCATTCCCTTTGTGAGTGACCTTAATGGAGTGTGGGTTGTTTCACTTGGTATCAGAGCATAGATTTACCAGACTAGATAAAAAACTTTGAAACTATTTTCAAAAGAAGTTTAAAGAAGCATTCTTTTTCAAGAAAAAGTTTTGATTTTAAAAGGCATAGTCCCCCAAAGCCATACACACTATCTCTCTATCCTTTTGTCTTGATTATTTTCCTTTTCGTTTCAGCATGTCTGGGGACCTTACTCCCCAGTTGCAGACGCTTTTACTCCTCCTCCTCTACGTGAAACAACAAGCGGAAGAATCGCAGAACAAGAGGACGGATAATAGTCAAGGAGGAAAGGACCACAACAATAATAACAAGACACGTGAGAAAAGGAAATGTTATTTCTGTGGCATTGTTGGGCATATAGTATAGGATTGTAGAAAGAAGAAGAGGAAGAGGGGAGCATGCTTTCAGTGTGGTGATACTGGACATATCCGCAAGAACTGCCCTAAGAAGCAAGGGCAAGGCCCTCAAGCAGGACCTTCTGGGGGTACATCTTTAATTTCTTCTTCTAGATGCTTTGTTTTATCTTGCTTATCTTCTCAATCTTATCTTGAGAACCTCAAGTAGAAATATTTCTGTAGAAAGCTTAGTTTATCTATATGATCATCCAGTTCGCACTCTCTTTGATTCCGGTGCACCACACTCCTTTATTTCATCTGCTTTAGTAGAATCTCTGCACCTAGACACTAGTATGGTAGAAGATCCCTTGGTTGTTTCAAATCCAATTGGGGGCTCGGCTTATTTGTCGATGGTTTGCTTGGATTTGAAAATCTCTATTCTAGGCGTTGAATTTAGATGTAGTGCCTTTGTTTTGGGCTTCTCAGGATATGGATTGATCTTAGGCATGGATTGGTTATCCAGTAACGGTGCCATTCTTGATTGTGAGAAAAGAGTGGTTAGGCTCTTGACTCAGCTCAGTAACACTCTATAAATTTCTTGAAATCCCTTGAATGTTGTTATGCTTAGTTATCTAGAGTCCCTTGACGCTTCTGTTGAGAATTTGCAGTCGGTTAGAGTGCTCCGGGAATATCCGGATGTCTTTGAAGAGGTGAAAGGCTTACCTCCGAAGCGGGAAATAGACTTTCGCATATATCTTGTTGATAATGCAAAGCCCGTAGCTCTGCCTGTTAGACACATGGCTCCAAAGGAGAGAAAGGAGCTCAGTAAGCCAGTTAAGGAGCTTCTCGAGAAGGGGTTTATAACGAGAAGTATCTCGGAATGGGGTACTCCAGTGGTGTTCGCCACCAAAGCAGATGGTTCACTACGTCTTTGTGTGGACTATAGGGAGCTAAACAAGCTGACTAAAAAGAATAAACACCCGCTTCCCAGAATAGACGATTTGTTTTGATCATCTTGTAGGGGCATTAGTCTTCTCCCAACTTGATCTAGCTACTAGGTTTCATCAGCTAAGGGTAGCTGAAGATAGCATTGATAAAACGTCGTTCAGAACCCCAGACGATTTCTTCGAGTGGCTTGTCATGCCTTTCGGCTTGACAAACGCACCCGCTTATTTCGTAGACCTAATGAGGAGGGTGTTCAGAGAATTCCTCAATAAGTTTGTGGTGGTCTTCGTTGACGATATTTTGATCTTCTCAAAGAATGAGGAAGAACATGCTCGACATCTGAAATAAATCATGGATACTCTCTGTGCACATCAGCTAAAAGCCAAATTCTCCAAATGCCACTATTGGAGAGAAGAGGTCAGGTTTCTTGGACATATAGTGTCCAAAGAGGGGTTTCGCTGTAGACCCCGCGAAAGTGGTTGCAGTGCAAGATTGGAAGACACCAAGAAATGCAACTGAAGTCCGAAGCTTTCTTGGGCTAGCAGGTTTTTACCGAAAGTTCATTAGGGATTTCGCGAAAATCTCAACTCCGCTCACAAGGCTAACAAAGAAGAATCTAGCATTAGCTTGGGATTTGGACTGTGATATTGCTTTCCAATGCTTAAAAAGGGCTCTTACAACAGCCCCAGTTCTGACTTTGCTTGATGGAAGCAAGATGTTCACAGTATATACAGATGCTTGTGGTACGGGGCTAGGCGCTGTTCTGATTCAAGAAGGGAGGGTAGTTGCTTATGGTGGAAGACAATTGAAAGTTCATGAAAAGAACTACCCAACCCACGATCTTGAGTTGGCTGCCATCGTCTTTGCGCTTAAGTCTTGGCGCCATTATCTCCTAGGTGAGAAGTTCGAATTATATACTGACCATAAATCGTTGAAATATCTCTTCTCGCAGAAAGATCTTAACTTAAGGCAGCAAAGATGGATGGAGTTCCTTGCCTCATATGACTTTGAAATTTCCTATACTCCCGGCAATGGCAATGTAGTAGCAGACGCGTTGAGCAGAAAGAAACTGACCCTAAGACCTCTCTTTGTAGAAAGGCAAAGTTGAAGTATATAGTCAGTTTTGACTTTAGGCCCTCCTCTGATTTTATACCTGGTTTATTGGCATCCCTAGAAGCATGGCCTACTCTTTTAGACTCAATAGGGGTCGCACAACGGGAAGACCCTCAGCTTGTGGATGTGATTGATAAGCTAATTAGGGGTGAAACTTCCAGTCACCTCAATAGGTACTCGATCAATGATAAGGGTTGGCTGAGGCAAGATGGAAGACTATGCGTCCCACAAGCAAGGGAGTTGGTAAAGAAGGTTCTCGAGGAAGCACATCACTCCAAGATGACAATACACCCAGGCGGGGACAAGATGTACAAGGACATAAAGAAAGTTTTCTTTTGGGACGGCATGAAGGAGGACATGGCGGATTTCGTTTCTAAGTGCATGATATGCCAACTGGTCAAGGCAGAACAGAAGAAGCCTGGAGGACTGCTTTATCCTCTAGAAGTCCCGCAATGGAAGTGAGATAGAATTTCAATGGACTTCATTGATGGATTGCCTAGGTCAAGAAGGGGCAATACTAGCATTTGGGTAATAGTGGACAGGCTCACTAAAAGCGCCCACTTTATACCGATCAAGAGTAGAAGGACTACCTCGTCTCTAGCTTCTTTTTATCTCAAGGAAATAGTTCGACACCATGGAATACCCTCCAGTATAGTGATTGACAGAGATCCCATCTTTACGAGCGAGTTTTGGCGGAGTCTACAAGAAGCTGTAAGCACACAGTTATGCTTGAGCACGGCCTATCACCCTAAACTGATGGTCAGACAGAAAGGGTGAATAGAGTATTAGAAGATCTTCTGAGACTATGCGTTCTTGACTTCAGAGGGACAGGGGATGATCATCTTCCTTTATTGTAATTCACCTACAACAACAGCTACCAAGCCACCAGCAGTATAGCGCCCTTCGAAGCTTTGTATGGAAGATCGTGCCGATCACCAACTTGTTGGTGGGTGCCTACTGACAAACTTATACTTGGGCGGGACATGATTCGAGAGACTTCAGAGAAAGTGGATTTGATATGAAGGAGAATGAAGATAGCCCAAGACGGACATAAATCCTACGCCGACAGAAGAAGGACCAACCTTGAGTTTGAGGTTGGGGACAGGGTTTTCCTTAAGGTATCTCCTTTAAGGAACGTCGTTCGCTTTGGATCCGCAGGAAAACTAGCACCAAGATTTGTAGGACCGTTCCCTATCATCAAGAAGATTGGGAAAATGGCTTATAGAGTAGAGATGCCTGAAAAGTTGGACGGAATTCACAACGTCTTTCAAGTTTCTCATCTCCAAAAATGTCTACATGATTCTGCGGAAGTGGTGGAGCCAAGCATTCTAGAAGAAGCCGAAGTGGAACGCAAAGCAACTGTAAGGAGAGTTCCAATTCGAATCGTAGGAGCTGAAATCAAAAAGCTATGCAACCGCAAAGTCAAGCTCGTCAAAGTTCAGTGGAGCGATGCCGAGGAAGACACGACTTCGAAAACTGAGGACAGAATACGCACGGCTTACCCTTTTCTTTTTGAGGGTACATCTTTGGCCTCTCTCTTTTTTCCTTAAGTTATGCTTGTATCTATCTTTTTAGGTATATCTCCTCGATATTATCCTTTATCCTTAGGTAGAAACCCTTTAGATGTAAACATGTATTTGAAACATGTTATGGTTGATGGCTGCAAGTGGTTGCAAGTGGTTGCTAGTGGTTGCTCGTGGATGCATATACACACACAACCTAGGTTTTTAGAATGGATCAGTCACTTCATATTGCATATGCATATGTGTATTCATATTTGTATGTGGTTGAAAATTGATATGTTGTCATATGGATGTCACACTTGTATGGATGGTTTTGCACTCATGTAGAATTATGAGTAGGGAACCGCCTGATTTTGCATTAGATAAGGGCATGTACACACAATATGCATATGATCATGAAGCATTAGAAGTCTTTTAAGGACAATGGACGCTTGTGTTTGATGGTTGAGTAGATGGACGATTGGATGTTAGGACTTACGTTCTCCTAGACTTGAAGATTTCGAGGACGAAATTCTTTAAGAAGGGGAGAATGTAACACCCCGAATTTTCTATTAACTGTATATTAACAAATTAAGGTATAATTAATCATTTATGAAAGAATTAAGGGAAACGGGTTACGCCATTGCGCTCGTCTCGGAATTATGCCTGAGATAGAGTCCGAGTTTGCGTGAATCGGACTCTGTATGAAGGAGTTATGACCTCCGAAAATTTCAGAATTCAAATTAAAATTCAAACGGTTCAAAACGAAGTTCAAATTTCGAAAATCAGACCCAAACTGTGCTGGGCGGGAAAATTCCTGCCCAGGCACCAGGTCGACCTGGGTGACCAGGTCGACCACAGGGTCGACCTGGGGGTCGACCTGCCCAGTCGACCTGGTTTGGCCCTGGCTGGCCTGGTCGGGTTTTTGGTCGATTTTTGGGGCTTGGCTGTGTCATTAGGGCTTACATGTCGCTTTCTGATTGGCTTCTCTTGAGATGGATGGTCTGGATTCACTCTAGCTTCATCGACGACTCTAATTAATTTAAAATTCTATAAACATAACTTGAGTCTAAACCTAAATTCACACAAATAAATTGGAGATAGAGCCGTTATGCTGTTAGAAGGAAGCCAAGAGTAGCCTCCACTTGTAAAAAAGCTTAGAGACGAGCCAAATTAAAGTTAAAACAATAATCAAATCAACGTTAATTTACCCAAAGGAAAGCAATTCAAATTCAAAACTCAGAATTCAGAAAACAAGACCGTCGTTCGTTGTAAGTATAGTGATTCTTCCGATGTGAATAAAATTAAGACTTGATTCGATGTAAATTGGGAATGGAATTATGTTATTATATAACAATGATGTTGGTTCATATGCGATGTAATGAATTGTGGTATTGTGATGTTTGTGGTATAATTGAGTTTATGTTGATCCTATTGTACATTTAAAATGAAAACAACATCGCATGCAAGTTGTATAGTTCATATTGTAATCTACACCTATATGTTTATGTGATTATATAGGTTGTATGCATACTTTATGCTATGAACACCTATGCCTAAATGGTTATGTTCATATACATGTTCCTATGTTTATACAAAAGTTGCAAGTTCCTAATTGGATCCATGTCAAGATCCACTTTAATATATATTACATGTTGTAATTAGACATATGATTGGATCTAGTTCACACATGCGATGAAATTATACAAACTTTATGAAAACGTCACATTCTTGTCATATGCTACTTATGTTCGATGTTATGCCTAGATCCAAAACATGTTCGGGTTTATATTGTCTAAATCATATGCTAATTTATGTGACACCTATTTGGTTAGATCCCTATTTTAATGCAAGTTCACATATATGAAAGTTGATTTAGGCTATGTTGTAAATTCACATGTATGTTGATTAGTCTATGTTGCAAGCTCACACCGATGACATTCATGTTGACTATTTTGCAAGTTCACACCTATGATGTTCATATTGACTATGCCAAAAATGCCAAGTTTAGACCTATGTCATGTTTATGTTAGTGAACTGCTTTATGCCAATTTTGTGTATGCTAAATTAGGCTAAGTTTTTAGTCTAATATTATATGTTAAAAATCATGCGAACGTAAAATTAGACAAAGATTGTTAGCTTAATATTTAGACGGGGAAACGTTGGGAAAATTTAAAAATATATGGAATTGGCATGTTTGTCACATGCCAAAATTGGTGGCATTTAAACGGTATAAATTCTTATACCAAAAATGTTAAACTTGGAAAGTGGGCCATAACATTTAATTTACATATAACAAGTAATAAAGACAAATATGTAAATTTAGAAAATACGAGTATGCTTAACACAAAGTTGGATTGAGTTGTGATGTAAACCTGCACGGACCCGCCCGGCTGTCCAGTAGTCACAACAATACCTATCCAATGTGGGTGGTTAAGCATGAGGCCCAATAAGGACCCGAGGTTAGACTGAGTTACTGTGTAAATCTGCCCGGAACCGACTGGCACATCCAGTAACCGTAACAATACCTATCTAATGTGAGTGGTCGGTGCTTTAAAAAGCTAAGGACAGACTGTCAGGATGGTAAGGTTAAGTTAACTAAAACACTTAACCAATTCAACATGTTAATTAAATTGATGGGTGGGGTTAGGTAAATACAGACACTTAAACACTTAACATGTTTGACTAGAAAACCCTAGTAACAGGGACCCATTTCAGCAGTAACCCAATTAGGTATCCTGGTACCCTAAAACGAGGCAGGGTGAGGCACGATTACTAGGCTGATTGTAAGCGGTCAAAGCGACGGCGGTGGGTGCAACAGTGTGGGTTCTAACGGAGTGCGGGCGTGCACACACTTTGGAGCAGACAAACAGGGCACTGGGGGCATCAATAGTATAACCTATGCATTTCTAGTTTTGTGTCGGGCCGCCACCATAGGACTTGATACACCCCATGGTGGGACCAGCATAGGTATCTACAATCTTTGGGGCCGTAAGACATAGATGATTATGCGAGTAGGAGCCAATCTTTAGAAAAAGGGGATCACTTTACCTCCTGCATGGGGTGCTAGTTAAGACAATACAAGTAGGTGCAGGGATATAGTATGGGGTGCGATAGTATATTCGATTCAAACTGATTTATCTTAGTTTATGACACTTCCCTATTTCCAGTTTATACTTATCATGCCCTTACTTTTATTCTCATACCGAAGAGTCACTAGACTTACCAGGCTTTATGTCTGACCCTATTTTCTTTCGTCTTCTTTTCTTCCGTTTCCCCCCAGGTCCACAGGGAGGAAACAACTCAGCTTAGCCAGACTCTTTGCAAGCTTCAAGATAGTAGATGTACGGTTTGGACTCTCTCTCTCCTTGGCAATGGCCGTTGGACACAATCATGGGGATTTATGCAGTTTTAATTAAGTTTTATTCTTCTTTATTTAATAACCAAGACAGAAATGATGATGTAATGTTTTGGGAGTTATTATGTGACAATTATGGAAATGTTTTGTATAAACACGTATTTATGAAATAAAAAGTCTGTTTGTTTTCCGCTGCTTATATATATGTGTTTATATCTATCTTGTATTTTATCTGTGACTTTTACTTACAAAGCTCCACCAAAGTTAAGGCATTCCCTTTGTGAGTGACCTTAATGGAGGGTGGGGTGTTTCACCAGTTGCCTTGAACTAGTACTATTCCCTGCTATTCTCGAACTTACCTGACGGGCGCGCCCCTTCACCTTTAAGACAAGATCTTTCAGAGCAACTATCTCTTTCGCTTTGCCTTTCTTGTGGATGGTTCATATCATCATTCCATGGTTTCTTCTTCTCTTAAATTCTTGTTTAAGAAGAGTTCTGCTCCGACCTCCAACGGTGGTCTTTTTAGAGATTATAAAAGGGAAACTTTTGTCTTCCGCTCTTCTGGGGATGGGATTGTTGAGCCATCCTGCCGTCAACTACCACATACCCCTCTTGCACCTTCTTTTGGAAGTTTTCGTAACATCTACCCCTCCTCAATGGTGACTATAAGGAGAGTGCGAGCCGCTCCTTTCTCCTAATCGGCTTAGTGACTCCATGAATCTTTCTTTCCAGGCCTTGGATTTTGACAAGATCATCGAATTTGTCTTACCCTCTATTGTTGTTTCCAATGTCCCATAATTTGCTTCCAAGGAATGGTCTAAGTTTTGCCTTGATCTTGTTAAATGGCAACTCTTGGTTTGTACTCTTATTTCCCTAAAAGCTTTCCATTCACCTTATTGAGGTAAGGTTTCACATCGTACAGTTTCTCCCTTTTCTCTCTTTTTAGTTTACCGTGATAACTGTGACGAGTTCCCTAGTATGAACTTTCCTTCTCTTCCCTCGTCCCTTCGAAATAGAATTTTGGGGGGTGTTACCACTTCAGGTCGGGGTGCTGAGGTTTCTAAAGGGTGAAGGCGAGGTTGAAGATCTATTGTTTGTTGAAAAGCTACCCGACTGTTTAATGTTTAGAGATGATGAAAATTTGATTCCGCATATAGAAGGAGGTAATACAGGTGGTTTGCGTGGGGACGGTGGGTTTGGAGAGGGAGTCAATTCCCTTGCTGTCAGGTGGCATAGGCAGGTTAAGGACAATATGAAAAGTTTTTATAATAGGAAGGGGATTGAGGGTAACTCTCATCGTACCAACTTTTACACCTCCTGAGTTAGGCAATTACAAAAGGAGAAAAAGTCCATGCGCCAAGATGCCTTTGACTTGAGAGAGGAAAACAAAACTTCATGCAATGGGTAAGGTTTTCAATCAGGTTCCAAAGTAGCAACCTAAACCTTTGAACGACTCATGTGTGGTCATGGAGGAAGTGCAAAAAGTCAATGAGCTATTATATGTTGCAATTCATCGTTCCGCCACTTCTTTCTGATTAGATGAATAAAATACATTCTACCGAGGGCTAGACTACTGCCTATACGGGAGTCGTATTGTCGGGGAATGGTTCCCCAATGTATTTATTTCATGATTTTTCTTGTAAACAATTATGTAATGTACGAAGTACAAGGTATTTTTGTCAATGGAGTATAGTATTTTTATAGAGATAATCTATACGGATAAGGGTACAACCTACAATGATATTACCTAATACACGATCGCATATCTCAATGTAAATGTTTTCCTTTTATCTATGGTTATATCATAACACGGTACATATTCCCAGCATTTTTCGTTGGGAGTTTGTCTTGTGGGATCTCAAATAACGTCCTATACTCTTTGTGGGATCAACAGTATCAAGGTGTGTCCAATACAAAAGAACAATAGTGCTCGTTCGGGTTTTTTGTGAACATTTGATATACTTGTGTAAATCAAAGACGCTTTCCTAGGAAAAAAAGAAAGATGAGGTAGGTTACCAATTCGTGCCTAACGATGGTGGAAATGTGCTTCCAAGCTAGATGTGAGTTGGGATAAGGTTTGACTAACTCTTCCCTATCCAACTCAAAGAATTTGAACCGATCCAGATCCGGGAGCCTTGTGTTGAGACTGGGACCCTATATCCGACTGTGATTTGTGTCTGGGCCCGACATTGGGATAGAGACAGATTGCTTCCTCCAATGTCTGTGAAAAACTAAATTGACCTAGATTCAGATAATTAAGACCATAGGCCAGAGATTCCTTTTTGAGTCTAATGGAAGTCCCGAAATAACCCTTATCCAAATAATTTAAAGACTGGGAATCATGGAGCCCTCCTTCCAGTATTCGCAAAGTGTTAACTCAACCTAGACTTGAGTATCAATATAGACGACCCCCCCCCCCCCCCCCCGATATTTATGAAGAGTCGAATCGACCCAGATTTGGGTATTAGTATAGAAGACCGGAATCCCCTTCTGGCATTTATGAAGAACCAAATCGACCAAAATTTGGGTACTAGTATAGAAGACCAGAACCCCCTCTGGCATTTATGAAGAAATGAATCGACCCAGATTCATGTATTAGTACAGAAGACCGGAACCCCCTCCAGCATTTATGAAGAACCAAATTGACCCAGATTCGGGTATTAGTATAGAAGACCGGAATCCCCTCCAGTATTTATTGTTTCGGTATTCATTTTGGATTCCATCGGTGAAGCATAGGTTGTACGTGCTTCTTGAGCCTCTCTTTGGGCTTTTGATGTCAAAGCAGAGGTTGTACGTGCTTTGTTGGCCACTCTCTAGGCCTGTGCGTCCAGAGTGCTTGGCTAGCTTGTCCACAAGCTGGACCCAAGGACTTACCCGACCTCTCTCCAGGAGACGCCTTGCCCTGAACATTGTCGGCAATGATAAGGTCTTCGACACTTAGACAGGGCCATCGTAGGCACAGAAAAAAGGTTCACTCTTTTGATGGTCTATACGGACAACCGTAGGTACTAGTAGACGCTTGTATGCCACCCCCATCCAAGGGGTGCCTTATCCTGACCATCATAGGCGATTATAGGGGTATGCGCTCCCTTCTGCGGGTAATGAGGAACATAAGAAGAGGTAAGATGTGCTCTTCTGCGAGCAGAGGTAGGACATGCTAAGTTCTAGTAGAGGCATGGCGTACTCTTCTACGAGCAAAGGCAGGGCTTGCTTAAAGTTAGATGCACTGCCATGATCATTTCCGGTGTGAAATGGAGGCATACGCTTTAGATGCTTTAACCCTACGCCCTCTAATTTGGGCATGGAGAAACACTAACATGTCATCCCCCCTCCGAGGGGTGCCTCGTCCCGACCATTTTGGTGATTACGAGGAATTTAATCCATTTACAGCTTAACTTCCTTTTAGGTTTTCTTGCAACTTCAGAGAAGAGGGTTTTCCATACCCTTGAGTCCTGTTTGTAATCTTTTTCCTAGGGATTCTTATGGAATTCGCCTCGAACTTTTCACAAATTCTTGTAATTTGCCTTGGCTAACAAATCTAACGATGGTTTCCTTGAGGGTTCTACAGTGATTAGTATCATGCCCATTCCTCAGGTGGTAATGGCAGTAAGGCCCTCTCGTTTTCCTTTCGTATTTGAGCTTCTTCTTCATGAATGCCCAATAGTCGAGTTCGTGCTTGATTAGGAAGTAAACGTTCTTCATTGAAGTAGTGAGATAATATTCTTTGGGTATCTTGGGTGTACGTTCTTCTCTTTGCTGCTGGAGTTTAATCTTCCTGTGGTCTAACCTAGTTGTGGTGTTCATATTTTCATCCTTTCCTCTCGGAACATACCGAAATTTCAGTGACATCTCTTTTAACCATTTGTTGGCGAGGTTGAAATCGTCCATTATCTCTCATTCGAGTGTCATTCTTTTAATTTACATGCATAGAGCATTCCTTAGGTGAGAAAAAACACTAGTATCCTCTAATGTAGATCCACTAGGTGGGAGCGCTAAGGTTTATCCTATGTGGGAAAAGCTATCATCCCTAGTATCATGAACATGTAGTTCCATTTTCCTCTTCCACTTTATTACCCGCACGGCTTCTACTCTTAACTTTTGTTCCTTCATTACCCAATGGCTGGTGGTTCTTAACTTATCTGCTCGAGATCCTGGAAACCTTCGATTGGGTATCTTGCTCATACCTTCGCTTCTTCAAAGCTAGTCCGATCTGGGACAGAACTTCCCTAGTAGATGTGTGGCTATTAACCATAAGGTCGGAGGTTCAGGCCCTCCTTCTAGCGCCAAAATGTTAATGATATTTCTCGTCAACACCGGAGATGGGTTAGCAGGGATGGATCCAAAGGAGGAACAAGTGGATTGCCTATTTTTTGGGTTAAATCGGGTTACCACCCTAGAT
The DNA here is from genome assembly GCA_030737875.1 of Allium sativum. Classification (NCBI taxonomy): domain Eukaryota; kingdom Viridiplantae; phylum Streptophyta; class Magnoliopsida; order Asparagales; family Amaryllidaceae; genus Allium; species Allium sativum. The sequence continues at coordinate 331,315,889 of CM060926.1, forward strand.
ATTAAAGGTGTGAGGTATGGGTTTGCGAAGGACTATCAAAATCGATTCAAACTCAAAAAACGAAATACATTCTTCTAATCGAAGACATGTTGGGATGGAAATCCATGCTTATCTAAAAAATGAACAGTAGGCTGCAACAGTGATGATCAGAAAATGTCAATACACACTTACAAAGTAATTTTCTCATAAGAAGATCCCCTTTTTATTTAACTTTCATTAGGAGTACATGGATGTCATAGAGAGAATCCCTGAATTAATTCAGTGATAAGCTATTTTTAAAAGTACGAGCATTAAGGAAAAAAATTGATCCCCCTCCCCTCCCGTAAATGTGACCTCAGGGGTCTTGTTTATAGTAGTTCAGGGCTTCCTCTGCTGATGGGCTGTTGGACTTGTGGAGGTCTTTGTCCGTCGCTTTTTCCTTAGTTTTGGGCGTTTAACTTCCGGCTGTCTTCGGAGTATTAGTTATGGTCTTTGTACGGTAACTGAATCCTTGATAACAGCTCCCGAATGTAGACTCTCGAACGTAAGCTTCCGCTTATAGGACTCTAACTTTATCATGAATACTTAGAGGGGCATGCCCTCATGATGTATGTTGATAGCTGCCGGTTCGAAGCCGTTGCGGATTTCGGTACTTGGTTGATCAGTACAGGTAGCATGTACCTCTGCTTGAGTCCCGGTTAGTTCTTTGGCGGAGTTCTTTTGAAGTATCCTAGATCCTCGGTGGGGGGCCTCTGGTGTCACTTTTGTTTTGTTTGTGGATTTGGTCCTTGACACTCGTACGACAGATGCTTGGAAGATGGTTCTGGGCAGTCATTGCTTTCTCTCGGTTTAGTGCCTTCGACGCTCTCGCCTTCAGTTGTATCAGTCCTTAGGCAAGTCATTATGGAAGATATCTTTGAGCTTCTCTGATGGATTTACTGCTTTTGACTTTCTTGGTTTCGAGTCGGGATAATTCTCTACCGCAAGATCTTTCTATCGGGCTGATGCTATTGGGTGGACTTTTTCGGATTGACCCTGGCAGATAGATTCTGGTGGTTACGCCCCGTTGCTTTTAAGACCCTTTCCTCTAGGAGGGTTTCAGTTGACACAGCTTTTAGGGTTATTTCTACCTACTCTCAGCCCTTTCTGATACTTGGCCTCACTTCCTATTGATCCTTCGGTGAGCTCTCAGTCATCCAACACCCCTTTACCGCCATTATATGCTAAGATAATTTTGGTAGTAACAGTTGGAAATTTGGGTTAAATTAAACGTGTATTTAATTTAACTCAAAAGCAATTGTTATTATAACGATAAAAAAATCTCAAGAGAACTCTCTCACTCAAATTATTTGTATAGATTCTATTTTATAATTGAATATATATTGACTTCCTATAATGATTTTTATCTGATTTATTATCACAAATTGTTATACGGTTCCTAGTACCTCACATCACAGTCATTTGCAAACCCATGGATGAATTGTTGACTTATTGTGTTATGTTTTGATTGTGATTTCGAGTTGTTTGACATATAAAAATAATGTTAATATATTTGTGGTAGTTGAAATTGGATGCAAATAACCATTTATAAATGAACAGTGGATTAATTATTTTTTGTTTAAGTAAAATTAGTCCATTAGAAAATCATTTCGAATTGAATTAGAAATGATTAAATTCATGAATCAGTAATGAAATTAAATTGATTGTTGTTGGTTGAAAACCCCACACGGGTTTTGGGATGACATTTGACTCGCACATCTCTTTTGTATGAAACTGTGGTTAATCAGTTGATTGACAAATTTATATAAGTGTCAATTATTTGATTGAAGCTTATACGAAAATAAAATGCACATTGGATGTCATTTTGGATGTTGATAGTTGTTTACAACTATTGCTGGATATATATGACGAATGAAATCCATATGAATTGATTTATGTGGATATTGGTTAAAATTTTATTCCAACCCGAAATAAATAAAAATATTTTAATAATATAATATTCAAAGAAGATTTGAAGTTTGATTTTGATGTCCGAATTTGCATGGACACGAAAACATAAAAATATGAAGACGAGTTAAGTATATAAACGCTATTTAACTCAAATAGGTTTTATATCGATTTACTCGTTTTTAAAATGAATATCGAGAAGACTGAATTTTAAATTTCTGACATTTTGAAAATATTATTATTTTGATATTATAATAATATGAGATGTTCAATTCTAATTAAAAATTGAAATAGAAGTTCAAATCATTTTTAAATGAATTTATAAACGTTTTATAAAATACGTTTTAAATGGAAGTCGATGAAATATTATTTATATATATATAAATGGTATGAATAGAACGTGTCGCACAACGATCATTCGCAAATTTCAACCATTAAACTTGAATGGACGTAACCAGAGATCTGACCATCAGATTCTTCTAAAATCGGAACCGTTGGGTTGGGTTCGTATCGAAAAGATATCTCAAATGAATATATGAGATTTAAATTTGAACAGTTAAAATATGTCCAAATCAGTTTTGGAAAAGGTCGCTATGTATGAAGTTCGGTGGTCGATATTGGAAACTGACTGTAATGACCTTAGTAAAAAATAAATAAATTATGTAAAATCATAATTAATGATTTGGAAAGATTTTGTATGAAATACTCCATATTTGAAAAGATAAAAGATAATTTTATCTAAATGAACTAGTTAACAACTAAAATAATAATCTAGTTGTAACGACCCGTATTTTTACGGTATATAAATAATTTATTTAATTATTTAAATAATGGATTGGTTATTTAAAATGACCAAAATTAAATAATATTGAATATTTAATTAAAATAAATAATATAACAATATATTTCATTTCTGAAATAATCAGAAATAGTGGAATTCACAATATGGTGTGAATTGGATCACCTGTGATATTTATTTCAGTTAGGATTGAGTTAGAATGACGAATACATTTATTTAACGAGGGTTGAATGTATAAATTATATTACAATTATAATCGAGCTCGAAATGGCGCTGCAGTTCGTAATTTGGCGATTCGAACTTTAAACGAATATAGAGAAGCCGTTTTAAATCGGATTTCTATGAAACAAAAAACGTTAGGAGCTGGTGAAGTATATTTTTCTAGTGGAAGAGAAAAATGGGATTTCGTTGTGTAGATTTTGATTTATGTCCAAATCAAATTTTAGAAAAGTCGCTATGGAATTCCTTTATAATTAATAACGATATATAAAAGGAATTTCATTATAAATCGAATATCGATTTAATCGGGATTTGAAATATCAAGTTAGAAATTCATATAGGAATATTCTAGAGCTGTACGATATTCTGTTGTGAATATATATGATAATATTTATTTTTAAATAATAAATTTAATTGTTTTTAAATATATTTATATATTTAAAAGGGTTATTTAGAGCTTTAAAAATAGCCAGTTTTACAAACGACCTCAGAATTCAACGAAACTAATTTTTTTAGATCCGCAATATTATATTATTGTTAGATTTCAATTTCCGTGATTTTTGAAGTCAGTATGTGGTCATACCGATTTTTAATGTGAGAAACAGTCGATATTTTGACAGTTAAAAATACGCTGTGTGAGCAAACAGAGTCGGAATTCGATGAAACTAGTTTCATTGGGACTGTAATGTCAAACTGAAGGTGCATGTCAATTTCCATGATTTTTGGTTATCGTGTGTGAGCACATGGATTTTTAGAAGACAAATAAATGAGATATTAGCTAAAATAAAATAAAATAAAAATTTCTAAAGCCTAGAAAAGGCCACATGCCCACCCTTTTCATCCACACAAAATTCTTACCCCTGTTATATAATCAGTTCTAAGCCGCCACCATTCTCTTATTCAAAGTGAGAAATCCGATCTTTCAAAAATCAAAATCAATTCAAATAAATTTCCAGAAATTATAAAAACATATATGAATAGATTACTGGGATGTTCCTCTAAACGTTGGTATAACTATTAGGGAACTCGACATCATTATTCCGTCGTTTGTTTTATGAACAACGAGCTAAGGTTCAAACCCATTGGAAATTGAAGCAGAAATTCCCAAATCGAAGTTGATACCTGCATTAACGGAGTGAAACCGAGGTTGTTGGCAAAGTTTTGGGGTGTTCGATTCTTATTGAGGTCGCTGGTACTGTGCGAAAGGAAAAAAAAACTGAATGATGCGATGAACCTGGGCAGAACGGGCTGGTTGCTTTGGTGATAAAGTGGAAGGGCTCCGGAAGAGAAGTTGTTTGGTGGGTGCGGTTTGAAGAATAATGAAGTAAAAATGAAATGGGAATGGAAGGGAGTTTCTGTAATGGCGAGATGGGTTTGCTGAAAGTTCGAATCTGAATGTAGGAGGAATGTCGAGTGTAACAGTATGGTGTGGGGATTATCGAGAATTCAAGAAGGGGAGTTCTGGTGTTATCTTGGTAAATTATCATGATGTATAGATGATGTATGATGGTGAGAACGTCGGCTATGGTGTTTGTGAGGAGGAGGAGGAGTGCGGCACTTCTTTGATTTCGGGGAAGATGGGTTATGGCGGGTCTGGGCTTGCACAATGTGGGATTGGCCTTAAGTGAAGGTTAAAGCCCGAATTTCTAATCTAAATCCAAGTTATAATTAATCTTTATAAATGTATTTAAACTTGTAAATTTAAAATCGGGGTCATACGATATCAGAATTTCGAACGGTCGGATACGTTGGGATCGTATGGACGAACACTACGCATTGGAACTGTGTGGGAGTGGATTGGGGCTCGTTACAATTTATAGCAGAATAAATTGTTTGTCTGATTCAAGCAATGGTTATCGTTATTAACGATGGTCGTCCAATGTGAGTAAAACTCACCAACTATGAACAGTTATATTTTTCTAACGTACATTTAGAACTGATAATTATCTGTTGATTGATGTGTGTTAACTATTTGGTTGAATTGCGTATGTATTGGTTGAAATTATAGATAACGATATTTATATATATCCTTAATCGGATATCGATTCTGTTTATCAGAATATTTCATATCGAAATGAAATCGATGTTATTATATTGTTTAACATCTGTGGATGCAGGGAAACAGGTTGGAGGAATCCAACTGGATTCCTCAACACTTATTTTACTATTTTCACATATTGTAATATATGATGTGATATAAAATCTGTTGATGATGATGTGTGTTCAAATGATATCAGTCATTGTGATTTGGTATTTTAAATACCGTAAGAAATACTGGCATGTAGAAAGGGGATTTTCAAAGTATATTTTGAAAATAAATTAGTTACATAAAATCAATGGATTTTATATAGAAAAGGAAAAAGGGATTTTATAAAAGGAAACAGTTATAAAATCAAAAGGGTTTTGAAAAGAAAATATTTATTGGAAATAAATATGATAAAGATAAAAAGGGAATTATTTATAAAATCAAAGGATTTTATAAAGAGGAATATTTATTGGGATAATAAATAGAAGTATAAAGGGATTATTTATTTGGGAAATAAATAAGAGTTATAAAGGAAAAATATTTGTGAAACAAATAGAAAAGGAAAATATTTATTTGTTAAATAAATAGAAAGATAAAAAGAAATATTTATTTGTTAAATAAATAGGATTAAATCAAAGGAATATTTATTTGTTAAATAAATAGGATTAAATCAAAGTAAATAGAATTATAAAAAGAACTATTTATTTAGTAAATAAATAGGATAATTATAAAAGGAAATAAAGGGAAAATAATTATTTATTTAGAAAATAAATAAAGTTAAAAGGAGTTATCGAATATTAGTTATTCGAATAAAGTTAAAAAGGAGTTATCGAATATTAGTTATTCGAATAAAGTTAAAAAGGAGTTATCGAATATTAGTTATTCGAATAAAGCTAAATAGGAGTTATCGAATATTGGTTATTCAAATAGAGTTATCGAATATTAGTTATTCGAATAGAGTTAAATAGAGTTATCGAATATCAGTTATTCGAATAGAGTTAAAAAAGAGTAATTGAATATAGTTTATTCGAGAAGAGTTATCGAATATAATTTTTTCGAAGAAGAGTAATCAAATATAGTTTATTCGAGAAGAGTAATGGAACATAGTTTATTCGAGAAGAGTAATCGAATATAGTTTATTCGAGAAGAGTAATCGAATATAGTTCATTCAATAATAATTATCGAATATAATTTATTCGTAGAAGAGTTATCGAATATTGGTTATTCGAAGTGAGTTAATCGAATATTGGTTATTTGAAAGGAGTTATTGAATCTGGTTATTCGAAAGGAGTTATCGAATCTAGTTATTCGAAAGGAGTTATCGATTCTAGTTATTCGAAAGGAGTTAATCGAATATAGTTTATTCGAATAGAATTAAAGGAGTTAATCAAATACAGTTTATTTGAATAGAATTAAAGGAGTTAATCGAATATAGTTTATTTGAATAGAATTAAAGGAGTTATCGAATATAGTTTATTCGAAAGGAGTTAAGTGAAAAGAGTTAATCCAATAGAGTTAATCAAATAGAGTAAATCGATTAGAGTTAAATCAAAAGAGTTAATCCAATAAGAGTTTAGTGATAAGTGTTAATTGAATAGAGTTTATCAAATATAGTTTATTCGAAGAAAGGTTTTCAAATCTAGTTATTCATAAGAGAGATTATCGAATATAGTCATTCGAAGGGAGGATTTATCGAATAGAGATTATTCGAAAGAGAGTTACGTAAGGAAGATTGTTAAAGGTTTAAAAGAAAAACTTTGACTGTTTCGAAGTTAAAACGCTGTTCAGTTAAGGTCTGAGAGGTAATTATACCCCTACTTGATTGACTTCCTTCTTATCAAGGAATGGTAAGGTTTGATAGTGAATGATGGTTAAGTGAATTTAGTAAATGGTTTGAGTTGGCATAGCGATGGTTTGTTTAAACATCTGTATAAATCCAATGTAAGAGTTTTGGAAAGGTTTTCCAAATAAGAATCAGAAATGTTTTCTAATACAGAAAACAAGAAATGGAAATGTTTTCCAGTGTTAATAACATATATTTTCTAAATTGAGAAAATAAGAAATGTTGAATATACGGAAACATGAAATGACCAATGAAATAAATTAATGATGAATTAATTTAAAGGATAAAAATTGATTGGTGACTGATCGATGTAATTTCCATCTAGAAATAATATCATTGTTTGCACACGTGTTTTTTTGGTAGTTAACTCACCGACTATCGAAGTTTTCGACCATTTTAACGTTGTTAATATGGAGAGACCGGTTGGATTATTATCCGAAGAACCACTCCATATTGGCATAAGCATTGCGAATCATGTATGCCAAAGATAATTGAAGACGGAGTAAAGTGCAAGGGCTATTGTTTAAATCTTAGGTAAAGATTGCCTAAGATGGTTGTACTGAATAGTGCCTTTGGTTTGTACAGTCCCAAGATGATCTGTATGGAAGAATGTATGACAGAGTATATTTAATAGATTGCGTAAGTTGATCTCTTCAAACATATTTACGTTTGGTGGCGGAGGAATTCGTTCCTCTTAGCTGTATACCCGTGGTATTTTTGGGGAAATCAATTTGTGATTTGGCGGGTATGACGATGTGACATTCAAAGTGAACAAACGTTTGATCTGTCAGAGATAAGCATGGCCTCTAGCCTCACAACTGGGAAATGAAAAAAATCAGGCAGGCAACATGGCTATGTAGGTCGCACCTATTAGGGTGTATAATCACTTGACCTAGAGTTTCATTTACTTCTAATAATCTATTGTCAATGTTGTCCCATTCGGGAAACGGTTGCTGATCCCAACCGTTGGTCATATACATTTGATACAGTAAAGCGAAATGAGTGGTCGGTCATGTGTGGCCGGGTTGCAAGATATTCTTGTAGAACCCAGTATATTCCTCTCTAGAGGTACACTAGCGAAAGGTGGTTCCATACCATGTCATAGTTTGAAATCCATTACCCAATACGTGCTTGTGGTTTTGATTATATACTATATATGTAGAACGTGAGATGAAAGCGTTTCTGCTAGATGATTATTATATTGTGTTTGATAGACATTATTATAATATCAAAAGGTTTTTGATATAAAGATATTTTGGATTCTCATAAGGGAAAAACCCATTCCATTATACGGCGTGATCTTATGAGATATCGTTTAATGGCTCAACTGTTTTAAACTGTTTTACTCATACCAGTGCCATGACTGACCCGGAGTTTATTTTGTTTTGTTTTCCCTAAACTCTTGGGTGCCTAATTTTATACGGGCAATCAAGTAGTCAAGATTTACAGATATACATGGAGAGCTTGGAGCAGAAGGCTTCAGGATTATATAGCTATTGTTATTTCCGCTGTGTTGTAAGTGTTGTACTGTGATAATGTTACCATATACATATACTTATTTTATTTCAAGGATATGTTATCTATTATATGTTGTTCGCTCCGCTGTGCGATTCGTGTTACTCTGATGTTGTATCTTCTTCTTCTTCTATTCTAAGTTTCTATCTTATCTATTCTTACCCTCTAATTTCTTTCATTAACTACCGGTATTTTCGATCCTTGGATGTTCGATATGTGTCGTATATCGGATAACCAAGATCGACTTTTTCAAGGTCATTACACTAGTGATTTCAAATTAATAAATTGGAAAGGATTTGCATGAAAATAATCTTCAGATATTTCGATATTTGATTCCGTGATTATATGAATATTTTTGTGGGCATTTGGAAGATATTGATATCCGTTATTCCAAAACGATATCTTTTAGTTCCAGAATTTGGTATGGAATGTAAGTCGACATGATTTCCATTTAAGATCTTATATTTAATATCAAATTGGATTTTGGGTTCGTTGTGAATGGTATCTTAAACAATACTATTCTTGAACCCACTTGTGAAGGTAATGAATCTTTTAATTAAGATTTAAGAAATTTTACCAGTTTATTCAAGTAAATTGAAATTGAGTGGAATTCGATTAATAATAATCGAGATGAGCTTCTATGAAGGAAGGTATTTGCTATTTATTGAATTTAAAAAGGCCATGTCGTTATTCCACTTATAGCTTTAGCCAGATATGAAATTTATATCGATTATAAATTGTTCAGATTTCCGTGAAGCTTTCATACTTAATGGAAGATGATTTTGAGTTATTGTGAATGGGTTTTTAACATGAAATTTGTTCTTTAACCCAAGTAAAGACAAGATTAATTTCCAAAGGTTGAATAATTATTAAGTAATGATTTTTGGGATTAAAATTAAGTTGGGGTTTTAACGAATCTTTAATTAGATTGAAATGAGAATGGGATCATTAAATTTGTCAAATTCGAGAATTGTTCAAGATGGAGCACCGCCAGTTTTACTCCATGTGATGGTTAAATCTTCGATTAGATTTTAACATAAAATGGTAATTAATTTTACCGATAACACAATTGGTGTTAGATATGGAGTACTACCAGTTTTGCTCCATGGGATGAATAGGCTGGGATTGGGATAATAAAATGAATGGCTACTTCAGCAAGGCTAGATAATCCTGACTAGTTTTATAAACCTTAATTTAGTTTAAGTGGTGAAAAGATGGAGTATATTTTTTTGAAAAGGGTATCCAAAGAAAGATTAAACTATAAGTTTCAAAGAATTTATTTTGATAAAATTAATATGAACCTTTCCCCAAGATGTGAATATTTGAATAAAAGAATATTCTAAATTGGAATGAGATGGGTGCGATCTTTGTGTATTTTTCACATGATTATAAAGATGCGCCGGTTATTTGGAAAGACCGGGTTTAACCCATTCTAAATAACTGTTATGATTGAGGTGGTTGAAGACCGGAGATCTTCACATCGTTTGGGATATTGCTGATGTCTCACTTGGAAAGTACACCCAAGTGGTGGTTATAAGTGGTGATCGTCCAGACGTACTTGGAGATCGACCGGATATGCGAGGACCTCTCTCCTGTATTGAACATATGGGACGAGGAATAAGGTGCCTCCGGTTTCGTTCAGACCCAGAATGATCTTGTTAATGGATTGTATGTTTGATACTGTACTTCATGTTGTATTCGTTGATCTCTGCTAAATATATATTTCTTTGGTGGAGAAGAATTTATTCTCTTACTTAACACCCTTCTCTGAGACGTATGAGCTTAGAGGTTATATATATTGATGGAAATCAATTGTTTAGTATGGATTGACAATGTAGCATGCTGAGATGCAATGATCAAGGCTTTTACTGAAAAGAAGGGCCTTGTGGATGATGATCAAAGCACCACTTTAATCAGCACAGCCTTGTGTATAGTGTTAATTTGCGAGCCTTACACCCCAGTATGAGTCAAAAACGGGATAACGGACGCAGGAATTGCATACGTTTCTTTCTAGCTAGAAGTGGTACCATGGTATGGAGCCCAGGCATTTTTACTTATGTGGATGATGGATTGGGTGAAGACTCGGATATGGAGCCGACTGAAAGGCTCATATGGTCGATGTACTGACCATATCGGCCAATCTTTTCTTTTTTGTTTTAGAGATTCTAATTTTTTAATATTTTAAAATAATTATGAAAACACATATTCACAGTTTAAATCTAAGATTGATTCTCAATAATCAATGGTTTATAAGATAAGTTTATTAGGTTCTCATAAAAAAATAAGACTCGTTTCTATGTATCTTTATATAAAAAAATATTAGTAATTAGTAATCGTTTTTGAATGAAGAGGTTTTTTTTAATCCATTTTGATCCCTACCGACACTGGGGTGCGAAAGCATGGGGAGCGAACAAGTGATTGGATGGTGGCACTAACAAAGGAAACCTAAAATATCAATTTATTAATTCATGGTAAAATCCTTCCGTGATGCATTTTATTCCAATTTTAACAAAGCGGGGGATCAAATGGTATAGTTCATATGTTAGTAACTTGGAGGATTAAAAGTATGACTATTGCTAGGTCTGATAGGACCGGGAAAGGAATAACCAATCCATAAACGTTAAGTGTGAAACGGCCCTGCAGGATACAAGGGTTGCCTATAGGTGTGATCCTGGATCATCTTGCTAGAGGTGATCCGAATTTGGTAAGGAGACTATCCCTTGCCTTGACTCATGATGGAATCCAATTTCCAATACACGACTTTTCGATTTTAGTTGTAAACCTTTATGGCAACATAATATATGGTACCTATGTCGTCTATAATTGATACATTTATATTTGAAATTGTTTTTGACACTATGCACTTATAATAATATCAAAATTATTTGTTTTAAAATGTACCAAGCATGTTTGCCTATTATAAGGTAAAACTCTATCCTTCGGCTTGCGATACATTGTGTGATGGGACCTGAGTTTTGTAATAGCTTCATTTTTCAAAAAGCATTACGCTGTTTTTGTCTTAAACTAGTATTCAAGTTGAGTAAACCTGTTATGTGTCATACGACATGGTCCCATGATTTTCCCAACTTTTAAAGTATGTTCTGATAACTGTTTTAAGTTCTCACACCAGTCTCATGACTAACTTGGAATTTATTATTTTCAACTAAACTCTGGGTGCCCATATTTTCCACACGGACAGCTAGTAGTTTTGGTTTCGCAGATTTTCTATTTAATAGGATCCTGATTTATGGCTGGAGCTATATTCGGAAAGCTTTGTATCCGCATATTTCTTTCAGTCGTGGTAGTAGATGTATTTCCGTTGTGCATTGTATTTACACATTTTTATTTCTACTTCTATATAATTTAGTCTTTGATATTTTTCCACTGTATTATTATTTTTTCACGCTCTGATTCTTATACTCTTATATAATTGTTGTAATGACAAGGAAAAGTTCTACTATTTTGTGTTATGATGCATCATGTTCTCATACAATCTGCGTTTGTCTGTCTCTTCGGAGACCGGGCGAATTCAGTGTGTGACACCGCATTATACATTCAATTTCGGCAATGGTTTGTCGGTGATGTTGTTTTTATTCGATTTGATTTCCTCGAATTGGGGAGAAATGGTTTAAATGTAATGAACGGAGTAGCCTTGCTGAAATAAATAATTTTTGTCGATACCAGTGTATTGTTTGTGTCATTTTTTATCGTTGTTTGTTTGTTGATTTACTAAAAAGTGGGGAAATGTTAGTTTCGAGGGTGGGCTGTCGTGTGTTTTATTTTTGTTCAACGGATTTATGTCGAGATAAACAGTTTTGTTCGTTGTTGCTTTGCGATTTTTCCATGTGAGTTAATCACATAACTCTGATATTTTGTCTTGCATGGTACAAACAATGCATAGTCCTTTTGTTCAATTATGTGGTGATTTAATTCCTAGAATAGGTAATTTACGTATTAGCTACTATCTAACTTTACTGGGTGTTTATGTTTTTCGATTATTCTACCTATCCCATGTGTGATTAATTGCCGAAGATGGCTAATAAATGTTAAAATTTCCTATGTTTGAAGTGCTGACAAATAATGTCTGCTGCAACACTCTTATTTGTATATGTAGTGAGTTGTTATTTATAAGCTCGTTCAGCCAAATTAGTATACTTCATCAGTATGCAATATATACAACTATTTCCTTGTACAAATTATGTAATGCAATAAAACAAAAGATAGTTCTCTTCATTTTTAACATGTATCAGAGCTAGATTTTGCCTACCATGGGAAGAAGTGCCTCTCTTGACCATCATCAGTTGATTGTCATTATTTGACAATCAAGCTATGCCTATGGCTGCCATCAGAGATTGTTTCTCTCTTCCTCTAGCTTCGCCTTTCTCCTATGTTTTTGACAGTGTTTTTTCTCCCATTTCTTGCATCTATTCTTGATCATCTCTTGTCATCGAGCCTCGCCAAAACGAACCATTAGAGTAGTATCATCATCTACTTGACTGACTGCTCTCTGATCATCAAGAACCTCTGAATTTTTCTTTTCTTGTTCCAATGTGCTCAGCGCAAATCTTGTTTTCCTTCTTGATATCTTGTCTTGTAAATTGCCGTTGTTATTAGTGAGAAAAATATAAAAATTTATAGCTGTGTTCAATGTATGTAGCAAGCAAACACCAGCTAAATCAAGTACTCGAGTTCCTCGAACGACATCATATCGGAAACAGTTAGCATTGGAAAGACTGAAGGAAAGAATTGATAAGGAAAGATTAGGTATTGATGGGAATAATAGCGATGGAAGTACAAGCAGCGACGAAGACACTCAATCACACAACTTTAATACAGACGATGCTGGTGAAGATGAATAGGAAAAGGAATATTCTAACGGTGATGAGGACGAAAGTGAAGAGGAGGAAGACCAGCAAAATAAATAACAAGATGAGGAATGTATTCGGCACCAAGTTGAGAAGCAAATTGAAGACCAACATGAGAAGGGAACTGAAGACCAGTAAGAGCAAGAAACTGAAATGGAGAGAAGGGAAATGGAAAAATTGTGATGACTCAAGCTTCAGTTGTGAGTACACAAAGCGGACGTCAACGATCATTGCTTTTTGCTTATAAGGACTATATTTCCAGTTCCATTTGGAATGCTAACGTTATATGTCTAACAAATATTATAATTGACAAAGTTATAACTATCATGAACATATGCTGGTTATCTGTAATGTCCCGTATTTTTGGGTAGCCAAATATTTATTTTAATTTATTATTTTAAATATTATATTTGGATTTTTAATATTGAATTCATTATTAAAACGAAGTTTAAATGTTATATTTATATATAATATAAGCTTGAAATGGCGTGGTAGTTCGTAATATTGGGTTTTGAACTTCAATTGAATATACAGAATCCGTTTTAAGCCGGATTTATATGAAACAAGAAATGTTGGAATTTTGTTGAGTATAATTTTCATATGGAAGAGAAAAATTCATATTTCATGTTATAAATTGTGAGTTATGTCCAAATCAAATTTTAAAATTGTCGCTATGGAAATCGTTATTAAAATATAACGTTTATTTAATAAATTTAATATGGCTTTATTATAATTTGAATACCGTCTTAACTCGAACTTGATGATATCGAGTTGTATAATTTATAATTAAAGCTATATGATATTTCCCATGGGTATTTATGATAATAATAATTTATTATTATTTAATTAAATTATTTTGGAATTCATATAATATTTTATTAATATTATATATTGGCCTTTAAAATAGCGATTTTGCAAATGGTCTCCGTTTTCAATTAAATTAGTTTCACTGGAATCGTAACGTTAAATTATTGTACGGTATTAAATTTCATAGCAAACTGATGTCGTATGTGACAACGGCAGCCGTAAACGTTCATTCATTGTGTATAGCGCGCAATTAAATTTATTAATTTAATAAATGAATTTTTTTGTATAACTTGAGCGGACGATCGAATTAAGCCATGAAACCAATTCCGTTGAATTCGTATCGACGTTTAGAGACGTGCTATGTATATAGTTTGTTATTTTTGCAGACCAGGTAATTTGGTGTCCAAAATAGCATTGTGGTGCGTATAAAAATAGCGTACCAGGAAACTATATTGGAATGCGATAAAACTAGTGCCATTGGATTCGTATTAATTAATTATTATAAGATTTCAATTTTCGTATCAATCGGACTTGCCATTTGATCGTGGCAATGATAAACACCTTAATTAATTATATTATTTTAGCCAATTTAGACAAGGGAAAATTTAAAGGAATAAACAGTTGGCTAACCGAACTCCGATTTTAACGAAATAAATTTCATTGGATTCGTAAGGAAAAGGTCTATTAGAATTTCAAAGTTTCAAGTTGATTGGGTTTATTCTGTGATTGTAGGAAATTTAATTGCATGATTTTTGGCTACTGAATTATAAAGGGATTTCCACAGACGACATCAGAATTCGAGGAAACTTGTCCCATCGTGTCCGAAAGATGTTTTTTATACTAGGCTTAGAATTTTTATCTCAATCAGATGTTGTTTAAGGTGATTTTAATCAGTTACTTCACGGTGAAGTTTAAAATATAATATTATATTTATATGGTTATCCTATATATACCCTAGCATCTGATAACCCTAAAATTTTGTTCTGTCTGGTCAACATAAATTTGGCCGCCGCTGGTAAAACATGAATGGTTGAGATTTCATCTCAATTTATCCTCCATATCTTCTAATTCATTTTTTTTCATGAATAATCTTCTACAACAATAATGATCAGCTCGAAGAGAGCTTGATATCCACCGGTGATGATCACTATCACTAATCTCTGATGGACGGAATCAGGTCGTGAAGCACTGACGTTCGAGGGGGTGCTACAGATGATCAACAATGCCCAGGGTTGATGGAATTCAGGTCGAGCATGGATGAGGGAAAGGTGCGCTAGATGATCAAGATGGATCTAACTCCGACTGTGATGGCCCGGCCCGCACCAACCGACATTTCCTCCAAAGGTGCGCTGTACACATGCCCAGTTAGCACGGAACGGTCGTCAGAAGAAAATAAAGAAGACGAAGAATCAACAAAGAACCTGTAGAATGTCTCACAATGCATGGAACAAAATATAATAACAACATACTTGACATAAAACAGGTGAGATAGTGCATAAGCTGAAAACAAATTATCATAGCAGCGGAAAATCCAAATACAGCTTATGATCCAAAGCCAACATTATTACCACTTTTAAAACTGTCTCAAAAGCAAAGAAAGAAAGGTACATAACTAATGCCCAAAGTAGTGACCACCAACGACACAGGGAGAATATCTATATATATCATACGTGGGAGCCTCCTGCTCGTCTTCAGATCAGCTACTCGTGCATCACCAGCTAACCTGTCTCTAATCTGCTCGTGAGAGCACCCAGAGTAATAAGAAGAGACGTAAAACTCTGGGTCAGACAAAAAGTCTGGTATGAGCGATAAGCAGCTAAACAGAACAATAACATGTATACTAAACCATACCTGAACCTGGACCTGCAACCAAAGAGTTAGCACTACATACTGTACAACACTCTAATGTGCCACTAACATATGGTGTACTAACATACGGGAGTGGGGGTGTGCATGTCATAGTGATGGCAAACAAATCAAACATAGCAACCATCCTCACACCTCTCACTCAGTGCGTAAAGCATACGATATTCACCACTTCGATTACCCAGTACTTTGCTATGATCACTTTGCCCCATGAAGTAACAACGGCTTCACTGCATTGATCCACAACCACTAATCCTTTGCTATGTCCACTTTGCCCCATGGAGTCATACAAACCCCACTGCACTGGCTCATAGCCTTACTAATACTTTACTATGTCCACTTTGCCCCATGGAGTCACAAAGGCTTCACTGCACTGGCTCATAGCCTTACTACGATCACTTTGCCCCTCGAGTCGTGGGGACTCTACTGCACTGATACATAGTCCTGCTACGATCACTTTGCCCCTCGAGTCATAATGACTCTACGGCACTGATACGTAGCCCATCATCCCTTTTCAATGGTGAATCGAAGTTATGAACGTCGACAACTCCTTAGCACACGTCCCGCAGCAAAGACCAACCATGAAGTGAACTCATCGGTCCCCAACTGGATCCTGAGATCTAAATTCCATTTGGACTACTTTTGCATCTCGGGTTTTTGGTCATCACTGGATCGGTTCGGATCTCCTCCTAGCCATTGGTTCGGTTCGGGTAGATACACCATAGTTCGGTCTGGATTTCTCCCGTTACTCGTCATCGGTTCGGTTCGGGTTCTCCATGTCACATCGGTTCGGTTCGGGTCCTCCATGTCACTTCGGTTCGGTCTGTTACCTTTCTTCCTTCCGTCCCTGGCTTGATCTTCTGGTCCGATCCGATCCCTATCCCTATTCCCCTCCGCTCCGATCTGATCCCAGTTCAACCACAGTGGCCTTCCTTTTTGCCATATTTTATCTCGTGCTAAGCCTTGGTTCGGTTCGGTGATCCCTTGCCCAGTCCACTATCCGGTCCGAGCCCATTCCCCCGATCCGATCCGAAAGCCTGCACCATTTTCCTGCAACTTTTCCAGCGAGTGTTTTACGCCATTCGACGGCGTTTTCGACCATTCTAACTATTCTAATCAATCACAAAGCATATCATAGAGTCATAGCAATAAGTAGAAGTGACCTCGAACACCAAAACATAAATATGATAGGTTAAAATGGATCAAACATAGCCAAAACCCCATATTTTCCTTTAAACATGTTCAAGCATAATTAATGATAGGATTAGCAAAACTTAGCCAAATTAACACAAGTTCATATCAGTGGTCTAAAACATCATTTAAGAATTTATAAATATTTTTCCAGATTTTTATCATGTTTAAATTCGCTAATTAACACTAATTACCCTTAATTAACCATAATTAGGGAGGAACTATGCAAATCACGCACCTTAGCCACAAATAAAACCTTTAGAACTGAAACTCCACTGTTTGGGCGCGAATGCTAATGCTAAACAGCCACTCTAATCTTGATTTGATGAAGATCTCCCTTGATTTGATGTTGCTAAGCTTAATCTTTGATTAGAAAGTGATTTGGAGGTGATTTACAGGTTAGAGGCCATTTTTAGGGTTTCTAAGAGGTAAGTGGAGGCTAGAAAACTGAAATTGAATGAAACCCTAACACTTTTCAGCCTCCCCATAACCCTAATCCCGAAATGGGTTATGGGCCCATTCACTAATTGCCCTATTTGGCCCGGTTAAGCAGTTTTTCACCTTCCAACTCTTATTTCAGCCATATCTCCCAAACAATAAGTCCGTTTTTCACATGTGACCACTCTATGGAAAGGTAAACCATCATTCGAAGCCAATGGAAGTGGTTTCAGGTCAAAACTCCTTTCCAATCAAAAGTTATGGCCGAAACTAAATCAGCTAGGGGCAAAACGGTCATTTAAAAATCGGCAAAAATCATGAACATGGGAAATGACCCCAATAGTCCTTTCCAAAGCCACGTGACCATACGACTTCATATAAGAAAGTAATAAACATTCTACGATCCTCCAATGCGTAGAATACGGGTTGTTACATTCCCCCCCCCCTTAAAGAATTTTCGCCCCCGAAATTCCCTAACCAAAACACATGAAGGGTCCCGCAAGCCTATCAGCCATAAAACAACAATCAAACATGCAAAACAAGCAGAACAAGTCTATCCTATCATGCGGAATAACTAAATTGCAAAGTAAATCTTACCAGGCAAAGAATTCTGCATACGTCTTCCTAATGCTCTCCTCAGTCTCCCAAGTACAGTCATTCTCGTTCTCGCCCCACTGAACCTTGACTAGCTTCACCGCTTTCCTTCGAAGTTGCTTCGTATCGTGCTCGACAATACGAATCGGCTTGCGATTCCCAACCGCCTCGGCTTCCACTTCGAAGTCCTCTAACTGATCAGGTGAAATAGTCATATCTGGGTCGTGGACGAACTTCCTTAGCTGGGAAACATGAAATGCATTGTGAACTCCCGCCATCTTCTTGGGTAAGTCAACTCTATACGCCAAATTCCCAACTTGTTCGAGGACTGGGAATGGGCTAACAAATCTTGGTGAAAACTTGCCTCTCCTGCCAAATTGTATCACGCTCTTCAACGGAGAAATCTTGACAAACACCAAGTCACCAACGGAGAATTTTAAGTCTCTTCTCCTCTTATCAACATAACTCTTCTGCCTATCCTGGGCAGCCTTCATTCGTTGTTGAATGATCTTAATCCTATCTGAAGTTTCTCTCACCACATCTGGTCCAAGCACAAACTTCTCACTGGTCTCTGTCCAACATGATGGTGAGTTGCACGGTCTTCCGTACAAAGCTTCATATGGGGCCATACCGATACTGGATTGGTAGCTATTATTATATGCAAACTCTACTAGATGCAAATGGTCATCCCATGATCCACCAAAATCCAATATACAAGCCCTCAAGAGATCTTCCAATATTTGATTCACCCTCTCTTTCTGACCGTCGGTTTGAGGATGATACGCGGTATTGAGATATAATTCCGACCCTAGAGCCTCTTGTAAGCTCTTCCAAAACCCACTAGTAAACAACGGGTCTCGGTCACTCACAATGCTTTTAGGTACTCCATGAAATCTCACTACCCACTTCATATACAACTTGGCTAACTTAGCTGCCGTTCTGGTCGATTTGACTGGTATAAATGTTGCACTCTTGGTCAATCCATCCATAATTGCCCAAATGCTATCATGTCCCGATTTAGTTCTTGGTAAACCATCAATGAAATCCATCAACACTTGCTCCCGTTTCCATTCAGGAATTTCTAATGGTTGCAACAAACCACAGGCTTCTTTTGCTCGGCTTTAACAGCTTGCAATTCATGCACTTGGATATAAACTTCCCAACGTCTCTTTTCATCCCTTCCCAGTAGTAAGTCTGCTTCATGTCTCGATACATCTTATCACCACCGGGGTGCATAGTCAGTTTTGAGTAATGACATTCCCTAAGTACTTCATCTCTCAAACCATTCACGTAGGCTACAACCAATCTTCCATTCTTTCGAAGCCATCCTTCTCGATCAAGCCCATACAAATTCAACTCTTCACTATCGATATTCATCTCTAACTTGGAGATGATTTCCAATAGAGTAGGATCGTCCCTCTGACTGGAACCAATCCGCTTAATCAAAGTGGGTCTGATCGTCAAACTAGCTAACATCTCTGGATCCAATTCGCACTTTGGTCTGAAATCATACCCTGCGATATACTCCAGTTGCTTCCATTCATGAAACATAGCCCCTAAACTGGCATGTCTCCTACTCAAGGCATCAGCTACCACATTACCTTTCCCAAGTGTATATGCGATATCAAAATCATTCGAAGCCAAGAACTCTAACCATCTCTGTTGACGGAGATTCAGATCCTTCTGAAAGAAGAGATACTTTAACGATTTATGATGGGTAAACAACTCAAATCTCTCTCCCAAGAGATAATGCCTCCACATCTTCAACGCGAACACGATCGCTGCCAGTTCCAAATCATGGGTAGGATACCTTTTCTCATGCGGCTTTAGTTGCCGACTAGCATAAGCTACAACCCTACCTCCTTGCATCAATACAGCACCTAGTCCGGTACCACAAGCATCCGTGTATACCGTCATCTCTTCATTCCCTTTAGGAATGACTAACACTGGCGCACGCGTCAATTTTTCTTTTAGACTCTTGAATACATTCTCACACACTCCGTCCCAGATGAAAGCTTGATTCTTCTTAGTCAACTGAGTCAATGGTGCTGCTATCTTGGAGAAGTCCTGGATAAACTTACGATAATATCCAACTAACCCCAAGAAGCTTCTTACGTCTATTGCATTCTTGGGCGTAGACCAATCCTATACCGTAGCCACCTTCGCAGGGTCCACGACAATACCATTCTCTGAAACAACATGACCCAAGAATCTCACTTCCCTCCTCCAGAAGTGACACTTAGAAATTTCGCTTTCAATTGGTGTTTTCTCAACACCTCCATCACTATTCTCAAATGTCCCTTGTGTTCTTCCTCTGTCCTCGAGTAAACAAGGATGTCGTCTACGAATACAAGAACAAACTTGTTTTACTGATCTCTGAATACCCGATTCATAAGATCCACAAAGTATGCTGGTGCATTGGTCAATCCAAATGGCATGACCAACCACTCATAGAATCCAGATGGCATCCTAAATGCCATTTTCGGAACACTCTCAACCGCAACTCGGAGCTGATGAAATCCTGTCGCGAGGTCCAACTGGGAGAACACTCTTGCTCCTTCCAATTGATCAAACAAATCATCTATCCGCGGTAGAGGATACTTATTCTTCCTCGTCACCTTATTCAACTCGCGATAGTCCACACACAAACGAAGGGAACCATCTGCCTTAGTGGCAAACACAACTGGTGCTCCCCACTCGGAGACACTTCTTCTAATAAACCCCTTCTTCAAAAGATCGCTTACTTGCACCCGAGCTCTCGCTGCTCCCTTGGTGCCATACGACGAAGTGGCATCACTATAGGTCTAGCATCTTTCACTAAATCAATACGGAACTCAATCTCTCGGTGTGGTAGAAGTTCGATCACTTCCTCGAAGACGTCCGGATACTGGCCAACCACGGGCAAATCTGACAACTCATCATGCGGGATGTCGAGGGAATTTATAAAACTAGCCATTACCCCATCACTAGGTAGACTACCAAACACTATCCTCCGCCCATCATCCGCACTAACTGTCACCAAAAAGCCCTCACAGTCTACCACCACCCCATATCTTTGGAGCCAATTGACTCCCAATATAATGCCATACCTAGTAAAGCCCAAAACAAAGCAATCACAAACAAACATACATCCATGACTCAATAAGACCAAATTTCGGCAAATTATACTAAGGTTAGTCGAACCACCAATTGGGTTCATCACAACCAACGGTTTATGAACTATCTCAGGTTCCAGTCCCAACCTATCTACCAGGTCACTAGATATGAAGGAACGAGAAGCCCCGGTATCAAACAAAAATCGAACAGGTACATCAAGAATAAAAAGCATACCTTGAATGACGACATTCTTTCCTTTCTCCGCCGCAGTTGGGGCATTTGACGAAGAAGGAACATCATTAATAACATATGCTTTCACAATCTGCTTCTCCTTAAGAGGTTGTGGACATTTATTCTTATGATGTCCCACTTGGCCACAGTTGTAGCACTTCCTATCCGCTGGCTTGGCCCAACATTCTTTGGCATAATGGCCCTTCTTACCACAGCTAAAGCACTCAACATCTTTCTTGCTCTTTTTCTGGCCATCCTTAGCTTGGTTCTGTTTCCTCTTGTTCTGAGTGTTATTCTTGCCTCCACCGCCTGCTTGCGGTTTCAGCCCTTCTGCAGATGCAACCTCAGTCTTTGACTTAGGGTAAAGACTTTCTGATCTCAAAGCTTTCCTCACAATCAATTCAAAAGCCTCATCGATGTGGTTGATATGCCTTTCCCCCAAGTATCCATCCAGACCAGTAATGAACTTCTCATTCTTCTTCTCAGAAGTATCGATAAGAGATAATCCATACTTCGACAAAGTATCGAACTCAGCAATATAGTCCAAGACTGCCCTACCATTCTTCTTAAGCTCCAAGAACATCCTAAACAATTCTGACTTTTGAGCAACTGGGATAAACTTGTCGCAAAAGCGAGCCTTAAACTGATCCCAAGTAACCTGATCCTCTGGAGTGGCTGTCCTAATAGCATTCCACCAATTCATCGCTCGCCCTTGCAGCTGACGAGACGCTAGCCTTCTCTTCATCGCATCCTCGATACCCAAGTCATCGAAGATATGATCTAGCTATCCAACCAATCCTGAACATCCGTGGCTGACTCCGTTCCGTGGAACGGCTTCCCACCAAGGTTAGTGTAATCCTTAGACAGCTTGGCGAAATCGGCCCTAAGCGCCTGCACTACTGGACCACCACCATTACCGGGATTGGGAGCTGCCCCCTGCACTTCTTTAAGCATTTCTCTCATGAGGTCAGTAAACATCGCCCTAATGTTAGCAGCATTCCCATTATTGGCTCCTCTACCAGCACCTCTTGCGTATCGGCTCATCGTTCAATCTGTAAAGAGAAAACGATTAACCATCTCCATAGTGGTGCTAGTGTAGTGCGACTTCATTCTTATACTACTAATAGTATATATATATAACTTTTGAAAACCAAAGTAATCACAAATACGTGCTCTCATACACGTTTTATCTCTCCCTAGTGTCTTTCCCTAGGTTAACTACGCAACCTAGAGCTCTGATACCAAAAGTGACGGCCTACCCCGCACCAACCGACATTTCCTCCAAAGGTGCGCTGTACACATGCCCAGTTAGCACGGAACGGTCGTCAGAAGAAAAGAAAGAAGACGAAGAATCAACAAAGAACCTGTAGAATGTCTCACAGCGCATGGAACAAAATATAATAACAACATATGTTAGATCGAAATTTGGACCTAACACCCAAATTGTTATGAACTGTAGAGAATTCTAAGTGAAGAACAAGGAAAAAGAAAATAACACTCAGAATTTATAGTGGTTCGGCGTTAACGAGCCTACGTCCACTTTATATTTTATTGATTATGCTTTAAAAGCTAGTACAACAGTGATTTCTCTCAATATTTCGGTGGTTTGACAACAATGGCGGACTCAGCATTCACTATTGCCAAAAAGAATCCCGAAAAATGCCAAGCTCTGGGCTATTTATAGCTGATTTTGTCGGACGGATCGTGGACACGTGGCACGAATCCCGAGATTTTCGGATCGCATCGCCACCATTGAAGAAACAGTCAAACTAGCCGTTGTGAACAGGTGTCGTCAGATCCATGCGATTCGGATCGCTGAAGACCAGCTCGTGGTTGAACGGGTCAGTGGGTTCGGTTCATTGCAGGGGATCGGATCGCCTAGAGGTGGCGTTCGTCGACGAGACGAGAGCGATCCGTTCCCTGGGCGAGTCGATAGAGTGCGATCCATTCCTGGGCGAGACGATGGCGTGCGATCCAAGCGGGGCGAGACGATGGCGTGCGATCCATTCTTCCAGTTTCCTGGAGGACTTGGTTTCCTGATTTCCTTTCACGAATGATCCTGGATGGCTTGGTCAAAAAGCAAGCCAACATTTTGCCCCCTCGAAGTATGTTTTATTGATGATGAAACATGCTTCGAAGATACTCATTGATTCTCTCCTGAAAGGATGCAAGTTTACAGTCGCATTGGTTCAAATTGACACATGGATGAATCGGATCGCCATAGGCCGACACGGTCCGATTTGGTCATCTGCTCGTCGCGTGCTGAGTTCTTAGGGTCTTGCGCGATACAGGGCTCATCTTCCTTCGAGTCGTATCGGGCTCTAAGTTTCGTGGGCCATCATTTCAAAGCGGTCCGTGGGCTTTATTGCGATTCCGTCTTCAGATCGTGGTTCGGGGGGCAATTCATGGACCGAATAAGACAAAGGAGGGGAGGCCAACAGTCACCTTCTTTGCCTATATAAGCCGACGTTCCCCCCTTCACTTTCCTTCTTTCTCCTCTCTGCTGAATCGTCTCGCGCGAGCTGTTGAACAACGAATCCAACCCTTTAAAACTTTCGAAAATCCAAGAACTCTCTCAGTTTTTAGAAAGGTAACTTTATAGGAAGCACCCTCGTACTACTTTCCTGAATTTCTACGGTTGATTCCAGAGAGAAACAATATAAATCCGCTACTTTTCGAAGAAATCACCAAATCGCCATGGCCATTGAACGTGGAGCTCAGAACTTGAGGATGGGAAGGAGATGAGGAAGAAGAAGGATGGAGAAGGAGGAAGGAGGCTGACTCGGATCGTGGTCAACGATTGAGGACGGAAGCAAGTGGCGAGACGAAAGATTGAGAGGGCAACCAAGGGTCGTACCGCGGTAGTCGCAACGGTTCGTGAGGGAGCCTTCCCTTCGCCCGGCGATTCGGTGAGGGGCAAACTCTCTGCTCTGCGATCGGGAAAGGGGTGCGATCCCTCTGCCATGCGAGTCGAAGGGGGGCGATCCCCCTGTCGTGCGAGTCGGAGGGGGGCGATCCCTCTGCTATGCGATCCGCCTCACGGCTGGTGATACGAAGAAATTTCAGTCTTTAATCAGCGCCTTGTCGCTACAAAACTCTGGACAGTTAGGATAGAGCCCTGACGTTGATCTCTCTGGACTAAATGACTTCATGATTTGACTGCATATGACGACTAATGACTTTTAATAACCTCGAATGCTTTCATGTTTTATTATCGCTTTGAATAATGCGCACACACAAGCACACACAGTAGCACTTGCACACACGGGGGACGGGTAGTGTTAATCTTATCGTTCATATTTTCTCGTCCTAGCAGCAATGTCGAACGACCACTCTTCCTCAAGATCTGTAGCCGAAACGGAATCTGAGACTCCTGAACAGCATAATCCTCAAATTCCTCCAATCAATCCAGAAGGTGAAGATTCTGGGTCCGAATATGAAGCCACAGAATCGGATCCGACAGAAAGCACGTCATCCAGCAACAACTCCGATTCCGATGAGCGAGCTCCGGACGAAATTCCAGGCGCAGTCGGGATAGATAAATTCTCTGACTCTTTAGCGTCCAAGCTCGACGAGATAAAACTCAAGAGAATCTGCTTAAGACATGGCATTCCTTGGGACGATGTCTTAACACCTGGAAGTGAAGACAGACCTCATTTAGCACCGGAAGGGTATATGTCGATCAGTCGGACAATGTGTCTAGTAGGAGCTATCCCTCCGTTCCCTCCAATTGTCATTGACACTCTGAGACGATTAGGCATTGCCCCGATGCAGCTTCATCCAAACGCCTACGCGTCTCTATATTCTCTATATGTCGCTTATGCGGAAATCTTGCACGCCGAACTCAAATTCAGAGACCTGGTGTTCTTCTTTCTCTTCAAGCACCGCTCTTCTGCAACTCCCAACTTTTCCTTTTTTGAATCAGTGGCGAACAGGAAAGTTCTGTACGACGGATACAGCAACATCGGGGATCCTAAGTCTGACTGGTTTTACATAAGAAGACAGGCTGGATGCTCACGGAGATGGCTCAAATCGAGTAAATTTTTATCGCCTAGTTGAATATCTTGCTTGGGGAGTCTGAGTAATAACATTCTTCCGCTTTTTCCTTTGTCATAAACAGATCATGTCTTCCCGAAAACAGAGGGTGCATTATACCACAACCGGTTATCCATTCTTTTGCAAAGCAGATCCGACTTTTTAAGGATTAAAAAATGCATTACGGATGACAACCTTCACAAGCACCGCCTCTTGGATAGGAAATTTGGACTTGGAACCGGCGGCAAACCTTATAAATACGTGCCCCTGACGGAAGGAGAGGGAACTTCACAAGCGGTGGAGACAACCAAATTTCACAAAAGTCCTTCTCCGATAGTCATCCAGGACGACGAAGACTTGAATGTATACAGGGGGGATGAGTCCCGCGGCGATGCGTCGAAAGAAATCCCTACTTTTGCTCCAATGGATACTGTGGGTGACGACGAATTGACAGAAGAACAGTTATTCGACGAGCTGAATAAAATCCCTTTGCCCGACATCGAATACACGGAAAAAGACTTCGGCGAGGAGCCTTTCTTTTCTGCTTCCGAAGAGGCGGCTGACTTAGCAAGGGGACGTGAAACGGGCCAGACGAGCCTGTCTCCAGGCCCGGGTCTGTTAGGGGGAATTATACGGGATGCACACCTTACACACACTGTCTGATCGTGCACTACTATGTCGTGGATATTCAATGTGATAATATGCTCTTCTTTTCTTTTTTGCAGGAGCGATGTCACGCAGGAGATCTTATTCGTTCCGTTCTCTTCGCGAAGGCACCCCCAGCCTTCGTTCGGGTACTGAGCGCCCTCGCGGTCCTTCTCACAAGTCGAGCTCTTCGCAACCTCGATCTCCACCCAAATCAACCTCTACCAGGCCTTCGAGTCACCCAATAATTTCGACCGGGGGGAAGACACTTCCAAAAGAGTTGACTCCTCCAAAGAGTGCGCCTTCCCACAGTCGGTCGTCCAAAAGGCGCCACGAATCCAAAGATGGGGACAGGGATTCATCCAAAGATACTGAGCAAACGAGAAGCAACATAGTCCCCATCAGCCAACCAGAATTAGCTGCCTCCGGTTCACGGGACTACGTTCACGGTCCTGAAATCCAAGGTAGGCTGGAAAAGCTACGGGAACAATTTCCAGGAATGTTCTTCGATAGGATGGTCTTTGTTCCCGCCTTGGAGCCAGTTCCTAAAAACTGGGATAAAGAAGTTATTGGGCATATTCGTCACGTGGCCAAGCAGTACGAGGCGATGAAAAAGCACGCACTTAATCTTTCGGAGGTCGTCCGGACACTCGAGATAGAAGCTCACAGGTCTAAAGCAAAACTCGAAAATAATGAAAGGGCCAGGACAAAATTAGAGAAGGATCTGGAAGACGCTCAAGCCCAGCTCGCCCTGGCACAGAGAGACGCCGCAAACTATAAAACTGAATTAGAAAATGCCAAGCAGCGCTTTCACTTAGAACTGGATTCCAATAGCCAGGAAAAAATGGCCTTAAAAAAGGAAGTTGAAGACCTCAGAATGGCCAACATCGAACTGGCAACGGCTAAAGGCCATTTTTTTGACGGAGAAGGCTGCTTGGGAAGCGGAAAGAGCAAGCTTAAAAGAAAAGTTGGCTCTGGCAGAGGCGGAAAAAGTGATTTTGAATGATTAGGTGGCCGATGCGGAGAGACGGGCAGCTCTTGCCGAAAAGAACGTTGATAGCGCCATTGAAATGGCCACTGCCTCCAACCACAAACTCCTTGAAAGAGAGAAAGAAATCGAGGGGTTTGAGGAGATGATCTTTGACTTCCTCGGTCAGGTTCTCAAGACTCGCAATATCTCATGGATCCCGGACTATCATGTTACTTTGGCCAACTTGTGGGATGCCATCGTGGAAGGCGAAAAACATAGACTAGGGGTCGAAGAGATCGATGAAGATGAATTGATGAAAAGCATCCTAAGGGACAACGAGCCTGAGGATCTGGCAGAGGGCCGTCGCTTAATCTTGGCGGAGATGGAGAAGGAGAGAACCATGGCTAAAGGCAAAAGCAAAATTGACGAAGGTTCCAGCTCTGCCGCCAAGTCTAAAACTTCCGAAGTCGAGGAGTATCATCCTGACGATCCGCTGATCCCCTTAGGCTTAACTCCCGTGGCTGCTGGAGCACCCGGATCTACTCAAGAGGGAGTATCTGCTGAAGGTACCTTTCTCTATTCTCAACGATTTGCTAAAGCGATTGCGAATTGTCGTCGTCTAACAGGGCAACCCATTGAATTAGTAATGTGTGTCTTTCATAATGCAGGTGGCGAGCCCGCCGACAGGGGTGTTGGAAAAGAGAGATAGGTGGAGGAGGGGATCATCCTGCCGGGTGCTGAAATCGATGTTTCAGAGCGAGCCGAGGCCGCAACAGCTGAAGGAAGCATCTCGGTGCCTAGCGCCGACGTACCCAAAGATGCTGAGACTATCGAGGCTTTAAAAGACTTGGATGGTCGGCATGTGGATGATGAAGAGGATATCACCGGCACCAAGAAGGCCGACGATGATGATGATGAGGAACCCCTGGCCAGCCGAAAAGCCAGACAAGAGAAAGAGTTGGCTTTGAAGAAGGTGGGGGATGAGGCTTTGGATGTGGTCCCTCTTGCAGAGTTCGATCCCAAAACTGGGATGATTATGAAAATCCAGTCCAAGTCCATCAGCCGGCAACTTCACTTTGCAAATCCTGATGACTTCCCTGCTTCCCTCTCCGGCAGAGGTAAGGGAAAAGATGGGGGAGAGGAAGCCTCAGAGGAGTCAGATGCTCCCCTCGTGGACAAGCGAAAAAGGAAAAAGGGGGATCCATCCGAAGCCGACAAGGAGAGGCTGGAAAGGCAGAAGCGAGAGAAGATATCAAAGCATAAATAGGATGTTTACTGATATTTTGTCTTTTAAGCTTCCCACTGGCCAGGAAGTGTAATTGTGAGACTGGCCCTCACTTTTGTTTCTAACTTGTTTTCACTTTGCTGATTTGCAGTACATAAACAAGGGTTTGTTTCTTCTTACATCATTGTGTACCTGTATTCATAAAAACTTTCCACATTTAGTCGTTAGCCAGCTATTAATAATTATAAATCAGTGAATCAACAGGAAGAAGAATGTTCATGCTATGTTACACTTGTTATATCAAAGTTTAGTGTTCGCATAGGAGAGCGCGATGCCCCCTAATCAATTGTTAGAGTTTTATGCTTGGCGATTCGTTCGTCCCCCGATTCTTCAGCGAGGAAGAAGCTATTTCTCAGCGCTCAATCGGAGACGCCTTTATACTCTCTCTCTCTCTCTGGAGAGTTAGAGTTCGAGCTCAGCGATTCATTCGCTCCCCGATCCTTCAGCGGGAAAGGAGCTCTTTCTCAGCGCTTAATCGGAGACGCTTTTATACTCTCTCTCTCTGGAGAGTTAGAGTTCGAGCTCAGCGATTCATTCGCTCCCCGATCCTTCAGCGGGAAAGGAGCTCTTTCTCAGCGCTCAATCGGAGACGCTTTTATACTCTCTCTCTCTCTGGAGAGTTAGAGTTCGAGCTCAGCGATTCATTCGCTCCCCGATCCTTCAGCGGGAAAGGAGCTCTTTCTCAGCGCTCAATCGGAGACGCTTTTATACTCTCTCTCTCTCTGGAGAGTTAGAGTTCGAACCCAGCGATTTATTTGCTGCCCACACTCGTCTCAGGTTTACATTTTAATCCAAGCTCCGGGGATAAAAACCAGTCGGACAAGCAGCTAGAGCGTTTACCAAGGCTTTTGGGTTCTTCTGATTAGTTTACGATAGGAACTGTCAGCGCTGGACTTCGGGTACCTGCAATATTCACACTGATTTTCATAGGCAAATAGATAAAGACGCAGCAAAGGTAAATGACACACAGTATTTTTATAGTGGTTCGGTCGAATCATGACCTACGTCCACTTTATAATCCCTTGCTTTAAGAAATCAGACTGTTCTAGGCAAGTCATGCCCTGTTACATAGTTTTTTTTTTTTTAACAAAACAAAGGAATGGATTTGAAACTTCTCATGTTAGATATGGCCGTAGATGTTGGGCGTTCCACACTCTGGGGTTTCCATCTACGGTTGCCAGCTTGAAGGTTCCGTTATCAAGCCTGCTGAGAATAGAATACGGTCCTTCCCACTTCGCTCCCATATGAGTTGGGGGTGGAAAGACACGTTTCAGAACCAAGTCTCCGGGTTCCAAGGTTCGGGCTCGGACCTTTTTGTTGTAGTATCGGGCGACCTGTTGTTTACATCTCAGAGCACGCAGGTCGGCCTCATCCCTCTTTTCTCCGATCATATCCAGGGACTCAAGGAGCAATTCATTATTGGACATTGGATCATAATACGTCACCCGATGAGAAGGTACCTTTATCTCAATCGGGATGACTGCTTCCGTTCCAAAAGCAAGGGAGAACGGGGTATGTCCTGTTGCTGATTTATATGTCGTCCTGTAGGCCCACATTGCCAAGGGCAATTCGTCAGCCCACATGGCTCTAGCCCGCTTCATTCTTCTTTTCAGAATGGACTTAATTACTTTATTTACAGCTTCGACTTGCCCGTTCGACTGTGGG
The DNA here is from genome assembly GCA_030737875.1 of Allium sativum. Classification (NCBI taxonomy): domain Eukaryota; kingdom Viridiplantae; phylum Streptophyta; class Magnoliopsida; order Asparagales; family Amaryllidaceae; genus Allium; species Allium sativum. The sequence goes on from CM060926.1 coordinate 331,345,905, forward strand.
TGTGCCACAGATGTGTATCGATTCTCGATGTGGTATTTTTGGCAGAAGTTTCTGAATTCTGCACTATCAAATTGAGTTCCGTTGTCTGTTATCACAATTTTTGGAATTCCGAATCGACAGATGATGTTTCTCACGATGAAGTTGGTCACCCGTTTAGTTGTGATCGTAGTTAGTGGTTCTGCCTCGACCCACTTAGTGAAATAATCTACAGCCACAATGGCGAACTTTTCTCCACCCCTTGCTATGGGGAGACTTCCAATAATATCAATTCCCCACATAGCAAATGGCCACGGGCTCATCATTGTCTTTAACTGGCTTGGAGGCGCTCTGGGTATCTTTGAAAATCTCTGGCATGCATCACATCGTCGTGCATATCTTACTGCATCCTTGTTTATGGTAGGCCAGAAGTAACCATGCCGTAATATTTTTTTTACCAAAGTTTGCCCCCCGGTATGGTCGCCACATTCACCTTCGTGGACTTCTTGCAGCACACGTTTGACGTCATCGTGGGCTATACACCGAAGGAGGGGCATTGGATACCCTTGTCTATAAAGGATTCCACCTTGCAGTACGTATCGGGCGGCCTTACGAATCACTTTTCGCCTCTCGCTTTTCTTCGTCGGAAGCGCTCCATTCATTAGGAAATCCTTTATAGGGGTCATCCACGATTCCTTTTCTGGTTCCGTCTCTAGTACTAGGTCGATTTCCATCTGATCAATGCTGGGAGACCGAAGTACTTCAACGGGGGCTAGCCCTATCACTTCAGGATCGTTAGAACTAGCCATCTTTGCCAACCTGTCTGCTTGCTGATTTTCTGACCGCGGAATATGAGATATGCTGTAGTGATCAAGCTCATTCAGCAGCTCTCTCACTTTCTTTAAGTATAGAATCAATCTCGCACTTTTAGCTTGGAATCTCCCAGTAACTTGGTTCACGACTAACTTGGAATCGCAGAAGATGTTCAGTTTCGTGACTTCTAGCACCTTTGCAATCTTTAGTCCGGCTATCAGAGCTTCATATTCAGAATCGTTGTTAGTGGCCTGAAACTCCATTCGGATGGCGTAAGTTATCAATCGTTTCTCGGGGGTTTCAAGCACTATTCCGGCGCCAGATCTTTCGTTATTTTTAGCACCATCAGTATATAATCTCCAGACATCAGGGTCGAAAAGTAATTTTGAGGGTTCCACTTCTTCGTTTGCTATGTCTTCTTCAGGAACTGTGAATTCTGCTATGAAGTCAGCTATCGCTTGCCCCCGAATTGATCGTCTGGGCTGAAAGTTCAAGTCAAATTGACTTAACCCAATATTCCATTTGAGTAATCTTCCAGACGCCTCTGGTTTCTGTAGAACTTGCTTGAGTGGGTGATCAGTATATATGATAATAGGATGTGCTTGAAAGTAGTGCCGAAGTTTTCTGGAGGCAATCAGTAAACTATACGCCAGTTTTTCTATCCGTGGATAATTACGTTCTGCCGCTGTTAATTTTTTACTTACGTAATACACAGGCCTTTGGACCTTCTCCTCTTCCCTTACCAATGCTGAGCTGACTGCATGAGATGATACTGCCAAATATACGAATAAATCCTCGTGGTCTATTGGTTTAGATAGAATTGGAGGTTTCTCCAAGTGTCTAAGCAAGTTCTGAAACGCTTCCACGCAGTCAGGTGTCCATTTAAAATGGCGTTTTCCCCGCTTTATTAATTCGAAGAATGGGATGCACTTATCCGTAGCCCTGGAGATAAATCTGCTTAGTGCGGCCACTTTTCCAGCAAGGCTTTGCACGTCCTTAATTTGCCTAGGTTCCTGAATGTTCCTGATTGCCGTGATCTGGTCCGGATTAATCTCGATACCGCGCGAACTGACAATGAATCCTAAGAATTTTCCAGAAGCAACACCGAATGAACATTTGGTGGGATTGAGTTTCATCCCATACTTTCGAAGAATGCCGAACATCTCTGCCAAGTTAGTAGTGTGTTGAAAGGATTGCTTGGACTTAACCAACATATCGTCGACGTATACTTCCATCGTTTTCCCGATTTGGTTATAAAACATTCTGTTGACCAAACGTTGGTACGTAGCGCCTGCATTCTTCAAGCCAAAGGGCATCACTACGTAACAATATAATCCCAGATCAGTGATAAAGCTAGTATGCTCTTGGTCCGGAACATGCATTGGAATCTGATTGTATCCTGAATAAGCATCCATGAATGAAAGAAGCTCGTGACCTGCCGTTGAGTCTACCAACTGGTCAATTCGAGGTAAAGGAAAACTATCTTTGGGACAAGCTTTATTTAAATCCGAGAAATCGATACACGTTCGCCACTTCCCATTGGCCTTCTTTACCAGGACTGGGTTCGAAATCCAATCTGGGTAAGTTGAATCTCTGATAAATCCATTGCTCTTTAGTTTCCCAACCTCTTCTTTCAAGGCAGCGGACCTCTCCGGGCCCAGCACTCGCCTTTTTTGCTTCACCGGAGGATGTTTGGGGTTAACGCTCAAAGAATGACTCATGATTGATGGGGATATCCCGCACATGTCCGCATGGGTCCAAGCGAATACATCCAAGTTGTTCTTTAAGAAAGTCGTCAATTCTTCGGTAAGAGTCGGACTTAACTTGGATCCAATCTTAAGGACCTTCTCCGGATCACTGTCATCGATTGGCACATCCACAGTTGCTTCGTTGGGAGTTGCCGTTCTGCCCCCGGGTTCTTGATCCTCTCTGGGATCTATATCCTCGGGCGTCACTCTAGGCATCTCTCCAACAACCCTCTTCTTTGGTTGCTATAAGGCTTCCGCCCCCAAAGGGGGAGGAGTGCCTTTAGTTTCGATACCCCCGCCGTTGCGAAGCAGCTTTAATTCGGCAACATAACATGCTCGCGCAGCAACCTGATCCCCCTTGACGATACCAACGCCGGCTTCTGTGCGGAACTTCAATAGCAAGCACCAGGGGGCTATACAGGCTCTGAATTTTGCGAGGGCCGGCCGGCCCAAGAAGGCATTGTATGGCGATTCGACATCCAAGACCACAAAGGGAAGGATTCTCACTCTCTGGCGTTCTCCTTCTCCAAGTGTAACTGGCAACTCTACGTAACCCATAGGTGCGGTGGATGCTCCGTTGAATCCACGGATCCATCCTTGGCAGGGCTTCAAATCTTTTATCTCAAGATTCATCTGGTCAAAGGCTTTTTTGAAAAGGATATTAACGGAACTCCCGTTGTCCACCAGTACCTTATGAACAGTGGCTGGCCCAATGGGTATTGTGATTACAAGTGGATCTTCAGTTGGAGCATGGACCCCAATGCTTTCTCGCTCTCGGAAAACAACATCATCAGTCATCATCTTTTGTTGCTTCACCGGAACACTGTCCTCGGGGTTGCTGCATTCTCCCACTTCGAGGTGTTGTTTAGCTGCGTTGACATATTGATCTAGAGCTTTGGAACTGTGCCCAGCAAGGTAAAGCCCACCGATCACAGTGTTGATTACAATATTCTTTCCCTTTTGCTGAGCAGTTGGCCTAGCAGCAAGTTGATTTTGATTCTGATTCGGGGCCTGTGCTGCTTGCCCCCTGTCCCTAGGCGCTACTCTGTATTCGTCTAGCTTCCCTTCTCGAAGCAACCTTTTGACTACGTCCCTCAGGTGACGGCATTCATTCGTCGAATGGCCGTGAATTTGATGAAAGAGGCAAAACTTCCCTGTCTCACGCTCTTTTTCCGTAGACTCTCTAGGGGGCGGTCTCTTATTCTGAAGGACTTCATACGCGTCCATGAAGATATTTTCCAGAGTATCATTTATGGGTGTATAACTTTCAAAGGCCCTGGGACGAGTCCTTCTCTGGGAGTCGTTCCCTCGGCCCCTCTTCCGGCTGTTGCCATTAGCATTGTTACTGTTGTTACCCGGTCGGCGACCACCCTGGTTCTGATTTCCGACGTTAACCTCAACTTTCCCCGAGTTGTCTCCAGTCTGTTTGATGGCGACATTGCTCTGAACTTCTTCCTTATCAGTTGTTTTAAGCTTTCGGTTCGCATACACCTCTTCCCGGCGTAGATGTACATTGGCTTTCTCATAGAATAATTCTCTGGTGTGGGGTGGTTTACCTGCCAGGTACCTCCCGAATTCAGTATCCTTATCCACTCCATCAATTAGTGCTGCGACAATGGTCGGCTCATGAGGATCTTTGACCTCAGTGGCTGCTAAATTGAAACGATCCAGGTACATCTTTAAACTTTCGCCCGGTCGCTGTTTGACAAGAAAAGGATCGATCACGCTTTTCGTCTTCTGTGCGTAGATACGGAATTGCTCTACGAACTTCTCGCTTAGTTCCCTGAAGCTGGAAATCGATCTTGCCGGCAGGCGAGTAAACCATAGCAAAGCCACGTCTTCCAGGAATATGGGAAACGCTTTACACTTAACTGCATCAGAAGCGGCGGCAGCAGTCATCGACCAAGAGTATCTCATCAGGTGTTGAACAGGATCAGATCTTCCTGCATATCGGTTCATCTGCGGCATGTTGAAACGCCTTGGAAAAGTTGTATCCAAAATATCGTCAGTAAAAGGAGTATGACTACGGTCAATCCCCCAATCCTCGTTCCGCTGTCCACGGCTGTCGGCCAAAATCTGGTGAACCATGGCTGCAACGTTTGCACTAGTCAAAGGAGGTTCAGGATCAGTGTCTCTGGCCCGACGAGGCTCTCTGATCTCTCTTCGTGGAGCAGCCACAAAATCTGGGGCTCGGACGGGGCCTCGCTGCCCCCTGTTATCATGAGTATGTGTACGGCGACGGGGCTGAGGTGGTCTGTCATGCACAGGACTGTTCATGCCTCGAGTCCTGAAGGTCGTTGCTTGACCATCCATATTATGGTTTGTGGGTCCTGCCCCTAGTTCCTCTTCTTCTTGTGAGGGCAGGGTCCCGAACCGAAGCTGTTCTATGTTTTCGGCTCTTTCATACGGTCGCCGCGGAGGCCTCGGCGATTCTTCAGATGAAGAGGAGTATGCTGGAGTGAGTGGACGAGCTGGCGATGTTCTTTGCCTTGTTAACTCATCAAGCCTTCTATCCATAGCCGTCAGGTTTTGCCGTAGGATCGAATTTTCCTACCTTTGGGCGGCTAACTCATCAAATAACCTATCCCACATTTCGACAAAACGGGAAAGATCCCCCTCAGTAACAGGAGCAGTAGGATCATAATGGTCATCTTCACCCTCTCTTATGGGCATAGTGCTCGGACCGGGTCGATCAGAGGTTCCAGGACGATAGGAGTGGGTCATGGGTTCTTTTCCAGGTCGAGTTGTGTTCTGACCATCAGTCTGGGTAGCTGCGGTTCGTGGAGGGCGGTTCGCTGCGCCCCCCTGGGATCGACTCGTGGTCATGGTGCGTGGAGGCTGCGAGGCGTTGCCTCGGGATCGAGTAACAACCCCTTCCGTAGCGCGGATCGTCTCATCTTCATTGACTCGGAACGAGGCGTTTTCATCGGATCGGACCGCCCCCTGCGCTCCGCGATCCAGAACTTCTTCGTTGCCCAGTTCGTGCACACTCTCCTCGATCGTTTCGTTGGCCTGCGAGACTTTAGATCTTTTTCCAGCCATGGAATTCGAATCGCTGGAATCTTCAAGAAAACGAATGACGAAACTTTAAGGCTGAGTTTCTCAGTGAAAGCACCAAAAATGTTAGATCGAAATTTGGACCTAACACCCAAATTGTTATGAACTGTAGAGAATTCTAAGTGAAGAACAAGGAAAAAGAAAATAACACTCAGAATTTATAGTGGTTCGGCATTAACGAGCCTACGTCCACTTTATATTTTATTGATTATGCTTTAAAAGCTAGTACAACAGTGATTTCTCTCAATATTTCGGTGGTTTGACAACAATGGCGGACTCAGCATTCACTATTGCCAAAAAGAATCCCGAAAAATGCCAAGCTCTGGGCTATTTATAGCTGATTTTGTCGGACGGATCGCGGACACGTGGCACGAATCCCGAGATTTTCGGATCGCATCGCCACCATTGAAGAAACAGTCAAACTAGCCGTTGTGAACAGGTGTCGTCAGATCCATGCGATTCGGATCGCTGAAGACCAGCTCGTGGTTGAACGGGTCAGTGGGTTCGGTTCGTTGCAGGGGATCGGATCGCCTAGAGGTGGCGTTCGTCGACGAGACGAGAGCGATCCGTTCCTTGGGCGAGTCGATAGAGTGCGATCCATTCCTGGGCGAGACGATGGCGTGCGATCCAAGCGGGGCGAGACGATGGCGTGCGATCCATTCTTCCACTTTCCTGGAGGACTTGGTTTCCTGATTTCCTTTCACGAATGATCCTGGATGGCTTGGTCAAAAAGCAAGCCAACAACATACTTGACATAAAATAGAAGAGATGGTGCATAAGCTGAAAACAAACTATCATAGCAGCGGAAAATCCAAATACAGCTTATGATCCAAAGCCAACATTATTACAACTTTTAAAATTGTCTCAAAAGAAAAGCAAGAAAGGTACACTACAAATGCCCCAAATAGTGACCACCAACGACACAGGAAGAATATCTATATATGTCATACATGGGAGCCTCCTGCTTGTCTTCTAATCAGCTACTCATGCATCACCAGCTAACCTGTCTCTGGTCTGCTCGTGAGAGCACCCAGACTAATAAGAAGAGACGTGAAACTCTGGTTCAAACAAAAAGTCTGGTATGAGCGATAAGCAGCTAAACAGAACAATAACAGGTATACTAAACCATACCTGAACCTGGACCTGCAACGAAAGAGTTAGCACTACATACTGTACAGCACTCTAAGGTGCCACTAACATATGGTTTACTAGCATACGGGGGTGGGGGTGTGCATGTCATAGTGATGGCAAACAAATCAAACATAACAACCATCCTCACATCTCTCACTCAGTGCGCAAAGCATACGATATTCACCACTTCGATCACCCAATACTTTGCTATAATCACTTTACCCCATGAAGTCACAACGGCTTCACTGCACTGATCCACACCCACTAATCCTTCGCTATGTCCACTTTGCCCCATGGAGTCGTACACACCCCACTGCACTGGCTCATAGCCTTACTAATCCTTTACTATGTCCACTCTGCCCCCATGGAGTCAAAATGGCTCCACTGCACTGGCTCATTGTCTTACTACGATCACTTTGCCCCTCGAGTCGCGGGGACTCTACTGCACTGATACGTAGTCCTGCTACGATCACTTTGCCCCTCGAGTCATAATGACTCTACTGCATTGATATGTAGCCCATCATCCCTTTTCAATGGTGAATCGAAGTTATGAACGTCGACAACTCCATAGCACACGTCCCGCAGCAAAACCCAACCATGAAGTGAACTCACTGGTCCCTAACTGGATCCTGAGCTCTAACTTCCATTTGGACTACCTTTGCATCTCGGGTTTTTGGTCATCACTGGATCAGTTCGGATCTCCTCCTAGCCATCGGTTCGGTTTGGGTAGATACACCACAGTTCGGTCCGGATTGCTCCAGTTGCTAGTCGTCGGTTCGGTTCGGGTTCTCCATGTCACATCGGTTCAGTTCGGGTCCTCCATGTCACTTCGGTTCGGTCTGTTACCTTTCTTCCGTCTGTCCCTGGCTTGATCTTCTGGTCCGATCCGATCCCTATCCCTATTACCCTCCGCTCCGATCCGATCCCAGTTCAACCACAGTGGCCTTCCTTTTTGCCATATTTTATCTCGTGCTAAGCCTCGGTTCGGTTCGGTGATCCCTTGCCCAGTCCATTATCCGGTCCGAGCCCATTCCCCCGATCCGATCCGAAAGCCTGCACCATTTTCCTGCAACTTTTCCAGCGAGTGTTTTACGCCATTCGACGGCTTTTTCGACCATTCTAACTATTCTAATCAATCACAAAGCATACCATACAGTCATAGCAACAAGTAGAAGTGACCTCAAACAACAAAACATAAATATGATAGGTTAAAATGGATCAAACATAGCAAAAACCCCATATTTTCCTTTTAACATGTTCAAGCATAATTAATGATAGGATTAGCAAAACTTAACCAAATTAATCCAAGTTCATATCAGTGGTCTAAAACATCATTTAAGAATTTATACATATTTTCCCAGATTTTTATCATGTTTAAATTCGCTATTTAACACTAATTACCCTTAATTAACCATAATTAGGGAGAAACTATGCAAATCACTCACCTTAGCCACTAATAAAACCTTTAGAACCAAAACTCTACTGTTTGGGCGCGAATGCTAATGATAAACAGCAGCTCTAATGTTGATTTGGGGAAGATCTCCCTTGATTTGATGTTGCTAAGCTTAATATTTGATTAGAAAGTGATTTGGAGGTGATTTAGAGGTTGGAGGCCATTTTTACGGTTTCTAAGAGGTAAGTGGAGGCTAGAAAACTGAAATGGAATGAAACCCTAACCCTTTTCAGCCTCCCCATAACCCTAATCCCGAAATGGGTTATGGTCTCATTCACTAATCGCCCTATTTGGCCCGGTTAAGCAGTTTTTCACCTATCAAACCTTATTTCAGCCATATCTCCCAAACGGTAAGTCCGTTTTTTGCATTTGACCACTCTACGGAAAGGTAAACCATCATACGAAGCCAATGGAAGTGGTTTCAGGTAAAAACTCCTTTCCAATTAAAAGTTATGGCCGAAACAAGATCAGCTATCTGGAGTTGCGACGACGGTCGGTTGATCAAGGTGAGCGGTTCGATTGCAGAAGAGAAGGAACGGAAGCACAGTAGTGTACGACGAAGTAAAAAAAATTGATCGGCTGATTTTATTTCCAAACGTAATTAGTAAGACTAAACATAATTTACATTAGTTAACTATAATTTAAAAGTTAATTAATCAAATCTTGGAAATGCAGGGATTTTTTCAAACGAGCGATACAGGAAGATTGTGAAGCAAATGGACAGTGCGGCCATTAGTTTTAAATGTAATCAGTGTTAAGCTTCATTTTAATTAAGTAAATTATTAATTTACTTAAAAATGTTAAACTAATAAGTTAATTAGGAATTAATTAATCTAATTATTTAAACTTAATATGCTTATGTATGCAGTTCGAACAGGTGTTAAATGCTATAGCGTGTCTAGGCGAGAAACAAACTGTGATCAGCCTGAGTTACAATATCAACGTTATTATTAGTTTTATAATTAAATTCATTTGATTATTATATTTAATTAAATCGTTTAGCTAAAATAATTATAACTTATTCATATAGCGTCAGAATGGGGTAAAATAAAAGATGTCGGGCTTGTCTCAACAAGTAGAACATTATGGTACTAATATGGACAGTGCAGGAGACAGCTACAATTTATGATTAAATTAAACGACTGTTTAATTTAATTGTAACCAAACATTTGCAGCGATAAATCAAGGTGAGTTAAACTCACTCGGTTCTTCCCAATTATATTTTACATAAGTCGGGTTTTTATTTCTGTATGCTATGGTTGTTAATGGTTGATTGTTTGTTAAATATTTATTCATATATCGACTGAACCAATGAAATTAAACATTGTTTAATTTTAGTGAAAACCCAAATCGTTCTTTAATTGTTGGATCCAATGGAGGTAACTTACCTTGTTGGTCACGTTTATAAAATAAACGTATTAAATTGTTTGAATTGTTTGTTAATTGAGTGATGTTAAATAATCGTTATTTCCTATTATTGAAATTGAATTGAATGATATTATTTGAAATAATCTATGGAAATACAGGGAAGAACAGGTTGAAGGGATCCAACGGGACTCCTCAAATATATTTCATGTTATTTATTTTCATATTATCATGATATTCTGCTCTAATTGAATGATTGATTTGATTATGGACCATTGACCTAAAATCCAACATTTGTTTTGTTTAAACCAATGGGTGGTATTGGTTAGGTAATTGGCAGTAAGCGGCCTAAAAATGAATCATTTTATTTATATTGATTTACCGTTAGGTGAATCGATAGAAATGAAGTTATAAATTTTATTTTATAACTGGAGGTAGATTTTGAAATATATTATTTTGAATAAAATTTATAAAAGGAAATAAATATTTCTTATTTATTATTCAAATTTATAAGTGATTATTAAATGGTTTTATAAAACAAATTTTGATATTAATCAAATTTATAAACGAATGAGCAAAAATTAACCTAACGGTATAGATTTGATTTATTGTTTTAAGAAACAACTAAATGGAATTATTTAAATTAATTATATTATAAATTAATTTAAAGGAAGGACTATAATTGGAATTGGTTAATAAATTAGCCATGGTTTGAGCTAATTAAGCCAACTAAATTAATTGGAATTAGCTATTTGATTCATTTACTTTCATTAATCTAATGAAATAATTTCACAAATATTGGTGATAATTTTAATAAGATTTTGAAAATAAATTTACTATTTATTTAGTTAATAAAATAAATTAACTACTTCTACATTAGTTAATGATTGAAGTAAATTATGTTTTTAACTAATAATATTTTAAGAGATTACGTTTTAATTAGAATTCATCGAAGTTGAAATGATATCCAATTATATTGTGAAAGGAGCTTATGAACGGTTTTATATTAAAACCTGAGCTTTTATAATGAAATTATAAAAAGAAATTTTAAGCGATAGCTTAAATTAATGTTGACTTAATGTTTGAATTAAGAAAAAAGAAATTGAGAACAAAATGGTTTTTCTTAAACCAGAATTATATTAACGATGTTTATAAAAAGAGATGAGATGTTAAATCGTTAATTATAAATTAACGTTACTTAATAATGGAATTAAGTATAATTGGGATATTGAAATAAGAATTTTAAAGCGAGAAATGGTCGAACGGATTAGAAAAAGAGGGTGTCAAAAGTGAATTTAGTAAAGGAGCGAGTAATAGGGTTTTGGAACGAAAATCCAAGTTATTAAACGAATTGTTTAAAGGAAGTAGAAGGGAAAGTGATATTTTAGTAATTCATTTCTTAATTAATGAATTAAGAAATAATAATTGTATTCGAGAAGGGGATTTCCAAAAGTAAGAAGGTTTTATAAAATCGTATTTTAAATAAAATAGTTAAATGAGATTTGTTTTTGTTATTAAAATGAAATATGGGTTTTAATCGCAACTCATATCTATCTTAAGATAAGAACGTTGTTGATCAAGGTTAGAGAGGTTAATAAATACCCCAACTTGAATGACTCAGGCATTATCTAAGGATGATTGTAATGAACTAGATTTTTAACGGTTTAATCTAATAATTACTTTTGCTTTAAATATCAATTTTGAATTTTAAAATACCAATTTTGAATTTTAAATGGTTTAAATTTAATAATTTTGAATATTATATTAGTTTAAATAATAATTTAATTTTTTGGAATGGCCAAAATTGACTGAATTTGCCATATTTGATGATTTGGTAATATACGAATATTTATTTAAGTTTATATTTAATTTTATTAACGATTTAGAATTTAAATGATATTTAAACGTTTAATTTATAATTTTAATTATAAAATGAGCTGCAGCGACATGGTAGTTCATATTACAACGTTTTGATCTTTAAATGGTTATACAGGATCCAATTTAAGTCGGATTTCTTCGAAACAAAAAAAAACCTCTGAATGTATTTGATAATAATTTTCTAATGAAGCCAAAAAATCGAGTTTTCATATTGTAGATTTTTTTTTATGTCCAAATCAAATTTTCAAATAGTCGCTATGGAATTCCTTTATAAATTATAACGATCTATTACACAAAAATAAAGGGCTTTTAATATATTGAATATCATTTTGGCTCGGGATTCAAACCAGAGTATTTTATCTTGAAAATATGTGAAATTCTTCTTGGGTATGTCTGTTTTTAATATTTTAACATTATTATATTTGAGATATTTTAAATTGGTTCATTTTAATTTAAATTAGAACTTTAAAAAGGACAATTATTCAAACAATCACGTAATTCGACGAAAACAATCCTATTGTATCTAAAATATCAAGCTAATGTACGATATCTAATTTTCGTTTTAATCGGGGATCATATATGTTCGAACGAACCGCAAATGCCAAACGTTATACACTAGAAAAATCGCTAGTCTTCATCAACAAATATCTTCGGTCGTTTCATGTACAATCAAATTAAAATAAAAAAATTAGCAAGGAAGGAAAATCATGGCGTGTGACACCCCACGTCCGTTAATGTCACTTACAAAGTGAAAGCATTAAGTTTCATGAAGCATTATAGGTAAACAGATATAGAATATTACAAGATAGATATAAATAAGATAGCAGCGAAAATTCAAATTTTTATTTCAAACACAAATCATACATCAAGGTCCAAAATACTATAATTCACAAAAACTATTACAATAACATAACTTCTGTCTTGTACCACCATAGTACATAAATATAAAAAGCATAACATAATTCCCTAAGAATAAGAGCTAAGCCATAGTAAAGATAAGAACTTGAGCCATAATTTGGAAGTAGCTCTAGTAAGATGATACTAAGTCCTGGCTAAGCCTGAGTGTTCCCGCCCTGAGAACCTGAGGGGGGAGGTTAATGGAAGAAATAAGAGGAAACAAAAAGGGTCAGACATAAAGTCTAGCAAGTCCAGTTACTTTTAGCAAGTAAATAAATAAAAGTAGCATGACAGGCATATAAAGTGGATAAGAGAGATCACTACATAAATAGAAGGTGTGACAAGGTAGACAGGATAAGGTGTATACGCTTCTATAATGATTACTCTGCACTATAACTAGAATGAGATGATCCCTTACACTTCAAGGTGGTAGACTTAGGAACACGTCCAAATGTATCCTAACTACTACCCTAATCGATCGGCTCCCTACTCCGTGGATACTCTATGCCAGCCCCACAGTAGGATGTATCACATCCTAAAGTGGCAACCCCTCGCTAATATACACAGCGCCATATATACAGGTGTCATGGTCGTCTTATCCCCTTAGGCCCGGCTCATGCAAGCACATGGCCCGGTCGGTTTGCGCCGCCAACACCGCCTCCATGTTTGGATCTCTTACAATCAGTCAGTAAGCATGCCCCTTCTCCGACCTAGTTCGGAGTTTTCTACTCGATACATACTCCCGCGTACTGCTTGAAACGGGTCCCATACGATGTGATACAAGCTCATCCTTTTGTCTTGTATCCCCCACTAGGTTTTCCATAGGTTATATTTACCCTAAGGGTGTCTTTAATTATATATAACCCCAATCTTTCTACCGGTTATGCTTACCACTAGGTGTCTTTAATTACATAACCTTATCGAGGTAAGTTTGTGGGCTTATATGTAAATATTACCCACCCCATCAGATTCACTTAACCCAGCCACTGTCCAACCAATTTTTACTTAACCCTAACTTTAGTTCATAATCATGCAGTACCTATAGATTAGATTAGGTTAAGTATTACAATTCATTACCATGCCCATTTATGGTTTATAATGGGCTAGACCTCCCACATTAGGCCTACCACTTGTGGATGCTGGATATGCTGTTCGGGTCCAGGCAGACTTCTTCCACAAGTTGGGCCTAACCTCGTGTCATAGTCCGATTCTTTTTTGCACACTAAGGCCTCTCACATTAGGTTCAACATTAGTAGCTGCTGGATATGCCGGTCGGGTCCAAGTTGACTTCCACCACTAATGCAACCTAACCTCGTTCCATAAGTGCAGTTACAATTTCTAATTGTAGTACTAGGCATTCATTATGAATAAATCAATTAAATAAACCTATACCTTTATAGGTGTTAATGCCCATTTTACCCAATAATTTGCATTAGATGTCCAATGATGTTTATATTCGAATTATGCCAATATTAACCTTTCTCTCCCATTATCTAACTAGTGTACTCACAAAATTGGCGGCATGCCTAGGCTAGATAATAGCCTAGTTATAAACGATAAAAGGGAAAAATAATAGGAATATGACAAAAGTGGATGCTTTAACGTAACTTGGCATAAACATAAACTAGCATGGTGATAAGGTGGACATACGAGCGTAAATCTAATGAACTTGTAGCAATTACTAGTTCTAACATAACTATGATGTCATAGTGAGCATAATAAGATCTAAATTAACCATTTAGATGTCCAACTATTCAAATATAACATAATAGGCACAAGATGATAAACTAGATCTGACTAACAATTTAAATGTCCACACAATTTAGATCCAATAGTTCAAAAGTAGATCTACACAAATAAGGTTTAATATTCACATCTTGGCATGTCATAGAAGTTACAGTAGATCCGACTAGATAAGGATTTTGATCCAAATTCTAACCAATTCAAAATGTCATATAATCACAATTGACAATGGATTTGATATAATCTAGGCATATGTAAAATCCAAGTCATAGTCATGTCATATTTACTTTTTAATATTCAAATCTAAAAGCAACTAGGAACTCATAGTGTTAGGATTAGAAAATAGAAGAAGAATGGATCTTGAATCTCTAAGTTTGGTTTAAAAAGCTGATTTAATGGATCCAATTCAGTTCAGACACCGGTAGAGTTTGGCCCATGAATTCTCAATGAAGAAAACAGGAGAAATGGACATGTATTTATAGCTGCCAGCCACCTTGAAACCGGCTGCCACGTCAGCCCTAGGGGTGTCGACACCCCTGTGGGTCGGTCAACACCCCTTAAGAGGGGTCGACCCCGTTGTCGACACCCCTGGGGTCGACCCCCTAGAGCGGGAAAACTGCCGCCACTTTTTATTTTTCAAATTTGAACATTTTTGGATAAGATTCTGACACATCTCCGACTCATGTGTATATAAATAATTTTTCTGCTTGTATACAAACTTAAAACCCTCATAACTTCTTCATACAGTGTCCATTTTACGCAAACTAAATGTCTATCTTGACCAGAATTTTGAGACGGACACAATGAAGCAGTCTGTTTTCCTTAATTCTAAATATAAAATTAATTATTATTTAATTTATCCTTTTTAGTGTCGCTAAAAATTCGGGGTGTTACATTCTCCATTACTTAAAGGATTTCGTCCACGAAATCTCTAAGTTAAGAAGAATGCATATCCTACCATCCATTATCCATCTACTCAACCATCAATCACTAGCATCCATTGTCCTTTAAGGCTTCTACTCCTTATATGAATGTATGCAGAGGTGTGTGTATATACCCAAATACTAATGCGAAGATCAGACAGTCTACTGATTCAGTTGACCTCCATAATGCAATGTATGTTAGTGCCATGAATTCAATATGTATACAAATAATCCTATTATAACAAATGAGTTCTATATGTATACACACTCGTTCGTCCAAATGCAATATCCATATGCTAACACACCCATTTCCATCCATAAAAGAAAAGAAGATGCACACACATCCATATGCAGTATGAGAGTGATTGAGCCGATCTAGTGCCTAGTGTATGTGCGTGTATGCATCCACAGACAGCCACTAGCAAACACTTGCATCCACCAACATAACATGTTTCAAACACATGTTTACATCCATAGGATTCCTATCTAAAGGTCGAAAATACTATGGATAGAAGATATTCAAATGATAGAAACAAGCACAAATAAAACTTTGGAAAAAGGAGTTAAGAACATACCCTCGAAAAGAAAAGGGTACGAAGCACGAATCTTGTCTTCGGTCTCCCAAGTCGCATCCTCTGGGTTATCTCCCCATTGAACCTTTATCAACCTGATCTCTTTATTGCGTAGCTTGTTAACTTTTGATCCAAGGATACGGGTAGGGACTCGTCTGACTGTCGCCTCCCGTTACTTCTTCCAACACACTCGGCTCAACGATTTCCGCAGTGTCATGCAAACATTTTCGTAGATGAGAAACGTGGAAAACAGCATGAACACCAGATAGATTTTATAGGAGCTTTACCCTATAGGCCATTTGGCCAATCCTCTCGGTTATGGGAAATGGTCCCACAAACTTAGGTGCCAACTTCCCTACTGATCCGAAGCGAACCACATTCCTCAGAGGTTATACTTTGATAAAAACAAAGTCTCCTACTTCAAATTCGATGTCAGTACTTCTCTTGTATGCATAGGATTTCTTCCTATCTTGAGCTGTCTTCATCCGCCGTCGAATAAGGTCAATCTTTTCGGACGTTTCTATAACCATATCTAGCCCAAGTAATAATCTTTCTATAGATTCCCACCAACAAGTTGGTGATATACAGGGTCATCCATACAATGCTTCGACGGGTGCCATGCTGATGCTGGATTGATAGCTGTTGTTATAGGCAAACCCTACTAAAGGAAGGTGCTCTTCCCAAGTCTCTCCGAAGTCTAGGATACACAGCCTCAAAAGATTCTCATAATCCTATTCACCCTCTCTGTCTATCCATCAGTCTGAGGATGATAAGCGGTGCTCAAACACAGTTGTGTACCTAAAGCTTCTTGCAAGCTCTTCCAAAATTCACTGGTAAAGATGGGGTTGCGATCGCTTACGATGCTAGAAGGTACTCCATGAAGACGAACTATCTCATGAACATAAATTGCTGCCAACCATGATGGCGTCCTCCTATTCTTAACTGGAATAAAGTGAGCGCTCTTAGTGAGCCTATCTACCACAACCCAGATAATGGTGTTGCCTTCCTTCAATCTAGGAAAACTATCTATGAAATCCATAGAGATGCTTTCCCATTTCCACTGAGGAATCTCCAAAGGATGAAGTAAACCACTGGGCTTCTTTTTCTCCGCTTTAACTTGCTGGGAAACTAGACATTAGGAAACGAATTCTGCCACATCTTTCTTCCTCCCAGCCCAAAAGAAAACCCTCTTCATGTCTCTATACATTTTATCACCACCTGGATGAATGGTCATCTTAGAATGGTGGGATTTTTCTAGAACTACCTTTATCAAGCTTCCAGTTTGAGGAACACAAAGCCTTCCATCTCGTCGCAACCACCACTTTTCATCTACGGCATCTCTACTGAGGTGACTAGAAGTCTCCTCTCTGTTGAGCTTTTCCATGATGTCTAAAATCTGTGTGTCACCTTGCTATGAAGCTCCTATTTGATCCATAAGAGTTGGTCGTATTTCTAACGATGCAAACAAATCAAGAAAAATCTCGATGGAGGCTCTAAAATCAAAAGTTGATATGAACTCCAAGCTCCTGCTCTCCACAAACAGAGGACTTAAGGCCATTCTCTTCATACTTAGTGCATTTTCCACCACATTACCCTTGTTAGGGGTATACGAAATCTCAAAATCATTAGAAGCTAGGAAATCTATCCACCGTTGTTGCCTTAAATTGAGGCCTTGCTACGAGAACAGATACTTGAGAGAGTTATGATTGGTGTATAACTCAAACTTCTCTCCAAGTAAATAATGATGCAACGTCTTTAACGTGAGTACTATGGCAGCTAGCTCTAGATCATGGGTGGGGTAGCTCTTCTCATGAACTCTCAACTATCTACCCCTATAACACACTACTTTCCCTTCTTGCAATAGAACCGCACTGAGCCTTGTACCACATGCGTCGGTGTAAACCATAAACATTTTGTTCCTGTAACACCCCACTCCCGCTATGATCACTCGCTAAGGGAATGCCATAACATCGGTGGAGTATTTTAAGTGAATATAGAACAAAAAAATTACAGCAAGACAGATATAAGTAATGCTTGAAAATTTAAAACATCATTTCATTGCAGCGGAAAGTAAAACATGTCTGGTTACATCACAAAACCATAATAAGAGTCAAGTACAAAATATCCATCTTGAGAAATAAAAGTGCATAATCCCAATACATGAACTGATAGCCATAAAAGAAAAGGGTAAGCTGAGCTCTACATCTAGGGTCCAAGCTCCAAGAGAGTAATAAAAGCAGTCTGATCAAAGCCCACTCGTGCTGGGCCCACTCTGAGAACCTGAGGGTTGAAAAAAAAAGATAAAAACAACGGGGTCAGACATAAGTCTGAGCGAGTCCTATAACTTTAACAATACAATCATTAAAGTAATTAGCTTATGATATAACTTGGTACGGTGTGACTGGGGATAAATGACTACACTCAGTAGCCAATCAGACTTAGAATGAACTAAGATAACGATAAAGACGCATTTACCCACCCAAGGATAATTACTACACCGCACCACACCAGTCATTCCTACTTAAAGATTGATCCCTCCCAAGGACTCAGAAAATTTACCCAGTAGTTTCGTGTACCCCTAGCTGACTACATAGGTGCCGTCTGCCCCTATCTCCACTAGGTGTACCCACTACTCCCAAGCGATCGGCTCCCTACCGTAGATACCCGTGCTGGCCCCACAATGGGGTGTATCACTCCCCAAAGTGGCAACCCGATACAACAAATGGTGCACGGCTTATATCTACACGATGCAACAACGTCTTACCTACCAGCCCGGGTCCACACACGCATATGAAACCCGTTGGACTCGCGTTGCCACCGCTACCCCGTTTTGGCCTCTTATAGTCAAGCCCAATATGCGTGTCCCGTCCTCGACTTGAGTCGAGCCCACTAAGATACGTTTGGGATATTGGTTGAGATGGGCCCCCACAAGATACCCACCTAAGCTTGTCATTTCTAGTGTATACCACTTAACCCTTTAATCATGTTTTAATTACATGTTCCACTTTGGTTAAGTATTCTAATCGTATTTTCTATTGCCACCCAAGGCAACCACTAGATTTCCACATGCCACCCAAGGCACCCACTTAACCCCTCATGTCCCTCTACATGCTAATATGGTTAAGTGTTTCTTAATTAATTAATTGAGATCATGACCTCATAAAGACCTCTCACATTAGACCACCTTTTATGACTGTTGGATATGCCGGTTGGGTCCGGGCAGACTTCCGTCATAAAAAGGGTCTAACCTCGTGTCTTTACTTTAATCACGTATTTAATTTATGACTAAGACCTCTCACATTGGGCCAATCATTTGTAGCTGCTCGATTTGCCGGTCGGTTCCGGGCAGACTTGAAACACCCCACCTCCGTTAGGGTCACTCTCAAAGGGAATGCCCTAATTTTGGTGGAGGTTTATAAGTATAAGTCACAGATATACAAGACAGATATAAGAACACATATTTGTAAACAGCGGAAAAACAACAACTTTTATTTCATAAAAGCAAATACGTGTTACAGCAACATCACCCTGATTGTCTTACATCCTTTCAAAAAAAAAAACATAACTCCTTCAATCTGTCTTTGATTACATTATTTAAAGAAGCATAAAGAAAACATAAATAAACTGCAAAAGCCCCATAGTGGTTGTCCAAAGCCATAGTTCAAAACGAAAAAGTCCAAGCAATACATTTCTCCTCTTCAAGCTGGATATTAAGGCTGGTCAAGCTGCAGTGTTCCCTCCCTATGGACCTGGGGGGGGGGGGGGAAACGGAAGAAAAGAAGACGAAAGAAAAGTAGAGTCAGACATAAAGCCTGAGTAAGTCTAGGACTATTATGTCTATGAATAAAGAACTGGGTATGATAAGTATAAACAAGAAGTGGGAAAGCACTATAAACTTGGTTAAGTTGTCTAGGGTCGAATATACTATCGTACCCCATGTTAATCTCTGAACCCATATAAACTAGTTTCCAACTGGCACCCCATAATCAGGGTGAAGTGATCCATTCTATGATGATCGGCTCCTACTCGCATAGTTACATGTGTCTTACGGCCCCCGATATTGTAGTTACCTATGCTGGTCCCACCATGGGGTGTATCAAGTCCCATGGCAGCGGCCCGACACAACCTTAGAATGCACAGGTATGCTACTGGTGCCCAGTGCTTTATTTTTCTGCGCCGGAGTGTGTGCACGCCCGCACCCCGTTAGAACCTACACTGCTACACCACCGCCGTCGATTTGACCTCTTACAATCATCCCAGTAATCGTGCCCCACTCTGCCTAGTTTCAGGGTATCATGATACACCTAATAGGGTTACTGCTGAAAAGGGTCCCCCGCTACTAGGTTTTCTATTTCTAGCCAACATGCTAAGTTGGTTAAGTGCTTTATAACCTAACCCCCCAATCAGTCTGTTTAGTTTAGCATGTTCCATTTTGATTAAGTCTTTAGTTCACTTAATCCTAACAATCCTGACTCAGCCTTAATTGTCTTATTAAAGCCTTGACCTCTCACATTAGACAGGTATTGTTGTGGCTGCCTGTTGCCGGTTGGTTCCGGGCAGTCTTACGCCACAACTCAGTCTAACCTCGGGTCCTTATTGGGCTCCATGTTTAACCACCCACATTGGATAGGTATTGTTGTGACTACTGGACAGCCGGGCGGTTCCGGGCAGGTTTACATCACAACTCAATCCAACCTCGGGTTAAACACATCGTATGTTCTACATTTACATATTTTGTCTTTCTTCTTTATTTTCTTATATGTAAATATTTGCGGCCCATTATTAAGCTAATGGTGTAAAGATTTACACCAATCATGGGCCCAACCCATACTTGAATTTGGGCCCCTTTACTTTATATTTTCATTTATTAATTAATTTGGCCCAACGCTATTTACCCCCGTTTAATTCGCTCGTTTTATATATGTTGGGCTTAGCCTTTTTAAGCCCAACTTAGCCACGTGAAAAGGGGAGGCTTAAAGCATGATTACATACACAAGAAGGGGAATGTGAACGCATGAACTTGCAACATAACGTTGGAACTACAAAATAGAAACTGGTGTACTTGCATAGTAGTAATGTATACTTTGGTCATAAAGCATAAGTGACATGAATCAAAGCATGTAAACTTGTAGTTGAGATAAGAATCTAAATTGGATATCATTATTGACACATAGTCTTAACTACAACATAAACCTATGTTTTTATTTAGGCATAATGTCAAACATAGGCAAATCATGTTCATAAGATTCCTACATGTTTACAAAGGGGTTTACTTTTGTTACTAATACAAAAGCATAGTTCAACTTGAATTATTCCAACTTAATCATGATTTTAAATCTATTCACATAACCATGGCGCACATATACTTATGGCATAAATATTTCTAAACATGAAATCATGATTTTTACTTTAGTCATGCAAACTTGCAAATGGGATTTTGAATCTAACCTAGCTATGTACCACATATGTCATCATATAATTCTTGTCAACAATATAGACCTAACATGGTTTTCAATTATGCAAAATATAAATCATAGCCTAGTCATATTCATAAGTTCGCAAAGAGGTTTTCTAGTACAAAAGTATGGCTTAATACATAGACCATGATGCCAAATTTTCAACATAATTTCATATGAATCATAATAACCCAAATTTATTCCAATTACTCACAAAAATGATTTTTGTACAAAAATACACATTATGATGACATAGTAGCAAAACCCCAAACTTGCATGAATTTCAATTAAACAACTACATACATGTAGCTTCAACATGAATTACATAATTTGCGAATATTCCAAACGTATACTTGCATAAAACTACCGCAAACATGTAGTTTTTATAATGAATAACATGCTTTGCGAATATCCAAATGTATACTTGCATAAAACTACCACAAACATGTAGTTTTTATAATGAATAACATAATTCGAGAATATCCAAACGTATACAATATTCCAAATCGATAAGAATCATAGTAACGCACAAATATGAATTACTTTATCGCCACAACTCAAGTATACAAACCAACACAATTATTTGTTCATACCAAAATAATACTCTACTTACAATTGTGTGGCGAATTCTCCAATTTTGGGAATTGGAGATGCGATTCCTTGTTGATTTGATTTGTTTAGGTTGCTTTATGCTTTAGAATTTTCCTAGTCTTCTCCCAAATTGGTGGCTACTCCTAGTCGTTCCTCAGCGGCATGATGGCTTTGTTCTTATTTTTGAATGTATAGATTAGGTTGAGTCTAGGGTCATTTTTATAGAGTTTATGAACTGATTAGGACCATCGATGTTGCTTGGATTGATCGTAGCCATTCATTCGAAAGAGAGACCAATTAGAGCCTGCCACCTAGCCCTAATGACAAAGCATGCTTCTGAAAATCGACCAACATAGACTAGGCCAGCCAGGGTGGACTGGGTTCGACCTGGGTCTGGACCAGGTCGACAGCCCTGTCGACAGCCCTGTCGACAGCCCTGTCGACCTGGCTAGACCAGGTCGACAGCCCAGTCGACCTGGGTGCATTAGGCGGGAGTTTTCCCGCCTTGGCCAATTGGGCCCGATTTTTAATTTTAAACTTGTTTTTCTGAGCTGTTCGAATTTTAAACTTAATTCAGAAACTTCCGGAGGCTATATCTTCTTCATACGGACTCCGTTTTTCGAAAACTCGGACTCTATTTCGCGTATTTTTCCGAGACGAACGCAATGGCGTATCCCGTTTCCCTTAGTTCTTTGATTTCAAATTAATTATACTTTAATTTGTTAATTTCACAGTTATAGAATACACGGGGTGTTACATTCTCCCCCACTTAAAAGGATTTCATCCCCGAAATCTTCAAGTTTAGGAAAATGTATATCCTAACATCCAATCATCCATCTAATCATCCATCAAACACGAGCATCCATTGTCCTTAAAAGACTTCTAATGCTTCATGATCATATGCGAAGTGTGTGTATACATGAACTTATCTAATGCAAAATCAGGCGGTCTACTGATTCAGTTGACCTCCTTAATGCGAATTATGTAAGTGCCATGAATCCATTATGTATGCAAATTTTCCTATTCATGATTCTACATGAGTGCACAATCATTTAATACAAATGCAACATCCATATGACAACACATTAAAGTTCAACCACATACGAATGCAAACATATATGCATATGCAATATGAAGTGACTGAGCCGATCTGAAACCAAGGTTGTGTGTGTATATGCAACCACGAGCAACCACTAGCAATCACTTGCAACCACTTGCAACCATCATCCATAACATGTTTCAATTACATGTTTTCATCCAAAGGGTTTCTACCTAAAAGATAAGGTTGAGGAAATATACCTAAAAAGATAGATAAAAGCGCGACTTAAGGAAAAAGAAAGATCAAGGATGTACCCTCGAAAAGAAAAGGGTAAGCAGTGCGTATTCTAGCTTCAGTTTCCCAAGTCGTGTCTCCCTCGGCGTCGCTCCACTGAACTTTGACTAGCTTGACTTCGCGGTTGCGTAGCTTCTTCACTTCCGTTCCTAAGATGCGGGTTGGAACTTTTCTTATGGTTGCTTCGCGTTCCACTTCGGCCTCTTCGAGGATATTTGGCTCTACCACTTCAGCAGACTCATGTAGACATTTTCGGAGATGTGAAACGTGAAAAACGTTGTGGACTCTGGCCAACTTCTCGGGTAGCTCTAATCTATAGGCCATTTTCCCAATTTTCTCGATGATAGGGAATGGCCCTACGAACCTTGGTGCCAGTTTTCCTGCGGTTCCAAAACGAACAACGTTTCTTAGCGGAGATACCTTGAGAAAAACTCTGTCTCCAACCTCAAATTCAAGGTCGGTCCTTCTCTTATCGGCATAGGACTTTTGTCTGTCTTGGGCCGTCTTCATCCTTCTTCGTATTAAGTCTACTTTCTCTGAAGTCTCTCGGATCATATCTGGTCCAAGTATGAGCTTATCAGTAGACTCCCACCAACAAGTGGGCGATCGGCACGGTCTTCCATATAAAGCTTCGAAGGGCGCCATTCCGATGGTTGCTTGATAGCTGTTGTTGTAGGCAAATTCCACCAAAGGAAGGTGGTCTTCCCATGTCCCTCCGAAGTCAAGGACGCATAGTCTTAAAAGGTCCTCCAAAACTCTGTTCACTCTCTCTGTTTGGCCGTCGGTTTGGGGATGATAGGCTGTGCTCAAGCATAACCGCGTTCCTACTGCTTCTTGCAGACTCCGCCAAAACTCGCTGGTGAAGATGGGGTGTCGGTCACTAACAATGCTAGATGGTATTCCATGGAGTCGAACGATTTCTTTGAGGTAAAGTGATGCCAGGGATGAGGCAGTTCTTTTACTTTTGACAGGTAAAAAGTGGGCGCTTTTAGTAAGCCTATCCACTATTACCCAAATGCTAGTGTTGCCTCTCCTAGACCTAGGCAGCCCATCGATGAAGTCCATTGATATGCTATCCCACTTCCACTGCGGGACCTCTAGAGGATGTAGTAGTCCGCCAGGCTTTTTCTGTTCCGCTTTAACCTGTTGGCACACCATACACTTAGAAACGAATTCTGCCACGTCCTTTTTCATGCCGTTCCAGAAGAAAGTCCTTTTTATGTCTTTGTACATTTTATCTCCGCCTGGGTGTATCGTCATCTTGGAGTGATGTGCTTCCTCGAGAACCTTCTTTACTAAATCTTTTGTTTGTGGGACGCATAGTCTATCGTCTCGCCTTAGCAAACCCTTATCATCGATGGAGTATCTGTTGAGGTGACTTGAAGTCTCACCCCTAATTAGCCTATCAATCATTTCCATAAGCTGAGGGTCTTCGCGTTGTGCTGTCCCTACTAAATCCACTAAAGTTGGGCGCACTTCAAGAGATGCTAGCAAGCCTGGTACAAAATCGGAGGAGGGCCTAAAGTTGAAGCTGGCTATAAACTCTAGGCTTTGTCTTTCAACAAACAACGGGCTTAGTGTCAATTTCTTTCGGCTCAACGCGTCTGCCACTACGTTGCCTTTTCCCGGAGTATAGGAGATTTCGAAATTGTACGAGGCAAGAAACTCCATCCATCTTTGTTGCCTCAAGTTAAGATCCTTCTGCGAGAAAAGATATTTCAACGATTTATGGTCAGTGTAAAGTTCGAACTTCTCACCTAGGAGATAGTGTCGCCAAGACTTGAGTGCAAAGACGATGGCGGCTAACTCCAGATCGTGGGTTGGGTAGTTCTTTTCGTGCACTTTCAACTGCCTCCCGCCATAAGCTACTACCCTTCCTTCTTGCATTAAGACGGCGCCTAGCCCTGTCCCACATGCATCCGTATAAACAGTGAACATCTTGCTCCCATCTGGCAACGTCAAAACTGGGGCTGTTGTAAGAGCCCTTTTAAATCGTTGGAAAGCAAACTCGCAATCTAAGTCCCAATTGAACACTAAATTCTTCTTGGTCAATTTCGTGAGCGGAGCTGAGATTTTCGCAAAATCCCTTATGAACTTTCGATAGAAACCCGCTAGTCCTAGAAAACTTCGGACCTCAGTCGCATTCCTTGGTGTCTTCCAATCCTGTACCGCCACTACCTTAGCAGGGTCCGCTGCTAACCCTTGTTTGGATACTATGTGCCCAAGGAACCTCACCTCTTCTCTCCAAAAGTGGCATTTGGAGAATTTGGCTTTTAGTTGATGGACTCGCAAAGTTTCCATGATTGCCCTTAAGTTTTGAGCATGTTCCTCTTCACTCTTTGAGAAGATAAGGATATCATCTACGAAGACGACTACGAACTTGTTGAGGAAATCTCTAAATACCCTACTCATCAGGTCCACGAAGTAAGCAGGTGCATTTGTCAAGCCGAAAGACATGACAAGCCATTCAAAGAAGCCGTCTGGGGTTCTGAACGCCGTTTTATCGATGCTATCTTCAGCCACCCTTAGCTGATGAAAACCGGTTGCTAAATCGAGTTGGGAGAAAACAGACGCTCCTACAAGCTGGTCAAATAAATCGTCAATTCTAGGGAGAGGGTGCCTATTCTTTTTCGTTAGCTTGTTGAGCTCCCTATAGTCAACACATAGACGGAGTGAACCATCCGCCTTTGTAGCGAACACCACTGGAGCGCCCCATTCTGAAATGCTCCTCCTAATGAACCCCTTTTCTAGAAGCTCTTTAATCTGTTTACTGAGCTCTTTCCTTTCTCGTGGAGCCATGTGTCTAACGGGCAACGCAACGGGCTTTGCATTATCTACAAGATATATGCGGAAGTCTATTTCCCGCTTCGGAGGCAAGCCCTTCACCTCTTCGAAGACATCCGGATATTCCCGGTCCGCTCTAACAGATTGCAAATTTTCAACAGAGGCATCTAGCGATTCAAGATAACTAAGCATAACCGCATACGAGGGATTACAAGAAATTTCCAAAGTATTACCGAGCTAGGTTAGGAGCCTAACAACCTTTTTTCACAATCAAGGATGGCCCCATTACTGGATAGCCAATCCATACCCAAAATCAAACCATACCCCGAAAAGCCCAAAACAAAGGCACTACATTGAAATTCTACGCTTAGAATAGAAATTTTCAATCCCAAACAGATCATAGACAAACGAGTTGGGCCCCCAATTGGGTTTGAAACAATTAAGGGGTCATCTACCATACTAGTTTTTAGGTGCAGAGATTCTACTAAAGCAGACGAGATAAAGGAGTGTGATGCGCCAGAATCAAATAAAGTGTGAACGGGGTGATCATAAAGATAAACTACACTTTCTATAGAAGTATTTATACCTCGCTGTTGCAAAGGTGGTGCTTCTAGCACATGAACCTGTGCCCCTGAGGTGGATCCAGCCCTCTGCCCTTGTCCTCGTTTCTTTGGGCAATCCTTAGCCCTGTGGCCTGTCTCACCGCAAGAAAAGCACCCACCATTCTCCTTGGCCTTCTTTTTCCGGCAGTCCTTTACTAAGTGCCCCACTTTGCCACAGAAATTACACTTCCTCTTCTCTTTGTTGCCCTTCCCGCCTTTCTTAAAGTCCGTCTTCTTAGGCTGCAAACCCTCTTTCTTCCCTTGAGAGCTTTCTGCCTTTGCCTCCTTCTTACCCTTATCCTCCTCATTCAGCAATGCCATTTGCACCAATCTTTCATACGTGGCCCCCATGGGCATATGGGTCATGGCCAAACTGTGTAATGGCTCATTTAACCCTTTGACGAAACGGAGAGCCTTCTTGTGCGGGGTGTTGACTAGGTCTAGCCCAAACCTAGCCAGCTCATCGAACTGATTCACATACTCTCTGACTGTCTTGTTCCCTTGCTTAAGAAATAAGAATTTTTCCAACTGCAAGCTCCTTTCCGCATCCGAGAGAAATTTAGTCTCAAACCTTGCCCTAAAGTCCTCCCATGTCTCCACTGGTCTTTCTGCATTAGTGACTTCCCACCAGTAGGAAGCCTCGCCCTATAATAGCCATACTACCAGTTGTACTTTTTGTCTATCTTCTACCTCAAAGATGATGAATAGGTCCTCAGTTTCTTTCAGCCAATTTCTAGCTGCCACGAAGGACTCAGTTCCATGGAAATCCTTTCCTCCCATAGCGTTAAAATCTTTACATATCTTAGCAAACGTGTTTCCCCGTGGAGAAGGTGGAGGAAAAGGTGCCGCTGCAGCTGGATGATTTCCTGCAGCTGGGGGAGGAGGAACGGTAGGACCTGGCTGAGTGGCCCTTGCT
Source organism: Allium sativum (assembly GCA_030737875.1). Lineage (NCBI taxonomy): Eukaryota > Viridiplantae > Streptophyta > Magnoliopsida > Asparagales > Amaryllidaceae > Allium > Allium sativum. The sequence goes on from CM060926.1 coordinate 331,373,143, forward strand.
TCTAAGAACCGTCTAAACCAACCAGGTATGGGTACCCCTTCCGGCAAGTTAAGTTCTTCGGACATGCTAAAACAAAAAAGGATAGATTCAAAACGAAGGATAAGAGATAGTACCTATGGCTTTGGGGAGTGGACTTTGCCTTTTTAAAATAAAATAATATTTTTCTTCTAAAATTGCTTCTTTAAATTTCCTTTTTGAAAATAAATTTTCAAAACTTTTTATCTTATCTGGTAAACCTATGCTCTGATACCAAGTGAAACACCCCACCTCCGTTAGGGTCACTCTCAAAGGGAATGCCCTAATTTTGGTGGAGGTTTATAAGTATAAGTCACAGATATACAAGACAGATATAAGAACACATATTTGTAAACAGCGGAAAAACAACAACTTTTATTTCATAAAAGCAAATACGTGTTACAGCAAAATCACCCTGATTGTATTACATCCTTTCAAAAAAAACATAACTCCTTCAATCTGTCTTTGATTACATTATTTAAAGAAGCATAAAGAAAACATAAATAAACTGCAAAAGCCCCATAGTGGTTGTCCAAAGCCATAGTTCAAAACGAAAAAGTCCAAGCAATACATTTCTCCCCTTCAAGCTGGATATTATGGCTGGTCAAGCTGCAGTGTTCCCTCCCTGTGGACCTGGGGGGGGGAACGGAAGAAAAGAAGACGAAAGAAAAGTAGAGTCAGACATAAAGCCTGAGTAAGTCTAGGACTATTCTGTCTATGAATAAAGAACTGGGTATGATAAGTATAAACAAGAAGTGGGAAAGCACTATAAACTTGGTTAAGTTGTCTAGGGTCGAATATACTATCGTACCCCATGTTAATCTCTGAACCCATATAAACTAGTTTCCAACTGGCACCCCATAATCAGGGTGAAGTGATCCATTCTATGATGATCGGCTCCTACTCGCATAGTTACATGTGTCTTACGGCCCCCGATGTTGTAGTTACCTATGCTGGTCCCACCATGGGGTGTATCAAGTCCCATGGCAGCGGCCCGACACAACCTTAGAATGCACAGGTATGCTACTGGTGCCCAGTGCTTTATTTTTCTGCGCCGGAGTGTGTGCACGCCCGCACCCCGTTAGAACCTACACTGCTACACCACCGCCGTCGATTTGACCTCTTACAATCAGCCCAGTAATCGTGCCCCACCCTGCCTAGTTTCAGGGTATCATGATACACCTAATAGGGTTACTGCTGAAAAGGGTCCCCCGCTACTAGGTTTTCTATTTCTAGCCAACATGCTAAGTTGGTTAAGTGCTTTATAACCTAACCCCCCAATCAGTCTGTTTAGTTTAGCATGTTCCATTTTGATTAAGTCTTTAGTTCACTTAATCCTAACAATCCTGACTCAGCCTTAATTGTCTTATTAAAGCCTTGACCTCTCACATTAGACAGGTATTGTTGTGGCTGCCTGTTGCCGGTTGGTTCCGGGCAGTCTTACGCCACAACTCAGTCTAACCTCGGGTCCTTATTGGGCTCCATGTTTAACCACCCACATTGGATAGGTATTGTTGTGACTACTGGACAGCCGGGCGGTTCCAGGCAGGTTTACATCACAACTCAATCCAACCTCGGGTTAAACACATCGTATGTTCTACATTTACATATTTTGTCTTTCTTCTTTATTTTCTTATATGTAAATATTTGCGGCCCATTATTATGCTAATGGTGTAAAGATTTACACCAATCATGGGCCCAACCCATACTTGAATTTGGGCCCCTTTACTTTATATTTTCATTTATTAATTAATTTGGCCCAACGCTATTTATCCCCGTTTAATTCGCTCGTTTTATATATGTTGGGCTTAGCCTTTTTAAGCCCAACTTAGCCACGTGAAAAGGGGAGGCTTAAAGCATGATTACATACACAAGAAGGGGAATGTGAACGCATGAACTTGCAACATAACGTTGGAACTACAAAATAGGAACTGGTGTACTTGCATAGTAGTAATGTATACTTTGGTCATAAAGCATAAGTGACATGAATCAAAGCATGTAAACTTGTAGTTGAGATAAGAATCTAAATTGGATATCATTATTGACACATAGTCTTAACTACAACATAAACCTATGTTTTTATTTAGGCATAATGTCAAACATAGGCAAATCATGTTCATAAGATTCCTACATGTTTACAAAGGGGTTTACTTTTGTTACTAATACAAAAGCATAGTTCAACTTGAATTATTCCAACTTAATCATGATTTTAAATCTATTCACATAACCATGGCGCAAATATACTTATGGCATAAATATTTCTAAACATGGAATCATGATTTTTACTTTAATCATGCAAACTTGCAAATGGGATTTTGAATCTAACCTAGCTATGTACCACATATGTCATCATATAATTCTTGTCAACAATATAGACCTAACATGGTTTTCAATTATGCAAAATATTAATCATAGCCTAGTCATATTCATAAGTTCGCAAAGAGGTTTTCTAGTACAAAAGTATGGCTTAATACATAGACCATGATGCCAAATTTTCAACATAATTTCATATGAATCATAATAACCCAAATTTGTTCCAATTACTCACAAAAATGATTTTTGTACAAAAATACACATTATGATGACATAGTAGCAAAACCCCAAACTTGCATGAATTTCAATTAAACAACTACATACATGTAGCTTCAACATGAATTACATAATTTGCGAATATTCCAAACGTATACTTGCATAAAACTACCGCAAACATGTAGTTTTTATAATGAATAACATGCTTTGCGAATATCCAAACGTATACTTGCATAAAACTACCGCAAACATGTAGTTTTTATAATGAATAACATAATTCGAGAATATCCAAACGTATACAATATTCCAAATCGATAAGAATCATAGTAACGCACAAATATGAATTACTTTATCGCCACAACTCAAGTATACAAACCAACACAATTATTTGTTCATACCAAAATAATACTCTACTTACAATTGTGTGGCGAATTCTCCAATTTTGGGATTTGGAGATGCGATTCCTTGTTGATTTGATTTGTTTAGGTTGCTTTATGCTTTAGAATTTTCCTAGTCTTCTCCCAAATTGGTGGCTACTCCTAGTCGTTCCTTAGCGGCATGATGGCTTTGTTCTTATTTTTGAATGAATAGATTAGGTTGAGTCTAGGGTCATTTTTATAGAGTTTATGAACTGATTAGGACCATCGATGTTGCTTGGATTGATCGTAGCCATTCATTCGAAAGAGAGACCAATTAGAGCCTGCCACCTAGCCCTAATGACAAAGCATGCTTCTGAAAATCGACCAACATAGACTAGGCCAGCCAGGGTGGACTGGGTTCGACCTGGGTCTGGACCAGGTCGACAGCCCTGTCGACAGCCCTGTCGACCTGGCTAGACCAGGTCGACAGCCCAGTCGACCTGGGTGCATTAGGCGGGAGTTTTCCCGCCTTGGCCAATTGGGCCCGATTTTTAATTTTAAACTTGTTTTTCTGAGCTGTTCGAATTTTAAACTTAATTCAGAAACTTCCGGATGCTATATCTTCTTCATACGGACTCCGTTTTTCGAAAACTCGGACTCTATTTCGCGTATTTTTCCGAGACGAACGCAATGGCGTATCCCGTTTCCCTTAGTTCTTTGATTTCAAATTAATTATACTTTAATTTGTTAATTTCACAGTTATAGAATACACGGGGTGTTACAAGACTTCCGCTACAAAAGGGTCCAACCTCGTGTCTTAGTTGATTAATTACACCTAATTAATCACCCCCATAATTTGTATTAATTATCCCTAATTAATTACACATTTTTAAGAATATGGGTAGACCTAACTCAATAGGTAAATTCCCAATTCCATAGTATGGGTAGACCTAACTTAATAGGTAAATTCCCAACTCCATAATATGGGTAGACCTAACTTAATGGGTAAATTCCCAATTATGTCCATTCATTTTATGTTATGCTTAAGCATACCAACTTTACACATTTCTATGCATATTAACCCCATCGTTTCCCACGTAATTCGTTCTCATGACATGGCATATAAATGGGAAGATTCATCATAAATGTAATGGGTTCAACTTAGCACAACATTGGCATTTACATGGGTTTAAAAAGTGTCAACTTGCATCATAACATTAAACCCAACTAGCATAAATCATTAACCCAAACTTGCATATGAACTTGCATATAAACTTGCATATGGACTTGCATAACATGTCATACATAGAGGCAAACTTGCATATGTTATGCATATCAAACTTGCATATGAACTTGCATATAGACTTGCATATGAACTTACATAACATGTCATATCATAAAGGCAAACTTGCATATGTTATGCATATAATAAAAAGAGACGAACTTGCATATGAACTTGCATATAAACTTGCATATGAACTTGCATAACATGTCATATCATAAAGGCAAACTTGCATATGTTATGCATATCATAAAAAGAGACAAACTTGCATATGAACTTGCATATAAACTTGCATATGAACTTGCATATAAACTTGCATATGAACTTGCATAACATGTCATATCATAAAGGCAAACTTGCATATGTTATGCATATCATAAAAAGAGACAAACTTGTATATGAACTTGCATACAAACTTGCATATGAACTTGCATAACATGTCATATCATAAAAAGAGACAAACTTGCATATGAACTTATAACATATGACAACCACAACTTGCATAGATCCACATTTACATCCATAGCCTCCTAATATCCTATCCTAATTAGTTTAGCAATTGCTTGCTAAAGGCATAGGAACTCACAAATAACTAATTAGCACTCCAATGAGGAAGATTAAGTTGCTAGAGTGGATTAGAACTTGATTAGAGTTGATTTGAGATGCTAACTTCCTCTCAACCTTGGTGGAGGCTCCTTCTAGTTTTAATTTGACGGCATGAGGCCCTTGAATCTATTTTTAGTATGAATTAGGGTAGGCTTAGGGTGTATTTATAGATTAGGCAAGTGTTTTAGGCCATTAGATTAACCCTAAATTAGATTAGGACCATCAGATCTCGGAAGCTTCCAGAAAACAGCCCCAAAACACAGCCAAACCCTAAAATGGTGCACCAGGTTAAACTGGCCGAGCTCCCCCTGTCGACACCCAAGTCGACAAGGCTGTTGACTTGGTCCTAGCCAAGTCGACTGCCCAGTCGACAGGCCTGTCGACTTGGGTAGCTAGGCGGGAATTTTCCCTCCTGCGCCCCATGGCCCCAATTTCGAAATTTGAACCTGAATTTTAAATCTGTTTTGAACTTTGAATTTTCTGTAAACTTCATTGGGCCATAACTGGGCCATACGGACTCCGATTTACAAAATTTCGGACTCTATTTCGCGTATTTTTACGAGATGAACGCAATGACGCAGCCCGTTTCCCCCAATTCTCACATCTGAGATTATTTATTCTGCAATTAGTGAATTTTAGCATTAACTGAAATTCGGGGTGTTACAGTTCCCATCGAGCAAGGTCAAAACTGGGGCTGTTGTCAGGAAAGCAAAATCACAATCTATATCCCATGAAAGTGCCAAATTCTTCTTCGTCAGCCTGGTGAGTGGGGCTGATATCTTCGCGAAGTCCTTAGTGAACTTCCTATAATAACCTGCCAACCCAAAATGCTTCTCACCTCGGTTGCATTTTTAGGAATTTTCCAATCTTGCACTGCAACCATCTTTGCGGGATCTACAACTATCCCTTCTTTAGAAACCACATGCCCTAAGAATCTCACCTCTTTTCTCCAAAAATGGCATATGGAGAACTTCGCTTTAAGCTGATGTGCACGTAGATTTTTCAAAACTGCTCTCAAATGTTGGGCATGCTCTTCTTCGCTTTTGGAGAAGATCAAAATATCGTCAACAAAGACAACCAAATTTGTTTAGAAACTCCCGAAACACCCTACTCATCAAATCAACAAAATAAGCGGGTGCATTTGTCAACCCAAAAGGCATAACTAGCCATTCAAAGTAACCGTCTGGAGTTCTAAAAGCAGTCTTATCTATGATGTCTCAGTCACCCTCAACTGACGAAACCCTATGGCAAAGTCTAACTGAGAAAATACCGAGGCACCAACAAGCTGATCAAATAAATCACCAATCCTCGGGAGCAGGTGCTTATTCTTCTTAGCGAGTTAATTCAACTCCCTATAGTCAACACATAAATGAAGCGAACCATCCACCTTATTCGCGAATACTGCTGCAGCACCCCATTTAGGTATGCTTCATATAATAAACCCTTTCTCAAGTTGCTCCCCTACTTGCTTACTCAGCTCCCTCCTTTCCCTCAGAGCCATACGGTGCATTGGCAATGCAACTGGCTTTGCATTGTCCACCAAATTTATATGAAAGTAAATCTCGCACCTTGGAGGTAAACCCCGTACCTCATCAAAAACATCGATATAATCTCAGACTACTGGAACAGATTGCAAGTAAACGATAGATGCATTAAGAGACTCTAGGAAACTAAGCATAACCGACCCTTGTGGGTCACAAGAAATCTCGAGGGTCCTCCCATAACAAGTCAGATGTTTAACGACCATCCTCTCACAATCCAGAATGGCACCATACGTGGTAAGCCAATCCATTCCTAGAATCAACCCATAGCCCATAAACCCGAGCACATTCGCGTCGCATTCAAACTCGACGCCTAACACATATATTTCAAACCCCGACAAATCATGGATAAATGAGCCGAACCACCAAAGAGGTTTGAAACAATTATGGTATCCACTACCATACTAGTAATTAAGTGCAGAGATTCAACCAGAGAATTAGAAATAAATGAATGTTTTGTAACAACCTGGAAATTCTGAGCCAATTTAAAAATTTTATTTTAGCAATTTTGATGAATTTTGAATATTTAAAATGAATTATTTTAAATGATATCGACGAGAAATTTATTTTGAATAGAATTAGAATGTATATATTTATTCGAATCGTCGTTAGAATAAAAGGAAATGAAAATGGCGCGGTAGTTCGATAATTCGATTTCAAAGTTCAAATGAATGTACAAGATTCAAAGTAAACCGGATTTTAGCGAAACCAAAAATATTAGAATCTGATTGAGAATATCTTTCCAACAAATCCGAAAAATCAAGATTTCGTAGCGGGAATCAAAAGTTACGTCCAGTTGAAAATTCAGAATAGTCGCTATGGAATTCTAGCCCTTAAAAATGGAAATTTTGCAAACGACCTCGGTTTTCAATGAAACCACTTTTGTTGGATCCGTGATATCAAGTTATTGCTTGGTTTCGAAATTCATAATTGTCTGAATCAATATGTGAGCGTGGCGAAATAAAACGTGTTTTGGCAGTTTCAGTTGATTTTAATCGACTGGAAAATGGACATTTTTCAAACGACCTTCAAATTCGATGAAATTAGTTTTGTTAGGACTGTATCATCAATACGAAGCTAGAAAATATTTTTCGGGAATTTTTAGAGTCCATGTGTGGCCCCGGTAAAAGGAAATGTGCGTTCAAATTCAATGTACAGAGTTATAATTTGGTTTTGACGAAAACTGGTCGAAACAGTCGAATTAGCCTACGTACATATCCCAGTGTGTTCGGAATGGGGGTAATTAGCTAGAGACGACAGTCGTTGGGTCTCGTTTCGAGTCCGGATGAAAAGTCAACTTTATGTGGAGGAAATAAAATTAAATTGTTATTTAAATTCAAAGACCCCCCTATCTTCTCATACCCGAAGTCAATCCCCCCTTTTCATTGTGGAAATCACGATTAGAAAAAAATAAAATAAAAAAGGGAAAAAAAGAAAGAAAAAGAAGGAGGAGCCCGTCGCTCCTCCGATGGGTGGCGCCACCGCGCCCCCGACGAGCGCGCCCCGTCCGCCGACCATCCCTTTCCCTCCAGCCTCCTCCCTCTCTCCTCATCAAGGCACGACATCCGAAGACGAAGACCCTCCAAGCCCAAACCCTAAAACCCCCAATCCGAGAAACCTAGCCTCCACCGGCCAATGGGGCGCCACCTCTGGCCCCTCGCCACAACATCCGATGCTCTCGACCCACTGCGCACCCCCATCCACCTCCCGCGAGCGTTGACAGCCCCCCATTTCTGAAATCAAAAACTGATGAACCCGGTGAGTATTTTAAATAATTTTTTATTTTTATTTCAGTTTTGTTTAAATAAATGTCTGATCTTTCACTTATATAAGGTTAGGAGGTTTATTTATATAAAGTTTTGATTTTTAGAAGTATAAAGATGCAATTTTTAGTTGAATAAAAATGTAATTTTTTTTTTGTAAATATAAAAATGTGATTTTTAGGTATGAAGAACCGTTATAAAAATATAATCTTAACATAAGAAAGATATGATTTTTAGTGATATAAAGGATATAATTTTTCTTGACAAGAAGAATTGATTTTTACCGATAAAAAGATTATATTTTTAAAGTATAAAGATAATATTTTTAAAATTAAAAAAGATTATATTTTTATAAGTGGGAAGTTAGAATTTTTGTAAGAAGAAAGATGAGATTTTTATTTATATAACGGCGATATTTTTATTGGATAAAGATATGATTTTAATTATATAAAAATTCAATTTTTATATATGTTGTAGCGGAATAAAAATTCGATTTTATTTATGTAATAGCAAGGTAAAAATATAATCTTTGTATGGGAAGTAGCGTTGTTTAAAATATAATTTTTAACATACCACGTGAAACAGATCTCGCTAGAAGCACGGTGAAGATTTCCTACATAGGAAAAGTCGTGGTGAATTGGTTTTGCTAGTCGGTGAGAACTTCTCACTTTAAATCTTGTTTTATAGTTAAAATATATACTAGGATGCAGACGGTGCTTAGCAGCACCTGACACCCGGCGTCCACAGACCATGGACAACTTTTATGCTTGTTTGATGTGTTGTGAAGTTGTTTGTGATGTTGACGTGAAATGGATAACAAAACATACATGTGTGAAATAAAATATTTCATCGTTAAAAATATAATTTTTAACGTATATGTGAATAAATAAATATTCATTTACAGACCAGACGGTTTGTTTGTGTACACCTATTTGAAGGATATTGATTGGGATGATAAATTTTACACATCACCCAACTGCACAAATAATATTCAGTGTTTGTGGATTGGAACCCCACACAGGTGTTGGGATGATATTTGACGTACACTAATCTCAATTGTTTAGTGGTATGTCGATCATTTGATTGATAGACTATATGAGCGTTAACTAGTTATATTTAATGCTTATGCAGTTGTGTGGTGCACTTTGGATGATGGTTGATTATTTATCGTTGCTATTATATACATGTGTTGTATGAAATCCATATAATTAACATCATATGGTAATTGATTGGGCCTCGTTCCAATTAGGAAAATAAAATATATATTCTTGTGTTGAATAAAATATAAATTCATCTGTTGAAAATATTCATGTGTTGAGTAAAATAGTTTAAATAATAAAATTTACATCTTTATCATAATTTTATAAAATAAATTAAATAACAAAAATAGTCATGTGTTGACGATACTCATGTGTTGAGAATATTCATGTGTTGAACGAAATATTTTATACAATAGAATACACATTTTTATTGTAAGTGACAATTAACAAATATTCATGTGATGAATAAAGTATATATTCACGTGTTGAAGAAAATATTCATTTTTTGAATAGTATAACGAAGTTATTGAAATATATAAAGCTATGTTGATTAGATATGCGCCATTTTGACGCAAACGATATTTATATCGATTATATTCGTTTTTGTAACGAATATAGAAAAGAAAGTGATTTCAAAATATAACGTTTTGAAAATATTATCATTTATATAGTAATGATGTGAAATATTCAATTTTGATTTGAAATTGAATATGAAGTTGAAATTGTTTTGAAGACGAATTTAAAACAAATTATAAAATACATTTGAATTGAAATCGACGATATATATATATATATATTAAATGGCCTGAATAGAACGCGCCGCGCCACGGCAGTTCGCGAATTTCGACCATTGACTTCGAATTGACGCTGCGGGAGATCCGACCGTCGGATTTTCATAAAACCGGAACCGCTGGGTTCGTATCAAAAAGAGCTTTCCAGTGAATATTATAAATTTGAAATCTAATGGTTGGATTTGGAATTATGTCCAAATCAAATTTGGAAAAGGTCGCTGTAAGTGCAGTTCGGTGGCCGTTATTGAAAACCGACTATACGGGCCTTGATAAAATTATTAAAAATATTAATAATTTATGTAAATTCAGAATATATGACTTGGAAAGAACTGGGATGAAAAATTCCACATTTGAAAGGATAAAAATATATTTTTATCGAAATGAACTAGTTTTGAACTAGAATTAAAATCCAATTATTTTTAAATAAATAAAATTGGATTTGAACTGGTTTTAAAAATAATCAGAATTTCCAATACGTGAATTGGAATGGATTTGAATCGAAATTATCTTCGGAATATTTCGATTTTGGATTTCGTGATTATACAGATATGGTGGTGGAAATTTGAAAGATATATTTATATCGTTATTTCCAATATGATATTTGTTGGTTTCAGAATTTGAAATTGAGTATGAGCCGATATATTTTCTATTCAGAGCCTTGTATTTAATATCAAATGGGATTTTGGGTTCGTCGTGAATGGTGTCTTGAATAACACTGTCCTTGAACCCAGTTTAGAAAAGAATAAATCTTTTAATTAAGATCTAGTGAAATTGTCCAATTAATTAGTATTTGATTGGAATTGAATTTAAATTGGTTTCTGGGGTTTATCGTGAGCGGTATTTTGAATAACACTTGTTCTTTAACTTGATTAACAATGGAATGTGATTATCGTGAACTGTGTTTTAGATGATGTTGGTTCTTTAACCCAGTTAAAGATAGGATATTGATTTTTGGGAAGATTAAAACTAAGTGGAGTTTTAATGAATCTTTAATTAGATTGAAATGATCGAGAATGGAGTATCACCAGTTTTGTTCCAAAGCGATAGTTAAATCTTTAATTAGATTTGAACGTGAAATGGTAATTAATATTTACTGATAACACTGTGGTGTTAGATATGGAGTATTGCCAGTTTTTCGCCATGGGATGAGTAGGTTGGGATTGGGAAATAAAATAAATGATTACTTCGGTGTGGCTCGCTAATCCCGACTAGTTTGGAAAACCTTAACACGGTTAGAAATGATATCCAAAGGCAGATTAAAGAATAAATTTAGAAGAATTTATCTTTGATAAAATTAATGGGAACCTTTCCCTAAGAGTGTGAAAATTTGAATAAAACAATATTCTGAATTGGAATGAGGCATATGTTGGGTTTGTGTAACATTTGTTTATAATATACGCGGGTTTTTCGGAAAGGCCGGATTTATACCCATTCTGAATAACCGATTCGACGATAAGTCGAAGATGAAATGGTGGTTAAAGACCAGAAGTCTTCACATCGTTTGGATGATTTTTGATGATCTTTATTGGGCTGTACACCCAAGAGGATGGAATCAGTTAGTGATCGCCCAGACGTACTTGGAGATCGATGGATATGCAAGGAAAGTGCCTCCGATTTCGTTCAGACCCAGGACGAACTTGTAAATGGACTATGTGTGTAACACCCCACTCCCGCTATGATCACTCACAAAGGGAATGCCATAACATCGGTGGAGTATTTTAGTGAATATAGAACAGAAAAATTACAACAAGACAGATATAAATAGTACTTGGAATTTTAAAACATCATCTCATAACAGCGGAAGTAAAACATGTCTGGTTACATCATAAACCCATAATAAAAGTCAAGTACAATATCCATCAAAATAAAGAAGTACATAATCCCACTCTCATACAATAGCCAAAACAAAAGAAAAGATAACTGGATAACTGGAGCTTTACATCTACCCAAGCTCCTAAAGACTGGAAAAGCAATCCGATCAAGCTCCACTACTGCTAGGATCCACCACAGGACCTGAGGGTTGGGAAAAAGATAAAAACAACAGGGTCAGACATAAGTCTGAGCGAGTCCTATAACTTTAACAATACAATCGTTAAAGTAACCAGAGAAGACATAAACTGATATACGGTAACATATAGGGATGAATGGCTACCCTAAGCAGTCAACTAAACGAAGATAAAGGATAAAGACGCATCTACCCTCCCTAAGGTAAATTACTAAACTGCACCACACCAGTCGTTCCTAACTTAAAGGTTGATCCCACCCAAGGACTTATAAAATTTACTAATTAGTACCTGCGTACCCCTAGGTGACCAAGTAGGCGCCACGGGGCCCTACAATCCACTAGGTGTACACACTACTTCCCATTCGATCGGCTCCCTAACGTAGATACCCGTGCTGGCCCCACCGTGGGATGTATCATTCCCCAATGTGGCAACCTGATGGAACTAAAGGTGCACGGCTTATATCTACTCGATGCAACAACGGCTTACCTACCAGCCCGGGCCCACTCACGCATATGAAGCCCGTTGGACTTGCGTTGCCACCGCTAACCCGTTTGCCTCTTACAGTCAAGCCCAGTATGCGTGTCCCGTCCTCGACATGGGTCGAGCCCACAAAGATACGTATGGGTTACTGGTTGAAATGGGCCTCCACAAGCTACCCACCTAAGCTTGTCCCTTTTTCTAGTATATCCCACTTAACCCTTTAATCATGTTTTAATTACATGTTCCATTTTGGTTAAGTATTCTAATCGTATTTTCTATTGCCACCCAAGGCAACCACTAGATTTTCTCATGCCACCCGAGGCACCCACTTAACCCCTCATGTCCCTCTACATGCTAATATGGTTAAGTGTTTCTTAATTAATTAATTAAGAACGTAACCTTTGTAAAGACCTCTCACATTAGACTGTCTTTTATGACCGCTGGTTAAGCCGGTTGGGTCCGGGCAGCCTTATGTCATAACAGAGTCTAACCTCGTGTCTTTACATTAATTACGTATTTAGTTTGTGCCTAAGACCTCTCACATTGGGCTAACATTTGTAGCAACTGGTTAAGCCGGTTGGGTCCGGGCAGTTTTACGCTACAACTGAGTCCAACCTCGTGTCTTAGTCAATTAATTACACCTAATTAATCACCCTCATAATTTTATATTAATTATCCCTAATTAATCAAGTTTTCTTAACATGGGTAGACCTAACTTAATAGGTAAATTCCCATGGGGTAGACCTAACTCAATAGGTAAATTCCCAACACATAGTATGGGTACACCTAACCAAATAGGCAAATTCCCATACTATGTTTATTTATTTTGTGTTATGCATAATTATATTAATTTCACACAATCTTATTAACTTATGCATTTAATTACCCCATCGTTCCCACGTAATTTCGTTCATGATATAACACATATAAAAGGTGTCAACTTGCATATGAATGAACATGTTTCAAAGGTGCCATCTTGCATATTAACAAACACATAACTTGCATATGAACTTGCATAACATGTCACATAACTTGCATATAATATGTCACATAACTTACATATTCATTTTGCATAACAAACTTGCATATTAGCTTATAGACTTGCATAATGTGTCATCATGAACTTGCATATTAATAAACATGTAACTTGCATATTTACATACATGTAACTCGCATATTACAAACATGTAACTTGCATATAAAGAAACATGTAACTTGCATATTTACATACATGTAACTTGCATATTAACAAACATGTAACTTGCATATTAACAACATGTAACTTGCATATTTACATACATGTAACTTGCATATTAACAAACATGTAACTTGCATATTTACATACATGTAACTTGCATAGCATATTACCATGAACTTGCATAACATGCATATGATTACATAGCCCACAACTTGCATATTTAGCATCATGCAAACATAACATACATCATATTAAACTTGCATAAGCTTACATACTCAACATGCATAAACATAAGATTAATGCTAACATCATATCATATGATTCAAAGCTCATTAACCCACATACAAAACCATAAATCTCATCACATCTCATCTAATTAGTTTACCAAAAGATCATCAAAGTGATAGAAACTCACAACTAGCAACTTTGAACACCAAATGAAGAAGATTAAGATGCTAAGAAGGGATTAGAAGTTGATTAGAGAGTGATTAGTATGCAACCCTCTTCATAAAATTAGTGGAGGCCATGAGAGCTAGCATTTTGCCATAGTTTAGTCACTAGGTTTAATTATGAATGAATTAGGGTAGGTTAGGGTCTTATTTATAGATTAGGCAAGTGTTTTAGGCCATAGGATTAACCCTAGATTCAATCCAAGCCATCAAAGCATGTCTTGGGGAAGAAGTCAAGTGTAGGAACCATCTAGGGCCTTTAGATTAAAGATGGACCATGAGAACCATTCAAATGCAAAATCTGCACTTGAGCGAATCGGCCCACGGGTTGACAGCCAAACACCCTGGATTAACCCCTAGTCGACCCAGCGGGCTCGGGTCGACTTCAAAAATCGGCCGGTTCGGTTATTCCCCTCTCCCAATTCGCTGTTTTGAGCATTTTTGCATATTTATTTATTAAATTTTCAATTATATATATATATATATATCAATATATATATATATATATATCTACACAACCCATTTCACTTAATTAAGTATACTTTAATTTGGGAATTTTCGTGAAACTTCGCGAGGCCATATCTTGGTCATACGGACTCCGATTTTCGAAAACTCGGACTCTATTTCGCGTATTTTTCCGAGACGAACACAATGGCATAGCCCGTTTCCCTTGATTCCCATTTTAGAATTAAATTCTGCCTCGATTTATGTTATTACAGGTTATTGAAAATACGGGTTGTTACATTCTCCCCTCCTTAAAGGATTTCGTCCCCGAAATCTTCAAGTTAGGAAGAACGTATCCTACCATCCAATCATCCATCTACTCAAAGCATCATCCACGAGCAATCATTGTCCTTACAAGATTCTAAATGCTGGATGGATATATGCAAAAGTGTGTGTATATGTACTTACCTAATGCGAAAATCAGGCGGTTACTGATACAGTAAACCTCCTTAATGCAAACCATGATAGTGCCATGCATCCAATATGTATGCGAAACCCTATTGACACATACAAATTTCTACATGCGTGCACAACCATACACAAAAATGCATCATCCATATGATAACACAGCCATGATACATCCATCAATCTAACTACCACATCCATTTATGCAATATGCAACATGAAGTGACTGAGCCGATCTAGTGCCTAATGTGTGTGTATATGCATCCACGAGCAACCACTAGCAAACAATTGCATCCATATGCATCCATCAACCATAACATGTTTCAAACACATGTTTCAACCATAGGTTTTACCCTATCTAAAGGTCATAGGTATTAGCGAGAGGATATACTAAAGATAAGATAAGTACTAGACAAGCAATAAAGGAGAAGTTAAAAGACATACTCTCAAAAAGAAATGGATACAAAGAACGCATCTTTGCTTCCGTCTCCCAAGTAGCATTGCTTTCGTCATCTCCCCATTGCACTTTAACTAGCTGAACTTCTCTGTTCCTCAACTTCCTAGTTTCTGACCCAAGGATGCGAGTAGGAGCTCGTCGAATCGTCGCATCACGCTCTACCTCTACATCTCTAAGCAAGCTCGGCTCTACCACCTCCGCGGTCTCATGTAAGCACTTCCTCAAATGTGATACATGGAATACATCATGAACACCACTAAGTCTGTCGGGCAACTCCACCCTATATGCCATCCGTCCAATCCTTTCCTTAATAGGAAACGGCCCAACAAATCTCGGTGCTAACTTCCCTACGGACCCAAAGCGAACAACATTTCTCAATGGAGATACTTTGACAAAAACCATGTCCCCAACCTCAAACTCAAGATCCGTCCTTCTCCGATCCGCATAAGATTTCTGTCTATCTTGCGCTGCTTTCATCCTTTTTCGAATTAAATCAATCTTCTCTGAAGTCTCTCTAACCATATCCGGCCCAAGCAAGATCTTATCCGTAGATTCCCACCAACATGTAGGAGATCGACAAGGCCTTCCATAAAGAGCTTCGAAAGGAGCCATACCAATACTGGACTGAAAGCTGTTATTATATGCGAACTCCACCAAAGGAAGATGTTCTTCCCATGTACCTCCAAAATCCAAGATACAAAGCCTCAAAAGATCTTCTAAGATACGGTTCACCCTCTCAGTCTGACCGTCCGTCTGAGGATGATATGCGGTGCTCAAACACAACTGAGTCCCTACCGCCTCTTGCAAACTTCTCCAAAACTCACTAGTGAAAATAGGATCTCGATCACTCACAATGCTGGATGGTACGCCATGCAATCTAACAATCTCTCTAACATAGACTGAAGCAAGCCATGGAGCGGTCCTCTTACTCTTTACGGGTATAAAATGGGCACTCTTGGTAAGTCTGTCTACCACAACCCAAATTCCCGTATTGCCCTTCCTCGATCTCGGTAACCCGTCGATGAAATCCATCGAGACACTATCCCACTTCCACTGTGGAACTTCCAATGGGTGTAGCAACCCACCGGGTTTCCTTTGCTCCACTTTAACTTGTTGGCACACTAAGCATCTAGCCACATACTCGGCCACATCTTTCTTCATACCGGCCCAGAAGAAAACTCTCTTCATGTCTTGGTACATTTTGTCTCCACCGGGATGAATAGTCATTCTTGAACGATGTGCATCATCCAAAATAGCCTTCTTCAAACCCTCATCTTGCGGTACACAAAGTCTACCGTCTCTATGCAACCATCCCTTATCATCTATGGTGTATCTACCCAAATGGCTGGACGACTCCCCTCTTATAAGCTTCTCTACCAACACAACCAACTGTGGGTCGTCTCGCTGAGCCTCGCCAATCCGTCTCAAAAGAGTAGGTCTAACCTCCAAGGATGCCAACAAACCAGGTACAAAATCAACAGAAGGTCTGAAGTCAAACAAAGAAAGAAACTCCAAGCTTCGTCGTTCCACGAACAATGGACTCAAAGATAGCCTTTTTCTACTTAAGGCGTCTGCCACCACGTTACCCTTACCAGGGGTATACGCTATCTCGAAATCATAGGATGCTAAGAACTCCATCCACCTTTGCTGTCTTAAGTTTAAATCCTTCTGAGAGAATAAGTACTTCAATGATTTATGGTCGGTGAACAACTCGAATCTCTCACCAAGAAGATAATGGCGCCAAGACTTAAGTGCGAAAACAATCGCGGCCAACTCTAGATCATGGGTAGGGTAATTCTTCTCATGCACTCTCAATTGTCTCCCTCCATAGGCTATTACCCTTCCCTCCTGCATCAAGACTGCGCCTAATCCTGTTCCACAAGCATCGGTATAAACAACAAACGGCTTACTCCCATCTGGAAGCACTAAAACTGGAGCGGTGGTCAAAGCTCTCTTTAACCGTCGGAAAGCATCATCACAATCTACATCCCACGAGAAAACCAGATTCTTTTCCGTCAAGCGGGTTAATGGGGCTGATATCTTCGCGAAGTCTTTGATGAACTTCCTATAATATCCTGCCAACCCCAAGAAACTTCTTACCTCGGTAGCATTTCTAGGAACTTTCCAATCCTGGATAGATACTATCTTTGCGGGATCCACAGCTATCCCTTCCTTAGAGACCACATGCCCTAAGAATCGCACTTCTCTTCTCCAAAAATGGCATTTAGAGAATTTAGCTTTAAGACTATGCGCTCGAAGAGTCTCCAACACTTCCTTGAGATGTAAGGCATGCTCTTCTTCATTCTTGGAAAAGACCAAGATGTCATCCACAAAAACTACTACCAACTTATTCAGATACTCTCTGAACACTCTACTCATGAGATCAACAAAGTATGCGGGGGCGTTTGTCAACCCAAATGGCATCACTAGCCACTCATAAAAACCATCCGGAGTCCGGAAAGCAGTCTTCTCTATACTGTCCTCCGCCACTCTTAACTGATGAAACCCTGTAGCTAAGTCCATCTGCGAAAATACTGACGCGCCAACCAACTGATCAAAGAGATCATCTATCCTCGGTAATGGGTGTCTATTCTTCTTCGTGAGCTTATTAAGTTCTCTATAATCCACACAAAGTCTGAGGGACCCATCCGCCTTCGTGGCAAACACTACTGGAGCTCCCCACTCCGATATACTTCGCCTTATGAACCCCTTCTCAAGCAACTCCCCTACTTGCTTATGAAGTTCTCTTCTCTCACGAGGAGCCATGTGGCGTACTGGCAAAGACACTGGTTTGGCATTATCCACCAAATAAATTCGGAAATCTATCTCCCGCTTCGGAGGCAAACCCTTTACTTCTTCAAACACATCCGGATATTCCCGGACTACTCTGACAGAACACAAACTTTCGACCGAAGCATCGAGCGATTCAAGATAACTTAGCAAAACAGATTCCATGGGATTGCAAGAGATCTCGAGAGTGTTACCCAAGCGGGTCATGAGCCTGACAACTCTCCTTTCGCAATCAAGAACGACACCATTACTGGATAACCAGTCCATGCCCAAGATCAACCCATAGCCCGTGAAGCCCAATACAAAAGCATCACATCTAAACTCAACGCTAAGTATAGAAATCTTCAAACCCAAACATATCATAGACAGATATATGGAGCCCCCAATTGGGTTTGAGACAACCAAGGGATCATCAACTAGACTGGTGTCTAAGTGCAGTGACTCAACTAACGATGATGAGATAAAAGAATGCGATGCGCCAGAGTCAAACAAAGTACGAACTGGATGATCAAACAGAAAAACCAGACTTTCAACGGAAATAGTTCTACCTCTCTGCTGAATCGGTGGAACTGAGAGAACCTGAACTTGCCCCCCTGACTGAGGTGGTGCTATAAGAGCTTGCACCTGGCCTCCTGAGGTAGACCCCGTCTTCTGCCCCTTCTTTGGGCAGTTTTTCACAAGATGCCCTGCTTCACCACAATGAAAGCAACCGGTCTTCTTCTTTTTGCGTCAATCCTTACTGAGGTGTCCTGGTGTTCCACAATTGAAGCACTTCTTCTTCGTCTTCTTTTTGTCACCATTGCCTTTTCCGCCCTTGCCTTGTTGTTGCTGTTGCGGTTTCTTCTGATCCCCCTTTTTCTCTGGTGCCTTAGAATTCTTATCATCCTCATGCATAAGTGCCATGTAGACAAGCTTCTCAAAAGTGGCCCCCATAGGAATGTGAGTCATAGCTATTCCTTGCAATGGTTCGTTCAAGCCTCTAACGAACCTCAAAGCCTTCTTCTCCGGTGTATTCACCAACTCTATGCCAAACCTTGCTAATTGATTGAATTTGTTGACATATTCTTTCACCGTGAGATTCCCTTGCTTCAAATTCAAGAACTTCTCCATAAACAGATTCTCTTCCGCCCTTGAGAGAAACTTAGCCCCAAACCTTTGCTTAAAATCTGCCCAAGAGTCAACAGGGCGTTCTCCATTAGTGACCTCCCACCAGAATGAGGCCTCTCCCTTCATTAACCAAGCCGCCAACTTGACTTTCTTTCCCTCTTCCACTTCAAAGATATCTAGCAACTCTTCCACTTCCTTAAGCCAATCTCTAGCCTCTACGAAAGTCTCTGAACCAAGAAAAGGTTTTCCTCCTATAGCCTTGAACTCCTTGCAAACCTTAGCAAAATTATCCACTCTAGGCTGAGGAGGAGGAGCGGTTGTCTCTGGTGTAGTAGCATTGGCCGGACCCGCAGCCGCGGCCCTAGCCTCTTGCAACCTCCTATACCATAGTGGTATAACTAAACCCTCCGGGATGTTAAGATCTTCAGCCATGCTGAAACGAAAGAGGAAAGATTCAAAAAGGAGATTCCGAAAGATAAAGATATGGCTATTGGGGATTATGCTTTTCTTTTTCAAAAACTTTTTCTCTTAGAAGACATGCTTTTAAAAATCCTTTCTTCGAAAATACTCTTAGAAAGTAGTTTTTCTCAAAAATTTTATCTGTTCTGGTAACCTTAAGCTCTGATACCACGTGTAACACCCCACTCCCGCTATGATCACTCACAAAGGGAATGCCATAACATCGGTGGAGTATTTTAGTGAATATAGAACAGAAAAATTACAACAAGACAGATATAAATAGTACTTGGAATTTTAAAACATCATCTCATAACAGCGGAAGTAAAACATGTCTGGTTACATCATAAACCCATAATAAAAGTCAAGTACAATATCCATCAAAATAAAGAAGTACATAATCCCACTCTCATACAATAGCCAAAACAAAAGAAAAGATAACTGGATAACTGGAGCTTTACATCTACCCAAGCTCCTAAAGACTGGAACAGCAATCCGATCAAGCTCCACTACTGCTAGGATCCACCACAGGACCTGAGGGTTGGGAAAAAGATAAAAACAACAGGGTCAGACATAAGTCTGAGCGAGTCCTATAACTTTAACAATACAATCGTTAAAGTAACCAGAGAAGACATAAACTGATATACGGTAACATATAGGGATGAATGGCTACCCTAAGCAGTCAACTAAACGAAGATAAAGGATAAAGACGCATCTACCCTCCCTAAGGTAAATTACTAAACTGCACCACACCAGTCGTTCCTAACTTAAAGGTTGATCCCACCCAAGGACTTATAAAATTTACTAATTAGTACCTGCGTACCCCTAGGTGACCAAGTAGGCGCCACGGGGCCCTACAATCCACTAGGTGTACACACTACTTCCCATTCGATCGGCTCCCTAACGTAGATACCCGTGCTGGCCCCACCGTGGGATGTATCATTCCCCAATGTGGCAACCTGATGGAACTAAAGGTGCACGGCTTATATCTACTCGATGCAACAACGGCTTACCTACCAGCCCGGGCCCACTCACGCATATGAAGCCCGTTGGACTTGCGTTGCCACCGCTAACCCGTTTGCCTCTTACAGTCAAGCCCAGTATGCGTGTCCCGTCCTCGACATGGGTCGAGCCCACAAAGATACGTATGGGTTACTGGTTGAAATGGGCCTCCACAAGCTACCCACCTAAGCTTGTCCCTTTTTCTAGTATATCCCACTTAACCCTTTAATCATGTTTTAATTACATGTTCCATTTTGGTTAAGTATTCTAATCGTATTTTCTATTGCCACCCAAGGCAACCACTAGATTTTCTCATGCCACCCGAGGCACCCACTTAACCCCTCATGTCCCTCTACATGCTAATATGGTTAAGTGTTTCTTAATTAATTAATTAAGAACGTAACCTTTGTAAAGACCTCTCACATTAGACTGTCTTTTATGACCGCTGGTTAAGCCGGTTGGGTCCGGGCAGCCTTATGTCATAACAGAGTCTAACCTCGTGTCTTTACATTAATTACGTATTTAGTTTGTGCCTAAGACCTCTCACATTGGGCTAACATTTGTAGCAACTGGTTAAGCCGGTTGGGTCCGGGCAGTTTTACGCTACAACTGAGTCCAACCTCGTGTCTTAGTCAATTAATTACACCTAATTAATCACCCTCATAATTTTATATTAATTATCCCTAATTAATCAAGTTTTCTTAACATGGGTAGACCTAACTTAATAGGTAAATTCCCATGGGGTAGACCTAACTCAATAGGTAAATTCCCAACACATAGTATGGGTACACCTAACCAAATAGGCAAATTCCCATACTATGTTTATTTATTTTGTGTTATGCATAATTATATTAATTTCACACAATCTTATTAACTTATGCATTTAATTACCCCATCGTTCCCACGTAATTTCGTTCATGATATAACACATATAAAAGGTGTCAACTTGCATATGAATGAACATGTTTCAAAGGTGCCATCTTGCATATTAACAAACACATAACTTGCATATGAACTTGCATAACATGTCACATAACTTGCATATAATATGTCACATAACTTACATATTCATTTTGCATAACAAACTTGCATATTAGCTTATAGACTTGCATAATGTGTCATCATGAACTTGCATATTAATAAACATGTAACTTGCATATTTACATACATGTAACTCGCATATTACAAACATGTAACTTGCATATAAAGAAACATGTAACTTGCATATTTACATACATGTAACTTGCATATTAACAAACATGTAACTTGCATATTAACAACATGTAACTTGCATATTTACATACATGTAACTTGCATATTAACAAACATGTAACTTGCATATTTACATACATGTAACTTGCATAGCATATTACCATGAACTTGCATAACATGCATATGATTACATAGCCCACAACTTGCATATTTAGCATCATGCAAACATAACATACATCATATTAAACTTGCATAAGCTTACATACTCAACATGCATAAACATAAGATTAATGCTAACATCATATCATATGATTCAAAGCTCATTAACCCACATACAAAACCATAAATCTCATCACATCTCATCTAATTAGTTTACCAAAAGATCATCAAAGTGATAGAAACTCACAACTAGCAACTTTGAACACCAAATGAAGAAGATTAAGATGCTAAGAAGGGATTAGAAGTTGATTAGAGAGTGATTAGTATGCAACCCTCTTCATAAAATTAGTGGAGGCCATGAGAGCTAGCATTTTGCCATAGTTTAGTCACTAGGTTTAATTATGAATGAATTAGGGTAGGTTAGGGTCTTATTTATAGATTAGGCAAGTGTTTTAGGCCATAGGATTAACCCTAGATTCAATCCAAGCCATCAAAGCATGTCTTGGGGAAGAAGTCAAGTGTAGGAACCATCTAGGGCCTTTAGATTAAAGATGGACCATGAGAACCATTCAAATGCAAAATCTGCACTTGAGCGAATCGGCCCACGGGTTGACAGCCAAACACCCTGGATTAACCCCTAGTCGACCCAGCGGGCTCGGGTCGACTTCAAAAATCGGCCGGTTCGGTTATTCCCCTCTCCCAATTCGCTGTTTTGAGCATTTTTGCATATTTATTTATTAAATTTTCAATTATATATATATATATATATATCAATATATATATATATATATATATATATATCTACACAACCCATTTCACTTAATTAAGTATACTTTAATTTGGGAATTTTCGTGAAACTTCGCGAGGCCATATCTTGGTCATACGGACTCCGATTTTCGAAAACTCGGACTCTATTTCGCGTATTTTTCCGAGACGAACACAATGGCATAGCCCGTTTCCCTTGATTCCCATTTTAGAATTAAATTCTGCCTCGATTTATGTTATTACAGGTTATTGAAAATACGGGTTGTTACAATGTGTCTGACATTGGATTTTATTCTGTGTTGATTGATCTCTATTGAATAAACATCAATTTGGCGGTGGAGAATTTATTCTCTTGCTTAACGCCATTCTCTGAAACGTACGAGCTCAGAGGTTGTATATCGATGGACATCAGCCGCATGGAGTGAATTGCCTATGTGGCATTCCTAAGTGGCAAATGATCAAGGCTTCTGTTGAAAAGCAAAGTCTTGTGGTTGATGATCAAAGCACGGCCCGTGTGGCATAGATTTGTGTATAGCGTGAATTCGCGAGCCTCACACCTCGGTATGAGTCAAAAACGGGATAATGACTGCAGGGAGATCACGACGTTTCTTTCTAGCTATGGGTGATGTCAGTGACCTACCAGCCTTGACATTTATATACTTTTTACCTGTGTGGTTGTTGGAATGCGAGGTGCCTCGAATATATGGTCGATAACTGGCACTATGTGAGCCGACGTACAGACTATTATATTGGTCCTATAGGACCGGGAAACGTGTTATCAGGAATAAGAAATCCTCAAAAGTAAGAGAGGACTGGCCCTGAAGATCCAAGGATCACTGTGTGTGGTCATGAGACATTTGCTAGAGTGTCTCGAACGGAGAGGAGCTTGCCCCTTGCCTCGACTCATGATGGAATCCAATTTCCAATACGTGACATTGCGGTTTTAATTGTAGAACCTAGTATGACGACATGATATACGGTACCCATGTCGTCTATGATTGATACTTATGATTGAAATTGTTTCAAAACACCTATACACTTATAATAGTATCAAATGATTTGTTTTAAACGTACCAAGCATGTTTGGCTGTTATAAGGGAAAACCTTATCCTCCGGCTTGCGTTGCATTGTGTGATGGGACCTGGATCTTATAATAGCTTCATTTTTCCAAAAAAGCATTGCGCTGTTTTGTTAGCACTAGTGTTCTTGGGAGGAAACCCGTTCCATGTTATACGGCGTGGTCCCTTGAATTACTCTCTTTTTAAGTAAAGTTTTAAATAACTGTTTTAGTTCTCACACTAGTCACATGACTAACCTGGAGTTTATTGTTTTAACCTAAACTCTAGGTGCCCCTATTTTCCACACGGGCAGCAAGTAGTTTTGGTTTTGCAGATTTATATTCACACGAACCTGGTTTACAGCTGGAATGATATCCGGAAAGCTTTGTATCCGTATATTCTTTTCAGTTGTGTTTTGTATTATTTTCCGCTACTATGTATTGTAATTTAAATCTTTGATATTTTTCTGTTGTATAATATAGATTGATACTCTGTATGTTCTTGTATTCTGATGGAATTGTTGTAATAAACACTGAAATGTTCTTCTGTTTGTATTCTGATTCGTCTTGTCCTCAAAGCAATCCGTGCTTTCCTTCACGGGGAAGTGTCGGGTTACTACATTTGGTATCAGAGCTTTGGTTTACAGAGATCGAGAACAAGACACATTAGAACCGAACGAAAGAATTCATCAGAGATTGGATTAGTAATATCTAATGAGAATGACTCGTTAGAGATGGGATCAGTAGTATCCTAGAACGAGTGTGAAGAGTATATTTTAAAAAATAAATAAAAACGAAAACAAATTTTGTTTTGAAATTTAAACCATTTTATATGTATTTGAATATTTTATTTGTATTGTATTTGGACAATCTAGTATACAAATATTTTGCATATATGCATCATGAACGTATATTCAAAGTTTTAATATACTGGATAGATATAGAATCACATTCTAGTCGCCCGGGGATGGTTCTGATGATCGCTATAGTACGTACATCATCAGAATTTATATTCGATTTTCGAAAGTGTGATATCTATATATTTCCATTAGATTGGTGTGAGAACCAAAACTTACTTAGGATTATTTGTTGTGATTTGGCATCAAAAACATGATTTTCTGTATATGTATAAAAATTATGAATTTGAAAAGCTAATCAACTAATTGATTAATGGTTGTGTTGTTTGATTATTGGTTTGAAATTTTGAACCATTATGCCAAATTGAACTGAATATTGAACTGTATTGAAAATTATTTGCAAATGCATGCATGGACATATATGTGTGAACAGGTCATAGCAAGGAGGTAGAGCAGAAGAATAAAATTGTTTGCCCAACAAATATGTACATGTTTACAAATTTATTGGTTTTGGATGATTTTATGAACCGATTGGCTAGCCGCTTGGCCGTTTCTTTTTGGATTGTGAGGGCCATGGGAAGCTATTTGAAATATCCCGAAGTCCCCGGTGCTGGGGAGGTTATGGCAAAAAAATTCGAAAATTTAGGGTATTAGCCAAATTTTTGAAAAATTTGAAAAGTTATTAGAAACTGAAAAGTTGAAGAACTTAAGTCGTAAATAAAATAATGGAAGTTGAGATAGTTAGTAAAACAACATTCAGCTTCGTTCCTTTTCGGGGACGAAAAGTTTTAAGTGAGGGAGATTGTAACAACCCGGAAATTCTGAGCCAATTTAAAAATTTTATTTTGGCAATTTTGATGAATTTTGAATATTTAAAATGAATTATTTTAAATAATATCGGTGATAAATTTATTTTGAATAGAATTAGAACGTATATATTTATTTTGAATCGTCGTTAGAATATAAACATTTTATTTTTAATTATAAAAGGAATTGAAAATGGCGTGGTAGTTCGTTAATTCGATTTCAAAGTTCAAATGAATGTACAGGATTCAAAATAAACCGAATTTTAGCGAAACCAAAAATATATAGGCGATATTTTTATTGGATAAAGATATGATTTTAATTATATAAAAATTCGATTTTTATATATGTAGTAGTGGAATAAAAATTCAATTTTTATTTACGTGATAGCAAGGTAAAAATATAATCTTTGTATGGGAAGTAGCGTTGTTAAAAATATAATTTTTAACATTACACGTGAAATAGATCTCGTTAGAAGCACGGTGAAGATTTCCTACATATGAAAAGTCGTGGTGAATTGGTTTAGCTAGTCGGTGAGAACTTCTCACTTTAAATCTTGTTTTCTAGTTAAAATATATACTAGGATGCAGACGGTGTTTAGTAGCACCCGACACCCGTCGTCCACAGACCATGGACGACTTGTATGCTTGTTTGATGTGTTGTGAAGTTGTTTGTGATGTTGATGTCAAATGGATAATAAAACATACATGTGTGAAATAAAATATTTTATCGTTAAAAATATAATTTTTAACGTGTATGTGAATAAATAAATATTCATTTACAAACCGGACGGTTTGTTTATGTACACCTATTTGAAGGATATTGATTGGGACGATAAATTTTACACATCGCCCAACGGCACAAATAATATTCAATGTTTGTGGATTGAAACCCCACACGGGTGTTGGGATGATATTTGACGTACACTAATCCCAATTGTTTAGTGGTATGTCGATCGTTTGATTGATAGACTGTATGAGCGTTAACTAGTTATATTTAATGCTTATGCAGTTGTGTGGTGCACTTTGGATGATGGTTGATTATTTATTGTTGCTATTATATACACGTGTTGTATGGAATCCATATAATTAACATTATATGGTAATTGATTGGGCCTCATTCCAATTGGGAAAATAAAATATATATTCATGTGTTGAATAAAATATATATTCATGTGTTGAAAATATTCATGTATTAAGTAAAATATTTTAAACAATAAAATTTACATCTTTATCATAATTTCATAAAATATATTAAATAACAAAAATAGTCATGTGATGAAGATACTCATGTGTTGAGAATATTCATGTGTTGAAATGATTCATGTGTTGAACGAAATATTCTATACAATAGAATACACATTTTTATTGTAAGTGAGAATTAATAAATATTCAAGTGTTGAATAAAGTATATATTCATGCGTTGAAGAAAATATTCATTTATCGAATATAATAACGAAGTTATTGAAATATATAAAGCCGTGTTGATTAGATATGCGCCATTTTGATGTGAACGATATTTATAACGATTATATTAGTTATTGTAATGAATATAGAAAAGAAAGTGATTTCAAAATATAACGTTTTGAAAATATTATCATTTATATAGTAATGACGTGAAATATTCAATTTTGATTTGAAATTGAATATGAACTTGAAATTGTTTTGAAGACGAATTTAAAACAAATTATAAAACAAGTTTTGAATTGAAATCGACGAAATATATATAATATGTATATATTATATATATTAAATGGCCTGAATAGAACGCGTTGCGCCGCGGCAGTTCGCGAATTTCGACCATTGACTTCGAATTGACGATGCGGGAGATCCGACCGTCGGATTCTCCTAAAACCGGAACCGTTGGGTTCGTATCGAAAAGAGCTTTCCAGTGAATATTAGAAATTTGAAATCTAACGGTTGGATTTGGAATTATGTCCAAATCAAATTTGGAAAAGGTCGTTGTAAGTGCAGTTCGGTGGCCTTATTGAAAACCGACTGTACGGGCCTTGATAAAATTATTACAAATATTAATAATTTGTGTAAAATCATAATATATGAATTGGAAAGAACTGGGATGAAAAATTCCACATTTTAAAGGATAAAAGTATATTTTTATCGAAATGAACTAGTTTTGAACTAGAATTAAAATCCAATTATTTTTAAATAAATAAAATTTGATTTGAACTGGTTTTAAAAATAATCAGAATTTCCAATACGTGAATTGGAATGGATTTGAATCGAAATAATCTTCGGAATATTTCGATGTTGGATTTCATGATTATACAGAGATGGTGGTGGAAATTTGAAAGATATATTTGTATCGTTATTTCCAATATGATATTTGTTGGTTTCAGAATTTGAAATTGAGTATAAGCCCATATATTTTCTATTCAGAGCCTTGTATTTAATGTCAAATGGGATTTTGGGTTCGTCATGAATGGTGTCTTGAATAACACTGTCCTTGAACCCAGTTTATAAAAGAATAAATCTTTTAATTAAAATTTAGTGAAATTGTCCAGTTAATTAGTATTTGATTGGAATTGAATTTAAATTGGTTTTTGGGGTTTATCGTGAGCGGTATTTTGAATAACACCTGTTCTTTAACCCGATTAACAATGGAATGTGATTTTGGGTTTATCGTGAACTGTGTTTTAGATGATGTTGGTTCTTTAACCCAGTTAAAGATAGGATATTGATTTTTGGGAAGATTAAAACTAAGTGGAGTTTTAATGAATCTTTAATTAGATTGAAATGATCGAGAATGGAGTATCACCAGTTTTGCTCCAAAGCGATAGTTAAATCTTTAATTTGATTTGAACGTGAAATGGTAATTAATATTTACCGATAACACCGTGGTGTTAGATGTGGAGTATTACCAGTTTTTCTCCATGGGATGAATAGGTTGGGATTGGGAAATAAAATAAATGATTACTTCGGTGTGGTTCACTAATCTCAACTAGTTTGGAAAACCTTAACACGGTTTGAAATGATATCCAAAGGAATATTAAAGAATAAATTTAGAAGAATTTATCTTTGATAAAATTAATGGGAACCTTTCCCTAAGAGTGTGAAAATTTGAATAAAATAATATTCTGAATTGGAATTAGGCGTATGTTGTTTTTGTGTAACATTTGTTTATTATATACGCGGGTTATTCGGAAAGGCCGGTTTTATACCCATTCCGAATAACCGATTCGACGATAAGTCGAAGATGAAGATGGTGGTTGAAGACCGGAAGTCTTCACATCGTTTGGACGATCATTGATGATCTTGATTGGGCTGTACACCCAAGAGGAGGGAATTAGTTAGTGATTGTACAGATTTGCTTGGAGATCGATGGATATGCGAGGAAAGTGCCTCATGTTTCATTCAGACCCAGGACGAACTTGTAAATGGACTGTGTGTCTGACATTGGATTTTATTCTGTGTTGATTGATCTCTATTAAGTATACATATGTTTGGCAGCAGAGAATTTATTCTCTTGCGTAACGCCCTTCTCTGAGACGTACGAGCTCAGAGGTTGTATATCGATGGACATCAGTCGCATGGAGTGAATTGCCTGTGTGGCATGCCTAAGTGGCAAATGATCAAGGCTTCTGTTGAAAAGCAAAGTCTTGTGGTTGATGATCAAAGCATGGCCTGTGTGGCATAGCTTTGTGTATAGCGTGAATTCGCGAGCCACATACCTCGGTATGAGTCAAAAATGGGATAGTGACTGAAGGGAGAGCACGACGTTTCTTTCTAGCTATGGGTGATGTCAGTGACCTACCAACCTTGACATTTATATACTTTTTACCTATGTGGTTGTTGGAATGTGAGGCTCCTCGAATATATGGTCGATAACTGGCACTATGTGAGCTGACATACAGACCATTATATAGGTCCTATAGGACTAGGAAACGTGTGTTCAGGAATAACTAATCCTCAAAAGTAAGACAGGACCAACCCTGAAGATCCAAGGATCGCTGTGTGTGGTCCTGAGACTTTTGCTAGAGTGTCTCGAACGGAGAGGAGCTTGCCCCTTGCCTCGACTCATGATGGAATCCAATTTCCAATATGTGACATTGCAGTTTTAATTGTAGAATCTAGTATGGCAACATGATATATGGTACCTATGCCGTCTATGATTGATACCTATGATTGAAATTGTTTCAAAACACCTATACACTTATAATAGTAACAAATGATTATTTTTAAATGTACCAAGCATGTTTGGCTATTATAAGGGAAAACCCTATCCTCCGGCTTGCGTTGTATTATGTGATGGGACCTGGGTCTTATAATAGCTTCATTTTTCCAAAAAGCATTGTGATGTTTTGTTATATGTACTAGTGTTCTTGGGAGGAAATCTGTTCCTTGTTATATGGCATGGTCCCTTGAATTACTCTCTTTTAAAGTAAAGTTTTAAATAACTATTTTAGTTCTCACACCAGTCACATGACTGACCTGGAGTTTATTGTTTTAACCTAAACTTTGGGTGCCCCTATTTTCCACACAGGCAGCTAGTAGTTTTAGTTTTGCATATTTATATTCACAGGAACCTGGTTTACAGCTGGAATGATATCCGGAAAGCTGTGCATCCGTATATTCTTTTCAGTTGTGTTTTGTATTATTTTCCGCTGCTATGTATTATAATTTAATTCTCTGATATTTTTCTGCTGTATAATATAGATTCATACTCTGTATATTCTTGTATTCTGATGGAATTGTTGTAATAAACAATGAAATGTTCTTCTGTTTGTGTTCTGATTCGTCTTGTCCTCAAAGCAATCCGCGCTTTCCTTCACGGGGAAGTGTCGGGTTACTACAAATGTGAAGTGCTAGAATCAAAAAGTGTTTTAATAGGCTGATTAGAAAGAGAAATTAAACCTTCCACATAAATCTTTCTACCTCTATTGGGAGCACTGATCGCAAGAGCATGCACCTGCCCTCCAGAAGTCCCTGCCTTTTACCTTGTCTGTATGATCCCTTTTTCTTCGGGCACTCTCTAGCGAAGTGTCCGACCTCTTTGCAATCAAAGCAAGTGTTCTTCCTTCTCTTACCGTCTTTGATCAAGTGTCCTTCTTTTCTCTTGTCCTTGGCATATATCTCACCTTTCTTCTGTTATTGTTGTTGCTGCTGTGTCCCCTTCTTGGGCCACACCTTCTTATTTTGCGATGTTTCCTCTGCCTTTACTTCCTTCTTCTCTCCCTTTTCTTCCTCATGCATTAGGGTCATATCGACAATCTTTTCAAAAGTGGCCCCCATTGGAATATGGGACATAGTTAACCCATGAAGGGGTTCATTCATCCCTTTAGTAAACCACAAAGCCTTTTTGTGTGCCGTATCCGCAAACTCTAACCCGAACCTTGATAGTTGGATGAATTTGTTCACAGATTCTTTCACCGTCAAGTTCCATTGCTTGAGTTTTAAGAACCTCTCCATCTGCATGCTTCTCTTGGCTTGGGAAAGAAATTTCATTTTGAACCTCCATCTAAAATCTTTCCAAGTTTCCACCGGACGTCCAGCTTGGGTGACATCCCACCAAAATGAGGCTTCGTCTTTCAGTAGTCAAGCAGCTAACTGAATCTTCCTTCTATCCTCTACTTCAAAGATTACGAACAAGTCCTCGGTCTCCTTGAGCCAATTCCGCGCTTCTACAAATGTCTCGTTCCCATGGAATGTCTTCCCTCCCATAGCACAGAAGTCATTGTAGATCTTGGCAAAGTTATCTGCTTTTGGAGGGGGGAGGAGGAATGACTAGTGCAGCTAGGGGAGAAATGTTTCCTTGGCCTTCGGCAGACGATGTGGTCTCCAAATACCTACGGAACCATCCGGGGATCATAACGCCCTCTGGGATAATAGAAATGTTTTATTCCCTAGACATGCTGAAAAGAAAAAGGAAGAGATTTAGACAATGGACCGAACGATATTACATATGGCTTTGGGAAAATATGTTTTTTTTAATACAGACTTTTATTTTTGAAAATACTTTCTTTAAAAACCTTTTTGAAAATAATTTTCAAAAACCTTAGCCAATCTGTTAACCTTTAGCTCTGATACCAAGTGTGACACCTTACATCCATTAATGTCACTCACAAAGGGAATGCATTAAGTTTTGTGAAGCGTTATAGGTAAACAGATACAGAATATTACACGACAGATATAAATAATATTGCAGCGGAAATTCAAATTTTTATTTCAAACATAAACCATACACCATGGTCCAAAATACCATAAGTCACAAAAACCATTACAATATCATAACTTCTGTCTTGTACCACCAGAGTACATAAATATAAAAAGCATAACATAATTCCCCAAGAAAAAGAGCTTAGCTATAGTAAAGATAAGAACTTGAGCCATACTTCGGAAGTAGCTCTAGCAAGATGATACTGAGTCCTGACTAAGCCTGAGTGTTCCCGCCCTGAGAACCTAGGGGGGAAACGAAAGAAAGAAGAGGAAACAAAAAGGGTCAGACAAAAAGTCTGCGAGTCTAGTTACTTTTAGCAAGTAAATAAATAAAAGTAGCATGACAGGCATATAAAGTGGATAAGAGAGATCACTACATAAATGGCAGGTGTAATAAGGTAGACATGATAAGGTGTATACGCTGCTCTAATGATTACTCTGCACTATTACTAGTATAACCAGAATGAGATGATCCCTTACACTTCAAGGTGGTAGACTTAGGCCTACGTTCAAGTGTATCCTAACTACTACCCTAATCGATCGGCTCCCTACTCCGTAGATACTCTGTGCCGGCCCCACAATAGGATGTATCACGTCCTAAAGTGACAACCCTCGCTGATATGCACAACCCCATATCTACAGGTGTCACGGTCATCTTATCCCCTTCGGCCCGACTCATGCACGTACATGGCCCGGTCGGTTTGCGCCGCCAGCACCGCCTCCACATTTGGATCTCTTACAATCAGTCAGTAAGCATACCCCTTCTCCGACCTAGTTTGTAGTTCTCTACTCGATACATACCCGGGTTACTAACTGAAACGGGTCCCACACAATATGATACAAGCTCTCCCCTTTGTCTTGTATCCCCCACTAGGTTTTCCACAGTTTATATTTACCCTAAGGGTGTCTTTAGTAATATATAACCCCAATCTTTCTACCGGTTATGCTTACCACTAGGTGTCTTTAATTACATAACCTTATCAGGCTAAGTTTGTGGGCCTATATGTAAATATTACCCACCCCCTCAGATTTACTTAACCCACCCACTGTCCAACCAATTTTTAATTAACCCTAATTTTAGTTCATAATCATACAATCCCTATGGATTAGATTAGGTTAATTAACCCAATTGATTACCATGTCCATTTATGGTTTATAATAGGCTAGACATCCCACATTAGGCCTACCACTTGTAGATGTTGGATATGCCGGTCGAGTCCGGGCAGACTTCTTCCACAAGTTGGGCCTAACCTCGTATCATAGTCCGATTCCTATTTGCATAGTTAGGCCTCTCACATTAGGTTCAACATTAGTGGCCGCTGGATATACCGGTCGGGTCCGGGCAGACTTCCACCACTAATGCGACCTAACCTTGTGCCATAAGTGCAGTTACAATTTGTAATTGTAGTCCTAGGCATTCATTATAAATTAATCAATTAATTAAACCTATACCTTTATAGGTGTTAATGCCCATATTACCCAATAATTTGAATTAGATGTCCAATGATGTTTATATTCAAATTATGCCAATATTAACCTTTTTCCCCCGTTCCCTAACTAGCATACTCACAAAATTGGTGGCATGCCTAGACTAGATAATAGCCTAGTCACAAACGATAAAAGGGAAAAATAATAGGAATATGACAAAAGTGAATGTTTTAACATAACTTGGCATAAACATAAACTAGCATGGTGATAAGGTGGACATATGAGCAAAAATCTGATGAACTTGTAGCAATTACTAGTTCTAACATAACCACTATTTTAAATCTCACAAATATCGCCCGAGATCTCCTCCGAGATCTCGTTCTGGGCTCCTTCCAAAACGAAACAACAAATATCACTCTAAATCTCCTTTCGAATATATCGCCCAAGATATTGCAACATCGAACGATATATCGACCGAGACGAAATACTGGAATATCGTCCGAGATCTTAGTTTATTTGGTTAAAATTTAAATTTGTGCCTGAACTAGAACTGTAAGTAAAAAACTCAAATCTAGCCATATCAATCTTTTCTTATTTTACATTTTGCATGTTAAATGACTGTACTGTATGTTCGTATATGTTTTACAATGCTTATTATTTTCATATTCTTCTTTTTACATACATGTTACTTATGAAATTATGTATTTTGTGGTCTATTTATGCTGGATTTTTAATGTTTTGGATCCTTTTAATGTTTCCTATCTAAAAATATTCCTGTTTTAAGCATATTATGATTTAGAGTATGAATGATCTTTCGCGAAATAAAGAATAATAAAGTTATTTTGCATTTTAATTTTAAGTTACTATGTTTTTGATATCATTCATAAAAATTATTTTGTTAAAATATCATTTTTAACTTGTCATGTATCCCGAGATTGTTTCGATATGAACTTTCAGACCCGAGACGAAAATCCGAGACAAACTCCTGAGTTAGACTCATCTCGTCCGAGATCTCCCCCGATACAATACCGAGTCTATAAAATCCCCGAGACGAAACGCGACCGATATCCGAGATTTAAAACCTTTAACATAACCATGATGTCGTAGTGAGCATAATAAGGTCTAAATTAACCATTTAGATGTCCAACTATTCAGATATAGCATAATAGGCACAAAATGATAAACTAGATCTGACTAACAATTTAAATGTCCACACAATTTAGATCCAATAGTTTAAACGTAGATCTACAGAAATAAAGTTTAAGATTCACATCATGGCATTTCATAGAAGTTACAATAGATCTGACTAGATAAAGATTTAGATCCAAATCCTAACCAATTCAGAATGTCATATAATCACAATTTACAATGGATCTGATATAATCTAGGCATACGTACAAATCCAAGTCATAGTCGTGTTGTATTTACTTTTAAATATTCAAGTCTAAAAGCAACAAGGAACTCACAGTGTTAGGATTAGAAAATAGAAGAAGAATGGATCTTGAATCTCTAAGTTTGATTTGCAAAGCTGACTTAACGGATCCAATTCAGTTCAGACACCGGCAGAGTTTGGCCTCCATGATTTCTCAATGAAGAAAACAGGAGAAATGGACACGTATTTATAGCTGCCAGCCACCCTGAAAACGACTTCCACGTCAGCCCTAGGGGTGTCGACACACCTTAAGGGGGGTCGACCCTGGTGTCGACATCCTTCTAGAGGGGTCGACCCCCTAGAGCGGGAAAACTGCCACCATTTTTTATTTTTCAAATTCGAACAGTTTTGTATAAGATTCTGACTCATCTCTGACTTATATGTATATATATAATTTTTCTGCGCATATACAAACTCAAAACACTCATAACTTCTTTACTCCGTTTTACGCAAACCAAATGTCTATCTTGACCAGAATTTCGAGACGGACGCAATGGCCACAACAAGAAAAACTGCATATAGCAACGGCAGTATCCACTTCTAATCCATCGCTATATTAGCTTTAGCGATGGATTTCCTGCATAACGATGTGGTTAGTAAAAAACATGACGGTAATTATGTCAGATTTTGCAACGGAATTTAGAATGAATTTTCCAATAGTTTTCCTTCATTTTACTAATTATATAATAAAAAAATTATTAATTTAATTTTAATTTATATATCGACTATTTACCGATGGATAAATAATTTACAATAAAATATTATTTATAAAAGGCGTTGGTAAACCCTTACTAATTGACAAGGGAATAGCAATGGATTTTAAATTATGTAAATATTTAATCTAGCATTATCTGTTTGTAATCTGTCATTGTTCCCCTTCTAATCTACAAATACATTATATATACATATATATAGACACACACACACATACATACACACACATAAATACATACATGTA
Organism: Allium sativum; assembly: GCA_030737875.1. Classification (NCBI taxonomy): domain Eukaryota; kingdom Viridiplantae; phylum Streptophyta; class Magnoliopsida; order Asparagales; family Amaryllidaceae; genus Allium; species Allium sativum. Next base: position 331,408,768 of record CM060926.1, read on the forward strand.
TATTTATCGAACTAATATCAATCGACTATGAACACTGAAATAAATAGCATATCCAAAAATATAGACAAATTTGCAGTTATGATTGATTTCTTCTTTCGGTACATTCAACTTTGACGATTGCGTATGTCTTGAATTTTTTACTACGTCCAAGCATACACTAGTAATATACTTTTAAACAAAATCAGTTTGATCGATAACCACCTAACATTACACCTAAAATCACACCTAAAATTACAAGAAACTGCTCTATTACCATCCAAAGAAGTTGCTTTTTGACTTGGGATCTTGCTTTTAAAAGAACAACAAATACAGTAGCTCTTTCATCTTGTGCTTTCGTACCTCCAACATGTAAAGTTGTTTGTCTCCCTTTTTTAGTTCCAAGTTCTTGAAATATTTGCTCTACATCACCTACGGATAAGCAGTACCATGTCAACTAAAGATAAATTTTATATTCTACAACTAGTAATATCATTTCCATATTTCAGTAGCGTAACAAGTAGTGCAACCTACAAAACTACCTTTCATTGAACTTGTATCAGAGTATTAAGCATGATAAACATGCATGAAATATAATATTGAATCACAGGGTTCATAGATCATTAATCAAAATTAAGGTCAAAGTAGGTAAGCTCATCATTTTTCCGGATGCAAATATTAATGCTGTGGTTTTTGGTTTTCTTATTCATATGATAACAGCAGCAAAATGCTGTAAAAGAAGAAAAAAATCAGAATAAGTTGTCTAATTTCTAAGAATTAGTTGTAACAGGAAACTAGAGCAATAAATCACATTTAGTAGCATGCCTTTGGATTGTATTCTGCATTTCTTGATTGGAGAGCGATAGCCTTAAGATCAAGCTCGCAGTCTTAGTTAACCATTGAAATAATATTCCTGCATATTAAGATCAAGTGGTAATTGTATTCAGTGACGAAACACAAAATTATATTAGTGATCAAATATTTTATGAAAACAACAATGTCAACAAAATTCCATTGTATTAATATAAGTTACACAAACTTCCATAAATATGCAAATTATCAAGTTAAATGAAATTACACTGGTATAGATAGAGTTTTGCAAACTAGAACAAGTTCAAGCTAATTTCTAGATAGAATGGGATGGGATGTGGAACTAAATATATGAAAGAAAAAACATACACTTAATTTTCCTATTTAGGTGTGCTTCATGAACTTTTGGATTAGTCAAACTATTTGGCATCGATGTTTAAAATTAAACACATAACACATAAAGGAATTAGACTCAGAAAATACTAAATATTGACTGCTTAATAAGAGAGAAACATTAAGCAGTCGAAGCGACTGAAACAATCTAAAGAACGAGGAGATAAAGAATCAATGAACAAATTAAAAGTCAAATCATGATGTAATTTTTCCTATAGAACATCGCTGACTAAATTTTTGTGAGAAAGAATCAAGGTTCACAATCATAATTTTACATTAATTATAACTGTATCTATATTCTATAACTAGTAATATCATTTCCATATTCCAATAGCGCATCCAGTAGCAAGCTACAAAACTACTATTCATTGAACCGACAAATCAAATTCTGCAAACATACCATTAAACAGACGAGCATTGTTTTTATTCTATCCATACCGGCATGAGCGTTTAACATGGCTATCAACAACTGAAACGGTTAGCACTACCATGGTCTACACTATCGACTAGACTATTTTTCTATAGAAAATATAAGTAACCTGAAACATGTCTAGCATTACTAGTTTAGAAGGAAAATATAAAATAAAAATAATCATACTTTCGGGGACAAAATTTTGGTTTGACCCTCTGATAAGAACTTATTGTGGAAATAGGCCTCTTTTATAACTTATTATGAAAGTAGGCATGTTTTCTATATGAATAACAGAACTTGCGCATTTCATTTCTACGCAAGAACAAATTTGTTCTTACGTAGAAATGGAATGCGCGTTATTTTTTTTAATGTTTTTAGTGCTTGCACACTCCATTTACATGCAAGAACAAATTTGTTCTTGCGAACTCTATTTTCGCGGAAGTTCATTCTGGAGGCCAAAAAGACAGAGAGTTTGTAAAAGGGTGGATGTACACGATTAAAAGTTTAGATTTGAAACATTGAACTATTTGTACTCAAGCGTGGATGGCATATAGTTTTTGCTTACATGTCGACATACAAAGAATTCGAGTAGAAAAGAAAACGTTGTAATCAGACGTAGAATACGAACATTACATTCAAACGTAGAATTCAAACATTAAATTACATGCATAAAATAGAAGGTTGAGACGTAGTCTGGACGTAAACTATAAAATATATATAGTACACTGATTAAATAAGATACATTGAAGGTTGTCTTGGATAGGGATAAAGAGTTGAAGACATTTTGTAAGCATAGAGTTTACACGAACTAATAGTGGTAGACTGGATAAATTATCACCAACGAGTGCTTGAACTCGAACCACCTCCTCTTAATTCTAGCATAATTTTTCCCGAACATCGCACTTCTTCCTGCATTTCTAGGGCATATTGAAGACCACTAGGGGACAAAGGAGGATAAATCCATTTGAAATAATCGCAGCATTGAATGTTTCCCGGGTCATACTTGTGTTCTTTGTACGAACTGCAACCAAAAATTCTTTGTCCTGCATTAGTCTCAGTTTTTGCAACAACGATTATACATTCTTCTCCACATTGACACGTCGGGTATGCGCAATTTTGCATAGTTGGAGGAACAGGATATAGGCGCTCTAGCTGGATCCCATTATGGTAGAATTTTTGACCCGCTTTTTGTTTCGAGAGAATGGAACATAAACGAGCATTCATAGTCCCTCGTACATGTTTCTGTGGTTGAGGTATTGGATCGAATTGAGTTTCAGGAACATATTCCATTGTCTCTTGTTCGACGTCAACATTGATAGATCTACTCCTTTTGAATTCTTCGCAATAGGCCACCAAAGTATCATCATCAATTTCCCGAATCTCAATGCCTATGTTTAGAAATTAAGCATTAAAACGTATAAAATGAACTATATGTGTAAAAAAAAATTAAGGAGGAAACAAAACTAATCAATATTACCTTTCGAAGTTAAAGATGATGCCATGATTGATGATGTTTCGGAGTAAGAGAAGATTGAAGATTCATTTTGAACAATTCTTGATGTAATTAGGGATTTGGAGATAGGGTTTGTTTTTTATGTAAAATTGGTTTTTAGGAAGACTGTAAGTAAATGAGGAAGAATGTTGGTGTTTGGGTGTAAATATGTGCTAGATGGCATATGAGCATTCCAAAAGTGCTCAAGAATGATTTCCTTCTTGAGCACTTTTGGAATGCTCATACGCCATTCAACTAGTACTTACACCCACCAACCTTTATTCCTCATTTACTTATCACAATCCCAAAAAATCCAAATTCCTAAATCCAAACCCTATTTCCAAATCACCAAATACTTCAAAAATCAATCACCACTACGTTAACTCTCTATTCTTTCGTCGAGCACACACCTTATTGTAATCTTCATCGGTTTGAAGGGGAAAAAAGGTAAATTTGTTAATATTACTTCTAATTACTTTGACAAATTCGAATTTGATTTTGTTTTTATTTTTGTCGATTTAATGGTGGTGTAGAATATGGAACATGTTCCAATCATCTTGTACTTTGATGGTAAATTAATAATCAATGAAGATGATAAACCTATATATGTTGGTGGAAAAAGAAAAGGATGCAAAATTAAGAAGTATTGTTTGCTCGAATCGCTCAAGAATAAAGCGTACGATGTTTCCAAAACAGACGAAAATGAGTTTGGTATAAAGCTAGTAACGAAGTGGGTAAGGGATGACGGTTCGTCCGTTATCACTGTAGACGACGATGAAGATATGGGTTCGACGTTCTCAGTTGGAATGAAAGTGATAGAGATATACGTCCTGAAATGTGATAAGATCCAAGAAGAGCAACTAGAACATCAAGTGGATTACACCTTACCTGATGATAACTTACCGGAGGAAACTTTTCAGGAGACCATTTCGATTGAGTCTCAAACAACAGTTTTGTTAGTATATGGATTAATTTTTGGAGATTATATTTGCCAACAAAAATTGCATGTTTTGGATATGGAGGTATTTGGACAAGAATGTGTTGACAAAAGTCCACGAGTTGGGTTGATATTTCAATCCAAACAAGATCTTATTGAGCAGCTAAGTGAATGGGCCATTAAATGTTCGGTTTCTTATCGAGTAGTCAAATCTCGTTCTCATGACTATACAGTGCGCTGTGACGTAGATGAGAAATGCCCTTGGCTTTTACATGCTCATCTGTCGACTAAGATATCTCAAAATTTCTGGAAAATTAAGACATATGGAGGTGATCACATGTGTCTTAACCCAACAATCAACTCAAATCACTGTCAAGCTACGGCTAAGTTTAGTTGTAGTAGAGCACTACCGCTTGTTAAATCCGAGATGAATATGACAGCGAAAACGGTGCAGGAAACGATGTCAAACATGTTTCATATTAAAGTTACTTATTCGAAGGCTTGGCAGGGATTAACCAAAGCTTTAGGCTTAATATACGGAGATTAGGATACATCATGCGCCGAGTTACCTAAATATCCTCAAGCAGTGAAGAATACCGATCCGGGAACTGTATACGAAACAACGAACTATCTTAGAGGGCACATTTTTGGCACTTGGGCCATCCGTTGAAGGTTTCACACATTGTTGTCCACTACTTTCCATTGATGGAACGCATTTGTATGGAAAATATTTAGGTACACTACTTGTTGCCACTGGTGTGGATGCTAACCAAGGTCTCTATCCTTTGGCATTTGCTATTGTTGGAACCGAATCATGGAATACGTGGAAGTGGTTTATAAGTTCTATATGGAAGCATATTCCCTCTCTACATACAAGAACCATTACGTTTGTTTCAAACAGAATGAAAGGAATTCCACGTGCATTAATAGACGGTTGGCCTGCTCATCACCATCACCGTTTTTGTATTAGGCATAATAAAGCAAATTAAAAAAAAAGGATTCGGATCTGACGAAATTCAAAATTTTGCTACATGCTACAACAACAACCTCTGAAGTTGTTAAATACAATGACTATCGAAAGCATCTAAAGTTGATATGTCCTGTAGCCGATGCGTGGATCGACACAAGTTTGAAAGACCAAGAAGAAAGTTGGACGCTATGTCGGGATGGTGGCATGAGATTCAACATGATGACGACCAATGTGTCAGAAAGTTTCAATGGTGTTTTGAAGGGAACAAGGAACTTACCCATACGATCATTAGTTGCACAAATGTTTCATTGTATCAATCATTACTTCTACAAGCATCGTACCTAGGCGAGTGTGTTGACGACTCCCTTGACGCCAAAGTGGGAAGCAACAACTAAAACACGCATGGAAGCCTCGAGACATTTGAATATCGAACGTTATAACACTACAAAGTGGGGAGTAAAAGATTCTCAAATGCATTGCTATACGGTTATAGTCGGAGAAAACGAAGTTTCTTGTTCTTGCAATATGCCAACACTAGAACATTTCCCTTGTCCACATGTTTTAGCAGCTTGTTCTAGGGGTTCTGGATGGGCTAACCGAAGGAATGATGATTTCATTTCACCATGGAATACAACCGCCAAGTATGCCGCTTCGTACTTTACTACGTTTCATCCAGTTCCGGATAGTTGGTATTGGACAGCGTATGAAGGCCCGGACATTAAACCACCACCGGTGCGTAGAAACTCAGTACGACCAAAATCTACACAAATCAAAAGATCTATGGACCAACCAAATAGTAACCGACAAAATAGGTGTGGTAAATGTGGGGTTTAGGCCATAAAAGAAGATCGTGCACTCGATGATGATGGTTTAAGTTGAGTGTTTATTAGCTTGTGTTTCGATGTATTTCGTTGAAATTTAAATTCGAATCCTATGTATGCTTATTTATGTTTTAATGTTGATTTGTTTGAGTTCAATTTCAGATTCTATGTTGCACTTATTTGTTTGCATTTAATTTGTTTGCATTTAATTTGTTTGCATTCAATTTGTTCAATTCTATGTATGTTGATGGTTTGTTCGATTCTATGTATGGTTAGTTATGTTTTAAACTTGTTTGTTTGGAAGCATAATGAAGCATAATGATTGTTTCAAAACAGTATTGGGTTTTTTATGCAACCTAAGAAGCATAGCAGCTCTCTGTCTTTTGTAGGCCAAAAATGGCCTTGCGCGTTCCATTTGTGCACGTGAACATAATTGTTCACGCGCGCAAATGGAATGCACAAGGCCATTTTTGGCCTACAAAAGATAGAGAGCTGCTACAAAGCTTCAGGTTGCATACAAAACCCAATACTATTTTCAAACAATCATTATGCTTCCAAACAAACAAGTTTTCAACCAAATAATAGTTCAACAAACTTGAAAATACCCATAATGTTTTCAAACAAATATTAGTTAGCATACATGACAATACCCATAATGTTTTCAACATATATGAAAATACCATTTATAGTTCAACAAATATGGACATACCCATAATGCTAACTAAACATGACCGACAAAACTACATCAAAGTATGCATAAACACTAAATATTTGACAACTCCCTAGCCTTTAAGTCTTCACACTTGTAGCGGCGTGCCCATCTTCTTCCTTGTTCTTGTTCCTGTATAATGTTGCGTTATCGGCGGTGGATGAGTAGCTTGAAGATGTTCTAGAGTCTCGGATGGTCCGGGCTTAGATGACAGTGCGATTTGTTGACTTTCCAAGGGTGTTTGCGATGGACCAACAAAAATATCCTCTTGTATACCACTCCTAGAGCCTCTTATGTACCCAAAAATCTGTGAAACCGATTCCCAACTTGGCCATTCATCTGTCCTTATGTTCAAAAGCTCTTACACATTGTCATGTGTACCTTCTTCCTCTACTTCACGTTGACCTTCATCCTCTTGTTCGAGCCCGGGTTCCGAACCTGAAATAGGAGGTGGTGGTGGCGGGAATGTGGGAGGAGGCGCGGGGGGCGGGAGGGGGGGGGGGTAGATTAGGTCGACGCAACTTATTTCGGCCTAAGAGTGTATCCAAGAAATTCCTCATTCCTACACATTTCACTTTAACCTGCTCAGGCTTATATCGACTTTGCTCTATATCCTCCATCATATCTATAGCATAGTAAATACCACTAACGATATCACGTTCCAATGGCGCCCGAGGTATATATGGAGCTAAAAGTGAAGAAGATTCCCTCAATACAAAACGGCGAGTAATCTGCCAATACCAATACTCGTACTCGGCCAACGTAATTGGTGGTGTTCTCTCAACAATCACATTATCCTCCCTAGTGTTCCAACGATGAACAATTTGAATTATGAGCTCGCCCCAATTCCCTGGATTCTCAGGCACTTGATCAACCAGATCGGGTATATGTTGAAAAGCATAATCGAACTGCCTCATTACTCGGTCCGGACAATGATTCTAAATGCATACAAAAAAAAGCCAAGTCCTACACAATATAATCTTACACCGTTCCGGAATATTATTCCGAAAATCTAAATCGTAAGGATTCCATGTAACACTCTCAGCCGGCATCAAATCTAATTCATTCCTATAAAATATGACATTTCTCGAAGTACGAGCCCAATTTTTAGCAACATTCCACCTGCAAAACAAAGTAACGATGCTAAGTAAATAAAATTAATAAATTTTGAATGTACTACATTTTAATCAACATTACCTGCGACCGTAATGAAGAAATATTGTCGTATTGTCTTGGATGTGAACATTTGGTCGACCAATTGCCAAGTCGGTCTACGACCATAACTAACGATATATGAAATTTAAATAGAAATAAGGAATTAGTCTAAACAAGTTATGTTAATATTAAATAGAAAAGATATACCTACAGTAAAGTCATGCAACCAGCTATAGAATTATATTTCCTTAACGCGACAGCTGATAACTCGCTATACAAATTAGCAAGCGCAGCACTCCCCCAAGCGTAGTAACCAAACTGTTGGAAATCTCTTAAAAATGTCTAGTACCTTAAATTACATCTCCCTTTCGAATGAGTGACAAAAAGACGGGAATTTAGAATGTAAAATTACGGCACGTGCTGGATGCTCTATCTCCACTTGTGTTGCATGTTCATGAAGAGGACCCCCATATGCTCGTCTAAACCAATTCATATTTATTTCATATCTCCCTATGAATTGGTTTTCGGGAACAACTACACCCAAAAGCTCGTGACATAACTCACCGTATTCGGTATGTGAATCATCAAACAGAATAGGACGACCAAGGTGGGAATACAAAGTATTTTCTCGACGTCAAGCATAGTAATAGTCATTTCTCCCACTCTAAAATGGAAGGTATTAGTTTCCGGACGCCATCGGTCACACAATGTCGTGATAAGTCCGTGATCCAATCTAATGTAATCTATCTGGAGAACTTGCCAATTTTGATCTATTCGAAGATAATTTTCAAGTCGAGGATCTTTACATTCAATGAGTTTTAACTTACTTGAATGATCGGTGGACTTAACTTTTTCAAGATCCTACGCATACAAATGTGAATGCATGATATTTAAATTATGAAAATACAAGACAATAACAAATGAAGTAACAATTTTATAAGGGTGTGCAAATATACCTCCATTAGCTCTTGGTTGTTACTTCGGTGTTCAAGTTGTCGGTAGAGCACACTAGGATCAACCGGTCCAGGCACTAATGCATTTCCTACAACATGGTCGTACAACATTAAAACTCATACAAATTGAAAGCATAATACTAATTGAAATGGAATTGCTAAACTAATTGAAAGCATAGAACACCCTAGTTCTATTTGAAAAGGAATTGCTAAACTAATTGAACTGGAATTGATGAACTAATTGAAAGCATAGAACTAGTGATTAGAAAACCAAGTTTAAAGCCATGCTAAGTACCTCTACTTTGCGAAGATGTTGAAGCTTCCGCCATTTTATATGAATTTGCTGAAGAAAAGAGGAAAATTAGATGTTTGGGAGTAGATTATCGTTGTAGAATAGGATTTGGGTATTTAGGGTTTTTTGAGCCTTTCCCAATTGAAAGAGAAATGATTCATGAGGAAATGTGGCTGCATCCCCACTTAATGTTCGTAGCAGCTCACTGTTTTTTAATGGCCAAGATTGAACTCGCGCATTCCATTTATGCGCAAGAACAAAATTGTTCTTGCGCATAAATGGAGTGCGCAAGCACTAAAAACATAAAAAATTAATGCGCATTCCATTTCTGCACAAGAACGAATTTGTTCTTGCGCAGAAATGAAATGCGCGAGTTCTGTTATTCATATGGAAAACAGGCTTACTTTCATAATAAGTTACGAAAGAGGCATATTTCCACAATAAATTCTTATCCGAGAGCCAAACCAAAAATTTGTCCTACTTATAGAATTTTCATGTTAAACTGATCAATTGAATGAACTACCATGAAAAAAATCACCACAAAAAAACAGCTTAAAAAGAAGGGTAAATCATTTTTTTTCCTCTTACCACTGTTGGCTTTTTCTGAACTCGGTAAGAACATGATATATGTTCTCAAATGCAGCGTATGTCTCATCTCTCACGTGGACCGCGATAAGCACTCGTTAATTTTAAATACAAGAAATTACTTGTAAATTTGTATACATGTGCATGTATGTGTGTGTATATGTATCGGGGGGGTGTGTGTGTGTGTTTTTGTATGTATGTGCGTGTGCATGAAAAACATTTTACCTTGGCTTCTGTGAGAACTATTTTACCAGAAACAAATATGAGAAGCACAACTTGGGTTGTTTCATACGATATACCAGACCGGGGAAGAGCTCTGGTTCATACTGTCACCAGCAAACAAAAAATCAATCTTTGTTTTGATTCTACTTCAACTCAAAATCCCGCATAGAAATACAAATTTATGACATGCATACATCCATTAAACAACAGCTATAGTTTTCCATTGCCAGGTGGAAATAATCATGAGAAATTACTCTCAGTCATCATTATATATATAATTTTAGTATTATGGCCTTACACTGGAATCCTCCTTGACAAATGTTTTGTGAAAGTGTTATAATTTGTAGTTTGTGGGGAAAAAAGTCCTATAATTTGTGGTAGACAACATTTTGGTTATACAACTAGACTAACCTTAAATATCATGCTAATTACTTGGAAGATCAAAAACGTAAATGGTAAAGGATTGATAAAATCTTACACTGGAGAAAGCACCATGGGAATAGGCAAGATGATCTAGTCCGATGGGAAACTTGACATCAGAAGAACCCACAATATTTTTGATCTTGAAATCTTGAAACCGCAGCACGTGTAAATGCCAGGTAAGTGAATATTGCAGCAGGGCTCACACAGCTGGCACCCAGAATACAAAAAGAATTACCTTACATTGAGCAAGAAATCTAAGCTTTTGAATGATACGTGCATACTATAAGGTAAGTGCGTCATATACGATAGTAAATCTTATGCCCAAAAAGTTAATTAAGATTCAACCGAGCATGAAATTAATAGGCAAGCAATACCCAGTACCTTTCGAGCTGCAAGTTTTGATTGTTGTTCACTCTTTTCCCAAGTGCAGACCTATCTATCAGTTGTTAAGCTTAGTAATAAAGCATTGGCAGGTAAATAAAACTGAAAGCAACATGGAATAAGTCACTAAGCACTATTTTCTGTATTTGATTGGCACATCATCCGGTGCTAGTAAGCATTGGAAGTTACACTTGTAAATGATGCAGAGAAAGATGAACCATTTCTTAAGGATTTCATGGTAAAAAAAGGCAGAGAAGGGAAAATTTTATTTTATTTTGAAGGAAAATAAATTAGGGAGTGGTGGTGAAGGTCGCATAGGAAGGGGAATTGCATGGCTTTAATCTATAGTAAAAGAAAGCTTCAATCTCACTGTCCTTTTACCATGATAATGATGCAGATAAACAAGATAATGTTTATGGAAAGATAAATTTACAAACTGCTATAATAATACTAATAGCTAATAATAATAATAAATTAGTCGTTAATGTGGAAATCTAAACATAACATTTATGTTGCAACAATCTACGATAACGAAATCATCATTGCCGTCATCTACCTAAAACACAAGTTTCTCGAATGAGCAGGGATGGCAAAGTGGCTAGAAGTCATAAATTAATGGAGACACGTCTCCAAAACATGCTCACTAGATGAAATACCCACATAAGTTAAATCCAGCAAGACATGAGAAAAATCTCATGGTAGCTGCACATGAGTTCCATTTTACTATTTGCCCATAAAGTAAAATATCTAAATAATTAATGTAGATTAGAGACGTCAAACGCTAACTAAAGTACAATATACAAATGAAACGAAAGCAGGGCCTGTGATGAAGAATGAAATGAGTGATATCACACACATACACACACACATACACATGCACGTGCCTGTATTTGTGTCTGTCATCAGGCAAATGTACAAGAAAAACGATAGATTTCTAAAACAATAGTTAACGACATGGTGTGGATCGATGAAAATTAGGGCAATTTGAGAAGTGCGAAAGGTTAGATCTGAAGTTGAATAGTAGGTGCGGTTTTGAATTCACCAGGCACAAATAGGGTGAAAGAGAGAAGGACAGAAAGTAAGTGAATCGATTTAAGAGGATGAGGAGGAGTGCGATCGAAGAAAGTGCGGAGAAGAAGAAGCGGAGCTTTACTTTACTTGTTGATGGAAGTAACAAAATGAATTTCAAATCTCAGTAGAGCATATCTCAACTTCGGCAGTGGATCAAACTTCACAATAGCAACACGGTAGTCAACGAATTCTAGATCTGAAATGAAGTACAATTTCTGACAATGGCGGCTACCCTTGTTTAGCAACGACAAGAAGGAAATCAGTGGTCACGATTTCTGGTTTGCAAGAAGATAAACCTTGTGGAATTAAGAATTTTGGTAGGTTAATTTTTCAATTGAAAAAGTTTCGATGAAGATGAGCTTTGTTTCACTGAAGAAATAGAAAGGGAGGAGAAGAATTTGGGATAAAGTGGAAAAGGTCATGTGAATTACAAAACAAGGTACAACACAGGGATCCGAACTGAATTTTTGAAGCCTTTCTGATCGTTGAATTAAATAATTTTGAACCGTTATGAATGGGACTGATCCATATATGCAAATTTGTGCTTTCTTGTATATATGCATCCTTACCCTTCAAAAAATTGACTTTTATTTAAAATATTAAATACAATTACATATTATCAAATCAGAAATAATAAACGCTATTTTTTAACAATTAAATATTAAATATCGATTGGTTATTAGTTATTGAATGTTAACCACAATTATTAAGTATTAATTATTTAACGATAATTTAACTATTAAAATTTTTGTGTTTTAATTCTATTTCACATTGTAATTCGATGGAAATTTAAAATTTTGTTTTTGTTTTTTCTGAGTTATTCTAAATTTATCACAAAATTTTCAAACTTTATTAAAATATTACTTTATATCATTAATATAATGATAACTGTTAATTTTATTTTTTTTTATTATTAACTATTAATTATTAATTATATTTAATTATTAAAATATTACTTATTAATTATATTTAATTATTATTTCTTTAAAAATAATCTTTTAATAAGTTACCAATTATTAGTTATTAATTATTACAAGATTTATTAATTATTAACTATATATATTTATTATTTTGTTTAATTAATAAATATTAACTATAATTTACTAATTATTAATAATTAATTAATCAATGGTAGATATTGAACTTTATTTACTATTAATAGTAATTGTTTATTTTTGTGATTATTAATTATATATTAATCTATTTTATTAATTATTATTACCTCTTATTTATATTTTATAATAATTAATAATTAATCAATACTAAATATTAAATATTATTTAATTTTGATAGCAATTATTTATTATTTATTATTAATTTATTATTAACATTAATTATTTAAAATTTATATTTACTTATTAATTAATAAGTAAAAACAAGGATGTAAAACATTTTATAAATAATAAATATAAAGTCCTTTTCAAATCTCTTGAAAAACTTCTGTAAAAATAGCATCAAAATTTTGACAATGGTAAACAACCTCTATCTGCAATAGAATTTAGCGTTAAATTCTTTATGACCGTAAAGTGCTACAATTTCCAAAGACTTAGCGATGAATATTTGATTCGACGGTAATAATTTAAAATATGTTGACATATAAAATCCAAAAAATTATCCCTTAAAAAGTCCACAAAAACCCGTCTCTAATTTGCAATGGAATTTTCCGCTACTAAAAATCTGCCGCTATATACAGCTTTTCTTGTAGTGGGCGCAGTCCGTTTTCCTTAATTCTGAATATTAAATTAATTATTATTTAATTTACCCTCTTTTAGTGTCGTTAAAAATTCGGGGTGTTACACAGCGCGAGTCTTTTGACAGCTAAATCTTGACGGGCAATCCTTGTGCTGACGACAGAGCATGTTATTGAAACGACCCAAACTCGTTCTTACGGGAAAGCCCGGATTGAGTTGAGAACACGACAAATCAGAACATAAACAATGGAACATTTCATTGCTTATTACAACAATTACATCAGAGTACAAGAATATAACAGAGTATGAATAAATAATACACATCAAAAAAATACCAAAGATTACAATTACATTACATATTAGTGGAAAAATAATACATAACAAAATTGAAAGAGATACATGGATAAAAAGTTTTCCGAATATAGCTCCAGCTGTAAAGCAGAATCCTGTAATATAGAGATCTGCAAAAACCAAAACTACTGACTGGCCGTATGGAAAATATGAGAATCCAAAGTTTAGGTAGAAACAATAAAATCCAAGTCAGTCATGGGACCACTGTTTCAAATCTCGCAAATATCGCCCGAGATCTCCTCCGAGGTCTCGTTTTGGGCTCCTTCCAAAATGAAAAAACAAATATCACTCTAAATCTCCTTTCGAATATATTGCTCGAGATATTGCAATATCGAACGATATATCGACCGAGACGAAATACTGGAATATCATCCGAGATTTTAGTTTTTTTGGTTAAAATTTAAATGTGCCTGAACTAGAACTACATTTAAAAAACTAAAATATAGCCATATCAATCTTTTGTTATTTTACGTTCTGCATGTTAAATTACTATATTGTATGTTCGTATATGTTTTACAATACTTATGATTTTCATATTCGTCTTTTTACATACATGTTACTTATGAAATTATGTATTTTATGATCTATTTATGCTGAATTTTTTAATGTTTTGGATCCTTTTAATGTTTCCTGACTAACAATATTCCTGTTTTAAGCAAATTACGATTTAGAGTATGGATGATCTTTCGCAAAATAAAGAATAATAAAGTTATTTTGGATTTTAAGTTTAAGTTACTATGTTTTTGATAGCATTCATAAAAATCATTTTGTTAAAATATCATTTTTTAATATATCATGTACCCCGAGATTGTTCCGATATGAACTTTCAGACCCGAGATGAAAATCCAAGACGAACTCCCGAGTTAGACTCATCTCGTCCGAGATCTTCCCCGATACTAGACCAAGTCAATAAAATTCCTGAGACGAAACGCGACTGATATCCGAGATTTAAAACCTTGCATGGGACTGGTGTGAGAACTAAAAACAGTTAACAAATCTTTACTTTAAAATAGAATAAATCAAAGGACCACGCCGTATAACACTACGGAGCAACACTGCATCCTGCAATGCTGATCCTCCCTTACTTTTGAAGATTAATTATTCTTGAATACACATTTCCCGGTCCTTTCGGACCTATCTCTGAGCCCCGAAGTGACTCAATATCCGAGACACCTCGCAATCCATTATCCACATAGGTAAAAATAAATAAATAAATGTCTGGGCTCCATACCATGACACCACCCATAGCTAGAAGGAAACGTCATGCACTCACTGCGTCCCTTATCCTGTTTTGACTCATACCGAGGTGTGAAGCTCGCGAATTAACGCTATACACAAAGCTATGCTACTTAAAGCCATGCTTTGATCATCAACCACAAGACTTTGCTTTTCAACAGAAGCCTTGATCACTACATCTTTGCATGCCACACTGACAATACATGCCATGCGAATGATATCCATCAATATATAACCTCTAAGCTCGTACGTCTCAGAGAAGGCTGTTAAGCAAGAGAATAAATTCTCCGCCACCAAACAGATATATATTTAATAGAAATCAATCAACATAGAATAAAATCCTATGTCAGGCACACATCCATTTACTAGTTCGTTCTGGGTCTGAACGAAACCGGAGGCACCTTATTCCTCATTCCATATGTCCAATACAGGAGAGAGGTCCTCGCATATCCAGTCAATCTCCAAGTATGTCTGGACGATCACCATTTATTACCTTTTCCTGGGAGTACATCCCAATCAAGACATCAGTAGTCATCCAAACGATGTGAAGATCTCCGGTCTTCAAAAACCGTCTTCATCGTCGACTTATCGCCGAATCAATTATTTAGAATGGGCATAAACCCGGTCTTTCCGAATAACTCGCATATTTTATAATCAAGTGCTATAAAAACACAACATACGCCTCATTCCAATTCAAAATATTCTTTTCATAATTTAAACCAAATTAAGGTTTTCCAAACTAGTCGGGATTAATGAAATTTACCAAAGTAATCATTTATTTATTTCCCAATCCCAACCAATTCATTACATGAAGCAAAACTGGCAATACTCCATATCTAACACCACAGTGTTATTGATAAAATTAATTACCATTTCGTGTTCAAATCTAATTAAAGATTTAACTATTGCTTGGAGCAAAATTGGTGGTACTCCATTCTCGATCATTTCTCAAATTTGATAATTTAAATTATCTCATTCACATTTCAATCTCATTAAAGATTCATTAAAACTTCACTTAGTTTTAATCTTCCAACAACCATTATTTAATGATTGTTTAATTTTGGGAAATCAAACATGCCGCATCAACAATCTACACCGTACCATTGATTTCTGCCGATATATAACCTCTAAGCTCATACGTCTCAAAGAAGGGTGTTAAGCAAGAGAATAAATCCTTCGCCACCAAACAGATATATATTTAGCAGAGATCAACAATACAGTTCGAAATATAATGTTAGACATATAATCCTGTCTTTAACTAGTTTAAAGAACCAATGTCATTTAAAACATCATTCATGATAAACCCAAAATCCAATTTAATATTAAATACAAGGCTCTGAATAGAAATTATATTGGCCTATATTCAATATCAAATTCTGAAACTAACGGATATTGTATTGGGAATAACGATTTCTGTATCTTCCAAATTCCCATAACAATATCCGTATAACAACAGAATCCAATATCGAAATATTTCAAAGATTATTTCCATTCCAATTTATTCATTGGAAAATTTTGGCTATTTTTAAAGCCATTCGAAATTCAATTTATTTCTTTAAAAATATTGGATTATTATTCTAGTTAATAACTAGTTCATTATGATAAAAATGTATTTTTACCTTTACAAAATTGGAAATTTTCATCCAAATTCTTTCCAAATCATTTATTATGATTTTACAAAGATAATTAATATTTTTAATAATTTTATCAAGGCTCGTACAGTGGGTTTCCAGTAACGGCCACTGAACTGCATTCATAGCGAACCTTCCCAAATTTGATTTGGACATAATTACAAATCCAACTGTTAGATTTCAAATCTCTTATATTCATTGGAAAGCTCTTTCTGATACGAGCCCAACGGTTCTAGTTTCAGGAGAATCCGACGGTCGGATCTCCCGTAATGTCAATTCGAAGTCAATGGTCGAAATTCGCGAACGGTCGCAATGCGGTGCGTTCTAGTTAAGCCATTAATATACATACATATATATATATATATAATATTTCATTCAAAACATATTTTATAAATTAGTTTCAAAAAAGATTCCTACTTTCACTTCAATTTTAAATCAAAATTTAATACCCTTTATCATTATAATATTTAAATGATAATATTTTCAAAATATCAGATTTTTAAATCTTTTCCTTTTTGATATTCATTATAAAAATGAATAAAATCGATATAAATATCGTTTGCGTTAAAATGACGCAAATCTAATCAATATGGCTTCACATATTTCAATATTTTCGTGCCCACCTAAAATCGGACATCAAATTCACATTTCAATCCTTTACTGAATATTATTGTAAAATATTCGTTATTTTAAAATACTCATTATTCCGGAATTGGAATAAGACACAATCAATTACCATATAATGTTATTTATATGGATTTCATACAACACATGTACACAACAACAATGATAAATAATAATCCATCATCAAGAGAGCATTACACAACTGCATAAGCATTAAATATAAATAATTAACGCTTACAATAGTCTGTAAACCAATTGATTGACATACAACAAAACAATTGGGATTAGTGTACGTCAAATATCATCCGAATACCCGTGTGGGGTTTCAACCAACAAATACTGAATATTAATTTTGCAGTTGGGAAGTGTGAAAAATTTATCGTCCCAATCAATGTCAGTTAAATGGGAGTAAATAAACAAATCGTCCGATTTGTAAATGAATATTTATTTCCATTTCAGGAGAATTTTATGCCATTCATTTATACGTTAAAAATTATATTTTTAACAGTAGAATATTTATTTCAACACATAAATATTTTAGATAGTTCATATACACATTAAAATTTTTATTTTTAATGAATAATATTTGTTTCAGAAAATTTCGGCATTATAATGGCGCGATATTAGAACCGAAGTAATGTCTAACATTATCCCTCTCCTGATATTGGCTCGCGCCATACACAATAATCACAACCAATTCAAACAATCCCACAATCAATTCACAATCAATTTTACAACTACAATCCAAATTTCCATAATACAATCCAAATAAACTACTATGTTTTGTACAGTAAATAGTGTCGGGGGCTACTGAGCCCCGTCTGCAACCTAGAATACATTTAACTGTAAAATAATTTGAGTGAGAAAGTGTTCACCTTTGGTTTCCACTCCGTCAGTCTTTAATCGACGGTTCTGGTACCGTTTGGATTTGAATTTGCCCCAAATTCAAACAAGCTCGAAATTGGACCCAGTCAGTTTTGTTGCGAAGCTCTCGACTCCACGATCGCAAGGATCCAGTTTCATGCAATTAAGACATCGTGACACAAAGTTACTTACGTTTAAAGTTTGAACAAATTAAAATAAAAATTAAATAAATTTAACCTCTTAGACATCGTTCAATAGCCGTTCAACGTTGGCCATCGCCTGTTGCCGCCGCCTAGGGCCACAGCACGCTAGATCGACTTTCGCCGCCGCTACCCTTATGCGAGGTGCGCCTCCTCCACCAGCCGCTCGACCCAATTCAACGTCGTCGATCCAAAAACCCGGAAACCCCCAAATCCCATTCAACTGAAAATGCTATGCCACCATACGTTTGCGCACCACCCCCGACCTCTGCGCCTCACCACCCTGAACCACTTTGCTTCAGACACCCAAACCCAGTTCATCGTCGTTTGGCCGGAATTTGGACAAAACAGTTTTGAGTGTGACCCAAAACCGTTGCTCCGTTCATCTTGATTTTCCGGCCACCACGGCCATTTTCAGGTCGACCACCTAAAGAAAAACTCGCAGCACTTACTCTCCTCTACCATTGTCCCTTTGGTGCCACTATCAAATACTCAACGGTTTGCCCACAATCCTCCAAAAATCTAAACTCCTTTTCTGGAGTTGACCATCGATTTGTCCCAATCTGTGCAACGATAGGTGCTGAGATTTTTATGGTAGATAGAGATCATCTTAATCTACAATACCTAGAAACCTTTTTGGATAATTGTTTACGAATTGAAAGATATAATTTATTTTATGTGCGGGGGCTTTCTCGCAAAATTACAAGAGAGCAGGAGAGAGGGGCTGCTGCCAAATTTTTGAGGGAGATGAGAAGTGAGGGTTTATGGAAAGAAAAGATATTATATAGTGAAGGGTTTACTATTCAATTAATTTCTTAGTTCATGCTCTCTCCAATCGACATTTATCGATGCCATGGCCACAGTTGAACATCGTTGGCGATGAAAATTGACATGCTGCTATGTCTTGACGATACGGTCCCAACAAAACTGGTGTCGTCAAATTCCGAGTCCGTTTGCTCAAAAAGCTCCGTTTCTGGCTTAAATGGCTGATCGGTTCACAATTTATTGTGCACGACCACATACTAGCTCCAAAAATTACAAAATTTGGAATTCTCGCTATGTTTTTTAAACACGGTTTCAACAAAACTAATTTCGTCAAGTTTGGAGACCATTTGAAAAATTGCCTTTTTAATATGTCGATTAAATTCAAATTTAAATTGAAAACACATTTAAATTTACTGTGCTCATATATTAATTCCAAAAATTACGAAAATTGGAATCTAGCTATGATTTGACATTCCAGATCCAAAAAAATTGGTTTTGTCAAAAACGGAGTTCGTTTGCAAAATGGCTATTTTTAAGGGCTATATATTATATTAAAATATATATAAATTCCATAGCGACTATTTTGAATTTTAAACTAGACATAACTTTTAATTTATAAAGTGAAATCTCAGTTTCTTACATTTGTTAGAAAGATATTGTTAAATAGATTCAAATATTTCTTATTTCGTCCAATTCTGATTTATATTGAATTATGTACATTCATTTGAAATTAGAAATCGAATTTTCAAACTACCACGCCATTTCAGGCTCGTTTTATAATTAAAATAAATTTATATGTCCTAACCTCGTTTTTAATATATTTTTAGTCATTATTATTTAAAATAAATCATTTTAAATATTCAAAATTCATTAAAATAGATAAAATAAAAAATTTAAATTGGTTCTAAAATTTCGGGTTGTTATAATCTCCCTCACTTAAAATCTTTTCGTTCTCGAAAAGGAACGAAGATGAAAGTTGTTTAACTAACTAACTCAACTTTCATTCTGGCTTTCATTCTTTAACTTTTTAGTTTCTAAGAATTTTTTAATTTCTAAAAAATTTGTCAAACACCCTAAATTTTTCAAAAAATTCGCCATAACCACCTTTGTACGGGTTGATATTTAAAACCGCAACTAGCCTCACAGATCCTTCATCAATCCAAAAGAAAACAAAAAAGGCAAGCGGCTAGCCAATCGGCTCATAAAATCACCAAAACCCAAGAAATACAGTAAGCATGTTCCTATTTGTCGGGCATACAATTTTACTCCTCTTCTTAGCTTCCATGCTATGACCTGTTCACACATGTATACGTACATGTACGCAATTCCAATAAAATTTCAGTTCAGGTCAATATTAAATTCAATTTGGTTAAATTTACCTTTCATTTACATATTGGTTTCAATAATTTTATTAGTTAAACTAATAATCAAACAACACAACCAACAATCAATTAGTTAATTAAATTTTTAAGTGCATAACTTTGGTATATATATTCCAAATCATGTTTTTGGTGCCAAATCACAACAATCTATCTAAATTTTGGTTCTCACACCAACCAATTGGAATCATATAGATATCCCACTTTCGAAACTCGAGCATAAATACTGATGATGCGGCCGCATCACCAGAATTATCCTCAGGCAACTAGAGTGTGATTCTGTATCTATCCAGTATATTTGAGGCTTCGTATACACGTGGATCAGATATGTATTAAAATCTCTATGCACCCGATAGTCCAAAATCAATTTAAAATAAAATACTCACATACGTATAATAAGATTTAAATTTTCAAAACAAAATTTGTTTTCATTTTTATTTTAAGAATAACACTCTTTGAAACTCATTCTTGGATACTACTGATCTCATCTCTAACGATTCATTCTCATTGGATATTACTAATCCAATCTATGATGAATTCTTTCATTTGGTTCTAATGTGTCTTGTTCTCGTGCTTTGTAAATCAAAGCTCTGATACCAAAGTGAAACGACCTAAACTCGCCCTTGCAGGAAAGTCCGGATTGAGTCGAGAACACGACAAATCAGAACACAAACAATAGAACATTTCATTGCTTATTACAACTACTAAATCAGAGTAAAAGAATACAATAGAGTATGAATAAATAATATACATCAGAAAAATAACAGAGATTACAATTACATTACATAGCAGTGGAAAAATAATATATAACACAACTGAAAGAGATACACGGATACAAAGCTTTCTGAATATAGCTCCAGCTGTAAACCAGAATTCTGTAAAATAGAGATCTGCAAAATCCAAAACTACTGACTTTCTGTGTGGAAAATATGGGAACCCAGAGTTTTGGTAGAAACAATAAACTCCGAGTCAGTCATGGAACTGGTGTGAGAACTAAAAACAGTTATCAAATCTTTACATTAAAATATAGTAAATCAAGGGACACACCGTATAATACAGAACGGATTTTCTCCCAAGAATACTAGTGCATAAAACAAACAGGGCAATGCTTTTTGGAAAAATGAAGCTAGTATAAGACTCAGGTCCCATCACACAATACAACGCAAGCTAGAGGATAGAGTTTTACCTTTTAATAGCCAAACATGCTTGGTACGTTGAAAACAAAAATAATTTGATACTATTAAGATTGCATAGTGTATAAAACAAATGCAAATATAAATATATCAATCATAGACGACATAGGTACCATATATCATGTCACCATACTAGGTTTTACAACTAAAACCGAAAAGTCACGTATTGGAAGTTGGATTCCATCTATGAGTCGACGCAAGGGATCATCCTCACCAACTTCAAGACACTCTAGCAAATGCCTCAGGGTTCGGATGCTCGCGAACCCTGGTAAGCAGCAGGGCTGGTCCACACTTACTTTAGTAGATTAATATTCCTGAACACACGTTTCCCGGTCCTATAGGACCTATCACTTGGCCACTAGGGACCAATATCCGAGGCGCATCACAATCCATCATCCACACAGGTAAACAATAAACAAATGTCTGGGCTCTATACCATGACTCCACCCATAGCTAGAAAGAAATGTTGTGTCCTCCTTGTCATCCTCATTTCGTTTTTGACTCATACCGAGGTGTGAGGCTCGCGAATTAATGCTATACAAAAAGCTATACTATTTAAAGCCATGCTTTGATCATCAATCACAAGACTCTGCTTTTCAACAGAAGCCTTAATCACTTCATATCTGCGTGCCACACTGACAATTCATTCCATGTTACTGATATCCATCAATATATAACCTCTAAGCTCATACGTTTCAGAGAAGAGTGTTAAGCAAGAGAATAAATTCTCCACCACCAAACAAATATATATTTAATAGAAATCAATCACACAGAATGAAATCCAATGTCAGACAAACATCCATTTATAAGTTCGTTCTGGGTCTGAACGAAACCGGAGGCACCTTATTCCTTGTCCCATATGTCCAATACAGGAGAGAAGTCCTCGCATATCAGGTCGATCTCTAGGTATGTCTGCACGATCAACACTTATTACCTTGTCTCGGGTGTACAGCCCAATCAAGACATCAGTAATCATCCAAACATCGTGAAGATCTCTGGTCTTCAGTCGCCGTTTTCATAGTCGACTTATCATCGAATTAGTAATTCATAATGGGCAAAAAACCGGTCTTTCCGAATAACTCGCGTATCTCATAAACAAGTGCTACACAAACACAACATATGCCTCATTCCATTCCAGAATACTCTTTTATTCAAATATTATTTTCACAATTTAAACCAAATTAAGGTTTTCTAAACTAGTCTGAATTAGTTAACCTTACCAGAGTAATCATTTATTTTATTTCCCAATCCCAACCTATTCATCTAATGGATAAAAATGGGTAATACTCCATATCTAACACCACAGTGTTATCGGTAAAATTAATTACCATTTCACATTCAAATCTAATTAAATATTTAACTATCGCCTGGAGTAAAACTGGTGGTACTTCATTCTCGATCATTTCCTAAATTTGATAATTTAAATTATCACATTCTCATTTCAATCTAATTAAAGAATCATTACAACTTCACTTAGTTTTAATCTTCCAACAGTCATTATTTAATGATTATTTAACTTTGGAAACCCAAACATGCCACACTAACAATCTACACCGTACCACTAATTTCTGCCGATATAACCTCTAAGCTATACGTCTTAGAGAAGGGTGTTAAGCAAGAGAATAAACTCTCCTCCACCAAACAGATATATATTTAGTAGAGATCAACAATACAATTCAAAATACAATGTTAGACACATAATCCTATCTTTAACTGGGTTAAAGAACCAATTCATTTAAAACGCCGTTCACGATAAACCCAAAATCCAATTTAATATTAAAAACAAGGCTTTGAATAGAAATTATATCGGCTTATATTCAATATCAAATTCTGAAATTAACGGATGTTGTATTGGGAATAACAATATCTGTATCTTTCAAATTCCCATAACAATATCCGTATAACCACGGAATCCAATATCGAAATATTCCAAAGATTATTTCCATTCCAATTTATACATTGAAAAATTCTGGTTATTTATAAAACCATTCCAATTCCAGTTTATTTCTTTAAAAATATTGGATTATTATTCTAGTTAATAACTAGTTCATTTTGATACAAATATATTTTCATCTACAAATTTGGAATTTTTCATCCAAATTCTTTTCAAATCATTTACTATGATTTTACACAAATTATTAATATTTTTAATAATTTTATCAAGGTCCATACAGTCGATTTCCAATAATGGCAACCAAACTACATCCATTGCGATCCTTTCCAATTTTTATTTGGACATAATTCCAAATCCAACCGTTAGATTTCAAATCTCTTGTATTCATTGGAAAGCACTTTCTGATATGAACCCAAGGGTTCCAGTTTTAGGAGAATCCGACGGTCGGATCTCCCGTAATATCAATTCAAAGTCAATGGTCGAAATTCGCGAACGGTCGCATCGCGGCGCATTCTATTTAAGCCATTAATATATATATATATATATATATATATATATATATATACATAATACAAATTTCGTTCAAAACATATTTTATAAATTCGTTTTAAAAAAGATTCCTACTTTCACTTCAATTTTAAATCAAAATTGAATACTCTTTATCATTATAATATTTAAATGATAATATTATCAAAATATCAGATTTTGAAATCTTTTCCTTTTCGATATTCATTATAAAAATGAATAAAATCGATATAAATATCGTTCGCGTTAAAATGGCGCAAATCTAATCAATACAACTTCAAATATTTCAATATTTTCATGTCCATCCAAAACCGGACATCAAATTCACATTTCAATCCTTTACTGAATATTATTTTAAAATATTCATTATTTTAAAATATTCGTTATTCCTGAATTGGAATCAGACACAATCAATTACCATATAATGTTATTTACATGGATTTCATACAACACATGTACACAACAACAATGATACACAATAATCCATCATCCAGAGTGCATTACACAACTACATGAGCAATAAATATAAATAATTAATGCTTACAATAGTATGTCAACCAATCGATTGACATACAACTAAACAATTGGGATTAGTGTACATCAAATATCATCCCAATACCCGTGTAGGCTTTCAACCAATAAATACTGAATATTATTTGTGAAATTGGGTGATGTGGAAAATTTATCGTCCCAATCAATGTCATTTAATGGGTTTACATAAATAAATAGTTCGATTTGTAAATGAATATTTATTTTCATTTCACGAGAATTTTATGCCATTCATTTATACATTAAAAATTATATTTTTAAGGATAAAATATTTATTTCAACACATGAATATTTTATACAGTTCATACACATATTAAAAATTATATATTTAATGAACAATATTTATTTCAGAAAATTTCGGCATTATAGCGGCGCGATATTAGAACTAGAGTAATATCTAGCATTACCCCTCTCCTGATACTGGCTCGCGCTATACACAATAATCACAACCAATTCAAACAATTCCACAATCTATTCACAATCAATTTTACAACTACAATCCAAATTTCCACAACACAATCAAAACAAACAACTATGATTTGTACAATAAATAGTGTCGAGGGATACTAAGCCCTGTCTGCAACCTAGAATATATTTAACTGTAAAATAATTTGAGTGAGAAAGTGTTCTCACCTTTGGTTTCCACTCCGTCGGTCTTTAATTGACGGTTTTAGTACCGTTTGGATTTCAATTTTCCCTAAATTTAAACAAGCTCCAAATTGGACTCGATCAGTTTTGTTGCTAAGCTCTTGACTCCACGATCACAACGGATCCAGTTTCATGCAATTTTGACATCGTGATACAAAGTTACTTACGTTGAAATTTTGAACAAATTAAAATAAAAATTAAATAAATTTAACAACTCATACATCGTTCAACAACCGTTCAACGTTGGCCATCGCCTATTGCCGCCACTTGGGGCCACCAAAGGCCAAACCGACCATCGCTGCTGCTACCCCTATGCGAGGCGCGCCTCCACCACCAGCTGCTCAACCCAATTCGATGTCATCGATCCGAAAACCCGGAAACCCCCAAATCCCGTTCAACTGAAAATTCTTTGCCACCGCGCCACCATACGGTCATGCACCACCGCCGATCTCCGTTCCTCACTACCCTGAACCACTTTGCTTCAGACACCCAAGCCCAGTTCATCATCGTTTGGCCGGAATTTGGCCAAAACAGTTTTCGGCGTGACCCGAAACCGTCGCTCCATTCATCATGATTTTCCGGCCACCACTGTCACTTTCAAGGCGACCACCCAAAGACAAACTCATAGCCCTTCCTATCCTCTACCATTTTCCCTTTGTTGCCACTATCAAATACTCGACAGTTTGCCCATAATCCTCCAAAAACCGAAACTGCTTTTTTGGAGTTGACCGTGATTTCTCCCAATCTGTGCAACGATAGGTGTTGATATTTTTCTGGTAGGTAGAGATCGTCTTGATCTACAATACCCAGAAACCATTTTGGATAATTGTTTATGAATTGAGAGATATAATTTGTTTTGTGTTGGGGGGATTTTTTGCAAAACTACGAGAGAGGGAGAGAGGGGCTGCTACCAAATTTTTGAGGGAGATGAGAAGTGAGGGTTTGTTGAGAGAAAATATATTATATAGTGAAGGGTTTATTATTTTATTAATTTCTTAGTTCACGCTCTCTCCAATCGACATTTATCGATGCCACGACCACACACGAACTCCGTTGGCAATGAAAATTGACACGCTTCTATGTCTTGATGGTACATCCCAACAAAACTGGTTTCGTCAAATTTCGAGTCTGTTTGCTCAAAAAGCTCTATTTCTGGCTTAAATGGCTGATTGGTTCACAGTTTATTATGCACGGCCACATACTAGCTCCAAAAATTATGAAATTTGGAATTCTCGCTATGTTTGTCAAATACGGTTTCAACAAAAATAATTTCATTGAATTTGGAGACCGTTTGAAAAATGGCCTTTTTAACTGGTCAATTAAATTCAAATTTGAATTAAAAACACATTTAAATTTACTGTACTCACATATTAATTCCAAAAATTACAAAAATTGGAATCTAGCTATATTTTGACATTCTAGATCAAATAAAAGTGGTTTCGTCGAAATCGGAGGTCATTTGCAAAATGGCTATTTTTAAGAGCTATATATTATATTAAAATATATATAAATTTCATGGCGACTATTTTGAATTTTAAACTGGACATAACTTTTAATTTATAAAGTGAAATCTCAGTTTCTTACATTTGTTAGAAAGATATTATTAAATAGATTCAAATATTTCTTGTTTCGTCCAATTCTGATTTATACGGAATTCTGTACATTCATTTGAAATTAGAAATCGAATTTTCAAACTACCACACCATTTTAGGCTCGTTTTATAATTAAAATAAATTTATACGTTCTAACTTTGTTTTAAATAAATTTTTAGTCATTATTATTTAAAATAAATCATTTTAAGTATTAAAATTCATTAAAATAGCTAAAATAAAAATGTTGAATTGGTTCTGAAAATCCGGATCGTTACTGGTACTTTGGTTTCTTAGGGTCAAACAATTCAGCTTCGAAGGACATAATATAAAAATCAAGCTGGTTCTTTTGGTCTTTTTTTAAAAAAAAAAAAAATCATTTGTCAGTATCAATAAAAATGTCTCTGCATATTTCAGCCTCCATATGCAGTGCGAAAGTTTTCTTTTCGTCGTCCATATTGTTTTCTTTCACATGCTTTAACACGTGAAGCTTTCCCGTTCTCCTTTTATATAAGGCACAAGCACAACGTGGAAACAAAAATGAAATCCAAGGTCCTCATTTTTTTCCAATTCAAAATAAGAGAACAAACAGCCGAAAAAAGAAGTTAAACTTCTCCATCATGAATAACCAACGGCTCTGAAGCTTTGATTTTTCTTTCTCTCTAATCTTTCAACCGTGCTTTCTTCCCAAAAGCTTCCTTCTGCGAAAGTCATTGCAACCTTCCATTGGAAACAGCCAATCCATATTATACAAAACAAATGGACCACTTGCTAAACAATGATATACCCTATAAACTAAGAATGACTTTCACATACCCTCTCTCCATGATGCTATATACTGGCAGCTGGTATAAAACTAAACTTCGATTCATTTGAAGCTTTGAGTCGAGAGCTTCATGGCTTGCTTGTTTGCAGCGGCCGAAGTTGGTGGGGCATGCAGTGTAAAACGTGGTACATAAGGGAAAGGAGGCGGTATGGGCCAGGGGTGCTTAGCGAGTGACCTTGCAGGTCTGGCAGCAGGCAAATAGAGATGAAGTCGTCATGGGTTCTAGTGGTGGCGGGAATCATACAACGGAGTGGAGAGGGGAAAGAACAGAGGTAACACTGGAAGGGACGTTGCATTTTCAAGAGATGGGGAAGTATTGGCTTGGGTGAAAGTAAATAGTAGCAGACTGTGAAGGGAGTACTGTAACCATAGGAGTTTAAGGAGTTATTCGAAACAGTGTATATTAGAGAGGGAGAATGGATATTGGGAACAAACGTATAGGGAGGGATTCGTACTATATATAAGGGTAAGCATGGGTACATGCAGATGGATTGAACGGTGGGAAAAAGTTGTATGGACTGGAAAGGAAGGTGGTGAGAAAGGTGAAGTATATTTATGCATGGCGTTTTATTCTCAGAGTTTGCTTCGGGTTCTGGAGTAAAGGAGCATAGTGGGGGAGTGGCGATTGCAATAGTATGTCAGGTCGGAGGTCGACAATTCGTAGGAGGCACCATGTTGAAGGTTTTATTTGAGGGGATACTTGTTTTTGAGCAAGCTGGAAAGGGGACTTTGTCAGCTTTTGGAAGGAAGCATGGTTATTTGCGTGGCTTGATGGTATAAATGGACAAGTAAGACCATAACCAACCATCCGTTCTGTTCACTTCATTCTCTTTCTTATTTTACAACTAAACAAGCCACACGACACCCAGAGAGAAAAACTAGCCACGAATCTACTTAAATAATAACATTAAAAAAATATAATAAAAAATTATTTTTTGTTTATAACGGCAAACTCTTTGCCGTTATAAACATAAAACACACCAGAAACCATAAAACGGCAAAGACTTTGCCGTTATAACCTTATAACGGCAAAGTGTTTGCCGTTATAAACTTATAACGGCAAACAGTTTGCCGTTATAAGAACCAGTCTCTGTTGGGTGAACCAGCCACGGAGGAGCTCAAAACTAGCCACAGACCAGCCACGGGTGAGTGAACAAGCCACACCTGGTTGCTCCGTGGCTTGTTTAGTAACTGAACAAGCCATTGTTGGTTGTGCTCTAATGGAGCTTTGTCAGGTTTACATCCATCATTTAATAAAAACATTTGAACTGATAGAGAATTTGGAAACTCTGCAAGTACATTAAACTTTGCATTTCTAGGGTAATGAAAACATTTAAAGATTTATTAAGTAATGCTTAGAAAAATTAATTCAAAAGTGATTCATTTAAAACTAAATAGTGATTCAGTTTAGGGATTTTTAATTCAGGAACAAAACATGCCGCTCCAGTTTATTCGAATCTGAAGTATACAAATCGGCCATTTAGGACTAACGAAAGCAACTAGTTAATTCAAATATAAATTTGAATATTTCATACCTTGTCTCTACGATCAGCTATACTCAAACCTGCTTTTCACACATGGATAGAATTTGACGAAAACAAGAGATTTGGAATCACAGAGATGAAGGCTATGCAGAACGACATGCGAATCGTCAATCGAAAATAATGGTGAGTTAATTCTCACACTTATGTAATAGTGTGATGTGTTAAATTCTTGTTATTAATATAATATTTATCATTAATAAGGATAAATTGGTTGAATGGATGCTATGGACGCTATGGATGATTTTTATTGGTTGACTTTTTAATTGTATTTATAAGTGAGTCGTTCCATTGCCTTAGATTAAAATTCTCATTTCACATGCGTGTGTTAAACCATATTATGAGTTGTTGTGCAGGAAAGAACATGTCGGAGGAATCCAACCGGATTCCTCAAATAAGTTGTATATTAATTGTTGTTTATTCTAATTTATATTATTATGTCCTGGTTAATTATCAATGATTGAATAAATGTTGATTGTTAAATCTAATTGTCATTTTTTTGATCAATAGTCAGTATTGATTAAGTAGTTGACAGTAGATGGTCTAAATCCATCGTTTTGGGATATTAATTCGCCGTCGAGCGAATTAACATATTTTAAGTTATAAAATTATCTTTTTATAATTGAATCGAAGTTTTAATTTTATTTTAAATAGAAGTTTTTTTTCTGAATTGATATTTATGACTTAGTTTTATACAGAAATATTAAAATGATTACATAGTAACAACTTATGCTTTAATACATAAGGAAGTCATGTATTAACCAAAAAGTTAATAATCCGGGATACTTGTTCTTAAGGAAACAATCAAGTGAGGTTCTATTATTTATATGTAGTTTTAACTTTACGAATTGTTATAAAAGCTAATTAATCTTAATACAACTATATTTAAGGTGATTGTCGAATAGTTTATTATTTATGAAATTAATTATTATCTTAATAACTTATTAAGGAGATTAACTAAGCTATCGTTAGTTAACAATGAAGTAATAAAGCTTTACTTCAATAATGAAAAGGTAAACAATTATTTTAAAAGGGTTTTACCTTTTAAATGAAACCATTTATGAAGTGATTAAGTTTAAACGGATTCTAAATTAAATCATGATAAATGAATTTCAAAAGAGAATGTAAGAATGGATCCAGGTTTATAAGCAAAAGGGGTATGTAGCTGTAAACTAATTCAAGTGCTTTAAATAAATAATTTACTTAAGAATTAAATTAAATAAGTATCCCAATCGAATAGAAATTTCAAAGATCAAAAGGATACTTATATTTTTGAAATAAATGATGTTGACAAAGGAATTTTTGTTAATAAATCCAAAGTTTAGAATATTTATACCATAAAAGAGTTTTGGATAAAGAGTTAGCAAATGGATACAAGTGTGAATAGAATAGTATACAGAAGTTTTGAAGCAATAGGTTAATATTTTAGTAATGATAGATATATTGTCTAAAGTTGTTATACCCGATTGAGATTTCCAAAGAAAGGATATGGTTTATAAAACCATGGTTTAAATAAAATAAAAATAAGATCAGACTGGTATTATAAGTAATATGAGTTTTGGATTACGAACTTTTGTCAATCTCAAGATAAGGACGTGGTCGATCAAGGTCTGAGAGGTTATTAGAATACCCCAACTTGAACGGTTTCGCTATTATCAAGGGATGATATCAGTTTGTAAGGGTAAAGATGTTTAGTTGGTTCATCACTTCCGTAAGAGATATATTGTAACTTATTGACAAGGTATTGACATGAAAATTTAACTATTGGTTTTAAATAAACAATGAATAAATTAACATTGTTTTGGCCAACCTAAAATATGATAATGTTTATACCATTTCTAGGTAATGGAAGTAATAGAGTTGAAATATACTAAGTAATTAGAGATAGAAAGGATATATATTAATTTGGAAATAGAAATAAGTATTCAATATTTGAGTAGATTTCCATAATATTTTAAAGTAGAAGTGAAATAAAAGCTCTTGAGTTTTAATACGAAAGCATGTGTCGTTTAAAAGGGTTTTTACTGCATAAGAATTGGTAAATGGCTGATTTTTGAAACACCCCGTAATTTTAAATAGTAAACTTAGCAAATTAAAGAATACATAATTTCAAATGTGGGAATTAAGGGAAAAGGGTTGCGCCATTGCGTTCGTCTCGAAATTCTGCTTGAGATAGAGTCCGAGTTTGCGTAAAACGGACATCATATGAAGGAGATATGGACGAACGAAGTTAGGCAGAAAAACCAGAAAAAAAGACCAGAATGCACTGGTGCACTTGTGAAGTGCACTAGTACAAAAATGCACTTCTGCACCTTCCAAGTGCGCCCAGGTCGGGCTAAAAGCCTGCACAGATTTCTGGAATGTTCTGATCCGAACAGTGAGTCATTGCTGAGTCACTAGGGATTAGGTGGCTATCTGAATGGTTATGGTCATTCATAGGTTAATCCGATGGCTCGTAATTAATTATTCTTCTATAAAAACACCCTAAACCCCTAACCCGAATCGCACAAATTCATACCAAGAGCCGCCAACCTAGAGTAGACGCCATACACTTTCAACCCTAAAGCAAGATAGAGGCCTGAATCAAAATCAAATAAAATCTAAAATAACAACTAAGTCTACAAAAAAGGCGAGCAATTCAATTTCAGAATACAGATTCCAGAAAGACAAGACTATTCTTTTTGATTGTGAGTATGATAGCTTTCACAATATAATTCATTAATTTAATTATGATAAGATATAATTGGGATTATGAGAATATGATTTTGAATCATGTGATGTAAATTGTATGTTTGTTTGTGGTGTTGGATCATATGTTAGTTCTTATGTGAATTTTATGCAAGTTGGATCATATGCAAATCTTATGCAAGTTGAATCATATATCTTATGCAAGTTGAATCATCTATCCTATGTAAGTTTGTGATGATTGGATCATATATACATGTATGAATCTTATGCAAGTTTGGGTTGTTGAAATATATGTGAAACATGTATATGCATATGCTAGTTTATGTGACATTAATCTACATGTTTAGATCTATATGCAAGATTACACCTTTATGTTTTGATCTATATGCAAGATTACACCTTTATGATTAGATCTATATGCAAGTTTACAACTTTATGTTTAGATCTATATGAAAGATTACATCTTTATGTTTAGATCCATATGCAAGTTCACACCATTATGTTTGGATCTATAGCAGTACATAAGTTATGCAAGTTTATGCCCATTACCTTTGCTAGTTTCCTATCCAATGCTAGTTTGAATGAAATTCATATGCAAGTTTATGTAATGATCCTTAGATCTATTTTATGTGTTACGTGATGTTGTTTTTCTTTTTATAAGTTAGACTATTTGCTAGTCTAACATATGTCATATGAAAACATACGAATAGAGTGGGGATGACGGGATAAAATTGAATATACATAAAATTGTGAATCGGCAATAAAATGGACTTAAAAGGCATATAATTAATTTGAGATGTTAATTATCATAATTGTTATTTGTAAACATAATTTTAAGAGACAATTATGGACATAAATAAATTTGGAAATTATTGAAAAATTTGAATAGAGATATAAATCCAATTTGGGGTTAAATAAAGATGTGTAATAATAAACCGCCTAAGACACGAGGTTAGACTCTTTTGTGGTGTAAAACTGCCCGGACCCACCCGGGAAATCCAGCAGCCACAAATGCTAGTCTAATGTGAGAGGTCAAAGGCACGAATTAAATGCGTAACAATTGTAAAGACACGAGGTTAGGCTCGTTTGCGGTATAAGACTGCCCGGACCCGCTAGGCAAATCAAGCAACCGCAAATGCCAGTCTAATATGGGAGGTCTTAACAAGGTTACAGTTCTAATGAATTAAGTAACACTTAACCAGATAAACATGTGGTGGGACATGGGAGGGTTAAGTGGGTGCCTTGGGTGGCATGTGAAATTAAGTGGGTGCCTTGGGTGGCATGTGAAATATGATTAGATACACTTAACCAAGTTGAAACATGTAAGAAGACATGAATAAGAATGAGGCTAAGTGGGGAAACCATAGTGGGGACCAAGCATAGGTGGAAGGCTTGTGTCAAGCATGGGTCCCTTTTCAAACCAGTAATCCATTAAGTGTCTTTGTGAGCTCGACCCAAGTCGAGGACGGGACACGCTTACTGGATTTGATTGTAAAGGTCAAAACGGGTTAGCGGTGGCAAAGCAAGTCCTATGGGGTCATGTGCGTGCGTGGGCCCGGGCTGGTAGGTAAGACATTGTTGCATCGTGTAGATATAAGCCGTACATCTTTGGTGGTCTTGGGTTGCCACTTTGGGGAGTGATACACCCCACTGTGGGGCCAGCACATGTATCTACGAGTTAGGGAGCCGATCGAATGGGGGTAGTGGGTACAACTAGTGGAGATAAGGGCAGACGACACCTATGAAGGCAGCTAGGGGTACACGAACTACCATTATCATTATTAAGTTCTGTAGGCGGGATCAGCTTTTAGGGTGACTAGTGGTGGTGCAGTATAGTAATTATCCTACAGTAATTAGGAACAAGATTAACGCCAGAATATTATTCTTATTTGCTTTGTCATGCCCACTTGTTTCATGGTCATATCTTATCTTACTAGTTTATGCCTTATCCTAGTTACCTTAATAATTATATTGTTAAAGTTATTATACTCGCCAGACTTTATGTATGACCCCCCTTGTTTTCGCCTCTTTTATTCTTCGCCCCCCCCCCCCCCCCCCAGGTTCTCAGGGTGCGACTAGTACTAGTGTAGCTTGATCTTGGATCTCTTTCTCTCTCTTTTGGAAGTGCCTGGATTGCTGAAAGTAAAGTTCAGCTCATCTCTTTTATGGCAACTTGTGTTGGGGTTTATGCTTTTTATTTTATGTACTCTGAAACAATTTTTCAAGATTTATATTAAATGTACTTGGTTTATGAAGTTGTTGTGATCAAACTATTTCTCCGCTGCAATAAAAGTTGTTTTAAAATTTTCAAGTGCCATTATTTATATCTGTCTTGTTATATTCTGTTCTATACACTAAATACGCTCCATGAAAGTTAATGCATTCCCTTTGTGAGTGACTTTAATGGACGTGGAGTGTTACACGTGGTATCAGAGCTGAAGGTTACTAAACCAGATATTAATTTTGAAAAACTATTTTTCAAAAAGCATTTTATAAAGAAATACATTCAAAAGTATGTTCTAAGGAAAATATTTTCAAGAGAAAAGTTTGTTTTAAAAACATAACCCCCAAGAGCCATATATCTTTCTTTCGAATTTTCCGTTTTGAACCTCTTCATTTTCTTTTTAGCATGTTTGGAATTCCCGAGATAATCGAGGGGATACCGATACCAGGATGGTTTAGAAGGTATCCAGAAGCTAGGGCCAATGTCACAGGCCCAGCAAATGCTCCTCCTCCTCCTCCCCGTGTTGATACTTTTGCAAAGATATGCAAAGACTTTAGAGCAATGGGCGGGAAACCTCTTCACGGATCAGAGACGTTTGTTGAAGCTTGAAATTGGCTTAAGGAGATGGAAGATCTATTTGGTATTTTCGAAGTAGAAGATGGAAGGAAAGTCCAATTAGTTGCTTGGTTAATGAAAGACGAAGCCTCGTTTTGGTGGGAGATCACGAACGGAGAGCGCCGGTGGAGACATGGATAGATTTCAAGTGTAGGTTCGAAATGAAGTTTCTCTCATGAGCAGAAGAGAATTTATATATGGAAAGATTCTTGGCGTTGAAGCAAGGGGATTTATCAGTAAAGGAGTACGTCAACAAGTTCAACCAGTTGGTGAGATTTGGCTTGGAATTGGTAAACATACCTTAGAAGAAGGCCCTAAGGTTCGTTAAGGGTTTGAATGAGCCACTACATGGGTTAGCTATGACCCACATTCGTATGGGGGCTACCTTTGAGAAGTTGGATGACATGACGCTTATGCATGAGGAAGAGAAAGGTGTTATTGCTAATAAGGCACCGGAGAAGAAAGGGGACCAAAAGAAACCACAACAGCAAAACAAGAAAGGCGGGAAGAACGATAATGGCAAAGGAAAGAAGAAGTGCTTTAAATGTAGGACACCAGGCCATCTAAGTAAAGATTGTAGGAAAAAGAAGAAGACTGACTGTTTCCATTGTGGAGAGGCAGGTCATCTAGTTAAGGACTTCCCAAGGAAACAGGGGCAAGGGCAAAGAACTTCTGGAGGGTAGCTTCAGGCTCTCATAGCACCAGGGTAGGCGAGAGGGCAGATTCAGGCTCTCATGGAACCAGGATAGGAGAGAGGTAGAAACATTTCCGTTGAAAGTTTAGTTTTTCTGTTTGATCATCCTATTCGTACTTTGTTTGACTCTGGCCCTTCACGCTCGTTTGTATCTGCTTCATTAGTTGAAACACTGCACCTAAATACTAGTCTAGTTACGTATCCCATAGTAGTCTCAAATCCTATTGGTGGTTCAGCTCATCTTTCTATGATTTGTCAGGATTTGAGAGTGTCTATCTAGGGCTTGGATTTGAATGCAACGCCGTTGTTCTTGGCTTCATGGGCTACGGCTTGATTCTAGGTATGGATTGGCTAACTAGATATGGGGCCATCCTAGATTGTGAAAGAAGGGTAGTTAGATTGTTGACTCGTTGTAACACCCCGTATATTCTATGACAGTGAAATTCATAAATTAAAGTATAATTAATTCTAATTAAAGTATAATTAATTCTAATGAAAGAATTAAGGGAATGGCTTACGCTATTGCGTTTGTCTCGGAATTCTGGTTGAGATAGAGTCCGAGTTTGCATGAAACGGGCTCCGTATGAAGGAGTTATGATCTCCAGAAGTTTCAGAATAAATTTGAAATTCAAAAACAGCTCAGAACAGGTTTAAAATTCGAATTGGAGTTCAAACTGTGCTAGGCGGGAAAATTCCCGCCCAGTGACCAGGTAGACACTAGTGTCGACTGGGCAGTCGATCTGGCCCCCCCTAAGTCGACTACGCAGTCGACTTGGGTGTCGACCTGCAGGTCGACTTGCCTGGTCGACCTGACCAGGTGGGTCTGGCCCTGGTTCGACTTCTGGTGTGTTGTACGGTCCGATTTCCCTCCCTGTTTGCATCTGACGGCTCAAATTAACTTGAAAACTCTATAAATACACCCTAAGACTCAACTAATTCATATAAGAAAATAAGAGAGGAGTCGTCATGCTGCCAGGAAGGAGTTGATCGTAGCCGCCAAGAATCAAATTAAGAAGCAAATTAAAGTCTAATCAAATCAATCAAAAAATTGCTACCCAAAGGAGAGCACCTCCAAACTCAGAAAACAGAAATCAGAAAACAAGATCTCGTCACACGTTGTAAGTATAGTGGTCTTTCAGAATCTGAATAAAATTATGATGTGATACGATGTAATTGAGAATCGAATTGTATTTTTGTTGTATAATGATGTAGATCTTGTGTATTGTGATGTTTCTATAGTGAAACATGTGTATTGATTAGGGGCATAAATTGGTCGATGCAAGTTTATTATGCGATTGTGTATGAAAGTAATTGCAATTGCAAGTTTGTGGCAAAATCTATGATTAGATCCCTCTCATGTTTATGTTAATATCCCCTTTATGTTTATGTTGATATCATGGGCCATATACTTATGTAAACATATCCTAGATCTGAGAACTTTTATGCCTACATGCCTCAAAACTTATGTATACATCTTAGATCCATTACAAGTATGATCAGAATATGTTAAATGCAGTTTGGGTTACATAAACTATGCAAGTTCATGTGGAAATAGACTATATATTAGATTTGGACATTTTTGGGTTAATTTACAACATGCTAGTTTTGTGTTCGACATTATACCAAGTTAATATGTTAAAACCCAAGTTTCTATAAATCTACATATGCTATCCTACGTGACACCCATTTAGTTGTATGTCAATTTTGAATGCAAGTTCACATGATCCAATGTTTATGTTAACGCCAATTTGCAAGTTCGTGCGCTACACCTTCTATGTATCATAGAAAATATTATATGTTCTGGATTTCCCCTTTTCTCACGTTTATCAAGTTGGGCTGAATTGTGTCGAGCCCAACATTAGTACGTACAAACGGGAGTAATAGCGTTGGGTGTAAAACATGATATAAATAAATATGTTGGCATGTTTGGCACGTGCCAACGACTGTGACATTTTAGCGGTATAAATTGTTATACCCAAATTAAAAGACGACATGACATTTACATAAATAATGAAATATGTAAATCCAGAATAGACGACATGTTTGACCCGAGGTTGGATTGTGTTGTGACATAAACCTGACCGAACCCGCCCGGTTGTCCAGTAATCACAACAATACATATCCAATGTGGGTGGTTAAACATTGAGCCCAATAAAGACCCAAGGTTAGACTGAACTACGGTGTAAACCTGCCAGGAACCAATCGGCACATCCAGTAACCGTAGTGATATCTGTTTAATGTGAGTGGTCGGTGCTCTAAAAGGCTAAGGACAGGTGGTAGGGTTAAGTCAACTGAAAACACTTAACCAAAGATTCAACATGTTAACAAATATTGATGGGTGGGGTTAGGTATATACAAACACTTAACCACTTAACATGTTGACTAGAAAACCCTGGTAACGTAGGGACCCGTTTCAGCAGTAACCCAATTTAGGTATCAACGGTACCCTGAAACTAGGCAGGGTGGGGCACGATTACTGGGCTGATTGTAAGCGGTCAAATAACGACAATTGTTGGGTGCACAGTGTAGGTCTAATGGTGTGCGGTCGTGCACGCACTCCGGAGCAGACAAGCAGGGCACTGGGGCACCAGTAGTATAACCTATGTCTTCTAGTAATTGTATCGGGGCCGCCACCATGGGCCTTGATACACCCCATGGTGGGACCAGCATAGGTATCTACACTTCTTGGGGTAGCCGTAAGACACACGTACGAGTAGGAGCGATCTTTAGAAAACAAAAAGGATCACTTCACCCTTAGCATGGGGTGCCGGTTAGAGTAATTCTAGTAAATGCAGAGATATAGTGTGAGTTCAATAGTATATTCGATTCTAGACTACACTCCCTTAGTTATGATACTATCCTGTTTTCAGTTTATGTCTATCATATCCTTTTCTTATTCACATACTGAAAAGTCACTAGATTTACTCAGGCTTTATGTCTGACTCCGTTTTTCTTTTCGTCTTCTTTTCTTTTGTTTCCCCCCTCCCCCCAGGTCCACAGGGAGGAAACAACTCAGCTTAGTCAGACTCTTTTGCAAGCTTGAAGACAGTAGATGTATAGTTTGGATCTCTTTGGCTTGGATCATGGTTTGGATATCATTATGGGGATTTTGTTGCTTTATTTTATGTTTTATGCTTCTTTGATAATCAAGAAAGTTATGGAAATGTAATGTTTTTGGAAGTATTGTAAGACAATTATGGTATGGTTTGTGTAACACGTATTTTGATGAAATAGAAGTTGTTGATGTTTCCGCTGTTTAAAAATATGTGTATTTATATATGTCTTGTGTATCTGTGACTTATACTTATAAACCTCCACCAAAATTAGGGCATTCCCTTTGTGAGTGACCCTAACGGAGGTGGGGTGTTTCACTCGTTGTGGGAAGACCCATGATATTTCTTGTGACCCTAGATGTCCGGTAATGCTTAGCTACTTAGAATCCCTTGACGCATCCAATGATGATTTGAAATCTATTCGTATGGTCCGTAAATATAGTGATGTCTTCGATGAGGTTCGAGGTTTACCCCCAAGGCATGAG
This sequence comes from Allium sativum, assembly GCA_030737875.1. Taxonomy (NCBI): domain Eukaryota; kingdom Viridiplantae; phylum Streptophyta; class Magnoliopsida; order Asparagales; family Amaryllidaceae; genus Allium; species Allium sativum. The sequence continues at coordinate 331,447,635 of CM060926.1, forward strand.
ATAGACTTTCGAATATACTTAGTAGATAATGCAAAGCCAGTTGCATTACCAGTGCGCAACATGGCTCCGAGAGAGAGAAGAGAACTTAGTAAGCAAGTGAAAGAATTGCTTGAGAAGGGATTCATAAGAAGAAGTATTTCGGAGTGGGGTGCTCTAGCCGTTTTTGCTACCAAAGCTGATGGTTCTCTTAGATTGTGCATGGACTATAGAGAGCTGAACAAGCTAACAAAGAAGAACAGACACCCGTTACCGAGGATAGACGATTTATTCAATCAGTTGGTGGGTGCTTCCATTTTCTCGCAATTGAATTTAGTTACAGGGTTTCATCAGCTAAGGGTGGCTGAAGATAGCATCGATAAGACTTCCTTTAGAACTCCTGACGGTTTCTTTGAGTGGATCGTAATGCCTTTTGGTTTGACGAACGCACCCGCATACTTTGTTGACTTAATGAGTAGCGTGTTTAGGGAGTTTCTAAACAAGTTTGTGGTAGTCTTTGTAGACGATATTCTGGTTTTCTCTAAATATGAAGAAGAGCATGCCTTGCATCTTAGGTAAGTCTTAGAAACCCTACGAGCGCATCAGCTAAAGGCTAAGTTCTCCAAGTGCCATTTTTGGAGAAAATAAGTGAGGTTCTTAGGACACGGTCTCTAAGGAAGGGATAGTTGTGGATCCCGCCAATGTAACACCCCACCTCCGCCAGGGTGGCTGTTGCAAGCACTCTGACTTTGGAGGGGCGTTTGAATCAGGTAAACATGCATAATGATATATCAAGGCAGAACAAGAACATATGTATATATGTAAACAGAGTAAATAACATAGATAAAACAGCGGAAGATTTCAAACCATTTCAAAACAAGTCTGGTAAAACATAATGTCAACTTTCCAAATACACAAGTCTAGATAAAAACAACATTACTCAAAAACTGAAATACATAAGTACTATCCCCAAAAAAAGTGATAACCATAGCTAGCTTCATGACAAGACCGTACATGAGCTAAAATCCCACAAGCAAGCGATCAGAAATCCAAGCAAAGCTCCAATATTCCCACCCTGAGAACCTGGGGGGGGGGGGGGGGGAACGGAAGAAAAGAGGCGAAAGAAAAACAGGTCAGTCAAAAAGACTGAGTAAGCCCTACTACAATCAATGTAAACTGATAAAGTTAACTGGCATGATGAAAGCTGAGATGAACATATGGATAACTACATACTGGCATGATGATTAACTAACAAGGTAGATAAAGGTGTCATCGCATAATCAGGTTTAAGGTTTTTGCACCACAGGTGTACTAGCAACTAACATGACCTGAATGAGCAAGTATTGATCCCTTGGCACAAGCTTTGGCCCAATAACATGAAGTGCCCCTAACACGAGGTCCAATAACATGAAGCGACCCTAATATGAGGTCCAATAACATGAAGCGACCCTAATATGAGGTCCAATAACATGGTTTGACCCTAATACGAGGTCCAACCAAACGGTCTAATCGATCGGCTCCCTAAGCCTAACTCGTCACGTGTTGGTGTCAATGCGGCCCAAACATAATTGTAGTCAGACTGTGCAGGGTCTCCCGTCGGGTGTATCAAGCCCTAGGGTGTCAACCCCTGGACACCATAAACATGAGTGCACAGTCTCGATCTACTGGTACCCGTGCATGTTTTCCCCGGCTTCGGACTATGTGCACGGCCATGGTCCGCCCGGAACTACACCGGCGTACCACTCTGCCGTCGCTTTTGGTCACTTACGTCCAGTCCAGTAATCGTGCCCCCTCCCTAGCCTAGGGCCTTAATGATACAAACTTGGGATTACTGCTGGAGTGGACCCCTATTGCTAGGATTTTTCTAGTGGGTCAAGTACGGTTTAACCCTCTTGCTAATCATGGATTAACTTGGTTAAGTGTAACGATGAGTTCATGACTTAACCCTGATTAATCTACCAAGCCCAAATTGGTTAAGTATTAAGTGGACCATGACTTAACCCTAATCATGAGGCATTAATTAATTTAATGCGCCTTAACCTCTCACATTAGACCTTGTTGTGGTTACTAGTTAAGCCGGGTGGGTCCGGGCAGCTTTATACCACAACTTGGTCTAACCTCGGGTTCAAGGTACAACATGACCAACTTCTCACATTGGGTCCTATTGTTTGTAGCAACTAGTTAAGCCGGTCGGTTCCGGGTAGGTTTACGCTACAAATTCAACCCAACCTCGAGTTGGTCACACTTATCTTTTCTAAGTGTCACGTCCATCATGTTTCCAAAACATGTTACAAATTTTCAAGCATTTGGGTAGACCTAACTTAATAGGTAAATTCCCAAAGGGTAGACCTAACTTAATAGGTAAATTCCCAAGCTTATGTTTTTATGTCTTTTAAGTTTACCCAACCCCAAACGCAATCCCATCGCTTACATATCGCAATAGCGCATAAAGGATAGAAAGAGGGAACTTGGCATAATCATGACATAAAGGTGTTGAAGCCACAAGTTCAACATGGTGGCATATGAAATGTACATGTGTTCATATACTTGCATATTACATTTTTAGGCCTCAAAAGCATGGACAAAACCAAACTTAGCATATTGGTGATACATGGTGATAAATGACATGTAGAAATGGCCATAAGTTCGCATTTAGCCTCACATGCAAGTTATCATAAGAGATATGATAACTTACATGTTGCCAAAATGCAACCTTTAGCATAAAGCTTGAAGCTTTATGTCCATATACTCAAGATAAGCTTGCATAACATGATAACATGAACAAAATGATCATCCCAAACTTGCATAACATACTTGTATATCATATGACGAACTTGCATATCAAACTTGCATAACATAACATAGCAAATTTGCATACATAACATGATAGACTTGCATATTACATCATAGTAAACTTGCACAACATATCATGATGATCAAACACAACTTGCATCATTCATTAGCTTTAGAGTTTAAATATGAATGTAGAAAAGGGCTTACAATGCTTATGAAGGCACAAAAATATGACAAAGCCCTTATGAAACCAATTAAACCCAAAATGCAAGCTTCAATAGAAAAACCCTTAAGCCAAAATGATCAAAACCCTTGCTTTATGATGCAAATATAGAAACTTAACTTGAATGCAAGCTAATGATGCTCATACAAGCTTGAAAACACTTGTATGCATGGAAAATCTCATAGAAATTTATTTAGGAATTTTATGAAGAGAGTGGAGGCCATGAGAGGATTGATTTTGCCATAGTTTAGTTGTATGAATGAATAATGATGATTTAGGGTTAGGTTAGGGCCTTATTTATAGAGATTAGGACTAGTTCTAGCCTTAGGATTAAACCCTAGTTCCAATCTCAGCCCTTTAAACCGAATCTGGCCCGCAAACTCAACACAAACCCAAAATGGTCCACCAGGCAAAACTGCCCGGCTGGACCAAGTCGACAGGGCTGTCGACTTGGGTCCAACCAAGTCGACTCCCAAGTCGACAGGGCTGTCGACTTGGGTACTCTGGCAGGAATTTTCCCGCCTGGCCCAATCTTACCTAATTTTCCAAATTCAAACTTGAATTTGAAATCTGTTTTTACTTTGAAATTTTCTGAAAACTTCGTTGGGCCTTAATCGGGTCATACGGACTCCAATTTTCGAAAACTCGAACTCTGTTTCGCGTATTTTTCCGAGAAGAACGCAATGGCATAGCCCGTTTCCCTTGATTCAGATTTTAGAATTAAATTCTGCCTCAATTTATGTTATAACAGGTTATTGAAAATACGGTTTGTTACATTCTCCCCTCCTTAAAGGATTTCATCCCCGAAATCTTCAAGTTAGGAAGAACGTATCCTACCATCCAACATCCATCTACTCAAAACATCATCCACGAGCAATCATTGTCCTTACAAGATTCTAAATGTTGCATGAACATATGCAAAGGTGTGTGTATATGTACTTATCTAATGCAAATATCATCAATGCACATTATGTTAGTGAAATGAATCCATATGTATGAAATTCCTAACATAATGTATAACATCTATATGTGTGCACATAACATACATCCATATGCAACATCCATGTGATTACACAAAAATTTTCATCCATGAATAAGCATAAACACTCATGCATATGCAATATGAGGAGTGTGTGAGCCGATCTAGTGCCTAACGTGTATAATGCATCCACGAGTAACCACTTGCAAACACTTGCAACCACTTGCAACCATCAAGCACAACATGCTTCAAACACATGTTTCATCCAAAGGGTTTCTACCTAAGGTTCTCATGACAAGATTAACATAATAAACTAGATAATCAAGACAAACATGGATAGCAAAAGATATGCTACAAAGAGATCGGGAAGATAAGCAGGATATACTCCTTTTGGATTACAAGAAATCCCTTCCTAACCCAACCCATATTCTATAAAAGCCCAAAATGTTTAGTCAACCTAACGGACCCCTCCAAACCCTGACATGTATTACTAGCCAATAAGTCATACCTCCTGACAGAAATAGGACCGAGAACGGGACCGAGAGGATATACGTAAAAAGATAACATACGAATAAGTTCCAAAGGAAAACAAGGATCAAGGATATGCTCTTAAAAAGAGATATGATGCGCGTATCTAGCCTTCAGTCTTCTAAGTCACATTTCCTTGAGCTTAACTCCACTGTGCTTTGACCGTCTTTTACTTCATGATTCCTGGGCTTCTTAACTCTTATTTCCAAATATGAGTTGGAACCCATTTCATTGTCGCCTCTCGTCTTCCTTTTTCACTTACCCTTCTATCATTCTTGGCTTAAACATAACTATGACCTCATGGTTTCATGCAAGCTCTCCAAAATTCACTAGTGAATCATGGATCTCGTTTACTTACTATAAAGTATTCCACGCAGCAGAACTTTTCTTACCAAATCTTCTACCCTTGGAACACATAACCTTCCGTCTCTCCTCAGCCAACCCTTGTCATCAATAGAATATCGAGTGAGATGACTAGACGCCTCTCCTCGAATTAGCTTATCCATAATCTCAACTATCTGAGGGTCTTCCCTCTGCGAAGCCCCAACTTGATCAAGAAGGGTAGGTCTGAGTTCCAGAGATGCTAAAGAACCGGTCATCGACTCAATCACCAAAGAGAAATCAAAGGTTGCCACATACTCTAAATTCTTCATCTCAACGAATAGAGGACTCAGAATCAACCTTTTTCTACTCAATGCATCTGCTACCACATTCCCCTTGCCAGGGGTATAAGCTATCTCAAAATCGTAGGACGCCAAGAATTCCATCCATCTTTGTTGCCTCAGATTCAGATCCTTCTGAGAAAAAGAGATACTTCAATGACTTGTGATCGGTATAAAGCTCAAATCTTTCTCCCAGAAGATAATGGCGCCAAGCCTTGAGTGCATATACTATTGCTGCCAACTCTAAGTCATGAGTGGGATAATTCTTCTCATGCACTTTGAGTTGTCTACCGCCAAAGCATATCACTCTTCCTTCTTGTATCAGAACAGCTCCTAACCCTGTGCCACATGCATCGGTGTATACTGTAAATAACTTCCCTCCATCGGGCAAAGCTAGAACAGGTGCTGATGTGAGAGCTCTCTTGAGCTTCTGAAAAGCAAGCTCGCATTCTATGCTCCAAGCAAAAACTAAATTCTTCTTCGTCAATTTAGTGAGAGGAGCGGAAATCTTCGCGAAGTCCTTAATAAACTTCCGGTAAAAGCCTGCAAGACCTAGAAAACTTCTCACTTCGGTTGCATTCCTTGTAGTCTTCCAATCCCGAACTGCAACTACCTTAGCGGGATCCACCGCTAAGCCTTGCTTAGATACTATATGCCCAAGGAATCTAACTTCCCTTCTCCAAAAGTTACACTTGGAGAACTTGGCCTTCAACTGATGCGCTCTAAGGGTATCCATCACCTCCACGAGGTGCCTTGCGTGCTCTTCCTCATCCTTAGAGAAGATCAGAATATCATCTACGAAGACCATGACAAACTTGTTCAAGAACTCCCTGAACACCCTACTCATCAAGTCCACGAAATATGCGGGTGCATTAGTCAAGCCGAACGGCATGACAAGCCATTCGAAGAATCCATCTGGCATTCTGAACGTAGTCTTGTCTATACTATCTTCAGCTACCCTGAGCTGATGGAATCCAGTAGCAAGATCAAGAGAAAACAGATGTTCCTACAAGCTGATCGAACAAATCATCGATCCTTGGCAATGGTTGTCTATTCTCTTCGTTTAACTCACGATAATCGATACAAAGTCGAAGAGAACCATCTGCCTTGGTAGTAAATACTACAGGCGCTCCCCATTCAGATATACTTCGTCTAATGAAGTTCTTCTCAAGCAACTCCTTGACTTGCTTTCTTAACTCTCATCTTGCGGGGCCACGTGCCTAACCGGCCACGAAACTATCTTGGCATTATCAACCAGATAAATGCGGAAATCCATCTCCCGTTTAGGGGTAACCCCCTTCACTTCACCCAAGATATCAGGATATTCTCGGACCACCCTCACCGATTACAAACTATCGATAGACGAGTTGAGGGATTCAAGACAACACAACATGACGGGACTCATAGGGTTACTAGAAATTTGTATGGTATTACCGAGGCGAGTCATGAGCCTCTCAACCCTATGCTCAAAAATCAAGAATGGCTCCAAAACTGGACAACCAATCCATGCCCAAAATCAACCCATACCCCATGAAACTGAGAATATAAGCATCACACGAGAATTCTATACTCAAGATAGAGACTTTCAAATCCACGTAGATAATAGACAAATGGGCGGAACCCCCAATTGGATTTGAAACACACACGGGATCATTAACTAGACTAGTACTTAGGTGCAAACTTTCAACTAGATCAGACGAGATAAACTATGCGATTCACCACAATCAAACAAGGTACGTACTGAAAAATCAGAAATATATACAAGGCTTTCAACAGAAATACTACCTCGATCGGGAACTGGAGTGGCATTGAGAGCATGAACTTGCCCTCCTGAAGGTCCAGCATGCTGAGTCTGACCCTGGCCTTGCCCTCGCTTCTTCGGGCAATCCCTAGTGAAGTGTCCCATTTCTCCACAGTTAAAGCAAGTGCCCTTCCTTTTCCTGCAATCTTTGTTTAGATGAGTCGAGCTTCCACAAGTAAAGCACTTCTTTTCCTTCCTATGTTTAGACTTCTCCTCCTTCTTTTTCATTTCCTTTTTGGGCTCCGTTTCCTTGTTTTGAGACTCATTCATCTTGACCTCCTTCTTGTCACTCCTATTCTCTTCATTGAGTAGGGCCATATTCACCAAACTCTCGAAAGTTGCCCCCAAGGGTATATGAGATATGGCCAAACCATGTAATGGCTCGTTTAATCCTAGAGCAAAGTATATGGCCTTCTTCTGAGCTGTGTTAACCAAGTCTAAACCGAACCGAGCCAGTTGATTAAACTTATCTATGTATTCCCTAATAGTCATGTCCCCTTGCTTCAGTGATAGGAACCTTAGTCCAAACTTTCCCCGAAAGTCATCCCAAGTCTCAATTGGCCTAGTAGCGGTGGTGACCACCCACCAACGTGCAGCTTCTTCCTTTAGCAACCACACTGCTAATAAAACCTTCCTACAGTCATCTATATCAAAGAAGGCGAAAAGATCCTCGGTTTCTTTCAACCAATTCCTTGCCTCTACATAAGTCTCGGTTCCAAAGAAATTATTGCTACCCATCGCCTTAAAGTCCTTGCAAATCTTTGCGAAGTCAGCTTGAGGATGCTGAGGGGGAGGAGGAAGAGGAACCTCAGCGACAGGAGGAGGAGGAACATTAACTACTGGAGGAGGAGGAGGAGGGACATCTGCGGGGCTGGCTTCGGTCGCCCTAGCCTCCAAAAGTCTGCAACACCAAACAGGCACGTGTACTCCCTCCGGAATAGCAAAGTTATCGGCCATACTGAAAACGAAGAAAAAGACAGATTCAGAATGGAGAAAAACGAAGGAATTTTTGCTAATGGCTTTTTGGGGAATAGCCTTTAAAATAAACTAGACTTTTCTTTGGAAAATACTTTATACTTGGTTTTGAAAATAGTTTTCCAAAAGCTTTAAAAACCTTTTTGTCCCTTCTCGTAAACCATATGCTCTGATACCAAATGTAACACCCCACCTCCGCCAGGGTGGCTCTTGCAAGCACTCTGACTTTGGAGGGGCGTTTGAATCAGGTAAACATGCATAATGATATATCAAGGCAGAACAAGAACATATGTATATATGTAAACAGAGTAAATAACATAGATAAAACAGCGGAAGATTTCAAACCATTTCAAAACAAGTCTTGTACAACATAATGTCAACTTTCCAAATACACAAGTCTTGATAAAAACAACATTACTCAAAACTGAAATACATAAGTACTATCCCCAAAATAAGTGATAACCATAGCTAGCTTCATGTCAAGACCGTACATGAGCTAAAATCCCACAAGCAAGCGATCAGAAATCCAAGCTAAGCTCCAATATTCCCACCCTGAGAACCTTGGGGGGGGGGGAACGGAAGAAAAGAGGCGAAAGAAAAACAGGTCAGTCAAAAAGACTGAGTAAGCCCTACTACAATCAATGTAAACTGATAAAGTTAACTGGCATGATGAAAGCTGAGATGAACGTATGGATAACTACATACTGGCATGATGATTAACTAACAAGGTAGATAAAGGTGTCATCGCATAATCAGGTTTAAGGTTTTTGTACCACAGGTGTACTAGCAACTAACATGACTTGAATAAGCAAGTATTGATCCCTTGGCCTAAGCTTTGGCCCAATAACATGAAGTGCCCCTAACATGAGGTCCAATAACATGAAGCGACCCTAATATGAGGTCCAATAACATGAAGCGACCCTAATATGAGGTCCAATAACATGGTTTGACCCTAATACGAGGTCCAACCAAACGGTCTAATCGATCGGCTCCCTAAGCCTAACTCGTCACGTGTTGGTGTCAATGCGGCCCAAACATAATTGTAGTCAGACTGTGCAGGGTCTCCCGTCGGGTGTATCAAGCCCTAAGGTGTCAACCCCTGGACACCATAAACATGAGTGCACAGTCTCGATCTACTGGTACCCGTGCATATTTTCCCCGGCTTCGGACTATGTGCACGACCATGGTCCGCCCGGAACTACACCGACGTACCACTCTGCCGTCGCTTTTGGTCACTTACCTCCAGTCCAGTAATCGTGCCCCCTCCCTAGCCTAGTCCCTAGGGCCTTAATGATACAAACTTGGGATTACTGCTGGAGTGGACCCCCATTGCTAGGATTTTTCTAGTGGGTCAAGTACGTATTAACCCTCTTGCTAATCATGGATTAACTTGGTTAAGTGTAACGATGAGTTCACGACTTAACCCTGATTAATCTACCAAGCCCAAATTGGTTAAGTATTAAGTGGACCATGACTTAACCCTAATCATGAGGCATTAATTAATTTAATGCGCCTTAACCTCTCACATTAGACCTTGTTGTGGTTACTAGTTAAGCCGGGCAGGTCCGGGTAGCTTTACACCACAACTTGGTCTAACCTCGGGTTCAAGGTACAACATGACCAACTTCTCACATTGGGTCCTATTGTTTGTAGCAACTAGTTAATCCGGTCGGTTCCGGGTAGGTTTACGCTACAAACTCAACCCAACCTCGAGTTGGTCACACTTATCTTTTCTAAGTGTCACGTCCATCATGTTTCCAAAACATGTTACAAATTTTCAAGCATTTGGGTAGACCTAACTTAATAGGTAAATTCCCAAAGGGTAGACCTAACTTAATAGGTAAATTCCCAAGCTTATGTTTTTATGTCTTTTAAGTTTACCCAACCCCAAACGCAATCCCATCGCTTACATATCGCAATAGCGCATAAAGGATAGAAAGAGGGAACTTGGCATAATCATGACATAAAGGTGTTGAAGCCACAAGTTCAACATGGTGGCATATGAAATGTACATGTGTTCATATACTTGCATATTACATTTTTAGGCCTCAAAAGCATGGACAAAACCAAACTTAGCATATTGGTGATACATGGTGATAAATGACATGTAGAAATGGCCATAAGTTCGCATTTAGCCTCACATGCAAGTTATCATAAGAGATATGATAACTTACATGTTGCCAAAATGCAACCTTTAGCATAAAGCTTGATGCTTTATGTCCATATACTCAAGATAAGCTTGCATAACATGATAACATGAACAAAATGATCATCCCAAACTTGCATAACATACTTGTATATCATATGACGAACTTGCATATCAAACTTGCATAACATAACATAGCAAAGTTGCATACATAACATGATAGACCTGCATATTACATCATAGTAAACTTGCACAACATATCATGATGATCAAACACAACTTGCATCATTCATTAGCTTTAGAGTTTAAATATGAAAGTAGAAAAGGGCTTACAATGCTTATGAAGGCACAAAAATATGACAAAGCCCTTATGAAACCAATTAAACCCAAAATGCAAGCTTCAATAGAAAAACCCTTAATCCAAAATGATCAAAACCCTTGCTTTATGATGCAAATATAGAAACTTGACTTGAATGCAAGCTAATGATGCTCATACAAGCTTGAAAACACTTGTATGCATGGAAAATCTCATAGAAATTTATTTAGGAATTTTATGAAGAGAGTGGAGGCCATGAGAGGATTGATTTTGCCATAGTTTAGTTGTATGAATGAATAATGATGATTTAGGGTTAGGTTAGGGCCTTATTTATAGAGATTAGGACTAGTTCTAGCCTTAGGATTAAACCGTAGTTCCAATCTCAGCCCTTAAAACCGAATCTGGCCCCCAAACTCAACACAAACCCAAAATGGTGCACCAGGCAAAACTGCCCGGATGGACCAAGTCGACAGGGCTGTCGACTTGGGTCCAACCAAGTCGACTCCCAAGTCGACAGGGCTGTCGACTTGGGTACTCTGGCGGGAATTTTCCCGCTTGACCCAATCTTACCTAATTTTCCAAATTCAAACTTGAATTTGAAATCTGTTTTTACTTTGAAATTTTCTGAAAACTTCGTTGGACCTTAATCGGGTCATACGGACTCCGATTTTCGAAATCTCGGACTCTATTTCGCATATTTTTCCGAGACGAACGCAATGGCATAGCCCGTTTCCCTTGATTCAGATTTTAGAATTAAATTCTGCCTCAATTTATGTTATAACAGGTTATTGAAAATACGGGTTGTTACAGCCAAGGTGGTGGCAATCCAAGATTGGAAAACTCCTAAGAACGAAATAGAAGTAAGAAGCTTTTTAGTGCTGGCTGGCAATTATAGGAAGTTCATTAAGGACTTCACGAAGATATCAGCCCCTCTCACTCGATTAACAAAGAAGAACTTGATTTTTCTTGGGATGTTGACTGTGACGATGCTTTCCAATGTCTGAAGAGGGCTTTCACGACCGCTCTAGTTTTAGTTTTGCCAGACGGGAGTAAGACATCCACTGTATATACTGATGCTTGCTGGACAGGTCTTGGCGCATTTTTAATGCAAGAGGGAAGGGTGATATGCTATGGAGGAAGGCAATTGAAAGCCCACGAGAAAATTTACCCTACCCACGACTTAGAGTTGGCGGTCATAGTTTTTGCGCTTTAGTCATGGCTTTATTATTTGCTTGGTGAGAGGTTTGAGTTGTATACAGACCATAAGACGCTAAAGTACTTATTCTCTCAGAAGGACCTAAACTTGAGGCAACAGAGATGGATGGAGTTTTTGGCATCCTACGATTTTGAGATCGCATAAACCCCTGGCAAGGGTAACGTTGTAGCTGACGCCTTAAGTAGAAAGAAGATAACTTTAAGTCCTTTGTTCGTAGAGTAGCAGAGTTTGGAGTATATACCTTCCTTTGACTTCAGAACCTCTGTCGATTATGTACCCGGATTATTGGCATCGTTAGAGGTGCAACCTAAACTTTTGGGTCGAGTTGGAGAGGCACAGGGAAACGACCCACAATTGTTGAGATAGTAGGCAAGCTTATAGGAGGGGAGTCCTCGAGTCATCTGAATAGATATGCTATAGATGAGAGAGATTGGCTACGTAGAGATGGAAGACTTTGCGTACCACAAGACGAGAGTTTGAAGAAGGCAATTCTTGAAGACTCGCATTGCTCTAAGATGACCATACATCCCGGTGGTGATAAGAAGTATAGGGATACGAAGTGAGTTTTCTTTTGGGCCGGAATGAAGAAGGACGTGGCCGAGTTCATTGCTAGATGCTTAGTGTGCCAGCAAGTCAAGGCAGAGCAAAAGAAGCCCGGAGATTTGCTCCATCCTTTAGAGATTCCGATTTGGAAATGGGAAAGCGTTTCCATGGATTTTGTAGATGGGTTACCAAGATCAAGGAAGGGTAATATGGGGATTTGGTTAATTGTAGACCGACTTTCTAAAAGTGCCCATTTTATTCCCGTTAAAAGTAGAAGGACCACCGCATGGTTAGCATCCGTTTACCTTCGAGAGATAGTCTGATTGCACGGTGTACCCTCTATCATTTGAGCGATAGAGATCCCATTTTCAGAAGCGAATTTTGGAAAAGCTTACAAGAGGCGGTTGGAACGCAATTATGCCTAAGTATCGCTTATCATCCCCAAACAGACGGCTAGACCGAGAGAGTAATTCAGATTCTAGAAGACCTTCTAAGGCTATGCATCCTAGACTTTGGAGGAACATGGGAAGAACATCTTCCACTAGTGGAGTTCTCCTATAATAATAGTTTTCAGGCTACCATTATTGGCATGGCACATTTTAAGGCTCTTTATGGTTGACCGTGTCAATCACCTACTTGTGGGTGGGATCCACGGACAAGGTTTTACTTGGACCCATATGATTAGGGAGACTTCGGAAAAGATAGACCTGATTCGACGGCGAATGAAGACGGCGCAGGACCGACAGAAGTCATATGCTGAAAGGAGACGAATCGATCATGAGTTCAATGTTGGGGACATGGTTTTTGTTAAGGTGTCACCGTTGAGAAACGTAGTCCGCTTTGGATCAGTAGGGAAGTTGGCACCAAGGTTCGTAGGACCCTTTCCAATTACAAAGAGGATTGGGAAGATGGCATATAGAGTAAAGTTACCAGAGAAGCTCAACGGAGTTCATGATGTGTTTCACGTTTCGCATTTGCGTAAGTGTTTGCACGATACGACGGAAGTGTTAGAGCCGAGCACGCTCGAAGAAGTGGAAGTAGAGCGCAATGCCACAATCAGACGAGCTCTAACACGCATTCTCGGATCGGAGGTCAAAAAGTTTCGCAACAAAGAGGTCAAGTTGGTCAAAGTGCAATGGGGAAATGATCAAAGAGACGCGACTTGGGAGACGGAAGATAAGATGCGTACGCTGTACCCTTTCCTTTTTAAGGGTATGTTTTATTTTCTCCTTTTTCTACCGCTTTGTTGATATTATCCTATCTTTTAGTATTATCTTTGCCATGACATCTTCGATCTTTAGTTAGGAAGAACCCAATGGTTGTAGACATGTGTTTGAGACATGTTATGTTTGATAGATGCAAATGGATGCAAGTGGTTGCTAGTGGTTGCTCGTGGATGCATGTACACACACCTTAGGCACTAGATCGGCTCAATCACCTTCATATTGCATATAAATGTGTGTGCATATTTAAATTAATGGATGTATAATGGTTGTGTTATCATATGGATGCTGAATTTTGATGAATGGTTGTGCACACATGTAGAAATAACGTGTATCGATAGGATTCTTTCGTATACATAATGGACGCATGGCACTATCATGATTTGCATTAAGGAGGTCAACTGAATCAGTAGACCGCCTGATTTTGCATTAGATAAGGAACATATACAGACACTTCTTGCATATGTTCATACAACATTAGAAATCTTGTAAGGACAATGGATGCTTGTGTTTGATGGTTGAGTAGATGGATGATTGGATGTTAGGATATGCGTTCTCCTTAACTTGGAGATTTCTGGGGAAAATCCTTTAAGGAGGGGAGAATATAACACCTTGTAATTTTAAATATTGAAGTTAACAAATTAAATAATATTTAATATCAAATGTGTGAATTAAGGGAAATGGGTGTGCCATTGCGTTCGTCTTGAAATTCTGCTTGAGATAGAGTCCGAGTTTGCATAAAACGGACATCGTATGAAGGAGATATGGACGAACGAATTTAGGCAAAAAACCGGAAAAAAAGACCAGAATGAACTGGCGCACTTGTGAAGAGCGCCAGTGCAAAAATACACTGGCGCACCTTCCAAGTGTGCCCAGGTCAGGCTAAAAGCCTGCACAGATGTCTAGAGTGTTCTGATCCGAACAATGAGTCATTGCTGAGTCACTAGGGCTTAGGTGGCTATCTGAATGGTTCTGGTTATTCCTAGGTTAATCCGATGGCTCGTAATTAATTAATCTTCTATAAAAACACCCTGAACCCCTAACCCTAATTACACAAATTCATACCAAGAGCCGCCAACCTAGAGTAGCCGCCATACACTTTCAACCCTAGAGCAAGATAGAGGCCCGAATCAAAATCAAATCAAATCTAAAATAACAACTAAGTCTACATCAAAGGCGAGCAATTCAATTTCAGAATACAGATTCCAGAAAGGCAAGACTATTCTTTTTGATTATGAGTATGATAGCTTTCACAAAATAATTCATTAATTTAATTATGATAAGATATGATTGGGAATACGAGAATATGATTTTGAATCATGTGATGTAAATTGTATGTATGTTTGTGGTGTTGGATCATATGCTAGTTCTTATGTGAATTTTATGCAAGTTGGATCATATGCGAATCTTATGCAAGTTGAATCATATATCTTATGCAAGTTGAATCATCTATCCTATGTAAGTTTGTGATGATTGGATCATATATACATGTATGAATCTTATGCAAGTTTGGGTTGTTAAAATATATGTGAAACATGTATATGCTAGTTTATGTGACATTAATCTACATGTTTAGATCTATATGCAAGATTGCACCTTCATGTTTAGATCTATATGCAAGAATACATCTTTATGATTAGGTCTATATGCAAGTTTACATCTTTATGTTTAGATCTATATGGAAGATTACATCTTTATGTTTAGATCCATATGCAAGTTCACACCTTTATGTTTGGATCTATAGCAGTACATAAGTTATGCAAGTTTATGCCCATTACCTATGCTAGTTTCCTATCCTATGCTAGTTTGAATGAAATTCATATGCAAGTTTATGTCATGATCCTTAGATCTATTTTATGTGTTATGTGATGTTGTTTTTCTTTTTATAAGTTAGACTACTTGCGAGTCTAACATATGTCATATGAAAACATACGAATAGAGTGTGGATGATGGGATAATATTGAATATATATAAAATTGTGAATTAGCAATAAAATGGCCTAAAAAAGGCATATAATTAATTTGAGATATTAATTGGCATAATTGATTTTATGAACATAATTTTAAGAGACAATTATGGACATAAATAAATTTGGAAATTGTTGACAAATTTGGATAGGGATATTAATCCAATTTGGGGTTAAATAAAGATGTGTAATAATAAACCGCCTAAGACACAAGGTTAGACTCTTTTGTGGTTTAAGACTGCCCGGACCCGCCCGACAAATCCAGCAACCACAAATGCCAGTCTAATGTGAGAGGTCAAAGGAATGAATTAAATGCGTAACAATTGTAAAGACACGAGGTTAGGCTCGTTTGCGGTATAAGACTGCCCGGACCCGCCCGACAAATCCAGCAACCGCAAATGCCAGTCTAATATGGGAGGTCTTTACAAGGTTACGGTTATAATGAATTAAGTAACACTTAACCAGATAAACATGTGGTGGGACATGGGGGGGTTAAGCGGGTGCCTTGGGTGGCATGTGAAATTAAGTGGGTGCCTTGGGTGGCAAGTGAAATACGATTAGATGCACTTAACCAAGTTGAAACATGTAAGAAGACATGAATAAGAATGGGGTTAAGTAAGGAAACCATAGTGGACACCAAGCATAGGTGGAAGGCTTGTGTCAAGCATGAGGGTCCTTTTCAAACCAGTAACCCATTAAGAATCTTTGTGAGCTCGATCCAAGTCGAGGACGGGACACGCTTACTGGATTTGATTGTAAGAGGTCAAAACGGGTTAGCGGTGGCAACGCAAGTCCAACGGGGTCATGTGCGTGCGTGGGCCCGAGCTGGTAGGTAAAACGTTGTTGCATCGTGTAGATATAAGCCGTGCATTTTTGGTGGTATCGGGTTGCCACTTTGGGGAGTGATGCACCCCACTGTGGGGCCAGCACGGGTATCTACGAGTTAGGGAGTCGATCTAATGGGTGTAGTGGGTACAACTAGTAGAGATAGGGGCAGACGGCACTTATGAAGGCAGTTAGGGGTACACGAACTACCATTATCATTATTAAGTTCTGTAGGCGAGATCAACTTTTAGGGTGACTAGTGGTGGTGCAGTATAGTTATTATCCTATAGTAATTAGGAAAAAGATTAACATCATAGAAGTCCTCTTATTTGCTTTGTCATGCCCACTTGTTTCATGGTCATATCTTATCTTACCAGTTTACGCCTTATCCTAGTTACCTTAATAATTATATTGTTAAAGTTATTATACTCGCCAGACTTTATGTCTGACCCCCCTTGTTTTCGCCTCTTTTCTTCCCCCCCCCCTCCCCCCAGGTTCTCAGGGTGGGACTAGTACTTGTGGAGCTTGATCTTGGATCTCTTTCTCTCTCTTTTGGAAGTGCTTGGATTGCTGAAAGTAAAGTTCAGCTCATCTCTTTTATGGCTACTTGTGTTGGGGTTTATGCCTTTTATTTTATGTACTCTGAAACAATTTTTCAAGATGGATACTAAGTGTTCTTGGTTTATGAAGTTGTTGTAATCAAACTATTTCTCCGCTGCAATAAAAGTTGTTTTAAAATTTTCAAGTACCATTATTTATATCTATGTTGTTATTTTCTATTCTATACGCTAAATACGCTCCATGAAAGTTAATGCATTCCCTTTTGTGAGTGACATTAATGGACGTGGGGTGTTACAATTTTAGTGAGTTAACATTATATTTATATATCAACATTAAGGAAATAAATGGTTTATGAAAATATATAAATATTTTCTGGATTTAAAGAAGGATAAAGTGAAGTGTGAATAAAGAAGAGGTATTGTTTCCAAACGACGAAACAGAAGATGAGTTGCCAAGACATGTAAATGGAATCGGCTTTAAAGCTATGGAATGATTTTCAATGATTCGATAAAGAATTTTTAGAAAAGAATTTAGTAAATGAAGGCCTGAGAGGCCAAGGTACTTGACAATACTGTTATGAGTTGATAGTTAAAACACCAAACTATCAACGAAATATTTGTATTGGACCTTTTGACGTGCAGTTTCGAAGAGATCGGGAAGGGAACTAGACCGAAAACCACTTCGAATTAACGTTACCTATGAAACTAACTTGCAGGGAATAAAGATGGAGCAACTGAAGACTGTTGATATTCATAAACGGAAGAACTACTTATAATCTCTGTTCTGCAGCCGGAGATATATTGTGGTTCTGTCGTGGTTGAAATCTGCGGATTTCAAGGACTACTCACTACTGATCTATAGGGCGAGTCCAAGGATGCGGTAGGAGGGTGCCTTCGGTTCATCTTGTTCCAGGATGACTTGTATGGACGAGGTGAGATTCAAAGTGAATGGTGGCTAAATATTCCAAAAGATTATAACCTCAAGCCTCACAACCGGGAAATGACAAAAAACGGGCATGCAACATGGCTATGTGGGTCACTCCCATTAGGGTGTATAATCACCTATCTAGAGAAAATCCACTTCATCCTTAAATCTATTTTCGATGCTGTCCCTTTTCAGGAAACGGTTGCTGATCCCAGCCGTTGGTGATATACATTCGATACACTCAAGCGAAATGAGTGGTCGGTCATTGTAACAACCCAGTAAATCAAAACCAATTAAAATTTTTTGTTTTGGCAATTTTAATGAATTTTGAATATTTAAAATGATTTATTTTAAATAACAACGAATAGAAATTTATTTTGAATAGAATTATGACACATATATTTATTTAAATCGAAATTAGAATATAAATATTTATTTTAATTAAAAAGGAACCGGAAATGGCGCGGCAGTTTGAAAATTCGATTTCAAATTTCAAATGGATGAACAGGATTCAAAATAAACTGGATTTTGGTGAAATCAAAAATATTTGAATCTGTTCGAAAATATCTTTCCAACGAATGTGAAAAATCCAAATTTCATAGCGGGAATAAAAAGTTATGTCCAGTTGAAAATTCTGAGTAGTCGCTATGGAATTTAATATAATATATAGCCCTTAAAAGTAGGCATTTTGCAAACGACCTCTGTTTTCGACGATACCACTTTTGTTAGATCCGGAGTGTTGAATATTTGTTGGATTCCAATTTTCATAATTTTTGGAATCAATATGTGAGCGTGGCGGATTTATATGTCTTTGGTCAATTCAGTTTGAATTTAATCGACTGGAAAATGACCGTTTTTCAAACGGTCACCAAATTCGACGAAATTTGTTTTGTTAGGACAGTATCATCAAAACCAAGCTAGATTTAATTTTCTAGAATTTTTGGAGTCAGTATATGGCCCAGGTAAATTGAAATGTACGTTTGAATTGAATATATAATGATTTATATTTTAATTTCAACGAAAACTGATCGAAATAGTCGAACTGGCTTATGAAACATATCCCATTGTGTTCGGAATGGGAGTATTTAGCTAGGGGCGATAGTCGTTGGGTTTGATTTGGAGTTCGAATATGAAATTCACGTTTGAGAAATAAAAATGAATTAAATAATAAAAGAAAAAGGGGTATAAAAGGGGCCTCTAGGGTTTTCTTTAACCTTAACCACTAATGGCCGTCGCCAAAGGCAATAAACGGATGAAATCATCTGAATATCATCTTCAATTTCCATGCAATCCACTGAAAAATTTCATAAGCTTATGAAGCAAAAATTGTGGAGCACTTCATCAGCTTTAAAATCAAACAGTCGTGATTAATTTTAATTGCTTGGATTGAGGGAATTTTGTTCTCAAAGTCGAGTAGTTTGTGCTTGTTTTCCACAGCGCCTGGGAGCTCGAGCTCCACGCGGTCGCTAGCGGTGGTGCGTGGCATTCGAAGCTTCGATGGGGTGTCGATGGATGGGGGTTCGATGCAGCGGTGGGGCGGCGATGATGGGTTGTTCAGATCGAAGAGGGCCCGACATGTTTTTAGAACGAGAAATTAAAGGATAAGGAGAAGGAAGGTTAATTCATAAATAATTAATTTAATTAATATTTAATTAGTTATTAAAAATGTCACTAACGTATTAACACTTATATCTTCTCCATACGAGGTCCAAATCGCGCGAAACAAGATCCGTTGCGATCGTGGGCACGAGAGCTTCATAACAAGACTAACCGGGTTCAATATGGAGCATGCTAGAATTTTAAACAAATTCAGACCCGAACGGCGATGAAATTCAGAAATAAAAGAACCGACCGTGAGAACTTCTCTCACTACTATTTTTGTACAATTATTTATTTTCTGTTAGCTCACTTCCCCGTTGTCCACAAACCATGGACAATTTACTGGATTGTATTGTGTTGTGATTGGAATGTTAAACAATATATATATGTGAAATGTGACAAATATATATATATATATATATATATATTTGTTGTAAAATATATATATATGCATGAAATGAAATATATATATGTGTCTGTTGTAAAATATATATATATATATATGCGTGTGTTATAAAATATATATATGCGTGAAATGTAATATATACATATGTATATATATGTGTGTGTGTGTGCGTTGTAGAATATATATGTGCATGAAATGAAATATATATATATATATATATATATATATATGAAATGAAAATAACATATACATAAAATGAAAATAATATATATATTAAATGTGAATATATATATATATGCGTGGTGAATAATATATATATATATATATATATGAAATGTGAATAAATTTGTGAAGCAATAAAATTGACATTTTTATTGTATGTATGAAGTGTTAAAAACATTCATGTGTTGAATAAATAACTTGAACAATAAAATTATCATTTTTATTGTATGTATGAAGTGTTAAAAACATTCATATGTCGAATAAATTATTTGAACAATAAAATTAACATTCTTATTGTATGTATGAAGTGTTAAAAACATTCATGTGTCGAATAAATAACTTGAACAATAAAATTAACATTCTTATTGTATGTATGAAGTGTTAAAAACATTCATGTGTTGAATAAATAAGTTGAACAATAAAATTTACATTTTTATTGTATGTATGAAGTGTTAAAAACATTGTGTTGAATAAATAATTTGAACAATAAAATTAACATTTTTATTTTATATATGAAGTGTTAAAAATATACATGTGTTGAATAAATTGTTTGAACAATAAAAATAACATTTTCATTGTATATATGAATCGCTAAAAATATTCATGTGTTGAATAAACTGTTTGAACAATAAAAATAACATTTTTATTATATGGATGAACCCTTAAAAATAGTCATGTAGTGAAATAAATATTTGTTTGTTGAAAATATTATTTTTAACATATATATGAAGTGTTAAAAATAACCATGTGTTAAAATAAATATTTGTTCGTTAAAAATATAATTTTTAACGCATATATGGAATGGATAAAATTGTAATGATATGGAATATTCAATTTGATTTAAAAATTGAAATGGAAGTTGAAATCGTTTTTGAAACGAATTTAAAATGATTTATAAAATACGTTTTAAATGGAAATCGATGAAATATATATACTATATATATTAATGGCCTGAATAGAACATGCCGCGCAGCGGTAGTTCGCGAATTTCGACCATTGACTTCGAATTGATGTTACGGGAGATCCGACCATCTGATTCTCCTAAAACTAGAACTGTTGGGTTCGTATCGAAAAGATCTTTCCAACAAATACAAGAGAATTGAAATCAAACCAATGAATTTGGAATTATGTCCAAATCAAATTTGGAAAAGGTCGCTGTAAGTGCAGTTCGATGGTCGTTATTGGAAACCGACTGTGCGGGACTTAATAAAATTATTAAAATTATTAATAATTTGAGTAAAATCATAATAAATGATTTGGAAAGAACTGGGATGAAAAATTCCACATTTGTGAAGATAAAAATACATGTTTATCAAAATGAACTAGATATGAACTAAGAATTATAATACATTATTTTTAAATAAATAAACTGGATTTGAAATGGTTTTAAAAATAACAAGAATTTCCAGTATATAAATTGGAATGGATTTGAATCGAAAATAACTTCGGAATATTTCGATATTGGATTCCGCGATTATACGGATATTGTGGATGTAAGGACCCGAACCTTCCCCGTGAAGGAAAGCCCGGATTACTTTGAGAACACGACAAATCAGAACACAAACAGAAGAACATTTCATTGCTTATTACAACAATTTCATCAGAATACAAGAATATACAGAGTATGAATAAATATTACACATTTACTGAATATCAGAGATTTACATGTTACAATGCAGCGGAAAATAATAAAAAACACAACTGAAAAGAATATACGAATACAGAGCTTTCTGAATATCATTCCAGCTGTAAACCAGGATCCTGTGAATGTAAATCTGCAAAACCAAAACTACAAGCTGCCCGTGTGGAAATAGGGGCACCCAGAGTTTAGGTTAATACAATAAACTCAAAGTTAGTCATGTGACTGGTGTGAGAACTAAAACAATTATTTAAAACTTTATTTTAAATCGGATATATCAAGGGACTAAGTCGTATAACACGGAACGGGTTTCCTCCTAAGTGTAACAACCCAGAAAATCTGAGCCAATTTAAAAATTTTTAATTTGGCTATTTTAGTGGATTTTAGGTATTTAAAATAAATTATTTTTAATAATAACGACAAAAAGTATGTTTGAATCGATGTTTGAAAATAAATATAATTATTTTAAATTATAAACAAGGCCCGAAATGGCGCGGCAATTTCAAATTTTCAATTCAAACTTTGACTAACCGTACCGGGTGCAAAACAAAACGGATTTTAGTGAAACCAAAAATATTTAAATCTGTCAGTGAATATCTTTCTAACGAATCTGAAAAATCGAAGTTTCAGAGCGGGAATCAAAAGTTATGGCCAAATGAATTTTCAGAAAGGTCGCTATATAGAATACATAGCCCTTCAAAATAGACATTTTGCAAACGACCTCAGAATTTGATTAAACCTCTTTTATTGGATTCGGGATGTCAAATTATTTCTAGATTTCAAATTTCATAATTTTTGAAGTTAGCATGTGAGCGTGGCAAAGGAAAATGTGTTTGGTCGATTTTTGTTAAATTTGATCGACCAGAAAATGACCATTTTTCAGACGGTCTCAGAATTCGACGAAACTAGATTTGTTGGGACCGTATCGTCAAAACATAGCTAGGTTTATTTTTCAAGAATTTTTGGGATCAGTATGTGGCCCCAGCAAATTGAAATGTACATTCAAATTAAATATTGAATGTTTTATATTTTAATTTGAAGAATAACTGACTGAAACAGTCGATTGGGCCTACGAAACATATCCTATTGTGTTCGGAATAGGGGTATTTAGCTAGGGACGACAGTCGTTGGGTTTGGATTGGAGCTAGTAGGTGAAGAGGGGTATTTTTGAAATTTTAAAAATATAAATAAAATAAAAATACTTGGACCAATCATAACACGGCACTCCATTCTTTCTCTCCCCGATCCTTCGTCGAACACGGCGGAAAAGCCTTCACCACTTCCCGATCAATTTCTGACTACCACGATCGTCGATAGCCCCTGGCCCAGTTGAACTTTTTGAAGAACCCACTCTCCTCTTCAAATCAATACCAACCACGCCCCCTATCACCTCGTATTCATTGCGCAGCACCCCCTCAAAGATCGGAACTTTGAGCCGCCGTACCTCCTCCCCTGTTGCATCGAGATGACCGCCTGTGGTGGCGTCGGGTACGCCTCTCGAAGCGCTAGGGCATGGTGAAGGCCGATCGTGACATCGCTACACAGATTTGCGTGGAAATCCATACCTAGTTTTGTAGAATTTTGAAAGGTAATGGTTTAAATTATTTTAAACTGTTCTATAGCACTTCTAAGTGCTACGGATTTTTGATTTCACAATAAAAATCATATCTTTTTCATTTGTGGTCGAAATTCAGTGAAACAAGAGACACCGGGACCGTGAGGACGTCTTCTACATTTTAGAAGAGACCGGATATTTTTCTGAGCCTTCTGCTATTTTTGGTGGAGTGGAACCCAATGTGAGAATTCTGAATTATAAACGACATGGAAAACAACGATGTATAAATTATATAGTCGAAGAATGAGTTATATAAGCGTTGTACACCTCATGTATAAGCGTTGTATAAGTTGCATGTTCGATGCATAAGTTATATATGTGTTGTAAAAATGATATATGCGTTGAAATAAATTGAAATGATATTGAAATGAAATCGAAACATAGTTATATACGTATATCTGTATATATATACTCCCCTCGTCCACAGACCATGGACGATACATATTGGTTGTGATATTGTTTGGATTATTGGTTGATGTGAAAATTTGGTGAATATCATGAATGTTTGATTTGAAATGATCGATTGTGGATGAAATCCCAATAGGATTAGTATATGGGAAAATTCGTCTGCGTACGAACTAGATATTGAAAATCCCCATTGTCAGAAGCTGCGAGGCTTTAAGGTAGAGCGAGGAGCCTTATTAGGGACGGTGCCGGTTTTAACTACCCTGCCGTTATGCTGCCAAAATTTTCTGAAATATTTCTGTGTTTGATTTAAATTCATGTGTTGAATAGAAATTCATGTGTTGAAATAAAATTCATGTGTTGAATAGAAATTCATGTGTTGAAATAAATTCATGGGTTGAATGGAGTTCGTGTATTGAATGAATTCTTTGAAAAAAAATAAAAATAACATTTTTATCATATATATAAACTATATAAAATCTTAATGTTTTAAATAATTGTTTTAACACCAAAAATAACATTTTTATGATATGTATAATCTATATAAAATGATCGTGTTTTGAAATAAATTGTTTTACAATAAAAATAACATTTTTATGATATGTATAATCTATATTAAATAATCGTGTTTTGAAATAAATTGTTTTACAATAAAAATTACATTTTTTTGATATATATAAACTATATTAAATAATCGTGTTTTGAAATAAATTGTTTTACAATAAAAATCACATTTTTATTATATATATGAACTATAGAAAAATTCATGTGTTGAATAAAGGACTAGAACAATAAAAATCATATTTTTATCGTTTGTGTGAAGTCGAAAACATTCATGTGTTGAATATATAGATTGAACAATAAAATCTACATTTTTATTGTGAATATGAAGTGCTACAAATATTCATGTGTTGAATAAATATTTTTGATGATAAAAATATCATTTTTATCAAATATATGAAGTGGATATGGTTTTGAAATAGAAAAATGAATTATATATATATATATATATAATTAAAACAAAACGAATAACGAAGCTGTAGTTCGTGTTTTGGAACCGTCATTTTAAACGATTAGTGTGGGAAATCTGACCATCGGATTTTCCCGAAACCGAAACTATTAGGTTCTCTTTGGAAATATATTTCCAAAGACATCAAATTTGTAAAGATCGAACGGTTGGATTATCTGGATTGTTTAATTCATATCTGAAGAAAAACAACGCTAGAATCGATTATATATATATATATATATATATAATAAAATTAAATCGAATAACGACACTGTACTTCGTATTTTGAAATCGTAACTTCAAACGATTGTACTGGGAGATCTGATTGTCGGAATTTCCAAAACTGAAACCGTTTGATTCGTTTTGAAAAGATCTTTCTAATGATATAAAATTTGTGAAGATCCAACAGTTAGATTTTCAGATATGTATAAATCAAATCTGAAGAAAAACAGTGCCACGGCCGCGTTATGGCCTGAAGCGTTGTTTTAAAGTGAATTGGCTATTTTTGAATGAATAAAAATAGCGATAAATTGTTATAAAATATTATAAATGATATGGAATGGAAATATTCACCCGGTTTATTTGATATTTGATGGTTGAATGTGTTTGGCGTTAAAATTACAATTAAGAACAGAATTTTTGATGTCGAATAATTTAACCATTGAAATGAATTGATTTAAATTCTAAATATACGTGAATTATTTGAAAAGGACGAGTTAAATCTCATTTCAAATAATTTATCGGCAATAAGAACTCGATGATAAAGATGGTGGTTAAAGACCGGAGATCTTCAACTTGGTTGGATGATAATTGATGTCTTGATTGGGATGCATCCCGAAATATAGATAATAAGTGGTAATCGTCCAGACGTACTTGGAGATCGATGGATATGCGAGGATATGGTGCTTCCGGTTTCGTTCAGACCTAGAACGAAATTGTAAATGGACCGTGTGTCTGACATTGGATTTTGTTCTGTGCTGATTGTTCTCTATTAAATATATATCTGTTTGGAGGTGGAGAATTAACTCTCCTGCTTAACGCCCTTCTCTGAGACGTACGAGCTCAGAGGTTATATATCGATAGAAATCAGTCGAATGGAGTGAACCGCCTGTGTGGCACGCCTAAGTGGAAAATGATCAAGGCTTCTGTTAAGAAGCAAAGTCTTGTGGTTGATGATCAAAGCACGACCTATGTGGCATAGCTTTGGGTAAAACGTTGATTTGCGAGCCTTACACCCCGGTATGAACCAGAAACGGGAGAGGACATCAGGGAGGGCATGCGTTTCCTTCTAGCTAGGGTGGTGTCAGTGACCTACCAGCCCTGGCATTTATATTATTTTCACATATGTGGTTGTTGCTGTTGCAAGGCGCCTTGGATATGTCGGTGACTATGTGGGGCCGACGGAGTCATTTAGCTCATTTACGCCCTAAAGGATAGGGAAATGCAGTGTTCAGGCATAATAATCCACATCGGTGGACCGGCCCTGACGATCCAAGGCTTGCTTGAGAAGCGGGCTAGAGCGTCTCGAATTCGGTGACGACGATCCCTTTCCTCGGTTCATGACGAAAATCCAATTTCCAAATACGTGACTTTGCGGTTTTGATTGTATACATATATATGGCGACATAGTGGTATGGGGCACTAATGCCGTCTATGATTGATACTTATGATTTGAAGTTGTTTTTGTAACATATAAACACTAGTGATAATATCAAATGCTTTTGTTTTATTCGTATCTAGCATATTTTGGCCATTATAAGGTAAAACTCCATCCTCCGGTTTGCGTTGCATTGTGTGATGGGAACTAAGTCTTATAATGGCTTCATTTTTATAAAAAGCATAGCGATTTTTAAAAGATTTACTTGTTTTAAAGCACTGGTAATCGCATGGAGTAAAACTGTTCCGTGAAAGAGGCGTGGTCCTGTGATTTGCCTTGTTATTATTGGTTAACTAGTTAAGTAGATTTCTCATACCAGTCCCATGACTGACTCGTAGTTTGTTTCACTTACAAACTCGGGTGCCCCTCTTTCTACACGGGCAGCCTTGTATTCAGGTTTTAGCAGGATCTTTCTGGATAGTTGGAGCTGAAGATGGATTCTACCATTTATCTCTCTTTATGCTGTTCAGCTCCTATTGTACATATTATGTTTTGTTTTCCGCTATAGACATTTATGTATAGCTGAACTGTATTTTGTACTAAGTATGATCCAGTATACTGTGTAACTCTAATGATTTTGTTAATCCATTATATTATTTGTACTTTATCTGGTGTATTTATTTATTTTTGTTCTGTTGTTATCTGTTTATGTGTTATATTCCAAAGATTACCCTTGCCACCGTCGTACGGGGTTTTGGGGTCGTCACAACGTGGTATCAGAGCTTTGGTTAAGCTTAGTTTTGGAATATAACATATTAACGAATTTGTCAGAAATTGAACCAGTAGTGTTCTAGGACGAATAACTCATTACAGATAGGATCAGTAATATCCTAGTATGAGTATAGCAAAATGAAATACACCTCGATAGAAACATTTACATTCAAGTATATGTTTCTATGCTTTATAATATCTTTTCTGTTGACCTAACACTTGGTCTGCTATTTGCAGAAGTACTAGAAAATGAGTGTCAAAAATAGAAGAAGGAATACTGAACCAGATATTGAAGCTCTAGTAAAGAGGTATCGAAATCTAGGTGGATCACCATTCTTGGTAAAGGAATCCATTATGGAAACACAAGTTTGATTCGTTCTGCTGAGAAAATCTTTGGGGTTTTAAAGCTGAGGGACGACCATAAAAGGTTACTGGCATCTTGGGCACTCAAAGAGGAAGCTTCGTTCTAGTGGGTTTCGATTATTAAGGATAATCCAGAAGGTAATATTACTTGGGATAGATTTAAAAATATTTTTAGTAAAAGATTTATTCCTCCAGAAGCAACTGAGCGGTTAGGTAATGAATTCTATTATTAGATAAAAGGAGATATGACTATTCCTGAATATCATAAGAAATTCGATGAACTTTCTCATTTTGCCCTGCATCTAATTCAAAATCCGAAGAGGAAGAATCTGAGGTTTATTAACGGGATTCAAAGGAAATATCAAAGTAGTGTAATGGGGCATGTGAAGCTTCCTTTTTCTAAAATGATATACATGGCTTATCAGTATGAAGATCTCCATAGGAAAGGTCTTCTAAACGACGAAGAGGAAGTCAATTCTAGTAACAAATGGGAGTCTGAGACTGATAGTCCTAAGGCCAGTACGATGCTTGAGGTCAGTAAGAAGCCCAGAGCCAAGAGGAAAAGGACAAGATCTGGGAAAGAACCAGTAATGACTGCCACATGCTCAAGCTGCAATAGGCAAGGACATTTGGTGATAAGTTGTAAATCTTGGAACAAACGAAAGAAGGATGAATCTAAATCCAAGAACAAGTTTCAAGTGACCCGAGAGTGTAATCTTTGTCATCAGGCTGGTCATATAAAGAGAGATTGCTGGCTGTTAAAAAGGACCAAAGTGCAAGTGAATGAAGTGGCAGAAGTTCCTGCAGCCTCATCCAGTCCAGGAAGGTCTGATGTTTTAGAAGGCACGCTTACTGTCAAAAACATTCCAGTTAAAGTACTGTTTAATACAGGCACGTCACGAAGCTTTATTGCAAAGAATGCAGTTAAGAAGTTGGACTTGAAATTGATAAAGCTCAAAGAACCCATCACTGTCCATAATCTGATTGGGGGTTCCCTCAATCTTACTTGGGTTTGTGGGGTGCCTGCCTCTTTTTCCTGTTATAAGTTCCCTACCATCTCTATTGTCATGAATTTTACTAAATTCGATCGTATTTTGGGATTGGATTGGTTAACCAAATATGAAATAGAGGTTAAATGCGCCGAGAGAGTGGTTAGGGCAAAGATTAAATCAGGGAATTATATAACCATACCATGTGAAGGTCTGAATTCAGATAGAAAAGACTTTTGGTCAGCTCTTGATGTTTCTCCTGCTCAAATAGAAAATATCCCTGTAGTCACAGAGAATATTCCGGACATCATAAAAGATATTCCTGTCATTAAGAATTATGCGGATGTGTTCGAAGAAGTTCTTAGCTTACCTCCGAACAGAGAAATTGATTTCTAGATCGCTTTAATTCCGAACGCGAGGCCAGTAGTGCACGCTATTCGGAGAATGACTCTAAAGGAGAAAGAAGAATTAGATAGTCAAACTCGACAGCTTGTATAGAAGGGTCTGATCAGGCCTAGTTTCTCTGACTGGGGAGCTGCAGTGGTGTTTGTCCTAAAGTCGGTATTGTTCGACTATGTAAGGATTATCGTGACTTGAATAAGCAGACATTGAAGAACAAATATCCATTGCCGCGGATTGATGCTTTGCTGGATCGATTGAATGGTGCACAAGTATTTTCAAGGATGGACCTAGCTACAGGCTACCATCAACTTCGTATTGCCAAAGAGTGTGTTCCTATGACAGCATTCAGAAGTCCCGATTTATTCTATGAGTGGTTAGTAATGTCGTTAGGCTTACGTAATGCTCCTGCCTATTTTGTGGATTTGATGAATCGAATATTTCGCGATGTCTTGAATAAATTTGTTCTGGTTTTCACTGATGACATATTGATCTTCTCTAAGTCAGAGAGCGAGCACGCGAAACATTTGGAACAAGTGTTAGAAATTCTCAGAAAGAATGTCTTGAAGGCCAAACTTTCCAAATGTATATTCTAGCAAGAAGAAGTCAAGTTTCTGGGCCATGTTGTATCAAAAGAAGGAATTTCTGTGGATCCCGGTAAAATCATCGCTATTCAAAATTGGAAGCAGCCTAGTACTCCCACAGAAGTCCGAAGTTTTCTTGGATTGGCTAGTTATTATCGGAAGTTTGTTAAAGATTTTTCGAAGATATCTAGCTCCTTAACAAAGCTTATCAAGAAGCACGCAAAATTCAAGTGGACTCCTGAATGTGAGGAGGCTTTTCAGAAGCTAAAATTAAGATTAACAACTGCTCTAGTGTTAACAATTATTGATGGCAATCAAGACTTGAAAGTCTGGACAGATGCCTCTAGAGAAGGCCTTGTGCAGTATTAATGCAAAGAGGTCAAATGGTTGCTTATGCTAGCCGTCAGCTGAAGCCGCATGAGAAAAATTATGTTACTCATGAGTTTGCTTTAAACATCAGAAGGCACTATCTTTTAGGTGACAAATTTGAACTGTATACAGATCATCAGTCGCTAAGTATCTGTTCACCCAGAAAGACTTGAATCTGAGGCAGAAACGTTGGCTAGAATTTCTTACAGCATACGATTTTAAGATTTTGTACACTCTAGGGAAAGCCAATGTTGTGGCTAATGCACTAAGTAGAAAGAATTCAATAATCGCCAGTTTTATTATTATGACTTCCTTGATTGACAAATATCTATTCTTCAGAAGGATGAAAATTTTATTAAGGATATGATCTAAAGAATTCAAAAAGGCGAACCCTCGGGTTTCCAAATAGATAATGATGGGATCCTAAGATTGAGAGGAAGGATTTGTGTTCCCGACATCCCCTAGCTCAAAAGAGAAGTGTTAGACGAATGTCACAAGTCCGAGCTGAGTATCCATCCGGGTGTGAGCAAAATGTATAACGATCTCAAGTGAACATTCGGGCGGAAGGCTATGAAAAGGGACGTTTCTATATATGTTAGCATGTGTCCAACTTGCTAGCTAGTAAAAAGCGACCAACAGAAACTTGTTGGATTGTTGCAACCGCAAGATACTCCAGGTTGGAAGTAGAAACATATTTCCTTGGACTTCATAGATGGTTTTCCCAGAACCAAGAAAGGAAATGACAGTATTTGGGTAGTCGTAGATCGCTTCTTGAAGGCCGCCCATTTTATACCTGTCAGATCCAATAGAACCGCCCAAAGTCTAGCACAGATTTATTTCAAAGAAATTGTTAGGCTACATGGAGTGCCGATCAGTATAGTTAGTGATAGAGATCCAATATTTAGTAGCAAATTCTGGGAGGCATTTCAATTAGAACTTGGAACGAAGCTGAATCTAAGCACCGCCTATCATCCTCAGATAGATGGTCAAATGGAGAGGGTGAATCGTATTCTAGAAGATTTATTGCGGGCTTGTGTTCTTAATTTTGGTGGATCATGGGAAGACCATTTGCATTTGGCGGAGTTCTCATACAACAACAACTACCAAGCGAGCCTGACGATGTCACCATTTGAAGCATTGTATGGTAGACCGTGCCGATCTCCTACTTGTTGGGTTGAACCTGGTAATAGGCTTGCATTGGGACCAGATCTGATTCGCGAAGCTGCGGACAAAGTCGATTTCATTAAGAAACGATTGCTAGCAGCTCAAAGCCGACAGAAGAGCTATGTAGACTCGAGAAGGAGGGATTTAGCATTTGCTGTTGGTGAATATGTGTATCTAAGGGTTTCTCCAATGAGGAGAGTAATTTGATTTGGAAAAACTAGGAAGTTGGCACCCAAATTTATTGGTCCATTCCCTATACTTGAACGGATTGGAACTTTCGCTTATAAAGTTCAATTGCCTGATTAGTTGCTTAGAGTACATAATGTGTTTCACGTGTCTCAACTTCGAAAGCATGTTCATGATCCATACTTGATCGTGGAAGAAGCAACACAATGGGATATAGAAATTATTCTAGAATTGGCTGTGAGAAGAGAACCTCTAAAGATAATTGGCAAAGAAACCAAAGAACTGAGGAATAAGAAGTTCACTTAGTCAAAGTGCAATGGAGTGGAGATCCGCAAGATTGTACTTGGGAAACTGAGGAAAGCATTCAGAAAGCCTATCCTAAGTGCAGGGTGGATATCTCTGATTGACTCTGGTGCAAGGTAAATTTACCATATTTTGCATTTCCATTTTGTTCTCTACTTTGCTATTGTTTTCTTTTCATGCGTGTAAACTTTTAATTATATAGTCTGAATGTTTTCAAAAGAGTATATGAATTAATTACTATATTTTGAAAGATAAAAACAAATTGATTGCTGGATGTGTTGTTTGATTTTTGGTCGATTAATGCGAATTTTGAACCATTTAGCCAAATTGAACAAGTATT
The DNA here is from genome assembly GCA_030737875.1 of Allium sativum. NCBI lineage: Eukaryota > Viridiplantae > Streptophyta > Magnoliopsida > Asparagales > Amaryllidaceae > Allium > Allium sativum. The sequence goes on from CM060926.1 coordinate 331,479,252, forward strand.
GAATTGAATTGAAAATTGATAGAAATTGCATGCATATACATGTGCATTATATATGTGTGAACAGGTTATGGATAAACAGCTAAGCAGAGGAATAAAATTGTTTGCCCGACAAATAAGTACATGATTATTGTATTTTTTGGGATTTGATGATTTTATGAGTTGATTGGCTAGCCGCATGGCTTTTTCTTTTTCTTTTGGATTGGTGAGGGCCCTGTGAGGCTATTTGAAATATCCCGAAGCTTCATGTACAAAGGAGGTTATGGCGAAATTTTTCGAAAATTTAGGGTGTTAGCCAAATTTTTGAAGAATTTAAAATTCTTATAAACTGAAAAGTTGAAGAATGAAAGCCAGAAGGAAATTTCAGTTGGTTAATTAAACAACTTTCGACTTCGTTCCTTTTCGAGGACGAAAAGTTTTAAGTGGAGGAGATTGTAACAACCCGGAAAATCAGAGCCAATTAAATTTTTTTAATTTGGCTATTTTAGTGGATTTTGGGTATTTGAAATAAATTATTTTAAATAATAATGACAAAAAGTATGTTTGAATCGATGTTTGAAAATAAATATAATTATTTTAAATTATAAACAAGGCCAGAAATGGCGCGACAGTTTCAAAATTTCAATTCAAACTTTGACTGACTGTACTGGGTGCAAAACAAAACGGATTTTAGTGAAACCAAAAATATTTAAATTTGTTAGTGAATATCTTTCTAACGAATCTTAAAAATCGAAGTTTCACAGTGGGAATCAAAAGTTATGGCCAAATGAATTTTCAGAAAGGTCGTTATAGAGAATATATAGCCCTTGAAAATAGACATTTTGCAAACGACCTCAGAATTCGACGAAACCACTTTTGTTGGATCCCAGATATCAAATTATTTCTAGGTTTCTAATTTCATAATTTTTGAAGTTAGTATGTGAGCGTGGCAAAGGAAAATGTGTTTGGTCGATTTCTGTTAAATTGGATCGACCAGAAAATGGCCATTTTTCAAATGGTCTCAGAATTCGACGAAACTAGTTTTGGTGGGACCGTATTGTCAAAAAATAGCTAGGTTTATTTTTCGAGAATTTTTGGGATAAGTATGTGGCCCCAGCAAATTGAAATGCATGTTCAAATCAAATATTGGATGTTTTATATTTTAATATGAAGAATAACTGACTGAAACAGTCGATTGGGCCTCCGAAACATGTACCATTGTGTTCGGAATGGGGGTATTTAGCTAGGGACGAAAATCGTTGGGTTTGGATTGGAGTTAGTAGGTGAAGAGGGGTATTTTTTGAAATTTTAAAAATATAAATAAAATAAAAATACTTGGACCAATCATAACGCGACACTCCATTCTCTCTCTCCCCGATCCTTCGTCGAACACGGTGGAAAAGCGTTCGCCACTCCCCAATCAATTTCCGGCCACCACGATCGTTGATAGCCCCTGGCCCAGTTGAACTTTTTGAAGAACCCACTCTCCTCTTCAAATCAATACCAACCATGCCCCCTATCACCTCGTATTCATCGCGCAACACCCCTCAAAGAACGGAACTTCGAGCTATCGTACCTCCTCCCCTGCTGCATCGAGCTGACCGCCTGTGGTGGCGTCGGTTGCGCCTCTCGAACCGCTAAGGCGTGGTGAAGGCCGATCTTTACATCACTACATGGATTTACGTGAAAATCCATACCTAGTTTTGAAGAATTTTGAAAGGTAAGGGTTTATAGTATTTTAAACTGTTCTATAAGACTTTTGAGTGCTACGGATTTTTGATTTCACAATAAAAATCATATCTTTTACATTTGTGGTCGAAATTCAGTGAAACAAGAGACACCGGGACCGTGAGGGCGTCCTCTATATTTTAGAAGAGACCGGTATTTTTCTAAGCCTTCTGCTATTTTTAGTGGAGTGGAACCCAATATGAGATTTCTGAATTAAAAACGATATGGAAAACAATGATGTATTAATTATATAGTCGAAGTATGAGTTATATAAGTGTTGTACACCTCATGTATAAGCGTTGTAAAAGTTGTAAGTTCGATGCATAAGTTATATATGTGTTGTAAAAATGATATATGCGTTGAAATAAATTTAAATGATATTGAAATGAAATCGAAATATAGTTATATACGTATATCTATATATATACTCCCCTCGTCCACAGACCATGGACGATATTTATTGGTTGTGTTATTGTTTGGATTATTGGTTGATGTGAAAATTTGGTGAATATCATGAATGGTTGGTTTGAAATGATTGATTGTGGTTGAAATCCCAATAGGAATAGTATATGGGAAAATTCGTCTACGTACGAACTAGATATTAAAAATCCCCATTGTCAAAAGCTGCGAGGCTTTAAGGTAGAGCGAGGAGCCGTACTAGGGACGGTGCCGATTTTAACTACCCAGCCGTCATGCTGCCGAAATTTTCTGAAATATTTCTCTGTTGGATTTAAATTCTTGTGTTGAAAAGAAATTCATGTGTTGAAATAAAATTCATGTGTTGAATAGAAATTCATGTGTTGAAATAAAATTCATGTGTTGAATAGAAATTCATGTGTTGAAATAAATTCATGGGTTGAATTGAGTTCGTGTATTGAATAAATTCTTTGAAAAAAAATAAAAATAACATTTTTATCATATATATAAAATCTTAATGTTTTAAATAAATTGTTTTAACACCAAAAATAACATTTTTATGATATGTATAATCTATATAAAATAATCGTGTTTTGAAATAAATTGTTTTACAATAAAAATAACATTTTTATGATATGTATAATCTATATAAAATAATCATGTTTTGAAATAAATTGTTTTACAATAAAAATCACATTTTTACGATATATATAAACTATATAAAATAATCGTGTTTTGAAATAAACTGTTTTACAATAAAAATCACATTTTAATTATTTATATGAACTATAGAAAAATTCAAGTGTTGAATAAAGGACTAGAACGATAAAAATCATATTTTTATCGTTTGTGTGAAGTCAAAAACATTCTTGTGTTGAATATATATATTGAACAATAAAATCTACATTTTTATTTAGAATAAGAAGTGCTAAAAGTACTCATGTGTTGAATAAATATTTTTGATGATAAAAATATCATTTTTATCAAATATATGAAGTGGATACGGTTTTGAAATAGAAAAATGAATTATATTTATATATATAAAAATATAATTAAAATAAATCGAATAACGAAGCTGCAGTTCGTGTTTTGGAACCATGATTTCAAACAATTAGTGTGGGAGATCCGATGGTCGTTTGAGTGAATTGGTTGTTTTTAAATGAATAAAAATAGCGATACATCATTATAAAATATTATAAACGATACGGAATGGAAATAAACCAAATTCACCTGGTTTGTTTGATATTTAATGGTTGAATGTGTTTGGCGTTAAAATTATAATTAAGAACAGAATTATTGATGTCGAATAATTTAACCATTGAAATGAATTGATTTAAGTTCTAAATATACATGAATTATTTGAAAAGGCCGAGTTAAATCTCATTTCAAATAATTGATCGGCGATAAGAAGTCGATGAAGAAGGCGGTGGTTGAAGATCTGTGACGACCACAAACCCTGATGAGATGGTGCAATGGTAATCTTTGGAATATAACACATAAACTGATAACAACATAACAGAAATAAATAAATACACCAGATAATGTACAATAGAACACACTGGATAAATATAATCATCAGAGTTACACAGTATACAGGATCATACTTAGTACATAATACAGTTCACCTATACATAAATGTCTACTGCGGAAAAGAAAACATAATATGTACAATAGGAGCTGAACAGCATAAAAAGAGGTAAATGATAGAATCCATCTTTAGCTCCAGCTATCCAGAAAGAGCCTGCTAAAACCTGAATATAAGGCTGCCCATGTAGAAAAAGGGGCACCGGAGTTTGCAAGTGAAACAAACTACGATTCAGTCATGGGACTGGTATGAGAAATCTACTTAACACATTTTCAAATATGGCTAATCACAGGACCATGCCACTTTCATGGAACGGGTTTACTCCATTGGATTGCCAGTGCTTTAAAACAAATAAATCTTTTAAACATCGCAATGCTTTTTATAAAAATGAAGCCATTATAAGGCTCAGTTCCCATCACACAATGCAACACAAACCGGAGGATAGAGTTTTACCTTATAATGTCCAAATATGCTTGATACGAGGAAAACAAATCATTTGAAATGTAAATTTTAGTGTTTAATTCTTAATCAGACTCCAACCATAAACTAGTAAGAGAACGATTCCCTAAGTATTAACCCAGAAGGCCGAAACCAACATCAGACCAATAGCCAGGAAACCATCCGTCCTAGCTCGTTTCCAGTTAGTTTCTAATTTTAGATATAATCATAAATATCAATCATAGACGGCATGGGTACCATATATCATGTCACCATATATATATACAATCAAAACCGTACGATGTCGTATATGGAAATTGGATTTTCGTCATAAACCGAGGCCAGGGATCATCCTCACCACTTCGAGACAATCTAGCCTACCATGTCTCAGGCAAGTACTCAGTCAATCCTTGGATCGTCAGGGCCTATCCACCGATGTGGATTAAAATGCCTGAACACTGCGTTTCCTCGCCCTTTGGGGCGCAAATGAGCCAACAAATGACTCCATCGGCTTCACATAGTCACCAATATATCCGAGGCGCCTCGCAAAAGCAATAACCACATAGGTGAAAATAATATAAATGTCAGCCAATTTAAGCACTAACACCACCTCTAGCTAGAAAGAAAAGCATGTCCTCCCTGAAGTCCTCTCCCATTTCTAGTCCATACCAGGGTGTGAGGCTTGCGAATTTACGTTATACACAAAGCTATGCCACACAGGCAGTGCTTTGATCATCCACCACAAAGCTCTGCTTTTCAACAAAAGATTTGATCATTGCATCTCAGCATGCCACACAGACAATTCACGCCATGCAACCGACGTCTATCAATCACACAGAATGAAATCCAATGTCAGACACACAATCCATTTACAAGTCCGTTCTGGGTCTGAACGAAACCAGAGGATCTTTATTCCTCGCATATCCGTACAATCAACATGTACGTCCGGACGGCTACTACTTCAACCCCTTCTAGGTTGCTACTCCTATCATGAGCATCAGTAGCACCCCTCTATTCGACGTGAAGATCATCGATCTTGCATCATCTTCATATCTTTGACTTTTGATGGTCGATCAATTATTTTAAATGAGAATCAAATCGGCCTTTTCAAATAATTCGCGTATATTTAGAATTTCAAATCAATTCATTTCAATGGTTAAATTATTCGACATCACCAATCCTATTATTTAATGTAGTTTTCACGCCAAACACATTCAACCATCAAATATCACATAAACCGAGCAAATTCAGTTTATTTCCATTCCATATCGTTTATAATATTTTATCATGATTTATCGCTATTTTTATTTATTTAGAAATAGCCAATTCATTTAAACGACGCTTCAGGCCATAACGCGGCCGTGGTGCTGTTTTTCTCCAGATTTGATTTACACATATCTGAAAATCTAACCATTGAATCTTCACAAATTTTATATCATTAGAAAGATCTTTTCAAAACGAATCCAACGGTTTCAGCTTTGGGAAAATCCGACGGTCGGATCTCACGCACTAATCGTTTGAAGTTACGATTTCAAAATACGAACTGAGCATCGTTATTCGATTTAATTTAATTATATATATAATCGATTCTGGCACTATTTTTCTTCAGATTTGAATTAAACATTCCAAACAATCCAACCGTTGGATCTTTACAAAGTTGGTGCCGTTGGAAAGATATTTCCAAGGCGAATCCAATGGTTGTGGTTTCAGGAAAATCCGACGGTCGGTCTCCCGCACTAATCGTTTGAAATCACGGTTTCAAAACATGAACTGCAGCTTCGTTATTCGATTTATTTTAATTATATTTATATATATATAAAAATATAATCCTTTTCGATTACAAAACCTTATCCATTTCATACATTTGATAAAAATGATGTTTTTATCCAACAAACATTGATTTCAACACTTCACTATTTTTAACAATTCATATATATAATAAAAATGTGATTTTTATTGTAAAAGCAATTTATTTAAAACACGAGTACCATTCAACACATGAACTATTCAACACATGAATGTTCTCTATAGTTCGTATATATAATAAAAATATGATTTTTATTTTAAAACAATTTATTTCAAAACACGACTATTTTATATAGTTCATATAGATGATAAAAATATGATTTTTATTATAAAACAATTTATTTAAAACACGAATACCATTCAACTCATGAATTTCTATTCAATGAATGAATTTCTATTCAACACGTGAATTCGGTTTCAACACATGAAAATAATTTCAACAAATGAAAATAATACTAACACATGAATATTTCAGAAAATTTTGGCAGCATAACGGCAGGGTAGTTAAAACCGGGACCGTACCTAGTACGGCTCCTCGCTCTACCTTGAAACCTCTCGATTTTTGACAATGGGGATTCATGCATCTAGTTCGCACGCAGGCGGCATGTTTTATTTTCATTTCCACAATCTATTCTAATTTTGTTTTCAAACACAGATGGGTATTTTTCAACCACAATCGATCATTCTCAACCACAAACAATTCTATCAACCATTCATATTATTCACCAAATTTCACATCAACCAAATAATCTAAACTATATCACAACAAATTAATATCATCCACGGTCTGTAGACGAGGGGAGTATTATATATATATATATTCATTTATAAATATATTTCAATTCACTTCAATTCATTTCAATGTCATTTCATCGCATATATAATTTTTACAACGCATATATAACTTACACATCGAACATACAACTTATACAACGCTTATACATGTGGTGTACAATGCTTATATAACTCATAAATCGACTATATAATTTATACATCGTTGTTTTCCATATCGTTTATAAATTAGAAATCTCACATTGGGTTCCACTCCACCAAAAATTGCAGAAGGATCAGAAAAATATGCAGTCTCTTCTAAAGTGTAGAAGACGTCCTTATGGTCCCGGCGTCTTTTGTTTCACTAGATTTCAATCAGAAATGAAAAAGATACGATTTTTAGAAGTTCAATTAGTTTTGCAACACCTTTATATGTTAAAACTATTTTAAATATATATACCTCGTTTAAAACAGTCGAGAGTTTTCAACAGTTCAGATCTAGGGTTCAGAACCTCGTCAGATCCGTCGAGCTAAAGGATGATCGGAGGGCATGATGTCGTCGGCCTTGGAGATAGCTTTTCGGTGCCACCATGAGATGCCCAGCTCGACGGCGAGGTAGCGGAGCTAACTGGCGTTGAACAGGACAACTTCGAGCGCGCGATTGGAGGCACACACGCGATGATAGGATCTCCAACCCGTATGGATCTGAAGTACTCGAGCTCCACTAAAAATCTTCCACAGGGGCGATGGGTTTTATTGCTTGGGTTGAGGGGAATCAAAGCAGGAAGGGAGGATGGCCTCTTCGTCGTCGATCGCAGGTGTTACGGGGGTTTTCCGAGGAAACGAAAATAATAAAATAATAAAAGGAACGAGGGATATATGGATGATTTTAGCGAGTTTGTGCAGGAGTGTGATTGATTGATCTTCCTCTATCTAACAGAAAATACACCTGGAGTGATGGAAGAACCCCCTACTCTGGTTAAACTTGATCGTTTTTTTTATCAACTCCAGTTTCGAAGATTTACGTCCTCTTACCTATTTGGAAGGAATGTCTTCAATTATCTCGGATCATTGCCCAATTGTTCTTGACACAGGAGAGACGATCAATAATAAGAGGTTTTTCAAATTTGAGAAGATGTGGTGCCTAGAGGAAAATTTTGATGATTTGATTAGGAGAAAGTGGATAGGTTTTGATCATAAAGGAGATGCAGCTGGCAACATTTGTCGCAAGTTGAAATTGCTGCGTAAATTTCTGACAAAATGGAATATTGAAGTGTTTGGTAACATAAAAATCAAGAAAGCAACACTTGAAAAGGAAATCTTTGAGCTCAACATCCTGGAAGAAAGTAGAAGACTTAATGAAGTAGAGAAGGGGCCTTTGGCGACAAAGGAGAAGGAACTTCTTAAAGTTATGGACCAGAAGGAAGTGTATTGGAGACAAAGATCCAGAACTCAATGGTTGAAAGTGGGTGACAGCAATACAGGTTATTTTCATAAGGTAGCTAATGGCAGAAGAAGAACAAATATGATACGCAGTATTTGGAAGGATGGAGAAGAGATTACTGATCAACAAAATTTGAGTGACACTTTTACTGACTACTACAAAAACATTTTTGGCGAATGTATAAAGCATCGCAGTGCAGTTGATTGGAAAAAGCTTTACCCTACACACTTAAACCTTGATGATCTAGAGAATGCCCCTACTGAAGATGAAATTATGAGTGCATTGAATGAGATGCCGGGAGACAAAGCTCCCGGACCTGATGGCTTTCCAAATTTTTTCATTAAAAAATACTGGAGTGTGGTTAAAGATGATGTGCTGAAACTTTTCAAAGAATTTTATGATGGCTCGTTGAGACTTGATAAGCCGAGTTATGCTAATGTCAATTTAATTCCTAAGAAAGAAGGAAATATTTCTATTGCGAATTTTCGACCTATTAGCCACCTGAACAGCACTTTCAAGCTTATCTCAAAGGTGTTAGCAAACCGTTTGAAAGGGAAGATGGATGTTTTAATCGATAAATCTCAATCCGCATTTATCCAAGGAATGTAACACACCGTATTTTCTATGAACGTATAAGTAACAAATCAGAGGATAATTGATTTTTAAAATAAGAATCAAGGGAAACGAGTGGCGCCATTGCGTTCATCTCGGAATTCTGCTTGGAAACGAGTCCGAGTTTGCAAGAATCAGAGTCCGTATGAGGGAGATATGACCCTCCGAAGTGTCAGAAATATTCAGAGTTCAAAACAGCTCGAATTCGAATTCAAAATTCGAATTTCAAACGCAGAACAGACTGGGTGGGAAATTTCCCGCACAGACCCAGGTCGACTGGGGAGTCGACTGGGCAGTCGACCCCCCAGACCCAGGTCGACTGGGCAGTCGACCCCCAGACCAGGTCGACTGGGCAGTCGACCTGGGGGTCGACCTGGTCCCCGAACCTGATTTTGGGCCTGGGTGCATTCTTATGTATCAGGTCTTGTTTTCTGCCTAGATTCATCTGCCTAAACCTATTTAAACAGTCCCAAACCTAGCCTTCTCTACACACAATTCTATTCTGCTTCTACTCTGCCTCTGTTCCAAATAAAAATAAAAATGGCATCGCTACTCTGCTGGAATCAAAACTAGAAGCTAATCAACATCAACCTAAGCAACTCAATTCAAACTAGAGATTAAAGCTTCTACAACGATTCTACAACAATTAAAGTTCTTTCTTTAATCCAATTAAGGCAAGTGCAGTTATTTTCCGATATAAACTTTAATCATAATTGTGACATGATTGTAAGTCTGAATTTGAGATTGTGTATGTTCTGTTCTGATCTATTTTATACTGTATCTCTTCTTCTCTCTGTTCTATAGCCAGGCTACTACGAGCCTGCGCCAATCTCCTAAGAGATTAACGCACGAACGCTAAAATGTTTGGGACAAATAATGAATGTGGCATAATTGGACATGGCTAATCTATGACTGATTTAAGAAAAAGGACATAGGTTGTAAACTAGATTTAGATCTATGCATATTCTGTGAATTGGAAGAAGAGGAAGCATGGTATGTTAACATGTGACTTGAGACGTTGGACATAACGCATATTTTGAATTAAGATCTGTTATAACTAGATTGTTGGACATATTGTTTATATCACAATCCATGATTTTAAAGAGAATATGACTTAGGTGTGAAGATCTACATTAAAATTTGATAACTATTAAATGTGAATAACACCTAAGTAGGAGATTTTTGAATATATGACATGCATTGAAATCGATGGCTATATTTGGTACAATTTATATGTGAATCTTTTGTACTAGGCAAGTTGAACTAAATTGGGACATGTAAATTATGACCATAATCTGTGACATGTAAATTCAATGCAAACGTGGGGTATATGATCATAGTGTGAATCATGACAACTGTTTAGGCATGCAAACTTAGGTCAAATTTATAATTAGGCAAGATATGTTTGTGAAACTTTAAGGAATGATTAAATCTGTTATATTTGCCTAATTTGCTAGTTCTGCTATATTTGCCTAATCCGCTAGTCCTGTTATATTGCCTAATCTGCTAGTTCTGTTATATTGCTTAATCTGCTAGTTCTGCTCTACTACCTAGTCTGTTAGATCTGTTCATCTGCCAAATCTGTCATCTGCTAAGTCTGCTAAAAATGCCAAATCTGTTATATGATAAATCTACTAAATTACTTAATCTGCTGAATCCGTTAAGTCGCCTAATCTGCGAAAATCTGGTATCTGCTATATCTGTTAAGTTGATATATTCAGTCTGTAATTGACATAATCCGAATTAGCTATGAATAATTGACATGTATATTAGGCGTGGGCATAAATGGAAAATTATTAATTAATTGGCCGCAAAGATGAACATGGCTAACTCGAGGTTAGAATGAGTTTGCGGCGTAATCCTGCCCGGAACCGCCTAGCACATCCAGTGGCCGCAAAAAATAGGTTCTAATGTGAGAAGTTAGTCATAATATGCTTAGACACGAGGTTAGGTCTGGCTTGTGGCAGAAGTCTGCCCGGAACGGCCCGGCCCATCCAGCGGCCACCAGCTAGCGACCTAATGTGAGAGGTCTGTGCAATAATAATTAATTAATGCAAATCTGAGATAAAAAAGTCTAAAACATGTTGGGTGGATAGGGTTAAGCCAACTAGACTGATGAAATTAATAAAACCAATTTCATGAATCTGTAGGCCCAATACAAAGTTAGACAATCTGTAAGTCTGTTAATCTGTAATCGGTTAATCTGTAAGTCTGTTAATCTGTAACCGGTTAATTTGTAAGTCCGTTAATCTGTAATCGGTTAATCTGTAAGTCTGTTAATCTGTAACCGGTTAATCTGTAAGTCTGTTAAATCTGTATATCTGATCCATTGGTCTGAAAACTTGTCTAATCTGTGAACTGGTTGATCTGAATTCTGTATGTCTAAACTTGTAAACAAGTTAATCTGAAATCTGTTAGTCTAGGGACACAAGGTTAGGAGGGAAATTACTTATGTCATCTGTTGTTTGGGACCCATATTGGTCAGTAACCCTTTCTGGTATCAAAACTTTGACCCAACGGTAGGTAGGGTCCAGGCACGCTTACTGAACTAATTATAAGCGGTTCATTCAGATAATGGCAAGGGGTGTTGATGGTGCGTTCCAACCAGATCATGTGCATGCATGGATCCCGGTCTGCCTCTGAGGATGTAAGATGTTGTGACATCTGTAAATAGGTCTGTGCCAATTTGTTGTCACTTTAGGGAGTGATACACCCTACTGTGGGGCCGACACAAGGTATTTATGTATTAGGGGGCCGATCGCTTGGGGTAGGGTTTTAGGGTACACTAAGTTCTGTCTGTTTCTGTTGGTACCGTCTGTTTCTGTTGGGTGGCAACACCCGTCTGTTTCTGCGTGGTACCGTCTGTTCGGGAGGTAAAGGCCCAATTACAAGTGTAAACCTAATTCTACATTCTGTTTCCGTAGGGATTAATCTGACTATTTATGTTCGGGTGGTAAAGGCCCTTTATCAGCATTCTGCTTCTGTCTGTTTCTGTTTGGGTGGTAAAGGCCCATTATTAGCTTTATGTTTCTATGGAAATTATTCTGTACCTGTTTCTGTTCAGTTTAGACATTAGGGTGACACCTAATCCTGTTATACTAGTATTAGTGCAGAGAAGTGTAAAGAAATAGCTTATGTCATTCTGTTCTTCTGTTATATCCGCTACACCTGTTACTGTTATCTCTCATCCAGTTTTATTTTCATGTCATGTTATTATTATCTGTTCATAACTGAAAATCACTGGACTTGCCAGACTTTTTGTATGACCCTTGTTGTTTCGCCTCCTTTCTTCCGTTTCCCCCCAGGTTTTGTAGAAGGGAGTACTCTAGCTTGATCCAGATTTCTTCCGCTTGAAGTGCTTAAAGTATGGCTTGTCTTCTTCTGTGGGGATTATGATTTTAAACTATGCGTTCTGAAGGCTTTTGTACAAGACTGATATTTTGTACTTGAATTCTGATATTGTGATTTGAAAGGATGTAACCAAGTTTATTTCTGTTTCTGTTGTAATAAAGTTATAAAATTTTCAAGTACTGTTTTATCTATCTTGTAAGTTTCTGTTCTGTTTACTAAAATGCTCCACCAAAGTTAAGGCATTCCCTTTGTGAGTGACCTTAACGGAGGTGGGGTATTACACTTGGTATCAGAGCCGAAGGTTACCAGATTGGGTAAAGCTTTCGAAAACTATTTTCAAAAAGGTTTTGAAAGGAAGTATTTTCAAAAATAAAGCTTTTTTTGAAAAACATAATCCCCAAAAGCCATATATCTATCTTTTGATCCTTTGTTTGAATCTTTGTTTCCTTCTTTCTCTGGGGCTCCCGGCTTTCTGGGAGGTGACCTCATCGCGGCATGGTTCTGTAGGCTTGATAAGACTACGACACCGGTCAAAGGGCAAATAAATGCCCGACTTCCATCTGTAGCCGCAGTAGTCTCGCCTACGGCTAATTTTCTTTCGAGCTTTGTAGGATTTTCCATGCGATGGAGGCAGCTTTCGAGGGACTTGTCAAATAGTAAAGATGAGGATGAGGGAGATTGGCTAAGGAGCACAACCCAAGGATGAGAAACTCATGTATATGGACTTGGTTCACAAAGGAGGCGAAAAAGGAAACACAAAAGAAGGAAGAAAAGTCTGAAGATAAAGGAGGAGAAAAGTGCTTTACTTATGGAAGCTTGACTCATCTGGACAAGGATTGCCGAAAGAGGAAGGACACTCACTTCAACTGTGGTGAGATGGGACACTTCACTAGGGACTGCCCGAAGAAACGGGGGCAAGGACAGGGGACATAACCTACTTCGGGAAGGCAGGCGAATGCTCTCATAGTTGGTGGATAGGATATAAGTAGGAAAATTTCCCTAGAGAGTTTAGTTTCCTTATCTGATTATTGAGTTAGAACTCTTTTCGATTATGGCATTCTGATTTCGTAGCCGAGTCTCTGCACTTAATACTAATATTGTTTCTGATTCCACTGTAGGGTCAAACCCATAGGGGTTATGACTCATCTGCTTGTGATAGATTGGGGTTTGAGAGATATCTGTGTTAGGCATGAAGAAGGACGCATACATTCTGGGTTTTATCATGCTTAGTTTCCTAAGAATCATTTGGTAATCTAATCTGTACTAGTAGTCTATAAGCATCTGGATATTTCTGAAAAGGTTAAGATTTCCAGTTTTGACATTGTCTAAAAAGGGTAATCCTCTGCGTGTCAATCTGATGTTGGTTTCGGTCTTCGGTGCCGATACTTGGGACCCATGTCTGATGGGAACCAAGTTTTTGTCTTATCTGTGCTTGCTTCCATCATTCGACTGTATCCTATCGATCGAATCTTCGAACTTTAGGTAGAAACCAATGGGTGTAAACAAGTGTTTGAGACATGTTATGTTTGATGGTTGCAAGTGGATGCAAGTGGTTGCTCGTGGATGCATATACACATACTAGGCACTAGATCGGCTCGAAAACACTCTCATACTGCATATGGATGTGTGAGCATTTTCAAATTTTTGTGGATGCAAAATGATTGACTCAGCACATGGATGATGCATATGACTGAATGGTTGTGCACTCATATAGAAATGATATGTATCGAGTAGGAAAATTGCATACATGTTGGATTCATGGCACTGGCATAATTCGCATTAAGGAGGTCAACTAAACCAGTGGACCTCCTGATCTTTGCATTAGATAAGGAACATATACACACATTTTGCATACGTTCATACAACATTAGAAGTTTCTAAGGACAATGGACGCCAGTGATTGATGATTGAGTAGATGGATGTTGGATGGTAGGACACATTCTTCTTAACTTGAAGATTTCGGGGACGAAATCCTTTAAGGATGGGAGAATGTAACACCCCGTATTTTCTGTGAACGTATAAGTAAAAAATCAGAGGATAATTAATTTTTAAAACAAGAATCAAGGGAAACGGGTTGCGCCATTGCGTTCGTCTCGGAATTCTGCTTGGAAGCGAGTCCGAGTTTGCAAGAATCGGAGTCCGTATGAGGGAGATATGACCCTCCGAAGTTTCAGAAATATTCAGAGTTCAAAACAGCTCGAATTCGAATTCAAAATTCGAATTTCAAACGCAGAACAGACTGGGCAGGAAATTTCCCGCCTAGACCCAGGTCGACTGGGGAGTCGACTGGGCAGTCGACCCCCCCAGACCCAGGTCGACTGGGGAGTCGACTGGGCAGTCGACCCCCCAGACCAGGTCGATGGGCAGTCGACCTGGGGGTCGACCTGGTCCCCGAACCTGATTTTGGGCCTGGGTGCATTCTTATGTATCTGGTCTTGTTTTCTGCCTAGATTCATCTACCTAAACCTATTTAAACAGCCCCAAACCTAGCCTTCTCTACACACAATTCTATTCTGCTTCTACTATGCCTCTGTTCTAAATAAAAATAAAAATGGCATTGCTACTCTGCGGGAATCAAAACAAGAAGCTAATCAACATCAACCTAAGCAACTCAATTCAAACTAGAGATTAAAGCTTCTGCAACGTTTCTATAACAATTAAAGTTCTTTCTTTAATCCAATCAAGGCAAGTGCAGTTATTTTCCGATATAAACTTTAATCATAATTGTGACATGATTGTAAATCTGAATTGGAGATTGTGTATGTTCTGTTCTGATCTATTTTATACTGTATCTCTTCTTCTCTCTGTTCTATAGCTAGGCTACTACGAGCCAACGCCAATCTCCTAAGAGATTAACGCACGAACGCTAAAATGTTTGGGACAAATAATGAATGTGGCATAATTGGACATGGCTAATCTATGACTGATTTAAGAAAAAGGACATAGGTTGTAAACTAGAATTAGATCTATGCATATTCTGTGAATTGGAAGAAGAGGAACCATGATATGTTAACATGTGACTTGAGACATTGGACATAACGCATATTTTGAATTAAGATCTGTTATAACTAGATTGTTGGGCATATTGTTTATATCACAATCCATGATTTGAAAGAGAATATGACTTAGGTGTGAAGATCTACATTAAGATTTGATAACTATCAAATGTGAATAACACCTAAGTAGGAGATTTTTGAATATATGACATGCATTGAAATCGATGGCTATATTTGGTATAATTTATATGTGAATCTTTTGTACTAGGCAAGTTGAACTAAATTGGGACATGTAAATTATGACCATAATCATTGACATGTAAATTCAATGCAAATGTGGGGTATATGATCATAGTGTGAATCATGACAAATGTGTAGGCATGCAAACTTAGGCCAAATTTATAATTAGGCAAGATATGTTTGTGAAACTTTAAGGAATGATTAAATCTGTTATATTTGCCTAATTCGCTAGTTCTGCTATATTTGCCTAATCCGGTAGTCCTGTTATATTGCCTAATCTGCTAGTTCTGTTATATTGCTTAATCTGCTAGTTCTGCTCTGCTGCCTAGTCTACTAGATCTGTTCATCTGCCAAATCTATCATCTGCTAAGTCTGCAAAAAATGCCAAAACTGTTATATGCTAAATCTGCTAAATTACTTAATCTGCTGAATCCGTTAAGTCGCCTAATCTGCAAAAATCTGTTATCTTCTATATCTGTTAAGTTTATATATTCGGTCTGTTACTGACATAATTTGAATTAGCTATGAATAATTGACATGTATATTAGGCGTGGGCATAAATGGAAAATTATTAATTAATTGGCCGCAAAGATGAACATGGCTAACTCGAGGTTAGAATGAGTTTGCGGCGTAATCCTGCCTGGCACATCTAGTGGCCGCAAACAATAGGTTCTAATGTGAGAAGTTAGTCATAATATGCTTAGACACGAGGTTAGGTCTGGCTTGTGGCAGAAGTCTACCCGGAACCGCCCGGCCCATCCAGCGGCCACAAGCTAGCGACCTAATGTGAGAGGTCTGTGCATTAATAATTAATTAATGCAAATATGAGATAAAAATGATGTCTAAAACGTGTTGGGTGGATAGGGTTAAACCAACTAGACTGATGAAATTAATAAAACCCGTTTCATGAATCTGTAGGCCCAATACAAAGTTAAACAATCTGGAAGTCTGTTAATCTGTAATCGGTTAATCTGTAAGTCTGTTAATCTGTAACCGGTTAATTTGTAAGTCTGTTATTCTGTAATCAGTTAAGCTGTAAGTCTGTTAATCTGTAACTGGTTAATCTGTAAGTCTGTTAAATCTGTATATCTGATCCATTGGTCTAAAAACTTGTCTAATCTGTGAACTAGTTGATCTGAATTCTATATGTCTGAACTTGTAAACAAGTTAATCTAAAATCTGTTAGTCTGGGGGCACAAGGTTAGGAGGGAAATTACTTGTGTCATCTGTTGTTTGGGACCCATATTGGTGAGTAACCCTTTCTGGTATCAAAACTTTGACCCAACAGTAGGTAGGGTCCGGGCACGCTTACTGAACTAATTATAAGCGGTTCATTCTGATAATGGCGAGGGGTGTTGATGGTGCGTTCCAACCAGGTCATGTGCGTGCATGGATCCCGGTCTGCCTCTGAGGATGTAAGACGCCGTGACATCTGTAAATAGGTCTGTGCCAATTGGTTGTCACTTTAGGGAGTGATACACGCTACTGTGTGGCCGACACAGGGTATTTATGTATTAGGGAGCCGATCGCTTGGGGTAGGATTTTAGGGTACACTAAGTTCTGTCTGTTTCTGTTGGTACCGTCTGTTTCTGTTGGGTGGCAACACCCGCCTGTTTCTGCGTGGTACCGTCTGTTCGGGAGGTAAAGGCCCAATTACTAGTCTACACCTAATTCTACATTCTGTTTCCGTAGGGATTAATCTGACTATTCTGTTCGGGTGGTAAAGGCCCATTATCAGCATTCTGCTTCTGTCTGTTTCTGTTTGGGTGGTAAAGGCCCATTAGTAGCTTTCTGTTTCTATGGAAATTATTCTGTACCTGTTTCTGTTCAGTTTAGACATTAGGGTGACACCTAATCCTGTTATACTAGTATTAGTGCAGAGAAGTGTAAAGAAATAGCTTATGTCATTCTGCTCTTCTGTTATATCCGCTACACCTATTACTGTTATCTCTCATCCAGTTTTATTTTCATGTCATGTTATTATTATCTGTTCATAACTGAAAATCACTGGACTTGCCAGACTTTTTGTCTGACCCTTGTTGTTTTGCCTCCTTTCTTCCGTTCCCCCCTCCCCCCTCAGGTTTTGTAGAAGGGAGTACTCTAGCTTGATCCAGATTTCTTCCGCTTGAAGTGCTTAAAGTATGGCTTGTCTTCTTCTGTGGGGATTATGATTTTAAACTATGCATTCTGAAGGCTTTTGTACAAGACTGATATTTTGTACTTGAATTTTGATATTGTGATTTAAAAGGATGTAACCCAGCTTATTTCGATTTCTGTTGTAATAAAGTTATAAATTTTTCAAGTACTGTTTTATCTGTCTTGTAAGTTTATGTTCTGTTTACTAAAATGCTCCACCAAAGTTAAGGCATTCGCTTTGTGAGTGACCTTAACGGAGGTGGGGTGTTACAAGGAAGATACATTCTTGATGGAGCGGTGTTAGCTTCGGAGATCATCTCTTATTGTGATCGCTTTAATGTTCCATGTTCGATTATTAAGTTGGACATTGCTAAGGCTTTCGACACAGTGGACTGGAGATTTTTGCTGGAAGTCTTAAAGGTGAGGGGTTTCTGTAGCAGATTGATAAATTGGATTGCCATGATTTTTTCATCCAGCAGATCCAACATATGTGTCAATGGAATTGCGGGCAGCACTATACACTCAAAGCGTGGTCTGAGGCAAGGAGACCCATTGTCTCCTCTTATGTTTGACTTGGCGGCTGACCTTTTTTCCCAAATTCTGAAGATTAGCTGTGATAATGGTATCATTGATAGCTTTGGTAATAAACACGCGGTGGGCAGTATTAACTCTTTACATTATGTTGATGATACTATCATTTTTAGTAAACCTGATTGTCATTTGATTGCAACTATTAAATTTTTGTTATATGCATTTGAGAGCTTATCAGGTTTAAAAATTAACTTCCACAAAAGTAGCGTGTACACCTTAGGATGCAATGCTGAATGGACAAGTAAATGTGCAGAGATTCTCAACTGTAAGGCAGAATTTTTTTTCCATTGAACTATCTGGGCATGTGCATCAGACCAAAGAGGTTGATGAAGTAAGATTGGCGACATCTTACCGAGAAGGTGGAAGTTCGACTTGCTAGATGGAAAGGCCAAACTCTTTCTAGAGCTGGACGCTTAATACTGGTGAATTCAGTGCTATCTTCCCTGCCTCTCTAGTGGTTCTCTTTCTTTCATTGTCCAGGATGGGTGATTGACAAAATCGATGCCATACGAAGGAATTTTTTCTGGACTGGAGATAAGGAAACAAAGAAGCTGAGCTATTTAGTTTCTTGGGAACAAGTGTGTAAATCAAAAGAACAAGGAGGACTTGGAGTGCTAAATTTGAAGGAAATGAATGCCGCTCTTTTGTGCAAGTGGCTTTGGGTTATGATGAGTGACAAACATGCGCTCTGGAAGGAATGGATAACTAATGCCTGTTACAATGGAAGGTTTGATTGGAATTCAGACGCTTCACATTGCTCGCTTTTCTGGCAAGGAGTCATGAAATACGCTCATTGGATCAAACATGGCTCAATGGTAAAGGTGAAAAATGGGCTCAGAGTGTCATTTTGGTATGATTGTTGGATCCTACCGATCCCCCTGAAAGATGAGTATGCTGAACTTTTCGACATTTCATGACATAAGCTTGCTTCTGTTGGAGACATGTATATTGCAGATGCCCCGATTTCAGATGGAGATTTTCATTCAACAGATTTGTCATGGGTAATGCTCTTATTCAACTGTGCCATCTGTTCAAGTTGTTGGAAAATGTTTATTTAAGTGAAGGAAACGACGAATTCATATGGAAATTAGAGGGGGAAAAGAACCTTTTTCGTGTCAGAGGGGTGTACAGAATGATGAACTTTGCGGGTAGACGTTGGATGGGATTCGACCTTATGTGGAGCTTTAAAAGGGTACCGCTGAAAGTAAAGATGCATATGTGGATTCTCATGCATGGGAGGTTAAACATAGTGAACAACTTACGTCGTGAGGGTCTAGCTGTGGTTGATGGTTGTGTTTTCTATGAGGAGATGGAAGAAGACAATGTGCATTTGTTTTGTTACTGCGACTTTGCATTCTATGTCTGGACGAAATGCATGGTTTTCCTAGCGTTGGATCTACAGTAGCGTGAATTCATTACTGATCAATTGCATTTTTGGCAGAACATTTTTCCTGCACTTGAAAACACACCCTCCCGACACCTTTTTTCTTTGCTAAATTTTGCCTACACTTGGCTTTTATGGCATGAGCATAACACTAGAAAGTTTAAATGCAAAATGAGATCGCCTAATAAAACCATATACTCCATCCTCAAATATGTTTCTTTATGGAGAGGGGACAATAGGGAAGTGAAGTTTGTGGACACTATTGCCGCAAGAGTTCATGACCGGGCTTGCAGAAGACGTAGTGGCGACTAGATAGACTTGTTGCTTGTGGCTGTTCTTTATGTTGTTGATATGTATGTATCTATGTTATGTGTATGGCTGTATGCTAAGCCTTTATCATTTTGGAGGGGAAATGTAATCTGGAGTTGTTATTTTTTGGGCTAGATATGCATGTATGTATGATGTAAATATACGATGATGATGTACTGGACTGTATGAAGTTATATATGAAGGTGTGAATCAGTTGATTCACTACTTTTTGCTTCAAAAAATAAAAATAATAAAAGGAATTATTTTATTGGTCGGAATCTATATTAAGTCGAAAAATAGTGTTTCTTTATACGAACATCAATTCAAACCCAATGAGTGTCGCCACCAGCTAAATACCCCCATTCCGAACACAATGGGATATGTTTCGTAGGCCCATTCGACTGTTTCGACTAGTTTTTCTTCAAATTAAAATATAAAACATTCAATATTCGATTTGAACGTACATTTCAATTTGCCGGGGCTACATACTGATTCTAAAAATTCCCAAAAAATAAATCTAGCTATGTTTTGATGATACAGTCCCAACAAAACTAGTTTCGTTGAATTCTGAGATGGTTTGAAAAATGGCCCTTTTCTGGTCGATCCAATTCAACTATAATTGACCAAAACACATTTTTCTTTACCACGCTCACATACTAGCTTCAAAAATTATGAAATTTGAAACCTAGCAATAACTTCACATCCCGGATCCAATAAAAGTGGTTTCGTCGAATTCTGAAGTCGTTTCCAAAATGCCTATTTTCAAGGGCGATATATTCTGTATAGCGACCTTTCTGAAAATTCATTTGGCCATAACTTTTGAATCCCGCTACGAAACTTCGATTTTTCAGATTCGTTAGAAAGATATTCACTAACAGAATTAAATATTTTTGGTTTCACTAAAATCCGTTTTATTTTGCACTCGGTACAGTCATTCAAAGTTTGAATTCGAATTTTGAAACTACCGCGCCATTTCTGGCCTTGTTTATAATTCAAATTAATTATTTTCATTTTCAACATCGATTCAAACTACTTTTCGTCGTTATTATTTAAAATATTTATTTTAAATATTTAAAATTCACTAAAATAGCCAATTAAATTTTTTTTAAACTGGTTCAGATTTTCCGGGTTGTTACAATCTCCCCCACTTAAAACTTTTCGTCCCCGAAAAGGAGCAAAGTCGAAAGTGGTTTGATTAACCAACTCTACTTTCAATCTGGCTTCCATTCTTCAACTTTTTAGTTTCTAAGAATGTCCAAATTCTTCAAAAAAATTGGCTAACACCCCCTAAATTTTCGAAAAATTTCGCTATAACCTCCTTTGTAGGGGGAGGGGTTTGGAAATTTATTGCGCCGTATTAGGTACCCAATAAATCCTAATAAGCATGCACATATTTATAGTGATATATTCTGGTGTCCACAGGGGAGCGTGTATAGATCATAACTCCATAGAATCAATTCTCGTCACCCTATAAATGTTTTTGTGCCTTAATGACCAGAGAGACGTGTTTATTGTCTTCTCCAGACCCGTGTGGGGTTTTATTAATCTGGCTATTTACTGTTACATTTTATATGGTCCATATCAGTCATCAGTTCAACCTGTAAAATATTGTCATCACCATACAAGCCTCTCTCTCGTACGGTAAATCTTCAACCTCCTCACACAAGCTCCAAATGCTTATGTGGTATATGATGAAGTATGCCTATCTCCAAGAAGTATGCCATGCAATGTAGTTCAAAATTAATAGTTACTATCCTATGGAGACGTTTATTATTACACACAGAACAACCAGCACTCCGCATCCAATGGAATTCATAGGAGTTGATATAATAATAAGATTGCGCATCCAACTCATTAAGGTTTACCTATTTGTCGGGCACGCAAATAAAATCTTTACTCGACAGCTACTCCATTTACCTGTTTAACATATATAATGCACATGTATATATTTTTATCTATTCTCTAATCAGTTCAATGTGTGATTTAATCGAATAAACTCTACCATTCATTCTCTTATTGATTAATTTAATTACCATTCTAATAATTTAATAAACCAAATCCACAATCACACAACACAAACATCAATCAATTTATTTTTAACTTTTCAAAAATATACTAATTAATTCATATACCTTTTTGAAAACATTCAGACTATATGATTAAAAAGTTTACATCTATGCAAAGAAAGAATAGCAAAGTGGAGAACATAATGGAAATGCAAAATATGGTTAATGTACCTTGAACCAGAGTCAATCAGAGATATCCACCCTGCACTTAGGATAGGCTTTCTTAACGGTCTCCTCAGTTTCCCAAGTATAATCTCGTGGATCTCCACTCCATTGCACTTTGACTAAGTGAACCTTTTTGTTCCTCAGCTCTTTGGTGTCTTTGCCAATTATCTTTAGTGGCTCTCTTCTGACTGCTAATTCTGGAGTAATTTCCAAGTCCTGTTGCGCTGCTTCTTCTACAACAAGATCCGGATCATGAACAGGCTTTCGAAGTTGAGATACGTGAAATACATCATGCACTCCAGGCAACCAATCAGGTAATTGAACCCTATATGCGAGAGTTCCAATCCATTCTAGAATAGGAAACGAACCAATGAATTTGTGTGCCAATTTCCCTGTTTTACCGAATCAGATGACTCCTCTCATCGGAGATACTTTCAAATATACATAGTCACCAACAGCAAATGATATATCTCTTCTTCTTTTATCTGCATAGCTTTTCTGTCAGCTTTGGGCGGCGAGTAATCGTTTCTTAACGAAATCGACTTTATCCGCAGCATCGCGAGTCATATCTGGACCCAATACAAGTCTATTACCAGGTTCTACCCAACAAGCAGGGGATTGACACAGTCTACCATACAATACTTCAAATGGTGACATTTTCAAGCTCGCCTGGTAGCTGTTGTTATATGAGAACTCGACCAAATGTAATTGGCTTCCCATGATCCGCAAAAATCAATAATACAAGCCCACAATAGATCTTCAAGAATACGATTCACCCTCTCAGTTTGACCATCTATTTGAGGATGATAAGCGGTGCTCAAGTTCAGTTTCGTTCCCAATTCTTCTTGGAATGCTTCCCAGAATTTACTAGCAAAAATTGGGTCATGATCACTAACGATGCTCATGGGAACTCCGTGCAGTCTGACAATTTCCTTGAAATATACTTGCGCCAGACTCTAAGCAGTCTGATCACCCAAATACTGTCATTTCCTTTCCGGGTTCTGGGCAAACCATCTATGAAGTCCATAGAAATCTGTTCCCACTTTCCACCCGGGATTTCCAAAGGTTGCAACAATCTAACGAGTTTCTGCTGATCGCTTTTGATTTGTTGACAAGTAGAACACTGGCTTACATATAAGGAAATGTCTCGTTTCATAGATCTCCACCAGAAAGTGCATTTGATATCATTATACATCTTGCTCACTCCTGGATGGATACCAAGCTTGGCTTTGTGACATTCATCCAATACTTCTGTAATGACTCGCATTTTTAGCGATGTAATAATTAATTTATTTAATTATTAAATGGTGATTTAGAGAATATAATGGCTGTGGAATTAATTAATAGTGAATATTTAATTAAAATAATAACTAAATAATATATTTAATTCTGAAATAATCAGAATTGGCTGAAATGGCGATATGTTGTGAATTGGGCAATTCAAAATATATAATTTAGTTTAGAGTTAAATTATATCAACGAATATATTTAATTAACGATGGTCGAGCGTATAATTTATATTGTAATTATAATCGAGCTCGAAATGGCACGGCAGTTCGTAATTTGGCGATTTGAACTTCAACTGATTGTATATGATTCATTTTAAGTCGGATTTCTATGAAACAAAAAACGTGTGAACCTGGTGGAGTATATTTTTCTAATGGACAAGAAAAATATGGATTTCGTCGTGTAGATTTTGATTTACGTCCAAATCAAATTTCAGAAAAGTCGCTGTGGAATTCCTTTATAATTTGCAACGCTTTATATACGTTATAAAAGGGAATTTCAATATAAATTGAAATTTGATTCAACCTGGACGTGGAATATCGAATATATAATTACCCTGGAGCCATATGATATTCTATTATAAATATATACGATAATATATATTTATTTATATTTAATTTAATTATATTTATATATTTAAATTGGCTATTTAGAGCTTTAAAAATAGCCACTTTTGCAAATGAAGTCGGAATTCAACGAAACTAATTTTGTTGGATCTACAACATCAAATTATTGCTAGATTCTAAGTTCTGTGATTTTTAGAGTCACCTTGTGGCCGTACGGATTTTTTAGAGTGAAAAACAGTAAGTATTTTGATGGATAAAATACGCTGTGTGAGCAAATGGAGTCGGAATTCCACGAAACCAGTTTCGTTGGGACTATAATGTCACATTGTAGCTACATGTCCAGTTTCGTTATTTTTGGGTATCGTGTGTGATCACACGAATTTTTAGAAAAAAAAAATGAATATAAATTAATCTAAGAGTTATGCACCCAAAATCTGTAATTTTGAGATTTCACAGAATAAGTCAACTAGTCTATATTTTTATATATTTGGGATCGTGGGACATTGCTCGTCTCACTAGTATTTTTGATTTTGTCGATGGTGGCCCCTAAATGATAAAATTTAGTATGGCACACAGAACCCTAAATACCCCTATATAATATAACCCTTGACTTTATTTCTAAACCTAATTCCTCTTTCTCTCATTTATACCGCCGCCTCAGATTTTTTTCTTCAAAGCCTAGAAAAAATCATCTGCAAAATTCGAAACAAATCAAAACAAAATCGTAAAATCTGGAGATAAATATATTTGAACTCCTGCTACGAATTCCGTTAATCCAGTGTATGTATCGTGGGGCTCGAACCTATTGTCATCGCTGTCTTTAAAAGCACCGTGGACTTAGGGATCACGATCTGGAAAGGGTACAAGTTCTAACTCGTGAAAAACGTCGGATCTGAGGTTGTGGAGTGGGTTCGCACCTCTTGTGGAATTTTGGGTGAATTTGGGGTAAATATTTTGTCGATGAACTCTGTAGCAGTGCGGGTTGGTCTGAAATCATAGCGGTAGGGGATGAGTTCGAGTAAGCCGAGGTGGTGATGGCTGGAGACTGCTCGCGAAGGTGTTCGGTTATGACATGGGAGTTGGGTTTCAAAGTCTGGACGTGAACATGGAAGAGGAAGGAGGATTAGCGGTGGAGTATTAACAATTAAGAAATGGATTAAGGTTTTGGGATTAAGGGAATGGCGCAGAGAAGGATGCTATGGGGAGTTTTCATGGAGGAAATCTTTGAAGTGGAGTTGGAGTTCAGTAAATAACTAGAGATAAGGCGAAGTCGGTTTTTAATTTTCTGGAGTTGGATAAATTTGTAAAGAGGAAGGGGAGGTAGTTGTTGGTCCTCCAGAAACCTGCGAGTGCTGTAAATTGATGGAGGAGGGGCCATGAACTATACTGCCTTATTTGTTTGGGTTGAAGGTTTGATTTTTAGGTTGGAGAGAAATGAACAGGATGAAGTGTGGTTATTTTTGTGTGATTTTATATAAAGAGAAGAGGGAGGTGATGGAGCTTGAAGGATTAGCTGTGTGTACAGAGGAAGTTCTGGAGCGTGTTCGGTGGATTTGGGGGAAGAAGACTGTAGCATTGGGTTTTAAAGGAAGTGGACCGTGTATATATATATATATATATATATATATATATATATATATAAGGTGAAGGCCCATTCAACATTGAATCTAAGTTTTCATTTGTCAAAATGTGTATCAACTTGTAAATGGCATAACTATATCATACGATATCGAAATTCAATGAAACTGGTCACGTTAGGACCGTATGGACGGTGGCTACACGCTGGAACTGACTAGGAGTGGATTGGAGCTCGTTTAAATTTATGGTGAAATAAATTGTTTGATTTAAATCAAACAAACAGTTTCTCATTCTTTAACTATGAACTGCCAATGTGAGTAAATCTCACTAACTCTGAATAGTTATAATTTCATGTTGTATTTTTAGAGCTGTTAAACATTGGCTGATTGACTGTGTGTTGACTGTTTGATTGAACTGCTATTCAGTTAGTTGAATTTCTATATTGATTCTGTTTAACAGAATATATCATATGAAACGGAAAGTGATGTTGATTTTATTGTGTAACATATGTGGATGCTGGGAAATAGGTTAGAGGAATCCGACTGGATTCCTCAACAGTTATTTTATTGTTTTTATATATTGAAATATATGATGTGATATACAACCTGTTGTCGATTATATGTGTTTGAACGATATTGGTCATCGTGATTTGATGTGTGTAACACCCCGCGAATTCTATAACTGTGAAATCCATAAATTAAAGTATAATTGATTTTAATCAAAGAACTAAGGGAAACGGGATACGCCATTGCGTTCGTCTCAGAAAAATACGCGAAATAGAGTCCGAGTTTTCGAAAAACGGAGTCCGTATGAAGAAGATATGGCCTTCGGAAGTTTTTGAATTAAATTTAAAATTAAAACAGAATAAAATAAGCTCAGAAAACAAAAATGGGGCCCAATGGGCCAGGGCGGAAAAAGTCCCGCCTGACGCACCCAGGTCGACTGGGCTGTCCACCTGGTCTAACCAGGTCGACAGGCCTGTCGACAGGGCTGTCGACAGGGGTGTCGACCTGGTCCAGAGCCAGGTCGAACCCAGTCTAACCCGGCTGGCCTATTCTCTGTTGGTCGATTTTCTGTGGTCTGCTTTGTCATTAGGGCTAGGTGGCAGGCTCTAATTGGTCTCTCCTTAGGATGAATGGCTACGATCTAACCTAGCAACATCAATGGTCCTAATCAGTTCACAACCTCTATAAAAACAACCCTAGACTAAACCCTAATCTATTCATTCATAAATAAGAACAAAGCCGCCATGTTGCTGAGGAACGACTAGGAGTAGCCACCAAATTGGAGAGATGATTAGGAGGAAAATTCTAAAGCCTAAAGCAATTCAAACAAAGCAAATCAACACCTACGTCAGAAGGAGTCGCATCTCTAAATTCCTAAATTAGAGAATTCGCCGCAACGATTGTAAGTAGAGTATTACTTTGGTATGAACAAATGATTGTGTAGATATGTATACTTGATTTGTGGCGATAAAGTAATTCATATTTGTGCGTTGGAATATTGTATACGTTTGGATATTCTTGAATTATGTTGTTCATTATGAAAAACTACATGCGGTAGTTTTATGCAAGTATGACGTTTGGATATTCGCAAAATATGTAATTTATGTTGAAGCTACATGTATGTAGTTGTTAAATTGAAAATAATGCAAGTTTGGGGTTTTGCTATTATGCCATCATAATGTGTATTTTTATACAAACTTCATTTTTGTGAAGTAATTGGAATAAGTTTGGGTTATCATAATCCACATGAAATTATGTTGAGAATTTGGCATCATGTATTAAGCCATGCTTTTGTACTAGAAAACCTATTTGCAAACTTATGACTAGGCTATGATTGATAATTTGCATAATTGAAATTGTTAACAAGAATTATAGGATAACATATGTGGTACATAGCTAGGTTAGATTCAAAAATCCCTTTTTGCAAGTTTGCATGACTAAAGTAAAAATCATGATTTCATATTTATGCCATGGTTATGTGAACAAATACTTATGCCATGCTTATGTTTAACATTATGCCATGTTTATGTTTGACATTATGCCATGCTTATGTTAGAAATATTTATGCCATGCTTATGTTTGACATTATGCCTAAATAAAAATATAGGTTCATGTTGTAGTTATGACTATGTGTCAATAATGATACCCAATTTAGATTCTTATCTCAACTACAAGTTCACATGCTTTGATTCATGTCACCTATGCTTTATGACCAAAGTATATGTCATTACTATGCAAGTACACCAGTTTCTATTTTGTATTTCCAACGTCATATTGCAAGTTCATGCGCTCACATTCCCCTCTTTGTGTATGTAATCACGCTTCAAGCCTCCCCTTTTCGCATGGCTAAATTGGGCTTTAAAAGGCTAAGCCCAATATATATAAACGGACGTGTAAAACGGGGGAAAATAACGTTGGGTTAAAATTAATTAATGAATGAAAATATAAAATAGAAGGGCCCAAGTTCAAGTATGGGTTGGGCCCATGATTGGTGTAACCTTTACACCATTAACTTAATAATTGGCCGCAAATATTTACATATAAGAAGAAAGACAAAATATGTAAATGTAGAACATACGATGTGTTTAACCCGAGGTTGGATTGAGTTGTGATGTAAACCTGCCCGGAACCGCCCGGCTGTCCAGTAGTCACAACAATACCTATCCAATGTGGGAGGTTAAACATGGA
This sequence comes from Allium sativum, assembly GCA_030737875.1. Taxonomy (NCBI): domain Eukaryota; kingdom Viridiplantae; phylum Streptophyta; class Magnoliopsida; order Asparagales; family Amaryllidaceae; genus Allium; species Allium sativum. The sequence goes on from CM060926.1 coordinate 331,507,391, forward strand.
GCCCAATAAGGACCCGAGGTTAGACTGAGTTGTGGCGTAAGACTGCCCGGAACCAACCGGCAACAGGCAGCCACAACAATACCTGTCTAACGTGAGAGGTCAGGGCCTTAATAAGACAATTCAGGCTGAGTCGGGATTGTTAGGATTAAGTGAACTAAAGACTTAATCAAAATGGAACATGCTAAATTAAACGGACTGGTGGGGGTTAGGTTAGGAAACACTTAACCAACTTAGCATGTTGGCTAGAGATAGAAAACCTAGTAACGGGGGACCCTTTTCAGCAGTAACCCTAGAAGGTGTATCAGGATACCCTGAAACTAGGCAGGGTGGGGCACGATTACTGGGCTGATTGTAAGAGGTCAAATCGACGGCGGTGGTGTAGCAGTGTAGGTTCTAACGGGGTGCGGGTGTGCACACACTCCGGCGCAGAAAAATAAGGCACTGGACACCAGTAGCATACCTGTGCATTCTAAGGTTGTGTCGGGCCGCCACCATGGGACTTGATACACCCCATGGTGGGACCAGCATAGGTAACTACAACATCGGGGGTCGTAAGACACATGTAACTATGCGAGTAGGAGCCGATCATCATTGAATGGGTCACATCACCCTGATTATGGGGTGCCAGTTGGAAACTAGTTTATACGGGTTCAGAGATTTACATGGGGTACGATAGTATATTCGACCCTAGACAACTTAACCAAGTTTATAGTGCTTGCCCATTTCTGGTTTATACTTATCATACCCAGTTCTTTATTCATAGACAAAATAGTACTAGACTTACTCAGGCTTTATGTCTGACTCTACTTTTCTTTCGTCTTCTTTTCTTCCGTTTCCCCCCCCCCCCCCCCCCAGGTCCACAGGGAGGGAACACAGCAGCTTGACCAACCTTAACATCCAGCTTGAAGAAGAGAAATGTATTGCTTGGACTTTCCTGTTTTGAACTATGGCTTTGGACAATCCACTATGGGGACTTTTGCAGTTTATCTATGTTTTATTTATGCTTCTTTAAATAATGTAATCAAGACAGATTATGAAGGAGTTATGTTATGTTTTTGAAAAGTGTGTAAGACAATTATGGTGATGTTGTTGTAACACGTATTTGCTTTCATGAAATAAAAGTTTGTTGATTTTCCGCTGTTTACAAATATGTGTTCTTATATCTGTCTTGTATATCTGTGACTTATACTTATAAACCTCCACCAAAATTAGGGCATTCCCTTTGAGAGTGACCCTAACGGAGGTGGGGTGTTTCAATGTGTTAAGTACCATAAAATATCGGAATGTGAAAGGGAGATTTCCAGAGTATATTGAAATAAAATATGTTATAAAATCAAAGGATTTTATAAAAGAGAAATTATTAAATTGAAGATTTTATAAAGGAAATAGAATAAAGTAATATCTATTTAGAAAATAAATAGATTAAAGGAATATCTATTTAGAAAATAAATAGAATAAAAGGAATATTTAGTTGGAAACTAAATAGGATTATAAAAGGAAGTTAACGAGATATAAAAGAGTTAATCGAATTTAGTTATTAAAGATAGAGTTAAAAACAGACATAATTGTTTGAATTAAAGTTAATAAAATAGAGTTAATTGAATAGAGGTAAGAAATAGAGTTAGACAAGATTAGAAACTGACTAAAGATTAGTTACGTTGAACAGTGTTCTGAGTATCGATCTGATGTTGGTTTCGGCCTTCGGGGTTTATACTTAGAGAATTGTTCTCCTACTAGTTTACAGTCAGGGACTGATAGTTGTGAAATGATAGTGATACGTAAATAAACAATGGAAATGTTTTCCAGTGTTAATAACATATATTTTCTAAACATAGAAAATAAGGAAATGTGAATATATATGTTAAATGATGGTTGATCGATAAAATTTCCATCGGGAAATAATATCGTTGTTTGCACACGTGTTTTCTTTGATTGTTAACTCACCAACTATCGAAGTTTTTTGACCATTTTAACGTTGTTAATATGGAGAGACCGGTTGGATTATTATCAGAAGAACCACTCTGTATTGGCATAAGCGTTGCGAATAATATATGCCAAAGATAATTGAAGACTGAGTAAAGTGCAAGGGCTATTGTATAAGTCTTAGATAATAGTGCCTAAGATGGATGTACTGAATAGTGCCTTCGGTTCATCCTGTTCCTGGATGACTTGTATGGATGAATGTCTGACAGAGTATTTCCAGAGAGGTCACGTACATTGATTTCTTCAACCGTACCAAGAGTGGAAGTAGAGAAGGAAACTTCTTTAGCTAACATGTAATGTACTGTTGTAGACGTCAATTAGTGATTTTCAATGGATCAGACAATGTGGCATTCAAAGCGAATCTGGTGTGATGATAAAGCGTAACCTCAAGCCTCATCAACTGGTAAATGACAGAAATCGGGCAGGTAGCATGGCTAAGTCGGTCGTTCCAAAGTAGGGTGTATAATCACCTGATCTAGAGTTTCATTTACTTCTAAAAATCTATTGTTGATGCTGTCCCATTCAGGAAACGGTTGCTGATCCCAACCATTGGTGATATACATTCGATACACTCAAGCGAAATGAGTGGTCAGTCATGTGTGGACGGGTTGCAAGATGTTCTTGTTGAACCCAGTGTATTCCTTTCTAGAGGTACACTAGCGAAAGGTGGTTCCATATCTTGTCATAGCTGGAAATCCATTACCCAATACGTGCTTGCGGTTTTGATTGTATACTATATATGTAGAACGTGAGATGAAAGCGTTTCTGCCAGATGATTATTATATTGTGGTTGATAGACATCATATAATATCAAAAGGTTTGTGATATAAAGATATTTTGGATTCTCATAAGGGAAAAACCCATTCCGTTATACGGTGTGGTCTTATGAGATATCATTTACCTGCTTGAACTGTTTTAAATTTTTTTACTCATACCTGTCCCATGACTGACCCGAAGTTTATTTTGTTTTGTTTTCCCTAAACTCTTGGGTGCCCAATTTTGTACGGCAGTCAAGTAGTCGGGATTTACAGATACTTGGAGAGCTTGGAGCAGGAGGCTTCAAGATTCTATAGCTATTATTATTTCCGCTGTGTTGTAATCGTTGTACTCTGCAATGTTATTATATATATACTGTTTGTATTTCGAAAGTTATGTTATATTTTATTCGTTCCGCTATGAGATTCGTGTTACTCTGATGTAGTGTTCTTCTTCTTCTATTCTAAGTTTCTATCTTATCTTTCCTCATCCTCTGTTTTTTTTTTCTATTAATTTCCTGATTTTCAGTACAATTTGGGTTGGACGTGTGTTATTTAGTCAGCTCAAATTGGACCGGATTTTCGGGTCATTACAGTTGGTATCAAAGCTTATGGTTAAGTTAATTACCTTGTCTCTGTGGCATTACTCGATAGAGATGGGATTAGTAATATCCTAGATTGAGTTTGAGTCTATATATACAAGAGAACGTATTTGTTATTTGATATAAAAATTTGTTTTATATTGTGAAGATTCATTGGTTGAGTGGCTTATGAATTCTGGTTGATTAGTTTGATCCACTATATCGGTAGGAGTTTTATAAACACTTGAATACGATGGGTCGACACGATTTTTTTTTTGAAAAAAGGGTAAATGAAAATAATTTTACCCGAATATATTTTGATATAGTATATTGGTTGTGTTGGATGTTATTATAATCGAGTAAGATTATAAAAGTGAAATGGTTATAAATAACTGACCAGAATTTCATATAAGTAAAGTATATGAAATAAGATGAATTAAATCTGAATTTAAATCAGAATATGAATTTAAAATAAGGAAATTTTAAGTTCCTAGGAGATTTTGAAAACATTTTTCAAACTGAAAGTGATATAGTATTGAACTCACTTCGATTGCTGGAAAATAATTCTGACGATGATCCGGACATCGTCGGTGTGATTTTCGAGTTGGTAAGTGACGGATTACTACCAAAGATTTGGTTTTTGAAATGTTCGAGAAAACAAGTTATTTAGAAATTCAAAGGGTTTGAATTGGTATTATGATTTCAAATTGATTTGAAATAAACCCCAGAATTTAAACTATGGAATTTAAATTTAACTTATGAAGTTAAATAAAATAAGATGGTAAAAATAAATTAAAATTTATCTTGATGTTAAGTAAAAACTGATTGAATTAGAAATAATCTGGAATTAACTTGGACTAATAAGTTAAGAGTTTGAAATCGAGAATGGAACTCGAGTGGAAATAGAATTCGACTTAGGTATAAGCGAATGATTTGGTTTTGAGAATGAACTGATTGGAGATCTAGTTGGTAATGCATTTTTATATGCAGAAGTGGTAACGAATGGTAGGGATATAATGATATGCCCGACAAAAAGGTACAAGTTTATATTTTATATGAGTTTAGAATTTATGAGCCGAATTGGCAAGCCGCTTGGCGTTTTGATTTTCTTTTGGGTTGGAGAAGGCCTAGAGAGGCGAGTTGTGGTTTGACGTATATGCTGGTACAAAGGAGACGCTGGCGAAATTTTCCGAAAATTAAAGGCGTTAGAAAATTTTCAAAATTTTTTGAAAATTTTAATAAGTCGGAATGAAGTAATATTTCAATTGGAATTAAATGGTTCGGTTAAAAGGGAAGTTGAGAAGTAAACCAAAAGAGATTTGAATCTTGTTAATAGAGTGGTAGCATTTTCCTAGCTTAGCAATTTCGAGGAGAAATTATTTTAAGTGGGGAAGAATGTAATGACCCAAATTTTTAGCTATGTAATAATTAATTTATTTAATGATTTAAATAGTGATTTAGATAACATAATGGTTGTGTAATTAATTAATAGTGAATATTTAATTAAAATAATAATTAAATAATATATTAATTTTGAAATAATCAGAATTGGCTGAAATGGCGATATGGTGTGAATTGGGCAATTCAAACTATATAATTCAGTTTAGAGTTGAATTATATCAACGAATATATTTAATTAACAATGGTCGAGCGTATAATTTATATTATAATCGAGCTCGAAACGGTGCAGCAGTTCGTAATTTGGCGATTTGAACTTCAACTGAATGTACAGGATTCATTTTAAGTCGGATTTCTATGAAACAAGAAACGTGTGAAGCTGGTGGAGTATACTTTTCTAATGGAAGAGAAAAATATGGATTTTTTCATGTAGATTTTGATTTACATCCAAATCAAATTTCAGAAAAGTCGTTGTGGAATTCCTTTATACTTTGCACCGCTTTATATACGTTATAAAAGGGAATTTCAATATAAGTTGAAATTTGATTCAACCTAGACGTGGAATATCGAATATATAATTACCCTGGAGCCATATGATATTATATTGTAAATATATATGATAATATATATTTATTTATATTTAATTTAATTATATTTAAATATATTTATTTATTTAAATGGGCTATTAAGAGCTCTAAAAATAGCCACTTTTGCAAATGAAGTCGGAATTCAACGAAACTAATTTTGTTGCATCTGCAACATCAAATTATTGCTAGATTCTAAGTTCTGTGATTTTTAGAGTCACTGTGTGGCCGTATGGATTTTTAGAGTGAAAAACAGTCAGTATTTTGACGGTTAAAAATACACTGCGTGAGCAAACGGAATCGGAATTCGACGAAACCAGTTTCGTTGGGACTGTAATGTCACATTGTAGCTACATGTCCAGTTTCGTTATTTTTGGCTATCGTCTGTGATCACATGAATTTTTAGAAGACAAAAATGAATATCAATTAATCTAAGAGTTGTGCACCCAAAATCTGTAATTTTGAGATTTCACAGAATAAGTCAACTAGTCTATATTTTTATATATTTTGGATCGTGGGACATTGATCGCCTCACTGGTATTTTTATTTCTGTCGATGGTGGCCCCTAAATGATAGTATGGCACACGGAACCCTAAATACCCCTATATAATATAACCCTTAACTTTATTTCTAAACCTAATTCCCCTTTCTCTCATTTATACCGCCGCCTCAGATTTTTTCTTCAAAGCCTGGAAAAAAATCATCTGCAAAATTCAAAACAAATCAAAAAAAAATCGTAAAATCTAGAGATAAATATATTTGAACTCCTGCTGCGAATTCCATTAATCTAGTGTATGTATCGTGGGGCTTGAACCTATTGTCTTCGCTGTCTTTAAAAGCACCGTGGACTTAGGGATCACGATATGGAAAGGGTATAAGCTCTAACTTGTGAAGAATGTCGGATCTGAGGTTGTGGAGTGGGTTCGCACCTCTTATGGAATTTTTGGTGAGTTTTGGGGTAAATATTTTGTCGATTAACTCTGTAGCGGTGCGGGATGGTTTGAAATCGTAGTGCTAGGGGATGAGTTCGAGTAAGCCGAGGTGGTGATGGCTGGATACTGCTCGCGAAGATGTTCGGTTGTGACATGGGAGTTGGGTTTCGAAGTCTGGACGTGAACATGTAAGAGGAAGGAGGATTAACGGTGGAGTATTAACATTTAAGAAATGGATTAAGGTTGTGAGGTTAAGGTAATGGCGCAGAGAAGGATGCTGTGTGGAGTTTTCGTCGAGGAAGTCTTTGAAGTGGAGTTGGAGTTCAGTAAATAACTAGAGAAAAGGGCGAAGTCGGTTTTTAATTTTCTGGAGTTAGAAAAATTTGTAAAGACGAAGAGCAGGTAGTTGTTGGTCCTCCAGAAACCTGCGAGTGCTGTAAATTGATGGAGGAGGGGCCATGAACTATACTGCCTTATTTGTTTGGGTTGAAGGTTTGATATTTTAGGTTGGAGAGAAATGAATAGGATGAAGTGTGGTTATTTTTGTGTGATTTAATATGAAGAGAAGAGGGAGCTGATGGAGCTTGAAGGATCGGCTGTGTGTATAGAGGAAGTTCTGGAGCGTGTTCGGTGGATTTGGGGGAAGAAGACTATAGCATTGGGTTTGAAAGGAAGTGGGCCGTATATATATATAGAAGGTGAAAGGCCCATTCAACATTGAATCTAAGTTTTTATTTGTCAAAATGTGTATCAACTTGTAAATGGCATAACTATATCATACGATATCGAATTCAGCGAAACTGGTCACGTTGGGACCGTATGGATGGTGGCTACACGCTGGAACTGACTAGCAGTGGATTGGAGCTCGTTTAAATTTATGGCGAAATAAATTGTTTGATTCAAATCAAAAAACTGTTTATCGTTCTTTAACGATGAACTGCCAATGTGAGTAAATCTCATTAACTTTGAACAGTTTATAATTTCATGTTGTATTTTTAGAACTGTTAAATATTGGCTGATTGACTGTGTGTTGACTGTTTGATTGAACTGCTAGTCAGTTAGTTGAATTTCTATATTGATTCTGTTTAACAGAATATATCATATGGAACTGAAAGTGATGTTGATTTTATTGTGTAACATCTGTGGATGCAGGGAAACAGGTTGGAGGAATCCGACTGAATTCCTCAATAGTTATTTTATTGTTTCATATATTGAAATATATGATGTGATATACAACCTGTTGTCGATTATATGTGTTTGGACGATATCGCACATTGTGATTTGATGTGTTAAGTACCATAAAATATCGGAATGTGAAAGGGAGATTTCCAGTGTGTATTGAAATAAAAGATGTTATAAAATCAAAGGATTTTATAAAAGAGAAATTATTTAGAAAATAAATAGTAGATTTTATAAAGGAAATAGAATAAAGGAACATCTATTTAGAAAATAAATAGAATAAAGGAATATCTATTTAGAAAATAAATAGAATAAAGGAATATCTATTTAGAAAATAAATAGAATAAAAGGAATATTTAGTTGGAAACTAAATAGGATTATAAAAGGAAGTTAACGAGATAGAAAAGAGTTAATCGAATTTAGTTAATCGAATATAGTTATTCAAGATAGAGTTAAAAATAGACATAGTTATTCGAATTAAAGTTAATCAAATAGAGTTAATCGAATAGAGGTAAGAAATAGAGTTAAACAAGATTAGAAACTGACTAGAGATTAGTTAAGTTGAATAGATTTCTAAGTATCGATCTGATGTTGGTTTCGGCCTTCGGGATTTATACTTAGAGAATTGTTCTCCTACTAGTTTGCAGTCAGGGACTGATAGTTGTGAAATGATAGTGATGTGTAAATAAACAATGAAAATGTTTTCCAGTGTTAATAACATATATTTTCTGTACATAGAAAATAAGGAAATGTGAATATATATATATATATATATATATATATATATATATATGTTAAATGATGACTGATCGATAAAATTTCCATTTGGAAATAATATCATTGTTTGCACATGTGTTTTCTTTGATAGTTAACTCACTGACTATCGAAGTTTTTTGACCATTTTAACGTTGTTAATATGGAGAGACCGGTTGGATTATTATCCAAAGAACCACTCTGTGTTGGCATAAGCGTTGCGAATCATATATGCCAAAGATAATTGAAGACGGAGTAAAGTGCAAGGGCTATTGTATACGTCTTAGATAACAGTGCCTAAGATGGATGTACTGAATAGTGCCTTTGGTTCATCCTGTTCCTGGATGACTTGTATGGATGAATATCCGATAGAGTATTTCCAGAAAGGTCACGTACATTTATTTCTTCAACCATACCAAGAGTGGAAGAGGAGAAGGAAACTTCTTTAGCTAACACATAATGTATCGTTGTTGACGTCAATTAGTGATTTTTGATGGATCTGACAATGTGGCATTCGAAGTGAATCTGATGTGATGATAAAGTGTAACCCCAAGCCTCATCAACCGATAAATGATAGAAATCGGGCAGGTAGCATGGCTAAGTCGGTCGCTCCAAATTAGGGTGTATAATCACCTGATCTAGAGTTTCATTTACTTCTAAAAATCTATTGTTGATGTTGTCCCATTCGGGAAACGGTTGCTGATCCCAACCATTGGTGATATACATTTGATACACTCAAGTGAAATGAGTGGTCGGTCATGTGTGGCCGGGTTGCAAGATGTTCTTGTTGAACCCCGTGTATTCCTTTCTAGAGGTACACTAGCGAAAGGTGGTTCCATACCTTGTCATAGTTGGAAATCCATACCCAATACGTGCTTGCGGTTTTGATTGTATACTATATATGTAGAACGTGAGATGAAAGCGTTTCTGCTAGATGATTATTATATTGTGGTTGATAGACATTATTATAATATCAAAAGGTTTATGATATAAAGATATTCTGGATTCTCATAAGGGAAAAACCCGTTCCGTTATATGGCGTGGTCTTATGAGATATCATTTACCTGCTTGAACTATTTTAAACTGTTTTACTCATACTAGTCCCATGATTAACCCGGAGTTTATTTTGTTTTGTTTTCCCTAAACTCTTGGGTGCCCAATTTTGTATGGGCAGTTAAGTTGTTGGGATTTACAGATACTTGGAGAGCTTGGAGCAGGAGGATTCAAGATTCTATAGCTATTATTATTTCCGCTGTGTTGTAAGTGTTGTACTCTGCAATGTTATTGTATACATACAGTTTGTATTTCAAAAGTTATGTTATATTTTATTCGTTCCGCTGTGAGATTCGTGTTACTCTGACGTAGTGTTCTTCTTCTTCTATTCTAAGTTTCTAACTTATCTTTCCTCACCCTCTATTTTCTTTCTATTAATTTCCTGATTTCCAGTACAATTTGGGTTGGACGTGTGTTATTTAGTCGACTCAAATTGGACCGGATTTTCAGGTCATTACAACTTCTCTTCGAAGTTCAGCAATGTTCGGCACACATATTCGGCCTTTCAACCTTAGGATTCCCTCATCATCTATCTGAAAACTCAAGGTCTCGCCTTTCTTTATTCTTTCTTTGATTCTTTGAATGAAGTGATCATCCTTCCGAAGAGCAGATATTTTATCAATCAATGATGTCGTAATGATAAAACTGGCGATTGTTACATTCTTTCTACTCAGCGCATCTGCCACAACATTGGCTTTCCCTGGAGTGTACAAATTCTCAAAATTGTACGCCGCAAGAAATTCTAGCCAACGCAACTGCCTCAGATTCAAGTCTTTCTGGGTGAACAGCTACTTCAATGACTTATGGTCAGTATACAGTTCGAATTTCTCACCTGAAACACCCCTCCTCTGTTAGGGTCACTCTCAAAGGGAATGCCCTAATTTTGGTGGAGGTTTATAAGTATAAGTCACAGATACACAAGACAGATATAAATACACATATTTTTTAACAGCGGAAAACAACAGCAATTTTTATTTCAACAAAATACGTGTTATACAAACCATGTCATAATTGTCTTACAATACTTCCAAAACATTACATTTTCATAACTGTCTGGATTTCATTACTTAAAGAAGCATAAAAACATAAGTAAACTGCATATGTCCCATAATTGCTGTCCAAAGCCATAGTCCAAAACGAAAGGGATCCAAGCAATACATTCTTTCTCTTCAAGCTGGATGTAAAAACTGGTCAAGCTGCGGTATTCCCTCCCTATGGACCTGGGGGGGAACGAAAGAAAAGAAGACGAAAGAAAAGTGGAGTCAGACATAAAGCCTGAGTAAGTCTAGGACTATTCAGTCTATGAATAAAGAATTGGGCACGATAAGTATAAACTGGAAATAGGAAAGCACCATAAACTAAGTTAAGTTGTCTAGAGTCGAATATACTATCGTACCCCATATTAATCTCTGCATCCATATAAACTAGTTCCCAACAGGCACCCCATAATCAGGGTGAAGTGATCCGTTTCTAAAGATCGGCTCCTACTCGCATAGTTTCATGTGTCTTACGGCCCCCGATGTTGTAGCTACCTATGCTTGTAACACCCCGTAATCCTGTAACACTAAGATTCACAAATCAGGGTATAATTAATTTTTAAATGAAGAATTAAGGGAAACGGGCTGCGCCATTGCGTTCGTCTCGAAATTCTTCTTGAGATAGAGTCCGAGTTTGCATAAATCGGACTCCATATGAAGGAGATACGGACAAACGAAGTTAGGCAGAGAAACCGGAAACAGAGCAGAATGCACTGGCGCACTTGTGAAGTGCGCCCGTACAAAAATGCACTGGCGCACCTGCCAAGTGCGCCCATACTAATCCAGCACCGAATTCTAGAGTGTTCTGTGCTAACGTGTCTCCTTTTGAGTGGTTGGATGATGTGTATTCGACTTGTGCGATTCTGATGGCTTCTATGATGATCTAAGGGCCCTAAAACACTCTCTACACCTATAAAAGAATGCCTAGACCAAAGGGTCCCTCCACACAAATTCTCTAAGGCATCTTCATGCTGCTTCTCTCTACTCTAGCCTCCACCATTAAAATAAATCCAATTCTCCACTAAAAAGAAAAAAAGTTATAGTTCTTCATCAAATTGGAGATTCGAATCAAGATTAAAGCTTCAAGATAAGGATCAAAGGCTAACGTCGCACGAATCATAGCAACGCCATCTTTCTATTCTAATCTAATCTATGTAAGTCAGTTATTTCTAGATTTGAACGTTTTGTTTTTATTCGTGACATGAAATTAAAGGGATAAAAGACTATGCCTAATCTTTCTACTTGAATCAGTGCTTGTACCTTTGGACCTAATTAAGAACTGTTGTGATTCGATGACCAATAAGACTGTGACTGTGAAACTATGGACTTTGGAACCATATGCCTTGGAACTATTAACATAAGCCTTTGATTTTGGGACATAAAACATTGCCTATGACTATGAACATTTCCTATGACTATGAACGTTGCCTATGACTATGAACATCGCCTATGACTATGATTCATTGAACTGTGAGGATTATTGCCTATGACTATGGATATAAGATTATTATTTATGCCCATGACATTGTAGTTACAAAACCATGTTGTTTAACAAACTGACATTATTTTGGATCTAGGCCTGACTTTCTATTCAGTTTATTCTTGGTCATCCATGGATCTTGATCTTGGGAATTTACCTATTAAGTTAGGTCTACCCATGTTCATGAACCTAGGATATTTATTCAACCCATTTTATGTTCATAGTATTATCAGATCTATATGCATGTGACATTTTAATCGATTTAATTTGTTAGATCTGAAACAAGTGAATTTGAAACTATCATCTTATGCCAGTCGTTATGCCTATCCTTTCATGTTCGTTCCCTTTTTCATTTACGAATCTAGATTTATTTATAATCTAGGTTGAATCACGATCATACGAACGGTGGGAATACGATTTGGGAAAAACATGAAAATGAACATGAACATAGTTGTAAGTTTGGAAATTGGCACAGTTTGGAAAACGAACATGATTTTGATTTATATGATTTAGAACATGTGTCAAGACATGCAAATTGGGTAATTTTGACATGAATTATAGGTTATGAAATTTAGATCTAGTATTGGCTTGTAAACTGAAAACTAGAATAATAAATCTAGTTTGTACATAGATTGTAAACTAGAGAAATAAATCTAGTTTTGGGCATAAATGGCGAACTAGAATATTAAATCTAGTTTGGCAAAACTATAAACTAGAATATAAAATCTAGTTTTAGCATGAACTGTAAATGAGGATGTTAGATCTAAATTGCTATGAACTGTAGGTTAGGCAAATCAAGATTTGGGCCTAGAATATAAGTCTATTAGTGACAAATGAATATGATATAGGCCAAATTTGTTTAAAAGGGGAAATGGGCTTTTAAAATAAATTGTTAACAATTTATAAACAAAAGAAAGGTATTTTGATGACATCCCTTTTAATAACACATACACCAGAAAGTTCTAGGGTGACAGAGAGGATAGTGTCTAGGCTTGAGTTTGGAAAATACAAGTTTCCTGCTCTCCCTGGCTATCCCTAACTGATCCGACGGACGGGATGGTTACTTTCAAAACCTGATTTGAAAATTAATCAAAACCCTTTGAACAAGAAAACACGAATAGGTCTAACCCGAGGTTAGACTGAGTTGCGATGTAAACCTGCCCGGAACCAACCGGCACATCCAGTAATCGCAACAATATCTGTCTAATGTGAGTGGTCGTGGCTTTAATTTATTTAGTTAAAGCTAGAACAAGAATGCTAGGGTTAAGTTAACTAAAACACTTAACCAACTCAACATGATAACAAAACTGGTAGGTGGGGTTAGGTTCATACAGTTAAGCTAGAATGGGAGGGTTAAGTCCATAGGAACACTTAACCAACTTAAGCATAGTTAAGCTAGAACGAAGGGCTAAGTCCACAGGGACACTTAACCAAACTCATGGTAACAAGACAAGATTTGTAGAGGTTAAGTAACTAAGAAAACACTTAGCCAAATTTACATGTTAACTAGTCTAGAAAGTGGGGTTAAGTAAAGTTAATACACTTAGCCAAATTAACATGTTAACTAGACTAGAGGTTGGGGTTAAGTAAGATTTAATACACTTAGCCAATTTGATATGTTAGCTGGGCTAAACCGTAGGGTTAAGTAAACCTGAACACTTAACCATCAAATTTTGATAAAGGAATAGGGTTAAGTCTAAAACATGAAGGGATAATACTTAACCGTTAATAACAGGTTAGTTAAAACAGATAGGCAAGGTTAAGTTAAAAAGGAACACTGAACCAATACAGGGTGAATGGGTAAGGTTAAGTAATAAGAAATACTTAACCAATATAACTTGGTTTGTGGTGGGGTTAAGTCAACATGAATTACTGATAACACTTAACCAGTTTGACAGGTTAAATGAAGAGGGTTAAGTCGGCTTGAATTGACTAATGACACTTAACCAATCCAAATTGACGGGAAAGGGAACTAAGTAGTAAACCTTATTTAAGAAAACAACGATTCTGGAAACTAAGTGGTAAATCTTAGTTAGTAAAACTAAGTAGTAATTCTTAGTATAACACGGGAAGGAGCGAATGTCCGTCTGAGTAAAAAGAAGGCTTCAACTAATCGGGTTACGAAGCCCGAGGCTTGGAGGGGACGTGAGGGTACTCTTGTTATCCCTCTGTGAGGCTGCAGATGATTCTCCTGGGCTCACAGAGGTTAAGGTCTGCGTAGAAGAACCAGGAGTATGCCTTGGTTGCAATACATGGCAACCTAAAGACCAGGATGGACCAGCGTGATTCGGCGAGAAGACGGTAGCCCTGTGATAGCAACTCGTCGTCTACCATCCATCTTGAGTCAATCGAGATACGTGAAGCGGAAAGGCGGAGAACTCCAAAAGACAATATACTTGCTATCTAGTTATGGTTGCGGATGGCCATAGGATAGTGGGGCACCAGGGGCCGGCGTATAGTTCTCATTTTACAAGGTGTGCCTTTCATTAGTTGAGGGAGGGGTCAAGTGGTACCATAGCCACTGGAATAAAAACAGACCTTAGCATTTGCATCGGCAGATATCTGAAAGCTCCCGACCGAGTTCTGTATTCCTTGATTTGCCCTGTCATAGGACTCGGACCGCACATTACAGGACATGTGCATCTAGACAAGCGATAACGATTCGCGATACATGCGTGGGGAAGTATAGGAACATATACCACTCTAGGTGGTGTGTCCTAGACTTGGGGGCATCGTTCGACAGGTAGCGTAATCCCTACTTGGACTAGGTGGCATAAACCCTGAACTCGAGAAGCGTTCAGCAGATAGCGTAAAACTCTAGTTAAATATAGAAATCACTTGATAGAAAACCCTAGATTTGATCCAGGTAATAAATAATGAATGTATGTCGGAAGGCAATGGAAAATACAGGGATTGGGATCACGTTATCGTTACTAGTTGGGACACTAGATAGGGGGTGCAGAGATATAGAAACTAGTATAACAAGGAAATAGCGAAGCGACGAAAGTATTAGAGCGTATCCAGTTTATCTTAGCATATCTTGTGACTACCTTGTCTAATCTTGTTGACCCTATCACCATGGTGTAATCTTGCATTCAGTTAATTCATGTCGTTTTGTTTTTCCATGTTCACATGCTAGAAGTTACTGAACTTACTCAGGATTTATGTCTGACTCTGTTTTTCTTCCGTCTTCTTTTCTTCCGTTCCCCCCCCCCAGGTAGTAAAGGAGGGAATAGTTTAGCTCAGGTTAAGTTGGACTGCCACTCTTTCCCAACTTGAAGATTTGTCAAAGTTTGCTTGGATTCTCTTTTCAGATGCTATGGCTGGCTCTTGCTAAAATCGGGAGATATAAATGTTGTTTTTATGCTTCTTTATTTTGTAAGACAAATGATACTCTGATATTTTAAAGAAACCATTGTACAAACTATTTTATCAATAAAGCAAAGTTTTGTTTTCCGCTGTTTAATTTCTGTCTGTCTTGTAATTTATCTGCATCTTTTACCCTAAATGCTCCACAGAACTTAGTGCATTCCCTTTGTGAGTGACACTAACGGACGTGGGGTGTTATAATGCTGGTCCCACCATGGGGTGTATCAAGTCCCATGGTGGTGACCCGACACAATTCTAGAACGCACAGGTATACTACTGGTGCCTAGTGCCTTATTTTTCTGCGCCGGAGTGTGTGCACGCCCGCACCACCTTAGAACCTACACTGCTGCACCACCGCCGTCGATTTGACCTCTTACAGTCAGCCCAGTAATCGTGCCCCACCCTGCCTAGTTCAGGGTACCCTGATACACCTTGTAGGGTTACTGCTGAAAAGGGTCCCCCGCTACTAGGTTTTTTATTTCTAGCCAACATGCTAAGTTGGTTAAGTGTTTTGTAAACCTAACCCCCAATCAGTCTGTATAATTTAGCATGTTCCATTTTGATTAAGTATTAATTCAATTTACTTAATCCTATCAATCCTGACTCAGCCTTAATTGTCTTATTAAAGCCTCGACATCTCACATTAGACAGGTATTGTTGTGACTGCCTGTTGCCGGTTGGTTCTGGGCAGTCTTACGTCACAACTCAGTCTAACCTTGGGTCTTTATTGGGCTCAATGTTTAACCACCCACATTGGATAGGTATTGTTGTGACTACGGGACAGCCGGGCGGTTCCGGGCAGGTTTACATCACAGCTCAATCCAACCTCGGGTTAAACACATCGTATTTTCTAAATTTACATATTTTGTCTCTTTTCTTTTTATATGTAAATATTTGCGACCCATTATTCAAATTCCATCTTTATTGGGTAAAATTAACTTATACCACTTAATTGTTTTCAAGGTCGTTGGCATGCGTCAAACATGCCAACACATATGTTTATATTTTAACCCAAACGTCATTACCCCCGTTTTATACATTCGCTACAATATAACATATGTTGGGTTTAACATTTAACCCAATTTAGCCACATGAAAAGGGGGAGGCTTAAAACATGGTGTTTATATATTATAAGTAACATCGAAAGGGGAGTGTGAACGCATGAACTTGCAACATAACGATCTAATTAACATGAATTAGGCACTTGTGAACTTGCATTGTAATAGCATATAATCATGGCATAAACATACCTAAACATGAATCATTCTATTCATATAATCATGGCATAAACATACCTAAACATGAATCATGGTTTTTAATCTATTCATGTAAACTTGCAATTGGAATGTAAATCTAACTTAATTATGTGTCACATATATTATCATATGATTTTGATAACAACATAGGCCTAAAACATGTTTTCAATTAGGCATAACACCAAACATAGTTTAGTCATGTTCATAGAGTCAACATAAGTTTACAAAGATGCTTACTTTTGTCTCTAATACAAAAGTATGGTTTTACACTTGAATCATGATTCCAATTCCAACATGAATTCATATGAGTCATAATACCCAAATGGATCCAACTACACTAAAAGTGATAAAAAATATACATCATGTTGTCATAATAGTGAACCATATACTTTCTTGAATCTCTAATAAACCACCACAAACATATAGTCGTTAACATGAATCATATACTTGCAATTATCCAATAGGTGTTGTGATAAACTACCACAAACACAAAGTTGTTAACTTTCAACATGAATCACATACTTGCAAATATCCAATAGGTCTAACATCGTTATACCACAACATCCCAAATCGATTAGAATCATAGCAACATACAATTATGAATTATTATCACAACAAATTAAGTACAATTCCAATTCTCATTTTACACAAATCAAAACACAATTATTCATTCACATCGGAATAGCACTCTATTACAACGCATGACAAATCTTCAATTCAGGTTTCTGAATTCTGAATTTGGAGATGCTATCCTTTGTTGTAGGCGTTGTTTTGATTTAGTTGTCGTTGCTTTAGGCCTTTGAATTGTCTCCTAATCGTCTCTCAATTTTGACGTCTACTTCTAGTCTTTCCTCGGCAGCATGACGGTCTAATTCTAATTTTTATTTGTATGAATTAGGTGGAGTCTTAGGTCCTTTTTATAGAGTTTGTGAATTGATTAGAACCGTCGATGGAGCTTGGATTAATATTACCGTTCGTTTGAAGGAGAGACCAATCAGGAGCTGACACCTAGCCCTAGTGACAAGGAAAGGCTCAGAAATTCGGCCAATCACAGACCAGGCCAGCCAGGGTGGGCTGGGTTTGACCTGGCTCAAGGGCCAGGTCGACTCCCCAGTCGAACCCCGTGTCGACTTGGTAGTCGACCTGGGTGCCCAGGTCGACTACCCAGTCGACCTGGGTGCCTTGGGCGGGAAATTTCCCGCCCTGGCCAATCTGGCCTGATTTTTGAAATTTGAATTGGTTTTCTGAGCTGTTTGAATTTTAAACTGAATTCTGAAACTTCCTGAGGCCATATCTTCTTCATACGGAGTCCGTTTTACTCAAACTCGGACTCTATGCCAAGCAGAATTTCGAGACGAACGCAATGGCATATCCCGTTTCCCTTAATTCTTTGATGTGAAATTAGTTATACTTTAATTTGTGAATTTCGCTATTATAGAATACACGGGGTGTTACATTCTCCCCCACTTAAAAGGATTTCATCCCCGAAATCTTCAGGTTCAGGAAGAATGTATATCCTAACATCCAAATGTCCATCTACTCTTCCATCAAACACGAGTGTCCACGGTCTTTAAAAGAGTTCTAATTCTTCATGATCATATGCGAAGTGTGTGTTCATGTACTTATCTAATTCAAAATCAGTCGGTCCACTGATTCAGTTGACCTCCTTAATGCAAATTGTGTAAGTGTCATGAATCCATTATGTATGCAAATTTTCCTATTCAAGATTCTACATGAATGCGCAATCATTCATATATAAATGCAACATCCATATGAAAACACATTAAACTTCAACCATATACGAATATAAATACATATATGCATATGCAATATGAAGTGACTGAGCCGATCTAAAACCTAAATTGTGTATGTATATGCAACCACGAACAACCACTAGCAATCACTTGCAACCACTTGCAACAATCATCCATAACATGTTTCAATTACATGTTTTCATCCAAAGGGTTTCTACCTAAAAGATAAGGTCGATGAGATATACCTAAAAAGATAGATAAAAGCACAACTTAAGGAAAAAGAAAGATCAAAGATGTACCCTCGAAAAGAAAAGGGTAAGCTGCGCGTATTCTAGCCTCAGTTTCCCAAGTCGCGTCTTCCTCGGCGTCGCTCCACTGAACTTTGACGAGCTTGACTTCGCGGTTGCGTAGCTTTTCACTTCAGTTCCTAAGATGCGTGTTGGAACTTTCCTCACGGTTGCTTCGCGTTCCACTTCAGCTTCTTCTAGGATGTTTGGCTCTACCACTTCAACAGATTCATGTAGCCATTTTGGGAGGTGCGAAACATGAAAAACGTTGTGAACTCCGGCTAGGTTTTCAAGTAGCTCTAATCTATAGGCCATTTTCCCAATTTTCTCGATAATAGAAAACGGCCCTACGAATCTTGGTGCTAGCTTCCCTGTGGTTCCAAAACGAACAATGTTCCTTAGCGGAGATACCTTAAGAAAAAGTCTGTCCCCAACCTCAAATTCAAGGTCAGTCCTCCTCTTGTCGGCGTAGGATTTCTGTCTGTCTTGGGCTGTCTACATTCTTCTTCGTATCAAGTCTACTTTCTCTGAAGTCTCTCGGATCATATCTGGCCCAAGTATGAGCTTATCAGTAGACTCCCACCAACAAGTGGGCGATCGACACGGTCTTCCATATAAAGCTTCGAAGGACGCCATTCCGATGGTGGCTTGGTAGCTATTGTTGTAGGCAAATTCCACCAAAGGAAGATGGTCTTCCCACGTCCCTCCGAAGTCAAGGACGCATAGTCTTAAAAGGTCCTCCAAAACTCTGTTCACTCTTTCTGTCTGGCCGTCGGTTTGGGGGTGATAGGCTGTACTCAAGCATAATTGTGTGCCTACCGCTTCTTGCAGACTCCGCCAAAACTCACTTGTGAAGATAGGGTCTCGGTCACTAACAATGCTGGATGTTATTCCATGGAGTCGAACAATTTCCTTGAGGTAAAGAATTGCTTGGGATGAGGCAGTTCTTTTACTCTTGACAGGTAAAAAGTGGGCGCTTTTAGTAAGCCTATCCACTATTACCCAAATGCTAGTGTTGCCTCTTCTAGACCTAGGCAGCCCATCAATGAAGTCCATTGAGATGCTATCCCACTTCCACTGTGGGACCTCTAGAGGATGGAGCAGACCGCCAGGCTTTTTCTGTTCCGCCTTAACCTGTTGGCACACCATACACTTAGAAATGAACTCTGCCACGTCTTTCTTCATGCCGTTCCAAAAGAAAGTTCTCTTTATGTCCTTGTACATTTTATCTCCGCCTGGGTGTATCGTCATCTTGGAGTGATGTGCTTCCTCGAGAACCGTCTTTACTAAATCCCTTGTCTGTGGGACGCATAGTCTTCCGTCTGGCCTTAGCCAACCCTAGTCGTCGATGGAGTATCTGTTGAGGTGACTTGAAGTCTCACCCCTAATTAGCCTATCAATCGTTTCCACAAGCTGAGGGTCTTCGCGTTATGCTGTCCCTATTGAGTCCAAAAGAGTCGGGCGTACCTCGAGAGATGCTAGCAAGCCCGGTACAAAATCGTAGGAGGGCCTAAAATCAAAGCTGGCTATAAACTCTAGGATTTGCCTTTCAACAAACAGCGGGCTTAGGGTCAATTTCTTTCGGCTCAATGCGTCTGCCACTACATTGCCTTTGCCCGGAGTGTAGGAGATCTCGAAATCGTACGAGGCAAGAAACTCCATCCATCTCTGTTGCCTCAAGTTAAGATCCCTCTGCGAGAAAAGATATTTCAATGATTTATGGTCAGTGTAAAGTTCGAACTTCTCACCTAGGAGATAGTGTCGCCAAGACTTGAGTGCAAAGACGATGGCAGCTAACTCAAGATCGTGGGTCGGGTAGTTCTTTTCATGCACTTTCAACTGCCTTCCACCATAAGCTACTACCCTTCCTTCTTGCATTAAGACAGCGCCTAGCCCAGTCCCACATGCATCTGTATAAACTGTGAACATCTTGCTTCCATCTGGCAACGTCAAAACTGGGGTTGTTGTAAGAGCCCTTTTTAGTCGTTGGAAAGCAAACTCGCAATCCAAGTCCCAATTGTACACTAGATTCTTCTTTGTCAGCCTTGTGAGTGGAGCTAATATTTTTGCAAAGTCTCTGATGAATTTCCGATAGAAGCCTGCTAACCCGAGGAAGCTTCGGACTTCTGTTCCATTCCTTGGTGTCTTCCAGTCCTGTACCGCTACTACCTCAGCAAGGTCCACAGCTAACCCTTCTTTGGATACTATGTGCCCAAGGAACCTCACTTCCTCTCTCCAAAAGTGGCACTTGGAGAATTTGGCTTTTAGCTAACGGACTCGCAGAGTTTCTATGATTGCCCTTAGGTGCTGAGCATGTTCTTCTTCACTCTTTGAGAGAAGATCAAGATATCGTCTACGAAGACCACTACGAACTTATTGAGGAAATCTCTGAACACCCTACTCATCATGTCCACAAAGTAAGCGGGTGTGTTTGTCATGCTGAAAGGCATGACAAGCCATTCAAAGAAGCCGTCTGGGGTTCTGAATGTTGTCTTATCGATACTATCTTCAGCCACTCTTAGCTGATGAAATCCGGTCGCTAAATCGAGTTGGGAGAAAACAGACGCTCCTACAAGCTGATCAAACAGATCGTCAATTCTGGGGAGAGGTTGCCTATTCTTTTTCGTTAGCTTGTTGAGCTCCCTATAGTCAACACATAGACGGAGTGAACCATCCACCTTTGTGGCAAACACCACTGGAGCACCCCATTCTGAAATGCTCCTTCTAATGAACCCCTCCTCTAGAAGCTCTTTAATCTGTTTACTGAGCTCTTTCCTTTCCCGTGGAGCCATGTGTCTAACGGGCAACGCAACGGGCTTTGCATTATCTACTAGATATATGCAGAAGTCTATCTCCCGCTTCGGAGGTAAGCCCTTCACCTCTTCGAAGGCATCCGGATATTCCCGGACCACTCTAACCGATTGCAAGCTCTCAACAGAAGCACCTAGCGATTCAAGATAACTAAGCATAACCGCATACGAGGGATTACAAGTAATTTCCAGAGTGTTACCGAGTTGGGTCAGAAGCCTAACCACCCTTTTCTCACAACCAAGGGTGGCACCATTATTGGATAGCCAATCCATGCCCAAAATCAAACCATATCCCGAGAAGCCCAAAACAAAGGCACTACATCTAAATTCTATCCTTAGAATAGAAAATGTCAATCCCACACAGATCATAGACAAATGAGCCGGGCCCCCAATTGGATTTGAAACAATTAAGGGGTCCTCTACCATACTAGTTTCTAGGTGCAGAGATTCTACTAAAGTAGATGAGATAAAGGAGTGTGATGTGCCAGAATCAAATAAAGTGCGAACTGGGTGATCATAAAGATAAACTACACTTTCTACAGAAGTATTTATACCTCGTTGTTGCAAAGGTGGCGCTTCTAGCACATGAACCTGTGCCCCTGAGGTGGATCCAGCCCTCTGCCCCTGCCCTCGTTTCTTTGGGCAATCCTTAGCCATGTGGCCTATCTCACCGCAAGAAAAGCACCCACCATTCATCTTGGCCTTCTTTTTCCGGCAATCTTTCACTAAGTGCCTCACTTTGCCATAGAAATTACACTTCCTCTTCTCTTTGTTGTCTTTCCCGCCCTTCTTAAAGTCTGTCTTCTTAGGCTATAAACCCTCTTTCTTCCCTTGAGAGCTTTCTGCCTTTGTCTCCTTCTTGCCCTTATCCTCTTCGTTCAGCAATGCCATCTGCACCAACCTTTCATACGTAGCTCCCATGGATATATGGGTCATGGCCAAACTGTGTAATGGCTCATTCAATCCTTTGACAAAGCGGAGAGCCTTCTTGTGCGGAGTGTTGAATAGGTCCAGTCCGAACCTACCCAGCTGATCGAACTGATTAACATACTCTTTGACTGTCATATTCCCTTGCTTAAGAAATAAGAATTTTTCCAACTGAAGACTCCTTTCAGCTTCTGAGAGAAATTTAGCCTCAAACCTTGCCCTAAAGTCCTCCCATGTTTCCACTGGCCTTTCTGCATTGGTGACTTCCCACCAGTAGGAAGCCTCGCCTTTAAGTACCCATACTTCCAGTTGTACCTTCTGCCTATCTTCTACCTCAAAGATGACGAATAAGTCCTCGGTTTCCTTCAGCCAATTCCTGGCTGCCACGAAGGACTCGGATCCACGAAAGTCCTTTCCTCCCATAGCTTTAAAATCTTTACATATCTTAGCAAAAGTATTACCCCGCGGAGGAGGTGGAGGAAGAGGTGCTGCTGCAGCTGGATGATTTCCTGCAGCTGGGGGAGGAGGAATAGTGGGACCTGGCTGACTGGCCCTTGCTTCTAAGAATCGTCTAAACCAACCAGGTATTGGTACACCCTCTGGCAAGTTAAGTTCTTCGGACATGCTGAAACAAAAAGGATAGATTCAAAACAAAGGATAAAAGATAGTACCTATGGCTTTGAAGGACTATGTTTTTATTAATAAAATAAAATAACATTTTATCTTTAAAAATGCTTCTTTAAATTTTCTTTTTGGAAATGAATTTTCAAAACTTTTTATCTTATCTGATAAACCTATGCTCTGATACAAAGTGAAACACCCCACCTCCGTTAGGGTCACTCTCAAAGGGAATGCCCTAATTTTGGTGGAGGTTTATAAGTATAAGTCACAGATACACAAGACAGATATAAATACACATATTTTTGAACAGCGGAAAACAACAACAATTTTTATTTCAACAAAATACGTGTTACACAAACCATGTCATAATTGTCTTACAATACTTCCAAAACATTACATTTTCATAACTGTTTGGATTTCATTATTTAAAGAATCATAAAAACATAAGTAAACTGCATATGTTCTATAATTGCTGTCCAAAGCCATAGTCCAAAACGAAAGGGATCCAAGTAATACATTTTTTCTCTTCAAGCTGGATGTAAAAACTGGTCAAGCTGCGGTATTCCCTCCCTGTGGACCTAGGGGGGGAACGAAAGAAAAGAAGACGAAAGAAAAGTAGAGTCAGACATAAAGCCTGAGTAAGTCTAGGACTACTCAGTCTATGAATAAAGAATTGGGCATGATAAGTATAAACTGGAAATAGGAAAACACCATAAACTAAGTTAAGTTGTCTAGAGTCGAATATACTATCGTACCCCATATTAATCTCTGCATCCATATAAACTAGTTCCCAACAGGCACCCCATAATCAGGGTGAAGTGATCCATTTCTAATGATCGGCTCCCACTCGCATAGTTACATGTGTCTTACGACCCCCGATGTTGTAGCTACCTATGCTGGTCCCACCATGGGGTGTATCAAGTCCCATGGTGGCGACCCGACACAATTCTAGAATGCACAGGTATACTACTGGTGCCCAGTGCCTTATTTTTCTTCGTTGGAGTGTGTGCATGCCCGCACCCCGTTAGAACCTACACTGTTGCACCACTGCCGTCGATTTGACCTCTTACAGTCAGCCCAGTAATCGTGCCCCATCCTGCCTAGTTTAGGGTATCCTGATACACCTTGTAGGGTTACTGCTGAAAAGGGTCCCCCGCTACTAGGTTTTCTATTTCTAGCCAACATGTTAAGTTGGTTAAGTGTTTTGTAAACCTAACCCTCAATCAGTCTGTATAATTTAGCATGTTCCATTTTGATTAAGTATTAATTTAATTTACTTAATCCTATCAATCCTAACTCAGCCTTAATTGTCTTATTAAAGCCTCGACCTCTCACATTAGACATGTATTGTTGTGACTGCCTGTTGCCGGTTGGTTCCGGGCAGTCTTACGTCACAACTCTGTCTAACATCGGGTTTTTATTGGGCTCGATGTTTAACCACCCACATTGGATAGGTATTGTTGTGACTACTGGACAGCCGGGCGGTTTCGGGCAGATTTACATCACAACTCAATCCAACCTCGGGTTAAACACATCGTATTTTCTAAATTTACATATTTTTTCTCTTTTCTTTTTATATGTAAATATTTGCGGCCCATTATTCAATTTCCATCTTTATTGGGTAAAATTAACTTATACCACTTAATTGTTTTCAAGGTCGTTGGCATGCGTCAAACATGCCAACACATATGTTTATATTTTAACCCAAACGTCATTACCCCCGTTTTATACATTCGCTACAATATAACATATGTTGGGTTTAACATTTAAACCCAACTTAGCCACATGAAAATGGGGAGGCTTAGAACATGGTGTTTATATATTCTAAGTAACATCAAAAGGGGAGTGTGAACGCATGAACTTGCAACATAACGATCTAATTAACATGAATTAGGCACTTGTGAACTTGCATTGTAATAGCATATAATCATGGCATAAACATACCTAAACATGAATCATTCTATTCATATAATCATGGCATAAACATACCTAAACATGAATCATGGTTTTTAATCTATTCATGTAAACTTGCAATTGGAATGTAAATCTAACTTAATTATGTGTCACATATATTATCATATGATTTTGATAACAACATAGGCCTAAAACATGTTTTCAATTAGGCATAACACCAAACATAGTTTAGTCATGTTCATAGAGTCAACATAAGTTTACAAAGATGCTTACTTTTGTCTCTAATACAAAAGTATAGTTTTACACTTGAATCATGATGCCAATTCCAACATAAATTCATATGAGTCATAATACCCAAATGGATCCAACTACACTAAAAGTGATAAAAAAATATACATCATGTTGTCATATAGTGAACCATATACTTGCATGAATCTCAAATAAACCACCACAAACATATAGTCGTTAACATGAATCATATACTTGCAATTATCCAATAGGTGTTGTGATAAACTACCACAAACATAAAGTTGTTAACTTTCAACATGAATCAAATACTTGCAAATATCCAATAGGTCTAACATCGTTATACCACAACATCCCAAATCGATTAGAATCATAGCAACATACAATTATGAATTATTATCACCACAAATTAAGTACAATTCCATTTCTCATTTAACACAAATCAAAACACAATTATTCATTCACATCAGAATAGCACTCTACTTACAACGTATGACGAATCTTCAATTCAGGTTTCTGAATTCTGAATTTGGAGATGCTATCTTTTGTTGTAGGCGTTGTTTTGATTTAGTTGTCGTTGCTTTAGGCTTTTGAATTGTCTCCTAATCGTCTCTCAATTTTGACGGCTACTTCTAGTCTTTCCTCAGCAGCATGACGGTCTCATTCTAATTTTATTTGTATGAATTAGGCGGAGTCTTAGGTCCTTTTTATAGAGTTTGTGAATTGATTAGAACCGTCGATGGAGCTTGGATTAATATTAGCCATTCGTTTGAAGGAGAGACCAATCAGGAGCTGACACCTAGCCCTAGTGACAAGGCAAGGCTCAGAAATTCGGCCAAGCACAGACCAGGCCAGCTAGGGGGGCTGGGATCGACTTGGTTCAGGTGCCAGGTCGACTCCCTAGTTGACCCCCATGTCGACTTGGTAGTCGACCAGGGTGCCCAGGTGGACTACCCAATCGACCTGGGTAGCCCCAGGTCGACTACCCAGTCGACCTGGGTGCCTTGGGCGGGAAATTTCCTGCCCTGGCCAATCTGGCCCGATTATTGAAATTTGAATTGGTTTTCTGAGCTGTTTGAATTTTAAACTGAATTCTGAAAATTCCAGAGGCCATATCTTCTTCATACGGAGTCCGTTTTATGCAAACTCGGACTCTATCCCAAGAAGAATTCCGAGACGAACGCAATGGCGTATTCCGTTTCCCTTAAATCTTTGATGTGAAATTAGTTATACTTTAATTTGTAAATTTCACTATTATAGAATACACGGGTTGTTACATCACCCAAAAGATAGTGCCTCCAGATTTTCAAAGCAAATACGATGGCTAACAACTCAAGATCATGAGTAACGTTATTCTTCTCATGTGGTTTCAGCTAACGGCAAGCATAAGCAACCACTTTACCTCTTTGCATTAACACTGTGCCAAGGCCTTCTCTAGAAGCGTCAGTCCAGACTTTCAAGTCCTCATTGCCATCTATTATTGTTAACACTGGAGTAGTTGTCAGTTTTAACTTCAGCTCTCTTGGAAAGCTGCCTCACATTCGGGAGTCCAGTTGAATCTCGAATGTTTCTTCGTCAGTTTCGTTAAAGAACTAGATGTCTTCGCGAAATCTTTAATGAATTTCCGATAATAACTGGCCAACCCGAGAAAACTTCTGACTTCTGTGGGCGTATGAGGCTATTTCTAATTCTGAATACCAGTGATTTTACTGGGATCCACTGAAATTCCTTGCTTTGACACGACGTGGCCAAGAAATTTGACTTCTTCTTGCCAGAATATACGTTTGGGAAACTTTGCTTTCAACACATTCTTTCTTCGAATTTCTAACACTTGTTCCAAATGCTTTTCTTACTTGCTTTCTGACTTAGAAAAGATAAGGATATCATCAATGAAAACCAGAACAAATTTATTCAATACTCCTCTGATTACTCGGTTCATTAGATCGACAAAATAAGTTGGAGCGTTACATAAGCCGAATGGCATTACTAACCACTCGTAGAATAAGTCTGGTCCTCTGATTGTTGTCAAAGGAACACACTCCTCGGCGATACGAAGCTGACAGAAACCTGCAGCTAGGTCCATTCGTGAAAACACTTGTGCGCCATTCAATCAATCTAACAAATCAGCAATCCGCGTTAATGGATATTTGTTTTTCAACGTCTGCTTATTCAAGTCACGATAGTCCACACATAATCTGAGAGTACCGTCTGACTTCGGGACAAATACCACTGGTGCTCCCCAATCAAAGAAACTAGGTCTGATCAGACTCTTCCATACTAGCTGTCAAGTTTGATTATCTAACTCGTCTTTTCTTTCTCTTTCAAGGTCATTATTCGAATAGCGTGAACTATTGGCCTTGCATTTAGAACTAAAGTAATCTTGAAATCAATTTCTCTCTGTGGAGGTAAGCTAACAATTTCTTCGAACACATCTGCATAGTTCTTGACCACTGGTATATTTTCAATGGCGACCGGAATATTCTCCGAGGCAATAGGAACAGGCTCTATCTGAGTAGGAGATACATCTAAGGCTGCCCAATAGTTTTTTCTATTAGAATTCGGGCCTTCGCATGGAATGGTTATATATTCCCCGTACTTTGTCTTTTCCCTGACTACCCTCTCGGCGCGTTTAACTTCATCTTCATATTGGGTTAACCAGTCCAATCCCATAATGAGATCGAATTCGGTAAAATTCATAACGATCGCGATAATGGGGAACCGATAACGAGAAAAAGAAACAGGAACTCCACAAACCTAACTAAGATCGAGGGGACCCCGATCGGATTATGAACCGTCATGGGTTCTTTGAGCTTCTTCAAATTCAATTCCAGTTTCTTAACTGCATTCTTTGCAACAAAGCTTCACGACGTGCCTGTATCAAATAATACCTTTACCGGAATATCTTTGACAGTAAGCTTGCCTTCTAAAACATCTGGCCTTTCTTGACTAGCTGAGGGCTCAGAGGTTTCCACTACTTTATTTACCTGAACCACTTCAGATTTCTGTGATAGTTGGCAATTTCTAGCAAGATGACTTGTCCAGTGACACTTATAGCATTCCCTTGTACCATGAGATTTCTTTTGCTCCTTATTGGGTTTAAATCCGACATTGCTTTCTTTCTCCGAGGATTCACAGTTCCTCATCGAATGTCCCTGCTTATTACACTTTAAACATACGACTGCCTTTTCCTTTTCCCAATTGATTCTAGGCTTCTTTCTGGCCCTAGACGTCGTATTAGCCTCAGGCTATGCACTTTTTCAGGGCTATCGGTTTCGAATTTTCTTTTGCTGCTAGAACCGACTTCCTCTTTGTCTCGCAACATACCTTTCCTATCGAGATCCTCATACCGGTAGACCATGTATATCATTTCAGAAAAAGTAAGCTTCACATGCCCCATTACTTTATTCTGGTATTTTCTTTGAAGACCACTAATAAACCTCAGATTCTTCATCTTTGGCTTTTGAATTAGATGAGGGACAAAATGAGAAAGTTCACTGAATCTCTTATGATATTCTGGGATATCCATATCTCCTTGTATCAAATAGTAGAATTCATCTTATAACCTCTCAGTTGCTTCTGGTGGAGTAAATTTTTCACTGAAAAGCTCTTTGAATCTATCCCAGGTGATATCACCTTCTGGATTATCTTTAACAATTGAATCCCACCAGAACAAAGCTTCGTCTTTGAGCGCCCAAGATGCCAATAATCTTTTCCGGTCATCCCTCAGCTTTAAACCTTCAAAGATTTTCTCAGCGGAACAAATTCAAGCTTGTGTTTTAGCAATAGATTCTTCGCCAAAGAATAGTGCTCCACCCAGATTTCTATATTTCATAAATAGAGCTTCTATATCTGGGTCTGCATTCCTTCTGTTATTGGCACTCATTTTCTAGTACTTCTGCAAATAGCAGACCAAGTGTCAGGTCAACAAAAAAGATATTATAAAGCACAGAGACATATACTTGAATGTAAATGTGTCTATCGAGGTGTATTTCATTCTGCTATACTCATACTAGGATATTACGAATCCTATCTGTAATGAGTTACTCGTCCTAGAACACTACTGGTTCTATTTCTGACGAGTTCGTTAATATGTTATATTCCAGAACTAAGTTTAACCAAAGCTCTGATACCACGTTTGTGACGACCCTAAACCCCGATGAGACGGTGCAAGGGTAATCTTTGGAATATAACACATAAACAGATAACAGCAGAACAGAAATAAATAAATACACCAGATAATGTACAATAGAACACACTGGATAAATATAATCATCAGAGTTACACAGTATACAGGATCATACTTAGTACATAATACAGTTCAGTTATACATAAATGTCTACTGTGGAAAAGAAAACATAATTTGTACAACAGGAGCTGAACAGCATAAAAAGAGATAAATGATAGAATCCATCTTCAGCTCCAGCTATCTAGAAAGAGCCTGCTAAAACCTGAATGCAAGGCTGCCCGTGTAGAAAAAAGGGCACCCGAGTTTGCAAGTGAAACAAACTACGAGTCAGTCATGGGACTGGTATGAGAAATCTACTTAACACATTTTCAAATATGGCTAATCACATGACCACGCCACTTTCGCGGAATGGGTTTACTCCATTGGATTGTCAGTGCTTTAAAACAAATAAATCTTTTAAACATCGCAATGCTTTTTATAAAAATGAAGCCATTATAAGACTCAGTTCCCATCACACAATGCAACACAAACCGGAGGATAGAGTTTTACCTTATAATGGCCAAATATGCTTGATACGAGGAAAACAAATCATTTGAAATGTAAATTTTATCGTTTAATTCTTAATTAGACTCCAACCGTAAACTAGTAAGAGAACGTTTCCCTAAGTATTAACCCCGAAGGCCGAAACCAACATCAGACCAATACCCAGGAAACCATCGGTCCTAGCTCGTTTCCAGTTAGTTTCTAATTTTAGATATAATCATAAATATCAATCATAAATGGCATGGGTACCACAAATCATGTCGCCATATATATACAATCGAAACCGTACGATATCGTATTTGGAAATTGGATTTCTGTCATGAACCGAGGCCAGGGATCGTCCTCACCGCTTCGAGACAATCTAGCCTACCATGTCTCAAGCAAGTACTCAGTCAAGCCTTGGATCGTCAGGGCTGGTCCATCGATGTGGATTAAAATGCCTGAACACTACGTTTCCCCTCCCTTTGGGGCGCAAAAGAGCCAACAAATGACTCCATCGGCTTCACATAGTCACCGATATATCCGAGGTGCCTCGCAACAGCAACAACCACACAGGTGAAAATGATATAAATGTCAGCCAGTTTAAGCACTGACACCACCTCTAGCTAGAAAGAAACGCATGTCCTCCCTGAAGTCCTGTCCCGTTTCTGGTCTATACCGGGGTGTGAGGTTCACAAATTTACGTTATACACAAAGCTATGCCACACAGGCAGTGCTTTGATCACCCACCACAAAGCTCTGCTTTTCAACAAAATCTTTGATCATTGCATCTCAGCATGCCACACAGGCAATTCACGCCATGCAACTGACGTCTATCAATCACACAGAATGTAATCCAATGTCAGACACACAGTCCATTTACAAGTCCATTCTGGGTCTGAACGAAACCGGAGGATCTTTATTCCTCGCATATCCATACAACCAACATGTACGTCCGGACGGCTACTACTTCAACCCCTTCTATGTAGCTACTCCTATCATGAGCATCAGTAGCACCCCTCCATTCGACGTGAAGATCATCAGTCTTGCATCGCCTTCATATCTTCGACTTTCAATCGTCGATCAATTATTTGAAATGAAAATCAACTCGGCCTTTTCAAATGATTCACGTATATTCAGAATTTCAAATCAATTCATTTCAATGGTTAAATTATTGACATCTCTAATCCTATTCTTTAATGTAGTTTTCACGCCAAACACATTCAACCATCAAATATCACATAAACCGAGCAAATTCAGTTTATTTCCATTCCATATCGTTTATAATATTTTATCACGATTTATCGCTATTTTTATTTATTTAAAAATAGTCAATTCGTTCAAACGACGCTTCAGGCCATAACGCGGCCGTGGCGCTGTTTTTCTCCAGATTTGATTTACACATATCTGAAAATCTAACCGTTGGATCTTCACAAATTTTATATAATTAGAAAGATCTTTTCAAAACGAATCCAACAGTTTCAGATTTGGGAAAATCCGACGGTCGGATCTCCTGCACTAATTGTTTGAAGTTACGATTTCAAAATACGAACTGCAGCATCGTTATTCGATTTAATTTAATTAATTATATATATATATATATAAATATAATCGATTCTGGCGCTGTTTTTCTTTAGATTTGAATTAAACATTCCAGACAATCCAACCGTTGGATCTTTATAAAGTTGGTACCGTTGGAAAGATATTTCCAAGGCGAACCCAACGGTTGTGGTTTCGGAAAATCCGACGGTCGGATCTCCGGCACTAATCGTTTGAAATCACGGTTTCAAAACACGAACTGCAGCTTCGTTATTCGATTTATTTTAATTATAATTATATATATATATATAATCCTTTTTGATTACAAAACCTTATCCATTTCATACATTTGATAAAAATGATGTTTTTATCCAATAAACATTTATTTCAACACTTCACTATTTCTAACAATTCATATATATAATAAAAATGTCATTTTTATTGTAAAAGCAATTTATTTAAAACACAAGTACCATTCAACACATAAATTTCTATTCAACAGATGAATGTTCTCTATAGTTCGTATATATAATAAAAATGTGATTTTTATTGTAAAACAATTTATTTCAAAACATGACTAATTTATATATTCATATAGATGATAAAAATATGATTTTTGTTATAAAACAATTTATTTAAAACACGAATACCATTCAACTCATGAATTTCTATTCAACGAATGAATTTCTAGTCAACACGTGAATTTGGTTTCAACACATGAAAATAATTTCAACAAATGAAAATAATTCTAACACATGGATATTACAGAAAATTTCGGCAGCATAACGACAAGGTAGTTAAAACCTGGACCGTACCTAGTACGGCTCCTCGCTCTACCTTAAAACCTCGCGGTTTTTGACAATGGGGATTCACGCATCTAGTTCGCACGTAGATGGCATGTTTTATTTCAATTTCCACAATCTATTCTAATTTTGTTTTCAACCACAGATGGGTATTTTTCAACCACAATCAATCATTCTCAACCACAAACAAATTATCAACCATTCGTATTATTCACCAAATTTCACATCAACCAAATAATCCAAACAATATCACAACCAATAGATATCGTCCATGGTCTGTGGACGAGGGGAGTGTATATATATATATACATATATATATATATATATATATATATATATATATATATATATATATATATATATATATATTCGTATATAAATATATTTCAATTCACTTCAATTCACTTCAATTCATTTCAATGTCATTTCATCGCATATATAATTTTTACAATGCATATATAACTTATACATCGAACATACGACTTATACAACTCTTATACATGAGGTGTACAACGCTTATATAACTCATACATCGACTATATAATTTATACATCATTGTTTTCCATATCGTTTATAAATTATAAATCTCACATTGGGTTCCACTCCACCAAAAATTGCAAAAGGATCAGAAAAATATGCGGTCTCTTCTAAAATGTAGAAGACGTCCTCATGGTTCCGGTGTCTCTTGTTTCACTAGATTTCGAACACAAATGAAAAAGATACGATTGTTAGAAGTTCAATTAGTTTTGCGACACCTTCATATATTTTAAATATATATACCTCGTTTAAAACAGTCGAAGGTTTTCAGCTGTTCAGATCTAGGGTTCGAAACCTCGTCAAATCTGTCGAGCTAAAGGATGATCGGAGGGCATGACGTCGTCGGCCTTGGAGATAGCTTTCCGGCGCCACCATGAGATGCCCAGCTCGACGGCGAGGTGGTGGAGCTAACTGGCGTTGAACGGGACAACTTCGGGCACGCAATTGGAGGCACACACGCGATGATAGGATCTCCTACCCGTATGGATCTGAAGTACTCGAGCTCCACTACAAAATCTTCCATAGGGGCAATGGGTTTTATTGCTTGGATTGAGGGGAATCAAAGCAGGAAGGGAGGAAGGCCTCTTCGTCATCGATCGCAGGTGTT
The DNA here is from genome assembly GCA_030737875.1 of Allium sativum. Taxonomy (NCBI): domain Eukaryota; kingdom Viridiplantae; phylum Streptophyta; class Magnoliopsida; order Asparagales; family Amaryllidaceae; genus Allium; species Allium sativum. The sequence goes on from CM060926.1 coordinate 331,540,504, forward strand.
ACGGGGGTTTTCCGAGGAAACGAAAATTATAAAATAATAAAAGGAATTATTTTATTGGTTGGAATCTATATTAAGTCGAAAAATAGTGTTTCTTTATACGAACACCAATTCAAACCCAACGTATGTCACCCCCAGCTAAATACCCCCATTCCGAACACAATGGGATATGGTTCGTAGGCCCATTCGACTGTTTCGACTAGTTTTTCTTCAAGTTAAAATATAAAACATTCAATATTCGATTTGAACGTACATTTCAATTTTCCGGAGCCACATACTGATTCTAAAAATTCCCGAAAAATAAATCTAGTTATGTTTTGACGATACGGTCCCAACAAAACTAGTTTCATCGAATTCTGGGATCGTTTGAAAAATGGCCCTTTTCTGGTCGATCCAATTCAACTGTAACTGACCAAAACACGTTTTTCTTTGCCACACTCACATACTAGCTTCAAAAATTATGAAATTTGAAACCTAGCAATAACTTCACATCCCGATCCAACAAAAGTGGTTTCGTCGAATTCTAAGTCGTTTGCAAAATGTCTATTTTCAAGGGCGATATATTCTCTATAGCTACCTTTCTGAAAATTCATTTGGTCATAACTTTTGACTCGCGCTATGAAACTTCGATTTTTCAGATTCGTTAGAGAGATATTCACTAACAGATTTAAATATTTTTGGTTTCACTAAAATCCGTTTTATTTTGCACCCGGTACAGTCATTCAAAGTTTGAATTCGAATTTTGAAACTACCGCGCCATTTCTGGCCTTGTTTATAATTCAAATTAATTATATTCATTTTCAACATCGATTCAAACTACTTTTCGTCATTATTATTTAAATTGTTTATTTTAAATATTTAAAATTCACTAAAATAGCCAATTTAAACTTTTTAAATTGGTTCAGATTTTCCGGGTTGTTACAAGATCAGAGATCTTCACCTCGGTTGGATGATAACTGATGTCTTGATTGGGAGGCATCCCGAAATATAGATAATAAGTGGTGATTATCCAGACGTACTTGGAGATTGATGGATATGCGAGGTATATGGTGCCTCCGGTTTCGTTCAAACCCAGAACGAACTTGTAAATGGACTGTGTGTCTGACAGTGGATTTTGTTCTGTGCTGATTGATCTTTATTAAATATATATCTGTTTGGCGACGGAGAATTTATTCTCTTGTTAACGCCCTTCTCTGAGATGTATGAGCTCAGAGGTTATATATCGATAGAAATCAGTCGCATGGAGTGAACTGCCTGTGTGGTATGCCTAAGTGGCAAATGATCAAGGCTTCTGTTGAAAAGTAAAGCTTGTGGTTGATGATCAAAGCACGGCCTGTGTGGCATAGCTTTGTGTATAACGTTGATTCGCGAGCCTCACACCTCTGAATGAACCAGAAATGGGAGAGGACATCAGGGAAGACATGTGTTTCCTTCTAGCTAGGGTGGTGTCAGTGACCTACCAGCCTTGACATTTATATTATTTTCACCTGTGTGGTCGTTGCTGTTACAAGGTGCCTCGGATATATCGGTGTCTATGTGGAGCCGATGGAGTCATTTGGCTCATTTACGTCCCCAAAGGGCAGGGAAACGCAGTGTTCAGGCATAATAATCCACATCGGTGGACTGGCCCTGACGATCCAAGGCTTGCCTGTGCGCTTGCCTGAGGGGCGGGCTAGAGCATCTCGAATTCGGTGAGGACGATCCCTAGCCTTGGTTCATGACGGAAATCCAATTTCCAAATACGTGACTTTGCTGTTTTGATTGTATACCTATATATGGTGACATAGTGGTATGGGGCATTAATGCCATCTAAGATTGATACTTATGATTTGAAGTTGTTTTTGAAACATATAAACACTAGTGATAATATTGAATGCTTTTGTTCTATTCATATCAAGCATATTTTGGCCATTATAAGGTAAAACTCTATCCTCCGGTTTGCGTTGCATTGTGTGATGGGAACTGAGTCTTATAGTGGCTTCATTTTTATAAAAAGCATAGCGATGTTTAAAAGATTTACTTGTTTTAAAGCACTGGAAATCGCATGCAGTAAACCCGTTCCGCGAAAGTGGCGTGGTCCTGTGATTTGCCTTGTTATTATTGGTTAACCAGTTAAGTAGATTTCTCATACCAGTCCGATGACTGACTCGTAGTTTGTTTCACTTGCAAACTTGGGTGCCCCTCTTTCTACATGGGCAGCCTTGTATTCAGGTTTTAGCAGGCTCTTTCTGGATAGCTGGATCTAAAGATGGATTCTACCATTTATCTCTCTTTATGTTGTTCAGCTCCTATTGTACATATTATGTTTTGTTTTCCGCTGTAGACATTTATGTATAGCTGAACTGTATTTTGTACTAAGTATGATCCGGTATACTGTGTAACCCTGATGATTATGTTAATCCAGTGTATTATTTGTACTTTATCTGGTGTGTTTATTTATTTATTTATTTATGTTGTTAGCTGTTTATGTGTTATATTCCAAAGATTACCTTGCCACTGTCGTACGGGGTTTTGGGGTAGTCACACCAAGAATACTAGTGCATATAACAAAATAACGCAATGCTTTTTGGAAAAATGAAGCTATTATAAGACCCTGGTCCTATCACACAATGCAACGCAAGCCGGGGGATAGGGTTTTACCTTATAATAGCCAAACATGCTTGGTATGTTTAAAACAAATCATTTGATACTATTATAAGTGCATAGTGTATAAAACAACTTCAAATATAAATGTATCAATCCTAGATGCCATGGGTACCATATATCATGTCGCCAATACTAGGCTGTACAATCAAAACCACAAAGTCATGTATTGCATGTTGGATTTCCATCTGTGAACCAAGGCAAGGGATCGTCCTTACCGCTTCGAGAGGCTCTAGCCCGCCCCTCAGGACCCACACTCAGGTGGGCCCTTGGATCGTCGGGGCCGGTCCAAATGGAGTGGATAAAGATGCCTGAACAATGCATTTCCACGCCCTATGGGGCGTAAACTGGTCATATCCCGAACAAACTATCAGCCCTGGAACGACCGATATAGCCGAGGAGCCTCGCTATCCATCATCCACATCTGTAAAACGTCAGAGCTTGCAAAACGCTGACACCACTCCTAGCTAGAAGGAAACGCATGTCCTCTCTGAAGTCCTCTCCCGTTTGTGGTTCACACCGAGGTGCGAGGCTCGCGAATTAATGCTACATAAAGCTATGCCACAAAGGCTATGCTTTGATCATCAACCACAAGACCCTGCTTCTCCACAGAAGCCTTGATCATTTGCATCTCAACATGCCACATAGGCAATTCACGCTATGCAACTGATGTCTATCAATCACACATAATGAAATCCGATGTCAAACACACATACATTTACAAGTTCGTTCTGGGTTAAACGATACCGGAGGCACCTTATTCCTCCCTCATATGTCCAATACAGGGGAGAGGTCCTCGCATATCCGGTCGATCTCCAAGTACTTCTGGACGATCACCACTTATTACCTTGTCTTGGGTGTACAGCCCAATCAAGACATCAGTAATCATCCAAACGATGTGAAGACCTCTTGTCTTCAACCACTGTCTTCATCCTCGACACATCGTCAAATCAGTTATTCAGAATGGGATAAATCCGGTCTTTTTGAATAACTCGCATATATAATAAACAAGTGCTATAAAAACACAACATACGCCTCATTCCAATCCAGAATATTCCTTTATTCAAATATTCTTGTACTTTAGGAAAGGTTCTCATTAATTTTATCAAAGATATATCCTTTAAATTTATTCTTTAATCTACCTTTGGACATCATTTCAATTTAATTAAAGATGCATTAAAACTCCACTTGGTTTTAATCTTCGCAAAAATCAATATTAACGATTGTTTAACTTGGGAAATCATATCCTGTCTTTAATTGGGTTAAAGAACCAATTTCATTTAAAACATGGTTCACGATAAACCCAAAATCACATTCCATTCCATCAGCCTTTAATCTTTAATTAGCAAGTGAAAAAATTCCCTAAATATTAACCCCGAAGGCCGAAACCAACATTAGATCAATACCTAGGAAACCATTCAACTTAACTAATCTCCAGTTAGCTTCAGATTTTCTTAACTCCATTGGGTCTAAGAATAGTATTGTTAAAGATACGATTCACGACATCCCAAAATCTTATTCCTGTTTTTAACTGGGTTAAAGAACCAATGTCCTTTAAAACATGGTTCACAATAAACCCAAAATCGCATTCCATTCCATCAGCCTTTAACCGTAAATTAGCAAGTGAACAAATTCCCTAAATATTAACCTGGAAGGCCAAAACCAACATCAGATCAATACCCAGGAAACCATTCAACTTAACTAGTCTCTAGTTAGCTTCTGATTTTCTTAACTCCATTGGGTCTAAGAACGGTATCATTAAAGATACCATTCACGACAACCCAAAATCTTATTCCTGTCTTTAACTAGGTTAAAGAGCCAATGCCCTTTAAAACACGGTTCACGATAAACCCATAATCACATTCCATTCCATTAGGCTTTAACCGTAAATTAGCAAGTGAACAATTCCCTAAGTATTAACCCCGAAGGCCGAAACCAACATCAGATCAATACCGAGGAAACCATTCAACTTAACTAATCTCTAGTTAGTTTCTGATTTTCTTAACTCTATTGGGTCTAAGAACAGTATTATTAAAAATACCATTCACGAGAACCCAAAATCTTATTCCATTGTTAATCGGGTTAAAGAACAAGTGTTATTTAAAACACCGTTCACGATAAACCCAAAGACCAGTTTCAATTCAATTCCAACTAAATATTAATTAATTGGTATACTTCATTAAATCTAAATAAAAAGATTTAATCTTTTCTCAACTAGGTTCAAGAACAGTGTAAATGAAGACACCATCCACGAAAAACCCAAAATCACATTTGATATTAAATACAAGGCTCTGAATTGAAAATATATCGGTTTATATTCAATATCAAATTCTGGAATCAACAAATACCGTATCGGAATAACCATATATATATATATATATGTATGTATGTATATATATACACATATCTTCCAAATTCCTCCACAATATCCGTATACTCACGGAATCCAATATCGAAATATTCAGAAGATAATTTCGATTCAAATCCATTCCAATTCATATATTGGAAACTCTAGTTATTTTTAAAACCATTTCAAATCCAATTTATTTATTTAAAAATATTGGATTTCATAATTCTAGTTCATAAGTAGTTCATTTCGATAAAAATATATTTTTATCTTTTCAAATATGGAATTTTTCATCCTAATTCTTTCCAAATCATTTTTTATGATTTTACACTAATTATTGATATTTTTAATAATTTTATCAAGGCCCATACAGTCGATTTCCATAAACGGCCATCGAACTGCGCTTACAAAGATGTTTTCCAATTTTGATTTGGACATAATTCCAAATCCAACCGTTAGATTTCAAATCTCCTATATTTGTTAGAAAGCTCTTTTCGATATGAACCCAAAGTTGCGTTTTTAGGAGAATCCGACTACTGGATCTCCCGTAATATCCATTCGAAGTCAATGGTCGAAATTCGCGAACTGCCGCAGCTCGGCGCATTTTATTCAGGCCATTATATATATATATATATATAGTACATATTTCGTCGATTTCCATTTAAAACGTATTTTATAAATTGTTTTAAATTCGTTTTCAAAACGATTTCAACTTCATATTCAATTTCAAATCAAAATTGAATATTCCATATCATTATATATAAATGATAATATTTTCAAAACATTAGATTTTGAAATCAATTCCTTTTCGACATTCATTATAAAAATGAATAAAATCGATATAACTATCGTTCACGTTAAAATGGCGTTAATCTAATCAACACGACTGTATATATTTAAATATATTCATGTCCATCCTAAATCGGACATCAAAATCAGATTTTGATCTTTTACTGAATATTATTTTAAAATATTCGTTATTTTAAAATAATCATTATTTTAAAATATTCATTCTTCCTGAACTGGAATTAGACACAGTCAATTACCAAATAATTTGGTTTATATGGATTTCATACACACAGGTATACAACAACAATCAAACACAATCAACCAATATCCAGAGTGCATTATACACTACATAAGCATTAAATATAAATATTCAATGCTTACACAACTTGTCAACCAATCAATTGACAAACAACTAAATATTGGGATTAGTGTATGTCCAATATCATCCCAAAACCCATGTAGGGTTTTCAAACAACAAACACGGATTTTATTTGTGCAATTGGGCGATGTGTAAAATTTATCATCCCAATCCATATCAGTCAAATGGGTGTACATAAACAAATCGTCTGATTAGTAAATGAATATTTATTTTATTCATATACACGTTAAAAATTATATTTTTTACGATAAAATATTTTACTCCATTCCACATCACACAATCAATTTAAACAACACAATCAAACAAATAAACAAGTCGTCCATGGTCTGTGGACGACCGGGAAAAGTTCATATATGCAGTTATAAAATAAATAACTGCATAAGAAAATTATAGTGAGGAGTTCTCACCTTTGGGATCCACTCCTCCATTCTTTTATTTTTGAACGGTTTGGATTTCGTTTTGATTTCAATCTATTCCATCACCAATTGTTTCACACACTTGATATTAAAAATCATATTTTTAATTAGCTACTCCATTATAAAAATCAAACTTTTATCTCGCCTACAAGATGATAAAAATCTTATCATTTCATATATAAAAATACGAACTTTTCATATTTAAAAATACGACCTTTTCATATTTAAAAATACGATCTTTTTATATTTAAAAATCGTATCTTCTCGTTAATAAAAAAATCTAATCTTTTATTCATTAAAAATATCGTCTTTACTAAGTTAAAAATACTATCTATCCTTGATTAAAAATCATTTTTTTCTCATTGAAAGATCAAATCTTTCAACTTCTAAAATCAAATCTTTTAACTTGTAAAATTTTAATCTTTACTTCAAATCTATGTACATAAAAATCGTATTTTTATTTCAAATCTATACATATAAAAATCGCAACTTTGTACTAGTTAAAATCAGATTTTTAAACTAATTAAAGTAAATAAAATGAAGTAAAACTCACATTCTCTTGTAGAAGAGGGTCTATAGTAGGAGGTGGGGGTTGAGAGGGGCGGCGCCGGAGTCAGTTGGGTCGGAGGTGGCGGCTGGAGCCCTCGGCAGTCAGAACAGTAAGGGGGAAGGGTGGCGTGGGCGCTGTGGTAGCGCAGATGGCCGGGGGTGGCACACAGTGGATGGACTGGGCTGTTTTTAGGGGGGGTCCGGTTCGAATTGGGGATTTTTGGGCAGAGCGAGCGAGACGCTTGTGTGAGCATCGGGGGCTTCGCCGGAGATCGGCGGCGGCCAGGGGAGCCAGCATGGTGGGCGACGCGGTGGTTTCTACGATCTGTTGTTTATATTTTATTTTATTTTATTCCCCTCTTTAAAAACTGATGGGGGTTATGAGGAGATAAGGGTTGACCTTCAACATATAATTATATATTTTATTTTATTTAAATCCCAAAAAGTAACTTTTTAATTCCAACCCCAAATCGAACCCGCGGACTATTGTCCCTAGCTAATTACCCCCATTCCGAACACAATGGGATATGTTTCGTGAATCAATTCGACCGTTTCGATCAGTTTCCATCAAAATTTAATTATAAATAAATAGAAATATAGAGCGGTCAATATTGATTTTAATGTACATTTCAATTTATTGGGGCCACATACTGATGCCAAAAATGCCAGAAAAATAAATCTGGCTATATTTTGACGATACGGTCCTAACAAAACTAATTTCGTCAAATTCTGAGATTGTTCGAAAAATGGTCATTTTCTGGTCGATCCAAATTGACTGAAACCGTTAAAACACGTTTTTCTTTGCCACGCTCACATATTAATCCCAAAAATTATGAATTCTGGAATCTAGCAATAGCTTACATCCCGGATCCAACAAAAGTGGTTTTGTCGAAAATGGAGGTCGCTTGCAAAATGGATATTTTAAAGGGCTATATTTCTATAGCAACTATTCTGAATTTTCAACTGGGCATAACTTTTTATTCCTGCTATGAAATTTCATTTTTTCAGATTCGTTAGAAAGATATTCTCAAATAGATTCTAACGTTTTTGGTTTCGCTAAAATCCGGTTTATTTTGAATCTTGTACACTTATTTGAAGTTTGAAATCGAATTTTCAAACTACCACACTATTTTCAATTCCTTTTATAACTAAAAATAAAAAAAATTATTCTAACGCCGATTCAAATAAATATATACATTCTAATTCTGTTCAAAATAAATATCTCCTCGTTAGTATTTAAAATAAGTCATTTAAATATTCAAAATTCATTAAAATTGCTAAAATACAAATTTTAAATTGGTTCGAATCTTCCGGGTTATTACAGTGGAGGAATTTGGAAGATATATATATCATTATTCCCAATACGATATTTGTTTATTTCACAATTTGATATTGAATATAAGCAGATATAATTTCTATTCAGTGCCTTTATTTAATATTGAATTGGATTTTGGGTTTATCGTGAACTGTGTTTAAATGACATTAGTTCTTTAACCCGAGTAAAAGCAGGATTAATTTCCAGAAAGTTGAACAATCAATAAGAAATGATTTTTAGGACTATAACCAATTATAGTTTGAATAAATCTTTAATTAGATTATGAATGAATAAATGGTAATTGAATTTACTAAAACACGTGATGTGATTAAACCAAATTTACTTGGTTTTTGATATTCATGATTGTGATTGATCGATTGTTTGGATTGTGCTCGACCAGTTTATGAGCAAGATATGCTTTTACATTTAGCATTGGGTTGGGTAGAAATACTGGTATGCTAACATCTTGTAAACACTTCACGATTTGACTGTGAGATGTGTAGCAATGTTGTTGTTTCATTTCAAATTTAATGAATGATTTTGAAATGATATTTTTCTTAAGTGAAAAGAAAAGTATTCCCGATTTTGGACAGGGAATATTTTAAAAAAATGCTTTATATAACAGAAAGGATTTCGAGGGCTAAAACCCGATGATTTCGAAATGATTTGAAAATGTATTATGGTTTTACATTGTAGTTCATCACATATTTGATTAGTTGCTATTAATGATGTATCTGTTCGGTGGCGGAGAATTTATTCTCTTGCTTAACCCCCTTCTTTGAGACGTACAAGCTCAAAGGGTATGCGATTAATAGTGACAGATCATATGTGTGAATTGCTGATGTGAAGTACTATAGTTTGAAAGTACTTGTGATTATTATGTTATGAAATGATTTTCCCCACTTCGGGATATAAAATGATTTAGCAAGTATGTGGCTAGAGATCGAGTGACCTGGACGACTAAAAGTACGAGCTGGATCTAGTGCCTTAGGGTGAGTGGTCAATAATATATATATATATATATATGTATATGTATATATGTATATATATAACGAGTTAAAGGGGTGCTTACTTCCTTGTCCGAGAGAAGATTCCCAGTATTGTGATGATTTGGAATTCATATTTCCAAAGATTTTGGTTTGAGATCCCGAAGTGAAATCTACTTTGATATAAAGCTAGATATGTATTTCAAATGATTTAAAATAGAAATCGGGAAATAAAGTCCAAAGGAATAATTTCTGTAAATTGAATTGGGTTTGGAAAACCTAAGTGTGGGAATTAGCCTAAATGGGTAGGTTGGGATATTGCATGTTGATTGATGCATAGTAGATCCATATCTCTATTACTCATTGTTATTGATACACTGGCATTCAAGGGGGTAAACCCGTTCCGTGTTATACGGCGTGGTCCTGTGATTTGCCTTATCATTTAATTAAGTTAATTTTAACTGTAGAGTTTCTCACACCAGTCCGTAGTTTTATTTTCCTTTACAAACTCGAGTGCCCCTATTTTCCACCAGGTAGTCGAGTGGTCTATTTTACTGATATTTCATTTAGCAGGATTCTGTATCGAAGCGAAAAGTCATGTCCAAAGTATTGATAGCCTTCCGCTGTGTCGTTTTATTTGTTTCCGCTGCATTATATTACATGTATTGTAAATTAATCTTCCGCTGTATTATATTTTGATATACTCTGATATATTATGTACTCTGATGTAACATTATTATGATGTTTATAAAAGTCTTCTCTTGTTGTTCTAACATGTTGTTCCCAGAGTTAGCGAACCGACGATTTCTTACTTTTGGATCGGGCCTTGCGGTTGATTCGGAGGGCGGGGGTTTTCGGGTCACTACAGTCATGTGTGAGCCGGATTGCAAGACGTTCTTGTTGAACCCAGTGTATTCCCCTCTAGAGATACACTATCGGTAGGTGGTTCCATACCTTGTCATAGTCGGAATCCAATCTCTAATAAGCGCCTTCGGTTTTGATTGTATACTAAATATGTGGAGCGTGAGATGCAAGCATTCCGCTAGATTGCTATTTATTTGTGAATTGATAGACACTATTAGAATATCAGAGTAATGTTGTTTTCAAAAATGTTTTGAGTTATAGCAAGGTAAAAACCGTCCGTGTTTATGTGTGGTTGGTCTTACTATTATCCTTTTCTTTCAAGAAGGATTTATAAAGTCAAGACAATTGTTTTGATGTGAATTTAGCACTGAAAGTATTCAAGACTGATCCGGGTGTTTTTGCTTTGTTTCAAAATGTGCTCGGGTCAGACCAAATATTTTTTTTTCTAGGTTAATTTCCACTTGGAATCTCAGGAGTTGGAAGCAGGAGGCTTCACCGTTAGTTAATTAAAGTTGTTCTGATGTATCTGATATATTTTGTACTCTGATGATTGGTATGTATATACAATTTTCTTTTGTATAAAGAGATTTGATATATATTATACTTTCTTTGTTCCGTTGTGAGATGCTGATGTTCTCCTTTTTATTCTATTCTAATATTTCTTTCTTTCTCTCTCATCCTCTAATTTCTTTCCCTTAACATTCTGCTTTTTTGTATAATTTGGGTTGACTGTGGTAGTTAAATGCGGCTTAAACCGTAGGGAAAAGTGGGACGTTACAATGATATTAATTTGTAATAGGAAAGAGGTTAAAAATAATTTATTATTTCCATATGTGAAATCACAACGCAATGTTAATTGCAAAGATTTGAGAATATTTATAATGAGATTTCCAAAGTAATGGAAATAGGAAGATTTGAGAATATACAAGTACATTTATATATATATATATATAACGATATTTCCAAATGTAAAAGGAAATAAAAAAGGTTAAGTTTTTGGAATGAGATTATTCGAAGAATAGAAATTGGATATTGTTTTTAAGTAATAAAGTATTACGTGAAATATGTTAAAACCAAGATTGGGAATATATATATATATATATATATATATATATATGATTTAATTAAAATGTATTTTAAATAGTTTTGTGAATACTCTTTAAAATAAGAAGTAAATATCGTGTTAAAAAAATTGAGACATTTAAAAGGTTAAATTAACTATTCATTAATTATTTTTAATTAAAAGGCCATATAATGCCGAGTACTAAATCAGTGAACTCATTTTATTCTCATGATTATTTATTCGATAGTTAAATTACCAACTATCAAATCTGGTCTATACGATTGTTGGTGTAGAAAGACTGGGATCGAATTTATATTCGAAAACCATTCCGAACCAACAAATGCATGAAGATGTTGATTAGAGATTGTAACGCCCCGCCTCTATACCCACCATCCTCCAGTTCATTCCAGAGAAATGTCGTAGGCCATAACGGAGAATGAGGTTTGTGAAGAGCGACCGGTTGTATAACTGCTCCATGTGAGGATGCACATCGAATTCTAATACCGATTAAAATTTCGACATGACCATTCGACACATGAGGCAACTACACAACGGTTATAAATAATCCAGAAGGCAGTATAAAATAGACAACAACAATAATATAAGTATGGTATACCTCAAAGCCAGACACAGAATAATCATATCTCAATGGCGGAATAGATATGAATAAACCAAGAATGTGTACAACAAAATAGGGGTCAACAAATATCCACTAATCCCAAAAGAATAGATACATGCTCCAAGATGTAAATACAAGAATATGTACACAACAAATGATAATGTCATAGGTACAAAAGTACATTAAACTACGGGGACTGAGTAGCAAGCTGAAAGCGGAAGATCAATCCTGCGAGGAGTCCCAGAGGAGTACCTAAAATGACTAGGCCTGACCCGAGTATTATTTATAAGAAAATAAACAATAAACGGATCAATCTAACTGTACTTATCAAACAAACCGAGATAACAAGAGATATATCACAGGATGACATGAACATGGCATGTCGACACAATCAGAAAATGACAATGGAATGTCAGCACGCAAATATCTCTAAATAATCTCTAGCTAATATAGAATGCAACATTCAAATAATAGCACACAATAGGAAATGACAGCGGAATGCCAAACACACGTCAAATTGATGACCATCGCATCAAAGTAAATCATAAATCATTTCTCAGATTGACGCGCTTCGAAGTAATCATAAATCATCAAGTCATCATAAATCATCAAGTGAACATAAATCATTAAGACATCATAAAGGGGCAGACCTGTTCACAGATGAGGTATGATCTCTAGGTAGCAAACCCATATGTTTGAGCCGAAGCTCCCTACAGAGCCAGGTCGTGACCCCAGAAGAGAGAAAACACATAAATCATGAAATCTCTAGAAATCATCATAAAGAGGGGGCGAGTCTGTTCATAGATGAGATACGATCTTTAGGTAGCGAACCCATTAGTTTGAGCCGAAGCTCCCGACGAAGCTGGGTCGTGACCCCGGTATAGAGAAAACACGTAAATTGTGAAATCCCTAGAAAACATCATAAATGATATAAAGTTGGACCGAAGTCCCATAGGTGAAATCCAAGAATTGTAAATCCCACTCGGGCGATAGAGGACCACAAAACACAAGTCATAAAGGATCACATCGATCCGGGTGAATAGAAATTACTCCGAGGTAGTTAATATAAGGAATTAGCGACATGTCCCATAACCACATGCTATTCTCGAATATTTACGAACCCATAATTAGTTTCTATTCAAAACAGAGAAAATCACCACACATGCTCGAACGCACGAGTCCAAGAGCTATTCGCCGAAGTAAACGTATAAGCGGTCATAGTCCTCAGCTTTACTAAGGTAAATAAACTAAATTTCTCATCCGATCAATAGGATAAGGAATCATAAATAAATCAATAGAATCAGAATCGGGTTTAGAAATCGAATTTGTTTTAAAAGGATTTGAATTTAAAAACTGATTAAATGTTGTTTCGATGTCCATTGACAATATAAAACCCAATTATCAATTGTGGTTCAATTATTCATGAAAACCGTCGCCGTAGCGAATAAAACACAAACATCATGAATCAAAAAATCACATTAAAACAACATACAGGAAATCAAGGGATAACGATTGTAATTTAAATCAACGAACGAATCAAAATCCCAAATTAGGACCCGAATGTTTTAGACTATATCGAAATGGGCTCGAAGGATATCGAGCCGATATTTCACATTTTAGAGTCGTGAATCATATTAGCCAGAGTATCAAATAAATTCGATATACAAAGTAGAATGCACGGGCTTTAGAATGACCACTTATTCAATTCACATCTTAAACAAATGTGAATCGACCAAGAAGGATCAACATTGGAAGAATCACATAAGAATCAAAGTAAAGGAATCGAGATGCAGAAATCTGTAAACCAGAGAAACTAACAAGTCACAAACGACGTCAAAATGGGCCAAAACTTGGCCGGGAATGAGCTCAAATGATACTAAACTATTGACCGTGGTTCATCGGTCAATAGCAGTTTCAGGCAGACAGACGTCTGTCACTGTAGTGACAGACGTCTGAGCTGACAGTTAGCAGTTTTTTTATTTTTCCTGAGAGCCGGGATAGACGTCTGACCCATTTTGGTTAGACGTCTGAGCTGAAGCAATTATTTATTTTCTTCCCCAAACATTGACAGACGTCTATCCACCTCCCGGACAGACGTCTGAGCTGTAGTATGGTCATTTTTGTTTAGGAAATGAGGTGCAAACGGTTCTCGGACGAGCTCGGATTAATGGTGATGGCTTATAACGTTTTCTAATTGAAAATAAAGCCTCCTTAGCTCACTGAAAACACTCAAGAAAACATACACACACATGCAAGCATTCATACAAGAGATTCGCGATGGTTTCAATCAAAAGTTCAAAGGTGAACTAAATTTCAGACCAAAGCTATCAAACGCAATTCAAACTTGTACAAGATGGTTTGGCAATGCTAAAGGAAGCTACAAGAGCATGAGTGCACACAATAACTTCACCTATAATATACACAAACATTCACACAAGATATTTGCAATGATTCGGCTTATAAATTCATATGTGAACTAAATTCCAAATCAAAGCATGCAAAAGCGATTCAAGCGACTTGTGAAGACTTAGAACTTTGCCGGGGGATAACGGAGCTTCACAATATCACCGAACTAACTCATAGTATATGCATAGATCGTATGAACAATCCTTACCATAATTTTTAACTCAATGAAACATAAATACATGAAATCGGCTAAGTTACACTAGCCTAACCTATTCACAAGCACATACAAACTAATATGAACACTAATTTACACATGTACAAGCCGATGGATTGTGGATAGATGTGAGTTCATGAAGAACTCACCTTTGCTTGATAGAAGCAAGAAATCAACCCAAAGCTTTGCTAAATCAACCTCTCTTCAATCAATACTCATGAATCTCCAATCTAAGAGCATATCAACAAGATTCCTAAGAGTTAGGTTTAGGAAATCATACAAATTCAAGAGGAATAGGGTTGAAGAAGATAGAGATGAAGATGGAGAAGCTTACCCAAGTCTTGTAACACCCCACGTCCGTTAGTGTCACTCACAAAGGGAATGCACTAAGTTCTGTGGAGCATTTTGGGTAAAAGATGCAGATAAATTACAAGACAGACAAATTATTAAACAGTGGAAAATAGAACTTTGCTTTATTGATAATTTAGTCTGTACAAGATTCTTTTACAATATCAGAGTATCATCTGTCTTTATAAAATAAAGAAGCATGAAAATACATTTATATATTCCCCAATGTAGCAAGAGCCATCCATAGCATCTGGAAGAGAATCCAAAGACAACTTCGTCAAATCTTCAAGCTGGGAAAGAGCAACGGTCCAGTCTAATCCTGAGTTATACTATTCCCTCCTCAACTACCTGGGGGGGGGGGGAAACGGAAGAAAAGAAGACGAAAGAAAAACAGAGTCAGACATAAAGCCTGAGTAAGTTCAGTAACTTCTAGCATGTGAACATGGAAAAACAAAACGACATGAATTAACTGAATACAAGATTACACCATGACGATAAGGTCAACAAGATTAGACAAGGTAGTCACAAGATATGCTAAGATGACTGGATACGCTCTAATACTTTCGCAGCTTCGCTATTTCCTTGTTATACTGGTTTCTATATCTCTGCACCACCTAACTAGTGTTCAACTAGTAACGATAACGTGTTCCCAACAACTGTAGTTTCCATTGTCTTCAGGCATACATTTATTATTTATTACCTAGATCTAATCTAGGGTTTTCTATAAAGTGCTTCTTAGATTTAACTATAGTTTTACGCTATCTGCTGAACGCTTTTCGAGTTCAGGGTTTATGCCACCTAGTCCAACTAGGGATTACGCTACCTGTCGAACAATGCCCCCAAGTCTAAGACACACTACCTAGAGTGGTATATGCTCCTAGGCTTCCCCACGCATGTATCGCGAATCGTTATCGCTTGTCTAGATGCACATGTCCTGTAATGTGCGATCCGAGTCCTGTGACAGGGCATATCAAGGAATACAGAACTCGGTCGGGAGCTTTCGGATATCTGCCGATGCAGATGCTAAGGTCTGTTTTTATTCCAGTGGCTATGGTCCCACTTGACCCCTCCCTCAACTAATGAAAGGCACACCTTGTAAAATGAGAACTATACGCCGGCCCCCGGTGCCCCACTATCCTATGGCCATCTGCAACCATAACTAGATAGCAAGTATATGGTCTTTTGGAGTTCTCCGCCTTTCCGCTTCACGTATCTCGATTGACTCAAGATGGATGGTAGACGACGAGTTGCTATCACAGGGCTACCGTCTTCTCGCCGAATCACGCTGGTCCATCCTAGTCTTTAGGTTGCCACATATATATATTGCAACCAAGGCATACCCTCGGTTCTTCTAACGCAGACCTTAACCTCTGTGAGCCCAGGATGATCATCTGCAGCCTCACGGAGGGATACCAAGAGTACCCTCACGTCCCCCCGAAGCCTCGGGCTTCGTAACCCAATTCGTTGGAGCCTTCTTAAAACCATATGGATGTCCGCTCCTTCGTGTTATACTAAGAATTACTACTTAGTTCTACTAACTAAGGTTTACCACTTAGTTTCCAAATTCCTTGTTTTCTTAACTAAGTTTACTACTTAGTCCCTTTTTCAACTGAGGTTTACTATTTAGTTTTCTTTCTCGCCAGGTTGGGTTGGTTAAGTGTCTTTAGTCGATTGAAGCTATCTTAACCCTCTTCCCTTATCCTATTACACTGGTTAAGTGTTATCCCTTTATGCTTTTTACTTAACCCTATTCATTTATCATATTCTGATGGTTAAGCATTCAAGTTTACTTAACCCTATGGTCTAGTCCAGCTAACATATTAATTTGGCTAAGTGTATAACTTAACCCCAACCTCTAGTCTAATTAACATGTTAAATTGGCTAAGTGTATTAATTTTACTTAACCCCACCTTCTAGTCTAGTCAACATGTTAATTTGGCTAAGTATTCCCATGGACTTAATCCTCCCATTCTAGCTTTAACTGTGCTAAGTTGGTTAAGTGTTCCTTAACCTTCCCATTCTAGCTTTAATTAATAAATTAAAGCCGCAACCTCTCACATTAGACAGATATTGCTGCGGTTACTGGATGTGCCGGTCGGTTCCGGGCAGGTTTACACTGCAACTCAGTCTAACCTCGGGTTAGGCATATTCATGTTTTCTAATTTCAAAGGGTTTTTGATTAATTTCCAAATCTGGTCTTGAAAACAACCATCCCGTCCTTCGGATCAGTTAGGGATAGCCAGGGAGGGCAGGAAACTTGTATTTTCCAAACCCAAGCCTAGACACTATCCTCTCTGTCACCCTAGAACCTTCTGGTCTATGTGTTATAAAAAGGGGTGTTATCAAAATACTTTTCTTTTGTTTATAAATTGTTAACAATTTATTTCAAAAGCCCATTTCCCCTTTTTAGACAAATTTGGCCTATATTTATTTGTCAAGCCTACTAGTATACTTATATTCTAGGCCCAAGTCCTAACCCAACATGCAGTTTAAGCCATTTCCTATTTCATTGCCGAAACTAGATTAAATATCCTAGTTTATAATTTATGGCCAAAATTTAACCAAGTTACATATTTTGTGGTAAATGAACAATTTAACATTTATGACGAATTCTATAAGTAAATTACTCCTAATTTACTGATTTCATTACTACTCTTTTAATGTACATTGTCATATTTATTATTATGGCCCATTTCTCTCTTATTTATCATATTTATACTTTTTGGTATGTAAATTATACCAAGTTTAGTGTCGCTAACCATAATTTATTCTAAACATGACAATTGCTCACAATTATGAATAAATTCAAAATTGTGCTAATATACTTATTCCAAATCAACCTTAATTAACCCAATCTTGGTTTAACATCCTAATTCACAATTTATGGCAAAACTAGAATTATTTTTCTAGTTTACATTTTATGCCTAAAATTTAGCTTACTTACTAACGCTAAATTTAATATGTCAAAATCACATGTTCCCTAATCCATGTCAAATTTCCCCGTTTTCATTTTAATATGCATGTCATAATACATATTCCAAATTATGCCAATTTCCAAGTTTACAGCTACGTTCATATTCATTTCCATGTTTTTCCCCAAATCGCATTCCCACCGTTCGAATAATCGTGATTCAACCTAGATTATAAATAAATCTAGATTCGTAGATAAAAAAGGGAATGAATCAAAATGACAAGAAGGAATAATTGGCATAAAAAGGTTTGGATAACAATGTAGGTTCAAGAATATGGGTAGACCTAACTAAATAGGTAAATTCCCACTGTCTTAAAACCAAAGAATGGGCAAAATAGGTTCAAGAACGTGGGTAGACCTAACATAATAGGTAAATTCCCACTGTCTTAAAAGCAAAGAAAAACCAAGGAACAGGTAGAATAAATAATTGGGTTTAGACCCAACTTCTCAATCACAAAACTAAAGCAATATTTTCCTAATCATAAATCATGGGTGTCAAAATCACAGTTGTCCTCATTATGTCATAAGTAATAATTTATGTCCAAATCAAAGGTATAGGCCTAGTCAAGGAAATAATCCTTGTAGTCACAGTCACAGTCATAGGAAATGTCCATAGTCATATGCGATGTTCATAGTCCAAAAGGGAAAATAATTCCCATAGTCATAAGTCATTGTCATAGGCAATGTTTATATGTCCCAAAATCAAAGGCTTATGTCATAGTCCAAAGGCATATGCTTTCAAAGGCCACAGTTCTATAGTCATAGTCACGGTTACAGTCTTATTTGTCCTCGAATCATAACAGTTCTTAATTCAGTCCATGAGTATAAACACAGATTCGAAGAGAGAGAGAGAGAGAGAGAGAGATTTGGCATATTCCTTTATTCCTTTAATTTCATGTCACAAATAAAACAAAATATTCAGATCTAGAAATAACCAACTTACAGAAAATAGATCTAGAAAAGAAGGAAAGCATGGCTATGATTCGTGCGTCGTTGCTTGAAACTTGTTTGAGCTAGCCTTTGAATTCTTCACTTGAAACTTTGATTTGAATCCCTCCTTAAAAGTCTTTTAGCAGCATCTCCTCGTATTGAATCATATTTTATTTTATTTATTTAAGAAAATTTAGAGGAGGGGAAGAAGCCATGAATCTTAGCAGCATAAGGATAGAAGAGAATTGGTGCAAAGAGAATGAAGACTAGGGCTGTTTATATAGCTGCTCAAGACCTTATCGTACACGCAGCGCTGAGTCAGCATTGAACCTAGTTAAGAAAATAGTCCAGGTACGTAGATGAATCTAGACAAACCTTATCATACACGCAGTGCTGAGTCAGCATTGGGTCCCACAAGCTATTTTGGCGTAAAAGTTTGATTTTCAAACTTTTGAATTTCTGGAATTTATTTAACTGTTTTATTCACATGAAATATTCTTATATGTATACAATTCCTCTAACGACCATTTTACGCGTATATATATACGCACAACTTTCATTTTATTTTCAAAATTCAAATGATGTTGCCATATTTCATTGACTGTAGCCTTATCTTGAATTTTATCTTTCGTATACATATATTTTTGTATATATATATATATATATTTATATTTCTCATATGTATATATATATACTTTCTTTATTTCCTTATACGTACGTTCTTATCCTTTCAAATTTTGAATTTGTATACGTACATATATTTGCATGTTTAGTTGGCCCTCTCTAAAACAATGATAAAAAATTATGCCGCCGCCGGGGTTCGAACCCCCGACCTCCATGCTACCAATCCAATGCCTTAACCAACTGAGCTACAGAGGCTTTTGTTAATAAGTCTTAGAACAATAATAATTATTGTTCTCTCCTTACCTCTTTTTTTTTCATGTTAGTTACAATACTTAAATTAAACAACTGCATGGATCTTTTTCTTTTAATTTTTCTTTTAAAAATTAATTATACTTTAATTTGAGAATCTTAATGTCACAGAATTACGGGGTGTTACAAGTCTCTACACTTGATTTCCTCAAGAATTGGAGCTACAAGATCAAGTTAGGGCTTAGGGAGTTTTAATTTCCCATTCCACTCTCCATTTTTCTATTTTCTTCTAAGTGTTGAATGAATGAAGAGGAGAGATCTATTGGGGGTTTTATAAGGTAGGCTAGGTTAGCCAAACGAAGACCTAACAAAAGTTCCAAATTTTTGAAGCTTGGAATATATCGAAGTTTATTTCGAACACCTAAACGACATTTTGAACTCAATGGAAGTAGTTTCAAGTCCAAACTCGTCCATATGTAGAAAGTGATATTTTGGTCTTATATCCAAACGAAAAAGACCAAAATCGCCCAACTCAAAAGGTATCGATGTTTATAGTCAAAAAGTTCGTAAACGATGATCCGGACTCAATGTAAGTGGTCCCGAGTCCTAATTCAACCATATGCAAAATATGACTTTTTGGATACACGTTCGATTAACTGTTAACGACGATATATTTAAATAAAATATTTAAATACATTATCGTTAAATGAGCGGGTTGTTACAGACTTCCCCCTTAAAAGAATTGCATCCTTGCAATTCCTTAAGATTGAAGTAATGAGTAACAACCAAAAACAATACCGTGGAGTGGTACCACAAGAACTGACAGAAATGTAAAGATCACACCAACGGCTAGATGAGATCCCAATTTCGTCTCGCAAGATCATAAATGCTAGAGTTCAATCTCAAACTTCATTACCCATGAAGGTAGTCATCCCAAACGGGTAAAATAATTCTAGAAAAATTCATAAGCATTATGAATTCAAATAGACTCGCCTTTCTTCATATGCTTCTCAAAGGAATGAGAATCAATAGAATGCACAAAAACTTGCATCAAAAAAAAAAAAAATAGGATGCACAAAAACCAAACGAATCTAATTTGGAGTTTCAAGGAGCAACAAGGTTGCGTCCTACGATCAGTAGTAGGTATTTCTCTTAGGATATGAAATGGGAATTTACGATGGTTGTCTACTCCATTCCCAAACTCAATCACGACGATGTAGCGAACATCGAGCCCGAGCACTTCCGTCCTACAACAACGTGGCTGACACCAACAAAAGAACAACACAGAGATTCCAACGAATTTAGCTAAGGAAAGCAATTTTCGAAGGAATAATCAATTTTAACATCAATGATTCAAGGTTGTTAATGGAATACCAACGAGCTAGAAACCAGTAAACAAATATTGGTAACGGAATACCAATGAACTACAGGTTGATAACAAATACCGGTAATGGTATACCAATGAACTACTATGGGAAATCAATTTCTAACCAGGTACCAAATCTCATTTAGTAACCATAAAGAAGAATCATTAGGAATTATACGAAATTCCCAATATTTAGAAACTAGAGAATCGATTTTAGAAAATTGAAAACATCGAGAAGATGATGGATAAGTAGTGCACAACTTACCACTTCGAAACAACAAGATTTAAGATAATTTTCCGCCAAATATCTCAAATCGCAAAAACATCAGCAATTAATCAAAGAAGCAATAGACAGTTTCTCTAACAAGATGAGATTAAACCAAAGAGGTCATAATCCCCAAAGATTTGATTGACAAGTGTTAACAAATCTGTGGAGACAGTTGTCAATCCAAATGATTCAAACAAACAAGTGATGAATATCAAAAGAGCTCATCCTTTCGATATTCATTTCTAAGAACAACGCAAAGCTAAGTCCATAAGTGAATTGACTATAGCACTTCCGGATGATCGACTAGATCATAGATTCGAAGAAAGGAATTATTGAGTTTGCCGTGGATCGTAAAACCCAAATCTTCCCTCCCTAATGGGAACTCTCATTCTCTCGAGTGATCGTCCACTAGAGAAAATAAGAAGACCCATGGAATCACAAGAATACTGAATTCTCTTTATCAAATTGAAACAAGGATTAAGAATTAGACGAGATTCTCAATCACTAAGAATTCTCGAAAATCAAAGATTTGAAATCCAGAAACAAGAGATATAAATAAATAACTTTTTGGGTTGTTCCTGGAGTTATTTAATTTACTCAAAGAAAAGATTTAAGATAATTTCTAACTGAAAATCTTGAACCATTCAAATTTTTTGGAATTGCTCTAAGGATATCTAAAAATGAATTACCTAGAAAAATAACAAACGATTACGAAAAATCGCAAAAATCCAAAATATTATTATTTTGATTAACTTATTAATGGTTAATTTAATTTTAGGGATCATTTCAAATGTCGGATTGCCACATAATGGTGTTTAGGAATTCTGAACTACAACATGGCGTCCCACGTCTCATTCGAGATCCTTAACGAAACCAACGGACAAGTTAACACAAAAAAGTCCTCCAAAATTTCTAAAGTCCACGCAAATCTCATAAAGATATAAAAATTCAATAAATCATTCGGGATGGCATAAAGGAAATAAAATTCCTTTATCGACTTATGAATAAAACGCAAATGATATCTTTTAAAAACGAAGAGCACGATCGATGTATATCAAAAGAAAATAAATAAAATAATCTCTAAACAAATGTATCATTGCACAATTGTTGAGTTAATTTAGCACAAATGCTTGGTGACTCACACCGGTAGAACGAGGTAACAAATGAGTTGTTTTAGCCCGAAGGCTTGGTGATCTCACACCAAACTATAACTATATAGCTAACAACAAGGGAGTACGTTTAGTCACAAAGACATGGTATCTCCATACCGACCGACAAGTGATCAAAAGACCATGCTAGGTACGTAACGACGTACGAAATAATCTTTACTAGAAATCAAGAAATATCAGGATCAATGGCGCTGACAACGTGCGTAATTATGCACGGGCAAGATATCCAATGATCAATCAACTATAGGGATCATAATTGATCAACAAGATAAGTATGATACAAAAACAGACATCGATTAGCAACTCAAGTCAAAGAATGAATCAGAAGCACCACTAGAGCACACGGGCCCTAGATGGACTTAGAAATCAACCCGAAGGGACGAGTAGATAACTATTCTAAAAGACTAAAAGTAGGCCACTTGAGACATAATCACCCCTCCCGTAGGAGGTACACTGGGTGAACCAGCACTTGCACGGCTACGACCAACTGTTTCTCTTCTTTAAGGAAAAAGAAGGAAGAAAAAGTTAGTCTCAAGTTGAGTTCAAACGACACAAAATCAATCGAAATGGAATCGTATAGGAAGATAAGCTATGACGGGTCTTAAGACTCTAACTAAAATCCTAAAGCACGATTCCCGAGAGAGGCTTAAGACAATACTGTCGTCATACTATCTTACACTGTTCCGGAAAGTGGCTCCGATACCAAACTGTAATGCCCCGCCTCTATACCCACTATCGTCCAGTTCATTTTAGAGAAATGTCGTCGACTATAACGGAGAATGAGGTTTGTGAAGAGCGACCGATTGTATAATTCCTCCATGTGAGGATGCACATCGAATTCTAATACCGATTAAAATTTCAACATGACCATTCGACACATAGGGCAACTACACAACCGCTATAAATAATCCGGAAGGCAATATAAAATAGACAACAACAATAATATAAGTATAGTATATCTCAATGCTAGACACAGAATAATCGTATCACAAAGGAATAGATATGAATAAACCAAGAATGTGTACAACAAAATAGTGGTCAACAAAGATCCACTAATCCCAAAAGAATAGATACATGCACCAAGATCTAAATACAAGAATATGTACACAACAAATGATAATGTCATAGGTACAAAAGTACATAAAATACGGAGATCGAGTAGCAAGCTGAAAGAAGAAGATCAATCATGCGAGGAGTCCCAGCGGAGTACCTAAAATGACTCGGCCTGGCCCAAGTATTATTTATAGGAAAATAAACAATAAATGGATCAGTCTAACTGTACTTATCAAACAAACCGAGATAACAAGAGATATAACATAGGATGACATGAACATGGCATGTCGACACAATCAGGAAATGACAATGGAATGTCAACACACAAATATCTCTAAGTAATCTCCTAGCTAATATAGAATGCAACATTCAAATAATAGCACACAACAGGAAATGACAGCGGAATGCCAAATACACATCAAATTGATGACCATCGCATCAAATTAAATCATAAATCATTTCTCAGATTGACGCGCTTCGCGTCATAATCATAAATCATCAAAGTCATCATAAATCATCAAATGATCAAAAATCATCAAGACATCATAAAGGGTCAGACCTGTTCATAGATGAGATACGATCTCTAGGTAGCGAACACATATGTTTGAGCCGAAGCTCCCTACAGAGCCGGGTCATGACCCCGGAAGAGAGAAAACACATAAATCATGAAATCTCTAGAAAACATCATAAAGAGGGGGCAGGTCTGTTCATAGATGAGATACGATCTCTAGGTAGCGAACCCATTAGTTTGAGCCAAAGCTCCCCACGAAGCCGGGTCGTGACCTAGGTAGAGAGAAAACATAAATTGTGAAATCCCTAAAAAACATCATAAATCATAGAAAGTTGGACCGAATTCCCGTAGGTGAAATCCAAGAATTGTAAATCCCACTCGGGCGATCGAGGACCACAAAACACAAGTCATAAAGGATCACATCGATCCGGGTGAATAGAAATTACTCCGAGGTAGTTAAGGAAATAGCGAGATGTCCCATAACCACATGCTATTCTCGAATATTTAAGAACCCGTAATTGGTTTCTATTCAAAACAGAGAAAATCACCACACATGCTTGAACGCACGAGTCGAAGAGTTATTCACGAAAGTAAACGTATAAGGGGTCATAGTCCTCAGTTTTATTAAGGTAAATAAGCTAAATTTCCCATCTGATCGATAGGATAAGGAATCGTATATAAATCAATAGAATCAGAACCGGGTTTAGAAACCTAATTTGTTTTAAAAGGATTAGAATTTAAAAAATGATTAAATGTTGGTTCGATTCCCATTGACAAAATAAAACCCCATTATCCATTATGGTTCAATTACTCATGAAAACCGTCGCCGTAGCGAATAGAACACAAACATCATGAATCAAAAACTCACATTACAACAACATACATGAAATCAAGGGATAACGATTGTAATTTCAATCAACGAACGAATCGAAATCCCAAATTAGGACCCGAATGTTTTAGACTATATCGGATGGGCTCGAAGGATATCGAGTCGATAATTCACGTTTTAGAGTCGTGAATCATATTAGCCAGAGTATCGAATAAATTCGATATACAAAATAGAGCACACGGGCTTTAGAATGATCACTTATTCATTTCACATCATAAAAAAATGTGAATCGACCAAGAAGGATCAACATTGGAAGAATCACATGAGAATCAAAGTAAAGGAATCGAGATGCAGAAATCTGCGAACCAGAGATACTGACAAGTCACAAACGACGTCAAAATGGGCCGAAACTTGGCCGGGAATGAGCTCAAACAATACTAAACTATTGATCGTGGTCCACTGGTCAATAGCAGTTTCAGGCAGACAGACGTCTGTCACCGTAGTGACAGACGTTTGAGCTGACAGTTAGTAGTTTTTTTTTCCGAGAGCCGGGACAGACGTCTGACCTATTTTGGTCAGACGTATGAGCTGAAGCAATTATTTATTTTCTTCCCCAAACATTGAAAGACGTCTGTCCCCCTCCTGAACTGACGTATGAGCTGTAGTATGGCCATTTTTGCTTAGGAAATGAGGTGCAA
Organism: Allium sativum; assembly: GCA_030737875.1. Taxonomy (NCBI): domain Eukaryota; kingdom Viridiplantae; phylum Streptophyta; class Magnoliopsida; order Asparagales; family Amaryllidaceae; genus Allium; species Allium sativum. The sequence goes on from CM060926.1 coordinate 331,566,107, forward strand.
ACGGTTCTCGGATGAGCTCGGATCAATGGTGATGGCTTATAACGTTTTCTAATTGAAAATGAAGCCTCCTTAGCTCACCGAAAACACCCAAGAACATATACGCACACATGCAAGCATTCATACAAGAGATTTGTGATGGTTTCAATCATAAGTTCAAAGGTGAACTAAATTTCAAACCAAAGCTATCAAACGGGATTCAAACTAGAACAAGATGGTTTGGCAATGCTAAAGGGAAGCTACAAGAGCATGGGTGCACACAATAACTTCACCTATAACATACACAAACATTCACACAAGATATTTGCAATGATTCGGCTTATATATTCAAATGTGAACTAAATTCCAAATCAAAGCATGCAAAAGCGATTCAAGCGACTTGTGAAGACTTAGAACTATGTTGGGGGATAACGGAGCTTCACAATATCACCAAACTAACTCATAGCATATGCATAGATCGTATGAACAATCCTTATCATAATTTTCAACTCAATGAAACATAAATACATGAATTCGGCTAAGTTACACTAGCCTAACCTATTCACAAGCACATGCAAACTAATATGAGCACTAAATTACACTTGTACAAGCCGATGGCTTGTGGCATAGATGTGAGTTCATGAAGAACTCACCTTTGCTTGCTAGAAGCAAGAAATCAACCCAAAGCTTTGCTAAATCAACCTCACTTCAATCAATACTCATGAATCTCCAATCTAAGAGCATACCAACAAGATTCCTAAGAGTTAGGTTTAGGAAATCATACAAATTCAAGAGGAATTGGGTTGGAGAAGATAGAGATGAAGATGGAGAAGCTTACCCAAGTCTCTACACTTGATTTCTCAAGAATTGGAGCTACAAGATCAAGCTAGGGCTTAGGGAGTTTTAATTTCCCATTCCACTCTCCATTTTTCTATTTTCTTCTAAGTGTTGAATGAATGAAGAGGAGAGAGCTATTGGGGGGGTTTATAAGGTAGGCTAGGTTAGCCAAACCAAGACCTAACCAAAGTTCCAAATTTTCAAAGCTCGGAATATATCGAAGTTAATAATTTTCGAACACCTAAATGACATTTTGAACTCAATGGAAGTAGTTTCGAGTCCAAACTCGTCCATATGTAGAAAGTGATATTTTGGTCTTATATCCAAACAAAAAAGACCAAATCGCCCAACTCAAAAGGTATCGATGTTTATAGTCAAAAAGGTCGTCAATGATGATCCGGACTTAGTGTAAGTGGTCCCGAGTCCTAATTCAACCGTATGAAAAATATGACTTTTTGGATACATGTTCGATTAATAATTTACGACGATATATTTAAATAAAATATTTAAATACATTATCTTTAAATGAGTGGGTTGTTATAGAGATGGAGAAATTGAAGACTGTGGATCTTCATTAAATGGAAGGACCACTAATAATCTCTGGGATTGCAATGTGGAGATAAACCGTGGTTCTGTCGTGATTGAAATCTTTAGATTGCAAGAACTACTCGCTACTGATCTGTAGTGTGATACCTAGGATGTGGTAGGAGGGTGCCTTTGGTTCATCCTGTTCCTGGATGACTTGTATGGACGAATGTCTGACAGAGTATTTCCAAAGAGATCGCTTACGTTGATTTCTTCAAATGTACCAAGTTGGTGGCATAGAAGGGAAACTTTTTTAGCTTAACAACTAGAGTATTTTTGTGGACGTTAATTGGTGATTTCTGGCGAATCTGACGATGGCATTCAGAGTGGATGGAGACATGTTGTTTTGAAGGATAAGCTTAACCTCTAGCCTCATCAACTGGGAAATGACACAAAATTGGGTAGGTCGCATGGCTATGTGGGTCACACCTATCAAAAGGGTGTATCATTACATGATCTGGTGAAATCAAATGACTTCGGTTGTCCCTTTATTTTATTTGTATGCTATCAGTTCGGTTGGCTGGCCACCAACCATGGTAATGATATATTCGGTACACTCAACACAAAGTGAGGGGCCGGTCATGTTTAGCCTGGGTTGCAAGAGGTTCTTGTTGAACCCCGGTATATTCATCTCCAGAGGTACATTGCTGGGAAGGTGGTCTGATACCTTTCCAGGAAATCCATTCTCCAGTAAGAGCCTGCGGTTTTGTTTGTATATTATATATGTGGAGCGTGAGATGCAAGTGTTCTGCTAGATTGATATTTATTTGTATTTAGACACTATTATAATATCAGAATAATATTGATTTCAAAAATGTTTTGTGTCAACATAAGGCTCCGTCCATATTTATGTGTGGAATTGGCCTTACGATTATCCCTTTTCTTTCAAAAGGATTTTAAATTTAAAATCAACTTGTGTGATACCTATAAACTTATGGTGTTTTTCTCACTCTGGTTCACCAGACTGACCCGTTGTTTAAAATGCTCGGGTTAGACCGGGTCGTACAGGTTCAGGTTATCGGATGCTGTGAAGAGACGAGCTGGAAGAATTTAGAGGTACGATATTATATAGATATTATTCTGCTGTGTGATTGTATATGAGGACATATTATTATAATTGTCCAGATGTGTAACACCCCACGTCCATTAATGTCACTCACAAAGGGAATGCATTAACTTCTATGGAGCGTTTTAAGTGGGTATAAAACAGAAACTTAACAACAAGACAGATATAAACAGTACTTAAAACTTTAAAACTTTATTTATTACAGCGGTAAACACATATGTTTGACTACATCATCAAAAACCAGAGTCAAAGTACATAATAACCATCTTGACTAAATCAAAGTACATAAATTGAAAGACATAATCCCCAATAAAAAATAGCCATAAATAAGATAAGCTGAACTTTTACTTCAGCGATCCAAGCAATCTTCTAAAAGCAAGAGATACAGCTGTCCAAAATCAAGCTCCATTGGTGCTAGTTCCAACCTGAGCACTTGAGGGGAAAGGTAGAAAAGAGGTGGAAACAAAGCGGGTCAGACATAAAGTCTGGCGAGTGCGATAACTTTAACAATATAATTACCGAAATAACTAGGCTAAGGCATAAGTTGGAAAATAAGGAAATGACTGTGAACAATTGAGTATGGCAGAGTAAACAAGGAAACAAGATGAACTAAGATAACATTAAAGCACACCTTAACCATTATAAGATAATTACTATACTTCACCACTACTATACTGTACTGTACTGCACCACCACTAGTCACCTTAAGGTTGATCCCGCCTACAGAACTTAATAACGATAATTCTAGTTTCGTGCACCCCTAGTTGTCTTCATAGGTGTCGCCTGCTCCTATCTCCACTAGGTGTACCCACTACCCCCATGCAATCGGCTCCCTGACTTGTTGATATCCATGCTGGCCCCACAGTGGGGTGTATCATTCCCCAAAGTGGCAACCTGATACCACTAAGAATGCACGGCTTATACCTACACGATGCAACAACGTCTTACCTACCAGCCCGGGCTCACAGACGCATATGAACCCATTGGACTTGCATTGCCACCGCTAACCCATTTTGGCCTCTTACAGTCAAGCCCAGTATGCGTGTCTCGTCCTCGACTTGGGTCGAGCCCACAAAGATACGTATGGGTTACTGGTTGAAACGGGCCCCCATTAGTTGACACAAGCTTATATCCACCTAAGCTTGATCCCCTCTAATACATCCCACTTAACCCTCTTCTTATTCATGCTCACTTACATGTTTCAATTTTGGTTAAGTGTTTCTAATCGTATTTAAAATGCCACCGAAGGCACCCACTAGATTACACATGCCACCCAAGGCACCCACTTAACCCCCTCATGTCCCACTACATGTTTATCTGGTTAAGTGTTTCTTAATTCATTAAGATCGTAACCTTATAAAGACCTCTCACATTAGACTGGCATTTGTGGTAGCTGGATTTGCAAGGCGGGTCCGGGCAGTCTTACACCACAAAAGAGCCTAACCTCATGTCTTTACAACTGTTATGCATTTAGTTTATGCCTAATACCTCCCACATTAGACTGGCATTTGTGGCAGCCGGATTTGTCGGGCGGGTCCAGGCAGTCTTACACCACAAAAAAGCCTAACCTCGTGTCTTAGACGATTAATTACACCTAATTAATCATTCCCCAATTTGAATTAATTTCCTTATTCAAATTATCAATCAATTCTAAATTTAACTATGGCCATAATTGACTCGTCAATCTATTTATGGTATGTAAAATCATACCAATTTTCATCACAAATTAATTTTATGTCATTTAAGGCCTTTATGCCAATTCTCAATATTAAATCTTTTAATATTATCCCCTTTACCCCATGTTGTACATTCGTTCGTTTAATATAAAATATACGTTAGACTCGAATAGTCTAACTCATGGAATAAAGAGAAAACATCACAACATACATTTAAATAAAACTAAATCTAAACATAAGGGGTGAGCTTGCATGTGTGAATGATTTTCTACATCTAAAACTTGCATAAGCCAAAGTTGCAATTTTCATAAAGCTACAAATGTCATGGATCCAAATCTAAAGGTGTAAACTTATTGAGATAATGGTCACAAAGCTGCATAAATCATGTAAGTCATAGATCTACATCTAAAGGTGTAAACTTGCATAGGCAATAACCACGAACTTACATAACATGATTCATATTCCAAACTCATATATTTATATAAACTTGCATATGTTATTTATGCAGCATAACGATGGTGTAAACTTACATCTAAACATGTAAACTAGCACGTAGAATTTAGCATATAACTCGCACATGTCATAGTCTAACTTTAGACCAAATTTTCACATAAACTAGATGTCATGAAACATGTAAGGTTACATATAATTTTCCCCAACTTGCATATGATTCATGTCTAAATCAAAACCTAAACTTGCATACTTACATATGATTTATCATATGATTCAACATAACCAAACTATCATATGAACAATATGATGATTTCATTATACATAAGCCAATCATAAAATTACAACATAGATGATAGCATCATAAATTTACAACATAGATGATAACATCACAACATAACATCATAGGATTTACAACATATAAGATAACATCACAATTTTACAACATAATTATAACATGCGGTCAATAATTCACATCATATCCGTATAATCCACATCATAACCGTAACACCCCGGATTTTTGAATAATCGAATTAACTAAAATAAAGAATAATTAATCTCAGACATGAGAATTAAGGGAATGTGGTTGCGCCATTGTATTAGTCTCAGAATTCTGGTTGAAATAGAGTCCGAGTTTGCGGGAAATGGGTACCGGACGAAGGAGTTATGAACGAACGAAGTTTGGTGGCAAAATAGAAAAAAAAGATGGAGGATTGCACTGGCGCACTTGGGAAGTGCGCTAGAACAAATTTGCATTGGCGCACTTCCCAAGTGTACCCAGGCCGAGAGAAAACCTGCACAGCCTTCTGGTTTAGTGTGACCCACGTTTTGACTCATTGTTGAGTCCTTTCTGACTCCTTGCTGAGTCATTAGGGCTGAGGTGTCACCCTATCCCGACTGAATGGTTTTGATTAACCCTAGGATCATCCGACAGCTTAAATTAATTCAAAACTCTATAAAAAGACCCATAGACTCTAACCCTAAATCAGAATTAAAACTAAAACATGGCTGTCATGCTGTCGTCTTGAATGAGCAGCCGCCACCAAATTAGAGAGGAAGAACAACAAATCAAATCAGTTGTACTCAACCCTAACAACGAATCTTCTTTAAAGGAGAGCTGATACAACTTCAGAAATCAAGACTACTTTCGAGTTGTGAGTTCGATAGTTTTAATAAAATAATTAGTAATTTAATTGGATTAAGTTATAATACGGATTGTATGGATGTGATGTGAATTATTGATCACATGTTGTAATTATGTTGTAGGATTGTGTTGAAATCTCTGTGACGTTATGTTGTCATGCTATCATTTATGATGTAAAGTTATGTTGCTATCATCTATGTTGTAACTTTATATATAATCAAATCATCATGTTTCATATGCTAGTTTGGTTATGTTGATTCATGTGATAAATCATATTTATGCAAGTTTAGATTTTGATTTGAACATGAATCATATACAAGTTGGGTAAAATTATATGTGACCTTACATGGTTATGACATCTAGTTTATGTGAGAATTTAATTGAAAGTTAGGCTATGACATGTGTGAGTTATATGCTAAATTCTACATGATACTTTACATGTTAGATGCAAGTTTACACCATTGTTACTATGCATAAATCACATATGCAAGTTTATGAGTTTGGATATGAATCATGTTATGCAAGTTTAGGGTTATTTCCTATGCAAGTTTACACCTTTAGGTGTAGATCTATGACATACACGATTTGTGCAAGTTTGGGGCCATTATCTCAACAAGTTCACACCTTTAGATTTGGATCCATGACATATGTTGTTTATGCAAGTTGTAACTTTGGTCTATGCAAGTTTTAGATGTAGAACATCATTCACATATGCAAGTTCACCCCTATGTTAGATCTATGTTTTAATTATGTATATATTATGATGTTTTCTCTTTATTTCATGAGTTAGACTATTCGAGTCTAACGTATATTTTACGTTAAATGTACAACGTAGGGTAAAGGGGATAATATTAAAAGATGTAATTGGCATAAATGCCTTAAAAAGGCATAAAATACAATTGTGGTGAAATTGGTATGATTTTACGTACCATAAATGGATGGACATGATTGAGTCAATTATGGACATCGTTAAATTTGGAATTGATTGATAATTTGAATAGGGAAAGTAATTCAAATTGGGGAACGATTAATTAGGAGTAATTAATCGTCTAAGACACGAGATTAGGCTCTTTTGTGGTGTAAGACTGCCCGGACCCGCCCGGCAAATCCAGCTGCCACAAATGTCAGTCTAATGTGAGAGGTCTTAGGAATAAACTAAATACGTAACAATTGTAAAGACATGAGGTTACGCTCTTTTGTGGTGTAAGACTTCCCGGACCTCCCCGGCAAATCCAGCTGCCACAAATGCCAGTCTAATGTGAGAGGTCTTTATGAAGTTACGGTCTTAATGAATTAAGAAACACTTAACCAGATAAACATATAGTGGGACATGAGGGGTTTAAGTGGGTGCCTTGGGTGGCATGTGGAATCTAGTGGGTGCCTTGGGTGGCATTTGGAAATACGATTAGAAACACTTAACCAAAATTGAAACATGTAATTGAAACATGAATAAGAAGTGGGTTATGTGGGATATACTAGAGGGGACCAAGCTTAGGTGGATAGCTTGTGTCAAGTAATTGGGGCCCGTTTCAACCAGTAACCCATACGTATCTTTGTGGACTTGACCTAAGTCGAGGACGGGACACGCATACTGGACTTGACTGTAAGAGGACAAACCGGGTTAGCGGTGGCAACGCAAGTCCAACGGGTTCGTATGCGTGTTTGGACCCGGGCTAATAGGTCAGACGTTGTTGCATCATGTTGGTATAAGCCGTGCATTGTTGGTTGTATCGGGTTGCCACTTTGGGGAGTTATACACCCCACTGTGGGGCCAGCACGGGTATCTGCGAGTTGGGAGCCGATCGCTTGGGAGTAGTGGGCACACCTAGTGGAGATAGGGGAAGGCAGCACCTATGGAGGCAGCTAGGGGTGCACAAAACTACCAATATCATAATTAAGTCTGTAGGCGGGATCAACCTTAGGGTGACTAGGGGTGGTGCAGTATAGCAATTATCTTATAGGGTTGGTGTAGTTTAGTAATTATCTTATAGTGGGATAGGTGCGCTTTAATGATATCGTTGTTCATCTTGTTTCCTTATTTACTCTGCCATACTCAATGGTTCATGATCATTTCCTATTTTCCAACTTATGCCTTAGCCTAGTTACTGTGTTAATTATATTGTTAAAGTTATCACACCCGCCAGACTTTATATCCGACCCCCTTTGTTTCCTCCTCTTTTCTCCCTCCCCCCCCCCCCCCTCCAGGTGCTCAGGTTGGAACTAGCACCAGTGGAGCTTGATTTTGGACTGCTTTTAAAAGATTGCTTGGATCGCTGAAGTAAAATTCTGCTTCTCTTTTATTTATGACTATTTTGTATTGGGGATTATGTCTTTTAATTTATGTACTTTTGGTAGTCCAGATGGATATTATGTACTTTGACTCTGGTTTCTGATGATGTAAGCAAACATATGTGTTTTCCGCTGCAATGAAATAAAGTTTTAAATCTTTGAGTACTGTTTATATCTGTCTTGTTTCTGTTCTATACTTACTTAAAATACTCCATAGAAGTTAATGCATTCCGTTTGTGAGTGACATTAATGGACGTGGGGTGTTACACGTGGTATCAGAGCTGAAGGTTACCAGAACAGATATGAATTTTGAAAAACTATTTTTCAAAACAATTTTTATAAAGAAGTACCTTCAAAAGTAGTTTTAAGGAAAGTATTTTCAAGAGAAAAGCTTATTTTAGAAAGCATAACCCCAAGATCCATATATCTTTCCCTCAGTTCTTTTATATTGAATCTATCCTTTTTCGTTTCAGCATGTCTGAAGCATCTGAGATACCAGAGGGTGTTCATGTACCCGGTTGGTTTCATCAATATCTCGAGGCTAGGACCGCCACCGCAGGTCCAGCAAATGGTCCTCCTCCTTCCTCTCCTCCTCACGTCGATACTTTTGCTAAGATATGTAAGGACTTTAGAGCAATGGGTGGAAAACCTTTTCACGAGACGGAGACATTTGTTGAAGCTTGTAACTGGCTAAAGGAGGTGGAAGATTTGTTAAGGGTTTAAACGAGCCGCTTCATGGGTTAGCTATGACCCACATTCCCATGGGGGCTACCTTCGAGAGACTAGTTGACATACCGCTCATGCATGAAGAGGAGAAGGGCGCCAATGCTAATAAGGCACTCGAGAAGAAAGGGGATCAAAAGAAGCCGCAACAGCAACAACAGAACAAGAAAGGTGGCAAAGCCAACAATGCTAAGGGAAAGAAAAGATGCTTTAACTGTGGGACACCCGGCCATCTAAGCAAAGATTGTAGGAAGAAAAAGAAGACTGGTTGTTTCCACTGTTGCAAGGCGGGACATCTTATTAAGGACTGCCCAAAGAAAGGGCAGAAGGCAGGGTCTACCTCGGGAGGACAGGTGCAGGCTCTTATGGCACCGGGACAGGCAAGGGGACAAGTTCAGGCTCTCGTGGTCCCACCGCTGCAAGAAGGAGGTAGAGCAATTTCGGTTCAAAAGTTTAGTTTTTCTGTTTGATCATCCTGTTCGTACTTTATTCGATTCTGGCGCATTACATTCGTTTATTTCTACATCATTAATTGAAACACTGCACCTTGATACTAGTCTAGTTACTGATCCCTTAGTAGTCTCAAATCCTATCGGTGGTTCGGCTTATCTTTCTATGATTTGTCGGGATTTGATTGTGTTTATCTTGAGCGTTGAGTTTGAGTGCAACGCTTTTGTTCTTGGCTTCATGGGCTACGGTTTAATTCTAGGTATGGATTGGCTAACTAGATATGAGACCATCCTAGATTGTTAAAGAAGGGTAATTAGATTGTTGACTCGTTTTGGGAAGACCCTTGATATTTCTTGTGACCCTAAAGGTCCAATAATGCTTAGCTACCGAGAATCCCCTAACACATCTGATGATGATTTACATTCTGTTCCCATAGTCTGTGAATATGCTGATGTGTTCGATGAGGTAAGGGGTTAACCCCCAAAACGTGAAATAGACTTTCGAATATATCTAGTAGATAATGCAAAGCCGGTTGCATTGCCAATGCGCCACATGGCTCCAAGAGAGAGAAGAGAATTCAGTAAGCAAGTGAAAAAATCGCTTGAGAAGGGGTTCATCAGACGTAGTATATCGGAGTGGGGTGCTCCAGTAGTATTTTCCACGAAGGCAGATGGGTCCCTTAGACTTTGTGTGGACTATAGAGAACTTAATAAGCTTACTAACAAGAATAGACACCCACTGCCGAGGATTGACGATCTCTTCGATCAGTTAGTTGGCGCCTCAGTGTTTTCGCAGTTGGACTTAGCCATGGGTTTCCATCAGTTGAGAGTGGCTGAGGATAACATAGACAAGACTGCCTTTAGGACTCCAGACGGTATCTTCGAGTGGCTTGTGATGCCCTTCGGTTTGACAAACGCCCTTGCATACTTTGTTGACTTGATGAGTAGGGTGTTTAGGGAGTACCTTAATATATTCGTGGTAGACTTTGTGGACGACATCTTGATCTTTTCTAAAAGCGAGGAAGAGCATGCCCTACATCTTAGGGAAGTGTTGGAGACTCTTCCAGCGCATAGCCTTAAAGCTAAATTTTCTAAATGTCACTTTTGGAGGAAGGAAATGCGATTCTTAGGGCATGTGGTTACCAAAGAAGGGATAGCTGTGGACCCTGCAAAGATAGTGGCCATCCAAGATTGGAAGGTTCCTAAAAATGCTACCGAGGTGAGAAGTTTCTTAGGGTTGGTTGGCTACTATAGGAAGTTCATCAAAGACTTCGCAAAAATATCAGCCCCATTAACACGCTTGACGAAGAAGAACTTAGTTTTCATGTGGGACGTAAATTGTGATGATGCGTTCCAACGTTTAAAGAGAGCTTTGACCATAGCCCCAGTCTTAGTGTTGCCAGATGGGAGTAAGCCATTTACCATTTATACCGATGCTTGTGGGACAAGACTAGGCGTAGTCTTAATGCAAGAGGGAAGGGTAATAGCCTATGGTGGAAGGAAATTGAGAGTACATGAGAGAAATTACACTACACATGACCTTGAGTTAGCCGCTATTGTCTTCACGCTTAAGTCTTGGCATCATTATCTTCTTGGCGAAAAATTCGAATTACTCACTGACCACAAATCGCTAAAATACTTATTCTCTCAGAAGGACTTGAACTTAAGGCAGCAAAGGTGGATGGAATTCTTAGCATCCTACGACTTCGAGATAGCATATACCCCTGGCAAGGGTAACGTGGTGGCAGACACCTTAAGTAGAAAAGGGTTGTCCTTAAGTCCATTGTTTGTTGAGTGGTGAAGCTTAGAGTTCACCTCTACATTTGACTTTAAACCTTCGGTTGACTTTGTACCCGGTTTGCTAGCATCCTTAGAGGTCAGACCTACGCTTTTGGGACGAATGGCGAGGCACAGCGAGACGACCCACGGTTGGTTGAGTTAGTAGAAAAGCCTAAAAGAGGGGAGTCATCGAGCCATCTCCGTATGTATACCCTAGATGATAAGGGTTGGTTACGTACGGACGGTAGACTTTGTGTACCAAAAGACGATGACCTAAGGAAGACCATTCTTGATGATGCACATCGTTTGAAGATGACCATCCATCCCGGCGTGGACAAGATGTACATGTACATGAGACGAGTTTACTTTTGGGCCGGTATGAAGAAGGACATGGCCGAGTTTGTCGCTAGATGCTTGATGTGCCAACAAGTAAAAGTAGAGCAAAAGAAGCCCGGTGGAATGTTTACCCATTGGAGGTCCCATAATGGAAGTGGGAAAGTGTTTCGATGGACTTTGTTGACGGGTTACCGAGATCGAGGAAGGGTAATACGGGGATTTGGGTCGTGGTAGACAGACTTACTAAGAGCGTCCATTTCATTCCCGTGAAGAGTAAGAGGACTGCTCCATGGTTAGCCTCCGTATACATTCGAGAAATAGTTCATTTGCATGATGTTCTTTCTAGCATAGTGAGTGACCGCGATCCTATCTTCACTAACGAATTTTGGAAGAGCTTTGCAAGAGGCGGTAGGGACTCAGTTATGTTTGAGCACCGCATATCATCCTCAGACGGGCGGCCAGACCGAGAGGGTGAATCGTATTCTAGAGGACTTATTGAGGTTGTGTGTCTTAGATTTCGGAGGTACATGGGAGGAACATCTTCCGTTGGTGGAGTTCACATATAATAACAGCTTTCAGTCTTGCATTGGCATGGCACCGTTCGAGGCTCTTTATGGACGGCCGTGTCGACCGCCTACATGTTGGTGGGAGTCTACAGACAAGATCTTGCTTGGACCCGATATAATTAGAGAGACTAGGGCTGGACATTTTTACCATATTACCACAAACCAGCCATTACCAACCACTACGAACGAAAGTAGTACCGAACAATCGGTAACCAATTTGAATGGTACGGTATGCCGAACCACATGAAAATATGTGGTACACTAACGGTAATCGAGCATTAACAATGGTAATTACCATACGTACCACATATCTTAAACAATACATATGTATATTCTTATATTTCATTATATATGTTTATTACATAACAAAGAACTTTTAATATGTAATGATTTTATAAAATACGTAGGAAAATACTATTACAATATACAAGATTAAATGCAATTTTTATCATATATCTTAGAAACGGTATAATTTATATGATATTTTCGTTCATCCATAAAGTTTTCATGCATGTTTGACTGCGTAAAATAAGATAGACAAATAATAATATAATAACAAAAAAATCAGTTTTAATATTTAATATTTTAACGTGAAATATTGTCAACAAAAATATCTCATATTAGTGAACGGCAAAAACTTATTACCGACCTCTACCAATCATAAACCGAACTGTTGGTAACCGATTTCTTTGGCTGGTAATGGTATGGTTTTTCTATTACCATATAAAATCGGTACGGTAATGGTTTTGAGTACAAAGTCTGGTACCAAACCGATTCCACCCCTAAGAGAGACTTCGGAAAAGATCGATTTGATTCGAAGGAGGATGAAGATGGCGCAAGATAGACAGAAATCTTATGCAGACAAGAGGAGGTCAGATCTTGAGTTTGATGTTGGGGACACAGTCTTTGTCAAGGTGTCTCCATTACGGAACGTCGTTCGCTTTTGGTCCGTTTGGAAGTTAGCGCCAAGGTTCCTAGGGTTGTTTCCTATTAAGGAGAGGATTGGGTAGATGGCGTATAGAGTGGAGTTGCTCGAGAGACTTAGTGGCGTACACGATGTATTCCATGTATCACATTTGAGGAAGTTCTTGCACGAGACCGCGGAAGTGGTAGAGCCGAGCTTGCTTAGAGAGGTGGAGATCGAGCGTGATGTGACGATTCGACGAGCTCCTACGTGCATTTTTGGGTCGGAGATTAAGAAGTTGAGGAATTGAGAGGTCAAGCTAGTCAAAGTGCAATGGGGAGATGATGAGAGCAATGATACATGGGAGATGGAAGCGAAGATGCGTTCATTGTACCCTTTTCTTTTCGAGGGTATGTCTTTTAATTTCTCCTTTATCGCTTAGCTTATCTTATCTTTAGTATGTCCTCTCGCTAGTGTCTTTGACCTTTAGATAGGGTAGTCCTATGGTTGAAACATGTGTTTGAGACATGTTATGTATGATGGATGCATGTGGATGCAACTGGTTGCTAGTGGATGCAAATACACACACTTTAGGCACTAAATCGGCTCAGTCACTTCATATTGCATATTGCATATAAATGTGTGTACATATTAAGTAATGGATGTATAATGATTGTACCATCATATGGATGTTGCATTTTGGTGAATGGTTGTGCACACATGTAGAAATAATATTTATCGATAAGGTTCTTTCGCATACATAATGGATGCATGGCACTATCATGGTTTGCATTAAGGAGGTCAACTGAATCAGTAGACCGCCTGATGTTGCATTAGATAAGGAACATATACACACACTTCTTGCAAATGTTCATACAACATTAGAAATTTTATAAGGACAAAGGATGGCCATGTTTGATGGTTGAGTAGATGGTTGTTTGGATGGTAGGATATGCGTTCTGCTTAACTTGGAGATTTCGGAGGCGAAATCCTTTAAGGAGGGGAATGTAACACCCCTGATTTTTGAATAATCGAATTAACTAAAATAAAGAATAATTAATCTCAGACATGGGAATTAAGGGAATGGGGTTGCGCCATTGTGTTCGTCTCGAATTCTGGTTGAAATAGAGTCCGAGTTTGCGGGAAACCGGTACCAGATGAAGGAGTTATGGACGAACGAAGTTTGGTGGCAAAATAGAAAGAAAAAAAAAGAGGGAGGATTGCACTGGCGCACTTGGGAAGTGCGCCAGTACAAATTTGCATTGGCGCACTTCCCAAGTGCTCCCGGGCCGAAAGAAAACCTGCACATCCTTCTGGTTCAGTCTGACCCATGTTTTGACTCATTGCTGAGTCCTTTCTGACTCCTTGCTGATTCATTAGGGCTGAGGTGTCACCCTATCCCGATTGAATGGTTTTGATTAACCCTAAGATCATCTGACGGCTTAAATTAATTCAAAACTCTATAAAAAGACCCATAGACTCAAACCCTAAATCATAATTAAAACTGAAAATATGGTCGTCATGCTGTCGTCTTGATCCCTAGAGCAGCCGCCACCAAATTAAAGAGGAAGAACAGCCAATCAAATCAGTTCTACTCAACCCTAACAACGAATCTTCTTCAAAGGAGAGCTAATACAACTTCATAAATCAGAATCGATAGTTTTAATAAAATAATTAGTAATTTAATTGGATTAAGTTATAATACGGTTTGTATGGATGTGATGTGAATTATTGATCACATGTTGTAATTATGTTGTAGGATTGTGTTGAAATCTCTATGACGTTATGTTGTCATGCTATCATTTATGATGTAAAGTTATGTTGTTATCATCTATGTTGTAACTTTATATATAATCAAATCATCATGTTTCATATGCTAGTTTGGTTATGTTGATTCATGTGATAAATCATATGTATGCAAGTTTAGATTTTGATTTGAACATGAATCATATACAAGTTGGGTAAAATTATATGTGACCTTACATGGTTATGACATCTAGTTTATGTGAGAATTTAATTGAAAGTTAGGCTATGACATGTGTGAGTTATATGCTAAATTCTACATGATACTTTACATGTTAGATGCATGTTTACACCATTGTTACTATGCATAAATCACATATGCAAGTTTATGAGTTTGGATATGAATCATGTTATGCAAGTTTAGGGTTATTGCCTATGCAAGTTTACACCTTTAGATGTAGATCTATGACATACATGATTTGTGCAAGTTTGGGGCCATTATCTCAAAAAGTTCACACCTTTAGATTTGGATCCATGACATATGTTGTTTATGCAAGTTGTAACTTTGGCCTATGCAAGTTTTAGATGTAGAACATCATTCACATATGCAAGTTCACCCCTATGTTAGATCTATGTTTTAATAATGTATATATTGTGATGTTTTCTCTTTATTCCATGAGTTAGACTATTCGAGTCTAACGTATATTTTACGTTAAACGAACAAACGTACAATGTGGGGTAAAGGGGATAATATTAAAAGATGTAATTGGAAAAAAATGCCTTAAAAAGGCATAAAATATAATTGTGGTGAAATTGGTATGATTTTACATACCATAAATGGATGGACATAATTGAGTCAATTATGGAAATCGTTAAATTTGGAATTGATTGATAATTTGAACAGGGAAAGTAATTCAAATAGGGGAATGATTAATTAGGAGTAATTAATCGTCTAAGACGCGAGGTTAGGCTCTTTTGTGGTGTAAGACTACCCGGACCCGCCCGGCAAATCCAGCTGCCACAAATGCCAGTCTAATGTGAGAGGTCTTAGGCATAAACTAAATACGTAACAATTGTAAAGACATGATGTTAGGCCTTTTGTGGTGTAAGACTGCCCGGACCCGCCCGGCAAATCCAGCTACCACAAATACCAGTCTAATGTGAGAGGTCTTTATGAGGTTACGGTCTTAATGAATTAAGAAACACTTAACCAGATAAACATGTAGTGGGACATGAGGGGGTTAAGTGGGTGCCTTGGATGGCATGTGGAATCTAGTGGGTGCCTCGGGTGGCATTTGGAAATAGGATTAGAAACACTTAACCAAAATTGAAACATGAATAAGAAGTGGGTTAAGTGGGATGTACTAGAGGGGACCAAGCTTAGGTGGATAGCTTGTGTCAAGTAATGGGGGCCCGTTTCAACCAGTAACCCATACGTATCTTTGTGGGCTCGACCCAAGTCGAGGACGGGACACGCATACTGGGCTTGACTGTAAGAGGCCAAACCGGGTTAGCGGTGGCAACGCAAGTCCAACGGGTTCATATGCGTGTGTGGACCCGGGCTGGTAGGTAAGACGTTGTTGCATCGTGTAGGTATAAGCCGTGCATTGGTTGTTGTATCGGGCTACCAATTTGGGGAGTGATACACCCCACTATGGGGCCAGCACGAGTATCTACGAGTTAGGGAGCCGATCGCTTGGGGGTAGTGGGCACACGTAGTGGAGATAGGGGCAGGCGGCACCTATGAAGGCAGTTAGGGGTGCACGAAACTACCAATATTATAATTAAGTCTGTAGTCGGGACCAACCTTAGGGTGACTAGTGGTGGTGCAGTATAGCAATTATCTTATATGGTTGGTGTAGTTTAGTAATTATCTTATAGTGGGATAGGTGCGCTTTAACGATATCGTTGTTCATCTTGTTTCCTTATTTACTCTGCCATACTCAATGGTTCATGATCATTTCCTATTTTCTAACGTATGCCTTAGCCTAGTTACTTTGTTAATTATATTGTTAAAGTTATCGCACTCGCCAGATTTTATGTCTGACCCCCTTTGTTTCCTCCCCTTTTCTCCCTCCCCCCCCCCCCCCCCCCCCAGGTGCTCAGGTTGGAACTAGCACCAGTGGAGCTTGATTTTGGACTGCTTTTAGAAGATTGCTTGGATCGTTGAAGTAAAGTTCAGCTTCTTTTTTATTATTTATGGCTATTTTGTATGGGGGATTATGTCTTTTAATTTATGTACTTTTGGTAGTCAAGATGGATATTATGTACTTTGACTCTGGTTTTTGATGATGTAACAAACATATGTGTTTTCCGCTGCAATGAAATAAAGATTTAAATCTTTGAGTACTGTTTATATCTGTCTTGTTGTTAAGTTTCTGTTCTATACTTACTTAAAACGCTCCATAGAAGTTAATGCATTCCCTTTGTGAGTGACATTAATGGACGTGGGGTGTTACAATAACTCAATCCAATTAAATTTCTAATTATTTTATTAAAGTAATCGAACTCACAACTCAAAGAAGGTCTTGAGTTCTGAATTCCGAGTTCTGAAGTTGTATTAGCATTCCCTTGAAGAAGATTCGTTGTCAAAGTTGAAAAGAATTGATTTTGTTTAGCTTTCTTCCTCTCTAATTGGTGGCGGCTATTCTGAGTTGCTAGGTGACGGCATGGAGGCCATGAGTCTAATTTTATTTTGATTTTAGGGTTTGGGTCTACATGTCTTTTTATAGAGTTTAGGATTAGTTTAAGCCATCCGATCAACCCAGAATTAATCCCAGCAAATCAGAGCGGATCAGAAACCCTAATGAGTCAGCACACAGTCATAAACAGGTCACTAATCAAATCTGCCTGGGGGGGGGGGGGGGGCAGGTCGACCCTATGGTTGACCTGGTCAGGGTAGGTCGACCCCCAGGTCGACCCTATGGTCGACCTGGCCCTAGCGGGAATTTTCCTGCCTAGCCTGTTTGACTCTGAAATTTGAATTTTCTGAAATCTGTTTTAAATTTTCTGAAACTTCCGATGGCCATAACTTCTTCATACGAATTCTAATTCACGCAAACTCGAACTCTATCTCAACCAGAATTACGAGACAAACACAATGGCGCAACCCGTTTCCCTTAATTGTCACATCTGAGATTAGTTATTCTTTAATTTGTGAACATTAACATTGAAAATTAAGGGGTGTTACATTCTCCCTTCCTTAAAGGATTTCGCCCCCGAAATCTCCAAGTTAAGGAGAATTCATATCCTAACATCCAAACAACCATCTACTCAACCACCAAACATAGGCAACCATTGTCCTTATAAAATTCCTAATGTTGTATGAACATATGCAAGAAGTGTGTGTATATGTTCTCTAACTAACGCAAAATCAGGCGGTCTGCTGATTCAGTTGACCTCCTTAATGCAAACCATGATAGTGCCATGCATCCATTATGTATGCAAAAGAATCCTATCGATACATATTATTTCTACATGTGTGCACAACTATTCACCAAAATGCAGCATCCATATGATATCACAACCATTATACATCCATTAACTTAAATATGCACACACATTTATATGCAATATGCAATATGAAGTGACTGAGCCGATCTAGTGCCTAAGGTGTGTGTATATGCATCCACGAGCAACCACTAGCAAACACTTGCATCCATCATACATAACATGTCTCAAACACATGTTTCAACCATAGGATTATCCTATCTAAAGGTCAAAGATACTAACGAGAGGACATACTAAATATAAGTACAAGCTAAGCGATAAAGGAGAAATTAAAAGACATACCCTCGAAAAGAAAAGGGTACAGTGAATGCATCTTCTCTTCCGTCTCCCAAGTAGCATCACTCTCATCACCTCCTCATTGCACTTTAACTAGCTTGACCTCTCGATTCCTCAACTTCTTAATCTTAGACCCAAGAATGCATGTAGGAGCTCGTCGAATCGTCACGTTGCGCTCTATCTCCACCTCTCTAAGCAAGCTCGGCTCTACCACTTCCGTGGTCTCGTGCAAGCACTTCCTCAAATGTGATACATGGAATACATCGTGTACACCACTAAGTCTCTCGGGTAACTCCACTCTATACGCCATCTGCCCAATTTTCTCCTTAATAGGAAACGGCCCTACGAACCTTGGTAGCTAACTTCCAACGGACCCAAAGCGAACGACGTTCCGTAATGGAGAGTTTGACAGAGACCATGTCCCAATATCAAACTCAATATCTGACCTCCTCTTGTCCGCATAAGATTTCTGCCAATCTTGCGCCGTCTTCATCCTCCTTCGAATCAAATCGATCTTTTCCAAAGTCTCTCTAATCATATCAGGCCCAAGTAAGATCTTATCTGTAGACTCCCACCAACATGTAGGCGAAAGACACGGTCGTCCATAAAGAGCCTCAAACGGTGCCATGCCAATGCTAGACTGAAATCTATTATTATATGTGAACTCTACCAACGGAAGATGTTCCTCCCATGTACCTCTGAAGTCTAAGACACATAACCTTAATAGGTCCTCTAGAATACGATTCACCCTCTCGGTCTGGCCGTCCGTCTGAGGATGATATGCGGTGCTCAAACATAACTGAGTCCCTACCGCCTCTTGCAAGCTTTTCCAAAATTCGCTAGTAAAGATTGGATCGCGGTCGCTCACTATGCTAGAAGGAACACCGTGCAAACGAACTATCTCTCGAATGTATACAGAGGCTAACCATGGAGCAGTCCTCTTACTCTTCACGGGAATGAAATGGGTGCTCTTAGTAAGTCTATCTACCACGACCCAAATCCCCGTATTACCCTTCCTCGATCTTGGTAACCCATCAACAAAGTCCATTGAGACACTTTCCCACTTCCATTGTAGGACCTCCAATGGGTGAAGCAATCCACCGGGCTTCTTTTGCTCTGCTTTTAGTAGTTGGCACACCAAGCATCTAGAGACAAACTCTGCCACATCCCTCTTCATACCGGCCCAAAAGTAAACTCGTCTCATGTCCATGTACATCTTGTCCTCGCCGGGATGAATGGTCATCTTCGAACGATGTGCATCATCAAGAATGGTCTTCCTCAAATTCTCGTCCCGTTGTACACAAAGTCTACCGTCCCTACGTAACCAACTCTTATCATCTAGGGTATACCTATGGAGAAGGCTCAATGACTCCCCCCTTTTGAGCTTTTCTACTAACTCAACTAACTGTGGGACATCTCGATGTGCCTCACTAATCCGTCCCAAAAGCGTAGGTCTGACCTCTAAGGATGCTAGCAAACTGGGTATGAAGTCAACGAAAGGTCTAAAGTCAAATGTAGAGATGAACTCTAAGCTTCGCCGCTCAACAAACAAAGGACTCAGGGACAACCTTTTCCTACTTAAGGCGTCTGCCACCACATTACCCTTGCCAGGGGTATATGCTATATCGAAATCGTAGGATGCTTAGAATTCCATCCACCTTTGCTGCTGTGAAAACCCGTAACTTCCCCGTAAAGGAAAGCGTCGGATAGTTCGAGAACAAACCACAACAGAACGCATACAGAAGAACATTTCATTGTATATTACAACAATGCATCAGATACAAGAATATACAGAGTATAAATGAATATTACACAGAAATATCAGAGATTTAAATTACATTTAAATACATAGCAGCGGAAATAATACAATACACAACTAGAAGAGATATACGGATACAAAGCTTTCCGGATATCGTTCCAGCTGTAAACCAGGATCCTGTGAATATAAATCTGCAAAACCAAAACTACTAGCTGCCCGTGTCGAAAATAGGGGCACCCAGAGTTTAGGTTAAAACAATAAACTCCAGGTCAGTCATGTGACTGGTGTGAGAACTAAAACGGTTATTAATCTTTATTTTAAATCATTAGGTAAATCAAGGGACCACGCCGTATAACACGGAACGGGTTTCCTCCCAAGAATACCAGTGCATAAAACAAACAGCGCAATGCTAAATAAAGAAAAATGAAGCTGTTATAAGACCCAGGTCCTATCACACAATGCAACGCAAGCCGGGGGATAGGGTTTTCCCTTATAACAGCCAAAGAATGCTTGATACGTTTAAAACAAATCATTTGATACTATTATAAGTGCATAGTGTATAAAACACTTCAAATCATAAGTATCAATCATAGGCGGCATAAGCGCCCCATCCCACTATGTCGCCATATATAGGATTACAACTAAAACCGCAAATGTCACGTATTTGGAAATTGGATTTCCATCTATGAACCGAGGCAAAAGATAGTCCTCAACCGATTCGAGACGCTCTAGCCCGTGTCTCAGGAACAGCCGCAACTGCCCCTTGGATCGTCAGGGCCGGTCCACACGGAGTGGATTATTATGCCTAAACAATACGTCTCCCCACCCTATGGGGTGTAAGTCTGGTCCGTCAGCCGACCAGAATGCATTCGGCCGAAACCGATATAACCGAGGCGCCTCGCAACCGCAACAACCACATAAGTCAAACTCGTCAGGGCGTGTAAAACCACTGACGCCACTTTCTAGCTAGAAGAAAACGCATGCCCTCCCTGAGGTCCGTCTCCCGTTTTTGGTTCATACCAGGTGTGAAACACGCGAGGTAAACGTTACACAAAGCTACGCCACAAAGGCCGTGCTTTGATCATCACCACAAGACTTTGCTTTTCAACAGAAGCCTCGATCATTTGCATCTTAGCATGCCACACAGGCAAACCACTCTATGCAACCGATATCAGTCACACAGAATGAAATCCAATGTCAGACACACAGTCCATTTACAAGTCCGTTCTGGGTCTGAACGAAACCGGAGGCACCTAGTACCCCGCATATCCATCGATCTCCAAGTACGTCTGGACGATCACTAACTGTTTCCATCTTCTTGGGTGTACAGCCCAATCAAGATCATCAGTTATCACCCAAACGACGTGAAGACTTCTGGTCTTCGACCACCGTCTTCATCTTCGACTTATCGTCGTATCAGTTATTCAGAATGGGATAAACCCGGTCTTTCCGAATAACTCGCATATATTTTAAATAAGTGTTACACAAACACAACATACGCCTCATTCCAATCCATTAGTCACTAACCGTAAATTAATCAAGAGAATAATTCCCCAAATATTAACCCCGAAGGCCGAAACCAACATCAGATCAATATCCAGAAAACCATTCTGCTTGGCTAACCGACAGTTAGTTTCTAAATTTCACATTCATAGGGAAAGATTCCCATTAATTTTATCAAAGATAAATTCCTTGAATTTATTCTTTAATCCATTTTTGAATATCAATTCAAACTAGTCGGAATTAGCGAACCTTACCGAAGTAATCATTTGTTTTAATCTCCCAATCCCAACCTATTAATCCCATGAAGTAAAACTGGTAATACTTCATCTCTAACACCACAGTGTTATCGGTAAATTCAATTACCATTTCACGTTCAAATCTAATTAAAGATTTAACTATCGCCTGGAGTAAAACTGGTGATACTCCATTCTCGATTTCCAATCTAATTAAAGATTCATTAAAACTCCACTTAGTTTTAATCGTTAACTGGGTTAAAGAATCAGTGTCATTTAAAACACGGTTCACGGTAAACCCAAAATCACAATCATTAATTATCGGGTTAAAGAACAAGTGTTATTTAAAACACTGTTCACGATAAACCCAAAAATCAATATCAATTCCAATTAAATATTATTTAATTGGTACACTTCATTAAATCTAAATAGAAGATTTAATCTTTTCTCAACTGGGTTCAAGAACAGTGTTAGTGAAGACAGCATTCACGACAAACCCAAATCACATTTGATATTCAATACAAGGCCCTGAATAGAAAATATCCCGGCTTATATTCAATATCAAATTCTACGACCAACAAATATCGTATTGGAAATAACGATATATATATCTATCTTTCAAATTTCCATAACAACATCTGTATAGTCACGAAATCCAACATCGAAATATTCCGAAGACAATTTCGATTCAAATCCATTCCAATGCAATCATTGGGAAATTTTGGTTATTTGTAAAACCCTTTTCGAATTCAATTTATTTATTTAAAAATAAATAAAATTATAATTCTAGTTCAAAACTAGTTCATTTCGATAAAAATCTATTTTTATCCTTTCAAATATGGAGTTTTTCATCCCAATTCTTTCTAAATCATTTCTTATGATTTTACACAAATTATTACTATTTTTAATAATTTTACCAAGGCCCGTACAGTCGATTTCCATCAATGGCCATCAAACTGCACTTATAGCGACCTTTTTCAAATTTGATTTGGACATAATTCCAAATCCAACCGTTAGATTTCAAATTTATAATATTCGTTAGAAAGCTCTTTTCGATACGAACCCAACGGTTCCGGTTTTAGGAGAATCCGACGGTCGGATCTCCCGTAATGTCCATTTGAAATCAATGGTCGAAATTCACGAACTGCCGCGGCGCGGCGCGTTCTATTCAGGCCATTATATTATATATATAATATATATAATATATACTTCGTCGATTTCTATTTAAAACGAATTATATAAATAGTTTTGAATTCGTTTCAAAAACCTTTTCAACTTCCTTTTCAATTCAAATCACAATTGAATTCTTCTTTATAGATTCGTTTTAAAATTCATTTCTATTCAATTCAAATTTCAATTCAATTTGAATTCATTTTCAATTCAATTCATTTCGAAATCGTTTTCAATTCAATTCATTTCGAAATCGTTTTCAATTCAATTCATTTCGAAATCGTTTTCAATTCACTTTGAATTCGTTTTCAATTCAATTCATTTCGAAATCGTTTTCAATTCACTTCATTTCGAGATCGTTTTCAATTCACTTCATTTCGAAATCGTTTTCAGTTCAATTCATTTCGAAATCGTTTTCAATTCAATTCATTTCGAAATCGTTTTCAATTCAATTCATTTCAAAATCGTTTTCAATTCAATTCATTTCGAAATCGTTTTCAATTCAATTCATTTCGAAATCGTTTTCAATTCAATTCATTTCGAAATCGTTTTCAATTCAATTCATTTCGAAATCGTTTTCAATTCAATTCATTTCGAAATCGTTTTCAATTCAATTCATTTCGAAATCGTTTTCAATCAATTCAAAATATTCGATTTCGAAATCACTTTTCAATATTCATTTTTAAGATGAATAAAATCGATATAAATATCGTTCACGTCAAAATGGCGTAAATCTAATCAACACGGCTTCATAAATTTCTATTTTCAAATATTCTATTTCAAATATTTCTTTTTCAAAATAGTTGTTATTATCAAAATATTTCGTTCAACACATGACCAATCTCAATGAATGAGTACTGTCAACACATGAACTTTTATTTTATAATATTCTTTATTTTTCAAATTGGAATGAGGCCCAATCAATCACCATATAAAGTTAATTATATGGATTTTCATACAACACATGTATATAATAACATTGAAAATAATCAACCATCAACCAAAGTGCACTACACTGTAAAAGCATCAAATATAGATATTCAACGCTTATAACAGCCTGTCAATCAATCGATCGACATATTTAATCAATCAGGATGAGTGAACTGCAAATTTCATCCCAACACCCGTGTGGGGTTTCAAACAATCAAACAAATATTTTATTCGTGCAGTTGGGCGATGTGTAAAATTTATCGTCCCAATCAATGTCATTCAAATAGGTGTACATAAACAAACCGTCTGGTTTGTAAATGAATATTCTATTTTATTCACTTCACGTTAAAAATTATATTTTTAACGATAAAACATTTTATTCCAACATATGAATTTCTATTCAGTTCATTCTTTAAATAAAATGATATTTTTATTTTTCTAACACATTTTAGAAAATTTCGGCGGCATAACGGCACGATACTAGAAACGGGACGAGGCCTAGCCTTATCCCCGGTCTAGTGAAGGCCCACGCCATTCACACATCAATCAAATCAATTCGTTATGCAAACCACAAAATTTGGAGTAAGAGTCTAACCTAGCCTTACTCCTTCGCCTTATAACGGCGCACGTCTAATCCTAACCAATTTATCGATTCGATTTTTCACACCACAAACCACATTCAAACCAATATCGCAATCAATCACCAAACAGTCAAACAAACAAGTCCATGGTCTGTGGACGATTGTGTCGGGTGCTACTAAGCACCGTCTGCATCCTAGTATATATATAACTAGAAAAAGAATTGAAAGGTGAGAAATTCTCACATATAGCTATCCTAGCTCCACGGCACTTCATCGATAGAAATCTTCATCGCTATCGCATCTTCGTCGCCTTCGTTGCTGCTTTCACTACATACGTAAAAATCACATTTTTACTTCGCTATTCAATATATAAAAATCGAATTTTTACTTCGCTATTCAATATATAAAAATCGAATTTTTACTTCGATGTTCAATATATAAAAATTCTATTTTTCTATCGAAGTTCAATATATAAAAATCGAATTTTTACTTCGATGTTCAATATATAAAAATTCTATTTTTCTATCGAAGTTCAATATATAAAAATTCTATTTTTCTATCGAAGTTCAATATATAAAAATTCTATTTTTCTATCGAAGTTCAATATATAAAAATCATATTTTTATTGCGACGCCATATAGATAAAATTCCATTTCAAAAATATAGACTTCGCCTTTTCTAATAAAAAGTTTTCGCTTTTTTTCTAATAAAGATCAAATCTTTTTCCTTTTAAAGTTAAAACTTTTTCCCTTTTTAAAGTTAAAACCTTTTTCTATTTCAAAGTTTAAACCTTTTTCCTATTTTAAACCTTAAAATAAAATCAGTTTTTATTTTCTCCTTTTAGATCAGTTTTTATATTATTTTTCAAAACAGTTTTTAAAACTCTTTTATAAAAATGCAGTTTTTTTTTCTTTCTCTTTTAAAAATGCAGTTTTTTCTTTTTTATTCTTTTAAAAATGCAGTTTTTCAAAATGCAGTTTTAACTCTTTTAAAAATGTAGTTTTTCAAAATGCAGTTTTAACTCTTTTAAAAATGCAGTTTTTCAAAATGCAGTTTTTCAAAATGCAGTTTTTTCTTTTTTATTCTTTTAAAAATTCTGTTTTAAAAACTTAAAAC
Organism: Allium sativum; assembly: GCA_030737875.1. Taxonomy (NCBI): domain Eukaryota; kingdom Viridiplantae; phylum Streptophyta; class Magnoliopsida; order Asparagales; family Amaryllidaceae; genus Allium; species Allium sativum. Next base: position 331,591,708 of record CM060926.1, read on the forward strand.
AAAAATCAGTTTTTAAATCATATAAAAAAAACAGTTTTTTTTCTTTAATTCACTGTAAAACAAAATAGAACAAAACAAAATAAAATAAAATAAAATGCTCACCGAGTTCGAATGGGAGGAGGAGGAGTCGGCGGTGGCTCGTGGGGTGGAGGCGCTCGGTGATGTCGCGATGAGGCGCTCCGATTTGGGTCGAGGGTAGCGTCGTCTGGAGGGAGGAGGTTGCGAGGCTTCGGCGAAGGGTACGTCGGCGGTGTCGGCGGTGGCTTCCAGGTCGGGGGCGGCGGCGCGATTTTAGATTAGGTTTTTTTTTTTTTTGTGAATAACTGATCGGGGGGGGCAAACAGATAAGAAAAGGAAGGATGGTAGGTTTTTTATTTATTTATTTTATTATTTAATTATTAAATTATGCACAAGGGTTGACTTTTACATACGATCTCGAAACGAGGTCCACCGCCTGTCGTCCATAGCATTTTACCCCCATTCCGAACACAATGGGATATGTATCGTAAGCTGGTTTGATCATTACAATCAGTTTCCGTTGAATTTACAATTAAATCACTATATTGAATTTTTGAACGTACATTTCAAATTACCGGGGTCACATACTAACTCTAAAAATTCCAGAAAAATATTTTCTAGCTTCGTATTGACGATACGGTCCTAACAAAACTAGTTTCGTCGAATTCTGAGACCGTTAGAAAAATGGCCAATTTCCAGTCGATTAAAATCAACTGAAACTGGTCAAACGCGTTTTCCTTTGCCACGCTCACATATTGATTCGAAAAATTATGAAATTTGGAATCTAGCAATAACTTGACATCACGGACCCAACAAAACTGGTTTCGTCGAAATCCGAGGTCGTTTGCAAAATGTCCATTTTTAAGGGCCTGAATTCCATAGCGACTATTCAGAATTTTCAACTGGACATACCTTTTGATTCCTGCCATGAAATTTTGATCTTTCGGATTCGTTGGAAAGGTATCATCAATTAGATCCTATTATTTTTGGTTTCACTAAAATCCGGATTGTTTTGCACCCGGTACATTCAATTGAAGTTTGAAATCGAATTATCGAACTACCGCGCCATTTTCAATTCTATTTATAGTTATATATAATTATTTATATTCTAACGACGACGTATATAATATATACGTCGAATTCTATTCAAACTAAATTTCTCGTCGTTTTTATTTAAAATAATCCATTTTAAATATTCAAAATTCGTTAAAATTGCCAAAATAAAAATTTCAAACTGGCCCAGATTTTACGGGTTGTTACAGCTGCCTTAAGTTCAAGTCCTTCTGAGAGAACAAGTATTTTAGCGATTTGTGGTCAATGAACAATTCGAATTTCTCACAAAGAAGATAACGGCGCCAAGACTTAAGCGCGAAAATAATAGCGGCCAACTCTAGGTCATGTGTAGGGTAATTTCTTTCATGCACTCTCAACTGCCTTCCACCATAGGCTAATACCCTTCCCTCTTGCATTAAGACCGCGCCTAGTCCTGTCCCACAAGCATCAGTATAAACGGTAAATGACTTACTCCCATCTAGCAACACTAAGACAGGGGCTGTGGTCAAAGCTCTCTTCAAACGTTGGAACGCATCATCACAATCTATGTCCCATGTGAAAACTAGGTTCTTCTTCGTCAAGCGTGTTAATGGAGCTGATATTTTTGCGAAGTCTTTGATAAACTTCCTATAGTAGCCAGCCAACCCTAAGAAACTCCTCACCTCGGTAGCATTTTTAAGGACCTTCCAATCTTGGATGGCCACTACCTTCGCGGGATCCACAACTATCCCTTCTTTGGAAACCACGTGTCACACTTCCTTCCTCCAAAAGTGACATTTAGAAAATTTAGCTTTAAGGCTATGCGCTCGAAGAGTCTCCAACACTTCCCTAAGATGTAGGGCATGCTCTTCCTCGTTCTTAGAAAAGATCAAGATGTCGTCCACAAAGACTACCACGAATTTATTGAGGTACTCCCTAAACACCCTACTCATCAAGTCAACAAAGTATGCGGGGGCGTTTGTCAAACCGAAGGGCATCACAAGCCACTAGAAGAAACCGTCTGGAGTCCTAAAGGCAGTCTTGTCTATTCTATCCTCAGCCACTCTTAACTGATGGAAACCCGTGGCTAAGTCCAATTGCGAAAACACTGAGACGCCAACTAACTGATCGAAGAGATCGTCAATCCTCGGCAGTGGGTCCATATTCTTCTTAGTAAGCTTATTAAGTTCTCTATAGTCCACACAAAGTCTAAGGGACCCATCTGCCTTTGTGGCAAATACTACTGGAGCACCCCACTCCAATATACTACTTCTGATGAACCCGTTCTCAAGCAATTCCTTCACTTGCTTACTGAGTTCTCTTCTCTCTCTCTCGGAGCTATGTGGCGCACTGGTAATGCAACTGGCTTTGCATTATCTACTAGATAAATTCGAAATTCTATCTCACATTTTGGGGGTAAACCCCTCATCTCATCGAAGACATCAGCATATTCACGGACTATACGAACATAATGTAAATCATCATCGGATGCGTCAAGGGATTCTAGGTAGCTAAGCATTACTGGATCACAAGAAATATCAAGGGTCTTTCCACAACGAGTCAACAATCTAACTACCCTTCTTTCACAATCTAGAATGGCCCCATATCCAGTTAGCCAATCCATACCTAGAATCAAGCCGTAGCCCATGAAACCAAGAACAAAGGCATTGCATTCAAACTCAACGCCCAAGATAAACACTCTCAAATCCTGACAAATCATAAAAAGATGAGCCGAACCACCAATAGGATTCGAGACTACTAAGGGATCAGTAATAAGACTAGTATCTAGGTGCAGTGTTTCAACTAATGATGTAGAGATAAACGAATGTGATGCGCCAGAATCGAATAAAGTACGGACTGGATGATCAAATAGAAAAACTAAACTTTCAACGGAAATCGTTCTACCTCGTTCTTGCAGTGGTGGGACCACGAGAGCCTGAACTTGTCCCCTTGCCTGCCTTGGTGCCATAAGAGCTTACACCTGTCCTCCCGAGGTAGACCCTGCACTCTGCCCTTTCTTTGGGCAGTCCTTAATCAGATGTCCCGCTTCGCCACAGTGGAAACAGCCAGTCTACTTTTTCTTCCTACAATCTTTGCTTAGATGGCCTGGTGTCCCACAATTAAAGCATCTTTTCTTTCCCTTAGCATTGTTGCCTTTACCACCTTTCTTGTTCTGTTGTTGCTGCTGCGGTTTCTTTTGATCCCCTTTCTTCTCGGGTGCCTTATTAGCATTGGCGCCCTTCTCCTCTTCATGCATAAGCGCCATGTCAACTAATCTCTCAAAGGTAGCCCCCATGGGGATGTGGGTCATAGCTAACCCATGAAGCAGCTCGTTCAAACCCTTAACAAATCTCAGGGCCTTCTTTTCTGGTGTATTCACCAAGTCCAAGCCAAATCTCGCCAATTGATTGAACTTGTTGACGTATTCCTTCACTGATATATTCCCTTGCTTACACGCCAAAACCCTTTCCATATATAGATTCTCTTCAGCCCATGAGAGAAACTTCGCCTCAAACCTCCGCCTGAAGTCTGGCCACGTATCAACTGGACGTTCTCCATTAGTGACCTCCCACCAAAATGAGGCATCATCCTTCATTAGCCAGGCAGCCAACTGGACTTTTCTTCCATCTTCCACCTCAAAGATCCCAAACAATTCTTTCGCCTCAAAGATCCCAAACAATTCTTCCACCTCCTTAAGCCAATTTCGAGCGTCAACAAATGTCTTTGTCCCGTGAAAAGGTTTTCCACCCATTGCCCGAAAGTCCTTACATATCTTTGCAAAAGTATCGACACGAGGAGGAGGAGGAGAAGGGGGAGGAGGAGTAGGAGCATTTACTGGACCTGCAGTGATGGCCCTAGTCTCCAAGTACCTCCTAAACATCCTGGTATCGTTACTCCCTCGGGGTATCTTGGGAATTCTAGACATGCTGAAACGAAAAAGGAAAGATTCAATACAAAAGGACCGAAGGAAAGAAATATGGCTCTTGGGGTTATGCTTTCTAAAATAAGCTTTTCTCTGAAAATACTTTCTTTAAAACAAACTTTTGAAAGTACTTCTTTATAGAAGTTGTTTTTCAAAAACACTTTTCAAAATTCATATCTGTTCTGGTAACCTTCAGCTCTGATACCACGTGTAACACCCCACGTCCATTAATGTCACTCACAAAGGGAATGCATTTACTTCTATGGAGCGTTTTAAGTGAGTATAGAATAGAAACTTTACAACAAGACAGATATAAACAGTACTTAAAACTTTATTCATTGCAGCGGTAAACACATATGTTTGATTACATCACCAAAAACCAGAGTCAAAGTACATAATATCCATCTTGACTAAATCAAAGTACATAAATTGAAAGACATAATCCCTAATACAAAATAGCCATAAATAAGATAGGCTGAACTTTTACTTCAGCGATCCAAGCAATCTTCTAAAAGCAAGAGATACAGCTGTCCAAAATCAAGCTCCACGGGTGCTAGTTCCAACCTGAGCACCTGAGGTGAAAGGAAGAAAAGAGGTGGAAACAAAGGGGGTCAGACATAAAATCTGGCGAGTGCGATAACTTTAACAATATAATTACCAAAATAACTAGGCTAAGGCATAAGTTGGAAAATAAGGAAATGACTGTGAACAATTGAGTATGACAGTGTAAACAAGGAAGCAAGATGAACTAAGATAACGTTAAAGCGCACACTAACCATTATAAGATAATTACTATACCGCACCACCACTATACTGTATTGTACTACACCACCACTAGTCACCCTAAGGTTGATCCCGCCTGCAGAACTTAATAATGATAATGGTAGTTTCGTGCACCCCTAGTTGCCTTCATAGATGTCGCCTGCCCCTATCTCCACTAGGTGTACCCACTACCCCCATGCGATCGGCTCCCTAACTCGTAGATACCCATGCTGGCCCCATAGTGGGGTGTATCATTCCCCAAAGTGGCAACCCGATACCACTAAGAATGCACAGCTTATACCTAAACGATGCAACAACATCTTACCTACCAGCCCAGGCCCACACACGCATATGAACCCGCTGGACTTGCGTTGCCACCGCTATCCCGTATTGGCCTCTTATAGTCAAGCCCAGTATGCGTGTCCCGTCCTCGACTTGGGTTGAGCCCACAAAGATACATATGGGTTACTGGTTGAAACAGGCCCCCTTACTTGACACAAGCTTATATCCTCCTAAGCTTGGTCCCCTCTAGTACATCCCACTTAACCCTCTTCTTATTCATGTTCACTTACATGTTTCAAATTTGGTTAAGTGTTTCTAATCGTATTTCAAATGCCACCCAAGGCACCCAATAGATTCCACATGCCACCCAAGGCACCCACTTAACCCCTCATGTGCCACTACATGTTTATCTGGTTAAGTGTTTCTTCATTCATTAAGACTGTAACCTTATAAAGACCTCTCACATTAGACTGGCATTTGTGGCAGCTGGATTTGTCGGGCGGGTCCGGGCAGTCTTACACTACAAAAGAGCCTAACCTCATGTCTTTACAACAGTTACACATTTAGTTTATGCCTAAGACCTCCCACATTAGACTGGCATTTGTGGCAGCTGGATTTGCCGGGCGGGTCGGGGCAGTCTTACACCACAAAAGAGCCTAACCTCGTGTCTTAGACGATTAATTACACCTAATTAATCATTCCCCAATTTGAATTAATTTCTATTCAAATTATCAATCAATTCCAAATTTAACGATGGTCATAATTGACTCAATTATGTCCATCTATTTATGGTATGTAAAACCATACCAATTTTCATCACAAATTAATTTTATGCCATTTAAGGCCTTTATACCAATTCTGAATTTTAAATCTTTTAATATTATCCCCTTTACCCCCACGTTGTATATTCGTTCGTTTAACGTAAAATATACGTTAGACTCGAATAGTCTAACTCATGGAATAAAGAGAAAACATCACAACATACATATAGATAAAACTAGATCTAAACATAAGGGGTGAACTTGCATGTGTCAATGATGTTCTACATCTAAAACTTGCATAGGCCAAAGTTACAACTCGTATAAAGCTACATATGTCATAGATCCAAATCAAAGGTGTAAACTTGTTGAGATAATGGTCACAAACTTGCATAAATCATGTATGTTATAGATCTATATCTAAAGGTGTAAACTTGCATAGGCAATAACCACAAACTTACATAACATGATTCATATTCCAAACTCAAATATTTATATAAACTTGCATATGTGATTTATGCAACATAACGATGGTGTAAACTTACATCTAAACATGTAAACTAGCATGTAGAATTTAGCATATTACTCACACATGTCATAGCCTAACTTTAGATCAAATTTTCACATAAACTAGATGTCATGAAACATGTAAGGTTACATATAATTTTCCGCAACTTGCATATGATTCATGTCTTAATCAAAACCTAAACTTACATACTTACATATGATTTATCATATGAATCAACATAACCAAACTAGCATATGAACAACATGATTATTTGATTATACATAAGCCAATCATAGAATTACAATATAGATGATAGCATCATAACTTTACAACATAGATGATAACATCACAACATAACATCATAGGATTTACAACATATATGATAACATCACGATTTTGCAACACAATTATAACATGCGGTCAATAATTCACATCATATCCATATAATCCACATCATAACTCAATCCAATTAAATTGCTAATTATTTTATTAAAGAAATCGAACTCACAACTCAAAGAAGGTCTTGAATTCTAAATTTCGAGTTCTGAAGTTGTATTAGCTTTCCCTTGAAGAAGATTCGTTGTTAAAGTTGAAAAGAATTGATTTTGATTAGATTTCTTCCTCTCTAATTGGTGGCGGCCATTCTGAGTTGCTAGGTGACGGCATGGAGGCCATGAGTCTGAATTTATTTTGATTTTAGGTTTCAGGTCTACATGTCTTTTTATAGAGTTTAGGATTAGTTTAAGCCATCCGATCAACCCAGAATTAATCTCAGCTAATTAGAGCAGATCAGAAACCCTAATGAGTCAGCACACAGTCATAAACAGGTCACTAATCAATTCTGCCCCGGGGGGGTGCAGGTCAACCCCCAGGTCGACCCTATGGTTGACCTGGTCAGGGTAAGTCGACCTCCAGGTCGACCCTATGGTCGACCTGGCTCTGGCGGGAGTTTTCCCGCCTAGCATGTTTGACTTTGAAATTTGAATTTTCTGAAATCTGTTTTAAATTTTCTGAAACTTCCAATGGCCATAACTTCTTCATACGAAGTCCAATTCACGCAAACTCGGACTCTTTCTCAACCAGAATTCCGAGATGAATGAAATGGCGCAACCCGTTTCCCTTAATTCTCAAATCTGAGATTAGTTATTCTTTAATTTGTGAACATTAACATTGAAAATTACGGGGTGTTACAGGATGTCTGATGTACTCTTATGATTTTAAGTATTTTTAAACCTCTAGGTAAAGATTTATTTCTTATTATATTTTGTTCCGCTACAATGTGGGACTCTGTGTTGTGTTGGTTCTTGTTCTTCTTCTATTATAATATTTATTTCTTTCTTATTTCGCTATAATGGCCCGCAAATCCGCACTATCTGAGTTGACTACATACATCATACATCCAACCCAAATATCACGAAAATATGAATCATTTTTTTTAGAAGAAAAAGGTAGAAGAAGAACAGAAATAACAACACAAAATCTCACATTGCAGCAGAACAAAATATAATATATCATAACTTTGAAATACAAAATTTCAACTGTATAACATACACTTATCAAAGTACAACACTTACAACACAGCGGAACAAAACTCTATATAACTAGCGCTGAAGCCTACTGCACCAAGCACCTTTAGATAGAGCTGTAAAATCCTGAACTACGTGACTGCCCATTAAAATTTAGGCGCCCAAGAGTTTAGGTAGAACAAAACAAAATAAACTCCAGGTCAGTCATGGGAATAATATGAGTAAACAATTTAAAACAGTTTCAGAAACTAAATGATATCTCATAAGACCACGCCGTATAACACGGAACGGGATTTTCCCTTATGAGAATCCCAAACACTTGATTTAACTTTCAAATCCTTTTGAAAGAAAAGGATAAACTTTATATCAAAACTCTTTTGATATTATAATAGTGTCTAAATCAAGTAAATAACAATCTAGTGGAACGTTTGCATCTCCCGTTCCACATATATAATATACAATCAAAACCGCAAGCACTTATTGGGTAATGAATTTCCAACTATGACAAGGTATGGAACCACATGCCGTTGGTGTATATCTAGACGAGAATACACCGAGTTCAACAAGAACATTTTGCAACTCAGCCACACATGACCAACCACTCATTTCGCTTGAATGTATCGAATGTATATCACCAACGATTGGTATCAGCAACCGTTTCCCGAATGGGACAACATCAAATCGAATAAGAAATTAAATGAATCTCTAGATAGGTGATAATACACCCTAATGGGAGCTAACCACATAACCATGCCACCTGCCCGATTTTTGTCATTTCCCGGTTGTTGAGGCCTGAGGGTACGATTACTTCTCTCTTTGATAACACAATTACTTTGAATGACACATTATCAGATCCGTTTATCATTAATTGGTTTACACAAATATTCCGGATGTTATGCTAAGGGAATAAATCATTTGCAACCATATATATTTGTACATACCAACCCATTCGATCATTGGAAATACTTTGTCAGACATTCGTCCGTTTACGTTCGTTCTGGGATTGAACAAAACCGAAGGCACCATTTCCCTTAATAGAAAAAGCCCTTGCACTCTACTCCGTCTTCGATTATCTTCATATAATCTGATTCGCAACGCTACTGCCAATACGGAGTGGTTCTCGGATAATAATTCGACCGGTCTCTCCATATTGACAACGATATTGGCAAACACTTCGATAGTCGGTTATTTAACTATCGAAGAAAAACGAACATCCATTCAAAACATCAAACAATCACTGGGCCCATTAATTAATATTTCACTAATTAAATCTCTTCTCCATTTCCTTATCAATATTTGTTAACCAAATATTTTCGATAATCATCTTGGCCTTTTACGTTAATTGGAAAGCACTTCCATATATTGTCTTCGTTTATTTTCTGTACTTGGAAATATCTTCTATTTATAATTGGAAAATATTCCAATTACTTATCTCTTTCCCGACCATTCATTTTTAGACTTAGGAAATATTTATAATCATATTTCCAAAATTTCACTTCCTTGGGTTAAAACGAATGTTGTGTAAAACATCGTTACGACAACCCAAAACACTGCATTTAACTAACTCTTATTCACACATTCCTCTTCGAAACTGGATCTTGCTATTTTTCGGTTAAAAAAGAAATCAATCAAGTTGGGGTATAACTACCTCTCCGACCTTGACTGAAAACATCCTTAACTTCAAAACGGACAAGGCCACTTACCTCGAATAATTAACATCATATAAAACCAATTCTCCATTTTTAAAACTTATATACAATTCCCTTTCTATTTCTAGATTATCGATTTCCTTTTTGTTTATAAAATTCTATTTTCAAATTCGTTTTCATATCGAATTCTATATATATCGATACATTGATTTCTAACTATCAAAATTACTTAAAAATATTCTAACTCCTTAAATTCCCGGAAAAAATCGCCATAATCTCCTTTGTACTGGGAGCATCGGGAAAATCTCCAAACCGCCACACAGGCCTCTCCATTCAAAAAGAAAATCAAAAAGCCAAGCCGCTAGTCGATACGGAGCATAAAATCTCATATACGAATTAAATACATACCTTTTTGTCGAGCACTCTATCTATTTCACTTCTATACTTCCTTCCAAACCTGTTTAACATATATCTACCCATTCCAAATTTTATTCCACTCATTCCAATAGCTTTTAACTTAATCCGTTATTTAATTCGTTACATAGCACTTTTGTCTATTTCACTTTATATTTGAACATAACATGTTGAAAATATTATTGACTTGCTTATAACTAATTTAATTCTAAGTTCAACTCTAGTTTCACATTCGATTTCGAATATGAAATCACAATTTCTCATTCCCTTATTCCAAGTCAACTCAATTCAATCGTTTTAACTTAATTTATAAATAATTTGCTAATTAACTCTGTTGCCTATTTCACTTTTATATTTTAACTTGTTTATACTCTAATTGAATTCTATTTTTCAATTCAAGTTCCATATTCGATTTCGAATATACATTTACAATTCCAGTTCACTTTCCAAGGTCTTATTTCGATTCAAAACTTTGATTAACTAATTTCTCCTCTACTTAGTTAATTCTATTTAATAATCAAAAATAAGACTATTGTTTCAGAAATCATTTACTTCACTAGGATTCATATTTATTTATACCTCAAGCCTAGATTTTTCTAATGGTCATTCGGATTTTATTTACTTAAAATCTCTTTATTTATATAAATAAATCGTTATGGTTTTTAAACGATTATGGCGCTGCTTTTCTAGAAATTTGATTTTGACATAACTCAAAATCTTTAGGATGAAATCTAGATTTTTCTCTTCCATTAGAAAACTATTATTCAATCGGTCCCGACGATTCTCGTTTCAAAGAATTCCGATTTCAATTGAGTTCGGTATACTCAATTGAAGTTCGAAACGCCAATCTACGAACTACCACGCCGTGGCGAGTTCGTTTTAATTATATATTTATATATAAACGTTAAACTTCGTTTATATATAAATTCCAACTTCGTTCTAACATATTATCATATATATTAAACCAATTTTGCTAATTCCAACTTCTTATTTCTGGATATCCTTATTTGCCAACTATGTCACTACTCAATTATAATTTCATTTATAACTCCAGCTTTTATCCTACGTTCCAATTCCTTTATAAATTATATATTTATAAAGTTCGATATAATCAAATTCAAATATTTATCCTTTGCTTTTTCTTAGTTCAATTTATATTAAAAATTTCGGAAATAAAATCTATCGTTCTATTTTTCAACACGTTTTCCAATTTCACTTTTTAAATTCTTCCTTGAATTTAAACTTCTAAATTATCCAATGATATTTTATTTCAATAGATTTATAACATCGTTTGTAAATCCCTCTTTCTTGTTTTATATATTAAAACAAGTTTTCCATTACAAATCCCTTTTGAAATCCAACTCCTTTTATATTCTGAATTCCAGAATAAAAACAGTTGTTTCCTTTTTAAACTGATTTCAACTTTCTATCTTCAAATTCTATTTTCAATTCTCTTTGAAATTTCTATATTCAAATTATATTTGAATTCTCTATATTCAAATTCTATTTAAATTTCTATATATTCAAATTCTATTCGAATTCTCTATATATTCAAATTCTATTTGAATTTATTCGAGTTAATCGAATTCAAATCATAAATCCTTACGGATTTATTTTAGTTTATATTCTGAACATCAGAATAAATTCCATCGTTTATTTCTTTAAAATGATTTCCCCATTTCTATTTTAAATTCACATTTGAATTTAAATATTCAAATTATCCAACGATAATTTTTCCCACTTTATTTATGAACATTGTTTATAATTTCATTTCAATTATCTGATTATCCAATGAAAATCAATATATTTTATTTATAAACACCATTTATAAATTCACTTCAATTTCTTGTATTATTTAATTTATAAACATAATTTATAAAATCAATACTTGTTTTTATTTTTAGCCCATTCTAAATTCAAATTATATTTTTAGAAAATAAAGTTTTCCTTTTTAAATCTCACAATCTCTTTCACGATATTTTTATAAATCAACACTTAGGCCCAGTGATATTTAAACACCAAACAATCAATTATTTATTTCAGTTTTTCTAACACATCATATATGATAGTATATATGCAAACAAATAAACAAACAGATAATATATTTTTGAGGAATCCAGTCGGATTCCTCCAACCTGTTTTCCTACATCCAAATATATTAGTCAACATAAATAATACCCATCCGGCTTCGAGGCAGGACATTGCAGTATGAAGGTCATCCACTAATATATATTTGTGGGGCGCATAGGGAAATCATCCTCTATGAAACCGAGGGCATCCGCTAATGAGACTGCGGGAACAATCTAATCATCAACCCAATATATATATAGTAGTCAAGCCTAAATAATAATATATTTAAAACAACCAGAAAGCATTCAAACAAGCAACAAACAATTATTTTTAACAAATAAAAATAATTCTAAGTAAAAGGTGAGTGAGATTTACTCACCGTGACTTTAACTGCACTGAATATCCACCGAAGGATATTATATAAATTTTACAGTGATTCCTCCATACATCAATTTTCCGCTGTAAAAAAAATTAATAAAATTCCAGTTATTTAAATTTTACGGATTCAATTTACATAATTACCACATGTAAATTTATTCAAATTTAAACATTAATCTTACTCAAATGATTATTCTGCAAAAAAATTATTCTTTACTAACTAACTTCCTTTATATGAACTAATTACATAAATTAATTTACTTTTAATCAATTACCAATTATAAAAATAATTTCCATGTATTATTTATAATAATTTGACACCAACACTTACGTTGATCACTTATCTTGAAATAAGTTCACAACTTACCCATCTGAATTTTAACTAGTTTATGTACATATATATATATATACATATTAATTAGCATTCCTAAGTAATTAAATTATTACCTTAAAATCCATTCAGTAAGCTAAGATCGAAACTCCTTGTTTACTTCTTCTTAGTCACTGCCAAAACCCTCCCATCATTGAACACTGCAAGCACCAAATGCCAAGGAACCCAAAAACTACCACTACTCGTTGTTGTTATCGAACCACCGTCAACCCCAAAATCACATCATCGCACCTCAGCCAATAGTCCCGAACCACTCCACATACCACATCGCACAAATCACAGCATCTCCCCCTTTGAACTCACCATCCGCGACTTCACAGTGAAGCTCCCATACCCATCCTCATTTCGCAACCCTAAATCAAACTCCACCAGGTTCAGATGCCAGTACGTTTTCATTCACCATCATCGCACCCTTCCTCCGCTACCTGTCGCGACCCCCTCCGCTTCAAAATCGAACGCAACACCACCATCGTCGAACGCTCACAGTACCCTTGCAACCGCGAGCCTCAATTTGAACTCCGCACTCTCCCTTGAAGGTCAGCCTCGCGATGCCTGTTCCTACGTGATTCCGCCCTTTCCCCTTTTTGATTTCTGAAAGCATTGAAATGAAAAGAGGCATACGATTTTCGATTTTATGGATTGATGAGAGGAATTGTTTCCGTTGTCTTCTGAGGCTTTTGGATTTCGGTTTTTGAGGAAGAAAGGGTGGAGATGCCTGCGATTTTATAGATGAATTCACTCTTATTTTTGTGAGGCTGAGGATCTGAAATGTAGAAAGGAGGACGTGCCATTTTAATCACCAAGAAATGTTTGTGATTTTAAAAGGGAAAGGTGTGGCTTTACATTGAACACCAAGGCCATTATTTTCCTCTTTGGTGTTTTGTTTATGTCTACGCAACTTATGATATTTCATTTAAATTTAATTCATTTAGGACCGGTGTCCTTAAATTAAAATACCAACATGATTCAGAACACCTCTCTGGACCCAATAACGGATATTTTTAGGGTTGTACCCCTATTTAGGACACACTGGAGTAATCTCCAAAGTCTAATTTGATCGTCTGGAACATATTAATTTAAATTGATATAAATAAAATTTCAAACCATTTAAATTTTTCGATAATAATTTAATATTATTATTCTAATTCAAAACAGAGTTTGAATTGATTATCTGAACTGTTTCTAATTCAAATTAAATTCTGCATTCAACTAAATCCTTTATCGTATTATGATAATTTAATATATTCAATATTAAATAGAAATTGATTTTAAAATCGATAACTCAAATACAAAATTCCATTTATATTATCAACTAAATATTTAAATCCGTATTAAATATTTAAAATTAATCGACAGGAAATCCGGGCCATTACACTCACCCTCTAATTTCTATCTAATAACTATCTGTGTTTTCGATACTTGAGTTTTGGCCTGTAATATGGGATTTATGTATTATTGTCAGAATTCAGGCATCGAATTCTGTCAGGTCATTATAGTGGTATCAGAGTTATTGGTTTAGTAATAACCTTGGCTATGTGGCGTAACTCGATATAGATGGGATTAGTAATATCCAAGATTGAGTTGAGTGTGTGTGTGTGTGTATGAGAGCGTATTCGTAGATTTTATACACAAATGTTTTGTATTGTGTTGTTTGATCGGTTCAAGTGTTGAGAAGCATTGAACTGGCAAATGGACACAATATTGTTATATAAATAGGGTAAATGAAATAAGTTACCCAAATTATATATTTGTATAGAAAAGAGATAATTTTATTAAATTATTGCGATATTGATTTGTTTGATTAATTTGAATGAAATTCAAATTGGGTTAAAAATTTGAATTGGAAATTAACTTGGTTAAGTGAAATTAAATAAAGCTGATTTGGAATTTGAAAATCGAATGAATGATAATTAAATAGAAATCAATCGGATACTAATCGATTGATGTTCAAATACGTTAAACCAAAATAAATATTAATATTGAATGTGAATGTGAATTCAATTGATTTGGTTATGTATTGGTTGTTGTGTAACGACCCAAGGATTTTCGGCCCCAAAAATCGACATACATATATTTACCATATATCATGCCGACCTTCCAAACATCAAAAATGCCGGAACGTTATTAGAAGGAAATTAGAGGGTGAGATAAGAAAGAAATATAAGAATAGAAGAAGAAGAATCCACATAACACAATATCAGAGTCTCACATCGCAGCGGAAACAAAATATAATGCAGAAATAAACTTTTATTGAGAGCTTTTAAAAATACTTACAATATCAGAGTACATCACACATCTGGACCGTTATAATAACCTGTCCTCATATACTGCACAACGGAATACACATCATCTATATAATACATCTGAACTTCTCCGGCTCGTCTCTGGACTTCGCAACATCCGATAATCTAAACCTGTATAACCCGGTCTAACACAAGCATTTACAAAACACCGGGTCAGTCTGGTGAACCAGAGTAAGAAAAGACCTCGCACGGTATTAAGGGGAATCATCCAACTCAATTTTAAAGTTCAAAAAAATCTTTTCGAAAGAAAAGGATAATCGTAACACCAAATCCACACATAAATACGAATGGTTTTTACCTTACGATAACCTAAAATATTTTTGAAATTAATATCTTTTCTGATATTATAATAGTGTCTAAACACAAGTAATAACAATCTAGTGGAACGCTTGCATCTCACATTCCACATATATAGTATACTATCAAAAGCGCAGCGCTTATTGGAGATTGGATTCCAACTACGACAAGGTATGGAACCACCTGCCGAAAATGTATTTCTAGAGGCGAATACACTGGGTTTAACAAGAATGTCTTGCAACCCGGCCCATACATGACCGACCACTCATTTCGCTTGAGTGTATCGAATGTATATCACCAATGGTTGGGCTCAAACCACCGTTTCCCAAAAGGGACAGCATAGAAATAGATTAAAGAAGCAAAAGGAATTTCTCTAGATAGGTGATTATACACCCTAATGGGAACGACCCACATAGCTATGCTGCCTGCCCAATTTTTGTCGTTTCCCGGTTGATGAGGCTTAAGGTTTGGATTAACTTGTGAACATCTGGTCACCATTCACTTTGAATGCCACATCATCAAATCCACCAGATATCACTAATTGACGTCCGCAAAAATACTCTAGTCGTTAAGCTAAGAGAAGTGCCCTTCTCCGCTGCCAACAGAAATACGTTTGTAAAAATCAACGTACGCGATCCCTTTGGAAATACTCTGTCAGACATCCGTCCATACAAGTCATCCAGAAACAGGATGAACCGAAGGTACTCTCCAACTGCACCCAATATAGGAATCACCCCATGGATCAGTAGTGAGAAGTCCTTGCAACCCGTAAACTCAGCCCACGACGGAACCACTGTTTATCTCTGGTTGCAATCCCAGAGATTTTTAGTAGTTCTTCCGTTTAATGAAGATCCACGGTCTTCAATGCTCCATCTCGATCATCTTATATTATCTTCACGTATTTGTTGGTCGGAATGGTTTTCGAATATAAATTCGATCTCGATCTTTCCTTACCAACTATTGTATTGGACAGATTTTATAGTCGGTTATTTAACTATCAAATTAAATAGTGATTCAATCATGATAATCTAATGAGTTCACTGGTTTGGTATTCAACATCATTTGGCCTTTTAATTAAAACAAATGTAAATTTAAAACTCTTAAATATTTTGATATTATAAATATAGTTTTCGCTTCTTATTTAACATAAGATTTTCTTTAAACAAATTCATTTTAATACATAAGAACATATCCAATTTTCTATTTTCACTTTCAAAACATCAGCCACATTATTATCTAATATTGGAAAATCCATTTAGCCTATTACTTGTAAAACACCGTTATAAGACATCTTTTATTCATTAATTGAAAACAATAATCCATGCTTATCCGTATAGAATAGAACTCAACTTCACGTTTCCTTTCTAACTGGAAAATATTGTTATATTTTCCCACAACCCCTTTTATTTTCCTTTTTACTTTGGAATCATCCTTATAAATATTGTTCTCCAAACTTTCACTAAACGATGCATTATTATTTCTTTAATGGAAATAATAAATTATTTCTAACCTCTTTTACCATTACAACTAATATCATCCTCAGATAATCCTGATATCGTTCAAGTTGGGGTATTTAATTACCTCTCAGACGTTGATCAACAACGTTCTTATCTTTAGATAGATATGAGCTGTAACACAATAATCATTCCAATATCCACACAAATTCCATTTAACTATTTTATTCAAATACGGTTTCATAAAACCTTCTTACTTTTTTGAAATCTCTTTCTGGGATATAACTATTATTCCTTAATTCCATAATTAAGTAATTTCTTATAAAATACCTCCTTTTAACCTCTATCTCTTTAAAACAAATTCATTTTATAATTTCAATTTGGTTATACAACCCTATGACTCGCTTCTTTTACCAAATCACTTTTACTAGTCCCTTTTCTTCCATTGAACCATTTCCGCTTTGGAAATCTTATTTTAATCCCCCATTTTTAGTTAATCCCATTTTTAAGTAATTTAAATGCAAAATTAACTCTTTTACACTTTAAATATCATTTATATAACCCTGGTTTATTATAAACCTTTTTATCTTAATTTCCTTTGACTTAATTCAAATGTTAAGTCCACCTAAATTAAGTGATCGTATTCACTTAAATTCCATTATAACTTCATTATAAAAAATTGAATTTTAAATATAAAACCGGTACGTAAACTCCTTTTCACCATTCAACTAGATTACATTCAATTTCGATTACTCTTTAAATGAATTCCCATTAAAAGTAATTTTCTAAATTATTATTAATTAAAATAATAATTTACTTCGATCATTAACTGCTTCAGTAATTAATTCCTTTATTAACAAAAATAAATAGTAAATTCCTTTTTTAAATCTTATTAGAATTAAAACAATATTCGTTAAACTATTTTATTCAAAACACTCTAATTCGAAAAATAATCCCAATTAAAAATGGTCTATTTAGTCAACTCAAAACACGGTTGTCTCGTTAACCAATTCCAATTCGTTTTTCCTTTAAATTAATTATCAATATAATTAATTTAAATAAATTCCATTCAATTGTTTCTTAAACAAAACAATTATCCAAATTTTAACCATTAGGTTAATTCCTATTCTTATAAATCTGATTAACATCAAAATTGACTTTATAAAATCGATTTATAATTAATTATAAACTTAAATAAATATTTATTTTCTTTTTACGAACTTTTATTTAAAATAATACATTTCAAAATCTATCTCTAGTTATAAAATAAATTTTTTAACTTCGGTTCTATCGATTCACTGGACGGTAAATAAATATAACAAAATAATTTATTCTATAGGCCATATGCTACCAATGACTCAACCATTATTACCCATTGGTTAAAACATTATTACCCATTGGTTAAAACCAAACACAGGTTGAATTTCCAATCAATGATTAATAATCAAATTAATCGGCCAAACAGGACAGTTTATATATGTTAATACGAAATAAATAATATATTTGAGGAATCCCATTGGATTCCTCCAAGCTGTTCTTCCCTATATTCAAATTGGTTAGCTCAAGCAGATCATTCTATCCCATTTAACTGATGATTTCTATAACAGTAAATAATGTCTATTTAACATCAACCAATTAGCAAAACCATTCAGACAATTCAACATGTTTATTTAATAAATGTGACCAACAAGGTAAGTTACCTTTATTGGATCAAATCGTTAAAATAACGATTTGGTATTTCACTGAAAATTAAACAATGGTTTAATTTCATTGTTCAAATCAACATATAGATATATAATTAGCGAACATTCAACCATTAGCAACCATAACACACAGAAATAAAAAAAACCAATTTATATGAATTCCATCGGATTCCTCCAACCTGTTCTTCCCTGTATTCAAATTGGTTAGCTCAATCAGATCATTCAATCCCATTTAACTGATGATTTCTATAACAGTAAATAATGGCTATTTAACATCAACCAATTAGCAAAACCATTCAGATAATTCAAACAATTCAACACGTTTATTTAATAAACGTGACCAACAAGGTAATTTACCTTTATTGGATCAAATCGTTAAAATAACGATTTGGTATTTCACTGAAATTAAACAATGGTTTAATTACATTTGTCAAATCAACAAATAGATATATAATTAGCCAATAGTCAACCATTAGCAACCATATCACATAGAAATAAAAACCCAATTTATATGTAACGACCCAGAAAATTTGAACCAGTTTAAAATTTTTAAATTGGCTAAATTAATGGATTTTAAATATTTAAAATAAATATTTTTGAATAATAGCAATGAAAACTGAGTTTGAATCGACGTTTGAAAACGAATATAATTAATTATAATTATAAACAAGGCCTGAAATGGCGCTGCAGTTTCTAAAATTGAATTCAAACTTTGTCGGACTGTACCAGGTGCAAAACAAAACGGATTTGAGTGAAACCAGAAATATTTAAATCTGTTAGCAAATACCTTTCTAACGAATCTGAAAAATTGAATTTTCATAACGGGAAGCAAAAGTTATGGCCAAATGAATTTTCAGAAAGGTCGCTATGGAATTTATATAGCCCGTGAAATTGGCCATTTTGCAACCGACCTCGGAATTCGACGAAACCACTTTTGTTGGATCCGGGATGTGAAGTTATTGCTAGGTTTCAAATTTCATAATTTTTGAAGCTAGTATGTGAGCGTGGCAAAGGAAAACGTGTTTTGGTCAATTATAGTTAAATTGGATCGACCAGAAATGGGCCTTTTTGCAAACGGTCTCAGAATTTAACAAAACTAGTTTTTTTGGGACCGTATCATCAAAACATAGCCAGATTTATTTTTCTGGAATTTTTCGAATCAGTTTGTGACCCTGGCAAATTGAAATGTACATTCAAATCAAATATTGAGTATTCTATATTTTAATTTGAAGGAAAACTGACTGAAACAGTCGAATGGGCCTACGAAACATATCCCATTGTGTTTGGAATGGGGGCAAAAGGCTAGGGATGACAGTCGTTGGGTTTAGATTGGTGATCGTGTCAGAAAACCCCTTTAAAACCCACCAGCCAATCATATTTTTTTTTAAAAGAAGAAAAATCTAATTTTCTCTCTCCCCGATCGAAGGCGGAAGAGGCTCCAAACCTTCCAGCTCTGATTCCAACCAAACCAAGAGGAATTAGCTTGTGCCACAGTTGAACCTTTTGAAGATCTTCCCAAGATCTTCAAATCCATATAGGGTTTGAATTTTGTCGTTCAGAATTGGAGGAGCATTCGAGTTCGAAAGTTTCGAACTTCAACTCGCCGCCGCCACCGCTACAGTGCATCGAACGCCGCCGTACCACCAGGGCCTGGCGCGCCTCTCGCCCCTCTTCAACGCTGCACCGCCCGATCGTCGTAATACTACACGGATCTCGCGAAAAATCAAAACCTAGTTTTGTACATTTCAGCTGAGGTACGGCTGTTATATATTAAACTGTTTTAATAGCATTTCTAAGCGCTACGGTTTTTGATTTCACTGTAAAAATCATATCTTTTTCGTTTCTTGACGAAATTCAGTGAAATAAGAGACAATGGACCCATGTGGATGTCTTCTACATTTTAGAAGAGACCGCATATTTTTCTGAGCCTTCTGCTATTTTTGGTGGAGTGGAACCCAATGTGAGATTTCTAATTTATAAACGATGTGGAAAACGACGATGTATAAATTATATAGTCGGTGTATGGGTTATGTAAGCGTTGTACACCTCATGTATAAGTGTTGTATAAGTTGTACGTTCGATGTATAAGTTATATATGCATTGTAAAAATTATATATGTGATGAAATAGAAGTGAATTGCTATATATAAATATATATATATATATACACACACGCCCCTCGTCCACAAACCATGGACGATATTTATTGGTTGTGATTGGTGTGAAAATTGATTGATAGCGATTGGTTGATTGGAATTGTTTGTGGTTGATATTGATTGATTGTGGTTGAAAAATACCCATCTGTGGTTGAGAAATATTTGGTTGAAACCACATAGTATTAGTTTGTGGAAATGAAAAATATATACATGCCGCCTGCGTGCGAACTAGATGCATGATTCCCCATTGTCAAAAACCGCAAGGTTTTAAGGTAGAGCGAGGAGCCGTACTAGGGACGGTCCCGGTTTTAACTACTCTGCCGTTATGCTGCCGAAATTTTGAATAATATTCCTATGTTTGAATTATTTTCATTTGTTGAAACTATATTTATTCGTGGAATAGAAATCCTTCATGTGTTGAGCCGATATTCATTCGTTGGATAGAAATTAATGTGTTGAATGGTGTTCGTGTTCTAAATATAAAAATCACATTTTTATCATCTATATGAAATGTATAAAATAATCTCGTTTTGAAATAAATTGTTTTAAAATAAAAATCATGTTTTTATCATCTATATGAAATGTATAAAATAATCTCGTTTTGAAATAAATTGTTTTATAATAAAAATCACATTTTTATCATCTATATGAAATGTATAAAATAATCTTATTTTGAAATAAATTGTTTTATAATAAAAATCACATTTTTATCATCTATATGAAATGTATAAAATAATCTCGTTTTGAAATGAATTGTTTTACAATGAAAATCACATTTTTATTATATAAATGAATTGTTAAAAATAGTGAAGTGTTGAAATAGAAGACAGTTTGATAAAAATATCATTTTTATCAAAGGTATGAAATTCATATGGTTTTGAAATCGAAGAATCGATATATATATATATTTAGATAGAATTGAAATATATCAAAAAACGACGGTGCAGTTCGTATTTTGAAACTGTGATTTCAAACGATGATACCGGGAGATCCGACCATCGGATTTTCCTGAAACCGCAACCGTGGGGTTCGCTTTGGAAATATCTTTCCAACGGCACCAACTTTGTAAAAATCCAACGGTTGGATTGTCTGGAATGTTTAATTCAAATCTGAAGAAAAACAGCGCCAGAATTGATTATATTTATATATATATATATATATATATATATATATATATATATATATATTTAATCGAATAACGACGCTGCAGTTCGTATTTTGAAATTGAAACTTCAAACGATGATACCGGGAGATCCGACCGTCGGATTTTCCCGAAAATGGAACCGTTGGATTCGATTTGAAAAGATCTTTCTAATGATGTGAATTTTGTGAACATCCAACGGTTATATTTTTAGATATGTGTAAATCAAATCTGAAGAAAAACAGCGCCACGACCGCGTTATGGCCCGAAGCGTCGTTTTGAATAAATTGGCTATTTTAAAATAAATAAATTAATGATAAATCGTTATAAAATATCATAAACGATATGGAATGGAAATAAACTGAATTTGCTCGATTTATGTGGTACTTGATGGTTGAATGTGTTTGGTGTGAAAAGTACATTAAAGAACAAAATTGGTGTTGTCGAATGATTTAACTATTGAATTAAATTGATTAGAAATTCTAAATATGCATGAATTATTTGAAAAAGCCGAGTTAATTCTCATTTCAAATAATTGACCGATGATTGAAAGTCGAAGATGAAGACGGTGGTTGAAGACCGGAGATCTTCACCTCGTTTGGATGGTAACCGAGGTCCTGATTGGGAGGCATCCCAAAATATGGATAATGAGTGGTGATCGTCCAGACGTACGTAGTGATCGATGGGTTTGCGAGGTATATAGTGCCTCCGGTTTCGTTCAGACCCAGAACGGACTTGAAAATGGACTGTGTGTCTGACATTGGATTTTATTCTGTGTTGATTAATCTCTGTTAAATATACATCTGTTTGGCGGCGGAGAATTTATTCTTTTGCTTAACGCCCTTCTCTGAAACGCACGAGCTCAGAGGTTGTATATCGATGGACATCAGTCGCATGGCATGAATTGCTAGTGTGGCATGCCTAAGTGGCAAATGATCAGGGCTTCTGTTGAAAAGCAGAGTCTTGTCGTGATGATCAAAGCACCGCCTGTGTGGTGTAGCTTTGTGTATAACGTGAAATCGCGAGCCTCACACCCGGTATGAACCAGAAACGGGAGAAAGGACCTCAGGGAGGACATGTGTTTCTTTCTAGCTAGAAGTGGCGTCAGTGGTTTTACACGCCCTGACGAGTTCGACTTATGTGGTTGTTACTGTTGTTAGGCGCCTCGGTTTGATCGGACGATCCGGGTCCGATGGAGTCATTCATTGGCTCATTTACGCCCCATAGGGCGGGGAAACGCAGTGTTCAGGAATTTTAATCCACATCGGTGGACCGGCCCTGTCGCTCCAAGGGTCGATGCGCTCTGACCCTGAGGCTTGGGCTAGAGAGTCTCGAAGTCGGTAAGGACTATCTTTTGCCTTGGTTCATGACGGAAATCCAGTTTCCAAATACGACATCGTGCGATTTTGATTGTATACCTAGATTTGGCGACATAGTGGCATGGGACGCTCATGTCGTCTATGATTGATAGTTATGATTGGAAATTGTTTTTGAAACATATAAACACTAGTAGTAATATCAAATGCTTTTGTTTTATTCGTATCGAGCATATTTTGGCCATTATAAGGTAAAACTCTATCCTCCGGTTTGCGTTGCATTGTGTGATGGGAACTGAGTCTTATAATGTCTTCATTTTTACAAAAAGCATAGCGATGTTTAAAAGAAAGATTTGTTTTAGAGCACTGGCGATCCAATGGAGTAAACCTGTTCCACGAAAGTGGCGTGGTCCTGTGATTAGCCATATTTTAAATGTGTTGAGTTGATTTCTCATATCAGTCCCATTACTGACTCGTAGTTTGTTTCACTTTCAAACTTGGGTGCCCCTTTTTCTACACGGGCAGCCTTCTATCCAGGTTTTAGCTGGATTTCTATGGATAGCTGGAGCCAAAGATGGATTCTATCATTTATCACTTTTTATGCTGCTCAGCTCCTATTGTACATTATGTTTGTTTTTCCGCTGTAGACATATATGTATAGTTGAACTGTATTTGTACTAAGTAAGATCCTGTATACTGTGTAACTCTGATGATTACTTTTATTAGTATATTCTATTGTTCATTATCTGGTGTAATTATTTTATTCTGTTCTGCTATTATCTGTTTCTGTGTTATATTCCAAAGATTACCCTTGTCTCCGTCTGTACGGGAAATGGGGTCGTCACATTATATAGAATATAAATTGGAAGAACTGAGTGAGTTTAACTCACCTTGATTTGATTTTCTGTTGAATGCTCATTTTAAATTAAATTAAACTATCATTTAATTTAATTAAAAATTCTGATTGATTCCGATAGCGTCCAGTTTTATTCCGTAATGTTCTGCTCGAAATTATGATCTCGTTGCAACATGTTTCATTCATTTCTGTTAAGGAGATAAAGAGTTATGAGCATTTTAGTTTAAATGATCCTAATTAACTAATTAATTTCTAATTAATTATTAATCATATTCAATCAAATTAATTACGTTTTTAGTTTAGAAATAAAGGCCGCAATTCTTCTTCTGTAGAAAACACGAGCCCGACTTCTGTTATCCACTTTTTAATTACACCTGTGTAGATTAAAATTAATTAAATTAAATGGTTATCACAAATCACAATTTAGCTTAACTAAATTACTTCATAATTATATAAATTACGTTGTCAACGAGTAATCAGACCAAGGCTAGTGTTTTCTTCTATCTGTTGTCCTCGTTCCCAAATTCCAAGACTTATCGTAGCCCATGCTGCAAGTAAAATCCACGTTTTATAAACATATTATAATATAAAATTTAATTCCTAATAATGGTTAAGATTGCTAACTAGGTTTAAATAATTTGACCCGATCTGTTTTGTCTTCTTCGTCGTTTTGTTCCTCTTCGCTGCATAAAGAATCCGACTTCCTCCTTCAAATTTACCTATCTATCTTTCCCAGTCCTCATATGAAACCAGTCCCTTGATTATCTTCCCAACGCATGGCTATCCTTGACACAGTTCGCACCATTTGATTCTTGAAAGACTGGCCCGACTGTTTTGAATCACGCTCCAGTCTTCGTTCTCCACCGAAATAGTTCAAATCGAACTGCTGGCCTTCTAAAACCCTTGTCGCATCCACTAGGAGTTCACCTGCGATTGATCTGGAAGTGACAAGACGCGCGCCTCAGCCCCCTCATCCTCCGCCAGCAGTCCCACTAAGTTCGACACCCTGCTTCGCCACCAAAACCATCCCGAACCCACAGCTTTCAGGTCACCTTCCCGTCGTTCTGATGAACGAAAAATAATCCTGACCATTGGATGTAAACTATTTGGTGAGCTGAGCAAGATTTTATTTGGAATTTTTGTGAATAAGTGAATAGGTACGGAGATCATGAGTGAAGAAATTTCAATTCCCATTTAGCCGTTCCCAAAGTGTGGAGGCACAGAAGTTAACTACGCGGAACAAAGGAATTAGGTTATACGATGGGTGACCAATTTATAGGGGTAGGTTATTAGGAAGATTTTATTATTATTTAATCTTAGAGAAACTTACAGTAGAAGCTTCACGTAAAAACTGTGTCATACGACTTCTGTTCTTAACAAAAAAATGTAATCCTAGCATAAAAAAATATTCTGGACCCAATGGGACAGATTTCATCGAATTTCGACATCGTTTGTGAAAAGTCCTTTAAAAATATCGATGAAAAACAAAGCATTTAAAATTTCTTTAATTATAGAAAAAATCCAATAAATTTGAAGTCTTGACATTTTACTAAACCTTTTCCTTACGGATCCAATGAAATTTGTTTCGTTAAAATCAAAGTTCGTTTGGCTAGTCGTTTATTCATTTAAAGTTACCCCTGTCTGAATTGACAAAATAATATAATTGATTTGGGCATTTATTGCTGCCACGATCAACTTGTAAGTCTGATTGACACGAAATTGAAATCCTACATTAATTAATTAATGTGAATCCAACGATACCAGTTTCGTCGCATTCTGAGACTGTTTTCTTGGTACGCTATTTTTATACGCACCATAATGCCATTTTGGACACCAAATTACCCGGTCTCCAAAAATAACAAACTATATACCTATAATGACTCTAAACGTCGATACGAATTCAGTGGGACTGGTTTCGTGGTTTTGTTCGATCGTCTGCTCAAGTTATACCCAAATATCCTTTTATTGAATTAAATTAATTTAATTATGCGATATAGAAAATGAATGGGCATTTACGAATACCGTGGTCACATACGACATCGGTTTGCCATACA
Organism: Allium sativum; assembly: GCA_030737875.1. Classification (NCBI taxonomy): domain Eukaryota; kingdom Viridiplantae; phylum Streptophyta; class Magnoliopsida; order Asparagales; family Amaryllidaceae; genus Allium; species Allium sativum. Next base: position 331,617,698 of record CM060926.1, read on the forward strand.
ATTTAATACCATGCAAATAGTTTAATGTTACGGTTCCAATGAAACTAATTTCATCGAAAACGGAGACCATTTGCAAAATCGCTATTTTAAAGGCCAATATTTTAAATAACGATTTCCATAGCGACTATTTCAAATTTTGATTTAGCCATAACTAACAACCTATAACACGAAATCGGGATTTTTCTCTTCCATATGAAAATTATCATCAGTACGGTTCCAATGTTTCTTGTTTCACAGAAATCCAACTTATATTGAATTCTGTATGTTCAATTGAAGTTCTAAACTCCATATTACGAACTGTCGCGCCATTTCGAGCTCGTTTTATATTTATATAAATATATAACGTTCAAACTTCATTGTAATAACGAATTAAACATTAAAATCTATTATCCCAAATAAAATATTTTAAAATAATAAATTAAATTAAATATTTGACTGCCAAAAATATGGGTTGTTACATGTTGATTGTAAATTGTTTGTTATTGGATGGTAGATTGTTTGAATATAAATAATCAACAATTTAATGGAGTTGAATAAATTGGAAACCAAAAGAAATTAATTCCAACATTATCAAATGGAATGAAGCCGCATATGAATTTAAATTAATGATTAATCCATGTGTTTTCAAATGAATGATATATGTTTGATTGTGGGAATTGGTATGGTTATATTTGTTGATTAATGAAATATTACTTAAAATTCATGTATGGTTACTCATGTGTTAAACGGAGTTAAGTAAGGTGCCAAATGGCTTGAGAATTGATTTATTTGCGTAGTTTGCACGTAAGTTGAGCAAGTATGCTCAATAGCGCTCGCAAAAGGTACGCCTACACGAAAATATAAAATTTTGGTTTTTTATTGTCCGACCGTGTGAGTCGATGTATATATATTATTTGTTCCTACAATATCGCAGATGTCAGTCCGTACAAGGGAGACTCTGCCAAATTTTTCAGAAATTTAAAGTGTTAGATTTTATTTTATTTTATTTCTTTGATATTTTTGAAATTTATATTAATTACAATGAATTAGTTTTAGATTTAAAATAAAATGGATTTTAAAGTTAATGGGTTGTAACATTTTTCCTACCTTAGTAATTTCGGGGACAAAATTCATTTAAAGAGGGAAGAATGTAATGTCTCGTATTTTTGGGTTGCCAAATATTTAATTTAATTTATTATTTTAAATATTATATTTGGATTTTAATATTGAATTCGTTATTAAAACTAAGTTTAAATGTTATATTTATATATAATATAAAATGAGCTTGAAATGGCGCGGCAGTTCGTATTATTGAGTTTTGAACTTCAATTGAATATACAGAATCCGTTCTAAGCCGGATTTATGTGAAACAAGAAACGTTGGAATCTTGTTGAGTATAATTTTCATATGGAAGAGAAAAAAAAATCATATTTCGTATTATAAATTGTTAGTTATGTCCAAATCAAATTTTAAAATAGTCGTTATGGAAATCGTTATTAAAATATGACGTTTATTTAATAAATTTAATATGGTTTTATTATAATTTGAATACCGCCGTAACTCGAAATTGATGATATCAAGTTGTATAATTTATAATTAAAGGATATTTCCCGTGGGTATATATGATAATAATATTTTTTATTATTTAATTAATTTTTTTGGAATTCATATAATATTTTATTAGTATTATATATAGGTCTTTAAAATACCGATTTTGCAAACGATCGCCGTTTTTGATGAAATTAGTTTCATTGGAACCGTAACGTCAAATTATTGTACGGTAATAAATTTCATGGCAAACTAATGACGTATGTAACAATGGAAGCCATAAACGTTCATTCTTGTGTATAGCGCGCAATTAAATTTATTAATTTAATAAAATGAAGTTTTTCGTATAACTTGAGTAAATGATCGAACTAAGCCATAAAACCAATTCTGTTGAATTCGTATTGACGTTTAGAGCCAGGATGTATATATAGTTTGTTATTTTTGATGTCCAGGTAATTTGGTGTCCAAAATAGCATTATGGTGCGTATAAAACTAGAGTACCAGGAACTGTCTCAGAATGCGATGAAATTAGTGCCATTGGATTCGTATTAATTAATTATTATAAGATTTCAATTTTCATGTAAATCGGACTTACCGTTTGATCGTGGCAACGATAAACGCCTTAATCAATTATATTATTTTGGCCAATTTAGACAAAGGTAACTTTAAAGGAATAAACAACTGACCAAACAAACTCCGATTTTAACGAAATAAATTTCATTGGATTCATAAGGAAAAGGTCTAGTAGAATTTCAATGTTTCAAGTTAATTAGGTTTATTCTGTGATCAAAGGAAATTTAAACGCATGATTTTTAACCAGTGAATAAAAAAAGGATTTTCACAAACGATCTCGGAATTCGGCAAAACCTATCCCATCGTGTCCAAAATATATTTTTTAAGCTAGGGTTAGGATTTTCATCTCAATCAAATGTTGTTTAAGGTGATTTAAATCAATTACTTCACGTTGAAGTTTAAAATATAATATTATATTTATATGGTAATCCTACATATACCCCGACATCTGATAACCCTAAAATTTTGTTCTGTCTGGTCAACATAAATTTAATCGCTGCTGGTAAAACTTGCATGGCTGAGATTTCATCTCGATTTATCCTCCAAATCATCTAATTCATTTTTTTTCGTGAATAACCTTCTACAATAATGATCAGCTCGAAGAGAGCTTGATATCCACCGGTGATGATCATCATCATTGATCTATGATGGATGGAATCAGGCCGTGAAGCACCGGCGTTCGAGGGGGTGCTGCAGATGATCAGCAATGCCAAGGTTGATGGAATTCCGATCGAGCGCACGTGGATGGGGGAAGGCGCGTTGGATGGTCAAGGCGGGGATCTAACTCCAGCGATCTGGAGTTGCGGCAGTGGTCGGTTGATCAAGGTGAGCAGTTCGATTGTAGAAGAGAAGGAACGGAAGCACAGTAGTATATGTAACATCCAGGAATTTTTGACCGTTCAAATCGACAATGATCCTCAATGTCGACTTAAACAAATCAAAAATACGAATAATTATTGGGATTAAAGTAAGAAAACGAAGAAAGAAGAAAAACAATCACAAAATCTCACAACAGAAGGAAAAAATATAATAAATAAATAATAGTTCATGAAGCTGTTAAAACATGCATTTGATTATAATTTACAACAATTATTTTAGTTAACTATCATAAACATACCAATATTTGCAGCGGAATAAATAGTAATAAATACGTCTGTTGAGCTCCATCTTCATCTCCATAATGGTATCTTCAACAACTGAAAACTCAGGCTGACCCGAGCACAAATGAAAAAAAAATACTCATATCAGAATTAAAATATTCTCATATTAGTTAAATCAATTTCATGTGATGATACGAGTGCAATAATTTAAGAGATGTTATAGGAAATTCCAATCTCTTAAGGATTCGTCAAACTAGATACTATGTAATATAATATGCTATTATAATAAGGTCAATGGTTAAATATAAAATATTAAAATAATGTAAGCAGGATTATCATTATTACCCTTACAACGTTTATACCGTTGTCGTACAGTTTTCATATAACTCACCAGTATGTCGATGGATAGGGATGCACCGTGATACGACAACATTAAATCAAAATCGTAGGGGCTCGATCAGGATAAATTTGTACAAGGCATCGAGGCAATACCCATCAGTAGTTATTCTACTGAAGTGCAGACCCAAGCCGGTGGTAACGCATAGCCGCGGCTATCGCCCACCTTAGACAATGCTCCCAAAATAAAAAGGCACCAATCAATCACAAAGTAATATATATGGTATCGAAGAAGCATGTCTACTAAGAGGAGCTAGCTCACATTAACCTGGGTATGGCTCCTGTTATAGTCATTTTAATTATGACCCGAAGGTCAAGGTTATCCATCATCGTTCTCTTACTTCAAATCCAGTAATCGCCTCCAAATCCATCCTACTTCCTTTTGGAACTCCACTACATAAACAGTTGTTAAAGTGGTTTTTGATATTGGCAGAGAGTATGACAATATCCGATCTCAGTCTCTTTAACAACCAAATGTTTACATTTTTCACATCGGTCAATTCTTTTACATTTCAAAGGGGTTCGTACTTCATATCAAAATATCATATTTTCATAAAAATCATTTCAATATTCAAGAGAGAATATTATTTAACATAAAATCTACTTTTAAACTAATTTAAAATCTTGAAACAATTCCAACTTTAAAATAAATTAAAATAGTTAGAAATGTTTTTTTTAATAGTTTAAATATATGATATAAATATTTTGAAAATAAATAATTTGTATTTAAAATAGAATTTCAGATTTAGTAAAATCTAAAGGTAAAATATTAAAATAGTTTATAAAATAAATAGTTAAATATTAAAATAGTTATAAGGTAAACAATTTATAAAGAAAATTATAATTATAAAAATAAAATGGTTTATAAAATGGTTTAGAAATATTACAGTAGGAATTAGAATCATGTCTTCAAAATTTTAATCAAACAGGAAATCATATTTCAGTTTCAAATCAGTTCAACTAAATTTCGATTCTTAATTTAAAAGGATTTGACTTCCCATTTATTTCAATTCAATACAACAGTTTGATTTCAAACAATTCGATTTAATAATTACATTTCAATTATAAATCTTGATCTTTGTATTATTCGTTTATAAAAAAACTCAAGTTTATCATTTCGATATATATATATTTTAATCCCAATAAAGGTCATAGGTGTTTATCATTTCGACCTACGTTCTTAATTCATTTTAATAATTAATCCCGGTTTTATTTGATGCCCACAAATTCTAGGGTAAAAGTTGGGATTAATCAGCAAAAATTAATAACATATATAAACAATGTCGATAACAAGATGGATTTACATATTAACACATTAAATATATAAATTCAAGGCATACACCAAAATCAACACATCTAAACAATTCAATAATATTAGTTACTACTCATCAGGTATGAGGTTCTTTTTTTTAATTATTAAAACTAGAAATTAATCTATAACAGTATGACTCATAAAATAGTTAAATTAAATTATACAGTCTATGCAGATTTAACATAAATATGCAATTTAAAAAATCAAACAGCAACAATACAATCATATCATGACATGAGTTTAATTTAACTAACAATCAAATATTTTAGTTAGATGTGAGTGGGATTAATCACTCACCTCTGGTTCTGAACGAGATTGAAACCCGAATTTTAGCCCAAAACCAGCGGTCTCGGAATCAGTTCAAATCAGCGGCCTCGCGAAGAGCATGACGATACGATCCCAACACAATTTATTTCGTCCAAAACCGACCTTGTAACAGAAAGTTATGAACGTTTAAATATATGGATTTTAAATTATATAAAATAATTCAATTAATTCCCTCACCCAACTAGGATCTGCCATGTCAGCATCAGAAGGGAGTCGCTCCTTCCCGGAATGATCATCTTCTTCGTGAATTACTAACCTAAAACTGCTCTTCCTCTTGACAACACGCAAGCCAAATCAATCCACCAGCACCTGATCCAACATCATCACCAAGCGCCATCCTCGACTCACCCAACGCCCAAACTCCGGCACCCCACGGTGAACGCTAGCACCCCCAAAAACCCTCGAACCGTGCTGCCTTAAATGGAAACTTATGGCGAATCGTGACAAAATCATCATCCAATAACTGTATGGATCGAAAGATCTCTCGTAGCTATATCGATCTTCAACTTTCGCTTTGGAATTTCTTGATTTCATCACGTGGATTGGAAGAAATTAACGATTAAATTTTTGAACAACCATGGCCATGAAAATAAAGATGGCGACTCGGAATAAACTAGGGTTTCGGATTAATATTTTATTATTTAATTCTCCTTTTTCATGTACTAAAGCAAAATTTTGGACTGAGTCCAAATCAGGCCCGCTTACTGTTTAACAATAGGTTTTGACGTCTTTTGAACGTATTGAAATAGGTTTCAATGCCCAATTCCAAAGTCTATAGCAATTTATTTTAAAACTAAACTATTTAACAAATTTCAACATGATTTAATTTATTACAATCAAACTATAACTCTATTGGCAATGAAATTTTAGATCTGACAATAAATTACAACTATGGATCAAATAAAATTAATTTCACCAAATTATAAAATTGTTTGCAAAATGTAAACTTCACATATTTATAAATAAAATATTCAAATTTAACTTTAAAATTTGAATTCAATAGTTAAAAAATCTCTAATAAAATCAAAAATAGAATTCAAATAAATTTCGTGAATATAATTTCTTTTTATATGAATTCCATATTGATTATCAAAATACTTCAGATTTTGTATTTCAATTATAAATTCATAAATCAAAATATTTCAAATTTTATAAGTTTCAAATATCATTATAAATCAAGATAAACAAATTAAAAAATTTATATTAAAATAATTTTGTTCAAAAACACACTAAATTTAATAACCCAGATTATCGCAAAATCTTGGGATGTTACAGTATACGACGAAGTAAACAAAATCTGATTGGCCGAGTTTATTTCCAAACGAAATTAGTAAAACTAAACATAATTTATATTAGTTAACTATCATTTAAAAGTTAATTAATCAAGTTTTGGAAATGCACTTTTTTCTTTCAAACGAGCGGTACAGGAAGACTGTGAAGCAAATGGACAGTGCAACCATTAGTTTTAAATGTAATTAGTGTTAAGCTTCATTTTAATTAAATAAATTATTAATTTACTTAAAAACTTTAAACTAATAAGTTAATTAGGAATTATTTAATCTAATTATTTAACCGTAATACCCTTCTGTATGCAGTTCGAACAGGTGCTGAATGTTATAGCGTGTCTAGGAGAGAAACAAATTGTGATCAGCCTAATTTACAATATCAACGTAATTAATTAGTTTTATAATTAAATTGAAAAATTATTATATTTAATTAAATCGTTTAACTTAAATAATTATACATTATTCATATAGCATTAGAATGGGGTAAAACAAGAGACATTGGGCTCATCTCAACGAGTAGAACATTATGGTACTAATATGGACATTGCAGGAGATAGCTAAAATTTACAATTAAATTAAACGGCTGCTCAATTTAATTGTAACCAAACCGTTGCAGCGATAAATCAAGGTGATTTAAACTCACTCAGTTCTTCCTACTTATATTTTATATAAGTCGGGTTTTTATTTCTGTGTGCTATGGCTGCTAATGGTTGATTGTTTGTCATATATATATATATATATATATATATATATCCACTGAACCAATGAAATTAAATGTTATTTAATTTCAGTGAAAACCCAAATCGTTATTTAACGATTGGATCCAATGGAGGTAACTTACCTTGTTGGTCACGTTTATAAAATAGACGTGTTAAATTGTTTGTTAATTGAGTGATGTTAAATAATTGTTATTTACTATTATTGAAATTGAATTGAATGATATTATTTGAAATAATCTATGGGAATACAGGGAAGAACAGGTTGGAGGGATATAACGGGATTCTCAAATATATTTCATGTTACTTATTTTCACATTATCATGATATGAACTATTCTGATTGAATGATTGATCTGATTGTGGACCATTGACCTGAAATCCAACATTTTTTTGGTTTAAACCAATAGGTGGTATCGGTTGGGTAATTGGCAGTAAATGGCCTAAAAATGAATCGTTTTATTTGTATTGATTTACCGTCAGGTGAATCGATAGAAATGAAGTTATAAATTTTATTTTATAACTGGAGATAGGTTTTGAAATATATTATTTTGAATAAAATTTATTAAAAGGAAATAAGTATTTCTTATTTATTATTCAAATTTGTAAGTGATTATTAAATGATTTTATAAAGCAAATTATGATATTAATCAGATTTGTAAATGAAAGAGTAGAAATTAACCTAACGGGATAGATTTTATTTATTGTTTTAAGAAACAAATAAATGGAATTATTTAAATTAATTAATTTATAGAAAGGACTGTAATTGGAATTGGTTAACGAATTAACCATGGTTTGAGCGGATTAAGCCAACTAAATTAATTGGAATTGGGTATTTGATTAATTTACTTTTATTGATCTAATGATATAATTTCACAAAAATTAGTGTTAATTTTAATAAGATTTTAAAAAGAAATTTACTATTTATTTAGTTAATAAAATAAATTAACTACTTCTACAATAGTTAATGATTGAAGTAAATTATTATTTTAATTAATAATAATTTAAGAGATTACTTTTTAATTGGAATTCAGTGAAGTTGAAATGGAATCTAATTGTATTGTGAAAGGAGCTTATGAACGATTTTATATTAAAACCCGAGCTTTTATAACGAAGTTATAAAAGGAAATTTTAAGTGACAGCTTAAATTAATGTTGACTTAATGTTTGAATTAAGAAAAAAGAAATTGAGAACAAAAGGGTTTTTCTTAAACCATAATTATATAAATGATGTTTATACAAAGAGATGAGATGTTAAATCGTTAATTCTAAATTAACGTTACTTAATAATGGAATTAAGTATAACTGGGATATTGAAATAAGAATTTCAAAGTGGGAAATGGTTGAATGGATTAGAAAAAGAGGGTGTTAAAATTGAATTTAGTAAAGGAGTGAGTAATAGGGTTTTGGAACAAAAATATGAGTTATTAAACGAATTGTTTAAAGAAGTAGAAGGGAAAGTGATATTTTAGTAAATCATTTCTTAACCAATGAATTAAGAAATAATAGTTATATTCGAGAAAGGGATTTCCAAAAGTAAGAAGGTTTTATAAAATCGTATTTTAAATAAAATAATTAAATGAGATTTGTTTTTGGTATTAAAATGAAATATGGGTTTTAATTACAATTCATATCAATCTTAAGATAAGAATGTTGTTGATCAAGGTCTAACAGGTAATTAAATACCCTAACTTGAACGACTTCGGCATTATCTAAGGATGGTAATGGGAAAGAGGTTAAAAATAATTTATTACTTCCGTATGTGAAATAATAATGCAATGGTAATCGCAAAGATTTGAGAATATTTATACTGAGATTTCCAAAGTAATGGAAATAGGAATATTTGAGAATATACATGTATATTTATATATATAATGATATTTCCAAATGTAAAAGGAAATAAAAAGGTTAAGTTTATAGAATGAGTTTATTCGATGAATAGAAATTGGATATTGTTTTTAATTAACAAAGTTTTAAGTGAAATTTGTTAAAACCAAGGTTGGGAATATATATATGATTTAATTATAATGTATTTGAAATAGTTTTGTGAATACTCTTTAAAATTAGAAGTAAATATCGTGTTAAAAATATTGAGAAATTTAGAAGGTTAAATTAACTATTCGTTAATTATTTTTAATTAAAAGGCCAAATAATGTCGAGTACTGAATCAATGAACTCATTTTATTCCTATGATTATTTATTTAATAGTTAAATAATCGACTATCAAATCTGGCCCATACGATTGTTAGTGCGGAAAGACCGGGATCGAATGTATATTCGAAAACCATTCCAAACCAACAAATACATGAAGATGCTGATTCGAGATGGAGAAATTGCAGACCATGGATCTTCATTAAACGGAAGAACTACTAATAATCTCTGGGATTGCAACGCAGAGATAAATTGTGGTTCTGTCGTGGTTGAAATCTTCGGATTGCAAGGACTACTCGCTACTGATCTATAGCGTGATGCCTAAGATGTGGTAGGAGGTTGGCTTCGGTTCATCCTATTCTTGGATGATTTACATGGACGAATGTCTGACAGAGTATTTCCAAAGAGATCACGTAAGCTGATTTCTTCAAACGTACCAAGTTTGTGACGGCCCGCCCCGCACCAGCCGGCTAGCACGGAACGGTCGCCAAAGAAAGGAAAGAAGAGAATGAACTAACCGAAAACCTATAGAATGTCTCACAGCGCATGGAACAAAATATAATAATAATATACTTGACATAAAACAGGCGAGACAGTGCATAAGCTGATAACTAAAACCAACATCAACATCATCATCAGAGTAGCGAAAATCCAAATATAGCTTATTACAACTTTCCAAATTACTGTCTCTAAACAAAAGAAAGAAAGGGTGCACTACTAATGCCCAAAGTAGTGACCAGCAGCGACATAGGGAGAATATCTATCTATATATCATATATGGAAGCCTCCTGCTCATCTCCAGTATAGCTACTCATGCTTCACCAGCTAAACTTTCTCTAGCCTGCTCGTGAGAGCACCTAGAGTTATAAGAAGAGACATAAAACTCTAGGTAAGACAAAATATGGTATGGGCGATAAGCAGTAAAACAGAATAATAACAGGTATAGTAAACCATACCTAAACTTGGACCTGCAACTAAAGAGTTAGCACTACATACCGTACAATACTCTAAGGTGCCATTAAACAGATGGTGTAAAGATAACGGAGGAGAGGGTGTGCATGTCATAATGAAGGCAAACAACCAAACATAGCAACCATCCTCACATCTCTCACTCAGTGCGTAAAGCATACGATATCCACCACTTTGATCACTAGACTCATCGGGGTAATGACGGAGTTCGACTTGTACAACTACTGCTACCACCAAGCTTATCGTATGGGATCATGACCAAAACTTTTCAAATGACCCCACTTCATCGGTCTATAGCCCACTAGTCGTACCTAGGCAACTGTGGCCCTGAATCCGTCCACGTACCTCCCATACATAGTGATCCAAAGTCCTAGACATCGACAACCCCTTAGCGTACGTTCCGCAGCAAAGTCCAATCATGAAGTTAACTCATTGGTTCCCAACTGGATCCTGAGTACAAACTTCCCACTTGGACTACCTTTTGCATCTCGGGTTTAGGTCGAATTGGAGCTGGTCTTCAGAAGAAGTCATCACGATGAAGCAGTCCAAAGCCCAACACCGGTTCGGTTCGGCCATCTGGTTCGGTTCGGGCATATAGAAGCTTTAGGTCGAAATACTTCAACTCAATGATTCAACGCTCCGGTTCGGTTAGGTCTTTCAAGGTGTGGTCCGATTTGGTTCTCCCCCTTCTGCCTCAGTTCGATACTCCTCAAATAGTTCGATACCCTGAAGCGGTTCGGTTCGGATGTGCTTCCTCGTATCTCCAAATCCGTTCCGGTCTTCCCCTCTTAGCTCCGACCCGATCCCCTTTTGGTCTCTCCGATCCGATCCCCTGCCAAACTCACACTCTAAGAAAATGGTCTTCCTTCTCGCCAAGCCCCTTATGCTAAGTTCTAATCTGAATCAAGTCCACTTACCCTGTTCTCTGAGACGACCCGAAATCCCGTTCATACGGAGACAAGGGTTATCTTTGGAATATAACACAAAAACAGATAATAGCAGAACAGAATTAAATAAATACACCATATAATGAACAATAGAATATACTGGATAAAAGTAATCATCAGAGTTACACAGTATACAGGATCTTACTTAGTACAAATACAGTTCAGCTATACATAAATGTCTACAGCGGAAAAACAAACAAAATATGTATAATAGGAGATGAACAGCATAAAAAGAGATAAATGATAGAATCCATCTTCATCTCCAGCTATCCAGAAAGAACCAGCTAAACCTGAATACAAGGCTGCCCGTGTAGAAAAAGGGGCACCCGAGTTTGAAAGTGAAACAAACTACGAGTCAGTCATGGGACTGGTATGAGAAATCCATTCAACACATATATAATATGGCTAATCACAAGACCACGCCACTTTCGTGGAACGGGTTTACTCCATTGGATTGCCAGTGCTTTCAAACAAATATTTCTTCTAAACATCGCTATGCTTTTTATAAAAATGAAGCCGTTATAAGACTCAGTTCCCATCACACAATGCAACGCAAACCGGAGGATAGAGTTTTTACCTTATAATGGCCAAAATATGCTTGATACGAATAAAACAAAGGTATTTGATATTATTGATAGTGTTTATATGTTTCAAAAACAATTTGAATCATAACTATCAATCATAGACGGCATTAATGCCCCATACCACTATGTCGCCATATATAGGCATACAATCAAATTCGCACGATGTCGTATTTGGAAATTGGATTTCCGTCCTGAACCAAGGCTAAGGATAGTCCTTACCGACTTCAAGACAATCTAGCCCATGTCTCCGGAACAGCCGCAACTGCCCCTTGGAGCGACAGGGCCAGTCCACACGGAGTGGATTATAGTGCCTGAACAATACGTTTCTCCGCCCTTTGGGGCGTAAATGAGCCAACGAATGACTCCATCGGACCCGGATCGTCCGATCAAACCGAGGCGCCTCGCAACAGCAACAACCACATAGGTGAAAAGTATATAAATGTCAGGGCTGGTAGGTCACTGACACCACCCTAGCTAGAAAGAAACGCATAACCTTCCTGAGGTCCTTCTCCCATTTCTGGTTCATACCGGGGTGTGAGGCTCGCGATTTTACGTTATACACAATGCTACGCCACACAGGCGGTGCTTTGATCATCACCACAAGACTTTTCTTTTCAACAGAAGTCCTGGTCACTGCATCTTAGCATGCCACACCGGCAATTCCTGCCATGCGACTGATGTCCATCGATATACAACCTCTGAGCTCGTGCGTTTCAGAGAAGGGCGTTAAGAAAAAGAATAAATTCTCCGCCGCCAAACAGATGTATATTTAATAGAGATCAATTAACACAGAAGAAAATCCAATGTCTGACACACAATCCATTTACAAGTCCGTTCTGGGTCTGAACGAAACCGGAGGCACTAAATACCTCGCAAACCCATCGATCACCACGTACGTCTGGACGATCACCACTCATTATCCATATTTCGGGATGCCTCCCAATCAGGACCTCGGTTACCATCCAAACGAGGTAAAGATCTCTGGTCTTCGATCATCGTCTTCATCTTCGACTTTCAATCGTCGGTCAATTATTTGAAATGAGAATTAACTCAGCCTTTTCAAATAGTTCACGAATATTTAGAATTTCAAATCAATTTATTTCAATGGTTAAATTATTTGACAAAACTAATCTTGTTCTTTAATGTAATTTTCACACCAAACACATTCAACCATCAAAAGCCACATAAATCGAGCAAATTCAGTTTATTTCCATTCCATATCGCTTATGGTATTTTATAACTATTTATCGCTATTTTTATTTATTTTAAAATAGCTAATTTATTCAAAACGACGCTACGGGCCATAAAGCGGCCGTGGCGCTGTTTTTCTTCAGATTTGATTTACACATATCTGAAAATCTAACCGTTGGATCTTCACAAAATTTACATCATTAGAAAGGTCTTTTCAAAATGAATCCAACGGTTCCAGTTTCGGGAAATTCCGACGGTCGGATCTCCCGGTACAATCGTTTGCAGTTTCGATTTCAAAATACGAACTGCAGCGTCGTTATTCGATTAAATATAATTATATTTATATATATATAAATGTATAATCGTTTCTGGGGCTGTTTTTCTTCAGATTTGAATTAAACATTCCAGACAATCCAGCCGTTGGATTTTTACAAGGTTGGTGCCGTTGGAAAGATATTTCCAAGGCGAACCCGACGGTTGTGGTTTCGAGAAAATCCAATGGTCGGATTCCCCGTACTAGTTGTTTGAAATCACGGTTTCAAAATGCGAACTGCACGGCCACGTTTCGTTTTAATTTTATTTATATTTATATAATTATATAAATATAGTTCATCCAACAATTTCAATATCGTTTTCACTTCAAATATTTCACTAATGCCTTAAAATTTTGGAAAATTTCGCCATAATCTCCCCTGCACCGGGAGCATCGGGAAATCGCAAATAGCTTTCCCGGTCCTTCTAATCTCAAAAAGAAAAAGAAAAAGCCAAGCGGCTAGCCAACAGGCTCATAAAATCATCACCCAAACAAAACAGTAAATGTGTACCTATTTGTCGGACATAAAATTTTATTCCTCTTCTCTAGCCCCTTTGCTATAACCTGTTCAATGAATATGCATGTACATATATATACAGTTCTTATCATTTATCATTTTCTATTCAACTTCATATTTGATTTCTATTTGGTTTAAAAACACCATTCATTCGAATGTTACATACATAGGTACAAATCATATCATTAGCTAATTAATGAATATTTCAACTCATATTTTTTTTTTTTGAACAAGTGGCTATTTTTAACACTTCACATTTCAACGATTTATGCATATAATAAAAATGTGATTTTTATTGTAAAACAACTCATTTCAAAACACTATTATTTTATATATTTCATATTGTTGATAAAAATAGGATTTTTCTTATAAAACAATTTCTTTCAAAACGAGATTATTTTACACAGTTCATATAGTCGATAAAAGGTGATTTTTATTATCAAACAATTTATTTCAAAATATGAATACCATTCAACACATGAATCTCAAATCAACGAATGAATATCGATTCAACACATGAAGGTTTTCTATAGTTTCTATATATAGATAGAAATGTGATTTTTATATTTAAAACGCGAATACCATTCAACACATGAATTTCTAATCAACGAATGAATATCAATTCAACACATGAAGGTTTTCTATTCAATGAATAAATATAGTTTAAGCAAATGAAAATAATTCAAACACACGAATATTATGCAAAATTTCGGCAGCATAACGGCAGGGTAGTTAAAACCGGGACCGTCCCTAGTACGGCTCCTCGCTCTACCTTAAAACCTCACGGTTTTTGACAATGGGGATCATGCATCTAATTCGCACGCAGGCGGCATGTATATATATATATTTATTTCATTTACACAAACTAATCCTATGTGGTTTCAACCAAATATTTTTCAACCACAAACGGGTATTTTTCAACCTCAATCAATCAATATCAACCATAAACAATCCCAAGCAACCATTCGCTATCAATCAATTTTCGCCCAATTTCAACCAATAAATATCGTCCATGGTTTGTGGACGAGGGGCGTGTATATATATATATATATATATATATTATATATATATAGCAATTCACTTTTATTTCAACACATATATATATATATATATATATATATATATATATATAGAGAAAAAGAAATTGAAGAGTGAGAAATTCTCACCGATTAGCTAATTCAATCCCACGACTCTTCTTTGCATAAATCTTCACCGTTCTCGCCTTTTGTCGCTTTCGTTGCCCGTATTCACTACATATGTAAAGATCGAATTTTTACTTCGTTATTCAATATATAAAAATCGAATTTTTCTTCGCTATTCAATATATAAAAATCGAATTTTTCTTCGCTATTCAATATATAAAAATCCATAATTTTACTTTCACGTTATATGGATAAAATTCTATTTTTATCCCGCTATCCTTCATATAAAGATTTCGCCTTTTCAAATATAAAGATTTCGCCTTTTCTAATATGAAGTTTTCGCCTTTATAAAAATAAATATTTCGCCTTAATATATTATAAAAATTATATTGTCCTTCCTTCTAAAAACCATATTTTTAATTCACTACCTAAGTAAAAATCACGCCTTTCTCCATTTAAAGATATCGTCTTTCTTTCTTTAAAAATCTAATTTTTTCTATTTTTAAAAATCAAGTCTTTTCTATTTTTAAAAATCAAGTCCTTTCTATTTTTAAAAAAATCAAGTCTTTTCTATTTTTAAAAAATCAAGTCTTTTCTATTTTTAAAAAATCAAGTCTTTTCTATTTTTAAAAATCAAGTCCTTTCTATTTTTTAAAAAATCAAGTCTTTACTGATTTAAAAATCAAATCTTTATTGATTTAAAAATCAAATCTTTACTTAATTAAAAGTCTTTTCTTTACATGAAGAAAATTTTTAAATACTGTAAAAACTGATCTTTTTAATACTGTAATTATATTCTTTTCTCCTTTACATTTTCTGATTTTAAACAAAAATATATATAAATGAAAGAAGAATAGAAAAGAAAAACTTCTACCTTAATTAAAATGAGCTAATCCTCCTTTCACGCTCCAGGTAGAGAAACAAACCACCCTCGAAACGATTAACACCACTGCGCACAAGCCCCAAGGCACCGGCCTCCAATCTAACACCTCGTCGACGTCTGATGGGGGCTAGCAACCGGAGATGGCCTACGAACGGCGGCCAGTGGTGCGCGGCCTCCAGGCTTTCAAGGGGGTTCCTTTGCTGGTCGGAGATGAAGGCCAGAGGGGCAGAGGTCGATTGGGCAGAGGCGACGAGAGGGGCGCGATCGGTTTGGGCCGATGACGATGGGAATCGGGGTCTCGATTTGAAGGTGTCGGGTTTTTTTTTCTTTTCTGTTGAACGTATCAATGAATAAGGGGGGGGGGGCAGAGCGGTTTTAAGGGGGAAAAGGGTTGACCCCCTTTTTTTATTTTAATTTTAATTTTTATTCACATAAAGTAACTTTTCCTATTGACCTCGAAACAAGGCCCACCGCCTGTCATCTATAGCTAATTACCCCCATTCCGAACACAATGGGATATGCTTCGCAAGCTGATTCGACCATTTCGATCAGTTTCCGTTAAAATCAACATATAGCTCTATATATTGAATTTGAACGCGCATTTCAATTTACCGGGGTCACATACTAATTAGAAAAATTCTCGAAAAATATTTTCTAGCATCGTATTGACGATATGGTCCTAACAAAACTAGTTTCGTCAAATTCTGAAACCGTTTGAAAAATGGCCAATTTCCAGTCGATTAAAATCAACTAAAACCGGTCAAACGCGTTTTCCTTTGCCACGCTCACATACTGATTCGAAAAATTATGAAATTTGAAACCTAGCAATAATTTGACATCACGGATCCAACAAAAGTGGTTTCGTCGAAATCCGAGGTCGTTTGCAAAATGTCCATTTTTAAGGGCCTGAATTCTATAGCGACTATCCAGAATTTTCAACTGGACATATCTTTTGATTCCCGCTATGAAATTTCGATTGGTCAGATTCGTTAGAAAGATATCATCAAATAAATCCTAATGTTTTTGGTTTCACTAAAATCCGGATTGTTTTGCACCCGGTACAGTCCGACAAAGTTTGAATCCAATTTTTGAAACTGCAGCGCCATTTCAGGCCTTGTTTATAATTATAATTAATTATATTCGTTTTCAATTGTCGATTCAAACTCAGTTTTCATCGCCATTATTTAAAATATTTATTTTAAATATTTAAAATCCATTATTTTAGCCAATTTAAAATTTTTAAATTGGTTCAGATTTTCTGGGTCGTTACAATCTCCCCCACTTAAAACTTTTCGTCCCCGAAAAGAAACAAAGTCGAAAGTGGTTTGATAAATCTACAATCACACAACACAACAACCAATCCAATTGTTTTTAACCTTCAAAAATATACTAATCAAATCCTATACCCCTTAAAAAATCATTCAGACTATATAATTAAAAGTGCACATCTATGAAAAGAAAATAACAATAAAGTAGAGAATTGAATGGTAGTGCAAAGTAGGGTAAATGTACCTTGCACCGGAGTCAATCAGAGATATCTACTCGGCATCTAGGATAAGCTTTCTGAATGCTCTCCTCCGTTTCCCAAGTACAATCTCGCGGATCTCCACTCCATTGCACTTTGACTAAGCGAACCTTCTTGTTCCTCAGCTCTTTGGTTTCTTTGCCTATTATCTTTAGCGGCTCTCTTCTCACAGCTAGTTCTGGGGTTATTTCAATGTAATGTTGAGCTGCTTCTTCCACGATCAAGTCTAGATCATGAACGTGCTTTCGAAGTTGAGATATGTGAAATACAACATGAATTTCAGGCAACCAATTAGGCAGTTTGACGCTATAAGCGAGAGTTCCGATCCGTTCCAGAATAGGAAACGGACCAATAAATTTGGGCGCTAACTTTCCAGTTTTACCGAACCGGATAACTCCTCTCATCGGCGATACCTTCAAATACACATAGTCGCCAACTTCAAAGGATATATCTCTTCTTCTTCTATCGGCATAGCTCTTTTGTCGGCTTTGAGCGGCGAGTAGTCGCTTCTTAATAAAATCGACTTTGTCGGCAGCTTCGCGAATCATATCAGGCCCTAACACAAGTCTATTTCCAGGCTCAACCCAACAAGCAGGAGATCGGCACGGTCTACCGTACAATGCTTCGAATGGCGACATTGTCAGACTCGCCTGGTAGCTGTTGTTAAAAGAGAATTCAGCCAAATGCAGATTGTCTTCCCAGGATCCACCGAAATATATAACACAAGCCCGCAACAGATCTTCTAAAATGCGATTCACCCTCTCAGTCTGACCGTCTGTCTGAGGATGATAAGCGGTGCTCAAGTTTAACTTCGTTCCTAGCTCGACTTGAAATGCTTCCCAGAATTTGCTAGTGAATATTGTATCTCTATCACTGACTATACTGAGCGGCACTCTATGTAGTCTAACTATTTCCCTGAAGTAAATCTGCGCCAGACTCTGAGAAGTTTTGTTTGATCTGACAGGTATAAAATGGGCGTTCTTCGTGAAGCGATCTACGATCACCCAAATACTGTCATTTCCTTTCCTGGTTTTGGGCAAACCATCAATGAAATCCATGGAGATATGCTCCCATTTCCAACCCGGAACTTCTAGCGGTTGTAATAATCCAGCCAATTTCTGTTGGTCGCTTTTGACTAGCTGGCAAGTAGGGCATCGGCTAACGTATATTGAAACGTCTCTTTTCATAGCCTTCCACCAGAATGTTCTTTTGAGATCGTTATACATTTTGGCCACGCCAGGATGGATACTCAGCTTGGACTTGTGACACTCGTCTAACACTTCCCTTTTTAACTCTGGGACGTCGGGAACACAAATCCTTCCTTTCAATCTCAAGGTCTCGTCGTTATCTATTTGAAAACACGACGGTTCGCCTTTCTGAATCCTTTTGATCATATCTTTAATAAAGTTATCCTCCTTCTGAAGAATAGATATTTTGTCAATCAAGGAAGTCGTGATAATAAAGCTGGCGATCATTACATTCTTTCGGCTCAGCGCATAGGCCACGACATTGGCTTTTCCTGGAGTATATATAATTTCAAAGTCATATGCTGCAAGAAACTCCAGCCAACGTTGCTGCCTCAAGTTCAAGTCCTTCTGAGTGAACAGATACTTTAACGACTGGTGATCTGTAAATAGTTCAAATCTCTCGCCCAGAAGATAGTGTCTCCAGATCTTCAAAGAGAATATGA
This sequence comes from Allium sativum, assembly GCA_030737875.1. Lineage (NCBI taxonomy): Eukaryota > Viridiplantae > Streptophyta > Magnoliopsida > Asparagales > Amaryllidaceae > Allium > Allium sativum. The sequence continues at coordinate 331,636,845 of CM060926.1, forward strand.
TAGCCAATAACTCAAGATCATGAGTTACATAGTTTTTCTCGTGCGGTTTCAGTTGACGGCTATCATAAGCAATCACTTGGCCTCTTTGCATTAACACTGCGCCAAGGCCTTCTCTAGAAGCATCAGTCCAGACTTTCAAATCCTGGTTGCCATCGATGATGGTTAACACTGGAGCAGTTGTTAATCTCAACTTTAGCTCTTCGAAAGCCTCCTCACATTCTGGAGTCCATTTGAATTTAGAGTGCTTCTTTGTAAGCTTCGTTAAGTGACCTGATATCTTCGAAAAGTCTTTAACGAATTTCCGGTAATAACTAGCCAATCCGAGAAAACTGCGGACTTCAGTGGGAGTACTGGGCTGTTTCCAATTCTGAATGGCCGTGATTTTGCTTGGATCCACAGCGATTCCTTCTTTCGATACGACGTGGCCTAGAAATTTTACTTCATCTTTCCAGAAGATACATTTGGAAAATTTGGCTTTCAACACATTCCGTCTGAGAATTTCTAATACTTGTTCCAAATGTTTTTCATGTTCGGCTTTCGATTTAGAGAAGATTAGAATATCATCAATAAAAACCAGAACAAATTTATTCAAAACTCCTCTGAACACTCTGTTCATTAGATCGACGAAATAAGCTGGACCGTTACATAAACCGAACGGCATTACTAACCACTCGTAGAATAAGTCGGGGCCCCTGAATGCTGTCATTGGAACACACTCTTCGGCAATTCGAAGTTGATGGAAGCCTGTAGCAAGGTCCATTCTTGAAAATACTTGTGCTCCATTTAATCGATCCAATAAATCATCAATCCGCGGCAATGGATATTTGTTCTTTATTGTCTGTTTGTTCAGATCACGATAATCCACACATAGACGTAGAGTACCGTCAGATTTCGGGACAAATACCACTGCTGCTCCCCAATCAGAGAAAATAGGCCTGATCAGACCTTTCCATACTAGCTGTCGTGTTTGATTGTCTAACTCCTCTTTCTCTTTCAACGACATTCTTCGAATAGCGTGAACAACCGGCCTTGCATTGGGAATCAAAGAAATCTTGAAATCTATTTCTCTCTGCGGAGGTAAGCGAACAACTTCTTCGAACACATCTGCATAATTCTTGATGACAGGAATATCTTTCACTAGATCAGGAATATTCTCAGTAACTTCAGGGATATTTTCTATTTGGGTTGGAGAAACATTCAAAGCTGCCCAGAAGTCTTTTCTATTTGAAGTCGGGCCTTCGCATGGTATGGTTATATAATTCCCCGATTGTGCCTTCGCCTTAACAACTCTCTCGGCGCATTTAACCTCAGCTTCATATTTGGTCAGCCAATCCAATCCGAGAATAAGATCGAATTCATTAAAATTCATGATGATAGAGATAATAGGGAATTTATAGCAGGAAAAGGAGACAGGTACTGCACAAATCCAACTGAGATCAATTGAACCCCCAACCGGATTCTGGACAGTCATTGGTTCCTTGAGCTTCCTCAAGTTCAAATCTAGTTTCTTGACTGCACTCTTTGCAATGAAGCTCCGTGACGCGCCTGTGTCAAATAGTACCTTAACTGGAATGTTTTTGACATTGAGCGTGCCTTCTAAAACATCAGACCTTCCCTGACTATCTGAGGGTGCTGAGGTTTCTTCTACTTCATTTACCTGAGCCTCCTTGGTTGCCCTTAAAAGCCGGCAATCCTGCTTTATATGCCTGAACCGATGGCAAATGCTGCATTCTCTGGTCTCTTGCAACTTGTTCTTTGACTTCGGTTCACTCTTCTTTAGTTTCTTTAAAGATCTGCATTTTCCTTGCAAATGCCCTTGCTTATGGCAGTTATTGCACACGGCGGTCGTTACCAGTTCTTTTCCTGGTCTGGCCCTTTTCCGATTTACTTTGGGCTCCTTACCGACCTCAGACATGGTACTGGGCTCAGGACAATCAGTTTCTGATTCAACCTTATCGCTAGAACTGACTTCCTCATCGTACTGTAACATACCTTTCTTGTCTAGATCTTCGTATTGATAAGCCATATAAATCATTTCTGAGAAAGGAAGTTTCACATTCCTCATCACACTGTTCTGATATTTTCTTTGCAGGCCATAAATAAATCTCATATTCTTCCTCTTTGGATCTCGAATCAGATGAGGGGCAAAGTGAGCAAGTTCATTGAATTTCTTATGATATTCTGGGATGGTCATATCACCTTGTATCAAATACGAAAATTCATCACATAATCGCTCGGTTGCTTCGGGAGGAGTAAATCTTTCTAAGAAAATCACTTTGAATCTGTCCCAGGTGATATCACCTTCTGGATTATTTTTAATAATTGAATCCCACCAAAACAAAGCTTCTTCTTTGAGTGCCCAAGACGCCAGTAATCTTTTCTGATCATCTCTCAGCTTTAAACCCTCAAAGATTTTCTCTGCAGAACGAATCCAAGCTTGTGTTTCCATAATGGACTCCTTCCCTAAGAATGGCGATCAACCAAGATTTCGAAATCTCTTGAATAGAACTTCTATATCGGATTCTGGCTGTGGGAGCACAACTGGCTCATTGGTTGGTCGAGCCATACGATCAATTCTTCTGTTCCTGTCACTCATTTTCTAGTTCGTCTGAAATTAGCAGACAAAGTTTCAGGTCACAGAAAAGATATTTTCAAACATAGAAACATATACTTCAAGTGTAAATGGGTCTATCGAGGTGAAATTTCATTCTGCTTTACTCATACTAGGATATTACTGATCCTATCTGTATAGAGTTACCCGTCCTAGAACACTACTGGTTCTATTTCTGACGAGTTTGTTCATATGTTATATTCCAGAACTAAGCTTAACCAAAGCTCTGATACCACGTTGAGACGACCCGAAATCCCGTTCATACGGAGACAAGGGTTATCTTTGGAATATAACACAGAAACAGATAATAGCAGAACAGAATTAAATAAATACACCATATAATGAACAATAGAATATACTGGATAAAAGTAATCATCAGAGTTACACAGTATACAAGATCTTACTTAGTACAAATACAGTTCAGCTATACATAAATGTCTACAGCGGAAAAACAAACAAAATATGTATAATAGGAGCTGAACAACATAAAAAGAGATAAATGATAGAATCCATCTTCAGCTCCAGCTATCCAGAAAGAACCAGCTAAACCTTAATACAAGGCTGCCCGTGTAGAAAAAGGTGCACCCGAGTTTGAAAGTGAAACAAACTACGATTCAGTCATGGGACTGGTATGAGAAATCCATTCAACACATATATAATATGGCTAATCACAGGACCACGCCACTTTCGTGGAACGGGTTTACTCCATTGGATTGCCAGTGCTTTCAAACAAATATTTCTTTTAAACATCGCTATGCTTTTTATAAAAATGAAGCCGTTATAAGACTCAGTTCCCATCACACAATGCAACGCAAACCGGAGGATAGAGTTTTTACCTTATAATGGCCAAAATATGCTTGATACGAATAAAACAAAGGTATTTGATATTATTGCTAGTGTTTATATGTTTCAAAAACAATTTGAATCATAACTATCAATCATAGACGGCATTAATGCCCCATACCACTATGTCGCCATATATAGGCATACAATCAAATTCGCACGATGTCGTATTTGGAAATTGGATTTCCGTCCTGAACCAAGGCAAAGGATAGTCCTTACCGACTTCGAGACAATCTAGCCCATGTCTCCGAAACAGCCGCAACTGCCCCTTGGAGCGACAGGGCCGGTCCACACGGAGTGGATTATAGTGCCTGAACAATACGTTTCTCCGCCCTTTGGGGCGTAAATGAGCCAACGAATGACTCCATCGGACCCGAATCGTCCGATCAAACCGAGGCGCCTCGCAACAGCAACAACCACATAGGTGAAAAGTATATAAATGTCAGGGCTGGTAGGTCACTGACACCACCCTAGCTAGAAAGAAACGCATGCCCTACCTGAGGTCCTTCTCCCATTTCTGGTTCATACCGGGGTGTGAGGCTCGCGATTTTACGTTATACACAAAGCTACGCCACACAGGCAGTGCTTTGATCATCACCACAAGACTTTGCTTTTCAACAGAAGTCCTGATCACTGCATCTTAGCATGCCACACCGGCAATTCCTGCCATGCGACTGATGTCCATCGATATACAACCTCTGACCTCGTGCGTTTCAGAGAAGGGCGTTAAGCAAAAGAATAAATTCTCCGCCGCCAAACAGATGTATATTTAATAGAGATCAATTAACACAGAAGAAAATCCAATGTCTGACACACAATCCATTTACAAGTCCGTTCTGGGTCTGAACGAAACCGGAGGCACTAAATACCTCGCAAACCCATCGATCACCACGTACGTCTGGACGATCACCACTCATTATCCATATTTCGGGATGCCTCCCAATCAGGACCTCGGTTACCATCCAAACGAGGTGAAGATCTCTGGTCTTCGATCATCTTCTTCATCTTCGACTTTCAATCGTCGGTCAATTATTTGAAATGAGAATTAACTCGGCCTTTTCAAATAGTTCACGAATATTTAGAATTTCAAATCAATTTATTTCAATGGTTAAATTATTTGACAACACTAATCTTGTTCTTAATGTAATTTTCACACCAAACACATTCAACCATCAAAAGCCACATAAATCGAGCAAATTCAGTTTATTTCCATTCCATATCGCTTATGATATTTTATAACTATTTATCGCATTTTTATTTATTTTAAAATAGCTAATTTATTCAAAACGACGCTACGGGCCATAAAGCGGCCATGGCGCTGTTTTTCTTCAGATTTGATTTACACATATCTGAAAATCTAACCGTTGGATCTTCACAAAATTTACATCATTAGAAAGGTCTTTTCAAAACGAATCCAACGGTTCCAGTTTTGGGAAATTCCGACGGTCGGATCTCCCGGTACAATCGTTTGAAGTTTCGATTTCAAAATACGAACTGCAGTGTCGTTATTCGATTAAATATAATTATATATATATACATATATATAAATGTATAATCGTTTCTGGCGCTGTTTTTCTTCAGATTTGAATTAAACATTCCAGACAATCCAACCGTTCGATTTTTACAAGGTTGGTGCCGTTGGAAAGATATTTCCAAGGCGAACCCGACGGTTGTGGTTTCGGGAAAATCCAATGGTCAGATTCCCCGTACTAGTTGTTTGAAATCACGGTTTCAAAATGCGAACTGCACGGCCATGTTTCGTTTTAATTTTATTTATATTTATATAATTATATAAATATAGTTCATCCAACAATTTCAATATCGTTTTCACTTCAAATATTTCACTAATGCCTTAAAATTTTGGAAAATTTCGCCATAACCTCCCCTGCACCGGGAGCATCGGGAAATCGCAAATAGCTTTCCCGGTCCTTCTAATCTCAAAAAGAAAAAGAAAAAGCCAAGCGGCTAGCCAACAGGCTCATAAAATCATCACCCAAACAAAACAGTAAATGTGTACCTATTTGTCGGGCACAAAATTGTATTCCTCTTCTCTAGCCCCTTTGCTATGACCTGTTCAATGAATATGCATGTACATATATATACAGTTCTTATCATTTATCATTTTCTATTCAACTTCATATTTGATTTCTATTTGGTTTAAAAACACCATTCATTCGAATGTTACATACATAGGTACAAATCATATCATTAGCTAATTAATGAATATTTCAACTCATAATTTTTTTTTTTTTGAACAAGTGGCTATTTTTAACACTTCACATTTCAACGATTTATGCATATAATAAAAATGTGATTTTTATTGTAAAACAACTCATTTCAAAACACTATTATTTTATATATTTCATATTGGTGATAAAAATAGGATTTTTCTTATAAAACAATTTCTTTCAAAACGAGATTATTTTACACGGTTCATATAGTCGATAAAAGGTGATTTTTATTATCAAACAATTTATTTCAAAATATGAATACCATTCAACACATGAATCTCAAATCAACGAATGAATATCGATTCAACACATGAAGGTTTTCTATAATTTCTATATATAGATAGAAATGTGATTTTTATATTTAAAACGCGAATACCATTCAACACATGAATTTCTAATCAACGAATGAATATCAATTCAACACATGAAGTTTTTCTATTCAATGAATAAATATAGTTTAAGCAAATGAAAATAATTCAAACACACGAATATTATTCAAAATTTCGGCAGCATAACGGCAGGGTAGTTAAAACCGGGACCGTCCCTAGTACGGCTCCTCGCTCTACCTTAAAACCTCGCGGTTTTTGACAATGGGGATCATGCATCTAATTCGCATGCAGGCGGCATGTATATATATATTTATTTCATTTCCATAAACTAATCCTATGTGGTTTCAACCAAATATTTTTCAACCACAAACGGGTATTTTTCAACCTCAATCAATCAATATCAACCATAAACAATCCCAAGCAACCATTCGCTATCAATCATTTTCACCCAATTTCAACCAATAAATATCGTCCATGGTTTGTGGACGAGGGGCGTATATATATATACATATATATATATATATATTATATATAGCAATTCACTTTTATTTCAACATATATATATATAGAAAAAGAAATTGAAGAGTGAGAAATTCTCACCGATTAGCTAATTCAATCCCACGACTCTTCTTAGCATAAATCTTCACCGTTCTCGCCTTTTGTCGCTTTCGTTGCCCGTATTCACTACATATGTAAAGATCGAATTTTTACTTCGTTATTCAATATATAAAAATCGAATTTTTCTTCGCTATTCAATATATAAAAATCGAATTTTTCTTCGCTATTCAATATATAAAAATCCATATTTTTACTTTCACGCTATATGGATAAAATTTTATTTTTATCCTGCTATCCTTCATATAAAGATTTCGCCTTTTCAAATATAAAGATTTCGCCTTTTCTAATATGAAGTTTTCGCCTTTATAAAAATAAATATTTCGCCTTACTATATTATAAAAATTATATTTTCCTTCCTTCTAAAAACCATATTTTTAATTCACTACCTAAGTAAAAATCACGCCTTTCTCCATTTAAAGATATCGTCTTTCTTTCTTTAAAAATCTAATCTTTTCTATTTTTAAAAATCAAGTCTTTTCTATTTTTAAAAATCAAGTCCTTTCTATTTTTAAAAAAATCAAGTCTTTTCTATTTTTAAAAAATCAAGTCTTTTCTATTTTTAAAAAATCAAGTCTTTTCTATTTTTAAAAATCAAGTCCTTTCTATTTTTAAAAAAATCAAGTCTTTACTGATTTAAAAATCAAATCTTTATTGATTTAAAAATCAAATCTTTACTTAATTAAAAGTCTTTTCTTTACATGAAGAAAATTTTTAAATACTGTAAAAACTGATCTTTTTAATACTGTAATTATATTCTTTTCTCCTTTACATTTTCTGATTTTAAACAAAAATATATATAAATGAAAGAAGAATAGAAAAGAAAAACTTCTACCTTAATTAAAATGAGCTAATCCTCCTTTCACGCTCCAGGTAGAGAAACAAACCACCCTCGAAATGATTAACACCACTGCGCACAAGCCCCAAGGCACCGGCCTCCAATCTAACACCTCGTCGACGTCTGATGGGGGCTAGCAACCGGAGATGGCCTAAGAACGGCGGCCAGTGGTGCGCGGCCTCCAGGCTTTCAAGGGGGTTCCTTTGCTGGTCGGAGATGAAGGCCAGAGGGGCAGAGGTCGATTGGGCAGAGGCGACGAGAGGGGCGCGATCGGTTTGGGCCGATGGCGATGGCAATCGGGGTCTCGATTTGAAGGTGTCGGGTTTTTTTTTTCTGTTGAACGAATCAATGAATAAGGGGGGGGCAGAGCGGTTTTAAGGGGGGGAAGGGTTGACCCCCTTTTTTTAATTTTAATTTTAATTTTTATTCACATAAAGTAACTTTTCCTATTGACCTCGAAAAAAGGCCCACCGCCTGTCGTCCATAGCTAATTACCCCCATTCCGAACACAATGGGATATGCTTCGCAAGCTGATTCGACCATTTCGATCAGTTTCCGTTAAAATCAACATATAACTCTATATATTGAATTTGAACGCGCATTTCAATTTACCGGGGTCACATACTAACTAGAAAAATTCTCAAAAAATATTTTCTAGCTTCGTATTGACGATACGGTCCTAACAAAACTAGTTTCGTCAAATTCTGAGACCGTTTGAAAAATGGCCAATTTCCAGTCGATTAAAATCAACTAAAACCGGTCAAACGCGTTTTCCTTTGCCACGCTCACATACTGATTCGAAAAATTATGAAATTTGAAACCTAGCAATAATTTGACATCACGGATCCAACAAAAGTGGTTTCGTCGAAATCCGATGTCGTTTACAAAATGTCCATTTTTAAGGGCCTCATTTCTATAGCGACTATTCAGAATTTTCAACTGGACATATCTTTTGATTCCCGCTATGAAATTTCGATTGGTTGGATTCGTTAGAAAGATATCATCAAATAGATCCTAATGTTTTTGGTTTCACTAAAATCCGGATTGTTTTGCACCCGGTACAGTCCGACAAAGTTTGAATCCAATTTTTGAAACTGCAGCGCCATTTCAGGCCTTGTTTATAATTATAATTAATTATATTCGTTTTCAATTGTCGATTCAAACTCAGTTTTCATCGCCATTATTTAAAATATTTATTTTAAATATTTAAAATCCATTATTTTAGCCAATTTAAAAAATTTAAATTGGTTCAGATTTTCTGGGTCGTTACATTCTCCTATCCGATCCGAGCCTAATAATCCGATCCGATCCGGTTTGAAACCCTGTACATTTTCTACAACTTTCCAGCGACTGTTTTATGCCATACGACGGCGTTTTCGACCATTCTAACTGTTCTAATCAATCATAAAGCTTACTATACAGTCATAGCAACATATATAATCAACCACAAACACCAAAACAACAATCTAATGTGTCAAAATGGATCAAACATACCCAAAAACTCATATTTGCCCCTTAAGGATGTTTAGGCATAATTTATGATAGGATTAACAAAACTTAACCAAATTTTCTAACAGAGGCCTAAAACATTATTTTCAAATTTATAAATATTTTTCCAAAACTTTATCATGTCTAATTTCGTTATCTTCACTAATTACCCTTAATTAACCTTAATTAGTGCAAAATTATGCAAATCACTCAACTTAGCCACAAATAAAATACCAAATCAGAAATGACTCTCTGTTTGGCGTTGTTCCCAATGCAACACAGCAGCTCTAACCTTACTTTGGTGCTATTCCTCCTTAATTTGATGTTGATTAGGCTAATCTTCAATTAGAAAGTGGTTTTGGGATGTTTTAGATGTTGATGGCCATGGCTAGGTTAAGAGGAATGAATAGTGACGGCTGAAAAATGAGAAAAAGGTATTCTCCAAACACTAATAGCCCTTTTAAACTCCAAATCCCGAAATTCCCCTTGGGACCTAGCTGTTAATCACCCGGTTAAGCCCAATTAAGCTGTTTTTCACCATTTGAAACTTGTTTCAGCCATATTTCCCAAACGGTGAGTCCGTTTGGCTAATGTGACCCTACGGAATTGTAAACCATCGTTCAAATCCAATGGAAGTGGTTTAAAATCAAAATTCCTTTCCAATCAAAAGTTATGGCCGAAACAAGATCAGTTAGGGGCAAAACGGTCATTTAAAAATCGGGAAGAATCATGAAGATGGGAAATGACCCCAATAGTCGTCTCCCAAAGTTACATGACCATACGACTTCGTACGTGAAAGAAATAAATATTCTATGATCCTTCGATGCGTAGAATGCAGGTCGTTACACTATCCCCTTTAAGAAACACTACAAGAAAAACAGCAAATAGCAGCGGCAGAATCTGCTTCAAGTCCGTCGCTATACAGGCCTTAGCGACGGATTTCCTACGTAACTTGGTGGTCGGTAAAAACCATGACGGTAACTGTGTCAGATTTAGCGACGGAATATAGCATGAGTTTTCCGACAGTTTTCCGTCATTTTACTATTTTTTAATAAAGAAATTATTTTATTTATTAATTTAATTTTAATCTATTTACCGACGGATAAGTAATTTATAATAAATTATTATTTATAAAAAAACGTTGGTAAACCCTTACTAATTGCCAAGGGATTAGCGACGGAAATAAAATTGAAGTAAACTAAACCTCACTTTTTTTGTTGGTAATCCGCCGTTATTCCCCTTTTAATCTGCTTATATACATACATTTATGTACATAACATTCATTAATCTAGCTTTTCTTCCTATACAAATTAGACAAGTTAAGACGTTTAAACTGTAACGACCCAGAAAATCTGAACCAATTTAAAATTTTTAAATTGGCTAAATTAATGGATTTTAAATATTTAAAATAAATATTTTAAATAATGGCAATGAAAACTGAGTTTGAATCGACAATTAAATACGAATATGATTAAGTATAATTATAAACAAGGCTTGAAAAGGCGCTGCAGTTTCGAAAATTGAATTCAAACTTTGTCGGACTGTACCGGGTGCAAAACAATCCGGATTTTAGTGAAACCAAAAATATTTAAATCTGTTAGTGAATACCTTTCTAACGAATCTGAAAAATCGAATTTTCATAGCGGAAAGCAAAAGTTATGGCCGAATGAATTTTCAGAAGGGTCGCTATGGATTTTATATAGCCCGTGAAATTGGCCATTTTGCAAACGACCTCGGAATTCGACGAAACCTCCTTTGTTGGATCCGGGATGTGAAGTTATTGCTAGGTTTCAAATTTCATAATTTTTGAAGCTATTACGTGAGCGTGGCAAAGGAAAATGTGTTTTGGTCAATTATAGTTCAATTGGATCGACCAAATATGGGCTTTTTGCAAACGGTCTCAGAATTCGACGAAACTAATTTTGTTGGGACCATATCGTCAAAACATAGCCAGATATATTTTTCTGGAATTTTTCGAATCAGTTTGTGGCCCTGGCAAATTGAAATGTACGTTCAAATTAAATATTGAATATTTTATATTTTAATTTGAAGGAAAACTGACTGAAAAGGTCGAATGGGCCTTCGAAACATATCCCATTGTGTCCAGATGGGGGTAAAATGCTAGGGACGACAGTCGTTGGGCTTGGATTGGAGTTCATGGCCAAAAACCCTATTTTTGGATTTATTATAAAGGCCGGCCAATAGGAATTTTCCAACTCATTAAAAAAATTAAAAAAACACGGAACGCTATTTCGCTCCAGCGAACGAACGACGACCGGGCTCCCATCCTTTCCGACCAGATCCCTGTCGCCACAGCCCCCTAGCACTGCCGCCGCCACCCCCAGTCGAAGCGCCTCCCTCCCCCCTTCAAATCCGACCTGGCCCCACCCTCTCTCCCTCCGCCTACCTCGAGAACGAAGCCCGCAAAGTCAACGACTTTGTCACCGTCGTTCTCTGCCGTCTGACCACCGGAATTGCCGCCACCACTACCATCTGACGCGCCTCTCCTCCCTCTACGACGTCCAGCCACCTGATCGACCTCTCGCGCGACGATTCGTGCGCCATATCGAAACCTAGTTTCGAACACGCGAGGAATGTAACGGCCTAGTTGATTTTGAACTGATTTTTGACCCATCTTTGAAAAATCATATCTTTTTCATATGTTAATGAAATTCGATGAAACAGGAAACATCGTGACCGTGTGGACGTCTTCTACATTCTAGAAGAGATCGCATATTTTTCTGAGCCTTCTGCTATTTTTGGTGGAGTGGAACCCAAGGTGAGATTTCTAATTTATAAACGATATGGAAAACGACGATGTATAAACTATATAGTCGATGTATGAGTTATATAAGCATTGTACACCTCTTGTATAAGCGTTGTATAAGTTGTATGTTCGATGTATAAGTTATATATGCGTTGTAAAAAATTATATATGTGTTGAAATAAAAGTGAATTGCTATATATAAATATATATATATATATACGCCCCTCGTCCACAAACCATGGACGATATTTATTGATTGTGATTGGTGTGAAAATTGATTGATAGCGAATGGTTGTTTGGGATTGTTTGTGGTTGATATTGATGGATTGTGGTTGAAAAATACCCGTTTGTGGTTGAGAAATATTTGGTTGAAACCACATAGGATTAGTTTGTGGAAATGAAATAAATATATACATGCCGCCTACGTGCGAACTAGATGCATGATCCCCATTGTCAAAAACCGCGAGGTTTTAAGGTAGAGCGAGGATCCGTACTAGGGACGGTCCCGGTTTTAACTACCCTGTCGTTATGCTGCCGAAATTTTGAACAATATTCATGTGTTTGAATTATTTTCATTTGCTAAAACTATATTTATTCGTTGAATAGAAAACCTTCATGTGTTGAATCGATATTCATTCATTGATTAGAAATTCATGTGTTGAACGGTATTTGCGTTTTAAATATAAAAATAACATTTTTATCTATATATAGAAACTATAGAAAACCTTCATGTGTTGAATCGATATTCATTCGTTGATTAGAAATTCATGTGTTGAATGGTATTCGCGTTTTAAATATAAAAATCACATTTTTATCTATACATAGAAACTATAGAAAACCTTCATGTGTTGAATCGATATTCATTCGTTGATTAGAAATTCATGTGTTGAATGGTATTCATATTTTGAAATAAATTGTTTCATAACAAAAATCACCTTTTATCAACTATATGGAATATGAAAAATAATATCGTTTTTAAAAGAAATTGTTTTGTAAGAAAAATCCTATTTTTATCACCTATATAAACTATAAAGAATAATAGTGTTTTGAAATGAATTGTTTTACAATAAAAATCTCATTTTTTTTATATACATGAATCGTTGAAATGTGAAGTGTTAAAAATAGCCACTCGTTCAAATAAACATATATGAGTTGAAATATTCATTAATTAGCTAATGATATGATTTTTGCCTATACATGCAACATTAGAATGAATGGTGTTTTTAAACCAAATGGAAATCAAATATGAAGTTGAATAGAAAATGATAAGTGATAAGAACTATATATATGTACATGCATATTTATTGAACAGGTTATAGCGAAGGGGCTAGAGAAGAGGAATAAAATTTTGTCCCGAAAAATAGGTACACGTTTACTGTTTTGTTTGGGTGATGATTTTATGAGCCTGTTGGCTAGCCGCTTGGCTTTTTCTTTTTCTATTCGACATGAGACGCCCGTGTGGCTATTTGGGAATTTTCCCAGCCCCTCCCGTACAAAGGAGATTATGGTGAAATTTTCCAAAATTTAAAGGCGTTAGTGAAATATTTGAAGTGAAAACGATATTGAAATTGTTGAATGAACTATATTTATATAAATATATAAATATAAATAAAATTAAAACGAAACGTGGCCGTGCAGTTCGTGTTTTGAAACCGTGATTTCAAACAACTAGTGAGGGAAATCCGACCATTGGATTTTTCCGAAACCGCAACCGTTGGGTTCGCCTTGGAAATATCTTTCCAACGGCACCAACTTTGTAAAAATCCAACGGTTGGATTGTCCGGAATGTTTAATTAAAATCTGAAGAAAAACAACGCCAGAAATGATTATATTTATATATATATATATAAATATAATTATATTTAATCGAATAACGACGCTGCAGTTCGTAATTTGAAATCGAAACCTCAAACGATTATACCGGGAGATCCGACCGTCGGATTTTCCCGAAACTGGAACCGTTGGATTCGTTTTGAAAAGACCTTTCTAATGATGTAAATTGCGTGAAGATCCAACGGTTAGATTTTCAGATATGTGTAAATCAAATCTGAAGAAAAACAGCGCCACGGCCGCATTATGGCCCGAAGCGTCGTTTTGAATAAATTGGCTATTTTAAAATAAATAAAAATAGCGATAAATCGTTATAAAATATCATAAACAATATGGAATGGAAATAAACTAAATTTGCTCGATTTATGTGGTATTTGATGGTTGAATGTGTTTGGTGTGAAAATTTCATTAAAGAACGAAATTGGTGTTGTCGAATGATTTAACCATTGAAATAAATTGATTTGAAATTCTAAATATACGTAAATTATTTGAAAAGGCCGAGTTAATTCTCATTTCAAATAATTGACCGACGATTGAAATTCGAAGATGAAGACGGTGGTCGAAGACCGGAGATCTTCACCTCGTTTGGATGGTAACCGAGGTCCTGATTGGGAGGCATCCCAAAATATGGATAATGAGTGGTGATCGTCCAGACGTACTTGGTGATCGATGGGTTTGCGAGGTATTTAGTGCCTCCGGTTTCGTTCAGACCCAGAACGGACTTGTAAATGGACTGTGTGTCTGACATTGGATTTTATTCTGTGTTGATTGATCTCTATTAAATATACATCTGTTTGGCGGCGGAGAATTTATTCTTTTGCTTAACGCCCTTCTCTGAGACGCACAAGCTCAGAGGTTGTATATCGATGGACATCAGTCGCATGGCATGAATTGCCTGTGTGGCATGCTAAGATGCAGTGATTAGGGATTCTGTTGAAAAGCAAAGTCTTGTGGTGATGATCAAAGCACCGCCTGTGTGGCGTAGCTTTGTGTATAACGTAAATTCGCGAGCCTCATGCCCCGGTATGAAACAGAAACGGGAGAAGGACCTCAGGGAGGGCATGCGTTTCTTTCTAGCTAGGGTGGTGTCAGTGACCTACCAGCCCTGACATTTATATACTTTTCACCTATGTGGTTGTTGTTGTTGCGAGGCGCCTCGGTTTGATCGGACGATCCGGGTCCGATGGAGTCATTCGTTGGCTCATTTATGCCCCAAAGGGCGGGGAAACGTATTGTTCAGGCATTTTAATCCACATCGGTGGACCGGCCCTGACGATCCAAAGGCTTGACCGAGTACTTGCCTGTGGCTCGGGCTAGAGAGTCACGAATTCGGTAAGGACTATCTTTTGCCTTGGTTCATGACGAAAATCCAATTTCCAAATACGTGATCGTGCGGTTTCGATTGTATATACATACATATATATATATATATATATATATATATTTGGCAACATAGTGGCATGGGACGCTCATGTCGTCTATGATTGATAGTTATGATGTGAAATTGTTTTCAAAACATATAAACACTAGCAATAATATCAAATGCCTTTGTTTTATTTGTATCAAACATATTTTGGCCGTTATAAGGTAAAAACTCTATCCTCCGGTTTGTGTTGCATTGTGTGATGGGAACTGAGTCTTATAATGGCTTCATTTTATAAAAAGCATGGCGATGTTTTAAAAGAATGATTTGTTTTAAAGCACTGGCAATCCAATGGAGTAAACCCGTTCCACGAAAGTGGCGTGGTCCTGTGATTAGCCAAATTATATATATGTTGAGTAGATTTCTCATACCAGTCCCATGACTAACTCGTAGTTTGTTTCACTTTCAAACTCGGGTGCCCCTTTTTCTACACAGGTAGCCTTGTATTCAGGTTTAGCTGGTTCTTTCTGGATAGCTGGAGCTGAAGATGGATTCTATCATTTATCTCTTTTTATGCTGTTCAGTTCCTATTGTACATATTTTGTTTGTTTTTCCGATGTAGACATTTATGTATAGCTGAACTGTATTTGTACTAAGTAAGACCCTGTATACTATGTAACTCTGATGATTACTTTTATCCAGTATATTCTATTGTTCATTATCTGGTGTATTTATTTAATTTTGTTCTGCTGTTATCTGTTTCTGTGTTATATTCCACGGATTACCCTTGCCGCCGTCAGTACGAGGTTTGGGGTCGTCTCATTTGGTATCAGAGCTTTGGTTAAGCTTAGTTCTGGAAAATAACATTTGAACGAACTCGTCAGAAATAGAACCAGTAGTGTTCTAGGACGGGTAACTCTATACAGATAGGATCAGTAATATCCTAGTATAAGTAAAGCAGAATGGAATACACCCCAGTAGACACATTTACATTGAAGTATTTGTCTCTATGTTTGAAAATTTTCTTTTCTGTGACCTGACACTTGATCTGCCATTTGCAGAAGCACTAGAAAATGAGTGACAGGAGCAGAAGAAATAATCGTATGGCTTGACCAGCTAATGAGCCAGTTGTGCTCCCACAGCCAGAATCCGATATAGAAGTTCTATTCAAGAGATTTCGAAATCTAGGTGGATCGCCATTCTTAGGCAAGGAGTCCATTATGGAAACACAAGCTTGGATTCGTTCTGCAGAAAAAATATTTGAGGGTTTAAATCTGAGAGACAATCAGAAAAGATTACTGGCGTCTTGGGCGCTCAAAGAAGAAGCTTTGTTTTGGAGGGATTCAGTTATTAAAGATAATCCAGAAGGTGAGTCACCTGGGACAGATTCAAAGTGATTTTCTTAGAAAGATTTACTCCTCCCGAAGCAACCGAGAGATTATGTGATGAATTTTCTTATTTGATACAAGGTGATATGACCATCCCAAAATATCATAAGAAATTCAACGAACTTGCTCACTTTGCTCCTCATTTGATTCAAGATCCAAAGAGGAAAAAACTGAGATTTATTCATGGCCTGCAAAGGAGATATCAGAATAGTGTAATGAGGAATGTGAAGCTTCCTTTTTCTGAAATGATTTATATGGCTTATCAGTATGAAGATCTCCATAAGAAAGGAATGTTGCACGACAAAGAAGAAGTCTGTTGTAGTGACAAAGAAGAGTCGGGAACTGATATTCCTGAGGTCAATAAGAAGCCCAGTGCCAAGAGAAAAAGGGCTGAATCTGGGAACGAACGAATAACGACCGCCACGTGCTAAAGCTGCAATAGAAAAGGACATTTGGCGATAAGTTGCAAATCTTGGAACCAACAAAGAAAGAATAAGTTCCGACCCAAGAAGGGATTTCAAGAGAATAGAAAATGTGGTGGATGTCATCAGTCGGGTCATCTTTTAAAGGCCTGCCCTCTATTCAGAAAGCCTGAAATAGTTCAAGTGAATGAAGTAGCAGAAACTTCCGAGCCCTCAGCCAGCCAAGAAAGGGCTGATGATTTAGAAGGCACGCTCAATGTCAAGAACATTCCAGTTAAAGTACTATTTGATACTGGTGCATCACGAAGCTTTATTGCAAAGAGTGCAGTCAAGAAGTTAGATTTAAAATTGAAAAACCTCAAGGAACCAATGACTGTCTAGAATCCGGTTGGGGGTTCGATTGATCTCAGTTGGGTTTGTGGAGTCCCAGTTTCTTTCTCTCGTTATCGGTTTCCTACCATCGCAGTTGTCATGAATTTTAAAGAGTTTGATCTTATCTTGGGGTTGGACTAGTTAACCAAATATGAAGCAGAGGTTAGATGCACCGAGAGAGTTGTTAAAGCTAAGATTAAATCAGGGAGTTATATAACCATACTGTGTGAAAGTCAGAAATCTAATAGAAAAGACTTCTGGGCAGCTTTGAATGTTTCTCCAGCCCAAATGGAAAATATCCCTGAAGTTACTCAGAATATTCCTGACCTCATCAAAGACATTCCTGTCGTCAAGAACTATGCGGATGTGTTCGAGGAAGTTGTTCGCTTACCTCCGCAGAGAGAAATAGATTTCTAGATTGCTTTGATTCTGAATGCAAGCCCGGTAGTTCACGCTATTCGAAGAATGTCCTTGAAAGAGAAAGAGGAATTAGACAATCAAACACGACAGCTAGTATGGAAAGGTCTGATCAGGCCTAGTTTCTCTGATTGGGGTGCAGCAGTGGTATTTGTCCCAAAATATGACGGTACTCTACGGCTATGCGTGGACTATCGTGATCTGAACAAACAGACAATAAAGAACAAGTATCCATTGTCGCGGATTGATGATTTGTTGGATCGATTAAATGGAGCACAAGCATTCTCAAGAATGGACCTAGCTACAGGCTTCCATCAACTTCGAATTGCCGAAGAGTGTGTTCCAATGACAGCATTCAGAGGTCCCGACTTATTCTACGAGTGGTTAGTAATGTCGTTCGGCTTATGTAACGCTCCTGCCTACATCGTCGACCTGATGAACAGAGTATTCAGAGGAGTTTTGAATAAATTTGTTCTGGTTTTTATTGACGATATTTTAATCTTCTCTAAATCAAAAGCCGAACATGAAAAGCATCTGGAACAAGTTCTAGAAATCCTGAGAAGGAATGTATTGAAAGAAAAGTTTTCCAAATGTATATTCTGGCAAGATGAAGTGAAATTTCTAGGCCACGTCGTATCGAAAGACGGAATCGCTGTGGATCCAAGCAAAATCACAGCTATTCAGAATTGGAAACAGCCCAGTACTCCCACTGAAGTCCGCAGTTTTCTCGGATTGGCTAGCTATTACCGAAAGTTCGTTAAAGACTTTTCGAAGATATCTGGACACTTAACGAAGCTTACAAAGAAGCATTCTAAATTCAAGTGGACTTCAGAATGTCAGGAGGCTTTTGAAGAGCTAAAGTTGAGATTAACAACTGCTCCAGTGTTAACCATCATCGGTGGCAACCAGGATTTAAAAGTCTGGACTGATGCTTCTAGAGAAGGCCTTGGCGCAGTGTTAATGCA
This sequence comes from Allium sativum, assembly GCA_030737875.1. Lineage (NCBI taxonomy): Eukaryota > Viridiplantae > Streptophyta > Magnoliopsida > Asparagales > Amaryllidaceae > Allium > Allium sativum. The sequence goes on from CM060926.1 coordinate 331,655,324, forward strand.
AAGAGGCCAAGTGATTGCTTATGCTAGCCGTCAACTGAAGCCGCACGAGAAGAACTACGTAACTCATGATCTTGAGTTATTGGCTATTGTGTTCGCTTTGAAAATCTGGAGACACTATCTTCTGGGTGAGAGATTTGAACTGTTTACAGATCACCGGTTGTTAAAGTATTTGTTCACTCAGAAAGACCTGAATCTGAGGCAGCAACGTTGGCTGGAGTTTCTTGCAGCATATGATTTTGAAATTCTATACACTCCAGGGAAAGCCAATGTCGTGGCCGATGCGTTAAGCCGAAAGAATGAAATGATCGCCAGTTTCTTCATTGCGACTTCGTTGATTGATAAGATATCGGCTCTCCAAGAAGACGACCAATTTATCAAAGGAATGAGTCAGCTAATTCGTGAAGGCAATGCTTCGGATTTCCAGCTAGACAGCGAAGGGATTCTGAGGTTAGAAGGACGAATTTGCATTCCAGAAATTCCTGAACTCAGAAGAGATGTGCTTGATGAATGCCACAAATCTAAGCTCAGTATCCATCCAGGTGTGAATAAAATGCATAATGATATCAAACGCACACTCTGGTGGAAGTCGTTAAAAAGACACATCTCGATATATGTTAGTCGATGCGCTACTTGCCAGCTAGTCAAAAGCGACCAACAGAAGTTGGCTGGATTGTTACAACCGCTAGAAGTTCCTGGTTGGAAGTGGGAACATATCTCTATGGATTTCATTGATGGTCTGCCCAGAACCAGAAAAGGGAATGACAGTATTTGGGTGTTCGTAGATCGCTTCACGAAGACCGCCCATTTCATACCTGTCGGATCAAACAGAACCGCTCAGAGCCTGGCGCAGATATACTTCAAGGAAATAGTTAGACTACATGGAGTGCCGCTCAGTATAGTCAGTGATAGAGATACAATATTTACTAGTAAACTCTGGGAGGCATTTCAAGTCGAGCTAGGAACGAAGTTGAACTTAAGCACCGCTTATCATCCTCAGACAGACGGTCAGACTGAGAGGGTGAATCGTAGTTTAGAAGATCTATTGCGGGCGTGTATTCTAGATTTCGGTGGTTCATGGGAAGACCATCTGCATTTGGCTGAATTCTCTTATAACAACAGCTACCGGGCGAGTCTGACAATGTCACCATTCGAAGCATTGTATGATAGACCGTGTCGATCCCCTGCTTGTTGGGTCGAGCCAGGAAATAGACTTGTGTTGGGTCCAGATATGATTCGAGAAGCCGCCGATTAAGTCGATTTTATTAAGAAGCAATTACTCGCCGCTCAAAGCCGACAAAAGAGCTATGCCGATAGGAGAAGAAGAGATATATCCTTTGAAGTTGGCGACTATGTATATTTGAAAGTATCGCCGATGAGAGGAGTTATCCGGTTCGGTAAAACTGGAAAGTTGGCACCCAAATTCATAGGTCTGTTTCCTATTCTGGAACGGATCGGAACTCTCGCTTATAGGGTCAAACTGCCTGACTGGTTGCCTGGAGTTCATGATGTATTTCACATATCTCAACTTCGAAAGCACGTTCATGATCCAGACTTGATCGTGGAAGAAGCAGCTCAACAGGACATTGAAATTACTCCAGATTGGCTGTGAGAAGAGAGCCGCTAAAGATTATCGGCAAAGAAACCAAAGAGCTGAGGAACAAGAAGGTTCACTTAGTCAAAGTGCAATGGAGTGGAGATCCGCGAGATTGTACTTGGGAAACTGAGGAGAGCATTCAGAAAGCCTATCCCAGATGCCGAATAGATATCTCTGATTGACTCCGGTGCAAGGTACATTTACATACTTTGCATTACCATTTAATTCTCTATTCAGTTGCTATTTTCTTCCCATGGATGTGCACTATTTATTCTATACTCTGAATGATTTTTAAGGGAATATAGGATTTGATTAGTATATTCTTGGAAGGTTAAAAACAAATTGGTTGTTGTGTTGTGTGATTGTAGATTTATCAAACCACTTTCGACTTTGTTCCATTTCGGGGACGAAAAGTTTTAAGTGGGGGAGATTGTAACGACCCAGAAAATCTGAACCAATTTAAAAAATTTAAATTGGCTAAATTAATGGATTTTAAATATTTAAAATAAATATTTTAAATAATGACATTGAAAAATGAGTTTGAATCGACAATTGAATACGAATATGATTAAGTATAATTATAAACAAGGCTTGAAAAGGCGCTGCAGTTTCGAAAATTGAATTCAAACTTTGTCGGACTGTACCGGGTGCAAAACAATCCGGATTTTAGTGAAACCAAAAATATTTAAATCTGTTAGTGAATACCTTTCTAACGAATCTGAAAAATCAAATTTTCATAGCGGAAAGCAAAAGTTATGGCCGAATGAATTTTCAGAAGGGTCGCTATGGATTTTATATAGCCCGTGAAATTGGCCATTTTGGAAACGACCTTGGAATTCAACGAAACCACTTTTGTTGGATCCGGGATGTGAAGTTATTGCTAGGTTACAAATTTCATAATTTTTGAAGCTAGTATGTGAGCGTGGCAAAGGAAAATGTGTTTTGGTCAATTACAGTTAAATTGGATCGAACAAAAATGGGCCTTTTTGCAAACGGTCTCAGAATTCGATGAAACTAGTTTTGTTGGGCCCGTATCGTCAAAACATAGCCAGATTTATTTTTCTGGAATTTTTCGAATCAGTTTGTGGCCCTGGCAAATTGAAATGTACGTTCAAATTAAATATTGAATATTTTATATTTTAATTTGGAGGAAAACTGGCTGAAAAAGTCGAATGGGCCTTCGAAACATATCCCATTGTGTCCGAGATGGGGGTAAAACGGTGGGGACGACAGTCGTTTGGCTTGGATTGGAGTTAGTGGCCAAAAACCCTATTTTTGGATTTATTATAAAGGCCGGCCAATAGGAATTTTCCAACTCATTAAAAAAAAATTAAAAAAACACGGAACCCTATTTCGCTCCAGCGAACGACGACCGGGCTCCCATCCTTTCCGACCAGATCCCCGCCGCCACAGCCCCCTAGCGCTGCCACCACTACCCCAAGTCGAAGCGCCTCCCTCCCCCCTTCAAATCCGACCTGACCCCACCCTCTCTCCCTCCGCCTACCTCGAGAACGAAGCCCGCAAAGTCAACGACTTTGTCACCGTCGTTCTCCGCCGTCTGACCACCGGAATTGCCGCCACCACCACCATCTGACGCGCCTCTCCTCCCTCTACGACGTCCAGCCACCTGATCGACCTCTCGCGCGACGATTCGCACGCCATATTGAAACCTAGTTTCGAACACGCGAGGAAGGTAACGGCCTAGTTGATTTTGAACTGATTTTTGACCCATCTTTGAAAAATCATATCTTTTTCATATGTCAACGAAATTCGATGAAACAGGAAACATCGTTACCGTGTGGACGTCTTCTACATTTAGAAGAGAGCGCATATTTTTCTGAGCCTTATGCTAATTTTGGTGGAGTGGAACCCAAGGTGAGATTTCTTATTTTATAAACGTTTTGGAAAACGACGATGTATAAATTATATAGTCGATGTATGAGTTATATAAGCGTTGTACACCTCTTGTATAAGCGTTGTATAAGTTGTATGTTCGATGTATAAGTTATATATGTGTTGTAAAAAATTATATATGTTTTGAAATAAAAGTGAATTGCTATATATAAATATAAATATATATATATACGCCCCTCGTCCATAAACCATGGACGATATTTATTGATTGTGATTGGTGTGAAAATTGATTGATAGCGAATGGTTGTTTGGGATTGTTTGTGGTTGATATTGATTGATTGTGGTTGAAAAATACCCGTTTGTGGTTGAGAAATATTTGGTTGAAACCACATAGGATTAGTTTGTGGAAATGAAATAAATATATACATGCCGCCTGCGTGCGAACTAGATGCATGATCCTTATTGTCAAAAACCGTGAGGTTTTAAGGTAAAGCGAGGAGCCGTACTAGGGACGGTCCCGGTTTTAACTATCCTGCCGTTATGCTGCCGAAATTTTGAATAATATTCATGTGTTTGAATTATTTTCATTTGCTAAAACTATATTTATTCGTTGAATAGAAAACCTTCATGTGTTGAATCGATATTCATTCGTTGATTAGAAATTCATGTGTTGAATGGTATTCGCGTTTTAAATATAAAAATCACATTTTTATCTATATATAGAAACTATAGAAAACCTTCATGTGTTGAATCGATATTCATTCGTTGATTAGAAATTCCTGTGTTGAATGGTATTCGCGTTTTAAATATAAAAATCACATTTTTATCTATATATAGAAACTATAGAAAACCTTCATGTGTTGAATCGATATTCATTCGTTGATTAGAAATTCATGTGTTGAATGGTATTCATATTTTGAAATAAATTGTTTCATAGCAAAAATCACCTTTTATCAACTATATGGAATATGAAAAATAATCTCATTTTTAAAAGAAATTGTTTTGTAAGAAAAATCCTATTTTTATCACCTATACAAATTATATAGAATAATAGTGTTTTGAAATGAATTGTTTTACAATAAAAATCTCATTTTTTTATATACATGAATCTTTGAAATGTGAAGTGTTAAAAATAGCCACTCGTTCAAATAAACATATATGAGTTGAAATATTCATTAATTAGCTAATGATATGACTTTTGCCTATACATGCAACATTAGAATGAATGGTGTTTTTAAACCAAATGGAAATCAAATATGAAGTTGAATAGAAAATGATAAGTGATAAGAACTATATATATGTACATGCATATTTATTGAACAGGTTATAGCGAAGGGGCTAGAGAAGAGGAATAAAATTTGTGCCCAACAAATAGGTACACGTTTACTGTTTTGTTTGGGTGATGATTTTATGAGCCTGTTGGCTAGCCGGTTGGCTTTTTCTTTTTCTTTTCGACATGAGACGCCCGTGTGGCTATTTGGGAATTTTCCCAGCCCCTCCCGTACAAAGGAGGTTATGGTGAAATTTTCCAAAATTTAAAGGCGTTCGTGAAATATTTGAAGTGAAAACGATATTGAAATTGTTGAATGAACTATATTTATATAAATATATAAATATAAATAAAATTAAAACGAAACGTGGCCGTGCAGTTCGTGTTTTGAAACCGTGATTTCAAACAACTAGTGAGGGAAATCCGACCATTGGATTTTCCCGAAACCGCAACCGATTGGTTTCGCCTTGGAAATATCTTTCCAACGGCACCAACTTTGTAAAAATCCAACGGTTGGATTGTCTGGAATGTTTAATTCAAATCTAAAGAAAAACAATGCCAGAAACGATTATATTTATATATATATAAATATAATTATATTTAATCGAATAACGACGCTGCAGTTCGTAATTTGAAATCGAAACCTCAAACGATTATACCGGGAGATCCGACCGTCGGATTTTCCCGAAACTGGAACCGTTGGGTTCGTTTTGAAAAGACCTTTCTAATGATGTAAATTGCGTGAAGATCCAACAGTTAGATTTTCAGATATGTGTAAATCTAATCTGAAGAAAAACATCGCCATGGCCGCGTTATGGCCCGAAGCGTCGTTTTGAATAAATTGGCTATTTTAAACTAAATAAAAATAGCGATAAATCGTTATAAAATATCATAAACGATGTGGAATGGAAATAAACTGAGTTTGCTCGATTTATGTGGTATTTGATTGTTGAATGTATTTGGTGTGAAAATTTCATTAAAGAACAAAATTGGTGTTGTCGAATGATTTAACCATTGAAATAAATTGATTTGAAATTCTAAATATACGTAAATTGTTTGAAAAAGCCGAGTTAATTCTCATTTCAAATAATTCACCGACGATTGAAATTCGAAGATGAAGACAGTGGTCGAAGACCGGAGATCTTCACTTCGTTTGGATGGTAACCGAGGTCCTGATTGGGAGGCATCCCGAAATATGGATAATGAGTGGTGATCGTCCAGACGTACGTGGTGATCGATGGGTTTGCGAGGTATTTAGTGCCTCCGGTTTCGTTCAGACCCAGAACGGACTTGTAAATGGACTGTGTGTCTGACATTGGATTTTATTCTGTGTTGATTGATCTCTATTAAATATACATCTGTTTGGCGGCGGAGAATTTATTCTTTTGCTTAACGCCCTTCTCTGAGACGCACAAGCTCAGAGGTTGTATACCGATGGACATGAGTCGCATGGCATGAATTGCCTGTGTGGCATGCTAAGATACAGTGATTAGGGCTTCTGTTGAAAAGCAAAGTCTTGTGGTGATGATCAAAGCACCGCCTGTGTGGCGTAGCTTTGTGTATAACGTAAATTCGCGAGCCTCACGCCCCGGTATGAACCAGAAACGGGAGAAGGACCTCAGGGAGGGCATGCGTTTCTTTCTAACTAGGGTGGTGTCAGTGACCTACCAGCCCTGACATTTATATACTTTTCACCTATGTGGTTGTTTCTGTTGCGAGGCGCCTCGGTTTGATCGGACGATCCGGGTCCGATGGTGTCATTCGTTGGCTCGTTTACGCCCCAAAGGGCGGGGAAACGTATTGTTCAGGCATTTTAATCCACATCGGTGGACCGGCCCTGATAATCCAAAGGCTTGACCGAGTACTTGCCTGTGGCTCGGGCTAGAGAGTCACGAATTCGGTAAGGACTATCTTTTGCCTTGGTTCATGACCGAAATCCAATTTCCAAATATGTGATCGTGCGGTTTCGATTGTATATATAAATTTGGCGACATAGTGGCATGGGACGCTCATGTCGTCTATGATTGATAGTTATGATGTTAAATTGTTTTCAAAACATATAAACACTAGCAATAATATCAAATGCCTTTGTTTTATTCGTATCAAGCATATTTTGGCCATTATGAGGTAAAAACTCTATCCTCCGGTTTGCGTTGCATTGTGTGATGGGAACTGAGTCTTATAATGGCTTCATTTTATAAAAAGCATGGCGATGTTTTAAAAGAATGATTTGTTTTAAAGCACTGGCAATCCAATGGAGTAAACCCTTTCCACAAAAGTGGCGTGGTCCTGTGATTAGCCAAATTATATATGTGTTGGGTAGATTTCTCATACCAGTCCCATGACTGACTCGTAGTTTGTTTCACTTTCAAACTCGGGTTCCCCTTTTTCTACACGGGCAGCCTTGTATTCAGGTTTAGTTGGTTCTTTCTGGATAGCTGGAGCTGAAGATGGATTCTATCATTTATCTCTTTATATGCTGTTCAGCTCCTATTGTACATATTTTGTTTGTTTTCCGCTGTAGACATTTATGTATAGCTGAACTGTATTTGTACTATGTAAGACCCTGTATACTGTGTAACTCTGATGATTACTTTTATCCAGTATATTCTATTGTTCATTATCTGGTGTATGTATTTAATTTTGTTCTGCTATTATCTGTTTCTGTGTTATATTCCACGGATACTCTTGCCGCCGTCAGTACGGGGTTTGGGGTCGTCTCATTTGGTATCAGAGCTTTGGTTAAGCTTAGTTCTGGAAAATAACATTTGAACGAACTCGTCAGAAATAGAACTAATAGTGTTCTAGGATGGGTAACTCTATACAGATAGGATCAGTAATATCCTAGTATAAGTAAAGCGGAATGGAATACACCCCAGTAGACACATTTACATTGAAGTATTTGTCTCTATGTTTGAAAATTTTCTTTTCTGTGACCTGACACTTGATCTGCCATTTGCAGAAGCACTAGAAAATGAGTGACAGGAGCAGAAGAAATAATCGTATGGCTCGACCAGCTAATGAGCCAGTTGTGCTCCCATAGCCAGAATCCGATATAGAAGTTCTATTCAAGAGATTTCGAAATCTAGGTGGATCGTCATTCTTAGGCAAGGAGTCCATTATGGAAACACAAGCTTGGATTCGTTCTACAGAGAAAATATTTGAGGGTTTAAAGCTGAGAGATGATCAGAAAAGATTACTGGCGTCTTGGGCGCTCAAAGAAGAAGCTTTGTTTTGGTGGGATTCAGTTATTAAAGATAATCCAGAGGGTGATATCACCTGGGACAGATTCAAAGTGATTTTCTTAGAAAGATTTACTCCTCCCGAAGCAACCGAGAGATTATGTGATGTATTTTCTTATTTGATACAAGGTGATATGACCATCCCAGAATATCATAAGAAATTCAACGAACTTGCTCACTTTGCTCCTCATCTGATTCAAGATTCAAAGAGGAAAAATATGAGATTTATTCATGGCCTGCAAAGGAGATATCAGAATAGTGTAATGAGGAATGTGAAGCTACCTTTTTCTGAAATGATTTATATGGCTTATAAGTATGAAGATCTCCATAAGAAAGGAATGTTGCGTGACGAAAAAGAAGTATGTTGTAGTGACAAAGAAGAGTCGGGAACAGATATTCCTAAGGTCAATAAAAGCCCAGTGCCAAGAGAAAAAGGGCTGAATCTGGGAACGAACGAATAACAACCGCCACGTGCTCAAGCTGCAATAGAAAAGGACATTTGGCGATAAGTTGCAAATCTTGGAACCAACAAAGAAAGAATAAGTTCCCACCCAAGAAGGGATTTCAAGAGAATAGAAAATGTGGTGGATGTCATCAGTCGGCTCATCTTTTAAAGGCCTGCCCGCTATTCGGAAAGCCTGAAATAGTTCAAGTAAATGAAGTAGTAGAAACTTCCGAGCCCTCAGCTAGCCAAGAAAGGGCTGATGTTTTAAAAGGCACGCTCAATGTCAAGAACATTCCAGTTAAAGTACTATTTGATACTGGCTGTAATGACCCAGATTTCCGTAACATCAGAGTTGACTATATACATCATACGTCCAACCCAAATATCACGAAAATACGGAACATTTTTTTTAAGAAGAAAGAGATAGAAGAAGAACAGAAATAACAACACAGAATCTCACATCGCAGCGGAACAAAATATAATATATCATATCTTTGAAATACAAAATCTTAACTGTATAACATACACTTATCAGAGTACAACACTTACAATACAACGGAACAACACTATAACTAGATAACGCTGAAGCCTCCTGCTCCAAGATCCTTTAGATATATCTGAAAAATCCTGAACTACTTGACTACCCGTACAAATTTAGGCACCCAAGAGTTTAGGTAGAACAAAACAAATAAACTCCGGGTCAGTCATGGGACTGGTATGAGTAAACAGTTTAAAACAGTTTCAGAAACTAAATGATACCTCATAAGACCACGCCGTATAACACGGAACGGGTTTTTCCCTTATGAGAATCCAAATACTTGACTTATCTTTATATCAAAACTCTTTTGATATTATAATAATGTCTAAATCAAGTAAATAACAATCTAGTGGAACGTTTGCATCTCACGTTCCACATATATAATATACACTCAAAACCGCAAGCACGTATTGGGTATTTTGTTTTCCAACTATGACAAGGTATGGAACCACCTTCCGCTGGTATATCTCTAGAGGAGAATACACCGAGTTCAACAAGAACATCTTGCAACTCAGCCACACATGACCGACCACTCATTTCGCTTGAATGTATCGAATGTATATCACCAACGATTGGGATCAGCAACCGTTTCCCGAATGGGACAGCATCGACAATAGATTTTTTAGAAGTAAATGAAACTCTAGATCAGGTGATTATACACCCTAATAGGTGCGACCTACATAGCCATGCTGCTTGCCCGATTTCTGTCATTTACCGGTTGATAAGGCTAGAAGCTACGCTTTATCATCATACTAGATTCACTTCGAATGCCACATCGTCAAATCCATCAAATCACTGATTGACGTCTACAACAGTACATTACGTGTTAGCTAAAAGAAGTTTCCTTCTCCGCTTCCACTCTTGGTACGGTTGAAGAAATCAATGTACGTGACCTTTCTGGAAATACTCTGTCAGACATTCATCCATACAAGTCACCCAGGAACAGGAAGAACTGAAGGCGCTATTTCTATTAATAGAAAAAGTCCTTGTACTCTACTCCGTCTTCGATTATCTTTATATAATCTGATTCGCACGCTACTGCCGATATGGAGTGGTTCTTCGGATAATAATCCAACCGGTCTTTCCATATTGACAACGATGGTCAAAACTTCGATAGTCTATGATTTAACTATCGAATAAGAACAAGTGTTTCGATAGTCGATGATTTAACTATCAAATAAAAACATGTGTTCATCCAATTGTCAACCAATTACTAAGCCCTTAATTAATATTCCATTAATTAAATCTCTTCTCTATTTCTTATCAATATTTGTTAACCAAATATTTTCAATAACCATATTGGCCTTTTACGTTATTTGGAAAACATTTCCGAATATCGCCTTCCTTTATTCTCTAAACTTTAGAAAATATATGCTAGTTATAATTGGAAAATATTCCAATTACTTATCTCTTTTCCAATCTCGTTTATTCCTATACTTACACTTATTTGGGTCAAAACAGATGTTGTGTAAAACATCGTTACGACAACCCAAATACTGTATTCAACTAACTTTTATCCAACATTGATCTTCGAGCCTGAAATCTTACTATTTATTTGTTAATAATGAAATCAATCAAGTTGGGGTATAACTACCTCTCAGACCTTGACTGAATAACATTTACAACGTCAAAACAGATAAGACTACTTACTCGAATAATCAATACCTTACAAACCAATTATTCACTTTTCAAACACGTATACGCTTCTTCTTTCTATTCTTACGATATTTTATTCTTATACTTCCTTTTTGATTATACTATTCTATTTCTAAGTTCGTTTTCTTATCGACTTCTATATATTTTGATACGTTGATTTCTAACTATCAAATTATCTTAAAAATATTCTAACTCCTTAAATTCCCGGAAAAATTCGCCATAACCTCCTTTGTACCGGGAGCATCGGGAAATTTCAAATAGCTTTCCCGGTCCTTCTCATCTCAAAAAGAAAACGAAAAAGCCAAGCAGCTAGCCGATACGGCGCATAAAATCTCATATGGAAATTAAATACGCACCTTTTTGTCGGGCATTCTATTTATTTCACTTCTATACTTTATTCCATACCTGTCTCCTGTATATTTATGCCTGTCCAATCTATTTTAACTATACCAATCGTTTTAACTCAATTTGTTAATTAAATCTGTTGCTTAACTTTTCAGTCTATTTCACCTTCATATTTGAACATGACATGTTCGAATATATTTTAACTGCATATTAACAAATTCTAATTATACTCATACTCTCGTTTCCTTATCGACTTCTTATTCAAATTCCAATTCAATTCTATTTGAATTCTCTTTATTTAAACTTCATTTGAATTCTATTTTCAAATTCTATAGTTTAAAGTCCATTTGAATTCTATATTCAAATTCTATAGTTAAAGTCCATCTGAATTCTATATTCAAATTCTATAGTTTAAAGTCCATTTGAATTCTATATTCAAATTCTACAGTTTAAAGTCCATTTGAATTCTATATTCAAATCTATTCAAATTCTATTTGAATTCTCTGCATTATTTATAAACAACGTTTTGTAACTTTACTTAAAATCCCCCATTAAATATTTATAAACAAAGTTTATAAATTTAATTCCAATCCCACTTTTTCATTTATAAACAGAGTTTATAAATTCAATTCAAATCCCATATTTTCCTTTATAAACAGAGTTTATAAATTCGATTCAAAACCCACCTTTACATTTATAAACAGAGTTTATAAATTCAATACTCGTTCATATATATTCAAAACAAGTTAATATTTTCTATAGTTCATTTAAAATTCAAATTCTATTTATAAAAATAGAATTTCCTTTTTAAATCTCAAATACCCTTTTCGATATTTTTATAAATCAATATTCGAGCCCCAGGGATATTTTAAACAATCAAATCAACCAATTTTCAATCATTTGATTTTTAACACATCATATATGAATATATATGAAATCAAACAAACAACAACAGATAATATATTTTTGAGGAATCTAGTTGGATTCCTCCAAACTGTTTTCCTGCATCCACAGATGTTAGTCAACATAGTAATACCCATCCTGCTTCGAGGCAGGATATCGCGGTATGAAGGTCATCCACTAATCATAGCGGGGGGCGTATAGGGTAATCATCCGCTAGGGTACCGCGGGCATCCGCTAATGAAACTGCGGGAATCGAACCAATCATCAATCCAATATATATAGATAATAGTCAACCAATCCTAAATAACTATATATATTTTAAAACAATCAGACAGCATTCAAACAAGCACAGACAATTATTTTAACACTAAAAATAATTCTAATTAAATGGTGAGTGAGGTTTACTCACCGTGTATTCTTATTTGCCGAATATCCTGTGAAATTCAAATCTTACTGCTCTGAATCGCCTCGAATGAATTTTATCGTGTACCTACGATAATTTTATTTAAATTTACAGGTTAAACATCTATTCATTTAAATTTACTATTTAAACGAATAACTAATTTTCCTATATATTTTAATTAACCAAGTTAAACATTAATTTGCATACTCAACCATTAGTCTATGGATTTTATTTCTATACAAATTAATTTCTTTATATAAACTGATTTTATAAATTAATTTTCTTTAAATAACATGACAAACTAATTCTCTATTTAAATTAATTCTCACAAATTTTCTATTTAAATAAATTCTCTATTTATATTTATGACACACTAATAAATTCTTTAACTAGACTAACTAAATAAATAAATTATTAACTAAAAAAAATTATTAAATTACCTAAATCCATTCTCTTCACTTCATCAGCCCCTAAAACCGCTATCCTCCATTATGACAATTCATCGAACGCTTTGCAAGCATCTCTATTTCCTTTACCACTACCAAGTTATGCGACCAACTGAATGGAACTGCAGCTCTCGCCCTGGATCTGAACGCAACAGCTATCGCCATCAGTGAGACTCGTCGGATCCTCATCGCTCGAGTTCCCAATCCAGAACTCGCGATAACCAAACATCCCAGAATCCCGTTGCCCATCTTCAAGCAACCCTACCTCAACAATAGCCCTCCCCAACTCTAACTGAGATCGCGACATCACCCTACTGGCGACAGCGAGATGTCATGTACCCAGAACTCGCGGCCATCAAATCCCCCAGATCTCACCGCAGTTCATGATCGAAACCCGTATTCTGAAATCGATGAACCCTGACCCTAGTTGTTGATCGAAGTTGAAACCCCCAAGACACCATCGCGATGAACTTCAGTTCGCCAGTCATCTCGACCCTTTGAACGCGACTACCACAGCCCTTGAATTACAACATCGAACCCTTTAAACCCCATCGCACCAGTTGGTCTTCACGAAGAACAGGGCTTCGATTTTGTTTAGCAGTTTTTTTTTTTTTTTGTTCTTGATTTTGAATTCTAATGAAGAAATGAAAGAATAGAAAGGGTCGGCCCTTTTTATTTATAAAGGAGGATGTGGTTTGGAAAATGAACAACGAGGCCCCTTTCTTTTGTTTTTGCTGTTTTATTTTTATCCACAAAATAAAGGAAATTTATTTTAATTTAATTAGTTTTTGATCTGTATCCTTAAATTAAAATACTCCATGGTCTCGAACTGCTTTCTGAACCCAACAACTGACAAATTTAGGGTAATACCCCTATTCTGAACCCACTGGGATAAGTATCGAAGTCCAGTTCGATCATCCGGAACAGATATTAATTTAAATTGATATAAATTAAATTTCAAACCATTAAATTTTTCGATAATAATTTAATATTATTATTCTGATTCAAACAGAAGTCTGAACTGTTATTTAATTCAGTTTTTTTTTAAAATCTCGAGCTGAATTATATTTTCGCATTACGATGATTTAATATATTCGATATTAAATCGAAATTGATTATTAAATTAATAACTTAATATAAAATTCCACTTATATTATCCACCCAATATTTAAATTAAATATTAAATATTCAAAAATTAACCCCTAAGGATCCGGGTCATTACAATCTTCCCCACTTAAAATAATTTCGTCCTCGAAATTGCTAAGGTAGAAAAAGTGCTACAAACCCATTAACTTTTCCAAAACTTATTTATGTTGATACTCAACATTTCAAACTTCCTTACGTGACTCTCTTTCGAATAGATCCCTATTCGATAACTCCTCCCTTCGAATAACTATATTCAATAATCTCTCTTTCGAATAACTAGATTCGAAAACTTTTCTTCGAATAAACTATATTCGATTAACTCCTTTAATTCTATTCAAATAACTAATATTCGATTAACTCCTTTGCTTCTATTCGAATAACTAATATTCGATAACTCTTTTCGCTTGACTCTAGATCGCAGCGATCACAATGGTTACGTCTGATTCCCCCAGGAAACATCTGACCGCCTAGGCTATCTGCAGCCCTGCGAATTACGCTAGTAGTCGTACGAAATGGCAACTTATCCTGAGTAACTATGTTTGACTAATTCTATCTCAATACTATATTCGATCAACTTTAATTGAATAACATTCAATTAAATTCTAATTCGATTAACTATGTTCAATTAACTTTATCTGGTTAACTTTTTATTTGAATAACAAATATTCGATAAATTCTGATTGAATCACTAATATTCAACTAACTCTATGGATTAACCCTAACTGATTAACTCTAACTGGTTAATTCTTACTCTAATCGATTAATTCTAACACTAATCGACTTCTCCTATTCGAATAACTCCTATTGGATAGCGTTTATTCATTTATAAAGATTTACTTTTAGTAACGGTTCTTCACTTTACAAATGTTCTCTTTAATAACGTTACTTCACTTATACAAGTGTTGTGTACCCCTTCTATTTAAAACTATCGGTGTTAAAAACCAATATCTCTTCTCTATATAAGTTCAGACTTATATATTCCATTTATCGAATGATAAATATTTAATTTAATTTATAAACTATTATTTAAAAATTAATCTTTTCTATTTATCTGTTAAAAACAGATTTCCATTTTCTCTTCATCTTATTAATATTCCTTTGATTAAATTCTATTTATTTAACAAATAAATATCTCATTTATAACATTCAATTTATTTACTATAAATAAATATTTCCATTCAACCTATTAGTAAATGTTTTACAAATATTTCCTTTTAAATTCTATTTGTAAATGTTTTTACAAATATTTCTCCTTCTATTTGTTTGCACATAACTTCCTTTGTATTTGTGTTACAAATATATTTCCTTTTATATTCGTTTTACAAATATATTTTCTTTTATACTCTTTTGGTTTGTTCCTTTATTCACACCCAATTCATATTTCATTCACATTGATTTTACTCAATTTATTCATTTCGATCCATTTAACTTACTTAAGTTAAATTTAATTTCAATCATTCAAATTCCCATTAACTAGTTGCTAATTAACCGTTTTGCTTATTTCACCCTTTTTATTTGAATATAACTTGTTCAAATATATGTCAACTTAATTATAAACTAATCTAATTATATTTCAACTCGAGTTATATATTTGATTTCGAATATAAATTCTCAATCTCTTTCCCTTATCCAAAAACCCAATTTCGATTCAAATTTTCTTTAACTAATTATTTTCCCATTTAGTTAATCCTATTTAACCATTTAAAATATGATTTTTGTCTTAAAAATCATTTCACTTACTTCACTGAAGTTCATGTTTATTTTATATCTCCAGTCTGGATTTTTTTAATGCCAATTCGGATTTTATTTCCTAAAAATCCTTCTGTTTATTTAATTAAACCGTTATGGTTTTAAAATGGTTCTGGCGCTGTTTTTCTAAAAATTTGATTTTGACATAACTCAAAATCTATACGACGAAATCCAGATTTTTCTCTTTCATTAGAAAACTATTGTTCAACCGGTCCCGACGATTCTTGTTTCAAAGAATTCCGACTTCAACTGAGTTCTGTATACTAAATTGAAGTTCGAATCGCCAATTTGCGAACTTCCGCGCTACGACGAGCTCGTTTTAATTATATTTATAAATATAAACGTTTTAATTTTGTTTATAATAAATTCAACTCCATTCTGATATATTTTTAATATATATCAAATCCATTTCATAATATTCCCGATCTATTTCACTTCTAATGTTCAAATCCTATATCTTAATTTAAAATATTCAAATTCCATTTGAATTTCTTTATTTTAACTCTATATTATTTCCTTCTATTCAATTTCTATTGAATTTTCTTCTATTCAAATTCTATTTCAATTCCTTATCTTCAAATTCTATTTGAATTTCTTATCTTCAATTTCTATTTGAAATCCTTCATTCAAAACCCATTTCAAATCCCTTATTCAAATTCCATTTGAAATCCTTTATTCAATTTCTATTTAAATTCCTTATTCAAATTCCTAATTGAAATCTTTTGAATTTAAATTCTATTTTATCTCCTTTGAATTCAAATTCTATTTAATTTCACTTTGAATTCAAATTCTATTTAAACTCCTTTTATTTAAAATTCTATTTCAAACTTTATATTTCCTTTGAATTCTAATATTCAACCTCCACTTTATATTCTCTTTGAAATTCTATTTAACCAAATTCCATTTGAATTCTAATATTCAAATCTCTATTTGACTTTTCTTTATTCAAATCCATTTGAATTCCATTGAATTCAAATTCCATTTCAATTTTCCTTATACAATTTCTATTTGAATTTTATTTATTCAAACTCATTTGAATTCCTTTGAATGCAAATTCTATTTCACTTCTATTTGAATTATATATATATATATATATATATATTCAAATTCCTTTATTTTACTTCTATTTGAAATCTATATTCCAATTCTCATTTCAAAATTCCTTTGAACTAATATAAATATATACATATATTTATCTATCTCAAATTCAAAACATCTGAATTTTCAAACAACTTGTTTTTTGCAAACAAATTCCCATCAAAACTTTTCTAAGGCAGCAATTTATCACTTAGAAACTCGAAAATGAACACTGATGATGTTGCGACCATCATCAAAATTATTTCCCAGCTACTGAATGTGTTCAGTGCTTTATTACTTTCAAACTCCATTTAGAAAAATATTTTCCAAACTCCCAGGATTTTAAATCTTAATTCTGGTTTGAATTCAATTTCAATTTATCATATTTGTATATTTGATTTCATATACAAATTCCATTGGTTATAATTATTTCTGTTTTATAATCTAATTTGAATATAATCCTAACAATCAACTTAACTATTTAAAAACAATATCGTGTCCAATCTTCTGTTCAAGTGTTTATAAATTCCTATCGACTTCGTGGCGTCCCACGATTCGACCAAAATTTATAATTCACTCAACAGACTAGTCAACACAATATAAAACAGTTTTTATATCAAATAACAAATACGCTCTCTCGTATATATATACACTCAACTCATTCTAGGATACTACTGATCCTATCTCTAATGAGCACATTCCAACAAGCCTAAATATTCGCTCAACCTAAGCTCTGATACCAACTGTAATGACCCAGATTTCCGTAACATCAGAGTTGACTATATACATCATACGTCCAACCCAAATATCACGAAAATACGGAACATTTTTTTTAAGAAGAAAGAGATAGAAGAAGAACAGAAATAACAACACAGAATCTCACATCGCAGCGGAACAAAATATAATATATCATATCTTTGAAATACAAAATCTTAACTGTATAACATACACTTATCAGAGTACAACACTTACAATACAACGGAACAACACTATAACTAGATAACGCTGAAGCCTCCTGCTCCAAGATCCTTTAGATATATCTGAAAAATCCTGAACTACTTGACTGCCCGTACAAATTTAGGCACCCAAGAGTTTAGGTAGAACAAAACAAATAAACTCCGGGTCAGTCATGGGACTGGTATGAGTAAACAGTTTAAAACAGTTTTAGAAACTAAATGATACCTCATAAGACCACGCCGTATAACACGGAACGGGTTTTTCCCTTATGAGAATCCAAACACTTGACTTATCTTTATATCAAAACTCTTTTGATATTATAATAATGTCTAAATCAAGTAAATAACAATCTAGTGGAACGTTTGCATCTCACGTTCCACATATATAATATACACTCAAAACCGCAAGCACGTATTGGGTATTTGGTTTTCCAACTATGACAAGGTATGGAACCACCTTCCGCTGGTATATCTCTAGAGGAGAATACACCGAGTTCAACAAGAACATCTTGCAACTCAGCCACACATGACCGACCACTCATTTCGCTTGAATGTATCGAATGTATATCACCAACGATTGGGATCAGCAACTGTTTCCCGAATGGGACAGCATCGACAATAGATTTTTAGAAGTAAATGAAACTCTAGATCAGTTGATTATACACCCTAATAGGTGCGACCTACATAGCCATGTTGCTTCCCGATTTCTGTCATTTACCGGTTGATAAGGCTAGAAGCTACGCTTTATCATCATACCAGATTCACTTCGAATGCCACATCGTCAAATCCATCAAATCACCGATTGACGTCTACAACAGTACATTACGTGTTAGCTTAAAGAAGTTTCCTTCTCCGCTTCCACTCTTGGTACGGTTGAAGAAATCAATGTACGTGACCCTTCTGGAAATACTCTGTCAGACATTCATCCATACAAGTCACCCAGGAACAGGATGAACTGAAGGCGCTATTTCTATTAATAGAAAAAGCCCTTGCACTCTACTCCGACTTCGATTATCTTTATATAATCTGATTCGCATGCTACTGCCGATATGGAGTGGTTCTTCGGATAATAATCCAACCGGTCTCTCCATATTGACAACGATGGTCAAAACTTCGATAGTCTGTGATTTAACTATCGAATAAAAACAAGTGTTTCGATAGTCGATGATTTAACAATCGAATAAAAACAAGTGTTCATCCAATTATCAACCAATTACTAAGCCCTTAATTAATATTCCATTAATTAAATCTCTTCTCTATTTCTTATCAATATTTGTTAACCAAATATTTTCAACAACCATATTGGCCTTCTATGTTATTTGGAAAACATTTCCGAATATCGCCTTCCCTTATTCTCTAAACTTTAGAAAATATATGCTAGTTATAAATGGAAAATATTCCAATTACTTATCTCTTTTCCAATCTCGTTTATTCCTATACTTACACTTATTTGGGTCAAAACAGATGTTGTGTAAAACATCGTTACGACAACCCAAATACTGTATTCAATTAACTTTTATCCAACATTGATCTTCGAGCCTGAAATCTTACTATTTATTTGTTAATAATGAAATCAATCAAGTTGGGGTATAACTACCTCTCAGACCTTGACTGAATAACATTTACAACGTCAAAACAGATAAGACTACTTACTCGAATAATCAATACCTTACAAACCAATTATTCACTTTTCAAACATGTATACGCTTCTTCTTTCTATTCTTACGATATCTTATTCTTATACTTCCTTTTTGATTATACTATTCTATTTCTAAGTTCGTTTTCTTATCGACTTCTATATATTTTGATACGTTGATTTCTAACTATCAAATTATCTTAAAAATATTCTAACTCCTTAAATTCCCGGAAAAATTCGCCATAACCTCCTTTGTACCGGGAGCATCGGGAAATTTCAAATAGCTTTCCCGGTCCTTCTCATCTCAAAAAGAAAACGAAAAAGCCAAGCAGCTAGCCGATACGGCGCATAAAATCTCATATGGAAATTAAATACGCACCTTTTTGTCGGGCATTCTATTTATTTCACTTCTATACTTTATTCCATACCTGTCTCCTGTATATTTATGCCTGTCCAATCTATTTTAACTATACCAATCGTTTTAACTCAATTTGTTAATTTAATCTGTTGCTTAACTTTTCAGTCTATTTCACCTTCATATTTGAACATGACATGTTCAAATATATTTTAACTGCATATTAACAAATTCTAATTATACTCATACTCTCGTTTCCTTATCGACTTCTTATTCAAATTCCAATTCAATTCTATTTGAATTCTCTTTATTTAAACTTCATTTGAATTCTATTTTCAAATTCTATAGTTTAAAGTCCATTTGAATTCTATATTCAAATTCTATAGTTAAAGTCCATCTGAATTCTTTATTCAAATTCTATAGTTTAAAGTCCATTTGAATTCTATATTCAAATTCTATAGTTTAAAGTCCATTTGAATTCTATATTCAAATCTATTCAAATTCTATTTGAATTCTCTGCATTATTTATAAACAATGTTTTGTAACTTTACTTAAAATCCCCCATTAAATATTTATAAACAAAGTTTATAAATTTAATTCCAATCCCACTTTTTCATTTATAAACAGAGTTTATAAATTCAATTCAAATCCCATATTTTCCTTTATAAACAGAGTTTATAAATTCGATTCAAAACCCACCTTTACATTTATAAACAGAGTTTATAAATTCAATACTCGTTCATATATATTCAAAACAAGTTAATATTTTCTATAGTTCATTTAAAATTCAAATTCTATTTATAAAAATAGAATTTCCTTTTTAAATCTCAAATACCCTTTTCGATATTTTTATAAATCAATATTCGAGCCCCAGGGATATTTTAAACAATCAAATCAACCAATTTTCAATCATTTGATTTTTAACACATCATATATGAATATATATGAAATCAAACAAACAACAACAGATAATATATTTTTGAGGAATCCAGTTGGATTCCTCCAACCTGTTTTCCTGCATCCACAGATGTTAGTCAACATAGTAATACCCATCCTGCTTCGAGGCAGGATATCGCGGTATGAAGGTCATCCACTAATCATAGCGTGGGGCGTATAGGGTAATCATCCGCTAGGGTACCGCGGGCATCCGCTAATGAAACTGCGGGAATCCAACCAATGATCAGCCCAATATATATATATATATATATATATATATATATATATATATGTATGTATATAATAGTCAACCAATCCTAAATAACTATATATATTTTAAAACAATCAGACAGCATTCAAACAAGCACAGACAATTATTTTTAACACTAAAAATAATTCTAATTAAATGGTGAGTGAGGTTTACTCACCGTGTATTCTTATTTGCCGAATATCCTGTGAAATTCAAATCTTACTGCTCTGAATCGCCTCGAATGAATTTTATCGTGTACCTACGATAATTTTATTTAAATTTACAGGTTAAACATCTATTCATTTAAATTTACTATTTAAACGAATAACTAATTTTCCTATATATTTTAATTAACCAAGTTAAACATTAATTTGCATACTCAACTATTAGTCTATGGATTTTATTTCTATACAAATTAATTTCTTCATATAAACTGATTTTATAAATTAATTTTCTTTAAATAACATGACAAACTAATTCTCTATTTAAATTAATTCTCACAAATTTTCTATTTAAATAAATTCTCTATTTATATTTATGACACACTAATAAATTCTTTAACTAGACTAACTAAATAAATAAATTATTAACTCAAAAAAATTATTAAATTATCTAAATCCATTCTCTTCACTTCATCAGCCCCTAAAACCGCTATCCTCCATTATGACAATTCATCGAACGCTTTGCAAGCATCTCTATTTCCTTTACCACTATCAAGTGATGCGACCAACTGAATGGAGCTGCAGCTCTCGCCCTGGATCTGAACGCAACAGCTATCGCCATCAGTGAGACTCGTCGGATCCTCATCGCTCGAGTTCCCAATCCAGAACTCGCGATAACCAAACATCCCAGAATCCCGTCGCCCATCTTCAAGCAACCCTACCTCAACAATAGCCCTCCCCAACTCTAACTGAGATCGCGACATCACCCTACTGGCAACAGTGAGATGTCATGTACCCAGAACTCGCGGCCATCAAATCCCCCAGATCTCACCGCAGTTGATGATCGAAACCCGTATTCTGAAATCGATGAACCTTGACCCTAGTTGTTGATCGAAGTTGAAACCCCCAAGACACCATCGCGATGAACTTCAGTTCGCCAGTCATCTCGACCCTTTGAACGCGACTACCACAGCCCTTGAATTACAACATCGAACCCTTTAAACCCCATCGCACCAGTTGTTCTTCACGAAGAACAGGGCTTCGATTTTGTTTAGCAGTTTTTTTTTTTGTTCTTGATTTTGATTTCTAATGAAGAAATGAAAGAATAGAAAGGGTCGGCCCTTTTTATTTATAAAGGAGGATGTGGTTTTGAAAATGAACAACGAGGCCCCTTTCTTTTGTTTTTGCTGTTTTATTTTTGTCCACAAAATAAAGGAAATTTATTTTAATTTAATTAGTTTTTGATCTGTATCCTTAAATTAAAATACTCCATGGTCTCGAACTGCTTTCTGAACCCAACAACTGACAAATTTAGGGTAATACCCCTATTCTGAACCCACTGGGATAAGTATCGAAGTCCAGTTCGATCATGCGGAACAGATATTAATTTAAATTGATATAAATTAAATTTCAAACCATTAAATTTTTCGATAATAATTTAATATTATTATTCTGATTCAAACAGAAGTCTGAACTGTTATTTAATTCAGTTTTTTTTAAATCTCGAGCTGAATTATATTTTCGCATTAGATGATTTAATATATTCGATATTAAATCGAAATTGATTACTAAATTAATAATTTAATATAAAATTCCACTTATATTATCCACCCAATATTTAAATTAAATATTAAATATTCAAAAATTAACCCCTAAGGATCCGGGTCATTACACTGGCTTATCACGAAGCTTTATTGCAAAGAGTGCAGTCAAGAAGTTAGATTTAAAATTGAAAAAGCTCAAGGAACCAATGACTGTCCAGAATCTGGTTGGGGGTTCCATTGATCTCAGTTGGGTTTGTGGAGTCCCAGTTTCTTTCTCTCGTTATCGGTTTCCTACGATCGCAGTCGTCGTGAATTTTAAAGAGTTTGATCTTATCTTGAGGTTGGACTAGTTAACCAAATATGAAGCAGAGGTTAGATGCGCCGAGAGAGTTGTTAAAGCTAAGATTAAATCAGGGAGTTATATAACCATACCGTGTGAAAGTCAGAAATCTAATAGAAAAGACTTCTGGGCAGCTTTGAATGTTTCTCCAGCCCAAATGGAAAATATCCCTGAAGTTACTGAGAATATTCCTGACCACATCAAAGACATTCCTGTCGTCAAGAACTATGCGGATGTGTTCGAGGAAGTTGTTCGCTTACCTCCACAGAGAGAAATAGATTTCAAGATTGCTTTGATTCCGAATGCAAGGCCGGTAGTTCACGCTATTCGAAGAATGTCCTTGAAAGAGAAAGAGGAATTAGACAATCAAACACGACAGCTAGTATGGAAAGGTCTGATCAGGCCTAGTTTCTCTGATTGGGGTGCAGCAGTGGTATTTGTCCCAAAATCTGATGGTACTCTACGGCTATGCGTGGACTATCGTGATCTGAACAAGCAGACAATAAAGAACAAGTATCCATTGCCGCGGATTGATGATTTGTTGGATCGATTAAATGGAGCACAAGTATTCTCAAGAATGGACCTAGCTACAGGCTTCCATCAACTTCGAATTGCCGAAGAGTGTGTTCCAATGACAGCATTCAGAGGTCCCGACTTATTCTACGACTGGTTAGTAATGCCGTTCGGCTTATGTAACGCTCCTGCCTACTTCGTCGATCTGATGAACAGAGTATTCAGAGGAGTTTTGAATAAATTTGTTCTAGTTTTTATTGATGATATTTTAATCTTCTCTAAATCAAAAGCCGAACATGAAAAGCATCTGGAACAAGTTCTAGAAATCCTGAGAAGGAATGTATTGAAAGCAAAGTTTTCCAAATGTATATTCTGGCAAGATGAAGTGAAATTTCTAGGCCATGTCGTATCGAAAGACGGAATCGCTGTGGATCTAAGCAAAATCACAGCTATTCAGAATTGGAAACAGCCCAGTACTCCCACTGAAGTCCGCAGTTTTCTCGGATTGGCTAGCTATTACCGAAAGTTCATTAAAGACTTTTCGAAGATATCTGGTCACTTAACGAAGCTTACAAAGAAGCATTCTAAATTCAAGTGGACTCCAGAATGTGAGGAGGCTTTTGAAGAGCTAAAGTTGATATTAACAACTACTCCAGTGTTAACCATCATCGGTGGCAACCAGGATTTAAAAGTCTGGACTGATGCTTCTATAGAAGGCCTTGGCGCAGTGTTAATGCAAAGAGGCCAAGTGATTGCTTATGCTAGCCGTCAACTGAAGCCGCACGAGAAGAACTACGTAACTCATGATCTTGAGTTATTGGCTATTGTGTTCGCTTTGAAAATCTGGAGACACTATCTTCTGGGTGAGAGATTTGAACTGTTTACAGATCACCAGTCGTTAAAGTATTTGTTCACTCAGAAAGACCTGAATCTGAGGCAAAAACGTTGGCTGGAGTTTCTTGCAGCATATGATTTTGAAATTCTATACACTCTAGGGAAAGCCAATGTCGTGGTTGATGCGTTAAGCCGAAAGAATGAAATGATCGCTAGTTTCTTCATTGGGACTTCGTTGATTGATAAGATATCGGCTCTCTAAGAAGACGACCAATTTATCAAAGGAATGAGTCAGCGAATTCGTGAGGGCAATGCTTCGGATTTCCAGCTAGACAGCGAAGGGATTCTGAGGTTAGAAGGACGAATTTGCGTTCCAGAAATTCCTGAACTCAGAAGAGATGTGCTTGATGAATGCCACAAATCTAAGCTCAGTATCCATCCGGGTGGGAATAAAATGTATAACGATATCAAACGCACATTCTGGTGGAAGTCGTTAAAAAGAGACATCTCGATATATGTTAGTTGATGCCCTACTTGCCAGCTAGTCAAAAGCGACCAATAGAAATTGGCTGGATTGTTACAACCGCTAGAAGTTCCTGGTTGGAAGTGGGAACATATCTCTATGGATTTCATTGATGGTCTGCCCGAAACCAGAAAAGCGAATGACAGTATTTGGGTGATCGTAGATCGCTTCACGAAGACCGCCCATTTCATACCTGTTAGATCAAACAGAACCGCTCAGAGCCTGGCGCAGATATACTTCAAGGAAATAGTTAGACTACATGGAGTGCCGCTCAGTATAGTCAGTGATAGAGATACAATATTTACTAGTAAATTCTGGGAGGCATTTCAAGTCGAGCTAGGAACGAAGTTGAACTTAAGCACTGCTTATCATCCTCAGACAGACGGTCAGACTGAGAGGGTGAATCGTATTTTAGAAGATCTATTGCGGGCGTGTATTCTAGATTTCGGTGGGTCATGGGAAGACCATCTGCATTTGGCTGGATTCTCTTATAACAACAGCTACCGGGCGAGTCTGACAATGTCACCATTCGAAGCATTGTATAGTAGACCTTGTCGATCTCCTGCTTGTTGGGTCGAGCCAGGAAATAGACTTGTGTTGGGTCCAGATATGATTCGAGAAGCCACCGATAAAGTCGATTTTATTAAGAAGCGATTACTCGCCGCTCAAAGCCGACAAAAGAGCTATGCCGATAGGAGAAGAAGAGATATATCCTTTGAAGTTGGCGACTATGTATATTTGAAAGTATCGCCGATGAGAGGAGTTATCCGGTTCGGTAAAACTGGAAAGTTGGCGCCCAAATTCATAGGTCCGTTTCCTATTCTGGAACGGATCGAAACTCTCGCTTATAGGGTCAAACTGCCTGACTGGTTGCCTGGAGTTCATGATGTATTTCACATATCTCAACTTCGAAAGCACATTCATGATCCAGACTTGATCGTGGATGAAGCAGCTCAACAGGACATTGAAATTACTCCAGAATTGGCTGTGAGAAGAGAGCCGCTAAAGATTATTGGCAAAGAAACCAAAGAGCTGAGGAACAAGAAGGTTCACTTAGTTGAAGTGCAATGGAGTGGAGATCCACGAGATTGTACTAGGGAAACTGAGGAGAGCATTCAGAAAGCCTATCCCACATGCCGAATAGAAATCTCTGATTGACTCCGGTGCAAGGTACATTTACCATACTTTTCATTACCATTTAATTCTCTATTCAGTTGCTATTTTCTTCCCATGGATGTGCACTATTTATTCTATACTCTGAATGATTTTTAAGGGAATATAGGATTTGATTAGTATATTCTTGGAAGGTTAAAAACAAATTGGTTGTTGTGTTGTGTGATTGTAGATTTATCAAACCACTTTCGACTTTGTTCCTTTTCGGGGACGAAAAGTTTTAAGTGGGGGAGATTGTAACGACCCAGAAAATCTAAACCAATTTAAAATTTTTAAATTGGCTAAATTAATGGATTTTAAATATTTAAAATAAATATTTTAAATAATGGCAATGAAAACTGAGTTTGAATCGACAATTGAATACGAATATGATTAAGTATAATTATAAACAAGGCTTGAAAAGGCGCTGCAGTTTCGAAAATTGAATTCAAACTTTGTCGGACTGTACTGGGTGCAAAACAATCCGTATTTTATTGAAACCAAAAATATTTAAATCTGTTAGTGAATATCTTTCTAACGAATCTGAAAAATCGAATTTTCATAGAGGAAAGCAAAAGTTATGGCCGAATGAATTTTCAGAAGGGTCGCTATGGATTTTATATAGCCCGTGAAATTGGCCATTTTGCAAACGACCTCGGAATTCGACGAAACCACTTTTGTTGGATCCGGGATGTGAAGTTATTGCTAGGTTTCAAATTTCATAATTTTTGAAGCTAGTGTGTGAGCGTGGCAAAGGAAAATGTGTTTTGGTCAATTACAGTTAAATTGGATCGACCAAAAATGGGCTTTTTTGCAAACGGTCTCAGAATTCGACGAAACTAGTTTTGTTGGGACCGTATCGTCAAAACATAGCCAGATTTATTTTTCTGGAATTTTTCGAATCAGTTTGTGGCCCTGGCAAATTGAAATGTACATTCAAATTAAATATTGAATATTTTATATTTTAATTTGAAGGAAAACTGACTGAAAAAGTCGAATGGGCCTTCGAAACATATCCCATTGTGTTCGAGATGGGGGTAAAACGCTAGCGACGACAGTCGTTGGGCTTGGATTGGAGTTCGTGGCCAAAAACCCTATTTCTGGATTTATTATAAAGGCCGGCCAATAGGAATTTTCCAACTCATTAAAAAAAACAC
The DNA here is from genome assembly GCA_030737875.1 of Allium sativum. Lineage (NCBI taxonomy): Eukaryota > Viridiplantae > Streptophyta > Magnoliopsida > Asparagales > Amaryllidaceae > Allium > Allium sativum. The sequence continues at coordinate 331,682,349 of CM060926.1, forward strand.
GGAACCCTATTTCGCTCCAGCGAACGAACGACGACCGGGCTCCCATCCTTTCCGACCAGATCCCCGCCGACACAGTCCCCTAGCGCTGCCACCACCACCCCCGGTCGAAGCGCCTCCCTCCCCCCTTCAAATCCGACCTGGCCCCACCCTCTCTCCCTCCGCCTACCTCGAGAACGAAGCCCGCAAAGTCAACGACTTTGTCACCGTCGTTCTCCGCCGTCTGACCACCGGAATTGCCGCCACCACCACCATATGACGTGCCTCTCCTCCCTCTACGACGTCCAGCCACCTGATCGACCTCTCGCGCGACGATTCGCGCGCCATATCGAAACCTAGTTTCGAACACGCGAGGAAGGTAACGGCCTAGTTGATTTTGAACTGATTTTTGACCCATCTTTGAAAAATCATATCTTTTTCATATGTTAACGAAATTCGATGAAACAGGAAACATCGTGACCTTGTGGACGTCTTCTACATTCTAGAAGAGACCGCATATTTTTCTGAGCCTTCTGCTATTTTTGGTGGAGTGGAACCCAAGGTGAGATTTCTAATTTATAAACGATATGGAAAACGACGATGTATAAATTATATAGTCGATGTATGAGTTATATAAGCGTTGTACACCTCTTGTATAAGCGTTGTATAAGTTGTATGTTCGATGTATAAGTTATATATGCATTGTAAAAAATTATATATGTGTTGAAATAAAAGTGAATTGCTATACATAGATATATTTGGTTGAAACCACATAGGATTAGTTTGTGGAAATGAAATAAATATATACATGCCGCCTGCGTGCGAACTAGATGCATGATCCTCATTGTCAAAAACCGCGAGGTTTTAAGGTAGAGCGAGGAGCCGTACTAGGGACGGTCCCGGTTTTAACTACCATGCCGTTATGCTGCCGAAATTTTGAATAATATTCATGTGTTTGAATTATTTTCATTTGCTAAAACTATATTTATTCGTTGAATAGAAAACCTTCATGTGTTGAATCGATATTCGTTCGTTGATTAGAAATTCATGTGTTGAATGGTATTCGCGTTTTAAATATAAAAGTCACATTTTATCTATATATAGAAACTATAGAAAACCTACATGTGTTGAATCGATATTCATTCGTTGATTAGAAATTCATGTGTTGAATGGTATTCGCGTTTTAAATATAAAAATGACATTTTTATCTATATATAGAAACAATAGAAAACCTTCATGTGTTGAATCGATATTCATTCGTTGATTAGAAATTCATGTGTTGAATGGTATTCATATTTTGAAATAAATTGTTTCATAACAAAAATCACCTTTTATCAACTATATGGAATATGAAAAATAATCTCGTTTTTAAAAGAAATTGTTTTGTAAGAAAAATCCTATTTTTATCACCTATATAAACTATATAGAATAATAATGTTTTGAAATGAATTGTTTTACAATAAAAATCTCATTTTTTTTATATACATGAATCATTGAAATGTGAAGTGTTAAAAATAGCCACTCGTTCAAATAAACATATATGAGTTGAAATATTCATTAATTAGCTAATGATATGATTTTTACCTATACATGCAACATTAGAATGAATGGTGTTTTTAAACCAAATGGAAATCAAATCTGAAGTTGAATAGAAAATGATAAGTGATAAGAACTATATATATGTACATGCATATTTATTGAACAGGTTATAGGGAAGGGGCTAGAGAAGAGGAATAAAATTTTGTGCCTGACAAATAGGTACACGTTTACTGTTTTGTTTGGGTGATGATTTTATGAGCCTGTTGGCTAGCCGCTTGGCTTTTTCTTTTCGACATGAGACGACCGTGTGGCTATTTGGGAATTTTCCCAGCCCCTCCCGTACAAAGGAGGTTATGGTGAAATTTTCCAAAATTTAAAGGCGTTAGTGAAATATTTGAAGTGAAAACGATATTGAAATTGTTGAATGAACTATATTTATATAAATATATAAATATAAATAAAATTAAAACGAAACGTGGTCGTGCAGTTCGTGTTTTGAAACCGTGATTTCAAACAACTAGTGAGGGAAATCCGACCATTGGATTTTCCCGAAACCGCAACCGTTGGATTCGCCTTGGAAATATCTTTCCAACGGCACCAATTTTGTAAAAATCCAACGGTTGGATTGTCTGGAATGTTTAATTCAAATCTGAAGAAAAACAGCGCCAGAAACGATTATATATATATATGTATATAAATATAATTATATGTAATCGAATAACGACGCTGCAGTTCGTAATTTGAAATCGAAACTTCAAACGATTATACCGGGAGATCCGACCGTCGGATTTTCCCGAAACTGGAATCGTTGGATTCGTTTTGAAAAGACCTTTCTAATTATGTAAATTGCGTGAAGATCCAACGGTTAGATTTTCAGATATGTGTAAATCAAATCTGAAGAAAAACAGCGCCACGGACGCGTTATGGCACGAAGCGTCGTTTTGAATAAATTGGCTATTTTAAAATAAATAAAAATAGCGATAAATCGTTATAAAATATCATAAACGATATGGAATGGAAATAAACTGAATTTGCTCGATTTATGTGGTATTTGATGGTTGAATGTGTTTGGTGTGAAAATTTCATTAAAGAACAAAATTGGTGTTGTCGAATGATTTAACCATTGAAATAAATTGATTTGAAATTCTAAATATACGTAAATTATTTGAAAAGGCCGAGTTAATTCTCATTTCAAATAATTGACCGACGATTGAAATTCGAAGATGAAGACGGTGGTCGAAGACAGGAGATTTTCACATCGTTTGGATGGTAACCGAGGTCCTGATTGGGAGGCATCCCGAAATATGGATAATGAGTGGTGATCGTCCAGACGTACGTGGTGATCGATGTGTTTGCGAGGTATTTAGTGCCTCCGGTTTCATTCAGACCCAGAACGGACTTGTAAATGGACTGTGTGTCTGACATTGGATTTTATTCTGTGTTGATTGATCTCTATTAAATATACATCTGTTTGGCGGCGGAGAATTTATTCTTTTGCTTAACGCCCTTCTCTGAGACGCATAAGCTCAGAGGTTGTATATCGATGGACATCAGTCGCATGGCATGAATTGCCTGTGTGGCATGCTAAGATGCAGTGATCAGGGCTTCTGTTGAAAATCATAGTCTTGTGGTGATGATCAAAGCACCGCCTGTGTGGCGTAGCTTTGTGTATAACGTAAATTCGCGAGCCTCACGCCCTGGTATGAACCAGAAACGGGAGAAGGACCTCAGAGAGGGCATGCGTTTCTTTCTAGCTAGGGTGGTGTCAATGACCTACCAGCCCTGACATTTATATACTTTTCACCTATGTAGTTGTTGCTGTTGCGAGGCGCCTCGGTTTGATCGGACGATTCGGGTCCGATGGAGTCATTCGTTGGCTCGTTTACGCCCCAAAGGGCGGGGAAACGTATTGTTCAGGCATTTTAATCCACATCGGTGGACCGGCCCTGACGATCCAAAGGCTTGACCGAGTACTTGCCTGTGGCTCGGGCTAGAGAGTCACGAATTCGGTAAGGACTATCTTTTGCCTTGGTTCATGACGGAAATCCAATTTCCAAATACGTGATCGTGCGGTTTCGATTGTATATATATATATTTGGCGACATAGTGGCATGGGACGCTCATGTCGTCTATGATTGATAGTTATGATGTGAAATTGTTTTCAAAACATATAAACACTAGCAATAATATCAAATGCCTTTGTTTTATTCGTATCAAGCATATTTTGGCCGTTATAAGGTAAAAACTCTATCCTCCGGTTTGCGTTGCATTGTGTGATGGGAACTGAGTCTTATAATGGCTTCATTTTATAAAAAGCATGGCGATGTTTTAAAAGAATGATTTGTTTTAAAGCACTGGCAATCCAATGGAGTAAACCCGTTCCACAAAAGTGGCGTGGTCCTGTGAATAGCCAAATTATATATGTGTTGAGTAGATTTCTCATACCAGTCCCATGACTGACTCATAGTTTGTTTCACTTTCAAACTCGGGTGCCCCTTTTTCTACACGGGCAGCCTTGTATTCAGGTTTAGCTGGTTCTTTCTGGATAGCTGGAGCTGAAGATGGATTCTATCATTTATCTCTTTTTATGTTGTTCAGCTCCTATTGTACATATTTTGTTTGTTTTCCGCTGTAGACATTTATGTATTGCTGAACTGTATTTGTACTAAGTAAGAACCTGTATACTGTGTAACTCTGATGATTACTTTTATCCAGTATATTCTATTGTTCATTATCTGGTGTATTTATTTAATTTTGTTCTGCTATTATCTGTTTCTGTGTTATATTCCACGGATTACCCTTGCCGCCATCAGTACGGGGTTTGGGGTCGTCTCATAAACCAAGCCATGTAATCCTCCCATACAAATCGGACAACACTCTTTTGGGGGAGAACATTTACAGGACACTGATCCAGACACATATTCAAAATATGGGAGCAGTATCCCTCTACTTATTCATTACAACAGTAACTAATCCTTCTACATTCACTTTTTCAGCTTCTACTTCCAAAGGCTGGATTGCTTGTAGCCGATTTCACTGCTTCTTGCTTCACCATGTAAGCCATTTCTTTAATTTTAGGCTGCAGAAATCACAACATGATTATCTATTAGTTGCTAACATTTGAATAAGAAATTGTAGAATGCAACTATATACATAAATAATCAAGAATAATTATATATTCTTCTATGTTGAATATTTGAATAAGAAATTGTAGAATGATTATCTATTAGTTGCTAACATTTGTATAAGAAAATGTTGAACCACGGTGCATTGAAGCTTGGTGTAGAATACTTATGTATTCTTCTATGTAGATGCATAAATAATCAAGAATTAAGCTAACAGAGTGTTGAAGAGGACTAATTAAATCATTGTTCTTTTGAAAATTGGTTTCTCTGCTACAAACACTTACAAGTGCAAAAGGATGCTAAACTCAAACACTAACAACTATTAAATTTTTTTTACATAAAGTAATTGGTCGATATCATGATATTCCTCTGTCGACAACCACCATATGAGCTTGAAGGTTTTTTCATAATGCATCATGTTATAAATACAAAATACAAAAAAGCATATATTTCACAAATCATAGGCATTCCACAGTTTGGCCAAAATCTGCAATTAACCGAACAGACAGATCTAATTCCAGTCAAAATGCCTTCCATACTGAAATCACCTTCTACAAAATTTAATGGCAATAAAAGGTTTTTTTTTTCCTTCCCCACTAAAAACCATATTTCTACTCAACTAGAAATGAAGCTTATAAATAGGTTAAAAATAGCATTTTGGGAAAAAGTTTATGACTAGTAGAGATCAATCTTTCCTGTATATATTTGGATATATTATGTTAAATGATCCGTTCTTGATAAACTCGATTAATATTTGGATGTATAAATTCGTGTTTCATAGTCATTTTTGATAAGCCAAAAACAATTACACAAGAAAACATTATCATGATCAATAAGAATGAAAAATAATGATCCAACTAAATTAAAGCTACTTACATCATTTCCATTGAGATTTGCTTCATGTCATTTTCAAAGTTCTTCATGTTTACAAGGGACTGGGCACAAAATATTATTGCCAGCCATGAGCAAAGCTTGTACAGATAAAATCACGCATCTCCATACTAGTTTCATTCCCCTAAATCTCCATCTCAAAATCAGTAGTTTAAGCTTATCATAGCAGCCGGGCTTCCTATGGACCTATCACACAAAGAATGAAGATAATAAGATAGGTTTTGTTACTTTCAATTTCGAGATTCGGTGTGAATCGTTGTCGCTGATTAAAATCGAAACTCACAGTATAAGGTGAATCGTTGATTGAATCGATCTCCGAATTCAAGTGCAGCAACCGAGCGTCATCTTCTTCTTGCCTCCTGGTTTCGCAAATCGCAAGTAACCAAGCCCTAATCGAATCCTTGCGTGACAGTTTCTTCCTGGCTTTGGAGCTCGTCGTTTCTGTTCGCGGACAAAAACAAGCGTAAACAATATGGACAAAAACAAGTTAATTTAGGGTTTATAGTTTATACCTGAGCAGCGGCGGGCGGCGGCGCAGCAAGTTGTGGAACATGGCCTTCGACAAGGCAGTGGCGGCATCTGGCAAGGAGGAGCTCGGCAAGGCGGTGGCTCGCGTTTCCTCATCGCTGAAGGGTGAAGCCTCAAATCGACAGCTGATAGCTTGGAATTGGAAAATAGAAAATAGTGGCGGCTTGTTTGTTTGCGAGAGAGGGAGACCGTGAACTAAAAATATAAGGGTTAAGGGAAGGAGCGTTATCGTTAGATTTTAATCCGAGGGTTGCGTAGAATTTGTTTTTATAAGGGTTGGACTGTTGGAGTATAAAAGGTTTTGTATTTATTTATAAAATAATAAATATACTTAATATTTGTTAACTGTATACTTAATATTTTTACCCTTCTAAGTTTTCAATTGTAAATTATTAATTACCATTTATAAGCATTAGATTTTAACCCTTCTAAGTTTTCAATTATAAATTATAAATTATAAATTACCATTTATAAGCGTTAGATTTTAACCCTTCTAAGTTTTCAATTATCAATTACTAATTACCATTTATAAATTAATTAATTGTATAATTAATATTTGTTATTAACTATAAATTATTTGTTACTATAAGATATAACAAATATTTTTAATTCTTTTACCACAAACATATGTATAAAGTAAAATTACTTCTAAACAATTCATGGTAACTTATTATCTAGTTGCAATCAATGTTTTTTACAACCTTTTGAATAGCGATTAAAAGGTTAGTAGACAATTATTAGGAATAAATGTTGTCAAAACTTGTTGCTTTACTGTGTTATATGAAAATGGGCAAATTCTATTCATACACCGAAAATTACTTAATTTACACCATTATTTTACAAACAGATTATATTTCTAAATTACCCTTCTTCTTTAATGCATTTTACTTTTTAATTATTGCTCATCAAATTAAAACATTGCAGTTAACGCTATTTACCAAATCCATGTAAAAAAAATTGAAGAACTTAATATGTCTTTAAACATGAAACCTAAAATTTAAATTAAGGGAACTTTTACAAGTAATTGCTCAAACTTAAAATCATATAATTTAGAAGTACGGACTTTTTTGCTGAAATTAAGATTTTATTTAGCACAATAAATTGATTAACTTATATTCAGAAAATTGAAATTCATTTTAATAAACTTAAACTCTATTTAATGCTATAAAATTCTTACTTTCTATGATTAAATTTGAAGTTTTAAAGAAAGAAGACGATGAAGAATAAAATAAGGCTAATATTGTAAAATAGACGGTGTATGTAAAGTAATTTTGATGTATGGTAGTTGGTTTTATTTCATGGTGTATGTTAAGAGATTGTTGGTGTATGAATAGAATTAGCCATGAAAATGTTATAAAAGTTTATATGTTACAATGTTTCTAAACAAAATGTCCTGAAAACATAAGTTTTTTTATTTTTTTTGTCAAAAACGTTGTAAAACTTCTTTTTTACCATCTACATATGGAATACCCAACTTGAACCAAGTATACACATGATTTTAATATTTTAATATTAAATTAAATATTGATTTTAATATTAATATTCATTTGTAAAAAAATATGTTTATTTCAACTGGTAACAAAGCGAAGTTTGTTAAAAGTTCGTTTATTGTAACTAGTGGAAAATCGCTATTGTTAAAAATGTGTTTGTTACAACTTTATATTCATTTCAAAATTAGGAAAACTTCAAAATTTTATATTTAAAATTTATATTTATTTTAGAAAATACGAAAGTTTTAATTTTTTGAATTAATACGTATTAAAAATAGTTAACAATTATAATTATTGAATTTTAGATACTAAATAATAAATTTTACTTTTAATTATTAAAAGTTACTTATTAATAATTAAAAATTACTTATTAATCATGTATTATTGAAGATTACTTATTAATCTATATTATTAATTATGTGATATAAGAAAAATTAATCTTATATAGTAATTAATAATTAATCGGCAATAATTTTCAAAAAAAAAATTTAATCAGCATTAACTATTGAATTTTATTTACTTCTAATAGTTATTATTTACTATTAATTACTAATGTATTATTAACATTAATTATTTAAAATGTAAATTTACTAATTAATTACTAAGTAATACCACAAATTTAAAATGGTGAATATTAGGCACACATCCCTAAAACGAAACTTAATTAGGCTCACATCCGGTCCTAAACTTATTGTAAATTAGGTCCCTATTTTTCAAAAACATATAAAAAAATATTAAAAAAATATTAAAAAACCATGTAAATTCGTATTTAATTAAAACAATTAATCGTGAAAAAAATCAGATCAAAAAAACATTAAAAACAACGTCGAAATCATGAAATACAGAAAATCAACGAAATGCAGTAAATTGCATCAAAACATGCATATAAATCGATTAGTTGCATACATGTATGCATTTATTTCAAATCTGCGTCAAAACTGCAGTATAAATGCATACATGTATGCACATATTGTTAAAACATGCATCTGCTGATGCATTTATTTAAAAACTGCATACCTACGTGCAACTTATTCACGTTTGCATATATTTTGACATATATGCACACATGTATGCAGTTATATAGAAAAACTGCATACATGTATGCAATTTTTCAAACAGGCGTGCATAAATATATGCATGTGTATTCGAATAGTTGCATAAATGTATGCAACTATTCGTAAAAGTTGCATACATTTATGCAACTTTTTTTTTTTTAATTTCTGTGGACTTTCGAGAATATTTATAGATTTTAGAATTTTTTTTTTTTTTTTAAGTGATAGCGCCTGAAAATTTGGACAGAAAACGAAAGAGGCGGAGGTATGGAAAGTGGCAGGCGGAAGATTCCAGGCGGCAGCTAAAATAGGGGGCGGGTTTACAGAGAAAACATTACAGGGATGTGGTGTGAATTTAAAACTTGCAAATAGTTGCATACATGTATGCAACTTTTGCCAATAGTTGCATACATGTATGCAAGTATTTCTGAAGCTGTTTTAGTTGAAAATGTATGCAGAAACTTGCATACATGTGTGCAACTATTTGAAATACTTGCACACATGTATGCAAGTATTTACATGTGAAAATAAAATGTGTGCAGAAACTTGCATACATGTATGCAACTATTTTAAATACTTGCACACATGTATGCAAGTATTGCATGTAAAAATATAAACAGAAATACTTGCATAGATGAATGCAAGTATTCCAAATATGTGCATGATTTGATGCAAATTACTGCATTTTTCGTTGTTTTCTGTATTTTTTTGATTTTGATGCATGTTTTGATTTTATTATGATCTGAATTTTTGGGCGAGTACATGTTTAATTTAAATACGAATTATCGTGATTTTTTTATATTTTTTTTATGAATTTTCGAAAAATAGGGACTAAATTTACAATAAGTTTATGACCGGGTTTTTTTTATATTTTGAAACTCAATAGGGACCTCTAAAAAACGCACCCTTTAAAATATTTAATAAATGAAAAATATAAAAGTTTGTTTCAAATCTCTTGGAAAACTGCAGGAAAATAGCTTCAAAATTATGTCGACGGTAATCCGACTCTATTAGCAATGGAATTTAGCGTCAAATATTATATGATGGTAAAGAGCTGCAATTTCCATTGATTTAGCGACAGAATTAGTATTCAACGGTAATAATTTATAATAAGATGACATATAAAATCCAAAATATTCTCTCTTGCAAAGCCCAAGGAAATCCGCTGCTAATTAGCGACGGTATTGTCCGCTGCTAAAAATCTGTCGCTAATCTCGGTTTTTCTTGTAGTGAAATTTCGTCCCCGAAATTCCTTAACCCAAAACATACAAAGGATCCTGCGTGCCTACCTATCATATACAACAATCAAACATGCAAAAAAAATAAAACAAACCTATCCTAGCATGCGGAAAGACTAAATCGAAACTGAAATCTTACCAGGCGAAGAGTTCTGGATACGTCTTCCCAATGCTCTCCTCTGTCTCCCAAGTACAGTCATTCTCATTCTCGCCCCCACTGAACTTTGACTAGTTTCACCGCTTTCCTTCGAAGTTGCTTCGTATCATTCCCAACAATACGCATACGCTTGCGGTTCCCAACCGCCCCGGGTTCAACTTCGATATCATCCAACTAATCATGTGAAATAGTCACATCTGTGTCATGTACGAACTTCCTTAACTGGGAAACATGAAATACGTTATGAACTCCTGCCATCTTCTCTGGTAATTCAACTTTATATGCTAAATTCCCAATCTGCTCAAGAACTGGGAATGGACCAATAAATCTTGGTGCTAATTTGCCTCTCCTGCCAAATCGTATCATGCTCTTCAACGGAGAAATCTTGACAAACACCAAGTCTCCCATGGAGAACTTTAATTCTCTCCTCCTCTTATCAACATAACTTTTCTGCCTATCTTGGGCAAACTTCATTCGTTGTTGAATGATCTTGATCTTGTTTGAAGTTTCTCTTATCACATCTGGTCCAAGCACAAACTTCTCACCAGTTTCTAACCAACATGACGGTGAGTTGCATGGTCTTCCGTACAAAACTTCAAATAGAGTCATACCAATACTGGATTGATAACTATTATTATATGAAAACTCTACTAGATGCAAATGGTCATCCCATGATCCACCAAAATCCAATACACAGGCTCTCAAGAGGTCTTCTAATATACGATTCACCCTCTCTGTTTGACCGTCGGTTTGAGGATGATACGCGGTACTGAGATGTAATTCTGATCCTAACGCCTCTTGTAAGCTCTTCCAAAATCCACTAGTGAACAACAGATCTCGTTCACTCACAATGTCTTTGGGTATTCCATCACTACCCACTTTACATATAGTTCAGCTAACTTAGCTGCCGTTCTATTCGACTTAACTGGTGTAAACCTTGCACTCTTAGTCAATCGGTCCACAATCACCCAAATGCTATCATGGCCCGACCTAGTTCTTGGTAACCCATCAATGAAATCCATTGATACTTGTTCCCATTTCCATTTTGGAATCGCTAATGGTTGCAACAAACCACTAGGCTTCTTTTGCTCAGCTTTAACCAGCTGGCAATTCATGCATTTGGATATAAACTTCCCAATGTCTCTTTTCATCCCTTCCCAGTAGTAGGTCTGCTTCATGTCTCGATACATCTTGTTACAATCGGGGTGTATAGTCTGTTTTGAGTGATGACATTCTCTAAGCACTTCATCTCTCAATCTATTGACATTGGGTACAACTAGTCTTCCATTCTTCCAAAGCCATCCATCTCGATCAAGCCTATACTTGTTCATCTCTCCGTCAATTCCCATCTCTAACTTTGAGATGATTTCCGATAGGTTAGGATCGTCCCTCTGACTGGAACCAATCCGCTCAATGAAAGTGGGTCTGATCGTCAAATTAGCTAACAATTCTGGATCCAATTCGCATTTCGGTCTGAAATCATACCCAACGATGTACTCCAGTTGCTTCCATTCTAGAAACATAGCCTCCAAATTGGCATGTCTTCTACTCAATGCATCAGCCATCGCATTGCCCTTTCCTGGTGTATATGCGATGTCGAAATCATAGGAGGCTAAGAATTCTAACCATCTTTGCTGTCGGAGATTTAGATCCCTCTGAGAGAAGAGATACTTTAATGATTTATGATCGGTAAACAGCTCAAATCTTTCTCCCAAGAGATAATGTCTCCACATCTTCAATGCGAATATGATCGCTGCTAATTCCAAGTCATGGGTAGGGTATCTTTTCTCATGCGGTTTCAGTTGCCGACTTGCATAAGCTACAACCCTACCTCCTTGCATCAATACAGCACCTAGTCCAGTACCACACGCATCCGTATATGCCGTCATCTCTTCATTCCCCTTAGGAATGACTAACACTGGTGCACATGTCAACTTTTCCTTTAGGCTCTTGAATGCATTCTCACACTTTTCGTCCCAGACGAAAGCTTGATTCTTCTTGGTCAACTGAGTCAACTGTGCTGCTATTTTGGAGAAGTCTTGGATAAACTTACGATAATATCCGGCTAATCCCAAGAAACTTCTTATGTCCGTTGCATTCTTGGGCGTAGACCAATCTTGTACTATAGCCACCTTCGCAGGATCCACGGCAATACCATTCTCTGAAACAACATGGCCCAAGAATCTCACTTCCCTCCTGCAGAAGTGACACTTAGAAAACTTTGCTTTCAATTGGTGTTTTCTCAACACCTCCATCACTATTCTTAAATGTTCCTTGTGTTCTTCCTCTGTCCTCGAGTAAACCAAAATATCATCCATGAACACAAGAACAAACTTATTCAATTGATCCCTGAATACTCTATTCATAAGATCCATAAAATATGTTGGGGCATTGGTCAACCCGAATGGCATGACCAACCACTCATAAAATCCAAACGGCGTCTGATATGCCATTTTAGCTATACTCTCAGCTTCCACTCTAAGCTGATGAAAACCTGTCGCGAGATCCAACTAAGAGAATACTCTCGCGCCACTCAACTGATCAAACAAATCATCTATCTGCGGTAGAGGATACTTGTTCTTCCTCGTCACGTTATTCAACTCGCGGTAGTCTGCACACAAATGAAGGGAACCATCCGCCTTGGTAGCAAACACAACTGGTGCTCCCCATTCAGAAATACTCCTTCTGATAAATCCCTTCTTCAAAAGATTGCTTACTTGCACCCCGATCTCTCGCTGCTCCCTTGGTGCTATATGAAGAAGTGGCATCACTATAGGTCTGGCATCTTTCACTAAGTCAATACGGAACTCAATCTCTCGGTGCGGTGGAAACCTGGTCACTTCCTCGAAGACGTCCGGATACTGGCCAACCATGGGCAGACCTGACAACCCATCATGCGGAATGTCAAGGGAATTTAGAAAACTAGCCATTACCCCATCACTAGGTAGACCACCAAACACTACTCTCAACCCATCATCCGCTCTAGCTGTCACCAAAAAGCCCTCACAGTCTACCACCACCCCGTATCTTTGGAGCCAATCGACTCCCAAAATAATGCCAAACCTAGTAAGGTCCAAAACAAAGCAATCACAAACAAACATGCATCCATGACTCGATAAGACCACATTACGACAAATCATGCTAAGGTTAGTCGGACCACCAATCGGGTTCGTCACTACTAAAGGTCTATCGAAAATCTCGGGCTCCAATCCCATCCTATCTACCAGGTCACTAGATATGAAAGAACTGGAAGCTCCGGTATCAAACAAAGCTCTAACAGGAACATCATAAACAGAAAGTATACCTTGAATAACGACATTCTTTCCCTTCTCCGCCGCAGTTGGGCATTCGACGAAGAAGGAATAGCATTAAGGGCATATGCTTTCACTACCGGCTTTTCTTTAGGAGGTTATGGACACTTTCCCTTGTGATGTCCCACTTGGCCACAGTTGAAGCACTTCCTCTCTGCTGGCTTCGCTCGACAATTACTAGCATAGTGGTTCTTCTTGCCACAGCTAAAGCACTCAACATCTTTCCTCTTCTTCTGGCCATCCTTATTCTGGTTCTGCTTCCTCTTATTCTGAGAACCACTCTTGCCTCCACCGCTTGCTTGCGGCTTTGGCTCCTCTGCAGACGCGACCTCAGTCTTCGACTTAAGGTAAAGACTCTCTGATCTTAAAGCTTTCCCCACAATCGATTCAGATGTCTCATCGATGTGGTTAATAAACCTTTCCCCCAAGTATCCATCCAAACCAGTTATGAACTTCTCGTTCTTCTTCTCGGTAGTATTTATTAGGGATTACCCATTTTTCGAAAAAGTGTCGAATTCAGCAATATACTCCGAGACAGCTCTGCCATTCTGCTTGAGTTCCAAGAATTTCTTAAACAGCACTGACTTCTAAGCAACTAGAACGAACTTATCGCTAAAGCAAGCCTTAAACTGATCCTAAGTAATCTAATCCTCGGTAGTAGCTGCCTTTATAGCATTCCACCAATTCATTGCCCGTCCTTGCAACTGACGGGATGCTAGCCTTCTCTTCATCGCATCCACGATACCCAAGTCTTCGAAGATACGCTCGCAACTATCCAACCAATCCTGAACATCCGTAGCCGACTTCGTTCCGTGGAACGGCTTCCTACCAAGACTAGTATAATCCTTATTCAGCTTGGCGAAATCGGCCCTAAGCGCCTGCACTATTGGACCACCACCATTACCATCATTGGGAGTTGCCCTCTGCACATCCCTAAGCATTTCTCTCATGAGGTCAGTAAACATTGTCCTCATCTTAGTAGCATTCCCATTATTGGCTCCCGTACCGGTACCCCTTGCGTATCGGCTCATCGTTCAATCTGCACAGAGAAAACGATTAACCATCTCCATAGTGGTGCCAGTGCAGTGCGACTTCATCCTTAGATATAGTAATAGTATATATATAGCTTTTAAAAACCAAAATAATCACAAATACATGCTCTCATATACGAATACTATCTCTCCCTGATAACTTCCCTAAGTTAACTACGCAACCTAGAGCTCTGATACCAAGTGTGACGGTTCGCCCCGCACCAGCCGGCATTTCCTCCGAAAGTGCGCTGTACACATGCCCGACTAGCAAGGAACGGTTGCCAAAGAAAGGAAAGATGAGAATGAACTAACCGAAAATCTGTAGAATGTCTCACAGCGCATGGAACAAAATATAATAATAATATACTTGACATAAAACAGGCAAGATAGTGCATAAGTTGATAACTAAAACCAACATCAACATCATCATCAGAGTAGCGGAAATCCAAATACAGCTTATTACAACTTTCCAAATTACTGTCTCTAAACAAAAGAAAGAAAGGGTGCACTACTAATGCCCAAAGTAGTGACCAGCAGCGACACAGGGAGAATATCTATCTATATATTATATGTGGAAGCCTCCTGCTCGTCTCCAGTATAGCTACTCGTGCTTCACCAGTTAACCTGTCTCTAGTCTGCTCGTGAGAGCACCCAGAGTTATAAGAAGAGACATAAAACTCTAGGTAAGAAAAAATATGGTATGAGCGATAAGCAGCAAAACAGAACAATAACAGGTATAGTAAACCATACCTAAACCTGGACCTGCAACTAAAGAGTTAGCACTACATACCGTACAATACTCTAAGGTGCCACTAAACAGATGGTGTAAAGATAACGGAGGAGAGGGTGTGCATGTCATAATGAAGGCAAACAACCAAACATAGCAACCATCCTCACATCTCTCACTCAGTGCGTAAAGCATACGATATCCACCACTTTGATCACTAGACTCATCGGGGTAATGACGGAGTTCGACTTGTACAACTACTGCTACCACCAAGCTTATCGTATGGGATCATGACCAAAACTTTTCAAATGACCCCACTTCATCGGTCTATAGCCCACTAGTCGTACCTATGCCACTGTGGCCCTGAATCCGTCCACGTACCTCCCATACATAGATATCCAAAGTCCTAGACATCGACAACCCCTTAGAACACGTTCCGCAGCAAAGTCCAATCACGAAGTTAACTCATTGGTTCCCAACTGGATCCTGAGTACAAACTTCCCACTTGGACTACCTTTGCATCTCGAGTTTTGGTCGAATTGGAGCTGGTCTTCAGAAGAAGTTGTTACGATGAAGCAGTCCCAAGCCCAACACCGGTTCGGTTCGGCCATCTGGTTCGGTTCGGGCATATAGAAGATTTAGTTCAAAATACTTCAGCTTGATGATTCAACACTCTGGTTCGGGTCTTTCAAGGTGTTGTCCGATTCAGTGCTCCCCCTTCTGCCTCAGTTCGATACTCCTCAAACAGTCTGATACCCTGAAGTGGTTCGGTTCAGATGTGCTTCCTCGTGTCTCCAGATCCGTTCCGGTCTTCCCCTCTTAGCTTCGACCCGATCCCCTTTTGGTATCTCCGATTCCGATCCCCTGCCCAACTCCAACTCTAAGCAAATGACCTTCCTTCTCGCGAAGCCCCTTATGCTAAGTTCCAATCCAAATCAAGTCCACTTACCCGGTTCTCCTATCCGATCCAAGCCTAATAATCTGATCCGATCCGGTTTGAAACCCTGCACATTTTCTACAACTTTCCAGCGCCTTTTTTACGCTATACGACGGCGTATTCGACCATTCTAACTATTATAATCAATCACAAAGCATACCATATAGTCAAAGCAACATATATAATCAACCACAAAAACCAAAACAACAATCTAATGTGATATAATGGATCAAACATACCCAAAAACCCATATTTTCCCCTAAAGCATGTTCAGACATAATTTATGATAGGATTAACAAAACTTAACCAAATTAATCAAATTTTCTAACAGAGGCCTAAAACATTATTTTCGAATTTATAAATATTTTTCCAAAATTTTATCATGTCTAATTTCGTTAATCTTCACTAATTAACCTTAATTAACCGTAATTAGTGCAAAACTATGCAAATCACGCACCTTGGCCACAAATAAAATACCAAATCTGAAATGATTCTCGGTTTGGCGTTGTTCCCAATGCAACATAGCAGCTCTAACCTTGCTTTGGTGTTATTCCTCCTTAATTTGACGTTGATTAGGCTAATCTTCAATTAGAAAGTGGTTTGGGGATGTTTTAGATGTTGAAGGTCATGGCTAGGTTAAGAGGAATGAATAGTGACGGCCGAAAAATGAGAAAAATGTATTCTCCAAACCCTAACAGCCCTTTTAAACTCCTAATCCCGAAATTCCCCTTTGGGCCTAGCAGTTAATCACCTGGTTAAGCCCAATTAAGTTGTTTTTCACCATCTGAAACTTGTTTCAGCCATATCTCCCAAACGGTGAGTCCGTTTGGCTAATGTGACCACTCTACGGAATTGCAAACCATCATCCGGAGCCAATGAAAGTGGTTTCAGGTCAAAATTCCTTTCCAGTCAAAAGTTATGGCCAAAACAAGATCAGCCAGGGGCAAAATGGTCATTTAAAAATCGGGAATAATCATGAACATGGGAAATGACCCCAATAGTCGTCTCCCAAAGTTACATGACCATATGACTTCGTATGTGAAAGAAATAAATATTCAACGATCCTTCGATGCGTAGAATGCGGGTCATTACAAAGTTGGTGGCAAAGAAGGGAAACTTCTTTAGCTTAACAACTAGAGTATTTTTATGGACGTCAATTGGTGATTTCTGGCAGATCTGACAATGTGGCATTCAGAGTGGATGGAGATATGTTGTTCTGAAGGATAAGCTTAACCTCTGGCCTCATCAACCGGGAAATGACACAAAATCGGGTAGGTTGCATGGCTATGTGGGTCGCACCCATAAAAAGGGTGTAACATTACCTGATCTGATGAAATTAAATGCCTTCGGTTGTCCTTTTATTTTATTTGTATGCTATCAGTTCGATTGGCTAGCCCCCAACCATGGTACTGATATATTCGGTACTCTCAAGAGAAAGTGAGGGGTCGGTCTTATTTAGCCTGGGTTGCAAGATTTTCTTGTTGAATCCCAATGTATTCATCTCTAGAGGTACATTGTCGGGAAGGTGGTCCCATACCTTGCCAAGAAATCAATTCTCCAATAAGAGCCCGCGGTTTTGTTTGTATACTATATATGTGGAGCGTGAAATGCAAGTGTTCCGCTAAATTGATATTTTTTTATATTTAGAAACTATTATAATTTCAGAATAATATTTATTTCAAAAATGTTTTGGGATATCGTAAGGTAAAAACCATCCGTATTTATGTGTGGATTAGGTCTTACGATTATCCTTTTCTTTCAAAAGGATTTTGAATTTAAAATCAACTTGTGTGATACCTATAAACTCAGTGTGTTTTTCTAACTCTGGTTCACCAGGCTGACCCGTCGTTTGAAATGCTCGGGTTAGACCGAGTCGTACAGGTTTAGGTTATCGGATGATGTAAAGAGTCGAGCTGGAGGAATTCAGATGTATGATATTATATAAATATTATTCCGCCGTGTGATTGTATATGAGGACATATTATTATAACTGTCCAGATGTGTGATGTACTCTGGTGATTGTAAGTATTATTAAAGCTCTCAATAAAGATTTATTTCTATATTATATTTTGTTCCGCTGCGATGTGAGACTCTGTGTTGTGTTGGTTCTTCTTCTTCTTCCATTCTAAAATTTATTTATTTCTTATCTCACCCTCTAATTTGTTTCTAATAACTATATGTGTTTTCGATACTTGAGTTTTGGCAAGTAATACAGGATTTATGTATTTTTGTCAAAATCCAGGCGTCAAATTCTTTTAGGTCGTTACATTATCACAAATCATGTTGTAGCAACTAAGGGAAGAAGATAGAATCGTAAAGCTTCATAGTCATGTTGGAATGCAAGAACGTTGGGATTTAAGTAAGGAATATGATTTTGTGTATAATGCAATAGTCGAATCCGGATTTGAAAATATAATAAAATATGTGCATGAAAAAATTGAAAACATTTTGATCAATGCTTTTATAGAGAGATTTTATTCTGAAACCAATATATTGCATTTTCCATTCAGCGAAATGGTTATTTGTATAGGTAAAGTCTTTCACATTACGTGTCTTCCCGTGGAAGACAAAGTTGTTACTGGACCACTTGAAGGTTCGAGAGGGATAAGTGACAATGATATGTATGACCTATTGGACAAATGTCCCGGTGTTGATTCAGATGCAGCTGACGAGCTCCTGGGTGGGGAGAAAAAAGTAAAGTTGGAGTGGTTATGAACAACGTTTTCCGGTTCTAAAGAAGAAGACACCACAGAGAGGAAAAGACAAGGTGCAATTGCTTACCTCCTTCATACCATTGGGGTATTAGTTTGTGCGATAAGTCCGGCAACAAAGTTTCTGGGCATTTCTTGCAGTGCTTACGTGTTCTAAGACAAGTCCACACAATTTCATAGGGAACTGCTTTTTTGAGTTGGTTTTTTTATAACTTGGCTCAAGGTACTAGAAAAAGCATTCGTCAAATTATCGGGTGTATGACTGTACTTCAGATATTTCTTCTCTTTATCATATAATTACATGTTTTCCCGTCTACTTGTACTTATTGTTTGCCATATAGGTCTGGATATATGAGCACTTTCCAATATTGAGGCAACATAAAAGAAGTATTTGTGTAGTGCTTAGTGAATCGAGGTCTGCATTTTATTTTGCGATGGAACCAAATAACTGTTTATCATTCGAGTTGGTCACTCCATGGGAGAAGATTGATGATCTTCAAGCCAATGATGTTTGGGATAGTCTAAAAGACATTCGAGAACATTGTTCATTTAACCGATGTTCACTGTATAGTGGTCCCATTATTTTCTTTGAAGTCATGGAGTTGTATTTGCCATAACGATTCCTTCGTCAGTTTGGATTTGTTCATCCTATACTGGCTAATCTTTTCACCATAGTGAAAAAAAAAGTTTGAAATCTTCTTTAAAGGCATACAAGGTGGTGTACTCTAACTTAGGAGATTTTTCATGGAATGAGTGGAGAAATCATCTTCTACATGAGAATGTAACATCAAACCCAGTAGTAAGCCCTTCAGACTGCGATCAAAAATATATAGGGTGGTATATGTCTGCGTCACATCCCTTTTTAGATAATCCATAATCACGCATTGCCGAACAGCAAAACCCAATCGATCAGAGCTCGTTTGTTGTTCGCATTGTTAGTTAATATGTTTTTTATGATTCATTTCTAATATATTTTTATAGTTTTAATATGAGTAATGTATAAATCCAAACATGTAGAAATGGAGACTTCACCATTTAGCAGATTTCATTAGATCTTCTACGACAAGTGATGCAATGTTGCAAGTGTTGGAAAGGGTTGAACTGATTGAAGAAGACGGACCACTTGAAATCTATGGAGAAGATATTCGTGTCTAAGACGAAACACATGGTTCAAAGTCAAAGAGGAACAGAAAGCAAAATGGTGAAGAAAAATCTACTAGCTAAGAAAGAAGGATAAAGCAATAGAACTGACAAAAGGAGGAGTTACCAAAAAAGCAAAAAAGAAGAAGCGAAACTGAAGTTATTATAGAAAATAGTGGTAAATCGACATTTTTTGTTATGTGGTATCAATTTCATACATATTGGTACTAATTTTATATGGTTGTTATGACTATTATGTGTTTGACATTGTTTTGTGGCTAGACATTGTGGCCTCTTATCCATTCTTGTTCGATCGCTGCGGGGAACAATTCAAAATAGAAAAACTTATCTTATTTGGTTATTGATTAATGTATGAAATATATATGCATATTTTACTGTTTTGTTATGATTTATGGTCATCGTATGTTATTGTATGTTTGCTACTTTTTTATCTCTATTATACAAGCTAATGGGAATTTCTTAACTTCTGTTTGATGGAGGGATGTTGGAGAAAATGATATGGTTTGACATTGTTAAATCGAATAAAAAAAACGTTGCTTGACCATCGAAGAACGAAATTCAACTGGGGTTAGGTGGTGAATGAAGCATTTTCAACACTGTTATGTCGAAGTATTAGGTTTGCATATGCAATTAGGTCGACATTGTCATGTCAAAAATGGATGAAAATTTCAGGAACGATACAGCTGTGTCGAACGTATTTGTTACAATCGACAGAATCCTGTTGAAAATTAGTATTTCGATGGGAGGTTCCACTCTTGATAAGCAGTTTCGGCATTGGTGCATCAAAAAGGAACGCTTTAAAATATTGGGTAGAGAATCAGCACATTCGGTGGGGAAATATCGAATTGATGAATTTTTTTTCATCCTATACATATAGAAAAGATGTAAAAATCTCAGGAACGATGTCCCTTTACTGAAATTTATACATTTAGACGTCATGACCTTGCCGAACTATCAAGAAAATGGAATTGAACAAAAACATGTTGTTGTGTACTTTATACATTCATGCAATATAACTCTGGAATACGAATCGTGAATGCTGAGTAGTATACTTAATACCATTGACTACAACAACAAAGTTTATCAATTAATGAGAAGAAAATATATTTCCAAATTACATTGTTGTAATCATGCACTCAAGCCTTAAGAAAAAGAAAGAAAGGGATAAATCACCTGTAGATAGAGTTGCCACTATAAAAATATATAATGATAACTGCTCCATGTCACTAGATGCTAATTAATTTAATTCTTATTTACTATCAACCACAAGGTAATCCAAACAACATGTGCGTTCACTACTTTATGGATAAGAATGCTTTATTATTTGATTGACATTACAGCCATAATCACTTTAACACATTGACACTCATAATAATTGAAACTTTTTATTTATCATTGACAACACAATGACAATTGTAATGACATCCGTAATCACAATGACAGTCATACAACCATACAAAATGAATATCATTATATACTTCTTCGTAAGAAAATTAGCAATCACCTCATAGTTTGGTCACAGAGGGCTCATCTTTAGGAACATCCATCGAAGCTACATATTTAGTTACTCATTCTACATACGGTTTAATCTAATCTTCTGCGTTAATATTATAAAATTGTTTGAAATACGAAAAATAAGGAGTAGGAGGCAAAGGAGATCCCGGACTTAGTCTGATACCAACAAAATGAGAGTTATGTATGTGTCACATAACTACCATCCTATCATTATTTAACAAAGTCACACGAACAGTTGTGGGAATAAACGTACAACTCATATTCTTGCTTAATAAGACTACAGTTTGCCAAAGGTTTCAGCTATTATAAATCCTAATTGTTGCATCTGCATCCACTCGCTAACTCCGACTTCATTAACACAATGTATCCTTACCTTTATTTCTTCATAACCACGCTATCCCACATTTCTTTTGTACATTTCGAAGTGCAGCATTAAATTGTCGACCATAGCTTCATGTACGTACTTACAAGGAATTTTTGATCTTTTATTATGGAGATTCAATTGATTAACCACAATTACCATCACTCAGCATGTCATTGATTCCAATTATGTGTGGTCACATAATTTTTGGCAGTTAGACCAAATAGTCAACGTTAACTTGATTGTTCTCGCATGGTTTCTTCTTTATGCCAAGCTTGTTCAGGTAATGACTAATCGGAGTAAGATTAGAACCACAAGACCAGTCATGGGACTGGTGTGAGAACTAAAACAGTTTTAAAATCATTTTTAAAGTAAAGTAATTCATAAGACCACGCCGTATAACACGAAACGGATTTCCTCTCATGAATACCGGTGCATAAAAACACGTAATGCTTTTGGAAAACGAAGCTACCATAAGATATTGCGCCACACACACAATGCAATCGCACATTTGGGCAAGGTTTCCCTTTTAATAGCTAAAATATGCTTGATATGTGAAAAATCCTCTTATATTATTATCAGTACATAGTGTGAAAATCAGTTTCGCAGATAAATGTATCAATCTTTGCCAACATAGGTACATAATATTATGCTGACCTCCTATGTGTTTTACATAGGATCTACAATAGAAAACCATATGGGCGTGGAGCTAATAATCCACATTCTGGATAATTTGGGTCTCCACAAATGACAAAGGCTAAGGAACTTCCTTACCGAATGGGTACGCCTCTAGAAAATGTCCTGAGAAGCTACCCTTCCCCGCCAACATAAGGTCATCGGTGTTATCCAAGTCATGGCACAAGAGACTGCCATGTACCGGTCGTTATCGACCTTTTCTACGGGATCTCGAATTTCCAACGAACTCACAATAGTTAAATGCCAAGGCTCTATACCATAGTACTACCTCATAAAATCCACATAGCAAACACTTAGGATCTATACCATAGTGTTGCTTCAGAAATCTAGAAGAAAATGGTCATCCCCTAAGAGTTTCGAACCCCGTAATCTTACTGCATCTTTTCCTGTTTTGGCCATTTCCGGGATGTGTGGCTAGTCAACGTACATCCAGACAAATGAAGAGAGGTCCTTGCAAATCCGAAGAATAAACAAGTACGTCTGGGCTACTGTCACTTATGACCTCGTCTTGGGTGTACATCTCAATCAAGGCATCGACAATAATCCAAACGATGTGAAGATCCCCGTCCTTTGACCATCGTCTTCAGTATCTTCAATACTCGTTGTATAGTTATTCAAAATGGGTCGAAACCTGGTCTTTCCAAAATAACTAGCCCATTTTTAAAACCATTATTGATATACAAAAACATCACGAGTCTTATTACATTCTGGATAATTGTTTACTCAAATCATTCTTTACATTGGTAAGAACTTCCTTAAATCTTATCAAAGATTTACATTTTAAACACTTATTTAAATCTTTCCTTGGAAATCATTTCAATTTATTATAAAATCTCATTTCCATTCTATTCATCCAATAGAGAAAAATCGGTGGTAAACCATATCTAATACCCTCGTATTTTGGTAAGTTTAATTACCTTCTTTCATTTTTCAAATCTAATTAAAGATTTCAATTAACTTTATGAGAAAACACACTTACCTTCTTTTAAGCGATTCGTAAACTCATTCCCATTATCGTTTGCTTGGGAAGACTCTTTCATTAAATCTTTATGTTCGAATTAAATAAAGATTTCTCTTGGACTGATCTTGGAAAATTATCTTTTCTTTTCATTGGGTTAAAGAACAAATGTTATTTAAAACATCATTCACGATAAACCCAAAATCATACTTCCATTAGAATTGAATCTTCACGGAAGCTCTCAATCGATATAAATTCTTGTATCGGACTAATACTATAAGCGGAATTCTTGCTCAAAATTAAGTTCAAATCATTGTTCAAAACTTCACAATTCAGATAAAATAAACTAAAAATGTTCAAAAAGTAAAAATTCAAATCATTGTTCAAAACTTCACAATTCTTGCTCAACTCACTTTAAAATCATTAATTATGATTCATCAAATTTTTTATATATTTTTAATAATTTTTAAATGGCTATTTCAATTGATTCCTAATTACGGTCACCGAACAACATTTATAGCGACCTTTTCCAAAAATAAATTTGAATTTATTTTAAAATCTAACTGTTGGATTTTAAAATTTTCTTTTTCATTTGAAAACTCTTTTCATTTTGTACCCAACATTTTACGTTTCGGGAAAATTCAATGGTCGATCTCCCGGTACGTCAATTTAAAGTCAGTGGTCGAAATTCGCGAACTGCCACTAAGCGACTAGTCCTATTTAGACCAAACTTTGATTTATTGAATCAAATTAGTTATAAAATAGCTTATTAATTATATAAAACATATATAATTACTTTTGGAGAATGTATTTCAATAATTTCACTTAAGAATCAAATATTTCATTATTTAATCATTATAATAATATTTAAATCATTAAAATAATATTATTTTTCAAAACTTATAAAAGTCCATTATAAAAATAAATAAGACAGTTTGGGTACTAAAATCTTGTTAAAACATTTTTTGGATACCCAAACCAAACTTCACTTTTTAAAGTTATTAATCATTTTAAATTCAAATTTTGAAACATGCCTTTATTACTCGAAAACTTGTTCAAATAAAATTACTTTCCTTACAAAAACTATTTGTAATTACTTAAACCATCTTCCCAAATCATTTTGAATTTAAAATTCAAATTTTTATTTTTCACTTAATATTCGACTAAATTCCAAATTGGAATAAAAGTCTATCAATCACCCTATAATTTAAGTTATATGCGTTTTGCAATCATTAGCATCCCGTAACAGTAATTAACAACCAATTACCACATAGTGGCATCATTAACATAAGTGTTAAGGTCATTAACACTTAATACCAAATTA
Organism: Allium sativum; assembly: GCA_030737875.1. Lineage (NCBI taxonomy): Eukaryota > Viridiplantae > Streptophyta > Magnoliopsida > Asparagales > Amaryllidaceae > Allium > Allium sativum. The sequence continues at coordinate 331,707,077 of CM060926.1, forward strand.
AACTATCATTAATTAAGGTATTAAACCTCATTAATACTTTAATGTCATAATTAACAAAACAAATCCATGTTAACACACATCACATTCAAAATGCAAATCAATGTCAACCCAGTTCTTGACAATTTGTTCCATACACTAATCACATACAAATAATATTTAACACGTGATCAAATTTTCCTATCACTTGAAATCATGGTGTATTTCAAGTATAAGCCTAAATTGCTTACTAACTTTTCCAAAATCATATCACTAGCTAATTAACTAGTCCAACTTCTATGGTATCATGTTGTTAACTCACTAGCTTAAACATTTGGCCACTTTAATTCATAATTACTTGCCCTTAATGAATACAACATAAAGAAAACAACTTTATCAACATTAGTTAATTAACCCTTTTAACAATATGAATTAAATAACTTACACTACATAAAGCTACAACCTTTATCAACATTATTAACAAACATAACCATCATTAGTGACCACAAAACATTTTAGCAAGTTATTAACATCATAAACAAATTATGAACATCATTAGAAAAAATAAGTAATTAATTTAAACTAACAATCCAAATGTGAGTAAAGAGTTCTCACCATAGCTATCCACTCCTTCGTTCTTTAAAGCTAAAGGTCCTATCCAGCAGCCTTCCGGCCTCACGAACTATCGTCCACTTGAGTTTTCATCTTAACTTTTCGATGTTTACTAGCACGACAACAAATCGAAAAGGACGCATCTTCTATACTTTAAAATGTTAAAGCTTTGATTTTTATTAGGCATAACGATTTCTACTTAAAGGCATGAAGTGAATAAGTGGTTTTAAAGTGGAAAGGTGGGATTTTTATCCTTTATAGGGCTTGGCCTTGGCAAGGAGGGGGAGAGAGATATGGCTTGTCTTGTATGGAGCTAGGGGAGGAGAGGAAGGGGGAGATGGGTTCGGCCTAACCATGGAGAGGGCAGGAAGCCATTAGAGAGAGCTTCGAAGAAAAAGAGAAAGTGGAAAAGTGAAATGAAAGGAAGAGATTAGGTAATGGTCTTAGGAAAAAGAGAGAAAGAATGGAAGAATGACACCTAAAAAGGCACACATGGACTTGTTTCTTTCCTTAAGCGTGAAGTGATGATGTGCCATGCAAGGAAGGAAGGAATTAGGAAGGGAAGAAAATGACACCACAAATGTTATCACATTGGTGTTGTTTTGTTTTATTAGCTTAGGAATTTGTTTAAGCTTAATCTTAATCTTAAGTACTTAATTTATTTTCTAATATCACTAACTAAAACACCTAGCTAAATATTACAACAAATTCCAATATCGTCAGATATTTTCAAAGCTGAATATTTTGTTAATATGATTTTTTTAATTGAAATTCAAACGGTATATTTTCAAATTAAAACCATACATATTTAAAAATCCATCCAAACATATTTAAATTATTATTTTAAAATTAGCATAAATTTTAGGTCGCTATATGGTGTTCAACGAAAAGATATTCCCTTTTAGTAGTAAGGAAGTTAAAACCACTAGCAAAGTGAGGAATGCAAACGCATCCATACCTAGGATTCCAAAATACTCTGAAACCCGGCATCAGATGGATGGAGGTGAGGCTGATGATGTTGTTCATTCATTATCTTCTGATTTAGAAAGCCATGAGAGTCTACAGCCACCTAGTTATGTCTTTCACACTCCTTATCAGTCAGAAGAACAAGTAAAACAAATACCAGAAAATACTGATAATGCTCAAAGTACAAGATCAGAATATTCCTTAAAATCAAAAAACAATGTCAACTCACCACCAAATGAGCCTCCAACACAATCTGCTCACCCAATGATTACAAGGGCTAAAAGTGGTATTTTTGAACCAAAAGTGTTTGTTGCATCATCTAGTTATTATGAACCTGATTCTTTTGAACATGATATTAAAAACAAAATTTGGAAAATAGTTATGGATGATGAGTATAATGCTCTCATTAAAAACAAAACTTGGGACTTAGTATGTCCACCTGTAAATAGAAATGTTTTAGGATGCAAATGGACATACAGGTTAAAACGAAACCCGGATGGGTCTGTCAACAAATATAAGGCCAGATTAGTGGCTACTCAGGAATATGGGTTTGATTTTAATCAAACCTTCTCACCTGTAGTAAAATTAACTACTGTTAGACTAATTCTCACCATAGCTTTATGTAAAAAAATGGCATGTTAAACATCTTGATGTTAATAATGCCTTTTTGAAGGAATTCGTAAAGAAGAAATCTATGTGATCCAACCACAAGGTTACAATCAAAATCGGAATTTAGTATGTAAACTCAATATGACTAATTATGGTCTAAAAGGAGCACCATGAGTTTGGTTTGATAGACAGGAAAACACTTTATTGAAATTAGGCTATCAATTTACCATATCTAACAATTCACTATTTGTAAAAATAAATAGCCTATCAATAGTTTTCATACTGGTACATTTAAATGATTTAGTTATCACTTGTAGCTAATGATATTAACAGGTTAACTTTGTATCTAAATAAACAATTTTACGTCAAAAATTTAGGTGAATTAGGCTACTTTCTCGGCATTAAGGTCAAAAGATCAGAATTAGAAATGATACAATGCCAAAGAAAATACATCATTGAGTTACTTGTCAAAAAAATTGATAATTGCTAATCCCCAACCAACTCCTATGATAAGAAGTCAAAATTATTCAAAATATAGGAGAGAAGCAATATCAAATGTTACAGAATAATGGAGTGTTATAGGAGCATTACAATATGCTATTATAATAAGACCTAACATTACATACAGTGTTAATAAAGTATCTCATTTTATGCAGAAACTTATGGACATTCACTAGAAGGCAGTCAAAAGAATTCTGCATTATCTCAAAGGAACCATCAATTTTGGACTGACTTTGAAGGCTAGTCAAAATATAAACATAATAGTTATGCAGATGCTGACTGGGAATCAGATCTTGATGAAAAGAGATCTACAAGTGGGTATTGTATCTATTTTGGTCATAGTCTAATATCATAGTGTTCGAAGAAATAACCTACAATTTCTAGATCCAGAACCGAAGCTGAATATATAAGCATAGCAAATGCAACAACAAAAATCAAATGGCGATAATCAATACTACACGGCTTAAATTGAAATCAGACATAAGGCCAATACTATGGTGTGATAATAAAAGCGTTGTATATATGATAGAGAACCCTATTCAGCATGCAAGGACTAAGCACATAGAGACTGATATTCATTTTATCAGAGAACTAGTTCAGAATAAGGATATTCAAGTAAATCATGTACCTAGGTCATATCAAAGAGCATATATTTTAGCAAAAACCATATCGATTAAGAACTATACCACATTCAAATTGGAGTTCAATGTCATTGACCAACAGAAGGGAGAAGCAAGAAGTGTGACACCCCACATCCGTTAATGTCACTCATAAGAGAATGCATTAAGTTTCATTAAGTGCAATAGGTAATCATTACAGATAATTTACAAGATAGATATAATAAGAAGTGTAAAATTTTAACTTCATTACTTAAAACTAAAGCATAGTTTCAAAAGTACATCAAAATCAATTACAACTAACCGAATTTCTCAAATCTATCTTACAAAACATCTCATGAAATAAAATATCAGAGTACATAAAATTGTATCCCTCGCTATAATCCATACTAAAGTAGAGAGCAAGTCAGAACAATACATCTCAAGAAATTCAAGTCCAAGCTATAAGAGAAGTCTTAGTCATTGCTGTGTGCTTCCACTCTGACGACCTGGGAGGGGAAGAAAGAAAGAGGTGAAAGACAAAGGGTCAGACATAAAGTTTGGCGAGTTCCAGTGATTTACAAATGTTCATAAAATATAAATGCCAAGACAAGTAAATAAGACTGGATGAGAAAGGTATAGTGTCATATAAGGTAACTAAACAGAACAACAGGATAGACAGGAATAACAAGAATAGACTATAATCGAGTAATGCTTCACGTTTAAATCTTAAACAGGTATGTTTGCACCAATACAAGTATAACAAGTTCAACATGATTACACATCAGCAGGATTAACAACACAATCAAATAGCAGGATTAGGGATACCGTAATTACATAAACATATTAGGTGTTAACCTAATTACACAACAGCAGGATTTGGTGTACCTTAATTACTACCCATGCGATCGGCTTCCTACTAGTAAATACCCTGTGTCAGCCTCGACTGTAGGGTGTATCGCTCCCTAACCCAGCAACTATATAAAATAGACCTATTTACAGGTGTTATAGCATCTTATCTTCTCTAGTTGGACCCTGCATGCTCATGACTCCGCCGGAACGCGCCTGTACCCACCCCCATGTGTATCTCTTACTCTACAGTTCAATAAAGCGTGCCCTGGCCCCTACCTAGTGTGAGACCCCTCTAATAATATACCAACAGAGAAATTGACTGATATGGGTTCCAAACAGCAGATTGAAACAAGCCAAACCCCCTAAGCTTGTTCCCCCAGAACTAGGATTTAAGAGTTCCCAAAACACGATAAAACAACAAAACGAGGGACCTCTTAGCTTATTAATACTCATGTTTAAACTAGCAGGTTTAGGTTTACTAATAAGCGTGGTTGCAACTATTTAACGTCATTATGTGTGTACAACCCTTCCCCAAAACAACTACCCAGATGTATACAACCTCTACAGGGCGTTAGTTTATTAACCTACATCTGGTACTTAACATGTCATTTACTTAATGTCTGCATTAAGTCAAACCTAACATGTCAATTATATACATACCATTTATCAACTATATTACAACATGTATAGTTTTATGCATATTATCTGTAACGACCCGCATTCTACGCATCATAGGATCGTAGAGTATTTATTTCTTTTTTCGTGTGAGGTCGTATAGTCGTGTAACTTTGGGAGACGACTATTGGGGTCATTTCCCATGTTCACGATTTTTGCCGATTTTTAAATGACCGTTTTGCCCCTAGCTGATCTTGTTTTGGCCATAACTTTTGATTGGAAAGGAATTTTGACCTAAAACCACTTCCATTGGCTCCGAATGATGGTTTCTCTTTCCGTAGAGTGGTTACATTAGCCAAACGGACTTACCGTTTGGGAGATATGGCTGAAGTAAGGTTTAGAGGGTTAAAAACAGCTAATTGGGCTTAACCGGGTGATTAGCAGCTAGGCCCAATGGGGGATTTCGGGATTTGGGGTATTTGAGGGCTGCTAGGGTTAGGATTTCGGTTTTTCACTCATTTTCCAGCCGCCACAAACATTTTAGAAGCTCCAACAATGGCCTCCAACATCTAAAAACACCCCTAATCACTTCTTAATCCAGTTTTGGCTTAAACTACATCAAATCAAAGGGAAATAGCATCAAATCAGAGTTGGAGCTGCTGCTAGGCATTGGAATTCGACCCATACAGTAGATTATTTCAGATTTGAGATTTTATTATTGCCAAGGTGAGTGATTTGCTTTGTTTTACACTAATTACGGCTAATTAGGGTAATTAGCGAAGATTAGCGAAATTATAACTCAGAAAAATCTAGAAAAATTCCTAAAATTCTAAAACATCATTTTGTGCCTCTGATATGAATTTGGGTTAATTTCGACTAATTTTGCAAATCCCGAAATTTGGGGGATTAAGGGTTGATTAGTGGAAATTAGCGAATTAATGCATGTTAAAAATCTGGAAAAATATTTATAAATTCTAAAATATTATTTTAGACCTCTGTTAGAAAAATTGGCTAATTCGGTTAAATTTTGTTAATTCTATCATTAAGTTTGCTTGAACATGCTTAGGGGAAAAATATGGTTTTTGGGTATGTTTGGTCTATTTCACATGCTATGATTTATGTTTTGGTGTTTGTGGTCTATCCCATATGTTGCTATGACTGTTTGACATGATTTATGATTGCATTATAAAGTAAGAATGGTTGAAAACGCCGTCGAGATGCGAAAATAGCTTGCTGAAATGGTGCAGGTTTTCTTCGGGTCGAGTTAGACCGACCAGGGGAGGGTTTTGACCGACCGACCCGAGCTCACGACCGACCCCAATAGAAGGAGGACATCACGACCGACCCTGTATGAAGGGTTCGACCGACCAGGAATGGTGAAGTGTTCGACCGACCAGGGATGGTGAAGTACGACCGACCAGGAATGGTGAAGTGTTCGACCGACCAGGGATGGTGAAGTACGACCGACCAGGAATGGTGAAGTACGACCGACCAGGAATGGTGAAGTGTTCGACCGACCAGGGGGCAATACCGACCGACCAGGGTAGAGATGATGAAAACCGACCAGAATGAAAGGTTCTTGACCGACCGACTCGAACAGGAGGAAACAAATAACCCGAGATGCAAAGGTAGTCCAAATGGAAGTTAGAGCTCAGGATCCCGGACCCAGTTGGGAACCAATGAGTTCACTTCATGATTGGGCTTTGCTGCGGGACGTGTGCTAAGGAGTTGTCGATGTCTGTATCTTTGGATCACTATGTATGGGAAGTACGTGAACGGATTCAGGGTCACAGTATGTAGTGACCTAGGTACGACTAAAAGTAGCTATGGACCAATGAAGTGGGATCATTGAAAAGGTTTGGTCATGATTCCATGTGGGTAAGCTTGGTTGTAGCAGTAGTTGTACAGAGTCGAACTCCGTCACTACTTCGATGAGTCTAGTGATTTACAGTGGTGGACATCGTATGCTTTACGCACTGAGTGAGAGCTGTGAGGATGGTTGCTATGATTGATTTGTTTGCTATCATTATGACATGCACTCCCCCACCCCCGTATCTTTACACCACTTGTTTTGAGGCACCTTAGAGTATTGTACAGTATGTAGTGCTAACTCTTTGGTTGCAGGTCCAGGTTCAGGTATGGTTTAGTATACCTGTTATTGTTCTGTTTAGTTGCTTATCGGTCATACCAGACTTTTGTCTGACCCAGAGTTTTATGTCTCTTCTTATTACTCTGGGTGCTCACACGAGCAGATTAGAGACAAGTTAGGTGGTATGCACGAGTAGCTGATCCGGAGACGAGCAGGAGGCTTCTACGTATGATATATAGATATTCTCCCTGTGTCGCAGCTGGTCACTACTTTGGGCATTAGTAGTGTACCTTTCCTTTTTGCTTTAGAGACAGTATTTTTAAGTTGTAATAAGCTGTATTTTGGATTTCCGCTGCTATAATGGTTCTGATTCAGTTTTCAGCTTATGCACTGTCTCGCATGTTTATGTCAAGTATATTATTATTATATTTTATTCCATGCGCTGTGAGATATGTTACAGGTTCTGTGCTAATTCAATCCTTCAAATCCCTTTCCTTTTCCTTTCTTTTGGCGACTGTTCCGTGCTGGTTGGACATCAGTACAGCGCATTTCAGTGAAATGTTGACTGGTGCGGGGCGGGCCGTCACACTTGGTATCAGAGCTCTAGGTTGCGTAGTTCACCTAGGGAAAGACACTAGGGAGAGATAGTACACGTATATGAGAGCGCGTATTTGTGATTATTTTGGTTTTCAGAAAGCTATATATATACTACTAGTATAGATAAAGATAGGGTTGCACTGCACTGACACCACAAAGAAGAGGGTTAATCGTTTTCTCTGTACAGATTGGACGATGAGACGATATACGAGGGGTACTGGTAGAGGAGCTAATAATGGGGATGCTGCTGAGATGAGGACGATGTTTACTAACCTCATGAGAGAGATGCTTAGGGAAGTGCAAGGAGCAGTCCCTAATGCTGTTAATGGTGGTGGTGCAGCGGTGCAGGCGCCTAAAGCCGATTTCGCCAAGCTTAACAAGGATTATACTAGTCTTGGTGGGAAGCCGTTCCACGGAACGGAGTCGGCTACAGAAGTTCAAGATTGGCTTGATAGTTGTGAGCGCATCTTTGAAGATTTGGGAATCGAGGATGAGATGAAGAGAATGCTAGCATCCCGTCAATTGCAAGGACGAGCTATGAATTGGTGGAACACTATTAAGGCAGCCACTCCAGGGAATCAGGTTACTTGGAATCAGTTTATGACTCGTTTCAGCGAATAATTCATTCCAGCTGCCCATAGATCAGAATTGTTCAGGAGGTTCTTAGAGCTTAAGCAGAATGGCAGGGCAATCTCGGAGTATATTGTTGAATTCAACACTTTATCGAAATATGGATTGTCCCTTATCGATACAGTCGAGAAGAAGAACAAGAAGTTTATAATTGGCTTGGATGGGTACTTGGGGGAAAGACTTGTAAACCATATCGACGAGACGTTTGAGTCTATTGTAAGAAAAGAATTAAGGTCCGAGAGCCTTTTCCCTAAGTCGAAGACTGAGGTTGCTATTGCATCTACAGAGGAGCCAAAGCCGCATGCAAGTGGTGAAGGCAAGAAGAATTCTCGGAGCAAGAGGAAACAAGACCAGGTTAAGGATGGTCAGAAAAAGAAAAAATAAGAAAGATGGCGAGTGCTTTAGTTGTGGCAAGAAGGGCCATTATGCCAGAGATTGTCAAGAAAAACCTGGGAAAAGGAAGTGCTTTAACTGTGGACAAGTCGGACATCAAAAGGATAAGTGTCCACAACCTTTGAAAGAGAAGAAGATCGTGAAAGCATATGTTATCAGTGTTGTTCCTTCTTCGTCGAATGCCCCAACTGCGGCGGAGGAGGGAAAGAATGTTGTTATCCAAGGTATGCTTTCTGTTTAAGATGTTCCTGTTAGAGTTTTGTTTGATACCGGAGCTTCCAGTTCTTTCATATCTAGTGACCTGGTAGATAGGTTGGGATTGGAGCCCGAGATTGTCGATAGACCTTTAGTAGTAACGAACCCGATTGGTGGTTCGACTAGCCTTAGCATGATTTGTCATGATGTGGTCTTATCGAGTCATGGATGCATGTTTGTTTGTGATTGCTTTGTTTTGGGCTTTACTGGGTTTGGCATTATTTTGGGAGTAGATTGGCTCCAAATACACGGGGTGGTGGTAGACTGTGAGGGCTTTTTGGTGACAGCTAGAGCGGATGATAGGCGGAGGATAGTGTTTGGTGGTCTACCCAGTGAGGGGGTATTGGCTAGTTTTCTAAACTCCCTTGACATTCCGCATAGTGAGTTGTCAGGTTTGCCTATGGTTGGCCAGTATCCGGATGTTTTCGAAGAAGTGACCGGACTTCCACCACACCGAGAGATTGAGTTCCGTATTGATTTGGTAAAAGATGCCAGGCCTATAGTAATGCCACTTCGTCGTATGGCACCAAGGGAGCAGCGAGAGCTCGAGGTGCAAGTCAGCGATCTTTTGAAGAAGGGATTTATTAGAAGGAGTGTTTCTGAATGGGGAGCACCAGTTGTATTTGCTACCAAGGCGGATGGTTCCCTTCGTTTGTGTGTAGACTACCGCGAGTTGAAAAAAAGTAACGAGGAAGAACAAGTATCCTCTACCGCGGATAGATGATTTGTTTGATCAGTTGAGTGGCGCGAGAGTATTTTCTCAGTTAGATCTTGCGACAGGTTTTCATTAGCTTAGAGTGGAAGCTGAGAGTATAGCTAAAACGACATTTCGGGCGCCGTCTGGATTTTATGAGTGGTTGGTCATGACATTCGGGCTGACCAATGCCCCAGCATATTTTGTGGATCTTATGAATAGGGTATTCAGAGATCAGTTGAATAAGTTTGTCCTTGTGTTCGTTGGTGATATTTTGGTCTATTCGAGGACAGAGGAAGAACACAAGGAACATTCAAGGATAGTGATGGAGGTGTTGAGAAAACACCGATTGAAAGCAAAGTTTTCTAAGTGTCACTTCTGGAAGAGGGAAGTGAGGTTCTTGGGCCATGTTATATCAGAGAATGGTATTGCGGTGGACCCAGCAAAGGTGGCCACGGTACAGGATTGACCTACGCCCAAGAATGCAATAGATGTAAGAAGTTTCTTGGGATTAGCGGGATATTATCGTAAGTTTATCCAAGGTTTTCCCAAGATAGCAGCACCGTTGACTCAGTTGACAAAGAAGAATCAAGCTTTCGTTTGGTTGTTTTGCTAGTATCATATCACGTAGATTTTCTGAATTCGGAGGAGATATTCCTTGGGTGCTTGTCTGATATTGGTTTAGGCCTTTGGGGCTTGTGCTTTGGGAATGTCGAGTCCGACAAGGATGGTTTACGTGAGAGATAAATAGTTGTGGCGATTTTTCATCGAGTGCATTGAGTTGGAGACATGTCAGTCTAAGGGTTATGTTTCTAGGTTGGAAGCAACTAGAGTATATCACGGAATATGATTTTAGACCTAAGAGCGAATTGGATTCAGAAACGCTAGTAAGCTTGACGATTAGATCGATTTTGGTTGAGTGGATTGGTTCCAGTCAGAGGAACGATCCTAACCTATTGGAAATCATCTCTAGGAGGGAGGTGGGTATCGACGGTCAAACAGATAGGGTGAATCGAGTATTAGAAGACCACTCAGGATAGGTAGAGGAGTTATACTGATAAGAGACGAAGAGATTTAAGTTCTCCGTGGGTGACATGGTACTCGTCAAGATTTCTCCGTTGAAGAGTGTGATTAGTTTTGGTAAAAGAGGAAAGTTGGCACTAAGATTTGTTGGTCCATTCCCGGTTATTGAGCAAGTTGGAAATTTGGCATATAAGGTAGAGTTACCAGATAAGATGGCAGGAGTTCACAATGTATTTCATGTCTCCTCGTTAAGGAAGTTTGTGCACGACCCCGATATGACTATTTCACTTGGTCAGTTGGACGATGCCGAAGTAGGACCTGAGGAGGTAGGGAACCGCAAGCCGATGCGTATTGTCGAGTACGATACGAAGCTACTTCGAAGGAAAGTGGTAAAACTAGTAAAGCTTCAGTGGGGAGAGAATGAGAGTGACTGTACTTGGGAAACAGAGGAGAGTACTAGGAAGACGTATCCTGAACTCTTTGCTTGGTAAGATTTTGGTTTCGATTTAGTTATTCTGCATGCTAGGATAGGCTTGCTTTGTTTGTTTTGTATGCTTTATTGTTTGTAAATGATTGATAGGCATGCGGGATCCTTTGTATGTTTTGGGTTAAGGAATTTCGGGGACGAAATTTCCTAAGGGGGGGAGAATGTAACGACCCGCATTCTACGCATCATAGGATCGTAGAGTATTTATTTCTTTTTTCATGTGAGGTCGTATAGTCGTGTAACTTTGGGAGACGACTATTGGGGTCATTTCCCATGTTCACGATTTTTGCCGATTTTTAAATGACCGTTTTGCCCCTAGCTAATCTTGTTTTGGCCATAACTTTTGATTGAAAAGGAATTTTGACCTGAAACCACTTCCATTGGCTCTGAATGATGGTTTCTCTTTCCGTAGAGTGGTTACATTAGCCAAACGGACTTACCGTTTGGGAGATATGGCTGAATTAAGGTTTAGAGGGTTAAAAACAGCTAATTGGGCTTAACCGAGTGATTAGCAGCTAGGCCCAATGGGGGATTTCGGGATTTGGGGTATTTGAGGACTGCTAAGGTTATGATTTCGGTTTTTCACTCATTTTCCAGCCGCCACAAACATTTTAGAAGCTCCAACAATGGCCTCCAACATCTAAAAACACCCCTAATCACTTCTTAATCCAGTTTTGGCTTAAACTACATCAAATCAAAGGGAAATAGCATCAAATCAGAGTTGGAGCTGCTGCTAGGCATTGGAATTCGACCCATACAGTAGATTATTTCAGATTTTATTATTGCCAAGGTGAGTGATTTACTTTGTTTTACACTAATTACGGCTAATTAGGGTAATTAGCGAAGATTAGCGAAATTATAACTCAGAAAAATCTAGAAAAATTCCTAAAATTCTAAAACATCATTTTATGCCTCTGATATGAATTTGGGTTAATTTCGACTAATTTTGCAAATCCCGGAATTTGGGGGATTAAGGGTTGATTAGTGGAAATTAGCGAATTTATGCATGTTAAAAATCTGGAAAAATATTTATAAATTCTAAAATATTATTTTAGACCTCTGTTAGAAAAATTGGCTAATTCGGTTAAATTTTGTTAATTCTATCATTAAGTTTGCTTGAACATGCTTAGGGGGAAAATATGGTTTTTGGGTATGTTTGGTCTATTTCACATGCTATGATTTATGTTTTGGTGTTTGTGGTCTATCTCATATGTTGCAATGACTGTTTGACATGATTTATGATTGCATTATAAAGTAAGAATGGTTGAAAACGCCGTCGAGAGGCGAAAATAGCTTGCTGAAATGGTGTAGGTTTTCTTCGGGTCGAGTTAGACCGACCAGGGGAGGGTTTTGACCGACCGACCCGAGCTCACGACCGACCCCAATAGAAGGAGGACATCACGACCGACCCTGTATGAAGGGTTCGACCGACCAGGAATGGTGAAGTGTTCGACCGACCAGGGATGGTGAAGTACGACCGACCAGGAATGGTGAAGTGTTCGACCGACCAGGGATGGTGAAGTACGACCGACCAGGAATGGTGAAGTGTTCGACCGACCTGGGATGGTGAAGTACGACCGACCAGGAATGGTGAAGTATGACCGACCAGGAATGGTGAAATGTTCGACCGACCAGGGATGGTGAAGTACGACCGACCAGGAATGGTGAAGTGTTCGACCGACCGGGGGCAATACCGACCGACCAGGGTAGAGATGATGAAAACCGACCAGAATGAAAGGTTCTTGACCGACCGACCCGAACAGGAGGAAACAAATAACCCGAGATGCAAAGGTAGTCCAAATGGAAGTTAGAGCTCAGGATCCCGGACCCAGTTGGGAACCAATGAGTTCACTTCATGATTGGGCTTTGCTGCGGGACGTGTGCTAAGGAGTTGTCGATGTCTGTATCTTTGGATCACTATGTATGGGAAGTACGTGAACGGATTCAGGGTCACAGTATGTAGTGACCTAGGTACGACTAAAAGTAGCTATGGACCAATGAAGTGAGATCATTGAAAAGGTTTGGTCATGATTCCATGTGGGTAAGCTTGGTTGTAGCAGTAGTTGTAAAGAGTCGAACTCCGTCACTACTTCGATGAGTCTAGTGATTTACAGTGGTGGACATCGTATGCTTTACGCACTGAGTGAGAGCTGTAAGGATGGTTGCTATGATTGATTTGTTTGCTATCATTATGACATGCACTCCCCCACCCCCGTATCTTTACACCACTTGTTTTGAGGCACCTTAGAGTATTGTACAGTATGTAGTGCTAACTCTTTGGTTGCAGGTCCAGGTTCAGGTATGGTTTAGTATACCTGTTATTGTTCTGTTTAGTTGCTTATCGGTCATACCAGACTTTTGCCTGACCCAGAGTTTTATGTCTCTTCTTATTACTCTGGGTGCTCACACGAGCAGACTAGAGACAGGTTAGGTGGTATGCACGAGTAGCTGATCCGGAGACGAGCAGGAGGCTTCTACATATGATATATAGATATTCTCCCTGTGTCGCAGCTGGTCACTACTTTGGGCATTAGTAGTGTACCTTTCCCTTTTGCTTTAGAGACAGTATTTTTAAGTTGTAATAAGCTGTATTTTGGATTTCCGCTGCTATAATGGTTCTGATTTAGTTTTCAGCTTATGCACTGTCTCGCATGTTTATGTCAAGTATATTATTATTATATTTTATTCCATGCGCTGTGAGATATGTTACAGGTTCTGTGCTAATTCAATTCTTCAAATCCCTTTCCTTTTCCTTTCTTTTGGCGACCGTTCCGTGCTGGTTGGACATCAGTGCAACGCATTTCAGTGAAATGTCGACTGGTGCGGGGCAGGCCGTCACACTATCATTTACAGCAAGTATGCACGTTATCCCTTTTTATCAGTTTACAGTAAGCTTAAACATGTGTGTATTATCCTTTTTCCCAAATTATAGTTAACCAGTCCCAATTCAATAACATGCCTAAGTTCCTTTTTTTATGTCACTCATTATTGCCCCCCAATTATACGCACACTCTAATCAGGTATAGCCTAGGCTTCTAAAGCCCTAGGCTTAGCGTAAAATAAAAAGGGAAAATCGAGGAAGAAGAATGGAATAAATCACATAGGAATCAAGACTGGAAATAAACATAAAACTTGAAATAGGAAAACGGAAGATAGATACATGATACTTGTTAATTATCCAATAGTAAAGGCAAAAGTTTTACTATCACAATGGCATAAGTGGTTATCATGTATAGCATGTTTCTTACTATCACTACGGCATATGTGTTTAACATGTATAACATATATTTTACTATTACTACGACATAAGTGTTTAACATGTATAACATTTATTCCACTAACATTGTGAATCCTGACCCAATTTTATTTAACTGTTGATTGACATAGAAACATGTTTATTTTAAGATCTTATATCTTATCTTTGGTATATAAATAAATATTACTTTAGTATTGTTTTGTTACTTTTACAGATATGCCAACTAAGCCACACGCATCCAGAAAAATAGACAATAAAGATCAAAATGTTGTGTATATACATATGAAGACTTGCAGATGAAGATCGTACATCAAGTTGCTTTTTGGACAAGAAAATAACTGGTAGAAAGAAGATCCATGTCATTAATCAAGGAAGGCTTGTCAAGAAAGAAAGAGGAAAAGAGGAAAGGCCCAATTTTAATAGAATTAACTAAGGCCCATTTGTGATTGTATTAGGGTTTAGGTTGGCTATCTATCCTATAAATACCTTTGTATTCTCAATGTAAACATCAACCTGAAATTAATAAAGTTTTCTTCTTTTTTTCTTTTCTGCATTTTTTATTTTCTTAGCAGTTAGTGTTGTCTACACAATTAGATTTGGTAGAGCACTATTTGTATTTTGCACTTATTTTCATTATTGATTGACCGTTTGATTAGATTCAGTGGTAATCCTAATTTTATTTCATGATTGTCATTTTAATTTCTGCAATTTTAATTTCTGTTCTTTTTACTACTTCCTTAGGTCATATTGGATTGAATACAGATTTGACTAGATTCAGATCTGATTCAATTCAATAATAGTTTAATTGCAGTTTCAATTTCGTATTCTTTCAAAACCAACCTCGAAGATTTGTCTAACTCGCCCAAGAAATTATATAAATAATTTAATTTAATTTAATTTACCTCCCTGTGATTCGATCTGCGTGTTACACGATCTATGCGCTTGCAGTTATTTTAAATTTCACGCTTTTCTAATTCATAGAAAAGTGATGATCAACTGTCATGTTTAAAGTCTAAGAAATCATATCTGTAAATGACACCAACTCACAGTGGGTCTTGGTGAAGAAGGGAATGAATCGCTTATATATATAACACTATGCCGTAAAAAAGTCCAAGTCCAATACAAGTTGTATGTATGCAAGTCCTGATGTTGTCTCCGTTTGATCCAATCCACGACAGCATTCCCCCATTATATGTTTATATTTTTAGAATAGATTTACAGAGGCAGAAGGTATGAAAAAATGGTGTAAATCATAATGGGAGAAGCCGCCTATTTATAGATTCACGGAGTCAACCTCAGCCTTTAGATCTAGGATTTTAATCTTAATCGTACACATAATGCTAAGTCAGCAATGAATATGGTCACAAAACAGTCTAGGTACATCACTCAGAATCCCCCCAGATCTGGAGTGGGTCGAGCCAACTACCCTTTGGGTCGACCCTAGGGTCGACCCAGCCGACCATAAGTCAACCCATGCTGAGTGTTGGTCGTCCCACAATGGTCCCGGTTCTCACTTATTTTCCCGTTTACTTCATTCGAAAATTCTGGAATTATTATTTTATTATATTTGTATATAAGCTCCTTATATGTATACAAACTTCTAATGCCCATTGCATTTTCATATGCTATCTATTTTACACAAACTTGGGGCCTATCTAAAACAGAATTCTGAGACAAACGCAATGGTAAGGCCAATTTCACTTAATTTTGAATATTTAATTAAGTTATTCTCAATTTATTATCTTTAAGCATGGTTATAATGTATTAAATTTGGGGTGTTTGCAGGAAGCAACGAAGGATCTAAGGTCATCATTGAAGAGCCAACAAATTTTAATTCTCAAGCTTATGAAAAACCCAGAATCAAAGCTTCGACTGACTCAACAAATGGACAAAACAAATCAACATCGAGCTATCAATCAACCTTATCTAGTGCCGATAGTCTTCGAGGGAGCCTCAAATTATAAATCGCAACACAGATCTATCGATTTGGCATAAAGAAGCAAAACTCGGGTTTCAAGAACCCTAGTTTTGTGAAGGAGTAATAAGAAATGAGCCGGCTCCTTATCTCAATAGTCTTTTATTATGTTGGTTGAAACCTAATAGGCCTAAGCTTAGCACATTTGTTCATTTGTTTTTTTTAACTGCCTATATATACTTAGGCATACCCATGTAAAGACATTAGTAAAACTTTTTAGTACAATCAGTACCATATCATCTCCTAAAAATATTTCAATTTTGTAAATCGATCATCTGCAGATTATTCAAATCTCCATCTATGTAGTGGTGGTTTATCTATAACAACAGTGTGTGATTCGAGTACTTTTGTTTACTAGTAAATTGGGTTTCCATCAACGGAAGTGTAGAATAGCAGTTTGTAGTACTTGATTAAAGATTCGAGCAAAAATTAAGCACATTAATGGGGAAAAGTAGGTGGATTCGAGCATTTGGTGGTAGTGAGATCTGCTATAGAGTTGATTTTCTATAAGATTCCATATTGTCTAAATTAGCCTTTAGAGAGCTTATGGTGTGTATTTCTCATTATTTGTTGATGGTAGGGTTGTTGACATACAAAGAACCAATCACATACATTGAACTTTTTGTCTTTTCATGTTGGTCCATAAGAATTTTCATTCATGATTTAGCTTTTTTAGAGGTTTAGTTTGATAATGTGATGGAGTTGAGTTCTATCCACTAACCATATGTCCAATTCTTTCACATTAGTATTACCACTAGATTAATTCAGAAGTGTTGGATGAGCTCTTCAATATACCAGATGAAATGGTGATATGTGGATTGAAGAATGGCAACAAGTATTGTACCATCACTCCACGAATGGTGTGCATTTCATCCAACGAGTTGGCATTTCTCCACTATGATACATATGTAGTTCCTAAGCATTAACTGGCTACTTACCTTTAAACATCGGTGTATGGATGGTAGAAGCTACTTGTTTGTAGTTAGGCACCATGAATTCAAAAAAAATCCTTCCAAAAGTGAGTAATGAACAACCTATCTTGATCCGATAATATTGAGTGTGGAAATCCATGTAGTTATACATACTTCTATTCAAAGTACAGAAGCTAGTGGAGTAGTGGATATTGAAGAAAGTAAAGAGCAAAGTGTACATACTTAAAAAGTCAATCAATAATTATCCAAATTGTTGTTCAGTCGAATGATAGTGGAAGATAAGTAATGAAGTCCATAAAAATGTCTTTCCAAATTCTAGATGGATAAGGAAGTGGTTGTACCAATCCTTTGATGATGTGGTTTCATATTTGGTTTGTAAAAAAAATTGAACACTTTATAATAAAACTTTCAAGTGTTTTGGACATGTTAAGTCGATAAAATTTGCAAAAATCTAGCATATTTAGCCTAAATATTTGATGCCCTCTTATTTTTTTATGAATGGAAAGCTTTAGAGACTAGTTATAGACCGAAGATAGGAACAAAATTCCTAGTGTTTCCGGATAGCAAGCCATTTCTATATTCCCATCCTACAAGTGAGCTATTTGGGCATCCAAGCTGTTGTGTAATTTGTTGCGCTTTTGTGCTACTCATGTTTGCAGATCTTATCCCAACAAGAATATTGAAGCAAGCAAAGATATTGCATTGAGTTCTGCAGTGGTAAATGGTCATCTAGACAATGCTTCGACCACTATATTTTGGGACCTAGAATTATAGCAGATCTCGAAATCAAACCTTAAACTTCAGGATGCGTTCAATTTATATATTTTAATTTTGGATTTTCGCACATAAAAAAAGTATAAACGACGCACACATATCACGAAAAAAGATCGTTTTACAAGACGGAGTTAACATAAAAACCAAAAACAACTTTTTTTTAATTATTTTCCACATTTTAAGAAACGGCGAAAGGATGATAGCAAATTCATCCATCCACCATCCTCTCATCCCTTCCCTTACTCCCTCCGCCTTTAATCCATCACATCCACTATACTAAATCTTTGCAACTTCTATAATTAATGCTGAAAGCTAAACTCAAAACATAAAATAAACTAAACTCAACCATAGTATGTCACTTTTGTTGCTTTGGAGTTTATATTGTTTGGGTAGGGAGTTAACATAGGCACTGGCTGTTACTGATAATTTTAAATGGGCTACCCAAAATTTTGTGCATCCAACATCTAACTACAGAGACGTTGGCTAGCAATTATTGATTATATGTTTATATGCACCATTTTTGAGGAGGAGGATTCTTATTGTGGAAGGCCATAGGGTTATTATTTTTGGAGAAAATGACTTCGATTGTTGCTCAGAAGGATGTATATTAACTAAAACTGGTTGGTTGAAGTTGGGAAGATGAAGAAGTTGTGTGTGGGAGACGACTTATTTTAATTGGATAAATGCAACTTGAGCTTCTTGGTCCCAAGAAATTCATCATTTTCAATGGATAATGTTGCAGGGCCCGAAAATGTAATGTTAAGGTTATGCAAAATTATTATTTTTCAAATTGGAATTTCGACATATACTGAAAATCTTTATTCTAAGCCTTTATCCATTCCCTACCATTACCAAGAATACCTCAGATTGGTAAATATCTAGTATACCTAAAAACCGAGTTGTACATGGGTGCAAATAATTGTGAGTTCTTCTAGGGTAAATCAAAGCACATCGTCATGGCCAACAATCTTTACTTCTTCTTTGATAAGTTTTAAAACTGGGTTCTCAAGTAAAGCCTAAAAGGAAATTCATGATTTCCCATAGAGTGTTGATCTGGTTGTGCATTGTTTTCTAATTGTTGTGTCATCTCCAACTCGCTTTCCTCACTCCAGTAAGAAAAGAAGGATTCTCCTATTTTTGCATTTTTGGCCAAGTATGTACTTGTTGTCACAGTTAAAATAAAGCCTATCAACACGACAATGTTGCATTTTAGATGGTGTTAGCTGTTTGATAAAAGTATTCATCGTTGTAGTGGTTTGAAAGTTGAGTAAGTTGCTGGAATGTGGTATTTAATAGTGGATTTTGGGGAAAGAATAATAGTGGGGGAGGTGAAATATGATTTGTTGGGAGGCATGTATGTTGGTTTCAAAACTCAATTTTCTGTTTTCAATTTGTTTATCCATGTTGATCACTTGGGATATTGTGGAAGGTTTCAATAGCAGCAGTTCACATTTTATTTTGGTCTTCGGTTCGAATATAAATTTGTTTAGTATGGCATCAGGGGATATGATTTTAATCCCATCGCTATAGATTTTAAAGAGGGATTGGTTGTCTTCAATGGATGTGGTTTGTCTGAATTTGAATAAAGTGACATGTTGGTTGATAAAGGAGGAGGGACCAAATCATTGTTTTAAGGAAATGGTGAATGCATGTCAAGAAGAAAATTGCATATTGTGATACTTCCATTGGAATCACAGGGGAGTTTGAGATTTCGTATAAAACTCTGCTAGATCAAAACATTGTTCGTTGTGTAGAAGAAGAATAGTTCAGCTTCAAGAAACTAATCATAAGGCTTGGATCCATCAAAATGGTAAGCTCACTTTTGGATGTTTGGCTTGCAATAGGATTGTGAAGTGGTGATGTGAGGAGAGGAGGTGATTGAGAAGGCCTGGTATGGGATGAGGGTGCGGAGAAGTTGGTAGTATATGTTGTTTGTGATGTTACAGAATTGATTTTGAGAGATATATTTTGGAGTAGTTGTGGCGCGGCATCAAAGAATGTCAGGAGAGTAGTGAAGTTGTAAGGTGCCTATGGAGTTGAGGTTTTGAGTGGTAGTTTCACGGATATGTCTAATTGCATCATTGATGGTAGAGGAGTCCAAAAAGGACGTAGGATCATATGAGGGTCTAGGAAAATTTAAGCCAATCCGCTTACTACCCATTTATTTTGACACATTGAATATATAAGGGTCATCCGACCAAGCCCGCCAAGTAAGTGGATTACTCATTTAATGTGACGACCCCAAACTTCCGAAGTACGAAAGCAAGGATAATCATGGGAATATAACATAATTACAACAATAGCATATCTCAGATAACATCGTAACAAAAAAATTATTGCAACGAAAATAGGAATGTCATCAACATCACACATCAAAGATATCAGAGTGCACGGTTACAGGATACACTTAACAAATAGACGTCTCAGTAAAAAGAAATAAGTCTCAACTCCATCAAATACATCATAGATCAATAATGTCTAAATGTCTCAAAGTAGCAAAAAAAAGATAAAAATGTTCTTCATCTTCATCCCCTAAGCATGCTCTGATTCGGAACGTATCCATAATACCTAAACCTGTCACTTGGCTGCCCGTGTGGAAAAGAGGGCACTCGAGTTTGCAAAGTGAAACAGACTACGAGTAAGTCATGGTACTGGTATGAGAAATCTTTCCTAACTCAACTAACAATATGGCTAATCAAAGGACCACGCCGCTTACGCGGAACGGGTTTACTCCATTGGATTACCAGTGCATAAGTTAAATAAATTTTTATTCAAAACAATGCAATGCTTTTTAGAAAATTGAAATCATTATAAGACTCAAGTACCATCATACAATGCAAAGCAAACCGGAGGATAGAGTTTTACCTTATAATGATCAAACATGCTTGATACGTAGAAAATAATATTTTAATATTATTATTAGTGTATAATCAGTTTTAAAATACTTCAAAGTAAATGTATCAATCCTAGACGGCATAGTACCCCATCCTATTATGTCGCCATATATATGTTTATAATCAAAACCGTAATGTCATATTGGAAATTGGGTTTCCATCATGAGTCAAGGCTAGGGACGATCTCCTTAGCGATTTGATACACTCTAGCAATGTCTCAGGACTTGGACGCTGGCGAGCCCTTGGATCCTCCAAGGCCGGTCCACAAATACTTTAGTGGATTAGTTATGCCTGAACACACGTTTCCCGGTCCTATTAAACCTATAATTTGGTCACTATCGACCACTATAACTGAGGCGCCTCATTCCATCATCCACATAAGTAAAATTTCAAGGCTTGCAAAACCCTGATGCCACTTCTAGCTAGAAAGAAACGCATGCACTCCTTGGGACCCTTGTCCCGTTTCTAACTCTTACCAGGGAGTGAGACTTGTAAGGTAACGTTATACACAAAGCTATGCCGAAATAGGCTATGCTTTGATCATCATCCACAAGGCTCTGATTTTCAAAAAAAGCCTCGATCAGTTGCATCTTGGTATGTCACATTGAAAATTCACGCAATGCGATTGATCACTACCAATATATAACCTATGAGCTCGTGCGTCTCAGAGAAGGGTGTTAAGCAAGAGAATAAATTTTTCACCACCAATCAGATATATATTAAATAGAAATCAATTTACATGGTATGAAATCCAATGTCATACACACATCCATTTACAAGTCTATTCTAGGTCTGAACGAAACCGAAGTCACCTTATTCCTCGTCCCGTATGTCCAATACATAAGAGAGGTGCTCGCTTATCCGAACAATCAACAAGTACGTCCGGACAACTACCACTTTAACCATTTACTAGGAGATAACCAATGTCGGGCATCAGTAGTTATCCATTCGATGTGAAGATCACCGGTCTTCAATCACCGTCTTCAACATCTTCGATTTAAATCATCGTTAATCATTTGAAATGAGATTGAACTCGGTCTTTCAAATGATTCCCGCATATATATATATATATATGTATATATATAATTTAAAACCATTTCATATCATTAGCAGTATTTAATAACGATTTATCGCTACTTTTATTTATATAAAAATAGCTAAATTAATTTAACGATGCTTCGGGTCAATAGGCGGCCCTAGCGCTGTTTTTATCAAAATTTGATTTACACATATCTCGAAATCTAACCATTGGATTTTAACAAAATTTATATCGTTGGAAAGATCTTCCTAAAGCGGTCCTAACGGTTCCAGCTTTTGGGAAAATCCGATGGTCGGATCTTTCGGTATAATCGTTTAAAGTTACGATTCCGAAACGCGAACTACCACACGCAATTCGTTTAATTTTAATTTATGTTTATATAATTATATATAAATATAAACTCTTCGACGATTTCACTAATGCATTTATCACGCCAAATAAAAGAATATCTTTATTGGCATATCATATCTACAAATTCATAATGTCAAACGAAATATATTTTATTTACATGACAATTGAGCCAATGACAAATAAAAACTAATTTTTATTTGTATTTCTATTTTTAACTTTAACAAATAAAAAGGGAATGTTTTATTTGTATAAAGTTTTCAGTGAATGTTTTTACAATAAAAATAATTCATACGGATTTTAATGTACGTATTGTCAATAAAATGATATTTTAACTTTGCATATAAACTCTAATATATGCATTTTAAATTAAAATGTTATTTTAACTATGCATATAAATTCTAATATATGCATTGTAAATAAAAATATAATTTTAACTATGCATATAAATTCTAATATATGCATTGTAAATAAAAATGTCAAATTAACTATGCATATAAATTCTAATATATGCGTTGTAAATAAAAATGTCAAATTAATTACACATATAAATTCTAATATATGCTTTGTAAATAAAAATGTCCCCTAGATTTATACACAAATTCTAATGCATATTTTGATGTTTCCATTTGTTAACCATTCCATTTTAAACAAAATGTATGAAAGCGATGTTTTCATCTTCCTCCTTTCTAGCATGTTAAAAATAATGTTTTTAACATACAAATATTTTCTAACATATGTTTTCTACTGAATCACTTTAACATTAAAAATGGAATTTTTTTAATGTTGCGACTTTTTTATTCAAACAGTCAATACTTCTAGTGAATCAAACTTTACATTAAAAATATGATTTTTAATGTTTCAACACTTTTATTCAAACATGAACAATTTTCATATGAACATTCTTTTTATAAAAATGATATTTTTAATGTTAACATGCTTTTATGTTAAAATTGAACATTTTCTAGTGATTTATTCATTTTATTAAAAATAAGGTTTTTAATGTTATCATGTTCCTATATTTAACATGAACATTTTTCCTAATTGCTTACATTACATTAAAATGTGAAATTTTAATGCTAACATGTTTTTATTTTTAAAACATGTACATTTTTCTAATTTCTAAACTTACATTACAATGAATTTTCAATGTAAACATGTTTTATTTTAAAACACGAATATTTGTCTAATTTCTAACATTACACTAAAAAGTGAATTTTTAATGTAAACATGTTTTTATTTTTAAAATATGAATATTTGTCTAATTTCTGACATTACATTAAAAAGTGAATTTTTAATGTAAACATATTTTTACTTTTAAGACATGAATATTTGTCTAATTTCTAACATTACATTAAAAAGTGAATTTTTAATGTAAACATGTTTTTATTTTTAAAACATGAATATTTGTCTAATTTCTAACATTACATTGAAAAGTGAATTTTTAATGTAAACATGTTTTTATTTTTAAAACATAAATATTTGTCTAATTTCTAACATTACGTTAAAAAGTAAATTTTTAATGTAAACATGTTTTTATTTTTAAAACATTAACTTTTCTATATTTTATTCTTGACATTAAAAATGTGAATTTTTAATGTAATCATGTTTTTATTTAAAACATGAAGCATTTTCCTAATTTCTACTTTAATTCAGCAAAATTTATAAAAGTTGATATTTCATTTTTGGTGACAATCCTTGCTCAACAAAATGACAAAAATTTGATATTTCATTTTTGTTGAAAACTCTAGTTCAACAAAATGATAAAATTTGATATTTCATTTTTGTTGAAAACTCTAGTTCAACAAAATGATAAAATTTTATATTTCATTTTTTTTTAAAACTCTAGTTGAACACAACGATAAAAATGGATACTTTATTTTTGTTTTGTTGTCAAAAATGTAATTTGTGTTTGGACACAAATCTACTTTACAAAAAATGTCATTTTTATTTTTGATTTTTATATTTCAAAAAAAATTTTCATTTTTGTTATGACAATTTCATTTAAACAATACTTATCTACATGTTTTTAACCATTTTATTTAATCAATAATGATCTACATGTTTTTAACTATTTTATTTGATCCATAATTATCTACATGTTTTTAACTATTTTATTATAACACAATATCACCAAATGAACAGATCTACATACCACATCCATCACAAATCAAGTCATGAATCATAACAAATAGAAATTAACTACGGATTGGTGATAATACAATCAGGATTATTTCTAATTATTTAACAAGAAGAAATAAAATAGAATTCTCACAGTTGGTTTATTTTTGAATGGTTCACATCCGAAATTTGACCAAAATTTAATATGCTCTGAATCTGTTCTAATCAGTCTATAAATGCAGATCTCGGGCTCACGATCGCAACGCTTCTGAAATCATTCAGTTCGGATTTAGTATGAATAAGTTATGAATTATTTTATGTTGAAAATATTTTTAAATTAAATTATTAAAATAATACAATAGAATAGCACCTTCTTCCCCATTCAGATAACACGGCCGCGACCTTTTTTATTTTGTTCAGAACTAGGTTTTCACTTTTCGTCAAAGTAGTGGGAAGTGAAGACGATCGGGTGGTGGTACAACGTAGGGCCTGAAGAGGCGCACCCAGGCGGACCCACGACCTGGAGCTCGATCGGGGCAAGGAGGAGCGGCAGCACTCGAAAGGGCGGCCCGTCGGGGTGATGGTTCTCCTCGGATTCTCAACGAAAGTTTGCCAAATCCGTATGGATCTGAAGTTTATGAAGTCCTCTACGATAAAGTCAAAAGGAGTATGGAATTTTATAGAGTGGATCGAAGGGAATTAGTGGAGGAAGGAAGCTTCTGGCCATTGATACGAAAGGGGGCGGTGGCTTTAGACTACGGTATTAGGGTTTGTAATGTGATATTTACAATAAAATATAATTTAATTAACTAATTACTAGTTTAAGCCCGTACATCCCTAACAGCTCCAATTTCAGCCCAACAAAAATTGTTGCTACCCAATTGCCCCCGTTCCGGAACCAGTGGGCTAGGTCCCGTCAGCCCAAACGACCGTCTTTAGCCTGTTTTCTTTAATTTAAAAATTAAATCATTTATTTAATTAATTCGATCGTACATTTAAATTCACCGGGGCCACATACGGACTCCGAAAATTCCCGAAAAATAAATATAACTATGTTTTGACGATACGGTCCTAACAAAATTAATCCAATGATCACCGTTATCATTACTCTGTTACGAAATAACTTTAGATGATATCAAAACACAAATATCCTCGAATAAAATTATAATGATTTCAGGTCTGAGGACCATTACGTCACTGTCACTATGAGAACAACTTATGATACTATTGAATATATTCCATGTAGTTATCTCACGGTGGGTCAGCCCAATACGCTATTCTCTAATACGTATTTATATCTTGACTTTAACATCACGTATATTAATGATCAATGAGATGTGAACATCAGTCAATCAATACACTAGTCTCAACGCTTTATTGCTGTCCTATATAAACAATAAAACTTGATTAGGGACATTTAATAATTATAATACTTATCACATTATATAATCTCAAGTTCAGTCTTACTCGAACTATATAATTCCGTATTATTATTCTAAGGACTTCTATTATGTTAATATTTATATTACGCAGTAAATATAGCATGATAGAATATTTTATTTTATTCAAATAAAATAATAACATCAACAGTGTTATCTATCTCATCAAATGAATTGCCTCTAGGGCATAAACTCTAACAATCTCCCACTTGCACTAGAGTCAATCATTCACGTATCGTATACTCATGAAACTAGTGTGACTATTTAACTTCTGTTGCGATAGAGTTTAATTCAGTAGGTCTGCAACATTACAACTTTTGTAACTTTGCAGATATGTTTATTTCTTCTATGAACAACTTCACATAAGAATTATATTTCTTAAAATATATGTTTGGATTGATGATGAGTTTGATGTTTTAGGCCTGAGCAACAGCCATATTGTTATCACAATGTGTATCATTCGATCAAGAATGAATTAAGTTCAATCATGAACTTCTTAATCCAAACATTTTATTTCTTAGAATCAGTATCTATTTTTTTAAACTAATATTATTTACAATAATCAATGTGTTATCAAATAACATTAGAGTTATTGTGTCACTCCCACTCAATTTCTTGTATATACAAGATTTAATGGTATCTTATGGTTTTCGATATATCTCGAATTCTATTTTATTCCCATCGGTATCTTAGAGACTGACTCTCCTTCACAAGGATACCATATCAAGTAATAAACATTTTATTCTTAGAGAATTTATATCAACAAAATTAGTTATCTGATTTGGGTATGATCTTATCAGAGGAAGGACGTTTTCAAATCGTTTTAGTGGGATTTAACATAATTTTATTAAATTTAACTTATAGGAAGATCTATATGACTTATCATTAATCGTACTATATCTTATAAGGTTCGATATCTCCTTTTAGACATACCATTCTAACATGGTGTTCTAGGTGGACAGAGTTGTGAAACAATTCCAAACTCATTCAGATAGTCATTAAATTTATTGGCTTAAATGTTCTCTTTCGAACTGTTCGAAAAATATTTATTTTCTATTAAATTGGTTTCTAACTTCACTTTGAATTCTTTGAACTTTTCAAAGGATTCTAATATGTATTTCGTAAGATATACAAATCTATATCTACTGATATCATCAGTCAATATAATGAAGTAATAAAACCTACCTATAACTTATGTATTCGTTGCTCCATATACATCATTATGTTCGAGACCCAATACTTGTCACTCAATCACTATGTAAGTGAAAGGTGATTCAGTTATTTTGCCTAATAAACAAGATTTGCGTCCTTCATATGATTCGAAATCATTGATTTCAAAATTTCATCATTATGGAGTTTTGATATACTTTCTTATTTACTGGGCTAACGGGTAATACTAAAGGTATATTGGATTTAAATCACTAAATTTAATCCAGTCTTAATGTCAAGTACATTATAGTTAAGGATTTACAAATATCATTAACTATTTGTGAAATTCCATACGATATTTCATTTAAATAAAATGAATAACAAATATTCTTTTATTACTAATGAAATTCAAACTTGTCTAAACAAGATATATTATAACATTTATTTTAAGTGGAATTTCGTAATAACAATTATCTTATTTATTTAATTAAGCCAGTATATTCAAAAGAATCAACTTGCTATGGATAATCTATCAACATTTGCTTCATTTCCAACTGTAAGTCTACTTGTTCTTTTATCAGATTTCTACTTATTCTGTAAATCAACATACATTTATGTGATTTATATCTAGTATCTAATACTATAAATATATAAGTAGATTATTATAACATTTATATTTTATTCAGTTGAAGTCATACTTTAACTTATTTTAGATCCTCTCTTTATATCTAAAACAATTACGTTTAATTTGTTTGAGGACAATCCACAAAATTTAATGTTAGTCAAGAAATTTGATTTAATTTAATTTGTCCTTCTTAAGGATTAATTTGAATTATCGGAGTTATTTTATCATTTAATATCTACAGTATATAAAAAAATAACTGATTCTATAATATTCATTTAATATAAATTCAAAAATTTTACAATCAAAATTTATATTAACATAAATATAATATTTAAACTAAAATACGCTCCCACTCAAATTAACATCTCTCTGTTTATATATACATATCGGTATACATATATAATGGTGTTCCAAGATCCATATCTAGTCATGCCTTGACCCAGCTTTGGCTAAACCCAAAACACAACCTTTTAGGTAGACATCTTATGTCAATTATATCGTATATAATTCTTGGATTGCATGATGATCATTTTGTTCAATATTATTCATTTGCTCAAAATATAGAATAATTCATGCTATTGTCTCTAAGGCCATAATCGTATTATACAGCCTAGTTAAGTCAGACCCAATAATAGGTTGGAGCACCACATTTACTCCATCGCATATAACCAAAATAAAAGGTGCACAACGCTTTGGCGTAAGTTACATCCAGTGATTTTGGACAGTGATGAGTATATTATTGGAAGACATCACCATGACTTAATATAACAAAATTTGCTTTTAGAGGGAATTTATAATTCGTAGTGGAAATAATATTAGAGTTATTTACATATATCATAATATGTATTTTATATTCATAATATAAATTTAAATAAAATATATGTATCAAATATACATATACATATATATAAATCATATATATATATACATATTTTCTTTTGAACATTTCAAAATTATGGTTATAATGTAGCTTATAAAATTTTGCAACACGAGTTTGGCTTCGTTCTATATCATGTATACATATAGACTCAACCTCAATATATATATATATATATATATATATATATTTATAAATTCAGGCCCTAATTAAAGGCCCAATAAACCTATTATAACACATCTCAGTTCGTATTTGGAACAATATGAATTATGAATATATCAAACATATATTCATTTGTAGGCTTTCTATAAGAACTTAGATTAAATATTACTAAAACACAATATTGGTTAAAGAAATTACAAGAAAGGGTCAGACCCTATCACAACTATTAATGTATTATCAATATTATAATTACTCAGTAATATATTAAGAATAATTGCTAGACAATATATATACTTATATGTGTACACACACACACACACACATTTTAATATACACAGTCTAATTAAAAAGCGTACAAGACTGTCTGTGTGTATATACATACAGTTTATCAATTTTACAGCATACAAAACCTTATGGGTTACATTACATAGACAACCAAGCAAATATATACAAACATATTTGTACAGTTTTCATATCTTACTTATACAGTCATACTGCTACAGTAAAAAAATGCTTGCTTCAGCAACTCTCTTGCCTTCTACTCCAACGTGTCCATTTTCTTGACCATGTTTCCTCAATCAAACTGATTCAAGCCTCAAGGACTTACATCTGGATATATTTCGACATGTTCATTGATGAGTATATGGAGTCTTGGCTTCAAAAGCCAAATCTTAAACCTTCAAAAAGCCATGATCAAAATTAGGGAAGTTTGACGATTTAATTTAACTTACTGCTCTTAAACAGTAAATTCCATTCATCAATTTAGTTTCATACTTTTACCGAAAACTGGTTCAGGTGTTTCCATATCACATTCGTAAATACATACACAGTCATTAGATATAATATCAATATTAAATGCTAACATTACTTATAACATCTTCACTGTGTAGATGTCATTGCTATACATGCAGTATAAAACCAAATAGGAAATCTGAATTGCCGTAGCTTTCAACCAGGATGAACATTATGTATACAGACAAGATGAAAACAGACTTAATGTCAAGCATGTAATTATGATCATGTATCAAAATTGTAAACTTATGATTCTGTTTGAACAGACCATTATGTAATGATCACAACTGTTAACATTTTAAAATGTTGAGCAGACATAAAAAAAGCTAGATATGTCATATATGCATGATTATTGCAGTTCAAACTATTAAAACTTGTGACGGTTTAATACACTTTGTTTATAGATCAACATCATCGAAGAAAGTATGTTTAAGCATCAGGAAACATCAAAGAATGAGGATTTTGTAAAACATCTATTATAAATAAAATTTGGTACTAAATCCTCTGCTAAATTATATTACAAAAAGTTTAAAACATATTGTAGTATTCCCATATTTATCATTATAAAATTGGGATTAGCAGATTCCATTTATACATTTATGTCAACGTATATATTATGGAATGATCACATCATAAAACATTTATTATGATATGATCTTGTTCTTGGTTACAATCTATACAATGAGATATTAATATCAATAAAACCGACATAAGAATCTCTAATTCAGGTTGTACAATCCCATTGACCACATTTGATTAGTATTCAAAATACAATCATTTGACCTGCTTTATGAAAACACTGTCTAAACAGTTTTTATATAAATGATTTCAGTAAATCAAATATAATAGGAATTATTAATTACAGTTAAACAATCAGGAAAAAAAAAGTACATCTGGAAAAGGAAAACAGGGGATAACTTGGTCAAGTACCAAATCAAACAAATTTTGAATTCATATCCAAGTTTTAAAAAAAATTCTTAACAAATTACCACAATTTTGATTTCATTAAATCAAAACTTTAATTTGAGACTCTATCTGTTTTATTGATCAGTAAACCAATTTTGAACCAAAAAGAAATATAATAAAGTCAGGTCATTACTCTAATCTATCAAACATTTTGATATCCTCTCTTATAAAAATTAATTGTTTAAATCTGAATATGTAATTGTATTCACTCAGAAATGAATACATTAAATCAGATTTCCAGAGTTCAGGTTATCAATGTAATAGATAAAACTGGAAACACTGTAGAATCAATATCATATATATTAATTCCCTATTCTATACAGATTTTAACCTCAGTGAAACAATTTCATAATTACAAATGAATTTATACTAAATTCTAATATCAGGGCATACTAAGATTAAGACAAGGATTAAGATTATTTATATATATCATAATATATGTATGGTGACCTGAAATTATCATTTATTCATGATCAATATCATGATGATTCAAAAGTAAAATGTAATCGGACTGTGAATCTTTTATTCAATCATTTTCATCAACAATCAATATTTTTGCCTTGTGATTAATATCATAACTAGTTTAAGTATAACTATTGTAACACCCCACGTCCATTAATGTCACTCACAAAGGGAATGCATTAACTTCCATGGAGCATTTTAAGTGAATATAGAACAGAAAATCACAACAAGACAGATATAAAGCAGTACTTGAAAATTTAAAACTTTATTTATAGCAGCAGAAGGTAAATATGTTTGGTTACATCATCAAAACCATAAACCAAAGTCAAGTACATAATATCCATCTTGATAAAACAAAGTACATAAACTGAAAGACATAATCCCCAACATCAAAATAGCCATAAATAAAAGAGAAGCTGAACTTTACTTCAGCGATCCAAGCAATCTTCAAAAACAGACCAAAATCAAGCTCCACTGGTGCTAGTTCCAACCTGAGCACCTAGGGGGGAAAGGAGAAAAAAGGAGGAAACAAAGGGGGGTCAGACATAAAGTCTGGCGAGTGCGATAACTTTAACAATATAATTAACAAAGTAACTAGGCTAAGGCATAAATTGGAAAATAAGGAAATGATCGTGAACCATTGAGTATGGCAGAGTAAACAAGGAAACAAGATGAACAACGATATCGTTTAAGCGCACCTAAACCACTATAGGATGATTACTAAACTACACCAAAACTATAGGATAATTGCTATACTGCACCACCACTAGTCACTCTAAGGTTGATCCCTCCTACAGACTTAAATAATGATAATGGTAGTTTCGTGCACCCCTAGCTGCCTTCATAGGTGCCGCCTGCCCCTATCTCCACTAGGTGTACGCATTACCCCCAAGCGATCGGCTCCCTAACTCGTAGATACCCGTGCTGGCCCCACAGTGGGGTGTATCACTCCCCAAAGTGGCAACCCGATACAACCAATAATGCACGGCTTATACCTACATGATGCAACAACGTCTTACCTAGCCGCCCAGGTCCACACACGCATATGAACCCGTTGGACTTGCGTTGCCACCGCTAACCCGGTTTGGCCTCTTACAGTCAAGCCCGATATGCATGTCCCGTCCTTGACTTGGGTCGAGCCCACAAAGATACGTATAGGTTACTGGTTGAAACAGGCCCCCATTACTTGACACAAGCTATCCACCTAAGCTTGGTCCCCTCTAGTACATCCCACTTAACCCACTTCTTATTCATGTTTCAATTACATGTTTCAATTTTGGTTAAGTGTTTCTAATCGTATTTCCAAATGCCACCCAAGGCACCCACTAGATTCCACATGCCACCCAAGGCACCCACTTAACCCCCTCATTCCCACTACATGTTTATCTGGTTAAGTGTTTCTTAATTCATTAAGACCGTAACCTCATAAAGACCTCTCACATTAGACTGGCATTTGTGGCAGCTGGATTTGCCGGGCAGGTCCGGGCAGTCTTACACTACAAAAGAGCCTAACCTCGTGTCTTTACAATTGTTACGTATTTAGTTTATGCCTACGACCTCTCACATTAGACTGGCATTTGTGGCAGCTGGATTTGCCGGGCGGGTCTGGGCAGTCTTACACCACAAAAGAGCCTAACCTTGTGTCTTAGACAATTAATTACTCCTAATTAATCATTCCCCAAATTTGAATTACTTTCCCTATTCAAATTATCAATCAATTCCAAATTTAACGATGTCCATAATTGACTCAATTATGTCCATCCATTTATGGTATGTAAAATCATACCAATTTTCACCACAATCATATTTTATGCCTTTTAAAGCTTTTATGCCAATTAATATTATCCCCTTTACCCCACGTTGTACGTTTGTTCGTTTAACGTAAAATATACGTTAGACTCGAATAGTATAACTCATGGAATAAGGAGAAAACATCACAATATATACATAATTAAAACATAGATCTAACATAGGGGTGAACTTGCATATGTGAATGATGTTCTACATCTAAAACTTGCATAGGCCAAAGTTACAACTTGCATAAACAACATATGTCATGGATCCAAATCTAAAGGTGTGAACTTGATGAGATAATGGCCACAAACTTGCATAAATCAAGTATGTCATAGATCTATATCTAAAGGAATAAACTTGCGTACGTAATAACCCTAAACTTGCATAACATGATTCATATCCAACTCATAAACTTACATATGTGATTTATACATCGCAACAATGGTGTAAACTAGTATTTAACATGTGAAGTATCATGTAGAATTTAGCATATAACTCACACATGTCATAGCCTAAGTTTTAATCAAACTTTCACATGAACTAGGTGTCATAACCATGTAAGGTCACATATAATTTTACCCAACTTGTATATGATTCATGTTTGAATCAAAATCTAAACTTGCCTACGTATGATTTATCATATGAATCAACATAACCAAACTAGCATATAAAACATGATGATTTGATTGTATAAATTACAACATGGATGATAGCAACATAACTTTACATCATAAATGATAGCATCACAACATAAAGTCAGAGATTTCAATCACAATCCTACAACATAATTACAACATGCAATCAATACTTCACATCACATCCATACAATCCGCATTATAACTTAATCCAATTAAATTACTAATTATTTTGTTAAAACTATCGAACTCACAAATCAAAAGCAATCTTGAGTTCTGAATTCTGATTTCTGGAGTTGAATTAGCTCTCCTTTGAAGAAGATTCGCTGTTAGGGTTGAGTAGAACTGGTTTGATTTGCTGTTCTTCCTCTTTAATTTGGTGGCAGCTGCTCTAGGGTTCAAGACAACAGCATGACGGTCATAGTTTCAGTTTTAATTCTGATTTAGGGTTTGAGTCTATGGGTCTTTTTATATAGTTTTGAATTAATTTAAGCCATTAGATGATCTTAGGGTTAATCGAAACCATTTAGTCAGGATAGGGTGACACCTCAGCCCTAATGACTCAGCAAGGAGTCAGAAAGGACTCAGCAACATGGGTCAGCCTGAACTAGAAAGCTGTGCAGGCTTGCTGCCTCGGCCTAGGCGCACTTGGCGGGTGCGCCAGTGCAAATTTGTACTGGCGCACTTCCCAAGTGCGCCAGTGCAATTTATTTATTTATTTTGCCTCCAATCTTCGTTTGTCCATAACTCCTTCATTCGGTACCCGTTTCCCGCAAACTCGGACTTTATTTCAACCAGAATTCCGAGACGAACACAATGGCGCAACCCAATTCCCTTAGTTCTCACGTCTGAGATTAATTATTCTTTATTTTAGTTAATTCGATTATTCAAAAATCCGGGGTGTTACATTCTCCCCTCCTTAAAGGATTTCGCCCCCGAAATCTCCAAGTTAAGGAGAATGCATATCCTACCATACAAACAACCATCTACTCAACCATCAAACACGGGCATCCATTGTCCTTATAAAATATCTAATGATGTATGAACATATGCAAGAAGTGTGTGTATATGTTCCTTATCTAATGCAAAATCAGGCGGTCTATGATTCAGTTGACCTCCTTAATGCAAACAATAATAGTGCCATGCGTCCATTATGTATGCGAAAAAACCTTATCGATACATATTATTTCTACATGTGTGCACAACCATTCACCAAAATGCAACATCCATATGATGGTACAATCATTATACATCCATTACTTAAATATGTACACACATTTATACGCAATATGCAAAATGAAGTGACTGAGACAATCTAGTACCTAAAGTGTGTGTATATGCATCCACGAGCAACCACTAGCAACCACTTGCATCCACATGCATCCATCATACATAACATGTATCAAACACATGTTTCAACCATAGGACTACCATATCTAAAGGTTAAAGACACTAGCGAGAGGACATACTAAAGATAAGATAAGTAAAAGGTAAGCGATAAAGGAGAAATTAAAAGACATACCCTCGGAAAGAAAAGGGTATAATGAAAGCATCTTCGCTTCCGTCTCACAAGTAGAGTTGCTCTCATCATCTCCCCATTGCACTTTGACTAGTTTTACCTCTCGATTCCTCAACTTCTTAATCTTCGACTCAAGAATGAACGTAGGAGCTCGTCGAATCGTCGCATCACGCTCGATCTCCACCTCTCTAAGCAAGCTCGGCTCTACCACTTCCGCGGTCTCGTGCAAGCACTTCCTCAAATGTGATACATGGAATACGTCATGTACACCACTAAGTCTCTCGGGCAACTCTACTCTATACGCCATCTGCCCAATCCTT
This sequence comes from Allium sativum, assembly GCA_030737875.1. Lineage (NCBI taxonomy): Eukaryota > Viridiplantae > Streptophyta > Magnoliopsida > Asparagales > Amaryllidaceae > Allium > Allium sativum. The sequence goes on from CM060926.1 coordinate 331,742,051, forward strand.
TCCTTAATAGGAAACGGACCTACGAACCTTGGTGCTAACTTTCCAACGGATCCAAAGCGAACGACGTTCCGTAATGGAGACACCTTGACAAAGACCATGTCCCCAACATCAAACTCAAGATCTGACCTCCTCTTGTCCGCATAAGATTTCTGTTTATCTTGCGTCGTCTTCATCTTCCTTCAAAGCAAATTGATCTTTTCCGAAGTCTCTCTAATCATATCGGCTCCGAGCAAGATCTTGTCTGTAGACTCCCACCAACATGTAGGCGAACGACACGGCCGTCCATAAAGAGCCTCGAACGGTGCCATGCCAACGCTAGACTAAAATCTGTTATTATATGCGAACTCCACCAACGGAAGATGTTCCTCCCATGTACCTCCGAAATCTAAGACACACAACCTCAATAAGTCCTCTAGAATACGATTCACCCTCTCGGTCTGGTCGTCCGTCTGAGGATGATATGCGGTGCTTAAACATAACTGAGTCCCTACCGCCTCTTGCAAGCTCTTTCAAAATTCGCTAGTGAAGATAGGATCGCGGTCGCTCACTATGCTAGAAGGAACACCGTGCAAACGAACTATTTCTCGAATGTATACGGAGGCTAACCATGGAGCAGTCCTCTTGCTCTTCACGGGAATGAAATGGGCGCTCTTAGTAAGTCTGTCTACCACGACCCAAATCCCCGTATTACCCTTCCTCGATCTCGGTAACCCGTCAACAAAGTCCATCGAAACACTTTCCTACTTCCAATGTGGGACCTCCAATGGGTGAAGCAATCCACCGGGCTTCTTTTGCTCTGCTTTTACTTATTGGCACACCAAGCATCTAGCAACAAATTATGCCATGTCCTTCTTCATATCGGTCCAAAAGTAAACTCGTCTCATGTCCATGTACATCTTGTCCCCGCCGGGATGGATGGTCATCTTCGAACGATGTGCATCATCAAGAATGGTCTTCCTTAGGTCATCGTCTTTTGGTACACAAAGTCTACCGTCCCTACGTAACCAACCCTTATCATCTAGGGTATACCAACAGAGATGGCTCGATGACTCCCCTATTTTGAGCTTTTCTACTAACTCAACCAACTGTGGGTCGTCTCGCTGTGCCTCGCCAATCCGTCCCAAACGTGTAGGTCTGACCTCTAAGGATGCTAGCAAACCGGGTACAAAGTCAACGGAAGGTTTAAAGTCAAGTGTAGAGATGAACTCTAAGCTTCACCGCTCAATAAACAACGGACTCAAGGACAACCTTTTTCTATTATTTTTGGTTTCACCAAAATTCGGCTTATTTTGAATCATGTACATCCATTTGAAGTTTGAAATCGAATTATCGAACTACCGCACCATTTTCAATTCCTTTTATAAATATAAATAAATATTTATATTCTATCGTCGATTCAAACGAATATATACGTTCGAATTATATTCAAAATAAATTTCTCGTCGTTATTATTTAAAATAATTCATTTTAAATAATCAAAATTCGCTAAAATTGCCAAAATAAAAAATTTTAACTGGCCCAGATTTCCGGGTTATTACAATCTCCACCACTTAAAACTTTTCGTCCCCGAAAAGGAACCAAGCCGAAAGTTGTTTTAAATACCAACTCAACTTTCACTGTTTTCACTACGGCTTAAGTTCTTCAACTTTTCAGTTTCTAAGAACTTTACAAATTTCTCAAAAATTTGGCTAACACCCTAAATTTTCGAAAAATTTCGCCATAACCTCCCCTGCACCGGGAGCACGGGAAAATCCCGAAATTGCCATACAGGCCCTATGATCTCAAAAAGAAAAAGAAAAAGCCAAGCGGCTAGCCAATCGGCTCATTAAATCATCATCACCCAAACAAAACAGTAAATTATGGTAAACATGTACCTATTTGTCGGGCAAACAATTTTATTCTCTGCTCTAGCCTCCTTGCTATGACCTATTCAATGTAAGTACATGTATATGGAAGCAAATACGACTAAATTTCAATATAATTCAATATTTGATTCAATTTGGTTATAGGGTACAAATTTTAATTAATCAACCAATAATCAACAACACAACCATCAATCAATTAGTTGATTAGCTTTTCAAATTCATAACTTTGTTATATATACAGAAAATCATGTTTTTGATGCCAAATCACAACGATAAGCCCTATCTAATTTCGGTTCTCACACCAGTCTAATGGAAATATAGAAATCTCACTTTCGTTACTCGAAAATAAATACTGGCGACGGTGCCCCATCACCAGAATTATCCCCGGGCAACTAGAGTATGGTTCTATAACTATCCAGTACATTAAAACTTTGAATACACGTTTGCAAGACATATATGCAAAATCTCAATATATTGGATTGTCCAAATTCAATACAAATAAATAATCAAATACGAATAATTGATTTAAATTTTAAAACCAAACTTGTTTTCATTTTCAAAAATATACCCTTCACACTCGTTCTAGGATACTACTGATCCCATCTCTAACGAGTCATTTTAATTGGATATTACAAATCCAATATCTGATGAATTCTTTCGTATGGTTCTAACGTGTCTTGTTCTCTGAGCTTTGTAAACCAAAGCTCTGATACCAAAATGAAGCGACCCGAACTTCCCCGGTTGAGGAAAGCCCGGATTGAGTCGAGAACAAGCCACATCAGGACGTAGACAGGAGAACATTTCATTGTTAATTACAACAATTCCATCAGAATACAAGAATATACAGAGTATAAATGAATATTACACAGAAATATCAGAGATTTAAATTACATTTAAATACATAGCAGCGGAAAATAATACAAAACACAACTAGAAGAGATATACGGATACAAAGCTTTCCGGATATCGTTCCAGCTGTAAACCAGGATCCTGTGAATATAAATCTACAAAACCAAAACTACTAGCTGCCCGTGTCAAAATAAGGGCAACCAGAGTTTTGGTTAAAACGATAAACTCCAGGTCAGTCATGTGACTGGTGTGAGAACTAAAACAGTTATTAATCTTTATTTTTAAAGTTAGGCAAATCAAGGGACCACGCTGTAGAACACGGAACGGGTTTCCTCCCAAGAATATCAGTGCATAAACAAACAGCGCAATGCTAAATAAAGAAAAATGAAGCTATTATAAGACCCAATTCCCATCACACAATGCAACGCAAGCCGGAGGATAGGGTTTTTACCTTATAATAGCCAAGAAAGCTTGATACGTTTAAAACAAATCGTTTGATACTATTATAAGTGAATAGTGTATAAAACAACTTCAAATCATAAGTATCAATCATAGACGGCATAAGCGTCCCATGCCACTATGTCGCCATATATAGGTTTACAAATAAAACCGCAAATGTCACGTATTTGGAAGTTGGATTTCCATTTATGAACCGAGGCAAAAGATAGTCCTCAACCGATTCGAGACGCTCTAGCCCGTGTCTCAGGAACAGAACGCATCGTCCCTTGGAGCGACAGGGCCGGTCCACCGATGTGGATTAAAATGCCTGAACATTGCGTTTCCCCGCCCTTTGGGGCGTAGGTGAGGCAACAAATGACTCCGTCGGACCCGGATCGTCCGATCAAACCGAGGCGCCTCGCAACAGCAACAACCACATAAGTCAAACTCGTTAGGGCATGTAAAACCACTGATGCCACTTTTTAGCTAGAAGGAAACGCATGCCCTCCCTGAGGTCCGTCTCCCATTTTTGGTTCATACCGGGTGTGAAACTCGCAAAGTAAACGTTACACTAAGCTACGCCACACAGGTCGTGCTTCGATCATCAACCACAAGACTTTGCTTTTCAACAGAAGCCTTGATCAATTGCCACTTAGGAATGCCACACAGGCAATTCACTCCATGCGTTTGATATCCATCAGTATATAACCCCTGAGCTCGTACGTCTCAGAGTAGGGCGTTAAGCAAGAGAATAAATTCTCCGCCGCCAAACAGATATATATTTAATAGAAATCAATCACACAGACTAAAATCCAATGTCAGACACACAGTCCATTTACAAGTCCGTTCTGGGTCTGAACGAAACCGGAGGCACCTAGTACCCCGCATATCCATCGATCTCCAAGTACGTCTGGACGATCACCAACTGTTTCCATCTTCTTGGGTGTACATCCCAATCAAGATCATCAGTAATCACCCAAACAACGTGAAGACCTCCGGTCTTCAACCACCGTCTTCATCTTCGACACCACGTCGAATCAGTTATTCAGAATGGGATAGACCCGGTCTTTCTGAATAACTCGCGTATATAATAAAGAAGTGTTACACAAATACAACATACGCCTCATTCCAATTTAGAATATTCTTTTATTCAAATATTCTTATACTTTGGGAAAGGTTCCCATTAATTTTATCAAAGATAAATTCTTGAAATTTATTCTTTAATCTTTCTTTGAATATCACTTTAAACTAGTCGGGATTAGCGAACCACGCCGAAGTAATCATTTATTTTATTTCCCAATCCCAACCTATTCATCCCATGAAGTAAAACTGGTCATACTTCATATCTAACACCACGGTGTTATTGGTAAATTCAGTTACCATTTCACGTTCAAATCTAATTAAAGATTTAACTATCGCCTGGAGCAAAACTGGTGATACTTCATTCTCGATCTTTTCAATCTAATTAAAGATTCATTAAAACTCCACTTAGTTTTAATCGTTAACTGGGTTAAAGAATCGGTGTCATTTAAAACACGGTTCACGATAAACCCAAAATCACATTCCATTAATTATCGGGTTAAAGAACGAGTGTTATTTAAAACACTGTTCACGATAAACCCAAAAATCAATATCAATTCAATTCCAATTAAATATTATTTAATTGGTACACTTCATTAAATCTAAAATAAAAAGATTTAATCTTTTCTCAACTGGGTTCAAGAACAGTGTTAATAAAGACACCATTCACGACAAACCCAAATCACATTTGATATTAAATACAAGGCTCTGAATAGAAAATATGTCGGCTTATATTCAATATCAAATTCTAGAACAACAAATATCATATTAGAAATAACGATATATATATCTATATCTTTCAAATTTCCATAACAACATCTGTATAATCACGAAATCCAACATCAAAATATTCCGAAGACAGTTTCGATTCAAATCCATTCCAATGCAATTATTGGAAATTCTGGTTATATTTCAAAACCATTTCAAACTCACTTTATTAAAAATAAATAAATTACTATTCTAGTTCAAAACTCGTTCATTTCGATAAAAATCTATTTTTATCTTTTCAAATATGGAGTTTTTCATCCCAATTCTTCACAAATCATTTCTTATGATTTTTCACAAATTATTACTATTTTTAATAATTTTATCAAGGCCCGTACAGTCGATTTCCATCAACGGCCATCGAACTGCACTTACAACGACCTTTTTCAAATTTGATTTGGACATAATTCCAAATCCAACGGTTAGATTTCAAATTTCTAATATTCGTTAGAAAGCTCTTTTTGATACAAACCCAGCGGTTCCGGTTTTAGGAGAATCCGACGGTCGCATCTTCCGCAATATCCATTCGAAATCAATGGTCGAAATTCGCGAACTGCCGCGGCGCGGCGCGTTCTATTCAGGCCATTATATTATATATATAATATATACTTCGTCGATTTCAATTTAAAACGTGCTTTATAAATCGTTTTAAATTTATTTTCAAAACGGTTTCAACTTCATATTCAATTTCAAATCAAAATTGAATATTCCCTTATAAATTCGATTTAAATTCATTTCAAATTGATTTCAATTCAAATTGATTTCTATTTCAATTTCAGTTCGTTTTCAATTCAATTCAATTACGTTTTAAATTCAATTCAAAACGATTTCAATTCTATTTAAATCTAATTCGAATTTCAATTTTATTCAGTTTAATTTGAATTTCATTTCAATTCAATTTCAATTCGAATTCATTTATATTCAATCTCAATTTGAATTCATTTATATTCAATTTCAATTCGAATTCATTTATATTCAATTTCAATTCGAATTTATTTATATTCAATCTCAATTCGAATTCATTTATATTCAATTTCAATTCGAATTCATTTATATTCAATTTCAATTCGAATTCATTTATATTCAATTTCAATTCTAAATTATTTATATTCAATTTCAATTCGAATTCATTTATATTCAATTTCAATTCGAATTCCAATTCCTTTCAAAATATCAGATTTTGAAATCACTTTCGATATTCATTGTAAAATGAATAAAATTGATATAAATATTGTTCACGTCAAAATGGCGTCAATCTAATCAACATGGCTTCATATATTTCTATTTTCAAATATTCTATTTCAAATATTTCTATATAAATATTTCTTTTTCAAATATTTCTATTTTCAAATATTTCTTTTTCAAAACTGGAATGAGGCCCAATCAATTACCATATAATGTGAATTATATGGATTTTCTACCACACGTATATAACAGCAACGATAAATCATCAACCATCATCCAAAGTGCGTTCTACACTGTATAAGCATCAAATATAAATATTTAACGCTTATAACAGTCTGTCAATCAATCGATCGACATACAACTAAACAATCGGGATTATTGTACGTCAAATATCATCCCAATACCCATGTGGGGTTTCAAACAATCAAACACAGATTTTATTTGTGCAGTTGGGCGATGTGTAAAATTTATCGTCCCAATCAATATCAGTCAAATGTGTGTATATAAACAAATCGTTCGATTTGTTTATATTAATTTATTTCATTTCATATACACGTTAAAAATTCTATTTTTAACTGTATAAATATTTTATTTCATTTCACATCACACAATCAACTACACATCAAAATCAAACAAACAAGCATACAAGCCGTCCATGGTCTGTGGACGACGGGTGTCGGGTGCTACTAAACACCGTCTGCATCCTAGTATATATTTTAACTAGAAAATTAAATTAAAAGTGAGAAGTTCTCACCGATAGCTAATCCAACCCCACAACTCTTCTTATGTAGAAATCTTCGCCGTTCTTGCCTCTTGTCACTTTCTATGCCCGTATTCTCTACATATGTAAAAATCACATTTTTACTTCGCTATTCAATATATAAAAAACGAATTTTTACTTTGCTATTCAATATATAAAAATCAAATTTTTACTTTGCTATTCAATACATAAAAATCGAATTTTTACTTCGCTATTCAATATATAAAAAATCAAATTTTTACTTCGCTATTCAATATATAAAAATCGAATTTTTACTCAAATAAAAATCTTGACTTCATGCCTATAAAAATTGCTTCTTTATCTATTTAAAAATCGCTTCTTTATCTATTTAAAAATTGCTTCTTTATCTATTTAAAAATCGCTTCTTTATCTATTTAAAAATCATATCTTTTCATAAGGAAAAATCGTATCTTTTCATAACCACAAATATTGTATTGTTACACAACTGAAAATAAATTTAATGCTAATTTTTATAAAAACTGATTTATATATATATAAAGCTAATCCCCTTAAACAAAATAAAACTGAGTTTAAAATAATGTAAAAGGAGAAGCTTACTGTTTTCATCGTTCGGAGGAGGGAGTGGCTTCAGGCGGCGTCGGACGGCTCCCCTAAGGCGGTGGAGGAGGTCAGATGGGAGGGGGGATTCGCGAGGTAGGGGAAGAAGAAGGAGAGGGGCGGAGGCAGGGTGTTCATCGGCGAGGGCTAGGGCGTCGGCGAGGCTGCGTTCGATTAGAAGGAGGAGGCGGCGGAGGAAGGGGGAAGCAGGGGGGCACGCCTCCTGGCGGCGGCGACGAGGCGATCCATCGCCTTGGGGAATCGCGATTTCCCCCCTCTTTTTCTCTTTTTTTCTGATCGAGGGGAGAGACAAATCAGAAGGGAGAGAGGTATTGAGGGGTGAGGTAAGTATATAATATATTAATTTATTTAATTTAGTTTGTTCCATAACACAATTTTTTATTTCGACCTTGAAATCGAACCCACCGATTGTCGTCCATAGCTAATTACCCCCATTCTGAACACAATGGGATATGTATCGTGAGCCAGTTTGGCTGTTATGATCAGTTTTCATCAAAATCAACATATAACTCTATATATTGAATTTGAACGTGCATTTCAATTTACCGGGGTCACATACTAACTCGAAAAATTATAGAAAAATATTTTCTAGCTTCGTATTGACGATACGGTCCTAACAAAACTAGTTTCGTCAAATTCTGAGACCGTTTGAAAAATGGCCATTTTCCAGTCGATTAAAATCAACTAAAACTGGTCAAACATGTTTTCCTTTGCCACGCTCACATATTGATTCGAAAAATTACGAAATTTGAAACCTAGTAATCATTTGACATCACGGATCCAACAAAAGTGGTTTCGTCGAAAACCAAGGTCATTTTCAAAATTTCCATTTTTAAGGGCCTGAATTCCATAGCGACTATTCGGAATTTTCAACTGGACATATCTTTTGATTCCCGCTATGAAATTTTGATTTTTCGGATTCGTTGGAAAGATATTCTCAAATAGATCCTATTATTTTTGGTTTCACCAAAATTCGGCTTGTTTTGAATCCTGTACATCCATTTGAAGTTTGAAATTGAATTATCGAACTACCGCGCCATTTTCAATTCCTTTTATAAATATAAATAAATATTTATATTCTATCGTCGATTCAAACGAATATATATGCTCGAATTATATTCAAAATAAATTTCTCGTCGTTATTATTTAAAATAATTCATTTTAAATAATCAAAATTCGCTAAAATTGCCAAAATAAAAATTTTAACCTGGCCCAGATTTCCGGGTTATTACAGATGAGCCGAACCACCGATAGGATTTGAGACTACTAAGGGATCAGTAACTAGACTAGTATCAAGGTGCAGTGTTTCAACTAATGATGTATAAATAAACGAATGTGATGCGCCAGAATCGAATAAAGTACGGACAGGATGATCAAACAGAAAAACTAAACTTTCGACGAAAATTGCTCTACCTCGTTCTTGCAGCGGTGGGACCACGAGTGCCTGAACTTGTCCCCTTGCCTTCCCTGGTGCCATAAGAGCCTGCACCTGTCCTCCCGTGGTAGGCCCTGCCCTCTGCCCTTTCTTTGGGCAGTCCTTAATAAGATGTCCCGCCTCGCCACAGTGGAAACAACCGGTCTTCTTCTTCTTCCTACAATCTTTGCTTAGATGGCCGGGTGTCCCATAGTTAAAGCATCTTTTCTTTCCCTTAGCATTGTTGCCTTTACCATCTTTCTTGTTCTATTGTTGCCGTTGTGGCTTCATTTGATCCCCTTTCTTCTCGAGTGCCTTATTAGCATTGGCGCCCTTCTCCTCTTCATGCATGAGCGCCATGTCAACTAGTCTCTCGAAGGTAGCCCTCATGGGAATGTGGGTCATAGCTAACCCATGAAGCGGCTCATTTAAACCCTTAACAAATCTTAGAGCCTTCTTTTCTGGAGTATTCACCAAGTCCAAGCCAAACCTTGCCAATTGGTTGAATTTGTTGACGTACTCTTTCACCGATAGATTCCCTTGCTTCAGCGCCAAAAACCTTTCCATGTATAGATTCTCTTCTGCCCGCGAGAGAAACTTCGCCTCAAACCTCCGCCTAAAATCTGGCCATGTATCGACTGGACGTCCCCCAATAGTGACCTCCCACCAAAACGAGGCCTCATCTTTCATTAGCCAGGCAGCTAGCTAGACTTTTCTTTCATCATCCACTTCAAAGATTCTAAACAATTCTTCCACCACCTTTAGCCAGTTTCGAGCTTCAACAAATGTCTCTGTCCCGTGAAAAGGTTTTCCTCCCATTGCTCTAAAGTCCTTACATATCTTAGCAAAAGTATCGATGCGAGGAGGAGGGGGAGGAAGAAGAGGAGGAGCATTTGCTAGACCTGCGATGGCGGCCCTAGCCTCAAGATATTGACGAAACCAACCGGGTACATGAACACCCTCTGGTATCTCAGATGCTTCAGACATGCTGAAACGAAAAAGGAAAGATTCAATATAAAAGAACCAAGGGAAAGATATATGGCTCTTGGGGTTATGCTTTCTAAAATAAGCTTTTATCTTGAAAATACCTTCCTTAAAACATACTTTTGAAAGTACTTCTTTATAAAAATTGTTTTGAAAAAAATAGTTTTTCAAAATTCATATCTTTTCTGGTAACCTTCAGCTCTGATACCACGTGTAACACCCCACGTCCATTAATGTCACTCGCAAAGGGAATGCGTTAACTTCCATGGAGTATTTTAAGTGAATATATAACAGAAAATCACAACAAGACAGATATAAAGCAGTACTTTAAAATTTTAAACTTTATTTATTGCAGCAGAAGGTAAATATGTTTGGTTACATCATCAAAACCATAAACCAAAGTCAAGTACATAATATCCATCTTGACAAAACAAAGTACATAAACTGAAAGACATAATCCACAACATCAAAATAGCCATAAATAAAAGAGAAGCTGAACTTTACTTCAGCGATCCAAGCAATCTTCTAAAAGCAGTCCAAAATCAAGCTCCACTGGTGCTAGTTCCAACCTAAGCACCTGGGGGGAAAGGAGAAAAGAGGAGAAAACAAAGGGGGGTCAGACATAGAGTATGGCGAGTGCGATAACTTTAACAATATAATTAACAAAGTAATTAGGCTAAGGCATAAGTTGGAAAATAAGGAAATGATCATGAACCATTGAGTATGGCAGAGTAAACAATGAAACAAGATGAACAACGATATCGTTTAAGCGCACCTAAACCACTATAGGATGATTACTAAACTACACTAACACTATAGGATAATTTCTATACTGCACCGCCACTAGTCACTCTAAGGTTGATCCCGCCTACAGACTTAAATAATGATAATGGTAGTTTCGTGCACCCCTAGCTGCCTTCATAGGTGCCGCCTGCCCTATCTCCACTAGGTGTACCCACTACCCCCAAGCGATTGGCTCCCTAACTCGTAGATACCAGTGCTAGCCCCACAGTGGGGTGTATCACTCCCCAAAGTGGCAACCCGATACAACCAACAATGCACGACTTATACCTACATGATGCAACAATGTCTTACCTACCAGCCCGGGTCCACACACGCATATGAACCCGTTGGAATTGCGTTGCCACCGCTAACCTGGTTTGGCCTCTTATAGTCAAGCCCAGTATGTGTGTCCCGTCCTCGACTTGGGTCGAGCCCACAAAGATACGTATGGGTTACTAGTTGAAACGGGCCCCCATTACTTGACACAAGCTATCCACCTAAGCTTGGTCCCATCTAGTACATCCCACTTAACCCACTTCTTATTCATGTTTCAATTACATGTTTCAATTTTGGTTAAGTGTTTCTAATCGTATTTCCAAATGCCACCCAAGGCACCCACTAGATTCCACATGCCACCCAAGGCACCCACGTAACCCCCTCATGTCCCACTACATTTTTATCTGGCTAAGTGTTTCTTAATTCATTAAGACTGTAACCTCATAAAGACCTCTCACATTAGACTGGCATTTGTGGCCGCTGGATTTGCAGGGCGGGTCTGGGCAGTCTTACACCACAAAAGAGCCTAACCATGTGTTTTTACAATTGTTACGTATTTAGTTTATGCCTAAGACCTCTCACATTAGACTGGCATTTGTGGCAACTGGATTTGCCGGGCGGGTCCGGGCAGTCTTACACCACAAATAAGCCTAACCTCGTGTCTTAGACGATTAATTACTCCTAATTAATCATTTCCCAAATTTGAATTACTTTCCCTGTTCAAATTATCAATCAATTCCAAATTTAACGATGTCCATAATTGACTCAATTATGTCCATCCATTTATGGTATGTAAAATCATACCAATTTTCACCACAATTATATTTTATGCCTTTTAAAGCTTTTATGCCAATTAATATTATCCCCTTTACCCCCACGTTGTACGTTTGTTCGTTTAACGTAAAATATACGTTAGACTCGAATAGTCTAACTCATGGAATAAAGAGAAAACATCACAATATACACATAATTAAAACATAGATCTAACATAGGGGTGAACTTGCATATGTGAATGATGTTCTACATCTAAAACTTGCATAGGCCAAAGTTACAACTTGCATAAACAACATATGTCATGGATCCAAATCTAAAGGTGTGAACTTGATGAGATAATGGCCACAAACTTGCACAAATCATGTATGTCATAGATCAATATCTAAAGGAATAAACTTGCATAGGTAATAACCCCAAACTTGCATAACATGATTCATATCCAATTCATAAACTTACATATGTGATTTATACATCGCAACAATGGTGTAAACTAGTATTTAACATGTAAAGTATCATGTAGAATTTAACATATAACTTACACATGTCATAACCTAACTTTTAATCAAATTTTCACATGAACTAGGTGTCATAACCATGTAAGGTCACATATAATTTTACCCAACTTGTATTTGATTCATGTTTGAGTCAAAATCTAAACTTGCCTACATATGATTTATCATATGAATCAACATAACCAAACTAGCATATGAAACATGATGATTTGATTGTATAAAATTACAACATGGATGATAGCAACATAACTTTACATCATAAATGATAGCATCACAACATAAAGTCATAGAGATTTCAATCACAATCCAACAACATAATTACAACATGCAATCAATACTTTACATCACATCCATACAATCCGCATTATAACTTAATCCAATTAAATTACTAATTATTTTGTTAAAACTATCGAACTCACAACTTAAAAGCAGTCTTGAGTTCTGAATTCTGATTTCTAGAGTTGAATTAGCTCTCCTTTGAAGAAGATTCGCTGTTAGGGTTGAGTAGAACTGATTTGATTTGCTGTTCTTCCTCTTTAATTTGGTGGCGGCTGCTCTAGGGTTTAAGACAACAACATGACGGCCATAGTTTCTGTTTTAATTCTGATTTAGAGTTTGAGTCTATGGGACTTTTTATAGAGTTTTGAATTAATTCAAGCCGTCAGATGATCTTAGGGTTAATCGAAACCATTCAGACGGGATAGGGTGACACCTCAGCCCTAATGACTCGGCAAGGAGTCAGAAAGGACTCAGCAACATGGGTCAGCCTGAACCAGAAGCTGTGCAGGCTTGCTGCCTCGGCCTGGGCGCACTTGGCAGGTGCGCCAGTGCAAATTTGTACTGGCGCACTTCCCAAGTGCGCCAGTGCAATTTATTTTATTTATTTATTTATTTTTTTGCCACCGATCTTCGTTCGTCCATAACTCCTTCATCCGGTACCCGTTTCCCGCAAACTCGGACTCTATTTCAACTAGAATTCGAAGACGAACACAATGGCGCAACCCCATTCCCTTAATTCTCACGCCTGAGATTAATTATTCTTTATTTTAGTTAATTCGATTATTCAAAAATCCGGGGTGTTGCAACTATTGTGATTTAACATTTAAATCAACAAAAGTTAAAACTGATTAATTAACTCTATCTAACAATTAAATTTGTCAAGTCAGAATTCAATGTAACAGATTTTTGGATATATGCAAAAAGAATAAGTACATCACATATACAGATAATATTAAAATATATCCAATCTACTAAATAAAGCATACAAGGTCAGTTGTTTAAACAAGATATAAATGTATTTCATATCATTCAATATGATAAACAAGATCTGAGCTTTGTTTAAAATTAATATCATATATTAATTTATAATTCATCTCAGATTTAAATTAATATCATAAACCGGGTTCAAATTATAATATACCTGAATTTTAAACATGGGATAACTTAAACGTTTTAAACCAGAACATGACAATTAATTTTAATCTAGAGATCTAAATATAGTATACACTCACAAATATATATATATATATACTATACATATATCTATATTTATATAAAATATACAAAATCAACAATTGATCAACCCTTATTTATGAAATCAGCATCCTTAACGACTTGTTATTTTGATAGATCAAGACTGTTTTGATCTACCAGGAGGCTTCTTTGATAAATTAATAAGGTAATAGTAATTTCAAATTTTGTTAAGATTAGAAATAACTATCATTAAATCCAGTTCGAAATATTAAATCAAATACAAAACTTTGTTAACAGTAATGCACCTTTAAAGGCCTGTATCAAATACAGTCTTTAATTTACAGTAAAACAATTTCATGTTCTAAATCGAAATTAGCATGAAAACTTGAATCCATGCCTTTTAATGATTTCGATGGTGGATGCTGAAAACTGTGATTTCAAAACTTTTATACTCACGAATCAGTAAAGTTCACAAAATTACTAAATCAAAATTAAGTCGGAAAAAAATCAGATCTTATGCGATGAACAAATTCATCTCAGTAAAAAGAAATAAGTCTCAACTCCATCAAATACATCATAGATCAATAATGTCTAAATGTCTCAAAGTAGCAATAAAAAGATAAAATATTCTTCATCTTCATTCCTTAAGCATCTCGGATCCGAAATGTATCCATAATACCTAAACCTATCACTTGTCTTCCCGTGTGGAAAAAAGGGCACCCGAGTTTGCAAAGTGAAACAAACTACGAGTCAGTCATGGGACTGGTATGTGAAATTTTTCCTAACTCAACTAACAATATGGCTGATCACAGGACTACGCCGCTAACGCGGAACGGGTTTACTCCATTGGATTGCCAGTGCATCAGTTAAATAAATTTTTATTCAAAACAACGCAATGCTTTTTAGAAAATTGAAATCATTATGAGACTCAAGTCCCATCACACAATGCAACACAAACCGGAGGATAGAGTTTTACATTATAATGATTAAACATGCTTGATACGTAGAAAATAATATTTTAATATTATTATTAAATCAGTTTTAAAATACTTCAATGTAAATGTATCAATCCTAGACTGCATAGTACCTCGTCCTACTTTGTCGCCATGTATAGGTTTACAATCAAAACCATAATGTCGTATTGGAAATTGGGTTTCCATCATGAGTCAAGGCTAGGGACGACCTCCTTACCGATTCGAGACACTCTAGAAATGTCTTAGGACTCGGACGCTGGCGAGCCCTTGGATCCTCCAAGGCCGGTCCACAAATACTTTAGTGGATTAGTTATGCCTGAACACATGTTTCCCGGTCCTATTGAACCTATAATTTGGTCACTATCGACCAATATAACCGAGGCGCCTCATTCCATCATCCACATAAGTAAAATGTCAGGGCTTGCAAAACCCTGATACCACTTCTAGCTAGAAAGAAACACATGCACTCCTTGGGTCCCTTGTCCCGTTTTTGACTCTTACCGGGTGTGAGGCTCACGAGGTAACGTTATACACAAAGCTATGCCGAAATTGGCCATGCTTTGATCATCATCCATAAGGCTCTGCTTTTCAACAAAAGCCTTGATCAATTACATCTTGGCATGTCACATTGACAATTCACGCCATGCGATTAATGACTACCAATATATAACCTCTGAGCTTTTGCATCTCGGAGAAGGGTGTTAAGCAAGAGAATAAATTCTCCGCCACCAATCAGATATATATTAAATAGAAATCAATTTACATAGTATGAAATCCAATGTCAGACACACATCCATTTACATGTCTGTTCTGTGTCTGAACGAAACCGGAGTCACCATATTCCTCGTCCTGTATGTTCAATACGGAAGAGAGGTACTCGCTTATTCGGACAATCAACAAGTACGTCCGGACAACTACCACGTTAACCCTTTACTAGGAGCTAACCAATGTCGAGCATCAGTAGTTATCCATTCGATGTGAAGATCACCGATCTTCAATCACCGTCTTCAACATCTTTGATTTAAATCAACGTATAATCATTTGAAATGAGATTGAACTCGGTCTTTTCAAATGATTCTCGCATATATATGTAATTTAAAACCATTTCATATCGTTAATAGTATTTAATAATGATTTATCGTTATTTTTATTTATATAAAAGTAGCTAAATTAATTTAACGATGCTTCGGGTCAATAGGCAGCCCTGAAACTGTTTTTATCAAAATTTGATTTACACATATCTTGAAATCTAACCGTTGGATTTTAACAAAATTTATATCGTTGGAAAGATCTTCCCAAAGCGGTCTTAACGGTTCCAGTTTTGGGAAAATACGACAGTCGGATCTTTCGGTATAATCGTTTAAAGTTACGATTCCGAAACGCGAACTACCGCACGCAATTCGTTTAATTTTAATTTATATTTATATAATTATATATAAATATAAACCATTTGGCGATTCCACTAACGTCTTTATCACGCCAAATAAAAGAATGTCTTTATTGGCATATCATATCTACAAATTCATAATGTCAAACGAAATATATTTTATTTACATGACAATTGAGCCAATTACAAATAAAAACTAATTTGTATTTCTATTTTTAACTTTAACAAATAAAAAGGGAATGTTTTATTTGTATAAAGTTTTCAGTGAGTGCTTTTACAATAAAAATAATTCATACGGATTTTAATGTATGTATTGTCAATAAAATGATATTTTAACTTTGCATATAAACTCTAATATATGCATTTTAAATAAAAATTTCATTTTAACTATGCATTGTAAATAAAAATGTAATTTTAACTATGCATATAAATTCTAATATATGCATTGTAAATAAAAATGTCAAATTAACTATGCATATAAATTCTAATATAATCGTTGTAAATAAAAATGTCAAATTAATTATATATATAAATTCTAATTATGCTTTGTAAATAAAAATGTCCTCTAGATTTATACACAAATTCTAATGCATATTTTGATGTTTCCATTTGTTAACCATTCTATTTTAAACAAAATGTATGAAAGCGATGTTTTCATCTACCTCCTTTCTAGCATGTTAAAAATAATGTTTTTAACATACAAATATTTTCTAACATATGTTTTCTACTGAATCACTTTTACATTAAAAATGAAATTTTTTTAATGTTGCGACATTTCTGTTCAAACAGTCAATATTTCTAGTGAATCAAACTTTACATTAAAAATATGAATTTTAATGTTTCAACACTTTTATTCAAATATGAACAATTTTCATATGAATCATTCTTTTTATAAAAATGATATTTTTAATGTTAACATGCTTTTATGTTAAAAATGAACATTTTCTAGTGATTCATTCATTTTATTAAAAATAAGGTTTTTAATGTTATCATGTTCCTATATTTAACATGTACATTTTTCTAATTTCTAAACTTACATTAGAATGAATATTCAATGTAAACATGTTTTATTTTAAAACATGAATATTTGTCTAATTTCTAACATTACACTAAAAAGTGAATTTTTAATGTAAACATGTTTTTATTTTTAAAACATGAATATCTGTCTAATTTCAAACATTACATTAAAAAGTGAATTTTTAATGTAAACATGTTTTCATTTTTAAAACATGAATATTTGTCTAATTTCTAACATTACATTAAAAAGTGAATTTTTAATGTAAACATGTTTTTATTTTTAGAACATGAATATTTGTCTAATTTCTAACATTACATTAAAAAGTGAATTTTAAATGTAAACATGTTTTTATTTTAAAACATGAATATTTGTCTAATTTCTAACATTACATTAAAACGTGAATTTTTAATGTAAACATGTTTTTATTTTTAAAACTTGAACCTTCTCTATATTTTATTCTTGACATTAAAAATGTGAATTTTTAATGTAATCATGTTTTTATTTAAAACATGAAACATTTTCCTAATTTCTATTTTAATTCAACAAAATGTATAAAAGTTGATATTTCATTTTTGATGACAATCCTTGCTCAACAAAATGACAAAAATTTGATATTTCATTTTTGTTGAAAACTCTAGTTCAACAAAATGATAAAATATATTTCATTTTTGTTGAAAACTCTAGTTCAACAAAATGATAAAATTTGATATTGCATTTTTGTTGAAAACTCTAGCTCGACAAAATAATAAAAATGGATATTTTATTTTTGTTTTGTTGTCAAAAATGTAATTTGTGTTTGGACACAAATCTACTTCACAAAAAATGTCATTTTTATTTTATTTTTACATTTCAACAAAAATGTTTATTTTTGTTATGACCATTTCATTTAAACAATACTGATCTACATGTTTTTAACCATTTTATTTAATCAATAATGATCTACATGTTTTTAACTATCTTATTTAATCAATAGTGATCTACATGTTTTTAACTATTTTATTATAACACAATATCACCAAATGAACAGATCTACATACCATATCCATCACAGATCAAGTCATGAATCATAACAAATAGAAATTAACTACGATTGGTGATAATACAATCAGGATTATTTCTAATTATTTAAGAAGAAGAAATAAATAGAATTCTCACAGTCGGTTTATTTCTGAATGGTTCAGATCTAAAATTTGACCAATTTTCGATCTGCTCTAAATCCGTTCTAATCAGTCTAGAAATGCAGATCTCGGGCTCACGATCGCAACGCTTCTGAAATCGTTCAATTCAGATTCAGTATGAATAAGTAATGAATTATTTTACATTGAAAATATTTTTAAATTAAATTATTAAAATAATAAAATAGAATAGCACCTTCTTCCCCTTTCAGATAACACGGCCGCGACCTTTTTTATTTTGTTCAGAACTAGGTTTTCACTTTTCGTCGAAGTCGTGGGGCGTTGTAATGACCCGGTATTTACACATATCACTAACATAGATATTAACTAATCGTAAATACGTATTTACAAATATGATTTAAAATTCAGACTTTGAAATTCCAAAACATGTAAACTTATGTATAATAACATTTATATATGCATATATTACAGCATTTACTAAAACCCATTTTTTACACATTCAGGTATGATAGCATGTATTAAATAACGTTTGTTTAAATTTATTTATTTCATGTATGTAGAATAAAACTTTTCCATAGCATGTTTTTAAAATGCCATTTTTTTTACATATGTTTGTTTATTTTTTTTCAAAAAATTTAAGAATTTGAGTTTTTGCAAATTCCTGAATTAAAAACTTTTAACACTTGAATTAAAACGTGCCAAAACCATTTTGTTGTCAAAGCAAGTTCAAAGGCAAGTTCAAGTTCACATGTACATCCACACCCAAAACATGAAATACCATTTCTTTTTGCAAACATGTTTTCATGTATATGTACTTGAGAAAACACCTACACTAGCACTAAACTAGTAGAGAGGATCTAGGAGCATATATTTCACATGGCAAATCATTTTTGTATCTATCATTTTCAGTTTCAATCTTTCTCTTTTCCTTCCTTGAGATTTCTGAAATTTCTCTTTCCTTTTTATTTTCCAAAACATGTTCATTTTTTCAAAAGGCATGTGCATAAGGATCTACCATATCTTGTGTATTTAAACCTCAGGATTCACCTACACTAGATAATTACTAATGCATAGATATTCTAAGATTTTTACATGTTAAATCATCACATGGCCGAGATCAAAATGGTACATGGATTTTCAGATTTTTGATTACCTTGAAAGCCAAGTAAAAGTATTTTATGATTTGTTGTTAAATCATGTTGTCATATGTGAAAATATGATTTAAAAACCCAATAAAAACTGAGAATTTATGTACCAAAAGGAAGATACCATATTCATTAGAACCAAGAAAAGATATGACGAGAACATGGTTGTGTCATTAGCATTTAAGGTGATGGTTCATAGGAGGCCAATGGGAGAAAATGGGTGGCATGTGCAGGTGATTTCAGTGTGAGTATGAGCTGATAGGAGCCATGTGATTTTAGGTAATAGTGCTTTGATTTTGTGAGAGAAATGTTTGTTTATATTGTCCTTCATTTGTCACAACAAAAACTGAAACTGTTTTGCTCATTTTTCCAAAACAGAATTTAATGCACCACTTATTTTAATATTTCCTACACCTATAAATAGACCTAAGCATGCACCATTTTTTTCACAACAACAAAGCTTTCTAGAAAAATCAGTAAAGAGAACAACTGTGAGGTTCAAAAAACAAAGGTGAGTAAATCTTTTTAACTAAGTTCTTACTGATTTCTTTCTGTTTTGAACTGGAAATGGATCTTGCTTGTGTTGATCTGGTTCTAGTGATATGTCTTGCCTAGATTACTGTTTGTTCTGGTCTAAACATTTGTTGTTTGTCACTTAAACCTTAAATACAAATTGTTTAGAAAACTGTTTCATACTTTGTGTTACCATACCCTGTTCTTCCTGTTTGAATTAGACACCATCCCAAAAGTTGATCTATTAATCCATGTTAGGGATAGGAGTGAGATGTTATACTGATTTTCAAAACCTTTCCATAGCCTAAAAATAGTTTAGAAGTAACTAAATCACTTTAAATATACACTGTATATTAAAAACAGGAAAACACGGTTTGTTCAATACAACTCTCTATTTGATAAAAATTTCAAAACTCAGATTAAACAAAACTTAATACATGAATGGAATCCTAGTTATAAATGGTGATTTTTGAAAGTGAACTCGTGATTTTAAATGTCCTATATTGGCCGGGGGGCTGAGATGATCAGAATTGTTACTCGGGGAAATTTCCGATCATCCAGTTGATCAGGGATGGTATAGTCGAAGGTGAAGCTCCATCTAGGTTCCAGTATGCTAGGAAAACTGCTAAACAATTTTTCAAACAAAGGGATTTGGGAAAATTGATGAAAATAGGGTTTAAGTGGATTTTGGGTTCGGTTGGTGTTCATCAGAACTACACTTCATCGGAGGGGTTAGGGGGTGCAGTCCTAGGGGAAAAGGGACGTCGGGGAATAGTGATGATGTGGCAAGGAGGTGGTGGTGGCATGTGGACCAGGCGAGGCACGGTGGCTACTTTCCTCGATGACACCTTTCACTGTAAAAATGGTGGCACAGTGTTTTTGAACTGGGGACGTGATGGAGGCTGTTGGGCGTTGGCGGCGTGATCAGGGAAGGAAGGGTGACTGGTGTGGATGGTCGTTGGTGGATGGCGATGGCGTGGGCGGCTGTGCACGTGCACAGGACTGGGCAGATCAAAGGGAAGGGGGACACCGTGTTTTTACGTGATCAGGCCAAGAAATGTCGATAGCCAAGGAGGGTGGTACTTTGGTTTTTGGTTGAAATTGGTACTATGCAAAAACCGCAGGGAATCAGGCCAGTTTCTCGGGCTTTGACGTGGTACTGGTTGTATTCAGGTACTTTGGTTGGCTCGCAAGGAAAGGGGCTGATCAAGCCAAGAGATCATGGTAAATTTGAGGTGGTATTTTCAAGGTTGGAACTTGGGTTTATAATAAGATTTTAAAATTTAATTTAAATTAAAAACCAAGTTTTAATAAATTATAATGGAAATAAATAAAGTAAAATAAAAATAACATTTATATTTTCAAACTGCCAAGTCGAGAAAAGAAAGTGAATCAGGAATCAGATACAGTTCGTCAGAAGTTAGAGATGAAATACAAAAGTGGAATTAATTATAAATTTAGTTTATAATTAAAATTAGAATTTATTTCTAATAAAAATATTTGAAGTTTAAAGTAAATAAAATAGAAATATTTATATACGCTAAAATTTCCAGTTTAAACTTTTGACCTAAAATTCCTGTCACAAACGGTAATGTATTGTTCTGGATTTGTATAAAATAAGAACTGTAATTTATATTTAATCTTTTTAGATTAATAATTTAGAAAGAGAAATTTTATTTAAATTAATATATAGAAAGGAGTAGATCGAGTATAAGGAATCAAAGAGAAATTTGACGAAAACAATGTAAAGTGTAAAAGCTGTAAATTAAATTAAAAATCATAAATTTAATTCATTTATGAATAATTGGATTAAGAAGTAATTATGGAAAATTTATTTCTTAAGAATAATGCAAGTATATATTTTTATACATTGACGAACAAAATGGAAGGGAAGACTTTGTGCGGCGCAGACACTGAAATTGTCCATTTGTACGAGATGATCAAAATATCCAGATATAAGCAAGATGCTTATATATTGTTTAGTTGACTGTAATTATCTATGTAAATTAGATTATAATCATGTTAGGTTAATAATTAAAAGAAATATATCCGTTTCAAAGAGACCGATTAACATTCCACTTTGAATTGATTATACGTTGCGCATCAGCGATTTTTTTGAAGACGACGATATACAAAGGATTATTTTTAAATAGTGCCTTCGGTTTGTCCAAACCCAGGACAACTTGTATGGACGAATGTCTGAAAAAGTAATTCTAACTGATTACGTACGTTGATCTCTTCAAACGTATTTATATGGTGGAAAAGGAATTCGTTTCTCTTGCTTTATACCTATAATATATTTTTGGGGAAGTCAATTAGTGATTGGCGAGATTTGACGATGTGGCATTCAAAAGAAATAAACTGTGATGATGAAAAGGTAAGTCTAGCCTCAAGCCTCACACCCAGGAAATGACAAAAATCGGGCAGGCAGCATGGCTATGTGGGTCGCTCCCATTAGGGTGTATTGTCACCATCTAGAGAATATTCATATTTGTTACTTCTTTCGCTTTTGTATCTCCCGGGAATGGTTATGTTGCTAGCATCCGTGGGTGACAATATATTCGATACACTCAAGAGAAATGAGTGGTCGGTCATGTGTGGGCCAGGTTGCAGGAAGTTCTTGTTGAACCCAGCGTATTCGTCTCTAGAGATACACTATCGGAAGGTGGTTCCATACCTTGTCATAGTCGGAAATCCATTATCCATAAGCGCCAAGCGGTTTTGTTTGTATACTATATAGGAGAATGTGAGATGCAAGCATTCTTCTAGATTCTAAATTATTTGTGGAAAACCCTAGACACTACTATAATATCTGATTTCAAGTATACAAAGTGTTTTGATCTCATAAGGTAGAAACCTGTTCCGTATTCACAGTGTGGTCTTATGAGATATTTTTATTTCTTTAATCTGTTAAAACTGTTTACTCATACCAGTCTCCTGACTGACCCTGAGTTTATTTTTCTGCGTTTCCCTTAACCTCTTGGGTATTCATAACACTTCTTATGAATAGACAAGTGAATCAGGATTGGATAAAACTTGGAAAGCTAGAATGGAACTTTCTGTGTGCTTGTCTTATCTACTGTATAATTAAAGTATGCAAGTTTGATCATGAACGACATGTATAATTAAAGATGTACTATGAATGGTTTATATCACTAGATTCAGTATGCTCTGATGTAATATGTACCGTTGTGTATTAAAGTATCATCTTTTGTAAAAATCCCGCTATGAGATTCTGATGTTTTCTATGATTTTATCTTCTATCTATTCTTATTCTTATTAATGACACGACTTCCAATGTGTTCGAAAGTTGGGTCGTTACAGGCGTGAAGATGATCGGGTGGTGGCACGGCGTAGGGACTTGAGAGGCGCACCCAGTGGACCCACGACCTGGAGCTCGATCATGGCAAGGGGGAGCAGCGACACTCGAAGCGGCGGCCCTTCGGGGTGATGGTTCTCCTCGGATTCTCAACGAAAGTTTGCCGTATGGATCTGAAGTTTATGAAGTCCTCTACGATAAAGTCAAAAGGAGTATGGAATTTTATAGAGTGGATCGAAGGGAATTAGTGGAGGAAGGGAGGAAGCTTCGGGCCATTGATACGAAAGGGGGCGGCAAATTTAGACTAGGGTATTAGGGTTTGCAATGTGATATTTATAATAAAATATTATTTAATTAACTAGTTACTAGTTTAAGCCCGTAAATCCCTAACAGCTCCGATATCAGCCCAACAAAAATTGTTCCTACCCAATTGCCCCTGTTCCGGAACCAATGGGCAAGGTCCCGTCAGCCCAAACGATCGTCTTTAGCCTATTTTCTTTAATTTAAAATTTAAATCATTTATTTAATTAATTCGATTGT
This sequence comes from Allium sativum, assembly GCA_030737875.1. NCBI lineage: Eukaryota > Viridiplantae > Streptophyta > Magnoliopsida > Asparagales > Amaryllidaceae > Allium > Allium sativum. The sequence goes on from CM060926.1 coordinate 331,765,841, forward strand.
ACATTTAAATTCACCGGGGCCACATACGGACTCCGAAAATTCCCGAAAAATAAATATAGCTATGTTTTGACGATAAGGTCCTAACAAAATTAATTTCGTCGAATTTGGAGACCGTTTGAAAAATGGCTTTTTTAACGGTCTATTAAATTCAACAAAAATTATCGAAAAACAGTTTAATTTACCATGCTCACTTATTAATTCCAAAAATTGTGGAAAATGAAATTTAGCAATAATTTGACATTACGGATCCGACAAAAATGGTTTCGTCGAAAACGGAGGTCGTTTGCATAATGGCCACTTATACGGGCTATAAATTATACTATATTCCGTAGCGACTATTCTGAATATTCAACTGGCCATAACTTTTTATTCCCACTATGAAATTTCAATTTTTCGGATTCGTTGGAAAGATATTTTTAAATAGATTTAAATATTTTTGGTTTCACTAAAATCCGTTTTATTTTGAATCATATACATTCAGTCAAAGTTCAAATTCAAATTTTCAAGCTGTCGTGCGATTTCTAATTCCTTTTTAAAATTAAAATAAATATATTCGTTCTAACTTTGATTTATAATTTATTTTAAATCGTTATTATTTAAAATAAATTATTTTAACTATTCAAAATTTATTGAAATAGCCAAAATAAAAAAATTAAATTGGTTCTGATTTTTTGGGTTGTTACATTTAATCTAAATATTTAAATTGCCCAGGTACAAGCATCTTCGCCGAGGAGAACTACATCATACAGTTCCATGATGCATTATCTGAGTGCTGCATGACATTCGTAATTTAAATATTGGTCAAAATCTCGCCTTATTCGGAGGCAGTGCAAAAAAATCGTTGCAGTCTAAACAAAAAATAGTGACTTCATGTGTATGCGGAGCTCATATATGAAAACGTAGCCAGTTATTTTCTAAGTGCATCGTTAGTCACTATGGAACACTACGGTGTTCATTCATAAAACAAAGTATCTAAGTGTTCCATATTGCCGGTAATTTAGGCAGGAGTTTATCGATCAAGTCCCTCGCAATTCCGAGGCAGTATGAAGAAGGTGCTACGGCCTAAACAAAAAAAAAATTAGCGACTTCGTGTGTAAGCAGAGTTCAAATATAAGAATATAGCATGTTATTTTCCAAGTACAACCGTTAGTCACATAGGAGAACTATAGTGTTTGCTTATAGGACGAAGTATCTGAGTGTTTCATATTATCGATAATTTAGCTAGGAGTTCATCGATCAAAGCCTCGTTTGGTTTCAAGATAGTATGAAGAAGTTACTGCAGTTTGAACTTAAAATAATAGCGACTTCGTGTATAGGCGGAGTTCAAATATAAGAATAAAGCTTGTTATTTTCTAAGTACAGCCGTTAGTCGTCTTGGAGAACTATAACGTTCGTCCACAAGACAAAGCATCCGAGTGTTTCATACAATCTGGAATTTATGTGAGAGTTTATCAGTCGAAACCTCGTCATGTTTCTAGATAGTACGGAGAAGTTACTGTAGTGAATAAAAAAAACCGCAACTTCGTATGTAAATAGAGTTAAGTGGATAAATAAGTTACTCATTTATGTCCCCTTTAAAAATGAGTCGATCTTTTATGATGCATTTAATAAAAATTCATAGATAGGTTGATCCAACATGGATTGTAAGTATGACAAATGAGTGGAGTAAATTTGGAGGATCATATATTGATAGGTCTAATAGATAACATTATTTTAGATTTAAGTTGTGCCAACCAAGTTGGCAAGTCAATGGCACCAAGGAAAGTGCTTGATGATTTCTATGTTGAGAATTTCTTTTGAAGAAGTAAAGAAGAGACGGAGAGCTGGAAAATAGAATTGTATTAATTCCTCATACCATCACTCATTTGATTAGAGCCAACTATGAACTGCCACATAATCATTTGTAATGAAGCATAACAGAATTTGTTGCAATGAAGATAAATTGCATAAGCATGGAAATGAAAATGGTCATTGTTGCTTCCAAAATGATTTTGAATTATTCATCAAGTATTGCAGACCTTTTATCATGCCTCTTGGCCTATAAACTGGTGCATGTGGTTGTGCACCACTATGTCCTATGATGTGCAAGAGTTGCATCTATTTCCAGCCAATACGGTAATAGCTATTGCATGGAGATGATAGAGAAAAACATTTCTACTTCTGTTTTGTTCATGTTTCAGATTCAGCGGGGGAATTGGAAGCCTAAAGCAAGTTCAAATAGAATTGACTATGGTTGTTATGGTAATGGTTACCATTATTATTTGACAAATACCGTTACCGTACCGTTTTTAGTGGTAAGCCAAAATTGCTTACCGTTACCGATCGACTGGTATACCGATAATTTGATAACCGTTACACTGGTAATGGTAAATTACCGTTTGTTCATCAGATTTTGTATTTTGACATGTTTTTTTCTACATAGTGCATCTTTATTATGTCATATGTAGTGGTAGTTAACAAAATATGTAAATAGAAAAGAAAATAAGTGTACTTGAAATTATTTCACATGATTTTTAAATTAAAATTAATCATTTATTTGGTTCTAAAGCTTTGTAATAAAGCATATCAGATGAATATATATATATATATATATATATATATATATATATATATATGCGCTTTAAATTAACTGGTAAAATTACCGTTATCGCTGGCACTGAAGAAATATTACCGAAAATTTATTGTTAAAAATGGTAAATTTACCGTTATCATACCGTTTTCACTGATATACCGATTTCAATCAAAACATGTTACCAATTGACTAGTAATGGTATAATAATAGTAAATTTACCGTTACCATAACAGCTCAATTGACCAATAAAATAACCAGGCTGATTACCCAAACCGATGGTGAACTGGAACATTTTCTCAAGGAACTATACTGACTCATACCAAAAGAATAAAATCATAAGCTAAAGTGAATGATTCAATAAGACAAACCTCACAAACCAAAAGTCCGTACAAATGATAAAAGCATAAGCTTAAAATCAATCAATTACTGGATGGATAGCCTAACAGAAACAGTTCTACAATCACTGCAATCAAGCTCATAAGGCTCTATAACAATCATGTCCAATGCTTTTCAACATTTATAAGATAACATAGGCAATCTAATCGGTATCAGTAGCACCCTAACCCAAAGATAATAAAGCTGAACCACGAATGCACAAAAAACAGGAGATTCATTGGCGTTAAAATGACAGAAAAGGGGGAAATCCTTCGTTCCCAGAAAACCCTGTGAAATTAGCAGCCCCAAGAACTTGATCTTCTTCACTGGCAGTTCCAGGGAAACCAGCACCAATCTGGTCATCAATACCAAAAAGACCGTTTTTGCTAAATTCATCACCAAATTGGTCGGATAATGCAGCATCAAACACGCCATCCATGCTGAAACACTCTCCATCCCTTAACTGTTCAAATATATTCGAAGAAGAACCCTGATTTCGAGCTACATTCAACTGGTTCTCCATTTCCAAGTCCATGCTCCCATTCTGCAACATCAAACCATTATTAGCAACATCGGTGCTCATTAAAATGTTCTCAGAAATGCTATTCTGATCCATTGCATAGTTCAGATTTCCATCACATAAAGTGCTGGTGTCTGCAGGCATTGCATCAGATTTGCCAGAATCGATCAAGTTCTCTGAACAGATGACATTCTCGAAATTAGGCAGAAAAGATCCAGTAATAGCTGGTTCGTATGGTTGTGGCAGTGGTGGTAGTCCCATTTGTTGAAATACATTCGAAGAAGAACCTTGATTTCGAGCTACATTCAAATGGTTACCCATTTCTAAGTTCATGCCCTCATTCTGCAACATCAAACCACTACTAGCAACATTGGTACTCATTAACATGTTCTCAGAAACGGTATTCTGGTTCATGGCATAGTTCAGATTTCCATCACATAAAGTGCTGGTGTTTGCTGGCATGGCACCAGAGATGCCAGAATCGATCGAGTACTCAGAACATATGACATTCTCGAAATTAGGCAAAACAGATCCAGTAATAGCTGGTTGGTAGGGTTGTGGCAGTGGTGGTAGTCCCATTTGTTGAAATAGCAAAGGAGTAGCTCTATATTTGCTGATGTCGAAATTGGTTACAGCATTTGGTCCACGGTAGCATAGTGCAGCCAGGTCGTAGGCTGTTGCAGCTTCATCCTCACTTTCTGAGAATTTAACAAATTTTATTACGAAACAGATTATTATGCAACCATACATGCATATGCTTTCAAATTTTGATTCCCGAAAACTAGGGAGTGTGCGGGGAAAATCACGCTAAATACTAACTGTAAGGGGAAAAAGGGCAGACTGAATAATGGTCACAGATTGTCATTTACAGAAACAATTGTAAAAAGATTTGAACAAAATGGAATTTTATTTATCAGAATAACTGGCTATTTAGTGAATTTATCCATACAATTCCAGCTTAAATGAAACCGTCTAAAGCCAGCTTTTCGGGGGGGGGGGGGGGGGGGTCCATCATACAAAGCAAAATCTCCACGATCTCACAACCCCGCTACTAATTAAAGTGTTTGGCAGACGACATTCCTACTTGATAAATAGTTATATATACAAAATTGTTTAAAGTAAAATTATAATAAACAGATTCATTTTAATTAATTATTAAGTACAAAAATTATCAATTTCAAATAAGATTTTCGCATCATAAAATCCAATTTTACATATTTCAGATTTTTTTTATCTTATTTTCTAGAATGAAATAGGGTTGGAAAATGTTTTTGGAAAATATCAAAATAGGAAGATATATTTTGTCAATATTATTTACGACTAGGTCAATTTTCACATCATTGTGAGTACAGCTAATTTTACATGTTTATACGTAAAATATGGGTATAAAAGTGAATCGAGAACCGATGTTCCAAATAGAGTACCATACAATGTTTCAAAATAACCTTAGAACTTTGACCAAATGGTTCAGATCAAACTACTATATTCAATTGGGTTATTTAAGATATTATATCATGTGCTCTAGGTTTCCAAAAAAGAAAAATCATCTGAATAAACATCATATTGCAATCAAATGAGAAGAGAGCAAAGCTGTTTAGTAACTTACTAAAGCTTCCCAAGTAGAGATACTTTCTACCACACACATTGCTGATGCTTGCCTGCCATCGCCCTTTTTCATGGTGTCTATAATGAATTTCAATCATCCAATTTTAAGATTAATTATCTTGTAGTTACTGACTTAAATGTTAAAAAAATTATGCAGCTTGTTTAGCTGTGTGATATTTTACATGATGATATGCTCAACTCAAATTTACAAACAAAAGGGAAAAAAAAAAAAAATCATACTTGGTAACCCCACGGTACTTGCAATCCCCCCTTGAAAATCCACTGCTTTTACGACGAAGTCTGGCTATGTATTCACTCTTGGAAACATTCTTCATCTCTGCATATTCTTTCATATATGTATGCAACTGCAATTGTTTCAATTGATGAAATAAATAACAATATGGGTGAAAATAGCTCTGATGTGTAGTTTACTCAATTAGGTCATCAGAAATTTCACAGGAATATTTTTATACTACAGATACTCACAGGAAAATTGAGAACACAGTGCAAACCAGAAAATTTGAGTGCTGCAAGATCGTAAGTGCAAGCGGCTTCCTCCTCATTGTCAAAGGAACCTAAAAGGAGTATAAAGCTCATATCATATTAATGAAATGCACCTAGTGATACCAAAAACAAGAATATATAATAATGACATACCTAAATAAACTAGGCACCCACACAAAAGCATCAAGCAGTAGGCATCAACAAAGGCAGGAAAAAAATTAATGCAAAAGTAGCAAAAAAGAACTAAATAAATAAATAATCCCTTTTTTCATTCTTAATAAAACAGAAGAAGAAGAAGTAATAAACAATACTATGCATTAACATAAAGCTTTTATACTAGTTTAAATATTATTATCTATATAATGTATCAAAATCCTAAATAATCAATGAAATGATACAGTCTCAAACAAAAGTATAGTTTTCTTTTCATACCTTGCTTTCCTCTCCTCTTTTGACTCAGGTTCCAAGAAAATCTGTCCCATAAATGAACCTCAAACCGACCAGTATGCCTGTTCCTATTAATCCCAAGGACATGGCGTGCATCAAAAATGTATTAGAACTAATTTGAAAACATCTGTAGAAAACATATTCATTGGCATTATACTTTAAAAAATGACCATATCACTCAAATGGTTGACCAAGCAATTTTGTAGTTACAGACAAATCTAATTGTCATACGACAAAAACAATTATTAAAAATCGGCAAAGCACAAATGTAGCAAAATACTTTGTAACCCCTTTGAAAAGCGAACTTGTTGGTTTTCGGCCAGCACTCTGATTATCACTTTCCTGGACAACTTTACGGGACTTCCTTGACTTTTTTACCAATGTTACAGGCAAAGGAGGAAGTAGGGGAGGACAATGCGTTGAACTCATCGGAATAACATTCCCAAGAGAATTGTGTTGGTTCTGCAAGCTGGAGTTGGAATGAAGAGCAGAGTCCATATTTTCTTATGATTGCTTCTGATATATCTTCTCTTTTACTTATGTTTTGCGATCACAGAATTCAGAAAATTTATAGGCAGAAAAGATAATAATGAATTAATTGTATTGCGGTAATTTTGAGAATTAAAGTGGACGTTTAATAAGTGGACAACATAGAGTGAGTTTGATTTTTCTTTACATTTGGAAAAATCATAATTTTCTCCTTGAGTAATGCATGTTTGCTAATATAACGGCCGAGTACCTGTACACGCACTTAAAAGTTAAAAGTCAATATGTTCAGGTTATTGCATGGATATAAATTGTTAAATTTCATAATATTGTTATTTTGCTAGTATCACATAATTTTATTTCAAGTGTTGAGCTGGTTTGCAGTCCTATTTTCCTATTATTACATTACATCTAATATATCTTGATACCGAAGTTTGCAAGAAAAAAAATTATAGACAGACAAGAGGATATGAGAATTAGTCGTACAGCTATAATTTTGAGATTTAAAGAGGACTTATCACAAAAGTGCATATAGAGTGATTGTGATTTGTTATTCTGGAAAATCCGTTACTTCCTCCCGGGAGATGCACGCTTGCTAACGTAACCGACATTCGTTGAGTACATGACGTGTACTCGAACAAACTCAATACGTTAAGTTTGGAGACTTCATTACTCTTTCGTTGTTAAATTAATGCATGTTAATGTATATAAGCTGTCAAGTTTTGAAATATTATAGCTTTTTTCATTACTCGGTGTGCTTTGAAATTCACAATCATAGTTGTTATTTTTTTTATTTTTTTTATAGAAATTTAGCATAGTTAAAATTTTAAACATGTTCCCTTATCATGATAGGAATATTGATGGTTATTGAGAATTAATCATTGGGAAGTATTGGTAGGATTTCATATTGCATTATAAAATTGTTAGTATGGAGTGAGTAAATTAGATCTTAAATGACCTAGAGTAGCGGATAGACCGCATTCTACTAAGCACATAGTTGACTTTGTTTTGTGAATGCATGATTGATTGGTTTGTTGAATACATGGTTGCTTAGGAATTTTTAGTAATAATTTAAACTGAAAATTTGAGTAAGCATCACCACTTAGGTGTTAGTAAATTACTAAAAATTAACAACAAGACCTTACAGTATCTCCATGTTAGAAAACACTATAGGGATATCGGAATTTCAAAATTTAAACAAACATCAAACCTCGTAATATTAATTAATCAAACCTAACGTAGCAAAAAAATTACTGGTAAAAGCTTACTGATTAATCAGTGTAAATGGATAATTTGTTGTTTATAATGTAGAGCTGAATTGAGAAATATTTTGTAAAATGCAATCATCTAACTGGGAAAAAAAATTAGATTAAGAGCATAATCATATGGGGAGTTTATTTATGTAGTATAAGCATGCTGATATTTGTAAAAATAAAAGCGTAAAAGATGTGAGTAGTCTATATTTAAAAGAATTTATAGAATATCTCTCTATATATGTGTGTGTTAAATTGCCCGTGGAGTGCTTTAGAATTCTGGTTGAGACGCATGGGTAATGTTGCCGATAAGGAACTAAACACTTAAATGAGACAGTTGGACATAATATTTTAGGTAACAAAGTACTGGTTTGAGAAATTATATTTTTAAAAATATGATAATAAAGGATGAAACTATTTTTTAAGTTAATAATTAATATTACTTAAAATGAAGTACTATTTTGAAAATACATATCTATGTATGCCTATGCAATGATTTTGAACATATATACATAAATATGTACATAGCATGGAAAATAATAATAGTAACTTCATAAAATTAGTTTTAAGAAATCCATCTAAAATTTTATGGGTGCAAGGAAATATCAAGAAAGATTAACTATATGAGTTAATGTTTAGATATTGAACACAACTACTAAGTATTAGCGATAATCGAGGATAGTGGCGAAGCGCTATTGATGTTACAACCAACAACACAACCAATGGACACGGCAGTTTGTCATAGATGGACGACAAAGTAACACCATCACATTGTTTAGGCTATGTCTATTTATATGGAAGCATTTATTACGTAACCATTATTCCATGGTGTAGTTACCGCCATTAATTAAAAAAAAAAAATCTTTCTATGTGAAGAGAACCCTTTTATGTGGAAAACACATCCAAATAACAGTTTTTTGTGGATGATGCATAGTTGGGCTTATACAACAGTTGGGTTGTTCATATATGGAGCTGCTGCCATCGGTGCCCAAAAAAAAAAATTTATAATAATAATAAAATTTGTATATAAGTTTATAGTCTATACGGACGTAGGACATCTTTAGTAACTGCCGCATTCATCAGATGCTGATCAGCTAGAAAAATATATAACTAAGTATTAGTGAGTGTCCGCAGCAGGGGACAGTGAATTCAGATACATATTTGAGAAAATAATTCATCTATAATCAAATCATATATACCAACGATAAATGAGAACCAACTCTTTCAAAGTGATATAGCTTTCCTCTATTTCAGGTAAACCTTTCTCCTCCTTTGTAAGTACTTCATTTTCAGGTCATTCTCCTGAAAGCAAGATACAGAAAATTAATAAACTATACAACAGGCATAAAAGGAATAAACTATATGTGTTGTGCATGCTTTCTCAATCACGATCAAATCATGCATGACTACTTCAACAGGCTAAGTTTAATTAACCAACAGAGGAAGAATATTCTAGATTTCCGTATTATATGAGAGAAACAACAACAATATAATAGTAGAAAATGCGTAACAACTGTGTAACATTAGAACAACAAAAGTGTGTGAAGTGTATACTGGTTTGTCCGCTGAAAATAAAAGATGAGCCTACATCTGACATCAAACCAGTACGTCTCTACTCAACAAATTAATGCCCAAGCATAACTATTAAATGGAGCTATGTTAAACAAACACCTTAGTAAAGACTATTGGACAATTTATTATATTCATGGGGGCAAGATACTATATCTAATTACTGCGCTGAATTTCACTCAGCAGTTAACGCCCCACACCACTTGCATACCATTTGTAGCAAATTAGCATATGCTACCTGCAACTTAAAACATAAAATGAAACCTTAGCTTGCTTGCAACCTTAAAAAATAATAATGAAATGAGATATGAACTGTCACATGTCTGGAACTTAGTGGTAGTATAATCATTTGCCTAAGTTTTCATATCCAGATAGCTAATCAAAAAATAAAATAGGATCAATAGGTTGTCAAAAAATAAAATTCAAAATCTATGGTTTTATTTTATCAATTGATATACTACAATAAGTAACACCAAGGTCAGACATAGTAAGGCTTTAGGAAATCAAGTTTGTGCTTAGTACCATTTTATTTGAGCAGTTGGAAAGAGAATTCTTTAATGATGTATTGTATACATTTTTATTGAATATAGAACTATATTTTCTTGACCATTTTCGTGTGAAATTATTTTCCATAAGCCACAATATGTGTATCATTTAGAAGTCACTATCTGATGTTATGCTCAATTTTATCCCCTTTAGAACTCAATTTTTATGGTGAATGAATACGCAAACCAAGTAGTTATTTGAGCATTTGATTTTTCCTAAAGTTTAGCATCTTAAAATAAAACTACAAATTTTATGGTGAAATACTAATGATTTTTAAAGGATATTTCCAAAAAAGTATAATATCTGAAATTTTACTAAATTTTTGCAATTTATAACAAAACAAATTTTATGATATAGACTATTATATATTTTAAACACATCTTTTTTCTTCAATTTTTACTACAGTTTAAAATACTTAACTTTTAGGAATTTTTTTATACATTTTTGAATTTTGGTACATATATTCCCCAAATATTTGAAGCATTTCATTCCTTCAGATATTTTTTAGAAAATTTAGGTTTCTTGAACTTCATGGATAATTTTTTGACTTTTGCGAGTCAAGGATTTTGGCTCAATTTTCCACATTTTTAAAACTACTTGAGCATATGAATGTTTTTGATATTTTAATAGTGTTTTAAAACTTATTTTTGAATTTATAAACATAATAAACTTTTTACCTTCTTTAATTAGTGAAAATTGATTAGGACTTTCTGATATTTCTGGCCTTTTGATATCTCTTATTCTCGGAAGTTTTTTGATTTTCTTTTGTATGAACATTTCCAATTATCTAATTATCTTTAGCATTTCTAAGTTTCATAAATATTAGAAATTTTAATACATTTGATTTTATTTTCTGGTTTCATTTGAGATTTCTAAATTTATATATAAAATATAAAAGTTATTTTATTTGTTTTCTTTTGAAAATTTTCAGACTTCAAAATTTTTCATGCTTATTACATTTGTCTGATTTTTAAAAAAAACTGAAAATTTTGAAATTTGCAATTTTAAATGCCTTGGATATTCTTTAAAAAAATATAATTTCTTTATTGTTTTCTTTTTAGCATTTCTTGTTTAATTTTGTAATGGTTTAATTTTTTTCCAAATTCTTTTAAACTGTTGAAATTGCTTGTTATGCAGGAAGTTACAGAGTAACATATGTTTTAACATGCACAAAAAACAAAAGGAAATAATACACATTTTAGGTTGCAAGAGAAATCAAATATTACTGAAGTATTTCAATGTTCTGCTAAGCATAGATAAACCTGACCACATACATCATCACACTATAGATCAGTCATAAAAACAGTTACAGCTTGAAAGCACGTGTAAAGCATGAAAAGGTAAAAATTCAATACAGGAGAATAGACGTACATGGAAGTAAAATGGGCGGCAAATCATGCAAAACAGGACCTGACTGCAGTGGCAACCACAATATCACTCATTGCACTATACTGGTTAATTAAAGGTTATTTTATTTGTTTTCTTTTGAAAATTTTCAGACTTCAAAATTTTTCATGCTTATTACATTTATCTGATTTTAAAAAAAAACTGAAAATTTTGAAATTTGCAACTTTAAATGCCTTGGATATTCTTTAAAAAAAAAAAAAAAAAAAAATCTTTATTGTTTTCTTTTTAGCATTTCTTGTTTAAGTCTTGTAATGGTTTAATTTTTTTCCAAATTCTTTTAAACTGTTGAAATTGCTTGTTATGCAGGAAGTTTCAGAGTAACATATGTTTAACATGCACAAAAAACAAAAGGAAATAATACACATTTTAGGTTGCAAGAGAAATCAAATATTACTGAAGTATTTCAATGTTCTGCTAAGCATAGATAAATCTGACCACATACATCATCACACTATAGATCAGTCATAAAAACAGTTACAGCTTGAAAGCACGTGTAAAGCATGAAAAGGTAAAAATTCAATACAGGAGAATAGACGTACATGGAAGTAAAATGGGCGGCAAATCATGAAAAACAGGACCTGACTGCAGTGGCAACCACAATATCACTCATTGCACTATACTGGTTAATTAAAGGTCTATGAGCTCCAATGATATTCTAACATCAAAATCAGTTCCAGAGAGAAAACAGAAATGATAATGATACTTGATCAATAGGATTATATAACAGACGGAACAAAAAACCAATATTCAAACAAATGAATAAATTTGTAATTGATTAATGAATAAATATAGCTGAAAGCAACAATTTGAAGTAATGAATGCATCAAAAAGAGAAAAAGAATAAACCATAGATCTTTCATACTAGCTGAGTAAGGATCAAAATGCATGACAACAAACTTGAGAAATTTATTAGATTCCTTTATTAACAAAATATGTTAATCTAGTATTAGTCCCTAATTTAATTTTCCGATCAACATTTCTTCATAGAATTATTAACGATGCTACTGGAAGATTATAATCTCCTACTTTAACAATTAATTTATTTGGTCGAAAACTGCTTGCAACACGTGAATTCAAGAATTACAGAGCCACAATTAGAAAGAATAGAAGGAACTCCTTCCTGGAAAAAGCGGGAAAAAATTGTGTTTAAAAGACAAATGTTGGTACCTTTTCTATGGTAAAACTGAAACTGGGAAGGAGTAGCTCGATACATTACTCTTGAGAACTTTACTCTTTAGGCTTTCTAAATATCATAAGTGGTAATATTCAGACTTGAAGCTTCTGTTCACATATCTCAAAATGGGAAATATCGTTTACTTAAAGCATCCTTAATGATTCTATGAAGAAATTGAGAACTGCTTGCAACACATGAATTCAAGAATTACAGAGCCACAATTAGAAAGAATAGATGGAAGTCCTTCCTGGAAAAAGCCAAAAAAAATTGGGTTTAAAAGACAAGTAAATGTTAGTACCTTTTTCTATGGCAAAACTGAAACTGGGAAGGAGTAGCTCGATACATTATTCTTGAGAACTTTGCTCTTTAGGCTTTCTGAATAGGCTTTCTAAATATCATAAGTGGTAATATTCAGACTTAAAGCTTCTGTTCACATATCTCAAAATGGGAAATATCATTTACCTAAAGCATCCTTAATAATTCTATGAAGAAATCGAGAACTACTTGCAACACGTGAATTCAAGAATTACAAAGCTACAATTAGAAAGACTAGAAGGAAGTCCTTCCTGGAAAAAGCGAAAAAAATTGGGTTTAAAAGACAAATAAATGTTGGTACTTTTTCTATGGTAAAATAGAAACTGGCAAGGAGTAGCTCGGTACATTACTCTTGAGAACTTTGTTCTTTAGGCTTTCTAAATATCATACGTGGTAATATTCAGACTTAAAGCTTCTGTTCACATATCTCAAAATTGGGAAATATCATTTGCTTTATTTAAAATGGAGCGGTTGAATCCAAAATGGACGAACCATGGGCAAAGAAGCAAACCTTCGAGAGCAGCGATTGAATATAGGTCTGTTAAGCAGAGATGTCCATTTCAAAACTTTCCATGCATGCAACATGATGAATAGAGTTCCAGAGAATAACTGAAAACCCATGCTAAATCCTTCAGTACAGACCTTGGTATACTAATATAAAATTGGATTAGTAGACTCTAATCATGTGACGATTATAAATAATGGAAAACAATGGTAGGAGATAATGATTATACTATTATTAAGCTGAACTGATAAATTATTTTCAGTATGTGCCGCAATGCAATCCTTTGAAACCATTTGAAGCAGTTTGAAAGTTCTTCCACCTAGACTCGAGACACTGAAAACTACATGTGATTAAGATGACATATAGTCTTTGCAGTTTAAAATTTATTATGAGTTACCTTTTCACATAGGCATCTTTGAAGCATGTAGACAGTACCAGGTGATTGAATGAAAAAGAATCAAGAGTTATTTTGAAATTGAATAATTATGGGTTCCAGACGGCTAATGAAATGATATAGAATACCTGAATTTAACTAATAAACAATATTCTCTATTATTCATGAAAAGGCAACCATTTTCAATGTGAAAAAATATCACACTAAAAGCCTGGCCTTTTCTAGAAAATATAAAGCGAAGACTATATCTTTGGTACAAAATGTTTCTAACTAATTATATATGCATATATGTGTACATACATACATATATATATATATATATATATATATATATATATATACATACATACATACACACACACACACATATATATATATATATATACACACACATACATATGTATGTATATGTATATGTATGCATGCGTGTATGTATGTTTGCATGCATGTATGTATGTGTGCATATCAAGAGAGAATTAAATTTGCCATTTATATAAACCGAAGGAGCAATGATAGTTAGAATATAGCTAACATATGCTATGTTGTTACTTCTGTATTCATAATGGGTATCCTTGAGATATCATATCTATTTCCACCTCCACTATGTGATTGCTGGATTAAGTTACTTCAATCAACGAGAACAGTAAATAGACAAAATTGATTTTTCATATGTGGTAAATTCATGTAATTCTTTTGGAAACATAAATTCTTATTAGAGAGAACCGCCTTTTCCAATATCAATCATGACCATCTATCTGAAGCAAACTTTCATGTTTTTATTAGGATGCAATTAATGACTTTTCTTATGACAAAATTGATTTCCATACAAAAATTGATGATACCGGCACACAAAAACCTCTAAACAATGGTTCTCATATGACCATTTTTCCAATATATAGGTAATTGGGAAGATATAATAAAAAGTAGATCTGAATTAAAGTATAATCATTGACTTTGAGAAATTAATGAACTATAACACTGTATAACCTAACCTATCAGACCGGAATATTATAGTTCACTGCAGAAAATATTTTTTTTTTTTCTGATACAAAAAATGTGCATTTACTAAACATGTTTTGACCATAAGAAAAGTCAATCCATTCCAAATATAGAAAGCACCACTGCGAAATAAAAATAAAAATTTAGTATTATAGGTTAGAAGAGCTTTACTAAGTCGGTAACTATGCTAGCATTCTAACTTGAGTTCATGTAGAACTACAAAAGTGCTTTATGAAGTCGTTAGCTATGCTGGCATTTTCTCTTGCAACTGCCTTTGGGCAAAAAGTGCATGATTTTTTTAATACAATTTGACCAATATGTTGAACACTTTAGGTTTATCCTATTTGGAGGAAAAAAAGAACCAATTTTCTTTTTCACTATATGGGAGTCAACTAAATCAGAACGGACAGCAAGTGGGGAAAAAATGATCTGCATCAGTTTTCAAATAATACTTCCATATATTACTTAAATTTTATTCTTTATAATGATATTGTATTTATTACTCATGCTAGTTGTTACACCATGAATTGACTTGTAATGTGTAACAACAAAATTCAAGTCCTATACTCCTATGAAAATCATAAATTGGGATTTTTCAACCTATTTCTCAAAAGAATTGAAACCGTTAACGCAGAATCCATGTTATGATAATTTAGTGAAACATCAATTACGCTAGTGTCTGGCGACCGTAATGTGATGCAACATTACAAATTCCAACATACTACAAATGGTGTCCAAAGTATTTGAAATTTTTACTTCATGGATTGATTAATGAAGATCAAATATTCTAATTAGTGAGGTGGATAAACAAAAAGAAACAATTAAAGACATGTATATAAAATAACCGCAACGTATAACTTAAATATATGGCATCTCTAGAAAAACCCGTAGGTCACTTATATTTTGGCTTGGGATGATACATGAAGATTTTTCTAAATGGAAAAGTCAGTTAAAGCTTTAGCACTCGACAAAATACATAAAGATTAATGGAGAAACGGTGTAAGTGAATCACCCAAGTGAAGGCAAAAAGCAAAAAAATGTTAAAACAATTATCACGAATGGTGTGCATGCTTGCAACTTCTCCCTTGAAACAAATTGTATGGCACTTAAACTGCAATAATAATATTTTTTTACAATCAAAGTCAATAGGATATCATAGATCATTCATTTGTATATTTCAAAATTTACATGTGTCAAAAGTATGTGATAAGAAGGCAAATTAAAATATTTACAATACCAAAAATTAATTAGTGACTTTAATTTTTCAATGAGTAATAGTTTTCAGATCTTAGATTGCAATTGCAATTGCAATACGGTATCATAGCATTTACCATGCAATCATTAGAGCAGAACAAATAAATTTACTTTTTACATCGAAGAGGTGAAAATAAAGAACTTACTAAATGCAGAATTAAATCTGACCAACCAAAGTATTGTTGCACGACATGCAGTTTGAAACAGACCCAACTGCATATACAATTTAAAGCAAATGTTAGACCAAAGCAACATCAAATTCCTGTTAAAAATAAATAAAATACTCAAATTTACAAGCGCAACTAAACAGAAAAGTAGACCAAAACAATAAAATATGACCTGAAATGAAGTTTTATACCTCAAGTGGGACGAAATTTGGAACCTTATGAGTTAGTTTTCTTTCAGTTGAGGGAAAAGCACGGTGATACAACTGTGTCTTTTTCGTTGGACCAGCAAAGGTGCAAGGGCGGGCGCTGCTTGTAGGACTGGAGGTTTGGCGATTTGGGAGGAAGGGGAAGTAACAAAAGCAGTCGAAGGCGGTTTGATAAGGTAATGGAGTACTAGGGTTCAACGGGCAGTGGAGAAACACAGAGGGATAATGGCCCGAGAAACCGGGACGACCGAGCTCGCTGAAAAGACCAATGTTCCGAGAAACCTAGTTTGGATGATTAACGGTGCACGCTTGGACTATTCCAAGTTCCCTTAATCTAATGATGTGTTGCTATAGGCTATCAGCCCGATGCCTAGTCAGTGGTTGTTCACCGACTGAGCCTCAATTTAGGACAAGGTAAAAAGAAAGCAACGAAATAACGAGTCACATGTAAGAGGGCTTCAAAGATGATAATGAGAGAGGGCATTAAAGCTCGTGTTTCCTACTCATATTTAGTAGTATTATATAAATTTGATATAATATTATTTTATGGGTTGCAAGATCCAGCGCACAAATCCTTATATGTGTAAAAAGAGAAAGTCAGAATAAAACAATATTTCTTCGCTCAATTAATATAAGAAACTGAACTTTGGGCGAACCATCCTACAAATAAGGATATTTTACAGGATTACATATTTTTACATTCCTATTTCAAGTTAATAGTATGAAGCAATTGACTTCTAAAAGAATTTATTTCAAAAAGGTAGATTTAAACAACACAAAGTGTTATCAGAATGTTGCTGGTTTTCCTATAACTGCATAATCAACATGTAGTCATTTGTTATCACAATAGGCAGCCTAGTCATTTGTTGTTAGAACGAGTTATTTGATGGTTTTTCCTTTTATTTTTTGTTTAGGTTTCGCTGTGCTATCGGGCCTTAGTGGGCTGTTCAATTTTGTTTTTTCTCTTTGTATGTATGTATGTACGTGTGCGTGTGCGTGTGTGTGTGTGTGTGTGTGTGTGTGTGTGTGTTTATCAGAGCCGGTCCTGAAACTTATGATGTCCGGTGCGATATGCTAAATGATGCCCCAAGGTTAAAAAAAATCACACGATACTAAATAATTTTCATATTGTAAGACACTAATATTTGAAAATTCAATACTGTTATTATGAATTAATAATGCATGCATTATAAATAAAAATAATGTGGTCATAATGCAAAAAATCATAAATAATAAATCTAAATACGAAGAAATTTGATCTTCCAGATGGTTGCTTTCGTGAAAACATGTCAATTGCCTTTTTTTTCAAATTGAAAATATGACTTCTATTGAAAAAAAAACAATATTTGTAGTAAGAAAAAAAATTAGTTTTGTTTTTAACAGCAATTCTGTTCATCCAATTTATAGATAAAATTTTGATGTTTTGTTAAAACATTCGACGTTCAGAAATTCTAACATCCTCCACCCTCTTTATAGTGCAAAAAAAAAAAAAACAATATTTTCTTTTATTAGTAAAAATAAGAAAACAAATTAGAACTAGTAATTATGATGTAATTGCCCAATTGGTTTATATAATGATAAGCAAGTTAAATGGACAATATAGGCTACTAAGAAAGATGTCATTATTACACAGTTTATGTGATGAATTTCAATTGCATTATTAGAGTCATTTTTTTTTCCTAACAAGATATTGTTTATTAAATTTCACCCTTTTTCAGTCTTCTTCTTTCTTTTAAACAAAGGACTCTCTTTTTTTATAATGAGGATGTTGATGCATGTCAAATTGAACCTACTGTGGGGGTAAAAACCGACAGAAGTTTATGCAGATTTATTAAATCCTGAAATATTTAAATACCATATTTACTGACTTTTATATTATTATTTTTGTTATCTGATTTGGGTTGGGGGTAATGTAAGAAGTTGCAGTTCTATAACTAACGTGATAACAGATAGAGAAACTGAAAGGAAAAATTAAAATCGGTGTCGGTGGGATACTCAACAAACAACAGTAATATAAGTACCAGATTCAATTTCGCCTTTTCATTCTTCTTCTCCTGCTTCGCGATGTACCGGATTTAATTTTGCTTTTTCAGCCTTCTTCTCCTACTTCGCCCTTTTCTCCATCTCCCGATTCAATTTCGCCTTCTCTGTTTTTTTCCTTTTATTCCCTCGCTGTATACGTGATTCAAGGTTTATGCCCTAGGCGGGTTTGCTGCCCAGTGCGTAAGCCCCGTTTGCACTGGGCCAGGGCCGCCTATGTTGTTTATATATATATATATATGCTTGTGTAATGCGTTGTATTAGATTGATCGAAATAAATAAGAGTTTGAGTACAGTTTTTCCCTCTTTAATTTTTCAACATGGTATCAGAGCAATCTCGATCTAAATAATCTGATCTCTATCTTCTTTGCTCTAGCCATGACTGAGATCAAATCAATTATGGATATTATACCAGTAACGTCAACTAACCATAAGGGGGATTCGAGCTATTTCGATTAGAGCTAAATTATTGGGTGTATCTTCGATGTATTGATAAAGATAATCATTTAAAAAAATATCCACCGAAGGAAGATTCAGATGACAAAGATGATCAAGTATAGCTTAGAGATGATGATAAGTTATTTCTTCAAATCAGGAATATCATTGATATTAGTGTTATTAGTGATTGACATAGAAATGTGTTTATTTTATGCTCTTATATCTTATCTTTTGTATATAAATAAATATTACTTGGGTATTGTTTTGTTACTTTTACAAATATTCCATGCCAGCCCGCATGCAACCAGAAAAGTAGAGAAATAGAGATGAAATTGATATATATTTACATTTTGAAGAATTGTAGATGAAGATCTCACATCTAGTTGTTGTTGGACAAGAAAATGATTGATAAAAAGGCTTTGCACATCACAAATCAATGAAGAAGTGTCAAGGAAGCAAGAGGAAAAGAGAAAAGGCCCAAATTTGCTTTATTTATCTAAGGCTCATTTACGTTTCTTATTGTAAACTCTCTTGTGATTTCCCTAAGGCCCATTTATCATTGTATTAGGGTTAGGGTTAGGGTTTGGTTATCTCCTATAAATACCCTTGTAATATCATTGTAGCCACCATCCTATATCTCATTCTATTCTCTTCTTCATTAATAAAAACTCATTTTTCTTTTTATTTATGCAATTTTCTATTTCTTAGCAATTAGTGTTGTCTACACGATTAGATTTGGTAGAACACTATTTGTATTTTGCATTTCTTTTCATTAGTGATTGACCGTCTGATTAGATTCAGCGGTAATCCTAATTTTATTTCCTGTTGTTATTTATATTCTGCACTTTTATTTTCTGTATTTTAATCGCGTTCATAGGTTAAATTGGATTTGATTAGATTTGAATATGATTCATAGTTTCATTGCTTTTCCATTGAAATTGTGATTTGATCGTCGGTTCAGTTAGATCTGTTCTGAATCAAATTACAGTTTTAATTTTGTTTTGTTTTATTTCCAAAATCAACCTCCAAAGTTTTGTCTAGCTCGGCCAAGAATAAATAGATAATAATTTTTAATAACACCTCCCTGTGTTCGACCTGTATGCTACACACCTGTATGCTTGCAGAATTTAATTTAAATATCGCGCTTTTCTGATTCATTAGAAAGCGACGATCAAGTTTTTGGCGCCGTTGCCGGGGAGGTAACGTTAAATTTTATTATTTATTTAATTCTGATTTGTGTTAGTTTTTTTTTTTCTTCTTGTTTTTGTTTTGTTCAGTAGAAAAAAAAACTCTTGATTGGTAGATTGGATATTATTTATTGATATTTCAATCTCCAAAATCAAGGGAAAAAATATCTTGCTGGTTTTTCTTTCATTTCTTTCTTTTTTTTTCCTCAGTCTATTCCTTTTTACAAGTTCCTCTCTCTCTTCATTTTTAAAAAAAAAAAAAAAAAAACCTTGCCAATTGTTTCTCATTTTGTTTCTTTTCTTTCACGGCTTTCTTTCCTGTTTTTCAATACATTTGATTCCCTATCTTCTTTTCCAAACTTTCAAAAAAAAAAAAAATCTCATTTTGTTGATTTGGTATTGATAGTTGTAGCCATAATCTTCTAAATAAATAAAAAACTTGTTTTTTTTTCTTATCCTCTGATTTCTTTCCCGTTTTTGAATTCCATTCCAATTCAAAAAAATATCTGGTTTAGTAATTTGGTTTATCAATTTGATTGGTACTGCCATCAACTAAACAGAAAAAGAAAAAAAAGACTTGCCCATTTTTATTCAGTTTCTTTTTTTTTCTGTCTTCATTTTTTTTCCCTTCTTACCTTTCTATTACAACCTGATTTCTTTCTCGAAAAAAAAAAGATCTTTTCATTAATTTTTCCCTTATTTCCCTCTCTGCTTTTAATTCTCTCCCTTTTCTCACATTTCTTTCCCTTATTTTCTTCTCTGTAGATCCACGCCATTCAAAATTCACACCCATCCTCTACTACAAAGCCACTGTCTTCTTCCATTTTCTAACCCTACACCAACACGCAAACCACCCACTTGCATCCAATCCTCCTCACGTCCAACACCAATAGCACCTCCCCCTTCATTGCCTCCGCAACTGCAAAGTCACCTTGCAAACACCACTTCACCCCAACATTCATCCACCGCCCATACATCTTCCTGCGCCAGCAAGAACCTCCCGGTCCTCCAAATCGCAACTCCTAAATCCGTTTAAAAACCCAATTCGATTAGAATCAAGCTGAGTTGATTCGAGACCAGAAGAGCGAAAAAAAAGAAAAAAAACAAAGGAAGGTCTGAGTTGATTTTTTGTTTTGTGCGTGATTTATCTGGGTTGAAACATAAAAGAGAAGGGGTATCAAAGAAGGAAGGGATTTTCATTGTTGACTGTTTCTTTTCGGTCTCACTGTTCGTTGTTCTGTGTGTGACTTGCTGAAGCTTTTGTGTGTGGCACTGTTTTATAGTCATTTCTTTTGTGGTTGATTTGAAGAAATAAATTTCATACTTGTGATTTGCTTCCTGAAAAGTAAAGGGAGTGCGTTTGGGAAATCAAAGAAATAGGGGGCGTGATTGTCTCATAATTGGACTAGCGTGATTTTTTTTTATATATATTACAATAATTGGATAGTCAAGCCTGGTTCGTTCTTAGGGTTGTGTACGCTCATTTTGTGACCGGCTGAGTGCGTGTGATCTGCCAATTGGGTGCGTGAGTGTTGTCGCTTTGTTCTTGTCTCTTTGTCAGGTTTTACCGCTTTGTTTTGTTGGAGTCTACTTTAGCTTGTTTCTTTTGTTTTGTGTTTGGTTAGTCTAGTTTATTTTTATTTTATTTTATTTTCTTCTCAAACAAACCAAAAAAAGAAAAAAAAAGAAAGAAAAAAAGAAAAAAAAAAGTGTTTTAATTGATTGAGCGAGTGTCGGATTTTGTTTTAGAGTAAATTGTTTTTGTTTAGTTTAGTTTTTAATTTTATTTCTTCCTTCCAATTTAGTTCTTAATTTGTTGTTTCTCTACCTTATCTTTTCTTCAGAAAAAAAGAAAAAAAAAGAGTTAGAAGCGAAAAAAGGCCCACACAACAAACAAAGAGATTCAAAAATCAGTCAACTTGCAAACAAAATTCGAATTGTTGGAGCGGTTGCACACCAAGTGGGGTGTGAACGCGCTAGCGCTACCCAAATTCACTGGACGGACTGCCGATCAAGGTGATAAATTTTTAAAAAAAAATCTACAGGTGCTCTGCCGCAAAGAAAAAAAATATAGACAATTGTTGTAAAAAAATTCTACAGGGGCAGCGGCTTGAATGTAATTTTTTTTAATTTCTGCAATTATTTTGTGTGATTGTTGTTATTTCTGCATTTTTTTTATTCATTCTGTTAAGGGCAACACCCCAATTCACATAAGGTGAGGGATTTCATCACCCTTTCCTTAGCCCACAAATTGCATTTCATCATAGAATCTGACTAATAATAACAGTTAGACGTTGGACTTAAGGGAGTCACGGACTCATCTAGGGCTTAATTGTATTATGATAGTTGATTCATTTGGAACGAATTATTTCTTGGTGTCTAGACTACGGCAGAGAAATAACCGTTTATAAATATTATGGTGATTCGTAAATATTATATCGGTTGTTACTCTGAAGGTACTTAAACCTTCGGCTGCATTGCTAGGGTGATTCCTGGTGCACCGATAACTCCTATCCGTTAACTGGCTGAGAAATATTTTGATCTAAGTAATCAAACGCATCACTTTATAATTTTGGGTTAGGAGCCAATAAGGACAGAAAATTTCATTGTAGCTAATTTCTATGCTTGCATTTAACAACAATGAGTGAAAAAAGTGTTAGCCAACAAAATTCTCCTAGGGGTTCTCGAATCAACCAAAATTTTCTAACCGAATTGGATCAAAATCGAATGAATCAAAATTTTCCAAACTTTGGAGATCAAAATCAAATAAATCAAAATTTTCAAAATATCAATATCCAAATGGATAGACCCTTGTCTCTTCGTGATCGATGCTATCCTATTAGGACCGTTCAACCCTCTGTCATTGTGTTCCCACCAGCTGAAGGAAACAATTTTGAGCTAAAACATTCTTTTATCCAAGAGGTACCGAAGTTTACTGGGTCTGAAAATGCTTATGAATTTCTGAGTGAATTTGAATTGTATGCTTCCACAACAAAAATGCAACAACTATCTAACGAATCGATCAAGCTAAGGCTAATCCCATTTGCACTACTTGAAAGCGCTAAAAGATGGCTAAATTCTCTTCCAAGACATTCCATAAGAAGTTGGGATGAATTTGTCACTGCATTCTTGAAAAAGTTTTTCCCTTTCCATAAAACTCTAAAAATTCGAACTGAAATAAATCAAGTTTTTGGCGCCGTTGCCGGGGATCGAACTTAGGTCTCTCAGTACAAATCTCTATGCATTTACCAGTGAGCTACAACTTCTTTTGAAACTCTTAAGTCAATCTTGACCACGGCTCCCATCATTCAACCTCCTGATTGGACTCAGCCCTTCGAACTTATATGCGACGCCTCTGACTTTGCAATTGGAGCCATCTTAGGTCAGCGTATCGATAAACTCCCTCGAGTCATTTATTACGCTAGCAAAACCTCAAACGAGGCCCAACCGAATTACTCAACTACTGAAAAGGAATTTTTGGCAGTTGTCTTCGCTCTTGAGAAATTCAGACCATATCTCATACGATCCAAAGTCATAGTTTACACTGATCATGCTGCCCTCCGATATTTGCTTTCTAAAAAGGATGCCAAGGCCCGCTTGATTCGTTGGATCCTTCTTCTTCTTCAAGAATACGATATAGAAATACAAGATAAAAAGGGTTCTGAAAATGTTGTAGGTGATCATCTCTCTCGAATTGTACACGAAAATGTTTATGACACCCAAATCGATGACTATTTTCCTGACGAACAACTCCTTTCGATCTCTAACACCCCTTGGTACGCTGACATTGTGAATTATCTTGTCACACAACAAACACCCGCTGAATGGTCGAAACAAGATAAACAAAAATTTCTCTCGAAAGTTCGAAACTTCTATTGGGACGACCCATATCTTTTCAAATACTGTCTAGACCAAATCATTCGAAGGTGTGTGCCCGATCATGAACACCAAAGTATTCTCTCTTTCTCACATGACCATGCTTGTGGCGGTCATTTTGGAGCAAGAAAAACTGCTGCAAAAGTTTTGCAAAGCGGTTTTTATTGGCCCACACTCTTCCGTGACGCTTTCGAATTTTGCTCTAAATGTGATCGATGTCAAAGAACGGGTCGAATCACTAAGCGAAACATGATGCCTCTCAACCCCATTTTAGTGATTGAATTATTCGATGTTTGGGGCATCGACTTCATGGGACCATTCCCTAATTCATTTGGGAATCTTTACATCTTGCTTGCGGTAGATTATGTCTCAAAATGGGTTGAAGCCATTCCGACCAAAACCAACGACAACAAGGTTGTTGTCAAATTCCTCAAAGAAAACATCTTTTCGCGCTTTGGCACACCTCGATCTATCATTAGCGATAATGGCACTCACTTCTGTAATCGTGCTTTTGAGTCCTTGCTCAAGAAATACTCGATCACACACAAGCTGTCAACACCTTACCATCCACAAACTAGTGGACAAGTAGAAGTTTCCAATAGACAAATCAAACAAATTCTTGAGAAAACCGTGAATTCCAATAGAAAAGATTGGTCCGTAAAACTGATTGATGCACTTTGGGCTTTTCGCACTGCTTATAAAACCAATCTAGGGATGTCACCATTTCGATTAGTCTTTGGAAAGGCCTATCACTTACCTCTTGAATTAGAGCATCGTGCTCTTTGGGCCATAAAATTTTTGAACTTTGACTTAGAGAAAGCTGGCTCACATAGGAAGTTGCAAATTTCGGAATTAGAGGAATTAAGAAATGAGGCGTATGAAAATGCGAAAATTTACAAAGAAAGAACCAAAGCCCAACATGACAAAAACATACTTCGTAAGGAATTCAATGTAGGTCAAAAAGTTCTTTTATACGACTCTAGACTTCACTTGTTTCCAAGAAAACTCAGATCTCGATGAACTGTACCTTATGTCGTGAAAACAGTATATCCTCATGGAGCGGTTGAAATTGAAAATCCTAGGGGTGGAAAAGTCTTCAAAGTAAACGGTCAACGACTGAAACCGTTTTTGGAATTCGAGCAATATGACGAAGACGACCCTATCGATCTCCATGAGCCTGATCATCCACCATGAAATCAGGTGGTACACGTTCTTTTTCTGTTATTTTTCTTTTTCATTTTTTTATTTTATTTTTGTTTTTCTGCCTTAGACAGTTGGGACACTGTCTCAATCAAGTGTGGGGGGGAGTCTGCATTGTATTCTTTTGATTTTTCTTTAATTTTTCTTTCTTTTCATGTAGGACCATCATACATTTTATATCGTAGTAACATACCATAAATTTTTTTTAAATACGACTCATTTTCAATTGATACAACAAAATAAGTTTACAATTTTTAGCCAGTTGATAATATTTTTTTTGTCTCAACTTAGATCGAATAAGAAATATAATGAAAAGTTTAATTTTGAGGGATAATAGTGTAACCGGTACATAGGGAGATTCTTAGGTGATGGCCATGAAATCTATTTTATATTGTAGACTTTGTTTAAATAAGTGGAGGACTTAAAATACTTATAATGGCTTGTCAAATCTTTAAAACTAAGTTGTGTTAAGTTGAATTCGCGTAACTCTTTTTTGTGCTTATAAATTCAATAATAATAATAGTAATCCAAGGGTATCCAACATTGCTTGTATATCAAGCGTTGGTGTGCAAACCCGCCAAGCTCTATCCGACATGTTGTTGACAAAGTCAGCGTTGGAATATCTTGGTCTCATTTTATGATATTGGACACCTAAGGATTACCGACACGTTGTTGACAAAGTCCAAGTCGGCCTGTACAATCCGCCAAGCTCTTTACCCACTCTCCGTTAGTCCGCGAGGCAGTGCATGGGTGGTAAACCTTGGTCTTCTAGTTAGGTGTATGTATTTAATCATAAATTTTAAAATTTTATAGAATAAAGAATAAGCGATGATGCCCAAACACTTCTTGACCTTATTGATTTGACTAGCCATACATGAGAAAATTAGAATACCACTTTGCAAACTGTGCCAAGCAAACTAAGAATTTATTTCATGGCTGCACTATGTTATCAACCGAACTAACTGGCCAAACTGGAATTTAACATTTGAAAACTTGATTTATATTGAAAAATTTGTGACAAGTTGAGGTATCTAAAATAAAATCAACTGATCAGAAATTATTAACTTAATTTGTTGTACCACTTTCCTGAAATAAGTCGTGTTTTCATTTTTCGTTTTTATTTTTCGTTTTTATTTTTGCATATGTCCATTGCATTCATGTAGTTTCATTAGAATCATAGCATACTGCATTTGGATTTTGTGGGTAGTATCCGCTGAAAACCCTCACGAGACACCACTCGTCCTACTAGGGACACCTAGAGGTTTAACGGCTTGTTGCATACGCTCAATGCAATCGTGTTTCCTACGAAAGTGTGACCTATCTAGTCTATTTTTTCATTTCTTGTTTTACTCGAGGACGAGTAAAAGATAAGTGTGGGGGTATTTGATTGACATAGAAATGTGTTTATTTTATGCTCTTATATCTTATCTTTTGTATATAAATAAATATTACTTGGGTATTGTTTTGTTACTTTTACAGATATTCCAAGCCATCCCGCATGCAACCAGAAAAGTAGAGAAATAGAGATCAAATTGATATATATTTACATTTTGAAGAATTGTAGATGAAGATCTCACATCTAGTTGCTGTTGGACAAGAAATGGATTGATAAAAAGGCTTTGCACATCTCAAATCAATGAAGAAGTGTCAAGGAAGCAAGAGGAAAAGAGAAAAGGCCCAAATTTGCTTTATTTATCTAAGGCCCATTTATATTTCTTATTATAAACTCTCTTGTGATTTCCCTAAGGCCCATTTATCATTGTATTAGGGTTAGGGTTAGGGTTTGGTTATCTCCTATAAATACCCTTGTAATATCATTGTAGCCACCATCCTATATCTCATTCTATTCTCTTCTTCATTAATACAAACTCATTTTTCTTTTTATTTATGCAATTTTCTATTTCTTAGCAATTAGTGTTGTCTACACGATTAGATTCGGTAGAACACTATTTGTATTTTGCATTTCTTTTCATTAGTGATTGACCGTCTGATTAGATTCAGCGGTAATCCTAATTTTATTTCCTGTTGTTATTTATATTCTGCACTTTTATTTTTTGTATTTTAATCGCGTTCATAGGTTAAATTGGATTTGATTAGATTTGAATCTGATTCATAGTTTCATTGCTTTTCCATTGAAATTATGATTTGATCGTCGGTTCAGTTAGATTTGTTCTGAATCAAATTACAGTTTTAATTTTGTTTTGTTTTATTTCCAAAATCAACCTCCAAAGTTTTGTCTAACTCGCCCAAGAATAAATGGATAATAGTTTTTAATAACACCTCCCTGTGTTCGACCTGTATGCTACACACCTGTATGCTTGCAGAATTTAATTTAAAAATCGCGCTTTTCTGATTCATTAGAAAGCGACGATCAATTAATTTAATCAACAGTGTGGATTTTGTGGAAAAATTAATGGATTATTTGAAATTCTTATTTTATAGTAAAGGAAATTTGAGTAGAATGTATGATATATGCAAATCGTTTTATCGAGCTGAGAAACAAGATCTGACACTAATGAACTACACGAATTTTAAGAAATTATATGAGGAGTTCAATCCACTTCTTCCTATCAGTACTAATGTCATGATTCAGCAGCAACAACATGAAAAGTTGGCTATTATGAGCTTCTTAGGTGGTCTCCCACATGAGTTTGAATCAGCAAAGGCACAAGTATTATCTGGATCAAATGTTACTTCTTTACAAGAAGTGTTTAGTCGAATTTTAAGATCTGATAGTTCAAGCACTCAAAATTCTACTATATCAAATAATAGTGCTCTAATTAGCCAAAGAAATCAGAATGAAGTGAGTAAATCTTAAAACAGAACTATGAATCCAAATTCATGTACATATTGTAAGAAGTTTGGACACAAATAATAGAATTGCGGGAAATTGCAAGCAACTAGGTAAAGACAAAACAGTGGATCACATAATAGATGGCAGAATTTACCTAATTAAATGGTGAATGTTGCTAAGAAGAATGAAGATGGATATATCATGATCGTTGCTGAAGAGTATGCTAAATTTTCAGAGTATAAAGAAGATTTAAAGAATTCATCTAATCTAATTTCTATTGTGGCTAAATCTAATAAGTGGATAACTGGTTCTGGTGCAACCGATCATATGACAGGTAATTCACTCCTTTTTCTCAGAGTTTCAGAATAATAGTTGTACTCAAAATGTCACGTTAGCTAATGAATCATTATTAAATACTCAAGATTTGGATATGTTAATCTTACTCCACAGTTATCACTAACCTCAGCTTTACATACACCAATGTTGGTTTTTAACCTATTACCAATCAGTCAACTGACTAAAAAGTTGAATTGCTACATATCCTTTTACGCCACTCATTGTATGTTACAGAAGCTAGTGAGCAAGAAGATTATTGGTAAAGGACATGAACTTGAGGATTTATATATGTTAGACGATCTTCGATCAACTTCTGCTGCTTGTACAAGTAATATTCAAGCTCTCAAGACTCATTGTCAATTAGGTCATCCTTCTTTACCCATATTCAAGAAATTATGTCCACAATATAAGTCATTACAGTCATTAGACTGTGAATCATATCAATTTGCTAAACATCATGACTTAGTTCAAGTCCAAGAATAAATATAAGAGCTAATTCTATATTTGAACTTGTTCATTCTGATATATAGGGACCATCAGTTTGTAACGTCCCATATTTTTGTTAGTCAAATGTAACAACCCGGAAAATCAGAACCAATTTAAAATTTTTATTTTGGCAATTTTAATGAATTTTGAATATTTCAAATGATTTATTTTCAATAATAATGACTAAAAAAATTATTTTAACTGAAGTTAGAACGTATAAATTTATTTTAATTATATAACGAGCCTGAAATGGCGCGATAGTTTGAAATTTCGATTTCAAATTTCAAATGAATGTACATGATTCAAAATAAATCGGATTTCAGTAAAACCAGAAATATTTGAATCTATTTGAAAATATCTTTCCAACGAATGTGAAAAATCCAGATTTCATAACAGGAATAAAAAGTTATGTTCAGTTGAAAATTCAGAATAATTGCTATGGAATTTATATAAAATATAGCCCTTAAAAATAGCCATTTTGCAAATGACCTCCGTTTTCAATGAAAACACTTTTGTTGGACCTGGAATGTTGAATTATTGCTAGATTCCAATTTTCATAATTTTCGGAATTAATATGTGAGCATTGTGAATTTAAACGTATTTGGCAATTTCAGTTTGAATTTAATCGACTGGAAATTAATCGTTTTTCAAACGGTCTCCAAATTTGATGAAATTAGTTTTGTTAGGACCGTATCATCAAAACGTAGCTAGATTTATTTTTCGGGAATTTTCGGAGTTAGTATGTGGCCTCGGAAATTTAAAATGTACGTTAAAATCAATTTTGATCGTTATATTAACTTATGTTTTAAATTTAACGAAAACTAATCGAAATAGTCGAATTGGCTTACGAAACGTATCCTATTATGTTCGAAATGGGGATAATTAGTTAGGGGCGATAGTCGTTGGGTCTCTTTTGGAGTTCGTATGAAAAATTAACTTTTTTAGAAATTAAATATAGTAAAATAAATTTATATAACCCTCCCTTACCCCTCTTTCTCTCTTCCCGATTCAAAATCAGAAGAAGAAAAAAAAAGAACCCTAACTACCCGTCGCCCTCTATCCCGTGGCCGCTGCCGCCTCCCCTACCTCAGACCGCCTCTCTCCGAAACCCCCATCCTTCCTCTACCGCTCTCTTCTCTCCTCCTCCCTCTACCACCTCGAATCCATCCAAATCCGCTGCCAACCGCCCCTATAGACCGCCGCCACCACTGTCTGGGCCCGCCTCTGCCGCCTGCAAGGACCCCCGACCTCGCCAACCTCTCTTCCAACCACCAATGCCGAAATGCAATGAGTTTTTATATATATTTTTATTATATAAAATCTGAGATTTTTATATATAAAGTAAAGTTTAGATTTTTTTTTAGAAAAGTTTAGATTTTTAATTATGAAAATATATAATTTTTATTCATGTAAAAATAAGATTTTTTTTAATATTTATAGCAAATAAATATTGGATTTTTCTATATATGAATAGCGTATAAAATGTGATTTTTATTTTATATATAGCTTTAGTTAAAAATATAAAGATATGATTTTGAAAAATATAAAGATGAGATTTAAAAATATAAAGATGAGATTTTTAAAAATATAAAGATGAAAATTTTAAAAATATAAAGACGAGATTTTTAAAAATATAAAAATGAGATTTTTATCGTATGAATCATAATGTTTTTAGTTAGATAAAAATTCAATTTTTAGTTAAATAAAAATATAATTTTTATTATATATATATATATAGTGATATAAAAATGTGATCTTATATATACATATAGCGATATAAAAATGCTATTTTTAAATATATAAACATCATACTAAAAATGTGATTTTTACTATGAACAACATGGAAAAGATTGCGTTAGAATTTCGGGCAAATCCAAACGGTTCAGAAATTCAGAAATAGAACTGGAGGAGTGGATCCCAAAGGTGAGAACTTCTCACTCTAATTTTATTTTCCAGTTAAATATATATACTAGGATGCAGACGGTGCTTAGTAGCACCCGACACCTTTCATTGAAACCATGGATGTTTGGTTGTTGGTTTTGATTGATTAATTGGTTGAATTTGATTTGGGATGTAAATTGAATTGATTAGATTTAATATGTGTATGGCGCAAGCCAGTATTAGGCGAGAGATAAGGCTAGATCTTATTCCAGTTCTAGTATCGCGTCGTTATGCTGCCGAAATTTTCTAAAAATGTTAGAACGATAAAAATATCATTTTTATTGTATAAATGAACTGTATAAAATATTCATGTGTTGAAATAAATATTTTATCGTTAAAAATATAATTTTTAATGAGTATATGAATAAAATAAATACTCATTTACAAATCGGACGATTTGTTTATGTACACACATTTGACTGATATTGATTGGGACGATATATTTTACACATCGCCCAGTTGCACAAATAAACTCTGTGTGTATGTTGATTGAAACCCCCACACGGGTATTGGGATGATATTCGACATACACTAATTCCAATTGTTTAGTTGTATGTCGCTCGATTGGTTGAAAGACTGTTGTAAGCGTTAATTATTCATAATTAATGCTTATGCAGTTGTATAGTGCACTCTGGATGATGGTCGATTGTTTATCATTGTTGTTATATACATGTGTTGTATGAAATCCATATAAATAAAATTATATGGTAATTGACTATATCTGATTCCAATTCGGAAAGAACGAATATTTTAAATTAACGAATATTTAAAAATGACGAATAATGAATATTTTAAAATAACTAATATTTTAAAATAATATTCAGTAATGGATCAGAATATGATTTTGATGTCCGATTTGGGATGGACACGAAAATATTTAAATATATAAAGCCGTGTTGATTAGATTAACGCCATTTTGACGTGAACGATATTTATATCGATTTTATTCATTTTTATAATGAATATCGAAAAGGAAATTATTTCAAAATATGATATTTTGAAAATATTATCATTTATATAATATAATGATAACGAATATTCAATTTTGATTTAAAATTGAAAATGAAGTTAAAATCGTTTCAAAATGAATTTATAAACGATATATAAAATACGGTCTAAATGGAAAATTACGAAATATATATATTATACATACTTAATGGCCTAAATAGAACGCGCCGTGCCGCGGCCGTTCGGGAATTTCGACCATTGACTTCGAATTGAGATTACGGGAGATCCAACAGTCGGATTATCCTAAAACTAGAACCATTGGGTTCGTATCGAAAAAGCTTTCCAACGAATATAAGAGATTTGAAATCTAGTGGTTGGATTTGGAATTATGTCCAAATAAAATTTGGAAAAGGTCGTTGTAAGTGCAATTCGATGACCATTTATGGAAATCGACTGAAAAAGCCTTAACTAAATTATTAAAAATATTGATAATTTGTGTAAAATCATAATAAATGATTTGGAAAGAATTGGGATGAAAAATTCCACGTTTGTAAAGATAAAAAGATATTTTTATCAAAATGAACTAGTTATTAACTAGATTTGAATTCCAATAATTTTTAAATAAAATAAATTAGATATATGAATGGTTTTAAAATAACCAGAAATTTCCAGCGATCAAATTGGAATGAAATTGGAATGGATTTGGAATGGAAATAATCTTTGAAATATTTGGATATTGGATTCCGTGATTATACGAATATTGTTTTGGAAATATGAAAGATATATATTATATCATTATTTCCAATACGATATTTATTGGTTCTAGAATTTGATATTGAATATAAGCCGATATAATTTCTATTCAGAGCCTTGTATTTAATATCAAATTGGATTTCGGGTTTGTCGTGAATGATGTATTCATTAACACTGTTCTTAAACCCAGTTGAGAAAAGAATAAATCTTTTAACTAAGATTTAGAGAAATTTACCAATTAATTAATATTTAATCGGAATTGAATTAAGAATTGGTTTTTTGGGTTCATCGTGAACGGTGTTTTAAATAACGCTTGTTATATAACCCAATTTACAGTGAAATGTGATTTGGAATTTATAAATCTTTTTGTTAAGATTTAACGGGAATTTTCCAAAGTAAAGTTTTCCAATTTAATATATTAAAATGGAATTGAATGGATACTCCGAAGTGAACTTCTGTGGAGGAAGACTGTTAATATATATGGAATTTAAAAGGCTTTGCAGTTATTCCATTTATATTATTAGTCGGATACGGAAATTGATATCGATTATATATATATCGATCTGTTTTCCGTGAAGATTCCATAATTAATGGAATGTGATTTTGGATTTATCGTGAACTGTGTTTTAAATGACATTAGTTCTTTAACCTAGTTAAATACAGGATTACATGTCTAACATTGTATTTCGAACTGTATGGGTGATCTCTGCTAAATATATATCTGTTTGGTGGCGGAGAATTTATTCTCTTGCTTAACACCCTTCTTTAAGACGTATGAGCTTAAAGGTTATATATAGGCAAAAATCAATAGTACGGTGTAGATTATCTATGCGACATGTTTGCTTTCCCAAACATAAATAATCATTAATATTGATTTTTGGGAAGATTAAAACCAATTGGAGTTTTAATGAATCTTTAATTAGATTGAAAGATGAATATGATAATTTTAATTACCAAATTTGGGAAATGATCGAGAGTGGAGTATCACCAATTTTGCTCCAAGCGATAGTTAAATCTTTAATTAGATTTAAATGGGAAATGGTAATTAAATTTACCGATAACACCGTGTGTTAGATATGGAGTACAACCAATTTTGCTCCATGGGACGAATAGATTGGGATTGGAA
Organism: Allium sativum; assembly: GCA_030737875.1. Lineage (NCBI taxonomy): Eukaryota > Viridiplantae > Streptophyta > Magnoliopsida > Asparagales > Amaryllidaceae > Allium > Allium sativum. The sequence continues at coordinate 331,799,264 of CM060926.1, forward strand.
AATATAATAAATGCTTTCTTCGGTAAGGTTCGCTAATCCCGACTAGTTTGGATAATCCTTAATTTGGTTTGAATTAATATCCAAAGGAAGATTAAAGAATAAATTTAAAAAATTTATCTTTGATAAAATTAATTGGAACCTTTCCCAAAGTATAAGAATATTTGAATAAAAGAATATTCTGAATTGGAATGAGGCGTATGTTGTGTTTTATAGCACTTGTTTATTATATATGCGAGTTATCGGAAAGGCCGGGTATACCCATTATGAATAACTAATTCGACGATAAGTCGGTGGTTAAAGACCGGAGGTAGGGGTGGCAATTAGACCCGACCCGATGGACCCAGACCCGACCCGGCGGGTCTCGGTTCTAGGCGGGTCGGGTTTTGTCGGGTCTAAACAATACATTTCAAAAATCTGGACCCGACCCGACCCGAGCTTCGGTTCGGGTCGGGTCGGGTTAAAGCTCGGGTCGGGTCGGGTCGGTTCGGGTCCGATTGAATAATAACACTAAAAATACATATATTTCAGTGTTTTTAGGTCGGGTCTTTCGGGTTCGGGTCTATGCGGGTCGGGTTTGATCGGGTCTTGATGGTATTTTTCATCACCTAGACCCGACCCGAGACCCATCGGGTTCGGTTCGGGTTCGGGTCTTTTTGGATCGGTTCGGTTCGGGTTTTCGGTTTTCGGTTCTAATTGCCAGCCCTAACCGGAGGTCTTCACATCGTTTGGATGATTACTGATGTCTTGATTGGGCGGTACACCCAAGACAAGGTAATAAGCGGTGGTCGTCCAGACGTACTTGGAGATCGATTGGATATGTGAGGACCTCTCTCTTGTATTGGATATATGGGACGAGGAATAAGGTGCTTTCGGTTTCGTTCAGACCCAGAATGAACTTGTAAATAGATGTATGTCTGACATTGGATATTATTCTGTGTTGATTGATCTGTATTAAATATATATCTGTTTGGTGGCGGGGAATTTATTCTCTTGCTTAACACCCTTCTCTGAGACGTACGAGCTCAAAGGTTATATATCGATAGACATCAATCGCATGGCGTGAATTGCCTGTGTGGCATGCTGAGATGCAAATGATCAAAGCTTCTGTTGAAAAGCAGAGTCTTGTGGTTGATGATCAAAGCACGACCTTAAAGGGTATAACTTTGTGTATAGCATTAATTCGCGAGTCTCACACCTCGGTATGAGTCAAAAATGGGATCGGACCGTTGGGAGAATATGACGTTTCTTTCTAGCTGTGGGTGGTGTCATGGTATGGAGCCCAAACATTTATATTTTTTTGCCTATGTGGATGATGGATAGTGAGGCGCCTCGGATATATTGGTTACTATGAAGCCGATGGATATAGGTCCGATAGGACCGGGAAACGTGTGTTCTGGAATAACTAATCCTCAAATGTAAGGGAGGACCGGCCCAACCGATCCAAGGGTTCACTACGGGGGATCTTGAGGCATTTGCTAGAGTGTCTTGAATGGGAGAGGAGTCATCCCTTTCCCCGACTCATGACAGAAATCCAATTTCCAATACTTGACATTTAGGTTTTGATTGTAAACCTATATGGCGACATAGTAGCATGGGATACTATGCTGTCTATGATTGATACATTTATATTTGAAGCCGTTTGATACACTATGCACTTATAGTAATATCAAAATGATTTGTTCTAAACGTATCAAGCATGTTTGGCTATTGTAAGGTAAAACTCTATCTTCCAGCTTGCGTTGCATTGTGTGATGGGACCTGAGTCTTATAATAGCTTCATTTTTCCAAAAAGCATTGCGCTATTTGTTTTATGCACTGGTATTCTTGGGAGGAAACTCGTTCGTGTTATATGGCGTGGTCCCTTGATTTACTTTATTTCTAAAGCAAAGTTTTAAATAACTGTTTTAGTTCTCACACCAGTCACATGACTGACATGGAGTTTATTGTTTTAATCTAAACTCTGGGTGCCCCTATTTTCCACACGGGCAGCTAGTAGTTGGGTTTTTGCAGATATTATATTCACAGGATCCTGATTTACAACTGGAACTATACTCGGAAAGCTCTGTATCCGTGTCTTTCTTTCAGTTATGTTATGTTTTATTTTTCCGCTACTTTGTAAATTGAATCTTTGATATTTGGCAAACGTATATTATTTATTCATACTATGTATATTCTTGTACTCTGGTGTAATTGCTGTAATAAGCAATAAAATGTTCTTCTGTTTGAGTTCTGATTTGTCGTGTTCTCAACTCAATCCGGGCTTTCCCGTAAGGGCGAGTTTGGGTCATTTCAGTTGGTATCAAAGATATTTAATATAATTCATTATTTTGGTATTATAAATGGATTTATAATATATGATTCGTTTATATAATGAAGTTCGAACATATAATTTCTATATAATTATAAAACGAGCTCAAAACGACGCGGTAGTTCGTAATTTATGATTTGAACTTCAACCGAAAATACATAATCCATTTTTAAATTGGAATTCTGTGAAACAAGAAACATTTGAATCGATTTGATTATAATTTTCTAATGAAAGAGAAATGTGGAGATTTCAGCTTGCAGATTGTGAGTTATGTTCAATTCAAATTTTCAAATAGTCGCTATGGAATTCGATATTAAACAATAATGTTTATTAATGAAAATATAATGGTCTTATATGTATAATTTGAATATCGTTAACCCGAAATCTTAGCTATTGAGTTTAAAATGTATATTGGGTTATTTTGAAGCTCTATGATATTCTAGTTGGAGATTTATGATAATAATAATTTATTATTTTTTAAATTAGATTGTTTTTTATTTAATTTTATATTTTATCAATATTATATGGGCTTTAAAAATAGTTGTTTTCCAAACGACCTCCGTTTTCAACGAAACGAGTTTTATTTGAATACGTATCAACAATTATTGCTAGATTTTTAGTTTGGAGCCAATGAGAGTTATTTTATTTGTGTTTGCAATTTAAAGATGAACCGATAATTTAAAAATAACATTGTTGTGCAAACGGAGTCGGTTTTCGACCAAACAAGTTCCATTGGATTCAAACGTTAAGATGTAGTGGCATGTTAATTTTTATTGTGTTTGGAGTCCGTGTATGTCGGTGTAAATTTAACCGTCAGCGTTAAATTAGTGGTACCTTATAAAATGAAATATATATATATATATATATCTTCTTAACCCCTAAGCAGTGTACTGATCTAAAGCAAACTTACAACGCGTACCCTAACATTTCCATTCACCCTTATTTGTCAATTCGAATGCTGTCATTTCAAATTTATTTCAGCATGCTACCTTTGAAAATTTTCCCCTACCCTATGTAAATACGTTGCCCATTTCTTCTTGGTTAAGGCTTAACGAAACTTTGTCAAAACCTGTTCTACCGTCCTAATGAGAGGTGACAATTCACACAGACCGTATGAAACAAAAACATGGCAAAGCCAAAATCAGCAGCTACCCTATCTAGAAAATGAAAACTCTGCTTGTTGCCTACCCCAAAGCAGCTACTGTTTCTTTTCTATTTAATTTATGCACATGTAGCGCTGAATGGTTTTTCAAGCTAGCAACTCATGAAATGAAAACTTCAAAGCAAAGCAATACCGGGCACAACTACTCTACTACATTCCTCTACATGTTGTAACTTCGTTGTCGCTGGATTGTTTTCATCCATCGTGCAGACCTTACTTACGCAGTCCTATGGAGCTCCTAAATCACATGGCTACATTGTCCTCGTCGAAACGACTTGGTGACTATCTTAAGTCTTTTTCCCTCTATATCTAGCAGTTTGATCCACCTTTTATTCCTAGCACACAAATACAAGCCATTATTTCCCTTCCTCATCAAAGAAATAAAATGAGAGAAAACTAGTTAAAGCAAAAAGAAGAATACGTAAAGGAAAAAAGAACGGAGTGGCACAACAGAAGCATGGTGGGCCCATAACCCACAAGTCCGAGGATCGAAACCTCGCTCTGATACCAATTGAAATGACATGAACTTCCCCGGTCTCCGAAGAGAAGAGAAAGAACGGATTGAGTTGAGAATACAAAAAATCAGAACACAAACAGAAGAACATTTCATTGCTTATTACAACAATTTCATCAGAGTACGAGAGTATACAGAGTATGAACAAATAATATACATTCGATAAATATCAGAGATTTACAGATTACAATGCAGTGGAAAATAATATAAAACACAACTGAAAGAGATAATGGATATAGAGCTTTCCGGATATCATTCCTGCTGTAAACCAGGATCCTATGAATATAAATCTGCAAAACCCAACTACTAGCTGGCCGTGTGGAAAATATGGGCACCCAGAGTTTAGGTTAAAACAATAAACTCCAGGTCAGTCATGTGACTGGTGTGAGAATTAAAACAGTTATTAATCTTTATTTTTTAAAGTTAGGTGAATCAAGGGACCACGCCGTATAACACGGAACGGATTTCCTCCCAAGAATATCGGTAGATAAAACAGACAGCGCAATTCTAAATAGAAAAATGAATCTATTATAAGACCCAGGTCCCATCACACAATGCAACGCAAGCCGGAGGATAGGGTTTTACCTTATAATAGCAAAATAATGCTTGATATGCGAAATTTAATCTTTTATTATTGCTATAAGTGAAGAAATCAACTTCATATATAAATGTATCAATCATAGATGACATAGTGCCCCATACCACTATGTCGCCATACTAGTTCTACAATTAAAACCGAAATGTCATGCATTGGAAGTTGGATTTCCATCTGTGAACCAAGGCAATGGGATCATCCTGTGCTAATTCGAGACAATCTAGCCACCCATGTCTTAGGTCTCAGTCGCAACTGAACCTTGGATCTTCAGGGCCGGTCCTTTCTTACGTTTGAGGATTAGTAATTCCTGAACAATGTGTTTCCCCGCCCTATGGGGCGTAAATGAGCCAGATGACTCAATATCCATTGGCTCCGTAGTAACCGATATATCTGAGGTGCCTCGCAATCCAACGACCACATAAGTAAAAATGACTGGACTCCATACCATGACACCACTCTTAGATAGAAAGAAATGCATGTCCTCCGTGCAGTCCCCTCCCGTTTTTGGTTCACACCGGGGTGTGAGGTTTGCGAATTAACGCTATACACAAAACTATGATATATTAAAGCCATGCTTTGATCATCAACCACAAGACTCTGGTTTTAACAGAAGCCTTGATCATTTGCATCTCAGCATGCCACATGGGCAATTCACGCCATGAGACTGATGTCTATTGATATATAAACTCTGAGCTCCTACGTCCCAGAGAAGGGTGTTAATCAAGTAAATAAATTCTTCGCCACCAAACATATATATATTTAATAGAGATCAGTCAACACAAAATAAAATCCAATGTCAGACACACATCCATTTACAATTTCGTTCTAGGTCTAAATGAAACCGGAGGCACCTTATTCGTCGTCCCATGCCCAATACAGTAGAGAGGTCCTTGCATATCCGTCGATCTCCAATTATGTCTGGACGATCACCACTTATTACCTCGTCTTGGGTGTACAACCCAATCAAGACATCAATAATCATCCAAATGATGTGAAGACCTCCGGTCTTCAACCACCGTCTTCCTCGTCGACATATCGTCGAATTAGTTATTCAGAATGGGATAAACTCGGTCTTCCTGAATAACTCGTGTATCTTATAAACAAGTGCTATAAAAACACAACATACGCCTCATTCCAATCCAGAATATTCCTTTATTCAAATATTCTTATACTCTGGGAAAGGTTCCTATTAATTTTATTAAAGATAAATTCTTTAAATTTATTCTTTAATCTTCCTTTGGATATCAATTCAAACCATATTAAGGTTTTCCAAACTAGTCGGGATTAGCGCACCTTACAAAGTAATCATTTGTTTAATTTCCCAGTCCCAACCTATTCATCCCATGGAGCAAAACTGGTCATACTTCATATCTAGCACCACAGTGTTATCGGTAAATTTAATTACCATTTCACGTTCAAATCTAATTAAAGATTTAACTATCGCTAGGAGCAAAACTGGTGATACTCCATTCTCGATCATTTCCCAAATTTGATAATTTAAATTATCAATTCCCATTTCAATCTAATTAAAGATACATTAAAACTCCACTTAGTTTTAATCTTCCCAAAAATCAGTATTAATGATTATTTAACTTTGGAAAATCAAACATGCCGCATCGAAAATCGACACCGTACTATTGATTTCTGTCGGTATATAACCTCTAAGATCGTACGTCTCAGAGAAGGGTGTTAAGCAAGAGAATAAATTCTCCACTACCAAACAGATATATATTTAGCAGAGATCGACCATACAGTTTGAAATACAATGTTAGACATATAATCATGTCTTTAGCTGGGTTAAAGAACTAGTGTCATTTAAAGCACAGTTCACAATAAACGCAAATCACATTCCATTAATTATGGAATCTTCACGGAAAACAGATTAGTATCTATAATTGATGTCAATTTCCGTATCTGACTAATAATATAAATGGAATAATGACAAAGCCTTTTAAATTCCATATATATTAACAGTCTTCCTCCACAGAAGCTCATTTCGATTATTGTCCAATCGAATTCCATTCAGTTCCAATTTAATATATTAAATTGGAAAACTTTCTTTGGAAAACTCCCCTAAATCTTAATTAAAAGATTATATAGATTCCAAATCATATTTCACTGTTAATCGGGTTAAAGAACGAATGTCGTTAAAAACATAGTTCACGATAAACCCGATTCACATTCCATTTTATTCCAATTACCAAATGTAACTGGAAACTCTAATAATCTTAATTAAAAGATTTATTCTTTTCAAATGGGGTTTAAGAACAGTTTTACTGAAAATACATTCACGACAAACCCAAAATCCCATTTGATATTAAATACAAGGCTCTGAATAGAAATTATATCGGCTTATATTCAATATCAAATTCTGAAACCAACAAATATCGTATTGGAAACAACGATATAAATATATCTTCCAAATTTCCATAACAATATCCGTATAATCACGGAATCCAAGATTGAAATATTCCAAAGATTATTTCCATTCCAAATCCATTCCAATTTGTTCGTTGGAAATTTCTGGTTATTTTTAAATCCATTTCAAATCCAATTTATTTATTTAAAAATATTGGATTATATATCTAGTTCATAATTAGTTCATTTTTATAAAAATATATTTTTTTCTTTTCAAATATGGAATTTTTCATCCCAATTCTTTCCAAATCATTTATTAATATTTTACGCAAATTATTAATATTTTTAATAATTTTACTAAGGCCCTTTTAGTCGATTTCCATAAACGGTCATCGAACTGCACTTACAGCGACCTTTTCCAAATTTGATTTGGACATAATTCCAAATCCAACCATTAGATTTCGAATCTCTTGTATTTGTTGGAAAGCTCTTTTCGATACAAACCCAACGGTTCTGATTTTAGGAGAATCAGACGGTCGGATCTCCCGTAATATCAATTCGAAGTCAATAGTCGAAATTCGCGAACGGCCGCGGCACGGCGCGTTCTATTTAGGCCATTATATTATATATATAACATATATAATATATATTTCGTCGATTTCCATTTAAAACGTATTTTATAAATCGTTTATAAATTCGTTTTAAAATGATTCTAACTTCATTTCAAATTTCAAATCAAATTTGAGTATTCCTTAATAAATTCGTTTTAAATTCCTTTTAAAACGATTTCAATTTCATTTCAAATTCCAAATCAAATTTGAATATTCTTTAATAAATTAGTTTTAAATTCATTTTAAAACGATTTCAATTTCATTTCAAATTTCAAATCAAATTTGAATATTCCTTATCATTATAATATTAAAATGATAATATTTTCAAAATATCTAACTTTGAAATAATTTCCTTTTCGATATTCATTATAAAAATGAATAAAATCGATATAAATATTTTTCGTATCAAAATGGCGTATATCTAATCAACACGGCTTCAGATTTTTAAATATTTTCATGTCCATCAAAAATCGGACATCAAAATCACATTTTGATTATTTTTTGAATATTATTTTAAAATATTCCTTATTTGTGAATTAGAATCAGACCCAATCAATTACCATATAATTTTGTTTATATGGATTTCATACAACACATATATACATCAACAATGATAAACAATCAACCATCAGCCAGAGTGAACTATACAACTGCATAAGCATTAAATATAAATAATTAACGCTTACAACAGTCTGTCAACCCATCGATTGACATACAACTAAACAATTGGGATTAGTGTACATCAAATATCATCCCAATACCCGTGTGGGGGTTTCAAACAACAAACAATGATTATTATTTGTGTAGTTGGGTGATGTGTAAAATATATCGTCCCAATCCATATCAGTTAAATGTGTGTACATACACAAATCGTCCGATTTGTAAATGAATATTTATTTTATTTATATACACGTAAAAAATTATTTTTTTAACTATAAATTTTTTATTTCAACTCATGAATATTTTATACAGTTCATTTATACAATAAAAATGATATTTTTATTGTTCTAACATTTGTATAAAATTTCGGCGGCATAACGGCGCGATACTAGAACCAAATTCTAATCCAATCATTTCACTTCCTAAACCAAATTCAAACAAATAAACCAATCAACCAAACAACCAAACGGATATGGTTTCAAACAAAGGTGTCAGGTGATTCTAAGCACCGTCTGCATCCTAGTATATATATTTAACTAGAAAATAAATTAAAGTGAGATGTTCTCACATTTTGGATCCACTACTCCATTCTTTGATTGCCGATCTATATCGCATACCTACGTTAAAAATCATATTTTAACCAATTAATAATTATTCTTCGTATGAGCATTTTATAAATAATGCATATACGATAAAAATCATATTTTATCCTTCTAAAAAGATTTTATTCCTACGATACAAATCTCATTTTTATCTAACTAAAAATAATATCATTCATACGATAAAAATCATATTTTTCCTTTCAAAGAAAATTTCATTTTCTTCATTTCAAAGAAAATTCTTATTTTTCATTCAAAGAGATTCTTATTTTCATAATCAAAGAAAATTAATATTTCATAACAATGAAATTCTAATTTTCGTAATTAAAGAAAATTAATATTTTCATAAAAAGAAATTCTAATTTTCATAATTCAAAGAAATGTTATTTTTCAATCAAAGAATTCTAATTTCTTATTTCAAAGAAAATCTATTTTTTTTCTAATCAATGAAAATCATATTTTCTTAATTAAAAATCTCATATTTTGTTAATTAAAAATCAAATCTTTTCTTGATTAAAAATCAAATCTTTTGTTTATTAAATATCAAATCTTTTGTTAAAAAAGAAATCAAATCTTTTGTTAATTAAAAAATCAAATCTTTTTAGTATGAAAAATCAATTCTTTTTACTATGAAAAATCTATTCTTTTTACTAATAAAAATCTCTTCTTTTCTATAAATATAAATCTATTCTTTTCTATACATAAAAATCTATTCTTTTTATTTTCAATGCTTTTTATAAATTAAAACTGATTCTAAAAATACTGTTTTTTTATATAGTAGAAGGGAATAATCACCTTTCTTCTTGTAAAATTGGATCTTCGTTGGAAGGGGGGCACTGATCGACCTAAGGTGGCGCTAGTTTGCGGGGGTCGACGTTGCGGATCCGAAGGAGGAGTCTAACTAAGGCAGGAGGGACGCGCATCCTATGGTGGTGCTAGGGCTTTGGCGATGGCGTAGGGTTCGAGCAGGTGGTGCGCACGACACTAGAGGAGCAAGGTTTGGGTAGTGGAGGGCGGAGCGGAGGATCGGTGATGGGTGGAGTGATGTAGGCGGTGGAGTGGCTGAAGTGATACAACCATTTTTTTTCTTCCCGCCCGGAAGATTTAGAGAAGATCGATCTGCTTCTCTTTTTTGTAAAAGTGCAGCAGAAATATCTGATAGGAGAATCAGGTGTTTAAGTTAGTGTATATATATATATATAATTTTTATTCGAGAAAACAGGGTTTTCCTTCCGAACTCTAAATCAAACCCAACGACTTTCGCCACCAGATAAATACCCCCATTCCGGACATAATGGAATTTGTTTCATAAGCCAATTCGACTGTTTCGATCAGTTTTCGTCAAAATTAAAATATAAATCATTATATTTTAAATTCAAACGCACATTTTAATTTACTGGGGCCACATACTGACTCCAAAAATTCCAAAAAAATAAATCTAGCTATGTTTTGACGATACGGTCCTAACAAAACTAATTTCGTCGAATTTGAAGACCGTTCGAAAAACGGTCATTTTTCAATCGATTAAATTCAAACTGAATTGGTCAAACACGTTTAAATTCACCACGCTTACATATTGATTCTAAAAATTATGAAAAATGGAATCTAGCAATAATTTGACATTCCATATTCAACAAAAGTGGTCGCGTTGAAAACAGAGGTCGTTTGCAAAATCGCTATTTTTAAGGGCTATATATTATATAAATTCCATAGCGACTATTCTGAATTTTCAACTGGACATAACTTTTTATTCCTGTTTTGAAATCTAGATTTTTCACATTTGTTGGAAAGATATTTTCAAACAGATTCAAATATTTCTGGTTTTACTGAAATCCAGTTTATTTTGAATCCTGTACATTCAATTGAAATTTGAAATCAAATTTTCAAACTATCGCGCCATTTCCAATTCCTTTTATAATTAAAATAAATATTTATATTCTAACTTCGATTTAAATAAATTTATACATTCTAATTCTATTCAAAATAAATTTCTAGTCGTTATTATTTAAAATAAATCATTTAAAATATTTAAAATTCATTAAAATTGCCAGAATAAAAAATTTAAATTGCTTCCGATCTTCCGGGTTGTTACAATCTCCCTTACTTAAAATCTTTTCGTCCTCGAAAAGGAACGGAGCTGAAAGTTGTTTAACTAACCAACTCAACTTTCAGTTTGGCTTTCATTCTTTCACTTTTCAATTCTAAAAAAATTCAAATTTTTCAAAAATTTGGCTAATACCCTAAATTTTCGAAAAATTTCGCCATAACCTCCTTTGTACGGGGAGACATTTAAAACCGCAACGCATGGCCCTCATCATCCAAAAAGAAAAAGAAAAAGCCAAGCGGCTGGCCAATCAGCTCATAAAATCATCCAAACCCAACAAATTAGTAAACATGTACCTATTTGTCGGGCATACAATTTTATTCCTCTTCTTAGCTTCCCTGCTATGACCTGTTCAATGTACATACATGTATATGCATGCAATTTCCAAATAATTTCAATTCAGTTCAATATTTGATTCAATTTTCTTAATGGTTCAAAATTTTAATTAATCAAATAACACAATCAGAAATCAATTAGTTGATTATCGTTTCAAACACATAGCTTTTATATATATACAAAAATTATATTTTTGATGCCAATTCACAACAAATAACCCTATCTAGTTTTGGTTCTCACACCAGCTAATTGGAAATATATAGAAATCCCACTTTCGAAACTTGAACATAAATAGTGATAATGCGGTCACATTACCAGAAATATCTCCGTGTGACTAGAATGTGATTCTACATCTATCCAGTATATTAGAACTTCAAATATACGTTTGTAAGGTGTGTATGCAAAATCTTCATATACTCGATTGTCCAAATTCAATATGAAATAAATATTCAAATACATATAAAATGGTTTAATTTTCAAAACAAAATTTGTTTTCATTTTTATTTTAAAAACTCTACTCTTCACACTTGTTCTAGGATACTACTGATCCTATCTCTAACGAGTCATTCTCATTGGATGTTACTAAACCAATCTCTGATGAATTCTTTCGTTTGGTTCTAACATGTCTTGTTCTCGAGCCCTGTAATCCAAAGCTCTGATACCACGTGTAACGACGCGAACTACCCCGGTCTCCGAAGAGAAGAGAAAGAACGGGCTGTTTGAGAAAATGACCAATCGGAACACAAACAGAAGAACATTTCATTGCTTATTACAACAATTTACATCAGAATACAAGAACATACAGAGTATGAATAAACATTATACATCAGAAAAATATCAGGGATTTAAATTACAATGCAGCGGAAAAATAATACATAACACAACTGAAACAAATACACAAATACAGAGCTTTTCGTATATATCACCAGTTGTAAACCAGGTTCCTATAAGAATAAATCTGTAAACCCAAAACTACTAGCTGCCCGTGTGGGAAATAGGGGCACCCATAGTTTAGGTTAAAACAATAAACTCCAGGTCAGTCACGTGACTGGTGTGAGAACTAAAACAGTTATTTTAAAATTTTACTTTAAAATCAGATATATCAAGGGACCACGCCGTATAACATAGAACGGGTTTCCTTCCAAGAATACCAGTGCATATAACAAAACAACGCAATGCTTTTTGAAAAAATGAAGCTATTATAAGACTCAGGTCCCATCACACAATGCAACACATGCCGGAGGATAGACTTTTACCTTATAATAGCCAAACATGTTTGGTACGTTTAAAACAAATCATTTTGATACTATTATAGTTTAAAGTGTATGAAAACAACTTCAAATATAAATGTATCAATCATAGACGACATAGTGCCCCATCCCACTATGTCGCCATACTAGGTCTACAATTGAAACTTAAATGTCACATATTGGAAGATGGATTTCCATCTGTGAACCAAGGCAAAGGAATAGTCTGGAGCTAATTCGAGACAATCAAGCCTACCATGTCTCAGGTCTCAGCCGCAAGTGCACCTTGGATCTTCAGGGCCAGTCCTCTCTTACGTTTGAGGATTAGTAATTCCTGAACAATGTGTTTCCCCGCCCTATGGGGCGTAAATGAGCCAGATGACTCAATATCTATTGGCTCCGTAGTAACCGATATATCCGAGGCGCCTCGCAATCCAACAACCACATAAGTAAAAATTTCTGGGCTTCATACCATGACACCACTCCTAGCTAGAAAGAAACGCATGTCCTCCCTGCAATCCTCTCCCGTTTCTAGTTCACACTGGGGGTGTGAGTCTCACGAATTAACACTATACACAAATATATGCTATATTAAAGTTGTGCTTTGATCATCAACCACAAGACTCTGCTTTTCAACAAAAGCCTTGATCATTTGCATCTCAGGATGCCACACAGGCAATTCACGCCATGCGACTGACGTGTATCGATATATAACCTCTTAGCTTGTACGTCTCAGAGAAGGGTGTTAAGCAAGAGAATAAATTCTCCGCCACCAAACAGATATATATTTAATAGAGATCAATCAACACAGAATAAAATCCAATGTCAGACATACATCCATTTACAAGTTCGTTCTGGGTCTGAACGAAACTGGAGGCACCGTATTCCTCATCCCATGTCAAATACAGGAGAGAGGTCCTCGCATATCCGTAGATCCCCAAGTACATCTGGACGATCACCACTTGTTACCTCGTCTTGGGTGTACAGCCCAATCAATACATCAATAATCATCCAAACGATGTGAAGACCTTCGGTATTCAACCACCGTCTTCCTCATTGACATATTGTCTAATCAGTTATTCAGAATTGGATAAACCAGGTCTTCCTTAATAACTTGCGTATCTTATAAACAAGTGCTATGAAAATACAACATACGCCTCATTCCAATCCAGAATATTCCTTTATTCATATATTCTTATACTTTAGGAAAGGTTCCCATTAATTTTATCAAAGATAAAAATTTTAAATTTATTCTTTAATCTTCCTTTGAATATCAATTCAAACCATATTAAGGTTTTCCAAACTAGTCGGGATTAGCGCACCTTACCCAAGTAATCATTTGTTTAATTTCCCAATCCCGACCTATTTATCCCATAGAGCAAAACTGGTCATTCTCCATATCTAACACCACGGTGTTATCGGTAAATTTAATTACCATTTCATGTTCAAATCAATTCAAAAATTTAACTATCGCTAGGAGCAAAACTGGTGATACTCCATTCTCGATCATTTCCCGAATTTGATAATTTAAATGATCAATTCCCATTTTAGTCTAATCAAAGATTCATTAAAACTCCACTAGTTTTAGTCTTCCCAAAAATCAATATTAATGATTATTTAACTTTGGGAAATCAAACATGCCGCATCGACAATCGACACCGTACTATTGATTTCTGCTGATATATAACCTCTAAGCTCGTAAGTCGCAAAGAAGGGTGTTAAGCAAGAGAATGAATTCTCCGCCACCAAACAAATATATATTTAGAAGAGTTCAACCATACAGTTCGAAATACAATGTTAGACATGTAATCATGTCTTTAACTGGGTTAAAGAACTAATGTCATTTTAAACACAGTTCACAATAAACCCAAATCACATTCCGTTAATTATGGAATCTTCACGAAAAATAGATCAATATATATAATCGATATAAATTTCCATATCTGAATAATAATATAAATGGAATAACGACAAAGCCTTTTATATTCCATAAATATTAACAGTCTTCCTCCATAGAAGCTCATTTCGATTATTATCAAATCGAATTTCATTCAATTCCAATTTAATATATTAAATTGGAAAACTTTCTTTGGAAAATTCCCCTAAATCTTAATTAAAAGATTATATAGATTCCAAATCATATTTCACTGTTAATCGGGTTAAAGAACGAATTTCGTTAAAAATACAGTTCAGGATAAACCCAATTCACTTTCCATTTTATTCCAATTACCAAATGTAACTGGAAACTCTAATAGTCTTAGTTAAAAGATTTATTCTTTTCAAATGGGGTTTAAGAACAGTGTTACTGAAAACACCATTCATGACAAACCCATAATCCCATTTGATATTAAATACAAGGCTCTGAATAGAAATTATATCAGCTTCTATTTAATATCAAATTCTGAAACCAACAAATATCGTATTGGAAATAATAATATAAATATATCTTCAAAATTTCCGTAACAATATCCGTATAATCACGGAATCAAAGATCGAAATATTCCGAAGATTATTTCCATTCCAAATCCATTCGAATTTTTTCGTTGGAAATTTCTGGTTACTTTTAAAACCATTTCAAATCCAATTTATTTATTTATAAATATTGGATTATAAATCTAGTTCATAACTAGTTCATTTTGATTAAAATATATTTTTATCTTTTCGAATATGGAATTTTTCATCCCAATTCTTTCCAAATCATTTATTATGATTTTACACAAATTATTAATATTTTTAATAATTTTATTAAGGCACTTTCAATCGATTTCCATAAAACGATCATCGAACTGCACTTACATCGACCTTTTCCAAATTTGATTTGGACATAATTCCAAATCCAACTGTTAGATTTCAAATCTCTTGTACTCTTGGAAAGCTCTTTTCGATATGAACCCAACGGTTCCCATTTTAGGAGAATCCGACAGTCGGATCTCCCGTAATATCAATTCGAAGTCAATGGTCGAAATACGCGAACGGCCGAAGCGCGGCGTGTTCTATTCAGGCCATCATATTATATATATAATATATATTTCATCGATTTCCATTTAAAACGTATTTTATAAATCGTTTATAAATTCATTTTAAAACGATTCTAACTTCTTTTCAAATTTCAAATTAAATTTGAATATTCCTTAATAAATTCATTTTAAAACAATTTCAATTCCATTTCAAATCAAATTTGAATATTCCTTAATAAATTCGTTTTAAATTCATTTTAAAACGATTTCATGTTCATTTCAAATCAAATTTGAATATTCCTTATCATTATAATATTAAAATGATAATATTTTCAAAATAACTAATTTTGAAATAATTTCCTTTTAGATATTCATTATAAAAATGAATAAAATCGATATAAATATTGTTCGCGTAACATATATCTAATCAACACGACTTCATATTTTAAAATATTTTCCTGTCCATCCAAAATTGGACATCAAAATACATTTTGATTCTTTTCTGAATATTATTTTAAAATATTAGTTATTTTAAAATATTCCTTATTTCTGAATTGGAATCAGACCCAATCAATTACCATATAATTTTATTTATATGGATTTCATACAACACATGTATATATCAACAATGATAAACAGCCAACCATCAGCCAGAGTGAACTATACAACTGCATAAGCATTAAATACAAATAATTAACGCTTACAACAGTCTGTCAACCCATCGATTGACATACAACTAAATAATTGGGATTACTGTACGTCAAATATCATCCCAATACCCGTGTGGGGGTTTCAAACAACAAACAATGATTATTATTTGTGTAGTTGGGCGATGTGTAAAATATTTCGTCCCAATCCATATCAGTTAAATGTGTGTACATAAACAAATCGTCCGATTTGTAAATGAATATTTATTTTATTCATATACACGTTAAAAATTATATTTTTAACTATAAAATATTTATTTCAACTCATGAATATTTTATACAGTTCATTTATACAATAAAAATGATATTTTTATTGTTTTAATATTTTTAGAAAATTTCAGCAGCATAACGGCGCGATACTAGAACCAAAATAAGGTCTAGTCTTAACCCTTGCCTAATAATGGCTCGCGCCATATACAAACCAAATTCAAATCCATTCATTTCACTTCCCAAACTAAATTCAAACAAATAAACCAATTAACCAAACAACCAAACAAACATGGTTTCAAACAAAGGTGTCGGGTGCTTCTAAGCACCGTTTGCGTCCTAGTATATATATTTAACTAGAAAATAAATTAAAGTGAAAAGTTCTCACCTTTGTGATCCACTCCTCCATTCTTTGATTGTCGATCTATATCGCATATCTACGTTAAAAATCATATTTTTAACCCATTAATAATTATTCTTTGTATGACCATTTTATAAATAACGCATATACGATAAAAATCATATGCTTATCCTTCTAAAAAGATTTTATTCCTACGACACAAATCTTGTTTTTATCTAACTAAAAATAATATGATTCATACGATAAAAATCATATTTTTCATTTCAAAGAAAAATTCATTTTCTTCATTTCAAAGAAAATTCTTACTTTTCATTCAAAGAGATTCTTATTTTCATAATCAAAGAAAATTAATATTTTCATAACAAAGAAATTTTAATTTTCATAATTAAAGAAAATTAATATTTTCATAATAAAGAAATTCTAATTTTCATAATTCAAAGAAATGTTATTTTTCAATCAAAGAATTCTAATTTCTTATTTCAAAGAAAATCTATTTTTTTCTAATTAATGAAAATCATATTTTCTTAATTAAAAATCTCATCTTTTGTTAATTAAAAATCAAATCTTTTGTTAATTAAAAATAAAATCTTTTGTTTATTAAAAATCAAATCTTTTGTTAATAAAAAAAATAAAATCTTTTGTTAATTAAAAAATCAAATCTTTTAACTATGAAAAATCTATTCTTTTTACTATGAAAATTCTATTCTTTTTACTAATAAAAATCTCTTCTTTTCTGTAAATAAAAATATATTCTTTTCTATAAATAAAAATCTATTCTTTTTATTTCCAATGCTTTTTATAAATTAAACTTGATTCTAAAAACACTATTTTTTTATATAGTAAAAAGGAATTATCACCTTTCTTCTTGTAAAATTGGATCTTCGTTGGAGGGTGGCACTGATTGGCATGAGGTGGTGTTGGTTTGCGGGGTTCGACGCTGCGGATCCGAAGGAGGCGTCTAACTAAGGCAAGAGGGACGCGCATCCTCTGGTGGTGCTAGGGCTTTGGCGGCGGCGTAGGGTTCAAGCAGGTGGTGCGCGCGATACCGGAGGAGCTCGGTTTGGGCAGTGGAGGGCGGAGTGGAGGATCGGTGATGGGTGGAGCGATGTAGGTGGTGGAGTGGCTGAAGTGATTCAGCCATCCCCCCCTCCCCCGATCGATTTGGAGAAGATCGATCTGCTTTCCATTCTTTTTATAAAAAGTGTAGCGGAAATATCTGATAGGAGAACTAGGTGTTTAAGTTAATATATATATATATATTATTCGAGAAAATAGGGTTTTCCTTCCGACCTCTAAATCAAACCCAATGACTTTCGCCACTAGCTAAATACCCTCATTCCAGACACAATGGAATATGTTTCGTAAGCCAATTCAACTGTTTCAATCAGTTTTCGTCAAAATTAAAATATAAATCATTTTATTTTAAATTCAAATGCACATTTTAATTAACTAGGGCCACATACTAACTCCAAAAATTCCAGAAAAATTAATCTAGCTATGTTTTGATGATATGGTCCTAACAAAACTTATTACGTCGAATTTGGAGACCGTTTGAAAAACGGTCATTTTCCAGTCGATTAAATTCAAACTAAATTGACCAAACACATTTAAATTCACCACGCTTACACATTGATTCCAAAAATTATGAAAATTGGAATCTAGCAATAATTTGACATTCTGGATTCAATTAAAGTGGTTTCGTCGAAAACGGAGGTCATTTGCCAAATTGCTATTTTTTAGGGCTATATATTATATAAATTCGATAGCGATTATTCTGAATTTTCAACTGGACATAACCTTTTATTCCCGTCACGAAATCTATATTTTTCACATTCATTATAAAGATATTTTCAAACTGATTCAAATATTTTTGGTTTTACTGAAATCCGGTTTATTTTGAATCCTGTACATTCAATTGAAATTTGAAATCGAATTCTCAAACTACCGCCCCATTTCCAATTCCTTTTATAATAAAAATAAATATATATATTCTAACTTCGATTGAAATAAATTTATTCGTTCTAATTCTTTTCAAAATAAATTTCTAGTGGTTATTATTTAAAATAAATCATTTTAAATCTTCAAAATTCATTAAAATTGCTAAAATAAAAATTTTAAATTGGTTCCGATTTTCCAGGTTGTTACAATGTATGTTTACAAACGTATTCCTGTTAGTGGTGGAGAAGGGAACTTCTCTTAGCTTAATGACCAGAGTATTTTTGAGGACGTTAATTAGTGATCTGACGGATCTGACAATGTGGCATTCAAAGTAAATGATTACCAGATATTCCAAAGGTGAATTCTAACCTCAAGCCTCACAACTGGGAAATGACAGAAATCGGGCAGGCATCATGGCTATGTGGGTCGCTCCCATTAGGGTGTATAATCACCTATCTAGTGAAAATCCATTTCCTTCTTTAATCTATTTCGATGCTGTCCCTTTTCGGGAAACGGTTGTTGATCCCAACCGTTGGTGATATAAATTCGATACACTCAAGCGAAATGAGTGGTCAGTCATGTGTGGGTCGGGTTGCAAGACGTTCTTGTTGAACCCGGTGTATTCCCCTCTAGAGATACACTATTGGCTGGTGGTTCCATACCTTGTCATAGTCGGAATCTAATCTCCAATAAGCACCTGCAGTTTTGATTATATACTATATATGTGGAGCCTGAGATGCAGCCATTCCGCTAGATTGCTATTTATTTGTATTTAGGCACTATTATAATATCAGAAGACATATATGATTTCAAACATGTTTTGGGTTATCGTAAGGTAAAAGCCATCCGTATTTATGTGTGGATTTGGTCTTACAATTATCCTTTTCTTTCAGAGAAGATTTATTAACTTTAAAATCAAGTTGGATGTTGCTTGTAAACTTAGTGGGTTTCACACTCTGGTTCACCAGACTGACCCAGTATTTATAATGCTCGGGTTAGCCCGGGTTGTACAGGTTCAGATTATTGGATATTACGAAGTTCGTAAGACATGCTAGAGGGATCCAGACATATTAGTATTTATTCCGCTATGTGTTTTATATGAGGACATATATCTATAACTGTTCAGATGTAGTGATGTACTATGATATTGTAAGTTTTTATACCAAGCTCTTAATAAAGTTATTTCTATATTATATTTTGTTCCGCTGCAATATGAGACTCCCTGTTGTGTTGGTTCTTCTTCTTCTTTTATTCTAATATTTCTTTCTTCCTCTCCTCATCCTCTAAATTCTTTCTAATGGCATCTAAGTTTCCAATACAATTTGGGTTGGATTGGTGTTGTTCGGTCAGCTCAAAAGGTACTGGAAATCTGGGTCATCACACTTGGTATCAGAGCTACTGGTTTAGTAATAACCTTGGCTTTGTGGTGTAACTCGATAGAGATATGGTTAGCAATACCCTAGATTGAGTTTGAGCGTATATATATGAGAGTGTGCATTTGTAAAAAATTTATACAAATGTTTTGTATTGTGTTATTTGATCGATTCAAGTGTTGAGAAGCATTTGAACTATCAACTGAAGCGATATTGTTTTATAAAGAGGGTAAACGAAATAATTTTACCCAAATTATATTTATTTTAATAGAAAAGCGATAATTTTCTCAAATTACTGAGATATTGGTGTATTTGGTTGATTTGAATGGAATTTAAATTGAATTATGAATTGGAATGGTTGAATATAATTAGAATATTTCATAGAATAGATGATTTTTATAATAAAAATCAGAATTGGAGTGTGAAAGTTGAAGTATACTAATTAGAAATTCAATTAGTTAATTGAATATGGAGTTGAAACTTAACTTGGATAAGTGGAATTGAGAATGAATATTGAAATTAAACCGATTGGGAATTTGGAAATCGAATGAATAATCATTGAATGAAAATTGATAGGATATTAATCGATTGGTAATTAAAGGATGGCAACCCATGTAAATATTGATGTTGAATATAAATTCAATTGAGTGATTTGATTGGGTTAGTTGTGCATGATTGATTAATTGGTTGTTTGATTGGTTGAGTATACATTCATCTGTGGTTAATAAGAGCTGAATGACTTAAAACTTAATAAGTGGATTCCATTTGATTAATAAATTATTATTTAAAATTCCATATATTGGCTACTTATATGATAACTTGAGTTAAGTCAGGTACCATAAGGCTAAGAGGATCAAGCTTGGCTGAGTGAATTGCATGTGCATTGAGCAAGCATGCTCAATAGCGCTTGATACAAAACGCTTACGTGAAATTATAAATTTTGGATTTTTAAATTTGTTTTCCGACCGTGTTGGTCAATGTATATATATTTATTGTTCCTATGATATCGCAGAAGTCCCTCCGTGCAGGCTAGACTTTGTCGACCTTTTGTGGAAATTAATGACGTTAGAATTTTTTTGATTTTTTTTTGAAAATTTCAATTTCAATGTTGAATTGGTTTTTAATTTGAAATGAATTTGATTTTGAAGTTTAATGGCATTTGCAGCATTTCTTCTACCTCAGTAATTTTGAGGACGAAATTCTTTTAAGGGGGAAGGAATGTAACATCCCATATTTTTGTTAGTCAGATATTTAATATAATTCAGTATTTTGGTATTATAAATGGATTTATAATATATGATTCATTTATATAACGAAGTTCGAGCGTATAATTTCTATATAATTATAAAACAAACTCAAAACGGTGCGGTAGTTCATAATTTACGATTTGAATTCAACTGAATATACAGAATCCGTTTTTGAGTTGGAATTCTGTGAAACAAGAAACATTTGAATCGATTTGATTATAATTTTCTAATGAAAGAGAAATGTGGAGATTTTAGCTTGTAGATTGTGAGTTATGTTCAATTCAAATTTTCAAATAGTCGCTATGGAATTCGTTATTAAAAAATAACGTTTACTAATGAAAATATAATGGTTTTATATGTATAATTTGAATATCATTAACCCGAAATCTAAGCTATTGAGTTTAAAATATATATTGGGTTATTTTGAAGCTCTATGATATTCTAGTTGGAGATTTACGATAATAATAATTTATTATTATTTAAATTAGATTGTTTTTGATTTAATTATATATTTTATCGATATTATATAGGCTTTAGCCGTTTTCCAAACGACCTCCGTTTTCGACGAAATGAATTTTATTTGAATATGTATCAACAATTATTGCTAGATTTTTAGTTTGGAGCCAATGAGAGTTATTTTATTTGTGCGTGTAATTTAAAGGTGAATCAATAATTTAAAAATAAGTTTGTTGTGCAAACGGAGTCGGTTTTCGACCAAACAAGTTCAATTGGATTCAGAACGTTAAGATGTAGCGGCTTGTCGATTTTTATTGTGTTTGGAGTCCGTGTTTGTCGGTGCAAATTTAACCTTCAGCGTTAAATTAGCGGTACCTTATAAAATTATATATATATATATAACTTCTTAACCCCTAAGCAGTGTACTGATCTGAAGCAAACTTACAATGCGCACCCTAACATTTCCATTCACCCTAATTTGTCAATTCGAACGTTGTCATTTCAAATTTATTTCGGCATGCTACCTTTGAAAATTTTCCCCTACCCTATGTAAATACATAGCCCATTTCTTCCCGGTTAAGGCTTAACGAAACTTTGTCAAACCTATTCTGTGACCTAATGAAAGTTGACAATTCACATAGACCATATGAAACGAAAACGTGGCCAAGCCAAAATCACCAGCTACCCTATCTAGAAAATGAAAACTCAGCGTGCTTCCTACCCCAAAGCAACTACTGTTTCTTTTCTATTTAATTTATGCACATGCAGCGCTGAATGGTTTTTCAAGCTAGCAGCTCATGAAATGAAAATTCAAAGCAAAACAATACTGGACACAACTACTCTACTTCATTCCTATACATGCTGTAACTTTGTTGTCATCGGATTGTTTTCATCCATCGTGCAGACCTTACTTACGTAGACCTATAGAGCTCCTAAATCACATGGCTACATTGTCCTCGTTGAAACGACTTGGTGACTATCTTAAATCTTTTTCCCTCTATATATAGCAGTGCGATCCACCTTTTATTCCCAATGCACAAATACAAGCCTTTATTTCCCTTCCTTATCAAAGAAATAAAACGAGAGAAAACTAGTTAAAACAAAAAGAAGAAAAGGGGATACGTGAAGGAAAAAGAACGTTTGGCCTTGCTGATCTTGCATGGCGAGCAGGATGGAAGTGAGAATGGCAGGGAAGAAATATGCTTATGAGTATATGGAGGTTGGGAAGGGAAACTGGAGTCACATGGGGTAGGCTGTGAATGAAGAATAGTAAGGAAGGTCACTTTGTTGTCTTGTGCTGGGGCGTTAATGGCGTGTCCATTGAATGGAGCACTGCTACAAGTGGAAACAAGGGGAAGATGCATGGAAAACAAAGGAGAACGGTTTAAAGTGTGAGAAGATGAAGCGCTGTAGAAGAGGAGAAGGGAAGCTACTGTAAAACGAAGTGAGAAGTTATATAGTGAAGTGCGGAAGCATATATGGTGCAGGCAGATGTACAGTGTATATTGCATGGAAATGGTGAGTGATAGTGCCTAATCTTTTCTCTTTGTTCCTAATCTACGTTATAATTAACGAATGTGACTAAGTAGAAATATATGTATAGTTTATATTACAAATTCACTAGGCAGTTTATGGTGTACATTTGCCTAACCGCGGTCTACATTGAGACTATTTGAATGATATAAAAACGTGATTAAGTAAGTATCTGGTAATACATAATTACGTTTGATTTTGTCTAATTACATTAGTTTGGACGTGACACGTTTTAACTGTGCACACACACACACACACGCACACACATATATATATATACACCGTAAGGAAAGTGGAGGGTGTACAATAACAAGCCATTGTACCTAGTTCTACTTTTAACATTCTAAACATGGCCTGTCAGGTTGTCTAAGGTGCATAATCCAAAGAGTTATGTGATAAACTAAGTTTTAACATGCCAACCCTATTTAAGTGTACCAACTGTAAATATATAGTAATTGTAAATATTATAGGATAAAGTTATGATACCATTAATGTGCCAATCGTAAGTCAATTTTGCATAACCAGTAGGTGGTGCCTAATCCAATTTTCATATGACTAACTATGCTTATCCAGAATTTTTATATTTAACGTAATTAATATTTAGGTTAAATAATTATAATTAAAGTTTAAATAATATTGTTTTAAAACTAGTGAACAACGTATAATGATAACTTGTGTATCGCGCTCCTATGTTAACAGAAACAGGCAAAACAAGGAATGTTAGAACCATATCAACAGACATAATATTTTGGAATTGGAACAAACGGAGCTGAACGTAGCTGAAATCTTGTAAACAAACCGTTTTAATGACGATAAGGTGAGTATACTCACTCAGTTTTATCCCACTTATATTTTATATAAGTCGGGTTTAATATTTGTATGCTTTGGTTGTTATTATTGGTTGTTTACTGAATTTATTATTTTATGTTGACCAAACTGATTAAATTAAACGTTCGCTTAATTTAATTTAAATCAATTGTTATTTGCAATGATTGTAACCGATGGAGGTAACTTGCCTCATTTGTCATGTTTATAATAATATAAACGTGTTAAATTTATAGATGGATGCTAGATTGTTGTCATTGTTTGATCGTTGAATATTATATCTGTTTATTGAAATAAATAATATTGTTGCGATAACATATTTGGGTGCAAGGAAAAATAGGTTGGAGGTATCCAACTGGATTCCTCAAAATTATTGTTTATTTTCTTATACAATTATTTGAGTTGTTTAACCAAAACGAGTGAACGATTGATTTGTTGGCCGATTGTTGAATCATAATTCAACATTTGGTTTGTTTTAACAAATGTGTAGTATTGATTGAGTAATCGGCAGTAGTTGACCTAAAAACAAATCATTTTATTGATATTGATTTACCGTCAAGTGGATCGGTGGTAATAAAGTTATAAAATTTATTTTATAGCTGAAGATAAATTTTTAAATCTATAAATTTGTATAAAGGTTTATTTATAAAGGAAACAAATAGTTATTATTTATTATTTAAGTTTATTAGTAATTATTAAATGGTCTTATAAATTAAATTCTTATGTTAATAAGATTTATAAGCAGATGAGTAGAAATTAATGGAACAGTTAAAGAGTTGGATAAATTGTTTATGAAAGACAATTAAATGGTTTGTTTAAAATTTATTATATTATTAATCAATTTAAAGAAAAGACTAACTGGACGGATGAAAGAGATAACCATGGTTTAAGATTTTTATTGAACTCAATTAGTGGTTAGATTGTTTTGAATTAATCTAATGTATTGATATAATGAATATTTGTTTTAAAATAATATAATGTTTATTTTTATTTTTGTAAATAAAGAAATTAACTATTCCTATAGTTAACGATGAGACAAATTATTATTTTAATAATTTGGGGAATCACTATTTAAATGATGAAATTCATTATGTAAGTAATCGAGGTTGGGATAGTGACACGACCCGAACCCCCTTGGTCTCCGAAGAGAAGAGAAAGAACGGATTGTCTGAGAACACGACAAATCAGAACACAAACAGAAGAACATTTCATAGCTATTACAATAATTTACATCAGAGTACAAGAATATACAAAGTATGAACAAATAATATACATTTGATAAATGTTAGAGATTTACAAATTACAATGCAGCGGAAAATAACACAAAAACACAACTGAAAGAGATAAACAGATGTAGAGCTTTCCGAATATCATTCCAGCCGTACACCAGAATCCTGTGAATATAAATGTGCAAAACCAAAATTACTAGCTACCGTGTGAAAAATAGAGGCACCCAGAGTTTAGGTTAAAACATTAAACTCCAAGTCAGTCATGTGATTGGTGTGAGAATTAAAACAGTTATTTAAAACTTTGCTTTAAAATCAGATATATCAAGGGACCACGCCATATAACACGGAACGGGTTTCCTCCCAAGAATACCAGTGCATATAACAAAACAGCGCAATGCTTTTTGGAAAAATGAAGCTATTATAAGAATCAGGTCCCATCACACAATACAATGCAAGCCGGAGGATAGAGTTTTACCTTATAATAGCTAAACATGCTTGGTACATTTAAAACAAATCGTTTTGATACTATTATAGTGTAAAGTGTATGAAAAAAACTTCGAATATAAATGTATCAATCATAGACGGCATTAGCGCCCCATGCCATTATGTCGCCAATAGTATACAACTAAAACCGTAACAAGTCGTATTGGAATTTGGATTTCCATCTGTGAACCAAGGCAAGGGATCGTCCTTCCCACTTCGAGACTCTCTAGCCCGAGCCTCAGAAACAGCCACAACTGTACCTTGGATCGTCAGAGCCGGTCCACACGGAGTAGATTAAAATGCCCGAACACTACGTTTCCCTGCCCTATGGGGCGTAAAACTGGTCAGTATATCGACCAAACCATCCATCGGCCCCGTAGTGACCGATATAGCCGAGGTGCCTCGCTATCCATCATCCACATAAGTAAGGCGTCCGGGCTTGCAAAACTCTGACACCACTCCTAGCTAGAAAGAAACAAATGTTCTCCCTGATGTCCTCTCCCATTTCTGGTTCACACCGGGGTGTGAGGCTCGCGAATTAACGCTATACACAAAGCTATGTTATATTAAAGCCGTGCTTTGATCAATAACCACAAGACTCTGCTTTTCAACAGAAGCCTTGATCACTCGCATCTCAGCATGCCACACGGGCAATTCACGCTATGCAACCGATGTCTATCAATCACACAGAATGAAATCCGATGTCAGACACACATCCATTTACAAGTTTGTTCTGGGTCTAAACGAAACCGGAGGCACCTTATTCCTCATCACATATGTCCAATACAGGAGAGAGGTCCCCACATATCTGGTCGATCTCCAAGTACGTCTGGACGATCACCACTTATTACCTTGTCTTGGGTGTACAGCCCAATCAAGACATCAGTAATCATCCAAACGATGTGAAGACCTCCGGTCTTCAACCACCACCTTCATCGTCGACTTATCGTCGATCCAGTTATTCAGAATGGGATAAACTCGATCTTTCCGAATAACTCGTGTATATAATAAACAAGTGCTATAAAAACACAACATACGCCTCATTCCAATCCAGAATATTCCTTTATCCAAATATTCTCATACTTTGGCATTATCAAAGATAAATTCTTTAAATTTATTCTTTAATCTTCCTTTGGATATCATTTCAAACCAAATTATGGTTTATCCAAACTAGTCGGGATTAGCGCACATTACCGAAGTAATCATTTGTTATATTTTCCATTCTCAACCTATTCATCCCACGAAGCAAAACTGGTAATACCTCATATCTAACACCATGGTGTTATCGGTAAAGTTAATTACCATTTCACGTTCAAATCTAATTAAAGATTTAACTATAGCTTGGAGTAAAATTGATGCTACTTCATTTTCGATCATTTCCCGAATTTAAAAATCTAAATTATCACATTCTCTTTTTCAATCTAATTAAAGATTCATTAAAACTCCAATTTTGTTTTAATCTCAAAATTATTACCTAATGATTATTCAAAGTTAAGAAATTAATATTATCTTTAACTGGGTTAAAGAACTAATGTCATTTAAAACACAGTTCACGATAAACCCAAAATCCCATTCCATTAATTTTGGAATCTTCATGGAAAACAGATCAATATATATAATCGATATAAACTTCCGTATCCAACTAATAATATAAATGGAATAATGGCAAAGCCTTTTAAATTCCATATATATTAACCGTCTTCCTCCATAGAAGCTCACTTCGATTATTATCCAATCGAATTCCATTCCATTCCAATTTATGGTATTACATTGGAAAACTTCACTTTGGAAATTTTCCCTAAATCTTAATTAAAAGTTTTATAAATTCCAAATCACATTTCACTGTAAATTGGGTTAATGAACGAATGTCATTAAAACATAGCTCACAATAAACCCAATTCACATTCCATTTTATTCCAGTTACTAAATATAACTGGAAACTTCAATAATCTTATTTAAAAGATTTATTCTTTTCACACGGGGTTTAAGAACAGTGTTAATGAAGACACCATTTACGACAAACCTAAAATCCAATTTTTCATTCAATTCCAATTAAATATTAATTAATTGGAAATTTTCACTAAATCTTACTGAAATGATTTATTCTTTTCTCAACTGGGTTTAAGAACAGTGTTAATGAAGACGCCATTCACGACAAACCCAAAATCCCATTTGATATTAAATACAAGGCTCTGAATAGAAATTATATCGACTTATATTCAACATTAAATTCTGAGACCAATGAATATAGTATTGGAAATAACGATATAAAATATATCTTCCAAATTTCCATAACAATATCCGTAAAATCACAGAATCCAAAATCGAAATATTCCGAAGATGATTTCGATTCAAATCCTTTCCAATTCATATATTGGAAATTCTAGTTATTTTTAAAACCATTTCAAATCCAATTTATTTATTTAAAAATATTGGATTTATAATTCTAGTTCATAACTAGTTCATTTCGATAAAAATATTTTTTTATCTTTTCAAATATGGAATTTTTCATCCCAATTCCTTCCAAATCATTTATTATGATTTTACACAAATTATTGATATTTTTAGTAATTTTATCAGGGCCCGTACAGTCGATTTCCATAAACGGTCATCGAACTGCACTTACAGCGACCTTTTCCAATTTTGATTTGGACATAATTCCAAATCCAACCGTTAGATTTCAAATCGCTTGTTCGAAAGCTCTTTTCAATACGAACCCAACGGTTCTGGTTTTAGGAGAATCCGACGGTCGGATCTCCCGTAATATCAATTCGAAGTCAATGGTCGAAATTCGCGAACTACCGCGGCACGACGCGTTCTATTCAGGCCATTAAATATATATATAATATATATATTTCATTGATTTCCATTTAAAACATATTTTATAAATCATTTTAAATTCATTTTCAAAATGATTTCGACTTCATATTCAATTTTAAATCAAAATTGAATATTCCATATCATTGATATATAAATGATAATATTTTCAAAACATTAGATTTTGAAATCACTTCCTTTTCGATATTCATTATAAAAATGAATAAAACCGATATAAATATCGTTCACATTTAAATGGCGTTAATCTAATCAACACGGCTTCATATATTTAAACATTTTTGCGTCCATCCCCAAATAGGACATCAAAATCATATTTTGATCCATTACTGAATATTATTTTAAAATATTAGTTATTTTAAAATATTCATTATTCGCCATTTTAAAATATTCGTTATTTTAAAATATTCATTCCTTCCGAATTGGAATCAGACACAGTCATATTCATTCCTTCCGAATTGGAATCAGACACAGTTAATTACCATATAATTTTATTTGTATGGATTTCATACACACATATACACCACAATAATCAAACACAAACCATCATCCAGAGTGCATTACACAACTGCATAAGCATTAAATATGAATAATTAACGATTACAACAGCCTGTCAACTAATCGATTGACATACCACTAAAAAATTGGGATTAATGTATGTCCAATATCATCCCAATACCTATGAGGGGTTTTCAAACAACAAACACTGATTATCATTTGTGTAGTTGGGCGATGTGTAAAATATATCGTCCTAATCAATATCAGTCAATTGTGTGTACATAAACAAATTGTAAATAAATATTTATTTTATTCATATACACGTTAAAAATTATATTTTTAACTATAAAATATTTAATTCATCTCATGAATATTTTATACAGTTCATTTATACAATAAAAATGATGTTTTTATTGTTCTAATATTTTAGAAAATTTTAGCAGCATAAATGCGCGATACAAGAACCGAAATAAGGTCTAGCCTTATCCCTCGCCTACTAATGGCTCGCGCCATGTACATACTAATTCTAATCAATTCATTTCTTAAACCGAATTCAACCAAATAATCTAATCAACCAAACAACTAAACAAACATGGTTTCAAACAAAGGTGTCAGGTGCTACTAAACACCATCTACATCCTAGTACATATTTTTAACTATAAAATAAATTGAAGTGAGAAGTTCTCACCTTTGGGATCCACTCCTCCAGTTTTGTTTCTGAATTTCTGAACCGTTTGCATTTGCTCGAAATTCCAATGCAATTTTAACATGATGTTTATATTATTTAAAAATCGTAATTTTATATTGCTATATATATATAAAAGAACACATTTTTATATCGCTATATATATAATAAAAATCGAATTTTATATATCTAAAAATCGATTTTTTTTTCTTTTTAAACAACGCTACTACATATATAAAAATCACATTTTTATATAATGATATATAATAAAAATCATATTTTTATTTTTAATCTACATTATAAAAATTATATTTTTACCTAATTAAAAATCAGTCCTTGATATAGCTAAAAATCTTATCTTTTTATTTATAAAAATATAATCTTTTTATTTTTAAAAATTACATTATTTTACTTTTAAAAATCATTTCTTTTTACTTTTAAAAAATCATTTCATTTTACTTTTAAAAAATCATTTCTTTTTGCTTTTAAAAATAATTTCTTTTTGCATTTAAAATCATTTCTTTTTTTCTTTTAAATTATTTGGAATAAAAATCCTAGTTTTATCTTACACTAATATATATAAAAATCGCTTCTTTTTATATGCCATTCCTATAAATAAGAAATCACATTTTTATTTGCATTTCATATAAAAAGAAATCACATTTTTATTTGCATTTTATATAAAAATCAGAAAAATAAAATCCAATGCAAGTTATAAAAAATTTGAAAAGAAAACCTTGTTTTTATATATTAAAAAAAACCACCTTTCTACTTTTGCGGGGGCCTACAGTCGGTTTCAAGTGGCGAGGAGGGCGGCGCTAGTCGTGGATGGTGGCGGGGAAGTTGCAGTGGTCAGGGTATGGCAGATAGGGCTTGGAGGAGATGGGTTTTTGGGTGTTTGGGGGCCTAGGGTTTCAGGGAATGACGGACGGAGGAGGAGGGGGTGCGGTGCTGATCGTCAACGGCCTGGGGGAAGAACATCGGCGGCGGCGGCGCTCCGGTGAGGTGGCACGATGGCCTGGGGTTTGCAACATCGATCGTCGGTCGTTTCTTTTTTTTATAAGGGGCTGACTGAAGTGGATGAGAGAAGGGTGGAAAAAAGGTATGTATATTTTATATACTATTATATTATTATTTCCAAAAAAGGTATGTTTCCAATTCAAACTCCAAACAAGGCCCAACAACTGACGTTCCTAACTAATTACCCCCATTCCGAACATAATGGGATATGTATCGTAACCCAATTCAGCTGTTATGATCTGTTTCCGCTAAATTTAAAATATAAATCATTATATTTTAAATTCGAACGCACATTTCAATTTACTAGGGCCACATACTGAACCCAAAAATTCTCGAAAAATAAATCTAGCTATGTTTTGACGATACGGTCCTAACAAAACTAATTTCATTGAATTTGGAGACCGTTTGAAAACAGCCATTTTCCAGTCGATTAAGTTCAAACTGAATTGACCCAACACGTTTAAATTCACCACGCTCACATATTGATTCCAAAAATTACGAAAATTGGAATCAAGCAATAATCTGACATTCCGGATCCCACAAAAGTGGTCTCGTTGAAAACGGAGGTCATTTGCAAAATATCCACTTTTAAGGGCTATATATTATATTAATTCCATAGCGACTATTCTGAATTTTCAACTGGACATAACTTTTTATTCCCGCTATGAAATCTGGATTTTTCACAATCGTTGGAAAGATATTTTCAAATAGATTCAAATATTTCTGGTTTCACTAAAATCCGGTTTATTTTGAATCCTGTACATTCATTTGAAATTTGAAATCGAATTTTCAAATTACCGCGCCAAACTCCAATTCTTTTTATAATTAAAATAAATATTTATATTCTAATTTCGATATAAATAAATATTTATTCAAAATAAATTTTTAGTCGTTATTATTTAAAATAATTCATTTTAAATATTCAAAATCTATTAAATTAGCCAAAATAAAAATTTTAAATTGGTTCCGATTTCCCGGGTTGTTACAGATAGAGTTTAGTAGGATTTTGAAAGGGTGTGTGAACAGAAACCGAGGCTTTAAACAAAGCTTTAAAAAGAGATTTTTAAGCCGATGCGATAGCTTAAAATAAATGTTTACGTAATATATGAAGTAAGTAGAGGAAAGCGAGGCAAACAGGGGTTTATATTCAACTTGAGTTTTATAAACAAGATTTATAAAAGGGTGCGAGGCTAAAACGTTAAGTTTAAGTTAATGTTACTTGATAAAGGAATTAGGTAAAACAAATGAAGTTGAACGATATTTTCAAAGTATAAAATGGTTTTTAAAGTGAAATAATGTAGGTTTATAATGAGTTAAGACAAGGATTAGAACCAATTGAAGATTGGTTGAGTTAAGTGAACCAATTTAAAATTTTTAAATTGGCAATTTTAGTGGATTTTAAATATTTGAAATAAATATTTTAAATAATAACGATGAAAAGTAAGTTTGAATCGACATTTGAAAATGAATATAATTAATTCTAATTATAAACAAGGCCTGAAATGGCGCGGTAGTTTCAAAATTTGAATTCAAACTTTGACTGACTGTACCGGGTGCAAAACAAAACGGATTTGAGTGAAACCAAAAATATTTAAATCTGTTAGTGAATACCTTTCTAATGAATCTGAAAAATCGAAATATCATAGCGGGAAGCAAAAGTTATAGCCAAATGAATTTTTAGAAAGGTCGCTATAGAGTTTATATAGCCCGTGAAAATGGCCATTTTGCAAACGACCTCGGAATTCGACGAAACCACTTTTGTTGGATCCGTGATGTTAAATTATTGCTAGGTTTCAAATTTCATAATTTTTGAAGCTAGTATGTGAGCATGGCAAAGGAAAATGTGTTTGGTCGATTTCTATTAAATTGGATCGACAAGAAAAGGGCCATTTTTCAAACGGCCTCAGAATTCGACGAAACTAGTTTTGTTGGGACCGTATCATCAAAACATAGCTAGATTTTTTTTTCTGGAATTTTTCGAATCGGTATATGGCCCCGGCAAATTGAAATGTATGTTCAAATTAAATATTGAATGTTTTATATTTTAATTTGAAGGAAAACTGACTGAAACAGTTGAATGGGCCTACGAAACATATTTTTATCATCTATATGAACTATATAAAATAGTCGTGTTTTGAAATAAATTATTTTATAATAAAAATCATATTTTTATCACCTATATGAACTATATAAAATAATCGTGTTTTGAAATGAATTGTTTTACAATAAAAATAACATTTTTACTATATACATGAATAGTAAAAAAAAATAGCGAAGTGTTGAAAAATTGTCGGTTGGATAAAAAATATCATTTTTATCAAATGTATGAAAAGAATATAGCTTTGAAATCGAAGAATCTATATATATATAAATAGAATTGAAATATATCGAATAACGATGCTGCAGTTCGTGTTTTGAAACCGTGATTTCAAACGATTGGTGCAGGAGATCCGACCATCGGATTTTCCCGAAACCGAAACCGTTGGGTTCGCTTTGGAAATATCTTTCCAACGACACCAACTTTGTGAAGATCCAACGGTTGGATTGTCTGGAATGTTTAATTCAAATATGAAGAAAAACAGCGCCATAATCGATTATATTTATATATATATAAATATAATTATATTAAATCGAATAACGACGCTGCAGTTCGTATTTTGAAATCGAAACTTCAAACGAGTGTACCGGGAGATCGGACCGTCGGATTTTCCCAAAACTGGAACCATTGGATTCGTTTTAAAAAGATCTTTCTAATGTTATAAAATTTGTGAAGATCCAACGGTTAGATTTTGAGATATGTGTAAATCAAATCTAAAGAAAAACAGCGCCACGGCCACGTTATGGCCCGAAGCGTCGTTTGAATAAATTGGCTATTTTAAAATAAATAAAAATAGCGATAAATCGTTATAAAATACTATAAACGATATGCAATGTGAAATTTAGAAATTAACTGAAGGTTAGCTAAGTCGAATGGTTTCCTGAGTTTTGATCTGATGTTGGTCTCGGCCTTCGGGGTTAATATTTGGGAAATCATTCTCTTACTGATTGACGGTTAGTGACTAATGAATTGGAATGAGGCGTATGTTGTGTTTGTGTAGCACTAGTTATTTATATATGCGAGTTGCTCAGAAAGACCGGGTTTTTTCCATTCTGAATAACTGAATCGACGATAAGAAATCGAAGATGAAGACGGTTGTTGAAGACCGGAGATTTTCACCTCGTTTGGATGGTAACTGATGTCCTGATTAGGAGGCATCCCGAAATATGGATAATGAGTGGTGATCGTCCCGATGTACGTGGAGATCGAAGGGTATGCGAGGTATATAGTGCCTCCGGTTTCATTCAAACCCAGAACGGACTTGTAAATGGACTGTGTGTATGACATTGGAATTCATTCTGTGTGATTGATAGCCATCAGTTACATGGCGTGAATTGCCTGTGTGGCATGCTAAGATGCAGTGATCAGGGCTTCTGTTGAAAAGCAAAGTCTTGTGGTTGATGATCAAAGCACCGCCTGTGTGGCGTAGCTTTGTGTATAACGTGAATTCGCGAGCCTCACACCCCGGTATGAACCAGAAACGGGAGAGGACCTCAGGGAGGGCATGCATTTCCTTCTAGTTAGAGGTGGTGTCGGTGCTTGAACTGGCTGACATTTATATTATTTTCACCTATGTGGTTGTTGCTGTTGCAAGGCGCCTCGGATATATCGGTCGATCCGGGACCGATGGAGTCATTCGTTGGCTCATTTACACCCCAAAGGGCGGGGAAACGTAGTGTTCAGGCATAATAATCCACATCGGTGGACCGACCCTGACGATCCAAGGGGCAGTTGCGGTTGTTCGTGAGACATGGGCTAGATTGTCTCGACGTCGGTAAGGACTATCATTTGCCTTGGTTCATGGCAGAAATCCAATTTCCAAATACGTGATTGTGCGGTTTTGATTGTATATATATATGGAGACATGATATATGGTACCCATACCGTCTATGATTGATAGTTATGATTCGAAATTGTTTTTGAAACATGTAAACACTAGTAATAACATCAAATGCTTTCGTTTTATTCGTATCAAGCATATTTTGGCCATTATAAGGTAAAACTCTATCCTCCGGTTTGCGTTGCATTGTGTGATGGGAGCTGAGTCTTATAATGCCTTCATTTTTATAAAAAGCATTGCGGTGTTTAAAAGAATTATTTGTTTTAAAGCACTGGCAATCCAATGGAGTAAACCCATTCCACGAAAGTGGCGTGGTTCTGTGATTAGCCAATTGTATAATGTGGTAAGTAGATTTCTCATACCAGTCCCATGACTGACTCGTAGTTTGTTTCACTTGCATACTTGGGTGCCCTTTTCCACACAGGCAGTCTTGTATTCAGGTTTTTGCAGGCTCTTTCTGGATGGATGGAGCTGAAGATGGATTCTATCATTTATCTCTTTTTATGCTGTTCAGCTCAAATTGTACATATTATGTTTGTTTTCCGCTGTAGACATTTATGTATAGCTGAACTGTATTTGTACTAAGTATGATCCTGTATACTGTGTAACTCTGATGATTACGTTTGTCCAGTATATTCTATGGTGCATTATCTGGTGTATTTATTTAATTATGTTCTGCTGTTATCTGTTTATGTGTTATATTCCAAAGATTACCCTTGCCGCCGTCAGTACGAGGATTGGGGTCGTCACATCTGATGTTTATTTCGGTCTTCGGGTTTGATACTTAGGGGATTATCTTCTTACTAGTTTGCGGTCAGAGATTAATAAATGCTGAAATATAAAAATGTATCGGTAATGTTTTAACTAATGTTTGGAATAATAATGAAATGGAAAATTGGATATAGTTCTATAATAATTTTCTAAGTATTCAAAATAAAATTGTTTAAGAAGAGTCTTATTTTAAAATTATATGTAAATATCGTATTTTAAGATTTAAGGTTTTAGAAGTCTAATTAACTATTAGTTAATTATTTTGGATTAAGGGGGCCAAGTTATGCTGAATACTGAACCAGTGAATCTATTTTGATTTTCATGATTGAATGGTTGTTCATTTGATAGTTAAATAACTGACTATCAAATCTGGCCTATACGATTATTGGTATGGAAAGACCGGAATCGAATTCAAATTTGAAAACCATTCCGACCAGGAAATACGAAATGTAGATGATATTGGATGCTGATCAAGACGGAGCAAGTGAAGTCCGTGGATTTTCATTAAATGGAAGAATGAATTAAATTCTCTGGATTCTCGCCCAGAGATATACTGTGATTCTATCGTGGTTGGAATCTACGGATTGCAAGGACTACTCGCTATTGATCTATAGGGTGATTCCTAGGGTGTGGTAGGAGAGTGCCTTCGGTTCATCGTGTCCCTGGATGACTTGTATGGACGAATGTCTGACAGAGTATTTCTTAAAGATCACGTACGTTGATTTTACACATGTATTCCTGTTAGTGGCGGAGAATGGCACTTCTCTTAGCTTAACGACCAGAGCATTTTTGTGGACGTCAATTAGTGATTTGACGGATCTGACAATGTGGCATTCAAAGTAAATGATGACCAAATATTCTAAAGGTGAATTCTAACCTCAAACCTCACAACTAGGAAATGACAGAAATCGGGCAGGCAACATGGCTATGTGGGTCGCTCCCATTAGGGTGTATAATCACCTATCTGGAGAAAATCCATTTCCTTTTTTAATCTATTTCAATGCTGTCCCTTTTCGGGAAATGGTTGCTGATCCCAACCGTTGGTGATATACATTCGATACACTCAAGAGAAATGAGTGGTCTGTCATGTGTGGGCCGGGTTGCAAGACGTTTTTGTTGAATCCAGTATATTCCCCTCTAGAGATACACTATCGGCAGGTGGTTCCATACCTTTTCATAGTCGGAATCCAATCTCCAATAAGCGCCCGCGGTTTTGATTGTATACTATATATGTGGAGTGTGAGATGCAAGCTTTCCGCTAGGTTGCTATTTATTCGTATTTAGACACTATTATAATATCAAAAGAGAATATGATTTCAAACATGTTTTGGGTTATCGTAAGGTAAAAACCGTCCGTATTTATGTGTGGATTTGGTCTTACGATTATCCTTTTTTTCCAGAAAAGATTTATTAACTTTAAAATCAAGTTGGATGTTGCTCGTAAACTTAGTGGGTTTCTCATTCTGGTTCACCAGACCGACCTGGTATTTTTTATGCTCGAGTTAGCGCGGGTTGTACAGGTTTAGGTTATTGGATATTGCAAAGTTTAGAAGACGTGCTAGAGGGGTTTAGACGTATTAGTATTTATTCCGCTGTGTGTTATATATGAGGATAGATATCAATTACTATCCAGATGTAATGATGTACTCTGATATTGAATTTTTTTTCCAAGCTCTTAATAAAGTTATTTTTATATTATATTTTGTTCCACTGCGATGTGAGACTCTGTGTTGTGTTGGTTCTTCTTCTTCTATTCTAATATTTCTTTCTTTCTCTCCTCATCCTCTAAATTCTTTCTAATGGCATCTGGGTTTCCAGTGCAATTTAGGTTGGATTGGTGTTGTTCGGTCAACTCAAAAGGTACCGGAAATCTGGGTCATCAAACAGTTGTTGTATTTAATGCTGGTTTAAGATATTTTGTTACATTTGTAGATGATTATACTCATACCACATGATTATTTCTTATGAAAAGTAGATTTGAACTATATTCTATTTTTATAAGTTTTATGCTAAAGTTGAAACACAGTTTAGCACCATGATTAAGACTCTGAGGAGTGATAATGCTAAGGAAGATACTTCAGAGTTATTTCACAAATTCATGAGTGATAAAGTATGATCCATGAAACTCATATATTTATACAACATCACAAAATGGGAGAGATGAATGAAAGAATGGACATCTCATAGAAAAAACAAGAGCTTTATTATTTCAAATGAATATGCTAAAGTATTTTGGGCAGATGATGTTTCTAGTGCATGTTTTCTTATAAATAAAATGCCATTATTCGTGTTAAATGGTGAAATACCATATAATCTGCTATTTCCAAACAAACCATTATATCCTAGCAAACCTGGAATATTTAGAAGCACTACAAGAAAACCAGCCTTTGGTTGCATAAATTGGTGACTTTTATTTGTGAATGCAACTAATAAAGTTTCACCTTGTAGTTAAAACGCGGTAAAATTATTTTTCCTTTCCCGCCTTGCCAAAATCTTTCCGCCTAAATCTAATAAACGTAATTGGTACATTCTCTATCGTTATCCCATACTTAGTAATTTTCTAACCTTAAGAAAGAAAATTCATCAAATCGCTTTAAAATAATTTCCCAAATCACTTTTTTGTTCAACCATTCCTCTCCACATCACTTATTTCGACGTCATCGTTTATTTTCATCGTCATATCTTCTCCTCTTAACATCATCATTGTAGCTCTCCAGCATGATTTTCTCTATGTAGTGCCCGAAGAAGGTATTTAGGTTGAACTTTATTAGTTTATTTTGTGATTGTGATTAAAGCTCGCAATAATTTTTTTGTGATTATTCGTTAGGTTTACTAATCATTGATGCCACAAGTTATCGTACATTGTATTGCTAGTTGTCTTGTGATTGTGATTACTGCAAGTTATTTTGTGATTATTTGTTATTGCAACTTACAATGTCATTTTACAATTTATTTCTTTGATATTTTCAATAAAAAATATTTTTTTACTGTGGTGTTATAGAAATTTCATGATTGCATGCATTATGGTTACTACAAGGGTATCTCGGCTATT
This sequence comes from Allium sativum, assembly GCA_030737875.1. Lineage (NCBI taxonomy): Eukaryota > Viridiplantae > Streptophyta > Magnoliopsida > Asparagales > Amaryllidaceae > Allium > Allium sativum. The sequence goes on from CM060926.1 coordinate 331,837,873, forward strand.
TTCTTATTACTAACGTGATTACTGCACGAGTAGCTCAGTTATTTTGTGATTGTTTGCATTTTTGATTTATTAGTTAATGAAACTATATGAATAATCTATTACTGGTTGAAAACATGTTTTTTTTGTTCTACAAGTAGTAAAATTTGGTTGAAATGATACAATACTACTTAATAAAGAAAGCAATACGTCTACCTTATATTCATTCACAGTTTAGACCTCGTACACTCATACCTTTCAAAATATGATATTCTTAGAATAGATGAACTTATTTCTCTTTTTTATTTAGGGGCTTATGCTTTAGCTAACTTTATTGCATAGTGTTTAGATCTGTTGTTCATGTACTAGACAACAAATACATAATAATTGATTTTTATGTATGTAGTAGCTTTATGCAGATAGATTACATCACCTTTAACTTAGGCATAATACTTGACAAATTTATGACTGGAGATGTATTTCATTATGGAGGAGCTTCAAAAGTTTTTTATGTATGTTTAATAGCATTAGAGATCAATAGTGCAATGGATGCTCATCCTAACACCAAGTTAGCATTATTGATCTCTTGTGCTGCTAAATCTACAATGGATGCTTATCTTACCAGTTTACAGCTTGAATCTTATCTTTTACTGAGTTGTATGGTTTGTATGCGATTTAGATGATGAAGACAAGTTTTCGGGTGAGTATTCATAACATCCCGAGATTTTGCGATAATTTAGAATATTAAATTTAGTGCGTTTTCGAACAAAATTATTTTAAATATTAAAATTTTAATTTGTTTATGTTTTTAATATTAAATATTTTGATTTGTGAAAATTATATTTGAAATATAAAAACTAGAGTATTTGATAATCAATATTAAAATTTATAAAAAAATAATTTATTTATGAAATTCATTTGAATTCTATTTTTTTGATTCAATTAGGGATTATAAACTGTTGAAATTAACTTTAAGAGAATAAACAAAAACTGAATATTTTATTAATAAATAATGAAATTTGACATTATTGTAAATGAGCTTAGAATTCGACAAGACCAATTTTTTTTGGATTCATAATAATAAATTATTTTTGGGTTTCAAAATTTGCGCCAAATGGACTCAGTATGTGGTCGTGCGAAGCAAAACCATTTGTTCAAAAACAGGCGATCAGTTTACAAAGGAACGTTATTGAGACGATCTCAGAATTCGATTCCACTTTTTTTTCTGGATTTGTATCATCGAATAATGATAAGATTCCGGGTTTTTGATTTTTAGAATCAGTATGTGGCTGTGCGTGATTTTTAAAGTGAAAAACAAACAATATTTTGACTTTAAATTGATTTTTTGTGTTTATGGACTCGGAATTCAACGAAACAAGTTTCATTGGGTCCGTAATGTCAGAGAGTAGTTGCATGTCAGTTTTTATCTAAAACGGAATCTGTAGGTGGTCACACAGATTTTTAAACGATGAAAATGAGCGATATTTGGTATAATAAAATATAAAATTAATAAAAAATATTTTGGATTCACTGTAAATTATCATTTCCACTTCATGACTTAACCCTAAACCTAAAAATCATGCAGCCCCTTCCTTTTTTCTAAAATGAGAGCTTTCGTCCCTTTCAAAAATCATTGAAACCAAAATACTCTTCTATAAATCCTAAGATAAATATATTTGTGATCCTCAAAGCATTCTCTTTGATTTAGTATGGGTATTGGAGGGGTCAGAAGTGCTTTTGGCCATTGCAAATTTTACAACGTGAAGTTCATGTGGTTAGGATTGAGATTTTTGGGAAATTGAAGCTTTAATGCATGTTTCGATGGTTATATTTGAGTTCGTGGTAGGAATTGTGAGTTGTATGCAAAGTTTGGGGCGATTCAGAGAGAATTTTTGTCGAAAGGATTTCCATGTACGTGCGTTTTGGGTCTGTAAATGTGAAATGGTGATGGAGTTTGAGTTTGTGTTTGTGCATGAAGATGAAGAGAGGAAGAAGAGAAGTTCAACGGAATTAACGGCTTGCGATTTCATGGAGAAATGAGTGAGGATAGGTGACATGAATGTTGCGGTAATGGGAGGACACAGGGCTGCTATGTACGTGATGTTTTGGGAGGGAAGAAGACTAGAGGAAGAGATTAGAAGCTTATTAAGATAGTTATTTAATTAATTACTTAAGTTAATGACATACATGTACATAGAAACTTGTAAAATGCATAACTTTTTCATACGAACTAAGAATTCAGCGAAACAGGATCTGTTAGAATCGTATCGATGAGCTCTTCGCGATGACAGTGATTTGGACTAATTCTAAGGCCATTGTTTTTTTGGAGCTTATTCGGATTTCATTCTCGTTTAGAAACAAAGGTGAGTGATTAAACCCACTCACATCTAACTAAAATATTTGATTGTTAGTTAAATTAAATTCATGTCATGATTTGATAGTATTGTTTGTTGTTTGATTGTTTAAGTTGCATATTTATGATTAAATCCGCATATATTGTACAATTTAATTTAACTGTTATATAAATGTACTTTTAGATATTAATTTCTAGTTTTAATAAAAAAATAGAATCGCATACCTGATGACTAGTAACTGATATTATTGAACTGTTTAGATGTGTTGATTTTGATGTATGCCTTGAATTTATAAATTTAATGTATTGATATGAAATTCATCTTGTTATCGATATTGTTTATATATCTTATTGATTTATGTTGATTAATCCGAACCATTACCCTAGATGTTACGGGCATCAAATAAACCCAAGATTAATCATTAAAATGAATTAAGAACATAGGTTGAAATGATAAATACCTATGACCCTGATATGGATTGAAATGATATATATCCGATCCCAAAATACTAAAATTAAATTTTAAGTTTTACTTGGCCGTAGGATAGAAAATTATATACGGACGCCGGTTGGTTAAATAAAAATTGTTTTAATCTTGAATTTTGGAATATTATTTTAAAGACAAAGTAAATGACATTATTAATCGTTTTTCTTTAAAAGTTGGACTTTGAGCTTTGAAATTAAAATTCTCAATTTTAATAGAATTCGTAAGTGTGGATAACTGAAGTTAAACTGAAGTGAATATGAACTAAATATATGAAAATTGAATTGTTTATCCATCTTTGATACTACTTTAAATTAACCTGATTTATAGTAATAATGAAACTGTGAACATGAAAATTTATTAACGAATAATTCAAAGTGAGAATTATAATTGATATTTAATTATTAAATCGGGTTATTTGAAATTGAATTGTTGAATCGTGCTGAATATGAATGGGAAGTCAAATTCTTTTAAATTAAGATATTTAATTTAGTCGAATTGATTTGAAACTGAAATATGATTTCTGTTTGGTTAAATTTTGAAGATATGATTCTAATTCCAACTATATTTTAAAAAAAACCATTTTATAAACTATTTTATTTTATAATAATAATTTTCTTTATAAACTATTTTATTTTATTATTTAATTTAAATTAACTATTTTAATATTTAACTATTTATTTTATAAACTACTTTATTATTTTGATTATAGATTTTACTAGATTTGATTATTTCATTTTAATTACAACTATTTATTTTTTAAACTATTTAAATTACATATCTAAACTATATATTTTTTAACTATTTTATTATTCAAATTATTTTAAAGTGGAATTGTTTCAAGACTTTAAATTAGTTTAAATGTAGATTTTATTTTATGATGAACAATATTCTCTCTAGAATATTGAAATGATTTTTAAGAAAATCTGATATTTTGATATGAAGTACGAACCCCTTTGAAATGTAAAAGAACCGACCAGTGTGAAAAATGTGAACGATTAGTTGTTAAAGAGACCGGGATTGGATATTGTCATACTATCTGCCAATACTGAAAACCACTTTAACAACTGTCTATTGCTGTGGAGTTCTAAAATGAAGTAGGTTGATTTGGAGGCGATTGTGGATTTGAAGAAAGAGAACGGTGATGGATGTCCTTGACCTTCGGGTCATAACTAAAATGACTAAAATAGGGCTATACCATGATCAAGTGGGGTTATCTTCCTCCATCGGCAACACTTCTTCCTTTATTACAATAGTCCCTTGGTTTGATTGATTTGATTTGATGTGCATCCGTGATTTGGGAGTGTTGTCCGAGGTGGGCGGTAGTTGCGGCTATGCGTTACCACCAGTTCGGGCATGCAACTAGTATATTCCTACTTTGGGAATTCCTCGTGTGCCTTGTCATATTATCCTAATCGAGCCCCCTATGACTTTGATTTGTACCGTACCTATGGAGTGCCCTCTGATAGCCACTGCGTACTATGGACTTTATGGTATCTGTATAGACTACAGTATTATAAACGGTGAAAGGGTAAAAATGTAATCCCGCTTATGCTATTTTAATATTTAATATTTAACCATAAACATTATTGTAATAGCATATTATATTATATAGCATCTAGTTTGATGGATCCTTAAAAGATGGAATTTCCTGTAACATCTCTTAAGTTATTGCACTCATATTATCGCATGAATTTGATTTAACTAATATGAGAATATTTTAGTTCTGATCCGAGTATTTTTGTCTTTTCATTTGGGCTCGGATCAGCCTGAGTTTCAGTTATCGATGATACTATTTTGAAGATGAAGATGGAGCTTTCCAGAATTATTATTATTTATTTCCACGGCAAATATTGGTATGTTTATAATAGTTAACTCTGAAAATCGTTATAAAATAAAATCAACTGTATGGTTTAACAGCTTCATGAATTGTTATTTAATCATTATATTTTGTCCTTCCGCTGTAAGATTCTGTGTTTATTTTTCTTTTTCTCTTCTTTTTTTTCTTATATAAATCCCAATAACTATCCATATGTTTAATTTGTTTAAGTCGACATTGAGGATCATTGTCAATATGAACGGTCAAAAATCTCGGATGTTACAGTTTTCTTTCAAGAATCTCTGTTGAAATCAAGATAATTCTTATATATAGTTGTGTGTTTAATTTCCAAATGAATACATTATCATCAGGTAACACTATTTAAGTTTCCACTAAGGGAAAAAGTGATATTCAAGTATTGGCAACATTTAGCAGAATCGGGAGGGAATGGTAATTTTGCTATTTTAATTTACGTTGTCTAAGGCTAAACGCAAGAATTAATTATTTAAGCTTGGTATTCAACCTGTAACCTTTGATAGTATTGAATTTTGGTGATATGCATTATTTAGAAGTTGTTGTGTTGTGCTCCGCGGGTTAGTTTTGAATTCTGGCATTTTGCATTATTTAGAAGTTGTTCCCTTGTGCTATGCTTGGTTTAACATAAGAATCATTTTCTAATGTTACTCTCATAGGGATTCTTTAAACCTACTTAACAATAAAAATTAACACTAGGCAAATGGACATGTTGAAAGACTTGTTTTACTTAATGCACCAATTTCAATGGAAGGCGAAAAGTGGGAATATGTTGCAAAGTATTGTTATATACATAGCTATATATACATGTACATCAAGATACAACTAGATCTCTTGATGCTTAATTTTTTATTTTCATACCTTATGTTGAATGTAGCACGGATACACCTAATTTCTGTATTTGGATCATATCTGCGCACTAATTTAAATTGCATCAGATCATCTCTTAATATCACATGTTACGTCTGTAGTTCTTTCTGTATTGCCACTAGATTTGTTGTTACATCACAATTTAGATGGTTTCTTAGAGGTTTGCAAATGCATTCTCAATGAAAATCCATGTTACATGTAGGATTATGTTCACAGTGATAATGCTCAATTTTATGTCCTCTACTTCATCATGTTGTATCGCAACATAAGCCATTGTTTAGCAATAATATAAAATATGTGTATCACAAATCATGAACTATTCATACAAAATAATATAATAAATGCTTTTTTTGGTTTAAATTTTATGGTTGACCTCGTGATGACTTGAATGTTTTACCTGTGTATATTGCAGGCTGTAGCCTGAAATATTATTCAGTTTCTATCATCATAATGTTATAGGTAGAAGTACAAAATGACCAATTGAATATTGTTTTTTGAAGGCTTGGTTTAGCAAGCTAAGTCAAAAGTTAGTTATAATATTATTACTTCCAGCAACTTCATAGGAAAGAGCATTGTGTGCATGGCTCATACGGTTAAATCAAGAGATATACCTCTATCATGTCAAATTTATCATGGCTTGTTTCTCTTCTTAGTCTTATCAATCAGGTTACAACTTGAGTGTTTCTGTGTGTGCAGTTTAGATTGACATCCAAATGCGTAGACACATATAAAGCATGTTATTGGTGATGGCAGCATGTACTTTTATTACTAATTGTATATTGTTATACTTGCACATTTGAAAAAACTTTTTTTCATGTTGTAGTGCATTTTTTTGCCAATCGTTATAACAATATTTAATAATTACATCTTATATGTGCATTCAAGTTAGATGTTTTAGGCCAGTTTATGCCTTTGTTGGAAGAGAATGGTTACAGTCTGGGGTAGGTTGACTATTACAACAATTAAAGAATTAATCTGAACTTACGTCTATTTCTGTAGAAGTTACTGATAGTTTTTCTAAACTTACGTCTCTTCATAGTAGTAACCACATGTTTATGTCAATTTTAGGACGAAACTAATGAGCATGATGGGTCTGTTGTTGACAAAACTAATGAGCAAGATAAGTCTGCCGAGGGTAAAACTAATGTTCATGATAACTCCATTGATGTTGAAACTAATGAGCATGATATCTTTGCTGATGATGGAACTGATGAGCAAGATAATAGAACCAGGTCTTTGAACTGGAAATAGAACCAGAATTTTAGGGTATGCATATAATATTGTTACATTCCCATTCTTAGATACATGCATAAAATTTTCTTTAATTTTTGAAATTGAATGAGTCCATGAAGCTCGTTCTTATATGGCAAGTTGTTTCCCCATTGGTATCATCATTCTATGCTTGTATGATGCACCTTTTAGTAAAGAATTAAGTTTGAATATGCCTGGAGTCCGAGCTTCCTAAAGTTCTTATAGATGGCTAAGGGGAAAGCCGAGGTTTACAGTGCAAGTGAATGTGATTACAGGCGAAGATTGTGAGTATGTAGGATGAGGATGAGTCATTGAAGCAAGTTGTTCATAGTGATCGATAAACTTACGGAAGTGAGATCGCAGCTACTTTTGCTGTGAGATTAAGAATAGCGCATGTTGATGTGGAATCGCGAGACATTCTGGAGATTGAGAAATAGTGGCGACTGGCAATGCATGTCGGTTGTTCCAGTTGAAGTGCGCGGGTGAAGTGAGTGATAGGAGGTTAATTGGAAGGCGAGGCTATGTTGGCTTTCATGTTTTTGGAAATTGAGTGTTGTAGGGTAAGGATACGGTGAATTAGAAATGAACATTTTTGAAGTGTTTTGGTGGAGTTTAGAGAAGAGGTGTTATTTGATTAAAATTGGAAAAGAGTTAAAGGTTAGACTATATTTTGGTTGTTCTTGTATGAGGTTGCGGTGGGTGTTTCAGACAATGGAGGAGGAGTAGGCAGTACAAAAAGTGGTTTTGGATGAGATGGGTGGATTTGTATTTTGTGAGGGGTATGGTAATTTATGTTTACGGATTGGTTATTGTGGTAGTTTTGTTGAAGTAGTGTCGTCGAATGGTGTATGAAGTGAATAAAAGGGAGGAATGGTGTAGGTAGTAGTGGTTTTTTGCCAAACCAGTGGAGTTCATGGTTGTTGTAGTTGTTTGATAATTTGATTGCTGGGGTTATAATGTAGTTTTGTGAAGTGCTTGTGAAGTTACACATTGTGTCTACAACAGAGATGCAGAGGTGTATCGAGTGAAAAAAGACGCAGGGATTAGATGTTTATGGTAATTAACCAAGTATTACAAGAATTAACAATTTAATAACGATGATAATTAATTGAGTCTAAGTTTACAATCACTATTACCAGTAATTATTTTCTCAGTCTTGATTATAACTTGAGTCTCATTGTTGATTATAATTGTTTACGGGTAGATTGATGTTTCTGAAGATATCAGCAGTAGTAGCACTAGTCTATGGTATTTGTTAGGTAGTTGGTTGTTTATTGTGCTTGCTTATTTTAGTTGTTTATGGCATTTTAGTTGCATCACTATTATGACATTGTTTATGGTAGTTCGGTTTTATAAATGTATGGCTAACTTTTTGTCTCGACACTACTGTTTGGTTATAACATAGTTGTGTTTAAGTATTTTGTGGTTCTTTGAATGTGTATGTGTATATGTATCTTTTGGTTATTTAATGTGTTATATTTAAATGTGTATGTATTTATGTATTACGTTATTATTTTTTGTAGCATGTAAAAATCACTACAAAACCAGTAATTATAATAACCCAGTACCTTGTCAGTGGAGTTTGAGAAACGCTGATAAAAAATACCTTAAAAAATAGTAATTAGTAAAAGAACACATTTTCGGTGGCGTTTTAGAAATGCTTCAAAATTTAACTTTTGTATCGTTTAAACAAAACTGCCAAAAATATATTTATAGTAGTGTTTTGGTAGATCCACAACAAAAAATCAAGGATTATTTTAGTAGCGTGTTTTCTCGCGGCGTTTATTGTGCGCTACCAAAAATGAATTTTCTTGTAGTGAAGCACTTGCTTTTCTAGAGATGTTAGACCATAGTTATCTAAACTTGAACCTAAGTTGATTAAGTTTGTGTTTGTAGGGTATTCTCCAGTTCAAAATGGTTATAGATGCTACTATCCTAGCCTCGGTAAATATCTAGTTTCTATTGATGTTACATTTCATGAAGATATACCACACTTTCAATCAACACAAGAATCAACAAAGATTCCTTAGCAAGAAAATGATGATTTTATTTATTTATCCACTTGACAATAATACACAAGAAAATACTAATGACGTACAGCCTAGTCCAGTTCATGAACATGTTCCTGTAGTTAACCCAGAGCTTGATCTTATTATTGCATTAAGAAAAGGCAAACAACGGTGCACATATCATATATTTTCTTATGTGTCATATAACCGTTTACCATCTTCAAATTGTCTAATCCTTATATCCCTTGACGCTATTTCTACACCAAGAAATTTTAGTGAAACGTTATCTAATCCAAAGTGGCATGCTGCTATAATTGAAGAAATGAATGCATTGAAACAAAACAAAACATGGGACTTAGTTCTTATACCCTGTAATAAGAAAGCAATTGGTTATAGATGGGTATTCTCTGTCAAAGTAAACCCAAATGGAACTGTGGCATGGTATCAGACCAAACTTGTTGCAAAAGGGTATGCCCAAATATATGGAATATATTATTTAAAACTTTTCACTGGTGGCTAAATTGATGTCAATATGACGGTTTATGTTAACACCATTATTAAAACGCGGTTCAAAACTGAGAAGTGTGTACTGGCGTTAACACGCGGCTACGAAGATGAATGCTAAGAAGCCTCCGCAAAGCGTTTGGACGGTTCAGACAATTGATATACTGATCGGTAGTAGAAAATGATAATCAATCAAGTTATCCAAGGACATATGTGACATCATCGGTTTGCAAATACATACCGGTCGGTCGGGAGTAGATGCATTAAAATGCTTTCACATGAACCATAAGCTTCTCATGTAAATGAGGTGGAAGGATGAACAACGTTATATAACATGAAATAGTAAGAACATGTAACATGGTCCAATGTGTGAGCATCAGCTACATAAAAGAGAGCTTGGCATTAAATGCCAAAAATGGCAAAGTTGTAATTAATGAATTCATATGTAAGATTGCATAACAAAGAATGCATTCTAGAAACATAAAAACGTGAACTAGTGTAAAGACAATATGACAAACACATCACCAAATGGACTGAGTATGTATACCTAAATAACACAAACATGTATAAATGATCGGTGGGCTAATATGATACCGATCAGAATTAAAGTCTTAGAAGTGCTGCCAATCGGTATATAAGTTTTTGGTGTGGTCAGTGTATGTGAATAAACTACCGTTCGGTCATCAGATGCATTAAAGAAGTTCAAAGTACAAATTCAATGTGCTGGATTAAGGAAATAAGTTGCATCATGGAACCAGGCACTACATGCCAAGAATGGCAAGGACATAATTAAATTGCAGTGGGATTATTACAAAAGAAGAGGCACATGGTGGAACAATAGAAAGGATGCACAACAGTCCAAAATGACATTGGTGTAATCATGTACGGAATATAATGATACGTGAACCGATTGGTGCCAACATGAAAAAGGTTGAAGCTTTGTATAAGTGGTCGATCGGTATCAAACCATAGAGGGTGAACAACATCAAAGTTTCCAGATCGACCGGTGCCAAAGTTTACGACCGACCCACCGGTACCCTTTTCCAGCTGTACCCAGTGGCATTTCTGTAAATAAATGATCGACCGACCGGTTCCCTGCATCTTATATTTTTGTCATTCTCCTCATTTGCTCCACACCTATAAATAGAGGTCCAACCCCACTTTAATGGGGACGAATTTTCTCCACCCCGGAGGGCTGCAAAATCATTTCTTCAACCTCCAAGTTTCCTTTCAAGCTTCATTAATGGCTTCCATGAATCAGACAACATCTCTCCAACAACAAGAAGATCAAATCAAGTCCATCATTCATTCAAAGTGACTCTAACTCGATTCTAGCACACTCCAACTGCCATTAATCTTCTCTAAAAGCTCGGATCTACCACTACTTTCGCGGAAAAGTTAAGGAAAACCATTTATTCATGAGATCTAATCCATTTCTTCTCGAATTCAAGTGTGATCTATGGCTAAAAGAGAGAATGAGCGTAAAAATAATGTATGAGAGATTTCGTGCAAGTTGTAAATGAAATTTCATAATGAAAAATGATTGGAAAGTGGATGTAGATTCATCTCGAATCGAACCACTATAAAAATTCCCTTGTCTTTTTTTTTTTTTTTTTACTTTTGTGATTGCGGCCTTGCATTTTTATCTCTAATTATAATTGGTGAAGTGCTATCAAAGCATCCTTGGTGTTTGTGTCATTTTTGACGCAAACATTTGGCGCCCACCGTGGGGCCCGATCTCACAACTCAAATTCGTTGAACATGTTGTCTACATCTAGATGCTAACGACAACTTTGTTCGAAAGATATATCAAGAGCAAATTCCGTTCCAATACAAGCACGTATGAAGTGGATCATCAACATAAAGTCATGCAAAGATGCACGTACTAACCTGGATTGGCTCAAAGCATTGCTTATGTGATGTGTGCACATAAAGAAATGAAAATACATTTTAGCACAACATCAGTTCATGAGAGTAAGAATACAAGTGTAAAATGCGTGGACCGTGTGGTTAGTTTCACAAGCCGTCAGGTTGTTTGTGATATATCCCGAGTGGCTCGCAAGCATCACGGTTAGTCTTCAAATTGAATCATGTGTGGCTCCTTAAGGTAGCAGTAAACTACATGTGGGGAGGGGGCTTCAACGTTAAAGGTGGCATCAGCAGAAGAGATAAAGCAGCATGGACTAACGGTTGCAGATGGTAAATACAAAACATGCTCTGATGGCCTTATATGTTTTATATGTGTAAAGGCCCGCAAATCCGTACTATCTGAGTTGACTAATAACACCACACGTCCAACCCAAATTGCACAGAAATACGAATCATTATTAGAAAGAAGTTAGAGGATGAGAAAAAGAAAGAAAGAAAAGTTAGAATAGAAGAAAACAAAGAAGACAAATCTTACATCGGAATGAATAAAATATATTATATAACATAACTTTTGGAATACAATATGGTTTGAATACACATACCCTTATCAGAGCACAACAACTATTCCTGGAACAGTTATAAACACCTGTTTCTAGATACAACATAGTACACAGCGGAAATATGATAGTCTATAGCTAATTGGTGAAAGCCTCCTACTTCCAGCTCTTCCAAGTGAATCTGTAAAATCCCAACTAATTGACTGCCCGTACAAATTTGGGCACCCAAGAGTTTAGGGAAAACAAAAAAAATAAACTCTGAGTCAGTCATGGGACTGGTGTGAGTAAACTTCAACCATTTGTTTAACTTTCAAAATCCTTTCCAAAGAAAAGATAATAGTAAGACCAGCCCACACATAAACATGGACGGTTTTTACCTTACTATAACCCAAAACACTTTGATACAAAAATCCAATGATATTGTAATAGTGTCTAAATCAAATAAATAGAATCTAGCGGAACGCTTGCATCTCACGCTCCACATACATAATATAAAAATCAAAAACCGCAGGGCGCTTATTGGAGATTGGATTTCCAACATGACAAGGTATGGAACCACCTTCCGATAGTGTATCTCTAGAGAGGAATACACTGGGTTCAATAAGAATGTCTTGCAACCCGGCCCACACATGACTGACCACTCATTTCGCTTGAGTGTATCGAATATATATCACCAACGGTTGGGATCAGCAACCGTCTCCCGAATGGGACAGCATCGAATAGAATAAGGAATTAAATGAATCTCTAGATAGGTGATTATACACCCTAATGGGAGCGACCCACATAGCCATGCTGCCCGCCCAATTTTTGTCATTTCCCAGTTGTTGAGGCTTGAGGCTACGATTACTTTCTATTCATTGATAGCACAATCACTTTGAATGCCACATTATCAGATCCGTTAATCACTAATTGATTTGCATAAATATTCTGGATATTATGCTAAGGGAATAAATCCGTTGCCACCATATATATTTGTACAGATCAACATATTTGATCATTGGAAATATTTTATCAGACATTCGTCCATATACGTTCGTTCTGGGATTGAACGAAACCGAAGGCACAATTTCTATTAATAGAAAAATCCCTTGCACTTTACTCCGTCTTCGATTATCTTCATATAATCTGATTCGCAACGCTACTGCCAATACATAGTGGTTCACGGATAATAATCCAACCGGTCTCTCCATATTGACAACGATATTGGCAAATACTTCGATAGTCGTTTATTTAACTATCGAAGAAAGACAACATCCATTCAAAACAATCACTGGGCCCCTAATTTGCATTTCACTAACAAATTCACTTCTTCATTTCCCTATCAAATATTTGTTAACCAAGTATTTCCAGAAATCTTATTGGTCTCTTACGCCAGTGGAAAAAAAAGCATTTCCCTATATCACCTCCTTTTATTTTCTACACTTAGAAAATATATTCTATTTGGAATTGAAACAAATTTCAATCACTTATCTTTTTCCCGACTACTTTAATTATACTCTGGAAATATTTACTTTTATCTTCCCAAAATTCCATCACTTAAGTTAAAACGAATGCTGTATAAAACATCGTTACAACAACCCAAAATATTTAATTCAACTAACTCTTTTTCAACACCGCTCTTCGAGACTGGATCCTCCTATTTATCAATTAAAAATGAAATCAATCAAGTTGGGGTAAAATTACCTCTCAGACCTTGACTTAAAACATCCTCAACTTCAAAACGACAAAACCACTAACCTCGAATAAACACACTATAAAACCCAATTATTCATTTTTAAAACATGGACATGGTTCGCTTTCTATTTCTAATTTATAGATTTCCCTTTTTGTTTACAATATTCTATTTTTAAATTCATTTCCTTATCAAATTCACTATATATTGATGTATTGATTTCTAACTATCAGAATTTCCTAAAAATATTCTAACTCCTTAAATTCCCGGAAAAATTCGCCATAACCTCCCTTGTATAGGGAGCATCGGGATATTTCAAATAGCCTCCCATGGCCCTCACCAATCCAAAAGAAAAAGGAAAAGCCAAGCGGCTTGCCGATACGGTGCATAAAATCTCATACATGAATTTAAACACGTACCTTTATGTCGGCCACATAAATAAAAATCTTCATATACTCCATTCCATACCTGTCTAACACATGTTCACCTATTTTCAACTCAATTCAACACTATCTAATCGCTTGAATTCAGTTTCGCTCATTAATTCTTTAATTAGCTATTTTGCCTATTTCACTTCTTTGTTTTAACATAACATGTTCAAATAAAATATTTAACTTGCTCATAACCAAATTGAATTTCAATTTCAATTCTAGTTTCCTTTTCGATTTCGAATATAAATTTTCAAATCGAATTCACTTATTCAAAGCCCAATATTAATTCAAAAATCTCATTAACTAATTACCATTCAAATTAGTTAATTCTATTCAATAATCAAAAATCTAGTTTCTGTTTCAAAAATCAATTCATTACTCCACTTGAGTTTACATATAATTTGTAACTCAAATCTGAAATTTTCTAAATAGAAATTCGGATTTTATTCGCTTAAAACCCTTTTATAAAATTAAATAAACTGCTATAGTTTTCAAATGGTTATGGCGATTTTTTTTTGAAAATTTGATTTTGATATAACTCAAAAACTATTATCAAATCGGTCCTGACGTTTCTTGTTTCAAAGATTCCGACTTCAATTGAGTTCTGTATACTCAATTGAAGTTCGAATCGCCAATTTACGAAATGCAGCGCTGTGGTGAGTTCGTTTTAATTATATTTATATATAAAAACTTTTAAACTTTGTTAAAATGAATTCAACTCCATTTTAACTCTATTTGATTTTTCTTGATTCAAACTCCATTTTCACTTTTATTTGAATTCTGTATTCTAATTCCAATTTCAGTTCTATTTGAATCCTATATTCAAATTCCATATTTTAAATTCCATTTGAATTATATATTTAAATCCCATAGTTTAAAATTCCATTTGAATGCTATATTCAAATTCTTTAGTTTAAATTCCATTTGAATTCTTTTTGAATTCTACATTCAAATTCGCTATTTAATTCTCTTTGAATTAAAATTCCATATTTATTCTATTTGAATTTCAAATATTCAAACTCCTATTTAATTCTATTTGAAATTTCAAATATTCAAACTCCTTTTTAATTCTATTATTCAAATTCTATTTAAATCCTCTTATTCAAATTCTATTTCAAATTCCCTTATTCAAATTCTATCTACATTCCTATATTCAAATTCTATATTTGAATTTCCTTTAAATTTTCTATATTAAACATCTATTTAAATTTCTATATTCAAATTCTATATTTGAATCCTCTTTGAATTTCTATATTCAAATTCCATGTTTAAATTCTCTATTCAACCGTTTGAATTTCTATATTCAAACTCCATTCAAATTCTATATTCAATTTCTATTTGAATTTCCTTTATTCAATTTCTATCTCAATTCTCTCATTCAAATTCTATTTAAATAAATTCGAATTAATCGATTTCAAAATCATAAATCCTCACGGTATTTATTTAGTTCAATTTATATTTTGACATCATAATAAATTCCATCGTTTATTTCTTTAAACGATTTTCCCCACTTCTATTTTTAAATTCACATTTGAATTTAGATATTCAAATTATCCAAATGATATTTTTTTCTCTTTTTATTTACAAACCCTATTTAATTTACTTGTTTATATATTTAAACAAGTCCCGATTTTGAAATAGATATTTCTACTTTGGAAAATAGTTTTTCCCTTTTTCAAATTCAAACTTATAATTTATTTCTGAGTTATCCAATGAAAATTTTCTTCCCTTCATTTATAAACTTCGTTTATAAATGAATTTCTTGTTTATTCCTTTGAAACAAGTTAATATTTTTATTCCATTCAAATTTCAAATTCTATTTTAGAAAAATAGAATTTCCCCTTTTAACACTTGAAATTCCCTTTTTCGATATTTTTAAAATATCAACATTTAAGCCCAGTGATATTTCAAACAATCAAAACAAACAATTTTAATTGACAAGGTTTCTAACACATCATATATGACAGTATAGGTGCAAACAAACAAACAAACAGATAATATATTTTTGAGGAATCCAGTTGGATCCCTTCAACCTGTTTTTTCCTACATCCACAGATGTTAGTCAACAGAAATAATACCCATCCTACTTCGAGGCAGGGTATCGCGGTATAAAGGGGGATCCACTTATATACGTGGGCGTAGGGTCATCCACTAATGATACTGCGGGCATCCGCTAATAATATTGCGGGGAATATCCAATAACCACAAAAATTCAACAATTCATTCATGTACCCAAGCAACCAACAAATTTATTTTTTCGATAAAAATAAATTTAAATATAAAACTGTGAGTGAGATTTACTCACCAAAATTGCAGTTGTCGAATATCCCGTTTAATTCCAAATCACCGGCTACGAATCTTCTCGAATGAATTCACACCTACGATAATTTGATTTAAATTTAATGATTAACATTTATTTATTTAATTTAACGAATAAATAATTTCTTATATATATATATATATATTTCTTTTTCATTCATCAAATTTATATTTTATCAAATGATTCGCTAAATAAAATTTTCTTTTCAATTTCCTAATTCTAGATTAACAGTTGATAACATTTCCTTTAACTGTATACTAAACTTTGGTTTTTAACTAATATGCTAAATTAAATAAGTAAAACAAATTCAAATAAGGATTCACCGCCTATTACTTTGAATTTTCCAATCCTGATCCCTACTACAAATCAACAGCACTTCCCACCATGCTCATCCGACACTTCCTTGAAGTCTGTTTCCATTATGGCTCCTTCCAGTGATCAAATCCCAAAGTACTGAACCCACCCTTGTGCGTGAACCTGCTCCTCCACCTACCGTGAGGCCTACACTTTCCATCGCAATTGCCATAACTAACATCGAATTCCCAGCTGAAGACCAAAACCATTTGCAACCCCTCAAAAGTACGGCTCCTCAAATCCATCGCACCAAACTCCCCAAAACTTCATCGCTTGGAATTCCGATCTCATCAGCTTCGACCTTCACCTGATTCAAACCCTAACTAGCCATCGCGACTTCCCCATCTGACCATCGCGACTTCCTAATCCCAGAACCTCGAGTGAACCCCATTATCGAACGCGACTCCAAAGCCAAAGCTTCAACCAAAGTTCGCGAGTGCTTTAGGTTGAATCGATCTTAAATCCGCGACTTCGATCTCAATTTTATATTCTCTCTTTATTTTTTCCTTTTAAATCGAATGACTTGATTTCAGTTTTAACTTTGACAGAGGGCTTGCGCTTTCTATTTGATTCCAAAATGAGTTGAGGAGAGGCCTCTTCTGCTGAAGCTTTTGATTTTATATAGTTCGATTTACTGTAAAGAGGGTGGCCATCTTTGTTTTGAGACCACCAGATTTTATTTAAGGAGCGTAATGGAAGAACAGAAGGGAGGGTGTCGCGATTTATAAGGAAGTGGAGAGGAGATCAGAAGTACACGACAATTAAAGGAATGTAGGCTGAAGTACATAGCAAATTTATTGCCAATTTGATTTTTGATTTAATCTGATTTGATTTCAAACTAATGCGATATGAAATAAAGAGATTTTATTTATTTTTAAATAGATGTCGATTTGATTCTTCGATTTGATTTCGATCTTATCCATTATAAATATCCCGGGGTTCATAATTAAAAATCGTCAACCGCTATTTTAGCGTACCGACCGTCGTTCCAATGTAATTACACTATTCTGAACTTAATAGAATAGACTATATAATTTAATTCGAACGTATATATATAAAATAACCATATTAAATTGAAGTAATATAATTTAAATTCAAAACTAATAATTTTTTTGAAAATAAAATATTTTTATTATCATCTATATTCAAATACAACTAATGCTGATCATCTGAATTGTTTTGATTTAATTCTAACTTCGAGTTGAATTATTTTAGATTCTCGTATTACGATGATAATCAAAATAAATCGTATTTCGATTATTTAATCGATAACCCAATAAAATACCATTTATATTATAAATTCAATATTTAAAATCATACTAAATATTTAAAATAAATCGACCAAAAATATAGGTCGTTACAATATGGTAACATAAGAAATGGTCCAATGTTCACTATGCGGTTTCAACATTTGCCACGTGGCAAAATAAAACGTTGGCTTCATGGGATGAGGGACTCTAGTATACAAGAAATGAGCAACAATTTGAGCATGTATAATTGGGCTACTCAGATGCGTGGATCCTTCAACGAACACATAAACTAGTTCTCACGTGAATGTTTGAGATGGTAACTTGTTAATACGTGAACACGTGATAGCTTTAGTTTGGTCAACCAAACACCGGTCAGTATATAAGGTGTGATGTGATCGGTCCGCTCAAATTTGCCCGGTCGGTCTGCAGATTGAGGTCAAGTTAGCACTAAAACGTGAAGTTTGGAACAGATGAATATAAAGAACATCACGTGAAAGCATTGAGGACTAAAAACGCATACACGTGGCAAGCAAATGAGAAAAGGCGGACGATTTGTGTACTAGGACCGACCGGTGTAATTTCTCTATAACCAACCGGTACATGAGTTAGGAGACCAGCCAGTATGTTATTTTTAGTGACCGACCAGTTTAATGTATGGACCGGTCGACCGGTACCTTATGCACCGTAATTACAACTTCGCCACCTGCTCTAAACTTCTCTTGTAAATACCTGATTTCATCGCCATTCAAGGGGGTTCCGATTTCATTCCTACTACTAAATGCCGCCAAAATTAAAGCTCTCCTACAACTTTATTAATGGCTTCCAAGGATCAAGCAACTTCTCCCCAACATCAAATGCATCGAATCCGTTCCAATAACCATTTGAGTGTATCCTTCGTAGCCAATACCGCTCCTCCTCCAAAAATCCATGTCAAACTTGAAGAGAACACGGATTCGGTAGTTTCTGATCAAAATCACCACAATGATACGGAAAATATTAAAGGTTGGACAGACAGCAAAAATGGAGCCAACGTCAAAGGCACCAAACCACATGAAGTCACTCCGATCGAAATACTCAAAATGTTGCTAGTCCCGCACAAGGGGCATTTCCTCGATTCTTGAACCGCGATATATTACCAAGGCAACAATCCGGTAATGAAATCAAAATTGGCCCTGCGGAATAACGCAACATTGAAGAGTATATCGCGGACATGACAAAACATATATGAAGAGAAATCAAGCTCGCAATGACAATGGAAATGAATGGGACTTCCCTCCTAGTGAAACTCCATTCATCGAAAGAGTCCTACAAGCATAATGTCCAGAAAAGCTCACTCCTCCTATCCTACCTCCATATAATGGCCTTATTGATCTAAACTACCTCCTGTTCGGACATGAGTAGCAAATGAATACAGTTAAGGCAATGGATGGGATGGGATGCACATACCTTCCTCTCTACTTAAAAGGCATTGCCTCATTACAGCTCACGAAGCTGCTGCCTGAATCCATAGATCGGTTCTCTGTTCCGACAAAAAGTTCAAAGAGCGGTACTACCTATAGCTACCAAAGCAAAGGATGCTAAAGCATTCCCGTCAACCAACCGAATCAAGGGAGCAAGACTTCACCATGGAATGTAGCAACGCCAATGCTCACTACCATGGCAAACAATTCCTGCATAGCTAAGTGAACCTGGAAAGAGTGAAAGATCGCTCGAATGCTCTGGAAATTAGCCTTATGGATTCAATAAATCCCACAAAGATAAAAGCAACTTTAAAGACTATCGATGGGGTTTAGATTCGAAAAGTTTGCCCTGGTGACCAATTGCGACATTTCGCTGCATAACACACTCTTCGTATCCTAGGGGAAAATTTGTACATTTCCTTGTAATTGTAAACCTCCTATGGTAAAAAAAGAGGGGTTGCAACAGGATATCAACTTTATTACTAGTGCATTCTTATTTCGATCTTAGGTTTACGAAATTTTCAAAGAATCATTAATGATCGAATGAATGTTGCAGGTTGATCAAATGAGCCTTGCCCCACCATGAACTAGCAAAATTACGCAACTCCTATTATACATTCAAGTCATGATAACTCAGATGTCATCTAGTGCATTATCCATCAAAGGAAATACCTCATGACAAGCGGGGTTCAAGCCACTGGTTTTATAAATGAGATCGCCCATTAAAACGAGCATCGAATAAAAAACCAGTGTTTGCCTCGTGGAATGATGCAACAGCAGGTAGCACCATATGGAGAAACTTACCAAAAAGCGACATCTAACTACGAAGGTGGGGGCAAATATCAAACTCAAACTCCAGAGAATCTGAAATTACCCGGTTCCTAGGGCACAAAAAACCACACAAAGATTGGAGGAGCTTGGTCAAATCATGGACACCATCATAAAACCAGGACCATGGATGATCCCAATTACCTCCTATCTAGTAAATCTTGGTGATCATTGAAGCGCATCCCGAGTGGGATAGCTCATGCGTCCATTCCTCAATACTTAAAACATCATTCATAAAAAATACGAAGGTGTGGAGCACAGTCTGACAAATAAGGGGAACCAGGAGCTGAACGGTCAAATGATGTAGCGTTCAAATTACAAATAAAGTTGTAAATTTCATTAAAGGGGCACCACCTTCTTAATTACAAGGTCTCCAGCCCTAATTCCAATAGATTGCGGTATAGCCCGGTAAGTGAACTAACATTCAACCCTAAACCAAAAACCTCCCTAGGGGGTACTCGGTTAATCGTCGATGCCATTGATACATGGCCGGATAACAACACTAACACTGGGTTTCTAAACCAAAAACCTCTCCAAGGGGTGCTTGGTTAATCGTCGACGCCATTAATACATGGCTGGATAACGACACCAACACCGAGTTTAGAAGACCTCTTCGGGGGCATCTGCTCAAATGTTGGATCTTCCAAATCCAACTTTTGATTTTGGATCTTTCAAACCCAGTTACTGACGGATTATCTGGGTCTTTCAAACCCAGTTAATGAAAGTTTGTAAAGACCCATACTGGGGCATCCGAGCATATGCCGGGTCTTCCAAATTCGGTTAGTGATGGACCCAAAGACCTTTTTAAAGGCACCCTACAAATTCTACAAGTGGCTGAGTCATTCAGTCACAACGAATAAAGGGTTTACAAATACCTATTCAGAGGAACGAAAAATAAAATCTCTTCGGGGGCATATGTTCAAATCTAATCTCCAAAGGGCCCGGATTACCAAGCTAGCGAGAAATATGATTGAATAAATAGAATATAAGACTGCTCAAGCAGGGGCACAAAAACAGAAGTCTATCACCATGAAAAGGCGCAAGTAGGATCGACTAAGCTAGAAACCTTTGATCGTGATCATTCCATGGAATTCAACAATAGCAAAAAAAGCGCATGATCAAAAACTCCAAACAAAGTCGGTCACATACTATCACGCCTAACCTTTAAAGTCTATGACAAATTTTGGTATGAGGGCATCTCCACTGCATCAAAGAAATTTGACAATGCTCGCTTATTAAACATACCACAAGTTCGTCATAATCCTAAATCAAAGGTTTAGCATCTGCGAGGGTTGCTTTGACCAACAAAGCTGAGCCTTGAAATGGCTACAAAAAACTTGAAAACTTCGATACCGTGATAAACGCAAAGGTGATTGTTCACCAAAAGGAAATCTCAAAAATTGCTTCAGCCAGAATCAAGGGAATTCAGCAGTGAAATTGGCTAAGTAAATCCAACTAATTATGAATTGTGGCTGCAATGAAAGCCCAGTTTACGAAAAAATGCCATGAAATCATTTCAATACCGAGCGTTGCAAGAACACATGACTTGTATCATTAAAATTTGTGTTGTGAACATGAAAAGGAAACAAATGTGGAATGCAAAATGAGAAAGTACGACAAAGCAAAAATAAAAGCTTAGAGTCAACAAGCAGAACACATTTCCATTACAACATCACAAAATCAAGTCTTAACAAAGTTCATAGGCGTAGCATGATTCAAACGCTTGTTCAACGCATACTCTCCTTGTGGAATTTTCCAATGCAGCATCCCCGTCAGAGGCCTGGAGCATCCGGTGCTTTGGGCACACAACGGAAAGCAAGAAGAATTCCTCGAAAAAGAAAGGGTCGAGTTGGCGCAAGTAATTTGAATGCACGAAGGAATCATTCTATGATAAGAAACTTCTTAGTTTTATCTTACTCGTCGGTAGCCTTCAGAGACTCAAGCACATAGTTGAATACTGAATTCGGGTTTCCTAAATACATTGGCGTTCTCGGAAGCTCTAAATGAGCTGATAAAAGCAAAATACTTTTGCCAGTAAATTAGAAGCTTCTAGTGTGACAATCTAAATCACAGAAATTCAGCAAATTGATCGTATCCATCTCGTGCAATTCGTGACAGCCTGTGATAAAAGAGTAACACGACCATAGTAAGAATTGGACAAAGTCCGGAAGGCAAATCAAGGGTTCATCACGACATTGCAATAAACAAAAAATCGATTTGTATTCAACAAAAGGGCAAATATACTCAGAAATATACAAGCCAGAGTGCACAAAACAATGGGAGGTCCATCCTTGGAAGCTCTTCAAAAGACTTTACCTTCAAAAAAGGGCATATGAAAATTGTGGCAAAATCGATATGACTTGATACATCAATTAAAAGCAACCTTGAAGGATCGATTAGTTGAACATTGGCCGGTTCCAAGGAGGAAGAAGGGGAGATACATCGGTCAAGACAAATTGACAGATCAAAAACAATCTCCTGCCGAAATGAATTCCTTTTCTAAACAAACCTAGAGTCCCTCAACACAAGAGCTCCTTCAACTGCAAAGCTCTAATCATGAATGACTTAAAGACCTCGATGGTATTCTGCTTCAAATCCCAGGATAAGCAATGCTTAAAGGACGGTTGTGCGGATATTGCATGTTTCAAATCCACTAGAGCCGTGAAGCTTCCTTAGGGATCGAAAACAATATCTGTCAATGGCGTCAACATGAGCTATAAAAATTAAGCAATAGTCATGCACTGGGGCAATCCATTCCCAAAATATGGAAAAAGCTGATATAATCAAAGAAAGAAATAACACAAGAAGCGATTCTCTTCACATGATATTGATTCCCAAGTCATAGTTCCAAACTCATGGTTTTCAGGATAAATACCTCCTAGATAAAGGCATGAACATCTGGAGCTTCTCCAAGAAGAAGCAGAAAAGTATTTTTCAAATACAAAATATTTTGTACCATCATATAAGTCATTAAAACAATAGCGCTTGAAACTCACAGTCAGATTATACAGACTAGTTGATTCCGAGCGTCAGTGCGAATTCGAATGAGAATATCATGTTTTTACAGATAATATTCGACAGACTTCAATTTGTTGAATCAAACAAGTCTGTGAAAATATTTCATTCAATGCAGAAATTTGCCATGGCTAAGTTTATAACTGACTAGACTGTTGTTGATATGGGCAGTCGATAACAAAATATCAGCGTAGAAATGTGCAATGCTTTTGTTGTCATAGAGCAGGTTGTAGCGGTGAAAAGCCCGAGTTAAAACTGGGGCAATCATACACTAGCACAACATTGCCAACAACAAATTCTGGAATTCAAAACTCGAATTAGAGCGCAAGTTCCATGTCAGGCCTAGCAAGCAAAATATATCAACGACAATGTACATTTCGAAGCCCGTATTTCTTGCTAGCGAAAAATACAAGCTTCGAGGGGCAAATGTTAACACCGTTATTAAAACGCGGTTCAAAACTGAGAAGTGCGTACTAACGTTAACACACGGCTATGAAGATGAGTGCGAAGAAGCCTCCGCAAAGCGTTTGGACGGTTCAGACAATTGACATACCGATTGGTAGTAGAAAATGATAATCGATCGAGTTATCCATATGTGACATCATCAGTTTGCAAATGCATACCAGTTGGTTGGGAGTAGATGCATCAAAATGCTTTCATGTGAACCATAAGCTTCTCATGTAAATGAGGTGGAAGGATGAACAACGTTATATAACATGAAATAGTAAGAACCTGTAACATGGTCCAATGTTTGAGCATCAGCTACATAAAAGAGAGCTTGGCACTAAATGCCAAAAATGGAAAAGTTGCAATTAATGAATTCATATGTAAGTTTGCATAACAAAGAATGCATTCTGGAAACATAAAAACGTGAACCATTGTGAAGACAATATGACAAACACATCAGCTTCATGGAGTGAAGATCTTGAGAATGCATGCAGCACCAAATGGACTGAGTATGTATACCTAAACAGCACAAACATGTATAAGTGATCGATGGGCTAATATGATATTGGTCGGAATCAAAGTCTTAGAAGTGCTTCCAATCGGTATATAAGTTTTTGGTGTGGTCAGTGTATGTGAACAAGCTACCGTTTGGTCATCAGATGCATTAAAGAAGTTCAAAGTACAAATTCAATGTGCTGGATTAAGGAAATAAGTTGCATCATGGAACCAGGCACTACATGCCAAGAATGGCAAGGACGTAATTAAATTGCAGTGGGATTATTACAAAAGAAGAGGCACGTGGGTGAACAATAGAAAGGATGCGCAACAGTCCAAAATGACATTGGTGTAATTATGTATGGAATATAATGATACATGAACCAATCGGTGCCAACATGAAAAAGGCGGAAGCTTTGTATAAGTGGTCGGTCGGTATCAAACCAAAGTGTAAGGACCCGTAACTTCCCCGTGAAGGAAAGAGCGGATACTTTGAGAACAACACACAAATGAACACAGACGGAAGAACATTTCATTGTTATTACAACAATTCCATCAGATACAAGAATATACAGAGTATAACTGAATAAATTACATTCAACAAATATCAGAGATTTAAATTACATTTAAATACATCACAGCGGAAAATAATACAAAAGCACAACTGAAAGTGATAAACGGATACAGAGCTTTCCAAGCATCGTTCCAGCTGTAAATCAGGACCCTGTGAATATAAATTTGCAAAACCAAAACTACTAGCTGCCCGTGTGGAAAATTGGGGCACCCAGAGTTTAGGTTAAAACAATAAACTCCAGGTCAGTCATGTGACTAGAGTGAGAACTAAAACAGTTATTAATCTTTATTTTGAAAGTTAGGTAAATCAAGGGACCACGCCGTATAACATGGAACGGGTTTCCTCCCAAGAATACCAGTGCACATAACAAATAGCGCAATGCTAAATAAAGAAAAAGGAAGCTGTTATAAGACCCAGGTCCCATTACACAATGCAACGCAAGCCGGAGGATAGGGTTTTTACCTTATAACAGCCAAAGCATGATTGATACGTTTAAAACACATTATTTGATACTATTATAGGTGTATAGTGTCAAAACAATTTCAATCATAAATATCAATCATAGGCGGCATGAATGACCCATACCACTATGTCGCCATACTAGGTTCTACAAATAAAACCGCACTATCACGTATTGGAAATTGGATTTCCGTCATGAGTCGAGGCAAGGGGCAAGCACCTCTCCGCGTTCGAGACACTCTAGCAAATGTCCCAGGACCCCACTTTGATCCTTGGAATCGGCTGGGCCGGTCCTCTCTTACTTTTGAGGATTGGCAATTCCTGAACACACGTTTCCCGGTCCTTACAGACCTATATCCGAGGCGCCTCGCATTCCAACAACCACACAGGTGAAAAGTATATAAATGTCAGGGCTGGTAGGTCACTGACACCACCCTATCTAGAAAGAAACGTCGTGCTCTCCCAGTGGTCCGTCTCCCTTTTTTGACTCATACCGAGGTGTGAGGCTCGCGAATTCACGCCATACACAAAGCTACGCCACAAAGGCCGTGCTTTGATCATCAACCACAAGACTTTGCTTTTCAACAGAAGCCTTGATCAATTGCCACTTACGCGTGCCATACTGGCAATTCACTCCATGCGACTGATGTCCATCGATATACAACCTCTGAGCTCGTACGTCTCAGAGAAGGGCGTTAAGCAAGAGAATAAATTCTCTGCTGCCAAACAGATGTATATTTAATAGAGATCAATCAACACAGAATAAAATCCAATGTCAGACACACAATCCATTTACAAGTTCATTCTGGGTCTGAACGAAACCGGAGGCACTTTCCTTGCATATCCATCCATCTCCAAGTACGTCCGGACGATCACCAACTATTTCCCTCATCCTGGGTGTATAGCCCAATCAAGATCATCAGTGATCACCCAAACAATGTGAAGACTTCCGGTCTTCGACCACCGTCTTCATCTTCGACATCTCGTCGAAACGGTTATTCAGAATGGGTATAAACCCGGCCTTTCTGAATAACCCACGTATATGATAAACAAATGTTACTCAAACACAACAAATGCCTCATTCCAATTTAGAATATCCTTTTATTCATGAAATCACATTCTTAGGGAAAGGTTCCCATTAATTTTATCCAAGATAAATTCTTCTAAATTTATTCCTTAATCTTCCTTCGGATATCATTTCAAACTAGTCGGGATTAACGAACCACACCGAAGTAATTATTTATTTTATTTCCCAATCCCAACCTATATATCCCATGGAGAAAAACTGGTAATACTCCATATCTAACACCACGGTGTTATTGGTAAAATTAATTACCATTTCACGTTCAAATCTAATTAAAGATTTAACTATCACTTTGGAGCAAAACTAGTGACACTCCATTCTCGATCACCTTTCAAATTTGATAATTTAAATTATCAATTCACATTTTTAATCTAATTAAAGATTCATTAAAACTCCACTTAGTTTTAATCTTTTCAAAAATCAACATCCTGCCTTTAACTGGGTTAAAGAACCAATGTCATCCAAAACACGATTCACGATAAACCCAAATCACATTCGATATTAAATACAAGGCTCTGAATAGAAAATATATCGGCTTATATTCAATATCAAATTATGAAACCAACATATATCGTATAGGAAATAACGATATAAAATATATCTTTCAAATTCCCATAACAAAATATGTATAGTCACAAAATCCAACATCGAAATATCCCGAAGATAATTTCGATTCAACTCCAGTCCAATTCACATATTGGGAATATTGATTATTTTTAAAATCACTTTCAAATTCAATTTATTTATTTCAAAAATAAATTGATTTTAATTCTAGTTCAAAACTAGTTCATTTCGACAAAAATCTATTTTTATCCTTTCAAATGTGGAATTCTTCAGCCCAATTTTTCCCAAATCATTTCTTATGATTTTACACAAATTATCAATATTTTTAATAATTTTATCAAGGCCCGTACAATCGATTTCCATCAACGGCCATCGAACTGCACTTACAACGACCTTTTCTAAATTTGATTTGGACATAATTCCAAATCCAACTGTTAGATTTCAAATTTATAACATTCATTGGAAAGCTCTTTTCGATACGAACCCAACGGTTCTGGTTTTAGGAGAATCCGACGGTCGGATCTCCCGCAACGTCGATTCGAAGTCAATGGTCGAAATTCACGAACTGCCGCGGTGTGGCACGTTCTATTCAGGCCATTATATATATATTATATATATATTATATATATTTCGTCGATTTCCCTTTTAAAATGTATTTTATAAATCGTTTTAAATTCGTTTTCAAAACCATTTCAACTTATATTCAATTTCTAATCAAAATTGAATATTTCATATCATTACTATATACATGATAATATTTTCAAAACGTTATATTTTGAAATCACTACCTTTTCAGTATTCATTATAAAAACGAATATAATCGATATAAATATCGTTCACGTCAAAATGGCGCAACTCTAATCAACACGGCTTTATATATTTCGATAAATTCGTTATTCTATTCAACAAATGAATATATATATTCCATTCAACAAATGAATCTATATTTCTTTCAACACACGACTAATCTCAACACATGAGTACTGTTAACACATCACTATTTTTGTTATGTAAAATATTTTATAAAATTATGGTATCTATCGTTTGATTTTTAAATCAGACTCCACCGTGAAGTAGTTCTAATTTTAAATATGATAAAGATGTAAATTTTGTTATTAAAATATTTTACTCGACACATAAATAGTTTCAACACATGAATTTTCTTTTATAATATTCATTATTTTCCCGATTGGAATGAGGCCCAATCAATTACCATATAACGTTAATTATATGGGTTCCATACAACACATGTAAATAATAGCAACGATAAACAATCAACCATCATCCAAGGTGCACCACACAACTGCATAAGCATCAAATATAAATAATCAACGCTTACACAGTCTGTCGACCAGTCGATCGACATATACTGAAATAATTGGGATTAGTGTACCCAAATATCATCCCAATACCCGTGTGAGGTTTCAAATCAAAAAACACAGATTTTTATTTGTGCAGTTGGGCGATGTGTAAAATT
The DNA here is from genome assembly GCA_030737875.1 of Allium sativum. NCBI lineage: Eukaryota > Viridiplantae > Streptophyta > Magnoliopsida > Asparagales > Amaryllidaceae > Allium > Allium sativum. Next base: position 331,866,028 of record CM060926.1, read on the forward strand.
TATCAACCCAATCAATATCAGTCAAAACAGTGTATATAAACAAATCGGCCGATTTGTTTATAAATATTTATTTATTCACATTCATGTTAAAAATTATATTTTTAACGATAATTAATTTATTTCAACCATCCACATTTTATTATCGATTTCACATCAACATCACAAACAATTTTCACAACACATCAAACAAGCATACAAGCCATCCATGGTCTGTGGATGACGGGTGTCGGGTGCTGCTAAGCACCGTCTGCATCCTAGTATATATATATATAACTAGAAAAAGAAATTTTGAGTGAGAAATTCTCACCGATAGCTATTCCAATTCCACTACACTTCCTATGTTGAAAATCTTGTCGCTCTCGCCTTTTTGTCATCTTCGTTGCCCGTATTCTCTACATATATAAAAATCGAATTTTTACTTTGCTATTCAATATATAAAAATCGAATTTTTACTTCGCTATTCAATATATAAAAATCATATTTTTTACTTCGCTATTCACTATATAAAAATCGAATTTTTACTTCGTTGCTATGTATATAAAAATCCTGTTTTTATAATCACGCTATATGGATAAAAATTCTATTTTTACCATGTTATTCTCTATACAAATATTTCTTCTTTTCAAAAATAAATATTTCTCCTTTTCCTACTTTAAAAATGTCATCTTTCACTACATAAAAATATCGTCTTTTTATATCCTACCATATAAAGATCACATTTTTATCATCTATATAATATGAAAATTATATTTTCTACCTTTACATACGATAAAAATTATATTTTGTACTCTCTATAATATAAAAGATTATATTTTTATCCTCCTACAATATAAAATTTCAGATATTTAATTGCTAAAATTAATTAAACAAAACAAAATAAATGAAAGGGCTTACATTGCTTTAAGGAGGAGCAGAGGGGGGTTTTCTTGTTCGCTGGTGGTGGTGGCAGAAGAAGAGGCAGCGGCGGTCGGTGCGAGGCTGGGTGCGGCGTAGGGTTTCAGGAGGGCGGATGGAGGAAGAGGCGGTGGAGGCTAGGGGTCTGAGGTGGTGGGGGTTCGTCAATGTCATGGTGGCCTGGGACTAGGGCGCGCCGATCTTTTTAGAGGAGGGGAGTGGGGAATCGGGCGGTGGCGCGGTTCGATCAGAGGGCGGTGGAGATGGCCGGCGGTCAGCGCCTGGAGCGGCAGTGGCTCCCCCTCCCTCCGTCGTTCCTTTCTTCTTCTTCTTCTTTTTTTATTTTTTATTTTTTTTATTTTCCCTCTGCTGAATTGATTTTGAAGAAAAAGGGGATGGGGGCAACGATTTTGAAGGGGAGGAGAGAGGAAGTTAATTATTTTGTATTATTTAATTTCAAGAAAAGTTGACTTTTACATACGACCTCTAAACGAGGCCCACCGCCTGTCGTCCATAGCGTTTTACCCCCATTTCGAACACAATGGGACATGTATTGAAAGCCAATTTGATCGTTTCGACCAGCTTTCGTCAAAATCGATATATAACTCTATATATTGAATTTGAACGCGCATTTCCATTTACTGGGGTCATATACTAACTCGAAAAATTCCAGAAAAATATTTTCTAGCTTCGTATTGACGATACGGTCCTAACAAAACTAATTTCATTGAATTCTGAGACCGTTGGAAAAATGGCCATTTTCCAGTCGATTAAAATCAACTGAAACTGGTCAAACGCGTTTTCCTTTTCCACGCTCACATATTGATTCAAAAAATTATGAAATTTGGAACCTAGCAATAATTTGACATCACGGACCCAACAAAAGTGGTTTCGTCAAAATCTGAGGTCATTTGCAAAATTCCCATTTTTAAGGGCCTGAATTCCATAGCGATTATTCAAAATTTTCAACTGGACATATCTTTTGATTCCCGCTATGAAATTTCGATTTTTCGGATTCGTTGGAAAGATATTCCCAAATAGATCCTATTATTTTTGGTTTCACTAAAATCTGGATTGTTTTGCACCCGGTACATTTAATTGAAGTTTGAAATCGAATTATCGAACTACCGCGCCATTTTCAATTCTATTTATAATTATATATAATTATTTATATTCTAACGACGACGTATATAAAATATACGTCGAATTCTATTCAAAATAAATTTCTCGTCGATATTATTTAAAATAATTCATTTTAAATATTCAAACTTCGCTAAAATAGCCAAAATAAAAATTTTAAACTGGCCCAGATTTTCGGGTTGTTACACAAAGAGGGTGAACAACATCAAAGATTCCAGATCGACCGGTTCCAAAGTTTACGACCACCGACCGGTACCCTTTTCCAGCTGTACCCAGTGGCATTTCTATAAATAAATGACCGACCGACTGGTTCCCTGCACCTTATATTTTGGTCATTCTCCTCATTTGCTCCACACCTATAAATAAAGGTCCAACCCCACTTTAATCGGGACGAATTTTCTCCGCCTCGGAGGGCTACATAATCATTTCTTCAACCTCCAAGTTTCCTTTCAAGCTTCATTAATGGCTTCCATGAATCAGACTACATCTCTCCAACAACAAGAAGATCGAATCAAGTCCATCATTCATTCAAAGTGGCTCTAACTCGATTCTGGCACACTCCAACCGCCATTAATCTTCTGTAAAAGCTCGGATCTACCACTACTTTCGTGGAGAAGTTAAGGAAAACCATTTATTCACGAGATATAATCCATTTCTTCCCGATTACAAGTGTGATCTATGGATAAAAGAGAGAATGAGCGTAAATGTAATGCATGAGAGATTTCGTGCAAGTTGTAAACGGAATTTCATAATGAAAACATAATTGGAAAGTGGATGTAGATTCATCTCGAATCGAACCACTATAAAAATTCCCTTGTCTTTATTTTATATTTTTTTACTTTTGTGATTGCGGCCTTACATTTTTATCTCTAACCATAATTGGTGAAGTGCTATCAAAGCATCCTTGGTGTTTGTTTCATTTTTGACGCAAACAGTTTATTTCTCTTGCTACTATTCATAATTGGAAGCTACATCAGTTAGACATCAAGAATGATTTCTTGCATGGTGATCCACAAGAAGATATGTACATGTTTTGGCCTCCTATATTCATTGTTCACTAGAGAGTGAACTTTTGTGTAAGCTCGATAAAAATGTATGATTTAAAGCTCAGTCCAAGAGCATGGTTTGGGAAATTCAGTCAGGTAATTGAATCATTTGGAGTAATCAAAAGTAAATTTGATCACTCGGTCTTTTATGAGAAATCTGAAGCCGGAATTATTCTCTTGGTTCTGTATGTAGATAATATTTTTATAATTGGAAATGATGAAGCAGACATTTCATCTCTTAAATACTTTATTCATACAAAGTTTCATGCTAAAGAATTGAGAGAACTGAAATATTTTTTGGTCTTGAAGTTATAAGAAATAATAATGGGATTTTCCTGTCACAAAGGAAGTATGTTGTAACAACCCGAAATTTTATCGCTTTGGTTGAGAACATTTAATTAATTTTAAATATTCAAATTTGTGGTTTATATGACTAAAATACTCTCTTTTAATTAATAATAAATGATGTGAAAACCATTTTAAAATTTAGTGACAGAAATATATAGTTCAAAGAAAAACATGAAATGTGACCGAAAGAATTTTTCAAAAAAAAAAAAAAAAAAAAAAAACTGATTTTTGATAATGTAAAAGTTGTTTAAAATGTTTTTAAAATATATAAATAATTTTAAAACACATATAGAAGTTTAAGAAACCTTTGTTAGTGTTTAGAAATAATAAATTTAATTTAGTACAGTAAGGATGTGATGTTAAATAATTCTAATTAAGGAAAGAAAAGTAAAAAGTACAAAAGGACCCTTAAAACATGGATTTAAGGACACCTAATGTACTTATAACATCATTTTGCTTTTTGAGTGGAAAAGTAAGGGGGGGGGGGGTTACATGGCGACCATGAAGGGAAAGGAGGAGAAGGGTAGTAGTGAGGTGGCATAGCTTTAGTGGAGGGTATTTAGGTAATTTCCAAGCCTTCTTTTTATATGAAACAAACTTTTTTTCTCTCGCTTCTCTTTCATTTTATTTTTCTTATTTTTTCCAAACTCTCTCTTCTTCCTTAAACTCTCCTAAAAATTTTTAATGGCTTCCAACCTTTCAAAATTTTAGAGATCACATTTATATTAGCTTAAACCTTTTAAAATTTAAGTTTAAAGCCTCCTTTCTCATTTCTTCACTTCCTTCTTCAAATACAAGTGGTTTAGCACCCTTGGAAGGCTAGGCCATGTCCATTCTATGTCTAGTCTAAACCATATAGAGCTAAGTATGACCAAAATCACATTTTTTTCTTATGAAATGTTGAGATCTAGGCTCGTTTGTGAGCTTATGAAAGTTTTGGCTTGTTTAATGTGAGAAAACTCACATTTTAAATATATCTTTTTAACTTTATTTTGTGTTTTGATTTGTGGTTATATTTAGTTGTATACTCTCATGTTATTATGTTGCTTGTGATCTTAATAGTTGATATGTGAAAGAATATTACTTATTTGTTATTTGGTTTGGAAGTTAGAAAAAGTTGGTAAGCAAATTTCATTATAATTTGCAAGTTTATGTTTTTAACTATGGATTAATGTTTGGATATGAGTACTTATGTTATACCCATGCATATTAGATATTGTAATCATGTTTTAGTGTTGGAAATCTTGATTCTTGGATTAAGACATTGATTTGAGATCTTTTGAGAATGAATAGTGCTTTTGAGATTTTATTTCAAAGCAAAGGAGGTTTATGTACTAACTGTTTCGATAATGCTTCCAAAATTCTTACTTTTGTCTTTAAACTCTATTGGAAAGTTTATAGATGCTTAAAGTACAAAAGAAATAATTTTGAAGTTGTCATATGTAAAATTCGATTTTTGAAATTATGGGTTTTATAGCGATAGTCGCTATAAGCACAACTCTTTTTCAAATTATAACTTGTTTTTACTTTAAGTATGTTTAGAAAATGTTTTCAAAACTTGCTTTAAGTTTAGAAAAGTAATTATCATTATATAATTAATTAATTATTTAATTGATGATTTTTTTAAATAATTAAATAAAACAATCAGTGCTTAATTAATAATTAATTAAGAAATTTTGTACTTAATTCTTAATTCAAGTAAGTTAATTATAATTAGTAAAATTAAATCATTATTTAATGACTTTAATTAAGTGTTAAGTATGATTAATTATGTGCTTAAGATTAATTTTGATTAACTATTTATTTAATAAAGGTTTAAAAGCTTGATAATTATAGATTAAGTTTTTACTTAAGAATATAATTAAGGTTTGTTTAAGTACTAATGGAAGTTTAACATTTTATTAACTATTTAATAAGGATTAAATTGATTTTTAATTATTAATTATTAATTAAGAAATGATTTTTAGTTAATTATTGATTTAAAGGGATATTTAATAATTAATTATTATTTTAAAACATTAAACAAATGTTTAATTATTTATTTGAATGTTTGTTAGTTATTTAATCAATTATTTAAATATTGATTTGGAACTAAATTATTTGATTTAGAGGTTTGTTTATTATTTAATAATGAGACTAATATTTTATGATTGTTAAATAATTTTTTTTTGAGTTGAATCTCTTGTTTTCCAAGGATATTTGGAAGATACTTTTATTCCAAGGGATTTCATTATCAATTACCTTTAAGTAACCTCATGGGTTAGGTATTAGGTGACTTTGTAAGTAGAACCAAACAACATTGTGACACCCCACGTCCATTAATGTCACTCACAAAGGGAATGCATTAACTTCTATGGAGCGTTTTAAGTGTGTATAGAACAGAAACTTAACAACAAGACATATATAAAATAGTACTTAAAAATTAAAAACTTCATTCATTGCAGCGATAAACAAATAAGTATGATTACATCATCAAAAACCAAAGACTAGAGTCAAGTACATAATATCCATCTTGACTAAATTAGAGTACATAAAATGAAAGACTTAACCCCAGCATAAAATAGCCATAAATAAGATAGGCTGAACTTTTACTTCAGCGATCCAAGCAACTTCCAAAGAAAGAGATAAGGCTGTCCAAATCAAACTCCACTAGTAGTAGTCCCACCCTGAGCACCTAGTGAGGTGGGGGGGGGGGGGGAGGAAGAAAAGAGGTGGAAACAAAGGGGGTCAGACATAAAGTCTGGCGAGTACAATAACTTTAACAATATAATCATTAAGTAACTAGGGTAAGGCATAAGCTAGAGAATAAGGAAATGACGGTGAACAAATGGGTATGACAAAGCCAACAAAGGAAATCAGATGAACAAAGATAACGTTAAAGGCGTACCTAGTCACTATAGGATAATTACTACACTGCACCACACTAAACACCCTAAAAGTTGATCCCACCTACAGAACTTAATAATGATAATGGCAGTTTCGTGTATGCCTAGCTGTCTTCATAGGTGTCGTCTGCCCCTTTCTCCACTAGGTGTACCCACTACCCCCATTTGATCAGCTCCCTAACTCGTAGATACCCGTGTTGGCCCCACAGTGGTGTGTATCACCCCCCAAAGTGGCAACCCGATACCACCAAAATGCACGGCTTATATCTACACGATGCAACAATGTCTTACCTACCAGCCCGGGCCCACACTCGCATATGACCCCGTTGGACTTGCGTTGCCACCGCTAACCCGTTTTGACCTCTTACAATCAAACCCAGTACGCGTGTCCCGTCCTCGACTTGAGTCGAGCCCACAAAGATACTTAATGGATTACTGGTTTGAAAAGGGCCCCCATGCATGACACAAGCTTTCCACCTATGCTTGGTCCCCTCTAAGATTTTTCCCCACTTAACCCCATTCTCATTCATGTCTTCTTACATGTTTCAATCTTAGTTAAGTGTATCTAATCGTATTTCACATGCCACCCAAGGCACCCTCTTAATTTCACATGCCACCCAAAGCACCTACTTAGCCCCCTCATGTCTACCACATGTTTATCTGGTTAAGTGTTTCTTAATTCATTAACACCGTAACCTTATAAAGACCTCCCACATTAGACTGGAATTTGTGGCCGCTGGATTTGCCGGGCGGGTCCGGGCAGTCTTACACCACAAACGAGCCTAACCTCGTGTCTTTACAACTGTTACGCATTTAATTCATGCCTTTGACCTCTCACATTAGACTGGCATTTGTGGCTGCTGGATTTGCCGAGCGGGTCCGGGCAGTCTTACACCACAAAAGAGTCTAACCTCGTGTCTTAGGCGGTTTATTATTACATGTAATAACCCGAAAATCTGAGCCAGTTTAAAATTTTTATTTTGGCAATTTTAGCGAATTTTGAATATTTAAAATAGATAATTTTAAATAATATCGACGAGAAAATTTATTTTGAATATAATAGAACGTATATATTATACGCGTCGTCTTTAGAATATAAATATTTATATATAATTATAAATAGAATTGAAAATGGCGCGGTAGTTCGATAATTCGATTTCAAACTTCAATTGAACATACCGGGTGCAAAACAATCCGGATTTTAGTGAAACCATAAACATTAGGATTTAATTGAGAATATCTTTCCAACGAATCCGAAAAATCAAAATTTCATAGCGGGAATCAAAAGATATGTCCAGTTGAAAATTCTGAATAGTCGCTATGGAATTCAGGCCCTTAAAAATGGGAATTTTGCAAACGACCTCGGATTTCGACGAAACCACTTTTGTTGGGTCCGTGATGTCAAGCTATTGTTAGATTCCAAATTTCATAGTTTTTCAAATTAATATGTGAGCGTGGCAAAGGAAAACACGTTTGACCAGTTTCAGTTGATTTTAATCGACTGGAAAATGGCCATTTTTCCAACAGTCTCAGAATTCGATGAAACTAGTTTTGTTAGGACCGTATCGTCAATACGAAGCTAGAAAATATTTTTCTAGAATTTTTAGAGCTCGTATGTGGCCCCGGTAATTTAAAATGTACGTTCAAATTGAATATATACTGATTTATGTTTTAAATTTGATGAAAACCTATCGTAACAGCCGAATCAGCTACGATACATATCCCATTGTGTTCGGAATGGGGGTAACACGCTAGGGACGACAGTCGGTGGGTTCGATTTCGAGTTCGAATGGAGAGGGTACAGTATGGAATTCAAAATTCAAAATAAATTAATTAATAAATAAAATAACTTGGCCACCCTTTTATCTCTCTCCCTCCTCCATCGTTGACCATTCAAATCGGGATTAAAAAAAAAACCCTGACCTAATCGCGCCCCCCTGCCCAGATCCGTCGCCCCACCAGGAGCTCCGCTCGCCGCTGGCGCCTCCGACCAGAGCGCCGCCCCCCTTCATCTCCTCCTCCCGCCGCTTCTCCCTTCCCTCGTTTCTCTCTCCTCTAAAATAAAGACTGATGACGCACCCAAAAACCCGCCCAGCAAACTCTAAAACGCCCAACTCGTCGACGTTCAGACGCCCACCCCCTCCTTCGACGCAAAACTCCACCGATTTAGGGTGTCCTCCGGCAATAGACAAAGAACAGTGAGTTTTTAATACTTGTTATTTTGTTTAAAAACTGAATTTCTACATTGTATAAAAACTGATTTTACATTGTTGAACAACTGATTTTGATATTGTTTAAAATCAGTTTGATAAGAATATTCATTGTTTTAAAAAAAATGAAAAGAGAATTGTTTTTGAATAGAGAATTGTTTTAAAAAATAACATAGAATTTGATTTTGAAAACATAAAATAGAAAAAAAGGGTTTTGAATATATATATATATATCGTAAAGTTTTGTATATATATGTCGTATTGTTTTGAAAATAAAATTAGAACTATTTTTGAAAATAAAGATTCGATTTTTATTTTATGAACATCACGATAAAAATATGATTTTTATATATTGAATAGCGAAGTAAAAATATGATTTTTATATATTGAATAGCGAAGTAAAAATATGATTTTTATATATTGAATAGCGAAGTAAAAATTCGATTTTTATATATGTAGTGGCTACGGGCAACGAAAGTGACAAACAGGCGAGAATGACGAAGATTTGTACAATAGAAGAGTCGTGGGGTTGGGATAGCTATTGGTGAGAATTTCTCACTCTTCAATTTCTTTTCTAGTTATATATATATATACTAGGATGCAGACGGTGTTTAGTAGCACCCGACACAATCGTCCACAGACCATGGACTTGTTTGTTTGGTTGTGTAGTTGGTTAGATTATTTGGTTTGAATTGAATTGTTTGGTGAAATGAATGGATTTGATTGATGTGTGAATGGCGTGGGCCTTTACTAGACCGGGGATAAGGCTAGGCCTTGTCCCGTTTCTAGTATCGTGTCGTTATGCTGCCGAAATTTTTCTAAAAATAAGTTAGAAAAATAAAGATAACATTTTATTTAATAAATGAACCGATTAGAATATTCATAGGTTGAATAAAATAGTTTGATCGTTAAAAATATAATTTTTAACGTGAATGTGAATAAATAAATATTCATTTACAAACCGGACGGTTTGTTTATGTACACCTATTTGAAGGACATTGATTGGGACGATAAATTTTACACATCGCCCAACTGCACAAATAAAAATCTGTGTTTGATTGCTTGAAACCCCACACGGGTATTGAGATGATATTTGACGTACACTAATCCCGATTGTTTAGTTGTATGTCGATCGATCGATTGACAGGCTGTTATAAGCGTTGAATATTTATATTTGATGCTTATACAGTGTAGAATGCACTTTGGATGATGGTTGACTATTCATCGTTGTTGATATATACATGTGTTGTAGAAAATCCATATAATTAACATTATATGGTAATTGATTTGGCTTCATTCCGGTTTTAAAATAGAAATATTTGAAAAAGAAATATTTGAAATAGAATATTTGAAAATAGGAATATATGAAGCCGTATTGATTAGATTGACGCCATTTTGACGTGAATGATATTTATATCGATTTTATTCATTTTATAATGAATATCGAAAGTGATTTCAAAATCTGATATTTTGAAAAGAATTGAATATAAATGAATTCAAATTGAAATTGAATATAAATGAATTCAAATTGAAATTGAATATAAATGAATTCGAATTGAAATTGAATATAAACGAATTCAAATTGAAATTAAATAGAAATGAATTCAAATTGAAATTGAATAGAAATGAATTCAAATTGAAATTGAATAGAAATGAATTCGAATTGAAATTGAATAGAAATGAATTCGAATTGAAATTGAAATTGAATTGAATTGACAACGAACAGAAATTGAATTAGAAATCAATTTGAATTAAATCAGTTCGAAATGAAATGAAAATGAATTTATGTTGAAAAATTAGATTTTGAAATAGAAGTTGAAATCGTTTTGAAAACGAATTTAAAACGATTTATAAAATACGATTTGAATTGAAATCGACGAAGTATATATTATATATATAATATAATGGCCTGAATAGAACGCGCCGCGCCGCGGCAGTTCTCGAATTTCGACCATTGACTTCGAACGGATATCGCGGGAGATCCGACCGTCGGATTCTCCTAAAACCGGAACTATTGGGTTCGTATCGAAAAGAGCTTTTTGATGAATGTAAGAAATTTGAAATCTAACGGTTGGATTTGGAGTTACGTCCAAATCAAATTTGGAAAAGGTCGCTATAAGTACAGTTCGATGGCCGTTGATGGAAATCGACTGTACGGGCCTTGATAAAATTATTAAAAATAGTGATAATTTGTGTGAAATCATAAGAATTGATTTAGGAAGAATTGGGATGAAAAACTCCATATTTGAAAAGATAAAAATAGATTTTTATCGAAATAAACTGATTTTGAACTAGAATAATAATTCTATTTATTTTAAAAAAAAAATAAACTGGATTAGAAATGGTTTTGAAAATAACCAGAACTTCCAATAATTGCATTGGAATGGATTTGTATCGAAATTGTCTTCGGAATATTTCGATGTTGAATTTCGTGATTATACAGATGTTGTTATGGAAATTTGAAAGATATTTATATATCGTTATTTCCAATACGATACCTGTTGGTCGTAGAATTTGATATTGAATATAAGCCGGGATATTTTCTATTCAGAGCCTTGTATTTAATATCAAATGTGATTTAGGTTTGTCGTGAATGGTGTCTTCATTAACACTGTTCTTGAACCCAGTTGAGAAAAGATTAAATCTTTTTATTTAGATTTAATGAAGTGTACCAATTAAATAGTATTTAATTGGAACTGAATTGATATTGATTTTTGGGTTTATCGTGGACAGTGTTTTAAATAACACTCGTTCTTTAACCCGATAATTAATGGAATGTGATTTTGGGTTTATCGTGAACCGTGTTTTAAATGACACTGATTCTTTAACCCAGTTAACGATTAAAACTAAGTGGAGTTTTAATGAATCTTTAATTAGATTGAAAAGGTGTTAGAATGGAGTATCACCAGTTTTGCTCCAGGCGATAGTTAAATCTTTAATTAGATTTGAACGTGAAATGGTAATTGAATTTACCGATAACACCGTGGTGTTAGATATGAAGTATAACCAGTTTTACTTCATGGGATGAATAGGTTGGGATTGGGAAATTAAAACAAATGATTACTTCGGTAAGGTTCGTTAATCTTGACTAGTTGAATCGAAATTCAAAAGGAGATTAAAGAATAAATTCAAGGAATTTACCCTGGATAAAATTAATGGGAACCTTTCCCTATGAATGTGAAATTTAGAAACTAACTTTCGGTTAGCCAAGCAGAATGTTTTCTGGATATTGATCTGATGTTGGTTTCGGCCTTCGGGGTTAATATTTGGGAAATTATGCTCTTGATTAATTTACGGTTAGTGACTGATGAATTGGAATGAGGCGTAAGTTGTGTTTGTGTAACACTTATTTAAAATATACGCGAGTTATTCGGAAAGACCGGGTTCAACCCATTCTGAATAACTGATACGACGATAAGTCGAAGATGAAGACGGTGGTTGAAGACCGGAAGTCTTCACATCGTTTGGGTGATTACTGATGATCTTGATTGGGCTATACACTCAGGATGAAGGAATCAATCGGCGGTCATCCAGATGTGCTTGGAGATCGATGGATATGCGAGGAAAGTGCCTCCGGTTTCGTTCAGACCCAGAACGAACTTGTAAGTGGACTGTGTGTCTGAAATTGAATTTCATTCTGTGTGGCTGATATCGGTTGCATGGAGTGGTTTGCTTGTGTGGCATGCTAAGATGCAAATGATCAAGGCTTCTGTTGAAAAGAAAAGTCTTGAGGTGATGATCAAAGCACAGACTGTGTGGCACAACTTTGTGTAACGTGAATTCGCGAGCCTCACACCCCGGTTGTGAACCAAAAACGGGAGAGGACCTTAGGGAGGACATGCGTCTCTTTCTAGCTAGGGTGGTGTCAGTGACCTACCAGCCCTGACATTTATATACTTTTCACCTGTATGGTTGTTGCTGTTGCGAGGTGCCTCGGTTTGATCGGACGATTCGGGTCCGATGGAGTCATACGTTAGCTCATTTACGCCCCAAAGGGCGGAGAGACGTATTGTTCAGGCATAATAATCCACATCGGTGGACCGGCCCTGACGATCCATGGCTTGCCTGCGCGCTTGGCTAAGACATGGGCTAGATTGTCTCAAATCGGTAGAGGACGATCCCTGGCCTCAGTTCATAGATGGAGATCCAGCTTCCAAATACGTGATTTTGCGGTTTTAATTGTAGAACTAGTATGGCGACATGATATATGGTACCCATGCCGCCTATGATTGATACTTATGATTTGAAGTTGTTTTATACACTATGCACTTATAATAGTATCAAATGATTTGTTTTAAAACGTATCAAGCATTCTTTGGCTGTTATAAGGGAAAACCCTATCCCCCGGCTTGCGTTGCATTGTGTGATAGGACCCGGGTCTTATAACAGCTTCATTTTTCTTTATTTAGCATCGCGTTGTTTGTTTTATGCACTGGTATTCTTGGGAGGAAACCCGTTCCGTGTTATACGGCGTGGTCCCTTGACTTACCTAACTTTAAAAACAAAGATTAATAACTGTTTTAGTTCTCACACCAGTCACATGACTGACCTGGAGTTTATTGTTTTAACCTAAACTCTGGGTGCCCCTATTTCGACACGGGCAGCTAGTAGTTTTGGTTTTGCAGATTTATATTCACAGGATCCTGGTTTACAGCTGAAACGATATCCAGAAAGCTTTGTATCCGTATATCTCTTCTGGTTGTGTATTGTATTATTTTCCGCTGCGATGTATTTGAATATAATTTAAATCTCTGATATTTTTCTGTGTAATATTTATTCATTTATACTCTGTGTATTATTGTAATCTGATGCATTGTTGTAATATACAATGAAATGTTCTCCCGTCTGCGTTCTGTTTTGTCTTGTTCTCAAAACGATAAGGGGTTTTCGAACGGTCTTAGTCGGTTTAACGCTCGATTCGGATCGAGCGAAATTTCTTGCCGTCACAGTTGGTATCAGAGCTTTGGTTTACAGAGCTCGAGAACACGACACATTAGAACCATACGAAAGAATTCATCAGATGTTGGATTAGTAATATCCAATTAGAATGACTCGTTAGAGATAGGGTCAGTAGTATCCTAGAACGGGTGTGAAGAGTATATTTTTCAAATGAAAACAATTTTGTTTTGAAAATTTAAATCATTTTATACGTATTTGATTATTTATTTATTTTGAATATGGACAATCCGATATATAAAGATTTTGCATATACGCGTCATGAACGTATATTCGAAGTTTAAATATACTGGATAGATATAGATTCACACTCTAGTCGCTCGGAGATGATTTTGATGATGGAGCTCCATCACCAAAATTTATGTTCGTGTTTCGAAGGTGTGATATCTATATATTTCCATTAGACTGGTGTGAGAACCAAAACTTATATAGCTAGAATACATTGTTGTGATTTGGCATCAAAAATGTGATTTTTGACTATATATCAAAATTTATGAATTTGAAACGTTAATCCACTAATTGATTGATGTTTGTGTTGTTTGTTTATTTGTTTGCTAAATTTTGAACCATTATGCCTAATTGAACCAAATATCGAACTGTATTGAAAATTGGTCGCATTTGCTTGCATAAACATATACTTACATTGAACAGGTCATAGCAAGGAGGCTAGAGCAGAGAATAAAATTTGTTTGCCCTACAAATAGGTACATGTTTACTATAATTTACCGTTTTGTTTGGGTGATGATGATTTTATGAGCCTATTGGCTAGCCGCTTGGCTTTTTCTTTTTCTTTTTGAGATCAGAAGGCCTGTATGGCAATTTCGGGATTTTCCCGTGGCTCCCGATGCAGGGGAGGTTATGGCGAAATTTTTCGAAAATTTAGGGTGTTAGCCAAATTTTTGAAGAATTTGAAAATTCTCAGAAATTGAAAAGTTGGAGAATGGAAGCCAGATCGAACATAGAGTTGATTAATAAAACCACTTTCGACTTTGTTCCTTTTCGAGGACGAAAAGTTTTAAGTGGGGGAGATTGTAATAACCCGAAAATCTGAGCCAGTTTAAAAATTTTATTTTGGCAATTTTAGCGAATTTTGAATATTTAAAATAGATAATTTTAAATAATATCGATGAGAAAATTTATTTTGAATATAATAGAACGTATATATTATACGCGTCGTCGTTAGAATATAAATATTTATATATAATTATAAATAGAATTGAAAATGGCGCGGTAGTTCGATAATTCAATTTCAAACTTCAATTGAACATACCGGGTGCAAAACAATCCGGATTTTAGTGAAACAAAAACATTAGGATCTAATTGAGAATATCTTTCCAACGAATCCGAAAAATCAAAATTTCATAGCGAGAATCAAAAGATATGTCCAGTTGAAAATTCTGAATAGTCGCTATGGAATTCAGGCCCTTAAAAATGTGAATTTTCAAACGACCTCGGATTTCGACGAAACCACTTTTGTTGGGTCCGTGACGTCAATCTATTGCTAGATTCCAAATTTCATAGTTTTTCGAATCAATATGTGAGCGTGGCAAAGAAAAACGCGTTTGACCAGTTTCAGTTGATTTTAATCGACTGGAAAATGGCCATTTTCCAACGGTCTCAGAATTCGATGAAACTAGTTTTGTTAGACCGTATCGTAAATACGAAGCTAGAAAATATTTTTCTAGAATTTTTAGAGCTTGTATGTGGCCCCGGTAATTTAAAATGTACGTTCAAATTGAATATATACTGATTTATGTTTTGAATTTGATGAAAACCTATTGTAACAGCCGAACCAGCTCACGATACATATCCCATTATGTTCGGAATGGGGGTAATATGCTAGGGACGACAGTCAGTGGGTTCGATTTCGAGTTCGAATGGAGAGGGTACAGTATGGAATTCAAAATTCAAAATAAATTAATAAATAAATAAAATAACTTGGCCCCCCTTTTATTTCTCTCCCTCCTCCATCGTTGACCATTCAAATCGGGATTAAAAAAAAAACCCTGACCTAATCGCGCCCCCCTGTCCAGATCCGTCGCCCCACCAGGAGCTCCGCTCGCCGCTGGCGCCTCCGACCAGAGCGCCGCCCCCCTTCATCTCCTCCTCCCGCCGCTTCTCCCTTCCCTCGTTTCTCTCTCCTCTAAAATAAAGACCGACGACGCACCCAAAAACCCGCCCAGCAAACCCTAAAACGCCCAACTCGCCGACGTTCAGACGCCCAACCCCTCCTCCGACGCAAAACTCCACCGATTTAGGGTGTCCTCCGGCAAAAGACAAAGAACAGTGAGTTTTTAATACTTGTTATTTTGTTTAAAAACTGAATTTCTACATTGTATAAAAACTGATTTTACATTGTTGAACAACTGATTTTGATATTGTTTAAAATCAGTTTGATAAGAATATTCATTGTTTTAAAAAAAATGAAAAGAGAATTGTTTTTGAAAAGAGAATTGTTTTAAAAAATAACATAGAATTTGATTTTGAAATCATAAAATAGAAAAAAAAGGGTTTTGAATATATATATATATCGTAAAGTTTTGTGTATATATGTCGTATTGTTTTGAAAATAAAATTAGAACTATTTTTGAAAATAAAGATTCGATTTTTATTTTATGAACATCACGATAAAAATATGATTTTTATATATTGAATAGCGAAGTAAAAATATGATTTATATATATTGAATAGCGAAGTAAAAATATGATTTTTATATATTGAATAGCGAAGTAAAAATATGATTTTTATATATTGAATAGCGAAGTAAAAATATGATTTTTATATATTGAATAGCGAAGTAAAAATTCGATTTTTATATATGTAGTGGCTACGGGCAACGAAAACGACAAAAAGGCGAGAATGACGAAGATTTGTACAATAGAAGAGTCGTGGGGTTGGGATAGCTATTGGTGAGAATTTCTCACTCTTCAATTTCTTTTCTAGTTATATATATATATACTAGGATGCAGACGGTGTTTAGTAGCACCCGACACAATCGTCCACAGACCATGGACTTGTTTGTTTGGTTGTGTAGTTGGTTAGATTATTTGGTTTGAATTGAATTGTTTGGTGAAATGAATGGATTTGATTGATGTGTGAATGGCGTGGGCCTTCACTAGACCAGGGATAAGGCTAGGTCTTGTCCCGTTTCTAATATCGTGCCGTTATGTCGCCGAAATTTTTCTAAAAATAAGTTAGAAAAATAAAGATAACATTTTATTTAATAAATGAACCGAATAGAATATTCATAGGTTGAACAAAATAGTTTGATCGTTAAAAATGTAATTTTTAACGTGAATGTGAATAAATAAATATTCATTTACAAACCAGACGGTTTGTTTATGTACACCTATTTGAAGGACATTGATTGGGACGATAAATTTTACACATCGCCCAACTGCACAAATAAAAATCTGTGTTTGATTGCTTGAAACCCCACACGGGTATTGGGATGATATTTGACGTACACTAATCCCGATTGTTCAGTTGTATGTCGATCGAATGATTGACAGGCTGTTATAAGCATTGAATATTTATATTTGATGCTTATACAGTGTAGAATGCACTTTGGATGATGGTTGACTATTCATCGTTGTTGATATATACATGTGTTGTAGAAAATCAATATAATTAACATTATATGGTAATTGATTGGGCCTCATTCCAGTTTTAAAATAAAAATATTTGAAAAAGAAATATTTGAAATAGAATATTTGAAAATAGGAATATATGAAGCCGTGTTGATTAGATTGACGCCATTTTGACGTGAACGATATTTATATCGATTTTATTCATTTTATAATGAATATCGAAAGTGATTTCAAAATCTGATATTTTGAAAAGAATTGAATATAAATGAATTCAAATTGAAATTGAATATAAATGAATTCAAATTGAAATTGAATATAAATGAATTCGAATTGAAATTGAACAGAAACGAATTCAAATTGAAATTGAATAGAAATGAATTCAAATTGAAATTGAATAGAAATGAATTCCAATTGAAATTGAATAGAAATGAATTCGAATTGAAATTGAATAGAAATGAATTCGAATTGAAATTGAAATTGAATTGAATTGAAAACGAACAGAAATTGAATTAGAAATCAATTTGAATTAAATCAGTTCGAAATGAAATGAAAATGAATTTATGTTGAAAAATTAGATTTTGAAATAGAAGTTGAAATCGTTTTGAAAACGAATTTAAAACGATTTATAAAATACGATTTGAATTGAAATCGACGAAGTATATATTATATATATTATATATATAATATAATGGCCTGGATAGAACGCGCCGCGCCGCGGTAGTTCGCGAATTTCGACCATTGACTTCGAACGGATATTGCGGGAGATCTGACCGTCGGATTCTCCTAAAACCGGAACCGTTGAGTTCGTATCGAAAAGAGCTTTATGATGAATATTAGAAATTTGAAATCTAACGGTTGGATTTGGAGTTACGTCCAAATCAAATTTGGAAAAGGTCGTTATAAGTGCAGTTCGATGGCCGTTGATGGAAATCGACTGTACGAGCCTTGATAAAATTATTAAAAATAGTAATAATTTGAGTAAAATCATAAGAAATGATTTAGGAAGAATTGGGATGAAAAACTCCATATTTGAAAAGATAAAATAGTTTTTTATCGAAATGAACTAATTTTGAACTAGAATAATAATTCTATTTATTTTTAAAATAAATAAACTGGATTAGAAATGGTTTTGAAAATAACTAGAATTTCCAATAATTGCATTGGAATGGATTTGAATCGAAATTGTCTTCAGAATATTTCGATGTTGAATTTCGTGATTATATAGATGTTGTTATGGAAATTTGAAAGATATTTATATATCGTTATTTCCAATATGATATCTGTTGGTCGTAGAATTTGATATTGAATATAAGCCGGGATATTTTCTATTCAGAGCCTTGTATTTAATATCAAATGTGATTTGGGTTTGTCGTGAATGGTATCTTCATTAACACTGTTCTTGAACCCAGTTGAGAAAAGATTAAATCTTTTTATTTAGATTTAATGAAGTGTACCAATTAAATAATATTTAATTGGAATTGAATTGATATTGATTTTTGGGTTTATCGTGGACAGTGTTTTTAAAACACTCGTTCTTTAACCCGATAATTAATGGAATGTGATTTTGGGTTTATCGTGAACCGTGTTTTAAATGACACTGATTCTTTAACCCAGTTAACGATTAAAACTAAGTGGAGTTTTAATGAATCTTTAATTAGATTGAAAAGGTGTTAGAATGGAGTATCACCAGTTTTGCTCCAGGCGATAGTTAAATCTTTAATTAGATTTGAACGTGAAATGGTAATTGAATTTACCGATAACACCGTGGTGTTAGATATGAAGTATAACCAGTTTTACTTCATGGGATGAATAGGTTGGGATTGGGAAATTAAACAAATGATTACTTCGATAAGGTTCGTTAATCTCGACTAGTTGAATCGAAATTCAAAAGGAGATTAAAGAATAAATTCAAGGAATTTACCCTGGATAAAATTAATGGGAACCTTTCCCTATGAATGTGAAATTTAGAAACTAACTGTCGGTTAGCCAAGCAGAATGGTTTTCTGGATATTGATCTGATGTTGGTTTCGGCCTTCGGGGTTAATATTTGGGAAATTATGCTCTTGATTAATTTACGGTTAGTGACTGATGAATTGGAATGAGGCGTAAGTTGTGTTTGTGTAACACTTATTTAAAATATACGCGAGTTATTCGGAATGACCGGGTTTAACCCATTCTGAATAACTGATACGACGATAAGTCGAAGATGAAGACGGTGGTTGAAGACCGGAAGTCTTCACATCGTTTGGGTGATTACTGATGATCTTGATTGGGCTATACACTCAGGATGAGGGAATCAATCGGTGGTCGTCCAGATGTGCTTGGAGATCGATGGATATGCGAGGAAAGTGCCTTCGGTTTCGTTCAGACTCAGAACGAACTTGTAAGTGGACTGTGTGTCTGACATTGGAATTCATTCTGTGTGACTGATATCGGTTGCATGGAGTGGTTTTCCTGTGTGGCATGCTACGATGCAAATGATCAAGGCTTCTGTTGAAAAGCAAAGTCTTGTGGTGATGATCAAAGCACAGCCTGTGTGGCACAGCTTTGTGTAACGTGAATTTGCGAGCCTCACACCCCGGTTGTGAACCAAAAACGGGAGAGGACCTCAGGGAGGACATGCGTCTCTTTCTAGTTAGGGTGGTGTCAGTGACCTACCAGCCCTGACATTTATATACTTTTCACCTGTGTGGTTGTTGCTGTTGCGAGGCGCCTCGGTTTGATCGGACGATCCGGGTCCGATGGAGTCATTAGTTGGCTCATTTATGCCCCAAAGGGCGGAGAGACGTATTGTTCAGGCATAATAATCCACATCGGTGGACCGGCCCTGACGATCCAAGGCTTGCCTGCGCGCTTGCCTGAGACATGGACTAGATTGTCTCGAATCGGTAGAGGACGATCCCTGGCCTCAGTTCATAGATGGAAATCCAACTTCCAAATACGTGATTTTGCGGTTTTAATTGTAGAACTAGTATGGCGACATGATATATGGTACCCATGCCGCCTATGATTGATACTTATGTTTTGAAGTTGTTTTATACACTATGCACTTATAATAGTATCAAATGATTTGTTTTAAAACGTATCAAGCATTCTTTGGCTGTTATAAGGGAAAACCCTATCCCCCGGCTTGCGTTGCATTGTGTGATAGGACCTGGGTCTTATAACAGCTTCATTTTTCTTTATTTAGCATCGCGTTGTTTGTTTTATGCACTGGTATTCTTGGGAGGAAACCCGTTCCGTGTTATACGGCGTGGTCCCTTGACTTACCTAACTTTAAAAACAAAGATTAATAACTGTTTTAGTTCTCACACCAGTCACATGACTGACCTGGAGTTTATTGTTTTAACCTAAACTCTGGGTGCCCCTATTTCGACACGAGCAGCTAGTAGTTTTGGTTTTGCAGATTTATATTCACAGGATCCTGGTTTACAGCTGAAACGATATCCGGAAAGCTTTGTATCCGTATATCTCTTCTAGTTGTGTATTGTATTATTTTCCGCTGCTATGTATTTGAATGTAATTTAAATCTCTGATATTTTTCTGTGTAATATTTATTCATTTATACTCTGTGTATTCTTGTAATATGATGCATTGTTGTAATATACAATGAAATGTTCTCCCGTCTGCGTTTTGTTTTGTCTTGTTCTCAAAACGATAAGGGGTTTTCGAACGGTCTTAGTCGGTTTAACGATCGATTCGGATCGAGCGAAATTTCTTGCCGTCACATTACACATCTTCATTTAACCCCAAATTGGATTAATATCCCTATTCAAATTTGTCAATGAATTCCAAATATACTTATGTCCATAATTGTCTCAATTATGACCATAAATGCCAATTTTTCCAATTAATGTCTTAAATTATTTATATGCCTTTTTCAAGGCCATTATGCCAATTCTCAATATGTGTATATTTAATATTACTCCCATCGTCCCCACGTTGTTCGTTCGTTTATCATGACATATATGTATAGTAGACTCGCAATTAGTCTTGCACATAAAAGGGAAGAAACATCGCAAATTTGCATAACACACAAAATGGATTTAATCTTGCAAATAAGGATTACAACATAACTTGCATAAACTTTGTGTTGTCATGAATCTAAACATAGTCCTGAAGGTGTGAACTTGCATATATATAATATAGTTTTTTCACCTAAAACTTGCGCATATGAATATAGTTTTCATTCCAAAACTTGCATAGGACATAGTCACAAATTTGCATAAAACTATGTATGTCATAGATCTAAATCTAAAGGTGTAAACTTGCATATATGTGAATCCAATTTCTGCCTAAACTTGCATATAGTCACTTTATTTAATTCACATGTAAACTGGTGTATAATTCATATAGAAACTAGCATATATCTACACCCAAACTTGCATATAAAATGAGGTCAAACGTGAATCAAGTTGAACATAAGTGATTTGGCATATGAAAAGGGATCCACAACAAAACTATCATTATGAACAACTAGCATATATTCACAAAATATCACATTTTTCCAATGTCTCACAAACATAGTGATATAACCCAATTTATAACTCAACCCGATTAACTTATTAATTATCTTATTAAAGAAATTGAACTCACAACTCAAAGAAGGTCTTAAGTTCTGGAATCTGAGTTCTGAAATTGATTTAGCTCGCCTTTGAAGTAGACAAATTCGTTGTTGTTGTTATAAATTTGAGTTGAATTGAGTTGATTAGCTTCACTTTCCCTCTAGTTAGTGGCGGCTACTCTAGGTTGCAAGGTGATAGCATGACGGCCATGGTTCTAATTTTGATTTGGTTTTAGGGTTTGAGTCTACATGTGTTTATATAGAATTTAGGATTAATTTAGGCCATCCGATCAACCTAGAACCAATCAAGACCATCCAGTCAAGATAGAGTGACACCTCAGCCCTAATGACTCAACACTGAGTCACAAAATCGTCATCCCTCAGATCTGCCCGGGGGAGGGAGGGAGCGGGGTAGGTCGAACCCCAGCTCAACCTGTAAGGGGGAGGTCGACACTAGTGTCAGCCCCCATGCTCGACCTGGGTCCTGGGCGGGAATTTTCCCACCCAGCCCGATTCTGACTTCTGATTTGAATTTTGAATCTGTTTCGAGTTGTTTGAATTTATTTTAATCTTCTGGAAACTTCCGACAGCCACAACTTCTTCATACGAAGTCCAATTTATGCAAACTCGGACTCTATCTCAACCAGAATTCCGAGACGAACACAATGGCATAACCCGTTTCCCTTGATTCTCACATTTAAAATTAAATATTCTTTAATTTGTTAACTTTAATATTTAAAATTACAGGGTGTTACATTCTCCTCTCCTTAAAGGATTTCGCCCCGAAATCTACAATTTAAGGAGAATGCATATCCTAACATCCAATCATCCATCTACTCAACCATCAAACACAAGCATCCATTGTCCTTACAAAATTTCTAATGCTGTATGAACATATGCAAGAAGTGTGTGTATATGTTCCTTATCTACAGCAAAATCAGGCGGTCTACTGATTCAGTTGACCTCCTTAATGCAAATCATGATAGCGCCATGCGTCCATTATGTATGCGAAAGAATCTTATTGGTACATATTATTTCTGCATGTGTGCACAACCATTCATCAAAATGCAGCATCCATATGATGACACAACCATTATATATCCATTAAATTAAATATGCACACACATTTATATGCAACATGAAGGTGATTGAGCCGATCTAGTGCCTAAGGTGTGTGTATATGCATCCACGAGTAACCACTAGCAAACACTTGCATCCATTTGCATCCATCAGACATAACATGTCTCAAGCACAAGTTTCAACCATAGGGTTCTTCCTAACTAAAGATCGAAGATGTCATCGCAAATATAATACTAAAAGATAGGACAAGTATCAACAAAGCGGTAGAAAAAGGAGAAATCAAAACATACCCTCAAAAAGGAAAGGGTACAACGTATGCATCTTATCTTCCGTTTCCCAAGTTGCATCTCTTTGATCATCTCCCCATTGCACTTTGACCAACTTGACCTCTTTGTTGCGAAGCTTTTTGACCTCCGATCCGAGAATGCATTTAGGAGCTCGTCTGATCGTGGCATTGCACTCTACTTCCACTTCTTCGAGTGTGCTCGGCTCTACCACTTCCGCCGTATCGTGTAAACACTTATGCAAATGTGAAACGTGAAACACGTCATGAACTCCGCTTAGCTTCTCTGGTAACTTTACTCTGTACGCCATCTGCCCAATCCTCCTTGTAATTGGAAAGGGTCCTACGAACCTTGGTGCCAACTTCCCTACCGATCCAAAGAGGACTACGTTTCTCAATGGTGACACCTTAATAAAAACCATGTGCCCAACATTGAACTCAAGATCGGTTCGTCTCTTATCAGCATATGACTTCTGTCGGTCCTGCACCGTCTTCATTCGTCGTCGAATCAGGTCTATCTTCTCTTAAGTCTCCCTAATCATGTCGGGTCCAAGCAAAACCTTATTCGTGGATTCTCACCAACATGTAGGTGATCGGCACGGTCGTCCGTAAAGAGCCTCAAAAGGTGCCATGCCATTGCTAGACCGAAAACTATTATTATAGGCGAACTCTACTGGTGGAAGGTGTTATTACCATGTTCCTCCAAAGTCTAGAATGCATAACCTCAGAAGGTCTTCTAGTATCCGATTCACCCTCTCGGTCTGGCCGTCCGTCTGAGTATGATAAGCGGTACTTAAGCATAATTGCGTTCCAACTGCGTCTTGTAAGATCTTCCAAAATTCGCTTGTGAAAATAGGATCTCTATCGCTCACAATGCTGGAGGGTATGTCGTGCAAACGAACTATCTCTAGAAGGTAAACAGATGCTAACCATGTGGCGGTCCTTCTACTTTTGACGGGAATAAAATGGGCACTTTTAGTAAGTCGGTCTACAATTACCCAAATCCCCGTATTACCCTTCCTCGATCTAGGTAACCCATCTACAAAATCCATGGAAATGCTTTCCCATTTCCAAAGCGGAATCTCTAAGGGATGGAGCAAACCTCCGGGCTTCTTTTTCTCCGCCTTGACTTGCTGGCACACTAAGCATCTAGCAACGAACTCGGCCACGTCCTTCTTCATTCCTTCCCAAAAGAAAACTCACTTCATATCCCTATACATCTTATCACCACTAGGATGTATGGTCATCTTAGAGCGATGTGAGTCTTCAAGAATTGCCTTCTTCAAACTTTCGTCTTGTGGTACGTAAAGTCTTCCATCTCTACGTAGCCAACCTCTTTCATCTATAGCATATCTATCCAAATGTCTTGAGGACTCCCTTCCTATAAGCTTGCCTACTATCTCAACCAACTGTGGGTCGTTTCGCTGTGCCTCTCCAACTCGACCCAAAAGTATAGGTTGCACCTCTAATGATGCCAACAATCCGGGTACATATTCGACAGAGGGTCTGAAGTCAAAGGAAGATATATACTCCAAACTTTGCCGCTCTACGAACAAAGGACTTAAAGTTAACTTCTTTTTACTTAAGGCGTCAGCTACAACGTTACCCTTGCCAGGGGTATATGCGATCTCAAAATCGTAGGATGCCAAAAACTCCATCCATCTCTGTTACCTCAAGTTTAGGTCCTTATGAGAGAATAAGTACTTTAGCGACTTATGGTCTGTATACAACTCAAACCTTTTGCCAAGCAAATAATGACGCCATGAGTTAAGCGCAAAAACTATGACCGCCAACTCTAAATTGTGGGTAGGGTAATTTTTATCGTGGGCTTTCAACTGCCTTCCACCATAGCATATCACCCTTCCCTCTTGCATTAAAACTGCGCCAAGCCCTGTCCCGCAAGCATCGGTATATACAGTGAATGTCTTACTCCCATCTGGCAAAACTAAAACTGGAGCAGTCGTCAAAGCCCTCTTCAGACGTTGGAAAGCATCGTCACAGTCAATGTCCCTAGTAAAAGTTAAATTCTTCTTCGTTAATCGAGTGAGAGGGGCTGATATATTCGCGAAGTCCTTAATGAACTTCCTATAATAGCCAGCCAACCCTAAAAATCTTCTTACTTTGGTTGCGTTCTTTGGCGTTTTCTAATCTTGGATTTCCACTATCTTAGCGGGATCCACAACTATCCCTTTCTTAGAGACCACATGTCCTAAGAATCTCACTTCTTTTCTCCAAAAAGGGCACTTGGAGAACTTAGCTTTTAGCTGATCTGCCCGTAGGGTCTCTAGGACTTCCCTAAGATGTAGGGCATGCTCTTCTTCATCTTTAGAGAAGACCAGAATATCGTCTACAAAGACTACCACAAACTTGTTCAGAAACTCCCTAAACACCCTACAAATTAAGTCAACAAAGTATGCGGATGCATTCGTCAAACCAAAAGGCATGACGAGCCACTCAAAGAAACCGTCAGGAGTTCTAAAGGCAGCGTTATCGATGCTATCTTCAGCCACCCTTAACTGATGAAACCCTGTAGCTAAATCCAGTTGCGAGAAAACTGAAGCACCCACCAACTGATCGAATAGATCGTCTATCCTCGGTAATGGGTGTCTGTTCTTCTTTGTTAGCTTATCCAGCTCTCTATAGTCCACGCACAATCTAAGTGAACCATCAGCTTTTGTAGCAAAAACGAGTGGAGCACCCCACTCTGAAATACTTCTTCTTATGAACCCCTTCTCAAGCAATTCTTTCACTTGCTTACTGAGCTCTTCTCTCTCTCGGAGCCATGTGGCGCACTGGTAATGCAAATTGTAACTTCCCGTATGTTGAATAACTTGCTATAATATAAAACAGGGCAGAATTAAATTTTAAAATCTGAATCAGGGGAAACGGGCTATGCCATTGCGTTCGTCTCGGAAAAATACGCGAAATAGAGTCCGAGTTTTCGAAAATCGGAGTCCGTATGACCCAGTTAAGGCCCGAAGAAGTTTTCAGAAATTCAAAACAGATTTAAATATAAAAATTTCACATTTCAGAAGAGGCCGGAAAATTCCCGCCAGGCAGAGGGTGTCGACCCTAGGGTCGACATGGGTGTCGACCCCCTCCCTAGGGGTCGACCCAGGGGTCGACCCCCCATGTCGGTCTGTGTGACCTGGGTGCACCATTTTGGCTTTTGTGCTGTGCTTGGTGGCTTGTGACGAAATCTGACGGCTCTAATCTAAATTAGGGTTAATCTAAGGGCCTAAACTAAATCCTAATTCTATAAATACACCCTAAGACTACCCTAATTCATACTAAAATTGGAGACAACGTCGTTATGCCGTCAAAATGCAACTAGAAGGAGCCACCATCAAATTAAAGAGGAAGATAGCTTCTCAAATCAACTTCTAATCAACTCTAGCAACTTAATCTTCTTCATAGGAGTGCTAATCAACAAGTTGTGAGTTTCTATAGCCTTAATGACCAATTGTTGAAATGATTATGATAGGATATAATGAGGTTATGGCTATGAATGTGGATCAATGCAAGTTATGTTATCATATGCTATGTGTTCATAATGTTATGCAAGTTATGCAAGTTATCATATGCTATGTGTTCATGATGTTATGCAAGTTATGCAAGTCATATGCTATGTGATCATGACGTTATGCAAGTTATGCAAGTTATCATATGCTATGTGTTCATGATGTTATGCAAGTTATGCAAGTTATCATATGCTATGTGTTCATGATGTTATGCAAGTTATGCAAGTTATATGCTATGTGTTCATGATGTTGTGCAAGTTATGTTATCATATGCTATGTGTTCATGATGTTATACAAGTTTGGTGTTTGATTATATGCAAGTAACATGTGCAAGTTTACACCTTAGTATGATATGCATACATATGCAAGTTAACCCCTTTGTATGTCATACATACATATGCAAGTCTACCCCTTTGTATGGCATAAGTAGCTTATGCAAGTTACCCTCCTTATGACATATGTGATTCATGCAAGTTTGGGTTGATTATTTATGCTAGTTGGGTTTGATGCTATATGCATGTTGACACCTTTAAAACCCATGTTGATGCTAATGTTATGCAAGTTGAACCCATTGTATGTATGATGAATCTTCCCTTTTGAATATGTCATGTTAGCGAATTACGTGGGGAACGATGGGGTTAATATACAAGTTAATGAAATGGTGTGAAGTTGGTATGATTATGCATACCATAAAGTGGATGGACATAATTGAGTCAATTATGGACATCGTTAAATTTGTAATTAATTAGGGATAATTAATACAAATTATGGGGGTGGTTAATTAGGTGTAATTAATCGACTAAGACACGAGGTTGGACCATTTTGTAGCATAAGA
Organism: Allium sativum; assembly: GCA_030737875.1. NCBI lineage: Eukaryota > Viridiplantae > Streptophyta > Magnoliopsida > Asparagales > Amaryllidaceae > Allium > Allium sativum. The sequence goes on from CM060926.1 coordinate 331,893,380, forward strand.
CTGCCCGGAACCGACCGGCAAATCCAGCGGCTACAAATAATTGGCCCAACGTGAGAGGTCTTAGGCACAAACTAAATACGTGACAAGTGTAAAGACACGAGGTTAGACTCGGTAATGGCGTAAGGCTGCCCGGACCCAACCGGCAAATCCAGCTGCCATAAAAGATAGTCTAATGTGAGAGGTCTTTACAACGGTTATGTTCTTAATCAATTAAGAAACACTTAACCCGATAAGCATGTAGTGGGGCATGAGGGGTTAAGTGGGTGCCATGGGTGGCATGTGGAAATCAAGTAAGTGCCTTGGGTGGCATGTGGAAATCTAGTGGGTTGCCTTGGGTGGAAATAGAAAATACGATTAAAATACTTAACCAAGTGGAAAAATGTAGTTAAACATGATTAAAGGGTTAAGTGGGATGCACTAGAAAAAGGGACAAGCTTAGGTGGGTAGCTTGTGGGGGGCCATTTCAACCAGTAACCCATATGTATCTTATTGGGCTCGACCCATGTCGAGGATGGGACACGCGTACTGGGCTTGACTATAAGAGGCCAAAACGGGTTAGCGGTGGCAACGCAAGTCCAACGGGTTTCATACGCGTGTGTGGACCCGGGCTGGTAGGTAAGACGTTGTTGCATCATGTAGGTATAAGCCGTGCACCATTGGTTGTATCGGGTTGCCACTTTGGGGAGTGATACACCCCACTGTGGGGCCAGCACGGGTATCAACGGTAGGGAGCCGATCGCTTGGGGAGTAGTGTGTACACCTAGTGGAGATAGGGGCAGACGACACCTATGTAGTCAGCTAGGAGTACACGAAACTACTGGGTAAATTTTCTAAGTCCTTGGGTGGGATTAATCTTTAAGTAGGAATGACTGGTGTGGTGCAGTTAGTAATTACCCTTGGGTGGGTAGATGCGTCTTTACCGTTATCCTAGTTCATCCTATGTCTAGTTGGCTACTTAGTGTAGTCATTTATCCCCAGCCATCACCGTACCAGGTTTATATCATACCCTAATTACTTTAATGATTGTGTTGTTAAAGTTATAGGGCTCACTCAGACTTATGTCTGACCCCGTTGTTTTTATCTTTTCCCCCCTCAGGTCCTCAGGTTGGGCCTAGCACTAGTGGGCTTTGATCAGATTTCTTTATCTATCTTTTGGAGCTTGGACCGTGATGTAAAGCCCAGCTTATCTTTCCTATTATGGCTATTAGTTATGTAGTGGGATTATGTACTTATGTTTTTATCAGGATGGATATTTGGTACTTGACTCTTTTTATGGTGTTGTAACTAAACATGTTTACCTTCTACTGCAATGAAATGATGTTTTAGTTTTTTCAAGTATTATTTATATCTGTCTTGTTGTAATTTTTCTGTTCTACATTCACTTAAAATGCTCCACCGAAGTTAAGGCATTCCCTTAGTGAGTGACCTTAGCGGGTGTGGGGTGTTACACGTGGTATCAGAGCTGAAGGTTACCGGAACAGATAAAATTTTTAGAAAACTATTTTTCTAAAAACATTTTTGGAAGAAGTATTTTCAAAAACATGTCTTTTAAGAGAAAAGTTTTTGAAAGAAAAGCATAATCCCCAATAGCCATATCTTTATCTTTCGAATTCTCCGTTTTGAATCTTTCCTTTTTCGTTTCAGCATGGCTGAAGATCTTAACTTTCCGGAGGGTGTAGCGATACCAGTATGGTATAGGAGGTTGATGGAGGCTAGGGCCGCCACTGCGGGTCCAGCAAATGTTCCTCCACCAACAGTAGCACCCGATCTTCCTCCCCCTCCTCCTCCTCGCACGGATACTTTTGCTAAGACTTGCAAGGAATTTAAAGCTATGGGAGGGAAACCTTTTCAAGGATCAGAAACTTTTGTGGAAGCTAGGGATTGGCTTAAGGAGGTGGAAGAGTTGATAGATATCTTTGAGATAGAAGAAGGAAAGAAAGTCAAGTTAGCTGCTTGGTTAATGAAGGGAGAGGCCTCATTCTGGTGGGAGGTCACTAATGGAGAACGCCCTGTTGACTCTTGGGCGGATTTCAGGCAAAGGTTTGTGGCAAAGTTTCTCTCAAGGGTGGAGGAAAACTTGTATATGGAAAGGTTCTTGACTCTAAAGCAAGGAAACTTATCAGTGAAGGAATATGTCAATAAGTTTAATCAATTGGCAAGATTTGGCATAGACATAGTGAATACACCGAAGAAGAAGGCTTTGAGGTTCGTTAAAGGCTTGAATGAACCGATGCATGGATTGGCTATGACTCACATCCCTATGGGGGCCACCTTTGAGAAGCTAGTAGACATGGCACTCATGCATGAGGAAGAGAAGGGTCCCAATGCTAATAAGGCACCCGAGAAGAAAGGAGATCAGAAGAGACCTCAACAGCAACAACAAAACAAGGGTGGGAAAGACAACGGTGGCAAGGGAAAGAAGAAGTGTTTCAATTGCGGGACACCAGGCCACCTAAGCAAAGATTGTCGGAAGAAGAAAAAGACTGGCTGCTTCCACTGTGGCGAAGCAGGGCATCTAGTGAAGGACTGCCCTAAGAAGGGGCAAAGGACGGGATCTACCTCTGGGGGACAAGTGCAAGCTCTTATGGCACCAGGTCAGGCAAGGGGGCAAGTTCAGGCTCGCGCGGTTCCACCGATTCAGGAAAGAGGTAGAACTATTTCCGTTGAAAGTCTGGTTTTTCTGTTTGATCATCCTGTCCGTACTTTGTTTGACTCTGGCGCATCACATTCGTTTATCTCATCATCATTAGTTGAGTCACTGCACTTAGACACCAGTCTAGTAGATGATCCCTTGGTTGTTTCAAACCCAATTGGGGGCTCCACATATTTGTCCATGAAATGTTTGGGGTTTGAAGATTTCTATACTTAGCGTTGAGTTTAGATGTGATGCTTTTGTTTTGGGCTTCACGGGCTATGGGTTGATTTTGGGCATGGACTGGTTATCCAGTAATGGTGCCGTTCTTGATTGCGAAAGGAGAGTTGTTAGGCTCATGACCCGCTTGGGGAACACTCTCGAGATCTCTTGTAATCCCATGGATTCTGTTATGCTAAGTTATCTTGAATCGCTTGACGCTTCGGTCGAGAGTTTGCGATCTGTTAGAGTGGTCCGGGAATACTCGGATGTGTTTGAGGAGGTGAAGGGCTTACCTCCGAAGCGGGAGATAGGCTTCCGAATATATCTGGTGGACAATGCTAAACCAGTATCTTTACCAGTGCGCCACATGGCTCCTCGTGAGAGGAGGGAATTCCATAAGCAAGTAGGGGAGTTGCTTGAGAAGGGGTTCATAAGACGAAGTATATCGGAGTGGGGTGCTCCAGTAGTTTTTGCCACGAAGGCGGATGGGTCCCTCAGACTTTGTGTAGACTATAGAGAACTCAACAAGCTCACAAAGAAGAATAGACACCCATTGCCGAGGATTGATGATCTTTTTGATCAGTTGGTTGGCGCCTCAGTGTTTTCACAGTTGGACTTGGCCACGGGGTTTCATCAGTTGAGAGTGGCTGAGGATAGCATAGACAAGACTCCCTTTAGGACTCCGGATGGTTTCTATGAGTGGCTGGTGATGCCATTTGGTTTGACGAACGCCCCTGCATACTTTGTTGATTTGATGAGTAGGGTGTTCAGGGAGTACCTTAATAAGTTCGTGGTGGTCTTTGTGGAGACATCTTAGTCTTTTCTAAGAGTGAAGAAGAGCATGCCCTACATCTTAGGGAAGTGTTGGAGACTCTTCGAGCGCATAGCCTTAAGGCTAAATTCTCTAAATGTCACTTCTGGAGGAAGGAAGTGCGGTTCTTGGGGCACGTGGTCTCCAAGGAAGGGATAGCTGTGGATCCCGCGAAGGTAGTATCCATCCAAGATTGGAAGGTTCCAAAGAATGCTACCGAGGTGAGGAGTTTCTTGGGGTTGGCTGGCTACTATAGGAAGTTTATCAAGGACTTCGCGAAGATATCAGCCCCATTAACTCGCTTGACGAAGAAGAATCTAGTCTTCGCATGGGACGTAGATTGTGATGATGCGTTCCAACGGTTAAAGAGAGCTTTAACCACAGCTCTAGTCTTAGTGTTGCCAGATGGGAGTAAGCCATTTGTTGTTTATACCGATGCTTGTGGGACAGGACTAGGCGCAGTCTTAATGCAAGAGGGAAGGGTAATAGCCTATGGGGGAAGGCAGTTGAGAAAGCATGAGAAAAATTACCCTACCCATGATTTAGAGTTGGCCGCTATTGTTTTTGCGCTTAAGACGTGGCGCCATTATCTTCTTGGAGAGAGGTTCGAATTGTTCACTGACCACAAATCATTGAAGTACTTGTTTTCTCAGAAGGAGTTGAACTTGAGACAGCAAAGGTGGATGGAGTTCTTAGCATCCTATGATTTCGAGATAGCGTATACCCCTGGCAAGGGTAATGTGGTGGCGGACGCCTTGAGCAGAAAAAGGTTGTCCTTGAGTCCATTGTTCGTGGAACGACGAAGCTTGGAATTTATCTCGATGTTTTATTTCAGACCTTCCGTTGACTTTATACCCGGTTTGCTAGCATCCTTAGAGGTCAGACCTACTCTTTTGGGACGGATTGGCGAGGCACAGCGGGACGACCCACAGTTGGTTGAGTTGGTAGAGAGGCTCATAAGGGGGGAGTCGTCCAGCCATTTGAGTAGGTACACCCTAGGCGATAGGTGGTGCTTGCGTAGAGATGGTAGACTTTGTGTACCGCAAGACGAGGGTTTGAGGAAGGCTATTCTTGATGATGTGCCTCGTTCTAGGATGACCATTCATCCCGGTGACAAGATGTACCAAGACATGAAGCGAGTTTTCTTTTGGGCCGGTATGAAGAAAGATGTGGCCGAGTATGTCGCTAGATGCTTGGTGTGCCAACAAGTGAAAGCGGAGCAAAAGAAACCTGGTGGGTTGCTTCACCCATTAGAAGTTCCGCAATGGAAGTGGGATAGCGTCTCGATGGATTTTATTGATGGGTTACCGAGATCGAGGAAGGGTAATACGGGAATTTGGGTTGTGGTAGACAGACTTACTAAGAGCGCCCATTTCATACCCGTGAAGAGCAAGAGGACTGCTCCATGGCTAGCTTCAGTTTATCTTCGAGAGATAGTTCGATTGCATGGGGTACCTTCTAGCATAGTGAGTGATCGAGATCCTATCTTCACTAGTGAGTTTTGGTAGAGTTTGCAAGAAGCAGTGGGGACTCAGTTGTGTCTGAGCACCGCATATCATCCTCAGACGGACGGCCAGACCGAGAGGGTGAATCGTGTTCTGGAAGACCTTTTGAGGCTTTGTATCTTGGATTTTGGAGGTACAAGGGAAGAGCATCTTCCATTGGTGGAGTTCGCGTATAATAACAGCTTTCAGTCCAGTATTGGTATGGCTCCTTTCGAAGCTCTTTATGGAAGGCCTTGTCGATCACCTACATGTTGGTGGGAATCTACGGATAAGATCTTGCTTGAGCCTGATATGGTTAGAGAGACTTCGGAAAAGATTGATTTGATTCGAAGAAGGATGAAAGCAGCGCAAGATAGGCAGAAATCTTACGTGGATAAGAGGAGGACGGATCTTGAGTTTGATGTTGGGGACATGGTCTTTGTTAAAGTATCTCCACTACGGAATGTTGTTCGCTATGGGTCCGTTGGGAAGTTAGCACCAAGATTTGTAGGACCGTTTCCTATTAAGGAAAGGATTGGACGGATGGCATATAGGGTGGATTTACCCGAGAGACTTAGTGGGGTACATGACGTATTCCATGTGTCACATTTGAGGAAGTGCCTACATGAGACCTCAGAGGTGATAGAGCCGAGCTTGCTTAGAGAAGTGGAGGTAGAGCGTGATGCGACTATTCAACGAGCTCCTACCCGCATCCTTGGGTCAGAGATTAGGAAGTTGAGAAACAGAGAGGTTCGACTAGTCAAAGTGCAATGGGGAGAGGATGAGAGCAATGCTACTTGGGAGACAGAAGCGAAGATGCGTTCACTGTACCCATTCCTTTTTTAGGGTATGTCTTTTAACTTCTCCTTTATCGCTTGTCTAGTACTTATCTTATCTTTAGTATGTCCTCTCATTAGTATCTTTCACCTTTAGATAGGGTAAACCTATGGCTGAAACATGAGTTTGAGACATGTTATGTTTGATGGATGCGTGTGGATGCAAGTGGTTGCTAGTGGTTGCTCGTGGATGCATATACACACACTTTAGACACTAGATCGGCTCAATCACTTCATATTGCATATTGCATATAATTGTGTGTAGGTAGCTATATTAATGGATGTATAATGGTTGTGCTATCATATGGATGATGCATTTTGGTGAATGATTGTGCACTCATGTAGAAATAGTATGTGTCGATAGGGTTCTTTCGCATACATATTGGATGCATGGCACTATCATGGTTTGCACTAAGGAGGTCAACTGAATCGGTAGACCGCCTGATTTTGCATTAGACAGGGAACATATACACACACTCTTTGCATATGTTTATACAGCATTAGAAACTTTAAGGACAATGGATGCCAGTGTTTGATGGTTTGAGTAGATGGTTGTTTGTGTAACACACCACTCCCGCTATGGTCACTCGCTAAGGGAATGCCATAACATCGGTGGAGTATTTTAAGTGAATATAGAACAGAAAAATTACAGCAAGACAGATATAAGTAATACTTGAAAATTTAAAACATCATTTCATTGCAGCGGAAAGTAAAACATGTTTGGTTACATCACAAAACCATAATAAGAGTCAAGTACAAAATATCCATCCTGATAAATAAAAATACATAATCCCAATACATGAACTGATAGACATAAAAGAAAAGGGTTAGATGAGCTCTACATCTAGGGTCCAAGCTCCAAGAGAGTAATAAAAGCAGCCTGATCAAAGCCCACTCGTGCTGGGCCCACTCTGAGAACCTGAGGGTTGGGGAAAAGATAAAAACAACGGGGTCAGACATAAGTCTGAGCGAGTCCTATAACTTTAACAATACAATCATTAAAGTAATTAGGGTATGATATAACTTGGTACGGTGTGACTGGGGATAAATGACTACACTCAGTAGCCAATCAGACTTAGAATGAACTAAGATAACGATAAAGACGCATTTACCCACCCAAGGATAATTACTACACTGCACCACACCAGTCATTCCTACTTAAAGGTTGATCCCACTAAGTGTACTTAGTAATTTAGTAGTTTCGTGTACCCCTATCTGACTACATAGGCGTACCCACTACTCCCCAAGCGATCGGCTCCCTAATGTAGATACCCGTGCTGGCCCCACAATGGGGTCTATCATCCCCCAAGGTGGCAACCTGATCGGTGCACGGCTTATACCTACACGATGCAACAACGTCTTATCTACCAGCCCGGGTCCACACACGCATATGAAACCCGTTGGTCCTGCGTTGCCACCACTAACCCGTTTTGGACTCTTATAGTCAAGCCCAATATGCGTGTCCCGTCCTCGACTTGAGTCGAGCCCACTAAGATACGTTCGGGATATTGGTTGAGATGGGCCCCCACAAGCTACCCACCTAAGCTTGTCATTTCTAGTGTATACCACTTAACCCTTTAATCATGTTTTAATTACATGTTCCACTTTGGTTAAGTATTCTAATCGTATTTTCTATTGCCACCCAAGGCAACCACTAGATTTCCACATGCCACCCAAGGCACCCACTTAACCCCTCATGTCCCTCTACATGCTAATATGGTTAAGTGTTTCTTAATTAATTAATTAAGATCATGACCTCATAAAGACCTCTCACATTAGACCACCTTTTATGACTGCTGGATATGCCGGTTGGGTCCGGGCAGACTTCCGTCATAAAAAGGGTCTAACCTCGTGTCTTTACTTTAATCACGTATTTAATTTATGACTAAGACCTCTCACATTGGGCCAATCATTTGTAGCTGCTGGATTTGTCGGTCGGTTCCGGGCAGACTTCCGCTACAAAAGGGTCCAACCTCGTGTCTTAGTTGATTAATTACACCTAATTAATCACCCCCATAATTTGTATTAATTATCCCTAATTAATTACACATTTTTAAGAATATGGATAGACCTAACTCAATAGGTAAATTCCCAATTCCATAGTATGGGTAGACCTAACTTAATAGGTAAATTCCCAACTCCATAATATGGGTAGACCTAACTTAATAGGTAAATTCCCAATTATGTCCATTCATTTTATGTTATGCTTAAGCATACCAACTTTACACATTTCTATTAACATGCATATTAACCCCATCGTTTCCCACATAATTCGTTCTCATGACATGACATATAAATGGGAAGATTCATCATAAATGTAATGGGTTCAACTTAGCACAACATTGGCATTTACATGGGTTTAAAAGGTGTCAACTTGCATCATAACATTAAACCCAACTAGCATAAATCATTAACCCAAACTTGCATGAATCACATATGTCATAAAGAGGGTAACTTGCATATGTATGTATGTCATACAAAAAGGTGAACTTGCATATGTATGTATGACATACAAAAAAGGGTAAACTTGCATATGAACTTGCATATAAACTTGCATATGAACTTGCATAACATGTCATACATAGAGGCAAACTTGCATATGTTATGCATATCATAAAAAGAGACAAACTTGCATATGAACTTGCATATAAACCCACATATGAACTTGCATAACATGTCATACATAGAGGCAAACTTGCATATGTTATGCATATCATAAAAAGAGACAAACTTGCATATGAACTTGCATATAAACTTGCATATGAACTTGCATAACATGTCATACATAGAGGCAAACTTGCATAACTAACAAATAGCATAAACTTGCAAACTAACATCATGAACATATAGCATATGACAACCACAACTTGCATAGATCCACATTTACAACCATAGCCTCATAATATCCTATCCTAATTAGTTTAGCAATTGCTTGATAAAGGCATAGGAACTCACAAATAACTAATTAGCACTCCAATGAGGAAGATTAAGTTGCTAGAGTGGATTAGAACTTGATTAGAGTTGATTTGAGATGCTAACTTCCTCTCAACTTTGGTGGAGGCTCCTTCTAGTTTTAATTTGACGGCATGAGGCCCTTGAATCTATTTTTAGTATGAATTAGGGTAGTCTTAGGGTGTATTTATAGATTAGGCAAGTGTTTTAGGCCATTAGATTAACCCTAAATTAGATTAGGACCATCAGATCTCGGAAGCTTCCAGAAAACAGCCCCAAAACACAGTCAAACCCTAAAATGGTGCACCAGGCCAAACTGGCCGAGCACCCCCTGTCGACACCCAAGTCGACAGGGCTGTCGACTTGGTCCTAGCCAAGTCGACTGCCCAGTCGACAGGGCTGTCGACTTGGGTAGCTAGGCGAGAATTTTCCCGCCTGCGCCCAATGGCCCCAATTTCGAAATTTGAACCTGAATTTTAAATCTGTTTTGAACTTTGAATTTTCTGTAAACTTCATTGGGCCATAACTGGGCCATACGGACTCCGATTTACAAAATTTCGGACTCTATTTCGCGTATTTTTCCGAGACAAACGCAATGACGCAGCCCATTTCCCCCAATTCTCACATCTGAGATTATTTATTCTGCAATTAGTGAATTTTAGCATTAATTGAAATTCGGGGTGTTACATTCTCCCCTCCTTAAAGGATTTCGTCCCCGAAATCTCTAAGCTAAGGAGAATGCATATCCTACCATCCAAACAACCATCTACTCAATCCATCAAACACGGGCATCCATTGTCCTTAAAACAATTTCTAATGATGTATGAGCATATGCAAAAAGTGTGTGTATATGTTCCCTATCTAATGTATGAACATATGCAAACCATGATAGTGCCATGCATCCATTATGTATGCGAGAGAACCCTATCGACACATACAATATCTACATGAGTGCACAATCATTCACCAAAATGCATCATCCATATGATAACACAATCATTATACATCCATACATATAGCTACCTACACACAATTATATGCAATATGCAATATGAAGTGACTGAGCCGATCTAGTGTCTAGAGTGTGTGTATATGCATCCACGAGCAACCACTAGCAAACACTTGCATCCACATGCATCCATCAATCATAACATGTCTCAAACACATGTTTCAACCATAGGTTTACCCTATCTAAAGGTCAAAAGTACTAATGAGAGGACATACTAAAGATAAGATAAGTACTAGACAAACGATAAAGGAGAAGTTAAAAGACATACCCTCAAAAAGGAATGGGTACAATGAACGCATCTTCGCTTCCGTCTCCCAAGTAGCGTTGCTCTCATCTTCTCCCCATTGTACTTTGACTAGTTGAACCTCTCGATTCCTCAATTTCCTAGTCTATGACCCAAGGATGCGAGTAGGAGCTCGTCGAATAGTCGCATCACGCTCTACTTCCACTTCTCTAAGCAAGCTCGGCTCTACCACCTCTGCGGTCTCATGTAGGCACTTCCTCAAATGTGACACATGGAATACATCATGCACACCACTAAGTCTGTCGGGCAACTCCACTCTATAGGCCATCTGTCCAATCCTTTCCTTAATAGGAAACGGTCCAACAAACCTTGGTGCTAACTTCCCAACAGATCCAAAGCGAACCACATTCCGTAACGGAGACACTTTGACAAAGACCATGTCCCCAACATCAAACTCAAGATCCGTCCTCCTCTTGTCTGCATAAGATTTCTGTCTGTCTTGCGCCGCTTTCATCCTTCTTCTAATCAAATCAATCTTTTCCGAAGTCTCTCTAACCATATCGGGCCCAAGCAAGATCTTATCCGTAGATTCCCACCAACATGTAGGTGATTGACAAGGCCTTCCATTAAGAGCTTCGAAAGGAGCCATGCCAATACTAGACTGAAAGCTGTTATTATATGCGAACTCCACCAATGGAAGATGCTCTTCCCATGTACCTCCAAAATCCAAGATACATAGCCTCAAAAGGTCTTCTAAAATATGATTCACCCTCTCAGTATGGCCGTCCGTCTGAGGATGATATGCGGTGCTCAAACACAACTGAGTCCCTACCGCCTCTTGCAAACTCTTCCAAAACTCGCTAGTGAAGATAGGATCTCGATCGCTCACAAAACTGGAAGGTACACCATGCAATCTAACAATCTCTCGAATGTAAACTGAAGCTAGCCATGGAGCAGTCCTCTTACTCTTCACGGGTATGAAATGGGCGCTCTTAGTAAGTCTGTCTACCACAACCCAAATTCCCGTATTACCCTTCCTCGATCTTGGTAATCCATCGACAAAATCCATCGAGACACTATCCCACTTCCATAGCGGAACTTCCAATGGGTGAAGCAACCCTCCGGGTTTCTTTTGCTCCGCTTTCACTTGTTGGCACACCAAGCATCTAGCGACATACTCGGCCACATCTTTCTTCATACCGGCCCAAAAGAAAACTCGCTTCATGTCTTGGTACATCTTGTCCCCACCGGGATGAATGGTCATCTTTGAACGATGTGCATCATCCAAAATAGCCTTCCTCAAATCTTCGTCTTGCGGTACACAAAGTCTACCGTCTCTACGCAACCACCCCTTATCATCTAGGGTGTACCTACTCAAATGGCTGGACAACTCCCCCCTTATTAGCTTCTCTACTAACTCAACCAATTGTGGGTCGTCTCGCTGTGCCTCACAAATCCGTCCCAAAAGAGTAGGTCTAACTTCCAAGGAAGCTAGCAAACCGGGTACAAAGTCAACGGAAGGTCTAAAATCAAACATCGAGATGAATTCCAAGCTTTGCCATTCCACGAATAATGGACTCAAGGTCAACCTTTTTCTGCTTAAGGCGTCTGCCACCACGTTACCCTTGCCAGGGGTATATGCTATATCAAAATCATAGGACGCTAAGAATTCCATCCACCTTTGCTGCCTCAAATTCAAATCCTTCTTAGAGAATAAGTACTTCAAAGATTTGTGGTCTGTGAACAATTCGAACCTCTCGCCAAGAAGATAATGGCGCCATGACTTAAGCGCAAAAACAATAGCGGCCAACTCTAGATCATGGGTAGGGTAATTTTTCTCATGCACTCTCAACTGCCTTCCACCATAGGCTATTACCCTTCCCTCTTGCATTAAGACTGCGCCTAGTCCTGTTCCACAAGCATCGGTGTAAACAACAAATGGCTTACTCCCATCTGGCAGCACTAAAACTGGAGCGGTGGTTAAAGCTCTCTTTAACCGTCGGAACGCATCCTCACAATCTACGTCCCATGTGAAAACAAGATTCTTCTTCGTCAAGCGGGTTAATGGAGCTGATATCTTCGCGAAGTCTTTGATAAACTTCCTATAGTAGCCCGCCAACCCTAAGAAACTTCTTACTTTGGTAGCATTCTTCGGAACCTTCCAATCTTGGATGGACACTACCTTCGCAGAATCCACAGCTATCCCTTCCTTAGAGACCACATGCCCTAAGAATCACACTTAATTCCTCCAAAAGTGACATTTAGAGAATTTAGCCTTAAGGCTATGCACTCGAAGAGTCTCCCACACTTCCCTAAGATGTAGGGCATGCTCTTCTTCACTCTTGGAAAAGACCAAGATGTCATCCACAAAGACCACCACGAACTTATTAAGGTACTCCCTGAACACCCTACTCATCAGATCAACAAAGTATGCGGGGGCGTTCGTCAAACCAAATGGTATCACAAGCCACTCATAAAAACCATCCGGAGTCCTAAAGGTGTCGCCCCCACTTAAAATCTTTTCGTCCTCGAAAAGGCACTAAGGTAAAAGTTGTTTAATTTACTTACTAAATTTTAATTTTCTTTTATTAATTTTATTTGTTAGCTAACTTATCAAATATATATACTCTTATATATATAAAAATCATATTTCCAAAAATAGATTATATAATCAAAAATACGCTAATTATAAACTTGTTACTCTTAACTCATTCTAGGGTATTGCTAACCCATCTCTAACGAGTTTTCTCATTCTAGGACACTGCTGGTCCTATCTCTAATGAGTATTCTTATTGGATTTTACTAATCCAATCTCTGATGAGTCTTTGTTCAGTTCTAACGAGTTGTACCCCAAAGATTTGAGCTAACCAGAGCTCTGATTCCACCTGTAAAGACCCGGAAATTCCCGCTCTTTGAATCGACCATAAACCACACAGGTCTGACCCAAAGGTTGGGAATCTTCGAATACTTTAACTTTGGGAATACAAAACATCAGAACAATAACAGCAGACTTTTATTACATTATAATAATGTTACATCAGAGTACAGAATATATCAGAGTACATTGAAATAAAATTACAGCGGAAGATAAACTACAAAAGATTTAATACATTAAATAAAATACAGTAAACAGCGGAAGACTACTAAGCTCTGGACACAGCTTTAGGCTTCGATCCAGGATCCTGCTAAAAGAATAGATATCTGCAAAAAGCTACTCGACTGCCCGTGTGGAAAAGAGGGCACCCGAGTTTGCAAAGTGAAACAAACTACGAGTCAGTCATGGGACTGGTGTGAGAATTCTAAACTAATATAACTAATAAGACAAATCCAAGGACCACGCCACTTTCGCGGAACGGGTTTACTCCTATGGATTGCCAGTGCATAAACCAAAGTAAATCGAGAAATAACGCAATGTCTTTTTGGAAAAATGAAACCATTATAAGACCCAAGTCCCATCACACAATGCAACGCACACCGGAGGATAGGGTTTTACCTTATAATGGTCAAAAGATGCTTGATACGTATAAAACGGATTTGATATTATTACTAGTGTATATATGTTTTAATAAAAAGATTTGAATCATAAGTATCAATCCTAGACGGCATGGTTACCATATAGCATGTCGCCAATACTAGTTCTACAATCAAAACCGCAAGGGCGTATTGGAAATTTGGATTCCATCATGAGTCGAGGCTAGGGGCAAGCTCCTCTCCGATTCGAGACACTCTAGCAAATGCCTCAGGATCCCCCGCAGTGAACCCTTGGATCTTCAGGGCCGGTCCCCGCCTATGGGCAGTGGATTAGTTATGCCTGAACACACGCTTCCCGGTCCCTTTGGACCTATAGTATGACCACCAACGGCCTATAAAAATAATGAGGCGCCTCAAAATCCATCATCCACATAAGTAAAATGTCAGGGCTGGTAGGTCACTGACACCACTCTAGCTAGAAAGAAACGTGTGCACTCCCTGCAGTCCGTATCCCGTTTTTGACTCATACCGGGGTGTGAGGCTCGCGAAGTCACGCTATACACAAAGCTACGCCTAAACAGGCCGTGCTTTGATCATCAACCACAAGGCCTACTTTTCAACAAAAGCCTTGATCAATGCATCTTAGCATGCCACATTGTCAGTCCAACCATATCATTGATTTCTGCCAATATATAACCTCTAAGCTCATATGTCTCAGAGAAGGGTGTTAACCACCAAACAGATATATATTAACAGAGATCAACGAATGTAGTATAAAGGACTACAACGTCAGACATACATTCCATTTATAAACTTATGCTCTGGGTCTGAGCGAAAGTCAAATCCGTACAAATCAGCACTACGTCCGGATAACTACCATCTTAGCCCCGTCTTGGGAGCAAATCAATCAAGGACCTCAACGCTAGTTACCCATTCGATGTGAAGATCGTCGGTCTTCAATCGCCGTCTTCAACTCTTAAATTTAAAACGTCGTATAATCATTTGAAATGAGATTGAACTCGGTCTTCTCAAATGATTCTCGCATATATATATATATAATTTGAAAACATTTCATATCGTTATTAATATTTGATAACAACATATCGCTGTTTTTATTTATATAAAAATAGCCTAAATTAATTTAACGACGCTTCGGGTCGATGGTCGACCCTGGCGCTGTTTTTAACCAAATTTTGATTTAAATATATCTTGAAATCTAACCGTTGGATTTTGGCGAAATTTATGTCATTGGAAAGATCTTCCCAAAGCGGTCCTAACGGTTCCAGTTTTGGGAAAATCCGACGGTCGGATCTCTCGGTATAACCGTTTAAAGTAACGATCATCGATACGCGAACTACCGCGCGCGTTTTGTTTAATTTATAATTTATATTTATATGTAAATATAAATACTTGGCGATTTCAAATATAAATTGTCAATTAAAAATTCAACTTTTAATTTAATCATTTATTTACCCTATGTGTAAATAAATTATACTTTTCTACATTTTGCTTTATTCACCTAAATGTAAATAAATATACTTACAATATTTTCCAACCCTAATGCGACAAAAATGATGTTTAACCATGTATATAAATTTATACAAAGTATATTTTTGTCCGCAAGTTCTAATGCGACAAAAATTATGGTTTAACTTCGTATACATTTTAAAAAGTATGTTTTTGTCCGCAAGTTCTAATGCGGCGAAAATTACATTTTAATAATGTATATTTAACTTTACTTACATTTAGATAACAAAAATGTACTTTTAACTTTTATTACATTTTTAAAAAATGTATGTTGACTTTTATTGCATTTTTACTACATAAAAATGTATTTTAACTTTTATTTTCTTTTACATTAGAAAATGATATTGCTTTTATTATTTTCTTTTACGATCGATTAGGAAATAATGTTTCTTTATTTACATTGAACAAAAATGTAAATTCTTCTCTTTACTATGCTTTACATTGAAAATGTAAATTCTTTACCTCATTTATTTACAAAAAAAAAAATGTAATTCTTTGTTTCATTTTATCTCACTTTGAAAAATGTAAATCTTAATTTCTCTTTATTTTACATTGAAAAATGTAAATCTTAATTTCTCTTTATCTTTACATTGACAAAAGTAAATCTTAACTATTTAATCTTTACTTTGACAAATGTAAATCTTAACTATTTAATCTTTACATTGACAAATGTAAATCTTAACTATTTAATCTTTACATTGACAAATGTAAACTTTTCGTTTAATTTGAAATAAATGAAAATGTCTTTATTTCTTTTACATTGAAATAAATGTTTTCTATTTCTAATCCTTTAAATAGAAATGTAAGTTTTCAATTTCTTTCTTTCACATAGAAAAATAATGTTTTATACTTTCACATAGAAACATAATGTTTTCTATTTATTTCTTTTATTTTACTTACATTAGAAAAATGATTTCTTTTTAATCTCGTTTTCTTTACATTAGAAAATGTTTTCTTTCTATTTTCTTTTTAACATAGAAAATGTTTTCATTCCATTTTCTTTTAACATAGAAAATGTTTATATTCTATTTTCTTTTAACATAGAAAATGTTTATATTCTATTTTCTTTTAACATAGAAAATGTTTATATTCTATTTTCTTTTAACATAGAAAATGTTTATATTTGCTTCTTTTCTTGAACAAAGAAAAATGTGTATTTTAATTTCATTTTAATCACATAAAATGTACCTTTCATATTTCACATTTTTACAACGTAAAATGTACTTTTATCTACTTTACATTTTAAAACATGTGTTACCTATAGCTTATGTAAATATCTTTACTAGCGCTAGCATTTCTAAATAGTTATATTTCTGATGCCAATCCATTTCAATTATACAGTATGACGATGAATGTGTGTCACAATACCCAAATTTTCACAACTATGGTTTTTTTTTTGGTGTCCTAATACTCAAACTAACCTAATGATGGTATAGATGTCATAACAACTATTTTAACACAAGTATAATTGGGTGTATTTCTGATGAGTAACAATAAAAGTCCAAACTTCACTTTTATTTGTAAATGAAAATGAAGATTTAAAACTCACCTTTTATTTATACATAAAAGTAAGGTTGAATTTACATATTATTATGTTAACAAAAGAAACATAAAAAGTTTGTCTTTTTATTCTTAACAAAATAAACATAAAATGTTATTCTTTTTATTCTTAACAAAATTAACATAAAAAGTTATTCTTTTTATTCTTAACAAAATTAACATAAAAAGTTATTTTTTTTTTATTCTCAACATAAAAAGTAAATCTTTTTATCTTGACAGAGAAACATAAAAATTAAGTCTTTTGTTTTAACAACAAAATTAAGTAAAATGTCTTTTTGTTTCAACAACAAAAATGGTGACAAAGATGGTTCTTTTTGTTTAATCAACAAAATAGTGACAAAATGACTCTTTTAACTTTAACAACAAAAGTAGCGTCAAATTTGTTCTTTTAACTTTAATAATAAAAGTAGCGTCAAATTTGTCAACAAAAGAAACACAAAAATTTGATCTTTTGTTTTTAACAACCAACTATGTTAAAAATGGTCTTTTTATTTTTAACAAACAACTATGTTAACAATTAGTCTTTTTAATGTTAACAAACAACTATGTTAAAAATAGTCTTTTAAATGTTAACAAACACTTGCCTTTTATTTTGTAAACAAAATAAAGGTAAAATTGGCGGTTTATTTCATAAACAAAATAAAGGAAAACTTTGTCTTTTATTTCCAAATCATGTTTAACAAAAATAAATCCTTTTATTGACAAATAATATATAACCCTTTTTAATTAACAAATAAAAGTTATTTTTAACATGCCTTATAAATTAACAAATAAAAGGTTAATCTAAAAAGGTAAGTTATTCACGTCTTTTTAAAATGTTATTTTAATATGCCTTTAAATCAACAAATAAAATGTTAATTAAAAATGCAATTCCCCTACGTATTCAAATGACAAAATAAGAGAATATTTTTATTTGTTTCAATGACAAACAAAGAGTGATTTATTAATATGCCATTTGTATTCTACTTAACAAATAAAAGGATGACAATTTTATTTGTAAAAATTTCTAATTTAGCTTAACAAAAATTATAATTTTATTTATTAACCATTTCTAATCAAACAAAAGATATTTTGGTTTTAACTATTTTATTTCAATTAATATGATTTTTTTCAATCCAACAAAGATGACAATTCAATTATTGTCCAATCCAATCAACAAAGACGACAATTCTAATTACACAAATATCAATTTTTAACTGGTCTACAGAACACACAAATCATAGATCAAACAACATACAGATTACAGCACAAACAGATCTAGATTAGACACATACAGTTATCATATAACAAATAAAATAATTGAATCGATTAATTAATTATTTTTAAATAAAAGAAATCTCACCAATATTGTTGTTCATAGTTTCCAATACACAGTTGTTTCATATAGCATTTGTTTTCAACCAACAAAATAGGTGTTGTTACTTTTGTCTCAACTAAACAAGATAATAGTGTTGGGTTTATATCGTTTCAACTAACATGATGATAATGCTTGGGTTCATATCGTTTTAGCAAAATAAAACAAAACAATTGGTTTATATGCTTCAACAAAATAAAACAAAACAATTGATTTATATGCTTCATTATTTCAACAAAAACAAAATGAAATGATTTATTTAGTTTCCAACAAAATATATACATGTTGATTTTTGTTTCAACGACGTGAATCATAAATTACCTTGTTTTCAACAACTCACCATAAAGATTTATTCTATTTTAACCAACTAAGATAAAAAGATTCATTTTATTTCTTTAAAAACAAAATAAAAGAAAGGTTGTATCTTTTATCTCAATAAACAAATAAAATGTTCCAACCTTGTTTCAAATAAAACAAATAAAGTTGATTCAACATTTTCAACAAAGCAAAACAAAAATTTGGTTCTCTATTGTCATCAAAACAAAATAAAAATTGGATTTTTATTTACAAATCAAAAGAGTTACCTTTTAATAATAAAAGCAAAAGTTGAGTCTTTATTATTAAAACCAAAGATTAAATCTTTTATAATTAAAACAAACATGAATTCTTTAAAAAAAATTTAATCTTTGCTTTATAAAATAAAAGTTTGATTCTTTTATAATAAAACAAAAGATTTCATTATTTTTATTAAACAAAAAAATTCATTTTTGTTCAACCAAAAACAAATTAAACAAATCTCTATTTTTAAAATAAACAAAAATACCTTTATCATAAAATGATATTTCAACTTTTACAAATAAATTTGTCATCTTTTATTTATAAAACCAAATCCATCATCATCATAGTCCAACGATTTTTCAAGTTATGTCAACACCCAATTTCCAATACAATTCAATGATAATTCAACATAGTGTCATACACAACCAAATCAACATACACACAGAACTTTTTATATGAACATCAATAAATTAAATAGAATAACAACACAATTCGACATCATCATTCATACAATAATTTCAGATTATTTTCAGATTTAATTAAATAATTAATTAAATTTAAACTTAGAAAACTCACCTAGGCCTTTGGATAGATAAATCAAAGAGAGGTAGAACTTGTCACCGTTCCAAAATCATCACAATAGAATGAAACTTTTTTTTTTCTTTTGATGGAGGAAGAAAGAAAAGAATGGCGGCCATGGCTTGGAGAGGAAGAAAAAAAAGAGGCAGCTCATTTTTCACAAATGGGAATGGAGAAGTGCATGAGGTAGAAGTGGGAAAAGAAATTAATACATTAGAGGAAAGAAACGGATGTTCTATTAATAAGAAATAAAGTGGAGAGAACGTAGGTAGTAAGTTTAGGGAAAGAAAAATAAATAAATGATAGAAAAGAAATTAATAGTTAGAAAGAAAAAGGAATAAATTGAAGGAAATAAATGGAATGAAAGAGAAAGGAAATAAATGCAAATAAATGAATTATTTAAAGATTCAAGCTTCAGATATATATATATATATATATACATATAATCATCTCATTAATCATATTTGTAATATACCTCAATTACCCATTAACACACATTGATTACTGTTGTGACATATGTTAATTGTAATTGTAATGTACATTGATTACCATTAATTCTTCAATCGTTTTTGTCATTATATGTATATATTTTTTTAGTCATGCATTTCTTTAATTAATTTCTATACATATGTCTTATGTTTTTTTTTATAAAATAAATGTTAACATTAATTTCCATTAACTGTGGAAATTAAACGTACATTATATCGTTGACACACTGTTTTGTTACTATTCTTTCTATACAAAATTAAACTAGAAACATTCATAATTTTATTTCCAATTATCGTATTAATTCCTATATTGAATCTTTAAAATAAAGATAAGGTTCAACTGCTAATTTTTTTTTTTGTCAACAATAGTTCAAAGTTAGATAGTCCAAATGTACAAACAATTTAATAATTTCCATTATCATCAATCACAGTTCATCTCAATGTAAGTTATTGTTTATCAAAATAAATTTTGGAGTCATAAATTAATGAATCATAAATTATGTTTTAATACCATTTTTAATTCAATAATTAAATTAAATTCTATATTTATTCTATTCCCATTTATTTAATATCTTACACTTTCCCAAAATGTGTAATTCTATTAATTTAACCCCCCTTATGTAAGTTATTTAATATAATCATTGTCCCTTTTACTATAAACTAATCATACTTTTCTTTCAATCTTTTCAATGTAATGATACATTTAAATGCAACTTTTTAATGCGATAAAAACGATACATTTCATTGCAACTTTTTAATGCAAATAAATATGGTACATTTGAAATTCTAATGCGACTAAATTAATGAGTTTTATTTTGTCCGTTCACATTCAACAAAAATATATATTTTGTTTTATAAAATTTTAATGCAACAAAAATAATAAACTTAATATTCTAGCCATTATTAATAAAATAATTTAATAAAAATAGAATACTTTTATTTTCTGACTCGATTTCTTAGCAAAATTAATTAAAATAAAAATTTTAAATTGGCCCCAAAATTCCGGGTTGTTACAGCAGTCTTCTCTATACTATCCTCAGCCACTCTCAACTGATGAAACCCCGTGGCTAAGTCCAACTGCGAAAACACTGAGGCGCCAACAAACTGATCAAAGAGATCATCAATCCTCGGCAATGGGTGTCTATTCTTCTTTGTCAGTTTATTGAGTTCTCTATAGTCTACACAAAGTCTGAGGGACCCATCCGCCTTCGTGGCAAAAACTACTGGAGCACCCCAATCCGATATACTTCGTCTTATGAACCCCTTCTCAAGCAACTCACCCACTTGCTTATGGAGTTCCCTCCTCTCCCGAGGAGCCATGTGGCGCACCGGCAAAGATACTGGTTTAGCATTGTCTACCAGATAAATTCGGAAGTCTATCTCCCGCTTCGGAGGTAAGCCCTTCACCTCCTCAAACACATCCGAGTACTCCCGGACCACTCTAACAGATCGCTAACTTTCGACCGAAGCGTCAAGCGAGTCAAGATAACTTAGCATAACAGATTCCATGGGATTACAAGAGATCTCGAGAGTGTTACCCAAGCGGGTCATAAGCCTAACAACTCTCCTTTCACAATCAAGAACGGCACCATTACTGGATAACCAGTCCATGCCCAAAATCAACCCATAGCCCGTGAAGCCCAACACAAAAGCATCACATCTAAACTCAACGCTAAGTATGGAAATCTTCAAACCCAAACACATCATGGACAAATAAGTGGAGCCCCCAATTGGGTTTGAAACAACCAAGGGATCATCTACTAAACTGGTGTCTAAGTGCAGTGACTCAACTAATGATGATGAGATAAACGAATGCGATGCGCCGGAATCGAATAAAGTACGGACAGGATGATCAAACAGAAAGACTAGACTTTCAATGGAAATAATTCTACCTCTCTCCTGAATCGGGGGAACTGCGGGAGCCTGAACTTGCCCCCTTGCCTGACCCGGTGCCATAAGAGCTTGCACCTGCCCTCCTGAGGTAGATCCCGTCCTCTGCCCCTTCTTAGGGAAGTCCTTCACTAGATGCCCTGCTTCGCCACAGTTGAAGCAGCCAGTCTTCTTCTTCTTGCGACAATCTTTGCTTAGGTGGCCTGGTGTCCCGCAATTGAAGCACTTCTTCTTTCCCTTGCCACCGTTGCCTTTCCCACCCTTGTTTTGCTGTTGCTGTTGAGGTTTCTTCTGATCTCCTTTCTTCTCGGGTGCCTTATTAGCATTGGGACCCTTCTCTTCCTCATGCATAAGTGCCATGTCTACTAGCTTCTCAAAAGTGGCCCTCATAGGGATGTTAGTCATAGCCAATCCATGCATCGGTTCATTCAAGCCTTTAACGAACCTCAAAGCTTTCTTCTCCGGAGTATTCACCATGTCCATGCCAAACCTTGCCAATTGATTAAATTTATTGACATATTCCTTCACTGATAAGTTTCCTTGCTTTAGAGTCAAGAACCTTTCCATGTACAGATTTTCTTCCGCTCTTGAAAGAAACTTAGCCCCAAACCTTTGCCTGAAATCCGCCCAAGAGTCAACAAGGCGTTCTCCATTAGTGACCTCCCACCAGAACGAGGCCTCTCCCTTCATTAACCAAGCAACTAACTTAACTTTCTTTCCTTCTTCCATCTCAAAGATGTCTATCAACTCTTCCGTCTCCTTAAGCCAATCCCTAGCTTCCACGAAAGTTTCAGATCCTTGAAAAGATTTCCCTCCCATAGCCTTAAATTCCTTGCAAGTCTTAGCAAAAGTATCCGTGCGAGGAGGAGGAGGAAGATCGGGTGCAAATGGTGGTGGTGGAGGAACATTAGCTGGCCCTGCACTGGCGGCCCTAGCCTCCATCAATCTCCTATACCATACTGGTATCGTCACCCCCGAAATGTTAAGATCTTCAGCCATGCTGAAACGAAAAATGAAAGATTCAAAACGGAGAATTGGAGAATTCGAAAGATAAAGATATGGCTATTGGGGATTATGATTTTCTTTCAAAAACTTTTCTCTTAAAAGACATGTTTTTGAAAATACTTTTTCCAAAAATGTTTTTAGAAAAATAGTTTTTCTAAAAATTTTATCTGTTCTGGTAACCTTCAGCTCTGATACCACGTGTAACACACCCCTCCCGCTATGGTCACTCGCTAAGGGAATGCCATAACATCGGTGGAGTATTTTAAGTGAATATAGAACAGAAAAATTACAGCAAGACAGATATAAGTAATACTTGAAAATTTAAAACATCATTTCATTGCAGCGGAAAGTAAAACATGTTTGGTTACATCACAAAACCATAATAAGAGTCAAGTACAAAATATCCATCCTGATAAATAAAAATACATAATCCCAATACATGAACTGATAGCCATAAAAGAAAAGGGTAAGCTGAGCTCTACATCTAGGGTCCAAGCTCCAAGAGAGTAATAAAAGCAGCCTGATCAAAGCCCACTCGTGCTGGGCCCACTCTGAGGACCTGAGGGTTGGGAAAAAGATAAAAACAACGGGGTCAGACATAAGTCTGAGCGAGTCCTATAACTTTAACAATACAATCATTAAAGTAATTAGGGTATGATATAACTTGGTACGGTGTGACTGGGGATAAATGACTACACTCAGTAGCCAATCAGACTTAGAATGAACTAAGATAACGATAAAGACGCATTTACCCACCCAAGGATAATCACTACACTGCACCACACCAGTCATTCCTACTTAAAGGTTGATCCCACTAAGTGTACTTAGTAATTTAGTAGTTTCGTGTACCCCTATCTGACTACATAGGTGTACCCACTACTCCCCAAGCGATCGGCTCCCTAACGTAGATACCCGTGCTGGCCCAACAATGGGGTGTATCATCCCCCAAGGTGGCAACCTGATCGGTGCACGGCTTATACCTACACGATGCAACAACGTCTTATCTACCAGCCCGGGTCCACACACGCATATGAAACCCGTTGTCCTGTGTTGCCACTGCTAACCCGTTTTGGCCTCTTATAGTCAAGCCCAATATGCGTGTCCCGTCCTCGACTTGAGTCGAGCCCACTAAGATACGTTTGGGATATTGGTTGAGATGGTCCCCCACAAGCTACCCACCTAAGCTTGTCATTTCTAGTGTATACCACTTAACCCTTTAATCATGTTTTAATTACATGTTCCACTTTGGTTAAGTATTCTAATCGTATTTTCTATTGCCACCCAAGGCAACCACTAGATTTCCACATGCCACCCAAGGCACCCACTTAACCCCTCATGTCCCTCTACATGCTAATATGGTTAAGTGTTTCTTAATTAATTAATTAAGATCATGACCTCATAAAGACCTCTCACATTAGACCACCTTTTATGACTGCTGGATATGCCGGTTGGGTCCGGGCAGACTTCCGTCATAAAAAGGGTCTAACCTCGTGTCTTTACTTTAATCACATATTTAATTTATGACTAAGACCTCTCACATTGGGCCAATCATTTGTAGCTGCTGGATTTGCCGGTCGGTTCCGGGCAGACTTCCGCTACAAAAGGGTCCAACCTCGTGTCTTAGTTGATTAATTACACCTAATTAATCACCCCCATAATTTGTATTAATTATCCCTAATTAATTACACATTTTTAAGAATATGGGTAGACCTAACTCAATAGGTAAATTCCCAATTCCATAGTATGGGTAGACCTAACTTAATAGGTAAATTCCCAACTCCATAATATGGGTAGACCTAACTTAATAGGTAAATTCCCAATTATGTCCATTCATTTTATGTTATGCTTAAGAATACCAACTTTACACATTTCTATTAACATGCATATTAACCCCATCGTTTCCCACATAATTCGTTCTCATGACATGACATATAAATGGGAAGATTCATCATAAATGTAATGGGTTCAACTTAGCACAACATTGGCATTTACATGGGTTTAAAAGGTGTCAACTTGCATCATAACATTAAACCCAACTAGCATAAATCATTAACCCAAACTTGCATGAATCACATATGTCATAAAGAGGGTAACTTGCATATGTATGTATGTCATACAAAAAGGTGAACTTGCATATGTATGTATGACATACAAAAAAGGGTAAACTTGCATATGAACTTGCATATAAACTTGCATATGAACTTGCATAACATGTCATACATAGAGGCAAACTTGCATATGTTATGCATATCATATAAAGAGACAAACTTGCATATGAACTTGCATATAAACCCACATATGAACTTGCATAACATGTCATACATAGAGGCAAACTTGCATATGTTATGCATATCATAAAAAGAGACAAACTTGCATATGAACTTGCATATAAACTTGCATATGAACTTGCATAACTTGTCATACATAGAGGCAAACTTGCATAACTAACAAATAGCATAAACTTGCAAACTAACATCATGAACATATAGCATATGACAACCACAACTTGCATAGATCCACATTTACAACCATAGCCTCATAATATCCTATCCT
This sequence comes from Allium sativum, assembly GCA_030737875.1. Lineage (NCBI taxonomy): Eukaryota > Viridiplantae > Streptophyta > Magnoliopsida > Asparagales > Amaryllidaceae > Allium > Allium sativum. The sequence goes on from CM060926.1 coordinate 331,918,555, forward strand.
AATTAGTTTAGCAATTGCTTGCTAAAGGCATAGGAACTCACAAATAACTAATTAGCACTCCAATGAGGAAGATTAAGTTGCTAGAGTGGATTAGAACTTGATTAGAGTTGATTTGAGATGCTAACTTCCTCTCAACTTTGGTGGAGGCTCCTTCTAGTTTTAATTTGACGGCATGAGGCCCTTGAATCTATTTTTAGTATGAATTAGGGTAGTCTTAGGGTGTATTTATAGATTAGACAAGTGTTTTAGGCCATTAGATTAACCCTAAATTAGATTAGGACCATCAGATCTCGGAAGCTTCCAGAAAACAGCCCCAAAACACAGTCAAACCCTAAAATGGTGCACCAGGCCAAACTGGCCGAGCACCCCCTGTCGACACCCAAGTCGACAGGGCTGTCGACTTGGTCCTAGCCAAGTCGACTGCCCAGTCGACAGGGCTGTCGACTTGGGTAGCTAGGCGGGAATTTTCCCGCCTGCGCCCAATGGCCCCAATTTCGAAATTTGAACCTGAATTTTAAATCTGTTTTGAACTTTGAATTTTCTGTAAACTTCATTGGGCCATAACTGGGCCATACGGACTCCGATTTACAAAATTTCGGACTCTATTTCGCGTATTTTTCCGAGATGAACCCAATGACGCAGCCCGTTTCCCCCAATTCTCACATCTGAGATTATTTATTCTGCAATTAGTGAATTTTAGCATTAACTGAAATTCGGGGTGTTACAGTTTGGTTGGTAGGATACGTTCTTCTAGACTGAGAGATTTCGGGGACGAAATCCTTTAAGTAGGGGAGAATGTAACACCCCGTATGTTGAATAACTTGCTATAATATAAAACAGGGCAGAATTAAATTTTAAAATCTGAATCAGGGGAAATGGGCTATGCCATTGCGTTCGTCTCGGAAAAATACGTGAAATAGAGTCCGAGTTTTCGAAAATCGGAGTCCGTATGACCCAGTTAAGGCCCGAAGAAGTTTTCAGAAATTCAAAACAGATTTAAATATAAAAATTTCACATTTTAGAAGAGGCGGGAAAATTCCCGCCAGGCAGAGGGTGTCGACCCTAGGGTCGACATGGGTATCGACCCCCTCCCTAGGGGTTGACCCAGGGGTCGACCCCCCCTGTCGGTCTGTGTGACCTGGGTGCACCATTTTGGCTTTTGGGCTGTGCTTGGTGGCTTGTGACGAAATCTGACGGCTCTAATCTAAATTAGGGTTAATCTAAGGGCCTAAACTAAATCCTAATTCTATAAATACACCCTAAGACAACCCTAATTCATACTAAAATTGGAGACAACGTCGTTATGCCGTCAAAATGCAACTAGAAGGAGCCACCATCAAATTAAAGAGGAAGATAGCTTCTCAAATCAACTTCTAATCAACTCTAGCAACTTAATCTTCTTCATAGGAGTGCTAATCAACAAGTTGTGAGTTTCTATAGCCTTAATGACCAATTGTTGAAATGATTATGATATGATATAATGAGGTTATGGCTATGAATGTGGATCAATGCAAGTTATGTTATCATATGCTATGTGTTCATAATGTTATGCAAGTTATGCAAGTTATCATATGCTATGTGTTCATGATGTTATGCAAGTTATGCAAGTCATATGCTATGTGATCATGATGTTATGCAAGTTATCATATGCTATGTGTTCATGATGTTATGCAAGTTATGAAAGTTATCATATGCTATGTGTTCAAGATGTTATGCAAGTTATGCAAGTTATATGCTATGTGTTCATGATGTTATGCAAGTTATGTTATCATATGCTATGTGTTCATGATGTTATGCAAGTTTGGTGTTTGATTATATGCAAGTAACATGTGCAAGTTTACACCTTAGTATGATATGCATACATATGCAAGTTAACCCCTTTGTATGTCATACATACATATGCAAGTCTATCCCTTTGTATGGCATAAGTAGCTTATGCAAGTTACCCTCCTTTTGACATATGTGATTCATGCAAGTTTGGGTTGATTATTTATGCTAGTTGGGTTTGATGCTATATGCATGTTGACACCTTTAAAACCCATGTTGATGCTAATGTTATGCAAGTTGAACCCATTGTATGTGTGATGAATCTTCCCTTTTGAATATGTCATGTTAGCGAATTACGTGGGGGACGATGGGGTTAATATACATGTTAACGAAATGGTGTGAAGTTGGTATGATTATGCATACCATAAAGTGGATGGACATAATTGAGTCAATTATGGACATCGTTAAATTAGTAATTAATTAGGGATAATTAATACAAATTATGGGGGTGATTAATTAGGTGTAATTAATCGACTAAGACACGAGGTTGGACCCTTTTGTAGCATAAGACTACTCGGAACCGACCGGCAAATCTAGCGGCTACAATTGATTGGCCCAATATGAGAGGTCTTAGGCACAAACTAAATACGTGACAAGTGTAAGGACTCGAGGTTAGACTCGATTATGGCGTAAGGCTGCCCGGACCCAACCGGCAAATCCAGCTGCCATAAAAGATAGTCTAATGTGAGAGGTCTTTACAACGGTTACATTCTTAATCAATTAAGAAACACTTAACCAGATAAGCATGTAGTGGGGCATGAGGGGTTAAGTGGGTGCCTTGGGTGGCATGTGGAAATCAAGTAAGTGCCTTGGGTGGCATGTGGAAATCTAGTGGGTTGCCTTGGGTGGCAATAGAAAATACGATTAGAATACTTAACCAAGTGGAAACATGTAATTAAACATGATTAAAGGGTTAAGTGGGATGCACTAAAAAAAGGGACAAGCTTAGGTGGGTAGCTTGTGGGGGCCCATTTCAATCAGTAACCCATATGTATCTTATTGGGCTCGACCCATGTCGAGGACGGGACACGCGTACTGGGCTTGACTATAAGAGGCCAAAACGGGTTAGCGGTGGCAACGCAAGTCCAACGGGTTTCATATGCTTGTGTGGACCCGGGCTGGTAGGTAAGACGTTGTTGCATCGTGTAGGTATAAGCCATGCACCATTGGTTGTATCGGGTTGCCACTTTGGGGAGTGATACACCCCACTGTGGGGCCAGCACGGGTATCTACGGTAGGGAGCCGATCGCTTGGGGAGTAGTGGGTACACCTAGTGGAGATAGGGGCAGACGGCACCTATGTAGTCAGCTAGGAGTACACGAAACTACTGGGTAAATTTACTAAGTCCTTGGGTGGGATTAATCTTTAAGTAGGAATGACTGGTGTGGTGCAGTTAGTAATTACCCTTGGGTGGGTAGATGCATCTTTACCGTTATCCTAGTTCATCCTATGTCTAGTTGGCTACTTAGTGTAGTAATTTATCCCCAGTCATCACCGTACCAAGTTTATATCATACCCTAATTACTTTAATGATTGTGTTGTTAAAGTTATAGGGCTCACTATGACTTATGTCTGACCCCGTTGTTTTTATCTTTCCCCCCCTCAGGTCCTCAGGTTGGGCCTAGCACTAGTAGGCTTTGATCAGATTTCTTTATCTATCTTTTGGAGCTTGGACCGTGATGTAAAGCCCAGCTTATCTTTTCTATTATGGCTATTAGTTATGTAGTGGGATTATGTACTTATGTTGTTATCAGGATGGATATTTGGTACTTGACTCTTTTTATGGTGTTGTAACTAAACATGTTTACCTTCTGCTGCAATGAAATGATGTTTTAGATTTTTCAAGTATTATTTATATCTGTCATGTTGTAATTTTTCTGTTCTACATTCACTTAAAATGCTCCACCGAAGTTAAGGCATTCCCTTAGTGAGTGACCTTAGCGGGTGTGGGGTGTTACACAACTGGCTTTGCATTATCTACTAGGTATATTCGAAAGTTCATCTCGTGCCTCGGGGGTGAACCTCGAACTTCGTCGAAGACATCCGAGTATTCATGGATCACTTTAACAGACTGCAAATTCTCAATAGACGCGTCAAGCGATTCTAGATAACTTAGCATAACAAAATTCATGGGATTGTAAGAGATTTCGAGAGTGTTGCCCAAATGAGTCATAAGCCTAACCTCTCTCTTTTCACAATCTAGGACGGCTCCATTACTGGATAGCCAATCCATGCCCAAAATTAACCCATAGCCCGTGAAGCCTAAAACATAAGCATCACACTAAACCCAACGCTAGGTATAGAAATTTCCAAATCCAACCAAATCATCAACAAATAGGCTGAGCCCCCAATTGGATTTGAAACAACTAAGGAATCCTCTACTATACTGGTGTTTGGGTGCAGTGTCTCAACTAAAGCAGTGGATATAAAAGAGTGCGACGCGCCAGAATCAAAAGTGTGCGAACATGATGATCGAAAATAAACTAAACTTTCAACGGAAATCGCTCTACCTCGTTCTTGCAGCGGTGGGACCACGATACCCTGGACCTGCCCTGGTGCCATGAGAGCCTGAATCTGCCCTCTAGAGGTAGGTCCTGCCCTCTGCCCTTTCTTTGGGCAGTCCTTAATCAGATGTCCTGCCTTGCCACAGTGGAAACAAACAATCTTCTTCCTACAGTCTTTGCTTAGATGGCCTGGTGTCCCATAGTTAAAGCATCTTTTCTTTCCCTTACCATTATTGTCTTTACCACCGTTCTTGTTCTGCTGCTGCTGTTGTGGTTTCTTTTGATCCCCTTTCTTCTCAGGTGCCTTATTAGCATTGGAGCCTTTCTTCTCTTCATGCATAAGCGCCATGTCAACTAGTCTCTCAAAGGTGGCCCCATAGGGATGTGGGTCATGGCTAACCCATGTAGCGGCTCGTTCAAACCCTTAACAAATCTCAGGGCCTTCTTTTCGGGTGTTTTCACCAAGTCAAAGCCAAATCTCGCCGACTGATTGAACTTGTTGACGTATTCTTTCACTGATAGATTCCCCTACCTCAATGCCAAAAACCTTTCCATGTATAGATTCTCTTCAACCCGTGAGAGAAACTTTGCCTCAAACCTACGCCTGAAATCCGGCCATGTATCAACTTGACGCTCTCCATTAGTGACCTCCCACCAAAACGAGGCCTCATCCTTCATTAACCAGGCAGCTAACTGGACCTTTCTTCCATCTTCTACCTCAAAGATTCCAAACAATTCTCCCACCTCCTTTAGCCAATTTCGAGCTTCAACAAACGTCTCCGATCCGTGAAAAGGTTTCCCGCCCATTGCCCGAAAGTCCTTGCATATCTTTGCGAAATTGTCAACACGGGGAGGAGGAGGAGGAGCATTTGCTGGGCCTACGACATGGGCCCTAGCTTCCATATACCTTCTAAACCATCCTGGTATCGGCATCCCTTCGGGTATCTCGGGAATTCCAGACATGCTGAAAAGAAAATGAAGAGATTCAAACGAAGAATTCGAAAGAAAGATATATGGCTCTTGGGGTTATGTTTTTAAAATAAACTTTTCTTTTGAAGATATTCTCCTTAAAACATACTTCTGAAAGTATTTCTTTATAAAATGCTTTTGAAAAATAGTTTTTCAAAATATCTTATCTGTTCTGGTAACCTTTAGCTCTGATACCACATGTGACACCCCACGTCCATTAATGTCACTCACAAAGGGAATGCATTAACTTCTATGGAGCATTTTAAGTGTGTATAGAACAGAAACTTAATAACAAGACAGATATAAAATAGTACATAAAAATTTAAAACTTCATTCATTGCAGTAGTAAATAAATAAGTTTGATTACATCATCAAAAGCCAAAGACTAGAGTCAAGTACACAATATCCATCTTGACTAAATCAGAGTACATAAAATGAAGGACATAACCCCAACATAAAATAGCCATAAATAAGATAGGCTGAACTTTTACTTCAACGATCCAAGCAACTTCCAAAGAAAGAGATAAGGCTGTCCAAATCAAGCTCCACTAGTATTAGTCCCACCCTGAGCACCTGGTGGGGGGGGGGGGGGGGGAGAGGAAGAAAAGAGGTGGAAACAAAAGGGGTCAGACATAAAGTCTGGCGAGTGCAATAACTTTAACAATATAATCATTAAGTAACCAGGGTAAGGCATAAGCTGGAGAATAAGGAAATGACTATGAACAAATGGGTATGACAAAGCCAACAAAGGAAACCAGATGAACAAAGATAACGTTAAAGGCGTACCTAGTCACTATAGGATAATTACTACACTGCACCACACCAAACACCCTAAAAGTTGATCACGTCTACAAAACTTAATAATTATACTGGTAGTTTCGTGTACCCCTAGCTGCCTTCATAGGTGTCGTCTACCCCTATCTCCACTAGGTGTACCCACTACCCCTATTCGATCGGCTCCCTAACTCGTAGATACCCGTGTTGGCCCTACAGTGGGGTGTATCACTCCCCAAAGTGGCAACTCGATACCACCAAAATGCACGACTTATATCTACACGATGCAACAACGTCTTACCTACCAGCTCGGGCCCACACACACATATGACCCCGTTGGACTTGCGTTGCCACCGCTAACCCGTTTTGACCTCTTACAATCAAACCCAGTTCGCGTGTCCCGACCTCGACTTGGGTCGAGCCCACAAAGATACTTAATGGGTTACTAGTTTGAAAAGGGCCCCCATGCATGAAACAAGCTTTCCACCTATGCTCTGTCCCCTCTAAGGTTTTCCCCCACTTAACCCCATTCTCATTCATGTCTTCTTACATGTTTCAATCTTGGTTAAGTGCATCTACTCGTATTTCACATGCCACCCAAGGCACCCTTTTAATTTCACATGCCACCCAAAGCACCCACTTAACCCCCTCATGTCCACCACATGTTAATCTAGTTAAGTGTTTCTTAATTCATTAACACCGTAACCTTGTAAAGACCTCCCACATTAGGCTGGCATTTGTGGCAGCTGGATTTGCCGGGCGGGTCTGGGCAGTCTTACACCACAAACGAGCCTAATCTCGTGTCTTTACAACTATTACGCATTTAATTCATGCCTTTGACCTCTCACATTAGACTGGCATTTGTGGCTGCTGGATTTGCCGAGCGGGTCCGGGCAGTCTTACACCACAAAAGTGTCTAACCTCGTGTCTTAGGCGGTTTATTATTACACATCTTCAATTAACCCCAAATTGGATTAATATCCCTATTCAAATTTGTCAATGAATTCCAAATATACTTATGTCCATAATTGTCTCAATTATGTCCATAAATGCCATTTTTTTCCAATTAATGTCTTAAATTAATTATATGCCTTTTTCAAGGCCATTGTGCCAATTCTCAATGTGTATATATTCAATATTACTCCCATCGTCCCCACGTTGTTCGTTCGTTTATCATGACATATATGTATAGTATACTAGCAATTAGTCTAGCACATAAAAGGGAAGAAACATCACAAATTTGCATAACACGCAAAATGGATCTAATCTTGAAAATAAGGATTACAACATAACTTGCATAAACTTTGTATTGTCATGAATCTAAACATAGGCCTAAAGGTGTGAACTTGCATATATATATATATATATATATATATATATATATATATATATATAGTCTTTCACCTAAAACTTGCATATATGAATATAGTTATCATTCCAAAACTTGCACAGGCCATAGTCACAAATTTGCATAAAACTATGTACGTCATAGATCTAAATCTAAAGGTGTAAACTTGCATATATGTGAATCCAATTTCTACCTAAACTTGCATATAGTCACTTTATTTGATTCACATGTAAACTGGTGTATAATTCATATAGAAACTAGCATATAATCTACACCCAAACTTGCATATAAAATGATGTCAAACGTAAATCAAGTTGAACATAGGTGATTTGGCATATGAAAAGGGATCCACAACAAAACTATCATTATGAACAACTAGCATATATTCACAAAATATCACATTTTTCCAATGTCTCACAAACATAACCATATAACCCAATTCATAACTCAGCCCAATTAACTTATTTATTATCTCCTTAAAGAAATTGAACTCACAACTCAAAGAAGGTCTTGAGTTCTGGAATCTAAGTTCTGAAATTGATTTAGCTTGCCTTTGAAGTAGACAAATTCGTTGTTGTTGTTATAAATTTGAGTTGAATTAAATTGATTAACTTCACTTTCCCTCTAGTTGGTGGCGGCTACTCTTGGTTGCAAGGTGATAGCATGATGGCCATGGTTCTAATTTTGATTTGGTTTTAGGTTTTGAGTCTACATGTGTTTATATAGAATTTAGGATTAATTTAGGCCATCCGATCAACCTAGAACCAATCAAGACCATCCAGTCAAGATAAAGTGACACCTCAACCCTAATGACCCAGCATTGAGTCACAAAATCGTCTTCCCTCAAATCTACCCGAGGGGGGGGGGGGAGGTCGACCCCTAGGTCAACCCCCAGGTCGACCTGTAGGGGGGAGGTCGACACTGTGGTCGACCCCCTGGTAGACTTGGGTCCTGGGCGGGAATTTTCTTGCCCAGACCGATTCTGACTTCTGATTTGAATTTTGAATCTGTTTTGAGCTGTTTGAATTTGTTTGAATCTTCTGGAAACTTCCGACAGCCACAACTTCTTCATACAAAGTCCAATTTACGCAAACTCAGACTCTATCTCAACCAGAATTCCGAGGTAAACATAGTGGCATAGCCCGTTTCCCTTGATTCTCACATTTAAAATTAAATATTCTTTAATTTGTTAACTTTAATATTTAAAATTACGGGGTATTACAAACATTCTACTGTCAGTTCAAAATGAATTGAATATTAGGGATACTGGTTATAGAACAAAAACCTATTTTGTTAGTAGTTGAGTTGAATTTAGACATTTATTTGATAGGAAAAATCATCCTCCTATTATAATATTATCGTGGACATGTTATATTTTGGGTGTTATTGACATGTTATGTGATGATAAATATGTGGACATATAATAGTAGAATTTGTCCATATTCTATTATAACTTAGTTGTCAATTATGCTGGATATATACTGGCAGAACAAAAACTCATTCTACTATATTGTTAACTTGGCTTGTGTTTAGAGGAACCATTCACCGTCTGCTATTAGTACAACTTGGTTAAGTTAAACCAATTAGATAAGAAACGTTGTGGTCTCTAGGCCCCTTTTGTATTTTGAAATCAATAACTTATTCTTTTGAAACGTATAAGAGTTATTATTGTTTTAAATTATAATATTCAAATGATATTCAAGTAATGATTATAGCAAAGATATTCTGTTGTAATGTGATGTTTTTATTGATTGATAAAAACCATCAATTGTTGTTTGAGGTTTATGATAATTTGAAAGAAGTATCCTTTTAAAGAAGTAACTTGTTTGTAAAGGTATTTTGAATCTTTCCTTATTAACGAAAAAGGGAAATGGTTACATTAACAAAGAAGTAATTAAATGGATTGGATTTAGAGAAATTATTTTGGAATGAATATCATTTGGAATTTAGTCAACTTAAGTTAGATATTTTGATCTTGAGATAGTAAACTTCTATTATTTCAAGGATGAAAGTGATGTTGACTCAAAGCCTGAGAGGTAATAAAATATCCCAACTTGAATGGATTCATTGTTATTCGATGAGTAATATTAGTTTGAGATCGAGAGCTGATTTTTGGAAATTTAATCAATATTTCCTTAAATAATTTGTTAATTAAAAGACAAGGTCTTAAAGTTAAATGAAGTGATTTGGGTTCTAGTAACCCACTAACACTGAACTAGGAATGTGAAAACCATATTAATTGGTTTTAATTACATACTTATATCAGAGGATTATATATGTGAATATTTTGGGATAAGAGTTTTAGAATTTAATTAATAAGAAATCAATTAAATAAGGCTAAGTAATTAATAAGGGAAATAAAGGATTGGTTGTGTTGTGTGTGTTGTTTGATAGTTAAATAACCGACTATCGAATATAGACCGAATTCTTACTTTGAAAATATCTTGAGGAAAAACTTGAGTTATACAACACAGTCATCCCTATTAATGATTTACTGTACATATACCCTTTCTTTGTTCCCTAAGGATAAGGGATAAGGAAATCCGTCTACTAACAGTTAGGGGATGAACTTCATAGTTATCCTTGTCTACATATTTTCTAAAGAACTGGGTTTGAGTTTACCAGAACTATCGATAGATGTTTCGAAGAGATCGGGATCAGATCAAGCATCCGAAAACCACCTTCAATCTGACCGAGCGGCGAACTTGGAAGATATTAAAGTGGACGAAGTCAAGGATAGTTTGAAGACTAAATTTGAAGGTGCAGACCATTGGAGTAGGAAGGGTTGCTTGTCGATGTCTCTGATTAGCTACCAAGATTATACCTGTAGCAGTAGTCCCTACGTTTTGGGGTTCTGCATGATGCAAGGACTTCTTGTTACTAATCCTAGGGATTATTCTTAATCGGATATAGTAAAAGTGTACCTTCGGTTTGTCCTATTCCTGGACAACTTGTACGGATAGATGTTTGACATTGTATTTCATAGATTACGTACATTGATTTTTACAAAAGTACATCTGTTTGGTGGCGGAGAAGGCAACTCCTTTTAGCTTAACACCCTTCTATGAGATGTATGAGCTTGAAGGTTGTATTTTAGTGGATGTCAATTAGTAAAAGACGAAATGGCGATGTGGCATCCGAAGATAGATGTGTGCCATGTTTGAAAGGTAAAAATGTAGCCTCTAGCCTCATCAACCGGTAATGACCAAAAACAGGGGATATGCTTCAGGCCTATGTGGGTCGCACCCATTTGGGTATTGTTATCACTTGATCTAGACTCGGTATTGACCTTTTTTGTATGCTTAAGATTCAGTGATTGCTGATCCCAACCATAGTGATGAAATATTCGGTATAACCTAGAGAGGGGTTGGCTGGTCCTAATATGCTAGGAGTCCATGTGAGGCCCTCGGTATGCTTTATCTAGAGGGCTACCGTAATATGTGGTACCCACAATGCCTTGTCACTGTACGGAATCCAAACTCTATCACGTGACTTGTACGGTTTTAGTTGTATACCTATTATGCTGGAATTTAATTAATATAACAATTTTGGCTAAGATTTATTAGTATTTGTATTCAGATACTATTATAATATCATGAGATTTTCTATAAAATGATTTGGTTATCATAAGGTAAAAACCCATCCGTGTTTATGTGCGCTATGGCCTTACGAGATACCTATTGTTTTCAAAGGTTTTTAAATATAATAATCAAGTTGCTTGAGTTTTCTTACACCAAACCCATGTCTAACTCGGATCTTTATTTTTCTTTCCTAAACCTCTTGGGTGCTCAAATTTTTATGAGCAGCCAAGTAATTCTGTTTTTCACAGATTCATTTAGAGCTTAGAAGAGGAGCTGGAGTCCAAGACATATTTTTCTTATTTCCACTATGCTATTATGTTCCTGTGTTATATAAGTAGTTCAGACTGGTTGTTATAACTTTCCAGGTTAGTATTTATTGTCTACTTTGATGATTGCATATGTAACTAAAGTTCATTCAGTTTGTAAAGACTTGTTATATATTATATGTTACCCGTTGTGAATGTGAAATTCTGTTTTATCTTCTTTTCTTTAACACCTATTGGTTCGGTTTTCCGGCCATGAAATATCATATAAAGATTCCCACCATGATGGTTGTTACACCTGAAAATTCCCACCATGAAATATCACGAAACTACTGACCCAGACGATCATCTCATGGCCTTCGATAGCCAAATGGATCTTTACAATGCTTCAAGGGTTGTTTGATGCAAACTATTTCCAGTGACGCTCCAAGGAGGAACTGCTAAATGGTATCGTTGGTAACGAGAGAAGACCATATACTCTTGGAAGCAATTTTCTTATGAATTCTCTGCATAGTTCTGCATCTATGAAGATCCAATTGTAGACTACACTGTCATTGCAAATATAACAAAGGCAAGTAGAATCTTTGGGCGCTACCTAAAGAGATTTAATGTTGAAGCTATGAAAGAGAAGGACATAAATGATCGTGATAAACTCATCGTTGTTCATTTAGGATTAATTGAGAATACTCCATTTTGGAAAAAGCTATACATTCGTGGATGCAAGGACTTACAAGATTTTTATTTTCGAGCAGATAAATTCATCTAAATGGATGAATTATATTATTCAAAGAAGAAACTTGGCTTCCATGGGGAAGAAGGGAAATCCAGTTCTAATTGAAATCATAAACCTCAAGATCGAAAATTCGAAATTGATAGAAATCAGATAAAGCCAAAATGGGAAGATTCTAATACTAATTCTGTGGCCTTGAGCAAACTCATCTCGTATATATATGTTGTAGCAAAGGATAAAGTCAATTTCCCAGTTTCTCTCAAAGCTAAAAATTGCCCAAAACCATTCAATGGGGGGAAATATTGCGAGTATCATAAGATGAATGGGCATAGAATTGTTGGGCCCAAGTTTCTCATAGGTATAATTCAGAAGCTTATCCAGGAAGGACACCTAAAAGAGTTCAACCAAGGCAAAAATTAAACAACTCAGCAACTACTGGATCTGGTGACAAATGCTCTAGCGGTAGGAATCACTTATGCACCTACGCATCCTAAATCTGGGTTTGCTAGCTTGTGTAGGGATTACACCAAGATTGAACGAAAACAAGAAGACTCCAGGTCATGTGGCATCTTCGTGCCCCGCACTTCAGAGGGGTAGCTAGGTGTTTTGTAAACCCCTAGCAACACTTCTTCCGATCTAGTGGAATTTGCAATTCATTCGTAAATACTTGAGCTAAGTCAGTGGTTATGGGACATTTGGCTAAACTCACCTATTTACTAGCTTAATGTGAATTATGCTTTCAATGTTCATCATTGATGATCATTGAGTGGTTTTGATCTTTGGATTATTTATGGATTTTTTCCGTATTATGACCATCTGTGAAGCTTCGGCTCAACTTTCTGTGTTTATGATTTATGGTCTTTTTTTATTGTCCATTGAGTTATGTACTCACCTGAGTTGTGTGCTCACCATTAAGCTGTGTGCTCACAATTGAGATGTGTGCTCACAACTGAACTGTGTGCTCATCGCCTGAGCTGTGTGCTCACCATTGAGCAGTGTGCTCACCATATGACCTGTGTGCTCATAACTAGAGCAATGTGCTTACAGTTATGGGCTAGCCAAGCGCACCGGCTAATCAAAGCCCAAGAAGTGGCTCACAAATCAAAAGAAAGCCCAGAGAGTGGCTTACAAGGCTGAAATGGCTAATCGAAGCCCAGAATGTAGTTCTCAAAGCCGCAATGGCGACCCAAGCAAAGGCTACAAATACCCGAATCTTGGTTTTGGGTCTTCTATTCCATACTGCCACGAGTGGATTCCTGGTTATCTATTGTAAATACCCGAATATGGATATTAGGACTTTATCTACATTTCCAGAAGTGGATTTCTATTCATATATTATAAATACCCGAATATGGGTTTTAGGATTTCTGGTCAAAAATGTTTTCAAATATGAGTAAAAGATTGATATTTGCATACTGAATATGTAGTATGCTTAGTGGCAAATTTATTATGTAAAACACTGCCGCATTTTTGAAATTCTACAAATTAAGATACCTATAACACTCTTCATTTATATCTTAAACAAGCATAATGTCATATACGAATGGATGAAAAAGGTACAATGTCATATAAGGTAAACTAAACAGAATAACAGGGTAGACATGAATAACAGGAATAGACTATGATCGAGTAAAGCTTCACATTTATATCTTAAACAGGTATTTCTGCACCAATACTAGTATAACAAGTTCAACATGATTACACATCAGTAGGATCAACAACACAATTAAATAGCAGGATTAGGCGTACCATAATTACATTACCATATTAGGTATTATTCTAATTGCACAACAACAGGATTAGGTGTACCCTAATTACTACCCAAACGATCGGTTTCCCACTACGTAAATATAGTGTGTCAGTCCCGATAGTAGGGTGTATCACTCCCTAACCCAGCAACTATATAATACAGACCTATTTACTGGTGTTATAGTGTCTTGTCTTCCCTAGTTGGACCCATGCACGCTCATGACTCTGCCAAAATGCGCCCGTACCCGCCCCCATGTGAACCTGTTACTATCCAGTTCAGTAAAGCATACCCTGGCCCCTACTCAGTGTGAGGTACCCTCTAATAGGATACCAACAGGGATATTGACTAGTATGGGTTCCAATCAGCAGATTGACACAAGCCAAACCCCCTAAGCTTGAGCCCCCGAACTAGGATTCAAGAGTCCCCAAAACCCAATACAATAGCAAAACGAGGGACCTCTTAGCATATTAATACTCATGTTTAACCTAGTAGGTTTAGGTTTACTAATAAGCACGGTTGTAATTATTTCATGTCATTATGTGTGTACAACCCTTCCTCAAAATATGTGCCCAGATGTATTCAATCTCTACAGCATGTCAGTTTATTAACCTACATCTGGTACTTAACATGTCATCTACATAATGTTTGTATTAAGTCAAACCTATCATATCCAACATACGCATACCATTTATTAACTATGCTCGAACATGTATAGATTTATGCATATTATCATTTACAACAAGTATACACATTATCCCTATTTATCAGTGTAACGACCCGCATTCTACGCATCGGAGGATCGTAGAATATTTATTTCCTTCCCATATGAAGTCGTATGGTCATGTAACTTTGGGAAACATCCATTAGAGTCATTTCCCATGCTTATGATTTTTGTTGATTTTTAAATGACCATTTTGCCCCTATCTGATCTTGTTTTGGCCATAACTTTTGGTTGGAAAGGAATTTTGACCTGAAACCACTTCCATTAGATTCGTTTGATGGTTTACCTTTCCGTAGAGTGGTCATAATAGCCAAACTGACTTACTGTTTGGGAGATATGGCTGAATTAAGGTTTGGAAGGTGAAAAACTGCTTAACCGGGCCAAATAGGGTGATTAGTGAATAGGCCCATAACCCATTTCGGGATTAGGGTTATGGGGAGGCTGAAATGAGTTAGAGAATCATTCCATTTCAGTTTTCTAGCCTCCACTTATCTCCAAGAAACCCTAAAAATGGCCTCCAACCTCTAAATCACCTCCAAATCATCTTCTAATCAAGGATTAAGCTTAGCAACATCAAATCAAGGAAGATCTACACCAAATCAACATAGGAGCTGCTGTTTAGCATTGGGATTCGCATCAAATCAGAGATTTATTTCAGATTTTAGTTTATTTGTGGCTAAGGTGAGTGATTTGCATAGTTCCTCACTAATTATGGCTAATTAAGGGTAATTAGTGTTAATTAGCGAATTTAAACATGATAAAATTCGAGAAAAATGTTTATAAAATCTTAAATGATGTTTTAGACCTCTGATATGAATTTGGGTTAATTTGGTTAAGTTTTGCTAATCCTATCATTAGTTTCACCTAAACATGCTTAAGGGGAAATATAGGGTTTTGGGTATGTTTGATCCACTTTAACCTATCATATTGATGTTTTGATGTTTGTGATTGATTATGCATGTTGCTATGACTGTATGATATGCTTTGTGATTGATTTCAATAGTTAGAATGGTCTAAAACGTCGTTGAACGACGTAAACACTTGCTGGAAAAGCTTCAGGAAACAGTGCAGTTTTCGGATCGGATCGGATAAGTTGAACTGGGCAAAGGATTCGATCGGATCGGAGCTTGACACTTGAGAACCCTGGCAAAAAGGAAGGCCATGCTGATTGAATTGGGATCGGATCGGCTAAAAGAGGGGGATCAGATCAGAGCATATGAAGGACGGGGGAGCTGATCGGAGCGGGAGCACGAACTGGAAGGGAGATGGCAACTCGACCCGACCCGGAGTGGGACACCCGACCCAAACCGACGCGATGGAGTGGACCCGAACTGAACCGTTACTAGAGGAAGACCATGAACCGACGCAACGTAGTGAACCCGACCCGAACCGATGGCTTGAAGGGGTACCCGACCCGACCCAGTATTGACCAATAACCCGAGATGCAAAGGTAGTCCAGTATGGGAAGTTAGAGCTCAGGATCCAATTGGGAACCGATGAATTCACTTCATGGTTGGGCTTTGCTGCGGGACATGTGCTAAGGAGTTGTCGACGTTCGTAACTTCGATTCACCACTGAAAATGGATGATGGGCTACTTATCAGTGCAATAGAGTCATTATGACTCGAGAGGCAAGGTGATGGTAGCAAGACTACGTTATCAGTGCAGTAGAGTCATTATGACTTGAGGGGCAAGGTGATGCGTAGTAAGACTATGAGCCAACGCAGATGGGGTGAATAACTCCATGGGGCCATTGGACATAGTAAAGGATTGGTAAGACTATGAGCCAGCGCAGATGGGGTGAATAACTCCATGGGGCAAGTGGACATAGTCAAGGATTGGTAAGGCTATGAGCCAGCGCAGATGGGGTGAATAACTCCATGGGGCAAGTGGAAATAGCGAAGGATTAGTGGCTACGTTATCAGTGCAGTGAAGCCATTTATGACTTCATGGGGCAAAGTGATCGTAGCAAGGTATGTTGGGTGATCGAAGTGGTGAATATCGTATGCTTTACGCACTGAGTGAGAGATGTGAGGATGGTTGCTATGCTTGATTGTCTGCCATCACTATGACATGCACACCCCCACCTCCGTATCTTTACACCTTTTGATATGGCACCTTATAGTGTTGTACAGTATGTAGTGCTAACTCTTTGGTTGCGGGTCCAGGTTCAAGTATGTTTTAGTCTACCTGTTATTGTTCTGTTTAGATGCTTATCGCTCATACCAGGCTTTATGTCTGACCCAGAGTTTTATGTCTCCTCTTATTACTCTGGGTGCTCACACGAGCAGACTAGAGTCAGGTTGGCTGGTGATGCGCGAGTAGCTGATTCGGAGGCAGGCAGGAGGCTTCCACGAATGATATATAGATAATCTCCCTGTGTCGTTGGTGGTCGCTACTTGGGCATTAGTAGTGTACCTCCTTTATCTTGCTTTTGCTTCTGAGACAGTTTGAAAAGTTGTAATAATGTTTAACATTGGATCATAAGCTGTACTTGGATTTTCCGCTGCTATGTTAGTTGTTTCAGCTTATGCACTGTCTCACCTGTTTTATGCCAAGTATGTTATTATTATATTTTATCCTATGCGCTGTGAGACATTCTACAGGTTCTTTGTTAGTTCATTTCCTTCTTCCCTTTTTCCTTCTGATGACCCGTTCCGTGCTAACTGGACATGTGTATAGCGCACTTTTGGAGTAAATGTCGGTTGGTGCGAGGCGGGCCGTCAAATTTGATATCAGAGCTCTAGGTTGCGTAGTTAACCTAGGGAAAGACACTAGGGAGAGATAGTACGTATATGAGAGAGCGTATTTGTGATTACTTTGGTTTTCAAAAGCTATATATGTATATACTATTAGTAATATAAGAATGAAGTCGTAATGCACTAGCACCACTATGGGGTCGTTAATCGTTTCTCTTTTACAGATTGACGATGAGCCGATATGCTAGAGGTGCTGGTAGAGGAGCCAATAATGGGAATGCTGCTAACATGAGGGCGATGTTTGCTGACCTCATGAGAGACATGCTTAGAGAAGTACAAGGGGCAGTTCCCAATCCCGGAGTTAGTGTTGGCCCAGTAGTGCAGGCGCCTAGGGTCGATTTCGCCAAGTTGTGCAAGGATTACACTAACCTTGGTGGGAAGCTGTTCCACGGGACGGAGTCGGCCACAGATGTTCAAGATTGGATGGATAGCTGTGATCGTATCTTCGATGACTTGGGTCCTGAGGTGCGATGAAGAGAAGGCTAGCGTCTGGTCAGCTGCAAGGGCGAGCGATGAATTGGTGGAATGCCATTAGAAAAGCTACTCCAGAAGATCAGGTTACTTGGGATCAGTTCAAGGCTCGCTTTAGCGAGAAGTTCATTCCAGCTGCCCAGAAGTCAGTGTTGTTTAAGAGGTTCTTGGAACTCAAGCAGAGTGGTAGGGCAGTTTCTGACTATATTGCTGAGTTCGACACCTTGTCAAAGTATGGACTATCTCTTATCGATACTCTTGAGAAGAAGAATGAGAAGTTCATTACTGGTTTGGATGGATACTTGGGGGAAAGGCTTATCAACCATACCGTTGAGACTTTTGAATCGATTGTGGGGAAAGGTTTGAGATCAGAGAGTCCTTACCCTAAGTCAAAGACTGAGGCTGCATCTGCAGAAGGGCCAAAGCCGCAAGCAGGCGGTGGAGGCAAGAATAACTCTCAGAATAAGAGGAAGCAGGACCAATCTAAGGGTGGCCAGAAAAAGAACAAGAAGGATGTTGAGTGCTTCAGCTGTGGTAAGAAGGGTCATTATGCCAAAGATTGTCGGGCCAAGCCAGCAGATAAGAAGTGCTTCAACTGCGGTCAAGTGGGACATTTCAAGGATAAGTGTCCGCAACCTCTTAAGGAGAAGCAGATTGTGAAAGCATATGCTATTGATGTCATTCCTTCTTCGTCGAATGCCCCAACAGCGGCGGATAAAGGAAAGAATGTTGTTATTCAAGGTATGCTTTCTATTTATGATGTACCAGTTCGAGTTTTGTTTGATACTGGGGCTTCCCGTTCCTTCATATCTAGTGACCTGGTAGATAGGTTGGGACTGGAACCCGAGATCGTCGATAGACCATTGGTTGTGACAAACCCGATTGGTGGTTCGACTAGCCTTAGTATGATTTGCAGGAATTTGGTCTTATCGAGTCATGGATGTATGTTTGTTTGTGATTGCTTTGTTTTGGACTTTACTGGGTATGGCATTATATTGGGAGTCGATTGGCTCCAAAGATACGGGGTGGTGGTAGACTGTGAGGGATTTTTGGTGACAGTTAGGGCGGATGATGGGCGGAGGGTAGTGTTTGGTAGTCTACCTAGTGATGGGGTTATGGCTAGTTTTGTAAATTCCCTCGACATCCCGCAGGATGAGCTGTCAGATGTGCCCGTGGTTGGCTAGTATCCGGACATCTTCGAGGAGGTGACCGGGCTCCCACCACACCGAGAGATTGAGTTCCGTATTGATTTAGTGAAAGATGCCAGACCTATAGTGATGCCACTTCGTCGTATGGCACCAAGGGAGAAGCGAGAGCTCGGGGTGCAAGTCAGCAATCTTTTGAAGAAGGGATTTATTAGAAGGAGTGTCTCCGAGTGGGGAGCACCAGTTGTGTTTGCCACTAAGGCAGATGGTTCCCTTCATTTGTGTGTGGACTATCACGAGTTGAATAAGGTAACGAGGAAGAATAAGTATCCTCTACCGCGGATAGATGATTTGTTTGATCAACTAGAAGGAGCAAGAGTGTTCTCCCAGTTGGACCTCGCGATAGGATTTCATCAGCTACGAGTAGCGGATGAGAGTGTTCTGAAAACGGCATTTAGGACGCCGTCTGGATTTTATGAGTGGTTGGTCATGCCATTTGGGTTGACCAATGCACCAGCCTACTTTGTGGATCTTATGAATCGAGTATTCAGAGATCAGTTGAATAAGTTTGTTCTTTTGTTCGTAGATGATATCCTTGTTTACTCAAGGACAGAGGAGGAACACAAGGGACACTTGAGGGTAGTGATGGAGGTGTTGAGGAAACACCAATTGAAAGAGAAATTCTCTAAGTGTCATTTCTGGAGAAAGGAAGTGAGATTCTTGGGCCATGTTGTTTCAGAGAGTCGTATTCCCGTGGACCCTGCGAAGGTGGCTACGGTACAGGATTGGCCTACACCCAAGAATGCAACAGATGTAAGAAGTTTCTTGGGGTTAGCTGGATATTATCGTAAGTTTATCCAGGACTTCTCCATGATAGCAGCACCGTTGACTCAATTGACTAAGAAGAACCAGTCCTTTATCTGGAACGAAGTGTGTGAGAATGCATTCAAGAGTCTAAAGGAAAGGTTGACGCGTGTGCCAGTGCTAGTCATTCCTAAAGGGAATGAAGAGATGACAGTATACACGGATGCTTGTGGTACCGGATTAGGTGCTGTATTGATGCAAGGAGGTAGGGTTGTAGCTTATGCTAGTCAGCAGCTAAAACCGCATGAGAAGAAGTATCCTACCCATGATTTGGAACTAGCAGCGATTGTGTTTGCGCTGAAGATGTGGAGACACTATCTCTTGGGAGAAAGATTTGAGTTGTTTACCGATCATAAATCGTTAAAGTATCTTTTCTCTCAGAAAGATCTGAATCTCCGTCAGCAGAGATGGTTAGAGTTCTTGGCTCCGTATGATTTTGAAATCGCATACACACCTGGGAAAGGTAATGCGGTAGCCAATGCCTTGAGTAGGAGACATGCCAGTTTAGGGGCAATGTTTCTAGAATGGAAGCAACTGGAGTATATCACGGGGTTTGATTTCAGACCAAAGTGCGAATTGGATCCAGTCATGCTAGCTAGTTTGGCGATCAGACCCGCTTTGATAGAGCGGATTGGTTCCAGCCAGAGGGACGATCCTAATCTATTGGAAATCATCTCCAAGTTAGAGATGGACATCGACGGTGAGGAGATGAATGTGTATGGGCTTGATCGAGAAGGATGGCTTCGAAAGATGGAAGACTAGTTGTACCCGACGTGAATGGTTTGAGAGATGAAGTGCTTAGAGAATGTCATCACTCAAAACTGACTATACACCCCGGTGGTAATAAGATGTATCGAGACATGAAGCAGACTTACTAATGGAAAGGGATGAAAAGAGACGTTGGGAAGTTTATATCCAAATGCATGAATTGTCAGCTAGTTAAAGCCGAGCAAAAGAAGCCTAGTGGTTTGTTGCAACCATTAGAAATTCCCGAATGGAAATGGGAGCAAGTCTCGATGGATTTCATCGATGGTTTACCAAGGACTAGATCGGGATATGATAGCATTTGGGTAATTGTGGATCGATTGACTAAGAGTGCCAGATTTATACCA
This sequence comes from Allium sativum, assembly GCA_030737875.1. Lineage (NCBI taxonomy): Eukaryota > Viridiplantae > Streptophyta > Magnoliopsida > Asparagales > Amaryllidaceae > Allium > Allium sativum. Next base: position 331,939,372 of record CM060926.1, read on the forward strand.
GTCAAATCGACCAAAACGGCAGCTAAGTTAGCAGAATTGTATATGAAGTGGGTAGTGAGATTTCATGGAGCACCCAAAAGCATTGTGAGTGACCGAGACCCGTTGTTCACTAGTGGGTTTTGGAAGAGCTTACAAGAGGCTCTAGGGTCAGGATTACATCTCAGTACCGCATATCATCCTCAGACCGACGGTCAGACGGAGAGGGTGAATCGTATATTGGAAGATCTCTTGAGAGCTTGTATATTGGATTTTGGTGGATCATGGGATGACCATTTGCATCTAGTAGAGTTTGCATATAATAATAGCTACCAATCCAATATCGGTATGGCTCCATATGAAGCTTTGTACGGAAGACCGTGCAACTCACCATCATGTTGGATAGAGACTGGCGAGAAGTTTATGCTTGGACCAGATGTGGTGAGGGAAACTTCAGATAAGATTAAGATCATTCAACAACAAATGAAGGCTGCCCAAGATAGGCAGAAGAGTTATGCTGATAAGAGGAGAAGAGACTTAAAATTCTCCGTCGGTGACTTGGTATTTGTCAAGATTTCTCCGTTGAAGAGCGTGATACGATTTGGCAGGAGAGGCAAGTTAGCACCAAGATCTGTTGGCCCATTCCCTGTTCTTGAACTAGTCGGGAATTTGGCATATAGAGTTGGCTTACCAGAGAAGATGGCGGGAGTTCACAATGTATTTCATGTTTCCCAATTAAGGAAATTCGTTCACGACTCAGATATGACTATTTCACCTGATCAGTTAGAGGATTTCGAAGTAGAACCCAAGGCGGTTGGGAACCGCAAGCCGATTCGTATTGTGGAGCACGATACGAAGCAACTTTGAAGGAAGGCGGTGAAGCTAGTCAAGGTTCAGTGGGGCGAGAACGAGAGTGACTGTACTTGGGAGACAGAGGAGAGCATTAGGAAGGCGTATCCAGAACTCTTTGCCTGGTAAGATTTACTTCGTAATTTAGTTATTCCGCATGCTAGGATAGACTTATTTTGCTTGTTTTGCATGTTTGATTGTTGTTTTATGGTTGATAGGCATGCAGGACCCTTTTGTGTGTTTTGGTTAGGGAATTTCGGGGGCGAAATTTCTTAAGGGGGGAGAATGTAACGACCCGCATTCTACGCATTGGAGGATCGTAGAATATTTATTTCCTTCCCATATGAAGTCGTATGGTCATGTAACTTTGGGAAACATCCATTAGAGTCATTTCCCATGCTTAGGATTTTTGTTGATTTTTAAATGACCATTTTGTCCCTAGCAGATCTTGTTTTGGCCATAACTTTTGATCAGAAAGGAATTTTGACCTGAAACCGCTTCCATTAGATTCGTTTGATGGTTTACCTTTCCGTAGAGTGGTCATAATAGCCAAACAGACTTACCGTTTGGGAGATATGGCTGAATTAAGGTTTGGAAGGTGAAAAACTGCTTAACCGGGCCAAATAGGGTGATTAGTGAATAGGCCCATAATCCATTTCGGGATTAGGGTTATGGGGAGGCTGAAATGAGTTAGAGAATCATTCCATATCAGTTTTTTAGCCTCCACTTATCTCCAAGAAACCCTAAAAATGGCCTCCAACCTCTAAATCACCTCCAAATCATCTTCTAATCAAGGATTAAGCTTAGCAACATCAAATCAAGGAAGATCTACACCAAATCAACATAGGAGCTGTTGTTTAGCATTGGGATTCGCATCAAATCAGAGATTTATTTCAGATTTTAGTTTATTTGTGGCTATGGTGAGTGATTTGCATAGTTCCTCACTAATTATGGCTAATTAAGGGTAATTAGTGTTAATTAGCGAATTTAAACATGATAAATTCGGGAAAAATGTTTATAAAATCTTAAATGATGTTTTAGACCTCTGATATGAATTTGGGTTAATTTGGTTAAGTTTTGCTAATCCTATCATTAGTTTCACCTAAACATGCTTAAGGGGAAATATGGGGTTTTGGGTATGTTTGATCCACTTTAACCTATCATATTGATGTTTTGATGTTTGTGATTGATTATGCATGTTGCTATGACTGTATGATATGCTTTGTGATTGATTTCAATAGTTAGAATGGTCAAAAACGTCATCGAACGGCGTAAACACTTGCTCGTAAAGCTTCAGGAAACAGTGCAGGTTTCGGATCGGATCGGATATGGTGGATCGGATCGGATAAGTTGAATTGGGCAAAGGATTCGATCAGATCGGAGCTTGACACTTGAGAACCCTGGCAAAAAGGAAGGCCATGCTAATTGAACTGGGATCGGATCGGCTAAAAGAGGGGGATCGGATCGGAGCATATGAAGGACGAGGGAGCTGACCAGAGCGGGAGCACGAACTAGAAGGGAGATGGCAACTCGACCCGACCCGGAGTGGGACACCCGACCCGAACCGACACGATGGAGTGGACCCGAACCGAACCATTACTAGAGGAAGACCATGAACCGACGCAACGTAGTGAACCCGACCCGAACCGATGGCTTGAAGGGGGAACCCGACCCGAACCAGTATTGACCAATAACTAGAGATGCAAAGGTAGTCCAGTATGGGAAGTTATAGCTCAGGATCCAATTGGGAACCGATGAGTTCACTTCATGGTTGGGCTTTGCTGCGGGACGTTTGCTAAGGAGTTGTCGACGTTCATAACTTCGATTCACCACTGAAAATGGATGATGGGCTACTTATCAGTGCAGTAGAGTCATTATGACTCGAGGGGCAAGGTGATGGAGCAAGACTACATTATCAGTGCAGTAGAGTCATTATGACTTGAGGGGCAAGGTGATGCGTAGTAAGACTATGAGCCAGCGCAGATGGGGTGAATAACTCCATGGGGCCAGTGGACATAGTAAAGGATTGGTAAGACTATGAGCCAGCGCAGATGGGGTGAATAACTCCATGGGGCAAGTGGACATAGTCAAGGATTGGTAAGGCTATGAGCCAGCGCAGATGAGGTGAATAACTCTATGGGGCAAGTGGACATAGCGAAAGATTAGTGGCTACGTTATCAGTGCAGTGAAGCCATTTATGACTTCATGGGGCAAAGCGATCGTAGGAAGGTATGTTGGGTGATTGAAGTGGTGAATATCGTATGCTTTACTCACTGAGTGAGAGATGTGAGGATGGTTGCTATGCTTGATTGTTTGCCATCACTATGACATGTACACCCCCACCTCTGTATCTTTACACCTTTTGATATGGCACCTTAGAGTGTTGTACAGTATGTAGTGCTAACTCTTTGGTTGCGGGTCCAGGTTCAGGTATGTTTTAGTCTACCTTTTATTGTTCTGTTTAGATGCTTATCGCTCATACCAGGCTTTATGTCTGACCCAGAGTTTTATGTCTCCTCTTATTACTCTGGGTGCTCACACGAGCAGACTAGAGACAGGTTAGCTGGTGATGCGCGAGTAGCTGATTCAGAGGCGGGCAAGAGGCTTCCACGTATGATATATAGATATTCTCCATGTGTCGTTGGTGGTCGCTACTTGGGCATTAGTAGTGTAACTCCTTTATCCTGGTTTTGCTTCTGAGACAGTTTGAAAAGTTGTAATAATGTTTAACTTTGGATCATAAGCTGTACTTGGATTTTCCGCTGCTATGTTAGTTATTTCAGCTTATACACCGTCTTACCTGTTTTATGTCAAGTATGTTATTGTTATATTTTATCCTATGCACCGTGAGACATTCTACGGGTTCTTTGTTAGTTCATTTCCTTCTTCCCTTTTTCCTTCTGATGACCTGTTTCGTGCTAACTGGATATGTGTACAGCGCACTTTTGGAGTAAATTTCGGTTGGTGTGGGCCGGGCCGTCACAATCAGTTTACACTAAGCCTAAACATGTGTATATTATCCTTTTTCCCAAATTATAGTTAACCAGTCCCAATTCAATAACATGCCTAAGTTCGTCTTTCTTTGTCATTCATTATTGCCCTAATTATATGCACACTCTAATCGGGTATAACCTAGGCTTCCAAAGGTGTAGGCTTAGCGTAAAATAAAAAGGGAAAACAGAGGAAGAAGAATGGAATCAATCGCATAGGCATCAAGACTGGAAATTAACATAAAAACATGAGAAAGGAAAATATATACATGATACTTGTTAATTATCCAATAGTAAAGGCAAATGTTTTACTATCACAATGGCATAAGTGGTTATTGTGTATAACATATACTTACTATCATTATGACATATGTGTTTACCATGTATAATATATGTTTTACTATTACTACGGCGTAAGTGTTTAACATGTATAACATTTATTCCACTAACACCGTATATCCTAACCCAATTTTATTTAACTGTCATGTTTAAAGTCTAAGAAATCAGATCTGTGAATGATAGGAACTCACAGTGGGTCTTGGTGAAGAAGAGAATGAATCTCTTATATATACATATATATAACACTATGCCATAGAAAAAGTCCAAGTCCAATCCAAGTTGTATTTATGCAAGTCCCGATGTTGCCTTTGTTTTATCCAATCCTCAGTAGCATTCCCCCACTATATGTTTATGTTTTTAAAATAAATTTAAAGAGGTAGAAGGTATAAAGAAATGGTGTAAATGAGAATGGGAGAAGCCACCTATTTATAGATTCACAAAGTCAACCTTAGTCTTTAGATCCAAGGTTTTAATCTTAAACGTACACATAGTGCTGAGTCAATAATGAATATGGTCACAAAACAGTCCAGATACATTACTCAGAATACGCCAAGATCTGGAGTGGGTCAAGCCACCTACCACCAGGATCGACCCTGGATGAGTGTGGGTCGTCCCACAATGGTCCTTGTTCCCGCTTACTTCGTTCGAAAATTTTGGAATTATTTTTTTATTAAATTTACATATAATCTCCTTATATGTATACAAACTTCTAATGCCCATTACTTCTTCATACGTTATCTTTTTTACGCAAACATAGGGCCCCTCTGAACCAAAATTCTAAGACAAACGCAATGGTAATGCTGGTTTCACTTAATTATGAATATTTAATTAAGTTACTCTTGATTTATTATTTTTAAGCATGGTAACAGTGTATTAAATTTGGGGTGTTGCATTTTCCCCTACTTAAAGGATTTCGCCCCCGAATTCTCTAAGTTAAGGAGAATGTTGCTATCCTAACAACCACCTACAACCATCTACTCATCCGTCTTCCATATGCATCCATTATCCTTTAGAAATTTCAAATGTTTGTATGAACATATGCAAAAGTGTTGTGGGTATATTTCCTTACATTAATGCGAAAATCAGGCAGTCGACTGATTCAGTTAACCTCCTTAATGTAATATATGTTTGTGCTATGATTCCAAAATGTATGCAAATAACCCTATTATAACATATAAACTCTATATGATGATTCGCCAATTTCCATCCATAGAAAAATTAAAAATGCACACATATCTATATGCAATATGTACGTGATTGAGTTGATCTAGTGCCTAGTGTGTGTATATGCATCCACGAGCAACCACTAGAAAACACTTGCATCCACTTGCAACTATTAATCATAACATGTTTCAAACACATGTTTCCAACCATTGAATTCTACCTAAGGATTGAAAGGTTCGAATGATAGGATAAATAAACATGAATGATAGAAGCAATTGCGAAGTAAAAGCTTTGAAAAGAAGTCAAGAACGCACCTTCAAAAAGAAAAGAATAAAAAGCGCAAATCCTATCTTTGGGTTCCCATGTCGCATCTTCGCGGTCCTCTACCCATTGCACTTTTACCAATCCGATTTTCTTGTTACGTAGCTTCTTGATTTCTGATCCAAGGATATGAGTAGGAACTCTTCTCACTGATGCTTCCTTCTCAACTTCTATGTCCTCAAGAGTGCTCAGCTCTACTATTTCTGTTGTATAATGGAGACATTTCCTCAAATGGGAAATGTGAAATACATCATGTAAGCCCGCCAGTCTATCCGGTAGCCTGATCCTATAAGCGTCTGCCCTATCCTCTCTACTATAGAGAATGACCCTACACTCGACGCCAACTTCCCTACCGAGCCAAACCGAGCTACATTCCTTAGCGGTGACACTTTAATGAAAGATCATATCTCCCACTTCAAATTCAAAATCAGTCCTCCATTTGTCAGCATAAGATTTCTGCCTATCTTGAGTGGCTTTCATTCATCAGTGGATAAGATCAATCTTCTCGGAAGTGTCTCAAATCATCTCCGGTCCAAGTAGAAGTCTGTCCGTAGACTCCGACTAACAAGTCGACGATCTACAAGGTCATCCATATAGTGCTTCGAAGGGTCCCATGCCTATGCTCGATTGGTAACTATTGTTGTAGGCGAACTCCACCAATGGGAGATGATCCTCCCAAGTCCCTACAAAGCCTAGGATACACTGTCTTAGAAGATCCCCAAGAACTCTATTCGCCCTCTCAATCTGTCCATCTGTTTTAGGGTGGTATGTTGTGCTCGAGAATAACTGTGTACATAACGCCTCTTGTAAGCTCTTCCGAAACTCGCTTGTAAAGATGGGGTCGCAGTCACTCACTATGCTGGAAGGTACCCCATGCAATCGAACTATCTCTCGAAGATATACTGACGCTAACCAAGCCGCTGTCCTCTTACTCTTAACAAGAATAAAATGAGCGCTCTTCGTAAGTCTATGCACTATCACCCAAGTGCTTATATTGACTTTCCTTGATCAAGGTAATCCATCGATGAAATCCATATAAACGCTTTCCCACTTCCATTATGGGATATCCAAGGGTTGAAGAAATTCACCTGATTTCTTTTGTTCATCCTTTACTCGTTGGCTTGTCAAGCATCAAGCTACAAATTCCACCACACCTTTCTTCATGTCACTCCAAAAGAAAACCCTCCTCATATCTCAATACATCTTGTCGCCAACTGGATTGATAGCCATCCGAGAATGATGAGCTTCCTCTAGCACTGCCTTTAGCAAAATCCCAGTTTTAGGGACCCATAGCCTTCTATCTCATCTTAGCCACCTTTTCTCGTCTAGGAGTATGTAGCAAGGTGACTAGAAGTCTCTTCTCTACCAAAACTGCCCAAAATATCCGAAATTTGTGTGTCCACCCGCTGTATAGATTCAATTCGCTCCAATAGAGTAGGTCGCACCTCCAATGATGCTAACAATCCCAACGTGAAATCCAAAGATGGCTTGAAATCAAAGGTCGAGGTGTACTTCAAGCTTTGCCTTTCTACGAATAGAGGACTCAAAGTCATCCTTTGCTTACTCAATGCGTCTGCCACTACATTACCCTTTCCCGGGGTATAAGCTATCTCGAAGTCGTAGGATGCTACGAACTCCATCCACCATTGCTGCCTCAAGTTGAGACCCTTCTGTGAGAACAAGTATTTGAGTGACTTGTGATCTGTATATAGCTCAAATCTCTCTCCAAAAGCGAAACTTAGAAAATTTCCCCTTGAGTTGATGCGATCGGAGAGTGCTTGGAACCTCTCCTAAGTGTATGGCATGCTTCTCCTCATTCTTTGAGAAGATCAAAATGTCATCCACAAAGACCACAACAAACTTGTTCATAAACTCCCCAAAATACCTTACTCATTAAGTCCACAAAATAGGCGGGTGAATTGTATAGCCCAAATGTAATAATACTGATTTTGCCTGGACCTAATCGATCGCTAAACCGACCAAGACTATTCGAATCCCGCATACGCTAACTCTGGGCGCATAAGACATCAGAAAAAATAACGGAAGACTTTTATAAACATCATAATAATGTTTCATCAAAGTGCAGAATATATTAGAGTATATCAAAATATATTACATCAGAAGATTAATTTACAATAAATGTAATACGATGCAGTAGAAACAAATAAATTAACATAGTGGAAGGCTATCAATGCTCCTGACACGGCTTTAAGCTTCGATCCAGAATCCTGCTAAATGAAATAATTTGCAAAACCAAAACTACTAGCTGCCAGTGTGGAACATAGGGGCACCCAGAGTTTAGGTTAAAATAATAAACTCCAGGTTAGTCATGAGACTGGTGTGAGAACTAAAAACAATTATTAAACTTGCTTAAAAATAAAGCACATCACAGGACCACGCCATATATCATGGAACGGGTTTCCTCCTCTAGATTTCCAGTGCATAAACAACAACTAATAATAGACATATGGATCTACAATGCATCATACAACATGCGATTTTCCAATCTACCCATTTAGGCTTAACCCCAAATTTAGATTTTCTAAACCAATTCACTTTACAGAAATTATTCCTTTGGATTTTATTTCCCGATTTTGTATTTCAAATCATTTGAGGTACATATCTAGATTTATATCAAAGTGATTCACTTCGGGATCTCAAACCAAAATCTTTGAAAATAGGAATTCCAAAACATTACAATGCATACAAACAAGTATGCAACCAAATATCAGGCTCCCCTTAGACAAGGCAAATGGCACGCACCTTACCAACTTGATATATAAATTTGCACCTCCTACGATGGAGCAGGCTACACTGACCACTCACCAATTAAGGCCCTGGGTCTCTCTCCCCCATACTTTTAGCCATCCGAGTTACTCGAATCTTTAGCTACATACCAAATCATTTCATATCCCGAAGTAGGGAAAATCATTTCACAACATAATAATCACAAGTACTTTCAAACTAAAGTACTTCACATCAACAATTCGCACATATGATCAGTCACTATTAATCACATAACCTTTGAGCTCATACATCTCAAAGAAGGTTGCTAAGCATGAGAGCAAATTCTCTGCCACCAAACAGAAACATTATCAATAGCAACTAATCGGATACGCGATGAACCACAATGTAAAACCGTAATACACTTCCAAATCATTTAGAAATCATCAGGTTTAGCCCTCGAAATCCTTTCTGTTTTATAAAACATTTTATAAAACGTTCCCTGTCCAAAATTGGGAATACTATTCTTTTCACTTAAGAAAATATCATTTCAAAATATTCGTTAAATTTTGAAATAAACAACATCACGAAACACCTTATAGTTAAATCATGAAGTGTTCCACAAGGTGTTAGCACACAAATATTTTTACCCAACCCAATGCTAAATGTAAAAACATATTTTGCCCATAAACCGGTCGAGCACAATCAAACAGCCAATTAATCACAATCAATATCAGCAACCAAGTATATTTGGTTTATACCACATCTCATGTTTTAATAAATTTAATTACCATTCAATCATTCAAATCTAATTAAAGATCTATTAAAAATCTTCTTAGATTTAATCTTCAAAAATCATTACTTAATGATTATTCAACTTTTTGGAAATTAATCCTGCTTTTAACAGGGTTAAAGAACCAATGTCACTTAAACACCATTCACGTCAAACCCATAATCCAATTTGAAATAAAATATAAGGCTCTGAATAAAAATAGTATCAGCTTATATTCAACATCGAATTCTGAAACCAACAAATATCATATTGGAATAACGATATATATATCTTCCAAATTCCTCTACGGATAATATCCGTATAGTCATTGTAACCACCTGCCATTTTGACCATTCCGAATCGGCAAAACATGTCAACTCGAATTTTCCAAAACAACAGATTGTTATTAGCTTTTGGGGTAAACATAATAAATCACAGAATCACTGATCACTAACATAGATACATAGCAATATAATATCTCACAGTGGAAAATTTTAAAATACAATAGTAGTTCATGAAGCTACGAAATAAATTTTACAACAGAGTTTACAAAAATAATACGGCAGTAGTCTAATACTATGAATTTCAGACACATAAATAAAAGATAGCTATATAGACTGAAATGACAAGAATAGCTATAACTGGATCAAATGAACAGGTAGATACATGTGAGCAAATCCAATATGAACTCCAACTCCGAAAGTGGATCTCAAAAGCTGTAATACTCTATCTGACCCTAGCAATAATGTAAAATAAAACAACTCAGATCAGGACTAACATTCTTATGGAAGTAAACCAACTCAAATGAAATGTTTGATGAAATGCGATCAGTAACTTAGAGGATTTTTTGGATAACCATCCTCTAAAGATCCGTCAAACTAATACTATATAGTATAATACGCTATATATAATAATGTCTATTAGTAAAGTAAAATATCAAAATAGAGTAAGCGGGATTACGATGATTACCCTTACACCGTTTATATATTCCCATAGTATATACAGTACCATAATTCCTCCATAAACTGAAGGTTGATCAGAGGGTACTCCATATAAAACATACAAAACAAAGTCGTGGTAGGTGCGTATAAGGCATGTGACAAGGGACGTAAGGAATGCCAGGGTGGATTCACCATTTGCAGACCCGGACTGGTGGTAACGCATAGTAAGTACTACCACCCACCTCGATACACACTCCCATAATCAAAAGGGCCTAAATCGAATCTCAGCGGTATTAGAATAATATCGAAGAAGTTTGCTCGATAAGAGGTATAACCTCACTTGTTCCGTGTGTAGCTCCTGTTTTAGCCACATCAAGCTAACTCAAGGTAGTCAGGGTCTCGTAATTAATATGAAATAAAAAAATGGAGTCGTTTGCCAAATCATCCCCTACATTCTAGAACTCCACCGCGTACACAGTTGTTAAAGTGGTTTCGGTATTGGCAGAGAGTACGACAATAGACGATCCTGATCTCTTTAACAACCAATCGTTTACATTTTTCACATCGTGGTCATTATTTTATAAATTACTTTATAAAATAGTTTATACAAAATCTCATATTCGAACTTTTGAAATCAAAATTAAATATCCAACTTTGAATATATAAAATTTTGAAACCAATTCACTTAAATCGCTTAAATCGAATCGATTTAGAAATCATATCGTAAAGGTCTCATAATATAGTATAAACCAATACTATTTAACTTCAAGGATTTTTAGTTTGAATTATATTCGAAATCCAAATTTCAAACTATTTAACAATTTGCTTTACGTCGATTCAAAATTTTAACATTTGGTTCAAGTACAAACTATACGATTCAAGTCAACATTTACATTTCAATTTAAACAAAATATATTCATGTCATATGATTCTAAACCGTTATTTAAAATTTTAACAATTTGTATAATCTAATTTCCCTTTATATGGATTCAATTAAGTAAATTCGAAAATCTGATCACTTAGGCTCAGATCTAGTTTATATAATTCAAATCGAAATCTTATGTTTCAATTTAAACCAAATCATATAATATCTTAACTTGAATCGAACTTTTCATATTAATTACTTAAAATTTGAGTCAAAGCCTTATATTCAATTCAAACAATTTATAAGATTTAAAACTATTCTTATAAATCAATTCGACAAATTTCCAAATTCAAAACCAAACGATTTAAAAAAACAATTCTATATAAAATTTATATAAATACAAATTCACATTTTAATCTCTAAGAAATCGAATTCATTTCATGCCACGTATGATTCAAATTAAACATCAATTTTCAAAATTCAAGTTTAATTCCTATATAAGTTCATATTTTAATTCCAATTCAAATTTGCATTCAGTTGATTAAAAATTGAATTTATTCCTTAATTAGGAAATTAAATTTATCTCTACTAAAAGTTCGTATCAATTCAAATCCATAACTTAATATTCGTTGTATAAATTTACATCTTTAAACTTCAAATTTAAATTATGAAATCTAACTTATCCATCTTGACTTTATTATTAAAGTTTATAAAATATATATAAGAAAATTACTTTTGAAAATAGATATGTGTATATATATAAGTTTATAAAATTCTAAAATTAATTAGAATATGGATTATAAACATATATAAGATTAAAATAATATAGAAAATAAGTTTAAAATAATTATTTATTATAATATAAAAGTTAAAAATACTTATATAAATAATTTATATAGTTTATAATATATATATTATAAGTAAAACTTAAATAAGCATTAAATCTATATTTACATATAAAAAATCATTTAAAACATATAATTTAAAATTTATAAAATTTAAGTTTAAAATCTTAAAAAATTAATATATATAAAAATATAAAATCTTAAGTTATTATTTTAAAATCAAATTCACAAATCAAAATACTTCGAAAAACATGACCGACGGTGTCCGTATATAGTTTTCTACCCTATGGTCAAGTGATACAGATATTTATCATTTCAACCCGCAATTTATAAAATTTCTATGGGTCTATCATTTCAACCCGCGATCCCCTATTCAGTAAAAATCGTTCAGGTCTATCATTTCAACCCATAATGATTTTTCCCTAATCTAATGTCCGTTCGGGTATGTATTATTTCAACCCTTAGTGATTTTTCCTAAACTAAGGGTATCAACAATCACATAGCAACAATCCGCATATATATTATCAGTTCAACTACGTGTCATATGAATATATCATGTCACATATGAAATGTGCATATATATCAAACCCAACAATTTGTATCAACAATCATATACATTTCATATAACAGTTCGTTATTGATCTAACTTCCATGAAAAAATGTAAGTCAGATGTGAGATAAACTCACCTTTCGTGGCACGAAAAGAAGCGATGACGGATGGACATGGAAATAAAATGACGAAATCCGACGATGGCTAAAGCGAACAAACATGACTCAAAATTGGATCTAGCCCGCCAACAACCAAAATCTGAACAACCACAATGTGGGTCAACAACACAACCAAACTTCCTCTTTTCGAACAGCAAAACCAATGTTCCCAAACCAAAGAACTTCACAAACTGGGTGCAAATATCTTCAGCGACTCAGACCCTCAGCCTATATATGCTTGGCCAAAGCAAGATTTGATCTTAGGATTTTTTTTTAAGATAGAAAACCAAAACTCAGTAGATCGTTAGAGCAACCGCAGCCAACAAAATGAAGCTTCGACCACCAAGTTAAAAAAAAAATTATAACATATAGATCTTGGGCGGCTACAAACTACAGTCAATAAGCAAGCCTCATTACAAATATAATTTGGTCATTTGCAAAAATAAAATAAAAAAACACTAAATTTGTTTTTTTTCTTCTTCAAAACACAGCAAGTTTCCAACTTCGAAAAAATATACATATATAATATATGCGCATGGATGAGCTCAGGTGGGAGAAAAAAGAAAGATGAGAGCAAAGAGGAAGGAGAGGAGACAACATAGAATAGGAAGACATGTTGCAAGTTTTGGTCATTGCATTGTGTGCTACGCATGGTTGATTTCTTCTTTAATTTTTGGCATCTCTTTTCCAAGCATGAAAAAGAAAAGAAAATAAAATGAAAGAAGTGACGATGAGCTACAAGCGATTTCTTTGATTTGGCAAATGAAAAAGAATACAGTAAAATAGTTATATGCGCATGGAATTGTGACAGGAAGTAGATCATGGACATGCACGTTCCTTGGAAACAAAATAGGATCCTTTAGAAAAATTCAAATTCCGGGAATAAGTAATTGGAACATGGAAAATAAAATAAAATGGTACATAGTAAAGAAACACAAGCTTTAAATAGTTGGAACTTATAAAAGAACAAGCGCATGCATGCGAAAAAAAAAGATTAGCATGCCCTTTGGAAATATATGGCTATTGGAATCAATGCAATGCATAGGATGGTAAAAATGAACTCATGCATTTAAGAAGTTGGTTTGAAATGAATAAAGACATACACGCATTCATGAACGTGAAAGGAATGTGCATGAGTATGAACACAAAATGGTTTGAAAATTAAAAGTGAACATGTCCACTTTCTAAGCTTTTGAAAAAAAATGGAGGGTTTAGTAAAGTAAAATGACGGGTTTTGCAGACCCAAAATGGTTAGAAAAGTATGTAAGATCAGAAAAGGGACACATCGAACTCAGATGGTCTATTTCTAAAATAAACCACGCAAGCTTTTTGTCAGTTTCAGCGCGAACCGAACACCGAAACTGGCAAATGAATATATTGTTAAAATCAGCGCGATGAGACGGACACAATGGTATATAGTTTGCAGTGTCAGGATGCTCTGTTCAAAAACTCGTTACGGACTCCCTTAAACGTAAAATACGGATAGAAAAACGGTGGTCAAAACATCCGATTTTCCCGAATGAATTTCGCCGTTAAATTCATGACAACGAGTAGAATATTTTTCATGTTTGTCCAAACTGGTTTTGGAGAGATTTTAAAATCGTTAAAATTTGAACTGTTATGCAAAGCTTTGCACTGAAAAATGCGCGACCGACAAACATTCAAATTTTTTAGACGAAATTTTCAATGCTTCTATGTCTCATTGTATGTATTACAAATTTCAAATTGCCATTATGAAAAATCATAGAATAATTTCAAAATAAAATTTTCTATTTAAATCGTTAAAAATAGTGGGTTGTTACAATTACGAAATCCAATATTGAAATATCCCAAAGATGATTTCTATTCAAATCCATTACAATTCATAAGTTGGAAAATTCTGGTTATATTAAAAACATTTCTCAATCCAATTTATTATTTCTAAAAATAATTGGATTATTATTCTAGTTAATAACTAGTTCATTTCGATAAAAATATATTTTTATCTTTTCAAAACTCGAATTTTTCATCCAAATTCTTTCCAAATCATTTATTATGATTTTACATAATTTTTTCATATTTTTAATAATTTTATTAAGGCCCTTACAGTCGGTATCCAATAACGGCCGCCGAACTGCATTTATAGCGACCTTTTCCAAAATTGATTTGGACATAATTTGAAATCCAACCATTCAAATTTAAATCTCTTATATTCGTTGGAAAGCTCCTTTCGATACGAACCCAATGGTTCCAGCTTTAGGAGAATCCGATGGTCGGATCTCTTGTTACGTCCAACTGAAGTCAATGGTCGAAATTCGCGAATAGTCGTTGCACGGCGTGTTCTATTCAGACTATTATATATAAAATATATATATCGTCTATTTCCATTTAAAACGTATTTTATAAATCGTTTATAAATTCGTTTTAAAAATGATTTCTACTTCCATTTCAATTTGAAATCAAAATTAAATATTCCATTACGTGACAATTTTATATATCGTATATATAATTTTATACAATGCTTATATATATAATTTATACAATGCTTATATATATAATTTCATACAATGCTTATATATATAATTTCACAACAAATTTATATTTTAATACAACGCATATGTATATTTTACTTCACAACGCATATATATATAATTTCACAACGCATATATATATAATTTTCACAACGCATATATATATATATATATATATATATATATATATATATAATTTTCACAACGCATATTTATATATATATATACAACACACATATCACACAAATCAACCATGGTTTAACAAAAAAATTGTTTCAGGAGCTACAAAGCCCCGTCTGCAACCTATGATATAGTTACATAACAAAAATAGCTGAGTGAGAAAGAGTTCTCACCTTGATCGGATAGAAAAATGTTTAATAACAATTCTTTTAATTAAATTAAACACGACATTTAATTTAACCAAAAATTGTAATTACATCCAATCTTGTCTAACTTGGTTTCATTGCGAAGCCTTCATCGCCACGGTTCCACAGCATCTGAAATCGTCGAATTCTGTTTCCGTATGCAAAAGTTACGGAGTTTTATATGTTAATGACTCACTTTAATTAACTAATGATAATTAATAAAGTAATTGAACCTTCCCTTCCCTTAATTTCTCTCCTTCCTCACCTTCTTGTCGCTCATCGTCACGCACGCAGAAAGAAAACCGCCCCCTCTTCAAAAATCGCACCACCATCCGCTCCTCTCGGCACCGATCAAAATACACCACCTTGAAGCTCCTTTCTTCCTCCTTCTTCACCATGAGTAGCTTTGAATTCGAGCTCCTCCTTGGCCATAAAAACGCAGCCGAACCCAGCCCATTGAGGATCGAAATTCATGCAAAATAAAACCCAAAATATGATCTTATCCATATAGATTTGAAGAGCATAAGAATCTCTACAACTTTCGTGTTATAAGTTTTAAATAATACTTTGCGGATTGGGAGAGATTAATGAATTTAATTTTGAAATTTCTGGCCACTGATTGAATAAGTGGCGGCTAGGGTTTTGTGGAGAGGGTATTGGGCTGAAAATGTGTAATTATAGCCTTTTATTAATTAATATTTTAATCCTTTTATTCTAAAAAGTGAAGTTTCGCGTCGAACTCCAAATGAACCCCAACGACTGTCGTTCCTAACCAAATACACCCATTGCGGACACAACGAAATGCGTTTCATAAGCCAATTCGACTCTTTTAGTCAGTTTTTCTAAAAATTAAAATATAAATCAATATATATTGAATTTGAACGTACATTTTAATTTACCGGGGCCACATACTGACTTCAGAAATTACAGAAAAAAATCTAGCTATGTTTTGATGATATATTCCTAATAAAACTAATTTCATCGAATTTGGAGATCATTTGAGAAATGGTCATTTTCCAGTCGATTAAATTCAAACTGAAAGTACAAACGCGTTTAAATTCACCAGCTCACATATTAATTCCAAAAATTATGGAAAATGGAATCTAGCAACAATTTGATATTCCGGATCCAACAAAAGTGGTTTCATCAAAAACGGAGGTTGTTTGCAAAATGACTATTTTTAAGGGCTATTGTAACAACTTGTATTTTTATAACATGTTAAAACCATAAATCATGGAAGAATTAAATTTTAAAATAAGAATCAAGGGAAACGGGTTGTGCTATTTCGTTCGTCTCGAAATTCTGCTTGGAAACAAGTCCGAGTTTTCGAGAAACGGAGTCCGTATGAGGGAGATATGACCCTCCGAAGTTTCAGGAATTTTCAGAATCGAAAACAGCTCGAAATTCGAATTCAAACGCAGCGCGGACTGGGCGGGAATTTTCCCGCCTAGGACTAGGTCGACCTGGGGGTCGACACTATGGTCAACCTCCCAGGGACCAGGTCGACCCTATGGTCGACCTGGGGGTCGACCAGGTGCCAGAACACAGTTTTGAGCCTGGGTTCATTCTAATGTATCTGGCCTCGTTTTCAGTTTAGATTCGCCCGCCTAATCCTATATAAACAGCCCCCTATCACCATTCTCTTTACACCATTCTTCTCTCCCTATGCTGCCTCTGAATTAATAGAAATAAATAAAATAATGGCATGGCTACTCTGTTGGGATCAAAACTAGAACTAGTGCATCTTGTTCCAAATCAGGATAAGATTAAAAGAGAACAACTGCAACTCTTCTTCTATAATCCAACCAAGGCAAGTGCAGTTATTTTCCGATATGAAATTTAATCATGATCTTGACATGATTTTAAATCTGAATCTGAGACTAGGCCCTTTTTCTATTTATCAGATCAGTTCCTCGGTTTTATTATTCTGTTTGTTCTGTATTTCTTCCTCCTTTCTTTCTTTTTGTTTGATAGCCAGGCTACCATGAGCCTAAGCCAAGTCTCATAAGATATGAACGCATAAACGCTAAATTTGGGAAGAATATTGAATGAGGCATATTTGGGCAAAATTGATTTGTAACAAATTTTAGGACACAACGCATGATGTAATTCTAGACATAAATTTGAGACATATTGCATAAGATGATCTATGACTTGGAAGAAGAGGATTATAGTGACTTAGAACATAAAGAACATATTTCATAATTTTAGCTCTGGATTTGGGCATATTAAATCTGATAGTTTGTCATTTGGAAGTAGGAGAATTAATTTGCATATGACTTAGGTGTAAAAACCTATATTAAGATTTGATGGCTATTAAGTGTGAATACACCTAAGTAAAGGGTTTTTTTTGGATATGTGACATGCATTGTAATCAATGGCTATACTTGGCACAACTTATATGTGAATCACGATTAGGGTTTTTGGAGAATATTCTGAACTATGCAAGTTTAACTAAAATTTGGGACATATGTTGTATGGTGGATTATGACCATAATTTGGGCATATAAGTTTAGGCTTACTTTTTGAATTAGGCAAGATATGTGAATAGGACTTTAAGGAATGTTTAAATCGGCTGAAAATATTATCTGCTTAATATGTTAAATTTGCCTAATTTGCTAAATCTGTTATCTGTTTAATCTGTTGAATTGCCTAAACTGTTAAATATGTTGAATCGCCTAATCTGCTAATTATGCCTAATCTGCTAAATCTGTTGAGTTGCCTAATCTGCTAAATCTGTTGAACCGCCTGAGATGCTAAATCTATTAAATTTGTTGAAAGGCTGAATGATTGTAATTTGTGTATGAAAATCCGTAGGCTCGATCTGAGATTGAGTAAAACATGTTAATTTGATTAATCTACTACGACTTGAAAAGAAGTCAAATCTGTTAAATTGTTGGTATTTGTATAATTTGTAATAGAATAAACTAGTTATAATAAAAATGCTGAGATACGAGGTTAGACTCATGTTTGCGGTAGAAGCCTGCCCGGACCCAACCAGCTTAACCAGCAACCGCAAACTGCTAGTCTAATGTGAGGGGTCTTAGGCATAACTAAAATATGCTTAGACACGAGGTTAGGTCTGGCTTATGGCAGAAGTCTGCCCGGAACCGCCCGGCTTATCCAGCGGCCACAAGCTACTGACCTAATGTGAGAGGTCTGCGCATTAATATTTAATTAATGCAAATATGAGATAAATATGATGTCTAAAACGTGTTGGGTGGATAGGGCTAAACCAACCGGACTGATGAATTAATAAACCTGTTTCGAGAATCTGTAGGCCCAATACAAAGTTAGACAATCTGTAAGTCAGTTAAAACTGTACATCTGATCCATTAGTCTGAAAACCTGTTGATTTGATTTTCTGATATATGAACTAGTTGATCTGAACTTTGTAGGTCTGAAAACTTGTAAGCAAGTTAATCCGAAATCCATTAGTCTGGGGACACAAGGTTAGGAGGGAAAATACTTGTGTCATCTGTTGTTTGGGACCCATATTAGTCAGTAACCCTTTCTGGTATCAAAACTATGACCCAACAGTAGGTAGGGTCCGGGCATGCTTATTGAACTAATTATAAGCGGTTCACTCTGATAATGGCCAGCGGTGTTGATGGTGCGTTCCAACCGGGTCATGTGCGTGCATGGATCCCAGTCTGCCTTTGAGGATGTAAAACGTCGTGACATCTGTAAATAGGTCTGTGTCATTCAAAGGTTACCACTTTAGGGAGTGATACACCCTTTTGTGGGGTTGGCATATGGTATTTATGTATTAGAGAGCCGATCGCTTGGGGTAGATTTAGGGTACACTTAGTTCAGTCTATTTCCATTGGGGTACCGTCGGTTTCTGTTGGGTGGTAACACCTGTCTGTTTCTGCGTGGTACCGTCTGTTGGGGTGGTAAAAGCCCATTTACTAGTGTACATCTAATTCTAACATTCTGTTTCTGTAGGGATTATTCTGTTTCCGTCCCTGATCCCGTTTATGTACCTTCTATCTGTTGGGGTGGTAAAGGCCCATTAATGGCATTCTGTTTCTGTATAGCTTATTTTGTTCCGTTTTTGTTTTAGTTTAGACATTAGGGTAACACCTAATCCTGTTATGCTAGTATTAGTGCGGAGAGGTAAGATATAAGTAAGAAGCATAACTTGGGCTATATCATTTTGTTTCTTCTGTTTAGCTTAAGTATACCAGCTACTCCTGTTGCTTCTGTCTCTTATCTAGCTTTATTTTCATATCATGATATTATTATCTGTTCATATGCTGAAAGTCACTGGACTTGCCAGACTTTATGTCTTACCTTGCTTGTTTTCGCCCCTTTTCTTTCGTTTCCCCCGCCCCCTATGTTTTAGGGTGGAAAATATAAAAGCTTGATTCGGATTTTCTATGCTTGAAGTATCGCTTGGCCTTGGCTCTATCTTTCCATGGCAGTTTATGTTGGGGATTATGACTTTAAAAACTATGCATTCTGAAAGCTTTTGTACAAGACCGATATTTCGTGATTTGAAAACATGTGACCAAACTTATTTCAATTTCTGTTGTAATAACGTTATAAATTTTTCGTGTATTGCTATATCTGTCCGGTAAATTTCTATTCTGCCTACTAAAACGCTCCATTAAAGTTAAGGCATTCCCTTTGTGAGTGACCTTAACGAAGGTGGGGTGTTACACTTGGTATCAGAGTTGAAGGATACCAGATTTGATAAAAAGTTTTGGAAAACTATTTTCAAAAGGTTTTTAAAAGGAAGTATTTTCAAAAGTAGAGTTTGTTTTGAAAAACATAATCCCCAAAGCCATAGCCTATCTTTCTATCCTTTGTTTTGAGTCTTTCCTTTTTCTTTCGTTTCAGCATTTCTGGGGATCTTAACCTTGCGGAGGGCGTACCGATACTTGGCTGGTTCAAGAGGTACCCAGAAGCTAGGGCTAATGATGCGGGCCCAACAAACGTCCCTCCTCCCCCAGCTGCAGCGGTTCCTCCTCCTCCGCGCGTGAATACTTTCCCGAAGATATGTAGAGACTTTCGAGCCATGGGTGGGAAGAACTTTAATAGAACCGAATCCTTCATGGAAGCAAGGAACTTGCTCAAAGAAACTGTTCGTTATCTTCGAGGTGGGTGATAGGCAGAAGATACAGTTGGCGGTATGGTTGCTTAAGGACGAAGCTTCTTTTTGATGGGAGGTCACAAATGGAGAGCGTCCGGTAGAGAGATGGATGGATTTCAGGCATAGGTTCGAGATGAAATTTCTCTCATGAGCGGAAGTGAGTCTATACGTAGAAAGGTTCTTGGCGTTGAAGCAGGGGAATCTATCAGTGAGAGAGTACATCAACAAGTTTAATCAATTGGCAAGATTCGGCTTAGAATTGGTAAATACACCGCATAAGAAGGCACTAAGGTTTGCTAAAGGTTTGAATGAGCCGCCACACGGATTATTGATGTCCCACATTCCTATGGGGGCAACCTTCGAAAAATTGGTGGACATGGCGTTAATGCATGAAGAGGAAGCCGAAAGTAAAAAGAAAGAGGAAAAGCTTGAAGAACCACAGAACAAGAAGGCAGGGCCCAAAAAGGAAACACAAAAGAAGGATGAGAAGACTGAAGATAAGAAGGAGAAGAAGTGCTTTACTTGTGGAAGCTCGACCTATCTCAACAAGGATTGCAGAGAAAGGAAGGGCACTTGCTTTAACTGTGGAGAAATGGGGCACTTCACAAGGGACTACCCAAAGAAACGGGGGCAAGGGCAGAGGGCAGAACCCACTTCTGGAGGACAGGCGAATGCTCAAGTGACTGGTAGATAGGGTAGAAATAAGGAAACTTATGTAGGAGGTTAAATTTCCTTATCTAATTGAGGAGTTAAAAACTTTTTCTGATTCTGGCATTTTAATTCTGTAATTGAAACTCTGCACTTTAATACTAGTCTTGTTTCTGGTTCCGTTATAGTATCAGACCCCATGAGGCCTACGACTCATCTGTTTGTGATAAGTTGGGGTTTGAGGGCATCTTTGTTAGGCGTTAAGTTGACCATGACGCATACATTCTGAATTTTTATCATGCTTAGTTTCCTGAGAATCATTTGGTAATCTGATCTGTATCAGTAGTCTGTAGGTTTCTGAAAAAGGATAGGAGTTTTTGCTCAAAGTGTGAAATAGATTTCCAGTTGGGCATTTGTTTAATGGGAGTGATTCTCTGAGTATTAATCTGATGTTGATTTCGGTCTTCGGGGTTGATATTTAGGGAGTTATTCTCTTAAACCGATGTCTAATGGGAACCTAGCTCTACTTTTAATTATACTTGCTTCTATCACTCGACTTTATCCTTCGACCTTTAGGTAGAAACTAATGGGTGTAAACATGTGTTTGAGACATGTTATGTTTGATGGTTGCAAGTGGTTGCTAGTGATTGCTCGTGGATGCATATACACACCCTAGGCACTAGATCGGCTCGAAAACACTCTCATACTGCATATGGATGTGTGTGCATTTTTTTAAAAATTTTATGGATGCAAAATGGTTGACTCAGCACATGGATGTTGGATATGAATGAACAGTTGTGCACTCAATTAGAAATGATATGTATCAAGTAGGAAAATAGCATACATGTTGGACTCATGGCACTGACATAATTCACATTAAGGAGGTCAACTGAATCAGTGGACCGCCTGATCTTTGCATTGGATAAGTACATATACACACACTCTTGCATAAGTTCATACAGCATTAGAAATCTTTTAAGGACAATGGTTTCTTATGGATGATGGTTGAGTAGATGGATGATTGGATGATAGGATGCATTCTTCTTAACTTGAAGATTTCAGGGACGAAATCCTTTAAGGAGGGGAGAATGTAACAACACGTATTTTTATAACATGTTAAAACCATAAATCATGGCAGAATTAAATTTTAAAATAAGAATCAAGGGAAACGGGTTGTGCCATTGCATTCGTCTCAAAATTCTTCTTAGAAATGAGTCTGAGTTTTCAAGAAACGGAGTCCGTATGAGGGAGATATGACCCTCCGAAGTTTCAGGAATTTTCAGAATCGAAAACAACTCGAAATTCGAATTCAAACCGCAGCGCGGACTGGGCAGGAATTTCCCCGCCCAGGACCAGGTCGATTTGGGAGTCGACACTATGGTCGACCTCCCAGGGACCAGGTCAACCTTATGGTCGACCCCAGGTCGACCTGGTGCCAGAACCCAGTTTTGAGCCTGGGTTCATTCTAATGTATCTGGCCTCGTTTTTAGTCTAGATTCGCCCGCCTAATCCTATATAAACAACCCCTAGCCCCATTCTCTTTACACCATTCTTCTCTCCTTATGTTGCCTCTGAAATAATAGAAATAAATAAATACAATAATGGCGTCGCTACTCTGCTGGGATCAAAACTAGAACTAGTGCATCTTCTTCCAAATCTGAATAAGATTAAAAGAGAACAACTGCAACTCTTCTTCTATAATCCAACCAAGGCAAGTGCAGTTATTTTCCGATATGAAATTTAATCATGATCTTAACATAATTATAAATCTGAATCTGAGACTAGGCCCTTTTTCTATTTATCAGATCTGTTCCTCTGTTTTATTATTCTGTTTGTTCTGTATTTCTTCCTCCTTTCTTTCTTTCTTTTTGTTTGATAGCCAGGCTACCATGAGCCTGAGCCAAGTCTTATAAGAGGCGAACGCATAAACACTAAATTTGGTAAGAATATTGAATGAGGCATATTTGGGCAAAATCGATTTGTAACTAATTTGAGGACACAACGAATGCTGTAATTCTGGAGATAAATTTGAGACATATTGCATAAGATGATCTATGACATGGAAGAAGAGGATTGTAGTGACTTAGAACATAAAGAACATATTTCATAATTTTAGATCTGGATCTGGGCATACTAAATCTGATAGTTTGTCATTTGGAAGTAGGAGAATTAATTTGCATATGACTCAGATGTAAAAACCTATATTAAGATTTGATGACTATTAAGTGTGAATACACCTTAGTAAAGGGTTTTTTTTGGATATGTGACATGCATTGTAATCAGTGGCTATATTTGGCATAACTTATATGTGAATCAAAATTATGGTTTTTATAGAATATTCTGAGCTATGCAAGTTTAACTAAAATTTGGGACATATGTTATATGGTGGATTATGACCATAATTTGGGCATATAAGTTTAGGCTTACTTATGAATTAGGCAAGATATGTGAATAAGACTTCAAGGAATGTCTAAATCGGCTGAAATTGTTATCTGCTTAATATGTTAAATTTGCCTAATCTGCTAAATCTGTTACCTGTTTAATCTGCTGAATTGCCTAAACTGTTAAATATGTTGAATCGCCTAACCTGCTAATTATGCCTAATCTGCCAAATCTGTTGAGTTGCCTAATCTGCTAAATCTGTTGAACCGCCTGAGATGCTAAATCTGTTTAAAGGCTGAATGATTGTAATTTGTGTATGAAAATCCGTAGGCTCAATCTGAGATTGAGTAAAACATGTTAATTTGATTAATCTGCTGCGACTTGAAAAGAAGTCAAATCTGTTAAATTGTTTGATATTTGTATACTTTGTAATAGAATAAACCGGTTATAATAAAAATGCTAAGACACGAGGTTAGACTCATGTTTGTGGTAGAAGCCTGCCCGGACCCAACCGGCCTAACCAGCAACCGCAAACTGCTAGTCTAATGTGGGAGGTCTTAGGCATAACTAAAATATGCTTAGACACAATGTTAGGTCTGGCTTGTGGCAGAAGTCTGCCCGGAACCGCCCGGCTTATCCAGCGGCCACAAGCTACCGACCTAATGTGAGAGGTCTGCACATTAATATTTAATTAATGCAAATCTGAGATAAATATGATGTCTAAAACGTGTTGGGTGGATAGGGCTAAACCAACCGGACTGATGAATTAATAAACCTGTTTCGTGAATCGGTAGGCCCAATACAAAGTTAGACAATCTGTAAGTCTATTACAACCGTACATCTGATCCGTTAGTCTGAAAACCTGTTGATTTGTTTTTCTGATTTGTGAACTAGTTGATCTGAACTCTGTTGGTCTGAAAACTTGTAAACAAGTTAATCTGAAATCCATTCGTCTGGGGACATAAGGTTAGGAGGGAAAATATTTGTGTCATCTGTTATTTGGGACCCATATTAGTCAGTAACCCTTTCTGGTATCAAAACTATGACCCAACAGTAGGTAGAGTCCGGGCACGCTTATTGAACTAACTATAAGCGGTTCACTCTGATAATGGCGAGGGGTGTTGATGGTGCGTTCCAACCGGGTCATGTGCGTGCATGGATCCCGGTCTGCCTCTGAGGATGTAAGACGCTGTGAAATCTGTAAATAGGTCTGTGTCATTCAACGGTTGCCACTTTAGGGAGTGATACACCCTTCTGTGGGGCTGGCACAGGGTATTTATGTATTAGGGAGCCGATCGCTTAGGGTAGATTTAGGGTACACTTAGTTCTGTCTATTTCCGTTAGGGTACCGTCTGTTTCTGTTGAGTGGTAACACCTGTCAGTTCTGCGTGGTACCGTCTGTTGGGGTGGTAAAGGCCCATTTACTAGTGTACACCTAATTCTAACATTCTGTTTCCGTAGGGATTATTCTGTTTCCGTCTCTGATCCCGTTTATGTACCTTCTGTCTGTTGCAGTGGTAAAGGCCCATTACTAGCATTCTGTTTCTGTATAGATTATTCTATTCCGTTTCTGTTTCAGTTTAGACATTAGGGTAACACCTAATCCTGTTATACTAGTATTAGTGCAGAGAGGTAAGATATAAGTAAGAAGCATAACTTGGGCTATATCATTCTGTTTCTTCTGTTTAGCTTAAGTATACTAGTTACTCCTGTTGCTGTTGTCTCTTATCCAGCTTTATTTTCATGTCATGATATTATTATATGTTCATATGCTGAAAGTCACTGGACTTGCCAGACTTTATGTCTGACCTTGCTTGTTTTCGCCCCTTTTCTTTCGTTCCCCCCCCCCCCAATGTTTTAGGGTGGAAAATATAGGAGCTTGATTCGGATTTTCTCTGTTTGAAGTATCGCTTGGCCTTGGCTCTATCTTTCCATGGCAGTTTGTTGGGGATTATGACTTTAAAAACTATGCATTCTGAAGGCTTTTGTACAAGACCAATATTTTGTACTTGAATTCTGATATTTTGATTTGAAAAGATGTAACCAAACTTATTTCGGTTTCTGTTGTAATAAAGTTATAAATTTTTCAAGTACTGTTTTATCTGTCTTGTAAGTTTCCGTTTTGTCTACTAAAACGCTCAATCAAAGTTAAGGCATTCCCTTTGTGAGTGACCTTAATGGAGGTGGGGTGTTACAGCTATATATTATGTATATATAAAAAATATAAATTCCATAGAGACTATTTTAAATTTTAAACTAGGAATAAATTTCAATTTGTATTATGAAATCTCAATTTTCACATTCGTTACAAAGATATTGTCAAACAGATTCGAATATTTCTGGTTTTACTGAAATCCGATTTATTTTGAATCGTGTACATTCATTTGAAATTTAAAATCGAATTTTCAAACTACCACGCCATTTCAGGCTCGTTTTATAATTAAAATAAATTTTACGTTCTAACTTCGATTAAAATAAATTTTTAGTTGTAGTTATTTAAAATAAATCATTTTAAATATTCAAAATCCATTAAAATAGCCAAAATAAAATTTTTAAATTGGTTCTGAAAATCCAGGCTGTTACAATTTCCACCACTTAAAATCTTTTCGTCCTTGAAAAGGAACGGAGCTGAAAATTCTTTAACTAACCAACTCAACTTTCATTCTTCAACTTTTCAGTTTCTAAGAATTTTCTAATTTCTCAAAAGTTAGGCTAACACCCTAAATTTTCAAAAAAATTCGCCATAACCTCATTTGTACGGGTTGATATTTAAAACTGCAACATGCCTCACAGGGCCTTCATCAATCCAAAAGAAAACGAAAAAGAAAAAGCCAAGCGGCCGGCCAATCAGCTCATAAAATCATCAAAACCCAAGAAAATAGTAAATATGTAACTATTTGTCGGGCATAGAATTTTATTCCTCTTCCCTAGCCTCCTTGCTATGACCTTTCCAATATATATATATGTACATGTATGCAATTTCAACCAATTTCAATTCAGTTCAATATTTGACTCTATTTGGCTAAATTTTAACCTTTATTCTCTCATGGTTTTATTATCTCAACATTTTTACTAGTCGAACTAATTATCATACAACACAACCAGCAATCAAATAGTGGATTAGCTTTTCAAATTTATAACTTTATATATATATATATATATATATATATACTCAAAACCATGTTTTCTAAGATCGGATTACATATATAATCACAAATATGTTAATTATAAACTTGTCACTCTCAACTCATTCTAGGGCAATTCTAACCCCATCTCTAACGAGTTTCTCATTCTAGGATACTATCGATCCTATCTCTAATGAGTTTTGTTCATAGGATATTACTAACCCAATCTTTGATGAGTCTTTTATTCTGTTATAACGAGTAGCACTCCAAAGATTTGAGTCAACCCAAGCTCCAATGCCAGCTATAACGATACGGATTTTGCCCGGACCTAATCGATCGCTAAACCAACCAAGATCGTTCGAATCCCGCATACGCTAACTCTGGGCGCACAACACATCAGAACAAATAACTGCAGACTTTATAAACATCATAATAATGTTACATCAGAGTACAAAATATATCAGAGTATATTGAAATATAATACAATGGAAGATTAATTTACAATAAATGTAATACAATGCAGCAGAAACAAATAAATTAACACAGCGGAAGACTATCAATGCTCTGGACACTGCTTTAAGCTTCAATCCAGAATCCTGCTAAATGAAATAATTTGCAAAACCAAAACTACTAGCTGCCCGTGTGGAACATAGGGGCACCCAGAGTTTAGGTTAAAATAATAAACTCCAGTTTAGTCATGGGACTGGTGTGAGAACTAAAAACAATTATTAAACTTGTTTAAAAATAAAAGCACATCACATGACCACGCCATATATCATGGAACGGGTTTCCTCCTCTAGATTGCCAGTGCATAGACAACAACCAATAATAGACATATGGATCTACAATGCATCATACAACATGCGATTTTCCAATATATCCATTTAGGCTTAACCCCAAATTTAGATTTTCTAAACCCTTCAGATTTTATTTCCCGATTTCTTATTTCAAATCATTTGAGGTACATATCTAGATTTATATCAAAGTAGATTCACTTCGGGATCTCAAACCAAAATCATTGAAAATATGAATTCCAAAACAATACAATGCATACAAACAAGTATGCAACCAAATATCGGGCTCCCCTTAGACAAGGCAAATGGCACGCACCTTACCAACTCAATATATAAATGTGCACCTCCCACGTTGGAGTAGGCAACACTGACCACTCACCAATTAAGGCCCTGGGCCTCTTTCACCCATAATTTTAGTCGTCCGGGTTACTCGAATCTTTAGCCACATACCAAATAATTTCGTATCCCGAAGTAGGGAAAATCATTTCACAACATAATAATCACAAGTACTTTCAAACTATAGTACTTCACATCAGCAATTCACACAAATGATCGGTCTCTATTAATCACATAACCTTTGAGCTCGTACATCTCAAAGAAGGGCGTTAAGAAAGAGAATAAATTCTCCACCACCAAACAGATACGTTATCAATAGCAACTAATCGGATACGCGATGAACCACAATGTAAAACTATAATACACTTCCAAATCACTTCGAAATCATTGGGTTTATCCCTCAAAATCCTTTCTGTTTTGTAATACATTTTATAAAACGTTCTCTGTCCAAAATTGGGAATACTATTCTTTTCACTTAAGAAAATATCATTTCAAAATCATTCATTAAATTTTGAAATAAACAACATCGCTAAACACCTTATAGTTAAATCGTTAAGTGTTCCACAAGGTGTTAGCACACAGATATTTTTACCCAACCCAATGCTAAACGTAAAAGCATATTTTGCTCATAAACCGGTCGAGCACAGTCCAAAAAAACAATCAATATCAGCAACCAAGTATATTTGGTTTATACCACATCTCATGTTTTGGTAAATTTAATTACCATTCAGTCATTCAAATCTAGTTAAAGATCTATCAAAACTCTTCCTAGTTTTAATCTTCAAAAATCATTACTTAATGACTATTAAACTTTCTAGAAATTAATCCTGCTTTAATTGGGTTAAAGAACCAATGTCACCTAAACACCATTCGCGACAAACCCATATTCCAATTTGATATTAAATATAGGGCTCTGAATAAAAATAGTATCGGTTTATATTCAACATCAAATTCTGAAACCGACAAATATCATATTGGAATAACGATATATATATATATATATATATATATATATATATATCTTCCAAATTCCTCCACAATATCCATATATTCATGGAGTCCAATATCGAAATATCCCGAAGATGATTTTTATTCAAATCCATTCCAATTCATACATTGGAAAATTCTGGTTATATTAAAACCATTTCTCAATCCAATTTATTATTTCTTAAAAAATTGGATTATTACTCTAGTTAATAACTAGTTCATTTCGATTAAAATATATTTTTATCTTTTCAAAACTAGAATTTTTCATCCAAAATCTTTCCAAATCATTTATTAGGATTTTGCGTAATTTTTCCATATTTTTAATAATTTTATTAACGCCCTTACAGTCGGTTTCCAACAACGACCAATGAACTGCATTCATAGCGACCTTTTCCAAAATTGATTTGGGCATAATTTGAAATCCAATCATTCAAATTAAAATCTCTTATATTTGTTTGAAAGCTCCTTTCGATATGAACCAATGGTTCTAGTTTTAGGAGAATCCGATGGTCAGATCTCCTATTACGTCCATTTGAAGTCAACGGTCGAAATTCGCGAACGGTCGCTGCGCGGCGCGTTCTACTCAGGCCATTATATATATATATATACATATATATATATATATCGGTGATTTCCATTTAAAACGTATTTTATAAATCGTTTATAAATTCGTTTTAAAAACGATTTCTTCTTCCATTTCAATTTTAAATCAAAACTGAATATTCCATTATAAGACAATTTTATATAATGCATATATATGTTAAAAATAATATTTTTAGCAATCCAATAATTATTCGATTTCACAACAATTTTACATATTCCATATATATGTTAAAAATAATATTTTTAACAATACAACAATTTTTCCATTTCACGACCATTTTATATAGGGTGCATTTTATACAGGTCCCTATTAAGTTTCAAAATTAGGCTCACATCCGGTCATAAAATTATTATAAATTAGGTCCCTATTTTTCAAAAGTAGCTCAAAAAACAATAGGCTTCTGGGAATTTGGAGTTTTTCAAAAGCAAGCGAGTATGTGGAAGTTCTGTACAATTGTAGATATTAGAGGTATTTCATCAGATTACCGGATGATGGTAATAATTAGTTGGGTATTGAGGCTTTCAGGCATGCTATTTGGAGTCATTCATGAATTTTGCATGTAGGTTTGATGATAGTGAATATAAGCGTGATACGTAGATGCAACAGTTCTGAGTTTTTTTTTTGAATTCTCTTTTTGTATCTCATTTTTTTCTCATTATCGTGTTGCCTTGTGAATAATTTGCATAGTCAGTGTTGTAATTTCATTGTATTTGTAATTAGTTCATAGTGATAATAAAATTTTCCTTTGCTTTTCAATTATTTTTTTAAAAATAAATACAAAAATTAATATTAAAATAAATTATGCTTTAGACAAAAAATCACTCAAAATAAAATCAATAAACACGCAAAAAACAAAAAACATAAAAAAAAATGCATATAAATGCATAATATTATGCAAGAATTCCAGTTTTCTGCATATATATGTGCAAGTATTCCAGTGTTGCATCCGCATTTGATTTTTTGCATATTTCTTTGCAAATATTGCATCATTCTTGCATAAAAATATGCAATATTTAATAACAGTGCAACTCAGTTCATTTTATATTTGCATTCAAGTGTGCTAGTAAATCCGAAACATGCACTCATGTGTGCAACATATCCGTAGGCAAAACGTTAGCATAATTTCCTTTATGCAATAATTGCATATATGTATGCAGATATTGGCAATACTTGCATATATGTATGCAACTATTTTTTTTCTTGGCATGGACTTCTGGGATTATTTCCAGATTTTAGATTTTTTTTAATCAGCATCGCACTTTTTTTGGAAGAAATTGAAGGAGGCAAAGTGAAAATAAGCAGGAGGCGTTACCATAAAAGTAGGAAGCGGATCCACAAAACAAGGAAGCGATAATTCAAAAACAGGGGGCGGAAGTGTGTATTTAAAACATGAGAGAGATGTAGGCTACATTAGGTTTCAAAATAGGGATGTATGCCTAATTTTTCACTTTTATATATCTCGTATATAAGCTAAAAATAATATTTTTAGCAAACAAATATTTATTTCATTACATGACCATTTTATATATTGTATATGTAATTTTATACAACGCTTATGTATATAATTTATACAATGCTTATATATTATTTCATACAACGCTTATATATATAATTTCACAACACATTTATATTTTAATACAATGCATATGTATATTTTACTTCACAATGCATATATATATAATTTCACAATGCATATATATATATATATATATATAATTTTCACAATGTATATATATATAATTTTCACAACGTGTATATACATATAAAATTTCACAACGCATATTTATATATATACAACACACATATCACACAAATCATCCATGGTTTAAAAAAAAAATTGTGCCAGGAGCTACTAAGCCCCGTCTGCAACCTATGATATAATTACATAACAAAAATAGTTGAGTGAGAAAGAGTTTTCACTTTGATTGGATAGAAAATCGTTTAATAATGATTGTTTTAATTAAATTAAACACGACGTTTAATTTAACCAAAAATTGTAACTGCATCCAATCTTGTTCAAATTGGTTTCATTTCGAAGCCTTCGTCGTCATGGTTCCGACGCATCTGAAATCGTCGAATTCTGTTTCCGTATGCAAAAGTTATGGAGTATTATATGTTAATGACTCACTTTAATTAACTAATGCTAATTAATAGTAATTAACCTAAGTAACTAACTTCCCTCCCCTTAGTTTCTCTCCTCCCTTATGTTCCTGTTGCTCCTCGTCACACACGAAGAAAGAAAATCGTCCCCTCTTCAAAAATCGCACCACCATCCGCTCCTCCCGGCATCGATCAAAATACACCACCTCGAAGCTCCTTCCTTCCTCCTTCTTCACCATGAGTAGCTTTAAATTCGAGCTCCTCCTTAGCCATAAAAACGCAGCCAAACACAGCCCATTGAGGATCGAAATTCGTGCAAAATAAAACACAAAACATGATCTTATCGGTATAGATTTGAAGAGATAAGAATCTCTACAAGTTTCGTGTTATAAGTTTTGAATAATACTTTGTGGATTGGGAGAGATTAATGAATCTAATTTCGAAATTTTTGGAAACTGATTGAATAAGTGGTGGCCAGGGTTTTGTGGAGAAGGTATTGGGCTGAAAATGTGTATTCATAGCCCTTTATTAATTAATATTTTAATTCTTTTATTCTAAAAAGTGAAGTTTCGCGTCAGAACTCCAAATGAACCCCAACGACTATATCTCCCATCAAAATACCCCCATTTCGGACACAATGAGATATGTTTCGTAAGCCAATTCGACTGTTTTAGTCAGCTTTTCCCAAAATTAAAATATGGATCAATATATATATATATATATATATATATATATATATATATATATATATATATTGAATTTGAACGTACATTTTAATTTAGCGGGGCCACATACTGACTCTAAAAATTACAGAAAATAAATCTAGCTATGTTTTGACGATATAGTCCTAACAAAACTAATTACGTCGAATTTAATGATCATTTGAAAAATGGTCATTTTCCAGTCGATTAAATTCAAACTGGAAGTACCAAACGCGTTTAAATTCACCACGCTCGCATATTAATTCCAAAAATTATGGAAATTGGAATCTAGCAATAATTTGACATTTCGGATCCAACAAAAGTGGTTTCGTTGAAAATGGAGGTCATTTGCAAAATGGCTATATTTAAGGGCTATATATTATATAAAAATATATATAAATTCCATAGCGACTATTTTAAATTTTAAACTAGACATAACTTTCAATTATATTATGAAATCTCAATTTTCACATTCGTTGGAAAGGTATAGTTAAACAGATTCGAATATTTCTGGTTTTATTGAAATCCGATTTATTTTGAATCATTTACATTCATTTGAAATTTAAAATCGAATTTTCAAACTACCACGCCATTTCAGGCTCGGTTTACAATTAACATCAATTTATACGTTATAACTTCGATTAAAATAATTTTTAGTCATAATTATTTAAAATAAATCCTTTTAAATATTCAAAATCCATTAAATAGCCAAAATAAAATTTTTTAATTGGTTCTGAAAATCCAGGTTGTTTCATCAAAAGGCATAACCAAACATTCAAAGAAACCGTCTCCAGTTCTGAATGCAGTCTTATCAATGCTATCATCTGCCACTCTCAACTGATGAAACCCCATGGTAAAATCCATCCGCGAGAAAATCGATGCGCCTACTAGCTAATCGAACAGTCGTCAATTCTCGGTAGCGGGTGGTGCCTATTCTTCTTGGTGAGCTTATTCAGCTCCCTATAATCCACACATAGACGAAGTGATCCGTCTGCCTTACTTGCAAAGACGACTGGAGCTCCCCACTCTGAAATGCTTCGCTTAATAAAATCTTTCTCGAATAGCTCCCCTACTTGCTTGCTAAGATCCCTCCTCTCTCTTGGAGCCATGTGACGCACTTGTAGAGCAACTGGCTTCGTGTTCTCTACCAAGTAAATCCGAAAATCTATTTTACGCCTTGGAGGTAACCCTTTTAACTCCTTAAACATGTCGGATAATCTCTGATTATGGGGACAGATCGCAAATCATCAACAGAAGCATCAAGTGATTCTAGAAAATTGAGCATTACTGACACCCGTGGGTCACAGGAAATTTCGAGAGTTCCACCATGACAAGTAAGAAGTCTACTACTCTCATTTCACAATCAAGAATGGCTCCATACATGGCTAGCCAATCCATGTCTAGAATCAAAACATAGCCAATAAAGCCCAGCACATATGAGTTGCATTCAAACTCGACACCCAAGATAGAAATTCTCAAACCCCAACACATCGTGGATAAATGAGTCGATCCTCTTACGGGGCTTGAGACTACTACAGGATCAGAAATTATACTAGTATCAAGGAGCAGACTATCTACTAAAGAACTGGATATAAATGAATGTGAAGCGCCAGTATCAAACAAGGTTCGAACAAGATAGTCAAAAAGGGAAATCAAACCTTCAACCATGACTTTCCTACCTCAATCAGGTCCAATAGCCTCTAAAGCATGCACTTGTCCAGAAGTTTCTACCCTTTGTCCTTACTTGCTAGGGCATTGTTTGCTGAAGTGTCCCACTTGTTCACAATTAAAGAAGACTTTCTTCGTGTTCCTGCAGTCCTTCACAAAATGACCCATAACACTGCAACCATGACACTTGGTATCCTTCTTGATTTGAGCCTTGTCAGGCTTTCTAGCTTTCTTTTGTTGCTTTCCTTTCTTGGGCCACCACTTCTTTTCTCACCCTTAGCTTGAGTCTCCTCAGTCTTAGTATCTTTATTTACCTCCTGTCCATCTTCATGCATAAGAGCCATGTCAACTGGCCTTTCAAACGTTGCCCTCATTAGTATATGATACAAAGCAAGTCTTGGAGAGGTTGATTCAACCCTCTCGCAAATCTAAGCGCCTTCTTGTGGGGGTATTTACCAAGTCTAGTCCATAACTCGCTAGTTGATTAAACTTATTCGCATACTCATTGACATGCATGTCCCCTTGTTTTAAAGCCAAGATTATCTCCATTTGTAGTCCTTCTTCCGCCTGAGATAATAATTTCATCTCAAATCTCTACCTGAAGTCATCCCAAGAAGCTACTAATTATCTGGCTTGCATTACTTCCCACTAGTAGAAGGCTTCATTCTTAGTTGCAATGCAGCCGATTGTATCTTCCTTCAGTCATCGATCTCGAAAAGCCCAAACACGTTATCCGTCTCTCATAGCCAATTCCGTGCTTCAACAAAGTTTCCGGTATCACGGAATGGTTTTCCTTCCATAGAGCAAGAAGTCTTTGCATAACTTAGAATAGTTATCTACTCGTGGAGGTGGAACAACAGCAACACTGGGGGAGGGGTATCTCCTTGTCCTCCAGCAGATGTTGCAGCCTCAAAATACCTATAAAACACTGTCGGTAGCGGAATGCCCATGGAAAGATTGGATGCACCAAACATGCTGAAAAGAAAAGTGTAAAGGCCCGCAAATCTGTACTATCTGAGCCGACTAATAACACCACAAGTCCAACCCATATTGCACAGAAATACGAATCATTATTGGAAAGAAGTTAGAGGACGAGAAATAGAAAGAAAAGTTAGAATAGAAGAAAACAAAGAAAACAGATCTCACAGCGGAACGAATAAAATATATTATATAACATAACTTTCTGAAAATACAAATCAGTAACTTTATATACATACCATCATCAGAGCACAACAGTTATTCTTGGAACAGTTATAAACACCTGTTTCCAGATACAACATGGTACATAACGGAAATATGATATTCTATAGGTAACTGGTGAAGCCTCCAGCTTCCAGCTCCTCTAAGTGAATCTGAAAAATCCCGACTACTTGACTGCCCGTACAAATTTGGGCACCCAAGAGTTTAGGAAAAACAAACAAAATAAACTCTGGGTCAGTCATCTGGTGTGAGTAAACTTCAACCATTTGTTTAACTTTAAAATCCTTTCGAAAGAAATGATAATCGTAAGACCTATCCACACATAAACACAGATGGTTTTTACCTTACGATGACCCAAAATATCTTTGATATTAAATCCAGTGATATTATAATAATGTCTACATCAAATAAATAGAATCTAGCGGAACGCTTGCATCTCACACTCCATATATAATATAAAATCAAAAACCTCATGGCTCTTATTGGAGATTGAATTTCCAACATGACAAGGTATGGAACCACCTTCCGCTAGTGTATCTTTAGAGAGGAATACAATGGGTTCAACAAGAACATCTTGCAACCCGGCCCACACATGGCCGACCACTAATTTCGCTTGAGTGTATCGAATGTATATCACCAACGGTTGGGATCAACAACCGTTTCCCGAATGGGACAGCATCGAATAGAATAAGGAATTAAATCAATCTCTAGATAGGAGATAATACACCTTAATGGGAGCGACCCACATAGCCATGTTGCCTGCCTGATTTTTGTCATTTCCCGGCTGTTGAGGCCTGAGGCTACGATAACTTTCCATTCATTGATAGCCCAATCACTTTGAATGCCACATTGTCAGATCCTTTAATAACTAATTGATTTGCACAAATATTCTAGATGTTATGCTAAGGGAATAAATCCGTTGCAACCATATTATTTATACAGATCAACTCATGCGATCATTGGAAATACTTTGTCAGACACTCGTCCATATATGTTCGTTCTAGGATTGAACGAAACCGAAGGCACAATTTCTATTAATAGAAAAAGTCCTTGTACTTTACTCCGTCTTTGATTATCTTCATATAATCTGATTCGCAACGCTACTGCCATTACAGAGTGGTTCACGGATAATAATCCAACCGGTCTCTCCATATTGACAACGATATTGGCAAACACTTCGATAGTCGGTTATTTAACTATCAAAGAAAAACAAAAACCCATCCATAACATCAAACAAATCACTGGGCCTTTAATTAATATTTCATTAATAAATTCACTTCTTCATTTCCCTATCAATATCGTTAAACAAATATTTTCAATTTCTCATCTCGGTCTCTTACATTCTTTGGAAAACATTTCTATATCTTGCCTTCTTTTATTTTCTACACTTAGAAAATATATTCTATTTGAAATTGAAACAATTTCAATCACTTATCTCTTTCCCGACTACTTTAATTATACTCAGGAAATATTACTTTTATATTTCCAAAAATTTCCATCACTTGGATTAAAACGAATGCTGTGTAAAACATCATTACAACAACCCAAAATATTTGATTCAACTAACTGTTACTCAACACTTCTCTTCGAGATTGGATCTTGCTATTTATCAAATAAAAATGAAATCAATCAAGTTGGGGTAAAATTACCTCTCAGACCTTGACTGAAGACATCATTAACTTCAAAACAGACAAAACCGCTTACCTCGAATAATCAACGTTATAAAAACCCATTTATTCATTTATTCATTTTTAAACATATATATGTTTCTCTTCTATTACCAGCTTATCGATTTCCCTTTTTATTTAAAATATTCTATTTTAAATTCGTTTCCTTATCGAATTCAATATATATCGATACATTTATTTCTAACTATCAAAATTTCTTAAAAATATTCTAACTCCTTAAATTCCCGAAAAAATTCGCCATAACCTCCCTTGTACCGGGAGCATCGGGATATTTCAAATAGCCTCCCATGGCCCTCGCCAATCCAAAAGAAAAAGAAAAAGCCAAGCGACTTGTCGATATGGCGCATAAAATCTCATATATGAATTTAACGTGTACCTTTTTGTCGGGCACATAAATTAAAATCTTCATATACTTCATCCCATACCTGTCTAACACATGTTCACCTATTTTCAATTCATTTCAACTCAATCCAATCATTTGAATTCAGTTTCGCCCATTTATTCTTTAATTAGCTATTTTTCCTATTTCACTTCTTTGTTTGAACATAACATATTCAAACAAAATATTTAACTGGCTCATAACCAAATTGAATTTCAATTTCAATTCTAGTTTCCTTTTCGATTTCGAATAAATTTTCAAATCGAATTCACTTATTCAAAGCCCAATATCAATTCAAAATCTCATTAACTAATACTATTCAAATTAGTTAATTCTATTCGATAATCAAAAATCTGATTTTTGTTTCAAAAATCAATTCATTACTCCACTTGAGTTCACATATAATTTACAGCTCAAATCTGAAATTTTCTAAATAGAAATTCGGATTTTATTCGCTTAAAATCCTTTTATAAAATTAAATAAACCTTTATGGTTTTTAAATGGTTATGGCGCTGTTTTTCTGAAAAGTTGATTTTGATATAACTCAAAATCTATTCGACGAAATCCAGATTTTTCTCCTCCATTAGAAAATTATTATCAAATCAGTCCTGACATTTCTTATTTCAAAGAATTCCGACTTCAATTGGGTTCTGTATACACAATTGAAGTTCGAATCGCCAATTTACGAACTGCACCGCTGCGACGAGTTCATTTTAATTATATTTATAAATATAAACGTTTTAACTTCGTTTATAATAAATTCAAATCCATTCTGTTATATTTTTAATATATATGAAATCAAAATTTTCAATTCAACATAATATTTCGATTATCTACAATTGTCAATTTCTCCTTACTCGGTAATATATTCATTTATACTTCGATTTTCTATATTCAAATTCCCTTTTGAATTCTATTTGAATTCTGTATTCAAATTACATTTGAATTTCTATATTCAAATTCTATTTCAAATCTCTTATTCAAATTCCATTTGAATTTCTCTTATTCAAATTCTATACTCACATTTCGTTTAAATTTCTATATTTAATTTCTATTTGAAAATTTTATTTTTAAATTCCTACTTGAATCCTGTACTCAAATTCCAACTCAACTCTATTTGAATTCTATGTACTCTATTTGAATTCTTTGTTTAATCTCCATTTCACTTCTATTTGAATTCCTATATTTAAACTCCATTTCACTTCTATTTTCAAATTTTATAGTTAAACTCCATTTGAGTTCTATTTTCAAATCTCTATATTTTAAATTTCATTTGAACTTTCTTTATTCAAATCCATTTGAATTCTTTTGAATTCTTTTGAATTCAAATTCTATTTGAATTCCTTTAAATTCAAATTCTATTTCAATTCTTTTGAATTCAAATTTCTGTATATTCATATTCTATTCAAATTCTATATTCAAATTATATATTCATTCTTAAACAAGTCTCGATTTCAATTTCTTTTGAAATCGATATTTCTACTTTTGGAAAATATATTTCCCTTTTAATTTTCACACTCGTATTTTTATTTTTGAATATCCAATGATAATTCTTTTCACTTCCTTTGTAAACTTCGATTATAAAAGAACTACTTATAAACTTCGTTTATAAAGGAACTACTTGTTTTATTTTTTCAAAACAAGTTTATATCTCAAATCTATTTAAAAATTAAAATTCTATTTTTCTAAAATAGAATTTATCTTTTAAATCTCAAATATCCTTTCCGCGATATTTTTAAATATCAACCTTTGGGCCCAGTGAAATTCAAACACCAAACAACCAATTATTTATTTTCTAACACATCATATATGAGAGTATATATGCAAACAAATAAACGAACAGATAATATATTTTTGAGGAATCCAGTTGGATTCCTCCAACCTGTTTTCCTGCATCCACAGACGTTAGTCAACAGAAATAATACCCATCCTGCTTCAAGGCAGGATATCGCGGTATAAAAGGGGATCCACTTATATACGTGGGCGTAGGGTCATCCGCAAATGATACTGCGGGCATCCGCTAATGAGACTGCGGGGATCAATCCAACCAATCATCAACCCAATATATATATAATAGTCAACCCTAAATAATCAATATATTTAAAGCAACCAGAAAAATCCAAACAAGCAACAATAATTATATTTAACGGATAAAAATAATTCTAATTAACAGGTGAGTGAGATCTACTCACCGATATTTTATTTTGCACTTATACCAATTCCAATTTCCTTTCATTGATTTTTGAGGCTCTGGACTCCTCCCGAAAAATTCCATTTGATTTATCGCCGCATAAGAAAAATTCGGATTTTATAAATAATCTATTGGATTTCCTTGACAGGCTTTTATTTAAAAATATACTAACATTTAATTTTTCTTCCGAGTGAATTAAACGTGATTAACTAAACCAATAAATTAATAAATAAATTACCTAATTACTTTGAAAAATCCCTCTTTCTCTCTTGTAAAATACGTCTGTTCCATTTCAAGGTACTGCTCATGTTGAGCTACCCCCATTCCATTCTGACATTTCACTAAGCATCTAGCAGTCGATCTCATTTCCGTTCAACACTACTTATACCTACTACAGCACCATTTATCGCTGTCTCACAACATCAGCCCCGTACTCGGTCACCTGAGCTCCAACTTCCCCATCGAACTGCTCTAGACAAATCCCCTTCGATCATGAAATGCCAAATTCCTGCATCATCAGTAAATCTGAACCACAGTAGCTTCGAATCCCCCAACACACAGTGATTGACGCCATTTCCTAGAAGCCACTGCACTGCTTCTCCCATATCGACACTGTTCAAATCAATTACCGATACTCAATCCAAGCTCGAAGACCAACGTCGAAATCCCAACGCGATCCAGTTCTGAAGCCAAACCTCGTTGATGACTTAGAACAATGCTCGGAAAATCGCGTTCCCAAAACACGCTTGCTTCTCAGATCTGGAATCACCATCACCAAAGCTCGCGACTTCGAACTAATCAACCTCCTCTACTTCGATAGCAGGAACTCGCGCTTACTCCAAAGCCGACACCATCCTCGGCTTCATCATCGCGACTTCGATGCTGTTGATCCCCGAGCTTCAGGTTTTTCCCCATCGTTT
Source organism: Allium sativum (assembly GCA_030737875.1). Lineage (NCBI taxonomy): Eukaryota > Viridiplantae > Streptophyta > Magnoliopsida > Asparagales > Amaryllidaceae > Allium > Allium sativum. The sequence continues at coordinate 331,979,562 of CM060926.1, forward strand.
CAATTTGAAATCGCGATCTCGAATTTAGGGGATAGAAGAAAAAATAGCTGCGACATTTTAAATAAGAGGTGCGGCCATTTTTAGTTCCTTCTGAAGCTAAGCGATGGATTTATTTGTAGAAGAAAGAAAAATGTAAAGAATCAAATGGGAGAAGTCATCGCAATATATAGATGAAGAACCTTAGTGTAGAAGGAATAGGGAGGCTAAGTACAACCATATTAAATGTGATTTGATCTCTATTTAATTCGATTTTAAATAAAGAGATTTTTATTCTTTTTACAATGATATCGATTTGATTTTCGATTCGATTTCGATCCTATCCACTAATCAAACAAATCGGGGTTCACAATTAAAACGTGAACCGCTATTTTAGCGTACCGACCGTCGTTCCAATTTTATAACGCTATTATGAACTGAATTGAATATATTTTAAATATTTTATTTTAACGTATATAGAATAATCATTTTGAATCGATATAAAATAATTTAAATTCATAAATAAATAAATTTCTCGATAATATATTATTATCATTATCGATTACATTCACATAGAATTTATATTTATTATCTGAACTGTTTTGATTCAGTTTTAAATCTAGAATTGAATTATTTTAAATTCTCGTATTATGATGATTATCAAAATAAATCGTATTTCGATTATTTAATCGATAACCCAATAAAATACCATTTATATTATAAATTCAATATTTAAAACCATACTAAATATTTAAAATAAATCGACCAAAAATCCGGGTCGTTACAAAAAGAAAGAGATTCAAAGAGATCGAGAGAATATTGACTGTGGCTTAAGGGGATATGTTTTTCGAAAACAGATTTTTACTTGAAAACACTTCGCTTTTGAAAACAGTTTTAAAAACTTTTTCTTTGATCTTGCAAATTTTAGCTCCGATACCAAATGTGACGCCGCACAACCGTTAATGTCACTCATAAGAGAATGCATTAATTTTCGTGAAGTGCAATGTGTAATCATTACAGAGAATTTACAAGACAGATAAAATAAGCAATGGAAAATTTTAACTTCATTACTTAAAAATAAAGAATAGTTTCAGAAGTACATCAAAACCAGTTACAACTAACCAAATGACTCAAATCTGTCTTACAAAACATCTCATGAAATAAAATATCAGAGTACATAAAATCATATAACTTGCTATAAGCAATACTAAAGTATAGAGCAAGTCAAAACGATATATATCAAGAAATCCAAGTCCAAGCTGTTAGAAAAGTCCTAGCCACTGCAGAGTGCTTCCACTCTAGGGACCTGGGGAGGGGGTGAAGGAAGAAAGAGGCAAAAGAAAAAGGGTCAGACATAAAGTCTAGCGAATTCCAGTGGTTTACAAATGTGCATAGAATAGAAATGCCAAGACAGGTAAATAAGACTGGACGAGAAAGGTACATTATCATATAAGGTATACTAAACAAAACAACAGGATAGACAGGAATAGCAAGAACAAACTATGATGGAGTAACACTTCATATTTATATCTTAAATAGGTATGTATGCACCAATACTAGGATAACAAGTTCAACACAACTACACGTCAATAGGATTAACAACATAATTAAACAACAGGATTAGGCGTACCCTAATTACATAATCATATTAGTGGAAATTTGCAACAAGGGCTTCTTAATGTGTCTTAATTATTTTGCAGGACATGGCTTCGAAATAATTATTTTTAAGGACAAATATGTCGCTCCTCTCATTCTTCTATTAACCAGCCGAAAACATTCCATCCCAAATCGACAGAAATGGCCTACACTTTAATTCCCCTCTAAATCGCTCTTCTTCAATTCGTTTTCTACTTCAATCCAAAACCAAATTACCAACTACCTTCTCAAGTCCGTTCCTATTTTCACAATTTCAGTAATCAAACTGTATCTAATAGGAGATTTTGATGAATCGAATAAAATAGGCGATTTTCTACATCAATAAAATCTCGTGCTTCAAACGGTTGTGATTTTCAGTTTGTTATTGCTAAAAGATTTCATTCTTTTCATCAAATGGGCATTTTTGACGAATCGAGCAAATGAGTAACTTTTGATTGTTGTGTTTCAGGTAATGTCTTTAGAATTTTTATAGTAGTGTTTTATATTATTTTTTTGTTATTTTTAATGTCATATACAGGAATTGATTTTTTTATTGCTGTTAATGTAAATTTGGTATGCCAGTATGGTTTAAATCATTACTGTAAGTTGTTTTTTTTTTAAAAAAAGATAAAAGTATTTATCTTTATTAAAAAGATATATATATATATATATATATATATGTGACAGACTTAAAGTTAGTATTCCATTGTATAAAAAATGTATACATGAACGACATCCATAGTTAAATCACTAAAAGCAACCAGTATTAGCTTTTATAATGTAATTGATAAAAAAAACATATCTATTTCATTCTACCTTTCTGTAAGGAACATAGTTAAAGGACAAGTCAAAAATCTACCTTATCTATTACTCAAATGGTAATTTTATTTCTCAATTGTGTTTACTATAATTTTCTGTTATAAAGTTAAAATTCATAATATTATTATATATTAAATCAAAAATCTAATACCATTATTTAACACAAAACAACTAAATTCTAAAAAAGCTTAAAAGAAGTTAAAAAGATATAACATAATATCTTTTTATAAAATTTCACGCTCTATTGTGTTTTCATTTACTTTATGTTACTTATATTCTGTTTGCACTGTTCTTTGCTCAAGAAATATAATGATTGCTGACTGATTGATAGTGGAAATTTTAATGATTTATGTGTAATCTGAGGGTATGTGCATAGAAAATAATTAGTATGTGTGTGCAATAAACAATATTTTTATTTATCTTTATTGTCAAGAAGGTTGTAGTAATCTTTATGTCAAGATTACTGTTTATTAAATTCATAATCATTTTTTATAATAAACAATTGAGGTATGATTTATCTTTTTAAAACTATTTATCATTTATCACTAAATGATAAAGCTGGATTTGAAAGTTGCACTAATTTTCTTTACTTGCCTAGAATCTCAGGCCGTAGCTACCTATCTTTTTCATGAAACACACAAATTTAAGTTGTTGTAATATTTTTCCAATGTTTGAATTCCAGAAAATATATATGATTATATCTTTTTCTGAAAAGTGCGTAAAAATGGATTTTCAACTGTGTGACCTCATTATCTCATTTTTCGATTAAAAAGAAATATTATAATGAAGATATATATATATATCATTATACTATAATAGAAGATGAACCATTCTATAATATATAATAAAAAGATATATACATTAAAAGGATAACGATTATATCTTTTTAATGTTTATACTATTATATCATCAATATCTCATTTTTATCATTATACTATAATAAAATGATAGAATGAAGTTTGTTGTAATTTAGTTTAGGTGATTGTATTTACCATATATATATATATATATATATATATATATATGATCATACAAAAAGATATACAAAAAGATATATACGAAAAGATACATAACTCATATACAAAAAGACTATGTGTTTACTAAATAAACACCGTTTACATATGTAAGCATACCATTTAACCAAACTCATTACTACTAGACCATTCATTTCATAAATTCCATGGTAAATAAACACTTCAAGGCGCCATTTTTATCAGAAAAAAGATAAATGATTTTATCTTTTTCTCAGAAATCATATAACTTATGCTTTTAACAGAAAAAAGATAAATGTTTTTATCTTTTTCTCAGAAAACCATTAATTTTATTCTTTTTTAACAGAAAATTCTATAAGGCCTATATATACAACCTTGACAAAACACATTTCCCTTTTATTGGTTATAAAAACAAAACCAATATTTATATATACATATACATATACATATTTATATATATATATATATATCATTTTATATATCTTTTTATATATACAAAATGCTATATATATTTTTGTATATGAATTGTGTATCTTTTTGTATATGAATTGTGTATCTTTTTGTATATATCTTTTTGTAATGATGATTTGCATGATAAATGGTTACGCTGTGAGAGTTATGAGAAGTAATTGCTTCTTCTAAATCTCAATCTATGATGCAGTCTAATGCAATCTGCTATGCTTAGGCATTTTGATAAATCCCAATCTCAATCTAATGCTATTTCAATCTGATGCAACTGCTATAGTAGTATCTGTTTTTACGTGTACTGTGAAAATTCTGATGTGGTTATTGAAGTGCAACTTCTATGAATAATCCTGATGTGCATATAAGATTTACTATTTGATGTTGTAACTTCCGAGAAGCAAGTGGAATGGCTTTCTATTGATACAGTAATTACTGTGACAAAAATGATGGAGTTCCCGTCAGATTTATTGTTGTGAAGCTATTATGAAGCCATGGAAGCTACTATAATGGAATTCATTTTGAAATTAATGTGAAGCTACTATTGATGTTGAAATTACTGTTTGGAATGATATGATTGTTCATGTTGACATTACTATTTGATGTTGAAACTGTGATCATTTAAGTAGGGACGTTGATGTAATGAATTCGTTTCTGATGTCTGCCTTTGGGTATGATACAAGTGGTGATTTCTAGTATTTTTGAAGTGTTGAAATTCTCTGCTCTACAAGTATGTTGCTGATCTTAAGATGTAGAGTAGTTATGAAGAGAGTTAATTCATGTTTTGTGTAATTTTTGTTATCTGCATTGTGTTCGTTAGCATTGTATTTTTTGCAGTTTTTCTTTTGTGAAATTCTTAAATATAAGGAATGTTCTAACAGTATTAATTTTTTGATTAATTGCTTACTGGTTCCAGTTAATTTCTTGATAATTTTTGCATCTTGATTTAATTTTCTTACATCAATACAATCCATAACTGTCAATATTTGATCATACAAAAAGATATATACGAAAAGATATACAACTCATATACAAAAATATTATGAGCTTACTAAACAAACACCTTTTGCATATGTAAGCATACCATCTAACCAACCTCATTACTACTGGACCGTTCATTTCATAAATTCCATGCTCAATAAACACTTCAGGACGCAATTTTTATCAGAAAAAAGATAAACGATTTTATCTTTCTCTCAGAAAATCATATAACTTATACTTTTAACAAAAAAAAGATAATTTTTTTTAATCTTTTTCTCAAAAAACCATTTAATTTTATTCTTTTTAACAGAAAATCCTATAAGGCCTATATATACAACCTTGACAAAACACAATGCCCTTCTTTTGGTTATAAAAACAAAACCAATACTTATACACACACACACACACACACACACACACACACACACACACACACATATATATATATATATATATCATTTTATATATCTTTTTATATACACAAAATGCTATATAACTTTTAGTATATGAATTGTGTATCTTTTTGTATATGAATTTTACATATCTTTTTCATGAAACACACAAATTTAAGTTGTTGCAATATTTTTCCAAAGTTTGAATTCCAGAAAAGATATATGATTATATCTTTTCATGAAAAGTGCATAAAAATTGATTTTCAACTGGGTGACATCATTATCTCATTTTCCGATTAAAAAGATATATTGTAATGAAGATTTATATATCATTATACTATAATAGAAAATGAACCATTCTATAATATGTAATAAAAAGATATATACATTAAAAGGTTATACGATTGTATCTTTTTAATGTTTGTACTATTATATCATCAATATCTCATTTTTATCATTATACTATATTAAAATGATAGAAGATGAACAGATCTATAATGAAGTTTGTTGTAATTTTAGTTTTGATGATTGTATTTACCTTATATATATTTGATCATACAAAAGATAAATAAAAAGATACACAATTCATGTACAAAATGATTATGTGCTTATAAACAAACACCTTTTACATATGTACGCATACCATCTAACCAACCTCATTACTACTGGATCATTCATTTCATAAATTCCATGGAAAATAAACACTTCAGAACGCCATTTTTATCATAAAAAAGATAAACGATTTTATTTTTTTCTCAGAAAATCATATAACTTATACTTTTAACATAAAAAAGATAAATGTTTTTATCTTTTTCTTAGAAAACCATTTAATTTTATTCTTTTTAATAGAAAATCCTATAGGACCTATATATACAACGTTGACAAAACACATTGCCCTTCTATTGGTTATAAAAATAAAACCAACATTTATATATATACACACAAATCATTTTATATATACAAAATGCTATATATATGTTTGTATATGAATTGTATATCTTTTTGTAATGATGACTTGCATGCTAAATGGTTATGCTGTGAGAGTTATGAGATGTAATTGCCTCTTCTATATCTCAATCTGTGATGCACTTTGCCATGCGTAGGCATTTTGATAAATCCCAATCTCAGTCTAATGCTATTTCAATCTGTAAGTATTTCCTTCTACTAAATCTCAATTTCAATCTGATGTAATTGCTATGGTGGTATCTGTTTTTATGTGTACTGTGAAAATTCTGATGTGGTTATTGAAGTGAAACTTCTGTGAATAATCCTGATATGCATATAAAATTTACTATTTGATCTTGTAACTTCTGAGAAGCAAGTGGAATGGTTTTTCTGTTGATACTGTAATTACTGTGATAAAAATGATGGAGTTCCTACCAGATTTATTATTGTGAAGCTTTTATGAAGTCATGGAAGCTACTGTAATGGAATTCATTTTGAAATTACTGTGAAGCTACTATTGATGTTGAAATTACTATTTGGAGTGATATGATTGTTCATGTTGAAATTACTTTCTGATGTTGAAGCTACTGTGATCCTTTAAGTGGGACGTTGATGTAATGAATTAGTTTATAATGTGTGCCTTTGGTTATGATACAAGTGGTGACTTCTGGTTTTTTGAAGTGTTGAAATTCTCTGCTCTACAAGTATGTTGCTGATCTAAAGACGGAGAGCAGTTATGAAGAGGGTTAATTCATGTTTTGTGTAATTTTTGTTATCTGCATTGTGTTCATTAGCCTTATCTTTTTTGCAGTTTTCTTTTATGAAATTCTTACACATAAGGAATGTTTTAGCAGTATTAATTTTTTGATTACTTGCTTATTGGCTCCAGTTAATTTCTTGATAATTTTTGCATCATGATCCTTGGTTCAATTTTCTTACATCAACACAATTCTTAACTGCCAATATTTGATCATACAAAAAGATATACAAAAAGATATATATAAAAAGTTACGCAATACATATACAAAAATATTATATGCTTACAAAAAAACACCCTTTACATATGTAAGCATACCATCTAACCAACCTCATTACTAGTGGACCATTCGTTTCATAAATTCCATGGCAAATAAACACTTCAGGGCACCATTTTTATCAGAAAAAAGATAAACGGTTTTATCTTTTTCTCAGAAAATCATATAACTTATACTTTTTTTGTGGAAAGTGATAATAATGCCATGGATTGATGACAATAAGATTCTATCAATAGAAATCCAAATCCTAGATTCTGGCTGTTAAAATTAAAATCAAATGCTTAAACTGCTGCTTTTCTTCCACTGAAGACAATGATCGCCACCCATCCCTGATTCGAGCATAATCCACTTGGGTCAAATCTAAATCGCACGAACTCTCCCAATTCAAAGATAAATGCAAAACCTTGTAATTGGAAAGAGGGCTTGCTTGTTGATTCCACAAATCGTTCGTCGAATTTTTTTGAGCTGATTCCACATATCGTTCATCGAAGATATTTCAGTTTTAGCTAAAATTGGTTACGCTTAAATCAATGAAGTAGAAAACCTTGCAATTGAAATTCTCCATAGAACTAAATCAATCGAGAAAAATAGTTTGTAATTGATTTAGATTTAGAAAAAAATAGTATTTCATTTTTGGATTTCATTTGAAGCTAGATGCTGTTAGAAGATGACAGTAGAAATGACGCGGGTTCTGAAGTATGTCCTGGAAAATAATTGTTTTAAACCTGTATCCTAAAAAATAATTGTTTAACTAAAGGATGCCCTTAACGTATAATTCCCCATCATATTAGGTGTTAACCTAATTACACAACAACATGATTAGGTGTACCCTAATTACTACCCAAGCGATCGGCTCCCTACAACGTAAATACCATGTGTCAGCCCTGATAGTAGGGTGTATCACTCCCTAACCAAGCAACTATATAGCACAAACCTATTTACAGGTGTTACAACATGTTATCTTCCCTAGTCGGACCCATGCACGATTATGACTATGTCGAAACATGCCCGTACCCACCCTCATGAGAACCTCTTACTATCTGGTTCAATAAAGCATACCCTGGCCCTTACCTAGTGCGAGGCCCCCTCTAATAAGATACTAATAGGAATACTGACTGGTATGGGTTCCAAACAGCAGATTCACACAAGCCAAACCCTCTAAGCTTATGCCCCCAAAATTAGGATTTAAGAGTCCCCAAAACCCGATACAACGGCAGAATGAGGGACCTCTTAGCTTATTAATACTCATGTTTAACCTAGAAGGTTTAGGTTTACTAATAAGCGTGGTTGTAATTATTTCATGTCATTATGTGTGTACAACCCTTCCCCAAAACATCTGCTGAGATGTATACAATCTCAACAACGTGTCAGTTTATTAACCTACACTTGGTACATAGCATGTCATTTACTTGACGTCCGTATTAAGCCAAACCTAACATGTCCAATATATGCATACCATTTATCAACTATGTTCCAACATGTATAGGTTTATGCATATTATCATTTACAACAAGTATACACATTATCCCTTTTTATCACTTTACACCAAGCCTAAACATGTGTATATCATCATTTTTCCCGAATTATAGTTAACCAGTCCTGATTCAATAACATGCCTAAGTTCCTCTTTTTACGTTATTCATTATTACCCCAATTATACGCACACTCTAATCGGGTATAGCCTAGGCTTCCAAAGGCCTAGGCTTAGCGTAAATAAAAAGGGAAAACAGAGGAAGAAGAGTGGAACCAATCACATAGGCATCAAGACCGGAAGTAAACATGAAACATAGAAACATGAAAAAGGAAGATAGATACATGATACTTGTTAATTATCCAACAATGAAGGCAATCGTTTTACTATAATAATGGAATAAGTGGTTATCATGTATAACATATGTCTTACTATCACTAAGGCATAGGTGTATAACATATGTTTTAATATTACTATGGCATAAGTGTTTAACACGTATAACATTTATCCTACTAACACTGCATATCCTAACCCAATTTTATTTAATTGCCGTGTTTAAAGTCTAAGAAAGCAGATCTATAAATGATAGGAACTCACTTTGGGTCTTGCTGAAGAAGAGAATGAATCTCTTATATATATAACACTATGCCGTAGAAAAAGTCCAAGTCTAATCCAAGTTGTACGTATGCAAGTCCTGATGTTGTCTCTATTTGATCCATTCCTCAGCGACATTCCCCCATTATATGTTTATATTTTTAGAATAGATTTACATAGGCAGAAGGTATGAAGAAATGGTGTAAATCAGAATGGGAGAAGCTACCTATTTATAGATTCACAGAGTCAACCTCAACCTTTAGATCTAGGATTTTAATCTTAACCATACACATAGTGTTGATTTAACAATGAATATGGTCACAAAACAGTCTAGGTACGCCACTTAGAATCCACCCAGATCTGGAGTGGGTCGACCCACCTACCCCTTGGGTCGACCCAGCCGACCATGGGTCCACCCAGGCCAAGTGTGGGTCATCCCACAATGGTCTTAGTTCCCGCTTACTTCATTCGGAAATTATGGAATTATTATTTTATTATATTTACATATAAGCTCCTTATATCTATACAAACTTCTAATGCCCATTACCTCTTCACATGTTATCTGTATTACGCAAACTTGGGGACTATCTGAACTAGAATTCTGAGATGAACTTAACGGTAATGTTGGTTTCACTTAATTCTGAATATTTAATTAAGTTATTCTCAATTTATTATCTTTAAGCATGATTATATTGTAATAAATGTGGGGTGTTATAGGAAGCAACGAAGAATCTAAGGTCATCAATGAAGAGCCAACAAAGATTAACTCTTGAGACTCTGAAAAACCCAAAAGCAAAGCTTCGACTAACTTAACAAATGGACCAAATAAATCAACATCAAGCTATCAATCAACCATATCTGGTGTCAATAGTCTTCAAGAGAGCCTCAAAGTATAAATCGCAACACAGATCTGATCGATTTGCCATAAAGAAGAGAAACTCGGGTTTCAAGAACCCTAGTAAATGAGCCGGCTCCTTATCTCAACAGTCCTTTATTATGTTGGTTGAAACCAAATGGGCCTGAGCTTAGCCCATTTGTTCACGTGTTTTGTTTAACAGCCAACATATACTTAGGCATACCCATGTAACATTTAATCAAGACATTATTACTACTTTTCAGTACAATCAGTACTATATCATCTTCTCAAAATACTTCAATTTTGTAAATCGATCATCTGCATATTATTCAAATCTCTATCTATGTAGTGGTGGTTTATCTATAACAACAGTGTGTGATTCGAGTACATTTTTTGACTAGTAAATTGGGTTTCAATCAATGGAAGTGGAGGATAGCAGTTTGTAGTACTTGATTAAAGATTCGAGCAAAAATTAAGCACATTAATGGGGAAAAGTAGTCGGATTCGAGCATTTGGTGGTAGTGAGATCTACTACAAAGCTGATTTTCTATAAGATTCCACATTGTCTAAAGTAGCCATTAGAGAGCTTATGGTGTGTATTTCTCATAATTTGTTGATGGTGGGGTAGTAGACACATAAAGAACCAATCATTTACGTTGAACTTTTTGTCTTTTCATGTTGGTCCACAAGAATTTTCATTCATAATTGAGCTTTTTTGAAGGTTTAGCTTGAGAATGTGAAGGAGTTAAGTTCTATCCACCAATCATATGTCTAATTCTTTCACATTAGTATTAACACTAGTTTAATTCATAAGTGTTGGATAAGATCTTCAATATACCACATTAAATAGTGATATGGGAATTGAAGAATGGCAGTAAGTATTGTACCATCACTCCACCAATGGTGTGCATTTCATCCAACGAGTTGGCATTTCTCCACTATGATACATATGTAGTTCCTAAGCATTAATTGACTACTTACCTTTAAACTTCAATGTATGGATGATAGGAGCTACTCGTTTATACTTAGGCACCATGAATTCAGAAAAAAAAACCTTCCAAAAGTGAGTAATGAACAACCTATCTTGATCCGATAATATTGAGTGTGGAAATCCATGTAGTTATGCATACATATTCAAAGTGCAGAAGTGGGTGGAGTAGTGGAGATTGAAGAAAGTAAAGAGCAAAGTGTGCATAATTAGAAATTCGATTGATAATTATCGAAATTGTTATTCAGTCGAATGATAGTGGAAGATAAGCAATGAAGTCCATAACAATGTCTTTCCAAATTCTGGATGGGATGGGAAGTGGTGGTACCAATCCTTTGATGATGTGGTTTCATATTTGGTTTGCTAAAAAAATGAACACTTTATAATAAAACTTTCAAGTGTTTTGGACATGTAAAAGTTGCAAAAATCTAGCAGATGTAGCCTAAATATTTGACGCCCCCCCCATTTTTTACGAATAGAAAGCTTTAAAGACTAGTTATAGATTGAAGATAGAAAAAAAATTCATAGTATTTTTGGATAGCAAGCCATTTCAATATTCTCATCCTATAAGTGAGCTATTTGGGCATCCAAGCTATCGCATAATTTGTTGCGCTTTTGTGTTACTCATTTTTGCAACTCTTATCCCGACCAGAATATTGAAGTAAGCGAAGATGTTGCATCGAGTTCTACAGTGGTAAATGGTCATATCGGCAATGCTTCAACCACCATATTTTGGGAACCAGAATTATAGTAGATCTCGAAATCAAACCTTAAAAGTTCAGGTTGCGTTCGATTTATGTTTTTTAATTTTGGCTTTTCGCACATACAAAAGTGAAACACCCCACCTCCGTTAGGGTCACTCTCAAAGGGAATGCCCTAATATTGGTGGAGGTTTATAAGTATAAGTCACAGATACACAAGACAGATATAAATACGCATATTTTTGAACAGCGGAAAACAACAGCAATTTTTATTTCAACAAAATACGTGTTACACAAAGCATGTCATAATTTGTCTTACAATACTTCCAAAAACATAACATCTTCATAACTGTCTTGATTACATTATTTAAAGAAGCATAAAAACATAAGTAAACTGCATAAGTCCCATATTTGCTGTCCAAAGCCATAGTCCAAAACGAAAAAGACCCAAGCAATACATTCTTTCTCTTCAAGATGGATGTGAAAATGGGTCAAGCTACGGTATTCCCTCCCTGTGGACCTTGGGGGTGGGGGGACGAAAGAAAAGAAGACGAAAGAAAAGTAGAGTCAGACATAAAGCCTGAGTAAGTCTAGGACTATTCGGTCTATGAATAAAGAACTGGGCATGATAAGTATAAACTGGAAATGGGAAAGCACTATAAACTAGGTTAAGTTGTCTAGAGTCGAATGTACTTATCGCACCCCATATTATTCTCTGCATCCATATAAACTAGTTCCCAACAGGCACCCCCTAATCGGGGTAAAGTGATCCATTTCTAATGATCGGCTCCTACTCGCATAGTTACATGTGTCTTACGGCCCCCGTTGTTGTAGTTACCTATGCTGGTCCCACCATGGGGTGTATCAAGCCCCATGGTGGCGGCCCGACACAATCCTAGAATGCACAGGTATGCTACTGGTGCCCAGTGCCTTATTTTTCTGCGCCAGAGTGTGTGCACGCCCGCACCCCGTTAGAACCTACACTGCTGCACCACCGCCGTCGATTTTGACCTCTTACAGTCAGCCCAGTAATCGTGCCCCACCCTGCCTAGTTCAGGGTATCCTGATACACCTTGTAGGGTTACTGCTGAAAAGGGTCCCCCGCTACTAGGTTTTCTATTTCTAGCCAACATGCTAAGTTGGTTAAGTGTTTTGTAAACCTAACCCCCAATCAGTCTGTATAGTTTAGCATGTTTCATTTTAATTAAGTATTAATTCAATTTACTTAATCCTATCAATCCTGACTCAGCCTTAATTGTCTTATTAAAGCCTCGACCTCTCACATTAGACAGGTATTGTTGTGGCTGCCTGTTGCCGGTTGGGTCCGGGCGGTCTTACGCCACAACTCAGTCTAACCTCGGGTCTTTATTGGGCTTCATGTTTAACCACCCACATTGGATATGTATTGTTGTGACTACTGGACAGCCGGGCGGTTCCGGACAGGTTTAAATCACAACTCAATCCAAGCTCGGGTTAAACACCTCGTATTTTCTAAATTTACATATTTTGTCTCTTTCCTTTTTATATGTAAATATTTGCGGCCCATTATTCAAATTCACCTTTATTGGGTAAAATTAATTTATACCACTTAATTGTTTTTCAAGGTCGTTGGCATGCGTCAAACATGCCAACACATATGTTTTATATTTTAACCCAAACGTCATTACCCCCGTTTTATACGTTCGCTAAAATATAACATATGTTGGGTTTAACATTTAAATCCAACTTAGCCACATGAAAAAGGGGAGGCTTAGAACATGGTGTTTATATATTCTAAGTAACATAAAAAGGGGAGTGTGAACGCATGAACTTGCAACATAACGATCTAATCAACATGAATTAGGCACATGTGAACTTGCATTGTAATAGCATATAATCATGGCATAAACATACTTAAACATGAATCATTCTATTCATATAATCATGGCATAAACATACCTAAACATGAATCATTCTATTCATATAATCATGTCATAAACATACCTAAACATGAATCATGGTTTTTAATCTATTCATATAAACTTGCAATTGGAATGTAAATCTAACTTAATTATGTGTCACATATATCATCATATGATTTTGATAACCACATAGGCCTAAAACATGTTTTGAACTAGGCATAACACCAAACATAGTTTAGTCATGTTCATAAAGATGCTTACTTTTGTCACTAATACAAAAGTATGGGTTTACACTTAAATCACGATGCCAATTCCAACAGAAATTCATATAAACCATAATACTTAATTGAATCCAATTACACACTACAAATGATCATAAAGGTATGTACATCATATTGGCATAATAGTGAATCATATACTTGCATGAATCCCAAATAAACTACCACAACATATAGTCGTTAACATGAATCATATACTTGCAAATATCCAATAAGCCTAACATCGTTATACCACAATATCCCAAATCGATTCAGAATTAGAATCATAGCAACATACAATCATGGATTAAATTAAGTACAATTCCATTTCTCATTTTACATAAATCAAAACTCAGTTGTTCATTCACATCGGAATAGCACTCTACTTACAACGTATGACGAATCTTCAATTCAGGAATCTGAATTCTGAATTTGGAGATGCTATCCTTTGTTGTAGGCGTTGTTTTGATTTAATTGACGTTGCTTTAAGCTTTCGAATTGTCTCCAAATTGTCTCTCAATTTTGATGGCTATTCCTGGTCTTTCCTCCACAGCATGACGGTCTCATCTTCATTTTTGTTTGAGTGAATTAGGTGGAGTCTTAGGTCCTTTTTATAGAGTTTGTGAGTTGATTAGGACCGTCAATGGAGCTTGGTTTAATAATAGCCGTTCGTTTGAAGGAGAGACCAATCAGGAGCTGACACCTAGCCCTAGTGACAAGGCAAGGCTCAGAAAATCGACCAAGCACAGACCAAGCCAGCCAGGGGGGGCTGGGTTCGACCTAGCTCAGGGGCCAGGTCGACTGCCCAGTCAACCCCCAGGTCGACTACCCAGTCGACCTGGGTGCCCAGGTCGACTACCCAGTCGTCCTGGGTAGCCCAGGTCGACTACCCAGTCGACCTGGGTACCTTGGGCAGGAAAATTCCTGCACTGACCAATCTTGCCCGATTTTTGAAATTTAAATTTGTTTTTCTGAGCTGTTTTTGTCTGTTTGAATTTTAAACTGAATTCTGAAACTTCCGGAGGCCATATCTCCCTCATACGGAGTCCGTTTTACGCAAACTCGGACTCTATTTCAAGCAGAATTCTGAGACGAACGCAATGGCGTATCCAGTTTCCCTTAGTTCTTTGAATTGAAATTAGTTATACTTTATTTTGTGAGTTTCGCTGTTATTGAATACATGGGGTGTTACATTCTCCCCCACCTAAAAGGATTTCATCCCCGAAATCTTCAAGTTCAGGAAGAATGTATGTCCTAACATCCAAACATCCATCTACTCATCCATCAAACACGAGCATCCATTGTCCTTAAAAGATTTCTAATGCTTCATGATCAAATGCGAAGTGTGTGTACATGTACTTATCTAATGCAAAATCCGGCAGTCTACTAATTCAGTTGACCTCCTTAATGCAAATTATGTAAGTGTCATGAATCCATTATGTATGCAAATTCTCCTATTCATGATTCTACATGAGTGCACAGTCATTCATATAAATGCAACATCCATATGACAACACATTAAACTTCAACCATATACGAATATAAATACATTTATGCATATGCAATATGAAGTGACTGAGCGAATATAAAACATAGATTGTGCGTGTATATGCAACCACGAGGAACCACTAGCAGTCACTTGCAACCACTTGCAACCATCATCCATAACATGTTTCAATTACATGTTTTCATCCAAAGAGTTCTACCTAAAAGATAAGGTCGAGGAGATATACCTAAAAAGATAGATAAAAGCGCAACTTAAGGAAAAAGAAAGATCAAAGATGTACCCTCGAAAAGAAAAGGGTAGGCTGCGCGTATTCTAGCTTCAGTTTCCCAAGTTGCGTCTCCCTCGGCGTCGCTCCACTGAACTTTGACGAGTTTGACTTCGCGGTTGCGTAGCTTCTTCACTTCCGTTCCTAATATGCAGGTTGGAACTTTCCTCACGGTTGCTTCGCGTTCCACTTCAGCTTCTTCTAGGATATTTTGCTCTACCACCTCAGCAGATTCATGTAGACATTTTCGGAGGTGCAAAACATGGAAAACGTTGTGAATTCCGGCCAGCTTTTCGGGTAGCCCTAATCTATAGGCCATTTTCCCAATTTTCTCAGTGATAGGAAACGTTCCTACAAACCTTGGTGCTAGCTTTCCTATGGTTCAAAAACGAACAACGTTCCTTAGCGGAGATACCTTAAGAAAAACTCTGTCCCCAACCTCAAATTCAAGGTCGGTCCTCCTCTTGTCGGCGTAGGATTTTTGTCTGTCTTGGGCTGTCTTCATTCTTCTCCGTATTAAGTCTACTTTTTCTGAAGTTTCTCGGATCATATCTGGTCCAGGTATGAGCTTGTCAGTGGACTCCCACGACAAGTGGGCGATCGGCACGGTCTTCCATATAAAGTTTCGAAGGGCGCCATTCCGATGGTGGCTTGATAGCTGTTGTTGTAGGCAAATTCCACCAAAGGAAGATGGTCTTCCCACGTCCCTCCGAAGTCAATGACGCACAGTCTTAAAAGGTCCTCCAAAACTCTGTTCACTCTTTCTGTCCGGCCGTCGGTTTGGGGATGATAGGCTGTGCTCAAGCACAACTGTGTGCCTACCGCTTCTTGCAGACTCCGCCAAAACTCACTTGTGAAGATAGGGTCTCGGTCACTAATAATGCTGGATGGTATTCCATGGAGTCGAACAATTTCTTTGAGGTAAAGAGATGCTAGGGATGAGGCAGTTCTTTTACTCTTGACAGGTAAGAAGTGGGCGCTTTTAATAAGCCTATCCACTATTACCCAAATGCTAGTGTTGCCTCTTCTAGACCTAGGCAGCCCATCAATGAAGTCCATTGAGATGCTATCCCACTTCCACTGCGGGACCTCTAGAGGATGGAGCAGACCGCCAGGCTTTTTCTGTTCCGCCTTAACCTGTTGGCACACCATACACTTAGAAACGAAATCTGCCACGTCCTTCTTCATGTCGTTCCAAAAGAAAGTTCTCTTTATGTCCTTGTACATTTTATCACGTCCTTCTTCATGCCATTCCAAAAGAAAGTTCTCTTTATGTCCTTGTACATTTTATCTCCGCCTGGATGTATCGTCATCTTGGAGTGATGTGCTTCCACGAGAACCCTCTTTACTAAATCCCTTGTCTGTGGGACGCATAGTCTTCCGTCTCGCCTTAGCCAACCCTTGTCGTCGATGGAGTATCTGCTGAGGTGACTTGAAGTCTCACCCCTAATTATCCTATCAATCGTCTCCACAAGCTGAGGGTCTTCGCGTTGTGCTGTCCCTATTGCGTCCACTTAAGTCGGGCGTACTTCGAGAGATGCTAGCAAGCCCGGTACAAAATCGGAGGAGGGCCCAAAGTCAAAGCTGGCTATAAACTCTAGGCTTTGTCTTTCAACAAACAGCGGGCTTAAGGTCAGTTTCTTTAGGCTCAATGCGTCTGCCACTACGTTGCCTTTGCCCGGAGTGTAGGAGATCTCGAAATCGTACGAGGCCAAAAACTCCATCCATCTCTGTTGCCTCAAGTTAAGATCTTTCTGCGAGAAAAGATATTTCAACGATTTATGGTCAATGTAAAGTTCAAACTTCTCACCTAGGAGATAGTGTCGCCAAGACTTGAGTGCAAAGACGATGGCGGCTAACTCAAGATCGTGGGTCGGGTAGTTCTTTTCATGCACTTTCAACTGCCTTCCGCCATAAGCTACTACCCTTCCTTCTTGCATTAAAACAGCGCCTAGCCCTGTCCTACATGCATCTGTATAAACTGTGAACATCTTACTTCCATCTGGCAACGTCAAAACTGGGGCTGTTGTAAGAGCCCTTTTTAGTCGTTGGAAAGCAAATTCGCAATCCAAGTCCCAATTGAACACTAGATTTTTCTTGGTCAGCTTTGTGAGCGGAGCTGATATCTTTGCAAAGTCTCTGATGAATTTCCGATAGAAGCCTGCTAGCCCGAGAAAGCTTTGGACTTCTGTTGCGTTCTTTGGTGTCTTCCAGTCCTGCACCGCTACTACTTTAGCAAGGTCCACAGCTAACCCATTTTTGGATACTATGTGCCCAAGGAACCTTACTTCTTCTCTCCAAAAGTGGCATTTGGAGAATTTGGCTTTTAGCTGATGGACTCGTAGAGTTTCCATGATTGCCCTTAGGTGTTGAGCATGCTCTTCTTCACTCTTTGAGAAGATCAAGATATCATCTACGAAGACCACTACGAACTTATTGAGGAAATCTCTGAACACCCGACTCATTAGGTCCACGAAGTAAGCGGGTGCGTTTGTTAAGCCGAAAGGCATGACAAGCCATTCAAAGAAGCCGTCTGGGGTTCTAAATGCTGTCTTATCGATACTATCTTCAGCCACCCTTAGCTGATGAAAACCGATCGCCAAATCGAGTTGGGAGAAAACAGACGCTCCTACAAGCTGATCAAACAAATCGTCAATTCTGGGGAGAGGGTGCCTATTCTTTTTCGTTAGCTTGTTGAGCTCCCTATAGTCAACACACAGACGGAGTGAACCATCCGCCTTTGTAGCGAACACCACTGGAGCGCCCCAATCTGAAATGCTCCTTTTAATGAACCCCTTTTCTAGAAGCTCTTTAATCTGTTTACTGAGCTCTTTCCTTTCCCGCGGAGCCGTGTTTCTGACGGGCAACGCAACGGGCTTTGCATTATCTACAAGATATATGTAGAAGTCTATCTCCCGCTTCGGAGGTAAGCCCTTCACCTCTTCGAAGACATTCGGATATTCCCGGACCACTCTAACCGATTGCAAACTTTCAACAGAAGCATCTAGCGATTAAAGATAACTAAGCATAACCACATACGAGGGATTACAAGTAATTTCCAGAGTGTTACCGAGTTGGGTCAGAATCCTAACCACCCTTTTCTCACAATCCAGGATGGCACCATTACTGGATAGCCAATCCATGCCCAAAATCAAACCATATCCCGAAAAGCCCAAAACATAGGCACTACATTTAAATTCTACGCTTAGAATAGAAATTTTCAATCCCACACAGATCATAGATAAATAAGCTGGGCCCCCAATTGGATTTGAAACAATTAAGGGGTCCTCTACCATTCTAGTTTCTAGGTGCAGAGATTCTACTAAAGCAGATGAGATAAAGGAGTGTGATGCGCCAGAATCAAATAAAGTGCGAACTGGGTGATCATAAAGATAAATTACACTTTCTACAGAAGTATTTATACCTCGCTGCTGCAGAGGTGGCGCTTCTAGCGCATGAACTTGTGCCCCTGAGGTGCATCCAGCCCTCTGCCCCTGCCCTCGTTTCTTTGGGCAATCCTTAGCCAGGTGGCTTGTCTCACCGCAAGAAAAGCACCCACCATTCATCTTGGCCTTCTTTTTCCGGCAATCTTTCACTAAGTGCCCCACTTTGCCACAGAAATTACACTTCCTCTTCTCTTTGTTGTCTTTCCCGCCCTTCTTAAAGTCTGTCTTCTTAGGCTGTAAACCCTCTTTCTTCCCTTGAGAGCTTTCTGCCTTTGTCTCCTTCTTGCCCTTATCCTCTTCGTTCAGCAATGCCATCTGCACCAACCTTTCATACGTAGCTCCCATGGGTATATAGGTCATGGCCAAACTGTGTAATGGCTCATTCAACCCCTTGACAAAGCGGAGAGCCTTCTTGTGCGGGGTGTTGACTAGGTCCAGTCCGAACCTAGCCAACTGGTCGAACTGGTTAACATACTCTTTGACTGTCATATTCCCTTGCTTAAGAAATAAGAATTTTTCTAACTGAAGACTCCATTCAGCTTCTGAGAGAAATTTAGCCTCAAACCTTGCCCTAAAGTCCTCACATGTTTCCACTGGTCTTTTTGCATTGGTGAATTCCCACCAGTAGGAAGCCTCGCCTTTAAGTAGCCATACTGCCAGTTGTACTTTCTGCCTATCTTCTACCTCAAAGATGACGAATAAGTCCTCGGTTTCCTTCAGCCAATTCCTGGCTACCACGAAGGACTCGGTTCCATGAAAGTCCTTTCCTCCCATAGCTTTAAAATCTTTACATATTTTTGCAAAAGTATTTCCCTGCGGAGGAGGTGGAGGAAGTGGTGCTGCTGCAGCTGGATGATTTCCTGCAGCTGGGGGGGAGAGGAACGGTAGGACCTGGCTGAGTGGCCCTTGCTTCTAAGAATCGTCTGAACCAACCAGGTATTGGTATACCCTCTGGCAAGTTAAGTTCTTTGGACATGCTGAAACAAAAAGGATAGATTCAAAATGAAGGATAAAAGATAGTACCTATGGCTTTGGGGGGGGGGGGACTATGCCTTTTTAAAATAAAATAATATATTATCTTTAAAAAGGCTTCTTTAATCTTTCTTTTGAAAATAATTTTCAAAACTTTTTATCTTATCTGGGAAACCTATGCTCTGATACCAAGTGAAACACCCCACCTCCATTAGGGTCACTCTCAAAGGGAATGCCCTAATTTTGGTGGAGGATTATAAGTATAAGTCACAGATACACAAGACAGATATAAATACACATATTTTTGAATAGCGGAAAACAACAGCAATTTTTATTTCAACAAAATACGTGTTACACAAACCATGTCATAATTTGTCTTACAATACTTCCAAAAACATAACATCTTCATAACTGTCTTGATTACATTATTTAAAGAAGCATAAAAACATAAGTAAACTGCATAAGTCCCATAGTTGCTATCCAAAGCCATAGTCCAAAACGAAAAAGATCCAAGCAATACATTCTTTCTCTTCAAGCTGGATGTGAAAACTGGTCAAGCTGCGGTATTCCCTCCCTATGGATCTGAGGGGGGGGGAAACGAAAGAAAAGAAGACGAAAGAAAAGTAGAGTTAGACATAAAGCCTGAGTAAGTCTAGGACTATTCAGTCTATAAATAAAGAACTGGGCATGATAAGTATAAACTGGAAATGGGAAAGCGCTATAAACTAGGTTAAGTTGTCTAGAGTCGAATGTACTTATCGCACCCCACATTAATCTCTGCATCCATATAAACTAGTTCCCAACAAGCACCCCCTAATCGGGGTGAAGTGATCCATTTCTAATGATCGGCTCCTACTCGCATAGTTACATGTGTCTTACGGCCCCCGTTGTTTTAGTTACCTATGCTGGTCCCACCATGGGGTGTATCAAGCCCCATGGTGGCGGCCCGACACAATCCTAGAATGCACAGGTATGCTACTGGTGCCCAGTGCCTTATTTTTCTGCGCCGTAGTGTGTGCATGCCCGCACCCCGTTAGAACCTACACTGCTGCACCACCGCCGTCAATTTTGACCTCTTACAGTTAGCCCAGTAATCGTGCCCCACCCTGCCTAGTTCAGGGTATCCTGATACACCTTGTAGGGTTACTGCAGAAAAGGGTCCCCCGCTACTAGGTTATCTATTTCTAGCCAACATGCTAAGTTGGTTAAGTGTTTACATGTAAACCTAACCCCCAATCAGTCTGTATAGTTTAGCATGTTCCATTTTGATTAAGTATTAGATCAATTTACTTAATCCTATCAATCCTGACTCAGCCTTAATTGTCTTATTAAAGCCTCGACCTCTCACATTAGACAGGTATTGTTGTGGCTGCCTGTTGCCGGTTGGGTCCAGGCAGTCTTATGCCACAACTCAGCCTAACCTCGGGTCTTTATTGGGCTCCATGTTTAACTACCCACATTGGATAGGTATTGTTGTGACTACTGGACAGCCGGGCGGTTACGGGCAGGTTTACATCACAACTCAATCCAACCTCGGTTAAACACCTCGTATTTTATAAATTTACATATTTTGTCTCTTTCCTTTTTATATGTAAATATTTGCGGCCCATTATTCAAATTCACCTTTATTGGGTAAAATTAATTTATACTACTTAATTGTTTTTCAAGGTCGTTGGCATGCGTCAAACATGCCAACACATATGTTTTGTATTTTAACCCAAACGTCATTACCCCCTTTTTATACGTTTGCTAAAATATAACATATGTTGGGTTTAACATTTAAACCCAACTTAGCCACATGAAAAAGGGGAGGCTTAGAACATGGTGTTTATATATTCTAAGTAACATAAAAAGGGGAGTGTGAACGCATGAACTTGCAACATAACGATCTAATCAACATGAATTAGGCACATGTGAACTTGCATTGTAATAGCATATAATCATGGCATAAACATACTTAAACATGAATCATTCTATTCATATAATCATGGCATAAACATACCTAAACATGAATCATTCTATTCATATAATCATGTCATAAACATACCTAAACATGAATCATGGTTTTTAATCTATTCATATAAACTTGCAATTGGAATGTAAATCTAACTTAATTATGTGTCACATATATCATCATATGATTTTGATAACCACATAGGCCTAAAACATGTTTTCAACTAGGCATAACACCAAACATAGTTTAGTCATGTTCATAAAGATGCTTACTTTTGTCACTAATACAAAAGTATGGGTTTACACTTAAATCACGATGCCAATTCCAACATAAATTCATATAAACCATAATACTTAATTGAATCCAATTACACACTAAAAGTGATCATAAAGGTATGTACATCATATTGGCATAATAGTGAATCATATACTTGCATGAATTCCAAATAAACTACCACAACATATAGTCGTTAACATGAATCGTATACTTGCAAATATCCAATAAGCCTAACATCGTTATACCACAATATCCCAAATCGATTCAGAATTAGAATCATAGCAACATACAATCATGGATTAAATTAAGTACAATTCCATTTCTCATTTTACATAAATCAAAACTCAGTTGTTCATTCACATCGGAATAGCACTCTACTTACAACGTATGACGAATCTTCAATTCAGGAATCTGAATTCTGAATTTGGAGATGCTATCCTTTGTTGTAGGCGTTGTTTTGATTTAATTGACGTTGCTTTAAGCTTTCGAATTGTCTCCTAATTGTCTCTCAATTTTGACGTCTATTCCTAGTCTTTCCTCAGCAACATGACGGTCTCATCTTCATTTTTGTTTGAGTGAATTAGGTGGAGTCTTAGGTCCTTTTTATAGAGTTTTTGAGTTGATTAGGACCGTCGATGGAGCTTGGTTTAATAATAGCCGTTCGTTTGCAGGAGAGACCAATCAGGAGCTGACACCTAGCCCTAGTGACAAAGCAAGGCTCAGAAATTCGACCAAGCACACAGGCCAGCCAGGGGGGGCTGGGTTCGACCTGGCTCAGGGGCCAGGTCGACTACCCAGTCGACCCCCAGGTCGACTATGTAGTCGATCTGGGTGCCCCAGGTCAACTACCCAGTCGACCTGGGTACCTTGGGCTGGAAAATTCCCGCCCTGGCCAATCTGGCCCGATTTTTGAAATTTAAATTTGTTTTTCTGAGTCGTTTTGGTCTGTTTGAATTTTAAACTGAATTCTGAAACTTCCGGAGGCCATATCTCCCTCATACCGAGTCCGTTTTACGCAAACTCGGATTCTATTACAAGCAGAATTCCGAGACGAACACAATGGCGTATCCCGTTTCCCTTAATTCTTTGATTTGAAATTAGTTATACTTTATTTTGTGAGTTTCACTGTTATTGAATACACGGGGTGTTACAAAAAGTGTAAATGATGCACATATATCGTGAAAAGCGATCGTTTTACAAGATGGAGTTAACATACAAACCAAAAAAACTTTTTTTATTTTCCATATTTTAAGAAATAGCAGAATGATGGTAACAAATTCATTCATCCACCATCCCTTCGTCACTTTCGTCACTCCCTCCGTCTTTAATCCATCACATCCACCATACTAAATCTTCGCAACCTTTATAATTAATGTTGAAACTAAACTCAAAACACAAAATAAACCAAACTCTACCTTAGTATGTCACTTTGGTTGCTTTGGAGTTTGTATTATTTGGGTAGGGAGTTAACGTAGGCACTGGCAGTTAGTGATAATTTTGAATGGACTACCAAAAAATTTGTGTATCCAATATCTAACTACAGAGAAGTTGGCGAGCATTTATTGAATATATGTTTATTTGCACCATTTTTGAGGAGGAAGATTCTTATTGTAGAAGACTATAGGGTTATTATTTTTGGAGAAAATGACTTCGATTTTTGCTCGAAAGGATGTATATTAACTATGATTGGTTGGTTGAAGTTGAGAATATGAAGAAGTGTGCGGGAGACGACTTTTTAATTGGATAAATGCACCCTGAGCTTCTTAGTCCCAAGAAATTCATCCTTTTTAATGGATAATGCTGTACGGCCCAAAAATGTAATGTCAAGGTTATGCAAAATTATTTATTTACAAATTGTAATTTCGACATATATTCAATGGGCGGCCTGTATTTCTAATCTGATGAACTACAAGATTTTATTTCAGTTTTTAGAAAAAACTATTTTTTAATAATCTTGTAAGCGTGCCTTATAGTTTTGTATAGCTTTTGGTGAACATTCGACGATATTCCGTTAAACTCGAAAAACCTCAAAGGCTTTCGTATTGGAAGGAATTGGCCAGTCATTAATGACTTAGATTTTAGGTGGATCAACTTTAACACCTTGCGCCAATATGAAATGCCTCAAAGACCTTAGTTCACTAAGGGAAAAAGAACAATTGTCCAAATTAGTATAAAGATTATTAAGGAGGAGGATAATTAATGTGGTTTAGAGATGGGTTAAATTCAAGATCTAAGATGGGCTACATATAAGCATATCATCAAAATACAAGAATAAATTTCTGAAGATGAAAATGAAAAATGTTATTCATCGTAGCTTGAAAGGTGGAGGGGTGTTTGATAAACCAAATGATATAAATAGGAATTCGTAATGACCATTATGAGATCAGAAAGTGGTTTAAGAAACGTCGGGTTGGTGTGCATGGATGGGAAAATATCAACATTCTTGATCTAACTTAGAAAAATAAGAAACTCTTTTAGGTTCATCTAATATCTCATCAATGATGGGAATTGAAAATCTATCTTTGATAGTGGTGGTGATGAGTGCTCGGTAATCAAAAATCGCCATGAGCCATACTTTTTCTTTATGCATGCACAAGATAGGGAAATGGACTTATGTATGGTTGGATGATTTTAGACTCAAGAATTTATCATACTTATTTTTTGATTTTTTTTAGAAACAAGGATAGCAATATGGGGTAACGTTTATTAAGGATGAACTTAGGGAAAGGTTGATGTGATGGTTTAGTACACGATGTAGAGGAAGTATAGATATGGTTTTGAAGAGGGAACTGTATTGGTCTTAAATATGTTAAATTTGAGAATGAATTATCGAAGTGGTTGGAAGCATGTGAGATGATAGTGAAAATAAATGGCGATTGTGAACTGTAATCGTCTAAGTTGATGGAGGGATAAGTCAACGATATTTTGGTGGTTATAAAGGCTAATAAGGGTAATAGGTTTGTGTTATTAAGAGAAAGTCATAGATGACTTTTATAATCAATTGTAATTGGACCCAACTTTCTAACCATTGTATTCCTAAAACAAAATCAATCCACTAAAGTTCAAAACATGTGTACCGGTATAATATAATTATTATCGAACAAGATATGAGTATGCTTGCTAAAATCTTTCTTGTAAGTCTTTATCTATTCCCTACCATTACCAAGAATACCTCAGATTGGTCAGTATCAAGTAGACCTAAGAAACGAGTTGTACGTGGATGCGAATAATTGTGAGTTCTTCTCAGGTCAATCAAAGCCACATCGTCATGGCCGACAATCTTTACTTCTACTTTGATAAGTTTTAAAACTGGGTTCTCAAGTAAAGCCTAAAAGGAAATTTCGTGATTGTCCATGGAGTGCTAATCTGGTTGTGCATTATTTTCCAATTATTGTGTCGTCTCCAACTCGCTTTCCTCACCTCAGTAATAAAAGAAGGATTCTCTTATTGTAACGGCTGGAAATTTCCGACTCCTCGAGAGTCGGAAATTCCGAGACGTTAGTGAAAGAATTTAGAAGGTGAGAAAGAAAAGATAGAACTAATAGAATAGAAGAAGAAGAACATCAGAATCATCTGAGTAACACGAATCTCACAGCGGAACGAATAACATATAATATATAACATAACTTTGAAGTAAACAGTTATATATATACAATAGCACTTATCGGAGTACAACACTTATAACACAGCGGAAATAACTATAGCTATAAAATCTTGCAGCCTCCTGCTCCAAGCTCTCCAAGTATATCTGTAAAATCCCAACTACTTGACTGCCCGTACAAATTTAGGCACCCAAGAGTTTAGGGAAAACAACAATGTAAACTCCGGGTCAGTCATGGGACTGGTATGAGTAAAATAGTTTAAAACAGGTATAGGATATCTCATAAGACCACGCCGTGAATACAGAACGGGTTTTTCCCTTATGAATATCTGAACAACTTTGACAAGCAATATCATTGTGATATTATAATAATGTCTAAGTACAAATAGGTATCAATCTAGCAGAAACGCTTGCATCTCACGTTCTACATACATAGTATAAAATCATAAACCGCAGGGCGCTTATCGGAGAATGGATTCCAACAGACAAGGTATGGGAGCACCTTCTGAATAGTGTACTCTAGAGGTGATACACTCAGGGTTCAACAAGAACGTCTTGCAACCCGGCCACACATGACCGCTCACTCATTTAGCTTGAGTGTCGCGAATATATTGCCACCACGGTTATAGGCCATCAAACCGTCATCCGAAGATACAGAATCAAAAAGAAGTATAAATATGAATATTCCCTAGATCGGTGACAATACACCCTGCTTGGGGATGACCCAACTAGCCATGCTGCCTAGCCCAACTTTTGTTACTTCCCGGTGTGAGGCTAGAAGCTACGTCTATCTTCAGAACATCTGATCACCATTCACTTTGAATGCCACATCGTCATACCCGCCAAATCACAAATTGACTTATCCAAAAATAACACGGGTATATAGCTAAGAGAAACGAATTCCTCCGCCACCAAACGTGAATACGTTTGAACATATCAACTTACGCGATCCATTGGATATACTCTGTCAGACCTTCTTCCATATACGTTGTCCTGGGACTGGACAAACCGAAGGCACTATTCAGTATATCCATCTTAGTCATTGTTATCTAATACTTATACAACAGCCCTTGCACTTTACTCCGTCTTCAATTTATCTTTGGCAGATATTGCTCGCAACGCTTATGCCAATACAGAGTGGTTCTTTGGATAATAATGCAACCTGTCTCTCCATATTAACAACATTAAAATGGTAAAAACTTTGATAGTCTGTGATTCAACTATCAAATGAAAACATGTCGGTGTACAAACAACGATCTTATTTCCAAATGGAAATTCGATCGATCAATCATCATATGTTCATATTTCCTTACTTCATATATTTAGAAAATATATGTTATTAATCATTGGAAAACATTTCCATAGCTTATTTTCACATCACTATTATTCCGCAACTATCAGTCCCTAACTGTAACTAGTATGAGAACAAATTCTCTAAGTTTCAATCCGTAAGGTCGAAACCAACATCAAATCGTCACTTAGAAAACCGTTCAACTTACCCTCTCCAGTCAGTTTCTGAATTTGCTTAACTCTATTTCTTAAATTCTTATCATGAAAACATTTCATTTTCTATGTTTAGAAAACATATCTGACTATATTTGGAAAATGTTTCCAAAACTCATTTACGGATTTCCAATGAACGTTGTATAAAACATCGTTACGCTTAATCCATTAATCGCTTATTACTTAACTATATTTCAAATCAACCTTTTCTATCGAACCACAACTATTCCTTTGTCAATTCTGAAGTCAATCAAGTTGGGGTATAATTACCTCTCAGACCTTAATTGAACAACGTCCTTTACTGTGAAATAGATGAAGCTCGTCACTCACTTTTTCCAATCATCTGTTTACGTAAATTCTCGGATTCAGGTTACGAATCTACTTCTTATATGAAAACGTTTGATCATAACTATAACGTTATAATTTCTACTTCTGCAATATCTAACCTAAATTATAACTTTATCTCCTAACTCGAATAATTTAACAGACACCTAATTTCAAAATCAATAACTAAATCTTGATTTAAACCCTGGAAAGTAAATAGTACTTTCCCGAATTCGCTATAATCGAATTCGACGTATAACTCTCTTTCGAGTAATCTCTATTTGATTAACTCTTCTTCGAATATCCTATATTCGATTATCTCTCTTCGAATAACTCATATTCGAAATCTCTCTCTTTCGAATAAACAATATTCGATCTCTTTCTTTCGAATATGCTATATTCGAAAATCTCCTTTCGATTTACTAATCGATAACTCATTTCGATCAAACTAAAATCGATAACTCCTTTAACTCTATTCGAATAACTAATATTCGACTAACTCCTTTGGATCAACTCATTTGATTAACTCCTTCGAATAACTAATTCGAATAACTTACCTTCGAATAACCCATATTCGATTTACTCTAACTCGATTAACTTAATTCTAATCGATTTACTCCATTTCGATTCAACTTAGTTCAAATCGATTAACTTAACTCAAATTGATTAACTCCTTTCGAATAACTAAATTCGATTTAACTCTTCTCGAATAACTAAATTCGATTAACTCAAATTGAATGACTAATATTCAATTAACTCTTACGTGTTTAACTCTATTCGAATAAGTAATTCGAATCACTCTAATGTGTTTAATTCTATTCAAATATCTAATTCGAATAACTCATTTCGAATAACTAAATTCGATCAACTCTTTTAACTTTACTCGAATAACTATTTTCGATTAACACCTTCTTTTGAATAACTATATTCGATTAACTCTTCGACTGACTCCTTTGGATTAACTAACTTCGAATAACTCCTTTGGATTGACTAACTTCGAATAACTCCTTTGGATTAACTAACTTCAATATTCGATAACTACTCTTCGAATAAATAATATTCGGTAACTCTTCTCAAATGAATAACATTTGATTTCTCCACTCGAATAAACTATATTCGATTACTCTTCCCTCGAATATACTATATTCGATAACTCTACTTCGAATAAGTGATATTCGGCAACTCTACTCGATTAACTCCACTTGGATAACTCTAACTGGTCAACTCTAACTGTTCAACTCTAACTGAGTAACTCTAACTGATCAACTCTAACTGGTCAACTTTAACTGGTCAACTTTAACTGGTCAACTCTAACTGTTTATCTTTAACTGGTAAACTTTAACTGGTTAACTCAAATGGTTTAACCTAACTGGTTAACTCAAATGGTTTAACCTAACTTGATTTACTTGTCTCGATTACTGAACTAATCCACTTAGTTTAACTTAGTTAATTCACTTTGATTAACTCTAACCGATTTACTTAGTTTAACTCAGCTAATTCACTTTGATTAACCCAACTAATTTACTTCGATTAACCAATTAGTTTAACTTGACTAATTCACTTAGTTTGACGCAACTAATTCACTTTGATTTACAAATTAGTTTAACTTAACTAAGTCACTTAGTTTGACGCAACTAATTCACTTTGATTTACCAATTAGTTTAACTTAACTAATTCACTTCGATTAACCACTTAGTTAACTTAACTAATTTACTTCGATTAACCACTTAATTTAGCTTAGCTAATTCACATTAATTTATCGCTTAGTTTAACTTAACTAACTTACTTTGGTTAACCTAACCAATTACTTTGTTTAACTCGACTAACTCGCTTTGGTTAACCTAACCAATTACTTTGTTTAATCCTTTATACTCGATTAACAAATATTTCTCCTTTATACTTAATTAACCAATATTTCCCTTTATACTCAAAATCCCCTTTTCTTTATAATATAAAATCCATCGATTTTATATAAATAAATTATTTTCAAATTATAGTTTGAAAATCTCTTTTCTATATCTTGGTATTTCTTATGGTTTTTAACACATCATCTAACAACGATGAATATCGTCCAACCACACATAATCACAATAGATTATATATATCACATTTATATATCACAATACATAAATTACAGTAAAAATAACTGTTGAGGAATCCAGTTGGATTCCTCCAACCTGTTTCCCTGCACCACAGATGTTAGACAACACTGGTATAATATTCTGATAAGCAGAATCAGCATATAAATATTTATCGGTTTATATTTATATATATATACACATATATATTCCACTAACTGGCTAGCAGTTCAATCAAACAGTCAACACACAGTCAAACAGACAATAGTTAACAGTTCTAAGAATACACTATAAAAATAGAACTATTTAGAGTTGGTGAGTTTTACTCACATTGCGCGTTAACCGTTGAATAACGGTTTGCGTTATTTTGACTTCGACGGACAATTTATTTCTCCATAAATTGTAACGAGCTCGGATTCACTCCCCGTCAGTCCCATCGTTTAGTGCTCGTCCATACGATCCCAACGCAACTTGTTTCGCTAAATTCCGACCACGTATGACCAAAATACAAAGGTTACAAGTTATTACTTTTTAAAATGGAAATAAAAACTTGGATTTACAATAAGTGGGCCAACCTTTATCAACACCCTCGGCCCATCTTCTACTCAGGCCCGCCCAACATTTTAAACCCAAACCCATTTTCATTCTTCTTCCTCCACAGTATACACCGCTCCTCTAAATGGCCAGTCGCGATTTTCCCATGACCCAAACACATCCATTTCTTCATGGATCCAAGAACTAGGGCCATCGAGATCTCTCTCTTCGCACACACCTCAGTTTCTACCCAATTCCAAGGAGCTCGCCCCCCCTTACTGTTGTACATGACCTCGACATCCCCCATACGCGTTGTACAGCTCCAGATATGTATATATTTTACCATAGCCGAATACACTGTATTTGAACCCCACCTCCACTGTTAAACATATTACCATTCTTACCAAGGAAGCAGCACGCCTTCAGTACGTGAAAGCTACCCTCATGAACTCACCTCCAACTCCGGTCCACCGCGAATGAACCCAACGTCGACAAACGCCACAATCAATACAATTGCTCACGTCTTCACATATTTTCACCACTTCCGAGCTACCGTTCATGAACCGCCAAGCCCAGATTTCTTCCTAAATTTCGAACGCAGCTGCTCCATCGTGTACAACGCAGGTTCCAATATATAGATACGTATATATTATTTACTTTGAAGCCATGAGGGTCGTTCGAGAATGCGAAAGCCAGAAAAAAGATGAAGTGGATTCTACAGATTATTTATACACTTTGATTCCTTGGTTGGTAATTGATACACAGTTCACTGTGATCCCTTGGTTGGTAAGTGATACACGGTTCACTTTGAACATGAGGCCTACAGGGAACACGAAGAAAAAACCCAGCAAAGATTTCGGTGGTGAGAAATAGAGGAGACGTGGATCATGCATCACCAAGGAAAGGAGACCGTGAGTAAGAAACATCCTATATATGATATAAAGGATCTGCCACACTCGTTAATTAGACTTTGCGAATGTATGGACTGTTGTCGACAGAAGTAAACATGTCTTTGAAATCAGCTCGGTGTCACGATCCCGAAAATATAATAATACCGGTAGATTAACTCATATTTTGAAATCTCAAACTGTTGATTACAGGGTGCAAAATACTCCAAATAAAAAGTTGCTAAATAAATTAATTAAAAATTACAGTAAAATTCTAAAAATTAAATTATCACTACTTCTCAAAAGAACCTTGTTCAAATTTGAATCCGATAACTAGTTATATCGAACAAACTGTTATGGTCGATAAACGATTTTATAGTGACTATTTTAAATTTTGATTTGGACATAACTAAAAATCTACACGAAGAAATCTTCATTTTTCTCTTCCATTAGAAAAATATAGCTTAACAGATTCAAACGTTTCTTGTTTCACAGAAATCCGACTTATAACGAATCTTGTATATTCAGTTGAAGTTCAACTCGCCAAATAACGAACTGCCGCGACGTTTCAGGTTCGTTTTAATTATAATTATAAATTATAAGTTCGAACGTTGTACTTTAAGTTATCGATATCGCCAAATCGATATATAAATCATTAAATAAATTAATTATTCGACAGCTAACAAAACGCGCCATTACAGACTTCCCCCCTTAAAATAATTTCGTCCTCGAAATTGCTAAGCTAGGAAAATGCTACCAACTTTACTAACTAGATTCAAATATCTTTTAGTTTACTCCTCAACTCCAGTTTCAACTGAAACATTTAATTTTCAATTAAATTATTAATTCATTCTGGCTAACTGAAATTTTCAAAAATTCTAAAAATTTTCTAACACCTTAAATTTTTGAAAACTATCGCCATAACCTCCTTTGTACGGCTCAATACGTCAAACCACAACTCGCCTCTCTAGGCCTCCTCCAATCCAAAAGGAATCAAAATAGCCAAGCGGCTTGCTAATTCGGCTCATAAAATCCAAACTCATATATGATATAAACTTGTACCTTTTTGTCGGGCATTTAACTCTATCCCTTGCATCTGCTACCACTTCAACATATACCAATGTTATCCATTCCAATTGATCTCTAATCAGTTCATATCCTCAAATCCAAATCGAATTTCATTCGAACTCTAATATCAAATTCCAAATTATTGACTTATCAATTTGGTTCCATTCTAGATTATCTCTAATCCCATTTCAATTTTATTTAACTCGGTTCAAGTTAAATTTCAATTTATTTTTACCATCTCATTTTATTTAACTTCATTAGTTAAATTTTAATTCCAGAACATAAGTTCCTGGGTTTCTTTCAAATCAATTTGAAATCATAATGCCAATTCAAAACCGTTGAATTTCTAAACAACTTGTTTTCTCAACACAATTTGAAAACAAAACCCTTGGTAGTAATCCACCACTTAGAAACTCGAAAATCACACCGACGATGTATCGATCCATCCTCGGAATTATTTTCCAGTCATCCAGGTGAGTTAGATACTATATTTATTTCAAATTGAAAAACATTTCAAAATCTCCCAGGAACTCAAAATTTCCTTATTTTAATTCCAAATTTTGATTTAAATTCAGATTTACTCATCTGATTTCACTTATATGAATTCTGTTGGTTATGTATAACCCTTTCACTATATACTCTTACTCGATCATAATTACAACCAATATATCTAATATATTAAAATTTTGATATATATAAATATATCTCTATATCAAAATATACTTTGGGTAAAGTTAAATTCACTTACCCTCTTTCAAAACATATCGTGACGACCCATCGTATTTGAGTGTTTATTTACTCCTACCGATACAGTGGATCAAACTGATCGACCAGAACTTATAAACAACTCAACCAGTGAATCTCCACAAAATAAAACCATTTTTATATCAAATACAAATACGCCCTCGTATATATACACTCAATCTCAGTCTAGGGTATTTCTAACCCTATCTCTACCGAGTCACGCCACAGAGCCAAGTAATTCTTAACTTAAGCTCTGATACCAACTGTAACGGCTGGAAATTTCCGACTCCTCGAGAGTCGGAAATTCCGAGACGTTAGTGAAAGAATTTAGAAGGTGAGAAAGAAAAGATAGAACTAATAGAATAGAAGAAGAAGAAGAACATCAGAATCATCAGAGTAACACGAATCTCACAGCGGAACGAATAACATATAATATATAACATAACTTTGAAGTAAACAGTTATATATATATACAATAGCACTTATCAGAGTACAACGCTTACAACACAGCGGAAATAACTATAGCTATAAAATCTTGCAGCCTCCTGCTCCAAGCTCTCCAAGTATATCTGTAAAATCCCAACTACTTGACTGCCCGTACAAATTTAGGCACCCAAGAGTTTAGGGAAAACAACAAAGTAAACTCCGGGTCAGTCATGGGACTGGTATGAGTAAAATAGTTTAAAACAGGTATAGGATATCTCATAAGACCACGCCGTGAATACGGAACGGGTTTTTCCCTTATGAATATCTGAACAACTTTGACAAGCAATATCATTGTGATATTATAATAATGTCTAAGTACAAATAGGTATCAATCTAGCAGAAACGCTTGCATCTCACGTTCTACATACATAGTATAAAATCATAAACCGCAGGGCACTTATCGGAGAATGGATTCCAACAGACAAGGTATGGGAGCACCTTCTGAATAGTGTACTCTAGAGGTGATACACTCAGGGTTCAACAAGAACGTCTTGCAACCCGGCCACACATGACCGCTCACTCATTTAGCTTGAGTGTCGCGAATATATTGCCACCACGGTTATAGGCCATCAAATCGTCATCCGAAGATACAGAATCAAAAAGAAGCATAAATATGAATATTCCCTAGATCGGTGACAATACACACTGCTTGGGGATGACCCAACTAGCCATGCTGCCTAGCCCAACTTTTGTTACTTCCCGGTGTGAGGCTAGAAGCTACGTCTATCTTCAGAACATCTGATCACCATTCACTTTGAATGCCACATCGTCATACCCGCCAAATCACAAATTGACTTATCCAAAAATAACACGGGTATATAGCTAAGAGAAACGAATTCCTCCACCACCAAACGTGAATACGTTTGAACAGATCAACTTACGCGATCCATTGGATATACTCTGTCAGACCTTCTTCCATATACGTTGTCCTGGGACTGGACAAACCGAAGGCACTATTCAGTATATCCATCTTAGTCATTGTTATCTAAGACTTATACAACAGCCCTTGCACTTTACTCCGTCTTCAATTTATCTTTGGCAGATATTGCTCGCAACGCTTATCCCAATACAGAGTGGTTCTTTGGATAATAATCCAACCGGTCTCTCCATATTAAAAACGTTAAAATGGTAAAAACTTTGATAGTCTGTGATTCAACTATCAAATGAAAACATGTCGGTGTACAAACAATGATCTTATTTCCAAATGGAAATTCGATCGATCAATCATCATATGTTCATATTTCCTTACTTCATATATTTAGAAAATATATGTTATTAATCATTGGAAAACATTTCCATAGCTTATTTTCACATCACTATTATTCCACAACTATCAGTCCCTAACTGTAACTAGTATGAGAACAAATTCTCTAAGTATCAATCCGGAAGGTCGAAACCAACATCAGATCGTCACTTAGAAAACCGTTCAACTTACCCTCTCCAGTCAGTTTCTGAATTTGCTTAACTCGATTTCTTAAATTCTTATCATGAAAACATTTCATTTTCTATGTTTAGAAAACATATCTGACTATATTTGGAAAACGTTTCCAAAACACATTTACGGATTTCCAATGAACGTTGTATAAAACATCGTTACGCTTAATCCATTAATCGCTTATTACTTAACTATATTTCAAATCAACCTTTTCTATCGAACCACAACTATTCCTTTGTCAATTCTGAAGTCAATCAAGTTGGGGTATAATTACCTCTCAGACCTTAATTGAACAACGTCCTTTACTGTGAAATAGATGAAGCTCGTCACTCACTTTTTCCAATCATCTGTTTACGTAAATTCTCGGATTCAGGTTACGAATCTACTTCTTATATGAAAACGTTTGATCATAACTATAACGTTATAATTTCTACTTCTGCAATATCTAACCTAAATTATAACTTTATCTCCTAACTCGAATAATTTAACAGACACCTAATTTCTAAATCAATAACTAAATCTTGATTTAAACCCTGGAAAGTAAATAGTACTTTCCCGAATACGCTATAATCGAATTCGACGTATAACTCTCTTTCGAGTAATCTCTATTTGATTAACTCTTCTTCGAATATCCTATATTCGATTATCTCTCTTCGAATAACTCATATTCGAAATCTCTCTCTTTCGAATAAACAATATTCGATCTCTTTCTTTCGAATATGCTATATTCGAAAATCTCCTTTCGATTTACTAGTCGATAACTCCTTTCGATCAAACTAAAATCGATAACTCCTTTAACTCTATTCGAATAACTAATATTCGACTAACTCCTTTGGATCAACTCATTTGATTAACTCCTTCGAATAACTAATTCGAATAACTTACCTTCGAATAACCCATATTCGATTTACTCTAACTCGATTAACTTAATTCTAATCGATTTACTCCATTTCGATTCAACTTAGTTCAAATCGATTAACTTAACTCAAATTGATTAACTCCTTTCGAATAACTAAATTCGATTTAACTCTTCTCGAATAACTAAATTCGATTAACTCAAATTGAATGACTAATATTCAATTAACTCTTACGTGTTTAACTCTATTCGAATAAGTAATTCGAATCACTCTAATGTGTTTAATTCTATTCAAATATCTAATTCGAATAACTCATTTCGAATAACTAAATTCGATCAACTCTTTTAACTTTACTCGAATAACTATATTCGATTAACACCTTCTTTTGAATAACTATATTCGATTAACTCTTCGACTGACTCCTTTGGATTAACTAACTTCGAATAACTCCTTTGGATTGACTAACTTCGAATAACTCCTTTGGATTAACTAACTTCAATATTCGATAACTACTCTTCGAATAAATAATATTCGGTAACTCTTCTCAAATGAATAACATTTGATTTCTCCACTCGAATAAACTATATTCGATTACTCTTCCCTCGAATATACTATATTCGATAACTCTACTTCGAATAAGTGATATTCGGCAACTCTACTCGATTAACTCCACTTGGATAACTCTAACTGGTCAACTCTAACTGGTCAACTCTAACTGAGTAACTCTAACTGATCAACTCTAACTGGTCAACTTTAACTGGTCAACTTTAACTGGTCAACTCTAACTGTTTATCTTTAACTGGTAAACTTTAACTGGTTAACTCAAATGGTTTAACCTAACTGGTTAACTCAAATGGTTTAACCTAACTTGATTTACTTGTCTCGATTACTGAACTAATCCACTTAGTTTAACTTAGTTAATTCACTTTGATTAACTCTAACCGATTTACTTAGTTTAACTCAGCTAATTCACTTTGATTAACCCAACTAATTTACTTCGATTAACCAATTAGTTTAACTTGACTAATTCACTTAGTTTGACGCAACTAATTCACTTTGATTTACAAATTAGTTTAACTTAACTAAGTCACTTAGTTTGACGCAACTAATTCACTTTGATTTAAAAATTAGTTTAACTTAACTAAGTCACTTAGTTTGACGCAACTAATTCACTTTGATTTACCAATTAGTTTAACTTAACTAATTCACTTCGATTAATCACTTAGTTAACTTAACTAATTTACTTCGATTAACCACTTAATTTAGCTTAGCTAATTCACATCGATTTATCGCTTAGTTTAACTTAACTAACTTACTTTGGTTAACCTAACCAATTACTTTGTTTAACTCGACTAACTCGCTTTGGTTAACCTAACCAATTACTTTGTTTAATCCTTTATACTCGATTAACAAATATTTCTCCTTTATACTTGATTAACCAATATTTCCCTTTATACTCAAAATCCCCTTTTCTTTATAATATAAAATCCATCGATTTTATATAAATAAATTATTTTCAAATTATAGTTTGAAAATCTCTTTTTTATATCCTGGTATTTCTTATGGTTTTTAACACATCATCTAACAACGATGAATATCGTCCAACCACACATAATCACAATAGATTATATATATCACATTTATATATCACAATACATAAATTACAGTAAAAATAACTGTTGAGGAATCCAGTTGGATTCCTCCAACCTGTTTCCCTGCACCACAGATGTTAGACAACACTGGTATAATATTCTGATAAGCAGAATCAGCATATAAATATTTATCGGTTTATATTTATATATATATACATATATATTCCACTAACTGGCTAGCAGTTCAATCAAACAGTCAACACACAGTCAAACAGACAATAGTTAACAGTTCTAAGAATACACTATAAAAATAGAACTATTTAGAGTTGGTGAGTTTTACTCACATTGCGCGTTAACCGTTGAATAACGGTTTGCGTTATTTTGACTTCGACGGACAATTTATTTCTCCATAAATTGTAACGAGCTCGAATTCACTCCCAGTCAGTCCCATCGTTTAGTGCTCGTCCATACGATCCCAACGCAACTTGTTTCGCTAAATTCCGACCACGTATGACCAAAATACAAAGGTTACAAGTTATTACTTTTTAAAATGGAAATAAAAACTTGGATTTACAATAAGTGGGCCAACCTTTATCAACACCCTCGGCCCATCTTCTACTCAGGCCCGCCCAACATTTTAAACCCGAACCCATTTTCATTCTTCTTCCTCCACAGTATACACCGCTCCTCTAAATGGCCAGTCGCGATTTTCCCATGACCCAAACACATCCATTTCTTCATGGATCCAAGAACTAGGACCATCGAGATCTCTCTCTTCGCACACACCTCAGTTTCTACCCAATTCCAAGGAGCTCGCCCCCCCTTACTGTCGTACATGACCTCGACATCCCCCATACACGTTGTACAACTCCAGATATGTATATATTTTACCATAGCCGAATACACTGCATTTGAACCCCACCTCCACTGTTAAACATATTACCATTCTTCCCAAGGAAGCAGCACGCCTTCAGTACGTGAAAGCTACCCTCATGAACTCACCTCCAACTCCGGTCCACCGCGAATGAACCCAACGTCGACAAACGCCACAATCAATACAATTGCTCACGTCTTCACATATTTTCACCACTTCCGAGCTACCGTTCATGAACCGCCAAGCCCAGATTTCTTCCTAAATTTCGAACGCAGCTGCTCCATCGTGTACAACGCAGGTTCCAATATATAGATACGTATATATTATTTACTTTGAAGCCATGAGGGTCGTTCGAGAATGCGAAAGCCAGAAAAAAGATGAAGTGGATTCTACAGATTATTTATACACTTTGATTCCTTGGTTGGTAATTGATACACAGTTCACTGTGATCCCTTGGTTGGTAAGTGATACACGGTTCACTTTGAACATGAGGCCTACAGGGAACACGAAGAAAAAACCCAGCAAAGATTTCGGTGGTGAGAAATAGAGGAGACGTGGATCATGCATCACCAAGGAAAGGA
The DNA here is from genome assembly GCA_030737875.1 of Allium sativum. Classification (NCBI taxonomy): domain Eukaryota; kingdom Viridiplantae; phylum Streptophyta; class Magnoliopsida; order Asparagales; family Amaryllidaceae; genus Allium; species Allium sativum. The sequence goes on from CM060926.1 coordinate 332,018,550, forward strand.
GACCTGAGTAAGAAACATCCTATATATGATATAAAGGATCTGCCACACTCGTTAATTAGACTTTGCGAACGTATGGACTGTTGTCGACAGAAGTAAACATGTCTTTGAAATCAGCTCGGTGTCACGATCCCGAAAATATAATAATACCGGTAGATTAACTCATATTTTGAAATCTCAAACTGTTGATTACAGGGTGCAAAATACTCCAAATAAAAAGTTGCTAAATAAATTAATTAAAAATTACAGTAAAATTCTAAAAATTAAATTATCACTACTTCTCAAAAGAACCTTGTTCAAATTTGAATCCGATTACTAGTTATATCGACCAAACTGTTATGGTTGATAAACGATTTTATGGTGACTATTTTAAATTTTGATTTGGACATAACTAAAAATATACACGACGAAATCTTCATTTTTCTCTTCCATTAGAAAAATATAGCTTAACAGATTCAAACGTTTCTTGTTTCACAGAAATCCGACTTATAACGAATCTTGTATATTCAGTTGAAGTTCAACTCGCCAAATAACGAACTGCCGCGACGTTTCAGGTTCGTTTTAATTATAATTATAAATTATAAGTTCGAACGTTGTACTTTAAGTTATCGATATCGCCAAATCGATATATAAATCATTAAATAAATTAATTATTCGACAGCTAACAAAACGCGCCATTACACTTATTTTGGTATTTTTGGCCTAGTATGTACTTGTTGTCACAGTTGAAATAAAGCCCATCAGCATGACAATGTTGCATTTTAGATGGTGTTAGCTGTTTGATAAAAGTATTCATGGTTGTAGTGGTTTGAAAGTTGAGTAGGTCGCTGGAATCTGGTATTTGATAGTGGATTTTGGCGCAAAAATAATAGTGGCGAAGGTGAAATATGGTTTGTTGGGAGGCATTTATGTTGGTTTCAAAACTCAATTTTCTAGTTTTAATTTGTTTATTCATGTTGATCACTTAGGATATTGTGGAAGGTTTCAATAGCAGCAGTTCACATTTTATCTTGGTTTTCAATTCGAATATAAAATTGTTTAGTATGGCATCAGGGGATATGATTGTAATCCCTTCACTATAGATTTTAAAGAGGGATTGGTTGTCTTCAATGGATGTGGTTTGTGTGAATTTGAATAAAGCGACATGTTGGTTGATAAAGGAAGAGGGACCAAATCGTTGTTTTAAGGCAATGGTGAATGCATGTCAAGAAGAAAATTGCATATTGTGATATGTCTATTGGAATCGCAGGGGAGTTTGAGGTTTCGTATAAACTCAGCTAGATCAAGACATTGTTTGTTGTGTAGGAGAAGAATAGTTCGGCGTGAAGAAACCAATCATAAGGCTTGGATCCATCAAAAATGGTTAGCTCGCTTTTCGATGTTCTGCTTGCAATAGGATTATGAAGTGGTGATGTGAGGAGGTGATTGAGAAGGCCTAATATGGGATGAGGGTGTGGAGAAGCTAGTAGTATACATTGTTTGTGATGTTACAGAATTGATTTTGAGAGATATATTTTGGAGTAGTTGAGTCACGTCATCAAAGAATGCTGGGAAAAGTGAAGTTGTAACGTGCCTATGGAGTTGAGGTTTTGAGTGGAAGTTTCACAGGTATGACTAGTTGCATCATTGATGGTAGAGGAGTCCAAAAGGGATGTAGGATCGTATGAGGGTTAAGGAAAATTTAAGTCAACCCGCTTACTACCCATTTATTTTGACCCATTTTGTATAAGAGTCATCCGACCCAGCCCGCCAATTAAATGGATTGCTCGTTTAATCTATCTACATATTTAAATTGGCCAAATACAAGCATCATCACTAAGGAAAACTACATCATATAGTTCCATGGTGCATTATTTGAGTGTTGCATGCCATTCGTAATTTAAATGAGAGTTCATTGGTCAAAATCTCGCCTTATTCGGAGGTAGTGCAAAATAGTCGTTGCAGTCTGAACAAAAAATAATGACTTCATGTGTAAGTGGAGTTCATATATGAAATGTAGCCAGTTATTTTCTAATTACAACCGTTAGCCACTATGGAACACTACGATGTTCGTTCATAAGACAAAGTATCCAAGTGTTCCATATTGCCGGTAATTTAGGGGGGAGTTCATCAATCAAGTCTCTCGCAATTCTAAGGAAGTATGAAGAAGTTACTACGGCCTAAACAAAAAAATTAGCGGCTTCGTGTGCAAGCAGAGTTCTAATATAAGAATATAGCATGTTATTTTCCAAGTACAACTGTAAGTCACATAGGAGAACTATAGTGTTTGCTCATAGGACAAAGCATCTGAGTGTTTTGTATTATCACTAATTTGGCTGGGAGTTCATTGATCAAAACTTTGCTTGGTTCCAAGATAGTATGAAGAAGTTACTGCAGTTTGAACTAAAAAAAATAGCAACTTCGTGTGTAAGCGCAGTTAAAATATAAGAATAAAGCTTGATATTTCTATATACAACCGTTAGTCGTCTTGGAGAATTATAGCGTTCGTCCACAAGACAAAGCATCTGAGTGTTTCATACAATCTGTAACTTAGGTGAGTGTTTATCAGTCGAAACCTCATCATATTTTAAGATAGTACGAAGAAGTTATTGTACTAAATAAAAAAACCGCAACAACATATGTAAATAGAGTTAAGTGGATAAATAGGTTACTCATTTATGTCCCTTTTAAAAATGAGTTGACATTTTTTGATGCATTAAAAAAAATCATAGATAGGTTGATCCATTAATAAGTATAGTAAATGAGTAGAGTAAACGTGGAGGATCATATATTGGTAGGTCTAATCGGTAACATTAATTTAGATTTAAGTTGTGCCAACCAAGTTGGCAAGTCATTTAAAGTACCAAGGAAAGTGCTTGATGAATTTCTATGTTGAGAATTTCGTTTTGAAGAAGTAAAGAAGAAACGGAGAGCTGGAAAACAGAATTGTATTAATTCCTCGTACCATCATTCATTTGATTCTTTTACATCTATGTTTAAGCTATACATTCTAGAGCCAACTATGAACTACCACATAATCATTTGTAATGAAGCATAATAGAATTTTTTGCAACGAAGATGAATTGCATAAGCTTGGAGATGAAAATGGTCATTGTTGCTTCCAAAATGATTTTGAATTATTCATCAAGTATTGCAGACCTTTTATCATGCCTCTTGGCCTATAAACTAGTGCATCTGGTTGTGCACCACTATGTCCTATGTTGTGCAAGAGTTGCATCTATTTCCAGCCAATACGGTAATAGCTATTGCATGGAGATGATAGAGGAAAACATTTCTACTTTTGTTTTGTTATGCTTCAGATTCAACGGGGCAATTGGAAGCCTAAAGCAAGTTCAAATAGAATTGACTGGGGCTGTTATGGTAATGGTTACCGTTACTATTTGACAAATACCATTACAATACCGTTTTTTATTAGTAAATCAAAATTGCTTACCATTACCGATCGACTGGCATACCGATGACTGATATACCGATAATCTGGTAACTGTTACACTAGTAATGGTAAATTATTGTTTGTCCATCTTGTATCTTGACATGTTTATTTCTACATAGTGCATCTTTATTATGTCATATGTAGTGGTAGTTAACAAAAAATGTAAATAAAAAACAAAATAAGTATACCTGAAATTATTTCACATGATTTTTGAATTAAAATTAATCATTTATTTGGTTCTAAAGGCATGTAATAAAACATATCAGATGAATATATATATATATATATATATATATATGCTTTAAATTGACTGGTAAAATTACCGTTACTGCTGGTATTGAAGAAAAATTACCGAAATTTATCGTTAAAAATGGTAAACTTACCATACCATACCGTTTTCACTGATATACCGATTTCAATCAAAAACTGTTACCAATCGACTGGTAATGGTATAATAATAGTAAATTTACCGTTACATAACAGCCCTAAAATTGACCAATAAAATAACCAGGCTGATTACTCAAACCGAGTGTGAACTGGTACATTTTCTCAAGGAACTATACTGACTCATACAAAAAGAATAAAATCATAAGCTAAAGTGAAATGATTCGATAAGACAAACCTCACAAACCCAAGGTCAGTGCAAATGATAAAAGCATAAGCTTAAAATCAATCAACTATAGGATGGATAATCCAACAGAAACAGTTCAACAATCACTGCAATCAAGCTCATAAGGCTCTATAACCATCACGTCCAATGCTTTTTAATATTCATACGATAATGGGTATCAATGGTACCTTAACTCAAAGATAATAAAACTGAACCATGGATGCACAAAAAGCAGGAGCTTCATTGGCGTTAAAATGATAGAAAAGGGGGAAATCCTTCGTTCCCAGAAAACCCTGAGAAATTAGCAGCACCAATTTGATCTCCTTCACCAAATTCTAAATTCATCACCAAATCTGGTCATCAATACCAAAAAGACTGTTTTTGCTAAATTCATCACCAAATTGGTCGGATAATGCAGCATCAAACACGCCATCCATGCTGAAACACTCTCCATCCCTTAACTGTTCAAATATATTCGAACAAGAACCCTGATTTCGAGCTACATTCAACTGGTTCTCCATTTCCAAGTTCATGCTCCCATTCTGCAACATCAAACCATTATTAGCAACATCGGTGCTCATTAAAATGTTCTCAGAAATGCTATTCTGATCCATTGCATAGTTCAGATTTCCATCACATAAAGTGCTTGTGTCTGCAGGCATTGCATCAGATTTGCCAGAATCGATCAAGTTCTCCGAACAGATGACATTCTCGAAATTAGGCAGAAAAGATCCAGTAATTGTTGAAATTGATGATTCAAATATTTGTGGAGAAGAAAAGATTGATTGTCAATCAAGTAATTAGCTTTATATGGAATAACTTGGGTGTCAAGTTTACTTGGAAATCAAGAAAAATTGGGCATGAAGTATACTTGGAGTTCAAGAAAACATGGGCATGAAATATACTTGGTGGTCAAGTAAACTTGGGCATGAAGTATACTTGGAGGTCAAGAAAAATTGAGTGCCAGGTTTACTTGGAGGACAAGAAAACTTGGGTGCCAAGTTTTTTTGGAAGTCAAGAAATCCCTCTATATAAATAGAGAGGCTTGCTCATCTTTTGAATAACATGCCAATAGTGCTCTCTTCTTCATATCCCTTATAAGATCCCTATTTCTGTATAAATTATAGGATGAGAAATATATTGAGTGTTTTTGTATTCCTCTCTTATGTACTCATTTCTTCAGTGAAATAAAGAATAGTTGTTGGGTCTGTGGACGTAGGCATAGCCGAACCACGTTAAATCTTTGTGTCTTCTTATTCTCTTCTATTTTTGTTCTTTTGTTTGGTGATTATTTTTATTGAGTTAGTGGTTGATAACTAATCGACAAGCTAGATCTTGTATTTTTATTGCTTCCGCATTTGTGCAATTTTTGCACAACAGTTTGGTATCAGAGCTAGCTGTCTCGTTCTAGATCAGTTACCAATGGCTAATTCTATTAAATTGGATCGACCAGAAAATGGCCATTTTTCAAACGACCTCAGAATCCGACGAAACTAGTTTTGTTGGGACCGTAGCGTCAAAACATAGCTAGATTTATTTTTCTGGAATTTTTCGAATCAGTTTGTGGCCCTGGCAAATTGAAATGTACGTTGAAAGTTAAAAATTAAATGTTTTATACTTTAATTTGGAAAATAACTGACTGTAATAGTCGAATTGGCCAACGAAACATATCCCATTGTGTCCGGAATGGGGGTATTTAGCTAGGGGCGACAGTCGTTGGGTTTAAAAAGGAGTTCGTTTGAGAAAACACTATTTAAAAATTTAATATAGTCCTTGGCCAATCAGAATTTTCCATTCATAAATTTTAAAAATAAAAAAAAGAAAATCCCCTCGAACGAACGGCGACCCGAGCTCCTGACCTTCTCTCCTCCGCCGCCGCCGCTACAGCCGCTTCCAGACTTCGCCACCGCCACCCCTCGACGTGCCTCCGTCCCCTCTTCAAATCCGACTAACCATCGCCACCCCTCATCGCCTGTGCCGCCCGTATCGAAGCCCCAAAGTCCCGACCTTTCCACCGCCGCCGTCGCCGATTTAGACCAACGAACGCCACCAAACCACCACCGACTGGAAGCCCTCTCTTCCCTCTTCCACGTCCAACTCGTCGATCATCCCCTCGTGCCTCGATTCTCGCGAAAACTGTAAACCTAGTTTTGAAGCTTCGTGAAAGTGAGTTTTTCTTTGATCTTTACACTTTGAAAAATCATATCTTTTTGGTGTGTTGACGAAATTCGATGAAACAGGAAACATCGGGACCGCAAGGAAGCTCTCTACCCAATAGAAGAAGCTGCGGATTTTTCTGACATCGTATCGATTTTTAGCACTCCGAAAACCAATGTGAGAAATCTAAATTAACGTGAAATTGAAGGGAAAATGTCGTGTATAATTTATATTAGCGAAATATAAATTACATGCGTGTTGTATACCTCATGTACATGCGTAGTGTAAGCTATATAAGCGAAGTATGAATTTTACATGCATAGAATAATTGATATATGTGTTGAAATGCAAGTGAAATATAGCAAATATATATATATATATATATATATATATATATACTCCCCTCATCCACAAACCATGGGCGATATTTATTGTGGTGAATTGGTGTGAAACATTGGATGAAAAATACGAATGGTTGAATAATTGTTTGTAGTTGAAAAATACCCATTGGTGATTGAAATGAATTGGAAATATCTGTGGAAATAAAAATAAACATGCCGCCTGCGTGCGAATTAGATGCATGAATCCCCATTGTCAAAAACCGCGAGGTTTTAAGGTAGAGCGAGGAGCCGTACTAGGGACGGTGCCGGTTTTAACTACCCTGCCGTTATGCTGCTGAAATTTTGAATAATCTTTGTGTGTTAGAATTATTTCCATACGTTGAAATTATTTTCATGCGTTGAAATTAAAGCCATATATTGAAACTATATCCATGTGTGGAAATGTTTGTGTGTTGAAAAGTGTTGTGTGAAAATTAGATTCATTTGTGAATGAATGAAGTGTTTAAACAATAAAAATCACATTTATATATATATATATATATATATGAAGTATGAAAAATATTCGCCTTATATAAATAGTTTCAACAATAAAAATCCCATCTTTCTAATATGAACAACATAAATAAAATGTCCATGTGTGGATATGCTCATTTGTTGAGAAGTGTGAGTGGTGGAAAAGTTCATGTGTTGAATAAAAAGATCGAACAATAAAAATTACATTTTTATTAAAACTATGAAGTGTTGAAAACATCCATTGGTCGAATAAATATTTTGAATGATAAAAATATCATTTTTATCATATTTGTGATATGCTAAAGATATGCGGACGTTGAAATAAATATTTGTGAAAGAAATATTCTTTTTAACATGCATAGGAACTAAGTAAAATAGTCATGTGTTGAAATCTATGTTAGTTCGCCAAAATTATCATCTTTGAAATGTGAAGTGTTAAAAATAACCACTTGTTCAAATAAATGTGCATGAGTTGAAATATACATTAATTAGCCAATGATATGATTTTAGCCTATGCATGCAACATTAGAGTGAATGGTGTTTTTAAATCAAAGTAAATCAAATATGAAATTGAATGGAAAATGATAAATGATAGAAATTGTATATATGTACATGCATATCTATTGAACAGGTTATAGCAAAGGGCTAGAGAAGAGGAATAAAATTTTGTGCCCGACAAATAGGTACACATTTACTGTTTTGTTTGGGTGATGATTTTATGATCCTGTTGGCTAGCCGCTTGGCTTTTTCTTTTTCTTTTTGATATGAGACGCCCGTGTGGCTATTTGGGAATTTTCCCAGACTCTCCCGTACAAAGTAGGTTATGGCGAAATTTTCCGAAATTTAAAGGCGTTAGTGAAATAATTGAAGTGGAAACGATATAGGAATTTTTGAATGAACTATATTTATATAAATATATAAAAATAAGTGAAATTAAAACGAAACGTGGCCATGCAGTTCGTGTTTTGAAACCGTGATTTCAAACGACTAGTACGGGAAATCCGACCATTGGATTTTCCCGAAACCGCAACCGTTGGGTTCGCCTTGGAAATATCTTTCCAACGGCACCAAATTTGTGAAGATCAGACGGTTGGATTGTTTGGAATGTTTAATTCAAATCTGAAGAAAAACAACGCCAGAAACGATTATATTTATATATATATATATAAATATAATTAAATTAAATCGAATAACGATGCTGCAGTTCGTAAATTGAAATCGTAACTTCAAATGGCTAGTGTGGAAGATCCGACCGTCGGATTTTCACAAAACTGAAACCATTGGATTCGTTTTGAAATGACCTTCCCAATGATACCAAATTTGTGAATATCCAACGGTTAGATTTTCAGATATTTGTAAAACAAAATTAGTGAAAAGCAGCGCTAGTGCATTGACATGACCTGAAACGTCGTTTAATTAAATATGGCCGTTTTAAATTAAATAAAAATGGCGATATATCGTTATAAAATACTATAGACGATATAGAGTGGAAATAAACCAATTTTGTTGTGTTTGCTTGATATGTGATGGTTGAATGTATTTGACATGAAAATTATAACTAAATAACTGAAATGTAAATGTTGAATAGTCCAACCATGTGATTAATTGATTTGAAAATCTAAATATATGCGGGTTATTTGAAAAGGCCGAGTTTATCTCATTTCAAATAATCGATCGACGTTGAGGAGTCGAAGAGTCGAAGACGGCTGAAGACCGACGATCTCCACATTGGATGGATGGCGCTACTAATGCTCGTGATTGGAGTAGCTACCATGAAGGAATTGAAGTAGTAGCCATCCAAACATACTGTTGATTGTACGGATATGCGAGGAATTGGTGCCTCCGGTTTCGTTCAGACCCAGAAAGGACTTGTAAATGGACTGTGTGTCTGACATTGGATTTTGTTCTGTGTTGATTGATCTCTGTTAAATATATATCTGTTTGGCGGTGGAGAATTTATTCTCTTGCTTAACGCCCTTCTCTGAGACGTACGAGCTCAGAGGTTATGTATTGACAGAAATCAGCCGCATGGAGTGGATTGCCGGTGTGGCACGCCTAAGTGGCATATGATCAAGACTTTTGTTGCAAAGGAAAGTCTTGTAGTTGATGATCAAAGCATGGTCTGTGTGACGTAGCTTTGTGTATAACGTGAATTCGCGAGCCTCACACCTCGGTATGAGTCAAAAACGGGAGACAGACCGCTGGGAGTGCACGACGTTTCTTTCTAGCTATGGTGGTGTTAGTGACCTACCAGCCCTGACATTATATATACTTTTCACCTGTGTGGTTGTTGGAATGCGAGGCGCCTCGATTATAGGTCTGTAAGGACCGGGAAACGTGTGTTCAGGAATTACCAATCCTCAAAAGTAAGAGAGGACCGGCCCAGCCGATTCCAAGGATCAGAGTGGGGTCCTGGGACATTTGCTAGAGTGTCTCGAATGGAGAGGAGCTTGCCCCTTGCCTCGACTCATGAAGGAATCCAATTTTCAGTACGAAATATGCGGATGTGATTGTATTACTAGTATGGCGACATAGTAGATGGTAGCTATGCCGCCTAGGATTGATATTTATGATTGAATTTGCTTTTGAAACATATATGCACTAGTAATAATATCAAGCACTTTTGTTTTATTCGTATGAAGCATCTTTGGCCATTATAAGGTAAAAACTCTATCCTCCGGCTTGCGTTGCACTGTGTGATGGGACTTGAGTCTTATAATGGCTTCATTTTATAAAAAGCATTGCGTTGATTTAATCATTTACTTTATTTCATGCACTAGCACTCATTGGAGTAAACCCGTTCCGCGAAAGTGGCGTGGTCCTTTGATTTGCCTTATTATTATTGTTAATAAGTTCAGTAGATTTCTTATACCAGTCCCATGACTGACTCGTAGTTTGTTTCACCTTGCAAACTCGGGTGCCCTCATTTTCACACGGGCAGCCTAGTTACAGGTTTCTGACGCACCTTTTGGCTCATGGCGAGGCTTGACTACACCGTGCTGACTTGGATTTTCTCCGCCATTATTGTATCTATATTATGATTCCGCCATTGGCGATGTAGACTGATATTTCTTTTGTGTACACTTTATGTATGATTCCGCCTCTGGCGATGGTGACTGATTATGTATCATTATGCACTAAGTTGTATCCTATACTGTGCTTCTCTGATGTGATGATATCTATATGATTCTGCTGTCATATGTGTGTAAATTATTCTATTTTCTGTTTATGCAATTATCTGTGATCTGCTAATGATGATTAATGTGTTATATTCCAATGATTATCCTTAACACCGTGTCACGGGGTTTTGGGATACGTCACAGTTTTCTTCCTTACCACGTAGTTTCAGTGCAATATTTTGACAGAAAGGCTAAAAAATATTCTTACACATATATTTTTTCAGCATTTGTTTATCATTTCAACTAACATAGTGTTTTTTATTTTGAATGCAGATATTTCCATCTAGAAAAAATTTAATAGATTGGGTTCGTGAAACAGAAAAACGCCTTGGCGTTGTTATCATAATACTCCAATCGGATACCGTGCTTTGGTCAAAAAACCTAGAATTACGTTTGGTTGTGAATGAAGTGGTGCGTTCAAGAAACGAAAGGATAAAAGCCTGAATAACTTGAGATTGACGGGTGCCAAAAGGTGCAACTGCCCCTTTAAACTTAAAGGCGAAAAGCTTCCGACTTTGGATGATTGGCGATTACATGTTGTTAATGGTGTTCATAATCATTCTGAATTGAAACATATGGAAGGTCATTCGTACATTGGTTGATTAACGGAAGATGAGACTAAGTTAGTTGTTGAGATGCATAGAAACTTGGTAAAAGTAAAAGAAATTTTAGTGACCATTAAAAGAAACAATCCTTCAAATTCTACTTCAATCATGACAATTTACAATGTAATCAAAGCACAAAATGACATAGAGCATGCGAGGCATTCTCAAGTTCAATATTTGCTTGGCAAGGTGAAACAGTTTGGTTATTTTGAATGGCACCGTAGAACGTTCGACGGAACATATATTATTAAAGATATTTTTTGGGCACATCCTGTTAGTTTGGATTATCTACGTACATTCCCCAGGGTTATTATATTAGACTGCACATATATAACAAACAGGTACAGAATGCCTTTACTCGATAATGTTGGGGTTACTTGCACAGATCTTACATTATGTATTGCAATTGCGTATTTAGTTGCGGAAACCGAGGAAAATTATATGTGAGCTTTAGAGCATTTGAAATCAGTTATGATTGATTGTGAAATAGAATTACCATCAGTCTTCATCTCCAATAAAGAGAAAGCATTAGTAAATGCTATCGAATTTGTATTTCCGAACTCTGCTCATATGTTATGTACATGGCATATTAAAAATAATGTTCTGACGCATATGCAAAAGAAAGTGACAGGAATGGAACTTGAAGAAAAAAAATCATTTTTATTTGATTGGAATGAGTTGGTTTGTTCAAAGAATGTTGTTGCTTATAATGAGAATATGCAAGTGTTGCATGAAAAGTATGCAAATCATACTTCATTTTTGAGATATATTCATGAGACTTGGTTGGATACATATAAAGATCAGTTTGTTCACGCATGGACGGATGCTACGTGCATTTCGGAAATTATACTTCTAATCGGTAATGTTACATATTTCTTTGTTCATATTTATTCAACATAATAAAAAAAATGTAATACTTTGTGCATGTCATATGTAGGGCAGAGTCCGCTCATTCAAAATTTAAAAAATATTTAGCTAGTTGTCAATGCAATTTCGAACAAGTTTGGATGAAGATGCATACATTAGTGGAACTCCCATTTACCGACCTTAAAGCATCATTCGAGCAGAGTTTAACAAAAGTAAAGCACATATTTCATATTTGAGAGTTCAAAAATTTACGGGCATTGCTTCTGTCAAGGCACTGGATTTGATACATTCAGAAATGCAGAGAATAAAAGATGTTGGTTATGAAGAATTATTATGCGGATGCGTTATTCGTAGAACTCATGGATTGCCATGTGCTCATGAGTTAGCTCGTCTTGGGTCTGGTACCGCAATACCACTTGAAATGGTTGACGTTCATTGGTCAAGGCTACATCTAATAGAAAAAATGGAAATAAAAGTATGTGGGTTATGGAAAAAATGGAAGCACTTATACAAGATGTGAAAAAGATGGACACTTCTTACCAAATGCAAATGTACAAGAAGATGTTAGAGATTGTGGAACCACGTACGTCTTCTCTTGCTTCTCCTAAAAGTAAAATAAAGATACGTGGCAGTGTAAGCAAAAGAAGTGCCAATGCATCAACAAAAAGGATGCCTTCGTCATTTGAGCTCTTCAAAAGTGTGTACTCGCAAAATTCATGTACTTCGAAAAGGCTCGTACTAATAAACTTTCAATTCGTAAACCGAAAAAGGAACGTTAATACATATTTTTTAAACTTGGAATACAAATCACTTCCGTGTTAACGTACGATATCATTTTTTTAACAGTTTGACGAATTAAGCGATGGCATGAGAATTTATCTGCATTAAATACCGTCGGAGTTGAAACTTTTTGTTACTGATATTATCGATGTCCAATCAGATGGAAACTGTGGGTATAGATGTGTGGCCGCTTTTCTTGGCTTAGAAGAATCAAGGTGGAGTCAAATTAGGAGAGAGTTAATAGAAGAATTGCAACAAAATCAAAGTTTGTATGATCACGTGTTCGTACAGGAAGGCAGAAGCACAACTCTTCAAAAAAATCTAATGCATGAAGATGAAGGATTTGCGCCGATGAAAAATGGATGTCAATGCCCGATGTTGGTTATATTATTGCAACTAGTATAACATCGTCGTATAACATTAGTGAAAGACTTATGCTGACAATACCTCCGTTGAAAGGGAAGGTGCCACCGCCAGTACAACGAATGGAAATGGCTATTACTTTTGTTAATCAGGATCATTTTGTTCAGGTATATGTCTTTCAGGTTAATACTAAGCTTAAATTAACGTTCATTTCTTTTTATATCTCATGTCATCGTAGGTGAACTTGGAGCCTAAGCACCCGGTTCCACCTATTTATGCAAAATGGTTCGCGGCTCGTGATACAGATGCAAGTAGTTGGGAGTACATTTATGCTGATAGAAGACAAGCATTGGATGATATAGATGCATATGCAAATTGGGAGCAAAGTTGATCATTTTTTTAAAATTTAACTTCGCATGTTGAATTCTACGTTTTGTTAATTTAAGTGTACAATCTGAAATTGCATAGTCTGAAAGTGTATTTGAAATGAAATGAATTGAATGAGATTTTGTGGAGTTTGATGAATGTGTTTAAACTTTGGTCGATGTAGTTTTTTTCACTTTCTGTTACCATATGGCTCTGTAAAAACGAGGAACAAGGTATTACAACGTATCACTCTTACGTGGTATATTTATAAACCACGTAGAAAGTATATGTGGATTCAGTAACCACATAAAAGGACAACCTGGGTAACTTAACTACCACGTTTTTATAGAGCGTGATACTATCCCAAAACCATAAAAAAATAGTAAGAATTTGTTTATGAGGTTTACACAGAAACCACGTGCGTCACCATCGTGGTTAAAGAACTGACCACGCATAGTCCAACCTAGGATACCCTACTTCCCACGTAATATGAAATCGTGGTTTTGCCTTTGAACACATATTTACAGAGCATGGTGGAAACAGAATCTTAAAAAAAATACTGCAACACAGCCAAAACATAATTGAATCCAGAAAAATATATTTAATACAAAATCCATTAACGTAGCAAATCCGTTTGAACTAAATAAAATACATCATACCACATCCTTTTCATGTTGCATCACAGCAAGCCAAAACAAAGTCCATTTGAAGAAAAAAAATCCATTTCAACTGAATAAAAATATATTATGCAACACAGCAAGCCATAACAAAATCCATTTCATCCATTAACGTAGCAAACCATATCTAATACAAAATACATCATACAACCACATCCTTCCAAAATAAGATTTAAAGTCATTAACGTACCAAACCATTACATCCAATAACGTAGAAAACCAAAACCACATCCAAAATATATGTTCTTCAAACTAAAACTAGCAAACAATCTAAACTTGGGGCGTGAAGTAGCGTCCAACAGCAACTCTAGCATTAGCAAGTCGAGGGTTTGGTTCATTCAACATGCCATGCACCTCATGAAGGGTCTGAAAAAAAAAGAATTTGAACCGAATAAATGAAATGATAATACATAGTCATCTGAAACTAAACATACCGAGTACAATTGAGTGTAGGTGGGCTGAAAATGTGGGTCTCCAATAACTACACTATCCAGTAGGTGTAGTGGATTATGAACCAGCAAGACACCATGTTACATGTACCACTCCATATAATCATCTGTGTAACTCAACATAAAATGATGGAGTGAACCGATCTACGTCCTTCCGCTATCACATGATTGTACCAATTCTCCCATATACTCTCCAAAAATTGATAACACACCCGAGTGTATGTTGTAGAAGTTGTACCTTGACGTGCATTTTGATGCTACAGGAGGAATAGGGGCCGTCAGAATGTTCTGAACTCTGCCGAACTGTCGAAGTACTCTATCAAGATGATATGGCTCTACAACGTTCAAGAAGAGAATGCAACCACTATACCAAGATATAGGATGGAATGGATGTTAGTGTCGCGTAGAAATATACGAATAAAAAATAACCTATTCAAAGATGAAATTCTAAATAAATAATTCTAAATGGATAATAGCGTCGTTAATATTATTAATTATATAATAAATGAAGATATTTACCTGTTTAACTTGAATGTTATCGAGGAATAAACGTAGTTCAACTAGTGAAGCACCATAATCTATAGACGGATTCCATCGAGCAGCATATGGTAAATTCTCATAGTATAGTTTTGTTGATGGATGAAAGCAGGGAAAATGCTCAAAAATCCACGACTCTAGTAAACAAGGAAATCCGACAATTTGCTTCACTCCTATATGAGTTGCTAGTCCAAGTTACATGTAGAGGAAGGCTAGTGCTACTGAACCCCATGCGTATATGTTGACAACGTCCAAGTGTTTAAGTGGATCTAGAAGGGAAATGTACACATGAGTCTTGCTTTTATCAGCAAACAACGTGTTGCCAAGCAAGAATAACAAATACGCACGAGCGGCACGCCTAATAGCTCGATCGGTCCACTCATCGCTCACTTCTTCAAATATTTCATATAACGTAGACAAACTTAGCTTATAACCAACCCGGTCATTCATTTCCATCCTAGCTACTTCTTTAGAGATTCCAAGATGCTTAGAAACAATGCTAACCACCTACTCCATGTCATATGACCTGCTCTGTATCGGTTTGCTTCAATTGGAATGTGTAATAGAGATGCGACATCATCAAATGTATTTGTCTTCTCACCGAATAAGAAATGGAAAGTATTAGTCTCTGGATATCAGCGTTCTACGAAAGCCGAAATCAAATACTTGTTAACACTCTTATAGCAAGTGCTAACAATGGGATATAATCCGGACATCTCAATAATTGCTTTAAATCTAGAAGCATTATCCGGAATTTTTCCACTCCGATACCCTTTGAGCATGATTCACACATGTAAGCGGTCCTCGTTCCTACATGAATACATTTGTAATTTAAAAATTGAAGTACTTAAAATTCAATTACTTATAATTATTAGCCACGTATCTGATCAATCCATATCATGGAAGCAACATTCGTATTAAACTCTTTAATCACATCGTTGGTTCTTAGTCCTCCTTTCTCATTTATAGCTTCTTCAGCTTCACCCTCTTCTTCTTCTTCGGCATCGCTTTGTGAACCATCTCCTTGTTCCACAACCGCCTGGTCTCCCTCTTCATCATCTTGCTCCTCTTCTTCTTCTTGCTGACCTTCAGTTTGCCTTACTGCAATTATGTACCGTTCCTTGGCTTCATTGACCTACTCATCATCCCTACCAAATTCATGTCCGAACTTGTGCCTTCGGCTTCCTTCTGCGCTCTCTTTTTTCTTTCAGAAGCAGTCATTCATTCACGAGGAGGCATCTAAAAATAAATAGCAAACATCGAGTTAGATAAGTTTCATCGTCACATTTTTCTCAAATTACAGGTCACAACGTAGAATACATACGTGGTACATAAGCAAACCATGAATGACGCAAGGATGATTTAACTTCCACGTGTAAGTATTACATGCTTACGATGTTTCCCCCGTAATATATATATATATATGTGGTAAACTCCAAATTTTAAGTAACAATGTATACTTTTTACGTAGAAAATCAGATAACCACGGACAAATGCAACATGGATAAAATTACTTCCTCGTAGTTATTAACGTGGTTAATAACCTGGAACAATAAAAAAAACCACTGAAGTAACTAAAATTGCTCAAAATAGATCATTGTTTCTGAAATAAGACAACGGAATTACCCCCAAAATCAATACACAATGTTTGTCTTCTATTGAAACAAAAGAATCGAGATTACCATATTATCGATTGAAAAAATTAACCCAAACAACAGTACTCAACCCTAAGTTCAATACACAATATTTCTGAAATACTCAAATCGAGATTACATTGTTTTTCTTCCTTTGATCGAGATTGTGGAGTGCGATTTGAAATGATTTGCGTTCGAATTCGTGAGCCGTAGAAAATGACGAGTTACGTGAATGAGAGGGCAGTGTTGGAAACGATGGGGGGCTACTTACTAATTTTATGGGTATACGTTTTTTTAGGGAGGGCTACTACCTAAAAACGTAGGTTGGAATAAAATTTGCCTAATTTCTATGGTCTGCATATATCTTTTGGAAGATTCATGATATCAGTTATGGTGTTAGGCAGGCCCGGCCCCACGGCAAGGCGATCAATACGATCCTCTAGGGATATCGATCCGGCAGGAGACAACAGGTGGAGATAGTGCCATGTATAGGTTCTTAGAGAAACTCCGATCATTTAGGGTGCAAATTTCAAATTTTCCGCACCCCGAATTATTGGAACCTCGTTTTTCCCAACTGTTTTTTAAAACAGACGTTTGTTGAACAAATGCCTAGTAGTCCGGCGTTTGTTCAACAAACGTCCACTCTTTAAGAAGTTCGGGTGTTTATTCAACAAACGTCCAATTCCTCCGGTTTTAAAACTAAATATCACCCTATTTTGAAAATTAAATTCATCAAATGCCTGAAAATCTGATTCTCTTGGTTTTAAAACTAAATATCACCCCCTTTTTGAAACTTAAAATCATAAAAAATGGAGTTTAGGTATCATGCGGGTGACATCAGTTATTAACATTTAATTTGTAAATCAAAGTTAACTCGATCTCTTTTAACCGCGTCAACTTGGCACAAGTGTGGAGATTGTTCCTTACGTAATTAGATTATTTCATTATCCATCGGACATATGATTATAAACATGACCCAATACAATAGAACAACTAAAACATCAAAGCATATATATGTATTAGGTACTAAAACTTAGGATACAACAGATGTTAACTAAAAAAATAATTACGCAAGAAAACTACATGTTACGTTCAGCCTCAAGCGATTCTAAAGCAGTTCTAAGACGCCTTATCTCTTGTTCTAACTCATTGGCGTAAGAAATACCCCTTGGACATAAACGGTCATTAATCTATTCATAGTAATTGCAGCCTTTCGGCTATAATGAGCATAACTGGATCCTACGACCAATATTATCTCCATCCGCCCTTACCACTACCTTCACCGCGTACCTACAGTGGCAAAAAATGGGGCATGAGACAACCTCTTGATCGTTTGGAGGTTGAGTAACTGAAGTCGCTCGTACCTCTTGTTCATATAGAGGCTTAACTACTGAGAATTGTTCTCTCGCTTCTTGAGTTAGAGGTTGAGTAACTGAAGCCGCTCGTACCTCTTGTTCATATCGGGGTTGAACTACCTAATGACCAAAATCTACAATCGGAGTATTAATAGGTTCCTGAAGTCTAAGGAGGCTCAGATCTGGGTAATCACGACGCACTTCCTCGCAGTGTTGCTATTGGTATTCGATAAGCTAATCAACATCGGTCTTTGGACTAGTTGTCAGAGGTTGATCAGCTGTCAACCAGTTAGAATCCATAAATGAGGGCCATGAACACATATAGCTTTTGTTATATTAAGTTATGGAGAACAAAAAACTTGTTTGGGTGAAGAATGGAGAGAAAAACCCATAGAGATATATAGCTACATAATATCAAGTGAATAAAACAAATTGTGATGTGATCGGTCACTGTTGCCACTTTGCTTTACGTACTAGCCTACACTATTAGGCTTGACGATATACTGTAGCGAATTTTCTTTATGTACTGCCATGCATTATTAGGCCTGACGGTATAATGTTTAAGCTACGATTTCCAAATCTTTTGAATGTACCTAAACCAAGGACAACCCGAATTTATAAATAAACAGAGGACAAGCCAAATTTTTTAACTCCATAAGTACATGTGGGCGGTCGTTTGTTCAATAAACGGCGGAATTAGTTGAATTTATCGGTCGTTTGTTGAAAAAACGCCTGAGTCTACTAGAGGGCGAGAGTTTGTTAAACAAACGTCTGAGGGCCAGGCGTTTGTTAAACAAACGCCTTGTCCTTTAACCTATATTACTCCCGCACGGTCATTTATTTTCATATATTTTAGTTTAAACATTAAAAAATTTCTGAACAAAATAAAGTGTCAAACAGTAAATGGTCTGCAGCTAAGTTACTTATACTTATGGAAACTTACATCGAGAATGATGGAAGACACGATATTATACTGCAAAATGGTGGTGGACTGAGCCATGAAATGTTTTGGAACTTGATCCAAGAAACTTATAACAACCATTATGAATGCCCCTCGAGACGGTCTACTACAGTCTATAGATATTCATAGAATGAATAGCGCTTTTTGGCAAGCTTTTCTTTGTTACCACGAGATTATCAAGTTGGTTGAAGATGAAGATGTATTTAAAGCAAATCGTTCCACGTTCGATTCACGATACCTTTTTGAACACGGAACAGAATTCATTGGACATGAAGCTAATGAAGTTCAATACAGCAGGCTAACACGCTTTGGATCTGATTAAGCTATAACTATTTCTGTGTTATGCATTTATGTTGGTTGTATCATTTTATTTATCATAGTTATATCGTGATTGTATCATTAGCAGGAGTCTTCCTACTTTTATTTATCTTAAGTATCTTTGTTTAATTAAATTAGCAGGGGTCGTCCTCATTATATTTATTTTATTTATCTTAAGTGCATATGTTAACAAAATAGTTTAAACAAGTTTAAATACAACATACAAACATTGTTCACAAAGCATGCAAACATCGTTTGACACAACATATAACTACGATCCAAATACAACATAACTTTGGAAACAAACATATAACTACGACCCATAAGTGTTGGTTAAAACGTACCACCCATGAAGCGTTTCATTCTTGACTACAACATGCATTCTTTCCAAGTGACTAACCTCAGCCCACATCTCAAGTTCATACTAGACACCCCTCTCTGTTAATGGTGGATTGATCCATGAGAAAAAAATTACAACTTTGCAATCTTGGTGATTTTGTGCAGCAATGTAAGCTTTGCAACCATAAAACCGATTACCTGCATTTGTCTGACTTTTAGAAACAAGCACATTACATTCGACTCCACAATATTAGAGGACTGAACGACCCGTCATGCTAGAGCTTAACCTATTCGTGTTCCATCGAGCAATTACTTCCCTCAACCAAGCATGGAGGGATTTTTGAACCGGTCTGATACGCTTGACTGCTACATTTGGTTGTGTGGCACTAAAGAGTCTGGGTCCTACTTTTGCAACTTCCACTTGGACTTCCAATTGCATTTTAGGCCCAAATTAGACATCTTTGGCTGGTTGCTTATTACGTTCATACTCATCGTACATTTGAACCATTGTTTCATCATCGAACTCCCAATTAGCCATTTTTATCTAGATGAAAGTTGGAAACTTGAGATAAATGAATAGTATTGATGAATCGTAGAGTGCATAACAATATAAGGAAGAGAAGAACAAATAAGTGAACAAATTTCTTACCTACAAGACTTGCTTAACTGTTCTTCAAAAAAGCAACTTATCTGTAACAAACCGGAAAATTAGAACCAAGTTAAATTTTTTATTTTGGCAATTTTAATGAATTTTGAATATTTAAAATGAATTATTTTAAATAATAATGATTATAAATTTATTTTTGAATAGAATTAGAACGTATAAATTTATTTGAATCGAAGTTAGAATACAAAATTTTACTTTAATTATAAAAGGAATTGGAAATGGCGCGCTAGTTTGAAATTTTGATTTTAAATTTCAAATGAATGTACAGGATTCAAAATAAACCGGGTTTTAGTGAAACCAAAAATATTAGAATCTATTTGAAAATATCTTTCCAACGAATCCGAAAAATTGAAATTTCATAGCGGGAATAAAAAGTTATTCTCAGTTGAAAATTCAGAATAGTCGCTATGGAAATATAGCCCTTAAAAATAGCGATTTTGCAAATGACCTCCGTTTTCGATGAAACCACTTTTGTTGGATCCGGAATGTCAAATTATTGCTTGATTCCAATTTTCATAATTTTTGAAATTAATATGTGAGCGTGGCAATGGAAAACGTGTTTTGTTAGTTTCAGTAAATTTGGATCGACCAGAAAATGCCCATTTTTCAAACGGTCTTCAAATTTGATGAAATTAGTTTTGTTAGGACCGTATCGCCAATACAAAGCTAGAAATAATTTTTCGGGAATTTTTAGAGTCAGTATGTGGCACCGGTAATTTAAAATGTCTATTCAAATTAAATATACATTGATTTATATTGTAATTTAAATGAAAACTGATCGAAACAGCCGAACTGGCTCACAATACATATCTCACTGTGTTCGGAATGTGGGTATTTGACTAGGGGCGATAGTCGTTGGGTTCGATTTGAAGTTCGGATGTAAAATTTAGCTTTTTGGTAATTAAATAATATAAAATATATTTAAATAAAAATAACGTCAAACCCAAAAATCACTTTCCCAAACCCGACAGTGGGAAAGAAAACGAACGGCGGCTAGCTCATATGTTCAAACCCTAAAATTTCACGATCCATAAACTGATTTCGAACGCTTATAAAATCAAAATCGTAATACTTTTCACCCTCTTTCCATCCGTATGGGTTTGATCCAGAATGGCGTGGTAAACGAGGAGGAATCGGGGCTCAAAGCCCTCCTGTTTGGGCTCGATTTCGTGGTTGGTGGTGCGTTCGAGATTTCCATCGTGCCTGGTGGGGGAAGAGTGGACGAAGGGGGACGGTTTGGTCACCGCCGGTCGGCTGCTGATGGCTCCAGGAACGTACGCGATGTGGAGGAAGGAATTTAGGATGGTGCGACAGCTTGTCTGAAGGAGGACGAAGGGGAGAAGGTTTAATCGTTTTTTTTACTTACTTAATTAATTCAGTTTAAATAAAATTGTTATATTTTTTTATATATGAAATAAAAATATGGTTTAGATTTAAAATGCATTGCTTTTAAAAACCTGAATAGCATAGCTTTAAAAGTATGAATAGCATGATTTTTTAAAATATATTCATCGTTGTAAAAATTCGATTCTTATATATGTAATTACTTTAGTTAATTATTGGAATATATATATATATATAGCATTGTGATTTTTAAGCAAAAAACATTGTTATAGAAAAATATATGATTATTATATATATGTAGCTAAATAAAAATACCTTGGTTTTAAAAATAAAAATAGATTGGTTTAAAAATAAAAATAGATTTGTTTTGAAAATATAAAAATATACTTTGTTTTAAAAATATGAAAATAGCATATGGTTTTAAAAATGAAATTAGCACATGGTTTTAGAAATAAAGATTAGATTTTATAAATATGATTTTCAAAAGTATGAAATAGCGATGATTTAAAAATGTGATTTTTAAATAAATAGCACTGTATTAAAAATGTGATTTTTAATATAATCCATTTGGAAACAGATTTAGGATGGAACTGACGGGCAACGAACATAATCCAAACTGTTAAATTAAAGAATGGAGGAGTGGAACCCCAAGGTGAGAACTCCTCATTATAATTTTCTTTATACAGTTATTTATTTTATAACTGCATGTATATGAACTGCTCCACATCGTCCACAGAACATGGACGACTTGTATGTTTGATTGTATTATGAAAATTGTTTATGAAATGAAATGGACTGTATAAAATATTCATGTGTTGAATAAAATATTTTATCGGTAAAAATATAATTTTTAACGTGTATATGAATAAAATAAATATTCATTTACAAATCGTACGATTTGTTTATGTACACACATTTGACTGATATGGATTGGAACGATAAATTTTACACATCGCCCCACTGTACAAATAAAATCTGTGTTTGTGGATTGAAACCCCACACGGGTGTTGGGATGATATTTGACGTACACTAATCCCAACTGTTTAGTTGTATGTCAATCGATTGGTTGACAGACTGTTGTAGGCATTAAATATCTATATTTAATGCTTATACAGTGTAGAATGCACTCTGGATGATGGATGATTGTTGATTATGGTCGTTATATACGTGTATTGTATGAAATCCATATAAACAACATTATATGGTAATTGACTGTGTATGGTTCCAATTCAAAACGAATGAATATTTTAAAATAACGAATATTATAAAATAAGGAATATTTTTAAAATAATATTCAGTAAAAGATCAAAATATGATTTTGATGTCCGATTTGGGATGAACACGAATATATTTAAATATATAAAGCCGTGTTGATTAACTATGCGCCATTTTGACGCGAACGATATTTATATCGATTTTATTCATATTTAAAATGAATATCGAAAAGGAATTGATTTCAAAATTTGATGTTTGAAAATATTATCATTTATATATTAATGATATAGAATATTCAATTTTGATTTGTAATTGAATATGAAGTTGAAATCGTTTTGAAAACGAATTTAAAACGATTTATAAAATACATTTTAAATGGAAATCGATGAAATATTATATATATATATATATATATATATATAATAACCTGAATAAAACGTGCCGCGCTGCGGCAGTTCGCGAATTTCGACCATTAACTTCGAATGGCATTACGGGAGATCCGACCGTCGGATTCTCCTAAGACCGGAACCGTTGGGTTCGTATTGAAAAGGGCTTTCTAACGAATATCAGAGATTTGGAATCTAATGGTTGGATTTAGAATTATGTCCAAATCAAATTTGGAAAAGGTCGTTGTAAGTGCAGTTCGATGGCCGTTTGTGGAAATCAAGTGTACGGGCCTTGATAAAATTATTAAAAATATCAATAATTTGTGTAAAATCAAAATAAATGGTTTGGAAAGAATTTGGATGAAAAATTCCATAAAATATATTTTTATCGAAATGAACTAGTTATGAACTAGAATTATAATCCAATACTTTTAAATAAATAAATTGGATTTGGAATGGTTTTAAAAGTAACCAGAATTCCCAATATATTATTTGGAATGGATTTGAATCGAAATTATCTTCGGAATATTTCGATATTGGATTCCGTGATTATACAGACATTGTGGAGGAATTTGGAAGATATATATATATATCGTTATTCCAGTACCATGTTTTGTTGGGTTCAGAATTTGATATTGAACATAAGTCGATATATTTTCTATTCAGAGTCTTGTATTTAATATCAAATGGGATTTTGGGTTTTTCGTGAAAGGTATCTTTAGTAACACTGTTCTTGAACCCATGTGAAGAGAATAAATCTTTTAATTAAGATTTTTAGAGTTTCCAATTATATTTAATAATTGGAATAAAATGGAATGTGAATTGGGTTTATCGTGAACTGTGTTTTTAACGACGTTCGTTCTTTTACCCAATTTACAGTGAAGTGTGATTTGGAATTTGTAAATCTTTTGTTAAGATTTAAAGGAGATTTTCCAAAGTAAAGTTTTCCAGTTTAACCTATTATATTGGAAAGGAATGGAATCCGATTTGATAATAATCGAAGTGAATTTCTGTGGAGGAAGACTGTTAATATATATGGAATTTAAAAGGCTTTGCCGTTATTCCATTTATATTATCGGTTGGATATGGAAGTTTATATCGATTATATATATCGATTTGTTTTCCATGAAAATTCCATTGTTAATGGAATGAGATTTTGGGTTTATCGTGAGCTGTGTTTTAAATGACATTAGTTCTTTAACCCAGTTAAAGATAAGATTAATTTCTTAACATTGAATAATCATTAAGTAATGATTTTTGGAAATTAAAACTGAATTAGAGTTTAATGAATCTTCAAATAGATTGAAAGGTGAATTTGATAACTAGAATTATCAAATTCAAGAAATGATCGAGAATGGAGTATCACCAGTTTTGCTCCAGGCGATAGTTAAATCTTTAATTAGATTTGAACGCGAAATGGTAATTGAATTTACCGATAACACCGTGATGTTAGAAATGAAGTATTACTAGTTTTGCTTCATGGGATGAATAGGTTGGGATTGGGAAATTAAACAAATGATTACTTCGGTAAGGTTCGCTAATCCCGACTAGTTTGGATAAACCATAATTTGGTTTGAATTGAAATCCAAAAGACGATTAAAAAATAAATTTAAAATTTATCTTTGATAAAATTAATGGGAACCTTTCCCAAAGTATAAGAATATTTGAATAAAGGAATATTATGGATTGGAATGAGGCGTATGTTGTGTTTTTATAGCACTTGTTTATTATATACGCGAGTTATTCAGGAAGACCGGGTTTATTCCATTCTGAATAACTGATTCGACGATGTGTCAAGGATGAAGACGGTGGTTGAAGACCAGATGTGTTAATCCCAAAAATTCATACGCACATTAGGTAAAGGAAACAAGGAGGATATCGAACCCAAGGACGGTCAAGTCAACCACTACGTCCGAAGATAACAATATAACATATTATGAGAAGTGCGACCGGATAAGGATAAAGGTCGCATATCCTAAGAACCGCTCAAACACCAAAACAAGGCAAGTCGCCCATTCAACATAAGTGGGAGCGACCTCGTAACAAAGGCAGCACGAAGACGAGCACCCTTGGACCGAGAAAGACGGTTGCACAAGGGGTGGGAGAGGCTCGACTCCAAACCCGCATCCCGCTCTTACAAAATCTCTTGAAGCCCTCATGGGATGCTCGCTTACATGGACCCGCTCAGCTATTTAAGATACCCGATCCAGCGAGTCGCCCGCACATGATATCTGGATACAGCCACGGACAGCTGGCTACAGCTAGTCGGTGGCATGGTCGTAATCAGCAAAATGGACGGTCCACAGCCTGGATAAAGGAATTCCAGGTTGTTTACAAAGGGGAGTTCAACTATAAATAGAGGAGGGCTACCAACGTAAAGGGGATCGACTTCTAAAAAATGAGGAGGTGCTGCTGAACTCCTCAATCACAAATTCAGCCATGGCGACAAACACAATCTGAGGAAGAAGGAGAACGAAGATAGCCTTCTTCTCAATCACTAATCCATCCTCTCTCTTCTTAAACTCTGCTATTCTCTTGTATGATTCCTTAACTTGAAATACATAGACGAGGTATATTGAGTGAATATCGAAATGTATGAAAGGAGAGAGAGTTGATGTATTCTGTAATCCTCATTATAAGATAGAAATGACCTTCATAGTGGACGTAGGCCTCATTAATGGCTGAACCACTCTAAATCTCGTCTCTACTTTACTTTTTCGCATTTCTTCACTTTTTATTGCTAATTAAACATGGCTCCATTTATTTCTTACCGAGTTGGTGAAGTACAGTTTAGTACCTTGGGTGTTTAGACCATTTTTGGTGTAAACATTTTGGCGCCCACCGTGGGGCCGTGTTCGTAAATTCCTTTTTGCAGTTCAGCAATTCAAAGATCAAAAAATTGTTTTCTCCTCTGAAATCATGGTTGGATCGAAGAAAAGCGGAAAATATATTAAAGCCGCTATGGTCAATGAGGATGGTAATGCTGACGAAGCTACACCTCAAATCTTGAATCGAGGGGCTGAGGAAATCCCTGGGCCATCTATAACACGAGATGAATTGAATGTAGTTGTAACCAGCTTGAACGAGAAAATGGATAATACAGCGAAGATTATCATGGAAAGGTTTGATGCCCTAACCAATGGTCAAACCAATTTGTTGCCGCCAAACACTATGGCCGATGCTGACGAAAAAGAGGACTCATCAGCCTCAGACCCTGAACGACTTCACAGCTCAGTGAGTGATAGGGGAGAGGCCGGCGTTGAGAATCCTAAGGTTAGTTCTCCACAGCTCAAAGAAGAACGTTGTAACAACCCGAAATTTGGGGCCAATTTGAAAATTTCATTTTAGAGATTTTAAGGGTGTTTAAATATTTGGAATAAATTATTTTAATTAAAAACGACTAGAAAGTTGTTTTAATTGAATTTGATATGCATATATTTAATTTAATTATAAAAGGGATTAGAAATAGCACGGTAGTTCGAAAAGTCAAATCTGAACTTTGACTGATTGTACATGATGCAGGATAAATCGGATTTTGGTGAAACGAAAAATATTAGAATCTATTAAAAAATATCTTTCCAACGGATCCGAAAAAACGAAATTTCATAGCGGGAATTAAAAGTTATGGCCGGTTGAAATTTCAGAATAGTCGTTGTAGAATTTCTGTATATATTTTAACATTAAACATAGCCATTTTTCAAACGACCTCTGTTTTCGACGAAACCACTTTTGTTGGATTCAGAATGTCAAATTATTGATAAGTTTAAATTTTCATAATTTTTAGAATAAATTTGTGACTGTGGCAAAAAGATGTCAGTTTGGTCAATTTCGGTCAATTTTAATCGACTTGAAAAAGGCCATTTTTCAAACAGTCACAGAATTCGATAAAATTAATTTTGTTAGGGCCGTATCATCATCACGAAGCCAAAAAAATATTTTTTCTGGATTTTTCTGAGCTCGTATGTGACCCCGGTGGATTAAAGAGTACGTTCGAATTAGTATTGGAAAGATTTATTTTAAAAATAAAAGAAACATGCTGTAAACTTCAGAATTGGACTTCGACACTAGTGCCATTGCGTTCAGAAGACATCAAAACCTATTGTTTGATAGTCGTTGGGCTCCGTTTGGAGATCAGATGGAAAAACCCTAATTTCTAGAATTAATTAAATTTAAAAAAAAAGAAAATATCCCAGAAAACAAGTATAAATACGTGTGTACAAGACCTTTCTTCCCCGATGTTTCACGCCACCGAACCCATTCCCTTCAGAATTTCTTCCTGAGATTTCTCCCTCCTCACTCAATTTCAGAACACGCCGTAGTAGAAGTTTTCGAAGAGTTTCTCGTGCTCTTCGATTCCATACCAAATTCAGCACCCCCCGTACCCTGTAGCTGCCGCACTAGCACCCCGAAGTCGCTGCCGTTCGGCCTCCACCAACCCCTCCACGGCGAACCGCACCTCCCCCCTTTCCAGGCGCCGATCCCTCTCTCCAAGCCCTACAACCTCCAACAAACCGTTCTGCAAACCGTTGCCTATATCTCCTGAAAATCCAAATCAAAGTTTTGAAAAAAAACTGAAAATAAAGGTATTAAATACATTTCAGATTTTGCCACACTTTTGTCTGTGGCAACTGCAGTTGTTAAAAAGTAAATTGTTAATTATGAATTGATAATTAATTCATACGAACTCCAAACTGAAAAATTTCAGACCCGCGTGAATCGTGACAGCAAATACTTCGACTTAGAACTGATTGGGAAAATTTCTGAATTTATTTGGATTTTTAATTCTGCTTAAAGCAAGGTGAGTATTCTGATTTAATTAATTAATTTTAATCTAGTCATTTCGTTTACTTATAAATCATGCTGCGTATGTTATTGGTTCTGATCTGTGAGGTTGCGATGGATTATTGATTTGTTTGAGTGTTATATGGTTACCTTAGTCATTGATTTATTTAGATCTGAAATCACATTTGGATTATCTACATGTATTCCAATTCAAACCATTCTAGTTTGAATTCAAACTATGCTCCTCCCCTCTAGATTCATTTCCTGTTATTTAGATCTGCAATTTTTTATGCAATTAAAAGACATGAAATTTATATTATGAATAAAATTATATTTTATATGTAATTATAGAACAAGATTTTGGCGATGTGAATAAAATTACATTTTATATGTAATTAGAGAACAAGATTTTGGCGATGTGAATAAAATTACATTTTATATGTAATTATAGAACAAGATTTTGCAATGTAATTATAATTACATTTTTATATATGTAATTATAGAATAAGAATTTACAAAAAAAAAAAAAAATCATTTTTTTACATGTAAATAAAAAGTAGAAATTTGCTTTGTAATGAAATTTACATTTTTACATGTAAATAAAAAATAGAAATTTGCATTGTAATGAAACTTACATTTTTACATGTAAATAAAAAGTAGAAATTTGCATTGTAATGAAATTTACATGTAAATAAAAAGTAGAAATTTTCATTGTAATGAAATTTACATTTTTACATGTAAATAAAAAGTAGAAATTTGCATTGTAATGAAATTTACATTTTTACATGTAAATAAAAAGTAGAAATTTGCATTGTAATGAAATTTACATGTAAATAAAAAGTAGAAATTTTCATTGTAATGAAATTTACATTGTTACATGTAAATAAAAAGTAGAAATTTGCATTGTAATGAAATTTACATTTTTACATGTAAATAAAAACTAGAAATTGCATTGTAATTAAATTTACATTTTTATATGTAAATTTAGAATAGGATTTACACTGCATGAAACACCCCACCTCCGTTAAGGTCACTCACAAAGGGAATGCCTTAATTTTGGTGGAGGTTTATAAGTAAAAGACACAGATAAAACACAAGACAGATATAAACACATATAGATAAGCAGCGGAAAAACCAACAGACTTTTATTATCATAAATACGTGTTTATACAGAACATTTCCAACATTGTCTCAAAACAAACTTCCAATTATTGCAACCATAATACGGTCTTGATTTCAAAAGTTAAAGAAGCATGAAACATAAATAAAGCTGCATAATCCCCATAAACGATACCCAAAGTCATGGTCCAAATGAAAGAAATCCAAGCAATACATTCTCTCTCTTTAAGCTGGATGAAAAACTGACTAAGCTGCGGTGTTTCCTCCCTGTGGACCGGGGGGAGGGGGGGGGGGGACGGAAGAAAAGAAGACGAAAGGAAAATTGGTCAGACATAAGTCTGGTAAGTCTAGCTATATTCCTAGAATGTTAATAATAAAAAGATCATGACTTGCATAAAGTGAGAACAGGACGATATCAGGATAATAGACTATCCTAGAACTAGATAAGGTGTCCTAAAACGAACATCCCTTCGCACCCTATTTTAAATCTCTATCTCTGCACCTACTAATTCTTATACCAATAGGCACCCCGTGATTGGGGTGAAGTGATCCCTTTCTCTTTCTTTAAAAGATCGGCTCTTACTCGTATATTCACACGTGTCCTACGGCCCTATGTGGTAGATACCTATGCTGGTCCCACCATGGGGTGTATCAAGTCCCATGGTGGCGGCCCCGACACAATTCTAGCAAGCATAGGGTATACTACTGATGCTCCAGTGCCCTGACTTGTCTGCTCCAGAGTGTGTGCACACCCGCACTCTGTTAGAACCCACACTGTGCACCAACCGCCGTCGCTTTTGACCGCTTACAATCAACCCAGTAATCGTGCCCCATCCTTCCTAGTTCAGGGTACCATGATACCTAATTGGGTTACTGCTGAAACGGGTCCCCGGTACTAGGTTTTCTAGTCAAACATGTTAAGTGGTCAAGTGTCTGAATGAACCTAGCCCCCACCCATCCAAATTATTTAACATGTTGAATTTGGTTAAGTATTTATTAAATTGACTTAACCCTATCAGTCCTAACTAAGCTCTAATTGTCTTATTAGAGCACCAACCTCTCAGATTAGACAGATATTGTTGTGGCTGCCTGTATGCTGTTTGGGTCCGGGCAGTCTTACGCCACAACTCAGTTTAACCTCGGGTCTTTATTGGGCCCCATGCCTTTACCTCTCACATTGGATAGCTATTGTTGTGACAACTCAATCCAACCTCGGGTTAAGCGCGTTCGTATTTTCTAATTTACATTTTAATTATGTAAATTATTCAAATTCAAATTACTGTCACATTCGTTTCCAAATAATCTCATTAATTAAGGTAATTAATGCCTTTTTGTGCCATAAATCACTTATGTGATTAATGACCAATTTATGGCAAGTTTCCCTAAAATTATCATTTTAACCCAACGTTACCCCGTCCAGTATTAGGCTAACCATCTCAGCCTAATTTACGTTCGCATGATTTTTGGTGTAAAGTATTAGGCTAAAAACTTAGCCTAATTTAATATACGAAAATTGGCAAAAATTAGCATAAACATGACAAGGGTATAACTTTGGTATTGATGGCATAATAATATGAACATAATAGGGTGTACTTGCAAAATAACTAACATGAACATTTTAGGGGTGAACTTGCAAAATAATTAACATGAACATTATAATGTCATAGGTACAAACTTGCAAAAAGACTGACATAAACATTATAATGTCATAGGTATGAACTTGCACTTATAGGCTAACTCAACATATAAGTGTTTTTTTAACATAGGCCATATTAACAACATACATGAGAATTAGCAATATGAACTAATCCATATACAAATGTTAATTTGCAACATAGGCAAATCAACATACCTATATGTGAGTTAGCAACATAGGCTAATCAGCATACACATGTGTTAATTAGTAACATAGATTTAAACATACTTGCAAATTAATCCCAACATATGATAAGTGTGAACATGGCATAAGTTTTGCATAAATATGAACGTATAGATTTGACAATTGGTCGCATAACTTCACTACATAAACTTGCATAATAAACTACACAATTCTCATAAGATGTTACAATCCAAGTCCATGCTTATACAAATAATCTAATCCAATAATCCCAAATTTAACGTGATGATAGAATCAAGTCACTGGCATAGATTAATATTATAAAACATAATAAACATCATACTTAATAATTCTCAATTCAACATGATAATAGAATCAAATCACAAACGTATATTAATAACATAACGAGTATCGTACTATTATCATTTCATCGCAACACATGATATTCATATTAATTCGCATTCTAAAAATGTAGCTAAACTTACAATCGTAGACGGTCTTGTTTTCTGAGTTCTGAAATTCTGAATTTGCAAAGCTTTCCTTTGGGAAGATGTTGCTTTGATTCTAATTTGTTGTTGCTTTTTAATCTTTTAGTTTGTATTCGCTATGTTGTTCATCTCTTTCAAGTGGAGGCTCCCTCTAGTTCTCAGCAGACAACATGGTGGCTCCAATTCTTATTTTTTTTGTGAATTTTTAGTTTGAGACCATGGTTTTTTTTATAGAGTTGCAAGTTAATTTGAGCCGTCGATGAAGCTAGGGTTAACCAGAGCCGTCCGTTGTAAAGAGAAGCCAGTTATGTTCACCATTTCTTTCTTAATGTACATTTACTATTATTTGTCAATCCATGTAAATACGTACGCATTAGATATATCTCCCCTTTACACATTTATTATTATTTTTGCATGCACATTAGATACATCTCCCCTTTACACATTTATTATTATTCTTGTATGCACATTAGATACATCTCCCCTTTACACATTTATTTTTGTATGCACATTAGATACATATCCCCTTTACACATTAATTTTTTTGTATTAGCAACTTTAGTGTTAACAGAAATACGGGGTGTTACATTCTCCCATCCTTAAAGGATTTCGTCCTCGAAATCTCCAAGTCTAGGAGAACATATATCCTACCATCCAAGTGTCTATCTACTCAATCACCAAACACGAGCGTCCATTGTCCTTAGAAGACTTATAATGCTTCATGATCATATACATCGTGTGTGTACATGTCCTTATCTAACGCAAAAATCTGGCGGTCTACTGATTCAGTTGACCTCCATAATGAAAATTATGTAAGTGTCATGAATCCATTATGTATGCAAACTTTTTCCTATTCATAATTCTACATGAGTGCGCAATCATTCAAACAAATGCGGCATCCATATGACAACATATTATGCTTCAACCATATACAAACATAAACACATATATGCATATGCAATATGAAGTGACTGAGCCGATCTAAAACCATAGATTGTGTGTGTATATGCATCCACGAGCAACCACTAGCAAACATTTGCAACCACTTGCAACCATCATCCATGACATGTTTCAATTACATGTTTACATCCAATGGGGTTTCCACCTAAGGATAAAAGGGTAAGTTCGGGGAGATATACCTAAAAAGATAGATACTAACATAACTTTAAGGAAAAAGAGAGATCAAAGATGTACCCGAAAAAAGAAAAGGGTAGGCTGCGCGTATTCTATCCTCAGTTTCCCAAGTCGCGTCTTCCTCGGCGTCGCTTCACTGAACTTTGACGAGTTTGACTTCGCGGTTGCGTTGGTTTTTCACTTTAGTTCCTAAGATGCGAGTTGGAACTTTCCTCACCGTTGCTTCGTGTTCTACTTCAGCTTCTTCTAGAATGTTTGGATCTACCACTTTCGCTAACTCATGTAGATACTTCCGGAGATGAGAAGCATGAAAGACGTTGTGAACTCCGGCCAGTCTCTCGGGTAACTCTAACCTGTAGGCCATCTTCCAAATTTTCTCGATGATAGGAAACGACCCTACAAATCTTGGTGCTAGCTTCCCTGTGGATCCAAAGCGAATGACGTTCCTTAAAGGAGATACCTTAAGGAAAACCATGTCCCCAACCTCAAATTCAAGATCGGTTCTTCTCTTGTCTGCGTAGGATTTTTGTCTGTCTTGGGCTGTCTTCATTCTTCTCGTTATTAAGTCTACTTTCTCTAAAGTCTCTCGGATCATATCCGGTCCAAGTATGAGCTTGTCAGTAGACTCCCACCAACAAGTGGGCGATCGGCATGGTCTTCCATATAAAGCTTCGAAGGGCGCCATTCCGATGGTGGCTTGGTAGCTGTTGTTGTAGGCAAATTCCACCAAAGGAAGATGGTCCTCCCAAGTCCCTCCAAAGTCAAGGACGCAAAGTCTCAAAAGGTCTTCCAAAATCATGTTCACCGTTTCCGTCTGACCATCGGTTTGGGGGTGATAGGCCGTGCTTAAACATAACCGTGTGCCCACAGTTTCTTGCAGACTCCGCCAAAACTCGCTTGTAAAGATAGGATCTCTATCGCTAATAATGCTGGAAGGTATTCCATGGAGTCGAACTATCTCCTTAAGATAAAGAGATGCTAGAGACGAGGCAGTCCTTCTACTCTTGACAGGTAAAAAGTGGGCGCTTTTAGTAAGCCTATCCACTATTATCGAAATGCTAGTGTTGCCTCTTCTAGCCCTAGACAGCCCATCAGTGAAGTCCATTGAAATGCTATCCCACTTCCACTGTGGGACCTCTAGAGGATGGAGCAGACCGCCAGGCTTCTTCTGCTCCGCCTTGACTTGTTGGCAAATCATGCACTTAGAAACAAAATCTGCCACGTCCTTCTTCATGCCACTCCAAAAGAAATCTCTCTTTAAGTCCTTGTACATTTTGTCCCCGCCTGGATGTATTGTCATCTTGGAATGATGTGCCTCCTCAAGAACTTTCTTCACCAACTCCTTTGCTTGTGGGATACATAGTCTTCCATCCCGTCTTAACCACCCTTTGTCGTCGATGGTGTATCTATCGAGGTGACTAGAAGTCTCACCCCTGACGAGCTTATCAACCACTTCTACAAGCTGAGGGTCTTCTCGTTGTGCGGTCCCTATTGAGTCTAAGAGAGTGGTCTGCACTTCTAGCGATGCTAACAGACCGGGTACAAAATCAGAGGAGGGCCTAAAGTCAAAACTGGCTATAAACTCTAGGCTTCGCCTTTCAACAAATAGCGGGCTCAACGTTAGCTTCTTTCTACTCAAGGCATCTGCGACTACGTTGCCTTTGCCAGGAGTGTAGGAAATCTCGAAATCATACGAGGCAAGAAACTCCATCCACCT
Organism: Allium sativum; assembly: GCA_030737875.1. Taxonomy (NCBI): domain Eukaryota; kingdom Viridiplantae; phylum Streptophyta; class Magnoliopsida; order Asparagales; family Amaryllidaceae; genus Allium; species Allium sativum. The sequence continues at coordinate 332,052,720 of CM060926.1, forward strand.
TTGTTGCCTTAAGTTAAGGTCCTTCTGCGAGAAGAGATACTTCAAAGATTTACGGTCATTATACAGTTCAAATTTCTCACTTAGGAGACAGTGGCGCCAAGACTTAAGCGTAAAGATGATGGCGGCCAACTCAAGGTCGTGGGTTGGGTAGTTCCTTTCATGAACTTTTAACTGTCTTCCGCCATAAGCTACTACCCTTCCTTCTTGCATTAGGACAACGCCTAGTCCTGTCCCGCATGCATCCGTATATACTGTAAACATTTTGCTTCCATCCGACAAGGTCAGAACTGGGCTGTTGTAAGAGCCCTTTTTAAGCGTTGGAAAGCAAACTCGCAATCCAAATCCCAGGAGAAAACTAGATTCTTCTTTGTTAGCCTTGTAAGAGGAGCTGAGATTTTTGCAAAATCTATGATGAACTTCCGATAAAAGCCTGCAAGTTCGAGGAAGCTTCGGACCTCGGTTGCATTCCTTGGTGCCTTCCAATCTTGCGCCGCTACTACTTTTGCGAGGTCTACAGCTAACCCCTCTTTGGACACTATATGCCCAAGAAATCTCACTTCTTCTCTCCAAAAGTGGCACTTGGAGAATTTAGCTTTTAACTGATGTGTTCTAAGAGTCTCCATGATTGCCTTTAGGTGCTGAGCATGCTCTTCCTCATTTTTTTGAGAAGATCAAAATATCATCTACGAAGACCACCACGAATTTATTGAGGAAATCTCTGAACACCCTACTCATTAGGTCCACGAAGTAAGCGGGTGCGTTTGTCAAGCCAAAAGGCATGACAAGCCACTCAAAGAATCCGTCTGGGGTTCTGAAAGCTGTATTGTCGATGCTATCATCAGCTACCCTTTGTTGATGAAATCCGGTCGCCAAATCAAGTTGGGAGAAAACCGACGCTCCTACAAGCTGGTCAAACAAATCGTCAATTCTGGGGAGAGGGTGCCAATTCTGTTTAGTCAGCTTCTTTAGCTCCCTATAGTCAACACATAGACGGAGTGAACCATCCGCCTTTGTAGAGAACACCACTGGAGCGCCCCATTCTGAAATGCTCCGCCTAATGAACCCCTTTTCTAAAAGCTCTTTAATCTGCTTACTGAGCTCTTTCCTTTCCCTAGGAGCCATGTGCCTAACAGGCAAAGCAACGGGCTTCGCATTGTCAACAAGATAGTTGCGGAAGTCTATTTCCCGTTTCGGAGGTAAGCCCTTCACCTCATCAAAGACATCCGAATATTCTCGGACCACCTTAACTGACTGCAAATTCTCAACAGAAGCGTTAAGCGATTCAAGATAACTAAGCATAACCATATTCGAGGGATTACAAGTAATTTCCAGAGTGTTACCGAGTTGGGTTAAAAGCCTAACCACTCTTTTCTGACAATCAAGGATGGCACCATTATTGGATAGCCAGTCCATGCCCAATATCAATCCATACCCTGAGAAGCCCAAAACAAAGGTACTACATCTAAATTCTACACTTAGAATAGAGATTTTCAAATTCATACAGATCATTGACAAATAAGCTGGGCCTCCAATTGGATTGGAGACAACGAAGGGATCCTCTACCATACAAGTTTCTAGGTGCAGAGATTCTACTAAAGCAGATGAAATAAAGGAGTGTGATGCACCAGAATCAAATAAAGTGCGAACTGGGTGAACATAAAGATAAACTACACTTTCTACAGAAGTATTTCTACCTCGCTGTTGCAGAGGAGTTGCCTCTAGTGCATGAACTTTTCCACCCGAAGTGGATGCAGCTTTCTGCGCCTGCCCTCGCCTCTTAGGGAAGTCCTTAGCTATGTGTCCTGTTTCTCCACAATGAAAGCAACCACCATTCATGTTTTCCTTCTTCTTCCTGCAGTCTTTCACAACATTTCCAACCACACCACATAAATTACACTTTCTTGTTTCGCGAGCTTTGTTGTTTTTCCCGCCCTTCTTAAAGTCTGTTTTCTTAGGCTGTAAAGCTTCTTTCTTTCCTTGAGACCCTTCTGCCTTTGTCTCCTTCTTGCCTTTATCCTTCTCATGTAGTAACGCCATCTGTACCAACCTTTCATATGTAGCTCCCATAGGTATATGGGTCATGGCCAGGCTATGAAGCGGCTCATTCAGTCCCTTGACAAAGCGGAGAGCCTTCTTGTGTTGGGTGTTGACTAGGTCCAGTCCGAACCTAGCCAACTGATCAAACTGGTTGACATACTCTTTGACGGTCATACTCCCTTGCTTAAGGGATAGGAACCTCTCCATTTGAAGACTTCTGTCAGCTTCTGAAAGGAACTTCAGCTCAAATCTAAATCTGAAATCTTCCCACGTTTCTACTGGTCTTTCCGCACTGGTGACTTCCCACCAGTAGGAAGCCTCTCCTTTGAGCAACCACACTGCCAGTCTTACCTTCTGCCTGTCTTCTACCTCGAAGATAACGAAAAGATCTTCGGTCTCTTTCAGCCAGTTCCTAGCTGCTACGAAGGATTCGGTTCCATGAAAGTCTTTCCCACCCATAGCTTTAAAATCTCTACAAGTCTTGGCAAAAGCATTTCCTCTCGGAGGAGGAGGGGGGGAATTTTAGCAACTGGGGGAGGAGGAGGAGGAATTGCTGCAGCTAGGGGAGGAAGATTCGCTGGGCCCGCCTCATTGGCCCTAGCTTCCAAGTACCTTCTAAACCATCCAGGTACAGTCACACCTTCTGGAAGGTTAAATTCTCCCGACATGCTGAAGCGAAAAAGGAACGATTCAAAACGAAGGATTCACATGGCTTTGGGGGATTATGCCTTTCTAAAATGATAAAACAATTCTATTTCTTGAAAAATGCTTCTTTAAATTTTAATTTGAATATAGTTTCAAAAACTTTTTATCTGGTCTGGTAAACCTATGCTCTGATACCAAGTGAAACACCCCACCTCCGTTAAGGTCACCCACAAAGGGAATGCCTTAATTTTGGTGGAGGTTTATAAGTAAAAGACACAGATAAAACACAAGACAGATATAAACACATATAAATAAGCAACGGAAAAACCAACAGACTTTTATTATCATAAATACGTGTTTATACAGAACATTTCCAACATTGTCTCAAAACAAACTTCCAATTATTACAACCATAATACGGTCTTGATTTTAAAAGTTAAAGAAGCATGAAACATAAACAAAGCTGCATAATCCCCATAAATGATATCCAAAGCCATGGTCCAAATGAAAGAAATCCAAGCAATACATTCTCTCTCTTCAAGCTGGATAAAAAACTGACTAAGCTGCGGTGTTTCCTCCCTGTGGACCTGGGGGGGAGGGGGGAACGGAAGAAAAGAAGACGAAAGGAAAATGGGTCAGACATAAGTCGTGTAAGTCTAGCTATATTCCTAGAATGTTAATAACAAAAAGATCATGACTTGCATAAAGTGAGAACAGGACGATATCGGGATAATAGACTATTCTAGAACTAGATAAGGTGTCCTAAAACGAACATCCCTTCGCACCCTATTTTAAATCTCTATCTCTGCACCTACTAATTCTTATACCAACAGGAACCCCGTGATTGGGGTGAAGTGATCCCTTTCTCTTTCTTTAAAAATCGTCTCCTACTCGTATATTCACATGTGTCCTACGACCCTATATGGTAGACACCTATGCTGGTCCCACCATGGGGTGTATCAAGTCCCATGGTGGCGGCCCCGACACAATTCTAGCATGCATAGGGTATACTACTGATGCTCCAGTGCCCTGACTTGTCTGCTCCAGAGTGTGTGCACGCCCAACTCTGTTAGAACCCACACTGTGCACCAACCGCCGTCACTTTTGACCGCTTACAATCAGCCCAGTAATCGTGCCCCACCCTGCCTAATTCAGGGTACCATGATACCTAATTGGGTTACTATTGAAACGGGTCCCCGTTACTAGGTTTTCTAGTCAAACATGTTAAGTGGTTAAGTGTCTGAATGAACCTAACCCCCACCCATCCAAATTATTTAACATGTTGAATTTGGTTAAGTATTTATTAAATTGACTTAACCCTATCAGTCCTAACTCAGCTCTAATTGTCTTATTTGAGCACCAACCTCTCAGATTAGACAGATATTGTTGTGGCTGCCTATATGCCGGTTGGGTCCGGGCAGTCTTACGCCACAACTTAGTTTAACCTCTCATATTGGATAGTTATTGGGCCCCATGTCTTAACCTCTCACATTGGATAGTTATTGGACAGCCGGGCGGGTCCGGGCAGGTTTACGTCACAACTCAATCCAACCTTGGGTTAAGCGCGTTCGTATTTTCTAATTTACATTTTAATTATGTAAATTATTCAAATTCAAATTACTGTCACATTCATTTCCAATTAATCTCATTAATTAAGGTAATTAGTGCCTTTTTATGCCATAAATCACTTATGTGATTAATAACCAATTTGTGGCAAGTTTTCCTAAAATTATCATTTCAACCCAACGTTGCCCCGTCCAATATTAGGCTAACCATCTCAGCCTAATTTACGTTCGTATGATTTTTGGTGTAAAGTATTAGGCTAAAAACTTAGCCTAATTTAATATACGCAAATTGGCATAAATTAGCATAAACATGACAAGGGTATAACTTTGGTATTGATGGCATAATCAATATGAACATAATATGGTGTACTTGCAAAATTACTAACATGAACATTTTAGGGGTGAACTTGCAAAATAACTAACATGAACATTATAATGTCATAGGTACAAACTTGCAAAAAGACTAACATAAACATTATAATGTCATAGGTATGAACTTGCACTTATAAGCTAACTCAACATATATGTGTTTTTTTAACATAGGCCATATTAACAACATACATGAGAGTTAGCAATATGAACTAATCCATATACATATATTAATTTGCAACATAGGCAAATCAACATATGTATATGTGAGTTAGCAACATAGGCTAATCAGGATACACATGTGTTAATTAGTAACATAGATTTAAACATACTTGCAAATTAATCCCAACATATGATAAGTGAACATGGCATAAGTTTTGCATAAATATGAACATATAGATTTGACAATTGGTCGCATAACTTCACTATATAAACTTGCATAATAAACTACACAATTCTCATAAGATGTTACAATCCAAGTCCATGCTTATATAAATAATCTAATCCAATAATCCCAAATTTAACATGATGATAGAATCAAGTCACTGGCATAGATTAATATTATAAAACATAATAAACATCATACTTAATAATTCTCAATTCAACATGATAATAGAATCAAATCACAAATGTATATTAATAACATAACGAGTATCGTACTATTATCATTTCATCGCAACACATGATATTCATATTAATTCGCATTCTAAAAATGTAGCTAAACTTACAATCGTAGACGGTCTTGTTTTCTGAGTTGTGAAATTCTGAATTTGCAAAGCTTTCCTTTGGGAAGATGTTGCTTTGATTCTAATTTGTTGTTTCTTTTTAATCTTTTAGTTTGTATTCCTACGTTGTTCGTCTCTTTCAAGTGGAGGCTCCCTCTAGTTCTCACCAGACAGCATGGTGGTTCCAATTCTTATTTTTTTTTTTGTGAATTTTTAGTTTGAGACCTAGGGTCTTTTTTTAGAGTTGCAAGTTAATTTGAGCCGTCGATGAAGCTAGGGTTAACCAGAGCCGTCCGTTGTAAAGAGAAGCCAGTTATGTTCACCATTTCTTTCTTAATGTATATTTACTATTATTTGTCAATCCATATAAATACGTACGCATTAGATATATCTCCCCTTTACACATTTATTATTATTTTTGTATGCACATTAGATACATCTCCCCTTTACACATTTATTATTATTCTTGTACGCACATTAGATACATCTCCCCTTTACACATTTATTTTTGTATGCACATTAGATACATCTCCCCTTTACACATTTATTTTTTTGTATTAGCAACTTTAGTGTTAATAGAAATACGGGGTGTTACACTGCAAATATAAGTTACAATTTTATTATGTAATTAAGATGAGAATTTACATTGAAATTAAAAACACATTTTATATGTAGATTAAGAAAGAGGATTTACATTGCAATTGTAGATTACATTTTTTATTTATGAAATTAAAGAGAAGAATTTACATGGTAGGTTAAATGTCACTTTTTATATGTAAACTAAGAATGAGAATTTCTATGGAAAATAAAATTTCAATTTTAAATGAAATTAAAGGTAGGATTTTACCTTGTAAATTAAAAGACAAAATTTGACATGTAATGAAAAAGGGAAATTTTACAATGCAATTGAAAGATAGGAATTTTACATTATAATTTTTAATGTAATTAAAGAGGAGATTTTACAGCATAATTTAAGGATTAGGAAGGAAAAATAAAATTTTACATTGGAATAGAATTTATCTTTTTAATTAAAGAATAAAAGGTAGAAGGAAATGTTGAATTATAATTTACACCTTTTATGTAAACAGAGGAATGGAAGAAAGGAAAAAAATGAAAGTAGACGTTGTAATAGAATTCTTATGTAAAATAAAAGTAAAAAGGTTTTTATATATATATTTATATATAAATATAATTAAAATTAATCGAATCGAGCGCGGTAGTTCGCGTTTTGAAATCGTACCTTTAAACGACTATACCATGAGATCCGACCGTCGGATTTTCCCAAAACCGAAGCCGTTAGGAGCGTCTTGGGAAGGTCTTTCCAACGATATATACTAAGCTAAAATCCAATTGTTAGATCTTGAGAAATGTGAAAATCAAAATTTGTTGAAAACAGCGTCAGGGTCGCCCATTGACCTGAGGCATCGTTAAATAAAATTTAATTATTTTAAATAATTAAAATAATATTAACGATAAGGAAGGATTTTCAATATATACACATATACGAGAATTATTAGGAAATCCCGAGTTACTCTCATTCCAAATAATCAAACGACGTTAAGAATCGAAGTATGAAGATGGCGTATGAAGACCGTAAATCTTCCCTCGGATGGACAACGATCAAGACAATGAATTGACTTGCTCCCAATTCAAGGGTCGGGGTAATTGCCAAAACATACATGTTGATTTCATGGGTATGCGGGTATCTCCTTTCCATACTGAACTCATGGGACGAGGTATCTCCAGTTTCGTTTAGACCCAGAATGGGCTTATAAATGGAATGTGTGTCCGACATTGTACTCCTTTATATCATATTTAATAATTTTCTGCTGAGTGTATGAATGATTGGTGGTAGAGAATTCATTCTCTTGCTTAACACCCTTTCATATATTTTGGCAAAGAATTGGTAGTGTGATATGGAGTGACAGTGTGGCATACTAAGATTAAATGATCAAGGTTTCTTGTTGAAAAGCAGAACCTTGTGGTGACGATCAAAGCCCAGCTTGAATAAGCATAGCTTTGTGTATTAAGTAGTTTCACGAGCCTCACAACCCGGTGGAGTCTAAAACGGAAGAAGGGAATGCAGGGAGAGCAGCACGTTTCTTTCTAGCTAGAAGTAGTGTCGGTGCTTAAACTGGCTGATGTTTTACTAATGTGGATGATGGAATGAGGCGCCTCAGATGATAGGTCCTATAAGATCGGGAAACGTGTGTTCAGGAATAACTAATCCACGAAGCTGTATGTGTGGACCGACCCTGCAGCTTTCCAAGGGTTCACTACGGGTGATCCTGAGACATTAGCTAGAGTGTCTCGAATCGGTAAGGAGCTCCTCCCTATCCTTGACTCATGATGGAAACCAAATTCCAAATACGACCCTACGAATTTGATTGTATTACTAGTATGGAGGCATAATAGTATATGGTAGCTATGCTTCCTAGGATTGATACATTTATTTTGAATGTTTTTTTATATACACTAATGATAATCGTAGATTCGTATTTATCGTATTTAGCATGTTTAATCACCATAAGGTAAAATTCTATCCTCTGGTGTGTGTTGCATTGTGTGATGGGACTTGAGTCTTATGGTGATTCCATTTTTCCAAAAAGCATTGCGTGTTTTACGTTTTACTTATTTATTTGTTCAATCACCTTAAATTATGCATGACAATCCATTGGAATAAACCCGTTCCATGTTAGCGGCGTGGTCTTTGGATTTGCCTTATTACTAGTTGTTAAATTAGTTAAGAATTCTCACACCAGTCCCATGACTGACTCGAAGTTTGTTTTTCACCTTTGCAAACTCGGGTGCCCTCTTTTCCACACGGGCAGCCAAGTAACAGGTTTGGCTTTCTTTGGAGTTGCTGTCTTTGGACCTTTCTTGGTGTTGCTTATTTGGAAGTGCTTATTTTGGACCACGAAGACTATCTATCATTTATCTTTTATTTGCGATTTATCTTTAGAACTTGAGACATCCAAAATTATTTTATTTCCTGTTGATCTATTTTGAAGTTGAAACTTATTTCCTTTTTGCTAAAACCTGATGTAATAATGTAGAACTCTGTGACTATGGGATTCTGTGTTTGATGACATTCATATTCCGCTCCTACGATGTTGTTATTCTATAGTTTTCCTTTAATATGTTGTATCTGTGATATCTATTGTTATATTTATGTTGTATTCCAAATGATTATTCCTTACTTTCATCCCGTGGAAGTTTGGGTTCATCACAGTTGGTATCAGAGCTTTGGTTAAACATAGCTTTGGAATATAACATAATTATAATAATCCGTTTACATAGAATCACAATATCCTATGGCGAACATTTCACGAGAATACATAATAGTCAGTCATTTTATCGCCATCCTTTTTTCCATCCTTTTATCTTTATCATTCCTTAAAAATCACCATTACAGTTGTTCTGACTCTTTCCTTGATCGTACATAACTAACTAAAAATGAGTACAGCTGCCGCTAGAGCCGCTAGAGCAAGAGCAAGGAGGAAGAATGTTGCTGAAACTGAGGAGCCCACAGCTCGACAGCCGCCACCACCACCACCACCACAACCCTTTGACTTGGATAAGGTAGCGAAGAAGTTCAAAAACTTAGGTGGAGTTCCATTCTCTGGTACGGAGACCGTGACACAGGCACAAGCATGGCTTAAGAATTGTGAGAAGATATTTGGAGGGCTAGGGCTGGATGATCAAAGGAAGAGATTTACGGCTTCATGGATGCTCCAAGGCGGAGCACAGAATTGGTGGGAATTGGTCAATATAGGAGACGATGAAGAAAATATGTCTTGGACCAAGTTTAAGGAGTTGTTCAATGAAAAATACGTCCCAAAGCAAGAAGTGGAAAAGCTGCATGATGAGTTCGCCAACTTGAAGCAAGGCGACAAAACTATCTCGGAGTATGTAAGAAGATTTGAAGACCTCTCTCGCTATGCTCCAGAATTGATTCAGGATGATTTTCAAAAGAACAAGATGTTTATTAATGGACTTGCAAGGAAGTACACTGATAGGGTTACTGCTCACATTGACCCTTCTTTCAATAAGCTGATTGAGTTTGCTTGTCGCTATGAGGAGAACGACAAAAGGGTTTCACAACAAGACAGAGAAAGGAGCTTGGCTAACAATAATAATAAGAGGAAGCAAGCCAAAAAGAAGAATGAACGAGGCAGTTCTAGAGCTGCTAAAACCCATGATAAGTCGAAGGTGCAATGCTACAACTGCCAGAAGTTTGGACACTACAGCAAGGACTGCAGAAACCCGAGGAAGGCCAGAAGTGATGACACTAGAGAATGCTATAACTGCCACAAAAAGGTTCATATCAAGCCTAATTATCCACTGTTGAAAGGAGCGTAGATTGCACATGTGTACGAGGGGGCAAGTGCACCACCTTCCTCCGCACCTACTTCTTCTGAAGGAGCAGGTAAGCCTGATAATTTAGATGGTACCATTTCTATTAAAAACATTCCTGTTACTGCTTTGTTTGATATGGGTGCATCAAGAAGTTTTATCTCTAGCAACACGGTTAAGAAATTAAAATTAAAACAAAGATGTCTCAAGGAATAAATCGATGTTCATAATCCTGTAGGAGGTTCTACCACTCTAGACTTATTCTGTAGAGTGCTTGTATCCTACTTCTATTTCCAATATCCATTTAACTTGATCATTATGAATTTTTCCGAGTTTGATATCATCCTTAGTCTTGATTGGCTAACAAAATATGACGCTGAAGTGCTATGTTCAGCAAGAGTGGTGAAGGTGAAAACAGGATTCGGAAATACTATTGTTATACCTTGCCATGGTACAAAATCTGATAGAAAAGCATTTTGGTCTTCTCTTGAGATCACTCCCATTCCTTTAGAAAATATTCCTGTAGTCAAAAATTACGCGGACTTATTTGAAGAAGTAGACAATTTACCGCCGCGAAGGGAAATTGATTTTAGGATTGATCTTGTTCCAAATGCAAGGCCTGTAGTCCATGCTATCCGAAGGATGACCCCTAAATAAAAAGAAGAGTTGCAAGCCCAAATTAAGCAGCTCATAAGGAAGGGACTAATTCGGCCTAGTTTTTCCAATTGGGGTGCAGCTGTGGTGTTTGTCCCCAAGTCTGATGGTACTCTAAGGCTCTGTGTGGATTACCACGACCTTAATAAATAAACATTGAAGAACAAATACCCTTTGCCTCGCATAGATGATTTAATGGACCAATTAAATGGAGCCAAGGTGTTTTCAAAGATGGACCTAGCCATAGGTTTCCACCAACTCCGCATAGCCAAAGAATGCATACCTCTGACTGCCTTCAAAGATCCTGACATATTCTACGAATGGTTAGTAATGCCGTTCGATCTATGCAATGCTCCCGCCTACTTTGTTGACTTGATGAATATGGTTTTCCGAGATGTCCTAAACAAATTTGTCCTAGTCTTCATTGATGATATTCTAATCTATTCTAAAACTAAGGAGGAGCACGAAGGGCATCTAAGGGAAGTGTTGGAGATTCTGCGAAGAAATGTTTTAAAAGCAAAATTTTCCAAATGCACATTTTGGCAAGAGGAGGGAAAATTCTTGGGCCATGTTGTGTCAAAAGAAGGAATTGCTGTTGACCCAAGTAAAATTGCCGCCATTCGAGATTGGAAGCAGCCCAGTACACCCACTGAAGTAAGAAGCTTCCTAGGATTAGCTGGATATTACAGGAAATTTGTCAAAGACTTCGCCAAGCTGTCTTGCCCATTAACAAAGCTCACTAAGAAGCATACCAAGTTCAATTGGACATCGGAGTGCGAGGAGGCCTTCCAAAAGCTAAAAGTAAGTTTGACAGCTGCTCACGTACTAACCATCATTGATGGCAACCAAGATTTGAAAGTCTACACCAATGCTTCTCAAAGTGGTAGTCTTGGAGCGGTACTGATGCAAAGAGGCAAAGTTGTAGCATATGCAAGTCGTAAACTAAAGCCGCATGAGAAAAATTATCGTGTCCATGACTTGGAGTTGTTGGTCGTAGTCTTTGCTTTAAAAATTTGGAGACATTATCTTTTGGGCGAAAAATTTGAATTATTCACAGACCATCAATCTTTGAAATATCTCTTCGATCAAAAGGATTTGAATTTAAGGCAGCAACGGTGGCTAGAATTTCTGGCGGCATACGACCTTGACATCTTATATACGCCGGGAAAAGCCAATGTTGTGGCAGACGCATTTAGTAGAAAGGACGTCATTATCACAAGCCTCATCATTACCCCTTCTTTGATTGATAAAATTTCTGCTCTTCAAAAGGAGGATGAGTTTATTCAAAGAATTATTAAGAAAATTCAAGAAGGTGAAAACACGAGCTTCCAAATAGATCGCAAGGGAGTCCTTAGATTGCAAGGGCGGATCTGTGTTCCAAATATCCGAGAGCACGTAAGGGAAGTTTTAGATGAAGGTCACAAATCAAAGCTTAGCATCCATCCAGGCGTGAGCAAGATGTATCAAGATCTAAAGCGCACGTTTTGGTGGAGGTCTATGAAGAGGGATATATCCATCTATGTGAGTAGATGTCATACATGCCAACAGGTTAAGAGCGATCAACAAAAGCTTGCGGGATTGTTGCAACCATTGGAGGTTCCAAGTTGGAAGCGGGACCAAATCTCCATGGATTTTATAGATGGTTTGCCCTGTACTAAGAGAGGGAATGACAGCATATGGGTGATCATGGATCGCTTTACAAAGACCGCTCATTTCATACTTGTCAAGTCCACTCGAACTGCTCAAAGTCTGGCGCAAATCTATTTCAAAGAAATCGTCAGGCTACATGGGTAATAAAGCTAAATCTTTCCTTTTTATCATTATCTGAATAAAAATTCTCATCTCCTAATGAAATGATAAAAGAATAATCTTTTGTTTTAGACAGAGTTCCTAGTAGCATTGTTAGCGACCGTGATCCTATCTTTGCTAGCAAATTTTGGGAAGCGTTCCAAAATTAGTAGGGAATGAAGTTAAATCTTATTACCGCATATCACCCTCAGGCAGATGGCCAAACTGAGAGGGTGAATCGCATTCTTGAGGATCTATTGCGAGCTTGCATACTCGATTTTGGAGGTTCTTAGGAGGATCACTTGCATTAAGTTGAATTCTCTTATAACAATAGCTATCAAGCAAGTTTGAAAATGTCTCCATTTGAAGCCTTATATGGTAGGCCATGTAGATCGCCAGCATGTTGGGTTGAAAAAGGAAATCGTCTAGTATTGGGGCCAGACATGGTCCGAGAAGTTTCAGAAAAAGTCGATTATATTAAGAAGCGATTATTGGCTGCCCAAAGTAGACAAAAGAGCTATGCAAATTTAAGAAGAAGAGAATTGACTTTTGAAGTGGGTGACTATGTCTATTTGAAAGTTGCTCCAATGCGAGGTGTAATACGTTTTGGAAAGACAGGAAAATTAGCACCTAAATTCATCGGACCCTTCCCTATTCTTGAAAAGATTGGCACCCTAGCCTACATAATTCAGATGCCCGACTGGTTGCCTGGAGTGCACGATGTATTCCATGTATCTCAACTTCGAAGGCATGTCCATGATCCGGATCTGGTTGTGGAGGAAGCTGCACAACAAGATTTGGAGATTACCCCAAGCCTTGCAGTGAGAAGGGAACCGCTGAAAATTATTAGCAAAGAGACTAGAGTGCTGAGAAATAAAAGAATCAACCTGGTCAAAGTGCAATGGAGCAGTGATCCTAGAGACTGCACTTGGGAAACCGAGGAGAGTATCAAACAAACCTATCCCAAATGCAGAGTGGATATCTCCGACTAGATTTTATTTTGAGGTATGCTTAAAATATTTCACATTCTCTGTGTTGGTGCCTACTCTTCTATTTTCCTTTTTCCTTTTCGAGGACGAAAAGTTCTTAAGCGGGGGAGATTGTAACAACCCGGAATTTGGGACCAATTTGAAAATTTCATTTTAGGGATTTTAAGGGTGTTTAAATATTTGGAATAAATTATTTTAAATAAAAACGACTAGAAATTTGTTTTAATTGAATTTAATATGAATATATTTAATTTAATTATAAAAAGAATTAGAAATAGCACGGTAGTTCGAAAAGTCAAATCTGAACTTTGACTGACTGTACAGGATGCAGGATAAATCGAATTTTGGTGAAACCAAAAACATTAGAATCTATTTAAAAATATCTTTCCAACGAATCCGAAAAATCGAAATTTCATATCGGGAATTAAAAGTTATGGCCGGTTGAAATTTCAGAATAGTTGCTGTAGAATTTCTGTATATATTTTAACATTAAAAATAGCCATTTTTCAAACGACCTCTGTTTTCGACGAAACCACTTTTGTTGGATTCAAAATGTCAAATTATTGATAAGTTTAATTTTTCATAATTTTTAGAATAAATTTGTGACTGTGGCAAAAAGATTTCAGTTTGGTCAATTTCGGTCAATTTTAATCGACTTGAAAAAGGCCATTTTTCAAACAGTCACAAAATTCGATGAAATTAATTTTGTTAGGACCGTATCATCATCACGAAGCCAAAAAAATATTTTTTATGGAATTTTCTGAGTTCGTATGTGACCCCGGTGGATTAAAGAGTACGCTCGAATTAGTATTGAAAAGATTTATTTTAAAAATAAAAGAAACATGCTGTAAACTTCAGAATTGGACTTCGACACTAGCGCAATTGCGTTCAGAAGACGTCAAAACCTATTGTTTGACAGTCGTTGGGCTCCGTTTGGAGATCAGATGGAAAAACCCTAATTTCTAGAATTAATTAAATTAAAAATAAAAAAATAAAAAACCCTAGAATACACGTATAAATACGCGTGTACAGGACCTTTCTTCCTCGATGTTTTCACGCCGCCGAATCCATTCCCTTCAGAATTTCTTCCTCCGATTTCTCCCTCCTCACTCAATTTCAGAACACGCCGTAGTACAACTTTTCAAAGAGTTTCTCGTGCTCTTCGATTCCATACCAAATTCAGCACCCCCCGTACCCTGTAGCCGCTGCACCAACACCGCGAAGTCGCCGCCGTTCGGCCTCCGCCAGCCCCTCCACGGCGAACCGCACCTCCCCCCTTTCCAGGCGCCGATCCCCCTCTCCAAGCCCTACAGCCTCCAGCAAACCGTTGCCTATATCTCCTGAAAATCCAAATCGAAGTTTTGAACAAAAACTGAAAATAAAGGTATGAAATACATTTCAGATTTTGCCACACTTTTGTCTGTTTGGCAACTGCAGTTGTTAAAAAGTAAATTGTTAATTAAGAATTGATAATTAATTCATACGAACTCCAAACTGAAAATTTTCAGATCGCGTGAATCGTGACAGCAAATACTTCGACTTAGAACTGATTGGGAAAATTTCTGAATTTATTTGGATTTTTAATTCCGCTTAAAGCAAGGTGAATATTCTGATTTAATTAATTAATTTTAATCTAGTCATTTTGTTTACTTATAAATCATGCTGCGTATGTTATTGGTTCTGGTATGTGATGTTGCGATAGATTATTGATTTGTTTGAGTGTTATATGGTTACCTTAGTCATTGATTTATTTAGATCTGAAATCACATTTGGATTATCTACATGTATGCCAATTCAAACCATTCTAGTTTGAATTCAAACTATGCTCCTCCCCGCTATATTCATTTTCTGTTATTTAGATCTACAATTGTTTATGCAATTAAAAGACATGAAATTTATATTATGAATAAAATTATATTTTATATGTAATTATAGAACAAGATTTTGGCGATGTGAATAAAATTACATTTTATATGTAATTAGAGAACAAGATTTTGGCGATGTGAATAAAATTACATTTTATATGTAATTATAGAACAAGATTTTGCGATGTAATTATAATTACATTTTTATATATGTAATTATATATTAAGAATTTACATGTAAAAAAAATCATTTTTTTACATGTAAATAAAAAGTAGAAATTTGCATTGTAATGAAATTTACATTTTTACATGTAAATAAAAAGTAGAAATTTGCATTGTAATGAAATTTACATTTTTATATGTAAATAAAAAGTAGAAATTTGCATTGTAATGAAATTTACATGTAAATAAAAAGTAGAAATTTGCATTGTAATGAAATTTACATTTTTACATGTAAATAAAAAGTAGAAATTTGCATTGTAATGAAATTTACATTTATACATGTAAACAAAAAGTAGAAATTTGCATTGTAATGAAATTTACATTTTTACATGTAGTTAAAAAGTAGAAATTTGCATTGTAATGAAATTTACATTTTTACATGTAAATAAAAAGTAGAAATTTGCATTGTAATGAAATTTACACTTTTACATGTGAATAAAAAGTAGAAATTTGCATTGTAATGAAATTTACATTTTTACATGTAAATAAAAAGTAGAAATTTGCATTGTAATGAAATTTACATTTTTACATGTAAATAAAAAGTAGAAATTGCATTGTAATTAAATTTACATTTTTATATGTAAATTTAGAATAGGATTTACACTACAAATATAAGTTACATTTTTATTATGTAATTAAGATGAGAATTTACATTGAAATTAAAAACACATTTTATATGTAGATTAAGAAAGAGGATTTACATTACAAATGTAGATTACATTTTTTATTTATTAAATTAAAGAGAAGAACTTACATGGTAGATTAAATGTCACTGTTTATATGTAAACTAAGAAACGAGAATTTGTATGGAAAATAAAATTTCAATTTTAAATGAAATTAAAGGTAGGATTTTACCTTGTGAATTAAAAGACAAAATTTGACATGTAATTAAAAAGGGAATTTTTACAATGCAGTTGAAAGATAGGAAATTTACATTATAATTTTAATGTAATTAAAGAGGAGATTTTACAACGTAATTTAAGGATTAGGAAGGAAAAATAAAATTTTACATTGGAATAGAATTTACCTTTTTAATTAAAGTATAAAAGTTAGAAGGAAATGTTGAATTATAATTTACACCTTTCATGTAAACAGAGGAATGGAAGAAAGGAAAAAAATGAAAGTAGACGTTGTAATAGAATTTACATTCTTATGTAAAATAAAAGTAAAAAGGTTTATATATATATATTTATATATAAATATAATTAAAATTAATTGAATCGAGCGCGGTAGTTCGCGTTTTGAAATCGTACCTTTAAACGACTATACCAAGAGATCCGACCGTCGGATTTTCCCAAAACCGAAGCCATTAGGACCGTCTTGGGAAGGTCTTTCCAACAATATATACTATGCTAAAATCCAACGGCTAGATCTTAAGAAATGTGAAAATCAAAATTTGTTGAAAACAGCTCCAGGGTCGCCCATTGACCTGAGGCGTCGTTAAATAAAATTTAATTATTTTAAATAATTAAAATAAGAATTAATCGTTATAGAATAATATTAACGATAAGGTAGGATTTTCAATATATACATATATACGAGAATTATTTGGAAAGCCCGAGTTACTCTCATTCCAAATTATCAAACGACGTTAAGAATCGAAGTATGAAGACGGCGTATGAAGACCGTAAATCTTCCCTCGGATGGACAACGATGAAGACTCTGAATTGACTTGCTCCCAATTCAAGGGTCGGGGTAATTGCCCAAACGTACGTGTTGATTTCACGGGTATGCGGGCATCTCCTTTTCATACTGAACACGTGGGACGAGGTATCTCCAGTTTCGTTGAGACCCAGAACGGGCTTATAAATGGAATGTGTGTCCGACATTGTACTCCTTTATATCATATTTATTAATTTTCTGCCGAGTGTATGAATGATTGGTGGCAGAGAATTCGTTCTCTTGCTTAACACCCTTTCATATATTTGGCAAAGAATTGGTAGTGTGATATGGAGTGACAGTGTTGCATACTAAGATGCAATGATCAAGGTTTCTTATTGAAAAGCAGAACCTTGTGGTGACGATCAAAGCACAGCTTGAATTAGCATAGCTTTGTGTATTACGTAGCTTCACGAGCCTCACAACCCGGTGGAGTCTAAAACGGGAGAAGGGAATGCAGGGAGAGCAGCACGTTTCTTTCTAGCTAGAAGTAGTGTCGGTGCTTAAACTGGCTGATGTTTTACTTATGTGGATGATGGAATGAGGCGCCTCAGACGATAGGTCCTATAGGATCGGGAAACGTGTGTTTTGGAATAACTAATCCACGAAGCTGTATGTGTGTACCGGCCCTGCAACTTTCCAAGGGTTCACTGCGGGGGATCCTGAGACATTAGCTAGAGTGTCTCGAATCGGTAAGGAGCTCCTCCCTAGCCTTGACTCATGATGGAAACCAAATTCCAAATACGACCCTACGAATTTGATTGTATTACTAGTATGGAGGCATAATAGTATATGGTAGCTATGCTTCCTAGGATTTATACAATTATTTTGAAATGTTTTTTTATACACACTAATGATAATAGTAGATTCGTATTTATCATATTTAGCATGTTTAATCACCATAAGGTAAAACTCTATCCTCTGGTGTGCGTTGCATTGTGTGATGGGACTTGAGTCTTATGGTGATTCCATTTTTCCATAAAGCATTGCGTTGTTTTACGTTTTACTTATTTATTTGTTCAATCACCTTAAATTATGCACGGCAATCCATTGGAATAAACCAGTTCCGCGTTAGCGGCGTGGTCTTTGGATTTGCCTTATTACTTTTAGTTAAGAATTCTCACACCAGTCCCATGACTGACTCGAAGTTTGTTTTCACCTTTGCAAACTCGGGTGCCCTCTTTTCCACACGGGCAGCCAAGTAACAGGTTTGGCTTTCTTTGGAGTTGCTGTCTTTGGAGCTTTCTTGGTGTTGCTTTTTTGGAGGTGCTTATGTTGGACCACGAAGACTATCTATCATTTATCTTTTATTTGCGATTTATCTTTAGAACTTGAGACATCCAAACTTATTTTATTTCCTGTTGTTCTATTTTGAAGTTGAAACTTATTTCCTTTTTGCTGAAACCTGATGTAATAATGTAGAACTCTGTGACTGTGGGATTCTGTGTTTGATGACATTCATATTCCGGTGCTATGATGTTGTTATTATATAGTTTTCCTTTACTATGTTGTATTTGTGATCTGTATTGTTATATTTATGTTGTATTCCAAATGATTATTCCTTACTTTCATCCCGTGGAAGTTTGGGGTCATCAAAAATGTGCGACGAATCGCACCAACATAACCACCCTCAAGAAAGATGCAAGGCGCTGAAGCTTAAACCATGGTCGCGCTGATAAGAACATCAGCATTAATCCTGATGAACAAGCAGGCGACGAAAAGCGCATCACAGACCTAATCCAGCGGGTAATGAATGAAGAAGGCGACTCGCGAGGATGAGGAGAAAGAATGGGAGTTTTCCCCCAGCAAAAAAAATCCATTCACAAAGGAGATCCGTCAAGTAATAGCACCTTATAACGGTGTTGGAGATCCAACCATTTTCCTGTTCAAGTATGTTCAGCACATGAATGGGGCTAGGGCCACCAATGAAATCAAGTGCTTATACTTTCCCATGTGCTTTGAAGGCGTGGCCTCGCTATGGTTCACCAGACTTCCATCTAGATGTATCAATCAGTTTGCGGATCTAGCAAGGAGGTTTCAGGATCAATTCCGATTACAAACCACCAAGGCAAGGGATGTGATGTCGCTCAAAGAAATGGAACTGAAGCATGGGGAAACCATCAGAGCTTTCCTTATACGTGTAACAACCTGGGTTTCGACAGACCGAATTTTTAAAAATCCAATCCATCGGACCCCGAGTTGGGTGCTCTGGTATCCTGCAGAAAAGGCAGAGAGAAAGAAACATGTCAGAGTTCGAAAAGCAGCTCACAGCGGAAGGAATAAAATTCAATTTATTCAAAATAGCATACCCTTAATAATAATACTGCCAATCCAGTAGTCAAGCAATACTATCTCTGTCATGAACCTGACCTGCGCATGTTGTAAGGCGGGGGTTAGAACATAAGTTCTGTGTGACTGGACTATAATAAACTCTTGTGTAACCCTACATATACCGTTCAGTTATAATTTCTTGTTTATTAGGTTATTCACAATATTAGCACCCAAGGCCAAACCCTTGCCATTCTCGTCCACTTACTAGTAGGCTTAACCTAATACATCATATATGTAATTTTGCCTAACTCGTATAATCCTTTCCATGTAAACGTACAGTCCCTTGCAGTATATCGTACGGGCTTTATCACGTAATTCTATACTACTTCAATGTAGTGCCACCATTCTTGAAATCGTTTGGACTGCTATCCTTGATCTGGCTAGGTTTCCTTATCATGAACTATCGAGTGTTCAACTAGGATTTATGCCAACTAGGACCACTAGGGATTATGCTACCTATTGAACATTTTCTAGATTCGATTAGGGGTTATGCCACCTAGGACTACTAGGGATTATGCTACCTGTCGAACAACGCCCTTTTCCCACGTATGTATCGTGAATCGTTTCCGATGTCTAGGTGCACATGTACACTACATGTGCGGCCCGAGTCCCATGATAGGGCTAAATCAAGAAATACAGAACTCGGTCAGGAGCTTTAAGTTATCTACCGATGTAGATGCTAAGGTCTGTTTTCTACCAGTGGTTATGGTCCCACGTGGCCCCTCCCTCAACTAATGAAAGGCAATCCAAGAAAATCAAGCACGATAACTGTACTCCTGCCACCTATGCCCCACTTTCCTATTGGCCAGCCTCACCCATAACTAGATAGCAAGTATATGGTCTGTTGGGAGTTCTCTGCCTTTCCGTATACGTACTACGATTGACTGAAGATGGTAGGTAGACGACGAGTGCTATCACAGGGCTAAACAAGATATCGCCGCCTCATGCTAGTCCATCCTAGTCTTTAGGTTGCCTTATATTGCAACCAAGGCATACTCTTGTTTCTCCTACCGCAGACCTTAACCTCTATGAGCCCAGGCGGATCATCTACAACCTCACAGAGAGATACCAAGAATACCCTCATGTTCCTCGAAGCTACGTGCTTCGTAACCCAGTCCGCTGGAGCCTTTCTCGAAATCAGATAAACGTTTGCTCCTCTTCGTGTGTTTGTTAAGCGATGATCTACCGTATCGGGTTATTCATCTATTTATGGACTGGCTCAGTTTCCTTGACTAAGAATTATTACTTAGTTGTTCTTAACTAAGGTTTACCACTTAGTTTCCTTCCCCGTTAATCTTGTTAACTAAGGTTTACCACTTAGTCCACTTAACTAAGGATTACAACTTAGTTCCCGTTCTCGACCGTTTTCTTAACCAAGGTTTACTGCTTAGTTCCTATTAACTTAGGCTTGTTACTTAGTTATCATTCTCGTTGTTTTACTTAGTCAATTCTCGTTACCTTAGACATCAGACCACATATTCTCGCTTTATAATTCAACTTGTTAACTAAGGTTTTCCCATGAATTCGAGCCTAACTTAAGTTCTCTTTTATTCGGTGATAGCGCATAGGTTTTTTCCCACAGTTCTTGCTTAGCTTACCCTATATTATAGGTTATCCCACCCTTCAGGTCTTACATTACATCTTAAGTCATAGTCTTTCTCTGTCCCTAGGACAGGTTTACCCCCTAATTAACCCTTCGACTATTTCATCTTCGATTTATAATAGGTAGTTGACATTCCCTATTTCCGTTTTTGGTTAAGTTTTGTTCATATGTTCGTGTCGACTTAACCCCATCTCCTTATAACGTTCATTCACAGATTTGGTTAAGTGTTGTCTTTGAATTTATGACTTAACCTACAAATCATGTGCCATTAATTATTAATGCACCACAAGCTCTCACATTAGACCTGTTGTTGTGGTCACTGGTTATGTCGGGCGGTTCCGGGTAGAATTACACCACAACTCAGTCTAACCTCGGGTTTCAAGCGTGATATGACTAACTTCTCACATTAGGACCTATTGTTTGCAACCACTGGTTAGGCCGGGCAGTTCCGGTCAAGATTACATCGCAAACTCATCCTAACCTCGAGTTAGCCAAGTTTCATGTTTGGTTCATGTCTATTCTAATTGGCATATGTCAAGATCATAATCATGTCAAAAAAATATTAAGTTCATGTTATGCCAATTACCCAACTTACAAGCATGTTCTTATAAATGTCAACTACCAATTCATGCCATGTTCGTGTTCGTTTTAGATGTCAAGTTCATAAGCCTATTCTAAATGTCATATTTCAAGTTTCATAATCTTGTCCCTATTTACATTACACAAATTACTCAACCATATTCATGTTCAATGCATTTCAATAGTGCCAAAATTCAAGTATCAAGTTCAATCTAGATGTCAAGTGTCAATTCCGCAAATCCAAGCTTTACCTAAAAAACCCCAATTTATATTCATGCTTGTAATCCCATTAACAGGTTACGTCTATCATTAAATTCATAATTCATATTCATGTCAATTTCATGTTCAAGTTCTAGATGTAAACTTCATGTCAAATTCCAGATGTCAATTCATATCAAGTTTGTGTTCTTATCCAAATTCAAGTTATAATACAGGTTTTATTCTAGAGACATGTGCCCATTAACAAATCCATAAGTCAATTTCATGCTTAAATCAGTGATGTCAATTCTACGCCAAACCCCAAATCATGTTCATGCGTATAATTATAAATTTGGTCTACGCATTCAGGTTTTGTCAATGTTATATTACGTCCAACCCCCTTTGTAATTTATAACCACACCCTCCAGTTCATGTCATAGCCCAAAACCAAGCGTTCCCCTTTTTAGTTCGCAATAATCATTTCGTCGTATTCATTTCATAATAAAGCTAGGCTCGTGATATCCTAGTCATAAAAAGATAAAAGAGGGAGAATAAAAGAGGACATAATCATAGGCATAATAATTAAAAGCGAACACATGACAATATTAAACATTACAGATCCAATTTCCACAATAATTTCATTTCGTGTTTACATAGGGAATGTTTGAACGATAAATCATAATTTTACACAAAAAGTGTATTATAACTCCACTCACAGTGTTTGTCATCTTCAAAATAGGAACGAGATTAATCTTCGAACTAATTTTCCCCTTTTTGTTGCTTTTGATTCATCTTTGATTGATTTCATATCCAATTTAATTTATCTTTGATTTCATATGCAGCGTAGGTTGCAGATCTGAATTCCTTCTCTTTGCGCAGTGATTTAGATCTAAGCCTCTTTTCTTTTTTTATTCATGGTTGTAGTAATTCTAGATCTCATTCTTTTTAATTTTAAGAATAGATGTTGCAGAGAAAAGAGAGAAGAATAGATCTAAGATTTATTTAGATCAATAGCTTGAGGAGGAAGAAGAAATCAAGGTAGAAGAGAGCCATGGTCTTGCCATGAATTTTTGTGGAGTTTACAATGAGCCTAGGATGTTTATATAGGTGTTAGACCAACGTACCAGGCACAAAAACTCATCCAGGTGCTCAAAAATGAACCTGGACAGCTTTTGGGGCGAATTTCCCACTTCTAGACCAAAATTCCCGCTCCAGGACGCTACAGGTCGACCTCTCCCCTGGGAGGTCGACCTGGGGATCGACTTGATCATTTTTTTCTTCTGTTCTGGGCTGGGCTATTTTCTGTTTTTTCGCTAAAACTTCGGGAGGTCATAACTCCTTCATACAGACTCCGATTTTCGAAAACTCGGACTCTATTTCATGTAAAATTTCGTGAGGAACGCAATGGTGATGTCCATTTTACTTAATTCCTGATATTTAAATTAATTATCTTTATTTTACTATCTTCTCCGTTACACACACTATTATCGAATTAATTTTTCTTCTCTTCCATGTATTAATTAATTCTCATTATACATCATCATTATTTACCTATATAAGCATATTTTGATAAATTTTATTTCATTTTTAATTATATTAAAAATGCGGGGTGTTACAACACGTTTCAATGCTACTGCAGCGGAGGTCATAGAACCAGAACCTTGGTATTTGCTGACAGCCCTGAGAGGGGGCATCGATAAGAAGTCAGAATTTGGAAAGTGGATTAAAATGAAGAAACCAAAAACTATAAAGAAGTTTTACAAGAAGGCTGAGGAATACATGAGTATGGAAGGTGAAGTCCCAGGCGTCCAGGAGACTATAGAAAATAATGCATCCAGAGAAGGAAAGAGTGATGAGCCCAGGGTAGAGCAGAAGAGCGATGTAGGGCAAAAAAGGGTGCACGATCTTGTATAACGAACTTCCGACGAAAATGCACAAAACTTCAACCAAGGATGTGATATTTAGAGATAAGGATGCAGAAGGCTTGATTACGCCAACTACTGATGCCATGGCGATCACGATCGATCTTGGGCCTGCAGTGGTGAAAAGGGTCCTAGTCGACACCAGGGCATCAGTCAATGTGATCTTTATAAACACTTTCCAAAAGATGAATCTCTCCATGGCAAAGGTGCGCGCGTACCCACATAAGATCCACGGTTTTACGGGTCAACCTACGCAACCCATCAGAATGATAGAGTTGCATGTCGAATTGGCAGACGGGGAGCGTCGAGTGTCCATGGTATAGACCTTTGTCATAATAGATGAGTTCTCGTCTTACAATGCATTCCTTGGAAGGCCGACTCTTTCGGGTTTCAAGATCGCCTTAGCTCCTTGGTGTTTAATTATGAAATTTCCAACCGAAAGGGGGATTGTAGTAATCAAGGGCAATTATTTGCCACAAGGGACTGCTATGTGATAGAACTGAAAGAGGCCAAGAGAAAAGAATCAGGAAAGGATGCAGAGGTTCTCCCTTGCATCCAAAACTCCCCCTTATAGCAACTAAAGAAAGGTCCGTGCACTGGTATGCATAGCGGGATGCAAAAAGAGATCGATCCTAGAGAAGCCAGTGCAGAGGAAGAAAGGGCGACCTCGGCCGAAGACACGATTCATATCGCTGTAAATCCAAAGGACCCAAACCGTGTGTTGAATATAGGATCTCGGCTGAACCCTGAATTGAAAAACCAATTGATTGCCTTTTTGAGAGCTAATTTAGATGTGTTCGCATGGAACCATTCCGACATGTGCGGGATATCTCCGGATGGTGCAGTTCATAAGCTAAACATTGACCCACGCATTCCGGCTGTCAAGCAAAAAAGGAGAGCCCAGGGGCCAGAGAGATCGCACGCCTTAAAAGAAGAAGTCGACAGATTAATGGAAAACGGTTTTATTAGAGAATCTACATATCCGAAATGGGTATCCAACCCGGTGCTTGTAAAGAAATCAAACAGCAAATGGCGGGTTTGTGTGGATTATTCAGACCTAAATAAAGCTTGTTCGAAAGATAGTTCCCCTCTCCCCAGAATCGACCAATTGGTGGATTCCACGGCCGGCCATGAGTTGTTATCTTTCATGGACGCATATTCCGGCTACAATCAAATTAGGATGTACGGTCCAGACCAGGAAAACACCAGCTTTATTACCGATCTTGGCCTATATTACTATAAGGTTATGCCATTTGGTCTTAAAAATGCAGGAGCGATCTACCAGCGACTGGTAAACGCTATGTTCAAGAAACAAATTGGCAGGATGATGGAGGTCTATGTTGACGACATGTTGGTTAAGTCGAAAAAATCAATGGACCATCTGGAGGACCTAGCCCGATTGTTTGATGTCTTATGACAATATGGCATGAAATTGAACCCTTTGGAATGTAGTTTTGGTGTTGGCTCAGGCAAGTTCCTTGGGTACATGGTCAACGCTAGAGGTATAGAGGCTAACCCAGCCAAAATATCAGCTCTAAAAGAAATGCGTGCCCCAGGAACCAAGAAGGATCTTCAGTGTTTGAATGGAAAAATCGCAGCTTTAAATCGCTTCATATCTAGGGCAACGGACAGATGTCTTCCTTTCTTCGATGCCCTCAGGAAAGGAAAAAAGGAAATACAGTGGACCCCTGAATGCCAGAAAGCCTTCGAAGAGCTGATTCAACATATGGCAACACCACCCATGCTGTCAAAACCTAGTGACGGGGAAGACTTGTTCTTATACCTGGTGGTCTCTGCCCATGCTCTAAGCGCAGCACTGATCAGAGAAGATTCGAAGATACAAAAACCAGTCTATTACATCAGTAAGAGGTTATCTGGAGCGGAGCTTAATTATCCAAAATTGAAAAACTTGCTTATTGTTTGCTCATTGCATCAAAGAAGCTTCGTCCCTACTTCCAAGCTCATCCCATGAAGGTGCTCACAAATCAATCTCTAAGGCAAGTCATGTCCCGACCAGAAACCTCGGAGAGATTATTAAAATGGAATATAGAGCTTAGCCAGTACGACATCACATATCATCCCCGAAAGGCGATCAACGGACAAGCGCTTGCCGACTTCATCGTGGAATTTACCGACCGGGGAGAGGTAAAGGAGCAAGGTGATGCCGAAGCAAGTATTCAGTGGAAGCTATTTGTAGATGGGGCGTCGAGCGATCCTTGTTCGGGGGCAGGGGTAGTTCTTGAAACCCTTGAGGGAAGATCCTTATGCTATGCACTATGGTTAGAATTCACTTCAACTAACAACGAGGCCGAATACGAAGCCCTCGTCACAGGAGTAAAGCTAGTGAAAGGACTGCAGATAAAAACTATACAGATCTTCGGTGATTCTCAGATCGTAGTATGCCCGATTCTGGGGGAACTCCAAGCAAAAACGGGGAACTTGCCGGATTATCTTACAAAAGCCTTAGAATTATTGGAGGCCTTCGAGCATTACACCATATCTCAAATTTCCAGGGAAGAAAATACTAAAGCTGATGTATTAGCCAAGTACGCGAGCACAGGAGATGCGCAGCTAATAGGGTTAGTCCCCGTGGAAGTCCTTTCCAATCCAAGTACAAAGCAGACCGAAATGGATTGGATCATGGAAACAACTGATGAATCAAATTCATGGATGTCGCCAATTAAAGAATACCTCACGACTGGGGCACTCCCGGTCGAAACTAAACTCCGAAGGAAGATCTTACGAAAAGCTCCTTTATACCTTATTCAAGATGGACGACTGTAATGATTGGTATTTTCTACACCTTTACTTTGCTGTGTTACAGGAAGGAGTCTAAGGCAATTATGACAGAACTGCACGAAGGGGAATGCGGAGGACATACCGGAGGACAACCTTTGGCCAAGAAGACCCTAAGATATGGTTACTTCTGGCCGGATATCAACAAAGATTCCACGGCTTACACCAAAAAATGTGATAGGTGCCAAAGATTTTCCAAAATCCCAATGATGCCATCCACAACTATAACCCACGTGGCCAGCCTATGGTCGTTTGCTATCTGGGGCATCGACCTCATAGAAGCTCTTCCCACTGCAAAATCCGGTTTCAAATACGCAATTATTGCCGTTGAATATTTTACGAAATGGGATGAAGTAGAACCATTGGCCACTACAACTTCAAAGAAGGTTATTAACTTTGTCTTAAAAAATATCATATGCAGGTTCGGGGTGCCACAAAAGATAATCACGGACAACAGAACCTAGTTTGAAAGCGAAGAATTCCAAAGTTTTTGCGCCAAGTATAAAATCCAAAAATGCTTTTCAGCGGTCGCTCATCCACAGATGAATGGGCAAGTGGAGGCAGTAAATAAAATCATTAAGACTACCATTAAGAAGCGACTAGAAAAGGCTAAGGGTGGATGGGTAGATGAACTCCCATTGGTATTATGGGCATATCGCACTACGCACAGAACTACAAAAGGGCATACTCCCTTTTGTTTATCCTATGGTTCTGAAGCTATTATACCTGTGGAGTTGGAAGTCCCTACCCACCGAAGGATACATTTTAACCCCAAAGAAAACGAGAAGCTACGGCTCGAAGCCCTACACCAACTCGAGGAAAGAAGAAAGGAAGCGGAACTCAGAGTAGCCGCACACCAAAGGAGGGTGGCCAGGCACTTCAATTCAAAAGTCAAGCATAGAACTTTTGATGTCGGAGACGTCGTTCTGAAAAAGATAATGACCGGTACTGGAGTCTTCGGGCCTAATTGGGAAGCACCTTATGTTATAAGCCAGAAACTCCAGGACGAAACTTTAAAATTGGCCACCACAGACGGGAACTAGATTCCACGAGCATGGAATAGCGAGCATATTCGTCGTTATTTCTTATAGCATGTTATTCAAATACAAAGAACATGTCATAAAGATTCATGAAATTTTCGTATTCTTAATGATGTACATGAAGTAACTGAATATGAAAATTCTAATTACGTGTACAAGACACTCATTCACAACCCTCTACTAAAAGTTGACTTCCTTGTGTAGGCAAACGAGCGAGCAGGAAGCACTAATTCGAGGAATTCCAGCTTCCGTTAGGAGACACAGGACCTCTCAACACAGGACCAACAAAAGCTTGGTGCCAAATTAAAAGAGTCAATGCTGGAGAAAAAGCAACTCAAAAGTCCTACGGATAAAATTGCTAAAGCCCACCGAAGAAGCACCTTCTTAGGTGTCCTTCCTAGGTGTTGGACACGGGTTTTCCAACTTGAGAAAAAGAAACTCAACGAGGAAAACCAACGTCTGTGTCCTTGGTCGAAGCACAAAGTCGGAAAAACCAGCATGTCCCGAAAAGAAAAAATAAGAAACCCAACCGAAAGGAGGTGGCCATCCTTGTCTCTGTTGAAAGGCAAGTCAAGCAGAGCCAAGGATGGATTACAACAGCAGAAATCCTAGCCGTATGGGGGTACCTGCTCTTGTTCTTTGCTGTTAACGAAGTCAAACTGTAACAACCTGAATTTTTATAACATATTAAAACCATAAATCAAGGCAGAATTAAATTTTAAAATACGAATTAAGGGAAACGAGTTACGCCATTGCCTTCGTTCGTATCGAAATTTTACATGAAATAGAGTCCGAGTTTTCGAAAATCGGAGTCTGAATGAAGAAGTTATGGCCTGTAGAAGATTCAGTAGATTTTAGGCAGCACAGGACCATGCAAGTCGACCTGGGGACCAGGTCGACCATGTAGTCGATCCTAGGGTCAACCTACCCCCCAGGTCGACCATGGGGTCGACCTTCCCCCCTTACAGGTCGACCTGGTCGGCCTGTTTTGACCCAGAAACTATTTTTGAAGCCTGAGACATGTTTTGATGGTCCGGATTGATTCTAGGGTTAACCTAAGGGCCTAAACTAGTTGATACACCTATAAAAACACCCTTAGACCTAACATAATTCATATCAAATCATTCTTACACCATTATGCTATTAAAATACTTTTTGAACCATGGCCGCCGTCTCCAAATCAAAGTACAAACATTCAAACTAAAATCAATCCAAAGAACAAGGCTTCTACAATGATTCAAGACAATAAATTAACAATGCCGCGACATTTTTACAACAAATTCAGTTCTTAATTCATTAGCCATGCTCTGTAAGTTCTAGTTGTTTTTAGATTTAAACATTTAATTATAATATGGCCATGGAATAAAGTGGAATTGGATTTAAGTATGTTTATTGATTCAGATCTATTTCTATTGCTTCTTGAATCTTGAGTTTTTGGACTTTTCTACGTTCGTTCTCATGTCAAGCTTATGATCTATTCAGCCTGTTGTAAATCAGTTTTTCTTGATTCATATTGATATTATTGTCAAGATCTATCTTTTATGCCAGAGATGATGTTTTTATGCCAGTTTTTCCTCTCAATATCGATTGTTATACAAATTCTACCTTCCCCTATTTATTTTCTTTCAATGAACCTAGGTCAATTTCGGACCTAGGCCTGAACCGCGATTTGCGTACGATTGAATACGGGGAAATATGGGAATGTTGTCTATATTGGATATATATATATATGTTTGGTGGAATTGACGGCATAACATGAAATGGGGATATGAGTATTATCGCTATAATTAAATATTGTAAGTTTGGGTAAAATGGTGTAAACATGGAATACATGTAGTTTGGTATGAAACTCGACCTATGTAAAATGGCAAGAATATTGATATATGTAAACGGCATGAAACTTGGTACTTGTGTAAATTGGTATAAAATTTACATACATGTGAAATGGCGTGAATTAAACATATGTAAATTTGGTATGAATTGGGCATATGTAAAAACTAACATGTAATCTAGAACTTGGTCATATGTTGATTATGTAAATTTTGGAGTTGGAACATATATGAAAATTTATGACTTGGTAGAGGTTTAATATGAACGCGCCTTAGTTGGGTTTTGGGTTTTTGGCATGTATTGTAAATAAAAGGCAATAACTTGGCATAACCTTATAGTGAATTATGATAATCATTTGGGAATACATTTTGGGGCAAAAACGTGAATTATGAACTTGATAATTGACATATAACTGGAAATATGAACGTGGTTGGAGCATGAACATTTCTATATGTTAAACACATGAATTGATATTGGGGTTTTGGGTGGAATACGGCCATTAATGAACCTTTGACATGAGGTTAGACTCAGTTTGTGGTGTAAATCTGCCTGGAACCGCCCGGCAAATCCAGTAGCCACAAAGTGTCAGTTTAATGTGAGAGGTCAAAGGCCAAATTGAAGGCGTAACGGTTTATGACACGAGGTTAGACCCATTTTGTGGTGTAAATCTTCCTGGAACCGCCCGACAAATCCAGTGGCCACAAAATGCACGGCCTAATGTGAGAGGTCATGATTCGTTCGTTATAATGAACGAATTAAGGAATACTAACCATAATAAGACGTGGGTATGGTTAGAGGGTTAGGTGGGATGACATGGAAATTTGACATGTAAATGTGGACCTAACCGGTATGAGTTAAGAACATGTAAAACATACAAATGTAGGCTTAACCAACAATAGTTAATCAGACCAATGGGTCGGTTAAGTAATATGACTAGACTAATGACACTTAACCAATATAACATGACACGTGGCAGGGTTAAGTCAACTTGAACATATAGATAATACTTAACCTACTTAGCATGATACATGGGCGGGTTAAGCCATGAATTATTTGAATATACTTAACCAATTGGAGACGATGATTTGAAATGGTTAAGTCATGAACCGCTTGAATATACTTAACCAATTTGACACGATGATTTGACAGGGTTAATTCATGAACCGCTTGAATATACTTAACCAATTGGACACGATGATTTGATAGGGTTAAGTCATGAACCGCTTGAATATACTTAACCAATTTGACATGATGATTTGATAGGGTTAAGTTATGAACCGCTTGAATATACTTAACCAATTGGAGACGATGATTTGATAGGGTTAAGTCATGAACCGCTTGAATATACTTAACCAATTAGACACGATGATTTGATAGGGTAAATCATGAACCGCTTGAATATACTTAACCAACTTGACAGATGATTCATAGGGCTAAGTCATGAACTTGAATGACAACACTTAGCCAATTTGACATGATACGTAGACGGGTTAAGTCACGAACTTGAATGACAACACTTAACCAACTTAACATGCTAGACTGATGGGGTTAAGTCTCGAATTTAAATGACAACACTCAGCCTACTGAATGGAAACCCTAGTTGCGCAGTCCTTTTCAGCACGAACCCACTAGATGTATCACGATACCCTGGAACTAGACAGGGTGGGGCACGATTACTGGGCTGATTGTAAGCGACCAGAACGATGGCTGAGTTGGTGCGCCATTGTAGGTTCAGGCGGACTATGGTCGTGCACGTAGTCCGGAGTTGAAAAAGCAGGAATTGGGCACCGGTAGGTTTACACTGTGCGTTCTTGATTCGTGTCGGTGGTTGGAATCCTAAGGCTTGATACACCCTATGGTGGACCTAGCACAGGTGACTACATTTCGTGATTGGGCCGTATGACGCAGACATATGAACGAGCTAGGTCTTGTAGGGAGCCGATTGATTAATAGATCGTTACGTGGAAAAAGGGTGTTGTTCGTTAGGTAGCATAATCCCTAGTGGTCCTAGGTGGCATAAACCCTAATCGAATCTAGGAAACATTCAATAGGTAGCATAATTCCTAGTGGTCCTAGGTGTCATAAATCCTAGTTGAACACGCGATAGTTCATGATAAGGAAACCTAGCCAGAACAAGGGTGGCAGTCCAAACGATTTCAAGAATGGTGGCACTACGTTGAAGTAGTATAGAAATACGTGATGAAACCCGTACGATATACGTCAAGGGACTGTACATATACATGGAAAGGATGATACGGGTTGGGGTACTAGTACAGTTGGTGCAGAGAATTTAGGAAATCAAAGAAAATAGTGGAATGGTGAAGCTTAGAAATCTTGCGATGTTATACTTAATAGAAACCTTGCAATGTGATACTTGGTAGGAACCTTGTGATGATACTCTTGATAGAAAGCATGGAATGTTATGCTTGATTCGTCATGCCCGTAGCTTACCTTGTCATCATGCTTATGTTTACTTTCAGTTTATTTATGCCATATTATCTTCACCTGTTTTTATGCTGAAAGTCACTAGAACTTACTCAGTCTTTATGACTGACCTAGTTTGTTTCGCCTCTTTTTCTTTCGTTCCCCCCCAGGTTCGCAGGGCGAGAATACAACTTAGTTCAGATCTTACCAAGCTCCAAGGATCTTTCATGTACTGCTTGGATTTCTCTTGGCTATGGCTTGCTTTGCTTTATTGGCGAATACTACAATTTATTTTCATGCTTCTTTGTTTTTGTGCAAGACAGATATTTTAGCTATGTAATTGGGTATTGGAAGTTGATGGGCTTTTATTGTAAATGATTATATTTAATAAATGATTTGAAGTACTTCCACTTTACTTTCCTTTGTTTTATATATGTCTGTCTTGTAATATTTCCATAATGCTCCACTGAAGTTAAGGCATTCCCTTTGCGAGTGACCTTAACGGATGTGGGGTATTACATTTGGTATCAGAGCAGAAGGTTACCAAACTAGGAAAAAGTTTTTAAAACCTTTTGAAATTATTTTCAAAACCATTTACAAAGAAACATTTTTCAAGAAAAGTTTTATTTTTAAAGGCTATTCCCCAATGGCCATTAGCATTATCCTTTGTTTCCTTGTTTGAATCCCTTTTCCTTTCTTTCCTCCATCTGTAGTCACATTAGTTCCAATCTGCGACTAATCTTATTTCAATCTTTGTAGGGTTGCCGTGCGATGGAGGTAGTTCTCAAGAGACCTGTTAACATGTTATATAAGAGGGAATAAGAGTGGTTAAGGCGAATGAGGCTCAGAACAAGAAGGTAGAAATGTTTCTGTAGGAAAGTCTAGTTTATCTTTCCATCCTGTTCGTACCCTTTTTGATTATGGTACATCGCATCCTTTTTATTTCTGCTTCGATAGTTGAGTCTCTATACCTTAGTACTAGCGTAGTAGAGGATCCCATTTTATTCTCAAATCCTGTTAGGGAATCGGCTCATTTTTTCATGACTTGTTTGGATTCGGGAATGTTTATGCTAAGTGTTGAGTTTAGAAGTAATGCTTATGTTTTTTTGGGCTATGGGTTGATTCTAGGGACGGAGTGGTTATCCAGTAATGGTGCCATTCTTGAGTATGAAAAGAGGGTAGTTAGATTCTTGACTTGCCTTGGTAATGCCCTCGAAGTCTAGTGTAACCCTTAGGGTTATGCCATGCTTAGTTACCTAGAATCTCTTGATACGTCTATTGATCCCGAGTAGTGTTCGCCACTAAGGTGGATGGTTCATTTCGCTTATGCATGAGTTACAGGAAATCACCTTAGTAAGTACATTTGGCAACATGGTTGACATCTGTTTATTTGCAAAAGATAATTCTTCTGCGTGGAATACCCTGTAAACGAGATCCAGGATTCACTAGTGAACTTTGGAGAGCTGGCATGAAACCATGAGTACGCAGTTATGTTTGAGCCGAGTATACTAGAAGGAGGATAAGGGAAAATGGGACGAGAGACAACAGTAAAATGAGTTCCGACTCATATTTTGGAAACAAGAATTAAGAAATTATGAAGTTAAAGACGGACAAAGCACAATGGAGTTAAGCTCAAGGAAATGCGACTTAGAAGATTGAAGACTAGATACGCGCATCATATCTTTTTTTAAGAGTTTGATCCCTCTTTTCCTGTAGAGCTTACTTGCATGCTATCTTTTATGTATATTATCTCGGTCGTATTCTCAATTTTATTTCTGTTGCAAACCCCATAAGGAGTATGACTCATCTGGTTGTGATATATGTTGGGGTTTGAGGATGTCCGTTGGGTTGACTAAACTTTTTGGGCTTTATAGGATATAG
This sequence comes from Allium sativum, assembly GCA_030737875.1. Classification (NCBI taxonomy): domain Eukaryota; kingdom Viridiplantae; phylum Streptophyta; class Magnoliopsida; order Asparagales; family Amaryllidaceae; genus Allium; species Allium sativum. Next base: position 332,086,198 of record CM060926.1, read on the forward strand.
GTTGGTTTTAGGAAGGGATTTCTTGCGACCTAAAAGGAATTTATCATGCTTTGTTTCCTAGAATCATATATATTGGTTTTGGGCTGGTGTTTAGGGTACAAATTTTTTCTTTACTTGCTTCTATCATTCGGTTATACCTTTAGGTAGGAACTAATGGATGTAAACATGTGTTTGAGATATGTTATGGTTAATGGTTGCAAGTGGTTGCTAGTTGTTGCTCGTGGATTCATGAACACACATTAGGCACTAGATCGGCTCAGTCACATCTCATATTGCATATGCATGAATGTTTATACTTGTTTATGGATGGAATTGAATGTGTTATCATGTGAATGTTGCTTATGGATGGATGTTTGTGCACACATATAGTGTTTATATGACTAGGACTATTTGCATACATGTTGGATTCATGGCACTAAACATATTTTGCATTAAAAAGATCAATCAGGCCTGATCATTTGCATTAGACAAGGAACATATACACACACTTCTCGCATATGTTCATACAGCATTAGAAATATTTTAAGGACAATGGTTGATTGTGGATGATGGTTGAGTAGATGGTTGATTGGATGATAAATGCATTCTTCTTAACTTGAAGATTTCGGGGACGAAATCCTTTAAGGAGGGAAGAATGTAACAACTTGAATTTTTATAACATGTTAAAACCTTAAATCAAGGCAGAATTAAATTATAAAATAAGAATTAAGGGAAATGGGTTACGCCATTGCGTTCGTCTCGAAATTTTGCATGAAATAGAGTTCGAGTTTTCGAAAATCGGAGTCCGGATGAAGAAGTTATGGCCTGTAGAAGATTCAGCAGATTTTAGGCAGCACAGGACCAGGCAGGTCGACCTGGGGGTCGACCTGGGGAACAGGTCGACCATGTGGTTGACCCTAGGGTCGATCTACCCCACCAGGTCGACCATGTGGTTGACCTGGTCGGCCTATTTTGACCCAGAACCTATTTTTGAAGCCTGAGACATGTTTTGATGGTCCGGATTGATTCTAGGGTTAATCTAAGGGTCTAAACTAGTTGATACACCTATAAAAACACCCTTAGACCTAACCTAATTCATATCAAATCATTCTTACACCATTATGCTGCTAAAATACCTCTTGAACCATGGCCGCCATCTCCATATCAAGTACAAACATTCAAACTCAAATCAATCCAAAGAACAAGGCTTCTACAATGATTCAAGAAAATTAATTAACAACGCCGCGGCATTTTTACAACAAATTCAGTTCTTAATTCATTAGCCATGCTCTGTAAGTTCTAGTTGTTTTTAGATTTAAACATTTAATTATAATATGGCCATGGAATAAAGTGGAATTGGATTTAAGTATGTTTATTGATTCAGATCTATTTCTGTTGCTTTTTGAATCTTGAGTTTTGGGACTTTTCTATGTTCGTTCTCATGTCAAGCTTATGATCTATTCAGCCTGTTGTAAATCAGTTTTTCTTGATTCATATTGGTATTATTGTCAAGATCTATCTTTTATGCCAGATATGATGTTTTTATGCCAGTTTTTCCTCTCAATATCGATTGTTATACAAATTCTACCTTCCCCTATTTATTTTCTTTCAATGAACCTAGGTCAATTTCGGACCTAGGCCTGAACCGCGATTTGCGTACGATTGAATACGGGGAAATATGGGAATGTTGTCTATATTGGATATATATATATATATATGTTTGGTGGAATTGACGGCATAACATGAAATGGGGATATGAGTATTATCGCTATAATTAAATATTGTAAGTTTGGGTAAAATGGTGTAAACATGGAATACATGTAGTTTGGTATGAAACTCGACCTATGTAAAATGGCAAGAATATTGATATATGTAAACGGCATGAAACTTGGTACTTGTGTAAATTGGTATAAAATTTACATACATGTGAAATGGCGTGAATTAAACATATGTAAATTTGGTATGAATTGGGCAAATGTAAAAACTAACATGTAATCTAGAACTTGGGCGTATGTTGATTATGTAAATTTTGGAGTTGGAACATATATGAAAATTTATGACTTGGTAGAGGTTTAATATGAACGCGCCTAAGTTGGGTTTTGGGTAGTTGGCATGTATTGTAAATAAAAGGCTATAACTTGGCATAACCTTATAGTGAATTATGATAATAATTTGGGAATACATTTTGGGGCAAAAACGTGAATTATGAACTTGATAATTGACATATAACTGGAGATATGAACGTGGTTGGAGCATGAACATTTCTATATGTTAAACAGATGAACTGATATTGGTTGGGTGGAATACAACCATTAATGAACATTTGACACGAGGTTAGACTCAGTTTGTGGTGTAAATCTGCCCGGAACTGCTCGGCAAATCCAGTAGCCACAAAGTGTCAGTCTAATGTGAGAGGTCGAAGGCCAAATTGTAGGCGTAATGGTTTATGACACGAGGTTAGACCCAGTTTGTGGTAAATCTGCCCGGAACCGCCCGACAAATCTAGTGGTCTCAAAATGCACGGTCTAATGTGAGAGGTCATGATTCGTTCGTCATAATGAATGAATTAAGGAATACTAACCATAATAAGACGTGGGTATGGTTAGAGGGTTAGGTGGGATGACATGGAAATTTGACATGTAAATGTGGACCTAACCGGTATAAGTTAAGAACATGTAAAACTTACAAATGTAGGCTTAACCAACATAATAGTTAACCAGATCAATGGGTGGGCTAAGAATATGACTAGACTAATGACACTTAACCAATATAACATGACACGTGGCAGGGTTAGGTCAACTTGAACATATAGATAATACTTAACCAACTTAGCATGATACGTGGGCGGGTAAGCCACGAATTATTTAAATATACTTAACCAATTGGACACGATGATTTGATAGGGTTAAGTCATGAACCGCTTGAATATACTTAACCAATTTGACACGATGATTTGACAGGGTTAAATCATGAACCGCTTGAATATACTTAACCAATTGGACACGATGATTTGATAGGGTTAAGTCATGAACAGCTTGAATATACTTAACCAATTTAACACGATGATTTGATAGGGTTCCGTCATGAACCGCTTTAATATGCTTAACCAATTGGACACGATGATTTGATAGGGTTAAGTCATGAACCGCTTGAATATACTTAACCAATTTGACACGATGATTTGATAGGGTTAAGTCATGAACCGCTTGAATATACTTAACCAACTTGACAGATGATTCGTAGGTCTAAGTCATGAACTTGAACGACAACACTTAGCCAATTTGACATGACACGTAGGCGGGTTAAGTCACGAACTTGAATGATAACACTTAACTAACTTGACATGCTAGACTGATGGGGTTAAGTCTTGAATTTAAATGACAACACTTAACCTACTAAACGGAAACCCTAGTTGCGCGGTCCTTTTCAGCAGTAACCCACTAGATGTATCACGATACCCAGGAACTAGGCAGGGTGGGGCACGATTACTGGGCTGATTGTAAGCGACCAGAACGACGGCTGAGTTGGTGCCCCATTGTAGGTTCAGGCGGACTATGGTTGTGCACGTAGTCCGGTGTTGAAAAGGAAGGCATTGGGCACTAGTAGGTTTACACTGTACGTGCTTGATTCGTGTCGGTGGTTGGCACCCCAGGGCTTGATACACCCTATGGTGGACCTAGCACAGGTGACTACATTTCGTGATTGGGCCGTATGACATAGACACATGAACGAGCTAGGACTTGTAGGGAGTCGATCGATTAATAGATCGTTACGTGGAAAAAGGGTATTGTTCGTTAGGTAGCATAATCCCTAGTGGTCCTAGGTGGCATAAACCCTAATCGAATCTAGGAAACGTTCAATAGGTAGCATAATCCCTAGTGGTCCTAGGTGGCATAAATCCTAGTTGAACACGCGATAGTTCATGATAAGAAATCCTAGCCAGAACAAGGGTGGCAGTCCAAACGATTTCAAGAATGGTGGCACTACGTTGAAGTAGTATAGAAATACGTGATGAAGCCCGTACGATATACGACAAGGGACTGTACTTATACATAGAAAGGATGATACGGGTTGGGGTACTAGTACAGTTGGTGCAGAGAATTTAGGAAATGAAAGAAAATAGTGGAATGGTGAAGCTTAGAAATCTTGCGATGTTATACGTAATAGAAACCTTGCAATGTGATACTTGGTAGGAACCTTGTGATGATACTCTTGATATGAAGCATGGAATGTTATACTTGATTCATCATGCCTGTAGCTTACCTTGACATCATGCTTATGTTTACTTTCAGTTTATTTATGCCATATTATCTTCACCTGTTTTTATGCTGAAATCCACTAGAACTTAATCAGTTTTTATGACTGACCCAGTTTGTTTCGCCTCTTTTTCTTTCGTTCCCTCCCCCCCAGGTTCGTAGGGTGGGAATACAGCTTAGTTCAGATCTTACCAAGCTCCAAGGCTCTTTCATGTACTGCTTGGAGTTCTCTTGGCTATGGTTTGCTTTGCTTTATTGGGGAATACTACAATTTATTTTCATGCTTCTTTGTTTTTGAGCAAGGCAGATATTTTAGCTATGTAACTGGGTATTGTAAGTTGATGGGCTTTTATTGTAAACAATTATATTTAATAAATGATTTGAAGTACTTCCACTTTACTTTCCGTTGTTTTATATATGTTTGTCTTGTAATATTTCTGTTCCAGTACCCATAATGCTCCACTGAAGTTAAGGCATTCCCTTTGTGAGTGACCTTAACGAATGTGGGGTGTTACACAAACAAAGCCAAGAGTACAAAGCAGAAATCCTAACCGTATGGGGGTGTCCATTCTTGTTCTTTGTTGTTAACCAAGTCAAATGAAGCCAAGTTCGGATTCTACATTGGAACCCAAGTCCTCCCATGGGGGTATGCATAAAAATGCATCATGAAGATACCCCAAACAAATAAAGCAGGATGTTTAATAAAAAAAATTGACTTGCCAAAGTTAAAACAACTAAAGACTAATCAACCAAATCAAATACCAAGGGCTGGATAATAGCGGCTTAATAAGAACAAAACAAGACTAACCGTAATACAACGTTGATGAGCGAACGCCTCGAAATTAACCTGCGAACGAACGTCTCACGATACGATATTAATGTGCGAACGAACGCCTCGTGATATGATGATAACGCAAGATCAATGCAAAAAAAAACTTCTAAGAAAAATATGTGTGTTTTGTTAAAGCAGGTCAAATAGGCATAACATAGCACGGACATGAAAAGCATCACAAAACCAGCCAAGCAACCATTTATCAGGAGCACAGAGAGTGTCATAGGTTAAACACAAAGTCACAAACAACAACCAGCACGATGTCACGGGCGAGGACCGGCACCCGCTTACACAAACGGTCTTAAAATTCAAAAAGCAAAACAACCAAGATAGAGGAGATTACAGATCCTTGACCCTCCTTGGCCTACCAACTTTCCTCTTCATCGGAGCAAAACAAGAAGAAGGCCCTTCAGCATATACAGAAACCACCGACTCAACGTCCCCAGGGGTAAAAGAAGCGACTATGCTATCTTTGGACCTGAGGGCCTGGATTAGCTTCTCTTTATCGCTTTCCAAAACAGAAATGCGCTCAAGGTTGTCCTTATGAAGTTTCTGAAAATCAGAGGCCAACTTATGCCAGCCAGCCATCCGCTTCAAAGAATGTTCCTTCAACAAATCCATCTATTCTCTAAATTTATGCACGGCAGTCTCAAAGCGAGCCAATATTTGACCTTTTGCTGCAATCATATCACAAGAAAAATTCAGAGGATCAGCCGGAGATACATCCGCATTCGAAGGGACCCCATGTAAACTCCATCCCCGACATTGCTTGGCGAACCTAGGACTGCAAGGCTCAGGAGCGCAACGAGGCCTATTGACGATAGCTTGGAGTTCCGCGTAAGAAGGGCCAGAAGGAGAATTGATGGACGGTTGACCAACTGACTGACTCTCGTCTCTTAAAATGCTCAAATCGACAAAGGACCCCTTTTGGCGTTGTTCTGGAGAAGAGACCATCCTGCAAACGGACTAGGGGATAGCCATAAGACCTAAAGAGAGAACGAGCACAAGAAGGAATCAACAAACCTGAGTAGCAGTGAAAAGAGATACGAAGTTTCCCTTTCGATTTTGAGAGACCCTCCTGAAAGATAAATGGAAGCAAAATCAGACGAATAATAGGGGAATGAAGGGTGGATTAAAAGGCACACCTCAAAAGTACTCTTCGCCACATCAGCATAACACTTGAGTACTGAATCACGTGTCCCATCAGAAGACCAGTTAGCATATTCACTTCCCCATAATTCGACTATTTACAATAAAGACAAAGCAGACCAAACATCTCACCCAAAGATAAGGACGCCGGTCAGCTACAACAAAGTAATCTCAACCCTTGCACGAATGACTCCTTAACAAGTCAGCACAAAAACTACTACCTAATGTGCGATCAAATACGTCGAAGCCCGTGATTCCATACAAAAAAGAAATCACGGACTTCGAGCGGCAAGTGTTAATCCCAAAAATTCATACGCACATTAGGAAAAGGAAACAAGGAGGATATCAAACCCAAGGACTGATGCCCCTAGCTAATCACCCCCATTCCGAACACAATGAGATATGTTTCATATGCCCATTCGACTGTTACAATCAGTTATTCTTCAAATTAAAATATAAATCTTCATATATTCAATTTAAACGTACATTTTAAATTACCGGTGCCACATACTGACTCCGAAAATTGCTTAAGAAATATTTTCTAGCTTCGTATTGACGATACGGTCCTAACAAAACTAGTTTCATCGAATTCTGAGACCTTTGAAAAATGGCCATTTTCCAGTCGATAAAAATCAACTGAAACTGGTCAAACACGTTTTCCTTTGCCACGCTCACATATTGAATCGAAAAATTATGAAATTTGGAATCTAGCAATAACTTTACATCATGGATCCAACAAAAGTGGTTTCGTCGAAATCCGAGGTCGTTTGCAAAATTCTCATTTTTAAGGGCCTGAATTCCATAGCGACTATTCAGAATTTTCAACAGGACATATCTTTTGATTCCCGCTATGAAATTTTGATTTTTCGGATTCGTTGGAAAGATAGTCACAATTAGATCCTATTATTTTTGGTTTCACTAAAATCCGGTTTATTTTGCACCCGGTATGTTCAATTGAAGTTTTGAAATCGAATTATCGAACTACCGCACCATTTTCAATTCCTTTTATAATTTAAAATAAATATTTATATTCTAACGACGATCTATATAATATATATTCGTTCGAATTCTATTCAAAATAAATTTCTCGTCGTTATTATTTAAAATAATTCATTTTAAATAATCAAAATTCGCTAAAATTGCCAAAATAAAATTTTTAAACTGGCCCATATTTTCGGGTTGTTACAATCTCCCCCACTTAAAACTTTTCGTCCCCGAAAAGGAACAAAGTCGAAAGTGGTTTGATTAATCGACTCTACGTTCGATCTGGCTTCCATTCTCCAACTTTTCAGTTTCTGAGAATTTTCAAATTTTCAAAAATTTGGCTAACACCCGGAATTTTCGAAAAATTTCGCCATAACCTCCCCTGCACCGGGAGCCACGGGAAAATCCCGAAATTGTCATATAGGCCTTTTGATCTCAAAAAGAAAAAGAAAAACCCAAGCGGCTAGCCAATAGGCTCATAAAATCATCATCACCCAAACAAAACAGTAAATTATATAGAAAACATGTACCTATTTGTCGGGCAAACAAATTTTATTCTCTGCTCTAGCCTCCTTGCTATGACCTGTTCAATGTAAGTACAAGTATATGCAAGAAAATGCGGCCAAATTTCAATATAATTCAATATTTGATACAATTAGGCGTAATGGTTCAAAATTATCAAACAAATAAACAAACAACACAAACATCAATCCATTAGTTGATTAGCTTTTCAAATTCATAACTTTGATACATAGTCAAAAATCAGATTTTTGATGCCAAATCACAACAATAAGCACTATCTAGTTTTGGTTCTCACACCAGTCTAATGGAAATATATAAAAATCCCACATTCGAAACTCGAACATAAATGTTGATGATGCGATCGCTATCATCAATATCATCTCCGGGCGATTCGAGTGTAATTCTATATCTATCCAGTATATTAAAACTTCAAATACACGTTTGCAAGGCGTATATGCAAAATCTTTATATACTGGACTGTCCAAATCAATACAAATAAATAATCAAATACGAATAATTGATTTAGATTTTCAAAACAAGTTTTCATTTTTTTAAAAATATACTCTTCACACTCGTTCAAGGATACTGCTGATCCCATCTCTAACGAGTCATTCTAATTGGATATTACTAATCCAATATCTGATGAATTCTTTCGTATGGTTCTAATGTGTCTTGTTCTCTAAGCTTTGTAAACCAAAGCTCTGATACCACGATGAGACGACCCGAACTTCCCCGGTCTCCGAAGAGAAGGGAAAGCACGAATAGTTCGAGAACAAGCCACAAAATAGAACGCAGACGGAAGAACATTTCATTGTATATTACAACAATGCATCAGATTACAAGAATATACAGAGTATAAATGAATATACATTACACAGAAATATCAGAGATTTAAATTACATTTAAATACATAGCAGCGGAAAATAATACAATACACAACTAGAGGAGATATACGGATACAAAGCTTTCCAGATATCGTTCCAGCTGTAAACCAGGATCCTATGAATATAAATCTGCAAAACCAAAACTACTAGCTGCCCGTGTCAAAATAAGGGCACCCAGAGTTTTGGTTAAAACAATAAACTCCAGGTCAGTCATGGGACTGGTGTGAGAACTAAAACAGTTATTAATCTTTATTTTTAAAGTTAGGCAAATCAAGGGACCACGCCGTATAAAACGGAACGGGTTTCCTCCCAAGAATACCAGTGCATCAAACAAACAGCGCAATGGTAAATAAAGAAGAATAAAGCTATTATAAGACCCAGTTCCCATCACACAATGCAACACAAGCCGGAGGATAGGGTTTTTACCTTATAATAGCTAAGAATGCTTGATACGTTTAAAATAAATCATTTGATACTATTATAAGTGCATAGTATATAAAACAACTTCAAATCATAAATATCAATCATAAACGACATAAGCGCCCCATCCCACTATGTCGCCATACTAGGCTCTACAAATAAAACCGCAAATGTCACGTATTTGGAAGTTGGATTTCCATCTATGAACCGAGGCAAAAGATAGTCCTCAACCGTTTCGAGACAATCTAGCCCATGTCTCAGGATCAGAGCTCGAGTGACCCTTGGAGCGACAGGGCCGGTCCACAGATGTGGATTAAAATGCCTGAACAATGCGTTTCCCCGCCCTTTGGGGCGTAAATGAACCAATGAATGGCTCCATCGGACCCGGAACGTCCGATCTAACCGAGGCGCCTCGCAACAGCAACAACCACACAGGTGAAAAGTATATAATTGTCAGGGCTGGTAGGTCACTGACACCACCCTAGCTAGAAGGAAACGCATGCCCTCCCTGAGGTCCTTCTCCCGTTTTTGGTTCACAACCGGGGTGCGAGGCTCGCGAATTCACGTTACACAAAGTTGTGCCACACAGGCTGTGCTTTGATCATCACCACAAGACTTTGCTTTTCAACAGAAGTCTCGATCAATTGCCACTTAGGCATGCCACACGAGCAATTCACTACATCCGTTTGATATCCTTCAATATATAACCATTGAGCTCGTACGTCTCAGAGAAGGGCGTTAAGCAAGAGAATAAATTCTCCACTGCCAAACAGATATATAGTTAATAGAGATCAATTACACAGACTAAAATCCAATGTCAGACACACAGTCCATTTACAAGTCCGTTCTGGGTCTGAACGAAATCGGAGGCACCTAGTACCCCGCATATCCATCGATCTCTAAGTACGTCTGGACGATCACCAATTGTTTCCATCTTCTTGGGTGTACAACCCAATCAAGATCATCAGTAATCACCCAAACGACGTGAAGACCTCCGGTCTTCGACCATCGTCTTCATCTTCGACTTATCGTCGTATCGGTTATTCAGAATGGGATAAATCCGGTCTTTCCGAATAACTCGCGTATATTTTAAATAAGTGTTACACAAACACAACATATGCCTCATTTCAATTCATCAGTCACTAACCGTAAATTAACAAGAGAACAATTCCCCAAATATTAACCTCGAAGGCCGAAACCAACATCAGATCAATATCCAGAAAACCATTCTGCTTGGCTAACCGACAGTTAGTTTCTAAATTTCACATTCATAGGGAAAGGTTCCCATTAATTTTATCAAAGATAAATCCTTTATATTTATTCTTTAATCTATCCTTTTGAATTTCGATTCAACTAGTCGGGATTAACGAAACTTACCGAAGTAATCATTTGTTTTAATTTCCTAATCCCAACATATTCATCCCATGAAGTAAAACTGGTAATACTTCATATCTAACACAACAGTGTTATCGGTAAATTCAATTACCATTTCACGTTCAAATCTAATTAAAGATTTAACTATCGCCTGGAGTAAAACTGGTGATACTCCATTCTCGATCTTTTCAATCTAATTAAAGATTCATTAAAACTCCACTTAGTTTTAATCTTTAACTGGGTTAAAGAACCAGTGTCATTTAAAACACAGTTCACGCCCAAAATCACATTCCATTAATTATCGGGTTAAAGAACGAGTGTTATTTAAAACACTGTCCACGATAAACCCAAAAATCAATATCAATTCAATTCCAATTAAATATTATTTAATTGGTACACTTCATTAAATCTAAATAAAAAGATTTAATCTTTTCTCAACTGGGTTCAAGAACAGTGTTGATGAAGACACCATTCACGACAAACCCAAATCACATTTGATATTAAATACAAGGCTCTGAATAGAAAATATATCGGCTTATATTCAATATCAAATTCTACGACCAACAGATATCGTATTGGAAATAACGATATACATATCTATATCTTTCAAATTTCCATAACAACATTTGTATAATCACGAAATCCAACATCGAAATTTCCCGAAGACAATTTCGATTCAAATCCATTCCAATGCAATCATTGGAAATTCTGGTTATTTTCAAAACCATTTCAAATCCAATTTATTTATTTTAAAAGTAAATAAATTACTATTCTAGTTCAAAACAAGTTCATTTCGATAAAAATCTATTTTTATCTTTTCAAATATGGAGTTTTTCATCCCAACTTTTCCCAAATCATTTCTTATGATTTTACACAAATTATTGATATTTTTAATGATTTTATCAAGGCCCGTACAGTCGATTTCCATCAACGGCCATTGAACTGCACTTACAACGAACTTTTCCAAATTTGATTTGGACATAATTCCAAATCCAACCGTTAGATTTCAAATTTCTAATATTCGTTAGAAAGCTCTTTTCGATACGAACCCAACAGTTCCGGTTTTAGGAGAATCTGACGGTCGGATCTCCCGCAACATCCGTTCGAAGTCAATGGTCGAAATTCGCGAACGGCCGCGGCGTGGCGCGTTCTATTCAGGCCATTATATTATATATATGTATAATATATATAATATATACTTCGTCGATTTCAATTCAAAACGTGCTTTATAAATCATTTTAAATTCATTTCCAAAACAGTTTCAACTTCATATTCAATTTCAAATCAAAATTGAATATTCCAATATAAATTCGTTTTAAATTCATTTCAAATTGATTTCAATTCAATTTCGATTTTAATTCGATTTGAATTCATTTTCTTTTCAATTCAATTCAATTCAAATCCGTTTTAAATTCAATTCAATTCGAATTCATTTTATATTCAATTCAATTCGAATTCGTTTTACATTCAATTTGAATTCGTTTTACATCCAATTCAATTCGAATTCGTTTTATATTCAATTCAATTCGAATTTCAATTCTTTTCAATTTCAGTTCGAATTTCAATTCTTTTCAAAATATCAGATTTTGAAATCATTTTCGATATTCATTATAAAATGAATGAAATCGATATAAATATCGTTCACGTCAAAATGGCGTCAATCTAATCAACAAGGCTTCATATATTTCTATTTTCAAATATTCTATTTCAAATATTTCTATTTCAAATATTTCTATTCAAATATTTCTATTCAAATATTTCTTTTTCAAATATTTCTATTCAAATATTTCTATTCAGATATTTCTTTTTCAAATATTTCTTTTTCAAATATTTCTATTCAAATATTTCTATTCAAATATTTCTATTCGGATATTTCTTTTTCAAAACTGGAATGAGGCCCAATCAATTACCATATAATGTTAATTATATAGATTTTCTACAACACATGTATACGTAAACCATGACAAATAATCAATCATCATCCAAAGTGCATTCTACACTGTATAAGCATCAAATATAAATGTTCAACGCTTATAACAGTCTGTCAATCAATCGATCGACATACAACTAAACAATCGGGATTAGTGCACGTCAAATATCATCCCAATACCCGTGTGGGGTTTCAAACAATCAAACACAGATTTTATTTGTGCAGTTGGGCGATGTGTAAAATTTATCGTCCCAATCAATGTCAGTCAAATTAGTGTATATAAACAAATCGGCCGATTTGTTTATAAATATTCATTTATTCGCATTCACGTTAAAAATTATAATTTTAACGATAATTAATTTATTTCAACTATCTACATTTTTATCGATTTCACATCAACAACACAAACAATTTTCACAACACATCAATTAAACAAACAAGCCATCCATGGTCTGTGGATGACGGGTGTCGGGTGCTACTAAGCACCGTCTGCATCCTAGTATATATATATCTAGAAAAGAAATTGAAGAGTGAGAAATTCTCACAGAAGTGCTAATCCAATCCCATGACTCTTCTTTGCAGAAATCTTCACCGTTCTCGCCTCTTGCCACTTTCTTTGCCCGCATTCTCTACACATGTAAAAATCACATTTTTACTTCGCTATTCAATATATAAAAATCGAATTTTTACTTCGCTATTCAGTATATAAAAATCGAATATTTACTTCGCTATTCAATATATAAAAATCGAATTTTTACTTCGCTATTCAGTATATAAAAATCGAATTTTTACTTCGCTATTCAATATATAAAAATCGAATTTTTACTTTGCTATTCAGTATATAAAAATCGAATTTTTACTTCGTTATTCAATAAATAAAAATCGAATTTTTACTTCGCTATTCAATATATAAAAATCGAATTTTTATTTCGCAATTCAATATATAAAAATCCTATTTTTACTATGCTATTCAATATATAAAAATCGAATTTTTACTTTGCTATTCAATATATAAAAAACGAATTTTTACTATGCTATTCATTATATAAAAATCCTATTTTTACTATGCTATTCAATATATAAAAATCTAGTTTAAAACTCTAATCACATTTACTTAACTAATTAAATAATTTCTGAAATTAACAATTACCTTAACTTCAATAACCTATCATTAAGGCTAATCAGCCTTCCTCCTTTTGAACGCTGCAGGTTTACAAGGGGAACCAAACCCATTTTGCTCGAATTAAAAACTTCCACCTTGCACGCTGAACGGAGGGCCGGATGACGATCAGAGGGGTCGACGACGTCGACCTTGGGGAGGGCAGCCATCGCCATGACCGAGGCGACGATCGGTGGGCCCAGGCGGTCAGCAATGACCTGCGAACGACAGCCCTTTGTGGCTCGAGAACTTCTGATTTACCCCATGAAAACTCATCAGATCGGTATGGTATCAAAGAGGGAAAAATGGCACTTCAATTTTGTATTTAATATTTGGGGAATCATCAAAGAGATTCGGCGAAAAATCAAGGAGAAAATCGGAGCGTTTTCCGCCTTAGAACGAGATGGAGGCGGGCTTTGAAGAGTTGACCGTGGAATTCACGTTTGACCATCTTTCTAGGGTTTGAACCTTTTTATAAAAATTATTTAATATTATTTAATTCGCAGAAAAAGGAGATTTTGCATACGAATCTCAAATCAAACCCAACGACTGACGCCCCTAGTTAATCACCCCCATTCCGAACACAATGGGATATGTTTCATATGCCCATTCGACTGTTACAGTCAGTTATTCTTCAAATTAAAATATAAATCTTTATATATTCAATTTAAACGTACATTTCAAATTACCGGTGCCACATACTGACTCTGAAAATTCCTCAAGAAATATTTTCTAGCTTCGTATTGACGATACGGTCCTAACAAAACTAGTTTCATCGAATTCTGAGACCGTTGGAAAAATGGCCATTTTCCAGTCGATTAAAATCAACTGAAACTGGTCAAATGCGTTTTCCTTTGCCACGATCACATATTGAATCGAAAAATTATGAAATTTGGAATCTAGCAATAACTTTACATCACGGATCCAATAAAAGTGGTTTCGTCGAAATCCGAGGTCGTTTGCAAAATTCCCATTTTAAGGGCCTGAATTCCATAGCGAGTATTCAGAATTTTCAACTGGACATATCTTTTGATTCCCGCTATGAAATTTCGATTTTTCGGATTCGTTGGAAAGATAGTCACAATTAGATCCTATTATTTTTGGTTTCACCAAAATCCGGTTTATTTTGCACCCGGTATGTTCAATTGAAGTTTTGAAATCGAATTATCGAACTATTGCGCCATTTTCAATTCCTTTTATAATTTAAAATAAATACTTATATTCTAACGATGATCTATATAATATATATTCGTTCGAATTCTATTCAAAATAAATTTCTCGTCGTTATTATTTAAAATAATTCATTTTAAATAATCAAAATTCGCTAAAATTGCCAAAAAAAAATTAAACTGGCCCAGATTTTCAGGTTGTTACAAATAGATATAAATGTCAGGGCTGGTAAGTCACTGACACCACCATAGCTAGAAAGAAACATCGTGCTCTCCCTGTAGTCCGTATCCCCTTTTTAACTCATATCGGGGTGTGAGGCTCGCGAATCCACGCTATACACAAAGCCAGGCCACGTAGACCGTGCTTTGATCATCATCCACAAGACATTGCTTTGCAACAGAAGCCTTGATCACAGCATCTTGGCATGCCACATAGGCAATCCACTCCATACGATTGATTTCTATCGATATATAACCTCTGAGCTCGTACGTCTCAAAGAAGGGCATTAAGCAAAAGAATAAGTTCTCCGCCGCCAAACAGATATATATTTAACAGAGATCAATCAGTATAGAACAAAATCCAATGTTAGACACACAGTCCATTTACAAGTCCGTTCTGGGTCTGAATGAAACCGGAGGCGTCAAATTCCTCGTATATCCGTCCAATCAACACATACATTCAGACGGCTACTACTTCCGTTCCCTCATGGTAGCTACTCCAGTCAGGAACCTCAGCAACGCCCATCCAACCGATACGAAGATCGTCGGTCTTGAATCGTCTTTGCATTTCCCAATTTGAATCGCTCGATCAATTATTTGAAATGAGGGTTAGCTCGGCATTTTCAAATAATTCACGTAATTAGAATTCAAATCAGTTCTTTCTATGGTCATATTATTCGACATCCATATTTCAGTTCTTTAGTGTTATTTTCGTGTCAAACACATACAACCATCAAATATCAAGCAGATCAAACCAAATTAGTTTATTTCCAATCTATGTTGCTTATAATATTTTATAACGATTTTTCGCCATTTTTATCTATTTAAAAATGGCCATATTTAATTAAACGACGTTTCAGGTCGTGCCGTGGCACTGGCGCTGTTTTTCCTCTAATTTGTTTTACACATATCGGAGAATCTAACCGTTGGATTTCTACAAAGTCTATATCAGTGGGAAGATATTCCCAAAGCGAACCCAACGGTTCCAGTTTCATGAAAATCCAATGGTCGGATATTCCACACTAGTCGTTTGAAGTTACGGTTTCAAAATTCGAAATGCAGCATCGTTATTCGATTTAATTTAATTATATTTATATTTATATATAAATATAAACGATTCTGTCGCTGTTTTTCTTCAGATTAGAATTTAACATTCCGGATAATCCAACCATTGGATTTTTACAAGGTTGGTGCCGTTGGAAAGATATTTCCAAGGCGAACCCAACGGTTGCGGTTTCTGGAAAATCCGATGTTGGATTTCTCGTACTAATCGTTTCAAATTACGATTCCGAAACACGAACTGCACGGCTTCGATTCCTTTTAATTATATATATATAAATATAGTTCATCATATAATTTCAAATATAGTTTATTCACTAATTTCAACTTTGTTTTCACTTCAAATATTTCACTAACGCCTTAATATTTCAAAAAATTTCGCCATAACCTCCTTTGTACGGGGAGGGGTTTGGAAATTTATTGGGTCGTGTTAGGTACCCAATAAATCCTAAAAAGCATCCACATATTTATAGTGATATATTCCGGTGTTTACGGGGGAGCGTGTATAGATAATAACTCCAGAGAATAAATTCTCGTCACCCCGCTCCGTGTGGAAATAAATAGTCCATGTGTCGTATCTAATAACTAGAGAGACGTGATTATTGTCAACTCCAGACCCATGTGGGGTTTTTATTAATCTGGCAATTTATCGTTATATTTTATATAGTCCATATCAGTCATCAGTTTAACCTGTAGTATATAATCATCGCCATACAAGCCTCTCGCTCGTATAGTAAATCTTCCACCTCATCACACAAGCTCCAATTGCTTATGTGGAATATGATGAAGTATGCCTATCGTCAAAAAGTATGCCATGTGGTGTAGTTCAAAATTAATTGTTACTATCCTATGGCGATATTTATTATTTCACACAGAATAACCAGCACTCCGCATCTAATGGCATTCACAGGAATTGATATAAAAATAAAATTGCGCAGCCAACTCATCAAGGCTTACCTATTTGTTGGGCAGGCAAATAATTTCTTTACTCTATAACTAATCCATTTTTCCTGTTCAACACATGTATATATATGCAGAACAAAGCTAGTAATAATATTTCTAGCAAACTATTATTTATTTCGACACGTGTGTATTTTTATCAAAGCGTATATATGATAAAAGAAATATTTTTATTACCAAAAATATTTATTCAACACGTGGATGTTTTTAACACTTCATATTCAATAAAGATGTAGTTTTTATCATCTATTCATTTTATTTTTAAAATATGATAACATTCAACACATGAATTTCAACTCGACTAATGAATTTCAATTCAACACATGAATATTCTCTATAGTTTGTATATATATGAGAATGTGATTTTTATCGCTAAAGCTATTTGTTTAAATTCAAATAATATTCAACACATGAAATTCGATTCAACGAATGAATTTCAACTCAGCACATGAATATTCTCTATAGTTTGTATATATATAAAAATGTGATTTTTATCGCTAAAGCTATTTGTTTAAATTTAAATAATATTCAACACATGAATTTCGATTCAACGAATGAATTTCAACTCAACACATGAATATTCTCTATAGTTTATATATATATAAAAATGTGATTTTTATCGCTAAAGCTATTTGTTTAAATTCAAATAATATTCAACACATAAATTTCGATTCAACGAATGAATTTCAACTCAACACATGAATATTGGTTTCAACATATGTAATTTATTTCAATGAATGAAAATTATTCTAACACATGAATATTTCAGAAAATTTCGGTAGCATAACGGCAAGGTAGTTAAAACCGGGACCGTCCCTAGTACGACTCCTCGCTCTACCTTAGAACCTCGCGGTTTTTGACAATGGGGATCATGCATCTAGTTCGCACGCAGGCGGCATGTTTTATTTTCAATTCCACAATCCTATTCTAATTTGTTTCAACCACAAGAGGGTATTTTTCAACCACAAAGGTATTTTTCAACCACAATATCAACCACAAACAATTATTTCCAACCATTCGTCATACCATATAATATCACATCAATCACAAGCAATAAATATCGTCCATGGTCTATGGACGAGGGGAATATATATATATATATATATATTATTTCTATAATTCACTTGCATTTCATCACAATTTAAAGCATATATGTTTCATACAACGCTTGAATAATTTATACATCGCTAATGTAACTTATACATCACATGTACATGAGGTATACAATGCGTATATAATTTACACTTCGCTTATATAATTTATACAACGCGATTCCATTCACAAAATTTAGTTTAGATTCCTCACATTGGTTTTTGCAGTGCTAAAAGTCGTAGGAAGATCAGAAAAATCCACGGCTTCTGCTAGATGGTAGAGAGCCTCCTTGCGGTCACGGTGTCTCCTGTTTCATCAAATTTCGTTAACGAACGAAAAAGATATTATTTTTCAAAGTTTTGCAACACTTAAAAGTGTTATTTTCAACTCAGAATAATAAAGGTCGAACCTTTATATTTTGTTCAGAACTAGGTTTGAGATTTTCGCAAAATATGATGCAGTGGTGGGATGATCAGCGGTGCTGACGTAAAAGGGGACGGCGAGGGCTTCACGGCGCTGGTGGTTTGAGGGGGTGAGGTGGCAGATCGGTGCGGTGGCGGCGCTGGGAAGTCGATGACTTCCTGGCTTCGATTCAAGCGGAGGAGGTGATGGTGGGGGTCGTGTCGGGGTCGGATGTGAAGAGGTGGCGAAGGCGAGTCGAGTGGTGGTGGCTTCGGCTGTAGGTGGCGGTGGCGGCCGGAAGAGGGGAGGGAAGGCTGGAGCAACGTGAATCGTCCAAAGAAAAAGGCTACTAGGGTTTTCCATAGTTTTTTTTTTAAAGAAAAAATCCTATTGGCCGAGGATTTATAGGAAATTTTAAATAGTGTTTTTACAAACGAACTCGAAATCATACCCAACGACTGTCGCCCCTAGGTAAATACCCCCATTCCGGACGCAATGGGATATGTTTCGTTGGCCAATTCGACTGTTACAGTCTGTTATTTTTCAAATTAAAGTATAAAACATTCAATATTTAATTTGAACGTACATTTCAATTTGCCAGGGCCACAAACTGAATTGAAAACTTCTAGAAAAATAAATCTAGCTTTGTTTTGATGATGCGGTCCCAACAAAACCAGTTTCGTCGAATTATGAGCTCGTTTGAAAAATGGCCATTTTTAGGTCGACCCATTTTAACAGAAATTGACCAATCACATTTTCTTTTGCCCCGCTCACGTACTAGCTTCAAAAATTATGAAATTTGAAACCTAGCAATAATTTGACATCCCGGACCCAACAAAAGTGGTTTCGTCGAATTCCGAGGTCGTATGCAAAATATCTATTTTCAAGGGCTATATATGTTATATAGCGATCTTTCTGAAAATTCATTTGGCCATAACTTTTGATTCCCGTTATGAAACTTTGATTTTTCAGATTCGTTAGAAAGGTATTCATAAACAGATTTAAATATTTTCAGTTTCGCTAAAATCCGTTATATTTTCCACCCGGTACAGTCAGAAAAAGTTTGTATTCAAAATTTCAAACTACAATACTAGCCCATATTCTTTATTTTATTGAAATACACTATTTCAATTATTCAAATTCTTTGGTAATAACCAATTTTAAAATTTTTAAATTGGTTCACATTTTCCGGGTTATTACAATCTCCCCCACTTAAAACTTTTCGTCCTCGAAAAGCAAATAACAGCAAAGTAGGAAACAAAATGTAAATGCAAAGTATTGTAAAGGTACATTGCACCGGAGTTAGTCAGAGATGTCCACTCTGCATTTGCGGTAGGCTTGTTTAATGCTTTCCTCCGTCTTCCAAGTACAGTGTCTAGGATCACTACTCCATTGCACTTTGACTAAATGAATCTTTTTGCTCCTTAGCTCTCTAGTTTCTTTGCCAACTATCTTTAATGGCTCTCTTTTGAGCGCTAATTCTGGAGTTATGTCTATATCCTGTTGCGCTGCTTCTTCTACCACAAGATCTGGATCATGAACATGTTTTCTGAGTTGAGACACGTGGAACACGTCATGTACACCAGGCAACCAATCAGGTAATGAAACCCTATATGCAAGAGTTCCAATCCATTCAAGTATAGGAAAGGGACCAATAAATCTTGATGCCAACTTCCCAGTCTTGCCAAATCTGATTACTCCTCGAATTGGAGAAACTTTTAAATAAACATAATCGCCCACGGCAAACGATAAGTCTCTTCTTCTCGCATCAGCATAACTTTTCTGTCGGCTTTGTGCGGTTTTCAATCGCTTCTTAATGAAGTTGACTTTATCAGATGCTTCTCGAATCATATCGGGCCCTAACACAAGTCTGTTGCCAGGTTCTACCCAACAGGCGGGAGATCTGCACGGTTTACCGTATAATGCTTCAAATAGAGACATTCCCAAACTCGCTTGATAGCTATTGTTATAAGAGAATTCAGCTAAATGTAAGTGATCTTCCCATGATCCTCCAAAATCGATAACGCAAGCCCGTAGTAAATCTTCTAGAATTCTATTCACCCGCTTAGTTTGGTCGTCTGTTTGAGGGTGATAAGCGGTGCTTAGATTCAATTTGGATCCCAATTCTGTCTGGAATGCTTCCCAGAATTTGCTAGTAAATAGGGGGTCTCTATCACTGACTATATTGAGCGGCACTCCATGCAGTTTAACTATTTCTTTGAAGTAAATCTGTGCTAAACTTTGAGCCGTTCTGTTGGATCGGACAGGTCTGAAATGGACAGTCTTTGTGAAGCGATCTACAATTACCCATATACTATCGTTTCCTTTCTTAGTTCGAGGCAAGCCATCAATGAAGTCCATCGAAATTTGCTCCCACTTCCATCCTGGAATTTCTAAAGGTTGTAATAGTCCAGCCAATTTCCGCTGATCGCTCTTAACTAGCTGACAAGTGGGGCATCTTCTAACATATAATGAAATATCTCTTTTCATCGTCTTCCACCAAAATATGCGTTTGCTATCGTTATACATTTTGCTCACACCGGGATGGATACTTAATTTGGACTTGTGGCATTCATCAAGTACTTCCCTTCTAAGCTCTGGAATTCCTGGCACACAAATTTGCCCTCGTAATCTTAGGACCCCTTGGACATCTAGGCTAAAATCTGAGGGTTTTCCTTCTCGGATCCGTTGGCTAATCCTTTTAATAAATTCATCGTCTTTCTGTAGAATAGCAATCTTATCTTCTAAGGAAGAAGTAATGATAAAACTGGCGATGATTTCATTCTTTCTACTGAGCGCATCTGCTACGACATTGGCTTTCCCTGGAGTGTATAGAATCTCAAAATCGTATGCTGCAAGGAATTCTAACCAACGCTGTTATCTCAAGTTTAGATCTTTCTGTGTGAATAGATATTTCAAGGATTGATGATCGGTAAATAGTTCGAACTTCTCGCCCAATAAATAATGCCTCCATATTCTCAAAGCAAACACGATAGCTAATAACTCAAGATCATGAGTTGCATAGTTTCTTTCATGCGGCTTCAGTTGACGGCTGGCATAAGCGACCACTTGGCCTTTTTGCATTAATACTGCGCCTAGCCCTCTAATAGAAGCATCTGTCCATACAGTCAAGTCTTGGTTGCCTTCTATAATTGTCAATATTGGAGCAGTTGTCAACTTCAGTTTCAGCTCCTGGAAAGCTTCTTCGCATTCGGGAGTCCATTTGAATTTCTCATTCTTCTTTGTAAGCTTTGTCAATACACCAGATATTTTTGAAAAATCCTGAATGAATTTCCGATAGTAACTAGCCAATCCAAGGAAACTTCAAACTTTTGTGGGGGTAGTAGGTTGTTTCCAGTTCTGGATCGCTGTAATTTTGCTTGGATCTACAGCAATCCCGTCTTTTGATACGACATGGCCTAGGAACTTAACTTCATCCTGCCAGAAGACACACCTAGAAAATTTAGCTTTCAAGACATTTCTCTTTGCGGCGGTAAGTTTTCTACTTCTTCAAACACATCCGCATAGTTTTTAACGACCGGTATCTTTTCTAATGAAGGGGGAGTAACTTCTAAAGAAGACCAAAATTCTGTTCTATTAATTTCTGAACCGATACATGGTATAGTGATATGCCCAAATTTTGTTTTAACTTTCACGATTCTTTCGGCACATCTAACTTTGGCCTTATATTTTGTCAACTAGTCCAGCCCCAGTATAATATCAAATTCAGAAAGGTCCATGACAATCGAATCAAAAGAGAACTTGTAGCAAGATAAGAGACAGGCACCCTACAATACGAACTGAGAGCGATGGAGCCTCCTATCGGGTTTTGAACTTTAATTGGTTCCTTTAGACTTCTTACTTTTAACTTTAACTTACTAACAATGTTACTAGAAATGAAGCTATGTGATGCAGCAGTATCAAAAAGTACAGAAACAGGAATATTTTTAATGGTAAGGGTACCTCCCAAGACGTCGGGTTTACCTGATCCATCGGTGATAGCTGGCGGGGTCTCCCCATCATACACTTGAGCCACTTGTGCATTCTGCTTCAGAGGACAATTCCTGCTATAGTGCCCCTTCTTATGGCAGTTGTAGCATTCGGCTGAGCTGTGGTATGGATTTGCCTTTGGTTTCTTCGGGGCTTTGCACACATTAGAAAAATGGCCTGACTTCCCGCAGTTGTAGCAATTCCCCTTTGGTATCTTTCTAGGTTTCTGAGTAGCGGCCGCTGTAATGCTAGACTCTGGCTGATCAGCTGAAGCTTTGTGCTTATTTCCAGCTTGGCTTTTGGCGTGGTCTTGGTTGGCGTGTCTTTCATCCATATCTTCATAATTGCAAGCCATTTCTACCAATTCTGAGAAGGAGAGTTTGATGTTGCTCATGGCTCTGTCATGGTACTTGCGCTTTAGCCCAAATATAAACCTCTTGTGTAACACCCCGCAAATTCTATAACTGTGAAATTAACAAATTAAAGTATAATCAAATTCAAATCAAAGAACTAAGGGAAACGGGATATGCCATTGCGTTCGTCTCGGAAAAATACGCGAAATAGAGTCCGAGTTTTCGAAAAACGGAGTCCGTACGAAGAAGATATGGCCTTCGGAAGTTTTGAATTAAATTTAAAATTCAAACAGAATAAAATAATTCGAAAATGGGGCCCAATGGGCCAGGGCAGATAATCACCCGCCTAGGCCACCCAGGTCGACTGGGCTGTCGACCTGGGCTACCCATGTCGACAGGGCTGTCGACAGCCCTGTCGATAGGGGTGTCGACCTGGTCGAGCCCAGTCAACCTGGCTGGCCAGGTCGGTGTGTGGTCGAGTTTCTGTGGTCTGCTTTGTCATTAGGGCTAGGTGGCGGGTTTTTATTGGTCTCTCTATCTAATGAATGGCTATGATCAATCCAAGCAACATCAAGTGTCCTAATCAATTCCTAACCTCTATATAAACAACCCTAGGCTAAACCCTAATCTATTCATTCAAAATTAAGAACATAGCCGCCATGTTGCTGAGGAACGACTAAGAGTAGCCGCCAACTAGAGAGAGAATTAGGAAGAAAGTTCTAAAGCCTAAAGCAATTCAAGCAACCTAAAGCCAATCAATTCAACAAAGGAATCATATCTCTTAATTAGAGAATTCGCCGCAACCATTGTAAGTAGAGTATTACTTTGGTATGAATAAACAATTGTGTTGATATGTATGCTTGAATTGTGGCAATAAAAGTAATTCATATTTGTGCGTTCTTATCAATTTATATATTCGATTATAAAGAACTACATGCGGTAGTTCTATGCAAGTATACGTTTGGATTATTGCGCAAATTATGTAATCTATGTTGAAGCTACATGTATGTAGTTGATTGAAATTCATGCAAGTTTGGGGCTTTGTTATTATGCCATCATGATGTATGTTTTTGTGCATAAATCATTTTGCAAGTAATTGAAACAAGTTTGGTTGTTATAGTTCTTATGAAACTATGTTGGGATTTTGACACCATAATCCATGTATTAAGTCATGCTTTTGCAAACTTAGGAATATGGCTAGGCTATAAATGATATTTGGCATAATTGAAATCCATGTTAGTTCTATATTGTTAACAAGAATTATATGATGACATATGTGAGACATGGCTAGGTTAGACTCAAAAAATCCCTTTTTGCAAGTTTAAAGCAAACACCATGTTTAGGAGTATTTATGCATAAATATGTTTATACCATCGTTGTGTGATTGGACTTAGACCATGATTAAGTTGAACTATGCTTTTGTGTTAGTAACAAAGTATCCCCTTTGTAAACATGTAGAAACCTTATGAACATGACTTGTTTATGTTTATGCTAGAAGTATTTATGCCATGCTTATGTTTGACATTATGCCATGTTTATGCTAGAAGTATTTATGACATGCTTATGTTCGACATTATGCCTAAATAAGAATATAGGTTCATGTTGTAGTTAAACCTATGCAAGTTCACATGCTTTGATTCATGTCACCTATGTTACCACTATGCAAGTACACCAATTTCTATTTTGTATTTCCAACGTCGTATTGCAAGTTCATGCGCTCACCTTCCCCTCTTTGTGTATGTAATCACGCTTTAAGCCTCCCCTTTCGCATGGCTAAATTGGGCTTTAAAAGGCTAAGCCCAATATATATGAACGGACGTGTAAAACGGGGGAAAATAACGTTGGGTTAAAATTAATTAATGAATGAAAATATAAAGTAGAAGGGCCCAAATTCAAGTATGGGTTGGGCCCGTGATTGGTGTAACCTTTACACCATTAACTTAATAATGGGCCGCAAATATTTACATATAAATAAAGAAGAATGACAAGATATGTAAATGTAGAACATACGATGTGTTTAACCCGAGGTTGGATTGAGTTGTGATGTAAACCTGCCCGGAACCGCCCGGCTGTCCAGTAGTCACAACAATACCTATCCAATGTGAGAGGTTAAACATGGAGCCCAATAAGGACCCTAGGTTAGACTGAGTTGTGGCGTAAGACTGCCCGGAACCAACCGGCAACAGGCAGCCACAACAATACCTGTCTAATGTGAGAGGTCAGGGCCTTAATAAGACAATTAAGGCTGAGTCAGGATTGATAGGATTAAGTGAACTAAAGACTTAATCAAAATGGAACATGCTAAACAAAACGGACTGGTGGGGTTAGGTTAGGAAACACTTAACCAAATTAGCATGTTGGCTAGAGATAGAAAACCTAGTAACGGGGGACCCTTTTCAGCAGTAACCCTAAAAGGTGTATCAGGATACCCTGAAACTAGGCAGGGTGGGGCACGATTACTGGGCTGATTGTAAGAGGTCAAAGCGACGGCGGTGGTGTAGCAGTGTAGGTTCTAACGGAGGGCGGGCGTGCACACACTCCTGCGCAGAAAAATAAGGCACTGGACACCAGTAGCATACCTGTGCACTCTAAGGTTGTGTCGGGTTGCCACTATGGGACTTGATACACCCCATGGTGGGACCAGCATAGGTAACTACAGACATCGGGGGCCGTAAGACACATGTAACTTTGCGAGTAGGAGCCGATCATCATAGAATGGATCACATCACCCTGGTTATGGGGTGCAAATTGGAAACTAGTATATGGGTTCAGAGATTAACATGGGGTACGATAGTATATTCGACCCTAGACAACTTAACCAAGTTTATAGTGCATGCCCACTTCTTGTTTATACTTATCATACCCAGTTCTTTATTCATAGACAAAATAGTACTAGACTTACTCTGGCTTTATGTCTACCTCTATTTTTCTTTCGTCTTCTTTCTTCCGTTCCCCCCCCCCCCCCCAGGTCCTCAGGTAGGGAACACAGCAGCTTGATCAGCGTCAACATCCAGCTTGAAGAAGAGAAATGTATTGCTTGGACTTTCCTGTTTTGAACTATGGCTTTGGACAATCCACTATGGGGCTTTTGCAGTTTATCTATGTTTTATTTATGCTTCTTTAAATAATGTACTCAAGATAGATTATGAAAGTGTTATGTTATGTTTTTGGAAAGGATGTTGTTGTAACACGTATTTGACATTATGAAATAAAGTTTGTTGTTCTTCCGCTGTTTTACAAATATGTGTTCTTATATCTGTCTTGTATATCTGTGACTTGTACTTATAAACCTCCACCAAAATTAGGGCATTCCCTTTGAGAGTGACCCTAACGGAGGTGGGGTGTTTCACTTGGTATCAGAGCATAGGTTTACCAGATAAGATAAAAAGTTTTGAAAAAAAATTATTTTCAAAAAGGAAATTTAAAGAAGCATTTTTAAAAGAAAAATATTATTTTATTTTAAAAAGGCAAAGTCCACCACCAAAGCCATAGGAACTATCTCTTATCCTTCGTTTTGAATCTATCCTTTTTGTTTCAGCATGTCCCAAGATCTTAACTTGCCAGAAGGGGTGCCAATACCTGGTTGGTTTAGACGGTTCTTAGAAGCAAGGGCCACTCAGCCAGGTCCTACCGTTCCTCCTCCCCCAGCTGAAGGAAATCATCCAGCTGCAGCAGCACCTTTTCCTCCACCTCCTCCTCGGGGAAACACATTCGCTAAGATATGCAAAGATTTTAAAGCTATGGGAGGAAGGGATTTCCATGGAACTGAGTCCTTCGTAGCAGCTAGAAATTGGCTGAAAGAAACTGAGGACCTATTCATCATCTTTGAGGTAGAAGATAGACAAAAAGTACAGTTGGCAGTGTGGCTATTGAAGGGCGAGGCTTCCTACTGGTGGGAAGTCACTAATGCTGAAAGACCAGTGGAGACATGGGAGGACTTTAGGGCAAGGTTTGAGACTAAATTTCTCTCAGATGCAGAAAGGAGTTTGCAGTTGGAAAAATTCTTATTTCTTAAGCAAGGAGACAAGACTGTCAGAGAGTATGTGAATCAGTTCGATGAGCTGGCTAGGTTTGGGCTTGACCTAGTCAATACCCCGCATAAGAAGGCTCTCCGTTTCGTCAAAGGGTTAAATGAGCCATTACACAGTTTGGCCATGACCCATATACCCATGGGAGCCACGTATGAAAGATTGGTGCAAATGGCATTGCTGAATGAAGAGGATAAGGGCAAGAAGGAGACAAAGGCAGAAAGCTCTCAAGGGAAGAAAGAGGGTTTGCAGCCTAAGAAGACAGACTTTAAGAAGGGCGGGAAAGGCAACAAAGAGAAGAGGAAGTGCAATTTCTGTGGCAAAGTGGGGCACTTAGTAAAGGACTGCCGGAAAAAGAAGGCCAAGGAGAATGGTGGGTGCTTTTCATGCGGTCAGACAGGCCACAGGGCTAAGGACTGCCCAAGGAAACGAGGACAGGGGCAGGGCGCTGGATCCACCCCAGGGGCACAGGTTCATGTGCTAGAAGCGCCACCATTGCAACAGCGAGGTATAAATACTTCTGTAGAAAGCGTAGTTTATCTTTATGATCACCCCGTTCGCACTTTATTTGATTCTGGCGCATCACACTCCTTTGTCTCGTCTGCTTTAGTAGAATCTCTGCACCTAAAAACTAGTATGGTAGAGGACCCCTTAATTGTTTCAAACCCAATTGGGGGCCCAGCTCATTTGTCTATGATCTGTGTGGGATTGAAAATTTCTATTCTAAGCGTAGAATTTCAATGTAGTGCCTTTGTTTTGGGCTTTTCGGGGTATGGTTTGATTTTGGGTATGGATTGGCTATCCCGTAATGGGGCCATCCTTGATTGTGAGAAAAGGGTTGTTAGGCTCCTAATCCAGCTCGGTAATACTTTGGAAATTTCTTGTAATCCCTCGTATGCGGTTATGCTTAGTTATCTTGAATCGCTAGATGCCTCTGTTGAAAATTTGAAATCAGTTAGAGTGGTCCGGGAATATCCGGATGTCTTCGAAGAGGTGAAGGGCTTGCCTCCGAAGCGGGAAATAGACTTCCGCATATATCTTGTAGATAATGCAAAGCCAGTTGCGTTGCCCGTTAGACATATGGCTCCACGAGAAAGGAAAGAGCTCAGTAAACAGATTAAAGAGCTTTTAGAAAAGGGGTTCATTAGGAGGAGCATTTCAGAATGGGGCGCTCCGGTGGTGTTCGCTACAAAGGCGGATGGTTCACTCCGTCTATGTGTTGACTATAGGGAGCTCAACAAGCTAACGAAAAAGAATAGGCACCCTCTCCCTAGAATCGACGATTTATTTGACCAGCTTGTAGGAGCGTCTGTTTTCTCCCAACTCGATTTAGCAACCGGTTTTCATCAGCTAAGGGTGGCTGAAGATAGCTTTGATAAAACGGCGTTCAGAACCCCAGACGGCTTCTTTGAATGGCTTGTCATGCCTTTCGGCTTGACAAATGCACCTGCTTACTTCGTGGACCTGATGAGTAGGGTATTTAGAGATTTCCTCAACAAATTCGTAGTGGTCTTCGTAGATGATATCCTTATCTTCTCAAAGAGTGAAGAGGAACATGCTCAACACTTAAGGGCAATCATGGAAACTTTGCGAGTCCATCAACTAAAAGCCAAATTCTCCAAATGCCACTTTTGGAGGGAAGAGGTGAGGTTCCTTGGGCACATAGTATCCAAACAAGGGTTAGCGGTGGACCCTGCTAAGGTAGTGGTGGTACAAGATTGGAAGACACCAAGGAATGCGACTGAGGTCCGAAGCTTTCTAGGACTGGCAGGTTTCTATCGAAAGTTCATAAGGGATTTTGCGAAAATCTCAGCTCCGCTCACGAAATTGACTAAGAAGAATTTAGTGTTCAATTGGGATTTGGATTGCGAGTTTGCTTTCCAACGACTAAAAAGGGCTCTTACAACAGCCCCAGTTTTGACGCTGCCAGATGGGAGCAAGATGTTCACTGTTTATACGGACGCATGTGGGACAGGGCTAGGCGCCGTCTTAATGCAAGAAGGAAGGGTAGTAGCTTATGGCGGGAGGCAATTGAAGGTGCACGAAAAGAACTACCCAACCCACGATCTTGAGTTAGCCGCCATCGTCTTTGCACTCAAGTCTTGGCGACACTATCTCCTAGGTGAGAAGTTCGAACTTTACACTGACCATAAATCGTTGAAATATCTTTTCTCGCAGAAGGATCTTAACTTGAGGCAACAAAGATGGATGGAGTTTCTTGCCTCGTACGATTTCGAAATCTCCTATACTCCGGGCAAAGGCAGCGTAGTGGCAGACGCGTTGAGCCGAAAGAAATTGACCCTAAGCCCGTTGTTTGTTGAAAGACAAAGCCTAGAGTTTATAGCCAGCTTCGACTTTAGGCCTTCCTCCGATTTCGTACCGGGCTTGCTTGCATCTCTCGAAGTGCGCCCAACTTTAGTGGATTCAGTAGGGGCAGCACAACGCAAAGACCCTCAGCTTGTGGAAACAATTGATAGGCTAATTAGGGGTGAGACTTCAAGTCACCTCAACAGATACTCCATCGACGATAAGGGTTTGCTAAGGCGAGACGGAAGACTATGCGTCCCACAGACAAAAGATTTAGTAAGGAAGGTTCTCGAGGAAGCGCATCATTCCAAGATGACGATACACCCAGGCGGAGATAAAATGTACAAAGACATAAAAAGGACTTTCTTCTGGAATGGCATGAAAAAGGACGTGGCAGAATTCGTTTCTAAATGTATGGTGTGCCAACAGGTTAAGGCGGAACAGAAAAAGCCTGGCGGACTACTACATCCTCTGGAGGTCCCGCAGTGGAAGTGGGATAGCATCTCAATGGACTTCATCGATGGGCTGCCTAGGTCTAGGAGAGGCAACACTAGTATTTGGGTAATAGTGGATAGGCTTACTAAAAGCGCCCACTTTTTACCTGTCAAAAGTAAAAGGACTGCCTCATCCCTAGCATCACTTTACCTCAAAGAAATCGTTCGACTCCATGGAATACCGTCTAGCATTGTTAGTGACCGAGACCCCATCTTCACCAGTGAATTTTGGCGGAGTCTACCAGAAGCAGTAGGAACGCAGTTATGCTTGAGCACAGCCTATCATCCCCAAACCGACGGCCAAACAGAGAGAGTGAACAGAGTTTTGGAAGACCTTCTAAGACTATGCGTCCTTGACTTCGGAGGGACATGGGAAGACCACCTTCCTTTGGTGGAATTTTCCTACAACAACAGCTATCAAGCAACCATAGGAATGGCGCCCTTCGAAGCTTTATATGGAAGACCGTGCCGATCGCCTACTTGTTGGTGGGAGTCCACGGATAAGCTCATACTTGGACCAGATATGATCCGAGAGACTTCAGAGAAAGTAGACTTAATACGAAGAAGGATGAAGACGGCCCAAGACAGACAAAAGTCCTATGCCGACAAGAGGAGGACCGACCTTGAATTTGAGGTTGGAGACAGAGTTTTTCTCAAGGTATCACCACTAAGAAACGTTGTTCGTTTTGGAACCACAGGAAAGCTAGCGCCAAGATTCGTAGGGCCATTCCCTATTATCGAGAAAATTGGGAAAATGGCCTATAGATTAGAGCTACCCGAGAAGTTGGCTGGAGTCCACAACGTCTTTCACGTTTCACATCTCCGAAAATGTCTACATGAGTCTGCTGAAGTGGTAGAGCCAAATATCCTCGAAGAGGCCGAAGTGGAGCGCGAAGCAACCATAAGGAAAGTTCCAACCCGCATCTTAGGAACGGAAGTGAAGAGGCTACGCAACCGCGAAGTCAAGCTCGTCAAAGTCCAGTGGAGCGACGCCGAGGGAGACGCGACTTGGGAAACTGAAGCTAGAATCCGTACAGCCTACCCTTTTCTGTTCGAGGGTACATCCTTGATCTTTCTCTTTCCTTAAGTTGCGCTTTTATCTTTTTAAGTATATTTCCTCGACCGTATCTTTTAGATAGAATCTTTTTGGATGGAAACATGTAGTTGAAACATGTTATGTATGAATGGTTGCAAGTGGTTGCAAGTGATTGCTAGTGGTTGCTCGTGGTTGCATATACACACACAATCTAGGTTTTAGATCGGCTCAGTCACTTCATACTGCATATGCATATATGTTTGCGTTCGTATGTGGTTGAACTTTAATATGTTGTCATGTGGATGTTGCATTTGTATTGAATGATTGTGCACTCATGTAGAATCAAGAATAGGAAAATTTGCATACATAATGGATTCATGGCACTTACATAATTCGCATTAAGGAGGTCAACTGAATCAGTAGACCGCCTGATTTTGCATTAGATAAGTTCATGTACACACACACTTCGCATATGATCATGAAGCATTAGAAGTCTTTTAAGGACAATGGATACTCGTGTTTGATTGATGAGTAGATGGATGATTGAATGTTAGGATATACATTTTCCTACACTTGAAGATTTCGGGGACGAAATCCTTTTAAGTGGGGGAGAATGTAACACCCCGCAAATTCTATAACTGTGAAATTAACAAATTAAAGTATAATAAAATTCAAATCAAAGAACTAAGGGAAACGGGATACGCCATTGCGTTCGTCTCGGAAAAATACGCGAAATAGAGTCCGAGTTTTCGAAAAACGGAGTCCGTACGAAGAAGATATGGCCTTCGGAAGTTTTGAATTAAATTTAAAATTCAAACAGAATAAAATAATTCGAAAATGGGGCCCAATGGGCCAGGGCAGATAATCACCCGCCTAGGCCACCCAGGTCGACTGGGCTGTCGACCTGGGCTACCCATGTCGACAGGGCTGTCGACAGCCCTGTCGACAGGGGTGTCGACCTGGTCGAGCCCAGTCAACCTGGCTGGCCAGGTCGGTGTGTGGTCGAGTTTCTGTGGTCTGCTTTGTCATTAGGGCTAGGTGGCGGGTTTTTATTGGTCTCTCTATCTAATGAATGGCTATGATCAATCCAAGCAACATCAAGGGTCCTAATCAATTCCTAACCTCTATATAAACAACCCTAGACTAAACCCTAATCTATTCATTCAAAATTAAGAACATAGCCGCCATGTTGCTGAGGAACGACTAAGAGTAGCCGCCAACTAGAGAGAGAATTAGGAAGAAAGTTCTAAAGCCTAAAGCAATTCAAGCAACCTAAAGCCAATCAATTCAACAAAGGAATCATATCTCTTAATTAGAGAATTCGCCGCAACCATTGTAAGTAGAGTATTACTTTGGTATGAATAAACAATTGTGTTGATATGTATGCTTGAATTGTGGCAATAAAAGTAATTCATATTTGTGCGTTCTTATCAATTTATATATTCGATTATAAAGAACTACATGCGGTAGTTCTATGCAAGTATACGTTTGGATTATTGCGCAAATTATGTAATCTATGTTGAAGCTACATGTATGTAGTTGATTGAAATTCATGCAAGTTTGGGGCTTTGTTATTATGCCATCATGATGTATGTTTTTGTGCATAAATCATTTTGCAAGTAATTGAAACAAGTTTGGTTGTTATAGTTCATATGAAACAATGTTGGGATTTTGACACCATAATCCATGTATTAAGTCATGCTTTTGCAAACTTAGGAATATGGCTAGGCTATGAATGATATTTGGCATAATTGAAATCCATGTTAGTTCTATATTGTTAACAAGAATTATATGATGACATATGTGAGACATGGCTAGGTTAGACTCAAAAAATCCCTTTTTGCAAGTTTAAAGCAAACACCATGTTTAGGAGTATTTATGCATAAATATGTTTATACCATCGTTGTGTGATTGGACTTAGACCATGATTAAGTTGAACTATGCTTTTGTGTTAGTAACAAAGTATCCCCTTTGTAAACATGTAGAAACCTTATGAACATGACTTGTTTATGTTTATGCTAGAAGTATTTATGCCATGCTTATGTTTGACATTATGCCATGTTTATGCTAGAAGTATTTATGACATGCTTATGTTCGACATTATGCCTAAATAAGAATATAGGTTCATGTTGTAGTTAAACCTATGCAAGTTCACATGCTTTGATTCATGTCACCTATGTTACCACTATGCAAGTACACCAATTTCTATTTTGTATTTCCAACGTCGTATTGCAAGTTCATGCGCTCACCTTCCCCTCTTTGTGTATGTAATCACGCTTTAAGCCTCCCCTTTCGCATGGCTAAATTGGGCTTTAAAAGGCTAAGCCCAATATATATGAACGGACGTGTAAAACGGGGGAAAATAACGTTGGGTTAAAATTAATTAATGAATGAAAATATAAAGTAGAAGGGCCCAAATTCAAGTATGGGTTGGGCCCGTGATTGGTGTAACCTTTACACCATTAACTTAATAATGGGCCGCAAATATTTACATATAAATAAAGAAGAATGACAAGATATGTAAATGTAGAACATACGATGTGTTTAACCCAAGGTTGGATTGAGTTGTGATGTAAACCTGCCCGGAACCGCCCGGCTGTCCAGTAGTCACAACAATACCTATCCAATGTGAGAGGTTAAACATGGAGCCCAATAAGGACCCGAGGTTAGACTGAGTTGTGGCGTAAGACTGCCCGGAACCAACCGGCAACAGGCAGCCACAACAATACCTGTCTAATGTGAGAGGTCAGGGCCTTAATAAGACAATTAAGGCTGAGTCAGGATTGATAGGATTAAGTGAACTAAAGACTTAATCAAAATGGAACATGCTAAACAAAACGGACTGGTGGGGTTAGGTTAGGAAACACTTAACCAACTTAGCATGTTGGCTAGAGATAGAAAACCTAGTAACGGGGGACCCTTTTCAGCAGTAACCCTAAAAGGTGTATCAGGATACCCTGAAACTAGGCAGGGTGGGGCACGATTACTGGGCTGATTGTAAGAGGTCAAAGCGACGGCGGTGGTGTAGCAGTGTAGGTTCTAACGGAGGGCGGGCGTGCACACACTCCGGCGCAGAAAAATAAGGCACTGGACACCAGTAGCATACCTGTGCACTCTAAGGTTGTGTCGGGTTGCCACTATGGGACTTGATACACCCCATGGTGGGACCAGCATAGGTAACTACAGACATCGGGGGCCGTAAGACACATGTAACTTTGCGAGTAGGAGCCGATCATCATAGAATGGATCACATCACCCTGGTTATGGGGTGCAAATTGGAAACTAGTATATGGGTTCAGAGATTAACATGGGGTACGATAGTATATTCGACCCTAGACAACTTAACCAAGTTTATAGTGCATGCCCACTTCTTGTTTATACTTATCATACCCAGTTCTTTATTCATAGACAAAATAGTACTAGACTTACTCAGGCTTTATGTCTGACTCTATTTTTCTTTCGTCTTCTTTCTTCCGTTTCCCCCCCCCCCCCCCCCTAGGTCCTCAGGGAGGGAACACAGCAGCTTGATCAGCCTCAACATCCAGCTTGAAGAAGAGAAATGTATTGCTTGGACTTTCCTGTTTTGAACTATGGCTTTGGACAATCCACTATGGGGCTTTTGCAGTTTATCTATGTTTTATTTATGCTTCTTTAAATAATGTACTCAAGACAGATTATGAAAGTGTTATGTTATGTTTTTGGAAAGGATGTTGTTGTAACACGTATTTGACATTATGAAATAAAGTTTGTTGTTCTTCCGCTGTTTTACAAATATGTGTTCTTATATCTGTCTTGTATATCTGTGACTTGTACTTATAAACCTCCACCAAAATTAGGGCATTCCCTTTGAGAGTGACCCTAACGGAGGTGGGGTGTTTCATCTTGTTCTTAGCTTTGTTAGTCATAATAAGCTCTGGAGCATAGCGCGACAACTGAGTGAATTTATTGAGGTAATCCTGGATAGAGAGATCTCCCTGTTGGAGATTAGCAAACTGCTCTCGCATCCTCTCTAAAGCCTGCTCAGGTACAAACTTCTCATTGAACATGGTCTTGAATTGATCCCAGGTCCTGACAGTACCTGCTGCATCTTCTGAGGTGATGGCATCCCACCACAAGTCTGCTTCCTCCTGTAGGAGCCAAATACCTAGTCATGCTTTGTTGTTGGTCCCCAAACCCATGCCTTCAAAGATCTATTCACAGGTCTTTAACCAAGCAATAGCCTCTGTCACTGTGCCAAGGCCAGAAAAGGGTTTTCCCCCCAGGTTCCTATACCTCTTCGCTACTCTGTCTAGCTCAAAGTCCTGGGGTGCTGGTGGTTGAATAATAGGGCCTTCCTCAACTACGGGGATATTCCCCTGTCCTCCTGCTACTCCTGCTCGGCCTCCACGACCTCCTCTAGCTGCTGCTGCTCGTGTAGCCATAAGAGAGAGTACTGTATAAGCAAGAAAAGAGTCAAGCTCATAGATTTTATAATTTTCATATGTGATATAGCAGGGGAACATAAGGAAAGGTAATGATGTACTGATCAAATTGTTTTGCTAATCTGCTTGGCTCATTTTAGGACATCGCTGATCCTATCTCTAATGAGCTACTCGCCTTAGAACACTACTGGTTCTATTCTGACGAGGTGTTTAATGTGTTAGATCCCGGAACTAAGGTTAACCAAAGCTCTGATACCAACTGTGACGATCCTAAAATCCGAGGGGCGGTATTAAGGATAATCATTGGAATATAACACATCAATCATCATAGCAGAGTACAGATAATAGCAGAAACAATAAATAGAATAATTTTACATGGATATGACAGCGGAATCACAACAAGTAACAACATCAGAATGGCACAGCGTAGGATATAACTTAGTAAATAAAAAGGGAAGTGATCAGTCATCATCGCCAGAGGCGGAATATATACATGCAGTGAGACATAATAAGGGTATCAGTCTACGTCGCCGAAGGCGGTAAATATACATACGATAATAAGTACTGAAAGTAAAGCAGTCTGCATCGCCAGTGGCGGAATCATAATATAAGTACAATAATGGCGGAAAGTGTCAAAGTCATCTCTATGAAGTAAGCCTCGCCATGAGCCAAAATGCACTCTATGCAACAGTGCAGAGCCAAAAACAACCTGTCACCTGTGAACTAGGCTGCCCATGTGGAAATAAGGGCACCCACATTTGCAAAGTGAAACAAACAACGAGTCAGTCATGGGGACTGGTATGAGGAATCTATTTAACATTTTAAGCAACAGTAATAAGAAAATCATAGGACCACACCACTTTCGCGGAAAGGGTTTACTCCAGTGATTGCTAGTGCATTTAAAACAAAGTAAATTCTTTAAAACAACGCAATGCTTTTAAAAAGAATGAAGCCATTATAAGACTCAAGTCCCATCATACAATGCAACGCAAGCCAGAGGATAGAGTTTTACCTTATAATGGCCAAATATGCTTAATACGTGTAAAGCAAAATCATTTGATATTATTACTAGTGCATATATGTTTCAAAAACGAATAACATCATAAATATCAATCATAGGCGACATGAGCGTCCCATGCCACTATGTCTCCATATATAAGTTACAGTCGAATCCGTTATCTCATATTGGAAATTGGATTTTTGTCATGAGTCGAGGCAAGGGGCAAGCTCCTCTCCGCTTCAAGACATTCTAGCAAATGCCTCAGGACTACACACTCTGGGTAACCCTGGATCTTCAGGGTCGGTCCTCTCTTACGTTTGAGGATTGACAATTCCTGAACACACGTTTCTCGGTCCTTACAGACCTATAATCGAGGCACCTCGCATTCCAACAACCACATAGGTGAAAAATAGATATAAATGTCAAGGCTGGCAAGTCACTGACACGACCATAGCTAGAAAGAAACGTCGTGCTCTCCCTGCAGTTCGTATCCCGTTTTTAACTCATACCGGGGTGTGAGGCTCGCGAATCCACGCTATACACAAAGCCAGGCCACGTAGACTGTGCTTTGATCATCATCCACAAGACTTTGCTTTGCAACAGAAGCCTTGATCACAGCATCTTGGCATGCCACATAGGCAATCCACTCCATACGATTGATTTCTATCGGTATATAACCTCTGAGCTCGTACGTCTCAGAGAAGGGCGTTAAGCAAAAGAATAAATTCTCCACCGCCAAACATATATATATTTAACAGAGATCAATCAGTATAGAACAAAATCCAATGTCAGACACACAGTCCATTTACAAGTCCGTTCTGGGTCTGAACGAAACCGGAGGCGTCAAATTCCTCGTATATCTGTCCAATCAACACATACGTTCAGACGGCTACTACTTCCGTTCCTTCATGGTAGCTACTCCAGTCAGGAACCTCAGCAGCGCCCATCCAACCGATACGAAGATCGTCGGTCTTGAATCGTCTTTGCATTTCCGAATTCGAATCGCTCGATCAATTATTTGAAATGAGGGTTAGCTCGGCCTTTTCAAATAATTCACGTAATTAGAATTCAAATCAGTTCTTTCTATGGTTATATTATTCGACATCCATATTTCAGTTCTTTAGTGTTATTTTCGTGTCAAACACATACAACCATCAAATATCAAATAGATCAAGCCAAATTAGTTTATTTCCAATCTATGTTGCTTATAATATTTTGTAATGATTTTTCTCCATTTTTATTTATTTAAAAATGGCCATATTTAATTAAACGACGTTTCAGGTCGTGTCGTGGCACTGGCGCTGTTTTTCCTCTAATTTGTTTTACACATATCGGAGAATCTAACCATTGGATTTCTACAAAGTCTATATCAGTGGGAAGATATTCCCAAAGCGAACCCAACGGTTCCAGTTTCGTGAAAATCCGACGGCCGGATCTTCCACACTAGTCGTTTGAAGTTACAGTTTCAAAATTCGAACAGCAGCGTCGTTATTCGATTTAATTTAATTATATTTATATTTATATATAAATATAAATGATTCTGGCGTTTTTTTTCTTTAGATTTGAATTTAACATTCCGGACAATACAACCGTTGGATTTTTACAAGGTTGGTGCCGTTGGAAAGATATTTCCAACGCGAACCCAGCGGTTGCGGTTTCGGGAAAATCCGATGGTTGGATTTCTCGTACTAATCGTTTCAAATTACGGTTCCGAAACACGAACTGCACGGCTTCGATTCCTTTTAATTATATTTATATTTATATATATAAATATAGTTCATTCTATAATTACAAATATAGTTTATTCAATAATTTCAACATCGTTTTCACTTCAAATATTTCGCTAACGCCTTAATATTTCAAAATTTTTTGCCATAACCTCCTTTGTACGGGAAGGGGTTTGGAATTTTATTGGGCCGTGTTAGGTACCTAATAAATCCTAAAAAGCATCCACATATTTATAATGATATATTCCGGTGTTTACGGGGGAGCGTGTGTAGATAATAACTCCAGAGAATAAATTCTCGTCACCCCGCTCTGTGTGGAAATAAATAGTCCATGTGCCGTATCTAATAACTAGAGAGACGTGATTATTGTCAACTCCAGACCCGTGTGGGGTTTTTATTAATCTGACAATTTATCGTTATATTTTATATAGTCCATATCAGTCATCAGTTCAACCTGTAGTATATAATCATCGCCATACAAGCCTCTCCCTCGTATGGTAAATCTTCCACCTCGTCACACAAGCTCCAATTGCTTATGTGGAATATGATGAAGTATGCCTATCGTCAAGAAGTAAGCCATGTGGTGTAGTTCAAAATTAATTGTTACTATCCTATGGCAATATTTATTATTTCACACAGAATAACCAGCACTCTGCATCCAATGGCATTCACAGGAATTGATATAAAAATAAAATTGCGCAGCCAACTCATCAAGGCTTACCTATTTGTCAGGCACGCAAATAATTTCTTTACTCTACAGCTAATCCATTTTTCCTGTTCAACACATGTATATATATGCAGAACAAAGCTAGTAATAATATTTCTAGCAAACTATTATTTATTTCGACACGTGTGTATTTTTATCAAAGCGTATATATGATAAAAGAAATATTTTTATTACCAAAAATATTTATTCAACATGTGGATGTTTTTAACACTTCATATTCAATAAAGATGTAGTTTTTATCGTCTATTCATTTTATTTTTAAAATACGATAACATTCAACACATGAATTTCAACTCGACTAATGAATTTCAATTCAACACATGAATATTCTCTATAGTTTGTATATATATGAGAATGTGATTTTTATCGCTAAAGCTATTTGTTTAAATTCAAATAATATTCAACACATGAATTTCGATTCAACGAATGAATTTCAACTCAACACATGAATATTCACTATAGTTTGTACATATATAAAAATGTGATTTTTATCGCTAAAGCTATTTGTTTAAATTCAAATAATATTCAACACATGAATTTCGATTCAACGAATGAATTTCAACTCAACACATGAATATTCTCTATAGTTTATATATATATATATAAATGTGATTTTTATCGCTAAAGCTATTTGTTTAAGTTCAAATAATATTCAACACATGAATTTCGATTCAATGAATGAATTTCAACTCAACACATGAATATTGGTTTCAACATATGTAATTTATTTCAACGAATGAAAATTATTCTAACACATGAATATTTCAGAAAATTTCGGCAGCATAACGGCAGGGTAGTTAAAACCGGGACCGTCCCTAGTATGGCTCCTCGCTCTACCTTAAAACCTCGCGGTTTTTGACAATGGGGATCATGCATCTAGTTCGCACGCAGGTGACATGTTTTATTTTCAATTCCACAATCCTATTCTAATTTGTTTCAACCACAAGAGGGTATTTTTCAACCACAAAGGTATTTTTCAACCACAAAGGTATTTTTCAACCATAATATCAACCACAAACAATTATTTCCAACCATTCGTCATACCATATAATATCACGTCAATCACAAGCAATAAATATCGTCCATGGTCTGTGGACGAGGGGAGTATATATATATATATATATATATATATATATATATATTATTTCTTTAATTCACTTGC
This sequence comes from Allium sativum, assembly GCA_030737875.1. Taxonomy (NCBI): domain Eukaryota; kingdom Viridiplantae; phylum Streptophyta; class Magnoliopsida; order Asparagales; family Amaryllidaceae; genus Allium; species Allium sativum. Next base: position 332,125,833 of record CM060926.1, read on the forward strand.
ATTTCATCACAATTCAAACATATATGTTTCATACAACGCTTGTATAATTTATACATCGCTAATATAACTTATACATCACATGTACATGAGGTATACAATGCGTATATAATTTACACTTCGCTTATATAATTTATAAAACGCGATTCCATTCACACAATTTAGTTTAGATTCCTCACATTGGTTTTTGCAGTGCTAAAAATCGTAGGAAGATCAGAAAAATCCGCGGCTTCTACTAGATGGTAGAGAGCCTCCTTGCGGTCACGGTGTCTCCTGTTTCATCAGATTTCGTTAACGAACGAAAAAGATATTATTTTTCAAAGTTTTGCAGCACTTAAAAGTGTTATTTTCAATTTAGAATAATAAAGGTCGAACCTTTATATTTTGTTCAGAACTAGGTTTGGGATTTTCGCAAAATCGATGCAGTGGTGGGATGATCGGCGGTGCTGACATAAAAGGGGACGACGAGGGCTTCACGGCGCTGGTGGTTTGAGGGGGTGCGGTGGCAGATCGGAGCGGCGGCAGCGCTGGGAAGTCGATGACTTCCTGGCTTCGATTCAAGCGGAGGAGGTGATGGAGGGGGTCATGTCGGGGTCGGATGTGGAGAGGGGGCGAAGGCGAGTCGAGTGGTGGTGGTGGCATCGGCTGTAGGTGGCGGTGGCGGCCGGAAAAGGGGAGGGAAGGCTGGAGCAACGTGAATCGTCCAGAGCAAAAGGCGACTTGGGTTTTCCGTAGTTTTTAATTATTTATTTTTTTTGAAAGAAAAAGTCCTATTGGCCGAGGATTTATAGGAAATTTTAAATAGTGTTTTTACAAACGAACTCGAAATCAAACCCAACGACTATCGCCCCTAGGTAAACACCCCCATTCCGGACACAATGGGATATGTTTCGTTGGCCACTGTTACAGTCAGTTATTTTTCAAATTAAAGTATAAAACATTTAATATTTAATTTGAGCGTACATTTCAATTTGCCAGGGCCACAAACTGAATTGAAAAATTCCAGAAAAATAAATCTAGCTTTGTTTTGACAATACGGTCCCAACAAAACCAGTTTCGTCGAATTCTGAGCTCGTTTGAAAAATGGCCATTTTTAGGTCGACCCATTTTAACAGAAATTGACCAATCACATTTTCTTTTGCCCCGCTCACATACTAGCTTCAAAAATTATGGAATTTGAAACCTAGCAATAATTTGACATCCCGGACCCAACAAAAGTGGTTTCGTCGAATTCCGAGGTCGTATGCAAAATATCTATTTTCAAGGGCTATATATGCTATATAGCGATCTTTCTGAAAATTCATTTGGCCATAACTTTTGATTCCCGTTATGAAACTTCGATTTTTCAGATTCGTTAGAAAGGTATTCATAAAAAGATTTAAATATTTTCAGTTTCGCTAAAATCCATTATATTTTCCACCCGGTACAGTCAGACAAAGTTTGTATTCAAAATTTCAAACTGCAATACTAGCCCCTATTCTTTATTTTATTGAAATACGCTATTTAAATTATTCAAATTCTTTGGTAATAACCAATTTTAAAAATTTTAAATTGGTTCACATTTTCCGGGTTATTACATGAATATTCTCTAGATGGTGACAATATACCCTACTTTGGTGCGACCCACTTAACCATGCTGCCTGCCCGATTTCTGTCATTTCCTAGTTGATGAGGCTGGAGGTCATAACATATCTTTCAACAGATTACTCATTCATTCACTTTGAATGCCACATCGTCATACCCGTCAAATCACAAATTGATTTCCCAAAAAATACCACGGGTGTAAGCTAAGAGAAACGAATTCCTCCACCACCAACGTAAATAGAAACGATCAACTTACGTGATCTACTAGATATACTCTGTCAAACATTCATCCATTCAAGTTGTCCTGGGACTGGACAAACTGAAGGCACTATTCCGTACATCCATCCTAGGCAATCTCTACCTAGGACTTATACAACAGCCCTTGCAGTTTACTCCGTCTTCAATATATTCAGCATACTTGGTTTGCAACGCTTATGCCAATACGGAGTGGTTCTTCGGATAGTAATCCAATCGGTCTCTCCATACCGACAACGTAAAAATGGTCAAAAACTTCGATAGTCGGTGAGTTAACCATCGAAGAAAACACGTGTGCAAACAATGATATTACTTCCAGATGGAAATTCTATCGATCAATCATCAATCAACGGTTTCATTTCCCCATTTCCCCATTTCTCGTTTCCATATATTCATCAAATCCTTATTTTTCTAATTTTAGAAAATATACATTATTAACTTTGGAAAACATTCCCATTTCAGATTCACGCATAACTATCTTCTCACATATATCAGTATCTAACTGTAAACTAGTAAGAGAACAAACCCTACGTATTAACCCCGAAGGCCGAAACCAACATCAGATCGATACCCAAAAAGCTATTCAACTCAGCTAATTTCCAGTCAGTTTCTAATTCCAGAAATTCCCTTTATATTCCTAATTCAAACCCCAAATTCCTTTATCATATTTTATTTGCAAAATATTCACTTTAAATCAATATCATGTTACACCCGTGTGCGAAGCACGGGTCCAAACTTTCTTGATGTAAAATTCTATTCATTTGCCAAATACTTCCTTATATAACATTCTTCTCATTTTCCAATAAATTCCTTTTATAACTCTACTTATTTTCTAAATAAATATTTCCTTTTATAATCTATTTATTTTCTCAACAATTCTTTTTCTATAATTCTAATTATTTTATAAATATTTCCTTTTCAATTCTATTTGTAAATGTTTTACAAATATTTCCTTTTTCTATTGTTTTACAAATATTTTCCTTTCTATTCTATTTACTTGACAAATAAATATTCCTTTTCAATTCTATTTATTTAACAAATAAATGTTCGTTTTCAATTCTATTTGTTGAACAAATATATTCCTTTTCAATTCTATTTATTTAACAAATAAATGTTCATTTTCAATTCTATTTGTTTAACAAATATATTCCTTTTCAATTCTATTTATTTAAAAAATAAATATTCCTTTTATATCTCCTTTGATTTTATAATTATTTTCTTTTATAAAATCCTTTTCCTTTTATATATGAAATCCATTGATTTTATATAAATAATTTATTTTCAAAATACACTTTGAAAATCCCCTTTTCTATATCCCAGTATTTCTTACGGTATTTAAAATACCAAACAACAGTGATCGATATCATTCAAACACACATAATCAACAACAGATTATATATCACATCGTATATCACAATACATGAAACGAAAAGGTATTTTATATATTGAGGAACCCAGTTGGGTCCCTCCAACCTGTTTCCCTGCATCACAGATGTTAAACAATATAATTAACATCGATTTAGATTTCATTTCACTATGAAATATTCTGCTAAACAGAATCAATATTTGATTAATGATTTATATATATATCGTTATCTATATTTTCAACCAATACATAAGCAATTCAACCAAACAGTTAATACACAACAATCAACAGATAATTATCAGTTCTAAGAATACGTTATAGAAATATAACTGTTCAGAGTTGGTGAGTTTTACTCACATTGGACGGTCATCGTTAATAACGATAACCACGCTTGATTCAAATGGACAATTTATTTTGCTATAAATTGTAACGAGCTTCAATTCACTCCCAGTCAGTCCCATTGTGTAGCTGTCGTTCCTACGATCCTAACGGATTAGTCTGTTCGAAATTCTAATACAGAATGAATACGTTAGAGACGTTATAAATTAATACGCTATTTTATTTTAATTTAACTTAATTAAATCCAAAGTTTGGGCTTTACCCATTTGTTTTCGCGGCCCATTCCTCTAGCAAACCCATGGTGCAAAGTGTCTTCTCCTCCCATAGACCAATCAGTTCCCACTTCTAATATCAGTCCGACCAAACTTTAGACTAGTGTCCTTTCTTTCTTTTTCTATATATATATATATATATATATATATATATATTTCGATTGGGCCTGGCATTTTTAATTTGTCGGCCCAACGTTTATTCATATTGAAACCCAAACCTGCACTCCAACTACTCTTCTTCTCTAGTAGTTGTGAGCTTCTGTAACAAAAACTCTTCCCATTGCCACAGTTTAACGCAAATACCTTCCCTGAACCTCCTTTTGCACACGCAACAACAAACTAAGATTGATCTCCTATCACTTAAAACGCACGCTGACTTCAATCCCCAAACCAAACTCCTCAGTCACCTAAATCCAGACAAAGACACACCCGCATCACCCTCTAATATACACCCTTAATTACTTCATTAATCAAGTAACCCACTAATTAAATCATGTTTATACTAATCCTATCATTAACTCATGCTTTATCGTGATTTACATCTCCAGGAACTCAACGGTATATGGAAACGCAGTTGAATACTTCCAACCAAAATCGCTACCTTCTACCGTGACGACCCTCCCTCTACACCTCTTCCTTCCCCAGTCCATCGCAACAACATTGGCACCCAGAGCCCTCCTCCCACTATCAACTTCGCACGGTTACAGGAAGATGCCTACTAACAAAAATACCACTGACAGCCCCAAATCTTAGCATATAGATGCGATTTCACCCCATTAATTCAAATACATCAATTGTTTTTGCCCAAAGATCAAAGTATCTCCCAAAAACTGAAAAAAACCCAGCTCGTTGTCCAAATTCCGGCGAATGAAATTATCACCGAACTTGTCAAAATTCACCTCAGGCTGAAGAGAATCATTTTACAGTCTTAGATATATATACGTATTTTAATTTATGTATTTTTCTATGATTTCTTTGGATTTTCTGAAGATCGCGTTTGGCTTGAAATGAGAAAGGTAGGATGCGGCGGAAATTACTTTGACCTCTGAATGAAAGAATTAGGTTTAGAAGGAAACATGATTATTTATAGGAATAGTTTTATAATTTTTTATTGATTATTTTATTTGTTTTTAAGTAAACGCTATATGTCCTTATTTTCAAAAATTCCTGTAATCACATATTATATCAAAAAATCACGAAAATGGACATACACCTTCAGTTCGACATTACGAACCCAACGAAACTGGTTTCGTTGAATTCTGACTCCCTTTGCTCACACAGCGTATTTTTAACCATCAAAATACTGACTGTTTTTCACATTAAAATCTCGTACGACCCCATACTGACTTCTAAAATCACAAAAATTGAAATCTAACAATAATTTAATATTGCAGATCCAACAAAATTAGTTTCATTGAATACGGAGGTCGTTTGCAAAACTGGCTATTTTTAAAGCTCTAAATAACCCATTTAAATATATAAATATATTTAAAAATAATTAAATTAAATATTAATAAATTAATATTATCGTATATATATTCACATACGATATCATACAACTCTAACTGGATTTATAACTCGATATTCAAATCCCGGTTGAATCGATATTCAATTTATATTGAAAAATCCATTTATAATATAAATAAATCGTTATAAATTATAAACGAATTCCATAGCGACTTTTCTAAAATTTGATTTGGACATAAATTAAAATCTTCACAATGAAATCCCAAATTTTCTCTTCTATTAGAAAAATATACTTCACCAGCTCCGAACGTTTCTTGTTTCACAGATATCCGATTTAAAATGGACCCTGTATATTCAGTTGAAGTTCAAATCGCCAAATAGCGAACTGCCGTGCCATTTCGAGCTCGATTTTAATTATATTATAATTATACGTTCAACTGTCGTTTATATAATATATTGGTTAATATAATTCAACTCTAAACTGAATATATATATATATATTTTGAATTGTCCAGTTCACATTATATTGTCAATTCACTATTTCTGATTATTTTAGAAATAAATATATTATTCTATTATTTATATTAATTAAATATTCGCTATTATTTAATTAAACCACCATTTAATCCTCTATATCACTATTTAAATAATTAAATAAATTAATTATACATCGCTGAAAATACGGGTCGTTACAAAAACCATTTATTCCTTTTGCAAATGTTTATCGTAATGATTTAAACATTACGTCCATGAAAAAATAGATATCAAATTTGGACTTTTATTTTTGGCCCAATATTTTATATTAATAAAATAAAAATCATTTTTGTTAATCAATTGATTAACCGTAATACACAATCATCAACAAACATATGCATTTAACACCAAATGGGGTTCATTCCCATATCCAATAACCAATATCAAGTTAATTTCTTTTTCAATGACCATTTAAGGTTCAAACCCATTTCAATGTCAACATATTCAGCTCTAAGTGTCACATACTTAAGAGATTATATAAATCTCACTTAAAAATCATATCTTCTCTAACCCAAACATTTCCATATCATAACATGAACTCAAACTATAAATCAGATATTATTATATAACTCAATTAAGTTCACAAACACAATCAATATTTAACTACCCCATTTTCAGTTTAGCTATTTTCACCAGGTACTCCACTCCTATTTACTCTAGCCGTAGGACATCTAAGTGATTCCAGATAATTTTGGCAGCCTCCCAGCATCACCAAAGTTTTCTGAAAATAAAATGGATACGGGTTCCATGTTACAGGGTTTATAAACTAATGGGTGAATAAACGAACGTATATTCAGGTTCGGGGAGTTAACGGGAATGGGCTTCTTGGCCTAGGGGGTATGGATTGGATGAGTGGGGCCTGTGGGCTGCTGTATTGGCTGGAGGTGGATTGGTGGGGGCCAAGGGTGGAGGTGGAGGGGTTGTTGGGTGGCGGTGGTGGGGCTGTTGGGTGCGGGTGTGGTGATTTGAGGGGAAGGGTGTATGGTTTTAGAGTTTTGAAGGGGTGTATGGGGGTTTTGATGAGGAAGGGGCCATGGCCTTGGTGGTGGCGGGTTGGGGAGTTCACCAGTGGCGCGGGGTGCTAGACAGGCGTAGATGGCTATGAGGGAGGTTGTGATGGAAGAAAGAAGGGGAGAACAAGGAGAAGCAAAAGAAAAGAGAAGAGGAAAGTGAATGAAATGAGGAAGGAGGGTTATATTTAGAAGTGGAAGTGGCATGGATCACTGAGGTATCGACTGTTGATGTAGAATGGAAGGGGAGAAAACACATTTTGGGGGATTCTTGGCTTGACAACACATAAAAGAAACACATCTAAGATAACTAGTTAAGTGTGAATATCTAGCTTTGGTCATGTGTAATCTATCTACATGTTTACTAATCGTATGACCACATACTAGTTCCCTTTGCTACAAAATTTCGAATTCTGCTATGTTTTTTAGATATGGATCCAACGGAACTGGTCTGGTCGAATTCCGAGTCCGTTTGCTCAAAAAGTGCCAATTCGAGTTCAAATTATCGATCAGTTTACATTTAAATTTTGCGCGGTCACATACTAGCTTCGATTGTCACAAAATTTGAAATCTTACCAGAATTTAACGTTATGAATCCTAAAAAATTAGTTTGGTCAAATTTCGAAATATTGCAAAAATTCTATTTTCTTAGCTTTTTAAAAAAGCACTGAATTATCGATTTTCAAAATTTCCTTTTAATTATTATTTTTTTAAAATTTATTTTAACTATTTCATAAGTCGTATTGTAGCAACTCAGAATTTTGAAAATAGTTATTAATTATCAGAATTTAAAAAATAGGAATTTCTGCAAACAATGGAATTTAGCCATGAAACTTTAATCGATGCGTTCTTCTCGGTATTATGGTCAACTTTCATGTTTGGAGTTTCACGAATGGAGTCCACATGAAAAAGTTATGGACGAAATACAATAACAGACGGAAAATAAATAAATTTGAATATTTATTTATATTATACCATATTTAACCACCCTCACTGGGCGGTTGGCAACCCTGGCGGTCGTCCTTAGCAGTCGACCTACTGGGTGCCAAAACACCCAATGATGGCTTGGGTTAAAGGGTTAAACTTATATTGTATTACCAAACAGATGGACAGGTATAAATTGAAATAAATCTAACGGTTCATGGCCAATTCCACTCCTATAAATTAAGGGGTAAAGCCTCGTTCTTTTCCATACAAATCTGTAGGTAGCAGCGAAGCTCTGCCATTTCCCTTTTTATTCCAATCAAATTTCTTAATTAAAAATATGTTCATATACAATCAAATACAAATCATATAGAATTGAAAGGGATTATAAGATCCAACGGAAAGAGTATAAATTGACATCTAAAGCGGTCCTACAACAGATTCTCCCTTCTTTTCCTATTTTCTTACAAATCTACGGACCTGAAAGTGTCCCCATTTCAGAATAATTGTAGATCTGTAAGAATTTGAGAATTGTAGGCCTAAAAGGTTATTCATATTTCAGATTTGGATGCTTTCAGTTGAGTGGGAAATTTACATACAAAGTTATAATAGCCTATTTGTCTCGTTTCAATTAGATCTCAAAAATATATGCCTATTATTATCAGATCTGTTCATAATATTATTGAATTTGAATTGGCACCTATTAGATCTGCTAATAAATATTGTCAAAACTTGGAAATTGTGAATTATGGTTAGGAGTGATATTAACTGTAGGTTTACTAAAATTGTTTATACATATTGCCTAAATTAGGTTTGATAATATATTGTAGTTTGTTGTAAAACACTGAAGATTTGGAAATCATTCATTCCAAATCTCTAGTTCCAGTGTAAATTAAAGAATTTTGTGATTTTAATTTAAAAGACATATGCATATTTGTGTTCAATATTATTGAGGTTTTGGTTTAGTTGTTGTAAATATGTCGTTTTCCTCTTTTTGAACAAAAAGACATTATTTTGAATTCACAAGTAATATGAAAAAAAAATTAAAAAGGGGAAAAGTTGTCCAAATGTACGTATAAAGATGAATATACATATTTGTGCGTAGTTTGCATCAACTATTCCAAAATATACATAAACATATATATATTTCTTATGGTTTTGAAATATGTTTATTCTATTTATCACATATAATTTACAATAATTATAACTAACGGTCTTCTTGTAAGATTTGGAACTTTTTGGCAAGATTGAATGCAAAAAGGAACGTTTGGTTATTAATTAAACCGAATTATTAAATTTAACAATAATAAAGGAAGATAACTACGTTAACCACGTAAAAATATAAATAAATAAACATATATATACATTATCCATTCGAATCTATGAAAAACAATAAAATATACATTATACTGAATGTTTGAATGTTTGAACAGTATTCAATTATGGAATTATACATGTAAATGTAATCCATATTTAATTAATATATTTGTGGTAACCATTGTAGCAATTAATATGATCGGTTGCTATAAATAAAACCACAAATGAATTATAAACAACGCTGATTTGGGAAAGTAAACTTAATAAGGGAATTAAGTCAAATGGTTACAGTTCCTAGGATTCATTAGGATAAATTTTGTAAACTCTAATTAGGTAATTTAATCCATAACTGCATTAAGACACGAGGTTAGGCTCAACTTGTGGTAGAAGTCTGCCCGAAACCGATCGACAAATCCAGCATCCACAAGTGGTCAGCTAAATGTGAGAGGTTTGGTGCACAAATATATACACATAACGGACAATAAATAGATAAATAAATAATTAGTAATGTTTTTTGAGGTACAAAAAATAGACATTTCAAGACTGAAAAGATAAGGATATCCATTGTGAATTAATGTCCTAGGAAAATTATGGTCGTTAGGCTCATAAATGACATTAATTATAATCAATGGAAATACAAAGAGAAATTAAATATTTAGTGTTACCTTAGAAAAATATAACCATTATGGTTATAAAAGGGAAATAGACGTATGAGAAAAAATAAATGGAATAAAAAAGGGATTTATGGGTATTGATTGTTGTTTAGGTACTAAGTCCAGTTAGGGGAATAATCAAATAAACATCCTAGGTAAGGAGGATATAACTTTCCTTATTTATATTAGTTAATATAGAACTTATAATTAAAAGTTAGAGTTGGACTTAGTATGTTAATGAAGTGAAACATTATTAACCATAGGAACCCATGACGATAAATCATGTGCATATAGTATTTCCGTAAAGAGAAACTAAACGAGAAGGACTTAATAATATAGCCTACTTTATTCCAATAGGGAAAGGTATTAAAGGCTAATGGGGTACGAGCTTAATAATATTCGCGTATAATCCGCTTCCTTGGGCCTTAAGTGGCTGGGGTCGAAGAGTCCACCTAGGAGTAGGTCTTTAAGTTTAGGGGTCTTAAAAGGTGTATGTGTGTGGGGCCTACCCAAACTTAGAAACTTTAAAAGCCAAATATGGCTATCTATCCTAAAGGTAGTAATAAGCGACCAAGGAGATTATCCAATAAGATCAGCTGGATGGTATAGCGAGCGATAAGATACCATCTCTCACCTTACGTGGGGCAATGGTATATGCTTGAATGACGGAAGCCTTAACTAGTAAGGCCCATAGCTAGTGCCCTCCAGTTCATGTTAACGTTGAATAAATTATCAAGGAATAATAAGTGACCAATAGGTCCGCCTAGGGTCTTAAGAGATCACGGAGAAGCCGCCTTATCTATCATCTATATTGAGGCATTAAATAATAAAGGATGAGCGAATGAATATAAATATATATATATATATATTATATATATATATATATATATATATATATATATACATATATACACACACATATTTCCATCCATAAGATAAAATTAAAAAATTAAATAGAATTATTCACAGAAGTAAGATATTTCAGTTGAATTCATTGTATAAGGAATATTACAGTATTTAAACATACATTCTTAGACATATTCCACTTATCTACCTGTCTCCAAAGACTCAAAAAGGTCAAGGACATGATCAAGGTCGATAAGGATTAGGCACGATGCTATCACTCATTTCATACTTCGATGTACTATATTATGTAAACAGTTATGTGTCTTATCACATTTTGTTCTAAATACGGCTCTGATATCAAGATGTAATGCCCCACCCTGAGACCCATATTAATAAAGAGCATTAGTTGTAATGTCGTCTGCTAATACGAAGAATATTGCTGTTTAGGAGAGACCACTCATGGTTCTGCATTAAACAAGTCTTAACCGTGTCAAAAATATGCAATAAGTTTTTCTTTCTTATTGTGTCTCGATACACAAAATACTGGTTTAGTACGCCCCCACAATGGCTACAATATATATCTAGAACAAAATACAATAACTATCAGTCATAGATCACAGAACAACAACGCAGGCATCAAATATGATACATAGTATAGTACAAAAGAGGTGATATGATCACCATATACAAATATACATCGCGTCCCAATCAAAAGAATATATACATATAAGCCAAAATGTCATGAACGAAACTACACAAAAACTATGCGCCTAGTCCCAAAAGATGATAAAAAGGTCCAACATGATACTGCTAAGCAAAGCCAAGAAACCAAACCTACAACTCGGTCTGACCCGAGCAATGAATACACGGGTTAGTCTAGTAGAATGTGATTAGTGGTAAATGATAAAATGAAAAGTATATAAGGAAAACATTTCTTTATTTATAAAGGAATGATATGGTTCACTATAATCGGATTACAATACTCAACTCTGATGCGATCACAGGGGTTTCCTTGAAGTTTACTATCTCAAAATTTACTTGTCTTAAACTTAAGTCTCATAATAATACATGAAGGAAACTTCATAAAACATGGAAACCACAAATCATAGGAACTCATTTAGGAGTTCAAGAACAGAAATGAAATCAACATGTTTATCAAAATCCATGGATAATTTATAAACATATATATATATATATATATATATATATTACAAAAAATGATGAAATAATTTAGAACACTGATTTAGATCGAACTTAGATTGGCCAGCTGAAGCTAAGTTGCACGTACAATTCACATATGGCCGAAGCCTACCAAGTACTATATCTTAGATTTGGTACTAACACAAAAGACCCGATAGTCAAACACAAATGGCCTGGAAGCCTAGCATAGACAAACCGAAAGTCAAACACGGATGGCTCAAAAGCCTAACACAGATGACCTCATGTAACATTCTGTAAAATTAATAAGTATTAATAAATAAAGAAATAATTAAAAACAAGCAATTAAATGATATGACTGGAAAATGAGATTTTACAGCTTTAGGAATTTGGCTACGAACTCATTTATTTGGATTCGTGGCGAAATTCTGAATTGTTTTCGTATATAATATGCTGAAAATGGTTAATGTCCAAAGAAGTTATAAACAAATGAATTTGGACAGTGTACATAGAAAATATATATAATTATGTGAATATTATATATTGTCCAAATTATAAAATAAAAAATAATAAAAAGAGGGAAATTCAAATTTTGAATTTTGAGATAAGATCTAAAGGAAAACGTATTGGATATATGGAAAAGAATGAAGCAAATTAAGAACGTAATCAATAAAATAAATAGCTCAGCAACGCAACATAATTGGGCGTTCCAACCCGAAGGGGTCGACCAATCCCCCTTAAGAGGGGTCGACCACCGGTCGACCGCTAGGCGGCTGGGAAGCCCAATTCTGCCTACGTGGATAAGGGTTTTCTAAGAGGTTATATTTATGTGTAAGGCTCGGATTAAATTTTATTAATCTGACGGCTTATGCTCACACGAGCAAGTACAAATAACCCCTCAAACCCCACACTAGAAATCCTAATCTTCTACACCTCTGCGTCCATGCTGCTAAATTCCATAGAAAAACAAGGAGAATAAGGTGAAGGTTTCTTCTACTTCTCTAACTCCGTTCTATATCTCTGTTTCAATCTATCTAAGTCTAGGATTTTGGAATTTAGCATAAACATATATGTATAAGACACTAATTATATGTTTCTTATATGTATATTGTAAGGAGATCTATCGGATCTTGCTCAAACGTTAAGAATCTTTGCAAACCTTGAAATTCTACCACATCTCCGCCTAATTAGTGAGTGGAATCTAGTTTTTCTTAAAGGCATATTCATGTTTTTAATAATTTGCCATATGAATTGATATGCCTAGGAAGATTTGGTTATGCGATAATATGAACATGAAAATCCCCAAATCTTCTATCTTGTAATTACACATGAAATTGTCATAATGAATTGGGTTTGTGGAATTGTGGTTTTTGTATTGGATTAAAGGTAAATATGAGTGTTGTACTATTGTTTATATGTTATGAAATTCACCGTTATTATCATTTGATTTAGCCTAAAAAGGTTTGGATTTGAATTGTTTCAAAGTTGAATTGGTTTTGGAACCTATATTGGGTGTAAACGCATTCATAAATTGGAATAAGTCAAATATAAATATTTTTGGGTGTATAACACCACTAAAAGGTGAATTGGGTGAAACATGGATTGTAAACATACATGTGTGAATGTATGAAATACTCTACTTTTAATTTAATATTTTAATCATTTCCACATGCCTAGGATGCAATTTAAATTTTTATGTATATATGTTTTTCCATCCACTGCTACTTATTGTGTTATCATATTGTTATCATTCTTATGTTGTAGTGGTAAAAGTATGAAAAACCCAATTTGCATGTAATAATTTGGATAAGATGACAATTGCCACCTCGCTAGAATGTTTCCCCGTTTGTACGAATGTTACGTTAATTAGGCGCTATTATTATATTACTTATATTTGCGTAATCAACGTAATTAACATTGTCTTTGCATAATAAATGCGATTAGGTTAGAGATTGAATTAGAAATGCCTCCTTAACAAATATACATATATATATTTGTTTGCTTGTGTGTGCATATAGTTAGAATGGCTTAAATATATATAAATAAATGACATATAGACACTAGGTAAGTTGCCATTTATGGTAGAAGCCTGCCCAGAACCGACCGGCAAATCCAGCAAAAACAAGTGGGCCCAACTAATGTGAGATGTCTAGGTGACATGGGCCATTAATAAACTTAGTACACTAGACATAAGGTTAAACTGACTTGTAGTAGAAGCCTGTCTGGAACGACCGGCATATCCAGCATCTACAGGTATATGGTTTAATGTGAGAGGTCTAATATTTATATATATATAACTATATATATATAACTCTGATGCGTAAAAAAAAGGTTTCCTATGCCTTAAGACGGTCTTAAGTGGCGGAATCACCTTTTTATCTAGTTTGGCTTTAAGTGGTTAGGACTAGGATCCCTCTGAAGGTTTATTCCTTAGAGAGGTACCCAAGTCATGGGACCCACCCTTATTAGTATTAAGGTAGGTTTTTGGGTCCTCCTTCTTTAAAAGTGGTTAGGCATAAAACGGTAATTGAGTAGGGTTGTTCACGTGGATGTCCACTTCCTCTGGAAGTTTGTAAGGGACTAACTAGGGACAGGTTGGTAATTGAAAGGATATGCGGCTATTGCATGCTCATCAACCATCTAAGGGAAGTATTAAGTGACATAGGTGTCCTACCGAGTAATATCAGTTAAGTAGTAACGTTCGAAATACTACTTCTCATATTACAAATGAGAGAATATACTTAAGAACGTTGATGTACTAGGACGGGTCTGAAAGAGCTAGGGGTCCGCCTCAGGGTTATAAAAGATCGTAAGAATCCACCTTTAATATAGCCATAAGTGACTGAGAATGTCACCTCGTTGGGTCTTTATCCTAAAAAGACTAGTGGGTGATTGACTTGGATATCGACCCCATTGGTTAGAAATTTAGTGTTTGTTGTGTACTGCGTAGAAATACCTTGACATATGTAACCTGCTAAAAATATAGGGTATGAACATTAAGTAGCACTATATTTCAGTCATACAGAACTTTATGTTCTAACCCCCTCTCCTTAACATCTAATAGGTCAGTAGATGGGGTAAAGCCATGGATGAAGTTATGATTGAAGCCGATGAAGAAGACGAAGTTATTATGATATTATTCACAGTTAATGCTTTACTTCTTTTGGAATCTTATGAGAATGAACTAATGGATATACCTATTGAATAATGTAACTGTGACCGTGTATTTTTGTCATTTTGAAATAAATGGTACCCTTGTTTTTGGTATTATAATTTCTCTTTCCACCGTGTGAGATTTCCACTCGAGGTATATGTTATTATTATCTATGAAAATGTAATCCTTACAGGAACCAACGACCCATTTAGGATGGCTCTAAGTTTCGATGGGCCTTTTCTGGGTTGAAATTTAAGCCCATTCTGGGTGTGTTGTTACGCCTCAAGGTCTAGTACCAGCATCACCACAGAATGTGTCACAGGCCCTTAGATAGCAACTAGGGCTGTAAACGGATGCAGTCGGATACATATAGTGCTGTATCCGAATCCGTATCCGAAAATGAAAATCCGTATATGAATCCGTATCCGATATCCGCGGATACCAGTCAAAAATATCCGTATCCACGGATATTTTCGGATATCCGAAAATATCCGTATCCGCCTTAGCGAATACGGATATCCGAAAATATTTGAAATATCCTTATCCGAAACTTAAAACTGTACATTGGATGTGGTTATCCGAAAATATCCGAAAATATCCAAAAAAATATCCAAAAATAAAACAATATATGTTTAGAAATACATCACTCGCATGCAAATTTTACTCATAAAATATTTTTTTTAAATGTGAATACATCTAATTAAAAATCACATGCAGGACATCAATCAAATAAATTTCTTACAACAAATATTTTAAGAGATAAAGTGTTTAAAATATGAATTACACAACCCTAAGACTAAAATAAAACAAAACATAAATCATAGAAGCACATACACAATTATTTTTTAATTATAACCATACCACAAAATAAAATGAGTACATGATTTAAAATATTGCATAATACAAAATATAACATTCCTTTATAATTCAATAGTTGAGTTTAGGTTAGCAATTTTAAGGAAATTTATATATTAATTTAATCTTAAATATAAATTAAAAATTATATAATATATACATACATACACGTGTCAGAAAATCGGACGGATATTTTTCGGATACGGATACCACTAAAACCATATCCATATCCGGAATGATTTTCGGATATCGGATATCTGTATCCGCATCTCGGATAACGGATATATTTCGTATTTTCGGATACAGATGCGGATGGATATCGGGTTTGTTCGGGTACCCATTGACAGCCCTAAGTAACCCGAAAAATGGTAATTGTGTGTCACATACTACACGTTCTCACTTATCGATTTACACCCAACAAGTCAATTCCACGTTAGGAAAAGAAACACAGAAACACAGAATCACAGTAGCATCGAATAAACAAGACTGGAACTTACCAAAATAATAAAATTGTATGTACCATACCACACAATTTATTAAAATCATTTAAATAACAACCTTGCTTTCTCAAAGGGTGCAAAATTGTGTGGTATTATATAAGAAAATACTTTATAAAAAATCAGGTTTCAGCTTGGAAATTGTTGCGGGAAAACAGTTTTGAAATCTCTTTATAAATTAGGATATATATATATATATATAACATTTTATATAAAAACCACTTTGAAATTATCTTACTTAGGAAAAATAGGGTTTTATTATAAAATACTTTTTAAAATAATTAATTTGAAAATCGTGCACGTATGCTCCAAATCCAAAAGAGAACAACACGGAATGGATTAATAAATTTTATTAAAACCTCAAACTACATATTCACGAAAATCCGGGCTTCTATATGGTAGAGGCAATCCAAATCAATCGCGTGAAGCATAGTTAAGCACTTAAACAAAGAGGTGAGGAATATTTAAGATCTATACTAAAATTCATCATAAAACTATGCCCAAACAATCCTAAAATATACGCTTGGATACTTGATCTCTTATTGAATAAAATGTAGATATATGTTCTCGGATTAGCCTTGGAAATCACACTAAAACCCCATTAAAATTCACAAACCTGGAACAACATGCAGGTTAATAAAAGAAATAACCTGGTTATTTTCCCACATCTGTGTTGACATAGGTTCTTCCTACGTCGATAAAAGTCGCAAATTTTCCCAAGTTACCCCTAGCCCTCTTGGGTTTGATTTCTAGACCAAAACTAAAGGTGTAAACGACCTCGGATTCACTTGAAAATTGATATACACAGACTAGATAACACAAACTCTCAACTAAAACAAGAACTACTAGAATTCGATGAGTGTTAGAGATATAATAGCTCAAACATGGATTCATTCCATGTTTGCAGGTGTTTTACACAAATCAACTTGTAGTAAATGATTTTAGCCATATTACTACCACAAATCATCAATAAACACACAACATTCAAACTAAAGAGTGTGAGGGAACTCTCGCCTTAGATATGCAGTAAGAATAGATTTGAAACTTCAAGGATTTTGATTAATTGGAAGTTTTTGAGGCTCTTTTCTCCACTACAACACCTGAGAAGTGATTTATAAACACATCCAAAAGGAGTTTCTCAACGTACAACCAACAAAACATGATCTGAAACAATTGAGAAAAATTTGTGGTTTTTAGGATGATTACCTATCTTAACACTTAAATTCAACACTTAATATTGCTTTAGAATAGGATTTGAGCTTGGAGAATGAATTTTCAAGAGGGAGATGTATTTCTTCTTTTACTGTCGATACTCAAAAAGGAGAAGAATGTTTACAGTAGAAGGAAAACTACGTTCAGTTTTCCTTCTCTAGAAATTTCTCTTCCTAATTAAGGTTTAAGGGCCCAATTAAGCTTAAAGAAGGTGATTAGTGGCTTGTTGATCCCAAATGAGATAATAGAAGGCTATATAGCCTTATTTTCAATAAAATACTCGTCTTAAGCTCTTTTTCCACCAAATATATTGTTATAACTTGGGATTATGAATTTTAATGCTAGTAAAATTTTGTAACATGCTTATACACAATTTTAACCAATAGAAAAAATTATTTTAGGCTTGTTTAGAACAAAAATTCACATTTTATACAAAACGTACATTTTAATATTTTTTACACAAAATTTCATGATTCACTCATTAAAATTTGCAAAACACATTATTTTGACTTTAAATTTTTTATGCATCTAACAAATTATTTTCAATGT
The DNA here is from genome assembly GCA_030737875.1 of Allium sativum. NCBI lineage: Eukaryota > Viridiplantae > Streptophyta > Magnoliopsida > Asparagales > Amaryllidaceae > Allium > Allium sativum. The sequence goes on from CM060926.1 coordinate 332,143,822, forward strand.
TCAAATAAATATTTTTACCCCACATTCCTTGTTTTAATTATTTATTTGTAACCTAAATTGCTCAAAAACATGATTTTCACTAGAATTTTACCGTTTGCACTTATATTACGGTTTTGTGCACAAAACCGATAGGAATTTTAGAAATTACTATTTATTCTCATTTCTTACACTTTATAAACTTTTAAACTTTATTCTCCATTTATAAAATTCCATAATCAACCCAAACAGGTATTTTATTTTGTCCAAATTTCCTCTAAAGTAAATATCCATTTTCATGATCCTAAGTTTATTCATTTCCCATGATTAAAACATTCCCTTTTCTTAATTATCCCAAGCTAAATCCAATAATCCAAATTACCAATGAATTTGTATAATTTATTCAAATTGTCCATGTCAGCGACTATTAATTGCTTGATCAATTAGTTTTCTCCTCTTTGTGATTTACTAATATTGTCATTAACATTCAATCACAAAACCGGGTTGTTACACCCATGAATTCCACCTTTCATGTAACGAAAAAATAATCCGATACTCAAGGTTTTATGTCTCTCCATTTGTGTTTAATTGTGTTTTCAAATAGTCGATTCCTTATTAATTAGATGTTGATCCTAGTATAATTAGACTAAAACAACCAAAAACCGATATTTTACATGAAAAGTTTCGATTTAGCACAGAAATAAAACTGATTAGCAACCAACAGCAAATGTGATTAACGATTAATATAACTATTTTTTATATTATTTACTAATACAAACTATAGAATCTGATGAATGAAATGAAAATATCTCAAAAATAATGGCTAGATACAAAATGAATAAACCAAAAACTAAGAAATTTAGTAGATGTAAGCTTATTTGCCTTCCACAAGAAATAAATGCATACTAGAACAGTAGAAAGAACCTTCTTCATGCACAATGCTGATGTTTGTATTATGAAGTATGAATCGGTTAATAGAACAACAAAAAAGATGCAAACAGACAAGATCATATTAAACCATTTCTATGCTACGCACATATCATAAGCAACCACTTATAGTATTCAGACATAGAATCTATAAATAAAACATAATATTTTATATATGTGAGACCACGACATAAAACGCATTTGCAACAAACTAAAAGTAGATACTCTTAAATGATTTTAAAAAAACTATTATGCGTTGTTCCTTACGGAGGAGATGTCCCGGGGTGGCAATCCCAATGTGTTTCCTTCGCTAATGAGATTTGAATTTTGTTATTTGTTGAATTTAAATTTAAAAACCAAAAGAAATATCCATCAGAAGACAATCACAACCGTTCAAACCAAAGGGCGTCTGTTGGCAAACATAAATTTCACTCCCTCTATAAATACACATTCCATCAACACAGACGTTCACTTTTCATTTTCATTTACAAATTTCAAAACAATAGGCATCATCATATAAACCTCTGAGTGTTTTCTGATCTGTGTAAGTAATCACAATTTGCATAAATAATATTCACTGTGTAAAGTTTTCAATCAATCCATTGTAATAAAGGAAGGAAAAACATTCTTGAAAGACAGTGATTTATTCATGTGTTGTTGCAATTAATCTTATTTAATACACGACAACATATACACTATTTATAATTTCTTATGAAGAATTAACAGAGATGGAATAGTTATACCTGAAAGCAATATGGGTGTTGGATTTGTTATTTGCCAAAGTCTTGATAAATGTGAATGGTAAATTCGCTGAATGTGGAAGAAAAATAAATACAACAATAAAAAAATAATCATTAACAGCGTAGAACTTGTTCTTAATGAATTTAATTGAATTAAAATTTAAAAGGCACCAAGTGATGGTAATTTTGAGCATGAAACAAAGAGGGTATCAGGTTCAGGAGTATTTATGAGGGCATCATGAATGCTATCAAGACAGAATACAGAAATAGCATTTGTGCAGGCAATGGATTTGCAGCTTCTGATGCATCATTCATCATAACCATGTCAAAACATAATTCACTTTACTCATTATTTCCTATCATTCAAATAAGCATCATTAGAAATTTTTTAATTATTTTATGAGAAGCCACAAATTATGAGAAACATTGCGAAAGCATGCAAGGCCGGCTGTCATAAAAATAACATGGTATAAATTCTGAAATGTTTGGCTAATCATTATGTTAATACCATAGCTATTGATTTTGATGACAACAACTGTATAAACATTACTACTAATATATCTTTGAATTGTGCAGTTACTTCAGATATATTATGGAGATATTTCTAGAAATAACAAGAGTACAAAAAAGGAATTATAAAAGAAGGTTAATTAGAGAAATGGAAGAATAACTGAAGAAGGATAATCAAAATAATTGAGGACCAAAGCCTATTAGAAAAGAATTCTGAAGGACAAAGGTTGCAACGACCCGACGAAGAATTTTGATGCTTGAATTTTGATAATAATACATAATTCCGTATTACTTGCCAAAAACCAAGAATCGAACCCACCAAATAGATAATAGAAAGAAATTAGAAGGTGGAAAAAAAAGAAATGTTAAAATAGAAGAAGAAGAATAAAACAACACATAATTAGAGTCTCACATCGCAGCGGAATACAATATAATATATAAATAAAATTTATAAAGAACTTGTATAAAAAACTTACATTCATCAGAGTATAGTAGACAATCAATATATCTGGATAGTTAATGACCTGCCCTCATATACAATACACAACGGAATAAATACTAATACGTCTGGACTCATCCTGTAACAACCCGGAAAATCAGAGCCAATTCAAAAAATTTATTTTAGAAATTTTAATGAATTTTGAATATTTAAAATGAATTATTTTAAATAATAACGACCAGAAATTTACTTTGAATAGAATTAGAACGTATAAATTTATTTAAACCGAAGTTAGAATATAAATATTTATTTTAATTATAAAAAAATGGAAATGGCGTGGTAGTTTGAAAATTCGATTTCAAATTTCAAATGAATGTACAGGATTCAAAATAAACCGGATTTTATTGAAACCAGAAATATTTGAATCTTTATGAAAATATCTTTCCAACGAATGTGAAAAATCCAAATTTCATAGCGGGAATAAAAAGTTATGTCCAGTTGAAAATTCAGAATAGTCACTATGGAATTTATATAATATATAGCCCTTAAAAATAGCGATTTTGCAAATGACCTCCTTTTTGATGAGACCACTTTTGTTGGATCCAGAATGTCAAATTATTGCTAGATTCTTCATAATTTTGGAATCAATATGTGAGCGTGGTGAATTTAAACGTGTTTGGTCAATTAAGTTTGAATTTAATCGACTGGAAAATGACCATTTTTCAAACGGTCTCCAAATTCAATAAAATTAGTTTTGTTAGGACTGTTTCGTCAAAACATAGCCAGAATTATTTTTCTGGAATTTTTGGAGTCCGTATGTGGCCCCAGTAAATTAAAATGTGTGTTTGAATTTTAAATATAATGATTTATATTTTAAATTTAGCGAAAACTGATTGTAATAGACGAATTGGGTTATGAAACATATTTCATTGTGTTCGGAATGGGGGTATTTGGTTAATGGCGACAGTCATTGGGTTTGATTTGGAGTTCGGACATAAATCGAGTTAATTAAAGAATTAAATAATAAAAATAAATGGTATAGAAGGCCCCCAATTTTCACAAAACCCTAAGTTCTTTTCAACGCCGTCGGGTCCAAATTAAATGGCCAAAATCGCCCCAATTTTGATCATCAAATTCTCTCTTCACGCTGCGAATTAGGAGCTAAAACCAAAACAAAATCAAAGAACACACCTAGATCTTTAAACTCAACGGATGTGATCATTCTTAGTGTTGTATCTCTCTCGATTTCGTGGCTCAAAAGTGCCGTGTTCAATCCTGTTTTTCGAGGCGCCTGGATGATCGAGGTGGGCCCGAAGTTCAGCGTGGAGTGGCAGTGCTAAGGCGGTGAGGGTGGCGACCGACGATGATGTTTTGGTGGGTCAGAAAGTGGTGCACGAGCTAGGGTTTCAAAGGAGGTTTGGGTTCATTTTTGACAGTGGGGGTTACAGTTTTTACAGGACTTCAGAAAGAAAGGTTTTGTCTTTTTTTTATTTTTTTTATTTAATATAAACATTGTTTAAATACATTGTTTTTAAAATATAAAATAGAATTGTTTTTAAAGAAAATAAAATTTGCATTGTTTAAAATATATATCATTTAAAAAAAATATGACTTTTAAAAATAAAAATACAATAGCTTTTAAAAATAAAAATACAATAGCTTTAAAACAAATAGAATATAAAGCATTGTAAATAAAATAAATTTAGCCTTGTTAATAAAATAAAATTCTTTGTTTTAAAAATATAAATAACATTAGATTAAAAATATGATTTTTATAAAATAGCTTTGCAAATTAAAAATTTGAATTTTATAAATGACTTTGATTTGAAACTGTATATTTCTTTATTGTATATAGCACAATGAAAATGTGACTTTTATATGAAATGACATTGTTTTAAAAATGCAATTTTCATATGTAATACCTTAGATAAAATTCTGACTTGTATATATATACACACACACACACCCCTTAGTTTAAAAATCAAATTTTAATATATATATATAGCATAGTACAAATAGGATTTTTAAATATAAATAGCATTATTTAAAAAATCTGATTTTTAATATAAACTGTGTGGAACATATTTTTGGGAACACGGTGAAGAACTCTACGTGCTGGAAACAATGCGAAAATCCAAACCGCCCAATAAAGAATGACGGAGTCGATCCCAAAGTGAGAACTTCTCACTAAAATTATTTCTGTACAGTTATTTATTTTATAACTGCATATATGAACTACTCCCCGTCGTCCACAGACCATGGATGACTTGTTTGATTGTATTAAGTTGTGGAAATGGACTATAATGTGATTGTTGATTGTATTGTGATGAATAAAATATTTGAAAATAAAAATATCATTTTTATTGAATGAATATAATAAATAAAATATTCATGTATGGAATAAAAATATTTGAAAATAAAAATGTCATTTTTATTGAATGAATATAATAAATAAAATATTCATGTATAGAATAAAAATATTTGAAAATAAAAAATCATTTTTATTGAATGAATATAATAAATAAAATATGCATGTATGGAATTAAACATTTGAACAATAAAAATATCATTTTTATTATATATATGAACTGAATAAAATATTCATGGGTCGAAATAAGTATTCATAAACAAATCTGACGATTTGTTTATGTACTCCCATTTATTTGATACTGATTGAGACGATATATTTTACACATCGCCCAACTGCACAAATAAAATCTGTGTTTGTTGATTGAAGCCCCACATAGGTATTGGGATGATATTTGACGTACGCTAATCCCAATTGTTTAGTTGTATGTCAATCGATGGGTTGACAGGCTGTGATAAGCGTTAATTATTTATTTTTAATGCTTATACAGTTGTAAATTGCACTCTGGATGATGGTTGACTGTGTGTGATTATGGTTGTGTACACGTGTGTATGAAATCCATATAAATAAAATTATATGGTAATTGACTGTGTCTGATTCCAAGCCAGAAAGAATGAATATTTTAAAATAACGAATATTTTATAATAATATTCAGTAATGGATCAAAATATGATTTTGATGTCCGATTTGGGAGACACGAAAATATTGAAAAGTATGAAGCCGTGTTGATTAGATATGCGCCATTTGGACGAGAACGATATTTATATCGATTTTATTTATTTTTATAATAAATATCGAAAAGGAAATTATTTCAAAATATGATATTTTGAAAATATTATCATTTATATATTAATGATATAGAATATTCAATTTTGATTTAAAAATTGAAAATGAAGTTGAAATCGTTTTTAAAACGAAATCCAAACGATTTATAAAATACGATTTAAATGGAAATCAATGAAATATATACAATATATATATTATATATATTTAATGGCCTGAATAGAATGCGCTGCACAGCGGCCGTTCGCGAATTTTGACCATTAACTTCGAATTGATATTACGGGAGATCCGACCATCGAATTCTCCTAAAAGTGGAACTATTGGGTTCGTATCGAAAAGAGATTTCCAACGAATACAAGAGATTTGAAATCTAATGGTTGGATTTGAAGATACATCCAAATCAAATTTGGAAAAGGTCGCTGTAAGTGTAGTTCGGTGGCCGTTATTGGAAACCGACTGTAGGGCCTTGATAAAATTATTAAAAATATCAATAATTTGTGTAAAATCATAATAATTGATTTGGAAAGAATTTGGATGAAAAATTCCATATTTGGAAAGATAGAAATATATTTTTATCAAAATGAACTAGTTATTAACTAGAAATAATAATTCAATATTTTTAAATAAAATAAATTGGATTTGAAATGGTTTTAAAATAACCAGAATTTTCCAATAAATAAATTGGAATGGTTTGGAATGGAAATAATCTTTGGAGTATTTCGATATTGGATTTCTTGATTATACGAATATTGTTATGGGAATTTGGAAGATACAGATACCGTTATTCCCAATACAATATCCGTTGGTTTTAGAATTTGATATTGAATATAAGCCAATATATTTTCTATTCAGAGCCTTGTATTTAATATAAAATTGGATTTGGGGTTTGTCATGAACGGTGTCTTCATTAACACTGTTCTTTAACCCAGTTGGGAAAAGAATAAATCTTTAATTTAAGATTTTGTGAAATTTTCCAATTAGTTAATATTTGATTGGAATTAAATAAAAGAATAGAATTTTTGGGTTTATAGTGAACGATGGTTTAAATAACACTTGTTCTTTAACCCGATTAACCGTGAAATGTGATCTGCAATTTATAAATCTTTTAATGGGAATTTTCCAAAGTAAAGTTTTCTAGTTTAATAAAATTAATTGGAATTGAATGGAATTCGATTTGGTAATAATCAAAGTGAGCTTCTGTGGAGGAAGACTGTTAATATATATGGAATTTAAAAGACTTTGTTGTTATTCCATTTATATTATTAGTCGGATACGGAAATTGATATCGATTATATATTGATCCATTTTTCCGTGAAGATTCCATAATTAATGGAATATGATTTGGGTTTATCATGAACTGTGTTTTAAATGACATTAGTTCTTTAACCCAGTTAAAGCCAGGATTACATGTCTAACATTGTATTTCGAACTGTATGGTTGATCTCTGCTAAATATATCTATTTGGTGGGGGAGAATTTATTCTCTTTCTTAACACCCTTCTCTAAGATGCACGAGCTTAGAGGTTATATATCAGCAGAAATCAATAGTACGGTGTAGATTGTCGATGAGGCATGTTTGTGTTTCCAAAGTTAGATAATCATTAATATTGATTTTTGGGAAGATTAAAACTAAGTGGAGTTTTAATCAATCTTTAATTAGATTGAAATGTCAACTGATAATATAAATTATCATATGTGGGAAATGATTGAGAATGGAGTATCACCAGTTTTGCTCCAAGCGATAGTTAAATCTTTAATTAGATTTGAATGTGAAATGGTAATTAAATTTACCGATAACACTATGGTGTTAGATAAGGAGTATTACCAGTTTTGCTCCATGGTATGAATAGGTTGGGATTAGGAAATTAAACAAATGATTACTTCGGTAAGGTGCGCTAATCCCGACTAGTTTGGATAAACCTTAAATTGGTTTGAATTGATATCCAAAGAAAGATTAAAGGATAAATTTAAAGATTTTGTCTTTGATAAAATTAAGGGGAACCTTACCGTAATGATATGAATATTTAAATAAAAGAATATTTTGAATTGGAATGAGGTGTATGTTGTGTTTTTATAGCACTTGTTTATAAGATACGCGAGTCACTCGGAAAGACCGGGTTTATCCCATTTTGAATAACTGATTCGACGATAAGTCGACGATGAAGATGGTGGTTGAAGACCCGAGATCTTCACATCGTTTGAATGATTACTGATGTCTTGATTGGGTTGTACACCCAAAACAAGGTAATAAGTGGTGATCATCCAGGCGTACTTGTAGATCAACCGGATATGTGAGGACCTCTCTCCTGTATTGGACATATGTAACGAGGAATAAGGTGCCTCTGGTTTCATTCAGACCCAGAATGGACTTGTAAATGGATGTGTGTCTGACATTGGATTTTATTCTATGTTGATTGATTTCTATTAAATATATATCTGTTTGGCGGCGGAGAATTTATTCTCTTGCTTAACGCCCTTCTCTGAGACGTACAAGCTCAGAGGTTATATGTCGATAGATATCAGTCGCATGGCGTGAATTGTCAGTGTGGCATGCCGAGATGCAAATGATCAAGGCTTGTGTTGAAAAGAAGAGCCTTATGGTTGATGATCAAAGCACGGCTTTAAATAGCATAGCTTTGTGTAGCGTTAATTCGCGAGCCTCACACCCCGGTGTGAACCAAAAATGGGAAGGACAGTAGGGAAATGGACATATGTTAGTTCTAGCTACGAGTAACGTCATGGTATGGAGCCCAGGCTATTTACTCATGTGGATGTTGCATACTATTATTACTCACGGGAGACAAGGTACCTCGGATATATCGGCACTGCGGGGCTGATGGATATTATATCGGTCACTACGGGACTGATGGATATGGTCGATACTGACCATTTTAGAGGTTTGATAGAACCGGCTAACATATAGTTTATGGTATAACCAATCATCGACGGATGACTGGCCCTACCGATCCAGGTGCAGTTGCGACTGAATCCTTAGGCACTTGCTAGGGTGTCTCGAATGTGCACAGGATGATCCCTTGCCTCGGTTCATAGATGGAATCCAACTCCCAATACGACATTGTGCGGTTTTAATTGTAAAACTAGTATGGCGACGTAATATATGGGTACCTACGCCGCCTATGATTGATACATTTATATTTGAAGTTGATTTCTTCACTTATAGTAATAATAAAATATGAAATTTCACATATCTAGCATTTGTGGCTATTATAAGGTAAAAAATCTATCCTCCGGCTTGCGTTGCATTGTGTGATGGGGCCTGAGTCTTATAATAGCTTCATTTTTCTCTTTAGCATTGCGCTGTTTGTTTTATGCACTGGTATTCTTGGGGGTAAACCCGTTCCATGTTACAACTGGAATGATATTTGGAAAGCTCTGTGTCCGTGTATTTCTTTCAGTTGTGTTATGTATTATTTTTCCGCTGCTATGTATTTGTAATTTAAATCTCTGATATTTTATACTGTAAATTATTTATTCATACTCTGTTATATTCTTGTACTCTGATGTAATTGTTGTAATAAGCAAAGAAATGTTCTTCTGTTTGTTTTCTGATTTGTCATGTTCTCAACTCAATCCAGGCTTTCTTTTACGGGGAAGTTTGGGTCATCTCACCTCCACCATGTCCTTTGAAAATCGTAGCAACCTAACTTAAACCTGTAAAACTCAGTCTGACCCGAGCATTGCAAACGTCACAGATCGGTTTGGTGAACGAGTTTGAGTAAACTCACTAAATTTATAGGTAATCATCCAATTGACTTTAAAGTTAAAAAATCGTTTCGAAAGAAAAGGATAATCGTCAGACCAATACACACATAAACACGAACGGTTTTTACCTTACGATAACCCAAAATATTTTTGATATCCAAAATCCGGTGATATTATAATAGTGCCTATCAAATACAAATAAATAATCATCTAGCAAAATGCTTGCATCTCACGCTCTACATACATATAGTATATAATCAAAAACCGCATGGCCCTTATTGAAGAATGGATTCCAACTATGATAAGGTACGGGACCACCTTCCGAAAGTGTACCTCTAGAGAGCAATACACTAGGGTACATCAAGAGCATCTTGCAATTCTTCCATACATGACCGACCACTCATTATGTAACGATATGGATTTCGCTCGGACCTAATCGATCGCTAAATCGACCAAGACCGTTCGAATCCGGCATACGCTAACTCTAGGCATACAACACATCAGAACAAATAACAGAAGACTTTTATTACATCATAACAATGCAACTCAGAGTACATAATATCATAGTGCATCAAATATAATAATACAACAGCAGAAGATTAATTTAAAACAAATTTAATACGGTGTAGTGGAACTAATAAATGAACATAGTGGAAGACTATCAATGCTCTGGACACAGCTTTAAGCTTCGATCCAGAATCCGGCTCAAAAGGTAAATATCTGCAAAACAAGCCACTCGACTGCACGTGTGGAAAATAAGGGCACCCGTGTTTGCAAGTGAAACAAACTATGAGTCAGTCATGGGACTGGTATGAGAAATCTTACTTTACTTATCTAATAATAAGGCAAATCATAGGACCACGCCGCTAACGTAGAACGGGTTTACTCCATTGGATTGCCAGTGCATAAATTAAATAAAGCTTTTAAAAAAAACAATGCGATGCTTTTTAGAAAATGAAATCATTATAAGACTCAAGCCCCATCACACAATGCAACGCAAACCGTAGGATAGAGTTTTACCTTATAATGATCAAACATGCTTTATACGTATAAAATAATATTTAATATTATTATTAGTGTCTAATCAGTTTTACAATACTTTCAAAATAAATGTATCAATCCTAGATGGCATAGTACCCCATCCTACTATGTCGCCATATATAGGTTTACAATCAAGTCCGTAACGTCGTATTGGAAATTGGGTTTCCATAATGAGTCAAGGCTAGGGATGGTCTCCTTACCGATTCGAGACACTCTAGCAAATGTCTTAGGATCGCACCTATGGGAAACCCTTGGATCCTGCAGGGTCGGTCCACAAGTACTTTAGTGGATTAGTTATGCCTGAACACATGTTTCCCGGTCCTATTGGACCTATCAATTAGTCAGAATCGACCAATATATCCTAGGCCTCGTAATCCATCATCCACATAAGTAAAAATGTCTGAGCTCCATACCATGACATCACTTCTGACTAGAAAGAAATGTGTGCAATCCCTACGTCCCTTATCCCGTTTTTGACTCCTACCGGGGTGTGAGGCTCTCGAAGTAACGCTATACACAAAGCTATGCCTAAACAGGCCGTGCTTTGATCATCAACCACAAGGCTCTGCTTTTCAACAAAAGCCTCGATCATTTGCATCTTGGCATGCCACATTGACAATCCACGCCATGCGATCAATAACTATCAATATATAACATCTGAGCTCGTGCTTCTCAGAGAAGGGTGTTAAGCAAGAGAATAAATTCTCCGCCAGCAAACAGATATATATTAAATAGAAATCAATTTACATAGAATGAAATCCAATGTCAGACACACATCCATTTACAAGTCCGTTCTGGGTCTGAACGAAACCGGAGACACTTTATCCCTTGTCCCGTATGTCCAATACGGAAGAGAGGTGCCCGCTTATCCGGACAATCAACAAGTATGTCTGGACAACTACCACTATAACCCCTTCCTGAGAGCAAATCAATCCAAGGCATCAGTAATTGTCCATTCAATGTGAAGATCGTCGGTCTTCAAACACCATCTTCAATATCTTCGATTTAAATCATCGTATAATTATTCGAAATGAGATTGAACTCGATCTTTTCAAATAATTCTCGAATATATATAATTTAAATTAACTCATGTCGTTAATACGATTTTACAACGATTTATCGCTATTTTTATTTATATAAAAATAGTCCAATTTAATTCAACAACGCCTCGGGTCAATGGGCGGCCCTGGCGCTGTTTTTACCCAAATTTGATTTACACTTTTCTCGAAATCTAACCGTTGGATTTTAACAAAATTTACATCATTGGAAAGATCTTCCCAAAGCGGACCTAACGGTTCCAGTTTTGGGAAAATCCAACGGCCGGATCTTTCGGTATAATCGTTTAAAGTTACGATTCTGAAACGCGAACTACCGCGCTTGATTCGTTTAATTTTAATATATATATATATATGTATGTATATATATATAATTATAAATCATTTGACGATTCCACTAACGTGTTTAACATGCCAAGTAAAGAATGTTTTTATTTTGCATAACCATTTAAATGTTTCTAATGATACATAAAAAGAGATATTGTATTTGCATACAAATTCCGATATTTTCTAATAACCAATAAAAAGGGATTTTTGTTTGCATGCATTTCCAATATTTTATAATGTCAAATAAAAATGTAATTTTACCTGCATAATTTCTCTACATGTTTCTAATGTCAAATAAAAATGTATTTTATTTGCATACATTTCTACATGTTTCTAATGTCAAATAAATAAGTATTTTATTTGCATACATCCTCTACATGTTTTTAATATCAAATAAAAATGTAATTTGTTTACATTACATTCACTATATGTTTCTAATGTCAAATAAAAATGTAATTTATATGCATACATCCTCTACATGTTTTTAATTATCAAATAAATATGTAATTTATTTGCATACATCCTCTACATGTTTTTAATTATCAAATAAATATGTAATTTATTTGCATACATCCTCTACATGTTTTTAATATCAAATAAAAATGTAATTTATTTACATTACATTCACTACATGTTTTTAATGTCAAATAAAAATGTAATTTATTTGCATACATTCTCTACATGTTTCTAATGTCAAATAAAAATGTAATTTATTTGCATACTTCACTACATGTTTCTAGTGTCGAATAAAAATGTAATCTATTTGCATACATCACTACGGGTTTCTAATGTCAAATAAAAATGTGTTTTATTTGCATACATGTTATATTCTTCTAATGACAAAATAAAAAGACAAATTTGTCTACATACATGTTTTCTAATTCTAGTGACAGAATAAAAAGATAATTCTGTCTATATGTTTGTTTTATAATTCTAGTGACAAAATAAAAAGATAATTTTGTTTACATGACATGTTTTACAATTCTAGCGACAAAATAAAAGGCAATTTTGTCATATGTGACATGTTTACAATTCTAGTGACAAAATAAAAGTCACATAAAAATGATATTCTTATTTTGTATACAATTCTAATGTATAATATGACATATAAAAATGTTTATTTTAATTTGTATACAAATTCTAATGTATAACATGAGATAAAAAATAATATTTTTAATTTGTACACAATCCTAATGTATAACATGACATATAAAAATATTTATTTTAATTTGTATACAATCTATTTTTAACATAGCCAATAAAAGTGATATTTTAATGTTGTATACAAATCCCTACATTAACATGTAACATAAAATGATATTTTTGTGTGTATACAAATTCTTACATTAATATGACAAATAAAATGACTACTTGTATTTGTTTACAAATCTATTTTAACATAACAAATAAAAGTGATATTTTTATTTGTGTATACAATTCCTACTCCTACCATGTCAAATAAACATGATATTTTTAATATAACAAATAAAAATGATATTTTTAATATAACAAATAAAAATGATATTTATATTTTTATGCAAATTTATAACAAATAAAAATGATGTTTCTATTTTGTTGACAATTCTATTTCAACAAAACAATAAAAATGATAATTTCGTTTTGTTGACAATTCTATTTCAAAAAAACAATAAAAATGATAACTTTGTTTTGTTGACAATTATGTTTCAACAAAACAATAAAATGATAACTTTATTTTGTTGACAATTCTATTTCAACAAAAATGACATTTATGTTTTCATACAAATCTATTTTAACAAAAATGACATTTATGTTTTCATACAAATCTATTTTAACAGAAATGACATTTATGGTTTCATACATATCTATTTAAACAAAAATATTCCATCAAATCAACAGATCACCATAATAGCATCAATCAGCCCAAATCAAATCACGTATAACAACAAACTGGATTGAACAGTGTATTTGCAGAAATTTCTAAACACCATAATAATTAAATTTTAATTATTTAAAAAGAAATCTCACATTGATTTTTTTACTTCTTCTGAAATTGTCCAAAGTTGTTCCATCGCGTAGATCCGGGTTTCACCGTTTCATTGCTCCCAGTTTCGTTGAATTTGGTTTCTGTTCGGACAAGTTATGATATTACAAACCTTTCTACATAACAAAATTATTTAATAAAATTAATTGCACTCTAATTACATTGGCCTAATCCATCTCCTTTTATCTGCTATGTTCAAACCGAGAAACCTATCACCGTCTTCAACCATCACCACGTTGCTCCTCCACCAAACCACCTGTCGCCGATTTGAAGCCGCCACAAGGAGCGTCGCTCCATCGCCCACCAATGCCTCGAGCATGGTGAAGCTCGGTGGGCCCAATCCCCCTAGAACGAAGCACGAACGGATCAGCTTTGGGCTGCAAATCCTCCCAATCCGTTCATCTGAATTTGATCATGACCGTATGAACTGAAAGATGAACATTTCTCTTCGATTGTTGCTTTGGATTCATGTGTTAATTCACAATATTTGGAGTGCGATTAACGAAATAGATTGGGACGTTCTTGGCCATTAAAACGATAAGGTGGCGACTTTGAATTTTGACTAGGGTTTTGCTAAGGTCTTGAATTAGAGAATATTTATAGGCGTAGATTTAGGTTTAGGTTGAGAAAGTGGAGACAAAGAATGAATTTGGTATACGAAATAAAGAATCCTTAGGTTACAAAACTTAAAGATTAATTATTCATTAGATTCCTAATATCTTTCCATGCCCATCCCATTAATTATACGTTGCCTAAAGTATAGCTTTTCATTAGCACTGAAATCCATAAATTTGCTAATTACTACTTACTATGATTTCCTCTTCATATTTTTACGTTACAAAGAAAATGAATTGCTGGCTCAGGCTGAGGTAGCATATTTATTTCTCATTTATGTTTCAAAACAAAATTTACAAAGAAAAAGAGAATAAACAGAAAGAAATGAATGCATAATTTATTGTTTAATGATGACTATAAGAAAGTTATGTGACTTTTTAAATTTTAAAACACATAATATTAAATAACATAATGACATGTTTATCTAACACTACATATTATAACATAATGACATGTTGTCATAATTTATTTAGAATCTTTTAAATCAACCTATTCAATGCTTATGCAAGAATAAAGAAAATAAATAAATATACATACATGGAGTTGATTTGTTTTTGAAGAGAGATAATAAACGAAAAAAAAGGAAAAAAAAGGGATGTAAGTTTAAGAAATAAGAATACATGTGTGAAAATAGAATGAAGAGAAATAAATTAATAGAATAGAGGATGATAAATTAATAGATAAGGGAAAGAAATAAATGCGTAATTAATGAAAACAATGGAGTAGAGAGAAAAGAGGCAGTGAATTTGATGAAGTTAGAAAATTAAAAGAAAGCAAAATAAACTTGCATAAAATGTGAATGAGCAAAGAAATTTTGTGTTGATTTTATTATTAATTATCATAAAACTCTTATATTAAAGTTTTTAACAAAACAATCACTCAACTACTGTTTTCTTTTATTATCAATTGTTTGAAGTTAAATATTACAAATATACATACAATTTGATACTAATTTCAATTGTAATAAATCACTATTTATCTAATTATAAATAATTGTTTATTAAAAATAAATTTGAGATCATATATAAATAACATCATAATTTTATTTAAAAGTTCTTTTATAATTTAATATAATAGTTAAAATTTTAAATTCTGATGCATTTTCTAACAAAATTTTCTTAAAATAAAATTTTAAATTGGTTCTGATTTTCCGGGTTGTTACACATTAGCACTTGAGTGTAACAAATATATTGTCACCTTATGGCTTTTTGTTGCGACCACCGTACTTCCCAGGAGATACAGTAACAAAAGAAGAACAAATATGAAATTTCTCTACTTGGTAACAATACACCCTAATGGGAATGACCCACAAAGCCATGTTGCCTGCCGATTATTATCATTTCCCGATTTATGTGGCTTGACGTCACGGTTACCTTTTAGAGAACATCCCATAACTTTGAATGCCACCTCATTAGATTTGTCAAATCAAATTGACATCCATAAATACACTCTGGGTGTTAAGCTAAAAATAGTTTCCTTCTCCGCTACCAAACTTAGTATACTTGTAAAAATCAATGTACGTGACCCTTAGGAAGTACTCCATCAGACATTCGTCTATACAAGTCATCCAGGAATAGTATGAACCGAAGGCACCCACCTACCGCACTCTATATAGGAATCACCATAAGGATCAGTAGCGAGAAGTCCTTGCAATACCATAAATTTCAACCACGACCGTATCACAGCTTATCTCTTGGGAGCTACCCAGAGTTATAAGTAATCCTTCCGTTTTATGAAGATCTACGGGTCTTCAAATGCTCCATCTCGACCATGTTCAGATATCTTCCACGTTTACGTATTTGTTGGTCAGAATGGTTTTCGAATACAAATTCGATCCTGGTCTTTCCGTCCAACAATCGATAATTGACCAAATTTTGATAGGCGGTTATTTAACAATCAAATAAACATCCATGTAACCATGAAAATAAAAATGAACTTATTGGCTTGGTATGTAGCATCATTTGGCCCTCTTCTATTAAAACTAATTTACAAATGGTAATCAAATATTCCAATATTTGGAAAATAGCATTTCACTTCGTATTTTAATATACGAGTATCCTCAAAATCCTTTCATCTTATATACTTAGAAAATATCTCAAATATCATTTCCAAATCGATATATTCACTTAAATTTCATAATCATATCAAATATTCCACTTAAACGTATCATTTGCAAAACATTTTCTATAGGCATTATTCATTTTCAAAAATTCGCAACAAAGTCCCCTTTTATTGAAATATAATGTTATGAACCAAATCAGTTCACTTAACTTTCACAACAAGGTTATGAATTTCATCTCCAATATCATTACCCTTTTCTTAGAACATTTATTTATACTCAATAGATTCTTCCCTTAACTTACTCTCGTACCCCAAATCGGCCTATCATTTAACTCCTATTTATCAATCTATTTCAATATAGAAAATCCAATTTTAAAACCCCTTTTTAAAACGATTCAACTTATATATGCCTTTCCCATTGTACTTTTGGAAAGGAAAACCATACTATTTTCAACATCTTCTACCACTACAAAATAATACCATCTCTTGATAATAGTGAAATCGTTTAATTTGGGGTATTCTGTTTACCTCTCAAACCTTGATCGACAATTTTTTTTTATCTTGAGATAGATATGAGTTTGCAACTCAAAATCCCATATTATTTCTAGTATAATAACAAATCTTATTTCCATTAGATTATCCTCTTGAATGAATCTCGACTAAAAAGATAGTCGTTTTAATTATTATTAATTAAAATAATATTTAACTTCAACCTTAACTAATAAAAATGTTTTATTACACTATTAACTAAACACAAGTTGATTAACCTCTTTACATAGTAATTAAAATAGTAATTAACTTTTTTAATGATAATTAACTTGATTATCACCTTTACACAATGTTAATGTAAGATTAAATAATTTTATTAACATCTCGATAATCGTCTTTAAACATTGTTAATTAAAAGGTTAATAATTTTTAAGAAATCTTATTCAGTTAAACATTTGTTTATAAAAATATATTTATAAATTTAATCGAAAACAAATTAGTCTAATGACTAATTTCAAATTAGATAGTTGACTTAGTCAACTTCAAAACATCAGCTAAATGGTTAACTAATTTCCACTAATTTTTTTCTTAAATTAATTAACAACTTAATTAATTTAATATATCGCTTAATTGTTTCATAAAAACAATTTATTCCAAATCATTAACTCATTGGTTAATTTTCCAATTTACTTGTTTAAAACATAAGAAATCGCTATATAAATAATTTAATAATATTTTATAAACCAATTATAATCATTTACAAAACTTCTATTTATATATATGAAATATAATTAAAAACCTTACTTTAGTTATAAAATAAATTTTATATCTTAAACTACGTTGATTCGCCTGCTGACAACAATTGTCTCAAAAAGTATCCATCCGAAAACATTTCAGACTCGATTTAAGAATGATTCGACAATTCCTTATTTTATTGTTGGTATTAAAGGGCCGAACTAATGTTAAAATACCAAACTACAAAATAAGGGTTTATTTCATCCAATTTCACATTCAACCAAACATATCCAACATATATGATAAACATTATCAATATAACTAAGGAACCGTGCAGTTAATGCCCCGCTATTACCCCGCCATATCCCCGCTATATCATGTAGCAGATTTTTACCACTACGCTATTTCCACGTAGCCTCTGAAATAGCCTTTCCGCTTTAAGCCCCGCTATATTCTTGTATTTCCGATATATTCTAAGATTTCGGCAATATTCCACTATTTCCACTATATCTTCTATAAAAAATGAATTTAAAAATCATATTTATACACTATAAAATTAATAAAGTTAGTTTGTTAATATATATTTTTAACATATATTTTTCAGAATATAAAATATTATAATATTCTATTAAATTTAATCAAGCTACATAAAATTTTACATTTATTCACATATATTTGTTTATGATTTTATTTTAAATTAAGAATGTACTAATTTTAATTAAGTTTAATGACAATTTTCCTTTTATTTATCATTTGTATATTTGTAAAAAGATTAAATACGAGTTTTACATGCTATTTTAGACTCATTCGCTATAACATAGGTATTTCCTCGCTTTATCCCCGCTACAGATTTTTGCACCTCCACCGCATTGGGTCAGCTGAGCGCTTTGACTGCACAGCTAAGGAATCCTGTTGGATCCCTTCAACTTATTTTTCCTTGCATCCAAATAGGTTACCTCAAATAAAATCATTCATTCAATATGACAGTATATTTATTATTGTCCACCTCGATAAACAAAAATAAACAGTTCAACCAATAATTTCAACAATCAACCAATAATAGCAATCCAAGCATCCAAATATTCATTTTATATGTTTATATTATTATAAACGTGACCAACACGGTGAGATACCTATATTGGTTATAATCGTTAAAAATAGCGATTGAGTTTCAATTAAATTAAATAAATGTTTAACTTAATCAGTTCAACCAATATATAATATATATTCAGTAATCTTCCAACAATAAACAATCATAGCACACAAATATTAAACCCGACTTATATTAAATATAAGTGGGATAAACTAAGTGAATTATACTCATATTGATTCCATTTGTTATGTAAGCAGTTTGATTTCAGTTGAATTAAAAAGATGTTTAATTTAACAAAAAATCCCAGCTATTTCCAGCTTTATCCGAATCAGTTCCAAAATATAGGGTTCGTCCATACGGTCACGGCATAACCTGTTGGGTACAATTCTGTTACCATATGCATAAGTTATAAATATTAGAGTTATATGGTTTTAAATTAAATAAATTATTCCTAAACTCAAAATTGATTAACAAATTACGTTGTTTAGTCGATTAATCAGGGTGACAATCCTCTAATCCATCGTTCGTTACTTCGTTCTTCCATGTATTCGTTCATCTCGTTTATCCCAGTACTGCACGAGCTCGACTTCGACTTCCGATTGCTGCACAAAATTCCAATCGTGGGAGGTTCATCCTAGACCAGCACCGCCTGCGCCATGATCCCGCCATCCATTGTCTCAAGCCCCGTCCATCTCGACGTTGCCATGCGCCACCAATCCTGCTTCAAACACCGACTGTTTTAAGCCTCGATCTAGACACCTCGCTATGACAAAATAGATTACCACCGTTGGATTTACTGACCTTGTTGAGCTCTTCATTTTTGCAGAAGGAAGATTTCAGATTCGATTCGTGGATTTCGTAATAATCGAGGGAGAATTTGAGAAACAATCGGTCGTTCATATATTTTAGAGGGGGCGTGTATTGCGTTGACTAGACAACACATGTTGACACGAGAAGGGTTTTGATAAGGGCGGTTATATATATATATATATATTTATGTGTATGTGTGTGTGAGCTTTTTAATATTATTTTAATATTTTACGAAACTAACACTCTAAGTTTCACGCAAAAACTACCTCATATGACCTCCAATTGGAACGAAGATTGAAATCCTAGCATATTTGAATATTCCGGGCACGATGGACAAGTTTCGTCCAATTCCGAGGTCGTTTGCAAAAGTTCCTTTATAAGTGCACAACGTAAATCAATACATGTTTAAATTGCATACGATCACACAATAAATCCAAAAATCTTGAAACTTGAAATCTTATCAGAATTAATCATTACGGATTTAATAAAATTAGTTTCATTGAAAACTGAGGTCGTTTGAAAATTGTTATTCTTAAGTTTCAAATTAAATCGATAAAACGATTAAATAAAAATCTAGGAGTTTAACGTTCCCACGATCAAACAGTAAATCTGATCGATACGAAAATCAAAAATCCTATAATAACTTACTAATACGGATCCAACGGAATAAATTTCTTCGCATTCCGAGACTGTTCACCTGAAATGATAATTTAAATGTAAAACAGCGCTATTTTGGACACCAAAATACATGGTTTCGAAAAATAACCAATTTGACGTATCCTGACTCTAAATGACAATACAATTCAACGGAATAGGTTTCACAAATTAATATGATTATTAGCTCAAATTATACACAACTAATCAAGTTAATTTCATTTAATTAATCGTTACATGAAATAGCTATGTGTTTATGGCTGCCGAAGTCACATATGATATCGGATCACCACAAAAATTATTTTCATATAATAATTTAACATCATGGATCTAATGAAACTGATTTCATTGAAAACCGTGACTATTTCAAAATTGGTTGTTTTTTAACTAGGTTAAATTAAAATAAAATTCATATTTTTTCCAAATCAATATTAAACTAATTATTTTAAAACTCTATTCACTTCCATAATATTCCAACAACATATATAACTATTCAGAAATCATTTTGTTTAAATCCCATGTTAAAACTATATTAAATTTATTAAAATCCTTTATTTTTATTTAAATGAAAAGTTATAATTTATAAACGATTCCACAACGACCATTTGAAATTTTGCTTTGGACATAACTCAAAATCTACAAAATAAAATCCTGATTTTTCTCTTTCATTAGAAAATTATAATCAAATAGATTCAGATGATTCTTGTTTCAAAGAATTCCGACTTAAGATGGATTCTGTATATTCAATTGAAGTTCAAAACGTAATATTACGAACTACCATGATGTTATGAGCTCGTTTATTATTAAATATAAATTATACATTCAAATTCGTTTTAATTAATAATAAATTAAAATCCTTTTATATTCCTAAATCAACATTTAAAACCATTTTAAAATGTTCAAACTTATCGGTTAAAAATCTGGGTCGTTACATTCCTTCCCCTTAAAAGAATTTTGTCCCTGAAATTACTAAGGTAGGAACAATGCTACAAACCCATTAATTATTCAAAAATCTGTTCAGTTGAAATCTTACGTTTTATTTTTAAATTTTAAATTTTAAATTTTAACAACCCAATTAGTTTTAAATCTAAAAACCACTTATTTATTGTTATCAAATATTTCAAAAATATTTTAACACTTTAAATTTTGGAAAATTTTTGGTAGAGTCTCCCAAGTATGGAGGGACTTCTGCAATATTGCAGGAACAACATAAATATATTCATCGGCCCACGTGGTCGGAAATATCTAATTCAAAACTAATTTTTTTTGTTGGTGTAAGTGTCCCTTATACGAGCGTTGTTGAGCATACTTGCTCAACTTATGTGCAACTTACGAAACCAAAATCAATTCTCAAAGCCTTCTGATACCTGCACTAACTCAGTTTAACATATAAGTGGCAATTACTTTAAATAACACTTTATTGGTCAATCGGTATGTAATAACCCAAAATTTTGGAACCAATTTTAAATGTTGAAAATACGATTTTTTTTTAGAAATTAAAATAACCATGCACGGTTTTGGATACATACACGCATTTTTAAATACAATTTTAAAAAGTATAATGGTCAGATAAATTATTTAAATTAGTTTTATCAACCTATCAGTTAAAACAATTTTTGTCAAAAACACTATTCACCGAAATTATAAATTTTGAGATTTTCAGTTAAGTATTTGTATATGACTTATTTGATAGTTAAGACAAGGTTAGTAAACTATTAAAATTAATTTAAAAGTGAAAATTTGAAAATCAATATTTTAATGTTATATTGATAATCAATAGCTCACACGTCCTCGTACTCTCATGTCTGCCACACGCATCCCCATCCAGTCGTCCCTTCCCGTCAACTCTGCTACCTTTGTGCATCCCTCTGCCTTGAGCCTCCCACCTTATTCTTCTCCATCCCTGTACCCACCTCCTCTACCACATGATCCACCCTCAAACCCCAGAACCATAACGGCTAACCCCTCGCAAAGCTCTACCAAATCACCACCCAATGCCGCAACCCAAGCTAATCAATGTCAACAGCCATGGGCTTCCATACTCTTTAAGTGTAAACCTCTCAACGTTGGGAAATACATACCTGTTAACATTAACCCAATCATTGTGGATGATGTTCTTGAGATCCAAGAGGGAGTGTCTAAAGTAAGCACTCAACTTCGGGAAGACTATGTTGTGGGCTTCATTTTAGACAAGCCATTATCTTATACTGCGGTAATCAATAAGCTCAAGACAGTGTGGAAGCTCAAAGGTATTGTTAAGGTCAGATCCGATGGCACCATCTTTATTTTTTCCTTTACATGCCTTGAAGATAAGAACATGGTGCTACATGCTAACCCTATTATCATGAACAAGAAGTTGTTCATTCTGAAATCATATGATCCTACCATAAGTAATGTGTATGGTAATGTAACCTCTGTCCCTATCTGAGTCAAGTTGTACAATATCCCAGTTTTTGCATAGGCAGACTATGGTCTGAATTAATTATGACATAGGATTGGTCGAATGGTGTGCATGGACGAGATGACGTAAAGCAAGCAAAGGCTGGAATACACCAAGTGTTTTATAGAAATTAGACCAAAAAAAGATTTAGTTGATGAATTTCTTGCGAAGACTGTTGAAGGTAGGATTCAAAAGATCTATGTGGAGTACACGTGGAAGCCTGACATATGTGTGAAATGCAAAGCTTTCGAGCATGTAACAAAAGGATGTGACAAGGTGATAGTATAGGAAAGAGGAAGTGTTGTTAATGAAAACAATAAAGATACAAACGTAAAGGGAAAAGTCACAAATGAAAAGGGAAAAGAACATATGCAAGTACCTGTCAAGGATGATGAAGTAATCAAGAGGAATAGTTGGAACCTTGTAACTAACAGGAGAAAGAAGGGAATAGTGAAAAGAAAGACTATATGGATAAAAGCTAATACACCAAGGAAAATATCAGCAAAAGAAAAGGAAACTGTGCAAAGAAATGAAATAGGGGAAGGTGGAAGTGACTTAGAAAAAGGAGAAATACTAATTCGTGACACTGAGGATGAGCAGCAAGGTAGCATGCAACAAGAAGAATATGTTAAAACCATAGGAAATGTTAAAACCACTAAAAATTTTAGTGAGAAAGAAAAAGAAAAGGATAATCTAAACATTGAGAAAATTGCCAAAGAAAAAGATAATGCCTTGCAAGAAAACAGAAGTGGAAATACACTGGAACATGACATATTGGATGAAGAGGCATGAGAAAAGAGAATTTATAAACTGATACAGTGGACAATTATGCAAGAATATACAATATATTTAAGTGAATTTGAGACAAAAGATATGTTTGATTTATTGGATAAGGAAAATGAAGAGCAAGTGGTTGGGCATACAAATGAAATAAATGATATAAATGCCAATGGCCATGCACATGCTACTACTGATTTCAATGCTTCTACACTTGAAACTAATGCCACCAACCTACATGCAAATGAGTCATCAAATGATGCAGTCTCAAAAACAAACAATGTTGGCAAGACCAAAACAACTAATGCAACATCTTCACACACGAATCCAGGCCCACCTGATCCATTGCCAAGTGACGTGCATGAAACTCATGTCATCTCCATCTCTAATGCAAACATGCCCACTGCCAAGAAACATCCTTATCTACACATCCAACCCCCATCGGCTTATAAACCTCCTCCAAATAGTAAACCAAACTCCCCAAACCATGTAAAACAAGGTACTGGTAAACGTAGCAAGACTCCTTCAACTGTGTCACGTATGTATGACACTAGGAGTAAGAGTCGTGGCACCCTATCCCCCCTACAGTATAATTAACGGTAAAGACCATTGGAGCGTGGAACATCATGGGTAGCCATCATGACACCAAATTAGAGCAATGCAAAACTCTTATCTTCGAATATAACATTGGCTTACTCTCAATAATTGAAACAAAACTTAACCATGAACTTACTGACAAAGTCGCAAACGATATCAACCCCACTTAGAATTATCTGCATAATTTACAGGAAGCTCCATATGGCAGAATCCAGATCTTGTATGATCCATCATTCATTCAACTCACTCAAATTCAATCCACAAGTCAAATGATACATTGTCTAGCCTATACACTCCACAATAATACCTCCTTTCACATTACATGCATGTATGCTGCTAACAGTTTAACTGTTAGGAACTCCTTTTTGAACTCTATATCATCTCTTCAAAGATCATCTATCCCTTTACTTATGTTATGAAACATCACAACGTACCAGTGGACGTGCTTTAACTCTTACTGACGTTCTCCCATTTCAAATTGCTATTGATCAAGCTAACCTTATTCCTGTCTAATTTATTGGAATACCTTTCTCATGGAACAACTCTAGACACACTGGGCCTCGAACATATTCCTTAATTTACCACGTATTTTGTAACCCTATTGCCTTATCCTTATGGCCTGCCTTGTACTACCAGAAACCCTCACCACTCTTATCTAACCATTAACCAAACATTTTATACCTGTGTGGGGTGGACGTGAGAGGAAATTAAAGTTTTAATTTTTTTAACAATTGGGTTGATGAACCTGGCTTCTTTGATGACGTCAAAGAAACTTGGGAGAGACCAAATTATGGTAACCCTTTTCATGTGTTATAGGTCAGACTGAAAGTAACTAAGGCATCGCGGAAGGTCTGGGCAAAAGAAAATTTTGGTAAAGGCAGCAAAAAAACTAACTACTGGTGAGGGAAACTTCAAGAAATACAAACTGTAATGTTCAATAACATATCAGACGCAAACCATTCAAGCTTGGAGAAATACATTGCAACCCAATATCAAGATGAGCTCAACAAAGAAAACAAGATGGTAAAAAAGAAGTCAAGATTGAAATGGAAGGATGATGGGGATAGAAACAGTGCATACTTTTATGCAACTCTAAAAGACAAACAATATAATGAAAATCTTGTTGCCAAACTTGACAATAATGGCCTGCTTGCTGACAACAAGGAGGATGTTGAATCTGCTTTTATTAATCATTTTACTGATTTGTTTAGAAATAAAGAGGAATTCAAACCATACATAGATTGTATAGACCCACACATACTACCTAAACTCTCCTCTGATCAATACTTGACCCTTTGCAATGACATCACTGATGATGAGATTCAGCAGAAATGTTTCCTTTGAATAGAGCTTCTGCAGTGGGCCTAATAGCTTTAATGCATGCTTTTATCATAAATGTCAGCAAATTATTGGGTTTGTTGTTTGCAAAGCAGTGAAACACCTTTTCATGAGACCCAACATGACTCCTGCTTGTAACAGCACCAATACTGCCCTCGTCCCCAAGACCAAAAATGCCACCAAAGTTTTTAATTTTCGGCCAATCTCTTGCTGCAATATTGTCTACAAATGCATCACTGAAATAATTGCAACAAGAATGAAAAAGGTGCTACCATAAATAATCTCTTCTAATCACTCGGCATTTCTTCCAGGTAGAAATATTCTTGATAATGTATTACTCTCGCATGAACTTCTTAATGGTTACACTTGCTGCAATGTGACACCAAAGGCTATGCTAAAATTGGACCTAATGAAGGCATATGACATGGTCCAATGGGACTCTTTAGTCAGAGTGTTAGGGTTCATGAACTTCCCATTGCACTTTATCACATGGATATATTCTTGCATCTCCCCTGCTAGATTCTCGATCATTGTCAACGAGCAAAATGTTAGATACTTTGGTAGTAAGCGAGGAATTAGACAAGGCGACTCGATATCATCCTATCTTTTTATAATGATTATGGAAGTGCTTATTTAGTTGATCAACACTGCAGTTGAAAGAGGTATTTTCAAGCTACACCCGAAATGCAATGATCCCTTAATTACTTGTCTTATGTTTGCTGACGACCTTGTTGTTTTCTGCACCCCTAATGATAGCACTATTGACACTTTGTTTGACATCCTGAATAGTTTTAGAGACATGATGGGGTTAAGGGTTAATCTTACCAAATCTGAAATAAAAATTGCTGGTATACTGGAAAATGCTGCTAATGAAATTTATGTCCGAACTGGCTTGAAAATCTCCAATGACTCTATCTCCTATCTTGGTCTACCAATGACAATGACAAAATTTAAAGTGGGACACTACTTGCCTTTATTTACTAGAATCACTGCTAAACTGAGACACTGGACATCCAAGCTTTTGAGTCAAGCGGGGAGGATTACGCTGATTAAGGCTGTTCCATTTTCCATGCAAGTGTATTGGGCTAGGACATAATGTAATAACCCGGAAATTCTGGGCCAGTTTAAAATTTTTATTTTGGCAATTTTAACGAATTTTGAATATTTAAAATGGATTATTTTAAATAATATCAACGAGAAAATTTATTTTGAATTTAATTCGAGCGTATATATTTATACGCGTCCTCGTTAGAATATAAATATTTATATATAATTATATATAGAATTAAAAATGGCGCGGTAGTTCGATAATTCGATTTCAAACTTCAATTGAATGTACCGGGTGCAAAACAATCCGGATTTTAGTGAAACCAAAAAAATTAGGATCTAATTGATGATACCTTTCCAACGAATCCGAAAAATCAAATTTTCATAGCGGGAATCAAAAGATATGTCCAGTTGAAAATTCTGAAT
The DNA here is from genome assembly GCA_030737875.1 of Allium sativum. Lineage (NCBI taxonomy): Eukaryota > Viridiplantae > Streptophyta > Magnoliopsida > Asparagales > Amaryllidaceae > Allium > Allium sativum. Next base: position 332,170,815 of record CM060926.1, read on the forward strand.
AGTCGCTATGGAATTCAGGCCCTTAAAAATGGGAATTTTGCAAACGACCTCGGATTTCGACGAAACCAGTTTTGTTGGGTCCGGGATGTCAAGTTATTGCTAGATTCCAAATTTCATAATTTTTCAAATCAATATGTGAGCGAGGCAAAGGAAAACGCGTTTGACCAGTTTCAATTGATTTTAATCGACTGGAAATTGGCCATTTTTCCAACGGTCTCAGAATTCGGCGAAACTAGTTTTGTTAGGACCGTATCATCAATACGAAGCTAGAAAATATTTTTCTGGAATTTTTAGAGTTAGTATGTGACCCCGGTAATTTGAAATGTACGTTTAAAATTCAATATAGTAATTTAAATGTAAATTCAACGGAAACCAATCGAAACGGTCAAATCAGCTTGCGATACATATCCCATTGTGTTCGGAACGAGGGTAAAACGCTATGGACGACAGGCGGTGGACCTCGTTCAGGGGTCGTATGTAAAAGTCAACTTTTTAGAAAATAAAATAATTAAATAATAAAAATAAAATAAAATAAAAAAACCCCTTACTTCCCCTTAATCTCGTTCTGGCCCCCCCGATTAAGTTCATTCAACAGAAATAAAAAAAAAAGGAGACGATGGAAAGGGGGGGGGGGAAACCCTGTCGCCGCCGCCAGGGCTGGCGCACCCCCCCCCCCCCAGTCGATCACCGCCACCTCGCTCGAGACCCCCCACCCCCCCAGCGGCGCCGCGAGCCACCCAGACCCCCCCTATCGTGAAGCAGCCTCCCCCCCAGTTTCGAACCCACTGCAACCGACGTCCTCCCCCCCCCCCCCCCCAGACCCGATTCGAACCCCCCCCCTCGAAGGAATCGCGACGAAAACAGCCCCCGCTGTAAGTTCTTGACCCATTTTATTTTCATTTTGATTTCTACTTTATTTTGATTTTTAGTTTATTAGTTTATTTAAATCAGTAAAGTTTAGATTTTTAAAATAGAAAAGATGAGATTTTTCATATGGAAAAGATGTAGATTTCTATTATGAAACTATCGAAATAAAAATACGATTTTTATCGAGGTAAAAATATGATTTTTATCATATGAATAAAAATATAAATTTTATATAGTATAGATGATAAAAATATGATTTTTATATTTTTAAAGTATTAAAAATATAATCTTTACTATATAGAAGATGTAAAAATATGATTTTTGGTTAGGTAGAGAATTAAAAATATAATTTTTACATGATAGGAATATTAAAAATATCATCTTTATATGTGTAGAAAAATAAAAATGAGATTTTTATAAAGATGAAATCTTTAAATTTGAAAGGGCGAAGTCTATGTTTTTATAAAGGCGAAATCTTTATTTTAGAAAAGGCGAAATCTTTATTTTAGAGAAGGGCGAAATCTTTATATAGAGAATAGCGTTATAAAAATAGAATTTTTATCTATATATTAGCGGTATGGAAATGCGATTTTTATCCATATGAATTTGAAGAAAAAATTCGATTTTTATATATTAAATAGCATAGTAAAAATATAATTTTTATATATTGAACATCGTGGTAAAAAAAATTCGATTTTTTAATATATGAACTGATTATAAAAATATGACTTTTAAATTGAAAGTGAATGAATAAAAATGTGATCTTTATTTTAAAGACATCAAAATATAAAAATGTGTGATTTTTATATATGTAGTGACGACGGGCAACGAAGATGATAAAAGAGGAGAATGAAGAAGATTTCTATAAAAGAAGAGTCAAGATGATTGGATAGCTTTAGGTGAGAACTTCTCACTCTAAACTTCTTTTTCTAGTTATATATATATATATATATATATATATATACTAGGATGCAGACGGTGTTTAGTAGCACCCGACACCCGTCATCCACAGACCATGGATGGCTTGTTTGTTAAATTGTTTGGTTGTGTAGTTGGTTAGTCTAATTGGTTTAAATTGAATTGTTTGGTGGAATGGAATGGATTTGATTGATGTGTGAATGGCGTGGGCCTTCACTAGACCGGGGATAAGGCTAGGCCTCGTCCCGTTTCTAGTATCGTGCCGTTATGCCGCCGAAATTTTCTAAAATATGTTAGAAAAATAAAAATATCATTTTTATTGTGTAAATAAAATGAATAGAAATTCATGTGTTAAAATAGAATATATTATCGTTAAAAATATAATTTTTAACGTGGAAGAAAAATAAAATGAAGTATTCATTTACAAACCGGACGGTTTGTTTATGTACATCTATTTGAAGGACATTGATTGGGACGATAAATTTTACACATCGCCCAACTGCACAAATAAATCTGTGTTTGATTGTTTGAAACCCCACACGGGTGTTGGGATGAAATTTGAAGTTCACTCATCCTGATTGATTAAATAGGTCCACTACAAGAAAAATACCCTATAGCAACTAGGTATTTGCAACAGGCGATAAGTTACAGTTGCAGTAAATGATATTTAGCAACAGACCTATTATAGTATTTGCAATAGATAAGATTTAGCAACAGGCCTTTTCTGTCTGTTGCGAAAAGCATATTTTTAGCAACTACGAGTCTCTTCCTGTTGCAAAAACATACTTTTAGCAACTGCGCTTTCTAGCCAGTTGCGAATAAATATCTTTAGCAACTATTTTTGCCACTTGCAATTATTGTATTTTTCTACAACCGGTAAAGCCAGTTGCAAAAAACATACTAACAATAAGTTTAAACTTTTAATGATTAACTTTTAATAATTAATTTTAAATAGTTACTATTAAGTGATTAACTACTTGTAATTATATAATACTTACGATCAATATTTAATAATTATTAATTAAAAATAAAATTTAAGTATTATAAAGTGATATTTATAACTGATAATTAAATAATAATAATTAGTCATTAACAAATAATAATAATAATAATTTAAAAAATAATAAAATAAATAAATAATTATTAAATAACAATAAATTAATAATAAAAACTAATGGATAATAATTAATAGTTAATTAACAATGGTACGAAGTAATAAGTAATGTCCAATTATAACATAAAAATGTTAAGTAGTAATAATCAGTTAATATATATTATTACTTTAATAATTTATCATGGTTAGTTAATAATAGTGTGCAAATTATATTTATCAGTTATTATTCATATTTAATGATTAATAAATCTAATTAACAAAAAATATCAAATTATTAATAAAACACTCATAATAATTACTAAATAATTAACTATTAGTAGTTACATAATAATTAAGATTACAATTCGATATAATTATTATTTGATAATAAAACTGTTCAAGACTCATAATAATTAACTATTAGTAGTTACACAATAATGAACTATTATTACTAAATAATTAACTATTAGTAGTTATATAATAATTAAGATTACAATTCGACATAATTACTAAATTGTAACTTGTATATTCATTTGATAGCCTGGATCAAGACTCATAAAACTGTTCAAGACTCAACTTTAAGTCATACCAAACGTAAAATTTCGGCTCCAAATGTATACTAAGCAAGTTTTGGCTCCAAGCGTTGAATTTTCGGCTCCAAACGTCAAATTTTTGGCTCCGTTAACTTAAATCTTCGGCGCTAGCTTATACTATTGTATCTAGAATTTTCGCTACAACGCTCCTCAAACCAGATCCCTAAATTCATTTGCAAACCCATGAGATAATTCCACAATCCATTTCCGCAACCTATTCCCTAAATTCGAACTCGAAATCGAAGAGTGACCTGCCAATTTGAACTCCAAAGAGCTCGGATGATGGTACTCCATCGATGGATAGAGGAATGATGTTGCCCATGGAAGTATCGGCCGGATCCCAGCTGGATTCGCCATCGAATAGACCAGGTAAGATTTAGTTATGGATAGAGGAATGATGTCGCCATGGAAGTATGTTCATGATGTCTCACTGATACGTGATTTCCTGTTTTGGTATATTTCAGTCAGATATTTTGTTTTCGGTCGATCCTGTCGATTCACTTAGATGTGTGTGTGATAACATAACTTTTAAGTGTTCATTTTGTTTTCAGTCAGCTTATACCATGGCAATGTTTGTACTTTGTATTACTAAGTAGGCAAGTACATAATGTAGGTTAGTGGCAATTGATTTGATAAGTCTATTGCACTGCATAATTGCTATTGAAACTTAATCCAATTGAAAATGGGAATAAGGAAGAAAAGGAACATCAGTCATACTGAGTCTATATTTACCCTGTTAAAAAAATTGGTTGCTTGGATTGCTTCTTTAGTACAATTTGAAAATTACTAGTAAGGAAATAGAAACTAATTAAGTTGAAATATTATAAACAGCATAGAGAAAGTGAAAAATCATAGTGAATATATAAGTTACTGTAATACTGAATAAGCTTAATATCACCGCTTCCACCATCTCAAACTGGTTGGTAGAACAATTATGGATTTAACTTTTCTTTAGGACAAATGCTATGACGTTCACTGTGAACTTTTTGAAAATGTAAACAATGATCTTACTTGCTTAAAAACTCCTTTTCAGAAGTTAAACATTTGGGAAATATGTGTTATTGAACTGCTCCTCCTAATTGTAACAAGAGGACAGACAATGTAGTTGATCATCATGAAAGTTCCTGCTATAAAGATAATTTTAAACCTCTGTTATCTTTTGATTTTCTTTTACTGCCACTTGAAGTGGCATGGTTTATTCTGTCTTACAAAGCTTGGTCTCCAAGGTTGAACTTCGTACTTAGGTGGTTTTATCATTATAGATAATAATTATTGTTGTAACCATGCTAATAACCATACTCTTTCTAGTTGAATGCATGTAAACAAAACAATAATATATAAAGATTATATGCGATCAAATAGCAGTTTCCTCCAACAATGCTACTATCTTATAACCCTTCTAGCAGCAAAGGTGGTAGGAGTGTTTGTCACCTCATAGTTGCTTTAGGGCCTGAACTCAAATAGCGCATTAGTTCCTGCTAATTTATGAAATATATTATCAACCTTCAAAAATGCATTCCCCTGTGCAGAATAATATATATAATTTTTGCATTTTAAAAAAGCTATTGATGTATAATTAGCATGTTCGTGTATAAGTTAGATAGGTGTAAAACAAAAATAAAAGAAATAACTTGAAGGCTTTGAACACAATTTGTATACAAATAGTTGTAACTTGTAATAGCTGTTGTATAATGGTCTGTAATAGGTGAACATTACCCGCTTATAGATGCTTAACATTTCATAAACCCCATAACCAATTCTTAGTTGTTAGCAGGTTAGCTTGTGATCTAGTACGGACTGGTATGTTGATGATGCCTCATTGACACTTATTGTTCTTTTCTGTTATATTGCAGGCAGATTTCTTGTCTTCGATAGATTTATTGCCCAATTCACTTAGATATGCATGGATGTAACATTCCTGCCTGCCTTGATTTTACTTTGCTAGCAACTATTGAGTTGCGGATTTTGCTGGAAAGGAAATCTTGTTACTCTTGTAAGTTTACCTTTTTTCTAGCTATTATTTCTGTCACTAATGCTAATAATATCAATTTCCTTTGCTTTAATTGTAACTTTAGATTAGCTTTAGACAATTAGGGACTACGAGCTACACAATGAATGAATGGAAAAGATTTAATTATGTAGATGAATAAGCAGTAGGGGAGATGCAAAACTGCATAAGGCAAGATGCCAATAAGTATAAGAGGTTTATGATTCTGTTGGAACAAAGTGTATTTCATTCAAATATCTTTTATTGCATATTTTCTTCCTTCTCAGAGCCATTGTTAATGATACTAAATTTACTAGTTATATTTAGTTTATCTAGTGGCTTTGGTGCGATAGAGAGAATGTAACCATTCAGAGAACAGGAAGCTTCAGAAATACATCAAATTGGGAAGGCCACGGCGATGTTTGGGACATTTGATAAAATGCAAGAACCTGGGTTATTTGTAGTAAACATCTGAAGCTCATTTCCTAACTCTTGATCAATAAATGTTAACATTTCTCTGCCCTCTACTAGGTATGTGAATTCAGTTTAATGCAGATTATGTATAATAATGGATGTATGATTTACATCATATACTCTATTGAATAAATTAGACTTCTAAACATGTTTTTCTCTGGTCTCAGCAAAATATGGCATTAGAGAAATATAAACAAATTACTCCTGAAGCACCAATGGAGGATTAAGAGCATGTAGTATATGACGGTGAAATCCACAAAGAGACTTACATACATGGGCACTGATGTAGATATGGCGAACCATCCTGACAACGACATCACCAAGATGTAGGAGCTCGATGAGATGAAAAAGAGAATAAGGAGATTACCATGTTCCAGATGTTGCCAATGCAGCAACACAAGCTACTACGGAGGAGCATGATTCTTGATTATAGTATATGTATGATAGAGTAGAAATATGATTAGAAAATACTCTATTCGAAAAAATGTGTTGTGCGAAAGAAGAAATTGTTATACATGAATGGTGTATGAAAATTGTAGAAATTTTTGTTGTAATTGTTTGTACTATTAAAACTTTGTTAAAATAAGATTTTTATTTGTTTATTTCATTTTGTGATATATACTATTACTAAAATGAATACATTAAATATGTAATACCTATAAGCTATAATATTTTTTTTATATAGATTTATGGATCTATTGCAACAGGCATACACTGTTGCAAAATGATCTGTTGCAACAGGAAAAGCTTGTTGCAAAAAAGTAAACTGCAACATCTTATTGCAACAGGCAGAAAATGTTGCGGACTTTTTGCAACTTCGGCTATACCAACAGGCGCAGGCCTGTTGCAATAGGTCTACTGCAACAGGTATCGCCTGTTGCGAAAAGTGTTTTTTGTTGTAGTGGTCGATCGATTGATTGGCGGGCTGTTATAAGCGTTAGATATCTATATTTGATGCTTATACAGTGTGGTGCACCTTGGATGATGGTTGATTGTTTATTATTGCTATTATATACATGTGTTGTATGAAAATCCATATAATTAACATTATATGATGATTGATTGAGCCTCATTCCAATCGGGACAACAATGAATATTATAAAAGAAAATTCATATGTTGAATATAAAAATAGTCATGTGTTGACGATGTTCATGTGTTGAGTGAAATATTTTATACAATGAAATTTACATCTTTATCATATTTAAAATTAGAACTACTTTACGGTTGAAGTCTAATTGAAATTCAAACGATAGATACCATAGTTTTATAAAATATTTTATATAACAAAAATAGTGATGTGTTGACAGTACTCATGTGTTGAGATTAGTCGTGTGTTGAAAGAAATATAGATTCATGTGTTGAATGGGATAAATATTCATTTGTTAGATAGAATAAAGAAGTTTTGAAAAATATAAAGCCATGTTGATTAGAGATGCGTTATTTTGACGCGAACGATATTTATATCGATTTTATTCGTTGTATAATGAATATTGAAAAGTGATTTCAAAATTAAATATTTTGAAATGAAATTCAAATTGAATTAGATTAAAATTCGAATTGAATAGGAAGCGAATTTGAATTCGAATAAAATAGAAATGAATTCAAATTGAATTAAATTGAAATTGAAATTTAAAACAAACTGAAATTGAATTGAAATCAATTTGAAACGAATTCGAATTGAATCAAATAGAAGGTAAATTCGAATTGAATTGAATTGAAACGAATTTGAACTCGAATTGAATTGAAATCAAATCGATTTGAAATTGAAGATGAAGTTGAAATTGTTTTGAAACGAATGTAGAACTATTTATAAAATTCGTTTTAAAAGGAAATCAACGAAATATATAATATATATATATATATATATATATATATTACATATATATAATGGCCTGAATAGAACGCGCCGCGCCGCGGCAGTTCGTGAATTTCGACCATTTATTTCAAACGGACGTTGCGGGAGATCCGACCGTCGGATTCTCCTAAAACCGGAACCGTTGGGTTCGTATCGAAAAGAGCTTTCCAATGAATATTAGAAATTTGAAATCTAACGGTTGGATTTGGAATTATGTCCAAATCAAATTTGAAAAAGGTCGTTGTAAGTGCAGTTCGATAGCCGTTGATGGAAATCGACTGTACGGGCCTTGATAAAATTATTAAAAATATTGATAATTTGTGTAAAATCATAATATGTGAATTGGAAAGAACTGGGGTGAAAAACTCCACATTTGAAAAGATAAAAATAGATTTTTATCGAAATGAACTAGTTTGAACTAGAATTAAAATCAATTTATTGTTGAAATAAATAAATTGAATTTGAAAGTGATTTTAAAAATAATCAATATTCCCATACATGAATTGGACTGGAGTTGAATCGAAATTATCTTCGGAATATTTCGATGTTGGGTTTCGTGATAATACAAATATTGTTATGGGGATTTGAAAGATATATTCATATCGTTATTTCCAATACGATATTTGTTGGTTTCAGAATTTGATATTGAATATAAGCCGATATATTTTCTATTCAGAGCCTTGTATTTAATATCAAATGTGATTTGGGTTTATTGTGAATCGTGTTTTAGATGACATTGGTTCTTTACCCCAGTTAAAGGCAAGATGTTGATTTTTGAAAGGATTAAAACTAAGTGGAGTTTTAATGAATCTTTAATTAGATTAAAATGTGAATTGATAATTTAAATTATCAAATCTGAAAGGTGATCGAGAATGGAGTACCACCAGTTTTGCTCCAAAGCGATAGTTAAATCTTTAATTAGATTTGAACGTGAAATGGTAATTAATTTTACCGATAACACCGTGGTGTTAGTTGTGGAGTATTACCAGTTTTCTCCATGGGATATATAGGTTGGGATTGGGAAATAAAATAAATAATTACTTCGGTGTGGTTCGTTAATCCCGACTAGTTTGAAATGATATCCAAAGGAGGATTAAGAATAAATTTAGAAGAATTTATCTTGGATAAAATTAATGGGAACCTTTCCTTAAGAATGCGATTTTGTGAATAAAAGAATATTCTGAATTGGAATGAGGCGTTTGTTGTGTTTGTGTAACATTCGTTTATTATATACGTGGGTTATTCAGAAAGGTCGGGTTTATACCCATTCTGAATAACCGATTCGACGAGATGTCGAAGATGAAGACGGTGGTTGAAGACCAGAAGTCTTCACATCGTTTGTGTGATTACTGATGATCTTGATTGGGCTGTACACCCAGGATGAGGGAATCAGTTGGTGATCGTCCAGACGTACCTGGAGATGGATGGATATGCGAGGAAAGTGCCTCCGGTTTCGATCAGACCCAGAACGAACTTGTAAATGGGTTGTGTGTCTGACATTGGATTTTATTCTGTGTTGATTGATCTCTATTAAATATACATCTGTTTGGCGGCAGAGAATTTATTCTCTTGCTTAAAGCCCTTCTCTAAGACGTACGAGCTCAGAGGTTGTATATCGATGGACATCAGTCGCATGGAGTGAATTGCCAAAGTGGCATGCGTAAGTGGCAATTGATCAGGGCTTCTGTTGAAAAGCAAAGTCTTGTGGTTGATGATCAAAGCACGGTCTGTGCGGCGTAGCTTTGTGTATAACGTGAATTCGCGAGCCTCACACCTCGGTATGAGTCAAAAACGGGAGATGGACCGCTGGGAGAGCACGACGTTTCTTTCTAGCTAGGGTGGTGTCAGTGACCTACCAGCCCTGACATTTATATACTTTTCACCTATGTGGTTGTTGGAATGCGAGGCGCCTCGGATATAGGTTTGTAAGGACCGGGAAACGTGTGTTCAGGAATTGCCAATCCTCAAAAGTAAGAGAGGACCGGCCCAGCCGATTCCAAGGATCATAGTGGGGTCCTGGGACATTTGCTAGAGTGTCTCGAACGCGGAGAGGAGCTTGCCCCTTGCCTCGGCTCATGACGGAAATCCAATTTCCAATACGTGATATTGCGGTTTTATTTGTAGAACCTAGTATGGCGACATAGTGGTATGGGTCATTAATGCCGCCTATGTTTGATATTTATGATGTGAAATTGTTTTGATACTATACACTTATAGTAATATCAAAATAATGTGTTTTAAACGTATCAAGCATGCTTTGGCTGTTATAAGGTAAAAACCCTACCCTCCGGCTTGTGTTGCATTGTGTGATGGGGCCTGGGTCTTATAACAACTTCATCTTTCTTTATTTAGCATTGCGCTGTTGTTTTATGCACTGGTATTCTTGGGAGGAAACCCGTTCCGTGTTATACGGCGTGGTCCCTTGATTTACCTAACTTTAAAAATAAAGAATTATAACTGTTTTAGTTCTCACACCAGTCCCATGACTGACCTGGAGTTTATTGTTTTAACCTAAACTCTGGGTGCCCCTATTTTCCACACGGGCAGCTAGTAGTTTTGGTTTTGCAGATTTATATTCACAGGGTCCTGATTTACAGTTGGAACGATGCTCGGAAAGCTCTGTATCCGTGTATCACTTCTAGTTGTGTTTTGTATATTTTTCCGCTGCTATGTAATTTATTGTAATCTCTAATATTTGTCGAATGTAATTTAATCATTTATACTCTGTATATTCTTGTATCTGATGGAATTGTTGTAATAACAATGAAATGTTCTTCCATTTGCGTTCTATTTTGTCTTGTCCTCAATTCTATCCGTGCTTTCCTTCACGGGGAAGTTCGGGTCGTCTCAGTTTGGTATCAGAGCTTTGGTTTACAGAGCTCGAGAACAAGACACATTAGAACCTTACGAAAGAATTCATCAGATATTGGATTAGTAATATCCAATTAGAATGACTCGTTAGAGATAGGATCAGTAGTATCCTAGAATGAGTGTGAAGAGTATATTTTTCATATGAAAACAATTTTGTTTTGAAAATTTAAACCATTTATACGTATTTGATTATTTATTTATTTTGATTATGGACAGTCCAGTATATAAAGGTTTTGCATATACGCGTCATGAACGTATATTCGAAGTTTTAATATATTAGATAGATATAGAATCACATTCTAGTTGCCCGGGAATGATTCTGATAATGCTGCAGCGTTACCAGTATTTATTTTCGTGTTTCGAAGGTGTGATATCTATATATTTCCATTAGACTGGTGTGAGAACCAAAACTTATATAGCTAGAATACATTGTTGTGAATTGGCATCAAAAACATGATTTTTATATATGTATCAAAATTATGAATTTGAAACTCTAATCCACTAATTGATTGATGTTTGTGTTGTTTGTTTATTTGTTTGATAATTTTGAATCATTTATGCCTAATTGAACCAAATATTGAATTGTATTGAAAATTGGTCGCATTTGCTTGCATATACATATACTTACATTGAACAAGTCATAGCAAGGAGGCTAGAGCAGAGAATAAAATTTGTTTGCCCGACAAATAGGTACATGTTTCTCATAATTTACTGTTTTGTTTGGGTGATGATGATTTTATGAGCCTATTGGCTAGCCGCTTGGCTTTTTCTTTTTCTTTTTGAGATTAGAAGGACCGGGTAAGCTATTTGAAATTCCCCGATGCTCCCGGAGCAGGGGAGGTTATGGCGAAATTTTTCGAAAATTTAGGGTGTTAGCCAAATTTTTGAAAATTTGAAAATTCTCAGAAACTGAAAAGTTGGAGAATGGAAGCCAAATCGAACGTAGAGTAGATTAATCAAACCACTTTCGACTTTGTTCCTTTTCGGGGACGAAAAGTTTTAAGTGGGAGAGATTGTAATAACCCGGAAATTCTGGGCCAGTTTAAAATTTTTATTTTGGCAATTTTAGCGAATTTTGAATATTTAAAATGGATTATTTTAAATAATATCGACGAGAAAATTTATTTTGAATTTAATTCGAGCGTATATATTTATACGCGTCGTCGTTAGAATATAAATATTTATATATAATTATATATAGAATTAAAAATGGCGTGGTAGTTCGATAATTCGATTTCAAACTTCAATTGAATGTACCGGGTGCAAAACAATCCGGATTTTAGTGAAACCAAAAACATTAGGATCTAATTGATGATACCTTTCCAACGAATCCGAAAAATCAAATTTTCATAGAGGGAATCAAAAGATATGTCCAGTTGAAAATTCTGAATAGTCGCTATGGAATTCAGGCCCTTAAAAATGGGAATTTTGCAAACGACCTCGGATTTCGACGAAACCAGTTTTGTTAGGTCCGGGATGTCAAGTTATTGCTAGATTCCAAATTTCATAATTTTTCAAATCAATATGTGAGCAAGGAAAAGGAAAACGCGTTTGACTAGTTTCAGTTGATTTTAATCGACTGGAAATTGGCCATTTTTCCAACGGTCTCAGAATTCGACGAAACTAGTTTTGTTAGGACCGTATCATCAATACGAAGCTAGAAAATATTTTTCTGGAATTTTTAGAGTTAGTATGTGACCCCGGTAATTTGAAATGTACGTTTAAAATTTAATATAGTAATTTAAATGTAAATTCAACGGAAACCAATCGAAACGGTCAAATCAGCTTGCGATACATATCCCATTGTGTTCGGAACGAGGGTAAAACGCTATGGACGACAGGCGGTGGACCTCGTTCAGGGGTCGTATGTAAAAGTCAACTTTTTAGAAAATAAAATAATTAAAAAATAAAAATAAAATAAAATAAAACCTTTCTTCCCCTTAATCTCGTTCTGCCCCCCCCCCCCCGATTAAGTTCATTCAACAGAAATCAAAAAAAAAAAGGAGACGACGGAAAGGGGGGGGGACCCTGTCGTCGCCGCTAGGGGCTGACGCACCCCCCCAGTCGATCGCCGCCACCTCGCTCGAGATCCCCCACCCCCCCAGCGGTGCCACGAGCCACCCAGACCCCCCTATCGCGAAGCTGCCTCCCCCCCAGTTTCGAACCCACTACAACCGACGTCCTCCCCCCCAGACCCGATTCGAACCCCACCCCTCCTCGAAGGAATCGCAACGAAAACAGCCCCCGCTGTAAGTTCTTGACCCATTTTATTTTCATTTTGATTTCTACTTTATTTTGATTTTTAGTTTATTAGTTTATTTAAATCAGTAAAGTTTAGATTTTTAAAATAGAAAAGATGAGATTTTTCATATGGAAAAGATGTAGATTTCTATTATGAAACTGTCGAAATAAAAATACGATTTTTATCGAGGTAAAAATATGATTTTTATCATATGAATAAAAATATAAATTTTATATAGTATAGATGATAAAAATATGATTTTTATATTTTTAAAGTATTAAAAATATAATCTTTACTATATAGAAGATGTAAAAATATGATTTTTGGTTAGGTAGAGAATTAAAAATATAATTTTTACATGATAGGAATATTAAAAATATCATCTTTATATGTGTAGAAAAATAAAAATGAGATTTTTATAAAGATGAAATCTTTAAATTTGAAAGGGCGAAGTCTATGTTTTTATAAAGGCGAAATCTTTATTTTAGAAAAGGCGAAATCTTTATTTTAGAGAAGGGCGAAATCTTTATATAGAGAATAGCGTTATAAAAATAGAATTTTTATCTATATATTAGCGGTATGGAAATGCGATTTTTATCCATATGAATTTGAAGAAAAAAATCGATTATTATATATTAAATAGCATAGTAAAAATATAATTTTTATATATTGAACATCATGGTAAAAAAAATTCGATTTTTAAATATATGAAGTGATTATAAAAATATGACTTTTAAATTGAAAGTGAATGAATAAAAATGTGATTTTTATTTTAAAGACATCAAAATATAAAAATGTGTGATTTTTATATATGTAGTGACTACGGGCAACGAAGATGATAAAAGGGGAGAATGAAGAAGATTTCTATAAAAGAAGAGTCAAGATGATTGGATAGCTTTTGGTGAGAACTTCTCACTCTAAACTTCTTTTTCTAGTTATATATATATATATATATATATATATATATATACGGATGCAGACGGTGTTTAGTAGCACCCGACACCCGTCATCCACAGACCATGGATGGCTTGTTTGTTAAATTTTCTGGTTGTGTAGTTGGTTAGTCTAATTGGTTTGAATTGAATTGTTTGGTGAAATGGAATGAATTTGATTGATGTGTGAATGGCGTGGGCCTTCACTAGACCGGGGATAAGGCTAGGCCTCGTCCCGTTTCTAGTATCGTGCCGTTATGCCGCCGAAATTTTCTAAAATATGTTAGAAAAATAAAAATATCATTTTTATTGTGTAAATAAAATGAATAGAAATTCATGTGTTAAAATAGAATATATTATCGTTAAAAATATAATTTTTAACATGGAAGAAAAATAAAATAAAATATTCATTTACAAACCGGACGGTTTGTTTATGTACACCTATTTGAAGGACATTGATTGGGACGATAAATTTTACACATCGCCCAACTGCACAAATAAATCTGTGTTTGATTGTTTGAAACCCCACACAGGTGTTGGGATGAAATTTGAAGTTCACTCATCCTGATTGATTAAATAGGTCGATCGATTGATTGGCGGGCTGTTATAAGCGTTAGATATCTATATTTGATGCTTATACAGTGTGGTGCACCTTGGATGATGGTTGATTGTTTATTATTGCTATTATATACATGTGTTGTATGAAAATCCATATAATTAACATTATATGTTGATTGATTGGGCCTCATTCCAATCGGGACAACAATGAATATTATAAAAGAAAATTCATGTGTTGAATATAAAAATAGTCATGTGTTGACGATGTTCATGTGTTGAGTGAAATATTTTATACAATGAAATTTACATCTTTATCATATTTAAAATTAGAACTACTTTACGGTTGAAGTCTAATTGAAAATCAAACGATAGATACCATAGTTTTATAAAATATTTTACATAACAAAAATAGTGATGTGTTGACAGTACTCATGTGTTGAGATTAGTCGTGTGTTGAAAGAAATATAGATTCATGTGTTGAATGGGATAAATATTCATTTGTTAGATAGAATAAAGAAGTTTTGAAAAATTTAAAGCCGTGTTGATTAGAGATGCGTTATTTTGATGCGAACGATATTTATATCGATTTTATTCGTTGTATAATGAATATTGAAAAGTGATTTCAAAATTAAATATTTTGAAATGAAATTCAAATTGAATTAGATTAAAATTCAAATTGAATAGGAAACGAATTTGAATTCGAATAAAATAGAAATGAATTCAAATTGAATTAAATTGAAATTGAAATTTAAAACGAATTGAAATTGAATTGAAATCAATTTGAAACGAATTCGAATTGAATCAAATAGAAGGTAAATTCGAATTGAATTGAATTGAAACGAATTTGAACTCGAATTGAATTGAAATCAAATCGATTTGAAATTGAAGATGAATTTGAAATTGTTTTGAAACGAATGTAGAACTATTTATAAAATTCGTTTTAAAAGGAAATCGACGAAATATATAATATATATATATATTATATATATATAATGGCCTGAATAGAACGCGCCGCGCCGCGGCAGTTCGTGAATTTCGACCATTTATTTCAAACGGACGTTGCGGGAGATCCGACCGTCGGATTCTCCTAAAACCGGAACCGTTGGGTTCGTATCGAAAAGAGCTTACCAATGAATATTAGAATTTGAAATCTAACGGCTGGATTTGGAATTATGTCCAAATCAAATTTGAAAAAGGTCGCTGTAAGTGCAGTTCGATAGCCGTTAATGGACATCGACTGTACGGGCCTTGATAAAATTATTAAAAATATTGATAATTTGTGTAAAATCATAATATGTGAATTGGAAAGAACTGGGGTGAAAAACTCCACATTTGAAAAGATAAAAATAGATTTTTATCGAAATGAACTAGTTTGAACTAGAATTAAAATCAATTTATTGTTGAAATAAATAAATTGAATTTGAAAGTGATTTTAAAAATAATCAATATTCCCATACGTGAATTGGACTGGAGTTGAATCGAAATTATCTTCGGAATATTTCGATGTTGGGTTTCGTGACTATACAAATATTGTTATGGGGATTTGAAAGATATATTCATATCGTTATTTCCAATACCATATTTGTTGGTTTCAGAATTTGATATTGAATATAAGCCGATATATTTTCTATTCAGAGCCTTGTATTTAATATCAAATGTGATTTGGGTTTATTGTGAATCGTGTTTTAGATGACATTAGTTCTTTACCCCAGTTAAAGGCAAGATGTTGATTTTTGAAAGGATTAAAACTAAGTGGAGTTTTAATGAATCTTTAATTAGATTAAAATGTGAATTGATAATTTAAATTATCAAATCTGAAAGGTGATCGAGAATGGAGTACCACCAGTTTTGCTCCAAAGCGATAGTTAAATCTTTAATTAGATTTGAACGTGAAATGGTAATTAATTTTACCGATAACACCGTGGTGTTAGTTGTGGAGTATTACCAGTTTTCTCCATGGGATATATAGGTTGGGATTGGGAAATAAAATAAATAATTACTTCGGTGTGGTTCGTTAATCCCGACTAGTTTGAAATGATATCCAAAGGAGGATTAAGAATAAATTTAGAAGAATTTATCTTGGATAAAATTAATGGGAACCTTTCCTTAAGAATGTGATTTTGTGAATAAAAGAATATTGTGAATTGGAATGAGGCGTTTGTTGTGTTTGTGTAACATTCGTTTATTATATATGTGGGTTATTCAAAAAGGCCGGGTTTATACCCATTCTGAATAACCGATTCGACGAGATGTCGAAGATGAAGACGGTGGTTGAAGACCGGAAGTCTTCACATCGTTTGGGTGATTACTGATGATCTTGTTTGGGCTGTACACCCAGGATGAGGGAATCAGTTGGTGATCGTCCAGACGTACCTGGAGATGGATGGATATGCGAGGAAAGTGCCTCCGGTTTCGTTCAGACCCAGAACGAACTTGTAAATGGATTGTGTGTCTGACATTGGATTTTATTCTGTGTTGATTGATCTCTATTAAATATACATCTGTTTGGCGGCAGAGAATTTATTCTCTTGCTTAACGCCCTTCTCTGAGACGTACGAGCTCAGAGGTTGTATATCGATGGACATCAGTCGCATGGAGTGAATTGCCAATGTGGCATGCGTAAGTGGCAATTGATCAGGGCTTCTGTTGAAAAGCAAAGTCTTGTGGTTGATGATCAAAGCACGGTCTGTGTGGCGTAGCTTTGTGTATAACGTGAATTCGCGAGCCTCACACCTCGGTATGAGTCAAAAACGGGAGATGGACCGCTGGGAGAGCACGACGTTTCTTTCTAGCTAGGGCGGTGTCAGTGACCTACCAGCCCTGACATTTATATACTTTTCACCTATGTGGTTGTTGGAATGCGAGGCGCCTCAGATATAGGTATGTAAGGACCGGGAAACGTGTGTTCAGGAATTGCCAATCCTCAAAAGTAAGAGAGGACCGGCCCAGCCGATTCCAAGGATCATAGTGGGGTCCTGGGACATTTGCTAGAGTGTCTCGAACGCGGAGAGGAGCTTGCCCCTTTCCTCGGCTCATGACGGAAATCCAATTTCCAATACGTGATATTGCGGTTTTATTTGTAGAACCTAGTATGGCGACATAGTGGTATGGGTCATTAATGCCGCCTATGATTGATATTTATGATGTGAAATTGTTTTGACACTATACACTTATAGTAATATCAAAATAATGTGTTTTAAACGTATCAAGCATGCTTTGGCTGTTATAAGGTAAAAACCCTATCCTCCGGCTTGTGTTGCATTCTGTGATGGGACCTGGGTCTTATAACAGCTTCATCTTTCTTTATTTAGCATTGCGCTGTTGTTTTATGCACTGGTATTCTTGGGAGGAAACCCGTTCCGTGTTATACGGCGTGGTCCCTTGATTTACCTAACTTTAAAAATAAAGAATTATAACTGTTTTAGTTCTCACACCAGTCCCATGACTGACTTGGAGTTTATTGTTTTAACCTAAACTCTGGGTGCCCCTATTTTCCACACGGGCAGCTAGTAATTTTGGTTTTGCAGATTTATATTCACAGGGTCCTGATTTACAGCTGGAACGATGCTCGGAAAGCTCTGTATCCGTGTATCACTTCTAGTTGTGTTTTGTATATTTTTCCGCTGCTATGTAATTTATTGTAATCTCTGATATTTGTCGAATGTAATTTAATCATTTATACTCTGTATATTCTTGTATCTGAAGAAATTGTTGTAATAACAATGAAATGCTCTTCCGTTTGCATTCTATTTTGTCTTGTCCTCAATTCTATCCGTGCTTTCCTTCACGGGGAAGTTCGGGTCGTCTCACATAAATACTTCATGCCAAGTTAATTCAAATGATTAAGTCAGAGTTTATGCGCTTTCTTTGGAAGGTAGAGCTGAAGGAAGGTATCTTGCACCTATTGCATTTAATCAAGTGGAAAATCCTGTAAACAAAGGTGGTCTAGGAATTGTAAATCTCTCTGCATGGAACAATGCGGCCTTCTTGAAGCATGTCGACAGTTTTCTGAATGACAGTCAATCTTCCTGCGTTAAACGGTCGGAAAACAATGTTATAAAAAGGAAGAATTTCTAGTCCATGAACCAGCCCCAAACACTCAGTTGGACGTGGCTTTACATCTTCAAGGTGAGGATCAAAATTCTTCCTCTTGTTCAGTACAACTTGACCACTGTGTCTAACGTGAGTTTATGGGATGAAACATGGATGGAAAAATGAATATTTATACAAAGAGATTTCTCGCAACTAAAGAATGACAGCATGATCATTGGAGGTGGTGCAATGGTGTCTGATTTTATCATCGACGATAAGCTAACTCTTCCTTTTACTCCTGTTCACAGTATTAATGTGAGGTGGGTTAATGCCTCTTCCCTTAAGATTTTGTACAACTCTTGTGAATGCATGAAATGGGATAGTGTTGGTATTGCATTCTATATCAAAATCTTATACACGAAGCTCGCTGGAGATGATAATTATGGCAGATGTAATTGGAGTAAAAAGATATAGTGTAGGGGCAACAGTGCGAAAGACGATCTACTACTGTGGAAAATCATTCATAATGCACTACTTACTAAAGATTGTCTAAGTGCTAGTGGTATGAATATTAATCCCCTATGTATTCTTTGTTCTGAGAAAAAGGAGACCCTTCATCAACTTTTATTTGAATGTAAAATCTCCTACACTATCTGGTCTGGTATTATGACATTATTTGGGAGGCGCAATGTTAAACGTGTGGTAGCTGAGGAGTGGAAGAAGCTTGAAGCTTTGACAGGAAGGAAAAATAAAAAGAAGAGACTGATGACTTTTATCTTGAAAAAGTATGCAATGGTGATGTGGAAGGAACGATATAGGTGCACATTCAATGATACTGCACGTCGAAGTGTGGAAACTATCTCAATTGAAGTTAAAATGTAAATCAGAGAAGGTCTTAAGCTTCTGCATTTCACCTTCGATCCTGGCATCATGGCGAGCTTTCTTTGAAATTTTATACCCATTTGTGTCTTTTGTTTTTGTCTTCGTTGTGGTTGAAGTACCTAGTTTCTGCAGTTTCTTTGTACATATTTGTAACCACTTCTTTGGTGCTTCAATAAAATGGGGGGAGCATTCAACCCCGTCGACCTTGCCAAAAAATATATTATATTGATAATCTGAAAATAGACCATTTTTGAAACAGTCTCGGAATCCGAAGAAAACAATTTTATTGGATTAGTAATGTCAAAATATGGCAGGATTTAAAATTTCATAATTTTAGGAGTTCGTAAGTGAGCGTACGTAATATAAACGTATGTTGAAAAAACTAGTTAAAATTCGGTAAAAGCTAGAAATAAAATCATTTTTCAAACAGTCACTGAATTCTATGAGACTAGGCTCATTAGAATTGTAATCGTGAAACGTAGTGAGATTTCAGATTTCGTAATTTTTAGAGGTAGTATATGGTCAAACGACTAGAAACAAGTTAACGTTGCATAATTAATTAAGAGATAATTAACTCTCTTTCCATAAGCCACATAAATTAGACAACTCATGTACCCTTAAGACACTTGTCATTTTCTTTTTAATATTTCACTTTCCTTGTACTTAATCAAGTTCCTCCTTTTCTTTTTCTTTTTCATTCTTTATTCTCTTTTCTTCTTCCTTAAGGAGCTTAACTTCATTACTCCTCTTTTCCTCCTTCCTTTCTCTTCCTCCATGGAGCCACTGCTACTAGACTAGACCTTCTCCACCCTTCCTCCCCACTCCAGTAACACCTAGATCATCCTCTAACTCCTCCTCCTCTAAGACGTGGACTCCAGCTCCTCCAAATTCACTGAAATACCCTGAAATCCCAAAAAAAACTCACACATTTAGCCTCCTAAACCACCCAATACGACACCAACCACCCACTACAGCCCACACCTGGACGACCAGCAACTATTATGTCCCACTCTAGTCCAACAACATGGAGGAACCCAACCCCTGAGTCGTGGGCCCCACAAGCCTTTCCGAGCCCTTAAAACGCTTAAATATCCAATTTTTCCTCTTTTGATTTCAACGGCAAGTATAATTATATATATATATATATATATATATATATATATATATTATAAATAGTCGGTAAACTGGTGTGATAAAGTCGCAATATTGGTTGCATAAGACGAGATATTCCGCCTTCCATTCGCTTGAAAGTGTGGCGGAGTGGAACCCACGTTGAGAAACCGAAAGTTGTAAAAGGTCAAGTTATAATTAACTGTTTGCTAGTTAATTAACTTAAGTTATATGATGAGTATTGGCTAATGATGTACGTTTATTATGATTTTAAATAATGTGTAGTATGTTAAAATGTAACAACCCGCCCAGAATGGACCTAAATTTCGATCCAGAAAAAGGCTCATCGAAACTTAGAACCATTCTAAACGGGTTGTTGGTCCCTATAAGGAATTACATTTGCACAGATAATATATACATACACTTCAAATAGAAATCTCACACAGTGGAAACAGAAAATATAATACTGAAATAAGATGTACCACTTTATTGAAAATCACAGAATTCCAACACAACAGTCAGGATTACATTTGTTCCATGGGTACACTAATAAATTCATTCTCCAATGTTTCTATAAAAAGTACAACAATAACAACTAATAATAGCATAACGACTTCGTCTTCAACTTCGATCATGATTTTGTCCATGGATTCTACCCGTTTATTAACCCGTTGGATATGTTAAGGAGAGGGGTCGGAACATAAATTCTTTGTGACTGAAATATGGTGTTTACTTAAATATCATACCCTAGTTTTTATAGCAGGTTACATATGTCATGGTATGTCTACGTAGCACACGACATTCATATAAACACCAAGTATCTAACCAATGAGGTGAATATCCAAGTCAATCGCTCATTAGTGATTTTAGGGTAAAGACCTAACGAGGTGGGCATTCCCGGTCACTTATGGCCCTATTAAAGGTGGATTCTTATGATCTCTTATAACCCTGAGGCAGAACCTAGCCCCTTAATACACCATCCTAATACGTCAACTTTCTTAAGTTACACTCTCAATTGTAATATGAGAAGTAGTATTGTGAACGCTACCGCTTAATTGATATTATGGAAGAACAACTATGTCGCTAAATAATTCCCTTAGACGGTTGGTGAGCATGCAATGGCCACATATCCTATATATACCAATCATGTCCTTAGTTGAGGACCTATAAGCTTCTAGAGGAAGTGAACATCCCGTGTGAACTACCCTACTCCATTACCGCTTATGCCTAACCACTTTTTGAGAAGGACACGTAGACTTACTTCAAATATAATAAGGGTGGGCCCTATGACTTTGGTTCCTTTCCAAGGAATAAACATTTGGAGGGATCCTATCCTAACCACTTAAGACTAAATTAGATAAGGAGAGAGTCAACCACTTAAGACCTTCTCAAGACGTAGTAAACCTACCTATTTTCACACACAATAGACTTATATATAGTTACATATAT
This sequence comes from Allium sativum, assembly GCA_030737875.1. Lineage (NCBI taxonomy): Eukaryota > Viridiplantae > Streptophyta > Magnoliopsida > Asparagales > Amaryllidaceae > Allium > Allium sativum. The sequence goes on from CM060926.1 coordinate 332,192,679, forward strand.
ACACACTAGACATCTCACATTAAACCGTATACCTGTAGGTGTTGGATATGCCGGGCAGTTCCAGGAAGGCTTCTACTACAAGTGGGTTTTACCTCGTGTCATAGTGTACAAAGTTTGAATGGCCTGTGGCACCCAGACCTCTCACACTAGTTGGGCCTACTTGTGGTTGCTGGATTTTTCGTTCGGTTCCAGGCAAGCTTATACCTCAAACGGTGTAACACCCCACCTCCGCCAATGCCACTCTTGCAAGGACATTAGCTTTGGAGGGGCGTTAAACAAGGTAAACATGCATGCAGATATCACAAGACAGAACATATAAGTAAAACAAAGTAGTAAAGCAGCGGATAAAACTTAGCATTTCAAAACCATAGTCATGTTACAACAAAGTACTTGGTCATTATTTTCCAACAACAAAGTCTAGATAAAAGCATAAACTGAAAAACTGAAATACATAAAGTACTATCCCCAAAATGAAGTGATAAACCATAGCTAGCTCAATGTCCAAAACTGTACATGAGCAAATCCAGTAAGCAAGCTGTAAAGATCCAAGCTAAGCTCCAATGTTCCCACCCTGAGAACCTGAGGGGGGGGGGGAAACGGAAGAAAAGAGGCGAAAGAAAACAGGTCAGTCAAAAAGACTGGTAAGCCCTACTACTATCTGTCTATGAACTAGTAAAGTTAACTGGCATGAGAAGCTGAGATGAACATAAGGATAACAACATACTAGCATGATGATTAACTAACAAGATAGATAAAGGTGTCATCGCATAATTAAGGTTAAGTTTTGCACCACGGGTGTACTAGCATTCTAACATGTCAAGTAAAAACAAGAATTGATCCCTTGGCCCAAGCTTGGCACATCATCATGAGGTGACCTAAATTAAGGTCCAACTACACGGTCTAGTCGATCGGCTCCCTATAAGCCTAACTCGTCAAGTGTCGGTGTCATACGGCCCAAACATGAAATGTAGCTAACTGTGCTAGGTCCACCCCAGGGTGTATCAAGTCCTAGGGTGTAGACCTCGGACACCAATCAAGTATGCACAGCCTAGATCTACTGGTACCCGTGCCTGATTCTCCAACGCCGGACTATGTGCACGATCATAGTCCGCCTGGACCTACACCGGTGTACCTACACAGCCATCGTTTTGGTCGCTTACATGTCAGTCCAGTAATCGTGCCCCACCTTAGACTAGTCCTAGGGTCTTATGATACTATCAAGAGGGTTACTGCTGAAAAGGACCACGCAACTAGGTTTTCCTTAACGGGTTAAATGTGGTTAACCCGATCCAAACGTGGATTAAATTGGTTTAGTGTACCCAAGATCCATGATTTAACCCCGATTAACCCATCAAGCCCAAATTGATTAAGCATTAAGTGGACCATGACTTAACCCTAGTCAAGAGGCATTAATTAATTAACTTAATGTGCTTTAACCTCTCACATTAGACTTTGTTGTGGTTACTAGTTAAGCCGGGCGGGTCCGGGTAGCTTTACACCACAACTTGGTCTAACCTCGGGTTCGAGCACAACATGACCAACTTCTCACATTGGGTCCTATTGTTTGTAGCCACTAGTTAAGCCGGGCGGGTCCGGGTAGATTTATGCTACAAACACAACCCAACCTCGAGTTGGCCACACTCATATTTTCTAAGTGTCATGTCCATTATGTTTCTAAAACATAATTACAAGTTAACATATCACGTTATGTTATAAAAACCATGTTTTTGTCATAATGTTGCCCAACCCCAACGTAATCCCATCGTTTACATAATCGCAACAACGCATAAAGGGTAAAATAGGGAACTTGGCATAATCATGACAAAAAGGTGTTGAAGCCACAAGTTTATCATGGTGGCATACGAGATGTACATATGTTCATATACTTGCGTATTGCATCATTAGGCTTCAAAAGCATGCATAAAACCAGACTTAGCATATGAGTGATACATGGTGATAAATGACATGTAGAAGTTGCTAGAAGTTCGCATTTAGCGTCACATGCAAGTTATCATAAGGGGTATGATAACTTTCATGTTGGCAAAATGCAACCTTTAATATAAAGCTTGGAGCTTTATGCTCACAACATCAAGTTTAACTTGCATAACATGATAACATGATCAACCCAAACTTGCATAACATAGCAACATGTGTCATACATAATGGTTAAACCTACTTGCATAATGATCATCCAAACTTGCATATAATGATCAACCAAACTTGCATATAATGATCAACCAAACTTGCGTATAATGTTCAACCAAACTTGCATATAATGATCAACCAAACTTGCATATAATGTTCAACCAAACTTGCATATCATAATGATCAACCCCAAACTTGCATCATTCATTTAACTTTAGAGTTCAAAGAAAGAAAGTAGAAAAAGGCTTACAATGCTATGAAGACACAAATGAATATTTATTATAAAGATTGAGACGAAGCCCTTATGCAATCACCAAAAAGACCCAAATATGAATGCTCCAATGAAAACCCTTGAGCCAAATCAATAAAAACCCTTGCTTTGAAATAGAAATGTTGCAACTTGACTTGAATGCAAACAAAGAACACTCATACAAGCTTGAAAGCACTTGTATGAACTCACAATCTCTCATAGAAATAGGCTTAGGAATTTTAGCATGAGAGTGGAGGCCATGAGAGGAACAAATTTGACATAGTTTAGTTGTAGGATTGAATAATGGTGATTTAGGCTAGGTTTAGGGGTCTTTTTTGTAATACCCCACGCTCGCTACGGTCACTCACTAAGGGAATGCCATAACATTGGTGGAGTATTTTAAGTGAATATAGAACATAAAAATTACAACAAGACAGATATAAGTAATACTTGAAAATTTAAAACATCATTTCATTTCAGCGGAAAGCAAAACATGTTTGGTTACATCACAAAACCATAATAAGAGTCAAGTACAAAATATCCATCCTGATAAATAAAAATACATAATCCCAATACATGAACTGATAGCCATAAAAGAAAAGGATAAGCTGAGCTTTACTCCTACGGTCCAAGCTCCAAAAGAGAATAAAGCAGCCTGATCAAAGCCCACTCGTACTGGGCCCACTCTGAGAACCTGAGGGTTGGGAAAAAAAGATAAAAACAACGGGGTCAGGCATAAGTCTGAGCGAGTCCTATAACTTTATCAATGTAATCATTAAAGTAATAAGGATAAGATATAACTTGGTACGGTGTGACTGGGGATAAATGACTACACTCAGTAGCCAATCAGACTTAGAGTGAACTAAGACAACGAAAAAGACGCATTTACCCACCCAAGGATAATTACTACACTGCACCACACCAGTCATTCCTACTTAAAGGTTGATCCCTCCTAAGGACTTAGAAAATTTACCCAGTAGTTTCGTGTACCCCTAGCTCACTACATAGGTGCCGTCTGCCCCTATCTCCACTAGGTGTACTCACTACTCCCAAGCGATCGGCTCCCTAACGTAGATACCCGTGCTGGCCCCACAGTGGGGTGTATCACTCCCCAAAGTGGAAACCCGATACAATCAACGGTGCACGGCTTATACCTACACGATGCAACAACGTCTTTCCTACTAGCCCGGGTCCACACACGCATATGAAACCCGTTGGACTTGCGTTGCCACCGCTAACCCGTTTTGGCCTCTTATAGTCAAGCCCAGTACGCGTGTCCCGTCCTCGACATGGGTCGAGCCCAATAAGATACATATGGGTTACTGGTTGAAATGGGCCCTCACAAGCTACCCACCTAAGCTTGTTCCTTTTTCTAGTGCATCCCACTTAACCCTTTAATCATGTTTAACTACATGTTTCCACTTGGTTAAGTATTCTAATCGTATTTTCTATTGCCACCCAAGGCAACCCACTAGATTTCCATATACCGCCCAAGGCACCCACTTAACCACTCATGTCCCTCTACATGCTAATATAGTTAAGTGTTTCTTAATTAATTAATTAAGATCATGACCTCATAAAGACCTCTCACATTAGACCATCTTTTTATGACCGCTGGATATGCCGGTTGGTTCCGGGCAGACTTCTGTCATAAAAGGGTCTAACCTCGTGTCTTTACTTTAATCACGTATTTGATTTATGACTAAGACCTCTCACATTGGGCCAATCATTTGTAGCCGCTGGATGGCCGGTCGGTTCCGGGCAGACTTCCGCTACAAAAGGGTCCAACCTCGTGTCTTAGTTGATTAATTACACCTAATTAATCACCCCCATAATTAATTATCCCTAATTAATTACACATTTTTAAGAATATGGGTAGACCTAACTCAATAGGTAAATTCCCAATTCCATAGTATGGGTAGACCTAACTTAATAGGTAAATTCCCAACTCCATAATGTGGGTAGACCTAACTTAATAGGTAAATTCCCAATTATGTCCATTCATTTTATGTTATGCTTAATCATAACAACTTTACACCTTTTTTATAATCATGCATATTAACCCCCCTCGTTTCCCACGTAATTCGTTTACATAACACGTCATACATAGGGACAACTTTGCATATGTTATGCACATCATAAAAAGAGACAAACTTGCATATGAACTTGCATATAAACTTGCATAAAACTTGCATATGGACTTGCATAAAACTTGCATATGAACTTGCATAAAACTTGCATATGAACTTGCATACCATGTCATATCACAAAGGCAAACTTGCATATGTTATGCACATCATAGAAAGAGGCTAACTTGCACATGAATCTTGCATATAAACTTGCATATCATGTCATATTACAAAGGCAAACTTGCACATGTTATGCATATCATAAAAAGAGATTATCGTGCACATGAATCTTGCATATATCATGTCATATCACAAAGGCAAACTCGCATATGCTATGCATATCAGAAAAAGAGACTAACTTGCATATGATCTTGCATATAAACTTGCATAAAACTTGCATATGAACTTACATGACACATCATATCATAAAAAGAGGCAAGTTTACATATGAACTTATAACATATAACAACCACAACTTGCATAATCCACATTTACATCCATAGCCTCCTAATATCCTATCCTAATTAGTTTAGCAATTACTTGCTAAAGGCATAGGAACTCACCAAAACCAAGATTAGCAAACTTATGAAGTAGAACTAGTTGCTAAATATGAAGAAGATGATGATTAGAGGTTGATTAGCTTGCAACTTCCTTCATAAACTAGTGGAGGCTCCTCTTAGGTTTGATTTTGGCGGCATGATGGCATCATTTCAATTTTTAGTATGGATTAGGCTTGCATTAGGGTGTATTTATAGGATTAGGGTGTGTTTTAGACCATAGGATTAACCCTAGGTTAGATTAGGTCCGTCAGATTTAGGAAGTCTCTAGAACACAGCCCAGCCCTAGCCAGAAAACCAGACCTGGTGCACCCAGGCCAAGTGGCTCGACACCCCGTGTCGACAGGCAAGTCGGCAGGGCAGTCGACTCCCCAGTCGACAGGCCTGTTGACAGCCCTGTCGACATGGCTAGGGCGGGAACTTTCCCGCCTGGCCCCGCTGGTTGAAATTAAAAATCTGAATTTGAATTTTTAAATCTGTTTTTAACTTTGAATTTTCTGCAAACTTCATTGGGCCATAACTGGGCCATACGGACTCCGATTTACAAAATTTCGGACTCTATTTCGCGTATTTTTCCGAGACGAACGCAATGACGCAGCCCGTTTCCCCCAATTCTCACATTTGAGATTATTTATTCTGCAATTAGTGAATTTTAGCATTAACTGAAATACGGGGTGTTACATTCTCCCCTCCTTAAAGGATTTCGTCCCCGAAATCTCTAAGCTAAGGAGAATGCATATCCTACCATCCAAACAACCATCTACTCAATCCATCAAACACGGGCATCCATTGTCCTTAAAACAATTTCTAATGATGTATGAACATATGCAAAGAGTGTGTGTATATGTTCCCTATCTAATGTATGAACATATGCAAACCATGATAGTGCCATGCATCCATTATGTATGCGAGAGAACCCTATCGACACATACAATATCTACATGAGTGCACAATCATTCACTAAAATGCATCATCCATATGATAACACAATCATTACACATCCATAAATATAGCTTCCTACACACAATTTTATGCAATATGCAATATGAAGTGATTGAGCCGATCTAGTGCCTAGAGTGTGTATATATGCATCCACGAGCAACCACTAGCAACCACTTGCATCCACATGCATCCATCAAACATAACATGTCTCAAACACATGTTTCAACCATAGGTTTACCCTATCTAAAGGTCAAAGGTACTTAATGAGAGGACATACTAAAGATAAGATAAGTACTAGTCAAACGATAAAGGAGAAGTTAAAAGACATACCCTCAAAAAGGAATAGGTACAATGAACGCATCTTCGCTTCCGTCTCCCAAGTAGCGTTGCCCTCGTCTTCTCCCCATTGTAGTTTGACTAGTTGAACCTCTCGATTCCTCAATTTCCTAGTCTCTGACCCAAGAATGCGGGTAGGAGCTCGTCGAATAGTCGCATCACGCTCTACTTCCACTTCTTTAAGCAAGCTCGGCTCTACCACCTCTGCGGTCTCATGTAAGCACTTCCTCAAATGGGACACATGGAATACATCATGTACACCACTAAGTCTGTCGGGCAACTCCACTCTATATACCATCCGTCTAATTCTTTCCTTAATGGGAAATGGCCCTACGAACCTTGGTGCTAACTTCCCAATAGATCCAAAGCGAACCACATTTCGTAACGGAGACACTTTGACAAAGACCATGTCCCCAACTTCAAACTCCAGATCCGTCCTTCTCTTGTCCGCATAAGATTTTTGCCTATCCTGCGCTGCTTTCATCCTTCTTCGAATCAAGTCAATCTTCTCAGAAGTCTCCCTGACCATATCAGGCCCAAGCAAAATCTTATCCGTAGATTCCCACCAACATGCAGGTGATCGACAAGGCCTTCCATAAAGAGCTTCGAAAGGAGCCATACCAATACTGGACTGAAAGCTATTATTATATGCGAACTCCACCAATGGAAGATGCTCTTCCCATGTACCTCCAAAATCTAAGATACAAAGCCTCAAAAGGTCTTCTAGGACACGATTCACCCTCTCAGTCTGGCCGTCCGTCTGAGGGTGATATGCGGTGCTCAGACACAATTGAGTCCCCACTGCTTCTTGCAAACTTCTCCAGAACTCGCTAGTGAAGATAGGATCTCGATCACTCACTATGCTAGAGGGTACCCCATGCAATCGAACTATCTCTCGAAGATATACTGAAGCTAGCCATGGAGCAGTCCTCTTGCTCTTCACAGGTATGAAATGGGCGCTTTTAGTAAGCCTGTCTACCACAACCCAAATTCCCGTATTACCCTTTCTTGATTTGGGTAACCCGTCAATAAAATCCATCGAGACGCTATCCCACTTCCATTGCGGAACTTCCAATGGGTGAAGCAACCCACCAGGTTTCTTTTTCTCCGTCTTCACTTGTTGGCACACCAAGCATCGAGCGACATACTCGGCCACATCTTTCTTCATACCGGCCCAGAAGAAAACCCTCTTCATGTCTTGGTACATCTTGTCCCCACCGGGATGAATGGTCATCCTAGAACGGTGTGCATCATTAAGAATAACCTTCCTCAAACCCTCGTCTTGCGGTACACAAAGTCTACCGTCTCTACGCAAGCACCCCCTATCGTCTAGGGTGTACCTACTCAAATGGCTGGACGACTCCCCCCTTATGAGCTTCTCCACCAACTCAACCAACTGTGGGTCGTCCCTCTGTGCTTCTCCAATCCGCCCCAGAAGAGTAGGTCTGACCTCCAAGGATGCTAGCAAACCGGGTACATAATCAATGGAAGGTCTGAAATCAAACATCGAGATAAATTCCAAGCTTCGTTGTTCCACGAACAATGGACTCAAGGACAACCTCTTTCTGCTCAAGGCGTCCGCCACCACGTTACCCTTGCCAAGGGTATACGCTATCTCGAAATCATAGGATGCTAAGAACTCCATCCACCTTTGCTGTCTCAAATTCAAATCCTTCTGAGAAAACAAGTACTTCAATGATTTGTGGTCAGTGAACAATTCGAATCTCTCACCAAGGAGATAATGGCGCCAAATCTTAAGCGCAAAAACAATAGCGGCCAACTCTAAATCATGGGTAGGGTAATTTTTCTCGTGCACTCTCAACTGCCTTCCACCATAGGCTATTACCCTTCCCTCTTGCATTAAGACTGTGCTAAGTCCTGTCCCACAAGCATCGGTATAGACAACAAATGGCTTGCTCCCATCTGGCAACACTAAAACTGGAGCAGTGGTTAAAGCTCTCTTTAACCGTCGGAACGCATCATCACAATCTACGTCCCATGCGAAAACAAGATTCTTCTTCGTTAAGCGGGTTAATGGGGCTGATATCTTCGCGAAGTCTTTGATAAACTTCCTATAATAACCCGCCAACCCCAAGAAACTTCTTACTTCGGTAGCATTCTTCGGAACCTTCCAATCCTGAATTGATACTACCTTCGCGGGATCCACAGCTATCCCTTCCTTGGAGACCACGTGCCCCGAGAACCGCACCTCCTTCCTCCAGAAGTGACATTTAGAGAATTTAGCCTTAAGGCTATGTGCTCGAAGAGTCTTCAATACCTCCCCAAGATGTAGGGCATGCTCTTCTTCACTCTTAGAAAATACTAAGATGTCATCCACAAAGACCACCACGAATTTATTAAGGAACTCCCTGAACACCCTACTCATCAAATCAACAAAGTATGCAGGGGCGTTCGTCAACCCAAATGGCATCACCAGCCACTCATAGAAACCATCCGGAGTCCTAAAGGCAGTCTTGTCTATGCTATCCTCAGCTACCCTCAACTGATGAAACCCCGTGGCTAAGTCCAACTGAGAAAATACTGAAGCGCCAACCAACTGATCGAGAAGATCATCAATCCTCGGCAATGGGTGTCTATTCTTCTTTGTGAGCTTGTTGAGTTCTCTATAGTCTACACAAAGTCTGAGGGACCCATCTGCCTTCGTAGCAAAAACTACTGGAGCACCCCACTCCGATATACTTCGTCTTATGAACCCCTTCTCAAGCAACTCCCCTACTTGCTTATGGAGTTCCCTCCTCTCGCGAGGAGCCATGTGGCGCACTGGTAAAGATACAGGTTTAGCATTATCCACCAGATATATTCGGAAGTCAATCTCCCGCTTCGCCTCCTCAAACACATCCGAGTATTCCCGGACCACTCTAACAGATTGCAAACTTTCGGTCGAAGCGTCCAACGACTCAAGATAACTTAGCATAACAGAATCCATGGGATTACAAGAGATCTCGAGAGTGTTACCCAAGCGGGTCATGAGCCTAACAACTCTCCTTTCGCAATCAAGAACGGCACCATTACTGGATAACCAGTCCATGCCCAAAATCAACCCATAGCCCGTGAAGCCCAAAACAAAAGCATCACATCTAAACTCAATGCTAAGTATAGAAATCTTCAAACCCAAGCATATCATGGACAAATAAGTGGAGCCCCCAATTGGGTTTGAAACAACCAAGGGATCATCTACTAGACTGGTGTCTAAGTGCAGTGACTCAACTAATGATGATGATATAAACGAATGCGATGCGCCTGAATCAAACAATGTACGGACAGGATGATCAAATAGAAAAACCAGACTTTCAATGGAAATAGTTCTACCTCTTTCTGGAATTGGTGGAACCGCGAGAGCCTGTACTTGCCCCCTAGCCTGACCCGGTGCCATAAGAGCTTGCACCTGTCCTCCTGAGGTAGATCCCGTCCTTTGCCCCTTCTTAGGGCAATCCTTCACTAAATGCCCTGCTTCGCCACAGTGAAAGCAACCAGTCTTCTTCTTCTTTCTACAATCTTTGCTTATGTGGCCTGGTATCCCACAATTGAAGCACTTCTTCTTCCCCTTGCCACCGTTGCCTTTCCCACCTTTGTTTTGCTGTTGTTGCTGAGGTCTCTTTTGATCTCCCTTCTTCTCGGGTGCCTTATTAGCATTGGGACCCTTCTCTTCTTCATGCATGAGTGCCATGTCAACTAGCTTCTCAAAGGTGGCCCCCATAGGGATATGAGTCATAGCCAACCCATGCATCGGTTCATTCAAGCCTTTCACGAACCTCAAAGCCTTCTTCTCCGGTGTATTCACCATGTCTAGGCCAAACCTTGCCAATTGATTAAACTTGTTGACATATTCCTTCACTGAGAGATTTCCTTGCTTTAGAGTCAAGAATCTTTCCATATACAAGTTTTCCTCCGCCCTTGAGAGAAACTTTGCCACAAATCTTTCCCTAAAGTCCGCCCAAGAGTCAACGGGGCGTTCTCCATTAGTGACCTCCCACCAGAATGAGGCCTCTCCCTTCATTAACCAAGCAGCTAACTTGACTTTCTTTCCTTCTTCCATCTCAAAGATATCTATCAACTCTTCCACCTCCTTAAGCCAATCTCTAGCCTCCACAAAAGTTTCAGATCCTTGAAAAGGTTTTCCTCCCATAGCTTTGAATTCCTTACAAGTCTTAGCAAAAGTATCTGTGCGAGGAGGAGGGGGAGGAGGAAGATCGGGTGCTACGGTTGGTGGAGGAACATTTGCTGGACCCGCAGTGGTGGCCCTGGCCTCCATCAATCTCCTATACCATACTGGTATCGTCACACCCTCCGGAAAGTTAAGATCCTCAGCCATGCTGAAACGAAAAAGGAAAGATTCAAAACGGAGAATTCGAAGGATAAAGATATGGCTATTAGGGATTATGCTTTTCTTTCAAAAACTTTTCTCTTTAAAGACATGTTTTTGAAAATATCTCTTCCAAAAATGTTTTTAGAAAATTAGTTTTCTAAAAATTTTATCTGTTCCGGTAACCTTTGCTCTGATACCACGTGTAACACCCCACGCCTGCTACGGTCACTCACTAAGGGAATGCCATAACATTGGTGGAGTATTTTAAGTGAATATAGAACAGAAAAATTACAACAAGACAGATATAAGTAATACTTGAAAATTTAAAACATCATTTCATTTCAGCGGAAAGCAAAACATGTTTGGTTACATCACAAAACCATAATAAGAGTCAAGTACAAAATATCCATCCTGATAAATAAAAATACATAGTCCCAATACATGAACTGATAGCCATAAAAGAAAAGGATAAGCTGAGCTTTACTCCTACGGTCCAAGCTCCAAAAGAGAATAAAGCAGCCTGATCAAAGCCCACTCGTACTGGGCCTACTCTGAGAACCTGAGGGTTGGGAAAAAAAGATAAAAACAACGGGGTCAGACATAAGTCTGAGCGAGTCCTATAACTTTAACAATGTAATCATTAAAGTAATAAGGATAAGATATAACTTGGTACGGTGTGACTGGGGATAAATGACTACACTCAGTAGCCAATCAGACTTAGAGTGAACTAAGACAACGAAAAAGACGCATTTACCCACCCAAGGATAATTACTACACTGCACCACACCAGTCATTCCTACTTAAAGGTTGATCCCTCCTAAGGACTTAGAAAATTTACCCAGTAGTTTCGTGTACCCCTAGCTCACTACATAGGTGCCGTCTGCCCCTATCTCCACTAGGTGTACCCACTACTCCCAAGCGATCGGCTCCTTACCGTAGATACCCGTGCTGGCCCCACAGTGGGGTGTATCACTCCCCAAAGTGGCAACCCGATACAATCAACGGTGCACGGCTTATACCTACACGATGCAACAACGTCTTACCTACCAGCCCGGGTCCACACACGCATATGAAACCCGTTGGACTTGCGTTGCCACCGCTAACCCGTTTTGGCCTCTTATAGTCAAGCCTAGTACGCGTGTCCCGTCCTCGACATGGGTCGAGCCCAATAAGATACATATGGGTTACTGGTTGAAATGGGCCCCCACAAGCTACCGACCTAAGCTTGTTCCTTTTTCTAGTGCATCCCACTTAACCCTTTAATCATGTTTAACTACATGTTTCCACTTGGTTAAGTATTCTAATCGTATTTTCTATTGCCACCCAAGGCAACCCACTAGATTTCCATATACCGCCCAAGGCACCCACTTAACCCCTCATGTCCCTCTACATGCTAATATGGTTAAGTGTTTCTTAATTAATTAATTAAGATCATGACCTCATAAAGACCTCTCACATTAGACCATCTTTTTATGACCGCTGGATATGCCGGTTGGTTCCGGGCAGACTTCTGTCATAAAAGGGTCTAACCTTGTGTCTTTACTTTAATCACGTATTTGATTTATGACTAAGACCTCTCACATTGGGCCAATCATTTGTAGCCGCTGGATGGCCGGTCGGTTCCGGGCAGACTTCCGCTACAAAAGGCTCCAACCTCGTGTCTTAGTTGATTAATTACACCTAATTAATCACCCCCATAATTAATTATCCCTAATTAATTACACATTTTTAAGAATATGGGTAGACCTAACTCAATAGGTAAATTCCCAATTCCATAGTATGGGTAGACCTAACTTAATAGGTAAATTCCCAACTCCATAATGTGGGTAGACCTAACTTAATAGGTAAATTCCCAATTATGTCCATTCATTTTATGTTATGCTTAATCATAACAACTTTACACCTTTTTATAATCATGCATATTAACCCCCCTCGTTTCCCACGTAATTCGTTTACATAACACGTCATACATAGGGACAACTTTGCATATGTTATGCACATCATAAAAAGAGACAAACTTGCATATGAACTTGCATATAAACTTGCATAAAACTTGCATATGAACTTGCATATGGACTTGCATAAAACTTGCATATGAACTTGCATAAAACTTGCATATGAACTTGCATATGACTTGCTTAAAACTTGCATATGAACTTGCATACCATGTCATATCACAAAGGCAAACTTGCATATGTTATGCACATCATAGAAAGAGGCTAACTTGCACATGAATCTTGCATATAAACTTGCATATCATGTCATATTACAAAGGCAAACTTGCACATGTTATGCATATCATAAAAAGAGACTATCTTGCACATGAATCTTGCATATATCATGTCATATCACAAAGGCAAACTCGCATATGCTATGCATATCATAAAAAGAGACTAACTTGCATATGATCTTGCATATAAACTTGCATAAAACTTGCATATGAACTTACATGACACATCATATCATAAAAAGAGGCAAGTTTACATATGAACTTATAACATATAACAACCACAACTTGCATAATCCACATTTACATCCATAGCCTCCTAATATCCTATCCTAATTAGTTTAGCAATTACTTGCTAAAGGCATAGGAACTCACCAAAACCAAGATTAGCAAACTTATGAAGTAGAACTAGTTGCTAAATATGAAGAAGATGATGATTAGAGGTTGATTAGCTTGCAACTTCCTTCATAAACTAGTGGAGGCTCCTCTTAGGTTTGATTTTGGCGGCATGATGGCATCATTTCTATTTTTAGTATGGATTAGGCTTGCATTAGGGTGTATTTATAGGATTAGGGTGTGTTTTAGACCATAGGATTAACCCTAGGTTAGATTAGGTCCGTCAGATTTAGGAAGTCTCTAGAACACAGCCCAGCCCTAGCCAGAAAACCAGACCTGGTGCACCCAGGCCAAGTGGCTCGACACCCCGTGTCGACAGGCAAGTCGACAGGGCAGTCGACTCCCCAGTCGACAGGCCTGTCGACAGCCCTGTCGACATGGCTAGGGCGGGAACTTTCCCGCCTGGCCCCGCTGGTTGAAATTAAAAATCTGAATTTGAATTTTTAAATCTGTTTTTAACTTTGAATTTTCTGCAAACTTCATTGGGCCATAACTGGGCCATACGGACTCCGATTTACAAAATTTCGGACTCTATTTCGCGTATTTTTCCGAGACGAACGCAATGACGCAGCCCGTTTCCCCCAATTCTCACATTTGAGATTATTTATTCTGCAATTAGTGAATTTTAGCATTAACTGAAATACGGGGTGTTACATTTTTTATAGGGGATTAGGATAGTATTAACCATAGGATTAACCCTAGATTCAATCCAAACCATCAAAGCATGTCTTGGGGAAGAAGTCAAGTGTAGGAACCATCTAGGGCCTTTAGATTAAAGCTGAACCATGAGAACCATTCAAATGCAAAATCTGCATTTGAGCGAATCGGCCCACGGGTTGACAGCCAAACACCCTGGATTAACCCCTAGTCGACCCAGCGAGCTCGGGTCGACCTCAAAAATCGGCCGGTTCGGTTATTCCCCTCTCCCAATTCGCTGTTTTGAACATTTTTTCATATTTATTTATTTAATTTTCAATTATATATATATATATATATCAATATTTATATATTTCTCTACGCAACCCATTTCACTAAATTAAGTATACTTTAATTTATGAATTTTTATGTTCAAATTACGGGGTGTTACATTCTCCCCTCCTTAAAGGATTTCGTCCCCAAAATCTCCAAGTTAGGAAGAACGTATCCTACTATCCATCATCCATCTACTCAAAACATCATCCACGTGCAGTCATTGTCCTTAAAGGATTCTAAATGTTGTATGATCATATGCAAAGGTGTGTGTATATGTACTTATCTAATGCAAAAATCAGGCGGTTACTGATATAGTAAACCTCCTTAATGCAAAGCATGTTAGTGAAATGAGTCCATATGTACGCAAATTCCTAACATAATTCATAATCTCTACATGAGTGCACATAACATTCATCCATATGCAACATCCACGTGATAGCATAACAAGTTTCATCCATGAATAAGTATAAGCACTCAAGCATATGCAACATGAAAGTGTGTGAGCCGATCTTAGTGCCTAATGTGTATCATGCATCCACGAGTATCCACGTGCAAACACTTGCAACCACTTGCAACCATCAAGCATAACATGTTTCAAATACATGTTTCATCCAAAGGGTTTCTACCTAAGGTTCTCATGACAAGATCTACGAAACAAGATAAACTAGATAAACGCGGATAAAAGAAAGATATGCTAATTAGGAAAAGAGATCGAGAATGTACCCTCAAAAAGAAATGGATAAAGCCCACGCATCTTCTCCTCGGTTTCCCAAGTTGCATCTTCGTCGGCTTCACCCCACTGAACTTTCACCAACTTGACCTCTTGATTCCGTAGCTTCTTGATCTCTGTTCCCAAGATACGAATCAGAGCTCTTCTCAAGGTTGCTTCTTTCTCTACCTCAATGTCTTCATGAATGCTTGGTTCAACCACCTCAACGGACTCATGAAGGCACTTTCGGAGATGCGAGACATGAAAGACATTATGCACTCCGGCTAGCTTCTCGGCCAATCCCACCTTATAGGCCATCTTTCCAATTCTCTTTATGATAGGGAAGGGTCCTACGAACCTTGGTGCTAGCTTCCGCGCTGCTCCAAAACGTACCACATTTCACAAAGGAGAAACCTTCACGAAAACCATGTCTCCCACTTCGAATTCCAAATCTGCCCTTTGCTTGTCAGCATAGGATTTCTGTCTATCTTGGGCCGCTTTCATCCTTCTTCTTACTAATTCAACTTTCTCGGATGTGTCTCGTATCATATCGGCCCCAAGTATAAGTCTATCTGTTGTCTCCCACCAACAAGATGGTGACCTACACGGCCTCCCATATAAAGCTTCAAATGGTGCCATCCCTATGTTGGCTTGACAGCTATTATTATAAGCAAATTCTACAAGAGGAAGGTGGTCTTCCCAAGTACCACCGAAGTCAAGAACACAAAGCCTCAAGAGATCTTCTAGCACTCTATTCACCCTTTCTGTTTGGCCATCCGTCTGGGGGTGATAGGCTGTACTTAAATTCAATCGCGTACCCATCGCTTCTTGCAAACTGTTCCAGAACTGGCTAGTGAAAATCGGGTCACGATCGCTAACTATGCTAGAAGGAACTCCATGCAACCGCACTATTTCTCGGAGATAAATAGACGCCATCCCTGATGCGGTCCTCTTGCTCTTTACTGGGATGAAGTGAGCACTCTTCGTAAGTCTGTCAACTATGACCCATATGCTTGTGTTCCCTCTCCTTGACCTAGGCAATCCATAGAAATACTCTCCCACTTCCATTGTGGGACCTCCAATGGATGTAATAGCCCACCTGGTTTCTTTGACTCGGCCTTCACTTGTTGGCACACCATGCACCTTGGAACATACTCTGCCACATCTTTCTTCATTCCATCCCAAAAGAAACTGCGCTTCATATCTCTATACATCTTATCTCCTCCCGGATGTATAGTCATCTTCGAGTGATGCGCTTCTTCAAGAACTCTATGGACCAAATCTCCCACCCGAGGAACACATAATCTCCCATCACGCCTTAGCCATCCTTTATCATCAATATTATATCTGGCAAGGTGACTAGACGTCTCACCCCGAATCAGCTTATCCATGACCTCGACTATTTGCGGATCTTCCTTCTGTGAAGCCCCAACTTGATCAAGAAGTGTGGGTCTAAGCTCAAGGGATGCTAAAGAACCCATCATCGACTCAACAGTCGTCGTGAAATCAAAAGTTGCCAAGAATTCTAAGTTCTTCTTTGTTAACTTAGTAAGAGGGGCCGAAATCTTAGCGAAGTCCCTGATGAACTTCCTATAGTAGCCCGCCAAATCAAGAAAGCTTCTTACTTTGGTTGCATTCCTAGGAGTCTTCCAGTCTTGAACCACAACCACTTTCGTGGGATCCACCGCTAGGCCTTGCATAGAAACTATATGTCCAAGAAACCGAACTTCCCTTCTCCAGAAATGACATTTGGAGAACTTGGCTTTCAACTGATGCGCTCTAAGCGTATCCATCACTTCCTTGAGATGTCTAGCATGCTCTTCCTCATCCTTTAAGAAGATCAGAATGTCATCCACGAAGACAACAACAAACTTGTTGAGGAACTCTCTGAACACCCTAATCATCAAGTCTACGAAGTAGGCGGGTGCATTAGTCAAACCTAATGGCATGACAAACCATTCAAAGAATCCATCCGGAGTCCTAAACGCAGTCTTATCGATGCTATCCTCAGCCACTCTAAGCTGATGGAATCCGGTGGCTAGATCGAGTTGATAGAAAACAGAAGCACCTACAAGCTGGTCAAAGAGATCATCAATCCTCGGTAACGGGTGCCTATTCTTCTTTGTCAGCTTGTTCAACTCTCGATAATCAACACATAGACGAAGCGAACCATCCGCCTTAGTAGCGAATACCACTGGAGAACCCCATTCGGAAATGCTTCGTCTAATAAAACCCTTCTCAAGCAGCTCCTTGATTTGCTTACTGAGCTCCCTTCTCTCACGATGGGCCATGTGCCTAACGGGCAATGATACTGGCTTGGCATTATCGACTAGATAAATGCGGAAAACTATCTCTCGTTTAGGGGGTAACCCCTTAACTTCTTCAAAGACATCAGGATAGTCTCGGACCACCCTTACAGATTGTAGTTCATCGATGGACGAGTCGAGAGATTCAAGATAGCATAACATGACGGGACCTCTAGGGTTACAAGAAATTTCTAGGGTATTACCGAGGCGAGTCATGAGCCTCACCACCCTATGCTCACAGTCAAGAACGGCTCCATAACTGGACAACCAATCCACACCCAAAATCAACCCGTATCCCATAAACCCGAGAGCCTAAACATTACACATGAATTCTATGCTCAAGATAGATATTTTCAAATCCACACAAATCACAGGTAGATGGGCGGAACCCCCAATTGGATTTGAAACACTAACGGGACCTCAACTAGACTAGTACTTAGGTGTAAAACTTTCAATAAGATCAGAAATAAAACTATGCGATGTGCCAGAATCAAATAAGGTATGAACAGGGAAATCAGAAATGTAAACATGACTTTTTACAGAAACACTACCTCGACCAAAAGCTGGAAGAGTGAGGAGAGCCTGCAACTGCCCTCCAGAGGGTCCTACTCGCTGAGTTCGTTCTTTCCCTTGTCCTTGCTTCTTAGGGAAATCCTTGCTAAAATGTCCAGATTCTCCGCAATGGAAACACTCGCCTAACTTCCTCTTCCTCTTCCTGCAATCTTTGGCTATGTGCCCAACGATCTGACAGAACTTGCACTTCCTTGTTTCCCTGGTCTTGTTGTCATTGCGATTGCTGTTGCCCTTGTTCCCCTTCTTGTTGTTCTTGTCTCTTTTCTCGGTATCTTCCTCTTGAAGTAGGGCCATATTCACCAAACTCTCGAAGGTCGCCCCCAGGGGTATATGAGACATGACCAAACTGCGCAATGGCTCATTCAATCCTAGAGCAAAGTGTAGGGCCTTCTTCCGAGCTATGTTAACCAATTTTAGACCGAACTGAGCAAGTTGATTAAACATATCTACGTATTCCCTAACTATCATGTCCCCTTGCTTTAGAGATAGGAACCTTTCCATCTGAAGGTTCTCTTCTGTCGATGATAGAAACTTTAGTCCAAACCTTCTCCTAAAGTCATCCCAAGTCTCAATTGGTCTAGTAGTGGTGGTGACTACCCACCAATAAGCAGCTTCCCCTTTCAATAGCCATACCGCCAACAGAACTTTCTTACGATCTTCCACATCAAAGATAGCAAAGAGGTCTTCAGTTTCCTTTAACCTGTTTCTTGCCTCCACAGAAGTCTCCGTTCCGACAAAATTCTTGCAACCCATCGCCTTAAAGTCTTTGCAAAGCTTTGCAAAATCCTCTTGCGGATGCTGAGGGTGAGGAGGAACCTCAACTACGGGAGGAGGAGAGATGTTAGCGACCGGGGAAGGAGGAGGAATGTTCGCGGGGCCGGCTTCATTCGCCCTTGCCTCCATAAATCTCCGGAACCAGACTGGTACTTGCACGCCTTCCGGGATGTTAAAGCGATCGGCCATACTAAAACGAAGAAAAAGATAGATTCAGAACGAAGAAACGAAGGATAGTGCTATGGCTTTTGGGGAATAGCCTTTTTAAAATAACTAGACTCTTCTTGGAAAATACTTAATTGGTTTTGAAAATAGTTTTTCAAAAGGTAAGTTTTAAAAACACTTTTGCTCAAATCTTGTAAACCTTATGCTCTGATACCAAATGTAACACCCCACCTCCGCCAATGCCACTCTTGCAAGGACATTAGCTTTGGAGGGGCGTTAAACAAGGTAAACATGCATGCAGATATCACAAGACAGAACATATAAGTAAAACAGAGTAGTAAAGCAGCGGATAAAACTTAGCATTTCAAAACCATAGTCATGTTACAACAAAGTACTTGGTCATTATTTTCCAACAACAAAGTCTAGATAAAAGCATAAACTGAAAAACTGAAATACATAAAGTACTATCCCCAAAATGAAGTGATAAACCATAGCTAGCTCAATGTCCAAAACCGTACATGAGCAAATCCAGTAAGCAAGCTGTAAAGATCTAAGCTAAGCTCCAATGTTCCCACCCTGAGAACCTGAGGGGGGGGGGGAAACGGAAGAAAAGAGGCGAAAGAAAACAGGTCAGTCAAAAAGACTGGTAAGCCCTACTACTATCTGTCTATGAACTAGTAAAGTTAACTGGCATGAGAAGCTGAGATGAACATAAGGATAACAACATACTGGCATGATGATTAACTAACAAGATAGATAAAGGTGTCATCGCATAACTAAGGTTAAGTTTTGCACCACGGGTGTACTAGCATTCTAACATGTCAAGTAAAAACAAGAATTGATCCCTTGGCCCAAGCTTGGCCCATCATCATGAGGTGACCTAAATTAAGGTCCAACTACACGGTCTAGTCAATCGGCTCCCTATAAGCCTAACTCGTCAAGTGTCGGTGTCATACGACCCAAACATGAAATGTAGCTAACTGTGCTAGGTCCAGCCCAGGGTGTATCAAGTCCTAGGGTGTAGACCTCAGACACCAATCAAGTATGCACAGCCTAGATCTACTGGTACCCGTGCCTGATTCTCCAACGCCGGACTATGTGCACGATCATAGTCCGCCTGGACCTACACCGGCGTACCTACACAGCCGTCGTTTTGGTCGCTTACATGTCAGCCCAGTAATCGTGCCCCACCCTAGCCTAGTCCTAGGGTCTTATGATACTATCAAGAGGGATACTGCTGAAAAGGACCACGCAACTAGGGTTTCCTTAACGGGTTAAATGTGGTTAACCCGATCCAAACGTGGATTAAATTGGTTAAGTGTACCCAAGATCCATGACTTAACCCCGATTAACCCATCAAGCCCAAATTGATTAAGCATTAAGTGGACCATGACTTAACCCTAATCAGGAGGCATTAATTAATTAACTTAATGTGCTTTAACCTCTCACATTAGACTTTGTTGTGATTACTAGTTAAGCTGGGCGGGTCCGGGTAGCTTTACACCACAACTTGGCCTAACCTCGGGTTCGAGCACAACATGACCAACTTCTCACATTAGGTCCTATTGTTTGTAGCCACTAGTTAAGCCGGGCGGGTCCGGGTAGATTTATGCTACAAACTCAACCCAACCTCGAGTTGGCCACACTCATATTATCTATGTGTCATGTCCATTATGTTTCCAAAACGTAATTACAAGTTAACATATCACGTTATGTTATAAAAACCATGTTTTTGTCATAATGTTGCCCAACCCCAACGTAATCCCATCGTTTACATAATCGCAACAACGCATAAAGGGTAAAATAGGGAACTTGGCATAATCATGACAAAAAGGTGTTAAAGCCACAAGTTTATCATGGTGGCATATGAGATGTACATATGTTCATATACTTGCATATTGCATCATTAGGCTTCAAAAGCATGCATAAAACCAAACATAGCATATGAGTGATACATGGTGATAAATGACATGTAGAAGTTGCTAGAAGTTCGCATTTAGCGTCACATGCAAGTTATCATAAGGGGTATGATAACTTTCATGTTGGCAAAATGCAACCTTTAATATAAAGCTTGGAGCTTTATGCTCACAACATCAAGTTTAACTTGCATAACATGATAACATGATCAACCCAAACTTGCATAACATAGCAACATGTGTCATACATAATGGTTAAACCAACTTGCATAATGATCATCCAAACTTGCATATAATGATCAACCAAACTTGCATATAATGATCAACCAAACTTGCATATAATGTTCAACCAAACTTGCATATAATGATCAACCAAACTTGCATATAATGTTCAACCAAACTTGCATATCATAATGATCAACCCCAAACTTGCACCATTCATTTAACTTTAGAGTTCAAAGAAAGAAAGTAGAAAAGGGCTTACAATGCTATGAAGACACAAATGAATATTTATTATAAAGATTGAGACGAAGCCCTTATGCAATCACCAAAAAGACCCAAATATGAATGCTCCAATGAAAACCCTTGAGCCAAATCAATAAAAACCCTTGCTTTGAAATAGAAATGTTGCAACTTGACTTGAATGCAAACTAAGAACACTCATACAAGCTTGAAAGCACTTGTATGAAATCACAATCTCTCATAGAAATAGGCTTAGGAATTTTAGCATGAGAGTGGAGGCCATGAGAGGAACAAATTTGACATAGTTTAGTTGTAGGATTGAATAATGGTGATTTAGGCTAGGTTTAG
The DNA here is from genome assembly GCA_030737875.1 of Allium sativum. Lineage (NCBI taxonomy): Eukaryota > Viridiplantae > Streptophyta > Magnoliopsida > Asparagales > Amaryllidaceae > Allium > Allium sativum. The sequence goes on from CM060926.1 coordinate 332,214,213, forward strand.
GGGTCTTTTTATAGAGGATTAGGATAGTATTAACCATAGGATTAACCCTAGATTCAATCCAAGCCATCAAAGCATGTCTTGGGGAAGAAGTCAAGTGTTGGAACCATCTAGGGCCTTTAGATTAAAGCTGAACCATGAGAACCATTCAAATGCAAAATCTGCATTTGAGCGAATCGGCCCACGGGTTGACAACCAAACACCCTGGATTAACCCCTAGTCGACCCAGCGAGCTCGGGTCGACCTCAAAAATCGGCCGGTTCGGTTATTCCCCTCTCCCAATTCGCTGTTTTGAACATTTTTGCATATTTATTATTTAATTTTCAATTATATATATATATATATATCAATATATATATTTCTCCGCGCAACCCATTTCACTAAATTAAGTATACTTTAATTTGTGAATTTTTATGTTCAAATTACGGGGTGTTACAAACGGGAACCAACCTCGTTTCTGTGTGTCACTTATTAATATATGTAAAGCCATTCTATACACACAAAAGCAATCTATATATATGTACGAGGACATTTCAAATTCGACTTCTATCCTAATCGCATTTATTACATTAATATTACATTGATTACGCTACATTAATATTATAATTATAATGCATAAATAACGCTAATGCTCGTACGAATGAGGGAACGTTCTAACGAGATAAAAATTATCAACTTGTCTAAGTTAAGGTATATAAGTTAGTTTTCATATCTTGACTACTACAATTTAGGCATGATGGTATAATAGCATGATAACACATAACAGTGAATGGAATAATACAAATTTCAACTTGCATCCTAGGCTTATTGGAATGATCTTAATAGTGGATCAAGAATAGAGTGGAATATACACATGCACACATATATCCGAATATATATACATGTATATTTATAAGTTCCACTTTATCTAATTCACCCCTTTTGGCGTATTGCACATAAAAACGTTTATATTTGATAGTTTTCAAGTATGAATACGTGTGGATCCAAAATAGAACCCAAACCTAATTAAGTCATGAATTAGACCAAATTTAAACCCTTTTAGGTTACAATGAAATATTTACAAAAGGGTGAATTGCACAAAGTAGTAACACAACACTCCTTTTAATCTCAATTCAACATTAAGATCCAAATCCACAAACCCAAATGAAATGACAATTCTTACACAAACATAAAATAGAGGATTTTAGGGTTTTTGTATTAATGTTATCGTTTGCCAAATCCTCTTTGGCATAAGTATCAATATGCTAATCTATTAAAAAAAAGAATATGCCTAAGAAACACAATATTCCACTCACCGATCTAAAAGAAAGAACAATAAAATTATTGTTGTAGATTCAGATCAGGATTCACCCTTCATGTTAAACGTACTCCAATCCTTCTAATATATATAAATATATATTTATATATAAGAATCATCTTTAGAATCTTATGTATATATAAAACTAAATTCTAGAATTCATACTAAAATCTATATGAATTTAGATTAGAGAAAAGATAAGAATAGAGGTTAGAGGAATAGAAGAGAAATTCCCAACCTTTCTGGAATTCAGCAATGGTAGAAGGATAATATGGATGTGGAGATAAGAGAGTGGCTAGGGTTACGTTGTTAGGTTTGAGGGCCTATATATAGTTGCTTTTGTAAGCGTAGGCTGTTAGATTATTCAGATGTAATCGTGGCCATATATTTATATATTTCCCTAGAGAACCCTAACCAAACATAGATTCACTGGGCCTTTCAATCGCCAGGCGGTTGACCGGTGGTTGACACCCTTTCTAGGGGGAGGTCGATCTTCCGGTTAGTGGAACACCCAATGATCGTATATGGCGCTGAGGTGTTTAATTAAAAAAATACGTTACTTTGTTTTGTTTACACACTTTCCTTACTTACAATATTCTCTGTCCTCATAATCTTATCTTCTGTTTGAATTTCAAATTCATCCTTATTTCATTTTAATATATTTTGGATATATATATATATATATTATTCATTTGATTATATTTATATATTTGCGTTTTACTGTCCAATTTCATTTGCTTGTAACTTCTTTACACTTTTACAGTTTCCAGCATATTTGATATATGAAAATGATTTAGAATTTCGCCACGAATCCAAATAAAAGATTTTTGTAGCCAAATTCTTAAAGCTGCAAAATCTCATTTTCCGGCCTTATTATTAAATGGTTAATTTTTATTTATTGTTAATATTTATGTCTTTTATGGGGTGTTACATTCTCCCCCTCCCTTAAAATATATTTCATCCTGAAATCCGTCTAATGGGGCAAAAACCACAACTCGCTCGAAACATCCATGTTATTTTTAATTCATCCACAAGCATCCATGTCTCGTAGTGGTAGTGAACTGTAGACCCACTAAAGTGAGCTTTATCCTAGCGTGTAGGTGTAATAAGTGATGCAATATTTATGCAAAACATCATATTTATGCATATATTTCTATATGAGTGCATTGTGCAATAGTGCTGCATCCATTTCCTAACATCCAATCTAGCAATCACAATGCATCCATAAACGTTAATTTCAGGAAAAATTACCCGAGAAAAGCTATATGTGAGTCCGTATCATCTTGTCCTCGGTCTCCCATGTGCTTTCCATAGGATCATTTCCCCATTGTTCTCGTACGAGGCGAATGGTTTTGTTGCGGAGTCTCTATATTCCGTGCACTATAATCCTTACAGTGGCATGGGGTACCCTGGACTCTAGCTCGCGTTTTTCTATGTTGCCAATTTCATCAAGCTCGAGTCTGATAGGAGAATAATGAAGGCATTTGCTTAGATGAGATACATGAAAAACATTATGGATTCCCGATAGACGTTTTGGGAGATCCACTCGATAGGCCAAAGATCCTATCCTCTCGATGATGCGAAAAGGTCCAATAAATATGGGAGCCAACTTCCCAGTCTTCCCAAACCGAACATTCTTTTTAAGAGGGGTTACTTTTACGAATACCAAAACTTCAACATTAAACTCAAGTTCCCTCCTTCGCTTATCGATATACGATTTCTGACGGTCTTGGGCTGCCTTCATCCTCTTCCTAATCAAGGATATCTTCTCCGTTAAATCACGGACGAAGTTTGGTTCGAGTATAATCTTGTTGGTACTTTCCCACCAACAAGTTGGCGATTTGCATGGCCTCCCGTAAAGTGCTTCAAAACGGGCCATACCAATCATCGTTTGAAAACTATTGTTATATGTGAAATCTACGAGTGATAGGTGCTGCTCCCGAACTCCTCTAAAGTCGATGATGCAAGCTCTGAGCAAGTCTTCCAAAATCCGATTTACTCTTTCTGTCTGGTCGTCGGTCTATGGGTGATAGGCTGTGCTTAGGTTGAGGGTCGCTCCCAATGCTGCTTGTAGGCTTCTCCAAAATTCGCTTGTAAACAAAAGGTCTCTATCGCTTACTATACTTGATGGGATTCAATGTAATTTGACTATTTCTTTGACATACAGTTAGGCTAATGAGTTTTTAGTCCTTATCTTCTTGATTGGTATAAAATGGCGCTTTTAGTTAAACAATCTACCACAATCCAAATGGCCTCATTACCCCTTTGGCTTCTTGGAAGTCCATCTAAAAAGTCAATGGAAATATGTTCCCACTTCCACATGGGGATCTCTAAAGGCAGTAACAATCCTCCAGGATTCCCTTGCTCCGCTTTCACTTTTTGACATGTCAAACACTTAGCCACAAACTTGACTACATATCTCTTCATTCCTTCCCAATGGAGCTCCCTCTTCATATCTTTGTACATTTTGTCCCCACCAGGGTGTATGGTCAATTTTGACCAATGGTACTCCTCTAGAATTTCTTTCCTCAACCCTTCATCTTTAGGGATGTGAAGTCGTCCATCCTAAAGTAAACTTCCATCATCACCAATCGAATACCAAGACGAATGAGGAAAAGCCTCCATCTTCTCTCCTTTATGCTTCTTAATTCTTTGTCCAGGCCTTGCGCACTTTGAATCCACTCTTTTAGAGTGGGTCTAATTATCATGTCTCCAAGAAGACCATTAGAAGTGGTTGGCGAGGGTTGCAAATTGAAATTAGATAGAAACTCTGATTGTTTCCATTCTGAGATCGCATTCAAAGTCGCATATTTCCTACATAATGCATCCGCCATAACATTCCCCTTTCCTAGGATATACTGGATCATGAAACCAAATAAGGCAATATATTCCATCCACCGTTATTGTCTCAAGTTTAGGTCATATTGATAAAATAAATACTTTAGGGATTTATGGTCAGTAAAAATTTCAAATTTCTCCCCTAAAAGATAATTCCTCCATATTTTAAGGGCGAACACTACTGCGGCTAACTCAAGGTCATGAACTTGGTATCTCTTCTCCAGATCCTTGAGTTGTCTACTAGTGTAAGCAACCACTCTTCCTTTTTACATAAGGACCGCTCCTAAACCAGTCCTACATGCATCAGTGTAAACTGTAAACAATTTTGAACAATTAGGTATAATTAGGACTAGCGCGCTAGTTAATACTTCCTTTAATTTCTTAAAGGCTATGCCACATTTATTATTCCAAGAAAACACCAAATTCTTCTTTGTAAATTGGGTTAAAGGAGTAACAATCTTTGTAAAGTCTTTAATGAATTTCCTATCATATCTGGGAAATCCAAGGAGGCTTCTCGCTTCCGTAGCATTTCGAGGTATCCTCCATTCCTTGATTGCCTCGATCTTCACGGGGTCTACGGCCAAGCCTTCACTTGACACAATGTGTCCTAAAAATATAATTTCTTCCCTCCAGAAATGGCACTTCGAGAATTTTTCTTTCAATTGGGTCTTTCTTAATATCCCTAAAACTTGTCTTCGATGTTTTTAATGCTCTTCACGATCTTTTGAAAATATAAGGATATCATCTATGAAGACTACCACAATTTTATTTAGAATGCCCCTAAACACTCTACTCATAAGGTCAACAAAGAAGGAGGGTGCATTCGTCAATCCGAAGGGCATAACTTCCCATTGAAACAATCCATCTAGTGTCCTAAACGCAGTTTTTTCCTTACTGTCCTTCGATCTTAACTTGTGAAATCCAATAGCAAGGTCTAATTGGGAAAATACTCAGGCTCCTCCCAAGTGGTCAAAAAGGTCATCGATTCTAGGTAAGGGTTACCTATTCTTCTTAGTCAACTTATTAAGTTCCCTATAATCCACATAAAATCTTAAAGATCCGTCTGCTTTGGTGGAAAACACAACAATTGCACCCCATTCTGAGGTACTCTGTCGAATGAAACCTTTTTGTAATAATTTTGAAATATGTTTATCCAACTCCCTTCTTTCCTTAGGTGCCATGTGCCTCATTTGTAGTGCTACATGTCTAGCATCCTTATCTAGATCAATACGAAAAGAGATTTCTCTATGGGGTGGACGTCCCGTGACCTCCTCAAAGACATCTAAGAACTCACAAACTATAAGGACCGAAGATGGTCATTTTGAACTATGAGATAAGGAATATAATAATGTTTGTGCTTGTTCCTAACATTACAAGGAATACTCAAACTACGTCCTCCTTGGCTCCTAAGATGAATGATTCTCTTATCGCAATCTAGGATGGCCCCATAAAATGATAGCCACTCCATACCTAGGATAAGGTCATACCCCATAAAATCCAACGTATATGCTTCGCAAAAGAACACGACATTGTCAACCTCCAATAGTACGTGTTTGCAAAATAGTTTAAGATACTTAGATCCTTCAATAGGGTTGGCCACCTCTATCGCAATATCAGAGATAGACATGGGAAGGTTTAACAGATTAACTAATCTCTTAGAGATAAAAGAATGGTCGCACCGGAATTGAACAAGGTGTATATAGAATTTCCTAAAACAGAAGTTATATCTTCAAGTGCAGGTTGCCCTTGGTCTTTTGGGGGTCGACTTTGAATCGATGTTGCCTCAGTTGCATAATTCTGACCATTTCGGATAATTTTGGGCTTTGGGTAGTCCTTGGACATGTGTCCTTCTTCATGGCAGTTGAAGCACTTTCCTTTGAATTCCTTGTTTCTCTAGGAGGTCCTACAATCCTTGGCCTTACGTCCCTTGCTGTTGCACCTTGTACAAGTCTTTGTTTCCTTTTTGAATTTCCCCCTTTCTTCTTGATTTTCTACCATTCCTTTTTCTTATTCTTGTTGGAACTTCCTTATCCTTTCTCACCTTCTTTATCCTCGTTGGAGCCTTCAGCTGTGCATAAGGTATCTCAACTAGGGTTTCAAAAGTTGCCCCAAATGTTACTTAGGCTAATAAAATTTCCTTGAGTGAGGAGTTCAACCCTTTGACAAACATCAAGGCTTTGTTCATTGGGGTGTCTACCAAACCTCTTCCAAACTTACTCAATTCGATAAATTTGCTACATACTCTTGAAATCTCAAGCTTCCTTGCTTGAGATGGATAAAAATTTCCAACTGGATCGTCATTTCTGCTCCTGGCTAAAACATTGTTTCAAAACGGGTTTTGAATTCGGCCTATGTAAATTTCCGACCCTCATTCTCTCCAGATACTAAATTCCACCATTCAAGGACTTCCACTTTCAAGTACCAGGCCACTATTCTTCTTTTAACTTCATTGGGCCAGCCAGTAGCTTCGACAATTCTTTCATAGTCCATTATCCAAGATTGGGCATTAGTAAAACCTTCCTTTCCAGTGAATGATTTCACTCCAAGTTTGTGAAATTCTTGCAGAAACGAGAAAATTCAAAGACTACCTCAGCGGCAAGAGCTATAGGCGCCGCTGGGACAGGATTAGCAACAGGGACCTGTTCCAGAGTACGAAGATACTGTTGGAACCATTCTGGCAAGTATGAAGGCCTTTCCTGATTTCCCTGCTCAATAGGAGCCATTCTACTATCCGAAAAGAAAAGGAAGAATCCTTTAGTGGATACTCTTGAGATTGTATTTAAGCTGAAACGGGAAGAAAATGTTAACGTTGCCTACTATAAATGCGTAGCTTATTGGGGTTAATATATTATATATTTTGAAAAACCATTTTCAAAATACAAATATGTCTCTTATACATATAATTCTCTTATTAATCAGGTAACCTAGGCTCCGATACTAGATGTAACAACCGCTCGGAATGGGCCTAAATTTCGACCCAGAAAAAGGCGTATCGAAACTTAAAACCATTCTAAATGGGTCATTGGTTCCTGTAAGGAATTACATTTGCACAGATAATATATACATACACTTCGAAATAAAATATCACACAACAGAAAGAGAAAATATAATACTAAAATAAGATGTACCACTTTATTGAAAATCACATAATTCCAACACAACAGTCAAGATTACATTTGTTCCATGGCTACATCAATAAATTCATTCTCAAATGTTTCCATAAGAAGTATAATAATAACAACTAATAATAGCATAACGACTTCGTTTTCAGCTTCCATCATGATTTCGTCTATGGATTCTACCCCATCTACTGACCAGTTGGATATGTTAAGGAGAGGGGTCAGAACATAAAGTTATGTGTGACTGAAATATGGTGTTTACTTAAAGACCATACCCTAGTTTTTAGTAGGTTTCATATGTCAAGGTATGTCTACGCAACACACAACATTTACACAAACACCAAGTACCTAACCAATGAGGTGGATATTCAAGTCAATCGTTCATTAGTATTTTTAGGGTAAAGACCAACAAGGTGGGCATTCTCGGTCACTTATGGCCCTATTAAAGGTGGATTATTATGATCTCTTATGACCCTGAGGCGGACCCTATCACCTTAAAACTACGTCCAAATACATCAATGTTCTTATATCTATACACTCAATTGTAATATGAGAAGTAGTATTATGAAAGTTACAACTTAACTGATATTACGGTAGAACACCTATGCCGCTTAAGACTTCCCTTAGGCAGTTGGTGAGCATGCAATGGCCACATATCTTTTATATATCAATCTTGTCCCTAGTTGATACCCTATAAGCTTCTAAAGGAAGTGAACATCTGAAACGACCTAGACTTCCCCGATCCTCGAAGAGACGGAGGAGCCCGGATTGTTTTGAGAACATGACGCATCAGAACACAAACATGAGAACATTTCATTACTATTACAATAATTACACTGAAGTACAAGATATCAGAGTTTAGATAAATAATAATATTTAACGGGAAAATAGATATTAGAGATTTACACATTACAAAACAGTGGAAGATACAATATAGAAATATAATGCAGCAGAGCAATCATCAACTAGCACAACTGAATGAAATACATGGATACAAAGCTTTCCGAATATAGCTCTAGCCATAATCTAGGATCCTGCTAATTAGAAATCTGCTAAACCAAAACTACTAGCTGCCCGTGTGGAAAATATGGGCACCCATAGTTTAGGTAGAAACAATAAACTCCGAGTCAGTCATGGGAATGGTGTGAGAACACAAAACACTTATTAAATTTCTACTTTAAAATTGGGTAAATCAAAGGACCACGCCGCATAACATGGAACATGTTTACTCCCATGAATACACTAAATAAAACAATTTATAAACAGCGCAATGCTTTTTGAAAATGAAGCTATTATAAGACCCATGTCCCATCACACAATGCAACGCAAGCCAGAGGATAGAGTTTTCCCTTATAACAGCCAAACATGCTTGATACATTTTAAAACAAATCATTTTTGATACTATTATAAGTGCATAGTGTATAAACCACTACAAACATAAATGTATCAATCATAAACGACATAGGTACAATATATTATGCCGCCATGCATTGGTTTACAACTAAAACCAAAAAGTCGCGTATTGGAAGTTGGATTTCCATCATGAGTCAAGGCAAGGGATGGTCTCCTTAACGATTCAGATCACCTCTAGCAAGATGACCCAGGATCACACTTACGGGAAACCCTTGGATCCTGCAGTTTTGGTCCTCACTTACTTTAGTGGATCGGTTATTCCTGAACAATACATTTCTCAGTCCCATCGGACCTACAAATAGGTCAGTACGTCGACCCTATGAGCATACAACCCTATATCTGAGGCGCCTCGCAATCCATCATCCATATAAGTAAAAATGTCTGGGCTCCATAACATGACACCACTTCTATCTAGAAAGAAACATATGCACTCACTGCTCCCCCTTATCCCGTTTTGTGACTCATACCGAGGTGTGAGGCTGGCGAATTAACGCTATACACAAAACTATGCTAATTAAAGTCGTGCTTTGATCGTCATCCACAAGACTCTGCTTTTCAACAATAAGCCTTGATCATTTGCATCTTAGCATGCCACATTGTCAATCCGTACCGTACCACTGGTTTCCACCAATATATAACCTCTAAGCTCGTACGTCTCAGAGAAGAGTGTTAAGCTAGAGAATAAATTCTCCGCCACCAAACAGATATATATTTAGCAAAGATCAATGAATACAGTATAAAGGAATACAATGTCAAACACACCATCCATTTGCAAGTCCGTTTTGGGTCTGAATGAAACTGGAGGCACCTTATTCCTCATCCCATATGTCCAATACAGGAGAGAGGCCCTCGCATATCCGGTCGATCTCCTAGTACGTCTGGACGATCATCACTTATTACCTTGTCTTGGGTGTACAGGCTAATCGAGACATCAGTAATCATCCATACGATGTGAAGACCTCCGGTCTTCAACCACCGTCTTCATATCATTGACTTTTAGTCGTCGTATCAGTTATTCAGAATGGGATGAACCCGATCTTTCTGAATAACTCGTGTATTTTATAGTCAGTAATCAAGTGCTATAAAAACCAAATTAAGGTTTATAACATATGTCAGGATTATTGAGCCTTACCGAAGTAATCCTTTATTTTATTACCCCAATCCCAAACTATTCACCCCATGGAGAAAAACTGGTAGTACTCCATATTTGACACCCATAGTGTCATCGGTAAATTTAATTACCATTTAACGCTCAAATCTAATTAAGAACTTAACTATCACATGGAGAAAAACTGGTGATACTCCATTTTCGAACATATCTCAAATTTGATAATTTAATTTATCTCATTCCCATCTCAATCTAATTAAAGTTTTATTAAAACTTCATTTAGTTTTAATCTTCCAAAAATTATTATTTAATGATTATTCAACTTTAGGAAATCAATCCTGTCTTTAATGGGGTTAAAGAACGAATGTCGTTTAAAACACAGTTCACAATAAACCCAAATCATCTTCCATTAACACTACAACAAAATGACCCTATTACAACGGTGGAACACCGTTGTAATATACATATCACAATGGTGGGTAAACCGTTGTGTATTAAGAAGTTGTAATAGACTAAAATCTTTTACAACTTTTTTGCACTGTTGCAACACCGTTGTAATATGTATATTTTACAACTTTTTTCCACCGTTGTAATAAACTTTATTACAACAGTTATGCACCGTTGTAAAAAAATCTACTACAACTGTTATGCACCGTTGTAATTGACATTTGGGTTTTTTAAAAAATAAACATCTTTTGCAACTGAAAAGAACAATACACTAAATATAGCAATACTGCATAAGCAAATCAGATATTATAGTTATTTGCAAACTAATTTATTAAAATACTCAAATATTCAATATTACAAACAAGAAATTTTAGACAACATTTCGTACATTATTACATACTTGACCGTTACAAAGCAACTTAGTACAAGCACAAGTTTTCCACAAAAATTTGCATATCCCACGGGAGTACACTAGTCGAAGACAACGAAATCTTTACGCCATTTATCTTTTTGGTGCAAGTTCACTGCAGTGATCAAACCTATTGCATAAAAATATGTCTGTTGTTAGAAGAAAGAACAAAAATATCTCTGAGTTACCATAAGTTATTATCGTTTAAGGATAAGAGAAAATAAACTTGGAGACATAGGATGCTGTCACTTCTCATGGTGTGTAATATAACAAATTCCAGTACCTATAGTGAATAAGGCAAATTGTAACAATCATAGAAGAAAAATGGAAGTGAAACAGCAAGTAAACTAAAAGGTCTAAGATAAATAATATATATACACATCCAAATTGTAACAGAATATTTAGAAAGTGCTATATGGATTGGATTAGCTGTGTAACATACTGAATTAGTTTAACATGTCTACTTTGTTACCAAATAAGAGGCTTATATCCCAAATGCAATGAAATAGTAGATAATTCACATTAAATTAATTCAGCCAGTTACATGAAAAACAATTTTGGCCACAGAATTAAACCCTTCCTGGTAGAACCACCATTCAGTTTAATCAAGGTAAGTTGTGGGGTATTTTTTTCCAAATGATGTAATATAAAAATATAAAGTCAATTTATCATATGCTTAAACTTATCAATAAAAATTCAGATATATTTTACTTGTGCAGTACAATATGGTTTAAACTTAGACCACGATATTTTTTAAAATACATACTAAAAAACAGTTGCTTGAGAGTTTTTGAACTTAGTCAAGAAATACCACATCATAAGCATCAACGATGACAAAAGTAAATAACCGTCAAAATGTATACTTACATGCGACAACATATAGATTGAACGATGCATGAAAAATGGATTAAACTGAACTAGTGTATGCAAATGACGGGATGGAATGAATGCATGCCAATTAACTGAAAAAGTGCATGTGAGCATAATAGTGAACTGCAGATATGTATGCTTACACAGTCAATACTATGGGTCAACAGAAATAGTAAGCATAAATGTACACACAAGTGATACCCCAGTAATAACATCACAGTGAAAATATGAAATGGAACAATGCATGGTCCAAACATCACATCTATGATGAAAGAAGAAGAGTGGCGGACTCCAAGGCACAAATATGAGATATGATGCATAAGTAGGTAAAGTGACAGAGCACAGGGGTTCATAACTTTAATCATGAAAGTAGCATGGTTCACATAAAGGGTGTAGGTTCCAATTTATGGCTCTGAGGAATGGTATAAGTGGTTGCGTGATATTTTCTTCTTTGATAGATTTATGGCTCTAAGGCATCGTATAGGTTCTTGGAAGTTTCTGTTAAGTTTGTTAAATGATCCACCACTAATTTACACTTGCATTTAAGTCAGGAATTCTATGATTTACCACCATTTTATCGAATCATTCCAAACTACTAAATCTCCATGACAGCAGCGACATGTTTATTCCAATTTGCATACCGAAACGCCCACACAAGCATTTCGTCAAACAAGTTTTCTGCATGTAATTACATGATATATTTTTCCTGTACTCGCTTCAAACAGGAAAATGTCCTGCCTCTCCTTGGAAAAGAAAACGATACAGGGTTTTGTGATTCCGAATGTTTGAAAGATAGATGCAGAAACGTTTGGGCTTACTCTGTCATCTAAATAAAAGGTAAAACTCCTGAACCAGGAATACACAAATTGTTAAACCGCTAAAATCAGTCTTCTAGCAGCGACATTATGTTAAATTTAACAGTAATGAGACCACAATGTTAACCAAGAAATTAATCATTTTAAAAAAACTACAAAAATCCCCAAATCTGAAAACGATAAAGGTAAAAAAAAGCATACCACCAAACCAGAATAAGTAACACCCAAACACATACCTTGAATCAAATTCTACCCTTCATTGAATTTGAACAAAAGTTGTCTCTAAATCCAGTACTACAAAGATTGGTTGTAAGAACCCAAGAATTCAGCATACGATGTGAAAATGTGAGATCGATATTCGCTAAAAACCTGATTCGCTGATGGCTTATCTTGTCCAACAAACAGCGCTCCCAATCCAATTCGTAGAAGAAGCGAATTTGATAAACAGCGAAACATTGGGTGAGTCAACCTTTTACAATCAAATTGATGAAGCAACCTCCCAGATCCGAACTTCAGAAAGTTAGGATGAATCGATGATTATCGGCGGATTGACATGGCAGTTTTTTTCTAGGGGATTAGCTATGGATTAAAATAAGAAGACGGCTGTTGGAGTGAGTGGATAGAGATTATATCTAGGGTTTAGTACAAAAGTGCGGTATGATGTTGGTTGGAGCTACAGATCTAATGGTTGAAAATATTTTGTGGTTTTATGATTATTTAATTAGTTTTACAATTGGTTAAGGCTAAAGAATTAAGTAAAATCTGAAAATAAAAATGGATATTTTATTCCACAACCGATGGATATTTTTACAGATACAAATAATGTCATATCCGTATTAATTATCAAGTATTCTTAAATTTATTTCAATTTTTTTAACTAACTAGATATGACTATTAATTATCAAATAATAAGTAATAAAATATTAATTCCTAATTATTAAATAATAGTCTTAATTCAAAGGTTTTAATTATTTAAAAGTAATTTATACTTATTTATCATTAAAGAATAATTATTAAATTTTACTTTATAAATTATTAATTATCAGTTATTACTTATTATTCTTAATTTTTTTCGAATTTTAATTAATTATTAAACGCAAATTGTTATTTGTATGTTAGTGATTATCAGTAATAATTATTATTTGTTAATTGTTTTACATAGTATTAAATAGTATATTAATAATATTTTTATTTATTTGATACTAAATTATAAAAAATAAGTATTATTATTAAATATCAATATAATTAGTTATTTAATATAGGTATTATAAACATGAAGTTTGCACTAGGCATCTCTATTACAACCAATAAAATGAAAAGTTGTGATATATATGTTTATTACAACAGTGATTACTTCACAGTTGTAAAAAACATTTATTACAACAGTGCGTTTTGCACAGTTGTAAGAAAGCATTTATTACAACTGTTCTTTATGCACCGTTGCAAAAATAAAGTTGTAATATGGTGTTTTTGTCGTAGTGTAATTATGGAATCTTTGCGGAAAATAGATCAATATAAAATTGATATAAATTTCCGTATCAGAATAATAATATAAATGGAACAACTGCAAAGCCTTTTAAATTCCATATATAAAAACGGTCTTCCTTTACAGAAGCTCATCTCGATTATTACCAAATCGAATTCCATTCAATTCCTATTTAATATGTTAAATTGGAAAACTTTACTTTGGAAAATTTTCCATTAGATCTTAATGAAAAGATTTATAAATTCTAAATCATGACTTCACTGTTAATCGGGTTTAAGAACCAATGTCATTTAAAACATCGTTCACAAAGAACCCGTAATTAAAATATTTAAAAATTGGATAACTTCATTAATTTTAATTAAAATATTTATTCTTTTCTCAATGGGGTTTCAGAACAGTGTTATTGAAGACGCCATTCACGACAAACGCAAAATCCAATTGGATATTAAATATAAGGCTCTGAATAGAAATCTTATTGGCTTATATTCAATATCAAATTTTGAAACCAATGGAAATCGTATTGGGAATAACGATATCTATATCTTCCAAATTCCTCAACAATATCTGTATAATCATGGAATCCAATATCAAAATATTTCGAAGATTATTTCCATTCGAATCCATTCCAATTCGTATATTGGAATGTTCCAGTTATATTAAAACCATTATACTTTCTTTCAGTTCCCCACCCTAGTTGTTAACTAGTTCATTCAGATAAATATCTTTTAACTTTTCAAATATGGAATATTCCATCCAAAAACCATTTCAAATCGTTTATTATGATTTTACATAACTTATTCATATTTTTATTAATTTTAATAAGGACCTTACAATCGGTTTCTAATATCGGCCACCGAGCTGCATTCATAGCGACCGTTTTCCAAAACTGATTTGGACATATCTTCAAATCTAACCATTAGTTTTCAAATCTCTTATTATCATTTGAAAGCTCTTTTCGATTCAAACCCAACGGTTCTAGTTTTAGGAGAATCCGACAGTCGGATCTCCCATTATGCCAATTCGAAGTTAATGGTTGAAATTCGCGAACGGTTGTTGCATGACGAATTCTATTCAAACCGTTTAAATATATATATATATATAATAATAATTCGTCGATTTCTATTCAAAACATATTTTATAAATTCGATTTAAAAACGATTCCAACTTCCATTTCAATTTTAAATCAAAATTGTATATTCCTGACTAGTAATGTCAAAATAATAATACTTTCAAAATATCTGATTTTGAAATCCATTTCTTTTTCGTATTCATTATAAAATAAATAAAATCGATTGATAAACCTATTCGAGTTAAAATGGCATTTAACTATTCAACTCGGCTTCACATTTCCATATTTTTGTGTCCATCCAAAATCGGACATCAAAATCATAATTTAACTCTTCACTGAATATTATTTTAAAATATTCGTTATTTGCGAATTGGAATGTGACTCAATCAATTACCATATAATTTCAGTTATATGGATTTCATACATCGCATGTATTCTACAAGCGCATAAGCATTAAAATAAATAAATAACGCTCACAACAGTATGCCAATCAATCGATTGACATACAACTAAAAAATTGGGATTAGTGTATGTCAAATATCATCCCAATACTAGTGGGGGGTTTTCATTCAACAAATATTGATTATTATTTGTGCATTTGGGCGATGTGTAAGAATTATCGTCCCAATCCATATCACTTAAATAGGTGTACATAAATAAGTCGTCTGACTTGTAAATGAATATTTATTCTACTTTCAACTATCGCATGTACAATTTATACGTCGTTATTTTCAAAAAAAAATCGCCATTATAACGGCGCTATTTTGTAGCACCGGAATAATGTCTATGCGTTACCCCTCTGCTGACTTGACTTGCGCCATAAACAACCAGTACCAATCATCAACCATCAATCACATACAATAATCATAAATAAATACTCAACATCCAATGTCATTTAAGGTGCCACAAGTGTCCATCCACGTCTTATGAAATACGAGTGTCGCTAATATCCATACAACGCTTCTAATGCAAGGGATTTGTGAAGAGTTCATGTGTTGAACTCCAAAAAGGATATTACAGGCAAATGGGGAATATAACTACATGATGCAATTTCTAATTTGCAACCTAAAATGCATAACTAACTAACTACTATATTTCACTAATTTAAGATAAAAGTTTTTAGGGCTCTCACCCATGCTAAACCAAACACCACGACATTTCTAATGTAGAAATCTTGTCGCACGCTCGCCGTTTTGTTGTTCCCCGCACGTAAATTTGCCTCTTTTTCTCTAGAATTTGCATACGGCCTCCAATCTTCACCAAACATCGTTACTAGCACAAGCTCACCATTCCGAACAACTTTTCCTCGTGGACTTTCTTCCAAAAATGCACCAATTCGCCAGAAATCGCGAATTCTTGCATCAGGTATGTGGAATTTGGACGCATTTTCTGGGCAGCTCCGAACTCCAAAATTCGATTGTCATATATCCAAATCGAAGAGAAAGCATGATCTACAACTTTGGTACTGTGGAGTTTCGGCCAGAAATGCATGGTTTGAGAGTTATTGCTAAAGAACGATAGGGGGTTATTTTCAAAATGGGAATTTTGTGAAAATGGGGATTTTGGACATGGCGGGGCCCATGATCAGAATTGGGTGGCCTGAGGACGGCGTGGGGGTGGCGCTGGTGGTGGCGGTAGGGTGGCGGTGGCGGTGGCGGAGGTCGAGGGGGCTAGGGTTTTCAAAGAGGGAAAAGAGAGAGAGAGTGAGAGAGAGAGAGGAGGATGAGGAGGTGGCGGCGCCGGAGGAGGGGGGCTGACGGTGGCGGCGGTGGGGAGAAGGGTGGTTGCGGTTTTGAGGAGGGAGGAGCTCACCATTAAAAAGGAAAATAAAGAAAAAGGAGGAGGAAGGAAAGTGAAGAAAGAAAAGAAGGAAAAATGATTATATGCTCGTTTCTCTCTGATGGTCCGAATGCAAACGATCTCCGTTTGCCATGGATTTCGGACATGAGATAGTACACATGAAGATGAGTCCAACTAAACAAGTTAAGTCAAATTCCGAGTTCATTTGACCTTCCATAAAAATTCTCAAAGATGCTCAAATAATGTAAAAAAATGCGATTTTAGCGCACCTTTTCTTCTTGCACGCCCGCACGTTAACTCCAAAAATTATGGCCTTTTGGATTTAATCATTATTTGACGATACAAATCCAAAAAAAGGCGGAATCGAATTCTGAAATTGTCTCAATAATGTTCCTTGGTAAAATGACTGCCTATTTTTGAACAAATGGTTTTGCTTCGCACAGCTACATACTGACTCCGTTCGACGCGCATTTTAGAACTCAACAATCATTTGTCATTATGAATCCAAAATAATTTTATTGTCGAATTCTGGGCTTTCTAGCAAAATTTCACTTTTTAAGAGCTATGCGATGATTTTAAAAATCGAATTTTCAAAATTTTCAAAGAAAAGATTATAAATTAATTTAATAATTTTACTGAGTTTGTTTTAAGTTAAATAAAATATAAAAACTAATTTTAAAATTATTCTCAAATTTTGTTTAGCAAAAATAGCCAATTTATATTCGCATATTCCTTAAAATAGCTTAAATCAAAATTTTAAATTGGTTCTGAAAATACGGGTTGTTACAACATCCCCCGTGAACTACCCTACTCCGTTACCTCTTATGCCTGAACACTTTTAGAGAAGGAGGACCCATAGACTTACTTCAAATCTAATATGGGTAAGTCCTATGACTTTGGTTCTTCTCCAAGGAACACTGGCGGAATCAGCCCTGGGGTCAACTAGGCTGCAGCCCAGGGTAGAAATTAACCCAATATAAAAAAATACTACCTCATCTCAATACGCAGCATCAAGAAGCAGAAAGAAAGCAAAAAAAGAAATGAAACGAACGTAATTTTTGAAGCTGCATCCTTCTCCAATCCTCCATCTCCTGCGCAAAAAATAGAAGAACAGAAAGGGCGATTATTCAATTCATCCGATAGCTCAATACCTGAATCAATTCAGGTGATATTTTCATTAGCTTACAAATTATTTGATTGAAAATTGATTATTTTAAGGAAAAACCTTAATTTTTTTGGTACAATTTGCATTATTGCACTGGCAACTTGGGAATGCATTTGTTTCATTGTTTCATTGTTCGTTAAGGAACTTAATAGGTGATTTCATATGCGTTTGTTTCATTATTTGTTGTTTTATTGTTTGTTGAGGGTGACTGAAATGAAATTTAGATCATCAGATAATGAGATAAAGCTTCAAATATTCATTTCAACCGCAAGATAAAAAAAATGCATAAGATTAATAATCATTGGCCTAAAAAAACATTCGGTTTTACTTTCTTTTAGATGAGGAATATGTGGAGGTTTACTTGGTCCGACGTCAGTAGCATTGCGGACCAGGAGTTTATGGTAGGACATAAAATATTATTTTGCATGTTTTCATTCTTCTTTTACTGTAATGGTATTTTATTTTATATGATTTCATTCTTTTTTAAATGCCTGCAACAACGTATTCAACTGTTTTTATTTGTGGTTGTATAATAGAAATAATATGTTACCAATAGATACATAACTATATTCTTAGAATTAGTGCAATGATGATGGATCATCAAACGAACATTTAACATTAGAGCGTGATTTTGCTTGGAAGGTTGATTTGGATTCTGTAGTTAAGGAATTTGACTCTGCAAAGACCCGGCGTGCACAATTTAGCTAAATGTTATGTATTGCAATTGAAATATGAATCTACTTCTTATTATTTTGAATCTTTTGTTGTGATTATTGTTTTGTGGTACTAATCAAAATTGCATTATAATTTTAGAAAATGGTAGCTTTAAAATCAGCCTACCCTAATCCTAATTCCTGGGTACGCCCTTGCTAAGGAATAAACCTTCGTAGGGATCTTAGTCCTAACCACTTAAGTCCCAAATTAGATAAGGAGAGATTCAGCCACTTAAGACCTTCTCAAGGAGTAGTAAACTTTCTTATTTTCACACACAACAGACTTATATATACATAGTTATATATACACACACACTAGATCTCTCACATTAAACCGTATACATGTAGATGCTGGATATGCCGGGCGGTACCAGCAGGCTTTTACTACAAGTGAGTTTAACCTCGTGTCATAGTGTACTAAGTTTGTATGGCCCATGGCACCCAGACTTCTCACACTAGTTGGGCCGATTTGTAGTTGCTGGATTTGCCGGTCAGTTCCGGGCATGCTTATACCATAAATGGAATCTAACCTTGTGTCCGTGTGTCACTTATTAATATATGTAAATTCATTCTATACACACACAAACAATCAATATATATATATATATGTATATGTATGTATGTATGGGGACATTTCAAATTCGAATTCAATCCTAATCGCATTTATTACATTGATTACGCTACATTAATATTATAATTATAACTCATAAATAATGCTAATGTTCGTCGGAACAAGAGAACGTTCTAACGAGATAAAAATTGTTAACTTGTCTAAATTAAGGTATACAAGTTAATTTTCGTATCTTGACCGCTATAGTTTAGGCATGATGACATAATAGCATGATAACATATAGAAGTGAACGAAAAAATACAGCATACATACAAATTTCAACATGCATCCTAGGCTTATTGTAATGATCTTAATAATTGATCAAGAATAGAGTATAATATAAACATATACACATATATTCAAATATATACACACACACACACACACACACACATGTATATTTATAAGTTCCACTTTATCTAATTCATCCTTTTTGGCGTATTGTACATAAAAACATTTATATTTGATAGATTTCAAGTATGAATACATTTGGATCCAAAATAGAAACCAAACCTAATCAAGTCATGAAGTAGACCAAATTTAAAACCTTTTAGGTTTCAATCAAATATTTACATAAGGGTGAATTACACTAAGTAGAAACACAACACTCCTTTTATTCTCAATTCAACATTAAGATTCAAATCCACAAACCCAAATGAAATGACAATTCTTACGCAAACATAAAATAGAGGATTTGAGGGTTTTTGTATTGATGTTATCGTTTGCCAAATCCTCTTTGGCATAACTATCAACATGCTTAACGAAGTGGAACCCACGGTGAGAAACCGAAACTTGTAAAAGGTCTAGTTATAATTAGCTATTTGTTAGTTAATTAATTTAAGTTATATGATGAGTATTGGTTAATGATGTAAGTTTATTATGATTTTAAATAATGTGTAGTATGTTAAAATGTAACAACCCGCCCGGAATGGACCTAAATTTCGACCTAGAAAAAGGCCCATCGAAACTTAGAACCATTCTAAGCGGGTCATTGGTTCATGTAAGGAATTACATTTGCACATATAACATATACATACACTTCAAATAGAAATCTCACACAGCGGAAACAGAAAATATAATATTGAAATAAGATGTACCACTTTATTGAAAATCACAATTCCAACACAACAGTCAAGATTACATTTGTTCCATGGGTACATTAGTAAATTCATTCTCAAATGTTTCCATAAAAAGTACAACAATAACAACTAATAATAGCATAATGACTTCGTCTTCATCTTCCATTATGGTTTTGTCCATGGATTCCGCCCCATCTACTGACATGTTGGATATGTTAAGGAGAGGGGTAAGATCATAAAGTTCTGTGTGACTGAAATATGGTGTTTACTTAAAGACCATACCCTAGTTTTTATAGTAGGTTACATATGTCATGGTATGTCTACATAGCACACGACATTCACACAAACACCAAGTATCTAACCAATGAGGTGAATATCCAAGTCAATCGCTCATTAGTGATTTTAGGGTAAAGACCGAACGAGGTGGGCATTCTCGGTCACTTATGGTCCTATTAAAGGTGGATTCTTATGATCTCTTATAACCCTGAAACAGACACTAGCCCCTTAAGACCTCATCCTACTACGTCAACTTTCTTAAGTCTATACTCTCAATTGTAATATGAGAAGTAGTATTATGAATGTTACTGCTTAATTGATATTACAGAAGAACAATTATGTCGCTTAAGACTTCCCTTAGACAGTTGGTGAGCACACAATGACCACATATCTTATATATACCAATCATGTCCCTAGTTGAGGACCTATAAGCTTCTAGAGGAAGTGGACATCTCCCGTGAACTACCCTACTCCGTTACCGCTTGTGCCTAATCACTTTTAGAGAAGGACACATAGACTTACTTCAAATCTAATAAAGGTGAGTCCTATGACTTTGGTTCCTCTCCAAGGAATAAACACTCGGAGGGATCCTAGTCCTAACCACTTAAGACCTAAATTAGATAAGGAGAGAGTTAACCACTTAAGACCTTCTCAAGAAGTAGTAAACCTGCCTATTTTAAAACACAATAGACTTATATATATAGTTATATATATACACACTAGACCTCTCACATTAAACCGTATACATGTGGATGTTGGATATGCTGGGCGGCTCCAGGCAGGCTTCTACTACAATTGGATTTTTCCCCATGTCATACAATACTAAGTTTGAATGGCCTATGGCACCCAGACCTCTCACATTAGTTGGACCTACTTCTGGTTGCTAGATTTTACGGTCGGTTCCGGGCAAGCTTATACCACAAACGGCAACTAACCTCGTGTCTGCGTGTCACTTATTAATATATGTAAAGCCTTTCTATAAACACACAAGCAATCAATATATATGTATGAGGACATTTTAAATTCGAATTTTATCCTAATCGCATTTATTACATTAATATTACGTTGATTACATTACATTAATATTATAATTATAACACATAAATAACACTAATGTTCGTAGGAACGAGAGAACGTTCTAACGAGATAAAAATTGTCAACTTGTCTAAATTAAGGTATACAAGTTAATTTGCATATCTTGACCGCTACAATTAGGCATGATGGTATAATAGTATGACAACATATAATAGTGAATGGAATAATACAACATACATACAAATTTCAACTTGCATCCTAGGCTTATTGGAATGATCTTAATAATGGATCAAGAATAGATTATAATATACACATACACACATATATCCAAATATATATATATATGTATGTATATGTGTACACACATGTATATTTATAAGTTCCACTTTATCTAATTCATCCCTTTTGGCGTATTGCTCATAAAAACGTTTATATTTGATAGATTTCAGGTATGAATACGTTTGGATCCAAAATTGAACCTAAACCTAATCAAGTCATGAATTAGACCAAATTTAAACCCTTTTAGGTTACAATCAACTATTTACATAAGGGTGAATAACACAAAGTAGAAACACAACAC
The DNA here is from genome assembly GCA_030737875.1 of Allium sativum. Classification (NCBI taxonomy): domain Eukaryota; kingdom Viridiplantae; phylum Streptophyta; class Magnoliopsida; order Asparagales; family Amaryllidaceae; genus Allium; species Allium sativum. The sequence continues at coordinate 332,236,339 of CM060926.1, forward strand.
CCCTTTTATTCTATATTCAACATTAAGATCCAAATCAAGAAACCCAAATAAAATGACAATTCTTACGCAAACATAAAATAGTGGATTCGGGGGTTTCTGTATTGATGTTATCGTTTGTCAAATACTCTTAGGCATAACTATCAACATTCTAATCTATTAAAAAATATAATATGCCTAAGAAACACAATATTGCACTCATAGATCTAAAAGGAAGAATAATAGAATTCTTGTTGTAGATTCAAATCTAGATTTAACCTTCGTGATAAACGTTCTCCCATCCTTCTAATATATATAAGAATCATCTTTAGAATCTTATGCATATATAAAACTACATTCTAGAATTTTTACTAAAATTTATATGAATTTAGATTAGAGAAATAATAAAAATGGAGGTTAGAGGAATAGAAGAGAAATTCGACCTAACCTTTCTGGAATTCAGCATTGGAAGAAGGATAATAAGGAGGTGGAGATAAGAGAGTGGATAGGGTTGTGAGGTTTGAGGGCCTATATATAGTCGCTTGTGTAAACGTAGGACGTTAGATTATTCAGATGCAATCTTGGCCGTATATTTATAGATATTCCCCTAGAAAACCCTAACCAAATATATAATCATTGGGCCTTTCATGTAACGACCTAGAAATTTTGAGATTTAAAATATAAGTTAAACTAGGATTTAACATAAAATAAATGCTTACATTTGGGATTTCGTCTATTTTTGAACAATGTGTGCGTACCATTTCATGAATTTATAAACAAAAGTGATTTATATTACTAATCGGTTTGAATATTTGCTCTAAAACTCCTTTGTTGTTTAAAAATGAACGGTAGGGAAAAAGTTGTACCATCATTAACTTAGTCTGCAACTTCAGTAACCAATGAATTCAATATTTATCGCACAATTTGATAATAATAAAATATATGCTTGAAATTCAATTTGGGACTGTTTTTTTTATAGTATTCGTTCTAAAATTAAAGCATATTGTGAATATAGTACCAATATTTATGTTTGTCAAAATTTATGGTGATAACAAATGTTAAGCCATTTGAAATATTTGACATTAGAAAAAAAATTCAATCTATAAATAAATTCTGTTTAAGGAATGATTTATTTTGAATAATTAAAGAATTTATTTGCGTAACAAAATATCTTTAAGATTTGTTTATCTCCAATCAAACTATTAAGTATAAATGACACGATGAAAATAGAAAATTAACTTTGATATGAATTGGAAACAATTTTTGTGTTGCAAATAGAATATCATGGAGATAAATTCATTTCAAATTAAAGCGTTAACTTTTAATAATGATAAAATTGTATTTTAACCGTTAAGTCTAAATTATTACAATATTGTTTACAGTACAGTTAATGCGATTAAAACAAAGAGTGAAACTTTGGAAAAATTTGCAAACGATGTAATTAATATAAAATATAACGCATATTCATATTAGCAATAATAAAAGGAAATGAATAAATTCGCTACCAACCGAATACAATTTGTGGTGTATGACGGTTGATTTTATAACGTTCGAATAGTAACAGGAACAACATTGATAGTTTATGTGTTAGCCTAACATATAGTTCATAGAAAACAAATCAAGATTTCCTCCTTTTAAGGAGACAACAAATATCTAATTAAATATGTCCAAATCTTACCATATCAATACAGGGATTTTTTAAACAGTGCCCAAATATTTTGAACAGTTCCAATACAAGAGAATCCAATGCTATATCTAAATAAAATATATCGCGTGGCAGAAAATCGGATACCACGTGTTGTCTTCTTTTTTATCTGGTTTTCTTCGCGGTGTTATATAAACAACATACTTCAACTCACCTGTGCGCCACAAAACTTCTTCCTCTCTTCTAAAATCACCTGCTTCTTTTTCCATAGAGAACTTTTCTTTTTCTCCACTGCAATGTCCATACGGACCACCCTCCCATCCGCACTTTGGCACCACCAACACGCAACACACTGACCTAACACCCACGCCTTCCCTTGCCTAAACAGCCGCCACACTTAGTCACTACCCTCTTCCATTTCCACCACCACATCTCCAGCACTAACTATCGGCCTTCCCCATTGTAAACTCGTCCGTGCTCCCTCTCTTCTCCCTAAAACAGTAGCTTCTACTTTCCAGTTACCTACTCGCGAATCCCTTTCCTCTTCAGTTGGAAGTCACCTTCCTTCCGACGCTCCAGCTCCACCACTGCCAAAGTTCAACCACCGATGACTTGTACCAAGCCTCGTCCACGTCCGCAGTCTCTCACGCAGTTGTTGCCTCTCACCTCGGTTTTCACCGCCACCTTTCTTTTTCACACTCCAAACCTACTGTCTTACCACTTAAAACCAGTCGACACCTTCATCTACGGCTTACATCCGCTACTAACCACCATCCTCTTTAGTCCTCGTCGCCACTTCCATTCCCACTGCCAACGGACAACACCTCAAACCCTCTTCCCCTCTCCAACCCCAGAAGCTATGGCCTTCCCTACACCATCCGCTGTGTTTCCATTCCCCCCCGGCCAGCAAGCTTCAAACCACTGTCAGTCGCCACTAACCTGGCTATATCACCTCCAATGGCCACATCCACATTTGCGCTGCTTTTAAACCACGCTGGCCCTTTTTCTCAGGTTGTAACGACCCGCATTCTACGCTTCAGAGGATCGTAGGATATTTATTTCATCATCATAGAAGGTCTTATGGTCATGTAACTTTGGGGGATGACTATTAGGGTCATTTCCCATGTTCATGATTTTTCCCAATTTTTAAATGACCATTTTGCCCCTAGCTAATCTTGTTTTGTCCATAACTTTGACTGGTAAGGAATTTTGATCTAAAACTATTTCCATTGAATTTGGATGATGGTTTATAATCCCGTAGAGTGGTCACATTAGCCAAACGGACTTACCGTTTGGGAGATATGGCTGAAATAAGGTTCAGAAGGTGAAAAACAACATTAGCGGGCTTAACCGGGTGATTAACAGCTAGGCCCATTGGGGAATTTCGGGATTAGAAGTATTTAAAGGCTGCTAGGGTTAGGAATTTCGGTTTTTAATCATTTTCCAGCTGCCACAAACATATCTTTAACCCTAGCCATGACCTCCACTTTCTAAAAACACCCCAAATCACCTTCTAATCACCAATTAAGAAGATCTACACCAAATCAAGGAAGATTAGTGTCAAATTAGAGGTGGAGCTGCTGCCAAGCATTGGGATTCGACCCAAAACAGAGGATATTTCAGATCTATAGTTTGATTTGTTGCAAAGGTGAGTGATTTGGTTTTTCACTAATTACGGCTAATTAGGGTAATTAGCGAAGATTACGAAATTAGACCTCAGAGAAATTTGGAAAAATTTGTAAAATTCTAAAATATTATTTTAGGCCTCTGTTAGAAATTTGGGTTAATTTGGATAATTTTTGATAATTCTAACATTGGTTATGCCTAAACATGATTAAGGGGAAAATGCGGGTTTTTGGTATGTTTGATCCGTTTAAACTTGTCATATTGTTGTTTTTGTGTTTATGGTTGATTATACATGTTGCTATGACTGTTTGAAATGATTTATGATTGTTTAGAAAAGTTAGATTGGTCGAAAACGCCGTCGTATGGCGTAAATAGCTCGCTGGAAGAGTTGCAGGAATTTGGACCGGATCGGATCGCCCCCCACACCCCGATCGTGGGGAATGACCACGATCCGCACACCACGACCGTGAGGGAAGACCACGATCCGCACACCCCGATCGTGGGGAATGACCACAATCCGCACACCCCGACCGTGTGGGAAGACCTTGATCCGCACACCTCGACCCTGTGGAAGATGGCGAATCCTCACACCACGACTGTGAGGAATATGGCGAACCCTAGGAAGGCGATCGTGATGAAGAGGACCACGAGCTGATGCAGAAGAGGACCACGAGCCGTCAATGGATCACGACCTGAATAGGAGACCCATGAGTTGCGCATGACCAGGAACCGCAAACCACTGGCGAATCACGAACCGTGCACATCTAAACTAAAGTATGGACATGAATGGAAGCTTGGAGCTACAAACCGAATGGAGATCGAACCGAGATGATGGTGACTAAAACCCGAGATGCAAAGGTAGTTCAATTGAGAAGTTAGAACTCAAGATCCAGATGGGAACCAACGAGTTAACTTCATGATTGGGCTTTGCTGCGGGACGTATGCAAAGGGGTTATCGATACCTATAATTTTGGTTCACCACTAAGAGATGGATTAGGGGCTTATAGTGATAGTTATACGGGGTTGGACTCCGTCATGGCCCAAAAGATTAGGTGGCCAAAGTAGTGGATATCATATGCTTTACGCACTGAGTGAGAGACGTAAGGAATGATTGCTATGTTTGATTGTTTGCTATCACTATGTCATGCATACCCCTTCCCTCCTATTCTTTACACCATATGTTAGTGGCACCTTAGAGTATTGTATGGTATGTAGTGCTAACTCTTTGGTTGCAGGTCCAGGTTCAGGTATGGTTTAGTATACCTGTTATTGTTATGTTTAGCTGCTTATCGCTCATACCAGACTTTTGTCTGACCCAGAGTTTTATGTCTCTTCTTATTACTCTGGGTGCTCCTAAACGAGCAGACTAGAGACAGGTTAGCTGGTTGTGCACGAGTAGCTGATCCGGAGACGAGCAGGAGGCTTCCACGTATGATACATATAGATATATATCCTCCATGTGTTGTTGATGGTCACTACTTGGGCATTAGTAGTGTACCTCCTTCTTTTGCTTTCTTTTACTTTAGAGACAGTTTTAAAGTTGTAATAATGATGGTTATGGATCATAAGATGTATTTTGGGTTTCCGCTGCTATGATGGTTTAGTTATCAGCTTATGCATTGTCTCGCCTGTTTTATGTCAAGTATGTTATTATTATATTTTGTTCCATGCGCTGTGAGACATTCTACAGGTTCTTTGTTAGTTCATTCTCTTTTTTCCTTTCTTTGGCGACCATTCCGTGCTAGTCGGGCATGTGTACAGCGCACTTTGATGGGAAATGTCGGCTGGTGCGGGGAGGGCCGTCACACGGGTGAACCACTTCTTCAGTTATTAGCTCCACAACACAGTACCTCCTTTACCCTAACTTACACGTACAACTTCCACTACACCCCGCTAGCCATCAACCACCGGTTCCTGATCGTCAGACACCCACCGGACTGGTACTCTCCCCTCCTCACACTGACAGTTCGCTACCAGCGTCTCGAAGACCAACTTTGCCTGGTGCGCCGTTGTCACCTCCAGCCGACTTCACAAGTATACTTTGATCACTTCCATAAGACGTTCTACTGACCACTTGTGCCACCAAGCACAACTCTCCTTTTGTATTGAAAGAAAACGCAAGTTTCCGAAAAAAAAGTAGTGCGCTCCGCACATGTTCATTGTTGAAGCTAGCAGTAAAAGTTGGAAAGCCAATATCGGTGAGAACATTTATTTAAAATATACTTTATTTAGTAGAAATGCTAAATTGCTAGTAATTGATCAGTAATGGTTGTCAAGTTTATGTTGATGATTGTTATTGTTGTGATGATTAGAATGGATGATTATGTTAGTTAGGAACACCAAAACACTGAGCGTTATGTACCATGACGCTCGCACACAAAGTTGATGGTTTCTTTAAATCTTGCAATGTTGTGTTCATACGCATTGATTTTGCTATATCACACATTATGGTTGTGGAGTATATAGGTAGCCGATTTAAATCTCCTCCTTATATGGATAGCGAAAAAGAAAATATAAAATTTTGAATTTAATTCTTGATTTAGATTTTAGAAATGAAATCCAATCCATGAATAATTAAATGACTCTCTTGATAGATGATATAGTTTTGAATTTGGTTTTTGATAAGTTCAAATTTAAATTTAATTTTGGGTCCATTAATTTACAAACATCCAATTTAATGATTATTTAGGACCATTTGTAAGTTTAAACAATTGGTATAATGTTATATTAAGTTAAAATGAATTTGAAATGGGTTTTATTAAAGTTATAAACTTTAAGGTTAGTTTGAAAAGATTTGACAAATTTTAGCCACTACTAAATAAGTAATTTTGTATTGACAACAATTCTTCCAATCATAACGCATATACACCAGAACATTCTAGGGTGACAGAGAGGATAGTGTCTAAGGCTTGGGTTTGGAAAATACAGTTTCCTGCTCTCCCTGGCTATCCCTAACTGACCCGACGGGCAGGATGGTTTATTTCAAAATATATTAGGAATTTAATTTAAGGCTTATTTGAAACAATCTTGAAACCTAATAAGCGTCATTCATTTCAAGAGTGATTTGAACAAGGATTCGAACTTTGAATAAAGCAAACTTATTTGGTTTAATAACTATTTTATTGCATTTTGAGTAACGCTTTACCATTTCCTTGAAAATCCTTGGTTTGAGATTTCTAAATCATGAATTACTATTTACACTTTAAAAAGGGGTTTCTAAAATATTTTGGGAAATTTTAAAGTGATAAATATTTGGAAAAACTTTAAATCTGTATTTAGATTTGGTGATTACAAAAAGGGATTGTAAACAAACATTGGATTTAAGGAAGAAAAAAGATGGTAACGGTATTTAAAGAATTTGAAAATCAAATAAATTGACAAACATTTGAAGGAGATTTAAATTGAAACCGGTATAGTCCATAATTTGTTTTAAAATATGCTTATTATTTGGAAAGACCGGGATCAGATTCATGTCCGGAAACCATTCCAAGTAATAATACGATGCTATTTGAAGACTTGGAAATGGCAAATGAGGACCGAGAATCTTTGGATTATTTGGATTGATTGCCGATGTCTTGAATCGGGCCGTACACCTGAAACGAGGTTATAAGTGGCATGAGGTCTGAATATATTTGAGGATTTTCGGATTTGTTCCGTTCAGACCCAGAATGGACTTGTACGGATTTTCTGTCTGACATTGTAATTAACCACGTAGCACTGATTCCTGTGAACATATATCGAATTTTTGGCAATTGATTATTCCCGTCTCTAAGTTACGTTCTTAGAGGTTATGTATTGATTTGAATCAGTGACATGTGGAAGATTTACAATGTGGCATACTCAAGTTATGAAATGAGCTAGTGATGATCAAAGCATTGCTTATTTAAGCGAAGCTTTGTGTATACCGTGACATCGACAAGCCTCACACCCCAGATGATGAGAAATCGGCGGTTAGGTTGTTGACATATATACATGATTTTGTGATTGATAGCTGCGGCAGAGGTACCTCTTTTGAATTTGGGAATAGGGTATGTTCGGGGGTCCGTGCCTGGACGAAAACCGTTGATCTACCTCGCGATTTGTAGTTGGTGTCCGTGTATGGATGAAAAACCCGTGTTACACTTCGTTTGTATTTCGATTGATCTTTCGTGCCAGGAATAATCAAGTTGGAAACCTAATCTCCAATACGTGCCCTACGGTTTTGTTTGTATAAATATATATGGCGACATAGTAGGATGGGGTACTATGACGCCTAAGATTAATACATTTATTTTCGAAATGGTTTTCCACACTATGCACTGATGATACTATCAAAGAGGATTTTCACGTATGAAAGCATGTTTGGTTATCATAAGGCAAAAGTCGCTCATCTAGTGTGTGCTTGCATTGTGTGATATGGGACGAGCTTATGATAGCTTCATTTTCCAAAATTCATTGCGATTTTATATGCACGGGCATTCACATGGAGTAAACCCATTCTGTGTTAGCGGCGTGGTCCGGTGAATTTTCCAACTTTAAAATAAACCCTAACGAAAATAACTGTTTTATGTTCTCACACTAGTCCCATGACTGACCTATAGTTTATTATTCCTTCCTAAACTCTGGGTGCCCACTAATTTCCACACGGGCAGCTAGTAATTTAGTTTTACAGTTATAAACCTTTGGAGCAATATCCGGAGCGCTTTCTGACTTGGAGTACACACTAGAGCTTGGAGCTTCCGCCATGTCATTCTGCCTCTTCCATTGAAAGTATATTTATTTCTTCCGCTTTATATGTTGTAAGTCTAATATTCCATGCAACTCTAATGTAATATTGTATTATGATATGAAAAGTTTTGTTAATTTGTTCAAAATTATTAGTACCCATAACAATCCTCCTTTATGAATGGTTTAAGTTGGTTTAACTACCGGCAAGAAACGGGCAAAAAGATGGGTTGTTACATTTGTGGTATCAGAGCTTTGGTTATACAAAGCTACAGGGTACTACATATGTTGAACAAAAGATAGAACTCATCGGAGTTATAATATCTCATTTGAGATAGGGTTTGGAACGCCCTAGAATGAGATTTGGAATATTCGGATGAGAGAGCGTATTTTCGAACTCCAACTTATTTTGAAGCTAGGTAATTTATTTTCAAAACATAATACCACTTTTAGTAAGAATCTTCGAGTATTTTATTCGACGTCGCGATTGGACTATTGATATATATATATATATATATATATATATATATATATATATATATATATGAAGGTCTCAAATATATGCATGGCCGGCATATATATGAAGCCTTATGATTGATGCATCATCATTGGTATTTATTTTCGAGTTTCGAAAGTGGGATGACTATATAATTCTGGTCGAAACGACGGTTTGATAAATTAATATAGAAATTTAATTTGAATATGAACAAAAATAAAAATAGGAAACTTGGAATAAAAGGAGTGAAATTAGCTTAAACTACTTTAGAATTTGTAAAATTTATAAGCTTTGAATATGGTAAGTAATAAATACTTATTTGCCAGTTGATAAATTTGGAAATGAGAAAATAATATAACCATTTTGAAAATGTTAGGTTGCCACTTAAAGCAAAAAGGAATTTTGGATGACATCGAAGCAAGCAAAAAGAGCATTAGCTCGAAAAGAAGAAGAAAAGGCCGAAAAGTTTAAAAAACTTAATGAGATTCAGTGTTATAGATCTTTCAGAAACGGTCATTATGCAGTCTGCTACCCAGATAAATCTAAAAAGAAGAAGAAAGTCATTCAAAATATATGTTGTTTCAAGTGTAAGAGAATTGGACATTTCAGGAATAAATTCCATAAGAGAAAGAAAGAAATCAAGAACCCTGCAACCAAAAAAAGGTGTCATCAGTGCAGGCTAGAAGGACATGTAGTTCGGGACTGTGCAGTGAAGAAGGGAGAAAGACCAGCTTGAGAAGCAGCACTGTCTTCGTCAAAAGTAGTGCAAGAAGGAAAATCACTCAATCCCTAGGATTAACTATATGAATAGTACAAGACCAAGAAACGAATGTATTTGATTAAGAAACCAATGTCTAATTAGCTAAGAAGGAACGTGCGAATGTTTGTGTTAATCAAATTGGTTGTTAATTTACTTCCCTAAAAATTAAATCGTCAAAATGGAAACTAGAAGTTGAGGCCCTAAATTCAAAAGTGAAAGAAGAAATAGGTGAAGCATGCACACACTAAGTCAAAATAACGCAACAAAGGCGTGATGGTAATTTGAAAGGAATGATTCAAAAAAAAAGTTCTCACTTGACTAGTTAGAAAATATCTGGAATGAGAATGAATAAAATTCATACATTTCGGAGTTCAAAGAAATTCAAGAAGAATGATTATTCGATTTTACTCTTAAAAATATTTCAAGATTAATTGGGGAAAAAACTCGAAATGTTTGAAAACAATATTGGAAGCATGATTTACAAGAAGTTAAGTGTATAAAGTGTGAACGATTAAAATGAAAGTTAAATTGGCATAAGATAAAAATTTATAGTAATATGAGTTGGAGAAAAAAAAATCAACTTGAATATTATTGAAAGTTGTTTGGAACAAATTAAAATTTATGTGATTTGAAAAACTTGAAATGTTTCGACGACTTGAATCTCGATACTTTGAAATATTAGAAAACAACAAAATTTTGATATTTGTAAATTATGGATGGCAAAATGATTTACACCTTCGGGATATGAAATGATTTGGTCTGTTCAAGTAACCCATGACAAAACTAAGGTGAGATTGGATTATATATGTAAAGGGTGATACTTAGTAACCCGTCATGTGGGAAAACTTCTCGAACTAATATTAATATATAGTTGAATTCATATTTGAAATTTTGATTTTGAAATCCCGAAGTAAAGTATAATTTTCTATATAAAAGAAAGTATGTAATATTCCAATGGTTTGGAAGAAAATGGGATTCTAAGTATAAAGAGATCAATTTGAGGTTTTCCAATGATTTGAATCAAAGTAATTTATATAACAATTCAATTTGACTTACCTAATCGTCTCACTAAACTACTTGTACTTATGGATATCTATCCCAATCCTTTTACATATTAGTCTACTATTGAGTTATCTACTTTTAACCAAGTTAAAAAAATTCTTATATCTTATCATTTTATTTCTTAAAGCTATCCTATGATTAACCTTTATGTAAAACCTATTTTAACCAAAACGACTTATTACAAAGTACTTTATCCTCCAAACTGCGTTTACTTAGATTATTTTATATATATATATAGCCAATTCCTTATTTAAAATTTTAATGCACTGATTTGAGTTTTCTTTGATATTTTGATATAAGAAGTGTTATCTATATATTGATCTAAAATATATATTTTTAGCCATTTTACAGCTCTCCTTTTCGAGGACGAAAAGCTTTAAGTGGGGGAGGCTATAACGACCTAGAAATTTTGAGATTTAAAATATAAACTAAACTAAATTTAACATTAAATAAATACTTACATTTGGGATTTCGTCTATTTTTGAACAATGTGTGCGTACCATTTCATGAATTTATAAACAAAAGTGATTTATATTACTAGTCGGTTTGAATATTTGCGCTAAAGCTCCTTTGTTATTTAAAAATGAACGATAGGGAAAAAGTTGTACCATCATTAATTTAGTCTGCAACTTAAGTAACCAATGAATTCAATATTTATCGCACAATTTGATAATAATAAAATATATGCTTGAAATTCAATTTGGGACTGTTTTTTTTATAGTATTCGTTCTAAAATTAAAGCATATTGTGAATATAGTACCAATATTTACGTTTGTCAAAATATATGGTGATAACAAATGTTAAGCCATTTGAAATATTTGACATTAGAACAAAAAGAAAAAAAATTCAATCTATAAATAAATTTTGTTTAAGGAACGATTTATTTTGAATAATTAAAGAATTTATTTGCGTAATAAAATATCTTTAAGATTTGTTTATCTTCAATCAAACTATTAAGTATAAATGACACGATGAAAATAGATAATTAAATTTGAAATGAATTGGAAACAAGTTATTGATTTTTTGTTGCAAATAGAATATCATGGAGATAAATTCATTTCAAATTAAAGCGCTAACTTTTAATAATGATAAAATTGTATTTTAACCGTTAAGTATAAATTATTACAGTATTGTTTACAGTACAGTTAATGCGATTAAAACAAAGAGTGAAACATTGGAAAAATTTGCAAACGATGTAATTAATATAAAATATAACGCATATTCATATTAGCAATAATAAATGGAAACGAATAAATTCGCTATCAACCGAATTTAGTTTGCGGTGTATGACGGTTGAGTTTGTAACGTTCGAATAATAACAGGAACAATGTTGATAGTTTATGTGTCAGCCTAACATATAGTTCATAGAAAACAAATCAAAATTTCCTCCTTTTAAGGAGACAACAAATATCAAATTAAATCTGTCCAAATCTTACCATATCAATACAGGGATTTTATAAATAGTGCCCAAATATTTTGAACAGTTCCAATACTAGAGAATCCAATGCTATACCTAAATAAAATATACTGCGTGGCAGAAAATCGGATACCACGTGTTGCCTTCTTTTCTACTCTGGTTTTCTTCACGGTGTTATATAAACAGCATACTTCAACTCACCTGTGCGCCACAAAACTTCTTCCTCTCTTCAAAAATCACCTTCTTCTTTTTCCGTAGAGAACTTTTCTTTTTCTCCACTGCAATGTCCATATGGACCACCCTCCCATCCGCACTTTGGCACCACCAACACGCAACACACTGACCAAACACCCGCACCTTCCCTTGCCTAGACAGCCGCCACACTCTGTCACTACCCACTTCCATCTCCACCGCTACATTTCCAGCAATAACTGTTGGCCTTACGCATTGTAAACTCGTCCGCGCTCCTTCTCTTCTCCCTAAAACAGCAGCTTCTCCTTTCTAGTTACCAACTCACGAATCCCTTTTCTCTTCAGTTGGAAGTCACTTTCCTTCCGATGCTCTAGCTCCACCACTGCCAAAGTTCAACCACCGATTACTTGTACCAAGCGTCGTCCACGTCCGCCAGTCTCTCACGCAGCTGTTGCCTCTCACCTCGGTTTTCACCGTCACCTTTCTTTTTCACACTCCAAACCCACTGTCTTACCACTTAAAACCAGTCGACACCTTCATCTGCGGCTTACATCCGTTACTAACAACCACCCTCTTTAGCCCTCTTCGCCACATCCATTCCCATTGCCAACGGACAACACCTCAAACCCACTTCCCCTCTCCAACCCCAGAAGTTGTGCCCTTCCCTACACCATCCGCTGTGTTTCCATTCCGCCCCACCGGCCAGCTTTAAACCACTGCCAGTCGCCACTGACCTTTCTATATCACCTCCAACGGCCACATCCACACTTGCGCCGCTTTTAAACCCCGCTGGCCCTTTTTCTCGGGTGAACCACTTCTTCAGTTATTAGCTCCACAACACTGTACCTCCTTTACCCTAACTTACACGTACAACATCCACTACATCCGCTAGCCATCAACCACCAGTTCCTGTTCGTCAGACACCCACCGGACCAGTAGTCTCCCCTCCACACACCGACAGTTCGCTACCAGCCTCTCTAAGACCAACTTTGCCTAGTCCGCCGTTGTCACCTCTATCCGACTTCACAAGCATACTTTGATCACTTCCATAAGACGATCTACAGACCACTTGTGCAACCAAGCACAACTCTCCTTTTGTGTTGAAAGAAAACGCAAGTTTACAAAAAAAAAAGTAGTGCGCGCTGCACGTGTTCATTGTCGAAGCTAGCAGGAAAATTGGAAAGCAAATATTGGTGAGAACATTTATTTAAAATATACTTTATTTAGTAGAAATGCTAAATTGCTAATAATTGATCAGTAATGGTTGTCAAGTTTATGTTGATGATTGTTATTGTTGTGATGATTTGAATGGATGATTATGTTAGTTAGGAACACCAAAACACTGAGCATTATGTACCATGACGCTCGCACACAAAGTTGATGGTTGCTTTAAATCTTTCAATGTTGTGTTCATACACATTGATTTTGCTATATCACACATTATAGTTGTGGAGTATATATAGGTAGTCGAATTAAATCTCCTCCTTATATGGATAACGAAAATGAAAATATAAAATTTTGAATTTAATTCTTGATTTAGATTTTAGAAATGAAATCCAATCCATGAATAATTAAATGACTCTCTTGATAGATGATATGGTTTTGAATTTGGTTTTGGATAAGTTCAAATTTAAGTTTAATTTTGGGTCCATTAATTTACAAACATCCAATTTAATTATTATTTAGGACCATTTGTAAGTTTAAACAATTGGTATAATGTTAGATTGAGTTAAAATCAATTTGAAATGGGTTTTATTAAAGTTATAATCTTTTAGGTTAGTTTGAAAAGATTTGACAAATTTTAACCACTAGTAAATGAGTAATTTTTTATTGACAACCGTTCTTCCAATCATAATGCATATACACCAGAACGTTCTAGGGTGGCAGAGAGGATAGTGTCTAAGGCTTGGGTTTGGAAAATACAGTTTCCTGCTCTCCCTGGCTATCCCTAACTGATCAGACGGGCGGGATGGTTTATTTCAAAATATATTTGGAATTTAATTTAAGGCTTATTTGAAACAATCTTGAAACCTAACAAGCGTCATTCATTTCAAGAGTGATTTGAACAAGGATTCGAACTTTGAATAAAGCAAACTTATTTGGTTTAATAACTATTTTATTGCATTTTGAGTAATGCTTTACCATTTCCTTGAAAAACCTTGGTTTGAGATTTCTATATCATGAATTACTATTTACACTTTAAAAAGGGGTTTCTAAAATATTTTGGGAAGTTTTAAATTGATAAATATTGGGAAAAACTTTAAATCTGTTTTTAGATTTGGTGATTACAAAAAGGGATTATAAACAAACATTGGATTTAAGGAAGAAATAAGGTGGTAACGGTATTTAAAGAATTTGAAATCAAATAAATTGAAAAACATTGGAAGGAGATTTGAATTGAAACCAGTGTAGTCCATAGCTTGTTTTAAAATAAGCTTATTATTTGGAAAGACTGGGATCAGATTCATGTCCGAAAATCATTCCAAGTAATAATACGACGCTATTTGAAGACTTGGAAATAGCAAATGAGGACCGGGAACCTTTAGATTATTTGGATTGATTGCCGATGTCTTGAATCGAGCCGTACACCTGAAACGAGGTTATAAGTGGCTTGAGGTCAGAATATATTTGAGGATTTTCGGATTTGTTCTGTTCAGACCTAGAATGGACTTGTGCGGATTGTCTGTCTGACATTGTAATTAACCACGGAGCATTGATTCCTGTGAACATATATCGGATTTGTGGCAATTGATTATTCCCGTCTCTAAGTTACGTTCTTAGAGGTTATGTATTGATTTGAATTAGTGACATGCGGAAGATTTACAATGTGGCATACTCAAGTTATAAAATGAGCAAGTGATGATCAAAGCATGGCTTATTTAAGCGAAGCTTTGTGTATACCGCGACATCGACAAGCCTCACACCCTGGATGATGATAGACTGGCGGTTAGGTTGTTGACATATATACATGATTTTGTGATTGATAACTGCGGCGGAGGTACCTCTTTTGAATTTGGGAATAGGGTATGTTCGGGGGTCCGTGCCTGGACGAAAACCGTTGATCTACGTCGCGATTTGTAGTTGGTGTCCGTGTATGGATGAAAAAGTCGTGTTACACTTCGTTTTTATTCCGATTGATCTTTCGTGCCAGGAATAATCAAGTTGGAAACCCAATCTCCAATACATGCCCCACGGTTTTGTTTGTATAAATATATATGGCGACATAGTAGGATAGGGTACTATGTCACCTAAAATTCATTTATTTTCGAAATGGTTTTCCACACTATGCACTAATGATACTATCAAAGAGTATTTTCACGTATGAAAGCATGTTTGGTTATCATAAGGCAAAACTCGCTCATCTAGTGTGCGCTTGCATTGTGTGATATGGGACGAGCTTATGATAGCTTCATTTTCCAAAAGTCATTGTGATTTTATATGCATGGGCATTCACATGGAGTAAACCCGTTATGCGTTAGCGGCGTGGTCCGGTGAATTTCCCAACTTTAAAATAAACCCTAACGAAAATAATTGTTTTATGTTCTCACACCAGCCTCATGACAGATCTGGAGTTTATTGTTCCTTCCTAATCTCAGGGTGCCCACTAATTTCCATACGGGCAGCTAGTAGTTTAGTTTTACAGTTATAGACCTTCGGAGCAATATCCAGAGCGCTTTCTGACTTGGAGTTCACACTAGAGTTTGGAGCTTCCGCTATGTCATGCTGCCTCTTCCATTGAAAGTATATTTATTTCTTCCGCTGTATATGTTGTAACTCTAATATTCCATGCAACTCTTATATAATATTGTATTATGATATGAAAAGTTTTGTTATTTTGTTCAACATTGTTAGTACCCATAAAAATCCGCCTTTATGAACGGTTTAAGTTGGTTTAGCTACCGGCAAGAACCGGGAAAAAAGACGGGTCGTTACATTTTAGCTGCCAAGCGGTCGATTTGGGCGGTCCCTTCGAGGGTTCGATCGACCTCCTGGTTGCTAAAACTCCCAATGAACATATATGGCGCTGAGGTGTTTAATTAAATACTACATTACTTTGTTTTCTTTACATCTTTCCTTACTTACAATAGTCTCTGTCCCCATAATCTTATCCTCTGTTTGAATTTCAGATTCATCCTCATTTCATTTTAATATATTTCGGATATATATTACTCATCTGATCATATATATATATATATATATATATATATATTTGTGTTTTACTATCCAATTTCATTTGCTTGTAATTTTTTCATATTTTTATCCTTTTCAGCATATTATATATTTGAAAACGATTTAGAATTTTTCCATGAATCCAAATAAAATATTTTCGTAGCCAAATTCTTAAAGCTGCAAAATCTTATTTTCCAGCCTTATTATTAAATTGTTAATTTTTATTTATTGTTAATATTTATCTTTTATGGGGTGTTACATAAAAATATCATTTCTACTTGATATATGTGCATTTGTTTGGGTATGTGACACTTAAACACAAACAGTGTTGATTTGAAAACAATTTGAACCTTAAATGATCTTGGGAAAGTAAATCATAAGTTAGTGGTTATTGGATGTTGATGTGATCCCCACTTGAGTATTGAAATGTTAATTGATTAATAATTATCCATTGATTGAGTTTGAGGTTAATTTTTTTTTTGACCAACTTTTTGGCAGAAGCTATCACAACTCAAAACCAAGGCTAACTTTTGATGTCAACACTATTGTGCGCTATGTAGGAGGCACATACATACCCTACAACCTTCGGCCGCCTTCAACAATTTCTAAGAAGACAATGGCAATCAAGCGGAAGAAGGATGCTTCATATTCCCATCCTGTACCTGCCGATGCAGCAGGAGCAACATCATTGGAGGCAAGCAATGAGGCTTCCTCCCATGAAGAGGTATCCCAATACCTCACCAGGGACGACACGGATAAAGCTTTGGATGAATTCAGAAATCAGATGGCATATCAGGGAGAACTTCTCAAACATCAACATGAAGCGATGAACAACCTCACTCAGATGGAAAAGGGATCTCACATTCCAGTATCATTTCCTGCACCAGGCGAGGCTGGGCAATAACTAATCTTCGGTCTACGGAAATCCAAGCCAGAGATCGGTCCACACCTTTGCTTCCTCCTAGCTCAACTTCACTTCCCAATCGACCAGTGCTAGGATCATTACTTCCATTGTTAAACGGAGCTTTGGTAGCTGCAGATTCTTATGTCTACCCTGGCCAAGTTCAGGGCCAGTCGACCAGTCTCCTTCGGGTCCAGGGAAATACTCAACTTCTTGGACAAATAGCTCCGAAACCAGTGCAACCTGTGGGTCGGGCAGAACCAGGAACGTTGTTCCAGTTCGACCCAACGTCTTACTGCAAACCCGTCATATGTAGCCTTCCCCTTCAACGAAAAGCTGGGGACAGCTCCTCTGTGTCACCAAGACCACTCTACCATACCGGTCCCCAACGTGACGAATGGAAACGCTACTGTAAAACCACTTTAGCATAGCCTCGGTGGGGCCAATATTGATCCCCAAATGGGTACAACTAACCTAAGCCCATCTCTTCCAACAAGAGCGGACATGGTCTGGTCCAACAATAACCAAGCCACTTCAGATGCATACAAACTAGGGCCCAAGGCTAGGATACACCCTCACCCTCACTCAACTCTCCGAGGTCAAACCTAGTCGACCTTTCGACTTTCAAGCATGCTTTCGCCGAATCCTAGTACTAGGATTCTCACTTATGTCCCCGATGCAGAATTGGATTCATGGCAACGACTCCTTGGAGATGGAAGCCAGCTTGCAAGCATCGTCAAAAGCTTCACCCGAGACACATCTTCTCAACAGGATATGGATGACATCCACGCAGTCCGTTCACAGAGGAAATCAGGAATTCCCGAAATCCTCCAGACTTCATGCTTTCGGTCCTGGAGCTCTACAACGGTAGGATTGAACTGGCCATTCATCTCATGCGATACATGCATCACATAGAAGTGCTTTCTGCATCGACCAATGTCATGGCTAAGTGCTTCCCTCTCTTCCTCACCAACATAGCTGGCATCTGGTTCTAGTAGTTAACAACTGAGTCGATCAACAGCTGGAACATGTTGGTCACCCGCTTCATCGAGCAGTTCAGAGTTCACATCTCCCGACCAAAGAGTGTCATGTTCCTTACCTCCATCAAGCAGCGGCCCAACGAGACCCTTTGATCCTTCTTAGAAAGATTCAATGTGGCCGTAGAATCAGTCAATCGACCCGAGCCATCGATGGTGCTTATGGCCGCCATAGCTGGTGTTCAAAACTGATCAGAATTTAGGATCTCTTTAACCAGAGACCCCCAAGGACATTGACGATTTCTATGCCGAAGCTGATAGACTCCTCTGGCAAGAGGATGCTAGCATTGAGATGGAAAGCCACAAGGTGCTTGCTACCCAGGACGGAGGTCCATCCAACACTAATGGCCATAACATAGGAAAAGGAAAAATCTTGGAAAAGAATGATCAGATCATATGACTCTGGAGAGAGAACAAGTATGATCAATACACCGAGCTCAACTCATCCCTTCTCGACATCTACTTTGACATACAAGGATCTCTACCTTTCCCTAAACCTCCTTGAAGGGAGCCGACCCAAAAAGAACTCGACTCTGGAAAGCACTGCATGTATCATAACATGGCAAGCCACAACATCAGTGAGTGCAGACATTTACGCGATCTCATCGAGGATAGGGTTAGGCATGGAGAACTACCCGAGTACGTCAAGAAATCTATAATGGTCTTGCCGCCGCAACCTTTTGCCCAAGCTCCTCAGATTGGTCATCGAGCTCCTCAAAACAGAAAGGACCCTAAGCCCAGCAATCGTGGCATCATCATTAATTATAAGGTTTAGATCATCATGAAATTTACCCATTTCATAGGATATAAGAAATGTACTTTTATTATTTCAATAATGTGATAATGTTGAAGTACACACGTACTAAATTAGGATTTAGCTCCTAGGCATGCTCTGGATTCAACTATCACTCTCTTAGGATTCATTTTCATTTTTCAATAATAGCTCTTTAGCACTAATAAACTTTCTTTTTCGAACATGAAATATGTTTGAATGATTCAAGCCAAGCATGATTGACGCTCGCCAACCCAAAAATGGTCAGTGCTAGCCACCATCTCTTAATCGAACATGGTTGATTACCACCACCGTACCGAACCAATTCCTTAAGCCGAGTATGGTTACTACTCACCAACTCCTTAAGCCGAGTACGGTTAATACTCGCCAACTCTTTAAGCCGAGTATGGTCAATACTTGCCAATTTCTTATGTCGAGTATGGTTAATACTCGTCAACTCTCTAAATCTAGTATGGCTAATACTCGCTAACTCTTTAAGCCGAGTATGGTCAATACTCGCCAATTCCTTAAACCGAGTATGTTTAATACTCGTTAACTCTTTAAGCTGAGTATGGTTAATACTCGCCAATTCTTTAAGCCAAGCATGGTTAATCCTCGCCAAACTCTTTAAGCCGAGTATGGTTTGTACTCACCAACTTTACAAAACCAAGCATGGCTTATGCTAGTCCCTCAGAATATACCGTATTTCCAAGTGAAACCGAGCATGTTCAATGCTCGTACTCTAGTTCATTACAGGTATCATTTAATTGGCGAGATCCTGGTTCTTCTGTTCCTGTCAAGACCAACTCAGAATGGTCGACTTATTTTCTGGCATTCGCAAGTTATCGGCCTTAATATGGTCGTCAATGATTGTTGGTTTCCCAGCCTAAATATGATCCTTAGTGGTCATCGGACTTCTGGCCTTAATACAATCTTTGTCGATCGTTGGTTTTCCAGCCCCTCTCATCATGGCTTCATATACAGGACTTCAGCTCAATGCTTTCTGGGAAATTCAGAACACGTCTCCCTTTACCAAGAAAGATGTACTCTGAGGGGCAAAGTGTAACACCCCGAATTCGTACCAACACTAAAAAAGGATAAATTAAATAATAATTAATTTAATATTCAGAATTAGAGGAAACAAACTGCACCATTATGTCCGTCTCGAAATTCTGGTCAATATAGACATTTGGTTTGTGTAAAACGGACAGCGTACGAGGAAGTTATAAGGGTTTTAAGTTTGTATACTCGCAGAAAAATTATATACATACGTTTGAGTTAGAGATGAGTTAGAGCTAAGTAAGAATTCTATCCAGAACAGTTCGAATTTGAAAAATTCATCAGTGTGGCAAAATTCACGCTCTAGGGGGTCGACCCCTAGGTCGACCCCCCTGAAAGGGTGTCGACCTAGGGGTCGACCCACCCACAGGGGTGTCGACACCCCTAGGGCTGAGGTGGCAGTCGGTTTCAGAGGGCTATGCAGCTATAAATATGTGGCTATTTCTCATATTTTCTTCATTGGAAGTCATGGAGGCCATATGCTGCTGGAGTGCAAACTGAATCGTTTTCTACAACAACATACTTTGCAAATCAAATTCAGAAATTCTAGATCCGTTCTTTCTCAATTCTCTAAACCTAACGATGTGAGTTTCTAGTTGTTTTTAGGTTTAGATAAGTGAAAGTAAATTGTGAGACTACGAATTGGATATGTTGTAAAGTATGATTCTATGCGAATGTTAAATCATATACTATGTCATGATAGATCTAATTCCCTAGATCTAATACAATTGTGATTATTATATTATGTTGTCTATGTGGATTTGAACTTATAACTGTATTATGGTGAATGTACATCTATTAGACAGTTGTAACATTGGCTAGATCTAGTTCTTTATGTAAATCACCTTTCATCTGTCATATTGTGATTAGTTTAAACATGTGGTAACCTTGACATGTGAAGCCATTTTAAGACCTAAACATGTTGCTATGTCACCCTAATTATGCTAGATCTAAATAGTTGACTAGATCTCATTATGTTGCTTTTACATCGTAGTTGCCACCAGTTCATTAGTTTTATGTCCATCTTGTTATGATGAAAATTACATGTCCACTTACCTTATTATCATGTTAAGATAATGTGTATGCCAAGACATGTTGAAAAATTATCATCCTTTGTCATATTCCCTTTTTCATTGTTGTGGCTATGCTACTTTATAACCTAGATGCCGCCAAAAATACGTGCGAATACGTTAGTTAACAAACAAAAAAAGGTTTATAATTGGCATAATTTATGTAATATTGGACACACAATTCAAATAGGGAAACATAGAAATGATTACCTATAATGACATAGGTAGATTTGGATAAAAATGAAATGTTTAGTAATTACAATTAGGAATTGTAATTGTACTTATTGCATGAGGTTAGGTTGCATTAGTGGCGGAAGTCTGCCCGGACCCGACCGACATATCGAGCAGCCACTAATGCTGAACATAATGTGGGAGGTCTAAGCATGTAAATGCGAATCAGGATAAGACACGAGGTTAGGCCCAACGGTGGAATAAGACTGCCCGGACCCTATCGGCATATCCAGCATCCACAAGTTGTCGGCCTAATGTAGGAGGTCTAGCCCATTATAAAACCATAAATGGACGTGGTAAAAGAATTGGACTACTTAACCTAATTTAAATATTTTATGATTATGAACTTAAGTTAGGGTTAAGCAAAATTGGATGGGTAGTGGGTGGGTTAAGTAAATTAGAGGGGGTGGGTAATATTTATATATAGGCCCATGAACCTAACCCAATAAGGTTATGTAATTAAAGACACCTAGTGTTATACATTACCGGTAGATAATGTAATGAATTTATGTAATTAAAGACACCCTTTAGGTTAAGCATAACTGGTATAGGGCTATGTAATTAAAGACACCTAAGGATATACATAGTCAGTGGAAAACCTAGTGGGTATACAAGACAAGGGGGAGAGCTTGTATCATATTGTGTGTGACCGATTTCAGTCAGTAACCCGGAGTAGGTATCAAATAAATAACTCCATACTAGGCGAAGAAGGGGCACGCTTACTGATTGATTGTAAGAGATCCTAACGAGACGGACGGTGTGGGCGGTGCAAAACGACCAGGGACATGTGCGTGCATGGGCCGGGCAGAGGGGGTTAATACGACCGTGACACCAGTAGATATGGTTGTGCACATCTTGGGTTGCCACTTTAGGAAGTGATACCTCCTACTATGGGGCCAACACAGGATATCTACGGAGTAGGGAGCTGATCGATTAGGGTAGTGGTTAGGGTATACCTGGAAGTATGTCCTAAGCCTAGTGGAAGAGATCATCTCATTTCAGTTATATATAGCGCTGAGTAATAATTAGTGAGGCGCATACACCTTATCTTGCTTACCTTGTCACACCTGCCATTTATGTAGTAATCTCTCTCTTATCCACTTTATATGCCTATCATGTTGCTTTTATTTTTCTACTGGCTAAAAATAACTAGACTCGCCAGACTTTATGTCTAACCCTGTTGTTTCTCCTTCTTTCTTCCGTTCCCCCCCCCCCCAGGTTCTCAAGGAGGAAACACTCAGACTTAATCAGGACTCAGATATCATCTTGCTAGGATCTACTTCTGAAGTATGGCTCAAGTTCTTGTCTCTACTATGGCTTAACTCTTTTAATTGGGGAAAATTATGTTTTTCATATTCTTATGTACTCTGATGATGCAAGACAGAAGTTATCTTATTGTAAGGGTTTTTGTGACTTATGAAATTGTGACCACGGTATTATGGTTTATGGTTGAAATAAAAATTTAAATTTTCCGCTGTTGCCTTATTTATATCTATCTTGTAATTATTCTATTTCAGTTTACATGTTGCGCTTCACGAAACTTAATGCATTCCCTTAGTGAGTGACATTAAAGGACGTGGGGTGTTAAACTTGGTATCAGAGCAGAAGGTTACCATATTA
The DNA here is from genome assembly GCA_030737875.1 of Allium sativum. Classification (NCBI taxonomy): domain Eukaryota; kingdom Viridiplantae; phylum Streptophyta; class Magnoliopsida; order Asparagales; family Amaryllidaceae; genus Allium; species Allium sativum. The sequence continues at coordinate 332,259,077 of CM060926.1, forward strand.
GATAAAAAAAAATTGGAAATTATTTTCAAAAAGATTTTAAAAGAAAGCATTTTCAAAAAAAAAGTCTATTTTGAAAAACGTTCCCCAAAAAGCCATATGTAGTATCCTTCGGTCCTTTATCTAAATTTCTTCCTTTTCCCTTTTTTCCAGCATGTTTGGGGAACAAAACATCCCTAATATCCCAAAGGGCATCACATGACCTGGATGGTTGCGTAGGTATTTGGAGGCAACGACGTCGGCCGAACGCTAAAGAGACGTTCCTCCCCCAGCTGCACCAGTCATTCCTCCTCCTCCTCCTCCTCCAAGAGCAGACAACTTTTCCAAGATCCGCAAAGACTTCCGGGCTATGGGAGGAAGGCCATTTCATGGGAACAAGACATTCGTAGAAGCTCATAATTGGCTTAAGGAGACCAAGGACTTATCCATAATCTTTGAAGTGGAGGACCGAAGAAAGATCCAGTTAGATGCTTGGCTGTTAAAGGGCGAAGCCTCATTTTGGTGGGAAATCACCCAAGATGGGCATCCGGTGGAAACTTAGGAAGATTTTAGACAAAGGTTCGAAATGAAATTTCTTTCCCAAGATGAGAGAAGCATACAGATGGAGAGGTTCTTAGCACTCAAACAAGGAAATTTGACGGTAAAGGAGTATGTGAACAAGTTCAACCAGCTGGCAAGGTTCGGGCTAGAGTTGGTGGGTACACCGCACAAAAAGGCTTTATGATTTGCTGAAGGCCTGAATGAGCCTCTGCATGATTTAGCTATGTCCCATATTCCAATGGGGGCCACTTTTGAAAAGCTTATTGATATTGCCCTAATGCATGAGGAGGACAAGGGAGAAAAGAAGGAAATAAAAGCTGAGGGGACATCACAGAATAAGAAGGTGTGGCCCAAAAGGGGCAGCAACAACAACATAAGAAAGGAGAGAAAGATGATAAAGGCAAGGATAAGAGAAAATACCATAATTGTGGGAAGGAGGGTCACTTTATCAAAGATTGCAGGAGAAGGAAGGCCAATTGCTTTAATTATAGAGAGGTCGGACACTTCTCTAAAGAGTGCCCAAAGAAATAGGGATCGTAGGGGCAAGGTCAAAGAGCAAGAACTTCTGGAGGGCAGGTGCATGCTCTCGCGATCAGTGCTCCTGAAAGAGGTAGAAAAATTTCTGTAGAAAGTCTAGTTTCTCTTTCAAACCATCCAATTAGAACACTTTTTGATTCTGGTGCTTCACAATCGTCTATATCAAGTTCTGCAGTTGATTCTCTGCACTTAATTACTAGTATGGTAGTAGATCCCATAGTTGTTTCAAACCCCATTGGTGGTTTGACTCATTTATTGATGATTTGTCGGGGTTTGAAAATATCTGTGTTAGGTTTCAAGTTTGAATGCGACGCGTATGTGCTCGGGTTTATGTGCTACGGGTTGATTCTAGGAATGGATTGGCTTACCACGTATGGAGCCATTCTGCATTGTAAGAGGAGGGTTTTTAGACTCCTGACTTGTTATGGGAAGACCCTCGAAGTTTCTTGTGATCCCCAAGGGTCTGTTACGCTTAGCTTCCTCGAGTCTCTAGATGCATCCATAGATGATTTGCAATATGTTCCAGTGGTTCGAGATTATTCCGATGTATTTGATGAGGTACAGGGTTTACACCCAAGGTGCGAGATTGACTTCCGCATATATCTGGTGGACAATGCAAAGCCATTTGCATTACCAGTGCGCCACATGGATCCAAGGGAGAGGAGGGAGCCGAGTAAGAAAGTAGGGAGCTACTTGAGAAAGGGCTTATCAGATGAAGCATATCTGAATGGGGTGCTCTAGTAGTATTCGCAAGTAAAGCGGATGGTTCACTTCGTTTGTGTGTTGACTATAGAGAATTGAATAAGCTCACCAAGAAGAATAGGCACCCACTTCCGAGGATTGATGATTTATTTGATCAGCTTGTTGGTGCCTTGGTATTTTCTCAGTTGCACTTGGCTACGGGGTTCCATCAGTAGAGGATGGCTGAGGACAGCACGGATATGACTGCTTTCAAAACTCCGGATGGTTTCTTTGAATGGCTAGTTATGCCTTTTGGGTTGAAAAATGCACCCACCTATTTTGTTGATTTGATGAGTAGGGTGTTTCAGGAGTTCCTAAACAAATTTTTCGTAGTCTTTGTTGATGATATTTTGATCTTCTCCAAGAATGAAGAAGAGCATGCCCAACATTTGAGAGAAGTTTTGAAAACTCTCCGTGACCATTAGCTTAAGGCAAAGTTCTCCAAATGCCATTTTTGGAGAAAAAAGGTGAGATTTTTAGGGCATGTAGTCTCTAAAGAAGGGATAGCTGTAGATCCTACCAAGGTGGTTGCAGTGCAAGATTGGAAGATTCCTAAAAATGCAACCGAGGTGAGAAGCTTTCTTGGGTTGGCAGGTTATTAAAGGAAGTTCATTAATGACTTCACGAAGATATCATCCCCTCTCACCATGCCGACAAAGAAGAATTTGGCATTTTCATGGTACATAGACTGTGACGTTGCTTTCCAACGACTGAAGAGGGCTCTGATAACAACCCCAGTCTTGACCTTGCCTGATGGAAGTGAAGTGTTTACTGTTTACACTGATGCGTGCGATACAGGGCTTGGTGCGGTTCTGATGCAAGAAGGGAAAGTAATATGTTATGGGGGTAGAAGTTGAGAGTTCATGTGAAGAATTACCCCACCCATGATCTAGAGCTAGTTGCCATAATATTCGCGTAAAAGACGTGGCGTCATTATTTAGTTTGATAAAAGTTCGAGTTATACACCGATCATAAATCTCTCAAGTATCTATTCTCACAGAAGGATCTAAACTTAAGGCAACAACCATGGATGGAGTTCTTAGCTTCATGTGATTTAAAGATTGCTTATACCCCTAGCAAGGGTAATGTGGTGGCAGACGCACTATGTAGGCAGAGGGTTGCCCTGAGTTCTCTATTTGTGGAGAGAAAGGGCTTGGATTTCATATCAGCTTTTGATTTTAAACCCTCCATCGAGGTTTTTCCTGATTTGTTTGCATCCATGGAGATATGACCAACTCTTATGGATCAGATAGGAGCTTCACAACAAGGTGACCCACAGATTCTAAACATCATGGATAAGCTCAGAAGAGGGGAGACTTCTGGTCACCTTAGTAGATATTCCATAGATGAAAAGGAGGTGTTGCGACGAGATGGAAGGCTTTGTGTTCCTCGAACTGGAAGCTTGATAATGTAACACCCCACCTCCGCCAAGGTAACTCTTGCAAGTACATTGGCTTCGGAGGGGCGTTTAAACAAGGTAAACATGCATGCAGATATCACAAGACAGAACATATAAGTAAAACAGAGTAATAAAGCAGCGGATAAAACTTGCATTTCCAAAACCATAGTTAAGTTACAACAAATTACTTAGTCATTATTTTCCAAAAAACAAAGTCTAGAGAAAAGCATAAACTGAAAAACTGAAATACATAAAGTACTATCCCCAAAGTGAAGTGATAAACCATAGCTAGCTCAATGTCCAAAACCGTACATGAGCAAATCCAGTAAGCAAGCTGTAAAGATCCAAGCTAAGCTCCAATGTTCCCACCCTGAGAACCTGAGGGGGGGGGGGGGAAACGGAAGAAAAGAGGCGAAAGAAAACAGGTCAGTCAAAAAGGCTGGTAAGCCCTACTACAATCTGTCCATGAACTAGTAAAGTTAACTGGCATGAGAAGCTGAGATGAACATAAGGATAACAACATATTGGCATGATGATTAACTAAAAAGATAGATACAGGTGTCATCGCATAATCAAGGTTGAGTTTTGCACCACGGGTGTACTAGCATTCTAACATGTCAAGGAAAAACAAGAATTTATCCCTTGGCCCAAGCTTGGTCCAATATCATGAGGTGACCTAAATCAAGGTCCAACTACACGGTCTAGTTGATTGGCTCCCTATAAGCCTAACTTGTCAAGTGTCGGTGTCATATGGCCCAAACATGCAATGTAGCTAACTGTGTTAGGTCCACCCCCAGGGTGTATCAAGTCCTAGGGTGTAGACCTCGGACACCAATCAAGTATGCACAGTCTAGATCTACTGGTACCCGTGCCTGATTTTCCAACTCCGGACTAAGTGCACGACCATAGTCCGCCTGGACCTACACCGGCTACCTACTCAGCCGTCGTTTTGGTCGCTTACATGTCAGCCCAGTAATCGTGCCCCCACCCTAGCCTAGTCCTAGGGTCTTATGATACTATCAAGAGGGTTACTGCTGAAAAGGACCACGCAACTAGGGTTTCCTTAACGGGTTAAATGTGGTTAACCCGATCCAAACGTGGATTAAATTGGTTAAGTGTACCCAAGATCCATGACTTAACCCCGATTAACCCATCAAGCCCAAATTGATTAAGTATTAAGTGGACCATGACTTAACCCTAATCAGGAGGCATTAATTAATTAACTTAATGTGCATTAACCTCTCACATTAGACTTTGTTGTGGTTACTAGTTAAGCCGGGCGGGTCCGGGTAGCTTTACACCACAACTTGGTCTAACCTCGGGTTCGAGCACAACATGACCAACTTCTCACATTGGGTCCTATTGTTTGTAGCCACTAGTTAAGCCGGGCGGGTCCGGGTAGATTTATGCTACAAACTCAACCCAACCTCGAGTTGGCCACACTCATATTTTCTAAGTGTCATGTCCATTATGTTTCCAAAACATAATAACAAGTTAACATATCGCGTCATGTTATAAAAACCATGTTTATGTCATAATGTTACCCAACCCCTACGTAATCCCATCGTTTACATAGTCGCAACAACGCATAAAGGATAAAATAGGGTACTTGGCATAATCATGACAAAAAGGTGTTGAAGCCACAAGTTTAACATGGTGGCATATGAGATGTACATATGTTCATATACTTGAATATTGCATCATTAGGCTTCAAAAGCATGCATAAAACCAAACTTAGCATATGAGTGATACATGGTGATAAATGACATGTAGAAGTTGCTAGAAGTTCGCATTTAGCCTCACATGCAAGTTATCATAAGGGATATGATAACTTTCTTGTTGCCAAAATGCAACCTTTAATATAAAGCTTGGAGCTTTATGCTCACATCATCAAGTTTAACTTGCATAACATAGCAACATGTGTCATACATAATGATTAAACCAACTTGCATAGCATAATGATCAACCAAACTTGCATATCATAATAATCAACCAAACTTGCATATCATAATGATTAACCAAACTTGCATATCATAATGATCAACCCCAAACTTGCATCATTCATTTAACTTTAGAGTTCAATAAAAAGAAAGTAGAAAAGGGCTTACAATGCTATGAAGACACAAATGAATATTTATTATAAAGATTGAGACGAAGTCCGTATGCAAGCACCAAAATATGAAAGCCCCAAATGAAAAACCCTTGCGCCAAATCAATACAAATCCTTGCTTTGAAAAAGAAATGTTGCAACTTGAATTGAATGCAAACTAAGAACACTCATACAAGTTTGAAAGCACTTGTATGAACTCACAATCTCTCATAGAAATAAACTTAGGAATTTTAGCATGAGAGTGGAGGCCATGAGAGGAACCAATTTGACATAGTTTAGTTGTGGGATTGAATAATGGTGATTTAGGCTAGGTTTAGAGGTCTTTTTATAGAAGATTAGGATAGTATTAGCCATAGGATTAACCCTAGATTCAATCCAAGCCATCAAATCCCGTCACAAGCCTCCAAAAACGGTCAAAGCAGCCAAGATGGGTGCACCAGGTTGCCTGGGCCGACCAGGTAGGTTGACTCCCAGGTCGACCCTGGGGTCGACTCCCCAGTCGACCTGGGGGGAGGTTGACTCCCCAGTCGACCCCCAGGTCGACCCCCCTGGGTCTGGCGGGAATTTTCCCGCCACTTCTGATTTTTTGAAATTTGAATCTGTTTTGAATTTGAATTTTTCGTGAAACTTCGCGAGGCCATATCTTGGTCATACGGACTCTGATTTTCGAAAACTCGGACTCTATTTCGCGTATTTTTCCGAGACGAACGCAATGGCACAGCTCGTTTCCCTTAATTCAGATTTTACAGTTTAATTCTGCCTTGATTTATGTTATAACATGTTATTCAAAAATACGGATTGTTACTGATAAAGGCAGTCCTAGAAGAATCCCACCATTCTAAGATGACTATTCATCCAGATGGTGACAAGATGTATAGTGACATGAAGAGAATTTTCTTTTGGGCTGGGATGAAGAAAGATGTGGCCTTATTTGTTTCTCAATGTTTAGTTAGCCAATAAGTCAAAGCTGAGCAAAAGAAGCCCGGTAGATTACTTCATCCGTTGGAGGTTCTGCAGTGGAAATGGGAGAGCGTCTCCATGGATTTCATAGATGGGTTGCCTAGATCGAAGAAAGGTAACACCAGTATTTGGGTGGTAGTGGATAAACTCACTAAGAGCGCTCATTTTATTCCAGTTAAGAGTAAGAGTGCGACATCATGGTTGGCAGCAATTTATGTTCGTGAGATAGTTCGTCTTCATGGAGTACCTTCCAGCATCGTGAGCGATCGTGACCCCATCTTTACTAGCGAAATTTGGAGGAGCTTGCAAGAAGCATTAGGTACACAGTTGTGTTTGAGCACCGCTTATCCTCCTCAGACCGACGGACAGACGGAGAGGGTGAGCAGGATTCTTGAAGATATTTTGAGGCTGTGTACTTTAGAGGGACTTGGGAAGAGCATCTTCCTTTAGTAGAGTTTGCCTATAATAACAGCTATCAGGCCAGCATCGGCATGGCACCCTTCGAAGCATTGTATGAACGACCCTGTAGATCGCAAACTTGTAGGTGGGAATCAACAGAAAGATTATTACTTGGACCAGATATGTTTAGGGAAACATCCGAAAAGATTGACCTTATTCGACGACGGATGAAGACAACTCAAGATAGGCAGAAGTCCTATGCAGACAAGAGAAGGACTAACATCGAATTCAAAGTGGTAGACTTGGTTTTTATCAAAGTAGTGCCTTTAAGGAATGTGGTTCGCTTCGAATCAGTAGGGAAATTGGAACCTAGGTTTGTGGGACCATTTCCCATAACCAAGAGGATTGGCCAAATGGCCTACCGAGTAAAGCTCCTAGAAAATCTATCTGGCGTTCATGACGTTTTCCACGTCTCTCATCTGCGGAAGTGCCTGCATGACACCGTAGAAGTTGTTGAGCCGAGTATGTTGGAAGAAGTCGAAGTGGAACGTGAGGCGATAGTCAGACGAGTCCCTACCCGTATTCTTGGGTCAGAAGTTAAGAAGCTGTGCAATAAGGAGATCAAGTTGCTAAAGGTTCAATGGGGAGATAACACAAAAGATGCGACTTAGGTTCAATGTTATGTTTGATGGATGCAAGTGGATGCAAGTGTTTGCTGGTGGTTGCCTATTGACGCATATACACACACATTAGCACTAAGATCGACTTAATCACTCTCATACTGCATATGGATGTGTGTGCATTTTCTTTTGTTTTATGAATGAAAATGGATGAGTTAGCATATGGATGTTGCATTTGGATGAATTAATGTGCACACACATAGAACTTATATGATATGATAGGTTTATTTGCATACATATTGGATTCATGGCACTAACATACATTGCATTAAGAAGGTCAACTGAATTAGTAGACCGCCTGGTCTTTGCATTAGTGTTGGGACATATACACACACCATCGCAGATATTCATATAAGCATTAGAAATCTTTAAGGATAATGGATGCCAATGATTGGTGGATGAGTAGATGGATGATGGATGGTAGGATATGCATTCTTCTCAACTTAGAGATTTCGGGACGAAATCCTTTGAGTAAGGGAGAATGTAACACCCCGAATTTGTACCAACACTAAAAAAGTATAAATTAAACAATAATAAATTTAATATTCAGAATTAGAGGAAATGGACTGCACCATTGTGTCCGTCTCAAACTTCCGGTCAAGATAGACATTTGGTTTGCATTAAACGGACACCGTACGAGGAAGTTATGAGGGTTTTAAGTTTGTATACGCGCAGAAAAATTATACACATACGTATGAGTCAGAGATGAGTTAAAATTCTATCCAGAACAGTTCGAATTTGAAAAATTCGTCAGGGCGGCAAAATTCCCACTCTAGGGGGTCGACCACCCTGGGGGGGTGTCAACCTAGGGTTCGCCCACCCACAGGGGTGTCGACACCCCTAGGGCTGAGGTGGCAACCGGTTTCGGAGGGCTATGCAGCTATAAATATGTGGCTATTTCTCATATTTTCTTCATTGGAAGTCATGGAGGCCATTTGTTGTTGGAGTGCGAACTAACCCATTTTCTACAATAACATACTTTGCAAATCAAATTCAGAAATTCTAGATCCGTTCTTTCTCAATTCTCTAAACCTAACGCTGTGAGTTTCTAGTTGTTTTTAGGTTTAAATAAGTGAAAATAAATTGTGAAAGACTATGACTTGGATATGTTGTAAAGTATGATTCTATGCGAATGTTAAATCATATACTATGTCATAATAGATCTAATTCCCTAGATCTAATACAATTGTGATTATTCTATTATGTTTTCTATGTGGATCTGAACATGTAACTGTATTATGGTGAATGTACATCTATTAGAAAGTTGTACCATTGGCTAGATCTAGTTCTTTATGTAAATCACCTTTCACCTATCATATTGTGATTAGTTTAAACATGTGGTAAACTTGACATGTGAATCCATTTTAAGATCTAAACATGTTGCTATGTCACCCTAATTATGCTAGATCTAAATAGTTGGACTAGATCTCATTATGTTGCTTTTACATTGTAGTTGCCATAAGTTCATTAGTTTTATATCCACCTTGTTATGATGAAAATTACATGTCCACTTACCTTGTTATCATGTTAAGTTAATGTGTATGCCAAGGCATGTTGAAAAATTATCATCCTTTGTCATATTCCCTTTTTCATTGTTGTGGCTAGGCTACTTTATAACCTAGATGCGACAAAAAATACGACCGAATACGTTAGTTAAGAAACGGGGAAAAACGGTTTTATAATTGGCATAATTTATGTAATATTGGACATACAATTCAAATAGGGAAACATAGTAATAATTATCTATAATGACATAGGTAGATTTGGATAAAAATGGAATGTTTAGTTATTACAATTAGGAATTGTAATTGTACTTATGACACGAGGTTAGGTTGCATTAGTGGCGGAAGTCTGCCCGGACCCGACCGACATATCCAGCAGCCACTAATGATGAACCTAATGTGGGAGGTCTAAGTGTGTAAATACAAATCGGGCAAAGGCACAAGGTTAGGCCCAACTGTGGAATAAGACTGCCCGAACCCGACCGATATATCTAGCAACCACATGTTGTAGGCCTAATGTGGGAGGTCAAGTCCATTATAAAACCATAAATGGACATGGTAAAAGAATTGGACTACTTAACCTAATTCAAAGATTATATGATTATGAATTAAGTTAGGGTTAAGTAAAATTGGATGGGTAGTGGGTGGGTTAAGTAAATTAGAGGGGTGGGTAATATTTATACGTAGGCCCACGAACTTAACCCAATAAGGTTATGTAATTGAAGACACCTAGTGGTATACATAATCGGTAGATAATGTGATGAAATTATGTAATTAAAGACACCCTTAAAGGTAAGCATAACTGGTATAGGGCTATGTAATTAAAGACACCTAAGGGTATACATAGTCAGTGGAAAACCTAGTGGGGATACAAGACAAGGGGAGAGCATGTATCATATTGTGTGGGACCCATTTCAGTCAGTAACCTGGAGTAGGTATCAAATAAATAACTCCGTACTAGGTGGAGAAGGGGCACGCTTACTGATTGATTGTAAGAGATCCAAACGAGACGGACGGTGTGGGCGGTGCAAACCGACCAGGGACATGTGCGTGCATGGGCCGGGCAGAGGAGGCTAAGACGACCGTGACACTAGTAGATATGGTTGTGCATATCTTGGGTTGCCACTTTAGGAAGTGATAACTCCTGCTGTGTGGCCAGCACAGGATATCTACGGAGTAGGGAGCCGATCGATTAAGGTAGTAGTTAGGGCATACTTGGACGTATGCGCTAAGCCTGCCAACCTATAGCGGAACGGATCATCTCATTTCAGTTATACTAGTAATAGTGTAGAGTAATCATTAGTGAGGCACATACACCTTATCTTGCTTACCTTGTCACACCTGCCATTTATGTAGTAATCTCTCTCTTATCCACTTTATATGCCTATCATGTTGCATTTATTTTTCTACTAGCTAAAAATAACTAGACTCGCCAGACTTTATGTCTTACCCTGTTGTTTCTCCTTCTTTCTTCCGTTCCCCCCCCCCCAAGGTTCTCAGGGAGGAAACACTCAGACTTAATCAGGACTCAGATATCATCTTGCTAGGAGCTACTTCTGAAGTATGGCTCAAGTTCTTGTCTCTACTGTGGCTTAACTCTTTTTATTGGGGAAAATTATGTTTTTCATATTCTTATGTACTCTGATGATGCAAGACAGAAGTTATCTTATTGTAATGGTTTTTGTGACTTATGAAATTTTGGACCACAGTATTATGCTTTATGGTTGAAATAAAAATTTAAATTTTCCACTGCTGCCTTATTTATATATGTCCTGTAATTATTCTGTGTTTGTTTACCTATAGTGCTTCACGAAACTTAATGCATTCCCTTAGTGAGTGACATTAATGGACGTGGGGTGTCACACTTGGTATCAGAGCTGAAGGTTACCAGATTAGATAGAAGTTTTTGGAAATTATTTTCAAAAAGGTTTTAAAAGAAAGCATTTTAAAAAAAGTCTTTTTTGAAAAACATTCCCCAAAAATCCATATGTAGTATCCTTCGGTCCTTTATCTAAATTTCTTCCTTTTCCCTCTTTTTCAGCATGTCTGGGGAACAAAACATCCCTAACATCCTATAGGGCGTCACAATACCCGGATGGTTCCTTAGGTATTTGGAGGCCACGGCGTAGGCCGAAGGCCAAAGAGACGTTCCTCCCAAAGCTGCACCAGTCATTCCTTCTCATCCTCCCCCTCCAAGAGCTGACAACTTGCCAAGATTTGTAAAGACTTCCGGGATATGGGAGGAAGGCCATTCCATGGGAACGAGACATTCGTAGAAGCTCAGAATTGGCTTAAGGAGACCAAGGACTTATTCGTAATCTTTGAATTGGAGGACCGAAGAAAGATCCAGTTAGCTGCTTGGCTGTTAAAGGACGAAGCCTCATTTTGGTAGGAAATCACCCAAGCTGGGCGTCCGGTGGAAACTAGGGAAGATTTTAGATAGAGGTTCGAAATGAAATTCCTTTCCCAAGCTAAGAGAAGCATACAGATGGAGAGGTTCTTAGCACTAAAACAAAGAAATTTGACGGTAAAGGAGTATGTGAACAAGTTCAACCATCCACCAAAAATACGTGTGAATACGTTAGTTAAGAAACGGGGAAAAAGGGGTTTATAATTGGCATAATTTATGTAATATTGGACATACAATTCAAGTAGGGAAACATAGAAATAATTGCCTATAATGACATAGGTAGATTTGGATAAAAATGGAATGTTTAGTAGTTACAATTGGGAATTGTAATTGTACTTATGACACGAGGTTAGGTTGCATTAGTGGCGGAAGTCTGCCCGGACCCGACTAGCATATCCAGCAGCCACTAATGTTGAACATAATGTGGCAGCAACTAATGTTGAACCTAATGTGGGACCCATTTCACTTAGTAACCCGGAGTAGTTATCAAATAAATAACTCTGTACTAGGCAGAGAAGGGACACGCTTACTAGTTGATTGTAAGAGATCCAAACGATACGGACAGTGTGGGCGGCGCAAACCGACCGGGGACATGTGTGTGCATGGGCCAGGCAAAGGCGGCTAAGATGACTGTGACACCAGTAGATATGGTTGTGCACATCTTGGGTTGCCACTTTAGGAAGTGATACCTCCTACTGTGGGGTCAGCACAGGATATCTACGAAGTGGGGAGCCGATCAATTAGGGTTGTGGTTAGGGTATACTTGGACGTATGCCCTAAGCCTACCAACTTATAGTGGAAGGGATCATCTCATTTTAGTTACACTAGTAATAGTGTAGAGTAATCATTAGTGAGGCACATACACCTTATCTTGCTAACCTTGTCACACCTGCCATTTATGTAGTAATCTCTCTCTTATCCACTTTATATGCCTATCATGTTGCTTTTATTTTTCTACTGGCTAAAAATAACTAGACTCGCTAGACTTTATGTTTGACCCTGTTGTTTCTCCTTCTTTCTTCGTTTTCCCCCAGGTTCTAAAGGAGGAAACACTCATACTTAATCAGGACTCAGATATCATCTTGCTAGGAGCTACTTCTGGAGTATGGCTCAAGTTCTTGTCTCTACTATCGCTTAACTCTTTTAATTGGGGAAAATTATGTTTTTCATATTCTTATGTACTCTGATGATGCAAGACAGAAGTTATCTTATTGTAATGGTTTTTGTGACTTATGAAATTGTGGACCACGGTATTATGCTTTATGGTTGAAATAAAAATTTAAATTTTCCGTTGTTGCCTCATTTATATCTGTCTTGTAATTATTCTGTGTCTATTTACCTATAGCGCTTCATGAAACTTAATGCATTGCCTTAGTGAGTGACAATAACGGACGTGGGGTGTCACACAAAGTGTTGACCAACTTTTTTGGCAAAAGCCGTCACAACTCAAAACCAAGGCTTGACTTCATAGCAGACAGAAATTCTCCATCTATCGAGTCGACCCTTAATTCAGGTCGATTAGCTATGCTCATACCAGGACAATCTCTTGAAGATAGAGAGCAAGTCTACCGACCAAGCCATCTACCTATAGATCGGGCCGATCCCATAATATCAGGTCAAGCCTAAAGTCTCTGATCTCACCTAAATTATCTGGAAAATTATACGCTACCAGACGAAGTCCTACTCCCGAAGATGCTGAATCATATTAGCTTTTGACTATATCTCCTTTTTATATGCTAGATAGCAAGCTCCACGTCGACAATGATTTCCGAGGAGTACTATTCATCAGCAGTAGACCGGGTCCCTCCGCCACAACTACTTACTGGATCTTGCTCCACGTGTCTAAACTCCAAAAAAGAAGCAAGCCACGTGGCACATGGCTCATCCTCTCTTCTTCACCTATAAATACACCATTGCTGAAAATGGAAATGCATTCTGAACTTTCCGAAGAACCTCTTGCTCGACTTAATAAAAATAGCATGCTGTGTTCCCTAGATTCAACACAAGGATTTTGTGTTTAAATTGTTCTTTTCTCTATTTTCTTCCATTGAAAAACTACTGCAACCTGTAATCGACAATTTAAACAAAGATTATCAGTGGACATAGGCATCGATAATAGCCGAACAACTATAAAATATTGTGTCTCCCTTGTTCATTTACTTTTTCTTGCATCTATGTGATTGTTCTTCGTATCTATTCAACACACATTGGGGGTTGATCGTCACAAGACCAACTTTTGACGTCAACACTGTTAATTGACAAACCTGTATAAGCATTATTAATTTAAGGCTTATACAGTGTATTCTACTTTGAATGTGGATTGGATGTTGTTTGATGGTTGACTGGATGTTATATAATAGTTGATAAACTATCTTAGAAATGACTAGATTTGATATTTAATTATAATCAAAGTTTGGTTTGAATAGAACTCGTCGCACATCGATAGTTTGCGAATGCCGACCGTTAACTTCAAACTGATGTACCGGGAGATCCGACCGTCAGATTCTCCTAAAACTGAAAGCGTTGGGTCCGAAATGAAAATAACTTTCATATAGTAAATAGATTTTTAAAATTCAATGGTTAGATCTTGAGATAAATCCAAATAAAAATTGAATAAAAACAACTTTAGGACCTGTAATGACCTGTAATCAAGATTTGTGAAAATGGATTATTTTTATATAAACAAAAATTGGGAAAAATTATGATAAATCATAATAAATTATTTTAAAGAGTTATAATAAAATACTTGCATGCTAACATCTCGTGATTTGTTTCACGATTTGACTATGAGGTGTTTAGCGATGTGTTTTGTTCATTTCAATGTAATGAATGTTTTTTTTCGAAATGAGATTGCGATAAGAGAAAGGAAATGTTTTCCCCATTTTGGACAGGGAATGTTTTATAAAAATGTTTTATAAAACAGAAAGGATTTCGAATACTAAACTATATGATTTTGAAATGATATGGAAATGAATTATCAAAGATTTAATTTATTTGTGATTATTGGTGTTAATGATTTTTCCACTTTAGGATATCAAATGATTTAGTATGTGGCTAAAGGTTAAGATAACCCGTAACTAAAAGTATGGGTGGTAGGACCTTAACCTCAATTTGTTGGTCGGTGTAGTCTTCCCCCATTGGTGGGAGATACAGACACGCACGTGCACGCACGCGCGCGCGTGCACACACACACACACACATACACACACACACACATATATATATATATATATATAATATATCCAGCGAACGATGGTGCCTGCCCTTTGCCATGTTGATGGGAGAAACCTCCCGATATTTGGTTGCATATATTTTGTTATGCATTGATTGTGATATTTCAAAATTTAAATTTCCATGTGATTTGGTTTGAGATCCCAAAGTGAAAACTAATTTGATATGAAAGTTAGATATGTATTTCGAATGATTTGAAATAAGAAATCGAGAATAAAGTCCAAAGAAATAACTTCTGTAAATTAATTAGAATTTGAAAAATCTAAATTTAAACCTAAGTAGGTAGTTTGAGGAATTGCATATTTTTTGATGCATCGTAGCTCCATAAGTCTATTTTTGGTAGTCGTTTGTGCACTGGCATTCGTGTGGAGTAAAACCGTTTCGTTCTATACGGCATGGTCCCATGATATGCCTTACTTTTGAATAAGTTAAGTACAAATGTGGGGTTTCTCATACCAGTCCCATGACTGACTCATAGTTTGTCTTTCCCTTGCAAATTTGGGTGCCCATATTATCCACATGGGCAACCGGGTAGTTTTTTTGCAGATACTTAGAGCAGGAATCTAGATTGAAGTGTAAAGCTATGTCCAGAGCATTTGAGAACCTTCCGTTGAATGTAATTTTGTATTTCCGTTGTGCATTGTAATCAATATACTCTATGTTTATTCTGTACTATGATATTCTTGTACTCTCATGTAATATTGTAACAATGTTAATGAAAAGGTCTTTTGTTTTTGTCTGATGTGTTGCATGTCCAAACTTAACGGTTCGAGAATTTCTACCATTTCGGATCGGACCTACGTGGCTTACGGTCGATTCGAAAGGCGGGGATTTTTGGGTCGTTACACGGTATAACCAAACATGTAGTATCATTTATTCAAAAGGTAAATACTGGGTTAGATCATTCAATTTCACTTTATAAGCGGTTCCATTCAAATTTGTTATACTGGAATTCATTTCTTAGCTTTGAATTTATTTAACCTTTATTAAACCGGAAATCTGGGCCAGTTTAAAATTTTTATTTTGGCAATTTTAGCGAATTCTGATTATTTAAAATGAATTATTTTAAATAATATCGACGAGAAATTTATTTTGAATAGAATTCAAATGTATATATTATATAGATCGTCGTTAGAATATAAATATTTATATATAATTATAAATAGAATTGAAAATGGCGCGGTAGTTCGATAATTCGATTTCAAACTTCAATTGAATGTACCGGGTGCAAAATAAACCGGATTTTAGTGAAACCAAAAATAATGGAATCTAATTGTGACTATCTTTCTAACAAATCCGAAAATTTGAAATTTCATAGCGGGAATCAAAAGATATGTTCAAATGAAAATTCTGAATAGTCGCTATGGAATTCAAGCCCTTAAAAATGGGAATTTTGCAAATGACCTCGGATTTCGACGAAACCACTTTTGTTGGATCCGGGATGGAAAATTATTGCTAGATTCAAATTTTCATAATTTTTCGGATCGATATGTGAGCGTGGCAAAGGAAAACGCATTTGACCAGTTTCAGTTGATTTTAATCGACTGGAAAATGGCCATTTTTCAGTCGGTCTCAGAATTTGACTAAATTAGTTTTGTTAAGACCGTATCGTTAATACGAAGCTAGAAAATATTTTTTGGGAATTTTTCGAGTTAGTATGTGACCCCAGTAAATTGAAACATGCGTTCAAATTCAATATATAGAGTTATATGTTTATTTTAACGGAAACTGATCGAAACGGTCAAATCGGCTTATGGTACATAACCCATTGTGTTCTGAATAGGGGTAATTAGTTATGGACGACAGGCGGTGGGCCTCGTTTCGAGGTCGAATGAAAAAGTCAACTTTTTGAAATTAAATAAAAAAATATAATAACCCCACCCTTCCTTAAATCGCGACCCAGCCGCCGCCACCTTCTCTTCCTCCACCTCTCCTTCCTCCCCCCCCCCCCCTCCCCCGCTAAATCGAGCCCACAACCCCACGAACGAAACCCGTCGCCCACCCTTCCCCTCGCCACCGTGGGCATCGGCCGACCTCCGCCCTCTCTGGCACCACCACCTCCCCCTTTCCGTTCCTCCCCCTCCGATTCAGCTCGAACCGCACCCCCCAGACCACCTCAACAGCGACGCAACCCCTCCTTCCATGCAGACCTCCGACGAACAGCAATTCCAGCCCCCTCCTTCCTCCAACGCGGTGAGCTTCTTCATTTATAATATAATCTTCTTTTCAGTCCTTTCGTTTAGATTTTTTTATAAGTATAAAGCTATGATTTTAATTTTCAGTTTTAACATTGGGTAGTGATTAAAAATTTGATTTTTACATGTCTGAATAACGATTAAAATACTGATAGGAAAACGGGATATTTATTGAATATAAAAATATGATTTTTATAGTATATTTTTAAAAAAGAAGATTTCATTTTTTTCACATTAAAAAGGTTCGATTTTTACAGTAGGAAAAAAATGATTTTTATTAGTAGAAAGATACGATCTTTGATATAGTAAATATATCATTTTTAGTGAAATAAAAATATGATTTTTATCATATGTGAAATATAAAAATTTGATCTTTATATTTGTAGCGAAATAAAAATCTAATTTTTATCATATATATAATGAAGTAAAAATATGATTTTTATTTGTTAGAATGAAACAATAAAAATATAATTTTTATTTGAACAGCGTGAAAAGAACTGCATTGGAATTTCAAGCAGATCCAGACAGTTCAGAGGTTCACAGCAAAGCACGGCGGAGTGGAACCCTCTGTGAGAACCTCTCACTCTAAATTTCCTTTTCTAGTTATAAATATATACTAGGATGCAGACGGTGTTTAGTAGCACCCGACACCCGTCGTCCACAGACCATGGACGGCTTGTATGCTTGATTGTTTGATTTTGATGTGTAGTTGATTGTGTGATGTGATTTGCAATGAAATAAAACATTTATACAGTTGAAAAAATATATTTTATAGTTAAAAATAGAATTTGTAACGTGTATATGAAATGAAATAAAAATAAACAAATCGGACGGTTTGTTTATATACACACATTTGACTGATATTGATTGGGACGATAAATTTTACACATCGCCCAACTGCACAAATAAAATCTGTGTTTGATTGTTTGAAACCCCACACGGGTATTGGGATGATAGATGACATACACTAATCCCAATAATTAGTCGTATGTCGATCGATTGATTGACAGACTGTTATAAGCGTTAAATATTTATATTTGATGCTTATACAGTGTAGAATGCACTTTGGATGATGGTTGATTATTCATCGTTGTTATTGTATACATGTGTTGTAGAAAATCCATATAATTAACATTATATGGTAATTGATTGGGCCTCATTCCAGTTTTGAAATAGAATATTTGGAAATAGAAATATATGAAGCCGTGTTGATTAGATTGACGCCATTTTGACGTGAACGATATTTATATAGATTTTATTCATTTTATAGTGAATATTGAAAGTGATTTCAAAATATGATATTATGAAAAGAAATGAATTTGAATAGAATTGAAATCGTTTTTAAATGAATTCGAATTGAAATTGAATAGAATCGAATTCGAATTGAAATTGAATTAATTTGAAATTCAAATTGAATTGAAAACGAATTGAATTAAAATTGATTTGAAGTGAAATCAATTTGAAATGAATTTAAAACGAATTTATATTGGAATATTCAATTTTTATTTGAAATTTAATACGAAGTTGAAACCATTTTGAAAAAGAATTTAAAACGATTTATAAAGCACGTTTTGAATTGAAATGGACAAAGTATATATTATATATATTATATATATAATATAATGGCCTGAATAGAACGCGCCGCACCGTGGCAGTTCGCGAATTTCGACCATTGACTTCGAACGGATATTGCGGGAGATCCGACCATCGGATTCTCCTAAAACCGGAACCGTTGGGTTCTTATCGCAAAGAGCTTTCTAACAAATATTAGAAATTAGAAATCTAACGGTTGGATTTGGAATTATGTCCAAATCAAATTTGAAAAAGGTCGTTGTAAGTGCAGTTCGATGGCCATTGATGGAAATCGACTGTACGTGCCATGATAAAATTATTAAAAATAGTAATAATTTGTATAAAATCATAAGAAATGATTTGTGAAGATTTGGGATGAAAACTCCATATTTGTAAAGATAAAAATAGATTTTTATCGAAATGAAAATAAATTGGATTTGAAAATGGTTTTGAAAATAACTAGAATTTCCAATAATTGCATTGGAATGGATATGAATCGAAATTGTCTTCGGAATATTTCGATGTTGGATTTCGTGATTATACAGATGTTGTTATGGAAATTTGAAAGATATATATACATATCGTTATTTCTAATACAATATTTGTTGGTCGTAGAATTTGATATTGAATATAAGCCGATATATTTTCTATTCAGAGCCTTGTATTTAATATAAAATGTGATTTGGGTTTGTCGTGAATGGTGTCTTCATTAACACTGTTCTTAAACCCAGTTGAGAAAAAGATTAAATCTTTTTATTTAGATTTAATGAAGTGTACTAATTAAGTAATATTTAATTGGAATTGAATTGGTATTGATTTTTGGGTTTATCGTGAACAGCGTTTTTAAATAACACTTGTTCTTTAACCCAATAATTAATGGAATGTGATTTTGGGTTTATCGCGAACCATGTTTTAAATGACACTGATTCTTTAACCAGTTAAAGATTAAAACTAAGTGGAGTTTTAATGAATCTTTAATTAAATTGAAAAGATCGAGAATAGGGTATCACCAGTTTTACTCCAGGCGATAGTTAAATCTTTAATTAGATTTGAACGTGAAATGGTAATTGAATTTACCGATAACACCGTGGTGTTAGATATGAAGTATGATCAGTTTTACTTCATGGGATGAATAGGTTGGGATTGGGAAATTAAAATAAATGATTACTTAGGTGTGGTTCGCTAATCCCGACTAGTTTGAATTGATATTCAAAGGAGATTAAAGAATAAATTTAAAGAATTTATCTTTGATAAAATTAATGGGAACCTTTCCCCAAAATATAAGAATATTTGAATAAAAGAATATTCTGAATTGGAAAGAGGCATATGTTGTGTTTGTGTAACACGTGTTTATTATATATATACGCGAGTTGTTCAGAAAGACCGGGTTTATCCTATTCTGAATAACTGATTCGACGTGGTGTCGAAGATGAAGACGGTGGTTGAAGACCGGAGGTCTTCACGTCGTTTGGGTGATTACTGATGATCTTGATTGGGCTGTACACCCAAGAAGATGGAAACAGTTTGTGATCGTCCAGACGTACTTGGTGATCGATGGATATGCGGGATACTAGGTGCCTCCGGTTTCGTTCAGACCTAGAACGAACTTGTAAATGGTATGTGTGTCTGACGTTGGATTTTTGTCTGTGTGATTGATTTCTATTAAATATATATATCTGTTTGGCAGTGGAGAATTTATTCTCTTGCTTAACGCCCTTCCCTGAGACGTACGAGCTCAGGGGTTATATATCGATGGATATCAAACGCATGGAGTGAATTGCCTGTGTGGCATGCCTAAGTGGCATTATGATCAAGGCTTCTGTTGAAAAGAAAAGTCTTGTGGTGGATGATCAAAGCACGGCCTTTGTGGCATAGCTTTGTGTAATGTTGATTCGCGAGCCTCACACCCTGGTGTGAACCAAAAATGGGAGATGGACCTCAGGGAGGGCATGCGTTTCCTTCTAGTTAGAAGTGGCGTCAGTGGTTTTACACGCCCTGACGAGTTTGACTTATGTGGTTGTTGCTGTTGCGAGGCGCCTTGGATATATCGGTCGTTCTCGAACCGATGGAGTCATTTGTTGGCTCATTAACACCCCAAAGGGTGGGGAAACGCAGTGTTCAGGCATTTTAATCCACATCGGTGGACTGGCCCTGACGATCCAAAGGTCACTCGAGCTCTGACCTGAGATACGGACTAGAGCGTCTCGAATCGGTTGAGGACTATCTTTTGCCTCGGTTCACAGATGGAAATCCAATTTCCAAATACGTGATTTTGCGGTTTTAATTGTAAAACTAGTATGGCGACATGATATATGGTACCCATGCCGTCTATGATTGATACTTATGATTTGAAATTGTTTTATACACTATGCACTTCTAATAGTATCAAATGATTTGTTTTAAACGTACCAAGCATGTTTGGCTATTATAAAGGAAAACCCTATCCCCCGGCTTGCGTTGCATTGTGTGATAGGAACTGGGTCTTATAATAGCTTCATTTTTCTTTATTTAGCATTGCGCTGTTGTTTTATGCACTGGTGTTCTTGGGAGGAAACCCGTTCCGCGTTAACGGCGTGATCCCTTGATTTACCTAACTTTAAAATAAAGATTTACAACTGTTTTAGTCTCACACCAGTTCCATGACTGACCTGGAGTTTATAGTTTTAACCTAAACTCTAGGCGCCCCTATTTTAACACGGGCAGCTAGTAGTTTTGGTTTTGCAGATTTATATTCACAAGGACCTGGTTTACAGCTGGAACGATATCCGGAAAGCTTTGTATCCGTGTATCTTCTTCGGTTGTATTTTGTATTATTTTTCCGCTGCTATGTATTTAAATGTAATTTAAATCTATGATATTTCTGTTTGATATTCATTTATACTCTGTGTATTCTTGTATTCTGATGTAATTGTTGTAATATACAATGAAATGTTCTTCCGTTTGCATTCTATTTTGTCGTGTTCTCTAAACAATCAGGCGTTTCGAACGGTCTAGATCGGTTTAGCGACTGATTCGGATCGAGCGAAATTCCCGTCCGTCACAAAACCATTGATGAATTCTGTTCAACCATCTAACACATAATCAATCAACAATGCACAAACACTTGATCAAACCAATTGAACTCGTATTCAACATTTATATTTACTGGTTTGTCTTCACTTTGGTTTAACATACTTTAATATTAGTCAGTTAATATCTGATTAGCTTCCACTCAGTTATTATTTATTCAATTTCCAAGTCCCAAATCTATTTTATTTAATTCCAATTATATATCCATTCTTAAATTAACTTAACTTTTCCAAGTTAATCCTAATTTCCATATCCAGTTAACTAATTGATTTTCTAATTAGTTCACTTCATAGTTCAAATTCTGATTTTATTCAACTTAGCTTTAAGTTAAGTTCAGATTCATCCAATCCCATTAACCTACCTAAATAAGAATCTAATTTTTAATTCAAAGCTGTTTTAACTCAAGTAAAATTTCCATTCCATATGATTCATTTTAATTCCAAGTTAAATTTTACATTAAGTTTTTGTTTTCAAATTCCATATTTGAAATTCCCCTTTGGGTTGAATTATTCCAAATTCAATTTGAATTCCATTCAAATAAATTAATCTAGCTAATACAAGCTTCAAAAAATCAATTCAATAATTTGAGAGAATTGTTTCTTTTTCTGTACAAATATATGATTTGGGTAAAATTATTTCATTTACCCCCTTTTGCAAAATAATTTTATAATCAATTACAAATACGCGCTCATATATATATATATATATATATATATATATATGTATGTGTATATATATATGTATGTATATATATGTGTGTGTGTGTGTAACACCTCGTGTATTCTATAACAGTGAAATTCACAAATTAAAGTATAATTAATTTCAAATCAAAGAATTAAGGGAAACAGGATACGCCATTGCGTTCGTCTCGGAATTCTTCTTGAGATAGAGTCTGAGTTTGCGTAAAACGGACTCTGTATGAAAGAGATATGGCCTCCGGAAGTTTCAGAATTCAGTTTAAAATTCAAACAGACAGAAACAGCTCAGAAAACCAATTCAAAATTCAAAAATCGGACCAGATTGGGCTGGGCGGGAATTTTCCCACCCAAGGCACCCAGGTCGACCGGGTAGTCGACCTAGGCCACCCAGGTCGACTGGGTAGTCGACCTGGTGCACCCAGGTCGACTACATAGTCGACTTGGGGGTCGACTGGGTAGTCGACCAGGCCCCTGAGCCAGGTCGAACCCAGCCCCCCTGGCTAGCCTGGTATGTGCTTGGCTGAATTTCTGAGTCTTCCCTTGTCACTAGGGCTAGGTGTCAGCTCCTAATCGGTCTCTCCTTCAAACAAACGGCTAATATTAATCCAAGCTCCATCGACGGTTCTAATCAATTCACAAACTCTATAAAAAGGACCTAAGACTCCACCTAATTCATACAAATAAAAATGAGAATAAGACCGTCATGCTGCTAAAGAAAGACTAGGAGTAGCAGTCAAAATTGAGAGACGATTAGGAGACGATTCGAAAGCTTAAAGCAACGACAATTAAATCAAAACAACGCCATCTCCAAATTCAGAATTCAGAAACCTAAATTGAAGATTCGTCATAAGTTGTAAGTAGAGTGTTATCCAATGTGAATGAATAATTGTGTTTTGATTTGTGTAAAATGAGAAATGGAATTGTACTTAATTTGTGGTGATGATAATTCATAATCGTATGTTGCTATGATTCTAATTGTGAATAGATTTGGGATGTTGTGGTATAATGATGTTAGACCTATTGGATATTTGCAAGTATATGACTCATGTTGAAAGTTAACGACTATAAGTTTGTGGTAGTTTATTACAACACCTATTGGATATTTGCAAGTATATGATTCATGTTGGAAGTTAACGACTATATGTTCGTGGTAGTTTATTTCAACAAAGTTGAGATTCATGCATGTGATTCACTATTATGCCAACATGATTTTATACCCTTCTATGTATATTTTTATGATCATGTTTAGTGTAGTTGGATCCATTTGGGTATTGTGATTTATATGAATTTATGTTGAAATAGGAATTATGATTCTGGCGAGAAAAAAGACATACTTTTGTATTAGTGACAAGAGTAAGCATCTTTGTGGACTTGTGTTGACTCTATAAACATGACTAGATTACGTTTGGTGTTATGCCTATTGAAAATATGTTTTAGGCCTATGTTGTTATCAAAATCATGCGATAATATATGTGACACATAATTTAAGTTAGGTTCACAATTTAAATGCAAGTTTACATGACTAGATTAAAACCATGATTCATGTTTAGGTATGTTTTATGTCATGAGTTTATGCTATCACAATGCAAGTTCACATGTGCCTAATTTATGCTAATTAGTTCGCTATGTTGCAAGTTCATGCGTTCACACACCCCTTTTGATGTTACTTAGAATATATATACACCATGTTCTAAGCCTCCCTTTTTCATGTGGCTAAGTTGGGTTTAAATGTTAAACCCAACATATGTTATATTATAGCAAACGTATAAAACGGGGGTAATGACGTTGGGTTAAAAACTTAAAACATATGTGTTGGCAAGTCTGACGCATGCTAATGACCTTGAGAACATTTATGGGGTATAAATTAATTGTACCCAATAAAGATGAATTTGAATAATGGGCTGCAAATATTTACATATAAAAAGAAAAGAGAAAAAATATCTAACCTAGGAAATACGATGTGTTTAACCCGAGGTTGGATTGAGTTGTGACATAAACCTGCCCGGAACCGCTCGGCTGTCCAGCAGTCACAACAATACCTATCCAATGTGGGTGGTTAAACATTGAGCCCAATAAAGACCCGAGGTTAGACTGAGTTGTGACGTAAGACTGCCCGGAACCAACCAGCAACAGGCAGTCACTACAATACCTGTCTAATGTGAGAGGTCGAGGCTTTAATAAGACAATTAAGGCTGAGTTAGAATTGATAGGATTAAGTAAATTAAATTAATACTTAATCAAATTGAACATGCTAAACTATACAGACTGATTGGGGGTTAGGTTTACAAAACACTTAACCAACTTAGCATGTGGGCTAGAAATAGAAAACCTAGTAGCGGGGGACCCTTTTCAGCAGTAACCTTACAGGGTGTATCAGGATACCCTGAACTAGGTAGGGTGGGGCACGATTACTGGGTTGACTGTAAGAGGTCAAATCGACGGCGGTGGTGCAGCAGTGTAGGTTCTAATGGGGTGCGGGCGTGCACACACTCCGGCGTAGAAAAATTAGGCACTGGGCACCAGTAGTATACCTGTGCATTCTAGAAATTGTGTCGGGCCGCCACCATATGACTTGATACACCCCATGGTGGGACCAGCTTAGGTAAATACAACATCGGGGGCCGTAAGACACATGTAACTATGCGAGTAGGAGCCGATCATTAGAAATGGATCACCTCACCCTGATTCTGGGGTGCCTGTTGGAAACCAGTTTATAGGGGTGCAGAGACTAATATGGGGTACGATAGTATATTCGACTCTAGACAACTTAACTTAGTTTATAGTGCTTTCTCATTTCTAGTTTATACTTATTATGCCCAATTCTTTATTCATAGATTGAATAGTCCTAGACTTACTTAGGCTTTATGTCTGACTCTACTTTTCTTTCGTCTTCTTTTCTTTCGTCCCCCCCCCCCCCCCACCAGGTCCACAGGGAGGGAGTACTGCAGCTTGACCAGTTTTCACATCCAGCTTAAAGAGAAAGAATGTATTGCTTGGATCTCTTTCGTTTTGGACTATGGCTTTGGACAGCAATTATGGGACTTATGCAGTTTACTTATGTTTTTATGCTTCTTTAAATAATGAAATCAAGACAGTTATGAAAATGTAATGTTTTTGGGAGTATTGTAAGACAATTATGGCTTGGTTTGTGTAACACGTATTTTGAAGAAATAAAAGTTGCTATTGTTTTCCGTTGTTCAAAATTATGTGTATTTATATCTGTCTTGTGTATCTGTGACTTATACTTATAAATCTCCACCAAAATTAGGGCATTCCCTTTGAGAGTGACCCTAACGGAGATGGGGTGTTTCACTTGGTATCAGAGCATTGGTTTACCAGATAAGATAAAAAGTTTTGAAAATTTATTTTCAAAAGAAAATTAAAGAAGCATTTTTAAAGATAAAATATTATTTTATTTTAAAAAGGCATAGTCCCCCAAAGCCATAGGTACTATCTTTTATCCTTCTTTTTGAATCTATCCTTTCTGTTTCAGCATGTCTGGGGACCTTACTCCCCAGCTACTGACGCTTTCACTCCTCCTCCTCCTTTACGTGAACCAGCAAGCGGAAGAGTCCCAGAACAGGAAGACGAATAATAGTCAAAGAAGAGAGGATCGTAACAGTAATGATAAGAAATGTGAAAAAAGGAAATGTTATTTCTGCGGAATTCTTGGACATCTGCAGGGAGACTGTAGGAAGAAGAAGAGGAGGATGAGTGCTACTTGCTTTAAGTGTAGAGAGACAAGCCACTGGGCTAGGGACTGCCCAAAGAAGAAGGAGACAAAGGCAGAAAGGTCTCAAGGGAAGAAAGAGGGTTTACAGCCTAAGAAGACAGACTTTAAGAAGGACGGGAAAGACAACAAGTCCCAAGAGAAGAGGAAATGTAATTTCTATGGCAAAGTGGGGCACTTTGTGAAGGACTGCCTCATCCCTAGCATCTCTGTATCTCAAGGAAATTGTTCGACTCCATGGAATACCCTCCAGCATTGTTAGTGACCGAGACCCTATCTTCACAAGTGAGTTTTGGTGGAGTCTGCAAGAAGCGATAGGCACACAGTTATGCTTGAGTACAGCCTATCATCCCCAAACCGACTGCCAGACAGAAAGAGTAAACAGAGTTTTGGAGGACCTTTTAAGACTGTGTGTCCTTGACTTCGGAGGGACATGGGAAGACCATCTTCCTTTGGTGGAATTTGCTTACAACAACAACTACCAAGCCACCATCGGAATGGTGCCCTTTCGAAGCTTTATATGGAAGACCGTGCCGATTGCCCACTTGTTGGTGGGAGTCTACTGACAAGCTCATACTTGGACCAGAAATGATCCGAGAGACTTCAGAGAAAGTAGACTTGATACGGAGAAGAATGAAGATAGCCCAAGACAGACAAAAATCCTACGCCGACAAGAGAAGGACCGACCTTGAGTTTGAGGTTAGGGACAAAGTTTTTCTGAAGGTATCCCCTCTAAGGAACGTTGTTCGTTTTGGAACCACAAGGAAGCTAGCACGAAGGTTCGTAGGGCCATTTCCTATTATCGAGAAAATTGGGAAAATGGCCTATAGATTAGAACTACCCGAAAAACTAGCTGGAGTTCACAACGTCTTTCACGTTTCGCACCTCCGGAAATGTCTACATGAATCTGCTGAAGTGGTAGAGCCAAACATCCTAGAAGAAGTTGAAGTGGAACGCGAAGCAACCGTGAGGAAAGTTCCAACACGCATCTTAGGAACTGAAGTGAAAAAGCTACGCAACCGCGAAGTCAAGCTCGTCAAATTTCAATGGAGCGACGCCGAGGAAGACTCAACTTGGGAAACTGAGGCTAGAATACGCCCAGGCTACCCTTTTCTTTTCGAGGGTACATCTTTGATCTTACTTTTTCCTTAAGTTGCGCTTTTATCTATCTTTTTAGGTATATCTCCTTGACCTTATCTTTTAGGTAAGAAACCCTTTGGATGAAAACATGTATTTGAAACATGTTATGGATGATGGTTGCAAATGGTTGCAAGTGATTTCTAGTGGTTGCTCGTGGTTGCATATACACACACAATCTAGGTTTTAGATCGGCTCAGTCACTTCATATTGCATATGCATATATGTATTTATATTCGTATATGGTTGAAGTTTAGTGTGTTGTCATATGGATGTTGCATTTATATATGAATGATTGTGCACTCATGTAGAATCATGAATAGGAAAATTTGCATACATAATGGATTCATGACACTTACATAATTTGCATTAAGGAGGTCAACTGATTCTGTAGACCGACTTATTTTGCATTAGATAAGTACATGTACACACACTTCGCATATGATCATGAAGCATTAGAAGTCTTTTAAGGACAATGGACGCTCGTGTTTGATGGATGAGTAGATGGACGTTTGGATGTTAGGATATACATTCTTCCTAAACTTGAAGATTTCGGGGACGAAATCCTTTTAAGTGGGGGAGAATGTAACACCCCGTGTATTCTATAACAGTGAAATTCACAAATTAAAGTATAATTAATTCCAAATTAAAGAATTAAGGGAAACGGGATGTAACACCCCACGCCCGCTATGGTCACTCTCAAGGGAATGCCATAGCATCGGTGGAGTATTTTAGTGAATATAGAACAGAAAAATTACAACAAGACAGATATAAATAGTACTTGAAATTTAAAACATCATCTCATAACAGCGGAAGTAAACATGTCTGGTTACATCATAAAACCACAATAAAAGTCAAGTACAATATTCATCAAAATAAAGAAGTACATAATCCCACTCTCTCATACAATAGCCAGGATAAAAGAAAAGATAACTGGGTAACTGGAGCTTTACATCTATCCAAGCTCCTAAAGACTGGAACAGCAATCCGATCAAGCTCCACTACTACTAGGATCCACCGTAGGACCTGAGGGTTGGGAAAAAAAATAAAAACAACGGGGTCAGACATAAGTCTGAGCGAGTCCTATAACTTTAACAATACAATCATTAAAGTAACCAGAGAATACATAAACTTGACCTACGGTAATGTCTGGGGATGAATGGCTACACTAAGCAGCTTGGTAGACTTAGGATAAACTAAGATAACTGTAAAGACGCATCTACCCACCCAAGGATAATTACTAACTGCACCACACCAGTCATTTCTACTTAAAGGTTGATCCCTC
The DNA here is from genome assembly GCA_030737875.1 of Allium sativum. Lineage (NCBI taxonomy): Eukaryota > Viridiplantae > Streptophyta > Magnoliopsida > Asparagales > Amaryllidaceae > Allium > Allium sativum. The sequence continues at coordinate 332,287,269 of CM060926.1, forward strand.
CCAAGGACTTAAAAGAAAGATATAACTAGTAGTTTCATGTACCCCTAGCTGACCACATAGGTGCCGTCTGTCCCTATCTCCACTAGGTGTACCCCACTACTCCCCAAGCGATCGGCTCCCTAACGTAGATACCTGTGCTGGTCCCACAGTGGGGTGTATCACTCCCCTAAAGTGGCAACCCAATACTATCATCGGTGCACGGCATATACCTACACGATGCAACAACGGCTTATCTACCAGCCCGGGCACACACACGCATATGAAACCCGTTGGACTTGCGTTGCCACCGCTAACCCGTTTTGGCCTCTTATAGTCAAGCCCAGTACGCGTGTCCCGTCCTCGACATGGGTCGAGCCCAATAAGATACATATGGGTTACTGGTTGAAATGGGCCCCCACAAGCTACCCACCTAAGCTTGTCCCTTTTTCTAGTGCATCCCACTTAACCCTTTAATCATGTTTAATTACATGTTTCCACTTTGGTTAAGTATTCTAATCGTATTTTCTATTGCCACCCAAGGCAACCACTAGATTTCCACATGCCACCCAAGGCACCCACTTAACCCCTCATGTCCCACTACATGCTAATATGGTTAAGTGTTTCTTAATTAATTAATTAAGATCATGACCTCATAAAGACCTCCCACATTAGACCGTCTTTTATGACTGCTGGATATGCCGGTTGGTTCCGGGCAGACTTCTGTCATCAAAAGGGTCTAACCTCGTGTCTTTACTTTAGTCACGCATTTAATTTATGACTAAGACCTCTCACATTGGGCCAATCATTTGTAGCCGCTGGATGGCCGGTCGGTTCCGGGAAGACTTCCGCTACAAAAGAGTCCAACCTCGTGTCTTAGTTGATTAATTACGCCTAATTAATCACCCCCATAATTAATTATCCCTAATTAATTACACATTTTTCATAACATGGATAGACCTAACTCAATAGGTAAATTCCCATAGGGTAGACCTAACTCAATAGGTAAATTCCCACTTATGTTAATTTATTTTTTTATGGTATGCTTAATCATACCCAATCATACTTTTATTAACATATTTATTAACCCCATCGTTCCCCACGTAAATCGTTCTCCTTCCATGACATAATAAAGGGAAGATCCATCACAAATATCATGGGTTTAACCAAATCTTAGCATATAACTTTGTCATGGGTTAAGAGGATGTCAACTTGCATATATGAGCATATATTAACCCAACTACATTTAACCCAAACTTGCATATTATCATACACATGACTTGCATAACATGTTGAACTTGCATATAAGCATTCTCATAACTTGCATAACATGTTAAACATGCATTTAAGCATACACATAACTTGCATAAGCATTCTCATACTTGCATAAGCATGCATAACTTGCATATCATGTTAAACTTGCATTTAAGCATACACATAACTTGCATAAGCATTCTCATACTTGCATAAGCATGCATAACTTGCATATCATGTTAAACTTGCATTTAAGCATATACATAACTTGCATATGAACTTGCATAACAACCTACACATAACTTACATAACATCATACACATAACTTGCATATGAACTTGCACAACTCACTTGTTAAACATGCATAAACCCACTTATTAAACATGCATAAACCCACTTGTTAAACATGCATAAACCAACTTATTAAACATGCATAAACCCACTTATTAAATATGCATAAACATAGGAAAACATAGAGTAGCATATCATTACAAATGATTCAAACTCACTAATCCGCATTCAAGACCATAAGTCTCATTACACCCAATCTACTTACTTTAGCAATTGATGTTAAAGTGATAGAAACTCACCAAAACCAAGATTAGCAAACTTATGAAGTGGAACTAGTTTCTAAATTTGAAGAAGATGATGATTAGAGGTTGATTAGCTTGCAACTTCCTTCATAAACTAGTGGAGGCTCCTCTTAAGTTTGATTTTGGCGGCATGAGGCCATCATTTCTATTTTTAGTATGAATTAGGGTAGTATTAGGGTGTATTTATAGATTAGGTGAGTGTTTTAGGCCCTTAGATTAACCCTAAATTAGATTAGGACCCTTAGATTTCGGCACCTTCCAGAAACCAGCCCTAAGACCAAGCCCAAACCCCAAACTGGTGCACCCAACCACAGAACTCTCTAGAAACTGTGCAGGTTTCTTGGCTCAGCACGGGCGCACTTCCCAAGTGCGCCAGTGTATTTCTGTACTGGCGCACTTCACAAGTGCGCCAGTGCATTTTTGTACTGGCGCACTTCACAAGTGCGCCAGTGCATTTCTGGCCTGTTTCTGGTTTTTCTGCCTAACTTCGTTCGTCCATATCTCTTTCATACGGTACCCGTTTTACGCAAACTCGGTCTCTATTTCGCGTATTTTTCCGAGACGAACGCAATGACGTAGCCCGTTTCCCCTAATTCCCACATCTGGGATTAGTTATTCTTTAATTTGTGAATTTTAGCATTAACCGAAAATTCGGGGTGTTACATTCTCCCCTCCGTAAAGGATTTCGTCCCCGAAATCTCTAAGCTAAGGAGAATGCATATCCTACCATCCAAACAACCATCTACTCAATCCATCAAACACGGGCATCCATTGTCCTTAAAACAGTTTCTAATGATGTATGAGCATATGCAAAAAGTGTGTGTATATGTTTCCTATCTAATGTATGAACATGTGCAAACCATGATAGTGCCATGCATCCATTATGTATGCGAGAGAACCCTATCGACACATACAATATCTACATGAGTGCACAATCATTCACCAAAATGCATCATCCATATGATAACACAATCATTACACATCCATAAATACAGCTTCTTACACACAATTTTTATGCAATATGCAATATGAAGTGATTGAGCCGATCTAGTGCCTAGAGTGTGTGTATATGCATCCACGAGCAACCACTAGCAACCACTTGCATCCACATGCATCCATCAAACATAACATGTCTCAAACACATGTTTCAACCATAGGTTTACCCTATCTAAAGGTCAAAGGTACATACTAAAGATAAGATGAGTACTAGACAAACGATAAAGGAGAAGTTAAAAGACATACCCTCAAAAAGGAACGGGTACAATGAACGCATCTTCGCTTCCGTTTCCCAAGTTGTGTTGCTCTCGTCTTCTCCCCATTGTACTTTGACTAGTTGAACCTCTCGATTCCTCAATTTCCTAGTCTCTGACCCAAGGATGCGAGTAGGAGCTCGTCGAATAGTCGCATCACGCTCTACTTCCACTTCTTTAAGCAAGCTCGGCTCTACTACCTCTGCGGTCTCATGTAAGCACTTCCTCAAATGTGACACATGGAATACATCATGTACACCACTAAGTCTGTCGGGCAACTCCACTCTATATGCCATCCGTCCAATCCTTTCCTTGATGGGAAATGGCCCTACGAACCTTGGTGCTAACTTCCCAACAGATCCAAAGCGAACCACATTTCGTAACGGATTTGACAAAGACCATGTCCCCAACTTCAAACTCAAGATCCGTCCTTCTCTTGTCCGCATAAGATTTTTGCCTATCCTGTGCTGCTTTCATCCTTCTTCGAATCAAGTCAATCTTCTCAGAAGTCTCCCTAATCATATCAGGCCCAAGTAAGATCTTATCCGTAGATTCCCACCAACATGTAGGTGATCGACAAGGCCTTCCATAGAGAGCTTCGAAAGGAGCCATACCAATACTGGACTGAAAGCTGTTATTATATGCGAACTCCACCAATGGAAGATGCTCTTCCCATTTACCTCCAAAATCTAAGATACAAAGCCTCAAAAGGTCTTCTAGAACACGATTTACCCTCTCAGTCTGGCCGTCCGTCTGAGGATGATATGCGGTGCTCAGACACAATTGATTCCCCACTGCTTCTTGCAAACTTCTCCAGAACTCGCTAGTGAAGATAGGATCTCGATCACTCACTATGCTAGAGGGTACCCCATGCAATCGAACTATCTCTCGAAGATATACTGAAGCTAGCCATGGAGCAGTCCTCTTGCTCTTCACAGGTATGAAATGGGCGCTCTTAGTAAGTCTGTCTACCACCACCCAAATTCCTGTATTGCCCTTTCTCGATCTGGGTAACCCGTCAATAAAATCCATCGAGACGCTATCCCACTTCCATTGCGGAACTTCCAATGGGTGAAGCAACCCACCAGGTTTCTTTTGCTCCGCCTTCACTTGTTGGCACACCAAGCATCGAGCGACATACTCGGCCACATCTTTCTTCATACCGGCCCAGAAGAAAACCCTCTTCAGGTCTTGGTACATCTTGTCCCCACCGGGATGAATGGTCATCCTAGAACGGTGTGCATCATCAAGAATAACCTTCCTCAAACCCTCGTCTTGCGGTACACAAAGTCTACCGTCTCTACGCAAGCACCCCCTATCGTCTAGGGTGTACCTACTCAAATGGCTGGACGACTCCCTCCTTATGAGCTTCTCCACCAACTCAACCAACTGTGGGTCGTCCCTCTGTGCTTCTCCAATCCGCCCCAAAAGAGTAGGTCTAACCTCCAAGGAAGCTAGCAAACCGGGTACATAATCAATGGAAGGTCTGAAATCAAACATCGAGATAAATTCCAAGCTTCGTTGTTCTATGAACAATGGACTCAAGGACAACCTCTTTCTGCTCAAGGCGTCCGCCACCACGTTACCCTTGCCAGGGGTATACGCTATCTCGAAATCGTAGGATGCTAAAAACTCCATCCACCTTTGCTGTCTCAAATTCAAATCCTTTTGAGAAAACAAGTACTTCAATGATTTGTGGTCAGTGAACAATTCGAATCTCTCACCAAGAAGATAATGGCGCCAAATCTTAAGCGCAAAAACAATAGCGGCCAACTCTAAATCATGGGTAGGGTAATTTTTCTCATGCACTCTCAACTGCCTTCCACCATAGGCTATTACCCTTCCCTCTTGCATTAAGACTGCGCCTAGTCCTGTCCCACAAGCGTCAGTATAGACAACAAATGGCTTGCTCCCATCTGGCAAAACTAAAACTGGAGCAGTGGTTAAAGCTCTCTTTAACCGCCGGAACGCATCATCACAATCTACGTCCCATGCGAAAACAAGATTCTTCTTCGTTAAGCGGGTTAATGGGGCTGATATCTTCGCGAAGTCTTTAATAAACTTCCTATAATAACCCGCCAACCCCATGAAACTTCTTACTTCGGTAGCATTCTTCGGAACCTTCCAATCCTGAATTGAAACTACCTTCGCGGGATCCACAGCTATCCCTTCCTTGGAGACCATGTGCCCCAAGAAACGCACCTCCTTCCTCCAGAAGTGACATTTAGAGGATTTAGCCTTAAGGCTATGTGCTCGAAGAGTCTTCAATACCTCCCCCAGATGTAGGGCATGCTCTTCTTCACTCTTAGAAAATACTAAGATATCATCCACAAAGACCACCACGAATTTATTAAGGAACTCCCTGAACACCCTACTCATCAAATCCACAAAGTATGCAGGGGCGTTCGTCAACCCAAATGGCATCACCAGCCACTCATAGAAACCATCCGGAGTCCTAAAGGCAGTCTTGTCTATGCTATCCTCAGCCACTCTCAACTGATGAAACCCCGTGGCTAAGTCCAACTGAGAAAATACTGAAGCGCCAACCAACTGATCGAAAAGATCATCAATCCTCGGCAATGGGTGTCTATTCTTCTTTGTGAGCTTGTTGAGTTCTCTATAGTCTACACAAAGTCTGAGGGACCCATCCGCCTTCGTAGCAAAAACTACTGGAGCACCCCACTCCGATATACTTCGTCTTATGAACCCCTTCTCAAGCAACTCCCCTACTTGCTTATGGAGTTCCCTCCTCTCACGAGGAGCCATGTGGCGCACTGGTAAAGATACAGGTTTAGCATTATCCACCAGATATATTCGGAAGTCAATCTCCCACTTCGGAGGTAAGCCCTTCACCTCCTCAAACACATCCGAGTATTCCCTGACCACTCTAACAGATTGCAAATTCTCGACCGAAGCGTCAAGCGATTCAAGATAACTTAGCATAACAGAATCCATGGGATTACAAGAGATCTCGAGAGTGTTACCCAAGCGGGTCATGAGTCTAACAACTCTCCTTTCGCAATCAAGAACAGCACCATCACTGGATAACCAGTCCATGCCCAAAATCAACCCATAGCCCGTGAAGCCCAAAACAAAAGCATCACATCTAAACTCAATGCTAAGTATAGAAATCTTCAAACCCAAACATATCATGGACAAATAAGTGGAGCCCCCAATTGGGTTTGAAACAACCAAGGGATCATCTACCAGACTGGTGTCTAAGTGCAGTGACTCAACTAATGATGATGAGATAAACGAATGCGATGCGCTTGAATCAAACAATGTACGGACAGGATGATCAAATAGAAAAACCAGACTTTCAACGGAGATTGTTCTACCTCTTTCCTGAATCGGTGGAACCGCGAGAGCATGTACTTTCCCCCTAGCCGGACTCGGTGCCATAAGAGCTTGCACCTGTCCTCCTGAGGTAGATCCCGTCCTTTGCCCCATCTTAGGGCAATCCTTCACTAGATGCCCCGCTTCGCCACAGTGGAAGCAGCCAGTCTTCTTCTTCTTGCGACAATCCTTGCTTAGATGGCCAGGTGTCCCAAAATTGAAACACTTCTTCTTGCCCTTGCCACCGTTGCCTTTCCCACCTTTGTTTTGCTGTTGTTGCTGAGGTTTCTTTTGATCTCCCTTCTTCTCAGGTGCCTTATTAGCATTGGGACCCTTCTCCTCTTCATGCATGAGTACCATGTCAACTAGCTTCTCAAAGGTGGCCCCCATAGGGATATGAGTCATAGCCAAACCATGCATCGGTTCATTCAAGCCTTTCCCGAACCTCAAAGCCTTCTTCTCCGGTGTATTCACCATGTCTAGGCCAAACCTTGCCAATTGATTAAACTTGTTGACATATTCCTTCACTGAGAGATTTCCTTGCTTTAGGGCCAAGAATCTTTCCATATACAAGTTTTCCTCCGCCCTTGAGAGAAACTTGGCCACAAATCTTTGCCTAAAATCCGCCCAAGAGTCAACAGGGCGTTCCCCATTAGTGACCTCCCACCAGAATGAGGCCTCTCCCTTCATTAACCAAGCAGCTAACTTGACTTTCTTTCCTTCTTCCATCTCAAAGATATCTATCAACTCTTCCACCTCCTTAAGCCAATCTCTAGCCTCCACAAAAGTTTCAGATCCTTGAAAAGGTTTCCCTCCCATAGCTTTGAATTCCTTGCAAGTCTTAGCAAAAGTATCCATGCGAGGAGGAGGAGGAGGAAGATCGGGTGCTACGGTTGGTGGAGGAACATTTGCTGGACCCGCAGTGGTGGCCCTAGCCTCCATCAATCTCCTATACCATACTGGTATCGTCACACCCTCCGGAAAGTTAAGATCCTCAGCCATGCTGAAATGAAAAAGGAAAGATTCAAAACGGAGAATTCGAAGGATAAAGATATGGCTATTGGGGATTATGCTTTTCTTTCAAAAACTTTTCTCTTAAAAGACATGTTTTTGAAAATATCTCTTCCAAAAATGTTTTTATAAAAATAGTTTTCTAAAAATTTTATCTGTTCCGGTAACCTTTGCTCTGATACCACGTGTAACACCCCACGCCCGCTATGGTCACTCTCTAAGGGAATGCCATAGCATCGGTGGAGTATTTTAGTGAATATAGAACAGAAAAATTACAACAAGACAGATATAAATAGTACTTGAAATTTAAAACATCATCTCATAACAGCGGAAGTAAACATGTCTGGTTACATCATAAAACCACAATAAAAGTCAAGTACAATATTCATCAAAATAAAGAAGTACATAATCCCACTCTCTCATACAATAGCCAGGATAAAAGAAAAGATAACTGGGTAACTGGAGCTTTACATCTATCCAAGCTCCTAAAGACTGGAACAGCAATCCGATCAAGCTCCACTACTACTAGGATCCACCGTAGGACCTGAGGGTTGGGAAAAAAAATAAAAACAACGGGGTCAGACATAAGTCTGAGCGAGTCCTATAACTTTAACAATACAATCATTAAAGTAACCAGAGAATACATAAACTTGACCTACGGTAATGTCTGGGGATGAATGGCTACACTAAGCAGCTTGGTAGACTTAGGATAAACTAAGATAACTGTAAAGACGCATCTACCCACCCAAGGATAATTACTAACTGCACCACACCAGTCATTTCTACTTAAAGGTTGATCCCTCCCAAGGACTTAAAAGAAAGATATAACTAGTAGTTTCATGTACCCCTAGCTGACCACATAGGTGCCGTCTGCCCCTATCTCCACTAGGTGTACCCCACTACTCCCCAAGCGATCGGCTCCCTAACGTAGATACCTGTGCTGGTCCCACAGTGGGGTGTATCACTCCCCTAAAGTGGCAACCCAATACTATCATCGGTGCACGGCTTATACCTACACGATGCAACAACGGCTTATCTACCAGCCCGGGCACACACACACATATGAAACCCGTTGGACTTGCGTTGCCACCGCTAACCCGTTTTGGCCTCTTATAGTCAAGCCCAGTACGCGTGTCCCGTCCTCGACATGGGTCGAGCCCAATAAGATACATATGGGTTACTGGTTGAAATGGGCCCCCACAAGCTACCCACCTAAGCTTGTCCCTTTTTCTAGTGCATCCCACTTAACCCTTTAATCATGTTTAATTACATGTTTCCACTTTGGTTAAGTATTCTAATCGTATTTTCTATTGCCACCCAAGGCAACCACTAGATTTCCACATGCCACCCAAGGCACCCACTTAACCCCTCATGTCCCACTACATGCTAATATGGTTAAGTGTTTCTTAATTAATTAATTAAGATCATGACCTCATAAAGACCTCCCACATTAGACCGTCTTTTATGACTGCTGGATATGCCGGTTGGTTCCAGGCAGACTTCTGTCATCAAAAGGGTCTAACCTCGTGTCTTTACTTTAGTCACGCATTTAATTTATGACTAAGACCTCTCACATTGGGCCAATCATTTGTAGCCGCTGGATGGCCGGTCGGTTCCGGGCAGACTTCCGCTACAAAAGGGTCCAACCTCGTGTCTTAGTTGATTAATTACGCCTAATTAATCACCCCCATAATTAATTATCTCTAATTAATTACACATTTTTCATAACATGGATAGACCTAACTCAATAGGTAAATTCCCATGGGGCAGACCTAACTCAATAGGTAAATTCGCACTTATGTTAATTTATTTTTTTATGGTATGCTTAATCATACCCAATCATACTTTTATTAACATATTTATTAACCCCATCGTTCCCCACGTAAATCGTTCTCCTTCCATGACATAATAAAGGGAAGATCCATCACAAATATCATGGGTTTAACCAAATCTTAGCATATAACTTTGTCATGGGTTAAGAGGATGTCAACTTGCATATATGAGCATATATTAACCCAACTACATTTAACCCAAACTTGCATATTATCATACACATGACTTGCATAACATGTTGAACTTGCATATAAGCATTCTCATAACTTGCATAACATGTTAAACATGCATTTAAGCATACACATAACTTGCATAAGCATTCTCATACTTGCATAAGCATGCATAACTTGCATATCATGTTAAACTTGCATTTAAGCATACACATAACTTGCATAAGCATTCTCATACTTGCATAAGCATGCATAACTTGCATATCATGTTAAACTTGCATTTAAGCATATACATAACTTGCATATGAACTTGCATAACAACCTACACATAACTTACATAACATCATACACATAACTTGCATATGAACTTGCACAACTCACTTGTTAAACATGCATAAACCCACTTATTAAACATGCATAAACCCACTTGTTAAACATGCATAAACCAACTTATTAAACATGCATAAACCCACTTATTAAATATGCATAAACATAGGAAAACATAGAGTAGCATATCATTACAAATGATTCAAACTCACTAATCCGCATTCAAGACCATAAGTCTCATTACACCCAATCTACTTACTTTAGCAATTGATGTTAAAGTGATAGAAACTCACCAAAACCAAGATTAGCAAACTTATGAAGTGGAACTAGTTTCTAAATTTGAAGAAGATGATGATTAGAGGTTGATTAGCTTGCAACTTCCTTCATAAACTAGTGGAGGCTCCTCTTAAGTTTGATTTTGGCGGCATGAGGCCATCATTTCTATTTTTAGTATGAATTAGGGTAGTATTAGGGTGTATTTATAGATTAGGTGAGTGTTTTAGGCCCTTAGATTAACCCTAAATTAGATTAGGACCCTTAGATTTCGGCACCTTCCAGAAACCAGCCCTAAGACCAAGCCCAAACCCCAAACTGGTGCACCCAACCACAGAACTCTCTAGAAACTGTGCAGGTTTCTTGGCTCGGCACGGGCGCACTTCCCAAGTGCGCCAGTGTATTTCTGTACTGGCGCACTTCATAAGTGCGCCAGTGCATTTTTGTACTGGCGCACTTCACAAGTGCGCCAGTGCATTTCTGGCCTGTTTCTGGTTTTTCTGCCTAACTTCGTTCGTCCATATCTCTTTCATACGGTACCCGTTTTACGCAAACTCGGACTCTATTTCGCGTATTTTTCCGAGACGAACGCAATGACGTAGCCCATTTCCCCTAATTCCCATATCTGGGATTAGTTATTCTTTAATTTGTGAATTTTAGCATTAACCGAAAATTCGGGGTGTTACACGGGATATGCCATTGCGTTCACCTCAGAATTCATCTTGAGATAGAGTCCGAGTTTGCGTAAAACGGACTCCGTATGAGGGAGATATGGCCTCCGGAAGTTTCAGAATTCAGTTTAAAATTCAAACAGGCAGAAACAGCTCAGAAAACCAATTCAAATTTCAAAAATCGGATCAGATTGGGCTGGGTGGGAATTTTCCCGCCCAAGGCACCTAGGTCGACTGGGTAGTCGACCTGGGTGGCCCAGGTAGATTGGATAGTCGACCTGGGCCACCCAAGTCGACTAGGTAGTCGACCTGGTAAACCAAGGCCGACTACATAGTCGAACTAGGGGTCGACTGGGTAGTCGACCTGGCCCCTGAGCCAGGTCGAACCCAGCCCCGCGGCTGGCCTAGTCTGTGCTTGCCGAATTTCTGAGTCTTGCCTTGTCACTAGGGCTAGGTGTCAGCTCCTGATTGGTCTCTCCTTCAAACGAACGGCTAATATTAATCCAAGCTCCATCGACGGTTCCAATCAATTCACAAATTCTATAAAAAGGACCTAAGACTCCGCCTAATTCATACAAATAAAAATGAGAATGAGACCGTCATGCTGCTGAAGAAAGACTAGGAGTAGCCGTCAAAATTGAGAGACGATTAGGAGACGATTCGAAAGCTTAAAGCAACGACAATTAAATCAAAACAACGCCTACAACAAAGGATAACATCTCCAAATTCAGAATTCAGAAACCTGAATTGAAGATTCGTCATACGTTGTAAGTAGAGTGCTATTCCGATGTGAATGAATAATTGTGTTTTGATTTGTGTAAAATGAGAAATGGAATTGTACTTAATTTGTGGTGATGATAATTCATAATCGTATGTTGCTATGATTCTAATTGTGAATAAATATGGGATGTTGTGGTATAATGATGTTAGACCTATTGGATATTTGCATGTATATGACTCATATCGAAAGTTAACGACTATATGTTTGTGGTAGTTTATTACAACACCTATTGGATATTTGCAAGTATATGATTCATGTTGGAAGTTAACGACTATATGTTCGTGGTAGTTTATTTCAACAAAGTTGAGATTCATGCAAGTATGTGATTCACTATTATGCCAACATGATTTTAGACCCTTCTATTTATATTTTTATGATCTTGTTTAGTGTAGTTGGATCCATTTGGGTATTGTGATTTATATGAATTTATGTTGAAATAGGAATTATGATTCTAGTGAGAAAAAAAGACATACTTTTGTATTAGTGACAAGAGTAAGCATCTTTGTGGACTTATGTTGACTCTATAAACATGACTAGATTACGTTTGGTGTTATGCCTAATTGAAAATATGTTTTATGCCTATGTTGTTATCAAAATCATGCGATAATATATGTGACACATAATTTAAGTTAGGTTCACAATTTAAATGCAAGTTTACTTGACTAGATTAAAACCATGATTCATGTTTAGGTATGTTTTATGTCATGAGTTTATGCTATCACAATGCAAGTTCACAAGTGCCTAATTTATGCTAATTAGTTCGCTATGTTGCAAGTTCATGCGTTCACACACCCCTTTTGATGTTACTTAGAATATAAATACACCATGTTCTAGGCCTCCCCTTTTTCATGTGGCTAAGTTGGGTTTAAATGTTAAACCCAACATATGTTATATTATAGCAAACGTATAAAACGGGGGTAATGACGTTGGGTTAAAAACATAAAACATATGTGTTGGCATGTCTGACGCATGCCAATGACCTTGAGAACATTTAAGGGGTATAAATTAATTTTACCCAATAAAGATGAATTTGAATAATGGGCTGCAAATATTTACATATAAAAAGAAAAGAGACAAAATATGTAACTTAGAAAATACGATGTGTTTAACCCGAGGTTGGATTGAGTTGTGACATAAACCTGCCCGGAACCGCCCGGCTGTCCAGTAGTACAACAATACCTATCCAATGTGGGTGGTTAAACATTGAGCCCAATAACGACCCGAGGTTAGACTGAGTTGTGACGTAAGACTGCCCGGAACCAACCGGCAACAGGCAGTCACAACAATACCTGTCTAATGTGAGAGGTCGAGGCTTTAATAAGACAATTAAGGATGAGTCAGGACTGATAGGATTAAGTAAATTAAATTAATACTTAATCAAATTGAACATGCTAAACTATACAGACTGATTGGGGGTTAGGTTTACAAAACACTTAACCAACTTAGCATGTTGGCTAGAAATAGAAAACCTAGTACCGGGGGACCCTTTTCAGCAGTAACCCTACAAGGTGTATCAGGATACCCTGAACTAGGCAGGGTGGGGCACGATTACTGGGCTGACTGTAAGAGGTCATATCGACGACGATGGTGCAGCAGTGTAGGTTCTAACGGGGTGCGGGCGTGTAAACACTACGGCGCAGAAAAATTAGGCACCGGGCACCAGTAGTATACCTGTGCATTCTAGAAATTGTGTCGGGCCGCCACCATGGAACTTGATACACCCCATGGTGGGACCAGCATAGGTAACTACAACATCGGGGGCCGTAAGACACATGTAACTATGCGAGTAGGAGCCGATCATTAGAAATGGATCACTTCACCCTGATTTTGGCATGGAGCCGTGATACACCCCATGCTTGGATCTCTTTCATTTTGGACTATGGCTTTGGACATCAATTATGGGACTTGTGCAGTTTACTTATGTTTTTATGCTTCTTTAAATAATGAAATCAAGACAGTTATGAAAATGTAATGTTTTTGGGATTATTGTAAGACAATTATGGCATGGTTTGTGTAACACGTATTTTGAAGAAATAAAAGTTGCTGTTGTTTTCCGTTGTTCAAAAATATGTTTATTTATATCTGTCTTGTGTATCTGTGACTTATACTTATAAACCTCCTCCAAAATTAGGGCATTCCCTTTGAGAGTGACCCTAACGGAGGTGGGGTGTTTCAATATATATATATATATATATATATATATGTATGTATGTATGTATGTATGTATGTATGTATGTATGTATGTATGTATGCATGTATACACACACACACTCTCAAACTCAATCTAGGGTATTATTAAACCAGATTACTCAATATAGGTGGCATTACTCAACAGAGCCAAGGTTATTACTAGACCTTATGCTCTGATACCACTGTAATTGGCCTACGAAGAATTTCAACGCTTAAATTTCGATAACAATACATAATCCCATATTACTTGCCAAACACCAAGTATCGAACATATTAGATAGATAATAGAAAGAAATTAGAGGGTGAGAAAAGAAAGAAAGAAATATTAGAATACAAGAAGAAGACAACAACAAAGAATCAGAGTCTCACATCGTAGCGGAATAAAATATAATATAGAAATAAACATTATAAAGAACTTGTATAAATTACTTACATTCATCAGAGTATAGTAGATAATCAATACATCTGGACAGTTATAATGACATGTCCTCATATGCAATACACAACGGAATAAATACTAATACATCTAGACTCCTCCAGCATGCCTTCTGAAATTCAGAGCAACTTAACCTGTACCTGTTAAACTCAGTGTGACCCGAGCATTGCAAACGCCACAGATCATTGTAGTGAACCAGCGTGAGTAAACTCACTGAACTTATAAGTTATTATCCAATAGATTTTAAAGTTAAAAAAACCCTCTCGAAATAAAAGGATAATCGTAAGACTAGTCCACACATAAACACAGGCGATTTTTACCTTAAGATAACCCAAAATATTTTTGATATCCAAAATCCGGTGATATTATTATAATGTCTATCAAACACAAATAAATAATCATCTAGCAGAATGCTTGCATCTCACGCTTTACATACATATTGTATATAATCAAAAACCACATGGCGCTTATTAGAAAATAGATTCCAACTATGACAAGGTATGGGACCACCTTCCGAAAGTGTACCTCTATAGAGCAATACACTAGGGTTCAACAAGAACATCTTGCAACCCGGCCACACATGATCGACCGCTCATTATCACTTGAGTGTATCGAATATAGTGTCACCCTACGGCTTTTTATCGCGACCACCATACTTCCCAGGAGATACAAAAACTAAAGAAGAACAAATATGTATTTTCTCTAGATGGTAACTATACTCCCTAATGGGAATGACCCACATAGCCATTCTACCTGCCCGATTTTTGTCAATTCATAGTTGATGAGGCTTGAGGTCACGATTACCTTTCAGAGAACATCTCATAACTTTGAATGTCACATCACAAGATCCGTCAAATCACTGATTGACGTCTATAAATACACTCTGGGTGTTAAGCTAAACGAAGTTTCCTTCTCCCCCACCAAACTTGGTATATTTGTAAAAATCATCGTATGTGACCCTTAGGAAATACTCTGTCAAACGTTCGTCCATACAAATCATCTAGGAACATGATGAACCAAAGGCACCCTCCTACTGCATCTTATATAGGAATCACTCTAAGGATCAGTAGTGAGAAATCCTTGCAATACCATAGATTTCAACCACGACTGAATCACAGTTTATCTCTTGGGAGCTACCCAGAGATTATAAATAATTCTTCTGTTTTATGAAGATCTATGGGTCTTCAAATGCTCCATCTCGACCATCTTCAGATATCTTCCACATTTATGCATTTGCGGGTTGGAATGGTTTTCGAATATCCCGGTCTTTCTGTCCAACAACTGATAATAGGACAAATTTCGATAATTGGTTATTTAACTATCAAATAAACATCCATGCAACCATGAAAATAAAACGAACTCACTCGCTCGGTACATAGCATCATTTCGGCCTCTTTTATTACAAATAATTTACAATGGTTAATTAAATATTCCAATATTTAGAAAACAACATTTCACTTCGTATTTTAATACACGAGTATCCTTAAAACCCTTTCATCTTATATACTTAGATAATATCTCAAATATCATCTCCAAATCGATATATTCAATTAAATTTCATAATCATATCAAATATTCCACTTAAACGTATCATTTGCAAAACATTTTCTATAAGCATTATTCATTTTCAAAAACTCGCAACAAAGTTGCCTTCTATTGAAATATAATGTTATTAACCAAATCAGTTCACTTAACTTTCACAACAAGGTTATGAATTTCATCTCCAATATCATTACCCTTTTCTTAGAACATTTATTTATATCCAATAGATTCTTCCCTTAACTTATTCTCTTATCCTAAATCGGTCAATCATTTAACTCATATTTATCAATCTATTTCATTATAGAAAATCCAATTTTAAAACCCCTTTTTAAAATGATTCAATTTATAAATGCCTTTACCATTATACTTTTGCAAAGGAAAACCATACTATTTTTAACATCTTCTACCACTAAAAACTAATACCATCTCTTGATAATAGTGAAATCGTTTGAGTTGGGGTATTATATTTACCTCTCAGAACTTGATCGACAACGTTCTTATCTTGAGATAGATACGAGTTTGCAACTCTAAAACCCATACTAATTCTAGATTATCCTCTTAAATGAATCTTGACTAAAAAGATAGTCATTTTAATTATTATTAATTAAAATAATAGTTAACTTCAACCTTAACTAATAAAAGTGGTTTATTACACTATTAACTCAACACAAGTAAATTAATCTCTTTAAATAATAATCAAAATAGTAATTATCACCCTTTACACAATGTTAATGAAAGATTAATTAATTTTGTTAACATATTGATAATCATCTTTAAACATCCTTAATTAAAAGGTTAATGAATTTTTAAGAAATCTTATTTCATTAAAAATTTGTTTATAAAAGTTACATTTATAAATTTAATCAAAAACAAATTAGCCCAATGACTAATCTCAAATTAGATAGTTGACATAGTCAACTTGAAAACATCAGCAAAATGGTTAATTGATTTCCACTAATATTTTTCTATTAAATTAATTAACATCTTAATTAATTTAATATATCACTTAGTTGTTTCATAAAAACAATTTATTCCAAATTATTAACCCATTAGTTAATTTTCAAATTTACTTGCTTAAACAAAAGAAATTGCCATATAAATTATTTAATAATATTTATAAACCAATTATAATCATTTATAAAACTTTAATTTATATATATGAAATATAATTAAAAACCTTAATTCAATTATAAAATAAATTTTATAACTTAAACTACGTCGATTTGCCTGCTAGCAATCAACATCTCAAAAAATATTCATTTGAAAACATTTCAGACTCAATTTAAAAATGATTCATTAATTCCTTATTTTATTGTTGGCATTAAAGGGGAAACTACTGCTAAAATACCAAACTGTGAAATAAGCGTTTATTTCATCCAATTTCACATTCAACCAAACATATCCAACATAGATGATAAACATTATTAATATAAGTGAGGAATCATATTGGATCCCTCCAACCTGTTTTCCCTGCATCCAGATTGGTTACCTTAAATAAAATCATTCATTCAATATGATAGTATATTTATTATTGTTCACCTCGAGAAACGAAAACAAATAATTCAACTAATAATTTCAATAATCAACCAATAACAGTAATCCAAGCATCCAACTATTCATTTTATATGTTTATATTATTAGAAACGTGACAAACAAGGTTAGGTACCTCAATTTGTTATTCGTTAAAAACAATGATTGAGTTTCAATTAAATTAAACGAACATTTAATTTAATCATTTCAATCAATATATAATATATGTTCAGTAATCATCCAATAACAAACAACCATAGCATACAAATATTAAACCCGACTTATATAAAGTATAACTGAGACAAACTGAGTGAGTTATACTCACATTGATTCCATTTGTCATGTAAGTGGTTTGATTTCAGTTAAATTAAACAAATGTTTAATTTAACAAAAAATCCTAGCTATTTCCAACTTTGTCCAAATCAGTTCCAAAATATAGGGTTCGTCCATACGGTCCTGGCTTAATTTGTTCGGTACAATTCTGTTGCCACATGCATAAGTTATAAATATTAGAGTTATACGGTTTTAAATTAAATAAAGTATTCCTTAATTAAAAATTGATTAAGACTAATTATGTTGTTTAGTCAATTAATTAGGCCGACAATCCTTTAGTCCATCGTTCGTTACTTCTTTCCTCCCTGTATTCGTTCTTCTCATTTATCAAGTACTACACGAGCTCGACTTCGACTTCTGATCGCTGCACAAAATTCCAATCTTTGGAGGTTTATTCCAGACTAGCACCGCCTATGCCATGACCTCGCCGTCCATCGTCCCAAGCCTTGTCCAGCTCGGCATTCCCATGCGCTACTAAGTCTTCTTCAAACACCGGCTGTTTCGAGCCTCGATCTAGCCACCTTGCTATGAGAAAACAGATCAACACCGTTGGATTTACAGACCTTGTTGTGCTCTTCTATTGTGTAGAAGGAAGAATTCAGATTCGATTCATGGATTTTGTGATAATCAAGGGAGAATTTGAGAAACAATCGGTTGTTCATATGTTTTAGTGGCGGCGTGTATTGCATTGACAAGGCAACACATGTTGACGCGAGAAGGGTTTCGATAGGGGGGTTATATATATGAGTTTTTAATATTATTTTAATATTTATGAAACTTATGCCCTAAGTTTCGCCCGAAAAACTACCTCATATGACCTTCGATTGGAAAGAAAATTGAAATCCTAACATATTTGAATATTTCGGACATAATGGAATAGGTTTTGTCAAATTTCGAGGTCGTTTTCAAAAGTTCCTTTATAATTGCACAATGTAAATCGATACGCGTTTAAATTGTGTACGATTACAAAATAAATCCAAAAATCTTGAAACTTGAAATCTTACGATAACTAATCACTATGGAAATAATAAAATTAGTTTCGTTCAAAACTGAGGTCATTTAAAAATTGGTTATTCTTAAGTTTCAAATTAAATCAATAAAACGATTAAATAAAAATTTAGGCGTTTACCCTTTCGACGATCAAACGGTAAATTCGACGTATACGAAAATCAAAATCCTATAATAACATAATGATATGGATCCAATGGCATAAGTTTCATCGTATTCCGAGACTGTCCACCTGGAATGATATTTTGCGCACAAACAACGTATTTTGGACACCAAAATACGTAATCTCCAAAAAAACGAATTTTGCATATCCTGACTCTAAGCAACAATGCCGCGATAGTTAACTCAAGTTACATATGATAGTTAGCTCAAGTTATACACAAATTCCTTCTAATCAAGTTAAATTCACTTGATTAATCGCTACGTGAAACAGCTATGCATTTATGGCTACCGAAGTCACATACGATATCAGATTGCCACAAAATTTATTTTCATAAAATAATTTAACATCACGGATCCAATGAAACTGATTTCATTAAAAACAATGACTGTTTCAAAATTGGCTATTTTTAACTTGGTTAAATTAATATAAAATTCACATTTTTGCCAAATCAATATTAAACTAATTATTTTAAAACTCTATTCACTTCCATAATATTATAACATCATATATAACTATTCAGAAATCATTTTGATTAAATCCCATGTTATAACGATATTAAATTTATTAAAAATCTTTTATTTAAATGAAAAGTTATAATTTATAAACGATTCCATAGAGACTATTTGAAAATTTGCTTTGGACATAACTCAAAATCTATAAAATAAAATCCTAATTTTTCTCCTTCATTAGAAAATTATAATCAAATAGATTCATATTATTCTTTTCTCAAAGAATTCCGACTTAAAATGGATTATTTATATTCAATTGAAGTTCGAAACATAATATTATGAACTACCGCGATGTTACGAGCTTGTTTATTGTTAAATACAAGTTATACGTTCAAACTCATTTTAATTATTAATAAATTAAAATCCTTTTACATTCCCAAATCAACATTTAAAACCATTTTTAAATGGCGAAGCATCCGAAGCATAACTGCACACTCACACGTTCTTTGCCGAGAGATAGAAGCATTCGGTGGATTCAGTCTAAATTCCGGTAATTGGGGAGGGCTATATCTCCTAAGCCTCCAAATTTATCTATTAAAAATTTGAGTCCTTACAAAGGTGTTTGAAGTAATGAAGAGTTTGGTTGAACCTTATAATATCTTGTTAAAGATCCCATGGCAATTATACTTGAAGCTCATCAACCACTGACCTCAACTGAATCATAAAAATCCACAAATACAAGGTAATTTGAAATGTTGGAAATATGAAACACTTACTTATAAGTGTTTGCACAACAAATATGTCGGCATCTATATTATTGTATGCTGATATATAACAAATTTCCAGATTTTCAAATTTAAAATGAGAAGTTATTTTCCTCCATCCTTTCACCAAAAGACACAACCCTTCAACAACTATTTAAAGGCTCATGGAAACGAATTTTATCATCATCTTTTCGCACTTTCTTTTGCTCCTTCTCCATATATTCTCTATACAAATCCATTGAATACTATTCAATTATTCTTTCAAATCCACTCTCATGTACTCAATTCTTTATTTATTTGCAAGCCATACAATATCAAAGAGTTGTACTTGAATTCACATCATTCTCTCTTTGAATTTATCCTATTTCCTCAGATAATTCAAAGATATATTGCTATTGGAGGTCTATAGGATTATTGTATTAAATCTGCAATAATCTATATTGAAGATTCGATTACCTGCCATTGTTTGTTACTGTTGATAAGGAGGTGCATCTTGTGGCCTGGAAAAAACAAGATTGTAAAGGTGTTCTTGCCACCCGTGGAAAGCAAGCATTATAGTGAAATTTTGCACGGTGAAGTGCAGAACTGGATGTAGGATTGGTTAATATGAACTAGTATAAAAATCCTGGTGTCTTTTACTTTTTTACATTTCATTTTATTACTTATTTGTTCTTTGATTACTTATTTCTGTTTTCAATTTGATTATATTCATAAGTAAATATTTATTACGCATTTCACCACTTCTAGTGTCTTAATAGCCTTAAGTTTCATTCAACACTATGTTGTAGACAACCCGGTACCCAATATTTGGTATAAGGTCACTGGTTTTCAAAAATAATCAACTAGTTTTTGAAAATTATAAATGGCTGGTGAAACTAGTAACACTTTTATTAATAATTTTATAGAAGGGAAATCTACCACCAGACCCCCTCTATTTGATGGTAGTAATTATGCTTGTTAGGCTTAGAGGATGAAATTTTATTTGCAACCTAATGGTTTAGATATTTGGAACATTGCCAAATTAGAATACATAAAGCCTCAAATTGAATATTCAAAATGAACACTAGACAAAAAGACACAAACATTTAATAATTTTAAGGCTATAAACATTTAGTTTTTCTTTTAGATAGAAATGAGTTTAGTCGAATGTCTATTTACAATTCTACGTATGAAATTTGGAGAACACTGCAAGTCACACATGAAGGCACCAGTAAAGTAAAAAAGACAAAGTTATCAATGTTAACTCACCAGTTTAATTGTTTCAAATGAAACCAAATGAGTCTATTTCTGATATGTATTCTATATTTCAAGACATTTAACATGCCTTAATATGATTAAGAATGAAAATTAGTGAAGATGACCAAGTCAGAAAGATCTTAAATTCACTTCCTAGTGAATGGGATCAGAAGACTATGTAACACCCCGTGATTTTAAATATTAAAATTTACAAATTAAAGAATACTCCATTTCAAATGTGATAATTAAGGGAAACGGGTTATGCCATTGCGTTCGTCTCAAAATTCTACTTGGAATGGAGTCCAAGTTTTCGAAAATCGGACTTTGTATGAAGAAATTATGGCCCTCAGAACTTTCAGAAATTTATATAAAACAATTCAGAAAATTAAATACCAAGGCAGGTCGACCTGGGAGTCGACCTCCCTATACAGGTCGACCAGGGGGTCGACCTGGGTGTCGACCTACCCCCCAATAATATATATTAATGTGATAAGCAGATAGGGTTAAGACAAACTTAACCAATAATAAACATTGATCTGATAGGGTTAAGACAAACTTGACCAATAATATATATTGATCTGATAAGTGGATAGAGTTAAGACCAACTTAACCAATAAGATATAAGTGGATGGGGTTAAGACCAACTTAACCAATAATATATTGATCTGATAAGCGGATAGGGTTAAGACAAGCTTAACCAATAACACATGTTGATTTGTTAAGTGGGTAACATGGGTGACATGTGGGATATAATTATAAACACTTAACCAAATTGAAACATGTAAGAAGACATGAATAAGAAGGGGTTAAGTGGGAAATTCTAGTGGGGATCAAGCATAGGTGGAAAGCTTGTGTCAAGTATGGAGGACCCTTTTCAAACCAGTAACCCATTAAGTATCTTTGTGAGCTCGAGTTAGATCGAGGACGGGACACGCTTACTGAGTTTGATTGTAAGATGTCAAAACGGGTTAACGGTGGCAACGCAAGTCCAACAGGGTCATGTGCATGCGTGGGCCGGTGCTGGTAGGTAAGACGTTGTTGCATTGTGTAGATATAAGTCATGCATGTTTAGTGGTATCGGGTTGCTACTTTGGGAAGTGGTACACCCCACTATGGGACCAGCACGGGTATCTACGAGTTAGGGAGCCGATCGAATGGGGAAGGTAGTGGGTACAAATAATGGAGATAGGAGCAGGCGGCACCTATGACAGCAGCTAGAAGTACAAGGAACTACCATATTATGAATAAATGTTGTAATTAGGCTGGGGAGGGTAGTGGGTGCAACTAGTGGAGATGGGAGCAGGCGACACCTATGATAGCAGCTAGGAGTACACGAAGCTACCATTACTATAATTATCATTATTTTGATTAGTAAGAGGGATCAACTTTCAGTATGGGACTATTAATGGTGCGTTGTAATTAGCATTGGTGCAGTATAGTAATTATCCTATGGTGATTAGGAGCGAGATTAATGCCAGAATATTCCTCTTGTTTATTGTATCTTGCCCACTTGTTTCACAGTCATTCCTTGTTTTACTAGTTTATGCCTTATCGTAATTACTTTAATAATTATATTGTTAAAGTTATGGTACTCGCCAGACTTCATGTCTGAACCCCTTGTTTTCGCCTATTTTCTTCCTTCCCCCCCCCCCGGTTCTCAGTGTGGGACTAGTACTAGCGGAGCTTGATTTGGATCTCTTTCTCTCTCTTTTGGAAGTGCTTGGATTGCTGAAAGTAAAGTTCAACTCATCTCTTTTATGGCTACTTATGTTGGGTTATGCTTTTTACTTCATGTACTCAGAAAACAATTTGTCAAGATGGTTACTAAGTGTATTTGGTATTACTGCTGGTTTATGAAGTTGTTGTAACCAAACTATTTCTCCGCAATAATAAAAGTTTTTTTGAATTTTTCAAGTACCAATATATGTATCAGTCTTGTTATATTCTGTTCAATACACTAATAATACTCCGTGGAAGTTAATGCATTCCCTTTGAGAGTGACATTAATGGACGTGGGGTCTTACAGACTCTATCAATCAAAGAAGCCAATGATATTAGTACTATGGCAACAGAAGAATTAATTGGTAATCTAATGTCCTATGGAGTAAAGTTGCAGGTTAGAAAAGAGAATTAGGAAAATGAGAAGAAATCACCGGCACTTAATGTTATGATCGACAATGATGAACTAGATGGTGACACTATTGATGATGATATCGAGTTTATTACCAAGAAAATCAAGAAATTCTTAAAGTATTGGATAATGAAGAAACTTCGAAAAACTAACAATAATAATTCCATAAATGGAACCGTTGTTAAATGTTTCGAATGTGATAAACCCGTTCATTTAAAAAGAGAGTGTCCCAACTTAAGAAAACCAAAGCACATTTCAAATACTTTCTACAAGGAGAGGAAGCACACATTCAATGCAACATGGGATGATTCATCATCAAGTGATAGTGATTCAGAAATAGAAAAGATCAATGTATGCTTTATGGCAATGGATGACCAGGTATTGAATTTTAATAAAGAGATTACTAATGTTTTGAATGATATACATCAGGGATATGAAATACATAGGGAAAACTACAACAATAGTTTGGAAGAAATAGATGAATTTAAAATATCTAAAGAAAAACAATGTCTTGAAGATGAAATTGAAAGATTTAATGGTCATAAAAATGGAAAGAATTAACATTTAGAAGTTTTGAAAAACTAATAAGTGAAAATGAGACCTTAAAATCAGAAAATCTTTCAATGAAGTGATATGTCTCTAAACTGAATGACAAAATAACATCTCTAGACAATGTTATTCTTAATAGTAGTAAGGATTTTGATAAAATGGAAACTGATATCGATAAATTTAATAATAAGAAGGATAATCAAGAAAAATTATTATTTGCATCTAAACACACTAAAAATAAACATGGAGTTGGATACCATGTTTGTTAAGGCTACCATGTTCAAACCTAAACCTAGGAAATTGAATTTAAATAGGTTCATTAAATTATGGGTTCCAAAAAGCTTAGATAATTTTGAAAAAGAAAATTATATTGATAATTTAGTTAATAAGGTTCATTCATCTAATGATTATATTTTGAAAGGGAATTCAAACTTTTTATGGGTTTAGCATCCCAAAACTTAACCCCATGGATCCAAAAACTAAAAGGGTACTAGTGTGCATATTTATAACCAAATAGCAGATGCTCAAAGCATATAACGAGAAATTTATTAAACCTTGGATAAATATGAAAAGGATTTTTTATTGGGTCCACTTGGCACAGGTCCTTATCAAGTTTCAAAATTAGGCTCACATCCGGTCATAAACTTATTATAAATTTAGTCCCTAATTTTCAAAATTAGATCAAAAAATAAATAAAAAAATTAAAATAAATACGAAAATTAATATTAAAATAAATTAAGCATTTGAAAGAAAATTCAATCAAAAAAACTTAAAAAAAACACGACAAAAACAAGAAAACAACAAAAACAGCGAAAAGTGCAGTTAAATGCATAATATTATGCACATATTTGAATTTTATTCATACATATGTGCATGTATTCCAGTTTTTGCATCTGTGATGATTTACTTGCATATTTTAGTGCAATTATTGCATAATTCTAACATAGAAATGTGCAATAATTCATAACAGTGCAACTCAATTCATTTTTATTTGTATTCAAGTGTGCAAGTAAAACAGAAAACATGCACACATGTGTGCAACATATCTGCAGGCAAAATGTTAGTTGAATTTCCTTTATGCAATAGTTGCATACATGTATGCAACTTTTTTTTTAAATTGGCTTGAATTTCTAGGATTATTTCTAGATTTTAGAATTTTTTTTCTTTACTCAGCGTCGCATTTTTTCTGGCACAAAATGAAGGAGGCGGAAGGTAAAAACTGGGATCGGGATTGAAGACAAAACATAGCAGGGACGTGGCGTGTATTTTGATGAGTTTTAGGGGCCTGAGGCTTATTTTCACTAAAGTCGGTAACTCTAAAACTCGTCTGAATTATTTAGATTATTTTTGTTAATGTCAAAAAATGAACACTAACACCCAAAGAGGTGTGTGCACACCTTCGAGTTGTTTAGATCTAGATTAGGGGCAACCACAAACAAAAATAAGAAAAGGAGAGAGCATTTATAGTGGTTCGGCCTCAGTTTTGGCCTATGCCCACTTTAATGGAGGATTTCGTTATCATCTCGATTACAAGGTACACATTTTCTATCATTTCATACATCTTTTCTCTGAATACTACAAATCTCTCTTCTCTTTCTATGATCTCTTTGATTCACCATGGAAATACTAAGATCTCTCTAGTTGCGGAGATTATTGAAGTAGATCTTCGATAATCGTGCACTTTGATGATCTTTGATGATTTCTCGATGATGGAATGGTGGATCGGAGTTTGAAATATCTTTAATGGAGTTTAAGTTGCTTTAAGAAGTTGGGATTGAAAATGGCAGCAGTTCGTTATTGGAGAATTCCGTCCCTCTCATGTAGGAATGAACGGGGGTATTTATAGGAGTGGCGGTGGAGTGATTTTGTAACGACCCGGTTTTTAAGCGACTTTGGTTATCGACATAAACTCAATGACGACTAACCAAACATCAAAAAATATTGGAAAGTTAATAGAAAGAAGTTAGAGGGTGAGAATAGATAAGGTGGAAACTTATAGAGTAGAAGAAGAAGAAGAAGATCATCATCAGAGTAACACGAATCTCACAACGGAACAAACAACATATAATAGATAACATATCCTTGAAATAAAATCAGTATATGTATACAATAACATTATCAGAGTACAACAATTACAACTCAGTGAAAATAACTATAGCTATATAATCCTGAAGCCTCCTACTCCAAGCTCTTCTGGTATATCTGTAAAATCCTGACTACTTGATGGCCCATACAAAATTGGGCACCCAATAGTTTAGGGAATCAAAACAAAATAAACTCCGGGTCGGTCATGGGACTGGTATGAGTAAAACAGTTTAAAACAGTTTGAACAAGTAAACGATATCTCATAAGACCACGCCGTATAACGGAACGGGTTTTTCCCTTATGAGAATCCAAAATATCTTTATATCAAAAACCTTTTGATATTATAATAATGTCTATCAACCATAATATAATAATCACCTAGCAGAAACGCTTTCATCTCACGTTCTACATATATAGTATACAATCAAAACCGCAAGCACGTATTGGGTAATGGATTTCCAACTATGACAAGGTATGGAACCACCTGCCGCTGGTGTATCTCTAAAGGAGAATACACCGAGTTCAACAAGAACATCTTGCAACTCAGTCACACATGACCGACCACTCATTTCGCTTGAGTGTATCAAATGTGTATCACCAACGGTTGGGATCAGCAACCGTTTCCCGAATGGGACAGCATCGACGATAGATTTTTAGAAGTAAATGAAACTCTAGATCAGGTGATTATACACCCTAATAGGTGCGACCTACATAGCCATGCTATCTGCCCGATTTTTGTCATTTCCCGGTTGTTGAGGCCAGAGGCTACGATTTCTTTCCATTCATTGATAACACGATCACATTGAATGCAACATTATCAGATCCGTTAATCACTAATTGATCTGCACAAATATTCTGGATATTATGCTAAGGGAATAAATCCGTTGCCACCATATATATTTATACAGACCAACATATTCGGTCATTGGAAATACTCTATCAGACACTCGTCCATATACGTTCGTTCTGGGACGGAACGAAACCGAAGGCACTATTCAGTACATCCATCCTAGGCAATCTCTAACTAGGACTTATACAACAGCCCTTGCACTTTACTCCGTCTTCAATATATTTAGCATACTTGGTATGCAACGCTTATGCCAATACGGAGTGGTTCTTTGGATAATAATCCAACCGGTCTCTCCATATTAACAACGTTAAAATGGTCAGAACTTTGATAGTCGGTGATTTAACTATCAAATGAAAAATGTCCGTGTACACACAACGATCTTATTTCCAAATGGAATTATCGATCCAATCATCAAACAATTATATATATATATATATCCTCATTTTCTATGTTTAGAAAATATATGTTATTAACACTGGAAAACATTTCCATGGCTTAATTACGTATCCCTATTCTTCCACATCTATCAGACTTTAACTATAAACTAACAAGAGAACAACTTCCTAAGTATAAACCCCGAAGGCCGAAACTAGCATCAGATCGATACTCAAGAAACCATTTAACTTATTAATCTCTAGTCAGGTTCTAATTTTTGTTTAACTCCATTTTGATTAACTATGTTCGATTAACTCCTTTCAATTAATTAAATTCGATTAACTCCTTTTCATTAACTCTATTTATTTTCCCAATAAATATTCCTTTATTCTATTTATTTTCTAAATAAATATTATTTTATTCTATTTATTTTCTAAATAAATATTCCTTTATTATATTCCTATTTATTTCTAAATAATTCCCCTTTTATCTTCTATTTATTTCTAAATAAATAAATTCTTTTTCAATTCTATTTGTAAGTGGTTTACAAATATTTCTCTTTCGATTTCATTTGTTTAACAAATATATTTTTTTTAACTCTTTTGATTTTATAATTTATTTCCTTTTATAAAATCCTTTTCCTTTTCTATATAAAATCCATTGATTTTATATAAATAAATTATTTTCAAAATGTACTTTGAAAATCCCCTTTTTCTATATCCCAGTATGTCTTACGGTATTTACAATACCTACTAACGGTGAATGATATCATTCAACGCACATAATCCACAACAAATTTTATTTCACATCATATATTACAATATATGAACATAACAGTATTATAAATATTGAGGAGTCCAGTTGGACGCCTCCAACCTGTTTCCCTGCATCACAGTTGTTACACAATATAAATAACATCGATTTCATTTCGATATGAAGTATTCTGATAAACAGAATCAATATTTGATTAATGATTTATATATATATATATATCGTTATCTATAATTTCAACCAATACATACGCAATTCAACCAAACAATTAACACACATCAATCAACAGATAATTATCAGTTCTAAACATACGTTAGAAAAATATAACTGTTCAGAGTTGGTGAGTTTTACTCACGTTGGACGATCATCGTTAATAATGATAACCATCGCTTGATTCAGACGGACAATTTATTTTTCTATAAATTTGTAACGAGCTTCGATGGACTTCCAGTCAGTTTCGTTGGGTAGTGTCCGTCCATACGATCCCATCGGATCTTGTTTCGTCCAATTTTGATAATGTATGATAGAGTTATTGAATTTACAAAACTATACACTAATTTAGATTAAAATAAAACTTAATTAATTTCAAGTGGGCTTTACCACTTTCAAATTCGGCCCACCCCATCAATTAAAACCCGTCCGCAATTTTGCTTTCTTCCCCAAATCAAATTACCGTGACCTTCTTCTTCCCATTATACCATTTCCACTAATTTGATCCTCCCAATCCACCATCATTTCTCCATTACAAATCCAATAGAAAGCATCACCATTCACCTCTTCAAAATCCCATTCCGCCTATACCACAAAGACCAGACTCGACGTATAGAAGACAATCGCGTCGCCCCTCCTGCTGCTGAGCTCGAGCAGGCAGCTGCGATCCAAAAATGAATGGAGATCCTTCAAACTTTGCAAGAAGAAGCTAAAACACATGCTGAATCCAAATACGTATCTCATTTCATAAATCAACGCTTCAAAAACCCGCATCACCTAAACCTAGGTCAGCGCTGTAAGAAAAACATCGAACTCAAAGATGTTCGAACCACTTAAAACCAATATAGAACGGAAGGGATCCACTCAACGAACTAAGATAAATTTGTTTTACGATTTTCAGGATTTTATTTGATTTCTTTTGGATTTTAAGAAGATCGAAAATATTTTCCTAAGTAAAAAGGTTACGGCGGAAATCTATTTGACCTTAGAATGAGAAATTTAGGTTTAGGAATTTTGTTAAAGATTATTTATAGGAAAAAAAATATTATTTTTATATTCATTATTTTATTTGTTTTAAAGTGACCGCTATTTGTATCCGTTCTCTAAAATTCCTGTGATCACATATGATACTCAAAAATCACGAAACTGGGCATGCATCTACAGTTCGACATTGCAGACCCAATGAAACTGGTTTCGTCGAATTCTGAATCCGTTTGCTCACACAGCGTATTTTTAATGGTCAATTTATCGATTGTATTTCACATTAAAATCTCGTACGGTCACATACTGACTTCAAAAATCTCGAAAATTAAAATTTTGCAATAATTTAATATTGCGGATCCAACAAAATTAGTTTCGTCGAATTCTGAGGTCGTTTGCAAAACTGACTATTTTTAAAGTCCTAAATAACCGTTTTAAATATATAAATATGTTTAAAACAATTAAATTAAATATTTAAAAATGAAATATTATCGTATATATTCACACTAAAATACCATACAGCTCCACTGGGATTTTACAACTCGATATTCAAATCCCGGTTGAATCGATATTCAAATTTATATTGAAATTCCTTATATATATCATTATAAATTATAAAGGAATTCCATAGTGACTTTTCAAAAATTTGATTTGGACATAAATCAAAATCTACGCAATGAAATCCCAATTTTTCTCTTCCACTAGAAAAATATACTTCACCAGCTCCATACGTTTCTTGTTTCACAGAAATCCGATTTAAAACGGACCCTGTACATTCAGTTGAAGTTCAAATCGCCAAATAGCGAACTATCACATCATTACGCGCTCGTTTATAATTATATTATAAACTATACGTTATAGCGTCATCGACTCAATATATTCGTTATTATATTTCGAATCGAAACTCAACCAAATCTCGTATACTGTTCAATTCACACATTATTGTGAATTCTACTATTTCATACTATTTCGACATTTAAAATTTATTATTCATTATAAATATACATTAAATATTCAATATTATTTAATTCTGGTTCTCGATATCGCTAAATCGATATTTAATAATTAAATAAATGAATTATTCGATAGTAAAAAACGCGGGTCATTACAATCTTTCCCTCTTAAAATAATTTCGTCCTCGAAATTGCTAAGGTAGGAAACAAACTCCACCAACTGGGTTAAAATTATTTGTTTACTTCTTACATCAATTTTATCTGAACCACATAAATTCAAATTAAAATATTAATTAATTCTTATGAACGAAAATTTTCAAAAATCCTGAAAATTTTCTAACGCCTTAACTTTTCGAGAAATTTCGCTAGCACCTCCTTTGTACTGGTCAATAGTTCAAACTCCAACTCGCCTCTCTGGGCCATCTCCAACCCAAAAGAAAATCAAACAGCCAAGCGGCTTGCCAATTCAGCTCATAAAAATCTCATACCATATGAAATATAAACTTGTACCTTTTTGTCGGGCATATCAACTATTTCCCCCATTTGATCCCATTCCATATCTGCTCAACATATATTCAATCATTACAATTGATTTCCACTCAATTCCAGTCAATCAAATCTCAACACAATTATTCGCTTATACCAAAGTCGAATTCTATTTCAAACTCAAGTTCCATTCTCGATTCCAAATTCTCAACCGACCCAATATACTTAACTTCGTTAAGTTCCATCCACATATTCCATTAACTGGTTAATTTCTCTAATCAGTTATCTTTATCACGTAATTAAATTCTGATTTTTATTTCAAAAACCAACTCAACTCACATGGGCCAATTTTTATTCAAGAATACAATCTTTCTTGATATCATTCTATCTCAATTCAATTTCAGTTACCACTAAACTG
Organism: Allium sativum; assembly: GCA_030737875.1. NCBI lineage: Eukaryota > Viridiplantae > Streptophyta > Magnoliopsida > Asparagales > Amaryllidaceae > Allium > Allium sativum. The sequence continues at coordinate 332,318,204 of CM060926.1, forward strand.
AATTTATTTTAATTCCAATTTGCTTTTACAAATTTCGATTTAGTTTGTTTTTAATCCAAACAATCCTTCTCTGGGAATTTTAAACAGCTTTGCTTTTCTAAAACCAAATATTCCCTTTTGGATTTCAAACAACTTGTTTCTCTCAAAACAATTCAAAAACAAAATATTTGGTAGTAATCCGTCACTTACATACTCGAAAATGAACACTAATGATGTCGCGATTCATCATTAGGGTTATTTCCCAGCTATCGAAGTGAGTTCAATACTATATCACTTTCAAAATCATTCTTAAACACTTTTATTTTGAAATCAGTTCAAAATATCATTCACAAATGCATGGTATACAACTTAAAATCTCCCAGGATCTTAAAATTTACATATATTTAATCCAAGTCTATTTACAAACTCTGTTCCAGATTTCCAGGGTTTTAATTTCAATTCTGATTCAAATTCAAATTTAATTCATTTCGTAACACTTACACGAATATTATTCGGTTATATACGTAACCATTTCACTTTTTATAATCTTACTCGATTATAAAAACAACCAATATATCCAATATATTATAATCATTTCAATATCATTTTCTTCTCTATATCAAAATATAATTTGGGTAAAATTATTCTGTCTACCTTCTTTTCAAAACATATTGTGTCGACCCATCGTATTTGAGTGTTTAGAAACCCTTATCGGTATTATGGTGCCCCACCATCGACCAGAATTCATAAGCCACTCAACCAATAAATCTACACAATATAAAACCATTTATATCAAATAACAAATACGTTCACTCGTATATATACATTCAACTCAATCTAGGGTGTTACTAACCCTATCTCCACTGAGCCACGCCACAAAGCCAAGGTAATTCACTTAACCCTGCTCTGATACAAACTGTAACGACCCGGTTTTTAAGCGACTTTGGTTATCGACATAAACTCAATGACGACTAACCAAACATCAAAAAATACCGAAAAGTTAATAGAAAGAAGTTAGAGGGTGAGAATAGATAAGGTATAAACTTATAGAATAGAAGAAGAAGAACATCATCATCAGAATAACACGAATCTCACAGTGGAACTAACAACATATAATAGATAACATATCCTTGAAATAAAATCAGTATATGTATACAATAACATTATCAGAGTACAACACTTAAACCTCAGCGGAAATAACTATAGATATATAATCCTGAAGCCTCCTGCTCTAAGCTCTCCTGATATATCTATAAAATCCTGACTACTTGACTGCCCATACAAAATTGGGCACCCAAGAGTTTAGGGAAACAAAACAAAATAAACTCCGGGTCAGTCATGGGACTGGTATGAGTAAAACAGTTTAAAACAGTTTGAACAAGTAAACGATATCTCATAAGACCACGCCGTATAACGGAACGAGTTTTTCCCTTATGAGAATACAAAACATCTTTATATCAAAAACCTTTTGATATTATAATAATGTCTATCAACCACAATATAATAATCATCTAGCAGAAACGCTTTCATCTCACGTTCTACATATATAGTATACAAACAAAACCGCAAGCACGTATTGGGTAATGGATTTCCAACTATGACAAGGTATGGAACCACCTGCCGCTGGTGTATCTCTAGAGGAGAATACACCGAGTTCAACAAGAACATCTTGCAACTCAGCCACACATAACCGACCACTCATTTCGCTTGAGTGTATCGAATGTATATCACCAACAGTTGGGATCAGCAACCGTTTCCTAAATGGGACAACATCGACAATAACTTTTTAGAAATAAATGAAACTCTAGATCAGGTGATTATACACCCTAATAGGTGCGACCTACATAGCCATGCTGCCTGCCCGATTTTTGTCATTTCCGGGTTGTTGAGGCCAGAGGCTGCGATTTCTTTCCGTTCATTGATAACACGTTCACTTTGAATGCCACATTATCAGATTCGTTAATCACTAATTGATCTGCACAAATATTCTGGATATTATGCTAAGGGAATAAATCCGTTGCCACCATATATATTTATACAGACCAACATATTCGATCATTGGAAATACTCTGTCAGACGCTCGTCCATATACGTTCGTTCTGGGACGAGACGAAACCGAAGGCACTATTCAGTACATCCATCCTAGGCAATCTCTACCTAGGACTTATACAACAGCCCTTGTACTTTACTCCGTCTTCAATATATTTAGCATACTTGGTGTGCAACGCTTATGCCAATACGGAGTGGTTCTTTGGATAATAATTCAACCGGTCTCTCCATATTAACAACGTTAAAATGGTCAAAACTTTGATAGTCGGTGATTTAACTATCAAATGAAAAATGTCCGTGTACACACAATGATCTTATTTCCAAATGGAATTATCGATCCAATCATCAAACAATTATATATATATATATATATTTCCTCATTTTCTATGTTTAGAAAATATACGTTATTAACACTGGAAAACATTTCCATGGCTTAATTAATGTATCCCTATTCTTCAACATCTACCAGACTCTAATTATAAACTAATAAGAGAACAACTTCCTAAGTATAAACCCCGAAGGCTGAAACAAACATCAGATCGATACTCAGGAAACCATTCAACTTATTAATCTCTAGTCAGTTTCTAATTTTTGTTTAACTCCATTTTGATTAACTATGCTTGATTAACTCCTTTCGATTGATTAAATTCGATTAAATCCTTTTCATTAACTCTATTTATTCTCCCAATAAATATTCCTTTATTCTATTTATTTTCTAAATAAATATTCCTTTATTCTATTTATTTTCTAAATAAATATTCCTTTATTCTATTCCTATTTATTTCTAAATGATTCCCCTTTTATCTTCTATTTATTTCTAAATAAATAAATTCTTTTTCAATTCTATTTGTAAGTGGTTTACAAATATTTCTCTTTTGATTTCATTTGTTTAACAAATATATTCTTTTTAACTCTTTTGATTTTATAATTTATTTCCTTTTATAAAATCCCTTTCCTTTTCTATATAAAATCCATTGATTTTATATAAATAAACTATTTTCAAAATGTACTTTGAAAGTCCCCTTTTTCTATATCCCAATATGTCTTATGGTATTTATAACACCTACTAACCGTGAATGATATCATTCAACACACAGAATCCACAATAGATTTTATTTCACATCATATATTACGATACATGAACTGAATAGTATTATAAATATTGAGGAGTCCAGTTGGACCCCTCCAACCTATTTTCCTACATCACAGATGTTACACAATATAAATAACATCGATTTTATTTCGATATGAAATATTCTGATAAATAAAATCAATATTTGATTAATGATTTATATATATATATCATTATCTATAATTTCAACCAATACATACGTAATACAACCAAACAGTTAACACACATCAATCAACAGATAATTATCAGTTCTAAGCATACATTAGAATAATATAACTATTCAGAGTTGGTGAGTTTTACTCACATTGGACGATCATCGTTAATAATGATAACCATCGCTTGATTCAAACGGACAATTTATTTTGCTACAAATTTGTAACGAGCTTTGATGGACTTCTAGTCAGTTCCATTGGGTAGTGTCAGTCCATAAGATCCCATCGGATCTTGTTTCGTCTAATTCTGGTAACGTATGATAGAGTTATTGAATTTACAAAACTATACACTAATTTAGATTAAAATAAAACTTAATTAAATTTCAAGTGGGCTTTACCACTTTCAAATCTGGCCCACCCCATCAATTAAAACCCGTCCGCAATTTTGCTTTCTTCCCCAAATCAAATTGGCGTGACCTGGTTCTTCCCATTATACCATTTCCACTAATTCGATCCTCCCAATCCACCATCATTTCTCCATTACAAATCCAATAGAAAGCATCACCATTCACCTCTTCAAAATCCCCTTCCGCCTATACCACAAAGACCAGACTCGACGTATAGAAGACAATCGCGTCGTCCCTCCTACTGCTGAGCTCGAGCAGGCAGGTGCGAACCAAAAATGAATGGAGATCCTTCAAACTTTGCAAGAAGAAGCTAAAACACATGCTGAATCCAAATACGTATCTCGTTTCATGAATCAACGCTTCAAAAACCCGCATCACCTAAACCTAGGTCAACGCTGTAAGAAAAACAGCGAACTCAAAGATGTTCGAACCACTTAAAACCCATATAAAACGGAAGAGATCCACTCAACGAACTCAGATAAATTTGTTTTACGATTTTCAGGATTTTATTTGATTTCTTTTGGATTTTAAGAAGATCGAAAATATTTTCCTGAGTAAAAAGGTTACGGAGGAAATCTATTTGACCTTAGAATGAGAAATTTAGGTTTAGGAATTTTGTTAAAGATTATTTATAGGAAAAAATATCATTTTTATGTTCATTATTTTATTTGTTTTAAAGCGACCGCTATTTGTATTCATTCTCTAAAATTCCTGTGATCACATACGATACCCAAAAATCACGAAACTGGGCACGCATCTACAGTTCGACATTGCGGACCCAATGAAACTGGTTTCATCGAATTCCGACTCCGTTTGTTTACACAGCGTATTTTTAAAGGTCAATTTATCGACTGTATTTCACATTTAAATCCCGTACGGCCACATACTGACTTTAAAAATCACGGAAATTGAAATCTAGCAATAATTTAATATTGCGGATCCAACAAAATTAGTTTCGTCGAATTCTGAGGTCATTTGCAAAACTGGCTATTTTTAAAGTCTTAAATAACCCTTTTAAATATATAAATATATTTAAAACAATTAAATTAAATATTTAAAAATTAAATATTATCGTATATATTCACACTGGAATACCATACAGCTCCACTGGGATTTTACAACTCGGTATTCAAATCCTGGTTGAATCGATATTCAAGTTTATATTGAAATTCCTTATATATATCGTTATAAATTATAAAGGAATTCCATAGCGATTTTTCAAAAATTTGATTCGGACATAAATCAAAATCTATGCAATGAAATCTCTATTTTTCTCTTCCACTAGAAAAATATACTTCACCAGCTCCATACGTTTCTTGTTTCACAGAAATCCGATTTAAAACGGACCCTGTACATTCTGTTGAAGTTCAAATCGCCAAATAGCGAACTACCGCGTCATTACGCGCTCGTTTATAATTATATTATAAACTATACGTTATAGCATCGTCGATTCAATATATTCGTTATTATATTTCGAATCGAAACTCAACCAAATCTTGTATACTATTCAATTCACACACTATTGTGAATTCTACTATTTCAGACTATTTCGATATCTAAAATTTATTATTCATTATAAATATACATTAAATATTCAATATTATTTAATTCTGGTTCTCGATATCACTAAATCGATATTTAATAATTAAATAAATTAATTATTCAATAGTAAAAAATGCGGGTCATTACAGATTTGAGGGCTCAAAAGTGGTGTATGCACAGTTTAGGAAATCGTGTCGTTGGGCGACCCGACATTGTTGGTTGCGTGTGACTTGAACTTCGACCGACCCGCATCATGTCGTGTTATGCAAGAAACGACCTGCTTCATAGGCACGAGCTACCCGCCTGTTTGTGCTACACATAAATACCAACGACCTGATATACGACGACCTGCTTACATGCATCACATATAGTTGTTAACAACCTGCCTCAACGTGACCCAACCGTACATATATGGAACTGACCTGATTGCAACGAACTGATAACCCAACGACCTGACTACGATTGAATGACCTGAAGCCTTGTGACCAACAGTTGAACGACCTATGGTGGGTGACCCTAGGGGCTACAACCCATATTAAATTGGACTCAATACATTCTTTGAACACTTCAACATATTGCTTATGAATCACATTTTTCATGGGATTAACATTTGCCCCTCGGAGCCTATATTATTGAAAATGATGTGGGCTTGGAACTAAACAACTTCAACGTTGTTAATGTTGATACATATTTGAGGATAAGCTGCAATCCTTAAGTCGTTATGCGCCTACTTGAAGAATCGATACGTACTAGCTACAACGAGTCCTATTGGGCTTTTGATCGGATCATGTCGTGGCCCATTCATGGTTGTTCACTGCTACTTTTATAAGCCTTTTCGGGTCCTTTAGTACTCACTTATATTTGCTTGCTGAAAAGATACTATCAATGGCGGATAGTCTCTTCTAAAGAAATCAGCCACTCTACCACCAGATTACTCCGTCACTGATCACCTCTTGCACCGCTATCACCCATCAAAGTTTCGAAATCCACCTGAGCTCAATTGTTGCTTCAAGGACTGCCAGTTTAACTCGATCTATTGCCAATTTTTCCAGAATTGAACCATTTTCAAAGACGTCGAGCCCTCATAAGCTTGTAAGAGTTTGTAAAATCAGATTCGGATCATCTTTGACTGTCGACAACAGAAGTAGGTGACGTCGAGCCCTCAGAAGCTTGTAAGAGTTTTTAATTCGAAATATCGAGTTTAAATTTCAAAAATATTTATTTTAGAGTTGTAAGATATTTCGTTTGAAGATATATGATAGTATTATTATTAATTAATATTTTATTGATTTATCTAAAGCTTGATTTTGGTAAATACATCATGCATGTTGTACACATTTTAAACTTGTAAGATTATAGAGGTTGTTTTCCAAGAAGTTGATGTTCATGGCTCCCCTATGTTCGAATTTCAAAGAAAATAAAATCAATCAAGATGCAAATGAGACTTGAAAGGAGAACCTCTATATTTCGAATAATTTCTATGGCTAGAACAAAGCAACCAAAGAAGAACATGTAGTTTGCATTAGCTTATCTTCAGCATTGCCCCCACTTTAGTCAAAGTGTTCGAATAGTTTACATTTTAGATCAAGGAAAACAAGAATTCATGTTTCTCTAGTACGAACTGGATTTAAATACTTCCGTTTTGTGCACCAAATAACGATTAAGAATACAAACACTGTGCACTAATCCTAAAATATATATATTTTTTTTGTTCAACATTTTAAACGGTCATTTCGTACACGACAGTAGCTGCTGCATTTTCAAGTACACAGGCCTGGTTGTAATAATTAAAAACAAAAGCTACTACCCTATATTATCTTAAGCACATGCCATGCCACAGGAACCCACCTTCTTATATCAGTCAAATATTCAGCGAACAAAACTGTAGTCCTTCTTGATCTTTCAAAGCAATAAAATATATATATATATACACACACATAGCGTGTTCTCCACGCTTTGCAAAGCCGTGCTTGTCAAGAATTTCGAACCCGTGTCTGCCAAGGAAATTCAATCCTGTGCCCACCAAGCAATTTCTTCCTCTAAATATTGGCCTCTCTTTCTCAGACAAAATATAACTTGGCCAAGAAAACTTTATAAATCGATTAATAAAAAATCAAATCAATTTCACAACGGTAAAATTCCGAAACAATCTCCTTAGAAATCGCATGGGAGTCCTCTTCAAAACCATGTCTATGTTTGTTGGGCGGACTTCAACTTTCACCGAAGCTAGGGCATGTCGTGTGGTGAACTTAAAGAGGACGGAGGTGGTGTTGAGGGTACTACGCACTCAGGGCGATGGGGGGGTTCGAGTAGTATACTGTGGCGAAGAACGGCTTCGACTCCTGTCGCCCATATGTAGCAAGGTTGAAGGTGGAAGGGCAACGCGAGAAGTTATTGGAATGAAGGGTCTAGATTTGTGAAGAATTAAAGAGGGATGAGATCTGGAATATGGTGAAGGTTTTGGAAATAATGGCAAATAAAAGACAATACTGAGATTGGTATCGAGCTTCAAGGAAGAGTGACAAGGGTGGAGACGTCAAGAAGTAGGAGTTATGGGTTGTCTCGGATTGAAGAACGGTGACAGAAGCACAACCATGGTTTTGAAGGCTGTAGCGTGCGTTGCTATTTGGGGAAGGTGAGACTTAAGGTGATTGTTGGTGGACATGAAAAGTACTGTAGGTGAGTTATTTTTTTTAGGAATTTATGGGTTTACCGTTAGGCTTCTGGAATGGTTGGAGTTGAGTTTTGAGGAGGGTCTAGTGTGCGTGCGGGTTGATGGCGTGTAGCAGGTGACGGCACTAGTAAAAACAGGAGAATAATAAGTTGGAAACAAATTAGAGACGAGTTTTGAAGCTGAAAACAGATGGGTTGCAATTTTAAAACTCTATTTGGTAACTGATGTTTTGTAGAAAGGAGAGGTGAGGAATAGAGATGGTTAGTGAAGATGGGTTGGCAGTTTGTGAATGGCGATGAATAGGTGATCTAAACTTGTTGAAATGCAGCAGTTTGAATGTAGTCTGGTGACGAGTGGGAGTTGGTTGACGGAAACCAGTGGAGAAATGAGCATGGGATGAATTTTAACGAAATAGTCTAAATATACAATAGCAGGATTTGTTTATAAACGGGGAAGAAGAGTCGGCCTGAAATTCTATGATCAACGAAATGAGTAATTAATGTGGTAAGATTTAATTGAAGAAATCAATTAATTTAATTAAAATCAGGTTAACAATAACATGGATAACTTCTTATTTCGTAAATAGAATTGAATAAAAACCGGTTACGTTGAAATTGCAGCAACGAAATCTATAATATGGTGCTGATGTGGTTGAGAATTAAGATATTGGAATTTCGTGGAAGAAAATCAAATGTCTGTTTGATTTTAAACGGAAACAAAAGCAGAAATGTCAACTGCAAACCAATGTGAGTACACTCACTAACTCTACCTAGTTTATACTTTTATATAAACGAGTTTAAAATTTATTTATAGTAATTTTATACTGTGTGATGATTGTTTGGATAATGGTTGATAAAATTGGTCGAAATAGTGGATATAGTTATATCGTTGATCGACTATTAGTTATGTTTACTATGATATTTCGGATTTATGTGAAATTAATGTTGATTAACATTTGTGGATGCATGGAAACAGGTTGGAGGGATCCAACTAGATCCCTCAACATTTATATTATTGTTTGTTATTCATTGTGATATACGATGTGATTGATTATGATGTGTTGAATTACCCTGGCCTTAGAATTTGGGTATTTTATACCAAAATATATTTCCGAATGTAGAAAATAAATTGGAGATTTAAAAATAAAATTTATTTTCAAAATTAGAGATTGGAGTCCGAATAGATTTGAAAGTAAAAACTTGTTCTAATGGATAAAACAAGTAGTTAAATTTATAAACGATATTCATGACTAAAGGGAAATAATTATCTTGAATAATTAATATTTGGCTTGAAATCGGTATTTTATTATTGAATGAAAAATCGATATAAGGTTTTAAAGGGAGATTTTAAATAGAAATATATTTTTAATAGATAAATTGAGAATATTAAATTAGAACGACATTTTAAATTCAGTGAAATATTTATAGTGGAATAAATTGAATTTATATTGAAAAATGAAAAAATGGTTTTGAAACCGATATTCGAAATTGGATTTAAACTTAGTAGTTATAAAAGAAATTGTGAACAAGATTATAAATATTTGGAATAGAAAAAAAAGAGATTTTCTATGGATAAATTTTAAATAGAAGTTGTAGATGAAATTTGGATTTGAAGTGACAAAATCAAATGCATTTGATTGTATATAAAAGAAATACATTCACAGTTAAAGTGTATAATAGTTTAAAACAAATATTTTGCAAATGAAATATCTCTAAAGGAAATTTAGTTTTGAAATATGAATCCAGATTGGAAATTGAATGAAAAGGAAAATAGGTAATTGTTTTAAAAGAAAATGATGAGTTTTATTTCAAAATTCAGAATATAAAATCAAGTGTGATAAAGTTTTGTAGACTGAATGGGTATAATGGAATTTGATAATGATTTGGAAGATATAAATTCAAAAGTGAATTTAGAAATTTAATTAACCTGAAATGGAAGTTAAATTCCGAAGTCTGGAATATAAATCGAGTATAGATTATTCGAGAGAGAGTTATTTATTGGAATTCGATTATATTGAATTTAGTAAAGTAGTTATTTTTACTTTCCGTTTGAATCCAATGTAATTATTTATTTATTTACTCATTAATTTATTTATTGAAATTAATAAGTACAAGGTATATTTTTATAAACCAAATATTTGGAAACAGTGATTATAACGCTGCTGTTATAATGAATGTTTTGTTAAATCTAAACAACGATTTTAACACTACCGTTATAATTAATGTTTCGAAACAGCGATTATAATGCTACCGTTATAATCAATATTTCTCTGTATAAGAAGTGGATTCTTAGATTGTATCTGAGAGTCGCGTAAGCGATGTTTTGTTTGAAGTTGTAAGCTTTGACTATCTCAAAGTTGAGAATGTTGTTCAATTAAGGTCTGAGAGGTAATTATACCCTAACTTGATTGACTTCATGATTGATGGAGGAATGGTTAAGGTTCGATAGTGAAGATTGGTTAGCAATAGGGTTAGTTAATAAATGACTAACGATTTGAGTATAATAATGACATTTTATAACATCGCGTTAATTTACAGGATTTTGAAATGTTTTCCCAAATAAAATAAGAGATATTTTATACGCATAGAAGATGAGATGAATTATTAACGAGGAATTAAGAAAGGGAATATGGAAATATTTTCCGATATTAATAAAGTATATTTTCTGAATATAGAAAATAAGTATTCGTGAATATTTAGAAATGTTTTCTAACTGGAATAAGGGATATTTTCTCGAATAAAGAAATTAGGATATTAGGAAAGTTTTTCCAAGAATCGAGAGAGAAAATAGAGTTTTGAAAGGATACAAAAGACAGGGAAATAGGAACTAGAAATAACAATTTAATAAGAAATTAATTTAAAAAGGGCCCAGTATTGTTTGATGCTTGATCGATAGAATTTCAATTTGGAAATAGGATCGTTCGTTGTATGGATGTTCCTTTGATAGTTAAATCACCGAGTATCAAAGTTTAATTTTATTTTATACCTCCGTTGTCAATATGGAGAAACCAGGATCAGATTTAATTTCTTAAAACCACTCCATATTGGTATAAGCATTACGAACCAACTTATGTTGAAAATAATTGAAGACGGAGTAAAATGCAAGGGCTGTTATGTTAATCCTAGGTAGAAATTACCCCAAATGGATTAATATAATAGTGCCTTCGGTTTGTTCAGTCCCAGGACAATGTACATGGACAAATGTCTGACGACATGACATCCAAAGTAAATGATTGCAAGATGTGCTGGAAGATAATCGTGACCTCAAGCCTCACCACCTGGGAAATGACAAAAATCGGGCAGGCAGCATGGCCATGTGGGTCATTCCCATTAGGGGTATTATCAGCTGATCTAGAGAAAATTCATTTGCTTCTTATTCTATTCGCTGCTGTATGCTTTCGGTAACGGTTGCTGATCACAACCATTGGTGATAATATTCCTGGTACACTCAAATTAAATGAGTGGCCAGCTATGTGTGGGCCGGGTTGCAAGACGTTCTTGTTGAACCCAGCGTATTCCCCTCTAGAGATACACTATCAGAAGGTGGTTCCATACCTTGTCATGCTGGAAATCCAATCTCCAATAAGCGCCCTACGGTTTCTAGTTTTATATTATATATGGAGCATGAGATGCAAGCGTTCGGCTAGATTCTATTTATTTGTTGTAGACACTATTATAATATCACCGGGTTTGATATCAAAAATATTTTTGGTTATCGTAAGGTAAAAATCATCCGTGTTTATGTGTGGATCGGTCTTACGATTATCTTTTCTTTCAAAAATATTTTGAAAGCTAAACGAATTGTTGGAGTTTACTCACACCATTACCATGACTGACCCGGAGTTTTTTTTTTGTTTTGCTTTCCCTAAACTCTTGGGTGCCCATATTTGTACGGACAGTCAAGTAGTCGGGATTTTACAGATTCACTTGGAGGAGCTTGAAGCAGGAGGCTTCACCTGTTAGTTATAGACTATCATATTTTCCACTTGGTACTATGTTGTATCTGGAAAGAGGTGTTTATAACTGTTTCAGGAGTAACAGTTGTGCTCTGATGATGGTATGTATATACAGTTATTGATTTGTATTTCAGAAGTTATGTTAAATAATATATTTTATTCGTTCCACTATGAGATTTGTGTTCTTTGTTTTCTTCTATTCTAATTTCTCTTCCTTTCTATTTCTCATCCTCTAACTTCTTTCCATTAATGATTCGTATTTCTGTGCTTTTGAGCTGGACATGAGTAGTTAAATGTCAGTTTAAACAATATGGAAATTCGGGTCATTACAATTAGTTTCGGTCATTAAATTATTCTTTCTTTGCTGCAGAAATTATAGCTCTTGTCAAAGAATCTAAAGATTTTGCCAACTGCAAGGCCGCTCTTGAGTTTCTAAGTGTTTTCGATGTCGCAGAAAGATCCAAAATGTTCTTAATTAAAGAGGAATTTCTTAGAAAATATGGATTACTTGACCCCTCTTGGACTTTCCCTTCCAAAGAAACATCTTCTACTCCCCTAGCTATGCCTATAAAATTGGGTGTTGCAGCCTCAGGGAGGGTATTGCATCAAATAGCAATGTTGATGAACCTTCACTAAGGAAATGCTCAGATCTTGGTGGTGGAACTGAGACATCTTCCAAACTTCAAATGCCTCTGATTGAAGAGGAAGGATTTGTACATCGTGAAGGGAAGGGTCCCGTGGAGGTTACTAAGCAACTCAAAAAGGGAGAGATTGTAACTGGAGATGATCTAAATGTTGAGAAAACCAGTGCCTGTCCCACAATTCCATTTATTCATCTGGAAGATCCTACGAGTATACACGAGGAATTGAGCGATCTTAACTATACTAGTGAGCTCACTGCAGGCGACATTGTGACTGCGAAATTAGCCTCACCGGTAACAAAATTAGCTACCAAGTTAGATTTATCTCAAACTCCTTCATCCCGAAAGCCTATTTCTGAGAGCACAGCTTTGTTAACTCCAAAAGAGAAGAGCGATTGGTTATTAGATGCGCGCTAGAGTACACACCAAACGCACTCTAAGTTTTTGATGTCTTGCATGCACTTTCTGTCCTCCCCCTGTACTTTTTGTTTCAAATGCTGAAATCCTACTTTCCTTTTTTTTTCTAGGTCCAACCATGAGCCGACCGTACATGAAATATTTCAATCACCAGACAAGCTCCTATAACCCGTAGTATTATATGCAGCCTCATTATTATAAAGAGATCGAGGAACAGAGATGAGGGAGAAAAGCTCAGGAGGCCCGGGATCAGCAAGAGAATGATGATCGGGGTCGAAGTTCTTATGGTGATCATCACAAGCGGAGTAGACAGGAGGAAGAGGACAACCAAAAGTGTAAGAGAGAGAGAGAGAGATGATCAAGGCAATGACCATAGCAAAGATAATTCACACAAGCGCTCCAGATCGGATAAAGATACAGCTCCCATGATTCAGACTACGAATAGCTTTCTACCCCTTGCATCTTCGTCTATTACCCCTGCTCCTACTGGTATGCAAAAGATTATCCAAAGTCCACGCCGCACTCTTGATACTGCTCCCAGTACACTTGTTGAACGGTTTAAAACTTGTTTATTAAAGGGAGTAAGTTTCAACCTGGACATTCACCCAACTGACAAAGATGAGATACTTAAAGATCTGGACATGGTGAAGAGTAACACTGAAAATGAGCTGAATGTGGTTAAGGGTCACGTTGAGTAGCAGTTGGATATGGTTAAGGGCCACGGTGAGAAGCTATGTTTATAGCATAAATTGGCTGATGAACTTCAAAGAGTTAATAGACTTAACCTTCAAACCATTGTTACATAGGAAAATGATAAAGCTAAATAGAGCAGAACTTTTCAGCCTCCCGATGCCAGCATTGCATCTCTCACTCAGCAAAATCAAGAGTTAGAAGCTGAGAATCAAAGACTTAAAGATGAGCTCGCTGCTGCTAAATTAAGGGAAAACGTGCTAACTTCCAAGGTCAAAGATGTGCATTCTGCTCAAAAAACTGCCGAAGACAACCTAGCCACGGGACAACAGACCATTCAGACTAATCAATAGGCGAATGCCAGCTTGCGCGAATAGAACACTTCACAAGCGTTAGAGATTTCTCTTTTGAAAGCTAGAGCATAAGCAATGGAGCGGGAGAGAGGTCAGGCTTTATTAGGCATGGCGGCTGCCGAACAAGCATGTGTTGAAGTTGAAGCCGATGCTAGTTCTACTTTATTCAGGTTTTACACTCTCAGTGTTATGAGTCGTGGCAGCTTATCTTACTTAGGGGATGCATGGCCAATCATTTTGGCTGAAGTTTGGGAAGCAGTGCTTAAGGAACTTGAAGGTGGTGGCTATTTGAAGAAAAACTCTTGAAAAGTCTTCTAGATAATGGGTCTCGCGATGCTCTATCTAGAGAGAAAGAACAACTCTTAAGGAAGCGTGGTTTATCAGATGGAGCTGGATCCTCTTGGGAGCAAGCCCTGGATACAACTACCTCCGTTACTCACACTTCCCCTGTTGATGTTCATATTTTTGATCCCCTGGCCTTTATTATGCCTTCTGCTGATCCTTATACCATCCATGAAGAAAGGGAAAAAGCCGTTGAGGAGCATGCAAGAGATGACGAAGATGATGACGACAATCCAGATGATTATGAAGTGGTGCACATGAATCTTCTTGCCTCAGGTAAAACCAACATCGATCAAGTCGTATCGAACTTAGACTACTTTTGTATCCCACATGGGTATATTGAACTCCTTTCTTATCATTCATTTGCATTAGGCCTGATTTCACTAAAGATTTCCCCTGTTGTGCCTGAGACAATAATTGAAGCTTTTCTTACTGCTTCAACCCTAGTGGCGACGACTACTTCTGCTTTGATCACCACTCCTCCTCCAGGTGATTCCTCTTTTGCTCATGTCTCTACCCCCACTTCTGCTTCTAAGTTCGGGTCATAAGCATAGAAAATTGTTGTTATTGCTCATTTGGATGACCCAGATTACCCTCCAGAAGGAATAAAGGACCTTGCATACACGAACAAGAGCCTAGAGAAGAAACGTAAGGGAAAGCGCAGCGCTTCCTAGAAGGCTCTTACTTTATCTTCCCCCGAGGTTCCTAATGACAGTGATGTAGCCCAAGACAAACACCGGCCTGCTACTACACCTCCTCCTCCTTTCGCCAGAGGTAGTAAGCTTTCTTTGAGGTTTGGTGACTCTTTCAAAGGCAGAAAAAAGAAGAATAGGGATTTTAGCTGCTTTACTTTGCTTAACATAGCTTTATTTCATGTACTTTGCTTAGACCATATGTTGTATGAGTATTGCCCCTCGTTCATGACTTTTAGAAAACTTGTACTTAGACTCGTGTTGATGTTATAAAGGTGCTTTTGCTTGTTGTACTTTAGTTCTTAGTTTAGCTTCATCGTACTTTTCTATGCATTTGCCTCTTTACAGATTACAAGCCATTTGCTTGATGCGATGTTGTGATGAGCTCGTGGTATGTCTTGTGAGCATTGGTCCATCTCAATGTGGTGGTATTGCCCCCATACCATGGATCATCACGAATCGCTAAAGCTGGACACAGTCAATTTTTCTGAATTCCTTTAACTTGAATTAAGGCACTAAAAGCTCGTAGTTTATTAACTAAGTCCTTTCACTCCTACCAGCGTACTTAGAGCTTCTAGGCTTGCCGATTCATTAAGAAACCCAGCTTTATTGATTTATCTCAAGCTTCTTTTTGGAGAAGTCTTTGATCTTATGCTCCAGCGTGGGAGGTATTTCACCTTCGCTATAGGAAGGACTTTTGTAATCTAACGTTCATCTACTACCGCTGATTAGTTCTGACATCAGAAACTTCATTGGGTGCCTCACTTAATGTGGGGATGTTAATAACCCAATGTTTGTCTTCTTCCGCCGAATGAATCAAGCATTGGAGACTTTATTTAGCGCCTCCGAAGAGGTCTTTGGTAAACCGACATTCGTCTACTCCCGCTGATTAATTCTAACATCGGAGACTTCATTGGGTGCCTCACTTAATGGGAGGATGTTTATAACCCAACGTTTGTCGTCTTCTGCCCACTGAATCAAGCATTGGAGACTTCACTAAGCACCCCTAAAGAGGTCTTTGGTAACCCGACGTTCGTCTACTCCCACTGATTAGTTCTGACATCGGAGACTTCATTGGGTGTGAGACAACCCGAACTTCCCCATGAAGGAAAGCCCGGTTTGAATTGAGAACACAACAAATCAGAACACAAACAGAAGAATATTTCATTGCTTATTACAACATTTTACATCAAAGTACCAGAATATACAGAATATGAATAAATAATATACATTTAATAAACATCAGAGATTTACAAATTACAATGCAGTGGAAAATAATACAAAACACAACTGAAAGAGATACACGGATATAGAGCTTTCCGAATATCATTCCAGCTGTAAACCAGGATCCTATGAATATAAATCTGCAAAAACAAAACTACTAGCTGGCCGTGTGGAAAATAGGGGCACCCAGAGTTTAGGTTAAAACAATAAACTCCAAGTCAGTCATGTGACTGGTGTGAGAACTAAAACAGTTATTATTTTGATTTTAAAGTTAGGTAAATCAAGGGACCACGTCGTATAGCACAGAACGGGTATACCCCCAAGAATACCAGCGCATAAAACAAACAGCGCAATGCTAAATAAAAACAATGAAGCTATTATAAGACTCGGGTCCCATCACACAATGCAACGTAAGCCGGAGGATAGTGTTTTACCTTATAATAGCCAAATATGCTTAGTACGTGAAATTTCATCTTTTATTATTACTATAAGTGAAGAAATCAACTTAAAATATAAATGTATCAATCATAGACGGCATAGTGCCCCATCCCACTATGTCGCCACGCTAGGCTCTGCAATTAAAACCACAAAATCACGTATTGGAAGTTGGATTTCCATCTGTAAACCAAGGCAAGGGATCGTCCTTACCGCTTCGAGAAAATCTAGCCCATGTCTCAGGAACAGCGGCAGCTGCACCTTGGATCATCAGGGTCGGTCCACACGGAGTGGATTAAAATGCCTGAACACTGCGTTTCACCACCCTATGCGGCATAAAATTGGTCTGTATAAAGACCATACCATCCATCAGCTCCGCAGAGACCGTTATAACCGAGGCGCCTCGCTATCCATCATCCACATAAGTAAAATGCCTGGCGTGCAAAAACCAGACACCACTCCAAGCTAGAAGGAAACGCATTCTCTCCCTGATGTCCTCTCTCGTTTCTGGTTCACACCAGGGTGTGAGGCTCGCGAATTAACGCTACACAAAGCTATGTTGTATTAAAGCCGTGCTTTGATCATCAACCACAAGACTCTGCTTTTCAACAGAAGCCTTGATCATTTGCATCTCAGCATGCCACACAGGCAATTCACGCTATGCAACCGATGTCTATCAATCACACAGAATGAAATCTGATGCCAAACAAATATCCATTTACAAGTTCGTTCTAGGTCTGAACGAAACCGAAGGCACCATATTCCTCGTCCCGTATGTCCAATACAGGAGAGAGGTCCTCGCATATCCTGTCGATCTCCAAGTACGTTGGGAACGATCACCACTTATTACCTTGTCTTGGGTGTACAGCCCAATCAAGACATCAGTAATCATCCAAACGATGTGAAGACCTCCGGTCTTCAACCACCGTCTTCATCCTCGACATATCGTCGAATCAGTTATTTAAAATGGGATAAACCCGGTCTTTCTGAATAACTCGCGTATATAATAAACAAGTGCTATAAAAACACAACATATGCCTCATTCCAATCCAGAATATTCCCTTATTCAAATATTCTTATACTTTGGGAAAGGTTCCCATTAATTTTATCAAAGATAAATTCTTAAAATTTATTCTTTAATCTTCCTTTAGATATCATTTCAAACCAAATTATGGTTTATCCAAACTAATCGGGATTAGCGAACCTTACCGAAGTAATCATTACTTTAATTTCCCAATCCCAACCTATTCATCCCATGAAGTAAAACTGGTAATACTTCATATCTAACACCACGGTGTTATCGGTAAAATTAATTACCATTTCACGTTCAAATCTAATTAAATATTTAACTAATGCTTGGAGCAAAACTGGTGATACTCCATTCTCGATAATTTCTTGGATTTGATAATTTTAGTTATCAAATTCACCTTTCAATATATTTAAAGATTCATTAAAACTCTAATTCAGTTTTAATCTCCAAAAATCATTTCTTAATGATTATTCAAAGTTAAGAAATAAATCCTATCTTTAACTGGGTTAAAGAACTAATGTCATTTAAAACACAGCTCACGATAAACCCAAAATCACATTCCATTAACAATGGAATCTTCATGGAAAACATATCAATATATACAATCGATATAAACTTCCATATCCAACCAATAATATAAATGGAATAACGGCAAAGCCTTTTAAATTCCATATATCGTAACAGCCTTCCTCCACAAAAGTTCACTTCGATTACTACCAAATCGACTTCCATTCAATTCCAATTTAATATGTTAAATTGGAAAACTTTACTTTGGAAAAAATCTCCTTTAAATCTTAACAAAAGATTTATAATTCCGAATCACATTTCACTGTAAATCGGGTTAAAGAACGAATGTCGTTAAAAACACAGTTCACGATAAACCCAATTCACATTCCATTTTACTCCAATTTAATAAATATATTTGGAAACTCTAAAAATCTTAATTAAAAGATTTATTCTCTTCATATGGGGTTCAAGAACAGTGTTACTGAAGACATCGTTCACAACAAACCCCAAAATCCAATTCTTTTATTCCATTCCAATTAAATATAAATTAATTGGAAAATTTCACAAAATCTATATAAAAAGATTTATTCTTACCTTTAGTGGGTTTAAGAACAGTGTTAGTGAAGACACCATTCACAACAAACCCAAAATCTCATTTGATATTAAATACAAGGCTCTGAATAGAAAATAATCGGCTTGTATTCAATATCAAATTCTGAAACCAACAAATATCGTATTGGAATAACGATATATATATATATATATATATATATATATATATATATATATATATATATATATCATCCAAATTCCTCCACAATGTCCGTATAATCTGGGAATCCAATATCGAAATATTCCAAAGATAATTTCGATTCAAATCCATTCCAATTCTTATATTGGAAATTCTGGTTACTTTTTTAACCATTTCAAATCCAATTTATTTATTTTAAAAATAATTGGATTATAATTCTAGTTCAAAACTAGTTCATTTCGATAAAAATCTATTTTTGTCTTTTCAAATATGGAATTTTTCATCCCAATTTTTTTCAAATCATTTCTTATGATTTTACACTAATTATTGATATTTTTAATAATTTTATCAAGGCCCGTACAGTCGATTTCAAAAAACGACCATCGAACTGCACTTACACCGACCTTTTCCAAATTTGGTTTGGACATAGTTCCAAATCCAACCGTTAGATTTCTAATTTCTTGTACTCGTTAGAAAGCTCTTTTCGATACGAACTTGAGGCTCTGGTTTCAGGAGAATCCGACGGTCGGATCTCCCGTAATGTCCATTCGAAGTCAATGGTCAAAATTCACGAACTGCCGCAGCGCGGAGCGTTCTTTTCAGGCCATTATATTATATACATATAATGTATAATATATATATTTCGTCGATTTCCATTTAAAACGTATTTTATAAAACGTATTAAATTCGTTTTCAAAACGATTTCAACTTCATATTCAATTTTAAATCAAAATTGAATATTTCATATCATTAATACATAGATGATATTCTTTTCAAAGCATTAGATTTTTAAATCAATTCTTTTTCGATGTTCATTTTAAAAATAAATAAAATCGATATAAATATCGTTCGCCTCAAAATGGCGTTAATCTAATCAACACGCTTTATATATTTACATATATTCGTGTCCATCCCAAATCGAACTTCAAAATCAGATTTTGATTTTTTATTGAATATTATTTTAAAATATTCATTAGTTTAAAATATTCATTATTTAAAAATATTCCTTCTTTTAAAATATTCATTCTTTCTGAACTGGAATCAGACACAGCAAATTACCATATAATATTATCATATGGATTTCATACAACACATGTATGCAACAACAGTGATAAATAATCATCCATCATCCGGAGTGCATTCTACACTACATAAGCATTAAATATAAATATTTAACGCTTACAACAGTCTGTCAACCAATCGATCGACATACCACTAAACAATTGAGATTAGTGTACGTCAAATATCATCCCAACACCCATGTGGGGTTTCAATCAACAAACACACATTTTTATTTGTGTAGTTAGGCGATGTGTAAAATTTATCGTCCCAATCAATATCAGATAAATAAGTGTACATAAACAAACCGTTCGGTTTGTAAATGAATACTTATTCTATTCATATTCACGTTAAAAATATATTTTTAATGATAAAATATTTTATTCAATGCATGAATATTATCATACAGTCCATTTCACATCACAACCAATTTTCACAACACATACAAACAAACAAGTCGTCCATGCTCTGTGGACGACAGGGAGTTGTTCATATATGCAGTTATAAAATAAATAACTGAACAAGCAATTATAGTGAGGAGTTCTCACCTTTGGGATCCACTCCTCCATTCTTTATTTCTGAACGGTTTGGATTCGGTTTAAAATTCCAACGCAATCTTTTCCCGCTGTTCATAGTAAAAATCACGTTTTTAATATGATGTTTATATATATTCAAAAATCACATTTTTATTCACATTATGTATATATAAAAATCATGTTTTTATATTGCTATTTCTATTTTAAAAACAATGCTAATTTTATTTTAAAACCATGCTAATTTTATATTTTTAAACTTATGGATATTTATATTTTCAACACTAATGCATATTTATATTTTCAACACTAATGCATATTTATATTTTCAAAACAAGGGTATTTTTATTTTTAAAACAATGCAATATATATTTTTGTAACAACAATGCTACATATATATTTTAAAATAATGCAACATATTAAAAATCAGATTTTAAATTCAATACTAATTATACAAAAATCGGAAAAGAGAAAAAAAACAAAAATCAACGCTGAATTATTCACCACTTTAAATCGTTGTCCCTTCCCCTGTTCGAACACGGTAACGCAGCAACCTAAAATCGATGACAGCAGTGGACGGGGCTGCTCTCGAGTGGTGCGACGGACTAGAGGTGAAGGCGGCAGCTTTGGCAAAATCCTGGTGGCGGGACGACTTGTCTCGGGCGACACAAATGGATGAGCGACGCTGAGATGAACCGTGGCTTGAAATGGGGCCTCGCGGTGGTGCGTCTTGGCGTCGATGGGGTGGAGGTGGAAGGCGGAAGCCACAGGTGGAGGCGACGGAGTAAGGAGGAGGGGCCCAAATCGATTTGGGGATTTCAAATTTTGAAATGATTTCGTCGCATGTGTTAAAAGAGGGAGGCGCGATTTTTTTCTCTGCGTTGACCACTGAATTAGGTCCTAGGGTCTTTGACCGATATAAGGGACATATATATTTATATTTAATTTAAATTTAATTTGAAAAAAAAGTGATTTTGCATTTGGACTCCAAATCAAACCCAACGATTTTCGCCCCTAGCTAATTACCCCCATTCTGAACACAATGGGATATATATTGTAACCCAATTCGGCTGTTACGACCAGTTTTCATCAAATTTAAAATATAAATCAATATATATTGAATTTGAACATATATTTTAATTTACCGGGGCCACGTACCGACTCTAAAAATTCCAGAAAAATTATTTCTAGCTTCGTTTTGACGCGGTTGTAACAAAACTAATTTCGTCAAATTTGAAGACCGTTTCGAAAATGGCCATTTTCTGATCGATCCAAATTGACTTAAACTATCAAAACACGTTTTACTTCGCCACACTCACATATTGATTCCAAAAATTATGAATTTTGGAATCTAGCAATAACTTGACATCCCGGATCCAACAAAAGTGGTTTCGTCGAAAAAGGAGGTCGTTTGCAAAATGGCAATTTTAAGGGCTATATTTCCATAGCGGCTATACTGAGTTTTCAACTGGACATAACATTTTATTCCCGCTATGAAATTTCAATTTTTCGGATTAATTGGAAAGATTATTTCAAATAGATTCTAATATTTTTGGTTTCCCCAAAATCCGATATGTTTTGAGTCCTGTACATTCATTTGAAATTTGAAATCGAATTTTCAAACTACCGCGCCATTTCCAATTCCTTTTATAATTAAAATAAATATTTATATTCTAAATTCAATTTCAATAAATTATACGTTCCAATTCTATTCAAAACAAATTTCTCGTCGTTTTTATTTAAAATAAATCATTTTAAATATTCAAAATTCATTAAAATTGCCAAAATAAAAATTTAAAATTGGTTCTGATTTTCCGGGTTGTTACAATCTCCCCCACTTAAAATATTTTCGTCCTCGAAAAGGAACGGAGCTGAAAGTTGTTCTACTAACCAACTCAACTTTCAGTTTAGCTTTCATCCTTCAACTTTTCAGTTTCTAATAATTTTCCAATTTTTCAAAAATTTGGCTAACACCCTAAATTTTCCAAAAATTTCGCCATAACCTCCTTTGTACGAGGAGCACCGGGAAAATCCTCAAACTGCCACACAGGCCCTCTCATCTCAAAAAGAAAATGAAAAAGCCAAGCGGCTCATAAAAACATCCAAACCCAATAAATTAGTAAACATGTACCTATTTGCCGAGCATACAATTTTATTCCTCATCTCAGGCCTCCTTGCTATGACCTGTTCACACACATATATATGTGTACATGCATGCAATTTTAAATAATTTTAAATTCAATTCAAATTTTGATTTAATTTGTCTTAATGGTTCAAAATTTTAATTAATCAAACCAATAATCATACAACACAACCAGCAATTAATTAGTTGATTATCGTTTCAAATTCATAACTTTGATACATATACAGAAAATCATGTTTTTGGTGCCAAATCACAACAATATATCCTATCTAGTTTTGGTTCTCACACTAGTCAATTAGAAACATATAGACATCTCACCTTTCAAAAATCGAACATAAATGCTGGTAATGTGATCATAATTACTAGTATCATCTCCGAGCGACTAGAGTGTGATTCCATATCTATCTAGTATCTGAGGCTTCGAATATACACCCCATCAGGCATATACTCAAAATCTCCCTATACTAGATTGTCCAAATTCAATTTAAAATAAACATTCAAATACGAATAAAGTGGTTTAAATTTTCAAAACGAAATTTGTTTTCATTTCTATTTTAAAAATATACCCTTCACACTCGTTCTAAGATACTGCTGATCCTATCTCTAATGAGTCATTCTTACAGGATATTACTAATCCAATCTCTAATGAATTCTTTCGTTTGGTTCTAATGTGTCTTGTTATTGAGCTCTGTAAACCAAAGCTCTGATACCAAATGAGACGACCCGAACTTCCCCGTGAAGGAAAGCTCGGATTGATTTGAGAACACGACATAGAACACAAACAGAAGAACATTTCATTGCTTATTACAACAATTTACATCAGAGTAACAGAATATACGAAGTGTGAATAAATAATATACATTTGATAAACATCAGAGATTTACAAATTACAATGCAGCAGAAAAATAATACAAAACACAACTGAAAGAGATACACGAATACAGAGCTTTCTGAATATCATTCCAACTGTAAACCAGGAACCTATGAATATAAATCTGCAAAACCAAAACAATTAGCTGCCCGTGTGGAAAATAGGGGCACCCATAGTTTAGGTTAAAACAATAAACTCCAGGTCAGTCATGTGACTGGTGTGAGAACTAAAATAGTTATTATTTTGATATTAAAATTTGGTAAATTAAGGGACCACGCCGTATAGCATGGAACGGGTTTACCCCCAAGAATACCAGTGCATAAAACAAACAGCGCAATGCTAAATAAAGAACAATGAAGATATTATAAGACTCAGGTCCCATCACACAATGCAACGCAAGCCGGAGGATAGAGTTTTACCTTATAATAGCCAAATATGCATGTTACGTGAAATTTCATCTTTTATTATTACTATAAGTGAAGAAATCAACTTCAAATATAAATGTATCAATCATAGACGACATAGTGCCCCATCCCACTATGTCGCCATACTAGAATCTACAATTAAAACCGCAAAATCACGTATTGGAAGTTGGATTTCCATCTGTGAACCAAGGCAAGGGATCGTCCTTACCGCTTCGAGACAATCTAGCCCATGTCTCAGTAACAGCCGCAACTGCACCTTGGATCGTCAGGGCCGGTCCACACGGAGTGGATTAAAATGCCTGAACACTGCGTTTCCCCGCCCTATGCAGCATAAAATTGGTCTGTATAAAGACCATACCATCCATCGGCTCCGCAGAGACCGATATAACCGAGGTGCCTC
This sequence comes from Allium sativum, assembly GCA_030737875.1. Taxonomy (NCBI): domain Eukaryota; kingdom Viridiplantae; phylum Streptophyta; class Magnoliopsida; order Asparagales; family Amaryllidaceae; genus Allium; species Allium sativum. Next base: position 332,342,607 of record CM060926.1, read on the forward strand.
GCTATCTATCATCCACATAAGTAAAATGCCTAAGCGTGCAAAACCCAGACACCACTCCCAACTAGAAGGAAACGCATGCCCTCCTTGATGTCCTCTCCCATTTCTGTTTCACACCGGGGTGTGAGGTTCGCGAATTAACGCTACACAAAGCTATGCTATATTAAAGTCGTGCTTTGATCATCAACCACAAGACTCAGCTTTTCAATAGAAGTCTTGATCATTTGCATCTCAGCATGCCACACAGGTAATTCACGCTATGCAACCTATTTCTGTCAATCACACGGATTGAAATCCGATGTCAGATACACATCCATTTACAAGTTCGTTCTGGGTCTGAACGAAACCGAAGCCACCTTATTCCTCATCCCGTATGTCCAATACAGGAGAGAGGTCCTTGCATATCCGGTCGATCTCCAAGTACGTCTGGAACGATCACCACTTATTACCTTGTCTTGGGTGTACAACCCAATCAAGACATCAGTAATCATCCAAACGATGTGAAGACCTCCGGTCTTCAACCACCGTCTTCATCCTCTACATATCGTCAAATTAGTTATTCAGAATGGGATAAACCCAGTCTTTCTGAATAACTCGCGTATATAATAAACAAGTGCTATAAAAACACAACATACGCCTCATTCCAATCCAGAATATTCCTTTATTCAAATATTCTTATACTTTCGGAAAGGTTCCCATTAATTTTATCAAAGATAAATTCTTTAAATTTATTCTTTAATCTTCCTTTAGATATCATTTCAAACCAAATTATGGTTTATCCAAACAAGTCGGGATTAGCGAACCTTACCGAAGTAATCATTAGTTTAATTTCCTAATCCCAACCTATTCATCCCATGAAGTAAAACTGGTAATACTTCATATCTAACACCACGGTGTTATCGGTAAAATTAATTACCATTTTACATTCATATCTAATTAAAGATTTAACTAACGCTTGGCGCAAAACTGGTGATACTCCAATCTCGGTCATTTCTTGGATTTGATAATTTTAGTTATCAAATTCGCATTTCATTCTATTTAAAGATTCATTAAAACTCTAATTCAGTTTTAATATCCAAAAATCATTTCTTAATGATTATTCAAAGTTAAGAAATAAATCATTTCTTTAACTAGGATAATGGACTAATGTCGTTGAAAACACAGCTCACGACAAACCCAAAATCACATTCCATTAACAATGGAATCTTCATGGAAAACGGATCAATATATACAATCGATATAAACTTCCATATCCAACCGATAATATAAATGGAATAATGGCAAAGCCTTTTAAATTCCATATATAGTAACAGCCTTCCTCCACAGAAGTTCACTTCGATCATTACCAAATTGAATTCCATTCAATTCCAATTAATATGTTAAATTGGAAAACTTTACTTTGGGAAAAATCTACTTTAAATCTTTACAAAAGATTTATAAATTCTAAATCACATTTCACTGTAAATCGGGTAAAAAACAAAGGTCGTTAAAAACACAGTTCAAGATAAACCCAATTCACATTCCATTTTATTCCAATTTAATAAATATAATTGGAAACTCTAAAAATCTTAATTAAAATATTTATTCTCTTCACATGGGGTTCAAGAACAGTGTTACTGAAGACATTGTTCGCAACAAACCCAAAAATCCAATTCTTTTATTCCAATCCAATTAAATATTAATTAATTGGAAATTTTCACTAAATCTATATTAACAGATTTATTCTTTCCTCTACTGGGTTTAAGAACAGTGTTAATGAAAACACCATTCATGACAAACCCAAAATCCCATTTGATATTAAATACAAGGCTCTGAATAGAAAATATATCGGCTTATATTCAATATCAAATTCTAAATCAACAAATATCATATTGGAGGAACGATATATATATATATATCTTCCAAATTCCTCCAAAATGTCCGTATAATCACGGAATCCAATATCGAAATATTCCGAAGATAATTTCGATTCAAATCCATTCCAATTCATATATTGGAAATTCCGGTTATTTTTCCTTAACCATTTCAAATCCAATTTATTTATTTTAAAAATAATTGGATTATAATTCTAGTTCAAAACTAGTTCATTTTGATAAAAATCTATTTTTATCTTTTCAAAAATGGAATTTTTCATCACAATTCTTTCCAAATCATTTCTTATGATTTTACACTAATTATTGATACTTTTAACAATTTTATCAAGGCCCATACAGTCGATTTCCATAAACGGCTATCGAACTGCACTTACAGCGACCTTTTCCAAAATTGATTTGGACATAATTCCAAATCCAACCATTAGATTTATAATTTCTTGTACTCCTTAGAAAGCTCTTTTCGATACGAACCCATCGGTTCCTGTTTCAGGAGAATCCGATGGTAGGATCTCCCGTAATGTCCGTTCGAAGTCAATGGTCGAAATTCGCGAACTGCCGCAGCGCGGCGCGTTCTGTTCAGGCCGTTATATGATATATATATATATAATATATTTTGTTGATTTCCATTTAAAACGTATTTTATAAAACGTTTTAAATTCGTTTTCAAAATGATTTCAACTTCATATTCAAATTTAAATCAAAATTGAATATTCCGTGTCATTAATATATAGATGATAATCTTTTCAAAACATACGATTTTGAAATCAATTATTTTCGACATTCATTTTAAAAATGAATAAAATCGATATAAATATCGCTCGTGTCAAAATGGCGTTTATCTAATCAACACAGCTTTATATATTTAAATATATTCGTGTCCATCCCAAATCGGACATCAAAATCAGATTTTGATCTTTTACTGAATATTATTTTAAAATATTCATTATTTTAAAATACTCGTTATTTTAAAATATTCCTTCTTTTAAAATATTCATTCTTTCTGAACTGGAATCGAACACAGCAAATTACCAAATAATATTATTATATGGATATCATACAACACATGTATAGAACAACAGCGATAAATAATCACCCATCTTCCTTTTGTGCATTCTACACTGCATAAGCATTAAATATAAATATTTAACGCTTACAACAGTCTGTCAACCAATCGATCGACATACCACTAAACAATTAGGATTAGTGTACGTCTAATATAATCCCAACACCCGTATGGGGTTTCAATCAACAAACACACATTTTTATTTGTGCAGTTGAGCGATGTGTAAAATTTATCATCCCAATCAATATCTGATAAATAAGTGAACATAAACAAACCGTCCGATTTGTAAACGAATATTTATTCTATTCATATTCACGTTATAATTTATAATTTTTCACGAAAAAATATTTTATTCAACTCATGAATATTATCAAACAGTCCATTTCACATCACAACCAATTTTCGTAGCATAATCAAACAAACAAGTCGTCTGTGGTCTGTGGACGATGGGGAGCTGTTCATATATGCAGTTATAAAATAAATAACTGAACAAACAATTATAGTGAGGAGTTCTCACCTTTGTGATCCACTCCTCCATTCTTTATTTCTGAACGTTTTGGATTCGGTTCAAAATTCCAACGCAATTTTTCCCGCTGTTCACAGTAAAAATCACATTTTTAATATGATGTTTATATATATTCAAAAATCACGTTTTTATTCACATTATGTATATATAAAAATCATATTTTTATATTGCTATTTCTATTTTAAAAACAATGCGGATTTTATTTTAAAACATTGCTAAGTTTATATTTTTAAACTTTTGGATATTTATATTTTCAACACTAATGCATATTTTTATTTCAAAACAAGGGTATTTTTGTTTTTAAAACAATGCAATATATATTTTTATAAAAACAATGCTACATATATATTTGAAAATAATGCAACATATTAAAAATCAAATTTTAAATTCAATACTAATTATACAAAAATCGAAAAAGAGAAAAAAAGAAAAGAAAAATCAATGCTGATTTATTCACACCTTTAAATCGCTGTCCCTTCCCCCTGTTCGAACACGGTAACGCAGCAACCTCCAATCGATGACGGAAGTGGACGGGCTGCTCTCGGGTGGCGCCACGGGCTGGAGGTGAAGGCGGTAGCTTAGGCGAACTCCTGGTGGTGGAGAGACTTGTCTCGGGCAACGCAAATGGATGGGCGATGCTGAGATGAACCGCGGCTTGAAATAGTGCCTCGCGGTGGTACGGCATGGCGTCGATGGGGTGGAGGTGGAAGGCGGAAGCCACAGGTGGAGGCGCGGAGTAAGGAGGAGGGGCCCAAATCGATTTGGGGATTTCAAATTTTGAAATGATTTAATCGCCTGTATTAAGAGAGGGAGGCGCGATTTTTATCTTTGCAATGACCACTGAATTAGGTCCAACAGTCTTTGACCGATATAAGGGACATATATATTTATATTTAATTTAAATTTAATTTGAAAAAAAGTGATTTCGCATTTGGACTCCAAATCAAACCCAACGACTGTCGCTCCTAGCTAATTACCCCCATTCCAAACACAATGGGACATGTATTGTAACCCAATTCGGCTGTTATGATCAGTTTTCATCAAATTTAAAATATAATCAATATATATTGAATTTGAACGTATATTTTAATTTACCGGGGCAACATACTGACTCTAAAAATTCCAGAAAAATTATTTCTAGCTTCGTAATGACGACACAGTCCTTACAAAACCAATTTCGTCAAATTTAAAGACCGTTCGAAAAACGGCCATTTTTTGGTCGATCCAAATTGACTAAAACTGTCAAAACATGTTTAACTTCACCACGCTCACATATTGACTCCAAAAATTATGAATTTTGGAATCTAACAATAACTTGACATCCCGGATCCAAAAAAAGGGGTTTCGTCGAAAACGGATGTCGTTTACAAAGTGGCTATTTTTTAAGGGCTATATTTCCATAGCGACTATTCTGAATTTTCAACAGGACATAACTTTTCATTCCCGCTATGAAATTTCAATTTTTCGGATTCGTTGGGAAGATATTTTCAAATAGATTCTAATATTTTTTGTTTCCCCAAAATCCGGTTTGTTTTGAGTCTTGTACATTCATTTGAAATTTGAAATCGAATTTTCAAACTACTGTGCCATTTCCAATTCCTTTTATAATTAAAATAAATATTTATATTCTAACTTCAATTACAATAAATTATACATTCCAATTCTATTCAAAATAAATTTCTCGTCGTTATTATTTAAAATAAATCATTTTAAATATTAAAAATTCATTGAAATTGCCAAAATAAAAATTTTAAATTGATTCTGATTTTCTGGGTTGTTACAGGGTGCCTCACTTAATGGGAGGACGCTTATAATCCAATGTTCGTCTTCTCCCGCCGATGAATCGAGCACCGGGGACTTCATTGAGCGCCCTCGAAGAGATCTTTCACCTTCACTATGGGAAGGACATTTGTTGTTGCATCATTCCACAGGGCGGACTTCAGTCTCCTTGCTGGATGCTCATCTTGGCAAGCGATCACAGCTAGTGGACCTAGGGCTTTTACCTCCACTATGGGGAGGTACCCCCTTGGTGGAACATGCAGTTTTTGTTTTAGCCCTATATCTGTTTGTTGCATCTTTCATCGTTTGACTCTTTGTGACTCCTTCCTTTCACTTTTCGAGGTGGTGCTTTTCATCCTTGCATTTGTGCATATTGACATTTATAGCACTCGACACTTGGACTAGTGTTGTTAGGGTTGTCGCGCCTTGTCGTACTTTGAAGAAGCAAGCGCTCGTCGGGTAGCCTACAAAATGAAATCATTTTTGAGAAAAAATTGAATCAACAATTTTTTTTAGTAAATGATAGACATAAACAGGCGTCATTTCATTCACAGAGCTAGTGTTCAGTTACAATACTTGCAAAATATTTACAAACATTTCTACAAGAAATTTGAACATAGAATTAAGTAAAATAGAGATGAAGGTGATCGTTGTTCCAAGCTTGGGTATTTGGATACCATCAAATGTTGTTAATTTGATTGAACATGCCGTCCATAAGCTTCTGGCTTATGATGTACGACCCCTCCAAATTTGGGTCGAAGACTCCAGTTTCTATCATCACTCTTTTCGGCATAAGATCTCTGCCTTCGAAGGTCCTTTGTCTAACTTTAGAGTTGAAATGCCTGGCAATCCTTCGTTGGTGGGCTGCCATTCTGAGCTCTGCCTCATCTTATCTTTCCTCAAGATGATCGAGAGCTTCTAGCTGCAGCTTCTCATTCTCTGCTTGGTTGAAATGGATTCTGCAGTGTGTAGGGACCTCTAACTCCACCAGAATTATCTCCTCTGAGCCGAATGCCAAGGAAAAAGGAGTGTGCCCAGTAGCAGATTTATGAGTCGTCCTGTACGCCCATAGTGTAAGAAGCAGCTCATTTACCCAACCACCTTTAGCTTTATCGATTCGCTTTTTGATGGTTGACTTGATAATATTGTTCACTACTTCCACTTGCTCGTTTTCTACGGATGGGCCACTGATGCGAAGCTTTTTCAGATCTTGTAGTTGGCACAAAATTCCTTAAATTCTTCACTTTCAAACTACGTCCCATTGTCTGTAATTATTTTTTGTGGTGCACCAAACTTACAAATGATGTTCTTTAAGATGAAATTGACGACTTTCTTCGAGGTGATTATGGCTAATGGCTCTGTTTCAACCCACTTGGTGAAATAATCGACAACTACAACGACATATCTGAAACTAAACTTTGTGGTTGGAAATGCTCCAATCAGGTCAAAGCCCCAAACAGTGAATGGCCATGGACTGACCATTTGAGTCAGCTCTGTATATGGTGCTCTTGGGATCTTCGCGAGCCTTTGGCATTTTTCACACTTCTTGGTATAAGCTGCAGAGTCTTAGTTCACATCAGGCCAAAAATAACCGTATCACAAAATTTTCTTAGCTAATGTTTAACCACCTGTATGACCTCCACACTCTTCATTATGTAGTTCTACCAAGATTTCTTTAGATTCTTCTTTGGTAACACATCGGAGAAAAGGCATAGAGAAGCCCCGCCTATATAATCAACTATCCTGGATGAGATATATAGGAACTTTTCGGAGAAAATTCTTTCTCTTCTTTGGATCATTGTCGCTAGTGCAAGGATTTGAAAGGACTTCTACTGGCACCAATCCCAACAGTTGAGCATCTCATGTACTGCAAGCTTTGCAAGTGATTCAACCTTCAAATTTTCTTCTTGGGGAATATCTATGATGGTGTAGTAGTCCAAATTGTTGATAAGTTCCCAATCTTTTGAAAGGTAAGCAGGCAAATTTCCTCCCTTCGCTTGAAACTCCCTTTTGACTTGACACACCAATAACTGCGAGTCGCTGAAAATGTGCAAGGCTTTTAGTTGTAACTCATTCGCAATCCTTAATCCAATAATTAATGCTACATACTCCGCGTCGTTGTTCGTTGATGGAAACTCCAATCTCAAAGCGTAGCATATCTAGCGTCCTTTAGGAATCTCAAGCACTACTCCTGCCCCCTAGCAATACTCATTCATAGCTCCATCCACGAACAACTTCCATCGGGTGATCACTTCGACGGGCTCTTCCATCTCATCTCCTCTATCGATTCAACAATGAAGTCTTCTAAAGCTTGTCCCTTGATTGCTCTTCGCGGATGGTAAGTGATGTCATATTGACTGAGCTCAATATTCCACTTTAACAAACCTTCCCAAAGTCTCTGGATGAAATAGGACTTCCTTTAGCGGCTAATCTGTGAGTACTTTGATAGGATGTGCTTGGAAATATGGACTGATCTTCTTCGAGGCAATAAGCAGGCAATATGCAAACTTCTCCAACTTGGCATAGTTTAGTTCTTCCCTGGTAAGCCTCTTGCTGATGTAGTATATCCTCCTTTGAATCTTTGAATCCTCTCTGACCAAAGCTGCACTCAAGGAATGAGATGAAACAACCAAATATAAAAACAGATCTTCTCCATCTTTAGGCTTTGACAACATTGGTGGTGTTTCCATATGCTTGACTAACTCCTCAAAGGCCATTAGACACTCTGGAGTCCATTGGGAGTCCTTCCTTTTCTCAATGCATTGAAAAGCGGAATACACCTATCTGTTGCATTTGAAATGAGGCGACTTAGTGCAGCAACCTTCCCATTCAAACTTTGAAGCTTTTTCTTTGTACTAGGAGCTTGCATATCTCCCAACGCTGAAATTTAAGTAGGGTTGGCTTCGATGCCCCTGGCATTAACCATGAACTCAAGGAATTTCCCCGATGCGACTCCAAACGAACATTTGAGAGGATTCAACTTCAAGCTGTATTTTCATAAGATATCAAACATCTCGGCCAGATTCTTTACTGCTCTTTTCGAGTTTACCAGCATGTCGTCCACATAGACCTCCATAGTCTTGCCTATCTGATCGTCCACATAGACCTCCATAGTCTTGCCTATCTGAGATTTGAACATCGAATTGACGAGACACTGATAAGCCACTCCAGCATTCTTCAACCCAAACAACATTACATTGTAGCAGTATAAGCCCACATTTGTGATGAAGCTGGTATTCTCCTGGTCTGGCTCATGCATCATAATCTGATTATAGCCTGAATAAGCATCCATGGAAGATAATACCTCATTCCCCGCTGTTGCATCCACAAGCTGATCGATTCTAGGAAACGGGAAACTGTCTTTAGGACATGCCTTATTAAGATCAGAATAGTCGATGCACACTTGCCATTTGCCATTGGATTTTTTCACTAACACAGGATTTGACACCCAGTCAGGATACGTTGACTCTCGAATAAAGCGATTCTCCATCAGTTTATCTACTTCTTCCTTGAGAGCCATCGATCTTTTAGGGCCTTGAATTCTTTTCTTATGCTTCACAGGTGTGACACTTGAGTCGATATTTAATGCATGAATAGCCACTTCGGGGGATATGCCACACATGTCAGAATGACTCCAAGCAAACACATCCAGATTTGCTCTAAGAAACACAACCAATTCTCTTTGCAACTTCTGGCACAGCTAAGATCCTATCTTCAACACTCGATCATGATATTTTAGATGAACTGATATAAGAATTGTGATCTCGGCTGGTGCCGCTCGATTATCCCCTGCACTGGCTTTACGAGGATCCATCTCTTTGTAATCTCCACTATGCTCTCCAGTGCAGGGGTCGTGACCTAGTTGCTATAAGGCAGGATCATGAATGCAGAGAGGAGCCTCCACATTCTTTCCCTTATCTTTCTTCTTGGCTTCACGCAGCTCTATGAGGTAGCATTACCATGCTGTATCTTAATCTCCCTTGTTCACTCCCACACCATTCTTAGTGGGGAACTTCATGGTCAAGCACTAAGGCGCCAAAGCAATCCTAAAATCAGCTAGAGTAGGTCTGCCTAAGAATGCATCGTAGGCAGAAATTTCATCAACCAACACAAAAGTCTGCTTTAGTATGGCCACCATGTCTCCCTCTCCCAATTAAACAAGAAAATCAATGGTCCCAGCTGGTTTCTTGGGCTCACCCGTGAACCCTTGGATCTTTGTTTGACATGCTTGAACATCTAATATTGAGAGCTTCGTTCGGTTGAACATCTTCCAGAATAGAACATTGACTGAGGCACCACAATCTTCAAGCACCCTCTTGACCATTGTCGGGCCTATTCCGACTGTCACAACCATGAGATCTAGAGTGGGAGTTATCACACCATCCGCATCATTTTCCTTGAACACAACATCTTCATAACAAATTGTTTTCTTCTTAGAGAAATTTTTTTGCTCAGAATCAAACATCCTCCTCCTTTGGGACATATTTCTGGACTCCTGCATATCGTTCAATATCCCCCCAACTTCCTCCTAGTGGATGAGGACCCCCAGATATGGTGTTGATCACAGGTCTTTGATTGCTCTGCACTGGAGCTCTATTACTCGGACTTGATTGATCAGTGGATGCACCTTCCCCTTGAGAAGCTCGAGCTGATTTTGAGGCTTGCGGCTTCTTCACATACTTCTATAGCATGTTCTTCCTAATGAGCTATTCAGTCAACGTATTCAAATGCTTACATTTGTTGGTGTTATGACCTGGATGATTATGGAATCGACAGAACTTTCTGGACTTAGCTGCTCCGTTGCTTATCCTCATCTGCCTTGATTCTGGGTAATCCTCCGCATCCTTTGTTGCGAAATAGATGTTCTCAGGGGTATCAGTCAGAGGTGTCAATTCTGCTGATTTGAAAAGGCGAAACTCCTTATTAATCTTGTTGCCTTTCCCATCATTGGCTTGCTTCTTCCCCTGAGTATTGTTTTGATTGATTTGAGTATCAACATTCTTTTTAACTTCAACAACGATGCTCCGTCCACCATTCTGGCTAGCAGTAGGATCCTCATCCACCCTTACGTACTCTTACTCCTTCTTATAGAATTTTTCAAGTGTATTTGGTTCCTTCATCTTTATCCATCTCCCTAACTCATTCTTCTTGGCTATAGCATTGACTAGAGTCATTAGGATCACGTGTGGCTCCGGATTCCCTACTTCAGACAAAGCAACATTAAACCAACTGAGAAAAGCCTTAACAGATTCCCCTGGATTTTGCTCTATTGTTGATAGTGACATTACATCTTTGGCCTTCGTAGCATGTAACCTAAACCGCTCTTTAAACTTATTGGTCAAGTCGACAAACTGATCTATAGATTTAGGAGGCAACTTCATGAACCACGGCGATGCCACACCATCCAAGTAGAGAGGAAAAATAAACATTTGATCTCGTCTATCGCCCTTGCCGTGTTCGTGTGCCACTGTACCTGAATAGAAAGAATTTAGGATCAGCAGTTACATTGTAGGGAGGTAGGGTAAGAGGAACAAACTTCTTTAGGAACTCTGCTTAATGGATTCTTTTAGTAAATGGAGTTTTGCTAGGAGTAAAATACCATTCTCTTTCACCGTAATTGCAAGCTAAGCTCTTCTTCATGATTTGTTTTATCATCTCCGAGATATACTCCTCAGTGTTGTGTTGTTCCACAGGGCATGCCTCAGTCTCTTTGTTGGATGCTTGTCTTAGCAAGCAATCGCGGTTATAGGACCACGGTCCTTTACCTCCACTTTGGGGAGGTGCCCCCTTGGCAGGACTAGCAACCTTACGAGTAGTATGTCGATTAGAATGATCTTTAGCCTTTGGCTTCAAGTCTTAAACATTAGCTTCATCTTTATCACTCAACCAACCATCAACATCTTCCATGTTGTCATTGCGATTACGACTAGAAGCTGATGAGTTTGCATTCCCCTCAAGATCGACATAAACTCTTCGAGGTGGTGGATTGGCTTGAGCTGTAAGAAGAGCATCCAACTTGTCCGCCTTGTTAGAAGTATCCATCCACTGATTCAAGTTGGCAACAACTAAATCCAATTCATCTATAGTTACGCAAGCTCCGCCTACCAAACTTTGGCCAACTTCAAGGCGATTAGTTTGTGGCGTAGCTTCATTGGCGGAATTATCCGAACCACTAACGGACTTACTTCAACCTTTCTTTGATGGCGCCATTATCTCAGATAAGCTTTTAAACTTTGGAGAAAATCTTTCAAATGACCTGGATTTTAGACTTCGTGAATCTATCATAGAAAACAGGCTTCAAATTTCGATGTCCCCCAGAAGGCTCTTAACCTTGTGGTCGTGGGTTCGAGCTGCACGGTGGGTGCCAAAAATGTTAATGTCAAAAAATGAATACTAATACCCCAAGAGGTGTGTTCACACCTTCAAGTTGTTTAGATTAGATTAGGGGCAAACAAAAACAAAAAATAGAAAAGGAGAGAGTGTTTATAGTGGTTTGGCCTTAATTTTGGCCTACGTTGCAGCGACCTGGAAAAATTTGAAGCTCGAATTTCGATAATGATACATAATACCTGTATTACTTGCCAAAATCCAAGTATCAAAAAACCAGAAAGCTAAAAGAAATAAATAAGAGGGTGAGATAAGAAAGAAAGTTAGAATAGAAGAATAAGAACTAACACAACACAGAGTCTCACATCGCAGCGGAACAAAATATAATATATATAAATAAATCCTTATTGAGAGCTTTGAAATATACTTATAGACATCAGAGTATATCAATACATCTGGACAGTTATAATAATCTACCCTCATATACAACACACCGCGGAATATATCTAGATATCATACGTCTGGACTTCTCCAGCTCGTCTCTGGACTTCACAACATCCAAAAACCTGAGCTTATAAAACTTAGTCTTACCTGAGCATTGCAAACGCCAGGATCATTTTGGTGAACCAGCATGAGAAAACTCACTGTAACACCCCGAATTTTAGTTAATACTAAAATTCACTAATTACAGGATAAATAATCTCAGATATGGGAATTGGGGGTAACGTGCTGCGTTATTGCGTTCGTCTCGGAAAAATACGCGAAATAGAGTCCGAGTTTTCGAAAATCGGAGTCCGTATGGCCCAGTTATGGCCCAATGAAGTTTGCAGAAAATTCAAAACTAAAACAGATTTAAAAATTTAAAATATTCAGATTTGGAATGGGCCAGGCGGGGTCAGGCGGGAAGCTTCCCGCCCAACCCATGTCGACAGGGCTGTCGACAGGCCTGTCGACAAGGGTGTCGACATGCCTGTCGACTTGCCTGTCGACAGGGTGGCACCGTTCTGTGAACCTGGGTGCACCAGGTTGCACCAGGTTGGGTTTCAGGCTGGCTAGGAGGGCTGGTTCTAGAGATTTCCTAAATCTAAGGGTCCTAATCTAATCTAGGGTTAATCTAAGGGCCTAAAACACTCACCTAATCCTATAAATAAGACCCCAACCCTACCCTAATTCATTCATAATTAAGTCTTGTAACTAAACTATGGCAAAATGAAATTTGAGCATGGCCTCCACTAGTTCATAAAGAAAGTTGCAAGCTAATTCCTCTCTAATCAATCTTTAATCATCATTATCTTCATAGTTAGCAACTAATTCTACTTCATAAGGTTGCTAATCTTGAGTTTGGTGAGTTTCTATCACTTTAACATCAATTGTTAAAGTAAGTAGATTGGGTGTAATGAGACCTATGGTCTTAAATGCGGATTAGTGAGTTTGAATCATGTATAATGATATGTTACTCTATGTTGTTCTATGTTTATGCATATTTGATAAGTTGGTTTATGCATGCTTAATAAGTTGATTTATGCATGTTTAACAAGTTGATATATGCATGTTTAATAAGTGGATTTATGCATATTTAATAAGTGGAATTATGCATGTTTAGCAAAGTGAGTTATGCAAGTTGAAAGTGATATGCAAGTTAAGTATATGTTTAAATGCAAGTTGAAAGTGATATGCAAGTTATGCATGCTTATGCAAGTGTATGGATGCTTATGCAAGTCATGTATATGTTTAAACGCAAGATTTATGTGATATGCAAGTTATGCACGCTTATGCGAGTATATGAATGCTTTTGCAAGATATGTATATGCTTAAATGACATGATATGCAAGTTATGCAAGTATGTGAATGCTTATGCAAGTATGTGGATGCTTATGCAAGTATGTGAATGCTTATGCAAGTTATGTGTATGCTTAAATGCATGTTTAACATGTTATGCAAGTTATGAGAATGCCTATATGCAAGTTCAACATGTTATGCAAGATATGTGTATGATAATATGCAAGCTCATATGCAACATGTTATGCAAATCATATGTATGATAATATGCAAGTTTGGGTTATATGTAGTTGGGTTAATATATGCTCATATATGCAAGTTGACATCCTCTTAACCCATGACAAAGTTGTATGTTAAACCCATGATATTTGTGATGATCTTCCCCTTATTATGTCATGTAACGAGAACGATTTACGTGGGGAACGATGGGGTTGGTAAATATGTTAATAAATGAATGTTTGGGTATGATTAAGCATACCATAAAAATAAATTACCATAAGTGGGAATTTACCTATTGAGTTAGGTCTACCCCATGGGAATTTACCTATTGAGTTAGGTCTACCCATGTTATGGAAAACTTGATATTAATTAGGGATAATTAATATGGGGGTGATTAATTAGGTGTAATTAATCGACTAAGACACGAGGTTGGACTCATTTGTAGTGTAAAACTGCCCGGACCCGACCGGCTTAACCAGTTGCTACAAATGTCAGCCCAATGTGAGAGGTCTTAGCCATAAATTAAATACGTGATTAAGGTAAAGACACGAGGTTAGACTCTGTTATGACGTAAGACTGCCCGGATTCTACCGGCTTAACCAGGCGGTCATAACAGCCAGTCTAATGTGGGAGGTCTTTACGGGAGATCGCGGTCTTAATTAATTAAGAAACACTTAAACATAATAGCATGTAGTGGGACATGAGGGGTTAAGTGGGTGCCTTGGGTGGCATGAGGAAATTTGGTGGTTGCCTTGGGTGGCATGTGGAATCTAGTGGGTTGCCTTCGGTGGCAATAGAAAATACGATTAGAATACTTAACCAAGTGGAAACATGTAATTAAACATGATTAAAGGGTTAAGTGGGATACACTAGATATTTGACAAGCTTAAGTGGGTAGCTTGTGGGGGCCCATTTCAACCAATATCCCAAACGTATCTTTGTGGGCTCGACCCATGTCGAGTGACGGGACACGCATATTGGGCTTGATTATAAGAGGCCAAAACGGGTTAGCGGTGGCAACGCAAGTCCAACGGGTTTCATATGCGTGTGTGGGCCCGGGCTGGTAGATAAGCCGTTGTTGCATCGTGTAGATATAGAGCCGTGCACCGTTAGTATTGGGTAGCCACTTTAGGGGAGTGATACACCCCACTGTGGGACCAGCACGGGTATCTACGGTAGGGAGCCGATCGCTTGGGGAGTAGTGGGTACACCTAATGAAGATAGGGGCAGACGGCACCTATGTAGAGGTACACGAAACTACTGGGTAAGAATACTGGGTACACCTAGTGGAGATAGGGGCAGACGGCACCTATGTAGTGGGCTAGGGGTACATGAAACTACTGGGGAAATTTTCTAAGTCCTTGGAAGGGATCAACCTTTAAGTAGGAATGACTGGTGTGGTGCAGTTAGTAATTATCCTTGGGTGGGTAGATGCGTCCTGACGGTTATCTTAGTTTATCCTAAGTCTACTAAGCTGCTTAGTGTAGCCATTCATCCCCAGATATTACCGTAGGTCAAGTTTATGTCTTCTCTGGTTACCTTAATGATTGTATTGTTAAAGTTATAGGACTCACTCAGACTTATGTCTGACCCCGTTGTTTTTATCTTTTTCCCAACCCTCAGGTCCTACGGTGGATCCTAGCGGTAGTAGAGCTTGATCGGATTGCTGTTCCAGTCTTTTGGAGCTTGGGTAGATGTAAAGCTCCAGTATCCAGTTATCTTTTCTTTTGTTATGGCTATTGTATGAGAGAGTGGGATTATGTACTTCTTTACTTTGATGGATATTGTACTTGACTTTTATCGTGGTTTTATGATGTAACCAGACATGTTTATTTCCGCTGTTATGAGATGATGTTTTAAAATTTCAAGTACTAGTTATATCTGTCTTGTTGTAATTTTTCTGTTCTATATTCACTAAAATACTCCACCGATGCTATGGCATTCCCTTTGTGAGTGACCCTAGCGGGCGTGGGGTGTTACACGTGGTATCAGAGCAAAGGTTACCGGAACAGATAAAATTTTTAGAAAACTATTTTTCTAAAAACATTTTTGGAAAAGATATTTTCAAAAACATGTCTTTTAAGAGAAAAGTTTTTGAAAGAAAAGCATAATCCCCAATAGCCATATCTATATCCTTCGAATTCTCCATTTTGAATCTTTCCTTTTTCGTTTCAGCATGACTGAGAATCTTAATCTTCCGGAGGGTGTGACGGTACCAGTATGGTATAGGAGATTGATGGAGGCTAGGGCCACCACTGCGGGTCCAGCAAATATTCCTCCACCAACCGTAGCACCCGATCTTCCTCCTCCCCCTCCTCCTCGCACGGATACTTTTGCTAAGACTTGCAAGGAATTTAAAGCTATGGGAGGGAAACCTTTTCAAGGATCTGAAACCTTTGTGGAGGCTAGAGATTGGCTTAAAGAGGTGGAAGAGTTGATAGATATCTTTGAGATGGAAGAAGGGAAGAAAATCAAGTTGGCTGCTTGGTTAATGAAGGGAGAGGCCTCATTCTGGTGGGAAGTTACTAGTGGAGAACGCCCCGTTGACTCTTGGGCGGATTTTAGGCAAAGATTTGTGGCAAAGTTTCTCTCAAGGGCGGAGGAAAACTTGTATATGGAAAGATTCTTGACTCTAAAGCAAGGAAATCTTTCGGTGAAGGAATATGTTAACAAGTTTAATCAATTGGCAAGGTTTGGCCTAGACATGGTGAATACACCGGAGAAGAAGGCTTTGCGGTTCGTGAAAGGCTTGAATGAACCAATGCATGGGTTGGCTATGACTCACATCCCTATGGGGGCCACCTTTGAGAAGCTAGTTGACATGGCACTCATGTATGAGGAAGAGAAGGGTCCTAATGCTAATAAGGCACCCGAGAAGAAAGGAGATCAAAAGAGACCTCAACAACAGCAAAGCAAAGGTGGGAAAGGCAACGGTGGCAAGGGCAAGAAGAAGAAGTGTTTCAATTGTGGGACACCTGGCCACCTAAGCAAGGATTGTCGCAAGAAGAAGAAGACCGGCTGCTTCCACTGTGGCGAAGCAGGGCACTTAGTGAAGGATTGCCCTAAGAATGGGCAAAGGACGGGATCTACCTCAGGAGGACAGGTGCAAGCTCTTATGGCACCGAGTCAGGCTAGGGGGCAAGTACAGGCTCTCGCGGTTCCACCGATTCAGGAGAGAGGTAGAACTATTTCCGTTGAAAGTCTGGTTTTTCTATTTGACCATCCTGTCCGTACATTGTTTGATTCAGGCGCATCGCATTCATTTATTTCATCATCATTAGTTGAGTCACTGCACCTAGACACCAGTCTGGTAGATGATCCCTTGGTTGTTTCAAACCCAATTGGGGGCTCCACTTATTTGTCCATGATATGTTTGGGTTTGAAGATTTCTATACTTAGCATTGAGTTTAGATGTGATGCTTTTGTATTGGGCTTCACGGGCTATGGGTTGATTTTGGGCATGGACTGGTTATCCAGTAATGGTGCCGTTCTTGATTGCGAAAGGAGAGTTGTTAGGCTGATGACCCGCTTGGGTAACACTCTCGAGATTTCTTGTAATCCCAGGGACTCTGTTATGCTAAGTTATCTTGAATCGCTTGACGCTTCGGTCGAGAGTTTGAAATCTGTTAGAGTAGTCCGGGAATATCCGGATGTGTTTGAGGAGGTGAAGGGCTTACCTCCGAAGCGGGAGATTGACTTCCGAATATATTTGGTGGATAATGCTAAACCGGTATCTTTACCAGTGCGCCACATGGCTCCTCGTGAGAGGAGGGAACTCCATAAGCAAGTAGGGGAGTTGCTTGAGAAGGGGTTCATAAGACGAAGCATATCGGAGTGGGGTGCTCCAGTAGTATTTGCTACGAAGGCAGATGGGTCCCTCAGACTTTGTGTAGACTATAGAGAACTCAACAAGCTCACAAAGAAGAATAGACACCCATTGCCGAGGATTGATGATCTTTTCGATCAATTGGTTGGCGCTTCAGTATTTTCTCAGTTGGACTTGGCCACGGGGTTTCATGAGTTGAGGGTGGTTGAGGATAGCATAGATAAGACTGCCTTTAGGACTCCGGATGGTTTCTATGAGTGGCTGGTGATGCCATTTGGGTTGACGAACGCCCCTGCATACTTTGTTGATTTGATGAGTAGGGTGTTCAGGGAGTTCCTTAATAAATTCGTGGTGGTCTTCGTGGATGATATCTTAGTATTTTCTAAGAGTGAAGAAGAGCATGCCCTACATCTTGGGGAAGTGTTGAAGACTCTTCGAGCGCATAGCCTTAAGGCTAAATTCTCTAAATGTCACTTCTGGAGGAAGGAAGTACGATTCTTGGGGCACGTGGTCTCCAAGGAAGGGATAGCTGTGGATCCCGCGAAGGTGGTATCAATTCAGGATTGGAAGGTTCCGAAGAATGCTACCGAAGTAAGAAGTTTCTTGGGGTTGGCGGGTTATTATAGGAAGTTTATTAAAGACTTCGCGAAGATATCAGCCCCATTAACCCGCTTAACAAAGAAGAATCTTGTTTTCGCATGGGACGTAGATTGTGATGATGCGTTCCGACGGTTAAAGAGAGCTTTAACCACCGCTCCAGTTTTAGTGTTGCCAGATGGGAGCAAGCCATTTGTTGTCTATACCGATGCCTGTGGGACAGGACTTGGCGCAGTCTTAATGCAAGAGGGAAGGGTAATAGCCTATGGTGGAAGGCAGTTGAGGGCACATGAGAAAAATTACCCTACCCATGATCTAGAGTTGGCCGCTATTGTTTTTGCGCTTAAGATTTGGCGCCATTATCTTCTTGGTGAGAGATTCGAGTTGTTCACTGATCATAAATCATTGAAGTACTTATTCTCTCAGAAAGATTTAAACTTAAGACAGCAAAGGTGGATGGAGTTCTTAGCATCCTATGACTTCGAGATATCGTATACCCCTGGCAAGGGTAACGTGGTGGCGGACGCCTTGAGCAGGAAGAGGTTGTCCTTGAGTCCATTGTTCGTGGAACGACAAAGCTTGGAATTTATCTCGATGTTTGATTTCAGACCTTCTGTTGACTATGTACCCGGTTTGCTAGCTTCTTTGGAAGTTAGACCTACTCTCTTGGGGCGGATTGGAGAAGCACAGAGGGGCGATCCACAGTTGGTTGAGTTAGTAGAGAAGCTCATAAGGGGGAGTCGTCCAGCCATTTGAGTAGGTACACCCTAGATGATAGAGGGTGCTTGCGCAGAGACGGTAGACTTTATGTACCGCAAGACGAGGGTTTGAGGAAGGCTATTCTTGATGACGCAAACCGTTCTAGGATGACCATTCATCCCGGTGGGGATAAGATGTACCAAGACATGAAGAGGGTTTTCTTCTGGGCCGGTATGAAGAAAGATGTGGCCGAGTATGTCGCTCGATGTTTGGTGTGCCAGCAAGTGAAGGCGGAGCAAAGGAAACCAGGAGGGTTGCTTCACCCATTGGAGGTTCCGCAATGGAAGTGGGATAGCGTCTCGATGGATTTTATTGACGGGTTACCCAGGTCGAGGAAGGGTAATACAGGAATTTGGGTGGTGGTAGATAGACTTACTAAGAGCGCCCATTTCATACCTGTGAAGAGCAAGAGGACCGCTCCATGGCTAGCCTCAGTATATCTTCGAGAGATAGTTCGATTACATGGGGTACCCTCTAGCATAGTTAGTGATCGAGATCCTATCTTCACTAGTGAGTTCTGGAGAAGTTTGCAAGAAGCAGTGGGGACTCAATTGTGTCTGAGCACCGCATATCATCCTCAGACGGACGGCCAGACTGAGAGGGTGAATCGTGTTCTAGAAGACCTTTTGAGGCTTTGTATCTTAGATTTTGGAGGTACATGGGAAGAGCATCTTCCACTGGTGGAGTTCGCATATAATAACAGCTTTCAGTCCAGTATTGGTATGGCTCCTTTCGAAGCTCTCTATGGAAGGCCTTGTCGATCACCTACATGTTGGTGGGAATCTACGGATAAGATCTTGCTTGGGCCCGATATGGTTAGGGAGACTTCTGAGAAGATTGACTTGATTCGAAGAAGGATGAAAGCAGCGCAGGATAGGCAAAAATCTTATGCGGACAAGAGAAGGACGGATCTTGAGTTTGAGGTTGGGGATATGGTTTTTGTTAAGGTATCTCCGTTGAGAAATGTTGTTCGCTTCGGATCCGTTGGGAAGTTAGCACCGAGGTTTGTTGGGCCATTTCCTATCAAGGAAAGGATTGGACGGATGGCATATAGGGTGGGGTTGCCCGACAGACTTAGTGGTGTTCATGATGTATTCCATGTATCACATCTGAGGAAGTGCTTACATGAGACGGCAGAGGTGGTAGAGCCGAGCTTCCTTAGAGATGTAGAGGTTGAGCGTGATGCGACGATTCGACGAGCTCCTACTCGCATCCTTGGGTCAGAGACTAGGAAATTGAGGAATCGAGAGGTTCAGCTAGTCAAGGTGCAATGGGGAGAAGATGAGAGCAACGCGACTTGGGAGACGGAAGCGAAGATGCGTTCATTGTACCCATTTCTTTTTGAGGGTATGTCTTTACTTTC
Organism: Allium sativum; assembly: GCA_030737875.1. Taxonomy (NCBI): domain Eukaryota; kingdom Viridiplantae; phylum Streptophyta; class Magnoliopsida; order Asparagales; family Amaryllidaceae; genus Allium; species Allium sativum. The sequence goes on from CM060926.1 coordinate 332,362,716, forward strand.
TCCTTTATCGCTTGTCTAGTACTTATCTTATCTTTAGTATGTCCTCTCGTTAGTATCTTTGACCTTTAGATAGGGTAAACCTATGGTTGAAACATGTGTTTGAGACATGTTATGGTTGATGGATGCAAGTGGATGCAAGTGTTTGCTAGTGGCTGCTCGTGGATGCATATACACACACTCTAGGCACTATATCGGCTCAGTCACTTCATATTGCATACTGCATAAAATTTTGTGTAGGAAAATATATTTATGGATGTATAATGGTTGTGTTATCACATGGATGATGCATTTTGGTGAATGATTGTGCACTCATGTAGATATTGTATGTGTCGAAAGGGTTCTTTCGCATACATAATGGATGCATGGCACTCTCATGGTTTGCATATGTTCATACATTAGATAGGGAACATATACACACACCGTTTGCATATGCTCATACATCATTAGAAACTGTTTAAGGACAATGGATGCCCGTGGTTGATGATTTGAGTAGATGGTTGTTTGGATGGTAGGATATGCATTCTCCTTAGCTTAGAGATTTCGGGGACGAAATCCTTTAAGGAGGGGAGAATGTAACACCCCGAATTTTAGTTAATACTAAAATTCACTAATTACAGGATAAATAATCTCAGATATGGGAATTGGGGGTAACGGGCTACGTTATTGCGTTCGTCTCCGAAAAATACGCGAAATAGAGTCCGAGTTTTCGAAAATCGGAGTCCGTATGGCCCAGTTATGGCCCAATGAAGTTTGCAGAAAATTCAAAACTAAAACAGATTTAAAAATTTAAAATATTCAGATTTGGAATGGGCCAGGCGGGGTCAGGCGGGAAGCTTCCCGCCCAACCCATGTCGACAGGGCTGTCGACAGGCCTGTCGACAGGGGTGTCGACATGCCTGTCGACTTGCCTGTCGACAGGGTGGCACCGTTCTGTGAACCTGGGTGCACCAGGTTGCACCAGGTTGGGTTTCAGGCTGGCTAGGAGGGCTGGTTCTAGAGATTTCCTAAATCTAAGGGTCCTAATCTAATCTAGGGTTAATCTAAGGGCCTAAAACACTCACCTAATCCTATAAATAAGACCCCAACCCTACCCTAATTCATTCATAATTAAGTCTTGTAACTAAACTATGGCAAAATGAAATTTGAGCATGGCCTCCACTAGTTCATAAAGAAAGTTGCAAGCTAATTCCTCTCTAATCAATCTTTAATCATCATTATCTTCATAGTTAGCAACTAATTCTACTTCATAAGGTTGCTAATCTTGAGTTTGGTGAGTTTCTATCACTTTAACATCAATTGTTAAAGTAAGTAGATTGGGTGTAATGAGACCTATGGTCTTAAATGCGGATTAGTGAGTTTGAATCATGTATAATGATATGTTACTCTATGTTGTTCTATGTTTATGCATATTTGATAAGTTGGTTTATGCATGCTTAATAAGTTGATTTATGCATGTTTAACAAGTTGATATACGCATGTTTAATAAGTGGATTTATGCATATTTAATAAGTGGAATTATGCATGTTTAGCAAAGTGAGTTATGCAAGTTGAAAGTGATATGCAAGTTAAGTATATGTTTAAATGCAAGTTGAAAGTGATATGCAAGTTATGCATGCTTATGCAAGTGTATGGATGCTTATGCAAGTCATGTATATGTTTAAACGCAAGATTTATGTGATATGCAAGTTATGCATGCTTATGCGAGTATATGAATGCTTTTGCAAGATATGTATATGCTTAAATGACATGATATGCAAGTTATGCAAGTATGTGAATGCTTATGCAAGTATGTGGATGCTTATGCAAGTATGTGAATGCTTATGCAAGTTATGTGTATGCTTAAATGCATGTTTAACATGTTATGCAAGTTATGAGAATGCCTATATGCAAGTTCAACATGTTATGCAAGATATGTGTATGATAATATGCTAGCTCATATGCAACATGTTATGCAAATCATATGTATGATAATATGCAAGTTTGGGTTATATGTAGTTGGGTTAATATATGCTCATATATGCAAGTTGACATCCTCTTAACCCATGACAAAGTTGTATGTTAAACCCATGATATTTGTGATGATCTTCCCCTTATTATGTCATGTAACGAGAACGATTTACGTGGGGAACGATGGGGTTGGTAAATATGTTAATAAATGAATGTTTGGGTATGATTAAGCATACCATAAAAATAAATTACCATAAGTGGGAATTTACCTATTGAGTTAGGTCTACCCCATGGGAATTTACCTATTGAGTTAGGTCTACCCATGTTATGGAAAACTTGATATTAATTAGGGATAATTAATATGGGGGTGATTAATTAGGTGTAATTAATCGATTAAGACACGAGGTTGGACTCATTTGTAGTGTAAAACTGCCCGGACCCGACCGGCTTAACCAGTTGCTACAAATGTCAGCCCAATGTGAGAGGTCTTAGCCATAAATTAAATACGTGATTAAGGTAAAGACACGAGGTTAGACTCTGTTATGACGTAAGACTGCCCGGATTCTACCGGCTTAACCAGGCGGTCATAACAGCCAGTCTAATGTGGGAGGTCTTTACGGGAGATCACGGTCTTAATTAATTAAGAAACACTTAACCATAATAGCATGTAGTGGGACATGAGGGGTTAAGTGGGTGCCTTGGGTGGCATGAGGAAATTTGGTGGTTGCCTTGGGTGGCATGTGGAATCTAGTGGGTTGCCTTGGGTGGCAATAGAAAATACGATTAGAATACTTAACCAAGTGGAAACATGTAATTAAACATGATTAAAGGGTTAAGTGGGATACACTAGATATTTGACAAGCTTAAGTGGGTAGCTTGTGGGGGCCCATTTCAACCAATATCCCAAACGTATCTTTGTGGGCTCGACCCATGTCGAGTGACGGGACACGCATATTGGGCTTGATTATAAGAGGCCAAAACGGGTTAGCGGTGGCAACGCAAGTCCAACGGGTTTCATATGCGTGTGTGGGCCCGGGCTGGTAGATAAGCCGTTGTTGCATCGTGTAGATATAGAGCCGTGCACCGTTAGTATTGGGTAGCCACTTTAGGGGAGTGATACACCCCACTGTGGGACCAGCACGGGTATCTACGGTAGGGAGCCGATCGCTTGGGGAGTTGTGGGTACACCTAATGAAGATAAGGGCAGACGGCACCTATGTAGGGGTACACGAAACTACTGGGTAAGAATACTGGGTACACCTAGTGGAGATAGGGGCAGACGGCACCTATGTAGTGGGCTAGGGGTACATGAAACTACTGGGGAAATTTTCTAAGTCCTTGGAAGGGTTCAACCTTTAAGTAGGAATGACTGGTGTGGTGCAGTTAGTAATTATCCTTGGGTGGGTAGATGCGTCCTGACGGTTATCTTAGTTTATCCTAAGTCTACCAAGCTGCTTAGTGTAGCCATTCATCCCCAGATATTATCGTAGGTCAAGTTTATGTCTTCTCTGGTTACCTTAATGATTGTATTGTTAAAGTTATAGGACTCACTCAGACTTATGTCTGACCCCGTTGTTTTTATCTTTTTCCCAACCCTCAGGTCCTACGGTGGATCCTAGCGGTAGTAGAGCTTGATCGGATTGCTGTTCCAGTCTTTTGGAGCTTGGGTAGATGTAAAGCTCCAGTATCCAGTTATCTTTTCTTTTGTTATGGCTATTGTATGAGAGAGTGGGATTATGTACTTCTTTACTTTGATGGATATTGTACTTGACTTTTATCGTGGTTTTATGATGTAACCAGACATGTTTATTTCCGCTGTTATGAGATGATGTTTTAAAATTTCAAGTACTAGTTATATCTGTCTTGTTGTAATTTTTCTGTTCTATATTCACTAAAATACTCCACCGATGCTATGGCATTCCCTTTGTGAGTGACCCTAGCGGGCGTGGGGTGTTACACGTGGTATGTTTAAGGGAGATCATCCAACTTGGTTTTTAAGTCAAAATTCTTTTCGAAAGAAAAGGATAATCGTAAGACCAAATCTACACATAAATACGGACGGTTTTTACCTTATGATAACCCAAAACATTTTGAAATCATCTCTATTCTGATATTATAATAATGTCTAATACAAATAAATAACAATCTAGTAGAACGCTTGCATCTCGCGCTCTACACACATAATGTACAATCAAAACTGCGGGCTCTTATTGGAGAATGATTTCCAACTGGCAAGGTATGGGACCACGTTCTGATAGTGTATCTCTAGAGAGGAATACACCAGGATTCAATAAGAACATCTTGCAACCCTGGCTAAACATGACCGGCCCCTCACTTTGCTTGAGAGTACCGAATATATTGTGACCTACAGTTGGATCCAACATAAACATTCTCAAAAGATATAGAAGCGAAAGAAGAACAAATTGGAATTTCTCTAGATGGTGACAAATACCCTAATTTGGAGTGATCCACTTAGCCATGCGACCTACCCGATTTTATACCATTTCCCAGTTGATGAGGCTTGAGGTTATAACTTATCCTTCAAAACAACACATCTCCATCCGCTTTGAAAGCCACATCGTCAGATCCGCCAGATATTATTAATTGACATCCACAAAAATATTCTGGGTGTCAAGCTAAAGAAGGTGTCTTCTCTCCGCCACCAAACAAAAATATGTTTGAGGAAATCAACGTACGTAGTCCCTTTAGGAATACTTTGTCAGACAATCGTCCATACAAGTCATCCCAGAACGGATGAAACGAAGGCACCCTCCTACCACATCATAAGAATCACCCTATTGATCAGTAGCGAGTAGTCCTTGTAATCTGTAGATTCCAATCACAACAGAATCATTGTCAAATATATATCTCTATGGATATACTAGAAAAATTCAACAAGTAATCCTTCCACTCATGAAGATTTACGGTCTTCAATTGCTCCATCTCGATCAGCATCAGATATTTTCTTGTTTACATGTTCGTTAGTTCGGAATAGGTTTCGAATATAAATTTGATCCCGGACTTTCCGTACTAACAATGTATTAGGCAAGATTTTGATAGTCAGTTATTTAACTATCAAAATAAACAACCATAAAAATAAAATAGATCCATTGGTTTATTATACAGTGTCACTTGGCCTTTATAACTTTCTATTCGTTAACCAAAACTTTTAAATCTTCCAATATTTGAAAACATAACTTTTACTTCCTATTTCAAAAATAATATTATACTCAGACGCTTTTATTCAACTTATAAGACTTATATATATATTTAAACCATCTTTTAAAACATCTATATATAAGCCCTGGTTCTATTACAAATAAAATCCTTTATAAAACATCTGATAAATTTATTACAAACCCATTTCAGCTATATCTCGATAAAACCTCATCTCTTATTTAATATAGCGAATTTAGATCGCATCCTTATAACTTAACTAGCCTGGTCACTTTAATTCAAACTCGGGTTTTCAGTTTCTATTTTCCTTTCAAACCTTCATTAGTCCCTAACGGTAAACCAGTAAGAAGATAATTCCCTGAATATCAACCCCGAAGACCGAAACCAACAACAGCTCAATATTCATAAAATCATTTAACTCAGTTTATCTCCAGTTAGGTTCCAATTCTTAGTTTCATATCTTTTGCTTTTATTCGAATCATAAGTCATTTCTAATAATTCGTTCCAATAATATATTCAATAAAAACTTGGGTTTCATAACTACTTCCAAATTGGATTTTAGGAAAACCAATTAAATAGAATTTCAAATAAGAATTCACTTTAAAACTTCCCTTTAAACTTAACTTATATCATTATTAATGTAAAATCACTTAAAATTCATTAAAACCGTAAAAAAAGCTTTTAAGACTTCGTAAACCTTCATTAATAAATTTTATATTTAGGGTAATGACGAACATGTCGTTTGGTTTTGAAATTTGAAAATGGCTACCGCGAAAGAATCCTTCTCTTCTCCTCCCACCACTTCCGGCTTCAACGCCGCCTTCCCTCCTCTTCTCTCTCGCAATTCTCCACCCATTCCCTTTGATCCTCCTCCTTTTGGGGTTAATTCTACCACCGCAAAACCCTCCAATGCTAACCTTGGGGTGAACACATCATTTCCAAATCCTAGGAACCCTACTTTCAGACCTATTAATTCCAGTGAATCTCTCCCTAATGCTAACATCTCTAATGTCAATTCAGTGAATTTTCAGGTTTTAGTTAATCAAAATTCTTCGCAAGAATCTTTTCCCTGTTTCACGAAAATTGACTATGCCTCCTTCTTTAATTCGCTTCCACGGAATGCTGGAGCTTTCAAACCTGTGCATTTTGATATTCCGAGGAATGGTGTGCTGCAAAAGATGCCTGATATGGCCAAGAATGAAGGATTGAAGTTTGGAGCAATCAGTTGGTTGGATTCTTCTTGGATGTCTCTCTTCCTTATCCTACAGTGTTAAATTTTCTGTTTAGATATTGGAAGTTAGACGGTGAGGTGGATATTAAGTCAGATGGTGTGCATGTCTACTTTAAATTTTTGAATTATATGGATAGGTCTAAAATTCTTAAATCAGATCCTATTTTCATAAAGGGATGTATGTTCATCATCACTACATGGGATCCTACTATAGGTCATGCTCAATTACAGATTAAAAAAGTTCCTGTATGGGTACATGTATATAGGATACCTATTATACTATGGACACTTGTAGGAATTAATTGGCTAACTTGCCATATAGGGAGCTTAATCTGTTTTGACACTAGCACGGAGAAGTTGCAATGATTTCGTTATGCTAAAGCTCTGATTGAGATATCATCAGATTTTGAATTACCAGAGCAATTTGTTTAGATGGTTTAGGTAAAAATTGTCCTACTGTTCAAATTATTTATGATTGGAGGCCACGTATATGTACAATATGTAAGGTCTTTGGCCATCATACTTGTAGATGTGAATACAATTCCAAATTAGAGATCGATATTAAAGATCATGTAGTAGATGTTTTCAAGGGTTTGCATGGTTCAGGCAATGATTTTGGTGGAAATCACAATAAAAAGGTTTTTTTCTCAAGCAAAACATAGTGACTGGAATACTTTTAATTCAAAGCCTAAGAAGATTTGGGTAAAGAAAAGTGTTTTAAATAGTAAGGGGTTTAATGTTGATGCTAGTAATGTGATGGATGCTAACTCTTTTGAAGCTTTAGCCTCTGAGGTTAATGATGGTATTATTGGCGAAGATACTAGTGTAAATAAAGATATTCCTGTCAATAGGAAAGATTCTGTAAATGGCAAGGAGGCTAAATCTGGAGTTGGAACTATATCAAATACTCAATGTTACTGGTGAGGGTACTGGAGATAAATATGTTTCAAGTGCAAATATTACTAGAAATTGTGATAGTGTGGTTATTGATACTTATACTCTTTTTGGCAATCTATTCGGAGATACTGCAGAGGATGTGATTAATTATTCTAATGCAACAACTTCAATTTCTTTGGTTCAGACTACTGAAAGTTTTAAGGTGAATAAGTCTGCTTTTTCAACATCTTCAGGTTTGAGTACCTCTGTTAGTAAGGCTTTCTCATCTGGTTCACTTTCGAATGCATCCATGTCATACTCGTTTACTTTTTGTTTCAAAACTCCTTACTCTTCTAGTAAAACAGTGAGCAGTTCAAGTTCAGCGTAACCTAAGACTTCTCCATATGCTCACCTGAAGCCACCTTCACATATCCAGCTTCCTCCTGTTATTGGATCAGGGCTGACATTTCCTTATGTGAATACTGCTATGGCTTCTAGCTCAATGCCTAATAAATTGAGAGGTAAGTTTTGGGAATATTTAGATGAGGGAATTGATTACAAACAAGATGATGTGCTACCTTTAAGTATTAACTTGAAATCGTCTAAAAGACATAAAAGAAGGAATCCTTTGTATGATCCTTCTCTTACACGATGGTGTTATATATGTATCTTTTGGATGTTGTGTCTTGTAACACCCCACCTCCGTTAAGGTCACTCACAAAGGGAATGCCTTAACTTTGGTGGAGCATTTTAGTAAACAGAACAGAAACTTACAAGACAGATAAAAACAATACTTGAAAAATTTTAACTTTATTACAGCGGAAACAGAAATTAATATGTTTACATCCTTTCAATTTCAGAATTCAAGTACAAAATATCAGTCTTGTACAAAAGCCTTCAAAACACATAGTTTAAAATCATAATCCCCATGGAACGGAAGCTATACAGAGCCAAGCCATACTTTAAGCACTTCAAGCAAAGAGAAATCCGGATCAAGCTAAAGTATTTCCCTTCTTGGATAACCTGGGGGGGAAACGGAAGAAAGGAGGCGAAACAACAAGGGTCAGACAAAAAGTCTGGCAAGTCCAGTGACTTTCAGCATATGAACAGATAATAATAATATGATATGAACATAAAACTGGATGTGAGATAACTATAACAGGTGTAGCAGATATAACAGAAAAACAGAATGATATAAACTATTGTTTTACACTTCTCTGCACTAATACTAGTATAGCAGAATTAGGTGTCACCCTAATGTCTAAATTGAAGCAGGAACGGGTACAGAATACTTTTAACAGAAACAGAATGCTAATAATGGGCCTTTACTACCCGATCAGAAACAGACAGAAGAAGAAACAGATTTATCCCTATGGAGACAGAATGTGGAATTAGGTGTACACTAGTAATGGGCCTTTACCACCCGGACAGACGGTACCACACAGAAACAGACAGGTGTTACCACCCAACAGAAACAGACGGTACCAACAGAAACAGACAGAACTAAGCGTACCCTAAAACCCTACCCCAAGCGATCGGCTCCCTAATACATAAATATCCTGTGTCGGCCCCACAGTAGGGTGTATCACTCCCTAAAGTGACAACCAATTGGCACAGACCTATTTACAGATGTCACGGCATCTTACATCCTCAGAGGCAGACCGGGATTCATGCACGCACATGACCCGGTTGGAACGCACCATCAACACCCCTCGCCATTATCAGAATGAACCACTTATAATTAGTTCAGTAAGCGTGCCCGGACCCTACTTACTGTTGGGTCAAAGTTTTGATACCAGAAAGGGTTACTGACTAATATGGGTCCCAAACAACAGATGACACAAGTAATTCCCCTCCGAACCTTGTGTCCCCAGACTAACAGATTTCAGATTAACTTGTTTACAAGTTCAGACATACAGAATTCAGGTTTACTAATTCACAAATTAAGTTAACAAGTTTCCAGACTAACAGGTCAGATGTACAGATTTTTCAGATTTGTCTAACTTTGTATTGGGCCTACAGATTCATGGACGGGTTTTACTACATCTATTAATCCCTTTGGTTTAACCCTATTTTCCCCCAATACGTTTTAGACGTCATTCTTATCTTAGATTTTGCATTAATTAATTATTAATGCACAGACCTCTCACATTAGGTCGGTAGCTTGTGGCCGCTGGATATGCCGGGCGGTTCCGGGCAGACTTCTGCCACAAGCCAGACCTAACCTCGTGTCTTACGCATGTTATGACTAACTTCTCACATTAGAACCTATTGTTTGCGGCCACTGGATGTGCCGGGCGGTTCCGGGCAGATTTACGCCGCAAACTCATTCTAACCTCGAGTTAGCCATGTTTATCTTTGCGGCCAATTAATTAATAATTTACCGTTTATGCGCACGCCCAATAAATATGCCAATTCAGATTATATCAATAACAGGATGATTATATCAACATAGCAGATAACAGATTTTATATGACTTAACGGATTTAACAGATTTAGCAACTTAGCAGATTTTGGCATATAACAGGTTAGGCATTTCAACCGACAAATTTAACAGATTAGGAATTTCAATCTAATTAGCAGTCTAGGCAATATAACAAAACTAGCAGTTTAGGCAACTTGGCAAATTAGCAGATTTAGCAAATTTAATATTTCTAAAGGTTCTATTTACATGCCTTGCCTAAACATAAATTAGGCTTAAGTTCATATGCCTAAATAATGTCATGATTCACAATATGGTCATATACTTCCATGTTTGCATACATTTACATAGCGCAGAATATGGACATAATTTACCCTATAACATATGTTCCAATTTTTGTTAAACTAGCATTTTACAGCAGATTCACATATAAATTATACCAAATATAACCATTAATTCCAATGCATGCCATATATCCAAAAAAACCCTATTTAGGTGTAATTACAATACTAGATATCCTAATTAATGTAAATCTTAAGTTTCCATATCTTCCTTCTTTTCATGTCATGAATTATTATGCAAACTATCCCCAATAATATAAATCTTTAAACCATATCTTCTAAAAATCAGATCTTGCCTTTTTATATGCATTTTGTCCGAAGTCTCAAATCATATGCAATCTTTACAGTGGTTCCTCTTCTTCTTTTATCACAAAATATGCATAGGTCTAAAACTAGTTTATAACATATGCTATTTTTTTTCTAATTAATTACAGGTCTAAATTACAACATAACTATGCATACAACATGCATAAATTATATGTTCATAGTCAAATTTATGCATCCAATCCCAAGTCATATGTCCAATATATTTTATGCCTCAGACCTAAAGTCATACATTCAATTTGGTTTTGTCAAATTTCTCATCATTCATCCCAAAACTTGCGTTCATACGTTCATCTCTTATGAGATTAGGCACAGGCTCGTGGTAGCCTGGCTATAGAAACAGAAAAGAAGAAAGGAATATAGAACAGTCACAGAAAACAGATCTAACAGAAGAGAATACAACCTCAAATTCAGATTTAAATGCATATCAAAATTATAATTAACGTTTATAGCGGAGAATAACTGTACTTGCCTTGATTGGATTAAAGAAAGGACTTGTTGTCGAATCTTTGCAGAAATTTTAATCTCTAGTTTGAATTGAGTTGCTTAGGCTGATGTTGATTATCTTCTAGTTTTAATTCCAACAGAGCAGAGACGCCATTTTTATTTTTATTTATTAGAAGAAGAGAGCAATGGAGGCTAGAGAATTGTACAAGAAACCTAGGTAGAGTCTAGGGTCCTTTTTATAGAGTTGCAAGTTAATTTGAGCCGTCCGATGATGCTAGGGTAAATCAAGGCCATCAATTTCAAAAGAGGCCAATTATGTTCACAATTAAGGACTGTAAAATTACTCCCATTTTAAATTATGTCATAATTACTATGCATGCAAATTACCCCCATTTTGAATTATGGCTACTATTCCAATTACATGCAATTCCATGTTTTAGCATATATATATTTCCTACAATGTACACATTTCTCATTTAGGACAAATTCTATATATAAATAATTCCTAACACACTTATGCCATAATTACTCCCTTAATGTACATTATCAACATTTATTATTTATTGCCAATCCATCAAACATAAATACGTATTTAATAGATACATCTTTCCTTTTACCGTATACATTAATTATTCATATATACATGTCAATTAACAAGAATGACAATATTAATGTATCCTTTTCATTGTAAATTAGCATATTTATATATTTCTCAACATATTTTTATATTTCTCAAATTAACATGTATAGATAAATGTTAATAGCATGTTATGTTCACAAAATAATATCACATACCATATTTTTCTTATTCAGTGCCACATTGATGTCAATTGCAGGTTTATAAATGACATTCCTATTAATAGAAAATTAAGTCTAACCTATTCATATTCTTCCTCTTTGAAAATCCTCATTTACTACATACAAATATTATGCATAAACCTTTCTTTTCACTGCTTGCATCCACACATTTTTATTTAATTTGTATGTTTATGACATAAATGCACATATGTACGAATATGTTAAATATTTCTTTCCTTTAATTTGTCATGAATCCAATTAGAGAAGGCCACTTATAAAAAAAACAATTCTTGGCAGGCAAAAATGCGCAACATACGCCTCATGTTACGTACATGTCATATATATATATATGTATGTATACGTATATGTATATATATATATATATATATATTTCTTTTTTTTTCTTTTTACCTATCTTCCCAATTACCCATTTTCACACTAAACCACTTTTTGAACTGCATTCACACTAGGCTATTTTAAGCCCTTCCCCTAAAACAAAAACAAGGCACTGGTGGGGATCGAACTCTGTACCTCTTGTATGCAAGTCATGTGTTCCAACCAAATGAGCTACTAAGTCTTTTGCTTACAAAAGTTAGAACAATGCTAAACATTATTCTTTTCTCATTCCTCTTTTTTCATGTTTTGCTGCAATTTTTAATTTAAGGATATCTTTTTCATACGGAGTCCAATTTACGCAAACTCAGATTCTATCTCAAGCAGAATTTCAAGAAGAACGCAATGGCGTAACCTGTTTCCCTTAGTTCTTTGATTTCGAATTAATTATACTTTAATTTGTTAATTTCACAGCTATAGAATACACGGGGTGTTACATTCTCCCCCACTTAAAAGGATTTCGTCCCCGAAATCTTCAAGTTAAGAAGAATATGTCCTACCATCCAATCACCCATCTACTCAACCATCATCCACAAGCATCCATTGTCCTTATAGACTTCTAATGCTTTCATGTTTTAATGCACAGTGTGTGTTCATGTCCGTATCTAATGCAAAATCAGGCGGCCCACTGATTCAGTCGACCTCCTTAATGCAAATCATGTTAGTGCCATGAGTCCAATATGTATGCAAATTTTCCTACTTGAGACATATCATTTCTATATGAGTGCACAACTGCTCATTCATATGCAACATCCATATGCTGATTCAACCATTTTGCATCCATAAAAATTTAAAAATGCTCACACATCCATATGCAGTATGAAAGTGCTTTCGAGCCGATCTAGTGCCTAGTGTGTGTATATGCATCCACGAGCAACCACTAGCAACCACTTGCATCCACTTGCAACCATCAAACATAACATGTCTCAAACACATGTTTACACCCATTAGTTTCTACCTAAAGTTCAAATATTCGATCGATAGGATACAGTCGAATGATGGAAGCGAGTACAGATAGAACGAAAATTTGGTTCCCATTAGACATGGGTCCTAAGTATCGGCCCCAAAGACCGAAACCAACATCAAATTGACACCCAGAGGAGTACCTTCTTTAGACAATGTCGAAACTGGAAATCCTATAAAACGTATTTAGATATTTACATACTACTGGCACAGATCGGGTTCCCTAATGATTCTTAGGAAGCTAAGCATGATAAAATCATACCCCACGAAAACTCAGAATGTATGCGTCATACTTGACGCCTAACACAGATATCCCTCAAACCCCAGTCCCAAACAGATGATCCATAACCCTTATGGGTCTGAGTCTACAGCGGAATTCAGAAATAATACTAGTATTAAAGTGCAGAGTATCGATTACAAAATCAAAATACCAGAATCAGAAAAAGTCTTAACTCCATAATCAGATAAAGAAATTAAACCTACTCTAGAAATTTTCCTATTTCTATCCTAGCCACTAGCCTCAAGAGTGTTCGCCTGCCCTCCTTGTCCTCGTCTCTTCGGGCAGTCCCTAGTGAAGTGTCCCATCTCCCCACAGTTGAAGCAAGCGCCCTCCCCTTCCTCTTTCGGTAATCCTTATTCAGATGAGTCGAGCTTCCATAAGTAAAACACTTTCCTCCTCCTTATCTTCAAACTTTCCTTCCTTCTTTTGTGTTTCCCTTTTGCCTCCATTGTGAACTAAGTCTATATGAGTTTCTCACCTTTGGGTTGTGCTCCTTAGCCAAACCTCATCATTCTCATCTTTACTATCCTTGTGTAACATGCTGACCAATCCCTCGAAAGCTGCCTCCATCGCCCGGAAAAATCCTTCAAAGCTCTAAAGAAAGCTAGCCGCAGGTGAAACTACTACAGCTATTGATGGAAGTCGGGCACTACTTTGCCCTTCGATGAGGTTACCTCCCAGAAAACCGGGAGCCCCAGAGACTCAAGAAAGAAGGAAACAAGGACTCAAGCAGAGGATCAAAAGATAGATATATGGCTTAGGGGACTATGTTTTTCAAAATAAGCTTTACTTTTGAAAATACTTCCTTTTCAAAACCTTTTTGAAAATAGTTTTCAAAAATTCTATATCAAATCCGGTAACCTTTTGCTCTGATACCAAGTGTAACACCCCACCTCCGTTAAGGTCACTCACAAAGGGAATGCCTTAACTTTGGTGGAGCATTTTAGTAAACAGAACAGAAACTTACAAGACAGATAAAAACAGTACTTGAAAAATTTTAACTTTATTACAGCGGAAACAGAAATTAATATGTTTACATCCTTTCAATTTCAGAATTCAAGTACAAAATATCAGTCTTGTACAAAAGCCTTCAAAACACATAGTTTAAAATCATAATCCCCATGGAACGGAAGCTATACAGAGCCAAGCCATACTTTAAGCACTTCAAGCAAAGAGAAATCCGGATCAAGCTAAAGTATTTCCCTTCTTGGATAACCTGGGGGGGAAACGGAAGAAAGGAGGCGAAACAACAAGGGTCAGACAAAAAGTCTGGCAAGTCCAGTGACTTTCAGCATATGAACAGATAATAATAATATGATATGAACATAAAACTGGATGTGAGATAACTATAACAGGTGTAGCAGATATAACAGAAAAACAGAATGATATAAACTATTGTTTTACACTTCTCTGCACTAATACTAGTATAGCAGAATTAGGTGTCACCCTAATGTCTAAATTGAAGCAGGAACGGGTACAGAATACTTTTAACAGAAACAGAATGCTAATAATGGGCCTTTACTACCCGATCAGAAACAGACAGAAGAAGAAACAGATTTATCCCTATGGAGACAGAATGTGGAATTAGGTGTACACTAGTAATGGGCCTTTACCACCCGGACAGACGGTACCACACAGAAACAGACAGGTGTTACCACCCAACAGAAACAGACGGTACCAACAGAAACAGACAGAACTAAGCGTACCCTAAAACCCTACCCCAAGCGATCGGCTCCCTAATACATAAATATCCTGTGTCGGCCCCACAGTAGGGTGTATCACTCCCTAAAGTGACAACCAATTGGCACAGACCTATTTACAGATGTCACGGCATCTTACATCCTCAGAGGCAGACCGGGATTCATGCACGCACATGACCCGGTTGGAACGCACCATCAACACCCCTCGCCATTATCAGAATGAACCACTTATAATTAGTTCAGTAAGCGTGCCCGGACCCTACTTACTGTTGGGTCAAAGTTTTGATACCAGAAAGGGTTACTGACTAATATGGGTCCCAAACAACAGATGACACAAGTAATTCCCCTCCTAACCTTGTGTCCCCAGACTAACAGATTTCAGATTAACTTGTTTACAAGTTCAGACATACAGAATTCAGGTTTACTAATTCACAAATTAAGTTAACAAGTTTCCAGACTAACAGGTCAGATGTACAGATTTTTCAGATTTGTCTAACTTTGTATTGGGCCTACAGATTCATGGACGGGTTTTACTACATCTATTAATCCCTTTGGTTTAACCCTATTTTCCCCCAATACGTTTTAGACGTCATTCTTATCTTAGATTTTGCATTAATTAATTATTAATGCACAGACCTCTCACATTAGGTCGGTAGCTTGTGGCCGCTGGATATGCCGGGCGGTTCCGGGCAGACTTCTGCCACAAGCCAGACCTAACCTCGTGTCTTATGCATGTTATGACTAACTTCTCACATTAGAACCTATTGTTTGCGGCCACTGGATGTGCCGGGCGGTTACGGGCAGATTTACGCCGCAAACTCATTCTAACCTCGAGTTAGCCATGTTTATCTTTGCGGCCAATTAATTAATAATTTACCGTTTATGCGCACGCCCAATAAATATGCCAATTCAGATTATATCAATAACAGGATGATTATATCAACATAGCAGATAACAGATTTTATATGACTTAACGGATTTAACAGATTTAGCAACTTAGCAGATTTTGGCATATAACAGGTTAGGCATTTCAACCGACAAATTTAACAGATTAGGAATTTCAATCTAATTAGCAGTCTAGGCAATATAACAAAACTAGCAGTTTAGGCAACTTGGCAAATTAGCAGATTTAGCAAATTTAATATTTCTAAAGGTTCTATTTACATGCCTTGCCTAAACATAAATTAGGCTTAAGTTCATATGCCTAAATAATGTCATGATTCACAATATGATCATATACTTCCATGTTTGCATACATTTACATAGCGCAGAATATGGACATAATTTACCCTATAACATATGTTCCAATTTTTGTTAAACTAGCATTTTACAGCAGATTCACATATAAATTATACCAAATATAACCATTAATTCCAATGCATGCCATATATCCAAAAAAACCCTATTTAGGTGTAATTACAATACTAGATATCCTAATTAATGTAAATCTTAAGTTTCCATATCTTCCTTCTTTTCATGTCATGAATTATTATGCAAACTATCCCCAATAATATAAATCTTTAAACCATATCTTCTAAAAATCAGATCTTGCCTTTTTATATGCATTTTGTCCGAAGTCTCAAATCATATGCAATCTTTACAGTGGTTCCTCTTCTTCTTTTATCACAAAATATGCATAGGTCTAAAACTAGTTTATAACATATGCTATTTTTTTTTCTAATTAATTACAGGTCTAAATTACAACATAACTATGCATACAACATGCATAAATTATATGTTCATAGTCAAATTTATGCATCCAATCCCAAGTCATATGTCCAATATATTTTATGCCTCAGACCTAAAGTCATACATTCAATTTGGTTTTGTCAAATTTCTCATCATTCATCCCAAAACTTGCGTTCATACGTTCATCTCTTATGAGATTAGGCACAGGCTCGTGGTAGCCTGGCTATAGAAACAGAAAAGAAGAAAGGAATATAGAACAGTCACAGAAAACAGATCTAACAGAAGAGAATACAACCTCAAATTCAGATTTAAATGCATATCAAAATTATAATTAACGTTTATAGCGGAGAATAACTGTACTTGCCTTGATTGGATTAAAGAAAGGACTTGTTGTCGAATCTTTGCAGAAATTTTAATCTCTAGTTTGAATTGAGTTGCTTAGGCTGATGTTGATTATCTTCTAGTTTTAATTCCAACAGAGCAGAGACGCCATTTTTATTTTTATTTATTAGAAGAAGAGAGCAATGGAGGCTAGAGAATTGTACAAGAAACCTAGGTAGAGTCTAGGGTCCTTTTTATAGAGTTGCAAGTTAATTTGAGCCGTCCGATGATGCTAGGGTAAATCAAGGCCATCAATTTCAAAAGAGGCCAATTATGTTCACAATTAAGGACTGTAAAATTACTGCCATTTTAAATTATGTCATAATTACTATGCATGCAAATTACCCCCATTTTGAATTATGGCTACTATTCCAATTACATGCAATTCCATGTTTTAGCATATATATATTTCCTACAATGTACACATTTCTCATTTAGGACAAATTCTATATATAAATAATTCCTAACACACTTATGCCATAATTACTCCCTTAATGTACATTATCAACATTTATTATTTATTGCCAATCCATCAAACATAAATACGTATTTAATAGATACATCTTCCTTTTACCGTATACATTAATTATTCATATATACATGTCAATTAACAAGAATGACAATATTAATGTATCCTTTTCATTGTAAATTAGCATATTTATATATTTCTCAACATATTTTTATATTTCTCAAATTAACATGTACAGATAAATGTTAATAGCATGTTATGTTCACAAAATAATATCACATACCATATTTTTCTTATTCAGTGCCACATTGATGTCAATTGCAGGTTTATAAATGACATTCCTATTAATAGAAAATCAAGTCTAACCTATTCATATTCTTCCTCTTTGAAAATCCCCATTTACTGCATACAAATATTATGCATAAACCTTTCTTTTCACTGCTTGCATCCACACATTTTTATTTAATTTGTATGTTTATGACATAAATGCACATATGTACGAATATGTTAAATATTTCTTTCCTTTAATTTGTCATGAATCCAATTAGAGAAGGCCACTTATAAAAAAAACAATTCTTGGCAGGCAAAAATGCGCAACATACGCCTCATGCTACGTACATGTCATATATATATATGTATGTATACGTATATGTATATATATATATATATATATTTCTTTTTTTTTCTTTTTACCTATCTTCCCAATTACCCATTTTCACACTAAACCACTTTTTGAACTGCATTCACACTAGGCTATTTTAAGCCCTTCCCCTAAAACAAAAACAAGGCGCTGGCGGGGATCGAACTCTGTACCTCTTGTATGCAAGTCATGTGTTCCAACCAAATGAGCTACTAAGTCTTTTGCTTACAAAAGTTAGAACAATGCTAAACATTATTCTTTTCTCATTCCTCTTTTTTCACGTTTTACTGCAATTTTTAATTTAAGGATATCTTTTTCATACGGAGTCCAATTTACGCAAACTCAGATTCTATCTCAAGCAGAATTTCAAGAAGAACGCAATGGCGTAACCTGTTTCCCTTAGTTCTTTGATTTCGAATTAATTATACTTTAATTTGTTAATTTCACAGCTATAGAATACACGGGGTGTTACATGTCTTTGAAGCTAATAGGTGTTTTTTGAGCTTGGACGATCTGTTTGACGGTTTGGCACTTGTTTTGGAATAGTTACATAATAGTTTTGAAATGGTATTACTTGTTTATGGTGTTGTTTAGTTGCATCATGTTCTTAAGTGGATATTGCTTTTTTGTTGATTTGGTGATGCATGAAACTGGAGCTTGTATTTAGCTATTAGTCTTTGGTAGTAGCCTAATCGATGCACCATCTTCGTGTTTTTCCTAAAGATATAGATTACTGTAGTTTGTGAGTTCAAGTGGAGCTATAGTGGAGTTAGAGATTTGAGTGTTTTGTTATTGCTGTGTTGTGCATGTAACGAGTGATAGTGTTGTATTGTGAGTGTTTAGCTTTTGATTAGATTTTGTATGTGTTAGTGAGATATATCAGAGAGACATATGTATTAGAGAGATTGTACTTATTGTAAATTTTCATGTTGATTAATAAAAAAATCGTGCTTACCATTCAAATACATATATATATTTATATTCCAATATTACAACTCTAATTATTATTAAGTAAGTACTAACCATCTTTCAACCTTTTATCAAAATAAAATGGTTTACTTCTCAATTAAATTAACAACTACTTTAATAATCAATTTCAGTTAACGTAGTTGACTTGGTCAAATCTAAATCTGATTAATTCGTTAATCAATTCCAACTCATCTCTCTATTTAATTTAATAAATAATCCAACTAATTTAAATAATCCCATTAACTTATTATTAAATAAATAATAATCCATTTCAATACAATCCCATTTTAACAATTAATCTCGGTTATAAATCGTTACTTTAATTTCTGCTCACTTGCTTATCAATCTTATTAATATAAGAATTAGCTTTATAAAATCATTTAATAATAATATATAATCTTAAATAATAATTATAAATATTTATTTCCTTTTTGTAAACTTCCATTCAAAATAATATATTTCAAAATCCATCTTCATTTATAAAATAAATTTCATAACATCATTTCTATTGATTCACTTGACGGTAAATCAATATTTATAAAACGATATCTTATTAGGCCATCTACTATAAATTTTCTCAACTAATACTACCCGTTGGTTAATATCAAAACAAACGTTGAATTTGGATTTAATGATCAAATATCAATCAATAATCCAATCATATTAGTTAAACAGTTCATATAAAGATCATATGAAAATAATCAATAAATTTGAGGAACCAGTTAGATCCCTCATACCTATTTTTACCAACATCCAAATAGGTTACTTCAAATAAAACAATCCATTTAATTATCTGCTATAATAAACAAGAATAAATAATTTAACTGATAACGGTCAACTGATAATAACAATTCAAACATCCAACTAAATTAAATACGTTTATATTATTATAAACGTAACCAACCAGGTAAGTTACTTCGATTGGAAGTAATCGTTAAAAATAACGATTGTTTTATATTAAATTAAACAAACGTTTAATTTAAATCAACATATATAAAAATATTTAGTATATATCCAAACAATCAACAAATCATCCAAAAATTAGCAAACATAGCGCGCAAATATTTAAAACCCGACTTATATAAGATATAAGTGGGATAATTGAGTGAGTTTAACTCACCTTGATTTCCATCTGGCGTTAAAACGGTTTGATTTAATTAAATTAAACATCCGTTTAATTTAATTAAAACTCGTAGCTGCTTTCAACTCTATTAAACCAGCTCCATAATGTTACGCTCGTCAACGCGGTTCCTCGCTCCTTGTTTTGGTTCGATTCTATGTACGTATGAACGAGTTACACATATTACTTTTAATTAAAATATATAAAATCTGTAATTAATTCCTAATTATATGGTTAATATTTTAAATGACCACATAGATATGAAATTTGGCATATGTAAACCATGTCATTATGAATTAGCATGAAATGATATGATGGGCAGACTAGTTAAGGGTTAGCCAATTATAAAATGTCAACAGTTTAATTCACTGGCCACATATATGCTGGGTTGGGCATAGGCATATTAAATACATTGGTTAGAAAGCTATATACGTGATTAGGCAACGTTCAAAAACTTCTACCTGTTGTCCACTGCTACTTTTGAGTGCCACTACCATCCACTTTCCCCTTTTTTTCCTTAAAAGGCCCAAACCCATGCTACTACCCATTTCCATACCCGCCTCATAGTAAACTCCTTCTTCCCCTACATAATTTCCTCCCTGCATGAAACTGCTACTCCCCACATGCTATATTAAAACATTCGAACTCCCCTTGCTATAATTCGAACCCACCTCCATCGTTCTGCAGTACACCGACCTTCTTCTAAACCAAAATATACCCGCTACACCAGGTTTTATTATATAAACCTTCTTTCTCATGGTATCTTCTTCCAAACCACACACTGTACGACTATCCGCTTTCTCTACTGCAGCTTCCAACACCCTATGATACCAACCGATGCCTCTAGCCAGAACACTACGCCAACAACTCTATCCTCTCGACTCCCAAGCCGGCGCCACCACCCTGAACTCATCACTTCAGTCTAGAAAAATACGCCATCCCTCGAGTCGCACACGCCATCAGCACTTGAACTATGAGTGGAGAGTTTAGTTTATATTTTAAAGAGAGTTCGGTCCTTATTGGTTTGAAGGGTTTGTTTCCTTGCATGGGGAAAATCGTTCGGTCCTTTATTTTAGAATATGAGCCGTAGGCATTTCCATAGGTTTTGGGCATTTTTCTTAGATCGGAAGGTTTGGTTTCAATGGAGAAGAAGCTTGGTTTCACCTTGTTTATATTTTGCAAAAGAAGAAAGATGAAGCCAGGGTATGTATATATAAAAGAATTTACGTAGGGGCACGTTTTAATGGTACATGTAGCTATATAGGGTAGTTGTGTTTAAACATAGGTGGGTACATTCATTAATTAAACTGGGAAAATGTATAAAGTAGGCGGTAGCTATTTGCATGTACAGGTACTTTTACTTCAGGTGGAAGAAATTTTGCTTAGTCGAAAAGGAAAAGTTAAGGCAGGCTAGGAGAATTTAGGGTGCACAAATTTCTAAGTATTTTATTAATTTATTTTCTTATTTATTTAATAGTTGAATTATTATTATACAACGTTAACGTTTAATATTCATACCGTCACATGCGATCTCCAAACACAACAAAATTAGATATTCTGCTAAATCTTAACATTATGGTCCCAATGAAATTTGTTTGGTTGAATTCCAACTCCATTTGGAAAAAATAGCTTTAATTAATTCCAATTTATTCATCGGTTCACAATTAACTTTCGCCTACAGACAAAATAACTCCAATTGGCTTTAAACTGGAAATCTAACAATAACAAGCCATACGTATTCCACCAAAATTTGTTTCGTCGACAACAGAGGTCGTTTGAAAAATAGCTATTTTTAAGGCTTATATAGTATCGGTAAAATATAAATACATTACAAACCAATTAAATTAAATAATAATAAATTATTATTGTCGAATATATCCAAATAAAATAATATATCGATCCAAATATAAACCAATACGAAATTATAACTCAACAATAACATTTTGAGTTAAACGATATCCAAATCATATAAAATTCCCTTTTAAATAAATTAAATAAATGTTATAATTCATAAACAAATCCATAGCAACCATTTAAAATTTGATTTTGACATAACTTACAATATGTAAGCTGAAATCTCGATTTTTCTCTTTCATTAGAAAATTATAATCAATTAGATTCTAATGTTTCTTGTTTCATAGAATTCCGACTTAAAACAGATTCTATATATTCAAATGAAGTTCGAAACTCAATATTACGAACTGCTACGACGTTTCAAGTTCGTTTTAACTTAAATTAAACATTCAATCGTCGTTTTACTAACGAATTCAATATTAAAAATCCATTAATATTTCGAATATAATATTTAAAATAGATTTAAATATTCAAACTTAAACGACTGAAAAATCTGGGTCGTTACATACGTCCACTTTAATGGAGGATTGCATTATCATCTCGATTACAAGGTACACATTTTCTATCATTTCATACATCTTTTCTCTTTATACAACAAATCTCTCTTCGATTCACCGTGGAAATACTTAGATCTCTTTAGTTGCAGAGATTATTGAATTAGATCTCCGATAATCGTGCACTTTAACGATCTTTGATGATTTCTCGATGATTGCAATGATGGATCGGAGCTTGAAAGATCTTTAATGGAGTTTGAGATGCTTTAATGCGTTGGGGAATGAAAATGGCAACACTTCGTTGTCGGAGAATTTCGTCCCTTTCATATAGGAGTGGCAGTGGAGTGATTTGAAGGCTCGAAAGTGGTGTATGCACGGCTCAGGAAATCGAGTCGTTGGGCGACCCGACATTATTGGTTTCGTGCGACCTGACCTTCGACCGACCCGTCTCATGTCGTGTTATGCAAGAAACGACCTGGTTCATAGGTGCGAGCGACCTGCCTATTTGTGCTAGATAGAAATACCAACGACCTGATATACTAAGACCCGCTTACATGCATCACATATGGTTGTTAATGACCTGCCTCAATACGACCAATCTTCACATATATGGAACTGACCCGATTGCAACGAACTGATGATGCAATAACCTGACTACGATTGAACGACCTGAAGCCTTGTGACCAACAGTTAAACGACCCATGGTGGGCGACCCAAAGGGCTACGACTCATCTTAAATTGGACTCAGTACATTCTTTTAGCACTTCAAAATATTGCTTGTGAATCACATTTTTCATGGGATTAACAATTTCATGTTTTGAATTCATTTAATTTCCCCACTTTTGTTTTATTTATATGCATATATAAACTCTACATATTATCTAGTGATAAATTAAACTATTCTTTCTAACTTTTTTTGTTGATGATAAAGAGGGAGAAAAGGTAGAAATATACTAGACAAAATGATAGGGGGAGTTCATAGAGTTAGAGGGAGTTAAATATAAAAGTATTATTTTTTATCTTTCAAATATTTATATGGTTGTCATAATAAAAAAAGGGAGATTGTTAATACCCTAGGCATTGATTTTGATGACAACAATCATATAAATATTACTACTAACATATCTTTGAGGTGATATTACTTCAGATATATTATGGAGATATTTTTAGAAATAAACAAGATTACAAAAGAAGAATTATAAAGAAGGATAATCAGAGCAATGAAAGAATAACTGAAGAAGGCTAATCAAAGCAATTGAAGACCAAAGCCTATTAGAAAAGAATGCCAAAGGACAGAGGCGTTTGAAGTGATGAGAAGTTGGTTGAACCTTAGAATATCTTGTTAAAGATCCCATGGCAATTATACTTGAAGCTCATCAACCACTGACCTCAACCGAATCACAAAAATACACAAATATAAGGTAATTTGAAATGCCGAAAATCTGAAAAACATTTGAAACACTTATAAGTGTTTCCACAACATATATGTCGACATCTATATTGTTGTATGTCGACATATAATGAATTTCTAGATTTTTCAAATTTAAACTGAGAATTTATTTCCCTCCATCCTTTCACCAAAAGACACATCCATTCAACCATTATTTTAAGGCTCCTGAAATGAATTTTATCACCGTCTTTTAACATTTCCTTTTACTCCTTCTTCTTCATACATTCTCTATACAAATCCATTGAATACTATTCAATTATTCTTGCAAATCCACTCTCTTTTACTCCAATTTTTCATTGATTTGCAAGCCATACAATATCAGAGGATTGTACTTGAATTCACATCATTCTCTCTCTGATTTTATCCTATTTCTTTAAAGAATTCAAAGACATATTGTCATTAGAGGTCTATAGGATCATTGTGCTAAATCTACCAGAATACGTATTGAAGATACGACTACTTGTCATTGTTTGTTGTTGTTGATAGGGAGAATGTGTATCTTGAGGTCCGAAAAATCAAGATTGTAAAGGTATTCTTGCCATCCATGTAAAACAAGCGATTGTAGTTAAATTATGCACGGTGAAATTCAGAACTAAATATAGAATAGATTAATCCGAACCAGTATAAAATTTCTGATATCATTTACTTTTCTGTATTTCATTTTATTACTTGCTTAATTCTGATTGCAATTTGATTATATTCATAAGTAGTAGTTATTACACATGTCGCCACTTCTATTGTCTTATTAGCCTTAATATCCATTCAACACAGTATTGTCGACACTCCAGCCCCCAACACACTATTCGATGGAATTTTCTTTCTGCTCATGCAACACCATCAGTAAACTCATAAACCTTAAGGCACATCCTTCTCAATCTTGACTAAACCTCTGCGTTCGCCCATCTCCTCATGATGACTTCAAATTTTTTAGGAGGTCAAACCATGGGAAGAACCGAATGGTGTTTCTAATCAATAAGGTAATAGCTATTGCAGGGAGATTTATGCTTTTGTTTGGTTCGTCTACTAGATTTAATGGGGAATGGGAAGCCTAAAGCGAGTCCAAATAGAATTGACCAATAATATAGCTGCCTCCATTACTCTTATTCAAATCGAATGTGAACCGATGATGCGTTTTCTTAACAAACTGTACTTACCAAAAGAATAAAATCACAAGCAAAAAGTGAATGATTCCACCACACTGATCTCACAAACCATAAGTCATATAAATGATAAAAGTTTAGGCTTAAAATCGATCAACTATAAGATGGATACCCAAATAAAAACAAGTTCTATAATCACTACAATCAAGCTCATAAAGCTCTATAACAATCATGCCCATTTAAATGACAACCTAAGAAATCCAATCAGCACCAATAACATCTTAGCCCAAAGATAATAAAACTGTTACTATATACGGAATTGCATGGAATTCGATTTGGTAATAATCGAGATGTGCTTATGTGGAGGAAGACTGCTACTATATATGGAATTTAAAAGGCTTTGCTGTTATTCCATTTATACTATTAGTCGGATACTGAAATTGATATCGATTTTATATTGATCTGTTTTCCGTGAAGATACCATAATTAATGGAATGTGATTTTGGGTTTATCGTGAACTATGTTTTAAATAACATTAGTTCTTTAACCCAGTTAAAGACAGGATTACATGTCTAACATTGCATTTCGAACTGTATTGTTGATCTCTGTTAAATATATATCTGTTTGGTGGCGGAGAATTTATTCTCTTATTTAACACCATTCTTTGAGATGTACGATCTTAGAGGTTATATATCGGTAGAAATCAATGGTACGGTGTAGATCGTCGAGTGTGGCATGTTTGATTTCCCAAAAGTTAAATAATCATTGAGTAATGATTTATGAGATTAAAAATAAGTGAAATTTTAATGAATCTTTAATTAGATTGAAATGTGAATGTTATAATTTAAATTATCAAATTTGGGAAATGATCGAGAATGGAGTACCACCAGTTTTTACTTCAGGCGATAGTTAAATCTTTAATTAGGTTTGAACGTGAAACGGTAATTAAATTTACCGATAACACCGTGGTGTTAGATATAGAATATTACCAGTTTTGCTTCATGGGATGAATAGGTTGGGATTGGGATTAATGAATAAATGATTACTTCGGTAAGGCTCAATAATCCCGACTAGTTGATAAACCTTATTTTGGTTCAGAAATGATATCGAAAGGAAGATTAAAGAATAAGTTTCAAAGAACTTATCTTTGATAAAATTTATGGGAACCTTTCCCTAATGATGTGAATATTTGAATAAAGGAATATTCTGAATTGGAACGAGGCGTATGATGTGTTTTTATAGCACTTGATTATTGATTATAAAATATGAAAGTTATTTGTAAAAATTGAGTTTATCCCATTCTGAATAACTGATATGACGACTATAAGTCGATGATGAAGACGGTGGTTGAAGACCGAAGTTCTACACATCGTTTGGATGATTACCGATGTCTTGATTGGGCTATACACCTAACACAAGGTAATAAGTGGTGATCGTCTAGACGTACTTGGAGATCGACCGGATATGCGAGAACATCTCTCATGTATTGGACATATGGGATGAGGAATAAGGTGCCTCCGGTTTCATTCAGACCCAGAACGAACTTGTAAATGGATGTGTGTCTGACATTGGATTTCGTTTTATGTTGATTTATTTCTATTAAATATATATCTGTTTGGTGGCGGAGAACTTATTCTCTTTCTTAACACCCTTCTCTGAGATGTACTAGCTTAGAGGTTATATATTGATAGACATCAGTTGCATGGCGTGAATTGTCAGTGTGGCATGCTGAAATGCAAATGATCAAGGCTTTTGTTGAAAACCAGAGTCTTGTGGTTGATGATCAGAGCATATTATTAATTAGCATAGCTTTGTGTTGTAGCGTTAATTCGCGAGCCTCACACCCCGGTATGAGTCAGAAATAGGATCAGGGACGCAGGGAGTGCATGTCGTTTCTTTCTAGCTAGGAGTTGTGTCATGGTATGGATCCCAGACACTTTTACTTATGTGGATGATGGATTGCGAGGCGCCTCAGATATTGGTCGCTACTGGCCAAGTGATAGGTCCGATAGGACCGGGAAACGTGTGTTCAGGAATAATTAATCCACTAAAGTATGTATGGACTGGCCCTACAGGAACCAAGGGCTCGCCAGCATCCGAGCACTGAGACATTTGCTAGAGTGTCTCAGATCGGTGAGGAGACATCCCTCGCCTCGACTCATAGATGGAATCCAATTTCCAATACGTGACTTTTCGGTTTTAGGTGTAAAACAAGTATGGCGATATAGTATATGGTAGCTATGCCGTCTATGATTGATACATTTATATTTGATGTGATTTTGACACTATACACTTATCGTAATATCAAAATGATTTGTTTTAAATGTACCAAACATGTTTTATAATGGAAAACTCTATCCTTCGGCTTGCGTTGCCTTGTGTGATGGGACCCGAGTCTTATAATAGGTTCATTTTTCCAAAAAGCATTGCGCTGTTTATAAACTATTTTATGCACTGGTATTCTTGGGAGAAAACCCATTCTGTGTTATATGGCGTGGTCCCTTGATTTACTTTATTTTAAAAGTAAAGTTTTAAATAACTGTTTTAGTTCTCACACCAGTCCCACGACTGACCTGGAGTTTATTGTTTTAACCTAAACTCTGGGTGCCCCTATTTTCCATACGGGTAGCTAATAGTTTTGGTTTTGCAGATTTCTATGTTTCAGGATCTTGGTTTACAGTTGGAGCTATATAAAGAAAGCTTTGTATCTGTATATTTCTTTTGGTTATGTTATGTATTATTTTTCCGCTGCTATGTAATGTATTTTAATCTCTGATATTTTTCTGATGTATATTATTTATTCATCCTTTGTTATATTCTTGAACTATGATGTAATTGTTGTAATAGCAATGAAATTTTCTATTGTTTGTGTTCTGATTTGTCGTGTTCTCAACTCAATCCGGGCTTCCCCGTAAGGGAGGGTTTTGGGTTGTTTCAAGTTTCTTATTTAATTTCCCAAATAATTCCTTTTTATAAAATCCATTGATTTTATAAAACAATTAAATTCAACATCCACTTCAAAAATTCCTTTTTATATTCGTATATTACTTATGGAATTTAAAATACCAAACAAGAAGGCCCGGTACCATCCAAACACACACAATCAATTACAGATAATATATCACATCATATATCATAATATATAAAAAAACAGTAATATAAAAGTTGAGGAATCAGTTGGATCCCTCCAACCTGTTTTCCTACATCCACAAATGTTAATCAACATAAATAACACGATTTTTTTATTTATATGAAATATTCTGATAAACAGAATCAAAATTAAACGAACGATTTGTATATTAACGATATCTATATTTTCTACCAATTAACTAGCAATTAATTTGTGGATAACCCTTCCGTTTGTTTTACTTTTAATGGCGTCTGCTTCCAACTCGAGATTTACCTTCCGTTCCTCATCTGAAAAGCTACAACCTAAATCAAATACTAAAAATCCTATCTCAGATCGAGTTGGTGATTTGAATACATTGGATCAATCTGCTCGTAGCTTATCATATGTGAATCCGTCAGCTGATCATGTTTACATTCCTGAAAAGATCTTCAACAAATCGGCTGAAGCTTGGAATAATACTCTAGCATTAATTCCGATTCACTTCAGATTATCATCAATCAAGCTTAAAGACTTTATTTCTAAAGTTTGGAAACTACTTAGTAATTTCCACATTCATGTTTCTCCATCATTTGATTTTGCTGTAAAATTTGAGGATCAATCTAATTTTTCTCGGATCTCAGAAAGCAATACATATTCTTATTTGGGTAGATTACTTTTGATTGATAAATGGGTGCCGGGATATGATTATTCAAAGAAAATAAGTGATTCAGTCCAAATATGGATTAGATTAATCGATTTGCCTATGGAATTGTGGACATTAGATGCAATACAGATGATAACAAGTTATATTGCAAATCCAGTTCTAATAGATGAGAATACAGCAAATAAAAAATGTACAAAGTATGCTAGAGTTCTATTATCAATTGATACAATGTCAGATCTGAAAACTGAAGTTCCTATTATATTGCATAATAGATCAAAAGTAAAGATAGCCGTGGAATATGAATTTGTGCCTGCTAAATGTCTTCAATGTAAACTGTTTTTGCATGAAGACCTGTTTCATGAAGTATACATGGATCCACGTTGGATTCCACCTGTTAGTCAAGATGATCTTAATGAGAACTCTAAATAATATGAAGCTGAACAGGTTAATACTGATATTATGTATTCTACAAATGATGTTGGTGGTTCTTTTTCAACTACAGTTGATGATTTGGACTTTTTGAATTCTAAACTGCCTGAAAATGTGCTGCCAGATGATTTAAACATTATTGCAGAAGCAATTTCAGATCAAGATAAAGAAGTGAACAGAGACAAAGGCAAACAAATAGATGTGTCATGTATGGTTGATAAAAATGTTAATTATGAAAAAGTTGATAGTGCAGTAACATCATCAATAGCAAATCCTCCTTCTAAAAGAAATACAAGGAGTTCATCTTCGATTAAATGACACTACTTACGTGGAATGTCAGGGGGATGAACACTGTTTTTCGTATGAAGGAAGTGTTATCCCTCCTGAATTTAACTAAATCAACTCTTGTTGGTTTAGTTGAAACAAAATTATCTTCTAATAATCTATTATTGTTTGCCTCTATGCTGCCTAGTTTTTGGAGATCATTAACTAATAATTCATCAATATCATCTGGTATAATTTTATTAATATGGGATACTAATGTATGGGATGTATCAATTTCATCATTCTCTTTCCAACGTTTGACAGTAGATGCTATCAATAAAGGGGTTTTTGGGATGGTATTCACAGTCATATGTGCAAGTAATGTTTTGCAGATAGGATTACTTTATGGCAAGATCTAGTAAATGTTTCAAGCCTAATTGATAATGCCTGGATTTTAATGGGGGATTACAATAATGTTTTATCTCCTAATGATAAAAAAAAAGGGGGTTCATCTGTTCCTTTTCAACAAATTAGAGAATTTCAGAAATTCCTACTACAGACATCCTTATCAGAAGTTAAACCATTGGGATTTAATTTTACATGGTGTAGAAAGGTTATTGCTACTAGTATTGACAAAATCCTAGTGAATAATTGCTGTCTTCAATTATTTCTTCATATGAAAGCTCTTTCTTTCCCACAGAAATCAAGTGACCATAA
The DNA here is from genome assembly GCA_030737875.1 of Allium sativum. Taxonomy (NCBI): domain Eukaryota; kingdom Viridiplantae; phylum Streptophyta; class Magnoliopsida; order Asparagales; family Amaryllidaceae; genus Allium; species Allium sativum. Next base: position 332,392,964 of record CM060926.1, read on the forward strand.
TCCAATTATGCTATATCTAATTTCTACTTCAGAGGTTAAGGGTTTTCCATTTAGATATCGAAATGTTTGGCATAAATTGGAAGGATATAAAGAAGCTGTTCATAAGGGTCTTATTGCAACTGTATGGGGATTTTATGGTTTTCAGTTCATGCAAAAACTCAAAAATTGCAAAAATGAGTTGAAGAATTGGAGCAAATTAAGAGATAAAAATTCTTCAAGTCTTAAACAAGCGAAAGAAATTTCCTTACAGTTAGAAAGAGTTGTTGATAATGATCCAGAGGACATTCTTTTGTATGAAAATTACCTGTGAGCCAAAAAAGAATATTAGAATTTGCAACCAATTCATTTCAATGGGCTTCAACAGTAAGCTAAAGTTTCTTGGTTGCAACAGTCAGACACAAATTCTAAGTTCTTTTATTCCAGAATGACAAATAGAAGATTTTTTAATCATATTAGAGCTTTAATTGATCAAAATGGAAATTTATTATATAAAGCTGAGAATATTGAGTTTCAAGCTATCAATTATTTTGAAGGTTTGTTTAATGGCTCAAGCAATACAAATTTTCCAGGCTTTCATCCTATTGCCACCATTAATTCAGAAGGACAACAATTTCTTCTGAAAACTATTGAGCTATCAGAAATAAAAGAGGCATTATTTTCTATTCATGATGATTCCAGCCCTGGGCCAGATGGTATTAATGCAAAGTTTTTTAAAATTCATTAGGAAAATTTGAAAAATGAGTTGCTTATGGGTATTTCTGATATTTTCAGAACAGGTAAACTGCCAAAGTCTTTGAATCATACTTTTATCACATTAATCCCTAAAAATGATAAACATTCTGAAATTGCACATTATAGTCCAATTGCCTGTTGCAATGTCTATTATAAATTTTTTTTCTAAGGTGCTATGTAATATACTTAAACATTTTCTACCTCATATAATCTCAGAAAATCAGAGTGCTTTTATATATGATAGATATATTAGTGACATTATATTGCTAGCACATCAATTATTGAGGGATTTTAAGAAAAAAGGGATGCCAAAAATGTGTGTGAGAGTTGACTTGCAGAAGGCATATGACCGTGTGAATAGAGAATTCATTTGCTACATTATGTCTTGTATGGGATTACCTAATCATTTCATAAACATCATTTTTGAGTGTATGTCAACTGCTACTTATTCAATCATGATCCAAGGGGTTCCTAAAGGCTTTATAACATCAAATAGGGGTATAAGACAGGGTGACCCTTTGTCCCCCTATCTATTTTCTGTGGCTATGCAATATTTCTCTTTTATGATGGATAAAGCAACTCAACAAAAGAAATTTCAGCCAAGCAGTACAGTCAACCCAATTATTTCTCACGTATTGTTTGCTGATGATTTAATGATTTTTTGGTAAATCACCTATTTTGAATGCTCAAGTTTTAAAGAAGATTTTTTAGAACCTCGACTTTTATGCTAGACTTAATGTTAATGCTTCAAAGACAAAAGTGTTTTTCAGCAATTCAGTCACAAACTCTGAACATATTCTACATATTCTACAATTTCAACAAGGCACTTTACCTATAAAATATTTGGGGGGTCCTCTATCAACCAATTATTTACATTTTTAGAATGTAACTCTCTCATTCAAAGGATACAAGGAAAAATAATGGTTGGGAAACAAAATTACTCAGTTTTGCAGGGAGGGCTGAATTGATAAATACAGTTATTACCCCCATTATTTTATACTGGATTTTCATTTATCAAATTCCAGAATATGCTATAGACAAGTTGAATTCACTCTGTGCTGATTTTTTCTGCGTGGGGTTCATCTCATAAGGTGTCTTGGCATAATTTGTGTAGACCAAAGGTTGAAGGGGGTGTTGGTTTAATTTTTTTTCAGATCTTAAAAAAGCAGCCTGTGTGAAGTTGCTTTGGAAATTTTTAGCCAACGCATCACTTTGGAGTAAATGGATCCATAACAAATATTGCAAAAAGGATTACTTTTGGACAATGGCTTTAGATAATAATTCATCTTCTACATGGAAGTCTATGTTAAGGTTAAGAAAAAGGTCTAAGCAGTTGTTTAATAAAGCTATTGCTAATGGTTATGATACCTATTTATGGCATGAACCGTGGATAAATTGTAAAATTCTGGTTGACTTGCTTGGGTATGATAGACTAAATCTAATTGGAGTTGCAGATCAGAAAGTTAATAACATTATCAGAAATGAGATGTTTATACCATAAATTCATCCAGCTACTAGGGAATTGATTGATGAAATCTGCTCTATATCCACATATCCAAATAAAAGACATGACTTTTACGAATGGTGTGAAGGAGGGCAGTTTTCCTTTCATAGAGCTTGGGATTATCTACGAAATCATGATCAACATGAAGATGTTTTCTCAGTTATTTGGCATGGTAAAAATAGTAAAAAAATGTCTTTTATCACATACATTGCTATTATTGGCAGATTGAACACGAAGGATAGAATTCAGCGATTCAACAACATTTCGGATCCTCTTAGCCCCCTTTGCAACAACTATCCCGAGACTATCCAACGTTTATTCTTTATGTGTGATTTTTTAGCTTTCATTTGGCTTTCGTTGAAGCAAAAATTGGATCTTGCTCCAAATTTATCAGATCTGAAGGAAGAAACTTTGATTATGTATAACAAATTCAAGAAAAAAGATCAATTGAATGACCTGGCGTGTGCTACCTTTACTTGCGCTGTTTATTCCATCTGGAAAGAGAGAAACTTGAGAGTATTCCATGGCAAAAGCTTGGGCTCTTCGTTGTGTCTCTGGAAGATTGAAAGGGATGTTAAATGGTTGGTGAATAATAATGGAAGTAAATGTTCTAGAGATGGGAGAAGTGAAGTAAACTGGGTAGGTGGGGTATCGATCTCAAAGACACCGGTTGACTGAAGAGTTGGACGGTTTTATGCTTTAAACCATGTTTGGGCTGGTTGGGCTTTAGCGTGCGATCTATTTTGGACTTTCCTTTTTATTTGTGATATATTTTGCTTTTGTTATGATCTATATGTTGTTCTCCAAATTTATAAGTACTTTTTTCCCGTGTAAGGTACCCATTTATGTTAGGGGGATTACAAGGTTTTAACGAGGCTTATAAAGGAGGGTTATTGGTTATTAGAAATAAAGTTAACCAATTTTCAAAAAGAAAAATAGCAATTACTCTAAACAACCATCACACAATATTCAGTCATTATTTATCAATATAAAATTACATTTATAAAAATATAAACTGGACAGAGTTAGTGAGTTTACTCACACTGAACGTTTATCGTTAAATAACGATAAACTGTCGTTGATTCAGATAGACATTTTATTTTGCCATAATTTGTAACGTGCTCCAATTCAATCCAAACCAGATTCATTGTGTAGTCGTCGTCCATACGATCCCAAAGTGACTGATTGTTCGAAATTCTGATACAGTACGAGTGAAATATGGAAATTACAAGTTTATATAACTATTTAAATAGTTTTAAATTTAAAACTTTAATTATTGGGCTTTACCCAATTCACCACCGGCCCAACACGGATTTAAACCGCACTGTATTTCCTTCTTCCCTGTCCTTACTAGTTCGAACCCAGCTGCTTCTTCATGGCCATTTCCATGCACGTTTTGATCCACTAATCTCGCATTCCACTAAATGATTTCAAAATCCAATCTCACCATCATCCATCTCTTTTATCCCTCTTTCACTACATCCCCAAATAAAAGGACTCAATCTTTTTCATCTATCGCGTTCGAGCAGCTCTCACTTTACGGCTTAGCAGAGATTGAAACCTTATAGCATGAATTCCCATAAAAAAATTTGTGCACACTCCAAATTCGATCCTTAATCCAGATACAACACCCAATTCTCGAAATGATGCTTCCAAAACGCCACCGTTTAGAACCCTAGTTGCGATAGATTATTTCCAATGAACACAAATGTTGTTTGAACCCCATCTAATCCATACTAGATTGAAGCTTACCTTGATACGATTCCAGATATACATATATTACGATTTATAAAAATTTATACAATTTGTTTGGATTTTGAAGAGATCGAAATTTCTCACTTTTAATTTAATGGTGGCGGCTGATTATTTTGACCACATTGAAGAATTGTCTTAGGGTTTAAGAAGATTGTAAGGTATTTATAGAAGGGTATAATATTTTTTTAATCGATTATTTTATTAGTTTATAACCAATCGTTATCTCCGTTCATCGTTTAAAAATTCCTATGATCACATAACATATCCAAATTAGACGAAAATGGACATATAGTTACAGTTTGACATTACGGACCCAAAGAAACTTGTCTCGTCAAATTCCAAAATCGTTTGCTCACACAACGTATTTTTAAAGTCAAATTATTGACTGTTTTCACATTTAAATTCCGCATGGCCACATGTTGACTCCAAAAATCATGAAATTTGAGATTTAACAATAATTTAATATTCCGGATCCACCAAAATTTATTTTTTCCAAAACAAAGGTTGTTTGCAAAATTGGCTATTTTTAAGAGCTAAATAACCAATAAAATATTAATATATTAATTTATAATAATAAATAAATATTATCGTATATATCCACATAGAATATCATTTAGCTCCAAAATAAACATATATGGATTTCTAACTCGTTATTTAAAAATTCAAGTTAATCAATATTTAAAATATAATAAATATCATTTTATTATATAAATAAATCATTATAAATTATAAATGACCATAGCGACTTTCTGGAAATTTGATTTGGACATAACTTACAATCTAACAGACGAAATCTCTATTTTTCTCTTTTATTAGAAATATATCGTTCAACGGATTCGAACGTTTCTTGTTTTCACAGAAATCCGACTTAAAACGAATTCTGTATATTTAATTAAAGTACGATTCACCAAATTAAGAACTACCGCGTCGTTACATGTCGTTTATAATTATATTATAAACTATATGTTCAAATGTCGTTCGATAAATGAATTCGTTATTATAATCTAATTTTAAACGGAATTAAATCACTTATATTATTCAATTCACAAAATATTGCAAATTCTACTATTTCCGACTATTTTGGAATTTATTATCTCATTATAAATATTAATTAAATATTCCAAATTATTTAATTAAACAACCATTTAAATCTCTAAATCACTATTTAAATAATTAAATTAATTAGTTATTAAATTGCTAAAAATATGGGACGTTACAAAGTAATAGTGATTCAGAAACAGAAAAGATTAACGTATGCTTTATGGAAATGGATGACCAAGTATGGAATTTTAATAAAGAAATTACTAATTTTTTGAATGATATGTATCAGGAATATGAAATAAATACTCAAGAAAAAGTACAACAATAGTTTGGAAGAAATAGATAGATTAAAAATATCTAATGAAAAGTTAAGTAAAGAAGAACAATGTCTTGAAGATGAAATTAAAAGATTTAATGGTCATAAAAATGGAAAGATTTAACACTTGTAAATTTTGAAAAACTGAAAAGTGAAAATGAGTCTTTAAAATCAGAAAATCTTTCAATGAAATCAAGGATCTCTTAACCGAGTGACAAAATAACATCTCTAGACAATGTTATTCTTAATTATAACAAGGATTGTGATAAAATGAAAACTAGTATTGATAAATTTAACAATGGGAAGGATAATCTAGAAAAAATATTAACTACATCAAAACTCACTAGAAATAAACATGGAGTTGGATACACCCCTAGGGCTAAATCAAAGAAAATAGTACCCAAAGTACTATGTTTGTTAAGGCTACCATATTCAAACCTAAACCTAGGAAACTGAATTTAAATCCACTATAACGACCCGAATTTCCCCGTAAAGGAAAGCTCGGATTGAGTTGAGAACACGACAAATCAGAACACAAACAGAAAAACATTTTATTGCTTATTACAACAATTTACATCAACGTACAAGAATATACAGAGTATGAATAAATAATATACATTTGATAAACATCAGAGATTTACAAATTACAATGCAGCGAAAATTAATACAAAACACAACTGAAATAATTACACGGGTACAAAGCTTTCCGAATATCATTCCAGCTGTAAGCCAGGATCCTATGAATATAAATCTGCAAAACCAAAACTACTAGCTGCCCGTGTGGAAAATAGGGGCAACCAGAGTTTAGGTTAAAACAATAAACTCCAGGTCAGTCATGTGACTGGTGTGAGAACTAAAACGATTATTAATTTGATTTTAAAGTTAGGTAAATCAAGGGACCACGCCGTATAACACGGAACGGGTTTACCCCCAAGAATACCATTGCATAAAACAAACAGCGCAATGCTAAATAAAAAACAATGAAGCTATTATAAGACTCATGTCCCATCACACAATGCAACGCAAGCCGAAGGATAGAGTTTCACCTTATAATAGCCAAATATGCTTGGTACGTGAAATTTCATCTTTTATTGTTACTATAAGAGAAGAAATCAACTTCAAATATAAATGTATCAATCATAGACGGCATAGTGCCCCATCCCACTATGTCGCCATACTAGGCTCTACAAATAAAACCGAAATGTCACGTATTGGAACTTTGATTTTCGTCTGTGAACCAAGGCAAAGGATCGTCCTTACCGCTTCGAGACTCTCTAGACCGAGCCTCAGGGTCAAAGTGCATCGACCCTTGGATCGTCAGGGCCGGTCCACCCAAAGTGCAACGGGTGAATTAAAATGCCTGAACATGCGTATCCCCGCCATATGGGGCGTAAAATTGGTCTGTATAAAGACGATACCATCCATCGGCCCCGCAGTGCCGATATATCCGAGGCGCCTCGCTATCCATCATCCACATAAGTAAAACGTCAGGGCATGCAAAATCCTAACACCACTCCTAGCTAGAAGGAAACGTATGCCCACCCTGATGTCCTCTCACATTTCTGGTTCAGACCGGGTTGCGAGGCTCGTGAATTAATGCTACACAAAGCTATGATATATTAAAGCCGTGCTTTGATCATCAACCACATGACTCTGCTTTTTAACTGAAGCCTTGATCATTTGCATCTTAGCATGCCACACAAGCAATTCACACTATGCATCCGATGTCTATCAATCACACACAATGAAATCCGATGTCAGACACACATCCTTTTACATGTTCATTCTGGGTCTGAACGAAACCGGAGGCACCTTATTCCTCATCCCGTATGTCCAATACAGGAGAGAGGTCCTCGCATATTCGGTCGATCTCCAGGTATGTCTGAAACGATCACCACTTATTACCTCGTCTTGGGTGTACAACCAAATCAAGACATAAGTAATCATCCATACGATTGAAGACCTCCGGCCTTCAACCACCATCTTCATCGTTGACTTATCGTCGAATCAGTTATTCAAAGTGGGTATAAAACCGACCTTTCCGAATAACTCGCGTATATTATAAACAAGTGCTATAAAAACACAACATACGCCTCATTCCAATCCAGAATATTCTTTGTTCAAATATTCACATCATTAGGGAAATGTTCCCATTAATTTTGTCAAAGATAAATTCTTTTAAATTTATTCTTTAATCTTCCTTTGAATATCAATTCAAACCATATTAAGGTTTATCCAAACTAGTCGGGATTAGCGAACCACGCTGAAGTAATCATTTATTTTATTTCCCAATCCCAACATATTCGTCCCATGGAGCGAAACTGGTAATACTCCATATCTAACACCATGGTGTTATCGGTAAATATTAATTACCATTTCACGTTCAAATCTAATTAAAGTTTAGCTATCGCCTGGAGTAAAATTGGTGGTACTCCATTTTTGATCATTTTCTTGAATTGATAATTTTAATTATCACATTCACTTTTCAATCCAATCAGAGATTCATTAAAACTCCATTTAGTTTTAATCTTCCGAAAAATCAATATTAATGATTATCAAAGCTAAGAAATTAATCTTATCTTTAACTGGGTTGAAGAACCAATGTCATTTAAAACACGGTTCACGATAAACCCAAAATCACATTCCATCAGTCTCTAACCATAAATAAATCAGAGAACAATTCCCTAAGTATTAATCCCGAAGGCCGAAACCAACATCAGATCAATACCCAAGAAACCATTCAACTTAGCTAATCTCCTGCTAGTTTCTAATTTTTTTAACTCCATTGGGTTTAAGAAAAGTATTATTAAAGATACCATTCACGACACACCCAAAATTTCATTCCATTGTTAAACGGGTTAAAAAAATAAAGTGTTATTTAAAATACCGTTCACGATAAACCCAAAAATCAATTTCCTTTTCGATTCCAATTAAATATTAATTAATTGGTATACTTCATTAAATCTAAATAAAAAGATTTAATCTTTTCTCAAATAGGTTTAAGAACAGTGTTAATGAAGACACCATTCACGACAAACCCAAAATCCCATTTGATATTAAATACAAGGCTCTGAATAGAAAATATATCGACTTATATTCAATTTCAAATTCTGAAGTCAACAAATATCGTATTGGAATAACGATATATATATCTTCCAAATTCCTCCACAATATCCGTATAATCACGAAATCCAGTATCAAAATATTCCGAAGATAATTTCGATTCAAATCCATTCCATTCTATTCATTGGAAGATTCGGGTTATTTTAAAACCACTTCAAATCCAATTTATTTATTTAAGAAATATTGGATTATAATTCTAGTTCATAACTAGTTCATTTTGATAAAAAATATATTTTTATCTTTTCAAATACGGAATTTTTCATCCCAATTCTTTCCAAATCATTTATTATGATTTAAAAAAGTTATTAATAATTTTAATAATTTTATCAAGGCCCGTACAGTCGATTTCCAGCAACGGTCATCGAACTGCACTTACAACGACCTTTTCCAAATTTGATTTGGACATAACTCCAAATCCAACCGTCAGATTTCAAATCTCTTATATTCGTTGGAAAGCACTTTTCGATACAAACCCAATGGTCTTGGTTTTAGGAGAATCTGACAGTCGGATCTCCCGTAACGTCAATTCGAAGTCAATGGTCGAAATTCGCGAACTACCGTAGCGCGGCTCGTTCTATTCAGGCCATTAAATATATATAATATATATTATATATATTTTGTCGATTTCAATTCAAAACGTATTTTATAAATCATTTTAAATTCGTTTTCAAAACAATTTCAACTTCATATTTAATTTTAAATCAAAATTGAATATTCCATATCATTACTCTATAAATGATAATATTTTCAAAATATTATATTTCGAAATCATTTTCTTTTCGATATTCATTATAAAAATGAATAAAATCGATATAAATCTCCTTCACGTCAAAATGGCGTTAACCTAATCAACACGACCTTATATATTTAAATATATTCGTGTCCATCCCAAATCGGACATCAAAAACAGATTTTGATCTTTTACTAAATATTATTTTAAAATATTCATTATTTTCTGAACTGGAATCAGACACAGTCAATTACCATATAATGTTATTTATATGGATTTCATACAACACATGTATCGAACAACAATGATAACCAATCAACCATCATCCAAAGTGCATTCTACATTGCACAAGCATTAAATATAAACATTTAACGCTTATAACAATCAGTTAACCAATCGATTGACATACAACTAAACAATTGGGATTAGTGTACATCAAATATCATCCCAATACCCATTTGGGGTTTCAACCAACAAATACTGAATATTATTTGTGCAGTTGGGAGATGTGTAAAATTTTATCGTCCCGATCCATATCCGTTAAATGGGTGTACATAAACAAATCATCTGATTTGTAAATGAATATTTATTTTATTCACATACGCGTTAAAATTTTATTTTTAACGATAAAATATTTTATTTCAACACGTGAATATTTTCTACAGTTCATTTTTTATAATAAAAATGATATTTTTTATTATTCAAATATTTTATTCAACACATGAATATTTTATACAGTCCATTTCACATCACAATCAATTTTCAAACAAGTCGTTCATGGTCTGTGGACGATGGGGAATAGTTCATATATGCAGTTATAAAATAAATAACTGTACAGAAATAATCTTTAGTGAGAAGTTCTCACTTTGGTTCTTTTATTTCTGAATTTCACTACTATCCGAATCTAAATTTGTCTAAAATTCCAATGTGCTCTGTTTTGGACGCGGTCAGTTTTGTTGTGAAGCCCTCGTCCCCACGATTGCAACGGATCCAGTTTCGCGCGATTAGGACCTCGTTTGACAAAGTTATTGAATTTTAAATGTTGACTACATTTTAAAGATAATTAATAATTAAATAACATTACCAACTCCTTCCTTCTATCTTCAGGCCCGTTGAAGAACCCAAAACCGCTCAAAACAAAGAGCCACCACCGCATCTTCTACATGCCGCTGCAACCAGATCTGACATGCCCACGTCAGAGCGCCGCCTCACCTCCACCCACGGCCTGAGTGGCGCTTTGCGTGACCCCCCCCCCCCCGGGTCAGCCCAGAAAATGGTGCGTACGACGCACCTTTATGCCACTAATTCGAATGCCATGCCACTTGATTTCCAATCTCAACCGTATCACTTGAAAGCCCTCGCCATCCTCTACGATTTTTATAACATGAGTGTTCATTGATTCACAGTGGATTAGAAGAGAAATGGAAAAGAAATCTCATGCGATTTGGAGCGTTCATTACTGATAACGGTGGCGCAGCGATTTTGAAAAGGGGCACTAGGGTTATGCGTATATACACCGTATATATATAGTATAATTTATATTATTTATTTATTTAATTCAATAATAACTTGTTAAACCATCTAAACTCCAAACGAGACCCAAAGAATCTCACCCCTAGCTAAATATCACATTCCGGACATAATGGGATATGTTTTGTAACCCCATTCGGTTGTTACGATCAGTTTTTCTTTAAATTAAAAAATAAATCAATATATATTTAATTTAAACATACATTTTAATTTACCGGGGCCACATACGGACTCCAAAAATTACAGAAAAATTATTTCTAGCTTCATATTGACGATAGGGTCCTAACAAAACTAATTTTGTCAAATTTGAAGACCGTTTGAAAAATGGTCATTTTCTGGTCGATCCAATTCAATTGAAATTGATAAAACATGTTGTCTTTTGCCATGCTCACATATTGATTCTAAAAATTATGAATTTTGGATTCTAGCAATAATTTGACATCCTGGATCCAACAAAAGTGGTTTTGTCGAAAACGGAAGTCGTTTGCAAAATCGTTATTTTTAAGTGTTATATTTCCATAGACTATTCTGAATTTATAACTGGGCATAACTTTTTATCCCTGCTATGAAATTTCAATTTTTCGGATTCATTGGAAAGATATTTTCAAATAGATCCTAATATTTTTGGTTTCACTAAAATCCAGTTTGTTTTGAATCCTATACGTTCATTTGAAATTTGAAATCGAATTTTCAAACTACCGCGCCATTTCCAATTCCTTTTATATTTAAAATAAATATTTATATTCTAATTTCGATTTTAATAAATTATACGTTTCAATTCTATTCAAAATAAAATTCTTGTCGTTATTATTTAAAATAAATCATTTTAAATATTTAAAATTCATTAAAATTGCCAAAATAAAATTTTAAAATTGGCTCTGATTTTCCGGGTTGTTACATCCTCCAAATAGGTTCATTAACTTATGGATTCCAAAAAATCTTAGATAATATTGAAAAAGAAAAATATATTGATAATTTTATTAGTAAGGTTCATTCATCTAATGATTATATTTTGAAAGGGCATTCAAACTCTTGATGGGTTTGGCATCTCAAAACTTAACCCTATGGACCCTAAAATTAAAAGGGTACCAGTATGCATATTTATAATTTTCAAGTACCAAATAGCAGGTACTCAAAGCATATGACGAGAAATCTATTAAATCTTGGATAAAATTATTAGCACAGGCAAATTCGGTAACTCTAAACCTCGTTTAAATTATTTAGTTTAATTCATATTTTGAATTCATTTGATTTCCCCACTTTTGTTTTATTTATATGCATATACAAACTCTACATACTATCTAGTAGTAAATTAAACTATTATTTCTAACTCTTTTTGTTGATGACAAAGGAGGAGAAAAGGTAGAAATATACTAAACAAAATGATGGAGAAGTGCATAGAGTTAGGGGAGTCAAATATAAAAGTATTATATTTTAACTCTCAAATATTTATATGGTTGTCATCATCAAAAAGAGGGTGATTGTTAATACCCTAAGTATTGATTTTGATGACAACAACCATATAAACATTACTAATAACATATCTTTGAGTTGTGCAGTTACTTCAGGTATATTATAGAGATATTTTTAGAAATAAACAAGAGTACAAAAGAAGAATTATAAAAGAAGGTTAGTCAGAGCAATTGAAGAATAACTGAAGAAGGATAATCAAAGCAATTGAAGACCAAAACTTATTAGAAAAGAATGCTGAAGGACAAAGGTGTTTGAAGTGATGAGGAGTTGGATGAATCTTAGAATATATTATTAAAGATCTTATGGCAATTATACTTGAAGCTCATCAACCACTGACCTCAACCGAATCACAAAAATACACAAATATAAGGTAATTTGAAATGTTGAAAATCTGAAACACAATTGAAACACTTATAAGTGTTTCCACAACATATATGTCGACATCTATATTGTTGTATGTCGACATATAACGAATTTCCAGATTTTTCAAATTTAAAATGAGAAGTTATTTCCCTCTATCCTTTCACCAAAAGACACATCAATTCAGCCACTATTTAAAGGCTCTTGGAAACGAATTTTATCACCATCTTTTCACATTTCCTTCTGCTCGTTCTTCTTCATATATTCTCTATACAAATCCATTGAATACTACTCAATTATTCTTGCAAATCCACTCTCTTTTACTCCAATTCTTCATTGATTTGCAAGTCACACAATATCAGAGGATTGCACTTGAATTCGCATCATTCTCTCTATGATTTTATCCTATTTGTTCAAAGAATTCAAAGATATATTGTCGTTAGAGGTTTATAAGACCATTGTACTAAATCTGCAGGAATCTGCAGGATTCCGTATATCAGAGGATTGTACTTGTCATTGTTTGTTGTTGTTGATAAGGAAAAGATGTATCTTGTAATCCGAAAAATCAAGATTGTAAAGGTGTTCTTACCATCCGTGGAATTATATTGAAATTATGTATAATGAAGTGCCGAACTAAATGTAGGATTGATTAATCCGAACCGGTATAAAATTTCTGGTGTCATTTTCTTTTCTGTATTTCATTTTATTACTTACTTATTTCTAGTTGCAATTTGACTATATTCATAAGTAGTTGTTATTACATATGTCACCACTTCTAGTGTCTTAATAGCCTTAAGATTCATTCAATACAGTATTGTAGACACCTTAGTCCCCAACACGCTATTCGATGGAATTTTCTTTTCGCTAGTGCAACACCATCAGTAAACTCATAAACCTCAAGGCACATCCTTCTCAATCTTGACTAAACCTCCGTGTTCGCCCATCTCCTCACAATGACTTCCAATTTTTTACGAGGTCGAACCATGGGAAGAACTTAATGGTGTTTCTAACCAATAAGGTAATAGCTATTGCAGGGAGATTTACGCTTTTGTTTGGTTCGTCTATTAGATTTAATGGGGAATGGGAAGCCTAAAGCGAGTCCAAATAGAATTGACCAATCGGTTACTCTTATTCAAATCGAATGTGAACCGATGATGCGTTTTCTTAACAAACTGTACTTGCTCATACTAAAAGACTAAAATCACAAGCAAAAAGTGAATGATTCAACCATACTAACCTACAAACCATAAGCCATACAAATGATAAAAGTTTAGGCTTAAATCAACTATAAGACAGATACCCAAACAGAAACAAGTTCTATAATCACTACAATCAAGCTCATAACGCTCTATAACAATCATGTCCACTTAAAAACAACCTAAGCTAAGCAATCCAATCAGCACCAACAGCATCTTAACTCAGATAAAAAAAACTAAACGATGGATGCACAAAAAACTGGAGCTTCATTGGCATTAAGATGACAGAAAAGAGAGAAATCCTTCATTCCCAGAAAACCCTGCAAAATCAGCATCCCAAGGAACTTGATCTCCTTCACTGGCAGTTCCAAGGAAACCAGCACCAATCTGATCATCAATACCAGAAAAACCATTTTTGCTAAATTCATCGCCGAATTGGTCGGATAATGCAGCATCAAACACACCATCCATGCTGAAACACTCTCCATCCCTCAACTGCTCAAACATATTCGAAGAAGAACCTTGATTTCGAGCTACATTCAAATGGTTCCCCATTTCCAAGTTCATGCTCCTATTCTGCAACATCAAACCATTATTAGCAACATTGGTACTCATAAACATGTCAGAAACGCCATTCTGATCCATAGTGTAGTTCAGCTTTCCATCACATGCAGTGCTCATTGTGGTGTTTGCAGGCATGGCATCAGAGATGCGGGAAGCAATCATGTTCTCAGAACAGACGAAGTCCTCCGAATTAGGCAAAACAGATCCGGTTATAGATGGTTCGTACGGTTGTGGCGGTGGGGGTAGTCCCATTTGTTGAAACAGCAAATGTGGAGTTCTGTATTTGCTGACGTCGAAATTGGTTACAGCATTTGGTCCACGGTAGTATAGTGCAGCCAAGTCGTAGGCTGTTGCTGCTTCATCCTCATTGTCTGAGAATTTAACAAGCTTTATAAATAAGTAAAATTAATTTAAATAATACAGCAAAAGAGATATGGAAGATGCAATTTCAAGTTTGAAAGTAAAATTTTAAAGAATTATTTGTTTTTGTGTTTGCGGTCACCTAAAAAACCAGTAAGCCTTGCAAAAAAAAAAAAATAAAGCCTTATTTTTCAAAATGAAATAGGTTTGGAAAATGTTTTCCAGGGAATATCAAAATAAAAATGCATAAATTTTGTCTATATTATTTATGATTAGATCAATTTTCACATCATCATGGATGCAACTAATTTTTTATGTCTATACGTAAAATATAGGTATAAAAGTGGATCAAGAATTGATGTTTCACATAAAATATCATACAATTTTCAAAATAACCTTAGAACAACCGAAAAAATTACTCAAATTTTGACCGGATGGTTCACACCAAACTACTATATTCAACTGGGGTATCTAACATATTATATCATGTGCTCTAGGTTTAAAAAAAAAAAAAAAAAGGGCAATGTTGCAATCAAATGAGAAAAGAGCAAAGCTGTTTAGTAACTTACTGAAGCTTCCCAAGTAGAGGTATTTCCTGTCACACACATTGCCGATCCTTGCCATCCATCGCCCTTTTTCGTGGTCTCTATAATGAATTTCCAATCATCCAATTTTAAAATTAATTATCATGTATTTACTAACTTAAATGTTATAATGTTTATGCTGTCTGTTTATCTGTGTGATGTTTTACAAGATAATATGCTCAATACAAATTTACAATAAAAAAGCAAAAACCATACTTGGTAACCCCACGGTACTTGCAATCGCCTCTTGAAAATCCACTGCTTTTGCGACGAAATCTGGCTATGTATTCACTCTTGGAAACATTCTTCATCTCTGCATATTCTTTCATGTATGTATGGAACTGCATTTGTTCAAGTTGATGAAATAAATAACAATATCGATAAAAATAGCTCTGATGCGTGGTTTACTCAATTAGGTCACCGGAAATGTAAAAAGATTTTTTGTGTTACTTTATATACTCACAGGAAAATTGAGAACACAGTGAGGGCCAAAATATTTAAGTGCTACGAGATCATAAATGTAAGCGGCTTCCTCTTCATTGTCAAAGGAACCTAAAAGAGCATAAATTTAATAATATCATTAATGAAATGCACCTACCTATACCAAAAACAAGTATATATAATGACGACATACCTACATAAACTAGGCACCCGCACAAAAGTATCAAGCAGTGAGTATCAACAAAGGCAGCAGAAAATTTTAGTGCACAAGTAGCAAAAAAGATATGTACACAAAAAATAGAACCAAATTAGTTAAAAAAAAAAATCCTTTTCTTTTGCTTGTCCTTGAAAAAAAAAAGGGAAGAAGAAGAAGAAAGAAACAGTACTATGTATTAATATATACCTTATATACTAAATTAAATATTAGAATCCATAAAATGTATCAAAATTATAAATTACCAATTGAAATGATGCATAGTTACAAACATAAATATAGCTTTCTTTTTATACCTTGTTTTCCTCTCTTATTTTGGCTCAAGTTCCAAGAAAATCTGTCCCATAAATTAACCTCATACCGACCAGTATGCTTGTGCCTATTAATCCCAAGGGCATGGCATGCATCACAAATATATTAGAAGTAATATGAAAACACGGTGTGGAATACATAATGATTCATATGTATTACACTTTAAAATATGTACAAATTACTCAAATGGTAGATCAAGCAATTTTGTAATTATAGATAAATCTAATTGTCATACAGCCAAAACCATTACAAAAATTTGACAAAGCAAAAATGTAGGAAAATACTTACTTTGTGACCCCTCTAAAAAGCGAACTTTTTGGTTTTTTGCCAGCATCCCGATTATCACTTTTCTTGACAACTTTCTGAGTCCTTGGTTTTTTTACCAATGTTGCAGGCAAAGGAGGTGGGGGAGGACAATGCGTTGACTTAATAAGAGTAACTTTCCCAAGAGCATTATGTTGGTTCTGCAAACAGGAGTTAGAACCGAGAGTACAGTCCATTTTTTTTCTTTTGATTGATTCTGATGTATCTTCTTTTTACTGATGTGTGCAATCACAGAATTGAGAGAATTTATAGACAGAAAAGATGATAATGAATTAATTGTATTGCAGTAATTTTAAAATTTGAAGTGGACATTTAAGAAATGGACAAAATAGAGTGAGTCTGATTTTTTTTAAAATTTGGCAAAATCATTATTCTCTCCTTGTGAAATACATGTTTGCTAACATAACAACCATGGGGATGAGTACATGTACATGCACTAAAAAGTCAATATGTTTGAGTTATTGCATGGATATAAGCTGTCAAATTTTGTAATATTTTGCTTTGCTAGTACCGCGTAATTTTTTTTTTTTAAAAAATTGAGCTAGTTTACGACCTTATTTTATTATGATTACATCTAATATATCTTATACCGATGCGCAAAAAAAATATAGACAAAAAAAGGATAATTGAATTAGATGTACTGCTATAGTTTGAAATTTAAAGAGGACTTCTCACAAACGCACATATAGAGTGATTATGATTTGTTATTTCGGTAAATTCATTACTTTCTCCTTGTAAGATGCATGCTTGCTAACATAACTGGCATTGGTTGAGTACGTGACATGTGCTTCACAAAACTCAGTACGTTAAGTCTGGAAGCTTCATTAATTTCTCCTTGTCAAATTGATGCATGTTTATGATAGCTGTTTTTTTTAAAATAAATTTAGTTTGGTTAAAAAAAAAAAAAAAAAAAAAAAACTTGTTCCCTAATCAGGATAGGAATATTGGGAGAAACTGAGAATAATCATCGGGAGTATTGGTAGGATTTCATATCGCATTATAAAAAATTTAGTACGAAGTGTGTAAATTAGATCTTAAATGACCTAAAGTATCCCAACCCCTTAATGATTAGAGCTGCGCAGCGAAAGCGGATGGACTGCTTTCTGCAAAGCACATAGTTGACTTTGTTTTGTGAATGCATGATTGATTGGTTTGTTGAATGCTTGATTACTTAGGATTTTTTTTTAATATAATTTAAATTTGAAATGTGAGTAAGAATCACCCCTTAGGTGTTATTAAATTACTTGAAACTAATAATAAGACCTTGTGGTATCTCCATGTAAGAAGTCCCCACAGGGGATACTGGAATTTCAGAATGTAAACAAAGAACAGACCTGGTAATTATAAATTAATCAAACAGAATGCCGCTAAAAAAAATATTAGTATAAGCAAAATGGAATGTTGCTAAAAAATATATTAGTATAAGCATACTAATTAATCCTTGTAAATGGATAATTTGTTGTTCATAATGTAGAGCTGAGTTGAGAAATATTTTGGTAAAAGCAATCATCTAACCGGGAAAAAAAATAGATTAAGAGCATACTCATATGGGGAGTTAAATTATGATTATTATAAGCATGCTAATATTTGTAAAGACAAGAGTGTAAAGGATGTAAGTAGTCTATATTTAAAAGAATTCACAGAATATCTCTCTATACATGTGTGTATGTATATGCACTTAAAAACCAATATGTTCAAGTTATTACTTATTACATGGATATAAGTTGTTAAATTTCATAAAATTGTGCTTTTGCTAGTACACGTATTTTTTTTAAAAAAGTGTTGAGCTGGTTTACAGCCTTATTTTCTTAAGATTACGCATAATGTATCTTTTCACTGACGTGTGCGGAAAAAAGTTATAGATAAAAAGGAGGACATGAAAATTAACTGTGCTGCTATAATTTTGAAATTTAAATAGGACTTCTCACAAACACACATATTGAGTGATTGTCATTTGTTATTTTGCAAATTCATTACTTATCCTTGTAAGATGCATGCTTGCTAATATAACCGACATCGGCTGAGTATGTGACATGTACTTCACAAAACTCGGTACGTTAAGTTTGGAAACTTCATTACTTTCTCCTTGCCAAATTAAAGCATGTTAATGTATATAAGCTGTCAAGTTTCGATAATACTACAGTTTTTCCATTACCTGGTATGCTTTGAAGTTCACAGTCATAACCGTTCTTATAGAAGTTAATGTATTGTTAACACCGGTAAAACTTTGTGTATATTACAACACTGGTTTGAAGTTCACAGTCATAACCGTTCACAGTCAAAAAACGTCTAAAATTCTTGGTTTGTGACTGCTAAATGCATTATTAACTTCCGCAAAGTTAACTGATTTCTAACGATTGGAAAATTGAGTTGTCAGACATTGAAATGATAACCATAAACATTTCAGATTACCTTTCAGTTATCATGTAGGTATGACACTACTGTCTATTGTAAAAGAGTGAGTCGGCTTATGCCAATTCAACAAATAGTCTGGTTTTTGTACTCAGCACAAAGAAGTCGGTCTCAATTTAACATGCAGTTACCACGACTATACCGGTGGAATGATTCTTGGTTTATTCTTATGGAGGAAAATGGACTTACACAGATATAGTACATGTTCACGAATGTGTAAGGACTGCTAAAGTAACAGGGTAGAAAATCTGATAACCAGAAATATTGTGAACAGTAAATTCAACTAATTATTGTTTATGACATTTAGAATTTTGAAATACCAATACAATGGACACCGAGGTATCAAATTTTAACAAATGAGGGGGGAAAAAGGTACAACCTAGCAACAATGACTATCTTAATTCAGCACAATTCAACAAATCACCATTAAATTAAGAATACATAGAACACCCCAATGGAGAAGATAAATTCAAAGGTTGCAAAAGCCTTACCACAACCGTTAGTTTTGTTTTCCTTCAACAGGGATAGTAGGCAAGTATTCAAGTGGATGGTAATCATCATACTATGCCTGCTTCATCAGTTCATAATTTCCTCAGCTACAACAATCTATGAGTTGCTAATCAACTAATGGAAGAACAAGAGCAAACCCACGGCCACCTTAACAAAAGATAACACAAAAACATCAAAACATGTCTATTTGGCTTGTAATTGTATTTTAAACCTCATATGCATCATTCACTTTAACCTAGGATGCTTTTTCACGGCAATAGTTTAATAATGCTCCCATGGTCAACATGGGAACGCGTAAAAGAAAACGGCTCTTTCCCACAAATCAGAAAAATAGCCCATTGACGTCCAGCATTATAAATGATAAATTTGAGCAAAATGACCTTTGTAATAATAAAGCAGGAATCCACACACATAAACGGTCCATCTTTCTTCAAAATTCATACATAAACCTTTTACTCAACCATGTTTTACAGTAAATAGATAATGATTAATAACAGCACTTCTATAACACAAATCTTCTTTCAATTCCCACTCCAAGCACCAAAACACATATACCTCGTTCATCAAACTTTCCACTTTCCACATTCCAACCTCATTCAAATACCCCTTTCCTCAGCCCTTTTCGCTTTGCTAAGAAGACACAGTTAAACTTATCCATGTCATGCAAATTAGTTTGCGAGTTTTTCTTTTTTAATCTACCAATTCAAAATCAAATACAAATGCTGCTTTATATATTTACTGCAAATTTTGAAATGTACTATGCATAAAATTAAAGTTATTAAGGGACTGCAGATAAACAGAGGTTTCTGTTAAAAAAAAAGAAAAGAACTAAAACTGTGCGAAAAGAAGGGGGGAAAACGATGGTAGGAAACACATGCTCTGACCGCGCCGTCCGTTGATAGAAGGTTGGTCAAAATACGCGATCGCTTGCAGGTTGCTCGCGCCTGCATTACGAATCGCTACTTAGTTCTTGTCGACAGTTACAGTCTCGTGAAGCATTAAGATCAGGGTTTCGAGTGAACTTTGATAGGTACAATGGTGGAGAAATTGGAAGCTGGTGATGTATTTGAGAGAATGCGCGGTCTAACTGATTTTGAAATGGACGGGCACAGGGGTGTAAAAAGAGAACGGAGAAAGTGAAAGCTTCAGTACTGTTTGGTTTAGCATTTTAAGTTTTGAGTTTTCATCTATACAAAGATGTGCACAACGCATGTATATCATGGAAAACAAACATTTTAGAAAACAAAGTTAACACATAAAATAAAAAACAACTTTTATCTATTTTTCATGTTTTCAGAAATGAAAGAAACATGGAGACCAACTCTACGTCCATGATTGATATATCCCCTCCGCGGTCCCCTCCATCTTCCTTTCATTCTACCATTCCTCCTTCCATACCTTTAATGTTTTGTAATTAATTATGAAAACTAAAAACCCAAAACTCATTTTAAACCAAACGCACCCTTCAATTTTCAGCTTTCACTTCGGAAGGGGTAAAGTGACGTTTCCGACGCGGACACTAGGGGTTCGTTTGATTTTGAACGGGAAGGGGCATTTGGAACGGCATTTGGAAGGGGCATCGGAAGCGGAATTGTTGGGAAAGGGGAATGTGTTCTTTTTACAGAAGGGGCATTTTGGAAGGGGCAAAGTTATTATTTAAATGTTTTTTGTATATATTATTTTTAATTGTTTGTGTGTGTTTATTGAGAACCAGAATAATAGATCGCAGAACACAACTTGCAGAATTCAAATTGCAGAATACAAATTGCAGAATTTAAATTGCAGAATACAAATTGCAGAATTCAAATTGCAGAAATAAAAAAAAACATAATACAACGAATACAAACTCCTTAATGCATTCCCGCAGCAACTAGTTCGTTTCGTATATTGCCTCGTACTATCATCATGGTGGATGTTGTTCCGGTTCTTTGAACGGGGTCTCGATCTCTATTTCCGCGATTTGATATACTGTAATATTCGTCGAGGTATACGTCTGGCACTAAATCAGGGTCGTCATTATACGCCATAAAATCTGGATCCCCAGCGTTGTATTTTCTGATGTAGTTGTGAATAGCCATTGTTGCAGTAACAATTTGTACTTGAACATGATAGGGATACGTCTGCATGTTACGTAAGATGGCAAATTTTTTCTTTCAAATACCAAATGTTCTTTCAATAGCCATACGCAAACTAGAGTAATAGTAGTTGAAAATTTCATTTTCTGACTTCGGTTCATTCCGCGTGTCATTGAAGTCTGGTATGTGATACCTCACAGATCTGTAAGGAGTTATATAACCGTCCATTAGTGGATACCCTGAATCCACTAAATAATACTGTCCAGCTGGAGGATGAGGGAAATTAAGATCCGGATTATTTATAGCTTCCCGAAATACTTTGGCGTCGTGCACAGTTCCTTCCCATCCCGCTTTTACAAACGTAAAAGTTAAATCAAACGCACAAACAGCCATAATAATTTGTGTAGCAGTTCCTTTCCGCCCTACAAAACGTTGCATGTCTTCTTGACCCACGTGAGCTATCACATGTGTCCCATCAATAGCCCCAATCCAGTTTTTAAAGAAAGGATAATATCGGGGTGAAGAACGAATTTGTTCTGGGATTCGGTTAAAATGGGAATCGGCCGGTCTAATAATATCGACTGCCAATAAAAGAACTGAATCCAAAACTTTATGAAACATAACATTAATCGTACCATTTGATCGTTGAAACCGCTCTCCAACATGCTTTGTAGGGAGGGCCAATGCAATTGTATATAGAAATACAGCCACCATTTCTTTTACTGTTATGTGCATTGAGGGCTCCAGTCCGTAATTCTGTAGTCGTTCACACAAGGATCTGAAACATAATCGCTTCATTCGAAAATTTCTTTGACAACGATCTGCGTGTCCCGCTAGTATTTCATGAACCCAAACAAGACCGGTACTTGCGGAATTGTGTATTCTGCTCCTTTGTCGTGTTTGAACAGTCATAATTTCTTGAATATCAAGCACATCTTGCAAATCTTGCAAATCTTCAAGATCGGATTGGTCAGAACCTGCCATATTTGGTTGAAGAAGTAGAGAAAAATGGACATAAATTGTGGTGATGTAGTGATGGTATGAGCAGAATATGTATAGGGAGAGGGAAAAGTGAAGGGGCCAAAAATAACTGTCGCGTCGGACGTGCATCGGACGCGTCCGACGCGTCTGATGCGAAATCTAAGTTTCCAGCTGTTAAGCTTGAAGGGGCAAAAGTGTAGGACCCATCGTAGACGCGTCCGACGCGTCGGACGCAGACGCGAACATTAACTGCCCAGTTAACAAATCAAACGCTACCTAGCTTTTTTTGCCTCTTTCGAAAATCAAACGCATCCTAAGTAGCCTGGTTTTGGTCACGTAGGCAAAAACGATTATTTACAGAACGCGGCATTTGAGAGTGCGCTATCACAAATATCAATTTACTACGCCTTCTCAAATGCCGTGTTCTGTAAATAATTGTTTTTGCCTGCGTGGCCAAAACCAGACTACTACCGTAATAAGTTTTAAAACCATGCTAATTCAGTGATTAGTTTTTAAAAGGTGGTCGAATCAAAAAAAAAAAAAAAAAATCTTAAAATAATAGAAATCAGGTACAGCTCCTTTCAAAATTTGATGTAAGCAACGTTCTCCCTAAAGTTTATTATAAAGCGGGTCTCTATTTTTGGCTATTGCATGTTTTTTCACATTTTTTTAGCGTTGTTATAATAAAAAAAAATCAAAAAATTGCAAATATTCAGGTGAGTAATCAAAAAAAAAAAAAAAACTTAAAAATTAGCAATTATAGTAAATTATTGCTGATATATAAGCAATAATTCACTATAATTGTTGATATATTAGTAACAATGATAAAAAAATGCTGCAATGTAGAATATTGTTGATATGTTAGCAATTATTGTATACAACTACTGAGTTGATGAATATTTGCTGATATATCAACAATGATTGTGTATTATTACTGATATATCAGCAAGTATTTAAAACTTGATGAAAAACTGAACTAATTGAAGACGAAATGAAAAGTGCTGCAAAATCTACAATTATTGCAATATATTGCTAGTAATTCAGCAATGTTTTTGCAGTTGATACAAATATTGTTGAAATATCAGCAACAATTGCAAATAATTGCATTATTTGCTGCAATATACTGGAGTGTGTTTTTTTTTTTTTTTCTTTTGATTCATTTTTTTGTAGTTTTAATGCATGAAAACAATGATTATTATATGTTGAATTTTCGTGATTTTTTTTTTTTTTTTGATGTTTTTCCAAAAAAAATGACCTAATTTACAAAGTTTTAAGACATGGAGTTTTTGTGTATTTCAAAACCTAAACTGGACCAAAGCCAAACTTACCCATTAAATTTTTTATACTGAGAGGACATATATTCGAATTGAGCTGAATTTCGAAACAATTTTGTTTTCCTAACTTGTTTGCGAATACATTATCAAGCAGTTATGATTTAGTGACTTTTGATTGCCTCAGTTTTTATGCAACAATCAGTTGCATGTTGAAGGGGAAGAATGCGCACAACACACACCAATTGTGTTAGCAAAACAAAACAAAAAAATAACGTAACGTAAGAGCTGCATATATTTCATCATCACAGCACACACAGTTATTATTCTCCCATGCGCATCTTTGAGTTTTGTATATAATTTTTGGCATATTCTCTTTCAGGATTGACACTTAACGTCCAGTCAACTTCCATTTGATCTATGCTTGAGAAGATCAAAGTTTCAGTTGGAACCAATCCTATTTCCTCTAAGTTCTCTGAGCTATTTAGCTTGGTTAATGAGTCAGTCTTCTCGTTTTCATTACGAGGAATATGTGAAATGTTATAATGCTCAAATCCAACTAGCAACTCATCAACTCGATTAAGGTAGGGAACTCCTTCCTGACCTAGCATACAATGATCTGGGAATCACATATAATTTAAATCAATTTTCCTCCTAGTCCCTTTGCAAGTTTAATCACGACAATCAGGACTTCGTACTCAGTTTCATTATTAGTTGCACGAAAGTCCAGCTTCAAAGCATAATAGATAGACCGTTCCTTAGGAGTCATCAAGACAACTTTGATGTCCAAACATCGATTATTACGAGCTCCATCATTCCACCGGTCAGTTGACGGCTTGACTTCTTCTGCGATGTCATCTGGAGCTTTGAATTCAACTATGAAGTTAGCTAACACTTTCCCCTGGATGGCCCTCCAAGGGATATAGGCAATATCAAACCGGCATAGTTCGATTTTCCACTTGAGCAACTTTCTGATGTCTCAATTCATTAAAGGACCTATCGTTGCAGGTGGTCGGTGTAGACATTGATGGGTGAGCCAGAAAGTCATGGTGAAGCTTCCTTGATGCCATCAAGAGACAGTAAGCCAACTTTTCGATCTTTGGGTGATTCTGCTCAGCCCTTGTAAGTCTTTTACTCGCATAGTACACCAGTCGTTGGATCTGATTGTCCTCACGTACAAGTGATGAGTTAATGATATGTAAGGATATCTCCAGATACACAAATAAGTCTTTATAATGGACCAACTTCAATAATATTGGAGGCCTCTCCAGGTGTAACAACCCGACGGAATTCGACGCCCGAATTCTGGCAAAATAATACTTAAAACCCGTATTACTTTCCAAGATCCAAGTATCAAAAACAACATATCGTCAATATAAAGAAACTAGAGGACGAGGAAAGAAAGAAATATTAGAATAGAAAAAAAGAAGAAGAATAACAACACAACAGAATCAGAGTCTCACATCGTAGGGGAACAAAATATCTTTATTGAGAGCTTGAAATAATACTTACAATCATCAGAGTACATTAATACATCTAGACGGTTATAATAATCCGTCCTCATATACAATACACAGCGGAATAAACATTAATACGTCTGAACTCTTCTAGCATGTCTTCTGAAGTTCATAGCATCCTAATCTGAACCTGTAAAACTTGGTTTGACCCGAGCATTGCAAACTTCGGATCAGTATGGTGAACCAGAGTAGGAAACTCACTAATTCTATAAGCAACATCCAACTTGATTTTAAAGTCAAAACCATTTCATTTTGAAAAAAAAAAGATAATCGTAAGACCAGTCAAAACATAAACACGGACGGTTTTTTACCTTACAATAACCCAAAACGTTTTGAAACACATCTATTCTGATATTATAATAGTATCTAAATCAAATAAATAACCATATAGCAGAACGCTTGCGTCTCACGCTCTATGTACTATTATATAATCAAAAATTGTGGGCGATTATTGAAGATTGGATTCTGACTAGGACAAGGTATAGAACCACCTTCCGATAGTGTATCTCTAGAGAGGAATGCACTAGGTTAAACAAGAACATCTTGCAACCCGGTGCACACATGACTGACCACTCATTTCGCTTGAGTGTATCGAATGTATATCACCAACGGTTGAGATCAGCAACCGTTTCCCAAAAGGGACAACATTGTTAGAATAAAGAAAGAAATAAATTTTCTCTAGGTAGGTGATAATACATCCTAACGGGAGCGATCCACGTAGCTATGCTACCTCCCCAATTTTTTTCATTTCTCGGTGGAAGAGGCTTGAGGTTGTATTACCTTTTTAAGATAGCACACCACCCTTCACTTTGAGTGTCACATCATCAGATCCGCTAGAAATCACTAGTTGATTTCCATAAAATACTTTGTTTGTTAAGCTAAGAGAAGTGCCCTTCTCTGCCATCATAGGTACGTTTGAAGAAATCAACGTATGTGACCTCTTTGGAAATATTCTGTCAGACATTCGTCCATACAAGTTGTCTTGGGACAGGAAAAACCGAAGGTACCCTCCTACCATATCCTAAGTATCACCCTATAGATCAGCAGCGAGTAGTCCTTGCAAATCCATAGATTTCAATCACGATAGAATTATAGTGTATATCTGGCCGCGAAACCAGAGATTTGAAGTAGTTATTCTGTTTTATGAAGATCCACAGTCTTCAATTGCTTCATCTCGGTCAATATCTGATATCTTCAACGTTTACGTATTCGTTGGTTGGAATGATTTTGGAATATAAATTTGATTCCGGTCTTTCCATATCAATAATCATATAGACAGAATTTTGATAGTCGGTTATTTAACTATCAAACAAACAACAATGCAACCATAAAATAAAATAAATTCACCGGTTCAGTACTCAACATCACTTGGCCTTTTTAATTAAAAATAATTAACAAATGTTTAATGAAAACTTCTAGATCTTTCAATATTTAAAAATACGGTATTTACTTCTTATTTTAATATAAGAGTCTTTTCAAAACTATATTATTTTAATACTTTAATCAATATATTATAGCAATATCCAATTTTCTATTTTACTATTATTTCAAAACATCAGTTACAATATTTTTCATGCATTTCTATATTTCAACATTCATTAACTCTGACCGTAAATTGGTAAGAGAATAATTCCCTAAATATCAACCTGAAGACCGAAATCGACATCAGATTAGCACTCAGTAAATCACCCAACTCAACCAATCTCCAGTTAGGTTCCAATTCTTTAATTTCTTCTCTTAACTCCTTATCAATGCATATTATTCCATTTATAATCCATTTAACCATTTTCCGCTTTGAAAATCTCATTTCAAATCCATTATTAAGTAACGTTAATTCAAAATTTAAAGTTTTAGCCTCACATCCCTTTCTATAACCCTTGTTTATAAAAAGTCGGGTTTAATATAAAACACTTTTTATCTCAGTTTCTTTTTCTTAATTCAAATATTAAATAAACATTTATTTTAATATATCGTATTCACGTAAATTCTCTTTTATAATTAGTTATAAAACTCGGTTTTATTATAAAACCCATTCATAAAACTCCTTTCAAAAATCAACTAGATTTCCTTACCAACTTTGATTGCTTACATAAATGAAATAAGTCTAAGAAGTAATCACTTAAATTATTATTAATTAAAATAATAATTTACTTCATCACCAACCTCCGGCGGTAGTTAAATTCTTTATTAACATAAGAATTTGATTAAAAAACCATTTAATAATTACTTATAAACTTAAATAATAAATATGAATTTCATTTTATTAAACTTTTATTCAAACATAATAGATTTCAAAATCTATCTTCAATTTTAAAATAAATTTTGATAACTTTATTTTTATTGATTCACCTAACGTTACATTTATAAACGATGTATTTTTAAACCATCTACTGCCAATTACTCAAGCAATGTTTCCCAATGGTTAATACCAAAACAAACATTGAATTTAGATTCAACAATTTATAATTAAATCAATCATCCAATCATACTAGTTAAATGGTTTGTATAATTGTAATATGAAAATAAATAATAAATTTGAGGAATCTAGTTGGATCCCTCCAACCTGTTTTTCCCTGCATCTAAATAGGTTACCTTAAATAAAATCATGCATTCAATATGACAGTATAATTATTATCTTGATAAACAAAATAAACAGTTCAGCAAAAAATTTCAATAATAAATCAATAACAGCATCTGCTCAAAAAAAAATCAATAACAGCAATTCAAGCATACAACTATTTATTTTATACTTTTATATTATTATAATTGTGACCAATAAGGTAAGTTATCTCAGTCGATTACAATCGTTAAAAATAACGATTGATTTAAATTAAATTAAACGAATGTTTAATTTAATTAGTGCAATCAACATATATATAATATATTTAGCACCCATCAAAAAATTAACAAACATAGCACACAAATGTTAAACCCAACTTAAATGAAATATAAGTGGGATAAAATTGAGTGAGTTGTACTCACCTTGATTTCCATTCATTGCCAAAACAATTAGTTTTAATTAAATTAAAATTTCCATCTGTGCCCAACTCTGTCCAAACCAGCTCCCTAATGTCGTACTCTCTGATATGGTTCCAACACTCCTGGTTTTGTTCAATTCCGGTACTGTATGACCAAGATATAAATTTGATACGTTATACACTATTTAACATAATATTATAAATATCTTAATAATAGTGCTATTAACTAAATTTTTAGTTACATTAATTAAACCCGATTAGTCACATGTAAACTAGGTCAGGCATAATTTAAAGGATTAGGCCCATCGAACTATACCCTAGGCCATGTTATATATACACTTGTATTAGGCATTTATAAGAGGGATTAGGCACATTCTAATCTTGTTTATGCATACAGAAATTTATAATTAGGCACATCTAAGTTTCGAAGCCACGATATACATTGTACATATAATAAGTAGGCATATTTTTAAACCGGATTAGGCATACTTAACAATTAAACTATCCAGGAACGTTTAAAACTATCATTAGGCATAATATAAAGTAATTAGGCCACATTAAACCCACTCAGGCTACTATACATCATTCTTCCCAACCTTCTGTTTTGAAACCACTCATGCAATACAGCTCCACGCAACCGCCTTTCACCGCTGCTTCCACTACCCCCTGACACCGACCGACACCTCCGATCTCCCCAGTACACCACACGACTTCATCATCACCGTACGATCAACTCCCCACCGTAAATCCCTAGTTGCGCCTCCGATCACCAACCCTTCTCCGAGCAGCATCTCCACCCCAAACGTCGAACTATCTCTTTTGTCTTTCCCACACACCCAGCACGACACTCACACGGTCACACCACATCCAAACCCCATGCTTCCTACGTTTGTCACCAACACGCGAACTGCACACACAAGATAAATGCAATACCAAGTGATGTTTGAAAGTTTTGATTTAAAAAGAAAAAAATATGGCTTGCGTTTTTATTATTATAAGAGAGTGTGGAAGGTATTCTTTGACTTTCAGGTTGCAGAAGAAACGAAAAACAATGAAACATGCACATTTATATAGGCGAGATGAGTAGAGGATAGGATCAATGTTGCTCACATGGTATAATGTAGGTTAGAGGCATGTGCAAGCTCACATTTTAGATGTGCGATAGGGTGGGTTTGCAGAATATACGGAATAGGGTGTGTACCTATATTTACTTACTTTGGGTTTAAGAAATGGGTATGTTATGTTTTAGTTATAGTCTGTGCTATTTCTTCTTAGGCCAGCGTGAAGATATGATGTGAAATATAAGATAGGTGCACCTAGTTTTGTACCTTATTTAGTTACTTAGGTAGGAAGTTATTATTATTTAATATGGTTATAAAATTCTACCGCTATTTAATGCTGACATTAAATATACGCACTGCTACATCCAAACTCCAAACATAAGGAAAATGGATGTCTTAACGTTCTGAAACCAACGGAACTTGTCTGGTCGAAAACCGACTCAATTTGCACGACAACATTATTTCAATTCTTATCATTTCACGTTTAAAAATCGTCTGGTCACAAAACAACTCTTATTGGCTCCAGATTGGAGATTCTATAATAATTAGCTATATGTATTCCAATAATATTCATTTCATCGGAAACAGAGGTCGTTTGGAAAATAACTATTTTTAAGGCTTATATAATATTGATAAAATATTAATAAATTCCGAAAAAATTCAGTTTAATAATAAATTATTATTGTCACAAATATCCAAATAGAATATATATCACTTCAAATTCAACCAAGGTGGAATTGTAACTTAACGCTTTAAAATTCTGGCTAAATGTTATCCAAATATATAGAAATTCCTATTTAATTTATTAAATAAACGTTATGGTTTATTAATGATTCCATAGAAACTATTTGGAAATTTGATTTGGACATATTTAATAATCTATAAGATAAAATCTTAAATTTTCCCTTTCATTAGAAAAATATAATCAAATAGATCCTAACATTTCTTGTTTTACAGAATTCTGATTTAAAATGGATTCTGTATATTCAATTAAAGTTCAAAACTCAATATTATGAACTACCAAGACGTTACGAGATCTATTGTAATTAAATATAAATTTAATGTTCAAACTTCGTTATATGAATGAATTCTATATTATAAATCCATTTATAATTCCAATTCAATATTTAAAATAATAAAGTAAATTAAATATTGACTACCAAAAATACATAACGTTACATTCCTTCCCCCTTAAAAGAATTTTGTCCCCGAAATTACTAAGTAGTAAGAATGATCCAATCCCAATTATTTTCAAAATAATTATTACAGAACTATCATTTCTTCGTTAGCACTTACTCTGCATGGTTCGATTGGTACAGCTATAAATACCACTTCGGGCCTCACATCGATCTAAAAGAAAACAAAAACCAAACGACAGTCCAACTCTGGGGTGTAAAATCAATCATCTAAACAATATTGTTAAGGTTCACTTATTTGTCGGCATCCAAATTTTAATTCCAAAGCAAAGTAACTAACAACTCTCCTTTTTCCAACCCGTACATAATTCAATATAATGCAAATAACCAATACAGGGTTAAATTATTTAATGTTTATTTCATAAGTGATTCCATTCAATTCTCCAAATTTCAAATCTATTTTATATAATTCCATCTCAATTTCCATTTTTAAATTAATTTCACTTAACCAATTTAAGTTCCAATCCCATATTCAATTAAGTAATTGATTTTCTAGTTAGCTCGTTTTCATTAAAGAAATTTAATTTGAATTTCATCTAAACAATCAAACAAACTAATATCTCAATAAACTGATAAAATTATTACCATTTTGTATGAAAATATAATTTGGCTAAAAGTATTTTATTTACCCTCTCTACAAAACAATATCTTGTCAGGTGATAGTTCAAAAATCGAACCAATCAAATAACACAATATACATTTGTATATAAATATACAAATACGCTCTTTCAAATATGTAAACTCAAGCTCAATCTAGGGTATTACTAACATAGATTACTTGATAGTCATGCGGTTACTCAATAGAGCCAAGGTTATCACTAAACCTTATACTCTAATACCATAGTAACGACCTGGCGGAACTCGAGGTTCGAATTCTGACAATAATACTTAAAACCCATATTACTTGCCAAGATCTAAGTGTCAAAAACACCAGATAGTCAATAGAAAGAAATTAGAGGGTGAGGAAAGAAAGAAAGAAATATTAGAATAGAAGAAAAGAAGAAGAATAATAACACAACAGAATCTGAGTCTCACATCGCAGGGGAACAAAAATAATATAGAAATAAATCTTTATTGAGAGCTTGGAGTGATACTTACAATCAACAATGTACATCAATACATTTAGAAAGTCATAACAATATGTCCTTATATACAATACACAGTGGAATAAACATTAATATGTCTGAACTCCTCCACCATATCTTTTGAAGTTCGTAGCATCCTAACCTGAATCTATAAAACTCGGTCTGACCCGAGTAATGCAAATACCAGATCAGTCTGGTGAACCAGAGTGAGAAACTCACTAAGTCTATAGGCAACATCCAACTTGATTTTAAAGTCAAAACCATTTCATTTTGAAAAAAAAGATAACTGTAAGACCTATCCACACATAAACACGGATGGTTTTTTAACATGCGATAACCCAAAACATTTTAAAATCACATCTATTCTGATATTATAATAGTGTCTAAATCAAATAAAAAACCATCTAGCAAAATGCTTGCATCTCACGCTCTACATACATAGTATATAATTAAAAACCGCTGGTGCTTAGGAAATTGGATTCCAACTATGACAAGGTGTGGAACCACCTTTCAATAGTGCATTTCTAGAGAGGAATACACTGGGTTCACCAAGATCATCTTGCAACCTGGCCCACATGTAACACCTCATAAAAGTCATAAATATTTAAAATAAATAAAAATACAACAATTTAATAATAAGGCTGGAAAATGAGATTTTGCAACTTTAAGAGTTTGACTATGAAAATCTTTTATTTGGATTCGTGGCGAAATTCTCAATCATTTTCATATATAATATACTGAAAACGGCGAAAGTATGGAGAAGTTATATGCAAATGAAATTGGATATTAAAATGTAGAAATAAATGAATAAATATATCCAAAATATATTAAAATGAAATGTGGATGAATTTGAAATTCAAAAAAAGGATAAGATAGTGGGGACAAAAAATGTTGTAAGGAAAGAGATTAAGCAAAGGAAGTAACGTATTATTTAATTAAACACCTCAATGCCATATACGTTCATTGGGCATTTCAGCGACCAAGAGGTCGACCGCCGCTAGGAGGGGTGTCGACCGCCCCTTAGGAGGGGTGTCGACCGCCTGACGGGTGAGAGGCCCCGTAAACCTATGTTTGGTTAGGGTTTTCTAGGGGAATATATATAAATATATAGCCAGGATTACATCTAAATAATAGAACGACCTACGCTTAAACAAGCGACTATATAGGCCCTTAAACCTTACAACAAAACCCTAGCCACTCTCTTATCTCCACCTCCATATTATCCTTCTGCCATTACTGAATTCCAGAAAGGTTAGTAATTTCTCTTCTATTCCTCTAACCTCTAATATAAATTTATATGGATTTTAGTACAAATTTTGGAATTTAGTTTTATAGATACATAAGATTCTAAAGATGATTCTTACATATATATTAGAAGGATTGGAGCATGTTTATCACGAAGGCTGAATCTAGATCTGAATCTACAACAAGAATCTTATTTGTTCTTCCTTTTAGATATGTGAGCGGAATATTGTGTTTCTTAGGCATATTCTATTTTTTAATAGATTGACATGTTGATTAGTATGCCTAAGGGGATTTGGCAAACGATAACATCAATACAAAACCACCCCAAATCCTCTATTTTATGTTTGCATAAGAATTGTCATTTCATTTGGGTTTGTAGATTTGGATCTTAATATTGAACTAAGAATGAAAGGGGTTTTGTGTTTCTACTTTGTATTTTTCACCCTTACGTAAATATTTGATTGTAACCTAATAGGGTTTAAATTTGGTTCAATTCATGACTTGATTAGGTTTGGATTCTATTTTGAATCTAAACATATTTATACTTGAAATCTATCAAATATAAACATTTTCATGTGCAATACACCAAAAAGTGGTGAAGTAGATAAAGTGGAACTTTTAAATATACATGTATACATTATATGTATATTATACTCTATTCTTGATCCATTATTGAAATCATTCCAATAAGCCTGGGATGCAAGTTGAAATTTGAATGTATATTGTACTTTCCATTCACTATTATATGTTATTATGCTATGATGCATAAATTTTAGTGGTCAAGATACGGAAATTAACTTGTATAACTTAATTTATACAAGCTGATAATTTTTATCTTGTTAAAATGTTCTCTCGTTCCTACGAACATTAGTGTTATTTATGCATTATAATTATTATACTTATTAGCGTAGTCAACGTAATTAACGTAATATTAATGTAATAAATGTGATTAAGATAGAATTCGAATGTGAAATGTCCCCATATATATATTGATTGCTTGTGTGTGTGCGTATAAAATGGCTTTACATATATAGATAGTGACATACAGACACGAGGTCAGTTGCCATTTGTGGTATAAGCCTCCCCGGAACCAACCAACAAATCCAGCGACCACAAGCCCAACTAATGTGAGAGGTTTGTGTGCCATGGGCCATTCAAACTTAGTACACCTTGACACAAGGTTAAACCTACTTGTATTAGAAGCCTGCTCGGAACCGCTCGACATATCCAGCATCTACAGGTATACAGTTTAATGTGAGAGGTCTAGTGTGTGTGTGTATAACTATGCTTATATATAAGTCTATTGTGTGTGAAAATAGGCAAGTTTACTATGCCTAGAGAAGGTCTTAAGTGGTTGACTCTCTTCTTATCTAATTTGGGTCTTAAGTTGTTAGGTCTAGGATCCCTCTGAAGGTTTATTCCTTGGAGAGGAATCAAAGTCATAGGACTCACCCTTATTAGATTTGAAGTAAGTCTACGGGTCCTCCATCTCTAAAAGTGGTTAGGCATAAGAGGTAACGAAGTAGGGTAGTTCACGTGGGATGTCCACTTCCTCTAAAATCTTATAGTGGCTCAACTAGGGACATGATTGGTATATAAAAATATAGGGCCATTGCATGCTCACAAACTACCTAAGGGAAGTCTTAAGTGACATAAGTGTTCTACCGCAATATCAGTTAAGTATTATTGTTCGCAATACTACTTCTCATATTACAATTAGGAGTATAGACTTAAGAACATTGATGTATTAGGACGGGGTCTTAAGGGGTTAGGGTTCGCCTCAGGGTTATAAGAGATCATAAGAAACCACCTTTAATAGGGCCATAAGTGACCGTGAATGCCCATCTGGTTGGGTCTTTACCCTTAAAACTCTAATGAGAGATTGACTTAGATATCAACTACATTAGTTAGATACTTTATGTTTGTGTGAATGTTATGTGTTGCATAGACATAACTTGATATATGTAACCTGCTAAAAACTAGGGTATGGTCTTTAAGTAAACACCATATTTCAGTTACATAGAACTTTATGTTCTAACCCCTCTCCTTAACATATCCAACAGGTCAGTAGATGGGGTAAAATTCATGGATGCAGTCATGATGGGAGCTGAAGACGAAGACGAAGTCGTTATGCTATTATTAGTTGTTACTGATGTACTTCTTAGGGAAACATTTGAGAATGCATTTATTAATGTACCCATGGAACAAATGTAATCTTGACTGTTGTGTTGGAATTCTGTGATTTTTAATAAAGTGGCACATCTTATTTTAGTATTGTATTTTCTCTTTTTGCTGTGTGATATTTCCACTCGAAGTGTATGTATATATATATATATATTATCTATACATATGTAATTCCTTATAGGAACCAACGAACCGTTTAGAATGGTTCTAAGTTTCGATGGGCCTTTTCTGGGTCGAAAGATAGGCCCATTCTGGGCGGGTTGTTACAATTGGTATCAGAGCCTAGGTTACTCGATTATAAGGGAATTATACGTTTGAGAGATGTATTTGTATTTTGAAAAAGGTTTTTCAAACTATATATATATATATATATATATATATATTATATTTACCCCAATAAGCATATGCATCTATACTAGGCAGCTTTATCGTTTTCTTCCCTTTTCAGCTTAAGTACTATCTCAGGAGTATCCACTAAGGGATTATTCCTTTTCTTTTCAGATTGTAGAATGGCTGATAATCCCACTGAGCAGGGTAACCAAGAAAGGCCCCGAAACTTGCCAGAATGGCTCCAACAGTATCTCCGTACTGTGGAACAGGTCCCTGTTGCTAATCCTACCCCAACGGTGCCTGTAGCTCCTTCCGTTGAGGTGCCTTTGACTTTTCTCGTTTCCGTAAGACTTTCACGAATCTTGGAGGGAAATCATTCACTAGAAAGGAAGGTTTTACTAACGCCCAATCTTGGATAATGGACCGTGAAAGAATTTTCGAAGCTACTAGCTGGCCCGATGAAGTAAAAAGAAGAATAATAGCCTAGCACTTGAAAGAGGAAGCCTTTGAATGGTGGAATTTAGTATTTGGAGAGAATGAGGGATGGATATTTACATGGGCAGAATTCAAAACCTGTTTTGAAGCAAAGTTTTTGCCAAGAGCAGAAATGATGATCCAGTTGGAAAAATTTATCCACCTTAAGCAAGGAAGCTTGAGCTTGCAAGAATATGTAGCCAAATTTATCAAATTAAATAAGTTTGGAAGAGGTTTAGTAGACACCTCCATGAACAAAGCCTTGAGATTTGTTAAAGGGTAAACTCTCCATTGAAGGAAACTTTATTAGCCTAAGTAACATTTAGGGCAAATTTTGAAACCCTAGTAGAGATAGCTACCCTGTGCATGGCTAAATGCTCCATGGAGAATAAAGAAGGTGAAAAAGGAGAAGGGAGTTCCAACAAGAGTAAGAAAAAGGAATGGTGGAAAATAAGAAGAAATGGGGAAATTCAAAAAAGAAGAAAAGACGTGTACGAGGTGCAATCGCAAGGGCCATGAGGCCAAGAATTGTAGGACCTCGTTGGTAAAGGAGGAATTCAAAGGAAAGTGTTACAACTTCTATGAAGAAGAACACATGTCTAAGGACTGCCCAAAGCCCAAAGTTATTTGAAATGGCCAGAATTATGCAATAGAGGCAACACCAATTCAAAGCCGACCCCTAAAAAACCAAGGACAATCCACGCTTGAAGGTATAACTTCTGTTTTAGGGAATTCTATATACACCTTGTTTGATTTCGGAGTGACTCATTCTTTTATCTCTAAGAGATTAGTTAATCTGTTGAACCTTCCCATGTCTATCTCTGATAGTCCGGTAGAGGTGGCCGACCCTATTGGAGGATCTAAGTATCTTGAACTGCTTGACAAAGACCTAGTATTGGAGATCGACAATGTCGAGTTCCTTTACGAAGCGTATGCGTTGGACTTTACGGGGTATGGCATTATCCTAGGTATGGTTGGCTATCAATTTATGGGGCCATCCTTAATTGAGATAAGAGAATCGTTCATTTTAGAAGCCGAGGAGGATGTATTCAGAGTATTCCTTGCAATGTTAGGAACAAGGATAAATCCTTGTTATATTCCTTATCTCCTAGTTTAGAAGGACCATCTTCGGTCCCTATAGTATGTGAGTTCTTGGATGTTTTTGAGCAAGTCACGGGACTTCAACCCCATAGACAAATCTCTTTTCGTATTGATCTGGAGAAGGATTCTAGACCTGTAGCACAGCCCTTGAGTCATATGGTGCCCAAAGAAAGAAGGGAATTGGATAAACAGATTTCAGAATTATTACAAAAAGGTTTCATTTGATGAAGTACCTTATAATGGGGTGCACCTATTGTGTTTGCCACAAAAGCAGACGGATCTTTAAGACTTTGTGTGGAGTATACGGAACTTAATAAATTGACCAGGAAGAATTTAGTGTTTTCTTGGAGTAATAAATGTAACATAGTGTAACACCCCGAATTTGTAACGACATTAAAGAGGATAAATTAAATAATAATTAATTTAATATTCAGAATTAGAGGAAATAAACTACACCATTGCGTCCGTCTCGAGATTCTGGTCAAGATAGACATTTGGTTTGCGTAAAACGGATAGCATATGACGAAGTTATGAAGGTTTTAAATTTGTGTACGTGTAGAAAAATTATATACATATGTATGAGTTAGAGATGAGTCAGAATTCTATCCAGAAGCGTTCGAATTTGTAAAAATTCGTCAGAGCGCCAAAATTCTCGCTCTAGGGAGTCAATCCCCCTAGAGGGGTGTCGACCTAGGGGTCGACCGACCCACAGGGGTGTCAACACCCCTAGGGCTGAGGTGGCAGTCGGTTTCAGAGGGCTCTGCAGCTATAAATATGTGGTTGTTTCTCATATTTTCTTCAATGGAAGTCATGGAGGCCGTATGCTGCTGGAGTGCGAACTGAACCATTTTCTACATTTACATACTTTGCAAATCAAATTCAGAATTCAAGATCCATTCTCTCTATTCTCTAAACCTAATGCAGTGTGT
Source organism: Allium sativum (assembly GCA_030737875.1). NCBI lineage: Eukaryota > Viridiplantae > Streptophyta > Magnoliopsida > Asparagales > Amaryllidaceae > Allium > Allium sativum. The sequence goes on from CM060926.1 coordinate 332,430,872, forward strand.
TCTAGTTGCTTTTAGGTTTAGATAAATAAAAGTAAATTATGAAAGACTATGATTTGGATATGTGTAAACCATGAATCTATGCTATTATCATATCTGATACTATGTCATGATAGATCTATTTCTTTAGATCTAAGTCAATTGTGATTATTCTGCTATGACATGATAGATCTATTTCTTTAGATCCAATTCAATGGTGATTATTCTACTATGTTATTATTGTGGATCTTGGTTTGTAACTATATTGTGGTTAATATAAATCTGTTAATTTGAATAGTTATGTCATTAAATAGATCTAATCATTTATGTAAATCATGAACATAAGACACCTTGAATTGGTTTGGATTGGATCTAAATCATTATCTAAATTGTAACTTCTGTGGCATGTTATGATGTGGATTTGTGTAGATCTATTTCTAAACTAGTAGATCTAATTTATGTGGACATTGAAACTGTTAGTCAGATATAGATTATCACCTTGTGTTACCATGTTAGATCTATTTTATGTGATCTAATTTATCATCTTGTGTTATCATGTTAGATCTATTTTATGTGATCTAATTAGGGACCGAGAACCGAGAACTGAACCGACCCGAAAAGGCCCGAACCGAACCTGATGGGTCTTGGTTCAGGTCTAGGTGATGAAAAATTCCATCAAGACCCGATCAAACCCGACCTGCATAGACCCGACCCGAAAGACCCGACCGAAATACATTGAAATACATGTATTTTTAGTGTTATTATTTAATCGGCCCGAACCGACCCGACCCGACCCGACCCGAGCTTCAACCCAACCCGACCTGAATCGAAGCTCGGGTCGGGTCGAGTCCAGATTTTTGAAATGTATAGTTTAGACCCGACAAAACCCGACCCACCTAGAACCGAGACCTACTGGGTCGGGTCCATCGGGTCGGGTCTAATTGCCACCCCTAGATCTAATTTATCACCTTGTGTTATCATGTTAGATCTATTTTATGTGATCTAATTTATCACCTTGTGTTATCATGTTAAATTTATTTTTTGTGCTTTAATTTATCACCTTGTGTTATCATGTTAGATCTGTTTTAACCTCTAGATCTGAATCATGTGATCTAATCTATCACCATGTGTTATCATGTTAGAGCTAAACAATTGGACATCTAAACGGCTGATTTAGATCTTACAATGCTTGTAATGTCCCGGTTTTTAGCTAGTCTTGGTTAATGATAAATTTTGATTTAACAAGGTAATTAAATCAAAGAAATATGTTTACTTAACAAATTAGAACAAGTATAAATATTTGTATTAAAAAATAAGGGATCTTGAAACAAGTAGTAAACATGTGCAAAACAAATTGGCCATTCAAATATATATATAAGCATATATATTAAACATGCATATGACATGTTCTGTAAAATAACCAAGAAAGAAATATCAAAGGAAAGGTCATGTAACAACAAAACAAAGGAGAGAGGCCAAAGTCAATATCTTAATAAGATTTTACCTTGAATAGATAGCTAAGTATAGCTAAAACCATCACCTAAGGATCCTAAGCACTAACTTGCAAATATAAAATTCTTATTTGCAAAATATCAAATCATTTTCTATTGCAAATAAAATCAAAGGAAACAATGACCAATCGCAAGCCATAAATGAAGTATGGCCTTGAAAAGATTTTGTTTCTAGAAGAGAATCATATGACAAAATGATTGGTAAAATACCATAGTAGACAAGACAAAATCTAGTCATATAGAGACAAATGCAGTAATATGATTTGATTTAAGTAGTGTTGCTATTATAGGAGAACATCACCTAAAAATCAACACGTATATTTATATAATGTTTTAGTAGATTATCTAAAACTCTTAAGGGTGAAGCAAAGCATTTTAAATTGGCTAAGGGAGAGAGAGAGAGAGTAGGGTAGGTCATCTAATGAAAGCATGGTAAGAAAGGGTGGCTTCTAGAAGTTTTAACATAGGACATGCTCATTGGTTTAAAATATCTAAGTAAACTAACATTTATGCATAAGAGTATCCCTTAAAATCAGCCATAGGAGCTAGGAAGTAGGAGTGAGCCTAATTAGAAATCACTGTTGAATCATGTGAAGAAAATTGTTTTAAAACTCTTAGGAATTAGCTATAAATACACACAAGGACTCACATCTTTCCCTCACAAACAAACACTAAGTAAGAGCAAAAACTAAAGTTGCTATCAGGAATTTGGAACTTATCTGTGAGTAAACCTTATTTAGATTTCTGTTTTAAAGCTTTACAGTAAACAGTTTTGTGGATATCCAGTTTCACCTGCAAGTTCATGTTATGATCATCATCGGCCAACAAACAATAGGTTATGAATGCTAGAAAACCTTTGATTATATCAGTTACATTCATACAAGGACCCATATGATTCAAATGAGTGTTGTGTTGGTTTAAAACATTGATTTAAAAACTGTTACTGTGTTTTGTAAAAACACAATACATATGCATGCTTGTTCTTAGAAGTAGATCAAACCAATTTCTTCATGTTAGGACGATATAGTTGTGGAATATAATGTATGCCTCTGTACATTAGCAAATAAAATCAAAGAAAGAAATGTTGAAAAACATATATGTTCAAGAAACCAAAACAGTACATTCATTATTAGTCCCCTGTAAACTCAAAATTTCAAACGAGACGAAAAAGTGTTTTTATTTTATATATTAAACCATGATACAAAATCATGATTTTTAATGTAAGTTTCGTGATTTTTAACGTTGGTATGATCGAGAAAAATTGAGATGATCGAAAAGAGAACTTTGATCATTCTCCAGAGATCCAATAGGTGAACTGTAGTAGTGTGGAGCAGGAAGGAGCGTGAGAGGTCCAGGATTTGATGAAAAATACTAACATATTTTTCTATAACATCAATTTTGAAAACGATTTAAAAATAGGGTTTGAGTTCATGTTTTATGTCCATCGTTTATCGCCGGAGCAGCTCAACGACGGTGGAGTACTGGAGGTGCTGTCCATGACGAATCGAAGCAGGGTCATGTCACGGTGGCATGGCAGAAGTGGTACGGTGATCTGATGACAGAGGGGGAGAAATCGAAGCTTTCTCCGATGAACCCATCGCGACAGGAAATGGGAAGTACAATGGAAATACTGTAGCGATGACAGTGGGTGGATCTGAGGACGTCGACGTGACCTGGGGGTAAAGGGCAATGTGTCTAGATGGTCGGAGTTGATCAGAGATGGTCGTGGTGGTCGTGCACGGTTGAATTGTGTACACATCAATAAGGAAGAAGGGGTGGTACTGTGGTGAGCACGGGGAATTGGGGGTGATCACCGGTTGTGGCAAGTGGTTTGGGGGGTTGGTACTTTGGAGGTGGTAGTACCAAGGGAAGATGTGGTACTGGTTGCGCACGTGAGGGTCTGGTTGTTTGGCAAGCAAACACAAGGGAATTTGGGTTGGTACTTTAGGGGGGTGGTACTACCAGGGGGCAGTTTGGTTTTTCAACGAAAATGTGTCATTTCAAGGTGATCTGGAGGGGTTGGCACGAGAGCTGAAGGCCTGGTACTCTGGTACTTTGGCACTTTGCCAAGTACCAAGTGGTACTCTGGAAATCACGTGTGCAGCATCGGTTTTTTGAAGGTGGAACACAGTAATTAGGAAGGTGGTACTTTAGCAAATCTGGTACTTTGGTCAATTTGCTTATAAATAAGTTTCTGAACGAGATTTTTAAATTAAAAAAGGTTTAATTTAAAAATAGAAAACAAAAATTAAAGTAAAATAAAATAATTAAATAAAAATAGAATTTTTATTTAATTTGGCATACGCAAGTGGAAAGAAGAAAAGGGCAAGAATATCGAGTACGGAAATTGACTAAAGAAGTTCAACAAGTTTGAAACTTTAGAATTTAAAGAAATAAATTTAATAAATTATTAAATTTATTTATTTATGATAGTTAGAAGTAATAGAAAAATTTAGCAGAAGAACTGGAGCAGTAAACATCGACTAAGCATCGATGTTAAACATAGTAAAATACAGTTTGCAACGCACGTGCTTTATTTACTCATTTCTAAATGATGATCAAACTGTATAAAATACCCTATACGACACACACACTTCAACTGTTCATTTACAAAGGATAATTATATTATCCAGATATGAATGATGTAAATATATAATGTTTGTATATATCGAATTATAATCAGATTAAGCTGATAATTATTTATCGACTATAAAAGACATTTCGTACATTGTTTCAAAGAGTTCAGAATGAATATTCCACTTCGACTCGAAGTATACAACGCATGACAGAATACTGAAGTCAACGATATGCAAGGGCTATTTTAAATAGTATCTTCGGTCTGTTCAGTCCCAGGACAAACCCGAATGGACGAGTGTCTGACAACGTATATCAGTTAGATTTTATACATCGAATTTACGTAAGTATATTACGTTGGTGGCAGAGAAATTCGTTTCTCTTAGCTTTATTTCCCGCAGTATATTTGGGTAATCGAATAAAGTGTTTTTGACGGATACGACGATGTGGCATTCAAAGTAATTAAAGAAATGATCTGTCAGAGGGAGAAACATGACCTTAAAACCTCACAACCAGTAAGTAACAAAAGTTGGGCTAGGCAGCATGGCTAGTTGGGTCATACCTAAGCAAGGTATATTATCACCATATAGAGAATATTCATATTTGTTACTTCTTTCCAATTATGTATCTCCCGGGAACGGTTATGTTGGTACCAACCGTAGAGGTGGTAATATATTCATTACACTCAAGCTAAATGAGTGGACGGTCATGTGTGGCCGGGTTGCAAGACGTTCTTGTTGAACACCACTGTATCCTCTCTAGAGTACACTGATCGGCAGGTGCTCCCATACCTTGTCTGTTGGAATCCAATATCCAATAAATGCTCAGCGACTTTTGATTTTATACTATATACATGAATGTGAGATGCAAGCGTTTCACTAGATGATTATTTATTTGATAAAAACTATTGTAATATCAAATGTTTTAATATAAAGTATTTGGGTCATTATCCATATATTAGTTATGGATTGGTCTAAAGATTTCTAAAGTAAATAAATCTGTCTAAATGGACAACCTTATCCTTTACTTCCCTATTTTCATCTTTTAATTGTGTTTACTCACACCAGTCCCCTAACTGACCCAAAGTTTATTTTCTGTGTTTCCTAAACTCTTGGGTACTCATAATATTTATTATGAGTAGACAAGTAATTCAGGTAGGCAAGTGGAAACCTGTGAAGTTCAAGTTCAAGACCAGTCTAGTAGCATATCCATACCTATGTATCCAGTTCAGTTTTCTGTATTATCTTAGTCATGATGTATAATTATGCTGTTGTACTATGATAATGTATTATGATGATGTACCATGATGTATCAGACCCTGTATTGTAATATATTACGTATTTTTGAAATTCTGCTGTGAGATTCTGATATTTCCTTACTCTTCTATTCTATTAGTTCTATCTTTTCTATCTCATCTTCTAATTTCTTTCAATAATGACATGACTTTCGAGGCATCGAAAATCGTGCCATTACAATTGGTATCAGAGCTTAGATTTTTCAAAAACCTAGGCTTTGGGTTAGTGTTGAGAGAGCGTATTTTCATAAAAACTATTATAATATAGGACGACCCTAGTTATTGATTTAAGTTATCCCTAAGACTATCTTCCAATTGAGTTATTGATTTTCAAACCATATACTCAGAAAGTTGAAAATGAGTTCTCAAGAAAGACGAGGCCAAGGAGGGAGCGAGACAACCACGACCAATGGGCACACTGTTAATCAAAATCAAATGGATACTACTGAAGTGGTCCCAGCTCCAACTCGGCAAAACTTTGCAATGATCTGCAAGAATTACACTACTCTAGGAGGAATTTTTTTTAAGGGTACTGAATCACTGATTGAAGTCCAAGCATGGATAAGATCATGTGAGAAGATTTTTAAGGGACTGAAGTTGGACGACGATTAAAAATGTCTCTTAGCTTCATGGAATATGGAGGAAGCTGCAGCAATCTGGTGGGAAGCTCAGACTGCAAACACTTCTGAGGAAAATTTTACTTAAACCATGTTCAAAGAAGATTTTGAAGCTCAATATCTGTCAGCCACTGGGAAAACAAGGATGTATCGAGATTTAATTGACTTGAAGCAAGAAAACATGACTGTCACTGAATACGAAAACAAGTTCAATGCAATGTCAAGCTTTGGACCGGAGTAGGTCAATACTGCACTGAAGAAGAACGAGATGCTTGTAGCAGGACTGAAGGATAATCTGCAAGGCCGTATGTTGGGATATCTAAAAGACCCATTTGTTGAATTAGTAGATGTAGCACTCAGGTATGAAGACTTGGATGCTAAGAAACCAACAGTAGAAAAGGCACAGACAGGAGAAATTAGCGGAGAGAATCCCTAGAAGAGGAAATTCAATCCAAAGTGGGAGAACAAGGAAAAAGGAGATACAGGTGAAGAGAAGTATGAAAATTGTTTCAAGAATGTTCTGTGTCACAACTGCAAACAAAAGTGACATATCGCTAGATTTTGTAAGGAGCCAAAGGATAAGGAACCCGAACAAACCCAGCAGCAAAAGAAACCTCAGCAGCAATAGCAGAATCAGAATCAGAGAAATGAGATGGTGATAAAGAATCTTTTTTTCAATTGCCGTCAGTGGGGACACATGATCAAGGATTGCCCACTGATGAAGAAGGCACCACAACCTAATGTTCATGCTATCATGAATGAGCCGTCTGCTGCTAGGGACATGAAAGGAAAAGGAATCATGAAAGGTACCTACATAGTGCCTGAGGAGTAGGATAGAGAGATGTGATGGACTATATATAAGAATATTATATGATAGCTTATAACTTAAATTAGTCAATTATAACCCTAAGTATGGTAGTATGTTATGTATAACTAATGCGAGTATAGAACTAATGTATGGTAATGATGTACTAAGCAGCTATGGTATGAAGTATTATCTTTTGGGAAATTTTTTCTATCTTTCTTACTTAAATTTCGGGGACGAAATTCTTTTAAAGGGGGTAGACTGTAATGTCCCAGTTTTTAGCTAGTCTTGGTTAATGATAAATTTTGATTTAATAAGGTAATTGAATCAAAGAAATATGTTTACTTAACAAAGTAGAACAAGCATAAATATTTGTATAAAAAAAAATAAGGGATCTTGAAACAAATAGTAAACATGTGCAAAACAAATTGGCCATTCAAATATATATAAACATTTATATTGAACATGCATATGACATGTTCTGTAAAATACCCAAGAAAGAAATATCAAAGGAAAGGTCATGTAACAACAAAACAAAGGAGAGAGGCCAAAGTCAATATCTTAATAAGATTTTACATTGAATAGATAGCTAAGTATAGCTAAAACCATCACCTAAGGATCCTAAGCAACAACTTGCAAATATAAAATTCTTATTTGCAAAATATCTAACCATTTTCTATTGCAAATAAAATCAAAGGAAACAATGACCAGTCGCAAGCTATAAATGAAGTATGGCCTTGAAAAGATTTTGTTTCTAAAAGAGAATCATATGACAAAATGATTGGTAAAACATCATAGTAGACAAGACAAAATCTAGTCATACAGAGACAAATGCAATTATATGATTTGAGTTAAATAGTGTTGCTATTATAGGAGAACATCACCTAAAAATCTACATGTATATTTATATAATGTTTTAGCAAATTATCTAAAACACTTAAGGGTGAAGAAAAGCATTTTAAATTGGCTAAAAGAGAGAGGGTAGGGTAGGTCATTTAATGAAAGCATGGTAAGAAAGGATGGCTTCTAGAAGTTTTAACATAGTACAAGCTCATTGGTTTAAAATATCTACGTAAACTAACATTTATGCATAAGAGTATCCCTTAAAATCAGCCATAGGAGTTAGGAAGTAGGAGTGAGCCTAATTAGAAATCACTGTTGAATCATGTGAAGAAAATTGTTTTAAAACACTTAGGAATTGGCTATAAATACACACAAGCATTCACATCTTTCCATCACAAACAAACACTAAGTAAGAGAAAAAACTGAAGTTGCTATCAGGAATTTGGAAAGCTTATCTATTAGTAAACCTTATTTAGACTTATGTTTTAAAGCTTTACTGTAAACAGTTTTGTGGATATCCAGTTTCACCTGCAAGTTCATGTTATGATCACCACCGGCCAACAAACAATAGGTTATAAATGCTAGAAAACCTTTGATTATATTAGTTACATTCATTCAAGTACCCATATGATTCAAATGAGTGACGTGTTGGTTTAAACATTGATTTAAAAACTGTTACTGTGTTCTGTAAAAACACAGTACATATGCATGCTTGTTCTTAGAAGTAGATCAAACCAATTTCTTCATATTAGGACGATATAGTTGTGGAATATAATGTATGCCTCTCATATATTCGCAAATACAATCAAAGAAAGAAATGTTGAAAAACATATATGTTCAAGATACCAAAACATAGTACATTCACTGTTAATCCCCTGTAAACTCAAAAAATTCAAATGAGACAAAAAAGTGTTTAGATTTTATAAATGAAATCATGATACAAAATCATGATTTTTAATGTAAGTTTCGTGATTTTTAACGTTATCGAGAAAAGTTGAGATGATCAAAAAGAGAACTTTGATCATTCTCCGGCGATCCAACAGGTGAACTGTCGTAGTGTGAAGCAGGAAGGAGCGTGAGAGGTCCAGGATTTGAGGAAAAATACAACCATATTTTTCTATAACATCAATTTTGAAAACGATTTAAAAATAGGATTTGAGTTCATGTTTTATATCCATCGTTTCTCACTGAAGCTGCTCAACGACGGTGGAGTATTGGAGGTGCGATCCAGGGGGAATCGAAGCGGGGTGGTGCTACGGTGGTGTGGCAGAAGTGGTACGGTGATCTGATGATGGAGGGGGAGAAATCGAAGCTTTCTCCAATGAACCCATCGCGACAGGAAATGGGAAGTACAGTGGAAATACTGTAGCGACGACGGTGGGTGGATCTGAGGACGTCGATGTGACCTGGGGGTGAAGGGCAATGTGTCTGGATGGTCGGAGTTGATCAGAGATGGCCGTGGCGGTTGTGCAAATGCATGGTGGAACTGTGTACACATCAATAAGGAAGAAGGGGTAGTACTGTGGTGAGCACGGGAATTGGGGGTGATCAACGGTTGTGGCAAGTGGTTTGGGGGGTTAGTACTTTGGAGGTGGTAGTATCAGGGGGGAGATGTGGTACTGGTTGCGCACATGAGGGTCTGGTTGTTTTGGCAAGCAAACACAAGGGAATTTAGGTTGGTACTTTAGGGGGATGGTATTACCGGGGGTAGTTTGGTTTTTCAGCGAAAACGTGGTATTTCGAGGTGATCTTGAGGGGTTGGCACGAGTGCTAAAGGCCTGGTACTTTGGTACTTTGTCACTTTACCAAGTACCAAGTGGTACTCTGGAAATCACGTGTGTAGCATCGGTTTTTCGAAGGTGGAACACAGTAATTAGAAATGTGGTACTTTGGCAAATCTGGTACTTTGGTCAATTCGCTTATAAATGAGTTTCTGAACGAGATTTTTAAATTAAAAAAGTTTTAATTTAAAAATAGAAAATAAAAATTAAAATAAAATAATTAAATAAAAATAGTATTTTTATTTAATTTGGCATAGGCAATGGAAAGAAGAAAAGGGCAAGAAGATCGAGTACGGAAATTGACCGAAGAAGTTCAACAAGTTTGAAACTTTAGAATTTAAAGAAATATATTTAATAAATTATTAAATTTATTTATTTATGATAATTGGAAGTTATAGAATAATTTACTAGAAGAACCGAAGTAGTAAGCATCGATGTTAAACATAGTAAAATACAGTGTGCAACGCACGTGCTTTTTTTACTCATTTCTAAATGATGATCACTGTATAAAATACCCTATACGACACACACACTTCAACTGTTCATTTATAAAGGATAGTTATATTATCTAGATATGAATGATGTAAATATATATTGTTTGTATACACCGAATTATAATCATATTAAGCTGATAATTATTTATCGACTATAAAAGACATTTCGTACATCGTTTCGAAGAGTCCGGAATGAATATTCCACTTCGACTCAAAGTATACGACACATGACAGAATACTGAAGTCAACGATATGAAAGGGCTATTTTAAATAGTATCTTCAGTCTGTTTAGTCCCAGGACAAACCCGAATGGACGAGTGTCTGACAACGTATATCAGTTAGATTCTACACATCGAATTTACGTAAGTATATTACGTTGGTGGCGGAGAAATTCGTTTCTCTTAGCTTTATTGCCCGCAATATATTTGGGTAATCGAATGAGTGTTTCTGACGGATACGACGATGTGGCATTCAAAGTAATTAAAGAAATGATCTGTTAGAAGGAGAAACGTGACCTCAAAACCTCACATCCAGTAAGTAACAAAAGTTGGGCTAGGCAACATAGCTAGTTGGGCCATACCCAAGCAAGGTATATTATCACCATCTAGAGAATATTCATATTTGTTACTTCTTTTCAATTCTGTATCTCCTGGGAATGGTTATGTTGGTACCAACCGTAGAGGTGGTAATATATTCGTTACACTCAAGCTAAATGAGTGGACGGTCTTGTGTGGCCGGCTTGCAAGACGTTCTTGTTGAACACCAGTGTATCCTCTCTAGAGTACACTGATCGACAGGTGATCCCATACCTTATCTATTGGAATCCAATCTCCAATAAGCGCTCAGCGTCTTTTGATTTTATACTATATATGTGAATGTGAGACGCAAGCATTTCACTAGATGATTATTTATTTGATAAAAACTGTCATAATATCAAATGTTTTGATATAAAGTATTTGGGTCATTATCCATATATTAGTTATTGATTGGTCTAAAGATTTCTAAAGTAAATAAATTTGTCAAAATGGACAACCTTATCCTTTACTTCCTTGTTTACATCTTTTAACTGTGTTTACTCACACCAGTCCCCTGACTGACCCAGAGTTTATTTTCTGTGTTTCCTAAACTCTTGGGTACTCGTAATATTTATTATGAGTAAACAAGTAATTCAGGTAGGCAAGTGGAAACCTATGAAGTTCAAGTTCAAGACCAGTCTAGTTGCATATCCATACCTATGTATCCAGTTCAGTTATCTTTATTATCTTAGTCATGATGTATAATTATGCTGTTGTACTATGATAATGTATTATGATGATGTACCATGATGTATCAGACCCTGTATTGTAATATATTATGTATTTTTTAAATTCCACTGTGAGAATCTGATATTTCCTTACTCTTATATTCTATTACTTTTATCTTTTCTATCTCATCTTCTAAATTCTTTCAATAATGAAACGACTTTCGAGGCATTGAAAATCGCGCCGTTACAATGCTTATTGAGACATCATGTAATGAACACTAGTTTTATGTTCATCTTGTTATGATGAAAATTACACTTCCACTCACCTTGTTATCATGATAAGTTTATGTTTATGCCAAGATGATCATTTTGGTTATATTCCCATTATTTTCCCTATTATCGTTTATGACTAGGCTATTGTCTATCATAGGTAAGTTGCCAATTTTATGAGGGCGCTAGTTAAGGAACGGGGGAAAGAGGGTTAAAAATGGCATAATTTGAATATGAACATTCTGGACATGTAATTCAAATTATTGGGTAAAATAGGTATTAACACTTATAAAAGGGAAGGATTAATTAATTGGTAAATTAATTAAAAATGGAATGTTTAGTAATTACAATTAGGAATTGTAATTATACTTATTACACGAGATTAGGTTGCATTAGTAGGGGAAGTCTTCCCGGACTCGACCAACATATCCAACAGCCACTAATGTTGAACCTAATGTTGGAGGTCTAAGTACGCAAATACGAATCGGGCTAAGACACGAGGTTAGGCCCAACTGTGGAATAAGTCTGCCCGGACCCGACCGACATATCCAGCATCCACATGTTGTAGGCCTAATGTGGGAGGTCTAGCCCATTATGAAACCATAAATGGACATGGTAATGAACTAGACTACTTAACCAAATCTAATCCATTGGAATTATATGATTATGAAGTAAGATTTGGGTTAAATAAATTGATTGGATCAGTGGGAGGGTTAAGTAAATCTTGGGTTAGTAGGTAATATTAGCATATATAGGGCCGCAAACTTAACCGTTACATAAACATGCTTGGATCAGTGGGAGGGTTAAGTAAATCTTGGGTAGGTGGGTAATATTAGTGTATATATATAGGCCCACAAACTTAATCGTTAAATAAACATGCTTGGATCAGCGGAAGGGTTAAGTAAATCTTGGGTAGGTGTGTATTATTAGTATATATAGGTCCACAAACTTAACCCGATAAGGTTATGTAATTAAAGACACCTAGTTGTATACATAATCGGTGGAAATAATAAAGTTATGAAATTAAAGATACCTTTTAGGGTAAACATAACTTTTAGAAATAATAGGGTTATGTATTAAAGACAGCTATAGGTAAGCATAACCGATTGGAAGATTGGGGGTTATGTATTAAAGACACCTGTAGGTAAGCATAACCGGTAGAACGATTGGAATTATGTAAATAAAGACACCCTTTAGGGTAAGCATAACTGATAGAAACAAATAAGGTTATGTAATTAAAGACACCTAGTGGTATACATAACCAGGGGAAAAAATGTAATAAAGTTATGTAATTAAAGACACCCTTTTAGGGTAAGCATAACTAACATAGGGCTATGTAATTAAAGACAACTAAGGGTATACATAATAAGTGAAAAACCTAGTGGGGATACAAGACAAAGGGGAGAGCGTGTATCATATTGTGTGGGACCCATTTCAATCAGTAACCCGGAGTTGGTATCAAGTAAAGAACACCATACTAGGCGGAGAATGGGCATGCTTACTGATTGATTGTAAGAGATCCAAACGAAACGGGATGTGTGGGCGGCGCAAACTGACCGGGGACATGTGCGTGCATGGGCCGAGCAAAGGGTGCCAAGACGACCGTGACACCAGTAGATATGGTTGTGCACACCTTGGGTTACCACTTTAGGAAGTGATACCTCCTACTGTGGGGCCAACACAGGATATCTATGGAGTAGGGAGCCGATCGATTAGGATAGTGGTTAGGGTATACTTGGATGTATGACCTAAGCCTACCAACTCATAGTGGGAGGGAATTCTCAGGCTTAGTCAGGATTCTGCTATTGTCTTGCTTGGAGCTTCTAGACGTATTGCTCAACCTTCTATCTTTGCTACTTTGGCTTATGGTTTGGGGATTATGCTTTCTTTTTTATTGTACTCTGATATTTAAAGTACAAGACAGAAGTTTTAATGATGTACTGAGTTTATGTATTTTCAGACATATGGTGTAACCATGCTTTATGATTAATAAAAGTTTTTTTAATTTCCGCTGCTATTTTATATCTGTCTTCCAATTTTTCTGTGTCTATTAACCTATAACACTTCACAAAAATTAATGCATTCCCTTAATGAGTGACATTAGTGGACGTGGGGTGTCACACTTGGTATCAGAGTTGAAGGTTACCAGATTGGATAAAAGTTTTCAAAAGTTATTTTCAAAAAGGTTTTAAAAGAAAGCATTTTCAAAAAGAAAAGTCTCTTTTGAAAAACATATTCCGCAAAGCCATAGGAAATATCTCTCGATTCTCTGCTTGATTCCTTTTCTTTTTGTCTGGGAACCGATTCTTCCTAAAAGGTGTCCCCATTCTGGCACAATGTCGTAGGCATGTTTGAACTGCGACACATGTCGAAGGGCAACGAAGTGCCTAACCCCATCTACAGCTGCGGTAGTATCACCTACGACTAATTTTCTCGAGCTTCGTAAGGATTTTCGTGTGATGGAGGTAACTTTCAAGAGACTTGTTAGCTTGTTACACAAGGGTGGTAAAAAGGAGAACAAGGGAGCTAAGGCTAAGGAGCAAAACCCAAGGATGAGAAAAATGATGGCCTAGGAAGGGAGCACAGATAAAGTTCAAATAAATATGAAAGGAAGAAGTTAAGATTGAGAAAACACAAAATAAAAAGGTATGGCCCAAGAAAGGACAGCAACAACAACGGAAGAAAGGCAGAAAGAATGACAAGGCTAAGGGTAAGAGGAAGTGACATAGTTGTGGGTGAGAGGGTCACTTGGCCCAGGATTGCAGGAAAAGGAAGAATGTTTGCTTCATTTGTGAAGAGGTTGGACGCTATTCTAGGGAGTGTCCAAGGAAGCAAGGGCAAGGTCAAAGGATAGGACCTCTGGAAGGCAAGCGAATGCTCTTGTGGCTAGTGCACCAGATAGAGGTAGGAAAGTTTCCATGGAAGGTTTGATTTCTCTTTCCAATCTTCCTATAAGAACTCTTTTTGATTCTAGCGCTTCACATTCGTTTATATCTAGTTCGGTAGTTGAATCTCTGCATTTAAATGCTAGTATGGTAGTGGATCCCGTTATTTTCTCAAACCCCATAGATGGTTCTTCTCATTAATCTATGATTTGTCGGGGTTTGAATATCTGTGTTATGCGTCGAGTTGAGTGCGACGTATATGTGCTCGGGTTTATGGGATATGGGTTGATTCTAGGAATGGACTGGCTTAAAACATATGGTGAAATTCTGGATTGTGAGAGGAGGGTCGTTAGGCTTTTGACTTGTCATGGGAGAACCCTCGAGACTTCTTGTGACCCACAAGGGTAGGTTATGCTTAGTTTCCTAAAGTCTCTTGATGCATCTGTCAATGATTTGCAACCTGTTCCAGTGGTTCGAGATTATTCAAACATTTTTGATGAGGTACGGGACTTACCTCTGAGGCACGAGAACAATTTTCGTATATATCTGGTGGACAATGCAAAGCCAATTGCATTACCAGTGCACCATATGGCTCCAAGGGAAAGGAGGGACCTGAGTAAGCAAGTAGGGGAGCTACTTGAGAAAGAGTTTTCTTTTGGGATGGGATGAAGAAAGATGTAGCAGCATTATTTCTCAATTTCTGATTTGCCAACAAGTCAAAGTTGAGCAAAGGAGGCTTGGTGGTTTACTTCATCCTTTAGAGGTCCCATAGTGGAAGTGGGAGAGCGTCTCCATGGATTTCATAGATAGGTTTCTAGATCAACGAGGGGCAACACCAGCATTTGAGTGGTAGTAGACAGGCTTACTAAGAGAGCATTCATTTTATTTCCATTTAAGAGTAAGAGGATAGCACCATGGTTGGCAGCAATTTATGTTCGTGAGATAATTCGCCTTCATGGAGTACCTTCCAGAATTGTGAGCGATTGTGACCCCATCTTTACCAGCGAATTTTGGAGGAACTTGCAAAAAGCATTAGGTACAAAGTTATGTTTGAGCACCACTTATCATCCTCAGACCGATGGACATACAGAGAGGGTGAACAGAGTTCTAGAAGATCTTTTAAGGCTGTGTATCCTAGACTTCGAAGGGACTTGGGTAGAGCATCATCCTCTAGTAGAGTTTTCCTATAATAACAGCTATCAGGCCAGCATCGGCATGGCACCCTTCGAAGCATTGTATGGATGATCCTGTAGATCGCCAACTTGTTGGTGGGAATCTACAGAAACATTATTACTTGGACCAGATATGGTTAGGGAAACGTCCAAAAAGATTGACCTTATTCGACGGCAAGTGAAGACAACTCAAGATATGCAGAAGTCCTATGCAAATAAGAGAAGGAATGACATTGAATTCGAAGTGGGAGACTTGGTTTTTATCAAAGTATCACCTTTAAGCAGTGTGGTTCGCTTCAGATCAGTAGGGAAGTTGGCACCTAGGTTTATGGGACCATTTCCCATAGTCAAAAGGATTGGACAAATGGCCTATCGAGTAAAGTTCCCAAAAAATCTATTCGATGTTCATGACGTTTTCCACTTCTCTCATCTACGGAATGCCTGCATGACACCGCGGAAGTTATTGAGCTGAGTATGTTGGAAGAAGTCGAAGTGGAACGGGAGGCGACAATCAGACGTGTCCCTACTCGTATTCTTGGTATCAGAGGTTAAGAAGCTGCACAATAAGGAGATCAAGTTACTAAAGGTTCAATGGGGGAGATAACCTAGAAGATGCAATTTGGGAAACCGAAGACAAGATTCGTGCTTCGTACCCTTTTCTTTTCGAGGGTATGTTCTTAACTCCTTTTCCTAAGTTTTATCAGTGCTTGTTTCTGTCAATAGAGTATAACTTATCCATAGTATTTTCAACCTTTATATAGGAATCCTATGGATGTAAACATGTGTTTGAAACATGTTATGTTTGATGGATGCAAGTGGATGTAAGTGGATGCAAGTGTTTGCTAGTGGTTTCCTATAGACGCATATACACACATATCAGGCACTAAGATCGGTGTAACAACCAATATTTTCTGTGAACGTATAAGTAACAAACTAAAGTATACTTAATTTTAGGAGAATAATTAAGGGGAAATGGGTTACACCATTGCGTTCGTCTCGAAATTCTACTTGAGATAGAGTTCGAGTTTGCGTAAAACGGATACCGTATGAAGAAGATATGGACGAACGAAGTTAGGCAGAAAAACCGGAAAAAAACCATAATACACTGGCGCAAATGTGAAGTGTGCCAGTACAAAAATACACTGGCGCACCTGCCAAGTGCGCCCATACCGATCCAGCACAGAATTCTAGAGTGTTCTGTGATGACGTGTCTTCTTCTGAGTGGCTGGATGACCTGTCTTCGAGCTGGGTGGTTTTGATGACTTCTGGACTGATCTGAAGGCTCTAAATCACCCTATTCTCCTATAAAAACACCCCAAACCTCACTTTCTCTCCACACAATTTCATTTTGCCTATACTCTGCCTCTATTCTAATTAAAATAAAATAATGGCATCGCTACTCTGCTGAAATCTAAGCTAGAACTAGTGCATCTTCTTCCAATCTGAATAGAATTAAAAGAGAACAACTATTTTCTAATCAAATCGATAGTCTATGCCAAAGGAGAGCTATTCAGTGTCAGAATACAGATTCCAGAATACAAGAATCGTTCCCTTTTTGTGAGTACAGTTTTTTTTTCAGATATGAACTTTAATTATGATCATGACATGGCTATAAATCTGAATCTGAGGTTATGCATATTCTTATCTGTCAGATTTGTTTTTCTATGACTATTCTTTTTTTTTTTTCTGTTCTATAGCCAGGCTACTACGAGCCTGCGCCAAATCTCATAAAAGATTAACGCACGAATGCTAAATTTTGGAGTAAATAATGAATAGTGCATAATTGGATATGACTAATCTCTAACTGATTTGAGAAAAGGACATATGTTGTAAATTAGATGTAGATCTGTGCATACTCTGTGATTTGGAAGAAGAGGAATCATTGAATGATAATATATGACTTGAAACTTGGGGACATAATGCATATAAAAATTAAGACCTGATTTTGAGAAGATATAATTTAAAGATCTAGATTTTTGGGTATATTTTATATAACGATTCATGACTTGAAAAAGGAATATGAAATTTAGGCATAAGGACCTATATAGGATAACTATTAATGTGAATGCACCTAAATATGGATTTTTGGATATTGGAATTAAAGGCTATAATTTGGCATAATTCATATCATGATTTGGGGATTTTAGGGAGTGTTCTGTATTGTGCAAAGTTTAACGAAAATTTGGGGGCATATATTGTATTATGAATTATCATCATGATTTGAGCATGTAAGTTTAGGCTTAATTTATGATTAGGCAAGATATGTAAATAGAATTTTTAAGAAATGTTAAGTATGCTAATCTATTGAATTGCTTAATCTGCTAAATCTGTTGAATTGCCTGTTCGGCTAATCTGCTAAATTGCCTAATCTGCTAGATCTGTTATCTGCTAAATCTGTTGAATTGCTTAATTTGTTGAAAGCTGAATAATTGTAATTTGGAGGCTCGATCTAAAATTGAGCAAAACATGTTAATAAAACTTTGGATAATCTGCCGTAACTTGTAAAGAAGTTAAATCTGCTAAACGGACATAATTAGTCTGATATTTTCTGTAATGTAATAAAGTAGCTATGACACGAGGTTAGACACTGTTTGCGGTATAGGCCTGCCTAGAACCAACCGGCTTAACCAGCGACCTCAAAATGTCAGTCTAATGTGAGAGGTCGTAGGCATAACTAAAATATGCTTAGACATGAGGTTAGGTATGGCTTGGTGCAGAAGCCTGCCCGGAACCACCCGGAATATCTAGGGCCACATGCTACCGACCTAATGTGAGAGGTCTGTTCATTAATATTTAATTAATGAAAATCTGAGATAAATATGACGTCTAAAATGTGTTGGGTGGATAGGGTTAAACCAAATGGACTGATGAATTTAACAAACCCGTTTCGTGAATCTGTAGTCCCAATACAAAGTTAGACAATCTGTAAGTCTGTTAAACATGTACATCTGATCCGTTAGTCTGAAAACTTGTTAACTTGATTGTCTGATCTGAGAACTAGTAAATCTGAACTCTGGATGTTTGAAACTTGTAAACAAGTTAATCTGAAATCTGTTAGTCTGGGGACAAAAGGTTAGGAGGGGAAATACTTGTGTCATCTATTGTTTGGGACCCATGTTAGTCTTTCTGGTATCAAAAACTTTGACCTCACGCTATGTAGGGGTCCGGGCTTGCTTACTGAACTAATTATAAGCAATTCATTCTGATAATGGCGAGGGGTGTTGATGATGCGTTCCAACCGGGTCATGTGCGTGCATGGATCTGGTCTGCTCTAAGGATGTAAGACACCATGACATCTGTAAATAGGTCTATGCCAATAGGTTGCCACTTTAGGGAGTGATACACCCTACTATGGGGCCGACACAGTGTATTTGTTTATTAGGGAGTCGATCGCTTGGGGTAGGACTTAGGGTACACTTAGTTCTGTCTGTTTCTGTTGGTACCGTCTGTTTATGTTGGGTGGTAACACCTGTCTGTTTCTGCGTGGTACCATCTGTTGGGGTAGTAAAGGCCCATTACTAGTGTACATCTAATTCTAACATTTTGTTTCCGTAGGGATTATTCTGTTTCTGTCTCTGATTCCGTTTCCGATTCTGTTTCCATGCCTTCTGTCTGTTGGGGTGGTAAATGCCCATTAGTTGGGTGGTAAAGGCCCATTATTAGTATTCTGTTTCCATACCTTCTGTCTGTTGGGGTGGTAAAGGCCCATTATTAATATTCTGCTTCTGTGCTTTCTGTCTATTGGGGTGGTAAAGGCCCATTATTAGTATTCTGCTTCTGTACTTTCTATTGGGGTGGTGAAGGCCCATTACTAGCATTCTGTTTCTGTATAGATTATTCTGTTTCGATTCTGTTTCAGTTTAGACATTAGGGTAACACCTAACCCTATTATACTAGTATTATTACA
The DNA here is from genome assembly GCA_030737875.1 of Allium sativum. Classification (NCBI taxonomy): domain Eukaryota; kingdom Viridiplantae; phylum Streptophyta; class Magnoliopsida; order Asparagales; family Amaryllidaceae; genus Allium; species Allium sativum. The sequence continues at coordinate 332,450,244 of CM060926.1, forward strand.
GAGAAGTAAAATGTAAGTAAGGAACATAACTTGGTTTACGTCATTCTGTTTCTTCTGTGAACTTAAAGTATATCTGTTATTCCTGTTGATGTAATCTCTCATACAGATTTATTTACATGCCATGATAATATTATCTGTTTATATGCTGGAAGTCACTGGACTCGCCAGACTTTATGTCTGACCTCGTTTTTTTTCACCCCTTTTCTCTTCGTTTCCCCCCCCCCAAGGTGCTCAGCATGGAAACATAGGAGCTTGATTCTGATTCTCTCTGCTTGAAGTGCTTGGAGTATTGCTTGGCTTTGACTCTATCTTTTCATGGCAGTTTATGTTGGGGATTATGGCTATGTTACTTTACATTCTGAAGGATTCTGTATAAGACTGATAATTGTGTACTTGAGTTTTGGTATTGTGATTTAGAAAGATGTAACCAAACTTATTTCTGCTTCCGCTGTAATAAAGTTATAATTTTTTAAGTACTACTTATCTATCTTGTAATATTATGTTCTGTCTACTAAAATGCTCCATCAAAGTTAAGGCATTCCCTTTGTGAGTGACCTTAACGGGGGTGGGGTGTTACACTTGGTATCAGAGCCGAAGGTTACCAGATTTGATAAAAGTTTTTGAAAACTATTTTCAAAAAGGTTTAAAAAGGATGTATTTTCAAAAGTAGAGTTTATTTTGAAAAACATAGTCCCCAAAGCCATTTATCTATCTTTTGATTTTCTAGTTAAATCCTTATTTCCTTCTTTTGTGAGTCTCCGGGGCTCCTGGCTTTCTGGGAGGTTACCGCATCGTGACGTGGTTCTATAGGCATGATGAGACTATAGCGTCTGTCGAAGGGAAAAAATGTTCCTAACTTCCATCTGTAGCCGCAGTAATTTCACCTACGGCTATGTAACACCCCAACTCTGCCAGGGACAATCACGGGTGATCGCACTAGCTTTGGAGGGGTGTTGTCTAGGTAAACATGCACTGAGATATCACAAGACAGAACATAGATAAATAAAAAAGTAAAGCAGCGGTAGAAATTTAAAAACCATAGTTAACCATTTCAAAACCAAATAGTCAACTTACATCAAAGTACTTAGTCATTATTTTCCAACTACCACAAGTCTAGAAAAACATAAACTGAAAATAACATAAAGCAAACTATCCCCAAGATAGATGTGGTGAAGCCATAACAAACTCAAGTCCAAACCGTACATGAGCTGTCAAGAAAGCAAGCCAAATGTCCAAGCTAAGCACTAGTGTTCCCTCCCTGAGAACCTGGGGGGGGGGGGGATGGAAGAAAAGAGGCGAAAGAAAAAGGGTCAGTCATAAAGACTGGTAAGTCCTACCTACTATTAGTATAAAAACTAATGAAGTTAACTAAAACATGAGAAACTGAGATGAAACATAAAGATGAAAACTAACTGGCATGATAAATAGATAACAAGGTAGATCAACTGTGCCATCGCATATACAAGGTTTAGTTTTGCACCAATAGTACTAGTAATGCAACCCATGTCAAGTATAAACAAGAAATGATCCCTTGGCCCAATATCATGAGATGACCCAAGTCGGGGTCCAACTACACGGTCTAGTCGATCGGCTGCTTATAAGCCTAACTCGTCGAGTGTTGGTGTCACACGGCCCAATCACGGAATGTATTCAAACTGTGCTAGGTCCACCCTAGGGTGTATCAAGTCCTAGGGTGCCAACCACTGACACGAATCAAGATGCACAATCTAAACCTACTGGTGCCCATGCCTGCTTTTTCAACTCCGGACTATGTGCACGACCATAGTCTGCCTGAACCTACACCGGCGCACCTACTCAGCCGTCGTTCTGCTCGCTTACAATCAGCCCAGTAATCGTGCCCCACCCTAGCCTAGTCCCTAGGGTATCGTGATACATCCAAGAGGGTTATTGCTGAAAAGGACCACGTAACTAGGGTTTCTAACGGGTTAAGTGTGGTTAACCCTATCCAATCATGTTTCAAGTTGGTTAAGTGTATCCCAGTGGCTCATGACTTAACCCTAACATGTGGCATTAATTAATTTAATGCACCCAACCTCTCACATTAGACTTTGTTGTGGTTACTGGATATGCCGGGCGGGTCCGGGCAGCTTTACACCACAACATAGTCTAACCTCGGGTTTCAAGCGCGATGTGACCAACTTCTCACATTCGGTCCTATTGTTTGTAGCCACTGGATTTGCCGGGCGGTTCCGGGCAGATTTACGCTACAAACTCAACCCAACCTCGAGTTGGCCACTTTATGGTTTTCTACATGTCATGACCACATTCACGTTTTCAAGCATAATCAAGTTTCATGTCACATTTCAAGTCATGTTTTTCATTTCATTTCAAGTTTGCCTAACTACCCAGAACGTATTCCCATTCGCACGTAAATTCGCATCAACACAAGTGAATCACGGAACATAAAAATATGACCAAGATGGGCATAAGGTAGTAAAGTTGGTCATAAGTTAAACATGATGATATTTGAGGCAAAGGTGTTCATCACAACTGGCATGTAGGATTATTGGCCTCAAAAGCATGCATGACATCAAACTTAGCAAATAAACTTGTGGGTAGCATGTAGTTCAACATCATAGGCAAAGGTGATAACATGATAATAGTTGACATAGGGTGATAAACTTGTGGGTAGCATGTAGTTCAACATCATATGCAAGTTAACATCAAGGTTATGAGAGGTTCTATGTTGCATTATGCATAACCACCAAATAAAGCTCATAGCTTTCTACCCAAAAATCAAGATGAACGGTACTAGGTTCATGATAGTTCCACAATCATAGATCAAAAGTGTCATAAATGGATCTATGCATACAAATATAGCCCCAAGACAAGTATTACACCAAAAATCCCATTTCAACTTGCTACATGTTCATATTAATTTCATAGTTTAAATCTGAGAGTAGAGTGGGGCTTACAAATCGTGGCTATGAGAACTAGAAACCAAATAGAACAAGATAGAGACGTTGTAGAAGCTCTAGGAATGATGTAGCAACACTAAAAGCCTTGAGAATAAGTAGCTCCTTTGATTTGATGAAGAAAGATTACTCCTTTTTGCCTTAGAAGCTCTCAAGATGAAGATGGAGGCCATGATTAGGGAGCATTTTGGCAGAATTTAGTTGTTAGGATGATTTGTGATGGTTTAGGCTAGGTATTAGGGTGTTTTTATAAGTGTAGAGACTAGTTTAGGCCATAGGATTAACCCTAGTTTAGATCTGAACCATCAAATCCCGTCACAGGCTAAGTAAACAGACCAAAGGAACAAACTGGTGCACCAGACCAACAGGGTCCGACCAGGGAGGTCAACCCCCAGGTCGACTCCCCAGTCGACCTAGGGGGGGGGGGGGGGAAGGTCGACTCCCCAGTCGACCCCCCAGTCGACCTGGGGTAGGGCGGGAAATTTTCCCGCCCAATCTTCTTCTGGCTGAATTTGAATTTCGGGCTGAATTTTGAATTTTTCTGAAATCTTCTATGGGCCATATCTTGGTCATACGGACTCCGATTTACGAAATTTCGGACTCGATTTCAAGTAGAATTTCGAGACGAACGCAATGGCATAACCCGTCCCTATTGATTCTTAACTTATGATTTAATTCTGAACTGATTTCTTGTTTTAAAATGTTATTAAAAATTCGGGTTGTTAAATTCTCCCCACCTTAAAGGATTTCGTCCCCGAAATCTCCAAGTTGGGAAGAACGTATCCTACCATCCATTATCCATCTACTCAAACATCATCCACAGGTAATCATTGTCCTTAAAAGATTTCTATTGCTGTATGAACATATGCAAAAGTGTGTGTATATACACCTATCTAATGCGAAAATCAGGCGGTTACTGATTCAGTAAACCTCCTTAATGCAGAATATGTTAGTGAAATGAGTCCAAATGTATGCAACTTCCTAACATAATTTATAATCTCTACATGAGTGCACATAACATTCAATCATATGCAACATCCACGTGATATCATAACAAGTTTTATCCATGAATAAGCATAAACACCCATGCATATGCAATATGAAAGTGTGTGAGCCGATCTTAGTGCCTAACGTGTATCATGCATCCACGAGTAACCACTTGCAACCATTTGCAACTATCAAGCATAACATGTTTCAAATACATGTTTCATCCAAAGGGTTTCTACCTAAGGTTCTCATGACAAGATTAACGGAATAACAAGATAAACATGGATAGCAAAAGAAAGATATGCTAACTAGGAAAGGAGATTGAGAATGTACCCTCAAAAAGAAATGGATAAAGCCCACGCATCTTCTCCTCGGTTTCCCAAGTTGCATCTTCATCGGCTTCACTCCACTGAACCTTTACTAACTTGACTTCTCAATTCCTCAACTTCTTGATCTCCGTTCCCAAGATATGAATCGGAGCTCGCCTCAAAGTTGCCTCTTTCTCTACCTCCACGTCTTCAAGAATGCTAGGCTCAACTACTTCGGCTGATTCATGTAGGCATTTTCTGAGATGCGAGACATGAAAGACATTGTGCACTCCAGCTAGCTTCTCGGGCAATTCCACCCTATAAGCCATTTGCCCAATCTTGTTGATGATAAGGAAGGGTCCAACGAACCTTGGTGCTAGCTTTCCAACTGCTCCAAAACGAACCACATTTCACAAAGGAGAAACCTTCACAAAGACCATATCTCCAAATTCAAACTCTAAGTCTGTCCTTCGCTTGTCTGCATAGGATTTCTGTCTGTCTTGGGCCGTTTTCATCTGCCTTCGAATCAACTCAACCTTCTCGGATGTGTCCCTTATCATGTCGGGCCCAAGTATAAGCTTATCCGTCGTCTCCCACCAACATGTTGGTGACTTGCACGGCCTCCCATACAAAGCTTCGAATGGTGCCATCCCTATGCTTGCTTGGTAGCTGTTATTATAAGCAAACTCTACAAGAGGAAGGTGGTCTTCCCAAGTGCCACCAAAGTCAAGAATGCATAGCCTCAACAGATCTTCTAGTACCCTATTCACCCTTTCGGTCTGGCCATCCGTCTGTGGGTGATAGGCTGTACTTAGATTCAATCGCGTCCCCATCGCTTCTTGCAAACTATTCCAAAATTGGCTAGTGAAGATTGGGTCACGATCACTCACTATGCTAAAAGGAACTCCATGCAATCGCACTATCTCTCGAAGATGAATAGATGCTAGCCATGATGCGGTCCTCTTGCTCTTCACTGGAATGAAATGAGCGCTCTTTGTGAGTTTATCCACTATGACCCATATGCTAGTATTCCCCTTCCTTGATCTCGGCAATCCATCCACAAAATCCATAGAGATACTTTCCCACTTCCATTGCGGGACCTCCAATGGATGCAGTAGCCCACCGGGCTTCTTCGACTCGGCCTTTACTTGTTGGCAAACAATGCATCTAGAAACAAACTCTGCAACATCCATTTTCATCCCATCCCAAAAGAAAATGCGCTTCATATCCCGGTACATCTTATCCCCTCCGGGATGTATGGTCATCCTCGAGTGATGCGCCTCCTCAAGAACTTTATTTACTAAGTCTCCCACTCGTGGGACACATAGTCTTCCATCACGCCTTAGCCACCCCTTGTCATCAATAGTATATCTAGCGAGGTAACTTGACATCTCACCCCGAATCAACTTGTACATGATCTCGACTATCTGCAGGTCTTCCGTCTCTGAAGCTCCAACTTGATCAAGAAGTGTAGGTCTAAGCTCAAGGGATGCTAACGAACCAGTCATCGACTCAACAGCAGGTGTAAAATCAAAGGTTGCCAAGAACTCTAGGCTCTTCATCTCAACAAACAAGGGACTCAAAGTCAACCTTCTTCTACTTAGAGCATCCGCCACAACATTACCCTTGCCAGGGGTATAAGCTATATCGAAGTCATATGATGCCAAGAATTCCATCCACCTCTGCTGCATTAGGTTCAAATCTTTCTGCGAGAAGAGATACTTGAGCGGCTTGTGATCAGTATATAACTCAAACCTTTCACCTAGAAGATAATGGCGCCAAGATTTGAGTGCAAAGACGATCGCCGCCAACTCCAAATCATGAATGGGATAGTTCTTCTCATGAACTTTGAGTTTCCTACCCCCAAAGAATATCACTCTCCTTTCTTGCATCAGGACAACGCCTAATCCCGTGCCACATGCATCGGTGTACACGGTAAACATCTTCCCTCCATCGGGTAATGCTAGAACAGGAGCTATGGTGAGGGCTTTCTTGAGCCTTTGAAAAGCAAGCTCACACTCTAAGTCCCATGCAAAGACTAAGTTCTTCTTCGTTAACTTAGTAAGAGGGGCTGAAATATTAGCGAAGTCCTTAATGAACTTCCTATAAAATCCTTCCAGACCGAGAAAGCTTCTCACTTCACTTGCATTCTTCGGAACTTTCCAGTCTTGTATCGCCACTACTTTAGCGGGATCCACAGCTATGCCCTGCTTAGAAACTATATGCCCAAGGAACCGAACTTCCCTTCTCCAGAAATGGCATTTGGAGAACTTGGCTTTCAACTGATGAGCTCTAAGCGTATCCATAACCTCCTTGAGGTGTGTAGCATGCTCTTCCTCGTCCTTAGAGAAGACCAGAATATCATCCACGAAGACAACCACAAACTTGTTAAGGAACTCCCTAAACACCCTACTCATCAAATCAACGAAGTATGTGGGTGCATTAGTCAAACCGAACGGCATGACGAGCCATTCAAAGAATCCATCTGGAGTCCTAAACGCAGTCTTGTCGATATTATCCTCAGCCACTCTAAGCTAATGGAATCCGGTGGCTAGATCGAGCTGAGAGAAAACAGAAGCCCCTACAAGCTAGTCAAAGATATCATCAATCCTTGGTAACGGGTGCCTATTCTTCTTTGTTAGCTTGTTTAACTCACGATAATCAACACATAGACGAAGCGAACCATCCGGCTTATTAGCGAATACCATAGGAGCACCCCATTCAGAAATGCTTCGCCTAATGAAATTTTTCTCAAGCAACTCCTTGACTTGCTTGCTAAGCTCTCTTCTTTCTCGCGGGGCCATGTGCCTAACAGGCAATGAAACTGGCTTGGCATTATCAAAAAGATAAATATGGAAGTCTATCTCGCGTTTAGGGGGTAACCCCTTCACCTCCTCAAAAACATCAGGATATTCTCGGACCACCCTCACAGATTGAAGATTGTCAATAGACGAGTCGAGGGATTCAAGATAACATAACATGACGGGATCCAGAGGGTTACAAGAAATCTCTAGGGTATTGCCAAGGTGAGTCATAAGCCTCACTACCCTATGCTCACAATCGAGAATGGCTCCATAACTGGACAACAATCCATGCCCAAAATCATCCCGTATCCCATGAACCCGAGAACATAAGCATTACATGTGAATTCTACGGTCAAGATAGAAATCCTCAAATCCATACAAATCATAAATAGATGGGCGGAACCCCCAATTGGATTTGAAACACTAACGGGATCCTCAACTAGACTAGTACTTGGGTGCAAACTTTCAACAATGTCAGAAGAAATAAAGGTATGCGATGCGCCAGAATCAAATAAAGTTCGAACAGGAAAACCATAAATGTAAACAAGGCTTTCTACAGAAATACTACCTCGGTCCGGAGCTGGAGTAGTGTTGAGAGCATGCATCTGCCCTCCAGAAGGTCCTGCTCGCTGAGTCTGTCCTTGCCCCTGTCCTTGCTTCTTTTGGCAATCCTTACTGAAGTGTCCAGACTCTCCGCAATGAAAACATTCTCCCAACTTCCTCTTCTTATTCCTACAATCTTTGGATATGTGTCCAGTGATCCCACAGAAGTTGCACTTCCTTGTCTCCTTTGCCTTGTTGTTGTTGGCCTTGTTACCCTTGTTGTTCTTGTTGTTATGGCTGCTCTGATTGCCTCCCCACTTGGAGTCCACCTTCTTGGTTTGAGTCTCATTAAGCTTAACTTCTTTCATGCCATTCTTATCATCTCCTTGAAGCAAGGCCATATCCACTAAGCTCTCAAAAGTGGCCCCCATGGGTATATGAGACATGGCCAAACCTTGTAATGGCTCATTCAATCCTCGAGCAAAGGTTAGAGCCTTCTTCTGAGGTGTGTTAACCATGTCTAAACCGAATCGAGCAAGCTGGTTAAACTTATTCACATACTCCCTCACGGTCATGTCCCCTTGCTTCAAAGATATAAACTTCTCCATTTGCAGATTCCCCTCAGTAGATGATAGAAACCTAAGCCCAAACCTCATCCTAAAGTCGGCCCAAGTCTCTATAGGCCTAGTAGTGTTGGTAACTTCCCACCAATAAGCAGCTTCCTCTTTCAATAGCCATACTGCCAACAGAACTTTCCTACGGTCTTCTACCTCAAAGATAGCAAAAAGATATTCAGTTTCATTTAACCAGTTTCTTGCCTTAACATAAGTCTCTGTCCCTACAAAATTCTTGCCACCCATCGCCTTAAAGTCTTTGCAAATCTTCGCGAAATCCACTTGTGGACGCTGAGGAGGAGGAGGAGGAACCTCAGGTACGGGAGGAGGAGTGGGAGTGTTTGCCGGGCCCGCATCGTTGGCCCTAGCTTCCAAGTACCTTCGGAACCACCCAGGTATGGGTACTCCCTCGGGAAGGTTAAGATCGGCCATGCTGAAAAAGGAAAAGATAGATTTAGAACGAGGAAACAAAGGGTAGTGCTAATGGCTTTTGGGGAATAGCCTTTTAAAATCAACTAGACTTTTCTTGGAAAAATACTTAATTGGTTTTGAAAATAGTTTTTCAAAAGGTTTTTTAAAACTTTTGTCCGGTCTAGTAAAACCTTATGCTCTGATACCAAATGTAACACCCCACCTCCGCCAGGGCCAATCACGGGAAATTGCACTAGCTTTGGAGGGGTGTTGTCTAGGTAAACATGCACTGAGATATCACAAGACAGAACATAGATAAATAAATAAGTAAAGCAGCGGTAGAAATTTAAAAACCATAGTTAACCATTTCAAAACCAAATAGTCAACTTAAATCAAAGTACTTAGTCATTATTTTCCAACTACCATAAGTCTAGAAAAACATAAACTAAAAATAACATAAAGTAAACTATCCCCAAGATAGATGTGGTGAAGCCATAGCAAGCTCAAGTCCAAACCGTACATGAGCTGTCAAGAAAGCAAGCCAAACGTCCAAGCTAAGCACTAGTGTTCCCTCCTTGAGAACCTGGGGGGGGGGGGGGGGGGGAACGGAAGAAAAGAGGCGAAAGAAAAAGGGTCAGCCATAAAGACTGGTAAGTCCTATCTACTATTATTATAAAAACTAATGAAGTTAACTCAACATGAGAAACTGAGATTAAACATAAAGATGATAAATAGATAACAAGGTTGATCAAGTGTGGCATCGCATATACAAGGTTTAGTTTTGCACCAATAGTACTAGTAATCCAACCCATGTCAAGTATAAACAAGAAATGATCCCTTGGCCCAATATCATGAGATGACCCAAGTCGGGGTTTAACTACACGGTCTAGTCGATCGGCTCCCTATAAGCCTAACTCGTCGAGTGTCGGTGTCATACGGCCCAATCACGGAATGTAGTCAAACTGTGCTAGGTCCACCCTAGGGTGTATCAAGTCTTAGGGTGCCAACCACTGACACGAATCAAGCATGTACAGTCTAAACCTACTGGTTCCCGTGCCTGCTTTTTCAACTCCGGACAATGTGCATGACCATAGTCCGCCTGAACCTACACCGGCGCACCTACTCAGCCGTCGTTCTGGTCGCTTACAATCATCCCAGTAATCGTGCCCTACCCTAGCCTAGTCCCTAGGGTATCGTGATACATCCAAGAGGGTTACTGCTGAAAAGGACCACGTAACTAGGGTTTCTAACGGGTTAAATGTGGTTAACCCTATCCAATCATGTTTCAAGTTGGTTAAGTGTATCCCAGTGGCTCATGACTTAACCCCAACATGTGGCATTAATTAATTTAATGCACTCAACCTCTCACATTAGACTTTGTTGTGGTTACTGGATATGCCGGGCGGGTCCGGGCAGCTTTACACCGCAACCTAGTCTAACCTCGGGTTTCAAGCGTGATGTGACCAACTTCTCACATTGGGTCCTATTGTTTATAGCCACTGGATTTGCCGGGCGGTTCCGGGCAGATTTACGTTACATACTCAACCCAACCTCGAGTTGGCCACTTTATGGTTTTCTACATGTCATGATCACATTCACGTTTTCAAGCATAATCAAGTTTCATGTCACATTTCAAGTCATGTTTTTCATGTCATTTCAAGTTTGCCTAACTACCCATAACGTATTCCCATTCGCACGTAAATTCGCATCAACACAAGTGAATCAAGGAACATAAAAATATGACCAAGATGGGCATAAGGTGGTAAAGTTGGTCATAAGTTAAACATGATGATATTTGAGGCAAAGGTGTTCATCACAACTAGCATATAGGATTATTGGCCTCAAAAGCATGCATGACATCAAACTTAGCAAATAAACTTGTGGGTAGCATGTAGTTCAACATCATAGGCAAAGGAGATAACATGATAATAGTTGACATAGGGTGATAAACTTCTGGGTAGCATGTAGTTCAACATCATATGCAAGTTAACATCAAGGTTATGAGAGGTTCTATGTTGCATTATGCATAACCACCAAATAAAGCCCATAGCTTTCTACCCAAAAATAAGATGAACGGTACTAGGTTCATGATAGTTCCACAATCATATATCAAAAGTGTCATAAATGGATCTATGCATACAAATATAGCCCCAAGACAAGTATTACACCAAAAATCCCATTTCAACTTGCTACATGTTCATATTAATTTCATAGTTTAAATCTAAGAGTAGAGTGGGGCTTACAAATCGTGGCTATGTGAACTAGAAACCAAATAGAACAAGATAGAGACGTTGTAGAACCTCTAGGAATGATGTAGCAACACTAGAAGCCTTGAGAATAAGTAGCTCCTTTGATTTGATGAAGAAAGATTACTCCTTTTTGCCTTAGAAGCTCTCAAGATGAAGATGGAGGCCATGATTAGGGAGCATTTTGGCAGAATTTAGTTGTTAGGATGATTTGTGATGGTTTAGGCTAGGTATTAGGGTGTTTTTATAGGTGTAGAGACTAGTTTAGGCCATAGGATTAATCCTAGTTTAGATCTGAACCATCAAATCTCGTCACAGGCTAAGTAAACAGACCAAAGGAGCAAACTGGTGCACCAAACCAACAGGGTCCGACCAGGGAGGTTGATCCCCAGGTCGACTCCCCAGTCGACCTGGGGGGGGGGGGGGGCAGGTCGACTCCCCAGTCGACCTGGGGTAGGGCGGGAAATTTTCCCGCCCAATCTTCTTCTGGCTGAATTTAAATTTTGGGCTGAATTTTGAATTTTTCTGAAATCTTCTATGGGCCATATCTTGGTCATACGCACTCCGATTTACGAAATTTCGGACTCGTTTTCAAGCAGAATTTCGAGACGAATGCAATGGCATAACCCGTTCCCATTGATTCTTAACTTATGATTTAATTCTGCCCTGATTTCTTGTTTTAACATGTTATTAAAAATTCGGGTTGTTACAGGCTAATCCTCTTTCGAGCTTCGTAAGGTTTTCCGTGCGATGAGGGCAACTTTAGAGAAAGACTTGTTAACTTGTAAGAAGACTAGTTGTTTTCAGTGCGGTGAGACATGACATCTGATCAAAGATTGCCCCAAAAGGCAAGGGCAGAGGGCAGAACCTACTTTTGGAGGGCAGGCGAATGCTCTCGTGGTTGGTGTTAGGATAGAGATGGGAAAAATTTCTGTAGAAGGTTTAATTTCCTTATCTGATTATTAAGTTAAAACTCTCTTTGATTCTGGCATTTTGATTCTGTAATTGAGACTCTGCACTTTAATACTAGTCTTGTTTCTGATCCCGCTATAGTCTCTAACCCTATGAGGGTTACGACTCATCTATTTGTGATAGGTTGGGGTTTGAGGGTATCTGTGTTAGGCGTTATGTTGACTATGACGCATACATTCTGTTTTTTGTGGGATATGGTAGGGTTTTATCATGCTTAGTTTCCTAAGAATCATTTGATAATCTGATCAGTACCAGTAGTCTATAAGTATCTGAATATTTCAGAAAAGGATAGGAGTTTTTACTCGCAGCGTGAAGTAGATTTCCAGTTTGGCATTGTTTAATGGGAGAAATTCACTGGGTGTCAATCTGATGTTAATTTTGGTCTTCGGATTTGATACTTAGGGAAATATTTTCTTTATCGATGTCTAATAAGAACAGAGCTCTTGTTTTAATCGTACTTGCTTTTATCACTCAGCTGTATCCTATCGATCGAGTCTTCTACCTTTAGGTAGAAACTAATGGGTGTAAACATGTGTTTGAGACATGTTATGTTTGATGGTTGCAAGTGGTTGCTCGTGGATGCATATACACACACTAGGCACTAGATTGACTCAAAAACACTCTCATACTGCATATGAATGTGTGCGCATTTTTCAATTTTTGTGGATGCAAAATGATTGACTCATCACATGGATGTTGCATTCGGATGGATGGTTATGCACACATATAGAAATGATTTGTATCAAGTAGGATTTCTTGCATACATAATTGGACTCATGGCACCAACATGGTTCGCATTGAGGAGATCAACTGAATCAGTAGACAACCTGATCTTTGCATTAGTTAAGAGACATATACACACACACTTTTGCATATGTTCATACAACATTAGAAGTTTTCTAAGGAAAATGGATGATTGTGGATGATGGTTGAGTAGATGGATGATTGGATGGTAGGACACATTCTTCTTAACTTGAAGATTTCGGGGACGAAATCCTTTAAGGAGGGGAGAATGTAACACCCCATATTTTCTGTGAACGTATAAGTAACAAATTAAAGTATAGTTAATTTTAGGAGAATAATTAAGGGAAACGGGTTGCGCCATTGCGTTCGTCTCGAAATTCTGCTTGAGATAGAGTCCGAGTTTGCGTAAAACGGATACCGTATGAAGAAGATATGGATGAACGAAGTTAACCAGAAAAACCGGAAACAAGCTAGAGTACACTGGCACACTTGTGAAGTGCGCCAGTACAAAAATACACTGGCGTACCTGCCAAGTGCGCCCATACCGATCCAGCACAGAATTCTTGAGTGTTCTGTAATGACGTGTCTTCTTTTGAGTGGTTGGATGACCTATCTTCGAGCTGGGTGGTTCTGATGACTTCTGGACTGATCTAAAGGCTCTAAATCACCCTATTCTCCTATAAAAACATCCCCCAAACCTCACTTTCTCTCCACACAATTTCATTTTGCTTATACTCTGCCTCTATTATAATTAAAATAAAATAATGGTGTTGCTACTCTGTTGAAATCTAAGCTAGAACTAGTGCATCTTCTTCCAATCTGAATAGAATTAAAAGAGAACAACTATTTTCTAATCTAATTGATAGTCTACGCCAAAGGAGGGCTATTCAATGTCAAAATACAGATTCCTGAATACAAGAATCATTCCCTTTTTGTGAGTACAGTTATTTTCAGATATGAACTTTAATTATGATCTTGACATGGCTATAAATCTGAATCTGGGGTTATGCATATTCTTATATGTCAGATTTGTTTTTATGTGACTATTCTTTTTTTTTCTATTCTATAGCCAGGCTACTACGAGCCTGCGCCTAATCTCATAAGAGATTAACACATGAACGCTAAATTTTGGAGTAAATAATGAATAATGCATAATTGGACATGACTGGTCTCTGACTGATTTGAGAAAAGGACATATGTTGTAAATTAGATCTAGATTTGTGCATACTCTGCGATTTGGAAGAAGAGGAATCATTGAATGATAACATATGACTTAAAAATTGGGGACATAATGCATATAAAAGTTAAGATCTGATTTTGAGAGGATATAATTTAAAGATCTAAATTTTTGGGTATATTTTATATAACGATTCATGACTTGAAAAAGGAATATGAAACTTAGGCGTAAGGACCTATATAGGATAACTATTAATGTGAATGCACCTAAATATGGATTTTTGGATATTGGCATTAAAGGCTATAATTTGGCATAATTTATATCATGATTTGGGGCTTTTGGAGAGTGTTCTGTACTGTGCAAAGTTTAACGAAAATTTGGGGGCATATATTGTATTATGAATTATGACCATAATTTGAGCATGTAAGTTTAGGTTTAATTTATGATTAGGAAAGATATGTAAATAGATTTTTTAAGAAATGTTAAATCTGCTAATCTGCTGAATTGCTTAATCTGCTAAATCTGTTGAATTGCCTGTTATGCTAATCTGCTAAATTGCTTAATATGCTAGATCTGTTATCTGCTAAATCTGTTGAATTGCTTAATCTATTGAAAGCTGAATAATTGTAATTTATAGGCTCTATCTAAAATTGAGAAAAACATGTTAATAGAACTTTGGATAATCTTCCATAACTTGTAAAGAAGTTAAATTTTCTAAATGGACATAATTAGTCTGATATTTTCTGTAATGGAATAAAGTGGCTATGATACGAGGTTAGACTTCGTTTGCGGTATAAGCCTGCCCAGAACCAACTGGCTTAACCAGCGACCACAAACTGTTAGTCTAATGTGAGAGGTCGTAGGCATAACTAAAATATGCTTATACACGAGGTTTGGTCTGGCTTGTGGCAGAAGTCTACCCAGAACTGCTCGGCATATCCAGCGGCCACAAGCTACCGACCTAATGTGCGAGGTCTGTGCATTAATATTTAATTATTTCAATTCTGAGATAAATATGACATCTAAAACTGTTGGGTGGATAGGGTTAAACCAACTGGATTGATGAATTTAACAAACCCATTTCATGAATCTATAGGCCCAATACAAAGTTAGACAATCTTCAAGTCTGTTAAAACTGTACATCTGATTCGTTAGTCTGAAAACTTGTTAACTTGATTGTCTGATCTGTGAACTGGTAAATCTGAACTCTATATGTCTGAAAATGTAAACAACTTAATCTGAAATCTTTTAGTCTGGGGACACAAGGTCAAGAGGGAAAATACTTCTGTTATCTGTTGTTTGGGACCCATATTAGTCAGCAACCCTTTCTGGTATCAAAAACTTTGGCCCCACGCTATGTAGGGGCACGATCACGCTTACTGAACTAGTTATAAGCGGTTCATTCTGATAATGGCGAGGGTTGTTGATGGTGCGTTCCAACCGGGTCATGTGCGTGCATGGATCCAGTCTGCTCTGAGGATGTAAGACACCGTGACATCTGTAAATAGGTCCGTTCCAATAGGTTTCCACTTTAGGGAGTGATACACCCTACTGTGGGGCCGACACAGGGTATTTATGCATTAGGGAGCCGATCGTTTAGGGTAGGACTTACGGTACACTTAGTTCTGTCTGTTTTGGTTGGTACCATCTGTTTTTGTTGGGTGGTAACACCTGTCTGTTTCTGCATGGTACCGTCTGTTGGGGTGGTAAAGGCCCATTACTAGTGTACACCTAATTCTAACATTCTGCTTCCATAGGGATTATTCTGTTTCCGTTTCTGATTCCGTTTTCGATTCTGTTTTCGTACCTTCTATCTGTTAGGGCGGTAAATGCCAATTAGTTGGGTGGTAAAGGCCCATTATTAGTATTCTGTTTCCGTACCTTCTGTCTGTTGGGGTGGTAAAGGCCCATTATTAGTATTATGCTTCTGGACCTTCTATCTGTTCGGGTGGTAAAGGCCCATTATTAGTATTCTGCTTTTGTACTTTCTGTCTATTGGGTGGTGAAGGCCCATTACTAGCATTCTGTTTCTGTATAGAATATTATGTTTCAATTCTTTCAGTTTAGACATTAGGGTAACACCTAACCCTGTTATACTAGTATTAATGCAGAGAAGTAAGATGTAAGTAAGGAACATAACTTGGTTTACATCACTCTGTTTCTTCTGTTAACTTAAAGTATATCTGTTATTCCTGTTGATGTAATCTCTTATCCAGATTTGTTTACATATCATGATAATATTATCTGTTTATATGCTGGAAGTCACTGGACTCGCCATACTTTATGTCTGACCTCGTTTGTTTTCTCCCCTTTTCTTTCCGTTCCCCCCCAAGTGCTCAGGGTGGAAACATAGAAGCTTGATTTTGATTCTCTCTACTTGAAGTGCTTGGAGTATTGCTTGGCTTTGATTCTATCTTTTCATGGCAGTTTATGTTGGGGATTATGGCTTTGAAACTTTACATTCTAAAGGATTCCTTATAAGACCGATAATTGTGTACTTGAGTTTTGGAATTGTGATTTAGAAAGATGTAACCAAACTTATTTCTGCTTTTGCTGTAATAAAGTTTTAATTTTTTTCAAGTTCTACTTATCTGTCTTGTAATATTATGTTCTGTCTACTAAAAAGCTCCATCAACGTTAAGGCATTCCCTTTGTGAGTGACCTTAACTGAGGTGGGGTGTTACAATCAGCTCAATTACTTACATGCATTTTCTTTTCTTTTATGGATGAAAATGGATGAACTAGCATATGGATGTTGCATTTAGACAGATGGGTGTGCACACATATAGAACTTATATGATACTATAGGTTTATTTGCATACATATTGGATTTATGGCACTAACATACATTGCATTAAGGAGGTCAACTGAATCAGTAGACCGCCTGATCTTTGCACTAGTGTTAGGACATATACACACACCTTCGCATATATTCGTATAAGCATTAGAAATCTTTTAGGACAATGGATGCCAGTGATTGATGGATAGATGGATGATGGATGGTAGGATATGCATTCTTCTTAACTTAGAGATTTCCGTACGAAATCTTTTGAGTAGGGGAGAATGCAACACCCCGAATTTGTAACAACATTAAAGAGGATAAATTAAATAATAATTAATTTAATATTCAGAATTAAAGGAAATGGACTATACCATTGCGTCCGTCCCGAGATTCTGGTCAAGATAGACATTTGGTTTGCGTAAAACGGACACCATATGAGGAAGTTATGAGGGTTTTAACTTTGTATACACGCACAAAAAATATATACATACGTATGAGTCAGAGATGAGTCAGACCCGAGTCAGAATTCTATCCAGAACCGTTCGAATTTGAAAAATTCGTCAGAGCATCAAAATTCCCGCTCTAGGGGGTCGACCCCCCTAGAGGGGTGTCGACCTAGGGGTCGACCCACCTACAGAGGTGTCGACACCCCTAGGGCTGAGGTGGCAATTGGTTTTAGAGGGCTCTGCAGCTATAAATATGTGGCTATTTCTCATATTTTCTTCATTGGAAGTCATGGAGGCTATATGCTGCTGGAGTGCGAACTGAACCATTTTCTACATCACATACTTCGCAAATCGAATTCATAATTCAAGATCCATTCTCTCTATTCTCTAAACCTAATGTTATGAGTTCTAGTTGCTTTTAGGTTTAAATAAATACAAGGAAATTATGAAAGACAGTGATTTGGATATGTGTAAACCATGAATCTATTCTATTATCATATCTGATACTATGTCATGATAGATCTATTCCTTTAGATCCAAGTCAATTGTGATTATTCTGCTATGACATGATAGATCTATTTCTTTAGATCCAATTCAATGGTGATTATTCTACTATGTTATTATTGTGGATCTTGGTTTGTAACTATATTGTGGTTAATATAAATATGTTAATTTGAATAGTTATGTCATTAGATAGATCTAATCATTTATGTAAATCATGAACATATGCTTCCTTGAATTGGTTAGGATTGGATCTGAATCTTTATCTAAATTGTAACTTCTATGACATGTTATGATGTGGGGTTGTGTAGATCTATTTCTAAACTAGTAGATCTAATTTATGTGGGCAATGAAACTATTAGTCAGATCTAGATAATCACCTTGTGTTATCATGTTAGATCTATTTTATGTGATTTAATTTATCACCTTGAGTTATCATGTTAGATCTATTTTATGTGATCTTATTTATCACCTTGTGTTATCATGTTAGATCTATTTTATGTGATCTAATTTATCACCATGTGTTATCATGTTAGATCTGTTTTAACATATAGATCTGAATCATGTGATCTAATCTATCACCATGTGTTATCATGTTATATCTAAACAAATTGGACATCTCAACTGCTGATTTAGATCTTACTATGCTTATTGAGACATCGTGTTATGTTCACTAGTTTTATGTTCATCTTATTATGATGAAAATTACATGTCCACTCACCTTGTTATCGTGATAAGTTTATGTTTATGCCAAAATGATCATTTTAGTTATATTCCCATTATTTTCCCTATTATCGTTTATGACTAGGCTATTGTCTAGCCTAGGCAAGTTGCCAATTTTGCATGGGCGCTAATTAAGGAATGAGGGAAAGAGGTTAAAAATGGCATAATTTGAATATTAACATTTTGGACATGTAATACAAATTATTGGGTAAAATAGGCATTGACACCTATAAAAGGGAAGGATTAATTAATTGGTAAATTAATCAAAAATGGAATGTTTAGTAATTACAATTAGGAATTGTAATTGTACTTATGACACGAGGTTAGGTTGCATTAGTGGTGGAAGTCTGCCCGGACCCGATCTACATATCCAAAAGCCACTAATGTTGAACCTAATGTGGGAGGTCTAAGTACACAAATACGAATCGGGCTAAGACACAAGGTTAGGCCCAACTGTGGAATAAGTATGCCTAGACCCGACCGGCATAACCAGCATCCACATGTTGTAGGCCTAATATGGGAGGTCTAGCCCATTATGAAACCATAAATGGAAATGGTAATGAATTGGACTACTTCACCAAATCTAATCCATAGGAATTGTATGATTATGAAGCAAGATTTGGGTTAAGTAAATTGATTGGATCAGTGGGAGGGTTAAGTAAATCTTGGGTAGGTGGGTAATATTAGCATATATAGGCCCACAAACTTAACCTTAAATAAACATGCTTGGATCAGTGGGAGGGTTAAGTAAATCTTGGCTAGGTGGGTAATATTAGTATATATAGGCACACAAAATTAACCGTTAAATAAACACGCTTGGATTAGTGGAAAGTGTAAGTAAATCTTGGGTAGGTGGGTAATATTAGTATATATAGGCCCACAAACTTAACCCAATAAGGTTATGTAATTAAAGACACCTACTGTTATACATAACTGATGGAAATAATAAAGTTGTGAAATTAAAGATAACTTTTAGGGTAAACATAACTTGTAGAAATAATAGGGTTAGGTATTAAAGACACCTATAGGTAAGCATATCCGGTTGGAAGATTGGCGCTTATGTATTAAAGACACCTGTAGGTAAGCATAACCGGTAGAAATATTGGAATTGTGTAATTAAAGACACCCTTTAGCGTAAGCATAATTTATAGAAAAAAATAAGGTTATGTAATTGATGACATCTAGTGGTATACATAACCAGGGGAAAAACATAATAAGGTAATGTAATTAAAGACACCCTTTTAGTGTAACCATAAATGACATAGGGCTATGTAATTAAAGACACCTAAGGGTATACAAAGTGTAATGACCCGGAATTTTAGACGTTTAATTCTGAATATTTAAAATTGTTTTAAAATTTTTATTTGAATTATATATAGAAATTTTTGAGGAATAAAATGAATCGATTTTAAAATATATTGAATGTCATTTTAACTTAAAACTAGAAATAGCAAGTTTGAAATTCAAATTAGATTACTTTGTTTCTATACATATATATTCAGATTAGGTATGTATTTTATTAGTTTATTTTGAAATTGAATCGATTTAATTTCAAAACGATATGTGATTCTAATGAGACCAATTTCATAAAATCCGAAATAGATAATTATTGCAAGATTTTTTTTGGGATGTAGTTA
The DNA here is from genome assembly GCA_030737875.1 of Allium sativum. Classification (NCBI taxonomy): domain Eukaryota; kingdom Viridiplantae; phylum Streptophyta; class Magnoliopsida; order Asparagales; family Amaryllidaceae; genus Allium; species Allium sativum. The sequence continues at coordinate 332,470,075 of CM060926.1, forward strand.
TAATTTAATTTATAGAATTTTTCTATAATTTTTATTTTGAAAAATAAACAACTTTTTTATTTGTAGTATTTTACACCCTATATCAGCATTTTGGGATATCACAATATAAGTTAACTGGTCTATTTTATTATATTTCTGGAATCATAGCATACTGCTCAACACAATGGTATTTTTATCTTTGTTTGTAGCATCTTATACACAAACAAAGTTTTATGTAGAGGCGTATCATTGGATTTCATTAAACACTTATTTATGAAGAACGTTTCTCTCCAAAGACCATGAAAACAAATACAGTCCTGCGTTTCACATTAGAAAAATATGTACTACCCTTTCTGTACATCTAGGAACAACGTGCGCCCAAGCAATTAAATCTGTGCTTCCCAATACATTTCAGAAGAGCATACTCTCCACATTTCAATTCCGTGTTCGCCAAACGAACCCTTGCCGTGTCTGCCAATCCATCTCTTTTCCGTGCGTAACAAGTTACTTTATATCCGTCCATGCCATGAAATACCGATTATAAATACTCAGGTTCATGATTCACTTTCAGAAAGAGAAATAAACTTTTCCTTCATCCGAACTTGAAAAGAAAAACCGAAAATTCCTAGCTCGACTAAAAATCGAATTCTAAGCAAAATATCAAAAAAATTGGGTTCAATGGAATCCCCATACTCAACCCTTCACCCCTGTACGGTTTCCAAAGCATGCGATCCAATTTTTCCTTGAGCTCAAATGTGTGACGGTCGATTAGGGCTCGCGGTGCCGGTGCCAGAGTTGTGCTTGGCGTCGATGAGGGTTACGGTTGTTGAAATATCACCATCTCCGATGGTAAATTGGTGAGCATGACTTCTTCTTGGCAAGTGGAAGGTGAAAATCGCAAGTGGGTTTTTGTGATGGAAATGAAAAAAGGGTATCGATGCGGTTTGGATCCGAGAAATACTGAAGTTAACAGGTGAGTTCAGACCTTCGGTTGCGGTGTCGATTTACAATGTCTATAATATTTTTGATATTTGTACAGCTGTTCTGAGATGCTCTTTAGTTATTTTGATGAGGGTAAGCTACAAACGAACTGAGGTTGTAGGTTTGTAGTATTTAATACTGTCTGTATGGGTTTATACATGGGGAGGAAACAGGAGTTCACAAGAGAAGAAGAAGGTGAGGACATGTTTAGCAGTGTATAAAAGAGATTAGGAGATAATAATGTGGGTTAAGGTTTCGTTAAGGAGTTTAACGTTTGGGTTCTGTTTTGTTTAAAAATGACATTAGGAGGAAGACTTAAAGGAAGTTATGAAAGGACTGTGTGCGGGGTTGCTAGTTCAGGCAAACCAAGGTGGTGGCGGATGAATGTAGAAGGAGTAATCGGATTTAAACTGTGGTTAAGATAAGAAGTGTTAGTCAGTGGTAGGTGTTAATACAAGGGTGGTTTGTTTCAAAATAAACAAAGGGGAGAACTGTAAGCAGAAGAGTAATTCTTTGGGGAAAGGTGGGTTAAAAGGGGATGTGCGCATGGAAGGGTGAAGGATATTATGTACTGTTGTTGAGTTTTGGAAGATGAGTTAAAGTATACCGCGTTTTAAGCCTTGTTGTAGGAAAGAGGAGATTAGCAGGCATCTAATTTACCATTTCGAACCAGTTTGTCCCACTTTTGATGAATGCTGATTAACGTGTTTATCACCCTTTTAGGTAATATCGGTTCATAAACTCAACCCATTATGTATTATCCGTGCTTCATAAACTCAAACCCATTTATACGCGGTTTAAGGAATGCGGATTAACGGGGTGGTGGAAGGTCAATCAACGGTCGGTTTGCTGAAGAACGATGTCCACTGTAGAAGTTAAGGAGGAGCAACATTTCTTTTTATGGTGGAGGAATTATGTCCGGGGTTATTTAAACTAAACCCTGACGGTGGCTTAATTGATCGTAGTTCCGGGATTGAACGCAACCGATCACGTTGGAATCGCAATAACAGAGTCTACATTGTAGAATGGATTTCGCTGAAAACACGGCTACCGACGTTTTGTGATAAAATCAAACGCTCGTTTGATTTTAACAAAAGCAGAGTCATCAACTGTGAACCAAGGCAAGTAAACTCACCAACTCCAACTCATTTATATTTTTATATAAACAAGTTTTAAATATATTTATAGTAATTTTATACTGCGTGATGCTTATTTGGATGAATGGTTGATAAAAATGATTGATACAGTTATATCATTGATCGATTTTTAATTCTGTTTACTATGATATTTCATAACGAGGTGATATTAATAATATTGATGCGATTAACATCTGTGGATGCAAGGAAACAGGTTGGAGGGATCCAACTGAATTCCTCAACATTTATATTACTGTTTTTATTTGATTGTGATATATGATGTGTTATATAACCCATGATTGGATATGTTATGTTTGATTTACCTTGGCCCTAGAAACTTGGTATTTTAGGTATCGTAAAACATTTTCAAATATGGAAAAGAAAATTGGAATTTAAAATTGGAATTTATTCCCAAAACTAGAAAGTAAATCTCGAATAGAGTTGGAAATAGAAACCTGTTTAAATGGATAAAATAAGAAGTAAATTATAAATGAGTTTATAAATTAAGTGATATTTTTATTATTGGATAAATTGAAAATATAAATTCAAGTTCGAATTTATATAGAAAAGTGGAAAGGTGTTTTAAAACCGATATTCGAAATTGCGATTGAACTTAGCAAGTTATAACGGGAATTATGAACGAGAGAAGTAAATAAAAGGAAATTGAATTTGTGATATTTAGTATGAAATCAAATAATTTTGATTGCATAAAAAGGAATAGTTGTAATAACCCGGAAATCTGGGCCAATTTAAATTTTTTATTTTGGCAATTTTAGCGAATTTTAATTATTTAAAATGAATTACTTTAAATAATATCGATGAGAAATTTATTTTGAATAGAATTCGAACGTATATATTATACAGATCGTCATTAGAATATAAATATTTATTTTAAATTATAAAAGGAATTGAAAATGGCGCGGTAGTTCGATAATTCGATTTCAAATTTCATATAAATGTACAGGATTCAAAATAAACCGGATTTTGGTGAAAACAAAAATAATAGAATCTAATTGAGAATATCTTTCCAACGAATCCGGAAAAACAAAATTTCATTGCGGGAATCAAAAGATATGTCCAGTTGAAAATTCAGAATAGTCGCTATGGAATTCTGGCCCTTAAAAATGGAAAGTTTGCAAACGATCTCGGTTTTCGACGAAACCACTTTTGTTGGATCTGTGATGTCAACTTATTGCTAGATTCCAGTTTTCGTAATTTTTCGAATCAATATGTGAGCGTGGCAAAAGAAAACGCGTTTGACCAGTTTCAGTTGATTTTAATCGACTGGAAACTGGCCATTTTTCAAACGGTCTCAGAATTTGACGAAACTAGTTTTGTTAGGATCGTATCGTCAATACGAAGCTAGAAAATATTTTTCGGGAATTTTTCGAGTTAGTATGTGGCTCTGGTAAATTGAAATGCGCGTTCAAATTCAATATATAGAGTTATATTTTGATTTTGACGAAAACTGATCGAAAGATCGAATTAGCTTGCGAAACATATCCCATTGTGTTCGGAGTAGGGGTAATTAGCTTGGGGCGACAGTCGGTGGACTTGATTTCGAGTTTGTATGAACAGTCAACTGTAAAGGAGAATTAAATTAAATAAAATAATTAAATTATATTTGCCCTTACCCTCTCCCACTGTAACACCCCACATCCGTTAGTGTCACTCACAAAGGGAATGCACTAAGTTCTGTGGAGCATTTAGGGTAAAAGATGCAGATAAATTACAAGACAGACAGAAATTAAATAGCGGAAAATAAAATTTTGCTTTATTGATAAAGTAGTTTGTACAATGGTTTCTTTACAATATCAGAGTATCATCTGTCTTACAAAATAAAGAAGCATAAAAAAAACATTTATATTCCCCGATTTAGCAAGAGTCAGCCATAGCATCTGAAAAGAGAATCCAAGCAAACTTCGACAAATCTTCAAGCTGGGAAAGAGTGGCAGTCCAACTTAACCTGAGCTAAACTATTCCCTCCTTTACTACCTGGGGGGGGGGGGAACGGAAGAAAAGAAGACGAAAGAAAAACAGAGTCAGACATAAAGCCTGAGTAAGTTCAGTAACTTCTAGCATGTGAACATGGAAAAACAAAACGACATGAATTAACTGAATACAAGATAACACCATGATGATACGGTCAGCAAGATTAGATAAGATATGCAAAGATAAGATAAACTGGATACGCTCTAATACTTTCGCCACTTCGCTATTTCCTTGTTATACAGGTTTCTATATCTCTGCACCACCTAACTAGTGTCCCAACTAGTAACGATTACGCGATCCCAATCCCTGTATTTTCCATCTCCTTCAGGCATACATTTATTATTTGTTACCTAGATTTAATCTAGGGTTTTCTACCAAGTGCCTTCTAGATTTAACTAGAGTTTACGTTATCTGCCAAACGCTCCTCGGATTCAGGAATTATGCCACCTAGTCCAACTAGTGCTACCTGTCGAACGATGCCCCCAAGTCTAGGACACACTACCTAGAGTGGTAGATGTTCCTATACTTCCCCACGCATGTATCGCGAATCGTCATCGCTTGTCTAGATGCACATGTCCCATAATGTGCGGTCCGAGTCCTGTGTCAGGGCAAATCAAGGAATACAGAACTCGGTCGGGAGCTTTCAGATATCTGCCGATGCAGATGCTAAGGTCTGTTTTTATTCCAGTGGCTATGGTCCCACTTGACCCCTCCCTCAACTAATGAAAGGCACACCTTGTAAAATGAGAACTATACGCCGACCCCCGGTGCCCCACTATCCTATGGCCATCCTCACCCATAACTAGATAGCAAGTATATGGTCTTTTGGAGTTCTCCGCCTTTCTGCTTCACGTATCTCGATTGACTCAAGATGGATGGTAGACGACGAGTCGCTATCACAGGGCTACCGTTTGCTCGCTGAATCACGCCGGTCCATCCTAGTCTTTAGGTTGCCATGTATTGCAACCAAGGCATACCCCTGGTTCTTCTATGCAGACCTTAACCTCTATGGGCCCAGGCGGATCATCTGCAGCCTCACAGAGGGATACCAAGAGTACCCTCACGTCCCCTCGAAGCCTCGGGCTTCGTAACCCAATTCGTTGGAGCCTTCTTTCTACTCAGACGGACATTCGCTCCTTTCCGTGTTATACTAAGAATTACTACTTAGTTTTATTAACTAAGATTTACCACTTAGTTTCCAGAATCGTTGTTTTCTTAACTAAGGTTTACTACTTAGTTCTCTTTCCCGTAAATTTGGATTGGTTAAGTGTCATTAGTCTATTCAAGCCAACTTAACCCTCTTCTTTCATCCTGTTAAACTGGTTAAGTGTTATCAGTTGACTTAACCCGACCGCAAACCAATTTATATTGGTTAAGTATTTATTACTTAACCCTACCCATTTACCCTGTATTGGTTAAGTGTTCCTTTAACTTAACCTTGCCCGTCTGTTTTAACTAACATGTTATTAATGGTTAAGTATTACCCCTTCGTGTTTTAGACTTAGCCCTATTCCTTTATCACAATCTGACGGTTAAGTGTTCAAGTTTACTTAACCCTACTGTCTTGTCCAGCTAACATATCAAATTGGCTAAGTGTATTAACTTTACTTAACCCCACCTTCTAGTCATGTTAATTTGGCTAAGTGTATTAACTTTACTTAACCCCACCTTCTATTCTAGTTACCATGTGAAGTTGGTTAAGTGTCCCTATGGACTTAGCCTTCCCATCCTAGCTTAACTATGTTAAATTGGTTAAGTGTTCCTACGGACTTAACCCTCCCATTCTAGCTTAACTGTATGGCCCTAACCCCACCCACTAGTCTGGTTATTATGTTGAATTGGTTAAGTGTCTTAGTGAACTTAACCCTACCATTTTTGTTCTAGCTTTAATTTAATAGATTAAAGCCACGACCACTCACATTAGACAGATATTGTTGCGATTACTGGATGTGCCGGTTGGTCCCGGGCAGATTTACATCGCAACTCAGTCTAACCTCGGGTTAGGCCTATTCGTGTTTTCTAGTTCAAGGGTTTTGACTAATCAGGTTTTGAAAGTAACCATCCTGTTCGTCGGATCAGTTAGGGATAGCTAGGGAGAGCAGGAAACTTGTATTTTCCAAACCCAAGCCTAGACACTATCCTATCTGTCACCCTAGAACTTTCTGGCGTGTTATTAAAAGAGTTGTCGTTAATAAACCTTTTATTTGTCTAAATTAACATTTCCTCATTTAGGACTAATTCTATAAGTAAATTAATCCTAATTTACTTATTTCCTAATTACTCTTTTAATGTGAATCGTCAACATTTATTCTTACGGCCCATTCTTCCCTCTATATCATATTTATGCTTTTTGGTATGTGGGCTATTCCAAATTAAGTGTCACTAACCATGATTTTTCTAAACCTGACAGTTATTCCCAATTATGGCCAATTTCACATTTATGCCAATATACTTACCGTGCCAAATTAGCTAATCCAATTCCAATTCAACATACTAATTCACGTCAAACTAGACTTATTACTCTAGTTCACTATTCATGTAAATGCTAGATTTACACGTCAATACTAGATTCAAATTACACATCTTATAATTTATGTCAAATTTATCCAATTTGCATTTCTATGAACATATCATAATACATGTTCCCCATTTATGCCAATTTCCAAGTTAAACTACGTTTTTAGTAAATTTCATATTTTGCCCAAACCGCATTCCCACCGTTCGTATAATCGTGATTCGTTCTAGATTATAAATAAAGCTAGATTCGTCGATAAAAGGGAATGAACCAAAATTCCATGAGAGAACGGACATAACAATTGGCATAAGATGGTATTTCACAGGCAGATAGATTACGACGTAGGTTCGAGAGCGTGGGTAGACCTAACTTAATAGGTAAATTCCCAAGATCTAAAACCAAGAATAGACAGAGTAGGTTCAGAACATGGGTAGACCTAACTTAATAGGTAAATTCCCAAGGTCTAAAACCAAAGAAAACCAAGAACAGACATAATAGATAATCGGGTTTAGTCCTAATTTTATAGTCACAAAACCTAAGCAACACTTTCCTAGTCATGAATCACAGATGTTTAATCACAGATGTCCCTGTTATGTCATAGGCAATGGTTTATATTTCCTAATCAAAGGCATAGATTTAGTCAAGGAAATAATCCTCATAGTCACAGTCACGGTCATAGGCAATGTTCATAGTCACAGGCAATGTCCACAGTCATAGGCAATGTTCATAGTCATAGGCAATGGTTTTAAGGTCCATAGTCACGGTCTTATTTGTCCTCGAATCATAACAGTTCTTAATTAGGTTCAAGAGTATAGGTACTGATTCGCACAGAGAGATAGATTTGGCATATTCTTTTATTCCTTTAATTTCATGTCACGAACAGAGAAAAATGTTCAAATCTAGAAATAACTGACTTACAGAGATTAGATCAGAACAGATGGCGTTGCTAAGATTCGTAGAAAAACAGTCGTTGAAGTCGTTTGAACCTCCTCTTGAATCCTAGCTTGACTTGAACCTCTTCTTGAAAGTCTTTTAGCAGCATCTCCTCGTCTTGATTTATTATATATATATATATATTTCTATTTATTATTTAATTTAAGAGGAGGAGAAGAAGCCATGTTTGTCAATAATCTTTGCAGCATAAGGGTAGAAAAGAATTGTGAATAGAGAAGAAGACTGTTTATATAGTGTTAGGCGGAAGAACCTGGTCAGAATGGCGTCCAGATACATCAGAACGAACAGGGTGCAGAAGGCTGGAAAAACAGGAGGGGTCGACACCCAGGTCGACTACCCAGTTGACCTGGGTGCCTTGGGCGGGAAAATTCCCGCCCAGCCCATTTTGGGTCCGATTTGAATTTTGAACCTGACCTGTTTTGAAATTTGAACTTCGCTGAATCTTCCGGAGGACATATCTTCCTCATACGGACTCCGATTTACGCAAACTCGGACTCGTTTTCATGCAGAATTCCGAGACGAACGCAATGGCACAACTTGTTTCCCTTGATTTTGATATTAACTTTTAATTCTGCCTTGATTTGTGAATCTTAGTGTTACAGAATTACGGGGTGTTACATTCTCCCCCACTTAAAAGGATTTCATCCCCGAAATCTTCAAGTTAGGAAGAATGTGTCCTACCATCCAATCACCCATCTACTCAACCATCCAATCACAGGCATCCATTGTCCTTAAAAGATTTCTAATGCTTTCATGTTCATATGCATAGTGTGTGTACATGTCTTTATCTAATGCAAAACCAGGCGGTCTACTGATTCAGTTGACCTCCTAAATGCGAATCATGTCAGTGCCATGCGTCCAATCATGTATGCAAGCATCCCTAGATATGTAAATACTATATGCGTGCACAGCCATTCATCCATATGCAACATCCATATGATAACATATCAAGTTCTACTTACAAACAAATACATATCTGTAAATGCAAGATGAAAGCGTCCGAACTTGGTCTAGTGCCTAATACGTATGCATATGCATCCACGGGCAACCATTAGCAATCACTTGCAACCACCAACCATAACATGTTTCAATTACATGTTTACATCCATTGGTTTCTACCTAAGGATCGAGGATACGACCTAGAGGATATACTTTGGAAAGAGAGAAACAATTATGCGTAAAGCTCCTACCAAAGAAATCAAGGATGCACCCTTAAGGAAAAGGGTGTGATGCTAGTATCTAGCCTTCTTGAGCTTTACTCCACTGTATCCTAACAAATTTTACTTCATGATTGTGAAGTTTCCGATCTCCATTTCCAAAATAAACAGATGTTACTATGGTACCAAGTATATGTACTAAGATGATTAGAGTTCTCCCTCTCATCCACCATGCCACAACTATAAGGGTCGAAAGGTTACTACGTGCTCTTTAGAGTGCCTGTCACAACTACACATCTCTCACGCAACCCATCCTAGTCGAACTCGACATTCCTCAAGTACAAGCCCCAAAGGCCTAAACCAATATCAGACAAGCACCCAAGGAATATCTCCTCCGAACTTAGACGATCTACGTGAGATGATATAAGCAAACTCGATAGCTATTCTCGAATCTCTACTAACCCAAAATAATCTGGTCGGACCATCAATTGGATTCGAGACTATAGTGGGATCTTTCTACTATATAAGTACTATGGTGCAGAGACTTAACTATGAAAGTAGATATAAACAAATGCGAAGCGCTAGAACCTAAGGAAATAGTACGAACAGAAAACTAGACTCTTCCAACCGGACTACCTTTCTCCTAGGTACGCTTGGTGGCGAAAGCATGTACTTGTCCTTCTGAAAATCTTGTCCTCGTTCTTGCCCTTGTCCTTTTAATTGTATGCCCTATCCTACCCTAGTAAAAATACTTCCTCTTGTCTTAGGTTTTACAATTTCTTCCTCCTTCGTGAGCTAAACCTACATCCATGAATTCCTCATCCTAGGGTTGTGCTCCTTAGCCATACTCCTCTTCCCCTTCCGTGTGTAGTCATGTTGACGAATCTATCGAAAACTGCCTCCATCGTCCGGAAAACCCTATAAGCTTCGAAAGAAAAGTGCCCGTAGATGAAACAACTACGGCTATGGATGGAAGCCGGGCACTACTTTGCCCATCGATGAGGTTACCTCCCAGAAAGCCAGGAGCCCCCAGAGACCCAAGAAAGAAGGAGACAAGAATTTAAACAAAGGAAGAGGAGATAGTGCATATGGCTTTGGGGAATATGTCTTTAAGATAAATCTTTTCTGTTGAAAATGCTTCTTTAAAAACCGTTTTGAAAAATAATTTTTCAAATCCATTATCTGATCTGGAAACCTTCAGCTCTGATACCACGTGTAACACCCCACATCCGTTAGTGTCACTCACAAAGGGAATGCACTAAGTTCTGTGGAGCATTTAGGGTAAAAGATGTAGATAAATTACAAGACAGACAGAAATTAAATAGCGGAAAATAAAACTTTGCTTTATTGATAAAGTAGTTTGTACAATGGTTTCTTTACAATATCAGAGTATCATCTGTCTTACAAAATAAAGAAGCATAAAAAAAAATTTATATTCCCCGATTTAGCAAGTGCCAGCCATAGCATCTGAAAAGAGAATCCAAGCAAACTTCGACAAATCTTCAAGCTGGGAAACAGTGGCAGTCCGACTTAACCTGAGCTAAACTATTCCCTCCTTTACTACCTAGGGGGGTGGGGGGGAGGGAACGGAAGAAAAGAAGACGAAAGAAAAACAGAGTCAGACATAAAGCCTGAGTAAGTTCAGTAACTTCTAGCATGTGAATATGGAAAAACAAAACGACATGAATTAACTGAATACAAGATAACACCATGATGATAGGGTCAGCAAGATTAGACAAGATATGCTAAGATAAGATAAACTGGATACGCTCTAATACTTTTTCCGCTTCGCTATTTCCTTGTTATACTGGTTTCTATATCTCTGCACCACCTAACTAGTGTCCCAACTAGTAACGATAACGCGATCCCAATCCCTGTATTTTCCATCGCCCTCAGGCATACATTTATTATTTGTTACCTAGATTTAATCTAGGGTTTTCTACCAAGTGCCTTCTAGATTTAACTAGAGTTTACGTTATCTGCCGAACGCTCCTCGGATTCAGGATTTATGCCACCTAGTCCAACTAGTGCTACCTGTCGAACGATGTCCCCAAGTCTAGGACACACTACCTAGAGTGGTATATATTCCTATACTTCTCCACGCATGTATCGCGAATCGTCATCGCTTGTCTAGATGCACATGTCCCATAATGTGCGGTCCGAGTCCTGTGTCAAGGCAAATCAAGGAATACAGAACTCGGTCGGGAGCTTTCAGATATATGCCGATGCAGATGCTAAGGTCTATTTTTATTCCAGTGGTTATGGTCCCACTTGACCCCTCCCTCAACTAATGAAAGGCACACCTTGTAAAATGAGAACTATACGCCGGCCCTCGGTGCCCCACTATCCTATGGCCATCCTCACCCACAACTAAATAGCAAGTATATGGTCTTTTGGAGTTCTCCGCCTTTTCGCTTCACGTATCTCGATTGACTCAAGATGGATGGTAGACGACGAGTCGCTATCACAGGGCTACCTTTTGCTCGCCGAATCACGCTGGTCCATCCTAGTCTTTAGGTTGCCATGTATTGCAACCAAGGCATACCCCTGGTTCTTTTACGCAGACCTTAACCTCTGTGGGCCCAGGCGGATCATCTGCAGCCTCATAGAGGGATACCAAGAGTACCCTCACGTCCCCTCGAAGCCTCGGACTTCGTAACCCAATTAGTTGGAGCCATCTTTCTACTCAGACGGACATTCGCTCCTTTCCGCGTTATACTAAGAATTACTACTTAGTTTTATTAACTAAGATTTACCACTTAGTTTCCAGAATCGTTGTTTTCTTAACTAAGGTTTACTACTTAGTTCTCTTTCCCACCAATTTGGATTGGTTAAGTGTCATTAGTCTATTCAATCCAACTTAACCCTCTTCATTCATCCTGTTAAACTGGTTAAGTGTTATCAGTTGACTTAACCCGACCACAAACCAAGTTATATTGGTTAAGTATTTATTACTTAACCCTACCGATTTACCCTGTATTGGTTAAGTGTTCCTTTAACTTAACCTTGCCCGTCTGTTTTAACTGACATGTTATTAATGGTTAAGTATTACCCCTTCATGTTTTAGACTTAGCCCTATTCCTTTATCACAATCTGACGGTTAAGTGTTCAAGTTTACTTAACTCTACGGTCTTGTCCAGCTAACATATCAAATTGGCTAAGTGTATTAACTTTACTTAACCGCACCTTCTAGTCATGTTAATTTAGCTAAGTGTATTAACTTTACTTAACCCCACCTTCTAGTCTAGTTACCATGTGAAGTTGGTTAAGTGTCCCTATGGACTTAACCCTCCCATTCTAGCTTAACTGTATGGCCCTAACCCCACCCACTAGTCTGGTTATTATGTTGAATTGGTTAAGTGTCTTAGTGAACTTAACCCTACCATTCTTGTTCTAGCTTTAATTTAATAGATTAAAGCCACGACCACTCACATTAGGCAGATATTGTTGCGATTACTGGACGTGCCGGTTGGTCCCGGGAAGATTTACATCGCAACTCAGTCTAACCTCGGGTTAGGCCTATTCGTGTTTTCTAGTTCAAGGGTTTTGACTAATCAGGTTTTGAAAGTAACCATCCCGTTCGTCGGATCAGTTAGGGATAGCCAGGGAGAGCAGGAAACTTGTATTTTCCAAACCCAAGCCTAGACACTGTCCTCTCTGTCACCCTAGAACCTTCTGGCGTGTTATTAAAAGAGTTTTCGTTAATAAACCTTTTATTTGTCTAAATTAACATTTCCTCATTTCGGACAAATTCTATAAGTAAATTAATCCTAATTTACTTATTTCCTAATTACTCTTTTAATGTGAATCGTCAACATTTATTCTTACGGCCCATTCTTCCCTCTATATCATATTTATGCTTTTTGGTATGTTGGCTATACTAAATTAAGTGTCACTAACCATGATTTTTCTAAACCTGACAGTTATTCCCAATTATGGCCAATTTCACATTTATGCCAATATACTCACCGTGCCAAATTAGCTAATCCAATTCCGATTCAACATTCTAGTTCACGTCAAACTAGACTTATTACTCTAGTTCACTATTCATGTAAGTGCTAGATTTACACGTCAATACTAGATTCAAATTACACATCTTATAATTTATGTCAAATTTATCTAATTTGCATTTCTATGAACATACCATAATACATGTTCCCCATCTATTCCAATTTCCAAGTTAAACGACGTTTTTAGTAAATTTCATATCTGGCCCAAACCGCATTCCCACCGTTCGTATAATCGTGATTCATTCTAGATTATAAATAAAGCTAGATTCGTCGATAAAAGGGAATGAACCAAAATGCCATGAGAGAACGGACATAACAACTGGCATAAGATGGTATTTCACAGGCAGATAGATTACGACGTAGGTTCGAGAGCGTGGGTAGACCTAACTTAATAGGTAAATTCCCAAGATCTAAAACCAAGAATAGACAGAGTAGGTTCAGAACATGGGTAGACCTAACTTAATAGGTAAATTCCTAAAGTATAAAACCAAAGAAAACCAAGAACAGACATAATAGATAATCGGGTTTAGTCCCAATTTTATAGTCACAAAACCTAAGCAACACTTTCCTAGTCATGAATCATACATGTTTAACCGCAGATGTCCTTGTTATGTCATAGGCAATGGTTTATATTTCCTAATCAAAGGCATAGATTTAGTCAAGGAAATAATCCTCACAGTCACCGTCACGGTCATAGGCAATGTTCATAGTCACAGGCAATGTCCACAGTCATAGGCAATGCTCATAGTCATAGGCCATGGTTTTAAGGTCCATAGTCACAGTCTTATTTGTCCTCGAATCATAACAGTTCTTAATTAGGTTCAAGAGTATAGGCACTGATTCGCATAGAGAGAGAGAGAGAGATTTGGCATATTCTTTTATTCCTTTAATTTCATGTCATGAACAGAGAAAAACGTTCAAATCTAGAAATAACTGACTTACAGAGATTAGATCAGAACAGATGGTGTTGCTAAGATTCATAGAAAAACAGTCGTTGAAGTCGTTTGAACCTCCTCTTGAATCCTAGCTTGACTTGAACCTCTTCTTGAAAGTCTTTTAGCAGCATCTCCTCGTTTTGATTTATTATATATATATATATATATATATATTTCTATTTATTATTTAATTTAAGAGGAGGAGAAGAAGCCATGTCTGTCAATAATCTTTGCAGCATAAGGGTAGAAAAGAATTGTGAATAGAGAAGAAGACTAGGGCTGTTTATATAGTGTTAGGCGGACGAACCTGGTCAGAATGGCGTCCAGATACATCAAAACGAACAGGGTGCAGAAGGATGGAAAAACAGGGGGGGTCGACCCCCAGGTCGACTACCCAGTCGACCTGGGTGCCTTGGGCGGGAAAATTCCCGCCCAGCCCATTCTGGGTCCGATTTGAATTTTGAACCTGACCTGTTTTGAAATTTGAACTTCATTGGATCTTCCGGAGGCCATATCTTCCTCATACGGACTCCGATTTACGCAAACTCAGACTCGTTTTCATGCAGAATTCCGAGACGAACGCAATGGTACAACCCGTTTCCCTTGATTTTGACTTTAACTTTTAATTCTGCCTTGATTTGTGAATCTTAGTGTTACAGAATTACGGGATGTAACACCCTCCCCCTTTTCTCTCTCCTTACCCCGTTATTCTTTAGTTCTAAAAAGAAAAGAAAAAAAACATTCGTTCCTAATGCTCCCTCCCCGAACGCCATCGCGCCGCCCAAGTGGGCGCCACCGCCAAGCTCCGATCCCCCTCCTTCTTTCTCCTCTCTCCTCTCTACCTCCGTTCTTCTCCAAACCCCACAACGCCGCCTCCTGAACCGACGCAACCCCTCCCTTAACGTCACCACCGCTTGAATCTGCCCCCTCTCTTGTGCCGGAGCTCTTCCCCTCCGAGCAACGGCAGCTCCACTAGCCCAACCACACACCCCCCTCTCCTTCGAATGCGATGTAAGTTTTCAATTTCGAATTTTATTTATTTCTTTCGATTTAAAAACTGACGGTATAGGTATAGATTTAAAAGTATAATTTTTAAATGATAGAATTACGATTTTTAAGTAATCAAAATACAATTTTTATATTTGTAGAGGGTTCAAAATATGATTTTTATATAGGTATGATAATAAAAATATGATTTTTATTTATGTAGAGTAATAAAAACATGATCTTTATTAGGAGAAGAGCAATATAAAAATATAATTTTTATAACGAAGTGAAGATAAAAATTTGATTTTTATATATATGAAGTGAAAGTAAAAATTTGATTTTTATATATAGGAATTGAAAGTAAAAATTCGATTTTTATATATTGAATAGAGAAGTAAAAAATCGATTTTTATATATTGAATAGCAAAGTAAAAATTTGATTTTTATATATGTAGTGAATATGGATGACGAAGGTGTTGAAAGAAGAAACGGCGGAGATTTTCTACATAAGAAGAGTCGTGGCGTTTGGATTAGCTAGTCGGTCAGAACTTCTCACCTTTAATTTTCTTTTTCTAGTTAAAATATGTACTAGGATGCAGACGGTGTTTAATAGCACCCGACACCCGTCGTCCACAGACCATGGACGACTTGTATGCTTGTTTGTTTGATTTTGATGTGTAGTTGATTGTGTGATGTGAGATGAAATAAAATATTTTATAGTGAGAAATATTTTATAGTTAAAAATAGAATTTTTAACGTGTGTTTAAAATGAAATAAATATAAACAAATCGAACGATTTGTTTATATACACACATTTGACTGATATTGATTGAGACGATAAATTTTACACATCGCCCAACTGCACAAATAAAATCTGTGTTTGATTATTTGAAACCCCACACGGGTATTGGGGTGATATATGACATACACTAATCCCAATAATTAGTTGTATGTCGATCGATTGATTGACAGACTGTTATAAGCGTTGAATATTTATATTTGATGCTTATACAGTGTAGAATTCACTTTGGATGATGGTTGATTATTTGTCATTGTGGATATATACATGCGTTGTATGGAAATCCATAGAAATAAAATCTATGGTAATTAATTGGGCCTTATTCCAGTTTTGAATAGAAATATTTGAAAAGAAAATATTTGAAAAAGATTATTTGAAATAGAATATTTGAAATAGAATATTTGAAATAGAAATATTTGAAAAAGAAATATTTGAAATAGAAATATTTGAAATAGAATATTTGAAATAGAATATTTGAAAATAGAAATGTATGAAGCCGAGTTGATTAGATTGACGCCATTTTGACGCAAACGATATTTATATCGATTTTATTCATTTTTCAATGAATATTGAAAGTGATTTTGAAATTCGAATTATATTGAAAAGAATTGAAATTCGAATTATATTGAAAAAAATTGAAATTCGAATTATATCGAAAAGAATTGAAATTCGAATTAAATTGAAAAGAATAGAAATTCAAATTAAATTGAAAAGAATTGAAATTCGAATTAAACTGAATAGAATTGAAATTCTAATTAGATTGAAATAGAATTTAAATCGTTTTGAATTGAGTTTAAAACGTATTGAAATTGAACTGAAAGTCGATTTGAATTGAAATCAATTTGAAACGAATTTAAAACGAATTTGTAAGGGAAAATTCAATTTTGATTTGAATTCGAAAAAGAAGTTGAAATCATTTTAAAACGAATTTAAAACGATTTATAAAATACGTTTTAAAAGGAAATCGAAAAAGTATATATTATATATACTATATATAGTATAAGGCCTGAATAGAACGCGCCGCGCCGCGGTAGTTTGCGAATTTCGACCATTGACTTCGAATGGATATTGCGGGAGATCCGACCACCGGATTCTCCTAAAACCGAAACCGTTGGGTTTGTATCGAAAAGTGCTTTCTAGTGAATATTGGAGATTAGAAGTCTAACGGTTGGATTTGGAATTATGTCCAAATCAAATTGGGAAAAGGTCGCTGTAAGTGCAGTTCGATGGCCGTTGATGGAAATCGACTGTACGGGCCTTGATAAATTTATTAAAAATAATAATAATTTGTGCAAAATCATAAGAAATGATTTGGGAAGAATTGGGATGAAAGACTCCATATTTGAAAAGATAAAAGTAGATTTTTATCGAAATGAACTAGTTTTGAACTAGAATTATAATTCTATTTATTTTTAAAATAAAAAAATTGGATTTGAAATGGTTTTGAAAATAACCAGAATTTCCAATAAGTGAATTGGAATGGATTTGAATCGAAATTGTCTTCGGAATATTTCGATGTTGGATTTAGTGATGATACAGATATAGTTATGGGAATTTGAAAGATATATTTATATCGTTATTTCCAATACGATATTTGTTGGTCGTAGAATTTGATATTGAATATAAGCCGATATATTTTCTATTCAGAGCCTTGTATTTAATATCAAATGTGATTTGGGTTTGTCGTGAATGGTGTCTTCATTAACACTGCTCTTAAGCCCAGTTGAGAAAAAGATTAAATCTTTTTATTTAGATTTAATGAAGTGTACCAATTAAATGGAATTTAATTGGAGTTGAAATTGCATTGATTCTTGGGTTTATCGTGAACATTGTTTTAAATAACACTTGTTCTTTAACCCGATAATTAATAGAATATGATTTTGGGTTTATAGTGAATCGTGTTTTAAATGACATTGATTCTTTAACCCAGTTAAAGATTAAAACTAAGTGGAGTTTTAATGAATCTTTAATTAGATTGAAATGATCGAGAGTGGAGTATTCCCAGTTTTACTCCAGGCGATAGTTGAATCTTTAATTGGATTTGAACGTGAAATGATAATTGAATTACCGATAACACCGTGGTGTTAGATGTGAAGTATCACCAGTTTTACTTCATGGGATAAATAGGTTGGGGTGGGGAAATAAAATAAATAATTACTTCGGCATGGTTCGCTAATCCCGACTAGTTTGAAGTGATATTCAAAGGAAGATTAAAAAATAAGTTTAAAGAATTTATCTTTGATAAAATTAATGGGAAACTTTCCCAAAGTCTGACGATCCCAAAATCCGAGGGGCGGTATTAAGGATAATCATTGGAATATAACACATTAATCATCATAGCAGAGTACAGATAATAGCAGAAACAATAAATAGAATAATATTACATGGATATGACAGCGGAATCACAACATGTAATAACATCAGAATAGCACAGCGTAGGATATAACTTAGAAAATAAAGGGAAGTGATTAGTCATCATCGCCAGAGGCGGAATACATACATGCAGTGAGACATAATAATGGTATCAGTCTACATCGCCGAAGGCGGTACATATACATACAATAAGAAGTACAGAAAGTAAATCAGTCTGCATCGCCCGTGGCGGAATCATAATATAAGTACAGTAATGGCGGAAAATGTCAAAGTCGTCTCTTTGAAGTCAGCCTCGCCATGGGCCAAAAATGCACTCTATGCAACAGTGCAGAGCCAAAAACAACCTGTCACCTGTGAACTAGGCTGCCCGTGTGAAAATAAGGGCACCTGCGTTTGCAAAGTGAAACAAACAATGAGTCAGTCATGGGGACTGGTATGAGGAATCTATCTAATAGTTTAAAACAACAGTAATAAGCAAATCATAGGACCACGCCACTTTCGCGGAACGGGTTTACTCCAGTGATTGCTAGTGCATTTAAAACAAAGTAAATTCTTTTAAAACAACGCAATGCTTTTTGAAAGAATGAAGCCATTATAAGACTCAGGTCCCATCACACAATGCAACGCAAGCCGGAGGATAGAGTTTTACCTTATAATAGCCAAATATGCTTGATACGTATAAAGCAAAATCATTTGATATTATTACTAGTGCATATATGTTTCAAAAACGAATAGCATCATAAATATCAATCATAGACGGCATAAGTGCCCCATACCACTATGTCGCCATACTAGTTCTACAATCGAGTCCGTTATTTCGTATTGGAAATTGGATTTCCGTCATGAGTCGAGGCAAGGGGCAAGCTCCTCTTCGCTTCGAGACATTCTAGCAAACGTCTCAGGACTACGCACTCTGGGCAACCCTGGATCGGCTGGGCCGGTCCTCTCTTACGTTTGAGGATTATTTATTCTTGAACACACGTTTCCCGGTCCTTACAGACCTATAATCGAGGCGCCTCGCATTCCAACAACCACAAAGGTGAAAAGTAGATATAAATGTCAGGGCTGGTAAGTCACTGACACCACCATAGCTAGAAAGAAACGTCGTGCTCTCCCAGCGGTCCGTATCCCGTTTTTAACTCATATCGAGGTGTGAGGCTCGCGAATCCACGCTATACACAAAGCCAGGCCACGTAGACCTTGCTTTGATCATCATCCACAAGATTTTTCTTTGCAACAAAAGCCTTGATCACAGCATCTTGGCATGCCACATAGGCAATCCACTCCATACGATTGATTTCTATCGATATATATATATCCTCTGAGCTCATACGTCTCAGAGAAGGGCGTTAAGCAAAAGAATAAATTCTCCGCCGCCATACAGATATATATTTAACAGAGATCAATCAGTATAGAACAAAATCCACTGTCAGACACACAGTCCATTTACAAGTTCGTTCTGGGTTTGAACGAAACCGGAGGCGTCGAATTCCTCATATATCCGTATAATCAACACATACGTTCAGACGGCTACTGCTTCCGTCCCCTTCCGGTAGCTACTCCGGTCAGGAACTTCAGCGGCGCCCATCCTACTGATACGAAGATCGTCGGTCTTGAATCGTCTTTGCATTTTCCAATTCGAATCGCTCGATAAATTATTTGAAATGAGGGTTAGCTCGGCCTTTTCAAATAATTCACGTCATTAGAATTTAAATCGATCCTTTCCATGGTTATATTATTCGACATCCATCTTTTAGTTCTTTAGTGTTATTTTCGTGTCAAGCACATACAACCATCAAATATCCAACAATTCAAGCCCAATTGGTCTATTTGCAATCTATGTTGCTTATAATATTTTATAACAATTTTTCGCCATTTTTATTTATTTAAAAATGGCCATATTTAATTAAACGACGTTTCAGGTTGTGCCGTGGCACTGGCGCTGTTTTTCCCCTAATTTGTTTTACACATATCAGAAAATCTAACTGTTGGATTTCTACAAAGTCTATATCAGTGGGAAGATATTCCCAAAGCGAACCCAATGGTTCTAGTTTCGTGAGAATCCGACGGTCGGATCTTCCACACTAGTCGTTTGAAGTTACGGTTTCAAAATTCGAACTGCAGCGTCGTTATTCGATTTAATTTAGTTATATTTATATTTATATATAAAAATAAAAGATTCCGGCGCTGTTTTTCTTCAGACTTGAATTAAACATTCCGGACAATCCAACCGTTGGATTTTTACAAGGTTGGTGCCGTTGGGAAGATATTTCCAAGGCGAACCCAGCGGTTGTGGTTTCGGGAAAATCCGATGGTCGGATTCCTCGTACTAATCGTTTCAAATTACAATTCCGAAACACGAACTACACAGCTTCAATTCCTTTTAATTATATTTATATATATATATAAATATAGTTCATTCTATAATTCCAACTATAGTCCATTCTATATTTTCAACTTCGTTTTTACTTCAAATATTTCACTAACGCCTTAATATTTCAAAAAAAATCGCCATAACCTCCTTTGTACGGGGAGGGATTTGGAAATTTATTGGGCCGTGTTAGGTACCCAATAAATCCTAAAAAGCATCCACATATTTATAGTGATATATTCTGGTGTTTACGGGGGAGCACATATAGATAATCACTCCAGAGAATAAATTCTCGTCACCCCGTTTCCGTGTGGAAATAAATAGTCCATGTGCCGTATCTAATAACTAGAGCGACATGATTATTGTCAACTCCAGACCCGTGTGGGGTTCTTATTAATCTGGCGATTTATCGTTATATTTTATATAGTCCATATCAGTCATCAGTTCAACCTGTAGTATATAGTCATCACCATACAAGCCTCTCGCTCGTATGGTAAATGTTCCACCTTGTCACACAAGCTCCACTTGCTTATGTGGAATATGATGAAGTATGCCTATCGTCAAGAAGTATGCCATGTACTGTAGTTCAAAATTAATTGTTACTATCCTATGTTGACATTTATTATTTCATACAGAATAACCAGCACTCCGCATCCAATGGCATTCACAGGAGTTGATATATAAATAAAATTGCGCATCCAACTCATCAAGGTTTACCTATTTGTCGGGCACGCAAATAATTTCTTTACTCTACAGCTAATCCATTTTTTCCTGTTCAACACATGTATATATATGCAGAACAAAGCTAATAATAATATTTCTTGCAAACTATTATTTATTCCAACACATGTGTATTTTTATCAAAGCGTATACATGATAAAAGAAATATTTTTATCATCAAAAATATTTATTCAACACGTGAATGTTTTTAACACTTCATATTCACAATAAAGATGTAGTTTTTATTGTCGCTTCATTTTATTTTAAAATACGATAACATTCAACACATGAATTTCAACTCGACGAACGAATTTCGATTCAACACATGAATATTCTCTATAGTTTGTATATATATATAAAAATATGATTTTTATCGCTAAAGCTATTTGTTTAAATTCAAATAATATTCAACACATGAATTTCAACTCAACGAATGAATTGCAACTCAACACATGAATATTCGCTATAGTTTGTATATATATAAAAATGTGATTTTTATCGCTAAAGCTATTTGTTTAGATTCAAATAATATTCAACACATGAATTTCAACTCAACGAATGAATTGCAACTCAACACATGAATATTCGCTATAGTTTGTATATATATAAAAATGTGATTTTTATCGCTAAAGCTATTTGTTTACATTCAAATAATATTCAACACATGAATTTCAACTCAACGAATGAATTGCAATCCAACACATGAATATTCGCTATAGTTTGTATATATATAAAAATGTGATTTTTATCGCTAAAGCTATTTGTTTAGATTCAAATAATATTCAACACATGAATTTCAACTCAACGAATGAATTGCAACTCAACACATGAATATTCGCTATAGTTTGTATATATATAAAAATGTGATTTTTATCGCTAAAGCTATTTGTTTAGATTCAAATAATATTCAACACATGAATTTCAACTCAACGAATGAATTGCAACTCAACACATGTATATTCGCTATAGTTTGTATATATATAAAAATGTGATTTTTATCGCTAAAGCTATTTGTTTAGATTCAAATAATATTCAACACATGAATTTCAACTCAACGAATGAATTGCAACTCAACACATGAATATTCGCTATATATGTAATTTATTTCAACGAATGAAAATTATTCTAACACATGTATATTTCAGAAAATTTCTGCAGCATAACGGCAGGGTAGTTAAAACCGGGACCGTCCCTAGTACGGCTCCTCGCTCTACCTTAAAACCTCGCGGTTTTTGACAATGGGGATCATGCATCTAGTTCGCACGCAGGCGGCATGTTTTATTTTCAATTCCACAATCCTATTCTATTTTGTTTCAACCACAAGAGGGTATTTTTCAACCACAAAGGTATTTTTCAGCCACAAAGGTATTTTTCAACCACAATATCAACCATAAACAATTATTTCCCACCATTCGTCATACCATATAATATCACGTCAATCACAAGCAATAATTATCGTCCATGGTCTGTGGACGAGGGGAGTATATATTATATTATATTATATTATATTATATTATAATTCACTTGCATTTCATCACAATTCAAAGCATATATGTTTCATTCAAAGCTTGTATAATTTATACATCGCTAATATAACTTATACAACACATGTACATGAGGTATACAATGCGTATATAATTTACACTTCGCTTATATAATTTATACAACGCGATTTCATCCACACAATTGGTTTAGATTCCTCACATTGGTTTCTGCAGTGCTAAAAATCCTGGGAAGATCAGAAAAATCCGCGACTTCTTCTAGAATGTAGAGAGCCTCCTTGCGGTCACGGTGTCTCCTGTTTCATCGAATTTCGTTAACGAACGAAAAAGATATTATTTTTCAAAGTTTTGCAACACTTTATAGTATTATTTTCAATTCTGAATAATAAAGGTCGTACCTTTATTTTTGCTTCGAAACTAGGTTTGGGATTTTTGCAAAATCCGTGAAGTATGGGGATGATCGGCGGTGCTAACGTGGAAGGGGGCAGCGAGGGCTTCACGGCGCTGGTGGTTTGAGGGGGTGCGATGGTGAATCGAGGCGGCGGCAGCGCTGGGAAGTCGACGACTTCCTCGACGTCGTTCAGGTGAAGGAGCTGACGATAGGGGGCAGCGTTTGGCCGGATGTGGAGGGGAGGCGAAGGGCTGTCGACTGGTGGTGGTGGCGCGGCCTAGCGTCGCCTGTGGCGGTCGGAAAAGGGAGGAGAAGCGTGGAGCAACGAGGATCATCCAAATCGTCTCTGGCGGCTAGGGTTTTGGGATACTTTTTTTATAAAGGAAAAATCCTATTGGTCGAAGCTTTATAGGAAAATTTAAACAGTGTTTTCACAAACAGACTCGAAATCAAACCCAACGACTGTCGCCCCTAGCTAATTATCCCCATTCCCGACATAATGGGATATGTTTCGTTGGCCAATTCGACTGTTACAGTCAGTTATTTTTCAAATTAAAATATAAAACATTCGATATTTAATTTGAACGTACATTTCAATTTGCCAGGGCCACAAACTGAATCGAAAAATTCCAGAAAAATAAATCTAGCTTTGTTTTGACGATACGGTCCTAACAAAACCAGTATCGTCGAATTCTGAGCTCGTTTGAAAAACGGCCATTTTTAGGTCGACCCATTTTAAAAGAATTTGACCAATCACATTTTCTTTTGCCCCGCTCACATACTAGCTTCAAAAATTATGAAATTTGAAACTTAGCAATTATTTGACATCTCGGACCCAACAAAAGTGGCTTCGTCGAATTCCGAGGTCGTATGCAAAATATCAATTTTCAAGGGCTATATATGCTATATAGCGACCTTCCTGAAAATTCATTTGGCCATAACTTTTGATTCCCGCTATGAAACTTCAATTTTTCAGATTCGTTAGAAAGGTATTCATAAACAGATTTAAATATTTTCAGTTTCGCTAAAATCCATTATATTTTCCACCCGGTACAGTCAGACAAAGTTTGTATTCAAAATTTCAAACTGCAATACCATACCCAATTCTATATTTTATTGAAATAGGCTATTTCAACTATTCAAATTCTTTGGTAATAACCTAATTTAAAAATTTTAAATTGGTTCACATTTTCCGGGTTATTACAATCTCCCCCACTTAAAACTTTTCGTCCTTGAAAGGGAAATAACAGCTAAGTAGGAAACAAAATGTAAAGGTAAAGTATTGTAAAGGTACCTTGCACCGAAGTTAGTCAGAGATGTCCATTCTGCATTTGGGATAGGCTTGTTTAATGCTTTCCTCAGTCTCCCAAGTACAGTCTCTAGGATCACTACTCCACTGCACTTTAACTAAATGAATCTTTTTGCTCCTTAGCTCTCTAGTTTCTTTGCCAACTATCTTTAATGGCTCTCTTCTGAGTGCTAATTCTGGAGTTATGTCAATATCCTGTTGCGCTGCTTCTTCCACAACAAGATCTGGATCATGAACATGTTTTCTGAGTTAAGACACGTGGAACACATCATGTACACCAGGCAACCAATCAGGTAATGAAACCCTATATGCAAGAGTTCCAATCCGTTCAAGTATAGGAAAGGGACCAATAAATCTCGGTGCCAATTTCCCAGTCTTGCCAAATCTGATTACTCCCCGCGTTGGAGAAACTCTTAAATAAACATAATCGCCAACGACAAATGATAAATCTCTTCTTTTCGCATCAGCATAACTTTTCTGTCGGCTCTATGCGGTTTTCAATCGCTTCTTAATGAAATCTACTTTATCCGATGCTTCTCGAATCATATCGGGCCCTAACACAAGTCTGTTGCCAGGTTCTACCCAACATGCGGGAGATCTGCACGGTCTACCGTATAATGCTTCAAATGGGGACATTCCCAGACTTGCTTGATAGCTATTGTTATAAGAGAATTCAGCTAAATGTAAGTGATCTTCCCATGAGCCTCCAAAATCAATCACGCAAGCCCGCAATAAATCTTCTAAAATTCTATTCACCCGCTCAGTCTGGCCATCTGTCTGAGGGTGATAAGCAGTGCTTAGATTCAATTTGGATCCCAATTCTGTCTGGAATGCTTCACCGAATTTGCTAGTAAACAGAGGATCTCTATCACCGACTATATTGAGCGGCACTCCATGTAGTTTAACTATTTCTTTGAAGTAAATCTGTGCTAAACTTTGAGCCGTTCTGTTGGATCGGACAGGTATGAAATGGGCAGTCTTCGTGAAGCGATCTACGATTACCCATATACTGTCGTTTCCCTTTTTAGTTCGAGGCAAGCCATCGATGAAGTCCATTGAAATTTGCTCCCACTTCCATCCTGGAATTTCTAATGGTTGTAATAGTCCAGCTAATTTCTGCTGATCGCTCTTGACTAGCTGATAAGTGGGGCATCTGCTAACATATAATGAGATATCTCTTTTCATCGCCTTCCACCAGAATGTGCGCTTGATATCGTTATAGATTTTGCTCACACCGGGATGGATACTTAATTTGGACTTGTGGCATTCATCAAGCACTTCTCTTTTTAGCTCGGAGATGTCGGGAACACAAATTCTTCCTTTTAATCTCAAAACTCCCTCACTATCCACTTGGAAGCTGGAGTCTATGCCTTCATTGATCCTTTTGATCATCACTTTTACAAAATTATCCTCTTTTTGAAGGGTCGAGATCCTGTCAATTAAAGAAGACGTAATGATAAAACTGGCAATGATTTCATTCTTTCTGCTGAGCGCATCTGCTACAACATTGGCTTTCCCTGGAGTGTATAGGATTTCAAAATCGTATGCTGCAAGGAATTCTAACAAACGCTATTGTCTCAAATTTAGATCTTTCTGAGTGAATAGATATTTCAAGGATTGATGATCAGTAAATAATTCGAACTTCTCGCCCAGTAAACAATGCCTCTAGATTCTTAAAGCAAACACGATAGCTAATAACTCAAGATCATGAGTTGCATAGTTTCTTTCATGCGGCTTCTACTGACGGCTGGCATAAGCGACCACTTGGCCTTTTTGCATTAATACTGCGCCTAGCCCTCTAATAGAAGCGTCTATCCATACAGTCAAGTCTTGGTTGCCTTCTATAATTGTCAATACTGGAGCAGTTGTCAACTTCAGTTTCAGCTCCTGGAAAGCTTCTTCACATTCGGGAGTCCATTTGAATTTCTCATGCTTCTTGGTAAGCTTTGTCAATACACCAGATATCTTTGAAAAATCCTGAACGAATTTCCGATAGTAACTAGCCAATCCAAGGAAACTTCGAACTTCTGTGGGGGTAGTAGGTTGTTTCCAGTTCTGAATCGCTGTAATTTTGCTTGGATCTACAGCAATTCCTTGTTTCAATTTTAACTTGTGAACCATGTTACCAGAAATGAAGCTACGTGATGCACCAGTATCAAAAAGTACAGAAACAGGAATATTTTTAATGGTAAGGGTACCTCCCAAGACGTCGGGTTTACCTGCTGGCGGGGTCTCCCCGTCATACACATGATCCACTTGTGCATTCTGCTTCAGAGGACAATTCCTGCTATAATGCCCCTTCTTATGGCAGTTGTAGCATTCGGCTGAGTCGGGATTTGCCTTTGGCTTCCTCGGGGCTTTGCACACATTAGAAAAATGACCTGGCTTCCCACAGTTGTAGCAATTTCCTTTGGGGATCTTTCCAGGTTTCTGAGTAGCGGCCGCTGTAATGCTAGACTCGGGCTGATCTGCTGAAGCCTTGCGCTTATTTCCAGCTTGGCTTTTGGCACGGTCTTGGCTAGCATGCCTTTCATTCATATCTTCATAATTGCAAGCCATTTCTACCAATTCTGAGAAGGGGAGTTTGATGTTGCTCATAGCTCTGTCATGGTACTTGCGCTTCAGCCCAAATATAAATCTCTTGTTCTTTGCTTTATTAGTCATAATAAGCTCTGGAGCATAGCGCGACAACTGGGTGAATTTATTGAGGTAATCCTGGATAGAGAGATCTCCTTGCTGGAGATTAGCAAACTGCTCTCGCATCCTCTCTAGAGCCTGTTCAGGTACAAACTTCTCGTTGAACATGGTTTTGAATTGCTCCCAGGTCCTGACAGTAACTGCTGCATCTTCTGAGGTGATGGCATCCCACCACAGCTATGTTTCCTCCTATAGGAGCCAAATACCTAGTCGTGCTTTGTTGTTAGTCCCCAATTCCATCCCTTCAAAGATCTTTTCACAGGTCTTCAACCAAGCAATAGCCTCTGTTACTGTACCAGTGCCCGAAAAAGGTTTTTCCCCAAGGTTCCTATACCTCTTCGCTACTCTGTCTAGCTCGAAGTCCTGGGGTGCTGGTGGCTGAACAATAGGGCCTTCCACAACTACGGGGATATTCCCCCGTCCTCCTGCTGCTCCGGCTCGGCCTCCACAGCCTCCTCTAGCTGCTGCTGCTCGTGTAGCCATCTAAGAGTACTGTATAAGCAAGAAAAGAGTCAAGCTCACAGATTTGATAATTTTCATATTTGATAAAGCAGGGGAACATAAGGAAAAGGAAATGATGTACTGATCAAATTTGTTTTGCTAATCTGCTTAGCTCATTCTAGGTCATTGCTATTCCTATCTCTAATGAGCTACTCGCATTAGAACACTACTAATTCTATTCTGACGAGGTGTTTAATGTGTTAGATTCCGGAGCTATGATTAACCAAAGCTCTGATACCAACTGTGACGATCACAAAATCCGAGGGGCGGTATTAAGGATAATCATTGGAATATAACACATTAATCATCATAGCAGAGTACAGATAATAGCAGAAACAATAAATAGAATAATTTTACATGGATATGACAGCGGAATCACAACATGTAATAACATCAGAATAGCACAGAGTAGGATATAACTTAGAAAATAAAGGGAAGTGATCAGTCATCATCGCCAGAGGCGGAATACATACATGCAGTGAGACGTAGTAATGGTATCAGTCTACATCGCCGAAGGCGGTACATATACATACAACAAGAAGTACGGAAAGTAAATAAGTCTGCATCGCCCGTGGCGGAATCATAATATAAGTACAGTAATGGCGGAAAATGTCAAAGTCATCTCTGTGAAGTCAGCCTCGCCATGAGCCAAAAATGCACTCTATGCAACAGTGCAGAGCCAAAAACAACCTGTCACCTGTGAACTAGGCTGCCCATGTGAAAATAAGGGCACCCGCGTTTGCAAAGTGAAACAAACAACGAGTCAATCATGGGGATTGGTATAAGGAATCTATCTAATAGTTTAAAACAACAGTAATAAGCAAATCATAGGACCACGCCACTTTCGCGGAACGGGTTTACTCCAGTGATTGCTAGTGCATTTAAAACAAAGTAAATTCTTTTAAAACAACGCAATGCTTTTTGAAAGAATGAAGCCATTATAAGACTCAGGTCCCATCACACAATGCAACGCAAGCCGGAGGATAGAGTTTTACCTTATAATAGCCAAATATGCTTGATACGTATAAAGCAAAATCATTTGATATTATTACTAGTGCATATATGTTTCAAAAACGAATAGCATCATAAATATCAATCATAGACGACATAAGTGCCCCATACCACTATGTCGCCATACTAGTTCTACAATCGAGTCCGTTATTTCGTATTGGAAATTGGGTTTCCGTCATGAGTCGAGGCAAGGGGCAAGCTCCTCAACGCTTCGAGACATTCTAGCAAACGTCTCAGGACTACGCACTCTGGGCAACCCTGGATCGGCTGGGCCGGTCCTCTCTTACGTTTGAGGATTATTAATTCCTGAACACATGTTTCCCGGTCCTTACAGACCTATAATCGAGGCGCCTTGCATTCCAACAACCACAAAGGTGAAAAGTAGATATAAATGTCAGGGCTGGTAAGTCACTGACACCACCATAGCTAGAAAGAAACGTCGTGCTCTCCCAGCGGTCCGTATCCCGTTTTTAACTCATACCGAGGTGTGAGGCTCGCGAATCCACGCTATACACAAAGCCAGGCCACGTAGACCTTGCTTTGATCATCATCCACAAGACTTTGCTTTGCATCAAAAGCCTTGATCACAGCATCTTGGCATGCCACATAGGCAATCCACTCCATACGATTGATTTCTATCGATATATATCCTCTGAGCTCGTACGTCTTAGAGAAGGGCGTTAAGCAAAAGAATAAATTCTCCGCCGCCATACAGATATATATTTAACAGAGATCAATCAGTATAGAACAAAATCCAATGTCTGACACACAGTTCATTTACAAGTCCGTTCTGGGTCTGAACGAAACCGGAGGCGTCAAATTCCTCGTATATCCGTACAATCAACACATACGTTCAGATGGCTACTGCTTCCGTCCCCTTCCGGTAGCTACTCCGGTCAGGAACTTCAGCGGCGCCCATCCAACCGATACGAAGATCATCAGTCTTGAATCGTCTTTGCATTTTCCAATTCGAATCGCTCGATAAATTATTTGAAATGAGCGTTAGCTCGGCCTTTTCAAATAATTCACATCATTAGAATTTAAATCGATCCTTTCCATGGTTATATTATTCGACGTCCATCTTTCAGTTCTTTAGTGTTATTTTCGTGTCAAGCACATACAACCATCAAATATCAAACAATTCAAGCTCAATTGGTCTATTTGCAATCTATGTTGCTTATAATATTTTATAATGATTTTTCGCCATTTTTATTTATTTAAAAATGACCATATTTAATTAAACGACGTTTCAGGTCGTGCCATGGCACTGGCGCTGTTTTTCCCCTATTTTTTATTACACATATCAGAAAATCTAACCGTTGGATTTCTACAAAGTCTATATCAGTGGGATGATATTCCCAAAGCAAACCCAACGGTTCCAGTTTCGTGAGAATCTGACAGGCGGATCTTCCACACTAGTCATTTGAAGTTACGGTTTCAAAATTCGAACTGCAACGTCGTTATTCGATTTAATTTAATTATATTTATATTTATATATAAATATAAACGATTCCGGCGCTGTTTTTCTTCAGATTTGAATTAGACATTCCGGACAATCCAACCGTTGGATTTTTACAAGGTTGGTGCCGTTGGGAAGATATTTCCAAGGCGAACCCAGCGGTTGCGGTTTCGGGAAAATCCGATGGTCGGATTCCTCGTACTAATCGTTTCAAATTACGATTCCGAAACACGAACAGCACGGCTTCGATTCCTTTTAATTATATATATATATATATATATATAGTTCATTCTATAATTCCAACTATAGTCCATTCTATATTTTCAACTTCGTTTTTACTTCAAATATTTCACTAACGCCTTAATATTTCAAAAAAATTCTCCATAACCTCCTTTGTACGGGGAGGGGTTTGGAAATTTATTGGGCCGTGTTAGGCACCCAATAAATCCTAAAAAGCATCCACATATTTATAGTGATATATTCTGGTGTTTACGGGGGAGCATGTATAGATAATCACTCCAGAGAATAAATTCTCGTCACCCCGTTTCCGTGTGGAAATAAATAGTCCATGTGCCGTATCTAATAACTAGAGCGACGTGATTATTGTCAACTCCAGACCCGTGTGGGGTTTTTATTAATCTGGCGATTTATCGTTATATTTTATATAGTCCATAACAGTCATCAGTTCAACCTGTAGTATATAGTCATCACCATACAAGCCTCTTGCTCGTATGGTAAATCTTCCACCTCGTCACATAAGCTCCACTTGCTTATATGGAATATGATGAAGTATGCCTATCGTCAAGAAGTATGCCATGTAGTGTAGTTCAAAATTAATTGTTACTATCCTATGGTGACGTTTATTATTTCACACAGAATAACCAGCACTCCGCATCCAATGGCATTCACAGGAGTTGATATATAAATAAAATTTCGCAACCAACTCATCAAGGTTTACCTATTTGTCGGGCACGCAAATAATTTCTTTACTCTACAGCTAATCCATTTTTTCCTGTTCAACACATGTATATATATGCAGAACAAAGCTAATAATAATATTTCTAGCAAACTATTATTTATTCCAACACGTGTGTATTTTTATCAAAGCGTATACATGATTAAAGAAATATTTTTATCATCAAAAATATTTATTCAACACGTGAATGTTTTTAACACTTCATATTCACAATAAAGATGTAGTTTTTATTGTCGCTTCATTTTATTTTAAAATACGATAACATTAAACACATGAATTTCAACTCGACGAACGAATTTCGATTCAACACATGAATATTCTCTATAGTTTGTATATATATAAAAATATGATTTTTATCGCTAAAGCTATTTGTTTAAATTCAAATAATATTCAACACATGAATTTCAACTCAATGAATGAATTGCAACTCAACACATGAATATTCGCTATAGTTTGTATATATATAAAAATGTGATTTTTATCGCTAAAGCTATTTGTTTAGATTCAAATAATATTCAACACATGAATTTCAACTCAACGAATGAATTGCAACTCAACACATGAATATTCGCTATAGTTTGTATATATATAAAAATGTGATTTTTATCGCTAAAGCTATTTGTTTAGATTCAAATAATATTCAACACATGAATTTCAACTCAACGAATGAATTGCAACCCAACACATGAATATTCGCTATAATTTGAATATATATAAAAATGTGATTTTTATCGCTAAAGCTATTTGTTTAGATTCAAATAATATTCAACACATGAATTTCAACTCAACGAATGAATTGCAACTCAACACATGAATATTCGCACTAGTTTGTATATATTTAAAAATGTGATTTTTATCGCTAAAGCTATTTGTTTAGATTCAAATAATATTCAACACATGAATTTCAATTCAACGAATGAATTGCAACTCAACACATGAATATTCGCTATAGTTTGTATATATTTAAAAATGTGATTTTTATCGCTAAAGCTATTTGTTTAGATTCAAATAATATTCAACACATGAATTTCAGCTCAACGAATGAATTGCAACTCAACACATGAATATTCGCTATATATGTAATTTATTTCAACGAATGAAAATTATTCTAACACATGTATATTTCAGAAAATTTCGGCAGCATAACGGCAGGGTAGTTAAAACCGGGACCGTCCCTAGTATGGCTCCTCGCTCTACCTTAAAACCTCGTGGTTTTTGACAATGGGGATCATGCATCTAGTTCGCACGCAGGCGGCATGTTTTATTTTCAATTCCACAATCCTATTCTATTTTGTTTCAACCACAAGAGGGTCAACCACAAAGGTATTTTTCAACCACAAAGGTATTTTTCAACCACAATATCAACCATAAACAATTATTTCCCACCATTCGTCGTACCATATAATATCACGTCAATCACAAGCAATAATTATCGTCCATGGTCTGTGGACGAGGGGAGTGTATATATATATATATATATATATATATATTATATTATAATTCACTTGCATTTCATCACAATTCAAAGCATATATGTTTCATTCAACGCTTGTATAATTTATACATCGCTAATATAACTTATACAACACATGTACATGAGGTATACAATGCGGATATAATTTACACTTCGCTTATATAATTTATACAACGCGATTTCATCCACACAATTGGTTTAGATTCCTCACATTGGTTTCTGTAGTGCTAAAAATCCTGGGAAGATCAGAAAAATCCGCGGCTTCTTCTAAAATGTGGAGAGCCTCCTTGCGGTCACGGTGTCTCCTGTTTCATCGAATTTCATTAACGAACGAAAAAGATATTATTTTTCAAAGTTTTGCAACGCTTTATAGTGTTATTTTCAATTCTAAATAATAAAGGTCGTACCTTTATTTTTGCTTCGAAACTAGGTTTGGGATTTTTGCAAAATCCGTGAAGTATGGGGATGATCGGCGGTGCTGACATGGAAGGGGGCGGCGAGGGCTTCACGGCGCTGGTGGTTTGAGGGGGTGTGATGGCGAATCGAGGCGGCGGCGGCACTGGGAAGTCGACGACTTCCTCGACGTCGTTCAGGTGAAGAAGCTGACGATAGGGGGCAGCGTTTGGTCGGATGTGGAGAGGAGGCGAAGGGCTGTCGACTGGTGGTGGTGGCGCGGCCTAGCTTCGCCTGTGGCGGTCGGAAAAGGGAGGAGAAGCGTGGAGCAACGAGGATCGTCCAAATCGTCTCTGGCGGCTAGGGTTTTGGGATATTTTTGTTTTATAAAGGAAAAATCCTATTGGTCGAAGCTTTATAGGAAAATTTAAATAGTGTTTTCATAAACAGACTCGAAATCAAACCCAACGACTGTTGCCCCTAGCTAATTATCCCCATTCCCGACACAATGGGATATGTTTCGTTGGCCAATTCGACTGTTACAGTCAGTTATTTTTCAAATTAAAATATAAAACATTCGATATTTAATTTGAACGTACATTTCAATTTGCAAGGGCCACAAACTGAATCGAAAAATTCCAGAAAAATAAATCTAGCTTTGTTTTGACGATACGGTCCTAACAAAACCAGTTTCGTCGAATTCTGAGCTCGTTTGAAAAACGGCCATTTTTAGGTCGACCCATTTTAACAAAATTTGACCAATCACATTTTCTTTTGCCCCGCTCACATACTAGCTTCAAAAATTATGAAATTTGAAACTTAGCAATTATTTGACATCCGGGACCCAACAAAAGTGGTTTCGTCGAATTCCGAGGTCGTATGCAAAATATCAATTTTCAAGGGCTATATATGCTATATAGCGACCTTCCTGGAAATTCATTTGGCCATAACTTTTGATTCCCTCTATGAAACTTCGATTTTTCAGATTGGTTAGAAAGGTATTCATAAACAGATTTAATTATTTTCAGTTTCGCTAAAATCCGTTATATTTTCCACCCGGTACAGTCAGACAAAGTTTGTATTCAAAATTTCAAACTGCAATACCATACCCAATTCTATATTTTATTGAAATAGGCTATTTCAACTATTCTAATTCTTTGGTAATAACCTAATTTTAAAATTTTAAATTGGTTCACATTTTCCGGGTTATTACAATCTCCCCCACTTAAAACTTTTCGTCCTCGAAAGGGAAATAACAGCTAAGTAGGAAACAAAATGTAAAGGTAAAGTATTGTAAAGGTACCTTGCACCGGAGTTAGTCAGAGATGTCAACTCTGCATTTGGGATAGGCTTGTTTAATTCTTTCCTCAGTCTCCTAAGTACAATCTCTAGGATCACTACTCCACTGCACTTTAACTAAATGAATCTTTTTGCTCCTTAGCTCTCTAGTTTCTTTGCCAACTATCTTTAATGGCTCTCTTCTGAGTGCTAATTCTGGAGTTATGTCAATATCCTGTTGCGCTGCTTCTTACACAACAAGATCTGGATCATGAACAAGTTTTCTGAGTTAAGACATGTGGAACACATCATGTACACCAGGCAACCAATCAGGTAATGAAACCCTATATGCAAGAGTTCTAATCCGTTCAAGTATAGGAAAGGGACCAATAAATCTCGGTGCCAATTTCCCAGTCTTGCCAAATCTGATTACTCCCCGCATTGGAGAAACTCTTAAATAAACATAATCGCCAACGGCAAATGATAAATCTCTTCTTCTCGCATCAGCATAACTTTTCTGTCGGCTCTGTGCGGTTTTCAATCGCTTCTTAATGAAATCTACTTTATCCGATGCTTCTCGAATCATATCGGGCCCTTACACAAGTCTGTTGCTAGGTTCTACCCAACATGTAGGAGATCTGCACGGTCTACCGTATAATGCTTCAAATGGGGACATTCCCAGACTTGCTTGATAGCTATTGTTATAAGAGAATTCGGCTAAATGTAAGTGATCTTCCCATGAGCCTCCAAAATCAATCACGCAAGCCCGCAATAAATCTTCTAAAATTCTATTCACCCACTCAGTTTGGCCATCTGTCTGAGGGTGATAAGCGGTGCTTAGATTCAATTTGGATCCCAGTTCTATCTGGAATGCTTCCCAGAATTTGCTAGTAAACAGAGGATCTCTATCACTGACTATATTGAGCGGCACTCCATGTAGTTTAACTATTTCTTTGAAGTAAATTTGTGCTAAACTTTGAGCCGTTCTGTTGGATCGGACAGGTATGAAATGGGCAGTCTTCATGAAGCGATCTACGATTACCCATATACTGTCGTTTCCCTTTTTAGTTCGAGGCAAGCCATCGATGAAGTCCATCGAAATTTGCTCCCACTTCCATCCTGGAATTTCTAATGGTTGTAATAGTCTAGCTAATTTCTGCTGATCGCTCTTGACTAGCTGACAAGTGGGGCATCTGCTAACATATAATGAGATATCTCTTTTCATCGCCTTCCACCAGAATGTGCGCTTGATATCGTTATACATTTTGCTCACACCGGGATGGATACTTAATTTGGACTTGTGGCATTCATCAAGCACTTCTCTTTTTAGCTCGGAGATGTCGGGAACACAAATTCTTCCTTTTAATCACAAAATTCCCTCACTATCCACTTGGAAGCTGGAGTCTATGCCTTCATTGATCCTTTTGATCATCACTTTTACAAAATTATCCTCTTTTTGAAGGGTCGAGATCCTGTCAATTAAAGAAGACGTAATGATAAAACTGGCAATGATTTCATTCTTTCTGCTTAGCGCATCTGCTGCAACATTGGCTTTCCCTGGAGTGTATAGGATTTCAAAATCGTATGCTGCAAGGAATTCTAACCAACGCTGTTGTCTCAAATTTAGATCTTTCTGAGTGAATAGATATTTCCAGGATTGATGATCAGTAAATAGTTCGAACTTCTCGCCCAGTAAATAATGCCTCCAGATTCTTAAAGCAAACACGATAGCTAATAACTCAAGATCATGAGTTGCATAGTTTCTTTCATGCGGCTTCAGCTGACGGCTAGCATAAGCGACCACTTGGCCTTATTGCGTTAATACTGCGCCTAGCCCTCTAATAGAAGCGTCTGTCCATACAGTCAAGTCTTGGTTGCCTTCTATAATTGTCAATACTGGAGCAGTTGTCAACTTCAGTTTCAGCTCCTGGAAAGCTACTTCACATTCGGGAGTCCATTTGAATTTCTCATGCTTCTTGGTAAGCTTTGTCAATACACCAGATATATTTGAAAAATCCTGAACGAATTTCCGATAGTAACTAGCCAATCCAATGAAACTTCGAACTTCTGTGGGGGTAGTAGGTTGTTTCCAGTTCTGAATCGCTGTAATTTTGCTTGGATCAACAGCAATTCCTTGTTTCAATTTTAACTTGTGAACCATGTTACCAGAAATGAAGCTACGTGATGCACCAGTATCAAAAAGTACAGAAACAGGAATATTTTTAATGGTAAGGGTACCTCCTAAGACGTCGGGTTTACCTGATCCATCGGTGGTAGCTGGCGGGGTCTCCCCGTCATACACATGAGCCACTTGTGCATTCTGCTTCAGAGGACAATTCCTGCTATAGTGCCCCTGCTTATGCCAGTTGTGGCATTCGGCTGAGTCGGGATTTGCCTTTGGCTTCCTCGGGGCTTTGCACACATTAGAAAAATGACCTGGCTTCCCGCAGTTGTAGCAATTTCCTTTGGGGATCTTTCCAGGTTTCTGAGTAGCGGCCACTGTAATGCTAGACTCGGGCTGATCTACTGAAGCCTTGCGCTTATTTCCAGCTTGGCTTTTGGCGCGGTTTTGGCTAGTGTGCCTTTCATCCATATCTTCATAATTGCAAGCCATTTCTACCAATTCTGAGAAGGAGAGTTTGATGTTGCTCATAGCTCTGTCATGGTACTTGCGCTTCAGCCCAAATATGAATCTCTTGTTCTTTGCTTTATTAGTCATAATAAGCTCTGGAGCATAGCGCGACAACTGGGTGAATTTATTGAGGTAATCCTGGATAGAGAGATCTCCTTGCTGGAGATTAGCAAACTGCTCTCGCATCCTCTCTAGAACATGTTCAGGTACAAACTTCTCGTTGAACATAGTTTTGAATTGCTCCCAGGTCCTGACAGTAACTGCTGCATCTTCTGAGGTGATGGCATCCCACCACAGCTCTGTTTCCTCCTATAGGAGCCAAATACCTAGTCGTGCTTTGTTGTTAGTCCCCAATTCCATCGCTTCAAAGATCTTTTCACAGGTCTTCAACCAAGCAATAGCCTCTGTTACTGTACCAGTGCCAGAAAAAGGTTTTCCCCCAAGGTTCCTATACCTCTTCGCTACTCTGTCTAGCTCGAAGTCCTGGGGTGCTGGTGGCTGAACAATAGGGCCTTCCACAACTACAGGGATATTCCCCCGTCCTCCTGCTGCTCCGGCTCGGCCTCCATAGCCTCCTCTAGCTGCTGCTGCTCGCGTAGCCATCTAAGGGTACTGTATAAGCAAGAAAAGAGTCAAGCTCACAGATTTGATAATTTTCATATTTGATAAAGCAGGGGAACATAAGGAAAAGGAAATGATGTACTGATCAAATTTGTTTTGCTAATCTTCTTAGCTCATTCTTGGACATTGCTAATCCTATCTCTAATGAGCTACTCGCATTAGAACACTACTGATTCTATTCTGACGAGGTGTTTAATGTGTTAGATTCCGGAGCTAAGATTAACCAAAGCTCGGATATCAACTGTGACGATCCCAAAATCCGAGGGGCGGTATTAAGGATAATCATTGGAATATAACACATTAATCATCATAGCAGAGTACAGATAATAGCAGAAACAATAAATAGAATAATTTTACATGGATATGACAGCGGAATCACAACATGTAATAACATCAGAATAGCACAACATAGGATATAACTTAGAAAATAAAGGGAAGTGATCAGTCATCATCTCCAGAGGCGGAATACATACATGCAGTGAGACATAATAACGGTATCAGTCTACATCGCCGAAGGCGGTACATATACATACAATAAGAATTACGGAAAGTAAACTAGTCTGCATCGCCCGTGGCGGAATCATAATATAAGTACAGTAATGGCGGAAAATGTCAAAGTCATCTCAGTGAAGTCAGCCTCGCCATGACCCAAAAATGCACTCTATGCAACAGTGCAGAGCCAAAAACAACCTATCACCTGTGAACTAGGCTGCCCGTGTGAAAATAAGGGCACCCGCGTTTGCAAAGTGAATCAAACAACGAGTCAGTCATGGGGACTGGTATAAGGAATCTATCTAATAGTTTAAAACAACAGTAATAAGCAAATCATAGGACCATGCCACTTTCGCGGAACGGGTTTACTCCAGTGATTGCTAGTGCATTTAAAACAAAGCAAAATCTTTTAAAACAACGCAATGCTTTTTGAAAGAATGAAGCCATTATAAGACTCAGGTCCCATCATACAATGCAACGCAAGCCGGAGGATAGAGTTTTACCTTATAATAGCCAAATATGTTTGATACGTATAAAGCAAAATCATTTGATATTATTACTAGTGCGTATATGTTTCAAAAACGAATAGCATCATAAATATCAATCATAGACAGCATAAGTGCCCCATACCACTATGTCGCCATACTAGTTCTACAATCGAGTCCGTTATTTCGTATTGGAAATTGGATTTCCGTCATGAGTCGAGGCAAGGGGCAAGCTCCTCAACGCTTCGAGACATTCAAGAAAACGTCTCAGGACTACGCACTCTAGGCAACCCTGGATCGGCTGGGCCGGTCCTCTCTTACGTTTGAGGATTATTTATTCCTGAACACACATTTCCCGGTCCTTACAGACCTATAATCGAGGTGCCTCGCATTCCAACAACCACAAAGGTGAAAAGTAGATATAAATGTCAGGGCTGGTAAGTCACTGACAGCACCATAGCTAGAAAGAAACGTCGTGCTCTCCCAGCGGTCCGTATCCCGTTTTTAACTCATACCGAGGTGTGAGGCTCGCAAATCCATGCTATACACAAAGCCAGGCCACGTAGAACTTGCTTTGATCATCATCCACAAGACTTTGCTTTGCAACAAAAGCCTTGATCATAGCATCTTCGCATGCCACATAGGCAATCCACTCCATACGATTGATTTCTATCGATATATATCCTCTGAGCTCGTACGTCTCAGAGAAGGGCATTAAGCAAAAGAATAAATTCTCCGCCGCCATGCAGATATATATTTAACAGAGATCAATCAGTATAGAACAAAATCCAGTGTCAGACACACAGTCCATTTACAAGTCCGTTCTGGGTCTGAACGAAACCGGAGGCGTCGAATTCCTCGTATATCCGTACAATCAACACATACGTTCAGACGGCTACTGCTTCCGTCCACTTCCGGTAGCTACTCCAGTCAGGAACTTCAGCGGCGCCAATCCAACCGGTACGAAGATCGTCGGTCTTGAATCGTCTTTGCATTTTCCAATTCGAATCGCTCGATAAATTATTTGAAATGAGGGTTAGCTCGGCCTTTTCAAATAATTCACGTCATTAGAATTTAAATCGATCCTTTCCATGGTTATATTATTCGACATCCATCTTTCAGTTCTTTAGTGTTATTTTCGTGTCAAGCACATACAACCATCAAATATCAAACAATTCAAGCCCAATTGGTCTATTTGCAATCTATGTTGCTTATAATATTTTATAACGATTTTTCGCCATTTTTATTTATTTAAAAATGGCCATATTGAATTAAACGACGTTTCAGGTCGTGCCGTGGCATTGGCGCTGTTTTTCCCCTAATTTGTTTTACACATATCAGAAAATCTAACCATTGGACTTCTACAAAGTCTATATCAGTGGGAAGATATTCCCAAAGCGAACCCAACGGTTCCAATTTCGTGAGAATCCGACGGTCGGATCTTCCACACTAGTCGTTTGAAGTTACGGTTTCAAAATTCGAACTGCAGCATCGTTATTCGATTTAATTTAATTATATTTATATATAAATATAAACGATTCCGGCGCTGTTTTTCTTCAGATTTGAATTAAACATTCCGGACAATCTAACCGTTGGATTTTTACAAGGTTGGTGCCGTTGGGAAGATATTTCCAAGGCGAACCCAGCGGTTGCGGTTTCGGGAAAATCCGATGGTCGGATTCCTCGTATTAATCGTTTCAAATTACGATTCTGAAACACGAACTGCATGGCTTCAATTCCTTTTAATTATATTTTTTTTTATATATAAATATAGTTCATTCTATAATTCTAACTATAGTCCATTCTATATTTTCAACTTCGTTTTTACTTCAAATATTTCACTAACGCCTTAATATTTCAAAAAAAAATCGCCATAACCTCCTTTGTACGGGGAGGGGTTTGGAAATTTATTGGGCCGTGTTAGGTACCCAATAAATCCTAAAAAGCATCCACATATTTATAGTGATATATTCTGGTGTTTACGGGGGAGCATGTATAGATAATCACTCCAGAGAATAAATTCTCGTCACCCCGTTTCCGTATGGAAATAAATAGTCCATGTGCCGTATCTAATAACTAGAGCGACGTGATTATTGTCAACTCCAGACCCGTGTGGGATTTTTAGTAATCTGGCGATTTATCGTTATATTTTATATAGTCCATAACAGTCATCAGTTCAACCTGTAGTATATAGTCATCACCATACAAGCCTCTCGCTCGTATGGTAAATCTTCCACCTTGTCACACAAGCTCCACTTGCTTATGTGGAATATGATGAAGTATGCCTATCGTCAAGAAGTATGCCATGTAGTGTAGTTCAAAATTAATTGTTACTATCCTATGGTGACGTTTATTATTTCACACAGAATAACCAGCACTCCACTTCCAATGGCATTCACAGGAGTTGATATATAAATAAAATTGCGCACCCAACTCATCAAGGTTTACCTACTTGTCGGCACGCAAATAATTTCTTTACTCTACAGCTAATCCATTTTTTCCTGTTCAACACATGTATATATATGCAGAACAAAGCTAATAATAATATTTCTAGCAAACTATTATTTATTCCAACACATGTGTATTTTTATCAAAGCGTATACATGATAAAAGAAATATTTTTATCATCAAAAATATTTATTCAACACGTGAATGTTTTTAACACTTCATATTCACAATAAAGATGTAGTTTTTATTGTCACTTCATTTTATTTTAAAATACGATAACATTCAACACATGAATTTCAACTCAATGAACGAATTTCGATTCAACACATGAATATTCTCTATAGTTTG
The DNA here is from genome assembly GCA_030737875.1 of Allium sativum. Classification (NCBI taxonomy): domain Eukaryota; kingdom Viridiplantae; phylum Streptophyta; class Magnoliopsida; order Asparagales; family Amaryllidaceae; genus Allium; species Allium sativum. The sequence goes on from CM060926.1 coordinate 332,511,001, forward strand.
TATATATATAAAAATATGATTTTTATCGCTAAAGCTATTTGTTTAAATTCAAATAATATTCAACACATGAATTTCAACTCAACGAATGAATTGCAACTCAGCACATGAATATTCGCTATAGTTTGTATATATATAAAAATGTGATTTTTATCGCTAAATCTATTTGTTTAGATTCAAATAATATTCAACACATGAATTTCAACTCAACGAATGAATTGCAACTCAACACATGAATATTCGCTATAGTTTGTATATATATAAAAATGTTATTTTTATCGCTAAAGCTATTTGTTTAGATTCAAATAATATTCAACACATGAATTTCAACTCAACGAATGAATTGCAACCCAACACATGAATATTCGCTATAGTTTGTATATATATAAAAATGTGATTTTTATCGCTAAAGCTATTGGTTTAGATTCAAATAATATTCAACACATGAATTTCAACTCAACGATTGAATTGCAACTCAACACATGAATATTCGCTATAGTTTGTATATATATAAAAATGTGATTTTTATCGCTAAAGCTATTTGTTTAGATTCAAATAATATTCAACACATGAATTTCAACTCAACGAATGAATTGCAACTCAACACATGAATATTCGCTATAGTTTGTATATATATAAAAATGTGATTTTTATCGCTAAAGCTATTTGTTTAGATTCAAATAATATTCAACACATGAATTTCAACTCAACGAATGAATTGCAACTCAACACATGTATATTCGCTATAGTTTGTATATATATAAAAATGTGATTTTTATCGCTAAAGCTATTTGTTTAGATTCAAATAATATTCAACACATGTATTTCAACTCAACGAATGAATTGCAACTCAACACATGAATATTCGCTATATATGTAATTTATTTCAACGAATGAAAATTATTCTAACACATGTATATTTCAGAAAATTTCTGCAGCATAACGGCAGGGTAGTTAAAACCGGGACCGTCCCTAGTACGGCTCCTCGCTCTACCTTAAAACCTCGCGGTTTTTGACAATGGGGATCATGCATCTAGTTCGCACGCAGGCGGCATGTTTTATTTTCAATTCCACAATCCTATTCTATTTTGTTTCAACCACAAGAGGGTATTTTTCAACCACAAAGGTATTTTTCAACCACAAAGGTATTTTTCAACCACAATATCAACCATAAACAATTATTTCCCACCATTCGTCATACCATATAATATCACGTCAATCACAAGCAATAATTATCGTCCATGGTCTGTGGACGAGGGGAGTATAAATATATATATATATATATATATTATAATTCACTTGCATTTCATCACAATTCAAAGCATATATGTTTCATTCAACGCTTGTATAATTTATACATCGCTAATATAACTTATACAACACATGTACATGAGGTATACAATGCGTATATAATTTACACTTCGCTTATATAATTTATACAACGCGATTTCATCCACACAATTGGTTTAGATTCCTCACATTGGTTTCTGCAGTGCTTAAAATCCTGGGAAGATCAGAAAAATCCACGACTTCTTCTAGAATGTAGAGAGCCTCCTTGCGGTCACGGTGTCTCCTGTTTCATCGAATTTCGTTAACGAACGAAAAAGATATTATTTTTCAAAGTTTTGCAACGCTTTATAGTGTTATTTTCAATTCTGAATAATAAAGGCCGTACCTTTATTTTTGCTTCGAAACTAGGTTTGGGATTTTTGCAAAATCCGTGAAGTATGGGGATGATCGGCGGTGCTGACGTGGAAGGGGGCGGCGAGGGCTTCACGGCGCTGGTGGTTTGAGGGGGTGCGATGGCGAATCGAGGCGGCGGCAGCGCTGGGAAGTCGATGACTTCCTCGACGTTGTTCAGGCGAAGGAGCTGACGATAGGGGGCGGCGTTTGGTCGGATGTGGAGAGGAGGCGAAGGGCTGTCGACTGGTGGTGGTGACGCGGCCTAGCGTCGCCCGTGGTGGTCGGAAAAGGGAGGGGAAGCGTGGAGCAACGAGGATCGTCCAAATCGTCTCTGGCGGCTAGGGTTTTGGGATATTTAATTTTTTTTATAAAGGAAAAATTCTATTGGTCGAAGCTTTATAGGAAAATTTAAATAGTGTTTTCACAAACGGACTCGAAATCAAACCCAACGACTGTCGCCCCTAGCTAATTACCCCCATTCTGGACACAATGGGATAAGTTTTGTTGGCCAATTCGACTGTTACAGTCAGTTATTTTCCAAATTAAAATATAAAACATTCGATATTTAATTTGAACGTACATTTCAATTTGCCAGGGCCACAAACTGAATCGAAAAATTCCAGAAAAATAAATCTAGCTTTGTTTTGACGATACGGTCCTAAAAAAACCAGTTTCGTCGAATTCTGAGCTCGTTTGGAAAACGGCCATTTTTAGGTCGACCCATTTTAACAAAATTTGACCAATCACATTTTCTTTTGCCCCGCTCACATACTAGCTTCAAAAATTATGAAATTTGAAACTTAGCAATTATTTGACATCCCGGACCCAAAAAAAGTGGTTTCGTCGAATTCCGAGGTCGTATGCAAAATATCAATTTTCAAGGGCTATATATGCTATATAGCGACCTTCCTGAAAATTCATTTAGCCATAAATTTTGATTCCCGCTATGAAACTTCGATTTTTCAGATTCGTTAGAAAGGATTCATAAACAGATTTAAATATTTTCAGTTTCGCTAAAATCCGTTATATTTTCCACTCGGTACAGTCAGACAAATTTTGTATTCAAAATTTCAAACTACAATACCATACCCAATTCTATATTTTATTGAAATAGGCTATTTCAACTATTCAAATTCTTTGGTAATAACCTAATTTAAAAATTTTAAATTGGTTCACATTTTCCGGGTTATTACACAAAGTGTAAGAATATTTGAATAAAAGAATATTCCGAATTGGAATGAGGCGTATGTTGTGTTTGTGTAACACATGTTTATTATCTACGCGAGTTATTCAGAAAGACCGGGTTTATCCCATTCTGAATAACTGATTCGACGTGGTGTCGAAGATGAAGATGGTGGTTGAAGACCGGAGGTCTTCACGTCATTTGGATAATTATTGATGATCTTGATTGGGCCGTACACCCAAGAGAAGAGAATCAGTTGGTGATCGTCCAGACGTACTTGGAGATCGATGGATATGCGGGGTACTAGGTGCCTCCGGTTTCGTTCAGACCCAGAACGGACTTGTAAATAGATCGCGTGTCTGACATTGGATTTTAGTCTGTGTGATTGATTTCTATTAAATATATATATCCGTTTGGTGGTGGAGAATTTATTCTCTTGCTTAACGCCCTTCTCTGAGACGTACGAGCTCAAAGGTTATATATCGATGGATATGAAACGCATGGAGTGAATTTCTTGTGTGGCATGCCAAAGTGGCTGATGATCAAGGCTTCTGTTGAAAAGCAAAGTCTTGTGGTTGATGATCAAAGCACCGCCTGCGTGGCATAGCTTTATGTAACGTGAATTCGCGAGCCTCACACCCCGGTTGTGAACCAGAAACGGGAGAGGACCTCAGGGAAGGCATGCATTTCCTTCTAGTTAGAAGTGGCGTCAGTGGTTTTACACGCCCTGACGAGTTTGACTTATGTGGTTGTTGCTGTTGCGAGGCGCCTCGGTTATATCAGTTTCGACCGATGCATTCTAGTCGGCAGACGGACCAGACTTACGCCCCAAAGGGCGGGGAAACGCAGTGTTCAGGAATTTTAATCCACATCGGTGGACCGGCCCTGACGATCCAAGGGTCACTCGAGCTCTGATCCTGAGACATGGGATAGATTGTCTCGAATCGGTGAGGACTATCTTTTGCCTCGGTTCGCAGATGAAAATCCAATTTTCAAATACGTGACTTTGCTGTTTTATTTGTAGAGCCTAGTATGGCGACATAGTGGGATGGGGCGCTTATGCCGTCTAAGATTGATACTTATGATTTGAAGTTTTTTTTATACACTATGCACTTATAATAGTATCAAATGATTTGTTTTAAACGTATCAAGCATTCATGGCTATTATAAGGTAAAAACCTTATCCTTCGGCTTGTGTTGCATTGTGTGATGGGACCTGGGTCTTATAATAGCTTCATTTTTCTTTATTTAGCATTGCGCTGTTGTTTTATGCACTAGTGTTCTTGGGAAGAAACCCGTTCCGTGTTATACGACGTGGTCCCTTGATTTACCTAACTTTGAAAATAAAGATTAATAACTGTTTTAGTTCTCACACCAATCACATGACAGACCTGGAGTTTATTTTTTAACCTAAACTCTGGGTGCCCTTATTTTGAGATGGGCAACTAGTAGTTTCAGTTTTGCAGATTTATATTCATAGGATCCTGGTTTACAGCTGGAATGATATCCGTAAAGCTTTGTATCCGTATATCTCCTTCAGTTGTGTATTGTATTATTTTCCGCTGCTATGTAATTTATTGTAATCTCTGATATTTGGTACATGTATATTATTTTTTTATACTCTGTATATTCTTGTATTCTGATGATATTGTTGTAATTAACAATGAAATGTTCTTCTGTCTGCGTTCTATTTTGTCGTGTTCTCAAGATAATCCGGGCTTTCCTTACCGGGGAAGTTACGGGTCATTAAAGCTGGTATCAGAGCTTTGGTTTACAAAGCTCAGAGTACAAGTCACATTAGGACGGAATGAAAGAATTCATCAGAAATTGGATTATTAATATCCAACGGGAATGACTTGTTAGAGATGGGATCAGTAGTATCCTAGAACGAGTGTGAAGAGTATATTTTTAAAATGAAAACAAATTTTGTTTTGAAAATTTAAATCAATTATTCATATTTGATTATTTATTTATATTGATTTGGATAATCTAGTATATAAAGATTTTGCATACACGTCTGATCCACGGGTATTCAAGATTTTAATATATTGGATAGATATAGAATCACGCTCTACTCGCCCGGAGATGGTTCTGATGATTGAAGCTTCATCATCAGAATTAGTGTTCGAGTGTCGAAGGTGTGATATTTGTATACTTCCTATTGACTGGTGTGAGAACCAAAATTAGATAAGGCTTATTTTTGTGATTTGGCATCAAAAATGTGATTTTTGACTATATATCAAAGTTATGAATATGAAATGATAACCAACTAATTGATTGATTGTTGTGTTGTTTGATTAATTAAATTTGAACCATTTAGACAAATTGATCAAATAGTGAGTTGTATTGAAAATTTATCGCATTTGCTTGCATATACATGTACTTACATGGAACAGGTCATAGCAAGGAGGCTAGAGCAGAAGAATAAAATTGTTTGGCCGACAAATAGGTACATGTTTACCATAATTTACTGTTTTGTTTGGGTGATGATGATTTTGTGAGACGATTGGCTAGCCGCTTGGCTTTTTCTTTTTCTTTTGGATTGAAGAAAGACATTGGAGTCTATATGAAATATCGCGAAGTCCCCGGTGCAGGGGAGGTTATGGCGAAATTTTTCAAAAATTTAGGGTGTTAGCCAAATTTTTGAAAAATTTGAAAAGTTCTTAGAAACTGAAAAGTTGAAGAACTTAAGCCGTAAAGAAAACACTAGAAGTTGAGTTGATTTGTGAAACAACTTTCGGCTTCGTTCCTTTTCGGGGACGAAAAGTTTTAAGTGGGGGAGATTGTAATAACCCGGAAATCTGGGCCAATTTAAAATTTTTATTTTGGCAATTTTAGCGAATTTTAATTATTTAAAATGAATTATTTTAAATAATATCGACGAGAAATTTATTTTGAATAGAATTCGAACGTATATATTATATAGATCGTCATTAGAATATAAATTTTATTTTAAATTATAAAAGGAATTGAAAATGGCGCGGTAGTTCGTTAATTCGATTTCAAATTTCAAATGAGTGTACAGGATTCAAAATAAACCGGATTTTGGTGAAAACAAAAATAATAGAATCTAATTGAGAACATCTTTCCAACGAATCCGGAAAATCAAAATTTCATAGCGGGAATTAAAAGATATGTCCAGTTGAAAATTCAGAATAGTCGCTATGGAATTCTGGCCCTTAAAAATGGAAATTTTGCAAATGATCTCGGTTTTCTACGAAACCACTTTTGTTGGATCCGTGATGTCAACTTATTGCTAGATTCCAGTTTTCGTAATTTTTCGAATCGATATGTGAGCGTGGCAAAAGAAAACGCGTTTGACTAGTTTTAGTTGATTTTAATTGACTGGAAAATGACCATTTTTCAAACGATCTCAGAATTTGACGAAACTAGTTTTGCTAGGACCGTATCGTCAAAGAAGCTAGAAAATATTTTTCGGTAATTTTTCGAGTTACTATGAGGCTCTGGTAAATTGAAATGCGCGTTCAAATTCAATATATATAATTATATTTTGATTTTGACGAAAACTGATCGAAACGATCGAATCAGCTTGCGAAACATATCCCATTATGTTCGCAATAGGGGTAATTAGCTGGGGGCAACAGTCAGTGGAATTGATCTCGAATTTGTATGAAAAGTCAACTGTAAAGGAGAATTAAATTAAATTAAATAATTAAATTATATTTGCCCTTACCCTCTCCCTCCCCCTTTTCTCTCTCCTTACCCCGTTATTCTTCAGATCTAAAAAGAAAAAAAAACCCATTCCTTCCCGTCGCTCCCTCCCTGAACGCTATCGCGCCGCCCAAGCGGGCGCCGCCGCCAAGCTTCGATCCCCATCCTTCTTCCTCCTCTCTCCTCTCTACCTCCGTTCTTCTCCAAACCCCACAACGCCGCTTCCTGAACCGATGCAACCCCTCTCTCAGCGCCACCACCGCCTGAATCCACCCCCCTCTCGTGCCGGAGCTCCTCCCCTCCGAGCGACGGCAGCTCCACTGGCCCAACCACGCACCCCCTCTCCTTCGAATGCGATGTAAGTTTTCAATTTTGAATTTTATTTATTTCTTTCGATTTAAAAACTGACTGTATAGGTAGAGATTTAAAAGTATAATTTTTAAATGATAGAATTACGATTTTTAAGTAATCAAAATACAAATTTTATATTTGTAGAGGGTTCAAAATATGATTTTTATATAGGTATGATAATAAAAATATGATTTTTATTCATGTAGAGTAATAAAAATATAATCTTTATTAGGAGAAGAGCAATTTAAAAATATAATTTTTATAACGAAGTGAAGATAAAATTTTGATTTTTATATATACGAAGTGAAATTAAAATTTTGATTTTTATATATAGGAAGTGAAAGTAAAAATTCGATTTTTATATATTGAATAGAGAAGTAAAAATTCGATTTTTATATATTGAATAGCAAAGTAAAAATTCGATTTTTATATATGTAGTGAATACGGATGATGAAGGTGATGAAAGAAGAAACGGCGGAGATTTTCTACATAAGAAGAGTCGTGGCGTTTGGAGTAGCTAGTCGGTGAGAACTTCTCACCTTTAATTTTCTTTTTCTAGTTAAAATATATACTAGGATGCAGACGGTGTTTAGTAGCACCCGACACCCGTCGTCCACACACCATGGACGGCTTATATGCTTGTTTGTTTGATTTTGATGTGTAGCTGATAGTGTGCTATGATGTGAGATGAAATAAAATATTTTATAGTTAAAAATAGAAATTTAACGTGTGTTTAAAATGAAATAAATATAAACAAATCGAACGATTTGTTTATATACACACATTTGACTGATATTGATTGGGACGATATATTTTACACATCACCCAACTGCACAAATAAAATCTGTGTTTGATTGTTTGAAAGCCCACACGGGTATTGGGGTGATATATGACATACACTAATCCCAACAATTAGTTGTATGTCGATCGATTGATTGACAGACTGTTATAAGCATTGAATATTTATATTTGATGCTTATACAGTGTAGAATACACTTTGGATGATGGTTGATTATTTGTCATTGTGGATATATACATGCGTTGTATGGAAATCCATAGAAATAAAATCTATGGTAGTTGATTGGGCCTCATTCCAGTTTTGAATAGAAATATTTGAAAAACAAATATTTGAAATAGAATATTTGAAATAGAAATATTTGAAATAGAAATATTTGAAAAAGAAATTTTTGAAATAGAAATTTTTGAAATAGAATATTTGAAATAGAATATTTGAAAATAGAAATATATGAAGCCGAGTTGATTAGATTGACGCCATTTTGACGTGAACGATATTTATATCGATTTTATTCATTATTCAATGAATATTGAAAGTTATTTTGAAATTCGAATTATACTGAAAAGAATTGAAATTCGAATTATATTGAAAAGAATTGAAATTTGAATTATATCGAAAAGAATTAAAATTCGAATAAAATTGAAAAGAATATAAATTCGAATTAAACTGAAAAGAATTGAAATTCGAATTAAACTGAATAGAATTGAAATTCGAATTAGATTGAAATAGAACTGAAATCGTTTTGAATTGAGTTTAAAACGTATTGAAATTGAACTGAAAGTCGATTTGAATTGAAATCAATTTGAAATGAATTTGTAAGGGAAAATTCAATTTTGATTTGAATTCGAAAAAGAAGTTGAGATCATTTTGAAAACGAATTTGAAACGATTTATAAAATACGTTTTAAAAGGAAATCGACAAAGTATATATTATATATATATTATATATAATATAATGGCCTGAATAGAACGCGCCGTGCCGCGGTAGTTCGCGAATTTCAACCATTGAATTCGAATGGATATTGCGGGAGATCCGACCGTCGGATTCTCCTAAAACCAGAACCGTTGGGTTCGTATCGAAAAGAGCTTTCTAGTGAATATTGGAGATTTGAAATCTAACAGTTGGATTTGGAATTATGTCCAAATCAATATGGGAAAAGGTCATTGTAAGTGCAGTTCGATGGCCGTTGATGGAAATCGATTGTACGAGCCTTGACAAAATTATTAAAAATAGTAATAATTTGTGTAAAATCATAAGAAATGATTTGGGAAGAATTGGGATGAAAGACTCCATATTTGAAAAGATAGAAGTAGATTTTTATCGAAATGAACTAGTTTTGAACTAGAATTATAATTCTATTTATTTTTAAAATAAATAAATTGGATTTGAATTGGTTTTGAAAATAACCAGAATTTGCAATAAGTGAATTGGAATGGATTTGAATCGAAATTGTCTTCGAAATATTTTGATGTTGGATTTAGTGATGATACAGATATTGTTATGGGAATTTGAAAGATATATTTATATCATTATTTCCAATACGATATTTGTTGGTTGTAGAATTTGATATTGAATATAAGACGATATATTTTCTATTCAGAGCCTTGTATTTAATATCAAATGTGATTTGGGTTTGTCGTGAATGGTGTCTTCATTAACACTGTTCTTAAGCCCTTTTGAGAAATAGATTATATCTTTTTATTTAGATTTAATGAAGTGTACCAACTAAATGGAATTTAATTGGAGTTGAATTGGTATTGATTTTTGGATTTATCGTGAACAGTCTTTTAAATAACACTTGTTCTTTGACCCGATAATTAATGGAATGTGATTTTGGGTTTATAATGAATCATGTTTTAATGTCATTGATTCTTTAAAACAGTTAAAGATTAAAACTAAGTGGAGTTTTAATGAATCTTTAATTAGATTGAAATGATCGAGTATCCCCAGTTTTACTCCAGGCGATAGTTGAATCTTTAATTAAATTTGAACGTGAAATGGTAATTGAAATACCGATAACACCGTGGTGTTAGATGTGAAGTATCACCAGTTTTACTTCATGGGATAAATAGGTTGGGGTTGGGAAATAAAATAAATAATTACTTCGGCATGGTTCGCTAATCCCGACTAGTTTGAAGTGATATTCAAAGGAAGATTAAAAAATAAGTTTAAAGAATTTATCTTTGATAAAATTAATGAGAACCTTTCCCAAAGTGTAAGAATATTTGAATAAAAGAATATTCCGAATTGGAATGAGGCGTATGTTGTGTTTATGTAACACATGTTTATTATCTACGCGAGTTATTCAGAAAGACCGGGTTTATCCCATTCTGAATAACTGATTCGACGTGGTGTCGAAGATGAAGACGGTGGTTGAAGACCGGAGGTCTTCACGTCGTTTGGATAATTACTGATGAACTTGATTAGGCCATACACCCAAGAGGAGAGAATCGGTTGGTGATCGTCCAGACGTACTTGGAGATCGATGGATATGCGGGGTACTAGGTGCCTCCGGTTTCGTTCAGACCCAGAACGGACTTGTAAATAGATCGTGTGTCTGACATTGGATTTTAGTCTGTGTGATTGATTTCTATTAAATATATATCTGTTTGGTGGCGGAGAATTTATTCTCTTTCTTAACGCCCTTCTCTGAGACGTACGAGCTCAGAGGTTATATATCGATGGATATCAAACGCATGGAGTGAATTGCCTGTGTGGCATGCATAAGTGGCTGATGATCAAGGCTTCTGTTGAAAAGCAAAGTCTTGAGGTTGATGATCAAAGCACCGCCTACGTGGCATAGCTTTGTGTAACGTGAATTCGCGAGCCTCACACCCCGGTTGTGAACCAGAAACGGGAGAGGACCTCAGGGAGAGCATGTGTTTCCTTCTAGTTAGAAGTGGCGTCAGTGGTTTTACACACCCTGACGAGTTTGACTTATGTGGTTGTTACTGTTGCGAGGCGCCTCAGTTATATCGGTTTCGACTGATGCATTCTGGTTGGCAGACGGACCAGACTTACGCCCCAAAGGGCGGGGAAACGCAGTGTTCAGGAATTTTAATCCACATCGGTGGACCGGGCCAGACGATCCAAGGGTCACTCGAGCTCTGATCCTCAGACATGGGCTAGATTGTCTCGAATCGGTGAGGACTATCTTTTGCCTCGGTTCGCAGATGGAAATTCAATTTCCAAATATGTGACTTTGCGGTTTTATTTGTACAACCTAGTATGGAGATATAGTGGGATGGGGCGCTTATGCCGTCTATGATTGATACTTATGATTTGAAGTTTTTTTATACACTATGCACTTGTATTCTTGGGAGGAAACCCGTTCCGTGTTATACGGCGTGGTCCCTTGATTTACCTAACTTTGAAAATAAAGATTAATAACTGTTTTAGTTCTCACACCAGTCACATGACTAACCTGGAGTTTATTGTTTTAACCTAAACTCTGGGTGCCCTTATTTTGACACGGGCAGCTAGTAGTTTCAGTTTTGCAGATTTATATTCACAGGATCCTGGTTTACAGCTGGAATGATATCCGGAAAGCTTTGTATCCGTATATCTCCTTCAGTTGTGTATTGTATTATTTTCCACTGCCATGTAATTTATTGTATTCTCTGATATTTGGTAAATGTATATTATTTGTTTATACTCTGTATATTTTTGTATTCTGATGGTATTGTTGTAATTAACAATGAAATGTTCTTCCGTCTGCGTTCTATTTTGTCGTGGTCTCAAGATAATCCGGGCTTTCCTTACCGGGGAAGTTACGGGTCATTAAAATAGTATTCACAACTGAAGTGAATAATGGTTTAAAGTGAAAACATTTATAAAGGAAATTTGAATTTGGAAATATAATTTCAAACGGATATTTAAATGAGAAATAGAAATGGGAATTTGTTTTCGAAGGACAACGATAGATTTTATTCTAGTATTTATAGTTATGTCAATAAAACTCTATGTTTTGAAATATTTTAATATTATTTTAAATTAGAATTACCTTATGAGAAGGGATTTATATAAAGCAAATAAAATTGATTTGGAAATCAGGGGATGTATATTTTGCATATCCATTGAGAAAGAAAATTTGAATTGTGTAAAATAAAAGGAGAAAGTGCTGATGGAATAGTAATTTTTATAAATGAAGTTTAGGAATGAAAGAGAATATGATGTGGATTTCAAACGAATCGATAACCCGAAGTTGAGTAGTAATGATATTTGCAAATAAGAATCAAGTTAATTTGAATAAACGAGTCTAGATTCCTGTTAAGGAATGAAATTCATATTTGAAACTGAATAACAGTTGGAAGAATTTTTTTACAAATGGAAATGAATATTAAGGCCATTTGAGTTAAGGTGGAATGGTAGATAAGTTCCGAAGTTCGGAATATAAATCGAATATAGATTATTCTAGAGAGAGTTATTTACTGGAATTCGATTATATCTAATTTACGGAAGTAGTTATTTTTACTTTCCATTTTGAATCAAATCTAATTATTTATTTATTTTTTACTTATAAATTGAATTAATAAATACAAGTTATATTTTTATATACCAATTATATGTGAACAACAATTATAACGCTACCGTTATAAATCTAAACAACAATTATAATGCTACTATTATCATAAATGTTTATAAATCTACATCGATTTGAGCGCTGTCGTGATAATAAATGTTTTGTAAATCTAAACAGCGATTATAATGTTGTTGTTATAATAAATGTTTTATAAATCTACACATCGATTATAACACTGCAGTTACAATTAATGTTTGGAAACAACGATTATAACGCTGCAGTTATAACTAATGTTTGGAAACAACAATTATAACGCTACCATTATAATCAATATTTTTCCATAAAAGAAGTGGATTCTTAGATTGAATCTGAGAGTCGCGTAAGCGATGTTTTGTTTGAAGTTGTGAGCTTTGTGTAACACCCCACACCTGCTATGGTCACTCGCTAAGGGAATGCCATAACATCGGTGGAGTATTTTAAGTGAATATAGAACAGAAAAATTACAACAAGACAGATATAAGTAATACTTGAAAATTTTAAAACATCATTTCATTGCAGCGGAAAGTAAAACATGTTTGGTTACATCACAAAACCATAATAAGAGTCAAGTACAAAATATCCATCCTGATAAATAAAAGTACATAATCCCAATACATGAACTGATAGCCATAAAAGAAAGGGTAAGCTGAGCTCTACATCTATGGTCCAAGCTCCAAAAGAGAATAAAGCAGCCTGATCTAAGCCCACTCGTACCGGGCCCACTCTGATAACCTGAGGGTTGGGAAAAAAGATAAAAACAACGGGGTCAGACATAAGTCTGAGTGAGTCCTATAACCCTAACAATACAATCATTAAAGTAATTAAGGTATGATATAAACAAGGTACGGTACCTTTGGGGATAATGACTACACTAAGTAGCCAACTAAACACAGGATGTAATAAGATAACCGAAAAGATGCATTTATCCACCCAAGGATAATTACTGGATTACACCACCCCAGATCTACCCACCCAAGGGTAATTCCTACACTGCACCACACCAGTCATTCCTAACTTAAAGGTTGATCCCACCCATGGACTTATAAAATTAACTTAATAGTGCTCGCGTACCCCTAGGTGACTAAGTAGACGCCACGGGGCCCTACAATCCACTAGGTGTACACACTACTCCCCATTCGATCGGCTCCCTAACGTAGATACCCATGCTGGCCCCACCGTGGGGTGTACCATTCCCCGACGTGGCAACCTGATAAAACTAACGGTGCACGGCTTATATCTACACGATGCAACAACGTCTTATTTACCAGCCCGGGTCCACACACGCATATGAAACCCGTTGGTCATGCGTTGCCACCGCTAACCCATTTTGGCCTCTTATAGTCAAGCCCAATATGCGTGTCCCGTCACTCGACTAGAGTCGAGCCCACCAAGATACGTTTGGGATATTGATTGAAATGGGCCCCCACAAGCTACCACCTAAGCTTTTTATTTTATCTAGTGTATCCCACTTAACCCCTGTTATAATCATGCCCACCTACATGTTAAGGTTTGGTTAAGTCATCTAATCATATATCAATTGCCACTTAAGGCACCCACTAGATTTCCACATGCCACCCAAAGCACTTACTTAACCCTTTACCCATGTTTAATTACATGTTCCTCTTTGGTTAAGTATTCTAATCGTATTTTCTATTGCCACCCAAGGCAACCCACTAGATTCCTCATGCCACCCAAGGCACCCACTTAACCCCTCATGTCCCTCTACATGCTAATATGGTTAAGTGTTTCTTAATTAATTAATTAATTAAGATCATGACCTCATAAAGACCTCTCACATTAGACCGTCTTTTATGACTGCTGGATATGCCGGTTGGGTCCGGGCAGCCTTACGTCATAAAAAGGGTCTAACCTCGTGTCTTTACTTTAATCACATATTTAATTTGTGCCTAAGACCTCTCACATTGGGCTAACATTTGTAGCAACTGGTTAAGCCGGTTGGGTCCGGGCAGTTTTACGCTACAACTGAGTCCAACCTCATGTCTTAGTCGATTAATTACACCTAATTAATCACCCTCCTAATTTATATTAATTATCCCTAATTAATTAATCATGTTTTCCAGAATATGGGTAGACCTAACTCAATAGGTAAATTCCCAACTCCGTAGTATGGGTAGACCTAACTCAATAGGTAAATTCCCAACTCCATAATATGGGTAGACCTAACTCAATAGGTAAATTCCCAATTATGTCCATTTAATTTATGTCACTCTTAAGCATACCCATTCCACATCATTTTATTAACATGCATATTAACCCCATCGTTCCCCACGTAATTCGTTCTCGTAACGTGACATAATAAAAGGGAAGATTCATCACAAATGTCATGGGTTTAGCCAACATAGCATGTAACTTTATCATGGGTTCAAAAGGTGTCAACTTGCATATATGAACATACATTAAACCCAACTAGTAATTAACCCAAACTTGCATTATGCATATCATAAAAGAGACAACTTGCATATGTACTTGCACAAAAACTTGCATATGAACTTGCATCATAACTTGCATGTGAACTTGCATCATAACTTGCTTATGAACTTGCATCATAACTTGCATATGAACTTGCATCATAACTTGCATATGAACTTGCATCATAACTTGCATATGAACTTGCATCATAACTTGCATATGAACTTGCATCATAACTTGTATATGAATATGTATCATAACTTGCATATGAATATGTATCATAACTTGCATATGAACTTGCATCATAACTTGCATATGAATATGTACCATAACTTGCATATGAACTTGCATCATAACTTGCATATGAACTTGCATCATAACTTGCATATGAACTTATATCATAACTTGCATATGAATATGTATCATAACTTGCATATGAACTTGCATAACATGCCATACTTAGAGACAAACTTGCATATATTATGCATATCATAAAAAGAGACAAACTTGCATAAAACCAAACACTTAGCATGCATAAAACCAAATACTTAGCATGCATACAATCAAATACTTAGCATGCATAAAATCAAATACTTAGCATGCATAACACCAAATACATAACTTGCATAACATCAAACACTTAGCATGCATAAAACCAAACGCTTAGCATGCATAAAACCACATGCATAACTTGCATATCATGTTACATATAACGTGCATATACTCTCACATATAGTTTGCATAACATGTTACATATGCATAAATGTTCAACATAGTGTTTTGCATCATAAAACATGGCATTAAACTTGCATATAGCATAAAACTTGCAAATCACATATCATACAAACTTGCATAAACACATTTATCCACAAACATAGCCATGTCTTATCACATCCTACCATAATCAATTTAACAATTGATTATTAAAGCTATAGGAACTCACCAAAACCAAGATTAGCAAACTTATGTAGTAGAACTAGTTGCTATACAAGAGGAAGATGATGATTAGAGGTTGATTAGCTTGCAACTTTCTTCATAAACTAGTGGAGGCTCCTCTCAAGTTTGATTTTGGCGGCATGGTGGCATCATTTCTATTTTTAGTATGAATTAGGGTAGTATTAGGGTGTATTTATAGATTAGGTGAGTGTTTTAGGCCATTAGATTAACCCTAAATTAGATTAGGACCCTTAGATTTCGGCACCTTCCAGAAACCAGCCCTAAGACCAAGCCCAAACCCCAAACTGGTGCACCCAACCACAGAACTCTCTAGAAACTGTGCAGGTTTCCTGGCTCGGCACGGGCGCACTTCCCAAGTGCGCCAGTGTATTTTTGTACTGGCGCACTTCATAAGTGCGCCAGTGCATTTTTGTACTAGCGCACTTCACAAGTGCGCCAGTGCATTTCTGGCCTGTTTCTGGTTTTTTTGCCTAACTTCGTTCGTCCATATCTCTTTCATACGGTACCCGTTTTACGCAAACTCGGACTCTATTTCGCGTATTTTTCTGAGACGAACGCAATGACGCAGCCCGTTTCCCCTAATTCCCACATCTGGGATTAGTTATTCTTTAATTTGTGAATTTTAGCATTAACCGAAATTCGGGGTGTTACATTCTCCCCTCCTTAAAGGATTTCGTCCCCGAAATCTCTAAGCTAAGGAGAATGCATATCCTACCATCCAAACAACCATCTACTCAATCCATCAAACACGGGCATCCATTGTCCTTAAAACAGTTTCTAATGATGTATGACCATATGCAAAAAGTGTGTGTATATGTTCCCTATCTAATGTATGAACGTATGCAAACCATGATAGTGCCATGCATCCATTATGTATGCGAGAGAACCCTATCGACACATACAATATCTACATGAGTGCACAATCATTCACCAAAATGCATCATCCATATGATAACACAATCATTATACATCCATAAATATAGCTTCCTACACACAATTTTATGCAATATGCAATATGAAGTGATTGAGCCGATCTAGTGCCTAGAGTGTGTATACATGCATCCACGAGCAACCACTAGCAACCACTTGCATCCACATGCATCCATCAAACATAACATGTCTCAAACAAA
Organism: Allium sativum; assembly: GCA_030737875.1. Classification (NCBI taxonomy): domain Eukaryota; kingdom Viridiplantae; phylum Streptophyta; class Magnoliopsida; order Asparagales; family Amaryllidaceae; genus Allium; species Allium sativum. Next base: position 332,527,761 of record CM060926.1, read on the forward strand.
TGTTTCAACGATAGATTTACCCTATCTAAAGGTCAAAGGTACTAACGAGAGGACATACTAAAGATAAGATAAGTACTAGACAAACGATAAAGGAGAAGTTAAAAGACATACTCTCCAAAAAGAAATGGGTACAAAGAACGCATCTTCGCTTCCGTCTCCCAAGTAGCATTGCCCTCGTCTTCTCCCCATTGCACTTTAACTAGCTGAACTTCTCTGTTCCTCAACTTCCTAGTTTCTGACCCAAGGATGCGAGTAGGAGCTCGTCGAATCGTCGCATCACGCTCTACCTCTACATCTCTAAGCAAGCTCGGCTCTACGACCTCTGCGGTCTCATGTAAGCACTTCCTCAAATGTGATATATGGAATACATCATGAACACCACTAAGTCTGTCGGGCAACTCGACCCTATATGCCATCCGTCCAATCCTTTCCTTAATAGGAAACGGCCCAACAAACCTCGGTGCTAACTTCCCAACGGACCCAAAGCGAACAACATTTCTCAACGGAGATACTTTGACAAAAACCATGTCCCCAACCTCAAACTCAAGATCCGTCCTTCTCCGATCCGCATAAGATTTCTGTCTATCTTGCGCTGCCTTCATCCTTCTTCAAATCAAATCAATCTTCTCTGAAGTCTCTCTAACCATATCCGGCCCAAGCAAGATCTTATCCGTAGATTCCCACCAACATGTAGGAGATCGATAAGGCCTTCCATAAAGAGCTTCAAAAGGAGCCATGTCAATACTAGACTGAAAGCTGTTATTGTATGCGAACTCCACCAAAGGAAGATGTTCTTCCCATGTACCTCCAAAATCCAAGATACAAAGCCTCAAGAGATCTTCTAAGATACGGTTCACCCTCTCGGTCTGACCATCCGTCTGAGGATGATATGCGGTGCTCAAACACAACTGAGTCCCTACCACCTCTTGCAAACTTCTCCAAAACTCACTAGTGAAGATAGGATCTCGATCACTCATACTGCTGGATGGTACGCCATGCAATCTAACAATCTCTCTAACATAGACTAAAGCAAGCCATGGAGCGGTCCTCTTACTCTTCACGGGTATAAAATGGGCACTCTTGGTAAGTCTGTCTACCACAACCCAAATTCCCGTATTGCCCTTCCTCGATCTCGGTAACCCATCGATGAAATCCATCGAGACACTATCCCACTTCCATTGCGGAACTTCCAATGGGTGTAGCAATCCACCAGGTTTCCTTTGCTCAGCTTTCCTTTGCTAGCACACCAAGCATCTAGCCACATACTCGGCCACATCTTTCTTCATACCGGCCCAAAAAGAAAACTCGCTTCATGTCTTGGTACATCTTGTCACTACCAGGATGAATGGTCATCTTCGACCGATGTGCATCATCAAGTATAGCCTTCCTCAGACCCTCGTCTTGCGGTACACAAAGTATACCGTCTCTACGCAACCACCCCTTACCATCTAGGGTGTACCTACTCAAATGGCTGGACGACTCCCCCCCTTATGAGCTTCTCTACTAACTCAACCAACTATGGGTCGTCTCGCTGTGCCTCGCCAATCCGCCCCAAAAGAGTAGGCCTAACCTCCAAGGAGGCTAGCAAACCGGGTACAAAGTCAACGGAAGGTCTAAAGTCAATCATAGAATTAAACTCCAAGCTTCGCCATTCCACGAACAATGGACTCAAAGACAGCCTTTTTATGCTTAAGGCGTCTGCCACCACGTTACCCTTGCCAGGGGTATATGCTATCTCAAACTCATAGGATGCTAAGAATTCCATCCACCTTTGTTGTCTTAAGACAATGCGCTCAAAGAGTCTCCAACACTTCCCTAAGATGTAGGGCATGCTTTTCTCCACTTCTAGAGAAAATCAGGATATTCTCCCATGCAAAATCGTCACAACTATCCATCTCTCACGCAGACCACCCTAGTCGAACTCGACATCCCCCAAATGCAAGCCCCAAAGGCCTAAACCAATATCAGACAAACACCCAAGGGATACCTCCTTCGAATTCAGACGACCTACATGAGATGATACAAGTAAAAACGGCTAAATAATTAAGTCCTTGTCCAACTCTGGATGTCCTTGCCAGTCTCGCTCCAAAACCACCGTTTATCCCATAACGGGCTTTGCTCAACCTATTGAGCACATACGGAAACTTATTTCGCTCCTAGAAAAGACCAAGATGTCATCCACCAAGATCATCACGAACTTATTTAGGTATTCCTTGAACACCCTTCTCATCAAATCAACAAAGTATGCGGAGGCGTTCGTCTAACCAAATGGCATCGCCAGCTACTCATAAAACCATCCGGAGTCCTAAAGGCAATCTTCTCTATACTATCCTCAGCCACTCTCAACTGACGAAACCCCGTGGCTGAGTCCAACTTGCGAAAATACTGAGGCGCCAACCAACTGATCAAAGAGATCATCAATCCTCGGCAATGGGTGTCTAATCTTCTTTATGAGTTTATTTAGTTCTCTTTAGCCTACACAAAGTCTGAGGGACCCATCCGCCTTCGTAGCAAAAACTACTGGAGCACCCCACTCCGATATACTTTGTCTTATGAACCCCTTCTCAAGCAAATCGCCTACTTGCTCATGGAGTTCCCTCCTCTCACGAGGAGCCATGTGGCACACTGGCCAAGATACTGGTTTGGCATTGTCTACCAGATATATTCGGAAGTCAATCTCCCGCTCCGGAGGTAAGCCCTTCACCTCCTCAAACACATCCGAGTATTCCCGGACCACTCTAACAGATCGCAAACTCTCGACCGACGTGTCAAGCGATTCAAGATAACTTAGCATAACAGATTCCATGGGATTACAAGAGATTTCGAGAGTGTTACCCAAGCGGGTCATAAGCCTAACAACTCTCCCTTCAAAATCAAGAACGGCACCCCTACTGGATAACCAGTCCATGCCCAAACTAACCCATAGCCCGTGAAGCCCAAAAAGCATCACATCTAAACTCAACGCTAAGTATAGAAACTTTCAAACCCAAACACATCATGGAGCCCCAATTGGGTTTGAAACAACTAAGGGATCATATACCAAACTGGTGTCTAAGTGCAGTGAATCAACTAACAATGATGTGATATACGAACTCGATGCGTCAGAATTAAATAAAGTTCGAACTGTAAAATAAAGAAATCCTAATTCCAATCTAGACGGTCTATCCCCATTTGGTACCCTAGTCGTGAGGGAATACAACCATCCTCTAGGAGATTCCATACCTTGCCCATGCCCCTTTGGACAATCCTAATACGGTGTCCTATTCCTCCAAAAGGATAACTACTCGCCTTCTTCATCCCATTCTCCACTCGTAACCTCCCACCAATGAGGTTTCATCCTTCATTAACCAAACAACTATTTGAGCCTTCCACCCATCGTCTATCCAATAGATACCTACCAGTCCTCCTCCTTCTTGAACCAACTTCTAATCTGACTAACGTCTAAGTCCATTGAAGTGGTTTTCCGTTCTTATCTATCTTAGAAAGGTCATCTATACGTGGAGGGGAAACTCGAAACGAGAGAGGAAGAGATTCAAAACGGAGAATTCGAAAGATATAGATATGGCTATTGGGGATTATGCTTTTCTTTCAAAAACTTTTCTCTTAAAAGACATGTTTTTGAAAATACTCCTTTCAAAAATATTCTTAGAAAATAGTTTTTCTAAAAATTTTATCTGTTCTGGTAACCTTAAGCTCTGATACCACGTGTAACACCCCACACCCGCTATGGTCACTCGCTAAGGGAATGCCATAACATCGGTGGAGTATTTTAAGTGAATATAGAACAGAAAAATTACAACAAGACAGATATAAGTAATACTTGAAAATTTTAAAACATCATTTCATTGCAGCGGAAAGTAAAACATGTTTGGTTACATCACAAAACCATAATAAGAGTCAAGTACAAAATATCCATCCTGATAAATAAAAGTACACAATCCCAATACATGAACTGATAGCCATAAAAGAAAGGGTAAGCTGAGCTCTACATCTATGGTCCAAGCTCCAAAAGAGAATAAATCAGCCTGATCTAAGCCCACTCGTACCGGGCCCACTCTGATAACCTGAGGGTTGGGAAAAAAGATAAAAACAACGGGGTCAGACATAAGTCTGAGTGAGTCCTATAACCCTAACAATACAATCATTAAAGTAATTAGGGTATGATATAAACAAGGTACGGTACCTTTGGGGATAATGACTACACTAAGTAGCCAACTAAACACAGGATGTAATAAGATAACCGAAAAGACGCATTTATCCACCCAAGGATAATTACTGGATTACACCACCCCAGATCTACCCACCCAAGGGTAATTCCTACACTGCACCACACCAGTCATTCCTAACTTAAAGGTTGATCCCACCAATGGACTTATAAAATTAACTTAATAGTTCTCGCGTACCCCTAGGTGACTAAGTAGACGCCACGGGGCCCTACAATCCACTAGGTGTACACACTACTCCCCATTCGATCGGCTCCCTAACGTAGATACCCGTGCTGGCCCCACCGTGGGGTGTACCATTCCCCAACGTGGCAACCTGATAAAACTAACGATGCACGGCTTATATCTACACGATGCAACAACGTCTTATTTACCAGCCCGGGTCCACACACGCATATGAAACCCGTTGGTCATGTGTTGCCACCGCTAACCCATTTTGGCCTCTTATAGTCAAGCCCAATATGCGTGTCCCGTCACTCGACTAGAGTCGAGCCCACCAAGATACGTTTGGGATATTGGTTGAAATGGGCCCCCACAAGCTACCACCTAAGCTTGTTATTTTATCTAGTGTATCCCACTTAACCCCTGTTATAATCATGCCCACCTACATGTTAAGGTTTGGTTAAGTCATCTAATCATATATCAATTGCCACTTAAGGCACCCACTAGATTTCCACATGCCACCCAAAGCACTTACTTAACCCTTTACCCATGTTTAATTACATGTTCCTCTTTGGTTAAGTATTCTAATCGTATTTTCTATTGCCACCCAAGGCAACCCACTAGATTCCTCATGCCACCCAAGGCACCCACTTAACCCCTCATGTCCCTCTACATGCTAATATGGTTAAGTGTTTCTTAATTAATTAATTAATTAAGATCATGACCTCATAAAGACCTCTCACATTAGACCGTCTTTTATGACTGCTGGATATGCCGGTTGGGTCCGGGCAGCCTTACGTCATAAAAAGGGTCTAACCTCGTGTCTTTACTTTAATCACATATTTAATTTGTGCCTAAGACCTCTCACATTGGGCTAACATTTGTAGCAACTGGTTAAGCCGGTTGGGTCCGGGCAGTTTTACGCTACAACTGAGTCCAACCTCATGTCTTAGTCGATTAATTACACCTAATTAATCACCCTCCTAATTTATATTAATTATCCCTAATTAATTAATCATGTTTTCCAGAATATGGGTAGACCTAACTCAATAGGTAAATTCCCAACTCCGTAGTATGGGTAGACCTAACTCAATAGGTAAATTCCCAACTCCATAATATGGGTAGACCTAACTCAATAGGTAAATTCCCAATTATGTCCATTTAATTTATGTCACTCTTAAGCATACCCATTCCACATCATTTTATTAACATGCATACTAACCCCATCGTTCCCCACGTAATTCGTTCTCGTAACGTGACATAATAAAAGGGAAGATTCATCACAAATGTCATGGGTTTAGCCAACATAGCATGTAACTTTATCATGGGTTCAAAAGGTGTCAACTTGCATATATGAACATACATTAAACCCAACTAGTAATTAACCCAAACTTGCATTATGCATATCATAAAAGAGACAACTTGCATATGTACTTGCACAAAAACATGCATATGAACTTGCATCATAACTTGCATGTGAACTTGCATCATAACTTGCATATGAACTTGCATCATAACTTGCATATGAACTTGCATCATAACTTGCATATGAACTTGCATCATAACTTGCATATGAACTTGCATCATAACTTGTATATGAATATGTATCATAACTTGCATATGAATATGTATCATAACTTGCATATGAACTTGCATCATAACTTGCATAAGAATATGTACCATAACTTGCATATGAACTTGCATCATAACTTGCATATGAACTTGCATCATAACTTGCATATGAACTTATATCATAACTTGCATATGAATATGTATCATAACTTGCATATGAACTTGCATAACATGCCATACTTAGAGACAAACTTGCATATATTATGCATATCATAAAAGAGACAAACTTGCATAAAACCAAACACTTAGCATGCATAAAACCAAATACTTAGCATGCATACAATCAAATACTTAGCATGCATAAAATCAAATACTTAGCATGCATAACACCAAATACATAACTTGCATAACATCAAACACTTAGCATGCATAAAACCAAACACTTAACATGCATAAAACCACATGCATAACTTGCATATCATGTTACATATAACGTGCATATACTCTCACATATAGTTTGCATAACATGTTACATATGCATAAATGTTCAACATAGTGTTTTGCATCATAAAACATGGCATTAAACTTGCATATAGCATAAAACTTGCAAATCACATATCATACAAACTTGCATAAACACATTTATCCACAAACATAGCCATGTCTTATCACATCCTACCATAATCAATTTAACAATTGATTATTAAAGCTATAGGAACTCACCAAAACCAAGATTAGCAAACTTATGTAGTAGAACTAGTTGCTATACAAGAGGAAGATGATGATTAGAGGTTGATTAGCTTGCAACTTTCTTCATAAACTAGTGGAGGCTCCTCTCAAGTTTGATTTTGGCGGCATGGTGGCATCATTTCTATTTTTAGTATGAATTAGGGTAGTATTAGGGTGTATTTATAGATTAGGTGAGTGTTTTAGGCCATTAGATTAACCCTAAATTAGATTAGGACCCTTAGATTTCGGCACCTTCCAGAAACCAGCCCTAAGACCAAGCCCAAACCCCAAACTGGTGCACCCAACCACAGAACTCTCTAGAAACTGTGCAGGTTTCCTGGCTCGGCACGGGCGCACTTCCCAAGTGCGCCAGTGTATTTTTGTACTGGCGCACTTCATAAGTGCGCCAGTGCATTTTTGTACTGGCGCACTTCACAAGTGCGCCAGTGCATTTCTGGCCTGTTTCTGGTTTTTCTGCCTAACTTCGTTCGTCCATATCTCATTCATACTGTACCCGTTTTACGCAAACTCGGACTCTATTTCGTGTATTTTTCCGAGACGAACGCAATGACGTAGCCCGTTTCCTGTAATTCCCACATCTGGGATTAGTTATTCTTTAATTTGTGAATTTTAGCATTATCCGAAATTCGGGGTGTTACACTTTGATTGTTTCAAAGTTGAGAGTGTTGTTCAGTTAAGGTCTGAGTGGTACTTATACCCCAATTACGATTATCATTTCTTTCGAAAGGAGATTTTGAAAGTTAAACAAATGGTTGGAGTTTACTCACACCAGTCCCATGACTGACCCAGAGCTTATTTTTTTTGTTTTCCCTAAACTCTAGGGTGCCCAAATTTGTATGGGCAGTCAAGTAGTTAGGATGTTACAGATTCACTTAGAGGAGCTTGAAGCAGGAGGCTTCGTCAGTTAGCTATGGACTATTATATTTTCTATAACACCCCGTATTTTCTATGAACATAAAAGTAACAAAACAAAGTATACTTAATTTTTAAAAGAAGAATTAAGGGAAATGGGTTACTCCATTGCGTTCATCTAGGAATTTGCTTAAGATAGAGTCCGAGTTTGCGTAAATTGGACTCCGTATGAAGAAGTTATGGCCTTCAGAAGTTTCATAAAATTTAATTAAAACAGCTCAGATTTAAGTTCAAAATTCAAATCACACACCCGGGCTGGGCGGTAAATTTCCCGCCCAGGACCCAGGTCGAGCTGGGGGTCGACCTGGGTCACATAGGTTTACCAGAGGGTCGACCTCCCCCCTATTTCCAGATCCGAGGACTGGTTCGTTTTTCTGCATTTGGATGCCCATTCTGACCAGATTCGTTGATCCCTATGCTATTTAAACACCCCCAAACCCCACTTTCTCTCCACAACAAACCATGGTAACGCTATGCTGCCTCAGTTCTAAATTAAATAAATTAATTGCGTCTCTACTCTGCTAAAACCTAAGCTAGAACTAGTGCTTCTTCTTCTCCTTCTTCCAATTTGAATAGGATTAAAAGAGAACAACTACAACCCTTTTTCTTTTAGAGTCCAACGAAAGATGAGTACCATTATTTTCATATATAAATTTTATTATGATCTTGTCATTGTTATAAATCTGAATTTGAGATTCTGCATATTCTTGTTTATCAAATTTGTTTTTCTGTGTAGATCTATCTTATTAATATTATAGTAACTATTCTGTATCTCTTCCTTCCTTCTATTCTACAACCAGGCTACCACGAGCCTGAGCCAAATCTAATTAGGGATTGACGCACAAATGCTAAATTTTGGGGAAAATAGTGAATGATGCATAATTAGACATGACTGATTTGTGAATAATTTGAGAAAAGAACATATGTTGTAATTTAAGATCTTGACCTAGGCATACCATGTATGACAGTCTGTGATTTGGAAGAAGGAGAAATATTGTGTCTATGATTTAGGCGCAAAGATCTATATTATAATAGGATAACTATTAAATGTGAATACACCTAAATGGGGATTTTGGATATTAGGCATACGCTGAAATCAAAAGCTATAACTTGGCATAATTCTTATTGTATATCATGATTTGGGGTTTTTGGAGAATATTCTGTACTGTGTAAATTTAATTAAAATTTGGGGCATATGTTATATTGTGAACTATGACCGTAAATTGGGCATATAAAATTAGGCTTAATTTTATGATTAAGCGAGGTTTATCAATGGAATTTTAGGGGATGATTAAATCTGTTAAATTGCCTAATCTGCTAAATCTGTTGAAAACTGAATACGGTAATTTGGGGTATGAAAATCTGTAGGCTCGATCTAAAATTGAGCAAAACAAGTTAATAGAACTTTGAATAATTTGATGTAACTTGTAAAGAAGTTTAATTTGTTGAATTGGCATAATTAGTCTGATATTGGCATAATCTGTGAAAGAATGCTTTAGCTAAAGATAAGAGTGTTGAGACACGAGGTTAGACTCTGTTTGCGGTAGAAGCCTGCCCAGACCCAACCGGCTTAATCAACAACCGCAAACTGTCAGTCTAATGTGAGAGGTCGTAAGCATAACTAAAAGGTGCTTAGACACGAGGTTAGGTTTGGCTTGTGGCAGAAGTCTACCCGGAACCGCCTGGCACATCCAGCTGCCACAAGCTACCGACCTAATGTGAGAGGTCTGTGCATTAGTGATTAATTAATGCAAATCTAGGAGAAATATGATGCCTAAATCGTGTTGGGTGGATAAGGTTAAATCAACTGGGCGGATGAATCTAATAAACCCGTTTCGTAAATCTGTAGGCCTAATACAAGGCTAAATGAAACAATCTATAAGTCTGTTAATCTGTATATCTGATCCATTAGTCTGAAAACTTGTTAACCTATATGTATGATATGAGAACTAGTTAATCTGAACTTTGTACATCTGAAATCTGTAAGCAAGTAAATCTGGAATCTGTTAGTTTGGGGACACAAGGTTAGGAGGGGTAATTACTTGTGTCATCTGTTGTGTGGGACCCATATTAGTCAGTAACCCTTTTCTGGTATCAAATCTATGACCCAACACTAGGAGGGGTCCGGGCATGCTTACTGAACTAATTGTAAGAGGTCCACTCTGATAAATGGTGAGGGGTGTTGATGGCGCATTCTAACCGGGTCATGTGCGTGCATGGATCTGATCTTCTCTGAGGATGTAAGACACCGTGACATTTGTAAATAGGTCTGTGTCTATAGGTTGCCACTTTAGGGAATGATACACCCTTCTGTGGGGCCGACACAGGGTATTTATGTATTAGGGAGCCGATCGCTTGGGGTAGAATTTAGGGTACACCTAGTTCTGTTTGTTTCTGTTGGTGTACCGTCTGTTTCTGTTGGGGTGGTAATGGACCATTATAACATTTTGTTTCTGTACCTTCTGTCTCTGTTGGGGTGGTAAAGGCCTATTAGTTGGGGTGTTAAAGGCCCATTATTAGCATTTTGTTTCTGTACCTTCTATCTCTGTTGGGGTGGTAAAGGCCCATTATTAGCATTCTGTTTCTGTACCTTCTGTCTCTGTTGGGGTGGTAAAGGCCCATTATTAGCATTCTATTTCTGTAAAGATTATTCTGTTTCCGTTTCTGTTTCAGTTTAGACATTAGGGTAACACCTAATCCTGTTATACTAAGTATTAGTGTAGAGAAGTAAGATATAGGAAAGAAACATATCTTGGTCTATATCATTCTGTTTCTTCTGTTTAACTTAAGCATACCTGCTACTCATGTTGCTATAATCACTCATCCAGCTTTATTTACATGTCAAGATACTACTATCTGTTTATATGCTGAAAGTTACTGGACTCGCCGGACTTTATGTCTGACCTCGTTTGTTTTCGCCTCTTTTTCTTTCCGTTTCCCCCCAGGTGCTCAGGGTGGAAACATAGGAGAATGATTCATATTCTCTCTGCTTGAAGTACTTGAAGAATTGCTTGGCTTTGACTCTACCTTCTTATGGCAGTTTATGTTGGGGATTATGGTTTTAAAATTATGCATTCTGAAGGATTTTGGTATAAGACTGATACTTGTGTACTTGGGTTTTGGTATTGTAATTTTGAAGAATGTAACCAAACTTATTTCTGTTTCTGCTGTAATAAAGTTATAAATTTTTCAAGTACTACTTTATGTATTTGTCTTGTAATATTCTGTTCTATTTACTTGTAGTGCTTCGTGGATGTTAATGCACACCCTTTGACATTAACGGACATGGGCTGTTACACTTGGTATCAGAGCTGAAGGTTACCAGATTTGATAAAAAAGTTTTTGAAAACTATTTTCAAAAAGGAAGTATTTTCAAAAATAAAGTTTATTTTGAAAAACATAATCCCCAAAAGCCATATATCTGTCTTTCGATTCTCCGTTTTGAATCTCTTCCTTTTTCTTTTCAGCATGTCTGGGGTACCCGAGATACCCGAGGGCATACCGATACCAACCTGGTTCAGAAGGTATATGGAGGCTAGGGCCACCCCCGCAGGCCCAGCAGACATTCCTCCTCCCCCAGCTGCAATCTCTCCTCCTCCTCCTCCTCCTACATTGATACTTTTTCAAAGATATGCAAAGACTTTCAGGCAATGGGCGGGAAAACTTTTCACGGGTCAGAGACGTTTGTTGAAGCTCGAAATTGGCTTAAGGAGGTGGAAGATTTGTTTGGTATCTTCTAGATAGAAGATGGAAGGAAGGTCCAATTAGCTGCTTGGTTAATGAAGGACGAAGCCTCGTTTTGGTGGGAGGTCACAAATGGAGAGCGTCCAGTGGAGACATGGATGGACTACATGCATAGGTTCGAGATGAAATCTCTCTCACGAGCAGAAGAGAATTTATACATGGAGAGGTTCTTGGCGTTGAAGCAGGGGAATTTATCAGTAAAGGAGTACGTTAACAAGTTCAATAAGTTGGCGAGATTTGGCTTAGACTTGGTGAACACACCTGAAAAGAAGGCCCTGGGATTCGTAAAAGGTTTGAATGAGCCGCTGCACGGGTTGGTTATGACCCACATTCCTATGGGGGCTACCTTCGAGAAATTGGTTGACATGGCATTGATGCATGAAGAGGAAGCCAAAAGTGAGAAAAAAGGGGAAAAGCTCGAAGGACCACAGAACAAGAAAGCGTGGCCCAAAAAGAAAACACAAAAGAAGGATGAAAAGTCTGAAGATAAGAAGGAGGAAAAGTGCTTTACTTGTGGAAGCTTGACTCATCTGAACAAGGATTACAGAAAGAGCAAGGACACTTGCTTCAACTGTGGTGAGATGGGACACTTCACTAGGGATTGTCCGAAGAAACAAAGGCAAGGTCAAAGGACAGGACCTACTTCTGAAGGGTAGGTGAATGCTCACGTGGCTAGTGGATAGGATAGGGATAGGAAAATTTCTGTAGAAGGTTTAGTTTCCTTATCTGATTATTGAGTTAAAACTCTTTTTGATTCTGTAATTGAGACTCTGCACTTTAATACTATTCTTGTTTCTAATCCCGTTATAGTCTCAAACCCCATAAAAGATAAGACTCATCTGTTTGTGATAAGTTGGGGGTATCTGTGTTGGGCGTTAAGTTGACTATGACGCATATATTCTGGATTTTGATAATCTGATTTGTACCAGTAGTCTGTAAGTATCTGAATATTTCTGAAAAGGATAGGGTTTTTTCTCAAAGAGTGAAGTAGATTTCCAGTTTTGGCATTATTTAATGGGAGTAATTCTTTGAGTGTCAATCTGATGTTGATTTCAGTCTTCGGGGTTGATACTTAGAGATTTATTCTCTTAACTGATGTCTAATGGGAACAAAACTTTTGTTTTAATTGTACTTGCTTCTATCACTCGGCTATATCCTATCGATCGAGTCTCGACCTTTAGGTAGAAACTAATGGGTGTAAACATGTGTTTGAGACATGTTATGTTTGATGGTTGCAAGTGGATGCAAGTGGTTGCCAGTGGTTGCTCGTGGATGCATATACACACACTAGGCACCGGATCGGCTCAAAAGCACTCTCATACTGCATATGGATGTGTGCGCATTTTTCAATTTTTGTGGATGCAAAATGATTGACTCATCACATGGATGTTGCATTTGGATGAATGGTTATGCACTCATATAGAAATGATGTGTATCAAATAGGATTTCTTGCATACATAATTGGACTCTTGGCACTAACATAAATTCGCTTTGAGGAGGTCAACTGTATCAGTAAACCGCCAGATCTTTGCATTAGATAAGAGACATACACACGCACACACTTTTGCAAATGTTCATACAACATTAGAAGTTTTCTAAGGACAATGGATGCTTGTGGACGATGGTTGAGTAGATTGGTAATTGGATGGTAGGACACATTCTTCGTAACTTGAAAATTTCGGGGACGAAATCCTTTATGGAGGGGAGAATGTAACACCACATATTTTCTATGAACATAAAAGTAACAAAACAAAGTATACTTAATTTTTAAAAGAAGAATTAAGGGAAACGGGTTACGCCATTGCATTCGTTTAGGAATTCTGCTTAAGATAGAGTCCGAGTTTGCGTAAATCGGACTACGTATGAAGAAGTTATGGCTTTTAGAATTAAAATAGCTCAGATTTAAGTTCGAAATTCAAATCACACACCCGGGCTGGGTGGGAAATTTCCCGCCCAGGACCCAGGTCGACCAAGGGGTCGACCTGGGGGTCGACCTGGGTTACATAGGTCGACCTCCCCCCTATTTATAGATCCTTGGACTAGTTCGTTTTTCTGCATTTGGACGCCCGTTCTGACCAGATTCGTTGATCCCTTTGCTATTTAAACACCCATAAACCCCACTTTCTCTCCACACCAAACCATGGTAACGCTAAGCTGCCTTAGTTCTAATTAAAATAAATTAATGGCGTCTCTACTCTACTGAAACCTAAGCTAGAACAAGTGCTTCTTCTTCTTCAAATCTGAATAGGATTAAAAGAGAACAACTACAACCCTTTTTCTTTTAGAATCCAACCAAGGTGAGTACAGTTATTTTTAGATATGAAATTTAATTATGAACTTGACATGGTTATAAATCTGAATTTGAGATTATGCACATTCTTGTTTATTAGATCTATTTTTCTTTGTAGATCAATCTTATTAATATTATAGTAACTATTCTGTATCTCTTCCTTCCTTCTGTTCTACAGCCAGGCTACGACGAGCCAGAGCCAAATCTCATAAGAGATTGACACATGAACGCTAAATTTGGGGAAAATAGTGAATGATGCATAATTAGACATGACTGATTTGTGACTAATTTGAGAAAAGAACATATGTTGTAATTTAAGATCTAGATCTGGGCATACCATATATGACAATCTGTGATTTGGAAGATGGAGAATTATTTTGTATATGATTTAGGCGCAAAGATCTATATTATAATAGGATAACTATTAAATGTGAATATTCCTAAATGGGGATTTTGGATATTAGGCATACGCTGAAATCAAAGGCTATAATTTGGCATAATTCGTATTGTATATCATGATTTGGGGTTTTTGGAGAATATTATATACTGTGTAAATATAACTAAAATTTGGGGCATATGTTATATTGTGAATTATGACTGTAAATTGGGCATATAAAATTAGGCTTAATTTTATGATTAGGTGAGGTTTTTCAATGGAATTTTAAGGGATGATTAAATCCGTTAAATTGACTAATATGTTAAATCTGTTGAAAACTGAATACGGTAATTTGGGGTGTGAAAATCTGTAGGCTCGATCTAAAATTGAGCAAAAAAAGTTAATAGAACTTTGAATAATCTGATGTAACTTGTAAAGAAGTTAATTTGTTGAATTGGCATAATGTGTCTAATATTGGCATAATCTGTGAATGAATACTTTAGCTAAAGATAAGAATGCTGAGACACGAGGTTAGACTCTGTTTGCGGTAGAAGCCTGCCCGGACCCAACCGTCTTAACCGGCAAACGCAAACTGTCAGTCTAATGTGAGAGGTCGTAGGCATAACTAATAGGTGCTTAGACACGAGGTTAGGTCTGGTTTGTGGCAGAAATCTACCCGGAACCGACCGACACATCCAGCAGCCAAAAGCTACCGACCTAATGTGAGAGGTCTGTGCATTAGTGATTAATTAAATCAAACCTAGGATAAATATGATGCCTAAAACGTGTTGGGTGGATATGGTTAAATCAACTGGGCGGATGAATCTAACAAACCCGTTTTGTAAATCTGTAGGACCAATACAAGGTTAGGTGAAACAATCTGTAAGTCTGTTAATCTGTATATCTGATCCATTAGTCTAAAAACTTGTTAACCTATATGTCTGATCTGAGAACTAGTTAATTTGAACTTTGTACATATGAAATCTATAAGCAAGTAAATCTGAAATCTGTTAGTCTGGGGACACAAGGTTAGGAGGGGTAATTACTTGTGTCATTTGTTGTGTGGGACCCATATTAGCCAGTAACCCTTTTCTGGTATCAAAACTATGACCCAACACTAGGAGGGGTCCGGGCACGCTTACTTAACTAATTGTAAGCGGTCCACTCTGATAAGTGGCGAGGGGTGCCGATGGCGCATTCCAACCGGGTTATTTGCGTGCATGGATCCGGTCTGCTCTTAGGATGTAAGACACCGTGACATCTGTAAATAGGTCTGTGTCTATAGGTTGCCACTTTATGGAATGATACACCCTTCTGTGGGGCCGGCATAGAGTATTTATGTATTAGGGAGCTGTAAAAGCCCGTAAATCCATACCAATTTGAGTTGACTAATATCGTACACATTCAACTCAAAGTGCACGAAAATACAGATCTTTAATAGAAAGAAATAAGAGGATTACAAAGATAAGATAGAACTAATAGAATAGAAGAAGAAGAACACAACTAAACAGAATCAGAGTAAACACGAATCTCACAGTGGAACGAATAAAATAAAATATATAACACTTTGAAATACAAATATGAATTTATATATACATACCATATTAGAATATAACACATATACATCACAGCGGATATAATCTCTAGTAACTAGCGGTGAAGTCTCTTACTTCGAGCTCCTCCAAGTGAATCTGCAAAATCCTGAAACACTTGAATGCCTGTACAAATTTGGGAACCCAAGATTTTAGGGAAAACAAAACAAAATAAACTCTGGGTCAGTCATGGGACTGGTGTGAGTAAACTCCAATCATATTATTTAACTTTGAAAATCCTTTTGAAACAAAAGGGTAATAGTAAGACCAGCCCACACATAAACACGGATGATTTTTACCTTACTATAATCCAAAATATTTTGTTATAAAAATTCAATGATATTATAATAATGTCTAATCAAATAAATAACCAAACAAAAGAACGCTTGCATCCCACGCTCCACATACATAGTATAAAATCAAAAACTACAGGGCGCTTATTGGAGATTGGATTCCAACTATGACAAGGTATGGGTCTACCTCCCGATCAGTGTACTCTAGAGGGGATACACTGGGGTTCAATAAGAACATATTGCAACCTGGCCCACACATGATCGACCACTCATTTCTCTTGAGTGTATCGAATATATTGCCACCTACGGTTGGGCCCATATAACCATTATCCGAAGATACAGAAACGAAAGAAAAACGAATACGAATTTTCTCTAGATGGTGGCAATACACCCTAATGGGAATGATCCACATAGCCATGCTGCCTTCCCGATTTTTGTCATTTCCTGGCTGTGAGGCTTGAGGGTATGTCTATTATTTCAGAACATCTGTCCACCATTCACTTTGAATGCCACACCGTCAAACCCGTCAATTCACTAATTGATTTCCAAAAAAATCACGGGTATAAAAAGCTAAGAGGAACGAATTCCTCTACCACCAGACGCAATACCTTTAAGAGATCAATCGTACATGATTTGTTAGGTATACTCTGTCAGAAACTCATCCATACAAGTTGTCCTGGGACTGGACAAACAGAAAACATCATTCTGGAACAGAATGACCCTTGCATTTTACTCCGTCTTCAGCATAGTCTTATTCGCAGTGCTTATGCCTATACGGAGTGGTTTTCAAATAATATATCCAACCGGTCTCTTCGTATTGACAACGATTGTCAAAACACTTCGATAGTCAGTTATTTAACTATCGAAGTAAAAAAAACATCCATTAAGATGTATAACTAAACATCACATAATCACTGGCCCTTCTATATTAATTTTCCAGTTTCCCATATCTTCCTAGATATTTTCCCAAAACCCGTTTAAGTTTTATTCTTCTTGGAAAACATTTCTAGTTTTCACTATAACTATTTAATTTGCAATACTCGCCCTTTTAAACACTATTCACCTTAAAATGTGAATATAATCCATTTATAGAAATCTGAACACCTTTATCAAATAATTATTCATTTAAGTAATAAACACCCTTACGGGCTCAATCTTATTTACTGAGTTATTCTATAATTTTATCTTTCCATTTCACTTTATAACTCTGTTTCTAGGTCACTTCTTGTTAAGTAGATATCATGTTTATAACTTTATTCTTGATTTCATAATCTATTATATTATATTGGTTTAAAAACAATTATTTACTATCCTATCAACTTATTTCCATAATATTTTACATTGTCGAATTATAATTCCAAATCCTAATGGTTTAATTCTTATCATATTTTGAACATCGAAATGATGTCATTGTTTTTCTGAAATGATTCTCCAATTTCTTTTCTCTAACTCATTCTTATATTTCTTTGGCCAAACATTGTTACTTATTACTTTAGAATAAGTGGATTTCAAACCAAACTATTTTCATTCCCTAGGGAGTGCTGCTATATATAAAAATCACGCTTAAGCTTGATCAACAACGTTAATTTATTGTTATAGTTCAAAAACTTGTCATACATTGTAATATTCCCTTTTATAACTCATCTCAACATAACAGTCACACTTAAGCCTAGTCAACAACGTTATTTTATCGTTATAGTCCAAAACTTGCAGTGCACTGTTATATTCCACTTTATAACAAATCTCGACGTCTTTTTTCGTTACAAACTAATATCATCCCTCGATAATAGTGAAGTCGTTCAAGTTGGGGTATTTTATTTACCTCTCAGACCTTGATCGACATCGTTCTTATCTCAGAATAATATACGTCCGTAACTCTAAACTCCTTATTACTTGTAATATTCATTAGCCGTATTTCTTGCTTAATTTGAATATGGTTTTACAACAACATATCCTTATTCTAAAACTCGGTTGTTTACAACTATTTATATTAAACATTAACTCTTCGCTCCATCTTCCTTATACAATTCCATTTGAAACTTATCTTATCAAAAATCAATAACGTTCTTCATTATTATACCCAATTCAAATAAACATCTTATTTCAATCCAATACCATCTTAAATGGAACCCATTTAATAAATAATTACTTTAATTAGATAGTGATTAACTAGATCATTTGCTGAAGTAAAACAATTTACTTCATTGTTAATAAACAATACTAATTATGCTAATACAATAATTATTTATGCTCCATTAATCAAAAAGGTAATTAATTCTTATTAATTTTGATTAATTTATTTCCGGCTATTTTCATTAGATTAATTGAAGGCCAATTAATCTAACAATCATTTTCCAACTAAACAGTTGATTAAATCAACTGTTTCCCATCAGTAAATTCGTTAACTGATTTCAATTACTTCTTATCTTTAGATTAATATAATTAATCTAATAATATTTCTTAACTGTGTTGCTTTAAAATAATTATCCAAATTATTCACTCGCAGGATAATTATAGCTTAATAACTTATTTAAATGTCAAATAATCATTTATATTTACTTTATAAAATGATAAATTACCAGTTTATAATAGAATTTCTATTACAGTTTAAAGCTTCTCTTAAATTATAAAAATATAATTTTTATAATTATCTTCGTTGATTTGCCTGACGGCCAATCAATTTCTTAACAAAAATGGGTTTGTGGTCGACTGTTGCTATTTTCTTAATCGATATCGTCTATCAACATAACGTTGAATTTCCATTCAACATGGTTCAAACAGTGCATATATAAAACAAATAATACATATAAATATTGAGGAATCCGGTTGGATTCCTCCAACCGGTTTCCTCCATCCACAGATGTTAGTCAACACAATCAACACTAATTCCATACTAGGGAATATTATAATCGATGGAATCAATCAAACCAATGATGTACACATATGTAACGATATATATTTATGTTTCCACCAATTTAATTGTAATCTACCTAGGAGACCATCACACAGTATTCAACCAAATATTAAAATATAATTATAACACTTTAAAATAGATCAAAGTGAGTGAATTTACTCACCTTTGCGTGTTAACCGTTAAATAATGATTTGCGTCAGTTGATTGTACCAGACGTTTTAATCTGCCATAATTCAAACGGATCCCAAATGGTTCCAATCAGCTTCATCGTGTAGCCTGCATCCATACAATCCTAGCGAACCTTTTAACCGACCCAACTTCTCACTTGCAAACCCATACTTGCGTGATCTTCTACATCTTCCCCGATGCTAAATAACAACATGCTTCAGACTATTTCAAATGGCCATTGCCACTAATTCTATTGCTTCTCCCGTCCTTACTTCTTTAAAAATCAAGACACCACTAATACTAACCACCCTCTCGTCACTAGTCCATTATTTGTCCAACTCTATACTTGTGTGTAATTTAAAACCAAACTCCATTATGTATCTCAAGCTTACTCCTGTTTTCTTCTCCTTAGTTCCTTTGAATGAGAAAACACATACAGCGCCCTCTTCCATATCGTCCCAGGCACCTTCTCCGACAACATCCCCTAACCCACGTTCCATTACACATTCTTCCCATTCAACTACACCAACTTTGCTCGAGCCTCGGGTCTTCACTTACATCACCACTACAGTCTCCACCACTAAATTTCCTTATACGCACCGTTTTTCCCCCCAAGCAAACAGACTTCGTGCTTCAACGGACACAACAACTTTCTTCTTTCCAAACTCCAGTGCCTCTTATTCACATCAAATACTCCCAATATTATATACCCTTCATCTTATCCGCACCCATGCACCATCATTTACCACTCCACTTCAGTACACGTGGGATACAACATAGCATAGACAACATGCACCATACACCCACCTTTCCTCTTCTCGCATTTTTAACCATTTCTCTAGTCCACGTCAAACCACAATTCTCCAACATGCAGGTCCTCCTCTCACCATTTATCTCCACCAATAGCATACGTGTTTCAAAAATGAGGCCACCACTTCATTGGTTCTCTCCTGTTGTTTCATTCGAACAGATCCCATGCAATATGACTCCATCTCCCCTGTTCTTTATAATTGCCAAACATTTTATCAATTCCACTATTTCCATCTTCCTTATACCATTCCAAACAATTCACATGTATCTTGCATGCGATGGCCTCTCTGTCCTTCCATATTCCCTTTATCCTCTCTTTTCTTTCTCGTAAAAGTTGATTAGATCCAATTAGATTTATATTATATATATATAATAAATCATAAAACAGAGCCTTAATCTTCTTTCTATATATATACAACAACAAATCTGGATATTAACACAATCCATTTCATTCTATATAGATTTCGCTTTGCTTTGTTTATTCTTTAATTTAGTCTTAATTTCAATTTCTTCTATAAAATGAATGAAATTTCAATAAAATAAAAAGGAGTTTTTACTTTATGTTTCTCTACTGAACTTAAAATCCACACCACCCTATTAACACCGTTTAGTGCTTCTCTCCCCTCCAGTTATATACCCGTCTCCAATTGGCAGCCAAGGCATATAGATTAGGCATAGAACGGTAGGGTTGCTGAGATTTTTCTTCCATAGCATGTGCTTCTTCCAGATAGACGGGAGGCAGGCAGCTACATAGGTACGGGTTTTCATAGCCATGCAGCATAGGAAGTGATACGAGACTTGAAAATGATGGTACCTTAGATATTTTGAAAATTTTATTTTACTTTATTTGGGGAGACTTAGCTATGAAGGCATTAGATTTTTTTTCTTTTATTTCCTTTTCTGCCAAGTAATAGGGTGAAAGTAGGTCTTTCAACAAGCACATGCTAGTTTGTTAACAAAACAAAATAATTTTGCATAATTTTTTTTGAATGGTCCAGTCATGTTTACAGAATTAGCTTAGGTAGGTTTGCATGATTTCTTTAATGTTTCGAGTACTCAAGTCCGCATATAGTTCACACATTATAGATTTAAAACTTAAGGGTTAAGGCAAAAAAGCACATTGGTCATTTCATGAAAGGGTATGGGTTAGTCTCTTAGGGGAATGAGTTAGGTGTACGTTCTGTTGGGTACTTCTTTTGAAATTTAAAGATTTCTTACATGTATTTTGTTTTTAGTTTAGATGGGGAAATTTTATGATTTCTGTTATAATGAATTCCATTCATTATGGACTGCTGTGGACAGAGACAAAATTATGGTCATGTCCAGTGAGGTGCCATGATCCCAAAAATATAATAATATCAGTAGATTAACTCATATTGTGAAACCCCAAAATATTGATATAGGATGCAAAATACTCCAAATAAAAAGTTGTGTATTTAATTAATTAAAAATTACAGAAAAATTCTAAAATTTAAACTATAACCGCATCTCAAAAGAATCTTGTCTAAGTTCGAATTCATTATCTAGTTATATCAAATAAACTGTTACGTTCGATAAGCGATTCTATAGCGATCATTTGAAAATTTGATTTGGACATATCTTGCAATCTTTAAGACGAAATCTTGATTTTTTTCTCTTCCATTAGAAAAATACCGTTCAACAGATTCCAATGTTTCTTGTTTCACAGAAATCCGACTAATAGCGGGTCCTGTACACTCAGTTGAAGTTTAGAACGTTAATTTACGAACTGCTACGATATTACGGGCTCGATTATATTTAATATATATTTTTATATGTTCAACTTTGTGATTATTAATATATAAATCCACTTATATTACGAATTCAATATTTAAACTGATTTAAATATTCAAATACAAATCGATAAAAATGCGGGACGTTACAGGAGCCGATCGCTTAGGGTATAATTTAGTGTACACCTAGTTCTGTTTATTTTTGTTGATGTACCGTCTGTTTCTGTTGGGGTGGTATAGGCCCATTAGTTGGTGTGGTAAAGGCCCATTATTAACATTCTGTTTCTTTACCTTCTGTCTTTGTTGGGGTGGTAAAGGCCCAGTATTAGCATTCTGTTTTTTTACCTTCTGTCTCTGTAGGGGTAGTAAAGGACCATTATTAGCATTCTGTTTCTGTACCTTCTGTCTCTGTTGGGGTGGTAAAGGCCCATTACTAGCATTCTATTTCTGTAAAGATTATTCTGTTTCCGAACTGTTTCAGTTTTGTGAAAACCCGTAACTTCCCCGTAAAGGAAAGCGTCGGATAGTTCGAGAACAAACCACAACAGAACGCATACAAAAGAACATTTCATTGTATATTACAACAATACATCAGATTACAAGAATATACAGAGTATAAATGAATATTACACAGAAATATCAGAGATTTAAATTACATAGCAGCGGAAAATAATACAATACACAACTAGAAGAGATATACGGATACAAAGCTTTCCGGATATCGTTCCAGCTGTAAACCAGGATCCTGTGAATATAAATCTGCAAAACCCAAAACTACTAGCTGCCCGTGTCAAAATAAGGGCACCCAGAGTTTAGGTTAAAACAATAAACTCCAGGTCAGTCATGTGACTGGTGTGAGAACTAAAACAGTTAATCTTTATTTTCAAAGTTAGGTAAATCAAGGGACCACGCCGTATAACACGGAACGGGTTTCCTCCCAAGAATACCAGTGCATAAAACCAACAGCGCAATGCTAAATAAAGAAAAATGAAGCTGTTATAAGACCCAGGTCCCATCACACAATGCAACGCAGTCGAGGATAGGGTTTTCCCTTATAACAGCCAAAGAATGCTTGATACGTTTTAAAACAAATCATTTGATATTATTATAAGTGCATAGTGTATAAAACACTTCAAATCATAAATATCAATCATAGGCGGCATGAGTGCCCCATCCCACTATGTCGCCATACTAGGTTTTACAATTAAAACCGCAAATGTCACGTATTTGGAAATTGGATTTCCGTCTATGAACCGAGGCAAAAGATAGTCCTCAACCGATTCGAGACTGTCTAGCCCGAGCCTCAGGAACAGCCGCAACTGCCCCTTGGAGCGACAGGGCCGGTCCACCGATGTGGATTATTATGCCTGAACACTACGTCTCCCCACCCTATGGGGTGTAAGTCTGGTCCGTCAGCCGACCAGAATGCATCGGCCGAAACCGATATAACCGAGGCGCCTCGCAACAGCAACAACCACATAAGTCAAACTCATCAGGGCGTGTAAAACCACTGACGCCACTTCTAGCTAGAAAGAAACGCAAGTCCTCCCTGAGGTCCGTCTCCCGTTTTTGGTTCATACCGGGTGTGAAACTCGCGAATCAAACGCTACACAAAGCTACGCCACAAAGGCCTTGCTTTGATCATCACCACAAGACTTTGCTTTTCAACAGAAGCCTCGATCAATTGCCACTTAGGCATGCCACACAGGCAATTCACTCCATGCGTTTGATATCCATCAATATATAACCCCTGAGCTCGTACGTCTCAGAGAAGGGCGTTAAGCAAGAGAATAAATTCTCCGCCGCCAAACAGATATATATTTAATAGAGATCAATCACACGGACTAAAATCCAATGTCAGACACACAGTCCATTTACAAGTCCGTTCTGGGTCTGAACGAAACCGGAGGCACCTAGTACCCCGCATATCCATCGATCTCCAAGTACGTCTGGACGATCACTAACTGTTTCCATCTTCTTGGGTGTACAGCCCAATCAAGATCATCAGTTATCACCCAAACGACGTGAAGACCTCCGGTCTTCGACCATCGTCTTCATCTTCGACTTATCGTCGTATCAGTTATTCAGAATGGGATAAACCCGGTCTTTCCGAATAACTCGCGTATATTTTAAATAAGTGTTACACAAACACAACATACGCCTCATTCCAATTCATTAGTCACTAACCGTAAATTAATCAAGAGAATAATTTCCCAAATATTAACCCCGAAGGCCGAAACCAACATCAGATCAATACCCAGAAAACCATTCTGCTTGGCCAACCGACAGTCAATTTCTAAATTTCACATTCATAGGGAAAGGTTCCCATTAATTTTATCAAAGATAAATTCCTTGAATTTATTCTTTAATCTACTTTTGAATATCAATTCAAACTAGTCGGGATTAACGAACCTTACCGAAGTAATCATTTGTTTTAATTTCCCAATCCAAACCTATTCATCCCATGAAGTAAAACTGGTTATACTTCATATCTAACACCACGGTGTTATCGGTAAATTCAATTACCATTTCACGTTCAAATCTAATTAAAGATTTAACTATCGCCTGGAGCAAAACTGGTGATACTCCATTTTCGATCATTTCAATCTAATTAAAGATTCATTAAAACTCCACTTAGTTTTAATCTTTAACTGGGTTAAAGAATCAGTGTCATTTAAAAACACAGTTCACGATAAACCCAAAAGCACATTCATTAATTATCGGGTTAAAGAACGAGTGTTATTTAAAACACTGTTCACGATAAACCCAAAAATCAATATCAATTCAATTCCAATTAAATATCGTTTAATTGGTACACTTCATTAAATCTAAATAAAAAGATTTAATCTTTCCACAACTAGGTTCAAGAACAGTGTTAGTGAAGACACCATTCGCGACAAACCCAAATCACATTTGATATTCAATACAAGGCTCTGAATAGAAAATATATCGGCTTATATTCAATATCAAATTCTACGACTAACAAATGTCGTATTGGAAATAACGATATAAATATATATCTTTCAAATTTCCATAACAACATCTGTATAATCACGAATTCCAACATCGAAATATTCCGAAGACAATTTCGATTCAAATCCACTCCAATGCAATCATTGGAAATTTTGGTTATTTTCAAAACCATTTCAAATTCAATTTATTTATTTAAAAATAAATAGAATTATAATTCTAGTTCAAAACTAGTTCATTTCGATAAAAATCTATTTTTATCTTTTCAAATATGGAGTTTTTCATCCCAAATCTTCACAAATCATTTCTTATGATTTTACACAAATTATTACTATTTTTAATAATTTTATCAAGGCCCGTACAGTCGATTTCCAACAATGGCCATCGAACTGCACTTACAGCGACCTTTTTCGAATTTGATTTGGACGTATCTCCAAATCCAACCGTTAGATTTCAAATTTCTAATATTCGTTAGAAAGCTCTTTTCGATACGAACCCAACGGTTCCGGTTTTAGGAGAATCCGACGGTCGGATCTCCCGTAATGTCCGTTTGAAATAAATGGTCGAAATTCACGAACTACCGCGGTGTGGCGCGTTCTATTCAGGCCATTATATTATATATATAATATATATTTCGTCGATTTCTATTTAAAACGAATTATATAAATAGTTTTAAAATTCGTTTCAAAATCTATTTCAACTTCCATCTCAATTCAAAGCAAAATTGAATTCTTCTCTATAAATTCGTTTTAAAATTCATTTCTATTCAATTCAAATTTCAATTCAATTTGAATTCATTTCAATTTGCTTTCAATTCATTTTGAATTCGTTTTCAATTCAATTCATTTCGAAATCGTTTTCAATTCAATTCATTTCGAAATCACTTTCAATTCAATTCATTTCGAAATCGTTTTCAATTCAATTCATTTCGAAATTGTTTTCAATTCAATTCACTTCGAAATCACTTTCAATTCAATTCATTTCGAAATCACTTTCAATTCAATTCATTTCGAAATCGTTTTCAATTCAATTCATTTCGAAATTGTTTTCAATTCAATTCATTTCGAAATCACTTTCAATTCAATTCATTTCGAAATCGTTTTCAATTCAATTCATTTCGAAATCGTTTTCAATTCAATTCATTTTGAATTCGTTTTCAATTCAATTCATTTTGAATTCATTTTCAATTCAATTCATTTCGAAATCACTTTCAATTGATATAAATATCGTTCACGTCAAAATGGCGTCAATCTAATCAACACGGCTTCATAAATTTCTATTTTCAAATATTCTTTATTTTTCAAATTGGAATGAGGCCCAATCAATTACCATGTAAAATTAATTATATGGATTTCCATACAACACATGTATATAATAGCATTGAACAATAATCAACCATCAACCAAAGTGCACTACACTGTATAAGCATCAAATATAGATATTTAACGCTTATAACAGCCTGTCAATCAATCGATCGACATATTTAATCAATCAGGATGAGTGAACTTCAAATTTCATCCCAACACCCGTGTGGGGTTTCAAACAATCAAACACAGATTTTATTCGTGCAGTTGGGCGATGTGTAAAATTTATCGTCCCAATCCATATCAGTCAAATCAGTGTACATAAACAAACCGTCTGGTTTGTAAATGAATATTTTATTTTATTCACATTCACGTTAAAAACTATATTTTTAACGATAAAATATTTATTCCAACACATGAATTTTCTTTTCAGTTCATTTATGCAATAAATGACATTTTTATTTTTCTGACATATTTTAGAAAATTTCGGCGGCATAACGGCACGATAGTAGAAACGGGACGAGGCCTAGCCTTATCCCCGGTCTAGTGAAGGCCCACGCCATTCACACATCAATCACATCAATTTCAATTTCACCAAAACAATCAAATCCAAATCAAATAATCTAACCAACTACACAACCAATCAAACAAGTCCATGGTCTGTGGACGGGTGTCGGGTGCTACTAAACACCGTCTGCATCCTAGTATATATATATAACTAGAAAAATTAAATTGAAAGGTGAGAAATTCTCACCTATAGCTATCCTAGCTCCACGGCACTTCTAATGCAGGAAATCTTCGCCAACTCGCCTTTTTATCGCCTTATTTGCCCGTAGCCACTACATATATAAAAATCGAATTTTTATTTCAAAGTTCAATATATAAAAGTCGAATT
Source organism: Allium sativum (assembly GCA_030737875.1). Taxonomy (NCBI): domain Eukaryota; kingdom Viridiplantae; phylum Streptophyta; class Magnoliopsida; order Asparagales; family Amaryllidaceae; genus Allium; species Allium sativum. Next base: position 332,554,487 of record CM060926.1, read on the forward strand.
TTTATTTCAATTCCATATAAGTAAAAATCGAATTTCTATTCGTTATTCAAATAAATAAAAATCGAATTTTTATTTCAAATCCATAAGGATAAAATCACATTTCTATGTTGCCAATCCATATATAAAAATCATAACTTTTTATCGCTATTTCTGATATGTAAAATTATATTTTTACTCGCTATTTCAATAAATAAAAATCGCTACTCAAACAAATAAAAATCCAATTTTTTATGTACTATCTTCATATTATAAAAATCGAATCTTGACATGCTAAAATAAAAATAAAGCCTTTCCTCTCGCTATATAAAAAAAATTCAATTTTCATAACAATGTATATTTTAAAAGAATGTATATTTTATTTTGCTTCATATATAATAAAAATCGAACCTTTTGAATGTTAAAAATCAAATCTTTTTCCTATAGTGGAAAAACCAAACCTTTTCTACCTCGTTCTTCACATAATAAAAATTATATTTTTACTACTCTATCATAATAAAAATTATATTTTTACTACTCTATCACCTTGGTTTGCAACGCTTCTCATGAAATAAAAATCATATCTTCACTTTATGTTATTCTTACGACTAAAAACTGAATTAAAAAAAATGAAATTAAAAGAAAAGAGGCTCACCGGCGTAGGGAGGTAGAAAGAGGGTATCGAGAAGGGGAGCAGGAGGCTGCAGGTCTCAAGAAGAGGGGAGGGAAGGCGCTGTCACAACGGGGGAAGGGAGAAGAGGGATCGGAGGAGGAAAGAGGAGCAGCGGAGGAGAGAGAGGGGGGGGGGGAAAGGGTACGGTGGCGCGACTGCCTGAGGAGGCGGAGGCTGGAGGCTGCGCGCGCGAGGTGGTTTGGGGGTTCGCCTGGTCTTCGGTCAAAGGAGTGAGGAGATAGGAAGGAGAACGGAGGTTGAAGAGGAGGAGAAGGGGGCGACGAAGGCGGGGCTCCTCTTGGCGGCGACGGAGGCTGATCAGGGTTGGCAGCGACGGAGGCTGATCAGGGTTGGCAGCGGCGGTTTCCCCCCCTCCCCCCCCCCCCCCCCCCGTCGCTCCTTCCCTTTTTTTTTTTTTTTATTTCCTCCAGATCGTTGAATGAAAGGGGGGAAAAGGAAAAAGGAAAAAGGAATATATATATTAATTTATATTATATTATATTTTATTTTAATCTCTCAAGAGTTGACTTTTTATTTCGAACTCAAAATCAAACCCAACGACTGTCGCCCCTAGCGTTTTACCCCCATTCCGAACACAATGAGATATGTATCGTAGGCCAATTCGACTGTTTGAATCAGTTTCCGTCAAAATCAAAATATAATTCTTTATATATTTAATTTGAACGCACATTTCAAATTACCGTGGTCACATATGGATCCCGAAAATTACAGAAAAATTATTTCTAGCTTCGTATTGACGATACGGTCCTAACAAAACTAGTTTCGTTGAATTCTGACTTCGTTTGAAAAATGGCCAATTTCCAGTCGATTAAAATCAACTGAAACTGGTCAAACGCGTTTTCTTTTGCCACGCTCACATATTGATTCGAAAAATTATGAAATTTGGAATCTAGCAATAACTTAACATCACGGACCCAACAAAACTGGTTCCGTCGAAATCCGAGGTCGTTTGCAAAATTGCTATTTTTAAGGGCCTTATATATATAAAAATATATATAAATTCCACAGCGACTATTTCTAATTTTAAACTGGACATATCTTATCATTTCTAAGATGAAATCTCAGTTTGTTAACTTCGTTACAAAGATATAGTTATACAGATTCAAATATTTCTTGTTTCGTTCTATTCTGACTTATATTGAATTCTGCATATTCATTTGAAATTAGAAATCGAATTTTCGAACTACCGCGCCATTTTCAATTCCTTTTTATAATTATTTATAAATATTTATATTCTAACGACGACGCGTATAATATATACGTTCGAATTATATTCAAAATAAATTTCTCGTCGATATTATTTAAAATAATTCATTTTAAATATTCAAAATTCGCTAAAATCGCCAAAATAAAAATTTTAAACTGGCCCAGATTTACCGGGTTGTTACAATCTCCCCCACTTAAAACTTTTCGTCCCCGAAAAGGAACAAAGTCGAAAGTGGTTTGATTAATCAACTCTACGCTCGATTTAGCTTCTATTCTCCAACCTTTCAGTTTCTGAGAATTTTCAAAATCTCAAAAATTTGGCTAACACCCTAAATTTTTGAAAAATTTCGCCACAACCTCCCCTGCAATGGGAGCATCGGGGAATTTCAAATAGCTTCCCCGGTCCTTCAGATCTCAAAAAGAAAAAGAAAAAGCCAAGCGGCTAGCCAATAGGCTCACAAAATCATCATCACCCAAACAAAACAGTAAATTATGTAGTAAACATGTACCTATTTGTCGGACAAACAAATTTTATTCTCTGGCTCTAGCCTCCTTGCTATGACCTGTTCAATGATATACATGTATATGCAAGCAAATGCGACCAATTTCAATACAATTCATTATTCGATCAAATTAGGCATAATGGTTCAAAATTAGCAAACAAATGAACAAACAACACAAACATCAATCAATTTGTGAATTAGAGTTTCAAATTCATAATTTTGATACATATACAAAAATCAGATTTTTGGTGCCAAATCACAACAATAGATCCTATATAGTTTTTGGTTCTCACACCAGTCAATAGGAAATATATAGATATCACACCTTCGACACTCGAATATAAATGCTGATGATGATGCACCATCATCAATATCATCTTCGGGCGACTAGAGTGTGATGCTATATCTATCCAATATATTAAAATTTCAAATACACGTGGATCAGACGTATACGCAAAATATTTATATACTGGACTGTCCATATCAATATAAATAAATAATCAAATACGGATAATTGATTTAAATTTTCAAAACAAAATTTGTTTTCATTTGAAAATATACTCTTCACACTCGTTCTAGGATACTACTGATCCTATCTCTAACGAGTCTTTCTAATTGGATATTACTAATCCAATATCTGATGAATTCTTTCGTACGGTTCTAATGTGCCTTATTCTCTGAGCTTTGTAAACCAAAGCTCTGACACCAACTGTGAAAACCCGTAACTTCCCCGTAAAGGAAAGCGTCGGATAGTTCGAGAACAAACCACAACAGAACGCATACAAAAGAACATTTCATTGTATATTACAACAATACATCAGATTACAAGAATATACAGAGTATAAATGAATATTACACAGAAATATCAGAGATTTAAATTACATAGCAGCGGAAAATAATACAATACACAACTAGAAGAGATATACGGATACAAAGCTTTCCGGATATCGTTCCAGCTGTAAACCAGGATCCTGTGAATATAAATCTGCAAAACCCAAAACTACTAGCTGCCCGTGTCAAAATAAGGGCACCCAGAGTTTAGGTTAAAACAATAAACTCCAGGTCAGTCATGTGACTGGTGTGAGAACTAAAACAGTTAATCTTTATTTTCAAAGTTAGGTAAATCAAGGGACCACGCCGTATAACATGGAACGGGTTTCCTCCCAAGAATACCAGTGCATAAAACCAAAAGCGCAATGCTAAATAAAGAAAAATGAAGCTGTTATAAGACCCAGGTCCCATCACACAATGCAACGCAGTCGAGGATAGGTGTAATAACCCGAAAATCTGGGCCAGTTTAAAATTTTTATTTTGGCAATTTTAGCGAATTTTGAATATTTAAAATAGATTATTTTAAATAATATCGACGAGAAAGTTTATTTTGAATAGAATTCGAACGTATATATTATATACGTCGTCGTTAGAATATAAATATTTATAAATAATTATAAATAGGATTGAAAATGGCGCGGTAGTTCGATAATTCGATTTCAAACTTCAATTGAATGTACCGGGTGCAAAACAATCCGGATTTTAGTGAAACCAAAAACATTAGGATCTAATTGATGATATCTTTCTAACGGATGTAAGAAACTGAGATTTCACTTTAAAATTTGAGAGATATGTCCAGTTGAAAATTCTGAATAGTCGCTATGGAATTCAGGCCCTTAAAAATGGACATTTTGCAAATGACCTCGGATTTCGACGAAACCACTTTTGTTGGGTCCGTGATGTCGAGTTATTGCTAGGTTTCAAATTTCATAATTTTTCGAATCAATATGTGAGCGTGGCAAAGGAAAACGCGTTTGACCAGTTTCAGTTGATTTTAATCGACTGGAAATTGGCCATTTTTCTAACGGTCTCAGAATTCGACGAAACTAGTTTTGTTAGGACCGTATCGTCAATACGAAGCTAGAAAATATTTTTCGAGAATTTTTAGAGTTAGTATGTGACCCCGGTAATTTGAAATGTACGTTTAAAATTCAATATAGTGATTTAAATGCAAATTAAAGGGAAACTGATTCAAACAGTCGAATCAGCCTACGATACTTATCCCATTGTGTTCGGAATGGGGGTAAAACGCTATGGACGACAGGCGGTGGACCTCGTTTAGAGGTCGTATGTAAAAGTCAACTTTTTAATAATTAAATAAAAAAAAAAATATTCTCTTTCCCTTTTATACGCTGGCCCCCCTCTCTATCTTCAAAATCGAACTATCAGAAAAAAAAAAAAAAGGGAGATGGCAAACGACAGCGGGGGAAAGGATCCGCCGCCGCCGCATCGGGCGGAGCGCCGCCGGCCTCACATCGCAGCCCCCCTCCTGAACTCGAGCACACCTCCGCCCCAGCACCGCAGCACCTCAGCCCAGAGCCGACGCGAGCCCCTTTTTCCCAAATCGAATGCGCCGCCTTCTTCCTCCTCCCCTTCCCTTCGCCTGCGACGCCCATCCCCACCCCGCATCCCCTCCGAGCCGCCGGCCTGACCGCACCCCCCGTGTAAGTTTTTTTAATTTATTTATTTCATTTTTTTTATTTTATATAAATAGTTGATTTTCAAAACTGATTTTTAATTTAAGTTCAAAACTGATTTTATTTATTTATTAATATTTTATTTCTGATTTTTTTATATATAAAGTTAAAACTGATTTTATTTTATCTTAAAATCTGAATTTTATTTTGTTTTAAAAACTGATTTAAAAAGGAATTTTGAAATTGATTTTTAAGACCTAAAAAGAATTGATTTTTAAAACCTAAAAAGATTTGATTTTTTTTAAAACCTAAAAAGATTTGATTTTTAAAACCTAAAAAGATTTGATTTTTTTTTTTTAAACGTAAAAGACGATATTTTGAGAGGAGTAGGAATATTAAAAATATAATCTTTACTATATAGAAATATTAAAAATATGATTTTTATATTTTTAAAGTATTAAAAATATAATCTTTATAGGATGGAGAATATAAAAATATCATCTTTGTATATGTAGCAAAATAAAAATCTGATTTTTATTTTATATACGTTGAAATCAAGTGATGATTTTTATAAAGGCGAAATCTTTATCGACGAAAAGACGATATTTTTAAAATAGAAAAGATTAGATTTTAAAAATAGGAAAGGCGGGATTTTTAATATTGAATAGCATAGTAAAGAAATTCGATTTTTAAATATATGAAGTGATTATAAAAATATATGAAGTGATTATAAAAATATGATTTTTAAATTGAAAGTGAACAAATAAAAATGTGAATTTTATTTTAAAAAAAACATCGAAATATAAAAATGTGTGATTTTTATATATATAGTGACTACGGGCAACGAAGATGACGAAGATGGGATAACGAAGAAGAGTCAAGATGATTGGATAGCTTTCGGTGAGAACTTCTCACTCTTAATCCTCTTTTTCTAGATATATATATATACTAGGATGCAGACGGTGCTTATTAGAAGCACCCGACACCCGTCCACATACCATGGACTTGTTTGTTTGGATGTTTGGTGATTGATTGAGATATTGGTTTGAATGTGGTTTGTGGTGTGAAAAATCGAATCGATAAATTGGTTAGGATTAGACGTGCGCCGTCATAAGGCGAAGGAGTAAGACTAGGTTAGACTCTTACTCCAAATTTTGTGGTTTTCATAACGAAAGAGATTTGATTGATGTGTGAATGGCGTGGGCCTTCACTAGACCGGGGATAAGGCTAGGCCTTGTCCCGTTTCTAGTATCGTGCCGTTATGCCGCCGAAATTTTCTAAAATATGTTAGAAAAATAAAAATATCATTTTTATTGTGTAAATGAAATGAATAGAAATTCAAGTGTTGAAATAAATAATTTGACGTTAAAAATATAATTTTTAACGTGAAAGTGAATAAATAAATATTTATAAACAAATCGACCGATTTGTTTATATACACTGATTTGACTGATATTGATTGGGTCGATAAATTTTACACATCGCCCAACTGCACAAATAAAATCTGTGTTTGATTGTTTGAAACCCCACACGGGTGTTGGGATGAAATTTGAAGTTCACTCATCCTGATTGATCAAATATGTCGATCGATTGATTGACAGGCTGTTATAAGCGTTAGATATCGATATTTGATGCTTATACAGTGTAGTGCACTTTGGTTGATGGTTGATTATTTTTCGACGCTATTATATACATGTGTTGTATGGAATTCATATAATTAACGTTATATGGTGATTGATTGGGCCTCATTCCAATTGGGAAAATAAGGAATATTATAAAAGAAAATTCATGTGTTGAATATAAAAATAGTCATGTGTTGACGATGTGCATGTGTTGAGTGAAATATTTTATATAATCAAAATTACATCTTTATCATATTTAAAATTAGAACTACTTCCTAGTAGAAATCTGATGAAAATCAAACGATAGATACCATAGTTTTATAAAATATTTCACATAATAAAAATAGTGATGTGTTGACAGTACTCATGTGTTGAGATTAGTCGTGTGTTGAAAGAAATATAGGTTCATGTGTTGAATTGAATAGAAGTTTTTGAAATATATAAAGCCGTGTGGATTAGAGATGCGCTATTTTGACGTGAACGATATTTATATCGATTTTATTCGTTTTACAACGAATATTGAAAAGTGATTTCAAAACTAAATATTTTGAAATGAAATTCAATTGAATTAGATTAAAATTCGAATTGAATAGGAAGTGAATTTGAATTTGAATAAAATAGAAATGAATTGAATTGAAAACGATTTCGAAATGAATTGAATTGAAAACGATTTCGAAATGAATTGAATTGAAAACGATTTCGAAATGAATTGAATTGAAAACGATTTCGAAATGAATTGAATTGAAAACGATTTCGAAATGAATTGAATTGAAAACGATTTCGAAATGAATTGAATTGAAAACGATTTCGAAATGAATGGAATTGAAAACGAATTCAAATTGAATTGAAAGTGAATTGAAATGAATTCAAATTGAATTGAAATTTGAATTGAATAGAAATGAATTTTAAAACGAATTTATAGAGAAGAATTCAATTTTGATTTGAATTGAAATGGAAGTTGAAATCGCTTTTGAAACGAATTCAAAACTATTTTTAAAATTCGTTTTAAAAGGAAATCGACGAAATATATATTATATATATAATATAATGGCCTGAATAGAACGCGCCGCGCCGCGGCAGTTCGTGAATTTCGACCATTTATTTCAAACGGACATTGCGGGAGATCCGACCGTCGGATTCTCCTAAAACCGGAACCGTTGGGTTCGTATCGAAAAGAGCTTTCCAATGAATATTAGAAATTTGAAATCTAACGGTTGGATTTGGAATTATGTCCAAATCAAATTCGAAAAAGGTCGCTGTAAGTGCAGTTCGATGGCCGTTGTTGGAAATCGACTGTACGGGCCTTGATAAAATTATTAAAAATATCTATAATTTGTGTAAAATTATAATATGTGAATTGGAAAGAATTAGGCTGGAAAATTCCACATTTGAAAAGATAAAAATAGATTTTTATCGAAATGAACTAGTTTTGAACTAGAATTGAAATCAATTTATTTTTAAAATAAATAAATTGAATTTGAAAGTGATTTTGAAAATAATCGATAATTTCCAATACGTGGATTGGACTGGAGCTGAATCGAAATTATCTTCGGGATATTTCGATGTTGGATTTCGTGACTATACAAATATTGTTATGGGGATTTGAAAGATATTTTATATCGTTATTTCCAATACGATATTTGTTGGTTTCAGAATTTGATATTGAATATAAGCCGATATATTTTCTATTCAGAGCCTTGTATTTAATATCAAATGTGATTTGGTTTGTCGTGAATCGTGTTTTTGATGACATTGGTTCTTTAACCCAGTTAAAGGCAGAATATTGATTTTTTTTTTGTGAAGATTAAAACTAAGTGGAGTTTTAATGAATCTTTAATTAGATTAAAATGTGAATTGATAATTTTAATTATCAAATTTGAAAAGTGATCGAGAGTGGAGTACCACCAGTTTTGCTCCAAAGCGATAGTTAAATCTTTAATTAGATTTGAACGTGAAATGGTAATTAATTTTACCGATAACACAGTGGTGTTAGATGTGGAGTATTACCAGTTTTCTCCATGGGATATAGGTTGGGATTGGGAAATAAACTAAATAATTACTTCGGTGTGGCTCGTTAATCCCGACTAGTTGAAATGATATCCAAAGGAGGATTAAAGAATAAATTTAGAAGAATTTATCTTGGATAAAATTAATGGGAACCTTTCCCTAAGAATGTGATTTTGTGAATAAAAGAATATTCTGAATTGGAATGAGGCGTTTGTTGTGTTTGTGTAACATTCGTTTATTATATACGGTGGTTATTCAGAAAGACCGGGTTTATATCCATTCTGAATAACCGATTCGACGAGATGTCGAAGATGAAGACGGTGGTTGAAGACCGGAAGTCTTCACATCGTTTGGGTGATTACTGATGATCTCGATTGGGCTGTACACCCAAGATGAGGGAAACAGTCGGTGATCGTCCAGACGTACTTGGAGATCGATGGATATGCGAGGAAAGTGCCTCCGGTTTCGTTCAGACCCAGAACGGACTTGTAAATGGACTGTGTGTCTGACATTGGATTTTAGTCCGTGTGATTGATCTCTATTAAATATATATCTGTTTGGCGGCGGAGAATTTATTCTCTTGCTTAACGCCCTTCTCTGAGACGTACGAGCTCAGGGGTTATATATTGATGGATATCAAACGCATGGAGTGCGTTGCCTGTGTGGCATGCGTAAGTGGCAATTGATCAAGGCTTCTGTTGAAAAGCAAAGTCTTGTGGTTGATGATCAAAGCACGGCCTGTGTGGCATAGCTTTGTGTATAACGTGGATTCGCGAGCCTCACACCTCGGTATGAGTCAAAAACGGGATACGGACCCAAGGAGTGCACGACGTTTCTTTCTAGCTAGGGTGGTGTCAGTGACCTACCAGCCCTGACATTTATATACTTTTCACCTGTGTGGTTGTTGGATACGAGGCGCCTCGGATATAGGTCTGTAAGGACCGGGAAACGTGTGTTCAGGAATTGCTAATCCTCAAAAGTAAGAGAGGACCGGCCTTGGAGGTTCCAAAGGATCATAGTGGGGTCCTGGGACATTTGCTAGAGTGTCTCGAACGCGGAGAGGAGCTTGCCCCTTGCCTCGGCTCATGACGGAAATCCAATTTCCAATACGTGTATTGCGGTTTTAATTGTAGAACTAGTATGGTGACATGATATATGGTACCCATGCCGTCTATGATTGATATTTATGATTGAAACTGTTTTGACACTATACACTTATTATAGTATCAAATGATTTGTTTTAAACGTATCAAGCATGCTTTGGCTGTTATAAGGGAAAACCCTATCCTCCGGCTTGCGTTGCATTGTGTGATGGGACCTGGGTCTTATAACAGCTTCATTTTCCTTTATTTAGCATTGCGCTGTTGTTTTATGCACTGGTATTCTTGGGAGGAAACCCGTTCCGTGTTATACGGCGTGGTCCCTTGATTTACCTTACTTTGAAAACCAATAAAGAATAACTGTTTTAGTTCTCACACCAGTCCCATGACTGACCTGGAGTTTATTGTTTTAACCTAAACTCTGGGTGCCCCTATTTTCCACACGGGCAGCTAGTAGTTTTGGTTTTGCAGATTTATATTCACAGGGTCCTGATTTACAGCTGGAACGATGCTCGGAAAGCTCTGTATCCGTGTATCACTTCTAGTTGTGTTTTGTATATTTTTCCGCTGCTATGTAATTTATTGTAATCTCTGATATTTGTCGAATGTAATTTATTCATTTATACTCTGTATATTCTTGTATCTGATGGAATTGTTGTAATAACAATGAAATGTTCTTCCGTATGCGCTCTGTTTTGTCTTGTCCTCAATTCTATCTGTGCTTTCCTTCACGGGGAAGTTCGGGTCTTCTCAGTTTGGTATCAGAGCTTTGGTTTACAGAGCTCGAGAACAAGACACATTAGAACCATACGAAAGAATTCATCAGATATCGGATTAGTAATATCCAATTAGAATAACTCGTTAGAGATAGGATCAGTAGTATCCTAGAACGAGTGCGAAGAGTATATTTTTCAAAAGAAAACAATTTTGTTTTAAAATTTAAATCGTTTTAAACGTATTTGATTATTTATTTATATTGAATATGGACAATCGAGTATATATAGATTTCGCGTATACGCGTCATGAACGTATATTCGAAGTTTTAATATACTGGGTAGATATAGAATCACATTCTAGACACCCGGAGGTGGTTCTGATGATTGATATATCATCATCAGAATTTAAGTTCGTGTTTCGAAGGTGTGATGTCTATATATTTCCATTAGGCTGGTGTGAGAACCAAAACTAATATAGCTAGAACACATTGTTGTGAATTGGCATCAAAAACATGATTTTTGTATATATGTATCAAAATTATGAATTTGAAACTCTAATTCACTAATTGATTGCTGTTTGTGTTGGTTGTTTATTTGTTTACTAATTTTTAACCATTTATGCCTAATTGAATCGAATATTGAATTGTATTGAAAATTGGTCGCATTTGCTTGCATATACATATACTTACTTTGAACAGGTCATAGCAAGGAGGCTAGAGCAGAGAATAAAATTTGTTTGCCCGACAAATAGGTACATGTTTACTACATAATTTCCTGTTTTGTTTGGGTGATGATGATTTTGTGAGCCTATTGGCTAGCCGCTTGGCTTTTTCTTTTTCTTTTTGAGATCTGAAGGACCGGGGAAGCTATTTGAAATTCCCCGATGCTCCCATTGCAGGGGAGGTTATGGCGAAATTTTTCGAAAATTTAGGGTGTTAGCCAAATTTTTGAAGAATTTGAAAATTCTCAGAAACTGAAAAGTTGGAGAATGGAAGCCAGATCGAATGTAGAGCTTATTAATCAAACCACTTTCGACTTTGTTCCTTTTCGGGGACGAAAAGTTTTAAGTGGGGGAGATTGTAATAACCCGAAAATCTGGGCCAGTTTAAAATTTTTATTTTGGCAATTTTAGCGAATTTTGAATATTTAAAATAGATTATTTTAAATAATATCGACGAGAAAGTTTATTTTGAATAGAATTCGAACGTATATATTATATACGTCGTCGTTAGAATATAAATATTTATAAATAATTATAAATAGGATTGAAAATGGCGCGGTAGTTCGATAATTCGATTTCAAACTTCAATTGAATGTACCGGGTGCAAAACAATCCGGATTTTAGTGAAACCAAAAACATTAGGATCTAATTGATGATATCTTTCTAACGGATGTAAGAAACTGAGATTTCACTTTAAAATTTGAGAGATATGTCCAGTTGAAAATTCTGAATAGTCGCTATGGAATTCAGGCCCTTAAAAATGGACATTTTGCAAATGACCTCGGATTTCGACGAAACCACTTTTGTTGGGTCCGTGATGTCGAGTTATTGCTAGGTTTCAAATTTCATAATTTTTCGAATCAATATGTGAGCGTGGCAAAGGAAAACGCGTTTGACCAGTTTCAGTTGATTTTAATCGACTGGAAATTGGCCATTTTTCTAACGGTCTCAGAATTCGACGAAACTAGTTTTGTTAGGACCGTATCGTCAATACGAAGCTAGAAAATATTTTTCGAGAATTTTTAGAGTTAGTATGTGACCCCGGTAATTTGAAATGTACGTTTAAAATTCAATATAGTGATTTAAATGCAAATTAAAGGGAAACTGATTCAAACAGTCGAATCAGCCTACGATACTTATCCCATTGTGTTCGGAATAGGGGTAAAACGCTATGGACGACAGGCGGTGGACCTCGTTTAGAGGTCGTATGTAAAAGTCAACTTTTTAATAATTAAATAAAAAAAAAAAAATTCTCTTTCCCTTTTATACGCTGGGCCCCCTCTATCTTCAAAATCGAACTATCAGAAAAAAAAAAAAAAAAAAAAGGGAGATGGCGAACGACAGCGGGGGAAAGGATCCGCCGCCGCCGCATCGGGCGGAGCGCCGCCGGCCTCACATCGCAGCCCCCCTCCTGAACTCGAGCACACCTCCGCCCCAGCACCGCAGCACCTCAGCCCAGAGCCGACGCGAGCCCCTTTTTCCCAAATCGAATGCGCCGCCTTCTTCCTCCTCCCCTTCCCTTCGCCTGCGACGCCCATCCCCACCCCGCATCCCCTCCGAGCCGCCGGCCTGACCGCACCCCCCCTGTAAGTTTTTTTAATTTATTTATTTCATTTTTTTTATTTTATATAAATAGTTGATTTTCAAAACTGATTTTTAATTTAAGTTCAAAACTGATTTTATTTATTTATTAATATTTTATTTCTGATTTTTTTATATATAAAGTTAAAACTGATTTTATTTTATCTTAAAATCTGAATTTTATTTTGTTTTAAAAACTGATTTAAAAAGGAATTTTGAAATTGATTTTTAAGACCTAAAAAGAATTGATTTTTAAAACCTAAAAAGATTTGATTTTTTAAAACCTAAAAAGATTTGATTTTTTTTAAAACCTAAAAAGATTTGATTTTTAAAACCTAAAAAGATTTGATTTTTTTTTTTAAACGTAAAAGACGATATTTTGAGAGGAGTAGGAATATTAAAAATATAATCTTTACTATATAGAAATATTAAAAATATGATTTTTATATTTTTAAAGTATTAAAAATATAATCTTTATAGGATGGAGAATATAAAAATATCATCTTTGTATATGTAGCAAAATAAAAATCTGATTTTTATTTTATATACGTTGAAATCAAGTGATGATTTTTATAAAGGCGAAATCTTTATCGACGAAAAGACGATATTTTTAAAATAGAAAAGATTAGATTTTAAAAATAGGAAAGGCGGGATTTTTAATATTGAATAGCATAGTAAAGAAATTCGATTTTTAAATATATGAAGTGATTATAAAAATATATGAAGTGATTATAAAAATATGATTTTTAAATTGAAAGTGAACAAATAAAAATGTGAATTTTATTTTAAAAAAAAAACATCGAAATATAAAAATGTGTGATTTTTATATATATAGTGACTACGGGCAACGAAGATGACGAAGATGGGATAACGAAGAAGAGTCAAGATGATTGGATAGCTTTCGGTGAGAACTTCTCACTCTTAATCCTCTTTTTCTAGATATATATATACTAGGATGCAGACGGTGCTTATTAGAAGCACCCGACACCCGTCCACATACCATGGACTTGTTTGTTTGGATGTTTGGTGATTGATTGAGATATTGGTTTGAATGTGGTTTGTGGTGTGAAAAATCGAATCGATAAATTGGTTAGGATTAGACGTGCGCCGTCATAAGGCGAAGGAGTAAGACTAGGTTAGACTCTTACTCCAAATTTTGTGGTTTTCATAACGAAAGAGATTTGATTGATGTGTGAATGGCGTGGGCCTTCACTAGACCGGGGATAAGGCTAGGCCTTGTCCCGTTTCTAGTATCGTGCCGTTATGCCGCCGAAATTTTCTAAAATATGTTAGAAAAATAAAAATATCATTTTTATTGTGTAAATGAAATGAATAGAAATTCAAGTGTTGAAATAAATAATTTGACGTTAAAAATATAATTTTTAACGTGAAAGTGAATAAATAAATATTTATAAACAAATCGACCGATTTGTTTATATACACTGATTTGACTGATATTGATTGGGTCGATAAATTTTACACATCGCCCAACTGCACAAATAAAATCTGTGTTTGATTGTTTGAAACCCCACACGGGTGTTGGGATGAAATTTGAAGTTCACTCATCCTGATTGATCAAATATGTCGATCGATTGATTGACAGGCTGTTATAAGCGTTAGATATCGATATTTGATGCTTATACAGTGTAGTGCACTTTGGTTGATGGTTGATTATTTTTCGACGCTATTATATACATGTCTTGTATGGAATTCATATAATTAACGTTATATGGTGATTGATTGGGCCTCATTCCAATTGGGAAAATAAGGAATATTATAAAAGAAAATTCATGTGTTGAATATAAAAATAGTCATGTGTTGACGATGTGCATGTGTTGAGTGAAATATTTTATATAATCAAAATTACATCTTTATCATATTTAAAATTAGAACTACTTCCTAGTAGAAATCTGATGAAAATCAAACGATAGATACCATAGTTTTATAAAATATTTCACAAAATAAAAATAGTGATGTGTTGAGATTAGTCGTGTGTTGAAAGAAATATAGGTTCATGTGTTGAATTGAATAGAAGTTTTTGAAATATATAAAGCCGTGTGGATTAGAGATGCGCTATTTTGACGTGAACGATATTTATATCGATTTTATTCGTTTTACAACGAATATTGAAAAGTGATTTCAAAACTAAATATTTTGAAATGAAATTCAATTGAATTAGATTAAAATTCGAATTGAATAGGAAGTGAATTTGAATTTGAATAAAATAGAAATGAATTGAATTGAAAACGATTTCGAAATGAATTGAATTGAAAACGATTTCGAAATGAATTGAATTGAAAACGATTTCGAAATGAATTGAATTGAAAACGATTTCGAAATGAATTGAATTGAAAACGATTTCGAAATGAATTGAATTGAAAACGATTTCGAAATGAATTGAATTGAAAACGATTTCGAAATGAATTGAATTGAAAACGATTTCGAAATGAATGGAATTGAAAACGAATTCAAATTGAATTGAAAGTGAATTGAAATGAATTCAAATTGAATTGAAATTTGAATTGAATAGAAATGAATTTTAAAACGAATTTATAGAGAAGAATTCAATTTTGATTTGAATTGAAATGGAAGTTGAAATCGCTTTTGAAACGAATTCAAAACTATTTTTAAAATTCGTTTTAAAAGGAAATCGACGAAATATATATTATATATATAATATAATGGCCTGAATAGAACGCGCCGCGCCGCGGCAATTCGTGAATTTCGACCATTTATTTCAAACGGACATTGCGGGAGATCCGACCGTCGGATTCTCCTAAAACCGGAACCGTTGGGTTCGTATCGAAAAGAGCTTTCCAATGAATATTAGAAATTTGAAATCTAACGGTTGGATTTGGAATTATGTCCAAATCAAATTCGAAAAAGGTCGCTGTAAGTGCAGTTCGATGGCCGTTGTTGGAAATCGACTGTACGGGCCTTGATAAAATTATTAAAAATATCTATAATTTGTGTAAAATTATAATATGTTAATTGGAAAGAATTGGGCTGGAAAATTCCACATTTGAAAAGATAAAAATAGATTTTTATCGAAATGAACTAGTTTTGAACTAGAATTGAAATCAATTTATTTTTAAAATAAATAAATTGAATTTGAAAGTGATTTTGAAAATAATCGATAATTTCCAATACGTGGATTGGACTGGAGCTGAATCGAAATTATCTTCGGGATATTTCGATGTTGGATTTCGTGACTATACAAATATTGTTATGGGGATTTGAAAGATATTTTATATCGTTATTTCCAATACGATATTTGTTGGTTTCAGAATTTGATATTGAATATAAGCCGATATATTTTCTATTCAGAGCCTTGTATTTAATATCAAATGTGATTTGGTTTGTCGTGAATCATGTTTTTGATGACATTGGTTCTTTAACCCAGTTAAAGGCAGAATATTGATTTTTTTTTGTGAAGATTAAAACTAAGTGGAGTTTTAATGAATCTTTAATTAGATTAAAATGTGAATTGATAATTTTAATTATCAAATTTGAAAAGTGATCGAGAGTGGAGTACCACCAGTTTTGCTCCAAAGCGATAGTTAAATCTTTAATTAGATTTGAACGTGAAATGGTAATTAATTTTACCGATAACACAGTGGTGTTAGATGTGGAGTATTACCAGTTTTCTCCATGGGATATAGGTTGGGATTGGGAAATAAACTAAATAATTACTTCGGTGTGGCTCGTTAATCCCGACTGGTTGAAATGATATCCAAAGGAGGATTAAAGAATAAATTTAGAAGAATTTATCTTGGATAAAATTAATGGGAACCTTTCCCTAAGAATGTGATTTTGTGAATAAAAGAATATTCTGAATTGGAATGAGGCGTTTGTTGTGTTTGTGTAACATTCGTTTATTATATACGGTGGTTATTCAGAAAGACCGGGTTTATATCCATTCTGAATAACCGATTCGACGAGATGTCGAAGATGAAGACGGTGGTTGAAGACCGGAAGTCTTCACATCGTTTAGGTGATTACTGATGATCTTGATTGGGCTATACACCCAAGATGAGGGAAACAGTCGGTGATCGTCCAGACGTACTTGGAGATCGATGGATATGCGAGGAAAGTGCCTCCGGTTTCGTTCAGACCCAGAACGGACTTGTAAATGGACTGTGTGTCTGACATTGGATTTTAGTCCGTGTGATTGATCTCTATTAAATATATATCTGTTTGGCGGCGGAGAATTTATTCTCTTGCTTAACGCCCTTCTCTGAGACGTACGAGCTCAGGGGTTATATATTGATGGATATCAAACGCATGGAGTGAGTTGCCTGTGTGGCATGCGTAAGTGGCAATTGATCAAGGCTTCTGTTGAAAAGCAAAGTCTTGTGGTTGATGATCAAAGCACGGCCTGTGTGGCATAGCTTTGTGTATAACGTGGATTCGCGAGCCTCACACCTCGGTATGAGTCAAAAACGGGATACGGACCCAAGGAGTGCACGACGTTTCTTTCTAGCTAGGGTGGTGTCAGTGACCTACCAGCCCTGACATTTATATACTTTTCACCTGTGTGGTTGTTGGATACGAGGCGCCTCGGATATAGGTCTGTAAGGACCGGGAAACGTGTGTTCAGGAATTGCTAATCCTCAAAAGTAAGAGAGGACCGGCCTTGGAGGTTCCAAAGGATCATAGTGGGGTCCTGGGACATTTGCTAGAGTGTCTCGAACGCGGAGAGGAGCTTGCCCCTTGCCTCGGCTCATGACGGAAATCCAATTTCCAATACGTGTATTGCGGTTTTAATTGTAGAACTAGTATGGCGACATGATATATGGTACCCATGCCGTCTATGATTGATATTTATGATTGAAACTGTTTTGACACTATACACTTATTATAGTATCAAATGATTTGTTTTAAACGTATCAAGCATGCTTTGGCTGTTATAAGGGAAAACCCTATCCTCCGGCTTGCGTTGCATTGTGTGATGGGACCTGGGTCTTATAACAGCTTCATTTTCCTTTATTTAGCATTGCGCTGTTGTTTTATGCACTGGTATTCTTGGGAGGAAACCCGTTCCGTGTTATACGGCGTGGTCCCTTGATTTACCTTACTTTGAAAACCAATAAAGAATAACTGTTTTAGTTCTCACACCAGTCCCATGACTGACCTGGAGTTTATTGTTTTAACCTAAACTCTGGGTGCCCCTATTTTCCACACGGGCAGCTAGTAGTTTTGGTTTTGCAGATTTATATTCACAGGGTCCTGATTTACAGCTGGAACGATGCTCGGAAAGCTCTGTATCCGTGTATCACTTCTAGTTGTGTTTTGTATATTTTTCCGCTGCTATGTAATTTATTGTAATCTCTGATATTTGTCGAATGTAATTTATTCATTTATACTCTGTATATTCTTGTATCTGATGGAATTGTTGTAATAACAATGAAATGTTCTTCCGTATGCGCTCTGTTTTGTCTTGTCCTCAATTCTATCCGTGCTTTCCTTCACGGGGAAGTTCGGGTCGTCTCAATAGGGTTTTCCCTTATAACAGCCAAAGATTGCTTGATACGTTTTAAAACAAATCATTTGATATTATTATAAGTGCATAGTGTATAAAACACTTCAAATCATAAATATCAATCATAGGCGGCATGAGTGCCCCATCCCACTATGTCGTCATACTAGGTTTTACAATTAAAACCGCAAATGTCACGTATTTGGAAATTGGATTTCCGTCTATGAACCGAGGCAAAAGATAGTCCTCAACCGATTCGAGACTGTCTAGCCCGAGCCTCAGGAACAGCCGCAACTGCCCCTTGGAGCGACAGGGCCGGTCCACCGATGTGGATTATTATGCCTGAACACTACGTCTCCCCACCCTATGGGGTGTAAGTCTGGTCCGTCAGCCGACCAGAATGCATCGGCCGAAACCGATATAACCGAGGCGCCTCGCAACAGCAACAACCACATAAGTCAAACTCGTCAGGGCGTGTAAAACCACTGACGCCACTTCTAGCTAGAAAGAAACGCAAGTCCTCCCTGAGGTCCGTCTCCCGTTTTTGGTTCATACCGGGTGTGAAACTCGCGAATCAAACACTACACAAAGCTACGCCACAAAGGCCTTGCTTTGATCATCACCACAAGACTTTGCTTTTCAACAGAAGCCTCGATCAATTGCCACTTAGGCATGCCACACAGGCAATTCACTCCATGCGTTTGATATCCATCAATATATAACCCCTGAGCTCGTACGTCTCAGAGAAGGGCGTTAAGCAAGAGAATAAATTCTCCGCCGCCAAACAGATATATATTTAATAGAGATCAATCACACGGACTAAAATCCAATGTCAGACACACAGTCCATTTACAAGTCCGTTCTGGGTCTGAACGAAACCGGAGGCACCTAGTACCCCGCATATCCATCGATCTCCAAGTACGTCTGGACGATCACTAACTGTTTCCATCTTCTTGGGTGTACAGCCCAATCAAGATCATCAGTTATCACCCAAACGACGTGAAGACCTCCGGTCTTCGACCATCGTCTTCATCTTCGACTTATCGTCGTATCAGTTATTCAGAATGGGATAAACCCGGTCTTTCCGAATAACTCGCGTATATTTTAAATAAGTGTTACACAAACACAACATACGCCTCATTCCAATTCATTAGTCACTAACCGTAAATTAATCAAGAGAATAATTTCCCAAATATTAACCCCGAAGGCCGAAACCAACATCAGATCAATACCCAGAAAACCATTCTGCTTGGCCAACCGACAGTCAATTTCTAAATTTCACATTCATAGGGAAAGGTTCCCATTAATTTTATCAAAGATAAATTCCTTGAATTTATTCTTTAATCTACTTTTGAATATCAATTCAAACTAGTCGGGATTAATGAACCTTACCGAAGTAATCATTTGTTTTAATTTCCCAATCCCAACCTATTCATCCCATGAAGTAAAACTGGTTATACTTCATATCTAACACCACGGTGTTATCGGTAAATTCAATTACCATTTCACGTTAAAATCTAATTAAAGATTTAACTATCGCCTGGAGCAAAACTGGTGATACTCCATTTTCGATCATTTCAATCTAATTAAAGATTCATTAAAACTCCACTTAGTTTTAATCTTTAACTGGGTTAAAGAATCAGTGTCATTTAAAAACACAGTTCACGATAAACCCAAAAGCACATTCATTAATTATCGGGTTAAAGAACGAGTGTTATTTAAAACACTGTTCACGATAAACCCAAAAATCAATATCAATTCAATTCCAATTAAATATCGTTTAATTGGTACACTTCATTAAATCTAAATAAAAAGATTTAATCTTTCCACAACTAGGTCCAAGAACAGTGTTAGTGAAGACACCATTCGCGACAAACCCAAATCACATTTGATATTCAATACAAGGCTCTGAATAGAAAATATATCGGCTTATATTCAATATCAAATTCTACGACTAACAAATGTCGTATTGGAAATAACGATATAAATATATATCTTTCAAATTTCCATAACAACATCTGTATAATCACGAATTCCAACATCGAAATATTCCGAAGACAATTTCGATTCAAATCCACTCCAATGCAATCATTGGAAATTTTGGTTATTTTCAAAACCATTTCAAATTCAATTTATTTATTTAAAAATAAATAGAATTATAATTCTAGTTCAAAACTAGTTCATTTCGATAAAAATCTATTTTTATCTTTTCAAATATGGAGTTTTTCATCCCAAATCTTCACAAATCATTTCTTATGATTTTACACAAATTATTACTATTTTTAATAATTTTATCAAGGCCCGTACAGTCGATTTCCAACAATGGCCATCGAACTGCACTTACAGCGACCTTTTTCGAATTTGATTTGGACGTATCTCCAAATCCAACCATTAGATTTCAAATTTCTAATATTCGTTAGAAAGCTCTTTTCGATACGAACCCAACGGTTCCGGTTTTAGGAGAATCCGACGGTCGGATCTCCCGTAATGTCCGTTTGAAATAAATGGTCGAAATTCACGAACTACCGCGGCGCGGCGCGTTCTATTCAGGCCATTATATCATATATATAATATATATAATATATATTTCGTCGATTTCTATTTAAAACGAATTATATAAATAGTTTTAAAATTCGTTTCAAAATCTATTTCAACTTCCATCTCAATTCAAAGCAAAATTGAATTCTTCTCTATAAATTCGTTTTAAAATTCATTTCTATTCAATTCAAATTTCAATTCAATTTGAATTCATTTCAATTTGCTTTCAATTCATTTTGAATTCGTTTTCAATTCAATTCATTTCGAAATCGTTTTCAATTCAATTCATTTCGAAATCACTTTCAATTCAATTCATTTCGAAATCGTTTTCAATTCAATTCATTTCGAAATTGTTTTCAATTCAATTCACTTCGAAATCACTTTCAATTCAATTCATTTCGAAATCACTTTCAATTCAATTCATTTCGAAATCGTTTTCAATTCAATTCATTTCGAAATTGTTTTCAATTCAATTCATTTCGAAATCACTTTCAATTCAATTCATTTCGAAATCGTTTTCAATTCAATTCATTTCGAAATCGTTTTCAATTCAATTCATTTTGAATTCGTTTTCAATTCAATTCATTTTGAATTCATTTTCAATTCAATTCATTTCGAAATCACTTTCAATTGATATAAATATCGTTCACGTCAAAATGGCGTCAATCTAATCAACACGGCTTCATAAATTTCTATTTTCAAATATTCTTTATTTTTCAAATTGGAATGAGGCCCAATCAATTACCATGTAAAATTAATTATATGGATTTCCATACAACACATGTATATAATAGCATTGAACAATAATCAAATATCAACCAAAGTGCACTACACTGTATAAGCATCAAATATAGATATTTAACGCTTATAACAGCCTGTCAATCAATCGATCGACATATTTAATCAATCAGGATGAGTGAACTTCAAATTTCATCCCAACACCCGTGTGGGGTTTCAAACAATCAAACACAGATTTTATTCGTGCAGTTGGGCGATGTGTAAAATTTATCGTCCCAATCCATATCAGTCAAATCAGTGTACATAAACAAACCGTCTGGTTTGTAAATGAATATTTTATTTTATTCACATTCACGTTAAAAACTATATTTTTAACGATAAAATATTTATTCCAACACATGAATTTTCTTTTCAGTTCATTTATGCAATAAATGACATTTTTATTTTTCTAACATATTTTAGAAAATTTCGGCGGCATAACGGCACGATACTAGAAACGGGACGAGGCCTAGCCTTATCCCCGGTCTAGTGAAGGCCCACGCCATTCACACATCAATTTCAATTTCACCAAAACAATCAAATCCAAATCAAATAATCTAACCAACTACACAACCAATCAAACAAGTCCATGGTCTGTGGACGGGTGTCGGGTGCTACTAAACACCGTCTGCATCCTAGTATATATATATAACTAGAAAAATTAAATTGAAAGGTGAGAAATTCTCACCTATAGCTATCCTAGCTCCACGGCACTTCTAATGCAGGAAATCTTCGCCAACTCGCCTTTTTATCGCCTTTGTTGCCCGTAGCCACTACATATATAAAAATCTAATTTTTATTTCAAAGTTCAATATATAAAAATCGAATTTTTATTTCAATTCCATATAAGTAAAAATCGAATTTCTATTCGTTATTCAAATAAATAAAAATCGAATTTTTATTTCAAATCCATAAGGATAAAATCACAATTCTATGTTGCCAATCCATATATAAAAATCATAACTTTTTATCGCTATTTCTGATATGTAAAATTATATTTTTACTCGCTATTTCAATAAATAAAAATCGCTACTCAAGCAAATAAAAATCCAATTTTTTATGTACTATCTTCATATTATAAAAATCGAATCTTGATATGCTAAAATAAAAATAAAGCCTTTCCTCTCGCTATATAAAAAAAATTCAATTTTCATAACAATGTATATTTTAAAAGAATGTATATTTTATTTTGCTTCATATATAATAAAAATCGAACCTTTTGAATGTTAAAAATCAAATCTTTTTCCTATAGTGGAAAAACCAAACCTTTTCTACCTCGTTCTTCACATAATAAAAATTATATTTTTACTACTCTATCATAATAAAAATTATATTTTTACTACTCTATCACCTTGGTTTGCAACGCTTCTCATGAAATAAAAATCATATCTTCACTTTATGTTATTCTTACGACTAAAAACTGAATTAAAAAAAATGAAATTAAAAGAAAAGAGGCTCACCGGCGTAGGGAGGTAGAAAGAGGGTATCGAGAAGGGGAGCAGGAGGCTGCAGGTCTCAAGAAGAGGGGAGGGAAGGCGCTGTCACAACGGGGGAAGGGAGAAGAGGGATCGGAGGAGGAAAGAGGAGCTGCGGAGGAGAGAGGGGGGGGGGAAAGGGTACGGTGGCGCGACTGCCTGAGGAGGCAGAGGCTGGAGGCTGCGCGCGCGAGGTGGTTTGGGGGTTCGCCTGGTCTTCGGTCAAAGGAGTGAGGAGATAGGAAGGAGAACGGAGGTTGAAGAGGAGGAGAAAGGGGCGACGAAGGCGGGACTCCTCTTGGCGGCGACGGAGGCTGATCGGGGTTGGCAGCGGCGGTTTCCCCCCCCCCCCCCCCCCCCCGTCGCTCCTTCCCTTCTTTTTTTTTTATTTCCTCCAGATCGTTGAATGAAAGGGGGGAAAAGGAAAAAGGAATATATATATTAATTTATATTACATTATATTTTATTTTAATCTCTCAAGAGTTGACTTTTTATTTCGAACTCAAAATCAAACCCAACGACTGTCGCCCCTAGCGTTTTATCCCCATTCCGAACACAATGGGATATGTATCTTAGGCCAATTCGACTGTTTGAATCAGTTTCCGTCAAAATCAAAATATAATTCTTTATATATTTAATTTGAACGCACATTTCAAATTACCGGGGTCACATATGGATCCCGAAAATTACAGAAAAATTATTTCTAGCTTCGTATTGACGATACGGTCCTAACAAAACTAGTTTCGTTGAATTCTGACTTCGTTTGAAAAATGGCCAATTTCCAGTCGATTAAAATCAACTGAAACTGGTCAAACGCGTTTTCTTTTGCCACGCTCACATATTGATTCGAAAAATTATGAAATTTGGAATCTAGCAATAACTTAACATCACGGACCCAACAAAACTGGTTCCGTCGAAATCCGAGGTCGTTTGCAAAATTGCTATTTTTAAGGGCCTTATATATATAAAAATATATATAAATTCCACAGCGACTATTTCTAATTTTAAACTGGACATATCTTATCATTTCTAAGATGAAATCTCAGTTTGTTAACTTCGTTACAAAGATATAGTTATACAGATTCAAATATTTCTTGTTTCGTTCTATTCTGACTTATATTGAATTCTGCATATTCATTTGAAATTAGAAATCGAATTTTCGAACTACCGCGCCATTTTCAATTCCTTTTTATAATTATTTATAAATATTTATATTCTAACGACGACGCGTATAATATATACGTTCGAATTATATTCAAAATAAATTTCTCGTCGATATTATTTAAAATAATTCATTTTAAATATTCAAAATTCGCTAAAATCGCCAAAATAAAAATTTTAAACTGGCCCAGATTTTCCGGGTTGTTACAAGTTTAGACATTAGGGTAACACCTAATCTTGTTATACTAAGTATTAGTGCAGAGAAGTAAGATATAGGAATGAAGCATATCTTGGTCTATATCATTCTGTTTCTTCTGTTTAACTTAAGCATACCTGCTACTCCTGTTGCTGTAATCTCTCATCCAACTTTATTTACATGTCATGATACCACTATCTGTTTATATGCTGAAAGTTACTGGACTCGCCAGACTTTTTGTCTGACCTCGTTTGTTTTCGCCTCTTTTTCTTTCCGTTTCCCCCCAGGTGCTCATGGTGGAAACATAAGAGCTTGATTCATATTCTCTCTACTTGAAGTGCTTGAAATATTGCTTGGCTTTGACTCTACCTTCTTATGGCAGTTTATGTTGGGGATTATGGTTTTAAAATTATGCATTCTGAAGGATTTTGGAATAAGACTGATACTTGTATACTTGGGTTTTGGTATTGTAATTTTGAAGAATGTAACCAAACTTATTTATGCTTCTGCTTTAATAAAGTTATAAATTTTTCAAGTACTACTTTACGTATCTGTATTTTAATATTCTGTTTTGTTTACTTATAATGCTTCATGGAAGTTAATGCATTCCCTTTGTGAATGATATTAATGGACATGGGGTGTTACATTTACCGCTGTGTACTATGTTGTATCTGGAAACAGGTGTTTGTAACTATCCCAGGAATAATTGTTGTGCTCTGATGATGGATTGTATATATAGTTATTGATTTGTATTTCAAAAGTTATGTTATTTACTATATTTTATTTGTTCCATTGTGAGATTTATGTTCTTCGTTTTCTTCTATTCTAAATTTTCTTTCTTTCTATTTCTTATCCTCTAACTTCTTTCTAGTAATGATTTGCATTTCTGTGCAATTTGGGTTGGACGTGTGGTGTTATTAGTCGAATCAAAGAGTATGGAAATTCAGGCCTTACAGTTGGTATCAGAGCAGAAGGTTGAGTGCGTAACTCAATAGAGACGGGGTTAGTAATACCCTAGATTGAGTTGAGTGTATATATATGAGTGCGTATTTGTAGTTTTGATATAGAAATTATTTTATATTCTATTGACTGGTTTGTTGAGTGGTTTATGAATTCTAGTCGGTACAAATTGTACAACTGTATTGATATGTCTTTCTAAACTCTCGAACAAAGCAATTCGATACAGTATTTTGTTTAAAATGGGTAAATAAAATAATTTTGCTAAAGATTATTTTGATATAGAAGGGTAAATTTCTGAAATATTATAGTATAGGAATGTGTTGGTTGTTATTACAATCAAATGAAGTTGTAAAATATTGAGATGGTTATATATAACCAAATATAGTTTGTATATGGATAATATGTCCAAATAAGATGAACTAGAATTGAATTCAAACTAAAATTTGGAAATTTTAATCCTGGGTGTTTTGAAATATTTTTTGAAGTATTTTTAAAAAAAGTAATATAACGTTACTTTAAAGTATTTTTGAATAAGAATAGTTCAAATATATTTTTAAAGGGATTAAGCACTGAAATCACTTCAGTGGAGAGAAAATAATTTTGTTAACGGATCGCGACACTATCAGTATTCGTTTTCAAGTTTCTGAGTGACAGATTGCTACCATATAATTTGGAAATGAAAAATTTATTTGAAAAGAACAAGATGTTTTAGAAATTCAACTGTCTTGAATTGAGTTGATTATAAATATATGTATATAAATATATATGATTTCAAAGTAATTTGGAAATAAAAACCCGGGAATTTGAATTCTGAAATTAAAATTTAACTTATATAAGTTAAATAGATTGAAATGGTAAAAATGTATCAAATAATTGAAATTTAACTTAAGTTAAGAAAAATTGGATTGGATTAGAAATAATTACGAATGAAATTAAATAAAGAAATGTTGAGGTTCGAATTGTTAATATGAATTCGACTTATGAGTAAGCAAGTTGAATATATATTGGATGTTGTTAATTGAAATTGAATAGTGATAAATTTGGATTCAAGTATAATAAGTGAACCGGCTTAAATAAAAATTAGATCTGAATTGATAGAATGGAAGTGAACTAATCAGAAGTTGGTTAGAGAGTTAAAATCTAGAAGTTGGATTGATTTGAAACCAACAAGAAATGGATATATGTATGCTAAGCAGATATCGAATGGAAGCAAATGCAAGAGATATAATTATGCCCGACAGTAAGGTACACGTTTACAATGTTACTTAGGTTTGATTGTTTTATGAGCCTATAAGGCAAGCCGCTTGGCTTTTTTATTTTCTTTTGGATTGGAAAAGGCCTACAAAGGTGAGTTGTGGTTGTACCGATTGAGCCGTGTAAAGGAGATGCTGGCAAAATGTTTCGAAAATTTAAAGAGTTAGAAAATTTTCAAGAATTTTTTTTGATAATTTAAAATCGAGCTTTTAACTGTAATAAAAATAAGAAAACCAGAATTGGTTAATAAAATTTCAGGTGGAATAATGAAATTGATAAATGGATTTAAAATCAATTGGAATTGGTGTGGATATGTAGAAGAGCATACGGATTGAAGACAAGAATGTGATGATGGATTGTCTAAAAATGGTGGACAAATCGTTTGGAAAGAATTATGAATGGTCGAGTATTGACATGAGAATCTGAAGGTTGGGTAAGAACTGAGTTATAAAGGTATGGGATGTAGGATTTCAACTAAGTAGGTTATGAGGAGTTAGAGTGATAGCATTTTTATTGCTTAGCAACTTCGAGGACGAAATTATTTTAAGGGGGAAGGAATGTAATGACCCGGATTTTTAGCTATTGAATTCTGAATATTTAAATTTGTTTTAAATATTTAATTTGAATTATATATAGAAATTTTTAAGGAATAAAATGAATGGATTTTAAAATATATTGAATATCATTTTAACTTAAAAATTGAAATAACGAGTTCGAAATTCAAATTAGATTACTTTGTAGCTATACGTATATATTCAGATTAGGTATGTATTTTATTTGTTTATTTTGAAATTGAATCGATTTAATTTCAAAATGATATGTGATTATAACAAGATTAATTTTATAAAATCCGAAATAGACAATTATTGCAAGATTTTTTTTGGGATGTAGTTATAATTTAATTTATAGAATTTTTCTGTAATTTTTATTTTGAAAAATAAACAACTTTTTTATTTGAAGTATTTTACACCATATATCAGCATTTTGGGATATCACAATATAAGTTAACTAGTCTATTTTATTATATTTCTGGAATCATAGCACACTGCTCAACACAATGGTATTTTTATCTTTGTCTTTTGCAGCTCATACAAAAACAAAGTTTTATGTAGAGGTGTATCATTGGATTTCTTTAAACACTTATTTATAAAGAACGTATCTCTCCAAATACCATGAAAACAAATACATTCCTGCGTTTCACGTTAGAAAAACATGTACTACCCTTTCTGTACATCTAGGAATAGCGTGCGCCCAAGTAATTAAATCTGTTCTTCCCAATACATTTCAGAAGAGCATACTCTCCACGTTTCAATTCCGTGTTCCCCAAACCAACCCTTGCCGTGTCTGCCAATCCATCTCTTTTCCGTGCGTACCAAGTTAATTTATATCCGTCCATGCCAAGAAATACTCATTTTAAATACTCAGGTTAATCGTTCACTTTTAGAAAGAGAAATAAACTTTTCCTTCATCCAAACTTGAAAAGAAAAACCGAAAACTCCTAGGTTGATTAAAAATCGAATTCTAAGTGAAAAATCACAAAAAATGGGTTCAATGGAATCCCCTTACTCAACTCTTCACCTCTGTACGGTTCCCAAAGCATGTGATCTAATTTTTCTTTGAGCTCAAATGTGTGATGGTCGACTAGGGCTCGCGGTGCTGAAGTTGTGCTTGGCGTCGGTGAGAGTTATGGTTGCTGAAATATCACCATCTCCGATGGTAAATTGTGAGCACGACTTCTTCTTGGCATCAGTGGAAGGTGAAAATCGCGAGTGGGTTTTTGTGATGGAAATGAAAAAAAGTGTATCGATGCGGTTTAGATCCGAGAAATACTGGAGTTAACAGGTGAGTTCAGACCTTCGATTGTGGGTGTTGATTTACAATGGCCATAATATTTTTGATATTTGTACTGGTGATGTGCGATGCTATTTAGGTATTTTGATGAGGGTAAGCTACAAACGAACTGAGGTTGTAGATTTGTAGTATTTAATAATGTCTGTATGGATTTATACATGGGGTGGCAATAGGAGTTCATACGAGAAGAAGAGGGTGAGGACGTGTTTAGTAGTGTATAAACGGGATCGGAGATAATAATTTGGGTTAAGGTTTCGTTAAGGAGTTTAAATGTTTGGGTTCTGTTTTGTCTGAAAATGATGTTGGGAGGAAGACTTAAAGGAAGTTATGAAAGGACTGTGTGCGGGCTTGCTGGATCAGGCAAACCAAGGTGGTTGCGGATGAATGTAGATGGTGTAATCATATTTAAACTATAGTTAAGATAAGAAGTGTTAGTCAGTGGTTAGTGCTAATACAAGGGTGGTTTGTTTCAAAATAAATAAAGGGGAGAACTGTAGGTGGAAGAGTAATTCTTTGGGGAATGGTGGGTTAAAAGGGGATGTGCACATGGAAGGGTGAACGATATTATGTACTGTAGTTGAGTTTTGGAAGATGAGTTAAAGTATACTGCGTTTTAAGCCTTATTGTGGGAAAGAGGAGATTAGCAGACGTCTAATTTTCCATTTCGAACCAGTTTGTCCCACTTTTGAGGAATCCTGATTAACGTGGTTATCTCCCTTTTAGCTAATATCGGTTCATAAACTCAACCCATTATCTATTATCCGTGCTTCATAAACTCAACCCATTTATACGCGGTTTAAGGAATGATGATTAACAGGGTAGTGGAAGGTCAAACAACGGTCGGTTTGCTGAAGAACGACGTCCACTGTAGAAGTTAAGGAGGAGCAACATTTCTTTTTATGGTGGAGGAATTATATCCGGGGTTATTTAAACTAAAACGTGACGGTGGCTTAATTGACCGTAGTTCTGGGATTGAACGCAACCGATCACGTTGGAATCGCAATAACAGAGTCTACATTGTAGAACAGATTTCGCTAAAAACAGGACTACTGGCGTTTTTTGATAAAATCAAACACATGTTTTATTTTAAAAAAAGCAGAGTCATCAACTGTGAACCAAGGCAAGTAAACTCACTAACTCCAACTCATTTATATTTTTATATAAACAAATTTTAATTTTATTTATAGTAATTTAATACTGCGTGATGGTTATTTGGATGAATGTTTGATAAAAATGATTGATACAGTTATATCGTTGATTGATTTTTAATTTTGTTTACTATGATATTTCATATCGAGGTGAAATTAATAATATTGGTGCGATTAACATCTGTGGATGTAGGGAAATAGGTTGGAGGGATCCCACTGGATTCCTTAACATTTATATTACTGTTTTTATTCGATTGTGATATATTATGTGTTATATAACCCATGATTGGATATGTTGTGTTTGATTTACCCTTGCCCTAGAAACTTGGTATTTTAGATACCGTAAAACATTTTCGAATATGGAAAAGAAATCTGGGATTTAAAAATGGAATTTATTCCCAAAACTAGAAAGTAAATCTCAAATAGAGTTGGAAATAGAAACCTATATAAATGGATAAAATAAGAAGTAAATTATAAATTAGTTTATAAATTAAGTGATATTTTTGTTATTGGATAAATTGAAAATATAAATTCAAGCTCGAATTTATATAGAAATGTGGGAAGGTGTTTTAAAACCAATATTCGAAATTGGGATTGAACTTAGCAAGTTATAAAGGGAATTATAAACGAGAGAAGTAAATAAAAGGAAATTAAATTTGTGATATTTAGTACGAAATCAAGTAAATTTGATTACATAAAAAAGAATAGTATTCACGACAGAAGTGAATAATAGTTTAAAGTGAAAACATTTATAAAGGAAATTTGAATTTGGAAATATAATTTCAAATGGATATTTAAACGAGAAATAGAAATGGGAATTTGTTTTCGAAGGACAACAATAGATTTTATTCCAATATTTATAGTTATGTCAATAAAACTCTATGTTTTGAAATATTTTAATATTATTTTAAGTTAGATTTACCATATAAGAAGGGATTTATATAAAGAAAATAAAATTGAATTGGAAATCAGGGGATGTATATCTTGTATATCCATTCAGAAAGAAATTTCGAATTGTGTAAAATAAAAGGAGAAAGCGCTGATGGAATAGTAATTTTTATAAATGAAGTTCAAGAATGAAATAGAATATGATGTGGATTTCAAAAGCGAATTGATAACTCGAAGCTGAGTAGTAATGATATTTGCAAATAAAAATCAAGTTGATTTGAATAAACGAGTCTAGATTCCTATTAAGGAAAGAAATTCATACTTGAAATTGAATAACAGTTGGAAGAAAATGTTTACAAATGGAAATGAATATTAAGGCCATTTGAGTTAAGCTGGTGTAAGAATCCGTAACTTCCCCGGTCTCCAAAGAGAAGAGAAAGAACGAATTGCTTTGAGGACAAGACCAATCAAAACACAAACAGAAGAACATTTCATTGTTTATTACAACAATTCCATCAGAATACAAGAATATACAGAGTATGAATAAATATTACACATTGATAAACATCAGAGATTTCAATTACATTTAAATACATAGCAGCGGAAAAATAATACAACACACAACTGAAAGAAATACATGGATACAGAGCTTTTCGAGTATCATTCCAGCTGTAAACCGGGATCCTGTGAATATAAATCTGCAAAACCAAAACTACTAACTGCCCGTGCGGAAAATAAGGGCACCCATAGTTATGGTTAAAACAATAAACTCCAGGTCAATCATGTGACTAGTGTGAGAACTAAAGCAGTTATTAATATTTATTTTAAAGTTAGGGAAATCAATGGACCACGCCGTATAACACGTAACGGGTTTCCTCCGAAGAATACCAGTGCATAAAACAAAAGGTGCAATGCTAAATAAAGAAAAAATGATGCTATTATAAGACCCAAGTCCCATCACACAATGCAACGCAAGCCGAAGGATAAGGTTTTACCTTATAATAGCCAAAGAATGCTTGATACGCTAAATTTCATCTTTTATTATTACTATAAGTGTATAGTGTCAAAACATCTTCGAATATAAATGTATCAATCAAAGACGACATAGTATCCTATGCTACTATGTCGCCATACTAGGCTCTACAAATAAAAATGCAATGTCACATATTGGAAATTGGATTCCATCATGAGTCGAGGCAAGGGGCAAGCTCCTCTCCGTTGGAGACACTCTAGCAAATGTCTAAGGACCACACACAGCGATCCTTGGATCCTCCAAGGTCGGTCCTCTCCTACTTTTGAGGATTAATTATTCCTTAACACACGTTTCCCGGTTCTATAGGAACTATATCCGAGGCGCCTCACATCGAACAACCACACAGGTAAAAATAATATAAATGTCAGGGCTAGTAGGTCACTGACATCACCCATAGCTAGAAAGAAACGTCGTGCACTCCTTGGGTCCTTATCACGTTTTTGACTCATACCGAGGTGTGAGGCTCGCGAATTAACGCCATACACAAAGCTATGGCATACAGCCCAATCAAGATCATCAATAATCATCCAAATGATGTGAAGACCTCCGGTCTTCAACCACCGTCTTCATCTTTGACTTATCGTCGAATCGGTTATTCAGAATGGGTATAAACCCGGTTTTTCCGAATAACTCGCGTATATAATGGACAAGTGTTACACAAACACAACATACGCCTCATTCCAATTTAGAATATTCTTTTATTCTAATATTCACATTCCTAAGGAAATGTTCCCATTAATTTTATCAAAGATAATTTCTTCTAAATTTATTCTTTAATCTTACTTTGGATATCATTTCAAACCATGTTAAGGTTTCCCAAACTAGTCGGGATTAGCGAACCACACTGAAGTAATTATTTATTTTATTTTCCAATCCCAACCTACTCATCCCATGGAGCAAAACTGGTAATACTCCATATCTAACACCACAGTGTTATCGGTAAATATTAATTACCATTTCACGTTTAAATCTAATTAAAGATGTAACTATCGCTTGGAGCAAAACTGGTGATACTCCATTCTCGATCATTTCAATCTAATTAAAGATTCATTAAAACTCCACTTAGTTTTAATCTTCTCAAAAATCAATATCCTGTCTTTAAAAGGGTTAAAGAACCAATGTCATCTAAAACAAGGTTCACGATAAACCCAAAATCACATTCTATTGTTAATCGGGTTAAAGAACAGGTGTTATTCAAAACACCGCTCACGATAAACCCCAAAAACCAATTTAAATTAAATTCCAATTAAATACTAATTAACCGGGCAATTTCACTAAATCTTAATTAAAAGATTTATTCTTTTCTAAACTGGGTTCAAGAACAGTGTTATTTAAGGCACCATTCATGACGAACCCAAAATCCCATTTGATATTAAATACAAGGCTCTGAATAGAAAACATATCGGCTTATATTCAATATCAAATTCTGAAACCAACAAATATCGTATTGGAAATAATGATATATATATCTTTCAAATTTCCACAACCATATCTGTATAATCACGAAATCCAACATCGAAATATTCCTAAGATAATTTCAATTCAAATCCATTCCAATTCGTATGTTGGAAATTCATATTATTTTTAAAACCACTTCAAATCCAATTTATTTTTCAAAAATAATGGATTATAATTCTAGTTCATAACTAGTTCATTTCGATAAAAATATATTTTTAACTTTTCAAATATGGAAATTTTCACCCCCATTTCTTTCTAAATCATTTATTATGATTTTACACAATTTATTGATATTTTTAATAATTTTATCAAGGCCCGTACAGTCGATTTCCATAAACGGCCATCGAACTGCACTTGCAGCGACCTTTTCCAAATGTGATTTGGACATAATTCCAAATCCAACCGTAAGATTTCAAATTTCTAATATTCATTGGAAAGCTCTTTTCGATTCGAACCCAACAGTTTCGGTTTCAGGAGAATCCGACGGTCGGATCTCCTGTAACGTCAATTCGAAGTCAATGGTCGAAATTCGCGAACTACCGCAGCGCAGCGCGTTCTATTCAGCCCATTTAATATATTTAATATATATATATTATATATATTTCGTCGATTTCAATTCTAAACGTATTTTATAATTCGTTTTAATTCATTTTAAAAACGATTTCAACTTCATATTCAATATTTAAATCAAACTTGAATATTCCGGATCATTAATATATAAATGATAATATTTTCAAAATATTAGATTTTGAAATCATTTCCTTTTCTATATTCATTATAAAAACGAATATAATCGATATAAATATCGTTTGTGTCAAAATGGCGCAAATCTAATCAACACAGCTTTATATATTTCAATAACTTCGTTATTCTATTCAACAAATGAATATTTTCTTCAACACATGAATATATATTTCTTTGAACACATGAATATTCTCAACACATGAGTATCGTCAACACATGACTATCTTTTTTATTTTTTTATTTTATAAAATTATGATTTCTATCATTTAATTCTTAATCAGACTCCAACAGTAAATTAGTAAGAGAATGATTCCCTATGTATTAACCCCGAAGGCTGAAACCAACATCAGATCAATACCCAGGAAACCACTCATCTTAACTAGTTTCCAGCTAGTTTCTAATTTTATATATGATAAAAAATGTGAATTTTATTGTTAAAATATTTCGTTCAACACATGTTAAGTTTCAACACATGAATATTCACAACACATGACTATTTAGTCTATTCAACACATGACTCTTTATTTTATAATATTCTTTATTTTCCAAATTGGAATGAGGCCCAATCAATTACCATATAATGTTAATTATATGGATTCCATACAACACACATATATATAATAGCAACGATAAATAATCAACCATCATCCAAAGTGCACCACACGACTGCATAAGCATTAAATATAACTTGTGATAACAAGGAATTTTGCTCGATACGAATCGATCGCTAAATCGACCAAGACCATTTGAAACCCCTGATTGTTTTGAGAACACGACAAATTGGAACGCAAACAGAAGAACATTTCATTGTTAATTACAACAATTCCATCAGAATACAAGAATATTACAGAGTATGAATAAATATTACACAGAAAATATTAGAGGTTTAAATTACATTTAAATACATTGCAGCGGAAAAACAATATAAAGCACAACTGAAAACAGATACAAGGAAATAGAGCTTTTCGAATACCGCTTCAGTTGTAAATCAGGATCCTATGAATATAAATCTGCAAAACCAAAACTACAAGCTGCCCATGTCAAAATAAGGGCACCCAGGTTTAGGTTAAAGCAATAAACTCCAAGTCAGTCATGTGACTAGTATGAGAACTAAAACAGTTATTAATCTTTATTTTAAAGTTAGCTGAATCAAAGGACCACACCGTATAACACGGAACAGGTTTCCTACCAAGAATACCAGTGCATAAAACAACAGCGCAATGCTAAATAAAGAACAATGAAGCTATTATAAGACCCAGGTCCTATCACACAATGCAACGCAAACCGAAGGATAGGGTTTTTACCTTATAATAGCCAAGAATGCTTGATATGTTAAATTTCATGTTTTATTATTACTATAAGTGTTTAGTGTCAAA
Source organism: Allium sativum (assembly GCA_030737875.1). NCBI lineage: Eukaryota > Viridiplantae > Streptophyta > Magnoliopsida > Asparagales > Amaryllidaceae > Allium > Allium sativum. The sequence continues at coordinate 332,589,419 of CM060926.1, forward strand.
ACAATTTTAATCATAAGTATCAATCATAGACGGCATAAGTGCCCCATACCACTATGTCGCCATACTAGGCTCTATAATAAAAACCGCCAAGTCACATATTGGAAGTTGGATTTCCATCTGTGAACCGAGGCAAAAGATAGTCCTCACCGATTCGAGACTCTCTAGCCCGAGTCTCAGGATCAGAGCTCGAGTGACCCTTGGATCGTCAGGGCCGGTCCACCGATGTGGATTAAAATGCCTGAACACTGCGTTTCCCCGCCCTTTGGGGCGTAAATGAGCCAAATGACTCCATCGGCTCCACACAGTCACCGATATATCCGAGGCGCCTCGCAACAGCAACAACCACACAGGTGAAAATAGTATAAATGTCAGGGCTGGTTGGTCACTGACACCACCCAAGCTAGAAGGAAACGCATGCACTCCTTGAGGTCCTCTCCCATTTTTGGTTCATAACCGGGGTGTGAGGCTCGCGAACCAATGCTACACAAAAGCCTTGATCAATTGCCACTCAGGCATGCCACATAGGCAATTCACACCATGCGGCTGATGTCTATCGATATACAACCTCTGATCTCATACGTCTTAGAGAAGGGTGAAGTAAGGGAATGAATTCCCCTTCACCAGGCAGATGCATATTTAATAGAGATCAATCAACATAGAGAAAAATTCATTGTTAAACACACAGTCCATACAAGTTCGTTCTGGGTCTGAACGAAACCGGAGGCACCTTGTACCTCGCATATCCATCGATCTCCAAGTACGTCTGGACGATCACCAACTGATTCCCTCCTCTTGGGTGTACAGCCCAATCGAGATCATCAATAATCACCCAAACGATGTGAAGACCTCTAGTCTTCGACCACCGTCTTCATCCTCGACACATCTTCGAATCAGTTATTCAGAATGGGATAAACCCGGTCTTTTTGAATAACTCGCGTATATAATAAACAAGTGTTACACAAACACAACATATGCCTCATTCCAATTCAGAATATTCTTTTATTCAAATATTCTTACACTTTGGGAAAGGTTCCCATTAATTTTATCAAAGATAAATTCTATAAATTTATTCTTTAATCTTCTTTTGAATATCAATTCAAACCAAATTATGGTTTATCCAAACTAGTCGGGATTAGCGAACCATACCGAAGTAATCACTTGTTAGATTTCCCAACCCCAACCTATTCATCCTATGAAGTAAAACTGGTAATACTTCATATCTAACACCACGGTGTTATCGGTAAATTCAATTACCATTTCACGTTGAAATCTAATTAAAGATTTAACTATCGCCTGGAGCAGAACTGGTGATACTCCATTCTCGATCATTTCAATCTAATTAAAGATTCATTAAAACTCCACTTGGTTTTAATCTTCCCAAAAATCAATATTAATGATTATTTAACTTGGGAAACCATATTCTGTCTTTAACTGGGTTAAAGAACCAATATCATTTAAAACACGGTTCACGATAAACCCCAAAATCAATTCAAATTCAATTCCAATTAAATATCATTTAATTGGTATGCTTCATTAAATCTAAATAAAAAGATTTAACCTTTTTCTCAACTGGCTTTAAGAACATTGTTAATGAAGCCACCATTCACGAAAAACCCCAAATCACTTTTGATCTTAAATACAAGGCTATGAATAGAAAATATATCAGCTTATATTCAATATCAAATTCTACGACCAACAAATATCATATTGGAAATAACGATATAAATATATGTTTCAAATTTCCATAACAATATCTGTATAATCACGAAATCCAACATCGAAATATTCCAAAGACAATTTCGATTCAAATCCATTCCAATTCAATTATTGGAAATCCTGGTTACTTTTAAAACCCTTTCAAATCCCATTTATTTATTTAAAAATAAATAAATTATTATTCTAGTGCAAAACTAGTTCATTTCGCTAAAAATCTATTTTTATCTTTTCAAATTTGGAATTTTTCATCTCAATTCTTCAAAAATCATTTCTTATGATTTTACACAAATTATTACTATTTTTAATAATTTTATCAAGGCCCGTACAGTCGATTTCCATCAACGGCCATCGAACTTCACTTACAACGACCTTTTCCAAATTTGATTTGGACATAATTCCAAATCCAATCGTTAGGTTTCAAATCTCTAATATTCGTTAGAAAGCTCTTTTCGATACGAACCCAATGGTTCCGGTTTTAGGAGAATCCGACGGTCGGATCTCCCGTAATATCCATTTGAAGTCAATGGTCGAAATTCGCGAACTGCCACAGCGCGGCGCGTTCTATTCAGGCCATTATATATATAATATATATATTATATATATTTCATCGATGTCCATTCAATTCGTATTTTATAAATCATTTTAAATTCGTTTTCAAAACAATTTCAACTTCGTATTCAATTTCTAATCAAAATTGAATATTCCACATCATTGATATACAAATGATAATATTTTCAAAACGTTATATTTTGAAATCACTTTCTTTTCTATATTCATTATAAAAATGAATAAAATCGATATAAATATCGTTCACCTCAAAATGGCGTCGATCTAATCAACACAACTTTTACATATTTCAATAACTTCGTTATTCTATTCAACAAATGAATATTTTTCTTCAACACATAAATTTTCTTCTATTCAACACATGAATTTATATTATTCAACACATGAATTTTTATTCTATTCAACACATGAATTTTTATTCTATTCAACACATGAATTTGTTTTCTATTCAACACATGAATTTATTTCTATTCAACACATGAATTTATTTTCTATTCAACACATGAATTTTATTTTCTATTCAACACATGAATTTATTTTCTATTCAACACATGAATTTATTTTCTATTCAACACATGAATTTATTTCTATTCAACACATGAATTTATTTTCTATTCAACACATGAATTTTTATTCTATAATATTCCTTATTTTCCAAATTGGAATGAGGCCCAATCAATTACCATATAAGGTTAATTATATGGATTTTCTATAATGCATGTATATAATAGCAACGATAAATAATCAACCATCATCCAAAGTGCACCACACAAATGCATAAGCATTAAATATAAATAATTAACGCTTACACAGTCTGTCAATCAAACGATCGACATATCACTTAACAATTGGGATTAGTGTACGTCAAATATCATCCCAACACCCGTGTGGGGTTTTAATCCACAAACACAGATTTTTATTTGTGTTGTTGGGCGATGTGTAAAATTTATCGTCCCAACCAATATCCTTCAAATAGGTATACATAAACAAATCGTCTGATTTGTAAATGAATATTTATTTATTCACATTCACGTTAAAAATTATATTTTTAACAATAAATAATTTATTTCAACACATGAATATATATTTTTATTCATTCCACATCACAATCAATTTTCACCACATAACAAAATCAAACAAGTTGTCCATGGTCTGTGGACAACGGGTGTCGGGTGCTACTAAGCACTGTCTGCATCCTGGTATATATTTCAACTAGAAATTAAAATAAAAGTGAGGAGTTCTCACCTTGGGGTTCCACTCTGCCGTTCTTTATATTTGAACGGTTTGAATTCATATTTGTTGCAATGCCAACGCAGTCTTCTTTACGCTGTTCATATTAAAATCAGATTTTTATTCCGCTACATATATCAAAATCATATTTTTATATTTCCTATTATATAAAAATTCTATTTTTAATCTGCTACTCATGTAAAAATCGAATCTTTATTCTCACTACTTCCTCACAAAAATAAAGTTCATATAGTTATTTCACTTCATATACTGTAAAGATTATATTTTCACTTCACTTCTCATATAATAAAATTTTATTTTTATTATGTTACATATATAAAAATATTATTTTTTATGTATATACTATAAAAATTATATTTTTATTATCATACTGTTAGCCTACTTTGTGAACTAGGCTACACGAAGAGAAAATAGTGAGAAAAACACCAATCGGTTCGGATCGGAGGAAGATAGTGCAGAAGGAAAGTAAAGATCCAGAACGCAAAGATCACATCGGATCGCATCGGAGAGATGCGTCAGCAGCATTTAACAACAAATGGCCTCATCGGATCGGATCAGAGGAGTATGGCAGCAACATCATAAAGCAGGTGGCTTCATCGGATCGGATCGGAGGCACCCGATCCGAACCCTTTTCTCTGAGCTAGTGACCGTTGTTGCACACACTTCCTGAAGACTCAGACCAAGCATGACCATTTCTGCTACGATCTCCCACTAAATCAATGCGCTGTCGCCATCTTGGAGCCTCCGAATCCGACTCTCAAGGGATGGGTGCCATGCAATTCCGAACCGAAGCTACTTCGAAGAGATTTTTCACCTATAAATACACCATCTAGAAGCATTTGAAAGGATTTTTTTGGCAAATTCTCAGTTCTTACTTCCTCCATAGCCGAATTCTACAATAGTATTCAGATCAAAATCATCTCTTAAAGTCCATTTTTGAGAGATTTGATGAGTTTATGCATTGTAATTGTGAAGTTGAGTGAGAATTATTGCTGTATTTGTATTCAAATCATCAACTAAAAGAAAACAAAGTGGACGTAGGCTCTTTAACGCCGAACCACTATAAATCGTGTGTTCCTTGTTGCTTTTCGATCCAGTTTCATTGAAATTAAAGCTAATTTGGGTGTCAGAACCAATTTTTGGTCTAACATTTGGGTTCTTTCACTGAGAAACCTTCGAATTCTCAGCCTTTTCGGGATTATCATACTACTATTTGGACCTTTAAGTTCAAAGAAGTTAATCCCTTCTCTCTCTGACATCTTTCAGTACATGTTGACTAACTGTTGAAGAATCAAGTATCATGGCTAAGACCAAAGGGAAAGAAGTTCAAGGCGCTAGGGGAAATGATGCTAGAGAAAATCAGTCAGTCATCGTGATAACAAGGTTGTGCGCTCAAAGCTCTGGAGCAGACCACTCCAACCAGGAGGATCCGAATCGGATCGGAGGTGCCGATCCGAACCGAGTGGAAGGCACCGATCTGATCCGATCTGACGAAGTCGAGGGCACCCATTCTCTTCATCTGAACCGCCCCTACCAGGCTGCTGTGAACCGATCCGATCCGAACCAGAGTGAGGCTGGAACTTCTACTCGAGCTCCCTCCAACGCTCCGATTCCGGCCATGATGACTAATGTTCAGCCTGATCCATCTGCACCCATTACTCAAGGATATTTTTCATGTTGTCTAGACATGCTTCAGAGCACTAAAGAAGCATTGGAAGCCCAAAGTTGTGACAACCTTCGCATGCAGGAAAACATGATCACCATGGGTACATAAGTACAAGAGCTCCGGAGGCAGAGGACTCCTTCCCAACCATGCCGCATTGCTACAGATGATTCGTCTACTTCGGAGGAGGAACGTCCTCGCGAGAGAAGGCCGCTTGAACGACCTCAGAACCTCGATCAATTGACTTTCGGATCTTTAGGATCCCGAGAAGATGCTGCTCGTGTATTAGGCCCTGATGACCCGAGTTTGCAACAACCTATGTTACTACCTATGCGCGGATCCCACATCTTACCCAGGGATCCTAATATTACTAACCCCACACAGTAACAACTTCTCCAACCTCTACCTCCAGAGATCGACCGGGAGCACAGAGAGAAACGTAGAGCGACTGCCGTCAGAAACAGAAGGTTATCCCCTGATCAGGAACCCAGGGGTAATCCGAACATCAGATCTAGAGAGCCTGTGCAGACATTAACCAACGCCGATGTATGGGTAATGGTGCACCAGATTATGTCTGAAAGTCGGCAGTATACTAATGAAGATTGGGGCATCGAGCGAAGTCATACCCCTTTCATAGATGACATCCTAAATTTCCAGTTCACCCGACGATTCAACTTGCTTCAAATGGATCGATATTCAGGAAGAACAGACCCAGGGCAGCACCTGATGAGATATGCATGGTTCATGAATGCGGCAGCAGCTCTAGATGCCGTAAAATGAAAAGCTTCTCCCATCTATCTTTAAGATGTAGCGTTAATGTGGTTCACCCGACTTCCTCCTCGGTCGGTTTCAAATTTCACATAACTGAGTGAGCGTTTCATGTATCAATTTCGACTCCATCCCCAAAAGTCCAAGACCATCACAGAATTGTCACGGATTAAACAGGGCCCAGGAGAATCTTTGAAGTCATATTTGGATCGCTTCAACCTGGCCGTCACTGAAGTCACTGATCCCCATGAGCCCACTATCCTGATGGCCTTGATAGAAGGAGTAGATCCTGACATAGAGTCCGGGGATTACTTAGCTGGAAAACAACCTCCTACAAGAGAATTGTTCTATGAAAAGGCTATTGTCCGTTTAAGGCGAGAAGAAGCTAAGGCAAATCGGAAGAGAAAGTCCGAAGGGGCCTCAAAGGAAGGCGTCCAGAGTAATGTCGCTGTGAAACAATCTGATGACAGTTCAGGGAAGGTGGAAGTAAATGTTGGCAACCAGAGGGGTGGTCATAGCAACAGAAATAGGAACGACAATAGAAGGAACAGAAACCGAGGGGATAGCTCTAATAAAAGACCCAAATTCCAGAGTCTTGAAAATTACACGCCGTTAAATGATACGTTGGAGAACATTTATCTATATACATACAAGCATATTGTAGTTCAAAAAACCACCACGCAGAGATTCTACTGAAAAAGAGATTGAAACAGGAAAGTTTTGCTTATTTCATGGTACACACGGTCATTCCACCAATGAATACCGTAATTTGAGGGATATCATCGAAAAATTGCTACGAGAAGGGAAGTTGGATGAGTACAAAGCCGCCCCAAGGGACAGGGGGCAAGGGGGATAAGCCCCGAACCAAGACCAGCCTGCTTCAAAACCCACAGCTCAGCAAAAAGGTAAGAGGATCGTCATTAACTCCATTATAGGCGGACCTCACTTGGTTGGTCGTAGTTTTAAAGCAATGGACCAGTACGTCAACGCCGCCAAGCATTTTGAAGTAGGATAATGCAGCAGCCTTGAAGACGTCACTCCAATAAAACAGCAAAAAACGATGTCCGATGATGTCGTATTCCGCAATAGAGATGAGTTTGGAGTTCAATCTCCAACCGACGATCCATTAGTGATAACCACGACAATTGGCCCCGGTTTAGTCCATAAGGTGTTAGTGGACAACAGAAGCTCGGTCAATATCCTCTTCAAGAAAGCTTTCAAACAAATGAGGCTCGAAGCAAAAGACTTAAAGCCATGTCAAGGATGGATACGTGGCTTTAATGGAATATCTATAGCTTCGATGGGTTTTGTGGAGTTACCAGTCACACTAGGCCAGGGAGATCGCTAGAGAGTAAGGATCCTACCGTTTGTAGTTTTGGATTTGGAGTCGCCTTATAATGCCTTCCTAGGCTGACCAGCCCTTGCCGAATTTAGGGCATGTATTGTGCCTTGGTGTTTGCTGCTAAAATTCCCTACTGACTCGGGAGTTGGGACAATGAGGGGCGACCAAGCTACGGGACGATCTTGTTACGTGGCAGAATTAAAGATGTTAATGAAAGGGATGAATATAGATGCTAATGGTGATTCCACCCCTCCAAGGGAGGCCTCAACATAGCAATTATGGGGTCCTGCCCCAAGGGAGTCGCCGTCAGACGTTCTCGAAGACATAGATCCCAGAGAGGATAGAGAACCAGGGGACCAGAAGGCAACTCCCAATGAAATAACAATCGACGTACCTATTCATGAAACGGATCCAACAATAGTACTAAAGATCGGCTCGCAACTGGATCCAGTTAGAGCGAGGGAATTGGCTGATTTCTTAAAGGCAAATCTGGATGTGTTTGCCTGGACTCACGCTGACATATGTGTGATTTTGCCTACCATCATGAGCCACTCTTTGTGTATCAACCCAAAGCACCCACCAGTCAAGAAGAAGAGACGGATGTTGGGCCCAGAGCGGTCAGCAACATTGAAAGAAGATGTAGAGAAATTAAAAGGTAATGGATTCATTAAGGATTCAAAATATCCCGACTGGATATCAAATCCTGTCCTGGTCAAAAAGTCAAATGCGAAATGGAGAACGTGCATTGACTTTTCTAATTTGAACAAAGCTTGTCCGAAGGATAGCTTTCCTCTCCCTAGAATTGATCAACTAGTAGCTTCAACTGCCGGGCATGAACTCTTATCCTTTATGGACACCTATTATAGGTACAATCAAATTCCCATGCACATACCAGATCAAGAGCATACAAGCTTTATCATAGACTTGGGATTGTATTGTTACGTAGTAATGCCATTTAGGTTAAAAAATGCTGGAGCCACATACCAGCGCCTAGTCAACCGCATGTTCTATAATCAAATCGGGAAAACCATGGAAGTGTACGTGGATGATATGCTCGTGAAGTCCAAGCAATCTCCCGATCATACGAAGGAATTGGCATAAATGTTCGGCATACTACGAAGGTATGGGATGAAGTTGAACACCTTGAAGTGTTCTTTTGGCATGGCATCAGGCAAGTTCCTCGACTTTATCGTGAGTTCAAGAGGAGTTGAAATCAATCCGGACCAAATAGCAGCAATCCGGAACATAAAGGAACTGTGGAAGATCAAGGATGTTCAAAGCTTAGCTGGCAAGGTTTCAGCATTAGGCAGGTTCATCTCCAAGGCAATAGACAAGTGTGTACCTTTCTTCGATCTCATAAAACGGGGAAAGCGAAATTTTTAGTGGACTCCCGACTGTGTGGAGGCGTTCCAGAATTTGTTAGACTTTTTAGAAAAGCATCCAATATTATCAAAGCCTGTGGAACTTGAGGATTTGTTCGTCTACTTGGCAGTATCATCTCACGCCGTCAGCGCAGTATTAGTACGTGAAGAGGACAAAGTCCAGAAACCTGTGTATTACGTAAGTAAAAAACTAGCTGCTGCAGAACGTAACTCTCCGAAGATAGAGAAGCTTTCTTATAGCCTCCTGATCGCCTCCCGCAAACTCCGCCACTATTTCCAGGCACACCTGATAATTGTATATACCGATCAACCTTTGAGACAAGTGCTGCAGAAACCCATAGCATCGGGACAGTTACTCAAATGGAATATCGAGCTGAGTCAGTTTGATCTGAACTTTCAACCATGAAGATCAATAAGGGGGCAGGCCTTGGCTGACTTCATAGCTGAATTTACAATTCCTGAAGAAGAAACGGTGGGTGACAAGATAGTTACTTTGGATCAAGACTTGGAGCTTAGTCTGTGGAGACTATATACGGACGGGGCCAAGAACGATAGTAAATCTACCGCCGGAGTTGTTTTAACAACTCCTGAAGGACAGTCTATTTATTATGCATTACGGTTGGAATTTACTGCTACTGACAACGATTCTGAGTATGAAGCCCTGATTACCGGGCTGAAACTCGCCAAAGATTTGGGGGTGAAGACACTAGATATATATTGCGATTCCAAGATAGTTGTATGTCAAGTTCGAGAAGAATTTGCTGCAAAAGGACCTCGACTCAGTGCTTATCTCAAAAAGGTAAAGGAGTTATTGGAAGGTTTGGAGCATTATAGCATAACACACATTCCAAGAACAGAAAACCAGAAAGCAGATCGACTAGCGAAACTAGCAAGTTCTGATAACCCTAAAGAAACCGAATTAGTTCCAATAAAGGCGTTGGAATCACCGAGTTTCGACCTAATGGAAGAAGAGCTAGCCTTGGAAGTTGAACCAGAAAGAGAATCCCGGATGACATCAATTAAGAATTTTCTCAAGGACAGAAAGAACCCTCCCGTTTAAAAAGAGCGAAAGACGAGCTGTAATACGCAAGGCTGCAAGATACGTGTTACAGGACGACGTCCTTTATCATCAAGGGTTTTCAGTGCCCCTATTACGGTGTATTGCACACGACGACATTAAACGTGTACTGCGAGAAGTGCATGAAGGTGAGTGTGGAGATCACACTGGGGTCAAATTTTGGCAAATAAAATATTACGGTACTGATATTTCTGACCTACCGTGAATAAAGACGCGGCTGATTATTCACGACGCTGCGATAGATGTCAAAGATATTCCAAAGTTTCCAAAGCGCCTCCGACTCAGCTCAAGTCGATGGTAAGTCCGTGGCCGTTTACCATGTAGGGGATTGATATTATTGGAGTGCTACCTATTTCCAGAGGAGGAGCTAAGTATGCGATCGTTGCCGTGGACTACTTCACAAAGTGGGTGGAAGCTGAACCTCTAACAACCATCATGGCAAGGAAAGTGATCAATTTTGTGGTGAGAAACATTATTTGTCTATTTGGGATACCGAAGACAATTATAACTGATAATGGGACGCGGTTTGGCAGCATCGAGTTAAGAAACTTTTGCCAGAAATACAAGATTGATAAACGATACACTGTAGTTGCTCACCCACAATCAAATGACCGGGTCGAAGCCATAAACAAAGTCATTAAATCAATTTTGAAGAAGCTGTTGGAGCGGACCAAAGCTAGATGGGTAGACGAGTTGCCATTAGCTCTATGGGCCTACAGGACAACCTTTAAGACGACTACCGGCCATACTCCCTATTCACTTTCCTTTGGGTCAGAAGCAGTGATCCCGGTAGAGTTAGAAGTCCCTTCTCATCGAGTGGCGTATCAGGATCCGATGACAAATAAATCACGCCTCCTAGAATCTCTTGATATGGTTGAAGAAAAAAGAGACGAAGCCAACTTGCGTGCCTCGAGACATCGACATCAAGTAGAATGTTATTATGACCAAAAAGTTCGCTTCAAAACCTTTGAACAAAGAGACCTAGTACTGAAACGAGTCTTCCCGCCGTCGACCCAACTGGGTCCAAAATGGGAAGGGCCATTCACCATCCAACGGAAGCTTGATACAGGAGCATTCAAGCTAACAACCATGGACGGTGAAGAGATTCCCAGAGCTTGGAACGCTCAGCACTTACTACGATATCTGAGCTAAATATGAAATGTCATCTCTTTTGTTTTCATAAGCTATGTAAAAAGGCACGACTTGCCTTAAAAAGTCTATTTATGTGAACAAAGGATTATAAAGTGGATGTAGGCTACGACTTAGCAGAACCACTATCAAAATATCGAGTGTCATTTACTTTCCTGCATTATTTATACATTCGACAATTATTCAATCATGACTGTGAAACACGAAATGTTAAATTAAATTTAGAAAGTGGGGGATGACCCATGTGAAGGAGTAAATAAAATGACTGTTCGTACGATAAGACATAGAATAATGGGATGACGACATTCTTAACTCTAACTCTCAAGAATCGAGAGAGAGTATAAAGGACGGGAAGACGACGTCCCCTGAGGCATGAAGGTGCACCCAGATGAGAGACCGCCTCAACGGAACTATAACCTGGTTATGAGACAGGAGAGTATAAAGATGCCAGGAAGAATAGGCATCGATGACGAAAGGAATATGGCCCCATCATAGAGTCGGGGGCAATTGGATTTTTTAAAATTCGGTCAATCTTGAGTAATCCTTGCTCGGTTGTCCAAGATTAATTGGCGACATATACGTGCATATATATTCCCCTCAATAATTACTTTATTATATGACTTTAATATGACATACTTTTGTATTTTCACTTAAGTGCTAGACTAACGACTATCAGACATTGCAGGAAATAAATTATTTTTATTTACAAACATGTAAGTTTGTACAAGGAAAGCAAGCAAAAAAGGAGATGCGAGGGCCACACTCGCTGCAACAATTGCGGGCCAATTAAATGCTAAAATAAAACAAAGCACTTCATCACTTGGGCTTTGGAGTGGACTTGGGTTTTTTAGCAGCCTTCTGAGCATCCTTCGCCTCTTTTTAAGCATCAGTCAAAATTCGCTTTGGTTTCTTCCTCCCTGCGACCGAAGTGCTAGAATCGATTGATTTTTTCCTGGGAGTCGGAACAATGGTATCAAGAGAAGATGTTTTAACAAGATCTTCTGCAATAGACCTAGTTGAAAGATTAACAACTAACTTTGATCCAGCGTCCACCACTACAAGAGGCTTAAGGCTTTCGAGGTCCAGGTCTGCAACTTTCAGCTGCATACGTTTGTCTTGTTCGGCTTTCAATGCAGCCAAAGTGATGTCATTAGCGCTTTTTGAATCCACAACTATAGCCACCTCAGGTTCTTCCTCATGTCCCTCGTTATTGCCATCGTCTTTCAAGGCATCTATCATCTCGTCATCATGAGGAGCATCAGCCTTAGACAGTTCAACTTCCTCTCCTGAATCTATAGTGGCAGCCTTATCCTTTTCTCCTTGAGCCTTCTCCGCGGATTTTGCTTCGGTGGTGGTTCCGTGAGGCCCACCAGCCTTCTCGGCCAGTTCAACACCTACAGAATGTGAAGCAAAAGTTATCAACTCCGTAGAAAATAAAGGGTCCTCCATCGATTGCCCGATTATGTGATGAAAAGTGGAGACGGCCTTGACGAATTGAGGTGAAAAGGTAGAAATACCTTCCGATGATTTCTCAGCTGGAGTAACTGCCGTCTCTGACGCTGACTCGGGTATGGGAGACAAAAGAGATACTTGAGGGATCCCCGGGTTCTCGGGAACATATCCCTCGACTTTAGAAGTTTCAGCAGTAGTAGAAGAAGAACCCGTCTCGAGGACATTTTTTGCTTGGCCATCCGCTTCTCCTCCTCCATGGCAACGACAATGAGGCGGCGTCCCTCGGCCATGCGTGCCGGCTCATCATCTCTTAGATATTTTTCCATAAGCTTGTTTTCGTCGACGGAGTCTACCTTGAGTTCCTCTTTCTCCTATTCGATAATTTGGCTCCATACTAGAACCAATGTAGTCAGATAATCTTCAATCCAAGAGATGTTTCGGCGACGAATTATATGCGCAAAGAATTCGATCAGTAATTCGCCGAAACCATGCACTTCCTCCCGGGCCTCTGAAAGCTGCTTGCGGGCCTCTTCGGCGGACTTAATAACACTTTCCACATTATCCTTTGCTAGGGCAGCCCTATTTTCGGCCTCTATCAACTTGGAAGTGAAGTCAGCGTTTCTCTTCTCCAATTCAGCATTCTTTCTCGCTAACTAGGCTTTTTCTCGCGCAAGAGCAGTGTAAGAAAGTTGCATTTTGGCGTTATCCGACTTAGCATATTCTGCTTGCTTTTTCAGCTCCAAGCGCTCTTGATTATGAGACTCGAGAAAGTCATGATAACGTTTTTGTAGCTCTTCAAATTACTGCTTGAAGTTGGTAGCATCCCGTTGATTGATGACAAGTTGGGCCTGTGTATCCTCAAGGTTTTTCCCCAAATTTTTCAAGGCTTTTGCGTCGGCTTCTGCAGTCTTTTTCCTCGAGTCAGTATCCATGATTAAAGTTCGAATGATTCAAGAGAGGTTAGGTGAATACTTAACATCTCCCAATATTGTTTTTCGACTGCGTTAATCTTTTCTTCGGCCTCTTCTGCCCACCTCGAGGAAATAGGCACGAGAGCAGGTAAGAAATTCAGATTTTCAAAGTAGTGTTCGGGGAATTGTTTCTCCAAATATGACTGCTTATCTTTAGACTCAGCATCCAGCGGTGGAGGTGGGCAGTACGTTAGCTCAGTTTCCTTATGTTTAGTGGGAACGATGGCTACATCACTCTTTCTAGACAGTTTATCAGAAACCTTATGTTTGCCTTGTGAGTCGGTGTCTTTCGGCGGGCTTCTTTCCCGACCGTGTTTGTCCTGAGGAGAAGTTCGGTCTTTCGGCTGCGATGTGTCTTCTCCCCGACGGCTCTGATAGATTTTATGTCGGTCTGGATCCGACCGGATGGGGGAGCGAGAGCACGAGGTGCACGACTGATAAGAATCATGAGGCCTTCCATCCTCTCTACCCCGGCTTTCACGACGATCATGCTCAACATCGGAAGGGGGCCTAGTCATGCTGCGACGTATTTTCCTAATGTCATAGTAAGCACGAGACATTGTACCTGTGCAACAATATAAGTGGAATTTAGAATTAGTATTCTCATAAAAAGTAAGTGCTGTGAAGTGTGGTGTTATTGTGTTAAGTGCATCCTAAGTGGTGTTCCCCTCGACAAACCCGAGTCCGAAGCCAAGCCAGCGCGGGTGGGCTCTTCAGCCTTAATGGGAGTAGTCTCCTCTAAAGAAGTAAAAACTAAAGGATTTATGCCAAATTCCTCTGAAGTATAGATAGTTTCAGGTAGGGGGAGATCTCCTAAACCTTGAAATGTAGGATCATCGGTACTAGGGGCATCTCCTTGGGAAACGTCTATTGGCAGCTCTTCAGGAGATAATGATTTCTTAGGAGAAATAGCATCCCAAGGGATGATGTACCCTTCTCGGTGCTTTTCGGCTATGTTGGCCAGCTCATCGTCTTGAGTTGAAGATGAAGAAGGTGAAGTTCGAAGTGGCATTGTGGGGGGTTTAGAGCTCTCGCCCGTTTCTGGAATTACGTCCACTGGGGGGGATGTATACATATGGACCCGACCCGTGACATATGCTACAGGTAATGGACAATAACCCGTGATGATGAAGATATTCATCCTTAAGGACTTCATCGATGGTTAGAAATTTTTGGTCGTCATTGAGGAGCCGATGCATCCGATCAATGTACACTTGACCCGATATTTGTTTTGGATTATCAACTGCAAACAAGAAGAAAACGGATTAATGTGTTGGTGTGAGCATTTAAAGTTGAGATCTAGAAAACCAATGCTTTAGTTGATTTTGTCTATCTCCTGGCACATCCCGGATGTTGCCTTATATAAAACCATTCTAGCTTGGAATCGCCGGCCTTGCTGCTAAATGGTGCTGAAATGATTTTCCTTTTTGGGACTGATTCGAAGTAAGAAAAGGAAGGAGTTTCTCGAGTCCGATGCTTGAAATTATAAAAAAAGTGAACGTCGTCGAAAGTGAGCTTTGTACCTAAAATCTCTCGGTATGCTATATATAAGGTATATAAGTAAGCATAGGCGTTGGTATGTAGCTGCATGGGGGCAATCCGCATCTATCTTAGAAAGTCGACAACAAAAGGCGGAAATGGTGGAACAACACCAACCATACACATCAATCGGGTAATTGCCATAAATCCTTCTGGGGGATTGTGAGGACGGTCAGTTTTCGATGGCACCGGGGTGTCCCTTTTTAGTATTCCGTGCTTTAGACATATGCGAACAAGTCTGTCATCGTCAATCGTCGATTCAACAAAGTCTATGGGTGATTCCAAGATAATGGCAGACTCAAATTCGTCAGGAGCTCGATTATCTCCAATCCCTCCTTCCTCTTCATAGCCTAAAGAAACTTCGCTATCAGAAGGCGTTTCATTGTTATGCGCTCCTAGTTCATAATCTGGGCCCTCGACGTCCCATTCAGGGTTTGAAGAAGAAGATATGTTATCAGTGGTGACCTTCTCAGAAGTTTCCACAACTTCCATCTTCTTTGCCAATCTAGATGAACGTCTTTCGGCTATGATCACTAGACTATCGAAGAAACAATAGCAAGAATTGGAGTAAAGTTTTCCGTGTCCCCCGTATGTGTATGTGAGCTAAAGTGTGTGCTACATGTCACAAAAATGTAGAGCAAATACATGAAAGCATAATGTAAAGGTCCAAGGAAGCAGTAATGTTCAGAACAATTCTTGATATTTGTTTATTTTCACAAGGTGCTATCCTAACTGGCCATTAAGTTGAAGATTATATTAAGAATTGTTTTGACCAGCTAAGCAAGGTCTTATGTACAATCTTGGGCTGTTTTTTGGTTCGGTTTGGATACACGCACTAGGGTAGGATCGGGGAAAAAGCCTTGTGCTAGCCTGGGACAAATGCTGATGCCTAGTGATCAAAGTCGGGTCGGTTCGGAGGTGAGTATTTGGACGATCCAGATCGAATTGAGCAATCATGCTTCTCCCCTCCTTTGTTTCACATTCCGATCCGGTCCGGTCAAGTAAGTCTTGTTCTTCTCTTGGCTTGCAAGTCCGACCCAATCCGGTCAGTTGAGCCCCATTTTCGTCTCCGTCTTGTCACCCGAACCGATCCCCTGCACTCCTCCTCTCCCTTTTTCTCCTCTTTGGGGTCAAGCTCGATCCTATGTCGAAAGTCCCAACTGAAATCGAGTACCGATGCATCCAAATGCTCAACGAAGGATCTTAACCCCCTCCACCATCGCCTTGAGAGGGAGTTAACGCCATTAACGACGATGGCGGAGTGGAGGAGGTCATGGCGACAAAATCCATCAAATACCTCGCTGGAATTGTTCAAGGTAAATGCGAATCTAAGCTTAAAAAAATTATAAAGATGAGATTCAAGATTATAAAACTACCTATGTGTTTTATTTGGGGATTAAAACGAGAATTTCGAAGTTTTTAATAGCTAGGGTTTTGATGTACGAGCCAGGGAATGAGAATAGTAAAAGGAAGAGAAATGGAAGAAGAGGAGTAGTGAATTTATATAGATTCAAGATGGCCCTTTGTATTCCAGGCATTTGATTCTGCTCAGAACGGAATAAAAGCCCGCGTTGATTGACCAGGCCCGTCCATTTGCTAACAATGGGTAGAAGGAAAACTGTTCGGATCAGAAGTTAAGATTATGAAAATATTCTTGCATGATTAATCCAATGTGAAGCAATGCAGGAGAAAAGCCCATTCGGATCGGGTTCGAACTAAATGGGATTGAACACAACAACTTGGCATTCTAGTTAAACTCAAAGAAAAGAAAAGAAAAAGCTTACCTGGAGGAATCACTGGACATTAAATAAAAGCTCTCAAAGTTGTTTGAAAATGAAGAAAGTAATTCATATGGATTATGGATATATATAAGCAGCAAAAGCCACAATTTTATGAAGCGACATGACACTACAATTAAATGGCGGCGATCATTCAATGATTCTAATGCAAAGGATGTTTTGTAAATTGCTTCGAAGCACACTTTATCTTAAATAAGAGTGTACTCCGAGGGGGCAAAATGTTAGCCTACTTTATGAACTAGGCTACACAAAGAGCAAATAGTGAGAAAGATACCGATCGGTTCGGATCGGAGGAAGATAGCGCAGGAGGTAAGTAAAGATCAAGAACGCAGAGATCACATCGGATCGGATTGGAGAGATGCGTCAACAACATTAAACAACAAATGGCCTCATCGGATCGGATCGGAGAAGTATGGCAGCAACATCATAAAGCAGGTGGCTTCATCGGATCGGATCGGAGGCACCCGATCCGAACCCTTTTCTCTGAGCTTGTGAGCGTTGTTGCACACACTTCCTGAAGACTCGGACCAAGCATGACCATTTCTCCCACGATCTCCCACTAAATCAATGCGTTGTCTCTATCTTGGAGCCTCCGAACCCGACTCTAAAGGGATGGGTGCCATGCAATTCCGAACCGGAGCTACTTCGAAGAGATTTTTCACCTATAAATACACCATCTAGAGGCATTTGAAAGGATCTTTTGGCAAATTGTCAGTTCTTACTTCCTCCATAGCCGAATTCTACAATCATATTCAGATCAAAATCATCTCTTAAAGTCCATTTTTGAGAGATTTGAG
This sequence comes from Allium sativum, assembly GCA_030737875.1. Classification (NCBI taxonomy): domain Eukaryota; kingdom Viridiplantae; phylum Streptophyta; class Magnoliopsida; order Asparagales; family Amaryllidaceae; genus Allium; species Allium sativum. The sequence goes on from CM060926.1 coordinate 332,606,893, forward strand.
TGAGTTTATGCATTGTAATTGTGAAGTTGAGTGAGAATTATTGCTGTGTTTATATTCAAATCATCAATTAAAAGAAAACAAAGTGGACGTAGTCTCTTTAACGCCGAACCACTATAAATTGTGTGTTCCTTGTTGCTTTTTGATTATGTTTCATTGAAATTATAGCTAATTTGGGTGTTAGAACAAATTTTTGGTCTAACACATACTTATATAAAAATTATATTTTTACATCGCTACTTCTTATATAAAGATCGTATTTTTATATATAATAAAAATCAAATCTTTTGAATGTTAAAAATCTCTTCTTTCTATTTCTAAAAATCTCATCTTTTTATTTCTAAAAACCTCGTCTTTCTATTTCTAAAAATCTCGCCTTTCTATTTCTAAAAATCTCGTCTTTCTGTTTAAAAAAAATGAAAGATTTTCTAATATAAAAATCAAAGCTTTTCAAATCAAAAATCAAACCTTTTATTTAGCTATAATATAAAACCCTATTTTTATTTTAATAAATCTAATTACCTTTAAAGAAATAAAAATAAACAAATATAAATACTTACAACGGGGTTTCTGGAAAGGGGGGAGGAGCGGATTGGCGAAGCAGCAGAGGAGTGCGGCGGTGGCCATCACAGGCGGAGGGTGGAGGTCACGGCGGTCTGGGTGGTGGTCTACGGTGGTTAGGGCGTCGGTCTTTGGGGAAAAGGCTTCAGGGGGATACAGATTCGAACGGAGGAAGAAGAGGGGAGCCAGCGGCTCGCGGCGGTGGTGAATGGCCAGCGGCGGAGACGTCGGGGAAGTGGATGGCTGGAGCGACTGGCGACAAAGGGAGGAAAGCAGCATTTTTTTCTTTTACTCGGTTTTGAACTGAAGGAGAAAAGAGGGGTGAGAGCTGACTTTTATAAAATAATTTAAATTTTTTTATTTTGAAATCCCAAAAAGTAACTTTTTAATTTGAACTCCAAATCGAAACCACCGACTGTCGTCCCTAACTCATTACCACCATTTTGAACACAATGTGATATGTATTGTGAGCCGATTTAGCTGTTTCGATCAGTTTCCGTAAAAATCAAAATATAAATCTATATTTGATTTTGAACGCACATTTCAATTTACCAGAGCCATATACGGACTTTAAAAATTCCCGAAAAATATTTTCTAGCTTCGTATTGATGATACGGTCCTAACAAAACTAATTTCGTCGAATTCTGAGACCGTTTGAAAAATGGCCATTTTCTGGTCGATCAAAATTGACAAAAACTGTTAAAACACGTTTTACTTCGCCACGCTCACATATTGATTTGAAAAATTACGAATTTTGAAACCAAGCAATAACTTGACACCATAGATCCAACAAAAGTGATTTCGTCGAAAACCGAGGTCGTTTGCAAAATTTCCATTTTTAAGGGCCAGAATTCCATAGCGACTATTCTGAATTTTCAATTGGGCATAACTTTTTATCCCCTCTATGAAATTTCAATTTTTCGAAATCGTTGGAAAGATATTTTCAAATAGATTCTAATATTTTTGGTTTCACTAAAATCCGGTTTATTTTGAATTCTGTACATTCATTTGAACTTTGAAATCGAAATTTCAAACTACCGCGCCATTTTCAATTCCTTTTATATTTAAAATAAAATATTTATATTCTAACGATGGTTCAAATAAATATATACGTTCTAATTCTATTCAAAATAAATTTCTCATCATTATTATTTAAAATAAATCATTTTAAATATTCAAAATTCATTAAAATTAACAAAATAAAATTTTAAATTAGCTCAGATTTCCGGGTTATTACAATCTCCCCCACTTAAATCTTTTCGTCCCTGAAAAGGAACGAAGCTGAAAGTTGTTTAACCAATCAACTCAACTTCCATTATTTTCATCAAGGCTTAAGTTCTTCAACTTTTCAGTTTCTAAGAACTATTCAAATTTTTCAAAAATTTGGCTAACACCCTAAATTTTTGAAAAATTTCGCCATGACCAGCCTTGCAACGAGAGCTTCAGGATATTTCAAATAGCCTCCCATGGCCCTCACCAATCCAAAAAGAAACTGCCAAGCGGCTAGCCAATCGACTCATAAAATCATCAAAAACCCAAGAAATACAATAAACATGTACCTATTTGTCGGGCAAACAATTTTATTTCTCTTCTCTAGCCTCCTAGCTATGACTTGTTCAATGTAAGTACATGTATATATGCAAATGCAACAAATTTTCAATATAATCAACTATTTGGTTCAATTTGGATAAATGGTCCAAATTTTAGTTAATCAAACAATAATCATACAAGACAACCATAAATCAATTAGTTGATTATCATTTCAAATTCATAATTTTTATACATAGTCAAAAATCACATTTTTGGCATCAAGTCACAACAATATATTCTAACTATATTTTGGTTCTCACACTAGTCAATTGGAAATATATAGAAATCCCACCTTCGAAACTCGAATAAAAACTACTGATGCTATATAGTCATCAATAGTTTCATCCCCGGGCGACTAGAGTGTGATTCTATATCTATCCAGTATATTAAGACTTCGAATACACGTGGATCAGACGTATATGCAAAATCTTTATATACTGGATTGTTCAAATTCGATATAAAATAAATAATCAAATACAAATAATTGATTTAAATTTTCAAAACAAAAATTGTTTTCATTTTAAAAATATACTCTTCACACTCGTTCTAGGATACTACTGATCCCATCTCTAACGAGTCATTCTTATTGGATATCACTAGTCCAATTTCTAATGAATTCTTTCGTATGGTTCTAATGTGTCTTGTTCTCGAGCTCTGTAAACCAAAGCTCTGATACCACATGTGAGAACAAGGAATTTCACTCAATCCGAATCGATCGCTAAATAGACCAAGACCGTTTGAAACCCCTGATTGTTTTGAGAACACGACAAATTGGAACGCAAACAGAAGAACATTTCATTGTTAATTACAACAATTCCATCAGAATACAAGAATATTACAAAGTATGAATAAATATTACACAGAAAATATTAGAGGTTAAAATTACATTTAAATACATCGTAGCGGAAAAACATTACAAAGCACAACTGAAAATAGACACACGGATACAGAGCTTTCTGAATACCGCTTCAGCTGTAAATCATGAGCCTGTGAATATAAATCTGCAAAACCAAAACTACTAGCTGCCCGTGTCAAAATAAGGGCACCCAGAGTTTAGGTTAAAACAATTAACTCCAAGTCAGTCATGTGACTGGTGTGAGAACTAAAACAATTATTAATCTTTATTTTAAAGTTAGGTGAATCAAGGGACCACGCTGTATTACACGGAACGGGTTTCCACCCATGAATACCAGTGCATAAAACAACAACGCAATTGTAAATAAAGAACAATGAAGCTATTATAAGACCCAGGTCCCATCACACAATGCAACGCAAACCGGAGGATAGAGTTTTTACCTTATAATAGCCAAGAATGCTTTATACGTGAAATTTCAGGTTTTATTATTACTATAAGTGTATAGTGTCAAAACAATTTTAATCATAAGTATCAATCATAGACGGCATAAGTTCCCCATACCACTATGTCGCCATACTAGGCTCTAAACTCAAAACCGCGAAGTCGCGTATTGGAAGTTGGATTTCCATCTGTTAACCGAGCCAAAAGACAGTCCTCACCGATTCGAGACTCTCTAGCCCGAGCCTCAGGATCAAAGCTCAAGTGACCCTTGGATCGTCAGGGCCGGTCCACCGATGTGGATTAAAATGCCTGAACACTGCGTTTCCCCGCCCTTTGGGGCGTAAATAAGCCAAATGACTCCATCGGCTCCACACAGCCACTAATATATCTGAGGCGCCTAGCAACAGCGACAACCACACAGGTGAAAATAATATAAATGTCAGGGCTGGTAGGTCACATATACCACCGAAGCTAGAAGGAAATGCAAGCCCTCCCTGAGGTCCTCTCCCGTTTTTAGTTCGCAACTGGGGTGTGAGGCTCGCGAATCAACGCTACACAAAGCTATGTCACACAGGCGTTGCTTTGATCATCAACCACAAGACTTTGCTTTTCAACAGAAGCCTTGATCAATTGCCACTCACCATGCCACATAGGCAATTCACACCATGTCGCTGATGTCTATCGATATACAACCTTTGATCCCATACGTATCAGAGAAGGGTGAAGTAAGTGAATGAATTCCCCTTCACCAGGCAGATGCATATTTAATAGAGATCAATCAACATAGAGAAAAATCCAGTGTCAAACACACAATCCATACAAGTTCGTTCTGGGTCTGAACGAAACCGGAGGCACTTTGTACCTCGCATATCCATCGATCTCCAAGTACGTCTGGATGATCACCAACTGATTCCCTCCTCTTGGGTAAACAGCCCAATCAAGATCATCAGTAATCACCCAAACGATGTGAAGACCTCCAGTCTTAGACCACCGTCTTTATCCTCGACACATCGTCGAATCAGTTATTCAGAATGGGATAAACCCGGTCTTTCTGAATAACTCGCGTATATAATAAATAAGTGTTACACAAACACAACATACACCTCATTCCAATTCAGAATATTCTTTTATTCAAATATTCTTACACTTTGGGAAAGGTTCCCATTAATTTTATCAAAGACAAATTCTTTAAATTTATTCTTTAATCTTCTTTTGAATATCAATTCAAACCAAATTATGGTTTATCCAAACTAGTCGGGATTAGCGAACCTTACCGAAGTAATCACTTGATAAATTTCCCAACCCCAACCTATTCATCCCATGAAGTAAAACTGGTAATACTACATATCTAAGACCACGGTGTTATCGGTAAATTCAATTACCATTTCACGTTGAAATCTAATTAAAGATTTAACTATCGCCTGGAGCAGAACTGGTGATACTCCATTCTCAATCATTTCAATCTAATTAAAGATTCATTAAAACTCCACTTGGTTTTAATCTTCCCAAAAATCAATAATAATGATTATTTAACTTGGGAAACCATATCCTGTCTTTAATTGGGTTAAAGAACCAATATCATTTAAAACAAGGTTCACGATAAACCCCAAAATCAATTCAAATTCAATTCCAGTTAAATATCATTTAATTGGTATGCTTCATTAAATCTAAATAAAAAGATTTAATCTTTTTCTCAACTGGCTTTAAAAACATTGTTAATGAAGACACCATTCACGACAAACCCCAAATCACATTTGATATTAAATACAAGGCTCTGAATAGAAAATATATCGGCTTATGTTCAATATCAAATTCTACGACCAACAAATATCATATTGGAAATAACGATATAAATATATCTTTAAAATTTCCATAATAATATCTGTATAATCACGAAATCCAACATCGAAATATTCCAAAGACAATTTCGATTCAAATCAATTCCAATTCAATTATTGGAAATTCTAGTTACTTTTAAAACCCTTTCAAATCCAATTTATTTATTTAAAAATAAATAAATTATTATTATAGTGCAAAACTAGTTCATTTCGATAAAAATATATTTTTATCTTTTCAAATTTGGAAATTTTCATCTCAGTTCTTCACAAATCATTTCTTATGATTTTACACAAATTATTACTATTTTTAATAATTTTATCAAGGCCCGTACAGTCGATTTCCATCAACGGCCATTGAACTGCACTTACAACGACCTTTTCCAAATTTGATTTGGACATAATTCCAAATCCAACAGTTAGATTTCAGATCTCTAATATTCATTATAAAGATCTTTTCGATACAAACCTAATGGTCCCAGTTTTAGGAGAATCCGATGGTCGGATCTCCCGTAATATCCATTTGAAGTCAATGGTCGAAATTCGCGAACTACTGCAGTGCGGTGCGTTCTATTCATGCCATTATATATATATAATATATTATATATATTTCATCGATTTCCTTTCAATACGTATTTTATAAATCGTTTTAAATTCGTTTTCAAAACAATTTCAACTTCATATTCAATTTCTAATCAAAATTGAATATTCCACATCATCGATATACAAATGATAATATTTTCAAAACATTATATTTTGAAATCACTTTCTTTTCTATATTCATTATAAAAATGAATAAAATCGATATAAATATTGTTCACGTCAAAATGGCATCAATCTAATCAACACGGCTTTTATATATTTCAACAACTTCGTTATTCTATTCAACAAATGAATATTTTTCTTCAACACATAAATTTTCTTCTATTCAACACATGAATTTATATTATTCAACACATGAATTTTTATTCTATTCAATACATGAATTTTTATTCTATTCAACACATGAATTTATTTGCTATTCAACACATGAATTTATTTCTATTCAACACATGAATTTATTTCTATTCAACACATGAATTTATTTTCTATTGTAACAACCCGGAAAATACGAGCCAATTTAAAAATTTTAAATTGGTCATTTCAAAGGAATTTGAACAATTGAAATAGAATATTTCAATAAAATAGTGAATTAGAATTAGTGAGTCAGTTTGAAAATTTGAATTCAAACTTTGACTGACTGTGCAGGGTGGAAAATATAATCGATTTTAGCGAAACCAAAAATATTTAAATCTGTTAGTGAATACCTTTCTAACTAATCTGAAAAAGTAAAGTTTCATAACGGGAATCATAAGTTATGGCCGAATAAATTTTCAGAAAGGTCGCTATGTAGAATATATAGCCCTAGAAATTTGATATTTTGCAAACGACCTCGGAATTCGACGAAACCAGTTTTGTTGGGTCCAGGATGTCAAACTATTGTTAGGTTTCAAATTTCATAATTTTTGAAGCTAATATGTGAGCGTGGCAAAAGTAAATGTGTTTGGTCAATTTTTGTTAAATTGGATCGACCAGAAAATGGCCATTTTTCAAATGATTTCAGAATTCGGCGAAACTAGTTTTGTTGGGACCGTATCGTCAAAACATAGCTAGATTTATTTTTCTAGAATTTTTCGAATTAGTTTGTGGCCCTGGCAAATTGAAATGTACGTTCAAAGTTAAAATTAAATGTTTTATACTTTAATTTAAAACATAACTGATTGTGACAGTCGAATTAGCCAACGAAACATATCCCATTGTGTCCGAGATGGGGGTAATTAGCTAGGGATGACAGTCGTTGGGTTTGAATTGGTATCCGTGTGGAGAAACACTATTTAAAAATTTATTAAAACTATTGGCCAATCAGAAATTTCCTTTCATTATTTCAAAAATAAAAATAACACGAAAACCCTTTTTTCTCTCTCAACCTACGGCGGAAATCGTTCACCGCTTCTCCCCCAAATCGCCGCCGCTATAGGCGATTTCTGCCTGTGCCACCCCCTACCTCGACGCGCCTCCCTCTCCTCTTCCAATCCGACCCAAGCTCCACCCCTATCGCCGCCTCCATCGCCCGTATCGTCGACGCAAAGTCGGACACTTCCCACCGTCGCCACGTGCACCACCGACCACCGAACCTCCTCAAAACACCCTGCGCCGACTCCCCTCTCCTCCCTCTTCCACGTCATCACTTCTGATCATCCCATCGTGCCTCGGTTTTCGCGAAAACTGCAACCCTAGTTTTGAGCAATCGATAAAGGTGAGTTCTTTTTTATGTTTGAACTTTGAAAAATCATATCTTTGTGGTGTGTTGACGAAATTCGATGAAACAGGAAACATCGGGACCGCAAGGAAGCTCTCTACCACATAGAAGAGACCACGGATTTTTCTGAGTCATCTACGATTTTTAGCACTCCGAAAACCAATATGAGAAATCTAAATTAAATGAATTTGAATGGAAAAATGTCGTGTATAAATTATATAAGCGAAATATAAATTACACATGTGTTGTATACCTCATGTACATGCGATGTGTAAGCTATATAAGCGAAGTATGAATTATATATGCATAGAATAATTGATATATGTGTCGAAATACAAGTGAAATATAGAAATATATACATATATATATATATATACACACACTCCCCTCGTCCACAAACCATGGATGATATTTATTGTTGTGTATTGGTGTGAAAAGTTGGATGAAAATGCGAATGGTTGAATAATTGGTTGTGGTTGATATTGTTTGGTTGTGGTTGAAAAATAACCATTGGTGATTGAAATGAATTGGAAATAATTTTGGAAATAAAAATAAAACATGCCGCCTGCGTGCGAATTAGATGCACGAATCCCCATTGTCAAAAAGCACGAGGTTTTAAGGTAGAGCTAGGAGCCGTACTAGGGACGGTTCCGGTTTTAACTACCCGGCCGTTATGCTGCCGAAATTTTGAATAATATTCATGTGTTAGAATTATTTTCATATGTTGAAATTATCTTCATGCGTTGAAATTAAAGTCATGTGTTGAAACTATATCCATGTGTGGAAATGCTCATGTGTTGAGAAGTGATGTGTGAAAATTAAATTCATGTGTGAATGAATGAAGTGTTTAAAAAATAAAAATCACAATTTTATAATATATATGAAGTATGTAAAATATTCGCCTTATATATAAATAGTTTCAACAATAAAAATTTCATCTTTCTTATATGAACAACATATATAAAATATCCATGTGTGGAAATGCTCATGTGTTGGGAAGTGTGTGTATTGGAAAAGTTCATGTGTTGAATAAAAAGATCGAACAATAAAGATTACATTTTTATTGAAACTATGAAGTGTTTAAAACATTCATGTGTTGAATAAATATTTTAAATGATAATAATATCATTTTTATCATATATGTGATACGCTAAAGATATGCGAACGTCGAAATAAATATTGTGAAAGGAATATTATTTCTAACACGCATAGGAACTAAATAAAATAGCCATGTGTTGAAATATATTTTATGTAACACCCCGTAATTTGAACATAAAAATTCACAAATTAAAGTATACTTAATTAAGTGAAATGGGTTGCGATATATATATATATATATATATATATATATAATTGAAAATTAAATAAATAAATATGCAAAAATGTTCAAAACAGCGAATTGGGAGAGGGGAATAACCGAACCGGCCGATTTTTGGGGTCGACTCGAGCTCGCTGGTTCGACTAGGGGTTAATCCAGGGTGTTTGGCTGTCAACCCGTGGGCCGATTCGCTCAAATGCAGATTTTGCATTTGAATGGTTCTCATGGTTCAGCTTTAATCTAAAGGCCCTAGATGGTTCCTACACTTGACTTCTTCCCCAAGACATGCTTTGATGGCTTGGATTGAATCTAGGGTTAATACTATGGCTAATACTATCCTAATCCTCTGTAAAAAGACCCCTAAACCTAGCCTAAATCACCATTATTCAATCCTACAACTAAACTATGTCAAATTTGTTCCTCTCATGCTAAAATTCCTAAGCCTATTTCTATGAGAGAATGTGAGTTCATACAAGTGCTTTCAAACTTGTATGAGTGTTCTTAAGTTGCATTCTAGCCAAAGTTGCAACCTTTTCTTGACCAAAAAGCAAGGATCTTGCATGAGAGCTCATAAGCTTCATTCAAAGCCAAAGTTGAAACCTTTCTTCTTCAAAGCAAGGATTTTTATTGATATTTGCTCAAGGGTTTCATTTGGAGCTTGTTCTTTTGGCGTTTTTGGGTGATAGCTTGAATGGCTTCATCTCAATCTTTGTTTTATATGTTGATTTGTGCCTTCATAGCATTGTAAGCCCTCTTCCTACTCTTAGATATTAACTTTAAACTTAATGTGACATGTTGTAAGTTGGGTTTGAACATTAAGTATGTTGCATGCTATCATGTTATGCATCCTATCATGACTAAAAAGTCATTATCTTGATCTTGTGGGCTTAAAGATATAAACTCTATGTTGAATGTTGCATTTTGGCAACATGAGAACTATCATATCCCTTATGATAGCTTACATGTGATGCCATATGCGAACTTTTAGCCATCTTTCTATGTCATTTATCACCATGATTCACCTATGTGCTAAGTTTGAGGTTATGCATGTTTTTGAGGCTTAATAATGTAACATGCAAGTTAATGAACACACTTACGCCTCATATGCCACCATGATTAACTTGTGGCCTCATACCCTTTTTGTCATGCCTTTGCCAAGTTCCTTCTTTAATCCATTATGCGTTGTTGTGAATGTATATGCGAGTTTAAAAGCGTTGGGGTTAGGTTATGGGGAAACTTTAATGACATGAAACATGATTTGGGTAAATTGGTACAAACATGACAACATGTAACTTTGGCTATGAGCATGGGACTTGGAAACTTGACACGTATGGGTTGTAAGTGGACACTAGACCAAACATGAAAATGGCCAACTCGAGGTTGGGTTGAGTTTGTAGCATAAATCTACCCGGACCCACCCGGCTTAACTAGTGGCTACAAACAATAGGATCCAATATGAGAAGTTGGTCATGTCGCGCTTAAGACCCGAGGTTAGACAAGGTTGTGGTGTAAAACTACCCGGACCCGCCCGGCTTAACTAGTAACCACAACAAGGTCTAATGTGAGAGGTTAAGAGTGCATTAATTAAATTAATGCTACATGATAAGGTTAAGTAAATTTAACTAATGACACTTAACCGATATGACACGAATGGGTAGGTTAAGTGGGACCGGGCTTGATTTCTTAATGACACTTAACCATACAAGACAATTAGGGGATGGGGTTAAGTAATTTACGCTTAACTAATCCGACTTGATAATTAGATGGTTTTAAGTAATCCACACTTAACTAATCTAAACACGGTAAATTCGATGAGGTTAAGTAATCCATACTTAACTAATCTAACATGGTAATTAGATGGGGTTAAGTAACTTAGACTTAACTAATCTAAACACAGTAATTAGATGGGGTTAGGTAACTTAGACTTAACTAATCTAAACACGGTAATTAGATGGGGTTAAGTAACCTTCACTTAACTAATCTAAACATGGTAATTCGATGGGGATAAACACTTAACCAATCTAAACGTGGTAATTCAATGAGGTTAAGTAACCAGTACTTAACTAACTTAACACGGTAATTTAATGGGGTTAAGTAACTTATACTTGACCAATTATACATGATGATTTGATGAGGTTAAGTAACCTATACTTAACCAATCTAATAGGTGGACCTGATAGGGTTAAGTCACAAGACCTTTTAAAATTAGGCTTAACCATTGTAATACGATTAGTGGATGGGGTTAAGCTAACCCATACTTAACCAATCAGACTCGATAATCTGATGGGATTAAGATAACCTATGCTTAATCAATCTAACATGATAACCTGATAGGGTTAAGACGAATAAATACTTAACCAATTTGACTTGATAGGGTTAAGTCATGGGCTTCTTGGTACACTTAACCAACTTGTAGGGCTAAGCCTTTAACTTGAGTAGTTATCCAATCTTGACATGATTCGTAGGAGGGTTAAGTCATGAACTTGAATAACAACACTTAACCCAATAAGCAAAACCCTAGTAGAGGAACTAGGTAGAAAATCATAGTTGATCAAGGGTAACGGGGAAAGGAAGCTAAGTGGTAAACCTTAGTTAAGTGTAACTAAGTAATAATTCTTAGCCAAGGACATGGGACTAGTTCATGAATAGATGAGTAACCCGGTACGGTAGGTCATCGCTTAAAACACGAGGAGGAGAAAGTTATCTGACTTGGATAAAAGCTCCAGCGAACTGGGTGACGAAGCGGAAGCTTCGGGGAACATGAGGGTACTCTTGGTATCCCTCTGTGAGGTGGCAAGTGGTCCATGAAACCCGACCTCACAGGGGTTAAGGTCTGCGGTAGGAGAGCCAAGAGTATGCCTTGATTGCTATGCGAGCGACCTAAAGACTGGGATGGATTAGCGTGGAGTCGACGATACTTGATTTTGCCCCGGGATAGCATGTCGCCGGCTACCTACCATCTTTAGTCAATCGTGTACGTACGGAAAGGTAGGGAACTCCAAAAAGACCATATACTATCTATCAAGTTATGGGTGAGGTTGGCTATCTGGAAGTGGGCATCGATGGGCCTTAGTGTAGTTCTCATACATGATTTTTCTTGGATTGCCTTTCAGTAGTTGAGGGAGGGGTCACGTAGGACCATAGCCACGGGTACAAAAACAGACCTTGATATCTGCATCAGCAGACGACTTAAATCTCCCGACCGGGTTCCGTATTTCTTGATTTGCCCTAGCCCGGAACTCGGATGGCACATTGAGGAACATGTGCGTCTAGACATGGAAAACGATTCACGATGCATAAGTGGGATAAAGGGCGCGGTTGACGGGTGGCATAATCCCTAGTGGCCCTAGGTGGCTGAACCCAAACCGAGACACGGAAACGTTCATTAGGTAGCATAATCCCTAGTGGTCCTAGGTGGCATAAATCCTAAGTGAACGCGCGATAGTTCATGGTAAGGAAACATAACTAGATCAAGGGTAGCAGTCCAAAATAACCTCAAGGATAAAACGTTTACATGGGAAAGCCCGTATGGCCTACGGCAAAGGACTGAACTTATACATGGAAAGAAACATACGAGTTGGGAAAACCTACATATGCTATATATTAGGTTGACATGGACCATTACATGACATTGGGCAAGGGACATTCATAGTTAACACATGACGCGAGTTGGGATACTAGTACGAGGGGTGCAGAGCAAATATACATGTTAGAACCAGGGGAAATATACATGATAGATACCGTGGGACGTTATACAGGGTAGATACCTTGGGATAGTATACTTGATAGAAACCTGACAATGTGATACCTTGATTTATCTTGACACCGTAGTTTATCATGACACACTCGTGTATCTTGGCACAGTAGTTCATCTTGTTATTTTGGTTTAGCTTATCTGTCTTGTCATCATACTTATGTTCATCTCAGTTCCTCATGCTAGTTAACTTTACTAGTTTATATACTAATAGTAGATAGGGCTTACCAGTCTTTATGACTGACCCCGTTTTGTTTCGCCTCTTGTCTTCCGTTTCCCCCCCAGGTTACAGGGAGGAAATGCTATTGTTAGTTCAGACTTCTCCTATTTGAAGGTCATCATGTATGGCTCGGACTTTTCTTGGCTATGGCTACTTTACTGTTTTACTTGGGGAATAATTTATGAAAAGGTTTTTATGCTTCTTTATTGTTGCAAGACAGGTTTTGATGTATTCTGATGTAAAAGGCTTTAGACCTTATTTTATAAGGTAATGAAATTTGTTTTACTTTCGCTGTTTTATATATATGTTCTATCTTGTAATATTTCTGTGCATGTGTACCTCGATAATGCTTCACCAAACCTAGTGCATTCCCTTTGTGAGTGACCCTAGCGGAGGTGGGGTGTTACATTTGGTATCAGAGCAGAAGGTTACCAGACTGGGCAAAAGTTTTTAAAACCTTTCCTAAAACTATTTGAAAAACCGTTTACAAAGAAGCATTTTTCAAGAAAGGTTTGTTTTAAAAGGCTATTCCCCAAAGGCCATTAGCATTATCCTTTGATTCCTTGATTGAATCTCCTTTCCTTTCTTTCCTCCATCTGTGGTCACAGTAGTTCTGACTGTGACTAATCTTTGTCTAGCCACGTAGGTGTTTCCCGTACGATGGAGGTGGTTCTTGAGAGACCTGTTGCCGTGGTACAAGGAAGGATAATAAGAGTAAGGATAAAGGACGCGAGCTTAAGGATAAGCAACTGTTGGTATGGCTTAGTCCATCAAGGAGGACAAGGACAAGATCATTGGAGAGAGCAATCGTACGCTCCCATTTCTAGGGTACCTAAAAGAAATGGTACCGTTTCTGGTAAAGGTTTAGTCGTTCTTTTCTATCATCCCGTCCAGACATTATCTTGATCATCGTATCATTTAAGTCTGCTTGGATAGTTGAGTCTCTACACCTTAGTACTAGCATGGTAGAGGATCCCAGTTTTTGTCCCAAAATCTGGTTGGAGAGTCGGTCCATTTATTCATGACTTGTTGGATTTGAGAACGTCTATGCCAAGTGTTGAGATTAGAAGCAATACTTCTATTGTTGAGCTATGGATGGATTCTAGGGGTAAAGTGGTTATCCATTAAGGGATACCATTCTCGGTTTTGAAAAGAGGGTAGTCAGAATCTTGGCTTGCTTTGGTAATACCTTCGAAGTCTCGTGTAACCTTTTAGGTTCTGTCATGGTTAGTTACCTAGAATCTCTTGATGCATTTATCGGAAATCTCTGATCCAATCGAGTAACATCCGCCAATAAGACGGATGGTTCATTCTGCTTGAGCATAGGTTACAGGAACCACCCTAGTAAGTGCACGTGGTAACATGGATTGGTATTGGTAAACGAGATCCAGAATTCACTAGTGAATTTTGGAGAGCTTGCATGAGTACGTAGATATGGTTGAGCCAAGTATACTAGGGAAAGAATAAATGGAAGTGGAACGAGAGGCGACAGTGAAAAGAGTTCCGACTCATACTTTGGAAATAGGAATCAAGGAGCTACGAAATCATGGAGTCAAAGGCAGTCAAGGCACATTGGAATTAGGCTCAAGGAAATGCGGATTAGACGCACGCATCGTGTCTCTTTTAAGAGCATATCTTTGATCCTTGGTTCACCTGTAGAGCTTGCTTGCAAGCTATCACTTAGAGGATATCCTCTCGGTCCTGTTTCTGTTACAAACCCCGTAAGGAGTTTGTCTTGTTTATCTCCTCGATCTTATCTTGGGAACCTTAGATAGAACTCTATGGATGTAAACATGTATTTGAAACATGTTATGATTGATATGGTTGCAAATGGTTGCAAGTGGTTGCTCGTGGATGCGCGAATACACATTAGATACTAGATTGACGCGGTCACGTTTCATGTTGCATATGCACGAGTATTTATACTTGTTTATGGATGAAATTGAATGTGTTATCATGCGGATGTTGCATATGAATGAATGTTTGTGCACGCATATAGTACTTATATGACTAGGACTATTCGCATACATGTTGGACTCATGGCACTAAACATATTTTGCATTAGAAAGATCATTCAGGCCTGATCATTAGCATTAGCTAAGGAGCATATACACACATGTTCTGCATATGTTCATATGGCATTAGAAATCATCTAAGGACAATGGTTGCCTGTGGTTGATGTTTTGAGTAGATGGATGATGTATAGTAGGATACGTTCTTCCTAACTTGGAAATTTCGGGGACGAAATCCTTTAAGGAGGGGAGAATGTAACACCCCGTAATTTGAACATAAAAATTCACAAATTAAAGTATACTTAATTAAGTGAAATGGGTTGCGATATATATATATATATATAATTGAAAATTAAATAAATAAATATGCAAAAATGTTCAAAACAGCGAATTGGGAGAGGTGAATAACTGAACCGGCCGATTTTTGAGGTCGACCCGAGCCCGCTGGGTCGACTAGGGGTTAATCATAGGGTGTTTGGCTGTCAACCCGTGGGCCGATTCGCTCAAATGCAGATTTTTCATTTGAACGGTTCTCATGGTTCAGCTTTAATCTAAAGGCCATAGATGGTTCCTACACTTGACTTCTTCCCCAAGACATGCTTTGATGGCTTGGATTGAATCTAGGGTTAATCCTATGGCTAATACTATCCTAATCCTCTATAAAAAGACCCCTAACCCTAGCCTAAATCACCATTATTCAATCCTACAACTAAACTATGTCAAATTTGTTCCTCTCATGGCCTCCACTCTCATGCTAAAATTCCTAAGCCTATTTCTATGAGAGATTGTGAGTTCATACAAGTGCTTTCAAACTTGTATGAGTGTTCTTAAGTTGCATTCTAGCCAAAGTTGCAACCTTTTCTTGACCAAAAAGCAAGGATCTTGCATGAGAGCTCATAAGCTTCATTCAAAGCCAAAGTTGAAACCTTTCTTCTTCAAAGCAAGGATTTTTATTGATATTTGCTCAAGGGTTTCATTTGGAGCTTGTTCTTTTGGGGTTTTTGGGTGATAGCATGAATGGCTTCGTCTCAATCTTTGTTTTATATGTTGATTTGTGCCTTCATAGCATTGTAAGCCCTCTTCCTACTCTTAGATATTAACTTTAAACTTAATGTGACATGTTGTAAGTTGGGTTTGAACATTAAGTATGTTGCATGCTATCATGTTATGTATCCTATCATGACCAAAAAGCCATTATCTTGATCTTGTGGGCTTAAAGATATAAACTTTATGTTGAATGTTGCATTTTGGCAACATGAGAACTATCATATCCCTTATGATAGCTTACATGTGATGCCATATGCGAACTTCTAGCCATCTTTCTATGTCATTTATCACCATGATTCACCTATGTGCTAAGTTTGAGGTTATGCATGTTTTTGAGGCTTAATAATGTAACATGCAAGTTAATGAACACACTTACGCCTCATATGCCACCATGATTAACTTGTGGCCTTATACCCTTTTTGTCATGCCATTGCCAAGTTCCTTCTTTAATCCATTATGCGTTGTTGTGAATGTATATGCGAGTTTAAAAGCGTTGGGGTTAGGTTATGGGGAAACTTTAATGACATGAAACATGATTTGGGTAAATTGGTATAAACGTGACAACATGTAACTTTGGCTATGAGCATGGGACTTGGAAACTTGACACGTATGGGTTGTAAGTGTAACAAGACACTATACCAAACATGAAAATGGCCAACTCGAGGTTGGGTTGAGTTTGTAGCATAAATCTACCCGGACCCGCCCGGCTTAACTAGTGGCTACAAACAATAGGATCCAATGTGAGAAGTTGGTCATGTCGCGCTTAAGACCCGAGGTTAGACTAGGTTGTGGTGTAAAACTACCTGGACCCGCCCGGCTTAACTAGTAACCACAACAAGGTCTAATGTGAGAGGTTAAGAGTGCATTAATTAAATTAATGCCACATGATAAGGTTAAGTAAATTTGACTAATGACACTTAACCGATATGACACGAATGAGTAGGTTAAGTGGGACTGGGCTTGATTTCTTAATGACACTTAACCATACAAGACAATTAGGGGATGGGGTTAAGTAATTTACGCTTAACTAATCCGACTTGATAATTAGATGGTTTTAAGTAATCCACACTTAACTAATCTAAACGCGGTAAATTCGATGAGGTTAAGTAATCCATACTTAACTAATCTAACATGGTAATTAGATGGGGTTAAGTAACTTAGACTTAACTAATCTAAACACGGTAATTAGATGGGGTTAGGTAACTTAGACTTAACTAATCTAAACACGGTAATTAGATGGGGTTAAGTAACCTTCACTTAACTAATCTAAACACGGTAATTCGATGGGGATAAACACTTAACCAATCTAAACGTGGTAATTCAATGAGGTTAAGTAACCAGTACTTAACTAACTTAACACGGTAATTTAATGGGGTTAAGTAACTTATACTTGACCAATTATACATGATGATTTGATGAGGTTAAGTAACCTATACTTAACCAATCTAATAGGTGGACCTGATAGGGTTAAGTCACAAGACCTTTTAAAATTAGGCTTAACCATTGTAATACGATTAGTGGATGGGGTTAAGCTAACCCATACTTAACCAATCCGACTCGATAATCTGATGGGATTAAGATAACCTATGCTTAATCAATCTAACATGATAATCTGATAGGGTTAAGACGAATAAATACTTAACTAATTTGACTTGATAGGGTTAAGTCATGGGCTTCTTGGTACACTTAACCAACTTGTAGGGCTAAGCCTTGAACTTGAGTACTTAGCCAATCTTGACATGATTCGTAGGAGGGTTAAGTCATGAACTTGAATAACAACACTTAACCCAATAAGCAAAACCCTAGTAGAGGAACTAGGTAGAAAATCGTAGTTGATCAAGGGTAACGGGGAAAGGAAGCTAAGTGGTAAACCTTAGTTAAGTGTAATTAAGTAATAATTCTTAGCCAAGAACATGGGACTAGTTCATGAATAGATGAGTAACCCGGTACGGTAGGTCATCGCTTAAAACACGAGGAGGAGCAAATTATCTGACTTGGATAAAAGCTCCAGCGAACTGGGTGACGAAGCGGAAGCTTCGGGGAACATGAGGGTACTCTTGGTATCACACTGTGAGGTGGCAAGTGGTCCATGAAACCCGGCCTCACAGGGGTTAAGGTCTGCGGTATGAGAGCCAAGAGTATGCCTTGGTTGCTATGCGAGCGACCTAAAGACTGGGATGGATTAGCGTGGAGTCGACGATACTTGATTTTTCCCCGGGATAGCATGTCGTTGGCTACCTACCATCTTCAGTCAATCGTGTACGTACGGAAAGGCAGGGAACTCCAAAAAGACCATATACTAGCTATCAAGTTATGGGTGAGGTTGGCTATCTGGAAGTGGGCATCGATGGGCCTTAGTGTAGTTCTCATACATGATTTTTCTTTGATTGCCTTTCAGTAGTTGAGGGAGGGGTCACGTGGGACCATAGCCACGGGTACAAAAACAGACCTTGATATCTGCATCAGCAGACGACTTAAATCTCCCGACCGAGTTCCGTATTTCTTGATTTGCCCTGGCACGGAACTCGGATGGCACATTGAGGAACATGTGCGTCT
The DNA here is from genome assembly GCA_030737875.1 of Allium sativum. Lineage (NCBI taxonomy): Eukaryota > Viridiplantae > Streptophyta > Magnoliopsida > Asparagales > Amaryllidaceae > Allium > Allium sativum. The sequence continues at coordinate 332,625,379 of CM060926.1, forward strand.
AGACATGGAAAACGATTCACGATACATACGTGGGATAAAGGGCGCGGTTGACGGGTGACATAATCCCTAGTGGCCCTAGGTGGCTGAACCCAAACCGTGACACGGAAACGTTCATTAGGTAGCATAATCCCTAGTGGTCCAAGATGGCATAAATCCTAAGTGAACGCGCGATAGTTCATGGTAAGGAAACATAACTAGATCAAGGGTAGCAGTCCAAAATAACCTCAAGGATAAAACGTTTACATGGGAAAGCCCGTATGGCCTGCGGCAAAGGACTGGACTTATACATGGAAAGAAACATACGAGTTGGGAAAACCTACATATGCTATATATTAGGTTGACATGGACCATTACATGACATTGGGCAAGGGACATTCATAGTTAACACATGACGCGGGTTGGGATACTAGTACGAGGGGTGCAGAGCAAATATACATGTTAGAACCAGGGGAAATATACATGATAGATACCGTGGGACGTTATACAGGGTAGATACCTTGGGATAGTATTCTTGATAGAAACCTGACAATGTGATACCTTGATTTATCTTGACACCGTAGTTTATCATGACACACTCGTGTATCTTGGTACAGTAGTTCATCCTGTTATTTTGGTTTAGCTTATCTGTCCTGTCATCATACTTATGTTCATCTCAGTTCCTCATGCTAGTTAACTTTACTAGTTTATATACTAATAGTAGATAGGGCTTACCAGTCTTTATGACTGACCAAGTTTTGTTTCGCCTCTTGTCTTCCGTTTCCCCCCAGGTTACAGGGAGGAAATGCTATTGTTAGTTCAGACTTCTCCTATTTGAAGGTCATCATGTATGGCTCGGACTTTTCTTGGCTATGGCTACTTTACTGTTTTACTTGGGGAATAATTTATGAAAAGGTTTTTATGCTTCGTTATTGTTGCAAGACAGGTTTTGATGTATTCTGATGTAAAAGGCTTTAGACCTTATTTTATAAGGTAATGAAATTTGTTTTACTTCCGCTGTTTTATATATATATATGTTCTGTCTTGTAATATTTCTGTGCATGTGTAACTCGATAATGCTTCACCAAACCTAGTGCATTCCCTTTGTGAGTTACCCTAGCGGAGGTGGGATGTTACATTTTAGTTCGCCAAAATTATCATCTTTGAAATGTGAAGTGTTAAAAATAGCCACTTGTTCAAATAAATATGCATGTGCTGAAATATTCATTAATTAGCTAATGATATGATTTTTGCCTATGCATGCAACATTAGAATGAATGGTGTTTTCAAACCAAAGTGAATCAAATATGAAGTTGAATGGAAAATGAAAAGTGATAAAAATTGCATATATGTACATGCATATATATTAAACAGGTTATAGCAAAGAGGCTAGAGAAGAGGAATAAAATTTTGTGCCCGACAAATAGGTACACGTTTACTGTTTTGTTTGGGTGATGATTTTACGAGCCTACTGGCTAGCCGCTTGGCTTTTTCTTTTTCTTTTTGACATGAGACGCCCGTGTGGCTATTTGGGAATTTTCCCAGCCCCTCCCGTACAAAGGAGGTTATGGCGAAATTTTCCAAAATTTAAAGGCGTTAATGAAATATTTGAAGTGAAAACGATATTGAAATCGTCAAATGAACAATATTTATATAAATATAAATAAAATTAAAACGAAACGTGGCCGCGCAGTTCGTGTTTTCAAACCGTGATTTCAAATGACTAGTGCGGGAAATCCGACAATTGGATTTTCCCGAAAACGCAACCGTTGGGTTCGCCTTGGAAATATCTTTCCAACGGCACCAACTTTGTAGAGATCCGACGGTTGGATTGTCTGGAATGTTTAATTCAAATCTTAAGAAAAACAGCGCCAGAAACGATTATATATATATATATATATATATATATATATATAAATATAATTAAATTAAATCGAATAACGACGCTGTAGTTCGTAAATTGAAATCGTAACTTCAAATGGCTATTGTGGAAGATCCGACCGTCGGATTTTCCCAAAACTGAAACCGTTGGATTTGTTTTGAAATGATATTTCAAATGACATAAAATTTGTGAAGATCCAATGTTTAGATTTCCAGATATGTGTAAAACAAATTTAGTGAAAAACAACGCCAAGGCATCGGCACGACCTAAATCGTTGTTTAATTTAACATGGCCGTTTTAAATAAATAAAAATGGCAATATATCGTTATAAAATACTATAGACGATATAGAGTGGAAATAAACCGATTTTATTGTGTTTGCTTGATATGTGATGGTTGAATGTATTTAGCATGAAAATTATAACTAAAGAACTGAAATGTGAATGTTGAATAGTCCAACCATGTGATAAATTGATTTGAAAATCTAAATATACGTGGGTTATTTGAAAAGGCCGAGTTCATCTCATTTCAAATAATCGATCGATGTTGAGAAGTCGAAGACGGTTGAAGACCGACGATCTTCACATTGGACGGATGGGCGCTATTGATGCTCGTGGTTGGAGTAGCTACTGTGAAGGGGCTGAATTAGTAGCCATCCAAAAACACTTTTGATTGTACGGATATGCGAGGAATTTGGTGCCTCCGGTTTCGTTCAAACCCAGAACGGACTAGTAAATGGACTGTGTGTCTGACATTGGATTTTGTTCTGTGCCGATTGATCTCTGTTAAATATATATCTGTTTGGCGGCGGAGAATTTATTCTCTTGCTTAACGCCCTTCTCTGAGACGTACGAGCTCAAAGGTTGTGTATTGATAGAAATCAGTCGCATGGAGTGGATTGCCTGTGTGGCACTCCTAAGTGGCATATGATCAAGGCTTCTATTGCAAAGAAAAGTCTTGTGGTTGATGATCAAAGCATGGTCTGTGTGACGTAGCTTTGTGTATAACGTGAATTCGCGAGCCTCACACCCCGGTATGAGTAAAAAACGGGAGACGGACCGCTAGGAGAGCACGACGTTTCGTTCTAGCTAAGGTGGTGTCAGTGACCAACCAGCCCTGACATTATATATACTTTTCACCTGTGTGGTTGTTGGAATGCGAGGCGCCTCGATTATAGGTCTGTAAGGACCGGGAAACGTGTGTTCAGGAATTGCCAATCCTCAAAAGTAAGAGAGGACCGGCCCAGCCGATTCTAAGGACCGCTGTGTGCGATCCTAGTGCATTTGCTAGAGTGTCTCGAACGGAGAGGAGCTTGCCCCTTGCCTTGACTCACGAAGGAATACAATTTACAATACGAAATATGCGGATATGATTGTATTACTAGTATGGCGACATAGTAGATGGTAGCTATGCCGCCTAGGATTTATATTTATTATTGAATTTGCTTTCGAAAACATATATGCACTAGTAATAATATCAAACATGTTTGTTTTATACGTATGAAGAATTTTTGGCCATAATAAGGTAAAAATTTATCCTCCGGCTTGCGTTGCCTTGTGTGATGGGACCTGAGTCTTATAATGGCTTCATTTTATATAAAGCATTGCGATGATTTAATCATTTACTTTATTTCATGCACTAGCACTCATTGGAGTAAACCCGTTTGGCGAAAGTGGCGTGGTCCTTTGATTTGCCTTATTATTGTTGTTAATAAGTTAAATGGATTTCTCATACCAGTCCCATGACTGACTCGTGGTTTGTTTCACCTTGCAAACTCGGGTGCCCTCATTTTCACACGGGCAGCCTAGTTACAGGTATCTGGTGCACTTTTGGCTCATGGCGAGGCTTGACTACACTGTGCTGACTTTGGCTCTCTCCGCCATTATAGTATATGTATTATGATTCCGCCATTGGCGATGTAGACTGATATTTATTTTGTGTGCTCTTTATGTATGATTCCGCCTCTGGCGATTGTGACTGATTATATATTATTATGCACTAAGTTTTATCCTGCACTGTGCTCTCTGATGTGCTGATATCTATACGATTCCGCTGTCATATGTGTGTAAATTATTCTATTTTATGTTTATGCTATTATCTGTAATCTGCTAATGATGATTAATGTGTTATATTCCAATGATTATCCTTAACACCATGTCACAGGGTTTTGGGAGCGTGACAGCTGGTATCAGAGCTTTGGTTAAACTTAGTTCTGGAGTCTAACACATTTAACACTTCGTCAAAATAGAGTCAGTAGTATTCTAAGGCGAGTAGCTCATTAGAGATAGGACTATTAAAGTCCTAGAATGAGCCAAGCAGAATAGAAAAAACAATTTGATCAGTCCATCGTTATCTTTCCATAAATTTTCTGTTTAACCATACAATAAATTATCGTTTCTGTAAGCTGACTCTTTTCTTGCTTATACAGAATTTGAAAAATGGCTACCCGAGCAGCCGCCGCTAGAGTAGGCCGTGCCGGCCGTGGCAGAGGACGGGGAGAAGTCCTAGTTGAAGAAGGACCCTTGATACAACCCCCGGCCGCTCAATACTTCGAGCTGGACCGCGTAGCTAAGAGATACAAAAACCAGGGAGGCAAGACCTTCTCGGGAACTGGCACAGTAATAGAGGCCCTTGCATGGCTCAAAACATGCGAGAAGGTACTAGAAGGCCTAAGGCTTAGAGATCAAGTTAAAGCTATTATGGGCGCCTGGCTTATGCAGGAACAAGTTGAACTATGGTGGGAATCTCTCACCGCCAGGAATAGAGAAGCTGGAAGAACCTGAGATGGATTCAAAGAACTCTTCAAAGAGAAATATGTCCCAGAACAAGCCTTAGGACGCATGCACGATGACTTCGCCAACCTCCAGCAGGGGGATTTTTCAGTGCAGGATTATCTGAATAAATTTACACAGTTGTCCCCCTATGCTCCGGAGCTTGTCGCCACTGCAAAGTCCAAGAATAAGAGGTTTATCCTCAGGCAGAAGCGACAGTATCATGATAGAACCATGTCCCACATCAAGCCGGGATTTAATGAATTGGTGGAAATGACATGCAACTACGAAGACCTTGACCAAAGGAATCTGGAGCAGGATCACGCTAAAAGCCAAGCCGGAAACAGACGCAAGCCTACGGTGAATCAAGCCGAGTCAAGCTAAGCAGCATCCTCGAAACCACAGACTGGCAAGCCGCCAAGAGGAAGCTGCTATAACTGTCGCAAGATGGGGCACTTCTCTAATGTGTGCACAGCCCCGAAGAGGCAGAAGACAAATTCACAAGGTTCAAGCCAGGGCCCTCAGAACCCTCGCTCCTGCTTTAATTGCCGCAAGACGGATCATCTTGTCAAGGACTGTCCTTTGCTGAAAAAGGCCGCAATAGCTCACGTGTATGACGGGTCGAGCCAGCCAGCTGCTTCCGATGGAGCAGGTAAACCCGATGTTTTGGGAGGTACCCTAATAATTAAAAATATTCCTGTTTCTGTATTGTTTGACATGGGTGTATCACGTAGTTTTATTGCTAGCAACACAGTGCACAAATTAATGTTAAAACAGAGAAAGCTTAAAGATTCGGTTGAAGTTCATAACCCGATAGGTGGATCTCTCATTCTCAGTTCATATTGTAAAGTACCTGCTTCTTTTTCTCGATACAAGTTTCCCTTTGATCTAATCATCATGGATTTCCCCGAATTCGATATCATTCTTGAGCTTGATTGGTTAACGAAATACGAAGCCGAAGTAAATTGTGCGGAAAGAATCTTTAAAATTTGAACGAATCTTGGATATATTACTGTACCATGCCATGGTTCGAATCCAAATAGAGAAGAATTTTGGTCGGCATTAGAAGTTATCCCCACTTCCATAGAAAAGATTCCTATTGTTAGAAACTATGCGGATGTGGTTGATGAAGTCGAAAAATTACCTCCGCAAAGAGAAATAGAATTCAGAATCGATCTAATTCCCAATGCTAGACCAGTGGTACATCCAATTCGTAGAATGACTCTGAAGGAAAAAGAAGAATTAGGCGATCAAACTCGTCAACTGTTGTGGAAGGGTCTAATCAGACCTAGCTTTTCTAATTGGGGTGCAGCTGTTGTGTTTGTCCCAAGTCAGACGGCACTCTTCGATTGTGTGTTGATTACCGAGACCTCATCAAACAGATGCTCAAAAATAAATACCCATTACCCCGCATCGATGATCTGTTAGACCAATTAAATGGGGCGAGAGTATTTTCCCAAATGGACCTAGCTACAGGTTTTCATCTGTTGAGAATAGCAGAGGAGTGTGTTCCTTTGAAAGCTTTCAAGGGTCCAGACATATTTTATAAATGGTTAGTAATGTCATTCGGCCTGTGCAATGCTCCAACATACTTTGTCGAACAAATGAATAGAGTGTTCAGGGGAGTTCTGAATAAATTTGTCCTCGTATTCATCGATGATATTTTAATCTACTCCAAATCAAAACCCGAGCATGAAAAACACTTAGAACAAGTATTGGAGATTCTAAGAAAGAACGTCTTCAAAGCCAAATTCTCTAAATGTGTCTTCTGGCAAGAAGAAGCGAAGTTTCTTGGCCATGTTGTGTCAAAGAAAGGGATTTCTGTAGATCCGAGCAAAATAACAGCGATTCAAGACTGGAAACAACCCACTACACCCACAGAGGTTAGATGTTTTATGGGGTTGGCTAGTTATTATCGAAAGTTCATTAAGGATTTTTCGAAGATATCCGGTCCGTTAACGAAGCTCACGAAGAAGCATGAGAAATTTAAGTGGACTTCCGACTGTGAAGAAGCTTTCCGGGAATTGAAATCAAACTGACAACTGCTCCACTGTTAACCATTATTGATGGAAATTAGGATTTGACGGTTTGGACAGATGCTTCTATTAGAGGTCTTGGTGCAGTGTTAATGCAAAGAGGCCAAGTAGTCGCTTATGCAAGCCGCCAACTGAAACCGCATGAGAAAAATTATGTAACTCATGATCTTGAGTTGTTAGCTATCGTTTTTGCATTGAAAATCTGAAGGCATTATTTATTGGGCGAGAAATTTATACTGTATACAGATCATCAATCATTGAAGTATTTATACACCCGGAAAGATCTGAATTTGAGACAGCAGCGTTGGCTAGAATTTCTTGCAGCGTATGATCTTGGTATCCTGTATACGCCAGGAAAGGCTAACGTTGTAGCGGATGCGCTTAGTAGAAAAACTGCAATCATTGCCAATCTTATAATTACGCCTGGATTGATTGATAAGATTTCAGCCCTTCAAAAAGACGATGAATTCATTCAGAGAATCAGTCAGAGGGTCAAGGAAGGAGAAACCACAAGTTTCCGTATTGACGATAAAGGGGTTCTCATGTTAAATGATAGGATTTGCATTCCAAATATTCCAGGCCTTCGAAGAGAAGTGATAGATGAATGCCATAAATCCAAACTTTGCATTCATCCTAGTGTGAGTAAAATGTAAAACGATATCAAATGCACTTTCTGGTAGAAGGCAATGAAGAGGGATATTTCTTTGTATGTTAGCAGATGCCCTACTTGTCAATTGGTCAAGAGCGACCAACAGAAGCTAGCTGGATTGTTGCAACCGTTGGAAGTCCTAGGTTGGAAATGGGAACAGATTTCCATGGATTTCATAGATGGTTTGCCGCGAACCAGGAAAGGTAATGACAACATTTGAGTAATCGTAGATCGCTTCACGAAGACTGCCCATTTCATACCTGTCAGATCCAATAGAACCGTTCAAAGTCTAGCACAGATATATTTCAAAGAAATCATTAACCTGCATGGAATTCCCATCAGCATAGTCAGTGATAGAGACCCAATATTTGCTAGCAAATTTTGGGAGGCATTCCAGACAGAATTGGGAACGAAACTGAATATGAGCACCGCTTATCACCCTCAAACAGATGGCCAAACTGAGCAGGTAAATAGAATTCTAGAAGATTTATTGCGGGCTTGTATAATTGATTTTGGTGGGTCATGGGAAGATTACTTGCATTTGGCAGAATTCTCATATAACAATAGCTATCAAGCAAGTTTGGGAATGTCGCCATATGAAGCATTATATGGCAGACCGTGCAGATCTCCAGCATGTTGGGTAGAACCTGGCAACAGACTTGTGTTAGGACCCGATATGATTCGAGAAGCATCTGATAAAGTCGACTTCATCAAAAAGCGATTGAGAACCGCACAAAGCCGATAGAAAAGTTATGCAGATTCTAGAAGAAGAGATTTGACATTTGTTTTTGGTGACCATGTTTATTTGAAAGTTTCTCCGATGAGAGGAGTAATCAGATTTAGCAAAACTGGGAAGTTGGCACCGAGATTTATTGGTCCCTTTCCTATACTTGAACGAATTGGAACTCTTGCTTATAGGGTTCAATTACCAGATTGGTTGCCTGGAGTGCATGATGTATTTCACGTATCTGAACTTAGAAGATATGTGCATGATCCGGATCTTGTTGTAGAAGAAGCAGCGCAACAGGATATAGACATAACTCCAGAATTAGCAGTCAGAAGGGAGCCGTTGAAAATTGTTGGCAAAAAACTAGAGAACTAAGAAGCAAAAAGGTTCATTTAGTTAAAGTGCAGTGGAGTAGTGATCCTAGAGATAGTACTTGGGAGACTGAGGAAAGCATTAAGCAAACTTATCCCAAATGCAGAGTGGACATCTCCGAGTAACTCCGGTGCAAGGTACCTTTACAATACTTTGCATTTACATTTTGTTTCCTACTTTACTGTTGTTTCCTTTTCGAGGACGAAAATTTTTAAGTGGGGGAGATTGTAACAACCCGGAAAATACGAGCCAATTTAAATTTTTTAAATTGGTCATTTCAATGGAATTTGAACAATTGAAATAGAATATTTCAATAAAATAGTGAATTAGAAATAGTGAGTCAATTTGAAAATTTGAATTCAAACTTTGACCGACTATGCAGGGTGGAAAATATAACGGATTTTAGCGAAACAAAAAATATTTAAATCTTTTAGTGAATACCTTTCTAACGAATCTGAAAAATCGAAGTTTCATAACGGGAATCAAAAGTTATAGCCGAATGAATTTTCAGAAAGGTCGCTATATAGAATATATAGCCCTGGAAAATTTATATTTTGCAAACGACCTCGGAATTCGACGAAACCACTTTTGTTGGGTCCGGGATGTCAAACTATTGCTAGGTTTCAAATTTCATAATTTTTGAAGCTAGTATGTGAGCGTGGAAAAAGAAAATGTGTTTGGTCAATTTTTGTTAAATTGGATCGACCAGAAAATGGCCATTTTTCAAACGATCCCAGAATTCGATGAAACTAGTTTTGTTGGGACCGTATCGTCAAAATATAGCTAGATTTATTTTTCTGAAATTTTTTGAATCAGTTTGTGGCCCTGGCAAATTGAAATGTACGTTCAAAGTTAAAATTAAATGTTTTATACTTTAATTTGAAAAATACCTGACTGTAACAGTCGAATTGGCCAACGAAACATATCCCATTGTGTCCGGGATGGGGGTAATTAGCTAGGAACGATAGTCGTTGGGTTTGAATCGGTGTCCGTGTGGAGAAACACTATTTAAAAATTTATTAAAACCACTGGCCAATCAGAAATTTCCTTTCATTATTTTAAAATAAAAAAAATGCGAAAACCCTTTTTTCTCTATCGACCTACGGCGGAAATCTTTCGTCGCTTCTCCCCCAAATCTCCGCTGCCACAGGCGATTTCAGCCTGCGCCACCCCCTACCTCGACGCGCCTCCCTCTCCTCTTCCAATCCGACCCAGCTCCACCCCTATCGCCGCCTCCATCGCCCGTATCGTCGACGCAAAGTTGGACACTTCCCACCGCCGCCACGTGCGCTACCAACCACCGAACCACCTCGAACCACCCTGCGCCGACTCCCCTCTCCTCCCTCTTCCACGTCATCACCTCTGATCATCCCATCGTGCCTCGGTTTTCGCGAAAACTGCAAACCTAGTTTTGAACAATTGATAAAGGTGAGTTCTTTTTGTTGTTTGAACTTTGAAAAATCATATCTTTATGGTGTGTTGACGAAATTCGATGAAACAGGAAACATCGGGACCTCAAGGAAGCTCTCTACCACATAGAAGAGACCGCGAATTTTTCTGAGTCATCTACGATTTTTAGCACTCCGAAAACCAATGTGAGAAATCTAAATTAAATGAATTTGAATGGAAAAATGTCGTGTATAAATTATATAAGCGAAATATAAATTACACACGTGTTGTATACCTCATGTACATGCGATGTGTAAGCTATATAAGCGAAGTATGAATTATATATGCATAGAACAATTGATATATGTGTTGAAATGCAAGTGAAATATAGAAATAGAAATATACATATAAATATATATATATATATATATATATATACTCCCCTCGTCCACAAACCATGGACGATATTTATTGTTGTGTATTGGTGTGAAAAGTTGGATGAAAATGCGAATGGTTGAATAATTGGTTGTGGTTGATATTGTTTGGTTGTAGTTGAAAAATACCCATTGGTGATTGAAATGAATTGGAAATAATTGTGGAAATAAAAATAAAACATGCCGTCTGCGTGCGAATTAGATGCATGAATCCAAATTGTCAAAAACCGCGAGGTTTTAAGGTAGAGCGAGGAGCCGTACTAGGGACGATGCCGGTTTTAACTACCCTGCCGTTATGCTGCCGAAATTTTGAATAATATTCATGTGTTAGAATTATTTTCATATGTTGAAATTATCTTCATGCGTTGAAATTAAAGTCATGTGTTGAAACTATATCCATGTGTGGAAATGCTCATGTGTTTAGAAGTGATGTGTGAAAATTAAATTCATGTGTGAATGAATGAAGTGTTTAAACAATAAAAATCACAATTTTATAATATATATGAAGTATGTAAAATATTCGCCTTATATATAAATAGTTTCAACAATAAAAATTTCATCTTTCTTATATGAACAACATATATAAAATATCCATGTGTGGAAATGCTCATGTGTTGGGAAGTGTGTGTATTGGAAAAGTTCATGTGTTGAATAAAAAGATCGAACAATAAAAATTACATTTTTATTGAAACTATGAAGTCTTAAAAACATTCATGTGTTGAATAAATATTTTAAATGATAATAATATCATTTTTATCATATATGTGATACGCTAAAGATATGCGAACGTTGAAATAAATATTTGTGAAAGGAATATTATTTCTAACACGCATAGGAACTAAATAAAATAGTCATGTGTTGAAATATATTTTAGTTCACCAAAATTATCATCTTTGAAATGTGAAGTGTTAAAAATAGCTACTTGTTCAAATAAATATGCATGAGCTGAAATATTCATTAATTAGCTAATGATATGATTTTTGCCTATGCATGCAACATTAGAATGAATGTGTTTTTAAACCAAAGTGAATCAAATATGAAGTTAAATGGAAAATGATAAGTGATAAAAATTGCATATATATACATGCATATTTATTGAACAGGTTATAGCAAAGAGGCTAGAGAAGAGGAATAAAATTTTTTGCCCGACAAATAGGTACACGTTTACTGTTTTGTTAGGGTGATGATTTTATGAGACTATTGGCTAGCCACTTGGCTTTTTCTTTTTCTTTTTGACATGAGACGCCCGTGTGGCTATTTGGGAATTTTCCCTGCCCCTCCTGTACAAAGTAGGTTATGGCGAAATTTTCCAAAATTTAAAGGCGTTAGTGAAATATTTGAAGTGAAAACGATATTGAAATCGTCAAATGAACAATATTTATATAAATATAAATAAAATTAAAACGAAACATGGCCGTGCAGTTCGTGTTTTGAAACCGTGATTTCAAACGACTAGTGCAGGAAATCCGACCATTGGATTTTCCCGAAACCGCAACCGTTGGGTTCGCCTTGGAAATATCTTTCCAACGGCACCAACTTTATAGAGATCCGACGGTTGGATTGTCTGGAATGTTTAATTCAAATCTGAAGAAAAACAGCGCCAAAAGCGATTACATTTATATATACATAAATATAATTAAATTAAATCAAATAACAACGCTGTAGTTCGCAAATTGAGATCGTAACTTCAAATGGCTAGTGTGGAAGATCCGACCGTCGGATTTTCCCAAAACTAAAATATTGGATTCGTTTTGAAATGATCTTTCTAATTACATAAAATTTGTGAAGATCCAACGGTTGGATTTACAGATATGTGTAAAACAAATTTAGTGAAAAACAGCGCCAGTGCATCGGCACGACCTGAATCGTCATTTAATTTAATATGGCCATTTTAAATAAATAAAAATGGCGATATATCGTTATAAAATACTATAGACGATATAGAGTGGAAATAAACCAATTTTGTTGTGTTTGATTGATATATGATGGTTGAACGTATTTAGCATGAAAATTATAACTAAAGAACTGAATTGTGAATGTTGAATAGTCCAACCATGTGATAAATTGATTTGAAAATCTAAATATACGTGGGTTATTTGAAAAGGCCGAGTTCATCTCATTTCAAATAATCGATCGACGTTGAGAAGTCGAAGAGTCGAAGACGGTTGAAGACCGACGATCTTCACATTGGACGGATGGGCGCTACTGATGCTCGTGGTTGGAGTAGCTACTGTGAAGGGGCTGAAGTAGTAGCCGTCCAAAAACAGTGTTGATTGTACGGATATGCGAGGAATTTGGTGCCTCCGGTTTCGTTCAAACCCAGAACGGACTGGTAAATGGACTGTGTGTCTGACATTGGATTTTGTTCTGTGCTGATTGATCTCTGTTAAATGTATATCTGTTTGGCGACGGAGAATTTATTCTCTTTCTTAACGCCCTTCTCTGAGACGTACGAGCTCAGAGGTTATGTATTGATAGAAATCAGTCGCATGGAGTGGATTGCCTGTGTGGCACGCCTAAGTGGCATATGATCAAGGCTTTTGTTGCAAAGCAAAGTCTTGTGGTTGATGATCAAAGCATGGTCTGTGTGACGTAGCTTTGTGTATAACGTGAATTCACGAGCCTCACACCCCGTTATGAGTCAAAAACGAGAGACGGACCGCTAGGAGAGCACGACGTTTCTTTCTAGCTAAGGTGGTGTCAGTGACCTTCCAGCCCGGACATTATATACTTTTCACCTGTGTAACACCCCACTCCCGCTATGATCACTCACAAAGGGAATGCCATAACATCGGTGGAGTATTTTAGTGAATATAGAACAGAAAAATTACAACAAGACAGATATAAATGGTACTTGGAATTTTAAAACATCATCTCATAACAGCGGAAGTAAAACATGTCTGGTTACATCATAAACCCATAATAAAAGTCAAGTACAATATCCATCAAAATAAAGAAGTACATAATCCCACTCTCATACAATAGCCAAAACAAAAGAAAAGATAACTGGATAACTGGAGCTTTACATCTACCCAAGCTCCTAAAGACTGGAACAGCAATCCGATCAAGCTCCACTACTGCTAGGATCCACCACAGGACCTGAGGGTTGGGAAAAAGATAAAAACAACGGGGTCAGACATAAGTCTGAGCGAGTCCTATAACTTTAACAATACAATCGTTAAAGTAACCAGAGAAGACATGAATTGATATACGGTAACATATAGGGATGAATAGCTACCCTAAGCAATCAACTAAACTAAGATAAAGGATAAAGACGCATCTACCCTCCCTAAGGTAAATTACTAAACTCCACCACACCAGTCGTTCCTAACTTAAAGGTTGATCCCACCCATGGCTTATAAAATTAACTTAATAGTACTTGCGTACCCCTAGGTGACCAAGTAGGCGCCACGGGGCCCTACAATCCACTAGGTGTACACACTACTCCCCATTCGATCGGCTCCCTAACGTAGATACCCGTGCTGGCCCCACCGTGGGATGTATCATTCCCCAATGTGGCAACCTGATGGAACTAAAGGTGCACGGCTTATATCTACTCGATGCAACAACGGCTTACCTACCAGCCCGGGCCCACTCACGCATATGAAGCCCGTTGGACTTGCGTTGCCACCGCTAACCCGTTTGCCTCTTACAGTCAAGCCCAGTATGCGTGTCCCGTCCTCGACATGGGTCGAGCCCACAAAGATACGTATGGGTTACTGGTTGAAATGGGCCTCCACAAGCTACCCACCTAAGCTTGTCCCTTTTTCTAGTATATCCCACTTAACCCTTTAATCATGTTTTAATTACATGTTCCATTTTGGTTAAGTATTCTAATCGTATTTTCTATTGCCACCCAAGGCAACCACTAGATTTTCTCAGGCCACCCGAGGCACCCACTTAACCCCTCATGTCCCTCTACATGCTAATATGGTTAAGTGTTTCTTAATTAATTAATTAAGAACGTAACCTTTGTAAAGACCTCTCACATTAGACTGTCTTTTATGACCGCTGGTTAAGCCGGTTGGGTCCGGGCAGCCTTATGTCATAACAGAGTCTAACCTCGTGTCTTTACATTAATTACGTATTTAGTTTGTGCCTAAGACCTCTCACATTGGGCTAACATTTGTAGCAACTGGTTAAGCCGGTTGGGTCCGGGCAGTTTTACGCTACAACTGAGTCCAACCTCGTGTCTTAGTCAATTAATTACACCTAATTAATCACCCTCATAATTTTATATTAATTATCCCTAATTAATCAAGTTTTCTTAACATGGGTAGACCTAACTTAATAGGTAAATTCCCATGGGGTAGACCTAACTCAATAGGTAAATTCCCAACACATAGTATGGGTACACCTAACCAAATAGGCAAATTCCCATACTATGTTTATTTATTTTGTGTTATGCATAATTATATTAATTTCACACAATCTTATTAACTTATGCATTTAATTACCCCATCGTTCCCACGTAATTTCGTTCATGATATAACACATATAAAAGGTGTCAACTTGCATATGAATGAACATGTTTCAAAGGTGCCATCTTGCATATTAACAAACACATAACTTGCATATGAACTTGCATAACATGTCACATAACTTGCATATAATATGTCACATAACTTACATATTCATTTTGCATAACAAACTTGCATATTAGCTTATAGACTTGCATAATGTGTCATCATGAACTTGCATATTAATAAACATGTAACTTGCATATTTACATACATGTAACTCGCATATTAACAAACATGTAACTTGCATATAAAGAAACATGTAACTTGCATATTTACATACATGTAACTTGCATATTAACAAACATGTAACTTGCATATTAACAAACATGTAACTTGCATATTTACATACATGTAACTTGCATATTAACAAACATGTAACTTGCATATTAACAAACATGTAACTTGCATAGCATATTACCATGAACTTGCATAACATGCATATGATTACATAGCCCACAACTTGCATATTTAGCATCATGCAAACATAACATACATCATATTAAACTTGCATAAGCTTACATACTCAACATGCATAAACATAAGATTAATGCTAACATCATATCATATGATTCAAAGCTCATTAACCCACATACAAAACCATAAATCTCATCACATCTCATCTAATTAGTTTACCAAAAGATCATCAAAGTGATAGAAACTCACAACTAGCAACTTTGAACACCAAATGAAGAAGATTAAGATGCTAAGAAGGGATTAGAAGTTGATTAGAGAGTGATTAGTATGCAACCCTCTTCATAAAATTAGTGGAGGCCATGAGAGCTAGCATTTTGCCATAGTTTAGTCACTAGGTTTAATTATGAATGAATTAGGGTAGGTTAGGGTCTTATTTATAGATTAGGCAAGTGTTTTAGGCCATAGGATTAACCCTAGATTCAATCCAAGCCATCAAAGCATGTCTTGGGGAAGAAGTCAAGTGTAGGAACCATCTAGGGCCTTTAGATTAAAGATGGACCATGAGAACCATTCAAATGCAAAATCTGCACTTGAGCGAATCGGCCCACGGGTTGACAGCCAAACACCCTGGATTAACCCCTAGTCGACCCAGCGAGCTCGGGTCGACTTCAAAAATCGGCCGGTTCGGTTATTCCCCTCTCCCAATTCGCTGTTTTGAGCATTTTTGCATATTTATTTATTAAATTTTCAATTATATATATATATATATATCAATATATATATATATATATATATATATCTACACAACCCATTTCACTTAATTAAGTATACTTTAATTTGGGAATTTTCGTGAAACTTCGCGAGGCCATATCTTGGTCATACGGACTCCGATTTTCGAAAACTCGGACTCTATTTCGCGTATTTTTCCGAGACGAACACAATGGCATAGCCCGTTTCCCTTGATTCCCATTTTAGAATTAAATTCTGCCTCGATTTATGTTATTACAGGTTATTGAAAATACGGGTTGTTACATTCTCCCCTCCTTAAAGGATTTCGTCCCCGAAATCTTCAAGTTAGGAAGAACGTATCCTACCATCCAATCATCCATCTACTCAAAGCATCATCCACGAGCAATCATTGTCCTTACAAGATTCTAAATGCTGGATGGATATATGCAAAAGTGTGTGTATATGTACTTACCTAATGCAAAAATCAGGCGGTTACTGATACAGTAAACCTCCTTAATGCAAACCATGATAGTGCCATGCATCCAATATGTATGCGAAACCCTATTGACACATACAAATTTCTACATGCGTGCACAACCATACACAAAAATGCATCATCCATATGATAACACAGCCATGATACATCCATCAATCTAACTACCACATCCATTTATGCAATATGCAACATGAAGTGACTGAGCCGATCTAGTGCCTAATGTGTGTGTATATGCATCCACGAGCAACCACTAGCAAACAATTGCATCCATATGCATCCATCAACCATAACATGTTTCAAACACATGTTTCAACCATAGGTTTTACCCTATCTAAAGGTCATAGGTATTAGCGAGAGGATATACTAAAGATAAGATAAGTACTAGACAAGCAATAAAGGAGAAGTTAAAAGACATACTCTCAAAAAGAAATGGATACAAAGAACGCATCTTTGCTTCCGTCTCCCAAGTAGCATTGCTTTCGTCATCTCCCCATTGCACTTTAACTAGCTGAACTTCTCTGTTCCTCAACTTCCTAGTTTCTGACCCAAGGATGCGAGTAGGAGCTCGTCGAATCGTCGCATCACGCTCTACCTCTACATCTCTAAGCAAGCTCGGCTCTACCACCTCCGCGGTCTCATGTAAGCACTTCCTCAAATGTGATACATGGAATACATCATGAACACCACTAAGTCTGTCGGGCAACTCCACCCTATATGCCATCCGTCCAATCCTTTCCTTAATAGGAAACGGCCCAACAAATCTCGGTGCTAACTTCCCTACGGACCCAAAGCGAACAACATTTCTCAATGGAGATACTTTGACAAAAACCATGTCCCCAACCTCAAACTCAAGATCCGTCCTTCTCCGATCCGCATAAGATTTCTGTCTATCTTGCGCTGCTTTCATCCTTTTTCGAATTAAATCAATCTTCTCTGAAGTCTCTCTAACCATATCCGGCCCAAGCAAGATCCTATCCGTAGATTCCCACCAAAATGTAGGAGATCGACAAGGCCTTCCATAAAGAGCTTCGAAAGGAGCCATACCAATACTGGACTGAAAGCTGTTATTATATGCGAACTCCACCAAAGGAAGATGTTCTTCCCATGTACCTCCAAAATCCAAGATACAAAGCCTCAAAAGATCTTCTAAGATACGGTTCACCCTCTCGGTCTGACCGTCCGTCTGAGGATGATATGCGGTGCTCAAACACAACTGAGTCCCTACCGCCTCTTGCAAACTTCTCCAAAACTCACTAGTGAAAATAGGATCTCGATCACTCACAATGCTGGATGGTACGCCATGCAATCTAACAATCTCTCTAACATAGACTGAAGCAAGCCATGGAGCGGTCCTCTTACTCTTTACGGGTATAAAATGGGCACTCTTGGTAAGTCTGTCTACCACAACCCAAATTCCCGTATTGCCCTTCCTCGATCTCGGTAACCCGTCGATGAAATCCATCGAGACACTATCCCACTTCCACTGTGGAACTTCCAATGGGTGTAGCAACCCACCGGGTTTCCTTTGCTCCACTTTAACTTGTTGGCACACTAAGCATCTAGCCACATACTCGGCCACATCTTTCTTCATACCGGCCCAGAAGAAAACTCTCTTCATGTCTTGGTACATTTTGTCTCCACCGGGATGAATAGTCATTCTTGAACGATGTGCATCATCCAAAATAGCCTTCTTCAAACCCTCATCTTGCGGTACACAAAGTCTACCGTCTCTATGCAACCATCCCTTATCATCTATGGTGTATCTACCCAAATGGCTGGACGACTCCCCTCTTATAAGCTTCTCTACCAACACAACCAACTGTGGGTCGTCTCGCTGAGCCTCGCCAATCCGTCTCAAAAGAGTAGGTCTAACCTCCAAGGATGCCAACAAACCAGGTACAAAATCAACAGAAGGTCTGAAGTCAAACAAAGAAAGAAACTCCAAGCTTCGTCGTTCCACGAACAATGGACTCAAAGATAGCCTTTTTCTACTTAAGGCGTCTGCCACCACGTTACCCTTACCAGGGGTATACGCTATCTCGAAATCATAGGATGCTAAGAACTCCATCCACCTTTGCTGTCTTAAGTTTAAATCCTTCTGAGAGAATAAGTACTTCAATGATTTATGGTCGGTGAACAACTCGAATCTCTCACCAAGAAGATAATGGCGCCAAGACTTAAGTGCGAAAACAATCGCGGCCAACTCTAGATCATGGGTAGGGTAATTCTTCTCATGCACTCTCAATTGTCTCCCTCCATAGGCTATTACCCTTCCCTCCTGCATCAAGACTGCGCCTAATCCTGTTCCACAAGCATCGGTATAAACAACAAACGACTTACTCCCATCTGGAAGCACTAAAACTGGAGCGGTGGTCAAAGCTCTCTTTAACCGTCGGAAAGCATCATCACAATCTACATCCCATGAGAAAACCAGATTCTTCTTCGTCAAGCGGGTTAATGGGGCTGATATCTTCGCGAAGTCTTTGATGAACTTCCTATAATATCCTGCCAACCCCAAGAAACTTCTTACCTCGGTAGCATTTCTAGGAACTTTCCAATCCTGGATAGATACTATCTTTGCGGGATCCACAGCTATCCCTTCCTTAGAGACCACATGCCCTAAGAATCGCACTTCTCTTCTCCAAAAATGGCATTTAGAGAATTTAGCTTTAAGACTATGCGCTCGAAGAGTCTCCAACACTTCCTTGAGATGTAAGGCATGCTCTTCTTCATTCTTGGAAAAGACCAAGATGTCATCCACAAAAACTACTACAAACTTATTCAGATACTCTCTGAACACTCTACTCATGAGATCAACAAAGTATGCGGGGGCGTTTGTCAACCCAAATGGCATCACTAGCCACTCATAAAAACCATCCGGAGTCCGGAAAGCAGTCTTCTCTATACTGTCCTCCGCCACTCTTAACTGATGAAACCCTGTAGCTAAGTCCATCTACGAAAATACTGACGCGCCAACCAACTGATCAAAGAGATCATCTATCCTCGGTAATGGGTGTCTATTCTTCTTCGTGAGCTTATTAAGTTCCCTATAATCCACACAAAGTCTGAGGGACCCATCCGCCTTCGTGGCAAACACTACTGGAGCTCCCCACTCCGATATACTTCGCCTTATGAACCCCTTCTCAAGCAACTCCCCTACTTGCTTATGAAGTTCTCTTCTCTCACGAGGAGCCATGTGGCGTACTGGCAAAGACACTGGTTTGGCATTATCCACCAAATAAATTCGGAAATCTATCTCCCGCTTCGGAGGCAAACCCTTTACTTCTTCAAACACATCCGGATATTCCCGGACTACTCTGACAGAACACAAACTTTCGACCGAAGCATCGAGCGATTCAAGATAACTTAGCAAAACAGATTCCATGGGATTGCAAGAGATCTCGAGAGTGTTACCCAAGCGGGTCATGAGCCTGACAACTCTCCTTTCGCAATCAAGAACGGCACCATTACTGGATAACCAGTCCATGCCCAAGATCAACCCATAGCCCGTGAAGCCCAATACAAAAGCATCACATCTAAACTCAACGCTAAGTATAGAAATCTTCAAACCCAAACATATCATAGACAGATATATGGAGCCCCCAATTGGGTTTGAGACAACCAAGGGATCATCAACTAGACTGGTGTCTAAGTGCAGTGACTCAACTAACGATGATGAGATAAAAGAATGCGATGCGCCAGAGTCAAACAAAGTACGAACTGGATGATCAAACAGAAAAACCAGACTTTCAACGGAAATAGTTCTACCTCTCTGCTGAATCGGTGGAACTGAGAGAACCTGAACTTGCCCCCCTGACTGAGGTGGTGCTATAAGAGCTTGCACCTGGCCTCCTGAGGTAGACCCCGTCTTCTGCCCCTTCTTTGGGCAGTTTTTCACAAGATGCCCTGCTTCACCACAATGAAAGCAACCGGTCTTCTTCTTTTTGCGACAATCCTTACTGAGGTGTCCTGGTGTTCCACAATTGAAGCACTTCTTCTTCGTCTTCTTTTTGTCACCATTGCCTTTTCCGCCCTTGCCTTGTTGTTGCTGTTGCGGTTTCTTCTGATCCCCCTTTTTCTCTGGTGCCTTAGAATTCTTATCATCCTCATGCATAAGTGCCATGTAGACAAGCTTCTCAAAGGTGGCCCCCATAGGAATGTGAGTCATAGCTATTCCTTGCAATGGTTCGTTCAAGCCTCTAACGAACCTCAAAGCCTTCTTCTCCGGTGTATTCACCAACTCTATGCCAAACCTTGCTAATTGATTGAATTTGTTGACATATTCTTTCACCGTGAGATTCCCTTGCTTCAAATTCAAGAACTTCTCCATAAACAGATTCTCTTCCGCCCTTGAGAGAAACTTAGCCCCAAACCTTTGCTTAAAATCTGCCCAAGAGTCAACAGGGCGTTCTCCATTAGTGACCTCCCACCAGAATGAGGCCTCTCCCTTCATTAACCAAGCCGCCAACTTGACTTTCTTTCCCTCTTCCACTTCAAAGATATCTAGCAACTCTTCCACTTCCTTAAGCCAATCTCTAGCCTCTACGAAAGTCTCTGAACCAAGAAAAGGTTTTCCTCCTATAGCCTTAAACTCCTTGCAAACCTTAGCAAAATTATCCACTCTAGGCTGAGGAGGAGGAGCGGTTGTCTCTGGTGTAGTAGCATTGGCCGGACCCGCAGCCGCGGCCCTAGCCTCTTGCAACCTCCTATACCATAGTGGTATAACTAAACCCTCCGGGATGTTAAGATCTTCAGCCATGCTGAAACGAAAGAGGAAAGATTCAAAAAGGAGATTCCGAAAGATAAAGATATGGCTATTGGGGATTATGCTTTTCTTTTTCAAAAACTTTTTCTCTTAGAAGACATGCTTTTAAAAATACTTTCTTCGAAAATACTCTTAGAAAGTAGTTTTTCTCAAAAATTTTATCTGTTCTGGTAACCTTAAGCTCTGATACCACGTGTAACACCCCACTCCCGCTATGATCACTCACAAAGGGAATGCCATAACATCGGTGGAGTATTTTAGTGAATATAGAACAGAAAAATTACAACAAGACAGATATAAATGGTACTTGGAATTTTAAAACATCATCTCATAACAGCGGAAGTAAAACATGTCTGGTTACATCATAAACCCATAATAAAAGTCAAGTACAATATCCATCAAAATAAAGAAGTACATAATCCCACTCTCATACAATAGCCAAAACAAAAGAAAAGATAACTGGATAACTGGAGCTTTACATCTACCCAAGCTCCTAAAGACTGGAACAGCAATCCGATCAAGCTCCACTACTGCTAGGATCCACCACAGGACCTGAGGGTTGGGAAAAAGATAAAAACAACGGGGTCAGACATAAGTCTGAGCGAGTCCTATAACTTTAACAATACAATCGTTAAAGTAACCAGAGAAGACATGAATTGATATACGGTAACATATAGGGATGAATAGCTACCCTAAGCAATCAACTAAACTAAGATAAAGGATAAAGACGCATCTACCCTCCCTAAGGTAAATTACTAAACTCCACCACACCAGTCGTTCCTAACTTAAAGGTTGATCCCACCCATGGCTTATAAAATTAACTTAATAGTACTTGCGTACCCCTAGGTGACCAAGTAGGCGCCACGGGGCCCTACAATCCACTAGGTGTACACACTACTCCCCATTCGATCGGCTCCCTAACGTAGATACCCGTGCTGGCCCCACCGTGGGATGTATCATTCCCCAATGTGGCAACCTGATGGAACTAAAGGTGCACGGCTTATATCTACTCGATGCAACAACGGCTTACCTACCAGCCCGGGCCCACTCACGCATATGAAGCCCGTTGGACTTGCGTTGCCACCGCTAACCCGTTTGCCTCTTACAGTCAAGCCCAGTATGCGTGTCCCGTCCTCGACATGGGTCGAGCCCACAAAGATACGTATGGGTTACTGGTTGAAATGGGCCTCCACAAGCTACCCACCTAAGCTTGTCCCTTTTTCTAGTATATCCCACTTAACCCTTTAATCATGTTTTAATTACATGTTCCATTTTGGTTAAGTATTCTAATCGTATTTTCTATTGCCACCCAAGGCAACCACTAGATTTTCTCAGGCCACCCGAGGCACCCACTTAACCCCTCATGTCCCTCTACATGCTAATATGGTTAAGTGTTTCTTAATTAATTAATTAAGAACGTAACCTTTGTAAAGACCTCTCACATTAGACTGTCTTTTATGACCGCTGGTTAAGCCGGTTGGGTCCGGGCAGCCTTATGTCATAACAGAGTCTAACCTCGTGTCTTTACATTAATTACGTATTTAGTTTGTGCCTAAGACCTCTCACATTGGGCTAACATTTGTAGCAACTGGTTAAGCCGGTTGGGTCCGGGCAGTTTTACGCTACAACTGAGTCCAACCTCGTGTCTTAGTCAATTAATTACACCTAATTAATCACCCTCATAATTTTATATTAATTATCCCTAATTAATCAAGTTTTCTTAACATGGGTAGACCTAACTTAATAGGTAAATTCCCATGGGGTAGACCTAACTCAATAGGTAAATTCCCAACACATAGTATGGGTACACCTAACCAAATAGGCAAATTCCCATACTATGTTTATTTATTTTGTGTTATGCATAATTATATTAATTTCACACAATCTTATTAACTTATGCATTTAATTACCCCATCGTTCCCACGTAATTTCGTTCATGATATAACACATATAAAAGGTGTCAACTTGCATATGAATGAACATGTTTCAAAGGTGCCATCTTGCATATTAACAAACACATAACTTGCATATGAACTTGCATAACATGTCACATAACTTGCATATAATATGTCACATAACTTACATATTCATTTTGCATAACAAACTTGCATATTAGCTTATAGACTTGCATAATGTGTCATCATGAACTTGCATATTAATAAACATGTAACTTGCATATTTACATACATGTAACTCGCATATTAACAAACATGTAACTTGCATATAAAGAAACATGTAACTTGCATATTTACATACATGTAACTTGCATATTAACAAACATGTAACTTGCATATTAACAAACATGTAACTTGCATATTTACATACATGTAACTTGCATATTAACAAACATGTAACTTGCATATTAACAAACATGTAACTTGCATAGCATATTACCATGAACTTGCATAACATGCATATGATTACATAGCCCACAACTTGCATATTTAGCATCATGCAAACATAACATACATCATATTAAACTTGCATAAGCTTACATACTCAACATGCATAAACATAAGATTAATGCTAACATCATATCATATGATTCAAAGCTCATTAACCCACATACAAAACCATAAATCTCATCACATCTCATCTAATTAGTTTACCAAAAGATCATCAAAGTGATAGAAACTCACAACTAGCAACTTTGAACACCAAATGAAGAAGATTAAGATGCTAAGAAGGGATTAGAAGTTGATTAGAGAGTGATTAGTATGCAACCCTCTTCATAAAATTAGTGGAGGCCATGAGAGCTAGCATTTTGCCATAGTTTAGTCACTAGGTTTAATTATGAATGAATTAGGGTAGGTTAGGGTCTTATTTATAGATTAGGCAAGTGTTTTAGGCCATAGGATTAACCCTAGATTCAATCCAAGCCATCAAAGCATGTCTTGGGGAAGAAGTCAAGTGTAGGAACCATCTAGGGCCTTTAGATTAAAGATGGACCATGAGAACCATTCAAATGCAAAATCTGCACTTGAGCGAATCGGCCCACGGGTTGACAGCCAAACACCCTGGATTAACCCCTAGTCGACCCAGCGAGCTCGGGTCGACTTCAAAAATCGGCCGGTTCGGTTATTCCCCTCTCCCAATTCGCTGTTTTGAGCATTTTTGCATATTTATTTATTAAATTTTCAATTATATATATATATATATCAATATATATATATATATATATATATATATATATCTACACAACCCATTTCACTTAATTAAGTATACTTTAATTTGGGAATTTTCGTGAAACTTCGCGAGGCCATATCTTGGTCATACGGACTCCGATTTTCGAAAACTCGGACTCTATTTCGCGTATTTTTCCGAGACGAACACAATGGCATAGCCCGTTTCCCTTGATTCCCATTTTAGAATTAAATTCTGCCTCGATTTATGTTATTACAGGTTATTGAAAATACGGGTTGTTACAACCTGTGTGGTTGTTGGAATGCGAGGCGCCTCGATTATAGGTCTGTAAGGACCGGGAAACGTGTGTTCAGGAATTGCCAATCCTCAAAAGTAAGAGAGGACCGGCCCAGCCGATTCCAAGGACCGCTGTGTGCGATCCTGGGGCATTTGCTAGAGTGTCTCGAACGAAGAGGAGCTTGCCCCTTGCCTTGACTCATGAAAGAATCCAATTTCCAATACGAAATATGCGGATGTGATTGTATTACTAGTATGGCGACATAGTAGATGGTAGCAATGCCGCCTAGGATTGATATTTATGTTTGAATTTGCTTTCGAAAACATATATGCACTAGTAATAATATCAAACACTTTTGTTTTATACGTATGAAGCATTTTTGGCCATTATAAGGTAAAACTCTATCCTCCGGTTTGCGTTGCATTGTGTGATGGGACCTGAGTCTTATAATGGCTTCATTTTATAAAAAGCATTGCGATGATTTAATCATTTAATTTATTTCATGCACTAGCACTCATTGGAGTAAACCCATTCCGTGAAAGTGGCATGGTCCTTTGATTTGCCTTATTATTGTTGTTAATAAGTTAAGTAGATTTCTCATACCAGTCCCATGACTGACTCGTGGTTTGTTTCACCTTGCAAACTCGGGTGCCCTCATTTTCACACGGCCAGCCTAGTTACAGGTATCTAGTGCACTTTTGGCTCATGGCGAGGCTTGACTACACTGTGCTGACTTTTACTCTCTCCGCCATTATAGTATATGTATTATGATTCCGCCATTGGCGATGTAGACTGATATTTATTGTGTACTCTTTATGTATGATTCCGCCTCTGGCGATTGTGACTGATTATGTATTATTATGCACTAAGTTGTATCCTGCACTGTGCTCTCTGATGTGGTGATATCTATATGATTCCGCTGTCATATGTGTGTAAATTATTCTATTTTATGTTTATGCTATTATCTGTGATCTGCTAATGATGATTAATGTGTTATATTCCAATGATTATCCTTCACACCGTGTCACGGGGTTTTGGGAGCGTCACATCTATTCAACATATGAATTTATTTTCTATTCAACACATGAACTTATTTTCTATTCAACATATGAATTTCTTTCTATTCAACACATGAATTTATTTTCTATTCAACACATGAATTTTTATTCTATAATATTCCTTATTTTCCAAATTGGAATAGGGCCCAATCAATTACCATATAAGGTTAATTATATGGATTTTCTACAAAACATGTATATAATAGCAACGATAAATAATCAACCATCATCCAAAGTGCACCACAAAACTGCATAAGCATTAAAAATAAATAATTAACGCTTACACGGTCTGTCAATCAAACGATCGACATATCACTAAACAGTTGAGATTAGTGTACGTAAAATATCATCCCAACACCCGTGTGGGGTTTCAATCCACAAACACAGATTTTTATTTGTGCTGTTGGGCGATGTGTAAAATTTATCATCCCAACCAATATCCTTCAAATAGGTGTACATAAACAAATCGTCTGATTTGTAAATGAATATTTATTTATTCACATTCACGTTAAAAATTATATTTTTAATAATAAATAATTTATTTCTACACATGAATATATATTTTTATTCATTCCATACCACAATCAATTTTCACTACACAACAAAATCAAACAAGTTGTCCATGGTCTGTGGACAACGGGTGTCGGGTGCTACTAAGCACCGTCTGCATCCTAGTATATATTTCAACTAGAAATTAAAATAAAAGTGAGGAGTTCTCACCTTGGGGTTCCACTCCGCCATTCTTTATTTCTGAACGGTTTGAATTCAAATTTGTTTGCAATGCCAACGCAGTCTTCTCTACGCTGTTCATATTAAAATAAGATTTTTATTTCGCTACATATATAAAAATCATATTTTTATATTTCCTATTATATAAAAGTTCTATTTTTAATCCGCTACTCATGTAAAAATCGAATCTTTATTCTCACAACTTCTTGACAAAAATAAAGTTCATATAGTTATTTCACTTCATATACTGTAAAGATTATATTTTTACTTCACTTCTCATATAATAAAATTTAATTTTTATTATGTTACATATATAAAAATAATTTTTTTATTATGTCTATACTATAAAAATTATATTTTTATTATCATACTTATATAAAAATTATATTTTTACATCGCTACTTCTTATACAAAGATAGAATTTTTATATATAATAAAAATCGAATCTATTGAATGTTAGAAATCTCTTCTTTCTATTTCTAAAAATCTCGTCTTTCTATTTCAAAAAATCTCTTTCTATTTCTAAAAATCTCGTCTTTTTATTTAAAAAAAAAGATTTTCCAATATAAAAATCAAAGCTTTTCAAATTAAAAATCAAACCTTTTATTTAGCTATAATATAAAACCCTATTTTTATTTTACTAACACTAATTACCTTTAAAGAAATAAAAATAAACAAATATAAATACTTACAACGAGGTTTATGGAAGGCCGGGGGGGAGGGGGAACAGATTGGCGGAGCAGCAGGGGAGTGCGACGGTGACCATCGCAGGCGGAGGGTGGAGGTCACGGCGGTCCGGGTGGTGGTCTACATTGGCTAGGGCATCAGTTTTTGGGGCAAAGGCTTCAGGGGGGGTTACAGATTCGAATGGAGGAAGAAGAGGGGGGCCAAGGGCACGCGGCGGTGGTGAATGGCCAGCGGCAGAGACGTCGGGGCAGTGGATGGTTGGAGAGACGGGCGACGAAGGGAGGAAAGCAGCTTTTTTCTCTCTTTTACTCGGTTTTGAACTGAAGGAGAAAAGAGGGGTTAGAGTTGACTTTTATAAAATAATTTATATATTTTTATTTTAAAATCCCAAAATGTAACTTTTTAACTTGAACTCCAAATCGAACCCACCGACTGTCGTCCCTAGCTCATTACCCCCATTATGAACACAATGGGATATGTATCGTGAGCCGATTCATCTGTTCCAATCAGTTTCGGTAAAAATCAAAATATAAATCTATATATAGATTTTGAATGCACATTTCAATTTACCGGGGCCACATACGGACTCTAAAAATTCCCATAAAATATTTTCTAGCTTCGTACTGACGATACTGTCCTAACAAAACTAATTTTGTCGAATTCTGAGATAGTTTGAAAAATGGTCATTTTCTAGTCGATCAAAATTGACAGAAACTGTTAAAACACGTTTTACTTCGCCATGCTCACATATTGATTCAAAAAATTACGAATATTGAAACCTAGCAATAACTTGACACCACGGATCCAAAAAAAGTGGTTTCGTCGAAAACCGAGGTCATTTGCAAAATTTCCATTTTTAAGGGCCAGAATTCCATAGCGACTATTCTGAATTTTCAACTGGGCATAACATTTTATCCCCGCTATGTAATTTCAATTTTTCAGATTCGTTGGAAATATATTTTCGAATAGATTCTAATATTTTTGGTTTCGCTAAAATCTGGTTTATTTTGAATCCTGTACTTTCATTTGAACTTTGAAATTGAAATTTCAAACTACCACACCATTTTCAATCCCTTTTACATTTAAAATAAAATATTTATATTCTAACGACGATTCAAATAAATATATACGTTCTAATTCTATTCAAAATTAATTTCTCGTCGTTATTATTTAAAACAAATCATTTTAAATATTCGAAATTCATTAAAATTGCCAAAATAAAAATTTTAAATTGGCTCAGATTTCCGGGTTATTACATAACTAATTAGCGCTCATACAGTCTGTCAATCAAACGATTGACATACCACTAAACAATTGGGATTAGTGTACATCAAATATCATCCCAACACCCGTGTGAGGTTTCAATGCACAAACACTGAATATTATTTGTGCAGTTGGGCGACATGTAAAATTTATCGTCCCAATCAATATCCTTTAAATGGGTGTACATAAACAAATCGTCTGATTTGTAAATGAATATTTATTTTATTCACATATACGTTAAAAATTATATTTTTAACAACCAATTATTTTATTCAACCTATGAATATTCTATTCAGTTCATTAATTCAATAAAATGATATTTTTATTTTTCGAACTTATTTTAGAAAATTTCGTTGGCATAAAGGCACTATGCTAGAAACGGGATAAGGCCTAGCCTTATCCCCAGTCTAATAATGGCCTGCGCCATACACATACCAATCTAATCAATTCCATTTCACCCAAACAACCAAATTCAAACCAATAATCCAATCAACTACACAACCAAACAATCAAGTCGTCCATGGTTTGTGGACGACGGGGAACAGTTTATGTAACGACTAGGATTTTGCCCGACCCCAATCGATCGCAAGATCTATCAAGACCGTTCAAAACCCGTGTATGTTAACTTTGGGCATACAACACATCAGAAGAACAACACATACTTTTATAACATCAATAATAAATGTTACATCAGTGTACAGAATATATCAGAGTACATCAAAAAATAATATAGAGGAAGATACATTTACAATAAATTAAATACATTGCAGCGGAACTAATCTCAGCGGAAGACCATCAATATCCTGGACCCAGCTTCAGGCTTCAATTAAGGATCCTGCTTAACTATATCTGCAAAAAGCTACTCGACTGCCCGTGTGGAAAGGGGACACTCGAGTTTGCAAAGGGAACAAACTACAGGTCAGTCATGGGACTGGTGTGAGAATTCTATACTTAACTTATCTAAATAGTAGGCTAATCACAGGACCACGCCGCTAACGCGGAACGGGTTTACTCCATTGGATTGCAAGTGCATAATTAAAGTAAATCGTCAAATAATGTAATGCTTTTTAGAAAAATGAAACCATTATAAGACCCAGGTCCCATCACACAATGCAACGCACAACAGAGGATAGGGTTTTACCTTATAATGGTCAAAAGATGCTTGATACATAAAAACGATATTATTATCAGTGTGTGTATATATATATATATATATTTAAAACATTCAAACATAATATCAATCATAGACGGCATAGGTACCATATACTATGTCGCCGTATATAAGTTTACAATCAAAACCGCAAGGGCGTATTGGGAATTGGGTTTCCATCATCAGATCGAGGCTAGGGATCGTCCTCTTCCGATTCGAGACACTCTAGCAAATGCCTCAGGATCCCTCGCAGTGAACCCTTGGATCTTCAGGGCCGGTCCCCACCTAACGGTGGTGGATTAATTATGCCTGAACACTCGTTTCTCGGTTCCTATGAACCTATAGTATAACCACTTCCGGCCTATAAAAACCCGAGGTACCTCAATCCAAAATCCACATAAGTAAAATGCTGGGCTGTGTTAAAGCCCAAACACCACTAGCTAGAAAGAAACATGTGCACTCCCCGCAGTCCTAATCCCGTTTTTGACTCATACCGGGGTGTAAGGCTCGCGAATTCACGTTATACACAAAGCTATGCCTAAACAGGCTACGCTTTGATCATCAGCCACAAGGCCTGGTTTTCAACAAAGCCTTGATCATTGCATCTTAGCATGTCACATTGTCAGACCCTACCATATGATTGATCATCTACCAATATATATAACCTCTAAGCTCATACGTCTTAGAGAAGGTGACAAGCAAAGAATAAATTCTTCACCACCAAACATAAATATATAATCAGTAGCGTTCAACAAATACTGTAGAAAGGAATACAATGTCAGACACGCAATCCATTTACAAGTTCGCTCTGGGTCTGAGCGAAACAACGTGTCCGTCGATCACCAAATACGTTTGGACGATCATTACCAAATACCTTGCCTTGGGATGTACAGTCCCAATTCAAGATACCAGTCATCATCATCCCAACGATGTGAAAACCTTCGGTCTTCAATCACTGTCTTTGTCTTCGACTTTTGATCGTCATGATGATTATTCAGAATGGGTTAAACCCGGTCTTTCTGAATAACTCGCGTATTTTGGGATTACAAACAAATATTGGAAAATCACATATTTCGTCACATTCCAACGCCGAATATTCTTTTAATAAGAATATTCATATTAAAGGATTCTCATTAATTTATCAAAGATAATCTTTAAAATAAAATCTTAAATCTTCCTTAAAAGAATTATTAAAACTCTAATTTTGATTAAATATCAAAAATCATTATTACAAGATCATTTATCTTATGGAATAAATCTTGCCTTAAAACGGGTTAAAGAACTAGTGTTCTTTAAAACACAGTTCAAGATAAACCCACAAATCAATTTCTAAAATAAGGAATTTCACAGAAATCAAATCAATACATAATCGATACGAATTTCTGTATCGGACTAACAATATACATGGAATAACGGCAAAGCCTCTTAAATTCCATATATAATACCGGTCTTCTATTACAGAAGCCCATCTCGATTATTACCAATCGAATTTCTACTCAATTCCAATTTTAATATATGAAATCGGAAAACTTGATTTTTAGAAAATGCCTTTTTAAATCTATAAATTAGATTTATAAATTCCAAATAATAATTTCAATTCAAATTGGATTAAAGGACAAATGTCGTTTAAATCATCGTCCACAATAAATCCACTTCACATCTCAATTTACTTCATATCACAAAATATAATTGCAAATGCTAGTAATTTTTTAAAACATATTTTAAAATAATCATAAAAATATTCTTTATATAAAGACTCTAAATGAGAAGTATTCTTTATATTACAAATCTTTATCTTTTACAAATATTCTTTGTTTTAACATATGCTTGATTAAAAATATATTTTTATATTAAAATATATTCTTTATATAAAAAGAATTTCTAATGTAAGAATATTATTATTTAAAAGAACATCGGAATCGAAAAGCGACTCAATCATTTACCATATAATTTTGGATTATATGGATTTCACACACATCATACATATGACAATAAAATAAATAATCATCAATTCATCCATTTTCATCCAAAGTGTAATTTCTACTGTGTAAGCGTTAAAATTAAATAATAACGCTCATCGCAGCCTATTGATCTAACGATCAACATACAACTTAATATTGGGATTGGTGTATGTTCATTTTCATCCCAACACCCGTGTGGGGTTTCAGCCAACAAACAAATAATAAATTCATTTGTGCACTTGGGCGATGTGTGAAAATGATCGACCCAATCACATAAACAAGTCAGGTAACTTGTCTATGGCAGTGTAATACACAATATATAACACACGATAAAAATGTCTCTTTTATTTCTATTATTTTTACCGCATGTAAAATGTCAATAAAAATGAACTCTTTATTTCTATTTATTGAAATATAAATTACATAAAAAAAATGAAAATTTTAAATGTACAATCTTTTTATTTGAAAACAATGAATAAATGAAATCTTTATGTTACGTCCATTTATGGAAATAAAAGTGATAATAAAATAAAATCTTTTATTTCAATTCATTTCATTAATTATTTGCATTAAGGATTGCAAATGAAACTGTATCTTTTATTCTCCTGTTTATTTGCGTTGAGTAATGCAAATAAAAATGTAATGTTTAATTTCTAGTTTTATTTACATCAAGAAATGTAAATAAAAGAACAATTCCTTATTTTATGTTGACTTACATCAATTGAAGTAAATAAATAAATAAAAATGTAACATTGATTTTAATGCTTTGTTCGCATTTAAAACATGCAACAAAGATGTAACCTTTGTTAAAATCCATTCCTTTTATTCTATGAAAGTAATATTTTCGTCCGCCAATTCTAATGCAACAAAAATGATGGTTTCAAAAATGCATAATTTTATATCAAATAAAAATGACATTTTTGTTTGCCAACTTAATGCGACAAAAATGAAGTTTACAACGACGTATAATTTTATATTCAATAAAAATGACATTTTTGTTCGCCAACTCTAATGCGACAAAAATGATGTTTTAATGATGAATATTTTTATATCAAATAAAAATGACATTTTTGTTCGCCAATTCTAATGCGACCAAAAATGATAATTCAACGATGTATATTTTTTTCTTTAGTTATAAAAATGTTCCTTTATCCTATGTGATTTAAAGACACAAAAATGCACTTTTTATTCTATTTCCTTTTTATGACATAAAAATGAACTTTTTATCCTATTTCATTTTTATAACATAAAAGTGAACTTTTTATGTTTTTATAAAATGTATATATTTTATTTCCTTTTCTTTTAAAATGAAAAATGTAAATTCTTTTATCTTCTCCAAGAAAAAGGTAAATCTTATATTTTACATATAAGAAAAAGTAAATTTTCTATCTCTCTTCATTACAATAGAAAAATGGCAGTTTCCTATTATACTTTATTACAACAGAAAAATGTGAATTTTCTATTACTCTTTATAACAATGGAAAAATGTAATTTTCCTATTTATTGTTTTTATTTACGTATGTAAATTCTCTTTTTCTCTTTTACATTGAAAAATGTATATATTTACTTTTCTTTTCTTTTACATTGAAAAATGTAAATATTTTCTTTTCTTTTCTGTTACATTGAAAAATGTAAATATTTTCTTTTCTGTTTTATTCTTTACATTGAAATGTAAATTCTTTTCTGTTTTGTTCTTTACATTGAAATGTAAATTCTTTTCAGTTTTATTTTTATTTACATGAGAAAAATGTAAATCTATTCTATTCTCTTTTACATTGGAAAAATGTAAAAATATCCTTTTTAATCTTTGCATTGAAAAATGTAAATGGATTCATATTAAAACAATGGTCATTTTTCTATATGTTAACTTTACATAAAAATGTAATTTTACTTCTTTTATTTACATTGAACAACAATGTAAATTTTCTTCTCTTTTGATTACATTATAATTATGTAATATAAAACATGTTTTCTATGTCAACATGAACAATGTTTATTTTTCTAACATGAACCATTTTGATCAATTTTCATATTACATTAAAAATAGAGTTCTTAATGTAAAACATGTTTATTTAAATTAAAACATGAACATTTTCTTATTTACTTCATTACATTAAAATGAGATTTTAGTGTTTAACATTTTTTTCGCCAATTCTAATGCGACAAAATAATGATAATTTGGCGATGTTAATTTCAATTCAATAAAATAGTATTTGTCTAACCATTTCTATAATTTATCCAACGTCATAGTTTCAATGTCAACAATGTGATAATATGGTTTTTGTCCAACCATTTCTATAATTTATCCAACGCCATAGTTTCAATGTCAATAATGTGATAATATGGTTTTTGTCTAACCATTTCTATAATTTATCCAACATCATAATTTCAATGTCAACACATACAACACAATATATTATTTGGTGTGTAAATTTGATGAATCACAAGAATAGGTCTCATCTTTATTTTATTTTGTAAATCAAAATAAGATATCTAATCTTTATTTATCTTTTAATTAAAATTTAAAAGATCTAAACTTTCTTCCTTTTATAAATCATAAATCAAAATAGAGATTCAAGTTTTCTTTTGTAAAACAAAATAAAAATTCTAACTTTTCTTTTTATTTGTGAATCAAAAATTCAAATTTTCTTTTTATTTGTAAACCAAAAATAAAGATTTTATTTTGTGAATCTCAAATAAAGATTTACTTTTTTTTAAATCAAAGTATTCTAACTTTCATTTATTTTGTTAATCAAAATAACATTTCAACTTTATTTTGTGAATCAAAATTTAAAATACCCAACTTACTTTAGTAAATCAGAATAAAGATTCAATTTTTCATTATGAGAAAGAAATAAAAACAAAAACAAAAACAAGAATAATAAAGATGAGAACTTTATAAGGATTTCATCAAGTTTATAGATCTAAACAACAGGACTATATCATAAAATAATACATCATTACAAATCACACAGACAAACAATAATTCTAATTGCCACATCGTAGATATATAATTTCGTACATACAATGATTCACATAACAAATATGATTGAGTTATTTAATTATTCAAGATTTAGAAATCTCACCAAAAAGCTTTCCACTCCATCACTTCTTTTTATATTTTCGTCGCGTTCGCCATTTTGTCGCTCTTCGCACATGGTTTCGCTGTTTTGGCTCTAATTTCTTCAAATCGCGGTAGGTGTTAGTGATTTTGGCCATGGGTTAGCTGATTGAAAGAGAGAAAGAGGAGGAGGGAAAGAGAGGAAGAGAGCCGTCATGGAAAAAAGGAGGAACATAGGATTAGGGTTGAGGTTATGGGAGGGTTTTGAGATAATATATAGAGGTTGGGAAATTTTAATTTAACCCTTTATTTTTTTTACTATGCTCCATTTTATCAATTTGACCCCTTATGTTGCATTGTTCAACATGTGCAAATAAAGAGGATCATAATTGACCGCAATAAATTAGGCGCATGGTTCAGTCATATACGTATGCATATTTATATATTCAATGCACAACATGACATACAAAAATGTAAACTTTAATATATATATGTGTGTATATATACATATATATACAAACCTAATGTATACATGATGTATAAAAATATATATACAAACCTAATGTATACATGATATATAAAAATGCAAATTTTAATATGTATACAAAAATAATGTATACATGACATATAAAAGTAAACATTTAATATATGTTGACAATCCTATATTAACATAAATGACATTTTTATTATGACAAAATAATGGGAAATAATTTTAGGATTAAGGGTATCCTAATCAAGTCAAACCATTTATTTCATTAGATTATTCTTACCATAACTTAGTCAATTAAACGTGCCATATAAGATTTGAAATGAATTTAAAGTAAGCGTAAAAGAGGAAGATAATGACGATGGGTAGCTACGTGTTTCTAGCAATATAAAAGTAAATGAACGCTTGATTTATATTTCTTTAGTTTTACCTTTTTTTTTAAACGTTAAATACCAATTTAGCTAAATTTAGCTGCAATATGAATATATACAAACATAGCAATTTATGAAATTAAAACATGTGACTAAAAAAATTCAACTCTTCATTGTAAACTTTTTAATGTGATCAATTTCATGTAATCCAATAATATTAGATTCTAAATTATGGAATAAGCTATATTAATGTGAATGTAGTTAGCGCACATATCTTATTTCTCAATTTATTTCTTGCTTTGTTGAGCTGAACGCACCACAATCAACTAATTTAACTTTTTTTTTAAATTCAAAAATAGAATTTTTAAATTCTTACGTATTTTCTAATAAAATTTCTAAAAATTTTAAATTGGTCCAAAAAATTCCGGGTTGTTACAGTTTATATATGCATTTACATGATAAATAATTGTATAGAAAAATTATAGTGAGGAGTTCTCACCTTGGGGTTCCACTCCGCCTTTCCTTATTGTCACTCAGATTCGCTGCTATGATTTTATTGCAATCTGTTTCAATGCAATTTATATTAAAAATCATGTTTTTATTATATCGCTACATGTACAAAAATCGTATTTTTATTTCGCTACTCCTATAATAAAAATCATATTTTGTTATACTAAGTATATAAAATCATATTTTTATTCCGCTATTATATATATACATATAAATTATTTCTTTGTATGTATAAAAATCATTCATTCGATCATAGAAAAATCACTTCTTTTTATTGATAAAAATCAAACCTCAAATCACTAAAAATCGAATCTTTATCACTGTAAAAATCAAGTCTTTATCATTCTAAAAATCGAGTTTTTATCACTTTAAAAATCGAGTCATTAACACTTTAAATATCTAACCTTCTTTAAAGTAAAAATCATATCTTTAACTACATAAAAATCAAATCTTCCTTCGCATGAAGACCATATTTTTATACGCTTAAAAATCATATCTTTTTCAAATTAAAATTCAAGTCTTTTTATTTTCAAAAACCTTATCTAACTATAAAAATTAAACCTTTCTTAACTATAAAAATTAAACCTTTCTTAACTATAAAAATTAAAGCTTTACATTCTAGAAAATCAATCTAAAAATCACAACCTTTATCATGAAGAAAAATATGAAAATTAACATTTATCAAAATATGAAAATTATAAAATCAATGGAAATCAACAAAAATAAAACTTACAGTATTAATTTGGAGGAGCGGATGGGGTCCATTGGGGTCAGGCTGGGTGGCGCAGGCGAGGTGGAGGCTGTTGGTGGTCGGCGCGGTTCAGGGGGCGTTGGTGGATGTCAATGGTATGGGAGGGCCCCGATGTGGCTGTTTTAGAGAGGGGAGGGGTTTAAGGAGAAGAGAGAAGGAGGTGGGAGGAGCGCGAGGGGAAGGATGGAGGGGCGGTGAGCCATCATCGGCATCGCGGTTTTCGGCGATGCTTCGATTTTTTTCTTTTCTTATTCCTGTTAAAATGATTTGAACGGGGGGGGGGGGGGTGTAGGAGTTGACTTAGAGGAAAGAGAGGAGGGAAAGGTGAGGGTTTTATAATAATTTATATATATTTAATTTAATTTTATCTCCAAAAAGTAACTTTAAATTTCAATCTCAAAACGGGACCCACCTCCTATCGTACCTAGATAATTACCCCCATTCCGAACACAATGAGATATGTTTTGAGAGCTAATTCAGTCGTTATGATTAGTTTTCGTAAAAATCAAAATATAAATATACATATTGAATTTGAACGCACATTTCAATTTACCGGGGCCCCATACTAACTTTAAAAATTCCCGAAAAATATTTTCTAGCTTCGTATTAACGATACGTTTCTAACAAAACTAATTTCATCAAATTCCGAGATCGTTTGAAAAATGGCCATTTCCAGTCGATTAAAATCAACTGAAACTGGTCAAATGCGTTTTACTTCGCCACGCTCATATATTACTTTCACAAATTATGAATTTTGGAATTTAGAGATAATTTGACATCCCGGATCCAACAAAAGTGGGTTCGTCGAAAACCGAGGTCGTTTGCAAAATTTCCATTTTTTAGGGCCTAAAATTCCATAGCGACTATTCTGAAATTTCAACTGGGCATAAATTTCTTTTCCCGCTATGAAATTTCAATTTTTCGGATTCGTTGGAAAGATATTCTCAAATAGATTCTAATATTTTCAGTTTCGCTAAATTCCGGTTTATTTTGAATACTGTACATTCATTTAAAATTTGAAATCGAATTTTTGAATTACCGCGCCATTTTCAATTCCTTTTATAATTAAAAATAAATATTTATATTCTAACGACGATTCAAATAAATATATATGTTCTAATTCTATTCAAAATAAATCTCTCATCATTATTATTTAAAATAATTCATTTTAAATATTCAAAATTCATTAAAATTGCCAAAATAAAAATTTTAAATTGGCTCAGAATTTCCGGGTTATTACAATCTCCGCAACTTTAAACTTTTCGTCCCCGAAAAGGAACGAAGCTGAAAGTTGTTTTACTAATCAACTCAACTTTCATTATTTTCTTTACGGCTTAAGTTCTTCAACTTTTCAGTTTTTAGGAACTTTTCAAATTCTTCAAAAATTTGGTAAACACCCTAAATTTTCGAAAAAATTCGCCATAACCTCCCCTGCACTGGGAGCTTCAGGATATTTCAAATAGCCTCCCTTGGCCCTTACCAATCCAAAAGAAAATAAAAAGCCAAGCGGCTAGCCAATCGGCTCATAAAATCATCAAATTCCCAAGAAATACAATAAACATGTACCTATTTGTCGGGCAAACAATTTTGTTCTCTACTCTAGCCTCCTTGCTATGACATGTTCAATGTATATGCATGCAATTGTAATCATTTTTCAATACAATTCAATATTTAGTTCACTTTGGCATAATGGTTCAAAATTTCAATCAAAACAATAATCAAACAACACAATCAGCAATCAATTAGTGGATTAATGTTTCAAATTCATAATTTTGGTATATATACATGAAATCATGTTTTTGGTGCCAAATCACAACAATAACCCTATCTAGTTTTGGTTCTCACACCAGTCTAATGGAAATATATAGATACCCCACTTTCGATACTCGAAAATAAATACTGTTAACGATGCAGCATTATCAAAATCATCCCCGGGAAACTAAAGTGTTGTAACACCCCGTAATTTTATAACATTAAAATTCACAAATTAAAGTTTGCTTAATTTTTAGAAAAGAATTAAGTGAAATGGGTTGCGCAGAGAAATATATATATATATTGATATATACATAAAAAAATTAAAAATTAAATAAATAAATAGGCGAAAAAGTTCAATACAGCGAATTGGGATGGGAAATAACCAAACCGGCCCATTTTTGAGGTCGACCCGAGCCTCGGCGGGTCGACTAGGGGTTAATCCAGGGTGTTTGGCTGTCAACCCGTGGGCCGATTCGCTCAAATGCAGATTTTTCATTTGATTGGTTCTCATGGTTCAGGGTTAATCTAATGGTCCTAAATAACTTCCTACACCTATGAATACATCGTAATGCTAACCCTAAACCTAATTAAAATAGAATAGTTACCGTCGCCATGCAAATCAATGGAGCCGCCGCCAACTAAGAAAGAAGAAAAGCAAATTCAATTCTAATTCTCTCAACCCTAAAGCAAAGCAAAACTCTCTCTTTTCTTCTCTAAATTGTGAGTATGATGATCTTAACAAGATTATTATCATTTTAATTAGGTTGAGTTATGAATGGATTATGAGTAGATGATGTGAATGATCATATATGTTGTTGTAAACCACCTTTTGCTATCATGTATATTGTAAATCCAATGTTATGTGATGATGATATCTTATATGTTGTAAATCATGCTATGATGATGTTATGTATGTTGGAAGTTTCTATGCTAAGTTGTGATGAATCATACATATTAAAAAGGCCATGATGTTACCATCTATGCTAGTTAGTTCATATTAATTAAATCATCATGTTTGGGTTATGTTGATCTATATGACAAGTCACATATGCAAGTTAGATTGATTAGAAAAGTTATGAACATATGCCAAGACATCTATTATGACATCTAGAATTATGCTATGACATATGTGATATCCTATGCTAGTTCACACCATCATTATGTTGCCTAAAATCCCATATGCAAGTTTATGTATAGATTTGGGCTATGACCATATCATGTAAATTGAGACATTTAACAAGTTGACACCTTTTGATCCTTAACATGTGTAGTTTATACAAGTTTCACCCCTATTATGATTAGATTTATTTTAATTGTCTATATGTTGTGATAATTTATCTTTGTGCGAGGTGTTAGACTATACAAGTCTAGCCTATATTATGCATTGAATAAGCGAACGTATAAACGTGGGGTAGGGGTAATATTAAGGATTTAATATTAAAAAGTTGGGGTGCAATTGATATGATTTTGCATGCCATAAGTGGATGGCCATAATTGAGTCAATTATGGACATCTTTAAAAGTTGACTTAATTAATAATTTGAATAGGGAATTATTAAAACTGGGGTAAAAGATTTTAAGTGTTAATCAATGCTTAGGACACGAGGTTGGGCTCGTTTGTGACGTAAACCTGCCCGGACCCACCCGGCAAATCCAGTGGTCAAAATGTCAGCCCAATGTGAGAGGTTCTAGGCCTAAACTAAAGCATAACGGTTGTAAAGACACGAGGTTAGACTCTTTTATGGTGTAAGACTGCTCGGACCCGCCCGACAAATCCAGCTGCCATAAATGCCAGTCTAATGTGAGAGGTCTTTATGAGGTTATGGCCTGAATGAATTTAGAAATACTTAACCAGATAAACATGTAAGGTGGGACATGGGGGTTAAGTAGGTGCCTTGGGTGGCATGAGGAACCTAGGGGGTGTCCTTAGTGGCATGTGAAATACGATTAGTAAGACTTAACCAAACAAACATGTAAATGAACATGACTTAGAGGGTTAAGTGAGATATACTAGTGACAAGCTTAGGTGGGTAGCTTGTGGGGGCCCATTTCGACCAGTATTGTAACACCCCACGTCCGTTAGTGTCACTCACAAAGGGAATGCACTAAGTTCTGTCGAGCATTTAGGGTAAAAGATGCAGATTAATTACAAGACAGACAGAAATTAAACAACGAAAAATAAAACGTTGCTTTATTGATAAAATAGTTTGTACAATGATTTCTTTACAATATCAGAGTATCATCTGTCTTACAAAATAAAGAAGCATAAAACAACATTTATATTCCCCAATTTTAGCAAGAGCCATCCATAGCATCTAAAAAGAGAATCCAAGCAAACTTCGACAAATCTTCAAGATGGGAAAGAGTGACGGTCCAACTCAACCTGAGCTATACTATTCCCTCCTTTACTACTTGGGGGGGGGGGGGGGCAGAAGAAAAGAAGACGAAAGAAAAACAGAGTCATACATAAAGCCTTAGTAAGTTCAGTAACTTCTAGCATGTGAACATGGGAAAACAAAATGACATGAATTAACTGAATACAAGATAACACCATTATGATAGGGCTGGCAAGATTAGACAAGATTAACACAAGATATGCTAAGATAAGATTAACTGGATATGCTCTAATACTTTCGCCGCTTCGTTATTTCCTTGTTATACTGGTTTCTATATCTCTACACCAACCAACTAGTGTCCCAACTAGTAACGACAACTGTAACAACCCGTATTTTTAATAACATGTTATAATGTAAATCAAGGCAGAATTAAATACTAAATTCTGAATCAAGGGAAACGGGCTATGCCATTGCGTTCGTCTCGGAAAAATACGCGAAATAGAGTCCGAGTTTTCGAAAAATGGAGTCCGTATGACCAAGTTATGGCCCAATGAAGTTTTCAGAAAATTCCAAGCCCGGAAACAGTTCAAATTCGAATTCAGGTTTGAATTTCAGCCAGAACAGGATAGGCGGGAATTTTCCCGCCTCAGGCAGGGTCGACACAGGGGTCGACACCTGTGTCGACCCCCCCAATGGGTCGACACCCATGTCGACCCAGGCGTCGACACCCATGTCGACCCCCCCGGTCGGACCAATTTTCCAGGTGCACCATTTTGGCATGTTGGGTCCTCTTTTGTTGGTTTCTGACGGGAGTTAACGGTTCAGATTCGTTTTAGGGTTAATCCTATGGTCTAAACTACCCCTAATCTCTATAAAAAGACCCCTAGACCTAGCCTAAACCTTCATTAATCATCCCTACAACTAAATGCTGCCCAAATGTTCACTAATCATGGCCTCCACCCTCTCCATGAGAGCATGAATGTCTCAAATCAATCTATGTCATAAAGAAGCCATCTTTCTTAAGTAAAAGAGCCATCTTTCTTTGTCTTTGGGGTTATTCCTTCTTGTTCTCAAGTCTTGAAGTGGAGTTTATCGTCTTTGGTTGCGGATTTGCTAGTGTGGCTTCGTCTCAATCTTATTTTATATTTATTCTAGTCTTCATAACATTGTAAGCCCTATACTACTCTTAGATTCTAACTATGAAGTTAAATATGACATGTTGCAAGTTGAGTTTGGGCCTAAGTATGATATGTGCTTCGATCCTATCATGTTATGCATAAATATACTCTATGCATGTTTGTAAAGCTATCACCTTTGCCTTATGCATAGAAAGCTATGTGCTTTGATTGGAAATGTTGCATAAAGCAACCTAGAAACTCTCATAAACCTTGTGTTATCTTGCACATGATGTTATATGCGAATCATTAGCCACCATCCTATGTCGCTTATGACCATGTTTCACCTATTTTGCTTAAGTTGATATTATGCATGTTTTGAGGCCTATGATGTAATATGCAAGCTTATGAACATATTTATGCCTCATATGCCACCATGTTTAACTTGTGGCCAACCTTACTACCTTATGCCCTTTTGTCATGTTTTGCCAAGTTCCCCCTTTTTGATCTATGTTATGTTATGCGAAACGTACATGCGATGGGAATGCGTTGGGTTTGGGTAATATCAATGACGTGAAACATGATTTTGAAATATGACATGAACATTGACTTGTGATTATGTTGTAAACATAATAATGGACATGACACTTAGAAAATATGAGTGTGGCCAACTCGAGGTTGGGTTGAGTTTGTAGCATAAATCTACTCGAAACCGACCGGCTTAACTAGTGGCTACAAGCAATAGGACCCAATGTGAGTAGTTGGTCATGACGCACTTGAAACTCGAGGTTAGACCAAGTTGTGGTGTAAAGCTACCCGGACCCGCCCGGCTTAACTAGTAACCACAACAAGGTCTAATGTGAGAGGTTGGGTGCATTAAATTAATTAATGCCACATGATAGGGTTAAGTCATGGACCACTTGAATACTTAACCAATTAAACACGATGGGTTGATAGGGTTAAGCCATGAACCTTGGGTACACTTAACCAACTTGATGGGATGAGTTTAACCACATTTAACCCGTTAGAAACCCTAGTTACGTAGTCCTTTTTACCAGTAACCCTCTTGATTGTATCATGATACCCTAGGGACTAGGCTAGGGTGGGGCACGATTACTGGGTTGACATGTAAGCGACCAAAACGACGACTGTGTAGGTGCGCCGGTGTAGGTTCAGGCGGACCATGGTCGTGCACATGGTCCGGAGTTGAAAAAGCAGACACGGGCACCCGTAGGTTTAGACTGTGCGTGCTTGACTTGTGTCCATGGTTGGCACCCTAGGGCTTGATACACCCTAGGGTGGACCTAGCACAGTTTGACTACACTTCGTGATTGGGCCGTATGACACCGACACTTGACGAGTTAG
The DNA here is from genome assembly GCA_030737875.1 of Allium sativum. Classification (NCBI taxonomy): domain Eukaryota; kingdom Viridiplantae; phylum Streptophyta; class Magnoliopsida; order Asparagales; family Amaryllidaceae; genus Allium; species Allium sativum. Next base: position 332,668,560 of record CM060926.1, read on the forward strand.
GCTTTTAGGGGGCCGATCGACTAGACCGAGTAGTTGGACCTTGATTTAGGTCATCTCATGATGTGGGCAAGCTTTGGGCCAAGGGATCATTTCTTGTTTATACTTGACATGGATTGGAATACTAGTACACACCTGGTGCAACTTAACCTTGTATATGCGATGCAACACTTGATCTATCGTGTTAACTTTTCACCATGCCAGTTATCACCCTATGTTTCATCTCTGCTTTACGTGTCCAGTTAACTATATTAGTTTTTATACTAATAGTAGATAGGACTTACCAGTCTTTTTGACTGACCCGGTTTCTTTCACCTCTTTCCTTCCGTTCCCCCCCCAGGTTTGCAGGGTGGGAACACGGGTACCTAGCTGGACCTTTAGCTGCTTTTCTGGATAGCTTATGTATGGTTTGAGCATGCTATGGCCTTATTTCTACTTTGGGGATAGTTACCTTATGTTTTTTTCCAGTTTTCAGTTTATGTTCTAGACTTTGTTTTATGGAAAAATAATGACCAAGTACTTTGATGTAACTTGACTATGGTTTTGAAATGCTAGTCTTATCCGTTGCTTTACTGCTCTGTTTTACTTATATGTTCTGTCTTGTGATATATGCATGCATGTTTACCTTGTTTAACGCCCCTCCAAACTAGTGTACTTACAAGAGTGGCATTGGCGGAGGTGGGGTGTTACATTTGGTATCAGAGCATAAGGTTTACAAGATTTGAGCAAAAGTGTTTTTAAAACTTACCTTTTTGGAAAACTATTTTCAAAGCCAATTAAGTATTTTCCAAGAAAATTCTAGTTATTTTAAAAAAGGCTATTCCCCAAAAGCCATTAGCACTACCCTTCGTTTCCTCGTTCTAAATCTGTCTTTTCCTTTTTCAGCATGGCCAATCTTAACCTTCCCGAGGGAGTAACCATTCCCGGATGGTTTCGGAGGTACTTGGAAGCTAGGGCCAACGATGCGGGCCTAGAAAATACCCCCACCGTAACTGAGGTTCCTCCTCCTCCCCCTCCTCAGCATCCACAAGCAGATTTCGCAAAGGTTTGCAAGGACTTTAAGGCGATGGGTGGAAAGAATTTCATTGGGACGGAGACTTTTGTGGAGGCACGAAATTGGTTGAAAGAAACTAAAGATCTTTTCGCTATCTTTGATGTGGAAGACCATAGAAAGGTTTTATTAGCAGCATGGCTATTAAAAGAAGAAGCAGCTTATTAGTGGGAGGTCACCAATGCTACTAGACCTATAGAGACTTGGGCCAACTTTAGGACGAGGTTTGGGCTTAAGTTTCTATCATCAGCTAAGGCAAATCTGCAATTGGAGAAGTTTATATCTTTGAAGCAAGGGGACATGACAGTGAGGGAGTATGTGAATGAGTTTAACCAGCTCGCTCGATTCGGTTTGGACATGGTTAATACTCCCCAGAAGAAGGCTTTACGCTTTGCACGAGGGTTGAATGAGCCATTACAAGGTTTAGCCCTGTCTCATATACCCATGGGAGCCACTTTTGAAGGCCTAGTAGACATGGCATTGCTTTAAGGAGACGATAGGAATGGAAAGAAAGAAGTCAAGGCTAATGAGACTCAAACCAAGAAGATGGACCCCAAGTGGGGAGGAAACCAGAGCAATCAGAACAACAAGAACAACAAGGGCAGCAAGGCCAAGGCAAAGGACCCAAGAAAATGCAACTACTGTGGGATTGTTGGGCACATAGCTAAAGACTGTAGGAAGAAGAAGAGGAAGCTTGGCGAATGCTTTCATTGTGGAGAGACTGGACACTTTAGCAAGGATTTCCCCAAGAAGCAAGGACAAGGGCAGAATCAGCGTGTAGGACCTTCTGGAGGGCAAGTGCATGCTCTCAACACTGCTCCAGTCCAGAACCGAGGTAGTATTTCTATAGAAAGTCTTGTTTATATTTCTGACTTTCCTGTTCGCACTTTATTTGATTCTGGCGCATCGCATACCTTTATTTCTTCTGACATTGTTGAAAGTTTGCACCTAAGTACTAGTCTAGTTGAGGATCCCGTTCGTGTTTCAAATCCAATTGGGGGTTCCGCCCATTTATCTATGATCTGTGTGAATTTGAAGATTTCTATCTTGACCGTAGAATTCACGTGTAATGCTTATGTTCTCGGGTTTACGGGATACGGGTTGATTTTGGGCATGGATTGGTTGTCCAGTTATGGAGCCATTCTCGATTGTGAGCATAGGGTGGTGAGGCTCATGACTCGCCTCGATAATACCCTAGAGATTTCTTGCAACCCGCTGGATCCCGTCATGCTATGTTATCTTAAATCTCTTGACTCGTCCATCAATGATCTGCAATCTGTAAGGGTGGTTCGGGAATATCATGATGTCTTTGAAGAGGTTAAGGGGTTACCCCCTAAACGAGAGATAGATTTCCGCATTTATCTTGTCGATAATGCCAAGCCAGTATCATTGCCTGTTAGGCACATGGCCCCACGGGAAAGAAGAGAGCTCAGTAAGCAAATCAAGGAGCTGCTTGAGAAAATTTTTATTAGGCGAAGCATTTATGAATGGGGTGCTCCGGTGGTATTCGCTACTAAGGCGGATGGTTCGCTTCGTCTATGTGTTGATTATCGAGAGTTGAACAAGCTGACAAAGAAGAATAGGCACCCGTTACCGAGGATTGATGATCTCTTTGACCAGCTTGTTGGTGCTTCTGTTTTCTCTTAGCTCGATCTAGCCACCGGATTCCATCAGCTTAGAGTAGCTGAGGATAGTATTGATAAGACTGCGTTTAGGACTCCAGATGGATTCTTTGAATGGATTGTCATGCCATTCGGTTTGACTTATGCACCTGCCTACTTCGTAGACTTGATGAGTAGGGTGTTCAGGGAGTTCCTTAACAAGTTTGTTGTTGTTTTCGTGGATGATATTCTAATCTTCTCAAAGGATGAGGAAGAGCATGCTAGGCATCCCAAGGAAGTGATGGATACGCTTAGAGCACATCAGTTCAAAGCCAAGTTCTCCAAATGTCATTTCTGGAGAAGGGAAGTTCGGTTTCTTGGACATATAGTTTCTAAGCAAGGTATAGCGGTGGATCCCGCGAAAGTGGTTGTGGTTCAAGACTGGAAGACTCCTAGGAATGCAACCGAAGTAAGAAGCTTTATCGGTCTGGCGGGCTACTATAGGAAGTTCATCAGGGACTTCGCTAAGATTTCGGCACCTCTTACTAAGTTGACGAAGAAGAACTTAGTCTTTGCATGGGACTTGGAGTGTGAGATTGCTTTTCAAAGGCTCAAGAGAGCCCTTACCACAGCTCCAGTTTTGGCATTACCCGATAGTGGTAAGATGTTTACCGTGTACACAGATGCATATGGCACGGGGTTAGGTGCTGTTCTGATGCAAGAGGGAAGGGTGATATGTTATGGGGGTAGGCAACTTAAAGTTCATGAGAAGAACTATCCCACTCATGATTTGGAGTTGGCGGCGATCGTCTTTGCACTCAAATCCTGGCGCCACTATCTCCTAGCTGAAAGGTTTGAGTTGTATACTGATCACAAGTCACTCAAGTACCTCTTCTCGCAGAAAGATCTGAATCTAAGGCAGCAAAGTTGGATGGAATTCTTGGCATCATATGACTTCGAGATAGCTTATACCCCTGGCAAGGGTAATGTTGTGGTAGATGCACTAAGCAGAAGGAGGTTGACTTTGAGTCCCTTGTTTATTGAGATGAAGAACTTAGAGTTCTTGGCAACCTTTGATTTCACGACAGCGGTTGAGTCGATGACAGGTTCATTAGCATCCCTTGAGCTTAGACCCACACTTCTTGATCAAGTAGGGACTTCACAGAAGGAAGACCGGCGGATAGTTGAGATCATGGGCAAGTTGATCCGTGGTGAGACGTCTAGTCACCTTGCTAGATATACTATTGATGACAAGGGTTGGCTAAGGCGTGATGGAATGCTATGCGTTCCACAAGTAGGAGACTTGGTGCATAACGTTCTCGAAGAAGCACATCACTCGAAGATGACTATACATCCTGGAGGAGATAAGATGTATAGAGATATGAAGCGCATTTTCTTTTGGGCTGGAATGAAGAAAGATGTGGCAGAGTATGTTTCAAAGTACATGGTGTGCCAACAAGTGAAAGCCGAGTCGAAGAAACCCGGTGGGCTATTACATCCATTGGAGGTCCCGCAATGGAAGTGGTAGAGTATTTCTATGGATTTTGTGGATGGATTGCCTAAGTCAAGGAGAGGGAACACGGGCATATGGGTCATAGTTGACAGACTTACAAAGAGTGCTCACTTCATTCCAGTAAAGAGCAAGAGGAACGCATCATGGCTAGCATCTATTTATCTTCGAGAAATAGTGCGGTTGCATGGAGTTCCTTCTAGCATAGTTAGCGATCGTGACCCAATTTTCACTAGCTAGTTCTGGAATAGTTTGCAAGAAGCGATGGGTACGCAATTGAATCTGAGTACAGCCTATCACCCCCAGACGGATGGCCAAACCGAAAGGGTGAATAGAGTGCTAGAAGATCTTTTGAGGCTATGTGTTCTTGACTTTGGTGGTACTTGGGAAGACCACCTTCCTCTTGTAGAGTTTGCTTATAATAATAGCTATCAAGCCAGCATAGGGATGGCACCATTTGAAGCTTTGTATGGGAGGCCGTGTAGGTCACCATCTTGTTGGTGGGAGACAACGGATAGGCTTATACTTGGGCCCGATATGATAAGGGACACATCCGAGAAAGTTGAATTGGTGAGAAGACGGATGAAAGCGGCCCATGATAGACAGAAATCCTATGCTGACAAGCGAAGGGCAGATTTGGAATTCGAAGTGGGAGACATGGTTTTCGTAAAGGTTTCTCCTTTGCGTAATGTGGTTCGTTTTGGAGCAGTTGGGAAACTGGCACCAAGGTTTGTAGGACCCTTCCCTATCATAGAGAGAATTGGAAAGATGGCCTATAAGGTAGAATTGCCTGAGAAGCTAACCGGAGTGCATAATGTCTTTCATGTCTCGCATCTCCGAAAGTGCCTACATGAGTCCGCTGAGGTTGTTGAACCAAGCATGCTTGAAGACGGGGAGGTAGAGAAAGAGGCAACCTTGAGGAGAGCTCCAATTCGTATCTTGGGAACATAAATCAAGAAGTTAAGGAATCGAGAAGTCAAATTGGTGAACGTTCAGTGGAGTGAAGCCGATGAAGATGCAACTTGGGAAACGGAGGAGAAGATGCGTGGGCTTTATCCATTCCTTTTTGAGGGTACATTCTCAATCTACTTTCCTAATCAGCATATCTTTCCTTTTGCTATCCATGTTTATCCCGTTTACCTTGTTAACCTTGTCATGAGAACCTTAAGTAGAAACCCTTTGGATGAAACTTGTATTTGAAACATGTTATGCTTGATGTTTGCAAGTGGTTGCAAGTGTTTGCAAGTGGATACTCGTGGATGAATGACACACATTAGGCACTAAGATCGGCTCACACACTTTCATATTGTATATGCATGAGTGTTGATACATATTCATGGATGAAACTTGTTGTGCTATCACGTGGATGTTGCATATGAATGAATGTTATGTGCTCTCATGTAGAGATTATAAATTATGTTAGGAATTTGCATACATATGGACTCATTTCACTAACATACTTTGCATTAAGGAGGTTTACTGAATCAGTAACCGCCTGATTTTTGCATTAGATAAGTACATATACACACACATTTTGCATATGTTCATACAACATTTAGAATCTTTTTAAGGACAATGGTTACTTGTGGATGATGTTTTGAGTATATGGATGATGGATGGTAGGATACGTTCTTCCTAACTTGGAGATTTCGGGGACGAAATCCTTTAAGGAGGGGAGAATGTAACAACCCATATTTTTAATAACATGTTATAATGTAAATCAAGGAAGAATTAAATTCTAAAATCGGAATCAAGGGAAACGGGCTGTGCCATTGCGTTTGTCTCGGAAAAATACGCGAAATAGAGTCCGAGTTTTCGAAAAACGGAGTCCGTATGACCAAGTTATGGCCCAATAAAGTTTTCAGAAAATTCCAAGCCCAGAAACAGTTCAAATTCGATTTCAGGTTTGAATTTCAGCCAAAACAGGATAGGTGGGAATTTTCCCGCCTCAGGCAGGGTCGACACAGGGGTGGACACCTGTGTCGACCTCCCCAATGGGTCGACACCCATGTCGACCCAGGGGTCGACACCCATGTCGACCCAGGGGTCGACACCCATGTCGACCCAGGGGTCGACCCCCCCCCCCCCCCCGGTCGGACCAATTTTCCTGGTGCACCATTTTGGCATGTTGGGTCCTCTTTTGTTGGTTTCTGACGGGAGTTAACGGTTCAGATTCGTTTTAGGGTTAATCATATGGTCTAAACTACCCCTAATCTCTATAAAAAGACCCCTAGACCTAGCCTAAACCTTCATTAATCATCCCTACAACTAAATGCTGCACAAATGTTCACTAATCATGGCCTCCACCTTCTTCATGAGAGCATGAGTGTCTCAAATCAATCTATGTCATAAAGGAGCCATCTTTCTTAAGTAAAAGAGCCATCTTTCTTTGTCTTTGGGGTTATTCCTTCTTGTTCTCAAGTCTTGAAGTGGAGTTTATCGTCTTTGGTTGCGGATTTGCTAGTGTGGCTTCGTCTCAATCTCATTTTATATTTATTCTAGTCTTTATAGCATTGTAAGCCCTATACTACTCTTAGATTCTAACTATGAAGTTAAATATGACATGTTGCAAGTTGAGTTTGGGCCTAAGTATGATATGTGCTTCGATCCTATCATGTTATGCATAAATATATTCTATGCATGTTTGTAAAGCTATCACCTTTGCCTTATGCATAGAAAGCTATGAGCTTTGATTGGAAATGTTGCATAAAGCAACCTAGAAGCTCTCATAAACCTTGTGTTATGTTGCACATGATGTTATATGCGAATCATTAGCCACCATCCTATGTCTCTTATGACCATGTTTCACCTATTTTGCTTAAGTTGATATTATGCATGTTTTGAGGCCTATGATGTAATATGCAAGCTTATGAACATATTTATGCCTCATATGCCACCATGTTTAACTTGTGGCCAACCTTATTACCTTATGCCCTTATTGTCATGTTTTGCCAAGTTCCCCCTTTTTGATCTATGTTATGTTATGCGAAACGTACATGCGATAGGAATGCGTTGGATTTGGGTAATATCAATGACATGAAACATGATTTTGAAATATGACATGAACATTGACTTGTGATTATGTTGTAAACATAATAATGGACATGACACTTAGAAAATATGAGTGTGGCCAACTCGAGGTTGGGTTGAGTTTGTAGCATAAATCTACCCGGAACCGACCGGCTTAACTAGTGGCTACAAGCAATAGGACCCAATGTGAGTACTTGGTCATGTCGCACTTGAAACCCGAGGTTAGACCAAGTTGGGGTGTAAAGCTACCCGGACCCGCCCGGCTTAACTAGTAACCACAACAAGGTCTGATGTGAGAGGTTGGGTGCATTAAATTAATTAATGCCACATGATAGGGTTAAGTCATGGACCACTTGAATATTTAACCAATTAAACACGATGGGTTGATAGGGTTAAGCCATGAACCTTAGGTACACTTAACCAACTTGATGGGATGACGTTAACCACATTTAACCCGTTAGAAACCCTAGTTACGTAGTCCTTTTCACTAGTAACCCTCTTGATTGTATCATGATACCCTAGGGACTAGGCTAGGGTGGGGCACGATTACTGGGTTGACATGTAAGCGACCAAAACGACGGCTGAGTAGGTGCGCCGGTGTAGGTTCAGGCAGACCATGGTCGTGCACATGGTCCGGAGTTGAAAAAGCAGACACGGGCACCCATAGTTTTAGACTGTGCGTGCTTGATTTGTGTCCGTGGTTGGCACCCTAGGGCTTGATACACCCTAGGGTGGACCTAGCACAGTTTGACTACACTTCGTGATTGGGCCGTATGACACCGACACTTGACGAGTTAGGCTTTTAGGGAGCCGATCGACTAGACCGAGTAGTTGGACCTCGATTTAGGTCATCTCATGATGTGGGCCATCTTTGGGCCAAGGGATCATTTCTTGTTTATACTTGACATGGATTCGAATACTAGTACACACCTGGTGCAACTTAACCTTGTATATGCGATGCCACACTTGATCTATCTTGTTAACTTTTCACCATGCCAGTTATCACCCTATGTTTCATCTTTGCTTTACATGTCCATTAACTTTATTAGTTTTTATACTAATAGTAGATAGGACTTACCAGTCTTTTTGACTGACCCGGTTTCATTCGCCTCTTTCCTTCCGTTTCCCCCCTCCCCCCAGGTTTGCAGGGTGGGAACACTGGTACCTAGCTGGATCTTTAGCTGCTTTTCTGGATAGCTCATGTATGGTTTGAGCATGCTATGGCCTTATTTCTACTTTGGGGATAGTTAATTTATGTTTTTTCGAGTTTTTAGTTTATGTTCTAGACTTTGTTTTATGGAAAAATAATGACCAAGTACTTTGATGTAACTTGACTATGGTTTTGAAATGCTAGTCTTATCTGCTGCTTTACTAATCTGTTTTACTTATATGTTCTGTCTTGTGATATCTGCATGCATGTTTACCTTGTTTAATGCCCCTCGAAAGCTAATGTACTTGCAAGAGTGGCATTGGCGGAGGTGGGGTGTTACAACAACGTGATCCCAATCCCTGTAGTTTCCGTTGCCTTCAGGCATACATTTATTATTTGTTATCTAGATCTAATCTAGGGTTTCCACTAAGTGCTTCTAGATTCAACTAGAGTTTACGCTATCTGCTGAACGCTTCTCGGATTCAGGGTTTATGCCACCTAGTTCCACTAGGAATTATGCTACCTATCGAACGATGCCCCCAAGTCTAGGACACACTACCTAGAGTGGTGTATGTTACTATACTTCCCCACGCATGTATCGCGAATCGTTATCGCTTGTCTAGATGCACATGTCCTGTAATGTGCAGCCTGAGTCCTGTGGCAGGGCAAATCACGGAATATAGAAATCGGTCGGGAGCTTTCAGATATCTGCCGATGCAGATGCTAAGGTCTGTTTTTATTCCAGTGGCTATGGTCCCATTTGACCCCTCCCTCAACTAATGAAAGGCACACCTTGAAAAATGAGAACTATACACAGGCCCCCGGTGCCCTACTATCCTATGGCCATCCTCACCCATAACTAGATAGCAAGTATATGGTCTTTTGGAGTTCTCCGCCTTTCTGCTTCACGTATCTCGATTGACTCAAGATGGATGGTAGACGACGAGTTGCTATCACAGGGCTACCGTTTTCTCATCGAATCACGTCGGTCCATCCTAGTCTTTAGGTTGCCATGTATTGCAACCAAGGCATACCCCTGGTTCTCCTACGCAGACCTTAACCTCTGTGAGCCCAGGAGGATCATCTGCAGCCTCACAGAGAGACACCAAGGGTACCCTCACGTCCCCTCGAAGCCTCGGGCTTCGTAACCCAATTCGTTGGAGCCTTCTTTTTACTCAGACGGACATTCGCTCCTTCCCGTGTTATACTAAGAATTATTACTTAGTTCTACTAACTAAGGTTTACCACTTAGTTTCCAGAATTGTTGTTTTCTCAGCTAAGGTTTACTACTTAGCTCCTTTTAGCTAGGGTTTACTACTTAGTTCTCTTTCCCGTCAATTTGGAGTGGTTAAGTGTCATTAGTCAATTCAAGCTAACTTAACCCTCTTCATTTATCCTATCAAACTGGTTAAGTGTTATCAGTAATTCACGTTGAGTTAACCCTACCACAAACCAAGTTACATTGGTTAAGTATTTCTTATTACTTAACCCTACCCATTCATCCTGTATTGGTTAAGTGTACCTTTTTAACTTAACCTTGCCCGTCTGTTTTAATTAACATGTTATTAATGGTTAAGTATTATCCCTTCATGTTTTAGACTTAACCCTATTCCTTTATCACAATCTGATGGTTAAGTGTTCAAGTTTACTTAACCCTACAGTCTAGCCCAGCTAACATATCAGATTAGCTAAGTGTATTTACTTAACCCCAAACTCTAGTCTAGTTAACATGTTAATTTGGCTAAGTGTATTAACTTTACTTAACCCCACCTTATAGTCTAGTTAACATGTTAATTTGGCTAAGTGTTTCCTTATTTACTTAACCCCTATAAATCTTGTCTTGCTACTATGAGTTTGGTTAAGTATCCTTATGGACTTAGCCCTCCCATTCTAGCTTAACTGTGTTAAGTTGGTTAAGTGTTCCTATGGACTTAACCCTCTCATTCTAGCTTAACTGTGCTAAGTGTCAGTCTGAGCCTAACCCCACCCATCAGTTTAGTTATCATGTTGAACTGGTTAAGTGTCTTAGTTAACTTAACCCTACCATTCTTATTCTAGCTTTAATTAAAAAGATTAAAGCCGTGACCACTCACATTAGACAGATATTGTTGCGAATACTGGATGTGCCGGTTGGTTCCGGGTAGGTTTACATCGCAACTCAGTCTAACCTCGGGTTAGGCATATTCGTGTTTTCTAAGTTCAAAGGGTTTTGATTAGTTTTCAAATCAGGTTTTGAAAGTAACCATCCCGTCCGTCGGATCGGTTAGGGATAGCCAGGGAGAGCAGGAAACTTGTATTTTTCAAACGCAAGCCTATACACTATCCTCTCTGTCACCCTAGAACTTTCTAGCTTATTATTAAAAGAGATGTCGTTAATAAACCTTTAATTTGTCTAAATTCACATTTCCTCATTTAGGCCAGATTCTATAAGTAAATTATTCCTAATTTACTTATTTCCTAATTACTCTTTTAATGTAAATTGTTTACATTTATTTCTATGGCCCATTTCCTCCTCTATATCATATCTATGCTTTTTGGTATGTAAACTATACCAAATTAAGTGTCACTAACCATGATTTTGCTAAACCTGCCAATTACTCCCAATTATGGCCAATTTCAAATTTATGCCAATATACTTACCGTGCCAAATTAGCTAATCCAATTCCGATTCAACATTCTAATTCATGTCAAACTAGACTTGTTACTCTAGTTCACTATTCATGTAAATGCTAGATTTACACGTCAATACTAGATTCAAATTACACATCCTATAATTCATGTCGAATTTATCCAATTTGCATGCCGTAATGCATGTTCCTAATTTATGCCAATTTCCAAGTTAAAAACTATGTTTTTAGTAAATTTCATATTTTGCCCAAATCGCATTCCCACCATTCGTATAATCGTGATTCGATCTAGATTATAGATAAATCTAGATTCGTAGAAAATAGGGAATGAACCAAAGATGCTATGCAAAAGATAGACATAATAAATGGCATAAAAAGGATTGAATAACGACGTAGGTTCAAGAACATGGGTAGACCTAACTTAATAGGTAAATTCCCAAGGTCTAAAACCAAAGAAAACCATAATAGAGACGTCGGTTCAAGAACATGGGTAGACCTAACTTAATAGGTAAATTCCCAAGGTCTAAAACCAAAGAAAACCAAGAATAGACAGAATAGATAAACATTGGTAGACTTAACTTAATAGGTAAATTCCCAAGATCTAAAACCAAAGAAAACCAAGAATAGACAGAATAGATAATCGGGTTTAGACCCAATTTCATAGTCACAAAACTTAAACAACACTTTCCTAGTCATGAATCATAGGTGTTAAATCACAGTTGTCCCTATTATGTCATAGGCAATAGTTTATGTTTCCTAATCAAAGGCATAGGCTTGTGTTCATAGTCAAGGAAATAATTCTCATAGTCACAGTCACAGTCATAGGCAATGCTCATAGTCATAGGTAATGTTCATAGTCATAGCCAATGCTCATAGTCATAGGAAATGTTCATAGTCATAAGAAATGTTCATAGTCATAGGCAAGGCCTAATTGGTCATCGAATCATAACAGTTCTTAGTTAGGTCCAAAGATATAGGCACAGATTCGATTAGAAAGATTTGGCATATTCTTTTATTCCTTTAATTTCATGTCACGAACAGAGAGAAACATTCAAATCTGAGAAGTAACTGACTTACAGAGATTAGATTAGAATAGAAAGATGGCGATGCTATGATTCGTGCGACGTTGCTCGAAATCGTTTGGGTTAGCCTTTGATTCTCATTCTGAAGCCTTAATCTTGATTCGAACCTCCTCTTGACAACTTGAGCAGCACTTCCTCGTCTTGATTTATTTTATATATTACTTATTTATATATTTTCTCAGAGGCAGCATAAGGATAGAAAAGAATTGTGAATAGAGAAGGAGACTAGGGCTGTTTATATAGTGTAGAAGTCAATGAATCTGGTCAGAATGGCGTCCAGATACAGAGTTCAGAAAGCTGGAAAAAGTGGGGGGGGGGGGGGTCGACTCCCCAGTCGAATCCCCAGTCGACCTTGGGGGGGGGGGGGGGGGGTTCGACTACCCAGTCGACTTCCCAGTCGACCTGGGGGGGGGGGGGGTCGACTCCCCAGTCGACCTGAGTCCTGGGCGGGAAATTTCCCGCCCAGCCCGCTTCTGAGTTTGTTTTGAAATTTGAACTTTGCTGAAACTTCCGGAGGCCATATCTTCCTCATACGGACTCCGATTTACGCAATCTTGGACTCGTTTTCATGCAGAATTCCGAGACGAACGCAATTACGTAGCCCGTTTCCCTTGATTTTGATTTTAACTTTTAATTCTGCCTTGATTTGTGAATCTTAGAGTTACAGAATTACGGGGTGTTACATTCTTCCCCACTTAAAAGGATTTCGTCCCCGAAATCTTCAAGTTAGGAAGAATGTGTCCTACCATCCAATCACCCATCTACTCAACCATCCAATCACAGGCATTTACTATCCTTAAAAGATTTCTAATGCTTTCATGTTTATATGCATAGAGTGTGCATATGTCTTTATCTAATGCATAATCAGGCGGTTTACTGATTCAGTTGACATCCTTAATGCGAATCATGTCAGTGCCATGCGTCCAATCCTGTATGCAAGCATCCCTAGTTATGTAAATACTACATGCGTGCACAGCCATTCATCCATATGCAACATCCATATGGTAACTGTAACACCCCACCTCCACCAAGGTAATTCTTGCAAGTACATTGGCTTTGGAGGGGCGTTAAACGAGGTAAACATGCATGCAGATATCACAAGACAGAACATATAAGTAAAACAGAGTAGTAAAGCAGTGGATAAACTAGCATTTCAAAACCATAGTCATGTTACAACAAAGTACTTGATCATTATTTTCCAACAAACAAAGTCTAGATAAAAGCATAAACTGAAATACTGAAATACATAAAGTACTATCCCCAAAATGAAGTGATAAACCATAGCTAGCTCAATGTCCAAAACCGTACATGAGCAAATCCAGTAAGCAAGCTATCGAGATCCAAGATAAGCTCCAATGTTCCCACCCTGAGGACCTGAGGGGGGGGGGGGGAAATGGAAGAAAAGAGGCGATAGAAAACAGGTCAGTCAAAAAGACTGGTAAGCCCTACTACTATCAGTCTATGAACTAGTAAAGTTAACTGGCATGAGAAGCTGAGATGAACATAAGGATAACAACATACTGGCATGATGATTAACTAACAAGATAGATACAGATGTCATCGCATAATCAAGTTAAAGTTTTGCACCACGGGTGTACTAGCATTCCAACATGTCAAGTAAAATCAAGAATTGATCCCTTGGCCCAAGCTTGGCCCAACATCATGAGATGACCTAAATCAAAGTCTAACTACACGGTCTAGTTGATCGGCTCCCTACAAGCCTAACTTGTCAAGTGTCGGTGTCATACGGCTTAGTCATGTAATGTAGTTAACTGTGCAGGGTCCACCCCTAGGGTGTATTAGGCCCTACGGTGTAACCCTCAGACACAATTCCAGGATGCACAGTCTAAACCTACCGGCCCCCGTGTTCAACTCCGGACTTAATGTGCATGACCATGGTCCGCCTGAACAACCGATGCATCATTCAACCGTCTCTTTTGGTCTCTTACAATCAGCCCAGTAATCGTGCCCCACCCTAGCCTAGTCCTAGGGTCTTATGATACTATCTAGAAGGTTACTGCTGAAAAGGACCACGCAACTAGGGTTTCTTAACGGTTTAAATGTGGTTAACCCGATCCAAACTTGGGTTAAATTGGTTAAGCGTACCCAAGGTCCCTGACTTAACCCCGATTAACCCATCCATCCCAAATTGATTAAGTATTAAGTGGACCATGACTTAACCCTAATCAGGAGGCATTCATTAACTTAATGTGCTTTAACCTCTCACATTAGACCCTGTTGTGGTTACTAGTTAAGCCGGGCGGGTCCGGGTAGCTTTACACCACAACTTGGTCTAACCTCGGGTTCGAGCACAACATGACCAACTTCTCACATTGGGTCCTATTGTTTGTAGCCACTAGTTAAGTCGGGCGGGTCCGGGTAGATTTATGCTACAAACTCAACCCAACCTCGAGTTGGCCACACTCATCTTTTCTAAGTGTCATGTCCATTATGTTTCCAAAACATAATTACATATCACGTCATGTTATAAAAACCATGTTTTTGTCATAATGTTACACAACCCCAACGTAATCCCATCGTTTACATAATCGCAACAACGCATAAAGGATAAAATAGGGAACTTGCCATAATCATGACAAAAAGGTGTTGAAGCCACAAGTTTAACATGGTGGCATATGAGATGTACATATGTTCATATACTTGCATATTGCAATATTAGGCTTCAAAAGCATGCATAAAACCAAACTTAGCATATGAGTGATACATGGTGATAAATGACATGTAGAAGTTGCTAGAAGTTCGCATTTAGCCTCACATGCAAGTTATCATAAGAGATATGATAACTTCCATGTTGCCAAAATGCAATCTTTAATATAAAGCTTGAAGCTTTAATCCCAAAACTCAAGTTTAACTTGCATAACATGATAACATGATCAACCCAAACTTGCATAACATAGCAACATGTGTCATACATAATGATTAAACCAACTTGCATAATGATCATCCAAACTTGCATATAATGATCAACCAAACTTGCATATAATGATCAACCAAACTTGCATAACATGATAACATGATCAACCCAAACTTGCATCATTCATTTAACTTTAGAGTTTCAAAAATGAAAGTAGAAAAGGGCTTACAATGCTATGAAGACACAAATAAATAGTTATTAAAAGAATGAGACGAAGCCCTTATGCAATCACCCAAATATGCAAGCTCCAAATGAAAAACCCTTGAGCCAAATCAATAAAAATCCTTGCTTTGAAATAGAAATGTTGCAACTTGACTTGAATGCAAACTAAGAACACTCATACAAGCTTGAAAACACTTGTATGCACTCATAATCTCTCATATAAATAACTTAAAAATTTTAGCATGAGAGTGGAGGCCATGAGAGGAACAATTTTGCCATAGTTTAGTTGTAGAAATGAATAATGATGATTTAGGCTAGGTGTTAGGTCCTTTTTATAGAAGATTAGGGTAATATTAGCCATAGGATTAACCCTAGATTCAATCCAAGCCATCAAATCCCGTCACAAGCAAACAAACAGGTCAAAACAGCCAGAATGGTGTACCAGGCTGCCTGGGCCGACCAGGCAGGTCGACACCCAGGTCGACCCTGGGGTCGACTCCCCAGTCGACCTGGGGGGAGGTCGACTCCCCAGTCGACCTCCAGGTCGACCCCCTTGGGTCTGGCGGGAATTTTCCCGCCACTTCTGATTTCTCTGAAATTTGAAGCTGTTTTGAATTTGAATTTTCCGTGAAACTTCGCGAGGCCATATCTTGGTCATACGGACTCCGATTTTCGAAAACTCGGACTCTATTTCGCGTATTTTTCCGAGACGAACGCAATGGCACAACCCGTTTCCCTTGATTCAGATTTTACAGTTTAATTCTGCCTCCATTTATGTTATAACATGTTATTCAAAAATACGGGTTGTTACATTCTCCCCTCCTTAAAGGATTTCGTCCCCGAAATCTCCAAGTTAGGAAGAACGTATCCTACCATCCATCATCCATCTACTTAAAAAATCTTCCACGTGCAGTCATTGTGCTTAAAGGATTCTAAATAATGTATGATCATATGCAAAGGTGTGTGTATATGTACTTATCTAATGCGAAAATCAGGAGGTTACTGATTCAGTAAACCCCCTTAATGCAAAATCTGTTAGTGAAATGAGTCCATATGTATGCAAATTCCTAACATAATTTATGATCTCTACATGAGTGCACATAACATTCATCCATATGCGACATCCACGTGATAGCATAACAAGTTTCATCCATGAATAAGCATAAGCACTCATGCATATGCAACATGAAAGTGTGTGAGCCGATCTTAGTGCCTAATGTGTATCATGCATCCACGAGTATACACGTGCAAACACTTGCAACCACTTGCAACCATCAAGCATAACATGTTTCAAATACATGTTTCATCCAAAGGGCTTCTACCTAAGGTCCTCATAACATGATTAACAGAAAAACAAGATAAACAAGATAAACATGGATAAGAGAAAGGTAGGAAAAGAGATCGAGAATGTACCCTCAAAAAGGAATGGATAAAGCCCACGCATCTTCTCCTCGGTTTCCCAAGTTGCGTCTTCCTCGGCTTCACCCCACTGAACTTTCACCAACTTGACCTCTCGATTTCTTAACTTCTTGATCTCTGTTCCCAAAATACGAATCGGAGCTTTTCTCAGGGTTGCCTCTTTCTCTACCTCAATGTCTTCGAGAATGCTTGGTTCAACCACTTTGGCGGACTCATGAAGGCACTTTCGGAGATGCGGGACATGAAAGACATTGTGCACTCTGGCTAGCTTTTCGGGCAATTCCACCTTATAGGCCATCTTTCCAGTCCTCTCTATGATAGGGAAGGGTCCCACGAACCTTGGTGCCAGCTTCCCAACTGCTCCAAAACGTACCACATTACGCAAAGGAGAAACCTTCACGAAAACCATGTCTCCCACTTCGAATTCCAAATCTGTCCTTCGCTTGTCAGCATAGGATTTCTGTCTGTCTTGGGCCGCTTTCATCCGTCTTCTCACCAATTCAACTTTCTCGGATGTGTCCCGTATCATATCGGGCCCAAGTATAAGTCTATCTGTTGTCTCCCACCAACAAGATGGTGACCTACACGGCCTCCCGTACAAAGCTTCAAATGGTGCCATCCCTATGCTGGCTTTATATCTATTATTATAAGCAAACTCTACAAGAGGAAGGTGGTCTTCCCAAGTACCACCGAAGTCGAGAACACAAAGCCTCAAGAGATCTTCTAGCACTCTACTCACCCTTTCGGTTTGGCCATCAGTCTGGGAGTGATAGGCTGTACTCAGATTCAATCGCGTACCCATTTCTTCTTGCAAACTTTTCCAGAACTGGCTAGTGAAAATTTTGTCACGATCGCTAATTATGCTAGAAGGAACTCCATGCAACCGTACTATCTCTCGGAGATAAATAGATGCCAGCCCTGATGCGGTCCTCTTGCTCTTTACTGGGATGAAGTGAGCACTCTTCGTAAGTCTGTCAATTATGACCCATACGCTTGTGTTCCCTCTCCTTGACCTAGGCAATCCATCCACAAAATCCATAGAAATACTCTCCCACTTCCAT
Source organism: Allium sativum (assembly GCA_030737875.1). NCBI lineage: Eukaryota > Viridiplantae > Streptophyta > Magnoliopsida > Asparagales > Amaryllidaceae > Allium > Allium sativum. The sequence goes on from CM060926.1 coordinate 332,686,185, forward strand.
TGCGGGACCTCCAACGGAACCTGGTTTCTTTGACTCGACTTTCACTTGTTGGCACACCATGCACCTTGAAACATACTCTGCCACGTCTTTCTTCATTCCATCCCAAAAGAAAATGCGCTTCATATCCCTATACATCTTATCTCCTCCAGGATGTATAGTCATCTTCGAATGATGTGCTTCTTCGAGAACTTTATGCACTAAGTCTCCTACTTACGGAACGCATAGCCTTCCATCACGCCTTAGCCAACCTTTATCATCAATGGTATATCTAGCAAGGTGACTAGACGTCTCACCCCGAATCAACTTATCCATGACCTCGACTATTTCGGATCTTCCTTCTGTGAAGCCCCAACTTGAGCAAGAAGTGTGGGTCTAAGCTCAAGGGATGCTAATGAACCCGTCATCGACTCAACAGTCGTCGTGAAATCAAAGGTTGCTAAGAATTCCAAGTTCTTCATCTCAATGAACAAGGGGCTCAAGGTCAATCTCCTTCTGCTTAGTGCATCCGCCACGACATTACCCTTGCCAGGGGTATAAGCTATCTCGAAGTCATAAGATGCCAAGAATTCCATCCACCTTTGCTGCCTTAGATTCAGATCTTTTTGCGAGAAGAGGTACCTGAGTGACTTGTGATCAGTATACAACTCAAACCTTTCGCCTAGAAGTTAGTGGCGCCAGGATTTGAGTGCAAAGACGATTGCCGCCAACTCTAAATCATGAGTGGGATAGTTCTTCTCATGAACTTTAAGTTGCCTACCCCCATAACATATCACTCTTCCCTCTTGCATCAGAACAGCTCCTAACCCCGTGCCACATGCATCTGTGTATACGGTAAACATCTTAACATTATCGGGTAATGCCAAAACTGGAGCTGAGGTAAGGGCTCTCTTGAGCCTTTGAAAAGCAAGCTCACACTCCAAGTCCCAAGCAAAGACTAAGTTCTTCTTCGTCAACTTAGTAAGAGGGGACGAAATCTTAGCGAAGTCCCTGATGAACTTCCTATAGTAGCCCGCCAAACCGAGAAAGCTTCTTACTTCGGTTGCATTCCTAGGAGTCTTCCAATCTTGAACCACAACCACTTTCGCGGGATCCACCGCTATGCCTTGTTTGGAAACTATATGTCCAAGAAACCGAACTTCCCTTCTCCAGAAATGACATTTGGAGAACTTGGCTTTCAACTGATGCGCTCTAAGCATATCCATCACTTCCTTGAGATGCCTAGCATGCTCTTCCTCATCCTTTGAGAAGATCAGAATATCATCCACAAAGACAATAACAAACTTGTTGAGGAACTCCCTGAACACCCTACTCATCAAATCTACGAAGTAGGCGGGTGCATTAGTCAAACCGAATGGCATGGCAAGCCATTCAAAGAATCCATCTGGTGTCCTAAACGCAGTTTTATCAATGCTATCCTCAGCTACTCTAAGCTGATGGAATCCGGTGGCTAGATCAAGCTGAGAGAAAACAGAAGCACCTACAAGATGGTCAAAGAGATCATCAATTCTCGGTAACGGGTGCCTATTCTTCTTTGTCAGCTTGTTCAACTCTCGATAATCAACACATAGGCGAAGCGAGCCATCCGCCTTAGTAGCGAATACCAACGGAGCACCCCATTCAGAGATGCTTCGCCTAATAAAATTCTTCTCAAGAAATTCCTTGATCTGCTTACTGAGCTCCCTTCTCTCACGAGGGGCCATGTGCCTAACGGGCAATGATACTGGCTTGGCATTATCAACTAGATAAATGCGGAAATCTATCTCTCGTTTAGGGGGTAACCCCTTAACTTCTTCAAAGACATCAGGATAGTCTCGGACCACCCTTACAGATTGCAGATCATCGATGGACGAGTCGAGAGATTCAAGATAACATAACATGACGGGACCTCTAGGGTTACAAGAAATTTCTAGGGTATTACCGAGGCGAGTCATGAGCCTCACCACCCTATGCTCACAATCGAGGATGGCTCCATAACTGGACAACCAATCCATGCCCAAGATCAACCCATATCCCGTGAATCCAAGAACATAAGCATTACACATGAATTCTACGGCCAAGATAGAAATCTTCAAATCCACACAAATCATAGATAGATGGGCGGAACCCCCAATTGGATTTGAAACAAAAACGGGATCCTCAACTAAGCTAGTACTTAGGTGCAAACTTTCAACAATGTCAGAAGAAATAAAACTATGCGATGCGCCAGAATCAAATAAGGTGCGAACAGGATAATCAGAAATATAAACAAGACTTTCAACAGAAATACTACCTCGATCCTGAACTGGAGCGGCGTTGAGAGCATGTACTTGCCCTCCAGAAGGTCCTGCACGCTGATTCTGCCCTTGCTTCTTGGGGCAATCCTTGCTAAAGTGTCCGGTATCTCCACAATGAAAGCATTCGCCCGACTTCCTCTTCCTTTTCTTACAGTCTTTAGCTATGTGCCCAACATTCCCACAGTAGTTGCATTTTCGTGGGTCCTTTGCCTTGGCCTTGTTGCCCTTGTTGTTCTTGTTGTTTTTGTTGTTCTAATTGCTCTGATTTCCTCCCCACTTGGAGTCTGTCTTCTTGGCTTGAGTCTCATTAGCCTTGACTTCCTTCTTGCCATTCTTATCGTCTCCTTGAAGCAATGCCATGTCTACTAGTCCCTCAAAAGTGGCCCCATGGGTATATGAGATAGGGCTAAACCTTGTAATGGCTCATTCAACCCTCGTGCAAAGCGTAAAGCCTTCTTCTGGGGAGTATTAATCATGTCCAAACCAAATCGGGCGAGCTTGTTAAACTCATTCACGTACTCCCTCACTGTCATGTCCCCTTGCTTCAAAGATATAAACTTCTCCAATTGCAAATTCGCCTCAGCTGATGATAGAAACTTAAGCCCAAATCTTGTCCTAAAGTCGGCCCAAGTCTCTATAGGCCTTGTAGCATTGGTGACCTCCCACCAATAAGCAGCTTCTTCCTTTAGTAGCCATGCTGCCAATAGAACCCTTCTATGATCTTGCACATCAAAGATGGCGAAGAGATCCTCAGTTTCTTTCAACCAATTTCTTGCCTCCACAAAAGTCTCCGTTCCAATAAAGTTCTTGCCACCCATTGCCTTAAAGTCTTTGCAAATCTTAGCGAAATCTGCTTGCGGATTCTGAGGAGGAGGAGGAGGAGGAACCTCAGTTATATTGGTGGTATTCGCTGGGCCCACATCGTTGGCCCTAGCTTCCAAGTACCTCCGGAACCATCCGGGAATGGTCACTCCCTCGGGAAGGTTAAGATCGGCCATACTGAAAAAGAAAAAGATAGATTCAGAACGAAGAAACGAAGGATAGTGCTATGGCTTTTGGGGAATAGCCTTTTAAAATAACTAGACTTTTCTTGGAAAATACTTAATTGGTTTGAAAATAGTTTTTCAAAAAGTAAGTTTCAAAAACACTTTCGCTCAAATCTTGTAAACCTTATGCTCTGATACCAAATGTAACACCCCACCTCCGCCAAGGTAACTCTTGCAAGTACATTGGCTTTGGAGGGGCGTTAAACGAGGTAAACATGCATGAAGATATCACAAGACAGAACATATAAGTAAAACAGAGTAGTGAAGCAGCGGATAAACTAGCATTTCAAAACCATAGTCATGTTACAACAAAGTACTTGATCATTATTTTCCAACAAACAAAGTCTAGATAAAAGCATAAACTGAAATACTGAAATACATAAAGTACTATCCCCAAAATGAAGTGATAAACCATAGCTAGCTCAGTGTCCAAAACCGTACATGAGCAAATCCAGTAAGCAAGCTATCAAGATCCAAGCTAAGCTCCAATGTTCCCACCCTGAGGACCTGAGGGGGGGGGGGGAACGGAAGACGGAAGAAAAGAGGCGAAAGAAAACAGGTCAGTCAAAAAGACTGGTAAGCCCTACAACTATCAGTCTATGAACTAGTAAAGTTAACTGGCATGAGAAGCTGAGATGAACATAAGGATAACAACATACTGGCATGATGATTAACTAACAAGATAGATACAGATGTCATCGCATAATCAAGGTTAAGTTTTGCACCACGGGTGTACTAGCATTCCAACATGTCAAGTAAAAACAAGAATTGATCCCTTGGCCCAAGCTTGGCCCAACATCATGAGATGACCTAAATCAAGGTCCAACTACACGGTCTAGTTGATCGGCTCCCTACAAGCCTAACTCGTCAAGTGTCGGTGTCATACGGCTTAGTCATGTAATGTAGTTGACTGTGCAGGGTCCACCCCTAGGGTGTATCAGGCCCTACGGTGTAACCCTCAGACACAATTCCAGGATGCACAGTCTAATCCTACCGGCCCCCCGTGTTCAACTCCGGACTTAATGTGCACGACCATGGTCCGCCTGAACAACCGGTGCATCATTCAGCCGTCTCTTTTGGTCTCTTACAATCAGCCCAGTAATCGTGCCCCACACTAGCCTAGTCCTAGGGTCTTATGATACTATCTAGAAGGTTACTGCTGAAAAGGACCACGCAACTAGGGTTTCTTAACGGGTTAAATGTGGTTAACCCGATCCAAACGTGGGTTAAATTGGTTAAGCGTACCCAAGGTCCCTGACTTAACCCCGATTAACCCATCCAGCCCAAATTGATTAAGTATTAAGTGGACCATGACTTAACCCTAATCAGGAGGCATTCATTAACTTAATGTGCTTTAACCTCTCACATTAGACCCTGTTGTGGTTACTAGTTAACCCGGGCGTGTCCTGGTAGCTTTACACCACAACTTGGTCTAACCTCGGGTTCGAGCACAACATGACCAACTTCTCACATTGGGTCCTATTGTTTGTAGTCACTAGTTAAGCCGGGCGGGTCCGGGTAGATTTATGCTACAAACTCAACCCAACCTCGAGTTGGCCACACTCATCTTTTCTAAATGTCATGTTCATTATGTTTCCAAAACATAATTACATATCACGTCATGTTATAAAAACCATGTTTTTGTCATAATGTTACCCAACCCCAACGTAATACCATCGTTTACATAATCGCAACAACGCATAAAGGATAAAATAGGGAACTTGGCATAATCATGACAAAAAGGTGTTGAAGCCACAAGTTTAACATGGTGGCATATGAGATGTACATATGTTCATATACTTGCATATTGCATTATTAGGCTTCAAAAGCATGCATAAAACCAAACTTAGTATATGAGTGATACATGGTGATAAATGACATGTAGAAGTTGCTAGAAGTTCGCATTTAGCCTCACATGCAAGTTATCATAAGGGATATGATAACTTCCATGTTGCCAAAATGCAATCTTTAATATAAAGCTTGAAGCTTTAATCCCAAAACTCAAGTTTAACTTGCATAACATGATAACATGGTCAACCCAAACTTGCATAACATAGCAACATGTGTCATACATAATGATTAAACCAACTTGCATAATGATCATCCAAACTTGCATATAATGATCAACCAAACTTGCATATAATGATCAACCAAACTTGCATAACATGATAACATGATCAACCCAAACTTGCATCATTCATTTAACTTTAGAGTTTCAAAAATGAAAGTAGAAAAGGGCTTACAATGCTATGAAGACACAAATAAATAGTTATTAAAAGATTGAGACGAAGCCCTTATGCAATCACCCAAATATGCAAGCTCCAAATGAAAAACCCTTGAGCCAAATCAATAAAAATCCATGCTTTGAAATAGAAATGTTGCAACTTGACTTGAATGCAAACTAAGAACACTCATACAAGCTTGAAAACACTTGTATGCACTCAAAATCTCTCATATAAATAACATAGAAATTTTAGCTTGAGAGTGGAGGCCATGAGAGGAACAATTTTGGCATAGTTTAGTTGTAGGAATGAATAATGATGATTTATGCTAGGTGTTAGGTCCTTTTTATAGAAGATTAGGGTAATATTAGCCATTGGATTAACCCTAGATTCAATCCAAGCCATCAAATCCCGTCACAAGCAAACAAACAGGTCAAAACAGCCAGAATGGTGCACCAGGCTGCCTGCGCCGACCAGGCAGGTCGACACCCAAGTCGACCCTGGGGTCGACTCCCCAGTCGACCTGGGGGGAGGTCGACTCCCCAGTCGACCCTCAGGTCGACCCCCTGGGTCTGGCGGGAATTTTCCCGCCACTTCTGATTTCTCTGAAATTTGAATCTGTTTTGAATTTGAATTTTCCGTGAAACTTCGCGAGGCCATATCTTGGTCATACGGACTCCGATTTTCGAAAACTTGGACTCTATTTCGCGTATTTTTCCGAGACGAATGCAATGGCATAGCCCGTTTCCCTTGATTCAGATTTTACAGTTTAATTATGCCTCCATTTATGTTATAACATGTTATTCAAAAATACGGGTTGTTACAGTAACATATCAAGTTCAACTTACAAACAAATACATATCTGTAAATGCAATATGAAAGCATCCGAACTGATCTAGTGCCTAATACATATGCATATGCATTCACGAGCAACCATTAGCAACCACTTACAACCACCAACCATAACATGTTTCAAACACATGTTTACATCCATTGGCTTCTACCTAAGGATCAAGGATATGACCTAGAGGATATACTTTGGAAAGAGATAAGCAATTATGCGTAAAGCTCCTACCAAAGAAATCAAGGATGCACCCTTAAGGAAAAGGGTATGATGCTAGTATCTAGCCTACTTGAGCTTTACTCCAATATATCCTAACTAATTTAACTTCACGATTGTGAAGTTTCCGACCTCCATTTCCAAAATAAACAGATGTCAATCACGGTACCAAGTATATGTACCAAGATGATTAGAGGTCTCCCTCTTATCCACCGTGCCATAACTATAAGGGTCGAAAGGTTACTACGTGCTTTTTAGAGTGCCTGCCACAACTATTCATCTCTCACGCAACCCATCCTAGCCGAACTCAACATTCCTCAAGTACAAGCCCCAAAGGCCTAAACCAATATCAGACAAGCACCCAAGGAATATCTCCTCCGAATTTAGACGTGAGACGATATAAGCAAACTCGATAGCTAATCTCAAATCCCTACTAACCAAAAATAAATTGGTCGGACCACCAATTGGATTTGAGACTCTAGTGGGATCCTTTTACTATACAAGTGCTATGGTGCAGAGACTCAGCTATGGAAGTGGGTATGAACAAATGCGAAGCGCTAAAACCGAAAGAGTACAGACAGAAAACTAAACTCTTCCAACAGAACTTTACTTCCTTTCTCCTAGGTGTGCTTGGTGGTGGAAGTATGCACTTGCCCTTCTGAAAATCTTGTTCCTCATTCTTGCCATTGTCCTTAAGTATCTGCCCTATCATACCCTAGTAAAGATACTTCCTCTTGTCTTAGGCTTTATAATTCCTTCCTTCTTCGTGAGCTAATTCTACATCCATGAACTCATCATCCTAGGGTTGTGCTCCCTAGCCAAACTCCTCATCCCCTTCCGTGTGTAGCCATTGTTGACAAATATCCCTAAAGTTGCTTCCATCATACAGAAAACCCTATAAGCTTGGAAGAAAACTGACCGTAGGTGAAACAACTACGGCTATGGATGGAAGCTAGGCACGACTTCGCCCATCGATGAGTTTACCTCCCAGAAAGCCAGGAGCCCCAGAGACTCAAGAAAGAAGGAGACAAGAATTCAAACAGAGGAAGAGAAGATAGTGTGTATGGCTTTTGGGGAATATGCCTTTAAAACAAATCTTTTCTTCTGAAAATGCTTCTTTTAAAACCGTTTTGAAAATAATTTTTCAAATCCTTTATCTGATCTGGTAACCTTCAGCTCTGATACCACGTGTAACACCCCACATCCATTAGTGTCACTCACAAAGGGAATGCACTAAGTTCTGTAGAGCATTTAGGGTAAAAGATGCAGATAAATTACAAGACAGACAGAAATTGAACAGCGAAAAATAAAACGTTGCTTTATTGATAAAATAGTTTGTACAATGATTTCTTTACAATATCAGAGTATCATCTGTCTTACAAAATAAAGAAGCATGAAACAACATTTATATTCCCCAATTTTAGCAAGAGCCAGCCATAGCATCTGAAAAGAGAATCCAAGCAAACTTCGACAAATCTTCAAGCTGGGAAAGAGTGACGGTCCAACTCAACATGAGCTATACTATTCCCTTCTTTACTACCTTGGGGGGGGGAATGGAAGAAAAGAAGACGAAAGAAAAACCGAGTCAGACATAAAGGCTGAGTAAGTTCAGTAAGTTCGGTAACTTCTAACATGTGAAACAAAACGACATGAATTAACTGAATACAAGATAACACAATGATGATAGGATTGGCAAGATTAGACAAGATTAACACAAGATATGCTAAGATAAAATTAACTGGATATGCTCTAATATTTACACCGCTTCGTTATTTCCTTGTTATACTGGTTTCTATATCTCTGCACCACCCAACTAGTGTCCCAACTAGTAACGACAACGTGATCCCAATCCCTGTAGTTTCATTTGCCTTCAGGCATACATTTATTATTTGTTATCTAGATCTAACCTAGGGTTTCTATCAAGTGCTTCTAAATTCAACAAGAGTTTACGCTATCTGCTGAACGCTTCTCGGATTCAGGGTTTATGCCACCTAGTTCCACTAGGAATTATGCTACCTGTCGAACGAAGCCCCCAAGTCTAGGACACACTACCTAGAGTAGTGTATGTTCCTATACTTCCCCACGCATGTATCGCAAATCATTATCGCTTGTCTAGATGCACATGTCCTGTAATGTGCAGCCCGAGTGGTAGGGCAAATCACGGAATACAGAACTCGGTCGGGAGCTTTCCGATATCTGCCGATGCAGATGCTAAGGTTTGTTTTTATTCTAGTGGCTATGGTCCCACTTGATCCCTCCCTCAACTAATGAAAGGCACACCTAGAAAAATGAGAACTATACGCAGGCCCCCGGTGCCATACTATCCTATGGCCATCCTCACCCATAACTACATAGCAAGTATATGGTCTTTTGGAGTTCTCCGCCTTTCCGCTTCATGTATCTCGATTGACTAAAAATGGATGGTAGACGACGAGTTGCTTTCACAGGGCTACCGTTTTATCGCCGAATCACGCCAGTCCATCCTAGTCTTTAGGTTGCAATGTATTGCAACCAAGGCATAACCCTGGTTCTCCTACGCAGACCTTAACCTCTGTGAGCCCAGGAGGATCATCTGCAGCCTCACAGAGGGATACCAAGGGTACCCTCACGTCCCCTCGAAGCCTCGGGCTTCGTAACCCAATTCGTTGGAGCCTTCTTTTTACTCAGACGGACATTCGCTCCTTCCCGTGTTATACTAAGAATTATTACTTAGTTCTACTAACTAAGGTTTACCACTTAGTTTCCAGAATCGTTGTTTTCTCAGCAAAGGTTTACTACTTAGCTCCTTTTAGCTAGGGTTTACTACTTAGTTCTCTTTCCCGTCAATTTGGAGTGGTTAAGTGTCATTAGTCAATTCAAGCTAACTTAACCCTCTTCATTTATCCTGTCAAACTGGTTAAGTGTTATCAGTAATTCACGTTGACTTAACCCTACCACAAACCAAGTTATAGTGGTTAAGTATTTCTTATTACTTAACCCTACCCATTCATCCTGTATTGGTTAAGTGTTCCTTTTTAACTTAACCTTGCCCGTCTGTTTTAATTTACATGTTATTAATGGTTAAGTATTATCCCTTCATGTTTTAGACTTAACCCTATTCCTTTATCACAATCGGATGGTTAAGTGTTCAAGTTTACTTAACCCTACGGTCTAGCCTAGCTATAATATCAGATTGGCTAAGTGTATTTACTTAACCCCAAACTCTAGTCTAGTTAACATGTTAATTTGGCTAAGTGTATTAACTTTACTTAACCCCACCGTCTAGTCTAGTTAACATGTTAATTTGGCTAAGTGTTTCCTTAGTTACTTAACCCCTACAAATCTTGTCTTGCTGCTAAGAGTTTGGTTAAGTATCCTTATAGACTTAGCCCTCCCATTCTAGCTTATCTGTGTTAAGTTGGTTAAGTGTTCCTATGGACTTAACCCTCCCATTCTAGCTTAACTGTGCTAAGTGTCAGTCTGAGCCTAGCCCCACCCATCAGTTTAGTTATCATGTTGAACTGGTTAAGTGTCTTAGTTAACTTAACCCTACCATTCTTGTTCTAGCTTTAATTAAAAAGATTAAAGCCGCGACCATCACATTAGACAAATATTGTTGCGAATACTGGATGTGCCGGTTGGTTCCGGGCAGGTTTATATCGCAACTCAGTCTAACCTCGGGTTAGGCATATTCATGTTTTCTAAGTTCAAAGGGTTTTGATTAGTTTTCAAATCAGGTTTTGAAAGTAACCATCCCGTCCGTCGGATCAGTTAGGGATAGCCAGGAAGAGCAGGAAACTTGTATTTTCCAAACCCAAGCCTAGACACTATCCTCTCTGTCGCCCTAGAACTTTCTGGTTTATTATTAAAAGAGATGTCGTTAATAACCCTTTAATTTGTCTAAATTCACATTTTCTCATTTAGGCCAGATTCTATAAGAAAATTATTCCTAATTTACTTATTTCCTAATTACTCTTTTAATGTAAATTGTTTACATTTATTTCTATGGCCTATTTCCCCCTCTATATCATATCTATGCTTTTTGGTATGTAAACTATACCAAATTAAGTGTCACTAACCATGATTTTGCTAAACCTGCCAATTACTCCCAATTATGGCCAATTTCAAATTTATGCCAATATACTTACCGTGCCAAATTAGCTAATCCAATTTCGATTCAACATTCTAATTCATGTCAAACTAGACTTATTACTCTAGTTCACTATTCATGTAAATGCTAGATTTACACGTCAATACTAGATTCAAATTACACATCCTATAATTCGTGTCAAATTTATCCAATTTGCATGCCGTAATGCATGTTCCCAATTTATGCCAATTTCCATGTTAAAAACTACGTTTTTAGTAAATTTCATATTTTGCCCAAATCGTACTCCCACCATTTGTATAATCGTGATTCAATCTAGATTATAGATAAATCTAGATTCGTAGAAAATAGGGAATGAACCAAAGATGCTATGCAAAAGATAGACATAATAAATGGCATAAAAAAGATTGAATAACGACGTTGGTTCAAGAACATGGGTAGACCTAACCTAATAGGTAAATTCCCAAGGTCTAAAACCAAAGAAAACCAGAATAGAGACGTTGGTTCAAGAACATGGGTAGACCTAACTTAATAGGTAAATTCCCAAGGCCTAAAACCAAAGAAAACCAAGAATAGACAGAATAGATAAACATGGGTAGACCTAACTTAATAGGTAAATTCCCAAGATCTAAAACCAAAGAAAACCAAGAATAGACAGAATAGATAATCGGGTTTAGACCCAATTTCATAGTCACAAAACTTAAACAACACTTTCCTAGTCATGAATCATAGGTGTTAAATCACAGTTGTCCCTATTATGTCATAGGCAATAGTTTATGTTTCCTAATCAAAGGCATAGGCTTGTGTTCATAGTCAAGGAAATAATTCTCATAGTCACAGTCACTGTCATAGGCAATGCTCATAGTCATAGGCAATGTTCATAGTCATAGGAAATGTTCATAGTCATAGGCAAGGCCTAATTGGTCATCGAATCATAACAGTTCTTAGTTCGGTCCAAAGATATAGGCACAGATTCAAGTAGAAAGATTTGGCATATTCTTTTATTCCTTTAATTTCATGTCACGAACAGAGAGAAACATTCAAATCTGAGAAGTAACTGACTTACAGAGATTAGATTAGAATAGAAAGATGGCGATGCTATGATTCGTGCGACGTTGCTCGAAATCGTTTGAGTTAGCATTTGATTCTCATTCTGAAGCCTTAATCTTGATTCGAACATCCTCTTGACAACTTGAGCAGCACTTCCTCGTCTTGATTTATTTTATATATTACTTATTTATATATTTTCTCAGAGGCATCATAAGGATAGAAAAGAATTGTGAATAGAGAAGGAGTGTAGGGCTGTTTATATAGTGTAGAAGTCAACGAATCTGGTCAGAATGGCGTCCGGATACAGAGAAACGAATCAGGTTCAGAAAGCTGGAAAAAGCGGGGAGGGGGGGTCGACTACCCAGTCGACTCCCCAGTCGACCTTGGGGGGGGGGGGGGTCGACTAGCCAGTCGACTCCCCAGTCGACCTGGGGGAGGGGTCGACTACCCAGTCGACTCCCCAGTCGACCTGGGTCCTGGGCGGGAAACTTCCCGCCCAACACGCTTCTGAGCCTGTTTTGAAATTTGTACTTTGCTGAAACTTCCGGAGGCCATATCTTCCTCATACAGACTCCGATTTACTAAAATCTGACCCGTTTTCATGCAGAATTCCGAGACAAACGCAATGGCGCAGCCCATTTCCCTTGATTTTGATTTTAACATTCAATTCTGCCTTGATTTGTGAATCTTAGAATTACAGAATTACGGGGTGTTACAAGTATCCCAAACGTATCTTTGTGGGCTCGACCCAAGTCGAGGACGGGACACGCATGCTGGGTTTGACTGTAAGAGGCCAAAATGGGGAGCGGTGGCAACGCAAGTCCAACGGGTTTCATATGCGTGTGTGGACCCGGGCTGGTAGGTAAGACGTTGTTGCATTGTGTAGGTATAAGCCGTGAATTCTTAGTTGTATCGGGTTGCCACTTTAGGGGAGTGATACACCCCACTGTGGGGCCAGCACGGGTATTTATGAGTAGGGAGCCGATCGAAAATGGGTAGTGGGGTACACCTAGTGGCGATAGGGGCAGACGACACCTATGTAGTCAGCTAGGGGTACGTAAGGCTATTTATATGTTTCGGTGTGAAGCAAGTGGGATCAACCTTTAGGGTGGCTGGTGCGGTGCAGTCTAGTAATGTGCGATGCAGTGTAGTAATTATTCGTTAGTAATTAGGTATGCCTTTACGGTTATCTTTAACGTTATCTTAAACACTATCTTTATCTTTCAAATAGTTCATAGACATTTACTTGACTTCCATCTTATACCTTAGTCTAGTTATTTTGATAATAGTATTGTTAGAATTATCATACTCGCCAGACTTTATGTCTGACCCCCTCTATTTCTATCCTTTTTCCCCCTCCAGGTCCTCAGGTTGGGCCCAGCTCTAGTGGAGTTTGATTGAATGGCTTCATCTCTCTTTGGAAAGCTTAGACCGTTGAAGTAAAGTCCAGCTTGTTATCTTTTTAATAGCTATTTATGTAATGGGATTAAGTATTTTGTTTTTATGAAGATGGATATTGTACTTGGTTATGATATATGGTTTTATGATGTAACAAACATGTTTAATTTCCACTGCAATAAAATGAAGTTATTGATTTCCAAGTACTATTTATTATCTGTCTTGTTGTAATTTTTCTGTTCTATATTCACTTATAACCTCCATGGAAGTTAATGCATTCCCTTTGTGAGTGACATTAATGGACGTGGGGTGTTACACGTGGTATTAGAGCTTAAGGTTACCAGAACAGATAAAAATACTTTAGAAAATATTTATTTTTGGAAGAAGTGCTTTCAAAAACATGTTATAATGAGAAATTTAAATAAAAAAGTTTTTAAGAAAAACATAATCCCCAATAGCCCATATCTTTATCTTTCGAATTCTCCATTCTGAATCTTTCCTTTTTCGTTTCAGCATGGCTGAAGATCTTAATCTACCCGACGGTGTAATGATACCCGGATGGTATAGGAGGCTATTAGAGGCTAGGGCCACCGCAGGTCCGGCCAATGTTCCTCCACCACCAGTTGCACCCATTCCTCCTCCTCCTCCTCCTCCTCGCGTAGATACTTTTGCAAAGACGTGCAAGGAATTTAAAGATATGGGTGGAAAACCATTTCAAGGGTCAGAAACGTTCGTGGAAGCTAGAGATTGGCTTAAGGAGGTGGAAGAATTGCTAGAAATCTTTGAAGTAGAAGAAGGGAGGAGAGTTCGTTTAGTAGCTTGGTTGATGAAGGAAGAGGCCTCGTTTTGGTGGGAGGTCACTAATGGGGAGTGTCATGTTGACTCTTGGGCAGATTTTAGACGAAGGTTCGAGGCGAAGTTTCTCTCTAGGGCGGAAGAAAATCTATATATGGAAAGGTTCTTGACATTGAGGCAAGGAAGCTCGTCAGTGAAAGAATATGTCAACAAATTTAATCAGCTAGCAAGGTTTGGTTTGGACTTAGTAAACACACCAGAGAAGAAGGCTCTAAGGTTCATGAATGGCTTGAATGAACCATTGCAAGGGTTGGCTATGACCTACATTCCGATGGGGGCCACCTTTGAGAAGCTAGTAGAAATGGCGCTCATGCACGAGGAGAAAAGCGCTAAAGCTGATAAGGCACCCGAGAAGAAAGGGGATTAGAAGAAACCACAACAGCAAAACAAGAAGGGTGGTAAAGACAATAACGACAAGGGAAAGAAGAAATGTTTTAACTGTGGGACACCAGGTCACTCAGCAAGGATTGCCGAAAGAAAAAGAAGACAGGCTGTTTTCACTGTGGCGATGTGGGACATTTAGTGAAGGACTGCCCAAAGAAGGGGCAGAGGGCAGGAACTACCTCAGGAGGACAGGTGCAGGCTCTTATGGCACCAGGGCAGGTAAGGGGACAAGTTCCAGCTCTCGCGGTCCCACCGCTACAAGAACGAGGTAGAACCATTTCTGTTGAAAGCTTAGTTTTTCCGTTTGATCATCCTGTCCGTACCTTATTTGATTCGAGCACATCACATTCGTTTATCACTACATCATTAGTTGAATCACTGCACTTAAACACCAGTTTAGTAGAGGATCCCTTAGTTGTTTCGAATCCAATAGGGGGCTCATCTTATTTGTCCATGATGTGTTTGGATTTGAAAATTTACATACTTAGCGTTGAATTTAGATGTGATGCTTATGTGTTGGGCTTCACGGGCTATGGGCTAATTTTAGGAATGGATTGGTTATCCAGAAATGGGGCCGTTCTTGATTGTGAAACGAGAGTTGTTAGGCTCGTGACTCGCCTTGGCAACACTCTCGAAATCTTTTGTAATCCCATAAATTTGGTTATGCTAAGTTATCTAGAATCGCTTGACGCGTCTGAGGAAAATCTACGATCTGTTAGAGTGGTCCGAGAATATTCGGATGTGTTTGAGGAGGTGAAGGGCTTGCCTCCGAAGTGGGAGATAGATTTTCGAATATATCTTGTGGATAATGCGAAACCAGTATCTTTGCCAGTACGCCACATGGCTCCACGTGAAAGGAGGGAACTCAATAAGCAAGTGAAGGAGTAGCTTGAGAAGGGGTTCATAAGACGAAGTATATCGGAGTGGGGTGCTCCAGTAGTATTTTCCACGAAGGCGGATGGGTCCCTTAGACTGTGTGTGGACTATAGAGAATTTAATAAACTTAATAAGAAGAACAAACACCCATTGCCGAGGATTGACGATCTCTTCGATCAGTTAGTTGGCGCCTCAGTGTTTTCGCAGTTGGACTTAGCCACTGGTTTCCATCAGTTGAGTGTGGCTGAGGATAGCATTGACAAGACTGCCTTTAGGACTCCGGGCGGTTTCTATGAATGGCTAGTGATGCCCTTCGGTTTGACAAACGCCCCCGCATACTTTATTGATTTGATGAGTAGGGTGTTTAGGGAGTACCTTAACAAATTTGTGGTAGTCTTTGTAGATGGCATCTTGATCTTTTCTAAGGATGAAGAAGAGCATGCCCTACATCTTAGGGAAGTGTTGGAGACCCTAGGAGCGCATAGCCTTAAGGCTAAATTTTCTAAGTGGCACTTCTGGAGGAAGGAAGTACGGTTCTTGGGGCACGTGGTTTCCAAAGAAGTATAGCTGTAGATCCCGCGAAGGTGGTGGCCATCCAAGATCTGAAAGTTCCCAAAAATGCTACCGAAGTGAGAAGTTTCTTTGGGTCGGCTGGCTACTATAGGAAGTTTATCAAAAACTTCGCAAAGATATCAGCTCCATTGACACGCTTGACGAAGAAGAAACTAGTTTTCACATGGGACGTAGATTGTGATGATGCGTTCCAACGTTTGAAGAGAGCTTTGACTTCGGCCCCAGTCTTAGTATTGCCAGACGGGAGTAAGCCGTTTACCATTTATACTGATGCTTGTGGGACAGGATTAGGAGCAGTCTTAATGCAAGAGGGTAGGGAAATAGCCTATGGTCGAAGGCAGTTGAGAGCGCATGAGAAAAATTATCCTACACATGACCTAGAATTGGCCGCTATTGTTTTCACGCTTAAGTCTTGGCGTCATTATCTTCTTGGCAATAAATTCGATTTATTCACTGACCACAAGTCTTTAAAATACCTATTCTCTCAAAAGGACTTGAACTTAAGGCAGCAAAGGTGGATGGAGTTCTTAGCGTCCTACGACTTCGAAATAGCCTATACCCCTGGCAAGGGTAACGTGGTGGCAGACGCCTTAAGTAGAAAAATATTATCCTTAAGTCCTTTGTTTTTTGAGCGATGAAGTTTAGAATTCATTTCGATGTTTGACTTTCGACCTTCCGTTGACTTCGTACCCGGTTTGCTAGCATCCTTGGAGGTCAGACCTACGCTTTTGGGACGATTTGGCGACGCACAACGAGACGACCCGCAGTTGGTTGAGTTAGTAGAAAGACTCAAAGGAGAGGAGTCATCAAGCCATCTCCGTAGGTATACCCTAGACGATAAGGGTTGGTTACGTAGGGACGGTAGACTTTGTGTACCAAAAGACGATGACCTAAGGAAGACTATTCTTGATGAAGCACATCGTTCGAGGATGACCATTCATCCCGGCGGGGACAAGATGTACAAAGACATGAAGAGAGTTTACTTTTGGGATGGCATGAAGAAAGACGTGGCCGAGTATGTCGCTAGATGCTTGGTATGCCAACAAGTAAAAGCGGAGCAAAAGAAACCCGGTGGGTTGCTTCACCCATTGGAGGTTCCACTATGGAAGTGGGAGAGTGTCTCGATGGATTTTGTGGATGGATTACCGCGATCAAGGAGGGGTAATACGGGGATTTGGGTTATAGTAGATAGACTTACTAATAGCACCCATTTCATTCCCGTGAAGAGTAAGAGGACTGCTCCATGGTTAGCTTTCGTATATGTCCGAGAAATAGTTGGTTTGCACGGTGTTCCTTCTAGCATAGTGAGCGACCGCGATACTATTTTAACTAGCGAATTTTGGAGAAGCTTACAAGAGGCAGTAGGGACTCAGTTATGTTTGAGCACCGCATATCATCCTTAGACGGATGGCCAGACTAAGAGGGTGAATCGCATTCTAGAGGATCTGTTGAGGCTATGTATCCTAGACTTTGGGGGTACATGGGAAGAGCATCTTCCATTGGTTGAGTTCGCATATAATAATAGCTTTCAGTCCAGCATTGGTATGGCACCATTCAAAGCTCTATATGGACGACCTTGTCATTCACCTACATGTTGGTGGGAATCTACGGATAAGATCTTACTTGGGCCCGATATGATTAGGGAGACTTCGGAGAAGATCGACTTGATTCGAAGGAGGATGAAAGTAGCGCAAGATAGGCAGAAATCCTATGCGGATAAGAGGAGGACAGATCTCGAGTTTGAAGTTGGGGACATGGTCTTTGTCAAAGTGTCTCCATTACGAAACGTTGTTCACTTTGGGTCTGTTGGAAAATTAGCACCAAGGTTTGTAGGGCCGTTTCCTATTAAGGAGAGGATTGGACGGATGGCGTATAGAGTGGAGTTGCCCGAGAGACTTAGTGGTGTACATGACGTGTTCCATGTGTCATATTTAAGGAAGTGCTTGCACGAGACCGTGGAAGTGGTAGAGCCGAGCTTGCTTAGAGAGGTGGACATAGAGCGTGATGTAACAATTCGACGAGCTCCTATGCGCATTCTTGGGTCGGAGATCAAGAGGTTGAGGAATCGAGAGGTCCGACTAGTCAAAGTGCAATGGGGAGATGATGAGAGCAACGCTACTTGGGAGACAGAAGAGAAGATGCGTTCACGATACCCTTTTCTTTTTGAGGGTATGTCCTTTAATTTCTCCTTTATCGCTTAGCTTGTACTTATCTTATCTTTAGTATATCCTCTCGCTAGTATCTTTGACCTTTAGTTAGGATAATCCTATGGTTGAAACATGTGTTTGAGACATGTTATTTATGGTGGATGCAAAGTGGATGCAAGTGTTTGCTAGTGGTTGCTCGTGGATGCATATACACACACTATTAGGCACCAGATCGGCTCAGTCACTTCATATTGCATATATATGGATGTATTTAGTAAAATGGATGTATAATGGTTGTATTATCATATTGTTGCTGCATTCGGGTGGATGGTTGTGCACGCATATAGAATTAATATGTATCATTAGGAATCTTTTGCATACATATTGGACGCATGGCACTATCATGAATTGCACTAAGGAGGTCGACTGAATCAGTAGACCGCCTAATTTTGTATTAGATATGGACATATACACACACTGTGCATATAAATATTAAAGCATTAGAAGTCTTTTAAGGACATTGGATGCAGGTGTTTGATGGTTGAGTAGATGGACGATTAGATTGTAGGATATACATTCTTCTTGACTTGGAGATTTTGGGGACGAAATCCTTTAAGGAGGGGAGAATGTAACACTGTAACACCCCGTGTATTCTATAACCGTGAAAGTCATAAATTCAAGTATAATTAATTTGAAATCAAAGAACTAAGGGAAACAGGATACGCCATTGCGTTCGTCTCGGAAAAATACGCGAAATAGAGTCCGAGTTTTCGAAAAACGGAATCCGTATGAAGAAGATATAGCCTCCGGAAGTTTCTGAATTAAGTTTAAAATTCGAACAGCTCAGGAAAACAATTTTTAAATTAAAAATCGGGCCCAATTGGCCAGGGCGGGAAAATTCCCGCCTAAGGCACCCAGGTCGACTGGGCTGTCGACCTGGTCTAGCCAGGTCGACAGGGCTGTCGACAGGGCTGTCGACCTGGTCCAGACCCAGGTCGAACCCAGTCCACCCTGGCTGGCCTAGTCTATGTTGGTCGATTTTCAGAAGCATGCTTTGTCATTAGGGCTAGGTGGCAGACTCTAATTGGTCTCTCTTTCGAATGAATGGCTACGATCAATCCAAGCAACATCGATGGTCCTAATCAGTTCATAAACTATATAAAAATGACCCTAGACTCTACCTAACCTAAGTCTCTAACACAATTCTCTAGCCTCCATTGCTCTCTTCTTCTAATTAAAAATAAAAATAGAGTCGCTACTCTGCTAGAATCAAAACTAGAAGTCAATCAACATCATCCTAAATTCAAATTTGAGATAAAAGCTTCTGCAACAATTCTGTAACAACTAAAGTTCCTTCTTTAATCCAATCAAGGCAAGTACAGTTATTTTCCGCTATAAACGTTAATTATGATTTTGATATGTTTTTAATTCTGAATCTGAGATTGTATATATATATTCTCTTCTGTCAGATCTGTTTTTCTGTGACTGTTCTGTATCCCTTTTCTTCTTTTCTGTTTCTATAGCCAGGCTACCCCGAGCCTGTGCCTAATCTCATAAGAGATGAACGTATGAACGCCAATTTTGGGATGAATGATGCGAAATTTGACAAGACTGAATTGAATGTATGACTTTAGGTCTGAGGCATAAAATATATTGGACATGTGACTTGGGATTGGATGCATAAATTTGACTATGAACATATAATTTATATATGTTGTATGCATAGTGTATGTTGTAATTTAGATCTGTAATTAATTAGAAAAAAAATGAGCATATGTTGTAAACTAGATTTGGATCTAGGCATATTCTATGATAGAAGAAAAGAGGAACCATTTTATGATTACATATGATTTGAGACTTTGGACAAAATGCATATAAAAGTCAAGATCTGATTTTTTTTAGAAGATATGATTTAAAGATTTAGATTGTTGGGTATATTTTGCATAATGATTCATGACTTAATAAGAAGAAGGATATGGAAACGTAGGTGTAAAAGATTTACATTAATTAGGATCTCTAATATTGTGATTACACCTAAATAGAGAATTTTGCATATATGGCATGCATTGTAATTAATGATCATATTTGGTATAATTTATATGTGGATCTGCTGTATAAGGTCAGTTTAGCAAAAATTGGAACATATGTTATAGGGTAAATTATGTCCATATTCTGCGCTATGTAAATGTATGCAAACATGGAAGTATATGATCTTATTGTGAATCACGACAATTATTTAGGCATATGAATTTAGGCCTAATTTATGTTTAGGCAAGGCATGTAAATAGAGCCTTTAGAAATATTAAACCTGCTAAATCTGTCATTTACTGAATCCGTTGAAAATGCCTATTTTGCTAATTTGCTAAGTTGCCTAAAACTGCTAGTTCTGTTATATTGCACAGACTGCTAATTAGATTGAAATGCCAAATCTGTTAAATTTGTCTGTTGAGATGCCTAACCTGTTATATGCCAAAATCTGCTAAGTTGCTAAATCTATTAAATCCGTTAAGTCATATAATCTGGAAAAATCTGCTATCTGCTAAAATCTGTTATCTGCTGTGTTGATATAATCATCCTGTTATTGATATAATCTGAATTGGCATATATATATATATATATATTCGGCGTGCGCATAAACGGTAAATTATTAATTAATTGGCCGCAAAGATAAACATGGCTAACTCGAGGTTAGAATGAGTTTGCGGCGTAATTCTGCCCGGAACCGCCCGGCACATCCAGTGGCCGCAAACAATTGGTTCTAATGTGAGAAGTTAGTCATAACCTGCTTAAGACACGAGGTTAGGTCTGGCTTGTGGCAGAAGTCTGCCCGGAACTGCCCGGCCCATCCAGCGGCCACAAGCTAGCGACCTAATGTGAGAGGTCTGGGCATTAATAATTAATTAATGCGAATCTAAGATAAGAATGACGTCTAAAACGTATTGGGGAAAATAGGGATAAACCAACGGGATTAATAGGTGTAGTAAACCCGTCCAATACAAAGTTAGACAAATCTGAAAAATCTGTACATCTGATCCGTTAGTCTGAAAACTTGTTAACTTAATTTGTGAACTAGTAAATCTGAATTCTGTATGTCTGAACTTGTAAACAAATAAATTTGAAATCTGTTAGTCTGGGGACACAAGGTTAGGAGGGGAATTACTTGTGTCATCTGTTGTTTGGGACCCATATTAGTCAGTAACCCTTTCTGGTATCAAAACTTTGACCCAACAGTAGGTAGGGTCCGGGCACGCTTACTGAACTAATTATAAGTGGTTCATTCTGGTAATGGCGAGGGGTGTTGATGGTGCGTTCCAACCGGGTCATGTGCATGCATGGATCCCGGTCTGCCTCTGAGGATGTAAGACGCCGTGACATCTGTAAATAGGTCTGTGCCAATTGGTTGTCACTTTAGGGAGTGATACACCCTACTGTGGGACCGACACAGGATATTTATGTATTAGGGAGCCGATCGCTTGGGGTAGTTTTTTAGGGTATGCTTAGTTCTGTCTGTTTCTGTTGGTACCGTCTGTTTCTGTTGGGTCGTAACACCTGTCTGTTTCTGTGTGGTACCGTCTGTTCGGGTGGTAAAGGCCCATTACTAGTGTACACCTAATTCTACATTCTGTTTCCGTAGGGATAAATCTGTTTCTGCTTCTGTCTGTTTCTGATCGGGTAGTAAAGGCCCATTATTAGCATTCTGTTTCTGTTAAAGTATTCTGTACCCGTTCCTGCTTCAATTTAGACATTAGGGTGGCACCTAATTCTGCTATACTAGTATTAGTGCAGAGAAGTGTAAAACAATAGTTTATATCATTCTGTTTTTCTGTTATATCTTCTACACCTGTTACAGTTATCTCACATCCAGTTTTATGTTCATATCATATTATTATTATCTGTTCATATGCTGAAAGTCACTGGACTTGCCAGACTTTTTGTCTGACCCTTGTTGTTTCGCCTACTTTCTTCCGTTTCCCCCCCAGGTTATCCAAGGAGGGAAATACTTTAGCTTGACCCGAATTTCTCTTTGCTTGAAGCGCTTAAAGTATGGCTTGGCTCTGTATAGCTTCCGTTCCATGGGGATTATGATTTTAAAACCATGCATTTTGAAGGCTTTTGTACAAGACTGATATTTTGTACTTGAATTCTGAAATTGAAAGGATGTAACCATATTAATTTCTGTTTCCGCTGTAATAAAGTTAAAATTTTTCAAGTACTGTTTTATCTATCTTGTAAGTTTCTGTTCTGTTTACTAAAATGCTCCACCAAAGTTAAGGCATTCCCTTTGTGAGTGACCTTAACGGAGGTGGGGTGTTACACTTGGTATCAGAGCTGAAGGTTACCAGATTGGGTAAAGTTTTTGAAAACTATTTTCAAAAAGGTTTTGGAAGGAAGTATTTTCAAAAATAAAGCTTATTTTGAAAAACATGATCCCCAAGAGCCATATATCTTTCTTTCAGTCCTTTTTGTATTGAACCTTTCCTTTTTCGTTCCAGCATGTCTGAAGCATCTGAGATACCAGAGGGTGTTCATGTACCCGGTTGGTTTCGTCAATATCTTGAGGCTAGGACCGCCGCTGCAGGTCCAGCAAATGATCCCCTTCCACCCCCTCCTCGTGCAATTGCTTTCTCAAAGATCTATAGAGATTTTAGGGCCATGGGTGGGAAGGATTTCAAAGGAACTGAATCATTCGTAGAAGCAAGCAATTGGCTCAAAGAAACTGAGGATCTATTCGTTATCTTCGAGGTGGACGATAGGCAGAAGGTACAGTTGGCAGTATGGCTGCTCAAAGACGAAGCTTCCTACCGGTGGGAAGTCACTAACGCCGAGAGGCCGGTTGAGACATGGATGGATTTCAGAACAAGGTTTGAGACAAAATTCCTCTCGCAAGCTGAACGAAGTTTACAATTGGAAAAGTTCTTGTCTCTTAAGCAAGGAAGTATGACGGTCAAGGAATACGTCAACCAGTTCAACCAACTAGCAAGATTCGGATTGGATTTATTCAACACTCAGCATAAAAAGGCTCTCCGCTTTGTTAAAGGATTGAATGAGCCACTGCACAGCCTAGCCATGACCCATGTACCCATGGGAGCAACTTACGAGAAATTGGTGGATATGGCACTACTGCACGAGGAAGGCAAGGGCCCGAAAGAGACAAAGAAGGAAGAACCACAAAATAAGAAAGCGGGGCCCAAAAAGGAAACACAAAAGAAGGATGAGAAGTCTGAAGATAAGAAGGGGAAAAAGTGCTTTACTTGTGGGAGCTCAACTCATCTGAACAAGGATTGCAGAAAAAGGAAGGGCGCTTGCTTCAACTGTGGGGAGATGGGACACTTCACTAGGGACTGCCCGAAGAGACGAGGACAAGGAGGGCAGGCGAACACTCTTGAGGCTAGTGGCTAGGATAGAAATAGGAAAATTTCTATAGTAGGTTTAATTTCTTTATCTGATTATGGAGTTAAGACTTTTTCTGATTCTGGTATTTTGATTTTTTAATCGATACTCTGCACTTTAATACTAGTATTATTTCTGAATTCCGCTATAGACTCAGACCCATAAGGGTTATGGATCATCTGTTTGAGATTGGGGTTTGAGGGATATCTGTGTTAGGCGTCAAGTATGACGCATACATTCTGAGTTTTCGTGGGGTATGATTTTATCATGCTTAGCTTCCTAAGAATCATTAGGGAACCTGATCTGTACCAGTAGTCTGTAAATGTCTAAATACTTTTTATAGGATTTCCAGTTTTGACATTGTCTAAAGAAGGTAATCCTCTGGGTGTCAATTTGATGTTGGTTTCGGTCTTTGGGGCCGATACTTAGGACCCATGTCTAATGGGAACCAAATTTTCATTCTATCTGTACTCGCTTCCATCATTCGACTGTATCCTATCGATCGAATATTTGAACTTTAGGTAGAAACTAATGGGTGTAAACATGTGTTTGAGACATGTTATGTTTGATGGTTGCAAGTGGATGCAAGTGGTTGCTAGTGGTTGCCCGTGGATGCATATACACACACTAGGCACTAGATCGGCTCGAAAACACTCTCATACTGCATATGGATGGGTGAGCATTTTTCAATTCTTGTGGATGCAAAATGGTTGATTCAGCACATGGATGTTGCATTTGAGTGAATGATTGTGCACTCATATAGAAATAATATATATATCATTAGAATTCTATTGCATACATGTTGGACTCATGGCACTGACATAATTCGCATTAAGGAGGTCAACTGAATCAGTAGACCGCCTGATCTTTGCATTAGATAAGGAACATATACACACACTTTTGCATATGTTCATACAACATTAGAAGTTTTCTAAGGACAATGGATGCTTGTGGATGATGGTTGAGTAGATGGGTGATTGGATGGTAGGACACATTCTTCTTAACTTGAAGATTTCGGGGACGAAATCCTTTTAAGTGGGGGAGAATGTAACACCCCGTGTATTCTATAACCGTGAAAGTCATAAATTAAAGTATAATTAATTTGAAATCAAAGAACTAAGGGAAACGGGATACGCCATTGCGTTCGTCTCGGAAAAATACGCGAAATAGAGTCCGAGTTTTCGAAAAACGGAATCTGTATGAAGAAGATATATCCTCCGGAAGTTTCTGAATTAAGTTTAAAATTCGAACAGCTCAGGAAAACAATTTTTAAATTAAAAATCGGGCCCAATTGGCCAGGGCGGGAAAATTCCCGCCTAAGGCACCCAGGTCGACTGGGCTGTCGACCTGGTCTAGCCAGGTCGACAGGGCTGTCGACCTGGTCCAGACCCAGGTCGAACCCAGTCCACCCTGGCCGGCCTAGTCTATGTTGGTCGATTTTCAGAAGCATGCTTTGTCATTAGGGCTAGGTGGCAGGCTCTAATTGGTCTCTCTTTCGAATGAATGGCTACGATCAATCCAAGCAACATCGATGGTCCTAATCAGTTCATAAACTCTATAAAAATGACCCTAGACTCTACCTAACCTAAGTCTCTAACACAATTCTCTAGCCTCCATTGCTCTCTTCTTCTAATTAAAAATAAAAATAGCGTCGCTACTCTGCTAGAATCAAAACTAGAAGTCAATCAACATCATCCTAAATTCAAATTTGAGATAAAAGCTTCTGCAACAATTCTGTAACAACTAAAGTTCTTTCTTTAATCCAATCAAGGCAAGTACAGTTATTTTCCGCTATAAACGTTAATTATAATTTTGATATGTTTTTAATTCTGAATCTGAGATTGTATATATATTCTCTTCTGTCAGATCTGTTTTTCTGTGACTGTTCTGTATCCCTTTTCTTCTTTTCTGTTTCTATAGCCAGGCTACCTCGAGCCTGTGCCTAATCTCATAAGAGATGAACGTATGAACGCCAATTTTGGGATGAATGATGCGAAATTTGACAAGACTGAATTGAATGTATGACTTTAGGTCTAAGGCATAAAATATATTGGACATGTGACTTGGGATTGGATGCATAAATTTGACTATGAACATATAATTTATATATGTTGTATGCATAGTGTATGTTGTAATTTAGATCTGTAATTAATTAGAAAAAAAATGAGCATATGTTGTAAACTAGATTTGGATCTATGCATATTCTATGATAGAAGAAAAGAGGAACCATTTTATGATTACATATGATTTGAGACTTTGGACAAAATGCATATAAAAGTCAAGATCTGATTTTTTTTAGAAGATATGATTTAAAGATTTAGATTGTTGGGTATATTTTGCATAATGATTCATGACTTAATAAGAAGAAGGATATGGAAACGTAGGTGTAAAAGATTTACATTAATTAGGATCTCTACTATTGTGATTACACCTAAATAGGGAATTTTGCATATATGGCATGCATTGTAATTAATGATCATATTTGGTATAATTTATATGTGGATCTGCTGTATAAGGTTAGTTTAGCAAAAATTGGAACATATGTTATAGGGTAAATTATGTCCATATTCTGTGCTATGTAAATGTATGCAAACATGGAAGTATATGATCTTATTGTGAATCACGACAATTATTTAGGCATATGAATTTAGGCCTAATTTATGTTTAGGCAAGGCATGTAAATAGAGCCTTTAGAAATATTAAACCTGCTAAATCTGTCATTTACTGAATCCGTTGAAAATGCCTATTTTGCTAATTTGCTAAGTTGCCTAAAACTGCTAGTTCTGTTATATTGCACAGACTGCTAATTAGATTGAAATGCCAAATCTGTTAAATTTGTCTGTTGAGATGCCTAACCTGTTATATGCCAAAATCTGCTAAGTTGCTAAATCTATTAAATCCGTTAAGTCATATAATCTGGAAAAATCTGCTATTTGCTAAAATCTGTTATCTGCTGTGTTGATATAATCATCCTGTTATTGATATAATCTGAATTGGCATATATATATATATATTGGGCGTGCGCATAAACGGTAAATTATTAATTAATTGGCCGCAAAGATAAACATGGCTAACTCGAGGTTAGAATGAGTTTGCGGCGTAATTCTGCCTGGACCGCCCGGCACATCCAGTGGCCGCAAACAATAGGTTCTAATGTGAGAAGTTAGTCATAAACTGCTTAAGACACGAGGTTAGGTCTGGCTTGTGGCAGAAGTCTGCCCGGAACCGCCCGGCCCATCCAGCGGCCACAAGCTAGCGACCTAATGTGAGAGGTCTGGGCATTAATAATTAATTAATGCAAATCTAAGATAAGAATGACGTCTAAAACGTATTGGGGAAAATAGGGATAAACCAACGGGATTAATAGGTGTAGTAAACCCGTCCAATACAAAGTTAGACAAATCTGAAAAATCTGTACATCTGATCCGTTAGTCTGAAAACTTGTTAAATTAATTTGTGAACTAGTAAATCTGGATTCTGTATGTCTGAACTTGTAAACAAATAAATCTGAAATCTGTTAGTCTGGGGACACAGGGTTTGGAGGGAATTACTTGTGTCATCTGTTGTTTGGGACCCATATTAGTCAGTAACCCTTTCTGGTATCAAAACTTTGACCCAACAGTAGGTAGGGTCCGGGCACGCTTACTGAACTAATTATAAGTGGTTCATTCTGGTAATGGCGAGGGGTGTTGATGGTGCGTTCCAACCGGGTCATGTGCGTGCATGGATCCCGGTCTGCCTCTGAGGATGTAAGACGCCGTGACATCTGTAAATAGGTCTGTGCCAATTGGTTGTCACTTTAGGGAGTGATACACCCTACTGTGGGGCCGACACAGGATATTTATGTATTAGGGAGCCGATCGCTTGGGGTAGGGTTTTAGGGTACGCTTAGTTCTGTCTGTTTCTGTTGGTACCGTCTGTTTTTGTTGGGTGGTAACACCTGTCTGTTTCTGTGTGGTACCGTCTGTTCGGGTGGTAAAGGCCCATTACTAGTGTACACCTAATTCTACATTCTGTTTCCGTAGGGATAAAACTGTTTCTGCTTCTGTCTGTTTCTAATCGAGTAGTAAAGGCCCATTATTAGCATTCTGTTTCTGTTAAAGTATTCTGTACCCGTTCCTGCTTCAATTTAGACATTAGGGTGGCACCTAATTCTGCTGTACTAGTATTAGTGCAGAGAAGTGTAAAACAATAGTTTATATCATTCTGTTTTTCTGTTATATCTGCTACACCTGTTACAGTTATCTCACATCCAGTTTTATGTTCATATCATATTATTATTATCTGTTCATATGCTGAAAGTCACTGGACTTGCCAGACTTTTTGTCTGACCCTTGTTGTTTCGCCTCCTTTCTTCCGTTTCCCCCCCAGGTTATCCAAGGAGGGAAATACTTTAGCTTGACCCGGATTTCTCTTTGCTTGAAGCGCTTAAAGTATGGCTTGGCTCTGTATAGCTTCCGTTCCATGGGGATTATGATTTTAAAACCATGCATTTTGAAGGCTTTTGTACAAGACTGATATTTTGTACTTGAATTCTGAAATTGAAAGGATGTAACCATATTAATTTCTGTTTCCGCTGTAATAAAGTTAAAAATTTTCAAGTACTGTTTTATCTGTCTTGTAAGTTTCTGTTCTGTTTACTAAAATGCTCCACCAAAGTTAAGGCATTCCCTTTGTTAGTGACCTTAACGGAGGTGGGGTGTTACAAACACCCCGTAATTTTATAACATTAAAATTCACAAATTAAAGTATAATTAATTTTTAGAAAAGAATTAAGTGAAATGGGTTGCGTAGAGAAATATATATATTGATATATATATATATATAAATAAATTAAAAATTAAATAAATAAATATGCGAAAAAGTTCAAAACAGCGAATTGGGAGGGGAAATAACCGAACCGGCCCATTTTTTAGGTCGACCCGAGCCTCGCTGGGTCGACTAGGGATTAATCCAGGGTGTTTGGCTATCAACCCGTGGGCCGATTCGCTCAAATGCAGATTTTGCATTTGATTGGTTCTCATGGTTCAGGGTTAATCTAATGGTCCTAAATAACTTCCTACACCTATAAATACATCCTAAAGCTAACCCTAAACCTAATTAAAATAGAATAGTTACCGTCGCCATGGAAATCAATGGAGCCGCCGCCAACTAAGAAAGAAGAAAAGCAAATTCAATTTTAATTCTCTCAACCCTAAAGCAAAGAAAAACTCTCTCTTTTCTTCTCTAAATTGCGAGTATGATGATCTTAACAAGATTATTATCATTTTAATTAGGTTGAGTTATGAATGGATTATGAGTAGATGATGTGAATTATCATATATGTTGTTGTAAACCCCTTTTGCTATCATGTATATTGTAAATCCAATGTTATGTGATGATGATATCTTATATGTTGTAAATCATGCTATGATGATGTTATGTACGTTGAAAGTTTCTATGCTAAGTTGTGATGAATCATACATGTTAAAAAGGCCACGATGTTACCATCTATGCTAGTTAGTTCATATTAATTAAATCATCATGTTTGGGTTATGTTGATCTATATGACAAGTCACATATGCAAGTTTGATTGATTAGAAAAGTTATGAACATATGCCAAGACATCTATTATGACATCTAGAATTATGCTATGACATATGTGATATCCTATGCTAGTTCACACCCTCATTATGTTGCCTAAAAACCCCATATGCAAGTTTATGTATAGATTTGGGCTATGATCATATCATGTAAATTGAGACATTTAACAAGTTGACACCTTTTTATCCTTAACATGTGTAGTTTATGCAAGTTTCACCCCTATTATGATTAGATTTATTTTAATTGTCTATATGTTGTGATAATTTATCTTTGTGCTAGGTGTTAGACTATACAAGTCTAGCCTATATTATGCGTTGAACAGGCGAACGTATAAACGTGGGGTAGGGGTAATATTAAGGATTTAATATTAAAAAGTTGGGGTGAAATTGATATGATTTTGCATGCCACAAGTGGATGGCCATAATTGAGTCAATTATGGACATCATTAAAAGTTGACTTAATTAATAATTTGAATAGGGAATTATTAAAACTGGGGTAAAAGATTTTAAGTGTTAATCAATGCTTAGGACACGAGGTTGGACTCGTTTGTGACGTAAACCTGCCCGGACCCGCCCGGCAAATCCAGTGGTCACAAATGTCAGCCCAATGTGAGAGGTCTTAGGCCTAAACTAAAGCATAACGGTTGTAAGGACACGAGGTTAGACTCTTTTATGGTGTAAGACTGCCCGGACCCGCCCGGCAAATCCAGCTGCCATAAATGCCAGTCTAATGTGAGAGGTCTTTATGAGGTTATGACCTGAATGAATTAAGAAATACTTAACCAGAAAACATGTAAGGTGGGACATGGGGGTTAAGTAGGTGCCTTGGGTGGCATGAGGAATCTAGGGGGTGCCCTTAGTGGCATGTGAAATATGATTAGTAAGACTTAACCAAACACACATGTAAATGAACATGACTAAGAGGGTTAAGTAGGATATACTAGTGACAAGATTAGGTGGGTAGCTTTTGGGGGCCCATTTCGACCAATATCCCAAACATATCTTTGTGGGCTCGACCCAAGTCGAGGACAGGACACGCATGTTGGGTTTGACTGTAAGAGGCCAAAACGGGGAGCGGTGGCAACGCAAGTCCAACGGGTTTCATATGCGTGTGTGGATCCGGGCTGGTAGGTAAGACGTTGTTGCATCGTGTAGGTATAAGCCGTGCATTCTCAGTTGTATCGGGTTGCCACTTTAGGGGAGTGATACACCCCACTGTGGGGCCAGCACGGGTATCTACGAGTAGGGAGCCGATCGAAAATGGGTATTGGGGTACACCTAGTGGAGATAGGGGTAGACGACACCTATGTAGTCAGCTAGGGGTACGTAAGGCTATTTATATGTTTCTGTGTGAAGCAAGTGGGATCAACCTTTAGGGTGACTGGTGCGGTGCAGTGTAGTAATGTGCGGTGCAGTTTAGTACTTATTCGTTAGTAATTACGTATGCCTTTACCGTTATCTTTAACTTTATCTTAAACACTATCTTTATCTTCCAAATAGTTCATAGACATTTACTTGTCTTCCAGCTTATGCCTTAGTCTAGTTATTTTGATCATAGTATTGTTAGAATTATCATACTCGCCAGACTTTATGTCTGACCTCCTTTATTTCTATCCTTTTTCCCCCTCCAGGTCCTCAGGTTCGGCCCAGTTCTAGTGGAGTTTGATTGAATTACTTCGTCTCTCTTTGGAAAGCTTAGACCGTTGAAGTAAAGTCCAGCTTGTTATCTTTTTAATGGCTATTTATGTAATGGGATTATGTATTTTGTTTTTATGAAGATGGATATTGTACTTGGTTATGATCTATGGTTTTATGATGTAACAAACATGTTTAATTTCTGCTGCAATAAAATGAAGTTTTAGATTTCCAAGTACTATTTATTATTTGTCTTGTTGTAATTTTTCTGTTCTATATTCACTCATAACCTCCATGGAAGTTAATGCATTCCCTTTGTGAGTGACATTAATGGACATGGGGTGTTACAAGTCTGACTCTATATCTATAATGTATATTAAAACTTTTAACATACGTTCATGACGCGTATATGCAAAATATTTATATACTAGATTGTCCAAATTCAATACAAATAAAATATTCAAATACGTATAAAACGACTTAAATTTCAAAAAAAAAATCGTTTTTATTTTTAAAAATATACTCTTCACACTTGTTCTAGGATACTACTGATCCCATCTCTAACGAGTTATTCTTATTGGATATTTCTAATCCAAACTCTGATTAATTCTTTCGTCCGGTTCTAATGTGTCTTGTTCTCGAGCTCTGTAAACCAAAGCTCTGATACCACTATAAGAACATGTAACTTCCCCGGTCTCCGAAGAGAAGAGAAAGAACGAATTGCTTTGAGGACAAGACCAATTAGAACAACAAACAGAAGAACATTTCATTGTTTATTACAATAATTCCATCATAATACAAGAATATACAGAGTATGAATAAATATTACACATTGATAAACATCAGAGATTTCAATTACATTTAAATACATAGCAGCGGAAAAATAATACAACACACAACTGAAAGAAATACACAGATACAGAGCTTTTCGAGTACCATTCCAGCTGTAAACCAGGATCCTATGAATATAAATCTGCAAAACCAAAACTACTAGCTACTCGTGCGGAAAATAAGGGCACCCAGAGTTTAGGTTAAAACAATAAACTCCAGGTCAGTCATGTGACTGGTGTGAGAACTAAAACAGTTATTAATCTATATTTTAAAGTTAGGTAAATCAAGGGACCACGCCATATAACACGGAACGGGTTTCCTCCCAAGAATACCAGTGCATAAAACAAACAGTGCAATGCTAAATAAAGAAAAATGAAGCTATTATAAGACCGAGATCCCATCACACATTGCAACACAAGCCGGAGGATAGGGTTTTACCTTATAATCGCCAAAGAATGCTTGATACGCTAAATTTCATCTTTTATTTTTACTATTAGTGTATAATGTCAAAACATCTTCGAATATAAATGTATCTATCATAGACGGCATAGTATCCCATGCTACTATGTCGCCATACTAGGCTCTACAAATAAAACCGCAATGTCACGTATTGGAAATTGGATTTCATCATGAGTCGAGGCAAGGGGCAAGCTCCTCTCCGTTCGAGACACTCTAGCAAATGTCTCTGGACCACACACAGGTGTCCTTGGATCCTCCAAGGTTGGTCCTCTCCTACTTTTGAGGATTAATCATTCCTGAACGCACGTTTCCCGGTCCTATAGAACCTATATTCGAGGCGCCTCACATCCAACAACCACGCAGGTAAAAATAATATAAATGTCAGGGTCGGTAGGTTACTGACATCACCCATAGCTAGAAAGAAACGTCGTGCACTCCTTGGGTCCTTATCCCGTTTTTGACTCATACCGAGGTGTGAGGCTCGCGAATTAACGCCATACACAAAGCTATGCCACATAGGCCGTAATTTGATCATCAACCACAAGACTTTGCTTTTCAACAGAAGCCTTGATTATTTGCCACTTAGGCATGCCACACAGGCAATTCATGCCATGCGACTGATATCTATCGATATATAACCTCTAAGTTCGTACGTCTCAGAGAAGGGCGTTAAGCAAGAGAATAAATTCTCCGCTGCCAAACAGATACATATTTAATAGAAATCAATCACTTAGAATAAAATCCAATGTCAGACACACAGTCCATTTACAAGTTCGTTCTGGGTCTGAACGAAACCGGAGGAACCTTATTCCTCGCATATCCATCGATCTCCAAGTACGTCTGGATGATAACCAACTGATTCCCTCCTCTTGGGTGTACAACCCAATCGAGATCATCAATAATCATCAAAAGGATGTAAAGGCCTCCGGTCTTCAACCATTGTCTTCATCTTCGACTTATCGTCGAATCACTTATTCAGAATGGGTATAAACCCGACCTTTCCGAATAACCCGCGTATATAATAAACAAGTGTTACACAAACACAACATACGCCTCATTCCAATTCAGATTATTCTTTTATTCAAATATTCACATTCCTAGGGAAAGGTTCCCATTAATTTTATCAAAAATAAATTCTTCTAAATTTATTCTTTAATCTTCCTTTGGATATCATTTCAAACCATGTTAAGGTTTGCCAAACTAGTCGGGATTAGCGAACCACATCGAAGTAATTATTTATTTTATTTCCCAATCCCAACCTATTCATCCGATGAAGCAAAATTGGTAATATTCCATATCTAACACCATGGTGTTATCGGTAAATATTAACTACCATTTCATGTTCAAATCAAATTAAAGATTTAACTATCGCTTGGAGCAAAACTGGTGATACTCCATTGTCGATCATTTCAATCTAATTAAAGATTCATTAAAACTCCACCTAGTTTTAATCTTCTCAAAAATCAATATCCTATCTTTAACTGGGTTAAAGAACCAATGTCATCTAAAGCATGGTTCACAATAAACCCAAAATCACATTCTACTGTTAATCGGGTTAAAGAACAGGTGTTATTCAAAACACCGCTCACGATAAACCCCAAAAACCAATTTAAATTCAATTCCAATTAAATAATAATTAACTGGACAATTTCACAAAGTCTTAATTAAAAGATTTATTCTTTTCTAAACTAGTTTCAAGAACAGTGTTATTTAAGACACCATTCACGACGAACCCGAAATCCCATTTGATATTAAATACAAGGATCTGAATAGAAAATATATCAGCTTATATTCAATATCAAATTCTGAAACCAACAAATATCGTATTGGAAATAACGATATAAATATATCTTTCAAATTTCCACCACCATATCTGTTTAATCACGAAATCCAACATTGAAATATTCCAAAGATAATTTCGATTCAAATCCATTCCAATTCGTATGTTCGAAATTCTGATTATTTTTAAAACCACTTAAAATCCAATTTATTTATTCAAAAATATTGGATTATAATTCTAGTTCATAAGTTGTTCATTTCGATAAAAATATATTTTTATCTTTTCAAATATGAAATTTTCACCCCCATTTCTTTCTAAATCATTTATTATGATTTTACACAATTTATTGATATTTTTAATAATTTTATCAAGGCCCGTACAGTCGATTTCCATAAACGGCCATCGAACTGCACTTACAGCGACCTTTTCCATATTTGATTTGGGCATAATTCCAAATCCAACCTTTATCTTTCAAATTTCCAATATTCATTGGAAATCTATTTTCGATATGAACCCAATGGTTCCGGTTTCAGGAGAATCCGACGGTCGGATCTCCCGTAACGTCAATTCGAAGTCAATGGTCGAAATTTGTGAACTGCAGTTGCGCGGCGCATTCTATTCAGGCCATTTAATATATATAATATATATATTATATATATTTCGTTGATTTCAATTCTAAACGTAGTTTGTAATTCGTTTAAATTTGTTTTAAAAACAATTTCAACTTCATATTCAATTTTTAAATCAAACTTGAATATTCCGTATCATTAATATATAAATGACAATATTTTCAAAATATTAGATTTTGAAATCACTTCCTTTTCTATATTCATTATGAA
Source organism: Allium sativum (assembly GCA_030737875.1). Lineage (NCBI taxonomy): Eukaryota > Viridiplantae > Streptophyta > Magnoliopsida > Asparagales > Amaryllidaceae > Allium > Allium sativum. The sequence goes on from CM060926.1 coordinate 332,720,673, forward strand.
AACGAATATAATCGATATAAATATCGTTCGCGTCAAAATGGCGCAAATCTAATCAACACGGCTTTATATATTTTAATAACTTCGTTATTCTATTCAACAAATGAATATTTTCTTCAACACATGAATATATATTTCTTTTAACACATGAACATTCTCAACACATGAGCATCGTCAACACATGACTATCTTTTTTATTTAATATATTTTATAAAATTATGATTTCTATCGTTTAATTCTTAATCAGACTCCAACAATAAATTAGTAAGAGAACGATTCCCTAAGTATTAACCCCGAAGGCCGAAACCAACATCAGATCAATACCCAGGAAACCACTCATCTTAACTAGTTTCCAGCTAGTTTCTAATTTTATATAAGATAAAAATGTGAATTTTATTGTTAAAATATTTCGTTAAACATATGATAAGTTTCAAGACATGAATATTCTCAACACATGAGTATCGTCAACACATGACTATTTATTCTATTCAACACACGAATCTTTATTTTATAATATTCTTTATTTTCCAAATTGGAATGAGGCCCAATCAATTACCATATAATGTTAATTATATGGATTCCATACAACACATGTATATAATAGCAACGACAAATAATCAACCGTCATCCAAAGTGCACCACATAACTGCATAAGCATTAAATATTACTAATTAACGCTCAAACAGTCTGTCAATCAAATGATCGACATACCACTAAACAATTGGGAATAGTGTACGTCAAATATCATCCCAACACCCATGTGGGGTTTCAATCCACAAACACTGAATATTATTTGTGCAGTTGGGCGACGTGTAAAATTTATCGTCCCAATCAATATCCTTCAAATGGGTGTACATAAACAAATCGTCTGATTTGTAAATGAATATTTATTTTATTCACATATACGTTAAAAAATATATTTTTAATGACCAAAATATTTTTTCAACCTATGAATATTCTATTCAGTTCATTTATTCAATAAAATGATATTTTTATTTTTCTAACTTATTTTAGAAAATTTCGGCGGCATAACGGCACGATTCTAGAAACGGGTTAAGGCCTAGCCTTATCCCCAGTCTAATAATGGCCTGCGCCATACACATACCAATCTAATCAATTCCATTTCACCCAAACAACCAAATTCAAACCAATAATCCAATCAACTACACAACCAAGCAAACAAGTCGTCCATGGTCTGTGGACGACGGGGAACAGTTTATATATGCAGTTACATGATAAATAACTGTATAGAAAAATTATAGTGAGGAGTTCTCACCTTGGGGTTCCACTCAGATTCGCTGCTATGATTCTAACGCAATCTATTTCAATGCAATTTATATTAAAAATCACGTTTTTAATATATCGCTACATGTACAAAAATTGTATTTTTGTTTCGCTACTTCTATAATAAAAATCATATTTTATTATACTAAGTATATAAAAATCATATTTTTATTCTGCTTTTATATATATATATATATATATTATTTCTTTGTATGTATAAAAATCATTCATTCAATCATAGAAAAATCACTTCTTTTTATTGATAAAAATCAATCCTCAAATCACTAAAAATCGAATCTTTATCACTCTAAAAATCAAGTCTTTATCATTCTAAAAATCGAATTTTTATCACTTTAAAAATCGAGTCATTAACACTTTAAAAGTCTAACCTTCTTTAAAGTAAAAATCATATCTTTATCTACATAAAAATCAAATCTTCCTTAGCATGAAGACCATATTTTTATACGCTTAAAAATTATATCTTTTTCAAATTAAAAATCAAGTCTTTTTATTTTCAAAAACCTTATCTTTCTATAAAAATTGAATCTTTCTTAACTATAAAAATTAAACCTTTCTTAACTACAAAAATTAAACCTTTACATTCTAGAAAATCAAACTAAAAATCACAACTTTTATCATGAAGAAAAATCTGAAAATTAACAATTATAAAAATCTGAAAATTATAAAATCAATGGAAATCAACAAAAATAAAACTTACAGTATTAATTTGGAGCAGGGGATGCGGTCCTTTGGGGTCAGGCAGGGTGGCGCATGCGAGGTGGAGGCCGATGGTGGCCGGCGCGATTCAGGGGGCGTTGGTGGCTGTCGGTGGTGTGGGAGGGGCCCGGCGTGGCTGTTTTAGAGAGGGGAGGGATTTTAGGAGAAGAGAGAAGGAGGGAGTAGCGCGAGGGGAAGGGGGAGCGGCGGTGCGCCATCATCGGCGTCGAGGGTTTGGCATTGCGATTTTCCGCGATGCTTCGATTTTTTTCTTTTCTAATTCCTGTTAAAATGATTTGAACCGGGGAGGGGTTGTAGGAGTTGACTTAGAGGAGAGAGAGGAGGGAAAGGTGAGGGTTTTATAATAATTTATATATATTTAATTTAATTTTATCTCCAAAATGTAATTTTAAATTTTGATCTCAAAACGGGACCCATGCCTATCGTCCATAGCTAATTACCCCCATTCCAAACACAATGGGATATGTTTCGAGAGCCAATTCGATCATTACGATCAGTTTTCGTCAAAATCAAAATGTAAATATATATATTGGATTTGAACGCACATTTCAATTTAACGGGGCCCCATACTAACTTCAAAAATTCCCGAAAAATATTTTCCAGCTTCGTATTGACGATACGGTTCTAATAAAACTAATTTCGTCAAATTCCGAGATCGTTTGAAAAATGGCCATTTTCCAGTCGATTAAAATCAACTGAAACTGGTCAATCGCGTTTTACTTCGCCACGCTCACATATTGCTTTCAAAAATTATGAATTTTGGAATCTAGCAATAATTTGATATCACAGATCCAACAAAAGTGATTTCATCGAAAACCGAAGTCATTTGCAAAATTTCCATTTGTAAGGGCCCAAAATTCCATAGCGACTATTCTGAAATTTCAACTGGGCATAACTTTTTATTCGCGTTATGAAATTTCAATTTTTCGGATTCGTTGGAAAGATATTCTCAAATAGATTCTAATATTTATGGTTTTGCTAAATCCAGTTTATTTTGAATCCAGTACATTCATTTAAAATTTGAAATCGAATTTTCGAACTATCGCGCCATTTTCAATTCCTTGTATAATTAAAAATAAATATTTATATTCTAAAGGCGATTCAAATAAATTTATACATTCTAATTATATTCAAAATAAATCTCTCGTCATTATTATTTAAAATAATTCATTTTAAATATTCAAAATTCATTAAAATTTCCAAAATAAAAATTTTAAATTGGCTCAGAATTTCCGGGTTATTACAGCTGGAATGGTTGATAAGTTCCGAAGTTCGGAATAGAAATCGAATATAGATTATTCGAGAGAGAGTTATTTACTGGAATTTGATTATATCGAATTTAGGGAAGTAGTTATTTTTACTTTCCGTTTTGAATCCAATATAATTATTTATTTACTTATTAATTGAATTAATAAATACAAGTTATATTATTATATACCAGTTATATGGGAACAACAATTATAACGCTACCGTTATAAATCTAAACAGCGATTATAATGCTACTATTATCATAAATGTTTATAAATCCAAACAGCGATTTGAGCGCTGTCGTGATAATATATGTTTTGTTAATCTAAGCAGCGATTATAATGCTGTTGTTATAATAAATGTTTTATAAATCTAAACAGCGATAATAATGCTGTAGTTATAATTAATGTTTGGAAACAACGATTATAACACTGCAGTTATAACTAATGTTTGGAAACAGCAATTATAACGCTACCGTTATAATAAATATTTTTCCGTAAAAGAAGTGGATTCTTAGATTGAATCTAATAGTCGCGTAAGCGATGTTTTTTTTAAGTTGTGAGCTTTGGCTGTTTCAAAGTTGAGAATGTTGTTCAGTGAAGGTCTGAGAGGTAATTATATCCCAACTTGATTGACTTCATAATTAACTAAGAAATGGTTAAGGTTTGGTAGTGAAGATTGGTTACGGATCCGATTAGTAAATGAATAATTAATGAATTCAGTTATAGCAACGATGTTTATTATGTAACATGTGTTTAACTATGTAATGTCCCATATTTTTACAGTGTAATAATTAATTTATTTAATTAATTAAATAATGGTTTAGATATTTATATGGTCCTTTAATTAAATAATATCGAATATTTAATTTATATAAATAATAGAATATTATACTTAATTTCAAAATAGTCGGAAATAGTGAATTGACAACATAGTGTGAACTGGACAATTCAAAATATATATTTCAGTTTAAAATTGAAGTACGATAATGAATATATTTAAATAACGATAGTTTGAATGTATAATTATATTATAAATATAATTGAGCTTGAAATGGCGCTGTAGTTCATAATTTGGCAATTTAAATTTCAATTGAATATACAGGGTCTATTTTAAATCGGATTTCTGTGAAATATGAAACGTTCGGAGTTGGAGAAGTATATTTTTCTAATGGAAGAGAAAAATCGGAATTTCATTGTGTAGACTTTGATTTATGTCCAAATCAAATTTTAGAAAAGTCGCTATGGAATTCCTTGGAAATTTATAAATATATATATTTATATTATAAAAGGATTTCATATATAAATCGAATATGGATATAACTGGGAATTTTGAAATATCAAATTATAAATCCAATTGGAACTGTATGATATTCTATTGTGAATATATATGATAATATTTATTTTTAAATATTAATTTAATTATTTTTAAATATATTTATATATTTAAATGGGTTATTTAGAGCTTTAAAAATAGTCAGTTTTGCAATTGACCTCTGTTTTCGACGGAACAAATTTTGTTGGATCCGTAATATCAAAGTATTGTTAGATTACAATTTTCATGATTTTTAGAGTTAGTGTGTGGTCGTACGGATTTTAAATGTGAAAAATCACGAGTATTTTGACGGTTAAAAACACGCCATGTGAGCAAACGGAATCGGAATTTGACGAAACCAGTTTCGCTGGGTCCGTAATGTCGAACTGTATGTGTATATCCATTTTCATCAGTTTTGGGTATCATACGTGATCATATGAGTTTTTAGAAGACCAATACAAGCAGAAGTTCATTATAAATTAATTAAATATTGAATATAAAAATAATATATTACTTCTATATAATACCCTAACTTATCCCCAAACCTAAATTATTTTCTCAGTGGTTAACGCAAAAACTTGTCGCATGTTCTTCTTACAGTAAAATACTGTAATCTTCTTAAAATCCATGTCAAATCCTAGAAAAAATGTATAAATCACTCATCTCATATATTTAGACTCTTTGAGAGTTCCTTATCATTTCGATATGAACATCATTGGGTTCGAAAGCATTTATTTTTGCAACACTTTCTACAGCGTGAGGCTTTTTGAAGTAGGGCTCGAGAGTTTGGGAATTTGAAGCGTTGATTCAAATTTTCGAGTTGGATTGTTGATCAGTGAGGCATGAGACACCTTGCGTGTATTTTTGGTGAAGATCTGAGCATGAGGATGTCGCACGTTTCCAGGAGGCAACAGGCTAAAGTCGACCGACGCATTATAAGGGAGAAGATCGACTTGAATATCAAGTGTATGCGTAGGAAGAGAACGTTAAGAGGAAGAGATTGGAGGTTTTAGTTTGGATTTTACTGAGAGGAGAGGGAGTGCGAGCTTTGAGATGTTGCGGAAATGGGTTCAAAGGTGTATGGAAGTGGAGGGATTTCTTGGTTAGGGAAGAAGACATACATGACGAGGAGGAAAGGGGTGTTAAAAGTATTCAATTTAATGGAAAAAAACAAGATAGTGAAGGAATTGCAGATGGAAAATGTTCGGGTTACTCAATTCTAAGGACTTGTTGTTTTGGTAAAGATGAGGAGTGAAATACAGATGGTGGAAGAAGGATAGGAAATGGAGCGGGGTTAGTTTGGACGAGCTGAAATGGAATTTACGTAGGCCAAGAAAATATAAAGGTAAAGGCCCGTATAAAAATAAATATATATAGCTTAATTTAAATTCGAACAATGTATACAAACTTGTATAAAATATAACTCTTCCATACGTAATCAGAATTCAGCGAAACAAGATCCGTTGGGATCGTATGGACAGACACTGCAACATGGAATCGACTGGAAGTAATTCGGAGCTTGTTACAATTTATAGCAAAATAAATTGTTCGTCTGAATCAAGCGATGGTTATCGTTATTAACGACGATCGTTCAATGTGAGTAAATCTCAAACTCTGATCAATTTATATTTTTATAAATATAATCTAGTAATGATAAATGATTATTGATTGCTATGTGTTGATTGGTTGGTTGAAATTGTTGATGTATTGATTGAAATTATAGATAACGATATATATATATATATAAATCGTTAATCAAATGTTGATTCTGTTAATCGGAATATTCCATATCAAAATGAAATTGATGTTATTATATTGTTTGACATGTGTGGATGCAGGGAAAAAGGCTGGAGGGACCCAACTGGGTTCCTCAATATGTAATATACTGTTTTGTTTCATATATGGTGATATATGATGTGACATATAATCTGTTGTTGATTATGTGTGTGTGAATGATATCAATCATTGTTATATGGTACGTTAAATACCATAAGGAATACTGGAATGTTAAAAGGTAAATTTTCAGTGTTACATTTGAAAAAGAAATATTTATAAAATCAAAAGATTTTATAAAAAGAAAATATTTATTTAGAAATTAAATGGATTAAAAAGAAATAATTATTTGTTAAATAAATAGAATTGAAAAGGGAACATTTGTCGAACAAATAGAAGAGAAAAGAGATATATATTGGAAAAATAAATATAAAGATAAAAAGGAATATTCATTTAGAAAATAAATACAGAGAATTATAAAAGAAAATAATTGTAAAACATTTATAAATAGATTATAAATGGAAATATTTATTTAGAAAATAAATAGATTTGAAAATGAGATATTTGTAAACCATTTACAACTAGATTTGAAAAGGAGATATTTGTGAACCATTTACAAATAGAATTGAAAAAAAAGAATATTTATTTGTTAAATAAATAGAATTGACAAGGAAATATGTGACGGCCTGGAATTTCGCTCGATCTGAATCAGTCGTTAAACCGACAAAGACCGTTCGAAACCTTGATCGTTTTGAGAACACGAAAATCAGAACACAAACAGAAGAACATTTCATTGCTATTACAACAATTCCATCAGACACAAGAATATACATAGTATAAGTGAATAGATTACATTCGATAAATATCGGAGATTACAATAAATTACATAGCAGCGGAAAATATATAAAACACAACTGAAGGTGATACACGGATACAGAGCTTTCCGGATATCGTTCCAGCTGTAAACCCGGATCCTGTGAATATAAATCTGCAAAACCAAAACTACTAGCTGCCCATGCGGAAAATAGGGGCACCCAGAGTTTAGGTTAAAACAATAAACTCCAGGTCAGTCATGTGACTGGTGTGAGAACTAAAACAGTTGTTTAAAACTTTACTTTAAAAGAGAGTAATTCAAGGGACCACGCTGTATAACATGGAATGGGTTTCCTCCCAAGAATACCAGTGCATATAGAATAAACAACGCAATGCTTTTTCGAAAAATGAAGCTATTATAAGATCCAGGTCCCATCACACAATGCAACGCAAGCCGGAGGATAGGGTTTTCCCTTATAATAGCCAAACATGCTTGGTACGTTTAAAACAAATCATTTGATACTATAATAAGTGTATAGTGTCAAAACATTTCAATCATAAATATCAATCATTGGTGACATGGGTACCATCTATCATGTCACCATACTAGTTCTACAATTAAAACCGCAATACACGTATTGGAAATTGGATTTCCGTCATGAGTCGAGGCAAGGGGCAAGCTCCTCTCCTCTTCGAGACACTCTAGCAAATGCCTCGGGACTACACACTCTGGGCAACCCCGGATTCGGCTGGGCCGGTCCTCTTTTACATTTGAGGGTTAGTTATTCCTGAATACACGTTTCCCGGTCCTTACAGACCTATAATCGAGGCGCCTCATTCCAACAACCACAAAGGTGAAAAGTATATAAATGTCAGGGCTGGTAAGTCACTGACACCACCAAAGCTAGAAAGAAACTTCGTGCTCTCCCAGCGGTCCGTATCCCGTTTTTAACTCAAAACGAGGTGTGAGGCTCGCGAATCCACGCTATACACAAAGCTGCCACGTAGGCCGTGCTTTGATCATCAACCACAAGACTTTACTTTTCAACAGAAGCCTTGATCCATGCAACTCAGCGTGCCACACAGGCAATTCATGCCATGCGATTGATATCTATCGATATATAACCTCTAAGCTCGTACGTCTCAGAGAAGGGCGTTAAGCAAGAGAATAAATTCTCCGCCGCCAAACAGATATATATTTAACAGAAATCAATCAACACATAATAAAATCAAATGTCAGACACACAATCCATTTACAAGTTCGTTCTGGGTCTGAACGAAACCAGAGGCACTTTCCTCGCATATTCATCCGTCTCCAAGTACGTCTGGACGACCACTAACTGATTCCCTAATCTTGGGTGTACAGCCCAATCAAGATCATTAGTAATCACCCAAACGATGTGAAGACTTCCGGTCTTCAACCACCGTCTTCATCTTCGACATATCGTCGAATCGGTTATTCAGAATGGGTATAAACCCGGCCTTTCCGAACAACCCGCGTATATTAAAACGAATGTTACACAAACACAACATACGCCTCATTCCAATTCATTAGTCACTAACCGTAAATCAACAAGAGAATAATTTCCCAAATATTAACCCCGAAGGCCGAAAAGAACATCAGATCAATACCCAGGAAACCATTCATCTTAGCTAACTTACAGTTAGTTTCTAAATTTCAATTCTTAGGGAAAGGTTCCCATTAATTTTATCCAAGATAAATTCTTTAAAATTTATCCTTTAATCTTCCATTGGATGTCGTATCAAACCAAATTATGGTTTTTTCAAACTAGTCGAGATTAGTGAACCACACCGAAGTAATTATTTATTTTATTTCCCAATCCCAACCTATTCATCCCATGAAGCAAAACTGGTAACACTCCACATCTAAAACCACAGTGTTATCGGTAAAATTAATTACCATTTCACGTTCAAATCTAATTAAAGATTTAACTATCGCTCTGGAGCAAAACTGGTGATACTCAATTCTCGCTCATTAGCCAAATTATCAATTCACGTTTCAATCTAATTGCAGATTCATTAAAACTCCTTTTACTGGGTTACAGAACAAATGTCTTTTAAAACACAATTCACGATAAACCCAAATCACATTCTATTTAAAACTCGTTTCAAATCCAATTTATTTATTTAAAAATAGACGAGTTTAATTTTAGTTCAAAACTAGTTCATTTCGATAAAAATCTATTTTTACCTTTTCGGATATGGAGTTTTTCATCCCAGTTTTCCCCAAATCATTTCTTATGATTTTACACAAATTTTTTTTTTTTTAATAATTTTATCAAGGCCCGTACAGTCGATTTCCATCAATGGCCATCGAACTGCACTTACAACAACCTTTTTCAAATTTGATTTAGACGTATATCCAAATCCAACCGTTAGATTTCAAATTTCCAATATTCGTTAGAAAGCTCTTTTCGATACGAACCCAACGGTTCCGGTTTTAGGAGAATCCGACGGTCGGATCTCCCGTAATGTCCGTTTGAAATAAATGGTCGAAATTCATGGACTGCCGTGGCGCGGCGCATTCTATTCAGGTCATTATATTATATATATAATATATATTTCATCGATTTCTATTTAAAACGAATTTTATAAATAGTTTTGAATTCGTTTCAAAAACAATTTCAACTTCCATTTCAATTCAAATCAAAATTGAATTCTTCCTTATAAATTTATTTTAAAATTCATTTCAATTCAATTCAAATTCATTGCGTATTCAATTCATTTCAAATTCGTTTTATATTCAATTCATTTCGAATTCGTTTTATATTCAATTCATTTCAAATTCGTTTTATATTCAATTCATTTCGAATTCGTTTTCTATTCAATTCATTTCGAATTAGTTTTCTATTCAATTCATTTCGAATTCGTTTTATATTCAATTCATTTCGAATTCGTTTTCAGTTCAATTCAAATTCAAATTTGTTTTTCTATTCAACTCAAATCAAATTCGTTTTATATTCAATTCATTTCGAATTCGTTTTTCTATTCAATTCAAATCAAATTTATTTTATATTCAAAAACAAATATAATCTATATAAATAACGTTCACGTCAAAATAGCGCATCACTAATCAACACGGCTTTATATTCAACAAATGGATCTATATTTCTTTCAATACACGACTCTATATCTTCGTCAACACACGACTAATCTCAGCGAATGAGTACTGTCCACGTGTGACTATTTTTGTTATTTAATATATTTTATGAAAATTAAGGTATCTATCGTTTGATATTAAATCAGACTCCAACCGTAAATTAGTAAGAGAACGAATCCCTGAATATTAACCCCGAAGGCCGAAACCAACATCAGGTCAATATCCAGGAGACCACTCATCTTATCTATTTTCCAGTTAGTTTCTAATTTCAAATATGATAAAGATGTAAATTTTATTTTTAAAATATTTCGTTCAACACATGACTAATCTCAACGGATGAGTACTGTCAACACGTGAACCTTTATTTTATAATATTCTTTATTTTCTAAATTGGAATTAGGCCCAATCAATTACCATATAGCGTTAACTATATGGATTCCATACAACCCATGTATACAGTAGCAACGATAAATAATCAACCATCATCCAAAGTGCACTACACTGTATAAGCATCAAATATAGATATCTAACGCTTATAATAGCTTGTTGATCCATCGATCGACATATTTAATCAATCAGGATGAGTGAACTTCAAATTTCATCCCAACACCCGTGTGGGATTTCAAACAATCAAACACAGATTTCATTTGTGCAGTTGGGCGATGTGTAAAATTTATCGTCCCAATCAATGTTAGTCAAATCAGTGTACATAAACAAACCGTCCGGTTTGTAAATGAATATTTATTTATTCACATTCACTATATTCATATTAACGTTAAAAATTATATTTTTAACGATAAAACATTTTATTTCAACATATGAATTTATATTCGGTTCATTCTTTAAATAAAATGATATTTTTATTTTTCTAACTTATTTTAGAAAATTTCGGCGGCGTAACGGCACGATACTAGAAACGGGACAAGGCCTAGCCTTATCCCCGGTATAGTGAAGGCCCACGCCATTCACACATCAATCAAATCAATTTCATTTCCCCAAACCATTCAATTCAAACCAAATAAACTAACCAACTACACAACCAAACAATTAAACAAACAAGCCATCCATGGTCTGTGGATGACGGGTGTCGGGTGCTACTAAACACCGTCTGCATCCTAGTATATATATATATATATATTAACTAGAAAAAGAGAATTTGAGTGAGAAGTTTTCACCAATAGCTATCCTAACTCCACGGCACTTCATTTATAGAAATCTTCGTCGTTCTCGCCTTTTTGTCAACTTCGTTGCGCGTAGCCACTACATACATAAAAATCGAATTTTTACTTCGCTATTCAATATATAAAAATTGAATTTTTACTTCGCTATTCAATATATAAAAATCGAATTTTAACTTCACTATTCAATATATAAAAATCAAATTTTTACTTCGCTATTCAATATATAAAAATCGAATTTTTACTTCGCTATTCAATATATAAAAATCGAATTTTTACTTCTCTATTCAATATATAAAAATCGAATTTTTACTTCGCTATTCAATATATAAAAATTCTATTTTTATAATCACGCTATATGGATAAAATTTCTATTTTCACACGGCTACTATATAGATAAAAATTCTATTTTTACAACGGTGCTATATAGATAAAAAATTCTATTTTTACAACGGTGCTATATAGATAAAAATTCTATTTTTACAACGGTGCTATATAGATAAAAATTCTATTTTTATCCCACTATTCTTCATATAAAGATTTCGCCTTTTCAAATATAAAGATTTCGCCTTTTCAATTATGAAGATTTCGCCTTTTCAATTTTCAAAAATCTAATCTTTTTGTTCTATAAAAATCCCACCTTTATACCATAAAAATGTCACCTTTCTTATGATAGAAATTATAAACTTTAACCTTATATAATATACAAAGATCCGATTTCTCTTTAATCAATTAAAACTGAAAATAAAAATCAAAACTTTAAACTAAATAAAAATCAAAACTTCGGTAAATAAAAATTAGTTTTAAAATCTCTGTTTTTTTCAGTTTTAAAATCAAATAAAAAGGATTATAAAACTCACCTCGGTCTGCATTTTCTGCGGGGGGGGGGGGGGGGGGGGGAAAGTGGTTCGCTGGTCTGCATAGAGGGAAGGGGGTAGGGCGCTGGGCGGTCGGTGGAGAGGCTGAGGCGTGGAGGGGAGAGCAGGCGGTGGTGGGTTGTGGCGTGGAGGGGGTCCGCGGTGGCTTCTCGCGATGGTGGTTTTGTGCATCGTAGAAGGAAGAAAGAGGGAGAGGTGGGGCATCGGAGGCGAGAGGGGCGAAGGCGGAGGCTGGCGATGGTGGACAAGGGCGGTGGGGCGACGGTGGAGGGCGCCAGTTGAGTTAGGACACGATTTGTTTTTTTCTTTTATTTTCTTTTCTGATTGATGAATCGGGGGGGGGGGGGGGCGCAAGGTATAGGAGAGGGTGAGGAGAGAGAAGAGTTTTTTATTATTTTATTTTATTTTTTATTTCTTTTCCAAAAAGTTGACTTTTACATACGACCTCGAAACGAGGCCCACCGCCTGTCGTCCATAGCGTTTTACCCCCATTTTGAACACAATGGGATATGTATCATAAGCTGATTCGATTGTTTTGATCAGTTTTTGTCAAAATCAACGTATAACTCTATATATTGAATTTGAACGCGCATTTCAATTTACTGGGGTCACATACTAACTCGAAAAATTCCATAAAAATATTTTCTAGCTTCGTATTAACGATACGGTCCTAACAAAACTAGTTTCGTTGAATTCTGAGACCGTTAGAAACATGGCCAATTTCCAGTCGATTAAAATCAACTGAAACTGGTCAAACGCGTTTTCCTTTGCCACGCTTACATATTGATTCGAAAAATTATGAAATTTGGAATCTAGCAATAATTTGACACTGCGGATCCAACAAAAGTAGTTTCGTCGAAATCCGAGGTCGTTCGCAAAATTCCCATTTTTAAGGGCCTGAATTCCATATCGACTATTCAGAATTATCAACTGACATATCTTTTGACTCCCGCTATGAAATTTGGATTTTTCGGATTCGTTGGAAAGATATCATCAATTAGATCCTATTATTTTTGGTTTCACTAAAATCCGGTTTATTTTGCACCCGGTACATTCAATTGAAGTTTGAAATCGAATTATCGAACTACCGTGCCGTTTTCAATTCTATTTATAATTATATATAAATATTTATATTCTAACGACGACGCGTATAAATATATACGTTCGAATTATATTCAAAATAAATTTCTCGTATATATTAATTAAAATAATCTATTTTAAATATTAAAAATTCGCTAAAATTACCAAAATAAAAATTTTAAACTAGCCCTGATTTTCCGGGTTATTACAAAATATTTGTTTGTTAAATAAATAAAATTATAAAAGAAATATTTATTTGGAAAATAAATAGGATTATATAAGGGAATAAACGTGATATAAAATAGTTATGAGAAGATTGTTTAAAGTGGATATCAGTTAGAGTAATTGAATTGGAGTTAATCGATTAGAGTTAATCGAATAAGAGTTAGTCAAATAGAGTTAATTGAATTGGAGTTAATCGATTAGAGTTAATCGAATTTGAGTAATTGAATTAGAGTTAATCGTATTAGAGTTAATCGATTAGAGTTATTCGATTAGAGTAATTGAATAAGAGTTAATCATAATAAAGTTAATCGAATTAGAGTTAATCGAATATTAGTTATTCGAGTAGAACTAATTGAAAGGAGTTGATCGAATATAGTTTATTTGAAGAAAAGAGTTATTAATTATAGTTATTCAAAGAAAGATTTTTGAATATTGGTTATTCGAAAAGGAGTTATGGAATATTAGTTATTCGAAGTGAGTTAATCGATTATTAGTTACTCGAAAGGAGTGAATCGAATATAGTTTATTCGAAAAGAGGTTATCTAATATTAGTTATTCGAAAAGAGTGAATCGAATATAGTTTATTCGGAAGAATATATCGAATATTAGTTATTCAAAAGGAGCTGTCGAACTTTAGTTATTCGAAAGGAGCTATCAAATATTAGCTATTTGAAAGGAGTTATCGAATATTAGTTATTTGAAAGGATTTATCAAATATTAGCTATTCCAAAGGAGTTATCGAATATTAGTTATTCAAAAGGAGTTATCGAATATAGTTTATTCGAATAGAGTTAAAGGAGTATATCGAATATAGTTTATTCGAAAGGAGTTATCGAATATTAGTTATTCGAAAGGAGTTAATCGAATATAGTTTATTCAAAAGGAGTTAATTGATGGGAGTTAATTGATAGTAGTTAATTGATTAGTGTTAATCCAATAGAGTTAATCGATTAGGGGTCATCATATAGAGTTAATCCAATAGATTTAATCAAATGGAGTTAATAGAATAGAGTTAATCAAACAGAGCTAATCGAATAGAGTTAGTCGATTAGAGTAATTGAATTAGAGTTAATCAATTAGAGTTATCGAATAGAGCTTTATTCGAAAGAGAGATACATAAGGAAGTTTTTTAAAGGTTTAAAGGGTGAACCTTGTCTGTTTCAAAGTTAGAAATGTTGTTCAGTTAAGGTCTGAGAGGTAGTTATACCCCAACTTGATTGACTTCGTTTTAACTAAGTAATGGTTAAGGTTCGATAGTAAAGTTTGGTTAAGTGAATTTAGTTGATAAAGATGATGGTTTGAGTTGGCATAGCGAGCGATGTTTTATTTAAACATCTGTTTAAATCCAATGAATGAGTTTTGGAAACATTTTCCAAATATAATCAGAGATATTTTCTAATCATAGAAAATGAAATGTTTGATGATAAAGAATACTAGAATGACAATGATACGTGAAGAGAGATAGAAATGTTTTCTAATGATTAATAACGTATATTTTCTAGATTTAGAAAATAAGAATTTATGGAGATATGGAAACAGGTAACTAAATAAATTAATGATAAATTAATTTAAAAAGGAGAAAAGGTTGATTGATGATTGATCGATAGAGTTTCCATCTGGAAATAATATCGTTGTTTGTACACTTGTTTTCCTTTGATAGTTAACTCACAGACTATCGAAGTTTTTGACCATTTTTCCGTTATCAATACGGAGAGACCGAGATCAGATTCATTATCTGAAAACCACTCTGTATGGGCGGTAGCTTCGCAATCAAATATGACGAAGCTAATTAAAGACGGGGTTATGCAAGGGCTGTTCTGTTTACAGAATAATGCCTTCGGTTTGTCCAGTCCCAGGACGACCCGTATGCAAGAATGTCTGATGGAGTATATTTAATGGATCGCGTAAGTTGATCTCTTCAAACGTATTTATGTTTGGTGGCGGAGGAATTCTGTAACGACCCAGAAAATCTGAACGAATTTAAATTTTTTAAATTGGCTGAAATAATGGATTTTAAATATTTTAAATAAATATTTTAAATAATAGCGATGAAGGGTGGGTTTGAATCGACAATTGAAAACGAATATAATTAATTCTAATTAGAAATAAGGCCTAAAAAGGCGCTGCAGTTTCAAAAATTGAATTCAAACTTTGTGAGACTGTACCGGGTGCAAAACAAAACGGATTTTAGTGAAACCAAAAATATTTAAATCTGTTAGTGAATACCTTTCTAACGAATCTGAAAAATCGAATTTTCATAGCGGAAAGCAAAGGTTATGGCCGAATGAATTTTCATAAAGGTCGCTATGGAATTTATATAACCCGTGAAATTGGCCATTTTCCATACGACCTCGGAATTCGACGAAACCACTTTTGTTGGATCCGGGATGTGAAGTTATTGCTAGGTTTCAAATTTCATAATTTTTGAAGCTAGTATGTGAGCATGGCAAAGGAAAACGTGTTTTGATCAATTACAGTTAAATTGGATCGACCAGAAATGGGCCTTTTTGCAAACGGTCTCAGAATTTGACGAAACTATTTTTGTTGGGACCGTATCGTCATAACATAGCTAGATTTATTTTTCTAGAATTTTTTGAATCAGTTTGTGGCCCTGGCAAATTGAAATGTACGTTCAAATCAAATATTTAATGTTTTACATTTTAATTTGAATGGTAACTGGCTGTAACAGTTGAATGGGCCTTCGAAACATATCCCATTGTGTTCGGAATGGGGGTGAAACACTAGGGGCGACAGTCGTTGGGTTTGATTTCGAGTCCGTTTAAGAAAACCCCAATTTTTGAATAAATATTTATCGACCAATCACGAAATTCCATTCATTAATTAAAAAAAACGAACCCCCCCCCCCCCACCCCCGTAACAGCTGCGATCGACGGCGAGAATCCTCCCAATCTTTCTGACCAGATTGTCGCCGCCTCGCTGCCCGATAGGTCGCGCCACCGCCTGGATTCGAGAGCCCCTCCCCTCCTCTTCAAATCCGACCAACCCCCACCCTCTTCCCCTTCGCCAGCGTCGAGAACGACGCCTCCAAAGTCGTCGACTTCCAGTCGACGCTGAGATCGCCAGAGGCGATCGGACCTGAAGCCCCGACCATCGCCAGGAGCGCCACACCCACCTCTTCCATGTCGCACCCTCTGATCTTCACCACGATTCATGGATTCAACAAAAATCGAAGACCTAGTTTCGAAGAAAAAAACAGGTATACGGCTAATCTATTTTAAACTGATTTCAACAGTTTTAAAGTGTTGCAAACTTCCAAAAATCATATCTTTTTCGTTTGTTAACGAAATTCGATGAAATAGGAAACATCGTGATCGTGAGGACGTCTTCTACATTTTAGAAGAGACCGCATATTTTTCTGAGCCTTCTGCTATTTTTGGTGGAGTGGAACCCAATGTGAGATTTCTAATTTATAAATAATATGGAAAAACGACGATGTATAAATTACATAGTCGATGTATGAGTTATATAAGCGTTGTACACCTCATGTATAAGCGTTGTATAAGTTGTACGTTCGATGTATAAGTTATATATGCGTTGTAAAAATTATATATGTGTTGAAATAGAAGTGAATTACTATATATATATATATATATATATATATATATATACGCCCCTCGTCCACAAACCATGGACGATATTTATTGATTGTGTTTGGTGTGAAAATTGATTGATAGCGAATGGTTGTTTGGGATTGTTTGTGGTTGATATTGATTGATTGTGGTTGAAAAATACCCATTTGTGGTTGAGAAATATTTGGTTGAAACCATATAGGATTAGTTTGTGAAAATGAAATAAATATATACATGCGGCCTGCGTTCGAACTAGCTGCATGATCCCCATTGTCAAAAACCGCGAGGTTTTAAGGTAGAGCGAGGAGCCGTACTAGGGACGGTCCCGGTTTTAACTACCCTGCCGTTATGCTGCCGAAATTTTGAATAATATCCATGTGTTTGAATTATTTTCATTTGCTGAAACTATATTTATTCGTTGAACAGAAAACCTTCATGTGTTGAATCGATATTCGTTCGTTGATTAGAAATTCATATGTTGAATGGTATTCGTGTTTTAAATATAAAAATCACATTTTTATCTATATATAGAAACAATAGAAAACCTTCATGTGTTGAATCGATATTCATTCGTTGAATAGAAATTCATGTGTTGGATGGTATTCATATTTTGAAATAAATTGTTTTACAATAAAAATCCTATTTTTATCACCTATATAAACTATATAAAATAATAGTGTTTTGAAATGAATTGTTTAACAATAAAAATCACATTTTTATTATATACACGAATTGTTGAAATGTGAAGTGTTAAAAATAGCCACTCGTTCAAATAAATATATATGAGTTGAAATATTCATTAATTAGCTAATGATATGATTTTTGCCTATACATGCAACATTAGAATGAATGGTGTTTTTAAACCAAATGGAATCAAATATGAAGTTGAATGGAAAATGAGAAGTGATAAGAACTATAAATATGTACATGCATATTTATTGAACATGTTATAGCGAAGGGGCTAAAGAAGAGGAATAAAATTTTGTGCCCGACAAATAGGTACACATTTACTGTTTTGTTTGGGTGATGATTTTATGAGCCTGTTGGCTAGCCGCTTGGCTTTTTCCTTTTCTTTTTGACATGAGACGCCCGTGTGGCTATTTGGGAATTTTCCCAGCCCCTCCTGTACAATGGACGTTATGGCGAATTTTTCCGAAATTTAATGGCGTTAGTGAAATATTTGAAGTGAAAACGATATAGGAATTTTTGAATGAACTATATTTATATAAATATACGAATATAAATAAAATTAAAACGAAACGTAGCCATGCAGTTCGCATTTTGAAACCGTGATTTCAAACGATTATACCGGGAGATCCGATCATCTGATTTTCCTGAAATCGCAACCGTTGGATTCGCTTTGGAAAAATCTTTCCAACGGCACCAACTTTGTAAAAATCAAATGGTTGGATTGTCTGGAATGTTTAATTCATATCTGAAGAAAAACAGCGCCAGAAATGATTATATTTATATATATATATAAATATAATTATATTTAATCGAATAACGACGCTGCAGTTCATATTTTGAAACCCTAACTTCAAACGATTGTACCAGGAGATCCGGCCATCGGATTTTCCCGAAACTGGAACTGTTGGATTCGTTTTGAAAAGACCTTTCTAAAGATGTAAATTTTGTGAAGATCCAACGGTTATATTTTCAGATATGTGTAAATCAAATCTGAAGAAAAACAGCGCCACGGCCTCGTTATGGCCCGAAGCGTCATTTTGAATAAATTGGCTATTTTAAAATAAATAAAAATAGCAATCGTTATAAAATACTATAAACAATATGGAATGGAAATAAACTGAATTTGCTCGATTTATGTGGTATTTGATGGTTGAATGCATTTGGTGTGAAAATTACATTAAAGAACAAAATTGGTGTTGTCGAATGATTTAACCACTGAAATGAATTGATTTGAAATTCTAAATATAAGTGAATTATTTAAAAAGGCCGAGTTAATTCTCATTTCAAATAATTGACCGACGATTGAAAGTCGAAGATGAAGACGGTGGTCGAAGACTGGAGATCTTCACCACGTCTGGATGGTAACCGAGGTGCTGATTGGGAGGCATCCCGAAATATGGATAATGAGTGGTGATCGTCCAGACATATGTGGTGATCGATGGGTTTGCGAGGTATTTAGTGCCTCCGGTTTCGTTCTGACCCAGAACGGACTTGTAAATGGACTGTGTGTCTAACATTGGATTTTATTCTGCGTTGATTGATCTCTATTAAATATACATCTTTTTGGCGGCGGAGAATTTATTCTTTTGCTTAACGCCCTTCTCTGAAACGCACGAGCTCAGAGGTTGTATATCGATGGACATCAGTCGCATGGCATGAATTGCCTATGTGGCATGTTAAGATGCAGTGAACAGGGCTTCTGTTGAAAAGCAAAGTCTTGTGGTGATGATCAAAGCACCGCCTATGTGGCGCAGCTTTGTGTATAACGTGAAATCGCGAACCTCACACCCCGGTATGAACCAGAAATGGGAGAAGGACCTCAGGGAGGGCATGCGTTTCTTTCTAGCTAGGGTGGTGTCAGTGACCTACCAGCCCTAACATTTATATACTTTTCACCTGTGTGGTTGTTGTTATTGCAAGGCGCCTCGGTTTGATCGGACGATCCGGGTCCGATGGAGTCATTCTTTGGCTCATTTACGCCCCAAAGGGCGGGAAAAGGTATTGTTCAGGCATAATAATCCACATCGGTGGACCGGCCCTGTCGCTCCAAGGCTTGCCTGCGCGCTTGCCTGAGACATGGGCTAGATTGTCTCGAATTCGGTAAGGACTATCTTTTGCCTTGGTTCAGGACGGAAATCCAATTTCCAAATACGTGACTGTGTGGTTTTGATTGTATATATATATGGCGACATGATATATGGTACCCATGCCGCCTATGATTGATAGTTATGATTTGAAATTGTTTTTGAAACATATAAACACTAGCAATAATATCAAGTGCCTTTGTTTTATTCGTATCAAGCATATTTTGGCCATTATAAGGTAAAACTCTATCCTTCGGTTTGCGTTGCATTGTGTGATGGGAACTGAGTCTTATAACGGCTTCATTTTTATAAAAAGCATAGCGATGTTTAAAAGAAATATTTGTTTTAAAGCACTGGCAATCCAATGGAGTAAACCCGTTCCACGAAAGTGGCGTGGTCCTGTGATTAGCCATATTATATATGTGTTGAATAGATTTCTCCTACCAGTCCCATGACCGACTCGTAGTTTGGTTCACTTTCCAACTCGGGTGCCCCTTTTTCTACACGGGTAGCCTTGTATTCAGGTTTAGCTGGCTTTCTCTGGATAGCTGGAGCTGAAGATGGATTCTATCATTTATCTATTTTTATGCTGTTCAGCTCCTATTATACATATTTTGTTTGTTTTCCGCAGTAGACATTTATGTGTAGCTGAACTGTAATTGTACTAAGTAAGATCCTGTATACTGTGTAACTCTGATGATTACATTTATCCAATATATTCTATTGTTCATTATCTGGTGTATTTATTTAATTTTGTTCTGCTATTATCTGTTTCTGTGTTATATTCCAAAGATAACCCTTGTCTCCGTCTGTACGGGATTTGGGGTCGTCAGAACGTGGTATCAGAGCTTTGGTTAAGCTTAGTGCTAGAATATAACATTTGAACGAACTCGTCAGAAATAGAACCAGTAGTGTTCTAGGACGGGTAGCTCATTTCACATAGGATCAGTAATATCCTAGTATGAGTAAAGCAGAATGGAATACACCCCAGTAGACACATTTACATTGAAGTATTTGTCTCTATATTTTGAAATACCTTTTCTGTGACCTGACACTTGATCTGCCATTTGCAGAAGTACTAGAAAAATGAGTGTCAGAGACAGAAGAAATGCAGAACCCGATCTAGAGGTTCTATTGAAGAGATATCGAAATCTGAACGGAGCACAGTTCACGGGCAATGAATCTATAATTCAGACTCAAGCTTGGATGAGTTCCGTCGAAAGAATTTTTGAGCGTATCCAGCTAAGGGATGACCAGAAAAGGTTAGTAGCATCTTGGGCACTCAAAGAAGAAGCTTTAATCTGGTGGGAAACAATCATCAAAGATAATTCGGAAGGTGATATCACCTGGGACAGATTCAAAGTGATTTTCCTGGAAAGATTTACTCCTCCCGAAGCGATGGAGCGATTATGTGATGAATTTTCTTATCTAATACAAGGTGATATGACCATCCCGAATATCATAAGAAATTCAACGAACTTGCTCACTTTGCTCCTCATCTGATTCAAGATCCAAGGAGGAAGAATCCGAGATTTATCCATGGCCTGCGAAGGAGATATCAGAATAGTGTGATGAGGAATGTGAAGCTTCCTTTTTCAGAAATGATATACATGGCTTATCAGTATGAAGATCTCCATAAGCAAGGAATGTTACGTGACGAAGAAGAAGTCAGTTCTAGTGACAAAGCAGAGTCGGAAACTAATATTCCTGAAGCCAGTATGAGGTATGAGGTCAGTAAGAAGCCCAGTGCCAAGAGAAAAAGGGCTGAATCGGGGAAAGAACCAGCAACGACTGCCATATGCAACAACTGCCATAAGCCAGGGTATTTCCAGGGGAATTGCAAACCCTCGAAAAAGAGAAGGAGGAATGAATCTAAATCCAAGAACAAGTCTCCTGTGACTCAAGAGTGCAATCTTTGTCATCAGTCCGGTCATATAAAGCGAGATTGCTGGTTGTTAAAATGGGCCAAAGAGGCTCAGGTAAATGAAATAGCAGAAACTTCGGGGCTCGCAGATGTTCTGGAAAGGCCCGATGTGTTAGAAGGCACGCTTAATGTCAAAAACATTCCAGTCAAAGTACTGTTTGACATAGGCGCGTCACGAAACTTCATTGCCAAAGATGCAGCTAAGAAATTGGACTTGAATTTGAAAAATCTGAAGGAACCAATGACTGTCCAGAATCCGGTTGGGGGTTCCATCGGTCTCAGTTGGGTTTGTGCAGTACCTGTCTCTTTCTCCTGCTATAAATTCCCTACTATCTCCATCGTCATGAATTTTAAGGAGTTTGATCTTATATTGGGGTTGGATTGGCTAACCAAATATGAAGCTGAGGTTAGATGCGCCGAGAGAGTGGTTAAAGCAAAGGCCCAATCGGGGAATTATATAACCATACCATGTGAAGGCCCGACTTCAAATAGAAAGGACTTCTGGGCAGCTTTGAATGTTTCTCCATCCCAAATAGAGATTGTCCTTGAAATCACAGAGAATATTGCCGACCTAGTGAAAGATATTCCTGTCGTTAAAAACAATGCGGATGTGTTCGAAGAAGTTGTTCGCTTACCTCCACAGAGAGAAATTGATTTCAAAATTGCTTTAATTCCCAATGCAAGGCCGGTAGTTCACGCTATTCGAAGAATGTCCATTAAAGAGAAGGAGGAATTAGACAATCAAACACGACAGCTTGTATGGAAAGGTTTGATCAGGCCTAGTTTCTCTGATTGGGGTGCAGCAGTGGTATTTGTCCCAAAATCTGACGGTACTCTACGGCTATGCGTGGGCTATCGTGATCTGAAAAAGCAGACAATAAAGAAAAAGTATCCATTGCCGTGGATTGATGATTTGTTGGATCAATTAAATGGAGCACAAGTATTCTCAAGAGTGGACCTAGGTACAGGTTTCCATCAACTTCGAATTGCCGAAGAGTGTGTTCCAATGACAGCATTCAGAGGCCCCGACTTATTCTACGAGTGGTTAGTGATGCCATTCGGCTTATGTAATGCTCCAGCTTACTTTGTTGATCTGATGAACAGAGTATTCAGAGGAGTTTTGAATAAATTTGTTCTGGTTTTCATTGACGATATTCTGATCTTCTCTAAATCGAAGGCCGAACATGAAAAGCATCTGGAACAGGTTCTAGAAATCCTCAGAAGTAATGTATTGAAAGCAAAATTTTCCAAACGTATCTTCTGACAAGATGAAGTGAAATTTCTAGGCCACGTCGTATCGAAAGAAGGAATTGCTATGGATGCAAGCAAAATCACAGCTATTTAGAATTGGAAACAGCCCAGTACCCCCACTGAAGTCCGCAGTTTTCTCGGATTGGCTAGCTATTACCGGAAGTTCATTAGAAACTTTTCGAAGATATTTGGTCATTTAACGAAGCTTACAAAGAAGCACTCTAAATTCAAATGGACTCCAAAAAGTGAGGAGGCTTTTGAAGAGCTAAAGTTAAGACTAACGACTGCTCCAGTGTTAACCATCATTGATGGCAATCAAGATTTAAAAGTCCGGACTGATGCTTCTAGAGAAGGCCTTGGCGCAGTATTAATGCAGAGGGGCCAAGTGATTGCTTATGCTAGCCGTCAGCTGAAGCCGCACGAGAAAAACTACGTCACTCATGATCTTGAGTTATTGGCTATAGTATTCGCCTTGAAAATCTGGAGACACTATCTTCTGGGTGAGAGATTTGAACTGTTTACAGATCACCAATCGTTAAAGTATCTGTTCACTCAGAAAGACCTGAATTTGAGGCAGCAACGTTGGCTAGAGTTCCTTGCAGCATACGACTTTGAGATTATATACACTCCAGGGAAAGCAAATGTCGTGGCCGATGCCTTAAGCCAAAAGAATGAGATGATCGCCAGCTTTATTATCACGACTTCATTGATAGATAAAATATCTGCTCTTCAAAAGGATGATCACTCCATTCAGAAGATCAGAGAGATAATTCAACAAGGCGAACACTCTAGTTTTCAAGTTGATAATGAGGGGATTCTAAGGCTGAAGGGTCGAATATGTGTTCCTAACATTGCTGAGCTCCGAAAGGAAGTTCTGCATGAATGCCACAAGTCAAAACTTAGTATCCATCCAGGAGTAAGAAAAATGTATAATGACATCAAACGCACTTTCTGGTGGAGGTCGATGAAGAGGGACATTTCTTTATTTGTTAGCCGATGCCTTACTTGCCAGCTAGTCAAGAGCGACCAACAGAAACTGGCTGGATTATTACAACCGCTAGAAGTTCCAGGCTGGAAGTGGGAGCATATTTCCATGGATTTCATTGATGGTCTGCCCAGAACCAGAAAAGGGAATGACAGTATTTGGGTGATCGTAGATCGCTTCACGAAGACCGCCCATTTCATACCTGTCAGATCAAACAGAATTGCTCAGAGTCTGGCGCAGATATACTTCAGGGAAATAGTTAGACTACATGGAGTGCCGCTCAGTATAGTCAGTGATAGAGATACAATATTCACTAGCAAATTCTGGGAAGCATTTCAAGTCGAGATGGGAACGAAATTGAACTTAAGCACTGCTTATCATCCTCAGACAGATGGTCAGACTGAAAGGGTGAATCGTATTTTAGAAGATCTATTGCGGGTTTGTGTTCTAGATTTCGGTGGACCATGGGAAGACCATCTGCATTTGGATGAATTCTCATATAACAACAGCTACCAGGAGAGTCTGAGAATGTCGCCATTCGAAGCATTGTATGGTAGACCGTGCTGATCTCCTGCTTGTTGGGTCGAGCCCGGAAATAGACTTGTGTTGGGTCCTGATATGATTCGAGAAGCTGCAGACAAAGTCGATTTTATTAAGAAGCGATTACTCGCCGCTCAGAGCCGACAAAAGAGCTATGCCGATAAAAGAAGAAGAGATATATCCTTTGCTGTTGGCGACTATGTATATTTGAAAGTATCGCCGATGAGAGGAGTTATCTGGTTCGGTAAAAATGGAAAGTTGGCACCCAAATTCATTGGTCCGTTTCCTATTCTGGAACGGATCGGGACTCTCGCTTATAGGGTTAAATTGCCAGATTGGCTGCCTGGAGTTCATGATGTATTTCACATATCTCAACTTCGAAAGCACGTTCATGATCCAGACTTGATCGTCGAAGAAGCAGCTCAGCAGGATATTGAAATTACTCCAGAATTAGCTGTGAGAAGAGAGCCGCTAAAGATTATCGGCAAAGAAACCAAAGAGCTGAGGAACAAGAAGGTTCGCTTGATCAAAGTGCAATGGAGTGGAGATCCGCAAGATTGTACTTGGGAAACTGAGGAGAGCATTCAGAAATCTTATCCTAGATGCCGAGTGGATATCTCTGATTGACTCTGGTGCAAGGTACATTTACCCTACTTTGCATTACCATTTAATTCTCTACTCTGTTGTTATTTTCTTTTCATGGATGTGCACTTTTAAATTCTATAGTCTGAATGATTTTAAAAAGAGTATAGAAGTTGATTAGTATATTTTTGAAGGTTGAAAACAATAGGATTGGTTGTTGTGTTGTGTGATTGTAGATTTATCAAACCACTTTCGACTTTGTTCCTTTTCGGGGACGAAAAGTTTTAAGTGGGGGAGATTGTAATGACCCAGAAAATCTGAACCAATTTAAATTTTTTAAATTGGCTAAAATAATGGATTTTAAATATTTAAAATAAATATTTTAAATAATAGCAATGAAGGGTGGGTTTGAATCGACAATTGAAAACGAATACAATTAATTCTAATTATAAATAAGGCCTGAAAAGGCGCTGCAGTTTCAAAAATTGAATTCAAACTTTGTTAGACTGTACCGGGTGCAAAACAAAACGGATTTTAGTGAAACCAAAAATATTTAAATCTATTAGTGAATACCTTTCTAACGAATATGAAAAATCGAATTTTCATAGCGGAAAGCAAAGGTTATGGCCGAATGAATTTTCAGAAAGGTCGCTATGGAATTTATATAACCCGTGAAATTGACCATTTTGCATACGACCTCGGAATTCGACGAAACCACTTTTGTTGGATCCGGGATGTGAAGTTATTGCTAGGTTTCAAATTTCATAATTTTTGAAGCTAGTATGTGAGCGTGGAAAAGGAAAACGTGTTTTGATCAATTACAGTTAAATTGGATCGACCAGAAATCGGCCTTTTTGCAAACAGTCTCAGAATTCGACGAAACTATTTTTGTTGGGACCGTATCGTCATAACATAGCTAGATTTATTTTTCTGGAAATTTTCGAATCAGTTTGTGGCCCTGGCAAATTGAAATGTACGTTCAAATCAAATATTGAAAGTTTTATATTTTAATTTGAATGGTAACTGGCTGTAACAATCGAATGGGCCTTTGAAATATATCCCATTGTGTTCGGAATGGGGGTAAAACGCTAGGGGTGGCAGTCGTTGGGTTTGATTTCGAGTCCGTTTAAGAAAACCCCAATTTTTGAATAAATATTTATCGACCAATCACGAAATTCCATTCATTAATTAAAAAAAAAACGAAAACACCCCCGTAACAGCTGCGATCGACGGCGAGAATCCTCCCAATCTTTCTGACCAGATCGCCGCCGCCTCGCTGCCCGATAGGTCGCGCCACCACCTGGATTCGAGAGCCACTCCCCTCCTCTTCAAATCCGACCAACCCCCACCCTCTTCCCATTCGCCAGCGTCGAGAATGATGCCTCCAAAGTCGTCGACTTCCAGTCGACGCCGAGATCGCCAGAGGCGATCAGACCTGAAGCCCCGACCATTGCGGGGAGCGCCATGCCCCCCTCTTCCACATCGCACCCTGTGATCTTCACCACGATTCATAGATTCGACAAAAATGGAAGACCTAGTTTCGAAGAAAAAAACAGGTATATGGCTAATCTATTTTAAACTGATTTCAACAGTTTTAAAGTGTTGCAAACTTCGAAAAATCATATCTTTTTCGTTCGTTAACGAAATTCGATGAAATAGGAAACATCATGATCGTGAGGACGTCTTCTACATTTTAGAAGAGACCGCATATTTTTCTGAGCCTTCTGCTATTTTTGGTGGAGTGGAACCCAATGTGAGATTTCTAATTTATAAACAATATGGAAAAACGACGATGTATAAATTATATAGTCAATGTATGAGTTATATAAGCGTTGTACACCTCATGTATAAGCGTTGTATAAGTTGTACGTTCGATGTATAAGTTATATATGCGTTGAAAAAATTATATATGTGTTGAAATAGAAGTGAATTACTATATATATATATATATATATATATATATATATGTATATGTATATATATATATATACCCCCCTCGTCCACAAACCATGGACGATATTTATTGATTGTGTTTGGTATGAAAATTGATCGACAGCGAATGGTTGTTTGGGATTGTTTGTTGTTGATATTGATTGATTTTGGTTGAAAAATACCCATTTGTGGTTGAGAAATATTTGGTTGAAACCACATAGGATTAGTTTGTGGAAATGAAATAAATATATACATGCCGCCTGCGTGCGAACTAGATGCATGATCCGCATTGTCAAAAACCGCGAGGTTTTAAGGTAGAGCGAGGAGCCGTACTAGGGACGGTCCCGGTTTTAACTACCCTGCCGTTATGATGCCGAAATTTTGAATAATATCCATGTGTTTGAATTATTTTCATTTGCTGAAACTATATTTATTCATTCAATAGAAAACCTTCTTGTGTTGAATCGATATTCGTTCGTTGATTAGAAATTCATGTGTTGAATGGTATTCGTGTTTTAAATATAAAAATCACATTTTTATCTATATATAGAAACTATAGAAAACCTTCATGTGTTGAATCGATATTCATTCGTTGAATAGAAATTCATGTGTTGAATGGTATTCATATTTTGAAATAAATTGTTTTACAATAAAAATCCTATTTTTATCACCTATATAAACTATATAAAATAATAGTGTTTTGAAATGAATTGTTTAACAATAAAAATCACATTTTTATTATATACACGAATTGTTGAAATGTGAAGTGTTAAAAATAGCCACTCGTTCAAATAAATATATATGAGTTGAAATATTCATTAATTAGCTAATGATATGATTTTTGCCTATACATGCAACATTAGAATGAATGGTGTTTTTAAACCAAATGGAATCAAATATGAAGTTGAATGGAAAATGAGAAGTGATAAGAACTATATATATGTACATGCATATTTATTGAACAGGTTATAACGAAGGGGCTAGAGAAGAGGAATAAAATTTTATGCCCGACAAATAGGTACACATTTACTGTTTTGTTTGGGTGATGATTTTATGAGCCTGTTGGTTAGCCGCTTGGTTTTTTCCTTTTCTTTTTGACATGAGACGCCCGTGTGGCTATTTGGCGAATTTTTCCGAAATTTAAAGGCGTTAGTGAAATATTTGAAGTGAAAACGATATAGGAATTTTTGAATGAACTATATTTATATAAATATATAAATATAAATAAAATTAAAATGAAACGTGCCCGTGCAGTTCGCATTTTGAAACCGTGATTTCAAACGATTATACCAGGAGATCCGACCATCGGATTTTCCTGAAATCGCAACCGTTGGGTTCGCTTTGGAAAAATCTTTCCAACGGCACCGTCTTTGTAAAAATCCAACGGTTGGATTGTCTGGAATGGTTAATTCAAATCTGAAGAAAAACAGCGCCAGAAACGATTATATTTACATATAAATATAAATATAATTATATTTAATCGAATAACGACGCTGAAGTTCATATTTTGAAACCGTAACTTCAAACGATTGTACCGGGAGATCCGACCGTCAGATTTTCCCGAAACTGGAACCGTTGGATTCGTTTTGAAAAGGCCTTTCTAAAGATGTAAATTTTGTGAAGATCCAACAGTTAGATTTTCAGATATGTGTAAATCAAATCTGAAGAAAAACAGCGCCACGGCCGCGTTATGGCCCGAAGCGTCGTTTTTAATAAATTGGCTATTTTGAAATAAATAAAAATAGCAACAAATCGTTATAAAATACCATAAACAATATGGAATGGAAATAAACTGAATTTGCTCGATTTATGTGGTATTTGATGGTTGAATCCGTTTGGTGTGAAAATTACATTAAAGAACAAAATTGGTGTTGTCGAATGATTTAACCATTGAAATGAATTGATTTGAAATTCTAAATATACGTGAATTATTTGAAAAGGCCGAGTTAATTCTCATTTCAAATAATTGACCAACGTTGAAAGTCGAAGATGAAGACGGTGGTTGAAGACCGGAGATCTTCACCTCGTCTGGATGGTAACCGAGGTCCTGATTGGGAGGCATCCCGAAATATGGATAATGAGTGATGATCGTCCAGACGTACGTGGTGATCGATGG
This sequence comes from Allium sativum, assembly GCA_030737875.1. Lineage (NCBI taxonomy): Eukaryota > Viridiplantae > Streptophyta > Magnoliopsida > Asparagales > Amaryllidaceae > Allium > Allium sativum. The sequence continues at coordinate 332,750,016 of CM060926.1, forward strand.
GTTTGCGAGGTATTTAGTGCCTCCAGTTTCGTTCAGACCCAGAACGGACTTGTAAATGGACTATGTGTCTAACATTGGATTTTATTCTGTGTTGATTGATCTCTATTAAATATACATCTATTTGGCGGCGGAGAATTTATTCTTTTGCTTAATGACCTTCTCTGAAACGCACGAGCTCAGATGTTGTAAATCGATGGACATCAGTCGCGTGGCATGAATTGCCTGTGTGGCATGCTAAGATGCAGTGATCAGGGCTTCTGTTGAAAAGCAAAGTCCTGTGGTGATGATCAAAGCACCGCCTGTGTGGCGTAGCTTTGTGTATAACGTGAAACCGCGAGCCTCACACCCCGGTATGAACCAGAAACGGGAGAAGGACCTCAGGGAGGGCATGCATTTCTTTCTAGCTAGGGTGGTGTCAGTGACCTACCAGCCCTGACATTTATATACTTTTCACCTGTGTGGTTTTTGCTGTTGTGAGGCGCCTCGGTTTGATCGGACGATCCGGGTCCGATGGAGTCATTCTTTGGCTCGTATACGCCCCAAAGGGTGGGGAAACGTATTGTTTAGGCATATTAATCCACATCGGTGGACCGACCTTGTCGCTCCAAGGCTTGCCTGCGTACTTGCCTGAGACGTGGGCTAGATTGTCTCGAATTCGGTAAGGACCATCTTTTGCCTTGGTTCAGGACGGAAATCCAATTTCCAAATACGTGATTGTGTGGTTTTGATTGTATATATATATATATGGCGACATGATATATGGTACCCATGCCGCCTATGATTGATAGTTATGATTTGAAATTGTTTTTGAAACATATAAACAATAGCAATAATATCAAATGCCTTTGTTTTATTTGTATCAAGCATATTTTGGCCATTATAAGGTAAAACTCTATCCTTCGGTTTCCGTTGCATTGTGTGGTGGGAACTGAGTCTTATAACGACTTCATTTTTATAAAAAGCATAACGATGTTTAAAAGAAATATTTGTTTTAAAGCACTGACAATCCAATGGAGTAAACCCGTTCCACGAAAGTGGCATGGTACTGTGATTGGCCATATTATATATGTGTTGAATAGATTTCTCATACCAGTCCCATGACTGACTCGTAGTTTGGTTCACTTTCCAACTCGGGTGCCCCTTTTTCTACACGGGTAGCCTTGTATTCAGGTTTAGCTGGCTTTCTCTAGATAGCTGGAGCTGAAGATGGATTCTATCATTTATCTCTTTTTATGCTGTTCAGCTCCTATTGTACATATTATGTTTGTTTTCCGCAGTAGACATTTATGTGTAGCTGAACTGTAATTGTACTAAGTAAGATCCTGTATACTGTGTAACTCTGATGATTACTTTTATCCTGTATATTCTATTGTTCATTATCTGGTGTATTTATTTAATTTTGTTCTTCTATTATCTGTTTCTGTGTTATATTCCAAAGATAACCCTTGTCTCCGTCTGTATGGGATTTGGGGTCGTCAGAAATTCGTTTCTCTTAGCTATATACCCGTGGTATTTTTGGGGAAATCAATTGGTGATTTGGCGGGTATGACGATGTGACATTCAAAGTGAATAATTGTGTGATATGCCAGAGATAAGCTCGCCTCTAACCTCACAACTGGGAAATGACAAAAATCGGGAAGGCAGCATGGCTACGTGTTTGGCTGCCAATTAGGGTGTATTATCGCCTACCTAGAGATATTCATTTCATTCTATAATCTATTATCGATGTTGCCCCATTCGGGAACCAGTTGCTGATCCCAACCGTTGGTGATATACCTTCAATACACTCAAGCAAAATGAGTGGTCGGTCATGTGTGGCTGGGTTGCAAGATGTTCTTGTTGAACCCAGTGTATTCCTCTCTAGAGGTACATTATCGGAAGGTGGTTCCATACCTTGTCATAGTTGGTAATCCATTATCCAATAAGTTCTCGCGGTTTTGATTGTATACTATATGTGTGGAACGTGAGATGAAAGCGTTTTGCAAGATGATTATTATATTATTGTTGATAGACACTATTATAATATCAAAAGATTTTTGATATAAAAGATCATTGTTTCTTTCAAAATGATTTGAAAGTTAAATAAAATTGATTTGGATTCCCATAAGGGAAAAACCTGTTCCGTTATACGACGTGGTCTTATGAGATATCGTTATTTTCCCAAACTGTTTTAAATTGTTTACTCATACAAGTCCCATGACTGACCTAGAGTTTATTTTTTTGTTTTCCCTAAACTCTTGGGTGCCCAATTTTGTACGGGCAGTCAAGTAGTCGGGATTTTACAGATATACTTGGAAAGTTGGAGCAGGAGGCTTCAGCATCGTTTATATAGCTATTGTTTATTTCCGGTGTGTTGTAAGGGCTGTACTTTGATAATGATATGTATATTCAAGTACAATCTTTTATTTCAAAGTTATGTTATATTTTATTCGTTCCGCTGTGAGATTCGTGTTACTCTGATGTTATGTGTTCTTCTTCTTCTTCTATTCAAAGTTTCTATCTTATCTATTCTCACCCTCTAATTTCATTCATGGACTATCCAGTATTTTCGATGCTTGAATAGTCACATAGTGTTTTATGCCGATATCCAGGATCACAAAATCTCCGGGTCGTTATCGTGGTATCAGAGCATAAGGTTAAGTAATTACCCTGGCTCTGTGGCGTGACTCAGTAGAGATGGGGTTAGAAATACCCTATATTGAGTTGAGTGTATATATATGAGGGCGTATTTGTTATTTAATATAAAATTGTTTTATATTGTGGAGATTTATTGGTTGAGTTGTTTATGGGTTTTGGTAGATCAGTTTGATTGTAATAACCCGGAAAATACGAGCCAATTTAAAATTTTTAAATTGGTTATTTCAAAGGAATTTGAACAATTGAAATAGAATATTTCAATAAAATAGTGGATTAGAAATAGTGAGTCGGTTTGAAAATTTGAATTCAAACTTTGACCGACTATGCAGGGTGGAAAATATAACGGATTTTAGCGAAACCAAAAATATTTAAATCTGTTAGTTAATACCATTCTAACGAATCTGAAAAATCGAAGTTTCATAACGGAAATCAAAAGTTATGGCCGAGTGAATTTTCAGAAGGGTCGGTATATAGAATATATAACCCTGGAAAATTGATATTTTGCATACGACCTCGGAATTCGACGAAACCACTTTTGTTGGGTCCGGGATGTCAAACAATTGCTAGGTTTCAAATTTCATAATTTTTGAAGCTAGTATGTGAGCGTGGCAAAAGAAAATGTGTTTGGTCAATTTCTGTTAAATTGGATCGACCAGAAAATGGCCATTTTTCAAACGACCTCAGAATTCAACGAAACTAGTTTTGTTGGGACCGTAGCGTCAAAACATAGCTAGATTTATTTTTATGGAATTTTTCGAATCAGTTTGTGGCCCTGGCAAATTGAAATGTGCGTTCAGAGTTAAAAATTAAATGTTTTATACTTTAATTTGAAAAATAACCGACTGTAACAGTCGAATTGGCCTACGAAACATATCTCATTGTGTCCGTAATGGGGGTATTTAGCTAGGGGCGACAGTCGTTGGTTTAAAAAGGAGTTCGTTTGAGAAAACACTATTTAAAAATTTAATATAGTCCTCGGCCAATCAGAATTTTCCTTTCATAAACTTTTTAAAAAAAAAAAGAAAATCCCCCCGATCAACGACGAAACGAGCTCCTGACCTTCTCTCCTCCGCCGCCGCCGCTACCGCCACCTACAGACTTCGCCACCGCCGTCATTCGCAGCGCCTCCGCCCCATCTTCAAATCCGACCCCAGCATCGCCACCCTCGTCGCCTCCTCCGCCTGAATCGAGGCCAGGAAGTCCCGACCTTCCCAGCGCCGCCGCCGCTCCGATCTGCCACCGCACCCCCTCAAACCACCACCGCCGTGAAGCCCTCGCCACCCTCTTCCACGTCCAACTCCCCGATCGTCCCCACGTGCCACGGATTTCGCGAAAACTATAAACCTAGTTTTGAAGTTTCGTGAAAGTGAGTTTTTCTTTGATCTTTGCACTTTGAAAAATCATATCTTTTTGTTGTGTTGACGAAATTCGATGAAACAGGAAACATCGGGACCGCAAGGAAACTCTCTACCCAATAGAAGAAGCCGCGGATTTTTCTGACATCGTATCGATTTTTAGCGCTCCGAAAACCAATGTGAGAAACCTAAATTAACGTGAAATTGAATAGAAAATGTCGTGTATAATTTATATAAGCGAGATATAAATTACATACGTGTTGTATACCTCATGTACATACATAGTGTAAGATATATAAGCGAAGTATGAATTTTACATGCATAGAATAAGTGATATATGTGTTGAATTGCAAGTGAAATATAGCAATTATATTTATATTATATATATATATATATATACATATACTCCCCTCGTCCACAAACCATGGACGATATTTATTGTTGTGAATTGGTGTGAAACATTGGATGAAAAATACGAATGGTTGAAAAATTGTTTGTGGTTGATATTGGTTGGTTGTGATTGAAAAATACCCATTGGTGATTGAAATGAATTGGAAATATTTGTGGAAATAAAAATAAACATGCCGCCTGCGTGCGAATTAGATCCATGAATCCCCATTGTCAAAAACCGCGAGGTTTTAAGGTAGAGCGAGTAGCCGTACTAGGGACGGTGCCGGTTTAATTACCCTGCCGTTATGCTGCCGAAATTTTGAATAATCTTTGTGTGTTAGAATTATTTTCATATGTTGAAATTATTTTCATGCGTTGAAATTAAAGCCATATGTTGAAACTATATCCATGTGTGGAAATGTTTGTGTGTTGAAAAGTGTTGTGTGAAAATTGAATTCGTTTGTGAATGAACGAAGTGTTTAAACAATAAAAAATCACATTTTTATTATATATGAAGTATGAAAAATATTCGCCTTATATAAATAGTTTCAACAATAAAAATCTCATCTTTCCAATATGAACAACATAAATAAAATGTCCATGTGTGGAAATGCTCATTTGTTGAGAAGTGTGTGTAGTGGAAAAGGAAAAGTTCATGTGTTGAATAAAAAGATCGAACAATAAAAATTACATTTTTATTGAAACTATGAAGTGTTGAAACCATCCATTGGTTGAATAAATATTTTGAACGATAAAAATATCATTTTTATCATATTTGTGATATGCTAAAGATATGCTGACGTTGAAATAAATATTTGTGAAAGAAATATTATTTTTAACATGCATAGGAACTAAATAAAATAGTCATGTGGTGAAATCTATTTTAGTTCGCCAAAATTATCATCTTTGAAATGTGAAGTGTTAAAAATAGCCACTTGTTCAAATAAACGTGCATGAGTTGAAACATACATTAACTAGCTAATGATATGATATTAGCCTATGCATGCAACATTAGAATGAATGGTGTTTTTAAACCAAAGCAAATCAAATATGAAATTGAATGGAAAATGATAAGTGTTAGAAATTGTATACATGTACATGCATATCCATTGAACAGGTTAAAGCAAAGGGGCTAGAGAAGAGAAATAAAATTTTGTGCCCGACAAATAGGTACATATTTACTGCTTTGTTTGGGTGATGATTTTATGAGCCTGTTGGCTTTTTCTTTTTCTTTTTGAAATGAGACGCCCGTGTGGCTATTTGGGAATTTTCCTAGACCCTCCCGTACAAAGGAGGTTATGGCGAAATTTTCCAAAATTTAAAGGCGTTAGTGAAATAATTGAAGTGGAAACGATATAGGAATTTTTGAAAGAACTATATTTATATAACTATAAATATAAATAGAGTTAAAACGAAACGTGGCCGTGCAGTTCGTGTTTTGAAACCGTGATTTCAAACGACTAGTGCGGGAAATCCGACCATTGGATTTTCCCGAAACCGCAACCATTGGGTTCGCCTTGGAAATATCTTTCCAACGGCACCAACTTTGTGAAGATCCGACGGTTGTATTGTCTGGAATGTTTAATTCAAAATTAGGGGAAAACAGCGCCAGAAACGATTATATATATATATATATATATATAAATATAATTAAATTAAATCGAATAACGACGCTGCAGTTCGTAAATTGAAATCGTAACTTCAAATGGCTAGTGTGGAAGATCCGACCTTCGGATTTTCCCAAAACTGAAACCGTTGGATTCGTTTTGAAATGACCTTCCTAATGATGTAAAATTTGTGTAGATCCAACGTTTAGATTTTCAGATATATGTAAAACAAAATTAGTGAAAAGCAGCGCTAGTGCATCTACACGTCCTGAAACGTCGTTTAATTAAATATGGCCGTTTTAAATCAAATAAAAATGGCGATATATCGTTATAAAATATTATGGACGATATAGAGTGGAAATAAACCAATTTTGTTGTCTTTGCTTGATACGTGATGGTTGAATGTATTTGACATGAAAATTATAACTAAATAACTGAAATGTGATTGTTGAATAGTCCAACTATGTGATTGATTGATTTGAAAATCTAAATATACGTGGGTTTTTTGAAAAGGCCGAGTTTATCTCATTTCAAATAATCGATCGACGTTGAGAAGTCGAAGACGGTTGAAGACCGACGATCTCCACATTGGATGGATGGGCGCTACTGATGCTCGTGATTGGAGTAGCTACCATGAAGGAATTGAAGTAGTATCCGTCCAAACATACTGTTGATTGTACGGATATGCGAGGAATTGGTGCCTCCAGTTTCGTTCAGACCCAGAACGGACTTGTAAATGGACTGTGTATCTGACATTGGATTTTGTTCTGTGTTGATTGATCTCTGTTAAATATATATCTGTCTGGCGGCGGAGAATTTATTCTCTTGCTTAACGCCCTTCTCTGAGACGTACGAGCTCAGAGGTTATGTATTGGCAGAAATCAGTCACATGGAGTAGATTGCCTGTGTGGCACGCCTAAGTGACATATGATCAAGGCTTTTGTTGCAAAGCAAAGTCTTGTGGTTGATGATCAAAGCATGGTCTGTGTGACGTAGCTTTGTGTTATAATGTGAATTCCCGAGCCTCACACCTTGGTATGAGTCAAAAACGGGAGAGTGACTGCAGAGAGAGCACGACGTTTCTTTCTAGCTAAGGTGGTGTCAGTGACCTACCAACCCTGACATTATATATACTTTTCACCTGTGTGGTTGTTGGAATGCGAGGCGCCTCGATATAGATCTGTAAGGACCAGGAAACGTCTGTTCAGGAATTGCCAATCCTCAAAAGTAAGAGAGGACCGGCCCTGAAGATCCAAGGATCATAGTGGGGTCCTGGGACATTTGCTAGAGTGTCTCGAATCAGAGAGGAGCTTGCCCCTTGCCTCGACTCATGAAGGAATCCAATTTCCAATACGAAATATGCGGATGTGATTGTATTACTAGTATGGCGACATGATATATGGTACCCATGCCGTCTAGGATTGATATTTATGATTGAATTTGCTTTTGAAACATATATGCACTAGTAATAATATCAAACACTTTTGTTTTATACGTATGAAGCATTTTTGGCCATTATAAGGGAAAACTCTATCCTCCGGCTTGCGTTGCATTGTGTGATCGGACCTGAGTCATATAATGGCTTCATTTTATAAAAAGCATTGCGTTGATTTAATCATTTATTTTATTTCATGCACCAGCACTCATTGGAGTAAACCCGTTCCGCGAAAGTGGCGTGGTCCTTTGATTTGCCTTATTATTGTTGTTAATAAGTTGAGTAGATTTCTCATACCAGTCCCATGACTGACTCGTAGTTTGTTTCACCTTGCAAACTCGGGTGCCCTCATTTTCACATGGGCAGCCTAGTTACAGGTTTCTGACGCATCTTTTGGCTCATGGCGAGGCTTGACTACACCGTGCTGACTTGGATTTTCTCCGCCATTATTGTATCTATATTATGATTCCGCCATTGGCGATATAGACTGATATTCATTTTGTGTACTCTTTATGTATGATTCCGCCTCAGGCGATGGCGACTGATTATGTATCATTATGCACTAAGTTGTATCTTGTACTGTGCTTCTCTGATGTGATGATATCTATATGATTCCGCTGTCATATGTGTGTAAATTATTCTACTTTCCGTTTATGCTATTATCTGTGATCTGCTAATGATAATTAATGTGTTATATTCCAATGATTATCCTTAACACTGTGTCACGGGGTTTTGGGATCGTCACAGCTGGTATCAGAGCTTTGGTTAACCTTAGTTCTGGAGTCTAACACATTAAACACTTCGTCAAAATAGAATCAGTAGTATTCTAAGGCGAGTCGCTCATTAGAGATAGGACTAGTAAAGTCCTAGAATGAGCCGAGCAGAATAGCAAAAACAATTGATCAGTCCATCGTTATCTTATCGTAAATTTTCTACTTAACTATGCAATAGACTATCATTTCTGTTAGCTGACTTTTTCGTTGCTTATACAGAATTTGAAAAATGGCTACCAGAGCAGCCGCCGCTAGAGGAGGCCGTGCCGGCCGAGGCCGAGGAAGGGGAGAAGTCCCAGCTCAAGAAGGACCTTTGATACAACCTCCGGCAGCTCAATACTTCGAGCTTGACCGTGTAGCTAAGAGATATAAGAACTTAGGAGGCAAGACCTTCTCGGGAACTGGCACCGCAATAGAGGCCCTAGCATGGCTCAAAACATGCGAGAAAATTCTTGAAGGCCTAAGGCTAGGAGACGGAGACAAAGCTATTATGGGCGCCTGGCTTATGCAGGAACAAGCTGAATTATGGTGGGAATCTCTTACCGCCGGGAATAGAGAAGCTGGAAGAACATGGGATGGATTCAAATAACTCTTCAAGGAGAAATATGTCCCAGAACAAGCTCTAGAAAGAATGCACGATGACTTCGCCAATCTCCAGCAAGGGGATCTTTCCGTGCAAGATTATCTGAATAAATTTACAATGTTGTCGCCCTATGCTCCAGAGCTCGTCGCCACTGCGAAATCCAAGAATAAGAGGTTTATCCTTGGGCTAAGACGACAATATCATGATAGAGCCATGGCCCATGTCAAGCTGGAATTTAACGAGCTGGTGGAAATGACATGCAACTATGAAGACCTTGATCAAAGGCATCTGGATCAGGATCGCGCTAGAAGCCAAGCCGGAAACAAGCGCAAGCCTGCAGTAAATCAAGGCGAGTCAAGCCAAGCAGCATCTTCAAAACCTCAAACTGGCAAGCCGCCAAGAGGAAATTGCTTTAACTGTGGTAAGCCGGGGCACTACTCAAACGTCTGCATAGCTCCGAAGAGACAGAAGACGAATTCTCAAGGCTCGAGCCAAGGCTCTCAGAACCCTCGCTCGTGCTTCAATTGTCGCAAGACCGATCATCTGGTCAAAGACTGTCCTTTGCTGAAGAAAGCTACAGTAGCTCATGTCTATGACGGGTCTAGCCCGCCAGCTGCTTCCGATGGAGCAGATAAACCTGATGTTTTGGGAGGTACCCTTACAATTAAAAATATTCCTATTTCTGTATTGTTTGATACAGGTGCGTCGCGTAGTTTTATTGCTAAGAATACAGTGCACAAATTAAAGTTAAAACAATGAAAGCTTAAAGAATCGGTTGAAGTTCATAACCCGATAGGGGGTCCTATTACTCTTGGTTCATATTGTAGAGTGCCAATCTCTTATTCTTCCTACAAGTTTCCTTTTGATTTAATCGTTATGGATTTTCCCGAATTCGATATTATTCTCGGGCTAGATTGGTTAACGAAATACGAAGCTGAGGTAAAGTGTGTGGAAAGAATCGTTAAAATTCGTACAAAGCTTGGATATATTACGGTTCCCTGTCATGGTTCGAATCCGAATAAAGAAGAATTTTGGTCAGCAATGGAACTTATCCCCACTTCCATGGAAAATATTCCGATTGTTAGAAACTACGCGGATGTGTTTGAAGAAGTTGAAAACTTACCTCCGCAAAGAGAAATAGAATTCCGAATCGATCTAATTCCCAATGCCAGACCAGTGGTACATCCAATTCGCAGAATGACTCCGAAAGAAAAAGAAGAATTAGGCGATCAAACTCATCAACTGTTGTGGAAGGGTCTAATCAGACCAAGATTTTCTAATTGGGGTGCAGCTGTTGTGTTTGTCCCAAAGTCAGACGGTACTCTTAGATTAATTATTGATTACCGAGACCTCAACAAACAGACGCTCAAAAATAAGTATCCATTACCTCGCATTGATGATTTGCTAAACCAATTGAATGGGGCGAAAGTATTTTCCCGAATAGATCTAGCTACAGGTTTTCATCAATTGAGAATAGCAGAAGAGTGTGTTCCTTTGACATCTTTCAGAGGTCCAGACATATTTTATGAATGGTTAGTAATGCCGTTTGGCCTATGCAATGCTCCAGCATACTTTGTCGATCTAATGAATAGAGTGTTCAGGGGAGTTCTGAATAAATTTGTCCTCGTCTTCATCGATGATATTTTAATCTACTCCAAATCAAAACCCGAGCACGAAAAACACTTAGAACAAGTATTGGAGATTCTAAGGAAGAACGTCTTCAAAGCCAAATTCTCTAAATGTGTCTTCTGGCAAGAAGAAGTCAAATTTCTTGGCCATGTCGTGTCAGAGAAAGGAATTTCTGTTGACCCAAGCAAAATAACAGCGATTCAAGACTGGAAACAACCCACGACTCCCACAGAAGTTAGAAGTTTTATGGGGTTGGCTAGTTATTATCGAAAGTTCGTTAAGGATTTTTCGAAGATATCCGGTCCGTTAACGAAGCTCACAAAGAAACATGAGAAGTTTAAGTGGACTTCCGACTGTGAAGAAGCTTTCCAGGAATTGAAATCGAAGCTGACCACCGCTCCAGTGTTAACAATTATTGATGGCAATAAGGATTTAACGGTTTGGAGAGATGCTTCTATTAGAGGTCTTGGTGCAGTGTTAATGCAGAGAGGCCAAGTAGTCGCTTATGCAAGCCGCCAACTGAAACCACATGAGAAGAATTATGTGACTCATGATCTTGAATTGCTAGCCATCGTTTTTGCATTGAAAATCTGGAGGCATTATTTATTTGGTGAGAAATTTATATTGTACACAGATCATCAATCATTGAAGTATTTATATACCCAGAAGGATCTGAATCTGAGACAATAGCGTTGGCTAGAATTTCTTGCAGCGTATGATCTTGATATCCTGTATACGCCGGGGAAGGCTAAAGTTGTAGCAGATGCACTTAGTAGAAAAACCGCAATAGTTGCCCATCTTATAATTACACCTGGCTTGATCGATAAGATATGTGCTCTCCAGAAGAATGATTATTTCATTCAAAAGATCAAAGAAAGAATCCAGAAGGGAGAACCCTCAAGCTTTCAAGTAGATAAAGAAGGAGTTCTGAGGCTGAATGGGAGAATTTGTGTTCCCAACCTTCCTGAGCTCAAAAGAGAAGTGCTGGACGAATGCCATAAATCCAAATTTTGCATCCATCCAGGTGTGAGTAAAATGTACAACGATATCAAATGCACTTTCTGGTGGAAGGAAATGAAAAGGGATATTTCTTTGTATGTCAGTAGATGTCCTACTTGTCAATTGGTCAAGAGTGACCAACAAAAGCTAGCTGGACTGTTGCAATCGTTGGAAGTCCCAAGTTGGAAATGGGAGCAGATTTCCATGGATTTCATAGATGGTTTGCCGCAAACCAAGAAAGGTAATGACAGCATTTGGGTAATCGTAGATCGCTTCACGAAGACTGCCCATTTTATACCTGTCCGATCCAATAGAACCGCTGAAAGTCTAGCACAGATATATTTCAGAGAAATTGTTAAGCTGCATGGAATTCCCATCAGCATAGTCAGTGATAGAGATCCCCTATTTACTAGCAAATTCTGGGAGGCTTTCCAGACAGAATTGGGAACAAAACTGGATATGAGCACTGCTTATCACCCACAAACAGATGGCCAAACTGAGCGGGTGAATAGAATTTTAGAAGATTTATTGCGGGCTTGTATAATTGATTTTGGTGGGTCATGGGAAGATCATTTGCATTTGGCAGAATTCTCATATAACAATAGCTATCAAGCAAGTTTGAGAATGTCACCATTTGAAGCATTATATGGCAGACCCTGCAGATCTCCAGCATGTTGGGTAGAACCTGGCAACAGACTTGTACTAGGACCCGATATGATTAGGGAAGCATCTGATAAAGTGGACTTCATCAAAAAGCGTTTAAAAACTGCCCAAAGCCGACAGAAAAGTTATGCAGACTCTAGAGGGAGAGATTTGACATTTGCTGTTGGTGATCATGTTTATTTGAAGGTTTCTCCGATGAGAGGAGTAATCAGATTTGGCAAGACTGGGAAGTTGGCACCGAGATTTATTGGTCCCTTTCCTATACTTGAACGTATTGGAACTCTTGCCTATATGGTTCAATTGCCAGATTGGTTGCCTGGAGTGCACAATGTATTTCACGTATCTCAACTTAGAAGACATGTGCATGATCCAGATCTTGTTGTAGAAGAAGCAGCGCAATGGGATGTGGAGATAACTCCAGAATTAGCACTCAGAAGAGAGCCATTAAAGATTGTTGGCAAATAAACTAGAGAACTCAGAAGCAAAAAGGTTCATTTAGTTAAAGTGCAGTGGAGCAGTGTTCCTAGAGACTGTACTTGGGAAACTGAGGAAAGCATTAAGCAAGCTTACCCTAAATGCAGAGTGGATATCTCTGACTAACTCCGGTGCAAGGTACCTTTACAATACTTTGCATTTGCATTTTGTTTCCTACTTTACTGTTGTTTCCTTTTCGAGGACGAAAAGTTTTAAGTGGGGGAGATTGTAATAACCCGGAAAATACGATCCAATTTAAAAATTTTAAATTGGTTATTTCAAAGGAATTTGAACAATTGAAATAGAATATTTCAATAAAATAGTGAATTAGAAACAGTGAGTCGGTTTGAAAATTTGAATTCAAACTTTGACCGACAATGCAGGATGGAAAATATAACGGATTTTAGCAAAACCAAAAATATTTAAATCTGTTAGTTAATACCTTTCTAACGAATCTGAAAAATCTAAGTTTCATAACGGGAATCAAAAGTTATGGCCGAATGAATTTTCAGAAGGGTCGGTATATAGAATATATAGCCCTGGAAAATTGATATTTTGCATACGACCTCGGAATGCGACGAAACCACTTTTGTTGGGTCCGGGATGTCAAACTATTGCTAGGTTTCAAATTTCATAATTTTTGAAGCTAGTATATGAGCGTGGCAAAAGAAAATGTGTTTGGTCAATTTCTGTTAAATTGGATCGGCCAGAAAATGGCCATTTTTCAAACGACCTCAGAATTCGACGAAACTAGTTTTGTTGGGACCGTAGCGTCAAAACATAGCTAGATTTATTTTTATGGAATTTTTCGAATCAGTTTGTGGCCCTGGCAAATTGAAATGTGCGTTCAGAGTTAAAAATTAAATGTTTTATACTTTAATTTGAAAAATAACTGACTGTAACAGTCGAATTGGCCTACGAAACATATCCCATTGTGTCCGGAATGGGGGTATTTAGCTAGGGGCGACAGTTGTTGGGTTTAAAAAGGAGTTCGTTTGAGAAAACACTATTTAAAAATTTAATATAGTCCTCGGCCAATCAGAATTTTCCTTTCATAAATTTAAAAAGAAAAAAACCCCCCCGATCAACGGCGAAACGAGCTCCTGACCTTCTCTCCTCCGCCGTCGCCGCTACCGCCACCTACAGTCTTCGCCACCGCCGCCATTCGCAGCGCCTCCGCCCCCTCTTCAAATCCGACCCCAGCATCGCCACCCTCGTCGCCTCCTCCGCCTGAATTGAGGCCAGGAAGTCCCGACCTTCCCAGCGCCGCCGCCGCTCCGATCTGCCACCGCACCCCCTCAAACCACCACCGCCGTGAAGCCCTCGCCGCCCTCTTCCACGTCCAACTCCCCGATCGTCCCCACGTGCCACGGATTTCGCGAAAACTGTAAACCTAGTTTTGAAGCTTCGTGAAAGTGAGTTTTTCTTTGATCTTTGCACATTGAAAAATCATATCTTTTTGGTGTGTTGACGAAATTCGATGAAACAGGAAACATCGGGACCGCAAGGAAGCTCTCTACCCAATAGAAGAAGCCGCGGATTTTTCTGACATCGTATCGATTTTTAGCGCTCCAAAAACCAACGTGAGAAATCTAAATTAACATGAAATTGAATAGAAAATGTCGTGTATAATTTATATAAGCGAGATATAAATTACATACGTGTTGTATACCTCATGTACATACGTAGTGTAAGCTATATAAGCGAAGTATGAATTTTACATGCATAGAATAACTGATATATGTGTTGAAATACAAGTGAAATATAGCAATTATATTTATATTATATATATATATATATATATATATATACTCCCCTCGTCCACAAACCATGGACGATATTTATTGTTGTGAATTGGTGTGAAACATTGGATGAAAAATACGAATGGTTGAAAAATTGTTTGTGGTTGATATTGGTTGGTTGTGGTTGAAAAATACCCATTGGTGATTGAAATGAATTGGAAATATTTGTGGAAATAAAAATAAACATGCCGCCTGCGTGCGAATTAGATGCATGAATCCCCATTGTCAAAAACCGCGAGGTTTTAAGGTAGAGCGAGGAGCCGTACTAGGGACGGTGCCAGTTTAATTACCCTGCCGTTATGCTGCCAAAATTTTGAATAATCTTTGTGTGTTAGAATTATTTTCATATGTTGAAATTATTTTCATGCGTTGAAATTAAAGCCATATGTTGAAACTATATCCATGTGTGGAAATGTTTGTGTGTTGAAAAGTGTTGTGTGAAAATTGAATTCGTTTGTGAATGAACGAAGTGTTTAAACAATAAAAAATCACATTTTTATTATATATGAAGTATGAAAAATATTCGCCTTATATAAATAGTTTCAACAATAAAAATCTCATCTTTCCAATATGAACAACATAAATAAAATGTCCATGTGTGGAAATGCTCATTTGTTGAGAAGTGTGTGTAGTGGAAAAGTTCATGTGTTGAATAAAAAGATCGAACAATAAAAATTACATTTTTATTGAAACTATGAAGTGTTGAAACCATCCATTGGTTGAATAAATATTTTGAACGATAAAAATATCATTTTTATCACATTTGTGATATGCTAAAGATATGCTGACGTTGAAATAAATATTTGTGAAAGAAATATTAGTTTTAACATGCATAGGAACTAAATAAAATAGTCATGTGTTGAAATCTATTTTAGTTCGCCAAAATTATCATCTTTGAAATGTGAAGTGTTAAAAATAGCCACTTGTTCAAATAAACGTGCATGAGTTGAAACATACATTAACTAGCTAATGATATGATTTTAGCCTATGCATGCAACATTAGAATGAATGGTGTTTTTAAACCAAAGCAAATCAAATATGAAATTGAATGGAAAATGATAAGTGTTAGAAATTGTATACATGTACATGCATATCCATTGAACAGGTTAAAGCAAAGGGGCTAGAGAAGGGAAATAAAATTTTGTGCCCGACAAATAGGTACATATTTACTGCTTTGTTTGGGTGATGATTTTATGAGACTGTTGGCTAGCCGCTTGGCTTTTTCTTTTTATTTTTGATATGAGACGCCCGTGTGGCTATTTGGGAATTTTCCCAGATCCTCCCGTACAAAGGAGGTTATGGCGAAATTTTCCAAAATTTAAAGGCGTTAGTGAAATAATTGAAGTGGAAACGATATAGGAATTTTTGAAAGAACTATATTTATATAACTATAAATATAAATAGAATTAAAACGAAACGTGGCCGTGCAGTTCATGTTTTGAAACCGTGATTTCAAATGACTAGTGCGGGAAATCCGACCATTGGATTTTCCCGAAACCGCAACCGTTGGGTTCGCCTTGGATATATCTTTCCAACGGCACCAACTTTGTGAAGATCCGACGGTTGGATTGTCTGGAATGTTTAATTCAAAATTAGGGAAAAACAGCGCCAGAAACGATTATATTTATATATATATATATATAAATATAATTAAATTAAATCGAATAACGACGCTGTAGTTCGTAAATTGAAATCGTAACTTCAAATGGCTAGTGTGGAAGATCCGACCGTCGGATTTTCCCAAAACTGAAACCATTGGATTCGTTTTGAAATGACCTTCCTAATGATGTAAAATTTGTGAAGATCCAACGGTTAGATTTTCAGATATGTGTAAAACAAAATTAGTGAAAAGCAGCGCCAGTGCATCGACACGTCCTGAAACGTCGTTTAATTAAATATGGCCATTTTAAATCAAATAAAAATGGCGATATATCGTTATAAAATATTATGGACGATATAGAGTGGAAATAAACCAATTTTTTGTGTTTGCTTGATATGTGATGGTTGAATGTATTTGACATGAAAATTATAACTAAATAACTGAAATGTGATTGTTGAATAGTCCAACCATGTGATTGATTGATTTGAAAATCTAAATATACGTGGGTTATTTGAAAAGGCCGAGTTTATCTCATTTCAAATAATCGATCGACGTTGAGAAGTCGAAGAGTTGAAGACGGTTGAAGACCGACGATCTCCACATTGGATGGATGGGCGCTACTGATGCTCGTGATTGGAGTAGCTACCATGAAGGAATTAAAGTAGTAGCCGTCCAAACATACTGTTGATTGTACGGATATGCGAGGAATTGGTGCCTCCGGTTTCGTTCAGACCCAGAATGGACTTGTAAATGGACTGTGTGTCTGACATTGGATTTTGTTCTGTGTTGATTGATCTCTGTTAAATATATATCTGTCTGGCGGCAGAGAATTTATTCTCTTGCTTAACGCCCTTCTCTGAGACCTACGAGCTCAGAGGTTATGTATTGACAGAAATCAGTCACATGGAGTAGATTGCCTGTGTGGCACGCATAAGTGGCATATGATCAAGGCTTTTGTTCCAAAGCAAAGTCTTGTGGTTGATGATCAAAGCATGGTCTGTGTGACGTAGCTTTGTGTACAATGTGAATTCGCGAGCCTTACACCTCGGTATGAGTCAAAAACGGGAGAGTGACTGTAGGGAGAGCACGACGTTTCTTTCTAGCTAAGGTGGTGTCAGTGACCTACCAGCCCTGACATTATATATACTTTTCACCTATGTGGTTGTTGGAATGCGAGGCACCTCGATATAGGTCTGTAAGGACCGGGAAACGTGTGTTCAGGAATTGCCAATCCTCAAAAGTAAGAGAGGACCGGCCCTGAAGATCCAAGGATCATAGTGGGGTCCTGGGACATTTGCTAGAGTGTCTCGAATCGGAGAGGAGCTTGCCCCTTGCCTCGACTCATGAAGGAATCCAATTTCCAATACGAAATATGCGGATGTGATTGTATTACTAGTATGGCGACATGATATATGGTACCCATGCCGTCTAGGATTGATATTTATGATTGAATTTGCTTTTGAAACATATATGCACTAGTAATAATATTAAACACTTTTGTTTTATACGTATGAAGCATTTTTGGCCATTATAAGGGAAAACTCTATCCTCCGGCTTGCGTTGCATTGTGTGATGGGACCTGAGTCTTATAATGGCTTCATTTTATAAAAAGCATTGCGTTGATTTAATCATTTATTTTATTTCATGCACTAGCACTCATTGGAGTAAACCCGTTCCGTGAAAGTGGCGTGGTCCTTTGATTTGCCTTATTATTGTTGTTAATAAGTTGAGTAGATTTCTCATACCAGTCCCATGACTGACTCGTAGTTTGTTTCACCTTGCAAACTCGGGTGCCCTCATTTTCACACGGGCAGCCTAGTTATAGGTTTCTGACGCATCTTTTGGCTCATGGCGAGGCTTGACTACACCGTGCTGACTTGGATTTTCTCCGCCATTATTGTATCTATATTATGATTCCGCCATTGGCGATATAGACTGATATTCATTTTGTGTACTCTTTATGTATGATTCCGCCTCAGGCGATGGCGACTGATTATGTATCATTATGCACTAGGTTGTATCCTGTACTGTGCTTCTCTGATGTGATGATATCTATATGATTCCGCTGTCATATGTGTGTAAATTATTCTACTTTCCGTTTATGCTATTATCTGTGATCTGCTAATGATAATTAATGTGTTATATTCCAATTATTATCCTTAACACCGTATCACGGGGTTTTGGGATCGTCACATTGATCCACTGTATCGTTAGGGATTTATAAACACTCGAATACGATGAACCGACACTGTATGTTTTGAAAAAGGGTAAATGGAATAATTTTACCCAAATTATATTCTGATATAAAGAATTTATATTGGAATTATTATAATATATATAGGATATATTGGTTGTAGTTATAATCGAATGAGATTATAAATTGGAATGGTTATGTAAATAACCAATCAGAATTCATATGAATATAATATATGAAATAAGATGAAGTAAATATGAATTTAGAATCAGAATTGGAATTAAAGGTTGGAGAAGTGTTTGTAAATGGAATTGGATTAAATATATGTGAATTTTAAAATCCGCGGATATTTTAAATCTGTTACAAACATTGAGAATGATATTTTGAATTGATTTCAAAATGGAAGTGTTTAGAAATGGTTTTGAAAGTGATATATTGTTGAACTCACTTCGGTCGCTGGAAAATAAATTCCGATGTTGATCTGGACATCATCGATGTTCATTTTCGAGTGTGTAAGTTAAGAATTACTACCAAAGAGATGATTTTTGAATTGTTTTGAGAAAAGCAAGTTGGTTTGAATTTTGAAAGGAAGTATTTGAATTTAGAAGAAAAAAAACTAACTAAGTGGTTTAAAACTCTCAGGAAGGATTGTTTGATTTGAAAACAAATTAAATTAGAATTTGGAACAGCAAATTGGAATTGAAATAATGCCAGTTAAGTGGTAATTAGAATTGGATTGGTTTAGAATGGTATCGAAACAAATTGGATTTATGAGATTGAAATTTGAAACGATATTGGGTTGATGAGTTATGAATTTGGGATTAAGGATAGAACTTGAGTTCCAAATGAAATTTGGTTTGGATATAAGCAAATAGCTGTGTTGAACATATATTGATTGGAGATTGGTATATGTTGGATTGATAACAGGTGAAAGTGATTAAGTTGATACGGCCGACCAAAAAGGTACAAGTTTATATTTGGTATAAGCATGAGATTTATGAGCCGAATTGGCAAGCCGCTTGGCTGTTTGATTTTCTTTTGGGTTGGAGATGGCCTAGAGAGGCGAGTGGTAGTTGTACCGATTGACCAATACAAAGGAGGTGCTGGCGAAATTTTTCGAAAATTTCGGTTGTTAGCATATTTTAAGAATTTTTGAAAATTTAATTAGCCGAAAAGAATTAATATTTAATTCAAATTAAATTGGTTTAGTTAAAACAGAAATTAAGAAGTAAACAAATAATTTTAACCTAGTTAATAGGGTTAGTTTTCTACCTTAGAAATTTCGAGGACGAAATTATCTAAAGGGGGAGGGGGGAGAATGTAATGTCCCATATTTTTACGTGTAATAATTAATTGATTTAATTATTTAAATAATGGTTTAGAGATTTATATGGTCGTTTAATTAAATAATATTGAATATTTAATTTATATAAATAATAGAATAATATATTTAATTTCGAAATAGTCGGAAATAGTGAATTGACAATATAGTGTGAACTGGACAATTCAAAATATATATTTCAATTTAAAATTGAAGTACGATAATGAATATATTTAAATAATAACAGTTTGAACGTATAATTATATTATAATTGTAATCGAGCTCGAAATGGCACTATAGTTTGTAATTTGGCAATTTGAACTTCAATTGAATATACAGGGTCCGTTTTAATCGGATTTCTATGAAATAAGAAACGTTCGGAGCTGGTGAAGTATATTATTCTAATGGAAGAGAAAAATCGGGATTTCATTGTGTTGATTTTGATTTATGTCCAAATCAAATTTTAGAAAAGTCGCTATGGAATTCCTTTGAAATTAAATTTATAAATATATATTTATATTATAAAAGGATTTTATATATAAATCGAATATCGATATAACTGGGAATTTTGAAATATCGAGTTATAAATCCAATTGGAGTTGTATGATATCCTATTGTGAATATATACGATAATATTTATTTTTAAATATTTAATTTTATTATTTTTAAATGTATTTATATATTTAAATGGGTTATTTAGAGCTTTAAAAATAACCAGTTTTGCAAACGACCTCCGTTTTCGACGGAACTAATTTTGTTGGATCCGTAATATCAAAGTATTTTTGATGGTTAAAAACACGCCATGTGAGCAAACGGAGTCGGAATTTGACGAAACCAGTTTCACTGGGTCAGTAATGTCGAACTGTATGTGTATATCCATTTTCATCAGTTTTGGGTATCATACGTGATCATATGAGTTTTTAGAAGACCAATACAAGCAGAAGTTCGATATAAATTAATTTAATATTGAATATAAAAATAATATATTACTTCTATATAATACCCTAACTTATCCCCAAACCTAAATTATTTTCTCGGTGGCCAACGCAAAAACTTGCTGCATGTTCTTCTTATAGTAAAATACCGTAATCTTCTTAAAATCCATATCAAATCCTAGAAAAATGTATAAATCACTCATCTCATATATTCGGACTCTTTGAGAGCTCCTTTTCATTTCGATATGAACATCATTGGGTTCGAAAGCATTTATTTTCGCAACATTTTCTACAGCGTAAGGCTTTTTGAAGTAGGGCTTGAGAGTTTGGGAATTTGAAGCGTTGATTCAAATTTTCGAGTCGGACTGTTGATCAGTGAGGCAAGAGATACCTTGCGTGTATTTTTGGTGAAGATCTGAGCAAGAGGATGTCGCACATTTGCAGGAGGCAACAGGCTAAAGTCAACCCACGCTTTATAAGGGAGGAGATTGACTTGAATATCAAGTGTATGCGTAGGAAGAGGAGGTTAAAAGGAAGAGTTTGGAGGATTTAGTTTGGATTTTTACTGAGAGGAGAGGGTGTACGAGCTTTGAGAATTTGCGGAAATGGGTTCGATGGTGTATGGAAGTGGCGGGATTTCATGGTTAAGGAAGGAGACGTACATGACGAGGAGCAAAGGGGTGTTAATAATATTCAATTTAATGGAAAAAAACGAGATAGTGAAGTAATTGCAGATGGAAAATGTTCGGGATACTCAATTCTAAGTACTCGGTGTTTTGGTAAAGATGAGAAGTGAAATATGGATGGTGGAAGAAGGATAGGAAGTGGAGCGGTGTTAGTTTGGACGGGCTGGAATGGAATTTACGTAGGCCAAGGAAATATAAAGGTAAAATTAACGATAAGGAATTTCGCTCGATCTAAATCAATCGCTAAACCGACCAAAACCGTTTGAAACCCCCTGATTGTTTTGAGAACACGACAAATTGGAACGCAAACATAAGAAAATTTCATTGCTTATTATAACAATTTCATCAGAATACAAGAATATACAGAGTATAAAAAAATATAATACATCAGAGAAATATCAAAGAATTAAACAAATTCTGTAGCAGCGGAAAAAAATAGAAAACACAACTGAAGGAGATATACGGATACAGAGTTTTCTGAATATCGTTCCAGCTGTAAACCAGGATCCTGCGAATATAAATCTGCAAAACCAAAAGTACTAGCTGCCCGCGTGGAAAATAGGGGGACCCAGAGTTTAGATTAAAACAATAAACTCCAGGTCAGTCATGTGACTGGTGTGAGAACTAAAATAGTTATGTAAAGCTTTACTTTAAATCAGATATATCAAGGGACCACGCCGTATAACACGGAACGAGTTTCCTCCCAAGAATACTAGTGCATATAACAAAAAGCGTAATGCTTTTTGGAAAAATGAAGCTATTATAAGACCCAGGTCCCATCACACAATGAAACACAAGCCGGAAGATAGTGTTTTCCCTAACAGCCAAATATGCTTGGTACGTTAAAAACAAATCATTTGATACTATTATAAGTGCATAGTGTATCAAACAACTTCAAATATAAATGCATCAATCCTAGACAGCATGGGTACCATATATCATGTCGCCAATACTAGGCTCTTCAATCAAAACCGCAAATATCACGTATTTGGAAGTTGGATTTCCATCTGTGAACCAAGGCAAGGGATCGTCCTTACCGAATTTGAGACGCTCTAGCCCGCCCCTCAGGATCCGAATGCATCGACCCTTGGATCGTCAGGGCCGGTCCACCGATGTAGATTAAAATTCCTGAACACTGCATTTCCCCACCCTATGGGGTGTCAATGAGTCCAATGACTCCATCGGTCCCGGATCGACTGATATATCTGAGGCGCCTCGCAATCCAACAACCACATAAGTCAAACTCGTCAGGGCGTGTAAAACCACTGACGCCACTTCTAGCTAGAAGGAAACGCATGTCCTCCTTGAGGTCCTTCTCCCGTTTCTGGCTCACACCGGGGTGTGAGGCTCGCGAATTAATGCTACACAAAGCTATGCCAAAAAGGCCGTGCTTTGATTATCAACCACAAGCCTTTGCTTTTCAACAGAAGCCCTGATCATTTGCATTTTAGCATGCCACACAAGCAAACCACTCCATGCAACCGATATCCATCAGTCACACTGAACGATATCCAACGTCAGACACACAGTCCATTTACAAGCCCGTTCTTGATATGAATGAAACCGGAGGCACCTTGTACCTCGCATATCCATTGATCTCCAAGTACGTCTGGACGACCCCCAAATTATTCCCTCCTTTTTGGTGTACGGCCCAATCAAGATCATCAGGAATCATCCAAACGATGTGAAGACCTCGAGTCTTCAACCACCGTCTTTATCTTCGACTTATCGTCGTATCAGTTATTCAGAATTGGATAAACCCGGTCTTTCCGAATAACTCGCATATATTATAAACCAGTGCTACACAAACACAACATACGCCTCATTCCAATTCAGAATATTATTTTATTCAAATATTCACATCTTTAAGGAAAGGTTCCCATTAATTTTATCAAAGATAAATTCTTTAAATTATTCTTTAATCTTCTTTTGAATATCAATTCAAACCAAATTATGGTTTATCCAAACTAGTCGGGATTAACGAACCTTACCGAAGTAATCTTTTATTACATTTCCCAATCCCAACTTATTCATCCCATGAAGTAAAACTGGTAATACTTCATATCTAGCACCATGGTGTTATCGATAAATTCAATTACCATTTCACGTTCAAATCTAATTAAAGATTTAACTACCGCCTGGAGCAAAACTGTTGATACTCCATTCTCAATCATTTCAATCTAATTAAAGATTCATTAAAACTCCACTTGGTTTTAATCTTCCCAAAAATCAATATTAATGATTGTTTAACTTGGGAAATCATATCCTATCTTTAACAGGGTTAAAGAACCAATATCATTTAAAACACGGTTCACGATAAACCCAAAATCACATTCCATTTACAATCTAATCTTCATGGAAAACAAATCGATATATATATAATTGACATAAACTTCCATATCCGACTAATAATATAAATGGAATAATGGCAAAGCTTGTTAAATTCCAGATATATTAGTCATCTTCCGCAACAAAAATTCACTTTGGTTATTACCAAATTTAATTCCATTCCATTCCAATTTACTTTATTAAATTAGAAAACTTTACTTTGGAAAATCTCCTTTAAATCTTAACAAAAGATTTATAAATTCCAAATCACATTTCACCGTAAATCGGGTTAAAGAACGAATGTCTTTAAAACACAGTTCACAATAAACCCAATTCCCTTTTGATATTAAACACAAGGCTCAGAACAGCAAAATATATCGGCTTATAATCAATATCAAATTCTTCTACGACCAACAAAATAATGATATAAATATATCTTTCAAATTTCCATAACAATATCTGTATAATCACGAAATCCAACATCGAAATGTTCCAAAGACATTTTCGATTCAAATCCATTCCAATTCAATTATTGGAAATTCTGGTTACTTTTAAAACCCTTTCAAATCCAATTTATTTATTTCAAAAATAAATGGATCATAATTCTAGTTCAAAACTAGTTCATTTCAATATAAATCTATTTTTATCATTTCAAATATGGAATTTTTCATCCCAATTCTTTCCAAATCATTTCTTATGATTTTACACAAATTATTGCTATTTTTAATAATTTTATCAAGGCCCGTACAGTCGATTTCCACCAACGGCCATCGATCCGCACTTACAGCAGACTTTTCCAAATTTTATTTGGACATAATTCCAAATCCATCCGTTATATTTCTAAATTCTTGTATTCATTAGGAAGCTCTTTTCGATACGAACCTAACGGTTCTGGTTTTACGAGAATCCGACGGTTGGATCTCCCGTAATATCCATTCGAAGTAAATGGTCGAAATTCGCTAACTGTCACAGCGCGGCACGTTCTATTCAGGCCATTATATATATAATATATATTATATATATTTCGTCGATTTCCTTTCAAAACGTATTTTATAAATCATTTTAAATTCATTTTCAAAACGATTTCAACTTCATATTCAATTTCTAATCAAAATTGAATATTCCATATCATTAATCTATAAATGATAATATTTTCAAAACGTTATATTTTGAAATCGCTTCCTTTTCTATATTCATTATAAAAATGAATAAATTCGATATAAATATCGTTCACGTCAAAATGGCGTCAATCTAATCAACATGACTTTACATATTTCAATAACTTCATTATTCTATTCGACAAATGAATATTTTCTTTAACACATGAATATATATTTTATTCAACACATGAATATTCTTTTTATTCAACACATAAATTTTCTTTTATTCAACTCATGAATATTCTTTTATTCAACACATGAATATATATTTTATTCAACACATGAATTTACTTTTATTCAACACATGAATATTCTTTTTATTAAACACATGAATTTTCTTTTATTCAACACACGAATATTCTTTTTATTCAACACATGAATTTTCTTTTATTCAACACATGAATATTCTTTTTATTCAACACATGAATTTTCTTTTATTCAACACATGAATATTCTTCTTATTCAACACATGAATTTTCTTTTATTCAACACATGAATATTCTTTATTTTCCCACTTGGAATGAGGCCCAATTAATTACCATACAATGTGATTGATATGGATTTCATACACACACGTACACTACAACAATCAAACACAGTCAACCATCACACAAAGTGCATTCTACACTGCATAAGCATCAAATATAAATACTTAACGCTTATAACAGGTTGTCAATCAATCGATCGACATACAACTAATTATTGGGACTAGTGTGTGGCCAATTTCATCCCAACACCCATGTGGGGTTTTCAAACTATCAAACACAGGTTTTATTTGTGCAGTTGGGCGATATGTAATATTTATCGTCCCAATCCATATCAGTCAAACGTGTATACATAAACAAATCATCTGATTTGTTTATAAATATTTATTTTATATACACATTAAAAATTATATTTTTAACTATAAAATATTTTCAACTATAAAATATATTATTCCATTCACTTTACACAATCAACTTTCACAACACATCAATTGAACAAACAAGTCATCCATGGTCTGTCAACGGTGGGTGTCGGGTGCTGCTAAGCACTGTATGCATCCTAGTATATATTTCAACTAGAAAACAAATTAAAAGTGAGAAGTTCTCACCTTTTAGTTCCACTCCGCCAGTCTTTCCTTCTGAAATGATCGTTTTTGTTTTGATTTCAATCGATACCATCGCCATCTTTTCCCGCTGTTCACAATATAAATCATATTTTTATCGCTTTATCCCAATAAATAAAAATCATATTTTTATTTCTACTTCATATATTTTACAACGCTTCTTTCTATATAAAAATTATATTTTTATATTCTCTATTATATAAAAAATTCTATTTTCAATCCGCTACTCGTATAAAAATCGAATTTTTATTTCGCTACAACATATATATAAATCGTATTTTTATATTCTCTACTATATCAAAATCATATTTTTATTATCTCTATAATATAAAAATCATATTTTTATTACCTCTATAATATAAAAATCATATTTTTATTATCTCAATAATATAAAAATCATATCCCTACATGTATAAGGATTATTTTTTTACAACGCTACCTCATACATAAAAATCACATTTTTAATTCTGAACTTCATATATAAGAATCACGTCTTTATCTCGCTATTTTACATAGAAAATCGAATTTTTAATTCAAATCTACATTATAAAAATTAGATTTTTATTTACTTGCTTTTACGTATATAAAAACTGATTAAAAATCAACCCTTTTTAATTAACTAAACTAAATACTTTAAAATCAATGGAAATAAACACTTACAACGGGGTTTTGGGGGTCTTTCTCGTTGGTTCGAAAGGGGAAGGTCATTCCTGGCGCGCAGCAGGGTCGAGAGTGGTTGGAGGCAGCTCAGGTAGTCAGAGAAATAGGGTAGGCAGCGGAGTGAGTTCAATTTAGGGTTTGAAGCGAAAAGGGGCGGTGGTTTCATGGTCGTGGAGGCTGACGGGTTTGAGGCGGAAGGGGGAGGTCGGGCGCGGTGGCCCACCTGAGCGGCGATGCTGATCGAATCGGGAGGGGGGGCTGAGCCACAATGAGTTTTTTTTCTATTTCTTTTTTTATTCGAACTGAAGTGAACGGGAAGGGGAAGAAACAGAAAAGGGGTGGGGTGTTATTTAATTTATATATATTTTATTTTTGTTCTCCTAAAAGTTTCTTTTTCATTCGAACTCCAAATCGAACTCAACAACTGTCGTCCATAACTAATTACCCCCACTACGAACGCATTAGGATATGTTTCGTAAGCCAATTCGACTGTTTCGATCAGTTTCCATCAAAATCAAAATATTAACCTATATATTAAATCTGAATGCACATTTCAATTTACTTGGGCCACATACAGACTCTAAAAATTCCCAAAAAGTATTTTCTAGCTTCGTATTGACGATACGGTCCTAACAAAACTAATTTCGTCAAATTCTGAGACCGTTTAAAAAATGGCTATTTTTTGGTCGATTCAAATTGACTGAAATTGTTAAAACATGTTTTCTTTTGCCACGCTCACATATTGATTCAGAAAATTATGAAAATTGGAAACTAGCAATAACTTGACATCCCGGATCCAACAAAAGTGGTTTCGTCAAAAACGAAGGTCGCTAGCAAAATGGCTATTTTTAAGGGCTTTATATATATTAAAATATATATAAATTCCACAGCAACTTTTCTGAATTTTAAACTAGACGTAGTTTTCAACTTTTAAAACAAAATCTCAGTTTCTTACATCCGTTCGAAAGATATAGTTAAACAGATTTGAATATTTCTTGTTTCGTGGAAATCCGATTTATTTTGAATCCTGTACATTCATTTGAAATTTGAAATCAAATTTTCAAACTACCGCGCCATTTTAGATTCCTTTTATAATTAAAAATAAAATTTATATTCTAACGTCGATTCAAATAAATATATACATTCTATTTCTATTCAAAATAAATTTCTAGTCGTTTTTATTTAAAATAATTCATTTTAAATATTCAAAATTCAATAAAATTGCCAAAATAAAAAATTTAAATTGGTTCAGATTTCCGGGTTATTACAATCTCCCCTACTTAAAACTTTTCGTCCCCGAAAAGGAACGAAGCCGAAAGTTGTTTTACAAACCAACTAAACTTTCATTATTTTCAGTATCGCTTAAGTTCTTCAACTTTTCAATTTCTAAGAACTTTCCAAAATTTTCAAAAATTTGGCTAACATCCTAAATTTTTGAATTTTTTTGCCATAACCTCTCTTGCACCGGGAGCTTCGGTATATTTCAAAAGCCTCCCATGGCCCTCACCAATCCAAAAAGAAAAAGAAACAGCCAAGCGGCTAGCCAATCGGCTCATAAAATCATCAAAAATCCAAGAAATACAATAAACATGTACCTATTTGTCGGGCAAACAATTTTCTTCCTCTTCTATAGCCTCCTTGCTATAACCTGTTTAATGTAAGTACATGTATATGCATGCAAATGTGATAAATTTTCAATACAATTACACTATTTGGCTAAAGGTTCAACATGTAATTAATCAACTAATAATCAACCAACACAATCATCAATCAATTAGTTGATTAACATTTCAAACACATAATTTTGATACATATACAGAAAATCATGTTTTTGGTGCCAAATCACAACAATAGCCCTATCTAGTTTCGGTTCTCAGACCAGTTAATTGGAAATATATAGACATCCCACCTTCGAAACTCTAACATGAATACTGATGATGCGATCGCTATAGCGATCATCAGAACCATCTTCGGGCGACTAGAGTGTGATTCTATATTTATTCAGTATTTTAGGACGTCGTATACACGTGGATCATACGTATATGCAAAATCTTTATATACTTGATTGTCCAAATAAATTTAAAATAAATATTCAAATACGTATAATACGATTTAAATTTCAAAACCAAATCCGCTTTCATTTTAAAAATATACTCTTCCGACTCATACTAGGATACTACTGATCCCATCTCTAACGAGTCATCCTCATTGAATATTACTAATCTAATTTCTTATGAATTCTTTCGTATGGTTCTAATGTGTCTTGTTCTCGAGCTTTGTGAACCAAAGCTTTGATACCAAATGTAATGATAAGGAATTTCGCTCGATCCGAACCGATCGCTAAACCGACCAAGACTGTTCGAAACCCCTGATTGTTTTGAGAACAAGACAAATTGGAACGCAAACAGAAGAACATTTCATTGCTTATTACAACAATTTCATCAGAATACAAGAATATACAAAATATAAACAAATATAATACATCATAGAAACATCAGAGATTTAAGTACATTATGTAGCAGCGGAAAATAATACAAAACACAACTGAAGGAGATATACGGATACAGAGCTTTCCGAATATCGTTCCAGCTGTAAACCAGGATCTTGTGAATATAAATCTGCAAAACCAAAACTACTAGATTCACGTGTGGAAAATAGGGGCACCTAGAATTTAGGTTAAAATAATAAACCCCAGGTGAGTCATGTGACTGGTGTGAGAACTAAAACAGTTATGTAAAGCTTTACCTTAAACCAAATATATCAAGGGACCACGTCGTATAACATGGAACAGGCTTCCTCCCAAGAATAACAGTGCATATAACAAAACAGTGCAATGCTTTTTGGAAAAATGAAGCTATTATAAGACCCAGGTTGCATCACACAATGCAACACAAGTCGGAGGATAGGGTTTTCCCTTATAATAGCCAAACATGCTTGGTACGTTAAAAAAAAATCATTTGATACTATTATAAGTGCATACTGTATAAAACAACTTCAAATATAAAGGTATCAATCCTAGACAACATGGGTACCATATATCATGTCGCCACTACTAGGCTCTTCAATCAAAACAACAAATATCGCGTATTTGGAACTTGGATTTCCATCTGTGAACCAAGGCAAGGGATCGTCCTTACCGAATTCGAGACGCTCTAGCCCGCCCTTCAGGATCAGAACGCATTGACCCTTGGATCGTCAGGGCCAGTCCATCGATGTGGATTAAAATGCCTGAACACTGCGTTTTCCCACCCTATGGGGTGTCAATGAGTCCAATGACTCCATCGGTTCCGGATCGACCAATATATCCGAGGCACCTCATAATCCAACAAACACATAAGTCAAAATCGTCAGGGCATGTAAATCCACTGACGCCACTTCAAGCTAGAAGGAAACGCATGTCCTCCATGAGGTCCTTCTCCCGTTTCCGGTTCACACCGGGGTGTGAGGCTCGCGAATTAACGCTACACAAAGCTATGCCACAAAGGTCGTGCTTTGATCATCAACCACAAGACTCTGCTTTTCAACAGAAGCCTTGATCATTTGCATCTTAGCATGCCACACAGGCAAACCACTCCATGCAACCAATATCCATCAATCACACAGAATGATATCCAATGTCAGACATACAGTCCATTTACAAGTCCGTTTTGGGTCTGAATGAAACCGGAGGCATCTTGTACCTCGCATATCCATCGATCTCCAAGTACATCTGGACGATCACCAACTTATTCCCTCCTTTTGGGTGTACGTCCCAATCAAGATCATCAGGAATCATCCAAATGATGTGAAGACCTCCGGTCATTAACCACCGTCTTCATCTTCGACTTATCGTTGTATTAGTTATTCAGAATGGGATAAACCCGGTCTTTCCGAATAACTCGCATATATTATAAACCATTGCTACACAAACACAACATACACCTCATTCCAATTCAGAATATTCTTTTATTCAAATATTCACATCTTTAAGGAAAGATTCCCATTAATTTTATCAATGATAAATTCTTTAAATATATTCTTTAATCTTCTTTTGAATATGAATTCAAACCAAATTATGGTTTATCCAAACTAGTCGGGATTAACGAACCTTAACGAAGTAATCTTTTATTACATTTCCCAATCCCAACTCATTCATCCCATGAAGTAAAACTGGTAATACTTCATATATAACACCATGGTGTTATCGATAAATTCAATTACCATTTAACGTTCAAATCTAATTAAAGATTTAACTATCGCCTGGAGCAAAACTGGTGATACTCCATTCTCAATCATTTCAATCTAATTAAAGATTTATTAAAACTCCACTTGGTTTTAATCTTCCCAAAAATCAATATTAATGTTTGTTTAACTTGGGAAATCATATCTTGTCTTTAACTGGGTTAAAGAACCAATATCATTTAAAACACGGTTCACGATAAACCCAAAATCACATTCCAATTACAATGGAATCTTCAAGGAAAACAAATCCATATAAACTTCCGTATCCGACTAATAATATAAATGGAACAACGACAAAGCCTTTTAAATTCCAGATATATTAATCGTCTTTCTCCACAGAAATTCACTTCGATTATTACCAAATTGAATTCCATTCCATTCCAATTTACTTTATTAAACTAGAAAACTTTACTTTAGAAAATCTCCTTTAAATCTTAACAAAAGATTTATAAATTCCAAATCACATTTCACTGAAAATCGGGTTAAATAATGAATGTCGTTAAAGCACAATTCATAGTAAACCCAATTCCCATTTGATATTAAACACAAGGCTCTGAATAGAAAATATATCGGCTTATATTCAATATCAAATTCTACGACCAACAAATATCGTATTGGAAATAACGATATAAATTTATCTTTCAAATTTCCATAACCATATCTGTACAATCACGAAATCCAACATCGAAATATTCCAAATACAATTTCGATTAAAATCCATTCCAATTCAATTATTGGAAATTCTGGTTACTTTTAAAACCCTTTCAAATCCAATTTATTTATTTCAAAAATAAATGGATTATAATTCTAGTTCAAAACTAGTTCATTTTGATAAAAATCTATTTTTATCTTTTCAAATATGGAAATTTTCATCCCAATTCTTTACTAATCATTTCTTGGGATTTTACCCAAATTATTGCTATTTTTAATAATTTTATCAAGGCCCGTACAGTCAATTTCCATCAACGACCATCGAACTGCACTTACAACAACCTTTTTCAAATTTGATTTGGACATAATTCCAAATCCAACCGTTAGATTTCTAATTTCTTGTATTCGTTAGAAAGCTCTTTTCGATACGAACCCAATGGTTCCAGTTTTAGGAGAATCCGATGGTCGGATCTCCCGTAATATCCATTCGAAGTCAATGGTTGAAATTCGCAAACTGCCGCAGCACGGCGCGTTCTATTCAGACCATTATATATATATATATATATATATATATATATATTATATATATATAATTCGTCGATTTCCTTTCCAAACGTATTTTATAAATTGTTTTAAATTCGTTTTCAAAATGATTTCAACTTCATACTCAATTTCTAATCAAAATTGAATATTCCATATCATTAATCTATAAATGATAATATTTTCAAAACGCTATATTTTGAAATTGCTTCCTTTTCTATATTCATCATAAAAATGAATAAAATCGGTATAAATATCGTTCACGTCAAAATGGCGTCAATTTAATCATCACGGCTTTATATATTTCAATAGCTTCGTTATTCTATTCAACAAATGAATATTTTCTTCAACACATGAATATATATTTTATTCAACACATGAATATTCTTTTTATTCAACACATAAATTTTCTTTTATTCAACACATGTATATTCTTTTTATTCAACACATGAATTTTCTTTTATTCAACAAATGAATATTCTTTTTATTCAACACATGAATTTTATTTTTATTCAAAACATGATTTTTTTATTCAACACATGAATTTTCTTTTTTTCAACACATGAATATTCTTTTTATTCAACACATGAATTTTCTTTTATTCAACACATGAATATTCTTTTTATTCAACACATGAATTTTATTTTATTCAACACATGAATATTCTTTATATTCCCACTTGGAATGAGGCCCAATCAATTACCATACAATGTGATTGATATGGATTTCATACACTACAACAATCAAACACAGTCAACCATCACCCAAATTGCATTCTACACTGCATAAGCATCAAGTATAAATATTTAACGCTTATAACAGTCTGTCAATCAATCGATCGACATACAACTAATTATTGGGACTAGTGTATGGCGAATTTCATTCCAACACCCATGTGTGGTTTTCAAACAATCAAACACATATTTTATTGGTACAGTTGGGCGATATGTAAAATTTATCGTCCCAATCCATATCAGTCAAATGTGTGTACATAAACAAATCGTCCGATTTGTTTATAAATATTTATTTTATATACACCTTAAAAACTATATTTTTAACTATTAAATATTTTCAACTATAAAATATTTTATTCCATTCCACTTCACACAATCAACTTTCACAACACATCAATTGAACAAACAAGCCATCCATGGTCTGTGGACGACAGGTGTCGAGTGCTGCTAAGCACCGTCTGCATCCTAGTATATATTTAAACTAGAAATTAAATTAAAATTGAGAAGCTCTCACCTTTTGGTTCCACTCCGCTAGTCTTTCCTTCTGAACTGTTCGGTTTTCGTTTTGATTTTAGTCGATATCATCGCCATCTTTTCCCGCTGTTCACAGTATAGATCATATTTTTATCGCTTTATCCCAATGAATAAAAATCATATTTTTATTTCTACTTCATATATTTTACAACGCTTCATTCTATATAAATTATATTTTTATATTCTCTGTTATATAAAAATTCTATTTTCAATCCGTTACTCGTATGAAAATCAAATTTTTATTTCGCTACAACTTATATAAAAAATGTATTTTTATATTCTCTGTCTTATAAAAATCGTATTTTTATAATCTCTACTATATCAAAATCATATATTTATTATCTCTATAATATAAAAATCATATTTTTATTACCATCTATAATATAAAAATCATATTTTTATTATCTCTATAATATAAAAATCATATTTTTATTATCCCTACATGTATAAGGATTA
Organism: Allium sativum; assembly: GCA_030737875.1. Taxonomy (NCBI): domain Eukaryota; kingdom Viridiplantae; phylum Streptophyta; class Magnoliopsida; order Asparagales; family Amaryllidaceae; genus Allium; species Allium sativum. The sequence continues at coordinate 332,783,491 of CM060926.1, forward strand.
TATTTTTACAATGCTACCTCCTACATAAAATCACATCTTTAATTCTGAACTTCATATATAAGAATCACGTCTTTATCTCGGTATTTTACATATAAAAATCGAATTTTTAATTCAAATCTACATTAAAAAAATTAGATTTTTATTTACTTGCTTTTACATATATAAAAACTAATTAAAAATCAACCCTTTTTAATCAACTAAACTAAATACTTTAAAATCAATGGAAATAAACACTTACAGAGGGGTTTTGGGAGTCTTGCTCGTAGGTTCGAAGGGGGAAGGCTGTTCCTGGCGCGCGGCAGGGGACGAGAGTGGTCAGAGGCGGCTCGGTTGGTCGGAGCAATAAGGTAGGCTGTGGATTGGGTTCGATTTAGGGTTTGAAGCGAAAAGTGGCTGTGGTTTCAAGGTCTTGGAGGCTGAGGGTGTTGAGGCAAAAGGGGGAGGTCGGGCGTGGTGGCCCACCTGGGCGGCGAAGCTGATCGAATCGGGCGGGGGTCTGAGCAACGGCGAAGTTTTTTTTTCCTTTTTTTATTCAAACTGAAGTGAACGGGAGGGGGAAGAAAGAGAAAAGGGGTGGGGTGTTATTTAATTTATATATATTTTTTATTTTTATTCCCCTAAAAGTTGCTTTTTCATTCGAACTTCAAATCGAACCCAACGACTGTCGTCCATAACTAATTACCCCCATTCCGAACGCATTAGGATATGTTTCGTAAGCCAATTCGACTGTTTCCATCAGTTTCCCTCAAAATCAAAATATAAATCTATATATTGAGTCTAAACGCACATTTCAGTTTACCGGGGCCACATACAGACTCTAAAATTTTCCGAAAAATATTTTCTAGCTTCGTATTGACGATACGGTCCTAACAAAACTAATTTCGTCAAATTCTGAGACCATTTGAAAATAGCTATTTTCTGGTCGATTCAAATTGACTGAAACTATTAAAAACACGTTTTTTTCCATGCTCACATATTAATTCAGAAAATTATGAAAATTGGAATCTAGCAATCAATTGACATCCTGGACCCAATAAAAGTGGTTTCGTCGAAAACGAAGGTCGTTTGTAAAATGGCTATTTTTAAGGGGCTTCATATATATTAAAATATAAATATATGAATTCCACAGCGACTTTTCTTAATGTTATACTGGACGTAATGCTCAACTTTTGAAACGAAACCTCAGTTTCTTACATGTGTTAGAAAGATATAGTTAAACAGATTTGAATATTTCTTGTTTTGCGGAAATCCGATTTAATTTGAATCTTGTACATTCATTTGAAATTTGAAATCAAATTTTCAAACTACCGCGCCATTTTAGATTCCTTTTATAATTAAAAATAAATATTTATATTCTAACGTCGATTAAATTAAATATATACGTTCTATTTCTATTCAAAATAAATTTCTAATCGTTTTTATTTAAAATAATTCATTTTAAATATTCAAAATTCAATAAAATTGCCAAAATAAAAATTTTAAATTGTTTCAGATTTCCGGGTTATTACAGTAAAGGCCCGTATAAAAATAAATATATATAGTTTAATTTAAATTCAAACAATGTATACAAACTTGTATAATATGTTACTCTTCCATACGTAGACAGACACTACAACATGGAATCGACTGGAAGTAATTCGGAGCTCTTTATAGTTTATAGCGAAATAAATTGTCCTTCTGAATCAAGCGATGGTTATCATTGTTAACGATGATCATTCAATATGAGTAAATCTCACTAACTCTGATCAATTTATATTTTTATAAATATAATCTAGTAATGATAAATGATTATTGATTACTCTGTGTTGATTGGTTGGTTGAAATTGCTGATGTATTGATTGAAATTATAGATAACGATATATATATAAATCGTTAATCAAATGTTGATTCTGTTTATCATAATATTTCATATCAAAATGAAATCGATGTTATTATATTGTTTAACATCTATGGATGTAGGGAAACAGGTTGGAGGTACCCAACTGGGTTCATCAATATGTAAAATACTATTTTGTTTCATATATGGTGATATATAATGTGACATATTATCTGTTGTTGAATATGCATGCGTGAATAATATCGATCATTGTTATATGGTACATTAAATACCATAAGGAATACTAAAATGTTAAAAGGGGAATTTTCAATGTTATATTTGAAAAAGAAATATTTATAAAATCAAAAGATTTTATAAAAAGAAAATATTTATTTAGAAAATAAATGGATTAAAAAGGAACATTTATTTGTTAAATAAATAGAATTGAAAAGGAAATATTTGTCGAACAAATAAAAGAGAAAAAAGATATATAATGGAAAAATAAATAGAAAGATAAAAAGGAATATTCATTTAGAAAATAAATATAGAGAATTATAAAAGGAAATAATTGTAAAACATTTATATATAGAATATAAATGGAAATATTTATTTAGAAAATAAATAGATTTGAAAATGAGATATTTGTAAACCATTTACAAATAGATTTGAAAAGGAGATATTTGTGAACCATTTACAAATAGAATTGAAAAAAAAAGAATATTTATTTGTTAAATAAATAGAATTGAAAATGAAATATTTATTTGTTAAATAAATAAAATTATAAAAGAAATATTTATTTGGAAAATAAATAGGATTATAAAAGAGTATAACGAGATATAAAAGAGTTATGAGAAGATTGTTTAAAGTGGATATCAATTAGAGTAATTGAATTGGTGTTAATCGATTAGAGTTAATCGATTTAGAGTTAGTCGATTAGAGTTAATTGAATTGGAGTTAATCGATTAGAGTTAATCGAATTTGAGTAATTGAGTTAGAGTTAATCGTATTAGAGTTAATCAATTAGAGTTAGTCGATTAGAGTAACTGAATTAGAGTTAATCATAATAGAGTTAAACGAATATTAGTTATTCGAGTAGAATTAATTGAAAGGAGTTAATCGAATATAGTTTATTCGAAGAAAAGAGTTATCAATTATAGTTATTCAAAGAAAGATTTTTGAATATTGGTTATTCAAAAAGGAGTTATCGAATATTAGTTATTCGAAGTGAGTTAATCGAATATTAGTTATTCGAAAAGAGGTTATCGAATATTAGTTATTCGAAAGGAGTGAATCGAATATAGTTTATTTGAAAAGAGGTTATCGAGTATTAGTTATTCAAGAGGAGTGAATCAAATATAGTTTATTCGGAAGGAGCTATCGAATATTAGTTATTCGAAAGGAGCTATCGAATATTAGTTGTTCGAAAGAAATTATCAAGTATTAGTTATTCGAAATGAGTTATCGAATATTAGTTATTCGAAAGGAGTTATCAAATATTAGCTATTCGAAAGGAGTTATCGAATATTAGTTATTCAAAAGGAGTTATCGAATATAGTTTATTTGAATAGAGTTAAAAGAGTAAATCAAATATAGTTTATTCAAAAGGAGTTATTGAATATTAGTTATTCGAAAGGAGTTAATCGAATATAGTTTATTAGAAAGGAGTTAATTCATATGAGTTAATTGATTAGAGTTAATCCAAAAGAGTTAATTGATTAGGGGTAATCAAATAGAGTTAATCCAATAGAGTTAATCAAATAGAGTTAATAGAATAGAGTTAATAAATAGATCTAATCAAATAGAGTTAGTCGAATAGAGTAATTGAATTAGAGTTAATCGATTAGAGTTATCTAATAGAGATTTATTCGAAAGAGAGTTACGTAAGGAAGTTTGTTAAAGGTTTAAAAAGTGAACCTTGTCTGTTTCAAATTTAGAAATGTTGTTCAGTTAAGGTCTGAGAGGTAGTTAAACCCCAACTTGATTGACTTCGTTTTTAACTAAGTAATGGTTAACGTTCAATAGTAAAGTTTGGTTAAGTGAATTTAGTTGATAAAGATGATGGTTTGAGTTGGCATAGCAAGCAATGTTTTATTTAAACATCTGTTTAAACCCAATGAATGAGTTTTGGAAACATTTTCCAAATATATTCATACATATTTTCTAATCATAGAAAATGAAATGTTTGATGATAAAGAATACTAGAATGACAGTGATACGTGAAGAGAGATGGAAATGTTTTCCAATGATTAATAACGTATATTTTCTAGATTTAGAAAATAAGAATTTATGGAGATATGGAAACAGGTAAATGAATAAATTAATGATAAATTACTTTAAAAAGGAGAAAAGGTTGATTGATGATTAATTGATAGAATTTACATCTGGAAATAATATCGTTGTTTGTACACATGTTTTTCTTTGATAGTTAACTCACCGACTATCAAAGTTTTTGACCATTTTTCCATTGTCAATACGGAGAGACCGGGATCGGATTCATTATCTGAAAACCACACTGTATGGGCGTTACCGTTGCGATCAAATATGATGAAGATAATTAAAGACGGAGTTATGCAAGGGCTGTTCTATTCATAGAATAGTGCCTTCAGTTTTTCCAGTCCCAGGACGACCTATACGGAAGAATGTCTGTTGGAGTATATTTAATGGACCACGTAAGTTGATCTCTTCAAACGTATTTACATTTGGTGGTGGAGGAATTCATTTCTCTTAGCTGTATACCCGTGGTATTTTGGGGGAAAACAATTTGTGATTTGGTGGGTATGACGATGTGACATTCAAAGTGAATAGTTATGTGATATGCCAGAGATAAGTGTCGCCTCTAACCTCACAACCGGGAAATGACAAAAATCGGGCAGGCAGCATGGCTAGTGTTTGGCTGCCAATTAGGGTGTATTATCACCTACCTAGAGATATTCATTTCATTCTATAATCTATTGTCGATGTTGCCCCATTCGGGAAACGGTTGTTGATCCCAACCGTTGGTGATATACATTTGATACACTCAAGCGAAATGAGTGGTCGGTCATGTATGGCTGGGTTTTCAAGATGTTCTTGTTGAACCCAGTGTATTCCTCGGTAGAGGTACACTATCGGAAGGTGGTGTAACAACCCGGAAAATCTGAACCAGTTTGAAAATTTTAAATTGGCTTAAATAGTGAATTTAAAATATTTAAAATAAATATTTTAAATAGTAACGACGAAAAGTGAGTTTGAATCGATGTTTGAAAATAAATATAATTAATTCTAATTATAAACAAGGCCTGAAATGGCGCGGTAGTTTCAAAATTTGAATTCAAACTTTAGATGATTGTACTGGGTGCAAAACAAAACAGATTTGAGTGAAACCAAAAATATATAAATTTGCTGGTGAATATATTTCTAACGAATCTGAAAAATCGAAGTTTCATAGCGGGAAGCAAAAGTTATGGCCAAATGAATTTTCAGAAAGGTCGCCTTAGAGTTTATATAGCCCGTAAAAATGGCCCTTTTGCAAACGACCTCATAATTCGACGAAACGATTTTTTTTGGATCCGGGATGTCAAATTATTGCTAGGTTTAAAATTTCATAATTTTTGAAGTTAATATGTGAGTGTGGCAAAGGAAAATGTGTTTTGGTCAATTACAGTTAAATTGGATCGACCAGAAATGGGCCATTTTTCAAACGGTCTCAGAATTCGACGAAACTAGTTTTATTGGGACCGTATCATCAAAACATAGCTAGATTAATTTTTCGGGAATTTTTAGAATCGGTATGTGGCCCCGGCAAATTGAAATGTATGTTCAAATCAAATATTGAATGTGTTATATTTAAATTTGAAGAAAACTGACTGAAACAGTCGAATGGGCTGATGAAACATATCCCATTGTGTTCGGAATGGGGGTATTTAACTAGGGGCGACAGTCGTTGGGTTTGGACTGGTGTTCGTGTGTGACAAGGGGTAATTTTGAGAATTTAAAAATTATAAAATAAAATAAAAATTTTCTATTGGCCATCATTTGTCTTCTTCCTCGATACCCCTGAAGCCGACGGCGGAACTCATCCCATCCTTCCCTCCTCTTTTTCTCTTCCAACTCTCAATGAAACCACCCCCTCCTTTGGAACTTTTTGAAGATCGAAGCCCCCTCTTCAAATCCATATAGATTTCACTTCTCTCATTCAGTATTTCGCCAGATCGAGGTCCACGAAGTCACCGACTTGTGAGCACCGCCACGACCAGAAACCCCCATCGCACCTGACGCAGTTGGCACCCCCTGGAGCGGATTTCGAAGCTCTTTCACGAGGCGAAGGCCGATCGACGTATCATTTCATTGATTTCAAGAAAAAGCTAAACCTAATTTTGAAGAATTCAGAGAGGTATACGACTATTTTAAAATAAACTATATTATAGCACTTTAAAGCGCTAAGGTTTTTGATTTCATGTAAAAATCATATTCTTTTCGTTTGTTGACAAAATTCAATGAAACAATAGATAGTGGACTCGTATGGACATCTTCTTCATTCTAGAAGAGACCGCTTATTTTTCTGAGCTTTCTGCTATTTTTGGTGGAGTGGAACCCGATGTCAGATTTCTAATTTATAAATGATATGGAAAACGATGATGTATAAATTATATAGTCGATGTATGAGTTATATAAGCGTTGTACACCTCATGTATAAGCATTGTATAAGTTGTACGTTCGATATATAAGTTATATATGCATTGTAAAAATTATATATGTGCTGAAATAGAAGTGAAATGCTTATAAATATATGTGTGTGTGTGTGTATATATATATATATATATGCGCCCCTCGTCCACAAACCATGGACGATATTTATTGGTTGTGATTGGTGTGAAAATTGGTTGATTACGAATGGTTGATTAGAATTGTTTGTGGTTGAAATTGATTGATTGTGGTTGAAAAATACCCGTTTGTGGTTGAGAATTATTTGGTTGAAACCATATAGGATTAGTTTGTGGAAATGAAAAAAATATACATGCCGCCTGTGTGACGATCCCAAAATCCGAGGGGCGGTATTAAGGATAATCATTAGGAAATAACACATTAACCATCATAGCAGAGTACAGATAATAGCAGAAACAATAAATAGAATAATTTTACATGGATATGACAGCGGAATCACAACATGTAATAACATCAGAATAGCATAACGTGGGATATAACTTAGTAAATAAAAAGGAAAGTGATCAGTCATCATCGCCAGAGGCGGAATACATATACATATAGTAAGAAATACGGAAAGTAAATCAGTCTGCATCGCCCGTGGCGGAATCCTAACATAAGTGTAGTAATGGCGGAAAAGTAAAAGTCATCTCTGTGAAGTCAGCCTCGGCATGAGCCAAAAATGCACCCTATGCAGCAGTGCAGAGCCAAAAACAACCTGTCACCTGTGTACTAGGCTGCCCTTGTGAAAATAAGGGCACCCGCGTTTGCAAAGTGAAACAAACAACGAGTCAGTCATGGGGACTGGTATGAGGAATCTATTTCACAGTTAAACAACAGTAATAGCAAATCATTGGACCACGCCACTTTCGCGGAACGGGTTTACTCCAGTGATTGCTAGTGCATTTAAACAAAGTAAATTCTTTTAAAACAACGCAATGCTTTTAGAAAGAATGAAGCCATTGTAAGACTCAGGTCCAATCACACAATGCAACGCAAGCCGGAGGATAGAGTTTTACCTTATAATAGCCAAATATGCATGATACGTATAAAGCAAAATCATTTAATATTATTACTAGTGCATATATGTTTCAAAACGAATAGCATCATTAATATCAATCATAGACGGCATAAGTGCCCCATACCACTATGTCGCCATACTAGTTCTACAATCAAGTCCGTTATTTCGTATTGGAAATTGGATTTCCGTCATGAGTCGAGGCAAGGGGCAAGCTCCTCTCCGCTTTGAGACACTCTACCAAATGCCTCGGGACTACACACTCCGGGTAACCCCTGGATCTTCAGGGCCGGTCCTCTCTTACGTTTGAGGATTAGTTAATAATTAACACAAGCTTCCCGGTCCTTACAGACCTATAATCGAGGCGCTTCGCATTCCAACAACCACAAAGGTGAAAAGTAGATATATATGTCAGGGCTGGTAAGTCACTGACACCACCATATCTAGAAAGAAACGTCGTGCTCTCCCTGCAGTCCGTATCCCATTTTTAACTCATACCGAGGTGTGAGGTTCGCGAATCTACGAAATACACAAAGCTAGGCTACGTAGACCTTGCTTTGATCATCATCCACAAGACTTTGCTTTGCAACAAAAGCCTTGATCACAGCATCTTGGCATGCCACATAGGCAGTCCACTCCATATGATTGATTTCCATCAATATATAACCTCTGAGCTCGTACGTCTCAGAGAAGGGCGTTAAGCAAAAGAATAAATTCTTCGCTGCCAAACAGATATATATTTAATAGATATCAATCAGTATAGAACAAAATCCAATGTCAGACACGCAGTCCATTTACAAGTCCGTCCTGGGTCTGAACGAAACCGGAGGCGTCAAATTCCTCGCAAATCCGTACAATCAACATATACGTTCAGACGGCTACTACTTCTGTCCCCTTCCGGTAGCTACTCCGGTTAGGAACCTCAGTAGCGCCCATCCAACCGATACGAAGATCGTCGGTCTTGAATCGTCTTTGCATTTTCAAATCCGAATCGTTCGATAAATCATTTGAAATGAGGGTTAGCTCGGCCTTTTCAAATAATTCACGTCATTAGAATTTAAATCGATTCATTTTATGGTTATATTATTCGACATCCATCTTTCGGTTCTTTAGTGTTATTTTCATGTCATACACATACAACCATCAAATATCAAACAATTCAAGCCCAATTGGTTTATTTTCAATCAATGTTGCTTATAATATTTTATAATGATTTTTCGCCATTTTTATTTATTTAAAAATGGCCATATTTAATTAAACGACGTTTCAGGTCGTGCCTTGGCACTGGCGCTGTTTTTCCCTTAATTTGTTTTACACATATCGGAAAATCTAACCGTTGGATTTCTACAAAGTCTATATCAGTGGGAAGATATTCCCAAAGCGAACCCAACGGTTCCAGTTTCGTGAGAATCCGACGGTCGGATCTTCCACACTAGTCGTTTGAAGTTACGATTTTAAAATTCGAACTGCATCATCGTTATTCGATTTAATTTAATTATATTTATATTTATATATAAATATAAACGATTCTAGCGCTATTTTACTTCAGATTTGAATTAAACATTCCGGACAATCCAACCGTTGGATTTTTACAAGATTTGTGCCGTTGGAAAGATATTTCCAAGGCGAACCCAGCGGTTACGGTTTCGGGAAAATCTGATGGTCGGATTTCTCGTACTAATCATTTCAAATTACGATTCCGAAACGCGAACTGCACGACCTCTATTCCTTTTAATTATATTTATATATATATAAATGTAGTTCATTCTATAATTTCAACTATAGTTCATTTTATATTTTCAACTTCGTTTTCACTTCAAATATTTCACTAACGCCTTAATATTTCGAAAAATTTCGCCATCACCTCCTTTGTACGGGGAGGGGTTTGGAAATTTATTGGGCCATATTAGGTACCCAATAAATCCTAAAAAGCATTCACATATTTATAGTGATATATTTTGGTGTTTACGGGGGAGCATGTACTGATAATCACCCCAGAGAATAAATTCCCTTCACCCCGTTTCCGTGTGGAAATAAATAGTCCATGTGCCGTATCTAATAACTAGAGCGACGTGATTATTGTCAACTCCAGACCCGTGTGGGGTTTTTATCAATCTGGCAACTTATCGTTATAATTTATATAGTCCATATCAGTCATCAGTTCAACCTGTAGTATATAGTCATCGCCATACAAGCCTCTTGCTTGTATGGTAAATCTTCCACCTCGTCACACAAGCTCCAATTGCTTATGTGGAATATGATGAAGTATGCCTATCATCAAGAAGTATGCCATGTAGTGTAGTTCAAAATTAATTTGTACTATCCTATGGCGTTATTTATTATTTCACATAGAATAACCAGCACTCCGCATCCAATGGCATTCACAGGAGTTGATATATAAATAAAATTGCGCAGCCAACTCATCAAGGTTTACCTATTTGTCGGGCACGCAAATAATTTCTTTACTCTACAGCTAATCCATTTTTCCTGTTCAACACATGTATATATATGCAGAACAAAGCTAATAATAATATTTCTAGCAAACTATTATTTATTTCAACACGTGTGTATTTTTAACTAAGCGTATACATGATAAAAGGAATATTTTTATCATCAAAAATATTTATTCGACAAATGTGTATTTTTAGCTAAGCGTATACGTGATAAAAGGAATATTTTTATCATCAAAAATATTTATTCGACACATGTGTATTATTAACTCTTCATATTCACTATAAAAATATAGTTTTCATTGTCGATTCATTTTATTTTTAAAAGATGATAACATTCAACACATGAACTTCAACTCAACGAATGAATTGCAATTCAACACATGAATATTCTATATAGTTTGTATATATATAAAAATGTGATTTTTATCGCTAAAGCTATTTGTTTAAATTCAAATAATATTCAACACATGAATTTCAACTCAACGAATGAATTGCAACTCAACACATGAATATTCTATATAGTTTGTATATATATATAAAATTGTGATTTTTATCGCTAAAGCCATTTGTCTAAATTCAAATAATATTCAACACATGAATTTCAACTCAACGAATGAATTGCAACTCAACACATGAATATTCGATATAGCATATGTAATTTATTTCAACGAATGAAAATTATTCTAACACATAAATATTTCAGAAAATTTTGGCGGCATAACGGCAGGGTAGTTAAAACCGGGACCATCCCTAGTACGGCTCCTCGCTCTACCTTAAAACCTCACGGTTTTTGACAATGGGGATCATGCATCTAGTTCGCACGCAGGCGGCATGTTTTATTTTCAATTCCACAATCCTATTCTATTTTGTTTCAACCACAAGAGGGTATTTTTCAACCACAAAGGTATTTTTCAACCACAATATCAACCACAAACAATTATTTCCAACCATTCGTCATACCATATAATATCACGTCAAACACAAGCAATAAATATCGTCCATGGTCTGTGGACGAGGGGAGTATATATATATAATATAATAATTCACTTGCATTTCATCACAATTCAAAGCATATATGTTTCAAACAATGCTTGTATATTTTATACATCGCTAATATAACTTATACAACACATGTACATGAGGTATACAATGCGTATATAATTTACACTTCGCTTATATATAATTTATACAACGCGATTTCATTCACACAAATAGCTTAGACTCCTCACATTGGTTATTGAAGTGCTAAAAATCGTAGGAAGGTCAGAAAAATCCGTGGCTTCTTCTAGAATGTAGAGAGCCTCCTTGCGGTCACGATGTCTCCTGTTTCATCAAATTTCGTTAAAGAACGAAAAAGATATTATTTTTCAAAGTTTTGCAACACTTAAAGGTGTTATTTTCATTTCAGAATTCTACATCAGAAAAGTTTTTAAAACTTCGAAACTAGGTCACAATTTTTAAGTCAATCCGTACCTCGATGCTTCGATCAGACCACGCTGCGACAAAGAGCTACGAACCACCTCCAGATCGGCGGTGATGGCGATGGGTTCGGTGGCTTGTGGAGGTCGCGGCGGCGCTCTGAAAGTCGCGACTTTCTGGTCGAATTCCGACGCCGACGGTCGATGAGAGGAGGCGTGGCTTGGTCGGATGTGGAGAGGAGGCGAAGGCGGTCAGAAACTTCAACAGGTAGCGGCGGCGAAATTGCCTGAGGCGGCGGCAATGTCGACGAGAAGATTCGAGCACCCTACGTCGTCCAAATCGTCTCTGGCGGCTAGGGTTTTGGGATTTTTTTTTTAAAGAAAAATTCCTATTGGTCCATGCTTTATAGGAAGTTTTAAATAGTGTTTTTGCAAACGGACTCCTTTTTAAACCCAACGACTGTCGCCCCCAGCTAAATACCCCCATTCCGGACACAATGGGATATGTTTCGTTGGCCATTTTGACTGTTACAGTCAGTTATTTTTCAAATTAAAATATAAAACATTCGATTTTTAATTTAAACGTACATTTCAATTTGCCTGGGCCACAAACTGAATCGAAAAATTCCAGAAAATTAAATCTAGCTTTGTTTTGACGATACGGTCCTAACAAAACCAGTTTCGTCGAATTCTGAGCTCGTTTGAAAAACGGCCATTTTTAGGTCGACCTATTTTAACAGAATTTGACCAATCACATTATCTTTTGCCCCGCTCACATACTAGCTTCAAAAATTATGAAATTTGAAACTTAGCAATAATTTGACATCCTAGACCCAACAAAAGTGGTTTCGTCTAATTCCGAGGTCGTATGCAAAATCTCAATTTTCAAGGGTTATATATACTATATAACAACCTTTCTGAAAATTCATTTGGCCATAACTTTTGATTTCCATTATGAAATTTCGATTTTTCAGATTCGTTAGAAAGGTATTGATAAACAGATTTAAATATTTTCAGTTTTGTTAAAATCCGTTATATTTTCACCCGGTACAGTCAGACAAAGTTTGCATTCAAAATTTCAAACTGCAATATTACACACAATTCTATATTTTATTGAAATAGGCTATTTCAACTATTCAAATTCTTTAGTAATAACCTAATTTAAAAAATTTAAACTGGTTCACATTTTCCGGGTTATTACAATCTCCCCCACTTAAAACTTTTCGTCCTCGAAAAGGAAATAACAGTTAAGCAGGAAATAAAATGTAAATGCAATGTATTGTAAAGGTACCTTGCACTGGAGTTAGTCAGAGATGTCCACTCTGCATTTGGGATAGGCTTGTTTAATGCTTTCCTCAGTCTCCCAAGTACAGTCTCTAGGATCACTACTCCACTGCACTTTGACTAAATGAATCTTTTTCCTCCTTAGCTCTCTAGTTTCTTTGCCAACTATCTTTAATGGCTCTCTTCTGAGTGCTAATTCTAGAGTTATGTCAATATCATGTTGCGCTGCTTCTTCCACAACAAGGTCGGGATCATGAACATGTTTTCTGAGTTGAGATACGTGGAACACATCATGAATACTAGGCAACCAATTAGGTAATGAAACCCTATATGCAAGAGTTCCAATCCGTTCAAGTATAGGAAAGGGACCAATAAATCTCGGTGCTAACTTCCCAGTCTTGCCAAATCTGATTACTCCTCGCATTGGAGAAACTCTTAAATAAACATAATCGCCAATGACAAACAATATATCCCTTCTTCTCGCATCAGCATAACTTTTCTGTCGGCTCTGTGCGGTTTTCAATCTCTTCTTAATGAAATCGACTTTATCCGATGCTTCTTGAATCATATCGGGCCCTAACACAAGTCTGTTGCCAGGCTCTACCCAACATGCGGGAGATCTGCACGGTCTACCGTATAATGCTTCAAATGGAGACATTACCAAACTTGTTTGTTAGCTATTGTTGTAAGAGAATTCTGCTAAATGTAAGTGATCTTCCCATGAGCCTCCAAAATCGATAACGCAAGCCCGCAGCAAATCTTCTAGAATTCTATTCACCCTCTCAGTTTGGCCATCTGTCTGTGGGTGATAAGCGGTGCTTAGATTCAATTTGGTTCCAAATTATTCCTGGAATGCTTCCCAGAATTTGCTAGTGAACAGGGGATCTCTATCGCAGACTATATTGAGCGGCACTCCATGTAGTTTAACTACTTCTTTGAAGTAAATTTGTGGTAGACTTTGAGCCGTTCTGTTGGATCGGACAGGTATAAAATGGGCAGTGTTCGTGAAGCGATCTACGATTACCCATATACTGTCGTTTCCTTTCTTAGTTCAAGGCAAGCCATCAATGAAATCCATCGAAATTTGTTCCCACTTCCATCCTGGAATTTCTAAGGGTTGTAATAATCCAGCCAATTTCTGCTGATCACTCTTAACTAGCTGACAAGTGGGGCATTTGCTAACATATAATGAGATATCTCTTTTCATCGCCTTCCACTAGAATGTGCGCTTGATATCATTATACATTTTGCTCACACTGGGATGGATACTTAATTTGGATTTGTGGCACTCATCAAGTATTTCTCTTCTTAGCTCGGAGATGCCGGGAACACAAATTCTTCCTTTTAATCTCAAAACCCCCTCACTATCCACTTGGAAGCTGTAGTCTATGCCTTCCTTGATCCTTTTGATCATTACTTTTACAAAATTATCCTCCTTTTGAAGGGTCGAGATCCTGTCTATCAATGAAGACGTGATGACAAAACTGGCGATGATTTCATTCTTTCTGCTGAGCGCATCTGCTACCACATTGGCTTTTCCTGGAGTGTATAGAATTTCAAAATCGTATGCTGCAAGGAATTCTAACCAACGCTGTTGCCTCAAGTTTAGATCTTTCTGAGTGAACAGATATTTCAAGGATTGATGATCGGTAAATAGTTCGAATTTCTCGCCCAGTAAATAATGCCTCCAGATCCTTAAAGCAAACACGATAGCTAATAACTCAAGATCATGAGTAGCATAGTTTCTTTCATGCGGCTTTAGTTGACGGCTGGCATAAGCGATCACTTGGCCTTTTTGCATTAACACTGCCCCTAGCCCTCTAATAGAAGCATCTGTCCATACAGTCAAGCCTTGATTACCTTCTATTATGGTCAATACTGGAGCAGTTGTCAACTTCAGTTTCAGCTCCTGGAAAGCTTCTTCACATTCGGGAGTCCATTTGAATTTCTCATGCTTCTTTGTAAGCTTTGTCAAAACACCAGATATCTTTGAAAAATCCTGAACGAATTTCCGATAGTAACAAGCCGATCCAAGGAAACTTCGAACTTCTGTGGGGGTAGTAAGTTGTTTCCAGTTCTGAATCGCTGTAATTTTGCTTGGATCTAGAGCAATTCCTTCTTTTGATACGACATGGCCTAGGAATTTAACTTCATTCTGCCAGAAGACACACTTAGAAAATTTAGCTTTCAGGACATTTCTCCTCAGAATTTTCAACACTTGATCTAAATGTTTTGCATGTTCGTCTTCCGACTTGGAGTAGATTAAAATGTCATCGATGAAGACTAGAACAAATTTATTCAATACACCACGGAACACTCTGTTCATAAGATCAACGAAGTATGCCGGAGCGTTACATAAGCCGAACGGCATTACTAACCATTCGTAGAATAAATCGGGACCCCTGAAGGCTGTCAAAGGAACACAGTCTTCGGCTATACGTAATTGGTGGAAACCTGTAGCTAGATCCATTCTGGAGAATACTGTTGCTCCATTTAATTGATCTAACAGATCGTCTATACGGGGGAAAGGATATTTGTTCTTCAGTGTCTATTTATTGAGATCTCGGTAATCAACACAAAGTCTTAGAGTACCATCTGATTTGGGACAAATACTACTGCTGCTCCCCATGCTGAAAAGCTCGGTCTGATCAGACCTTTCCAAAGCAATTCTCGGGTTTGACTACCTAACTCTTCTTTTCCTTTCGGGGCCATTCTTCTTATTGGATGTACTACTGGTCGGGCGTTAGGAATTAGATCTATTCTGAATTCAATCTCTCTTTGCGGCGGTAAGTTTTCTACTTCTTCAAACACATCCGCATAGTTTTTAATGATGTTATCTTTTCTATCGAAGGGGGAGTAATTTCTAAAGAAGACCAAAATTCTGTTCTATTAATTTCTGCACCGAGACATGGTATAGTGATATGCCCCGATTTTGTTTCAATTTTCACGATTCTTTCGGCACATCTAACCTCGGCCTTATATTGTGTCAACCAGTCCAGCCCCAGTATAATATCAAATTCGGAAAGGTCCATGACAATCACTTTAAAAGAGAACTTGTAGCAAGAATAAGAGATTGGCACTCTACAGTATAAACTGAGACAAACGGAACTTCCTATTGGGTTTCGAACTTTAATTGGTTCCTTAAGTTTTCTTCGTTTCAATTTTAATTTGTGAACAAGGTTACCAGAAATGAAGCTATGTGATGCACCAGTATCAAAAAGTACAGAAACAAGAATATTTTTAATGGTAAGGGTACCTCCCAAAACATCGGGTTTACCTGATCCATCGGTGGTAGCTGGCGGGGTCTTCCCGTCATAGACATGAGCCACTTGTGCATTCTGCTTCAGAGGACAATTCCTGCTATAGTGCCCCTTCTTATGGCAGTTGTAGCATTCGGCTGAGTCATTTGCCTTTGGCTTCCTCGGGGCTTTGCATACATTAGAAAAATGGCCTGGCTTCCCGCAGTTGTAGCAATTTCCTTTCGGGATCTTTGCAGGTTTCTGAGTAGCGGCCGCGGTAATGCTAGACTCGGGTTGATCTGCTGAAGCCTTGCGCTTATTCCCAGCTTGGCTTTTGGCGCGGTCTTGGCTAGCGTGCCTCTCATCCATGTCTTCGTAATTGCAAGCCATCTCTACTAATTCTGAGAAGGAGAGTTTGATGTTGCTTATAGCTCTATCATGGTACTTGCGCTTCAGCCCAAATATGAATCTCTTGTTCATTGCTTTGTTGGTTAAAATCAGCTCTGGAGCATAGCGCGACAACTAGGTGAACTTATTTAAATAATCCTGAATAGAGAGATCTCCTTGCTGGAGATTAGCAAACTGCTCTCGCATCCTCTCTAGAGCCTGCTCAGGTACAAACTTCTCATTAAACATAGTTCTGAATTGCTCCCAAGTTCTGACAGTACCAGTTGCATCCTCTGAGGTAATGGCATCCCACCACAGCTATGCTTCCTCCTGAAGGAGCCAAATGCCAAGTCTTGCTTTATTGTTGGTTCCCATACCCATGCCTTCAAAGATTTTCTCACAGGTCTTCAGCCAAGCTATAGCTTCGGTCACTGTACTAGTGCCAGTAAAAGGTTTCCCCCCAAGATTTCTGTACCTCTTCGCTACTTTATCTAGCTCAAAGTCTTCTGGTACTGGTGGCTGAACAATAGGGCCTTCCACTACTACGGGGATATTCCCCCGTCCTCCTGCTGCATCTCCTCGGCCTCCACGGCCTCCTCTAGCTAGTGCTCCTCGTGTAGCCATCTAAGAGAATACTGTATAAGCAAGAAAAGAGTCAAGCTCACAGATTTGATAATTTTCATAAATGATATAAAGAAGGGGAATACAAGGAAAGATAATGAAGATGTACTGATCAAATTGTTTTGCTAATCTGCTTAGCTCATTCTAGGACATTGCTAATCCTTTCTCTAATGAGCTACTCGCATTAGAACACTACTGATTCTATTCTGACGAGGTGTTTAATGTGTTAGATCCCGGAACTAAGGTTAACCAAAGCTCTGATACCAACTGTGACGATGCCAAAATCCGAGGGGCGGTATTAAGGATAATAATTAGGAAATAACACATTAACCATCATAGCAAAGCACAGATAATAGCAGAAACAATAAATAGAATAATTTTACATGGATATGACAGCGGAATCACAACATGTAATAACATCAGAATAGCATAAAGTGGGATATAACTTAGTAAATAAAAAGGAAAGTGATCAGTCATCATCGCCAGAGGCGGAATACATATACATATAGTAAGAAATACGGAAAGTAAATCAGTCTGCATCGCCCGTGGCGGAATCATAACATAAGTATAGTAATGGCAGAAAAGTCAAAGTCATCTCTGTGAAGTCAGCCTCGCCATGAGCCAACAATGCACCCTATGCAGCAGTGCAGAGCCAAAAACAACCTGTCACCTGTGTACTAGGCTGCCCGTGTGAAAATAAGGGCACCCGCGTTTGCAAAGTGAAACAAACAACGAGTCAGTCATGGGGACTGGTATGAGGAATCTATTTCACAGTTAAACAACAGAAATAGCAAATCATAGGACACCGCCACTTACGCGGAACGGGTTTACTCCAGTGATTGCTAGTGCATTTAAACAAAGTAAATTCTTTTATAACAACGCAATGCTTTTAGAAAGAATGAAGCCATTATAAGACTCAGGTCCCATCACACAATGCAACGCAAGCCGGAGGATAGAGTTTTACCTTATAATAGCCAAATATGCTTGATACGTATAAAGAAAAATCATTTGATATTATTACTAGTGCATATATGTTTCAAAACGAATAGCATCATAAATATCAATCATAGACGGCATAAGTGCCCCATACCACTATGTCGCCATACTAGTTCTAAAATCAAGTCCGTTATTTCGTATTGGAAATTGGATTTCCGTCATGAGTCGAGGCAAGGGGCAAGCTCCTCTCCGCTTCGAGACACTCTAGCAAATGCCTCGGGACTACACACTCTGGGTAACCCCTGGATCTTCAGGGCCGGTCCTCTCTAACGTTTGAGGATTAGTTATTCCTGAACACACGCTTCCCGGTCCTTACAGACCAATAATCGAGGCGCCTTGCATTCCAACAACCACAAAGGTGAATAGTAGATATATATGTCAGGGCTGGTAAGTCACTGACACCACCATAGCTAGAAAGAAACGTCGTGCTCTCCCTGTAGTCTGTATCCCGTTTTTAACTCATACCGAGATGTGAGGTTCGCGAATCTACGAAATACACAAAGCTAGGCTACGTAGACCTTGCTTTGATCATCATCCACAAGACTTTGCTTTGCAACAGAAGCCTTGATCACAGCATCTTGGCATGCCACATAGGCAGTCCACTCCATACGATTGATTTCCATCGATATATAACTTCTGAGCTCGTACGTCTCAGAGAAGGGCGTTAAGCAAAAGAATAAATTCTCCGCCGCCAAACAGATATATATTTAACATAGATCAATCAGTATAGAACAAAATCCAATGTCAGACACACAGTCCATTTACAAGTCCATCCTGGGTCTGAACGAAACCGGAGGCGTCGAATTCCTCGCAAATCCGTACAATCAACACATACGTTCAGACGGCTACTACGTCCGTCCCCTTCCGGTAGCTACTCCGGTTAGGAACCTCAGTAGCGCCCATCCAACCGATACGAAGATCGTCGGTCTTGAATCGTCTTTGCATTTTCAAATCCGAATTGTTCGATAAATCATTTGAAATGAGGGTTAGCTCGGCCTTTTCAAATAATTCATGTCATTAGAATTTAAATCGATTCATTTTATGGTTATATTATTCGACATCCATCTTTCGGTTCCTTAGTGTTATTTTCATGTCATACACATACAACCATCAAATATCAAACAATTCAAGCCCAATTGGTTTATTTTCAATCAATGTTGCTTATAATATTTTATAATGATTTTTCGCCATTTTATTTATTTAAAAATGGACATATTTAATTAAACGACGTTTCAGGTCGTGCCGTGGCACTGGCGCTGTTTTTCCCTTAATTTGTTTTACACATATCGGAAAATCTAACCGTTGGATTTCTACAAAGTCTATATCAGTGGGAAGATATTCCCAAAGCGAACCCAACGGTTCCAGTTTCGTGAGAATCCGACGGTCGGATCTTCCACACTAGTCGTTTGAAGTTACGGTTTTAAAATTCGAACTGCAGCGTCGTTATTCGATTTAATTTAATTATATTTATATTTATATATAAATATAAATGATTCTGGCGCTGTTTTGCTTTAGATTTGAATTAAACATTCCGGACAATCCAACCGTTGGATTTTTACAAGATTGGTGCCGTTGGAAAGATATTTCCAAGGCGAACCCAGCGGTTGCGGTTTGGGAAAATCCGATGGTCGGATTTCTCGTACTAATCATTTCAAATTACGATTCCGAAACGCGAACTGCACGGTCTCTATTCCTTTTAATTATATTTATATATATATATATATAAATATAGTTCATTCTATAATTTCAACTATAGTTCATTTTATATTTTCAACTTCGTTTTCACTTCAAATATTTCACTAACGCCTTAATATTTCGAAAAATTTCGCCATAACCTCCTTTGTACGGGGACGGGTTTGGAAATTTATTGGGCCGTATTAGGTACCCAATAAATCCTAAAAAGCATTCACATATTTATAGTGATATATTTTGGTGTTTACGGGGGAGCATGTACTGATAATCACTACAGAGAATAAATTCCCGTCACCCCGTTTCCGTGTGGAAATAAATAGTCCATGTGCCGTATCTAATAACTAGAGCGACGTGATTATTGTCAACTCCAGACCCGTGTGGGGTTTTTATCAATCTGGCAATTTATCGTTATAATTTATATAGTCCATATCAATCATCAGTTCAACCTGTAGTATATATTCATCGCCATACAAGCCTCTTGCTTGTATGGTAAATCTTCCACCTCGTCACACAAGCTCCAATTGCTTATGTGGAATATGATGAAGTATGCCTATCATCAAGAAGTATGCCATGTAGTGTAGTTCAAAATTAATTGTTACTATCCTATGGCGTTATTTATTATTTCACACAGAATAACCAGCACTCTGCATCCAATGGCATTCACAGGATTTGATATATAAGTAAAATTGCACAGCCAACTCATCAAGGTTTACCTATTTGTCGGGCACGCAAATAATTTCTTTACTCTACAGCTAATCCATTTTTCCTGTTCAGCACATGTATATATATGCAGAACAAAGCTAATAATAATATTTCTAGCAAACTATTATTTATTTCAACACGTGTGTATTTTTAACTAAGCGTATACATGATAAAAGGGATATTTTTATCATCAAAAATATTTATTCGACACATGTGTATTTTTAACTAAGCGTATACATGATAAAAGGAATATTTTTATCATCAAAAATATTTATTCGACACATGTGTATTTTTAACTCTTCATATTCACTATAAAAATATAGTTTTCATTGTCGATTCATTTTATTTTTAAAAGATGATAACATTCAACACATGAACTTCAACTCAACGAATGAATTGCAATCCAACACATGAATATTCTATATAGTTTGTATATATATATATATATATATATATATATATATAAATGTGATTTTTATCGCTAAAGCCATTTGTTTAAATTCAAATAATTTTCAACACATGAATTTCAACTCAACGAATGAATTGCAACTCAACACATGAATATTCTATATAGTTTGTTTATGTATAAAAATGTGATTTTTATCGCTAAAGCCATTTGTCTAAATTCAAATAATATTCAACACATGAATTTCAACTCAACGAATGAATTGCAACTCAACACATGAATATTCGTTATAGCTTATGTAATTTATTTCAACGAATGAAAATTATTCTAACACATAAATATTTCAGAAAATTTCGGCAGTATAACGGCAGGGTAGTTAAAACCGGGACCGTCCCTAGTACGGCTCCTCGCTCTACCTTAAAACCTCGCGGTTTTTGACAAAGGGGATCATGCATCTAGTTCGCACGCAGGCGGCATGTTTTATTTTCAATTCCACAATCTATTCTATTTTGTTTCAACCACAAGAGGGTATTTTTCAACCACAAAGGTATTTTTCAACCACAATATCAACCACAAACAATTATTTCCAACCATTCGTCATACCATATAATATCACGTCAAACACAAGCAATAAATATCGTCCATGGTCCGTGGATGAGGGGAGTATATATATATATAATATAATAATTCACTTGCATTTCATCACAATTCAAAGCATATATGTTTCAAACAACGCTTGTATAATTTATACATCGCTAATATAACTTATACAACACATGTACATGAGGTATACAATGCGTATATAATTTACACTTCGCTTATATATAATTTATACAACGCGATTTCATTCACACAAATAGTTTAGACTCCTCACATTGGTTATTGCAGCGCTAAAAATCGTAGGAAGGTCAGAAAAATCCGCGGCTTCTTCTAGAATGTAGAGAGCCTCCTTGCGGTCACGGTGTCTCCTGTTTCATCAAATTTCGTTAAAGAACGAATAAGATATTATTTTTCAAAGTTTTGCAACACTTAAAGGTGTTATTTTCATTTCAGAATTTTACATCAGAAAAGTTTTTAAAACTTCGAAACTAGGTCACAATTTTTACGTCAATCCGTACCTCGATGCTTCGATCAGACCACGCTGCGTCAAAGAGCTACGAACCACCTCCAGATCGGCGGTGGTGGCGATGGGTTTGGTGGCTTGTGGAGGTCGCGGCGGCGCTCTGAAAGTCGCGACTTTCTGGTCGAATTCCGACGCCGACAGTCGATGAGAGGAGGCGTGGCTTGGTCGGATGTGGAGAGGAGGCGAAGGCGGCCAGAAACTTCAACAGGCGGCGGCGGCGAAATCGCCTGAGGCGGCGACAATGTCGACGAGAAGATTCGAGCATCCTACGTCATCCAAATCGTCTCTGGCGGCTTGGGTTTTGGGATTTTTTTTTTAAAGAAAAATTCCTATTGGTCCATGCTTTATAGGAAGTTTTAAATAGTGTTTTTGCAAACGGACTCCTTTTTAAACCCAACGACTGTCGCCTCTAGCTAAATACCCCCATTCCGGACACAATGGGATATGTTTCGTTGGCCATTTCGACTGTTACAGTCAGTTATTTTTCAAATTAAAATATAAAACATTTGATTTTTAATTTAAACGTACATTTCAATTTGCCAGGGCCACAAACTGAATCGAAAAATTCCAGGAAAATAAATCTAGCTTTGTTTTGACGATACGGTCCTAACAAAACTAGTTTCGTCGAATTCTGAGCTCGTTTGAAAAACGACCATTTTAAGGTCGACCCATTTTAACAGAATTTGACCAATCACATTATCTTTTGCCCCGCTCACATACTAGCTTCAAAAATTATGAAATTTGAAACTTAGCAATAATTTGACATCCCGGACCCAACAAAAGTGGTTTCTTCTAATTCTGAGGTCGTATGCAAAATCTCAATTTTCAAGGGCTATATATACTATATAGCGACCTTTCTGAAAATTCATTTGGCCATAACTTTTGATTTCCGTTATGAAATTTCGATTTTTCAGATTCGTTAGAAAGGTATTGATAAACAGATTTAAATATTTTCAGTTTCATTAAAATCCGTTATATTTTCCACCCGGTATAGTCAGACAAAGTTTGCATTCAAAATTTCAAACTGCAATATTACACCCAATTCTTTATTTTATTGAAATAGGCTATTTCAACTATTCAAATTCTTTGGTAATAACCTAATTTAAAATTTTCAAACTGGTTCACGTTTTCCGGGTTATTACAGCCTGCGTGCGAACTAGATGCATGAAATCCCCATTGTCAAAAGCTGTAAGGCTTTAAGGTAGAGCGAGGAGTCGCACTAGGGACGGCCACGGTTTTAACTACCCTACCGTTATGCTGTCGAAATTTTCTGAAATATTCATGTATTAGAATTATTTTCAATTGTTGAAATTATTTTCATGTGTTGAATAGAAATTCATTCGTTGAATAGAAATTCATGTGTTGAATGGTATTCGTGTTTGAAATAAATTGTTTTATAATAAAAATCATATTTTTTATCATCTATATGAACTATATAAAATAGTCGTGTCTTGAAATAAATTGTTTTAACAATAAAAATCACATTTTTATCTTTTATATACGAACTATAGAAAAACTTCATGTGTTGAATAGAAATTCATTCGTTGAATAGAAATTCATGTGTTGAATGGTATTCGTGTTTTAAATAAATTGTTTTAACAATAAAAATCACATTTTTATCTTTTATATACGAACTATAGAAACCGTTTATGTGTTGAATAGAAATTCATTCGTTGAATAGAAATTCATGTGTTGATTGGTATTTATATTTGAAATAAATTGTTTTATAATAAAAATCATATTTTTGTCATCTATATGAACTATATAAAATAGTCATGTTTTGAAAGAAATTGTTTTATAATAAAAATCATATTTTTATCATCTATATGAACTATATAAAATAGTCGTGTTTTGAAATAAATTATTTTACATTAAAAATCACATTTTTATTATATACAAGAATTGTTAAAAATAGTGAAGTGTTGAAATAAAAGCCGGTTGGATAAAAATATCATTTTTATCAAATATATGAAAAGAATATTGTTTTGAAATCGAAGAATAGATTATATTTATATATACATATATATAAATATAGTTAAAATAAATCGGATAATGAAGCTGCAGTTCGTGTTTTGAAACTGTGATTTCAAACGATTAGTGCGGGAGATCCGACCATCGGATTTTCCCGAAACCGAAACTGTTGGGTTCGCTTTGGAAATATCTTTCCAACGACACCAACTTTGTAAAGATCCAACAGTTGGATTTTCTAGAATGTTTAATTCAAATCTGAAGAAAAACAGCGCCAGAAATGTAATTAAATCGAATAACGACGCTGCATTTCGTTTTTTGAAATCGAAACTTCAAACGATGGTACCGGGAGATCCGACTGTCAGATTTTCCCAAAACTGGAACCGTTAGATTCGTTTTGAAAATATCTTTCTAATGATATAAATTTTGTGAAGATCCAATGGTTAGATTTTCAGATATGTGTAAAACAAATCTAAAGAAAAACAGCGCCACGGCCGCGTTATGGCCTGAAGCGTCGTTTAAATAAATTGGCTATTTTCAAATAATTAAAAATGGCGATAAATTGTTATAAAATATTATAAACGATATGGAATGTGAAATTTAGAAACTAACTGAAGGTTAGTTAAGTCGAATGGTTTCCTGGATTTTGATCTGATGTTGGTTTCGGCCTTCGGGGTTAATATTTGGGGAATCGTTCTCTTACTAATTTATGGTTAGTGACTAATGAATTGGAATAAGGCGTATGTTGCGTTTGTGTAGCACATGTTTATTGTATACGCGAGTTGCTCAGAAAGACCGGGTTTATCCCATTCTGAATAACAGAATCGACGATAAGAAGTCGAAGATGAAGATGGTGGTTGAAGACCGGAGATCTTCACCTCGTTTGGACGGTAACTGATGTCCTGATTGGGAGGCATCCCGAAATATGGACAATGAGTGGTGATCGTCTAGACGTACGTGGAGATCGATGGGTATGCGAGGTATACAGTGCCTCCGGTTTCGTTCAGACCCAGAACGGACTTGTAAATGGACTGTGTGTCTGACATTGGAATTCATTCTGTGTGATTTATAGCCATTAGTTGCATGGTGTGAATTTCCTGTATGGCATGCTAAGATGCAGTGATCAAGGCTTCTATTGAAAAGAAAAGTCTAGTGGTTGATGATCAAAGCATGGCCTGTGTGGCTTAGCTTTGTGTATAATGTGAATTCGCGAGCCTCACACCCTGGTATGAACCAAAAACGGGAGAGGACTTCAGGGAGGGCATGCGTTTCCTTCTAGCTATAGGTGGTGTCAGTGCTTAAACTGGAAGACATTTATATTATTTTCACATGTGTGGTTGTTGCTGTTGCGAGGCGCCTCGGTTATATCGGTCGATCCGGGATCGATGGAGTCATTCGTTGGCTCACTTACGCCCCGAAGGGCAGGGGAACACATTATTCTGGCATTTTAATCCACTTCGTGTGGACCGGCCCTGACGATCCAAGGGTCACTCGAGCTCTGATCTTGAGGGACGGGCTAGAGCGTCTCGAAGTCGGTAAGGACTATTTTTTGCCTTGGTTCATGATGGAAATCCAATTTCCCAATACGACATCGTGCGGTTTTGATTATATACCTATATATGGCGACATAGTGGTATGGGGCATTAATGTCGTCTATGATTGATACTAATGATTTGAATTTGTTTTTGAAACATATAAACACTAGTAATAATATCAAATGCTTTTGTTTTATTCGTATCAAGCATATTTTGGCCATTATAAGGTGAAAACTCTATCCTCCGGTTTGCGTTGCATTGTGTGATGGGAACTGAGTCTTATAATGGCTTCATTTTTATAGAAAGCATTGCGATGTTTAAAAAATTTACTTGTTTTAAAGCACTGGCAATCAATGGAGTAAACCCGTTCCACGAAAGTGGCGTGGTCCTGTGATCAGCCATATTATAAATGTGTTAAGTAGATTTCTCATACCAGTCCCATGACTGACTCGTAGTTTGTTTCACTTGCAAACTCTGGTGCCCCTATTTCTAAAAGGGCAAGCTTGTATTCAGGTTTTAGCAGGCTTTTCGCTGGATAGCTGGAGCTAAAGATGGATTCTATCATTTATCTCTTTTTATGTTGTTCAGCTCCTATTGTACATTATGTTTTGTTTTCCGATGTAGACATTTATGTATAGCTGAACTGTATTTGTACTAAGTATGATCCTGTATACTATGCAACTCTGATGATTATGTTTATCCAGTGTATTCTATTGTACATTATCTGGTGTATTTATTTATTTATGTTCTTCTATTATCTGTTTCTGTGTTATATTCCAAAGATTACCCTTAACACCGTCGTATAGGGATTTGGGGACGTCACAACGTGGTATCAGAGCTTTGGTTAAGCTTAGTGCTGGAATATAACATATTAACGAACTCGTCAGAAATAGAACCAGTAGTGTTCTAAGATGGGTAACTCATTACAGATAGGATCAGTAATATCCTAGTGTGAGTATAGCAGAATGAAAATACACCCCGATAGACACATTTACATTTGAAGTATATGTTTCTATGTTTTAAAATATCTTTTCTGTGACCTGACACTTGATCTATTGTTTGCATAAGTGCTAGAAAATCAGTGTCAGAAACAAACGGAATGCAGAACCAGATCTAGAGGCTCTATTAAAGAGATATCGAAATCTGGGCGGAGCACAATTCTCGGGCAGTGAATCTATAATTCAAACTCATGCTTGGATGAGTTCTGTTGAAAGAATTTTTGAACGTATCCAGTCGAGAAATGATCAGAAAAGATTAGTGGCATCTTGCGCACTCAAAGAAGAAGCTTTAATCTGGTGGGAAACGATCATCAAAGATAATCTAGAAGGTGATATCACTTGGGATATGTTCAAAGAGATTTTCCTAGAAAGATTTACTCCCCCTGAAGCAACTGAGCGGTTATGTGATGAATTCTCTTATCTGATACAAGGAGATATGACAATTCTAGAATATCATAAGAAATTCAACGAAGTTTCTCACTTTTCCCCGCATCTGATTCAAAATCCAAAGAGGAAGAATCTGAGGTTTATTCATGACCTGCAAAGAAAATACCAAAATAAAGTAATGGGGCATGTGAAGCTTCCTTTTTCAGAAATGATATACATGGCTTATCAGTATGAAGATCTCCATAAGAAAGGTATGTTGCGCGATGAAGAAGAAGTCAGTTCGAGTAACAAAGAGGTGTCTGAAACTGATCGTCCTGAGGCTAGTACGCTATTTGAGGTGTGTAAGAAGCCCAAAGTCAATCGGAAAAGGGCCAGATCTGAGAAAGAACCAGTAACGACCGCCACGTGCTTAAGCTGCAATAGACAAGGACATTTGGCGATAATTTGCAAATCTTGGAACCAATGAAGAAAGAATAAGTTCAAACCCAAGAAGGGATTTCAAGAGAATAGAAGGTGCAGTCAATGCCATCAGGCCGATCATTTTTCCAAGGCTTGCCCGCTATCTCAAAAATCTGAAGCAGTACATGTAAATGAAGTGGCAGAAGTGCCTGCATCTTCATCTGCTCAAGAAAGGCCAGATGTTTTAGAAGGCATGCTAACTGTCAAAGATATTCCAGTTAAAGTACTATTTGACACCGGCGCGTCGCGAAGCTTTGTTGCAAAGAATGCGGTTAAGAAGCTAGATTTGAATCTGAAGAAGCTCAAAGAACCAATGACTGTCCATAATCCAGTTGGGGGTTCCCTCAATCTTAGTTGGGTTTGTGGGGTGCCAGTATCTTTTCTCGTTATTGGTTCCCTACTATTGCAGTCGTTATGAATTTTACAGCATTTGATCTTATCTTGGGGTTAGACTGATTGACCAAATATGAAGCTGAGGTTAAATGCGCCGACAGAGTCGTTAAGGCGAAGATTAAATCAAGTGATTATATAACCATTCCCTGTGAAGGTCAGAATTCTAATAGAAAAGACTTCTGGGCAGCTTTAGATGTTTCTCCTGCTCAAATAGAAAATATCCCTGTAGTCACAGAGAACATTCCCGACCTAATAAAAGATATTCCTATCGTCAAGAAATATGCAGATGTGTTCGAAGAAGTTGTCAGCTTACCTCCGCAGAGAGAAATTGATTTCAAGATCGCTTTAATTCCGAACGCAAGGCCAATAGTGCACGCTATTCGGAGAATGACTCTAAAGGATAAAGAAGAACTAGACAATCAAACTCGGCAGCTTGTATGGAAGGGTCTATTCAGGCCTAGTTTCTCTGATTGGGGAGCAACAGTGGTGTTTGTCCCAAAGTCTGATGGTACTCTACGACTATGTGTGGATTATCGCGACTTGAATAAGCATACAATAAAGAATAAATATCCATTGCCGCGAATCGATGATTTATTGGATCATCTGAATGGAGCACAAATATTTTCAAGGATGGACCTAGCTATAGGTTTCCATCAGCTTCGTATTGCCGAAAAGTGTGTTCCTATGACAGCTTTCAGAGGTCCAGACTTAGTCTATGAGTGGTTAGTAATGTCGTTCGGCTTATGTAACGCTCCAGCTTACTTCGTCGATTTGATGAATAAAGTGTTCAGAGGAGTCTTGAATAAGTTTGTTCTACTCTTTATTGATGATATTCTAGTCTTCTCTAAGTCAAAGGCTGAGCATGAAAAAAATTTGGAGCAAGTTCTAGAAATTATGAGAAGGAATGTATTGAAAGCGAAACTGTCCAAATGTATATTCTTGCAAGATGAAGTGAAGTTTATGGGCCACATCGTATCAAAAGAGGGAATTGTTGTGGATCCAAGTAAAATCAACGCCATTCAAAATTGGAAACAGCCTAGTGTTAACGATAATCAAAAGAGGGAAGTTCATTAAAGATTTTTCGAAGATATCTAGTCACTTAACAAAGCTTACAAAGAAACACTCAAAATTCAAGTGGACTCCAGAATGTGAGGAGACTTTTGAGGAGCTAAAGTTAAGATTAAAAACGGCTCCAGTGTTAACGATAATCGACGGCAATCAGGACTTGAAAGTCTGGACAGATGCCTCTAGCGAAGGCCTTGGTGCAGTATTAATGCAAAGAGGTCAAGTTGTTGCTTATGCTAGCCGCCAGCTGAAGCCACATGAAAAGAATTACGTCATTCATGATCTTAAGTTGTTGTCTATAGTATTTTCTTTGAAAATCCACAGACACTGTCTTCTGGGTGAGAAATTTGAACTGTTTACAGATCACCAGTCGCTAAAGTATCTGTTTACCTAGAAAGACCTGAATCTGAGGCAGCAACGTTGGCTAGAGTTCCTTGTAGCATACGATTTTGAGATTCTGCACACTCCAGGGAAAGCAAATGTCGTGGCCGATGCGCTAAGTTGAAAGAATGTAATGATCGCCAGCTTAATTATTACAACTTCTTTGATTGACAAAATATCTATTCTTCAGAAGGATGATAATTTTATTAAGGATTTGATCAAAAGGATCCAGAAAGGTGAACCCTCATGTTTTCAAATAGATAATGATGGTATCCTGAGATTGGGAGGAAGGATTTGTATTCCCGAGATCCCAGAGCTAAAAAGGGAAGTGTTAGACGAGTGTCACAAGTCCAAACTCAGTATCCATCCCGGTGTGACCAAAATGTATAACGATCTCAAGCAACATTCTGGTGGAAGGCTATAAAAAGGGACGTTTCAATATATGTTAGCCGATGTCCTACTTGCCAACTAGTCAAAAGCGACCAACAGAAACTGGCTGGATTGTTGCAACCGTTGGACGTTCCAGGTTGGAAGTGGGAACATATGTCCATGGACTTCATAGATGGTTTGCCCAGAACCAGAAAAGGAAATGACAATATTTGGGTGATCGTAGATCGCTTCATGAAGACTGCCCATTTCATACCTGTCAGATCGAGCCGAACTGCTCAGAGTCTGGCGCAGATATATTTCAAGGAAATTGCCAGGCTGCATGGAGTGCCGATCAGTATAGTTAGTGATAGAGATCAAATATTTACTAGCAAATTCTGGGAGGAATTTCAAGTAGAATTGGGAATGAAGCTGAACTTCAGCACCGCTTATCATCCTTAGACAGATGGTCAGACTAAGAGGGTGAACCGTATACTAGAAGATTTACTGCGGGCTTGTGTTCTAGATTTTGGTGGATCATGGGAAGACCATTTACATTTGGTTGAGTTCTCATACAACAACATCTACCAAGCGAGCCTGACGATATCACCATTCGAAGCATTGTATGGTAGACCATGCCGATCTCCTGCTTGTTGGGTCGAAACTGGTAATAGGCTTGTATTGGGACCTGATATGATCCGTGATGCTGCGGATAAAGTCAATTTCGTTAAGAAACAAATACTCACCGCTCAAAGCTGACAAAAGAGCTATGCCGATAAGAGAAGGAGAGATATATCATTTGTTGTTGGCGACTATGTATATTTGAAAGTATCGCCAATGAGAGGAGTTATCCAGTTCGGTAAAACTGGGAAGTTGGCGCTCAAATTCATTGGTCCGTTTCCTATTCTTGAATGGATTGGAACTCTCGCTTATAGAATTCAATTACCGGATTGGTTTCCTGGAGTGCATGATTTATTTCACATATCTCAACCTCGAAAGCACTTTCATGATCCAGACTTGATCGTGGAAGAAGCAGCGCAACAGGATATTGAAATTACTCCAGAATTGGCTGTGAGAAGAGAGCCGCTAAAGATCATTGGCAAAGAAACCAAAGAACTGAGGAACAAGAAAGTTCACTTAGTCAAAGTGCAATGGAGTGGAGATCCGCGAGATTGTACTTGGGAAACCGAGGAGAGCATTCAGAAAGCCTATCCTAAGTGTCGAGTGGATATCTCTGATTGACTCTGGTGCAAGGTACATTTACCATACTTTGCATTACCATTTAGTTCTCTACTTTGTTGTTATTTTCTTTCCATGGATGTGCACTTTTAATTCTATAGTCTGATTAATTTAAAAAGAGTGTATGAATTAATTTGTATGATTTTGAAAAGTTAAAAACAAATTGATTGTTGTTTGTGTTGTGTGATAGTGGATTTGATTAATTAAATTATTAGAACGATAGTTAATTTAATTAATAAGAGAATGAATGGTAGAATTTATTCAATTAAATCACACATTGAACTGATATAAAAATAGATAGAAATATATACATGTGCATTATATATGTTTCAACAGGTAAATGGATAAGCTGTTGAGTAAAGAATTTATTTGCGTGCCCGACAAATAGGTAAACCTTAATGAGTTGGATGTGAAATATTATTATATCAACTCCTGTGAATGCCATTAGATGCGGAGTGCTGGTTGTTCTATGTGTAATAATAAACGTCGCCATAGGATACTAACAATTAATTTTGAACTAAACTACATGGCATAATTCTTGAGGATATGCATACTTCATCATATACCACATAAGCATTTGGAGCTTGTGTGACGAGGTGGAAGATTTACCATACGAGCGAGAGGCTTGTATGGCGACGACTATGTATTACAGGTTGAACTGATGACTGATATGGACCATACAAAATTGTAATGATAAATTGCCAAATTAATAAAAACCCCACACGGGTATGGAGTTGACAATAATCACGTCTCTCTAGTTATTAGATAAGGCACATGGATTATTTATTTCTCACATAGGACGAGGTGACGAGAATTTATTCTCTGGAGTAATTAAAAATACACACTCCCTCAGGCTTAGACAGGGTGACGAGAATTTATTCTCTAGAGTTATTATCTATACACGCTCCCCCGTGAACACCAGAATATATCACTATAAATATGTGTATGCTTTATAGGATTTATTGTGTACCTAATACGGCCCAATAAATTTCCAAACCCCTCCCCGTACAAAGGAGGTTATGACGAAATTTTTCGAAAATTTAGGGTGTTAGCCAAATTTTTGAAGAATTTGAAAATTCTCAGAAATTGAAAAATTGGAGAATGGAAGCTAGATTGAAAGTAGAGTTGATTAATCAAACCACTTTCGACTTAGCTCCTTTTCGGGGACGAAAAGTTTTAAGTGGGAGAGATTATAACAACCTGAAAATTTTGAACCAGTTTGTTAATTTTAAATTGGCTAAAATAGTGAACTTAAAATATTTTAAATAAATATTTTAAATAATAACGATGAAAAGTGAGTTTTAATCGATGTTTGAAAATAAATATAATTAATTCTA
Organism: Allium sativum; assembly: GCA_030737875.1. NCBI lineage: Eukaryota > Viridiplantae > Streptophyta > Magnoliopsida > Asparagales > Amaryllidaceae > Allium > Allium sativum. The sequence continues at coordinate 332,815,457 of CM060926.1, forward strand.
ATTATAAACAAGTCCTGAAATGGCGCGGTAGTTTCAAAATTTGAATTCAAACTTTGGATGACTGTACCGGGTGCAAAACAAAACGGATTTGAGTGAAACCAAAAATATTTAAATCTGTTAGTGAATATCTTTCTAACGAATCTGAAAATCCGAAGTTTCATAGCGGGAAGCAAAAGTTATGGCCAAATGAATTTTCAGAAAGGTCGCTATAGAGTTTGTATAGCCCGTGAAAATGGCCATTTTGCAAACGACCTCAGAATTCAACGAAACCACTTTTGTTGGATCCGGGATGTCAAATTATTGCTAGGTTTCAAATTTCATAATTTTTGAAGTTAATATGTGAGCGTGGCAAAGGAAAATGTGTTTTGGCCAATTATAGTTAAATTGGATCGACCAGAAATGGGCCATTTGTCAAACGGTCTCAGAATCCGACGAAACTAGTTTTGTAGGGACCGTATCGTCAAAACATACCTAGATTTATTTTTTGGGAATTTTTAGAATCAGTATGTGGCCCCCGACAAATTGAAATGTATGTTCAAATCAAATATTGAATGCTTTGTATTTTAATTTGAAGGAAAACTCACTGAAACAGTCGAATGGGCCTACGAAACATATCCCATTTTGTTCGGAATGGGGGTATTTAGCTAGGGGCGACAGTTGTTGGGCTTGGATTGGTGTTCGTGTATGACAAGGGGTGTTTTTGAGAATTTAAAAATTATAAAATAAAATAAAAAATTTCTATTGGCCATCATTTGTCTTCTTCCCCGATACCCCTGAAGCCGACGGCGAAACTCATCCCATCCTTCCCTCCTCTTTTTCTCTTCCAACTCTCAACGGAACCAACCCCTCTTTGGAACTTTTTGAAGATCGAAGTCCCCTCTTCAAATCCATATAGATTTCACCTTCTCTCGTCCAGTATTTCTCCAGATCGAGGTCCGCAAAGTCACCGACTTGCGAGCGCCGCCACGACCAGAAACCCCCATAGCACCTGACGCGGTTGGCACCCCCTGGAGCGGATTTCGAAGCTCTTTCATGAGGCGAAGGCCGATCGATATATCTTTGCACGGATTTCAAGAAAAAGCTAAACCTAGTTTTGAAGAATTCAGAGAGGTATATGGCTATTTTAAAATAAACTATATTATAGCACTTTAAAGCGCTATGGGTTTTGATTTCACTATAAAAATCATATCTTTTTCGTTTGCTGACGAAATTAAGTGAAACAGGAGACAGTGGTCTCGTGTGGACGTCTTCTACATTCTAGAAGAGACCACATATTTTTCTGAGCCTTCTGCTATTTTTGGTGGAGTGGAACCCAATGTGAGATTTCTAATTTATAAACGATATGGAAAACGACGATGTATAAATTATATAGTCGATGTATGAGTTATATAAGTGTTGTACACCTCATGTATAAGCGTTGTATAAGTTGTACGTTTGATATATAAGTTATATATGCGTTGTAAAAATTATATATGTGTTGAAATAGAAGTGAAATGCTTATATATATACGCCCCTCGTCCACAAACCATGGACGATATTTATTGGTTGTGATAGGTGTGAAAACTGATTGATTACGAATGGTTGATTAGAATTGTTTGTTGTTGAAATTGATTGATTGTGGTTGGAAAATACCCGTTTGTGGTTGAGAATTATTTGGTTGAAACCACATAGGATTAGTTTGTGGAAATTAAAAAAATATACATGCCGCCTACGTGCGAACTGGATGCATGAAATCCCCATTGTCAAAAGCTGCGAGGCTTTAAGGTAGAGCGAGGAGCCGTACTAGGGACGACCCACGTTTTAACTACCCTGCCGTTATGCTGCCAAAATTTTCTAGAAATATTCATGTGTTAGAATTATTTTCATTTGTTGAAATTATTTTCATATGTTGAAACCATTCATGTGTTGAATAGAAATTCATTCGTTGAATAGAAATTCATGTGTTGAATGGTATTCGTGTTTGAAATAAATTGTTTAATAATAAAAATCATATTTTTATCATCTATGTGAACTATATAAAATAGTCGTGTCTTGAAATAAATTGTTTTAACAATAAAAATCATATTTTTATCTTTTATATACGAACTATAGAAAACCTTCATGTGTTGAATAGAAATTCATTCGTTGAATAGAAATTCATGTGTTGAATGGTATTCGTGTTTGAAATAAATTTATTTAACAATAAAAATCACATTTTTATCTTTTATATATGAACTATCGAAACCGTTCATTCGTTGAATAGAAATTCATGTGTTGATTGATATTCGTATTTGAAATAAATTGTTTTATAATGACAATCATATTTTTGTCATGTATATGAACTATATAAAATAGTCGTGTTTTGCAAGAAATTGTTTCATAATAAAAATCATATTTTTATCATCTATATGAACTATATAAAATAGTCGTGTTTTGAAATAAATTGTTTTACATTAAAAATCACATTTTTATTATATACATGAATTATTAAAAATAGTGAAGTGTTGAAATAAAAGTCGGTTGGATAAAAATATCATTTTTATCAAATATATGAAAAGAATATTGTTTTGAAATCGAAGAATAGATTATATATATATAAAGAATATTGTTTTGAAATCGAAGAATAGATTATATATATATATATATAATTAAAATAAATCGGATAACGAAGCTGCAGTTCGTGTTTTGAAACCGTGATTTCAAACGATCAGTGCAGGAGATCCAACCATCGGATTTTCCCAAAACCGAAACTATTGGGTTCGCTTTGGAAATATCTTTCCAACGACACCGACTTTGTAAATATTCAACGACTGGATTTTCTAGAATGTTTAATTCAAATATGAAGAAAAACAGCGCCAGAAATATAATTAAATTAAATCGAATAACGACGCTGCAGTTCGTATTTTGAAATCGAAACTTCAAACGATGGTACCGGGAGATCCGACCGTCGGATTTTCCCAAAACTAGAACCGTTGGATTCGTTTTGAAAAGATATTTCTAATGATATAAATTTTGTGAAGATCCAACGGTTAGATTTTCAGATATGCGTAAATCAAATCTATAGAAAAACAACGCCACGCCACGTTATGGCCTGAACCGTCGTTTAAATAAATTGGCTATTTTTAAATAAATAAAAATGGCGATAAATAGTTATAGAATTTTATAAAAGATATGGAATGTGAAATTTATAAACTAACTGAAGGTTAGCTAAGTCGAATTGTTTCCTGGATTTTGATCTGATGTTGGTTTCGGCCTTCGGGGTTAATATTTGGGGAATCGTTCTCTTACTGATTTACGGTTAGTGACTAATGAATTGGAATAAGGCGTAAGTTGTGTTTGTGTAGCACTTGTTTATTATATACGCGAGTTGCTAAGAAAGACCGGGTTTATCCCATTCTGAATAATAGAATCGACGATAAGAAGTCGAAGATGAAGACTTGGTTGAAGTCCGGAGATCTTCACCTCGTTTGGGCGGTAACTGATGTCCTGATTGGGAGGCATCCTGAAATATGGATAATGAGTGGTGATCGTCCGGACGTACGTGGAGATTGATGGGTATGCGAGCTATATATTGCCTCCGGTTTCGTTCAGACCCAGAACGGACTTGTAAATGGACTGTGTGTCTGACATTGGAATTCATTCTATGTGATTGATAGCTATTAGTTGCCTATGTGGCATGCTAAGATGCAGTGATCAAGGCTTCTGTTGAAAAGCAAAGTCTAGTGGTTGATGATCAAAGCATGGCCTGTGTGGCCTAGCTTTGTGTATAACGTGAATTCGCGAGCCTCACACCCCGGTATGAACCAAAAACGGGAGAGAACCTTTGGGAGGGCATGCGTTCCCTTCTAGCTAGAGGTGGTGTCAGTGCTTAAACTGGATGACATTTATATTATTTTCACCTATGTGGTTGTTGCGGTTGCGAGGCGCCTCGGTTATATCGGTCGATCCGGGACCGATGGAGTCATTCGTTGGCCCACTTACGCCCCAAAGGGCAGGGAAACACATTGTTCTGGCATTTTAATCCACTCCGTGTGGATCGGCCCTGACGATCCAAGGGTCACTCGAGCTCTGATCCGGAGGGGCGGGCTAGAGCATCTCGAAGTCGGTAAGGACTATATTTTTCCTTGGTTCATGATGGAAATCCAATTTCCCAATACGACATTGTGCGGTTTTGATTGTATACCTATATATGGCGACATAGTGGTATGGGGCATTAATGTCGTCTATGATTGATACTTATGATTTGAATTTGTTTTTGAAACATATAAACACTAGTAATAATACCAAATGCTTTTGTTTTATTCGTATCAAGCATGTTTTGGCCATATAAGGTAAAAACTCTATCCTCTGGTTTGCGTTGCATTGTGTGATGGGAACTGAGTCTTCTAATGGCTTCATTTTTATAAAAAGCATTGCGATGTTTAAAAGATTTACTTGTTTTAAAGCACTGGAAATCCAATGGAGTAAACCCGTTCCACGAAAGTGGCATGGTCCTGTGATTAGCCATATTATAAATGTGTTAAGTAGATTTCTCATACCATTCCCATTACTGACTTGTAATTTGTTTCACTTGCAAACTCGGGTGCCCCTATTTCTACCCGAGCAGCCTTGTATTCAGGTTTTAGCAGGCTTTTTGCTGGATAGCTGGAGCTGAAGATGGATTCTATCATTTATCTCTTTTTATGCTGTTCAGCTCCAATTGTACATTATGTTTTGTTTTCCGCTGTAGACATTTATGTATAGCTGAACTGTATTTGTACTAAGTATGATCGTGTATACTGTGTAACTCTGATGATTATGTTTATCCAGTGTATTCTATTGTACATTATCTGGTGTATTTATTTATTTTTGTTCTGCTATTATCTGTTTCTGTGTTATATTCCAAAGATTACCCTTAATACCATCGTACAGGGTTTTGGGGACGTCACAGGGGGTTCCATACCTTGTCATAGTTGGTAATCCATTATCCAATAAGTGCTCGCGGTTTTGATTGTATACAATATGTGTAGAACGTGAGATGAAAGCGTTCTACAAGATGATTATTATATTGTGGTTGATAGACGCTATTATAATATCAAAAGAGTTTTGATATAAAAGATCATTGTTTCTTTCAAAATGATTTGCAAGTTAAATCAAATTGATTTGGATTCTCATAAGGGAAAAACCCGTTCCATTATACAGCATGGTCTTATGAGATATCGTTATTTTCCCAAACTGTTTTAAATTGTTTACTCATACCAGTCCCATGACTGACCCAAAATTTATTTTGTCTTGTTTTCCCAAAACTCTTGGGTTCCCAATTTTGTACGGGCAGTCAAGTAGTGGGGATTTTAGAGATATACTTGGAAAGATGGAGCAGGAGGCTTCAACAATGTTTATATAGCTATTGTTTATTTCTGCTGTGTTGTAAGTGTTGTACTTTGATAATGATATGTATATTCAAGTACAATCTTTTATTTCAAAGTTATGTTATATTTTATTCGTTTCGCTGTGAGATTCGTGTTACTTTGATGTTGCGTGTTCTTCTTCTTCTTCTATTCTAAGTTTCTATCTTATCTGTTCTCACCCTCTAATTTCTTTCATGGACTATCCGGTGTTTTCAATGCTTGAATAGTCGACATAGTGTTGTATGCTGATATCCAGGATGACAAAATCTCTGGTCATTACAAACTAAATGAAAACGTCTTGGAGACATTTTCCAAAGTAAATTAGGGGTGGTTTCTAAGTATAGAAAATGAAATGATTTGGGATAACTAGAATTAAGGAATGATAATTGGAAACGTTTTTTTCCCAATGTTAATAAAGTATATTTTCTAAAATATAGAAATAAGAATATATAAATATATAGAAATGTTTTCAAATTGGAATAAGGGATATCTTCTCGAATAAAGAAATGATGACGTTGGAAATGTCTTCCAAGAATCGAGATTGAGATTTGAAAGGACATGGAAGATTGAAAATGGATTTTAGAATTGATAATATAATAAGAAATTAATATAAAAAAGGGCCAGTGTTGTTGATGGTTGATCGATAGAATTTCCAATTGGAAATAGGACCGTTGATTGTATGGTTGTTACTTTGATAGCTAAATCACTGATTATGAAATTTTGATTTATTTTAACCTCCGTTGTCAATTTGGAGAGACCGGGATCTGATTTAATATCTGTAAACCACTCCGTATTGGCATAAGCGTTACAAATCAACTTATGCTGAAGATAATTGTAGACGGAGTAAAGTGCAAGGGCTGTTTTATTAACCCTAGTTAGAAATTGCCCAAGATGGATTAACAGAATGGTGCCTTCAATTTTGTCCAATCCTAGGACAATGTATATTAATGGGTCTGACAATGTGGCACCCCAAGTAAATGATGGAAAAATGTTCTGAAAGAAATTCGTGACCTTAAGCCTCATCACCCGGAAAATGACAGAAATCGGGCAGGCCGCATGGCCATGTGGGTCATTCCCATTAGGGGTATTATTACCTGATCTAGAGAAATTTCATTTGCTTCTTATTTTATTCGCTGCTGTATGCTTTCGGTAATTGTTGTTGATCACAACCATTGGTGATAATATGCTCGATACACTCAAGTTAAATGAGTGGTCAGCCATGTGTGAGCCGGGTTGCAAGACATTCTTGTTGAAACTAGTATATTCCTCTCTAGAGATACACTATCGGAAGGTGGTTCCATATCTTGTCATGTTGGAAATCCAATCTCCAATAAGCGCCCTGCGGTTTTTGATTTAATATTATATATGGAGCGTGAGATGCAAGCGTTCCGCTAGATTTCTATTTAGTTGATTTAGACTTATTGTATTGTCATTGGATTTGATATCAAAAAATATTTTTGGTCATCATAAGATAAAAACCATCCGTGTTTATGTGTGGATCGGTCTTACGATTATCATTTCTATAGAAAGGATTTTGAAAGTTAAACAAATGGTTGGACGTTACTCACACTAGTCCCATGACTGACCCAGAGTTTATTTTGTTTGTTTTCCCTAAACTCTTGGGTGCCCAAATTTGTATGGGCAGTCAAGTAGTCAGGATATTATAGATTCACTTGGAGGAGCTTGAAGCAGGAGGCTTCGTCAGTTAGCTATAGACTATTATATTTTCAGCTTTGTATTGTGTTGTATCTGGAAATAGGTGTTTATAACTGTCCCGGGAATAATCGTTGTGCTCCGATGATGGTATATATATACAGTTATTGATTTGTATTTTAAAAGTTATGTTATTTAATATATTTTATTTGTTCCACTGTGAGATTTGTGTTCTTCGTTTTCTTCTATTCTAAATTTTCTTTCTATTTCTCATTGTAACGTCCCGTATTTTCAGTGGTACGATATTTAATATATTTTATTATATTAAATATTATGTTGGAATTATAAGTGGAGTTATTTCGTTTATTAAAACGGAGTTCGAATATATATATATATATATATATAAATATATATAATATAAAAACAAAATTGAAACGGTGCGGTAGTTCGTAAAATTTATTTTGAACTTCAATTGATCATACAGAATCCGTTTTAAGTCGGATTTATGTAAAACAAGAAACGTTAGGATTTATTAGATTATGATTTTCTAATAGGAGAGAAAATTCGAAATTTCATAGTATAGGTTGTAAGATATGCCCAAATCAAAATTTAAAATAGTCGCTGTGAAATCATTATAAACCATAATGATTATTTAATTATAATTAAATATTGGTCGCGAATTTGGACAAAACCTTTGAGGCGTTGCCATAATTTAATTTTTAGAATTTTACTGTAATTTTTAATTTGGAAATAAACAACTTTTTATTTGTAGTATTTTTCACCCTATATCGGTATTTTGTGGTTTCACAAATATAAGTTAAACTACCGATGTTATTATATTTTTGTGATCGTGGAACACTGCTAGACGCGATGCTATTTTTATTTCTATCTGTAACTGTCTATACGTGAACGAAATCTATCTATATCTGCATGTTACCTTATTTGTTCATGCTCTGTACAACCATTGGACAAATACATATAAGAGTCTTGACACATGACCATAAATCTTTGGAAATTTAATACCACGCGTACCAAGCCTTGTCCAAAATGTGCCAACACAGATTATTTAGATCTCAGTAAAACAAATATGCATGCTACTTTTGTTCATAATCAAACATGACAGGGCCAACATCATAGATATATTCAAAATCAAAAGTTGGTCATACAGTACATGACAACTACTAATTAAATAGGCCTTGTCAATTTAATGAAGGGTATGGTATTGTGTGGTCTTAATCAATTTAATGAAGCATGGTCTGAACGAAGAGTCTATAGCTTGAACCAATATAAAATAAGAAAAGAGAACAAAATAAAAAGAATCAAAACTCCTTCACTTGCAAGGCACTTATCCAAACCTTCAGGTACAAGCCATCCATTCCTTCACGGGCACGTTTACATGCTCCCAACATTTCCTATTTCTATATAAATTGCACTAAAACTTCATTCTCCTGTAAGCTAAAAACCTTCACCGTTTAAAAGAAAAATAATATATACTTTGTACTCCCCTATCTCATAGCACAATAGAACAAAAAACTACCTACCTCGTCTACTCGAAAGTAAGGATGGTAGGTTGCGGTTGTTGTTACTTTCCGGCATCAGATGGTTTTTAGGCCGAGCGTTCTGACGGAAGGAAACAAGGGCCACATCTTCCTTATTGAAAACATAAACACGGTGGAGCTGCATCACAGAAGAATGGAGAATGACTAGTATTGGGGGGGGGGGTTCATGCAATTAGAAGAAAAGAAGAAGAAGGGAGAAATTGTTTGTAGCAAAAAGGACTGGAGAAAATAGTGTTAGTAAGGATGCGCGAGCTTTAACATGTGGAAGACGAGGGCTTGTCTGAAGTAGCGAGCTTCAGCCTTATAAATTAAAAAAATACGAAGAAAGCCTTGAATTCCGAAACCGAGGAAGTTGTGTAGGAAGTGCATGCGAGTGGCATGACTGTAGCAGCAAACGACATAAAGATATTGGTAAGAAGCCAGGTATTTGGGCTCGGGCCTTTAAAAAAAAGAGAGAATAAAACGAGTAAAAAGGAGTGGGCTTTGGGCTAAAGACGACGATGAATAATTTGCTGAAATGGTGTGAAGTCGGGTAGAAGGACACGGAGGAGGATCATGCTTCTGGGAATCATGTTGGAGAAACCAAATATGTACAGCATTATGCACTGGTGCAGAATAATATTTTAAAGAAGCACGAAACTGGATTCCTTGGAATCGTATCAAAGAAGACTACACTGCTGATGTACTAGTTCGATCGGAAAGGAACAGAGCAATCGGATTTTCGTTAAATTTTAAATGACTGTTTAAGATTTAAACGAAACAACACGTGCACCATCAATCGAAAATAAGGTGAGTTAATTCTCACACATTTCTGAAATGCTAGGATGTGCTAAATTCATATAATTAGCTTAAATCATTGGTTGATTGGATGCCTTGAATGCCTATGGTTGATTTATATGGTTGAAGTGAATTTTTTTATCGTCGGTTAATCCAAATTAAAATCATATGCTATTATAAATATTATAATGATCTTTGATACAGGGAAGAATAGGTAGGGAGAATCAAACCGGATTCCCTAAATATTTAGTATGTTGTTATTTCATATTTTATATGAACTATTAAAAAACCCATTGACTTTAAACCATGTTGGTTGTGAATGTTGTTGAGTTCTGAATCTATATATAGTATGGTTGAGAAATAAATAGCAGATGGCCCAAACATACACTGTTTTATAGAGACTTATTCACCGTTTGGTGAATCGCTAGAAATAAAGTTATGAAATTTATTTTATAACTGAATATAGATTTTTAAATATATATTTATTTTAAATGAAGTTCTAAAAGGAAATAAACCAACCACATATATATTGATTGTTTTAATCTATAATCACCATCTTATATAAAAAAACTACCGTGTGCGAAGCACGTGTATCGTCTTAAGTATTAATTGATTTATAAAGATAATTCTCATATTTCTCGGATGATAAGCAAGTGAGCAGGGATTTATCTAATGATTAATAAATGAGATAAATTGTTTTTGAGTGACATTTTTAAAAGGGATTAATTTGAAATGGATTATTATTTACTTAATAATAATCAAAGTAAATTGGATTATTTAAATTAATTATATTAATTCAAATGAAAAAACTAAGTGGAGTTGATTAACGAAGCAATCACGTTTAGAGTGGATCAAGTCGACTGTTTAACTAAATTTGATTATTAAATTAGTTGTTAATTTTACGGGAATATTTAAAAGTGAAGTAAACCATTCGTGTTTTACAAATATTTAAATCAATTATTATTTATAATAATCGAAGTTGTAAATCTTGGGAAGTAAGGGTATAAATGGAGATTTACGGACTATAAGGCCTGTTTATAGTTGAACAATATTTTTAAGCAAATTATATTACTTATAATATAAGTTAAGTTTTTTAAAGGCTAGTAAAATTCTTGTTGGAATAATATTTAATTGAGTGATTTAAAAATCCAAGATTTCGACAATGCTATAAAACCAACTTTATTGAATATACCTTTAGAACTAGTATATAGAAATGGAAGTGTGTGAAGTTTGGAAGCCATGTTATGGTAACTGAATACCTAAGCGATTTAAGGTATAATAATATGAGTTATTAATAAACCAAAGTTTTATTAATTATCTTTGAATTATATTTAACTGGATTATACGAAATCCAATATTTGGTGAAGTTATAAAACCCGAATTTTTATTGAATATATATTATCGAAACAGGTTAATAGAAATGACATTTGAATAAAGTAAAAACCAGGATTTATAATTAAAGAAATTGAATTTAACTGCAGATCAATTGAGATAATTGATTTTCTGAATATTTATCTAATGTTGGTTTCGGCCTTCAGAGTTGATATTTAGGAAATTAGTTTCTTACTGATATACGGTTAGGAACTAATGGGGATACGAAATGGGAAGTAAAAATGGAAACCCAAGTTTGAATCAAAGGAGTGAGACGAGTCGAGTTAAAAAGATGCGATATAAATTTGTTATGTAATTAAGAGATGAGATTTCATCAAAGTATAACTAGAATGGGATTCGATATGATATTGGGAATGAATATCGGTTTTTGTATTACAACTGATATTTACCTTAAGATAAGAACGTTGTTGATCAAGGTCTGAAAGGTAATTAAAATACCCCAACTTGAACAACTTCAGGATTATCGAAGGATGATATTAGTTGTAGTGGAGGAGATGTTGAAAGTAAATTTATTTTTAGGAACAATAATGTAACATTATTTGAAAATGTTGGGAATATATATTATGATGGGATTCCAAATATAAAAGGAAATAAAAAGGGCTTGAAGATGTGAAATGATATTTCCATAATAGGAATATATAAAAGGAGATTGGTGAGAATATAACGACATCTTCAAAAGTAAGGAATGATATTTAGAATGAGTTCATTCTAAAAGGATAATCGATGATCATTGTGTTCAAATACCGAAAACAAAAGGAGTTTCGTAACGATTGTTTTACGCTGTTAAGTTAAAACGATTTCCAAATTTTAGATAATAAGTAATGTTATCGCAAATGTTTTAAATGGTAGTCAACGAGAAATTGGATATGGTTTCAAGGAAATTTTCCAAGTATATAAGTAAAATGATTTGAAGATATTAATATATTAGAACTGTTATATTATTTTAAATGGCCAAGTGATGCTGAAAAATATACCAATGGATCTATTTCATTTTTATGGTTGTTTATTTTGATAGTTAGATAACCGACTATCAAAATCTAGCCCAACGTCGTTGGTACGGAAGGACCGGGATCGAATTTATATTCGAAAACCATTCCGACCAATGAATATGAAACGTGGGAGATGCTGATCAAGATGGAGCAATTGAAGACCGTAAATCTTCACGAGCGGGGGAACTACTGTTGAAATCTCTAGCTGATCCCTAGAGATATCTTGAAATCTATGGATTTGCAAGGACTACTCGCTAATGATCTATAGGGTTATGCCTAGGATGCGGTAAGAGGGTGCCTTCGGTTCATCCTGTTCCTAGATGACGTATATGGACGAGGTGGGATTCAAAAGTGAATGGCGGCCAGATGTTCCAAAAGTCGATTTTAAACTCAAGCCTCATCAACTGGGAAATGAAAAAAATCGGGCTGGTGACATGGCTTTGTGGATCACACCGATTAGGGTGTATTGTCACCATCTAGAGAATATTCATATTTTTTTACTTCTTTTCTTTTCACTATCTCTCGGGAACTACGGTGTTTGCAGATCAGACATACAATAGATGACACAAGTAATTACCCCTCCTAACCTCGTGTCCCCAGACTAACAGATTTTATTTTAACTTGCTTACAGATTTTAGATGTACAAAGTCCAGATTAACTAGTTCTCAGATCAGACATGCAGGTTAACAAGTTTCAGACTAACGGATCAGATATACAGATTAACAGATTTACAAACTGTAATAACCTGGAAAATGTGAACCAGTAAAAAAAATTTTTTATTAGGTTATTACCAAAGAATTTGAATAATTTAAATAGCCTATTTCAATAAAATATAGAATTGTGTATAATATGGCAGTTTGAAATTTTGAATACAATCTTTGTCTGACTGTACCGGGTGGAAAATATAACGGATTTTAGTGAAACTGAAAATATTTAAATCTGTTTATCAATACCTTTCTAACGAATCTGAAAAATCGAAATTTCATAACGGAAATCAAAAGTTATGGCCAAATGAATTTTCAGAAAGGTCGCTATATAGTATATACAGCCCTTGAAAATTGAGATTTTGCATACGACCTCAGAATTCGACGAAACCACTTTCGTTGGGTCCGGGATGTCAAATTATTGATAAGTTTCAAATTTCATAATTTTTGAAGCTAGTATGTGAGCGGGGCAAAAGATAACGTGTTTGGTCAAACTTTGTTAAAATGGGTTGACCTAAAAATGGCCGTTTTTCAAACGAGCTCAGAATTCGACGAAACAGGTTTTGTTAGGACCGTATCGTCAAAACAAAGCTAGATTTATTTTTCTGGAATTTTTCGATTCAGTTTGTGGTCCTGGCAAATTGAAATGTACGTTTAAAATAAATATCGAATGTTTTATATTTTAATTTGAAAAATAACTGACTGTAACAGTTGAAATGGCCAACGAAACATATCCCATTGTGTCCGGAATGGGGGTATTTAGCTGGGGGCGACAGTCGTTGGGTTTGAAAAGGAGTCCGTTTACAAAAACACTATCTAAAAATTTCTATAAAGCATGGACCAATAGGAATTTTTCATTAAAAAAATAAAAATAAAAACCTAAAACCCTAGCCGCCAGAGAGCGATTGGACGATCCACGTCGCACGAAACTTCTCCTCCTTTTTCCGACCGCCTCAGGCGATTTCGCCGCCGATCCCAGTTGAGACTTCTGACCGCCGTAGTCCCCTCTCCACATCCGACCAACCCACGACTCCTCCCATCGACTATCGGCGTCGGAAATCGAAGAGGAAGGCGCGACCTTCTGAGCGCCGCCGCGACGAGCACAGGCCACCGGATCCTTCGCCACCGCCGCCGTTCTGGAGGTGCTTCGTAGCTCTTCGACGCAGCGTAGCCTGATCGAAGCATAGAGGTACGGATCGACTGAAATTTTGAGACCTAGTTTCGAAGATTTTAGAAACTTTCTGATGAAAATTCTGAAATGAAAATAACACTTTTAAGTGTTGCAAAACTTCGAAAAATAATATCTTTTTCGTTCTTTAACGAAATTCGATGAAACAGCAGACACCGTGACCGCAAGGAGGCTCTCTACATTCTAGAAGAAGCCGCGGATTTTTCTGACCTTCCTACGATTTTTAGCACTGCAATAACCAATGTGAGGAATCTAAATTATCTGTGTGAATTAAATCGCATTGTATAAATTATATAAGCTAAGTGTAAATTATATACGCATTGTATACCTCATGTACATGTGTTGTATAAGTTATATTAGTGATGTATAAATTATACAAGCGTTGAATGAAACATATATGCTTTGAATTGTGATGAAATGCAAGTGAATTATATATATATATATATATATATATATATATATATATATATATATATATATATATATATACTCCCCTCGTCCACAGACCATGGACGATATTTATTGCTTGTGATTGACGTGATATTATATGGTTTGACGAATGGTTGGAAATAATTGTTTGTGGTTGAGATTATGGTTGAAAAATACCTTTGTGGTTGAAAAATACCCTCTTGTGGTTGAAACAAAATAGAATAGGATTGTTGAATTGAAAAAAAACATGCCGCCTGCGTGCGAACTAGATGCATGATCCCCATTGTCAAAAACCGCGAGGTTTTAAGGTAGAGCGAGGAGCCGTACTAAGGACGGTCCCGGTTTTAACTACCCTGCCGTTATGCTGCCGAAATTTTCTGAAATATTTATGTGTTAAAATAATTTTCGTTCGTTGAAATAAATTGCATAAACTATATCGAATATTCATGTGTTGAGTTGCAATTCATTCGTTGAGTTGAAATTCATGTGTTGAATATTATTCGAATTTAAACAAATGGCTTTAGCGATAAAAATCACATTTTTATATATATTCAAACTATATCGAATATTCATGTGTTGAGTTGCAATTCATTCGTTGAGTTGAAATTCATGTGTTGAATATTATTCGAATTTAAACAAATGGCTTTAGCGATAAAAATCACAATTTTATATATATTCAAACTATATCGAATATTCATGTGTTGAGTTGCAATTCATTCGTTGAGTTGAAATTCATGTGTTGAATATTATTCGAATTTAAACAAATGGCTTTAGCGATAAAAATCACATTTTTATATATATTCAAACTATATCGAATATTCATGTGTTGAGTTGCAATTCATTCATTGAGTTGAAATTCATGTGTTGAATATTATTCGAATTTAAACAAATGGCTTTAGCGATAAAAATCACATTTTTATATATATTCAAACTATATCGAATATTCATGTGTTGAGTTGCAATTCATTCGTTGAGTTGAAATTCATGTGTTGAATATTATTCGAATTTAAACAAATGGCTTTTGCGATAAAAATCACATTTTTATATATATTCAAACTATATCGAATATTCATGTGTTGAGTTGCAATTCATTCGTTGAGTTGAAATTCATGTGTTGAATATTATTCGAATTTAAACAAATGGCTTTAGCGATAAAAATCACATTTTTATATATATTCAAACTATATCGAATATTCATGTGTTGAGTTGCAATTCATTCGTTGAGTTGAAATTCATGTGTTGAATATTATTCGAATTTAAACAAATGGCTTTAGCGATAAAAATCACATTTTTATATATATACAAACTATATAGAATATTCATGTGTTGAATTGCAATTCATTCGTTGAGTTGAAGTTCATGTGTTGAATGTTATCATCTCTTAAAAATACAATGAATCGACAATGAAAACTATATTTTTATAGTGAATAAGAAGTGTTAAAAATACATACGCGTCGAATAAATATTTTTGATGATAAAAATATTTCTTTCATCATGTATACGCTTAGTTAAAAATACACACGCGTCGAATAAATATTTTTGATGATAAAAATATTTCTTTCATCATGTATACGCTTAGTTAAAAATACACATGTGTCGAATAAATATTTTTGATGATAAAATTTTTCCTTTTATCATGTATACGCTTAGTTAAAAATACACATGTGTCGAATAAATATTTTTGATGATAAAAATATTCCTTTTATCATGTATACGCTTAGTTAAAAATACACACGTGTTGAAATAAACAATAGTTTGCTAGAAATATTATTATTAGCTTTGTTCTGCATATATATACATGTGTTGAACAGGAAAAATGGATTAGCTGTAGAGTAAAGAAATTATTTGCGTGCCCGACAAATAGGTAAACCTTGATGAGTTGGCTGCGCAATTTTATTTATATATCAACTCCTGTGAATGCCATTGGATGCAGAGTGCTGGTTTTTCTGTGTGAAATAATAAACAACGCCATAGGATAGTGACAATTAATTTTGAACTACACTACATGGCATACTTCTTGACGGTAGGCATACTTCATTATATTCCACATAAGTAGTTGGAGCTTGTGTGACGAGGTGGAAGATTTACCATATAAGCAAGAGGCTTGTATGGCGATGACTATGTACTACAGATTGAGCTGATGACTGATATGGACTATATAAATTATAACGATAAATTGCCAGATTAATAAAAACCCCACACGGATCTGGAGTTGACAATAATTACGTCGCTCTAGTTATTAGATACGGCACATGGACTATTTATTTCCACACGGAAACGGGGTGACGGGAATTTATTCTCTGGAGTGATTATCAGTACATGCTCCCCCGTAAACACCAGAATATATCACTATAAATATGTGAATGCTTTTTAGGATTTATTGGGTACCTAATACGGCCCAATAAATTTCCAAACCCCTCCCCGTACAAAGGAGGTTATGGCGAAATTTTTCGAAATATTAAGGCGTTAGTGAAATATTTGAAGTGAAAACGAAGTTGAAAATATAAGATGAACTATAGTTGAAATTATAGAATAAACTATATTTATATATATAAATATAATTAAATTAAATCGAATAATGACGCTGCAGTTCGAATTTTGAAACCGTAACTTCAAACGACTAGTGTGGAAGATCCGACCGTCGGATTCTCACGAAACTGGAACCGTTGGGTTCGCTTTGGGAATATCTTCCCACTGATATAGACTTTGTAGAAATCCAACGGTTATATTTTCCGAAATGTGTAAAGCAAATTTAGGGAAAAACAGCGCCACGACACGACCTGAAACGTCGTTTAATTAAATATGGCCATTTTTAAATAAATAAAAATGGCGAAAAATCGTTATAAAATATTATAAGCAATATTGATTGAGAATAAACCAAATGGTCTTGAATTGTTTGATATTTGATGGTTGTTTGTGTATGACATGAAAATAACACTAAAGAACCGAATGATGGATGTCGAATAATATAACCATAAAATGGATCGATTTAAATTATAATGACGTGAATTATTTGAAAAGGCCAAGCTAACCCTCATTTCAAATAATTTATCGAGCGATTCGAATTGGAAAATGCAAAGACGATTCAAGACCGATGATCTTCGTATCGGTTGGAAGGGCGCTACTGACGTTCCTGACCGGAGTAGCTACCGGAAGGGGACGGAAGTAGTAGCCGTCTGAACGTATGTGTTGATTGGACGGATATACGAGGAATTTGACGCCTCCGGTTTCGTTCAGACCCAGGACGGACTTGTAAATGGACTGTGTGTATGACATTGGATTTTGTTCTATACCGATTGATCTCTGTTAAATATATATCTGTTTGGCGGCGGAGAATTTATTCTCTTGCTTAACGCCCTTCTCTGAGACGTACGAGCTTAGAGGTTATATATCGATGGAAATCAATCGTATGGAGTGGACTGCCTATGTGGCATGCCGATATGCTTTGATCAAGGCTTCTGTTGCAAAGCAAAGTCTTGTGGATGATGATCAAAGCAAGGTCTAAGTAGCCTAGCTTTGTGTATTTCGTAGATTCGCGAACCTCACACCCCGGTATGAGTTAAAAACGGGATACGGGCCGCTGGGAGAGCACGACGTTTCTTTCTAGCTATGGTGGTGTCAGTGACTTACCAGCCCTGACATATATATCTATTTTTCACCTTTGTGGTTGTTGGAATGCGAGGCTCCTCGATTATAGGTCTGTAAGGACCGGGAAACGTGTGTTCAGGAATTGCCAATCCTCAAACGTAAGAGAGGACCGGCCCAGCCGATCCAGGGGTTGCCCAGAGTGTGTAGTCTTGAGGCATTTGCTAGAGCATCTCGAAGCGGAGAGGAGCTTGCCCCTTGCCTCGACTCATGGCGGAAATCCAATTTCCAATACGAAATAACGAACTTGATTGTAGAACTAGTATGGTGACACAGTATATGGTAGCTATGCCGCCTATGATTGATATTTATGATGCTATTCATTTTTGAAACATATATGCACTAGTAATAATATCAAATGATTTCGCTTTATACGTATCAAGCATATTTGGCTATTATAAGGTAAAACTCTATCCTCCGGCTTGCGTTGCATTGTGTGATGGGACCTGAGTCTTATAATGGCTTCATTCTTTCTAAAAGCATTGCGTTGTTTTAAAAGAATTTACTTTGTTTTAAATGCACTAGCAATCACTGGAGTAAACCCGTTCCGCGAAAGTGGCGTGGTCCTATGATTGGCTATTACTGTTGTTTAACTGTTAAATAGATTCCTCATACCAGTCCCCATGACTGACTCGTTGTTTGTTTCACTTTGCAAACGCGGGTGCCCCTATTTTCACACGGGCAGCCTAGTACACAGGTGATAGGTGGTTTTTGGTTCTGCACTGCTGCATAGAGTGCATTTTTGGCTCATGGCGAGGCTGACTTCACAGAGATGACTTTGACATTTTCCGCCATTACTTTACTTATATTATGATTCCGCCACTGGCGATGCAGACTGATTTACTTTCCGTATTTCTTACTATATGTATATGTATTCCGCCTTCGGCGATGTAGACTGATACCCTTATTATGTCTCACTGCATGTATGTATTCCGCCTCTGGCGATGATGACTGATCACTTTCCTTTCATTTACTAAGTTATATCCCACGTTATGCTATTCTGATATTCCTACATGTTGTGATTCCGCTGTCATATCCATGTAAAATTGTTTTATTTATTGTTTCTGCTATTATCTGTACTCTGCTATAATGAGTAATGTGTTATTTCCCAATGATTATCCTTAATACCGCCCCTCGGATTTTGGGATCGTCACAGTTGGTATCAGAGCCTTGGTTAACCTTAGTTCCGGGATCTAACACATTAAACACCTCGTCAAAATAGAATCAGTAGTGTTCTAATGCGAGTAGCTCATTAGAGATAGGATTAGCAATGTCCTAGAATGAGCTAAGCAGATTAGCAAAACAATTTGATCAGTACATCATCATTATCTTTCCTTGTATTCCCCTGCTTTATATCATTTATGAAAATTATCAAATCTGCGAGCTTGACTCTTTTCTTGCTTATACAGTACTCTTAGAAGGCTACACGTGGAGCTGCAGCTAGAGGAGGCCGTGGAGGCCGAGGAGATGCAGCAGGAGGTCGGGGGAATATCCCCGTAGTAGTGGAAGGCCCTATTGTTCCGCCACCAGCACCCGAAGACTTTGAGCTTGATAAAGTAGCAAAGAGGTACAGAAATCTTGGGGGAAAACCCTTTACTGGCACTGGTACAGTGACCGAGACTATAGCTTGGCTGAAAACGTGTGAGAAAATCTTCGAAGGCATGGGTATGGGAACTAACAATAAAGCAAGGCTTGGCATTTGGCTCCTGCAGGAAGAAGCAGAGCTGTGGTGGGATGCCATTACCTCAGAGGATGCCGCTGGTACTATCCGGACTTGGGAGCAGTTCAAGACTTTGTTCAATGAGAAGTTTGTACCGGAACAAGCTCTAGAGAGGATGCGAGAGCAGTTTGCTAATCTCCAGCAGGGAGACCTCTCTATTCAGGATTACCTAAATAAGTTCACTCAGTTATCGCGCTATGCTCCAGAGCTGATTTTGACCAACAAAGCAAAGAACAAGAGGTTCATATTTGGGCTGAAGCGCAAGTACCATGATAGAGCTATGAGCAACATCAAACTCTTCTTTTCAGAACTAGTAGAGATGGCTTGCAATTACGAAGACATGCATGAGAGGCATGCTAGCCAAGACCGCGCCAAAAGCCAAGCTGGAAATAAGCGCAAGGCTTCTTCAGATCAACCCGTATCTAGCATTACCCCGGCCGCTACGCAGAAACCTGCAAAGATCCCGAAAGGAAATTACTACAATTGCGGGAAGCCAGGTCACTTTTCTAATGTATGCAAAGCCCTAAAGAAGCCGAAGGCAAAAGACTCAGCCGAATGCTACAACTTGCATAAGAAGGGGCACTATAGCAGGAATTGTCCTCTGAAGCAGAATGCACAAGTGGCTCATGTCTATGACGGGAAGACCCCGCCAGCTACCACCGATGGATCAGGTAAACCCGATGTCTTGGGAGGTACCCTTACCATTAAAAATATTCCTGTTTCTGTACTTTTTGATAATGGTGCATCACGTAGCTTCATTTCTAGTAATATTGTTCACAAGTTAAAATTGAAACGAAGAAAGCTTAGAGAACCAATTAAAGTTCAACACCCGATAGGAGGTTCTGTTAGTCTCGGTATATATTGTAAAGTACCTATTTCCTTTTCTCGATACCGGTTTCCTTTTGATTCGATTGTCATGGACCTTTCCGAATTTGATATTATTCTGGGACTCAATTGGTTGACAAACTTTAAGGCCGAAGTTAGATGTGCCGAAAGAATCGTGAAAGTTGAAACAAAATCTGGGCATATCACTATACCATGTCTCGGTGCAGAAATAAATAGAACAGAATTTTGGTCTTCTTTAGAAGTTACTCCCCCTTCGATAGAAAAGATACCGGTCATTAAAAACTATGCGGATGTGTTTGAAGAAGTAGAAAACTTACCGCCGCAAAGAGAAATTGAATTTAGAATAGATCTAATTCCTAACGCCCGACCCGTAGTACATCCAATTAGAAGAATGGCCTCGAAAGAAAAAGAAGAGTTAAGTAGTCAAACTCGAGAATTGCTTTGGAAAGGTCTAATCAGACCGAGCTTTTCAGCATGGGGAGCAGCAGTAGTATTTGTCCCGAAATCAGACGGTACTCTAAGACTTTGCGTTGATTACCGAGATCTCAATAAACAGACACTGAAGAACAAATATCCCTTGCCCCGAATAGATGATCTGTTAGATCAATTAAATGGAGCCACAGTATTCTCCAGAATGGACCTAGCTACAGGTTTCCACCAATTGCGTATAGCCGAAGACTGTGTTCCTTTGACAGCCTTCAGGGGTCCCGATTTATTCTACGAATGGTTAGTAATGCCGTTCGGCTTGTGTAACGCTCCGGCATACTTCGTCGATCTTATGAACAGAGTGTTCCGTGGTGTATTGAATAAATTTGTTCTAGTCTTCATCGATGACATTTTAATCTACTCCAAGTCGGAAGACGAACATGCAAAACATTTAGAACAAGTGTTGAAAATTCTAAGGAGAAATGTCTTGAAAGCTAAATTTTCTAAATGTGTCTTCTGGCAGAATGAAGTTAAATTCCTAGGCCATGTCGTATCAAAGGAAGGAATTGTTGTAGATCCAAGAAAAATTACAGCGATTCAGAACTGGAAACAACCTACTACTCCCACAGAAGTTCGAAGTTTCCTTGGATTAGCTAGTTACTATCGGAAATTCGTTCAGGATTTTTCAAAGATATCTGGTGTATTGACAAAGCTTACAAAGAAGCATGAGAAATTCAAATGGACACCCGAATGTGAAGAAGCTTTCCAAGAGCTAAAACTGAAGTTGACAACTGCCCCAGTATTGACAATAATAGAAGGTAACCAAGACTTGACTGTATGGACGGACGCTTCTATTAGAGGGCTAGGCGCAGTGTTAATGCAAAAAGGCCAAGTGATCACGTATGCCAGCCGTCAACTAAAGCCGCATGAAAGAAACTATGCAACTCATGATCTTGAGTTATTAGCTATCGTGTTCGCTTTAAGAATCTGGAGGCGTTATTTACTGGGCGAGAAGTTCGAACTATTTACCGATCATCAATCCTTGAAATATCTGTTCACTCGGAAAGATTTAAACCTGAGGCAACAGCGTTGGTTAGAATTCCTTGCAGCATACGATTTTGAAATTCTATACACTCCAGGGAAAGCCAATGTTGTAGCGGATGCGCTCACCAGAAAGAATGAAATCATCGCCAGTTTTGTGATCACGTCTTCATTAATAGACAGGATCTCGACCCTTCAGAAAGACGATGAATTTATTCAAAGAATCAGTCAGAGAGTCAAAGGAGGTGAATCCACAAGTTTTCGACACGATGACAAAGGAGTTCTAAGATTAAATGGCAGAATTTGCATCCCAAACCTTCCCGAGCTCAGAAGAGAAATACTTGATGAGTGCCACAAATCCAAATTAAGTATCCATCCCGGTGTGAGCAAAATGTATAACGATATAAAACGTACATTCTGGTGGAGGTCAATGAAAAGAGATATCTCGTTATATGTTAGCAGATGCCCCACTTGTCAGCTAGTTAAGAGTGATCAACAGAAATTGGCTGGATTATTATAACCCTTAGAAATTCCAGGATGGAAGTGGGAACAAATTTCGATGGATTTCATCAATGGCCTGCCTCGAACTAGAAAAGGAAACGACAGTATATGGGTAATCGTAGATCGCTTCACGAAGACTGCCCATTTCATACCTGTCCGATCCAACAGAATGGCTCAAAGTCTAGCACAAATTTACTTCAGAGAAATAGTTAAACTACATGGAGTGTCGCTCAATATAGTCAGCGATAGAGATCCCCTATTTACTAGCAAATTCTGGGAAGCATTCCAGGAAGAGTTGGGAACCAAATTGAATCTAAGCACTGCTTATCACCCTCAGACAGATGGCCAAACTGAGCGGGTGAATAGAATTTTAGAAGATTTGTTGCGGGCTTGCGTTATTGATTTTGGAGGCTCACAGGAAGATCACTTACATTTAGCAGAATTCTCTTACAACAATAGCTATCAAGCAAGTTTGGGAATGTCTCCATTTGAAGCATTATACGGTAGACCGTGCAGATCTCCCGCATGTTGGGTAGAACCTAGCAATAGACTTGTGTTAGGGCCCGATATGATTCAAGAAGCATCGGATAAAGTCGATTTCATTAAGAAGCGATTAAAAACCGCACAGAGCCGACAGAAAAGTTATGCTGATGCGAGAAGAAGGGATATATCATTTGTCGTTGGCGATTATGTTTATTTAAGAGTTTCTCCAATGCGAGGAGTAATCAGATTTGGCAAGACTGGGAAGTTGGCACCGAGATTTATTGGTCCCTTTCCTATACTTGAACGGATTGGAACTCTTGCATATAGGGTTTCATTACCTAATTGGTTCCTGGTGTACATGATGTGTTCCACGTGTCTCAACTCAGAAAACATGTTCATGATCCAGATCTTGTTGTAGAAGAAGCAGCGCAACAGGATATTGACGTAACTCCAGAATTAGCACTCAAAAGAGAGCCATTAAAGATAGTTGGCAAAGAAACTAGAGAGCTAAGGAGGAAAAAGATTCATTTAGTCAAAGTGCAGTGGAGTAGTGATCCTAGTGACTGTACTTGGGAGACTGACGAAAGCATTAAACAAGCCTATCCCAAATGCAGAGTGGACATCTCTGACTAACTCCGGTGCAAGGTACCTTTACAATACTTTGCGTTTACATTTTATTTCCTGCTTAACTGTTATTTCCTTTTCGAGGACGAAAAGTTTTAAGTGGGGGAGATTGTAATAACCCGGAAAATGTGAACCAGTAAATTTTTTTTATTAGGTTATTACCAAAGAATTTGAATAATTTAAATAGCCTATTTCAAAAAAATATAGAATTGTGTATAATACGGCAGTTTGAAATTTTGAATACAAACTTTGTCTGACTGTACCGGGTGAAAAATATAACGGATTTTAGTGAAACTGAAAATATTTAAATCTGATTATCAATACCTTTCTAACGAATCTGAAAAATCGAAATTTCATAACGGAAATCAAAAGTTATGGCCAAATGAATTTTCAGAAAGGTCGCTAAATAGTATATATAGCCCTTGAAAATTGCGATTTTGCATACGACCTCCGAATTCGACGAAACCACTTTTGTTGGGTCCGGGATGTCAAATTATTGCTAAGTTTCAAATTTCATAATTTTTGAAGCTAGTATGTGAGCGGGGCAAAAGATAACGTGTTTGGTCAAACTCTGTTAAAATGGGTCGACCTAAAAATGGCCGTTTTTCAAACGAGCTCAGAATTCGATGAAACTGGTTTTGTAAGGACCGTATCGTCAAAACAAAGCTAGATTTATTTTTCTGGAATTTTTCGATTCAGTTTGTGGCCCTGGCAAATTGAAATGTACGTTTAAAATAAATATCGAATGTTTTATATTTTAATTTGAAAAATAACTGACTGTAACAGTCGAAATGGCCAACGAAACATATCCCATTGTGTCCGGAATGGGGGTATTTAGCTAGGGGCGACAGTCGTTGGGTTTGAAAAGGAGTCCGTTTGCAAAAACACTATTTAAAAATTTCTATAAAGCATGGACCAATAGGAATTTTTCATTAAAAAAAAAAAACCTAAAACCCTAGCCGCCAGAGAGCGATTGGACGATCCACGTCGCACGAAACTTCTCCTCCTTTTTCCGACTGCCTCAGGCGATTTCGCCGCCGACCCTAGTTGAGACTTCTGACCGCCGTAGTCCCCTCTCCACATCCGACCAACCCACGACTCCTCCCATCGACTATCGGCGTCGGAAATCGAAGAGGAAGGCGCGACCTTCTGAGCGCCGCCGCGACGAGCACAGGCCACCGGATCCTTCGCCACCGCCGCCGTTCTGGAGGTGCTTCGTAGCTCTTCGACGCAGCGTAGCCTGATCGAAGCATAGAGGTACGGATCGACTGAAATTTTGAGACCTATTTTCGAAGATTTTAGAAACTTTCTGATGAAAATTCTGAAAAGAAAATAACACTTTTAAGTGTTGCAAAACTTTGAAAAATAATATCTTTTTCGTTCTTTAACGAAATTCGATGAAACAGGAGACACCGTGACCGCAAGGAGGCTCTCTACATTCTAGAAGAAGCCGCGGATTTTTATGACCTTCCTACAATTTTTAGCACTGCGATAACCAATGTGAGGAATCTAAATTATCTGTGTGAATGAAATCGCATTGCATAAATTATATAAGCTAAGCGTAAATTATATACGCATTGTATACCTCATGTACATGTGTTGTATAAGTTATATTAGCGATGTATAAATTATACAAGCGTTGAATGAAACATATATGCTTTGAATTGTGATGAAACGCAAGTGAATTATTATATATATATATATATATATATATATATATATACTCCCCTCGTCCACAAACCATGGACGATATTTATTGCTTGTGATTGACGTGATATTATATGGTTTGACGAATGGTTGGAAATAATTGCTTGTGGTTGAGATTATGGTTGAAAAATACCTTTGTGGTTGAAACAAAATAGAATAGGATTGTGGAATTGAAAATAAAACATGTCGCCTGCGTACGAACTAGATGCATGATCCCCATTGTCAATAACCGCGAGGTTTTAAGGTAGAGCGAGGAGCCGTACTAGGGACGGTCCCAGTTTTAAATACCCTGCCGTTATGCTGCCGAAATTTTCTGAAATATTTATGTTTTAGAATAATTTCCATTCGTTGAAATAAATTGCATAAACTATATCGAATATTTATGTGTTAAGTTGCAATTCATTCGTTGAGTTGAAATTCATGTGTTGAATATTATTCGAATTTAAACAAATGGCTTTAGCGATAAAAATCACATTTTTATATATATTCAAACTATATTGAATATTCATGTGTTGAGTTGCAATTCATTCGTTGAGTTGAAATTCATGTGTTGAATATTATTCGAATTTAAACAAATGGCTTTAGCGATAAAAATCACATTTTTATATATATTCAAACTATATCGAATATTCATGTGTTGAGTTGCAATTCATTCGTTGAGTTGAAATTCATGTGTTGATTATTATTCGAATTTAAACAAATGGCTTTAGCGATAAAAATCACAATTTTATATATATTCAAACTATATCGAATATTCATGTGTTGAGTTGCAATTCATTCGTTGAGTTGAAATTCATGTGTTGAATATTATTCGAATTTAAACAAATGGCTTTAGCGATAAAAATCACATTTTTATATATATTCAAACTATATCAAATATTCATGTGTTGAGTTGCAATTCATTCGTTGAGTTGAAATTCATGTGTTGAATATTATTCGAATTTAAAAAAATGGCTTTAGCGATAAAAATCACATTTTTATATATATTCAAACTATATCGAATATTCATGTGTTGAGTTGCAATTCATTCGTTGAGTTGAAATTCATGTGTTGAATATTATTCGAATTTAAACAAATGGATTTAGCGATAAAAATCACATTTTTATATATATTCAAACTATATCGAATATTCATGTGTTGAGTTGCAATTCATTCGTTGAGTTGAAATTCATGTGTTGAATATTATTCGAATTTAAACAAATGGCTTTAGCGATAAAAATCACATTTTTATATATATATAAACTATATAGAATATTCATGTGTTGAATTGCAATTCATTCGTTGAGTTGAAGTTCATGTGTTGAATGTTATCATCTCTTAAAAATACAATGAATCGACAATGAAAACTATATTTTTATAGTGAATAAGAAGTGTTAAAAATACACACGCGTCAAATAAATATTTTTGATGATAAAAATATTTCTTTCATCATGTATACGCTTAGTTAAAAATACACACGCGTCGAATAAATATTTTTGATGATAAAAATATTTCTTTCATCATGTATACGCTTAGTTAAAAATACACATGTGTCGAATAAATATTTTTGATGATAAAAATATTCCTTTTATCATGTATACGCTTAGTTAAAAATACGCATGTGTCGAATAAATATTTTTGATGATAAAAATATTCCTTTTATCATGTATACGCTTAGTTAAAAATACACACGTGTTGAAATAAACAATAGTTTGCTAGAAATATTATTATTAGCTTTGTTCTGCATATATATACATGTGTTGAACAGGAAAAATGGATTAGCTGTAGAGTAAAGAAATTATTTGCGTGCCCGACAAATAGGTAAACCTTGATGAGTTGGCTGCGCAATTTTATTTATATATCAACTCCTGTGAATGCCATTGGATGCGGAGTGCTGGTTTTTCTGTGTGAAATAATAAACAAAGCCATAGGATTGTAACAATTAATTTTGAACTACACTACATGGCATACTTCTTGACGGTAGGCATACTTCATCATATTCCACATAAGCAGTTGGAGCTTGTGTGGCGAGGTGGAAGATTTACCATATAAGCAAGAGGCTTGTATGGCGATGACTATGTACTACAGGTTGAACTGATGACTGATATGGACTATATAAATTATAATGATAAATTGCCAGATTAATAAAAACCCCACACGGGTCTGGAGTTGACAATAATCACGTCGCTCTAGTTATTAGATACGGCACATGGACTATTTATTTCCACACGGAAACGGGGTGACGGGAATTCATTCTCTGGAGTGATTATCAGTACATGCTCCCCCGTAAACACCAGAATATATCACTATAAATATGTGAATGCTTTTTAGGATTTATTGGGTACCTAATACGGCCCAATAAATTTCCAAACCACTCCCCGTACAAAGGAGGTTATGGCGAAATTTTTCAAAATATTAAGGCGTTAGTGAAATATTTGAAGTGAAAACGAAGTTGAAAATATAAGATGAACTATAGTTGAAATTATAGAATAAACTATATTTATATATATAAATATAATTAAATTAAATCGAATAACGACGCTGCAGTTCGAATTTTGAAACCGTAACTTCAAATGACTAGTGTGGAAGATCCGACCGTCGGATTCTCACGAAACTGTAACCGTTGGGTTCGCTTTGGGAATATCTTCCCACTGATATAGACTTTGTAGAAATCCAACGGTTAGATTTTCCGATATGTGTAAAACAAATTTAGGGAAAAACAGCGCCACGACACGACCTGAAACGTCGTTTACTTAAATATGGCCATTTTTAAATAAATAAAAATGGCGAAAAATCGTTATAAAATATTATAAGCAATATTGATTGAGAATAAACCAAATGGTCTTGAATTATTTGATATTTGATGGTTGTTTGTGTATGACATGAAAATAACACTAAAGAACCGAATGATGGATGTCAAATAATATAACCATAAAATGGATCGATTTAAATTATAATGACGTGAATTATTTGAAAAGGCCGAGCTAACCCTCATTTCAAATAATTTATCGAGCGATTCGAATTGGAAAATGCAAAGACGATTCAAGACCGACGATCTACGTATCGGTTGGATGGGCGCTACTGACGTTCCTGACCGGAGTAGCTACCGGAAGGGGACGGAAGTAGTAGCCGTCTGAACGTATGTGTTGATTGGACGGATATACGAGGAATTTGACGCCTCCGGTTTCGTTCAGACCCAGGACGGACTTGTAAATGGACTGTGTGTCTGACATTGGATTTTGTTCTATACTGATTGATCTCTGTTAAATATATATCTTTTTGGCGGTGGAGAATTTATTCTCTTGCTTAACGCCCTTCTCTGAGACGTACGAGCTTAGAGGTTATATATCGATGGAAATCAATCGTATGGAGTGGACTGCCTATGTGGCATGCCGAGATGTTGTGATCAAGGCTTCTGTTGCAAAGCAAAGTCTTGTGGATGATGATCAAAGCAAGGTCTAAGTAGCCTAGCTTTGTGTATTTCGTAGATTCGCGAACCTCACACCCCGGTATGAGTTAAAAACGGGATACGGGCCGCTGGGAGAGCACGACGTTTCTTTCTAGCTATGGTGGTGTCGGTGACTTACCAGCCCTGACATATATATCTATTTTTCACCTTTGTGGTTGTTGGAATGCGAGGCGCCTCGATTATAGGTCTGTAAGGACCGGGAAACGTGTGTTCAGGAATTGCCAATCCTCAAACGTAAGAGAGGACCAGCCCAGCCGATCCAGGGGTTGCCCAGAGTGTGTAGTCCTGAGGCATTTGCTAGAGTGTCTCGAAGCGGAGAGGAGCTTTCCCCTTGCCTCGACTCATGGCGGAAATCCAATTTCCAATACGAAATAACGAACTTGATTTTAGAACTAGTATGGTGACATAGTATATGGCAGCTATGCCGCCTATGATTGATATTTATGATGTTATTCATTTTTGAAACATATATGCACTAGTAATAATATCAAATGATTTCGCTTTATACGTATCAAGCATTTTTGGCTATTATAAGGTAAAACTCTATCCTCCGGCTTGCGTTGCATTGTGTGATGGGACCTGAGTCTTATAATGGCTTCATTCTTTCTAAAAGCATTGCGTTGTTTTAAAAGAATTTACTTTGTTTTAAATGCACTAGCAATCACTGGAGTAAACCCGTTCCGCGAAAGTGGCGTGGTCCTATGATTGGCTATTACTGTTGTTTAACTGTTAAATAGATTCCTCATACCAGTCCCCATGACTGACTCGTTGTTTGTTTCACTTTGCAAACGTGGGTGCCCCTATTTTCACACGGGCAGCCTAGTACACAGGTGACAGGTGGTTTTTGGTTCTGCACTGCTGCATAGAGTGAATTTTTGGCTCATGGCAAGGCTGACTTCACAGAGATGACTTTGACATTTTCCGCCATTACTTTACTTATATTATGATTCCGCCACTGGCGATGCAGACTGATTTACTTTCCGTATTTCTTACTATATGTATATGTATTCCGCCTTCGGTGATGTAGACTGATACCCTTATTATGTCTCACTGCATGTATGTATTCCGCCTCTGGCGATGATGATTGATCACTTTCCTTTCATTTACTAAGTTATATCCCACGTTATGCTATTATGATATTCCTACATGTTGTGATTCCGCTGTCATATCCATGTAAAATTGTTTTATTTATTGTTTCTGCTATTATCTGTACTCTGCTATAATGAGTAATGTGTTATTTCCCAATGATTATCCTTAATACCGCCCCTTGGATTTTGGGATCGTCACACAAACTGTTTCACCTAACCTTGTATTGGACCTATAGATTTACGAAACGGGCTTATTAGATTCATCCGCCCAGTTGATTCAACCTTATCCACCCAACACGTTTTAGGCATCATATTTATCCTAGATTTGCATTAATTATTAACGCACAGACCTCTCACATTAGGTCGGTAGCTCATGGCCGCTGGATGTGCCCGGCGGTTCCGAGCAGACTTCTGCCACAAGCCAGGCCTAACCTCGTGTCTAAGCATCTTGTAACGACCCGTAATTTTGGGCCGAATTTAAAAAATTTATTTTAATTATTTAAGGGGTTTTTAATATTTGAAATAATTTATTTTATATAATAACGACTATAAATTTATTTTAACCGAAGTTAAAATGAATAAATTTTATTTAAATTATAAAAGGAGATAGAAATAGCGCGTTATTTTTAAAATTTGAATTTTAACTTTGACTGACTGTACAAGATGCAAAATAAATTGGATTTTAGCGAATCCAAAAATATTAGAATCTATTTAAAAATATCTTTCCAATGAATCCGAAAAATTGAAATTTCATAGCGGAAATCAAAAGTTACATCTAATTCAAAATCTAAAAAAAAAAACGCTATGGAATTTATATATATAATATATAGGACCCAAAACGCTACTTTTTACATACGAATGAATTGGGACTCGAAACCACTTCAATTGAGTTTAAAATGATGTTTCTGCATTGAAAAAGTGTAAACACTTATATATTTCGAGTTTTGGAAATTATTTATATTTATTTGTATTTTTAATATTAAATATATACGCCTTAAAAATGGGAATTTTGCAAACGACCTCCGAATTCGACGAACCCACTTTCTATGGATTCAGAATATTAAATTATTGTTAGATTCCAAATTTCATAATTTTTGAAGCTAGTATGTTATCGTATTAAATTTTACAGTGAAAAACAATCAATTTTCAGACTTTAAAAATTCGCTATTTATTCAAACGGACTCGGAATTCATCGAAACCAGTTTCTATGGATTCGTAATGTCAATAAATAATTATCTTTCAATTTTCATAAAAAATGGAATTCACAGGTGTTAACACGGATTTTTAAACTAAGAAAACAGATAAAATTTGAAGAAGATAAAATACATAAGAGGTTAAAATTATGGTAGTGGGCCAAATTTACTTATTGAACCATATAAAATATCATAAGTGCTGTCGTTAGCTGAACCCTAAGACAAAACATAGCCACCTTCTTCTTCATCTATTCCATGGCGGCTCTTTCCTCTAAAATTTATTTTGCAAGTTAGCCCCTGAAAACAAAATAATTTATATCTGTCAATCAGAACAAAATCAGACAAAACGCTTTCTCGGTTTTGTTCATCTTCTTATCCTCTATCTACCATGAAAAATTTAAGAGATATCATCGCACGAATTCGCCGGAATCTAACTTAAAAGAAAGAAAGCTGATTTCGGTTATTTGTTCGCTGCGGGCCCCACGAAGAGAGATAGGTCGAGCGACTTCAGGCATGGTAGAGGAGAAGAATACGGTTCTTTTGGCGGTGGTG
Source organism: Allium sativum (assembly GCA_030737875.1). Classification (NCBI taxonomy): domain Eukaryota; kingdom Viridiplantae; phylum Streptophyta; class Magnoliopsida; order Asparagales; family Amaryllidaceae; genus Allium; species Allium sativum. Next base: position 332,846,789 of record CM060926.1, read on the forward strand.
GCATGGTCTCAGGTGGCCGGAGTTAGCCGGAATGTCAATTTTACTAGAGGGGTGCTGAAAACAGGACAATCGCAAAGCTGAGCAATTTCCCGTCGATCCGTGCATTTTCAGGCGAAGTGACCCAAACAGAAGTTGTTCGGGAGGTCGAGATCTAGCTACTGAAAAAACTTGGTGGCATTTGGAGTACCGAGGCAGCCGCAGCACTGAGATGAATGGAAACTGCACTTTTTCGTTCAACTGTATGTCGTCGGCCCTACGTGGCGAACTGGAGGGGGGACCACCTGGCTGGATAGAGGTGGAGAAGCCGGAGAGAATAGCGCTGGTTTCGTGCAATTCCGACTTACGGTTTGGCAGTGGCGAGTATTTTAAGTTCAGGGTGCTGTTTGAAAAAAAAAGGTTAAGGGCTTAAACGCGAAACATTTATTTAATTTTATATTCAATGTTCGTAATGCAATATCTTTTACATACGAGATCGAAATTTGACGATTTCAGGTCTGCCGCGATCGTGGCGATGAGATCTTCGCGTGGACACAAAATTTGTCCAATTTGAAGGAAGTTGAAATTTTGGGTAATTTTTACAAATTTAAATATTATTTAAATCAATTTGTTAACTTCGCAAGTGCATAACTTTTTGTCACGTTATCGAAATTGCATGAAACTGAATCTGTTGAGATCATTATGTCAAGAGCTTCCAGCAAGCAGTAATTCTGTCCAATTTTGAGCAAGTTGAAAATTTGGGTAATTTTCATAATTTAAATTAACTATTTAATTATTACAAACTTAGAAAATTCATAACTTTGTGATACGAACTCGAAATCGCGCGAAACAGGATTTGCTACGATTAGCGAGTCGAGAGCATCGCAACGACACTAATTATGCCCAATTTGTAGCATGTTGGATCTTGGGCCAAAATTGGGCCCAAACCGTCATTTAAAGCCGGCAAATGTGAGAACTCTTTTGCTCACTCAATTTTCAAATAGTTATTTATTTTTATAATTAAATGTAAATAAATTATTGGTGATGGAAGTAATTGTTTGTTGAACGGATTGTGGATTTGGATGTCATGTCATGTTATGTTTGAAATTGAAAATATTCAACAGGTTAAACTGATGATTTATTATTTATGATAATTTAATATGATTTTACACTGCCATTGACAAGTTACCCGACTTCTTGATGTTGATTGGGACGATTATTTTACACCTCGCCCAAGTGCACAAAATTATGTGTTGGCTGAAACCCCACACGGGTCTTGGGTTGATATTTGACTACACATCACCCTTGTGTTTAGTGTAAATTGCACTTTGCTGTTATGTGAATGGTTGACATTATTATGGAATAAGTACAATGTTTGAAATCCATGTAATTAAATTACATGGAAATTGTGTGAGTTTCATTCCAATTTTGAGTTAAAGAATATTATAATCCAATATTCAATTAAAAGAACCAAAGGATTGTTTCCATGTTTTCAAATGGGAAGGTATGTATTGTCAAAGTTACAATAAAAAGAGTGAATAGGAAAGATAACATTTTTTTTTATTAGTAAAAAGTTACAATAAAAGATTTGAATTAAAAGATACCCTTTTTAATTGTCAACATGTTAAATTAAGAAGATTTGTTTCAAAACTGAACATCTTGAAAAGATTAATATTATTGTTATCAATTTTGAATTAATGAATATTTTAATTTATACTCAATTAATAGAATCAATTGACGTTGATTTAAAAAGATTATATCTTTATTGTTTAAAAGTTGGAATAAAGGAGAATCAATTAAAAAGATTATATATTTACTGTCCACATTTTAAGATAAGAAAGTTTGACTTCGAAATTTGAACGTTTTGGAAAGATAACATTTATTTGTCATTATGTGGCAATAAATAGATTTGATTTCAAAATAAGACATTTTGGGAAGATTATTATTAATTGCTATAACAATATGGAAAGTTCAAATATTTATAAAGATTTAAAAGGTAAGTGAAGATATTTGGAATTACGACATTTTAGAATTAAAGAATATTTAAAATTAAGATTCTTTAATGGAAAGGATATTTTCAAAGAGTGCATTTTAGAAAAGTTAATTATAATTATAAAATTATAATGGTACTTGGACACGAGGTTAGGTCACATTTGTGGTGGAAGTCTGCCCGAAACCGCCCGGCTTATCCAGCAGCCACAAATGTTGGGCCTAATGTGAGAGGTCCAAGTGCGCAAATACGAATTGGGCCACGACACGAGGTTAAGCCCAACTTGTGGGATAAGTCTGCCCGGAACCAACCGGCATATCCAGCATCCACAAGTCGTAGGCTTAATGTGGGAGGTCTGGCCAAGTGTAAATTATAAATGAATAAGATAATGGATTGAGCGATTTAATCTGTTTTAAATAGCAACACCATTTTAACCCGAACATGTTTATCGATTTATTTTATACATTTTATAATGCATGTTTTAAAGAGCTAATTCCAAAATAAATATTTTGGAAATAATATTATTTTAATATGATAATAGATAGGATATTCAATTTGGATTTAAAATTGAAATAAAAGTTGGAATCATTTTATAAACGAATTTATAAACATTTTAGAATAAAGTTTGAAAGGAAAATATTACATTTTTCAATGTATTAAAGTTGAAATGAAATATTACATTTTTCAATGTAATAAAGACTGAATTGAAAATAAAGTTGAAATGAAAATATTATATTTTTCAATGTAATAAATATTGAATTGAAAATAATATTTGAAATGAAAACATTACATTTTCCAATGTAATAAAGATTGAAATGAAAATATTACATTTTTTAATGTAATAAAGGTTGAACTAAGAAGATTACATTAAAAAGATTTCATTTTTATTTAAGATTGATTACATTAGAAAGAATACTTTTTTTTAGTTAATTTGTTTAAAAAGAATGAAAAAGATTCATTTTAATGTAGATATACATTTCAATGTAAAAGAATGAGTGATTTATTTATTTTAATAAATTAATTAAAATGAATAAAAGGATTAAAGTGGTTTTAATAAAACCAAGATTTTCCAGTACATACATTGGAATGGATTTAAATGGAAATAATCCGAAGATTATTTCAGTATTGGATTTTGTGATTATATGGATATTATTATGGGAATTTGGAAGATAATAATATCGTCATTCCCAATTTGATATGCGTTAATTTTCAGAATTTGATATTGAACATAAATCGATACAATTTCTATTCAAAGCATGATATTTAATGTCAGACTAAAATTTGGGTTTGTCATGAATAGTGTCTTAAATAACACTGTTCTTAAACCCATTTGGGAAAGAATAAATATTTTAATTAAGATTTAAATAAGATTTCCAATTATTAAACATAATTGAAATTAAGTGAAACTGACTTTTGGGTTGATTGCGAACAATGTTTTTAAATGACATTAGTTCTTTAAACCCGATTGACAGTGAAATTTAGATTCGTAATTCATAAATCTTTTAACTAAGATTTAGTGAAATATTCTAAAGAGAAGTTTCAATTTAACATATTAAATTGAAATACGATTTTGGGTTTATTGTGAACGATGTTTTTAAGCAACATTTGTTCTTTAACCCAGTTAAAGGAAAGATTATTTCTTGAAAGTTAAATAATCATTAAATAATGATTCTTGAAGATTAAAACTAAATATAGTTTTAATGAATCTTTAATTGAATTGAATGAGGATAAAGGTAATTAAATTTACTTAATTCAAGAAATGAACGATAATGGAGTACCACTAGTTTTACTCCAAGCGGTAGTTAAATCTTTAATTAGATTTGATCAATAAAACGGTAATTAAGTTTACCGTAACACATTGGGTGTTAGAAATGGAGTACCACCAGTTTACTCCATGGGTTGTGTAGGTTGGGAATGGGATATTAATTAATGATTACTTCGGTAAGGCGTTAATCCTGACTAGTTGAATAAACCATAATTTGGTTTAAATTAAAATCAAAGAATACTCTTAATTGGAATGAGGCGTTGGTTGTGTTTTAAAGCACATGATTTTAAATTACGCAAATTAATCAGAAAGACCAGGTTTAACCCATTCTGAATAATTCATACGATGATTGAAGATCGATGATGAAGACGGTTATTGAAGACCGGGAAATTTCCATATCGAATGGATGATTATTGATATCTTGATTGGACCGTACACCCAAAATAAGGTAAAAATTGGTGATCATTCAGACGTATTTGGAGATCTACCGGGTATGGTTTCGTTCAGACCCAGAACGGACTGATAAATGGATTGTGTCTCTGACATTGTATTCCTTTATATTGTATTCGTTGATCTCTATTTAACATATAGCTGTTTGGTGGCGGAGAATTTATTCTCTTTCTTAACACCCTGTTATATATCGATTGATGAATCAATGATATGGTATGGTCTGATAATGTGGCATGCTAAGATGCATATGATCAAGGCTTTTGTTGAAAAGCAGGGCCTTGTAGGATGGTCAAAGTACAGCCTATTATGGCATAACTTTGTGTATATCGTGACTTCGCGAGCCTCACACCCCGGTATGTGTCAAAAACGGGAGTAGGACTGCAGGGAGTGCACACTTTTCTTTCTAGCTACGAGTAGTGCCAGTGCTTAAACTGGCTGGTTTTTTACTTATGTGGATGATTGATTTTGAGGTGCCTCGAATTTTTATAGGCCATTAGTGGTCATACTATAGGTCCAAAGGGACCGGGAAGCGTGTGTTCAGGCATAATTAATCCACTACCCTTAGGTAGGGACCGACCCTGAAGATCCAAGGGTTGCCCATAGGTGTGATCCTGAGGCATTTGCTAGATTGTCTCGAATCGGAGAGGAGCTTGCCCCTAGCCTCGACTCATGATGACAATCCAATTTCCAATACAACCTTGCGGTTTTGATTGTAGAACTAGTATGGCGACAAGATATATGGTACCCATGCCGTCTATGATTAATACATTATGATTGAAATTGTTTTTGAAAACATATATACACTAATGATAATATCAAATCCGTTTTTATCGTATCAAGCATTTTTGACCATTATAAGGTAAAACTCTATCCTCCGGTTTGCGTTGCATTGTGTGATGGGACTTGAGTCTTATAATGGTTTCATTTTTCTAAAAAGCATTGTGTTGTTCAACGTTTTACTTTATTTCATGCACTGGCAATCCAATGGAGTAAACTCGTTCTGCGTTAGCGGCGTGGTCCTGTGATTCGCCTTATTATTAGATTAGTTAAGTTAAGATTTCTCATACCAGTCCCATGACTGACATGTAGTTTGTTTCACTGGCAAACTCGGGTGCCCATATTTTCCACACGGGCAGTCGAGTAGCATTTTGCAGATATATTTATAGGATCCTGGTTTATAGCTGTAGCAGTATTCGGAAAGCTCTGTACCCGTGTATTCCTTTCAGTTGTAATTTTGTATTATTTTTCCGCTGCTATTTTAATGTAATTAGATCTCTGATATTATTGTATTTCTATTATGTAATAAGTATTCATACTCTTTTATATTCTTGTACTCTGGTGTAATTGTTGTAATCAGCAATAAAATTGTTCCTCAATTTGTATTCTGATGTGTGTTGTTCTCAAGGCAATCCAGGCTTTCCTTTACTGGGAAGTTTGGGTCGTCACATTTGGTATCAGAGCTTTGGTTTACAGAGCTCGAGAACTGGACACATTAGAACCGAACGAAAGAATTCATTAGAGATTGGATTAGTAATATCCAATAAGAATGACTCGTTAGAGATGGGATCAGTAGCATCCTAGAACGAGTGTGAAGAGTATTATTTTCATTAAAATAAAAATGAAAACAAATTTAGTTTAGAAAATTTTATCTTAATATGCGTATTTGAGTATATTATTATATTATAATTTGGACAATTGAGTATATAAAGATTTCAAATATACGAGTAATTAACGGATATTCGAAGTTTTAATATACATGGTAGATATAGAATCATACTCTAGTCGCCCGGGGATAATTCCGATGATTGATGCATCATCATCAGAGTTTATGTTCGAGTTTCGAAAGTGGTATATCTATATATTTCCATTGAATGGTGTGAGAACCAAAACTAGATAGGGTCTATTGTTGTGGTTTGCACTAAAAACATGATTTTTGATTATATATAAAAATTACATATGTTTGAAAAGTTAATCACCTAATTGATTGCTGGATGTGATGTTTGATTATTAGTTTAACTAATAAAATATTGAAATGTTAATTAAGTTAACCACTATATTATAGAATGATAAATTTAGTTAAATCAAATTTAATATTGAACTGAATTGGAAATCGATTAGAATTGAAAGTTGGGTTGGTGAATTAAACTACTTTTCGCTTCGTTCCTTTTCGAGGACGAAAAGATTTTAAGTGGGGGAGATTGTAACGACCCAGAATTTTGGGCCAAATTTAAAATTTTAATTTTAATTTTTTTAATAGGTTTTTAATATTTGAAATAATTTATTTTATATAATAACGACTATAAATTTATTTTAATCGAAGTTAAAACGAATAAATTTTATTTAAATTATAAAAGGAGTTAGAAATAGCGCGATAGTTTTAAAATTTGAATTTTAACTTTGACTGACTGTACAGGATGCAAAATAAATCGGATTTTAGCAAAACCAAAAATATTAGAATCTATTTAAAAATATCTTTCCAACAAATCCGAAAAATTAGAATTTCATAGCGGGACTCAAAAGTTATGTCCAACTCAATATCTCAAAAAAAAACGCTATGGAATTTATATATATAATATATAGGACCCAAAACGCTACTTTTTACATACGAATGAATTGGGACTCGAAACCACTTCGATTGAGTTTAAAATGATGTTTCTGCACTGAAAAATTATAAACACTTATATATTTCGAGTTTCGGAAATTATTCGTATTTATTTGTATTTAGTACTAAATATATACGCCTTACAAATGGGAATTTTGAAAACGACCTCCGAATTCGACAAACCACTTTCTATGGATTCAGAATATTAAATTATTGTTAGATTCCAAATTTCATAATTTTTGAAGCTAGTATGTGGTTGTAATAAATTTTACAGTGAAAAACAGACAATTTTCAGACTTTAAAAATTCGCTATTTATTCAAACGGACTCTGAATTCATCGAAACCAGTTTCTATGGATTCGTAATGTCAAGAATTAATTATGTTTCAATTTTCATAAAAAAATGGAATTCGCAGGTGTTAACACGGTTTTTTAAACTAAGAAAACAAACAAATTTTGAAGAAGATAAAATACATAAGAGGTTAAAATAAGGGCAGTGGGCCTAATTTAATTATTAAACCATATAAAATATCATAAGTGCTGTCATTAGCTGAACCCTAGACAAAACATAGCCACCGTCTTCTTCCTCTATTCCATGGCGGCTTTCTCCTATAAAATTTATTTTGCAAATTAGCCCCTGAAAACAAAATAATTTATATCTCTCAATCTGAAAAAAATCAGACAAAACCCTTTCTGGGTTTTGTTCATCTTCTTATCCTCTATCTACCACGAAAAATTTAAGACCTATCATCGCACGGATTTGCCGGGATCTAGCTTAAAAGATAGAAAGCTAATTTCGGTTATTTGTTCACGGCGGGGCCCACGAAGAGAGATTGGTCGAGCGACTTCAGGTAGTGGTAGAGGGGAAGCATACGGTTCTTTTGGCGGTAGTGGCATAGTCTCAGGTGGCCGGAGTTGGCCGGAATGTTAATTTTACTAGAGGGGTGCTGAAAACAGGACAGTCGCAAAGATGAGCAATTTCCCATCGATCTGTGCATTTTCAGGCGTAGTGACCCAAACAGAAGTTGTTCGGGAGGTCGAGATCTAGCTACTGAAAAAAATTGGTGGCATTTGGAGTACCGAGGCGGCCGCAGCACTGAGATGAACAAAAACTGCACTTTTCCATTGAACTGCAGATCGTGGGCCCCTCGTGGCGAACTTGAGGGAGGACCACCAGGCGTGGAAAGAGGGGGAGAAGCCGGAGAGAATGGCGCTGCTTTCGTGCAATTCTGATTTACGGTTTGGCTGTGGCGAGTATTTTAATTTTACGGTGTTGTTTGAAAAAAAAAATGTTAAGGGCTTAAACGCGAAACATTTATTTAATTTTATATTCAATGTTCGTAATGCAATATCTTTTACATACGAGATTGAAATTTGACGATTTCAGGTCTGCCGCGATCGCGACGACGAGAGCTTCGCGTGGACGCAAAATTTGTCCAATTTCGAGGAAGTTGAAATTTTGGGTAATTTTTACAAATTTAAATATTATTTAAATCGATTTGTTCACTTCGCAAGTGCATAACATTTTGTCACGTTTTCGAAATTGCATGAAACTGAATCTGTTGAGATCGTTATGTCAAGAGCTTCGAGCGAGCAGTAATTTTGTCCAATTCTGTGCAAGTTGAAAATTTGGTTAATTTTCATAATTTAAATTAATTATTTAATTATTACAAACTTCGAAAATTCATAACTTTGTGATACGAACTCGAAATCGCACAAAACAAGATTTGCTGCGATCAGCGAGTCGAGAGCTTCGCAACGACGGTAACTACTCCCAATTTGGAGCATGTTGGATCTTGGGCCAAAATTGGGCCCGAACCGTCATTTAAAGCCAACAAAGGTGAGAACTCTTTTGCTCACTCAATTTTCGAATAGTTATTTATTTTTATAATTAAATGTAAATAAATTATTGGTGATGGAAGTAATTGTTTGTTGAACGGATTATGGATTTGGATGTCATGTCATGTTATGTTTGAAATTGAAAATATTCAACAGGTTAAACTAATGATTTATTATTTATGATAATTTAAAATGATGTTACACTGCCATTGACAAGTTACCTGACTTGTTGATGTTGATTGGGACGATTACTTTACACCTCGCCCAAGTGCACAAAATTATGTGTTGGCTGAAAACCCCCACGGGTCTTGGGTTGATATTTGACTGCACATCACCCTTGTGTTTAGTGTAAATTGCAATTTGGCTGTTATGTGAATGGTTGACATTATTATGGAATAAGTGCAATGTTTGAAATCCATGTAATTAAATTACATGGAAATTGTGTGAGTCTCATTCCAATTTTGAGTTAAAGAATATTATAGTCCAATATTCAATTAAAAGAACCAAAGGATGGTTTCCATGTTTTCAAATGGGAAGGTGTGTATTGTCAAAGTTAAAATAAAAAGAGTGAATTGGAAAGATAACATTTTTTTATTAGTAAAAAGTTACAATAAAAGATTAGAATTAAAAGATACCCTTTTTAATTGTCAACATGTTAAATTAAGAAGATTTGTTTCAAAACTGAACATCTTGAAAAGATTTATATTATTGTTATCAATTTTGAATTAATGAATATTTTAATTTATTCTCAATTAATAGAATTAATTGGCTTTGAATTAAAAAGATTATATCTGTATTGTTTAAAAGTTAGAATAAAGGAGATTTAATTTAAAAGATTATATATTTACTGTCCACATTTTAAGATAAGAAAAGTTTGATTTCGAAATTTGAAAGTTTTGGAAAGATTACATTTATTTGTCATTATGTGGCAATAAATAGATTTGATTTCAAAATAAGACATTTTGGGAAGATTATTATTAATTGTAATAACAATATGGAAAGTTCAAATATTTATAAAGATTTGAAAGGTAAGTGAAGATATTTGGAATCACGACATTTTTGAATTAAAGAATATTTAAAATTAAGATTCTTTAATGGAAAGGATATTTTCAAAGAGTACGTTTTAGAAAAGTTAATTATAATTATAAAATTATAATTGTACTTGGACACGAGGTTAGGTCACATTTGTGGTGGAAGTCTACTCGGAACCGCCCGGCTTATCCAGCAGCCACAAATGTTGGGCCTAATGTGAGAGGTCCAAGTGCGCAAATACGAATTGGGCCATGACACGAGGTTAAGCCCAACTTATGGGATAAGTCTGCCCGGAACTAACCGGCATATCCAGCATCCACAAGTCGTAGGCTTAATGTGGGAGGTCTTACCCAGTGTAAAATATAAATGAATAAGATAATGGATTGAGCTATTTAATCTGTTTTAAATAGCAACACCATTTTAACCCGAACGTGTTTATCGATTTATTTTATACATTTTATAATGCATGTTTGTAACAACCCGAATTTTAATAACCTGTTGAAACTAGAAATCAGGGTATAATAAGTTTTTAAAATAAGAATCAAGGGAAATTGGTTACGCCATTGCGTTTGACTCGAAATTTTACATGAAATAGAGTCCGAATTTTCGAAAATCGGAGTCCGGATGAAGAAGTTATGGCTTGTAGAAGATTCAGCAGATTTTAGGCAGTACAGGACCAGGCAGGTCAACCTGGGGGTCGAGCTGGGGACCAGGTCGACCATGTGGTCGACCCTAGGGTCGAGCTACCTCCCAGGTCGACCATGTAGCCGACCACCCCCCCTTACAGGTCGAACTGGTCAGCCTGTTTTGACCCAGTACTTATTTTTGAAGCCTTAGACGTGTTTTGATGGTCCGGATTGATTCTAGGTTAATCTAAGGGCCTAAACTAGTTTCTACACTAATAAAAAAAAACCTTAGACCGAGCCTAATTCATATCAAATCATTCTTACACTATTATGCTACTGAACTCCCTCTTGAACCATGGCCACCGCCCCCAAATTAAAGTGCAAACATTCAAACTCAAATCAATTCAAAGGACAAAGCTTCAACAATGATTCAGGACAATAAATCAACAATGCCGCAACATTTTTACAACAAATTCAGTTCCTAATTCACTAGCCACGCTCTGTAAGTGCTAGTTAATTTAAGATTTAAATATTTAATTATAATATGGACATGAAATAAAGTGGAATTGGATCTAAGTATGTTTATCGATTCAGACCTATTTCTGTTGCTTCTTGAATCATGAGTTTTTGAGACTTGTCTATCTTTATTCTCATGTCAAGTTCATGATCTATTCAGCCTGTTGTAAATTTGTTTTCTCAATTCATGTTGATATCATTATCAAGTTGTAATCTTCATACCTATGATGATGTTTTTCTCTCTGATCTTATTTTTATGCAAAATTCTATCTTCCCCTATTTATTTTCTTTTGATGAACCCAGGTCAATTTCGGACCTAGGCCTAAACTATGATATACGTGCGATGGTATACGGGGGAAATATTGGAATATTTCCTAGTGGAATATATGTGTTTGGTGGAATTGATGGCATAACATAAAAATTGGATATTTGGGTATTACTACCATTAACATGAAATTAGATATTTGGTTATTGTCAATATAATTGAAATTGCAAGTTTGGGCATGCATGAATTGGCATGTAAATTAAATCACGAGTTTGGGACTATGTAAATTAAATCAAAAGATTGGGCTTATGTTAATTAGGCATATGTAGAATTGGGAATTTGAACATGAAAGCAATCGTAAACTTGATAGTTGGCATAAACATGTATTATGAACTTGGGCAACTGACATGTACTGTAATGAAAAGAGTATAGTTTGGGATAACTACATCATGAATCATGATTTGGGTTTATTGGGTTCGAAACTTGATACATGTACTTTTGGCTAGAACTTGATATGGTAAAATGGCATAAAATTGGCATACATGTAAAACGACATAAATTGAACATATGTAAATTTGGTACGAATTGGGCATATGTAAAATTTACATGTAATCTAGAACTTGGGCATATGTTAATTATGTAAAATTTGGAGTTGAAACTTATATGATAATTTATGACTTAGTAGAGGTTTAATATGAACGCGCCTAAGTTGGGTTTTGGGTAATTGGCATGTATTGTAAATAAAAGGCTATAACTAGGCATAACCTTATAGTGAATTATGATAATAATTTGGGAATACGTTTTAGGGCAAAAACTTGAACCATGAACATTTCCATATGTTAAACACATGAACTAATATTGGGGTTTTGGGTGGAATACGACCATTAATGAACCATTGACACGAGGTTAGACTCAGTTTGTGGCGTAAATCTGCCCGGAACCGCCCGACAAATCCAGTAGCCACAAAGTCTCACTCTAATGTGAGAGGTCGAAGGCCAAATTGTAGGCGAACGGTTTATGACACGAGGTACGACCCAGTTTGTGGTGTAAATCTGCCCGAAACCGCCCGGCAAATCCAGTGGCCACAAAATGCACGGTCTAATGTGAGAGGTCATGATTTGTTCGTCATAATGAATGAATTAAGAAATACTAACCATAATAAGATGTGGGTATGGTTAGAGGGTTAGGTGGGATGACATGGAAATTTGACATGTAAATGTGGACCTAACCGGTATGAGTTAAGAACATGTAAAACTTATAAATGTAGGCTCAACCAACATAACTATTAATCAGAACAATGGGTGGGTTAAGTAATATGACTAGACTAATGACACTTAACCAATATGATATAAATGGGTGGGTTAAGTAACGTGGCTAGGCTAATGACACTTAACCGTCATAACATGACTAGCGGATGTGTTGGGCTAACTTGAATAGGTTGATAACACCCAATCGATATAACCTGATGCGTTGTAGGGTTAAGTAAACACACGAGGGTAACATTTAACCATTATAATATGACTGGTGGATGGGGTTAAGTTAACATGCACTTAACCAATATAACGTGATGCGTGGTAAGGTTAAGTAATAACAGAGGGTAACACTTAACCGTCAGAACATGATAAGTAGGTGGGCTAAGTCAATGTACACTTAACCAATATGACATGACATGAGGTGTGGTTAAGTTAACACAAGGGAGAACACTTAGCCAGTATAACAAGGCTTGCGGTAGGGTTAAGTAACACAAGGAACAAAACTTAACCGATATAGCTTGATGTGTGGTAGGGTTAAGTAAAACAAGAGAAAACACTTAACCAACTTAACGTGATGGACGGAGGGGGTTAAGTACATCATGGGAAGGCAGGTAATATCTGTATATATAGGCCGACAAACTTAACTAGTAGGAAACCCTAGTAACGGGGACCCATTTCAGTAGTAACCTAATTAGGTATCATGGTACCCTGAAACTAGGCAGGGTAGGGCACGATTACTGGGCTGATTGTGAGCGGTCAAAAGCGACGGCGGTGGGTGCAACAGTTTGGGTTCTAACGGAGTGCAGACGTGCACACACTTCGGAGCAGACAAACAGGGCACTGGGGGCACCAGTAGTATAATCTATGCCTTCTAGAATTGTGTCGGGGCCGCCACCATGGGTCTTGATACACCCCATGGTGGGACCAGCATAGGTATCTATAATCATTGGGGGTTGTATGACACACATAGGTAGCATAATCCCTAGGTTGGACCTAGGTGGCGTAAACCTTAAATCCGAGAAGCATTCAATAGGTAGCATAATCCCTAGGTCGGACCTAGGTGGCATAAATCCTCGTTCAATCTAGGAAGCGCTCGATAGAAAACCCTAGATTATATCTAGGTAATAAATAATAGATGTACACGTGAAAGCAACCTTAATTTCGGGGATTGGGATATGATTTTATGATTTTATATAGATTACTAGTTGGGACACTAGTTAGGTGGTGCAGAGCAAATAGATATCATAGAAATATTTTAACGGTGAAGTAGAGAAATCTTGCGATCTTGCGAAATTATATTTAGTTCATCTTGAATGGGAACCTCGCAATGTTATGCATGACAAAAGTCATATGATGTTATTCTTAGTTATCGTGCCTGTAGCTTATCTTGTCAACATGCTTATGTTTATTTTCAGTTTATTCATGCCATGTTATCTTTTCCTATTTTTATGCTGAAAGTCACTAGGACATACTCAGTCTTTATGACTAACCCGTTTTGTTTCGCCTCTTTTTCTTCCGTTCCCCCCCCCCGGCCCCCCGCCAGGTTCGCAGGGTGGGAATACAGCTTAGTTCGGATCTTACCAAGCTCCAAGGCTCTTTCATGTACGGCTTGGATTTCTCTTGGCTATGGCTTTCTTTACTGTTGAATGATTTATGACTATGGTTTTATGCTTCTTTACTATTGCAATACAGATTTCGATGTAATGGATTTAATTGCATTTTGATGTAAAAAGGCTTTAGACCTTTCTAGATTTTAATGCACTGAAATTTGGTTCTTCTTCCACTGTTTTATATGTCCTGTCTTGTAATATTTCTGTGTATGTTTACTTAGATAATGCTCCATTGAAGTTAAGGCATTCCCTTTGTGAGTGACCTTAACGGATGTGGGGTGTTACATTTGGTACCAGAGCAGAAGGTTACCAGACTGGGTAAAAGCTTTTAAAAACCTTCTGAAATTATTTGCAAAATGTTTACAAAGAAGCATTTTTCTAAGAAAAGTTTTGTTTTACGAAAGGCATATTCCCCAAATCCATATGCACTATCTTTTGATTCTCTCATTGAGTCTCTTCTCTCTTTCTTTTTCACCATAGTTTGTAGGCATACAACGCATGTAGGAGGGCAAAGAACAAGATCGTCGAGAGGGCAATTGTATGCTCTCACTACTAGCATACCTAAGAGAGGTGGTAACGTTTCTGTCAAAGGTTTAGCTTTTCTTTTCCATCATCCCGTTAGAACTTTGTTTTTGTACATCGCATCCTTTTAATTCTGCTTTAATAGTTGGAGTCTCTGCACCTTAGTACTAGCGTAGTAGAGGATCCCGTTTTTGTCCCAAATCCTGTGGGGAATCGGCTCATTTATTCATGACTTGTATGGATTTGAGAATGTCTATGCTAAGTGTTGAGTTTAGAAGTAATTCTTATGTTTTTAGGCAATAGGATGATTCTTGGGATGGAGTGGTTTTCCAAAAATAATACCATTCTCGAGTATGAAAAGAGGGTAGTTAGACTCTTGACTTGCCCCGGTAATGCCCTCGAAGTCTAGTGTAACCCTTAGGGTTCTTCCTTGCTTAGTTACCTGGAATCTCTTAATATATTTATTGATCCGCTCGAGTAGTGTTCGCCACTAAGGCGGATGGTTCATCTCGCTTATGCATGAGTTATTGAAAATCACCTTAGTAAGTACACTTGGAAACATGGTTAGCATTTGTTTATTTCCAAGAGATAATTCATTTATGTGGAATACCTTCTAATAAGTGAACGAGATCCGAGATTCACTAGTGAATTTTGGAGAGCTTGCAAGAAACCATGAGTACGCAGTTATGTTTGGGATGAGTATACTAGAAAAAGAATAAGTGAAAGTGGAACGAGAGGCGATAGTGAAATGAGTTCCACCTCATATTTTGGAAATAGGAATTAAGAAGCTACAAAATTGTGAAGCTAAAGACGGTCAAGGCACAATGGAGTTAAGCTCAAGGAAATGCGACTTAGAAGATTGAAGACTAGACACACGCATCATATCTCTTCTTAAGAGTATATCCTTGATCCCTCTTTTCCTGTAGAGCTAACCTGTATCCTATCTTTTAAGTATAACCTCTCGGTCCTATTCCCCATCCTATTTCTGTTGCAAACCCCATAGGGAGTATGACTCATCTGTTAGTAATACATGTTGGGGCTTGAGTGTGTCCTTTGGGTTGACTAAACTTTTTGGGTTTTATAGGATATGGTTTGGTCTTAGGAAGGTATTTCTTGTGACCAAAAAGGAGTCCATCATGCTTAGTTTCTTAGAAACATATATATTGGTTGGTTAATTCTTTGGGTTTCAGCCTGATGTTGATTTCGGTCTTCGGGGCTGGTGCTTAGGGATTTCTTCTCCAAATAAGTATATATGTGACATAGATTTCCAGTTTTGACATTGCCTAATGGGCATAAGGTTTTTACTTGCTTCTATCGTTCGACTATACCTTTAGGTAGGAACAATTGGGTGTAAACATGTGTTTGAGACATGTTATGATTGATGGTTGCAAGTGGTTGTAAGTGGCTGCTAGTGGTTGCTCGTTATTGCATAACACACATTAGGCACTAGATCGGCTCAGACATATTTCCATATTGCATATGCATGAGTGTTTATATTTTTTATGGATGAAATTGGATGTGTTATCATATGGATGATGCATATGGATGGATGTTTGTGCACACATATAGCGCTTATGTGACTAGGACTATTTGCATACATGTTGGACTCATTGAACTAAACATATTTTGCATTAAGAAGATCAATCAGGCCTGATCATTTGCATTAGATAGGGAACATATACACACACTTTCTGCATATGTTCATAGAGCATCAGAAATCTCTTAAGGACAATGGTTGCCTGTGATTGATGATTGAGTAGATGGATGATTGGATGGTAGGACACATTCTTCTTAACTTGAAGATTTCGGAGACGAAATACTTTAAGGAGGGGAGAATGAAACAACCCGAATTTTAATAACCTGTTGAAACTAGAAATCAGGGTATAATTAATTTTTAAAATAAGATTCAAGGGAAATGGGCTACGCCATTTCTTTCGACTCGAAATTTTACATGAAATAGAGTCAGAGTTTTCGAAAATCGGAGTCCGGATGAACAAATTATGACCTGTAGAAGATTTAGCAGATTTTAGGCAGCATAGGACCTAGGGGTCGACCTATTGACCAGGTCGACCATGTGGTCGGCCCTAGGGTCGACCTACACCCAGGTCGACCATGTAGTCGACCTCCCCCCTTACAGGTCGAACTGGTCGGCCTGTTTTGACCCAAAACTCATTTTTGAAGCCTTAGACGTGTTTTGATGGTCCGGATTGATTCTAGGGTTAATCTAAGGGCCTAAACTAGTTGCTACACCTATAAAAACACCCTTAGACCTAGTATAATTCATATCAAAACATTCTTACACTATTATGCTACTGAACTCCCTCTTGAACCATGGCCACCGCCCCCAAATTAAAGTGCAAACATTCAAACTCAAATCAATTCAAAGGACAAAGCTTCAACAATGATTCAAGACAATAAATCAACAACGCCACAACATTTTTACAACAAATTCAGTTCCTAATTCACTGTCCATGCTCTGTAAGTGATAGTTATTTTTATATTTAAACATTTAATTATAATATGGACATGAAATAAAGTGGAATTGGATCTAAGTATGTTTATCGATTCAGACCTATTTCTGTTGCTTCAAGAATCTTGAGTTTTTGAGACTTGTCTATTTTTATTCTCATATCAAGTTCATGATCTATTCAGCCTGTTGTAAATCAGTTTTCTCAATTCATGTTGATATCATTATCAAGTTGTAATCTTCATGCCTATGATGATGTTTTTCTCTCTGATCTTATTTTTATGCAAAATTCTATCTTCCCTTATTTATTTTCTTTTGATGAACATAGGTCAATTTCGGACCTAGGCCTAAACTACGATATACGTGTGATGGTATACTTTGAAAATATTGGAATATTGCCTAGTGGAATATATGTGTTTGGTGGAATTGATGGCATAACATAAAAATTAGATATTTGGGTATTACTACCATTAACATGAAATTGGATATTTGGGTATTGTCAATATAATTGAAATTGCAAGTTCGGGCATGCATGAATTGGCATGTAAATTAAATCATGAGTTTGGGACTATGTAAATTAAATCAAAAGATTGGGCTTATGTTAATTAGGCATATGTAGAATTGGAAATTTGAACATGAAAGCAATCGTAAACTTGATATTTGGCATAAACATGTATTATAAACTTGGGCAACTTACATGTACTGTAATAAAAAGATTATAGTTTGGGATAACTACATCATGAATCATGATTTGGGTTTATTGGGTTCGAAACTTGATACATGTACTTTTGGCTAGAACTTGATATGGTAAAATGGCATAAAATTGGCATACATGTAAAACGACATAAATCGAACATATGTAAATTTGGTACGAATTGGGCATATGTAAAATTTACATGTAATCTAGAACTTGGGCATAGGTTAATTATGTAAAATTTGGAGTTGAAACATATATGATAATTTACGACTTAGTCGAGGCTTAATATGAACGCGCCTAAGTTGGGTTTTGGGTAATTGGCATGTATTGTAAATAAAAGGCTATAACTTGGCATAACCTTATAGTGAATTATGATAATAATTTGGGAATATGTTTTGGGGAAAAAACGTGAACCATGAACATTTCCATATGTTAAACACATGAACTGATATTGGGGTTCTGGTTGGAATACGACCATTAATGAACCTTTGACACGAGTTTAGACTCAGTTTATGGTGTAAATCTGCCCGGAACCGCCCGGCAAATCCAGTAGCCACAAAGTGTCAGTCTAATGTGAGAGGTCGAAGGCCAAATTGTAGGCGAACGGTTTATGACACGAGGTTAGACCCAGTTTGTGTTGTAAATCTGCCCGGAACCGCCCGGCAAATCCAGTGGCCACAAAATGCACGGTCTAATGTGAGAGGTCATGATTCGTTCGTCATAATGAATGAATTAAGGAATACTAACCATAATAAGATGTGGGTATGGTTAGAGGGTTAGGTGGGATGACATGGAAATTTGACATGTAAATGTGGACCTAACCGGTATGAGTTAAGAACATGTAAAACTTATAAATGTAGGCTCAACCAACATAACTGTTAATCAGACCAATGGGTGGGTTAAGAATATAACTAGTCTAATGACACTTAACCAATATGATATGAATGGGTGGGTTAAGTAATGTGGCTAGGCTAATGACACTTAACCATTATAACAAGACTAGCGGATGGGTTGGGCTTACTTGAATAGGTTGATAACACCCAATCGATATAACCTGATGTGTGGTAGGGTTAAGTAAACACACGAGGGTAACACTTAACCATTATAATATGACTGGTGGATAGGGTTAAGTTAACATGCACTTAACCAATATAACGTGATGCGTGGTAAGGTTAAGTAACAACAGAGGGTAACACTTAACCGTCACGACATGATAAGTAGGTGGGCTAAGTCAATGTACACTTAACCAATATGACATGACATGCGGTGGGGTTAAGTTAACACAATGGAGAACACTTAGCCAGTATAACAAGGCTTGCCGTAGGGTTAAGTAACACAAGGAACAACACTTAACCGATATAGCATGATGTGTGGTAGGGTTAAGTAAAACAAGAGAAAACACTTAACCAACTTAACGTGATGGACGGAGGGGGTTAAGTACATCACGGGAAGGTGGGTAATATATTTATATATAGGCCCACAAACTTAACCAGTAGGAAACCCTAGTAATGGGGATCCATTTCAGTAGTAACCCAATTAGGCATCATGGTACCCTGAAACTAGGCAGGGTGGGGCACGATTACTGGGCTAATTGTAAGTGGTCAAAAGCGACGGCGGTGGGTGCAACAGTGCGGGTTCTAACGGACTGCGGGTGTGCACACACTTCGGAGCAAACAAACAGAGCACTGGGGACACCAGTAGTATAACCTATGCCTTCTAGAATTGTGTCGGGGCCGCCACCATTGGTCTTGATACACCCCATGGTGGGACCAGCATAGGTATCTACTATCATTGGGGGCCGTATGACACACATAGGTAGCATAATCCCTAGGTTGGACCTAGGTGGCATAAACCCTAAATCCGAGAAGCGTTCAATAGGTAGCATAATCCCTAGGTTGGACTTTGGTGGCATAAATCCTGGTTGAATCTAGGAAGCGCTCGATAGAAAACCCTAGATTAGATCTATGTAATAAATAATAGATGTACACGTGAAAGCAACCTTAATTTCGGGGATTGGGATCACATTATGATTTTATCATTTTATATAGATTACTAGTTGGGACACTTGTTAGGTGCTGTAGAGAAAATAGATATCATAGAAATATTTTAACAGTGAAGCAGAGAAATCTTGCGATCTTGCAAAATTATACTAAGTTTATCTTGAATGGGAACCTCGCAATGTTATGCATGACAAAAGTCATATGATGTTATTCTTAGTTATCGTGCCTATAGCTTATCTTGTCATCATGCTTATGTTTATTTTCAATTTACTCATGCCATGTTATCTTTACTTATTTTTATGCTGAAAGTCACTAGGACTTACTCAGTCTTTATGACTGACCCGTTTTGTTTCACCTCTTTTTCTTCCATTCCCCCCCCCCCCCCCGCGCCAGGTTCGCAGGGTGGGAATACAGCTTAGTTCGGATCTTACCAAGCTCCAAAGCTCTTTCATGTACGGCTTGGATTTCTCTTAGCTATGGCCTGCTTTACTATTTTACTTGGGGAATGATTTATGACTATGGTTTTATGCTTCTTTACTATTGCAATACATATTTCGATGTAATAGATTTAATGGCATTTTGATGTAAAAAGGCTTTAGACCTTTCTAGATTTTAAAGCAATGAAATTTGGTTCTTCTTCCGCTGTTTTATATGTTCTGTCTTGTAATATTTCTGTGTATGTCTACCTAGATAATGCTCCATTGAAGTTAAGGAATTCCATTTGTGAGTGACCTTAACGGGTGTGGAGTGTTATTATGTTTTAAAGAGCTAATTCCAAAATAAATATTTTGGAAATAATATTATTTTAATATGATAATAGATAGAATATTCAATTTGGATTTAAAATTGAAATAAAAGTTGGAATCGTTTTATAAACGAATTTATAAACATTTTAGAATAAACTTTGAAAGGAAAATATTACATTTTTCATTGTAATAATGTTAAAATGAAATATTTCATTTTTCAATGTAATAATGACTGAATTGAAAATAAAGTTGAAATGAAAATATATATTTTTCAATGTAATAAAGACTGAATTGAAAATAAAGTTTGAAATGAAAACATTACATTTTCCAATGTAATAAAGATTGAAATGAAAATATTACATTTTTCAATGTAATAAAGGTTAAACTAAGGGGATTACATTAAAAAGATTTCATTTTTATTTAAGATTGATTACATTAGAAAGAATACTTTTTTTATTTAATTTGTTTGAAAAGAATGAAAAAGATTCATTTTAACGTAGATATACATTTCAATGTAAAAGAATGAGTGATTTATTTATTTTAATGAATTAATTAAAATAAATAAAAGGATTAAGGTGGTTTTAATAAAACCAAGATTTTCCAGTACATACATTGGAATGGACTTAAATGGAAATAATTTTCGGATTATTTCAGTATTGGATTTTGTGATTATACGGGTATTATTGTGGGAATTTGGAAGATATTAATATTGTTATTCCCAATTTGATATACGTTAATTTTCAGAATTTGATATTGAACATAAATCGATATAATTTCTATTCAAAGCATGATATTTAATGTCAGATTAAAATTTGGGTTTGTCGTGAATAGTGTCTTAAATAACACTTTTCTTAAACCCATTTGGGAAAGAATAAATCTTTTAATTAAGATTTAAATAATATTTCCAATTATTAAACATAATTGAAATTAAGTGAAACTGACTTTTGGGTTGATTGCGAACAATGTTTTTAAATGACATTAGTTCTTTAAACCCGATTGACAGTGAAATTTAGATTGGTAATTCATAAATCTTTTAACTAAGATTTAGTGAAATATTCTAAAGAGAAGTTTCAATTTAACATATTAAATTGAAATACGATTTTGGGTTTATTGTGAACGATGTTTTTAAGCAACATTTGTTCTTTAACCCAGTTAAAGGAAAGATTATTTCTTGAAAGTTAAATAATCATTAAATAATGATTCTTGAAGATTAAAACTAAATATAGTTTTAATGAATCTTTAATTGAATTGAATAAGGATAAAAATAATTAAATTTACTTAATTCAAGAAATGAACGACAATGGAGTACCACTAGTTTTACTCCAAGTGGTAGTTAAATCTTTAATTAGATTTGATCGATAAAACGGTAATTAAGTTTACTGTAACACATTGGGTGTTAGATATGGAGTACCACCACTTTACTCCATCGGTTGTGTAGGTTGGGAATGGGATATTAATTAATGATTACTTCGATAAGGCGTTAATCCCGACTAGTTGAATAAACCTTAATTTGGTTTAAATTAAAATCAAAGAATATTCTTGATTGGAATTAGGCGTTGGTTGTGTTTTAAAGCACATAATTTTAAATTACGCAAATTATTCAGAAAGACCGGGTTTAACCCATTCTGAATAATTCATATGACGATTGAAGATCGATGATGAAGACGGTTATTGAAGATCGGGAAATTTCCATATCGAATGGATGATTATTGATATCTTGATTAGACCGTACACCCAAAATGAGGGAAAAATTGGTGATCATTCAGACGTATTTGGAGATCTACCGGATATGGTTTTGTTCAGACCCAGAACAGACTGATAAATGGATTGTGTGTCTGACATTGTATTCCTTTATATTGTATTTGTTGATCTCTATTTAATATATAGCTGTTTGGTGGCGGAGAATTTATTCTCTTGCTTAACACCCTGTTATATATCGATAGATGAATCAATGATATGGTATGGTCTGATAATGTGGCATGCTAAGATGCATATGATCAAGGCTTTTGTTGAAAAGCAGGGCCTTATGGGATGATCAAAGTATAGCCTATTACGACATAACTTTGTGTATATCATGACTTCGCGAGCCTCACACCCCGGTATGAGTCAAAAACAGGAGTAGGACTGGAGGGAGTGCACACGTTTCTTTCTAGCTAAGAGTAGTGCCAGTGCTTAAACTGGCTGGTATTTTACTTATGTGGATGATGGAATTGAAGCGCCTTGGATTTTTATAGGCCGTTAGTGGTCATACTATATGTCCAAAGGGACCGGGAAGCGTGTGTTCAAGCATAATTAATCCACTACCCTTAGGTAGGGACCGGCCCTGAAGATCCAAGGGTTGTCTATAGGTGTGATCCTAAGGCATTTGCTAGAGTGTCTCGAATCGGAGAGGAGCTTGCCCCTAGCCTCGACTCATGATGGAAATCCAATTTCCAATACGACCTTGCGGTTTTGATTGTAGAATTAGTACGGCGACATGATATGTGGCACCCATGCAGTCTATGATTAATACATTATGATTGAAATTGTTTTTGAAAACATATATACACTAATGATAATATCAAATCCGTTTTTATCGTATCAAGCATTTTTGACCATTATAAGGTAAAACTCTATCCTCCGGTTTGCGTTGCATTGTGTGATGGGACTTGAGTCTTATAATGGTTTCGTTTTTTTAAAGAGCATTGCGTTGTTTAACGTTTTACTTTATTTCATGCACTGGCAATCCAATGGAGTAAACCTGTTCCGCGTTAGCGGCGTGGTCCTGTGATTCGCCTTATTATTAGATTAGTTAAGTTAAGATTTCACATACCAGTCCCATGACTGACCTGTAGTTTGTTTCACTGGCAAACTCGGGTGCCCATATTTTCCACACGGGCAGTCGAGTAGCTTTTTGCAGATATATTTACAGGATCCTAGTTTATAGCTGAAGCGGTACTCGGAAAGCTCTGTACCCGTGTATTCCTTTCAGTTCTAATTTTGTATTATTTTTCCGCTGCTATTTTAATGTAATTAAATCTCTGATATTATTGTATTTCTATTATGTATTAAGTATTCAAACTCTGTTATATTCTTGTACTCTAGTGTAATTGTTGTAATCAGCAATAAAAATGTTCTTCAGTTTGTATTCTGATGTGTGTTGTTCTCAAGGCAATCCAGGCTTTCCTTTACTGGGAAGTTTGGGTCGTCACACATCTTTTTGTTATGCCTATGACCTCTCACATTAGACTGACAGTTTGTGGTTGTTGATTAAGCCGGTTGGGTCTGGGCAGGCTTTTACCGCAAGAAGAGTCTAACCTCGTGTCTTAGCATTCTTATTTTTAGCTAAAGTATTCATTCATAGATTGTGCCAATATTAGACTAATTATGCCAATTCAACAAATTAATCTTCTTTACAAGTTACAACAGATTATTCAAAGTTCTATTAACTTGTTTTGCTCAATTTTAGATCGAGCCTACAGATTTTCATATCCCTAATTACCATATTCAGTTTCAACAGATTTAACAGATTAGTCAATTTAACAGATTTAATCATCCCTTAAAATTCCATTGACATAATTCGCCTAATAATATAATTAAGCCTAATTTTACATACCCAAATTATGGTCATAATTCACAATATAAAATATGCCCCAAATTTTAGTTAAATTTACACAGTACAGAATATTCTCCAAAAACCCCAAATCATGATATACAATACGAATTATGCCAAATTATAGCCTTTGATTTCAGCGTATGCCTAATATCCAAAATCCCCATTTAGGCGAATTCACATTTAATAGTTATCCTATTATAATATAGATCTTTGCGCCTAAGTCATGTACACAATAATTCTCCTTCTTCCAAATCACAGACTATCATATATAGTATGCCCAGATCTTGATCTTAAACTACGAAATACGTTCTTTTCTCAAATAAGTCACAAATCAGGCATGTCTAATTATGCATCATTCACTATTTTTCCCAAATATAGCGTTCGTGCGTCAATCTCTCATGAGATTTGGCTCAGGCTCGTGGTAGCCTGGCTATAGAACAGAAGGACGAAAGAGATACATAATTGTTACTATAATATTAATAAGATAGATCTACACAGAAAAAATGATCTTATAAACAAGAATATGCATAATCTCAAATTTAGATTTATAACCATGTCAAGATCATAATTAAATTTGATATCTAAAATAACTGTACTCACCTTGTTTGGATTCTAAAAGAAAAAGGGTTGTAGTTGTTCTCTTTTAATCCTATTCAGATTGGAAGAAGAAGAAGCACTAGTTCTAGCTTAGGTTTTAGCAGAGTAGATACGCCATTGATTTATTTTAATTAGAATTGAGGCAGCATAGCTTTACAATGGTTCGGTGTGGAGAGAAAGTGGGGTTTGGGGGTGTTTATATAGCATAGGGATCAACGAATCTGGTCAGAAGGGGCGTCCAAATGCAGAAAAACGAACCAGTCCTCGGATCTGGAAATAGGGGGAGGTCGACCCCCCTGGTTGACCCATGTCGACCCAGGTCGACCCCCAGGTCGACCCCATGGCCAACCTGGGTCTTGGGCGGGAAATTTCCCGTCCAGCCTGGGTGTGTGATTTGAATTTCGAACTGAGCTGTTTTTATTAATTTAAATTTTATGAAACTTCTGTAGGCCATAACTTCTTCATACAGAGTCCGATTTACGCAAACTCGGACTCTATCTCAAGCAGAACTCTGAGATGAACACAATGGTGTAACCCATTTCCCTTAATTCTTCTTTTAAAAATTAAGTATACTTTGTTTTGTTACTTTTATGTTCATAGAAAATACGGGGTGTTACATTCTCCCCTCCTTAAAGGATTTCGTCCCCGAAATCTTCAAGTTAAGAAGAATGTGTCCTACCATCCAATCACCCATCTACTCAACCATCATCCACAAGCATCCATTGTCCTTAGAAATCTTCTAATGTTGTATGAACATATGCAAAAGTGTGTGTATATGTATCTTTATCTAATGCAAAGATAAGGCGGTCTACTGATTCAGTTGACCTCCTCAATTCGAATTATGTTAGTGCCATGAGTCCAATTATGTATGCAAGAAATCCTATTTGATACACATCATTTCTATATGAGTGCATAACCATTCATCCAAATGCAACATCCATGTGATGAGTCAGTCATTTTGCATGCACAAAAAATGAAAAATGCACACACATCCGTATGCAGTATGAGAGTGTTTTTGAGTCGATCTAGTGCCTATTGTGTGTATATGCATCCACGAGCAACCACTAGCAACCACTTGCAACTATCAAACATAATATGTCTCAAACACATGTTTACACCGATTATTTTCTACCTAAAGGTCGAAGACTCGATCGATAGGATACAACCGAGTGAAAGAAGCAAGTACAATTAAAACAAAAGTTCTGTTCCCATTAGACATCGGTTAAGAGAATAAATCCCTAAGTATCAACCCCAAAGACCGAAATCAACATTAGATTTACACTCAGAGAATTACTCCCATTAAACAATGTCAAAAATGGAAATCTACTTCACTCTTCGAGTAAAAACCCTATACTTTTCAGAAATATTCAGATATTTACAGACTACTAGTACATATCAGATTATCAAATGATTCTTAGGAAATTAAGCATGATAAAACCCAACCATATCCCACAAAACCCAGAATGTATGCATCATAGTCAACTTAACTCCCAACACAGATACGCTCAAACCCCAACCTATCACAAATAGATGAGTCGTAACCCTTATGGGGTTTAATACTATAGCGGGATCAGAAACAAGAATAGTATTAAAGTGAAGAGTCTCAATTATAGAATCAAAATGACTAAATCAAAAAGAATTTTAACTCAATAATTAGATAAGGGATGTTTTGTTCTCCAAACATTCTGAAACGAAAGAAAAGAGATTCAAAAACAGAGAATCGAAAGACAGATATATGGCTTTTGGGGATTATGTTTTTTTTTTCAAAATAAATTTTACTTTTGAAAATACTTCCATTTTAAAACATTTTTGATAATCGTTTTAAAAAACTTTTTATCAAATATGGTAACCTTCAGCTCTGATATCAAGTGTAAAACCCCACCTCCGTTAAGGTCACTCACAAAGGAAATGCCTTAACTTCGGTGGAACTTTATAGGTAAACAGAACAGAATATTACAAGACAGATACGTAAAGTAGTACTTGAAAATATTATAACTTTATTATAGCAGAAACATAAATAAGTTTGGTTACATCTTCAAAACAACAAAACCAAGTACATAATATCAGTCTTGTACAAAAGCCTTCAGAGTACATAATTTTAAAGCCATAATCCCCAACAGAAAATACCATAAATAAGCAGAATCAAAGCCAAGCAATATGTCTTTCAACTTCAAGCTGGAAGAAAGAGATATCAGAACTAAGCTTGGGTGTTTCCTCCTTGAGAACCTAAGGGGGGGAGGTGGGGAGGAACGGAAGAAAAGAGGCGAAACAAACTAGGTCAGACATAAGTCTGGTGAGTCCAGTGACTTTCAGCATATAAACAGATAATAGTATCATGATGTGAAAATAAAATTGGATGAGAGATAACAAGAACAAGAATAACAGGTATAAACAGGGTAAAAGGAACAGAATAACCTAGACCAAGCTATGCTTCTTACTTACTATTCACTTCTCTGCATTAATACTTAGTATAACATGATTAGGTGTTACCCTAATGTCTAAACTGAAACAGAAACGGAAACAGAATAATCTCTATAGAAACAGAATGCTAGTAATGGGCCTTTACCACCCCAACAAAGACAAAAGGTACAGAAACAGAATGCTAGTAATGGGCCTTTACCACCCGAACAAAGACAGACGATACAAAAACAGAATGCTAGTAATGAGCCTTTACCACCCGAACAGAGATAGATGGTACGAAAACAGAATGCTAGTTGTAGCCCTTTACCACCCGAACAGAGATAGATGGTACATAAACAAAATGCTAGTAATGGGCCTTTACCACCCGAACAGAGACAGACGGTACAGAAACAGAATGCTAGTAATGGCCCTTTACCACCCGAATAGAGACAGAACTGAGACAGACGTACAGAAACAAAATGCTTGTAATGTGACATTACCACCCAAACAGAGACATATGGTGCAGATGCAGAATGCTAATATTAGTTGTACACTAGTGACGGGCCTTTATCACCCCCGACAGACGGTACCACACATAAATAGACAGGTGTTACCACACAACAGGAATAGACGATACCCCACAGAAACAGACGGAACTAGTTGTACCCTAAATTCTACCCCAAGCGGTCGGCTCCCTAATACATAAATACATTGTGCCGGCCCCACAGAAGGGTGTATCATTCCCTAAAGTGGCAACCTATAGACATAGACCTATTTACAGATGTCACGGTGTCTTACATCCTCAGAACATACCGGATCCATGCACACACATGACCCTGTTGGAATGCACCATCAACACCCCTCGCCATTATCAGAGTGAACCTCTTATAATTAGTTTGTAAGCGTGCCCGGACCTGTAACACACCATAATTTTAATATTAATGTTCACAAATTGAAGAATAATTAATCGCAGATGTGAGAATTAAGGGAAACAAGGTTACACCAGTACGTTCGTCTCGGAATTCCTCTTGAGATAGAGTCCGAGTTTGCATAAAACGGACACCGTATGAAGGCGATATGGACGAACGAAGTTAAGTGGAAAAACCAGAAGAAGAAGAGAATATATATATATATATATGCACTGGCGCACTTGGGAAGTGCGCCAGTACAAAAATACATTGCCGCACTTCCCAAGTGCGCCTAGGCCGAGCAGAAAGCCTACAAAGCTTTCTGGTGTGATCTTATCCATACTATGACTCATTGCTGAGTCCTTTCTGACTCCTTGCTGAGTCATTAGGGCTGAGTTGTCACCCTATCTTGACTGAATGGTTTTGATTAACCCTAAGTTCATCCGACAACTATAATTAAATTGAAATTCTATACAAATATGTGTAGACTCAAACCCTAAAATCAAATAAAAATTGGAGCTATGGCCGTCATGCTATCACCTTGCAACCTAGATTTAGGAGGAAGAAAAGCTAAGCAAGTCAATTCTATTCAACTCTAATCTAAAGAATAACGAATCTACTACAAAGGCGAGCTAATCTATTTCAGAACACAATTTCCAGAACTTAAGACCTTCTTTGAGTTGTGAGTTTGATTTCTTTAATAAGATAATTAACAATTTAATTAGGTTGAGTTATGATTTGGGTTGTTTGGTTATGTTGTGAATCATTGACCGTTATGTTATTATCTATGTTGTGAATCTATGATGTTATTATCTATGTTGTAAAGCTGTGATGTTATTATCTATGTTGTAAATCTAAATTAATTGTTGGCTTATGTACAATCAATTCATAATGATGCTTCATATGCTAGTTTGGTTATGTTTGTGGACCTAATTCGTATGTTAAATCATATGTATGTATACAAGTTTAGATGTTAATTTAGATATGAATCATATGCAAGTTAGTGAGAATCATATAAAACCTTACATGTTTCATGACATCTATTTTATGTGTAAATTGGATCTAAAGTTAGGCTATGACATGTGTGAGTTAGATGCAAGTTTACATCATAGTTTATGTTGTATAAATCACATATGCAAGTGTAGATATGTTGGAGTATGAATCATGTAATGTAAGTTTGGGACTATTTCCTATGCAAGTTTACACCTTATGATTAGATCTATGATATCCATAGTTTGCGCAAGTTTGTAACTTTGGCCTATGCAAGTTTTAGATGAAAAACCTTATTCACACATACAAGTTCACCCCTTATGTTTAGATCTAGTTTTTATTCTATGCATGTTGTGATGTTTTCTCTTTATTCCATAAGTTAGACTATTCGAGTCTAACGTAAATTTCACGTTAAATGAACGAACGTACAACGTGGGGGTATTGGGATAATATTAAAAGATTTAATATTGAGAATTGGCATAAATGCCTTAAATGTGATGTTAATTGGTATAATTTTATATACCATAAATAAAAGGACATAATTGAGTCAATTATGGACATAGATAAATTTGTAATCGACTGACAATTTGAATAGGGAAATTAATTCAAATTGGGGATAATTAATTATGTCTGTAATTAATCGCTTAAGACACGAGGTTAGACTCTTTTGTGGTGTAAGACTATCCGGATCTGCCTGGCAAATCTAGTTGCCACAAATGTCAGTCTAATGTGAGAGATCAAAGGCATGAATTAAATGCATAACAGTTGTAAAGACACGAGGTTATGATCGTTTGTGGTGTAAGACTGCCCGGACCCGCCCTGCCAATCCAGCTGCCGCAAATGCCAGTCTAATATGGGAGGTCTTTACAAGATTACAGTCTTAATGAATTAAAAAACACTTAACCAAATAAACATGTAATGGGACATGAGGGGGTTAAGTGGGTGCCTTGGGTGGTATGGGGAATTCAGTGGTTGCCTTGGATGGCATTTGAAATATGATTAGATGCACTTAACCAAGATTGAAACATGTAAGAAGACATGAATAATAATGGGGTTAAGTGGGAAAAACCTTAGAGGGGACCAAGCATAGGTGGAAATCTTGTGTCATGCATGGGGGCCCTTTTCAAACCAGTAACCCATTAAGTATCTTTGTGGGCTCGACCCAAGTCGAGGACGGGACACGCGTACTGGATTTTATTGTAAGAGGTCAAAATGGGTCAGCGGTGGCAACGCAAGTCCAACGGGTTCATATGCGTGTGTGGGCCCGGGCTGGTAGGTAAGACGTTGTTGCATCATGTAGGTATAAGCCGTGCATCGTTGGTGGTATAGGGTTGCCATTTTGGGGAGTGATACACCCCACTGTGAGGCCAGCATGGGTATCTACGAGTTAGGGAGCCGATCGAATGGTGGTATTGGGTACACCTAGTGGAGATAGGGGCATACAACACCTATGGAGGTAGCTAGGGGTACACAAAACTACCATTAGCATTATTAAGTTTTGTAGGCAAGATCAACCTTTAGGGTGACTAGTGGTGGTGCAGTATAGTAATTATCCTATAGTGATTAGTGGCGCCTTTAACATTATCTTTGTTTGTCTTATTTCCTTGTTTGTTCTGTCATACCCAATTGTTCACAGTCATTTCTTTATTTTTCAGCTTATGCCTTATCCTAGTTATTTTGTTAGTTATATTGTTAATGTTATCGCACTCGCCAGACTTTATGTCTAACCCCCTTTTCTTTCCACCTCTTTTCTTCCTTCCCCCCCTCAGGTTTGCAAGGAGGGAATATTACAACTTAATGCTGATTTCTTTCAGTTGCTTGAGGAGTACATGTATCGCTCTGGACTCTCTCATCTTTATGGCTTTGCTTATGCTCAGTGGGGATTTATGCATTTATGTTATTTAAGTATTTGCTTCTTTATGTACTTTGAATTTTTTGAAAAGACTATTGATTCTGTTGTAATGGTTTTGGAGACTACTTATGTAAACTCGTTTTGAGTTATGATGCTATGAAATAAATTTTAACTTTCGCTGTGTTGTTTTATTTTTTTTTATTCTTGTAATTTATCTATTCTATACAACAAAAACGCTTCATGGACATTGATGCATTCCCTTTGTGAGTGACATTAATGGAAGTGGGGTGTTACACGTGGCATCAGAGCTATGGTTACAAGAACAGATAAAAAGTTTTGAAAAGTTTTTTCAAAAGTATTATTTTCCAAGAAAGTATTTTCAAAAATTTGTTTTAAAGAAGCTATTTTCAAGGAAAGTTTACTTTAATGGGCGTAATCCCTACAAGCCATACATCTCTCTTTCGCTTCCCTTGTTTTGAAACTCTTTCCTTTTCTTTTCAGCATGTCTTGGGCATCTGAGATACTAGAGGGTGTTCATGTACCCGGTTGGTTTCGTCAATATCTCGAGGCTAGGGTCACCACCGTGGGTCCGGCCAATGTTCCTCCTCCTCCCCCAGCTCCACTCATTCCTCCTCTTGGAGACACTTTATCCAAGATATGTAAAGACTTTCGTTCGATGGGTGGAAATTCTTTTAGTGGGACTGAAACGTTCATTGATGCTAGAAACTGGCTGAAAGAAGTGGAGGATCTGTTTGGCATTTTTGATTTGGACGATTGTAAGAAGGCCCAATTGGCTGCTTGGTTGATGAAGGACGAAGCTTCGTTTTGGTGGGAAGTCACTAATGGGGAGCATCCAGTAGATACATGGTCATATTTCAGACGATAGGTTTGAGGCAATGTTTCTCTCACGGGCTAAAGAGAATCTATACATGGAAAGGTTTTTGGCATTAAAGCAAGGGAATCTGTCAGTAAAAGAATACATCAACAAGTTCAATCATTTGGCGAGATTTAGCTTGGACTTGGTGAATACACCTGAAAAGAAGGCCCTGAGATTTGTTAAGGGTTTGAATGAGCCGCTACATGGGTTAGTTATGACCCACATCCCTATGGGGGCTACCTTTGATAGACTAGTTGACATGGTGCTTATGGATGAAGAGGAGAAGGGCGCCAATGCTAATAAGGCACCCGAGAAGAAAGGGGATCAAAAGAAACCGCAACAACAACAATAAAACAAGAAAGGTGGGAAGAACAATAATGGCAAAGGAAAGAAGAAGTTCTTTAATTGTGGGACACCAGGCCATCTGAGTAAAGACTGTAGGAAAAAAAATAAGACTGGTTGTTTCCACTGTGGAGAGGCAGGTCATCTAGTTAAGGACTGCCCAAGGAAACAGGGGCAAGGCCAAAGAACTTCTTGAGGGAAGCTTCAGGCTCTCGTGGCACCAGGGTAGGCAAGGGAGTTGGTCTAGGCTCTCGCGATCCCACCACTGCAAGAACGAGGTAGAAACATTTCCATTGAGAGTTTAGATTTTCTGTTTGATCATCCTGTCCGTACTTTATTCGACTCTGGCGCATCACATTCGTTTAGCTCTACATCATTAGTTGAAACACTGCACTTAAATACTAGTCTTGTTGTGGATCCCATTGCAGTCTCAAATCCTATTGGTGGGTTGGCTCATTTATCCATGGTTTGTAGGGATTTGAGATTGTCTATCTTAGGCGTTGGTTTTGAATGTAATGCTTTTGTGCTTCGTTTCATGGGCTATGGGTTGATTCTAGGGATGGATTGGCTAGCCAGATATGGTGCCATCCTAGATTGTGAACGAAGGGTAGTAAAATTATTGACTCAGAGTGGAAAGACCCTTGATATTTCTTGTGACCCTAGAGGATCGGTGATGCTTAGTTATCTTGAGTCACTTGACACATCCAATGATGATTTACATTCTGTTTGTATAGTCCGTGAATATGTTGATGCCTTCGATGAGGTGAGGGGTCTACCCCCAAAACCCGAAATAGTCTTTCTTATTTATCTTGTAGACAATGAAAAACCTGTATCTCTGTCAGTACGCCACATGGCTCCTCGTGAGAGGAGGGAACTCAATAAGCAAGTAGGGGAGTTGCTTGAGAAGAGGTTCATAAGACGTAGTATGTAGGAGTGGGGTGCTTCAGTAGTATTTTCCACGAAGGCAGATGGGTCTCTTAGACTTTGTGTGGACTATAGAGAACTTAATAGGCTTACTAAGAAGAATAGGCAACCACTGCCAAGGATTGACGATCTCTTCGATCAGTTAGTTGGCGCCTTAGTGTTTTCACAGTTGGACTTAGCCACTGGTTTCCATCAATTGAGAGTGGTTGAGGATAGCATAGACAAGACTGCCTTTAGGACTCCGGACGGTTTCTATGAGTGGCTTGTAATGCCCTTCGGTTTGACAAACGCCCCCGCGTACTTTGTTGACTTGATGAGTAGGGTGTTTACGGGGTACCTTAATAAATTCGCGGTGGTCTTTGTGGATGACGTCTTGGTCTTTTTTAAGAGCGAGGAAGAGCATGCCCTACATCTTAGGGAAGTGTTGGAGTCCCTTCGAGCGCATAACCTTAAAGCTAAATTTTCTAAATGTCACTTTTGGAGGAAGGAAGTGCGATTCTTAGGGCACGTGGTTCCCAAAGAAGGGATAGCTGTGGATCCCGCAAAGGTGGTGGCCACCCAAGATTGGAAAGTCACTAAAAATGCTACCGAGGTGAGAAGTTTCTTGGGGTTGGCTGGCTACTATAGGAAGTTTATCAAGGAATTCGCAAAAATATCAGCCCCATTGACACGCTTGACGAAGAAGAACCTAGTTTTTACGTGGGATGTAGATTGTGATGATGTGTTCCAACGTTTAAGGAGAGCTTTGACCACAGCCCCAGTCTAAGTTTTGCAAGATGGGTGTAAGCCATTCACCGTTTATACGATGCTTGTGGGACAGGACTAGGCGCAGTCTTAATGCAAGAGGGAAGGGTAATAGCCTATAGAGGAAGGCAGTTGAGAGTACATGAGAGAAATTACCCTACGCATGACCTAGGGTTGGCCGCTATTTTTTTCGCATTTAAGTCTTGGCGCCATTATCTTCTAGGAGAGAAATTCGAATTGTTCACTGACCACAAATCGCTAAAATACTTTTTCTCTCAGAAGTACTTAAACTTAAGGCAGCAAAAGTGGATGGAATTCTTAGCGTCCTACGATTTCGAGATAGCATATACCCATGGCAAGGGTAACGTGGTGGAAGACGCCTTAAGTAGGAAAAGGTTGTCCTTAAGTCCGTTGTTTATTGAGCGGCAAAGCTTAAAGTTCATCTCTACGTTTGACTTTAGACCTTTCATTGACTTTGTACCCGGTTTGCTAGCATCCTTAGAGGTCAGACGTACGCTTTTGGGATGGATTGGTGAGGCATAGCGAGATGACCCACAGTTGGTAGAGTTAGTAGAGAAGCTCATAAGGGGGGAGTCATCGAGCCATCTTACTAGGTATACCCTAGATGATAAGGGTTGGTTACGTAGGGATGGTAGATTTTGTGTACCACGAGATGAGAATTTGAGAAAGACCATTCTTGATGATGCACATCGTTCGAAGATGACCATTCATCCCGGCAGGGACAAGATGTACATGGACATGAGACGAGTTTACTTTTGAGCTGGTATGAAGAGGGATGTGGCCGAGTTGGTCGCTAGATGCTTGGTGTGCCAACAAGTAAAAGCAGAGCAAAAGAAGCCCGGTATGTTGCTTCACCCATTGGAGGTCCCACAATGGAAGCGGGAGAGTGTCTCGATGAACTTTGTTGATGGGTTACCGAGATCGAGGAAAGGTAATATGGGGATTTGGGTCGTGGTAGACAGACTTACTAAGAGCGCCCATTTCATTCCCGTGAAGAGTAAAATGACTTCTCCTTGGTTAGCCTCCGTATACATTCGAGAGATAGCTCGTTTGCACGATGTTCCTTTTAGCATAGTGAGCGATTGCGATCTTATCTTTACTAGCGAGTTTTGGAAGAGCTTGCAAGAGGCGGTAGGGACTCAGTTATGTTTGAGCACCGCATATCATCCTCAGACGGACGGCCAGACCGAGAGGGTGAATCGTATTCTAGAGGACATTTTGAGGCTATGTGTTTTAGACTTCGGAGGTACATGGGAGGAGCATCTTCCTTTGGTGGAGTTCGCATATAATAATAGCTTTCAGTCTAGCATTGGCATGGCACCTTTCGAGGCTCTTTATGGGCGGCTATGTCGTTCGCCTACATGTTGGTGGGAATCTACGGATAAAATCTTTCTTGGGCCCGATATGATTAGAGAGACTTTGGAAAAGATCGATTTGATTCGAAGGGGGATAAAGACGGCGCAAGATAGGTAGAAATCTTTTGCGGATAAGAGGAGGACAGATGTTGAGTTTGATATTGGGGACATGGTCTTTATCAAGGTGTCTCCATTACGGAATGTTGTTCGCTTTGGGTCCATTGGGAAGTTAGCACCAAGGTTCGTGGGGCCGTTTCCTATTAAGGAGCGGATTGGACAGATGGCGTATAGACTAGAGTTTCCCGAAAGACTTAGTGGTGTACACGACATATTCCATGTATCACATTTGAGAAAATGGTTGCATGAGACCGTGGAAGTGGTAGAGCCGAGCTTGCTTAGAGAGGTGGAGATAGAGCGTGATGTGATGATTCGATGAGCTCCTACATGCATTCTTGGGTTAGAGATTAAGAAGTTGAGGAATTGAGAGGTCAAGCTAGTCAATGAGCAATGGGGAGATGATGAGAGCAATGCTACTTGGGAGACGGAAGAGAAGATGCGTTCATTATACCCTTTTCTTTTCGAGAGTATGTCTTTTAATTTCTCATTATCGCTTAGCTTGTACTTATTCTATCTTTAGTGTGTCCTCTCGCTAGTATCTTTGACCTTTAGACAGGGTAGTCCTATGGTTGAAACATGTGAAACAGGTTACGCCATTGCGTTCATCTCGGATTTCTTCTTGAGATAGAGTCCGAGTTTGCGTAAAACGGACACCGTATGAAGGAGATATGGACGAACGAAGTTAGGCGGAAAAACCAGAAGAAGAAGAGAATATATATATATATATATAAATGCACTAGCGCACATGGGAAGTGCGCCAGTACAAAAATACAATGGCGCACTTCCCAAGTGCGTCCAGGCCGAGCAGAAAGCCTGCACAGCTTTCTGGTGTGATCTGGTCCATATTGTGACTCATTACTGAGTCCTTTCTGACTCCTTGCCGAGTAATTAGGGCTAAGGTGTCACCCTATCCTGACTGAATGGTTTTGATTAACCCTAAGTTCATCCAACGGCTATAATTAAATTGAAATTCTATGTAAACATGTGAAGACTCAAACCCTAAAATCAAATAAAAATTGGAGCTATGGCCGTCATGCTATCACCTTGAAACCTAGAGTAACCGTCACCATTTAGGAGGAAGAAAAGCTAATCAACTCAATTCTATTCAACTTTAATCTAAACAATAACGAATCTACTACAAAGGCGAGCTAAATCAATTCCAGAACTCAGATTCCAGAACTCAAGACCGTCTTTGAGTTGTGAGTTCGATTTCTTTAATAAGATAATTAACAATTTAATTAAGTTGAGTTATGATTTGGGTTATATGGTTATGTTGTGAATCAATGACCGTTATATTATTATCTATGTTGTAAATCTATGATGTTATTATCTATGTTGTAAAGTTGTGATGTTATTATCTATGTTGTAAATCTAAGTTAATTGTTGGCTTATGTACAATCAATACATAATGATGCTTCATATGCTAGTTTGGTTATGTTTGTGGAACTAATTCGTATGTTAAATCATATGTATGTATGCACGTTTAGATGTTAATTTAGATATGAATCATATGCAAGTTAGTGTGAATAATATACAACCTTACATGTTTCATGACATCTATTTTATGTGTAAATTGGATCTAAAGTTAGGCTATGACATGTATGAGTTAGATGCAAGTTTACATCATAGTTTATGTTGTATAAATCACATGTGCAAGTATATATATATGTTGGAGTATGAATCATGTAATGTAAGTTTGTGACTATTACCTATGCAAGTTTACACCTTATGATTAGATCTATGACATCCATAGTTTGTGCAAGTTTGTAACTTTGGCCTATCCAAGTTTTAGATGAAAAACCTTATTCACACATGCAAGTTAACCCCTTATGTTAAGATCTAGTTTTTATTCTATGCATGTTGTGATGTTTTCTGTTTATTCCTTAAGTTAGACTATTCAAGTCTATCATATATTTCACGTTAAACGAACGAACATACAACGTGGGGCAATGGGATAATATTGAAAGATTTAATATTGAGAATTGGCATAAATGCCTTAAATGTGATGTTAATTGTTATAATTTTATATACCATAAATAGTTAGACACAATTGAGTCAATTATGGACATAGTTAAATTTGTAATTGATTGAAAATTTGAATAGGGAAATTAATTCAAATTTGGGATAATTAATTATGTGTGTAATTAATCGCCTAAGACATGAGGTTAGACTCTTTTGTGGTGTAAGACTGCCCCAGACCCGCCTGGCAAATCCAGCTTCCACAAATGCCAGTCTAATGTGAGAGGTCAAAGGCATGAATTAAATGGGTAACAGTTGTAAAGACACAAGGTTAGGCTCGTTTGTGGTGTAAGACTTCCCGGACCCGCCCGACAAATCCAGCTGCCACAAATTCCAGTCTAATGTGGGAGGTCTTTACAAGGTTACGGTCTTAATGAATTAAGAAACACTTAAACAGATAAACATGTAGTGGGACATGAGGGGGTTAAGTGGGTGCCTTGGGTAGCATGGGGAATTTAGTGGTTTCCTTGGGTGGAAGTTGAAATACTATTAGAGGCACTTAACCAAGATTGAAACATGTAAGAAGACATGAATAAGAATGGGGTTAAGTGGGAAAAACCTTAGAGGGGACCAAGCATAGGTGGAAAGATTGTATCATGCATGGGGGCCCTTTTCAAACCAGTAACCCATTAAGTATCTTTGTGGGCTCGACCCAAGTCGAGGACGGGACACGCGTACTGGATTTGATTGTAAGAGGTCAAGACGGGTCAGCGGTGGCAACGCAAGTCCAACGGGTTCATATGCGTGTGTGGGCCCGGGCTGGTAGGTAAGACGTTGCATCGTGTAGGTATAAGCCGTGCATCGTTGGTGGTATCGGGTTGCCACTTTGGGGAGTGATACACCCCGCTGTGGGGCCAGCACAGGCATCTACGAGTTAGGGAGCCGTTCACATGGGGGTAGTGGGTACACCTAGTGGAGATAGGGGCATACGACACCTATGGAGGTAGCTAGAGGTAAACGAAACTACCATTAGCAGTATCAAGTTCTGTAGGTGGGATCAACCTTTAGGGTGACTAGTGGTGGTGCTGTATAGTAATCATCTTATAGTGATTAGGGGCGCCTTTAACGTTATCTTTGTTCGTCTTATTTCCTTGTTTGTTCTGTCATACCTAATTGTTCACAGTCATTTCCTTATTTTCCAGCTTATTGTAACACCCCACTCCCGCTATGATCACTCACTAAGGGAATGCCATAGCATCGGTGGAGTATTTTAGTGAATATAGAACAGAAAAATTACAACAAGACAGATATAAATAGTACTTGAAATTTAAAACATCATCTCATAACAGCGGAAGTAAAACATGTCTGGTTACATCATAAAACCACAATAAAAGTCAAGTACAATATCCATCAAAATAAAGAAGTACATAATCCCACTCTCATAAAATAGCCATGACAAAAGAAAAGATAACTGGGTAACTGGAGCTTTACATCTATCCAAGCTCCTAAAGACTGGAACAGCAATCCGATCAAGCTCCACTACTGCTAGGATCCACCGTAGGACCTGAGGGTTGGGAAAAAGATAAAAACAACGGGGTCAGACATAAGTCTGAGCGAGTCCTATAACTTTAACAATACAATCGTTAAAGTAACCAGAGAAGACATAAACTGATATACGGTAACTAATGGGGATGAATGGCTACACTAAGCAGTCAACTAAACTAAGATAAAAGATAAAGACGCATCTACCCTTCCAAAGGTAAATTACTAAACTGCACCACACCAGTCATTCCTAACTTAAAGGTTGATCCCACCCATGTACTTATAAAATTAACTTAATAGTTCTCGCGTACCCCTAGGTGACTAAGTAGACGCCACGGGGCCCTACAATCCACTAGGTGTACACACTACTCCCCATTCGATCGGCTCCCTAACGTAGATACCCGTGCTGGCCCCACCGTGGGGTGTACCTTTCCCCAACGTGGCAATCTGATAAAACTAACGGTGCACGGCTTATATCTACACGATGCAACAACGTCTTATTTACCAGCCCGGGTCCACACACGCATATGAAACCCATTGGTCATGCGTTGCCACCGCCAACCCATTTTGGCCTCTTATAGTCAAGCCCAGTATGCGTGTCCCGTCCTCGACATGGGTCGAGCCCACTAAGATACGTATGGGTTACTGGTTGAAATGCCCCCCCCCCCCCAGCACAAGCCATCCCCCTAAGCTTGGCCCACACACTAGTGTTTCCCACTTAACCCTTTAATCATGTTTAATTACATGTTTCATCTTGGTTAAGTATTTTATCATATTTTCTATTGGCAACCACTAGCAATTTCCACATACCACCCAAGGTACCCACTTAACCCCCATGCCCCACTACATGCTTATCTGGTTAAGTGTTTCTTAATTGATTAACACCGTAACCGTGTAAAGGACCCCTCACATTGGACCGTCATTTGTAGATGCCTGGTTAAGCCGGTAAACTCCGGGCAGTCTTACACTACAAACGGGTCCAACCTCGTGTCATTTACCCTTGTTACGTATTTAATTTATGATTAAGACCCCTCACATTGGACCGTCATTTGTAGATGCCTGGTTAAGCCGGTAAACTCCGGGCAGTCTTACACTACAAACGGGTCCAACCTCGTGTCTTAATCGATTAATTACTCCTAATTAATCACCCCCATAATTTGTGTTAATTATCCTGTTTATTTTAGGAATATGGGTACACCTAACTTAATAGGCAAATTCCTAACTCCAAAGTGTGGGTACACCTAACTTAATAGGCAAATTCCCAACACATAGTATGGGTACACCTAACTTAATAGGCAAATTCCCATACTATGTTCATTTATTTTATGTTATGCATAATTATATTAATTTCACAAAATCTTATTAACATATGCATTTAATTAACCCCATCGTTCCCACGTAATTTCGTTCTCATGACATAACACATATAAAAGGTGTCAACTTGCATATGTATGAACATGTTCAAAGGTGCCATCTTGCATATTAACAAACACATAACTTGCATATGAACTTGCATAACATGTCACATAACTTGCATATAATCTTGTATAACATGTCACATAACTTGCATATTAACTTGTATAACATGTCACATAACTTGCATATGAACTTGCATAACATGTTACATAAACTTACATATTAACAAATACATGACTTGCATATGAGCTTGCATAATATGTCACATAACTTGCATATGAACTTGCATAACATGTTACATAACTTGCATATGAACTCATAAACTTGCATATGAACTTGCATAACATGTTACATACTTGCATATGAACTCATAAACTTGCATATGAAGAAACATACAACTTGCATAATTACCATACATGTAACTTGCATATTACCATACATGTAACTTGCATATTAACATATGATCACAAAGCACAAAACTTGCATAACCCACATACATTAGCAAACTAACATCATGTCATATGACTTAAACCCATTAATCCCCAAACAAAACCATATGATTTCATCATATCTCATCTACTTAGTTTAGCAATTGATCATTAGAGTGATAGAAACTCACAACTAGCCAATTTGCACTCCAAATGAAGAAGATTAAGATGCTTAGAATGGATTAGAGGTTGATTAGAGAGTGATTAGCTTGCAACCCTCTTCATAAATTAGTGGAGGCTCCTTCTAAGATTTAATTTGGCGGCATGTAGCCCTCAATTCTATTTTTAGTATGGATTAGGGTAGGTTTAGGGTGTATTTATAGATTAGGTGAGTGTTTTAGGCCCTTAGATTAACCCTAAATTAGATTAGGACCCTTAGATTTCGGAACCTTCCAGAAACCAGCCCTAAGACCAAGCCCAAACCCCAAACAGGTGCACCCAACCACAGAACTCTCTAGAAACTGTGCAGGTTCCCTGTCCCGACATGGGCGCACTTCCCAAGTGCGCCAGTGTATTTTTGTACTGGCGCACTTCACAAGTGCGCCAGTGCATTTCTGGCCTGTTTCGGGTTTTTCTGCCTAACTTCGTTCGTCCATATCTCTTTCATACGGTACCCGTTTTACGCAAACTCGGAGTCTATTTCGCGTATTTTTCCGAGACGAACGCAATGACGCAGCCCGTTTCCCCTGATTTTCACATCTGAGATTATTTATACTCTAATTACTAACCATTAGTGTTAATTGAAATTCGGGGTGTTACATTCTCCCCTACTTAAAGGATTTCGTCCTCGAAATCTCTAAGTCAAGAAGAACGTATCCTACCAACCAAACAACCATCTACTAAACCATCAACTACAAGCAACCATTATCCTTAGAAACTTCTAATGATGTATGAACATATGCAGAAAGTGTGTGTATATGTCCGTATACTAATGCAAAATCAGGCGGTCTACTGATTCAGTCGACCTCCTTAATGCAAACCATGATAGTGCCATGCATCCAATATGTATGCGAAACCCTACTGACACATACAATTTCTATATGCGTGCACAACCATACACAAAAATGCATCATCCACATGATAACACAGCCATGATACATCCATCAATCCATTTATGCGATATGCAACATGAAGTGACTATGTCGATCTAGTGCCTAATGTGTGTGTATATGCATCCACGAGCAACCACTAGCAAACAATTGCATCCACATGCATCCATCAACCATAACATGTTTCAAACACATGTTTCAACCATAGGCTTTACCCTATCTAAAGGTCATAGGTACTAGCGAGAGGATATACTAAAGATAAGATAAGTACTAGACAAGCGATAAAGGAGAAGTTAAAAGACATACTCTCAAAAAGAAATGGGTAGAAAGAATGCATCTTCGCTTCCGTCTCCCAAGTAGCATTGCTTTCGTCATCTCCCCATTGCACTTTAACTAGCTGAACTTCTCTGTTCCTCAACTTCCTAGTTTCTGACCCAAGGATGCGAGTAGGAGCTCGTCGAATCGTCGCATCACGCTCTACCTCTACATCTCTAAGCAAGCTCGGCTCTACCACCTCTGCGGTCTCATGGAAGCACTTCCTCAAATGTGATACATGGAATACATCATGAACACCACTAAGTCTGTCGGGCAACTCCACCCTATATGCCATCCGTCCAATCATTTCCTTAATAGGAAACGGCCCAACAAACCTCGGTGCTAACTTCCCAATGGACCCAAAGCGAACAACATTTCTCAATGGAGATACTTTGACAAAAACCATGTCCCCAACCTCAAACTCAAGATCCGTCCTTCTCCGATCCGCATAAGATTTCTGTCTATCTTGCGCTGCCTTCATCCTTCTTCGAATCAAATCAATCTTCTCTGAAGTCTCTCTAACCATATCTGGCCCAAGCATCTTATCCGTAGATTCCCACCAACATGTAGGAGATCGACAAGGCCTTCCATAAAGAGCTTCGAAAGGTGCCATGCCAATACTAGACTGAAAGCTGTTATTGTATGCGAACTCCACCAAAGGAAGATGTTCTTCCCATGTACCTCCAAAATCCAAGATACAAAGCCTCAAAAGATCTTCTAAGATACGGTTCACCCTCTCGGTCTGACCGTCCGTCTGAGGATGATATGCGGTGCTCAAACACAACTGAGTCCCTACCGCCTCTTGCAAACTTCTCCAAAACTCACTAGTGAAGATAGGATCTCGATCACTCACAATGCTGGATGGTACGCCATGCAATCTAACAATCTCTCTAACATAGACTGAAGCAAGCCATGGAGCGGTCCTCTTACTCTTCACGGGTATAAAATGGGCACTCTTGGTAAGTCTGTCTACCACATCCCAAACTCCCGTATTGCCCTTCCTCGATCTCGGTAACCCATCGATGAAATCCATCGAGACACTATCCCACTTCCATTGCGGAACTTCCAATGGGTGTAGCAACCCACCGGGTTTCCTTTGCTCCGCTTTAACTTGTTGGCACACTAAGCATCTAGCCACATACTCGGCCACATCTTTCTTCATACCGGCCCAGAAGAAAACTCTCTTCATGTCTTGGTACATTTTGTCTCCACCGAGATGAATAGTCATCCTTGAACGATGTGCATCATCCAAAATAGCCTTCTTCAAACCCTCATCTTGCGGTACACAAAGTCTACCGTCTCTATGCAACCATCCCCTATCATCTATGGTGTATCTACCCAAATGGCTGGACCACTCCCCCCTTATAAGCTTCTCTACCAACTCAACCAACTGTGGGTCGTCTCGCTGAGCCTCGCCAATCCGTCCCAAAAGAGTAGGTCTAACCTCCAAGGATGCTAACAAACCAGGTACAAAGTCAACAGAAGGTCTGAAGTCGAACAAAGAAAGAAACTCCAAGTTTCGCCGTTCCACGAACAATGGACTCAAAGATAGCCTTTTTCTACTCAAGGCGTCCGCCACCATGTTACCCTTGCCAGGGGTATACGCTATCTCGAAATCATAGGATGCTAAGAACTCCATCCACCTTTGCTGTCTTAAGTTTAAATCCTTCTGAGAGAATAAGCACTTCAATGATTTATGGTCAGTGAACAACTCGAATCTCTCACCAAGAAGATAATGGCACCAAGACTTTAGTGCGAAAACAATCGCGGCCAACTCTAGATCATGGGTAGGGTAATTCTTCTCATGCACTCTCAATTGCCTCCCTCCATAGGCT
The DNA here is from genome assembly GCA_030737875.1 of Allium sativum. Taxonomy (NCBI): domain Eukaryota; kingdom Viridiplantae; phylum Streptophyta; class Magnoliopsida; order Asparagales; family Amaryllidaceae; genus Allium; species Allium sativum. Next base: position 332,890,469 of record CM060926.1, read on the forward strand.
ATTACCCTTCCCTCCTGCATCAAGACTGCGCCTAATCCTGTCCCACAAGCATCGGTATAAACAACAAACGGCTTACTCCCATCTGGAAGCACTAAAACTGGAGCGGTGGTCAAAGCTCTCTTTAATCGTCGGAGAGCATCATCACAATCTACGTCCCATGAGAAAATCAGATTCTTCTTCGTCAAGCGGGTTAATGGGGCTGATATCTTCGCGAAGTCTTTGATGAACTTCCTATAATATCCTGCCAACCCCAAGAAACTTCTTACTTCAGTAGCATTTCTAGGAACTTTCCAATCCTGGATAGATACTATCTTTGCGGGATCCACAGCTATCCCTTCCTTAGAGACCACATGCCCTAAGAATCGCACTTCTCTTCTCCAAAAATGACATTTAGAGAATTTAGCTTTAAGACTATGTGCTCGAAGAGTCTCCAACACTTCTCTGAGATGTAAGGCATGCTCTTCTTCACTCTTGGAAAAGACCAAGATGTCATCCACAAAGACCACTACAAACTTATTCAGATACTCTCTGAACACTCTACTCATCAGATCAACAAAGTATGCCGGGGCGTTTGTCAATCCAAATGGCATCACAAGCCACTCATAAAAACCATCCGGAGTCCGGAAAGCAGTCTTCTCTATACTGTCCTCCGCCACTCTCAACTGATGAAACCCTGTAGCTAAGTCCATCTGCGAAAATACTGAGGCGCCAACCAACTGATCAAAGAGATCATCTATCCTCGGTAATGGGTGTCTATTCTTCTTCGTGAGCTTATTAAGTTCTCTATAATCCACACAAAGTCTGACGGACCCATCCGCCTTCGTGGAAAACACTACTGGAGCTCCCCACTCCGATATACTTCGCCTTATGAACCCCTTCTCAAGCAACTCCCCTACTTGCTTATGAAGTTCTCTTCTCTCACGAGGAGCCATGTGGCGCACTGGCAAAGACACTGGTTTGGCATTATCCACCAAATAAATTCGGAAATCTATCTCCCGCTTCGGAGGCAAACCCTTCACCTCTTCAAACACATCCGGATATTCCCGGACCACTCTGACAGAACGCAAACTCTCGACCGAAGCATCGAGCGATTCAAGATAACTTAGCAAAACAGATTCCATGGGATTACAAGAGATCTCGAGAGTATTACCCAAGCGGGTCATAAGCCTGACAACTCTCCTTTCACAATCAAGAACGGCACCATTACTGGATAACCAGTCCATGCCCAAAATCAACCCATAGCCTGTGAAGCCCAATACAAAAGCATCACATCCAAACTCAACGCTAAGTATAGAAATCTTCAAACCCAAACATATCATAGACAGATATATGGAGCCCCCAATTGGGTTTGAAACAACCAAGGGATCATCAACTAGACTGGTGTCTAAGTGCAGTGACTCAACTAACGATGATGAGATAAAAGAATGCGATGCGCCAGAGTCAAACAAAGTACGAACTGGATGATCAAACAAAAAAACCAGACTTTCAACGGAAATAGTTCTACCTCTCTGCTGAATCGGTGGAACTGAGAGAGCCTGAACTTGCCCCCCTGCCTGAGCTGGTGCCATAAGAGCTTGCACCTGACCTCCTGAGGTAGACCCCGTCTTCTGCCCCTTCTTTGGGCAGTTCTTCACAAGATGTCCTGCTTCACCACAATGAAAGCAACCGGTCTTCTTCTTTTTGCGACAATCCTTGCTGAGGTGGCCTGGGGTCCCATAATTGAAGCACTTCTTCTTCTTCTTCTTCCCCTTGTCACCATTGCCTTTTCCACCCTTGCCTTGTTGTTGTTGTTGCGGTTTCTTCTGATCCCCCTTCTTCTCTGGTGCCTTAGAACTCTTATCATCCTCATGCATAAGTGCCATGTAGACAAGCTTCTCAAAGGTGGCCCCCATAGGAATGTGAGTCATAGCTATTCCTTGCAATGGTTCGTTCAAGCCTCTAACGAACCTCAAAGCCTTCTTCTCCGGTGTATTCACCAACTCTATGCCAAACCTTGCTAATTGATTGAATTTGTTGACATATTCTTTCACCGTGAGATTCCCTTGCTTAAAATTCAAGAACTTCTCCATAAACAGATTCTCTTCCGCCCTTGAGAGAAACTTAGCCCCAAACCTTTGCTTGAAATCTGCCCAAGAGTCAACAGGGCGTTCTCCATTAGTGACCACCCACCAGAATGAGGCCTCTCCCTTCATTAACCAAGCCGCCAACTTGACTTTCTTTCCCTCTTCCACTTCAAAGATATCTAGCAACTCTTCCACTTCCTTAAGCCAATCTCTAGCCTCTACGAAAGTCTCTGAACCTAGAAAAGGTTTTCCTCCTATAGCCTTGAACTCCTTGCAAATCTTAGCAAAATTATCCACTCTAGGCTGAGGAGGAGGAGCGGTCGCCTCTGGTGTAGTAGCATTGGCTGGACCCGCAGCCGCGGCCCTAGCCTCCTGTAACCTCCTATACCATAGTGGTATAACTAAGCCCTCCGGGATTTTAAGATCTTCAGCCATGCTGAAACGAAAGAGGAAAGATTCAAAAAGGAGATTCCGAAAGATAAAGATATGGCTATTGGGGATTATGCTTTTCTTTTTCAAAAACTTTACTCTTAAAAGACATGTTTTTGAAAATACTTTTTCCAAAAATAATACCTTTACTATTTTAAAAAAAAAGTATTTTTCTCGAAAATTTATCTGTTCCGGTAACCTTCAGCTCTGATACCACGTGTAACACCCCACTCCCGCTATGATCACTCACTAAGGGAATGCCATAGCATCGGTGGAGTATTTTAGTGAATATAGAACAGAAAAATTACAACAAGACAGATATAAATAGTACTTGAAATTTAAAACATCATCTCATAACAGCGGAAGTAAAACATGTCTGGTTACATCATAAAACCACAATAAAAGTCAAGTACAATATCCATCAAAATAAAGAAGTACATAATCCCACTCTCATAAAATAGCCATGACAAAAGAAAAGATAACTGGGTAACTGGAGCTTTACATCTATCCAAGCTCCTAAAGACTGGAACAGCAATCCGATCAAGCTCCACTACTGCTAGGATCCACCGTAGGACCTGAGGGTTGGGAAAAAGATAAAAACAACGGGGTCAGACATAAGTCTGAGCGAGTCCTATAACTTTAACAATACAATCGTTAAAGTAACCAGAGAAGACATAAACTGATATACGGTAACTAATGGGGATGAATGGCTACACTAAGCAGTCAACTAAACTAAGATAAAAGATAAAGACGCATCTACCCTTCCAAAGGTAAATTACTAAACTGCACCACACCAGTCATTCCAAACTTAAAGGTTGATCCCACCCATGTACTTATAAAATTAACTTAATAGTTCTCGCGTACCCCTAGGTGACTAAGTAGACGCCACGGGGCCCTACAATCCACTAGGTGTACACACTACTCCCCATTCGATCGGCTCCCTAACGTAGATACCCGTGCTGGCCCCACCGTGGGGTGTACCTTTCCCCAACGTGGCAATCTGATAAAACTAACGGTGCACGGCTTATATCTACACGATGCAACAACGTCTTATTTACCAGCCCGGGTCCACACACGCATATGAAACCCATTGGTCATGCGTTGCCACCGCTAACCCATTTTGGCCTCTTATAGTCAAGCCCAGTATGCGTGTCCCGTCCTCGACATGGGTCGAGCCCACTAAGATACGTATGGGTTACTGGTTGAAATGGGCCCCCCCAGCACAAGCCATCCCCCTAAGCTTGGCCCACACACTAGTGTTTCCCACTTAACCCTTTAATCATGTTTAATTACATGTTTCATCTTGGTTAAGTATTTTATCATATTTTCTATTGGCAACCACTAGCAATTTCCACATACCACCCAAGGTATCCACTTAACCCCCATGCCCCACTACATGCTTATCTGGTTAAGTGTTTCTTAATTGATTAACACCGTAACCATGTAAAGGACCCCTCACATTGGACCGTCATTTGTAGATGCCTGGTTAAGCCGGTAAACTCCGGGCAGTCTTACACTACAAACGGGTCCAACCTCGTGTCATTTACCCTTGTTACGTATTTAATTTATGATTAAGACCCCTCACATTGGACCGTCATTTGTTGATGCCTGGTTAAGCCGGTAAACTCCGGGCAGTCTTACACTACAAACGGGTCCAACCTCGTGTCTTAATCGATTAATTACTCCTAATTAATCACCCCCATAATTTGTGTTAATTATCCTGTTTATTTTAGGAATATGGGTACACCTAACTTAATAGGCAAATTCCCAACTCCAAAGTGTGGGTAAACCTAACTTAATAGGCAAATTCCCAACACATAGTATGGGTACACCTAACTTAATAGGCAAATTCCCATACTATGTTCATTTATTTTATGTTATGCATAATTATATTAATTTCACACAATCTTATTAACATATGCATTTAATTAACCCCATCGTTCCCACGTAATTTCGTTCTCATGACATAACACATATAAAAGGTGTCAACTTGCATATGTATGAACATGTTCAAAGGTGCCATCTTGCATATTAACAAACACATAACTTGCATATGAAGTTGCATAACATGTCACATAACTTGCATATAATCTTGTATAACATGTCACATAACTTGCATATTAACTTGTATAACATGTCACATAACTTGCATATGAACTTGCATAACATGTTACATAAACTTACATATTAACAAATACATGACTTGCATATGAACTTGCATAATATGTCACATAACTTGCATATGAACTTGCATAACATGTTACATAACTTGCATATGAACTCATAAACTTGCATATGAACTTGCATAACATGTTACATACTTGCATATGAACTCATAAACTTGCATATGAAGAAACATACAACTTGCATAATTATCATACATGTAACTTGCATATTATCATACATGTAACTTGCATATTAACATATGATCACAAAGCACAAAACTTGCATAACCCACATACATTAGCAAACTAACATCATGTCATATGACTTAAAACCCATTAATCCCCAAACAAAACCATATGATTTCATCATATCTCATCTACTTAGTTTAGCAATTGATCATTAGAGTGATAGAAACTCACAACTAGCCAATTTGCACTCCAAATGAAGAAGATTAAGATGCTTAGAATGGATTAGAGGTTGATTAGAGAGTGATTAGCTTGCAACCCTCTTCATAAATTAGTGGAGGCTCCTTCTAAGATTTAATTTGGCGGCATGTAGCCCTCAATTCTATTTTTAGTATGGATTAGAGTAGGTTTAGGGTGTATTTATAGATTAGGTGAGTGTTTTAGGCCCTTAGATTAACCCTAAATTAGATTAGGACCCTTAGATTTCGGAACCTTCCAGAAACCAGCCCTAAGACCAAGCCCAAACCCCAAACTGGTGCACCCAACCACAGAACTCTCTAGAAACTGTGCAGGTTCCCTGTCCCGACATGGGCGCACTTCCCAAGTGCGCCAGTGTATTTTTGTACTGGCGCACTTCACAAGTGCGCCAGTGCATTTCTGGCCTGTTTCGGGTTTTTCTGCCTAACTTCGTTCGTCCATATCTCTTTTATACGATACCCGTTTTACGCAAACTCGGACTCTATTTCGCGTATTTTTCCGAGACGAACGCAATGACGCAGCCTGTTTCCCCTGATTCTCACATCTGAGATTATTTATACTTTAATTACTAACCATTAGTGTTAATTGAAATTCGGGGTGTTACACTTATGTCTTATCCTAGTTAATTTGATAATTATATTGTTAAAGTTATCGCACTCGCCAGACTTTATGTCTGACCCCCTTTTCTTCCTCCCCCCCCCCTCAGGTTTACAAGGAGGGAATACTACAGCTTATTGCTGATTTCTTTCAGTTGCTTGAAGAGTAGATGTATCGCTCTGGACTCTCTCATCTTTATGGCTTTGCTTATGCTAAGTGGGGATTTATGCATTTATGTTATTTAAGTATTTGCTTCTTTATGTACTTTGAAGTTTTTGAAAAGACTATTGATCCTGTTGTAATGGTTTTGGAGACTACTTATGTAAACTCGTTTTGAGTTATGATGCTATGAAATAAATTTTAACTTCCGCTGTGTTGTTTTATTTATTTATTCTTGTAATTTATCTGTTCTATACAACAATAACGCTTCATGGACAATAATGCATTCCTTTTGTGAGTGACATTAATGGAAGTGGGGTATTAAAGGACCCCTCCTACAGTTGGTCATAGTTTTGATACCAGAAAAGGGTTACTGACTAATATGGGTCCCATACAACATATGACAGAAGTAATTACCCCTCCTAACCTTGTATACCCAGACTAACGGATTTCAGATTAACTTGCTTACAGATTTCAGATGTACAAAGTTCAGACTAACTAGTTCTCAGATCATACATACAGGTTAACAAGTTTCAGACTACCGAATCAGATATACAAATTAACAGACTTACAGATTGTTTCACCTAACCTTGTATTGGGCCAATAGATTTACGAAACGGGTTTATTGGATTCATCCGCCCAGTTGATTTAACCTTATCCACCCAACACGTTTTAGGCATCATGTTTATCCCAGATTTGCATTAATTACTAATTCACAGACCTTTCACATTAGGTCGGTAGGTCGTGGCCGTTGGATGTGCCGGGCGGTTCCGGGCAGACTTCTGCCATAAGCCAGACCTAACCTTGTGTCTAAGCATCTTTTAGTTATGCCTATAACCTCTCACATTAGACTGAAAGTTTACGGTTGCTGGTTAAGCCGGCTGGGTCCGAGCAGGCTTCTACCGCAAGCAGAGTCTAACCAAGTGTCTCAACATTCTTATTTTTAGCTAAAGTATTCATTCACAGATTATGCCAATATCAGACTAATTATGCCAATTCAACGAATTAAACTTCTTTACAAGTTACAACAAATTATTCAAAGTTCTATGAACTTGTTTTGCTCAATTTTAGATTGAGCCTACAGATTTTCATGCCCCAAATTACCATATTCAGTTTAAACAGATTTAGCAGATTAGGCAATTTAACAGATTTAATCATCCCTTGAAATTCCATTCTCGCCTAATCATTAAATTAAGCCTAATTTTACAAGCCCAATTTATGGTCATAATTAGCAATATAACATATGCCTAAAATTTTAATTAAATTTACACAGTACAAGATATTCTCCAAAAACCCCAAATCATGATATACAATACGAATCATGCCAAATTATAGCCTTTGATTTTAGCTATGCCTAATATCCAAAATCCCCATTTAGGCGTATTCACGTTTAATAGTTATCCTATTATAATATAGATCTTTGCGCCTAAGTCATATACACAATAATTCTCCTTCTTCCAAATTACAGACTATCATATATAGTATGCCCAGATCTAGATCTTAAATTACAACATATGTTCTTTTCTCAAATTAGTCACAAATCAGTCATGTCTAATTATGCATCATTCACTATTTTTCCAAATTTAGTGTTCGTGCGTCAATCTCTCGTGAGATTTCGCTTAGGCTCGTGGTAGCCTGGCTATAGAACAGAAGGAAGGAAGAGATACAGAATAGTTACTATAATATTAATAAGATAGATCTACACAGAAAAACAGATCTGATAAACAAGGATATGCATAATCTCGAATTCAGATTTATAACCATGTCAAGATCATAATTAAATTTCATATCTGAAAATAACTGTACTCACCTTGGTTGGATTCTAAAAGAAAAAGGGTTGTAGTTTCTCTCTTTTAATCCTATTCAGATTGGAAGAAGAAGAAGCACTACTTCTAGCTTAGGTTTCAGCAGAGTATAGACGCCATTGATTTATTTTAATTAGAATTGAGGCAGCATAGCATTACAATGGTTTGGTGTGGAGAGAAAGTGGGGTTTGGGGGTGTTTATATAGCATAGGGATCAACGAATCTGGTCAGAACGGGCGTCCAAATGCAGAAAAATGAACCAGTCCACGGATTTTGAAATACGGGGAGATCGACCCCCTTGTCGACCTATGTCGACCCAGGTCGACCCCCAGGTCGAACCCCTAGTCGACCTGGGTCCTGGATGGGAAATTTCTCGTCCAGCCCGGGTGTGTGATTTTGAATTTCGAACTGAGCTGTTTTAATTAATTTAAATTTTATGAAGCTTTTAAAGGCCATAACTTCTTCATACGGAGTCCGATTTACGTAAACTTGGACTCTTTCTCAAGCAGAATTTCGAGATGAACGCAATGGAGTAACCCGTTTCCCTTAATTATTCTTGTAAAAATTAAGTATACTTTGTTTTGTTACTTTTATGTTCACAGAAAAAACGGGGTGTTACATTATGTCTGCCCCTTTTTGTTTCCTCTTCTTTCTTCCGTTTCCCCCCACCCCAAGGTTCTCAAGAGAGAGAATTCTAAGGCTTAGTTAGGATTCTGCTATTGTCTTGCTTGGAGCTTCTAGACGTATTGCTCAACATTCTGCCTTTGCTATTATGGCTTATGGTTTGAGGATTATGCTTTCTTTGTTATTGTACTCTGATATTTAAAGCGGAAGACAAAAGTTTTAATGATGTACTGAGTTTATGTATTTTCATACATATGGTGTAACCATGCTTCTTGATTAATAAAAGTTTTTTTTTTAATTCCGCTGCTATTTTATATCCGTCTTGTAATTATTCTGTGTCTGTTTACCTATAACACTTCACGAAACATAATGCATTCCCTTAGTGAGTGACATTAACGGATTTGCGGTGTCACACATAGCCTATAAGAAATTAAAGAAAGTATTAAATAGCGCGCCAGTCCTAATTATACCCAATGGTTCAAAATTGTTTACAATATACACTGATGCGTGTAGGACCGGTTTAGGAGCGGTCCTTATGCAAGAAGGAAGAGCAGTTGCTTACGCTAGCAGAAGACTCAAGGATCCTGAGAATAGATACCCAGTTTATGACCTTGAGTTAGTCGTAGTAGTATTTACCCTTAAAATGTGGAGGCATTATCTTTTTGGGGAGAAATTTGAACTTTTTACCAACAATAAGCCCCTAAAGTATTTATTTTCTCAATGTGACATAAACTTGAGACAACAACGGTGGATGGAATATATTTCCTCATTTGATTTCATGATGCAGTATACCCCAAGAATAAGGAATTTGTTGTGGCAGATGTGTTAAGTAGGAAACACACAACTCTAAATGCGATCTCAGAATGGAAGCAATTAGAGTTTCTCTCTAATTTTAATTTGCAACCCTCGCCAACCAAATCTAGTGGTTTTCCTGGATCTATGATTATTAGACCTATTCTAAAAGAGAGGATTCGAAGTGCGCAAGACCTTGGTGAAGAATTAAGAAGCATACAGTAGAATGTGAGAAAGAAGCATACCTTTACCCCTTCGACTAGATATTCGATTGGCGACGATGGAAGTATACTCTGGGATGTATGACATTAAGTCCCTAAAGATGAAGGCTTGAGGAAAGAAATTCTAAAGGAGTGCTATAGGTTGAAAATGACCATACACCCTAATGGGGATAAATTACATAGAGATATGAAGAGGAATCTCCATTGGGAAGGAATAAAGAGAGACGTAGCCAAGTTCATGGTTAAATATTTGACATGCCAAAAATAGAAAGTGGAGCAAGGAATGCCCGGAGGATTGTTACTACCTTTAGAGATCCCCATGGGGAATTGGGAACATATTTTTGTGCACTATGTAGATGGACTTCCTAAAATCCAAAGGGGTAATGAGACCATTTGCGTTGTGGTAGATCGTTTAACTAAAAGCCCCCATTTTATACCAATCAAGAAGACAAGGACTACAACCTCATTAGCCCAACTGTTTATTAAAGAAATAGTTATATTACATGGTATTCCATCTTGTATAGTGAGCGATAAAGACCCCTTGTTCACAATCGAATTTTGGAGAAGCCTACAAGCAGCATTGGGAACGACCCTCAACCTAAGCACAACCTATCATCCTAAGACTGACGGCCAGACGAAAAGAGTGAATTGGATTTTGGAAGACTTGCACAGAGCTTGCATTGCCGACTTTGGAGGAGTTTTAGAGCAACACTTACCACTCGTAAAGTTCACCTATGACAATAGTTTCCAACGACGATTGGTATAGCCCCTTTTTAAGTGCTTTACGGGAGGCCATGCAAATCGCCAACTTGTTGGTGGGAAACTACCGACATGGTTCTACTCAGACCAGATTTCGTCCATGATTCCACGGAGAAGATATCCTTGATTAGGCAGAGGATGAATGTAACACCCCGTAATTCTGTAACACTAAGATTTACAAATAAAGGCAGAATTAAAAGTTAAATTAAAAATCAAGGGAAACGGGCTGCGCCGTTGCGTTCTTCTCGGAAAAATACGCGAAATAGAGTCCGAGTTTTCGAAAATCGAAGTCCGTATGACCAAGATATGGACGAACCAAGTTAGGAAGAAAAACCGGAAACAGACCAGAATGCACTGGCGCACTTGTGAAGTGCGCTAGTACAAAAATGCAATGGCGCACCTGCCAAGTGCGCCCATACTAATCCAGCACCGAATTCTGGAGTGTTTTGTGCTGACGTGTCTCCTTTTGAGTGGTTGGATGATGTGTATTCGACCTGTGCGATTCTGATGGCTTCTATGATGAACTAAGGGCCCTAAAACACTCTCTACACCTATAAAAAATGCCCAGACCTAAGGGTTCCTCCACACAAATTCTCTAAGGCATCTACATACTGCTTCTCTCTACTCTAGCCTCCACCATTAAAATAAATCTAATTCTCCACTAAAACAAGTTATAGTTCTTCTTCTAATTGGAGATTCAAATCAAGATTAAAGCTTCAAGAAGGGAATCAAAAGTTGATTCAATGATTTCAAGCAATGTCGCACGAATCATAGCAACGCCATCTTTCTTTTCTAATCTAAATCTCTGTAAGTCGGTTGTTTCTAGATTTGAACGTTGTTGCTTTATTTTGTGACATGAAATTAAAGAAATAAAAGAATATGCCAAATCTCTCTCTCTCTCTCTCTCTCTCTCTATTCGAATCTGTGTTTATACTCTTGGACTAAATTAAGAACTGTTATGATTCAAGGACAAATAAGACTTTGCCTAAGATCATTGCCTATGACTATGGATTCTGAGATCATGTGCCTTTGGACTATGAACATTAGCCTTTGATTTTGGGACATAAAACATTGCCTATGACGGTGACTTATGACTGTGGGAATTATTTTCCCTTTTGACTATGAATATTGCCTATGACTATGGACATTTGCCTATGACTATGAACACAAGCCTTTGATTTGGACATAAAGTATTACCTATGACATAACAACGGTGATTTAAACACCTATGATTCATGACTAGGAAAATTGTTGCTTAGGTTTTGTGACTATGAAATTGGGTCTAAAACCCGATTTATCTATTCTATCTGTTCTTGATTTTCTTTGGTTTTAGACTGTGGGAATTTATCTATTAAGTTAGGTCTACCCATGTTCTCGAACCTATTCTGTCTATTCTTGGTTTTAGACCATGGGAATTTACATATTAAGTTAGGTCTACCCATATTCTTGAACCTGCGTCGTTATCCAAATCTTTTTATGCCAATTATTATGTCCACCCTTTTTCATAGCATCTTTGGTTCATTCCCTATTTTCTACGAATCTAGATTTATTTACAATCTAGGTTGAATCACGATTATACGAACGGTGGGAATGCGATTTGGGAAAAACACAAAAAATAAACATAAATATAGTTGTAAGCTTGAAATTAGCATAGTTTGGAAACGAACATGATTCTGATTTATACAATTTTAGAACATGTGTTAAGACATGTGAATTGGGTAGATTTGACATGGATTATAGGTTATGAAATTTAGATCTAGTATTGTCCTGTAAGCTGAAAAACTAGAATAATAAATCTAGTTTGTATGTAGACTGTAAACTAGAAGAATAAATCTAGTTTTTGGGCATAAACGGTAAACTAGAATAAGATTATAAACTAGAAAATAAAATGTAGTTTAGCATAAACTGAAAATAAAGATGATAGATCTAAATTTCTATGAACTGTAGGTTAGGCAAATCAAGATTTGGGCCTAGAATATAAGTCTGTTAGCGACAAATGTATATAGGCCAAATTTGTTTAAAAAACGGGAAATGGGATGTAAGATAAATTGTTAACAATTTATAAACAAAAGAAAGATATTTTGATAACACCCCTTTTTATAACTCGTACCAGAAAGTTCTAGGGTGATAGAGAGGATAGTGTCTAGGCTTGGGTTTGGAAAATACAAGTTTCCTGCCCTCCCTGGCTATCCCTAACTGATCCGACGAACGGGATGGTTGCTTTCAAAACCAGGTTTGGAAATTAATCAGAAAACCCTTTGAACTTAGAAAATATGAATATGCCTAACCCGAGGTTAGACTGAGTTGCGGTGTAAACCTGCCCGGAACCAACCGGCACATCCAGTAACCGCAGCAATATCTGTCTAATGTGAGAGGTTGCGGCTTTAATTTATTAATTAAATCTAGAACAAGAAGGGGAGGGTTAAGTCCATAGGAACACTTAACCAACACAGTTAAAGCTAGAATGGGAAGGTTAAGTCCATAGGAGCACTTAACCAACTTAACACTGTTAAGCTAGAATGGTAGGGTTAAGTCCATAGAAACACTTAACCAACTTAACACAGTTAAAGCTTGAATAGGAGGGTTAAGTCCATGGGAATACTTAGCCAAATTAACATGTTGACTAGACTAGATGGTGGGGTTAAGTAAAGTTAATACACTTAGCCAATTTAACATGTTAATCAGACTAGAGGTTGGGGTTAAGTAATACACTTAGCCAATTTAATATGTTAGCTGGGTTGGACCGTAGGGTTAAGTAAACTTGAACACTTAACCATCAGAATATGATAAATGAATAGGGTTATGTCTAAGACACGAAGAGATGATACTTAACCATTAATAACAGGTTTAGTTAAAACCGGTGGGAAAGGTTAAGTTAAAAAGGGAACACTTAACCAATACAGGATGAACGGGTAGGGTTAAGAAATACTTAACCAATATGACTTGGTTTGTGGTGGGGTTAAGTCAACATGAATACTAACAACACTTAACCAGATTAACAGGATAAGGGAAGAGGGTTAAGTTAGCTTGAATCGACTAAAGACACTTAACCAATCCAACTTAACGGGAAAGAGAACTAAGTAGTAAAACCTAGTTAAGAAGACAATGATCCTGGAAACTAAGTGGTAAAACTTAGTTAGTAGAACTAAGTAGTAATTCTTAGTATAACACGAAGGAGCGGACGCCCATCTGATTTTAAAGAAGACTCCAACGAATTGGGATACGAAGCCCGAGGCTTCGAGGGGACATGAGGGTACTCTTGGTATCCCTCTTTGAGGCTGCAGATGATCCGCCTGGGCTCACAGAGGTTAAGGTCTGCGGTAGAAGAGCCAAGGGTATGCCTTGGTTGCAATATATGGCAACCAAAAGACTAGGATGGACCAGCGTGATTCGGCGAGAAGACGGAAGCCTTGTGATAGCAACTCGTCGTCTACCTACCATCTTCAGTCAAGCGAGACACGTGAAGCGGGAAGGCTGGAGGACTCATACGGACCACATACTTGCTATCTAGTTGTGGTTGCGGGGTGTTGTTGGTCATAGAATTAGTGGGGCAGATAGGGGCCTTCGTATAGTTCTCATTTTACAAGGGTGGCCTTCCATTAGTTGAGGGAGGGGTCGAGTGGGACCATAGCCACTGGAAAAATAGACCTTAACATCTGCATCGGCAGATATTGAAAGCTCCCGACCGAGTTCCGTATTTCTAGAGTAGCCCTGACACGGGACTCGGGTAGCACATTGCAGGACATGTGCATCTAGACAAGCGATAACGATTCGCGATACATGCGTGGGGAAAGTCTAGGAACATGTACCACTCTAGGTAGTGTATCCTAGACTAAAGGGCGTCGTTCGACAGGTAGCATAATTCCTAGTTGAACTAGGTGGCATAAATCCTGAATCCGAGAAGCATTCAGCAGATAGCGTAAACTTTAGAGGAATCTAGAAAGTACTTGGTAGGAAACCCTAGATTAAATCTAGGTAACAAATAAATAAATGGATGCCTGAAGGCGATGGAAAATACAGGGACTGGGATCACGTTATCGTTACTAGTTGGGACACTAGTTAGGCGGTGCAGAGATATAGAAACCAGTATAACAAGGAAATAGCGAAGCGGCGAAAGTATTAGAGCATATCCAGTTTGTCTTAGTTTAGCATATCTTGTGTTAATCTTATCTAATCTTGCCAACCCTATCATCATGGTGTAATCTTATATTCAGTTAATTCATGTCGTTTTGTTTTTCCCTTGTTCACATGCTAGAAGTTACTGAACTTACTCAGGCTTTATGTCTGACTCTGTATTTCTTTCGTCTCCTTTTCTTCCATCCCCCCCTCCCCCCTCCAGGTAGTAGAGGAGGGAATAGTATAGCTCAGGTTAAGTTGGAATGTCACTCTTTCCCAGCTTGAAGATTTGTCGAAGTTTGCTTGGATTCTCTTTTCGGATGCTATGGCTCGCTCTTGCTAAAATTGGGGAATATAAATATTGTTTTATGCTTCTTTATTTTGTAAGACAGATGATACTCTGATATTGTAAAGAAATCTTTGTACAAACTATTTTATCAATAAAGCAAAGTTTTATTTTCCGCTGTTTAATTTATGTCTGTCTTGTAATTTATCTGCATCTTTTACCCTAAATACTCCATAGAACTTAGTGCATTCCCTTTGTGAGTGACACTAACGGACGTGGGGTGTTACACGTGGTATTAGAGCTGAAGATTACCAGATCAGATAAAGGATTTGAAAAATTATTTTCAAAATGGTTTTTAAAGAAGCATTTTCAAAAGAAAAGAGTTGTTTAAAAGCATATTCCCCAAAAGCCATACGCACTATCTTCTCTTCCTCTGTTTAAATTCTTGTCTCCTTCTTTCTTGAGTCTCTGGGGCTCCGTGCTTTCTGGGAGGTAACCTCATCGAATGGCAAAGTAATGCCCGGCTTCCATCCATAGCCGTAGTTGTTTCATCTACGAGCAATTTTCTTTCGAAGTTTATAGGGTTTTCCGGACGATGGAGGCAATTTTCAAGAGATTTGTCAACATTACTACACACGGAAGGGGATGAGGAGTTTGGTTAGGGAGCACAACCCTAGGATGAAGAATTCATGGATGCAGATTTAGCTCACAAAGGAGGAAGGAATTATAAAACCTAAGACAAGAGGAAGTATCTTTATTAGGGTATGATAGGGCATATACTTAAGGACAAGGGAAAGAACGAGAACAAGATTTTCAGAAGGACAATTACATGCTTTCGCCACCAAGCGTACCTAGGAGAAAGGTAGTCTGGTTGGAAGAGTCTAGTTTTCCGTTCGTACTATTTCCTTAGATTCCAGCGCTTCTCAATTGTTCATACCCACTTCCATAGCTGAGTCTCTGCACCATAGTACTTGTATAGTAAAAAGATCCCAATCAGTCTCAAACCCAGCGGGTGGTTCAACCCGTTTATTTTTGGTTAGTAGGGGTTTGAATAGCTATCGAGTTTGCTTATATCATATCACGTCGATCATCTAAAATCGGAGGAGATATTCCCTGGATACTTATCTGATATTGGTTTAGGCCTTTGGGGCTTGTACTTGAGGAATGTCGAGTTCGACTAGGATGGTTTGCGTGAGAGATGAATAGTTGTGACAGGCGCTCTAAAAAGCGCGTAGTGATCTTTCAACCCTTATAGTTATGGCATGGTGGATAAGGGAGAGACCTCTAATCATACACTTAGTACCATGATTGACATCTGTTTATTTTGGAAATGGAGGTTAGGAACTTCAGAATCGTGAAGATAAATTGGTTAAGATACAATGGAGTAAGGCTCAAGAAGACTAGACAATAACATCATACCCTTTTCTTAAGGGTACATCCTTGATTCCTTTTTGTATGAGCTTTACGCATAATTGTTTCTCTCTTTCCAAAATATATATCCTCTAGGTCGTATCTGTGATCCTTAGGTAGAAGCCAATGGATGTAAACATGTATTTGAAACAAGTTATGGTTGAATGGTTGCAAGTGGTTGTAAATGGTTGCTCGTGGATGCATATGCATACGTATTAGGCACTAGATCAAGTTCGGACGCTCTCATATTGCATTTACATATATGCATTTGTTTATAAGTTAAACTTGATATGATATCATATGGACGTTGCATATGGATGAATGGCTGTGCACGCATGTAGTATTTACATGACTAGGGATGTTTGCATGCATGATTGGACGCATAGGACTAACATGATTTGCATTAAGGAGGTCAACTGAATCAGTAGACCGCCTGATTTTGCATTTGATATGGACATATACACACACTATGCATAGGAACATGAAAGCATTAGAAATCTTTTAAGAACAATGAATGCCTGTGATTGAATGGTTGAGTAGATGGGTGATTGGATGGTAGGACACATTCTTCCTAACTTGAAGATTTCGGGGATGAAATCCTTTTAAGTGGGGTAGAATGTAACACCCCGTAATTCTGGAACACTAAGATTTACAAATAAAGGCAGAATTAAAAGTTAAAATAAAAATCAAGAGAAACGGGCTGCGCCGTTGCGTTCTTCTCGGAAAAATACGCGAAATAGAGTCCGAGTTTTCGAAAATCGGAGTCCGTATGACCAAGATATGGACGAACGAAGTTAGGAAGAAAAACCGGAAACAGACCAGAATGCACTGGCGCACTTGTGAAGTGTGCTAGTACAAAAATGCAATGGCGCAACTGCCAAGTGCGCCCATACTAATCGAGCGCCGAATTCTGGAGTGTTCTGTGCTGACGTGTCTCCTGTTGAGTGGTTGGATGATGTGTATTCGACCTGTGCGATTCTGATGGCTTCTATGATGAACTAAGGGCCCTAAAACACTCTCTACACCTATAAAAAATGCCCAGACCTAAGGGTTCCTCCACACAAATTCTCTAAGGCATCTACATACTGCTTCTCTCTACTCTAGCCTCCACCATTAAAATAAATCTAATTCTCCACTAAAACAAGTTATAGTTCTTCTTCTAATTGGAGATTCAAATCAAGATTAAAGCTTCAAGAAGGGAATCAAAAGTTGATTCAATGATTTCAAGCAATGTCGCACGAATCATAGCAATGCCATCTTTCTTTTCTAATCTAAATCTCTGTAAGTCAGTTGTTTCTAGATTTGAACGTTTTTGCTTTATTTTGTGACATGAAATTAAAGAAATAAAAGAATATGCCAAATCTCTCTCTCTCTCTATTCGAATCTGTGTTTATACTCTTGGACTAAATTAAGAACTGTTATGATTCAAGGACAAATAAGACTTTGCCTAAGACCATTGCCTATGACTATGGATTCTGAGATCATGTGCCTTTGGACTATGAACATTAACCTTTGATTTTGGGACATAAAACATTGCCTATGACAGTGACTTATGACTGTGGGAATTATTTTCCCTTTTGACTATGAATATTGCCTATGACTATGGACAGTTGCCTATGACTATGAACACAAGCCTTTGATTTGGACATAAAGTATTACCTATGACATAACAACGGTGATTTAAACACCTATGATTCATGACTAGGAAAATTGTTGCTTAGGTTTTGTGACTATGAAATTGGGTCCAAAACCCGATTTATCTATTCTGTCTGTTCTTGATTTTCTTTGGTTTTAGACTGTGCGAATTTACCTATTAAGTTAGGTCTACCCATGTTCTCGAACCTATTCTCTCTATTCTTGGTTTTAGACCATGGGAATTTACTTATTAAGTTAGGTCTACCCATATTCTTGAACCTGCGTCGTTATCCAAATCTTTTTATGCCAATTATTATGTCCACCCTTTTTCATAGCATCTTTGGTTCATTCCCTATTTTCTACGAATCTAGATTTATTTACAATCTAGGTTGAATCACGATTATACGAACGGTGGGAATGCGATTTGGGAAAAACACAAAAAATAAACATAAATATAGTTGTAAGCTTGAAATTGGCATAGTTTGGAAACGAACATGATTCTGATTTATACAATTTTAGAACATGTGTTAAGACATGTGAATTGGGTAGATTTGACATGGATTATAGGTTATGAAATTTAGATCTAGTATTGTCCTGTAAGCTGAAAAACTAGAATAATAAATCTAGTTTGTATGTAGACTGTAAACTAGAAGAATAAATCTAGTTTTTGGGCATAAACGGTAAACTAGAATAAGATTATAAACTAGAAAATAAAATGTAGTTTAGCATAAACTGAAAATAAAGATGATAGATCTAAATTGCTATGAACTGTAGGTTAGGCAAATCAAGATTTGGGCCTAGAATATAAGTCTGTTAGCGACAAATGTATATAGGCCAAATTTGTTTAAAAAACGGGAAATGGGATGTAAGATAAATTGTTAACAATTTATAAACAAAAGAAAGATATTTTGATAACACCCCTTTTTATAACTCGTACCAGAAAGTTCTACGGTGACAGAGAGGATAGTGTATAGGCTTGGGTTTGGAAAATATAAGTTTCCTGCCCTCCCTGGCTATCCCTAACTGATCCGACGAACGGGATGGTTGATTTCAAAACCAGGTTTGGAAATTAATCAGAAAACCCTTTGAACTTAGAAAACATGAATATGCCTAACCCGAAGATAGACTGAGTTGCGGTGTAAACCTGCCCGGAACCGACCGGCACATCCAGTAACCGCAACAATATCTGTCTAATGTGAGAGGTTGTGGCTTTAATTTATTAATTAAAGCTAGAACAAGAAGGGGTGGGTTAAGTCCATAGGAACACTTAACCAACACAGTTAAAGCTAGAATGGGAAGGTTAAGTCCACTGGAGCACTTAACCAACTTAACACTGTTAAGCTAGAATGGTAGGGTTAAGTCTATAGAAACACTTAACCAACTTAACACAGTTAAAGCAAGAATGGGAGGGTTAAGTCCATGGGAATACTTAGCCAAATTAACATGTTGACTAGACTAGAAGGTGGGGTTAAGTAAAGTTAATACACTTAGCCAATTTAACATGTTAATTAGAATAGAGGTTGGGGTTAAGTAATACACTTAGCCAATTTAATATGTTAGCTGGGTTGGACCGTAGGGTTAAGTAGACTTGAACACTTAGCCATCAGAATATGATAAATGAATAGGGTTAAGTCTAAGACACGAAGAGATGATACTTAACCATTAATAACAGGTTTAGTTAAAACCGGTGGGAAAGGTTAAGTTAAAAAGGGAACACTTAACCAATACAGGATGAATGGGTAGGGTTAAGAAATACTTAACCAATATGACTTGGTTTGTGGTGGGGTTAAGTCAACATGAATACTGACAACACTTAACCAGTTTAACAGGATAAGGGAAGAGGGTTAAGTTAGCTTGAATCGACTAAAGACACTTAACCAATCCAACTTAATGGGTAAGAGAACTAAGTAGTAAAACCTAGTTAAGAAGACAATGATCTTGGAACTAAGTGGTAAAACTTAGTTAGTAGAACTAAGTAGTAATTCTTAGTATAACACGAAGGAGCGGACACCCATCTGATTTTAAAGAAGACTCCAACGAATTGGGATACGAAGCCCGAGGCTTCGAGGGGACATGAGGGTACTCTTGGTATCCCTCTGTGAGGCTGCAGATGATCCGCCTGGGCGCACAGAGGTTAAGGTCTGCGGTAGAAGAGCCAAGGGTATGCCTTGGTTGCAATATATGGCAACCAAAAGACTAGGATGGACCAGCGTGATTCGGCGAGAAGACGGAAGCCCTGTGATAGCAACTCATCGTCTACCTACCATCTTCAGTCAAGCGAGACACGTGAAGCGGGAAGGCTGGAGGACTCATACGGACCACATACTTGATATCTAGTTGTGGTTGCGGGGTGTTGTTGGCCATAGAATTAGTGGGGCAGATATGGGCCTTCGTACAGTTCTCATTTTACAAGGGTGGCCTTCCATTAGTTGAGGGAGGGGTCGAGTGGGACCATAGCCACTGGAAAAACAGACCTTAACATCTGCATCGACAGATATTGAAAGCTCCCGACCGAGTTCCGTATTTCTAGAGTAGCCCTGACACGGGACTCGGGTAGCACATTACAGGACATGTGCATCTAGACAAGCGATAACGATTCACGATACATGCGTGGGGAAAGTCTAGGAACATGTACCACTCTAGGTAGTGTATCCTTGACTAATGGGCATCATTCGACAGGTAGCATAATTCCTAGTTGAACTAGGTGGCATAAATCCCGAATCCGAGAAGCATTCAGCAGATATCGTAAACTTTAGAGGAATCTAGAAAGTACTTGGTAGGAAACCCTAGATTAAATTTAGGTAACAAATAAATAAATGGATGCCTGAAGGCTATGGAAAATACAGGGATTGAGATCACATTATCGTTACTAGTTGGGACACTAGTTAGGTGGTGCAGAGATATAGAAACCAGTATAACAAGGAAATAGCGAAGCGGCGAAAGTATTAGAGCATATCCAGTTTGTCTTAGTTTAGCATATCTTGTGTTAATCTTATCTAATCTTGCCAACCCTATCATCATGATGTAATCTTGTATTTAGTTAATTCATGTCATTTTGTTTTTCCCTTGTTCACATGCTAGAAGTTACTGAACTTACTCAGGCTTTATGTTTGACTCTGTTTTTCTTTCGTCTTCTTTTCTTCCGTCCCCCCCCCCCCAAGTAGTAGAGGAGGGAATAGTATAGCTCAGGTTAAGTTGGAATGTCACTCTTTCCTAGCTTGAAGATTTGTCGAAGTTTGCTTGGATTCTCTTTTCGGATGCTATGGCTGGCTCTTGCTAAAATTGGGGAATATAAATATTGTTTTATGCTTCTTTATTTTGTAAGACAGATGGTACTCTGATATTGTAAAGAAATCTTTGTACAAATTATTTTATCAATAAAGCAAAGTTTTATTTTCCGCTGTTTAATTTATGTCTGTCTTGTAATTTATCTGCATCTTTTACCTTAAATACTCCATAGAACTTAGTGCATTCCCTTTGTGAGTGATACTAACGGACGTGGGGTGTTACAATGAAGAATACCCAAGAACGTCAGAAATTATATGACGATAAACGAAGGAGGGAACTGGAGTTTAAATTTGGAGATTTTGTATTCAAAAAAGTGTACTCTCTCAAGAAGACTTTTTGGTTTGGGAAGACTGGGAAGTTGGCTCCTAGATTTATTGGACCTTTTCGCATCATCGAGAATATAGGATCTTTGGCTTATCGAGTGGATCTCCCAGAGCGTCTATTGGGAATCCATAATGTTTTTCATGTATCTCATCTATGGAAATGCCTTCATGATTCTGCTATCAGACTCGAGCTTGATGAAGTTGGGGACATTGAAAAACTCAAGTTGGAGTCTACGGTGCCCTATACCACTGGGAGGATTGTAGAGCACGAAATCAATAGACTTTGCAACAAAACTGTTCGCCTCGTCCGAGTACAATGGGGAAATGATCCTGTGGAAAGCACATGGAAGACCGAAAACAAGATGAGACAGACTCACCTAGAGCTTTTCTCGGGTAATTTTTCCTCAAAATAGCATTTATGGATGCATTGTGTTTGCTAGATTGGATGTTAGGGAATGGATGCAATACCATTGCACAACACACTCATATAGAAATATATGCATAATTAGGTTGTTTGCATACATATTGCATCACTTATTACACTTACACGTTAGGATCGATCTCACTTTAGTGAGTTTGTAGTTCATAATCACTGCGAGTCATGGATGAATTAAAAATAACATGTATGTACAACATGGATGTTTCAAGCGAGTTGTGTTTTTCGCCTTTTCAAGCAGATTTTGGGACGAAATCTATTTTTAAGGGGGGAAGAACGTAACACCCCGCAAAAGACATAAATATTAACAATAAATAAAATTAAAACAATTTAATAACAAGGCCAGTAAACATTGAAAGGCCTGAAAATTCACCATCTTCCTCCCTTCCAATCTCTCGATCTATTCCTTTATGCTTCAAACATCCAACAACAAAAATGTAAAGGTCAATGAGAGCCTGAATATGATCGGTTATGATGGATTATAGGGTTCTGGATTGCCTGGAATTAGGCTCGAATTAGCGTACAGTTGAGGGGTTGTCGATAGCGAAAGGCTCACCTGGGAGGATTGTTACTCACGACATAGGTAAAAGGAGGTTCGACGTGTGCTTTGAGGTGGTACGATCAACCTCTGGTCATCCATAGTTGTTGCTGTAGTACTAGGTTGAAGATGATGTTTGAATAGTGATGCAGCGTGAAGAAGCATGAATTATCGAGCTCATATACGAAGCCGTGAGGAAGAATTTGAGTTCTACCTGTATACTATTAATTCAAGTAATTAGATTAGTCTAATTATTTAATTAAGAAGTCAATTAGTTTTAATTAAAATTGTGAATTAAAAATCTTAATAACTTCTTATTATGTAATCAGAATTGGGCGTGACAAGCAGTGCTGAGATCGTGTTGTCAAGCACTACAATTTGGAACTGACTTGGATATAATAGGAGACTGCCGTGAATTTTTCATTAAATTAAATGACATTTTAATTCAATTGAAAACCGAACTGCTTAATGATAAATTGAATCCTATGAGTATAACTCACTCAGTTTTCCCCACTTATATTTTATGTAAGTCAGGTTCAATATTTGTGTGTTATGGATGTTTATTGTTGGATGATTACTGAATATATTTTTATATATTGACTAAACTGATTAAATTGAAGCATGGATGCTTGGACTGTTTCCAATTTGGGTGACTTACCTTGTTGGTCATGTTTGTAATAATATAAATGTGTTAAAATTAAAGAATGGATGCTTGGATTACTGTAATTGACCGGTTGTTAAAATTATTAGTTTAACTATTTATTTCCATGAACAATGATAATTATACTACCGCATTAAATGGATGATTTTATTTGAGGTGACATATTTGGATGCAGAGAAAGATGGGTTGGAGGAATCCAATAGGATTCCTCATTTATATTGATAATGTTGATCATATATTTGGGATATGTTTGACTGATTGTGAAATTGAATGAAATAAATTGCTTATTTCAAAGCTAGCTATTTTAGTAGTAATTTGGCTCCTTATCATTACTAAACTAAAAATTATTTTTGGAGATTTCTTTGAATCAAATATGAAACGTTTTCAGGTTTACATCTTTTGACTTTGAATTGCCTTTAGGCGAATCAACGAAGTTATAGCTATAAAAATTATTTTTGGAATAAGCTTTTCATTATTTTTTGACAAGTTAGAAAAACTATAAATGTTATAAATAAATTGATTAGTTTTATAAAGTATTTAGAAATATTTTATAATGCAAAATTCTTATGTTTTAATATAATTTATAAATCGTTGGTCAGAAGTCAACTTAAGGATTAATAATTGAAGATAATTATTGAATGATATTCTTTAATCAATTTAAGAGGAAAGATTAGTGTAAATTAGTTAACCATTAAACAGATGTTTTCAAATTAGATTAAGTCGACTTTTTGAGGTGAAATTTGTTATTAAGCTATCTGTTCCCAATTAACTTAATAAATATAGTTTTGACGAACAATTGTTTAACTTAATTAATTTACCTGAAAGTTGTCTAACCTTAAATAAACTGTAATTATTAGTTGGAAGTGATATTTCAAATACAAGAAAATGGTTTATTAAACCATATTCTAAATTTAATAGTAAACGAGGTTTTTTTTGTTCATTTTTAGGTCATGAACTTTTTTCTATCTTAAGATAAGAACGGTGTTGATCAAGGTCTGAGAGGTAAATAGAATACACCAACATGGATAACTTCAGTATTATTGAGAGATTATATTACTGCGTAATTGTTAAAAGTGGTTTTATAGCTAATTAATGTATTCATAAGCATTATTTACAAGTATATGAAATATATATGAATATGAAATTGGATTTAGACTTAACAAAATGAATTTGTAAGTCGAGTTTGTTTTCAAAGTTAAAGTTATAATTGGAAGTAGATATTAAAGTTGAAGTATATAGAAAAGATTGTAAATTTGGTTATTTGTATATAAAGAGATTTTCAAGTAAAAGTTTAAACATTAGCAAATTGGATATAAATGAATATGAAAGGATTTATGACATTGGAGTAAAATATATAATGTTATTTATAAATGCGAAGTTGCATTGTTTTTGGTTGATAGCCATACGTTTTATAAAAAGAGCTTACTTTCTGTAATGAACCGCAAATCCGTACTATCTGGGTTGATTACATACATCACATGTCCAAGCCAAATATCGCAGAAATATGGATCATTTTTTTAGAAGAAAAAGGTAGAAGAAGAATAGAAATAATAACACAGAAACTCACATCGCAGCAGAACAAAATATAATATATCATAACTTTTGAAATACAAAATTTTAACTGTATAACATACACTTATCAGAGTACAACACTTACAGCACAATGGAATAAAAATACTACATATCTAACACTGAAGCCTCCTACTCCAAGCTCCTTTAGATAGATCTGTAAAATCCTGAACTGCTTGACTGCCCATAGAAATTTGGACACCCAAGAGTTTAGGTGGAACAAATCAAAATAAACTCCGGATCAGTCATAGGACTGGTATGAGTGAACAATTTAAAACAGTTTGCGAAAATAAATGATATCTCATAGGATCATGCTGTATAACACGGAACGGGTTTTTCCTTATGAAAATCCAAAAACACTTGATTTAACTTTCAAAAATCCTTTTAAAAGAAACGATAATCTTTATATCAAAACTCTTTTGATATTATAATAGTTTCCAAATCAAATAAATAGAAATCTAGTGGAACACTTTCATCTCACGCTCCACGTACATAATATAGAATCCAAACTGCGTGCACGTATTGGGTAATGAATTTTCAACTATGACAAGGTATGGAACCACCTTCTGATAGTGTATCTATTGAGGAGAATACACTGGGTTCAACAAGAACATCTTGTAACCCGGCCACATATGACCGACCACTCATTTCTCTTGAGTGTATCGAATGTATATCACCAACGGTTGGGATCAGCAACCATTTTCCCGAATGGGACAACATCGAATAGAATAAGGAATTAAATGAATTTCTCTAGACATGTGATAATACACTCTAATGGGAGATACCCACATAGCCATGTTGCCTGCCCGATTTTTGTCATTTTCCCGGTTGTTGAGGCCTGAGGCTACGCTTACTTACTATTCATTGACAGCACAATCACTTTGAATGCCACATTATTAGATCCGTTAATCATTAATTGGTTTGCACAAATATAAATATGGATATTATGCTAAGAGAATAAATTCTACGCCACCATATATATTTATATAGACCAACATATGTGATCATTGGAAATACTCTGTCAGACACTCGTCCATACACGTTCGTTCTAGGACTGAACGAAACCGAAGGCACAATTTCCATTAATCCATATTAGGCAATTTCTACCTAGGATTAACAGAAAAAGCCCTTGCACTTTACTCCATCTTAGATTATCTTCATATAATCTGATTTGCAACGCTACTGCCAATACGGAGTGGTTCTCGGATAATAATCCAACCGGTTTCTCCATATCGATAAACTATATTGGCAAACACTTCGATAGTCGGTTATTTAGCCATCGAAGAAAAACAAACATTTCATTCAAAGCATAAAACAAATCACTGGGCAATTTAATTAATATTTCATTAATTAAAACCCTTCTCCATTTCCTTATCCATATTCGTTAACACAATATTTTTGATAATCATCTTGGCCTCTTACACAATTTAGAAAACATTTCCAAATATCGACTCCTTTTATTTTCTATACGTAGAAAATATCTTCTATTTATAATTGGAAAATATTCCAATTACTTATCTCTTTTCCCGACTCGTTTAGGAAATATTTATTATTATATTTCCAAAATTCCACTTTCTTGGGTTAAAACGAATGTTGTGTAAAACATCGTTACAACAACCCAAAACACTGCATTCAACTAAATCTTATTCAAACATTTATCTTTGATACCGAATCTTGTTATTTATTGGTTTAAATGAAATCAATCAAGTTGAGGTATAACTATCTCTCAGACCTTGACTAAATAACATTCTTAACTTCAAAATGAACAAGACTGCTTATCTCGAATAATCAGTACCATAAAAACCAATTATTCATTTCATTAAAAAAGCATGTACGATTCTCTAATCTATTATTACTGAATTTAATTATTGATTTCCTTTTTGTTTATAATATTATATTTTTAAGTTCATTTCCTTATCGAATTCAATATATATCGATACATTAATTTCTATTATCCAATTTTCTTAAAAATATTCTAACTCCTTAAATTTCCAGAAAATTTTGCCATAACCTCCTTTGTACGGGTCACTCGGTACAACTACAAAACGCCTCTCTGGGCCCTTTCCATTCAAAAGAAAATTAAAAAGCCAAGCGGCTTATCGATTCGGCGCATAAAATCTCATATGTAATTTAAATGTGTACCTTTTTGTTGAGCACTTATATTAAAATCTTCATACACTTCATTCCATACCTATCTAACCCATTTACATCCATTCCCAATTTATTTTAGCTCAATGTGGTCATTTTAACTCAATTCACTAATTAATCCTCTTATTAGCTTCTTTTGCTCAATTTACTTTTAGTTGGAATCAACCATGTTTAAACACATTTGTGATTGACTAATAAACAAGTCGAATTCACTTTCTATGTTCGATTCCAAATTTAGTTCAAGTTTCCATATTAAATTCTCAGTTTTAATTTTCTAACCTATTTTACTTAACGAAATCAAATTCGATTCCAACTCTGTTAACAAATTATTTTTCTAATTAGTTAACTTCGTTCCATAATATAAAATTCTGATTTTTGTTACAAAAATCAGTTTATTACTCCACTTGAGTTCATATTTGAATATAAATTCCTAAATTATCAAATGATAATTTATTCACTAAATTTATAACACCGTTTATAAATTCAATTTCCTTGTTTCATATATTCAAACAAGTTCCATTTCAAATCTACCAGAAACCCAATTCATTTTATATTCCGAATCCTGGAATAAAATTGTCGTTCCTTTTTTTCGAAATGATTTCAAAATATTTTTAAAATTCATACTTGAATTTAAAATTATAGAATATCTCCAGATAATTAATTCACTATATTTATAAACATTATTTATAAATTTACTTGTTTTTATAAATTCCAATAAGTTCCATTTAAAGCAAAAAAATTATTTTGGAATATTCTAGTTATTATAACTTATCTATATAAATATAAAATATATTTACATATTTAATTTAACTTCTATTTAATATAATCCCAATATATTTTTCTGGACATATTTTATTTTAATAAATTCAAACTAATCGAATTCAAATCATAAATCCTTACGGATTTATTTTAGTTCAATTTATATTCTGAACATCAGAATAAATTTCATCGCTTAGTTCATTAAATCAATTTCCCATTTCTATTTTTAAATTCACATTTGAATTTAAATATTTAAATTATCCAATGATAATTTTTCACCTTTCTTTATAAACATCACTTATTTTACTTGTTTATATTTTTAAACAAGTCTTGATTTCAAACTCATTTTTGAAATTTAATTTCTACTTTGGAAAAATAAATTTCCCCTTTCTAAATTTAAATTTTCCAAAATTATCTAAATGATAATTTTCCCATTTCATTTATAAACACTGCATATAAATTCACTTCAATTCCCCTGCATTATTCAATTTATAAACATCATTTAGAAATTTGAGTACTTCATTTTCCCATATTATTTAATTTATAAACATCGTTTAGAAATTTTAATACTTTTTTTGTTTATTCAAAACAAGTTAATATTTCTTAGTCCATTCGAAATTCAAATTCTATTTTTAAAAAAAAATTATTTCTCCTCTTTAAAACTCAAATATCATTTTCACGATATTTTTATAAATCAACATTTTGGCCCCCAGTGATATTTAAACAATCAAACCAACCAATTCAATCAACACGTCATATATGATTTTACACACACACACATATGAGAACAAACAATAATAAATTTTGAGGAATCCAATTGGATTCCTCCAACCTATTTTCCTGCATCCACAGACGTTAGCCAACATAAATAATAACCATCATGCTTCGAGGCAGGATATCACAGTATGAAGGTCATCCACTATCATAGCGTGGGGCGTATAGGGTCATTCGCTAATGATACTACGACATCCGCTAATGGTGCTGCGGGAAGCCAATCAACAATATATATATATATAATAACCAAAAACACAAATCCTAAACAACTAATATATATTTATAATAGTAACACAAATATTTAGCGCATCCAACAACCAAACAACAAATCTTTTTGTAACAACCCACACCTCCGTTTGCGCAAGATATTGTCCCCAACTTAGCCACCGTATAGGTGAGGAGTTTTATTCCTCAAAGGGCCTCGACATTACTAAGAGATGGGCTCTACTATATAAGTACCCACTTCACACAGGCTTCCAGGATGTGGGACTTAGGTGTGTTACATTATTTATGTAATGTAACACACCTAAGTCCCACATCCTGGAAGCGTGTGTGAAGTGGGTACTTATATAGTAGAGCCCATCTCTTACTAATGTCGAGGTCTTTTGAGGAACAAAACCCCAGACCTATACAATGGCTAAGTTGGGGACAATATCTTGTGCGAACAGAGGTCCGGGTTGTTACAGTGGTATCAGAGCCAATACCCAGCCGGAATTGTGGCTCCTGTGTGGACCACATCGCCTGGATGAGGTGTTTGTGAGCCAACGGGGACGTTGAGCTCTGTAGGAGGGGAGAATGTAACACACCAAAGTCCCACATCCTGGAAGCCTGTGTGAAGTGAGTACTTATATAGTAGAGCCCATCTCTTAATAATGCCGAGGCCTTTTGAGGAAAAAAACACCACACCTAAATGGTGGATAAGTTGGGGACAATATCTTGCATGAACGGAGGTGCTGGTTGTTACACTTTTTAACAAATAAAAATTATTCTAAATAAAAACGGAGTGAGATTTACTTACCGTGACTTTTAAATCGTCGGAATAGCAATTTATTTTTGATTATATTAAACGAAGTTTAATTTAACCGAAAATTTCCATTGAGTGCCAAATCCTTCTAGTACGTCTTTTAGGCGTATATAATGATGATGCAAGTAATCTTAACCAACCATGTTTGATTCGGACCTATAACGGATATGATATCTTATTTTCCATACACATCTGAAAATATATAATTTAACAATATAAATTAATTTAATAAGCTAACCTCTTTTTTTTATATACCTTAATCATATTTTGTTCTTGTTTCAGGAAAACCCATGTTGTATCACAGCAGCTACAACAACATAAGCTCCTCCTTTGTACCATAAACTACCCTCGAACTTCGCTATTTCCAATTATTCAATCAGCTAACCATAGTACTCCTTGGATCCAAAACTATATTGTACATCTCATTTAACCGTTGACACTTCCTTATCCTTGCGCAACTCATCCCAGATAAAATTAATGTCCAAGTTAGATACCAGGTCCGACGTTCCTACCTTAAATCATCTACGACCTATTAGCAAACTTTAGCAATTAACAACCCCCCTGGTTTTCCTAACTTATGGTCACCTTCTGGTTCGTTTAAATCAATCTCAGGCTTAGGATGCTACTGGCGCTGCAGTGAGGCGATATGTTTACGTATGGTGGACTGATTCTTGGAGCAGCGGGTTGCGTGTATTTTTCCCTCAAAGCCATTTCGTTAAAACTAGAAGCAGAGTGTGAGTTACAAGGGAGGAGTTCAATTGTCGAACGATGGTTAGGTTGTGAAGGCACGATGAGGTGGATGCGATCGATAAGAGGCCTTCAACTCGAGTTGGGAATCGCGATACTTTTAGAAATGAGATCTGGTTTATTTACTGGAAGAAGAAGGTTAAGGAGAAAGGTTCTACTTTGGAGGTAGGAAGGCACCAACGTTGTCCATTTTTTTCCATTTGGATTTTTGAGGAACTTTGATTTATTTACAGAGAACAAAATAAAATGAATTAAAGAAATAAGGAAGCCTCTGGTTGTTTTAAATAGGAAGAAGACTTAGCGATGAAGGACAAAGACCTGTACGTGAGGTGAAAGAAGTGTCGTAGTGTACTATTTTTGCTTAGGAGGGAAGGAATAAATTTTATAATAATTTTATTACTATATTTTATTTTAGTTTGATTACAAACATTATACTTTAATTTAAATTATCACTTTGATTTCAAACTCATTTGAGCCCAACAATAGGCCTTCCTAGGGTTAAACCACTATTCTAAACACACTGGGATTGGTTTCGAAGTCTAGTTCGATCATATGGGAAAAATATTAATTTTATATCGATATAAATTAAATTCAAAACAATTTATTACTCGATATTATTATTATTATTATTATTATTATTATTATCGATTCTATTTAAATTGAATTTCTATAAATTATCTGAATTGTTTTCAAATTAGTTTTAAATTTCAAATTTAATTATTTTAGGTTCTTGTATTATGTTAATCATTTATATTTGAAATAAATCGTATTTCAATTATTTAATCGATAACTGAATATAAAAATTCATTAACATTATGAACCCAATGTTTAAACGATATTAAATATTTAAGATAAATTGTTCGAAAAATCAGGGTTGTTACATTCTTCCCACTTAAAATAATTTCGTCCTCGAAATTACTAAGGTATCAAAAATGCTTCAAACCCATTAGCTTTTCCAAAAGCTCACTTATGATGAAATTCAACTCTTCATATTTCAACAGATTCAGTCTGACTAAAACTTTTGGTTCTCGTTCATATTACACCTAATATATATTCATTTAATCTGATTGATTTACAAACCACACATTCACATCCAATTCATATTCCATTCATATGCATTCAAACTCATTCAAATTGATTCTAGTCAATTTATTTACTTCGATTCATTTAACTAGCTTAAGTTAGATTTCAATTCCAGAATCCAAATCCCAAGGTTTTCATTTCAAATCCTTCTGAAATCACCTAAATACACACACACACACACACACACATATATATATATATTTCCATTTCAAATTGAAAACATTAGAATTTTCAAACTAACTTGTTTTCTTTCAGAAAATTTTCTAACAAAATTTTTCTAAGGTAGCAATTCATCACTTAGAAACTCAAAAATAAACACTGATAGAATCAGAATTATTTCCCAGCTACTGAGGTGAATTCAGTGCTTTATCATTTTCAAAATTCATCCAAAATGGGTTTTATTTAAAAATCATTCCAAAACAAAGTTATATTATTTTAATATATTTTAGAAAATATTTTTCCAAACACCCAGGATTTGATTCAAATTTTGATTTGAATTTAACTTTAATTCATCTCATTTGTATATTTCATTTATATACAAATTCAATTTGGTTATAAATAACCATATCGATTTTATAATCTTATTTGATTATAATATTAACATCCAATATATCCATATATTATAATAATTTCAAAAAATTATTCTTTTTCTATCAAAAATAGAATTTTTTGGGTAAAATTATTTCATTTACCCACTTTAAAATAGTATTGTGTCAATATTTTCAGTTCAAGTGTTTATAAATTCCTATCGACTTCGTGGCATCCCATGATTCGATCAGAATTCATAAAACACTAAACATACTAGCCAACACAATATAAAACAATTGTTTTAATCAATTAACCAATACGCGCTCTCATATATATACACTTAACTCATTCTAGGGTACTACTGACTCTATCTCTAATGAGTAAATCCCACCAAAATCTAGGTATTCACTCAACCTAAGCTCTGATACCACTGTAACAAACCGCAAATCTGTACTATCTGAGTTGACTACATATATTACATGTCCAACCCAAATATCATAGAAATACGAATCATTTTTTTAGAAGAAAAAGGTAGAAGAAGAACAGAAATAACAACACAGAATCTCACATCGCAGCAGAACAAAATATAATATATCATAATTTTTGAAATACAAAAGTTTAACTGTATAACATACACTTATCAGAGTACAACACTTACAACACAACGGAATAAAAATACTATATGTCTAACACTGAAGCCTCCTGCTTCAACTCCTTTAGATAGATCTGTAAAATCCTGAACTACTTGACTGCCTATACAAATTTGGGCACCCAAGAGTTTAAGTGGAACAAAACAAAATAAACTTCGGGTCAGTCATGGGACTGGTATGAGTAAACAATTTAAAACAGTTTGCGAAAATAAATGATATCTCATAAGACCACGCCGTATAACACGGAACAGGTTTTCCCTTATGAGAATCCAAAAACACTTGATTTAAATTTCAAAAATCCTTTTGAAAGAAACAATAATTTTTATATCAAAACTCTTTTGATATTATGATTGGGTCTAAATAAAATAAATAGAAATCTAGTGCAATGCTTTCATCTCATGCTCCACAAAATAATATACAATCAAAACCGCGTGCACTTATTTGGTAATGAATTTCCAACTATGATAGGGTATAGAACCACATTACGATAGTGTATCTCTAGTGGAGAATACACTTGGTTTAACAAGAACATCTTATAACCCGACCACACATGACCGATCACTCATTTCGCTTAAGTGTATCGAATGTATATCACCAACAGTTGTGATCAGCAACCATTTTCCTGAATGGGATAGCATCGAATAGAATAAGGAATTAAATGAATTTCTCTAGATAGGTGATAATACACCATAATGGGAGCTACCCACATAGCCATGCTGCTTACCCGATTTTTGTCATTTCCCAGTTGTTGAGGCCTGAGGCTACGCTTACTTACTATACATTGATAGCACAATCACTTTGAATGCCACATTGTCAGGTCCATTAATTATTAATTGGTTTGCACAAAAATAAATCTGGATATTAAGCTAAGAGAATAAATTCTCCCTACCATATATATTTATACAGACCAACATATGCGATCATTGGAAATACTCTATCACACACTCATCCATACAAGTTTGTTCTGGGACTGAATGAAACCGAAGGTACAATTTGCATAAATCCATCTTATGCATTTTCTACCTAGGATTAACAGAAAAAGCCCTTGCACTTTACTCCGTCTTCGATTATCTTCATATAATCTGATTCGCAATGCTACTGCCAATACGGAGTGGTTCTCAGATAATAATCCAACTGCTCTCTCCATACTGACAACGGTATTGGCAAACACTTCGATAGCCGGTTACTTAACTATCGGAGAAAAGCAAACATTTCATTCAAAGAATCAAATAAATCACTGGGCCTTTTAATTAATATTTCATTAATTAAAACCCTTCTTCATTTCCTTATCCATATTCATTAACACGATATTTTTGATAATCATCTTAGCCTCTTACACTATTTGGAAAACATTTCCAAATATCGACTCCTTTAATTTCTATACGTTGAAAATATCTTCTATTATAATTGGAAAACATTCCAATTACTTATCTCTTTTCCCGACTCGTTTAGGAAATATTTATTATTATATTTCCAAAATTCCACTTTCTTGGGTTAAAAAGAATGTTGTGTAAAACATCGTTACAACAACCCAAAACACTGCATTCAATTAAATCTTATTCAAACATTTATCTTTGATACCGAATCCTGTTATTTATCGGTTTAAAATGAAATCAATCAAGTTGGCGTATAACTACCTCTTAGACCTTGACTGAATAACATTCTTAACTTCAAAACGGACAAGACTGCTTATCTCAAATAATCTATACCATAAAAACCAATTATTAATTTTATTTAAAATGTATATACGATTCTCTAATCTATTATTACCAGATTTAATTATCGATTTCCTTTTTGTATATAATATTATATTTTTAAGAACGTTTCCTTATGGAATTATATATATATATTGATATATTGATTTCTAGTTATCTAATTTTCTTAAAAATATTCTAACTCCTTAAACTTCCGGAAAATTTCGCCATAACCTCCTTTGTACGGGTCACTCGGTACAACTACAAAACGCCTCTATGGGCCCTTTCCATTCCAAAGATAATTAAAAAGCCAAGTGGCTTGCCGATTCGGTGTATAAAATCTCATATGGAATTTAAACGTGTACCTTTTTGTCGAGCACTTATATTAAAATCTTCATACACTTCATTCCATACCTGCCTAACCCATTTTCGTCCATTCCCAATTTATTTTAACTCAATCTGGTCATTTTAACTCAATTCGCTAATTAATCCTCTTATTAGCTTCTTTTGCTCAATTTACTTTTATTTGGAATCAACCGTGTTTAAACACATTTGTTATTGACTGATAAACAGTCGAATTCACTTTCCATATTCGATTCCAAATTTAGTTCAAGTTCCATATTAAATTCTCAGTTTATAATTTGCCAACCCACTTTACCTAACCAAATTATCGATTCCAACATCTTAACTAATTATTTTTCTAATTAGTTAACTTCATTCCATAATTTAAAATTCTGATTTTTGTTTCGTAAATCAATTTATTACTCCACTTGAGTTCATTTTTGAATTTAAATTCTAAATTATCAAATGATAATTTATTCACTAAATTTATAACACGGTTTATAAATTTAACTTCCTCGTTTCATATATTCAAACAAGTTCCATTTCAAATCTACCAGAAACCCAATTCATTTTATATTCCGAATCCTAGAATAAAATTATCGTTCCTTTTTTTTGAAATGATTTCAAATTATATTTTAAATTCATACTTGAATTTAAAATTACAGAATATCTCCATTTAATTAATTCACTATATTTATAAACATTTTTATAAATTTACCTGTTTTATAAATCCAACAAGTTCAATTTAAAACAAAAATCTTATTTTGGAATATTTTAGTTATTATAACTTATCTATATAAATATAAAATCTATTTCCGTATTTAATTTAACTTCTATTTAATGTAATACTAATATTTTTTCTAGACATATTTTATTTAAGTAAATTCGAACTAATCAAATTCAAATCATAAATTCTTATGGATTTATTTTTGTTCAATTTATATTCTGAACATTAGAATAAATTTCATTATTTATTTCTTTAAAACAATTTCCCTTTTCTATTTTTAAATTCACATTTGAATTTAAATTTTTAAATTATATAATGATATTTTTCTCCTTTCTTTATAAGCATCATTTGTTTTACTTATTTATATTTTTAAACAAGTCTTGATTTCAAACTCATTTTTGAAGTTTAATTTCTACTTTGGAAAAATAATTTTCCCCTTTCCAAATTCACATCTGAATTTACATTTTCGCAAATTATCTAAGTGATAATTTTCCCATTTCATTTATAAACAATGTTTATAAAATCACTTCAATTCCCCTGCATTATTCAATTTATAAACATCGTTTATAAATTTTAGTACTTCAATTTCCCGTATTATTTAATTTATAAACAAATTTATAAATTTCAATACTTGTTTTGTTTATTCAAAACAAGTTAATATTACTCAGTCCATTCGTAATTCCAATTCTATTTAAAAAAAATAGATTTCTCCTTTTTAAAACTAAAATATCGTTTTCATGATATTTTTATAAATCAACATTTTGCCCACCTAGTGATATTTAAACAATCAAACCAACTAATTCAATCAGCACGTTATATGTGATAATATATATGAGTCCAAACAATAATAAATTTTAAGGAATCCAGTTGGCTTCCTCCAACCTATTTTCCTGCATCCACAGACGTTAGCCAAGATAAATAATACCCATCCTGCTTCAAGGCAGGATATCGCGGTACAAAGGTCATCCACTATGATAGCGTGGGGCATATAGTGTCATCCGCAAATGATACTTCGGGCATCCGCTAATGGTACTGTGGGAATCCAACCACCAATATATATATAATAACCACAAACATAAATCCTAAATAACTAATATATATTTATAATAGTCACACAAATATTTAGCGCATCCAACAAACAAACAACAAATCTTTTTAACAAACAAAAATTAATCTAAATGAAAACGAAGTGAGATTTACTCACCGCGATTTTTAAATCGTCAGAATCGCAATTTATTTTCGATTAAATAAAATGAAGTTTAATTTAACCGAAAATTTCCATTGAGTGCCAAATCCTTCTAGTACATCTTTTAGGCGTATATAATGATGACGCAAGTAAACACCAACCACCATGTTTGATTCGGACCTATTACGGTTATTATATCTTATTTTCCATACACATTTGTAAATATATAATTTAACAATAAAAATTAATTTAATAAGCTAAACCCTCTTTTTTTAAATACCTTAATCATATTTTATTCTCGTTTCAGGAAACCCCATGTTGTATCACAGCAACTACAACAACATAAGCTCCTCTTTTGTGCCATAAACTACCCTCGAACTTCGCTATTTCCAATTATTCAATCAGCTAACCACAATACTCCTTGGATCCAAAATTATATTGTACATCTCATTCAACCGGTGACACTTCCTTATCCTTGCATAACTCATCCCAGACAAAATAAATGTCCAAGCTAGATACCAGATCCGACGTTCCTACCCTCACATCATCTAGGATCTATTAGCAAACTTTTGCAATTAACAACCCCCTAGTTTTCCCTAACTTCTGGTCACCTCCTGGTTCATTGAAATCAGTCGCAGGCTTAGGATACTACTGGCGCTGCAGTGAGGCGATAAGTTTACTTATGGTGGACTAATTCTTGTAGCATCGGGTTGCGTGTATTTTTACCTCAAGGTAATTTTGTTCAAACTGGAAGAAGAGCACGATTTACAAGGGACGAGTTCGATTGTCGAACGATGGTCAGTTGGTGAAGGCACGATGAGGTGGATGCGATCGATCAAAGGGCTTAAACTTAAGTTGGGAATCACGATACTTTTGGGGAAACGAGATATGGTTTATTTACTGGAAGAAGATGGTTAAGGAGAAGGTACTACTTTAGAGGTAGGAAGGCACCAACGTTGGCCATTTTTTTCCATTTCGATCTTTGAGGAACTTTAATTGATTACAGAGAACAAAATAAAATGAATCAAAGGAAATAAGGAAGACTCGGGTTGTATTTAATAAGAAGAATACTTAGCGATGAAGGAAGGAGACCTATTCGTGAAGTGAAAGAAGTGTCTCAGTGTGCTATTTTTTCTTAGGAGGGAAGGAATAAATTTTATAATTATTTTATTATTATATTTTATTTTAGTTTGATTACAATCGTTATCCTATAATTTAAATTATCACTTTTATTTCAAACCCATATTTGAGCCTAACAATAGGCCTTCCTAGGGTTAAACCACTATTCTTAACACAATAGGGTTGGTTTTGAAGTCCAGTTTGATCATATGGGAAAGATACTAATTTTAGATCGATATATATTAAATTCAAAACAATTAATTACTCAATAATATATTATTATTATTATTATCAATTCTATTTAAATTGAAGTTCTGTAAAATATCTGAAATGTTTTAAATCAGTTTTAAATTTCAAATTTAATTATTTCAGATTCTCGTATTACGATAATCATTTATATTCGAAATAAATTGTATTTCAATTATTTAATCGATAACTGAATATAAAAATTCATTTATACTGTAAACCCAATATTAAAACGATATTAAATATTTAAAATAAATTGTTCAAAAAATCAGGGTCATTACACTTTCCAGTTATATATAATGAATAATGGAATTAGCAAATGTTTTGCATATGGTTTTATTAAATGGAAAGTTGAATATGGTTATAAGGTATTCTTCTAAACTTTTGAAATGAAAGAGTTTTGAGAACACTCACATATTAAGTAAAATGTTGTGTTCCAGTTATTGAAATATTCTGAACTTTAATTATTGAACGGTAAATTAAAGAGCACAAGTGATGCTATGTATAGAACCAGTGAGTTCATTTTTATTTTTATGGTTGAATGGTTGTTTATTTGATAGTTAGACAACCAACTATTAAATCTGCCCTATATCGAATGTTGGTACAAAAAGATCAGATTCAAATTTATATTCGAAAACCATTCTGGCCAACAAATATGTAAATGTTGAAGATATAAAAAGATGGTTCAGACGGAGCATATAAAGACCTATAGAATTTCATAAGCGGAAGAACTACTTATAATCTCTGGGTCACTCCCAAAAAGAGATAAACTGTGATTCTGTTGTGGTTAGAATCTATGGATTTACAAGGAAACATCGCTACTGATCCTTATGGTGATTTCTATATAGTAGAAGGGTGCATTAGGTTCGTCTCGTTCCTAGATGAATTGTATGGACGAATGTATGGCAGAGTATTTCCTAAGGGTCACGCACATTGATTTTTCAAAATATACCATGTTTGGTAGCGGAGAAGACACCTTCTCTTACCTTAACACCCAATGTATACTTATAGACATCAATCAGTGGTTTGATGGATCTAATGATGTGTCATTCAAAGATATTAAGATGTTCTCTAAAAGTAAAATTGTGACCTCAAGCCTCATCAACCGGGAAATGACAAAAATCAAACAGGCAACATGACTGTGTGGGTCATTCCCATTAGGGTGTACTTTCACTATCTAGAAAATTTCATTGTTTTTCTTTGTTGATTGGCCTTTAGGTAAGGCCATCAAGGTTCATCGGAATCATGGAGTCTTATCAAAGAAGTCCTAGCCAAAACCGGAAGTGGTCAGACCGACTGAGTTAGGATTAGACCTGATCCAATGTAAAATATCAACCCAAAGAATATCTCACGTTCAGTATTGATTATTCCAAGCCATCCGAAAAGATTGGGTCAATTGCCACCTATCAATACCTATTCAAATTATGCTGATAATTGTGGACTAGAGCCTTTCCTAATATTCTCTGATTAACTAGGATCAAATGGCATGTATCCCAACCAACACAAGCATAGATTAATCAATAAATACAATTTTTGGACTTAGAAGAAGGGACTTTTGGACTTTTAGCATTTATTCTGATTATATCATCATTGTACCTATTTGTCTATAATAGATTATCCGATATAAGAAGAATTATAAATTGGATGTAGCACTATAAATCTGTGTGTGATCGCTCTTTTCTACATTTTTTATTTACTTGTCTTCATTTATATCCGTACAAACTCATTCTTTGGGTGTTGTGCCAATTTTTGGTGTCAAAACTTTAGTTCTTTCACTAAGAATTGACATTCTTAGCATAAGAAGGATTTTTTCTCTACTTTTAGATCACTAAGTCCGAGACGAAATCCTACCTTTTTTCTGCAATTATTGAGTTATGGCTGGAAAATCAACTCGTAGTAAAGGGAAACAAATGCATATCGGGACTTCTATGTATGCAGCTGGTGGACCGACTGCTCTTGGAACTACTTCAAATCAACCTGCATTAACCCCATGGCGGATCCAGCTCCTTCCTCAGATTTCGCCACACATGATGAGTTCATGACTGTACTGAATCAGCTTCGGGAAACTACGGATGCATTAAAAGCTCATGCTCGTGAGAATTCTACAATGCAGCAGGATATTAACCACACGTCGAGACAATGGGAGGTGTTCAGGAATCACCAAGTTACCCCTCATCGAATAGACCAAAACTTAGAGAGCTTATCATCATCCGGGGGAAGTAAAGACCAGCATTAACTTCAATGCCCGTTAAAGAGAGTCGAAAATATTCGTCAGTTGCATTTTTAAGGACGTTCAGACCAACTAGAAGCAGGAGGTCAGACTCAGGCCAGCCTGGCCGAGATAGAAGTCATCGACCCTGCAACCTAACAAAGCCAAGGTGCCTCTCCGCCTGTTCATCGAAATATTTCTCAAGCAGATTGAGCCCCTGTTGATCCTCTTGAAAATCTTGTGATTGACCGAGATGCTCGGAGAGGAGGAAGGACTGCCCGAACGACAAGTCAAGCAACATTAACTGCCAAAAGAGCAAGGAGAGGTCGGTCAGTTAAAGAAGATAATCGGGCAACATTCATCCCTATGAATCTAACTGCTATGGTACAACAGATCATGAATGACAACAAATGATACAAGAATGAAGACTGGGGAATCGACCGAAGCCATACACCATTCACTGATGACATCTTACAGGATGAATTCCCTAGGAGGTTCAATTTACCCCTGATTAACCACTACGATGGAACCACCCACCCACAGCAGCATTTTATGCGGTACTCATAGCATATGGAGTGGTAGATC
The DNA here is from genome assembly GCA_030737875.1 of Allium sativum. Lineage (NCBI taxonomy): Eukaryota > Viridiplantae > Streptophyta > Magnoliopsida > Asparagales > Amaryllidaceae > Allium > Allium sativum. The sequence goes on from CM060926.1 coordinate 332,930,610, forward strand.
CAGACACCATCAAATGCAACGCTTTCCCCATTTTCTTTAGTGGGGTTGCACTTATGTGGTTCACTCGTTTACCTCCTAGGTGGGTCCCAAGGTTCAAAGATTTGAGCGAGAAATCCTTGAACTAGTTTTGTCTCCATGCCTTTAAGTCGAAGCATGTCATGGCTCTTTCAGTAGTCAAACAAGGAAGAGGTGAATCTCTACGGAACTATCTCAACATTTCAACCGTGTCGCCACCAAAGTAAGCAAACACAATCATGAGACCGTCTTAATGGCCATAGTCGATGGCATTGGTAAGCGGACAGAGTTCGGGAAGTACCTAATCAAGAAGCCGCCCATGTCTATTGAGATGTTTAATGAAAAAGCTAATGTCCGGCTAAGGCAGGAGGATGCATAGTTAGATGAGGAGGATGGGCAGAGATACGTATCTACCAAACTAATATAAATCAATGTCGCCGTCAAGTAGTCTGGGGATAATTCGAGAAAGGTAGAACTGAACATCGGAAACCATGGCAAGCAAAATGACAGTGGAACTAAGGAAGCTAATGGAAATCCTGAGCAAAGAGGGAAATTCCAGAAAGCGGCCCTGGTTCCAGGTTTTTGAAACTAACACAATGTTGAATGACATGCTGGAAAATATTATCTTGAAACAAGCAGTACGGTTCAATAAATAAAGCCGCCCTTACGTGAGTCGACCGAGAAGGAGCAGGCGACCGTAAAATTTTGTTTATTCCATGACATTTGTGGGCACTAGACCAATGAATGCCGTCACCTTCGAGACATCGTCAATAAATTGATTCGGGAAGGGAAGCTCAATGAATACAAAGTAGCCCCAAGAGACAGGGTGCTGGGAACTTTGACACCCAAAAAAAGTCAAGCAAAGCCTAGATCTATTGCCCAAGGGAAGGGAAAGGGGATAGTGATTAGCGCCATTGTTGGAGGACCATACCCTGTAGGATATAGCATTCAGTCCATGTTACATTATGTGAACTCCGCAAAGCATCTAGATGTTGCAGAAGCAAGAACCTTTGAAGCTGCAAGTCCCATCAAACAAAGAAGGACGATGACCGATGACATTATCTTCCGCAATAGGGAGTCAATCGGTATAGAGGAACCGACTGTCAATCCACTGGTAAAAGCAGCCATTATAGGCCCATATATCGTGGGAAAGGTGCTGATAGACAATGGGATCTCGGTGAACATACTGTTCAAACAAGCTTATGACTAAACAAAACTGGAATTGAAAGACTTGGAACCATGCATCGGCCAAATACATGGTTTCAATAGAGCATCCATTGAATCGGTCGGCCTGATAAAGCTACCTATAGAATTAGGAGATGGATATCGTAGAAGAGTTAGAATTATTCCATTTGTTGTGTTGAACATTAACTCTCAGTATAACATATTCCTGGGTTGACCGACCCTAGCTGAATTCAGGGCATGTATTAATCCCTGGTGTTTGCTTTTGAAATTCCTGACTAATGGTGGGATCGGGACAGTATGAGGAGATCAAGTAACATGACGAGCCTTCTAATTGGTAGAATGGAAAGAGCTACGAAGAAGAAGTAGCAAAGAGTATGATGACACCTCTCCACCTGTGGAGGGGAAGGTAGCAAAGAAATTACTGAAAACATCCCTGTCAAGAATACCCGTCTGCGAAATCTAAGATATTGATCCGTGAGAGGATGAAGAACTGGGACGTAAAAAGGAAGCCTCACATGAGGCTACCATAGAGATTTCGATCGGCAAAGACGACTTCGCTAGGGTCTTGAAAATATGGTCTCATCTTGATCCCCTACGGACAAGGGAATTGACCGAATTTCTCTGTGCAAACCTCGACGTGTTTGCATGGACCCGCATTGATATGTGCGGGATTTCATCCTCCATCATAACTCACTTCATAAGTATCGATCCAAAGTGTACCCCTATCAAGCAGAAGAGGCGAATTCTCGGTCCTAAAAGATCTATGACCCTGATGGAAGAAGTTGAAAAGCTACAAGCTAATGGTTTTATTCGATACTCGACATATCCCAACTGGATAACCAACTCAGTGCTTGTAAAAAGGCTAACAGGAAGTGGCAGACTTGCATTGACGTCTCTGACTTGAATAAAACCTGCCCTAAGGACAACTTTCCATTGCCCAGGATTGATCAGTTGATCGACTCAATCGCAAGTCATGAATTCCATTCGTTTATGTATGCTTACTCGAAGTACAATCAGATTGCCATGCATGTCCCAAATCAAAATCATACTATTTTGATAGTAGATATCATATTATACTATTATGTAGTTATGTCGTTCGGCTTGAAGAATGTTGGGGCCACATGCCAAAGTTTGGTCAACCGGATGTTTCAAGATTATATAGGAAAGATAATGGAGGTATATGTGGACGATATGCTCGTAAACTTGAGACAATCGTACGACTTTGTAAAAGACTTGTCTAAGATGTTCAACAACCTCCAAAGATATGGAATGAAATTGAATCCCATGAAATGTTAATTCGAAGTGGCATCAGGCAAGTTTCTGGGTTTCATAGTTAGCTCTTCAGGAATCGAGATCAATCCCGATTTGATTTTGGCCATTAACAGAATTCAGGAACCTAGAAGAATCAAGGATGTACAGAGCCTGGTAGGCAAAAGTGCAGCAATGGGTCGATTATTTCTAAGGCAACCGATAAATGCTTACCCTTCTTTCAGTTGATTAAAAGGGGAAAATGGAATTTCGCTTGGACACCTAATTGCGTCGAAGCCTTCCAAAACTTACTTGACCATTTATAGAACCCTCCCATCTTGTCCAAACCAATCTACCACGAAGACTTGTTTGTGTATTTGGCTGTTTTTGCACATGCAATCAGTTCGGTCCTAATCCATAAGAGGACCGGGTACAACGACCAGTTTATTATGTGAGCAAGAAATTGACAGGGGATAAACGCAACTATCCGAGGATTGAGAAGCTCGCCTATAGTTTGCTGATTGCATCACGAAAGCTTCGGCACTACTTCCTGGCTCACCTATTAAAATATTCGCTGGCAGGTTCTGCAGTGACTTGAGGCCAGCGGAAGGCTACTTAAATGGAATATTGAATTAGATCAGTTCAACTTAACATTTGTTCCGCGAAAGTCCATCTGGGGACAAGCACTAGCCGACTCCATAGATGAATTTACAACTCCAGAGGATGAAGGCTTAGAAGATAGCACTGAACCCCCGGACACAGATTCAAGATTGAACATATGTAAACTTTATACGTATGGAGCTCGTAATGACTGATGCTCGGGTGCAGGCATATTATTGTTATCTCATGAGGGACCGTCTGTCTATTACGCCTTGAGATTAAACTTTTTGGTGGCAAAAAATGATTCCAAGTATGATCATCTTATTGCTGGGCTCAAGCTTGCGAGGGAATTAAGAATAACATCGATTGAAAATTTCTGTGATTCACAACTTATTGTGTTTCAAGTTTGGAGGGAATATCAAGCAAAAGGGGCTCGACTTTCCACCCATCTCAAGAAGGCCGAGAAATTCTTGCATGACTTCGACCGATATAACATCTCCCATACTCCCAAAGAGGAAAATCAAAAGGCAGATAGTTTGGCAAAAATCTATATTTTAGACCGCTCGAGTGACACAGAGCTGGTTCCTATAGAGACTCTGGGCATTCTAAGCGTTGACCAGATGAAAATCAACCAAGTTGAAGAAGGAAGGGGTGCCTTAACCCGACTACTACCACACCTCCTTCGGGGACTGACTTTGCCTTTGCCTTGTATAGTTCGGCACCGGTTGCTTCTTTCTCCTTCTTCTTTCCCTCAGCTAATACTGCACCTTCATCTTCATGCAAAAATCGGGTTATTAAAGCCTCTTTGTTTACCGGCTGCCCCTCGGTTGCGTTCTGGTCTGCCTTCACAAAAACTTTCCACGTATTAGTTAATATCTTCTGATAATCTCTCATCCAAGACATGTTCCTATGATAAAGGACGTTAGCAAAAAATATAAGAACTTCCCCAAACTTCTTCTTTGCATTGGTCATCTCCAAAGCATGATTGGCCTTGATCGAGTGAAAATCAATGTCATATTGAAGCCGGAGTTTGTTGGCCAAGTCGATTGCAGCAATGTCATTTTCTTTGACCTGTTTTTTGTCTAACACAAACAAGTTGCGGCGGGCCTTGAGATTATGCACTTCTATGTCCTCTTGACCTTTCTCACCCTTCAATTTTTCAACCTCAGCTACCAAAGAATCACAATCATAGCTATTCGACTGGAGTTGAGTATTTAGATCCTCAGAGTCCTTTTCACTTTCTGCCAATCATTTTTCGAGGAACCCAAAAGTCCTCTTGTCGCATTCAAGTTCCCTCCTTAAACTGAAATTCTCTATCGTCTTGCTCTTCACTACCCCACACACTTTCTTGGCGTATGCATACATCAAGTCATACTAGGATACGGCATAGTTAACATTAGTTCGGATCCAATAGTGGAAAATTAGTGGGAACGGCTGCAGCTCGAGGGTAGGTTTGATTCAAGCAAAAATAAGGTCAGGAAAATCTTATTCTAACTTTTTCGTTAGATCAGCGGATACTTGCTCCCTATTTGAAGAAGACGACCCTTGACGACTCTTTTTAGGGTCGATCGGGAGCTTTGAACGACTTAGGATAACCCGAGAGTGTTTGGACCTGTTACTTTCCCTGGGGGTTTTAGCCTGGGCATGGGAAGAAGATTGGTGCTTATGAGACCCATGCTCCATTCTTCTTTTAGATTTACTCCCATTTTCCTCTTCCTCCTCATGCATCCACTTGTGCTTCCCCTGATCTCCTTTCCTCTATTATTCTCTCTCTCGACTCGTCTTCTCTTCTCTTCATTCTTTTTCTCCTTGTGACTACCGTCTCCCTCCCCATCTCCTTGCCCGACTTGCTGCAAGAATGATGCGACAGGCCCCTCGTCTGTAGATAGGGAGATGGAAAGATCATGATAATACTTAGTATTCATTATACCTAATAAATATAATGAAAATGAACACAATCAATACTCAATTTAAGCAAGAGAAAATGGTGCTATGACAGATGGCACTGATGCTGCATGAAAATTTGCTTAGGTCAATCCGACAATGGAGTTCGACTCATACCTCCGACGTCTGTCGGATCGATTGATGCAGAAACCTCCCCGGATTTGGCAGCAAAGAAATTATCGGGATTCAAATTTTGTAAAGAAATGATGGTGTCGGGCATCTTCAAATATTTCGAGCCATGAAAGGAGGATGCCACCTCCTCCTCCTGCAGAGCACGAATAGGAGAAGTATCCTCCCTAGCCTCAGGTCATTCTGAATGACGTTCGCCAGGGTCTCCTTCAACTAACCTCTCTTGAGCAGCCGCTTGAACCTTCACGAGCGAAATCTTTTGCCTCTTCAAGCAATCGGCCTTCCCGAACAATCTTTTGGGGGACAGTCTTTTTTCCAGTACACGATATTTCTTTTTCCCTTCGGGTAAGGGATGGACAAAAGATTCCCCGACCTGGGGCGCTACCCATGCATCGTCAGAAGTTCCCTTCTGACTTGGCATACTTGAAGAAGACTCCTTCTTTTGTGGACCCAATGTTCTATGCTTGTCAATAAGACAGTACTAATGTAGATGAGCGTCGGATAAACATCTCCAAAACCTTTGTTGCTTGAGCATCAACTTGGACAGTTTGTTAAAGTGCCCTTAAATATTTCCCCCTCCGGCCTTTTCGGCTTTTCTCATGCAAAAGAAATAGTTGACATATGAAATTTCATTACAGACATGATGAGTAAAATGGAAAACTTACTGCATTGAAGCCAACAACGAGCGCATCCCTGCTGTTGTTTGACGTATAATTAGTTATGCTTATTATCCCCCACATTGCTCAAAATTTTCTCAATAACTTTACAATCCCGGACAGCCTCGAAATAAAGATAGGAGGGAGAATTCTTCTCATTATGATTAAAGTAAAAAAGAAGATGGTACATCGAAAGTTGGAGGGTAGCCCAGATATCTCATGTACAAATAATGTAATGATAGTAGGTGACCGTAAGCGATCATATGGATTTGTATCGGAGTGAAATTCATTCTTCGAAGGAAATCAATAATAAACAAAGGAAAGGGTGGAATCGCTCCAATAGTACACATGGGACGAGACAATGCCATATAACCTTTAGGGGGATTGTGTGGTCGATCGTGTTCCGTAGGGAGGTGGACATCTCCCTAAGGGATGTTGTGATTAGAGGATATATTCTGCAATTAATTAAAGGTCATTTTACTATTATGAGCGTCTAGGGGACTTCTCAGGATTAGTACATCTGGAAGTTTGTCAGGCGCATCTGGTATAGATGTTGTTCCGCCCGACTCGGCTATTATCTTGGGGAGACGGAGTGATTGTGTCGACCAACCTTGGGTATCAATGTACGAATAAGATTTAGGACTGGCCGAAGACTCAGGAGTACTATCCATCATAATTGGGGTAGATGATTCTTTGCTCTTACTAGGCCCTTATTTGCTAATGCCTCGTGTCTCTACATTGTAGGCAACCTATCAGTAGGAAAATCGTCAGTCGAAGATATACAAGAATCGATGATAATTAACCGCCAAAAAGAGGAAAACAAGTCTATCAGAAATCTTATTGAGCCAGAATCAGAAATTGCTTCAGGAAAAATTAATTATAACCTACTATGCTATTATGATAGACGATAAATCACAAGATCATTTTTTGTCCTTACGTGCCAGGCTTTTTGAGGATAACCATCATTAACTACACATACCCTTATTGCCACCCTTTCAAACATTGCCACATGTCTAAGGGTTTAACACAGGACATTTTGAAAATGTGGGATTCATCTTCTTCTTCATACCATTTCAAGGTAATAGTTCCAAACCCCTTAAAGTTTGTCATGATAGTATCAGAATCACCGCTAACGACAACATCGCCTTTGACTTCAGCGAAGTGCCGCTGGTAATTCAGATCATAGATTAAGTGAAGCACAAATTGCATAGAAAAGAGGGGGAGGATTTGTGTGCGAAGGTTACTTTAAATTGCACTAGAAGGATGAAAGGAAGAGATCAATTCATACCTGAAGAAGTGGCAAAAGATATGATCTTGATTGCAGGTGAAGAAGAGTCAATTTCTTTTACTCAAAGAGCAGTAAATCGGGTTGTGGTAAAAAGTAAAAAAGGAAAGTGAGCCGTACTTTTAAATTATGATGGGGAGACTCTTCGTATGCAAATGATGTGAATGCTGCTTCAGAATCATCCGATGTGTCCATCCAATAACACTCCAGGTTAAACCGAATGGACATATGATGGTATAGCTTCACTATTACCTGAGCCAATATAGAGTTCCAAGGCATTCAATAAGCCAGCTCCGGTTAACAAGACTCGCGATGGGGTAGCCCGAATCGACCTATAGGTGGCTCTTTTTCCCATAGGGAAAAATAACTGAGTGAATAGTTACAAAGCATGCCCTATTCCCTACGTGACATACTTTGGGGGGCAAAGTGTTGGTGGGCCTTTTGGCAATGCCATCAAGGTTCATCAGAATCATGGACTCATATCAAAGAAGCCTTAGCCGAAACCCACAGCGGTCAGACCGACCGAGTCAGGATTATACCTGATCTAAAGCAAAATATCAACCCAAAGAATGGCTCACGTTCAGAATTGATTATTCCATGCCATCCGAATAGACTAGGTCAATTGTCATCTATCAATACATATTCAAATCAAGCCGATACTTAAGGACAAAAGCGTTTCCTAATGTTCTCTGATTAATTAGGATCAAATGGCATATATCCCAGCCAACACAAGCATAGATTCATCTTTAAATACACTTTTTGGACTTAGAAGAAGGAACTTTTGCACTTCTAGCATTTATTCTGATTATATCATCATTGTAGCTATTCGTCTGTTATAGATTGTCTGATATAAGAAGAATTATAAAGTGGATGTAATCTCATTAATGCCGAACCTCTATAAATTTCTGTGTGATCACTCTAGTCTACACTTTTCATTTACTTGTCTTCATTTATATCCCTACAAACTCATTCTTTGGGTGTTGTGCCAATTTTTAGTTTCAACATTCTTCTTTCGTTTATGTATCTCCCAGGAAGTATAGTGGGCCCATAAAACCATAGAGTGACAATTTATTCGGTACACTCAAGTTGAATGAAGGGCCGGGTTGAAAGATGTTCTTGTTGAACCCTATTGTATTTCTCTCTAGAGGTACACTTTCGGAAGATGGTCCCATACCTTGTCATAGTTGAAATCCATTATCCACTAAGCGCCATGTGGTTTCTGATTATATACTATATATGTGGAGCGTGAGATGCAAGCATTTTGCTATTTTTTATTTATTTGATACAGACCTATTATAATATCACATGATTTAGGATAAAAATGTTTTGGGTTATCGTAAGGGAAAAACTGTCTGCGTTTATGTGTGGATTGATCTTATGATTATCCTTTTCTTTCAAAATATTTTCTAAAGTTATGAAAGTTGGATGATCACCTATAAACTTACTGAGTTTTCTCACATTGGTTCACCAGACTGATCCGTGGCGTTTGCAATGCTTGGGTCAGACTGAGTTTTATAGGTTCAGTTTAGGATGACACATGTTTCAAAAGATATGCTGGAAGAATCCAGACGTATTATATATTTTCCTACTGTGTATTGTATATAGGGACAAGTTATTATAACTGTGCAGATGTATTGATTGACTGCTGTACTCTGATGAAATGCAAGTATTTATAAAAGTTCTTAATAAACATTTACTTTTATATTAGATTTATTCCACTGCGATGTGAGCTCTGTATTGTGTTGATTCTTCTTCTTTCTTTTATTCTATTTTTTTTCTCTTTTCTCACCCTTTAATTTCTCTCTCCTAACTATCTGCTTTTTTGTTCATTTTGGTTTAAACAGAAGCATATTTAGTCAACTCAAAGGGTACGAAAAAGTTGGTATGTTACATTTGATATCAGAGCTAATGGTTTATTAATAACCTTGGCTCTGTGGCGTTACTCAATAGAGATAGGGTTGCAATACCCTAGATTAAGTTTGAGTATATGCATATGAGTGCGTGTATTTGTAATTTTTACATTATTTTTACATGGTATATTTTGTAAAGTGGTAAAAGTAATAATTTTCTCATAGAATAATAGTGTTGGGTTATTTGATTGACTTGAATGGAATTCAAATTGGATTTGGAAATTTAATAGGAATAACTGAATGAAAATTAACCAGATATAAACCGATTGATGTTAAAATATGTTAACCCAAAGAGAAGGCAAACAAGTAGATATTAATTTAAATTGATTGTTTGGATTAAATTGGATGTGTATTGTTGTTGATTGTATATTAGACGATTGAATTGAATCCATTAACGGATTAATAAAAAGTTGATTAAATCAAAAGTTAAGAAATGAAAACCAGAATAATAAATTGAATTAAAATGAATGTAATCTGGAACTAAATAATTTAACCCATGTTAGTTCTGGAATTTGCATAGTTACACTTGTTAATCAATGGAATATTATCTAGAATTTCATGTATTTGTCACTTACATGGTGAATTAAGTTAAATACAGGTACCAGAAGGTATGAGGATTAATTTTAGTTGCACAAATTGCAATGAGCAAATATGCTCGACAAAGCTCGTATAAGGTATGCCTACGTGAAAATATAAATTTGGATTTATGAGTTTGGTTTTTCTGAATGGTAGGTGGACGTGTTTATATTTGCTATTCCTACAATATTGCAGAAGTTCCTTCATACAGGGTGGACTCTACCAAAAAAATTCCAAAATTTAAAGTATTAGAATATTTTTGAGTTTTTTATTAACAATAATGAATTTGTTTTTCTGTTAAAACTATTTTATAAATGATAATGGGTTTGAAGCATTTTTCCTACCTTAGTAATTTCAAGGATGAAATTCTTTTAAGGGGAAGGAATGTAACGACCCAGATTTTTAACCATTTGGTTTGAACATTTAATTTGGTTTTAAATGTTGATTTGGGAATATAAATGGATTTATTTAATGATGTTTGATCGTATAATTTATAATTAATTCAAAATGAGCTTGTAACATTGTGGTAGTTCATAATATTTTGTTTTGAAGTTTAATTAAATACACAGAATCCATTTTAAGTCGGAACTCTTTGAAACAAGAATTATTCGAATATATTCAATTATAATTTTTTAACGAATGAGAATAATCAAGTTATATATTCAATTATAATTTTTTAATGAATGAGAATAATCAAGTTTATATATTGTACATATTGAGTTATGTCCAATTCTAATTTTCAAATAGTCGTCATGGAATCGTTTGTAAATTATAATGATTTATTTAATAAATAAAAGAGTTTTTAATGAAGTGAATATATTTTTGACCTGGAATTTAATAAGAATGGTTTCTGAATAGTTGAATATGTTATCGGAATATGGCAGAAGTTAACGGAGTTTTGAAAATTCAGTTTAATATTGATTTGGTAGGAAATATGATATTTAATCCAGTTAAAAATAGCCAATTTTGAAACAGTCATGGATTTCAACGAAATTAGTTTCATTGGATCTATTATGTCAAAATATTATATGAAAATAAGTTTCATGGATATCCGATATCATATGTGACCTTTGTAGCCATAAACGCGCAGTTATTTCGCATAGCGGTTAATTAGATAAATTTAAATTGATTAAAAGGAATTTGGCTATAACTTGAGCTAACGATCGAATTAATATGAAAACCTATTCCATTAAATTTGTATTAATGTTTAGAGTCAGGATATATATGGTTCGTTATTATTGGAAACGAGTTATTTTAGTGTCTAAAATAACGTCATTTTATGTGTAAAATATCATTCTGGGAGGACAGTCTTGGAATGCGACGAAACTTTTGCCCTTGGATCCATATTAATAAGTAATTATAGGATTTCGATTTTCGTATCGATCGGACATACCTTTTGATCGTGTGATTGGTAAACACTAAGATTTTTATTTAACCGTTTATTCGATTTAATATGTAACTTAAGAATAACCAATTTTCAAATGATCTCAGAATTCAATAAAAATAATTTTATTAAATCCAGAGTGATTAATTATTATATGATTTCAAGTTTCAAGATTTTGAATTAATTTGTGATAATACGAAATTTAAACGTGTATTGATTCACGTTGTGCAATTATAAAGGAATTTTTACAAAGACCTCCGAATTCGACGAAACCTGTTCCATCATGTGCAAAATATTTAATTGTGATTGGATTTTAACTTTCATCTCAATTGGAGATCGTATGAGGTGATTTTTGCCCGAAACTTAAGATATAAGTTTCGTAAATAATAAAAAATTATTATTCTCACTATATAAACCCAACGTGAAACTTACCCATGTGCCAAATCCTTAAGCAATGGTCGACTATTTTATTTCGCCGCCAGCAAATATTGAACGGCTTGAAAAATTCGCTATCTTCCTTCCTACGAATCTTGTGATCTATTCCTTTATGTAAAAATCATCCAACAACAAAAACGTAAAGCTCAAAGAGAGCCTGAATATGACCGGTCATGATGGATTATGGGTTTCTGGATTGCCCGGAATCAAGCTCGAATTAACGTATGGTTGAGGGGTCGTCGAAGACGAAAGGCTCACCTGGGAGGATCGTAACTCACGATGTGGGTTAAAGCAGGTTTGGTGCGTGATCTGGGGTGGTCCAATTAAACTCTGGTCGACCGTAATGGTTGCGGTAGTACTTGATTGAAGGTGATGTTCGAACAATGATGCGAAGTGGAGAAGAAGGAAGTACCCAACTCATGTACGAAGCAGTGAGGAAGAATCTGAGTCCGGTCTGTATACTGTTAATTCAAGTAATCATATTAGTCTAATTATTTAATTAAGAAATCAATTAATTTGAATTAAAATCATGAATTAGAAACGTTAATAACTTCTTATTATGTAATCAAAATTGGTCATAACAAGCTACGCAGAGATCTTGTTATCGAGTACAACATTTTGGAACTGACTTGGACAGAATAGGAGACTGCTGGGATTTTTTTGTCAAACTAAACACCAGTTTAATTTAATCGAAAACTGAATTGCTTAGCGATAAATTGAATTTTGTGATATAGCTCACTCACTTTTCCCCACTTATATTTTATATAAGTCAGGTTTAATATTTGTATGCTATGGATGTTTATTGTTGGATGATTACTTAATATATTTTTATATATTGACAGGACTGATTAAATTAAACATTTGTTTAATTTAATTGAAAACAAATCGTTATTTTAATGATTATTTCCAATTGAGGTAACTTTGGTTGTTTGTAACGACCTACCTTTATGACCGCTCCAAATCGGTAATTAAACCAACTCGAAACATTCAAAATGACATATTGTTATTTAGCTTACAGGGTTTAAAAAGAAAGTATACAAAAAGTCATAGAATCGAAAAAGACAACAATGTTTCACAATGGAAATTTATTATACAAAAACATCAGAGTTAATACAATTTTTTTATTTTATACAGTGGAAGATTAATAATATACATATATAGATTTTAAAATATTACTAACATTATATTTAACAAAACTATGTAGATTCAAATAATAAAATTTAAATTTACACTTACAAAAATTAATTCAAAAACAAGTTAAACATAGACTAGATCTAAATTAAAAATAAATTTCTTAACATAAAGTTTAATTTCAAACAAAAATTTAAATTTATATATTTTAAAACATAAAAAAAGATGGATCGTTACATCTCCCCCCTTAAGACATTTCATCCACAAAAAGAAGATATTGTTAAAATTTATTATATATACAACAAATTAATTACCAATACCAAATTTAGTTTTAAACAGAATAAGTAATAGGATTTAAAACTTGAAATCAAAGTATTAAATAATTTCTTTGATTAAAATCCCAGTTTGAAATACTATATTTTTTCGTATCGAATGATACTTGCTTTGCGATGTCAAAACAAAAATCATTTCAAAAATTCCAAATATTTTACGATAAAATGACATAACAACATTTATGTCCCAAATCAAGAGGTTTCTCTAAATTACAAGGCCACTAGGCATGACCTACGCACGTATTGATATAAGTAAATTATATCTCTCTAAACCCTAGAGAAAACCATCAACAAGGGCTTACAACCGACGTTACACATTTTTTAGCATGGGTCACAACAATAATAATTTACAAATACTTTCAAATAGTATTATTGTTTTTCAAATGCTTCAAAATCTAGGGATTCAAGTCTTTGAATTTATATGTTTATAAAACACTTTATAAACTATTTGCCACATTCCAAATAATTGGAATATCCATTTTTAATCAATTTACAATACAATTTAACTTCAATCAAGTTTTGTACAAATGCAAATATCCAAATCATAAGCTTTATAAGCCAAAACAAGCTTTTATGAATATAAATTAAAATCATTATGAAATATCCTTGAAATAGTATTTCCAACAATTATACATAAGACAATATTTTCCAAAGAAATTCATAAAGTAATATAACTTTCCTTTTCAAATTTCATTTAAAAGTCCTTACAAAAAATATAGGATTTTACCCATTCTGGTATCAATATTTAAATCTCAATTGAAAAGGTTACATTATTCGAATGGTTGGAAAATCTCATGAGACAAATTTTATTTGGAAATATTTTCATGCTTTTGCTACACTACTCTGATTTAGTATATACATATCCAAACTAGTTATTCCAAAATACTAATTCTAAAATATTAGAAACCGATTTCAAAAAAATAAATATTGGAAACCATATTCTCAAATAAATCTCTTTTCAAAATCCAATTTGTCAATAGATTTTGTCAAAGCAAGTCAAAGGATTGGGATAAGATTTGGATAGTTTCAGAAACTCAAGCCCGAATATATCGAATAGGTAATGATAAGCAAAAGATGATGTCAGGTTAAGGAAAAGCAAAATGCAACAACAAGCGAAGAGGCAATTTTATATTTCAAAACATTCATTACTATTCAAATTTTATTCAAATAATTCTCTATTACATCTTAATTCATTTGCAAATTCAATTTGTAATCCGCAAGCAATGAATACGTCACTTATTTAAACTTCGCTTATCTATTCCTATTCATATTAATTTATTAAATGTTTTATTAGAATTTACCCAAACAATATTAATCACTTATCTAAACGGTTTTAAGTATTTCTTGACATTTCAATCAGAATCGTATAGTCATCCTACATTCGAAACTCGAAAATAAATGTATGATGATGCTGCAATCATTATTAGAATTATCTTCAAGCCACTAGAATGTAATTCTATATCTATCTAATATATATTGGACTTTGTGTATATGTTGATCATGCGTATATTCAAAATCATTACATAATCGATAGTCCAATCTCGACATCCAATAAAATAATCAAAAACTTTTATTATACTGTACATTTCAATATAATCACACTTTTCAAAATGATTAATTTAATTTCAAAATAAATTATATTTTAAAAATACGCTCTCTTTATAACAACTCTTCTGCCAATTCCACTCATTCTAGGATATCGCTATCCTATCTCTAATAAGCTTTCAAAGTCGATAAGCTAAGCTTTGTCAAACCAAAGCTCTGATACCAACTGTAACGACCTTTTTTTTACCACTCCAAGTCGGTAATTAAATCAACTCGAAACGTTCAAAATGGAAGATTGTTGTTTAGCTTACAGGGTTTAAACACAGAAAAAGACAACAACGTCTCAAATTCATTATGGAAAAATATCATAGTTAATACAACATTTTAATTATATACAACAGAAGATTAATATACATACATAGATTTTAAAATATTACTAATGTTATATATAGCAAAACTATTCAGATTCAAATAATAAAATTTAAATTTACACTTGCAAAAATCAATTCAAAACCATGTTAAACATAGATTTGATCTAAATTATCAATAAATTTATTAATACAAAGTTTAATTTCAAAACAAAATTTTAAATCTATATATTTTAAAACATCGAAAAAGACAGATCGTTACATTATTGGTCACATTTATAATAATATAAACGTGTTAAATTGAGAAATGGATTCTTGGATTACTATAATTAGCTGGTTGTTAAAATTATTAGTTTAACTGTTTATTTCCATGGACAATGATAATTATATTGCCGTATTGAATGGATGATTTTATTTGAGGTAACCTATTTGGATGTAGGGAAAGATAGGATGTAGGAATCTAACAGGATTCCTCATTTATATTGATAATGTTTATCATATATGTGGGATATGTTTGACTGATTATGAAATTGAATGAAATAAAACCCTTATTCCATAGTTTGGTATTTTAGTGGTAAATTGGCTCTTTAATATCATTAATAAATTAAGAATTATTTTTGGAATCAATTGTGAAATGTTTCCAGATTTACATTTTTTTGATGTTGAATTGTCGTCAAGGGAATCAACGAAGTTAAAGTTATAAAATTTATTTTTGGAATAAGTTTTTCAATTATATTTCTTTTACAAGTCGGAAAAGAATATAGATGTTATAAATAAGTCAATTAGTTTTACAAAGTAGTAATAAATATATTATAATGCAAAATTCTTATGTTTTAATATAATTTTAAGACGATGGACATAAGTCAACCTAAGGATTAATAATTGAAGACAATTATTGAGTGATATTCTCAAATTAATTATGCTATTAATTAATTTAAGAGGAAAGATTAGTGTGAATCAGTTAACAATTTGATAGATGTTTTCAAAGTAGATTAAGTCGGCTTTTTGAGGTGGAATTTGTCATTAGGCTAATCCATTCTGAATTAACTTAATAAATATAGTTTTAACAAACAATGGTTTAACCTTAGCAATTTATCTGAAATTTAACTAATCATTAAATAAACAATAATTATCAATTTGAAGTGATCTTTCAAATACAAGAAAATGGTTTATTGAACCATATTCTAAATTTCATAGTAAATGTGGTTTTTGTGTTCAGTTTTAGATCGCGAAATATTATCTATCTTAAGATAAGAACGTTGTCTATTAAGGTATAAGAGGTAAATAGAATACACCAACTTAAATGATTTCACTATTATCGAGAGATGATATAAGTTAAAGTGGTTTCATATCTGATAAATGCATTTATAAGATTTTTTTATAAGTATACAAAATATATATATGAATCTGAAATTGGATTTGGACTTAACAAAATGAATTTTTAAGTCGAGTTTGTTTTCAAAAGTAAAGTTATAAATGGAAGTTGATATTAAAGCTGAAGTTTATAGAAAAGATTGTAAATTGGGTTATTTGTAAATAAAGAGATTTTCAAGTAAAAGTTAAAACATTGGAAAATTGGACATAAATGACTATAAAATGATTAATGATATTGGAGTAAAATCTATAATGTTATTTACAAATTCTAAGTTGAACTGTTTTTGGTTGATAACCATATGTTTGCTGAAAAAGCTTATTTTCCAGTTATAGATAATAAAACATGGAATTATCAAATGTTTTGCAAATGATATTATTAAATGCAAAGTTGGATTTGGTTATAAGGTATTTTTCTAAAGTATTGAAATGAAAGAGCTTTGGGAGTATTTGCATATTAAGTAAAATGTTGTGTTCCAAATATTGTAAAATTCTGAACTATAATTAGTGAATGATTAAATAAATATGACAAGTGATGCTATATATCAAACCATTAAGTTTATTTTTATTTTTATGGTTGAATGGCTGTTTATTTGATAATTAAATAACCGACTATCAAATATGGCCTATATCGGTTGTTGGTACGGAAAGACCGGGATCGAATTTATATTTGAAAACCATTCTGACCAGCAAATACGTAAACGTTGAATATATCAGGATGGTCGAATGGAGCATTTGAGGACCCATAGACTTTCATAAGAGGAAGAACTACTTATAATCTCCGGGTCACTGCCAAAAAGAGATAAATTGTGATTCTGTCAGGGTTTGAATCTATGGATTTGCAAGGACTTCTCGCTCCTAATGCTTAGGATGATTCCTATATAGGAGGTAGTAAGAGGGTGCCTTCGGTTCATCCTATTCCTAGATGATTTGTATAGATGAATGTCTGACAGAGTATTTTCTATGGCTTACGTACGTTAATTTTTACAAATATACCAAGCTTGGTTGCGGAGAAGACACATTCTCTTAGCTTAACACCCATAGTGTATTTGTGGACGTCAATTAGTGGTTTGACGGATCTGACGATGTGGTATTCAAAAATGTTGAGATGTTCTATAAAAGGTAAATCGTGACCTCAAGCTTTACCAACTAGAAAATGACAAAAATCGGGCAGGCAACATGGATATGTGGGTCATTCCCATTAGGGTGTATTATCAGCATTTAGAGAAATTTTATTATTGTTCTTCTTCCGTTTCTATATCTCCTTGGAAGTAAGGTGGGCCCATAAAAATGTAGGGTAACAATATATTATGTACACTCAAGTTGTATGAGTGGACGGGTTGCAAGATGTTCTTGTTGAAACCTAGTGTATTGCTCTCTAGAGGTAAACTTTCTGAAGATGGTCCCATAACTTCATAGTTGGAATACATTACCCAATAGACGTCATGCGGTTTTTGATTATATACTATATATGTGGGGCATTAGATGCAAGTGTTATGCCATTTTGTTATTTATTTAATATTGACACTATTATAATATCACTTGATTTGGTATAAACATGTTTTGGGTTATCGTATGGTATAAACCGTCCGTGTTTATGTGTCGATTGGTCTTACAATTATCCTTTTCTTTCAAAAGATTTTCTAAAGTTAAGCAAGTTGGATAGTAACCTATATATTTAGTGACGATTTTTCTCTCTTGGCTCACCAGACTGATCTGTGGCACTTGCAATGCTTGGGTCATACCGAGTTTTACAGGTCCAGGTTAGGATGCTACGTGTTTCAAAAGACATGTTGGAGGAACCTAGACGTATTTAATATTTTTCCGCTATGTATTGTATATGGGGATAGATTATTATAACTGTCCAAATGTATTGATTGACTGCTGTACTCTGATGAAATTTAAGTATTTATAAAAGTTCTTTATAAAGATTTACTTCTATATTGTATTTATTCCGCTGCGATGTAAGACTCTGTGTTGTTAATTTCTCTCTCTAACTATCTGCTTTTTCATGCATTTTAGGTTGAATGGAAGCGTAATTAGTAAACTTAAAGGGTATAAAAATTCGGTATGTTACATTTATATGCTTGGAAGCTCAGGAATCAAGTACATTTTATATGGCTACAAACATCTGGATTCACTCAGATATCACTTTGGAATTAGATGAATTGGAACTCAAAATTTTCCTAAGTATGATATCGATATGGATCCAGGGCATAGAAATTGAATTGGGATCCTTGTTATATGAGTACTACTCTAAGAAACAATATTTAAAGATTTAGGAACTAGATCGAAATTACTTCAAAACTCAAGAACAATAGGCCATACAAAAAAACCAAAAATACACAGGCATGAAGGAAACTCCAAGAAACAACCCATGTGTCAAGCGCCAAAGTGGGCAAGCGTGAAGGGACCGGTACCGAACCCCTTACATGAGTCAGTACCAAGCTCTCAAGAATGAGGAGACCCAAGTCCTACTTTCTGGGTAGGGTCGTCTCATGTTTGTATGCCTTCCAATTACTTTTTGCATTGATCTTAATCATCTTCTCAACTATAATCAAAACACCTAGGCCTCAAAAAGGGGACGCCCTCTTGACTTCCTACGTAGGGGACTTCGCCATTATCAAACCTTAAATTCTATTTCTCCACACTCTTGTATTGAAACTAAAACTGCATTACAATCTAGGGAATGTGTTGTAATATGGAAGTATACATACTATATTACATTAAGGTCACGTAGGTTAGAGTTTGCTGAACCAATACAAAAATTCTATCTCCTTCACATCTTTCTTCTTATTCAACAACTATTTTTTTGCTTTTATTTGATATCCACTATGATTTTCTTTGTGGATTTCACACTATAGGGTGTCAGGCCCGATTAACCAAAATCTCGTTTAACATGTTTGTCGTTTGATAACTTGATGTGCCTCATCTAGTTCCATGCCGAAGAATTATAGCGGGCATTACAACAAAGAAATATCATTTTGCTTATACCGTGACACCAATTGCTGCTTCAAATGTTGATGAAGTTGCCATTATCGTACATGGCCTAAAAATATACAAAAAGTGTTCGTTAGTTTATTAATATATAGCCTTATGTCTATGTGGTTCTTTACTATTACTTTTATATACATACATTTTCAATCGTGGAGAGTTCATTATTTTTATACATTTTATACATCATGAGAGAGTTTATCCAAATTTGTTCTAAGAAATTACAAACCACAATAACATCAAACGAATATATGACATTTTGCAAATTCAAATTGCTAAAATAAAACTAACGGAAAAAAAATAAATACTTACCCAATTCCATGTCTTCTACCATTAAAAATGGCTTAAAAATTAACCCACTAAACAAACATTAACCTTTCCATATGCCAAATTCGTATTTTCTAAAATATGATAAATGAAGTAATATTTTAGCATGATTTAGTAATAAACCATTTAAAATAATCATATCCCAAATAGAAGCGCTATAATAAACAAGTAATTAAAGAAATTTTAAAAAATTAAAATATCTTGCAAGACAACTAGACCCACAAGATATTAAGTACACTTATTTCTTTTGGTGTGCTTATCTATGCTTATCTAAATGGATAACTAAAAATGGATATTCAAATATGTACTTATCGGTATTATTCCAAACAGAAATTTAAGCATCATAATACTAACATATGGTAATTGCATCATTCATATATGCAAACCAAAATAGAAAAAAATGTTTCTATATAAACTAGATCGTACTTCTAGAATATTACAATTATACGAAAACAAAAAGATTGTAGTAGCAATTGTCTATTAAATAATATGGATATCCAAGAAATATTCAAATTAGTGCACATCGATACAATTTCAAAGAAATAAAAATGAATATATTATCAAATAATAAATTTAGAATAGAAAATCATTTAGAACAATGAAATTGATACAAATATTGGATTATAGGAGATGTTCAATTTTTAATAGAGAAAGAATAAATAAATATACCACTTAATGTCCTATAAGATTTGATGTTTAAAGTAAAAATTGTACAAAAATGAAATGTTATTTCAACTTCAGTATGGGAATGACAACCTTGTTTCGTAAAGAGATTATTCGCTTATTTTAGTCAAAATTGAAGAATTGTGTTTGGTAAATAGAAATGTAGACATGGGAGAAAGATAAGCATTTTGTTGCCACTAGTTTTGAATTAATAGCCAAATCGAATTTTTTCATCTACCTAAATGTTGTAAAGCTATGTCTTTTCGACGTTGAGTATCTAGGGTATCCACTGTATAGAAGTGTTAAATATTCAAGTGTCTGAGAGACATACTATTAGAGGAAAGAAAGAAGATAAAAGAATAGAATCTCACAAAACATGCCGAAAGTATATAATAGAAAAAAAAGAATGAACTTTTTTATCTAAATATATATTAAAGTACAATACCAACCTATTTTCGCCTTTGCCAATTATAGCAACCTATCCTTACAAATGATGAAGAGTAAACTGAACAGTTACAGCGGAAGATAATCAAAATACGAAAGTAAATCATAAGCTTCTAGATCCTCTCCTGAGCTACTACTGCTGAGCTACCCTAATAAAAGTGTTTCATCTGACGCAAGCAATAAGGGAAAATAACATCGATGTTAGTAGGAATTACAACGTGAAAAAAGTCTAGTGCATGTAAATAATTTCTTGTATTTGGAAAACCTTTTGAAATATATAGTGCTTTATCCATCCACCATCTCTTCCGCCATTCCTCCTCCGATTCCTCATGTCCCCCAACTGTCCGAGCTTCCTCTTCATCTAATTGCTTTAGCAATGAGACTTTCCACCATTTTCATCCCCTTTTCTCTTCCGCCTCTTCTACCTGCTCCCTCGGTTCTCCTACATCCTCAGAGTTCTTGATGATCCTACGCTGAAGTCGTAATGTCGGCGCCTAATTTTACATCCATTTCTCGAATTATCGTCAAGCCTTGCCCCAACAGATAGGGACTCCTTCCTTCTCTTCCATTCCCAACACAATTCATTTTTTGAAATCTCATAACCATTGTTTCAAATGTGCTGGTAGTGGCCTCGTGGCGGGTGCTTGTAAGAAACTGAAGATCTGTTGTAGTTGTGGATCTTTCGGATGCACATTCTAACGTTGCAGGCATAGTTAAAGAGGCAAAAAATATCTTTTTGTTCCCGCCTGCATCCCGAAAATACCTTTCCCAATTCCTTTCCTAGTCATAATTCGTCCGTCAACTCAGATAGGCTTTTTCGATGTGTGTCCTATAATAATCACATCAATCCTTCCTCTTTAATCCCTATGATCATTCAATTTCTCTAGCTGAAACCCTAGCTCTTCTAAACCTCCTTCTTGTGCTCCTATGGCTCTTTCAAATAATGTTAACTTCCTCATTAAAGATCCATTATTGCAAGTTACTGGAACCTGAACCGTTAGATCCACACTTTCGAGCGCCTTCCCCACGGATGTTTGGACCTTCCTTTTCCTTTTTTATCATCGGTTTCTGATCCGCTTTCCTTTTGCAGCGTTTTACGTTGTCGTGCTCGAAAGATGCTTCATATCCAAATCAGACAGTGCGCTGCTTCTTGAGCACGGGTCCCCATCATCGGGGTACTACAACCATGACAAGAGGCCCATGACATGGATCAGGGTCAAGGGAATCCCTTTCTAGTTTCCCCACCTACATAGCATCCTTTCCTCAGCCTTGTTTCAAATAGGTCTCTTCATCAGGGAAGACGAATGCGGATGTGCCCAAAGAGACCTTCAATACATTTTTGTTAGACTTCTTAAAGCTATTGAATTTCCTTATTCGTGTGCCATTTCCATAACCATCGCAACTACCTTATCATCATAGATCACTGGGACCATATTCTCCCTACTTTTGACATTAATGACTTTATCCTAGGCAATAGGTATGAGAACTGCCACCAGTTTTTCCTTAATCCTTTGTAGTTACCTCAACTAATTCAATCATCAAACCAAGAACCATGTTTTGATGCCATGATGATAGAATCCAATCTTCAGGGATCTTCCCTACCTCTCTCGATTAATGCCTTTGAACCCCTGCCACCGCTCAGCCCAATCCTACACAAGATGCCTTCTGAAGTTTTGGGTCCACATGGTTGGGACGCGTGGCCCTCGCCGAAGGAAAGATAGAATCCAATTGTTGACACGGACCTTTCAAACTCTGCACTCTAATTCACCCTCGATTTGGACCTGCCTCTCGACCAAGCTCCTGACCCCACCCTCCCTCTTGCACAATATCCTCCATGTCTGCTTCACTCAAACAACCTCGACTCGTTCAGACTTGCTCCAACACTTTCTTCCTCATCCATTAGGCGTAGCGCTAGGCTGATTACTGCTCATACTGGAGACCACCTCCAGCTTCCGGTAGACTTTTTCAACCTATTGTTTTTTCTTCTAAAAACTATGCTCTTAATAAAAAATTGGCATGTTACATTGGAATTAATGTTCTTCCTAAACATTATTCTGCCATGCAATCTCTAGAAAAAGAGCTTTTGTCCTTATCTCAATAAATATTCCTACCTGGAATATCTGGGGTCTTAGGGACTGTAATAAACAGTTCGTCGTTAGTTGTATCCTCTCCTTGATCCATCTTGACTTTATTCTTCTACAAGAAACTAAACTGGAAAACCCCTCATATTTCACACTTCGACACATTATCGACCCAAATTTTTCGGGTTAGGTGTTACGCTCTGAAATCCCTTACTCTCCAAAGAGATGGAAAAGTTCGGATTGCATGAGAACATGACGCATCAGAACATAGAACGATAGATTTTTTAATTGCTTTCACAATAATTTACATCAGAGTACGAAAATAAAGATATACAGCGGAATTACAATAGTCAAGAATAATATTTTACATAATAGCGGAAAGATCATATAAATAAAACTATGCAGCATAGAAACATTAACCCACACAGCTAGAAACAGTACACAGATACAGAGATTTCCATATATAGATCCAACCGTAATCTAGGATCTTGTGAAAAGAAATATATGCAGAAACCAACACCCAGAGTTTAGGTGGAAACAATAAACTGCGTGTCATTCATGGGACTAGTGTCAGAGCTAAAACAGTTATTAATATTACTTTAAAATAGAGTAAATCATGGGACCACACCGCATGTTGTAGAACGGATTCACTCCCATGAATACTAAAACTTGAACTAAAGTGATTAATAGACAACGATACGCTTTTTTGGAAAATGAAACTATTAAAAGACTCAGGTCCCATCACACAATGTAATGCAAGCCGGAGGATAGAGATTTACCTTATAATAGCCAAGCATGCTTGATACGTCTTAAAAAATATATTTTGATATTGCCTTACGTGCATATTGTGGCAAACAAATTCCAATATAAATGTATCAATCATAGACGACATAATACCCTATCCTTCTATGACGCCATATATGTTTACAACTAAAACAAAAAAGTCAAATATTGACAATTTGATTTCCATCTAGTAGTGGAGGAAAAGGGCCATCCTCGCCGGTTTCAAGACACTTTATCGCATGCCACAGGATTACACCTATGGGCAACTGTTGGATCTTTAGGGTCGGTCCACACCTAACGTTTGTGGATTGGTTATTCCTAAACAATATGTTTCCCGGTCCTATCGTGAAACACCCTGTCTCCATTAAGGTCACTCACAAAGGGAATGCCTTAACTTTGGCGGAGAGTTATAGGTACAAGGCACAGAAAAATTTACAAGACATATGAATTTAAGCAGCGGAATCCAAATATTTATTTCATACTTATTTCAACACAAAAGCATTACATCAAATTGTCTCAAAACAACTTCAAAACATTACACCATAATTTCTGTCATGATTATTCAATAAAGAAGCATAAACCAAAAAGTAAGAATGCATAAATCCCCAAGGATCATATCCAATGCCATAGCCAGTGCAAGAGAGTCCAAGTCATACATCTACTTTCTTGAAGCTTGTAAAGAGTCTGATTAAGATGGAGTGTTTCCTCCCTGTGGACCTTGGGGGGGGGGGACGGAAGAAAAGAAGACAAAAGAAAACGGGTCAAACAATAAGTCTGGTAAGTTCAGTGGTTACTAGTATTTAAACAAGAAAAGGGGTCATGACAGTGATAACAGAACATAGGACAATACCTTAATATAAGATAAGAGGGACGTGTGATCGCACTCATTACTATAGTCTCTGCACCTACCTAACCATTGGTTCAACCAGCCCACGTGTTTAAAACAAATGATCCCCTTAATGATCGGCTCCTACTCGCACGTATTCATGTCCTGTGTCCTTCGGCCCCGCTTGATTGTAGTCACCTGTGCTGGTCCCACCATGGGGTGTATCAGTCCCTCTGGTGGCAACCCGACACGATTCAAGATGCATAGTGTACACTACAAGTGCCTAGTGCCTGATTTTTCCACTCTGGAGTACGTGAACGCCCATACTCCGTCGGAACCTACACTAGCCCACCAACCACCGACGTTTTGACCGCTTATAGTTCAGCCTAGTAATCGTGCCCCACCCTGCCTAGTTCAGGGTACCATGATACATCTATGTGGGTCACTGCTGAAATGGGTCCCCGTTTCTAGGGTTTTCTAATCAACATGTTTATTTGGTTAAGTGTCCAAGTTTACCTAACCCAGCCCATTCGTTTTAGTTAACATGTTGAATCGGTTAAGTGTTTTCCTAATTTACTTAACCCTACCAGTCATGACTTAGCTTTAATTTATTAAAGCACCAACCACTCACATTAGATCGGTCTTGTGGTGGTCACTGGATATGTCTGTCAGTTCCAGGCAGATTTACACCATTACTCAGTCTAATCTCAGGTTTTTTTTGGGCTTGATGCACTAACCACCCACATTAGACAGGTCTTGTTGTGGTCACTAGATATGCCGGTCGGTTCCGGGCAGGATTACACCACAACTCAGTCTAACCTCGGGTTAGGCATATTCGTCTTTTCTAAATTCATATTTTTCTATATATGTAAAATTTATTTATGTAAATTAATTTTAATTTACTCATGCCATACTTTATCTTTTCAAAAATTTCTCACAATAAATGGTATATCAAATATTACATTTTATGAACAAACCTATGCCATGTATTTTCATATTTCCCTTCGCTACCCCCGTGGAACTTATGCGTAAATCACATAGAATGTTGGGCTAGCGAATTAGCCCAAACCCATAAACAAAAAAAGGGTAATAAACGAAGATCATGACATAAACATAAAATAGCATACATTAAACTTATCACATGTAACTTGGCATGGATGTATATCATTACCTAAACAGATAAAGGTGAACTTGTGACTAAGTCATACAAACTTTACATGGGTCTAACATGTAGGTTTAACACATAAACAAGATTTTAAACCACAATTTAACATAATAACTTATGTATGTCAAAACATAAGAAAGCTACTCTAACCATTTTTAAATTGCAACTTATCATGACAAATTATGTGTGTTAAACATAAGAGGATTGTAATTCCAACTTTTTGCAACATATATAGATTCAACTTGACATGGTTCTATTGTTCATGAATGTTAATCTACATGTAAGCATGCGATTTAGATCCTAGACTTGCAAATAACCATCAAATTACAACATGCCAAGTTTCACCATTTTGTTGGCATAATAAGTTCATAACCCAAATCGTAATGACGTACAATGTTGTACATCACCCAAGCATATAGTCATGAAATATACAACATGTTCATCGCCATAAGCATATAAAAATATACAACATGTTCATCGCCACAAACATATAGATAAGATTAATTTCAACAACATTTTAAGATAAACAAGAATCAAATCTCATATATAAGCATCTTACTATATTCAAATTACAACATGTCATGATTCAATCGAAAGGAATGTTTAAATCTGCGTAAGAACTAATTTACAAACTAAAAGAAATTCTTGCGTTCTGAAATCTGAATTTTGAAATTGGAGATGCGCGCCTTTGATGAAGATCATTGAATTAAACTAGTTTTAATTTGATTCTTGATTCAATTTCTTTTACTCGTCTTTTGAATCGAAAAGAGTGACGACTACTCCAAGTCCTCCATTGATGGCATTTCAGTTCTAGGTTTATTTTTCTGTGTGTTTTTAATCTAAGCATTGAGTTGTTTATATAGAATTTCAGTTTGATTATAGCCTTCAGATGAACCTAGGGTTAATCACAGCCACTCAGACCTGATCAAGTCCATCCAGAAACCCTAGTAACTCAGCAGCGAGTCAGCAAACGTTCAAATTTCAGATCTGGCCGGGGGCCAGGTCGACCCTTAGGTCGACCCTAAGGTCGACCCCCAGGTCGACCTCAAGGGAGGAGGTCGACACTAGGGTCGACCCCCTGGTCGACCTGCCTGGGCGGGAATTTTCCCGCCTAGCTCGCTTCTGGCTTCTGTTTGAATTTTGAACTTGTTCTTTCGAGCTGTTTGAACTTATTCGAATTTTTGAAACTTCTAACAGCCATAACTTTTTCATACGAAGTCCCATCCGCGCAAACTCGGAATCTATCTCTACCAGAATTCAGAGACGAACACAAGGGCGTAGCCCGTTTCCCTTAATTCCCGCATTTTAAATTAAGTATTATAGGATTCATTAATATAACGTTAATAGAACGTACAAGGTGTTACATTTCGGGCCTCCAAAATGGTTAGTATGTTGACCAATCATATCTGAGGGCCCTTGCTATCCATCATCCACATAAGTAAAATGTCTAGGCTCTGTACCATGACATCACCTCTAGCTAGAAAGAAACCCCTGCACTACATGCAGTCACTATCCCGTTTTTGACTCATACTAAGTGTGTGGCTTGTGAATCAATGCTATACACATATCTATGCTATATTAAAGCCGTGCTTCATCAACCACAAGGCCCTTCTTTCAAAAAAAAAGCCTTGATCATTGCATCTTAGCATGCTACAATGTCATTCCATACCATATCATTTATTTCCAACAATATATAACCTCTAAGCTCGTACATCTTAGAGAAGGGTGTTAAGCAAGAGAATAAATTCTCGGCCACCGAACATATACATATTTAGCAGAGATACACCAATACAATGTCAGACATACAATCCATTTTCAAGTTCGTTCTGGGACTGAATGACCAGCGACACCTTATTCCTCATCCCATATGTCCAATACAGGAGAGAGGTCCTCGCATATCCAGTCGATTTCCCCGTACGTTTCAGACTACCACCACTTATTACCTTATCTTGAGTGTACGACCCAATCAAGTCATCAACAATAGCCCAAACGATGTGAAAAATCTCTGGTCTTCCATCACCGTCTTCATCTTTGATTTTTAATAATCGTAATAATTATTCAAAATGGGTTAAACACGGTCTTTCCAAATAACTTGAGTATCTTTATAATCTAGTGCCAATTATACAAATATAATACTCATTCCATTTCGATGTAGAATATGATTTATTTAGATATTCATTACCTTTAGAAAAATGTTCTCAATAACTTTATCAATGATAAAATTCTTTAAATCACAAAAGTCACTCCCCAATAATTATACAAACGTTAGAAATTAATCTCATCTTAAACGGGTTAAAGAACAATTGCCATTTAAAACCTTGTTCACTATAAACCCAAAATGTCAATTTTCCTTTCATTATGAAATCTTTACAAAAAACTGGTTTGATTTAATAAATTGAGAAGGATTCCCAAAATATCATTTAAAAGATTCATCCTTTTCATGGTTGGGTTCATGAACAACATTCTTAAAGATACCATTCACGATGAACCTCAATTCAGTTTATTACGTTAGTATATTAAATTTCATCGTAATTACAAAATAGCAAATTTAGATAAAATAATATTTATCTTTCAAATTGTAGAGTACTTCACCCAAACTCCTTCCAAATCACATATTATGTTTTATCATAATTTATTTATATTTTTAATAATTTTATTAAGGTCCTTAAAGTCAGTTTTCAATATTGGCTATAGAACTACATCCATAGCAACCGTTTTCAAAACTGATTTGGACATATTTTAAGATCTATCCATTCACATTTAAATAAATTATATTTATTGGAAAGATATCGTCGGCATGAACCCAATGGTTCCGGTTTTAGGAGAATCCGACGGTCGAATCTCCAGCTATGTCAGTTCGATGTTACAAGTCGACGTTTGCAAATTATCATTGTGCAACGCGTTCTATTCAAGCCTGAATCGATTTTATAATTTATAATTAATTCTAAATGTTTCCACACTTCTCTATTTAACAATATAAAATTTATATAATTACTTTAGAAAAGTCATTTCTGCCGTTTAGCTCGAAATTCAAATATTTCACTATTTGGTTAAATTTTTCACTATTGTAATGAATAAAATAATATTATTTTCCGAAAGCACTCCATTTACACTCAACATTTTTCTTATAGTCATAATAAAAATAAATGAGAAACTTTCGAAAGAAAACTTCTTCTCAAATGTTCGGTGCATATCCTAACCGAACTTCACTTTGAAAAGTTGCTACTCATTTAAAATTCAAATATCTTAACTAACCATAAGTACATTAAAAATACTTCAAAATATTTCTTCAAAGTTTTGAATTTTCATCGATATTTTAATATAAATGCGTCCATCAAAAATTGAACATCGAAATTTATTTTTAGTTTTCACCTCATATTTTATATTATTGAAATATACATTTTTATTCTGATTGAAATAAAATTCAACCAAACATCGTACAATTCCCTACATACAAATCCAATACATCCAACAATAGTTGCGTACAACTATTTAACATTCAAATAACATCCAATGTGCATTTATTTTCAGATAAGCTTCAAAATAATTTCTTGAGGCTAATCTTGCCTGTTAATCGATCGATTAACACACAAACTACAAACCAAGGAGATGCGTAAATCAAAAATCATCCCCAGACACATGTGGGGTTTTTAACCATTAAACAAATATTTAATTAATCATTTATTTCATCTCATTGATTTTTATTAAAATATGTGAACATAAACAAGCCGTTCGACTTGTATATGGATTTTTTTATCAAATTTCAACCACTTCAAATAACATGATATTATTCCAACCTGTTAGCTATTTTAAATTCACATCCACATCATAACATAACATATCATCCATTTCCATTTACGGCATCACAAAGTGTCCATCCACATTGTTTGAGAAATAAGTGTCATATATTCAAACAATGCTTCTAATAATAAACAACTGAGTGAATAGTTATGTGTTGAACTCAAGGGATATCACATGTAATAATAAAATAACTATACAAACCATTTTAAATGTCATTCTAATTGTGACATAAATTGTTTTCTAACTTGCAACTTACTTAACTTTGCCGCATTAACTTACAACTTAACATGGTTAACTAATTAACTTTTTAACTAATTATTCTACTCTAATACAAAAATTAAAACAAGAATCTCTCACCCCAGCCATCAGAAAAAAATACACCACAATGTCATATTTTCTAGTGCTTTCTAACCCCTAAAAATCCCACCTTTTTTGCTTGGAGCTTCTACAAATTTCCCAGCAAATTTAGTACACCTTCCAACTAGTGGATGAAGCAGGAAAAGAAGGATCTTTGGACAATTGGAGCTCTCCGATGCTCAACGCTTTGCTGTCCAGCAAGGAAGAGAGGCTAGCGGGCTACACAAGTCGTCTTAGAGCACGTAGATTTCACCAAGGAGGTGCTAAGGGTACTATGTCAGGCTAGGAACCCTAAATGGAGCTCCTTTTCATTACATGAAGAGATTGGAGGAAGAAAAGAGGGGAGAGAAGAGGGGGTCTGTTAGCTGCTAGGAGGATTGGAGGAGTAGGGGAGGGTCAGTGTGGGTAGTGGGGTAAGGGTACGACTAGGGTTAGGGTTTTGGGGAGGAATCCATTAATTAGAGAATATGAAGGAGAATTAGAGAAATGGAGAAAGGAGAGGAGGAAGCAGGTTGAAGTAAGGATTTTTTTCTCTCTCTCTACAATTGCCCGACTGCAAACTATCTCCGTTTGCTACAAAATTTTGATACAAGATAATATATGGAATTATGAATCCAAGGAATCAAGTTTTATCGAATTCTAAGTTCGGTTGACCATTCGTTTTATTTTCCAATCTAGCTCATCTTCAAAAAATGTGATTTTACTGCACATTTTCATTTTCCATGCCCACACGACAACTCCATAAATTATGAAATTTAGGATTCTTCCATTATTTGACAATAAAATCCGAAAAAAGTGTTTCTGAATTCCAAGATCGTCTCAACAATGTTTCTTTGTAAACTGATCGTCAGTTTTATGCCAAACAGGTTTATCGAGCATGGCCACACACTAAGTCCATTTAACATATAATTTGAAACTGAACAATGATTTGCTATCCTGAATCCTACAAAATTTGTCTCATCGAATTCCGAGCTTGCTAGTAAAATTTCACTTTTTAAGGGCGAGGGCGAGGCGATGATTTTAAAAATCAAAATTTTAAACTTTGGATTTATAAATCAATTTAATAATTTTACTGAGTTTGTTTTAATTCAAATAAAATATAAAAATTAATTTTAGAATTATTCTCAAATTTTATTTAGCAAAAATAACCAATTTATTTTCAATACTCATCAAAATATCTTAAATCAAAATTTTAAATTGGTTCTGAAATTCCATATTATTACAATCTCCCCCACTTAAAACTTTTTCATCCCGCAAAAGGAAACGGAGTTGATAGTTGTTTAACTAACCAACTCAACTTTCATTCTGGCTTTCATTCTTTAACTTTTCAGTTTCTAAGACTTCTAAATTTCTATGAAATTTGGCTAATGCTCTAAATTTCTAATTTTTTTTGCCATAACCTCCTTTGTATGGGGTCATCTGAAAAAATTTATTGGGCCTTTTTAGGCAACCAATAAATCAATATATCACATGCAAATAAAATGTGAGTTATCAATGCTCAAGGGAGATGTGTGAAAAATCATTCCTTGACCCGGTGACAGGAGTTAATCATAATCCATGTGCCGTATCTAAAACAGGAGAGACGTGTGCATTTTTTTCATCTCAAGACCCATGTTGGGTTCGTTATTAAATATTGCAATTCACCGTTATAGTTTATTAAGTCCATAATTAGTCCTCAGTTCTACTTGTAATTCAATCCTTGCCATACAAGCATCTTGCTCATAGTATCCAGACCTCATCATATAAGAGCCAAATGCTTATATGGAATATGTTATGCTACTCTATCCATGATGTATGTTATGTTGTGTGGTCCATAATTTATTGCTTACTATCCTATGACATACATTAAATTTCACACAGAGCAAACACCACTCCACATCCAAATCATTTGCAGTACTATAATGATAATAAAAGTGCACTACCAACTTATAAAGGTGCACTTGTTTGTTGGGCACACAAATTCATTCTCTACTCAATGCTAAGGCAATATCTTACTCAACAGATGTGTGTGTGTGTGTGTACATATATATATATATATATATATATATATATATATATATATATGCATTCATTTTAAAGTAAGGTGTCCATGTTTTTAATGTGGTCATAGGGTCCTTCTGGCCCTCTTCACATAAGCACCAAGTAGCAATGGGCACATATGGCTGATATATAGTCTATAATATATGCTATACGGTGTATCCATAACTCAAAAATATCTAAGAATGTATATCAACACCAATAAGTCATAACAAATGATCAATAACCATCATCATATCATATATATAATATCATAGTGAAACATCACCAAAAAGATCAACTATATCATAGACACAGCATATATCCTAGTGTGATGTGTCGCCTAAGGTATAAGCCATGTATATATGTCTAACTGCCCATATCTATGCTCACCCGAGTACTACTACATACTTGAAATGCTCACAAAATATCACTCGTCCAAAATATACATATCGTGCCTCTATCGAACCAAAATGGGAATAGTGCACCGATATCCCATACATATATACATAAGACTACCGACTACCATCACTATTGTGTATTAAAGCTCTGCACAGAGGGCCCTGATAAAGTCAACACCTCATGCTCCTGTATCATCTCATCCCCAAATCCAGGAGGGAAAAGAGGCTGCTCATCATCATCCTCTACTTCCTCCATGTCTTCCTCCTCTTCCTCTAACTCTTCTTCTTCCTCTTCCTCTATCTCTATCTCATCTCGATCCACTATGGGAACCTCCTCAATTGGCTCATCAGCCTCTACAGGTATTGAAGTAGTTAGTGGCTCCACATCTGCTAACAGTCTGGGACAAGATCCAAAGCTGGTAAAACTACAGTTCCTAAGGGCTGATCAGGATCAGCAACCATCATGCCCATCATCTCCACATAGTCAGGAAGGACGTCTAAGGCTAGAAGGGGTGGTTCTAATAACATCGCATCCTCCTTTGGAAAGGACATATGAATGGGGTCTCCCATGA
The DNA here is from genome assembly GCA_030737875.1 of Allium sativum. Lineage (NCBI taxonomy): Eukaryota > Viridiplantae > Streptophyta > Magnoliopsida > Asparagales > Amaryllidaceae > Allium > Allium sativum. The sequence continues at coordinate 332,963,154 of CM060926.1, forward strand.
TCACGCAGTCATACCCATCAGAAACAAATCCCTCGTCATCCTCCAACATCCATGCGTCATAATCGATCGATTCCTTAGCCTCTGGAGTGTTTGAAGCCATAGAAACATCCCCTGAGCCTGAGCTCGAATCTTTATCTGGAAAGACCAGGGTTATGAAAACAGTAGAAACATTTGATATATGTGCGTCAGCCCTACCATTGTCTGAGGCTACAGGGGTGCCGTGATGATAGTAAGAACCAAAAGGTCTGCTACCTGAGCTCTTTGTAGAGATGTCATAATTATCGGCCGAACTAGTACTATCAGGACCATAAATAGTATTTCCAATACGCAAAGAAATTGGGGAATATCACCTACACTAAAAGACGAACTACAATCCGAGGATGAAGAAGAAAGAATGAATAGAAACTTGGGCTGCCCAGGGGCAACAATCTTACCTATCTACGAATTCGAAACAAATAATTTCAAATTAAAAAGTTGGTTTGGGTCAAATCATTTTAATAATGAACAACTAATGTTTTCATATATTCACTGTCCAAAATCGTGAATACATTTCTTCCTATTTAAATCATAAGCCATTTCAGAATTTATCAACCATCCTAAATCATTGAAAATTTTGTTAAATTAATCCTAATTAAAACATCATGGATAACAAAATAAAAATCAAAAGCAAAAGTAGTCATTGATTATTAAATTTCATGAATGTTTATGAAGCATAATTTCTTTGATACTTATAAACTATATAATGGAAAATTAAACTCTATGTATATTGTTGTCATGTCCACGTCTTCTCATGGATACATAACTCTTAACTCATCCTAGGGTATTACTAACTCAATCTCTAATGAGTTTTCTCATTCTAGGATCCTAATGATCCTATCTCTAATGAGTATTTTTTAATAGAACATTACTAATTCTTTCTTTGAGAAATTCTTTCATTCGGTTCAAATATGCCTTGTTCTCGAGCTCTGCAAACCAAAACTCCAATATTAAAACTGTTACGCTCCTAAATCCCTCGATCTCCGAAGAGACAGAAAAGCTCGGATTTCGTGAGAGCACGACACATCAAAACACAGAACAATAGAACTATTCATTACTTTCAAAATAATTTACATCAGAGTACTAGAATATCAAAGTATAGAAAAAAGATATACAACGGAATTACAATAGTCAGAGAATAAAATATTTTACATAACAGCGAAAAGGTCATATAAATAAAATCAATGCAATAGACAAATATCAACCCACACAGCGGGAAACAATAAACGGACACAGAGCTTTCCAAATATTTCTCCAGCCGTAATCCATGATTCCATGAAAAGAAATATCTGTGAAAACCAAAACTACTAGCTGCTCGTGTGGAAAATATGAGCATCTAGAGTTTAGGTGGAAACAATAAACTCCAAGTCGGTCATGGGACTGGTGTGAGCGCTAAAACAGTTATTAACTTTACATTAAAATAAAGTAAATTATGGGACCAAGCCATGTATCACGGAATGGGTTCACTCCCATGGACACTAAAATTTGTACTAAAGTGATTAATAAATGACACAATTCCTTTTTGGAAAATGAAGCTATTATAAGACTAGGTTACATCACACAATGCAACACAATCTAGAGGATAGAGTTTTACCTTATATTAGCCAAACATGCTTGATACGTCTTAAAACAAAGATTTCGGTATTACCATACATGCATAGTGTGACAAACAATTTCTAATATAAATGTATCAATCATAGACGACATAGTACCCCATCCTACAATGTCGCCATATAGGTTTACAACTAAACCCGAAAAATCGCGTATTGAAAATTGGATTTCCATCTATGAGTCGAGCCAAAGGTTCGTCATTGTCGGTTTCGAGACACTCTAGTACATGCCTTAGGATCACCCCTATGGGAAACCCTTGGATCTTTAGGGTCGGTCCACACCTAACGTTTGTGGATCGGTTATTCCTGAACAATATGTTTCTCGGTCATATCGGACCTCCAAAATGTCAGTGTGTTGGCCAATCATATCTGAAGGCCCTTGCTTTCCATCATCCACATAAGTAAAATGTTTGGGCTCTATACCAGGACATCACCTCTAGCTAGAAAGAAACTCATGCACTACATGCAGTCACTATCCCATTTTTGACTCTTACCGGGGGTGAGGCTCGCGAATCAACGCTATACGCAAAGCTACGCTATATTAAAGTAGTGCTTTGATCATCAACCACAAGGCCTTACTTTTCAACAAAAAGCTTTGATCCTTGTATCTTAGCATGCCACAATGTCAATCCATACCATATCATTGATTTCCATCATTATATAACCTCTAAGCTCGTACATCTTAGAGAAGGGATTTAAGCAAGAGAATAAATTCTTGGCCACCAAACATATACATATTTAGCAGAGATACACAAATACAATGTCATACGTACAATCCATTTTCAAGTTTGTTCTGGGTCTGAACGAAACCGGAGGAACCTTATTCCTCATCCCATATGTCCAATACAGAAGAGAGGTCCTCGCGTACCCGGTCGATTTCCCAGTACGTTTTAGACTACCACCACTTATTATCTTGTCTTGGGTGTACGACCCAATCAAGACATCAGCAATAGCCCAAACGATATGAAACACTCCAGCCTTCCACCACTGTCTTCACTTTTGATTTTTAATAATTTTAATAATTATTGAATAGGTTAAACCCTATCTTTCCAAGCAACTTTTTTATCTTTATAATCTTGTGTCAATTATACAAAGATAATACTCATTTCATTCCAATCCAAAATATTCTTTATTTAGATATCCAATACCTTTAGAAAAAGGTTCTCATTAACTTTATCAAGGATAAAATCCCTTTAATCTCAAAAATCATTTCCCAATAATTATACAAACGATATAAACTAATCTCATCTTAACCCGGTTAAAGAACAATTTCCATTTAAAAACCTTGTTCACTATAAACCAAAATGTCATTTTTCCACTCATTATGAAATCTTTACAAAAATCCAGTTTGATATAATAAATCTGAAGGATTCTCTAAATCTCATTTAAAAGATTCATCCTTTTCATGGTTGGGTTCAAGAACAACATTCTTAAAGGTACCATTCACGATGAACCTCAAATCAGTTTATTACGTTAATATATTAAATTTCATCGTAATTGTAAAATAGAAAATTTAGAAAAAAAATATTTATCTTTAAAATCGTTGAGTGATTCACCCATACTCCTTCCAAATCACTTATTATGGTTTATCATAATTTATTTATATTTTTAATAACTTTATTAAGGTCCTTAAAGTCGGTTTCCAATATCGGCCACCGAACTGCATCCATGACGACCTTTTCCAAATCTGGCTTAGACATATTTTAAGATCTAACCAGTCACATATAAACCACTGATATTCATTGGAAAGATATTGTCAATACAAACCCAATGGTTCCGGTTTTAGGAGAATCTAACGGTCGGATCTCCCACTTCGTCAGTTCGAAGTTACGGGTTGACGTTCATGAACTGTCGCTCTGCGCCGCATTCTGTTCAAGCCCAAATCGATTTATAATTTATAATTAAATTGAAAATTTTCTACACCTTTCTATTTAAGTTTATAAATTTATATAATTATTTTAGAAAATTCGTTTTAGCCGTTTAGCCCCAAATTCAAATATTTCACTACTTGATCTAATTTTTCACTATTCTAATGAACAAAATAATATTATTTTTCGAAAGTACTCCAATTATGCTCAACATTTTGCTTACAGTCATAATAAAAATAAACGAGAAATTTTCGAAAGAAAACTTCTTCTTAAAAGCTCGATGCATATTGTAACAACCCGGATATTTTGAACCAATTTAAAAAATTTAATTTAGCGATTTTAGTGAATTTTGAAAATTTAAAATGGTTTATTTTAAATAATAATTATTAAAAAATTAATTTTAATTGAAATTAGAACGAATATATTTATTTTAAGTATAAAAGGAGTTAAAAATAGCGTGGTAGTTTGAAAATTTGAATTTGAACTTTGACTGACTGTACAGGATGCAAAATATATCGGATTTCAGTAAAACCAAAAATATTAGAATCTAAAAATATCTTTCCAACGAATCCGAAAAATTGAAATTTCATAGCGGGAATCAAAAGTTATGCCCAGTTTAATTTTCAAAATAGTCACTGTAGAATTTATATATATTTTTTAATATTAAAAATAGCCATTTTTCAAACGACCTCTGTTTTCGACGAAACTACTTTTGTTGGAACCGAAATGTCAAATTATTGCTAGTTTTCAATTTTCATAATTTTTAGAATTAATATGTGAGTGTGGCAAAAGAAAACGTGTTTTGTCAGTTTCAATCAAATCTGATAGACTAGAAAAGGGTCATTTTTCAAACAGCCTCAGAATTCAACGAAGTTAGTCTTGTTAGGACCGTATCGTCAAAACATAACTAGAAATAAATTTTCTATAATTTTTAGAGTTTGTATGTGGCCCCGGTAATTTAAAATGTACGTTTGAATTTAATATATATATATATATATTGATTTATATTTTAATTTAAAGAAAAACATATCGTAACTGCCGAATTGGGTTACGAAAAATATTCCATTATGTCCGGGATGGAGGTTATTAGCTAAGGGCGACATTCGTTGGGTGCTATTCGGGGTTAGTATCAACAAACAAATATTTTCCTAAATTAAATAATTAAATAATAATTAAAAACACTATATATATACTGTAACACCCCGTAATTCTGTTAATATTTATATTCACAAATTAAAGAATAACTAATCTCAGACGTGAGAATTGTGGGAAAGGGTTGCGCCATTGTGTTCGTCTCGGAATTCTGGTTGAAATAGATTCCATGTTTGCGTGATTTGGACTTCGTATGAAGAAGTTATGGCCATCGAAAGTTTCTGAAAATTTAAAACAGCTAGCAGGAAATTTAAAATTCAAAATTCGAAGTCAAACAGGCCAGGCGGAGAATTTCCCGCCCAGCACCCCAGGTCGACTGGGGAGTCGACTGGGCAGTCAACACCCCAGGGACCAGGTCGACTGCGCAGTCGACCTGGGTGTCGACCTGGTCTGGCGGCTAGGGTTTCTAGCTGACCTGTTTTTAATGGGCTAATGACCCATTAGGGTTTCTGACCTAATCCGGTTGGCTGGGATTAGTGCTGAGTTGATCTGACTGGCTAAAATAAATCCTAACTCTATAAATACCTAGGTAGTCTCTCACCCTAATTCATAAGAAAAATAGAATAGTTACCGTCATACCGTCGCCATGGAAATCAATGGAGCCGCCGCCAACTAAGAAGGAAGAAAAGCTAATTCAATTCTAATTCTCACAACCCTAAAGCAAAGCATAACTCTCTCTTTTCTCTTCTAAATTGTGAGTATGATAGTCTTAACAAGATTATTATCATTTAAATTAGGTTAAGTCATGAATGGATTATGAGTAGACGATGTGAATTGTCGTATATGTTATCATGTATGTTATTAATCCTATGCTATTTGGTGATGATATCCTATATGTTGTAAATCATGCTATGATGATGTTATGTATGTTGAAAGTTTCTATGCTAAGTTGTGATGAATCATACATATTAGAAAGCCATCTATGCTAGTTAGTTCATATTAATTAAATCATCATGTTTGGGCTATGTTGATCTATATGACAAGTTACATATGCAAGTTAGATTGATTAGAAAAGTTATGAACATACGCCATGACATCTATTATGACATCTAGAATTATGCTATGATATATGTGATACCCTATGCTAGTTCACACCATCATTATGTTGCCTTAAAACCCCATATGCAAGTTATGTATTGATTTGGGCTATGATCATATCGTGTAAATTGTGACATTTAACAAGTTGACACCTTTTGATCCTTAACATGCGTAGTTTATGCAAGTTTCACCCCTATTATGATTAGATTTATGTTAATTGTCTATATGTTGTGATAATTTGTCTTTGTGCTATGCGTTAGACTATTCAAGTCTAGCCTATATTATGCATTGAATAAGCGAACGTATAAACATGGGGTAGGGGTAATATTAAGGATTTAATAATAAGATGTTGGGGTGCAATTGATATGATTTTGCATTCCATGAGTGGATGACCATAATTGAGTCAATTATGGACATCAATAAAAGTGGACTTAATTAATAATTTGGATAGGGAATTATTAAAACTGGGGTAAAAGATTATAAGTTATAATCAATGCTTAGGACACGAGGTTGGACTCGTTTGTGACGTAAACCTGCCCGAACCCGCCCGGCAAATCCAGTGGTCACAAATGTCAGCCCAATGTGAGAGGTCCTAGGCCTAAACTAAAGCATAACAAGTTGTATAGACACGAGGTTAGACTCTTTTATGGTGTAAGACTGCCCGGACCCGCCCGGCAAATCCAGCTGCCATAAATGCTAGTCTAATGTGAGAGGTCTTTACGAGGTTATGGCCTGAATAAATTAAGAAATGCTTAACCAGATAAACATGTAAGGTGGGACATGGGGGTTAAGTAGGCGCCTTGGGTGGCATGAGGAATCTAGTGGGTGCCCTTTGTGGCATGAGAAATACGATTAGTAAGACTTAACCAAACACACATGTAAATGAACATGACTAAGAGGGTTAGGTGGGATATACTATTGTTGACAAGCTTAGGTGGGTAGCTTGTGGGCGCCCATTTCAACCAGTATCCCAAACGTATCTTTGTGGAGTCGACCCAAGTCGAGGACGGGACACGCATACTGGGTTTGACTATAAGAGACCAAAACAGGGAGCGGTGGCAACGCAAGTCCAACGGGTTTCATAGGCGTGTGTGGACCCAGGCTGGAGGTAAAACGTTGTTGCATCGTGTAGGTATAAGCCGTGCATTCTCAAGTTGTATCGGGTTGCCACTTTAGGGGAGTGATACACCCTACTGTGGGGCCATCATGGGTATTTACGAGTAGAGAGCCGATCGAAAGTGGGTAGTGGGGTACACCTAGTGGAGATAGGGGCAGACGGCACCTATGTAGTCAGCTAGGGGTACGCAAGGCTATTTATAAAGTTTCTGTGTGAGGCTAGTGGGATCAAACTTTAAGGTGACTGGTGCGGTGCAGTGTTGTAATGTGTGGTGCAGTGTAGTAATTTTTCGTTAGTAATTAGGTGTGCCTTTACCGTTATCTTTAACGTTATCTTAAACGCTATCTTTATCTTCCTAAGAGTTCATATACATTTACTTGTCTTCCAGCTTATGCCTCAGTCTAGTTATTTTGATAATAGTATTGTTAGAATTATCATACTCGCCAGACTTTATGTCTGACCCCCTCTATTTCTATCCTTTTTCCCCCTCCAGGTCCTCATGTTGGACCCTGCTCTAGTGGAGTTTGATTGGATTGCTTCATCTCTCTTGGAAAGCTTAGACCTTTGAAGTAAAGTCCAGCTTATTATCTTTTAAGGGCTATTTATGTAATGGGATTATGCATTTTGTTTTATGAAGATGGATATTGTAATTGGTTATGATCTATGGTTTTATGATGTAACAAACATGTTTAATTTCCGCTGCAATAAAATGAAGTTTTAGATTTCCAAGTACTATTTATTATCTGTCTTATTGTAATTTTTCTGTTCTATATTCACTTATAACCTCCATGGAAGTTAATGCATTCCCTTTGTGAGTGACATTAATGGACGTGGGGTGTTACACGTGGTTTCAGATCTTAAGGTTACGAGAACAGATAAAAATACTTTAGAAAAATAATTATTTTTGGAAGAAATGTTTTCAAAAACATGTTTTAATGAGAAATTTAAAGAGGAAGTTTTTATGAAAAACATAATCCCCAAATAGCCATATATCCTTATCGTTCGAATTCTCCATTTTGAATCTTTCCTTTTTCGTTTCAGCATGGCTGAAGATCTTAACCTACCTGACGGTGTAGCGATACCAGGATGGTATAAGAGGTTGTTAGAGGCTAGGGCCACTGCGGGTCCAGCCATTGTTCCTCCACCACCAGTTGCACCCCTTCCTCCTCCTTCTCCTCCTCGCGTAGATACTTTTGCAAAGACGTGCAAGGAATTTAAAGCTATGGGTGGAAAACCCTTTCAGGGGTCAGAAACGTTTGTGGAAGCTAGAGATTGGCTTAAGGAGGTGGAAGAATTGCTAGAAATCTTTGAAGTAGAAGAAGGGAGGAGAGTTCGATTAGCAGCTTGGTTGATTAAGGGAGAGGCCTCGTTTTGGTGGGAGGTCACTAATGGGGAGCGTCCTGTTGACTCTTGGGCGGATTTCAGACGTAGGTTCGAGGCGAAGTTTCTCTCCAGGGCGGAAGAAAATCTATATATGGAAAGGTTCTTGACATTGAAGCAAGGAAGCTCATCAGTGAAAGAATATGTCAACAAATTTAATCAGCTAGCAAGGTTTGGTTTGGACTTAGTGAACACGCCGGAGAAGAAGGCTCTAAGGTTCGTGAATGTCTTGAATGAACCGTTGCAAGGGTTGGCCATGACCCACATCCCTATGGGGGCCACCTTTGAGAAGCTAGTAGAAATGGCGCTCATGCATGAGGAGAAAGCGCTAAAGCTGATAAGGCACCCGAGAAGAAAGGGGATCATAAGAAACCACAACAGCAAAACAAGAAGGGTGGTAAAGATAATAATGGCAAGGGAAAGAAGAAATGCTTTAACTGTGGGACACCAGGCCATCTCAGCAAGGATTGCCGAAAGAAAAAGAAGACTAGCTGTTTTCATTGTGGCGACGTGGGACATCTAGTGAAGGACTGCCCAAAGAAGGGGCAGAGGGCAGGGACTACCTCGGGAGGACAGGTGCAGGCTCTTATGGCACCAGGGCAGGCAAGGGGACAAGTTCATGCTCTCGCGGTCCCACCGCTGCAAGAACGAGGTAGAATCATTTCTGTTGAAAGCTTAGTTTTTCTATTTGATCATCCTGTCCGTACCTTATTTGATTCGGGCGCATCGCATTCGTTTATCTCTACATTATTAGTTGAATCACTGCACTTAAACACCAGTTTAGTAGAAGATCCCTTAGTTGTTTCGAATCCAATTGGGGGCTCAGCTCATTTGTCCATGATTTGTTTGGATTTGAAAATTTCTATACTTAGCGTTGAGTTTCGATGTAATGCTTATGTGTTGGGCTTCACGGGCTATGGGCTAATTTTAGGAATGGATTGGTTATCCAGAAATGGGGTCGTTCTTGATTGTGAAAGGAGAGTAGTTAGGCTCGTGACTCGCCTTGGCAACACTCTCGAAATATTTTGTAATCCCATAAATTCTGTTATGATAAGTTATCTAGAGTCGCTTGACGCGTCTGAGGAAAATCTACGATCTGTTAGAGTGGTCCGAGAGTATTCGGATGTGTTTGAGGAGGTGAAGGGCTTGCCTCCGAAGCGGGAGATAGATTTTCGAATATATCTTGTGGATAATGCAAAACCAGTATTTTTGCCAGTACGCCACATGGCTCCTCGTGAAATGAGGGAACTCGATAAGCAAGTGAAGGAGTTACTTGAGAAGGGGTTCATAAGACGAAGTATATCGGAGTGGGGTGCTCCAGTGGTATTTTCCACGAAGGCGGATGGGTCCCTTAGACTTTGTGTGGACTATATAGAACTTAATAAGCTTACTAAGAAGAACAGACACGCACTGCCGAGGATTGACAATCTCTTCGATCAGTTAGTTGGCGCCTCAGTGTTTTCGCAGTTGGACTTAGCCACTGGTTTCCATCAGTTGAGAGTGGCTGAGGATAGCATTGACAAGACTGCCTTTAGGACTTCGGACGGTTTCTATGAATGGCTAGTGATGCCCTTCGGTTTGACAAATGCCCCCGCATACTTTGTTGATTTGATGAGTAGGGTGTTTAGGGAGTACCTTAACAAATTCGTGGTAGTCTTTGTAGACGACATCTTGATCTTTTCTAAGGATGAAGAAGAGCATGCCCTACATCTTAGGGAAGTGTTGGAGACCCTACGAGCGCACAGCCTTAAGGCTAAATTTTCTATGTGTCACTTCTGGAGGACGGAAGTACGGTTCTTGGGGCACGTGGTTTCCAAAGAAGGGATAGTTGTGGATCCAGCGAAGGTGGTGGCCATCCAAGATTGGAAGATCCCTAAAAATGATACCGAAGTAAGAAGTTTCTTGGGGTTGGCTGGCTACTATAGGAAGTTTATCAAAGACTTCGCAAAGATATCGGCTCCATTGACACACCTAACGAAGAAGAATCTAGTTTTCACATGAGACGTAGATTGTGATGATGCGTTCCAACGTTTGAAGAGATCTTTGACTTTAGCCCCAGTCTTAGTATTGCCAGACGAGAGAAAGCCGTTTACGGTTTATACTGATGCTTGTGGGACAGGACTAGGCGCAGTCTTAATGCAAGAGGGTAGGGTAATAGCCTATGGTGGAAGGCAGTTGAGAGCGCATGAGAAGAATTACCCCACGCATGACCTAGAGTTGGCCGCTATTGTTTTCGCGCTTAAGTCTTGGCGTCATTATCTTCTTGGCGAGAAATTCGAATTATTCACTGAACACAAATCGCTAAAATACTTATTCTCTCAGAAGGACTTGAACTTAAGGCAGCAAAGGTGGATGGAGTTCTTGGCGTCCTACGACTTTGAGATAGCATATACCCCTGGCAAGGGTAACGTGGTGGCCGATGCCTTAAGTAGAAAAAGATTATCCTTAAGTCCTTTGTTTGTTGAGCAACGAAGTTTAGAGTTCATCTCTATGTATGATTTTAGACCTTCCGTTGACTTTGTACCCGGTTTGCTAGCATCCTTGGAGGTCAGACCTACGCTTTTGGGACGGATTGGCGAGGCACAACGAGACGACCCGCAGTTGGTTGAGTTAGTAGAAAAGCTCAAAGGAGGGGAGTCATCAAGCCATCTACGTAGGTAGATAAGGGTTGGTTACGTAGGGACGGTAGACTATGTGTACCAAAAGAGGATGACCTAAGGAAGACTATTCTTGACGAAGCACATCGTTCGAAGATGACCATTCATCCCGGCGGGGACAAGATGTACCAAGACATGAAGAGAGTTTACTTTTGGGCCGACATGAAGAAAGATGTGGCCGAGTATGTCGCTAGATGCTTGGTGTGCCAACAAGTAAAAGCGGAGCAAAAGAAACCCGGTGGGTTGCTTCACCCATTGGAGGTTCCACTATGGAAGTGGGAAAATGTCTCGATGGATTTTGTGGATGGATTGCCAAGATCAAGGAAGGGTAATATGGGGATTTGGGTTATAGTTGATAGACTTACTAAGAGTGCCCATTTTATTCCCATGAAAAGTAAGAGGATTGCTCCATGGTTAGTTTCTGTATACGTTCGAGAGATAGTTCGTTTGCACGGTGTTCCTTCTAGCATAGTGAGCGATCGCGATCCTATTTTCACTAGCGAATTTTGGAGAAGCTTGCAAGAAGCGGTAGGGACTCAGTTATGTTTGAGCACCGCATATCATCCTCAGACAGGCGGCCAGACAGAGAGGGTGAATCATATTCTAGAAGTCCTATTAAGGCTATGTATCCTAGACTTTGGGGGTACGTGGGAAGAACATCTTCCATTAGTGGAGTTCGCATATAACAATAGCTTTCAGTCCAGCATTGGCATGGCACCTTTCGAAGCTCTTTATGGACGACCTTGTCGTTCACCTACATGTTGGTGGGAATCTACGGATAAGATCCTACTTGGGCCCAATATTATTAGAGAGACAGCGGAGAAGATCGACTTGATTCGAAGGAGGATGAAAGCAGCGCAAGATAGGCATAAATCTTATGCGGATAAGAGAAGGACAGATCTCGAGTTTGAAGTTGGGGACATGGTCTTTGTCAAAGTATCTCCATTACGGAACGTTGTTCTCTTTGGGTCCGTTGGGAAATTAGCACCAAGGTTCATAGCACCGTTTCCTATTAAGGACAAGATTGGACAGATGGCGTATAGAGTGGAATTGCCTGAGAGACTTAGTGGTGTACACGACGTATCCCATGTGTCACATTTGAGGAAGAGCTTGCACGAGACCATGGAAGTGGTAGAGCCGAGCTTGCTTAGAGAGGTGGAGGTAGAGCGTGATGCGACGATTCGATGAGCTCCAACGCACATTCTTGGGTCAGAGATCAAGAAGTTGAGGAATCGAGAGTTCAAACTAGTCAAAGTACAATGGGGAGATGACGAGAGTAACGCTGCTTGGGAGACAAAAGAGAAGATGCGTTCACGATACCCTTTTCTTTTTGAGGGTATGTCTTTTAATTTCTCCTTTATCGCTTATCTTGTACTTATCTTATCTTTAGCGTATCCTCCCGCTAGTATCTTTGACCTTTAGTTAGATAATCCTACGGTTGAAACATGTGTTTGAGACATGTTATGTATGATGGATGCAAAGTGGATGCAAGTGTTTGCTAGTGGTTGATCGTGGACGCATATACACACACTATTAGGCACTAGATCGGCTCAGTCACTTCATACTGCATATTGCATATAAATGGCTGTATTTAGTAAAATGGATGTATAATGGTTGTGCAATCATATGGATACCGCATTTTGGTGAATGGTTGGGCACACATGTAGAAATAATATGTAGCATTAGGGAATTTTTGCATACATAATGGACGCATTGCACTATCATGGTTTGCATTAAGGAGGTCAACTGAATCAGTGGACCGCCTAATTTTTTGCATTAGATATGGACATATACACACACTGCGCATTTAAACATGAAAGCATTAGAAGTCTATAAGGACAATGGATGCCTGTGTTTGATGATTGAGTAGATGGACGATTGGATGTTAGGTTGTACATTCTTCTTAACTTGAAGATTTCGGGGGCGAAATCCTTTAAGGAGGGGAGAATGTAACACCTCGTAATTCTGTTAATATTTATATTCACAAATTAAAGAATAACTAATCTCAGACGTGAGAATTGTGGGAAACGGGTTGCGCCATTGTGTTCGTCTCGGAACTTTGGTTGAAATAGAGTCCGAGTTTGCGTGATTTGGACTTCGTATGAAGAAGTTATGGCCATCGGAAGTTTCTGAAAATTTAAAACAGCTAGCAGGAAATTTAAAATTCAAAATTCGAAGTCAAACAGGCTAGGCGGGGAATTTCCCGCCCAGCACCCCAGGTCGACTGGGCTGTCTACACTCCAGTGGGAGTCGACTGGGTAGTCGATGCCCCAGGGACCAGGTCGACTACGCAGTCGACCTGGGTGTCGACCTGGTCTGGCGGCTAGGGTTTCTGGCTGACCTGTTTTTAATGGGCTAATGACCCATTAGGGTTTCTGACCTAATCTAGTTGGCTGGGATTAGTGCTGAGTTGATCTGACAGTCTAAAATAAATCCTAACTCTATAAATACCTAGGTAGTCTCTCACCCTAATTCATAAGAAAAATAGAATAGTTACCGTCATACCGTCGCCATGGAAATCAATGGAGTCGCCGCCAAATAAGAAGGAAGAAAAGCTAATTCAATTCTAATTCTCTCAACCCTAAAGCAAACCAAAACTCTCTCTTTTCTCTTCTAAATTGTGAGTATGATAGTCTTAACAAGATTATTATCATTTTAATTAGGTTAAGTCATGAATGGATTATGAGTAGATGATGTGAATTGTCGTATATGTTATCATGTATGTTATTAATCCTATGCTATGTGGTGATGATATCCTATATGGTGTAAATCATGCTATGATGATGTTATGTATGTTGAAAGTTTCTATGCTATGTTGTGATGAATCATACATGTTAGAAAGTCATCTATGCTAGTTAGTTCATATTAATTAAATCATCATGTTTGCGCTATGTTGATCTATATGACAAGTTACATATGCAAGTTAGATTGATTAGAAAAGTTATGAACATATGCCATGACATCTATTATGACATCTAGAATTATGCCATGATATATGTGATACCCTTTGCTAGTTCACACCATCATTATGTTGCCTAAAAACCCCATATGCAAGTTATGTATAGATTTGGGCTATGATCATATCATGTAAATTGTGACATTTAACAAGTTGACACCTTTTGATCCTTAACATGCGTAGTTTATGAAAGTTTCACCCTTATTATGATTAGATTTATTTTAATTGTCTATATGTTGTGATAATTTATCTTTGTGCTATGCGTTAGACTATTCAAGTCTAGCCTATATTATGCGTTGAATAAGCGAACGTATAAACGTGGGGTAGGGGTAATATTAAGGATTTAATAATAAGATGTTGGGGTGCAATTGATATGATTTTGCATAGTGAGTGGATGACCATAATTGAGTCAATTATGGACATCAATAAAAGTGGACTTAATTAATAATTTGGATAGGGAATTATTGAAACTGGGGTAAAAGATTATAAGTGATAATCAATGCTTAGGACACGAGGTTGGACTCGTTTGTGACGTAAACCTGCCCGGACCCGCCCGGCAAATCCAGTGGTCACAAATGTCAACCCAATGTGAGAGGTCCTAGGCCTAAACTAAAGCATAACATGTTGTAAAGACACGAGGTTAGACTCTTTTATGGTGTAAGACTGCCCGGACCTGCCCGGCAAATCCAGCTGCTATAAATGTCAGTCTAATGTGAGAGGCCTTTACGAGGTTATGGCCTGAATAAATTAAGAAATATTTAACCAGATAAACATGTAAGGTTGGACATGGGGGTTAAGTAGGTGCCTTGGGTGGCATGAGGAAACTAGTGGGTGCCCTTAGTGGCATGAGAAATACGATTAGTAAGACTTAACCAAACACACATGTAAATGAACATGACTAAGAGGGTTAAGTGGGATATACTATTGTTGACAAGCTTAGGTGGGTAGCTTGTGGGGGGCCATTTCAACCAGTATCCCAAACGTATCTTTGTGGGCTCGACCCAAGTTGAAGACGGGACACGCATACTGGGTTTGACTATAAGAGGCAAAAACGGGGAGCGGTGGCAACGCAAGTCCAACGGGTTTCATAGGCGTGTGTGGACCCGGGCTGGTAGGTAAGACGTTGTTGCATCGTGTAGGTATAAGCCGTGCATTCTCAAGTTGTATCGGGTTGCCACTTTAGGGGAGTGATACACCCCACTATGGGGCCAGCACGGGTATCTACGAGTAGGGAGCCGATCGAAAGTGGGTAGTTGGGTACACATAGTGGAGATAGGGGCAGACGACACCTATGTAGTCAGCTAGGGGTACGTAAGGCTATTTTAAAGTTTCTGTGTGAGGCAAGTAGGATCAAACTTTAGGGTGACTGGTGCGGTCCAGTGTAGTAATGTGCGGTGCAGTGTAGTAATTCTTCTTTAGTAATTATGTGTGCCTTTGCCGTTATCTTTAACGTTATCTTTAACGCTATCTTTATCTTCCGAAGAGTTCATAAACATTTACTTGTCTTCGAGCTTATGCCTCAGTCTAGTTATTTTGATAATAGTTTTGTTCGAATTATCATACTCGCCAGACTTTATGTCTGACCCCCTCTATTTCTATCCTTTTTTCCCCCTCCAGGTCCTTAGGTTGGTCCCAGCTCTAGTGGAGTTTGATTGGATTGCTTCATCTCTCTTGGAAAGCTTGGACCGTTGAAGTAAAGTCCAGCTTGTTATCTTTTAATGGCTATTTATGTAATGGGATTATGCATTTTGTTTTATGAAGATGGATATTGTACTTGGTTATGATCTATGGTTTTATGATGTAACAAACATGTTTATTTTCTACTGCAATAAAATGAAGTTTTAGATTTCCAAGTACTATTTATTATCTGTCTTGTTGTAATTTTTCTGTTCTATATTTACTTATAACCTCCATGAAAGTTAATGCATTCCCTTTGTGAGTGACATTAATGGACGTGGGGTGTTACATATACCATCGAAATATGCAATACATACTAACCCTAATCCCATTTCTAAGTCAGCCGCTGTATTCAAAAATCAATGGCCATGGAGCGCCATATTTCTTCCTTTGATTTCTTAAAACATAGTGCGAATTAAATCATGAAACTAAAACCAAATGAAAGAGGTCCTTGAGATCTTTCTGCCCAATGGTCGAGATGAGATTCTGGGCTTCTATTTGGCCACAACGCGAGCTCGAAGTAGCGAACTTTGGCATGGTTTTCTGGATGAGGGGACCCGCGAGTTGGCTCTCCTTGGTGGCGCCGGTAGAGGGATGAACGTCGATCGCCGTGGTAGCGATGGATGGTGGTCTCAACGACTGTAGATGGGGCGTGGACGGAAAGGGGAATTCGATGATGATGGGTTCGGTTGTAAATGAGAAAGAAGAAGGAAGGGATGGCCCAGAAGTCAAACGTAATTACTAAATTGATTTTGTAATTAAATATTTAATTAATTATATCGAATTGAATTCAAATGTATAATACCCCATAAATTCTTCATATAAGGTCAGAACTGGACGATTTCAGATCTGCTAGGATCGTGGTGAAAATATCTTTGCAATGGAATTGACAAGATCTGGAATAGAGCACGTTGGAAATTCAGACCAATAGCAATGTGAGATTTCTTATTTAAAATTAAAATAAACTGTTATGTGTTGGAAATCTTTATTTATTCGCTGTTAAAATTCATATTGTCTGTGGCACGTGATTTGAATTGACTGCTATTGTTTGTGGTGGTTCGATGGATATAATGGAATTGTATAAAATATAATTGTATGCAAATCAAGATATTCTTTTTATTTGTCATAGGAATTGTATGCGAATAAAAATAATCATATGTGTTATAAATTGTTCTATGATAAGAATCCACATTTCTATCATAAATGTTCATTTGTCATATAATATGTTAATACAATAAAAATCATATTTTTATGGTATGATTGCTTCATGAAAAGGAGTCATGTTTTAAACAAAAGGTTAATACATGAAAAGTTACATTTGTATTGCATATATGATTCACTAAAAATGTTCATATGTTAAATAAAATGTTGTACAATTTTTTTTTTTTTTTTTTTTTTTTGTATGCAAGAATTGCTAAAAACATTCATGTGAAATAAAGTGTGTTAAACAAAATCACTATGTTATGTTATTAGATTTGTAAATTGTGCTAAACCAAATCACTATGTTATGTTATTAGATTTGTAAATTGTAAATTGTGTTAAACCAAATCACTATGTAATGTTATTAGATTTGTAATTCAAGATCTAACATTTGTGTTAAATTAATATTGGCAAATTTGAACTAAAAGTATCAGTTTGTTTATATTGTTGAATTGAAATAGAATTGTCGATTCAAAGAAAAATATTTTATTTTTATTTGCATATTTAGATGCAAATAAACATTCGAAGAAAAGGATTTACATTTCATTTGCATATTTAGAAGCAAATAAACACTGTAGAAATAGATTACCTTTTTTGAATTTTGATGCAAATAAACATCAAAATAATAGTTACATTTTTGTTGGCATTTTTTTTTGATGTGAATAAAATATTGATTTAAAAGTTGCATTTTTATTTGCATTCTTTGATGCAAATAAAACATGAATTAAAAGGTTACCTTTTTGTTTGCAATTTTAGATACGAACAAAGCATTAAATAAAATAGCCTTTTTGTTATAAAATATGCATTGGAAATAAAAAAGCATTTTGTTATAAAATATGACATTGGAGAAAATAACATAGCATTTTGTTGAGGTAGATTAAAATAACATTTTTGTTAAGAAAAGTTACATTAGATTTTGTATACCAAACGAAATAAACATTTTATTTTCATATTATAGATTTACAAACAAAAGATAAATAAACATTTTGTTGTAAATTGTTATATAACATAAAATAACATTCTTATTATTAAAAATGTTTCATAAGAATTAAAATGTCATTTTTGGTGATAAATGTTCCATTAGAATAAAATTGTCATATTAGATTTGCGACAAAATAAAATATCATTTTTGCCATATTAGATTTGTGTCAAAATGAAAACAATATTTTTATTGGTTATGTCATACTAGAATTGTCAACATAAGAAAATAACATCTTATATAGGAATGTCACCTTTGGTTAAAAAGAATCATTTGTAGTTGTATATTTTGTTTATTCAAAACATTACCATTTACATGTAGTAGAAGAAAAATCATTATTTGTTTTGTTTACTCAAAAACATTATTGTCAATTTATTAGTGAATTAGAAATGTCATCATATTAGAAATGCCATTATATTAGAAATATCATTTTATTTAAAAATGTCATGGAAATTAAAAATATTAATATATTAGAATCATGTCATTTATCATAGAATTAAAAATGTAATTTATGTCATTTTATTTTAAAAATATCATATATTTGAATTAATGACGTGTTACATTAAAAAGGCCATACATTTAGATCATGTCCATGTTAAATAAACATGTCATTTATGTTAGTCAAAATAAATATGTAATAGTCCATGCCATGTTACATTAAATATATGGTTTGTTGAAAGTAAATTATAAATATTCATTTATAATGTAAACAGTGAAAATTGGTTAAACTTATTAACCAGTAATCTATTTAGATGAACTGATGTTGTTTGGAAACCCCAAACGGGTGTTGGGATGACATACACTAGTCCCAATATTTCACTTTATGTCAATCGATGGATTGATAGTTTGTGTTGAGCGTTATTTATTTATCTTAACGCTCACACAATTATGAATCTCACTCTGGCTATGAATGGATTGTTTAATGTTTACTTATCATTATTGTTATATGTATACATGCGATGTATGAAATCCATACAACAGGAATTGTATGATAATTGATTGAGTCGCATTCCGTTCCAGAATTCCTTTTAATATAAAGAACATATTGATATAAAGAACATTTTGATATAAGGAATATTTCCTTTAAAGAATATTTTTCAATAATGAATATTTTATATAAATTTGAAATATGAAGCCGTGTTATGTAGAAATGCTATTTTTAACCTGAACGGGTTTATCGATCGATTTAATTCATTTTATAATGAATATCAAAAAGGAAGGGATTTCAAAATCCAATATTTGAAATATTAGTATTTTAATGTGATGAAAATATAGAATATTCAATTTTTCTTTAAAATTGAAAATGAAGTTAAAATCGTTTTAAAACGAATTTATAAGTGTTTTATAGAACGATTTAAATAGAAATCGACAATATTTATATTATATATATTTATATAAAAGCCTGAATAGAACGCGCCGCGCAGTGATAATTCGCGAATTTCGACCATTAACTTCAAATTGGCGTAACAGAAGATCCGACCGTCGGATTCTTCAAAAACCGGAACCGTTGTGTTCGTATCGAAAAAAGCTTTCCAATGAATTTAAGAGTTTTGAAATCTAACAGCTGGATCTGGAATTATGTCCAAATCAAATTTGGAAAAGGTCGCTATGGATGCTGTTCGGTGGCCGTTATTGGAAACCGAGTGTACGAGCGATAATCAAATTATTAAAAATCATGTAAAATCATAGTAAATGATTTGGAAAGAGTTTGGATGAAAGAATTCCATATTTGAAAAGATAAAAATATGTTTTTATCGAATTGAACTAGTTATTAACTAGAATAAATCCTTTAAATCAAGAATTAATGAAGTTTTACAATTAATTGATATTTAATTGGAATTAAATAAGATAAATCGGATTCTTGGGTTTGTCATGAACAGTGTTTTAAATGACATTTGTTCTTGAACCCCGTATGAAAGAATAAATCTTTTAATTAAGATTATTAGAGTTTTTAATTATATTTAGTAATTGGAATAAAAATGTAATGTGAATTGGGTTTATCGTGAATTGTGTTTTAAATGACATTTATTCCAATTAATAGTGGAAATATCATTTGGAACTCATAAATCTTTTACTAAGATTTAATTGGAAATTTTCTAAAAGTTAAGTTTTCCAATTTAATATTAAATTGGAATTGAATGGGATTCGATTTAATAATAATCGAAATGAGATTCTATAAAAGAAGACCGTTACTATATATGGAATTTAAGAGGCTTTGCCGTTATTCCATTTATATTCTTAGTCTGATACAGAAATTTATATCGATTATATATTGATTTGATTTCTGTGAAGATTCCATATTTAATGGAAAATGATTTTGGGGTTTATCGTGAACTATGTTTTTTTTTAAATAACATTTGTTCTTTAACCCAGTTAAAGATAAGATTTATTTTTTATATTTGAATAATCATAAAGAAATGATTTTGGATATTAAAACCAAATTGGGGTTTTAATGAATCTTTAAAAGGGGGATGAAAGAATAGATTAAAGAATTTATCTTTGATAAAATTAATGGGAATCGTTTTTCAAATAATGTGAATATCTGATTAAAAGAATATTATGAATTGGAATGTAGCGTATGATGTGTTTTATAGCACTTGATTTTTATTATAAAATACACTAGTTATTCGGAAAGACCGGTTTCAACCCATTCTGAATAATTACTACGACGATTAAAAGTCGAAGATGAAGACGGTGGCTGAAGACCGGCGATCTTCACATCGAATGGATGAGGACTACTGATGCCTTTGATTGGAGTTGCTACCTTGAGAAGGTTCCAGTGGTAGTTTTCCGGACGTATTGTTGATCGTTCAGATATGCGAGGTATAAGGTGCCTCCAGTTTCGTTCAGACCCAGAATGGACTTGTAAATGGATGGTATGTCCGACGTTGTATTCCTTCATGCTGTATTCGTTGATCTCTACTAAATATATATCTGTTGGTGGCGTAAAATTTATTCTCTTGCATAACACCCTTCTCTAAGACGTACGAGCTTAGAGGTTATATATTGGCAGAAATCAATGGTATAGTATGGATTGACAATGTGGCATGCCAAGATGCATGACTCAAGGCTTTTGTCGAAAAGTAGAGCCTTGTGGTTAATGATCAAAGCACAGATTTAATTAGCATAGCTTTGTGTATCGTTACTTTGCGAGCCTCACACCCTGGTATGAACCAGAAACAGGGGTAAGGACTGCAGGGAGGACATACATTTCTTTCTAGCTAGAAGTGGTGTCATGGTTTTTAAAAGACTGACATTTTTACTTACGTTGATGATGGAATGAGGCGCCTCGGTTATTTGAGTCCCTAGCTGCTCTATTTACGCCCCATAGGGAGAGGAAACGTATTGTTCAGGCATTACTAATCCAACCATTGCACTTTGATGGACCGGCCCTAAAGATCCAAGGGACGATGCGTTCTGTTCCTGAGACATGGGCTAGATTGTCTCGAATTCGGTAAGGACTATATTTTGCCTTGGTTCATGATGGAAATCCAACTTCCAATACTACCCATGCGGTTTTGATTGTATTACTAGTACGGCAACATAGTATATGGTAGCTATGCCGTTTAGGATTGATATTATGATTGAAATGTTTTTGAAAACATATATACACTAATAATAATATCAAATTTGTTTTATCGTATCAAGCATTTTTGACCATTATAAGGTAAAACTCTATCCTCTGGTTTGCGTTGCATTGTGTGATGGGACTTGAGTCTTATAATGGTTTCATTTTTCTAAAAAGCATTGCGTGGTTTAACGATTTACTTTAATTATGCACTGGCAATCCAATGGAGTAAACCCGTTCCGCGTTAGCGGCATGGTCCTGTGATTAGCCATATTATTATTAGATAGTTTAAGTAAGATTTCTCATACCAGTCCCATGACTGACCTGTAGTTTGTTTCACTTTCAAACTCGGGTGCCCTCTTTTCCACATGGGTAGTCGAGTAGCTTCTTTTGCAGATAATTCATTTCATAAGAAGGATTCTGGATCGAAGCTTAAAGATGTGTCCAGAGCATCGGTAGTCTTCCGCTGTATTAGTTTATGTATTCCTCTGCATTGTATTAAAAATTATTATAAATTAATCTTCAGCGTAATATGATTCGTTGTATTCTGATATTATGTACTTTGATGTAACATTATTATAATGTTCATAAAAGTCTTCTGTTATTTGTTTTAATGTGTTGTACGCCTAGAGTTAAAGTATTCGTGGATTCCAACTTTTAGATCAGACCTGTGTGGTTCATGGTCGATCTAAAGGGCGGGGATTTACGGGTCTTTACACATATCCTAACTGAACTTCGCTTTGAAAAGTTACTATTCATTTAAAATTCAAATATCTTAACCATCCATAAGTATATTAAAAATACATCAAAATCATTCTTCACAGGTACGATTGTTCATCGTTATTTTGATATAAACGCACCCATCCAAAATCAGACATCGAAATTTATTTTCAGTTTTCACCTCATATTTTATATTAATAAAATATTCTATTTTTTTCTGGATTGAAATAAAATTCAACCAAACATCGTACAATTCCCTATGTACAAATCCAATACATCCAACAATAGTTGCATACAACTATTTAACATTCTTGAGGCTCATCTCGCCTGTTACTCGATCGATTAACATGCGAACTATAAACCAGGGAGAGATGTGTAATCAAAAATTATTCCCAAACCTATGTGGATTTTCAAACATCAAACAAATATTTAATTAATCATTTATTTCATCTCATTGATTTTTATTAAAATAGGTGAACATAAACAAGTTGTTTAACTTGTATATGGATTTTTTTTATCAAATTTCAACCACTAGAAATAACATGATATTATTCCAATGTGTTAATTATTTTAAATTCGCATCCACATCATAACATAACCAATCACCCGTTGCCATTTATGGTGCCACAAAGTGTCCATCCACATTGTTTGACATACGAGTGTCATATATTCAAACAACGCTTCTAATAATAAACAACTGAGTGAATAGTTGTGTGTTGAACTCAAGGGATATCCCATGTAACAAATAATCTAACTATACAAAATATTTTAAATGTCGTTTTTATTATGACATAAATTGTTTTCTAACTTGCAACTTACTTAACTTTGCCGCATTAACTTACAACTTAACACGGTTAACTAATTAACTTTTTATAACTAATTAGTCTACTCTAATACACAAATTAAAACAAGAATCTCTCAACTCGGCCATCAGAAAATAATACACTACAATGTTAGATTTTCTAGTGCCTGCTACCCCCTAAAAACCCCGCCTTTTTTGCTCGGAACTTCTACAAATTTCCCAGCAACTTTAGTACACCTTCCAACTAGCGGATGAAGCAAGAAAATAAGGATCTTAGGCCAATTGGAGCTCAAAGTTTTGTTGTCCCGCAAGGAAGAGAGGTCTATCATGCTTCGTAAGTCATCTCGAAGCACGTAGACTTCAACAAGGAGGTGCTAAGGGTAGTATGTGAGGCTAGGAACCCTAAATGGAGCTCCTTTTCATTGCATGAAGAGATTGGAGGAAGAAAAGAGGGGAGAGTGTGACACCCCACGTCCGTTAATGTCACTATTTAAGAGAATGCATTAAGTTTCGTGAAGCGTTATAGGTAAACAGAAATAGAAACATTACAAAACAGATATAAAATAGCGGCAGAAATTTAAAATTTTATTAATGCAGAAAAAAAACATCATGGTTCAAAACATCACAAGTCTGAAACCCAGTACATCATCTTAAAAAAAATTGTCTTGTACATAAAACATCAGAGTACAATAGTAAAAGAAGCATAATTCCCCAAACAAAACATAGCCATAATAGAAAGGATAAGAGCTCGAGAAATACATCTAAGCAGCTCCAAGCAGAATGAAAGCATAATCCTGGTCAAGCTTGAGTATTCCCATCCTGAGAACCTTGCGGGGGGAGGGGGGGACGAAAGAGAAAGAAGAGGAAACAAAATGGGTCAGACATAAAGTCTGGCGAGTCCATTTTCTTTTAGCATATTAATAAGTAAAAGTTTCATGACATGCATATAAAGTGGATAAGAGAGATAACATTATAAAAGGCAGGTCTGACATGGTGAATAGGACAAAATGATAGAGTATACTACGCTTCTCTAATGATTTCTCTGCACCAATACTAGTGTCTTATTAACAAGATGATCCCCAACAAGTATATGATGGTAGACTTAGGTGTACTTCTTGTGAGAGGTTTTAACCCCATACAATCAACATGCAGCCCAACATACTGGAGTTACCCCTAAGGGTACTAACGGGATCCCCAACATACCGGAGTCTAGATGTACCCTAATCGATCGGCTCCCTATTCCGTAGATACCCTGTGTTGGCCCCATGGTAGGGTGTATCACTCCCTAAAGTGACAACCCTTCATTTTCAGGATGTACACAACCACATCTACAGGTGTCACGACATCTAAACCTCCTCTGCCAGATCCATGCATGCACATGACCCCATCGGAATGCGCTGCCCACACCGTCCTCCACGTTTGGTTCTCTTACAACCATCCCAGCAAGCATTCCCTGACTCCGACCAAGTTCGAAGTACTCGTTTGATACATATATATGGGTTACTGATTGAAACCAGTCCCACACACAAGATGATACAAGCTTCCCCCGACGCTTGCATCACCACTAGGTTTTCCAAAGGTTATGCCATACCAGAGTAAAAGATTACATAACCCCACAGGTTAAGTTTGTAAGCCTATATATATAAATATTACCCACCCACCCATGATTTACTTAACCCACTTACTGTTTCAATCAAGTTTACTTAACCCCTACTCAAGTTATATATTCATACAATCCATATGGATTCAACAAGGTTAAGCATTCTAATTCATTACCATATTCATTTATGTTTATAATGTGCTAGACCTCCCACATTAAGCCTAGCACTTGTGGATGATGGATATGCCAAACGGTTCTGGGTAGACTTCTTCCATAAGTCGGACTTAACCTCCTGTCTTAGCACGTATCGTGTTTATGCACTTAGAACCCTCACATGAGATTCACCACTTGTGGTCACTGGATATGCCGGTCGGTTTTGGGCAGACATCCACCAAAAATGGAATCTAACCTCGTATCTAAGCGCGATTACAGTTTCTAATTATTATAATTCTAGGCATTTCCATTATTAACCAATTGTTCCTATGTCGTTATATGTTTTCATGCCCCTTTCCTAAGTTATGTTCATAATTAATCATATACCCCAAATTAAGGTCTTTAATCACAAGTTGATTTATGCTCCAAATTCATGTTCATATATTTCACTCAAGTTATGCCCAAATTTCTAATTATAAGTTATGCCCCAAATTTAACGGTTTCCCCTTGTTCTCAGTTTAACGCATTCACATATTTTAGTGGCATGCCTAGGCTCGAAGGTAGCCTAGCTATATAAAAATAAAAGGGAAAAGATGAAGGGAAGAGGACAGAAATGATCATACTAACAAGGTCGACATACAACGACAGAAATAGGCATAAACATATATTGACATATTGACAAGATAAGCATATAGTAATAGATCTAATGAGCATGTGACAATAGAACTCATTCTAACATAATTGGGACATAATAAACAGGCATGATGAGATCTGAACAATGAATTAGATATATAACTAATAACATATCTGATTTAGCCACAAACATATTAAAAACGGGCATGAGGTGATCTAAATGGTGAATTAGATCTATAAACAGTGACAGATCTGACATGATAAATAGGTATAGGTTCAGATCTAGTTCATAGTCATGTAAGAATAAATTAGATAAATAGGTTATAATAGATCTAATATGATTAAATACTCACAAGCATAGATCCAAGTTATAGTCATGTCAAGATTTACTTTTTAAATATTTAGATCTAAAATTAACATAAACTCACCATGATTAGATCTAAGGAAAGTAAAAGAAAGATTGTAGATATTGAATCAAAAGATCTCTAAACTTGAATGACTTGATTGCTGAAGAAGAAAAAGGCTTGATTCAATCTGGGCAGAGGTAGCATCTAGTCCTCCATTGTTTTTGGTATGGAAAAACAAGAGAAATGGGGTCATGTATATAACTGTCAGTAAACCCTAATCTTCTCAGATCTACCGTAGGGTGGTCGACCACTCTTATACGGTCGACCCACTAGCCGACACCCCCTTGATGGGGTCGACACCCCTAGGGGGGAATTTTCCCGCTCCCTTATTTTATGCGATTTTAAACTATTTTGAATTTCTAGACTTATTTTATTTATATATATTCCTCTTATGCGTATACAAACTTCAAACCTTAATAATTTCTTCATCCGGTGTCCGTCTTATGCAAAACCAGGTGTCTATTTTGACCTGAATTCTGAGACGAATGCAATGGAGTTGTTCGTTTCACTTAATTCTGAATATTAAACTAATTATTATTTAATTTACCATCTTCTAGTGTTGTTAAAATATAAGGTGTTACATTCTCCCCTACTCAAAGGATTTCGTCCCCGAAATCTCGAAGCTAAGAGGAATGTATATCCTACCATCCACATCCATGTACTCATCCACCAATCACAATCATCCATTGTACTTAAAAGATTTATAATGCTTATATGAACATATGCAAAGGTGTGTGTATATGTCTTAATACTAATGCGAAGATCAGGCAATCTACTTATCTAATCGGCCTCCTTAATGTAATGTATGTTAGTACCATGAATCCAACATGTATGCAAATAATCCTATTATAACTTGTAAGTTCTATATGTGTGCACAGTCATCCGTCCAAATGCAATATCCATATGATGATACATCCATTTCCATCCATAAAAAGAAGAAAAATGCAAACACATCTATATGCAGTATGAGAGTGATTGAGCCAATCTAGTGCCTAATGTGTGTATATATGCACCCACAAGAAACCACTAGCAAACACTTGTATCCATCAAACATAACATGTGTCAAGCACATGTTTACATCCATCGATTTCCTACCTAACGGTCGAAAATTCGATCGATTGGAAATACTCAAATGATAGAAACAAGCATAAATAAAAGTTTTGTAAAGGAAGTTAAGAACATACTCTCGAAAACAAAAGGGTGTGAAGCATGAATCTTATCTTCAGTCTCCTAAGTTGCATCCTCTGGGTTATCTCCCCACTGAACCTTCATTAACTTGACTTCTCGGTTGCATAGCTTCTTAACATATGATCCAAGAATACGGGTATGAACTTGCCTAACTGTCGCCTCCCGTTCCACCTTTACTTCTTCCAATATACTCGGCTCAACTACTTCTGCAGTATCATGCAAGCACTTCCGCAAATGAGAAACATGGAAAACATCATGAACACCGGACGGTCTCTCTGGTACTAGCTTTACTCTATAGGCCATTTCGCCAAACCTTTCTGTTATAGGAAATTGTCCAACGAATCTTGGTGCCAATTTCCCTACAGATCCAAAGCGAATTAAATTCTTTAAAGGTGATACCTTAATGAATACCATATCTCCCACCTCAAACTCAATATATGTCCTTCTCTTATCGGCATAGGACCTTTGCCTATCCTGAGCTGTCTTCATTCGTTTACGGATAAGATCAATCTTTTCGGATATTTCTCTAAGCATATCCGGTCTAAGTAGAAGCCTTTCTGTAGATTCCCACCAACAAGTTGGTGACCTACAGGGTCGTTCGTACAATGCTTCAAAGGGTGTCATGCCAATACTAGCTTGATAACTATTGTTTTAGGCGAACTCCACTAATGGAAGGTGCTCTTCCCAAGTTCCTCCAAAGTCTATGATACACAGCCTTAAAAGATCCTCAAGAACTTTGTTCACCCTTTCTGTCTGTCCATCTGTCTAAGGGTAATAACCGGTGCTCAAACACAAATGTATAGCTAATGCTTCTTACAAGCTCCCCCAAAATTCACTAGTGAAGATGGGGTCAGATCACTTACGATGTTGGAAGGTATCCCATGAAGACAGACTATCTCACGAACGTAAACTGCTGCCAACCATGCTGCCATCCTCTTACATTTAACCGGAATGAAATGAGCGCTCTCAGTAAGTCT
Organism: Allium sativum; assembly: GCA_030737875.1. NCBI lineage: Eukaryota > Viridiplantae > Streptophyta > Magnoliopsida > Asparagales > Amaryllidaceae > Allium > Allium sativum. Next base: position 332,990,872 of record CM060926.1, read on the forward strand.
ATCTACTACAACTTAAATACTGGTGTTTCCTTTCTTTGATCTAGGCAACCCATCTATGAAATCCATAGAGACGTTCTCCCACTTGCACTGGGGACCTCCAAAGGATGAAATAAACCACTAGGCTTCTTTTGCTCAGCTTTAACTTGCTTGAAAATCAAACATTGAGAAACAAACTCTGCCACATATTTCTTCATCCCGATCCAAAAGAAAACCCTCTTCATATCCCTACCGCCACCTGGATGAATAGTCATCTTAGAATGATGGCATTCCTCTAGGACTGTCTTTAACAAACTCCCAATTTAGGGAACACAAAGCCTTCCGTCTCGTCGCAACCAACCTTTATCGTCTATGGAATATCTACTGAGGTGAGTAGAAGTCTCCCCTTTACTGAGTCTATCAAATATGTCAGAAATCTATTGATCCTCTTACTGCGAAGCTCCTATCTGATCTATAAGAGTAGGTCGCACGTCCACTGATGCAAATAAGCCAGGCAAAATTTCGATGGAGGGTCTAAAGTCAAAAGTCGACATAAACTCCAAGCTTTTCCTTTGCACAAACAAAGGACTTAAGGCTATCCTCTGCCTACTCAATGCATTTGCCACCACATTACCCTTGCCAGGGGCATAAGAAATCTTGAAATCATAAGACGCTAGGAACTTCATCCCCCTATGTTGCCTTAAATTAAGATCCTTCTGCGAGAACAAGTACTTGAGAGATTTATGATTGGTGTACAACTTGAACTTCTCTCTGTGACACCTCACGTCCATTAATGTCACTAACTAGGGGAATGCATTAAGTTTCATGAAGCGTTATAGGTAAATATACACAAAATAATTACAAGACATATATAAATAAGGTATCAGCGGAAATTTAAATTTTTATTTCAACATAAATTAAAATACCGTGGTCCACAATACCATAAGTCACAAAAACCATTAAAATGAAATAACTTCTATCTTGCATCATCAGAGTACATAAGAATATAAAAACATAATTTCCAAATGGAAAGAGTTAAGCTATAGTAGATACAAGAACTTGAGCCATACTTCAGAAGTAGCTCCTAGCGAGGTGATATCTGAGTCCTGACTAAGCCTGGGTGTTTCTTCCTTGAGAACCTGAGGGGGGAGAACCGAAGAAAGAAGGAGAAACAAAAGGGTCAGACATAAAGTCTAGCGAGTCTAGTTACTTTTAGCCAGTAAATAAATAAAATAAACATGATAGGCGTAAAAGTGGATAAGGGAGATCACTACATAAATGGCAGGTGTAACAAGGTAGACAGGATAAGGTGTATATGCTTCGAATGATTACTCTGCATTGTTACTAGTATATCCAGGAAGAGATGATCCCTTCAACTATAAGTTGGGAGACTTAGGTGTACGTCAAAATGTATCCTAACTACTGCCCTGATCGATCGGCTCCCTAACCCTCGTAGATACCTTGTGCTGGCCCCACATTAGGAGGTATCGCTTCCGAAAGTGGCAACCCCTCGTCGTAATAATGTGCAAAACCATATCTACAGGTGTCACGTTCGTCTTATCCCCCTCCGCCCAGCTCATACACGCACATGGCCCGGTCGGTTTGCGCTGTCCGCACCGTCCTCCACGTTTGGATATCTTACAATCAGTCAGTAAGCGTGCCCTTTCTCCGCCTAGTACGGAGTACTTTGTTTGATACCTACTCCGGGTTACTGACTGAAATGGGTCCTACACAATATGAAACAAGCTCTTCCCTTTGTCTTGTATTCCCCACTAGGTTTTCACTGACTATGTATACCACTAGGTGTATTTAATTACATAGCCTTATTTATTTCTACCAATTATGCTTACCCTAATGGGTGTCTTTATTTACTTAACTATATTATTTCCTCCGGTTATGTATACCACTAGTTGTCTTTAATTACATAACCTTAACAGGTTAAGTTTGTGGGCCTATATGTGAATATTACCTACCCCATCTTCAGATATAATTAACCCACCCCTTTTGTTCAACCAATTTTACTTAACCCCCAACTTAAAATTTAAGTTCATACATTCCTTATGGATTAACTTAGGTTAAGTAGTCCAATTCTTTACCATGTCCATTTATGGTTTCATAATGGGCTAGACCTCCCACATTAGGCCTATAACATGTGGATGCAGGATATGCCGGTTGGGTCCGGGAAGACTTATTCCACAGTTGGGCAAAACCTCGTGTCATAGCCCGATTCATATTTATGTAATTAGACCTCCCTCATTAGGTTCAACATTAGTGGCTGCTAGATATGTCGGTCGGGTCCGAGCAGACTTCCACCACTAATGCAACCTAACCTCGTGTCATAAGTGCAATTACAATTCCTAATTGTAATTACCAGACATTCCATTTTTAATTAATTTACCAATTAATTAATCCTTTCCTTTTATAGGTGTCAATACCATTTTACTCAATAATTTGAGTTACATGTCCAAAAATGTTCATGTTCAAATTATGCCATTTTTAACCCTTTTTCCCCCCGTTTCTTAATTAGCGCCCTCACAAAATTGGCAACACACCTAGGCTAGACAATAGCCTTGTCATAAACGATAATAGGGAAAATAATGGGAATATAACTAAAATGATCATCTTGGAATATACATAAACTAGTATGATAATAAGGTGAACACAGATATTGGCATGGACACGAAATTGTCATCATAACAAGGTGGACATAAAACTGATGAACGGATGACAGTCAATAACTACGATGTCACAATAAGCATAATAAGATCTAAATTAGCAATTTAGATGTCTTGTCGGTTTAGATCTAACATGAAAATCACAAGGTGATAAATTAGATCACATAATTCAGATCTAGAGGTTAAAATAGATCTAACATTATAACACAAGGTGACAATTTAGATCACATAAAATAGATCTAACATGATAACATAAGGTGATAATTTAGATCATATAAAATAAATCTAATATTGTAACATAAGGTGAGAATTTAGATCACATAAAATAGATCTAACATGATAACATAAGGTGATAGTCAAGATCTGTCTAACAGTTTCAATGTCCACATAAATTATATCAACTAGTTTAGAAATAGATCTACACACATCATAGCATGTCATAAAAGTTACGATTAAGACAAATGTTTAGATCCAATCCTAACCAATTCAAGGTGACATATGTTCATAATTTACATAAATGATTAGATCTATCCAATGATATAACTGTCCAAATTAACAGATCTGTATTAACCACAATATAGTTGCAAACCAAGATCCACTATAATAACATAGTAGAACAATCACAATTGAATTGGATCTAGAGAAATAGATCTATCATGAAAGAGCATAAGATCTAACAATAACATAGATTCAAGGTTTACAACGTATCCAAATCACAGTCTTTCATAATTCACTTTTACTTATCTAAATCAAAAAGCAACTAAAAACTCACTGTGATTGGATTGCTGAGATGATAGAAAAAAAAGTTGGTGCTGAGTCTATGCTTGAATCTCAGAATTTGATATGCTTCAGTTGATAGAAGATGAGAGACCCTAGTTCAGTTCAGACTCCGGCATAGTTTGGCCGCCATGATTTCTAATGAAGAAATATGTGAAATAGCTATGTATTTATAGTTCCAGAACCCTCTGGAATCGACTACCACATAAGCCCTAGGGTAAAATCAGGCTGCAGGTCGCCTCCCACTTGGGAAAAGGCCCGAATACCCAAAAACTATTCTGGGCGCACTTTACAGGTGCGCTAGTGCAAAATTGCCTTGGCGCACTTGGCAAGTACGCCAGTTATACCAAGTTTTGATTTTTCAACTTTTTATCGTCTGTAACTTCTTCATATGTTATCCGTTTTACGCAAACTAGAGGTCTATCCTACCTAGAATTTCTAGAAGGACGTAATGACGTAGTCAATTTCCCTTAATTCTTAATATTAAATTAGTTATTCTTTAATTTATCCTCTTTAATGTTAACAAAATTATGGGGTGTTACATTCCCTCCACTTAAATGATTTCGTCCCCGAAATCTCCTAGTTGAGAAGAATACATACCCTTCCATCCATCATCCATCAATCACTGGCATCCATTGTCCTTAAGGATTTCTAATGCTTATATGAGTATATGCAAAGGTATGTGTATACGTCTCAACACTAATGCGAAGACCAGCCGGTCTATTGATTCAGTTGACCTCCTTAATGCAATGTATGTTAGAGCCATGAATCCAATATATATGCAAATATGCCTATTATAACATGTAAGCTCTATATAAGTGCACGCTCATTCGTCCAAATGCAACATCCATATGCTAGTTCATCCATTTCCATCCATAAAAGAAAAGAAAATGCACACACATCCATATGCAGTATGAGAGTGATTGAGCCGATCTTAGTGCCTAATGTGTGTGTATATGCGTCCACAAGCAACCGCTAGAAAACACTTGCATCCAATTGCATCCATCAAACATAACATGTTTCAAACACCTGTTTACATCCAAAGGATTCCTATCTAAAGGTCGTAAAATACTATGGATAAGATATACTCAAATGAATAGAAACAAGTACTGGTAAAGCTTTGGAAAAAGGAGTTAAGAACATACCGTCAAAGAGAAAAGGGTACGAAGCACAAATCTTGTCTTCGGTCTCCCAAGTCGCATCCTCTGTGTTATCTTTCCATTGAACCTTTAGCAACTTGAGCTCTTTATTGCATAGCTTCTAAAGTTATAATCCAAGAATACGAGAAGGAACTCGCCTGATTGTCGCCTCCTGTTCCACTTCTACCTCTTCCAATATACTCGGCTCAACAACTTCCGCAGTGTCAAGCAAGCACTTACGCAGATGAGAAACATGGAAAACATCATGAACACCAGATAGATTTTCAGGAAGATTTACTCTATAGGACATTTGGTTAATCCTCTCGGTTATAGGAAATGGTCCCTTAAACCTAGGTGCCAACTTCCCTACTGATCCGAAGCGAACCACATTCCTCAGAGGTGACATTTTGATAAAAACCAAGTCTCGTACTTCAAATTCGAGGTCAGTCCTTCTCTAGTCTGCATAGGATTTCTGCCTATCTTCGGTTGTTCTCATCCGCCGTCGAATAAGGTCAATCTTTTTGGACGTTTCTCTAACCATATCTGGTCCAAGTAATAATCTTTCTGTAGATTACCACCAATAAGTTGGTGATCTACAGGGTCGTCCGTACAATGCTTCGAAGGGTGCCATGCCGATGCTAGCCTGACAGTTGTTGTTATAGGCAAACTCTACTAAAGGAAGTTGCTCTTCCCAAGTCCCTTTGAAGTCTAGGATACACAACCTTAAAAGAACTTCTAGAATTCTGTTCACCCTCTCCGTTCTCCCATCGGTCTGAGGATGATAAGCGGTGCTCAAACACAACTGTGTACCTAATGCTTCTTGCAAGCTCCTCCAAAATTCGCTGGTAAAGATGGGGTCACGATCGCTCACGATGCTGGAAGGAACTCCATGAAGACGAACTATCTCTCGGACACAAATTGCTGCTAATCATTATGTCGTCCTCTTCCTCTTAATTGGAATAAAGTAAGAGCTCTTAGTGAGTCTATCTACCACAATCAAGATACTGGTGTTGCCTTTCTTTGATCTAGGCAAACCATCCATGAAATCCATAAAGACGCTCACCCATTTCCACCGAGGGACCTCCAAAGGATGAAGTAAACCCCTGGGCTTCTTTTGCTCAGCTTTGACTTGCTCAGCTTTTACTGCCTTTATCAAGCTTCCCGTTTGAGGAACACAAAGCCTTCCATCTCGTCGCAACTAGCCCTTTTAATTTATGGCATATCTGCTGAGGTGACTAGAAGTCTCCCCTCTTCTAAGCTTATCCATGATGTCTAGAATCTATGGGTCATCTTGTTGCGAAGCTCCTATCTGGTTCATAAGAGTCAGTCATATCTCTAAGGATGCAAACAAATCAGGAAAAATCTCGATGGAGGGTCTAAAATCAAAAGCTGATATGAACTCCAAGTTCTTTCTTTCCACAAACAGAGGACTCAGGGCCACCTTCTGCCTACTTCGTGCGTCTGCCACCACATTACCATTGCTAGGGGTATAAGAAATCTCCAAATCATAAGAAGCTAGAAACTCTATCCAACGTTGTTGCCTTAAATTGAGATCCTTCTGCAAGAATAGATACTTGAGAGATTTATGATAGATGTATAACTCAAACTTCTCTCCAAGTAAATAATGACGCTACGTCTTTAATGCAAACACTATGGAAGCTAGCTCTAGATCACGGGTGGGGTAGTTCTTTTCATGAACTCTGAGCTGTCTAACCCCATAACACACTACTTTCCCTTCTTGCATTAGAATCGCACCAAGCCCTGTACCACATGCATCAGTGTAAATGGTAAACACTTTATTCTCGTCAGGTAAGGTCAAGACTGGGGATGTTGTTAGAGCCCTCTTCAGTCATTGGAAAGCAACGTCATAGTCTATATCACATGAAAATGCCAAGTTCTTCTACGTCAGCCAAGTGAGTGGGAATGATATCTTTGTGAAGTCTTTAATGAACTTCTTATAGTAACCTGCTAATCCAAGAAAGCTTCTCACCTCGGTTGCTTTTTTTGGAACCTGCCAATCTTGCACTTCAACCACCTTCGCGGGATCTATAGCTATCCCTTCTTTGGAGACCACATGCCCTAAGAATCTCACCTCTTTTCTCTAATAATGGCATTTGGAGAATTTTTCTTTAAGTTGATGGTCACGGAGAGTTTTCAAAACTTCTCTCAAATGTTGGGCATGCTCTTCTTCACTTTTAGAGAAGATCGAAATATCATCGACATAGACTACAACAAATTTATTTGGGAACTCCCGAAATACCCTACTCATAAGGTCGACAAAATAGGCGGGTGCATTCGTCACCCTAAAAGTCATAACCAGCCATTCAAAGAAACCGTCCTGAGTCCTAAAGGCAGTCTTATCTATGCTGTCCTCAGCCACACTCAACTGATGTAACCTCATGGCCAAGTCTAACCGGGAAAATACCAAGGCACCAACAAGATGATCAAATAAATCATCAATCCTCGGAAGCGCGCACCTATTCTTTCTAGTGAGTTTATTCAACTCCCTATAATCAACATACAAACGAAGCTAACCATCCGCCTTAGTTGTGAATACTACTGGAGCACCCCATTTAGATATGCTTCATATGATAAACCCTTTATCAAGTAGCACCCCTACTTGCTTAATCAGCTCCCTCCTTTCCCTTGGAGCCATATGGCGCACTGGCAATGCAACTGGCTTTGCATTGTCCACCAGATATATACGAAAGTCAATCTCATGCCTTGGAGGTAAACCCCGAACCTCGTCAAAAACATCGGAAAAATCCCGGACTACTAGAACAGATTGTAGACCGTCGATAGATGCATAAAGAGACTCTCTGAAACAAAGCATAACCAACCCTTGTAGGTCACAGAAATCTCGAGGGTTCTCCCATGACAAGTTAGAAGCCTAACAACCCTCTTTTCACAATCCAGAATGGCACTGTACGTGGTAAGCCAATCCATTCCTAGAATCAACTCATAGCCCATAAACCTGAGTACATATGTGTTGCATTCAAATTCGACGCCTAACAAAGTTATTTTCAAACCCCGACAAATCATAGATAAATGAGTCAAACCGCCAATGGGGTTTGAAACAGCTATGGGATCCACTACCGTACTAGTAATTAAGTGCAGAGATTCAACTACAGAACTTGATATAAATAAACGGAGGCACCAGAATCAAAAAGTGTTCTAATAGGATGGTTTGAAAGAGAAATTAAACCTTACACATAAATTTTTCTACCTCTATCAGGAGCCGTGGTCGCGAGAGCATGCACCTACCCTCCAAAATTTCCTAACCTTTGACCTTGTCCCTATGATCCCCGTTTCTTTGGGCACTCTTTAGCAAAGTGTCCGACCTCTCCACAGTGGTATCAAAAATTCTTCCTTCGCTTACAGTCTTTAACTAGGTGACCTTCCTTCCCATAATGATGACATTTTCTCTTATCCTTGCCTTTATCATTTTTCCCTCCTTTCTTCTGTGGTTTTTGATGCCCCTTCTTGGGCCACACCTTCCAATTTTGTAATGTCCCCTCAGCCTTTACCTCCTTCTTCTCTCTCTTGTCCTCTTCATGCATCAGGGACATATCGGCAAGTTTTTCAAAAGTGGCCCCCATTGGAATATAGGACACAGTTAAACCATGAAGGGGTTCATTCGGCCCTTTAACAAACCAAAAAGCCTTTTAGTGCGGCGTATCCACCAACTCTAACTCGAACCTTGCTAGCTGGTTGAATTTGTTCACATATACATTCACCGTCAAGTTTCTTTGTTTGAGTGCTAAGAATCTCACAATCTGCATGCTTCATTCAGCTTGGGAAGAAATTTCATTTTGAAGCTCTGTCTAAAATCTTCCCAAGCTTCCACCAGACGTCCCGCTTGGGTGACTTCCCACCAAAATGAGGCTTCGTCCTTCGGTAGCCAGGCGCCCAACAGAATCATCCTTCTACCCTTTATTTCAAAGATTACGAATAAATCCTCGGTCTCCTTGAGCCAATTCCGAGCTTCTATGAATGTCTCTTTCCCAGGGAATGGCTACCTTCACATAGCAAGGAAGCCTTTGCAGAGCTTGGTGAAGTTATCTGCTCTTGGAGTGGGAGGAGGAGGAATGACTTGTGCAGCTGGGGGAGAAACATTTCGTTGGCCTTTGGCATGTGTCGTGGCCTCCAAATATCTATGGAACCATCCGGGTATTGTGACGCCGTATGGGATATTAGGAATGTTTTGTTCCTTAGACATGCTAAAAAAGGAGAAAGGAAGAAATTTAGATAAACGAACGAAGGATATTACATATGGCTTTTTGGGGAATGTTTTTCAAAACAGACTTTTCTTTTTGAAAATGCTTCTTTTTAAAAACCTTTTTGAAAATAATTTTCAAAAACTTTTATCTAATCTGGAAACCTTCAGCTCTGATACCATGTGTGACACCTCACATCCGTTAATGTCACTCACTAAGGGAATGCATTAAGTTCCATGAAGCGTTATAGGTAAACAGACACAGAATAATTACAAGACAAATATAAATAAGATAGCAGCGGAAATTTAAATTTTTATTTCAACATAAATTAAAAAATTGTGGTCCACAATACCACAAGTCGCAAAAACCATTACAATAAAATAACATCTGTCTTGCATCATTAGAGTACATAAGAATATAAAAACATAATTCCCCAATTGAAAGAGTTAAGCCATAGTAGAGACAAGAACTTGAGCCAAACTACAGAAGTAGCTCCTAGCAAGGTGATATCTGAGTCCTGACTAAGCCTGGGTGTTTCCTCCTTGAGAATCTGAAGAGGGGGGAATGGAAGAAAGAAGGAGAAACAAAAAGGGTTAGACATAAAGTTTGGCGAGTCTAGTTACTTTTAGCCAGTAAATAAATAAAAGTAACATGATAGGCATATAAAGTGGATAAGGGAGATCACTACATAAACTGCAGGTGTAACAAGGTAGACATGAGAAGGTGTATATGTGTTTCTAATGATTACTCTGCACTACTACTAGTATATCCAGGAAGAGATGATCCCTTCAACTATAAGTTGGTAGACTTAGGTATACTTCCAAATGTATTCTAACTGCTACCCCGATCAATCGGCTCCCTAACCCTCGTAGATACCTTGTGCTAGCCCCACAGTAGGAGGTATCACTTCCTAAAGTGGTAACCCCTCGTCGTAATAATGTGCACAACCATATCTACAGGTGTCACAGTCGTCTTATCCCCCTTCGCCCAGCTCATGCACGCACATGGCCTGGTCGGTTTGTGCTGCCCGCACCGTCCTCCACGTTTGGATATCTTACAATCAGTCAGTAAGCGTGCCCCTTCTCCGCCTTGTACGGAGTACTCGGTTTGATACCTACTCCGGGTTACCGACTGAAATGGGTCCCACACAATATGATACAAGCTCTCCCCTTTGTATTGTATCCCCCACTAGGTTTTCACTGACTATGTACACCACTAGGTGTCTTTAATTACATAGCCTTATTTATTTGTACAAGTTATGCTTACCTTAAAGGGTGTCTTTAATTACAGAACTATATTATTTCCTCCGTTTATGTATACCACTAGGTGTCTTTAATTACATAACCTTAACTGCTTTATTTTTTGGGTCGATATGTGAATATTACCCAACCCCTCTTCAGATTTACTTAACCCACCCCTTTTGTTCAACCAAGTTTACTTAACCCTAACTTAAATTTAAGTTCATACAATCCCTATGGATTAACTTAGCTTAAGTAGTCCAATTCTTTACCATGTCCATTTATGGTTTCATAATGGGCTAGACCTCCCACATTAGGCCCATAACATGTGGATGCCGGATATGCCAGTCGGGTCCGGGCAGACTTATTCCACAGCTCGGCCTAACCCCGTGTCATAGCCTGATTCGTATTTACATACTTAGACCTCCTACATTAGGTTCAACATTAGTGGCTGCTGGATATGCCGGTTGGGTCCAGGCAGACTTCCACCACTAATGCAACCTAACTTTGTGTCATAAGTACAATTACAATTCCTAATTGTAATTACTAGGCATTCCATTTTAAACTAATTTACCAATTAATTAATCCTTATAGGTGTCAATACTTATTTTACTCAATAATTTGAATTAATGTACAAAACTTTTCATATTCAAAATATGCCATTTTTAACCTTCCTTCTTTTGTTGTCCTTGGTCAAATGACCTTCGCGTCCGCAGTTACGGCACTTCCTCTCTTATCCTTAGCCTTGTCACTCTTTCTGCCTTTCTTCTGTTTCTGTTGCTGTTGTTATCCCTTCTTTGGCCATTCTTTCTTGTTTTGTGTTTCCTCAACCTTAACTTCTTTCTTTTCAGTTTTATCTTCCTCAAGCATCAAGGCTGTATCAACGAGCCTTTCAAAAGTTTCTCCCATTGGAATATGAAATATAGTTAACCCATAAAGGGGTTCATTCAGTCCTCTAATAAACTGCAAAGCTTTCTTATGTGGAGTATCCACTAGCTCCAACCAAATCTTGCTAGTAAGTTGTATTTGTTAACATACTCTTTGATAGTCATGCCTCCTTACTTGAGTGCCAGAAATCATTCCATTTGCATGCTTTTTTCAGCTTGAGAAAGAAACTTCATTTCAAACCTTTTCCGAAAATCATCCCAAATCTCCACTAGACGCCCTGGTTGCGTCACTTCCCACTAGAATGAAGCTTCATCTTTCGGTAGCTAGACGGCTAACTGAATCTTCCTATAATCGTCCACTTCAAAAATTCCAAACAGATCCACCGTCTCTTTTAGCCAATTACTTGCCTCTACGAAAGTTTTAGTTCCATGGAATGGCTTTCCTCCCATAGAATAGAAATCTTTGCATATCTTAGAGAAATTTCCAACGTGCAGCGGAGGAGGAAGAACAACAGGTGCAGCTGGGGGAGGAACGTCAGCTTGACCACCGGCAGGCATTATGGCCTCTGGATACCTACAGAACCAGCCTGGTATCGTAACACCCTCAGGAATATTAGTTTCCCCAGACATGCTGAAAAGAAAAGAAAGGGATTCAAATAAAGGATTGAAAGATATCACATATGGCTTTGGGGAATATGTTTTTCGAAATAGACTTTTCTTTTTGAAATTCTTTCTTTTAAACCATTTTTGAAAATAATTTTCAAAATCTTTTATCCGATCTAGTAACCTTTAGCTCTGATACCAAGTGTGACACCCCATGTCCCTTAGTGTCACTCATTAATAGAATGCATTAAGTTTCGTGAAGCATTATAGGTAAACAGAAACAGAAACATTACAAGACATATATAAAATAACAGAGGAAATTTAATTTTTTATTAATGCAAAAAACATAACATCGTGGTTCAAAACATCATAAGTCTGAAAATAAATAAACCTAGTACATCATCTTAAAATTTCTACCTTGTACTTAAAACATCAGAGTACAATAATAAATGAAGCATAATTCCCCAAAAAAACATAGCCATAGTAGAAAGGATACGATCTCGAGCAATACATTTAAGCAGCCCCAAGCAGAATGAAAGAAGAATCCTGGTCAAGCTTGAGTATTCCCACCCTGAGAACCTAGGGGGGAGGGGTATGGGACGAAAGAGAAAGAAGAGGAAACAAAATGGGTCAGACATAAAGTCTGGCGAGCCCTGGTACTTTTAGCATATAAATAAGTAAAAGTATCATGAAAGGCATATAAAGTGGATAAGAGAGATAACATTATAAAAGGTAGGTATGACATGGTAAACAGGACAATATGATAGAGTAAACTACGCTAATCTAATGATTTCTCCGCACCATACCAGTTTCTTATTAACAAGATAATCCCCAATAAGTATAAGATGGTAGACTTGGGTGTAACTTTAGTGAGAGGTTTTAATCCCATACAATCAACAGGCAGCCCAACATACTGGAGTTACTCCTAAGGGTATTAACGGGCTCCCCAACATACCAGAGTCTAGATGTACCCTAATTACTATCCTAATCAATCGGCTCCCTACTTCATAGATACCCTGTGCTGGCCCCACATTAGGGTGTATCAACCCCTAAAGTGGCAACCTTTCGTTTTCAGGATGTGCACAACCATATCTACATGTGTCACGGCGTCTAAACCTCCTCTGCCGGTGTAACAACCCTGATTTTTGGGGCCAATTTAAAATTTTATTTTAAGTGATTTTAATGAGTTTTCAATATTTCAAATAATTTATTTAAAATAAAAATGATTGAAAATTGATTTAAATCGAAGTTAGAATGAATAATTTAATTTTAATTATAAAAAGAGTTAGAAATAGCGCGGTAGTTTGAAAAGTCAAACTTGAACTTTGACTGACCGTATAAGATGCAAAATTTAACGGATTTTAGTGAAACCAAAAATATTAGAATCTATTAAAAAATATCTTTCTAATGAATATGAAAAACATAAATTTCATAGTGGGAATCAACAGTTATGCCCAGTTTAAAATTTAGAAAGGTCGCTATGTAATTTACAAAGTCCAAAAATGCTACTTTTTGCATACGAAGGAATTTGGACTCGAAACCACTTCCATTGAGTTCAGAATGATGTTTCAACATTGAAAAATAGTAAACACTTATATATTTCGAGTTTCAAAAATTATTTGTTTAAAAATGTATTTTTAATATTAAATATATGGCCCTTGAAAATAGCCATTTTGCAAACGATCTCGGTTTTCGACGAAACCACTTTTGTTGGAACCGGAATGTCAAATTATTGTTAAGTTTGATTGTCCAGAATTTTTCGAATTAATATGTGAGCGTGGCAAAGAAAAACGTGTTTTGTCCATTTCAATCAAATAGGGTCGACCAGAAAATGACCATTTTTCAAACGGTCTCAGAATTCAACGAAATTAGTCTTGTTAGAACCGTATCGTCAAAAGAAAGCCAGAAATATTTTTTCTGTAATTTTTAGAGTCTGTATGTGGCCCCGGGGTATTTAAATGTATGATAAATATTTAATTAATTAATTTTTAATGTAAATTTAAATAAAAAAATTACATATTTCGGAATTGGGCCACGAGACCTGTCCCACTGCGTTCAGAAGGCGTCAAAACCTTAAGAACGACAGTAAGCATGCCTAATTCTGAGTTTGGGCCAAATCGGGCCTTAATGGGCTAATTAATTAATTAATTAATATAAATATATTCACTAATCCCTAACCCTAGCATCATTTTGTACAGCCGCCGTATGTTTTATTCGATGGCTGAAACACTTCGAAATTCCTCCATCAAATTCTCCCTCACTACTTCGAATTGAATCAAGTCCCATATACCAAATCGAAGCTCTCTTCCTCCTCTTCGATTCTATACGGAGATGATGAGCTTTACTAAAGTATTTTGCCTGAATTCTTCCTCCAAACCCGCGCCCAAAAATTGCCGCTGCACCCACGTGGACCCCACCGCGCCCCCCACCATCGCCGGCGAACAACCCCCTCTCTTCCCTCTTCGATTTGCCACCTTTCGATCGACTTCTAGTTGCACCAATTTCGAGATAAATGCAAACCAAAAATTGAACAAAATGGGTTCAAGAATACAAAAGTAACGGCCGAACATGATGAAGGAGGAAGATGATTAAGGGTGGGTTGACTTTTCCTAGTTACAGTTGACTAATTAAATTAATTCAATTTTGTCGATCTAAATTAACTTGTATCTTGCTCGTACGAACTCGGATTTGAACAATTTCAGGTTCGCCAAGATCGTGAGACCAAGAGTTTCGCGATGACACTGACTAGGTATGATTCTGAGCAAGTTGGATTTTGGCCAAATTTTGGCTCTGAACAGCGCAGAACTCAATATCAATGTGAGATTTCTATTTTTTTTTAAAAATCAAATTTAATTATTTATTTCAGATAGGAAATTATATTTATTTCATGTTTATGTTGTATGTATAATCGTTGAAATGTTGATTTGTGTTATGATAGCTTGAATCGCTGAACTGAATTGTGTGTAATCATGTTTGACATGACTTTGTGTGTACGACGAAACAACATTTTATTGTATGTATAAAATATACAATATTCATGTTGTCAAAAATTTGCGTATGAAATAAAAACAACATTTTTATTTGAAAAGCGTTATGCCAATCAAAATAACATTTTTGATTAGAAATTTGCTAGAAAAATATGAGCGAACATTTTTATCTCATTTTGTTGAACTAGTTTTTCAACAAAATATGTATACATATTTTTGTGTAATATTGTTTATGCAAAAAAAATTTAAAAAAATAAATAAATAAAGGACCGCTTTGTTAGCAAATATGTTATGGGAATAAAAATGCACATTTTGTCGGTAGCGTCATATAAGAATATCATTTTTATGTCAACATGTTAGAATATCATTTTTATGTCGACATGTTAGAATTATAATGTTAATGTTAACATAGTAGAATTCGTCATTTTAAGGTTGATATAATAGAATTATCATTTTATGAAATGCCAATGTAAAATATTCATTTTATGTTATGTTAGAACCGTCAACACAAAAATCACAATTTAGTTAGAATATTTTTGTGTAGATAAAAAAAATACCTTTTTAATATAAAATGTTGCATTAGATAATAACGTCATATTATGTTATTTAGAAATGAATAATTTCACCGTCATGTTATATTATTTAGAAATGAATATTTTCACCGTTATGTTGTGTTAATTAGAAAAACAATATTTTTACCGTCACGTTATGTCAGGTAGAAATGAACATTTTTGCCAATGTAAAGTAGTAGCGACAAAAATCATATTTTTGTCAATGTAAAACGGTAGTAAATGAGATTTACATTTTTATTATGTAAACAAAAGTATGAACTTGCATTGTAAATGAAATTTACATTTTTATTATGTAAACAAAAGTTTGAACTTGCATTGTAAATAAAATTTACATTTTTATATTTAAACAAAAGTAGGAATGTGCATTGATAATAAAGATTACATTTTTATTTTGTAACTTGGAATGAGAACTTGCATTGCAAATAAAAATTGCATTTTTATTTGAACTAAAGATATAATATTTGCTATGCAAATAAAAATTACATTTTTATTTGAAACTATGATATGCAATTGGCGATGAAAATGAAAATTATATTTTTATTTGTAACTATGACATGAAATTTGCTATGCAAACAAAATTTACATTTTTCTATGTAACTATGTTATGGAATTTGCTATGCGAACAAAATTTACATTTTTCTATGTAACTATGATATAAAATTAATAAAGAATGATAAAATATACATTTTTATCGAATGTAAAAGAATGACAAAAATATTCATTTTGTCAAATGTGAAAGAATGATAAAAATATACATTGTTATCAAATGCAAATGGAGGACAAAAGTATTTATTTTGTCAAATGCACATAATGAAATAAAACATATTCATTTTTGTTCATAATAAAAAGAAAACATTCATTTTGTTTGTGTTTTGAAAGTTAACACACAATTTTCATTTTTGGTGAAAGTTAAAAAGAATATTTTTAATATTCTTTTGTTAAAAATGAAAGGTCATATTGTTTATCACCGTTTTTGTTAAATTAAAAGATTTAACTTTTGTATATACTTAAAAAGGCGAAGGTTACATTTTTGATGTAAAAAGAAAAGTATGCATTTTAATGTGAACAAAATCAGGAAAATTACATTTTCATGTAAATAGAACTTAAAGTAAAAGATTTACATTTTAATCAATTGAATTTTTATTAAAAAGGATAACGGTATGAAATTTGCATACCCATGTAAAACAATTTCAGTAAAGATTATAACGACGAAATTTATATTTTAATGAAATAGTTTTTCATTAAAAAGATTTAAGATATGGAAATTTCATTTTCATGTAAATAGATTAGCACACAAAATTATCGTTTGTTTGTAATGTAAAATTATTGTTTTTGTGTTTTGCATTGAAAAGATAACAAAATTATCAATTTTGTTACATTGAAATAAACAAACAAAAATACTCATTTTTGTGAAAATAAAAGTGGATGAACAAAAATATTCGTTTGTTGAAATTGAAATGAAACAAAGAATGCCTATTTTTGTTCGAATTGGTATGGTACGCAAAATACATTTTGTGTAATTCGAAAGATGAAACAAGAAAATGTACATTATTATGTATAAGATGTGTATGTGTATGAAAATTAAGATAAACATTATGGTGTGCACATTGTACATTAATATTGTATATACGAATTGGAATGTTTTCGTTAGCAAAATGTAATGAAATAAATTAAATTTCATTACACATTATAAACAATTCGATATGTTGTGAAGCAAAATATTCACTACTTGTTATGTCATTACGTTAATGAAATGGAATTTAATTATTTTTGTATATATAAAAATAAAGATAAATCGTTACAAATTACTAATAACGATATGAAATTATTTCCAACTCATATATATACGAGAATTATTTGGA
Source organism: Allium sativum (assembly GCA_030737875.1). Classification (NCBI taxonomy): domain Eukaryota; kingdom Viridiplantae; phylum Streptophyta; class Magnoliopsida; order Asparagales; family Amaryllidaceae; genus Allium; species Allium sativum. The sequence goes on from CM060926.1 coordinate 333,007,805, forward strand.
AAGCCCGAGTCTATCTCATTCCAAATAATTTGAACGACGTTTAAAATTCAAGAGTTTAAGACGGCGATTGAAGACCGACGATCTTCATATTGAATGGACGACGACTGCTGATGCCCATGATTGGAGTAGCTACCTTGATGGGGCTACAGTGGTGGCCGTCTGGATGTAGTGTTGATTAGTACGGATTTGGCTTTCGCTCAGACCCGGAGCATAAGCTTATAAATGGATTGTGTATCTGACATCGTACTCCATTAAATATCATGTTATTAATCTTCTGTCGAATGTATGGGTGTTTGGTGGCGGAGAATTTATTCTCTTGCTTAACACCCGTTCATATATTTCGGCAAAGGATTGGTAGGGTGATATGGAGTGACGATGTAGCATGCTAAGATGCATATGATCAAGGCTTTGTTGAAAAGCAGGCCTTGTGGGATGATCATAGCTTAGCCTATTTGTGACGATCCCAAAACCCCATGACACGGTGTTAAGGATAATCATTGGAATATAACACATTAATCATCATTAGGAGATCACAGATAATAGCATAAACAGAAAATAGAATAATTTACACACATATGACAGCGGAATCATATAGATATCATCACATCAGAGAAGCACAGTACAGGATACAACTTCGTGCATAATGATACATAATCAGTCACCATCGCCTGAGGCGGAATCATACATAAAGAGTACACAAAATAAATATCAGTCTTCATCGCCAATGGCGGAATCATAATATAGATACAATAATGGCGGAGAAAATCCAAGTCAGCACGGTGTAGTCAAGCCTCGCCATGAGCCAAAAGTGCGTCAGAAACCTGTAACTAGGCTGCCCGTGTGAAAATGAGTGCACCCGAGTTTGCAAGGTGAAACAAACTACGAGTCAGTCATGGGACTGGTATGAGAAATCTACTTCCCAGTCTTTCCAAATCTGATTACTCCTCTCATCGGAGAAACCTTCAAATAAACATGATCACCAACAGCAAATGTCAAATCTCTTCTTCTAGAATCTGCATAACTTTTCTGTCGGCTTTAGGCGGTTCTCAATCACTTTTTGATGAAGTCGACTTTATCAGATGCTTCTCTAATCATATCGGGTCATAACACAAGTCTATTGCCAGGTTCTACCCAACATGTTGGAGATCTGCACGGTCTGCCATATAATGCTTCGAATGGCGACATTCCCAAACTTGCTTGATAGTTATTGTTATATGAGAATTCGGCCAAATGCAAGTGATCTTCCCATGACCCACCAAAATCAATTATACAAGCCCGTAGTAAATCTTCCAGAATTCTATTCACCCGCTCGGTTTGGCCATCTGTTTGAGGGTGATAAGCGGTGCTCATATTCAGTTTCGTTCCTAATTCTGTCTGGAAAGCCTCTCAGAATTTGCTAGCAAATATCGGGTCTCTATCACTGACTATGCCGATGGGAATTCCATACAGCATAACGATTTCTTTGAAATATATCTGTGATAGACTTTGAGCGGTTCTATTGGATCCGATAGGTATAAAATGGGCAGTCTTCGTGAAGTGATCTACGATTACCCAAATGTTGTCATTACCTTTCCTGGTTCGCGGCAAGCCATCTATGAAATCCATGGAAATCTGTTCCCATTTCCATTCTGGGACTTCCAACGGTTGCAACAATCCAGCTAGCTTCTGTTGGTCGCTCTTGACCAATTGACAAGTAGGGCGTCTGCTAACATACAAAGAAATATCCCTCTTCATTGCCCTCCACCAGAAAGTGCGTTTGATATCATGGTACATTTTACTCACCCCAGGATGAATGCAAAATTTGGATTTATGGAATTCGTCCAACACTTCTCTTTTGAGCTCAGGGATGTTGGGAACACATATTCTCCTATTTAGTCTCAGAACTTCTTCTTTATCTACCTGAAAACTTGAGGGCTCTCCCTTCTGGATTCTCCCTTTGATCCTTTGAATGAAATAATCATTCCTGTAACACCCCGCAAATTCTATAACTGTGAAATTAACAAATTAAAGTATAATTAATTTGAAATCAAAGAACTAAGGGAAACGGGATATGCCATTGCGTTCGTCTCGGAAAAATACGCGAAATAGAGTCCGAGTTTTCGAAAAACGGAGTCCGTATGAAGAAGATATGGCCTTCGGAAGTTTCTGAATTAAATTTAAAATTCAAACAGAAAATCAAGTTTAAATTCCAAAATGGGGCCCAATGGGCCAGGGCGGAAAAACATCCGCCTAACGCACCCAGGTCGACTGGGCTGTCGACCTGGTCTAGCCAGGTCGACCGGGCTGTCGACAGGGCTGTCGACAGGCATGTCGACCTGGTCCAGAGCCAGGTCGAGCCCAGTCCAACCTGGCTGGCCTATTCTATGTTGGTCGATTTTCTGTGGTCTGCTTTGTCATTAGGGCTAGGTGACAGGCTCTAATTGGTCTCTCCTTAGGATGAATGGCTACGATCAATCCAAGCAACATCAATGGTCCTAATCAGTTTATAACCTCTATAAAAACAACCCTAGACTAACCCTAATCTATTCATTCAAAAATAAGAACAAAGCCGCCATGTTGCTGAGGAACGACTAGGGGTAGCCACCAAATTGGAGAGAGGATTAGGAGGCAAATTCTAAAGGCATAAAGCAACTCAATCAAATCAAACCGCATCTTCAAATCCCTAAATTTGAGAATTCGCCACACCATTGTAAGTAGAGTATTATTTTGGTATGAACAAATAACTGTGTTGGTTTGTATACTTGATTGTGGTGATAAATAATTCATAATTTGAGCGTTACTATGATTCTTATCGATTTGGAATATTGTATACGTTTGGATATCCTCATATTATGTTATAAAGAACTACATGCGGTAGTTCTATGCAAGTATACGTTTGGAATATTCGCAAATTATGCAATCCTTGTTGAATCTACATGTATGTAGTTGTTTAATTGAAACTTATGCAAGTTTGGGGTTTTGCTACTATGCCATCATGATGTATATTTTTGTACATAAATCATTTTGTACGTAATTGAAACAAGTTTGGTTGTTATAATTCATATGAAACTATGTTGAAATTTTGGCACCATGATTTATGTATTAAGACATGCTTTTGTACTAGAAAACCTATTTGCAAACTTATGAATATGGCTAGGCTATAATTGATATTTGGCATAATTGAAATCCATATTAAGTCTATATTATTTACAAGAATTATATGAGGACATATGTGGTACATAGCTAGGTTAGATTCAAAATCCCTTTTTGCAAGTTTGCATGACTAAAGTAAAAATCATGATTTCATGCTAGAAATATTTATGCCATGGATATGTGAACAAATTTAACTATACTTTTGTATTAGTCACAAAAGTAGGCACCTTTGTAAACATGTAGTAGTCTTATGAACATGATTTGCTTATGTTTGACATTATGCCTGAAATAAAAATATAGGTTTATGTTGTAGTTAGGCCTATGTGTCAATAGTGATATTCTTAACTTAACTACAAGTTTACATGGTTTGATTCATGTCACTACTATGCAAGTACACCAGTTTCTATTTTGTATTTCCAACGTCATATTGCAAGTTCATGCGCTCACCTTCCCCTTTTTGTGTATGTAATCACGCTTTAAGCCTCCCCTTTTCGCATGGCTAAGTTGGGCTTTAAAAGGCTAAGCCCAATATATATATATAATAAACGGACGTGTAAAATGGGGGAAAATAACGTTGGGTTAAAATTACTAATGAATGAAAATATAAAATAGAAGGGCCCAAATTCAAGTATGGGTTAGGCCCATGATTGGTGTAACCTTTACACCATTAACTTAATAATGGGCCGCAAATATTTACATATAAGAAAATAAAGAAGAAAGACAAAATATGTAAATGTAGAACATACGATGTGTTTAACCCGAGGTTGGATTGAGTTGTGATGTAAACCTGCCCGGAACCGCCCGGCTGTCCAGTAGTCACAACAATACCTATCCAATGTGGGAGGTTAAACATGGAGCCTAATAAGGACCCGAGGTTAGACTGAGTTGTGGCGTAAGACTGCCCGGAACCAACCGGCAATAGGCAGCCACAACAATACCTGTCTAATGTGAGAGGTCAAGGCTTTAATAAGACAATTAAGGCTGAGTAAGGATTGTTAGGATTAAGTGAACTAAAGACTTAATCAAAAATGGAACATGCTAAACTAAACGGACTGGTGGGGGTTAGGTTAGGAAAACACTTAACCAACTTAGCATGTTGGCTAGAGATAGAAAACCTAGTAACGGGGGACCCTTTTCAGCAGTAACCCTAGAAGGTGTATCAGGATACCCTGAAACTAGGCAGGGTGGGGCACGATTACTGGGCTGATTGTAAGAGGTCAAATCGACGGCGGTGGTGTAGCAGTGTAGGTTCTAACGGGGTGCGGGCGTGCACACACTCCGGCGCAGAAAAATAAGGCACTGGACACCAATAGCATACCTGTGCATTCTAGGATTGTGTCGGGCCGCCACTATGGGACTTGATACACCCCATGGTGGGACCAACATAGGTAACTACAACATCGGGGGCCGTAAGACACATGTAACTATGCGAGTAGGAGCCGATCGTCATAGAATGGATCACATCACCCTGATTGTGGGGTGCCAGTTGGAAACTAGTTTATATGGGTTCAGAGATTTACAGGGGGTACGATAGTATATTCGACCCTAGACAACTTAACCAAGTTTATAGTGCTTTCCCACTTCTTGTTTATACTTATCATACCCAGTTCTTTATTCATAGACAGAATAGTACTAAACTTACTCAGGCTTTATGTCTGACTCTACTTTTCTTTCGTCTTCTTTTCTTCCGTTTCCCTCCCCCCCCCCCCCCCCCCCAGGTCCACAGGGAGGGAACACAACAGCTTGACCAGCCTTAACATCCAGCTTGAAGAAGAGAAATGTATTGCTTGGACCTTTTCATTTTGAACTATGGCTTTGGACAATCACTATGGGGGCTTTTGCAGTTTATCTATGTTTTATTTATGCTTCTTTAATAATGTAATCAAGACAGATTATGAAGGAGTTATGTTATGTTTTTTGGGAAAAGATGTAAGACAATTATGGTGATATTGTTGTAACACGTATTTGCTTTTATGAAATAAAAGTTGTTGTTTTTCCGCTGTTTACAAATATGTGTTCTTATATCTGTCTTGTATATCTATGACTTATACTTATAAACCTCCACCAAAATTAGGGCATTCCCTTTGAGAGTGATCCTAACGGAGGTGGGGTGTTTCACTTGGTATCAAAGCATAGGTTTACCAGATAAGATAAAAAGTTTTGAAAAAATATTTTCAAAAAGGAAATTTAAAGAAGCATTTTTAAAAGAAAAAAATATTATTTTATTTTTAAAAAGGCAAAGTCCACTCCCCAAAGCCATAGGTATTATCTCTTATCCTTCGTTTTGAATCCATCCTTTTTGTTTAAGCATGACCGAAGATCTTAACTTGCCAGAAGGGGTGCCAATACCTGGTTGGTTTAGACGGTTCTTAGAAGCAAGAGCCACTCAGCCAGGTCCTACCGTTCCTCCTCCCCCAGCTGCCGGAAATCATCCAGCTGCAGCGGCTCCTTTTCCTCCACCTCCTCCTCGGGGAAACACTTTTGCTAAGATATGTAAAGATTTTAAAGCTATGGGAGGAAAGGATTTCCATGGAACTGAGTCCTTCGTGGTAGCTAGAAATTGGCTGAAAGAAACTGAGGACCTATTCATCATCTTTGAGGTAGAAGATAGACAAAAAGTACAATTGGCAGTGTGGCTATTGAAGGGCGAGGCTTCCTACTGGTGGGAAGTCACTAATGCTGAAAGACCAGTAGAGACATGGGAGGACTTTAGGGCAAGGTTTGAGACTAAATTTCTCTCAGATGCGGAAAGAAGTTTGCAGTTAGAAAAATTCTTATTTCTTAAGCAAGGGGACAAGACAGTCAGAGAATATGTGAATCAGTTCGATGAGCTGGCTAGGTTTGGGCTTGACCTAGTCAACACCTCGCACAAGAAGGCTCTCCGTTTCGTCAAGGGGTTGAATGAGCCATTACACAGTTTGGCCATGACCCATATACCCATGGGAGCCACGTATGAAAGATTGGTGCAAATGGCATTGCTGAATGAAGAGGATAAGGGCAAGAAGGAGACAAAGGCAGAAAGCTCTCAAGGGAAGAAAGAGGGTTTGCAACCTAAGAAGACAGACTTTAAGAAGGGCGGGAAAGGCAACAAAGAGAAGAGGAAGTGTAATTTCTGTGGCAAAGTGGGGCACTTAGTAAAGGACTGCCGGAAAAAGAAGGCCAAGGAGAATGGTGGGTGCTTTTCTTGCGGTGAGACGGGCCACAGGGCTAAGGACTGCCCAAAGAAACGAGGACAGGGGCAGAGGGCTGGATCCACCCAAGGGGCACAGGTTCATGTGCTGGAAGCGCCACCTCTGCAACAGCGAGGTATAAATACTTCTGTAGAAAGTGTAGTTTATCTTTATGATCACCCCGTTCGCACTTTATTTGATTCTGGCGCATCACACTCCTTTATCTCGTCTGCTTTAGTAGAATCTCTGCACCTAAAAACTAGTATGGTAGAGGACCCCTTAATTGTTTCAAACCCAATTGGGGGCCCAGCTCATTTGTCTATGATCTGTTTGGGATTGAAAATTTCTATTCTAAGTGTAGAATTTCAATGTAGTGCCTTTGTTTTGGGCTTTTCGGGTTATGGTTTGATTTTGGGTATGGATTGGCTATCCAGTAATGGGGCCATCCTTGATTGTGAGAAAAGGGTTGTTAGGCTCCTAACCCAGCTCGGTAATACTTTGGAAATTTCTTGTAATCCCTCGTATGCGGTTATGCTTAGTTATCTTGAATCGCTAGATGCCTCTGTTGAAAATTTGCAATCAGTTAGAGTGGTCCGGGAATATCCGGATGTCTTTGAAGAGGTGAAGGGCTTGCCTCCGAAGCGGGAAATAGACTTCCGCATATATCTTGTAGATAATGCAAAGCCCGTTGCGTTACCCGTTAGACACATGGCTCCACGGGAAAGGAAAGAGCTCAGTAAACAGATTAAAGAGCTTCTAGAAAAGGGGTTCATTAGGAGAAGCATTTCAGAATGGGGCGCTCCAGTGGTGTTCGCTACAAAGGCGGATGGTTCACTCCATCTATGTGATGACTATAGGGAGCTCAACAAGCTAACGAAAAAGAATAGGCACCCTCTCCCTAGAATTGACGATTTATTTGACCAGTTTGTAGGAGCGTCTGTTTTCTCCCAGCTCGATTTAGCAACCGGTTTTCATCAGCTAAGGGTGGCTGAAGATAGCATCGATAAAACGGCATTCAGAACCCCAGACGGTTTCTTTGAATGGCTTGTCATGCATTTCGGCTTGACAAATGCACCTGCTTACTTCGTGGACCTGATGAGTAGGGTATTTAGGGATTTCCTCAACAAATTCGTAGTGGTCTTCGTAGATGATATCCTTATCTTCTCAAAGAGTGAAGAGGAACATGCTCAACACTTAAGGGCAATCATGGAAACTTTGCGAGTCCATCAACTAAAAGCCAAATTCTCCAAATGCCACTTTTGGAGAGAAGAGGTGAGGTTCCTTGGGCACATAGTATCCAAACAAGGGTTAGCAGTGGACCCTGCTAAGGTAGTGGCGGTATAGGATTGGAAGACACCAAGGAATGCAACTGAGGTCCGAAGCTTTCTAGGACTAGCAGGTTTCTATCGAAAGTTTATAAGGTATTTTGCGAAAATCTCAGCTCCGCTCACGAAGTTGACCAAGAAGAATCTAGTGTTCAATTGGAACTTGGATTGCGAGTTTGCTTTCCAACGACTAAAAAGGGCTCTCACAACAGCCCCAGTTTTGACGCTGCCAGATGGGAGAAAGATGTTCACTGTTTATACGGATGCATGTGGGACAGGGCTAGGCGCCGTCTTAATGCAAGAAGGAAGGGTAGTAGCTTATGGCGGGAGGCAGTTGAAAGTGCACGAAAAGAACTACCCAACCCACGATCTTGAGTTAGCCGCCATCGTCTTTGCACTCAAGTCTTGGCGACACTATCTCCTAGGTGAGAAGTTCGAACTTTACACTGACCATAAATCGTTGAAATATCTTTTCTCGTAGAAGGATCTTAACTTGAGGCAACAAAGATGGATGGAGTTTCTTGCCTCGTACAATTTTGAAATCTTCTACACTCCGGGCAAAGGCAACGTAGTGGCAGACGCGTTGAGCCGAAAGAAATTGACCCTAAGCCCGTTGTTTGTTGAAAGACAAAGCCTAGAGTTTATAGCCAGCTTCGACTTTAGGCCCTCCTCCGATTTCGTACCAGGCTTGTTAGCATCTCTCGAAGTGCGCCCAACTCTAGTGGATTCAGTAGGGACAGCACAACGCGAAGACCCTCAGCTTGTGGAAATAATTGATAGGCTAATTAGGGGTGCGACTTCAAGTCACCTCAACAGATACTCCATCGACGATAAGGGTTTGCTAAGGCGAGACGGAAGACTATGCGTCCCACAAACAAAAGATTTAGTAAAGAAGGTTCTCGAGGAAGCACATCACTCCAAGATGACGATACATCCAGGAGGAGATAAAATGTACAAGGACATAAAAAGGACTTTCTTCTGGAACGGCATGAAAAAGGACGTGGCAGAGTTCGTTTCTAAGTGTATGGTGTGCCAACAGGTTAAGGCAGAACAGAAAAAGCCTGGCGAACTGCTGCATCCTTTGGAGGTCCCGCAGTGGAAGTGGGATAGCATCTCAATGGACTTCATCGATGGGCTGCCTAGGTCTAGGAGAGGCAACACTAGCATTTGGGTAATAGTGGATAGGCTTACTAAAAGCACCCACTTTTTACCTGTCAAAAGTAAAAGAACTGCCTCATCCCTAGCATCACTTTACCTCAAGGAAATCGTTCGACTCCATGGAATACCATCTAGCATTGTTAGTGACCGAGACCCCATCTTCACCAGTGAGTTTTGGCGGAGTCTGCAAGAAGCGGTAGGAACGCAGTTATGCTTGAGCACAGCCTATCATCCCCAAACCGATGGCCAAACAGAGAGAGTGAACAGAGTTTTGGAAGACCTTTTAAGGCTATGCGTCCTTGACTTCGGAGGGACATGGGAAGACCACCTTCCTTTGGTGGAATTTGCCTACAACAAAAGCTATCAAGCAACCATCGGAATGGCGCCCTTCGAAGCTTTATATGGAAGACCGTGCCGATCGCCCACTTGTTGGTGGGAGTCTACAGACAAGCTCATACTTGGACCAGATATGATCCGAGAGACTTCAGAGAAAGTGGACTTAATACGAAGAAGGATGAAGACGGCCCAAGACAGACAAAAGTCCTATGCCGACAAGAGAAGGACCGACCTTGAATTTGAGGTTGGAGACAGAGTTTTTCTCAAGGTATCACCGCTAAGGAACGTTGTTCGTTTTGGAACCACAGGAAAACTGGCACCAAGATTCGTAGGGCCATTCCCTATCATCGAGAAAATTGGGAAAATGGCCTATAGATTAGAGCTACCCGAGAAGTTGGCTGGAGTCCACAACATTTTTCACGTTTCACATCTCCGAACATGTCTGCATGAGTCGGCTGAAGTGGTAGAACCAAATATCCTCGAAGAGGCCGAAGTGGAGCGCGAAGCAACCATAAGAAAATTTCCAACACGCATATTAGGAACGGAAGTGAAGAAACTACGCAACCGCGAAGTCAAGCTCGTCAAAGTTCAGTGGAGCGACCCCGAGGGAGACGCGACTTGGGAAACTGAAGCTAGAATACATACTGCCTACCCTTTTCTGTTCGAGGGTACATCCTTGATCTTTCCTTTTCCTTAAGTTGCGCTTTTATCTATCTTTTTAGGTATATTTCCTCGACCTTATCTTTTAGGTAGAAACCCTTTGGATGGAAACATGTAATTGAAACATGTTATGGACGATGGTTGCAAGTGGTTGCAAGTGATTGCTAGTGGTTGCTCGTGGTTGCATATACACACACAATCTAGGGTTTAGATCGGCTCGGTCACTTCATATTGCATATGCATATATGTTTGCATTCGTATATGGTTGAACATTAATGTGTTGTCATATGGATGTTGCATTTGTATTGAATGATTGTGCACTCATGTAGAATCAAAATAGGAAAATTTGCATACATAATGGATTCATGGCACCTACATAATTCGCATTAAGGAGGTCAACTGAATCAGTAGACCGCCTGATTTTGCAGTAGATAAGTACAAGTACACACACACTTCGCATATGATCATGAAGCATTAGAAGTCTTTTAAGGACAATGGATGCTCGTGTTTGATGGATGAGTAGATGGATGATTGGACGTTAGGATATACATTCCTCATAACTTGAAGATTTCGGGGATGAAATCCTTTTAAGTGGGGGAGAATGTAACACCCCGCAAATTCTATAACTGTGAAATTAACAAATTAAAGTATAATTAATTTGAAATCAAAGAACTAAGGGAAACGGGATACGCCATTGCGTTCGTCTCGGAAAAATACGCGAAATAGAGTCCGAGTTTTCGAAAAACGGAGTCCGTATGAAGAAGATATGGCCTTCGGAAGTTTCTGAATTAAATTTAAAATTCAAACAGAAAATCAAGTTTAAATTCCAAAATGGGGCCCAATGGGCCAGGGCGGAAAAACATCCGCCTAACGCACCCAGGTCGACTGGGCTGTCGACCTGGTCTAGCCAGGTCGACAGGGCTGTCGACAGAGCTGTCGACAGGCATGTCGACCTGGTCCAGAGCCAGGTCGAGCCCAGTCCAACCTGGCTGGCCTATTCTATGTTGGTCGATTTTCTGTGGTCTGCTTTGTCATTAGGGCTAGGTGGCAGGCTCTAATTGGTCTCTCCTTAGGATGAATGGCTACGATCAATCCAAGCAACATCAATGGTCCTAATCAGTTTATAACCTCTATAAAAACAACCCTAGACTAACCCTAATCTATTCATTCAAAAATAAGAACAAAGCCGCCATGTTGCTGAGGAACGACTAGGGGTAGCCACCAAATTGGAGAGAGGATTAGGAGGCAAATTCTAAAGGCATAAAGCAACTCAATCAAATCAAACCGCATCTTCAAATCCCTAAATTTGAGAATTCGCCACACCATTGTAAGTAGTGTATTATTTTGGTATGAACAAATAACTGTGTTGGTTTGTATACTTGATTGTGGTGATAAATAATTCATAATTTGTGCGTTACTATGATTCTTATCGATTTGGAATATTGTATACGTTTGGATATCCTCATATTATGTTATAAAGAACTACATGCGGTAGTTCTATGCAAGTATACGTTTGGAATATTCGCAAATTATGCAATCCTTATTGAAGCTACATGTATGTAGTTGTTTAATTGAAACTCATGCAAGTTTGGGGTTTTGCTACTATGCCATCATGATGTATATTTTTGTACATAAATCATTTTGTACGTAATTGAAACAAGTTTGGTTGTTATAGTTCATATGAAACTATGTTGAAATTTTGGCACCATGATTTATGTATTAAGACATGCTTTTGTACTAGAAAACCTATTTGCAAACTTATGAATATGGCTAGGCTATGATTGATATTTGGCATAATTGAAATCCATATTAAGTCTATATTGTTTACAAGAATTATATGATGACATATGTGGTACATAGCTAGGTTAGATTCAAAATCCCTTTTTGCAAGTTTGCACGACTAAAGTAAAAAATCATGATTTCATGTTAGAAATATTTATGCCATGGTTATGTGAACAAATTTAACTATACTTTTGTATTAGTCACAAAAGTAGGCACCTTTGTAAACTTGTAGTAGTCTTATGAACATGATTTGCTTATGTTTGACATTATGCCTGAAATAAAAATATAGGTTTATGTTGTAGTTAGGCCTATGTGTCAATAGTGATATTCTTAACTTAACTACAAGTTTACATGGTTTGATTCATGTCACTACTATGCAAGTACACCAGTTTCTATTTTGTATTTGCAACGTCATATTGCAAGTTCATGCGCTCACCTTCCCCTTTTTGTGTATGTAATCACGCTTTAAGCCTCCCCTTTTCGCATGGCTAAGTTGGGCTTTAAAAGGCTAAGCCCAATATATATATAATAAATGGACGTGTAAAACGGGGGAAAATAACGTTGGGTTAAAATTACTAATGAATGAAAATATAAAATAGAAGGGCCCAAATTCAAGTATGGGTTGGGCCCATGATTGGTGTAACCTTTACACCATTAACTTAATAATGGGCCGCAAATATTTACATATAAGAAAATAAAGAAGAAAGACAAAATATGTAAATGTAGAACATACGATGTGTTTAACCCGAGGTTGGATTGAGTTGTGATGTAAACCTGCCCGGAACCGCCCGGCTGTCCAGTAGTCACAACAATACCTATCCAATGTGGGAGGTTAAACATGGAGCCCAATAAGGACCCGAAGTTAGACTGAGTTGTGGCGTAAGACTGCCCAGAACCAACCGGCAACAGGCAGCCACAACAATACCTGTCTAATGTGAGAGGTCAAGGCTTTAATAAGACAATTAAGGCTGAGTAAGGATTGTTAGGATTAAGTGAACTAAAGACTTAATCAAAAATGGAACATGCTAAACTAAACGGACTGGTGGGGGTTAGGTTAGGAAAACACTTAACCAACTTAGCATGTTGGCTAAAGATAGAAAACCTAGTAACGGGGGACCCTTTTCAGCAATAACCCTAGAAGGTGTATCAGGATACCCTGAAACTAGGCAGGGTGGGGCACGATTACGGGGCTGATTGTAAGAGGTCAAATCGACGGCGGTGGTGTAGCAGTGTAGGTTCTAACGGGGTGCGGGCGTGCACACACTCCGGCGCAGAAAAATAAGGCACTGGACACCTGTAGCATACCTGTGCATTCTAGGATTGTGTCGGGCCGCCACTATGGGACTTGATACACCCCATGGTGGGACCAGCATAGGTAACTACAACATCGGGGGCCGTAAGACACATGTAACTATGCGAGTAGGAGCCGATCAACATAGAATGGATCACATCACCCTGATTGTGGGATGCTAGTTGGAAACTAGTTTATATGGGTTCAGAGATTTACAGGGGGTACGATAGTATATTCGACCCTAGACAACTTAACCAAGTTTATAGTGCTTTCCCACTTCTTGTTTATACTTATCATACCCAGTTCTTTATTCATAGACAGAATAGTACTAGACTTACTCAGGCTTTATGTCTGACTCTACTTTTCTTTCGTCTTCTTTTCTTCCGTTTCCCCCCCCCCCCCCCCCCAGGTCCACAGGGAGGGAACACAGCAGCTTGACCAGCCTTAACATCCAGCTTGAAGAAGAGAAATGTATTTCTTGGACCTTTTCATTTTGAACTATGGCTTTGGACAATCACTATGGGGGCTTTTGCAGTTTATCTATGTTTTATTTATGCTTCTTTAATAATGTAATCAAGACAGATTATGAAGGAGTTATGTTATGTTTTTTGGGAAAAGATGTAAGACAATTATGGTGATATTGTTGTAACACGTATTTGCTTTTATGAAATAAAAGTTGTTGTTTTTCCGCTGTTTACAAATATGTGTTCTTATATCTGTCTTGTATATCTGTGACTTATACTTATAAACCTCCACCAAAATTAGGGCATTCCCTTTGAGAGTGATCCTAACGGAGGTGGGGTGTTTCAATTCCTCTGGAGAGCACATATCTTATCGATCAACCTAGGTGTAATTATAAGATTGGCAATGATTGCGGTTTTTCTACTAAGCGCATCCGCTACAACGTTAGCCTTCCCCGGCGTATACAGGATATCAAGATCATACGCTGCAAGAAATTCTAGCCAACACTGTTGTCTCAAATTCAGATCTTTCTGGGTGTATAAATACTTCAATGATTGATGATCTGTGTACAATATAAATTTCTCGCCCAATAAATAATGCCTCCAGATTTTCAAAGCAAAAACGATAGCTAGCAACTCAAGATCATGAGTCACAAAATTATTCTAATGCGGTTTCAGTTGGCAGCTTGCATAGGAGACTACTTGGCCTCTTTGCATTAACACTGCACCAAGACCTCTAATAGAAGCATCTGTCCAAACCGTTAAATCCTGATTGCCATCAATAATGGTTAACAATGGAGCAGTGGTCAGTTTCGATTTCAATTCCTGGAAAGCTTCTTCACAGTCAGAAGTCCACTTAAATTTCTCATGCTTCTTCGTGAGCTTCGTTAACGGACCGGATATCTTCGAAAAATCTTTAACGAACTTTCGATAATAACTAGCCAACCCCATAAAACTTCTAACTTCTGTGGGAGTAGTGGGTTGTTTCCAGTCTTGAATCGCTGTTATTTTGCTTGGGTCAACAGAAATACCTTTCTCTGATACGACATGGCCAAGAAACTTCACTTCTTCTTGCCAGAAGACACATTTAGAGAATTTGGCTTTGAAGACGTTCTTTCTTAGAATTCCAATACTTGTTCTAAGTGTTTTTCATGCTCGGGTTTTGATTTGGAGTAGATTAAAATATCATCGATGAATACGAGGACAAATTTATTCAGAACTCCCCTGAACACTCTATTCATTAGATCGACAAAGTATGCTGGAGCATTGCACAGGCCGAACGGCATTACTAACCATTCATAAAAAATGTCTGGACCCCTGAAAGCTGTCAAAGGAACACACTCATCTCCTATTCTCAATTGATGAAAACCAGTAGCTAGGTCCATTCGGGAAAATACTTTCGCCCCATTCAATTGTTCTAGCAAATCATCAATGCGGGGTAATGGATACTTGTTTTTGAGCGTCTGTTTGTTGAGGTCTCGGTAATCAATGCATAATTGAAGAGTACCGTCTGACTTTGGGACAAACACAACAGCTGCACCCCAATTAGAAAAGCTGGGTCTGATTAGACCCTTCCGCAACAGTTGATGAGTTTGAATGTCTAATTCTTCATTTTCCTTCGGAGTCATTCTGTGAATTGGATGTACCACTGGTCTGGCATTGGGAATTAGATCGATTCGGAATTCTATTTCTCTTTGCGGAGGTAAGTTTTCAACTTCTTCAAACACATCCGCATAGTTTCTAACAATCGGAATCTTTTCCAAGGAAGTGGGAATAAGTTCTAATGCCGACCAAAATTCTTCTCTATTCGGATTCGAACCATGACAGGGTATAAATATATGTCCAAGCTTCGTTCGAATTTTAACGATTCTTTCTGCATAATTTACCTCAGCTTCGTATTTCGTTAACCATTCTAACCCAGGGATAACGTCGAATTCGGGAAAATCCATAAAGATTAGATTAATGGGAAATTTGTAGAAAGAATAAGAGATTGGCACTCTACAACATGAACTGAGAGTAATAGAACCCCCTATCGGGTTATGAACTCCCACCGATTCTTTAAGCTTTCTCTGTTTTAACTTTAATTTGTGCACTGTGTTTCTAGCAATAAAACTACGCGACGCACCCGTGTCAAACAATACAGAAACATGAATATTTTTAATTGTAAGGGTACCTCCCAAAACATCGGGTTTACCTGCTCCATCGGATGCAGCTGGCGGGCTCGACCCGTCATACACGTGAGCTACTGTGGCCTTCTTCAGCAGAGGATAGTCTTTGACTAGATGATCGGTCTTGCGACAATTAAAGCAGGAGCGAGGGTTCTGAGAACCCTGGCTTGAACCTTGTGAATTTGTCTTCTGCCTCTTTGGGGCTGTGCACACATTAGAGAAGTGCCCCATTTTGCCACAGTTAAAGCAGCTTCCTCTTGGCGGCTTGCCAGTCTGAGGTTTTGAGGAAGCTGCTTGGCTTGACTCTGCTTGATTCGCAGCAGGCTTGCGTTTGTTCCCGGCTTGGATTCTAGCGCGATCCTGCTCCAGATGCCTTTGGTCAAGTTCTTCGTAGTTGCATGTCATTTCCACCGATTTGTTAAATTCTAGCTTGACATGGACCATGGCTCTATCATGATACTGTCGCTTTAGCCTAAGGATAAACCTCTTATTTTGGGACTTTGCAGTGGCGACGAGCTCCGGAGCATATGGCGACAACAGTGTAAATTTATTCAGATAATCCTGCACGGAAAGATCCTCCTGCTGGAGGTTGGCGAAGTCATCGTCCATTCGTTCTAGTTCTTGTTCCAGGACATATTTCTCCTTGAAGAGTTCTTTGAATCCATTCCATGTTCTTCCAGCTTCTCTATTCCCGGTGGTGAGAGATTCCCACCATAGTTCAGCTTGTTCCTGCATATGCCAGGCGCCCATAATAGCTTTATCTTGGTCTCCAAGCCTTAGGCCTTCAAGAATTTTCTCGCATGTTTTGAGCCATGCAAGGGCCTCTATTACTGTGCCAGTCCCCGAGAAGGTCTTGCCTCCTAAGTTTTTGTATCTCTTAGCTACACGGTCCGGCTCGAAGTATTGAGCGGCCGGAGGTTGTATCAAAGGTCCTTCTTCAACTGGGGCTTCTCCCCGTCCTCTTCCACGGCCGGCACGGCCTCCTCCTGCGGCGGCTGCTCTGGTTGCCATTTTTCAAATTCTGTATAAGCAAGAAAAGAGTCAGCTAACAGAAATGATAATTTATTGCATAGTTAAGCAGAAAATTTTACGGAAAGATAACGATGGACTGTTGAAATTGTTTTTGCTATTCTGCTCGGCTCATTCTAGGACTTTACTAGTCCTATGTCTAATGAGCAACTCGCCTTAGAATACTACTGATTCTATTTTGATGAAGTGTTTAATGTGTTAGACTCCAGAACTAAGGTTAACCAAAGCTCTGATACCAGCTGTGACAATCCCAAAACCCCGTGACACGGTGTTAAGGATAATCATTGGAATATAACACATTAATCATCATTAGCAGATCACAGATAATAACATAAACAGAAATTAGAAAAATTTACACACATATGATAGCGGAATCATATAGATATCATCACATCAGAGAAGCACAGAACAGGATACAACTTAGTGCATAATGATACATAATCAGTCATCATCGCCTGAGGCGGAATCATACATAAAGAGTACAAAAAATAAATATCAGTCTACATCGCCAATGGCGGAATCATAATATAGATACAATAATGGCGGAGAAAATCCAAGTCAGCACGGTGTAGTCAAGCCTCGCCATGAGCCAAAAGTGCGTCAGAAACCTGTAACTAGGCTGCCCGTGTGAAAATGAGGGCACCCGAGTTTGCAAGGTGAAACAACTACGAGTCAGTCATGGGACTGGTATGAGAAATCTACTTAACTTATTAACAACAATAATAAGGCAAATCAAAGGACCACGCCACTTTCGTGGAACGGGTCTACTCAAATGAGTGCTAGTGCATGAAATAAAGTAAATGATTAAATCATCGCAATGCTTTTTATAAAATGAAGCCATTATAAGACTCATGTCCCATCACACAATGCAACGCAAGCCAGAGGATAGAGTTTTACCTTATAATGGCCAAAAATGCTTCATACGTATAAAACAAAAGTGTTTGATATTATTACTAGTGCATATATGTTTTAAAAGTAAATTCCATCATAAATATCAATCCTAGACGGCATGGGTACCATATATCATGTCGCCATACTAGTAATACAATCACATTCGCATATTTCGTATTGGAAATTGGATTCCTTCATGAGTCGAGGCAAGGGGCAAGCTCCTCTCCGATTCGAGACACTCTAGCAAATGCCTCGGGAACACACACAGCAATCCCTGGATTCTCCAAGGCCAGTCCTCCCTTACTTTTGAGGATTAATTATTCCTGAACACACGTTTCCCGGTCCTTACAGACCTATAATCAAGGCGCCTCGTATTCCAACAACCACACAGGTGAAAAGTAGATATAAATGTCAGGGCTGGGAGGTCACTGACACCACCATTGCTAGAAAGAAACGTCATGCACTCCTTGGGTCCTTCTCCCGTTTTTGACTCATACTGGTGTGTGAGGCTCGCGAATTCACGTTATACACAAAGCTACGTCACACAGACCGTGCTTTGATCATCAACCACAAGACTTTGCTTTGCAATAGAAGCCTTGATCATATGCCACTTATGCGTGCCACACAGGCAATCCACTCCATGCAACTGATTTATATCAATATATAACCTCTGAGCTCGTACATCTCAGAGAAGGGCGTTAAGCAAGAGAATAAATTCTCCGCCGCCAAACAGATATATATTTAACACAGATCAATCAGCACAGAACAAAATCCAATGTCAGACACACAGCCCATTTACAAGTCCGTTCTGGGTCTGAACGAAACCGGAGGCACCAATTGTAGAGGGACATGAGGGTTTAAGTGGGTGCCTTTGGTGGCATGTGGAAAAATCTAGTGGTTGCCTTGGGTGGCAATAGAAAATACGATTAGAATACTTAACCAAAGTGGAACATGTAATTAAACATGATTAAAGGGTTAAGTAAGTGCCTTGGGTGGCATGTGGAAAAATCTAGTGGTTGCCTTGGGTGGCAATGGAAAATACGATTAGAATACTTAACCAAAGTGGAACATGTAATTAAAAATGATTAAAGGGTTAAGTAAGTGCCTTGGGTGGCATGTGGAAATCTAGTGGGTGCCTTGAGTGGAAATTGAAATATGATTAGATGACTTAACCAAACTTTAAACATGTAAGTGGACATGATTATTAAAAAGGGTTAAGTGGGATACACTAGAAGGGACAATCTTAGGTGGGTAGCTTGTGGGGGCCCATTTCAACCAGTAACCCATATGTATCTTATTGGGCTCGACCCATGTCGAGGACGGGACACGCGTATTGGGTTTGACTATAAGAGGCCAAAACGGGTTAGCGGTGGCAACGCAAGTCCAACGAGTTTCATATGCGTGTGTGGACCCGGGCTAGTAGGTAAGATGTTGTTGCATCGTGTAGGTATAAGCCGTGCACCGTTGGTTGTATCGGGTTGCCACTTTGGGGAGTGATACACCCCACTGTGGGGCCAGCACGGGTATCTACGTTAGGGAGCCGATCGAATGGGAGTAGTGGGTACACCTAGTGGAGATAGGGGCAGATGACACCTATGTAGTCAGCTAGGGGTACACGAGACTACTATTAAGATTACTAAGTACACTTAGTGGGATCAATCTTTAAGTTGGGAATTACCCTTGGGAGGGTAGATCTGGTGTGGTGCAGTGTAGGAATTACCCTTGGGTCGGTAGATCTGGTGTGGTGCAGTGTAGTATTACCCTTGGGTGGGTAGATGCGTCTTTACCGTTATCTTAGTTCGTCCTAAGTCTAGTTGGCTGCTTAGTGTAGTCATTTATCCCCAGTTGTACCGTACCAGGTTTATATCATACCCTAATTACTTTAATGATTGTATTGTTAAAGTTATAGGACTCGCTCAGACTTATGTCTGACCCCGTTGTTTTTATCTTTTTTCTCAACCCTCAGTTTCTCAGAGTGGGCCTAGTGCTAGTGGGCTTTGATCAGATCGCTTTATCTGTCTTTTGGAGCTTGGACCAATAATGTAAAGCTCAGCTTATCTTTTCTTTTATGGCTATTAGTTCATGTAGTGGGATTATGTACTTTTGTTTTTATCTTTTATGGCTATTAGTTCATGTAAAGCAAAGTCAGTTATTTGATCAACGGTGGTTTTGGAGCGAGACTGGCAAGGACATCCAGAGTTGGATAAGTGCTTAATTATTTAGCCATTTTTACTAGTATCATCTCACGTAGGTCGTCTGAATTCGAAGGAGGTATCCCTTGGGTGTTTGTCTGATATTGGTTTAGGCCTTTGGGGCTTGCACTTGGGGGATGTTGAGTTCGACTAGGATGGTCTGCGTGAGAGATGGATAGTTGTGACGATTTTGCATGGGAGAATATCCTGGTTTTCTCTAGAAGTGGAGAAAAGTATGCCCTACATCTTAGGGAAGTGTTGGAGACTCTTCGAGCGCATAGTCTTAAGACGACAAAGGTGGATGGAATTCTTACCATCCTATGATTTCGAGATAGCGTATACCCCTGGCAAGGATAACGTGGTGGCGGACGCCTTAAACAAAAAAAGGTTGTCCTTGAGTCCATTGTTCGTGGAACGACGAAGCTTGGAATTTATCTCGATGTTTGATTTCAGACCTTCCGTTGACTTTATACCCGGTTTGCTAGCATCCTTAGAGGTCAGACCTACTCTTTTGGGGTAGATTGGCGAGGTACAGCGGGACGACCCACAGTTGCTTGAGTTAGTAGAGAAGCTCATAAGGGGGGAGTCGTCCAGCCATTTGAGTAGGGACACCCTAGTAGATAGGGGGTGGTTGCGTAGAGACGGTAGACTTTGTGTACCGCAAGACGAGGGTTTAAGGAAGGCTATACTTGATGATGCGCATCGTTCGAAGATGACCATTCATTCCGGTGGGGACAAGATGTACCAAGACATGAAGCGAGTTTTCTTTTGGGCCGGTATGAAGAAAGATGTGGCTGAGTATGTCGCTAGATGCTTGGTATGCCAACAAGTGAAAGTGGAGCAAAAGAAACCCGGTGGGTTGCTTCACCCATTGGAAGTTCCGCAATGGAAGTGGGATAGCATCTCGATGGATTTTATTGATGGGTTACCGAGATCGAGGAAGGGTAATACGGGAATTTGGGTTGTGGTAGACAGACTTACTAAGAGCGCCCATTCCATACCCATGAATAGCAAGAGGACTGCTCCATGGCTAGCTTCAGTTTACCTTCGAGAAATAGTTCGATTGCATGGTGTACCTTCTAGCATAGTGAGCGATCGAGATCCTATCTTCACTAGCGAGTTTTGGAAAAGTTTGCAAGAGGGAGTAGGGACTCAGTTGTGTTTGAGCACCGCATATCATCCTCAGACGGACGGCCAGACCGAGAGGGTGAATCGTGTTCTAGAAGACCTTTTGAGGCAATGTATCTTAGATTTTGGAGGTACATGGGAAGAGCATCTTCCATTGATGGACTTCGCGTATAATAACAGCTTTCAGTCTAGTATTGGTATGGCTCCTTTCGAAGCTCTTTATGGAAGGCCTTGTCGATCGCCTACATGTTGGTGGGAATCTACGAATAAGATTTTGCTTGGGCCTGATATGGTTAGAGAGACTTCGGAAAAGATTGATTTGATACGAAGAAGGATGAAAGCGGCGCAAGACAGACAGAAATCTTACGCGGATAAGAGAAGGACGGATCTTGAGTTTGATGTTGGGGACATGGTCTTTGTCAAAGTATCTCCATTACGGAATGTTGTTCGCTTTGGGTTCGTTCGGAAGTTAGCGCCAAGATTTGTAGGACCGTTTCCTATTAAGGAAAGGATTGGACGGATGGCATATAGAGTGGATTTACCCGAGAGACTTAGTGGGGTACATGACGTATTCCATATGTCACATTTGAGGAAGTGCCTACATGAGACCGCAGAGGTGGTAGAGCCGAGCTTGCTTAGAGAAGTGGAGGTAGAGCATGATGCGACGATTCGACGAGCTCCTACCCGCATCCTTGGGTCAGAGATTAGGATGTTGAGAAACAAAGAGATTCGACTAGTCAAAGTGCAATGGGGAGAAGATGAGAGCAATGCTACTCGGGAGACAGAAGCGAAGATGAGTTCATTATACCCATTCCTTTTTGATGGTATGTCTTTTAACTTCTCCTTTATCGTTTGTCTAGTACTTATCTTATCTTTAGTATGTCCTCTCATTAGTACCTTTGACCTTTAGATAGGGTAAACCTATGGTTGAAACATGTGTTTTAGACATGTTATGATTAATGGATGCGCGTGGATGCAAGTGTTTGCTAGTGGTTAATCGTGGATGCATATACACACACTTTAGACACTAGATCGGCTCAGTCACTTCATATTGCATATTGCATAACATTGTTTGTGGGTAGCTATATTAATGGATGTATAATGGTTGTGTTGTCATATGGATGATGCATTTTGGTGTATGGTTGTGCACACATGTAGAAATAGTATGTGTAGATAGGTTTCTTTCGCATACATATTGGATGCATGGCACTATCATGGTTTGCATAAAGGAGGTCAACTGAATCAGTAGACCGCCTGATTTTGCATTAGACAGGGAACATATACACACACTTTTTGCATATGTTCATACAGCATTAGAAACTTTAAGGACAATGGATGCTAGTGTTTGATGGTTTGAGTAGATGGTTGTTTGGTTGGTAGGATACGTTCTTCTTGACTTGGAGATTTCGGGGACGAAATCCTTTAAGTAGGGGAGAATGTAACACCCTGTATGTTGAATAACTTGTTTTGAGATAAATCAGGGCAGAATTAAATTTTAAAATCTGAATCAGGGGAAACGGGCTATGCCATTGCGTTCGTCTCGTAAAAATACGCGAAATAGAGTCCGAGTTTTCGAAAATTGGAGTCCGTATGACCCAGTTAAGGCCCGAAGAAGTTTTCTAGAAAATTCAAAACAGATTTCAGAAGAGGCGGGAAAATTCCCGCCAGACAGAGGGAGTCGACACTAGGGTCGACATGGGTGTCGACCCCCCCCCCCAAGGGGTCGACCCATGTGTCGACCCAGGGGTCGACCCCCCCCCCCCCTGTCGGCCAGTTTGGCTGGGTGCACTGATTTGAGGTTTGGGCTATGTTTTGGGGCTTGTGACGAAATCTGATGGCTCTAACCTAATCTAGGGTTAATCTAAGGGCCTAAACTACATCCTAATTCTATAAATACACTCTAAGACTACCCTAATTCATACTAAAAATAGATACAACGTCGTTATGCCATCAAAATGCAACTTGAAGGAGCCTCCATCAATTTGTAGAAGAAGATAGCTTCTCAAATCAACTTCTAATCAACTCTAGCAACTTAATCTTCTTCATAGGAGTGCTAATCAACAAGTTGTGAGTACTATAGCCTTAATAACCAATTGTTGAAATGATTATGATAGGATATAATGAGGTTATGGCTATGAACGTGGATCAATGCAAGTTATGTTGTCATATGCTATGTGTTCATGATGTTATGCAAGTTATGCAAGTCATATGCTATGTGTTCATGAGGTTATGCAAGTTATGCAAGTCATATGCTATGTGTTCATGATGTTATGCAAGTCATATGCTATGTGTTCATGATATTATGCAAGTTATGCAAGTCATATGTTATGAGTTCATGATGCTAGTTAAGCAAGTTTTATGCTATATGTTCATGATGCTAGTTATGCAAGTCACTATGATAAACATTGATCCATTATGACACCATGTTATGCAAGTTTGTTGTTTGATTATATGCAAGTTCATATATAACATGTTATGCAAGTTTGGTGTTTGATTATATGCAAGTTCATATATAACATGTTATGCAAGTTTGGTGTTTGATTATATGCAAGTCCATATATGACATGTTATGCAAGTTTGGTGGTTGATTATATGCAAGTAACATGTGCAAGTTTACACCTTTGTATGATATGCATACATATGCAAGTAAACCCCTTTGCATGTCATACATACACATGCAAGTTTACCCCTTTGTATGATATAAGTAACTTATGCAAGTTACCCTCTTTATGACATATGTGATTCATGCAAGTTTGGGTTGATTATTTATGCTAGTTGGGTTCGATGCTATGATCATATATGCAAGTTGACACCTTTTAAACCCATGTTGATGCTAATGTTATGCAAGTTGAACCCATTGTGTTTGTGATGGATCTTCCCTTTTAAATATGTCATGTCAACGTATTACGTGGGGAACGATGGGGTTAATATTCATGTTAATAAAATGGTGTGAAGTTGGTATGATTATGCATACCATAAAGTGGATGGACATAATTGAGTCAATTATGTACATCGTTAAATTTGTAATTAATTAGGGATAATTAATACAAATTATGGGGGTGATTAATTAGGTGCAATTAATCGACTAAGACACGAGGTTGGACCCTTTTTTAGCATAAGACTGCCCGGAACCGACCGGCAAATCCAACGGCTACAAATGGTTGGACCAATGTGAGAGGTCTTAGGCATAAACTAAATACGTGACAAGTGTAAAGATACGAGGTTAGACTCTGTTATGGCGTAAGGCTGCCCGGAACCGACCGGCAAATCCAGCTGCCATAAAAGATAGTCTAATGTGAGAGGTCTTTACAAAGGTTACGGTCTTAATCAATTAAGAAACACTTAACCATATTAGCATGTAGAGGGACATGAGGGGTTAAGTGGATGCCTTGGGTGGCATGTGGAAAAATCTAGTGGTTGCCTTGGGTGGCAATAGAAAATACGATTAGAATACTTAACCAAAGTGGAACATGTAATTAAACATGATTAAAGGGTTAAATAAGTGCCTTGGGTGGCATGTGGAAAAATCTAGTGGTTGCCCTGGGTGGCAATGGAAAATACGATTAGAATACTTAACCAAAGTGGAACATGTAATTAAACATGATTAAAGGGTTAAGTAAGTGCCTTGGGTGGCATGTAGAAATCTAGTGGGTGCCTTGAGTGGCAATTGAAATATGATTAGATGACTTAACCAAACTTTAAACATGTAAGTGGACATGATTATTAAAAAGGGTTAAGTGAGATACACTAGAAGGGACAAACTTAGGTGGGTAGCTTGTGGGGGCCCATTTCAACCAGTAACCCATATGTATCTTATTGGGCTCGACCCATGTCGAGGACGGGACACGTGTATTGGGTTTGACTATAAGAGGCCAAAACAGGTTAGCGGTGGCAACGCAAGTCCAACGGGTTTCATATGCATGTGTGGACCCGGGCTGGTAGGTAAGACGTTGTTGCATCGTGTAGGTATAAGTCGTGCACCGTTGGTTGTATCGGGTTGCCACTTTGGGGAGTGATACACCCCAGTGTGGGGCCAGCACGGGTATCTACGTTAGGGAGCCGATCGAATGGGAGTAGTGGGTACACCTAGTGGAGATAGGGGCAGACGGCACCTATGTAGTCAGCTAGGGGTACACGAGACTACTATTAAGATTACTAAGTACACTTAGTGGGATCAATCTTTAAGTTAGGAATTACCCTTGGGTGGGTAGATCTTGTGTGGTGCAGTGTAGGAATTACCCTTGGGTAGGTAGATCTGGTGTGGAGCAGTGTAGTATTACCCTTGGGTGGGTAGATGCGTCTTTACCGTTATCTTAGTTCGTCCTAAGTCTAGTTGGCTGCTTAGTGTAGTCATTTATCCCCAGTTGTACCGTACCAGGTTTATATCATACCCTAATTACTTTAATGATTGTATTGTTAAGGTTATAGGACTCGCTCAGACTTATGTCTGACCCCGTTGTTTTTATCTTTTTTCCCAACCCTCAGGTTCTCAGAGTGGGCCTAGTGCTAGTGGACTTTGATCAGATCGCTTTATCTGTCTTTTGGAGCTTGGACCATTGATGTAAAGCTCAGCTTATCTTTTCTTTTATGGCTATTAGTTCATGTAGTGGGATTATGTACTTTTGTTTTATCAAGATGGATATTATGTACTTGACTCTTGTTTATGGTTTAGTGATGTAACCAAACATGTTTTACTTTCCGCTGCAATGAAATGATGTTTTAAATTCTCAAGTATTACTTATATCTATCTTGTTGTAGCTTTTCTGTTCTATATTCACTTAAGATACTCCACCGATGCTATGGCATTCCCTTAGTGAGTGACCGTAGCGGGTGTTGGGTGTTACACCAATTCCTCGCATATCCGTACAATCAACAGCATGTTTGGACAGCTACTATTTCAGCTCCTTCATGGTAGCTACTCCAATCACGAACATCAGTACCCCCAATCCATCCAATGCGAAGATCATCGGTCTTCAACCATCTTCGACTCTTCGACTTCTTAACGTCGATCGATTATTTGAAATGAGATGAACTCGGCCTTTTCAAATAACCGACGTATATTTGGATTTTCAAATCAATTTATCACATGGTTGGACTATTCAACATTCACGTTTTAGTTCTTTAGTTATAATTCTCATGTTAAATACATTCAACCATCACATATCAAGCAAACACAACGAAATTGGTTTATTCCCACTGTATATCGTTATAACGATATATTGCCATTTTTATTTAATTTAAAATGGCCATATTTAATTAAACGACGTTTCAGGTCGTGTCGATGCACTGGCGCTGTTTTTCACTAATTTTGTTTTACACATATCTGAAAATCTAACCGTTGGATCTTAACAAATTTGGTATCATTAGGAAGGTCATTTCAAAACGAATCCAACGGTTTCAATTTTGGGAAAATCCGACGGTCGGATTTTCCACACTAGTCATTTGAAGTTACGATTTAAATTTACGAACTGCAGCGTCGTTATTCGATTTAATTTAATTATATTTATATATATATATAATCGTTTCTAGTGCTGTTTTTCTTCAGATTTATATTAAACATTCCAGACAATCCAACCGTCGGATCTTCACAAAGTTGGTGCCGTTGGAAAGATATTTCCAAGGCGAACCCAACGGTTGCGGTTTCGGGAAAATCCAATGGTCGGATTTCCCGCACTAGTCATTTGAAATCACGGTTTCAAAACACGAACTGCATGGCCACGTTTCTTTTTAATTTTATTTATATTTATGTAAATATAGTTCATTCAAAAATTCCTATATCGTTTTCACATCAATTATTTCACTAACGCCTTTAAATTTTGGAAAATTTCGCCATAACCTCCTTTGTACGGGAGGGGCTGGGAAAATTCCCAAATAGCCACACGGGCGTCTCATGTCAAAAAGAAAAAGCCAAGCGGCTAGCCAACAGGCTCATAAAATCATCACCCAAACAAAACAATAAATGTGTACCTATTTCTCGGGCACAAAATTTTATTCCTCTTCTCTAGCCCCTTTGCTATAACCTGTTCAATAAATATGCATGTACATATATACAATTTTTATCACTTATCGTTTTCCATTCAACTTCATATTTGATTTACTTTGGTTTAAAAACACCATTCATTCTAATGTTGCACGCATAGGCTAAAATCATATCATTAGCTAATTAATGTATATTTCAACTCATGCATATTTATTTGAACAAGTGGCTATTTTTAACACTTCACATTTCAAAGATGATAATTTTGGCGAACTAAAATAGATTTCAACACATGACTATTTTCTTTAGTTCCTATTCATGTTAAAAATAATATTTCATCACAAATATTTATTTCAACGCTCGCATATCTCTAGCATATCACATATATGATAAAATGATATTTTTATCATTTAAAATATTTATTCGACAAATGGATGTTTTCAACACTTCATAGTTTCAATATAAATGTAATTTTTATTTTTTGATCTTTTTATTCAACACATGAACATTTCCACTACACATACTTCTCAACACATGAGCATTTCCACACATGGATATTTTATTTATGTTGTTCATATAAGAAAGATGGAATTTTTATTGTTGAAACTATTTATATATAAGGCGAATATTTTACATACTTCATATATATTATAAAAATGTGATTTTTATTGTTTAAACACTTCATTCATTCACAAATGAATTTAATTTTCACACATCACTTTTCAACACATGAACATTTCCACACACGGATATAGTTTCAACAAACGACTATAATTTCAACGCATGAAGATAATTTCAACAAATGAAAATAATTATAACACACGAATATTATTCAAAATTTCGGCAGCATAACGGCAGGGTAGTTAAAACCGGCACCGTCCCTAGTACGGCTCCTCGCTCTACCTTAAAACCTTGCGGTTTTTTACAATGGGGATTCATGCATCTAATTCGCACGCAGGCGGCATGTTTTATTTTTATTTCCACAAATATTTCCAATTCGTTTCAATCACCAATGGGTATTTTTCAACCACAACCAAACAATATCAACCACAAACAATTATTCAACCATTCGTATTTTTCATCCAATATTTCACACCAATTCACAACAATAAATATCGTCCATGGTTTGTGGACGAGGGGAGTATATATATATATATATTATTTCTATATTTCACTAGCATTTTAACACATATATCAATTATTCTTTGCATGTATAATTCATACTTCGCTCTTATAGCTTACACCACGCATGTACATGAGGTATACAACATGTATATCATTTATATTTCGCTTATATAATTTATACATGACATTTTCCATTCAAATTCATTTAATTTAGATTTCTCACATTGGTTTGCGAAGTGCTAAAAACCGTAGATGACTCAGAAAAATCCGCGGCTTCTTCTATGTGGTAGAGAGCTTCCTTGCGGTCTCGATGTTTCCTGTTTCATCGAATTTCGTTAACACACCAAAAAGATATGATTTTTCAGAGTGCAGGCATCTGAAAGGACTCACCTTTCTAAGTGGTTCGAAACTAGGGTTGAGATTTTCGCGAAATCCGTGGCACGTGGGGGCGATCGGGGGTGTTGACGTGGAAGAGGGAGGAGCGGCGGTCCTGTCGGTGGTGGTTTGGGGTGGCTCGGTGGCTCCTATGGCGATCGGCAGCGCTGGGAAGTGGGCGACTTCCTGGGCCCGATTCAGGCGGAGGCGGCGACGAGGGGTGGAGGGAGTTGGTCGGATTTGAAGACGAGGAGGAGGCGGTTCGATGGCAGGTGGCGGCGATGGGAGGCAGATGCGGTCGGAATCTCGTCAGGAAAAAACGAACGGGTTTTGCCATTGAAGTCGAGGGTTACGGAGGTTTTTTTTATTTTAAATTATGAAAGAAAATTTCTGATTGGCCGATATATATATAATTCAGAAAATTAGGGTTTTCCCATACGAACTCCTTTTCAAGTCCAACGACTATCGTCCCTAGCTAAATACCCCCATCCCGGACACAATGGGATATGTTTTGTTGGCCAATTCGACTGTTACAGTCAGTTATTTTTCAAATTAAAGTATAAAACATTTAATTTTTAACTCTGAACATATATTTCAATTTGCCAGGGCCACAAACTGATTCGAAAAATTCCAGAAAAATAAATCCAGCGATGTTTTGACGCTACGGTCCCAACAAAACTAGTTTCATCGAATTCGGAGATCGTTTGAAAAATGGCCATTTTCTGGTCGATCTAATTTAATAGAAATTGACCAAACACATTTTCTTTTGCCATGCTCACATACTAGCTTCAAAAATTATGAAATTTGAAACCTAGCAATAATTTGACATCCCGGACCAAACAAAAGTGGTTTCGTCGAATTCTGAGGTCGTTTGGAAAATATCAATTCTCCAGGGCTATATATTCTATATAGCGACTTTTCCGAAAATTCATTCGGCCATAACTTTTGATTCCCGTTATGAAATTTCGATTTTTCAGATTCATTAGAAAGGCATTGATAAACAGATTTAAATATTTTTGGTTTCGCTAAAATCCATTATATTTTCCACCCTGCACAGTCAGTCAAAGTTTGAATCAAATTTTCAAACTGACTCACTATTTCTAATTCACTATTTTATTGAAATATTCTATTTCAATTGTTCAAATTCCTTTGAAATCACCAATTTAAAAATTTTTAAATTGGCTCGTATTTTCCGGGTTATTACATTGTTTAGGCATAGCTTTGTGTATAGCGTGACTTCATGAGCCTCACACACCGGCGGAGTCTAAAACGGGAGAAGGGAACGCAGGGAGAGCAGCATGTTTCTTTCTAGCTAGAAGTGGTGTTTTGGCTTTAACACGGCCCGACATTTTACTTATGTGGATGATGGAATGAGGCACCTCGGATGATAGGTCCTATAGGACCGGGAAACGAGAGTTCAGGAATAACTAATCCGCAACTCGTATGGTGGATCGGCCTTGCAGCTAACCAAGGGTTCACTACGAGGGATCCTGAGACATTAGCTAGAGTGTCTCGAATTGGTAGGAGCACCTCCCTATCCTTGACTCATGATGGAAACCAAAATCCAAATACGACCCTACGAATTTGATTGTATTACTAGTATGGAGGCATATTAGTATGGGATACTATTCTTCCTAGGATTTATATATTTACTTTGAAATGTTTTGATATATACTAATAATAATATTAAACACGTATTTGCCGTATTTAGCATGTTTAATCACTATAAGGTAAAACCCTATCCTCTGGTTTGTGTTGCGTTGTGTGATGGGACCTGGGTCTTATGGTGATTCCATTTTTCTCAAAAGGATGACGTTGTTGTACGATTTAATTATTATTTGTTCTGACACATTTATGCACCGGCAATCCGTTGGAGTAAACCTGTTCCGCGTTAGCGGCGTGGTCCTTGGCTTTGCCTTATTACTATTAGTTAAATTAGTTAAGAATTCTCACACCAGTCCTATGACTGACCCGTCGTTTGTTTCCACCTTTGCAAACTCGGGTGCCCTCTTTTCCACATGGGCAGTCGAGCAGCTTGTCTACAGGTTTATCTCTTTAGCAGGATCCTGGATTGAAGCTTAAAGCTGTGACCAGAACATTGGAAGTCTTCCGCTGCCTTAGTTATTTTGTTTCCGCTGCAATGTATTAAAATCATGTAAAATTATCTTCCGCTGTAATTATTAGTCAATATACTCTAATATTATGTACTCTGATGTAACATTTATTATTGATGTTATAAAAGTATGTTGTTATTCTTTTATTGTGTTGTATTCCCAAAGTTAACGTAGGCTGGATTTGAACGGTCTTGGTTGATTTTGCGCTCGATTAAGGCCGGGCAAAATCCGACTCGTTACAGTTGGTATCAGAGCTTTGGTTAGCTCAAATCTTTGGGGTACAACTCATTAGAACTGAACAAAAGGCTCATCAGAGATTGGATTAGTAATATCCAATAAGAATACTCATTAGAGATAGGATCAGCAGTATCCTAGAATGAGAAAACTCATTAGAGATGGGGTTAGTAAAGCCCTAGAATGAGTTGAGAGTAGCAAGCCTATAATATACGTATTTGTAATTATACTCTATTTTGGAAAATATGATTTGTGAATATATAAAAAGTTATATATTTGAAAGTTAATCAACTGATATAATTATTTAAACCAATGGAGAAAATATATATATATATAAATTAGTTAGTTAATTAATCAACTTTTAGCTTCGTTCCTTTTCGAGGACGAAAAGTTTTTAAGTGGGAGAGACTGTAACAACCCTGATTTTTGGGGCCAATTTAAAAATTTATTTTAAGTGATTTAATTGATTTTTCGATATTTAAAATAATTTATTTAAAATAAAAATGATTGAAAATTGATTTAAATCGAAGTTAGAACGAAAAAATTAATTTTAATTATAAAAAGAGTTAGAAATAGCGCGGTAGTTTGAAAAATCAAACTTGAACATTGACTGACCGTACAAGATGCAAAATTTAACGGATTTTAGTGAAATCAAAAATATTAGAATCTATTTAAAAATATCTTTCTAATGAATCTGAAAAATCGAAATTTCATAGCGGGAATCAAAAGTTATGCCCAGTTTAAAATTTAGAAAGGTCGCTATGTAATTTACAAAGGCCAAAAATGCTACTTTTTGCATACGAAGGAATTTGGACTCGAAACCACTTCCATTGAGTTCAGAATGATGTTTCTACATTGAAAACCAGTAAACACTTATATATTTTGAGTTTCGAAAATTATTTGTTTAAAAATGTATTTTTAATATTAAATATATGGCCCTTGAAAATAGCCATTTTGCAAACGACCTCGGTTTTTGACGAAACCACTTTTGTTGGAACCGGAATGTCAAACTATTGTTAAGTTTAATTTTCCAGAATTTTTCAAATTAATATGTGAGCGTGGCAAAGAAAAACGTGTTTTGTCCATTTTAATCAAATCGGGTCGACCATAAAATGAGCATTTTTCAAACGGTCTAAGAATTCAACGAAATTAGTCTTGTTAGAATCGTATCGTCAAAAGAAAGCCAGAAATAATTTTTCTGTAATTTTTAGAGTCCGTATGTGGCCCCGGGGTATTTAATTGTATGATAAATATTTAATTAATTAATTTTTATTGTAAATTTAAATATATGTTTTACATATTTCGGAATTGGTCCACGAGACCTGTCCCATTGCATTCAGAAGGCGTCAAAACCTTAAGAACGACAGTAAGCATGGCCAATTCTGAGTTCGGGCCAAATCGGGCCTTAATGGGCTAATTAATTAAATAATATATATATATATATATATATATATATATATATATATTCACTAATCCCTAACCCTAGCATCATTTTTTACAGCCGCCGTATGTTTTATTCGATGGCTGAAACACTTCGAAATTCCTCCATCAAATTCTCCCTCTCTACTTCGAAATGAATCAAGTCCCATATACCAAATCGAAGCTCTCTTCCTCCTCTTCGATTCTATACGGAGATGATGAGCATTACTAAAGTATTTTGCCTGAATTCCTCCTCCAAACCCGCGCCCAAAAACAGTAGCCGCACCCACGTGGATCCCACCGCACCCCCCACCATGGCCGGCGAACAACCCCCTCTCCTCCCTCTTCGATTTGCCACCTTCCGATCGACTTCTAGTTGCACCAATTTCGAGATAAATGCAAACATAAAATTGAACAAAATGGGTTCAAGAATACAAAAGTAACGGCCGAACATGATAAAGGAGGAAGATGATTAAGGGTGGGTTGACTTTTCCTAATTACAGTTGACTAATTAAATTAATTCAATTTTGTCGATCTAAATTAACTTGTATCTTGCTCGTACGAACTCGGATTTGAACGATTTCAGGTTCGCCACGATCGTGAGACCGAGAGCTTCGCGATGACACTGACTAGGCATGATTCTGAGCAAGTTGGATTTTGGCCAAATTTTGGCTCTGAACATCGCAGAACTTAATATCAATGTGAGATTTCTATTTTTTTTAAAAAAAATCAAATTTAATTATTTATTTCAGATAGGAAATTATATTTATTTCATGTTTATGTTGTATGTATAATCGTTGAAATGTTGATTTGTGTTATAATTGCTTTAATCGCTGAACTGAATTGTGTGTAATCATGTTTGACATGACTTTGTGTGTACGACGAAACCACATTTTATTGTATGTATAAAATATACAATATTCATGTTGTCAAAAATTTGCGTATGAAATAAAAACAACATTTTTATTTGAAATGTGTTATGCCAATCAAAATAACATTTTTGATTAGAAATTCGCTAGAAAAATATGAGCGAACATTTTTATCTCATTTTGTTGAACTAGTTTTTCAACAAAATATGTATACATATTTTGTGTAATATTGTTTACGTAAAAAATAATAATAATAATTATAAAAAGACCGCTTTGTTAGCAAATATGATATGAGAATAAAAATGCACATTTTGTTGGTAGCATCATATGAGAATATCATTTTTATGTCAACATGTTAGAATATCATTTTTATGTCGACATGTTAGAATTATCGTGTTAATGTTAACATATTAGAATTCGTCATTTTAAGGTTGATATAATAGAATTATCATTTTATGAAATGCCAACGTAATATATTCATTTTATGTTATGTTAGAACCGTCAACACAAAAATCACAATTTAGTTAGAATATTTTTGTGTAGAGAAAAAATACGTTTTTAATATAAAATGTTGTATTAGATAATAACATCATGTTATGTTATTTAGAACTGAATAATTTCACCATCATGTTATATTATTTAGAAATGAATATTTTCACCGTTATGTTGTGCTAATTAGAAAAACAATATTTTTACCGTCACGTTATGTCAGGTAGAGAACATTTTTGTCAATGTAAAGTAGGAGCGACAAAAATCATATTTTTGTCAATGTAAAACGGAAGTAAATGAGATTTACATTTTTATTATGTAAACAAAAGTATGAACTTGCATTGTAAATGGAATTTACATTTTTATTATGTAAACAAAAGTATGAACTTGCATTGTAAATAAAATTTACATTTTTATATTTAAACAAAAATAGGAATGTGCATTGATAATAAAGATTACATTTTTATTTTGTAACTTGGAATGAGAACTTGCATTGCAAATAAAAATTGCATTTTTATTTGAACTAAAGATATAATATTTGCTATGCAAATAAAAATTACATTTTTATTTGAAACTATGATATGCAATTGGCGATGAAAAAGAAAATTATATTTTTATTTGTAACTATGATATGAAATTTGCTATGCAAACAAAATTTACATTTTTCTATGTAACTATGTTATGGAATTTGCTATGCGAACAAAATTTACATTTTTCTATGTAACTATGATATAAAATTAATAAAGAATGATAAAATATACATTTTTATCGAATGTAAAAGAATGACAAAAATATTCATTTTGTCAAATGTGAAAGAATGATAAAAATATACATTGTTATCAAATGCAAATGGAGGACAAAAGTATTTATTTTGTCAAATGCACAGAATGAAATAAAACACATTCATTTCTGTTTGTAATAAAAAGAAAACATTCATTTTGTTTGTGTTTTGAAAGTTAACACATAATTTTCATTTTTGGTGAAAGTTAAAAAGAATATTTTTAATATTCTTTTGTTAAAAATGAAAGGTCATATTGTTTATCACCGTTTTTGTCGAATTAAAAGATTTAACTTTTGTATATACTTAAAAAGGTGAAGGTTACATTTTTGATGTAAAAAGAAAAGTATGCATTTTAATGTGAACAAAATCAGGAAAATTACATTTTCATGTAAATAGAACTTAAAGTAAAAGATTTACATTTTAATCAATTGTATTTTTATTAAAATGGATAACGGTATGAAATTTGCATACCCATGTAAAACAATTTCAGTAAAGATTATAACGATGAAATTTATATTTTAATGAATTAGTTTTTCATTAAAAAGATTTAAGATATGGAAATTTCATTTTCATCTAAATAGATTAGCAAACAAAATTATCGTTTGTTTGTAATGTAAAATTATTGTTTTTGTGTTTTGAATTGAAAAGATAACAAAATTATCAATTTTGTTACATTGAAATAAACAAACAAAAATACTCATTTTTGTAAAAGTAAAAGTGGATGAACAAAAATATTCGTTTGTTGAAATTGAAATGAAACACAAGAATGCCTATTTTTGTTGGAATTGGTATGATACGCAAAATACATTTTGTGTAATTCGAAAGATGAAACAAGAAAATGTACATTGTTATGTATAAGATGTGTATGTGTATGAAAATTAAGATAAACATTATGGTGTGTACATTATACATTAATATTGTATATACTAATAGGAATGTTTTCGTTAGCAAAATGCAATGAAATAAATTAAATTTCATTGCACATTATAAATATTTCGATAGGTTGTGAAGCAAAACATTCACTACTTGTTATGTAACTACGTTAATGAATTGGAATTTAATTATTTATATATATATAAAAATAAAGATAAATCGTTACAAATAACTAATAACAATATGAAATGATTTCCAACTTATATATATATATATATATACGAGAATTATTTGGAAAGTCCGTGTCGATTTCATTCCAAATAATTTGAACGACGTTTAAAATTCAAGAGTTGAAGATGGCGATTAAAGACCGACGATCTTCATATCGAATGGACGATGACTGCTGATGCCCGTTGAAACACCCCACCTCCGTTAGGGTCACTCTCAAAGGGAATGCCCTAATTTTGGTGGAGGTTTATAAGTACAAGTCACAGATATACAAGACAGATATAAGAACACATATTTGTAAACAGCGGAAGAACAACAAACTTTTATTTCATAAAGTCAAATACGTGTTACAACAACATCCTTTCCAAAATCATAACATAACACTTTCATAATCTGTCTTGAGTACATTATTTAAAGAAGCATAAATAAAACATAGATAAACGGCAAAAGCCCCATAGTTGATTGTCCAAAGCCATAGTTCAAAACAGGAAAGTCCAAGCCATACATTTCTCTTCTTCAAGCTGGATGTTGAGGTTGATCAAGCTGTTGTGTTCCCTCCCTGAGGACCTTGGGGGGGAAACGGAAGAAAGAAGACGAAAGAAAAGTAGAGTCAGACATAAAGCCTGAGTAAGTCTAGTACTATTTTGTCTATGAATAAAGAACTGGGTATGATAAGTAATAACAAGAAGTGGGCAAACACTATAACTTGGTTAAGTTGTCTAGGGTCGAATATACTATCGTACCCCATGTTAATCTCTGAACCCATATAAACTAGTTTCCAACTGGCACCCCATAATCACGGTGATGTGATCCATTCTATGATGATCGGCTCCTACTCGCATAGTTACATGTGTCTTACGGCCCCCGATGTCTGTAGTTACCTATGCTGGTCCCACCATGGGGTGTATCAAGTCCCATAGTGGCGGCCCGACACAACCTTAGAGTACACAGGTATGCTACTGGTGCCCAGTGCCTTATTTTTCTGCGTCGGAGTGCGTGCACGCCCGCACACCGTTAGAACCTACACTGCTACACCACCGCCGTCGCTTTGACCTCTTACAATCAGCCCAGTAATCGTGCCCCACCCTGCCTAGTTTCAGGGTATCCTGATACACCTTTTAGGGTTACTGCTGAAAAGGGTCCCCCCCGTTACTAGGTTTTCTATCTCTAGCCAACATGCTAAGTTGGTTAAGTGTTTCCTAACCTAACCCCCACCAGTCCGTTTAGTTTAGCATGTTCCATTTTGATTAAGTCTTTAGTTCACTTAATCCTAACAATCCTGACTCAGCCTTAATTGTCCTATTAAGGCCCTGACCTCTCACATTAGACAGGTATTGTTGTGGCTGCCTGTTGCCGGTTGGTTCCGGGCAGTCTTATGCCACAACTCAGTCTAACCTCGGGTCCTTGCTGGGCTCCATGTTTAACCTCCCACATTGGATAGGTATTGTTGTGACTACTGGACAGCCGGGCGGTTCCGGGCAGGTTTACATCACAACTCAATCCAACCTCGGGTTAAACATATCGTATGTTCTACATTTACATATTTTGTCATTCCTCTTTATTTATATGTAAATATTTGCGGCCCATTATTAAGTTAATGGTGTAAAGATTACACCAATCACGGGCCCAACCCATACTTGAATTTGGGCCCTTCTATTTTATATTTTCATTCATTAATTAATTTTAACCCAACGTTATTTTCCCCCGTTTTACACGTCCGTTCATATATATTGGGCTTAGCCTTTTAAAGCCCAATTTAGCCATGCGAAAGGGGAGGCTTATGGCGTATACACAAAGAGGGGAAGGTGAGCGCATGAACTTGCAATACGACGTTGGAAATACAAAATAGAAATTGGTGTACTTGCATAGTGGTAACATAGATGACATGAATCAAAGCATGTGAACTTGCATAGGTTTAACTACAACATGAACCTATATTCTTATTTAGGCATAATGTCAAACATAAGCATGTCATAAATATTTCCAGCATAAGCATAGCATAATGTCAAACATAAGCATGGCATGAACACTTTTAGCATAAACACGGCATAATGTCAAACATAAGCATGGCATAAGTAAAGTTAAATTTGTTCATGGCATAAACATAAACAAGTCATGTTTATAAGGTTTCTACATGTTTACAAAGGGGATACTTTGTTACTAACACAAAAGCATAGTTCAACTTAATCATGGTTTAAGTCTAATCACATAACGATGGTATAAACATACTTATGCATAAATATTCCTAAACATGGTGTTTGCTTTAAACTTGCAAAAAGGGGATTTTTGAGTCTAACCTAGCCATGTCTCACATATGTCATCATATAATTCTTTTTAAACAAGATAGACTTAATCGTAGATTTCAATTATGCCAAATATCATTCATAGCCTAGCCATATTCATAAGTTTTGCAAAAGCATGACTTAATACATGGATTATGGTGTCAAAAATTCCAACATAGTTTCATATGAACTATAACAACCAAACTTGTTTCAATTACTTGCAAAATGATTTATGCACAAAAATATATATCATGATGGCATAATAACAAAGCCCCAAACTCGCATGAATTTCAATCAACTACATACATGTAGCTTCAACATAGATTACATAATTTGCGCAATATTCCAAACGTATACTTGCATAGAACTACCGCATGTAGTTCTTTATAATGAATAACATAATTTTGCACAAATATTAATTACTTTATTATCCCAATTCGAGCATACAAATCAATACAGTTGTTTATTCATACCAAAGTAATACTCTACTTACAATGGTTGCGGCGAATTCTCTAATTAAGAGATATGATTCCTTTGTTGAATTGATTGGCTTTAGGTTGCTTGAATTGCTTTAGGCTCTAGAACTTTCTTTCTAATTCTCTCTCTAGTCGGTGGCTACTCTTAGTCGTTCCTCAGCAACATGGCGGCTATGTTTTTAATTTGAATGAATAGATTAGGCTTTAGTCTAGGGTTGTTTATATAGAGGTTAGGAATTGATTAGGACCCTTGATGTTGCTTGGATTGATCATAGCCATTCATTAGATAGAGAGACCAATTAGAACTTGCCACCTAGCCCTAGTGACAAAGCAGACCACAGAAATTCGACCAAACACAGACCTGGCCAGCCAGGTTGACTGGGCTCGACCAGGTCGACACCCCTGTCGACAGGGCCGTCGACAGCCCTGTCGACATGGGTAGCCCAGGTCGACAGCCCAGTCGACCTGGGTGGCCTAGGCGGGTGTTTATCCGCCCTGGCCCACTGGGCCCGATTTTTAATTATTTTATTCTGTTTGAATTTTAAATTTAATTCAAAACTTCCGAAGGCCATATCTTCTTCATACGGACTCCGTTTTTCGAAAACTCGGACTCTATTTCGCGTATTTTTCCGAGACGAACGCAATGGCGTATCCCGTTTCCCTTGGTTCTTTGATTTCAAATTAATTATACTTTAATTTGTTAATTTCACAGTTATAGAATTTTCGGGGTGTTACATTCTCCCCCACTTAAAAGGATTTCGTCCCCGAAATCTTCAAGTTAGGAGGAATGTATATCCTAACATCCAATCATCCATCTACTCATCCATCAAACACGAGCATCCATTGTCCTTAAAAGACTTCTAATGCTTCATGATCATATGCGAAGTGTGGGTGTACATGTACTTATCTAATGCAAAATCAGGCGGTCTACTGATTCAGTTGACCTCCTTAATGCGGATTATGTAAGTGCCATGAATCCATTATGTATGCAAATTTTCCTATTCATGATTCTACATGAGTGCACAATCATTCAATACAAATGCAACATCCACATGACAACACATTAAAGTTCAACCATATACGAATACAAACATATATGCATATGCAATATGAAGTGATTGAGCCGATCTAAAACCTAGATTGTGTGTGTATATGCAACCACGAGCAACCACTAGCAATCACTTGCAACCACTTGCAACCATCATCCATAACATGTTTCAACTACATGTTTCCATCCAAAAAGATTCTATCTAAAAGATACGGTCGAGGAAATATACCTAAAAAGATAAAAGCGCAACTTAAGGAAAGAGAAAGATCAAGGATGTACCCTCGAACAGAAAAGGGTAGGCTGTACGGATTCTAGCTTCAGTTTCCCAAGTCGCGTCTCCCTCGGCGTCGCTCCACTGAACTTTGACGAGCTTGACTTCGCGGTTGCGTAGCTTCTTCACTTCTGTTCCTAAGATGCGGGTTGGAACTTTTCTTATGGTCGCTTCACGTTCCACTTCGGCCTCTTCGAGGATATTTGGCTCTACCACTTCAGCTGACTCATGCAGACATTTTCGGAGATGTGAAACGTGAAAAACGTTATGGACTCCAGCCAACTTCTCGGGTAGCTCTAATCTATAGGCCATTTTCCCAATTTTCTCGATAATAGGGAATGGCCCTACGAACCTTGGTGCCAGTTTTCCTGTGGTTCCAAAACGAACAACGTTCCTTAGCGGTGATACCTTGAGAAAAACTCTGTCTCCAACTTCAAATTCAAGGTCGGTCCTCCTCTTGTCGGCGTAGGACTTTTGTCTGTCTTGGGCCGTCTTCATCCTTCTTCGTATTAAGTCTACTTTCTCTGAGGTCTCTCGGATCATATCTGGTCCAAGTATGAGCTTATCCGTGGACTCCCACCAACAAGTGGCCGATCGGCACGGTCTTCCATATAAAGCTTCGAAGGGCGCCATTCCGATGGTTGCTTGATAGCTGTTGTTATCGGCGAATTCTACTAAAGGAAGGTGGTCTTCCCATGTCCCTCCGAAGTCAAGGACGCATAGTCTTAAGAGGTCTTCCAAAACTCTATTCACTCTCTCTGTTTGGTCGTCGGTTTGGGGATGATAGGCTGTGCTCAAGCATAACTGCGTTCCTACTGCTTCTTGCAGACTCCGCCAAAACTCGCTGGTGAAGATGTGGTCTCG
Source organism: Allium sativum (assembly GCA_030737875.1). Lineage (NCBI taxonomy): Eukaryota > Viridiplantae > Streptophyta > Magnoliopsida > Asparagales > Amaryllidaceae > Allium > Allium sativum. The sequence goes on from CM060926.1 coordinate 333,047,953, forward strand.
GTCACTAACAATGCTAGATGGTATTCCATGGAGTCGAACGATTTCCTTAAGGTACAGTGATGCTAGGGATGAGGCGGTTCTTTTACTTTTGACGGGTAAAAAGTGGGCGCTTTTAGTAAGCCTATCCACTATTACCCAAATGCTAGTGTTGCCTCTCCTAGACCTAGGCAGCCCATCGATGAAGTCCATTGAGATGCTATCCCACTTCCACTGCGGGACCTCCAGAGGATGTAGTAGTCCGCCAGGCTTTTTCTGTTCCGCTTTAACCTGTTGGCACACCATACACTTAGAAACAAATTCTGCCACGTCCTTTTTCATGCCGTTCCAGAAGAAAGTCCTTTTTATATCTTTGTACATTTTATCTCCGCCTGGGTGTATCGTCATCTTGGAATGATGCGCTTCCTCGAGAACCTTCCTTACTAAATCTTTTGTCTGTGGGACGCATAGTCTTCCGTCTCGCCTTAGCAAACCTTTATCGTCAATGGAGTATCTGTTGAGGTGACTTGAAGTCTCACCCCTAATTAGCCTATCAATTATTTCCACAAGTTGAGGGTCTTCGCGTTGTGCTGTCCCTACTGAATCCACTAAAGTTGGGCGCACTTCGAGAGATGCTAGTAAGCCTGGTACGAAATCGGAGGAAGGCCTAAAGTCGAAGCTGGCTATAAACACTAGGCTTTGTCTTTCAACAAACAACGGGCTTAGGGTCAATTTCTTTCGGCTCAACGCGCCTGCCACTACGTTGCCTTTGCCCGGAGTGTAGGAGATTTCGAAATCTTACGAGGCAAGAAACTCCATCCATCTTTGTTGCCTCAAGTTAAGATCCTTCTGCGAGAAAAGATATTTCAACGATTTATGGTCAGTGTAAAGTTCGAACTTCTCACCTAGGAGATAGTGTCGCCAAGACTTGAGTGCAAAGATGATGGCGGCTAACTCAAGATCGTGGGTTGGGTAGTTCTTTTCGTGCACTTTCAACTGCCTCCCGCCATAAGCTACTACCCTTCCTTCTTGCATTAAGACGGCGCCTAGCCCTGTCCCACATGCATCCGTATAAACAGTGAACATCTTGCTCCCATCTGGCAGCGTCAAAACTGGGGCTGTTGTGAGAGCCCTTTTTAGTCGTTGGAAAGCAAACTCGCAATCCAAGTTCCAATTGAACGCTAGGTTCTTCTTGGTTAATTTCGTGAGCGGAGCTGAGATTTTCGCAAAATGCCTTATGAATTTTCGATAGAAACCTGCTAGTCCTAGAAAGCTTCGAACCTCAGTTGCATTCCTTGGTGTCTTCCAATCCTATACCGCCACTACCTTAGCAGGGTCCACTGCTAACCCTTGTTTGGATACTATGTGCCCAAGGAACCTCACCTCTTCTCTCCAAAAGTGGCATTTGGAGAATTTGGCTTTTAGTTGATGGACTCGCAAAGTTTCCATGATTGCCCTTATGTGCTGAGCATGTTCCTCTTCACTCTTTGAGAAGATAAGGATATCATCTACGAAGACCACTACGAATTTGTTGAGGAAATCTCTAAATACCCTACTCATTAGGTCCACGAAGTACGCAGGTGCATTTGTCAAGCCGAAAGGCATGACAAGCCATTCAAAGAAGCCGTCTGGGGTTTTGAAAGCCGTTTTATCGATGCTATCTTCAGCCACCCTAAGCTGATGAAAACCGGTTGCTAAATCGAGTTGGGAGAAAACAGACGCTCTTACAAGCTGGTCAAATAAATCATCAATTCTAGGGAGAGGGTGCCTATTCTTTTTCGTTAGCTTGTTGAGCTCCCTATAGTCAACACATAGACGGAGTGAACCATCCGCCTTTGTAGCGAACACCACCGGAGCGCCCCATTCTGAAATGCTCCTCCTAATGAACCCCTTTTCTAGAAGCTCTTTAATCTGTTTACTGAGCTCTTTCCTTTCTCGTGGAGCCATATGTCTAACGGGCAACGCAACGGGCTTTGCATTATCTACAAGATATATGCGGAAGTCTATTTCCCGCTTCGGAGGTAAGCCCTTCACCTCTTCAAAGACATCCAGATATTCCTGGACCACTCTAACTGATTTCAAATTTTCAACAGAGGCATCTAGCGATTCAAGATAACTAAGCATAACCGCATACGAGGGATTACAAGAAATTTCCAAAGTGTTACCGAGCTGGGTTAGGAGCCTAACAACCCTTTTCTCACAATCAAGGATGGCCCCATTACGGGATAGCCAATCCATACCCAAAATCAAACCATACCCCGAAAAGCCCAAAACAAAGGCACTACATTGAAATTCGACACTTAGAATAGAAATTTTCAATCCCACACAGTTCATAGACAAATGAGCTGGGCCCCCAATTGGGTTTGAAACAATTAAGGGGTCCTCTACCATACTAGTTTCTAGGTGTAGAGATTCTACTAAAGCAGACGAGATAAAGGAGTGTGATGCGCCAGAATCAAATAAAGTGCGAACGGGGTGATCATAAAGATAAACTACACTTTCTACAGAAGTATTTATACCTCGCTGTTGCAGAGGTGGCGCCTCTAGCACATGGACCTGTGCCCCTGGGGTGGATCCAGCCCTCTGCCCCTGTCCTCGTTTCTTTGGGCAGTCCTTAGCCCTATGGCCTGTCTCACCGCAAGAAAAGCACCCACCATTCTCCTTGGCCTTCTTTTTCCGGCAGTCCTTTACTAAGTGCCCCACTTTGCCACAGAAATTACACTTCCTCTTCTCTTTGTTGCCTTTCCCGCCCTTCTTAAAGTCTGTCTTCTTGGGCTGCAAACCCTCTTTCTTCCCTTGAGAGCTTTCTGCCTTTGTCTCCTTCTTGCCCTTATCCTCCTCATTCAGCAATGCCATTTGCACCAATCTTTCATACGTGGCCCCCATGGGTATATGGGTCATGGCCAAACTGTGTAATGGCTCATTTAACCCTTTGACGAAACGGAGAGCCTTCTTATGCGGGGTGTTGACTAGGTCAAGTCCAAACCTAGCTAGCTCATCGAACTGATTCACATACTCTCTGACTGTCTTGTCCCCTTGCTTAAGAAATAAGAATTTTTCTAACTGCAAACTTCTTTCTGCATCTGAGAGAAATTTGGTCTTAAACCTTGCCCTAAAGTCCTCCCATGTCTCCACTGGTCTTTCAGCATTAGTGACTTCCCACCAGTAGGAAGCCTCGCCCTTCAATAGCCACACCGCCAGTTGTACTTTTTGTCTATCCTCAACCTCAAAGATGATAAATAGGTCCTCAGTTTCTTTCAGCCAATTCCTAGCTACCACGAAGGACTCAGTTCCATGGAAATCCCTTCCTCTCATAGCTTTAAAATCTTTACATATTTTAGCAAACGTGTTTCCCCGAGGAGGAGGTGGAGGAAAAGGTGCCGCTGCAGCTAGATGATTTCCGGCAGCTGGGGGAGGAGGAATGGTAGGACCTGGCTGAGTGGCTCTTGCTTCTAAGAACCGTCTAAACCAACCAGGTATTGGCACCCCTTCTGGCAAGTTAAGATCTTGGGACATGCTGAAACAAAAAGGATAGATTCAAAACGAAGGATAAGAGATAGTTCCTATGGCTTTGGGGGTGGACTTTGCCTTTTTAAAATAAAATAATATTTTTCCTTTAAAAATGCTTCTTTAAATTTCCTTTTTGAAAATAATTTTCACAACTTTTTATCTTATCTGGTAAACCTATGCTCTGATACCAAGTGAAACACCCCACCTCCGTTAGGGTCACTCTCAAAGGGAATGCCCTAATTTTGGTGGAGGTTTATAAGTACAAGTCACAGATATACAAGACAGATATAAGAACACATATTTGTAAACAGCGGAAGAACAACAAACTTTTATTTCATAAAGTCAAATACGTGTTACAACAACATCCTTTCCAAAAACATAACATAACACTTTCATAATCTGTCTTGAGTACATTATTTAAAGAAGCATAAATAAAACATAGATAAACGGCAAAAGCCCCATAGTGGATTGTCCAAAGCCATAGTTCAAAACAGGAAAGTCCAAGCCATACATTTCTCTTCTTCAAGCTGGATGTTGAGGTTGATCAAGCTGCTGTGTTCCCTCCCTGAGGACCTGGGGTGGGAAACGGAAGAAAGAAGACGAAAGAAAAGTAGAGTCAGACATAAAGCCTGAGTAAGTCTAGTACTATTTTGTCTATGAATAAAGAACTGGGTATGATAAGTAATAACAAGAAGTGGGCAAACACTATAACTTGGTTAAGTTGTCTAGGGTCGAATATACTATCGTACCCCATGTTAATCTCTGAACCCATATAAACTAGTTTCCAACTGGCACCCCATAATCAGGGTGATGTGATCCATTCTATGATGATCGGCTCCTACTCGCATAGTTACATGTGTCTTACGGCCCCCGATGTCTGTAGTTACCTATGCTGGTCCCACCATGGGGTGTATCAAGTCCCATAGTGGCGGTCCGACACAACCTTAGAGTGCACAGGTATGCTACTGGTGCCCAGTGCCTTATTTTTCTGCGCCGGAGTGCGTGCACGCCCGCACACCGTTAGAACCTACACTGCTACACCACCGCCGTCGCTTTGACCTCTTACAATCGGCCCAGTAATCGTGCCCCACCCTGCCTAGTTTCAGGGTATCCTGATACACCTTTTAGGGTTACTGCTGAAAAGGGTCCCCTCGTTACTAGGTTTTCTATCTCTAGCCAACATGCTAAGTTGGTTAAGTGTTTCCTAACCTAACCCCCACCAGTCCGTTTAGTTTAGCATGTTCCATTTTGATTAAGTCTTTAGTTCACTTAATCCTAACAATCCTGACTCAGCCTTAATTGTCCTATTAAGGCCCTGACCTCTCACATTAGACAGGTATTGTTGTGGCTGCCTGTTGCCGGTTGGTTCCGGGCAGTCTTACGCCACAACTCAATCTAACCTCGGGTCCTTGCTGGGCTCCATGTTTAACCTCCCACATTGGATAGGTATTGTTGTGACTACTGGACAGCCGGGCGGTTCCGGGCAGGTTTACCTCACAACTCAATCCAACCTCGGGTTAAACATATCGTATGTTCTACATTTACATATTTTGTCATTCCTCTTTATTTATATGTAAATATTTGCGGCCCATTATTAAGTTAATGGTGTAAAGATTACACCAATCACGGGCCCAACCCATACTTGAATTTGGGCCCTTCTATTTTATATTTTCATTCATTAATTAATTTTAACCCAACGTTATTTTCCCCCGTTTTACACGTCCGTTCATATATATTGGGCTTAGCCTTTTAAAGCCCAATTTAGCCATGCGAAAGGGGAGGCTTATGGCGTATACACAAAGAGGGGAAGGTGAGCGCATGAACTTGCAATACGACGTTGGAAATACAAAATAGAAATTGGTGTACTTGCATAGTGGTAACATAGATGACATGAATCAAAGCATGTGAACTTGCATAGGTTTAACTACAACATGAACCTATATTCTTATTTAGGCATAATGTCAAACATAAGCATGTCATAAATATTTCCAGCATAAGCATAGCATAATGTCAAACATAAGCATGGCATGAACACTTTTAGCATAAACACGGCATAATGTCAAACATAAGCATGGCATAAGTAAAGTTAAATTTGTTCATGGCATAAACATAAACAAGTCATGTTTATAAGGTTTCTACATGTTTACAAAGGGGATACTTTGTTACTAACACAAAAGCATAGTTCAACTTAATCATGGTTTAAGTCTAATCACATAACGATGGTATAAACATACTTATGCATAAATATTCCTAAACATGGTGTTTGCTTTAAACTTGCAAAAAGGGGATTTTTGAGTCTAACCTAGCCATGTCTCACATATGTCATCATATAATTCTTTTTAAACAAGATAGACTTAATCGTAGATTTCAATTATTCCAAATATCATTCATAGCCTAGCCATATTCATAAGTTTTGCAAAAGCATGACTTAATACATGGATTATGGTGTCAAAAATTCCAACATAGTTTCATATGAACTATAACAACCAAACTTGTTTCAATTACTTGCAAAATGATTTATGCACAAAAATATATATCATGATGGCATAATAACAAAGCCCCAAACTCGCATGAATTTCAATCAACTACATACATGTAGCTTCAACATAGATTACATAATTTGCGCAATATTCCAAACGTATACTTGCATAGAACTACCGCATGTAGTTCTTTATAATGAATAACATAATTTTGCACAAATATGAATTACTTTATTATCCCAATTCAAGCATAAAAATCAATACAGTTGTTTATTCATACCAAAGTAATACTCTACTTACAATGGTTGCGGCGAATTCTCTAATTAAGAGATATGATTCCTTTGTTGAATTGATTGGCTTTAGGTTGCTTGAATTGCTTTTGTCTCTAGAACTTTCTTTCTAATTCTCTCTCTAGTCGGCGGCTACTCTTAGTCGTTCCTCAGCAACATGGCGGCTATGTTTTTAATTTGAATGAATAGATTAGGGTTTAGTCTAGGGTTGTTTATATAGAGGTTAGGAATTGATTAGGACCCTTGATGTTGCTTGGATTGATCATAGCCATTCATTAGATAGAGAGACCAATTAGAACTTGCCACCTAGCCCTAGTGACAAAGCAGACCACAGAAATTCGACCAAACACAGACCTGGCCAGCCAGGTTGACTGGGCTCGACCAGGTCGACACCCCTGTCGACAGGGCTGTCGACAGCCCTGTCGACATGGGTAGCCCAGGTCGACAGCCCAGTCGACCTGGGTGGCCTAGGCGGGTGTTTATCCGCCCTGGCCCACTGGGCCCGATTTTTAATTATTTTATTCTGTTTGAATTTTAAATTTAATTCAAAACTTCCGAAGGCCATATCTTCTTCATACGGACTCCGTTTTTCGAAAACTCGGACTCTATTTCGCGTATTTTTCCGAGACGAACGCAATGGCGTATCCCGTTTCCCTTGGTTCTTTGATTTCAAATTAATTATACTTTAATTTGTTAATTTCACAGTTATAGAATTTTCGGGGTGTTACACCCGTGATTGGAGTAGCTACCATGAAGGGGCTACAATGGTGGCCGTCCGGACGTAGTGTTGATTAGTACGGATTTGGATTTCGCTCAGACCCAGAGCATAAGCTTATAAATGGATTGTGTGTCTGACGTCGTACTCCATTAAATATCATGTTATTAATCTTCTATCGAATGTAGGGATGTTTGGTGGCGGAGAATTTATTCTCTTGCTTAACACCCGTTCATATATTTTGGCAAAGGATTGGTAGTGTGATATGGAGTGACAATGTAGCATGCTAAGATGCATATGATCAAGGCTTTGTTGAAAAGCAAGCCTTGTGGGACGATCAAAGCATAGTCTATTTAGGCATAGCTTTGTGTATAGCGTGACTTCGCGAGCCTCACACACCGGCGGAGTCTAAAATGGGAGAAGGGAACACAGGGAGAGCAACACGTTTCTTTCTAGCTAGAAGTGGTGTTTGGGATTTAACACGGCCCGACATTTTACTTATGTGGATGATGGAATGAGGCGCCTCGGATGATAGGTCCTATAGGACCGGGAAACGTGTGTTCAGGAATAACTAATCCGCAACTCGTATGGTGGACCGTCCCTGTTGCTATCCAAGGGTTCACTGCGGGGGATCCTGAGACATTAGCTAGAGTGTCTCGAATCGGTAGGAGCTCCTCCCTAGCCTTGACTCATGATGGAAACCAAAATCCAAATACGACCCTACGAATTTGATTGTATTACTAGTATGGAGGCATAGTAGTATGTGATACTATTCTTCCTAGGATTTATACATTTACTTTGAAATGTTTTGATATATACTAATAATAATATTAAACTCGTATTTGCCGTATTTAGAATGTTTAATCACTATAAGGTAAAACCCCATCCTCTGGTTTGTGTTGCATTGTGTGATGGGACATGGGTCTTATGGTGATTCCATTTTTCTCAAAAGCATGACGTTGTTGTACGATTTACTTATTGTATGTTCTGACTCATTTATGCACCGGCAATCCGTTGGAGTAAACCCGTTCTGCATTAGCGGCGTGGTCCTTGGCTTTGCCTTATTACTATTAGTTAAATTATTTAAGAATTCTCACACCAGTCCCATGACCGATCCGTTGTTTGTTTCCACCTTTGCAAACTCGGGTGCCCTCTTTTCCACACGGGCAGTCGAGCAGTTTGTCCACAGGTTCTTCTCTTTGGCAGGATCCTGGATTGAAGCTTAAAGCTGTGTCCAGAACATTGGAAGTCTTCCGCTGCCTTAGTTATTTTGTTTCCGCTGCAATGTATTAAAATCATGTAAAATTATCTTCCGTTGTAATTATTAGTCAATATACTCTTATATTCTGTACTCTGATGTAATATTTATTATTGATGTTATAAAAGTCTGTTGTTATTCTTCTGATGTGTTGTATTCCCAAAGTTAACATAGGTGGGATTTGAACGGTCTTGGTCGATTTTGCGATCGATTAAGGTTGGGCAAAATCTGACTCCTTACAGCCGGACCCATTCACACACATGACCTTGTCAGAATGCACCGTCCACACCATCCCCCACGTTTGGATCGCTTACGATCGGCCCAATAAGCGTGCCCTGAATCTGACCTAGTTAGGAGTACTCGTTTGATACCTATATATGGGTTACTGACTGAAACGTGTCCCATACACAAGATGATACAAGCTTCCCCTTACGCTTGCATTCCCACTAGGTTTTCCATAGGTTATTCCATACCAGAGTAAAAGATTGCATAACCCCACAGGTTAAGTTTGTGGGCCTATATATATATTACCCACCCACCCATGATTTACTTAACCCCTACTCAAGTTATATGTTCATACAATCCCTACGGATTCAACCAGGTTAAGTATTCCAATTCATTACCATATTCTTTTATGGTTATAATGTGTTAGACCTCCCGCGTTAAGCCTATCACTTGTGGACGCTAGATATGCTGGTCGGCTCCAGGAAGACTTCTTTCATAAGTCAGACTTAACTTCCTATCTTAGCACGTCTCGTGTTTATGCACTTAGACCCCTCACATTAGATTCACCACTTGCGGTCGCTGGATATGCCGGTCGGTTCCGGGCAGACTTCCATCACAAGTGGAATCTAACCTCGTGTCTAAGCGCGGTTACAGTTTATAATTAATGTAATTCTAGGCATTTCCATTATTAAACAATTGTTCCTATGTCATTATAGGTTTTCATGCCCCTTTCCCAAGTTATGTTCATAATGAACCATATACCCTAAATTAAGGTCTTTCATCACAAGTTGATTTATGCCCAAAATTCATGTTCATATATTTCATTCAAGTTATGCCCAAATTTCCAATTACAAGTTATGCCCCAAATTTAACGGTTTCCCCTCGTTTCCAATTTAATGCGTTCGCATATTTCAGCGGCATGCCTAGACTCGAAGGTAGCCTGGCTATATAAAAACAAAAGGGAAAAGATGAAGGGAGATAAAAATGATCATACTAACAAGATCGACATACAATGGTAGAAACGGGCATAAACATATAGTGACATAATGACAAGGTAAGCATATAGGAACAGATCAGATGAACATGTGACAATAGAACTCATTCTAACATAATAGGGACATCATAAAAAGGCATGATGAGATCTAAATAATTAATTAGATATCCAACTAATAACAGATCTGATTTAGCACAAACATAATAGAAATAAGCATGAGGTGATCTAAACAGTGAATTAGATCTATAAACCATAGCAGATCTGACATGATAAATATGTATAGGTTCAGATCTAGTTCAATATCATGTCAGAATAACTTAGATAAATAGGTTATAGAAGATCTGATATGATTCAAATAGTCACAGGCATAAATCCAAGTTATAGTCATGTCAAGATTTACTGTTTAAATAGTTAGATTTGAAATTAATGTAGAGCCACCGTGATTGGATCTACGAAAAGTTAGAGAAAGATATCAGATATTGAATCATAGATCTCTAAACTTAAATGACTTGATTACTAAAGAAGAAAAAGGCTTCATTCAATACGGGCAGAGGTAGCGTCTTGTCCTCCATTGTTTTTGGTGTGGAAAAACATGAGAAATGAGGTCATATATATAGCTGTCAGGATACCCTAATCTTGCCCAGATCTGCCGTAGGGGGGTCGACCCCCCTTATGGGGTCGACACCCTCCTTATGGGGTCAACCCAGGGGTCGACACCACCTTGATGTGGTTGACACCCCTAGGAGAGAATTTTCCCGCTCCCTAATTTTCTGCGATTTTGAACTATTTTGAATTTCTGGACTTATTTTATTCATACATATTCCTTTTATGCATATACAGAATTCTAACATTAATAAATTCTTTATACGGTGTCTGTTTTACGCAAACCAAGTGTATATTTTGACTAGAATTCCGAGACGAACGCAATGACATAGTACGTTTCACTTAATTATGAATATTAAATTAATTATTCATTAATTTATCATCTTTTAGTGTTGCTAAAATACGGGGTGTTACAGAGAGAATAACGGGGTCCGTCAGTTGCTATGAGGAGGGGAGGGGTGGGGGTACGACTAGGGTTAAGGTTTGGGGAGGAATCCATTAATTAGAAAATACGAAGGAGAATCAGAGAAATGAAGAATGGAGAGGAGGAAATAGGTTTAAGTAAGGATTTTATCTCTCTCTCCAACTGCCCGACTACAAGTTATCTCCGTTTCCTACGAAATTTCAGCAAAAGATAATATACAGTATTACGAATCCAATAAATCAAGTTTCATCGAATTCTGAGTTCGGTTGACCTTCCATTATTTTCTGATCTAGCTCAAGTTATCTTCAATAAATGATATTTTAGCGCACATTTTCTTCTTGCATGCCCACATGATAACTCCGTAAATTATGAAACTTTGGATTCTCCCATTATTTGACAAGATGAATCCGGAAAAAAAAGTGTCACTGGGAATTCTGAGATTGTCTCAACAACGTTTCTTTGTAAACTGAACGTTAGTTCTACCCCATCTGGGTTTATCGAGTACGGCCATACACTAACTCCGTTTAACATGAAATTTGAAAATCTAAAATGATTTGCTATCCCGAATCAAACAAAATTGTTCTCGCAAATTCTGAGTTTGCTAGAAAAATTTCACTTTTTAAGGGAGAGGCAATGATTTTAAAAATAAAAGTTTTAAATTTTGGATTTATATCAATTTAATAATTTTACGGAGTTTGTTTTAAGTCAAATAAAATATAAAAAATAATTTCAAAATTAATTTAGCGAAAATAACCAATTTATATTCAATATTCATCTAAATAGCTTAAATCAAAATTTAAAATTCTTTCTGAAATTCCGGGTTGTTACATTGGGCCTTCATCAATGCTATTGGTTCTAGGGGTGGTATCATCACCGCCTAGAATGTATCGCTGTGAGATCTCCTGCACTGTCACAAATCCACAACGGTTCTCCACATGACTCTCTTTTTCAAGCCCATAAGGACAACCTTTCTTCTATCAAACATATACCGTCCCTTTACCAATGACAAAAGGAATTCTCTCTGCAGCATTGCTATTACTTTGGATCTGTCCACCGTGGGCCTTGGGTTCTTGGCAGCAAATTCAACATCACCGGCACCGCTTGTGATTGTAACTCTGGATCATCCAGTGCCAGCTCTGAAAGCTTCAACAATTTCATTAATGATTGTACTCTCTTTAACCCCCCTCCCTCCCCTAATTTCTAATTGTTGCTTCATGTAACAACCTGAATTCCGATAGACCGATTTTTTCTCAAAAATACCAATCTATTGAAGCTCGAGTTGGCTTATTTGGTATCCTGCAAAAATGATAGAGATAATAATTATATCAGAGCTTGATAAAATATCTCACAACGGAATGGATAAAATATAATAATAAAATATATCCTTACTGAAATAATAACACTGTCTAACAAGTGTCCAAAGGCTACCAAATCTCTGCCATAAATCTTACCTGCAAGTGTTTTGTAAGGAGGGGCCAGAACACCAAGTTCTGCTGAGGGGACAAATTATACATTCTTAAATAACTCTACATAAACTGTTCAATTAAATTTTCTTAATTATTATTTTATTAGGGTTAATAGCACTCAAGGCTCTTCACTCATGTCGTACCCACCCATACTCCAGTAGACTAACCTAATATAATATACTTGTAGTTATGCCCAATATCTCAAGATACTCCCCATAGTACCCTCCTTATACGTTTTCCGCCATAACACCACATAAGCGTATGCAAACTCTATTCTATGCCGATCTAGGTATGGAAATCTATATTGTTACGCCACGTAATCGTACAAAATTGCCATCGCTGTGCCACATAGGCGTATAGATCCTCGTATCAGAACTCCTCGGTGAATCACATCTCAACACGGAGTAATGCCATAATATCTACAATACACTACCCAATGCATGTGTATAACCCTCACATGAAACACTTCCTATTATAACCAAAGTCCCATAATAGGGCTGCATCCAATGCACGGAACATGGTTGGGAGCTTTCAATATCTGTAAAGGACAGCTTCATTAGGCCTACAATACAGATATTTACATATAGTGTTTCTCTTTTCACTGTGGCATTGGTCCCACCCTGGCCCCTCCCTACCCAAATGAAAGAGTACATCAAGAGCTATTGACTTGCCTCTAACAACCAATCTAGCTTCTAATTTGACTTGTCTCTCGCCAATGCCTCGACAGTGAAAGTACGTTGTCTATTGGTTTAGCTCTTAGTCTTTTTGCATCCCACGGACTGCCCATGAAAGATATCTGATGATTACAATCCTTAATTTCATCTTGAACAACCTTCTCCACGAGCGAGACAAATCGTCGAATCACCCAATGCCATTCGCCACAGCTTTTTGACTGCCATACCATAATTGTAGTTAAGGCATACTCATCGGATGGTATCGTACTGATTAACTTGTAAAAGTGTTTATTTTTATGCACATATCTTACCTTTACTGTATATAAATAAATGATAGTTTAGGTATTTTTGTGTGTTTTTACAGATTGTCGACAAAAGTCTCCTCTATCTCAGTCGAAGACTAATTGCATGGAAAAATGCTACTTCTTGGAATCAACAACTTTTCAATCGTAAAGGAAGCTGTAGCACATTGGTAAAGGCCTATAAAGTTTGGTAGAGTGTTCCGAGTTCGATCCCTGTCATGTCCTATATTCATAAAGAAAGGAACATCAATTATATTTAATTTCCATGCAAAAAGAAAGGGAAAGCTATGATTACAAATCTTTAATCAAGAATATGTTGATCTTACTAATAATAGTGCCATACGTCAAGAAGAAAGAATTGATTACAAATCTTCATTCAAGCACAATGAAAGGAATATTCCTTTATCTTTAGAAAGGAAATATTTGCATATAATTTCCTTAAGCCTTATATTCACATAGATACGAGACTACATCCCCTATAAATACCCATTTTATTCATTGTAAACTTCTATTCCTTTTTCTGTATTCTCTTCTGCTTAATAAAGTTTTTTATTCCAATTTATTTTCTTTTCTTCCATAACAATATGTGTTTTCTACTCGATTAGTTTTGGTAGAACACAAATTGTTACTTTTTTCTTTGTTGCATGTTAGTGATTGACCGTTTGATTAGATTCAACGGAAATTCTATTTTATATTTTCTATTATTGTTTCTGTTTATTGTTTATTCTCTAGTAATTTTCTCTTTTTGTCTTAATTGTTGAATTAATATAAATCCTAGTAGATTCGAATCTATAGTAAACTCAATAACATTATTTCGCATCCCATATCCAAATATTATCTAACTCACCGATGAAATTACATAAATAATAAATTTAAAATTCCTCCTTGTGTTCGATCTGCATACTACACACCTGTGCGCTTGTAGTTTATTATAAATTTGCACTTTTTCTACATAGAAAAGTGTCAAACAGGTTTTTGGTGCCGTTACCGAGAGAAAATACTTAAGTTTTATTATTTACTTAATTTCTAATTCGTATTAGTTTTTTTCGATTTTTAGTTCCGGACAATTTTTTACATAGCCTTTTTTTACATATTGAAAAAACATTCTAATTTTTCTTGATTTCTTTCCATCATCTCCTCTTTACATTTATAAAAGTCTTTTGTCTTCATATAAATCTTAAAATTTTCCTCTACTTCGCCATCACCTACCTATCTTTCTCATAGATGATTTTATTTTTCTTGTTTTTTTCTTTTTATTATTGAGAAAAAAAATTCTTAGTTAGTTGTTCGGTATGTCAATTACGCTGATATTATCATCTTCTAAACAAGAAAGGAAAAAAATTCCAACTTTTCTTTTTTTCTTTATTTATTTATTTCCCTGCTTACATTTCTTTACAATCTGATTTTTCCTTGAAAAAAAAAAAGAGGAAAAGCAGCATGATCTTTTTGTTTTGGTGGGTTTGATTGTTTTTCTAGATTAGGCTCTTTGTATTATGTCTAGGTTGTTTAATTTTTTATTTTTGTTTTATTGTTTTTTTAGGTTTAATTGTATTTCCTTTCTTTCTCTCTACTTTTTAGTGTTGTTTGTTTATTTTTTTCTTCCATCAATTTCTGGTTCACAACCTCCTTATTTTTCTTCTAAAAAGAAGAAAAGAAAAGGAACAAAAAGAAAAGTTCAATCAAATAAAGACCAAAAGTGAGAAGCTAGTCAAGCAACAAACCAATGATTTGAATCGCTTGCGCATTACTCAACTGCTCTAGATGGACTTCTATACCCTATTGTAAATTTTCTGAGTCTACAGGTGCTTTGTTCCGAAAAGAAAAATATATAGACATTGCTTATAAGAAAATTCTGTAGGGACAACGGCTTGCTTGTACAATTTTAATTTCTTCAATTATTATTGTCTGATTGTTGTTTTGGCTGCATATTAAAATAAATTTAGTTACAAGCAAAACTCCTAACAAACATAAGGTGAGGAAGTCATTACCTTTCCATAATTCCAAAATAATTAAATTTTGTGGTCTACATACACCTTGGACTTAAATAAAACTTGATTGGACGTTGACCTTAAGATCAAAATTCAAGCTCAATAGAAAAACTAAATTTGGTTAAATATCTTAGATTTGAAAATTTATTTTGCTGCGAGGAATTCGATCTATTCCTTTGCAAAGGACAGTGATACATATTATACCTGGAATCTTCTGATATTCCGGCAAATTAACTTTTCTAATCTATATATTTAAATTGATTTTCAAAATATTTAAATACGAGAGTATATTTTGTGAAATTGATTCTTTCAAAGATTTGAACGTGGATATATATTAATTCAATTTATTGAATTTTTAGCAAAAGAGGGTGCATACTACCCATAAAACAATGGTCGTATCCATTAGTATTCATGCTATACACGAGCATCCATAAGAGCCTCTTCACCCTTCAAATCGAAATTATCAATTAATACAATATAATTGGGTACGTTATTTATTTTGAATAGGAGCCAATTATGTCAACCTTAAGTTTATGATTTTCTTTGTTTGCATTAGATAACGATGTGTGAAAAAAGTTTCAATCACCATAATTATCCTAGGGAATCTCATATACACCAAAACTTTTCAAACAAGATGGATCAAAATCGAATAAATCAAGATTTTCTGAATCACACGGTAGAGAATTGACCCTTCTCTCTTCGAGATCGATGTTCCTTTCAACCTTCCATCATCATGTTCCCACCAACTGAAGGAAACTATTTTGAGCTTAAACATTTGTTTATTCAAGGGATACCAAAATTTACTTCTTGAAAATGCTTACGGATATCTAAGTGAACTTGAATTGTATGCGTTCGTAACAAAAATGCAACAATTACTAATGAATCAATCAAGCTAAGGCTAATTCCATTCACATTACTTGAAAGCGCTAAAAGATGGATAAATTCTCTTTTCAAACATTCAATAAGAAGTTGGGATTAATTTGTCATTGTATTCTTGAAAATGTTTTTCCCATTTCCTAAAACTTTAAAAATCAGAACTAAAATAAATCAGTTTTCTCAAAATGAAGGGGAAACTTTTTCAATATACATTGAGAGATTTAACCAATTAATGTATAATTGTCCTCATCATGCAATCCCAAAACACCACTTCCGCCAAATTGCATGTGAAGGGCTATACTATTAGACTAGAAAACAACTAGAATTAATGTGTAAGGGAGAATTTTTGTCTAGAACAGCCGATGAAGCTTGGGAATTCTTAGAGAATTATTTTGAAATGGACATGAAATGGGAATCAATTCATGTTCCCATCCATTCTTCCACTAGAGGAGTGCATGTCGTGGACCCAAATCACCTTCCCTTAGAAAATCAAACTCCTCAAATCGAAGAAGGGCTATCCCACTATCACTCTCAAGACCAAGTCAATGCTATAGCTCAAAATAACCCTAGCCGGAGGAATCATCCGAAATTTTCTTGGTCAAATCCTAAAAATTTGGCGAACCCATCCCATATGCAATCCATGTTTTCAAATTCAAAATACAAAGCGCCATCTCCCAATTCTCAACTTTCTCAAAATGCACCGTAATCCAAACAACCACATAGGAATCCCAACTTTCAGTCTTCAACTCAATCCTCTCAATCTTCTCAATCGTCACAAGCGTGCGTTTAGAGAAACAAATAAACTCTCAAAATGCTAAAATTGAACAAATGATGACTATGATGAAGGAACTAATGAAAATTAATGAGAAAGGAAAATTGGCTGATCAACCCGAGGTGAATCAAAATATAATTCTCGTACTATGAACGCATATGAGGATGAAGAACTTTATTCGGTCACCCTTAGGTCTGGAAAAACGATTGACAATAATGTCAGCAATCCCGATAATCCTATGATTTAAACCCTAATTCAAAAATTTGACGCTCATCTGATGGCTACTAATGCCAACCCTTTTGAACCTTCCGAACACCCATCATCTTCGGATGTTGGCAATCCCAACATCTTATCTTCTACCGCTCTACCCCCTTCACTTCGCTTGTTGATACCTTCTTCTCCAAATGATCAAATCATCGGAAGAGTCTATAAACCAGTTGCATCATATCCTCATATACTTAATAATAAGAAGAGGGATGCAAATTTCAAAAAATTTCTTGAAATGTTCAAACAAGTTCATGTCAACATTCCACTCTTAGACACCATTAAACAAATTCCACAATATTTTAAGTGTCTAAAAGAGCTATGCACCCAAAAGTGAGCCACTAGTGTTCCGAAAACTACCTTCTTGACATCAAATACTAGCTCTGTTTTATCAAATCATTCACCAACCAAGTATAAGGACCTCAGTTGCCCTATAATCGGTTGCAAAATAGGTAATACTCACATTAGTTATGCTGTAACAACCCGGAAAATCTGAGCCAGTTTAAAATTTTTAAATTAGCTATTTTAGTGGATTTAAAAATTTAAATAATTTTTTTAAATAATAACGACGAAAAGTATGTTTGAATCGAAGTTTGAAAATAAATATAATTATTTTTAATTATAAACAAGGCTTGAAATGGCGCGGCAGTTTCAAAATTTGAATTCAAACTTTCACTGACTATATCGGGTGCAAAATAAAATGGATTTTAGTGAAACCAAAAATATTTAATTCTGTTTATGAATATATTTCTAACGAATTTGAAAAATCGAAGTTTCATAGTGGGAGTCAAAAGTTATGGCCAAGTGAATTTTAAAAAAGGTCGCTATAGAGAATATATAGCCCTCGAAAATAGACATTTTGCAAACAACCTCAGAATTCGACGAAACCACTTTTGTTGGATCCAGGATATCAAATTATTGCTAGGTTTCAAATTCCATAATTTTTGAAGTTAATATGTGAGCGTTGCGAAGGAAAATGTGTTTGGTCAATTTCAGTTAAAATTGATAGACCAGAAAATGGCCATTTTTCAAACGGTCTCAGAATTCAACGAAACTAGTTATGTTGGGACCGTATTGTCAAAACATAGCTAGATTTATTTTTCTAGAATTTTTGGGATCAGTATGTGGGCCTAGCAAATTGAAATGTACGTTCAAATAAAATATTGAATGTTTTATATTTTAATTTGAAGAGAAACTGACTGAAACGGTCCAATGGGGCTACGAAACATGTCCCATTGTGTTTGGAATAGGGGTATTTAGCTAGGGGCGACAATCGTTGGGTTCGAATTGGAGTTCGTATGTGATAAGGGGTATATTCGAATTTTAAAGAATTAAAAATAATTATAAAATTCTTGCGCCAATCATCTTCATTCGTTACTTTTCTCTCTCCCCGATAAACCTCCCAGGTGATGATGGAAATACCTCAACACCTTCTCTCCTCAAAATCTCCCAAGCCACGCCAAATTATCCAACGATCCTGTTGGGTTTTTTTATAGATAATGACTTCCACTTTAAATCCATACCAAAATCGGATTTTTTCGCTGAGTATATCTCAAGATAGGAGCCTCCAAAGTCTCGCCGTTTCGAGCCCGATTCCACCGCCCAGAGACCGCCGAGTTCGACCCCCTCCCAGGCGCTAATGTGCCACTCCAAGCACTTAAACGTGGTGTAGGTGGTTCGGCCTCAAGCTTCACGGATTTGGCAAAATCTGAAACCTAGTTTCGAACATTGGTTGAAAGGTGCAGCCTTTGTTTTGTTTGAACTGAAAATAAAACTTCTATGTGTTGCTAATTTTGATTTTCGTTTAAAAATGATATCTTTTTCGTACGTGATCGAAATCCAGTGAAACAAGAGAGAGTGGACTCATGCATACGTCTTCTATATTCTAGAAGTGACCGGATATTTTTCTAAGCCTTCTGCTATTTTTAGTGGAGTGGAACCCAATGTGAGATTTCTAAATTATAAACGATATGGAAACAACGATGTATAAATTATATAGTAAATGTATGAGTTATATAAGAGTTGTACACCTCATGTATAAGCGCTGTATAAGTTGTATGTTCGATGTATAAGTTATATATGCGTTGTAAAAATAATATATGCATTGAAATTAATTGAAATGAAATCAAAATATAGTTATATACGTAATATATATATATACACATATACTCCCCTCGTCCACAAACTATGGGCGCTATATATATTGGTTGTGATATTGTTTGGATTATTGGTTGACGTGAAATTTGTTGAATATCATGAATCTTTGATTTGAAATGATTGTTTGTGCTTGAAATCTCAATAGGATTAGTATATGGGAAAATTTGTCTACGTACGAACTAGATATTGAAAATCCCCATTGTCAAAAGCTGCGAGGCTTTAAGGTAGAGCGAGGTGCCGTACTCGGGACGACGCCGGTTTTAACTACCCTGCCATTATGCTGTCGAAATTTTCAATAATATTCATGTGTTAGAATTATTTTCATGTGTTAAACTATATTCATGTGTTGAATAGAAATTCATGTATTGAATAGAAATTCATGTGTTGAATGAAGTTCATGTGTTAAATAAGTTCTTTGAAAGATAAAAATAACATTTTTATTATATATATAGACTATATAAAATATTAGTATTTTAAATAAATTGTTTTAGCACCAAAAATAACATTTTTACCTTATGTATGAACTATATAAAATATTAATATTTTAAATAAATTGTTTTAACAACAAAAATAACATTTTTACCTTATGTATGAACAATATAAAATAATCGTGTTTTGAAATAAATTGTTTTAAAAATAAAAATCAAAATTTTATTATATATATAAACTATAGAAAACATTCATGTGTTGAATAAAGGACTAGAACGTTAAAAATCATATTTTTATCGTATGTGTGAAGTCTAAAACATTCATGTGTTGAGTATATAGATTGAACAAAAAAATCTACATTTTTATTGTGAATATGAACTGCTAAAAATATTCATGTGTTGAATAAATATTTTTGATGATAAAAATATCGTTTTTATCATGTAAACGACTCGCTAAAAATACACAAGTGTTGAAATAAATATTTGTTTGCTATGAATATTATTTTTCACATGTGTATGAACTAAATAATGTAGTCATGCGTAGAAAGATATTTTTTTTGTTCACTAAAACTATCTGTTTTATATGAAATATGAAGTGTTAAAAAATGGTGATGTTTTGAAATAAATATCTGCTGGATAAAAATATCATTTTTATCAAATATATGAAGTGAATATGGTTTTGAAATCGAAGAATGAATTATATATATATATAATTAAAATAATCGAATAACGAAGTCGTAGTTTGTATTTTGAAACCGTGATTTCAAAAGACTATTGCGGGAGATCCGACCATCGGATTTTCCCGAAACCGAAACCGTTGGGTTCTCTTTGGAAATATCATTCAAACGACACCCACTTTATAAAGATCCAACGGTTGTATTGTCTAGAATGCTTAATTCAAATCTGAAGAGAAACAGCACCAGAATCGATTATATTTATATGTATATATAATTAAATTAAATCGAATAACGACGCTGCAGTTCGTATTTTGAAATTGTAACTTCAAACGATTGTACCGAGAGATCCGACCATCGGATTTTCCCAAAAGTTAAACCGTTGGATTCGTTTTGAAAATATCTTTCTAATGGTATAAAATTTGTGAAGATCCAATGGCTAGATTTTCAGATATGTGTAAATCAAATCTGAAGAAAAACAACACCACGACCGGGTTATGGCCTGAAGCGTCGTTTGAGTGAATTGGCTATTTTTAATAAATAAAAATAGCGATAAATCGTGATAAAATATTATTAACAATATGGAATAGAAATAAACTGAATTTGCTCAGTTTATTGGATATTTGATGGTTGAATGTGTTTGGCATGGAAATTACATTAAAGAACTGAATTATTGGTGTCGAATAATTTAACCATTGAAACGAATTGATTTGAAATTCTAAATATACGTGAATTATTTGAAAAGGCCGAGTTAATTCTCATTTCAAATAATTGATCGTTGGTTAGAAGTCGAAGATATGAAGACGGTGCAAGACTGATGATCTTCACATCGAATGGAGGGGTGCTACTGATGCTCATGATAGGAGTAGCTACCTTGAAGGGGTTGAAGTAGTAGCCGTCCGGACGTACTCGTTGATTATATGGATGTGCGAGGTATTAAGTGCCTCTGGTTTCGTTTAGATCTAGAACGAACTTGTAAATGGACTGTGTGTCTAACATTGGATTTTGTTCTGTGCTGATTAATCTTTATTAAATATATATCTGTTTGGCGGTGGATAATTTATTCTCTTGTTTAACGCCCTTCTCTGAGACGTACGAGCTCAGAGGTCCAGACTTATTCTATGAGTGGTTAGTAATGTCGTTCAGCTTATGTAACGCTCCAGCTTATTTTGTCGATCTAATGAACCGTGTATTCAAAGAAGTATTGAATAAAAAATTTCTGGTTTTCATTGATGATATACTAATCTACTCTACGTCAGAAAGCGAGCACGAAAAACATTTGGAACAAGTGTTAGGGATTCTGAGAAAGAATGTTTTAAAAGCCAAATTTTCCAAAAGTATATTCTGGTAAGAAGAAGTCAAATTTCTTGGCCACGTCGTGTTAAAGCAAGGAATTTTAGTGGATCCCAGTAAAATCACTACTATTCAGAATTGGAAATAGCCTCGTACACCCATAGAAGTCAAAAGCTTTCTCCGATTGGCCAGTTATTATCGGAAATTCATTAAGGATTTTGCTAAGACATCCAGTCCCTTAACAAAGCTTACTAAGAAACATTCGAGATTCAACTGGACTCCCGAATGTGAGGCAGCTTTCCAATAGCTGAAGTTAAAATTGACGACTGCTCCAGTGCTCACAATTATTAATGGCAACCAAGACTTAAAAGTTTGGACTGATGCTTCTAAAGAGGGTCTTGGTGCAGTGCTAATGCAAAGAGGCCAAGTAGTTCTTATGCTAGCCGTCAATTGAAGCCACATGAGAAAAATTATGCAACTCACGATCTTGAATTGCTATGAAAATCTGGAGGCATTATCTATTGGGTGAGAAGTTTGAATTATACACTGATCATCAATCATTGAAATATTTATTCACCGAGAAGGATCTGAATATGAGACAACAGCGTTGGTTAGAAATTCTCGTGGCATATGATCTTGATATCTTATATACTCCGGGGAAAGCTAATGTTGTGGCTGATGCGCTCAGCAGGAAGAATGTAATTATCGCCAGTCTTATCATCACACCTTCATTGATTGATAACATATATGCTCTTCAGAAGGATGATCACTTCATTCTGAAGATCAGAGAGAGAATCCAGAAAGGCGAGCCCTCAAATTTTCAGATTGATAACGATGGGTTTTTGAGGTTAAAGGGCCGAATATTTGTGCCAAACATTCCTGAACTCCGGAGGGAAGTATTGGATGAATTTCACAAAGCCAAGCTTAGTATCCATCTGGGGGTAAGAAAAATGTATAATGACATCAAACGCACTTTCTGGTGGAGATCTATGAAACGAGACATTTCCTTGTACGTTAGTCGGTGTCCTACTTGTCAACAAGTCAAAAGCGATCAGCAGAAACTCGCTGGATTGTTGCAACCTTTGGAATTTCTAGGTGTGAAGTGGGAACAGATTTCTATGGATTTCATAGATGGTTTGCCCAGAACCAGGAAAGGAAATGACAATATTTGGGTGATCGTAGATCGTTTCATGAAGACCGCCCATTTCATACCTGTCAGATCGAATAGAACTACTCAGAGTCTGGCGCAAATTTATTTCAAAGAAATAGTTAGACTTCATGGAGTTCCCATGAGCATCGTTAGTGACCGTGACCCAATTTTTTCTAGTAAATTCTGGGAAACATTCCAAGCAGAATTGGGAACAAAACTGAACTTGAGCACTGCATATCATCCTCAAACAAATGGTCAAACTGAGAGGGTGAACCGTATTCTTGAAGATTTAATGCGGGCTTGTGTTATTGATTTTGGCGGATCATGGGAAGACCATTTGAATTTGGCCGAGTTCTCATACAACAACAACTACCAAGCGAGCCTGACAATGTCACCATTCGAAGCATTGTATGGTAGTCTGTGCCAATCTCTTGCTTGTTGGGTAGAACCTGGTAATAGACTCATATTGGGACCCGATATGATTCACGAAGCTGCGAACAAAGTCAATTTCGTTAAGAAACGATTACTCGCCGCTCGAAGCGGACAGAAAAGCTATGCAGATAAGAGAAAAAGAGATATATCATTTGCTGTTGGCGACCATGTGTATTTAAAAGTATCTCCGATGAGAGGAGTAATCCGGTTCTGTGAAACAGGGAAATTGGCGCCCAAATTTATTGGTCCATTTCCTATTCTGGAACGGATTGGAACTCTCGCTTATAGGGTTCAATTACCTGATTAGTTGCCTGGAGTACATAATGTGTTTCACGTATCTCAACTTCGAAAGTATGTTCATGATCCAGACTTGATCATGGAAGAAGCAGTGCAATGGGATATAGAAATTACTCTAGAATTGGCTGTTAGAAGAGAGTCGCTAAAGATTATTGGCAAAGAAATCAAAGAACTAAGGAACAAGAAGGTTCACTTAGTCAAAGTGCAATGGAGTGGAGATCCACGAGATTGTACTTGGGAAACAGAGGAAATCATTAAGAAAGCCTATCCTAAGTGCATGGTGGATATCTCTGATAGACTCCGGTGCAAGGTACATTTACCATATTTGGCATTACCATTTTGTTCTCTACTTTGTTGTTGTTTTCTTTTCATGCATGTAAATTTTTTAATTATGTAGTCTGGGTGATTTCAAAATAGTATATGAATTAATTAGTATATTTTTGAAAAGCTAATCAACAAATTGATTGTTGTTTGTGTTGTGTGATTGTGGATTCGATTAATTAAATTATTAGAATGATAGTTAATTTAATCAATAAGAAAATGAAATTAAATGTATTCAATTGTACAAGTATTGAACTGAACTAAAAATTGATAGAAATATATACATGTGCATTATATATGTGTGAACACGTTATGGATAAACAGCTAAGCAGAGGAATAAATTTGTTTGCCCGACAAATAGGTACATGTTTATTGTATTTCATGGGGATTTGATGATTTTATGAGTAGATTGGCTAGCTGCTTGGCTTTTACTTTTTATTTTGGATTGGTGAGGGCCATGGGAGGCTATTTGAAATATCCTGAAGCTCCCCGAACAAAGGAGGTTATGGCGAAATTTTTCGAAAATTTAGGGTGTTAGCCAAATTTTTGAAGAATTTGAAAATTCTTAGAAACTGAAAAGTTGGAGAATGGAAGCCAGAATAAAAGTTGAGTTGATTTGTAAAACGACTTTCTACTTTGTTCCTTTTCAGGGACGAAAAGTTTTAAGTGGGGGAGGTTGTAACAACCCGGAAAATCTGAGCCAGTTTAAAAATTTTAAATCGGCTATTTTAGTGGATTTAAATATTTAAAATAAATTATTTTAAATAAAAACGAAAAAAGTATGTTTGAATCGAAGTTTGAAAATAAATATAATTATTTTTAATTATAAACAAGGCCTGAAATGGCGCAGCAGTTTCAAAATTTGAATTCAAACTTTGACTGACTGTACCGGGCGCAAAATAAAACGGATTTTAGTGAAACCAAAAATATTTAAATCTGTTTATGAATATCTTTCTAATGAATCTGAAAAATCTAAGTTTCATAGCGGAAGTCAAAAGTTATGGCCAAATGAATTTTCAAAAAGGTCGCTATAGAGAATATATAGCCCTTGAAAGTAGACATTTTGTAAACGACCTCAGAATTCGACGAAACCACTTTTGTTGGATCCGGGATGTCAAATTATTGCTAGGTTTCAAATTCCACAATTTTTGAAGTTAATATGTGAGCATGGCGAAGGAAAATGTGTTTGGTCAATTTTAGTTAAATTGAATCGACCAGAAAATGGCCATTTTTCAAACGGTCTCAGAATTCGACGAAACCATTTTTGTTGGGACCGTATCGTCAAAACATAGATAGATTTATTTTTCTAGAATTTTTGGCATCAGTATGTGGCCTTGGCAAATTGAATTGTACGTTCAAATCAAATATGGAATGTTTTATATTTTAATTTGAAGAGAAACTGACTGAAACAGTAGAATGGGCCTACGAAACATATCCCATTGTGTCCGGAATGAGGGTATTTAGCTAGGGGCGATAGTCGTTGGGTTCAAATTGGATTTTTTATGCGATAAGGGGTATATTCGGATTTTAAAGAATTAAAAATAATTATAAAATACTTGGGCCAATCATCTTCATCCGTTACTTTTCTCTCTCCCCGAAAAACCTCCCAGTCAATGACGGAAATACCTCAACACCTTCTCTCCTCAAAATCTCCCAATCCACTCCAAATATCCAATGGTCCTATTGGGGTTTTTATAGATAAAGACTTCCTCTTTAAATCCATACCAGAATCGGATTTTTTCGCTGAGTATATCTCGAGATAGGAGCCTCCAAAGTCTCGCCGTTTCGAGCCCGATTCCGTCGCCCAGATACCGTCGAGTTCGACCCCCTACCAGACGCTGACACGCCACTCCAAGCGCTTAAACGTGGTGTAGGCGGTTCGACCTCAAGCTTCACGGATTTGGCAAAAACACAAAACCTGGTTTCGAATCTTGGTTGAAAGGTGCAGCCTTTGTTTTCTTTGAACTAAAAATAACACTTTTATGTGTTGCTAATTTTGATTTTCGTTTAAAAATGATATCTTTTTCGTATGTGATCGAAATCCAGTGAAACAAGAGACAGTGGACTCGTGCGGACGTCTTCTACATTCTAGAAGCGACCGGATATTTTTCTGAGCCTTCTGCTATTTTTGGTGGAGTGGAACCCAATGTGAGATTTCTAAATTATAAACGATATGGAAACAATGATGTATTAGTCGATGTATGAGTTATATTAGCGTTGTACACCTAATGTATAAGTTGTATGTTCGATGTATAAGTTATATATGCGTTGTAAAAATAATATATGCGTTGAAATGAATTGAAATGATATTGAAATGAAATTGAAATATAGTTATATATGTGTATATATATACATACTCCCCTCGTCCACAGACCATGAACGATATATATATTGGTTGTGATATTGTTTGGATTATTGGTTGAAGTGAAATTTGGTGAATATCATGAATGGTTGATTTGAAATGATTGATTGTGGTTGAAATTCCAATAGGATTGGTATATGGGAAAATTCGTCTGCGTACGAACAAGATATTGAAAATCCCTATTGTCAAAAGCTGTGAGGCTTTAAGGTAGAGCGAGGAGCCGTACTCAGGACGGTGCCGGTTTTAACTACCCTGCCGTTATGCTGCTGAAATTTTCAATAATATTCATGTGTTAGAATTATTTACATATGTTGAAACTATATTCATGTGTTGAATAGAAATTCACGTGATAAATGAAGTTCATGTGTTGAATAAATTCTTTGAAAGATAAAAATAACATTTTTATTATATATATAGACTATTTAAAATATTAGTATTTTAAATAAATTGTTTTAAGACCAAAAATTACATTTTAACCTTATGTATGAACTATATAAAATATTAGTATTTTAAATAAATTGTTTTAACACCAAAAATAACATTTTTACCTTATATATGAACAATATAAAATAATCGTGTTTTGAAATAAATTGTTTTAACAATAAAAATCACATTTTTATTATATATATATAAATTATAGAAAACATTTATTTGTTGAATAAAGGACTAGAATGCTAAAAATCATATTTTTATCATATGTGTTAAGTCGAAACATTCATGTGTTGAATATATAGATTGAACAATAAAATCTACATTTTTATTGTGAATATGAAGTGCTAAAAATATTCATGTGTTGAATAAATATTTTTGATGATAAAAATATCATTTTTATCATGTAAACGACTCGCTATAAATACACAAGTGTTGAAAGAAATATTTGTTTGCTATGAATATTATTTTTAACATGTATATGAACTAAATAATGTAGTCATGCATAGAAAGATATTTTTATTCGCTAAAAATATCATTTTTACACGAAATATGAAGTGTTAAAAAATTGTGATGTGTTGAAATAAATATATGCTAGATAAAAATATCATTTTTATCAAATATATGAAGTGGATATGGTTATGAAATCGAAGAATGAATTATATTTATATATGTATATATAAATATAATTAAAATAATCGAATAGTGAAGTTATAGTTCGTATTTTGAAACCGTGATTTCAAAAGATAATTGCGGGAGATCCGACCATCGGATTTTCCCAAAACCGCTGGGTTTGCTTTGGAAATATCTTTCCAACGACACCCACTTTGTAAAGATCCAACGGTTGGATTGTCTGGAATGTTTAATTCAAATCTAAAGAAAAGCAACGCTAGAATCAATTTTATATATATATATATATATATATATATATATATATATATAATTAAATTAAATCGAATAACGACGCTGCAATTTGTATTTTGAAATCGTAACTTCAAACGATTGTACTGAGAGAACTGTCCGTCGGATTTTCCCAAAACTAAAACCGTTGGATTTGTTTGGAAAAGATCTTTCTAATGATATAAAATTTGTGAAGATCCAACAGTTAGATTTTCTGATATGTGTAAATCAAATCTGAAGAAAAATTGCACCACAGCCGCGTTATGGCCTGAAGCGTCATTTTAGGGAATTGGCTATTTTTAAATAAATAAAAATAGCGACAAATTGTGATAAAATATTATAAACGATATGGAATACAAATAAACTGAATTTGCTCGGTTTATTGGATATTTGATGGTTGAATGTGTTTGGCGTGAAAATTACATTAAAGAACTGAATTATTGGTGTCGAATAATTTAACCATTGAAATGAATTGATTTGAAATTCTAAATATACGTGAATTATTTTAAAAGGCCAAGTTAATTCTCATTTCAAATAATTGATCGACGGTTAGAAGTCGAAGATATGAAGACGGTGCAAGATTGATGATCTTCACGTCGAATGGAGGGGTGCTACTATTGCTCATGATAGGAGTAGCTACCTTGAAGGGTTGAAGCAGCAGCCATCCGGACGTACTTGTTGATTGTACGAATGTGCGAGGTATTAAGTGCCTCCGGTTTCGTTCAGACCCGGAACAAACTTGAAAATGGACTGTGTGTCTGAAATTGGATTTTGTTCTGTGCTGATTGATCTCTATTAAATATATACCTGTTTGGGGGCGGAGAATTTATTCTCTTGCTTAACGCCCTTCTCTAAGACATACGAGCTCAGATGTTATATATTGATAGAAATCGGTCGCGTGGAGTGAATTGCCTGTGTGGCATGCCTAAGTGGCAGACGATCAAGGCTTCTGTTGAAAAGCAAAGTCTTGTGGTTGATGATCAAAGCGCGGCCTATGTGGCATAGCTTTGTGTATAGCGTGAATTCGCGAGTCTCACACCCCGGTATGAACTAGAAACGGGAGAGGATCAAGGGAGAACATGCGTCTCTTTCTAGCTAGGGTGGTGTCAGTGACCTACCAGCCCTGAAATTTATATTATTTTCACCTATGTGGTTGTTGGATTGCGAGGCGCCTCGGATAAGGAGTCATTTGGCTCATTTACGCCCCATATGGCAGGGAGACGTATTGTTTAGGGTTTTATTTTAATCCGCTGTGTGTGGACCAGCCCTGTGGCTCCTAGGTGCAGTTGCAGCTGTAGCCTGAGACATGGGATAGATTGTCTCGAATTTGGTAAGGACTATCTTTTACCCTGGTTCATGACAGAAATCCAATTTCCAAATATGATACTATGCGGTTTTGATTGTATACCTATATATGGAGACATGATATATGGTATCCATGCCGTCTATGATTGATACTTATGATTTGAAATTGTTTTTGAAACATATAAACACTAGTAATAATATCAAATGCTTTTGTTTTATTCATATCAAGCATATTTTGTCCATTATGAGGTAAAATCTATCCTCCGGTTTGTGTTGCATTATGTGATGGGAACTGTGTCTTATAATGGCTTCATTTTTATAAAAAGCATTGCGATGTTTAAAAGATTTACTTGTTTTGAAGCACTAGCAATCCAATGGAGTAATCTCGTTCCACGAAAGTGGCGTGGTCCTATGATTGACCATATTGAAAAATATGTTAAGTAGATTTCTCATACCAGTCCCATGACTGACTCGTAGTTTGTTTCACTTGCAAACTCGGGTGCCCCTTTTTCTACACGGGCACCTTGTATTCAGGTTTTAGCAGGCTCTTTCTAGATAGCTGGAGCTGAAGATGGATTCTATCATTTATCTCTTTTTATGTTGTTCGGCTCCTATTGTACATATTATGTTTTGTTTTCCGCCGTAGACATTTATGTATAGCTGAACTGTATTTTGTACTAAGTATGATCCTGTATACTATGTAACTCTGATGATTATGTTTATCCACTTATTCTTTTGTACATTATCTGGTGTATTTAATTATTTCTGTTCTGTTGTTATCTGTTTATGTGTAATATTCCATAGATTACCCTTTCCACCGTCGTACGGGGTTTGGCGACGTCACATATGCCCTAATTGATTTTGGTGCCAGTATCAATCTTCTTTCTTACACTATTTACTGTCAACTTGGATTAAGGGGGATTAAACCAACAAACAAGTAACAAGCCGAATTCCGACAGACCAATTTTTTTTCGAAAAATCTAATCTATTGAAACTCGTGTTGGTTTGCTCTGGTATCCTGCAGAAAAGACGGAGATATAAAATTTATTAGAGCTCTGAAAAATATCCCACCGCGAAATGGATAAAATATAATGTAATCAAAATATAGTGTCATCGTAGTAGTAATATTGCCTAACCAGTATCCAAAGTTGTCATATATCTGCCACAAATCTAATCTGCGAGTATGTTATGAGGAGGGGGTCAGAATACAATTTTTAATGACTGGATTTAAACTACACATTTTGGATAATCCTAAATACACCATTCATTTACATTTTCTTATTTATTAGGCTACTTGGGTTAACAACACTCAAGGCTTACACACACGTTGTACCCATTTATTTTCCAGTGGAATAACCTAATACAATATATATGTAGCTACCCCCAATATTGAGGTACACCCCATGGTACCCCACTCGCATGGTCTCCACCGTAATGCCATAGAAATGTACGTAGTCCCTTATCCAACGCTAGAGTGACGTACGGATCTCTATATAACAATGTTATGTTCCACACATATCTTCCATTATTATGCTACATAAGCGTACAGACTACCACCTTTGATCGAATCAGATTCCATCATAGAGTAATGCCCTCAAGTCTATGATACATCACCCAAAGTAGACATGCATGTATCTAGACTTTCCCACGCACGTATCGTCAATCGTACTCAATGCCTTAACTGCACATAACCTTAGCTGTGCACCGAGTCCCGTGGCAGCGTTGTACGAAAAACACAGAAATTGGCTAGGAGCTTTTCAGATATCTGTTCAAACAGATGCTATGATCTGCATTTTCAATGGTTATGGTCCAACCTGACCCCTCCCTCAACAAGTGAAAGATGAACAAAATTGAGAACTAATGTCCTAGCCCTATAGCAAACAAAAACCAACAAATCCTAATTGGTCTGTCCCTCACCCATAGCCTCGATAGCAAAAGGTCTACGGTCACTTGGTTTAGCTCTTCTCCTTTCCGCATCGCGCATCACATAACAAGTCGACTATCGATGGTAGGTACCCAACAACTTGCTATCACTTAGGTTAGACCTGTCAGTTATTTAAGAGTGGTTGTAACCTAGCCTAGTCAAAAGGCCTCTCGGATCTTCGAATCACCTATGCCACCCTACATTCTTTTGATCGCCCACTATCATGGCAATCAAGGCATACTCACTGGTAGAAATGCGCAGAACTACCCTCTGTGAGCACAAGAGGATGCTGTTACAGCACAGAGGGCTACCAGCAGTACCCTCCACATCCCAGGAAGTTGCATGCTTCCCTTCCAGTCCTTCGAAGCCAGCAGAATATCAGCAGAACAACAGGAAGAAAAAGAAGGAAAATTAGACGGACATGCGCCCCCTCATGTCCTATGACACCACGATGATCTACCTCGTTGGGTTATTCACCTTCAGACGTACGGATTGGTCTAAGTGCTTTAGGTTAACTTGTTATTAGACCCTATGTCTAATCATTAAATTATGCACTTGCTCTTCCCTTTCAGATTTCCATTCAACTTGGCTATTCCCTGTCATATTGACTTCTTATTCAAGTTAGCAAGTTGCGCTTGCTTATTAATTTCAGTTATAACTTATTCCATTTAAGTTTTTAGCAAGCCCCTAACATGTTATTCTCTAGACTGTAATCCAAGGTCTATAATCCACAATCACTTTATATGATTCATTGTCTAATTCCATAGTTACAATAACATTTTCTATTTAATGTGTAATTAAGTATATCTCAATTCACATGTCTTCTGTTTAACATGTCACTTATTATTTATGATTAAATATAACTTATTTTATTCCATAAATTTACCATATCCTTTCTCCTATAATCTTAATTCCATCTTATACTATCACTACAACTTGTTGTTGTTTACTTATTAACTTGGTTCTCTTAACTAAAGTTTACTAATAAGTACTCTTTCCATTTATCATAAATTACATCACAATTTCCACTTGTCCCAAGGACAAGCCTTTAACATGTTATTCTTATCAACGGATTTCCGATTCTCAAGTTTACAGATTACTTAATTTATAATTAAGTACAACTTATAAGTTATTACATTTTCTCTATCATTTATTATAACCTAAGCTATAATTTCCACTTGTCCCCAGGACAAGCCTGCCTATTATATAACATTCTCATTAATGTAATCAATTATAACAGGTTATTATCATTCCCCGTTCATTCCAATCCTTTTACAGTTGTAACTTTCATTCAGTTCCATTCATTTCCATTAATTACAATTAATGCCATTTATTTCTATCCTTTTGAACGCACACACACACACAGACACACACACACACACACACACATATATATATATATATATATATATATATATATATATATGTTTATGTACTAGACCTCTCACATTAAACCGACCACTTGTGGATGTTGGATTTGTCGGGCGGTTCCGGGAAGACTTCTACCACAAGTTGGGCTTAACCTTGTGTCTTAGCACTGTCACATATATATTTGTGCACTAGACCCCTCGCGTTAAATTAACAACTTGTGAATGCTGGATTTTGCCGGGCAGTTCTGGGCAGACTTCTACCACAAGTTGAATTTAACGTCATGTCTACGCGCGGTTATGAATTTCTATATTTACTCTAAATTTTCCATATAATTTAGGCATGTCCATTCTTCCCAATTTTTACTGTAATTCTATTTTTACATGTCACACTCAGTATCATGTTAATTCCATTTTAACTTATAATCATGTCGCATGTTCTTTCTAACATGTAATTAACTCTATTTTAAAATACTAACATTTAAGTATTAATCATGTAATTATTCTAATTCAAACAATTTAACATGTAACTATCCCGACTTCTATAGTTAAGGGTTCAAGTACATAATATGTCACAAGTTAACATGTAATCAGAACATGTATGTATAAAACAGTAGTCATTACACATATTTTAATAGGTTTACATTTCAACATATTAATGTTTCAGCATCTGAATATTCCAACATATTAACATTTTACCACATTAATATTTCAATATGTCATATTAATATTTCAACACTTTAATCATTCTAGCATATTTACATTGCATATTAACGGGGAATGTCAGACGATAAATATACCATTATCAAAAAGGTATATTTTAAATCCACTCACTTAAGTTGTTGTCCAAATCCTGAATCTGGTCCAGATCTAGCATTCCTTGGTTCCCCTAACTGGATTTAGAACCTAAACAACCATGGATCCATAATTCTTAACTAAAAGAAGAAAGGAAGAAGGAGGAGAAATTCAAATAGACCAGATCTAAGAAATTACCTTACTTCAAATAGAATTATGAACACCTTCTTTAGTAATATACATTCTTTTCCTCCAGACCATGAATCAGAATTTTCCTAAACTAATTATTCTATTTTTTTGAAGAGTTTTGAGGAGGAAGAAGAATGACAGAGTATAGACATCGTCTCAAAAATATGAGATTTAGGCTAGGCTCTACTAGCCTATTTAAAGGTGTTCAGTATCTTATCGTACACACAACGCTGAGTCGGCATCGAACTTGGTTAAGAAAACATTACAGATTCATTAATGAATCTAGCTAGATCTGGGGTGCGTCGACCCCAGGGTCAACCCTCTTATGGGTGGGTCGACCCATAGGTCAGCCCCCCATGCCTGGGTCAACCCCGACTCTAATATTTTCTTTTCTTTTCTTCTGCGTATAGTGTTCAATTTGAATTGATTTGAATTATGTTCAGATATAAGGTCCTTATATGTATATAAAATTTCAGATAACCATTTTACATGTATATATGTACGCACAACTTATATTTCGTTTTCAAAATTCAAACGGCGCTTATGTCGTTATTTAATCCTTACCATATTTCTTTGATTCTAGCATTATTTTGAACTTTTCTCTTTTGTGTATATATATATATATTGCACATATATAGGCATATATTTTCATATACATGTATACATATATTTTTCTATACTTCCTTATATGTACGTTAATACATATTTTCTCTTTAGAGCATGCATTATTTTAACCCTTCCCTTAAAACAAAAATATGGCGCTGGCGGGGATCGAACTCTGTACCTCTTGCATGAAAGCCGCATGCTCTAACCAACTGGACTACTATAGCTTTTGTTAACAAGGCTTATAACAATGATGGTCATTGTTATTTTCTTATCCCTCTTTTTCATTTAAACTATTGCATGTAAGAATATCATTTTGCATGCATCTTATTCTTTCATTTTTCTTTTATTATTAATGCATAATATTTGTAAATAATTACATGCCACGTAATTACACTACATGCAACCAATTTCTTATTTCCTTTAACGCATGTATTGCATTGTAATTTACATTAATCTTTTCTTCCTTTTCAATGCATGTATTTATTACATGCAATCAAGTATTATCATTATTTTATTCTTCTTTTATATATTTATATCAATGTATATATATATATATATATACATATGCACTTTTAAATATTTAATTGTTATAAAATGCGGTGTGTTACATTCTCCCACCCTTAGGAAATTTCGTACCCGAAATTTTATAAGGGTAAAAATCAAATAACGCTTGCATAATATCCATCCATCATGTATGCATCCAATTTTTGCAAGCATTGTGCACTTGTGAAAAGTGTAATGCAACATAGTAATACATGTATGCCTAAGCGGTACCTCCTACATGTATGCCAATTTTTCAAAAATTCTTTAAATAAATGATGCTTATATCCTAAATATCCTGGCAACTTTAAATGAATGCAATACTTTGAAAATCAAAAATGATTTTTCATCTAATTTTTGCCACACTCCGTCTGAGCAAGAGCGTAGTTCATCCACTTTTTGCATCCAAAACCCTGCCAAGCAACTTTATTTTTTGAATTTTAGAAAAAAAATTAATTTTCTAAATTCGTTTCCTTATGTTACAAGAAGGTGGAAAACGGAAAACTTCACACCTTCCGTTTTTCTTTTTTGACCTTTTTCCAACCATACTTGTATTTTATGCAACTATTTATAAATATTTCCTATTTTCCTATCCAAGCACAACCCACATAATAGAATTTTCTTTGTTACATATTTTCTTTTTCTTCTTATCTTAGAAATTTTCCATTTTTCTTTAACAGTCATGTTTGTTGCTTTACTAATTTTTTTGTTTCCTTTTTAGCTGTACCATTTCTCTTTTCTTAGCTTATTTAATCATCTGATCTAAGTTTAGTTTCAAATAAGCCTTCTAGTCCTTCAACTAAAACAGGAAAACGGATGTTATACACAGCTACTACTAAGGGCCAAGAATCTTAGGACTATGTCCCTCTCTGCAAAATTCAAACAACGGCATGTAAATACTTACTTTCCCTCTATTATCTAGTAATCACCACTAGTCCTTACTGTGCACTAACAGAAATTTTAAGCAACACCCTAGGTTTTTCAATGCTTACGCATTCTACGGGAACTTACCATTATTTCAAGACAAGATAATTCTCTCTATCAGATTCACAGCCTCAAAACTTTTTCCCGTCTTCCCTAGGCACTAAGCCTCACCTACTCCACACTTTTAAAACATGGTTTGGCCTTTTCATTTCTCCTTTTTGTTCAAAAGTAAAAAGTATCGAAACTTTATTTTCCTCACTAAAACTTACTTTTGCTAAACCATAAAACATTTCATTTAAAAAAAAAATGTAAATCATTTTTTTTTTCCAATCACAAAAACTGGAGTAGACGAGGACAACTAATTCTCAATTAGGTTTACGATTTGTTCTTGCTTATAAGGTTAGTTCAATTTCTTACTACAAGGTGCAAACATCTACTCTATTCTTAATTTCTACAACATATTTTTTCGGCCTAATAAAATTTTCTCCTTTGAAACAATTTACCAAAAATGATTGTCTAAAGAATAGAGATTTTCAAAACTTTCTTTACTGAGAATTTTAACAAAATGCAATATTTTCTAAGTTTTACTTCTTAATCCTTTCATGCAATATAACAAGAAAACTAGCGAGCTATATATGCTCTATAATATGCACATTTTTCTAAGAGAATTTTTAATTTGGACAATATTTTCACAAGAAATCACTGTTTCCAAAATATACCCCATTTAACATAAAAATTCAATATGTACTTTTCTAATATGCTTTTAACATATTTTAAAACCGTTACTTTTAAGATTAAAACTTGAAAACACCATAAACCATCTTCCAAAAGCTTTTATAATTTCAAGTTCTTAAAAGTTAATAATGGGGTTAGACTCAAAGCGGGTTTCCAATCCTAATTAGGCTTTCCTAGACACTACCACAAAGTCAATTCTCTCAACTATGTATATTCCTAATCCATTTATCTCTCTTTAACCTTTTCCAATTTATAAGGTTTTACTTCCAAACCCACTAATATGAAATATTAACATATGGGATCTATCTTTCTCTATTTCAAAACATATTTTACACTTCCCACCCAAATTTCCTAAGGGACTCAGATTTCCATATTCATTCCTTAAGTGTACAAAATAGACATCCCGTACTCTTTCTATTTAGTGAGTTCCTCTATGGATCTAGATATATATATTTATAATTTAAAAATACAAGTAAGTTCATTTGTTATCTATACAGGAATCCTAAACCTAAGCTCTGATACTAGATGTAACAATCCGAATTCCGACAAACTGAATTTTTTTCTAGAATACTAATCTATTGAAACTCGTGTTAGTTTGCTTTGGTATCCTACAAAAGAGACAGAGATATAAAATATACCAGAGCTTAGAAAAACATCTCACAGCAGAATGGATAAAATATATTATAATCAAAATATAGCCTTACCGTAGTAATAATATAGCCTAACCAATAACCAAAGCTATCATATCTCCGCCAAAAATCTAACCTGCGAGTATGTTATGAAGATGGGGTTAGAACACAATATCTGGTGACTGGATTTAAACTAGACATTTTGGATAATCCTACGTATATTGTTCAGTTACATTTTCTTATTTATTAGGTTACTTGGGTTGACTGCACTCAAGGCCTACACACGTCGCACCCATTTATTTTCCAGTGGATTAACCTAATACAGTATATATGTAGCTACCCCCAATATTGAGGTACACCGCATGGTACCCCACTCGTACGGTCTCCACCGTAATGCCACACAAATGTACGCAATCCCTCTTCCTATGCTAGAATGACGTACGGATCTCTATATAACAATGTTAGATTCCACATATATCTGACATTACTATGCTACATAAGCGTATGGATAGCCGCCTTTGATCGAATCAGATTCCAACATAGAGTAATGCCCTCAAGTCTACGATACACCACCTAGAGCAGGCATGCATGTATTTAGACTTTTCCACGTACGTATCATCAATCATACTCGATGCCTTAACTGCACATAACCTCTACTATGCACTGAGTCCCGCGGCAGGACTGTACAAGAAACACAGAACTCAGTCGGGAGCTTTTCAGATATTTGTATAAATATATGCTAAGTATGCATTTTCAATGGCTATGGTCTTACCTGACCCCTCCCTTAACTAGTGAAAGACGAACAAAATTGATAACTAATGCCCTGGTCCTAGCAAATAACAACAAATTCTAATTGGCATGTCCCTCACCCATAACCTTGATAGATACTAATGGCCATGGTAGGTACCCGACGACTTGCTATCACCTAGGTTAGACCTTTCGATTATTCAAGAGTGGTCGTAACCTAGCCTAGTAACAAGGCTCCTTGGATCGTCGAATAACCTATGCCACTCTACATTCTTGTGATTTCCCACTATCATGGCAATCAAGGCATACTCACCGGTAGTAATGTGCTGACCTACCCTTTGTGAGCACAGGAGGTTGCTATCACAGCACAGAGGTCTACCAGGAGTACCCTCCACGTCCCAGGAAGCCACGTGCTTCCCTTTATAGTCCTTCAGAGCTAGCAGAATATCCGCAGAACAGTAGACAGAACAAGTAGGATAATCAGACGGACGTGCCCTCCCCTCATGTCCGATGACACCACAATGATCTACCGTATTGGGTTATTTAACTTTAGACGTACAGACTGGTCCAAGTGCTTTATATTAACGTGTTATTCTTATGTCTAATAATTAAATTACGTGGTTGCTCTTCCCTTCAAGATTTCCATTCAATTGGCTATTCCCATTCATATTAACTTCTTATTCAAGTGACCAAGTTCCTCTCTTATTAATTTCAGTTATAACTTAATCCATTTAAGTTTATTAATAAGCCCATAACATGTTATTCTCCAGATTGTAATCCAAGGTCTGTAATCTAAAATCTGTTTATATTATTCATTGTCCGATTCCATAGTAACAATAACATGTGAGAGGTTCGCCATGATGGGGGTACAAATTTTATGGAATGAAAAGAATAAAAGGGACCATCCTTTTTTCCGGCATGCTCAAAAAATTTACGGATTCACAGGGAGCTAACTTAATATGTAATTAGGTATATCTCAATTTAAATGTTTTATGATTAACATGTCACTTATTATTTATGATTAAATATAATTTATTTTATTCCTTAAGTTTACCATATTCATTCTCATTTAATCATAATTCCATCTTATATTGTCACTATAACTTGTTGTTGTTTACTTATTAACTTAGTTCTCTTAACTAAGGTTTACTAATAAGTTCCCTTTCCATTTATCATAACTTATGTTATAATTTCCACTTATCCTTAGGACAAGCTTTTAACATGTTATTCTTATCAGCAGATTTCAGATTCTCAAGTTTACGGATTACTTAATTTATAATTAAGTACAACTTATAAGTTATCACATTCCCTTTATCATTTATTATAACCTAAGTTATAATTTCCACTTGTCCCTAGGACAAGCTGACCTATTATATAACATTCTCGTTAATGTAATAAATTGTAATAGGTTATTATCATTCCCCGTTTATTCCAATCCTTTTACTGTTGTAACTTTCATTCAATTCCATTCATTTCCCTTAATTACTATTAGTGCCATTTATTTATATCCTTTTGTATACATATATATATATATATATATGTTTATGCACTAGACCACTCACATTAAGCCGACCACATGTGGATGCTGGATTTGTCGGGCGGTTCTGGGCAGACTTCTACCACAAGTTTGGCTTAGCCTCATATCTTAGCACCGTTACATGTATATTTGCGCACTAGACCCCTTATATTAAATTAACAACTTGTGGAAGCCGGGCGGTTCCAGGCAGACTTCTACCACAAGATGAATTTAACCTCGTGTCTCGGCACAGTTACAATTTTCAATATTTACTGTAAATTTTCCGTATAATTTAGGCATGTCCATTCTTCATAATTTTTACTATAATTCTATTTTTAAATGTCACACTCAATATCATGTTAATTCCACTTTAACATATAATCATATCGCAAGTTCTTTCTAACATGTAAGTAACTCTATTTTAAAATAATAAAATGTAACTATTAATCATGTAATTATTCTAATTCTAACAATTTAACATGTAATCATCCCAACTTCTACAGTTAAGGGTTCAAGTACATATTATGTCACAAGTTAACATGTAATTAGAATATGTATGTATACAACAGTAATCATTACACATATTTTAATAGGTTTACATTTCAGTAGGTTTACATTTAAACATATTAATTTTTCAGCATATGAATATTCCAACATATAAATATTTTAACACATTAATATTTCAATATGTCATATTAATATTTAAAAACTTTGATAATTCTAGCAAATTTACATTGCACATTAACGGGGAATGTTAAACGATAAATATACCATTATCAAAAAGGTATATTTTATATCCACTTTCTTAAATTGCTTTCCAAATCTTGAATCTGGTCCAGATCTAGCACTCCATGGTGCCCCAAACTGGAGTTAGAACCTAAACAACCATGGACCCATAATACTTAACTAAAAGGAGAAGGGAAGAAAGAGGAGAAATTCAAATAGACCAGACCTTAGAAATTGTCTTACTTCGAATAGACTTCTGAACACCTTCTTTAGTAATATACATTCATTTCCTCCAGATATTGAATCAGAATTTTCCTAAACTAGTTATTCTATTTTTTTGAAGAGATTTTAGGAGGAAGAAGAATGACAGTATAAACATCATCTTAGATATATGAGATTTAGGGTAGGCTCTACTAGCCTTTGTATAGGTGTTCAGGGTCTTATCGTACACAAAGCGCTGAGTCAGCATCGAACTTGGATAAGGAAACAATCTAGATTAATTAATGAATCTGGCCAGATCTGGGGTGGGTCGACCCCCCTATTGGTGGGTCGACCCGTGGGTCGGCCCCTCATGCCTGGGTCAACCCCGACTCTAATATTTTTTTCTCTTTTCTTCTACGTACGGTGTTCAGTTTGAATTAATTTTAATTATGTTCATATATAAGGTCCTTATATGTATACAAAATTTCTGATGAGCATTTTACATGTATATATATATACGCACAACTTATATTTCTCTTTCTAAATTCAAATGGTGCTTTTGTTGTTATTACCATATTTCTTTGATTGCAGCCTTATTTTGAACTTTTCTCTTTTGTATGTATATTTTTCACATATATACACATATATTTTCATATACATGTAGACATATATTTTTGTAGCGGAACAAATTATTCGAATTGTGCACGAAAATGTTGATAACACCCAAATCAATGACTATTTTCCCGATGAACAAATTCTTTCAATCTCTAACACCCCTTGGTATGCTGACATTGTGAACTATCTTACAATACATCAAACACTCGCTGAATGGTTGGAAAAAGACAAACAAAAATTTCTCTCTAATGTTCGAAACTTCTATTAGGACGACCCATATCTTTTCAAATATTTTCCAAACCAAATCAATCGAAGGTGTGTACCCAATCATTAACACCAAAGTATTCTCTCCTTCTCATATGATCATGCTTGTGGCGATCATTTTGGAGCAAGAAAAATTAATACAAAAAGTGCTGCAAAGAAGTTTTTATAGGCCTAGAATCTTACGTGATTTTTATGATTTTTTCTTTAAATGTGATCGATATCAAAGAATGGGTCGAATAACCAAACGAAATATGATGCCTCTCAACCTAGCTTTAGGAATTATTTGATGTTTGGGGCCTTAATTTCATGGGACCATTCCCTAACTCATTTGGGAATCTTTACATCCTGCTTGCGGTATACTTTGTCTCAAAATGATTTGAAGCCATCCCTACCAAAACCAACGATAGCAAGGTTGTTGTTAAATTCCTCAAAGAAAACAACTTTTCATGCTACGACACACCTCAAGCTATCATTAGCGATAATGACACTCATTTCTGTAATCATGCTTTTGAATCCTTGCTCAAGAAGTACTCAATCACACTCAAGTTGTCTACCCCTTACCATCCAGAAACTAGTGGGAAACTAGAAGTTTCCAATAGGCAAATAAATCAAATCCTTACGAAAACCATGAACTCCAACAGAAAAGATTAGCCGATAAAACTCATCGATGTACTTTGGGCATTTTGTACTGTTTACAAAACCAATCTAGGGATGTCACCATATTGATTAGTATTTGGAAAGGCTATAACTTACCTTTTGAATAGGAGCATCATGCTCTTTGGGCTATAAAGTTTCTGAATTTTGACTTAGCGAAAGCCAGTTCACATAGGAAGTTACAGATTTAAGAATTAGAGGAAATAAGAAATGAAGCATATGAAAATGCGAAAATCTATAAAGAAAGAACTGAATCCCAACACGACAAGAACATACTTCAAAAGAAATTCAATGTAGGTAAAAAAGTTCCTTTGTATAACTTTAGACATCATTTATTTCCAGGAAAACTCAAATTTCGGTGGACTAGACCTTATATTGTGAAAATAATATATATTCATTGAGCAGTTGAAATTGAAAATCCTAAGGATGGAAATGTCTTCAAAGTAAACAGTAAACGACTGAACCATTTTTGGAATTTGAGCAATACGAAGATGATGACCTATTGATCTTCGTGAGCCTGATTATCCACCATGAAATTAGGTGGTATATTTTTTTCTTTTCATATTTTTTCCTTCCATTTTGGTCTGCATACCTCAGCCAGTTGGGACACTGTCTCAATCTAGTGTGGGAATTAAGTTTGCATATCATCTCAATTTTTTTTACCACACATTTTTCCATTTTATTCCAAAAAAAAACCAGACACGACTCATTTTAGATTGGTACAATAAAGTAAGTTAACAATTTTTAGTCATTTGATTGTATTTTCTCTCTCAACTAATATCAAATAAGAAATATAGTGAAAAGTTGAATTACAAGCAATAATGGTGTAATTGGTACATAGGGAGATTCCTAGTGATGATTGTTATCCATAAAATTTACATGTGCACAGATATGAATCTGGTTGGTTTGTTTGGCTAAAACGGGTCGGGACGTCCTAGTTGCGAAGATATAGTTCAGATCATTTCTGAAGCATATAGTCAGCCAGTTCTTCACATTGGATCGGGTCGAATTACTCAAAAGGAATGGATCAGGTCAGTGCTTTTCCTCAATCGGGTCGATCAGTCCTTGAAGAGGTGGTCGGGTTGGTCTACTTTCATAACAACTGGATCGAGCAGGATGAATCTGGATCGGGTCAGACAATTCCATGTCTGGTCATCCCATAGCAATACGAAGTGAATTGAAGCATTCATTTATGAAGCAGGTCGGTGTAGTTTGGCTCGGTCAGACGCTTCTGGCTTGGGTCGGGATTGTCTGGGTCGGTCTGGTACTTAACAGTTGGCAATTAGCTGACAGTAGCTGGCGGCAACTGGCAGTGGCATTATCGTAAATACTGAACATCCCAAGCCAAAACCTGAAGACCCATATTTCATCCATGCCCCACTCCTATAAATAGAGGATCATCTCCACTTTAAGGGGGGCTTCTTGGTGATCCCGAAGGGCTGTTAAACTCTATTCTCAACTTCTTCTAAGCAATTTGACCATCTCAAAAACCTCTACTCAAAGATTCATTTCCGGATTCATTGTGAAGACATGAAGATTCATCAAGACTTGTGAGAGAGCTTGGATTGATTCTATCAACATCCAGACTTGGAGGATCTCATTTATTTCTTATAGGAACTTTACTAAGTCAAAGAGTGAGAAAAGTGAGGTGAATCATGAATGTATAGAGTGAATATGTTTGCTTTGTAATCCGAAATGCGATAATGGAATCACTTGGCAAAGTGGATGTAGATCGCGCTTGATCGAACCACTATAAAAACAACGTGTCTCTCCGTACTTGCATTTTTCTAGTTTTTTGGCTCCAATTTTACTATTCTAGAGGATATTGTGAAGTGCATCTTGCATTCTTGGTGTTGATCCAAATTTTGAGATCAACAATTGGAGCCCACCGTGGGGCCGATTCAATCATCCATCTTCTCTCGTTCTCCCACAAGTTTTAAAGCCTTGCATTAAAAAGATCCAATCCTATTTCACTGTGATCTTCTCCAAGCCTTTGCCTAAGCTATGGGAAAAACGGGTAGGCCGTCAAAGAGGCTTACGGATCAAAATGACGAGAATGGTGATAATATCACCGATCGTGAAACTACTCCTCCTATCACCCGATTTGAGGTTGGAGAAGGTTCCAGTGCCGGAGCCTCCATAACAAGATTAGAGTTAAATGAAGTGGTCG
Organism: Allium sativum; assembly: GCA_030737875.1. Taxonomy (NCBI): domain Eukaryota; kingdom Viridiplantae; phylum Streptophyta; class Magnoliopsida; order Asparagales; family Amaryllidaceae; genus Allium; species Allium sativum. Next base: position 333,091,120 of record CM060926.1, read on the forward strand.
CTACTTTAACTAACCAAATGAATATTGCAAATGAGACCATGATGAAGAGACTCGAAATGATGTTCTCCATGCAAGCCGCTACGACAAAAGTCACTATGAAGACTGCCCATGCTAAATCCATACAGACTCCGCATATAGAAAACAATGGTTCCTCTTCTTCAAGCCCAATCTGAGAAAATTATGTCCAAGAGATGATAAATCCTAACCATAAAAGGCAAAGATACCCGCTCCTGACCATCCTGATAAAGCGACTTCTCAACAAGTGCTTGGTTCGGCTAAAGGGGCACCTCTCCAAGAGGGAGGTTCAGGGCCCCAAAATCCGAACTGTGCCCGTCTGCTTAGGCAGACATCTGGTAAGGAAGACGGCGTCCGCCTCGCGGACCAACACAATGAGGAGGAGCGAATATCAGAAATGATCCATAAAATCATGGAGAGAAATCAGAAGAAGAAGGATGATGAAAAAGAATGGGGATTTGCTCCCACAAAAACTCCTCTCACCGAAAGAATCAAAATGGCGCCATATCCGAAAAAATTTAAGCCTCTTGTGGTGCAAGCTTATAATGGGATGACTGATCCAAATGTGTTTCTGTTCAAGTATGACCAACACATGGATGGGGCTTGTGCCACTGATGAGTTGAAGTGTTTGTACTTTATGACTTACCTTGAGGGGGTGGCGTCGCTTTGGTTCACCAAATTGCCACCGAGTTTAGTGGACGATTTCTCTACCCTGGCCAAGTTGTTCAGAGAGCAATTCAGACTTCAAGCCACAAAAGTTCGAGATGTTATGGAATTGAATGAACTCTAGAAAAGACCAGGAGAATCCGTTAGGGCCTTCTTCCTCGCTTTAATACCGCTGCGGCTGAAGTGGGAAACTATGAGCCTCGCCTGGCTTTGATGGCCTTAAAGGGGGCTATAAGTAAGAAAACTAAGCTCGGACGGTGGATAAAAAATAAAAAGCCAATTACTCTAGAGGAGTTGTTTATAAGGCTGAGGAATACATAGGTGTGGATGAGGATCTTGCCTATGCTATGGATATCCCGGAAAGCAGCATACAATCTGAAAAGAAGAATAATGATGCAGAAAGCAACCAGAAAGACCCTGGAGGTCAGAAACGGGCTAATGATGGGAAAGAAAATCGAGTCAACAAAAAGTTCCACTTCTTTAAGAACTCAAAGTTGACTCCACTAAACAAAATGGTGAAAAATATTTTCATGGCCATCAAGGAGACTGAAGAGTACCCAATACCAAAGCAGATAAAGGTTAGCAATGCTGCCATAAAATTTGTGAGATTCTGCCGGTTCCATAACTAGCCAGGTCATAGCACGAATGAGTGTAGGCTCCTAAAGAGCTTAATCGAGGAACTAATAAGGAAGAATAGACTTCAGAAATACATGAAGAATTCACAAAGTATTCAAGCTCCCTAAGGTCAAGGAACATCCATAGGACAACCAAAGCAAAGTGAAAATGCTACAAATGCTGTCATGCCAAGGTTGATCATTAACACCATTTTAGGAGGTCCACACCCTACCGGGAAAAATTGGGGGGACATTGTGAAATATGCTAATGAGATGAAAAACCTCCCGAGGGGAGAAGAACTCGTGATTATGGATGAAGATTTTCTGGCAAAGGTACCAAGGTCTCCCTGGGATGACGTTGTGTTTAAGGATCGAGACTCAGAGGGATTGATAACTCCAACTGAAGATCCAATGGTGATAACCATATGCTTGGGTCCTGCCATAGTTAGAAGAGTTCTAGTTGACAGTGGATCATTCGTCATTGTCCTTTTCATTAGTGCTTTCCAAAGGATAAAGCTCTCCATGGAGGATATGAAAGCTTGTCAGAGCAAAATTCATGGATACACTAGACAAGAAGTTCAGCCAATCAGAGTCATCAATATGCTTGTTAAGCTCGGAGAAAAGGAAAACAAGGCGGCACAGAAGCAAGATTTCGTCGTGATCGATGAGTGGTCTGCTTATAATGTTTTCCTTTGAAGACCAACTCTCGCAGCTTTAAGAATAACAATGGCGCCATGGTGCCTAACGATGAAATTTCCAACTAAAAACGGGGTTGGAATAGTCAAAGGCGATCAAGAAACAACAAGGGAGTGCAACCCGATGGAACTTGCCGAGGCAAGGAAGAAAGAAGTGAAAAAGAATGCGGAGCTTCCGCCCCACATTCATGAATCCCCCTTATAGCAATTAAGGCTGGGCCCTCATACTAGTGAACATAGTGGGGCTCAGAAGGAAATCGATCCGAGGAAAACTAGTATGGTGGAAGACAGAGCAGCACTGACTGAAGATACCATTTCCATTTCAATACATGATAAAGATCCTGACCGAATCTTAAAGATAGGATCTCTGTTGGGCCAAAAGCTGCAAAAGGATTTGATATTGTTACTAAAAGCAAACTTAGATGTCTTTGCATGGACGCATTCAGACATGTGTGGAATATCAACAGATGTAATTGTTCATAAATTGAATGTTAATCCCAATTTAGCTCCTGTGAAACAGAAACGACGAAATCAGGGACCTGAAAGATTGATGGCATTAAAAGAAGACGTAGACAGACTTTTTAAGAATAATTTTATACGAGCATCTACATATCCCGACCGAGTTTCGAATTTAGTTCTCGTCAAGATGTCTAATGGCAAGTGGAGAGTATGCATAGACTACTCAGACCTTAAAAAAGCATCTCCCAAGGATAGTTTCCCTCTGCCTAGAATCGATCAGCTTGTCGATGCAACCGCAGGGCATGCACTATTATCTTTCATGGATGCATATTCTGGATACAATCAAATTATGATGCATGAAACGGATTAGGAGAACACAAGTTTTATAACTGACAGAGGCTTGTACTGTTATAAGGTTATGCCATTCGGACTAAAGAATGCAGGAGCAACATACCAGTTTCTTGTGAACTCCATGTTCAAATCCCAAATTGGGAACACTATGGAGGCTTGCATCGATGACATGTTAATAAAGTCCAAAAGGCAGAAGATCAGCTAGAGGATCTAGCAGAGATGTTCCATATCCTTAGAAAATTTGGCATGAAGTTAAATCCTTTGAAATGCTCATTCGGGGTTTCTTCAGGAAAATTTCTCGGATTCATAGTCAATGCTAGGGGCATTGAGGAAAACTCTTTCCAGATCACGGCATTACGAGAAATGCGAGCACCAAAAACAATAAAGGAGCTTCATAGCTTGAATGGGAAAATTGCTGCCCTTAACCGCTTCATCTCTAAAGCAACGGATCGATGCATCCCATTTTTTGATGCTTTAAGAAAAGGAAAGAAAGACTTCCAATGGACACCAGAATGTCAAATAGATTTCGAACGGTTAATTCAACATTTGGAGTCTCCACCAATGCTTTCTAAACCCAGAGATGGAGAAGAGCTATTCCTATACATGGCTATATCACCACATGCCTTGAGCCCCGCGCTCGTCCGCAAGGATGCTAAGATCCAACGGCCGGTTAACTATATTAGTAAGCGAGTTACTAGGGCAGAATTGAACTAGCCAAAGCTGGAAAAACTTTCATATTGTCTACTCGTTGCCTCAAAGAAATCGAGACCATATTTTCAGTCCAATCCAATAAAAGTCCTCACTGATCAACCGCTAAGGAAAATTCTCTTCCGAAAACCTCTGGAAGGCTATTGAAATGGAATATTGAAACACCCTACCTTCGTTACGGTCACTCACAAAGGGAATGCCTTAACTTCAATGGAGCATTATAGGTAAAAGATACAGATAATTTACAAGACAAACATATAAACAACGGAAAAACTAAATTTATTTCATAAGTACGTGGTTCAGTTAAAACATTACAACAACTGTCTGAAACCAACTTCCAAATCATTACAACAAAATCTCTGTCTTGATTAAAACATAAAGAAGCATAAAATAACAAGAAAGCATCATAAATCCCCAATAAGAGAGTATATAAAGCCATAGGCTAGCGAAAGAGAATCCAAGCAATACATCTACTTTCTTCAAGCTGGAAATGGTCCAATCTAAGCTGAAGTATTCCCTACCTACGGACCGAGGGGAGGAGGGGACGGAAGAAAAGAAGACGAAAGAAAATGGGTATGGCATGCGTCTAGTAAGTCCAGTGACTATTTAGCGTGTAAACAGGAAAAAGGATCATGACATGAATAAACTGAACCTAGGACAGCACCCTAGAAATAAGTAATAAGACTGAATATGCTATCGCACTCATAACTATTTCTATGCACCCACTTACAAGTGTTTCAACTAGCACCATGTGTTCAAGAAAAATGATCCCCTTTATCGATCGGATCCTACTCATATACATTTACCACTTATTTCATTCGGCCCCGTTTGATTGTAGATACCTGTGCTGGTCCCACCATGGGGTGTATCAAATCCTATGGTGGCAACCCGACACAATTCAAGATGCATAGTGTATAACTACTGATGCCCAGTGCCTAATTTTTCCACTCCGGAGTATGTGCACGCCCGCACTCCGTCGGAACCTACACTGACACACCACCCGCCGTAGTTTTGACCGCTTATAATCGGCCCAGTAATCGTGCCCCACCCTGCCTAGTTCAGGGTACCATGATACATCTATGTGGGTTACTGCTGAAATGGGTCCCCATTACTACGGTTTCCTAATCAACATGTTAAAATGATTAAATGTTCTCAAATTAACCTAACCCCACTCATCAGTTTAGTTAACATGTTGTATTGGTTAAGTGTTGCCTTGATTAACTCAAACCTACCATTCCTGTCTTAGCTTTAAATCAATCATTAAAGCACCAATCACTCACATTAGATATGTATTGTTGCGATCGCTGGATGTGCGGGTCGGTTCTGGGCAGTCTTACATCGCAACTCAATCTAACCTCGGGTTCTTCTGGGCTTGATGCACTAACCTCTCACAATAGATCTATGTTGTTACATTTGTTGGTTGTGCAGGGCGGTTCCAAGCAGTCTTACACCATAACTCAATATAACTTCATATTAGGCATGTTCGTCTTTTACTTAATTTACATATTTACCATTCATATTTATATGTAAATTATCAACAATTATTGCCATTCAAGTCATGCCCCATTTACCCACTAAATCATGTTCATAATTTTTAGGTATATAAATTATACCAATTTATGCCACTAATCATTTATATGATTATGGGCCAAACTATGCCAATAATATGAAATTTATGGTTTTTCCCAACGTTACCCCCGTCATTTGTTCGCAAAATTCACATAGAATGCTAGGCTAGCAAATTAGCCTAACTTATATATAAAAGGGAAAAGAAAGGAGCATGTACAATTCCCATAACATAAAATAATAAGGATCCAACTAAACATGTGTCATATAAATATGGCATAAAACAATGAACTTGCATTTTAACATGAATCTTAAGCATATGAATGGGGACTTACATAGTATTACACAAATCCAATTAGGCATGTAAATGTGAACTTGCATTTTGGATCCAATTAACATGAATATCAAGCATACGAACGGGGACTTACATAGAATTACACAAGTCCAATTAGGCATGTAAATGTGAACTTTCATTTTGGATACAATTAACATAGATCTAAACATTAGAGAATGTAGATCTAAACATATATATGACTTAGCCTAAAAACTTGCATGTAACATAACATGAAAGATTCACCAAATTTATATAATACACGATTTGTTTAACATACAACATGATAAGTCCAATAAACCACAATAGTCTCATAGGCATATATGATAGAATCGTTACAAGAATAGACATGAATCAACATCACCATTATTTTACATCTATACACAACTCTAGTTTCATTTATTACAAATCATAACTTTTAATTGTTCACATCTAAACTTGCTTTCTAATTTTCTTTCTAGTTGGAGAAGAAATGGTGGCTATGCCAGGTTGACCATGGACATCATGGTGGCTTCTTGAAATGAAATTGTGTGATTTAGGGTTGAGGGTTGGAGTTGCTTTTATAGAGGTTTAGATTTATGTGAGCCGTTAGATCAACCTAGGAGCAATCACAACCATCCAGACTAGATAGAGCTATCCAGAAATTCCCACATATGCCCTAGTGACTCAGCAACAACTCAGAACTGTTTAGATCTAGGCGAGGGGGTCGACCCCCATGGGGGGTCGACACCCCATTCGACACCCCTCTTGGGGGGTCGACATCTGTGTCGACACCCCTTGGGGGGAGTCAACCCCTATGGGTGGGAATTTTCCCGCCCAGCTAATTTACGTGATTTTGAAATTCGAATTGTTTTGCTTAATTATACAATTTTTTATTTAAGCATGAAATCTTCTGAACTCCATAACTTCTTCATACGGAGATTGATTCATGCAAACTCGGACTCTATCTCAAGCAAAATCCAGAGACGAACACAATGGCGTAAACCATTTCCCTTAATTCTCGCTTTCTCGATTAAGTATTCTTTAATTAGCTACTTTAATAAACATAGAAATACAGGGTGTTACATTCCCCCCTCCTTAAAGGATTTTGTCCCCGAAATCTTCAAGTCAGGAAGAATGTATATCCTACCATCCAATTGTCCATCTACTCAACCATCAAACACCGGCATCCATTGTCCTTAAAATATTTCTAATGCTTTCATGATTGTATGCATAGTGTGTGTATATGTCCTTATTTAATGCAAAATCAGGCGGTCTACTGATTTAGTTGACCTCCTTAATGCAAATTATGTCAGTGCCTTGAGTCCATTATGCATGCAATTATTCCTAATCATACTTTCTACATGAGTGCACAATCATCCATACAAATGCAACGTCCATATGATAACATTCCAAGTTTCAATCCATATAAAAATACATATATGCATATGCAACATGAAAGTGACTGAGCCGATCTAACACCTAATGTGTGTGTATATGCATCCACTTGCAACCACTAGCAACCACTTGCAACTACTAGCAACCACTTGCAACCATCAATCATAACATGTTTCAAATACATGTTTATATCCATTGGTTTCTACCTAAGGACCAAGAATAGGACCAGGAGATATACTTAAAAAGGTAGCTAGATACAAGCATGTATAAACTTATGGAAAAAAAGATCAAGGATGTACCCTCAAAAAGAAAAGGGTAGGCTGTGCGTATTTTTCCCTCAGTTTCCCAAGTCGCATCAACCTCAGCGTCACTTCATTGAACTTTAACAAGCTTGATTTCACGGTTGCGTAGCTTTTTGACTTCCGTACCCAAGATATGAGTTGGAACTCTTCTCACAGTCGCTTCTCGTTCCACTTCTACTTCCTCTAGTATACTTGGCTCGACAACTTACGCAGACTCATGTAAGCACTTTCGTAGTTGAGAAACATGAAAAGCATTATGAATTCCAGCAAGTCTTTCATGTAGCTCTACTCTATAATCCATCGTCCCAATCCTTTCAATGATAGGAATTGGTCCTACAAATCTTGGTGCCTTCTTTCCTACGGACCCAAAGCGAATGACATTCCTCAAAGGAGATACTTTAAGGAACACCCTATTTCCAACCTCAAACTCAAGGTCGGTCCTTCTTTTGTCTGCGTAGGACTTCTGTCTATCTTGTGCAGTCTTCATTCATCTTCTTATCAAGTCCACCTTCTCTGAAGTTTCTCTAATCATGTCTGGCCCAAGTACGAGCTTGTCTGTGGACTCCCACCAACAAGTTGGTGATCAGCATGGTCTTCCATATAAAGCATCGAAGGGTGCCATGCCTATGGTGGCTTGGTAGCTATTGTTATAAGCGAATTCCACCAAAGGAAGATGATCCTCCCATGTTCCTCTAAAGTCAAGAATACACATTCTCAAGAGGTCTTCTAATACTATGTTCACCCTTTCCGTCTAACCATCGGTTTGGGGGTGATAGGCCATGCTTAAGAATAGTTGTGTGGCTACAGCCTCTTGCAAACTCTTCCAAAACTCGCTCGTAAAGATAGGATCTTGATCACTCACTATGCTGGAGGGTATCCCATGGAGTCTAACTTCTCTTTAAGATAAATGGATGCTAAGGACGAGGTAGTACTTCTACTCTTAACAGGTATAAAGTGAGCGCTTTTAGTGAGCCTGTCCACTATTACCCAAATACTGGTATTGCCCCTTCTTGACCTAGGCAACCCATCAACAAAGTATATCGAAATGCTATCTCATTTCCACTGTGGGACCTCTAGAGAATGAAGCAGACCACCAGGCTTCTTCTGCTCCGCTTTGACTTGCTGGCATATCAAGCGCTTAGTAATGAACTCAGCTACATCCCTCTTCATGCCATTCCAAAAGAAAACCCTTTATGTCTTTATATATCTTGTTTCCACCTGGGTGTATAGTCAGCTTAGAATAGTGTGCTTCTTCGAGAACCGTCTTCACCAAATCCCTTGCTTGTAGGACGCATAGCCTTGCATCCCGTCTCAGCCAACCCTTATCATTGATGGAGTATCTATTGACGTGACTAGAAGTCTCACCCTATTTAGTTTATCCATCATATCAACTAACTGAGGGTCTTTACGTTGCGCAGTTCCTATTAAGTCCAAAAGAGTAGGTCGCACCTCTAGCGATGCTAACAAACCTAGTACAAATTCAGAGGAGGGTCTACAGTCAAAGTTTGCTATGTACTCCAAGCTTTGCCTTTCTACAAAGAGAGGACTCAAGGTCATCTTCTTTCTACTCAAGGCGTCTGCTACCACGTTGCCCTTGCCAGGGGTATAGGAAATTTCAAAATCATATACGGCCAGAATTTCCATCCACCTTTGTTGTCTCAAGTTAAGGTCTTTATGTGAGAAAATGTACTTCAATGATTTATGGTTAGTAAACAATTCAAACCTTTCTCCTAGTAGATAATGACGCCATGACTTAAGAGCGAAAACAATGGCAGCTAGCTCCAAATCATGAGTTGGGTAGTTCTTCTCATGTACCATCAACTGCCTTCCCCCATAACAAACTACGTTGCCTACTTGCATCAAGACAGCGCTTAATCCCATGCCGCATGCTGTATATACGGTAAATGTTTTGCTCCAATCAGGCAATGTCAGAACCAGGGCTGTTGTTAGGTCCCTTTTCAAACGTTGGAAAGCAACATCGCAATCCAAATCCCAAGCGAAAGTTAGGTTCTTCTTTGTCAATCTTGTGAGTGGGCTGAGATTTTCGCAAAGTCTTTAATGAACTTTCTGTAAAACCCCGCTAGCCCGAGAAAGCTTTGGACTTCGGTTGCATTCCGTTGAACCTTCCAATCTTGCACCGCAACTACTTTTGCGAGGTCCACAGCTTTCCCCTCTTTGGACATCACATGTCCAAAAAACCTTACTTCTTCTCTCCAGAAATGACATTTGGAGAATTTAGCTTTTAGCTGATGTGCACGAAGAGTATCTATGACTTCCCTTCATACAGAGCATGCTCTTCTTCATTCTTCGAGAAAATCAAAATGTCATCTACGAAGACAACCACAAACTTATTAAGAAACTCCCTGGACACCCTTCTCATCAAGTCAACGAAATAAGGAGGTGTGTTTGTCAAGCCGAAAGGCATGACTAGCCATTTGAAGAAACCATCCGGGGTTCACAACGCAGTCTTATCAATGTTGTCTTCATCCACTCTTAGCTGATGAAACCCGGTAGCCAGATCTAGTTGGGAGAAAACCGATGCACCTACAAGCTGATCAAACAAGTCATCTATTCTTGGAAGTGGGTGCCTATTCTTCTTGGTCAGCTTGTTTAGCTCCCTATACTCAACGCATAGGCGAAGTGAACCATCCGTTTTGGTTGCGAATACTACTGGAGCACCTTATTCAGAAAAACTCCGCCTTATGAACCCTTTCTCGAGCAGCTATTTAACTTGCTTGCTAAGCTCTTTCCTCTCCCTTGGAGCCATGTGTCTAACAGGTAGAGCTAGGGGTTTTGCATTATCAACAAGGTATATGCAGAAGTCTATCTCCCGCTTCAGAGGTAAGCCCTTCACCTCTTCAAATACATCTGAGTAATCACGGACTACTCTAACAGACTACAAGTTTTCAACAGATGTATCAAGAGATTTTAGGTAGCTATGAATAACAGAATGCATGGGATTACAAGAGATTTCGAGAGTGTTACTGAGGCGAGTTATAAGTTTAACCACTCTCTTTTCACAATCGAGGATGGCACCATTACTGGATAACCAATCCATGCCTAGAATCAACCCATAGCCGTGAAGCCCAAAACATAGGCATTACATTTAAACCCAATGTTCAGTATAGAAATTTCCAAATCTAAACAAATCATTGACAAATAAGTCGAGCCCCCAATTGGATTTGAAACAACCAAGGGATCCTCTACTATACGGGTGTCTAGGTGCAGAGATTCAACTAAAGCAGTAGATATAAAAGAGTGTGATGTGCCAAAATCAAAAAGTGCACGAACAGGATGATCGAAAAGATAAACTAAATTCTAAACAGAAATATTTCTACCTCGTTCTAGCGGAGGTGCTATGCGAGCGTGAACCTGCCCTCCAGAAGTAGATCCAGTCCTCTGCCCTTGTCCTTGCTTTCTTGGGCAGTCCTTAGCCATGTGCCCTGTCTCGCCGTAGTGAAAACAACCACCCATTTTCCTCTTTTTCTTTCTGCAGTCCTTAATCAAATGTCCAGGAATGCCACAAAAATTACAATTCCTCTTCTCACAGGGTTTGTTGTTCTTCCCGCCCTTCTTTGAATCTATCTTCTTATTCTGCGATCCCTCTACTTTCTTATCTTGAGGTACTTCCACCTTTGCCTCTTTCTTGCCATCCTTTTCTTCCTCCTGTAATAGTGCCATGTCCACCAGTCTCTCATAAGTCGCACCCATAGGTATATGGGACATAGCTAGGCTGTGTAGTGGCTCATTCAACCCTCTAACAAAACGGAGAGCCTTCGTATGGGGAGTGTTTACTAACTCCTGTCCGAATCTAGTTAGCTGGTTGAACTGGTTGACGTATTCCTTGACCGACATACTTCCCTGTTTGAGAGCTAAGAACTTCTCCATCTGTGGGTTTCGTTCAACTTATGAGAGGAATTTCATTTCAAACCTCATTCTGAAATCCTCTTAAGTTTCAACTGGTCTCTTAGCATTAGTAACTTCCCAACAATAAGAGGCTTCATCTTTCAAGAACCATACGGCCAACTCTATCTTCTGCCTATCGTCCACTTTGAAGATAACAAACAAGTCCTCGGTTTCTTTGAGCCGGTTTCTTTCTTTTACAAATGACTCAGTCCCATTAAAGTTCTTTCCACCCATGGCTCGAAAATCTCTACATATCTTTGAGAAAGCATTTACACGAGGATGAGGAGGAGGAACAGCTGCAACTGGGGGAGGAGGAACGTCTGCTGGGCCCGCATCATTAGCCCTAGCCTCTAGGTACGTTCTGAACCAGCCAGGTACCGGTACGTCCTCTGGAAGGTTAAGATATCAAGACATGCTGAAACGAAAAAGAAAAGATTTAAAACAAAGGATAGAAATATATTGCATATGGCTTTAGGGATTATGCCTTTTAAAATAAAAACAACACTTTTTATTGAAAATGCTTATTTAAAATTAGTTTCCAAAATTTTTATCCGATCAGGCAACCATCAACTCTGATACCAAGTGAAATACCACACCTTTGTTAAGCCCACTCACAAAGGGAATGCCTTAACTTTGGTGGAGCATTATAGGTAAAAGATACAGAAAATTTACAAGACAGACATATAAACAGCGGATAAAACTAAATTTATTTCGTAAGTACGTGGTTTGGTTAAAACATTACAAGAACTGTCTGAAACCAACTTCCAAATCATTACAACAAAATCTCTATCGTGATTAAAACTTAAAGAAGCATAAAATAACAATAAGGCAGCATAAATCCCCAATAATAGAGTATCCAAGCCATAGCCCATGTAAAGAGAATCCAAGAAGTACATCTACTTTCTTCAAGCTGGAAATGGTGTAACAACCCACAAAATCAGAACCAATTTAAAATTTTATTTTAGGAAATTTTAATGAATTTTGACAATATAAAATAATTTATTTAAATAATAATGATCACAAATTTGATTTAAATCGAAGTTAGAATTAATAATTTAATTTTAATTAACAAAAGAGTTAGAGATAGCGCGTAGTTTGAAAAGTCAAACTTGAACTTTGACTGACCGTACAGGATGCAAAATTTAACGGATTTTAGTGAAACCAAAAATATTAGAATCTATTTAAAAATATCTTTCCAACGAATCCGAAAAATCGAAATTTCATAACGGGAATCAAAAGTTATGGCCAATTCAATATTTAGGAAGGTCGCTATGAAATTTATAAGGGCCAAATTGCTAAATTTTGCAGAATAAGGAATTAGGACCCGAAACCATCTCCATTGGTTTTAGAATGTTGTTTACATATAAAAATGACTATAAGAACTTATATTTTTGAGTTTCGGAAAAATTCCACTATTTTTGGTATTTTTAAATATTAAATATATTAGCCTTAAAAATAGTCATTTTTCAAACGACCTCGGTTTTCGACGAAACCACTTTTGTTGGAACCGGAATGTCAAATTATTGCTAGGTTTCAATTTTCAGAATTTTTCGAGTTAATATGTGAGCGTGGCGAAATAAGATGTGTTTTGACTATTTTCAGTTAAATTTGAACGCCTTAAAAATAGCCTTTTTTCAAACAGTCTCAGAATTCGACGAAAATAATTTTGTTGGATTCGTATCATCATAAGAAAGCTAAAAATATTTTTTTTAGAATTTTCTGAGGTCGTATGTGGCCCCGGCATATTTAAATGTGCGGTAGAAATTAAATAATTAATTTAATATTGCATTTTTAAATTAAAACCGAAAATAAAACGTGAAGACATCAGAACTGGACCTTGGGACATAGCCCATCGCGTTCAGAAGGCCTCAAAACGTTAAGATCGACAGTAAGTAGGCCCAAATCCGAGAAAGTCCGAAAATCCACTTTATTTCACGAATTTCGAAATTTATATTATTAAAATATTATTAAATTTCTGGCCGAAACCCTAATCCTATTCATGGTCAGCCGCCACCCTTAATTTCGAAGGCCAGAAATCACCGAACTTCAAATGCTAATATCTTTTGATCCGCTCAACGAAAATTGGCAAACTTGGTACCAAATCGAAGAGGATTTCGAGAGCTTCAGATCTATACGGCTATGATGATCATTAGGGTCACGGATTTCGCGAATTCTCACCGGGAATGGGCTGCGTTTATTGGTGGTTTGTGGGTCCCTGGGGCGTGCAAGTTGGGCCCCACTCACGGCGGTGGTAGGTGGCGCGATGGCCTTCGGGACGGCGGAGGTTGATCGGTCTCTGGTGGCCTCGGGTTGCGTGCGTCCAGAAGGAGGGAGGAGGAAGATGGGTTAGGCCGACGTGAAGACGTGAGGAAGAAAGAACCCGTTCCTTTTTTTTATATTATTTTATTATTTAATTATTTAATTAACCGATCTTTAAAAATTCATAACTCTTTCATACGAGGTCCGTTTGGCGAACCGTAAATTGCGTTGGAATCACAAAATTGAGAGTTTCGCGATGGCGTAGACCGCAGTTGAAAAGGAGACAGTAAAATTTTGGCCAAAAATCTAGGTGAGAATTCTAATTTTATTTATTTAATCAATTATTAATTATTTTCTCGCGCTAAAAATAATTGTATTATCATATTGATTCAGATCTGAAATGTTCTGTGTTGTTTGAATTGTTGATTGTTGCTTGTTGTATGTTTTGTTGTTCATGATACGCTAAATTCGCATTGGAACTTTATATATTGTTGAATTCATTTGCAGTTAGAAAGTTAGATCATAAACATATTTTATTCAGAATAAAAATCATATTTATGCAAATCAAGTTATTATAATTTCATGTTATAAAAAAAAAAAATATTTTATTTACTCTGTAATGAACAATAGAATGGGAACGACAAATAAAAACTTATATTTTTATTTGTTGGCATAACAAAAGAAATTGATCGCCAAATAAAAAGTTTATTTTTATTTGTTGATATTACAATGCAAATTGGACAATGAATAAAATCTCATTTTTATTTGTTTATATTACAACAGAGATTGTTCAACAAATAAAAACCTTATTTTTATTTGTTTGTATAACAGCAGAATTTGAACGACAAATACAATATTATTTTTAATTTGTTTATTTACAATAGAATTTGAACAATGAAAAATATTATATTTTTAATGTGGATTTGTTTATATTAAAGAGGAATGATTAAAAAGAATAAATTTTTATTGTAAATTTGTTACATTAAGAATAGTGGATTAAAAAGTATATAATTCTAATATGAATTTGTTTCATTAAAAAAGAATGAAAATAAAAGATCACATTTTTATGTAAAAAATAGTGATTTCAATAAAGAGTCATATTTTATTTGTCACCTTGATTTCAATAAAAGTTGTAACATTAAAAATCTCACTTTTAACGTAATGTTATTTCGATAAACGAAGTAACATAAAAACTTCATTTTTAAGGTAATAGTGATTTCAATAAAAGAAGCAATGTAAAAGATTATATTTTTATGTGTTGATTGTTTTCAATAGGAAGATGTTGCATAAAAAGATTATATTTTTAATGTGATGTAGATTTCACTGTAAAGACGAAAATAAAAAGATTATATTTTTATTTTCATTTTGTCGCCATGAAAAGTTCATAAGCTAAGATTACATTTTTATTGTAATTTTATTCATTGTAATAAATAGAAAAGATTACATTTATATGCAATGGAAGAATAAATAAAGAAGTTATTATTTTCATTGTAAAATAGAAAAGGTCAATATTTTTACATTGTAAAATAGAAAAAGACATATTTTCTTTGCATAACAAAAGTTACATTTTTATATGTGCTTTATATATGAATTTGCACTGTATGACAAAAATTGCATTTTTCTATGATACAAAAATGTAAATTTACATTGCATGATTAAAATTACATTTTTCAATGTAATTTAGAGATGAATAATAACGGTAGAATGAAAATTACATTTTTTCCATGTAATTAAAATGTGAATTTGCGTTGTAGGATAAAAACTACATTTTTAGATATAATTTTAAATATGAATTTATGTCGTATGATAGGAATTACATTTTTCTATGTAATTAAAATATGAATTCCCATCGCATAATAAAGATTACATTTTTCTATGTAATTTAGAGGTGAATTAGAACGATAAAATAAAAATGACATTTTTTCTATGTAATTTATATATGAGTTATAACGGTATGATAAAAATTTAGAAATATATTTATTTACATTTTCTTATGTAAATAAAAGAATAGAAATTGAAAATGCATTTATTTACATTCTCTTATATGAATAAAAAGAATAGAATTTAGAAATATTTTTATTTACATTTTCTATATGCGGTAAAAACAGAATTGTTAATATTGAATATTTTATCGTCATTTTGAATGCGGTAAAAGTAGAATTGTTAATGTTGAATATTTTATCGTCATTTTGAATGCGGTAAAAGTAGAATTGTTAATGTTGAATATTTTATCGTCATTTTGAACGCGGTGAAAATAGAATAGTTAATGTTGTCATTTTTATCGACATTTTTAGTGCGATAAAAATAGACAATGTTAGTGATTCATTTTTATCGACATTTTTAGTGCGATAAAAATAGACAATGTTAGTGATTCATTTTTTATCGACATTTTTAGTATGATAAAAGTAGACAATGTTAGTGATTCATTTTTATTGACATTTTTAGTGCGATAGAAATAGACAATGTTAGTGATTCATTTTATTCGACATTTTTTATGCGATATAAATAGCGATGTTAATGGTTCATTTCTATCGTCTTTTAGTTGTGATAAAAAAAGAACAAAATAATGAGAATCTTTTTATTTACATTTTCTATGGTAATGAAAAAGAACAAAATTATGTGAATCCTTTTATTTACATTTTCTATTGTAAAGAAAAATAACAAAATTGTGTGAACCATTTTATTTACATTTTCTATTGTAAAGAAAAGTAAAAAGAGAGTTATATTTCTTATTTGCATTTTTAGATGCAAATAAAGCATAGAAAGAAAATTATACTTTTATTTGTCATTGTTTTGTTAAATAAAAGTAAAAGAGTTAAAAAGACATTTTATTTACCATTGTTTTGTTAAATAAAAGTACAAGATATAAAAGAACATTTTTATTAACATTGTTTGTCAAATAAAAAGACAAATACATGAGATACACTTTTATTTGTGTTTTATGTACAAATAAAAGTACAAGATTGGAAACACACTTTTATCTACACTGTATTTGTTGAAATAGAATTGCTAACAAAATGAGTATATCACTTTCACTCATCTTGGTAGGAAACACAATTTATGTGCAAATATAAGGATTACTTTTATTTGCATAATATACAGTGGAAATTGGTTAAACCTATTAACCAATTCTATATTTATTTATTTGTATGAACTGTTGTTGGCTGAAAACCCCACACGGGTATTGGGACGATACTTGACTGACACAAATCCCAATGTTTAATTATATGTCTATCGATTGATCGACAGACTGCGATGAGCGTTATTGTTTTATTTTAATGCTCACACAGTTGAAATCGTCACTCTGGTTGTTAATGGATGGATTGGGAATTATTTTCTGTTATTACTCTATACATGAAATGTATGAAACCCATATGACCCAAATTATATGGTACATGGTTGAGTCGCATTCTAATGCAGAATTTCTTTTTAAATAAAGAATTTTTATATAATAAAAAGATTTTGTAAAATAAAAGATTTTGTATTATAAAGTATATTTTACATTCAGAATCTTTTATATATAGGATATTTTATTGATTATTTTAAAATATGTTTTTTTTTATATAGTAATGAATTAATATCTTTAAGATAAATCTTTTATTTAAGATCATTAGATCTTAACATTTATGATTGGTGATTGATATGTCGATTGGATTTGTAGTGGACGATGTTTTAAATAACGTTATCCTTTAATCCAATTTACATTGAAATTACTATTTGAAATTTATAAATCTATTTTATAAATTAAATCAAAATTGGAATATTAATAGATCTTTTTAGAAAGATTAAAAATGTAATTTATTTTATCTTTGATAAAATTAATGAGAACCTTTTAACATAAATAATAATTTTTATTGAAAAGGATATTCAAAGTTGGAATGTGGCGTATGGTTGATTTAATTAAGGATACGCGAGTTATTCAGAAAGACCGGGTCTAACCCATTCTGAATAATCATCACGACGATCAAGAGTCGAAGAAGAAGACGGTGACTGAAGACCGGAGAGCTTCACATCGTTTGGTTGATGGTGACTAATATCTTGAATTGGGACTGATCCCCCAAGGCAAGGTAAAAGTGATGATCTTCCAGACGTACTGGAGATCGACGGATACGTTGTTTCGTTCAGACCCAGAGCGGACTTGTAAATGGATAGCATGCCTGACATTGAAATTTATTTCATGTAATTAAATCGGTTTTTATTTAATATATAAATGCATGGTGGCGGAGGATTTATTCTCTTGCTTAACACCCTTTTGTATGTTAAATATTTACCGATCGCATGATATGAGTTGTTGATGTGGTATGCCAAGTTGCACTTGATCAAGGCTTATTGTTGCAAAGCAGAGCCTTGTGGGATGATCAAAGCATAGTCTATTTAGGCATAGCTTTGTGTTACGTGACTTCGCGAGCCTCACAGCCCGGTAGAGTCTAAAACGGGAGAAGGGAACGCAGGGAGTGCGCACGTTTCTTTCTAACTAGAGTGGTGCCAGGGACCTACCAGCGCTGGCATTTATTCATTGTGGTTGTTGGATTTTCGAGGCCTCGGGTTTATGCGGTCGCTATTGGCCGTAGGATAGGTCCAAAAGGACCGGGAAGCGTGTGTTCAGGAATAACTAATCCAGTCCATTGCACCAGTTGGACAGAGTACCAACACGGGGACGGACCGGCCCTGCAGGATCCAAGGGTTGGACAGAGTACCAATCCTGGGGCATTGCTAGAGTGTCTCGAATCGGTAAGGATCTCCTCCCTAGCCTTGACTCAGATGGAAATCCAAATTTCCAATACGACATCACGCGGTTTTGATTGTATACCTATATATGGCGACATAGTGGGATGGGGCACTCATGCCGTCTAGGATTAATACATTTACTTTGATGTACTTCAAATTGGTTGCACACTATTATTATATAATACCGTGTTTATCGTATCAAGCATCTTTTGATCATTATAAGGTAAAACCCTATCCTCCGGTTTGCGTTGCATTGTGTGATGGGACTTGGGTCTTATAATGGTTTCATTTTTCTAAAAAGCATTGCGTTATTTTGACGATTTACCTTAGTCATGCACTGGCAATCCATAGGAGAAAACCCGTTCCGCGAAAGTGGCGTGGTCCTGTGATTAGCCTTATTATATTATATAGGTTAAGTAGAATTCTCACACCAGTCCCATGACTGACCTGTAGTTTTGTCCACTGGCAAACTCGGGTGCCCATATTTTCCACACGGGCAGTCGAGTAGCTATTTCTTTGCAGATATATTAAACAGGATTCTGGGTTGAAGCTTAAAGCTGTGTCCAGAGATAGAAAGTCTTCCGCTGTGTTCTTTCGTTGCAGGATATTACATTTTTTGTATTTATCTTCCGCTGTAATTATATTCCAATGTACTCTGATATGTATATTCTGTACTCTGATGTAACATTATATGATGATATGTTATAAAAGTCTTCTGTTGTTGTTTTAATATGTTGTATGCCCAAAGTTAAAGTATTCGTAGATTTTCACTTTTTGGGTCAGACCTGTGTGGTTTATGGTCGATTCAAAGGGCGGGAATTTGCGGGTTTTTACAGTACATAAAATGTAATCTTTTATTTTACATTGTATTCCAAAAATAATATTGTAACGACCCTGAATTTTGGGGCCAAGTTAAAATTTATTTTAAGTGATTTTAAATGAGTTTTGATATTTAAAATAATCTATTTTAAATAATAAGGATCACAAATTTGGTTCAAATCGAAGTTAGAATGAATAAATTAATTTTAAATATAAAAAGAGCTAGAAATGGCGCGGTAGTTTGAAAAGTCAAACTTGAACTTTGACTAACCATACAAGATGCAAAATTTAACGGATTTTAGTAAAATCAAAAATATTAGAATCTATTTAAAAATATCTTTCCAACGAATCCGAAAAATCGAAATTTCATAGCGGAAATCAAAAGTTATGACTAATTCAATTTTTAGAAAGGTCGGTGGGTAATTTGCATAAGACAAAAATGCTAATTTTCACATATTTAGGAATTTGAACTCGAAACCACTTCCACTGGTTTCAGAATGACGTTTCTGCATTGAAAAACAGTAAACACTTATATGTTTCGAGTTTCAGAAAATATTTGTTTAAAAATGTATTTTTAATATTAAATATATTCGCCTTGAAAATAGCCATTTTTCAAAAAGTCTCAGAATCGAACGAAATAAATTTTGTTGGGTTCGTATCATCAAAACAAAGCTAAAAATGATTTTTTGGTTATTTTTAGAATTAATATATAATTATAATTGATTTTTCAGCATAAACGGGCAAATTTTTGACTTTAAAAATTCATTAAAAATTCAAACGGGCTCAGAATTAAACGAAATTAATTTTCATAGGTCCACAGCATCAAAACATAGCTAAATATATTTTTCGAGGATTTTTTGAAGTTAATTTGAGACCTGGGTGAATTTCTGCGTACGTTTGAATTTAAAATAATGATTTATATTTAAAACTGAAAAACGAAGGCCAAGACGATCTCGTGGGCTGATGAAACATATCCAGATGAGTTCGGAACGGGGGCTAAATGGTATGAACGACAGTAAGCAGGCTTGAATCGGAGTTCGGGCCAAAACGGGCTTAAGCGGGCCAATTAAATAATGATTAGTTTAACCTAATATTTTAATATAAAAACACTATTCACGTCCATCTTCTTCCTCTTTGCTGAGCCGCACAAACCCATCATGGCTGAAAACTTCAAACCCTCATAACTCCTTCATTTCTCAACGAAAATTTGCGTGTGAGTACACGTTTCGAAGCTCTCGCCGAGCTCTTCGATCTCCGACAAGTCCCGTCCCTTTCCGTCGCCTGTGCCGCCCGCCCCGAGCCCGAGAAGGTCCGCCGGTCGCAGCCACGCCGGGCCCACCACGCTCGACCGAGCTCCACCCCCTTCTGGCCGTGCAAAGATCTCTCCAAGGCGGTCATTCTCCAAAAAACGGCACCCAAAACCGTTCAGTAAATCAAAAGTTATCGCGATTTGAAGTTTTGAACAAATTCTGAAATTGAGGTATGCTTCAGATTTTGTAACGCTTTTAAGCGTGGCAGAAACAGTTGTTAAAAGTCTGTTTGAATTAAAACATCAATAACTTTTTCATATAAACACCGATTCTGAAAATTTCAGATCCGATGGAACCGTGACTTCGAATACTACTTTAATACAGAGCAATTGGGAACAAACTCTAATCTAATTGAGGTGAGAATCCTATTTATTTTATTTAAGTAATTATGTTTTAATTATGGATGTTCGCATTCATAATCATATATGTATGTGAATCTGCTATGATATAAACTGTATGTGAATCTGTTATGACTTAATCTGTATGCGTATGCTATGTCAAAACCCACTGTATGTTGAGATGTTACAATATGAAAATTATAAATTAAAATTGTTCATGTATGTTGTGTGACATGTTTATATGTTAAAATGTTAACATATCAAAATAAGAAAATGAACACCGTATGTAAATTGACACTTTTGTCAATATCAAAATAAGAAAATGAACACCGTATGTAAATTGACACTTTTGTCAATATCAAAATAAGAAAATTAGCACCGTATGTTGAATGAACAAATTTGTGTTATAATAGAATACAAGCACCGTATGTTGAATGAACAAATTTGTGTATTTATAAAATAGAATTGGTCGTTATATGTGAATGATTATATTTTGTTCATTTATAAAATAAGAAAGCACTATATGTTAAAGAATTATATTTTGTGTCATTAACAAAATAGAATTTGTCGCTATGGTAAAGAATTATATTTTGTGTCATTATTCAAAATAAAATTTGTCGCTATATGAAACGAACCATTTTTTGTTCGTTAATAAAAATAGAATTAGTCGCTATATGTAATGAACTAATATTTTGTTCATTAGTAACAATAAGTAAGCACCGTATGTTGAATGAATATATTTTGTTCATTATCAAAATAAGAAGAAAGCATCGTATGTTAATGAACTATATTTTGTTCATTATTAAAAATAAAAATAGCATAGTATGTTAATGAACTATATTTTGACCATTATATAAAATAGAAGATGGCACTATATAAAAATAGCATATTTGTCATGTTATCAAATAGAAAATACATGTATTGCATATTATTTTTGTCAAGTTAGAAAAATAGAAAATACATTGTATGTATAGCATATTATTTTTGTCAAAATAGAAAATACATTGTATGCATATTATTTTTGTCAAGTTAGAAAAATAGATAATGCATTGTATGAATATACTATTTCGTCATGTTAGAGAAATAGAAATGCATTGTATGAATATATTATTTTGTCATGTTAGAGAAATAGAAATGCATTTCATAAAATATTATTTTGTCATGTTAGAGAAATAGAAATGCATTGTATGAAACTATTATTTTGTTACGTTAGAAAATAATAAATGCATTGTAGGTAAAAGAATATTTTTGTTATGTTAAAATAAGACATGCATTGTATGAAAAATAATATTTTGTCATGTCAACAATATAGAAAATGCATGTCATGTAAATATACATTATTTATAATGTTTATTAAAAGAGAATTTGCATTGTAAGATAATAAGCATTATTTATAATGTAAATAAAAAGAGAATTCACCCCGTAGGAAGAATTAACATTTATTTTATGTTAAATAAGAGAAATGAAACTATATGCAAGGATTAACATTATTTTTAATGTTAAGCAAAAGAAATGAAACTGTATGAAAAGAATTAACATTATTTTTTAATGTAAAAGATAAAGGAATAATATTGGGAAATCTATATTTTCTAATGATATTGGGAAATCTATATTTTCTAATAATATATTTTCAATGTTATAAAAAGGAAAATGAAGTGTATGTAAATTTAACATCATTCATAATGTTAAATAAAAGGAAAATTTCACCGTATGATAGTTACACTATTTTATAACGTTAAGATTTAAAGAACTTGACCGTAGGAAGTTTATACATTATTTATAATGTAAAATAAAAAGAGAATTTGCATTGTAAGAACATATTCATTTTCTTTTATGCATAATAAAAGGGAATTTACTCCATAAGAAAGTGTTCATTATTCATAATGAAATTGTTCATGAAGAAATATATAAAGAGATGAATGGAATGGTATGTTATAATTTACAATTTTCAAATGTAAATTATAAAATATAAAAATAAGCAATAATGAAATAAAAGAAGAATTATCGTCTAATCCTAAACTACATTATCATGTAAGTAGAAAAGGGGGAGATTAGAGAAATGTAAGCTGTATGTAAGGACGATAAGTTAAACGAATTATTTATATATATTTTTATATATATAATTAAAATATAACGAATCGAGCGCAGTAGTTCATGTTTTGAAATCGAACTTTTAAACGAATATACCGGAAGATCCGACCGTCGGATTTTCCCAAAACTGAAACCGTTAGGACCGTCTTGTAAAAATCTTTCCGACGATATAAGCTACGCTAAAATCCAACGGTTAGATTTTGAGGAAAGTAAAAAATCAAATTGATGGAAAACAGCGCCAAGGTCGCCCTTGACCTGAAGCGTCGTTAAATAAGGAATTAATTATATTAAAAAAATTAAGGCAAGAATTAATCGTTATAAAATAAAATAACGAGATGAAATATGTTTTTCTCAAAATATATGAATGCGAGATTATTTGGAAAGACCGGGTTAATCCCATTCCAAATGATCGTACGATTTCAAGAATTCAAGTATGAAGACGGCGCATGAAGACCGTAAATCTCCCCTCGAATGGACAACGATCAAGACTCTGAATTGGTTTGCTCCCAATTCAAGGGTCGGGGTAATTGCCCAAACGTACGTGTTGATTTCACGGGTTTGACCCTAGTTCAGACCTAGAGCATGGGTATAAATGGATAGTGTGTCTGACATCGTACCCCACAAAATATTATGTTGTTGATATTCAGTTAATATATAAACGATTGGTGGTAGAGAATTTATTCTCTACTTAACACCCGTTTATATAGTGACGGACGATCAATAGTACGGTATGGAGTGACGGTGTGACATACTAAGATGCAATGATCAGGGTTTCTTGTTGAAAAGCAGAACCTTGTGGTATGAAGAACATGACTTCACGAGCCTCACAAACCGGTAGAGTCTAAAAAGGGGGAAGGGAACGCAGGGAAAGTAGCACGTTTCTTTCTAGTTAGTAGTCATTTTACTTTTGGAGGATGATGAAATGAGGCGCCTCGGATAGGTCCTATAGGACCGGGAAACGTGTGCTTAGGAATTGCCAATCCTCTAAGCTGTATGTGAGGACCGGCCCTGCAGGATCCAAGGGTTAACTGCGGGTAATCCTGAGACGTTAACTAGAGCGTCTCGAATCGGTAAGGAGTCCTCCCTAGCCTGGACTCATGATGGAAACCCAAATTTCCAATACGACCCCGACGGATTTGATTGTATTACTGGTATTGGAGGCATAGTATATGGTACCTATGCTTCCTAGGATTAATACGTTGCTTTGAATTGTTTTAAAACATATACACTAATAATAGTATTAGTTACGTATTTGGCGTATTTAGCATGTTTAACCACCATAAGGTAAAACTCTATCCTCTTGGTGTGCGTTGCATTGTGTGATGGGACCTGAGTCTTATGGTGGTTCCATTTTTCAAAAGACATTGCGTTGTTGACGACTTATTTAATCATTTATTATGACACTGTAGTTATGCACGGCAATCCATTGGTACAACCCGTTCCGCGCTAGCGGCGTGGTCTTTGGATTTGCCATATTAGTACGAGTAAATCTATTTAAGAATTCTCACACCAGTCCCACGACTGACCCATAGTTTGTTTCACCTTTTTGCAAACTTGGGTGCCCTCTCTTCTACACGGGCAGCCAAGTAGACAGGTTCATTCTTTGCTTGGAGCTTTTCTTTGTAGCTGCTTATTTTCTCTCTCTTGGATTCTGCTTGGGAGAAGAGGTGATGACTTGGAGCTTGAAGACTTTTTGTTTCTATTGGCATCTTTTCTTTTCTTTTTAGACATCAAACTTATTTCTTTTCTGCAAACTTGTTGTAATAATCTTAGTTCTGTGACTGTGGAATTTCTGTGATTGATGACATTATATTTTTCCGCTGCTATAATGTTATTACTCTATGAATCTCCTTTGCTATATTGTATCTGTGTTCTGTTTTATTGTATTTATGTTGTATTCCAAAAATGATTTCTCCTGCTTTCACCCGTGGAAGTTTGGGGTCGTCACAGTTGGTATCAGAGCTTTGGTTTACAAAGCGGAGTACAACATATCTATAATAATTCGTTTACATAGAATCACTATATTCTATGGCGAACAGTTCATGAGATACATAATAGCCAGTCACTTTATCGTCATCTTTTCATTCATCCTTCGATCTTTTAGAATCACCTTTTCTGTTGTTTTGACTCTTTCCTTGATCCTACGTTCGAAGAAGACTAAGAGAAGTGGCGATGCTCAAGTGGCCCATGTGTATAAAGGAGCGAAAGGACCAACTTCTTCGGTAGAAAGCCTGATGTTATAGACGGTACCATCTCTGTTAAAAACATTCTCTGTGTTTATTCTTCCTCTTCTCCTCTTTTATTTTCTTTTTCCTTTTCGGGGACGAAAAGTTCTTAAGTGTGGGAGATTGTAACGACCCTGAATTTTGGGGCCAAGTTAAAATTTATTTTAAGTGATTTTAAATGAGTTTTGATATTTAAAATAATCTATTTTAAATAATAAGGATCACAAATTTGGTTCAAATCGAAGTTAGAATGAATAAATTAATTTTAAATATAAAAAGAGCTAGAAATGGCGCGGTAGTTTGAAAAGTCAAACTTGAACTTTGACTAACCATACAAGATGCAAAATTTAACGGATTTTAGTAAAATCAAAAATATTAGAATCTATTTAAAAATATCTTTCCAACGAATCCGAAAAATCGAAATTTCATAGCGGAAATCAAAAGTTATGACTAATTCAATTTTTAGAAAGGTCGGTGGGTAATTTGCATAAGACAAAAATGCTAATTTTCACATATTTAGGAATTTGAACTCGAAACCACTTCCATTGGTTTCAGAATGACGTTTCTGCATTGAAAAACAGTAAACACTTATATGTTTCGAGTTTCAGAAAATATTTGTTTAAAAATGTATTTTTAATATTAAATATATTCGCCTTGAAAATAGCCATTTTTCAAAAAGTCTCAGAATCGAACGAAATAAATTTTGTTGGGTTCGTATCATCAAAACAAAGCTAAAAATGATTTTTTGGTAATTTTTAGAATTAATATATAATTATAATTGATTTTTCAGCATAAACGGGCAAATTTTTGACTTTAAAAATTCATTAAAAATTCAAACGGGCTCAGAATTAAACGAAATTAATTTTCATAGGTCCACAGCATCAAAACATAGCTAAATATATTTTTCGAGGATTTTTTGAAGTTAATTTGAGACCTGGGTGAATTTCTGCGTACGTTTGAATTTAAAATAATGATTTATATTTAAAACTGAAAAACGAAGGCCAAGACGATCTCGTGGGCTGATGAAACATATCCAGATGAGTTCGGAACGGGGGCTAAATGGTATGAACGACAGTAAGCAGGCTTGAATCGGAGTTCGGGCCAAAACGGGCTTAAGCGGGCCAATTAAATAATGATTAGTTTAACCTAATATTTTAATATAAAAACACTATTCACGTCCATCTTCTTCCTCTTTGCTGAGCCGCACAAACCCATCATGGCTGAAAACTTCAAACCCTCATAACTCCTTCATTTCTCAACGAAAATTTGCGTGTGAGTACACGTTTCGAAGCTCTCGCCGAGCTCTTCGATCTCCGACAAGTCCCGTCCCTTTCCGTCGCCTGTGCCGCCCACCCCGAGCCCGAGAAGGTCCGCCGGTCGCAGCCACGCCGGGCCCACCACGCTCGACCGAGCTCCACCCCCTTCTGGCCGTGCAAAGATCTCTCCAAGGCGGTCATTCTCCAAAAAACGGCACCCAAAACCGTTCAGTAAATCAAAAGTTATCGCGATTTGAAGTTTTGAACAAATTCTGAAATTGAGGTATGCTTCAGATTTTGTAACGCTTTTAAGCGTGGCAGAAACAGTTGTTAAAAGTCTGTTTGAATTAAAACATCAATAACTTTTTCATATAAACACCGATTCTGAAAATTTCAGATCCGATGGAACCGTGACTTCGAATACTACTTTAATACAGAGCAATTGGGAACAAACTCTAATCTAATTGAGGTGAGAATCCTATTTATTTTATTTAAGTAATTATGTTTTAATTATGGATGTTCGCATTCATAATCATATATGTATGTGAATCTGCTATGATATAAACTGTATGTGAATCTGTTATGACTTAATCTGTATGCGTATGCTATGTCAAAACCCACTGTATGTTGAGATGTTACAATATGAAAATTATAAATTAAAATTGTTCATGTATGTTGTGTGACATGTTTATATGTTAAAATGTTAACATATCAAAATAAGAAAATGAACACCGTATGTAAATTGACACTTTTGTCAATATCAAAATAAGAAAATGAACACCGTATGTAAATTGACACTTTTGTCAATATCAAAATAAGAAAATTAGCACCGTATGTTGAATGAACAAATTTGTGTTATAATAGAATACAAGCACCGTATGTTGAATGAACAAATTTGTGTATTTATAAAATAGAATTGGTCGTTATATGTGAATGATTATATTTTGTTCATTTATAAAATAAGAAAGCACTATATGTTAAAGAATTATATTTTGTGTCATTAACAAAATAGAATTTGTCGCTATGGTAAAGAATTATATTTTGTGTCATTATTCAAAATAAAATTTGTCGCTATATGAAACGAACCATTTTTTGTTCGTTAATAAAAATAGAATTAGTCGCTATATGTAATGAACTAATATTTTGTTCATTAGTAACAATAAGTAAGCACCGTATGTTGAATGAATATATTTTGTTCATTATCAAAAGAAGAAGAAAGCATCGTATGTTAATGAACTATATTTTGTTCATTATTAAAAATAAAAATAGCATAGTATGTTAATGAACTATATTTTGACCATTATATAAAATAGAAGATGGCACTATATAAAAATAGCATATTTGTCATGTTATCAAATAGAAAATACATGTATTGCATATTATTTTTGTCAAGTTAGAAAAATAGAAAATACATTGTATGTATAGCATATTATTTTTGTCAAAATAGAAAATACATTGTATGCATATTATTTTTGTCAAGTTAGAAAAATAGATAATGCATTGTATGAATATACTATTTCGTCATGTTAGAGAAATAGAAATGCATTGTATGAATATATTATTTTGTCATGTTAGAGAAATAGAAATGCATTTCATAAAATATTATTTTGTCATGTTAGAGAAATAGAAATGCATTGTATGAAACTATTATTTTGTTACGTTAGAAAATAATAAATGCATTGTAGGTAAAAGAATATTTTTGTTATGTTAAAATAAGACATGCATTGTATGAAAAATAATATTTTGTCATGTCAACAATATAGAAAATGCATGTCATGTAAATATACATTATTTATAATGTTTATTAAAAGAGAATTTGCATTGTAAGATAATAAGCATTATTTATAATGTAAATAAAAAGAGAATTCACCCCGTAGGAAGAATTAACATTTATTTTATGTTAAATAAGAGAAATGAAACTATATGCAAGGATTAACATTATTTTTAATGTTAAGCAAAAGAAATGAAACTGTATGAAAAGAATTAACATTATTTTTTAATGTAAAAGATAAAGGAATAATATTGGGAAATCTATATTTTCTAATGATATTGGGAAATCTATATTTTCTAATAATATATTTTCAATGTTATAAAAAGGAAAATGAAGTGTATGTAAATTTAACATCATTCATAATGTTAAATAAAAGGAAAATTTCACCGTATGATAGTTACACTATTTTATAACGTTAAGATTTAAAGAACTTGACCGTAGGAAGTTTATACATTATTTATAATGTAAAATAAAAAGAGAATTTGCATTGTAAGAACATATTCATTTTCTTTTATGCATAATAAAAGGGAATTTACTCCATAAGAAAGTGTTCATTATTCATAATGAAATTGTTCATGAAGAAATATATAAAGAGATGAATGGAATGGTATGTTATAATTTACATTTTTCAAATGTAAATTATAAAATATAAAAATAAGCAATAATGAAATAAAAGAAGAATTATCATCTAATCCTAAACTACATTATCATGTAAGTAGAAAAGGGGGAGATTAGAGAAATGTAAGCTGTATGTAAGGACGATAAGTTAAACGAATTATTTATATATATTTTTATATATATATAATTAAAATATAACGAATCGAGCGCAGTAGTTCATGTTTTGAAATCGAACTTTTAAACGAATATACCGGAAGATCCGACCGTCGGATTTTCCCAAAACTGAAACCGTTAGGACCGTCTTGTAAAAATCTTTCCGACGATATAAGCTACGCTAAAATCCAACGGTTAGATTTTGAGGAAAGTAAAAAATCAAATTGATGGAAAACAGCGCCAAGGTCGCCCTTGACCTGAAGCGTCGTTAAATAAGGAATTAATTATATTAAAAAAATTAAGGCAAGAATTAATCGTTATAAAATAAAATAACGAGATGAAATATGTTTTTCTCAAAATATATGAATGCGAGATTATTTGGAAAGACCGGGTTAATCCCATTCCAAATGATCGTACGATTTTAAGAATTCAAGTATGAAGACGGCGCATGAAGACCGTAAATCTCCCCTCGAATGGACAATGATCAAGACTCTGAATTGGTTTGCTCCCAATTCAAGGGTCGGGGTAATTGCCCAAACGTACGTGTTGATTTCACGGGTTTGACCCTAGTTCAGACCTAGAGCATGGGTATAAATGGATAGTGTGTCTGACATCGTACCCCACAAAATATTATGTTGTTGATATTCAGTTAATATATAAACGATTGGTGGTAGAGAATTTATTCTCTACTTAACACCCGTTTATATAGTGACGGACGATCAATAGTACGGTATGGAGTGACGGTGTGACATACTAAGATGCAATGATCAGGGTTTCTTGTTGAAAAGCAGAACCTTGTGGTATGAAGAACATGACTTCACGAGCCTCACAAACCGGTAGAGTCTAAAAAGGGGGAAGGGAACGCAGGGAAAGTAGCACGTTTCTTTCTAGTTAGTAGTCATTTTACTTTTGGAGGATGATGAAATGAGGCGCCTCGGATAGGTCCTATAGGACCGGGAAACGTGTGCTTAGGAATTGCCAATCCTCTAAGCTGTATGTGAGGACCGGCCCTGCAGGATCCAAGGGTTAACTGCGGGTAATCCTGAGACGTTAACTAGAGCGTCTCGAATCGGTAAGGAGTCCTCCCTAGCCTGGACTCATGATGGAAACCCAAATTTCCAATACGACCCCGACGGATTTGATTGTATTACTAGTATTGGAGGCATAGTATATGGTACCTATGCTTCCTAGGATTAATACGTTGCTTTGAATTGTTTTAAAACATATACACTAATAATAGTATTAGTTACGTATTTGGCGTATTTAGCATGTTTAACCACCATAAGGTAAAACTCTATCCTCTTGGTGTGCGTTGCATTGTGTGATGGGACCTGAGTCTTATGGTGGTTCCATTTTTCAAAAGACATTGCGTTGTTGATGACTTATTTAATCATTTATTATGACACTGTAGTTATGCACGGCAATCCATTGGTACAACCCGTTCCGCGCTAGCGGCGTGGTCTTTGGATTTGCCATATTAGTACGAGTAAATCTATTTAAGAATTCTCACACCAGTCCCACGACTGACCCATAGTTTGTTTCACCTTTTTGCAAACTTGGGTGCCCTCTCTTCTACACGGGCAGCCAAGTAGACAGGTTCATTCTTTGCTTGGAGCTTTTCTTTGTAGCTGCTTATTTTCTCTCTCTTGGATTCTGCTTGGGAGAAGAGGTGATGACTTGGAGCTTGAAGACTTTTTGTTTCTATTGGCATCTTTTCTTTTCTTTTTAGACATCAAACTTATTTCTTTTCTGCAAACTTGTTGTAATAATCTTAGTTCTGTGACTGTGGAATTTCTGTGATTGATGACATTATATTTTTCCGCTGCTATAATGTTATTACTCTATGAATCTCCTTTGCTATATTGTATCTGTGTTCTGTTTTATTGTATTTATGTTGTATTCCAAAAATGATTTCTCCTGCTTTCACCCGTGGAAGTTTGGGGTCAAAGTGAGCTTGACGGGGTTCGAACTCAGGTCTCTTAGCACCAATTCCTATGCCTTTACCAGTGAGTTACTACTTCTTTTGCATCGACCATAAACCACACAGGTCTGACCCAAAAAGTGAAAATCTACGAATACTTTAACTTTGGGCATACAACATATTAAAACAACAACAGAAGACTTTTATAACATATCATCATATAATGTTACATCAGAGTACAGAATATACATATCAGAGTACATTGGAATATAATTACAGCGGAAGATAAATACAAAAAATGTAATATCCTGCAACGGAAGAACACAGCGGAAGACTTTCTATCTCTGGACACAGCTTTAAGCTTCAACCCAGAATCCTGTTTAATATATCTGCAAAGAAATAGCTACTCGACTGCCCGTGTGGAAAATATGGGCACCCGAGTTTGCCAGTGGACAAAACTACAGGTCAGTCATGGGACTGGTGTGAGAATTCTACTTAACCTATATAATATAATAAGGCTAATCACAGGACCACGCCACTTTCGCGGAACGGGTTTTCTCCTATGGATTGCCAGTGCATGACTAAGGTAAATCGTCAAAATAACGCAATGCTTTTTAGAAAAATGAAACCATTATAAGACCCAAGTCCCATCACACAATGCAACGCAAACCGGAGGATAGGGTTTTACCTTATAATGATCAAAAGATGCTTGATACGATAAACACGGTATTATATAATAATAGTGTGCAACCAATTTGAAGTACATCAAAGTAAATGTATTAATCCTAGACGGCATGAGTGCCCCATCCCACTATGTCGCCATATATAGGTATACAATCAAAACCGCGTGATGTCGTATTGGAAATTTGGATTTCCATCTGAGTCAAGGCTAGGGAGGAGATCCTTACCGATTCGAGACACTCTAGCAATGCCCCAGGATTGGTACTCTGTCCAACCCTTGGATCCTGCAGGGCCGGTCCGTCCCCGTGTTGGTACTCTGTCCAACTGGTGCAATGGACTGGATTAGTTATTCCTGAACACACGCTTCCCGGTCCTTTTGGACCTATCCTACGGCCAGTAGCGACCGCATAAACCCGAGGCCTCGAAAATCCAACAACCACAATGAATAAATGCCAGCGCTGGTAGGCCCCTGGCACCACTCTAGCTAGAAAGAAACGTGCGCACTCCCTGCGTTCCCTTCTCCCGTTTTAGACTCTACCGGGCTGTGAGGCTCGCGAAGTCACGTAACACAAAGCTATGCCTAAATAGACTATGCTTTGATCATCCCACAAGGCTCTGCTTTGCAACAATAAGCCTTGATCAAGTGCAACTTGGCATACCACATCAACAACTCATATCATGCGATCGGTAAATATTTAACATACAAAAGGGTGTTAAGCAAGAGAATAAATCCTCCGCCACCATGCATTTATATATTAAATAAAAACCGATTTAATTACATGAAATAAATTTCAATGTCAGGCATGCTATCCATTTACAAGTCCGCTCTGGGTCTGAACGAAACAACGTATCCGTCGATCTCCAGTACGTCTGGAAGATCATCACTTTTACCTTGCCTTGGGGGATCAGTCCCAATTCAAGATATTAGTCACCATCAACCAAACGATGTGAAGCTCTCCGGTCTTCAGTCACCGTCTTCTTCTTCGACTCTTGATCGTCGTGATGATTATTCAGAATGGGTTAGACCCGGTCTTTCTGAATAACTCGCGTATCCTTAATTAAATCAACCATACGCCACATTCCAACTTTGAATATCCTTTTCAATAAAAATTATTATTTATGTTAAAAGGTTCTCATTAATTTTATCAAAGATAAAATAAATTACATTTTTAATCTTTCTAAAAAGATCTATTAATATTCCAATTTTGATTTAATTTATAAAATAGATTTATAAATTTCAAATAGTAATTTCAATGTAAATTGGATTAAAGGATAACGTTATTTAAAACATCGTCCACTACAAATCCAATCGACATATCAATCACCAATCATAAATGTTAAGATCTAATGATCTTAAATAAAAGATTTATCTTAAAGATATTAATTCATTACTATAAAAAAAACATATTTTAAAATAATCAATAAAATATCCTATATATAAAAGATTCTGAATGTAAAATATACTTATAATACAAAATCTTTTATTTTACAAAATCTTTTTATTATATAAAAATTCTTTATTTAAAAAGAAATTCTGCATTAGAATGCGACTCAACTATGTACCATATAATTTGGGTCATATGGGTTTCATACATTTCATGTATAGAGTAATAACAGAAAATAATTCCCAATCCATCCATTAACAACCAGAGTGACGATTTCAACTGTGTGAGCATTAAAATAAAACAATAACGCTCATCGCAGTCTGTCGATCAATCGATAGACATATAATTAAACATTGGGATTTGTGTCAGTCAAGTATCGTCCCAATACCCGTGTGGGGTTTTCAGCCAACAACAGTTCATACAAATAAATAAATATAGAATTGGTTAATAGGTTTAACCAATTTCCACTGTATATTATGCAAATAAAAGTAATCCTTATATTTGCACATAAATTGTGTTTCCTACCAAGATGAGTGAAAGTGATATACTCATTTTGTTAGCAATTCTATTTCAACAAATACAGTGTAGATAAAAGTGTGTTTCCAATCTTGTACTTTTATTTGTACATAAAACACAAATAAAAGTGTATCTCATGTATTTGTCTTTTTATTTGACAAACAATGTTAATAAAAATGTTCTTTTATATCTTGTACTTTTATTTAACAAAACAATGGTAAATAAAATGTCTTTTTAACTCTTTTACTTTTATTTAACAAAACAATGACAAATAAAAGTATAATTTTCTTTCTATGCTTTATTTGCATCTAAAAATGCAAATAAGAAATATAACTCTCTTTTTACTTTTCTTTACAATAGAAAATGTAAATAAAATGGTTCACACAATTTTGTTATTTTTCTTTACAATAGAAAATGTAAATAAAAGGATTCACATAATTTTGTTCTTTTTCATTACCATAGAAAATGTAAATAAAAAGATTCTCATTATTTTGTTCTTTTTTTATCACAACTAAAAGACGATAGAAATGAACCATTAACATCGCTATTTATATCGCATAAAAAATGTCGAATAAAATGAATCACTAACATTGTCTATTTCTATCGCACTAAAAATGTCAATAAAAATGAATCACTAACATTGTCTACTTTTATCATACTAAAAATGTCGATAAAAAATGAATCACTAACATTGTCTATTTTTATCGCACTAAAAATGTCGATAAAAATGAATCACTAACATTGTCTATTTCTATCGCACTAAAAATGTCGATAAAAATGACAACATTAACTATTCTATTTTCACCGCGTTCAAAATGACGATAAAATATTCAACATTAACAATTCTACTTTTACCGCATTCAAAATGACGATAAAATATTCAACATTAACAATTCTATTTTTACCGCATTCAAAATGACGATAAAATATTCAATATTAACAATTCTGTTTTTACCGCATATAGAAAATGTAAATAAAAATATTTCTAAATTCTATTCTTTTTATTCATATAAGAGAATGTAAATAAATGCATTTTCAATTTCTATTCTTTTATTTACATAAGAAAATGTAAATAAATATATTTCTAAATTTTTATCATACCGTTATAACTCATATATAAATTACATAGAAAAAATGTCATTTTTATTTTATCGTTCTAATTCACCTCTAAATTACATAGAAAAATGTAATCTTTATTATGCGATGGGAATTCATATTTTAATTACATAGAAAAATGTAATTCCTATCATACGACATAAATTCATATTTAAAATTATATCTAAAAATGTAGTTTTTATCCTACAACGCAAATTCACATTTTAATTACATGGAAAAAATGTAATTTTCATTCTACCGTTATTATTCATCTCTAAATTACATTGAAAAATGTAATTTTAATCATGCAATGTAAATTTACATTTTTGTATCATAGAAAAATGCAATTTTTGTCATACAGTGCAAATTCATATATAAAGCACATATAAAAATGTAACTTTTGTTATGCAAAGAAAATATGTCTTTTTCTATTTTACAATGTAAAAATATTGACCTTTTCTATTTTACAATGAAAATAATAACTTCTTTATTTATTCTTCCATTGCATATAAATGTAATCTTTTCTATTTATTACAATGAATAAAATTACAATAAAAATGTAATCTTAGCTTATGAACTTTTCATGGCGACAAAATGAAAATAAAAATATAATCTTTTTATTTTCGTCTTTACAGTGAAATCTACATCACATTAAAAATATAATCTTTTTATGCAACATCTTCCTATTGAAAACAATCAACACATAAAAATATAATCTTTTACATTGCTTCTTTTATTGAAATCACTATTACCTTAAAAATGAAGTTTTTATGTTACTTCGTTTATCGAAATAATATTACGTTAAAAGTGAGATTTTTAACGTTACAACTTTTATTGAAATCAAGGTGACAAATAAAATATGACTCTTTATTGAAATCACTATCATCAAAAAAAACCTGGCTCTGATACCAACTGTGACAACCCCAAACTTCCACGGGTGAAAGCAGGAGAAATCATTTTTGGAATACAACATAAATACAATAAAACAGAACACAGATACAATATAGCAAAGGAGATTCATAGAGTAATAACATTATAGCAGCGGAAAAATATAATGTCATCAATCACAGAAATTCCACAGTCACAGAACTTAAGCTATTACAACAAGTTTGCAGAAAAGAAATAAGTTTGATGTCTAAAAAGAAAAGAAAAGATGCCAATAGAAACAAAAAGTCTTCAAGCTCCAAGTCATCACCTCTTCTCCCAAGCAGAATCCAAGAGAGAGAAAATAAGCAACTTCAAAGAAAAGCTCCAAGCGAAAAATGAACCTGTCTACTTGGCTGCCCGTGTAGAAGAGAGGGCACCCAAGTTTGCAAAAAGGTGAAACAAACTATGGGTCAGTCGTGGGACTGGTGTGAGAATTCTTAAATAGATTTACTCGTACTAATAAGGCAAATCCAAAGACCACGCCGCTAGCGCGGAACGGGTTGTACCAATGGATTGCCGTGCATAACTACAGTGTCATAATAAATGATTAAATAAGTCGTCAACAACGCAATGTCTTTTGAAAAATGGAACCACCATAAGACTCAGGTCCCATCACACAATGCAACGCACACCAAGAGGATAGAGTTTTACCTTATGGTGGTTAAACATGCTAAATACGCCAAATACGAAACTAATACTATTATTAGTGTATATGTTTTAAAACAATTCAAATTATAAGTATCAATCCTAGGAAGCATAGGTACCATATATTATGCCTCCAATACTAGTAATACAATCAAATCCGTCGGGGTCGTATTGGAAATTTGAGTTTCCATCATGAGTCCAGGCTAGGGAGGACTCCTTACCGATTCGAGACGCTCTAGTTAACGTCTCAGGATTACCCGCAGTTAACCCTTGGATCCTGCAGGGCCGGTCCTCACATACAGCTTAGAGGATTGGCAATTCCTAAGCACACGTTCCCCGGTCCTATATGACCTATCCGAGGCGCCTCATTTCATCATCCTCCAAAAGTAAAATGACTTCTAACTAGAAAGAAACGTGCTACTTTCCCTGCGTTCCCTTCCCCCTTTTTAGACTCTACCGGTTTGTGAGGCTCGTGAAGTCATGTTCTTCATACCACAAGGTTCTGCTTTTCAACAAGAAACCCTGATCATTGCATCTTAGTATGTCACACCGTCACTCCATACCGTACTATTGATCGTCCGTCACTATATAAACGGGTGTTAAGTAGAGAATAAATTCTCTACCACCAATCGTTTATATATTAACTGAATATCAACAACATAATATTTTGTGGGGTACGATGTCAGACAACTATCCATTTATACCCATGCTCTAGGTCTGAACTAGGGTCAAACCCGTGAAATCAACACGTACGTTTGGGCAATTATCCCGACCCTTGAATTGGGAGCAAACCAATTCAGAGTCTTGATCGTTGTCCATTCGAGGGGAGATTTACGGTCTTCATGCGCCGTCTTCATACTTGAATTCTTGAAATCGTACGATCATTTGGAATGGGATTAACCCGGTCTTTCCAAATAATCTCGCATTCATATATTTTGAGAAAAACATATTTCATCTCGTTATTTTATTTTATAACGATTAATTCTTGCCTTAATTATTTTAATATAATTAATTTCCTTATTTAACGACGCTTCAGGTCAAGGGCGACCTTGGCGCTGTTTTCAATCAATTTTGATTTTTACTTTTCCCCTTTACATTTTGAACAATGGACATTTTCTATGGTGTAACCCTTATACGTCATAAATAATGTAAATCTTCTCCTATGTTTCATTTCCCTCTTTTTTTCTATTTTGACAAAATGTCATTTTATGCAATGCAACCTCCTATTTTTTCTATTTTGACAAAATGTCGTTTTATGCGATGCAAGTTTCTACTTTTCTATTTTGACAAAATGTCGTTTTATGCAATGCAAGTTCCTACTTTTCTATTTTGACAAAATGTCGTTTTATGCAATGCAAGTTTCTACTTTTCTATTTTGACAAAATGTCGTTTTATGCAATGCAAGTTTCTACTTTTCTATTTTGACAAAATGTCGTTTTATGCAATGCAACTTTCTACTTTTCTATTTTGACAAAATGTCGTTTTATGCAATGCAACTTTCTACTTTTCTATTTTGACAAAATGTCGTTTTATGCAATGCAACTTTCTATTTTTCTAACATGACGAAATAGTATTTTATGCAATGCATTTCTATTTTTCTAACATGACAAAATAATATATTCATACAATGCATTATCTATTTTTCTAACTTGACAAAAATAATATGCATACAATGTATTTTCTATTTTGACAAAAATAATATGCTATACATACAATGTATTTTCTATTTTTCTAACTTGACAAAAATAATATGCAATACATGTATTTTCTATTTTTCTAACTTGACAAAAATAATATGCATACAATGTATTTTCTATTTGATAATAAGACAAAATGCTACTTTTCACATATGTAGGAATTTGAACTTGAAACCACTTCCATTGGTTTCAGAATGACGTTTCTGCATTGAAAAACAGTAAACACTTATATGTTTCGAGTTTCAGAAAATATTTGTTTAAAAATGTATTTTTAATATTAAATATATTCGCCTTGAAAATAGCCATTTTTCAAACGACCTCCGTTTTCGACGAAACCACTTTTGTTGGATTCCATTGGTATGAACAGTGTGGTTTATGGTCAGACCTGTGTGGTTTATGGTCTATTTTATAAATTAAATCAAAATTGGAATATTAATAAATCTTTTTAGAAAGATTAAAATGTAATTTATTTTATCTTTGATAAAATTAATGAGGACCTTTTTACAAAGATAATAATTTTTATTTAAAAGGATATTCAAAGTTGGAATGTGGCGTATGGTTGATTTTAATTACAAATACGCGAGTTATTCAGAAAGACCGGGTCTAACCCATTCTGAATAATCATCACGACGATCAAGAGTCGAAGATGAAGACGGTGACTGAAGACCGGAGAGCTTCACATCGTTTGGTTGATGGTGACTGATATCTTGAATTGGGACTAATCCCCCAAGGCAAGGTAAAAGTGATGATCTTCCAGACGTACTGGAGATCGACGGATACGTTGTTTCGTTCAGACCCAGAACGGACTTGTAAATGGATAGCATGCCTGACATTGAAATTTATTTCATGTAATTAAATCGGTTTTTATTTAATATATAAATGCATGGTGGCGGAGGATTTATTCTCTTGCTTAACACCCTTTTGTATGTTAAATATTTACCGATCGCATGATATGAGTTGTTGATGTGGTATGCCAAGTTGCACTTGATCAAGGCTTATTGTTGCAAAGCAGAGCCTTGTGGGATGATCAAAGCATAGTCTATTTAGGCATAGCTTTGTGTTACGTGACTTCGCGAGCCTCACAGCCCGGTAGAGTCTAAAACGGGAGAAGGGAACGCAGGGAGTGCGCACGTTTCTTTCTAGCTAGAGTGGTGCCAGGGACCTACCAGCGCTGGCATTTATTCATTGTGGTTGTTGGATTTTCGAGGCCTCGGGTTTATGCGGTCGCTACTGGCCGTAGGATAGGTCCAAAAGGACCGGGAAGCGTGTGTTCAGGAATAACTAATCCAGTCCA
Source organism: Allium sativum (assembly GCA_030737875.1). Classification (NCBI taxonomy): domain Eukaryota; kingdom Viridiplantae; phylum Streptophyta; class Magnoliopsida; order Asparagales; family Amaryllidaceae; genus Allium; species Allium sativum. The sequence goes on from CM060926.1 coordinate 333,129,839, forward strand.
TTGCACCAGTTGGACAGAGTACCAACACGGGGACGGACCGGCCCTGCAGGATCCAAGGGTTGGACAGAGTACCAATCCTGGGGCATTGCTAGAGTGTCTCGAATCGGTAAGGATCTCCTCCCTAGCCTTGACTCAGATGGAAATCCAAATTTCCAATACGACATCACGCGGTTTTGATTGTATACCTATATATGGCGACATAGTGGGATGGGGCACTCATGCCGTCTAGGATTAATACATTTACTTTGATGTACTTCAAATTGGTTGCACACTATTATTATATAATACCGTGTTTATCGTATCAAGCATCTTTTGATCATTATAAGGTAAAACCCTATCCTCCGGTTTGCGTCGCATTGTGTGATGGGACTTGGGTCTTATAATGGTTTCATTTTTCTAAAAAGCATTGCGTTATTTTGACGATTTACCTTAGTCATGCACTGGCAATCCATAGGAGAAAACCCGTTCCGCGAAAGTGGCGTGGTCAACTGTGATGACCCCAAACTTCCGCGTAACGAAAGCAAGGATAATCATTGGAATACAACATAAATATGGCAATACAGGACACAGATAACAGCATAAATATAAGAAACTATATAATAATAACATCAGCATAGCAGCGGAATATGGATGTCATCAAAACACAGAATCCCACAGTCACAGAATCCTACTTATTACAACAAAACCAATAGAAAGGACATGTCTCCAACTCCAAAGTGCATATTTTAAAACAGGAATAAGTTTAAAAGTTTATCGTCTAAGAGGGAATGCAAAATAAAGATAACAAGTCTTCGTGCTCCAAACCGCACCTCAAAAGCAGCACTCCAAGAAAGCAAAGCTAAGTAAACTCCAAGCAACAGCCCCAAGCAAAAAGCAATAGCAACCTGTCAATTGGCTGCCCGTGTGGAAAGAGGGCACCCGAGTTGCAAAGTGAAACAACTTCGAGTCAGTCGTGGGACTGGTATGAAAAATCTATATTAACTAACTACTGAATATGACAAGTCAAAGGATCACGCCACTTTCGTGGAACGGATTTTCTCCAATTGATCATCAGTGCATATATTTAACGTAACAAAGGTAACGCAATGCCCTTTTTTTTATAAAACATGAAATCATTATAAGCCCAAGTCCCATCACACAATGCAACGCACACCAGAGGAAAGGGTTTTACCTTATAATGATCAAGAAATGCTTGATACGATTAAACGATAATTTCATATTATAAGTGTGTAATATGATTTAAACTATTACCTTGGCGCTGTTTTCCATCAATTTGACTTTTTACTTTCCTCAAAATCTAACCGTTGGATTTTAGCGTAGCTTATATCGTCGGAAAGATTTTTACAAGACGGTCCTAACGGTTTCAGTTTTGGGAAAATCCGACGGTCGGATCTTCCGGTATATTCGTTCAAAAGTTCGATTTCAAAACATGAACTACTGCGCTCGATTCGTTATATTTTAATTATATATATATAAAAATATATATAAATAATTCGTTTAACTTATCGTCCTTACATACAGCTTACATTTCTCTAATCTCCCACTTTTCTACTTACATGATAATGTAGTTTAGGATTAGACGATAATTCTTCTTTTATTTCATTATTGCTTATTTTTATATTTTATAATTTACATTTGAAAAATGTAAATTATAACATACCATTCCATTCATCTCTTTATATATTTCTTCATGAACAATTTCATTATGAATAATGAACACTTTCTTATGGAGTAAATTCCCTTTTATTATGCATAAAAGAAAATGAATATGTTCTTACAATGCAAATTCTCTTTTTATTTTACATTATAAATAATGTATAAACTTCCTACGGTCAAGTTCTTTAAATCTTAACGTTATAAAATAGTGTAACTATCATACGGTGAAATTTTCCTTTTATTTAACATTATGAATGATGTTAAATTTACATACACTTCCTTTTCCTTTTTATAACATTGAAAATATATTATTAGAAAATATAGATTTCCCAATATCATTAGAAAATATAGATTTCCCAATATTATTCCTTTATCTTTTACATTAAAAAATAATGTTAATTCTTTTCATACAGTTTCATTTCTTTTGCTTAACATTAAAAATAATGTTAATCCTTGCATATAGTTTCATTTCTCTTATTTAACATAAAATAAATGTTAATTCTTCCTACGGGGTGAATTCTCTTTTTATTTACATTATAAATAATGCTTATTATCTTACAATGCAAATTCTCTTTTAATAAACATTATAAATAATGTATATTTACATGACATGCATTTTCTATATTGTTGACATGACAAAATATTATTTTTCATACAATGCATGTCTTATTTTAACATAACAAAAATATTCTTTTACCTACAATGCATTTATTATTTTCTAACGTAACAAAATAATAGTTTCATACAATGCATTTCTATTTCTCTAACATGACAAAATAATATTTTATGAAATGCATTTCTATTTCTCTAACATGACAAAATAATATTTTATGCAATGCATTTCTATTTTTCTAACATGACGAAATAGTATTTTATGCAATGCATTTCTATTTTTCTAACATGACAAAATAATATATTCATACAATGCATTATCTATTTTTCTAACTTGACAAAAATAATATGCATACAATGTATTTTCTATTTTGACAAAAATAATATGCTATACATACAATGTATTTTCTATTTTTCTAACTTGACAAAAATAATATGCAATACATGTATTTTCTATTTTTCTAACTTGACAAAAATAATATGCATACAATGTATTTTCTATTTGATAACATGACAAATATGCTATTTTTATATAGTGCCATCTTCTATTTTATATAATGGACAAAATATAGTTCATTAACATACCATGCTATTTTTATTTTTAATAATGAACAAAATATAGTTCATTAACATACGATGCTTTCTTCTTTTGATAATGAACAAAATATTATTCATTAACATACGGTGCTTTTCTTATTTTGATAATGAACAAAATATATTCATTCAACATACGGTGCTTGCTTATTGTTACTCATGAACAAAATATTAGTTCATTACATATAGCGACTAATTCTATTTTTATTAACGAACAAAAAATGGTTCGTTTCATATAGCGACAAATTTTATTTTGAATAATGACACAAAATATAATTCTTTACCATAGCGACAAATTCTATTTTGTTAATGACACAAAATATAATTCTTTAACATATAGTGCTTTCTTATTTTATAAATGAACAAAATATAATCATTCACATATAACGACCAATTCTATTTTATAAATACACAAATTTGTTCATTCAACATACGGTGCTTGTATTCTATTATAACACAAATTTGTTCATTCAACATACGGTGCTAATTTTCTATTATAACACAAATTTGTTCATTCAACATACGGTGCTAATTTTCTTATTTTGATATTGACAAAAGTGTCAATTTACATACGGTGTTCATTTTCTTATTTTGATATTGACAAAAGTGTCAATTTACATACGGTGTTCATTTTCTTATTTTGATATTGACAAAAGTGTCAATTTACATACGGTGTTCATTTTCTTATTTTGATATTGACAAAAGTGTCAATTTACATACGGTGTTCATTTTCTTATTTTATTATTGACAAAAGTGTCAATTTACATACGGTGTTCATTTTCTTATTTTATTATTGACAAAAGTGTCAATTTACATACGGTGTTCATTTTCTTATTTTGATATTGACAAAAGTGTCACTTCAACATACATGAACAATTTCTTATTTTAATATTGACAAAAATGTCACTTTAACATACATGAACAATTTCTTATTTTAATATTGACAAAAATGTCACTTTAACATACATGAACAATTTCTTATTTTAATATTGACAAAAATGTCACTTCAACATACATGAACAATTTCTTATTTTAATATTGACAAAAATGTCACTTTACAACATACATGAACCATTTCTTATTTTAATATTGACAAAAATGTCACTTTACAACATACATGAACCATTTCTTATTTTAATATTGACAAAAATGTCACTTTAACATACATGAACAATTTCTTATTTTAATATTGACAAAAATGTCACTTTAACATACATGAACAATTTCTTATTTTAATATTGACAAAAATGTCACTTCAACATGCATGTTTATTTTCTTATTTTAATATTGACAAAAATGTCACTTTACAACATACATGAACCATTTCTTATTTTAATATTGACAAAAATGTCACTTCAACATGCATGTTTATTTTCTTATTTTAATATTGACAAAAATGTCAATTTTATCCTACGATGAACATTTCCAACATTTTCTATTTTTAATATATAATAATGTTAATATAACATACAATGAACAATTTTGATATATTAAATTTTAACATATAAACATGTCACACAACATACATGAACGATTTTAATATATTTAACTTTTACATATCAACATGTCACACAACATACATGAACGATTTTAATATATTTAATTTTATATTGTAACATCTCAACATACAGTGGGTTTTGTCCTAGCATACGCATACAGATTAAGTCATAGCAGATTCACATACAGTTTATATCATAGCAGATTCACATACATATATGATTATGAATGCGAACATCCATAATTAAAACATAATTACTTAAATAAAATAAATAGGATTCTCACCTCAATTAGATTAGAGTTTGTTCCCAATTGCTCTGTATTAAAGTTGTATTCGAAGTCACGGTTCCACCGGATCTGAAATTTTCAGAATCGGTGTTCATATGCATAAGTTATTGATGTTTTAAATCAAACAGACTTTTAACAACTGTTTCTGCCACGCTTAAAAGCGTTACAAAATCTGAAGCATACCTCAATTTCAGAATTTGTTCAAAACTTCAAATCGCGATAACTTTTGATTTACTGAACGGTTTCTGTAAAGACCCGCAAATTCCCACCCTTTGAATCGACCATAAACCACACAGGTCTGACCCAAAAAGTGAAAATCTACGAATACTTTAACTTTGGGCATACAACATATTAAAACAACAACAGAAGACTTTTATAACATATCATCATATAACGTTACATCAGAGTACAGAATATACATATCAGAGTACATTGGAATATAATTACAGCGGAAGATAAATACAAAAATGTAATATACTGCAACGGAAGAACACAGCGGAAGACTTTCTATCTCTGGACACAGCTTTAAGCTTCAACCCAGAATCCTGTTTAATATATCTGCAAAAATAGCTACTCGACTGCCCGTGTGGAAAATATGGGCACCCGAGTTTGCCAGTGGACAAAACTACAGGTCAGTCATGGGACTGGTGTGAGAATTCTACTTAACCTATATAATATAATAAGGCTAATCACAGGACCACGCCACTTTCGCGGAACGGGTTTTCTCCTATGGATTGCCAGTGCATGACTAAAGTAAATCGTCAAAATAACGTAATGCTTTTTAGAAAAATGAAACCATTATAAGACCCAAGTCCCATCACACAATGCAACGCAAACCGGGGGATAGGGTTTTACCTTATAATGATCAAAAGATGCTTGATACGATAAACACGGTATTATATAATAATAGTGTGCAACCAATTTGAAGTACATCAAAGTAAATGTATTAATCCTAGACGGCATGAGTGCCCCATCCCACTATGTCGCCATATATAGGTATACAATCAAAACCGCGTGATGTCGTATTGGAAATTTGGATTTCCATCTGAGTCAAGGCTAGGGAGGAGATCCTTACCGATTCGAGACACTCTAGCAATGCCCCAGGATTGGTACTCTGTCCAACCCTTGGATCCTGCAGGGCCGGTCCGTCCCCGTGTTGGTACTCTGTCCAACTGGTGCAATGGACTGGATTAGTTATTCCTGAACACACGCTTCCCGGTCCTTTTGGACCTATCCTACGGCCAGTAGCGACCGCATAAACCCGAGGCCTCGAAAAAGCAACAACCACAATGAATAAATGCCAGCGCTGGTAGGTCCCTGGCACCACTCTAGCTAGAAAGAAACGTGCGCACTCCCTGCGTTCCCTTCTCCCGTTTTAGACTCTACCGGGCTGTGAGGCTCGCGAAGTCACGTAACACAAAGCTATGCCTAAATAGACTATGCTTTGATCATCCCACAAGGCTCTGCTTTGCAACAATAAGCCTTGATCAAGTGCAACTTGGCATACCACATCAACAACTCATATCATGCGATCAGTAATTATTTAACATACAAAAGGGTGTTAAGCAAGAGAATAAATCCTCCGCCACCATGCATTTATATATTAAATAAAAACCGATTTAATTACATGAAATAAATTTCAATGTCAGGCATGCTATCCATTTACAAGTCCGCTCTGGGTCTGAACGAAACAACGTATCCGTCGATCTCCAGTACGTCTGGAAGATCATCACTTTTACCTTGCCTTGGGGGATCAGTCCCAATTCAAGATATTAGTCACCATCAACCAAACGATGTGAAGCTCTCCGGTCTTCAGTCACCGTCTTCTTCTTCGACTCTTGATCGTCGTGATGATTATTCAGAATGGGTTAGACCCGGTCTTTCTGAATAACTCGCGTATCCTTAATTAAATCAACCATACGCCACATTCCAACTTTGAATATCCTTTTCAATAAAAATTATTATTTATGTTAAAAGGTTCTCATTAATTTTATCAAAGATAAAATAAATTACATTTTTAATCTTTCTAAAAAGATCTATTAATATTCCAATTTTGATTTAATTTATAAAATAGATTTATAAATTTCAAATAGTAATTTCAATGTAAATTGGATTAAAGGATAACGTTATTTAAAACATCGTCCACTACAAATCCAATCGACATATCAATCACCAATCATAAATGTTAAGATCTAATGATCTTAAATAAAAGATTTATCTTAAAGATATTAATTCATTACTATAAAAAAAACATATTTTAAAATAATCAATAAAATATCCTATATATAAAAGATTCTGAATGTAAAATATACTTTATAATACAAAATCTTTTATTTTACAAAATCTTTTTATTATATAAAAATTCTTTATTTAAAAAGAAATTCTGCATTAGAATGCGACTCAACCATGTACCATATAATTTGGGTCATATGGGTTTCATACATTTCATGTATAGAGTAATAACAGAAAATAATTCCCAATCCATCCATTAACAACCAGAGTGACGATTTCAACTGTGTGAGCATTAAAATAAAACAATAACGCTCATCGCAGTCTGTCGATCAATCGATAGACATATAATTAAACATTGGGATTTGTGTCAGTCAAGTATCGTCCCAATACCCGTGTGGGGTTTTCAGCCAACAACAGTTCATACAAATAAATAAATATAGAATTGGTTAATAGGTTTAACCAATTTCCACTGTATATTATGCAAATAAAAGTAATCCTTATATTTGCACATAAATTGTGTTTCCTACCAAGATGAGTGAAAGTGATATACTCATTTTGTTAGCAATTCTATTTCAACAAATACAGTGTAGATAAAAGTGTGTTTCCAATCTTGTACTTTTATTTGTACATAAAACACAAATAAAAGTGTATCTCATGTATTTGTCTTTTTATTTGACAAACAATGTTAATAAAAATGTTCTTTTATATCTTGTACTTTTATTTAACAAAACAATGGTAAATAAAATGTCTTTTTAACTCTTTTACTTTTATTTAACAAAACAATGACAAATAAAAGTATAATTTTCTTTCTATGCTTTATTTGCATCTAAAAATGCAAATAAGAAATATAACTCTCTTTTTACTTTTCTTTACAATAGAAAATGTAAATAAAATGGTTCACACAATTTTGTTATTTTTCTTTACAATAGAAAATGTAAATAAAAGGATTCACATAATTTTGTTCTTTTTCATTACCATAGAAAATGTAAATAAAAAGATTCTCATTATTTTGTTCTTTTTTTATCACAACTAAAAGACGATAGAAATGAACCATTAACATCGCTATTTATATCGCATAAAAAATGTTGAATAAAATGAATCACTAACATTGTCTATTTCTATCGCACTAAAAATGTCAATAAAAATGAATCACTAACGTTGTCTACTTTTATCATACTAAAAATGTCGATAAAAAATGAATCACTAACATTGTCTATTTTTATCGCACTAAAAATGTCGATAAAAATGAATCACTAACATTGTCTATTTATATCGCACTAAAAATGTCGATAAAAATGACAACATTAACTATTCTATTTTCACCGCGTTCAAAATGACGATAAAATATTCAACATTAACAATTCTACTTTTACCGCATTCAAAATGACGATAAAATATTCAACATTAACAATTCTATTTTTACCGCATTCAAAATGACGATAAAATATTCAATATTAACAATTCTGTTTTTACCGCATATAGAAAATGTAAATAAAAATATTTCTAAATTCTATTCTTTTTATTCATATAAGAGAATGTAAATAAATGCATTTTCAATTTCTATTCTTTTATTTACATAAGAAAATGTAAATAAATATATTTCTAAATTTTTATCATACCGTTATAACTCATATATAAATTACATAGAAAAAATGTCATTTTTATTTTATCGTTCTAATTCACCTCTAAATTACATAGAAAAATGTAATCTTTATTATGCGATGGGAATTCATATTTTAATTACATAGAAAAATGTAATTCCTATCATACGACATAAATTCATATTTAAAATTATATCTAAAAATGTAGTTTTTATCCTACAACGCAAATTCACATTTTAATTACATGGAAAAAATGTAATTTTCATTCTACCGTTATTATTCATCTCTAAATTACATTGAAAAATGTAATTTTAATCATGCAATGTAAATTTACATTTTTGTATCATAGAAAAATGCAATTTTTGTCATACAGTGCAAATTCATATATAAAGCACATATAAAAATGTAACTTTTGTTATGCAAAGAAAATATGTCTTTTTCTATTTTACAATGTAAAAATATTGACCTTTTCTATTTTACAATGAAAATAATAACTTCTTTATTTATTCTTCCATTGCATATAAATGTAATCTTTTCTATTTATTACAATGAATAAAATTACAATAAAAATGTAATCTTAGCTTATGAACTTTTCATGGCGACAAAATGAAAATAAAAATATAATCTTTTTATTTTCGTCTTTACAGTGAAATCTACATCACATTAAAAATATAATCTTTTTATGCAACATCTTCCTATTGAAAACAATCAACACATAAAAATATAATCTTTTACATTGCTTCTTTTATTGAAATCACTATTACCTTAAAAATGAAGTTTTTATGTTACTTCGTTTATCGAAATAATATTACGTTAAAAGTGAGATTTTTAACGTTACAACTTTTATTGAAATCAAGGTGACAAATAAAATATGACTCTTTATTGAAATCACTATTTTTTTTTTTTTTTTTTTTTTACATATAATGTAATCTTTTATTTTCATTCTTTTTTTTTTTTTGATGAAACAAATTCATATTAGAATTATATACTTTTTAATCCACTATTCTTAATGTAACAAATTTACAATAAAAATTTATTCTTTTTAATCATTCCTCTTTAATATAAACAAATCCACATTAAAAATATAATATTTTTCATTGTTCAAATTCTATTGTAAATAAACAAATTAAAAATAATATTGTATTTGTCGTTCAAATTTTGCTGTTATACAAACAAATAAAAATAAGGTTTTTATTTGTTGAACAATCTCTGTTGTAATATAAACAAATAAAAATGAGATTTTATTCATTGTCCAATTTGCATTGTAATATCTACAAATAAAAATAAACTTTTTATTTGGCGATCAATTTCTTTTGTTATGCCAACAAATAAAAATATAAGTTTTTATTTGTCGTTCCCATTCTATTGTTCATTACAGAGTAAATAAAATATTTTTTTTTTTATAACATGAAATTATAATAACTTGATTTGCATAAATATGATTTTTATTCTGAATAAAATATGTTTATGATCTAACTTTCTAACTGCAAATGAATTCAACAATATATAAAGTTCCAATGCGAATTTAGCGTATCATGAACAACAAAACATACAACAAGCAACAATCAACAATTCAAACAACACAGAACATTTCAGATCTGAATCAATATGATAATACAATTATTTTTAGCGCGAGAAAATAATTAATAATTGATTAAATAAATAAAATTAGAATTCTCACATAGATTTTTGGCTGAAATTTTACTGTCTCCTTTTCAACTGCGGTCTGCGCCATCGCGAAGCTCTTAATTTTGTGATTCCAACGCAATTTACGGTTCGTCAAACGGACCTCGTATGAAAGAGTTATGAATTTTTAAAGATCGGTTAATTAAATAATTAAATAATAAAATAATAAAAAAAAATAGGAGACGCAACGCAACCTTCTTCTTCCCATCGTGTTTCACGGCCGAACCCATCTCCCTCTCTCCAATTTCTGGCCGCACCCCTCTAGAAGCCACCATTCGTCGATCAACCATCTCCATTCGAACCGCCTTGCCACGAGCCACCACCACCCAGAAGCATGTCGAACTCGGCCTCCAATCTCACCCCAAAAGCACCCAAAAACGCAGCCACTTCAGGCTGAAAATCCGCAAAATCCGCGACCCTAATGATGATCATAGCCGTATAGATTGAAAGGTCTCTGAATTCTCTTCGATTTGGTAGGTCATACATAAATTTTCGTTGAACGGGTTGGGAGATATTAACGTTTGAAGTTCGGTGATTTCTGGCCTTCGAAATTAAGGGTGGCGGCTGACCATGAATGGGATTAGGGTTTCGGCCAGAAATTTAATAATATTTTAATAATATAAATTTCGAAATTCGTGAAATAAAGTGGATTTTCGGACTTTCTCGGATTTGGGCCTACTTACTGTCGATCTTAACGTTTTGAGGCCTTCTGAACGCGATGGGCTATGTCCCAAGGTCCAGTTCTGATGTCTACACATTTTTTTTTCGGTTTTAATTTAAAATTCAATATTAAATTAATTATTTAATTTCTACTGCACATTTAAATATGCCGGGGCCACATACGACCTCAGAAAATTCTAAAAAAAATATTTTTAGCTTTCTTATGATGATACGAATCCAACAAAATTATTTTCGTCGAATTCTGAGACTGTTTGAAAAATGGCTATTTTTAAGGCGTTCAAATTTAACTGAAATAGTCAAAACATATTTTATTTTGCCACGCTTACATATTAATTCGAAAAATTCTGAAAATTGAAACCTAGCAATAATTTGACCTTCCGGTTCCAACAAAAGTGGTTTCGTCGAAAACTGAGGTCGTTTGAAAAATGACTATTTTTAAGGCTAATATATTTAATATTTAAAAATACCAAAAATAGTGGAATTTTTCCGAAACTCAAAAATATAAGTTCTTATAGTCATTTTTATATGTAAACAACATTCTAAAACCAATGGAGATGGTTTCGGGTCCTAATTCCTTATTCTGCAAAATTTAGCATTTTGGCCCTTATAAATTTCATAGCGACCTTTCTAAAAATTGAATTGGTCATAACTTTTGATTTCCGTTATGAAATTTCGATTTTTCGGATTCGTTGGAAAGGTATTTTTAAATAGATTCTAATATTTTTGGTTTCACTAAAATCCGTTAAATTTTGCATCCTGTACAGTCAGTCAAAGTTCAAGTTTGACTTTTCAAACTACCGCGTTATTTCTAATTCTTTTTATAATAAAAATTAAATCATTCATTCTAACTTCGATTTAAATCAAATTTGTGATCATTATTATTTAAATAAATTATTTTATATTGTCAAAATTCATTAAAATTTTCTAAAATAAAATTTTAAATTGGTTCTGATTTTGCGGGTTGTTACAATCGCCCCCACTTAAAAACTTTTCGTCCTCGAAAAGGAACGTAGCTAAAAATTGTAAAATTAACTATCTTAATTTTAAATTTTAATGGTAGATTATCTTTTCAAAATATATATAACTTTATATATATAGAAATCATATTTCAAAGAATAGATTATAAATATCAAAAATACGCTAATTATAAATTCGTAACTCTGAACTCGTTCTAAGGCATTACTAACCCCATCTCTAACGAGTTTACTCATTCTAGGATACTACTGATCCTATCTCTAATGAGTATTCTTATTGGACATTACTAATCCAATCTCTGATGAGTCTTTTGTTCAGTTCTAACAAGTTGTACCCCAAAGATTTGAGCTAACCAGAGCTCTGATACCAACTGTAAAGACCCGCAAATTCCCACCCTTTGAATCGACCATAAACCACACAGGTCTGACCCAAAAAGTGAAAATCTACGAATACTTTAACTTTGGGCATACAACATATTAAAACAACAACAGAAGACTTTTATAACATATCATCATATAACGTTACATCAGAGTACAGAATATACATATCAGAGTACATTGGAATATAATTACAGCGGAAGATAAATACAAAAATGTAATATACTACAATGGAAGAACACAGCGGAAGACTTTCTATCTCTGGACACAGCTTTAAGTTTCAACCCAGAATCCTGTTTAATATATCTGCAAAAATAGCTACTCGACTGCCCGTGTGGAAAATATGGGCACCCGAGTTTGCCAGTGGACAAAACTACAGGTCAGTCATGGGACTGGTGTGAGAATTCTACTTAACCTATATAATATAATAAGGCTAATCACAGGACCACGCCACTTTCGCGGAACGGGTTTTCTCCTATGGATTGCCAGTGCATGACTAAAGTAAATCGTCAAAATAACGTAATGCTTTTTAGAAAAATGAAACCATTATAAGACCCAAGTCCCATCACACAATGCAACGCAAACCGGGGGATAGGGTTTTACCTTATAATGATCAAAAGATGCTTGATACGATAAACACGGTATTATATAATAATAGTGTGCAACCAATTTGAAGTACATCAAAGTAAATGTATTAATCCTAGACGGCATGAGTGCCCCATCCCACTATGTCGCCATATATAGGTATACAATCAAAACCGCGTGATGTCGTATTGGAAATTTGGATTTCCATATGAGTCAAGGCTAGGGAGGAGATCCTTACCGATTCGAGACACTCTAGCAATGCCCCAGGATTGGTACTCTGTCCAACCCTTGGATCCTGCAGGGCCGGTCCGTCCCCGTGTTGGTACTCTGTCCAACTGGTGCAATGGACTGGATTAGTTATTCCTGAACACACGCTTCCCGGTCCTTTTGGACCTATCCTACGGCCAGTAGCGACCGCATAAACCCGAGGCCTCGAAAAAGCAACAACCACAATGAATAAATGCCAGCGCTGGTAGGTCCCTGGCACCACTCTAGCTAGAAAGAAACGTGCGCACTCCCTGCGTTCCCTTCTCCCGTTTTAGACTCTACCGGGCTGTGAGGCTCGCGAAGTCACGTAACACAAAGCTATGCCTAAATAGACTATGCTTTGATCATCCCACAAGGCTCTGCTTTGCAACAATAAGCCTTGATCAAGTGCAACTTGGCATACCACATCAACAACTCATATCATGCGATCAGTAATTATTTAACATACAAAAGGGTGTTAAGCAAGAGAATAAATCCTCCGCCACCATGCATTTATATATTAAATAAAAACCGATTTAATTACATGAAATAAATTTCAATGTCAGGCATGCTATCCATTTACAAGTCCGCTCTGGGTCTGAACGAAACAACGTATCCGTCGATCTCCAGTACGTCTGGAAGATCATCACTTTTACCTTGCCTTGGGGGATCAGTCCCAATTCAAGATATTAGTCACCATCAACCAAACGATGTGAAGCTCTCCGGTCTTCAGTCACCGTCTTCTTCTTCGACTCTTGATCGTCGTGATGATTATTCAGAATGGGTTAGACCCGGTCTTTCTGAATAACTCGCGTATCCTTAATTAATTCAACCATACGCCACATTCCAACTTTGAATATCCTTTTCAATAAAAATTATTATTTATGTTAAAAGGTTCTCATTAATTTTATCAAAGATAAAATAAATTACATTTTTAATCTTTCTAAAAAGATCTATTAATATTCCAATTTTGATTTAATTTATAAAATAGATTTATAAATTTCAAATAGTAATTTCAATGTAAATTGGATTAAAGGATAACATTATTTAAAACATCGTCCACTACAAATCCAATCGACATATCAATCACCAATCATAAATGTTAAGATCTAATGATCTTAAATAAAAGATTTATCTTAAAGATATTAATTCATTACTATAAAAAAAAACATATTTTAAAATAATCAATAAAATATCCTATATATAAAAGATTCTGAATGTAAAATATACTTTATAATACAAAATCTTTTATTTTACAAAATCTTTTTATTATATAAAAATTCTTTATTTAAAAAGAAATTCTGCATTAGAATGCGACTCAACCATGTACCATATAATTTGGGTCATATGGGTTTCATACATTTCATGTATAGAGTAATAACAGAAAATAATTCCCAATCCATCCATTAACAACCAGAGTGACGATTTCAACTGTGTGAGCATTAAAATAAAACAATAACGCTCATCGCAGTCTGTCGATCAATCGATAGACATATAATTAAACATTGGGATTTGTGTCAGTCAAGTATCGTCCCAATACCCGTGTGGGGTTTTCAGCCAACAACAGTTCATACAAATAAATAAATATAGAATTGGTTAATAGGTTTAACCAATTTCCACTGTATATTATGCAAATAAAAGTAATCCTTATATTTGCACATAAATTGTGTTTCCTACCAAGATGAGTGAAAGTGATATACTCATTTTGTTAGCAATTCTATTTCAACAAATACAGTGTAGATAAAAGTGTGTTTCCAATCTTGTACTTTTATTTGTACATAAAACACAAATAAAAGTGTATCTCATGTATTTGTCTTTTTATTTGACAAACAATGTTAATAAAAATGTTCTTTTATATCTTGTACTTTTATTTAACAAAACAATTGTAAATAAAATGTCTTTTTAACTCTTTTACTTTTATTTAACAAAACAATGACAAATAAAAGTATAATTTTCTTTCTATGCTTTATTTGCATCTAAAAATGCAAATAAGAAATATAACTCTCTTTTTACTTTTCTTTACAATAGAAAATGTAAATAAAATGGTTCACACAATTTTGTTATTTTTCTTTACAATAGAAAATGTAAATAAAAGGATTCACATAATTTTGTTCTTTTTCATTACCATAGAAAATGTAAATAAAAAGATTCTCATTATTTTGTTCTTTTTTTATCACAACTAAAAGACGATAGAAATGAACCATTAACATCGCTATTTATATCGCATAAAAAAATGTCGAATAAAATGAATCACTAACATTGTTTATTTCTATCGCACTAAAAATGTCAATAAAAATGAATCACTAACATTGTCTACTTTTATCATACTAAAAATGTCGATAAAAAATGAATCACTAACATTGTCTATTTTTATCGCACTAAAAATGTCGATAAAAATGAATCACTAACATTGTCTATTTCTATCGCACTAAAAATGTCGATAAAAATGACAACATTAACTATTCTATTTTCACCGCGTTCAAAATGACGATAAAATATTCAACATTAACAATTCTACTTTTACCGCATTCAAAATGACGATAAAATATTCAACATTAACAATTCTATTTTTACCGCATTCAAAATGACGATAAAATATTCAATATTAACAATTCTGTTTTTACCGCATATAGAAAATGTAAATAAAAATATTTCTAAATTCTATTCTTTTTATTCATATAAGAGAATGTAAATAAATGCATTTTCAATTTCTATTCTTTTATTTACATAAGAAAATGTAAATAAATATATTTCTAAATTTTTATCATACCGTTATAACTCATATATAAATTACATAGAAAAAATGTCATTTTTATTTTATCGTTCTAATTCACCTCTAAATTACATAGAAAAATGTAATCTTTATTATGCGATGGGAATTCATATTTTAATTACATAGAAAAATGTAATTCCTATCATACGACATAAATTCATATTTAAAATTATATCTAAAAATGTAGTTTTTATCCTACAACGCAAATTCACATTTTAATTACATGGAAAAAATGTAATTTTCATTCTACCGTTATTATTCATCTCTAAATTACATTGAAAAATGTAATTTTAATCATGCAATGTAAATTTACATTTTTGTATCATAGAAAAATGCAATTTTTGTCATACAGTGCAAATTCATATATAAAGCACATATAAAAATGTAACTTTTGTTATGCAAAGAAAATATGTCTTTTTCTATTTTACAATGTAAAAATATTGACCTTTTCTATTTTACAATGAAAATAATAACTTCTTTATTTATTCTTCCATTGCATATAAATGTAATCTTTTCTATTTATTACAATGAATAAAATTACAATAAAAATGTAATCTTAGCTTATGAACTTTTCATGGCGACAAAATGAAAATAAAAATATAATCTTTTTATTTTCGTCTTTACAGTGAAATCTACATCACATTAAAAATATAATCTTTTTATGCAACATCTTCCTATTGAAAACAATCAACACATAAAAATATAATCTTTTACATTGCTTCTTTTATTGAAATCACTATTACCTTAAAAATGAAGTTTTTATGTTACTTCGTTTATCGAAATAATATTACGTTAAAAGTGAGATTTTTAACGTTACAACTTTTATTGAAATCAAGGTGACAAATAAAATATGACTCTTTATTGAAATCACTATTTTTTTTTTTTTTTTACATAAAATGTAATCTTTTATTTTCATTCTTTTTTTTTTTTGATGAAACAAATTCATATTAGAATTATATACTTTTTAATCCACTATTCTTAATGTAACAAATTTACAATAAAAATTTATTCTTTTTAATCATTCCTCTTTAATATAAACAAATCCACATTAAAAATATAATATTTTTCATTGTTCAAATTCTATTGTAAATAAACAAATTAAAAATAATATTGTATTTGTCGTTCAAATTCTGCTGTTATACAAACAAATAAAAATAAGGTTTTTATTTGTTGAACAATCTCTGTTGTAATATAAACAAATAAAAATGAGATTTTATTCGTTGTCCAATTTGCATTGTAATATCAACAAATAAAAATAAACTTTTTATTTGGCGATTCATAAACCACACAAGCTCTGATACCAACTGTAAAGACCCGCAAATTCCCGCCCTTTGAATCGACCATAAACCACACAGGTCTGACCCAAAAAGTGAAAATCTACGAATACTTTAACTTTGGGCATACAACATATTAAAACAACAACAGAAGACTTTTATAACATATCATCATATAATGTTACATCAGAGTACAGAATATACATATCAGAGTACATTGGAATATAATTACAGCGGAAGATAAATACAAAAAATGTAATATCCTGCAACGGAAGAACACAGCGGAAGACTTTCTATCTCTGGACACAGCTTTAAGCTTCAACCCAGAATCCTGTTTAATATATCTGCAAAGAAATAGCTACTCGACTGCCCGTGTGGAAAATATGGGCACCCGAGTTTGCCAGTGGACAAAACTACAGGTCAGTCATGGGACTGGTGTGAGAATTCTACTTAACCTATATAATATAATAAGGCTAATCACAGGACCACGCCACTTTCGCGGAACGAGTTTTCTCCTATGGATTGCCAGTGCATGACTAAGGTAAATCGTCAAAATAACGCAATGCTTTTTAGAAAAATGAAACCATTATAAGACCCAAGTCCCATCACACAATGCAACGCAAACCGGAGGATAGGGTTTTACCTTATAATGATCAAAAGATGCTTGATACGATAAACACGGTATTATATAATAATAGTGTGCAACCAATTTGAAGTACATCAAAGTAAATGTATTAATCCTAGACGGCATGAGTGCCCCATCCCACTATGTCGCCATATATAGGTATACAATCAAAACCGCGTGATGTCGTATTGGAAATTTGGATTTCCATCTGAGTCAAGGCTAGGGAGGAGATCCTTACCGATTCGAGACACTCTAGCAATGCCCCAGGATTGGTACTCTGTCCAACCCTTGGATCCTGCAGGGCCGGTCCGTCCCCGTGTTGGTACTCTGTCCAACTGGTGCAATGGACTGGATTAGTTATTCCTGAACACACGCTTCCCGGTCCTTTTGGACCTATCCTACGGCCAGTAGCGACCGCATAAACCCGAGGCCTCGAAAATCCAACAACCACAATGAATAAATGCCAGCGCTGGTAGGTCCCTGGCACCACTCTAGCTAGAAAGAAACGTGCGCACTCCCTGCGTTCCCTTCTCCCGTTTTAGACTCTACCGGGCTGTGAGGCTCGCGAAGTCACGTAACACAAAGCTATGCCTAAATAGACTATGCTTTGATCATCCCACAAGGCTCTGCTTTGCAACAATAAGCCTTGATCAAGTGCAACTTGGCATACCACATCAACAACTCATATCATGCGATCGGTAAATATTTAACATACAAAAGGGTGTTAAGCAAGAGAATAAATCCTCCGCCACCATGCTTTAAGCTTCAACCCAGAATCCTGTTTAATATATCTGCAAAGAAATAGCTACTCGACTGCCCGTGTGGAAAATATGGGCACCCGAGTTTGCCAGTGGACAAAACTATAGGTCAGTCATGGGACTGGTGTGAGAATTCTACTTAACCTATATAATATAATAAGTGTTTACATGAACAGTGTTGGTACTCTGTCCAACTGGTGCAATGGACTGGATTAGTTATTCCTGAACACACGTTTCCCGATCCTAACGGATCTCTGATTGGCCACAATACGACCAATATACCTGAGGTACCTCAAATCCAACAACCACATAAGTAAAATGTCAGCCAGTTTAAGCACCGACACCACTTCTAGCTAGAAAGAAACGTGCGCACTCCCTGCGTTCCCTTACTCCGTTTTAGACTCAACCGGGGTGTGAGGCTCGCGAAGTAACGTATTACACAAAGCTATGTCCATACCAGACTATGCTTTGATCATCATACAAGGCTCTGCTTTGCAACAATAAGCTTTGTTCAATTGCAACTTGGCGTGCCACATCAACAACTCATATCATGCGATCGGTAATTATTTAACATACAAAAGGGTGTTAAGCAAGAGAATAAATCCTCCGCCACCATGCATTTATATATTAAATAAAAACCGATTTAATTACATGAAATAAATTTCAATGTCAGGCATGCTATCCATTTATAAGTCCGTTCTGGGTCTGAACGAAACATCGTGTCCGTCGATCTCCAAATGCGTTTGGACGATCATTACCAAATACCTTGCCTTGGAAGGCCAATCCCAATTCAAGATACTAGTCATCATCATCCCAACGATGTGAAAATCTTCGGTCTTCAATCATCGTCTTCGTCTTCGACTCTTGATCGTCGTGTTGATTATTCAGAATGGGTTAAACCCGGTCTTTCTAAATAACTTGCGTAATTTGGGATTAAAAACAAATATTGGAAAATCACACATTTCGTCACATCTCAACTCAGAATATTCTTTTAATAAGATATTCGTTTTAGAAGATTCTCATTAATTTTATCAAAGATAAATATTTAAAATAAAATCTATAAATCAATTTCTAAAAATATGGAATTCCACAGAAATCCAATCAATACATAATCGATATAGATTTCTGTATCAGACTAATAGTATAAATGGAATAACGGCAAAGCCTCTTAAACTCCATATATAATATCGGTCTTCTTTTACAGAAGCCCATCTCAATTATTACCAATAGAATTTCCACTTAATTCCTATTTAATATATTAGTTGAAAAACTTGATTTATAGAAAATGTCTTTTTAATTCTATAAAATAGATTTATAAGTTCCAAATAATGATTTCAATGCAAATTGGATTAAAGGATAGATGTCGTTTAAAACATCGTCCACGGTAAACCCACTTCACATCTCAATTTATTACATATCACAAAATATAATTGCAAACGCTAGTAATCTCTTTAAAAACATATTTTAAAATAATCATAAAAATATTCTTTATATAAAAGATTCTAAATGAGAAGTATTCTTTATTTTACAAATCTTTATCTTCTACAAATATTCTTTGTTTTAACATATACTTAATTAAAATTCTATATTTTTTTAAAATATATATACTTTATATAAAAAGGATTTCTAATGTAAAAATAGTCTTATTTAAAAGAACACTTGAATCGAAATGCGACTCAGAACATTTACCATATAATTTGGATTATATGGATTTCACACACATCATATATATATGACAATAACAGTACAATCATCAAGTCATCCATTACATCCAAAGTGTAATTTTCCACTGTGTAAGCGTTAAAATTAAATAATAACGCTCATCACAGCCCGTCGATCTAACGATCAACATACAACTAATATTGGGATTAGTGTATGTAAATTTTCATCCCAACACCCGTGTGGGGTTTTCAACCAATCAAGCAAATGATAAACTAATTTGTGCACTTGGGCGATGTGTGAAAATTATCGTCCCAATCACATACACAAGTCGGGTAACTTGTCTATGGAAGTGTATTATACAATATATAACACGACGATAAAAATGTCTCTTTTAATTGTATTCCTTTTATTGCCTATAAACGGTCAATAAAAATGTGATCTTTATTTCTATACTTTTTATTGTAATTTACATTTTTACTTAACAAAATGTTCTTTCTATTCTAACTTACATTTTGAATGTAATTTTCCTTTTTTATTGTTTATTTACATCAAATGTAAATGTTCCCTTTTTCATTGTTTATTATTAACAACAAAAATCTCGTCTTCTATATTTATTCTTTTCAATGAAAGCAATTTTACATAAAATTGTAATTCTTTAATTTTATTCTTTTTATTGTCTCTAGAAAGACAATAAAATGTAACACAAAAATATATTCTTTTTATTGCATCTAAAATGATGATAAAAATGTAACATTATCGTTGCTATTTTTATCGCATCAAAAATGCCGATAAAAATGAATTACTAACATTGTCTATTTTTATCGCACCAAAAATGTCGATAAAATGAATCACTAACATTGTCTATTTTTATCGCACCAAAAATGTCGATAAAAATGAATCACTAACAATTCTATTTTCACCGCATTCAAAATGACGATAAAATATTCAACATTAACAATTCTATTTTTTTACCGCATTCAAAATGACGATAAAATATTCAACATTAACAATTCTATTTTTACCGCATTCAAAATGACGATAAAATATTATCATACGAAATGAAAGCAAAATGTTCTTTTTTTATTTTTATTACTAAAAGGAAAAACAACAAAGATGCTTCTTTTAATGCTAAAAAGAAACATGACATAAAAATGTTCTTTTAATGTTAAAAAGAAGAAGCGACAAAATGACCTTTTTTTATGTTAAAAAGGAAAGAGTGACAAAATATGTTTTTTTTTCTAAAAGAAAAAGCGACAAAAATTATCTTTTGCAATATCTTAACAAAAGTGTTATCTTATTATCAATGCGAATTTTCAATTTCTTACTACATATAAAAATGTAAACTTTATTTTACAATTATATATCCCATTATAAATTACATATAAAAATGTAATTTTATATTTTATTGCAAATCCCCTTTCTAATTACATATAAAAAAATGTACTTTTTATTTTACATTGTAAATTGCATATAAAAAGTAGATTCTATCCTTATGTTGTATTTGCATTATAAAATGCAAATGAAAAGGTAAGTTTTATTTTCAATGTTATATTCGTATTATAAAGTGCAAATAAAAATGTAAATTTTATTTTCAAGTTCTATTTTCATTATAGTATGCAAATAATAAAAATAGCTTTATCATCAAGTTATATTCATATCATGAAATGTTAACAAAAATGTAAGTTTTGTTTTCAAGTCTCATTTGCATTATAATATGCAAATAATAAGATAAGTTTTAGTTTTCAGGTCATATTTACATTATAAAATATAAATAAAAAGGTAAGTTTTATTCTCAAGTGATATTTACATTATGAAATGTAAATAAATAAAATAAAGATAAAAAGTATGTTTCAAGTTCATTTGTGTCTTGAAAACACAAATAAAAATATAAATTTTAATGTAGATCTTTATTTCAATACTTTGTTCGCGTCAAGGGATGCAAACAAAATATAATTCTCTTTTTATTTAAACATTTTGTTTGCATTGAGAAATGCAAGAAGAATATAATTCTTTTTATTTTAAATGTAAATCTATATTTTGTCATTTTGTTCGCATCAAGGGATGCAAACAAAATACAATCTTTTTGTTCCTTCGTACATTTCTGTTTGAGAAATGCAAACAAAACACAATCCTCTTTTATCAACATTGAATCGATATTTCACATCAATTCAAATAAAAGGAAAATTTCTTTTTTTTTCTTTTCATTTTTTCCAATGACAAAAGTATGGATTTTTGTTTCTTCTTTATTCAATGACAAAAATATAAATTTTTGTTTCATTTTTATTCAATGACAAAAATATGAGTTCTTGTTTCATTTTTATTCAATGACACAAAAATATGAATTTTTGTCTGTTAACTTTTAATGCAACAAAATTAAGAGTTTTTGTTTTCTTTTTATGCAACCAAAAATGAGAACTTTGTTAGTTAACCTTTAAGGCAAACAAAAAGAAATATGTTTTATTCGTTGTTCATAGTCTATTGTAAACAAACAAATAAAAGTAATATTCTATTTGTCGTTCAATTTCCATTGTAACATCAACAAATAAAAATAAAGTTTTATTTGTCGTTCCATTTCTTTGTTCATTTCAGAAGAATGAAAATGACATTAAAATAAAATAAATTAGAACGTCTAGATTTAGATTTAATTTTCCAACTGCAATTTAGACTCAATAACATATACAATGTAAAGACGGATTTAAGCATAACATGAACAATAAGCACACCACAAGCAACAATCGATAATTCATACACCCAAAAACATTTCATCAACATCATACAATTATTTTCATGTGGGAAAATAAATTAATAATTAAATAAATAATAGAATTTGAACTCTCACCTCAAATTTTGGCTGAAAATCAACTATCTCAGAATCAGGTGTGGTCTACGCCATCGCGAAGAGCTCGGAAAGACGAGTCCAGCGCAATTTACGGTTTGTCAAACGGACCTCGTATGAGAGAGTTATGAATTTTTAAACATCGGATAATTTAAATATTTAAATATTTAAATAATAATAAAATAATAGTTCGGACCTTCTTCTTCACGTCGTCATCTACATGCCGCAACCCATGAAGCCGCCGTTGCTTCTTCCGTGCGCACCCCCCTATGGCGCTCCGTTCGCCGATCCAACACCACCACCGCGACCGCCATGCCGAGAGCAACCTACACCACCAACCCCTTGAAGCTCGGCCTCCCCAATCACCTCAAAATCCACCAAAACCGCAGTGACTTTGGCCTCGAAATTCGTGAAATCCGTGAACCTAATGATGATCATAGCCGTATAGATTGAAAGGTCTCTGAATTCTCTTCGATTTGGTACGTCATACATAAATTTTCGACGAACGGATTGGGAGATATTAGCGTTTGAAGTTAGAGCAATTCTGGCCATCGATTTTCTGGGCGGCGGCCGCCATGAACAGTGTTAGGGTTACGGTTTTCGGATTTTTATATTATTTTAATATTAAATTCCGAATTTCGTGAAATAAAGTGGATTTTTGAACTTTCTCGGATTTGGGCCTGCTTACTGTCGATCTTAACGTTTTGAGGCCTTCTGAACGCGATGGGCTATGTCCCAATGTCCAATTCTGATGTCTACACGTTTTATTTTCGGTTTTAATTGAAATTACAATATTAAATTAATTATTTAATTCCTACCATACATTTAAATGTGCCGGGGTCACATACGACCTCAGAAAATTCTAAAAAAAATATTTTTAGCTTTCTTATGATGATACGAATCCAACAAAATTATTTTCGTCGAATTCTGAGACTGTTTGAAAAATGGCTATTTTTAAGGCGTTCAAATTTAACTGTAAATAGTCAAAACACATTTTATTTCGCCACGCTCACATATTAATTCGAAAAATTCTGAAAATTGAAACCTAGCAATAATTTGACATTCCGGTTCCAACAAAAGTGGTTTCGTCGAAAACGGAGGTCGTTTGAAAAATGACTATTTTTAAGGCCAATATATTTAATATTAAAAAAATACATTTTTAAACAAATAATTTTCGAAACTCAAAATATATAAGTGTTTACTGTTTTTCAATGCAGAAACGTCATTTCGAACTCAATGGAAGTGGTTTCGAGTTCAAATTCCTATATATGTGAAAAGTAGTCTTTCGGGCCCTATATATTCTACAGCGACCTTTCCAAAAATTGAATTGGCCATAACTTTTGATTTCCGCTATGAAATTTCAATTTTTCAGATTCGTTAGAAAGATATATTTAAATAGATTCTAATATTTTAGGTTTCACTAAAATCCGTTAAATTTTGCATCCTGTACGGTCAGTCAAAGTTCAAGTTTGACTTTTCAAACTACCGCGTTATTTCTAACTCTTTTGTTAATTAAAATTAAATCATTCATTCTAACTTCGATTTAAATCAAATTTGTGATCATTATTATTTAAATAAATTATTTTATATTGTCAAAACTCATTAAAATTTTCTAAAATAAAATTTTAAATTGGTCCTGATTTTTGCGGGTTGTTACAATCGCCCCCACTTAAAAACTTTTCGTCCTCGAAAAGGAACGTAGCTAAAAATTGTAAAATTAACAATCTCAATTTTAATTTTAATGGTTAATTATCCTTTCAAAATATATATAACTTTATATTTATAAAAATCATATTTCAAAGAATAGATTATATATATCGAAAATACGTCAATTATGAATTCGTAACTCTTAACTCGTTCTAGGGCATTACTAACCCCATCTCTAACGAGTTTACTCATTCTAGGATACTGCTGATCCTATCTCTAATGAGTATTCTTATTGGATATTACTAATCCAATCTCTGATGAGTCTTTTGTTCAGTTCTAACGAGTTGTACCCCAAAGGTTTGAGCTAACCAGAGCTCTGATACCAACTGTAAAGACCCGCAAATTCCCACCCTTTGAATCGACCATAAACCACACAGGTCTGACCCAAAAAGTGAAAATCTACGAATACTTTAACTTTGGGCATACAACATATTAAAACAACAACAGAAGACTTTTATAACATATCATCATATAAGGTTACATCAGAGTACAGAATATACATATCAGAGTACATTGGAATATAATTACAGCGGAAGATAAATACAAAAATGTAATATACTGCAACAGAAGAACACAGCGGAAGACTTTCTATCTCTGGACACAGCTTTAAGCTTCAACCCAGAATCCTGTTTAATATATCTGCAAAAATAGCTACTCGACTGCCCGTGTGGAAAATATGGGCACCCGAGTTTGCCAGTGGACAAAACTACAGGTCAGTCATGGGACTGGTGTGAGGATTCTACTTAACCTATAAAATATAATAAGGCTAATCACAGGACCACGCCACTTTCGCGGAACGGGTTTTCTCCTATAGATTGCCAGTGCATGACTAAAGTAAATCGTCAAAATAGCGCAATGCTTTTTAGAAAAATGAAACCATTATAAGACCCAAGTCCCATCACACAATGCAACGCAAACCGGAGGATAGGGTTTTACCTTATAATGATCAAAAGATGCTTGATACGATAAACACGGTATTATATAATAATAGTGTGCAACCAGATTGAAGGACATCAAAGTAAATGTATTAATCCTAGATGGCATGAGTGCCCCATCCCACTATGTCGCCATATATAGGTATACAATCAAAACCGCGTGATGTCGTATTGGAAATTTGGGTTTCCATCTGAGTCAAGGCTAGGAGCGAATTCCTTACCGATTCGAGACACTCTAGCAATGCCCCAGGATTGGTACTCTGTCCAACCCTTGGATCCTGCAGGGCCGGTCCGTCCCCGTGTTGGTACTCTGTCCAACTGGTGCAATGGACTGGATTAGTTATTCCTGAACACACGTTTCCCGATCCTAACGGATCTCTGATTGGCCATAATACGACCAATATACCTGAGGTACCTCAAATCCAACAACCACATGAGTAAAATGTCAGCCAGTTTAAGCACCGACACCACTTCTAGCTAGAAAGAAACGTGCGCACTCCCTGCGTTCCCTTGCTCCGTTTTAGACTCAACCGGGGTGTGGGGCTCACGAAGTAACGTATCACACAAAGCTATGTCCATACCAGACTATGCTTTGATCATCATACAAAGCTCTGCTTTGCAACAATAAGCTTTGTTCAATTGCAACTTGGCGTGCCACATCAACAACTCATATCATGCGATCGGTAATTATTTAACATACAAAAGGGTGTTAAGCAAGAGAATAAATCCTCCGCCACCATGCATTTATATATTAAATAAAAACCGATTTAATTACATGAAATAAATTTCAATGTCAGGCATGCTATCCATTTACAAGTCCGTTCTGGGTCTGAACGAAACAACGTATCCGTCGATCTCCAGTACGTCTGGAAGATCATCACTTTTACCTTGCCTTGGGGGATCAGTCCCAATTCAAGATATTAGTCACCATCAACCAAACGATGTGAAGCTCTCAGGTCTTCAGTCACCGTCTTCATCTTCGACTCTTGATCGTCGTGATGATTATTCAGAATGGGTTAGACCCGGTCTTTCTGAATAACTCGCGTATTTGTAATTAAAATCAACCATACGCCACATTCCAACTTTGAATATCCTTTTAAATAAAAATTATTATTTATGTTAAAAGGTTCTCATTAATTTTATCAAAGATAAAATAAATTACATTTTAATCCTTCTAAAAGATTTATTAATATTCCAATTTTGATTTTCAATTTATAAAATAGATTTATAAATTTCAAATAGTAATTTCAATGTAAATTGGATTAAAGGATAAATGTTATTTAAAACATCGTCCACTACAAATCCTATCTACATATCAATCACCAACATAATTGTTAAATCTGATAATCTTAAATAAAAGATTTATCTTAAAGATATTAATTCATTACTATAAAAAAAACACATTTTAAAATAATCAATAAAATATTCTATATAAAAAAAATTCTGAATGTAAAATATTCTTTATAATACAAAACCTTTTATTTTACAAAAATCCTTTTATTATATAAAAATTCTTTATTTAAAAAGAAATTCTGCATTGGAATGCGACTCAACCATATACCATATAATTTGGGTCATATGGGTTTCATACATTTCATGTATAGGGTAATAACAGGAAATAATCCTCAATCCATCCATTAACAACCAGAGTGACGATTTCAACTGTGTGAGCGTTAAAATGAAATAATAACGCTCATCTCAGTCTGTCGATCAATCGATAGACATATAATTAAACATTGGGATTTGTGTCATTCAAGTATCGTCCCAATACCCGTGTGGGGTTTTCAGCCAACAACAGTTCATACAAATAAATAAATATAGAATTGGTTAATAGGTTTAACCAATTTCAATATCACTAAACATGTCACTTATATCGAGTAAAATATATTTTACTCGTATGACTTCCCTATATACTTCTAAAGTCACATAAACAGTAATTTATTTATATAGCTTTATTGCGGATGACAAATGGAATATAAATTCCATTATTCTTTATTTGTATGAAGTTACTTAACAATACTTTTCAGTGTATATTTTGACCAACAATACAATTGTATATTAGAATATAAATTCTAATGCCAGTTTGCAAATAAAAATTGGATTTTACATTTGCGTATAAATTCTACGGTATATTATGCAAATAAAAGTAATCCTTATATTTTCACATAAATTCTGTTTCCTACAAAGATGAGTGAAAGTGATATACTCATTTTGTTAACAATTCTATTTCAACAAATACAATGTAAATAAAAGTGTGTTTCTAATCTTGTACTTTTATTTGTACATAAAACACAAATAAAAGTGTATCTCAGGTATTTGTCTTTTTATTTGACAAACAATGTTAATACAAATGTTCTTTTATATCTTGTACCTTTATTTAACAAAACAATGGTAAATAAAATGTCTTTTTAACTCTTTTACTTTTATTTAACAAAACAATGACAAATAAAAGTATAATTTTCTTTCTATGCTTTATTTGCATCTAAAAATGCAAATAAGAAATATAACTCTCTTTTTACTTTTCTTTACAATAGAAAATGTAAATAAAATGGTTCACACAATTTTGTTATTTTTCTTTACTATAGAAAATGTAAATAAAAAGATTCTCATTATTTTGTTCTTTTTTTTTATCACAACTAAAAGACGATAGAAATGTACCATTAACATCGCTATTTATATCGCATAAAAAATGTCGAATAAAATGAATCACTAACATTGTCTATTTCTATCGCACTAAAAATGTCAATAAAAGTGAATCACTAACATTGTCTACTTTTATCGCACTAAAAGTGTCGATAAAAATGAATCACTAACATTGTCTACTTTTATCGCACTAAAAATGTCGATAAAAATGACAACATTAACCCTTCTATTTTCACCGCGTTCAAAATGACGATAAAATATTCAACATTAACAATTCTATTTTTACCGCATTCAAAATGACGATAAAATATTCAATATTAACAATTCTAGTTTTCCTACTATAGAAAATGTAAATAAATATATTTCTAGATTCTATTCTTTTTATTTACATAAGAGAATGTAAATAATTGCATTTTCAATTTCTATTCTTTTACTTACATAAGAAAATGTAAACAAATATATTTCTAAATTTTTATCATACCGTTATAACTCATATATAAATTACATAGAAAAATGTCATATTTTTACATTGCAAATAGGAAAATGAATCGACCATAAAATCAGGGTGATAAATAATATTAACCTGTGTTGTTAATTTGATTTAAATCGAGGTTAGAATGAATGATTTAATTTTAATTAACAAAAGAGTTAGAAATAGCGCGGTAGTTTGAAAAGTCAAACTTGAACTTTGACTGACCGTACAGGATGCAAAATTTAACGAATTTTAGTGAAACCAAAAATATTAGAATCTATTTAAAAATATCTTTCTAACGAATCTGAAAAATCGAAATTTCATAACGGAAATCAGAAGTTATGGCCAATTCAATTTTTAGAACGGTCGCTGTAGAATATATAGGGCCCGAAAGGCTACTTTTCACATATATAGGAATTTGAACTCGAAACCACTTCCATTGAGTTCGGAATGACGTTTCTGCATTGAAAAACAGTAAACACTTTTATATTTTGAGTTCAGAAATTATTTGTTTAAAAATATATTTTTAATATTAAATATATTAGCCTTAAAAATAGTCATTTTTCAAACGACCTCCGTTTTCGACGAAACCACTTTTGTTGGAACCGGAATGTCAAATTATTGCTAGGTTTCAATTTTCAGAATTTTTCGAATTAATATGTGAGCGTAGCGAAATAAAATGTGTTTTGACTATTTACAGTTAAATTTGAACGCCTTAAAAATAGCCATTTTTCAAACAGTCTCAGAATTCGACGAAAATAATTTTGTTGGATTCGTATCGTCGTAAGAAAGCTAAAAATATTTTTTTTAGAATTTTCTGAGGTCGTATGTGGCCCCGGCACATTTAAATGTATGGTAGGAATTAAATAATTAATTTAATATTGTAATTTCAATTAAAACCGAAAATAAAACGTGTAGACATCAGAATTGGACATTGGGACATAGCCCATCGCGTTCAGAAGGCCTTAAAACGTTAAGATCGACAGTAAGCAGGCCCAAATCCGAGAAAGTTCAAAAATCCACTTTATTTCACGAAATTCGGAATTTAATATTAAAATAATATAAAAATCCGAAAACCCTAACCCTAACACTGTTCATGGCGGCCGCCGCCCAGAAAATCGATGGCCAGAATTGCTCTAACTTCAAACGCTAATATCTCCCAATCCGTTCGTCGAAAATTTATGTATGACCTACCAAATCGAAGAGAATTCAGAGACCTTTCAATCTATACGGCTATGATCATCATTAGGTTCACGGATTTCACGAATTTCGAGGCCAAAGTCGCTGCGGTTTTGGTGGATTTTGAGGTGATTGGGGAGGCCGAGCTTCAAGGGGTTGGTGGTGTAGGTTGCTCTCGGCATGGCGGTCGCGGTGGTGGTGTTGGATCGGCGAACGGAGCGCCATAGGGGGGTGCGCACGGAAGAAGCAACGGCGGCTTCATGGGTTGCGGCATGTAGATGACGACGTGAAGAAGAAGGTCCGAACTATTTTTTTAATATTATTTTATTATTTAAATATTTAAATTATCCGATGTTTAAAAATTCATAACTCTCTCATACGAGGTCCGTTTGACAAACCGTAAATTGCGCTGGACTCGTCTTTCCGAGCTCTTCGCGATGGCACAGACCACACCTGATTCTGAGACAGTTGATTTTCAGCCAAAATTTGAGGTGAGAGTTCAAATTCTATTATTTATTTAATTATTAATTTATTTTCCCACATGAAAATAATTGTATGATGTTGATGAAATGTTTTTGGGTGTATGAATTATCGATTGTTGCTTGTGGTGTGCTTATTGTTCATGTTATGCTTAAATCCGTCTTTACATTGTATATGTTATTGAGTCTAAATTGCAGTTGGAAAATTAAATCTAAATCTAGACGTTCTAATTTATTTTATTTTAATGTCATTTTCATTCTTCTGAAATGAACAAAGAAATGGAACGACAAATAAAACTTTATTTTTATTTGTTGATGTTACAATGGAAATTGAACGACAAATAGAATATTACTTTTATTTGTTTGTTTACAATAGACTATGAACAACGAATAAAATATATTTCTTTTTGTTTGCCTTAAAGGTTAACTAACAAAGTTCTCATTTTTGGTTGCATAAAAAGAAAACAAAAACTCTCAATTTTGTTGCATTAAAAGTTAACAAACAAAAATTCATATTTTTGTGTCATTGAATAAAAATGAAACAAGAACTCATATTTTTGTCATTGAATAAAAATGAAACAAAAATTTATATTTTTGTCATTGAATAAAGATGAAACAAAAATCCATACTTTTGTCATTGGAAAAAAAAAAATGAAAAGAAAAAAAAGAAATTTTCCTTTTATTTGAATTGATGTGAAATATCGATTCAATGTTGATAAAAGAGGATTGTGTTTTGTTTGCATTTCTCAAACAGAAATGTACGAAGGAACAAAAAGATTGTATTTTGTTTGCATCCCTTGATGCGAACAAAATGACAAAATATAGATTTACATTTAAAATAAAAAGAATTATATTCTTCTTGCATTTCTCAATGCAAACAAAATGTTTAAATAAAAAGAGAATTATATTTTGTTTGCATCCCTTGACGCGAACAAAGTATTGGAATAAAGATTTACATTAAAATTTATATTTTTATTTGTGTTTTCAAGACACAAATGAACTTGAAACATACTTTTTATCTTTATTTTATTTATTTACATTTCATAATGTAAATATCACTTGAAAATAAAACTTACCTTTTTATTTATATTTTATAATGTAAATATGACCTGAAAACTAAAACTTATCTTATTATTTGCATATTATAATGCAAATGAGACTTGAAAACAAAACTTACATTTTTGTTAACATTTCATGATGTGAATATAACTTGATGATAAAGCTATTTTTATTATTTGCATACTATAATGAAAATAGAACTTGAAGATAAAATTTACATTTTTATATGTAATTAGAAAGGGGATTTGCAATAAAATATAAAATTACATTTTTATATGTAATTTATAAAGGGATATATAATTGTAAAATAAAGTTTACATTTTTATATGTAGTAAGAAATTGAAAATTCGCATTGATAGTAAGATAACACTTTTGTTAAGATATTGCAAAAGATAATTTTTGTCGCTTTTTCTTTTAGAAAAAAAAAACATATTTTGTCACCCCTTTTCTTTTTAACATGAAAAGGGTCATTTGGTCGCTTCTTCTTTTTAACATTAAAAGAACATTTTTATGTCATGTTTCTTTTTAGCATTAAAAGAAGCATCTTTGCTGTTTTCCTTTTAGTAATAAAAAGAACATTTTGCTCTCATTTCTTATGATAATATTTTATCGTCATTTTGAATGCGGTAAAATTAGAATTGTTAATGTTGAATATTTTATCGTCATTTTGAATGCGGTAAAATTAGAATTGTTAATGTTGAATATTTTATCGTCATTTTGAATGCGGTAAAATTAGAATTGTTAATGTTGAATATTTTATCGTCATTTTGAATGCGGTAAAAATAGAATTGTTAATGTTGAATATTTTATCGTCATTTTGAATGCGGTAAAATTAGAATTGTTAATGTTGAATATTTTATCGTCATTTTGAATGCGGTAAAAATAGAATTGTTAATGTTGAATATTTTATCGTCATTTTGGATGCGGTGAAAATAGAATGGTTAATGTTGTCATTTTTATCGACATTCTTGGTGCGATAAAAATAGACAATGTTAGTGATTCATTTTTATCGACATTTTTGGTGCGATAAAAATAGACAATGTTAGTGATTCATTTTTATCGACATTTTTGGTGCGATAAAAATAGACAATGTTAGTGATTCATTTTTATCGACATTTTTGGTGCGATAAAAATAGACAATGTTAGTGATTCATTTTTATCGACATTTTCGGTGCGATAAAGATAGACAATGTTAGTGATTCATTTTATCGACATTTTGGTGCGATAAAAATAGACAATGTTAGTAATTCATTTTTATCGGCATTTTTGATGCGATAAAAATAGCAACGATAATGTTACATTTTTATCATCATTTTAGATGCAATAAAAAGAATATATTTTTGTGTTACATTTTATTGTCTTTCTAGAGACAATAAAAAGAATAAAATTAAAGAATTACAATTTTATGTAAAATTGCTTTCATTGAAAAGAATAAATATAGAAGACGAGATTTTTGTTGTTAATAAATAAAAAATGAAAAGGGAACATTTACATTTGATGTAAATAAACAACAAAAAAGGAAAATTACATTCAAAATGTAGGTTAGAATAGAAAGGACATTTTGTTAAGTAAAAATGTAAATTACAATAAAAAGTATAGAAATAAAGGTCACATTTTTATTGACCGTTTATAGGCAATAAAAGAAATATAATTAAAAGAGACATTTTTATCGTCGTGTTATATATTGTGTATTACACTGCCATTCACAAGTTACCCGACTTGTGTATGTGATTGGGACGATAATTTTCACACATCGCCCAAGTGCACAAATTAGTTTATCATTTGCTTGATTGTTTGAAAACCCCACACGGGTGTTGGGATGAAGATTTACACACACTAATCCCAATATTTAGTTGTATGTTGATCGTTAGATCGACAGGCTGTGATGAGCATTATTATTTAATTTTAACGCTTACACAGTGGAAATTACACTTTGGATGTAATGGATGACTTGATGATTGTACTGTTATTGTCATATATATGATGTGTGTGAAATCCTTATAATCCAAATTATATGGTAAATGTTTGAGTCGCATTTCGATTCAAGTGTTCTTTTAAATAAGACTATTTTTACATTAGAAATCCTTTTTATATTGAGTGCATATATTTTTCGTAATATATTTTTAATTAAGTATATGTTAAAACAAGGAATATTTGTAGAAGATAAAGATTTGTAAAATAAAGAATACTTCTCTTTTAGAATCTTTTATATAAAGAATATTTTTATGATTATTTTAAAATATGTTTTTAAAGAGATTACTTGCATTTGCAATCATATTTTGTGATATGTAATAAATTGAGATGTGAAGTGGGTTTACCGTGGACGATGCTTTAAACGACATCTATCCTTTAATCCAATTTGCATTGAAATCATTATTTGGAACTTATAAATCTATTTTATAGAATTAAAAAGACATTTTCTATAAATCAAGTTTTTCAACTAATATATTAAATAGGAATTAAGTGGAAATTCTATTGGTAATAATTGAGATGGGCTTCTGTAAAAGAAGACCGATATTATATATGGAGTTTAAGAGGCTTTGCCGTTATTCCATTTATACTATTAGTCTGATACAGAAATCTATATCGATTATGTATTGATTGGATTTCTGTGGAATTCCATATTTTTAGAAATTGATTTATAGATTTTATTTTAAATATTTATCTTTGATAAAATTAATGAGAATCTTCTAAAACGAATATCTTATTAAAAGAATATTCTGAGTTGAGATGTGACGAAATGTGTGATTTTCCAACATTTGTTTAATCCCAAATTACGCAAGTTATTTAGAAAGACCGGGTTTAACCCATTCTGAATAATCAACACGACGATCAAGAGTCGAAGACGAAGACGATGATTGAAGACCGAAGATTTTCACATCGTTGGGATGATGATGACTAGTATCTTGAATTGGGATTGGCCTTCCAAGGCAAGGTATTTGGTAATGATCGTCCAAACGCATTTGGAGATCGACGGACACGATGTTTCGTTCAGACCCAGAACGGACTTATAAATGGATAGCATGCCTGACATTGAAATTTATTTCATGTAATTAAATCGGTTTTTATTTAATATATAAATGCATGGTGGCGGAGGATTTATTCTCTTGCTTAACACCCTTTTGTATGTTAAATAATTACCGATTGCATGATATGAGTTGTTGATGTGGCACGCCAAGTTGCAATTGAACAAAGCTTATTGTTGCAAAGCAGAGCCTTGTATGATGATCAAAGCATAGTCTGGTATGGACATAGCTTTGTGTAATACGTTACTTCGCGAGCCTCACACCCCGGTTGAGTCTAAAACGGAGTAAGGGAACGCAGGGAGTGCGCACGTTTCTTTCTAGCTAGAAGTGGTGTCGGTGCTTAAACTGGCTGACATTTTACTTATGTGGTTGTTGGATTTGAGGTACCTCAGGTATATTGGTCGTATTGTGGCCAATCAGAGATCCGTTAGGATCGGGAAACGTGTGTTCAGGAATAACTAATCCAGTCCATTGCACCAGTTGGACAGAGTACCAACACGGGGACGGACCGGCCCTGCAGGATCCAAGGGTTGGACAGAGTACCAATCCTGGGGCATTGCTAGAGTGTCTCGAATCGGTAAGGAATTCGCTCCTAGCCTTGACTCAGATGGAAACCCAAATTTCCAATACGACATCACGCGGTTTTGATTGTATACCTATATATGGCGACATAGTGGGATGGGGCACTCATGCCGTCTAGGATTAATACATTTACTTTGATGTATTTCAAATTGGTTGCACACTATTATTATATACTACCGTGTTTATCGTATCAAGCATCTTTTGATCATTATAAGGTAAAACCCTATCCTCCGGTTTGTGTTGCATTGTGTGATGGGACTTGGGTCTTATAATGGTTTCATTTTTCTAAAAAGCATTGCGTTATTTTGACGATTTACTTTAGTCATGCACTGGCAATCCATAGGAGAAAACCCGTTCCGCGAAAGTGGCGTGGTCCTGTGATTAGCCTTATTATATTATATAGGTTAAGTAGAATTCTCACACCAGTCCCACGACTGACCTGTAGTTTGTTCACTTTGCAAACTCGGGTGCCCTCTTTCCACACGGGCAGTTGAGTAGTTTATTTGACAGATAGATAAAACAAGATCCTGGATTGAAGATTGAAGCTGTGGCCATAGTGTTGATAGCCTTCCACCGAGATTAGTTCCGCTGCAATGTATTCATTTATTGTAATTTATTCTTCCGCTGTAATTATTTTCCAATGTACTCTGATATGTATATTCTGTACTCTGATGTAACATTTATTATTGATGTTATAAAAGTCTGTGTTTTTGTTCTGATGTGTTGTATGCCCAAAGTTAAAGTATTCGTAGATTTTCACCTTTTGGGTCAGACCTGTGTGGTTTATGGTCGATTCAAAGGGTGGGAATTTGCGGGTCTTTGACATATATAGGTCGCTGTAGAATATATAGGGCCCGAAAGGCTACTTTTCACATATATAGGAATTTGAACTCGAAACCACTTCCATTGAGTTCGGAATGACGTTTTCTGCATTGAAAAACAGTAAACACTTATATATTTTGAGTTTCGAAAATTATTTGTTTAAAAATGTATTTTTTTAATATTAAATATATTGACCTTAAAAATAGTCATTTTTCAAACGACCTCCGTTTTCGACGAAACCACTTTTGTTGGAACCGGAATGTCAAATTATTGCTAGGTTTCAATTTTCAGAATTTTTCGAATTAATATGTGAGCGTGGCGAAATAAAATGTGTTTTGACTATTTACAGTTAAATTTGAACGCCTTAAAAATAGCCATTTTTCGAACAGTCTCAGAATTCGACGAAAATAATTTTGTTGGATTCGTATCGTTATAAGAAAGCTAAAAATATTTTTTTTAGAATTTTCTGAGGTCGTATGTGGCCCCGGCATATTTAAATGTATGGTAGGAATTAAATAATTAATTTAATATTGTAATTTCAATTAAAACCGAAAATAAAACGTGTAGACATCAGAATTGGACATTGGGACATAGCCCATCGCGTTCAGAAGGCCTTAAAACGTTAAGATCGACAGTAAGCAGGCCCAAATCCGAGAAAGTTCAAAAATCCACTTTATTTCACGAAATTCGTAATTTAATATTAAAATAATATAAAAATCCGAAAACCCTAACCCTAACACTGTTCATGGCGGCCGCCGCCCAGAAAATGGAAGGCCAGAATTGCTCCAACTTCAAACGCTAATATCTCCCAATCCGTTCGTCGAAAATTTATGTATGACCTACCAAATCGAAGAGAATTCAGAGACCTTTCAATCTATACGGCTAAGATCGGATTTTGGTGCTCGGATTTCGCGAATTTTGGCCGAGAAGTCGCTGCGGTTTTCGGTGATTTGCGGGTGATTGGGGAGGCCGAGCTTCAAGGGGTTGGTGGTGTAGGTTGCTCTCGGCATGGCGGTTGCGGCGGTGGTGTCTGATCGGCGAACGGGGTGTCGTGGGGTGGTGCGCACGGAAGGAGCAACGGCGGTCATGGGTTGCGGCATGTACGTGCAACGGGGAAGAAAGGTCCCGATTTCTTTTTTTTAATATTATTTTATTATTTAAATATTTAAATTATCCGATGTTTAAAAATTCATAACTCTCTCATACGAGGTCCGTTTGACAAACCGTAAATTGCGCTGGACTCGTCTTTCCGAGCTCTTCGCGATGGCGCAGACCACACCTGATTCTGAGACAGTTGATTTTCAGCCAAAATTTGGGGTGAGAGTTCAAATTCTATTATTTATTTAATTATTAATTTATTTTCCCACATGAAAATAATTGTATGATGTTGATGAAATGTTTTTGGGTGTATGAATTATCGATTGTTGCTTGTGGTGTGCTTATTGTTCATGTTATGCTTAAATCCGTCTTTACATTGTATATGTTATTGAGTCTAAATTGCAGTTGGAAAATTAAATCTAAATCTAGACGTTCTAATTTATTTTATTTTAATGTCATTTTCATTCTTCTGAAATGAACAAAGAAATGGAACGACAAATAAAACTTTATTTTTATTTGTTGATGTTACAATGGAAATTGAACGACAAATAGAATATTACTTTTATTTGTTTGTTTACAATAGACTATGAACAACGAATAAAACATATTTCTTTTTGTTTGCCTTAAAGGTTAACTAACAAAGTTCTCATTTTTGGTTGCATAAAAAGAAAACAAAAACTCTTAATTTTGTTGCATTAAAAGTTAACAGACAAAAATTCATATTTTTGTGTCATTGAATAAAAATGAAACAAGAACTCATATTTTTGTCATTGAATAAAAATGGAACAAAAATTTATATTTTTGTCATTGAATAAAGATGAAACAAAAATCCATACTTTTGTCATTGGAAAAAAAAAATGAAAAGAAAAAAAGAAATTTTCCTTTTATTTGAATTGATGTGAAATATCGATTCAATGTTGATAAAAGAGGATTGTGTTTTGTT
Organism: Allium sativum; assembly: GCA_030737875.1. Taxonomy (NCBI): domain Eukaryota; kingdom Viridiplantae; phylum Streptophyta; class Magnoliopsida; order Asparagales; family Amaryllidaceae; genus Allium; species Allium sativum. Next base: position 333,167,742 of record CM060926.1, read on the forward strand.
TGCATTTCTCAAACAGAAATGTACGAAGGAACAAAAAGATTGTATTTTGTTTGCATCCCTTGATGCGAACAAAATGACAAAATATAGATTTACATTTAAAATAAAAAGAATTATATTCTTCTTGCATTTCTCAATGCAAACAAAATGTTTAAATAAAAAGAGAATTATATTTTGTTTGCATCCCTTGACGCGAACAAAGTATTGAAATAAAGATTTACATTAAAATTTATATTTTTATTTGTGTTTTCAAGACACAAATGAACTTGAAACATACTTTTTATCTTTATTTTATTTATTTACATTTCATAATGTAAATATCACTTGAAAATAAAACTTACCTTTTTATTTATATTTTATAATGTAAATATGACCTGAAAACTAAAACTTATCTTATTATTTGCATATTATAATGCAAATGAGACTTGAAAACAAAACTTACATTTTTGTTAACATTTCATGATATGAATATAACTTGACGATAAAGCTATTTTTATTATTTGCATACTATAATGAAAATAGAACTTGAAAATAAAATTTACATTTTTATTTGCACTTTATAATACGAATATAACATTGAAAATAAAACTTACCTTTTCATTTGCAATTTATAATGCAAATACAACATAAGGATAGAATCTACTTTTTATATGCAATTTACAATGTAAAATAAAAAGTACATTTTTTTTATGTAATTAGAAAGGGGATTTGCAATAAAATATAAAATTACATTTTTATATGTAATTTATAATGGGATATATAATTGTAAAATAAAGTTTACATTTTTATATGTAGTAAGAAATTGAAAATTCGCATTGATAATAAGATAACACTTTTGTTAAGATATTGCAAAAGATAATTTTTGTCGCTTTTTCTTAAAAAAAAAAAAAAAAACACATATTTTGTCACTCTTTTCTTTTTAACATGAAAAGGGTCATTTTGTCGCTTCTTCTTTTTAACATTAAAAGAACATTTTTATGTCATGTTTCTTTTTAGCATTAAAGGAAGCATCTTTGTTGTTTTTCCTTTTAGTAATAAAAAGAACATTTTGCTTTCATTTCTTATGATAATATTTTATCGTCATTTTGAATGCGGTAAAAAAATTAGAATTGTTAATGTTGAATATTCTATCGTCATTTTGAATGCGGTAAAATTAGAATTGTTAATGTTGAATATTTTATCGTCATTTTGAATGCGGTAAAAATTAGAATTGTTAATGTTGAATATTTTATCGTCATTTTGGATGCGGTGAAAATAGAATGGTTAATGTGATTCATTTTTATCGACATTTTTGGTGCGATAAAGATAGACAATGTTAGTGATTCATTTTATCGACATTTTTGGTGCGATAAAAATAGACAATGTTAGTAATTCATTTTTTATCGGCAATTTTGATGCGATAAAAATAGCAACGATAATGTTACATTTTTATCATCATTTTAGATGCAATAAAAAGAATATATTTTTGTGTTACATTTTATTGTCTTTCTAGAGACAATAAAAAGAATAAAATTAAAGAATTACAATTTTATGTAAAATTGCTTTCATTGAAAAGAATAAATATAGAAGACGAGACTTTTGTTGTTAATAATAAAAATAAAAAAATGAAATGGGAACATGTACATTTTGATGTAAATAAACAATAAAAAGGAAAATTACATTCAAAATGTAAGTTAGAATAGAAAGGACATTTTGTTAAGTAAAAATGTAAATTACAATAAAAAGTATAGAAATAAAGATCACATTTTTATTGACCGTTTATAGGAAATAAAAGGAATACAATTAAAAGAGGCATTTTTATCGTCGTGTTACATATTGTATAATACACTTCCATAGACAAGTTACCCGACTTTTGTATGTGATTGGGACGATAATTTTCACACATCGCCCAAGTGCACAAATTAGTTTATCATTTGCTTGATTGGTTGAAAACCCCACACGGGTGTTGGGATGAAAATTTACATACACTAATCCCAATATTAGTTGTATGTTGATCGTTAGATCGACGGGCTGTGATGAGCGTTATTATTTAATTTTAACGCTTACACAGTGGAAAATTACACTTTGGATGTAATGGATGACTTGATGATTGTACTGTTATTGTCATATATATGATGTGTGTGAAATCCATATAATCCAAATTATATGGTAAATGTTTTGAGTCGCATTTCGATTCAAGTGTTCTTTTAAATAAGACTATTTTTACATTAGAAATCCTTTTTATATAAAGTATATATATTTTAAAAAAATATAGAATTTTAATTAAGTATATGTTAAAACAAGGAATATTTGTAGAAGATAAAGATTTGTAAAATAAAGAATTCTTCTCATTTAGAATCTTTTATATAAAGAATATTTTTATGATTATTTTAAAATATGTTTTTAAAGAGATTACTAGCATTTGCAATCATATTTTGTGATATGTAATAAATTGAGATGTGAAGTGGGTTTACCGTGGACGATGTTTTAAACGACATCTATCCTTTAATCCAATTTGCATTGAAATCATTATTTGGAACTTATAAATCTATTTTATAGAATTAAAAAGACATTTTCTATAAATCAAGTTTTTCAACTAATATATTAAATAGGAATTAAGTGGAAATTCTATTGGTAATAATTGAGATGGGCTTCTGTAAAAGAAGACCGATATTATATATGGAGTTTAAGAGGCTTTGCCGTTATTCCATTTATACTATTAGTCTGATACAGAAATCTATATCGATTATGTATTGATTGGATTTCTGTGGAATTCCATATTTTTAGAAATTGATTTATAGATTTTATTTTAAATATTTATCTTTGATAAAATTAATGAGAATCTTCTAAAACGAATATCTTATTAAAAGAATATTCTGAGTTGAGATGTGACGAAATGTGTGATTTTCCAACATTTGTTTAATCCCAAATTACGCAAGTTATTTAGAAAGACCTGGTTTAACCCATTCTGAATAATCAACACGACGATCAAGAGTCGAAGACGAAGACGATGATTGAAGACCGAAGATTTTCACATCGTTGGGATGATGATGACTAGTATCTTGAATTGGGATTGGCCTTCCAAGGCAAGGTATTTGGTAATGATCGTCCAAACGCATTTGGAGATCGACGGACACGATGTTTCGTTCAGACCCAGAACGGACTTATAAATGGATAGCATGCCTGACATTGAAATTTATTTCATGTAATTAAATCGGTTTTTATTTAATATATAAATGCATGGTGGCGGAGGATTTATTCTCTTGCTTAACACCCTTTTGTATGTTAAATAATTACCGATCGCATGATATGAGTTGTTGATGTGGCACGCCAAGTTGAAATTGAACAAAGCTTATTGTTGCAAAGCAGAGCCTTGTATGATGATCAAAGCATAGTCTGGTATGGACATAGCTTTGTGTAATACGTTACTTCGCGAGCCTCACACCCCGGTTGAGTCTAAAACGGAGTAAGGGAACGCAGGGAGTGCGCACGTTTCTTTCTAGCTAGAAGTGGTGTCGGTGCTTAAACTGGCTGACATTTTACTTATGTGGTTGTTGGATTTGAGGTACCTCAGGTATATTGGTCGTATTGTGACCAATCAGAGATCCGTTAGGATCGGGAAACGTGTGTTCAGGAATAACTAATCCAGTCCATTGCACCAGTTGGACAGAGTACCAACACGGGGACGGACCGGCCCTGCAGGATCCAAGGGTTGGACAGAGTACCAATCCTGGGGCATTGCTAGAGTGTCTCGAATCGGTAAGGAATTCGCTCCTAGCCTTGACTCAGATGGAAACCCAAATTTCCAATACGACATCACGCGGTTTTGATTGTATACCTATACATGGCGACATAGTGGGATGGGGCACTCATGCCGTCTAGGATTGATATATTTACTTTAATGTATTTCAAATTGGTTGCACACTATTATTATATACTACCGTGTTTATCGTATCAAGCATCTTTTGATCATTATAAGGTAAAACCCTATCCTCCGGTTTGCGTTGCATTGTGTGATGGGACTTGGGTCTTATAATGGTTTCATTTTTCTAAAAAGCATTGCGTTATTTTGACGATTTACTTTAGTCATGCACTGGCAATCCATAGGAGAAAACCCGTTCCGCGAAAGTGGCGTGGTCCTGTGATTAGCCTTATTATATTATATAGGTTAAGTAGAATTCTCACACCAGTCCCACGACTGACCTGTAGTTTGTTCACTTTGCAAACTCGGGTGCCCTCTTTCCACACGGGCAGTCGAGTAGCTTATTTGACAGATAGATAAAACAAGATCCTGGATTGAAGATTGAAGCTGTGGCCATAGTGTTGATAGCCTTCCACCGAGATTTGTTCCGCTGCAATGTATTCATTTATTGTAATTTATTCTTCCGCTGTAATTATTTTCCAATGTACTCTGATATGTATATTCTGTACTCTGATGTAACATTTATTATTGATGTTATAAAAGTCTGTGTTTTTGTTCTGATGTGTTGTATGCCCAAAGTTAAAGTATTCGTAGGTTTCCGCTTTTTGGATCAGACCTGTGTGGTTTATGGTCGATTCAAAGGGTGGGAATTTGCGGGTCTTTACAGTTGGTATCAGAGCTCAGGTTAGCTCAAATCTTTGGGGTACAACTCGTTAGAACTGAACAAAAGACTCATCAGAGATTGGATTAGTAATGTCCAATAAGAATACTCATTAGAGATAGGATCAGCAGTATCCTAGAATGAGTAAACTCGTTAGAGATGGGGTTAGTAATGCCCCAGAACGAGTTAAGAGTTACGAATTTATAATTAACGTATTTTTGATATTTATAATCTATTCTTTGAAATATGATTTTTATAAATATAAAGTTATATATATTTTGAAAAGATAATTAACCATTAAAATTAAAATTGAGATAGTTAATTTTACAATTTTTAGCTACGTTCCTTTTCGAGGACGAAAAGTTTTAAAGTGGGGGCGATTGTAACAACCCGCAAAATCAGGACCAATTTAAAATTTTATTTTAGAAAATTTTAATGAGTTTTGACAATATAAAATAATTTATTTAAATAATAATGATCACAAATTTGATTTAAATCGAAGTTAGAATGAATGATTTAATTTTAATTAACAAAAGAGTTAGAAATAACGCGGTAGTTTGAAAAGTCAAACTTGAACTTTGACTGACCGTACAGGATGCAAAATTTAACGGATTTTAGTGAAACCTAAAATATTAGAATCTATTTAAATATATCTTTCTAACGAATCTGAAAAATTGAAATTTCATAGCGGAAATCAAAAGTTATGGCCAATTCAATTTTTAGAAAGGTCGCTGTAGAATATATAGGGCCCGAAAGGCTACTTTTCACATATATAGGAATTAGAACTCGAAACCACTTCCATTGAGTTCGGAATGACGTTTCTGCATTGAAAAACAGTAAACACTTATATATTTTGAGTTTCGAAAATTATTTGTTTAAAAATGTATTTTTTTAATATTAAATATATTGGCCTTAAAAATAGTCATTTTTCAAACGACCTCCGTTTTCGACGAAACCACTTTTGTTGGAACCGGAATGTCAAATTATTGCTAGGTTTCAACTTTCAGAATTTTTCGAATTAATATGTGAGCGTGGCGAAATAAAATGTGTTTTGACTATTTACAGTTAAATTTGAACGCCTTAAAAATAGCCATTTTTCGAACAGTCTCAGAATTCGACGAAAATAATTTTGTTGGATTCGTATCGTTATAAGAAAGCTAAAAATTTTTTTTTTAGAATTTTCTGAGGTCGTATGTGGCCCCGGCATATTTAAATGTATGGTAGGAATTAAATAATTAATTTAATATTGTAATTTCAATTAAAACCGAAAATAAAACGTGTAGACATCAGAATTGGACATTGGGACATAGCCCATCGCGTTCAGAAGGCCTTAAAACGTTAAGATCGACAGTAAGCAGGCCCAAATCCGAGAAAGTTCAAAAATCCACTTTATTTCACGAAATTCGGAATTTAATATTAAAATAATATAAAAATCCGAAAACCCTAACCCTAACACTGTTCATGGCGGCCACCGCCCAGAAAATGGAAGGCCAGAATTGCTCCAACTTCAAACGCTAATATCTCCCAATCCGTTCGTCGAAAATTTATGTATGACCTACCAAATCGAAGAGAATTCAGAGACCTTTCAATCTATACGGTTAAGATCGGATTTTGGTGCTCGGATTTCGCGAATTTTGGCCGAGAAGTCGCTGCGGTTTTCGGTGATTTGCGGGTGATTGGGGAGGCCGAGCTTCAAGGGGTTGGTGGTGTAGGTTGCTCTCGGCATGGCGGTTGCGGCGGTGGTGTCTGATCGGCGAACGGGGTGTCGTGGGGTGGTGCGCACGGAAGGAGCAACGGCGGTCATGGGTTGCGGCATGTACGTGCAACGGGGAAGAAAGGTCCCGATTTCTTTTTTTTAATATTATTTTATTATTTAAATATTTAAATTATCCGATGTTTAAAAATTCATAACTCTCTCATACGAGGGCCGTTTGACAAACCGTAAATTGCGCTGGACTCGTCTTTCCGAGCTCTTCGTGATGGCGCAGACCACACCTGATTCTGAGACAGTTGATTTTCAGCCAAAATTTGGGGTGAGAGTTCAAATTCTATTATTTATTTAATTATTAATTTATTTTCCCACATGAAAATAATTGTATGATGTTGATGAAATGTTTTTGGGTGTATGAATTATCGATTGTTGCTTGTGGTGTGCTTATTGTTCATGTTATGCTTAAATCCGTCTTTACATTGTATATGTTATTGAGTCTAAATTGCAGTTGGAAAATTAAATCTAAATCTAGACGTTCTAATTTATTTTATTTTAATGTCATTTTCATTCTTCTGAAATGAACAAAGAAATGGAACGACAAATAAAACTTTATTTTTATTTGTTGATGTTACAATGGAAATTGAACGACAAATAGAATATTACTTTTATTTGTTTGTTTACAATAGACTATGAACAACGAATAAAACATATTTCTTTTTGTTTGCCTTAAAGGTTAACTAACAAAGTTCTCATTTTTGGTTGCATAAAAAGAAAACAAAAACTCTTAATTTTGTTGCATTAAAAGTTAACAGACAAAAATTCATATTTTTGTGTCATTGAATAAAAATGAAACAAGAACTCATATTTTTGTCATTGAATAAAAATGAAACAAAAATTTATATTTTTGTCATTGAATAAAGATGAAACAAAAATCCATACTTTTGTCATTGGAAAAAAAAATGAAAAGAAAAAAAGAAATTTTCCTTTTATTTGAATTGATGTGAAATATCGATTCAATGTTGATAAAAGAGGATTGTGTTTTGTTTGCATTTCTCAAACAGAAATGTACGAAGGAACAAAAAGATTGTATTTTGTTTGCATCCCTTGATGCGAACAAAATGACAAAATATAGATTTACATTTAAAATAAAAAGAATTATATTCTTCTTGCATTTCTCAATGCAAACAAAATGTTTAAATAAAAAGAGAATTATATTTTGTTTGCATCCCTTGACGCGAACAAAGTATTGAAATAAAGATTTACATTAAAATTTATATTTTTATTTGTGTTTTCAAGACACAAATGAACTTGAAACATACTTTTTATCTTTATTTTATTTATTTACATTTCATAATGTAAATATCACTTGAAAATAAAACTTACCTTTTTATTTATATTTTATAATGTAAATATGACCTGAAAACTAAAACTTATCTTATTATTTGCATATTATAATGCAAATGAGACTTGAGAACAAAACTTACATTTTTGTTAACATTTCATGATATGAATATAACTTGACGATAAAGCTATTTTTATTATTTGCATACTATAATGAAAATAGAACTTGAAAATAAAATTTACATTTTTATTTGCACTTTATAATACGAATATAACATTGAAAATAAAACTTACCTTTTCATTTGCATTTTATAATGCAAATACAACATAAGGATAGAATCTACTTTTTATATGCAATTTACAATGTAAAATAAAAAGTACATTTTTTATATGTAATTAGAAAGGGGATTTGCAATAAAATATAAAATTACATTTTTATATGTAATTTATAATGGGATATATAATTGTAAAATAAAGTTTACATTTTTATATGTAGTAAGAAATTGAAAATTCGCATTGATAATAAGATAACACTTTTGTTAAGATATTGCAAAAGATAATTTTTGTCGCTTTTTCTTTTAAAAAAAAAAAAAAACACATATTTTGTCACTCTTTTCTTTTTAACATGAAAAGGGTCATTTTGTCGCTTCTTCTTTTTAACATTAAAAGAACATTTTTATGTCATGTTTCTTTTTAGCATTAAAGGAAGCATCTTTGTTGTTTTTCCTTTTAGTAATAAAAAGAACATTTTGCTTTCATTTCTTATGATAATATTTTATCGTCATTTTGAATGCGGTAAAAAAATTAGAATTGTTAATGTTGAATATTCTATCGTCATTTTGAATGCGGTAAAATTAGAATTGTTAATGTTGAATATTTTATCGTCATTTTGAATGCGGTAAAAATTAGAATTGTTAATGTTGAATATTTTATCGTCATTTTGGATGCGGTGAAAATAGAATGGTTAATGTGATTCATTTTTATCGACATTTTTGGTGCGATAAAGATAGACAATGTTAGTGATTCATTTTATCGACATTTTTGGTGCGATAAAAATAGACAATGTTAGTAATTCATTTTTTATCGGCAATTTTGATGCGATAAAAATAGCAACGATAATGTTACATTTTTATCATCATTTTAGATGCAATAAAAAGAATATATTTTTGTGTTACATTTTATTGTCTTTCTAGAGACAATAAAAAGAATAAAATTAAAGAATTACAATTTTATGTAAAATTGCTTTCATTGAAAAGAATAAATATAGAAGACGAGACTTTTGTTGTTAATAATAAAAATAAAAAAATGAAATGGGAACATGTACATTTTGATGTAAATAAACAATAAAAAGGAAAATTACATTCAAAATGTAAGTTAGAATAGAAAGGACATTTTGTTAAGTAAAAATGTAAATTACAATAAAAAGTATAGAAATAAAGATCACATTTTTATTGACCGTTTATAGGAAATAAAAGGAATACAATTAAAAGAGGCATTTTTATCGTCGTGTTACATATTGTATAATACACTTCCATAGACAAGTTACCCAACTTGTGTATGTGATTGGGACGATAATTTTCACACATCGCCCAAGTGCACAAATTAGTTTATCATTTGCTTGATTGGTTGAAAACCCCACACGGGTGTTGGGATGAAAATTTACATACACTAATCCCAATATTAGTTGTATGTTGATCGTTAGATCGACGGGCTGTGATGAGCGTTATTATTTAATTTTAACGCTTACACAGTGGAAAATTACACTTTGGATGTAATGGATGACTTGATGATTGTACTGTTATTGTCATATATATGATGTGTGTGAAATCCATATAATCCAAATTATATGGTAAATGTTTTGAGTCGCATTTCGATTCAAGTGTTCTTTTAAATAAGACTATTTTTACATTAGAAATCCTTTTTATATAAAGTATATATATTTTAAAAAAATATAGAATTTTAATTAAGTATATGTTAAAACAAGGAATATTTGTAGAAGATAAAGATTTGTAAAATAAAGAATTCTTCTCATTTAGAATCTTTTATATAAAGAATATTTTTATGATTATTTTAAAATATGTTTTTAAAGAGATTACTAGCATTTGCAATCATATTTTGTGATATGTAATAAATTGAGATGTGAAGTGGGTTTACCGTGGATGATGTTTTAAACGACATCTATCCTTTAATCCAATTTGCATTGAAATCATTATTTGGAACTTATAAATCTATTTTATAGAATTAAAAAGACATTTTCTATAAATCAAGTTTTTCAACTAATATATTAAATAGGAATTAAGTGGAAATTCTATTGGTAATAATTGAGATGGGCTTCTGTAAAAGAAGACCGATATTATATATGGAGTTTAAGAGGCTTTGCCGTTATTCCATTTATACTATTAGTCTGATACAGAAATCTATATCGATTATGTATTGATTGGATTTCTGTGGAATTCCATATTTTTAGAAATTGATTTATAGATTTTATTTTAAATATTTATCTTTGATAAAATTAATGAGAATCTTCTAAAACGAATATCTTATTAAAAGAATATTCTGAGTTGAGATGTGACGAAATGTGTGATTTTCCAACATTTGTTTAATCCCAAATTACGCAAGTTATTTAGAAAGACCGGGTTTAACCCATTCTGGATAATCAACACGACGATCAAGAGTCGAAGACGAAGACGATGATTGAAGACCGAAGATTTTCACATCGTTGGGATGATGATGACTGGTATCTTGAATTGGGATTGGCCTTCCAAGGCAAGGTATTTGGTAATGATCGTCCAAACGCATTTGGAGATCGACGGACACGATGTTTCGTTCAGACCCAGAACGGACTTATAAATGGATAGCATGCCTGACATTGAAATTTATTTCATGTAATTAAATCGGTTTTTATTTAATATATAAATGCATGGTGGCGGAGGATTTATTCTCTTGCTTAACACCCTTTTGTATGTTAAATAATTACCGATCGCATGATATGAGTTGTTGATGTGGCACGCCAAGTTGAAATTGAACAAAGCTTATTGTTGCAAAGCAGAGCCTTGTATGATGATCAAAGCATAGTCTGGTATGGACATAGCTTTGTGTAATACGTTACTTCGCGAGCCTCACACCCCGGTTGAGTCTAAAACGGAGTAAGGGAACGCAGGGAGTGCGCACGTTTCTTTCTAGCTAGAAGTGGTGTCGGTGCTTAAACTGGCTGACATTTTACTTATGTGGTTGTTGGATTTGAGGTACCTCAGGTATATTGGTCGTATTGTGACCAATCAGAGATCCGTTAGGATCGGGAAACGTGTGTTCAGGAATAACTAATCCAGTCCATTGCACCAGTTGGACAGAGTACCAACACGGGGACGGCCTATATATGGAAGTTGGTATCAGAGCTTAGGTTAGCTCAAATCTTTGGGGTACAACTCGTTAGAACTGAACGGAAGACTCATCAGAGATTGGATCAGTAATATCCAATAAGAATACTCATTAGAGATAGGATCAGCAGTATCCTAGAATGAGTGAGCTCGTTAGAGATGGGGTTAGTAATGCCCTAGGACGAGTAAAGAGTTACGAATTTATAATTAACGTATTTTTGATATTTATAATCTATTCTTTGAAATATGATTTTTATATCTATTTTGAAAAGATAATTAACCATTAAAATTAAAATTGAGATAGTTAATTTTACAATTTTTAGCTACGTTCCTTTTCGAGGACGAAAAGTTTTTAAGTGGGGGCGATTGTAACAACCCGCAAAATCAGGACCAATTTAAAATTTTATTTTAGAAAATTTTAATGAGTTTTGACAATATAAAATAATTTATTTAAATAATAATGATCACAAATTTGATTTAAATCGAAAGAAGAATGAATGATTTAATTTTAATTAACAAAAGAGTTAGAAATAGCGCGGTAGTTTGAAAAGTCAAACTTGAACTTTGACTGACCATACAGGATGCAAAATTTAACGGATTTTAGTGAAACCAAAAATATTAGAATCTATTTAAAAATATCTTTCTAACGAATCTGAAAAATCGAAATTTCATAACGGAAATCAAAAGTTATGGCCAATTCAATTTTTAGAAAGGTCGTTGTAGAATATATAGGGCCCGAAAGGCTACTTTTCACATATATAGGAATTTGAACTCGAAACCACTTCCATTGAGTTCGGAATGACGTTTCTGCATTGAAAAATAGTAAACACTTATATATTTTGAGTTTCAGAATTTATTTGTTTAAAAATGTATTTTTAATATTAAATATATTGGCCTTAAAAATAGTCATTTTTCAAACGACCTCCGTTTTCGACGAAACCACTTTTGTTGGAACCGGAATGTCAAATTATTGCTAGGTTTCAATTTTCAGAATTTTTCGAATTAATATGTGAGCGTGGCGAAATAAAATGTGTTTTGACTATTTACAGTTAAATTTGAACGCCTTAAAAATAACCATTTTTCAAACAGTCTCAGAATTCGACGAAAATAATTTTGTTGGATTCGTATCGTCATAAGAAAGCTAAAAATATTTTTTTTTAGAATTTTCTGAGGTCGTATGTGACCCCGGCACATTTAAATGTATGGTAGGAATTAAATAATTAATTTAATATTGTAATTTCAATTAAAACCGAAAATAAAACGTGTAGACATCAGAATTGGACATTGGGACATAGCCCATCGCGTTCAGAAGGCCTTAAAACGTTAAGATCGACAGTAAGCAGGCCCAAATCCGAGAAAGTTCAAAAATCCACTTTATTTCACGAAATTCGGAATTTAATATTAAAATAATATAAAAATCCGAAAACCCTAACCCTAGTACTGTTCATGGCAGCCGCCGCCCAGAAAATCGATGGCCAGAATTGCTCTAACTTCAAACGCTAATATCTCCCAATCCGTTCGTCGAAAATTTATGTATGACCTACCAAATCGAAGAGAATTCAGAGACCTTTCAATCTATACGGCTATGATCATCATTAGGTTCACGGATTTCACGAATTTCGAGGCCAAAGTCGCTGCGGTTTTGGTGGATTTTGAGGTGATTGGGGAGGCCGAGCTTCAAGGGGTTGGTGGTGTAGGTTGCTCTCGGCATGGCGGTCGCGGTGGTGGTGTTGGATCGGCGAACGGAGCGCCATAGGGGGGTGCGCACGGAAGAAGCAACGGCGGCTTCATGGGTTGCGGCATGTAGATGACGACGTGAAGAAGAAGGTCCGAACTATTATTTTATTATTATTTTATTATTTAAATATTTAAATTATCCGATGTTTAAAAATTCATAACTCTCTCATACGAGGTCCGTTTGACAAATCGTAAATTGCGCTGGACTCGTCTTTCCGAGCTCTTCGCGATGGCGCAGACCACACCTGATTCTGAGACAGTTGATTTTCAGCCAAAATTTGAGGTGAGAGTTCAAATTCTATTATTTATTTAATTATTAATTTATTTTCCCACATGAAAATAATTGTATGATGTTGATGAAATGTTTTTGGGTGTATGAATTATCGATTGTTGCTTGTGGTGTGCTTATTGTTCATGTTATGCTTAAATCCGTCTTTACATTGTATATGTTATTGAGTCTAAATTGCAGTTGGAAAATTAAATCTAAATCTAGACGTTCTAATTTATTTTATTTTAATGTCATTTTCATTCTTCTGAAATGAACAAAGAAATGGAACGACAAATAAAACTTTATTTTTATTTGTTGATGTTACAATGGAAATTGAACGACAAATAGAATATTACTTTTATTTGTTTGTTTACAATAGACTATGAACAACGAATAAAACATATTTCTTTTTGTTTGCCTTAAAGGTTAACTAACAAAGTTCTCATTTTTGGTTGCATAAAAAGAAAACAAAAACTCTTAATTTTGTTGCATTAAAAGTTAACAGACGCGCAAATTGCATTTTATTTGTCACCTTGATTTCAATAAGAGTTGTAACGTTAAAAATCTCACTTTTAACGTAATATTATTTCGATAAACGAAGTAACATAAAAACTTCATTTTTAAGGTAATAGTGATTTCAATAAAAGAAGCAATGTAAAAGATTATATTTTTATGTGTTGATTGTTTTCAATAGGAAGATGTTGCATAAAAAGATTATATTTTTAATGTGATGTAGATTTCACTGTAAAGACGAAAATAAAAAGATTATATTTTTATTTTCATTTTGTCGCCATGAAAAGTTCATAAGCTAAGATTACATTTTTATTGTAATTTTATTCATTGTAATAAATAGAAAAGATTACATTTATATGCAATGGAAGAATAAATAAAGAAGTTATTATTTTCATTGTAAAATAGAAAAGGTCAATATTTTTACATTGTAAAATAGAAAAAGACATATTTTCTTTGCATAACAAAAGTTACATTTTTATATGTGCTTTATATATGAATTTGCAGTGTATGACAAAAATTGCATTTTTCTATGATACAAAAATGTAAATTTACATTGCATGATTAAAATTACATTTTTCAATGTAATTTAGAGATGAATAATAACGGTAGAATGAAAATTACATTTTTTCCATGTAATTAAAATGTGAATTTGCGTTGTAGGATAAAAACTACATTTTTAGATATAATTTTAAATATGAATTTATGTCGTATGATAGGAATTACATTTTTCTATGTAATTAAAATATGAATTCCCATCGCATAATAAAGATTACATTTTTCTATGTAATTTAGAGGTGAATTAGAACGATAAAATAAAAATGACATTTTTTCTATGTAATTTATATATGAGTTATAACGGTATGATAAAAATTTAGAAATATATTTATTTACATTTTCTTATGTAAATAAAAGAATAGAAATTGAAAATGCATTTATTTACATTCTCTTATATGAATAAAAAGAATAGAATTTAGAAATATTTTTATTTACATTTTCTATATGCGGTAAAAACAGAATTGTTAATATTGAATATTTTATCGTCATTTTGAATGCGGTAAAAATAGAATTGTTAATGTTGAATATTTTATCGTCATTTTGAATGCGGTAAAAGTAGAATTGTTAATGTTGAATATTTTATCGTCATTTTGAACGCGGTGAAAATAGAATAGTTAATGTTGTCATTTTTATCGACATTTTTAGTGCGATAGAAATAGACAATGTTAGTGATTCATTTTTATCGACATTTTTAGTGCGATAAAAATAGACAATGTTAGTGATTCATTTTTTATCGACATTTTTAGTATGATAAAAGTAGACAATGTTAGTGATTCATTTTTATTGACATTTTTAGTGCGATAGAAATAGACAATGTTAGTGATTCATTTTATTCGACATTTTTTATGCGATATAAATAGCGATGTTAATGGTTCATTTCTATCGTCTTTTAGTTGTGATAAAAAAAGAACAAAATAATGAGAATCTTTTTATTTACATTTTCTATGGTAATGAAAAAGAACAAAATTATGTGAATCCTTTTATTTACATTTTCTATTGTAAAGAAAAATAACAAAATTGTGTGAACCATTTTATTTACATTTTCTATTGTAAAGAAAAGCAAAAAGAGAGTTATATTTCTTATTTGCATTTTTAGATGCAAATAAAGCATAGAAAGAAAATTATACTTTTATTTGTCATTGTTTTGTTAAATAAAAGTAAAAGAGTTAAAAAGACATTTTTTTTACCATTGTTTTGTTAAATAAAAGTACAAGATATAAAAGAACATTTTTATTAACATTGTTTGTCAAATAAAAAGACAAATACATGAGATACACTTTTATTTGTGTTTTATGTACAAATAAAAGTACAAGATTGGAAACACACTTTTATCTACACTGTATTTGTTGAAATAGAATTGCTAACAAAATGAGTATATCACTTTCACTCATCTTGGTAGGAAACACAATTTATGTGCAAATATAAGGATTACTTTTATTTGCATAATATACAGTGGAAATTGGTTAAACCTATTAACCAATTCTATATTTATTTATTTGTATGAACTGTTGTTGGCTGAAAACCCCACACGGGTATTGGGACGATACTTGACTGACACAAATCCCAATGTTTAATTATATGTCTATCGATTGATCGACAGACTGCGATGAGCGTTATTGTTTTATTTTAATGCTCACACAGTTGAAATCGTCACTCTGGTTGTTAATGGATGGATTGGGAATTATTTTCTGTTATTACTCTATACATGAAATGTATGAAACCCATATGACCCAAATTATATGGTACATGGTTGAGTCGCATTCTAATGCATAATTTCTTTTTAAATAAAGAATTTTTATATAATAAAAAGATTTTGTAAAATAAAAGATTTTGTATTATAAAGTATATTTTACATTCAGAATCTTTTATATATAGGATATTTTATTGATTATTTTAAAATATGTTTTTTTTTATAGTAATGAATTAATATCTTTAAGATAAATCTTTTATTTAAGATCATTAGATCTTAACATTTATGATTGGTGATTGATATGTCGATTGGATTTGTAGTGGACGATGTTTTAAATAACGTTATCCTTTAATCCAATTTACATTGAAATTACTATTTGAAATTTATAAATCTATTTTATAAATTAAATCAAAATTGGAATATTAATAGATCTTTTTAGAAAGATTAAAAATGTAATTTATTTTATCTTTGATAAAATTAATGAGAACCTTTTAACATAAATAATAATTTTTATTGAAAAGGATATTCAAAGTTGGAATGTGGCGTATGGTTGATTTAATTAAGGATACGCGAGTTATTCAGAAAGACCGGGTCTAACCCATTCTGAATAATCATCACGACGATCAAGAGTCGAAGAAGAAGACGGTGACTGAAGACCGGAGAGCTTCACATCGTTTGGTTGATGGTGACTAATATCTTGAATTGGGACTGATCCCCCAAGGCAAGGTAAAAGTGATGATCTTCCAGACGTACTGGAGATCGACGGATACGTTGTTTCGTTCAGACCCAGAGCGGACTTGTAAATGGATAGCATGCCTGACATTGAAATTTATTTCATGTAATTAAATCGGTTTTTATTTAATATATAAATGCATGGTGGCGGAGGATTTATTCTCTTGCTTAACACCCTTTTGTATGTTAAATATTTACCGATCGCATGATATGAGTTGTTGATGTGGTATGCCAAGTTGCACTTGATCAAGGCTTATTGTTGCAAAGCAGAGCCTTGTGGGATGATCAAAGCATAGTCTATTTAGGCATAGCTTTGTGTTACGTGACTTCGCGAGCCTCACAGCCCGGTAGAGTCTAAAACGGGAGAAGGGAACGCAGGGAGTGCGCACGTTTCTTTCTAGCTAGAGTGGTGCCAGGGACCTACCAGCGCTGGCATTTATTCATTGTGGTTGTTGGATTTTCGAGGCCTCGGGTTTATGCGGTCGCTACTGGCCGTAGGATAGGTCCAAAAGGACCGGGAAGCGTGTGTTCAGGAATAACTAATCCAGTCCATTGCACCAGTTGGACAGAGTACCAACACGGGGACGGACCGGCCCTGCAGGATCCAAGGGTTGGACAGAGTACCAATCCTGGGGCATTGCTAGAGTGTCTCGAATCGGTAAGGATCTCCTCCCTAGCCTTGACTCAGATGGAAATCCAAATTTCCAATACGACATCACGCGGTTTTGATTGTATACCTATATATGGCGACATAGTGGGATGGGGCACTCATGCCGTCTAGGATTAATACATTTACTTTGATGTACTTCAAATTGGTTGCACACTATTATTATATAATACCGTGTTTATCGTATCAAGCATCTTTTGATCATTATAAGGTAAAACCCTATCCTCCGGTTTGCGTTGCATTGTGTGATGGGACTTGGGTCTTATAATGGTTTCATTTTTCTAAAAAGCATTGCGTTATTTTGACGATTTACCTTAGTCATGCACTGGCAATCCATAGGAGAAAACCCGTTCCGCGAAAGTGGCGTGGTCCTGTGATTAGCCTTATTATATTATATAGGTTAAGTAGAATTCTCACACCAGTCCCATGACTGACCTGTAGTTTTGTCCACTGGCAAACTCGGGTGCCCATATTTTCCACACGGGCAGTCGAGTAGCTATTTCTTTGCAGATATATTAAACAGGATTCTGGGTTGAAGCTTAAAGCTGTGTCCAGAGATAGAAAGTCTTATGCTGTGTTCTTCCGTTGCAGGATATTACATTTTTTGTATTTATCTTCCGCTGTAATTATATTCCAATGTACTCTGATATGTATATTCTGTACTCTGATGTAACATTATATGATGATATGTTATAAAAGTCTTCTGTTGTTGTTTTAATATGTTGTATGCCCAAAGTTAAAGTATTCGTAGATTTTCACTTTTTGGGTCAGACCTGTGTGGTTTATGGTCGATTCAAAGGGCGGGAATTTGCGGGTCTTTACAGTTGGTATCAGAGCTCTGGTTAGCTCAAATCTTTGGGGTACAACTTGTTAGAACTGGACAAAAGACTCATCAGAGATTGGATTAGTAATGTCCAATAAGAATACTCATTAGAGATAGGATGAGCAGTGTCCTAGAATGAGTAAACTCGTTAGAGATGGGGTTAGTAATGCCTTAGAACGAGTTCAGAGTTACGAATTTATAATTAACGTATTTTTGATATTTATAATCTATTCTTTGTAATATGATTTTTATAAATATAAAGTTGTATATATTTTGAAAAGATAATCTACCATTAAAATTTAAAATTAAGATAGTTAATGTTACAATTTTTAGATACGTTCCTTTTCGAGGACGAAAAGTTTTTAAGTGGGGGCGATTGTAACAACCCGCAAAATCAGAACCAATTTAAAATTTTATTTTAGGAAATTTTAATGAATTTTGACAATATAAAATAATTTATTTAAATAATAATGATCACAAATTTGATTTAAATCGAAGTTAGAATTAATAATTTAATTTTAATTAACAAAAGAGTTAGAGATAGCGCGTAGTTTGAAAAGTCAAACTTGAACTTTGACTGACCGTACAGGATGCAAAATTTAACGGATTTTAGTGAAACCAAAAATATTAGAATCTATTTAAAAATATCTTTCCAACGAATCCGAAAAATCGAAATTTCATAACGGGAATCAAAAGTTATGGCCAATTCAATATTTAGGAAGGTCGCTATGAAATTTATAAGGGCCAAATTGCTAAATTTTGCAGAATAAGGAATTAGGACCCGAAACCATCTCCATTGGTTTTAGAATGTTGTTTACATATAAAAATGACTATAAGAACTTATATTTTTGAGTTTCGGAAAAATTCCACTATTTTTGGTATTTTTAAATATTAAATATATAAGCCTTAAAAATAGTCATTTTTCAAACGACCTCGGTTTTCGACGAAACCACTTTTGTTGGAACCGGAATGTCAAATTATTGCTAGGTTTCAATTTTCAGAATTTTTCGAGTTAATATGTGAGCGTGGCGAAATAAGATGTGTTTTGACTATTTTCAGTTAAATTTGAACGCCTTAAAAATAGCCTTTTTTCAAACAGTCTCAGAATTCGACGAAAATAATTTTGTTGGATTCGTATCATCATAAGAAAGCTAAAAATATTTTTTTTAGAATTTTCTGAGGTCGTATGTGGCCCCGGCATATTTAAATGTGCGGTAGAAATTAAATAATTAATTTAATATTGCATTTTTAAATTAAAACCGAAAATAAAACGTGAAGACATCAGAACTGGACCTTGGGACATAGCCCATCGCGTTCAGAAGGCCTCAAAACGTTAAGATCGACAGTAAGTAGGCCCAAATCCGAGAAAGTCCGAAAATCCACTTTATTTCACGAATTTCGAAATTTATATTATTAAAATATTATTAAATTTCTGGCCGAAACCCTAATCCTATTCATGGTCAGCCGCCACCCTTAATTTCGAAGGCCAGAAATCACCGAACTTCAAATGCTAATATCTTTTGATCCGCTCAACGAAAATTGGCAAACTTGGTACCAAATCGAAGAGGATTTCGAGAGCTTCAGATCTATACGGCTATGATCATCATTAGGGTCACGGATTTCGCGAATTCTCACCGGGAATGGGCTGCGTTTATTGGTGGTTTGTGGGTCCCTGGGGCGTGCGAGTTGGGCCCCACTCACGGCGGTGGTAGGTGGCGCGATGGCCTTCGGGACGGCGGAGGTTGATCGGTCTCTGGTGGCCTCGGGTTGCGTGCGTCCAGAAGGAGGGAGGAGGAAGATGGGTTAGGCCGACGTGAAGACGTGAGGAAGAAAGAACCCGTTCCTTTTTTTATATTATTTAATTATTTAATTAACCGATCTTTAAAAATTCATAACTCTTTCATACGAGGTCCGTTTGGCGAACTGTAAATTGCGTTGGAATCACAAAATTGAGAGCTTCGCGATGGCGTAGACCGCAGTTGAAAAGGAGACAGTAAAATTTTGGCCAAAAATCTAGGTGAGAATTCTAATTTTATTTATTTAATCAATTATTAATTATTTTCTCGCGCTAAAAATAATTGTATTATCATATTGATTCAGATCTGAAATGTTCTGTGTTGTTTGAATTGTTGATTGTTGCTTGTTGTATGTTTTGTTGTTCATGATACGCTAAATTCGCATTGGAACTTTATATATTGTTGAATTCATTTGCAGTTAGAAAGTTAGATCATAAACATATTTTATACAGAATAAAAATCATATTTATGCAAATCAAGTTATTATAATTTCATGTTATTAAAAAAAAAAAATATTTTATTTACTCTGTAATGAACAATAGAATGGGAACGACAAATAAAAACTTATATTTTTATTTGTTGGCATAACAAAAGAAATTGATCGCCAAATAAAAAGTTTATTTTTATTTGTTGATATTACAATGCAAATTGGACAATGAATAAAATCTCATTTTTATTTGTTTATATTACAACAGAGATTGTTCAACAAATAAAAACCTTATTTTTATTTGTTTGTATAACAGCAGAATTTGAACGACAAATACAATATTATTTTTAATTTGTTTATTTACAATAGAATTTGAACAATGAAAAATATTATATTTTTAATGTGGATTTGTTTATATTAAAGAGGAATGATTAAAAAGAATAAATTTTTATTGTAAATTTGTTACATTAAGAATAGTGGATTAAAAAGTATATAATTCTAATATGAATTTGTTTCATTAAAAAAGAATGAAAATAAAAGATCACATTTTTATGTAAAAAATAGTGATTTCAATAAAGAGTCATATTTTATTTGTCACCTTGATTTCAATAAAAGTTGTAACATTAAAAATCTCACTTTTAACGTAATGTTATTTCGATAAACGAAGTAACATAAAAACTTCATTTTTAAGCTAATAGTGATTTCAATAAAAGAAGCAATGTAAAAGATTATATTTTTATGTGTTGATTGTTTTCAATAGGAAGATGTTGCATAAAAAGATTATATTTTTAATGTGATGTAGATTTCACTGTAAAGACGAAAATAAAAAGATTATATTTTTATTTTCATTTTGTCGCCATGAAAAGTTCATAAGCTAAGATTACATTTTTATTGTAATTTTATTCATTGTAATAAATAGAAAAGATTACATTTATATGCAATGGAAGAATAAATA
This sequence comes from Allium sativum, assembly GCA_030737875.1. Classification (NCBI taxonomy): domain Eukaryota; kingdom Viridiplantae; phylum Streptophyta; class Magnoliopsida; order Asparagales; family Amaryllidaceae; genus Allium; species Allium sativum. Next base: position 333,188,893 of record CM060926.1, read on the forward strand.
AAGAAGTTATTATTTTCATTGTAAAATAGAAAAGGTCAATATTTTTACATTGTAAAATAGAAAAAGACATATTTTCTTTGCATAACAAAAGTTACATTTTTATATGTGCTTTATATATGAATTTGCAGTGTATGACAAAAATTGCATTTTTCTATGATACAAAAATGTAAATTTACATTGCATGATTAAAATTACATTTTTCAATGTAATTTAGAGATGAATAATAACGGTAGAATGAAAATTACATTTTTTCCATGTAATTAAAATGTGAATTTGCGTTGTAGGATAAAAACTACATTTTTAGATATAATTTTAAATATGAATTTATGTCGTATGATAGGAATTACATTTTTCTATGTAATTAAAATATGAATTCCCATCGCATAATAAAGATTACATTTTTCTATGTAATTTAGAGGTGAATTAGAACGATAAAATAAAAATGACATTTTTTCTATGTAATTTATATATGAGTTATAACGGTATGATAAAAATTTAGAAATATATTTATTTACATTTTCTTATGTAAATAAAAGAATAGAAATTGAAAATGCATTTATTTACATTCTCTTATATGAATAAAAAGAATAGAATTTAGAAATATTTTTATTTACATTTTCTATATGCGGTAAAAACAGAATTGTTAATATTGAATATTTTATCGTCATTTTGAATGCGGTAAAAATAGAATTGTTAATGTTGAATATTTTATCGTCATTTTGAATGCGGTAAAAGTAGAATTGTTAATGTTGAATATTTTATCGTCATTTTGAACGCGGTGAAAATAGAATAGTTAATGTTGTCATTTTTATCGACATTTTTAGTGCGATAAAAATAGACAATGTTAGTGATTCATTTTTATCGACATTTTTAGTGCGATAAAAATAGACAATGTTAGTGATTCATTTTTTATCGACATTTTTAGTATGATAAAAGTAGACAATGTTAGTGATTCATTTTTATTGACATTTTTAGTGCGATAGAAATAGACAATGTTAGTGATTCATTTTATTCGACATTTTTTATGCGATATAAATAGCGATGTTAATGGTTCATTTCTATCGTCTTTTAGTTGTGATAAAAAAAGAACAAAATAATGAGAATCTTTTTATTTACATTTTCTATGGTAATGAAAAAGAACAAAATTATGTGAATCCTTTTATTTACATTTTCTATTGTAAAGAAAAATAACAAAATTGTGTGAACCATTTTATTTACATTTTCTATTGTAAAGAAAAGTAAAAAGAGAGTTATATTTCTTATTTGCATTTTTAGATGCAAATAAAGCATAGAAAGAAAATTATACTTTTATTTGTCATTGTTTTGTTAAATAAAAGTAAAAGAGTTAAAAAGACATTTTTTTTACCATTGTTTTGTTAAATAAAAGTACAAGATATAAAAGAACATTTTTATTAACATTGTTTGTCAAATAAAAAGACAAATACATGAGATACACTTTTATTTGTGTTTTATGTACAAATAAAAGTACAAGATTGGAAACACACTTTTATCTACACTGTATTTGTTGAAATAGAATTGCTAACAAAATGAGTATATCACTTTCACTCATCTTGGTAGGAAACACAATTTATGTGCAAATATAAGGATTACTTTTATTTGCATAATATACAGTGGAAATTGGTTAAACCTATTAACCAATTCTATATTTATTTATTTGTATGAACTGTTGTTGGCTGAAAACCCCACACGGGTATTGGGACGATACTTGACTGACACAAATCCCAATGTTTAATTATATGTCTATCGATTGATCGACAGACTGCGATGAGCGTTATTGTTTTATTTTAATGCTCACACAGTTGAAATCGTCACTCTGGTTGTTAATGGATGGATTGGGAATTATTTTCTGTTATTACTCTATACATGAAATGTATGAAACCCATATGACCCAAATTATATGGTACATGGTTGAGTCGCATTCTAATGCATAATTTCTTTTTAAATAAAGAATTTTTATATAATAAAAAGATTTTGTAAAATAAAAGATTTTGTATTATAAAGTATATTTTACATTCAGAATCTTTTATATATAGGATATTTTATTGATTATTTTAAAATATGTTTTTTTTTTATAGTAATGAATTAATATCTTTAAGATAAATCTTTTATTTAAGATCATTAGATCTTAACATTTATGATTGGTGATTGATATGTCGATTGGATTTGTAGTGGACGATGTTTTAAATAACGTTATCCTTTAATCCAATTTACATTGAAATTACTATTTGAAATTTATAAATCTATTTTATAAATTAAATCAAAATTGGAATATTAATAGATCTTTTTAGAAAGATTAAAAATGTAATTTATTTTATCTTTGATAAAATTAATGAGAACCTTTTAACATAAATAATAATTTTTATTGAAAAGGATATTCAAAGTTGGAATGTGGCGTATGGTTGATTTAATTAAGGATACGCGAGTTATTCAGAAAGACCGGGTCTAACCCATTCTGAATAATCATCACGACGATCAAGAGTCGAAGAAGAAGACGGTGACTGAAGACCGGAGAGCTTCACATCGTTTGGTTGATGGTGACTAATATCTTGAATTGGGACTGATCCCCCAAGGCAAGGTAAAAGTGATGATCTTCCAGACGTACTGGAGATCGACGGATACGTTGTTTCGTTCAGACCCAGAGCGGACTTGTAAATGGATAGCATGCCTGACATTGAAATTTATTTCATGTAATTAAATCGGTTTTTATTTAATATATAAATGCATGGTGGCGGAGGATTTATTCTCTTGCTTAACACCCTTTTGTATGTTAAATATTTACCGATCGCATGATATGAGTTGTTGATGTGGTATGCCAAGTTGCACTTGATCAAGGCTTATTGTTGCAAAGCAGAGCCTTGTGGGATGATCAAAGCATAGTCTATTTAGGCATAGCTTTGTGTTACGTGACTTCGCGAGCCTCACAGCCCGGTAGAGTCTAAAACGGGAGAAGGGAACGCAGGGAGTGCGCACGTTTCTTTCTAGCTAGAGTGGTGCCAGGGACCTACCAGCGCTGGCATTTATTCATTGTGGTTGTTGGATTTTCGAGGCCTCGGGTTTATGCGGTCGCTACTGGCCGTAGGATAGGTCCAAAAGGACCGGGAAGCGTGTGTTCAGGAATAACTAATCCAGTCCATTGCACCAGTTGGACAGAGTACCAACACGGGGACGGACCGGCCCTGCAGGATCCAAGGGTTGGACAGAGTACCAATCCTGGGGCATTGCTAGAGTGTCTCGAATCGGTAAGGATCTCCTCCCTAGCCTTGACTCAGATGGAAATCCAAATTTCCAATACGACATCACGCGGTTTTGATTGTATACCTATATATGGCGACATAGTGGGATGGGGCACTCATGCCGTCTAGGATTAATACATTTACTTTGATGTACTTCAAATTGGTTGCACACTATTATTATATAATACCGTGTTTATCGTATCAAGCATCTTTTGATCATTATAAGGTAAAACCCTATCCTCCGGTTTGCGTTGCATTGTGTGATGGGACTTGGGTCTTATAATGGTTTCATTTTTCTAAAAAGCATTGCGTTATTTTGACGATTTACCTTAGTCATGCACTGGCAATCCATAGGAGAAAACCCGTTCCGCGAAAGTGGCGTGGTCCTGTGATTAGCCTTATTATATTATATAGGTTAAGTAGAATTCTCACACCAGTCCCATGACTGACCTGTAGTTTTGTCCACTGGCAAACTCGGGTGCCCATATTTTCCACACGGGCAGTCGAGTAGCTATTTCTTTGCAGATATATTAAACAGGATTCTGGGTTGAAGCTTAAAGCTGTGTCCAGAGATAGAAAGTCTTCCGCTGTGTTCTTCCGTTGCAGGATATTACATTTTTTGTATTTATCTTCCGCTGTAATTATATTCCAATGTACTCTGATATGTATATTCTGTACTCTGATGTAACATTATATGATGATATGTTATAAAAGTCTTCTGTTGTTGTTTTAATATGTTGTATGCCCAAAGTTAAAGTATTCGTAGATTTTCACTTTTTGGGTCAGACCTGTGTGGTTTATGGTCGATTCAAAGGGCGGGAATTTGCGGGTCTTTACAAATGGTCTGAGCTAGGCTGAAGTATTCCCTCCCTGCGGACCGGGGGGGGGGGGGGAGGGGGGGACAAAAGAAAAGAAGACGAAAGAAAATGGGTCAGACATGAGTCTAGTAAGTCCAGTGATTATTTAGGACAGAACCCTAGAAATAAGATAATAAGACTGAATATGCTATCGCACTCATTACTATTTCTCTGCACCCACTTACAAGTGTTTCAACTAGCACCATGTGTTCAGGATAAATGACACCCTTTATCGATTGGCTCCTACTCGTATACGTTTACCATTTGTGTCATTCGGCCCCGCTTGATTGTAGATACCTATGTCGGTCCCACCATGGGGTTTACCAAATCCTATGGTGGCAACCCGACACAATTAAAGATGCTTAGTGTATAACTACTGATGCCCGGTGCCTGCTTTTTCCACTCTGAAGTACGTGCACGCCCGCACTCCATCGGAACCTACACTGACGCACCACCCACCGTTATTTTGACCGCTTATAATTAGCCCAGTAATCGTGCCCCACCCTGCCTTGTTGAGGGTACCATGATACATCTATGTGGGTTACAGCTGAAATGGGTCCCCGTTACTATGGTTTCCTAATCAACATGTTACAATGGTTAAGTGTTCTCAAATTAACCTAACCCCGCCCATCAGTTTAGTTAACATGTTGTATTGGTTAATTGTTGCCTTAATTAATTCAACCCTACCGTTCCTATCCTAGCTTTAATTCATTCATTAAAGCACCAACCACTCACATTAGATATGTATTGTTGCGATCGCTGGATGTGCCGGTCGGGATCGTTGGATGTGCCGGTCGGTTCTGGGGAGTCTTACACCGCAACTCAATCTAACCTCGAGTTCTTTTGGGCTTGATGCGCTAACCTCTCACATTAGATCTATGTTGTTACGGTTGCTGGATGTGCCGGGCTGTTCCGGGAAGTCTTACACTATAACTCAATCTAACCTCGGGTTAGGCATACTCGTCTTTTACTTAATTTAGATATATACCCTTCATATTTATATGTAAATTATCCACAATTATTGCCATTCAAGTCATGCCCCATTTACCCACTAAATCATGTTCATAATTTTAAGGTATATAAATTATACCAATTTATGCCATTAATCATTTATATGATTATGGGCCAAACTATGCCAATAATATGAAATTTAAGGGTTTTCCCAACGTTACCCCCGTCATACGTTCGAAAAATTCAAATAGAATGTTAGGCTCGAAACTTAGCCTAACTTATATACAACAGGGAAAAGAAAGGAGTGTGTACCATTAACACAACATAAAATAATAAGGATCTAACTAAACATGTGTCATATAAATTTGGCATAAAACTATGAACTTGCATTTTAACATGAATCTTAAGCAAATGAACAGGGACTTACATAGAATTACACAAATCCAATTAGGCATGTAAATGTGAATTTGCATTTTGGATACAATTAACATGAATCTTAAACATATGAACGGGGACTTACATAGAATTACACAAATCCAATTCGGCATGTAAATGTGAACTTGCATTTTGGATCCAGTTAACATAGATCTAAACATAGGAGAATGTAGATCTAAACATGTATATGACTTAGTCTAAAAACTTGCATGTAACATAACATGAAAGAGTCACCAAATTTATATAATACATGATTTGTTTAACATACAACATGATAAGTCCAATAAACCACAATAGTCTCATAGGCATATATGATAGAATCGTTACAAGAATAGACATGAATCAGCATCACCATTATTTTACAACTAGACACAGCTCTAGTTTCATTTTATTACAAACCATAACTTTTAATTGTTCACATCTAAATAATAACAGGACTTACAAACAAAAGAAAATCTTGTTTTCTGGGATCTGTTTTCTAAAACTGAAAAGCAATCCCTTGATGTAGACTATCGATTCTCTAATTTAGATTAGATTCGTAGCTTCTAACTTGCTTTCTAGTTTGCTTCCTAGTTGGAGAAAAAATGGTGGCTATGCTAGGTTGACCATGGACTACATGGTGGCTTCTTGGAATGAAATTGTGTGATTTAGGGTTGAGGGTTGGGGTTGCTTTTATAGAGGTTTAGATTTATGAGCCGTTAGATCAACCAAGGAGCAATCGCAGCCATCCAGACTAGATAGAGCTATCCAGAAATAGCCACCTATGCCCTAGTGACTCAGCAACAAGTCAGAAAATCGTCACTGCTTGGATCTGGGCGAGGGGGTCGACCCCTATAGCGTGTCGACACCCCAATCGACACCCCTCTTGGGGGTTCGACACCTATTTCGACCACCCTAGGGGGAGTCGACCCCTATGTGCGGGAAATTTCCCGCCCAGCTGATTTACGTGATTTTGAAATTTGAACTGTTTGGTTTAATTATATAATTTTCGATTTAAACATGAAGTCTTCTGAACTCCATAACTTCATATGGAGTCCGGTTCACGCAAACTCGGATTCTATCTCAAGAAGAATTCCGCGACGAACACAATGGCGTAACCTGTTTCCCTTAATTCTTGCTTTTTTAATTAAATATTCTTTAATTCGTTACTTTAATAAACATAGAAATACAGGGTGTTACAAATATTGAGCTCATCCAATATGACATCACTTATCACCCCCGAAGAGCTATCAATGGGCAAGCTTTAGGAGATTTCATTACTGAGTTCATGGATAGAGGTGATGGAGTTGAGAAACTAACAAGAACAGTCACTAGTTGGAATCTATACATTGATGGTTTAAAGAATGATTACTGTTCGGAAGCCGGAAGTGTCTTAGAAACTCCAGAAGGCCATTCCTTGTGTTATGCATTAAGGTTGGAATTTCCCAACCAATAATGAGGTAGAATACGAACATTGATAAACGGATTAAAACTAGAAAAAGAGCTAAATTTAAAAACCATGCAAATCTTCAGTGATTCCCAATTGGTAGTGGGTCAGGTCCTAGGGGAATTCCAGACCAAAGCTGGAAATTTTCCTTCTTATCTTATTAAAGCTATGGAACTTCTTAACAACCTCAATCACTACACCATATCTCACATTTCAAGAGAAGAAAATGCAAAGGCGGACTCTCTCACTAAATATGCTAGTTCTTCTGATGCACACTTGCTTGGTATAATACCCATTGAAGTCCTTACAACCCTTGCCATTGAGGAGGAAGTTGTTGACTGGATCACGGTAACAGTTATAGAACCTATGTCCTGGGTGACACCGATTAAGGAATATATCCTCAACGGAACGCTTCCTGAGGAACCAAAAAAAGCAGAGGAAATTACTGCATAAGGCTCCGTTATATCTTGTTCAGGATAGGAGGTTGTATTGATGAGGATTGTCTTTGCTATTACTACGATGTGTGTCCAAGGAAGATTCAAAAGCAATCTTGGCCGAACTGCTTGAGGGAGACTACGGAGGTCACATTGGTGGTCAGACGTTAGCTAAGAAAGTTCTGCGATACGGCTATTTTTGGCCTAGTGTAAACTCAGATGCGATGACTTATACCAAAAGATGTGATAAGTGTCAAAGATTCGCGAAAATTCCGAGAGCACCACCAACCGAGCTGACCCATATGGTCAATCCGTGGCCATTTGCTGTTTGGGGCATAGATTTGATTGGGGCACTACCCACTGCAAAATCTAATATGAAGTACGCAATAGTGGCAGTTGACTATTTTATTAAGTGGGCTAAAGCTGAGCCACTAGCCACTATTACTTCGAAGAAGGTGATCAACTTTGTTTTGAAAAAGATCATCTACAGGTTTGGCATACCGCAGAAAATAATCACTGATAATGGGTCTCAGTTTGAGAGCACTGAGTTCCTAAACTTTTGTGCCAAATACAAGATCAAGAAAATTTTTTCAGTCAAGCTAATGGGAAAGTTGAAGCAATCAACAAGATCCTAAAAACAACCATCAAAAAACGACTTGAGAAGGCCAAGGGGGGTTGAGTTGATGAGCTTCCTCTTGCACTATGGGCATATCAAACTACCCATAAAATTGCAACAGGGCACACTCCGTTTTTCTCGCATTTAGATCTGAACCAATGATCCCGGTTGAGTTAGAAGTTCCGACTCATAGAAGGATCTACTTCAACCAAGCGGAAAATGAAAAAGTTCAACTCGAAGCGCTTGACTTACTTGAAGAAAGAAGAAAAGAATCAGAACTCAGAATTATGGCACATCAGAGAAGAATAGCTCGTCATTTCAATGCTCGAGTTAAGCGAAGTACCTTCCAAGTTGAAAACTTATTCTCAAGAAAATCATGACGGGAACCGAAGTACTAGGACCCAATTAGGTGGGGCCATATGTGATAAACCAAAAATTCTAAGATGGTGCATTTGAAATGAGGACAACGGATGGAGTCCAACTCCTAAGAGCATGGAATGCTATACATCTCTAATACTATTTCTTTTAATGTTCCCTTCATATTGTTTGTAAATAACATGCATTGTACATACCATGCAACGCTATTATGATTTTTTTAAATATAAAATGAAAGGAATCGAATTACTTGCCTAAATCATGCATTTGCAAGTTACTCACTAAAGTTCGATTTTAATTTGCAGAACCTCCGAAAGATACGCTGATATCATTATGACCTAACCAGTCCTTGAGGCTATTATAACACAACCTGGGTAAAATGGCTCCGATACCCACCACTTCATATTCAAAAACACCATTTGCAATTAGCTCAATGATGAAGACGTAGCGGTGCAAATGTGAGACACAAAGGATTCATCCGTCAAATGGCAGGAAGCTTAAATCACAAATGAAACTGTGAGTTTCGCCAAAGGGGAACCTTATTAATTGGAAGGTTGAAGGCCCTAGCTCTAGCAACTCGTGATAAAAACCAACAAATAAGCTAGCGTTTGACCCAAGGAACTGCACAATCATAAACCAAAGACCTCCCCGAGGGGCGCCCAATCAATCGCCAACGCCGTTAATGCATAGCCGGATTGCGATGTACATTGGGTTTTAAAACAAAAGATATCCCCGAGGGGCACCCAGTTATTTGTCCGAACCATTTATACATGGTCCGACCATAATAAATATTGGGTTCATAAACCAAAGACCTCCCCAAGGGGCACTCGGTTCATTGTCAACGCCATTAAAACATAGCTGGATAGCGATATAAACACCGGGCTTACAGGACCTCTTCGGGGGCATCCGATCAGATGTTGGGTTCTCCAAATCCAACTATTAATTCTAGATCTTCCAAATCCAGTTACTGGTGAACTTCAACAGACCCTTACTGGGGCATACGATCATAAGCCGGGTCCTCCAAATTTGGTTAGTGATGGACCCAAAGAACTTCCTATAGACACCGTACAAATTCTACAAGTGACTGAGTTATTCAGTCATAATGAATAATGGGTTTACAAATATTTCTTCATGGAAACGAAAATATAAGACCTCTCAAATAGGGGTGCAAAAAACAAAGACCTTACCTTCATTCAAAAGGTACTGTGTTAACAAGTAACTTGCAGTGTAAAATCTTTGTGTTGCAATCATGAAAAGATGATAAGTGCATAATGCAAAGCAGTCAAACAAAACAAGCAACATATAGTTTCGTTTCAGCAACACGAAGCCATATCATAGAGTCACAATTCAAATACAGAGCATAAGAGTAGTGTGCGAGGGCCGGCACCTGCATATACAACTGGTCTAAATGCAGTACATGAAGAGATAATGGAGATAAAGAAAGCTGGTCATTAGCACTACTTATTCTTTCCATCCTTTGACCTCCTGGACCTCAAATTTGGTCTCCCAGTATTAGAAGGAGGAGATGGATCAGCTGCCTGGCCTACGCCTTTGGTTATTGGCCCGCTGGGACTCTCTTGACAAGATATAGCGCTAATTCCCTTCCTTTTCTTCTTGATAATCACCTTCTTACCTTTGTGATTCGATGATGTTTCCCGTTTTCCTTGAGCCTCAATGCCATGTAGCGGAGATTAGTTGGTCTCTTCAGAATCTTCTTCGTTTGGGAGATAGTCATCATCATCTAGATCGGCAATTGCCCCAATTTTAGTATCCTGCGATCCTGGGGTCTTAGCGTAAGGAGCATTAGCTAGGGCAGGAGCTGTCGATATCAAAATCGAATCAGTAGTTGTGGTTTAGCCATCATAGCAGTAAATCCTCCAAGAGGAGGCATAGGTGAAATCAAACCTAAGGAAGAAAACAGTGAGCCAAATATGCGGTTGTACTAGGAGAAAGAAACAAATAGTCTAAGTTCTATATAATGTGGTCAACTTTAGCTTTACCTGCAACTGCAAGACTCGCCTTGATATTCCTTCGAGCTTTGACCTCAACCTCTCCCGCTTAGGGTACTATCATCATCATCTTCACCGCTGTCTTTCTGAGTGGTCCGTGAGATAGTAGCCTCGACATCAGCAGTGACTTCTTGAACATTAGTATTTTCATCATGAATGGTCCCTTTCGAAGGCCCAGCTTCGTTATAAAGAAAGCCCCTTGTCGTTGCTAGCTCAGCTCTTCCTATAACTAAGGCATCACGGGCTTCTGGATCTAAGAGGTCTTCAAGGAGGTCGTTTTCATCACACTCACCCTCGTTGATCTCTAAGATTCATTCCCAGACAAGAGCTAGAGTGATGGCGAATTTGTTGTCTAAGTAGTGTAAACTCCCTTTGTTCATAATAATGAAGACATAAAAGTTGAACAAAGAAACGTCAGAATTCAAGTGGGCTTTTTCAAGTTTAGCGGTAGCTCTAAGTTTTTCATATTCTAGGGCTTGTTGTGCTAAACAAAGGGTTGTTCTTAAAGAAGAAACTCTTTTGCGGTGAATAGTATTCTCTTGCTGGTGAGCGGCGGAAGTGTTCTTTTCCATGCTTAGTTGGGATTCGGTAAGATCTCGAGCAGCTTGAGCTTCTTGGAGCTGCGTTGTAAATGTGTTTTCCTTCTGCTTCACAGCAACGAGCTCTTCTTTGAATTTTCTATTCTCTTCTTCTAAGCTCAGCAATTCATTATCCTTCTGGGTGTAAGAAGCGATGGTCCTTTCTCGTGACTTGATGACCATAACTAGCTCGGCTTTATCATTTTCTATTCTCTTCTTCTAAGCTTAGCAATTCATTATCCTTCTGGGTGTAAGAAGCGATGGTCCTTTCTCGTGACTTGATGACCATAACTAGCTCGGCTTTATCATTTTCTAAGGTGGCGAGGTGTTCAAAAGCGATACCATTAACCCTTGAAAGCTCATGAGCAAAAGTATATCACTGACTCAGCAGTTTCTCGGCTTGGCTTTTGATTTTACCCAAATTCACGTCAAACTAACTCTTAGCTACCTCTAAATGATTCTGGGCTACGTCAAATTGAGAAGAAATACTTCTTTCCAGATCATCAAAATCCCTAAGCATATCTTGTTGGTCATTTGGATGAATGTCTAAGTTAAAGCGCACTCCTCTCAGGTTCCATTCTGGAAACCGGTAGGCAAGAGTGAAATCACCAGAACTAAGGAGATATTGAGGCCTATTTACAAACATCTCGAGGTCTGCAGGGGTAGGACTGACTGATGGAGTAGCTAAGAATATCTCCATAGGAAAGATATGAGGTTCTTCCATTGAAAACTTATCCGATCTATGATGCTTCTCGCGACCACTGTCTTCTTTGCTGCTCCTTCCCCTCTTCTTGTGGTCTTTCTTCCCTTGCTTTTCCTGTTTTTTCTTCTCTTTAGCTTCTTCCATCGCAAAATGTTCGAGCCTCTACCTCCTCCGTTCTTAAGTCTCAATAAGATCATCAATTTCATGAGGTTGATAGGAAGCCTACGGGTGTTGTGACGGCCCGCCCCGTACCAATCGACATTTACTCCAAAAGTGCGCTGTACACATGTCCAGTTAGCGCGGAACAGGTCGTCAGAAGGAAAAGGAAGAAGGAAATGAACTAAAAAAGAACCTGTAGAATGTCTCACAGCGCATAGAACAAAATATAATAATAACATACTTGACATAAAACAGGAGAGACAGTGCATAAGCTGAAAACCAAAACTAAACATCATGGCAGCGGAAATTCAAAATACAACTTATTACAACTTCCAAACTGTCTCAAAGCAAAAGCAAGATAAAGGAGGTACACTATGAATGCCTAAGTAGCGAACACCAACGACACAGGGAGAATGGGTATATATATCTTTCATACGTGGAAGCCTCCTGCCCGCCTCCGAATCAGCTACTCGCGCATCACCAGCTAACCTGTCTTTAGTCTGCTCGTGTGAGCACCCAGAGTAATAAGAGGAGACATAAAACTCTGGGTCAGACATAAAGCCTGGTATAAGCGATAAGCATCTAAAGTGAACAATAACAGGTAGACTAAAACATACCTGAACTTGTACCTGCAACCAAAGAGTTAGCACTACATACTATACAACACTCTAAGGTACCACATCAAACGGTGTAAAGATACGGAGGTGGGGGAGGTGTGCATGTCATAATGATGGCAAACAATCAAACATAGCATCCATCCTCAGTACTCTCACTAAGTGCGTAAAGCATACGATATTCACCACTTCGATCACCCAACATATCTTGCTACGATCACTCTGCCCCATGAAGTCATAAATGGCTTCACTGCATTGATAACGTAGCCACTAATTCCTCGCTATGTCCACTTGCCCCATGGAGTTATTCACCCCATCTGCGCTGGCTCATAGCCTTACCAATCCTTACTATATCCACTTGCATCATGGAGTTGTTCACCCCATCTGCGCTGGCTCATAGTCTTACTACGCATCACCTTGCACCTCAGGTCATAATGACTCTACTACACTGATAACGTAGTCTTGCTACCATCACCTTGCCCCTCAGGTCATAATGACCCTACTGCACTGATAAGTAGCCATCATTAATTTTTAGTGATGAATCGATATTATGAACGTCGACAACTCCTTAGCACACGTCCCGCAGCAAAGCCCAACCATGAAGTGAACTCATCGGTTCCCAACTGGATCCAGAGCTCTAACTTCCCATATTGGACTACCTTTGCATCTCGGGTTATTGGTCAACACTGGGTCGGGTCGGGTTCCTCCTCAAGCCATCGGTTCGGGTCGGGTATCCTCCATCAGTTCGGGTCGGGTCCTCTTCTGGTTCGGGTTGAGTATTTCTCCTCGGGTCGGGTCGGGTCGGGTCGGGTGCCATCCCCCTCCAGTTCGTGCTTCCGCTCTGATCCGTCTCCATGCTTCCTTCACATGCTCCTATCTGATCCGTCTTCATGCTTCCGCACCGATCCGTCTTCTTGCTTCCGCTCCGATCCGTCCTCCTTAATCCGATCCAATCCCAGTTCAGTTAGCGTGGCCTTCCTTTTTGCCAATTTTCCCAAGTGTCAGGTTCCGATCCGATCGGATTCCTTGCCCAGTTCAACATATCTGATCCGAGCCCCATATCCGATCCGATCCGAAAACTGCACTGTTTTCTGAAACTGTTCCAACAAGTGTTTACGCCATTCGACGATGTTCTCGACCATTCTAACTATTGAAATCAATCACAAAGCATTTCATACAGTCATAGCAACATGCATAATCAACCACAAACATCAAAACATCAATATGATAAGTTAAAATGGATCAAACATACCCAAAACCCCATATTTTCCCCTTAAGCATGTTTAGGTGAAAGTAATGGAAGGATTAACAAAACTTAACCAAATTAACCCAAATTCATATCAGAGGTCTAAAACATCATTTAAGAATTTATGAACATTTTTCCCGAATTTTATCATGCTTAAATTCGCTAATTAACACTAATTACCCCTAACTAGCCATAATTAGTGTAAAACTATGCAAATCACTCACTTAGCCACAAATAAAACTAAGATCTGAAATAAATCTCTGATTTGATGTGAATCCTAAGGCTAAACAGCATCTCCAATGTTGCTTTGGTGTAGATCTTCCTTGATTAGAGGTTGCTAAGCCAAATCCTTGACCAAGAGATGATCTAGAGGTGATTTAGAGGTTGGAGGCCATTTTTAGGGTTCCTTGGTGATAAGTGGAGGCTAGAAAACTGAAATAGAAGGATTATCTACTCCATTTCAGCCTCCCCATAACCCTAATCCCGAAATGGGTTATGGGCCTACTCACTAATCACCCGATTTGGCCCGGTTAAGTAGTTTTTCACCCTCCAAACTTTATTTCAGCCATATCTCCCAAACGGTAAGTCCGTTTGGCTATTATGACCACTCTACGGAAAGGTAAACCATCAAATGAATCTAATGGAAGTGGTTTCAGGTCAAAATTCCTTTCCAATCAAAAGTTATGGCCAAAACAGTATCAACTCGGGGCAAAATGGTCATTTAAAAATTGAAAAAAATCATGAACATGGGAAATGACTCTAATGGATGTTTCCCAAAGTTACATGACCATACGACTTCACATGGGAAAGAAATAAATATTCTACGATCCTATGATGTGTAGAATACGGGTCGTTACACTCTCCCCCCCTTAAGAAATTTCGCCCCCGAAATTCCCTAATTAAAACACACACAACGGTCCCGCATGCCTATCAATCATAAAACAACAATCAAACATGCAAAACAAGTAAAATAAGTCTATCCTAGCATATGGAATAACTAAATCACAAAGTAAATCTTACCAGGCAAAGAGTTCTGGATACACCTTCCTAATGCTCTCCTCTGTCTCCCAAGTACAATCATCCTCGTCCTCGCCCCACTGAACCTTGACTAGCTTCACCGCCTTCCTTCGAAGTTGCTTTGTATCGTACCCCACAATACGAATCGGCTTGCGGTTCCCCACCGCCTCGGGTTCTACTCCGAAGTCCTCTAACTGATCAGGTGAAATAGTCATATCTGAGTCGTGGACGAACTTCCTTAGTTGGGAAACATGAAACACATTGTGAACTCCCGCCATTTTCTCTAGTAAGCCAACTCTATAAGCCAAATTCCCGACTAGTTCAAGAACAGGGAATGGGCCAACAAATCTTGGTGCCAACTTACCTCTCTTTGCCAAATCGAATCACGCTCTTTAACGGAGAGATCTTGACAAACACCAAGTCACCAACGGAGAATTTCAAGTCTCTTCTCCTCTTATCAGCATAACTCTTCTGCCTATCTTGGGCAGCTTTCATTCGTTGCTGAACGATCTTAATCTTATCCGAAGTTTCTCTCACCACATCTGGTCCAAGCACAAACTTCTCGCCAGTCTCTATCCAACATGATGGTGAGTTGCACGGTCTTCCGTACAAAGCTTCATATGGAGCCATACCGATACTGGATTGGTAGCTATTATTATATGCAAACTCTACTAGATGCAAATGGTCATCCCACGATCCACCAAAATCCAATATACAAGCTCTCAAGAGATCTTCCAATATACGATTAACCCTCTCCATTTGACCTTCGGTCTGAGGATGATATGCGGTACTGAGATGTAACCCTGACCCTAGAGCCTCTTGTAAGCTCTTCCAAAACCCACTAGTGAACAACGGGTCTCGGTCACTCACAATGCTTTTGTGTACTCCATGCAATCTCACTACCCACTTCATATACAGTTCTGCCAACTTGGCTGCCGTTCTAGTCGATTTGATTGGTATAAATCTTGCACTTTTAGTCAATCGATCCACAATTACCCAAATGCTATCATATCCCGATCTAGTCCTTGGTAAGCCATCGATGAAATCCATCGAGACTTGCTCCCATTTCCATTCGGGAATCTCTAATGGTTGCAACAACCCACTAGGCTTCTTTTGCTCGGCTTTAACTAGCTGGCAATTCATGCATTTGGATATAAACTTCCCAACGTCTCTTTTCATCCCTTCCCAGTAGTAGGTTTGCTTCATGTCTCGATACATTTTATTACCACCGGGATGTATAGTCAGTTTTGAGTGATGACATTCTCTAAGAACTTCATCTCTCAAACCATTTACGTTGGGCACAACTAGTCTTCCATTCTTCCGAAGCCATCCATCTCGATCTAGCCCATACACATTCATCTCCCCATCGATACCCATCTCTAACTTGGAGATGATTTCCAATAGACTGGGATCGTGCCTCTGGCTGGAACCAATCCGCTCTATCAAAGTGGGTCTGATCGCCAAACTAGCTAGCATGAGTGGATCCAATTCGCACCTTGGTCTGAAATCAAACCCCACAATATACTCCAGTTACTTCCACTCAAGAAACATAGCCCCTAAACTGGCATGTCTCCTACTCAAGGCATCGGCTATCGCATTACCCTTCCCAGGTGTATATGCGATATCAAAATCATACGAAGCTAAGAACTCTAACCACTTTGCTGACGGAGATTCAGATCCTTATGAGAGAAGAGATACTTTAACGATTTATGATCGGTGAACAACTCAAATCTTTCTCCCAAGAGATAGTGTCTCCACATCTTCAACGCAAATACAATCGCTGCCAATTCCAAATCATGGGTAGGATACTTCTTCTCATGCGGCTTTAGCTGTCGACTAGCATAAGCTACAACCCTACCTCTTTGCATCAATACCGCACCCATTCCGGTACCACAAGCATCCGTGTATACCGTCGTCTCTTCATTCCCTTTAGGAATGACTAACACTGGAGCACACGTCAACTTCTCTTTTAGACTCTTGAAGGCATCCTCACACACTCCGTCCCAGACGAAGGACTGATTCTTCTTAGTCAACTGAGTCAACGGTGCTGCTATCTTGGAGAAGTCCTGGATAAGCTTACGATAATATCCAGCTAATCCCAAGAAACTTCTTACATCTGTTGCATTCTTAGGCGTAGGCCAATCCTGTACCGTAGCCACCTTCGCAGGGTCCACGGCAATACCACTCTCTGAAACAACATGACCCAAGAATCTCACTTTCCTTCTCCAAAAATGACACTTAGAGAATTTCGCTTTCAATTGGTGTTTCCTCAACACCTCCATCACTATCCTCAAGTGTCCCTTGTGTTCCTCCTCTGCCCTTGAGTAAACAAGGATATCATCCACGAACACAAGAACAAACTTATTCAACTGATCTCTGAATACTCGATTCATAAGATCCACAAAGTAGGCTGGTGCATTGGTCAACCCAAATGGCATGACCAACCACTCATAAAATCCAAACGGCGTCCTAAATGCCGTTTTCGGAATACTCTCATCAGCTACTCGTAGCTGATGAAACCCTATCGCGAGGTCCAACTGGGAGAACACCCTTGCTCCTTCCAGCTGATCAAACAAATCATCTATCCGCGGTAGAGGATACTTATTCTTACTCGTCACCTTATTCAACTCGCGATAGTCCACACACAAACGAAGGGAACCATCTGCCTTAGTGGCAAACACAACTGGTGCTCCCCACTCGGAGACACTCCTTCTAATAAATCCCTTCTTCAAAAGATTGCTGACTTGCACCCCGAACTCTCGCTGCTCCCTTGGTGCCATACGACGAAGTGGCATCACTATAGGTCTGGCATCTTTCACTAAATCAATACGGAACTCAATCTCTCGGTGTGGTGGAAGCCCGGTCACCTCCTCGAAGACGTCCGGATACTGGCCAACCACGGGCACATCTGACAACTCATCCTGCGGGATGTCGAGGGATTTACAAAACTAGCCATAACCCCATCACTGGGAAGACTACCAAACACTACCCTCCGCCCATCATCCGCCCTCACTGTCACCAAAAAGCCCTCACAGTCTACCACCACCCCGTATCTTTGGAGCCAATCGAC
The DNA here is from genome assembly GCA_030737875.1 of Allium sativum. Taxonomy (NCBI): domain Eukaryota; kingdom Viridiplantae; phylum Streptophyta; class Magnoliopsida; order Asparagales; family Amaryllidaceae; genus Allium; species Allium sativum. The sequence goes on from CM060926.1 coordinate 333,206,637, forward strand.
TCCCAATATAATGCCATACCCAGTAAAGCCCAAAACAAAGCAATCACATACAAACATACATCCATGACTCGATAAGACCAAATTCCTGCAAATCATACTAAGGCTAGTCGAACCACCAATCGGGTTCGTGACAACCAATGGTCTATCGACTATCTCGGGTTCCAGTCCCAACCTATCTACCAGGTCACTAGATATGAAGGAACGGGAGCCCCAGTATCAAACAAAACTCGAACTGGTACATCATAAATAGAAAGCATACCTTAAATAACAACATTCTTTCCTTTCTCCGCCGCAGTTGGGGCATTCGACGAAGAAGGAACAACATCAATAGCGTATGCTTTCACAATCTGCTTCTCCTTAAGAGGTTGCGGACACTTATCCTTATGATGTCCCACTTGACCACAGTTGTAGCACTTCCTTTCCGCTGGCCTGGCCCGACATTCTTTAGCATAATGGCCCTTCTTACCACAGCTGAAGCACTGAACATCCTCTTGCTCTTTTTCTGGCCACCTTTAGTTTGGTCTTGCTTCCTCTTATTCTGAGAGTTATTCTTGCCTCTGCCGCCTGCTTTCGACTTTGGCCTTTCTGCAGATGCAGCCTCAATCTTTGACTTAGGGTAAAGACTCTCTGATCTCAATGCTTTCCCCACGATCGATTCAAAAGTCTCATCGATGTGATTGATAAGCCTTTCCCCCAAGTATCCATCCAAGCCAGTAATGAATTTCTCATTCTTCTTCTCAGGAGTATCGATGAGAGACAGTCCATACTTCGACAAAGTGTCGAACTCAGCAATATAATCAGAAACTGCCCTTCCGTTCTGCTTGAGTTCCAAGAACCTCTTAAACAACCCTGACTTCTGGGCAGTTGGGATAAACTTCTCGCTAAAGCGAGCCTTGAACTGATCCCAAGTAACCTGATCTTCTGGAGTAGCCGTTCTAATAGCATTCCACCAATTCATCGCTCGCCCTTGCAGCTGACGAGATGCTAGCCTTCTCTTCATCGCATCCTCAAGACCTAAGTCATCGAAGATACGGTCACAGCTATCCATCCAGTCTTGAACATCCGTGGCCGACTCCGTTCCGTGGAATGGCTTCCCACCAAGATTAGTGTAATCTTTGCATAACTTGGCGAAATCGACCCGAGGCGCCTGCACTACTGGGCCAACACCAACTCCGAGATTGGGAACTGCCCCTTGCACTTCTCTAAGCATGTCTCTCATGAGGTTCGTAAACATCGCCCTCATGTCAGCGCCATTCCCTTGGTTGGTCCCTCTACCAGCACCCCTCGTGTCTCGGCTCATTGTCAATCTGAAAAAGGGAAACGATTAACGACCCCATAGTGGTGCTAGTGCAGTGCGACTTCATTCCTTATACTACTAATAGTATATATATATATATAGCTTTTGAAAACCAATTTAATTACAAATACGCACTCTCATATATGTACTATCTCTCCCTAGTGTCTTTCCCTAGGTTAACTACGCAACCTAGAGCTCTGATACCAAGTGTGACGGCCCGCCCCGTACCAACCGACATTTACTCCAAAAGTGCGTTGTACACATGTCCAGTTAGCGCGGAACGGGTCGTCAGAAGGAAAAGGAAGAAGGAAATGAACTAATAAAGAACCTGTAGAATGTCTCACAGCGCATAGAACAAAATATAATAATAACATACTTGACATAAAACAGGAGAGACAGTGTATAAGCTGAAAACCAAAACTAAACATCATGGTAGCGGAAATTCAAAATACAGCTTATTACAACTTCCAAACTATCTCAAAGCAAAAGCAAGATAAAGGAGGTGCACTACGAATGCCCAAGTAGCGAACACCAATGACACAGGGAGAATGTGTATATATATCTATCATACGTGGAAGCCTCCTGTCCGCCTCCGAATCAGCTACTCGCGCATCACCAGCTAACCTGTCTTTAGTCTGCTCGTGTGAGCACCTAGAGTAATAAGAGGAGACATAAAACTCTGGGTCAGACATAAAGCCTGGTATGAGCGATAAGCATCCAAAGTGAACAATAACAGGTAGACTAAAACATACATGAACCTGTACCTGCAACCAAAGAGTTAGCACTACATACTATTCAACACTCTAAGGTACCATATCAAACAGTCTAAAGATACGGAGGTGGGGGAGGTGTGCATATCATAATGATGGCAAACAATCAAACATAGCATCCATCCTCACTACTCTCACTCAGTGCGTAAAGAGTACGATATTCACCACTTCGATCACCCAACATACCTTGCTACGATCACTCTGCCCCATGAAGTCATAAATGGCTTCACTGCACTGATAACGTAGCCACTAATTCCTCGGTATGTCCACTTGCCCCATGGAGTTATTCACCCCATCTGCGCTGGCTCATAGCCTTACCAATCCTTACTATGTCCACTTGCCCCATGGAGTTGTTCACCCCATCTGCACTAGCTCATAGTCTTACTACGCATCACCTTGCCCCTCAGGTCATAATGACCCTACTGCACTGATAATGTAGTCTTGCTACCATCACCTTGCCCCTCAGGTCATAATGACCCTACTGCACTGATAAGTATCCATCATTCATTTTTAGTGGTGAATCGAAGTTATGAACGTCGACAACTCCTTAGCACACGTCCCGCAGCAAAGCCCAACCATGAAGTGAACTCATCGGTTCCTAACTGGATCCAGAGCTCTAACTTCCCATATTGGACTACCTTTGCATCTCGGGTTATTGGTCAACACTGGGTTGGGTCGGGTTCCTCCTCAAGCCATCGGTTCGGGTCGAGTATCCTCCTTCAGTTCGGGTCGGGTCCTCTTCTGGTTTGGGTTGAGTATTTCTCCTCGGGTCGGGTCGGGTGCCATCCCCCTCCAGTTCGTGCTTCCGCTCCGATCCGTCTCCATGCTTCCTTCACATGCTCCTATCTGATCCGTCTTCATGCTTCCGCACCGATCCGTCTTCATGCTTCCGCTCCGATCCGTCCTCCTTAATTCGATCTGATCCCAGTTCAGTTAGCGTGGCCTTCCTTTTTGCCAATTTTCCCAAGTGTCAGGTTCCGATCCGATCAGATTCCTTGCCCAGATCAACATATCCGATCCGAGCCCCATATCCGATCCGATTGGAAACCTGCACTGTTTTCTGAAACTGTTCCAGCAAGTTTTTACGCCATTCGACGACGTTTTCGACCATTCTAACTATTGAAATCAATCACAAAGCATTTCATACAGTCATAGCAACATACATAATCAACCACAAACATCTAAACATCAATATGATAAGTTAAAATGGATCAAACATACCCAAACCCCCATATTTTCCCCTTAAGCATGTTTAGGTGAAACTAATGGTAGGATTAACAAAACTTAACCAAATTAACCCAAATTCATATCAGAGGTCTAAAACATCATTTAAGAATTTATGAACATTTTTCCCGAATTTTATCATGCTTAAATTCGCTAATTAACACTAATTACCCTTAACTAGCCATAATTAGTGTAAAACTATGCAAATCACTCACCTTAGCCACAAATAAAACTAAGATCTAAAATAAATCTCTGATTTGATGTGAATCCTAATGCTAAACAGCAACTCCAATGTTGCTTTGGTGTAGATCTTTCTTGATTAGAGGTTGCTAAGCCAAATCCTTGACCAAGAGATGATTTGGAGATGATTTAGAGGTTGGAGGCCATTTTTAGGGTTCCTTGGTGATAAGTGGAGGCTAGAAAACTGAAATGGAATGATTCTCTACTCCATTTCAGCCTCCCCATAACCCTAATCCCGAAATGGGTTATGGGCCTACTCACTAATCACCCGATTTGGCCCAGTTAAGCAGTTTTTCACCCTCCAAACCTTATTTCAGCCATATCTCCCAAACGGTAAGTCCGTTTGGCTATTATGACCACTCTACTGAAAGGTAAACCATCAAACGAATCTAATGGAAGTAGTTTCAGGTCAAAATTCCTTTCCAATCAAAAGTTATGGCCAAAACAGTACAACTAGGGGCAAAATGGTCATTTAAAAATCGACAAAAATCATGAACATGGGAAATGACTCTAATGGATGTTTCCCAAAGTTACATGACCATAGGACTTCACATGGGAAAGAAATAAATATTCTACGATCCTATGATGTGTAGAATACGGGTCGTTACAGGTGTTGGGAGTGTTCTGAATGTTGTGAAGGATGAGATTTCTTAAAAAACACTTTGGGTCTTGATGACTTGTTATTTCGTTGAAATCTTTCACGAGTGAGGCTTTAGGCATTGTTTTTGTACCTAAAGGAAACAATGCGACAAGAATTTAGTATTCATGTTTACAAGAGTTGAAAGTAATTTGGAAAGCAAGTACAGAGAATTGCAGGCAATGCAAAAAGTAAGCGTCCGATAATGTGTCCTTAACAACAAACCATTTTTTTCTAAAGCAGGCAAGGTAACAGTGGATTCGATTTTTTTTTCCTATAACTTAAGGCATGGAAGGCTGAATAACAACTTCACCCTGGATAATGTCTCTGGCTGAGCTCAGGTCGCTTAACTTCTTATAAGTGTTCGTCGAACTCTCGCCCTTAGTAACCTGAACAGTTGGACCCTTTTCAAGTTTGTTTGCAACATTCTTAGGAGATTCCGTGTTCCTGGAAGGGTTGATCGCTGGATCGGGGGAAACTCGTACTTGAGTTTTTCCCTTTTTAGCTTTCTTACCTTTACCCTCATGTGATTCAGAATCACCTTCCTCAACAGAAATCAGTTTGGGTTTGGGCAATATCTTGCTACTTCCTGAAACATCGGAGCACTTTTGTAAAGGAGGTGTTTTAGCAGGATATTTGCCAGCAACCTCTTTCTTGGGGAAAAGATTCAATTTGAGAGCACGGGAAGGGTCGAGAAAATGATATTGTTAAAGAAACTCTTCCGTGATCAAATATCTCCTACTCCTTTCTGTCTCATCTATAGCCTGCAAAGCATCATGTAATTCATCGCCATTGGCATCTTTCGAATCAGAAGGAGGAAATACAGCCAAAATAAAAATAATTTAGTACATGGAAACCAGGTGCAGAGGTAAATGTACGAATATGCTCTTATCTCTTTCCTTCCACCTTCCATAAAAGCTGTCAAGGAAACATACGAAACAATAATTCTCTAAGTATCCCTTCGCACTATCCATTAGATTAGTGACAATCGTAGGGTATTTTCCTTCCAAGGTAACGATCGATGGCGAACTATTTTTGAAAGAAGATAATGAACAGACTTCTTCGAAGGTAGGGGACGTTCCTTAATCCTCATAAAAAGCATGTAGAGACAGGTTAAAATGGCACAACCATTCAGATGTAATTTCATAGGAGCAATAGCTAAACACTTCAAAAGCATCTCTATGAGGGGATTAAATTGAGGAACGCCACCCATCGTCAGCATATATTGATTAATAGCGAAAAATTCGGAAGGAGGAGCGTCCGCAAACTCATTTCCTCAGGATACTTAGCTTCAGTCTCTGGTTTACTGAATTAAGCCAGTAAGGTTTTATATGCACGATCGCCCATTTTATTTGGTTTCCTATCACAAGGCACTTTAGTTTGTGGTTTATGAACGGGAAATTCCGGATTGGGAGCATCAGTAGTAGAAGCTTCAACTTGTGTGGATTTTGATGTCTTTTCAGGTTGTTGGCGTGATTTCTATCTGGTATCCATTTCTACACAAACAACCGTGTTTGACAACAGGCTACTGAAAAATACGCTTGAATTACAGAACAAAAGCAAGAACAAAAAGAGTGCAAAAGTGAAAAATAACCAAGGTGAATCCGACCAGAATTAATCATGACTGACTAGACCGGGTCAGTCATGACCAACCCTGGTCGGGTCGGCCATGATTGCCCAGGTCGGGTCAGTCATAACTGGCCCTGGTCAGGTCAGCCATAACCAACTCCGATCGGATCTGTTATAACTAAACTCGATCAGGTCGGTCATAACTAACCCTGATCGGGTCGGTCGTAGCTGAACCCGACCAGGTTAGTTGAAACTAACCCGATCCGGGTCAATCAAAATCCACCAAAACTAGGACGACATAATCTGCTCGTGAAGGATTTGTGATATCAATGGAAACCAGAGCTTGGTATTTTGATTCAAATAACAAACACAACAAAGCATCAAACATCATCACAGCAGCTAAAATCAAGAACCTACGTGTTCTAAATAGTTTCATAGCTCAAACATTTCATCGAATACATTGTGTGCATCATAAGGAAATAGAGGATTAATGGATTTTATTAATTTGAATCCATCACATACATACTTAAGTCCATTACAATCAGTTATGATTCCATTTACAATACACCAACATCAAAAAATCTTGCAGCTTTTGAACCTAAACCTACTGAATTAACCCTATAACCCAAGAATCAAACCTTAATTGATAACCTATGAATCTCTTAGTCCAAATCCACTCCAATCGGATCTTAAAATTGCAAATTGCTAAACAAAATATGAAGATACCTACAAAAAAGTTGATTTGAAGAATGGATTCGGGATCGAGAAACTTGGAGGAACTCGGGATTGAGAAATCAGATTATTGACTCAAGTTAAAGAGCGCCTTGGATGGGAACTGAAGCTGCATGATTAAATCGAAGATGAAAATTGAGTAAGTTTGCTTCAAGGGAACTCCGACGCCATTAAAAAGCTCGACTTAGATATTGTGAATCAGAAGAAGAGTGAAGGGATAGGATGATATTTATAGTAGTTGCGAATAGTGGGTCGACCTATTTCCGCATGAGCATCCGACCCGACCCACAGAAAAATTGTAACGGACATGGAATTAAAACCAAAGGCGCAATGTGGAGGGTATAGCAAGTTGGAAGCATTTCGGAGCCCATGTTTTTTAGAAAATCACAAACTCCGAGGGGCAAAATGTTATCCACAAAATTTACATGTGCATAGATATGAATCGGGTCGGTTTGTTTGGCTAAAACGGGTCGGGTCATCCTAGTTGCGAAGATATAGTTCGGACCATTTCTAAAGCATATTGTCAGCCAATTCTTTACATTGAATCGGGTCGGATTGCTCAAAAGGAATGGATCAGGTCGGTGCGTTTCCTCAATTGGGTCGGTCATTTTTTGAAGAGGTGGTCTGGTTGGTCTACTTTCATAACAACTGAATCGAGCAGGATGAATCTGGATCGGGTTGGACAATTCCATGTCGGGTCATCCTGTAGCAATACGAAGCGAATTGAAGCATTCATTTCTAAAGCGGGTCGGTGTAGTTCGGCTTGGGTCATGGTAGTCTGGGTCGTTCTGTTATTTAACAGCTGGCAATTAGCTGGCGGCAGCTAATAACAACTGGCAGTGGCATTATCGTAAATACTGAACAGCGCGAGCCAAAACCTGAAGACCCATATTTCAGCCATCCCCTACACCCAAAAATAGAGGATCGTCTCCACTTTAAGGGGGGGCTTCTTGGTGATCCCGAAGGGCTGTTAAACTCTATTCTCAACTTCTTCTAAGCAATTTGACCATCTCAAACACTTCAATTCAAAGATTTATTTCCGGATTCATTGTGAAGACATGAAGATTCATCAAGATTTGTGAGAGAGCTTGGATTGATTCTATCGATGTCAATAATTGGAGGATCTCATTTATTTCTCATAGGAACTTTACTAAGTCAAAGAGTGAGAAAAGTATGGTGAATCATGAATGTATTGAGTGAATATGTTTGCTTTGTAATACGAAATGCAATAATGGAATCACTTATTGCGCTTTATCGAACCACTATAAAAACTTTGTGTCTCTCCTTACTTGCATTTTTCTAGTTTTTTGGCTCCATTTTTACTATTCTAGAGGATATTTTAAAGTGCATCTTGCATCCTTGGTGTTGTTCCAAATTTTGAGATCAACAATGACCATGAAGTCTATTCTAAATTACAGTCTTTGTTTAATGAGTGGATGACTTAAAATACTTATGTTAGCTTTTCGAATCTTTAAAACTAAGTTGTGTTAAGCTAAATTTGCGTAACTCTTTCTTCATCTTATATTCAATAATAATAGTAGTCCAAGTGTATCCAACATTGCTTGAAAATCTAGCATTGGTATGCAAACCCGTCAAGCTCTGTCCCAACTGCCACGTCAGTCTACGAGGCAATGCATAGGTGATACATCTTGGTCTTATTTTATGAGTTGGGCACCTAAGGATTACCGACATGTTGTTGAAAAAATCAGTGTCGGTCTGCACAATTCACCAAGCTCTGTCCCAATTTCCACGCCAGTCCGCGAGGTAGTGCATGGATGGTATACCTTGGCCCTTTAAGTTAGCTATGTAATTAATCATAAATTTTAATGTTTATAAAGATATAGAATAAGCAATGATGCCCAAACACTTATTGACCTTATTGATTTGACTAGCCATACACAAGGAAATAATAATACCATTTTACAAATTTGACAATCAAACTAAGAATTTATTTCATGGCTGCGCTATGTTATCATCCGGACCAACTGGTCAAACTAGAGTTCAACATTGAAAACTTGAATTATTTTGAAAATTTGTGACAAGTTGAGGAATAAAAAAATACTATCAATTGACTAAAATTTTTATACTTCTATGTTGCAAATTTTCTAAAACAAGTCATGTTTTTTTTTCATTTGCATATGTCCACTGCATTCATGTAGTTGCATTAGAACCACAACACACTTCATTTGGATTTTGTGGGTAGTATTCACTGAAAACTCTCACGAGACAACACTCGTCCTACTAGGGACACCTATAGGTTTAGCATCTTGTTGCGTACGCTCAGTGCAATCTTGTTTCCCACGAAAATGTGACCTACCTAGTTTTGCTTTTCATTTTACTCAAGGCCGAATAAAAGATAAGTGTGGGGGTATTTGATTGAAATGTAAAAGTGTTTATTTTTATGCTTATATCTTATCTTATCTTTATTGTATATAAAAAAAAAATTATATTTTGGGTATTTTTGTGTGTTTTACAAATTGTCAATAAAAGTCTCCTCTATCTCAATCAAAGATTAATTGCATGGAAAAATGCTACTTCTTGGAATTAACAACTTTTAATTTGTAAAGGAAGCTGTAGCACATTGGCAAAGGCATAGAAAGTTTTGTTGACTATTCCGAGTTCAATCCTTGTCAAAATCTATTTTTATGAAGAAAGGAACATGAATGCTTCACACCCCGCCTCCAATGTTTTGAAGAATAATACGAACTATGTGATATATTACATATATTGTCATATGTATGCATCTATAAATATAATATTCGCACTTAATAAAGATTTTAGGAACTTGGAATATTCCACTCAAAGAATTCAAATCAAATCAATTATATTTAACCACCATTCAAAAAGAAAGAGAAAGCTTTGATTATCAATCATCAATCATGCATATACTAATTTGCCCACTGACAGTGCCATACATCAGACGGTAAGCATTGATTACAAATCTTAAATCAAGCGCTATGATAGGAATATTCCTTTATCTTTGGAAAGAAAATATTTTCATATATTTTTCTTAGGCCTTATATTTACATAGATAGGAGACTACATCCCCTATAAATATCCATTGTGTTCATTGTAAACCGTTGTTCCTTTTCTGTATTCTCTTCTTCTCCTTAATAAAGTTTTTTTCATATTCCAGTTTATTGCTCTTTTCTTTCATAACATTTCGTGTTTTCTACTCAATTATTTTTGGTAGAACACAAATTGCTATTATTTTTCTTTATTGCATGTTGGTGATTGATTAGATTCAACAACAATTCTAATTTTAATTTTCTGTTGTTTCTGTTTGCTGTTTCTTTTCCAATATTTTGTTCTTTTTGTTTTAATTGTTCAATTTAGTATAGATCTGATTAGATTTGAATCTATAGTAAATTCAATAGCATTATTTCAATTTCCATCTCAAAATATTGTCTAACTCGATCACGAAATTACATAAATAATAAATTTAAAATTTGTCCCTGTGTTCGATCTGCATATTACACACATGTGCGCTTGCAGTTTATAATAAATTTGCACTTTTCTAATTCATAAAAAATGTCATACACGTACAAACCATACCTCTAGTGTACAAACCAAAGCCTACCACATTGGACCATTACGTAGTATCCACATGTCCCTTAGAAGTCCCGAACTTCCCTTTTGTCCCATAGAATAATCAGATGGACGTGCTCCTCTCGCATATCCAGACACCGCGATGACCTACCCTGTTGGATTCTTTATCTCCATACGTACAAACCAGTTGTAGCGCATCACACCCTCGTGTCGTTATATTCTACAATTATTATTTTAATCATGGATTTCTTTATCTCATCATGTTGCTAATTAATTTGATTATCCGCATATTTACTTTGGGTTCAAGTTACTTGGTTCAATAGCCCACAATTTACTGGTTACTTTCTTTAATCTGCCCTATGCCATCGGAGAGGACTTCTGCATATTATTTACTACATTTATTTGACTTAATACTTCTAATTATAAGTCTACTGATAATAGTCCTACTTTATTCTTTATTATTTAGTTATAACCTTATCTTACACTTTTACCATAATCGATACTGTGGGTTTGCTTATTAACATAGTTCCCTTAATTAAGGTTTATCAATAAGTTATCCTTTCATTATTAATTATAACCTACATTATTATTCTACTTGTCCCTAGGCCAAGTCTATCTATTGTACTTCATTCTCATTTATTTAATTAATTATAATAGGTTATATTCCCCGTTCGTCACATCTTCCTTAGGTTTCTTAATATAAACCAACTTTTACTGTCATAACCTTTAATTAATTACCGTCTTGTCCATTCTTATTATTTCAGGAAAATATTTCGCATACCTCATTAGATTGGTTAGCAAAAATATGTAAAGATCTATTTCCATAACGTACATCTATTAAGATCCGTAGCTGCAAGCTATTTCTTTTATTTTCATTGTGGACATACATATATATTTTATTTGATTAGTGCGCAATACGATTAAAGAGCCCTTATTTTGCACTTATCACTTTTTTCTTTTTTTTCAACTACGTTCTCAGTAATTTTGCTGTTATGGAAATGTATCCATTTTTTTCAAATCTAACTAACTCAGTCCACAAAAATTTTCCGTTTTTATTTTCTATGTTAGATGTAAATTCCTGTTTTTTATATACCATATCCAATTACTGTAAACTTTCCATAAAAAATTAAGCATACCAATTCTTTTTTCACTATTCCCATTTTCACTGTAATTTTGTTTACAATATCCAATTTACCATTGAATTACAATCTTAAGAACATAGTTATAATTATTATAAATTTCACAATTTCAGTATTCTAGTAATTCTTAGTCTAAACAAAAGATCAATGGAATAGATTTGTACAGCAACAATATTCTTAACGTACTTAAAAATAGATTATATCACAATTACCACAAATTTCAATTATTTATCATGTTAAGAATTATGAGGAATGTAGATGATAAATATACCATTGCAAAAAGGTATAATTTTAAATCCACTCACCTGACTGCTTTCCAATCATTTAATCTTAATCAGATCTGCTACTCCGTGGTCCTAATTGAATCTAATATTGGAATAACCACGGATTTACAAATCTGATGCTAAAAGAAAGAAAACTTTAAAATTCAGATTCACAGAATTTACTACACGTTGATATGAAATATGAACATCTATATTGTAGATCTATATTCTGTCTTCAAATCTTAAATCAGAATTCCTAAAAACTAATATTCATATTTCTGAAAGATTTGGAGAAGAAAAAAAATGGCAGGGCCTTGGCATCATCTTAGAAAATATGAGTTGGAGGCTAGCCTCTCCTAGTCTGTTTGTAGGTGTACATGAGATTCTGGGTTGTCGGATTAAATTTAATAAAATCCAAAACATACAACTAGAAAATATAACATTAAACTAGCTTAGAGCTGGGCCGACCGAGACCCATCGTGGGTCGACCCTTATGTCGACCCACCTCTGAGGTGTGTCGACCTCTGGGTCGACCCACTTATGTTTTGGGTCGACCCATGATGTGGGCCATTAACGTTATTTTTTCTAAAATTAAATTCATGTTTAACGTTGCTTGCAATGTTTCTTTTCTTTCTAAATATTGCTATGTAACTTATTTTCTTCCATTTATAACGTATACTCAATATTTAAATTTCAAAATTATGCGTAAATATGTACATATAACTCTTCAAATCTTTGTCCGTTAGTAGTAGCGCTATAAATATCATTAATAGCGTTATCAATTCATTGTTTCCTTCCTTTAATATATAATAAAATTTCAAATGCTGCTATTCTCTTGACATTTTTTCATTCATTCCACAGTTATTACTTTCTGTAGTTAAATTACACTTTAATTTCAGTTTTTCAATTTATGCGTATATATTTACGCATAACTTCATTTCTTTCCAAAATTCAAACTACATTATGCCGACATTTTTTTCTTACACATATTGATTGATTGCATGTTACTTATGGATTTCACACACACACATATATTCACACATACACACACACACATATAAACACACATACACGTATATATATACTCGTATATATATATATATATAATTTTCTTCTATGTACATTTATATAGTTTTCTTTTAGAACATGCATTTCTTTAGTAGTCCCTCTAAAATTAAAAAATATGACATTATAGGGACTCGAACTCCTGGCTACCACCTTTGGAATTGCATGCCTTACCAACTCGCCTAACTAGGCTTTTGCTCACAAGACTAAAAACATTGGTATTTATTATTCTTATTTGTGTTCCTCTTATATCTTATTTTTAAAAAAATTCTAAAACTTCATTTAAAGATATATTTCTCATTTTAAATCCTTTTTCTATAACCATTGGTCTAAATTGATCAGAAATGGCTACGGGCGTAACGATGCTAATTCCATGACCAAATTCTGAAAACATATCAAAATTTTATTTTCTTATTTAACTAAAAATTCATAATGTTACAGTTGGTCTGATCTCCTCCCCACATCCATGCTTGTCAAACTCAGCTACTTCCTCTTTAACTCTAATTGGAAAGACCTTTTCCCACTCTCCACCGTCCCTGGTCCTTCTACCATCCTATCTGACCACTTTCCCTTACTCTTGGAGAATGACTCTCATAATCAACTTCTGCGAGTCTTTCACTTTGAATGTTTATGGCTTTTGGATCCTAGCCTTACCGATTTCATCCACTATGCATGGAATTTCTTACCCCCGCCAACTTAGCTACCAAATCACTGGTCTCCAAACTTTGCAACCTTCGTAGGCTCATCCTCCTTGGACCAAAAACATTTAGGGTTCTCTTTATCATCGCATCTTTTTGATTCAGAATGAGATCCTTAAACTGAATATTAGGGAGGAAATAATCTCGTAGTGTACCTCCGGGGTCACCAGATTAGAATCATGTAACAACCCGGATTTTTGAAAGTAGGTTTTAATTATAGAATTTCAAAAAATAGGAATTTCTGCAAATGATGTAATTTGGCCATGAAATCTTAACTGATGTGTTCGTCTCAGAATTTTGGTCAACTTTCATGTTTGAAATTTTGCGAACAGAGTCTGTATGAAAAAGTTACGGAAGAAATACGATAACGAACAAAAAATAAATAAATCAGAATATTTATATATATTATGCCATATTTAACCACCCTCACAGGGCGGTTGTTATCCCAGGAGGTTGACCTACTAGGAGCCAGAACACGCAGTGACGACTAGGGTTAAAAGGTTAAATTATATTTTATTATCCAATGGAAGAACGAATATAAATTAAAATAAATTTAATGGTTCATGGCATTTCACTCCTATAAATAATGGGGTAAGGCCTCATTCTATTCCATACAAATCTGTAGGCAGCACTGAAGCTCTGATTTCCCTTTCTGTTCCAATCATATTTCTTAATTAAAACTATATTCATATACAACCAATCAAATAAAAATCATAGAATTGAAAGGGATTATCAGATCCAATCGAAAAGAGTATGAAATGATGTCTAAAGCGGTTCTACATCAGGTTCTCCCCTCTTTTCCTATTTTCTTGCAAATCTACAAATCTGAAAGTGTCCACTTTTCAAAATAATTGTAGATCTGGAAGAATTTGGGAATTGTAGGCCTAAAAGATAATTCATATTTCAGTTTAGGATGCATTAAGGTGAGTGGGAAATTTACATACAAAGTTATAATAGTCTCTTTATCTCGTTTGAATTAGATCTCAAAATATTTTCCTATTATCCTCAGATCTGTTCATAATATTGCTGAATTTGAATTGGCACCTCTCAGATCTACTAAATAATATTGTCAAAACTTAGAAATTACGAATTGTGGTTAGGGATAATATTAATTTAAGTTTAATTAAATTGTTTATAAATATTGCCTACAATTATGTTGGATAAGATATTATAGTTGTTGTAAAAACACTAAAGATTTGAAAATCAGTCCCAATAACATGGTTTAGATGTAGTTTCATTCCAAATCTCTAGTTCTAGTGTAAATTGATGAATTTTGTGATTTTAATTTAAAAGACATATGCCTATTTGTGTTCAGTGTTGTTGATATTTTGGTTTAGTTGTTGTAAATATGTTCGTTTCCTCTTTTTGAACAAAAAGACATTATTTTGAATATATTTATAGTCACCATTGTAGCAATTAATATGATCGGTTGCTATAAATAAACCACAAATGAATTGTAAACAATGCTGATTTGGGGAAAGTAAACTTAATAAGGGAATTAAGCCAAATGGTTGCAATTCCTAGGATTCATTAGGATAAATGTTGTAAACCCCAATTAGGGAAGTAAATCCATAACTGCCTTATGACACGAGGTTAGGCTCATCTTGTGGTAGAAGTCCACCCACAATCAACCTGCAAATCCAGCATTCACAAGTGCTCAGCATAATGTGAGAGGCCCAATGCACAAATGTATACAAATAACAAACAGTAAATAAGTAAATAATTAATTAGTAATGTTTTTTGGTGTACAACAATAGACATTTCGGGACTGATAAGATAAGGATATACATTATGAATTTATGACCTAGGAAATTTATGTCCATTAGGCTCATAAATGACAATAATTATAATCAATGGAAACTAAAAGCGAAATTAAAGATTTAGTGTTTCCTTAGGAAAATATAATCGTTATGGTTATAAAAGGGCAATATACGTATGAATAGAAATAAATGAAATAATAAGGGGATTTATGGGTATTAATTGTTGTTTAAGCACTAGGTCCAAATAGGGGAATAATCAAATAAATATCCTAAGTAAGGAGGATATAACTTTCCTTATTTATATTAGTTAATATAGAATTTATAATTAAAAGTTAGAGTTGGACTTAGTAGGTTAATGAAGTGAATCATTATTAACCACAGGAAACCTGTGACGATAAATCATGCGCAGACTATTTCTGTGAAGAGAAACTAACACGAAGGATTTAATAAAGTAGCATACTCTATTTCAATAGGGAAATGTAATAACCCGGAAAATCCGAAACAGTTAAAATTTTTTATTTTAGCAATTTTAATGATTTTTGAATATCTAAGATGAATTATTTTAAATAATAACGTCAAGATAATTATTTTGAATAGAATTAGAATGTATATATTTATTTGAATGGACATTAGAACACAAATATTTATTTTATTTATAAAAGGAATTAGAAATGGCGCGGTAGTTTGAAAATTCGATTTCAAATTTCAAATGAATGTACAGGATTCAAAATTAACCAGATTTTAGAGAAACGAAAAATATTAGAAAATACGTGGAAATATCTCTCCAATGAATTTGAAAAATTTAAATTTCATAACGGGAATAAAAAGTTATGCCCGGTTGAAAATTCAGAATAGTCGCTATGGAAATTATAGCCCTTAAAAATGAAAATTTTGCAAACGACCTCCGTTTTCGACGAAACCACTTTTTGTGGATCCGGAATGTCAAATTATTGCTATATTCCAATTTTTAGATATTTTTGAATTAATATGTGAGCGTGGTGAAGTTAAACGTGTTTCGGTAGTTTCTGTCAATTTTAATCGACTGGAAAATGACCATTTTTCAAACGGTCACCAAATTTGGCAAAACTAGTTTTGTTAGGACCATATCATCAAAACATAGATAGATTTATTTTTTTGGAATTTTTGGAGTCAGTATGTGGCCCCAGTAAATTAAAATGTATGTTAAAATTCAATATATTGATTCATATTTTAATTTTGAGAAAAAATGATGGAAACAGTTGAATTGGCTTATGGGACATATCCCATTATGTCCGGAATATGGGTATTTAGCTTGGGGTGACAGTCGTTGGGTTCGATTTGTAGTTCAAATAAAAAGGTAACTTTTTGGGATCTAATTAAATTAATTATATATATTATAAAGCTAAGTCAACCCTCCTCTTTCTCTTTCTCTTTCACCGTTCAAAATAGAAAAAAAGAAGAGAACAATCATTCCCGTCGCTCCTCCATTCAACCCACCACTGCGCCCCCATCTAGCACCGCTGCCCCTCCTCCTCCTCCTCTCCTCCTCACCTCCACCTCTTCCTCCTTCTTTCTCTCTTCCAATTTCAAGAACCCTAACCGCCAAATCAACCCAACCGGCCTCCACGCGCCCTTCCACCGCCACCACCTTGCTGCGCCACCCCCACATCCAATCAGGTCCCCCGCCGCCTGCAGCACCACCCACCTCCGGCCGTGGGCCCCGTTTCACCAAAATCCCCTTTTTTCACCAAATTTTCGTTTTTACATAACAACCTCGGACCTTGTTTCACAAATAACTTCCAAACCGAGCATTTCTGGCAAAAACCCCACAGTACCAAAGTCGAAGAGCAGGATTTTCTCTTCGATTTGGTAAATGATAGTCCTATTTTGGATTGTAGAGCTGTCGGGAAAACACGTCCAAAGTCTGATTTGCAAACACTGTCAAAATACTGTATTTTCACGATTTCCGGTGAATTGGCACATTTTCGAAAGGAAGACCACTAGTAGAAAGTTGTCCGGAATGGCGCGTTTAAGCTATAAAAAAATATGGTGTGAAGTTTGGAGTTCGTTTGCAAATTCTGGAACCAGAACAACAAATCGGCGCGATTAAAAATATGTGAGTTTTCTCCGCTTTAAAGCTTCTATGGTTTTTAACATATGAAGTATATAAAGTTATGATTTTTATTTACATAAAGTTATGATTTTTAATTACATAAAGTTATGATTTTTAGTTATGTAAAAATATCATTTTTGTTTAGTTAAAAATAGGATTTTTATCGTAGGAAGGAAATATTTTTTGGCAAGATTAAAAATATGATTTTTAACTAGCGTATGGCATGGGAATGTTTTTTAGAAAGATAAAAAATGTGATTTTTAGATTATATATGTTATTTATAAAATGGTCATACAAAGAAATAATTATTAGTTGGCTAAAAATCCATTTTTAAATATGTAGTAGCGATATAAAAATGTGATTTTTACAATGTAAACATCGTTTTAAAAATATGATTTTTACCTATGTAGTAGCGTTATAAAAATATGATTTTTCTGTACATGTAGCAACATTAAAAATATGATTTTTGTATATAGGTAGAGTATTAAAAATATAATTTTTAGCGAAGTAAAAATATAATTTTTAGAATTGAAATAAAAATGTGATTTTTACTATTAACAGCGTGAAGAAGATTGCGTTGGAATTTCAAGCAAGTCAGGACTGTTATGAAATTCAAGAACAAAAAATGGCGGAGTGGAACCCAAAGGTGAGAACTCCTCACTATAATTTTCTTATATAGTTATTTATTTTATAATTGCATATATGAACTGTTCCCCCGTTGTCCACAGATCGTGGACGGCTGGTTTGATTGTTCAGTTTGGTTGATTTGATTATTTGGATGAAATGAATTGACTAGAATTGTTATGTGTGTATGGCGCGAGCCAATATCAGGAGAGGGGTAATGCTAGACATTACCCGATTTTGATATCGTGCCGTTATGCCGCCGAAATTTTCTAAAATATCTTAGAACAATAAAATATCATTTTTATTGTATAAATGAACTAAATAGAATATTCATATGTTGAATAAAATAATTTATCGTTAAAAATATCATTTTTAACGTGCATATGAATAAAATATATATTCACTTACAAATCAGATGATTTGTTTATGTATACCCATTTGACTGATATTGATTGGAACGATAAATATTACACATCGCCCAACTGCACAAATAAAATTCATTATTTATTGATTGAAACTCCACACAGGTATTAAGATGATATATGACATACACTAGCCCCGATAATTAGCTGTATGTCGATCAATGAATGAAAGGCTGTTGTAAATGTTAAGTATTTATATTTGATGCTTATGTAGTATAGAATGCACTCTGGATGATGGTTGATTGTCTATTATTGTTGTTATATACATGTGTTGTATGAAATCCATATAATCAATATTATATGGTAATTGACCGTGTCTGATTCCAATCAGAAAGAATGAATATTTTAAAATAACGAATATTTTTAAATAATATTCAGAAAAGAATCAAAATATGATTTTGGTGTCCGATTTGAAATGGACATGAAAATATTTAAATACATAAAGCCGAGTTGATTAGATCAATGCCATTTGGACGTGAACGATATTTACATCGATTTTATTCATTTTTATAATGAATATTCAAAAGGAAATGATTTCGAAATATAATTTTTTGAAAATATTATCATTTATATATCGACGATATGGAATATTCAATTTTGATTTGAAATTGAATATGAAGTTCAAATCGTTTTGAAAACGAATTTAAAACAATTTATAAAATACGTTTTAAATGGAAATTGACGAAATATATATTATACATATTATATATATAATGGCCCGGATAGAACGCACTGCGCCGTGGCAGTTCGCGAATTTCGACTATTGACTTCGAATGGACATTACGGGAGATCCGACCGTCGGATTCTCCTAAAACTGGAACCATTGGGTTTGTATCGAAAAGGGCTTTCCAAATAATATTAGATATTTGAAATCTAACGGTTGGATTAAGAATTATGTCCAAATCAAATTTGGAAAATGTCGCTGTAAACGCAGTTTGATGGCCGTTTTTGGAAATTGACTATACGGGCCTTGATAAAATTATTAAAAATATCAATAATTTATGTAAAATCATATTAAATGATTTGGAAAGAATTGGGAAGAAAAATTCCATATTTGAAAAGATAAAAATATATTTTTATCGAAATGAACTGGTTTTGAAAAAGAATAATAAATCAAATATTTTTAAAATAAATAAATTGGATTTGAAATGGTTTTAAAAATAATCGGAATTTCCAATGTATGAATTGGAATGGATTTGAAATGAAATTATCTTTGGAATATTTCAATATTGGATTCCATGATTATACGGATATTGTGAAGGAATTTGGAAGATATATATATCGTTATTCCAATAAGTTATTTATTGATTCCAGAATTTGATATCGAATATAAGCCGATATATTTTTTATTCAGAGCCTTGCATTTAATATTAAATGTGATTTTGGGTTTGTCATGAAGGTGTCTTCATTAACACTGTTCTTTAAACCAGTTGAGAAAAGATTAAATCTTTTTATTTAGATTTAATTAAGGATACCAATTAATTGATATTTAATTGGAATGGAATTGAAATTGGTCTTTGGGTTTATCATGAACGGTGTTTTAAATAACACTTGTTCTTTAACCCGATTAACAATAGAATAAGATTTTGGGTTGTCGTGAATGGTATCTTTAATAATACTGTTCTTAGACCCAACGGAGTTAAGAAAATCATAAACTAACTTGAAATTAGTTAAGTTGAATGGTTTCCTTGGTATTGATCTGATGTTGGTTTCGGCCTTCGGGGTTAATACTTAGGGAATTGTTCACTTGATAATTTACAGATAAAGGCTGATGGAATGGAACGTAATTTTGGGTTTATCATGAACCATGTTTTAAAGGACATTGGTTCTTTAACCCAGTTAAAGACAGGAACAAGTGTGTGGGTTGTCGTGAATGGTATCTTTAATAATACTGTTCTTAGACCCAATGGAGTTAAGAAAATCAGAAAGTAACTAGAGATTAGTTAAGTTGAATGGTTTCCTGGGTATTGATCTGGTGTTGGTTTTGGCCTTCGGGGTTAATACTAATGGAATTGTTCACTTGCTAATTTACGATTAAAGGCTGATGGAATGGAATGTGATTTTGGGTTTATAGTGTATGTGTTTTAAATGACATTGGTTCTTTAATCCAGTTAAAGGCAGCATATGATTTCCTAAGTTAAACAATCATTAATATTGATTTTTGGGAAGATTAAAACCAAGTGGAGTTTTAATGCATCTTTAATTAGATTGAAATGATATCCAAAGGAAGATTAAAGAATAAATTTAAATAATTTATCTTTGATAAAACTGATGGGAACCTTCCCCAAAGTATAAGAATATTTGAATAAAGGAATATTCTAGACTGGAATGAGGCATATGTTGTGTTTTTATAGCACTTATGTATTATATACCCGAGTTATTCAGAAAGGCCGGGTTTATCCCATTTTGAAAAACTGATTTGATGATATGTCGAGGATGAAGACGGTGGTCGAAGACCGGAGTTCTTCACATTGTTTGGATGATTACCGATGTCTTGATTGGACTGTACACACAAGGCAAGGTAATAAGTGGTGATCGTCCAGACGTACTTGGAGATCGACCGGATATGCGAGGACCTCTCACCTGTATTGGACATATGGGGGAGGAATAAAATGCCTCCGGTTTCATTCAGACCCAGAAAGAACTTGAAATTGGTTGTGTGTCTGACATCGGATTTCATTCTGTGTGAATGATAGACATCGATTGCATAGCGTGAATTGCCTATATGGCATGCTGAGATGCAAATGATCAAAGCTTCTGTTGAAAAGCAGAGTCTTGTGGTTGATGATCAAAGCTTCTGTTGAAAAGCAGAGTCTTGTGGTTGATGATCAAAGCACGACTTTAATATAACATAGTTTTGTGTAGTGTTAATTTGTGAGCCTCACATACTGGTGTGAACTAGAAACGGGAGAGGACATCAGTGAAGGAATGCGTTTCCTTCTAGCTAGGAGTGGTGTCAGGGTTTTGCACGCCCTGGCATTTTACTTATGTGGATGATGGATAGGAGGCGCCTCGGTTATATCGATCGATCCGAGACCGATGGAGTCATTTGGCTCATTGACGCCCCATAGGTTGCGGAAACGCAGTGTTCAGGCATTTTAATCCACATCGAGTGGACCGGCCCTGACGATCCAAGGGACGATGCGTTCTGTTCCTAAGGGGTGGGCTAGAGCGTCTCGGAGCGATAAGGACAATCCCTTGCGTTCACAGTTGAAAATCCAACTTCCAATACGCCATTTTGCAGTTTTAGTTGTAATCCTACATATGGCCACATAGTGATACGGGGCATTTATGCCGTCTATGATTGATACTTATGATTGAAATTGTTTTTGACACTATACACTTATAATAATAATAAAACATGAAATTTTACGTACCAAGCATTCTTGGCTATTATAAGGTAAAAAACCTATCCTCCGGCTTGCGTTGCATTGTGTGATGGGACCTGAGTCTTATAATAGCTTCGTTGTTCTTTATTTAGCATTGCGCTGTTTGTTTTATGCACTAGTGTTCTTGAGGGTAAACCCGTTCTGTGTTATATGGCGTGGTCCCTTGATTTACCTAACTTTAAAATCAAATTAATAATTGTTTTAGTTCTCACACCAGTTGCATGACTGACCTGGAGTTTATTATTTTGACCTAAACTCCGGGTGCCCCTATTTTCCACACGGGTAGCTAGTAGTTTTGGTTTTGTAGATTTATTTTCACAGGATCTTGGTTTACAGCAGGAGTGGTATTCGGAAAGCTCTGTATCCATGTATCTCTTTCAGTTGTGTTTTGTATTATTTTCCACTGCATTGTAACCTGTAAATCTCTGATATTTGGTAAATGTGTAATATTTATTTGTACTCCATAAATGCTTGTATTCTGATGAAATTATTGTAATAAGCAATGAATGTTCTTCTGTTTATGTTCTGATTCATCATGTTCTCTAAGCAATCTGAGCTTTCCTTTATGGGGAAGTTCGGGTCGTTAAAGTTTTGGTATCAGAGCTCTGGTTTACAGAGCTCGAGAACAAGACACCTTAGAACCAAACGAAAGAATTCATCAGAGATTGGACTAGTAATATCCAATGAGAATGACTCGTTTGAGATAGGATCAGCAGTATCCTAAAACAAGTGCGAAGAGTGTATTTTTGAAAATAAAAATGAAAACAAATTTTGTTTTGAAAATATAAACCAGTTTATACGTATTTGAATATTTATTTTAAATCGATTTGGACAATCAAGTATATAGATATTTTAATATACTTCTGATCCACGTGTATTTGAAGCCTCAAATATATACGATAGATATGGAATCACACTCAAGTCGCCCGGAGATGATCCTGATGATTGTTATAGTATCATTAGTATTTATGTTCGAGTTTCGAAAGTGAGATGTTTATATATTTCCCTTAGACTGGTGTGAGAACCAAAATATAGTTAGAATATATTGTTGTGAATTGGCATCAAAAACATGATTTTTGGATACATAAAGGATATAGATTTGAAACGTTAATCAACTAATTGATTGATGGTTGTGCTATTTGATTATTAGTTTTACTAAAGAGATTGTTGAAATTAATATGTACATGAAAGGTAAATTTAGACAAATCAAGTCAAATTAGAACTGAGTTGAAATTTATTAATTTGCATATATATACATGTGTATCCATTGAACAGGTTATTGCAAAGAGGTTAGAGCAGAGGAATAAAATTGTTTGCCCGACAAATTGGTACATGTTTATTGTATTTCTTTGGGTTTGGATGATTTTATGAGCCGATTGGATGTTTTTTTCTTTTTGGATTGGAGAGGCTTGTATGGCAATTTTGGGATTTTCCTGGTGCTCCCGTACAGGGGAGGTTATGGCGAAATTTTTCGAAAATTTAGGGTGTTAGCCAAATTTTTGAACAATTTGAAAAGTTCTTAGAAACTGAAAAGTTGAGGAATGAAAGCCATAATGAAAATAATGAAAGTTGAGTTTGTTAGTTAAACAACTTTCAGCTACGTTCCTTTTCAAGGACGAAAGGATTTTAAGTGGGGGAGATTGTAATAACCGGAAAATCAGAACCAATTTAAAATTTTTATTTTAGCAATTTTAATGAATTTTGAATATTTAAGATGAATTATTTTAAATAATAATGACAAGAAATTTATTTTGAATAGAATTAGAATGTATATATTTGAATCGACGTTAGAATATAAATATTTATTTTATTTATAAAAGGAATTAGAAATGGCACGATAGTTTGAAAATTCGATTTCAAATTTCAAATGAATGTACAAGATTCAAAATAAACCAGATTTTAGGGAAACCAAAAATATTAGAATCTACTTGGAAACATCTTTCAAACGAATCAGAAAAAATGAAATTTCTTAGCGGGAATAAAAAGTTATGCCGAGTTGAAAATTCAGATTAGTCGCTATGGAAATTATAGCTCTTAAAAATGAAAATTTTGCAAATGACCTCCGTTTTCGACGAAACCACATTTGTTGGATTCAGAATGTCAAATTATTGCTAGATTCCAATTTTTAGAATTTTTGGAATTAATATGTGAGCATGGTGAAGTTAAACGTGTTTTGGCAGTTTCGGGCAATTTTAATCTACTGGAAAATTACCATTTTTCAAACGGTCTCCAAATTCGACGAAACTAGTTTTTTAGGACTGTATCGTCAAAACATAGATAGATTTATTTTTCTGGAATTTTTGGAGTCAGTATGTGGCCCCAGTAAATTAAAAGGTATGTTAAAATTCAATATATTGATTCATAATTTAATTTTGAGAAAAACTGATGGAAACCGTCGAATTGGCTTACAGGACATATCCCATTGTGTCCGTAATGCGGTATTTAGCTAGGAGCGATAGTCGTTGGGTTCGATTTGGAGTTTGAATAAAAAAATAACTTTTTGGGATCTAATTAAATTAATCATATATATTATAAAGCCAAGTCAACCCTCCTCTTTCTCTTTCTCTTCCACCGTTCAAAATAGAAAAAAGAAGAGAACGATCGTTCCCATCGCTCCTCCATTCATCCCACCACCACGCCCCCACCTAGCATCGCCGCCCCTCCTCTGAAACGGCCCAAACATCCCCGGTAAGGAAAACACGGATTGAATTGAGAATAACACACAAAAGAACGCAGACAGAAGAACATTTCATTGTTTATTACAACAATTCCATCAGAATATAATAATATACAGAGTATGAATAAATATTACACAATAAAAAATATCAGAGATTACAATACATTACATAGCAGCGGAAAATAATACAATACACAACTAGAAGTAATACACGGATACAGAGATTTCCGAGTATCGTTCAAGCTGTTAATCAGGATCCTATGAATATAAATCTGCAAAACCAAAACTACTAGTTGCCCGTACGGAAAATAAGGGCACCCAGAGTTTAGGTTAAAACAATAAACTCTAGGTCAGTCATGTGACTGGTGTGAGAACTAAAACAGTTATTAATCTTTATTTTAAGGTTCAGTAAATCAAGGGACCACGCCGTATAACGCGGAACGGGTTTCCTCCCAAGAATACCAGTGCATAAAATAAAAGCGCAATGCTAAATAAAGAAAAATGAAGCTATTATAAGGCCCAGGTCCCATCACACAATGCAACGCAAGCCGGAGGATAGGGTTTT
This sequence comes from Allium sativum, assembly GCA_030737875.1. NCBI lineage: Eukaryota > Viridiplantae > Streptophyta > Magnoliopsida > Asparagales > Amaryllidaceae > Allium > Allium sativum. The sequence goes on from CM060926.1 coordinate 333,231,349, forward strand.
TACCTTATAATAGCCAAAGAATGCTTGATACGCTAAAAACAAATCATTTGATTCTTAATCAGACTCCAACCGTAAATTAGTAAGAGAACGATTCCCTAAGTACGAACCCCGAAGGCCAAAACCAACATCAGACAAATACCCAGGAAACCACCCATCTTAGCTCGTTTCCAGTTAGTTTCTAATTTTATATACTATCATTAATATCAATCATAGACGACATGAGCGTCCCATGCCACTATGTCACCAAATATAGGATTACAACTAAAACCGAAACGTCATGTATTGGAAGTTGGATTTTCATCTGTGAACCGAGACAAAAGATAGTCCTCTATCGATTCGAGACTGTCTAGCCCGAGTCTCAGGATCAGAGCTCGAGTGACCCTTGGATTGTCAGGGCCGGTCCACCGATGTGGATTAAAATGCCTGAACAATGCGTTTCCCCACCCTTTGGGGCGTAAATGAGCCAACGAATGACTCCATCAGCTTCACATAGTCACCTATATATCCGAGGCGCCTCGCAACAGCAGCAACCACATAAGTCAAACTCGTCAGGGTGTGTAAAACCACTGATGCCACTTCTAGCTAGAAGGAAACGCATGCCCTCCCTGATGTCCTCTCCCGTTTCTGGTTCACAACCGGGGTGTGAGGCTCGCGAATCAACGTTACACAAAGCTATGCCACACAGGCCGTGCTTTGATCATCAACCACAAGACTTTGATTTTCAACAAAAGCCTTGATCAATTGCATCTTAGGCATGCCACACAGGCAATTCACGCTATGCAACCAATATCAATCACACAGAATGAAATCTGATGTCAGACACACATCCATTTACAAGTCCGTTCTGGGTCTAAACGAAACCGGAGGAACCTCTTTCCTTGCATATCCATCGATCTCCAAGTACGTCTGGACGATCACCAACTGATTCCTTCCTCTTGGGTGTACGACCCAATCAAGATCATCAGTAATCACCCAAACGATGTGAAGACCTACGGTCTCCCACCACCGTCTTCACCTTCGACTTATCGTCATATCAGTTATTCAGAATAGGACAAACCCGGTCTTTCTGAATAACTCGCGTGTATAATAAACAAGTGTTACACAAACACAACATACGCCTCATTCCAATTCATCAGTCACTAACCATAAATTAGTAATAGAACAACTACCTAAATATTAACCCCAGAGGCCGAAACCAACATCAGATCAATACCCAGGAAACCATTCATCTTAACTAATCTTTAGATAATTGCTAAATTTCAAATTCTTAGGGATAGGCTCGCGTTAATTTTATCAAAGATAAATTCCTTAAATTTATTCTTTAATCTTCTTTTGAATATCAATTCAAACCAAATTATGGTTTACCCAAACTAGGCGGGATTAACGAACCTTACCGAAGCAATCATTTGTTTTAATTTCCCAACCCCAAACTATTCATCCTATGAAGTAAAACTGGTAATACTTCATATCTAACACCACAGTGTTATCGGTAAATTCAATTACCATTTCACGTTCAAATCTAATTAAAGATTTAACTATCGCCTGGAGCAAAACTGGTGATACTCCATTCTCGATCTTTTCAATCTAATTAAAAATTCATTAAAACTCCACTTAGTTTTAAACTTTAACTGGGTTAAAGAATCAATGTCATTTCAAACACGGTTTACAATAAACCCAAAATCACATTCCATTCTATCAGCTTCTAACCATAAAATAGCAAGTGAGCAATTCCCTATGTATTAACCCCGAAGGCCGAAACCAACATTAGATCAATACCCAAGAAACAATTCAACTTAACTAATCTCCAGTTAGTTTCTGATTTTCTTAACTTCGTTGGGTCTAAGAACAATATTATTGTAGATACTGTTCACGACAACCAAAAATCACATTCCATTAATTATCAGGTCAAAGAACAAGTGTTATTTAAAACACTATTCACAATAAACCCAAAAATCAATTCCAATTCAATTCCAATTAAATATTATTTAATTTGTACACTTCATTAAATCTAAATAAAAAGATTTAATTTTTTTCTCAACTGGGCTTAAGAACAATGTTAATGAAGACACCATTCACGACAAACCCAAATCACATTTGGAATTAAATACAAGGCTCGGAATAGAAAATATATCGGCTTATATTCAATATCAAATTCTACGACCAAAAGATATGATATTGGAAATAATGATATAAATATATCTTTCCAATTCCCATAACAATATCTCTATCATCACGAAATCCAACATCGAAATATCACAAAGACAATTTCGATTCAAATCCATTCCAATTCAATTATTGGAAATTCTGGTTATTTTCAAAACCATTTCAAATCCCATTTATTTATTTTAAAAATCAATAAATTATTATTCTAGTTCAAAACCAGTTCATTTCGATAAAAAACTATTTTTATCTTTTCAAGTATGGAGTTTTTCATCCTAATTCTTACCAAATCATTTCTTATGATTTTACACAAATTATTGATTTTTTAATAATTTTATCAAGGCCCATACGGTCGAATTCCATCAACGGCCATTGAACTGCACTTACAGCGACCTTTTCCAAATTTGATTTGGACATAATTCCAAATCCAACCGTTATATTTCAAATTTCTAATATTCGTTAGTAATCTCTTTTCGATACGAACCCAACGGTTCCGGTTTTCGGAGAATCTGAAGGTCGGATCTCCCGTAATATCCGTTCGAATTCAATGGTTGAAATTCGCGAACTGCCCCTGCGCGGCGCGTTCTATTCAGGCCATTATGTTATATATATAATGTATATAATATATACTTCGTCGAATTCCTTTTAAAACGTATTTTAAAAATCGTTTTAAATTCATTTTCAAAACAATTTCAACTTCCTTTTCAAATTCAAATCAAGGTCGAATTTTTCAATATAAATTCGTTTTAATTTCCTTTCAAATCGATTTCAATTCAATTCCAATGTAATTTGAATTTCAATTTATTTCAATTTAATTCGAATTTCAAATCTATTTAGTTTAATCCGAATTTCAAAATCACTTTCAATATTCATCGAAAAATGAATAAAATCGATATAAATATCGTTCACGTCAAAATGGCGTCAATCTAATCAACACGGCTTTTATTCTATACATGAATGTTTATTCAATTCAACACATGGATATTTTCCAATTCAACACATGAATTTGTTTTATAAATTAGAATGAGGCCCAATCAATTACCCTATAATGTTAATTATATGGATTTTCAATAACACATGTATATAATAACAACGGTAAATGATCAACCATCATCCAAAGTGCACCACACAACTACATAAGCATTAAATATAAATAATTAACCCTTACACAGTCTATCAACCCATCGATTGACATACAGCTAAACAATCCGGATTAGTGTACGTCAAATATCATCCCAATACCCGTGTGGGGTTTCAAATCAACATGCACATATTTTATTTGTGCCATTAGGCGATGTGTAAAATTTATCGTCCCAACCAATATCAGTCAAATCAGTGTATATAAACAAATTGCCCGATTTGTTTATAAATATTTATTTTATATACACGTTAAAAATTATATTTTTAACTATAAAATATTTTCCACTATAAAATATTTTATTTAATTCACCATCACACAATCAACTACACATAAAAATCAAACAAACAAGCATACAAGCCGTCCATGGTCTGTGGACGACGGGTGTTGAGTGCTACTAAACACCATCTGCATCCTAGTATATATTTTAACTAGAAAACAAAATTTAAAGTGAGAAGTTCTCACCGAGGGTTCCACTCCGCCATGCTATCTTGAATTTCTGATCAATTGGATTTTTCTGAAATCCCTATGTCATCATTTTCACACTGCCCATATTAAAAATCACATTTTTAATACGATGTTTATATTAAAAATCGCATTTTTAGATTGCTACAAATATAAAAATCAAATCTTTATATTCTCCATCAAATGAAAATCATATTTCTAATCCGCTACTTGTATAAAAATCGAATATTTATTCTCACTACTTCACGATAAAAATAAAGTTCATATTTTTGTTTCACTTCTCATATAGTAAAAATCATATTTTTATTATTCTACAAAGATAAAAATTATATTTTTAACCTTTCTATAATATAAAAATCATATTTTTATTCTTCCTATCATATAAAAATTATCTTTTTAACCTTTCTATAATATAAAAATCTTGCCTTCATATTTCTAAATAAAAAAAATCATAATTTATAATCTTAAAAATCATAGCTTTCTTCATGTAAAAATCTGAAAATAACCATGTTTTTTTTTTATAAAAACAGAAAAATAAAAACCAATGCTCATTAAAAAAATTAAACTATATTAACTTACAGTTGATTGGACAAGGAAGGTGGGGATTGGAGATCGTCGGAGGGGCTGAGGAGGCGCCGGTCGTAGGTGGTGGTGGCGGGCAGTAATGCTCAGGGCGCGGCTAGGGTTTGTGGATTGGGGGGTCTCGGGGTTCCTCGAACGGAGCTCGGTGGAGAGGAGAGGGAGGAGAGGAGAGGCGTTAGCGTGGAGGAGGGCTCGTGGGGGGTAGCGCTGCCATGATGGTCGGCGGATCGGTGATTGGGGGGGCTTCGATCGTGGCGGTGGTCGATGGCGATGGCATTCGCCAATTTTTTTTATTGATTATGGGTTCGACCCAATAAAGAGAGGGCGGGAGGATTTAAAGGAAGAAATATAAATATATATATTTAATTATTTATTTTAATTTCAAAAAGTATCTTTTATTTTCTAACTCGAAATCGAAACCACCGACTGTCATCCATAGCTAATTACCCCCATTTCGAACACAATGGGATATGTATCGTAGGCTGATTCGATCGTTTCGATCAGTTTTCATCAAAATAAATATACAACTCTATATGTTGAATTTGAACGAACATTTCAATTTACCGGGGCTACATACTAACTAGAAAATTCCCAAGAAATATTTTCTAGCTTCGTATCGATGATACGGTCCTAACAAAACTAATTTCATCGAATTCTGAGACCGTTTGAAAAATGGCCATTTTCCAGTTGATTAAAATCAACTAAAACTCGTAAAACACGTTTTCCTTTGTCACGCCCACATATTGATTCGAAAAATTACGAATTTTGGAATCTAGCAATAATTTAACATCGCGGATCCAACAAAAGTGGTTTTGTCGAAAACCGAGGTCGTTTGCAAAATTTCCATTTTTAAGGGCCAGATTCCATAGCGACTATTCTAAATTTTCAACTAGACATATCTTTTGATTCCCGCTATAAAATTTCGATTCTTTGGATTCATTGGAAAGATATTGTCAAATGGATTCAAATATTTTTGGTTTCACTAAAATCCGGTTTATTTTGAATCCTGTACATTCATTTGAAGTTTGAAATCGAATTTTCGAACTACCGCCCCATTTTCGATTCCTTTTATAATTTAAAATAAATATTTATATTCTAACGGCGATCTATATAACTATATCGTTCTAATCTATTAAAAATAAATTTCTCATCATTTTTATTTAAAATAATACATTTTAAATAATCAAAATTCACTAAAATTGCCAAAATAAAAATTTTAAATTTCTTTAGATTTTCGGGTTATTACAATATCCTCCATTTAAAACTTTTCGTCCCCGAAAAGGAACAAAGCTGAAAGTTGTTTCAAAAATCAACTCAACTTACATTATTTTCTTTACGGCTTAAGTTCTTCAACTTTTCAGTTTCTAAGAACTTTTCAAATTTTTCAAAATTTGGCTAACACCCTAAATTTTCGAAAAATCTCGCCATAACCTCCCCTGCACCGGGGACTTCGTGATATTTCATATAGCCTCCCGTGGCCTTCTTCAATCCAAAAGAAAAGAAAAAGCCAAGTGTCTTGCAAATCGGCTCATAAAATCATTATCACCCAAACAAAACAGTAAATTATGGTAAATATGTATCGGGCAAACAATTTTATTCTCTGCTCTAGCCTCCTTGCAATTACCTGTTCAATGTAAGTACATATATATGTAAGCAAATGCGATAAATTTTCAATACAATTTAGTAATTGATTCAAATTGGCTATATGGTTCAAATTTATGAATCAAACAATAATCAAATAACACAATCAACAATCAATTAGTTGATTAGCTTTTCAAATTCATAATTTTGATACATAGTCTAAAAATCAGATTTTTGATGCCAAATCACAACAATAAGCCCTATCTAATTTTGGTTCTCACACCAGTCTAATGGAATCATATAGAAGTCCCACTTTCAGCACTCGAATATAAATTCTGATGATACTCGAGTAATCATCAGAATCATCTCCGGGCAACTAGAGTGTGATTCTATATCCATCTAGTATATTAAAACTTCGAATAGACGTGGATTAGACGTATACGCAAAATCTTTATATACTGGACTGTCCAAATTCAATACAAAATAAATTATTTAAATACATATAGTACGATTTAAATTTCAAAAAACAAATTGTTTTTCTTTTTTTATTTCAAAAATATACTCTTCACACTCGTTCTAGGATACTACTGATCCCATTTCTAATGAGTTATTCCCATTGGATATTACAAATCCAATTTCTACTGAGTTCTTTCGTATGGTTCTAATGTGTCATGTTCTCTGAGCTTTGTAAACCAAAGCTCTGATACCAACTGAAACGACCCAACTTCCCCTGTAAGGAAAACCCGGATTAAATTGAGAACAACACACAAAAGAACGCAGATAGAAGAACATTTCATTGTTTATTACAAAAATTCCATCAAAATACAAGAATATAAAGAGTATGAATAAATATTACACAATATAAAATATCAGAGATTACAATATATTACATAGCAGCGGAAAATAATACAATACACAACTAGAAGTAATACACGGATACAGAGCTTTCTCAGTATCGTTCCAGCTGTAAATCAGGATCCTGTGAATATAAATCTACAAATCCAAAACTACTAGCTGCCCCTGCAAAAAATAAGGGCACCCAGAGTTTAGGTTAAAACAATAAACTCCAGGCCAATCATGTGACTGGTGTGAGAACTAAAACAATTATTAATCTTTATTTTAAAGTTTGATAAATCAAGGGACCACGCCGTATAACACGGAACGGGTTTCCTCCCAAGAATACCAGTGCATAAAACAACAGCGCAATGCTAAATAAAGAAAAATGAAGCTACTATAATACCCAGGTCCCATCACACAATGCAACACAAGCCGGAGGATAGGGTTTTTACCTTATAATAGCCAAAGAATGCTTGATATGCTAAAAACAAATCATTTGATTCTTAATCAGACTCCAACTGTAAATTAGTAAGAGAACGAATCCCTACGTATTAACCACGAAGGCCGAAACCAACATCAGACCAATACCCAGGAAACCACCCATCTTAGCTCGTTTCCAGTTAGTTTCTAATTTTATATACAATCATAAATATCAATCGTAGACGACATGAGCGTCCCATGCCACTATGTCGCCAAATATAGGATTACAACTAAAACCGAAACGTCACGTATTGGAAGTTGGATTTCCATCTGTGAACCGAGGCAAAAGATAGTCCTCTACCGATTCGAGACTGTCTAGCCCGTGTCTTAGGATCATAGCTCGAGCGACCATGGGATCATCAGTGTCGGTCCACCGATGTGGATTAAAAGCCTGAATAATGCGTTTCACCACCCTTTGGGGTGTAAATGAGCCAACGAATGACTTCATCGGCTTCACATAGTCACCGATATATCTGAGGCGCCTCGCAACAACAACAACCACATAAGTCAAACTCGTCAGGGCATGTAAAACCACCGACACCCCTTCTAGCTAGAAGGAAACGCATGCCCTCCCTGATGTCCTCTCCCGTTTCTGGTTCACAACCGGGGTGTGAACCTCGCGAATCAATGTTACACAAAGCTATGCCACACAGGCCGTGCTTTGATCATCAACCACAAGTCTTTACTTTTCAACAGAAGCCTTGATCAATTGCCACTTAGGCATGCCACACAGGCAGTTCATGCAATGCAACCGGTATCAATCATACAGAATGAAATCCAATGTCAGACACACATCCATTTACAAGTCCGTTCTAGGTCTGAACGAAACCGGAGGATCCTCATTCCTCGCATATCCATCGATCTCCAAATACGTCTGGACGATCACCAACTGATTCCCTCCTCTTGGGTGTACGGCCCAATCAAGATCATCGGTAATCACCCAAACGACGTGAAGACCTCCGATCCCCCACCACCGTCTTCACCTTCGACTTATCGTCCTATCAGTTATTCAGAATGGGATAAACTCGGTCTTTCTGAATAACTCACGTGTATAATAAACAAGTGTTACACAAACACAACATACACCTCATTCCAATTCATCAGTCACTAACCGTAAATTAGTATTAGAACAACTCCCTAAATATTAACCTCGAAGGCCGAAACCAACATCAGATCAATACACAGAAAACCATTCATCTTAACTAATCTTCAGTTAGTTTCTAAATTTCACATTCTTAGGGATAGGCTCCCATTAATTTTATCAAAGATAAATTCCTTAAATTTATTCTTTTATTTTCTTTTGAATATCAATTCAAACCAAATTACGGTTTATACGAACTAGCCGGGATTAACGAACCTTACCGAAGCAATCATTTGTTTTAATTTCCCAACCCCAACCTATTCATCCTATGAAGTAAAAATGGTAATACTTCATATCTAACACCACGGTGTTATCGGTAAATTCAATTACCATTTCACGTTCAAGTCTAATTAAAGATTTAACTATCGCCTGGAGTAAAACTGGTGATACTCCATTCTCGATCTTTTCAATCTAATTAAAGATTCATTAAAACTCCATTTAGTTTTAATCTTTAACTAGGTTAAAGAATCAATGTCATTTAAAACACGGTTCACGAAAAACCCAAAATCACATTCCATTCTATCAGCTTCTAACCGTAAAATAGCAAGTGAGCAATTCCCTAAGTATTAACCCCGAAGGCCGAAACCAACATCAGATCAATACCCAAGAAACCATTCAACTTAACTAATCTCCAGTTAGTTTCTGATTTTCTTAACTCCATTGGGTCTAAGAATAGTATTATTGTAGATACCGTTCACAACAACCCAAAATCACATTCCATTAATTATCAGGTTAAAGAACAAGTGTTATTTAAAACACTGTTCACGATAAACCCAAAAATCAATACCAATTCAATTCCAATTAAATGTTATTTAATTGGTACACTTCATTAAATCTAAATAAAAATATTTAATCTTTTTCTCAACTGGGCATAAGAACAGTGTTAATGAAGACACCATTCACGACAAATCCAAATCACATTTGATATTAAATACAAGGCTCTGAATAGAAAATATATCGGTTCATATTCAATATCAAATTCTACGACCAACAAATATTGTATTGGAAATAACGATATAAATATATCTTTCAAATTCCCATAACAATATCTGTTTCATCACGAAATCCAACATCGAAATATCCCAAAGACAATTTCGATTCAAATCCATTCCAATTCAATTATTGGAAATTCTGGTTATTTTCAAAACCATTTCAAATCCCATTTATTTATTTTAAAAATCAATAAATTATTATTCTAGTTCAAAACCAGTTCATTTCGATAAAAATCTATTTTTATCTTTTCAAATATGGAGTTTTTCATCCCAATTCTTCCCAAATCACTTCTTATGATTTTACACAAATTATTGATATTTTTAATAATTTTATCAAGGCCTGTACAGTCGATTTCCATCAACGGCCATCGAACTGCACTTACATCGACCTTTTCCAAATTTGATTTAGACATAATTCCAAATCCAAGCATTAGATTTCAAATTTCTAATATTTGTTAGAAAGCCCTTTTTGATACGAACCCAAGGTTCCTGTTTTAGGAGAATCCAACGGTCGGATCTCCCGTAATATCCATTCGAAGTCCATGGTCAAAATTCGCGAACTGCCGCGGCGCGGCGCGTTCTATTCAGGCCATTATATTATATATAATGTATATAATATATACTTCGTTGAATTCTTTTAAAACGTATTTTAAAAATCGTTTTAAATTCGTTTTCAAAACGATTTCAACTTCCTTTTCAAATTCAAATCAAGATTGAATTTTTCAACATAAATTTGTTTTAATTTCCTTTCAAATCGATTTCAGTTCAATTCCAATGTAATTCGAATTTCGATTTATTTCAATTTAATTCGAATTTCAATTTATTTTGAATTTCAAATCTATTCAGTTTAATCCGAATTTCAAAATCACTTTCAATATAATCCGAATTTCAAAATCACTTTCAATATTCATTGAAAAATGAATAAAATCGATATAAATATCGTTCACGTCAAAATGGCGTCAATCTAATCAACACGGCTTTTATTCTACACAGGAATTTTTTTTTTCAATTCAACACATGGATATTTTCCAATTCAACAAATGAATTTATTTTATAAATTAGAATGAGGCCCAATCAATTACCATATAATGTTAATTATATGGATTTTTTACAACACATGTATATAATAACAATGGTAAATGATCAACCATCATCCAAATTGCACCACACAACTGCATAAGCATTAAATATAAATAATTAACGCTTACACAGTCTGTCAACCCATCGATTGACATACAACTAAACAATTGGGACTAGTGTACGTCAAATATCATCCCAATACCCGTGTGGGGTTTCAAATCAACAAACATATATGTTATTTGTGCCATTGAGCGATGTGTAAAATCAATATCAGCCAAATCAGTACATATAAACAAATCGTCCGATTTGTTTATAAATATTTATTTTATATACACGTTAAAAATTATATTTTTAACTATAAAATATTTTCCACTATAAAATATTTTATTTCATTCATCATCACACAATCAACTACACATAAAAATCAAACAAACAACCATACAAGCCATTCATGGTCTGTGGACAACGGGTGTCGGGTGCTACTAAACACCTTCTGCATCCTAGTATATATTTTAATTAGAAAACAAGATTTGAAGTGAGAAGTTCTGAGACGACCCCGAACCCCGTACTGACGGTGGCAAGGGTAATCCCTGGAATATAACACAAAAACAGATAATAGCAGAACAGAATTAAATAAATACACCAGATAATGAACAATATAACTGGATAAACGTAATCATCAGAGTTACACAGTATACATGATGATACTTAGCACAAATACAGTTCAGCTATACATAAATGTCTACAGCAGAAACAAACATAATATGTAAAATAGGAGCTGAATAGCATAAAAAGAGATAAATGATAGAATCCATGTTCAGCTCCAGCTATCCAGAGAAAGCCAGCTAAAACCTGAATACAAGGCTGCCCGTGTAGAATAAGGGGCACCGGAGTTTGAAAGTGAAACAAACTACGAGTCAGTTATGGGACTGGTATGAGAAATCTACTCAACACATTTATAATATGGCTAATCACAGGACCACGCCACATTCGTGGAACGGGTTTACTCCATTGGATTGCCAGTATTTTAAAAACAAACCTTTCTTTTAAACATCGCAATGCTTTTTATAAAAATGAAGCCATTATAAGACTCAGTTCCCATCACACAATGCAACGCAAAACAGAGGATAGAGTTTTTACCTTATAATGGCCAAGATATGTTTGGTACGAATAAAACAAAAGCATTTGATATTACTATAGTGTTTATATGTTTCGAAAACAATTTCGAATCATAACTATCAATCATAGACGGCATTAATGCCCCATACTACTATCTCGCCAAATATAAGTATATAATCAAAACCGCACAGTCACGTATTTGGAAATTGGATTTCCGTCATGAAACAAGGCAAAAGATAGTCCTCACTGATGTCGAGACAATCTAGCCCATGTATCAGGATCAGATCTCGAGTGACCCTTTGGAGCGACAGGGCCAGTCCACCGATGTGGATTAAAATTCCTGAACACTACGTTTCCCCGCCCTATGGGGCGTAAATGAGCCAACGAATGACTCCATCGTTCCTGGATCGACCGATATATATCCGAGGTGCCTCGCTATCCATCATCCACATAAGTAAAATGTCAGGCCGTGTAAAAACACCGACACAACTCCTAGCTAGAAAGAAACGCATGCCCTCCATGAGGTCCTTCTCCCGTTTCTGGTTCATACCAGGGTGCGAGGCTCGCGAATTCACGTTATACACAAAGCGACGCCACACAGGCGGTGCTTTGATAATCAATCACAAGACTTTGCCATTCAACAGAAGCCCTGATCACTGCATCTTAGCATGTCACACAGGCAATTCGTACCATGCAACTGATGGCTATCAATCACATAGAATAAATTCCAATGTCAGACACACAATCCATTTACAAGTCAGTTCTGGGTCGGAACGAAACCGGAGGCACTGTATACCTCACAAACCCATCGATCTCCACGTACGTCTGGACGATCACCAGTCCTTATCCATATTTCGGGATGCCTCCCAATCAGGACATCAGTTACCATCCAAACGAGGTGAAGATTTCCGGTCTTCAACCACTGTCTTCATCTTCGATTTCTTATCGTCGATTTAGTTATTCAAAATGGGATAAACCCTGTCTTTCTGAGCAACTCGCATATAGAATAAACAAGTGCTACCCAAACACAACATACGCATCATTTCAATTCATTAGTCACTAACCGTAAATCAGTAAGAGAATGATTTCCCAAATATTAACCCCGAATGCCGAAACCAACACCAGATCAAAATCCAGGAAACCATTCGACTTAGCCAACCTTCATTTAGTTTCTAAATTTCACATCCATATCGTTTATAATATTTTATAACGATTTATCGCTATTTTTATTTATTTTAAAATAGCCAATTTACTCAAAACGATGCTTCGGGCCGTAACGCGGCCGTGGCACTGTTTTTCTTCAGATTTGATTTACATATCTGAAAATCTAACCATTGGATCATCACAAAATTTACATCATCTTTTCAAAACGAATCCAACGGTTCCAGTTTCGGGAAAATCCGACAGTCGGATCTCCCGGTACAATCGTTTGAAGTTTCGATTTCAAAATACGAACTGAAGTGTCATTATTCGATTTAATATAATTATACTTATATATATATATATAATCGATACTGACGCTGTTTTTCCTTAGATTTGAATTAAAAATTACGAACAATCCAATCGTTGGATTTTTACAAAGTTGGTGCCATTGGAAAGATATTTCCAAAGCGAACCCAACGGTTGCGGATTCGTGAAAATCCGATGGTCGGATCACCCGCACTAATCGTTTGAAATCACGGTTTAAAAATACGAACTGCAGCTTCGTTATTCGATATATTTCAATTCTATTTATATATATATATCGATTCTTCGATTTCAAAACTATATGATTTTCATAAATTTGATAAAAATGATATTTTTATCTAACTGTCCTCTATTTCAACACTTCACTATTTTTAACAATTCATGTATATAATCAAAATGTGATTTTTAATGTAAAACAAATTATTTCAAAACACGACTATTTTATATAGTTCATATAGATGATAAAAATATGATTTTTACTATAAAACAATTTATTTCAAAACACGATTATTTTATATAGTTCATATTGATGATAAAAATAGGATTTTTTTATAAAACAATTTATTTCAAAACACGATTATTTTATATAGTTCATATAGGTAATAAAAATATGATTTTTATTATAAAACAATTTATTTCAAAAATAGATTATTTTATATAGTTCATATAGGTAATAAAAATATGATTTTTATTATAAAACAATTTATTTCAAAATACAAATACCATTCAACACATGAATTTCAATTCAACGAATGAATTTCGATTCAACACATGAAGGTTTTCTATAGTTTGTATATACAGATAAAAAGGTGATTTTTATATTTAAAACACGAATACCATTCAACACATAAATTTCAATTCAAAGAATGAATTTCGATTTAACACATGAAGGTTTTCTATAGTTTGTATATATAGATAAAAAGGTGATTTTTATATTTAAAAAACGAATACCATTCAACACATGAATTTCAATTCAATGAATGAATTTCGATTCAACACATGAAGGTTTTCTATAGTTTGTATATATAGATAAAAAGGTGATTTTTATATTTAAAACACTAATACCATTCAACACACGAATATGATTCAACGAATGAATTTCGATTCAACACATGAAGGTTTTCTTTACAACAGACGAATATAGTTTCAATATAGGAAAATAATTCTAACACATGAATATTATTCAAAATTTCGGCAGCACAACGACATGGTAGTTAAAACCGGGACTGTCCCTAGTACGGCTCCTCTCTCTACCTTAAAGCCTTGCAACTTTTGACAATGGGGAATCATGCATCTAGTTCGCACGCAGGCGGCATGTATATTTTTTTTCATTTCCACAAACTAATCATATGTGGTTTCAACAAAATATTTCTCAACCACAAACGGGTATTTTTCAACCACAATCAAACAATTTCAACCACAAACAATTCTAATCAACCAATTTTCACACCAATCACAACCAATAAATATCGTCCATGGTTTGTGGACGAGGTCCGTATATATATATATTTTATTTATATATAGCATTTCACTTCTATTTCAACACATATATAATTTTTACAACGCATATACAACTTATACATCGAACGTACAACTTATACAACGCTTATACAAGAGGTGTACAACGCTTATATAACTCATACATCGATTATATAATTTATACATCGTCGTTTTCCATATCGTTTATAATTTAGAAATCTCACTTTAGGTTCCACTCCACCAAAAATAGCAGAAGGCTCAGAAAAATATGCGGTCTCTTCTAGAATGTAGAAGACGTCCACACGGTCACGATGTTTCCTATTTCATTGAATTTCGTCGAAAAACAAAAAAGATATGATTTTTATAGTGGAACCAAAAACCGTAGCGCTTAAAACTGCTATAATATAGTTTATATTAAAAACAGCCGTACCTCACTTTAAATGTTCCAAACTATGTTTTAGATTATTGCAAAATCCGTAGCTCGATGTTCAGATCGGTCGGCGCCACCCTCTAGGCCTTGGAACGGCGCTCCGATCGATGGGGGTTTGGTGGCACTCAGTGGTCGAAGGAAGTGGCGGTGGCGGCTTCAAGCCGTGATCTTCCTGGCGCCGATTCCCCCAAAACACACAAAGAAAAAAATCCCAACCAGGTATGGATTTGAAGAGCTCTGGGAGATGTTCAAAAAGTTCAACTGTGGCATGAGATAATTCGGCGTGGATTGTGAGAAAAAGAAGAGAGAAGGTTTGAACAATATTCACCGTCGACCTGGGGGGTTTCGGAGAGAAACGAGGAGAGAGAAAGTGAGTTGGACCAATAGGATTTATCTTTTTTATTTATATTTTTTTTTCAAAAATACCCTCTTTCACACACGAACACCAATCCAAACCCAACGACTGTCGTCCCTAGCATTTTACCCCCGTTCCGAACACAATGGGATATGTTTCGTAGGCTCATTCGACTGTTTCAGTCAGTTTTCATTCAGATTAAAATATAAAACATTCAATATTTGATTTGAACGTACATTTCAATTTGCCAAGGCCACAAACTGATTCGAAAAATTCCAGAAAAATAATTCCAGCTATGTTTTGACGATACGGTCCCAACAAAACTAGGTTCGTCGACTTCTGAGACCGTTTAAAAAATGGCCCATTTCTGGTCGATCCAATTTAACTGTAATTGACCAAATCACATTTTCCTTTGCCATGCTCACATACCGACTTCAAAAATTATGAAATTTGAAACCTAGCGATAGTTTAACATCCCAGATCCAACAAAAGTGGTTTCATTGAATTTCGAGGTCGTTTGCAAAATGGCCATTTTCACGGGCTATATAAATTTCATAGCGACCTTTCAGAAAATTCATTTAGCCATAACTTTTGCTTCCCGCTATGAAACTTAGATTTTTCAGTTTCGTTAGAAAGGTATTCACTAACAGATTTGAATATTTTTGGTTTCACTCAAATCCGTTTTGTTTTGCACCCGATACAGTCAGTCAAAGTTTGAATTCAAATTTTGAAACTACCGCGCCATTTCAAGCCTTGTTTATAATTAGAATTAATTATATTCCTTTTCAATTGTCGATTCAAACTTAGTTTTCATCTTTATTATTTAAAATATTTATTTTAAATATTTAAAATCCACTATTTTAGCCAATTTAAAAATTTTAAATTGGTTCAAATTTTCCAGGTCATTACAATCTCCCCCACTTAAAACTTTTCGTCCCCGGAAAGGAACAAAGTCGAAAGTGGTTTGATTAATCAACTCTACGTTCAATCTGGCTTCCATTCTCCAACTTTTCAGTTTCTTCAAAAATTTGGCTAACACCCGGAATTTTCGAAAAATTTCGCCATAACCTCCTTTGTACGGGGAGAGGTTTGGAAATTTATTAGGCCGTATTAGGTACCCAATAAATCCTAATAAGCATACGCATATTTATAGTGATATATTCTGGTGTTTACAGGGGAGCGTGTATAGATAATAACTGCGGAGAATAAATTCTCGTCACCCTATCAAAGCCTGAGGGAGTGTGTATTTTAATTGCTCCAGAGGATAAATCCTCATCACCTCGTCCCGTGTGGGAAATAAATAATCCATATGCCGTATCTAATGACTAGAGAGACGTGATTATTGTCCACTACAGACCCGTGTGGAGTTTTTATTAATCTGGCCATTTTATTAGTACAATTTATATGGTCATATCAGTCATCAGTCCAACCTGCAAAATATAGTCATTGCCATACAAGCATCTCGATCGTATGGTAAATCTTCCACCTTGTCATACAAGCTCCAAATGCTTATGTGGTATATGATGAAGTATGCCTATCTTCAGAAGTATGCCATGAAGTGTAGTTCAAAATTAATTGTTACTATCCTATGGCGATGTTTATTATTTCACACAGAACAACCAGCACTCCGCATCCAATGGCATTCACAAGAGTTGATATAATAATATTTCGCATCCAACTCATTAAGGTTTACCTATTTGTCGGGCACGCAAATAAATTCTTTACTCAACATCTATCCAATTACCTGTTCAAACATATATAATGCACAAGTATATATTTCTATCTATTTTCTAATCAGTTCAACGTGTGATTTAAATGAATAAATTCTACTATTATTATACTATTGATTAAATTAACTATTGTTTCAATAATTTTAATTAATCAAATCTACTATCACACAACACAAACAACAATCAATTTGTTTTTAACTTTTCAAAATCATGCAAATTAATTCATTCACTCTTTTTAAATTAAGTAGACTATAGAATTAAAAGTGCACATTCATGGAAAGAAAATAACAACAAAGTAGAGAACTAATTGGTAATGCAAAGTATGGTAAATGTACCTTCCACTAGGGTCAATCAGAGATATCTACTCGACACTTAGGATAGGCTTTCTGAATGATCTCCTCAGTTTCCCAAGTACAATCTCGTGGATCCCCACTCCATTGCACTTTGACTAAGTGAACCTTCTTGTTCCTCAGCTCTTTAGTTTCTTTGCCGATAATCTTTAGCAGCTCTCTTCTCACAGCTAATTTTGGAGTAATTTCAATATCTTATTAAGCTGCTTCTTCCACGATCAAGTCTGGATCATGAACGTGCTTTCGAAGTTGAGATATGTGAAATACATCATGCACTCAGGCAACCAATCAGGCAATTTAACTCTATATGCGAGAGTTCCAATCTGTTCAAGAATAGGAAATGGACCAATGAATTTAGGCGCCAAGTTCCCTGTTTTACCGAATCGGATAATTCCTCTCATCGACGATACTTTCAGATATAAATAGTCGCCAACAGCAAATGATATATCTCTTCTTCTCTTGTCGGCATAGCTCTTCTGGCGGCTTGGAGCGGCGAGTAATCGCTTCTTAATAAAGTCGACTTTGTCTGCAGCTTCTTGAATCATATCTGGCCCTAACACAAGTCTATTACTGGGTTCGACCCAACAAGCAGGAGATCGGCACGGTCTACCATACAATGCTTCGAATGGTGACATTGTCAGGCTCGCCTGGTAGCTGTTGTTATAAGAGAATTCATCCAAATGCAGATGGTCTTCCCATGATCCACCGAAATATAGAGCACAAGCCCGCAATAGATATTCTAGTGTACGATTCATACTCCCAGTCTGACCATCTGTCTGAGGATGATAGGCGGTGCTTAGGTTCAACTTTGTTCCCAGCTCTACTTGAAATGCCTCCAGAATTTACTAGTAAATATTGTATCTCTCTCACTGACTATACTGAGCGGCACTCCATGTAGCCTAACAATTTCCCTGAAGTATATCTGCGCCAGACTCTGAGCAGTTCTGTTTGATCTAACAGGTATGAAATGGGCGGTCTTCATGAAGCGATCTACAATCACCCAAATACTGTCATTTCCTTTTCTGGTTCTGGGCAAACCATCTATGAAGTCCATAGAAAAATGTTCCCACTTCCAACCTGGAACGTCCAGCGGTTGCAACAATCCAGCCAGTTTCTGTTGGTCGCTTTTGACTAGCTGGCAAGTAGGGCATCGACTAACATATATTGAAATGTCTCTTTTCATAGCCTTCCACCAGAATGTTCGTTTTAGATCGTTATACATTTTGGCCACACCGGGATGGATACTCAACTTGGATTTGTGACACTCATCCAACACTTCCCTTTTTAGCTCGGGGAGGCCAGGAACACAAATACTTCCTTTCAATCTCAGGGTCCCGTCGTTATCTATTTGAAACCACGAGGGTTCGCCTTTCTGAATCCTTTTGATCATATCCTTAATAAAGTTATCCTCCTGCTGAAGAATAGATATTTTGTCAATCAAGGAAGTCGTAATAACAAAGCTGGCGATCATTACATTATTTCGACTCAGCACATCGGCCACGACATTGGCTTTCCCTGGAGTGTATAGAATCCCAAAATCATATGCTGCAAGGAACTCTAGCCAATGTTACTACCTCAGATTCAGGTCTTTCTGGGTGAACAGATACTTTAACGACTGATGGTCTATATACGGTTCGAATTTCTCACCCAGAAGATAGTGTCTCCATATTTTCAAAGAGAATACGATAGCTAACAACTCAAGATCATGAGTGACGTAGTTTTTCTCGTGCGGCTTCAGCTGATGGCTAGCATATGCGATCACTTGACCTCTTTGCATTAGTACTGCACCCAGGCCCTCTCTAGAGGCATCTGTCCTCACTTTTAAATCCTGTTAGCCGTCAATAATGGTCAACACTGGAGTTGTCGTTAATCTTAACTTTAGCTCTTCAAAAGCCTCCTCACATTCTGGAGTCCATTTGAATTTTGAGTGCTTCTTTGTAAGCTTTGTTAAGTGACCAGATATCTTCGAAAAGTTTTTAACGAACTTCCGGTAATAACTAGACAATCCAATAAAACTTCGAACCTCTATAGGAGTACTAGTCTGTTTCTAATTTTGAATAGTCATGATTTTACTTGGATCCACAGCAGTTCCTTCTCTAGATACGACGTGGCCTAGAAATTTCACTTCATCTTGCCAGAATATACATTTGGATAGTTTGGCTTTTAATACATTCCTTCTGAGGATTTCCAGAACCTGTTCCAAATGCTTTTCATGTTCGGCCTTTGATTTAGAGAAGACTAGAATATCATCAATGAAAACCAGAACAAATTTATTCAAAACCCCTCTGAACACTCTATTCATTAGATCGACGAAGTAAGCTGGAGCGTTACATAAGCCGAATGGCATTACTAACCACTCGTAGAATAAGTCTAGACCTCTGAATGTTGTCATTGGAACACACTCTTTGGCAATTCGAAGCTGATGGAAGCCCGTAGCTAGGTCCATCCTTGAAAATACTTGTGCTCCATTCAGACGATCCAATAAATCATCGATTCGCGGCAATGGAAATTTGTTCTTTATCGTCTGCTTGTTCAAATTGCGATAATCCACACATAGTCGCAGAGTACCGTCTGATTTTGGGACAAACGCCACTGTTGCTCCCCAATCAGAGAAACTAGGCCTGATCAGACCCTTCCATACTAGCTGTTGTGTTTGATTGTCAAGTTCTTCTTTCTCTTTTAAGGACATTCTTCGAATAGCGTGAACTAGCGGCCTTGTATTCGGAATCAAAGCGATCTTGAAATCAATTTCCCTCTGCGGAGGTAAGCGAACAACTTCTTCGAACACATCCGCATAACTCTTTAAGACTGGAATATCTTTGATGAGGTCGGGAATATTTTCTGTGACTTCGGGGATATTTTCTATTTGAGCAGGAGAAACATCTAGAGATGACCAAAAGTCTTTTCTATTGGAATTCGGACCTTCACATGGTATAGTTATATAATTACCTGATTGGGCCTTCGCCTTAACAACTCTCTCGGCGCATCTAACCTCTGCTTCATATTTGGTTAGCCAATCCAATCCCAGAATAAGATCGAATTCAGTAAAATTCATGACGATTGAGATACTAGGGAATTTATAGCAGGAAAAAGAGACAGGTACTGCACAAACCCAACTGAGATCGATGGATCCCCCAACTGGATTTTGAACAGTCATTGGTTCTTTGAGCTTCTTCAAATTCAAATCCAGTTTCTTAACTGTATTCTTTGCAATAAAGCTTCGCGACGCGCCTGTATCAAACAACACTTTAACTGGAATGTTTTTTACATTAAGCGTTCCTTCTAAAACATCAGACCTTTCCTGAGAAGATGAAGATGCCGGCACTTCCGCCACTTCATTTACATGTACTGCTTCAGGTTTTCCGAATAGCGGGTAGGCCTTTGAAAGATGACCGGTCTGATGGCATTGACTGCACTTTCTATTCTCTTGAAACTTCTTATTGGATTTAGATCCACTCTTTATTCGCTTCTTCGAGGGTTTGCAATTTCCCTGAAAATGACCTGGCTTATGGCAGTTATTGCATATGGCAGTCGTTGCTGGTTCTTTTTCAGATTTGGCCCTTTTCCGATTGATTTTAGGCTCCTTACTGACCTCAGACATCGTACTGGCCTCAGGACGATCAGTTTCAGACTCAACTTTATTGCTAGAGCTGACCTCCTCTTCGTAGCGTAACATGCCTTTCTTGTCTAGATCTTCGTATTGGTAAGCCATGTATATCATTTCAGAAAAAGGAAGCTTCATATTCCTTATTACACTGTTTTGATATTTTCTTTGAAGCCCGCTGATAAATCTCAAATTCTTCCTCTTCGGTTTCTGAATTAGATGAGGGGAGAAGTGAGAAAGTTCATTGAATTTCTTATGATATTCGGGAATGGTCATATCTCCTTGTATCAGATAAGAAAATTCATCACATAGCCGTTCAATTGCTTCAGGAGGAGTAAATCTTTCCAGGAAACTCACTTTGAATCCATCCCAGGTGATATCACCTTCTGGATTATCCTTAATAACTGAATCCTACCAGAACAAAGCTTCGTCTTTGAGTTCCTAAGAGGCCAGTAATCTTTTCTGGTCATCCCTTAGCTTTAATCCTTCAAATATTTTCTCAGCCGAACGAATCCATGCTTGTGTTCTCATAATAGGTTCTTCGCCCGAGAAGGGTTTTCCACCCATATTTCTATATTTCATGAATAGGGCTTCTATATCCGGGTCAGTATTACTTCTTCTGTTTCTGGCACTCATTTTCTAGAGCGTCTGCAATTAGCAGACAAAGTGTCAGGTCAACAGAAAAGATATTTCAAAATATAGAGATAAATACTTGAATGTAAATGCGTCTATCTAGGTGTTATTTCATTCTGCTACTCATACTAGGATATTACTGATCCTATCTGTAATGAGTTACTCGTCTTAGAACACTACTGGTTCTATCTCTGATGAGTTCGTTAATATGTTATATTCCAGAGCTAAGCTTAACCAAAGCTCTGATACTAAATGAGACGACCCCGAACCCCGTACTGACGGTGGTAAGGGTAATCCCTGGAATATAACACATAAACAGATAATAGCAGAACAGAATTAAATAAATACACCAGATAATGAACAATAGAATATACTGGATAAACGTAATCATCAGAGTTACACAGTATATAGGATCATACTTAGCACAAATACAGTTCAGCTATACATAAATGTCTACAGCAGAAACAAACATAATATGTACAATAGGAGCTGAACAGCATAAAAAGAGATAAATGATAGAATCCATCTTCAGCTCCAGCTATCTAGAGAAAGCCAGCTAAAACCTGAATTTAAGGCTGCCCGTGTAGAAAAAGGGGCACTCGAGTTTGAAAGTGAAACAAACTACGAGTCAGTCATGGGACTGGTATGAGAAATCTACTCAACACATTTATAATATGGCTAATCACAGGACCACGCCACTTTCGTGGAACGGATTTACTCCATTGGATTCCCAGTGTCTTGTAAACAAATCTTTCTTTTAAACATCGCAATGCTTTTAATAAAAATGAAGCCATTATAAGAATCAGTTCCCATCACACAATGCAACCCAAACCGGAGGATAGAGTTTTAACCTTATAATGGCCAAGATATGTTTGATACAAATAAAACAAAAGCATTTGATATTACCACTAGTGTTTATATGTTTCAAAAACATTTTCGAATCATAACTATCAATCATAGATGGCATTAATGCCCCATACCACTATGTTGTCGTATATAGGTATACAATCAAAACTGCACAGTCACGTATTTGGAAATTGGATTTTCGTCATGAACAAGGGAAAAGATAGTCCTTACCGACTTCGAGACAATCTAGCCCATGTCTCAGGATCAGAGCTCGAGTGACCCTTTGGAGTGACAGGGCCGGTCCACCGATTTGGATTAAAATTCCTGAACACTACGTTTCCCCGCCCTATGGGGCGTAAATGAGCCAACGAATGACTCCATCGGTCCCGGATCGACCGATATTGAAACACCCCACCTCCGTTAGGGTCACTCTCAAAGGGAATGCCCTAATTTTGTGGAGGTTTATAAGTATAAGTTACAGATATACAAGACAGATATAATAACACATATTTTTGAACAGCGGAAAACAACAGCTTTTATTTCATCAAAATACGTATTACACAAACCATGCCATAATTGTCTTACAATAATTCCAAAATCATAACTGTCTTGATTACATTATTTAAAGAAGCATAAAGAAAACATAAATAAACTGCAAAAGTCCCATAATTGATGTCCAAAGCCATAGTCCAAAACGGAAAATATCCAAGCAATACATTCTTTCTCTTCAAGCTGGATGTGAAATCTGGTCAAGCTGCGGTGTTCCCTCCCTGTGGACCTGGGGGGGGGGGGGACGAAAGAAAAGAAGGCAAAAGAAAAGTAGAGTCAGACATAAAGCCTGAGCAAGTTTAGGACTATTCAGTCTATGAATAAAGAACTGGGTATGATAAGTATAAACTGGAAATGGGAAAGCACCATAAACTAAGTTAAGTTGTCTAGGGTTGAATATACTATCGTACCCCATATTAATCTCTGTACGCATATAAACTAGTTCCCAACAAGCACCCCATAATCAGGGTGAAGTGATCCATTTCTGATGATCGGCTCCTACTCGCATAGTTACATGTGTCTTACGGCCCCCGATGTTGTAGTTACCTATGCTGGTCCCACCATAGGGTGTATCAAGTCCCATGGTGGTGGCCCGACACAATTCTAGAATGCACAGGTATCCTACTAGTGCCCAGTGCCTTATTTTTCTGCGCTGGAGTGTGTGCACGCCCGCACTCTGTTAGAACCTACACTGCTGCACCACCGCCGTCGATTTGACCTCTTACAGTCAGCCCAGTAATCGTGCCCCACCCTTCCTAGTTCAGGGTATCCTGATACACCTTGTAGGGTTACTGCTGAAAAGGGTACCCCGCTACTAGGTTTTCTATTTCTAGCCAACATGCTAAGTTGGTTAAGTGTTTAATAAACCTAACCCCCAAAGCAGTCTGTTTAGTTTAGCATGTTCCATTTTGATTAAGTATTAATATAATTTACTTAATCCTATCAATCCTGACTCAACCTTAATTGTCTTATTAAAGCCTTGACCTCTCACATTAGACAGGTATTGTTGTGGCTGCCTGTTGCCGGTTGGGTCCGTGCAGTCTTACGCCACAACTCAGTCTAACCTCGGGTCCTTATTGGGCTCTGTGTTTAACCACCCACATTGGATATGTATTGTTGTGACTACTGGATAGTCGGGCGGTTCCGGGCAGGTTTATATCACAACTCAATCCAACCTCGGGTTAAACACATCGTATTTTCTACATTTACATATTTTGTCTCTTTTTTTTTATATGTAAATATTTGCGGCCCATTATTCAGATTCATCTTTATTGATTAAAATTTATTTATGCCACTTAATTGTTTTTCAAGGTTGTTGGCATGCGTCAAACATGCCAACACATATGTTCTATATTTTAACCCAAACGTCATTACCCCCGGTTTACACGTTCGCTACAATGTAAGGTGTGTTGGGTTTAATATTTAAACCCAATTTAGCCATATGAAAAGGAGAGGCTTATAACATGGTGTTTATAAGGTAACATGAAAGAGGGGAGTGTGAACGCATGAATTTGCAACGAACGATTTAATTAACATAAAGTAGGCACATGTGAACTTGCAATTGTAACATCATATAATCATGGCATAACATGAATCATTTAATCCATATAATCATGGCATAAACAATACTTAAACATGAATCATTCTATTCATATAATTATGGTATAAACAATACTTAAACTTGAATCATTCTATTCATATGATTATGGCATAAACAATACTTAAACATGAATCATTCTATTCATATGGTTATGGCATAGACAATACTTAAACATGAATCATTCTATTCATATGATTATGGCATAAACTATACTTAAACATGAATCATTCTATTCATATGGTTATGGCATAGACAATACTTAAACATGAATCATTCTATTCATATGATTATGGCATAAACAATACTTAAACATGAATCATTTATTCATATGATTATGGCATAAACAATACTTAAATATGAATCATTCTATTCATATGATTATGGCATAAACAATACATAAACATGAATCATTATATTCATATGATTATGGCATAAACAATACTTAAACACGAATCATGCTATTCATATGATTATGGCATAAACAATACTTAAACATGAATCATGCTATTCATATGATTATGGCATAAAAAATACTTAAACATGAATCATTCTATTCATATGATTATGGCATAAACAATACTTAAACCTGAATCATTCTATTCATATGATTATGGCATAAACAATACTTAAACATGAATCATTCTATTCATATGATTATGGCATAAACAATACTTAAACATGAATCATTCTATTCATATGATTATGGCATAAAAAATACTTAAACATGAATCATTCTATTCATATGATTATGGCATAAACAATACTTAAACATGAATCATTCTATTCATATGATTATGGCATAAACAATACTTAAACACGAATCATTCTATTCATATGATTATGGCATATACAATACTTTAACATGAATCATTCTATTCATATGATTATGGCATAAACAATACTTAAACATGAATCATTCTATTCATGTAATCATGGCATAATTAATACTTAAACATGAATCATTGAAAACTTGCAATTGGGATGTAAATCTAACTTAATTGTGTCACATATATCACCATATGGTTTTGATAACAACTTAGGCCTAAAACATAATTCAACTAGGCATAATACCAAACATAGTTTGATCATATTCATCAAGGTGCTTACTTTTGTTTCTAACACAAAAGTATGATTTTCCAATTTCAACATAGATTCATATAAATCATAGTACTTAGTCGATTCAATTACACACTAAAAATGATCATAAAAGTATGTACATCATATTAGCATAATAATGAATCATATACTTGCATGAATCCCAATTAAAATTCCACAACATGTGGTTGTCAACATAAATCATATACTTGTATGAATCCAATCGTACACCATAGCATTGCCAAATCGTTTAGAATCAAAATAACATACAAATATAGATTATAATTGCCACAATTCCATTCCGTTGTTAACTTCCAACGCAAATCACATTCTTGCAAATATCCAATCGTATACCATAACATTCCCAAATCGTTTAGAATCAAAACAACATACAAAATATAGATTTTTATCGCAACAATTCCATTTCGCATCTTACACAAATCAAACGCAATTAATTATTCACATCGGAATAGCACTCTACTTATAGCGTATGATGAATCTTCAATTCAGGAATCTGAGTTCTGAATTTGGAGATGTTATCCTTTGTTGTAGGCGTTGCTTTGATACAATTAACATTGCTTTAAGCTTTTGATTTATTTCCTAATTGTCTCTCTATTTCTGACGGCTATCCTTAGTCTCTCCTCAACAGCATGACGGTCTCATCTCCATTTTAGTTTTTGTGAATTAGGGTTAGTCTTAGGTCCTTTTTATAGAGTTTGTGAGTTGATTTAGACCGTCGATGGAGGTTGGTTCAATAATAGCCGTTCGTTTGAAGGGGAGACCAACCTGGAGCTGACACCTAGCCCTAGTGACAAGGCAAGGCTCAGAAAATCGACCAAACACAGACCAGGCCAGCCAAGACCTGACCAGCAGGTCATTCTGACCTGGGCGCACTTGGCAGGTGCGCCAGGCTAAAAATGTACTGGCGCACTTCCCAAGTGCGCCAGTTCATTTTTGTTCTGGCGCACTTCCCAAGTACGCCAGTGCATTCTGACCCGTTTTCTGGTTTTTCGCCCAATTTCGTTCGTCCATATCTTCTTCATACGATATCCATTTTACGCAAACTCGGACTCTATCTCAAGCAGAATTCCGAGACAAACGCAATGGCGTATCCCATTTCCCTAAATTCTTTGATTTGAATTTAGTTTGTGAATTTCACCGTTATAGAATATAGGGGTGTTACATTCTCCCCCACTTAAAAGGATTTCGTCCTCGAAATCTTCAAGTTCAGGAAGAATGTATATCCTAACATCCAAACATCCATCTACTCATCCATCAAACACGAGCATCCATTGTCCTTAGAAGACTTCTAATGCTTCATGATCATATGCGAAGTGTGTGTGTACATGTACTTATCTAATGCAAAATCAGGCGGTCTACTGATTTAGTTGACCTCCTTAATGCAAATTATGTAAGTGCCATGAATCCATTATGTATGCAAATTCTCCTATTCATGATTCTACATGAGTGCTCAACCATCCATATAAATGCAACATCCATATGACAACACATTAAACTTCAACCATATACGAATGCAAACATATATGCATATGCAATATGAAGTGACTGAGCCGATCTAAAACCTAAATTGTGTGTGTTTATGCAACCACGAGCAACCACTAGCAATCACTTGCAACCACTTGCAACCATCAATCATAACATGTCTCAAACACATGTTTACACCCAATTGTTCCTATCTAAATGTATAGTCGAATGATAGAAGCAAGTAAAAACTTTGTGCCCATTATGCAATGTCAAAACTGGAAATCTATGCCACATATATATTGATTAGGAGAAGAACTCTCTAAGCATCAGCCCCGAAGACCGAAATAAACATCAGACTGACACCCAAAGAATTACTCAACCCAACCACTATATATGATTCTAGGAAACTAAGTATGATGGAATCCTTTTAGGTCACAAGGGAGTCCCTTCCTAAGACCAACCCGTATCCGATAAAACCCAAAAAGTATAGTCAAACCAACGAACACCCTCAAGCCCCAACATGTGTTACTAACAGACGAGTCATACTCCCTATGGGGTTTGCAATAGAAATTGGATTGAGAATGGGACCGAGAGGATATACACAAAAGATAGCATGCAAGTAAGCTCTACAGGAAGAGAGGGATCAAGGATGTACTCTTAAGAAGAGATATGATGCACGAATCTAGTCTTTAATCTTCTAAGTCGCATTTCTTGAGCTTAACTCCATTGTGCTTTGTCCATCTTTAACTTCACAATTTCGTAGCTTCTTAATTCTTGTTTCCAAAATATGAGTTGGAACCTATTTCACTGTTGCCTCTCGTTCCTCTTTCACTTACTCTACTTCTAGTATACTCGGCTCAAACATAACGGCGTGCTCATGGTTTCATGCAAGCTCTCCAAAATTCACTAGTGAATCTTAGATCTCGTCCACTTACTATCAGGTATTCCACGTAGAAGAACTATCTCTTGGAAATAAATGCCAACCATGTTGCCAAATGTACTTACTAAGGTGATTCTCTACAACTCATGCATAAGCGAAATGAACCTTCTGCCTTAGTGGCGAACACTACTCGATTGGATTACAAATTACCAATAAATGTGTCAAGAGATTCTAGGAAACAAATCATGATAGAACCCTAAAGGTTACCTGCGACTTCGAGGGTATTACCGAGGCAAGTCAAGAGTCTAACTACCCTCTTTTCGAAACCAAGAAGGTCACCCTTACTGGATAACCACTCCATCACTAGAATCAACCAATGGCCCAAAACAAAGGCACTACATTTAAACTCTACGCTTAGAATAGAAATTTTCAATTCCACACAGATCATAGACAAATGAACTGGGCCCCCAATTGGGTTTGAAACAATTAAGGGGTCCTCTACCATACTAGTTTTTAGGTGCAGAGATTCTAGTAAAGCAGACGAGATAAAGGAGTGTGATGCGCCAGAATCAAATAAAGTGCGAACGGGGTGATCATAAAGATAAACTACACTTTCTACAGAAGTATTTATACCTCGTTGTTGCAGAGGTGGCGCCTCTAGCACATGAACCTATGCCCTTGTGGTGGATCCAGCCCTCTGCCCCTGTCCTCGTTTCTTTGGGCAGTCCTTAGCCATATGGCCTGTCTCACCGCAAGAAAAGCACCCGCCATTCATCTTGGCCTTCTTTTTACGGCAATCTTTCACTAAGTGCCCCACTTTGCCACAGAATTTACACTTCCTCTTCTCTTGGGACTTGTTGTCTTTCCCGCCCTTCTTAAAGTCTGTCTTCTCAGGGCAGTCTTTGCTGATGTGTCCAGTCTCCCCACAATGAAAACATTCTCCTTACTTTCTTTTCCTCTTTCTACAATCCTTGGCTATGTGCCCTTCCGTACCACAAAAATTGCATTTCCTTTTTTCTCATTTCTTGTTATTACTGTTACGATCCTTTCTTGTTTGACTATTATTCGTCTTCCTACTCTGGGACTCTTCCGCTTGTTGGTTCACGTGGAGGAGGAGGAGTGAAAGTGTCAGCGGCTGGGGAGTAAGGTCTCCAGACATGCTGAAACAGAAAGGATAGATTCAAAACGAAGGATAAGAGATAGTACCTATGGCTTTGGGGGGACTTTGCCTTTTAAAATAAAATAATATTTTATCTTTTAAAAATTCTTCTTTAAATTTCCTTTTTGAAAATAAATTTTCAAAACTTTTTATCTTATTTGGTAAACCTATGCTCTGATACCAAGTGAAACACCCCACCTCCGTTAGGGTCACTCTCAAAGGGAATGCCCTAATTTTGGTGGAGGTTTATAAGTATAAGTCACAGATATTAAAGATAGATATAATAACACATATTTTTGAACAGCGGAAAACAACAGCTTTTATTTCATCAAAATACGTGTTACACAAACCATGCCATAATTGTCTTACAATAATTCCAAAATCATAACTGTCTTGATTACACTATTTAAAGAAGCATAAAGAAAACATAAATAAACTGCAAAAGTCCCATAATTGCTGTCCAAAGGCATAGTCCAAAACGGAAAAGATCCAAGCAATACATTTTTTCTCTTCAAGCTGGATGTGAAATCTAGTCAAGCTGTGGTGTTCCCTCCCTGTGGACCTGGGGGGGGGGACGAAAGAAAAGAAGGCGAAAGAAAAGTAGAGTCAGACATAAAGCCTGAGTAAGTTTAGGACTATTCAGTCTATGAATAAAGAACTGGGTATGATAAGTATAAACTTGAAATGGGAAAGCACCATAAACTAAGTTAAGTTGTCTAGGGTTGAATATACTATCGTACCCCATATTAATCTCTGTACCCATATAAACTAGTTCCCAACAGGCACCCCATAATCAGGGTGAAGTGATCCATTTCTGATGATCGGCTCCTACTCGCATAGTTACATGTGTCTTACGGCCCCCGATGTTGTAGTTACCTATGCTGGTCCCACCATAGGGTGTATCAAGTCCCATGGTGGCGGCCCGACACAATTCTAGAATGCACAGGTATGCTACTGGTGCCCAGTGCCATATTTTTCTGCACCGGAGTGTGTGCACGCCCGCACCCCGTTAGAACCTACACTGCTGCAACACCGCCGTTGATTTGACCTCTTACAGTCAGCCCTGTAATCGTGCCCCACCCTTCCTAGTTTAGGGTATCCTGATACACCTTGTAGGGTTACTGCTGAAAAGGGTCCCCTACTACTAGGTTTTCTATTTCTAGCCAACATGCTAAGTTGGTTAAGTGTTTAATAAACCTAACCCCCAAATCAGTCTGTTTAGTTTAGCATGTTCCATTTTGATTAAGTATTAATATAATTTACTTAATCCTATCAATCCTGACTCAGCCTTAATTGTCTTATTAAAGCCTTGACCTCTCACATTAGACAGGTACTGTTGTGGCTGCCGGTTGGGTCCGGGCAGTCTTACGCCACAACTCAGTCTAACCTCGGGTCCTTATTGGGCTCCGTGTTTAACCACCCACATTGGATAGGTATTGTTGTGACTACTGGACAGCCGGGCGGTTCCGGGCAGGTTTATATCACAACTCAATCCAACCTCGGGTTTAACACATCGTATTTTCTACATTTACATATTTTGTCTCTTTTCTTTTTATATGTAAATATTTGCGGCCAATTATTCAGATTCATCTTCATTGATTAAAATTTATTTATGCCACTTAATTTTTCTTCAAGGTTGTTGGCATGCGTCAAACAAGATAAAACATATGTTCTATATTTTAACCCAAACGTCATTACCCCCTCTTTACACGTTCGCTACAATGTAAGGTGTGTTGGGTTTAATATTTAAACCCAATTTAGCCATATGAAAAGGGGAGGCTTATAACATGGTGTTTATAAGGTAACATGAAAGAGGGGAGTGTGAACGCATGAACTTGCAACGAACGATTCAATTAACATAAAGTAGGCACATGTGAACTTGCAATTGTAACATCATATAATCATAGCATAACATGAATCATTTAATCCATATAATCATGGCATAAACAATACTTAAACATGAATCATTCTATTCATATAATCATGGCATAAACAATACTTAAACATGAATCATTCTATTCATATGATTATGGCATAAACAATACTTAAACATGAATCATTCTATTCATATGGTTATGGCATAGACAATACTTGAACATGAATCATTCTATTCATATGGTTATGGCATAGACAATACTTAAACATGAATCATTCTATTCATATGGTTATGGCATAGACAATATTTAAACATGAATCATTCTATTCATATGATTATGGCATAAACAATACTTAAACATGAATCATTTATTCATATGATTATGGCATAAACAATACTTAAACATGAATCATTCTAACGATATGATTATGGCGTAAACTATACTTAAACATGAATCATTCTATTCATATGATTATGGCATAAACAATACTTAAACATGAATCATTCTATTCATATGATTATGGCATAAGCAATACTTAAACATGAATCATTCTATTCATATGATTATGGCATAAACAATACTTAAACATGAATCATTCTATTCATATGATTATGGCATAATCAATACTTAAACATGAATCATTCTATTCATATGATTATGGCGTATACAATACTTAAACATGAATCATTCTATTCATATGATTATGGCATAAACAATACTTAAACATGAATCATTCTATTCATATTATTATGGCATAAACAATACTTAAACATGAATCATTCTATTCATGTAATCATGGCATAATTAATACTTAAACATGAATCATTGAAAACTTGCAATTGGGATGTAAATCTAACTTAATTATGTCACATATATCACCATATGGTTTTGATAACAACTTAGGCCTAAAACATAATTCAACTGGGCATAATACCAAACATAGTTTGATCATGTTCATAAAGGTGCTTACTTTTGTTTCTAACACAAAAATATGATTTGCCAATTTCAACATAGATTCATATAAATCATAGTACTTAGTCGATTCAATTACACACTAAAAGTGATCATAAAATTATGTACATCATATTAGCATAATAATGAATCATATACTTGCATGAATCCCAATTAAAATTCCACAACATGTGGTTGTCAACATAAATCATATACTTGTATGAATCCAATCGTACACCATAGCATTGCCAAATCGTTTAGAATCAAAATAACATACAAATATAGATTATTATTGCCACAATTCCATTTCGTTGTTAACTTCCAACGCAAATCACATTCTTGCAAATATCCAATTGTATACCATAACATTCCCAAATCGTTTAGAATCAAAACAACATACTAAATATAGATTTTTATCGCCACAATTCCATTTCGCATCTTACACAAATCAAACGCAATTAATTATTCACATCGGAATAGCACTCTACTTACAACGTATGATGAATCATCAATTCAGGAATCTGAGTTCTGAATTTGGAGATGATATCCTTTGTTGTAGGCGTTGCTTTGATTCAATTAACGTTGCTTTAAGCTTTTGATTTATCTCCTAATTATCTCTCTATTTCTGATGGCTATCCTTAGTCTCTCCTCAGCAGCATGACGGTCTCATCTCCATTTTAATTTGTGTGAATTAGGGTTAGTCTTAGGTCCTTTTTATAGAGTTTGTGAGTTGATTTAGACCGTCGATGGAGGTTGGTTCAATAATAGCCGTTCGTTTGAAGGGGAGACAACCTGGAGCTGACACCTAGCCCTAGTGACAAGGCAAGGCTCAGAAAATCGACCAAACACAGACCAGGCCAGCCAAGACCTGACCAGCAGGTCATTCTGACCTGGGCGCACTTGGCAGGTGCGCCAGGCTAAAAATGTACTGGCGCACTTCCCAAGTGCGCCAGTTCATTTTTGTTCTGGCGCAATTCCCAAGTGCGCCAGTGCATTCTGACCCATTTTCTGGTTTTTCGCCCAATTTCGTTCGTCCATATCTTCTTCATACGATATCCGTTTTACGCAAACTCGGACTCTATCTCAAGCAGAATTCCGAGACGAACGCAATGGCGTATCCCGTTTCCCTTAATTCTTTGATTTGAAATTAGTTTGTGAATTTCACCGTTATAGAATACACGGGGTGTTACAGATATATCCGAGGCGCCTCGCTATCCATCATCCAGATAAGTAAAATGTCAGGCCGTGTAAAAACACCAACACAACTCCTAGCTAGAAAGAAAAGCATGCCCTCCCTGAGGTCCTCCTCCCGTTTCTGGTTCATACCGGGGTGTGAGGCTCGCGAATTCATGTTATACACAAAGCTACGCCACACAGGCGGTGCTTTGATCATCAATCACAAGACTTTGCTTTTCAACAGAAGCCATGATCACTGCATCTTAGCATGTCACACAGGCAATTCATACCATGCAACTGATGGCTATCAATCACATAGAATAAATTCCAACGTCAGACACACAATCTATTTTCAAGTCCGTTCTAGGTCGAAACGAAACCGGAGGCACTATATACCTCGCAAACCCATCGATCTCCCCATACGTCTGGACGATCACCACTCATTATCCATATTTCGGGATGCCTCCCAATCAGGACATCAGTTACCATCCAATCGAGGTGAATATTTCCGGTCTTCAACCACCGTCTTTATCTTCGATTTCTTATCGTCGATTTAGTTATTCAGAATGGGATGAACCCAGTCTTTCTGAGCAACTCGCGTATATAATAAACAAGTGCTCCACAAACACAACATACGCATCATTTCAATTCATTAGTCACTAACCGTAAATCAGTAAGAGAACGATTTCCCAAATATTAACCCCGAAGGCCGAAACCAACATCAGATCAAAATCCAGGAAACCATTCGACTTAGCCAACCTTCAGTTAGTTTCTAAATTTCACATCCATATCGTTTATAATGTTTTATAACGATTTATCTCTATTTTTATTTATTTTAAAATAGCCAATTTATTCAGAACGACGCTTCGGGCCATAATGCGGCCGTGACTCTGTTTTTCTTCAGATTTGATTTACACATATCTGAAAATCTAACCGTTGGATCTTCACAAAATTTACATCATTAGAAAGATCTTTTCAAAACGAATCCAATGGTTCCCGTTTCGGGAAAATCCGACAGTCGGATCTCCCGGTACAATCGTTTGAAGTTTCGATTTCAGAATACGAACTACAGCGTCGTTATTCGATTTAATATAGTTATATTTATATATATATAAATATAATCGATTCTGGCGCTGTTTTTCCTCATATTTGGATTAAACATTCCAGACAATCCAACTGTTAGATTTTTACAAAGTTGTTGTCGTTGGAAAGATATTTCCAAAGCGAACGCAACGGTTGCGGTTTCGGGAAAATCCGATGGTCGGATCTCCCGCACTAATCGTTTGAAATCACGGTTTCAAAATATGAACTACAGCTTCGTTATTCGATATATTTCAATTATATATGTACATATATATATATATATATATCGATTCTTCGATTTCAAAAATATATGATTTTCATACATTTGATAAAAATGATATTTTTATCTAACTATCCTCTATTTCAACACTTCACTATTTTTAACAATTCATGTATATAATAAAAATGTGATTTTTAATGTAAAACAATTTATTTCAAAACATGACTATTTTATATAGTTCATATAGATGATAAAATTATGATTTTTATTATAAAACAATTTATTTCAAAACACGATTATTTTATATAGTTCATATTGATGATAAATATAAGATTTTTATTATAAAACAATTTATTTCAAAACACGATTATTTTATATAGTTCATATAGGTAATAAAAATATGATTTTTATTATAAAACAATTTATTTCAGAACGAGATTATTTTATATATTCCATATAGGTAATAAAAATATAATTTTTATTATAAAACAATTTATTTCAAAATACGAATACCATTCAACACATGAATTTCAATTCAACGAATGAATTTCGATTCAACACATGAAGGTTTTCTATAGTTTGTATATATAGATAAAAAGGTGATTTTTATATTTGAAACACGAATACCATTCAACACATGAATTTCAATTCAACGAATGAATTTCGATTTAACACATGAAGGTTTTCTATAGTTTGTATATATAGATAAAAAGGTGATTTTTATATTTAAAACACGAATACCATTCAACACATGAATTTCAATTCAACGAATGAATTTCAATTCAACACATTAAGGTTTTCTATAGTTTGTATATATAGATAAAAAGGTGATTTTTATATTTAAAACACTAATACCATTCAACACATGAATATGATTCAACGAATGAATTTTGATTCAACACATAAAGGTTTTCGATTCAATAGACGAATATAGTTTCAATACAGGAAAATAATTCTAACACACGAATATTATTCAAAATTTCGGCAACATAACGGCGGGGTAGTTAAAACCGGGACCGTCCCTAGTACGGCTCCTCGCTCTAACTTAAAGCCTCACAGCTTTTGACAATGGGGAATCATGCATCTAGTTCGCAGCAGGCGAAATGTATATTTTTTTTCATTTCCACAAGCTAATCCTATGTGGTTTCAACCAAATATTTCTCAACCACAAACGGGTATTTTTCAACCACAATCAATCAATTTCAACCACAAACAATTCTACTCAACCATTCGTAATCAACAATTTTCACACCAATCACAACCAATAAATATCGTCCATGGTTTGTGGATGAGG
The DNA here is from genome assembly GCA_030737875.1 of Allium sativum. Lineage (NCBI taxonomy): Eukaryota > Viridiplantae > Streptophyta > Magnoliopsida > Asparagales > Amaryllidaceae > Allium > Allium sativum. The sequence goes on from CM060926.1 coordinate 333,267,187, forward strand.
GGCGTATATATATATATTATATTTATATATAGCATTTCGTTTCTATTTCAACACATATATAATGTTTATGACGCATATACAACTTATACATCGAGCGTACAACTTATACAACGCTTATACAAGAGGTGTACAACGCTTATATAACTCATACATCGATTATACAATTTATACATCATCCTTTTCCATATCGTTTATAATTTAGAAATCTCACTTTGGGTTCCACTCCACCAAAAATAGCAGAAGGCTCAGAAAAATATGCGGTCTCTTCTAGAATGTAGAAGACGTCCACATGGTCACAATGTTTCCTGTTTCATCGAATTTCGTTGAAAAACGAAAAAGATATGATTTTTACAGTGGAATAAATAACCGTAGTACTTAAAACTGCTATAATATAGTTCATATTAAAAACAGCTGTACCTCACTTTGAATGTTCCAAACTAGGTTTTAGATTTTTGCAAAATCCGTAGCTCGATGTTCAGATCTGTCGGCGCCACCCTCTAGGCCTTGGAACAGCGCTCAGATCGATGAGGTTTTGTTGGCACTCTGTGGTCGGAGGAAGCGGCGGCGGCGGCTTCAAGTCGTGATCTTCCTGGCGCCGCTTCTCCCAAACCACACAATGAAAAAATCCCAACCAGGTATGGATTTGAAGAGCTCGGGGAGATCTTCAAAAAGTTCAAATGTGGTACGAGCTAATTCAGCGTGGATTGTGAGAAAAAGAAGAGAGAAGGATTGAACAATATTCGTCATCGACCTGGGGGGTTTCAGAGAGAAACGGGGAGAGAGAAAGTGAGTTGGACCAATATGATTTGTCTTTATTATTATTTTTTTTCAAAAATACCCTCTTTCACACACGAACACCAATCCAAACCCAGCGACTGTCGTCCCTAGCGTTTTACCCTCATTTTGAACACAATGGAATATGTTTCGTAGGCCCATTCGACTGTTTCAGTTAGTTTTCATTCAGATTAAAATATAAAACATTCAATATTTGATTTGAACATACATTTCAATTTTCCAGGGCCACAAACTGATTCGAAAAATTCCAGAAAAATAAATCTAGCTATGTTTTGACGATACGGTCCCAACAAAACTAGTTTCGTCGAATTCTGAGACCGTTTGAAAAATGGCCCATTTCTGGTCGATCCAATTTAAATGTAATTGACAAAAACACATTTTCCTATGCCACGCTCACATATTGACTTCAAAAATTATGAAATTTGAAACCTAGCAATAGTTTAACATCACGGATCCAACAAAAGTGGTTTCGTCGAATTCCGATGTCGTTTGCAAAATGGCCATTTTCACGGGCTATATAAATTCCATAGCGACCTTTCTGAAAATTCATTTAGCCATAACTTTTGCTTCCCGCTATGAAACTTCGATTTTTCAGATTCGTTAGAAAGGTATTCACTAAGAGATTTAAATATTTTTGGTTTCACTCAAATTAGTTTTGTTTTGCACCCGGTACAGTCAGTCAAAGTTTGAATTCAAAATTTGAAAATACCGCGCCATTTCAAGCCTTGTTTATAATTAGAATTAATTATATTCCTTTTCAATTGTAGATTCAAACTCAGATTTCATCTTTATTATTTAAAATATTTATTTTAAATATTTAAAATCCACTATTTTAGCCAATTTAAAAAATTTAAATTGGTTCAGATTTTCCGGGTCATTACAAGTTCTAACCGAGGGTTCCACTCCGCCGTGCTATCTTGAATTTCTGATCGATTGGATTTTCCCGAAATTCCTATGTCATCTTTTTCACACTGCCCATATTAAAAATTACATTTTTAGTATGATGTTTATATTAAAAATCTCTTTTTTATATTTCTACAAATATAAAAATCAAATCTTTATATTCTCCATCATATGAAAATCATAATCCTAATCCACTACTTGTATAAAAATCGAATCTTTATTCTCACTACTTCACGATAAAAATAAAGTTCATATTTTTGTTTCACTTCTCATATAATAAAAATCATATTTTTATTATGCTACATAGATAAAAATTATATTTTTAACCTTTCTGTAATATAAAAATCATATTTTTATTCTTCCTATCATATAAAAATTATATTTTTAACCTTTCTGTAATATAAAAATCTCGCCTTTGATTATATAAGAATCTTGCCTTCATATTTCTAAATAAATAAATAAATAAAATCATATTTTATAATATTAAAAATCATAGCTATCTTCATGTAAAAATCTGAAAATAACCATGTTGGTTTTTTTTAATAAAAACAGAAAAATAAAAACCAGTGCCCGTTAAAAAAATTAAATTAGACTAACTTACAGTTGGTTGGACAAGGAAGGTGGGGATTGGAGATCGTCGGAGGGGTTGAGGGGGTGCCAGTCGTAGGTGGTTGCGGCGGGCTGTGATGCTCAGGGCGCGGCAAGGGTTTGTGGATTGGGGGGTCTCGGGGTTCCTCGAACGGAGCTCTGTGGAGAGGAGAGGGAGGGGAGGAGAGGCGTTAGCATGGAGGAGGGCTCGTGGGGGGTGGCGCCGCCACGATGGGCGGCAGATCGGTGATTGTGGGGGCTTCGATCATGGCGGTGGTCAATGGGGATGGCCGTCGCCAATTTTTTTTATTGATTACGGGTTTGACCCGATAAAGAGAGGGGGGAGGGTTAAAGGAAGAGATATAAATATATATATTTAATTATTTATTTTAATTTCAAAAATTAACTTTTATTTTCGAACTCGAAATCGAACCCGCCGACTGTCGTCCATAGCTAATTACCCCCATTCCGAACACAATGAGATATGTATCGTAGGCTGATTCGATCGTTTCGATCAATTTTCGTGAAAATCAAGATATAACTCTATATGTTGAATTTGAATGCACATTTCAATTTACCGGGGCTACATACTAACTAGAAAAATTCCCAAGAAATATTTTCTAGCTTCGTATCGACGATACGGTCCTAACAAAACTAATTTCATAGAATTCTAAGACCGTTTGAAAAATGGCCATTTTCCAGTCGATTAAAATCAACTAAAACTGGTAAAAACACGTTTTCCTTTGCCACGCCCGCATATTGATTCGAAAAATTACGCATTTTGGAATCTAGCTATAATTTGACATCACGGATCCAACAAAAGTGGTTTCGTCGAAAACCGAGGTAGTTTGCAAAATTTCCATTTTTAGGGCCAGAATTCCATAGCGACTATTCTGAATTTTCAACTGCACATATCTTTTGATTCCCGCTATAAAATTTCGATTCTTCGGATTCATTGGAAAGATATTGTCAAATGGATTCAAATATTTTTGGTTTCACTGAAATCCGGTTTATTTTGAATCCTGTACATTCATTTGAAGTTTGAAATCGAATTTTTGAACTACCGCCCCATTTTCAATTCCTTTTATAATTTAAAATAAATATTTAAATTCTAACGACGATCTATATAACTATATACACTCTAATTTATTTAAAATAAATTTATCGTCATTTTTATTTAAAATAATTCATTTTAAATAATCAAAATTCACTAAAATTGCCATAAATAAAAATTTTAAATTGGCTCAGATTTCCGGGTTATTATATCCTCCTTCTTCCCTCCTCCTCCTACTTTCCTCCTCCTCTTCCTCCTTTCTCTCTCCAATTTCAAGAACCCTAATCCCCAAATCAGCCCAACCCGCCTCCATGCGCCCTTCCACCGCCATTACCACCTTGCTCCGCCAGCCCCACGTCCGATCAGGTCCCTTACCGCCTGCAACACCACCCACCTCGGGACGTGGGCCCCATTTCACAAAAATCCCCTTTTTCAATAAATTTTCATTTTTACATAATAGCCCCTGACCTTGTTTCGCAAATAACTTCCAAACCGAGCGTTTCTGGCCAAAACCCCATAGTACCAAAGTCGAAGAGCACGATTCTCTATTCGATTTGTTATATGATAGTCCTATTTTGGATTGCGGAGCTATCGGGAAAATGCGTCCAAAGTCTACTGTCCAAACACCGTCAAAATACTATCTTTTCGCGATTTCCGGGAAATGGCACATTTTCGAAAGGAAGAATACTAGGCGAAAGTTGTCCGGAATGGCGTGTTTAAGCTAGAGAAAAAGATGGTGTGATGATTGGAGCTCGTTTGCAAATTCTGGAACCAGAACAACAAATCCAGGCGATGGAAAATATGCGAGTTTTCTCCGCTTTAAAGCTTCTATGGTTTTTGTAATAACCCGGAAATCTGGGCCAATTTAAAATTTTTATTTTGGCAATTTCGATGAATTTTGAATATTTAAAATGAATTATTTTAAATAATAACAACGAAAAATTTATTTTGAATAGAATTCGAATGTATATATTATATAGATCGTCGTTATATTATAAATAATTATATATAATTATAAAAGGAATTGAAAACGGCGTGGTATTTCGATAATTCGATTTCAAAATTCAAATGAATGTACCGGGTGCAAAATAAACCGGAATTTAGTGAAACCAAAAATATTAGAATCTAATTGAGAATATCTTTCCAATGAATTAGGAAAATTGAAATTTTATAGCGGGAATCAAAAGATAGGCCCAGTTGAAAATTCCGAATAGTCGTTATGGAATTCAGGCCCTTAAAAATGGAAATTTTGCAAACGACCTCGGATTTCGACGAAACCACTTTTGTTGGATCCGTGATGTCAAATTATTGCTAGGTTTCAAAATTCGTAATTTCTCGAATCAATATGTGAGTGTGGCAAAGGAAAACGCGTTTGATAAGTTTTAGTTGATTTTAATCGACTGTAAAATGACCATTTTTCAAACGGTCTCAGAATTTGACGAAATTAGTTTTATTAGAACCGTATCGTCAATACGAAGCTGGAAAATATTTTTCGGAATTTTTCGAGTTAGTATGTGGCCTCGGTAAATTGAAATACGCGTTCAAATTTAATATATAGAGTTATATGTTGATTTTGACGAAAACTGATCAAAACGATCGAATCGGCCTACGATACATACCCCATTGTGTTCGGAATGGGGGTAATTAGCTATGGACGACAGGCGGTGAGTTCGATTCTGAGTTCGAAAGAAAAAGTTACTTTTTGGTGGATTAAAAATAAATTAAATAAATAATATAATCCCCTCTACTTCTTTATCCCTTCCCATTGGTCAAACAGCCCACCCTCTTCTATCGTCTTACATAAAAAAAAGGAAAAAAAAAAAACTAGACTTATCGCGCCATCATTAACGCCGCCCCCTCCATCGATCTGCCACCGCACCCTCTCCGCAGCCTCACCCCCCTCGATTCTCTCTCCCATTCTCAAAATCGAACCCCAAACCGCCGTAAACCCCTACCACTCTAGCCCAGATCAAAGAACCGCGAACCCCTGTGGCCGAGATCCCACAGCCGTGCCACCTGATGGCCTGTCGCCGACCTGGAAGGCCTCCACCACTGGGAACAGTAACTCCGATCACCCCCCCTTGAAAGTCGAAGTGAGCCTTCTCCTTTATCTTTATACGTATGAATTTGCTTTGTTTATTCTCAGTTTTAGTTTATCGAAATCATAGTAGAACATTTTGATTTTTAATATATGAAATGGTGAAGAAGAACAAGATTTTCATATGTATGTAAAGAGTGGAAAGATCGAATGTTTATATGGAAGTTAGCGGCAAGAAGATTTATTTTTTAATCATATAAAGGCGTGATTTTTATTGTACGTGAAGGTTAAAAATATAATTTTTATATTAGTAAAGGAATAAAAATATAATTTTTATAAGGTAGAGGGTATAAAAATACGATTTTTATATACGATGTAGCGAGATAAAAATTCGATTTTTATACAAGCAGCAGATTAAAAATATGATTTTTATAAGGAAGGAAGATAAAAATTCGAACCTTATATATATAGCAATTTAAAAATTCAATTTTTAAATATTGAATAGCGAAGTAAAATTTTGATATTTATATATTTAATAGCGAAGTAAAAATTCGATTTATATATATTGAATAGCGAAGTAAAAATTCGATTTTTATATATTGAATAGCGAAGTAAAAATTCAATTTTTATATATTGAATGGCGAAGTAAAAATTCGATTTTTATATATTGAATAGCGAAGTAAAAATTCGATTTTTGTATATGTAGCGAACACGGATGGTGGAAGTGACAAAAGGAAGAACAATGAAGATATCCTACATTTGAAGTGTCGTGGAGTTGGATTAGCTATCAGTGCGAACTTCTCACCTTTAATTTTATTTCTAGTTGAAATATATACTAGGATGCAGACGGTGTTTAGTAGCACCCAACACCCGTCGTCCATAGACCATGGACGGCTTGTATGCTTGTTTGTTTGATTTTGATGTGTAGTTGATTGTGTGATGTGATGTGAAATGAAATAAAATATTTATATAGTTAAAATATTTTATAGTTGAAAATAGAATTTTTAACGTATATTTGAAATGAAATAAATATAAATAAATCAGATGTTTTGTTTATATACACACATTTAACTGATATTGATTGGGACGATAAATTTTACACATCGCCCAACTACACAAATAAAATCTGTGTTTGATTGTTTGAAAATCCCACACGGGTATTGGGGTGATATGTGACATACACTAATCCCAATAGTTATTTGTATGTCAATCGATTGATTGACAGACTGTTATAAGCGTTAAATATTTATATGTGATGCTTATACAGTGTAGAACGCACTTTGGATGATGGTTGATGATTTATCGTTGCTGTTATATACGTGTGGTAGAAAATCCATATAATTAACATTATATGGTAATTGATTGGGACACATTCCAGTTTTGAAATAGAATATTTGAATAAGAAATATTTGAAAAAGAAATATTTGAAATAGAATATTTGAAAATAGAAATATATGAAGCCGTGTTGATTATATTGACGCCATTTTGACGTGAACGATATTTAGGGTGTTAGCCAAATTTTTGAAATTTTTGAAAAGTTCTTAGAAACTGAAAAGTTGAAGAATTTAAGCCGTAGTCAAAATAAAGAAAGTTGAGTTGATTAGTTAAACAACTTTCGGCTTCGTTCCTTTTCAGGGACGAAAAGTTTTAAGTGGGGGAGATTGTAATAACCCGGAAATTTAGGCCAATTTAAAATTTTTATTTTGGCAATTTCGATGAATTTTGAATATTTAAAATGGATTATTTTAAATAATAATGACGAAAAAATTATTTTGAATAGAATTCGAACGTATATATTATATAGATCGTCGTTAGATTATAAATAATTATATATAATTATAAAAGGAATTGAAAATGGCGCGGTAGTTCGATAATTCGATTTCAAAATTCTAACAAATGTACCGGGTGCAAAATAAAGCGGAATTTAGTGAAACCAAAAATATTAGAATCTAATTGAGAATATCTTTCCAATGAATCAGGGAAATTGAAATTTCATAGCGGGAATCAAAAGATAGGCCCAGTTGAAAATTCCGAATAGTCGCTATAGAATTCAGGCCCTTAACAATGGAAATTTTGCAAACGACCTCGGATTTCGACGAAACCACTTTTGTTGGATCCGTGATGTCTAATTATTGCTAGGTTTCAAAATTCGTAATTTTTCGAATCAATATGTGAGCATGGCAAAGGAAAACACATTTGATCAATTTTAGTTGATTTTAATCGACTGGAAAATGGCCATTTTTCAAACGGTATCAGAATTTGATGAAATTAGTTTTATTAGAACCGTATCGTCAATACGAAGCTAGAAAATATTTTTCAGGAATTTTTCGAGTTAGTATGTGGCCCCGGTAAATTGAAATGCGCGTTCAAATTCAATATATAGAGTTATATGTTTATTTTGACGAAAACTGATCGAAGCGATCGAATTGTCCTACAATACATATCCCATTGTGTTCGGAATGGGGGTAATTAGCTATGGACGACAGGCGGTGGGTTCGATTCTGAGTTCGGAAGAAAAAGTTACTTTTTGGTGGATTAAAAATAAATTAAATAAATAATATAATTCCTCCTACTTCTTTATCCCTTCCCGTTGGTCAAACAACCCCCCCCTCTCTTCTATCGTCTTACAGGAAAAAAAACTCTACTTATCGCGCCACCAAGAACACTGCCCCCTCCGTCGATCTGCCACCGCACCCTCTCCGCAGCCTCACCCCCTCGATTCTCTCTCCCTTTCTCAAAACCGAACCCTAACCCGCCGTAAACCCCTACCACTTCAGCCCAGATCGAAGAACCGCGAACCCCTGTGGCCAAGATCCCACCTTCGTGCCACCTGAAGGCCTGCCACCGACCTGGAAGGCCTCCACCACCGAGAACAGTAACTCCGATCACTCCCCCCCTTGAAAGTCGAAATGAGCCTTCTCCTTTATCTTTATACGTGTGAATTTGCTTTGTTTATTCTCAGTTTTAGTTTATAGAAAACATAGTAGAATATTTTGGTTTTTAATATATGAAATGGTGAAGAAGAACATGATTTTCATATGTATGTAGAGAGTGGAAAGATCGAATGTTTATATGGAAGTTAGTGGCAAGAAGGTTTGATTTTTAATCTTATAAAGGCGTGATTTTATTGTATGTGAAGGTTAAAATATAATTTTTATATTAGTAAAGGAATAAAAATATAATTTTTATAAGGTAGAGGGTATAAAAATACGATTTTTATATACGATGTAGCGAGATAAAAATTCAATTTTTATATAAGCAGCAGATTAAAAATATGATTTTAGTAAGGAAGGAAGATAAAAATTCGATCTATATATATATAGCAATTTAAAAATTCGATCTTTATATATTGAATAGCTAAGTAAAAATTCGATTTTTATATATTGAATAGCGAAGTAAAAATTCGATTTTTATATATTGAATAGCAAAGTAAAAATTCGATTTTTATATATTGAATAGCGAAGTAAAAATTCAATTTTTATATATTGAATAGCGAAGTAAAAATTCGATTTTTAAATATTGAATAGCGAAGTAAAAATTTGATTTTTGTATATGTAGCGAACACGGATGGTGGAAGTGACAAAAGGAAGAACGATGAAGATATCCTACATTTAAGTGTCCTGGATTTGGATTAGCTATCGGTGAGAACTTCTCACCTTTTAATTTTATTTCTAGTTAAAATATATACTAGGATGCAGAGGGTGTTTAGTAGCACCCGACACCCATCGTCCACAGACCATGGACGGCTTGTATGCTTGTTTGTTTGATTTTGATGTGTAGTTGATTGTGTGATGTGATGTGAAATGAAATAAAATATTTATATAGTTAAAATATTTTATAGTTGAAAATATAATTTTTAACGTATATTTGAAATGAAATAAATATGAATAAATCAGACGATTTGTTTATATACACACATTTGACTAATATTGATTGAGACGATAAATTTTACACATCGCCCAACTGCACAAATAAAATCTGCGTTTGATTGTTTGAAAACCCCACATGGGTATTGGGGTGATATATGACATACGCTAATCCCAATAGTTAGTTGTATGTCGATCGATTGATTGACATACTGTTATAAGCGTTAATTATTTATATTTGATGCTTATACAGTGTAGAACGCACTTTGGATGATGGCTGATGATTTATCGTTGCTGTTTTATACGTGTGGTAGAAAATCCATATAATTAACATTATATGGTAATTGATTGGGACACATTCCAGTTTTGAAATAGAATATTTGAATAAGAAATATTTGAAAAAGAAATATTTGAAATAGAATATTTGAAAATAGAAATATATGAAGCCGTGTTGATTATATTGACGCCATTTTGACGTGAACGATATTTAGGGTGTTAGCCAAATTTTTGAAATTTTTGAAAAGTTCTTAGAAACTGAAAAGTTGAAGAACTTAAGCCGTAGTCAAAATAAAGAAAGTTGAGTTGATTAGTTAAACAACTTTCGGCTTCGTTCCTTTTCAGGGACGAAAAGTTTTAAGTGGGGGAGATTGTAATAACCCGGAAATTTAGGCCAATATAAAATTTTTATTTTGGCAATTTCGATGAATTTTGAATATTTAAAATGGATTATTTTAAATAATAATGACGAAAAAATTATTTTGAATAGAATTCGAACGTATATATTATATAGATCGTCGTTAGATTATAAATAATTATAAAAGGAATTGAAAATGGCGCGGTAGTTCGATAATTCGATTTCAAAATTCTAATAAATGTACCGGGTGCAAAATAAACCGGAATTTAGTGAAACCAAAAATATTAGAATCTAATTGAGAATATCTTTCCAATGAACCAGGGAAATTGAAATTTCATAGCGGGAATCAAAAGATAGGCCCAGTTGAAAATTCCGAATAGTCGCTATGGAATTCAGGCCCTTAAAAATGGAAATTTTGCAAACGACCTCGGATTTCGACGAAACCACTTTTGTTGGATCCGTGATGTAAAATTATTGCTAGGTTTTAAAATTCGTAATTTTTCGAATCAATATGTGAGCGTGGCAAAGGAAAACGCATTTGATCAATTTTAGTTGATTTTAATCGACTGGAAAATGGCCATTTTTCAAACGGTATCAGAATTTGATGAAATTAGTTTTATTAGAACCGTATCGTCAATACGAAGCTAGAAAATATTTTTCAGGAATTTTTCGAGTTAGTATGTGGCCCCGGTAAATTGAAATGCGCGTTCAAATTCAATATAAAGAGTTATATGTTGATTTTGACGAAAACAGATCGAAGCGATCGAATTGGCCTGCAATACATATCCCATTGTGTTCGGAATGGGGGTAATTAGCTATGGACGACAGGCGGTGGGTTCGATTCTGAGTTCGGAAGAAAAAGTTACTTTTTGGTGGATTAAAAATAAATTAAATAAATAATATAATTCCTCCTACTTCTTTATCCCTTCCCGTTGGTCAAACAACCCCCCCTCTCTTCTATCGTCTTACAGGAAAAAAAACTCTACTTATCGCGCCACCATGAACGCTGCCCCCTCCGTCAATCTGCCACCGCACCCTCTCCGCAGCCTCACCCCCTCGATTCTCTCTCCCTTTCTCAAAACCGAACCCTAACCCGCCGTAAACCCCTACCACTTCAGCCCAGATCGAAGAACCGCGAACCCCTATGGCCAAGATCCCACCTTCGTGCCACCTGAAGGCATGCCACCGACCTGGAAGGCCTCCACCACCGAGAACAGTAACTCCGATCACTCCCCCCCTTGAAAGTCGAAATGAGCCTTCTCCTTTTATCTTTATACGTATGAATTTGCTTTGTTTATTCTCAGTTTTAGTTTATAGAAAACATAGTAGAATATTTTGATTTTTAATATATGAAATGGTGAAGAAGAACATGATTTTCATATGTATGTAGAGAGTGGAAAGATCGAATATTTATATGGAAGTTAGTGGCAAAAAGGTTTGATTTTTAATCTTATAAAGGCGTGATTTTTATTGTATGTGATGGTTAAAATATAATTTTTATATTAGTAAAGGAATAAAAATATAATTTTTATAAGGTAGAGGGTATAAAAATACGATTTTTATATACGATGTAGCGAGATAAAAATTCAATTTTTATATAAGCAGCAGATTAAAAATATGATTTTAGTAAGGAAGGAAGATAAAAATTCGATCTATATATATATAGCAATTTAAAAATTCGATCTTTATATATTGAATAGCTAAGTAAAAATTCGATTTTTATATATTGAATAGCGAAGTAAAAATTCGATTTTTATATATTGAATAGCAAAGTAAAAATTCGATTTTTATATATTGAATAGAGAAGTAAAAATTCAATTTTTATATATTGAATAGCGAAGTAAAAATTCGATTTTTATATATTGTATAGCGAAGTAAAAATTTGATTTTTGTATATGTAGCGAACACGGATTGTGGAAGTGACAAAAGGAAGAACGATGAAGATATCCTACATTTAAGTGTCCTGGAGTTGGATTATCTATCGGTGAGAACTTCTCACCTTTTAATTTTATTTCTAGTTAAAATATATACTAGGATGCAGAGGGTGTTTAGTAGCACCCGACACCCATCGTCCACAGACCATGGACGGCTTGTATGCTTGTTTGTTTGATTTTGATGTGTAGTTGATTGTGTGATGTGAAATGAAATAAAATATTTATATAGTTAAAATATTTTATAGTTGAAAATATAATTTTTAACGTATATTTGAAATGAAATAAATATGAATAAATCAAACGATTTGTTTATATACACACATTTGACTAATATTGATTGGGACGATAAATTTTACACATCGCCCAACTGCACAAATAAAATCTGCGTTTGATTGTTTGAAAACCCCACATGGGTATTGGGGTGATATATGACATACGCTAATCCCAATAGTTAGTTGTATGTCGATCGATTGATTGACATACTGTTATAAGCGTTAATTATTTATGTTTGATGCTTATACAGTGTAGAACGCACTTTGGATGATGGTTGATGATTTATCGTTGCTGTTTTATACGTGTGGTAGAAAATCCATATAATTAACATTATATGGTAATTAATTGGGACTCATTCTAGTTTTGAAGTAGAATATTTGAATAAGAAATATTTGAAAAAGAAATATTTGAAATAGAATATTTGAAAATAGAAATGTATGAAGCCGTGTCGAATAGATTGACACCATTTTGACGTAAACGATATTTATATCGATTTTATTCATTTTACAATGAATATCGAAAGTGATTTCAAAATCTGATATTTTTAAAGGAATTGAAATTCGAATTAAATTGAATTGAAATGAAATTCGAATTAAACTGAATAGAATTGGAATTTGAATTAGATTGAAATCGTTTTGAATTGAATTTAAAACGTATTGAAATTGAATTGAACTGAAATTAATTTGAATTGAAACCGATTTGAATTGAAATAGAATTGAAATGAATTTAAAATGAATTTATATTGGAGAATTCAATTTTGATTTGAGTTTGAAAAGGAAGTTGTAATCATTTTGAAAACGAATTTAAAAATATATATAAAATACATTTTAAAAGGAAATCGACGAAGTATATATTATATGTATTATATATATATATATATAATATAATGGCCTGAATAGAACGCGCCGCGCTGCGGTAGTTCGTGAATTTCGACCGTTGACTTCAAATGAATATTGCGGGAGATCCGACCGTCGGATTCTCCTAAAACCGGAACCGTTGGGTTCGTATCGAAAAGAGCTTTCTAAGAATATTAGAAATTAGAAATCTAATGGTTGGATTTGGAATTATGTCCAAATCAAATTTGGAAAAGGTCGTTGTAAGTGCAGTTCGATGGCCGTTGATGGAAATCGACTGTGCAGGCCTTGATAAAATTATTAAAAATATCAATAATTTGTGTAAAATCATAAGAAATGATTTGGGAAGAATACGGATGAAAAACTCCATATTTGAAAAGATAAAAATAGTTTTTTAATCAAAATGAACTAGTTTTGAACTAGAATTAAAGTTCTATTTATTTTTAAATAAATAAATCGGATTTGAAAAGGGTTTTAAAAGTAACCAGAATTTCCAATATTTGAATTGGAATGGATTTGAATCAAAATTGTCTTTGGATTATTTCAATGTTGGATTTCGTGATTACACAGATATTGTTTTGGAAATTTGAAAGATATATTTATATTGTTATTTCCAATACGATATTTGTTGGTCGTAGAATTTGATATTGAATATAAGCAGATATATTTTCTATTCAGAGGCTTGTATTTAATATCAAATGTGATTTGGGTTTGTCGTGAATGGTGTCTTCATTAACACTGTCCTTGAACCCAGTTGAGAAAAAGATTAAATCTTTTTATTTAGATTTACTGAAGTGTACCAATTAAATAATATTCAATTGGAATTGAATTGGTATTGATTTTTGGGTTTATCGTGAACAGTGTTTTAAATAACACTAATTCTTTAACCCGATAATTAATGGAATGTGATTTGGGTTTGTCGTGAATGATGTCTTCATTAACAATGTCCTTGAACCCAGTTGAGAAAAAGATTAAATCTTTTTATTTAGATTCACTGAAATGTACCAATTAAATAATATTTAATTGGAATTGAATTGGTATTGATTTTTGGGTTTATCGTGAACAGTATTTTAAATAACACTTATTCTTTAACCCGATAATTAATTGAATGTGATTTTGGGTTGTCGTGAACGGTATCTTCAATAATACTGTTCTCAGACCCAAGGGAGTTAAGAAAATTAGAAACTAACTGGAGATTAGTTAAGTTGAATTGTTTCTGGGGTATTGATCTGAAGTTGGTTTCGGCCTTCGGGGTTAATACTTAGGGAATTGCTCACTTGCTAATTTACGGTTAGGGACTGATTGAAATGCGATGTGATTTTGGGTTTATCGTGAGCCGTGTTTTAAATGACACTGATTCTTTAACCCAGTCAAAGATTAAAACTAAGTGGAGTTTTAATGAATCTTTAATTAGATTGAAAAGATCGAGAATGGAGTTTCAACAGTTTTACTCCAAACGGTAGTTATATCTTTAACCAGATTTGAACGTGAAATGGTAAATGAATTTACCGATAACACCGTGGTGTTAGATATGAAGTATAACCAGTTTTACTTCATAGGATGAATAGGTTGGGGTGGGGAAATTAAAAAAAAAAATGATTACTTCGGTAAGGTTCGTTAATCCCGACTAGTTTGAAGTTATATTCAAAGGAAGATTAAAGAATAAATTTAAAAGAATTTATCTTTGATAAAATTAATGGGAACCTTTCCCTATGAATGTGAAATTTAGAAACTAACTGTAGGTTGGCTAAGATGAATGTTTTCCTGGGTATTGATCTGATGTTGGTTTCGGCCTTCGGGGTTAATATTTAGGGAATCATTCTCTGGTAAATTTACGGTTAGTGACTGATGAATTGGAATGAGGCGTATGTTAAGTTTGTGTAACACTTATTTATTATATACGCGAGTTATTCGGAAAGACCGGGTTTAACCCATTCTGAATAACTGATTTGGCGATTAGTCGAAGATGAAGACGATGGTTGAAGACCGGAGGTCTTCACGTCTTTTGGGTGATTGCTGATGATCTTGATTGGGTTGTACACCCAAGAGGAGGGAAACAGTTGGTGATCGTCCATACGTACTTGGAGATCGATGGATATGCGAGGTACTAGGTGCCTCTAGTTTCGTTCAGACCCAGAACGAACTTGTAAATGGACTGTGTGTCTGACATAGGATTTTAGTCCGTGTGATTGATTTCTGTTAAATATATATCTGTTTTGCGGTGGAGAATTTATTCTCTTGCTTAACGCCCTTCTTTGAGACTTACGAGCTCAGGGGTTATATACTGATGGATATCAAACGCATAGAGTGAATTGCCTGTGTGGCATGCCTAAGTGGCAAATGATCAAGTCTTCTGTTGAAAAGCAAAGTCTTGTGGTTGATGATCGAAGCACGGCCTTTGTGGCGTAGCTTTTTGTAACATTTGATTCGCGAGTTTCACACCCGATATGAACCAGAAACGGGAGAAGGACCTCAGGGAGGACATGCGTTTCTTTCTAGCTAAAAGTGGCGTCAGTGGTTTTACATGCCCTAACGAGTTTGACTTATGTGGTTGTTGCTGTTGCGAGGCGACTCGGTTTGATCGGACGATCCGAGTCCG
Source organism: Allium sativum (assembly GCA_030737875.1). Lineage (NCBI taxonomy): Eukaryota > Viridiplantae > Streptophyta > Magnoliopsida > Asparagales > Amaryllidaceae > Allium > Allium sativum. The sequence continues at coordinate 333,282,725 of CM060926.1, forward strand.
ATGGAGTCATCTGTTTGCTCATTTGCGCCGCAAAGGGCTAGGAAACGTAGTGTTCAGGCATTTTAATCCACATCGGTGGACCGGCCCTGACGATCCAAGGGTCACTCGAGCTCTGATCCTGAGACATGGTAGGCTAGATTGTCTCGAATCGGTAGAGGACTATCATTTGCCTTGGTTCATAGATGGAAATCCAATTTCCAAATACGTGACTTTGCAGTTTTAATTATAGAACCTAGTATGGCGACAAAGTGGGATGGGGCACTTATGCCGTCTATGATTGATACTTATGATTTGAAGTTGTTTTATAGACTATGCACTTATAACAGTATCAAATGATTTGTTTTAAACGTATCAAGCATTCTTGGCTATTATAAGGTAAAAACCTTATCCCCCGGCTTGCGTTGCATTGTGTGATAGGACCTGGGTCTTATAATAGCTTCATTTTTTTTAACATTGCACTGTTGTTTTATGCATTGGTATTCTTGGGAGGAAACCCATTCCGTGTTATACGGCGTGGTCCCTTGATTTACTCGGCTTTAAAATAATGATTAATAACTGTTTTAGTTCTCACACCAGTCCCATGACCGACCTGGAGTTTATTGTTTTAACCTTAACTCTGGGTGCCATTATTTTCTACACGGGCAGCTAGTAGTTTTGGTTTTGCAGATTTATATTCACAGGATCCTGGTTTACAGCTGGAATGATATCCGGAAAGCTTTGTATCTGTATATCTCTTCTAGTTGTGTATTGTATTATTTTCCGCTGCTATGTAATGTATTGTAATCTCTGATATTTGTCGAATGTATATTATTTGTTTTTATACTCTATATATTCTTGTATTTTGATGAATTTTTTTAATAACAATGAAATGTTCTTCCGTCTGCGTTCTATTTTGTCGTGTTCTCAAAACAATCAGGCGTTTCGAACGGTCTAGATCGGTTTAGCGACTGATTCGGATCGAGCGAAATTCCTTTTCGTTATAGTTTTTGACGTATGAAGTATATAAAGTTATGATTTTTATTTATATAAAGTTATGATTTTTAATTACATAAATTTATGATTTATTTATGTAAAAATATCATTTTGGTTAGTTAAAAATAGGATTTTTATTGTAGGAAGGAAATATTTTTGGCAAGATTAAAAATATGATTTTTTTAACTAATGTATGGGATGGGAATGTTTTCTACAAAGATAAAAATATGATTTTTAGATTTTATTTGTTATTTATAAAATGGTCATACAAAGAAGTAATTATTAGTTGGCTAAAAATCCGATTTTTATATATGTAGTAGCGATATAAAAATGTGATTTTTACAACGTAAACATCGTGTTTAAAATATGATTTTTACCTATGTAGTAGCGCTATAAAAATATGATTTTTATGTACATGTAGCAACATTAAAAATATGATTTATATATATATGTAGAGTATTAAAAATATAAATTTTAGCGAAGTAAAAATATAATTTTTAGAATTGAAATAAAAATGTGATTTTTACTATGAACAGCATGAAGAAGATTGCGTTGGAATTTCAGGCAAGTCGGGACTGTTCTGAAATTCCGGAATAAAAATGGCAGAGTGGAACCCAAAGGTGAGAACTCCGCACTATAATTTTCTTATACAGTTATTTATTTTATAACTGCATATATGAACTGTTCCCCCATCGTCCACAGACCATGGACGGCTTGTTTGATTGTTTGGTTTGGTTGATTAGATTATTTGGTTGTTTGGGTGAAATGAATTGATTACAATTGTTATGTGCGTATGGCGCGAGCCAATATCAGGAGAGGGATAATGCTAGACATTACCCGATTTTGATATCATGCCGTTATGCCACCGAAATTTTCTAAAATATGTTAGAACAATAAAAATATCATTTTTATTGTATAAATGAACTGAATAGAATATTCATATGTTGAATAAAATAATTTATCGTTAAAAATATAATTTTTAACGTGTATATGAATAAAATAAATATTCATTTAAAATCAGATGATTTGTTTATGTAGCCTATTTGAATGATATTGATTGGGACGATAAATTTTACATATCGCCCAACAGCACAAATAAAATTCGTTATTTGTTGATTGAAACCCCACACGGGTATTGGGATGATATATGACATACACTAGTCCCGATAAATGTCGATCGATGGATTGACAGGCTGCTGTAAGCATTAAATATTTATATTTGATGCTTATGTAGCATAGAACGCACTCTGGATGATGGTTGATTGTTTATTATTGTTGTTATATACATGTGTTGTATGAATCCATATAATCAACATTATATGGTAATTGACTGTGTCTGATTCCAGTTCAGAAATAATGAATATTTTAATATAATGATTATTTTCAAATAACGAATATTTTTAAATAATATTCATAAAAGAATTAAAATATGATTTTGATGTCTGATTTGGGATGGACATGAAAATATTTAAATATATAAAGCCAAGTTTATTAGATTAACGCCATTTGGACGTGAACGATATTTATATCGATTTTATTCATTTTTATAATGAATATTCAAAAGGAAATGATTTCGAAATATATTGTTTTGAAAATATTATCATTTATATATCGATGATATGGAATATATTCAGTTTTGATTTGAAATTGAATATGAAGTTGAAATCGTTTTGAAAACGAATTTAAAACGATTTATAAAATACATTTTAAATGGAAATCGACGAAATATATATTATATATATATATATTTATATAATGGTCCAAATAGAACGCGCCGTGCCGCGGCAGTTCGCGAATTTCGACCATTGACTTCCAATGGACATTACGGGAGATCCGACCGTCGGATTCTCCTAAAACCGGAACCGTTGGGTTCGTATCAAAAATAGCTTTCCAAAGAATATTAGAGATCTGAAATCTAATGGATGGATTTGGAATTATGTCCAAATCAAATTTGAAAAAGTTCATTGTAAGTGCAGTTCGATGGCCATTTATGGAAATCGACTGTACGGGCCTTGATAAAATTATTAAAAATATCAATAATTTACGTAAAATCATATTAAATGATTTTTAAAGAATTAAGATGAAAAATTCCATATTTGAAAAGATAAAAATATATTTTTGTCGAAATGAACTAGTTTTGAAATAAAATAATAAATGAAATATTTTTAAAATAAATAAATTGAATTTGAAATAGTTTAAAAAATAATCGGAATTTCCAGTATATGAATTGGAATGGATTTGAATAGAAATTATCTTTGGAATATTTCGATATTGGATTTTGTGATTATATGGATATTTTGAAGGAATTTGGAAGATATATATATCGTTATTCCAATACGGTATTTGTTGATTCCAAAATTTGATATGGAATATAAGCCGATATATTTTCTATTCAGAGCCTTGTATTTAATATTAAATGTGATTTTGGGTTTGTCGTGAATGGTGTCTTCATTAACACTGTTCTTGAGCCCAGTTGAGAAAAGATTAAATCTTTTTATTTATATTTAATGAAGGATGCCAATTAATTGATATTTAACTGAAATGGAATTGAAATTGGTCTATGGGTTTATCATGAACAGTGTTTTAAATAACTCTTATTCTTTAACGCGATTAACAATGGAATAAGATTTTGGGTTGTCGTGAATGGTATCTTTAATAATACTATTCTTAGACCCAATGGATTTAAGAAAATCAGAAACTAACTCGAAATTAGTTAAGTTGAATGGTTTCCTGGGTATTGATATGAGGTTGGTTTCGGCCTTCGGGTTTAATACTTAGGGAATTGTTCACTTGCTAATTTACGGTTAATGGCTAATGGAATGGAACGTAATTTTGGGTTTATCGTGAATCGTGTTTTAAAGGACATTGGTTCTTTAACCCAGTTAAAGACAGGAATAAGATTTTGGGTTGTCGTGAATGGTATCTTTAATTATATTGTTCTTAGACCCAATGGAGCTAAGAAAATCAGAAACTAATTGGAGATTAGTTAAGTTGAATGGTTTCCTGGGTATTGATCTGATGTTGGTTTCGGCCTTCGAGGTTAATACTTAGGGAATTGTTCACTTGCTAATTTACAGTTAAAGGCTGATGGAATGGAATGTTATTTTGGGTTTATAGTGTACCGTGTTTTAAATGACATTGGTTCTTTAACCCAGTTAAAGGCAGGATATGATTTCCCAAGTTAAACAATCGTTAATATTGATTTTTGGGAAGATTAAAAACAAGTGGAGTTTTAATGCATCTTTAATTAGATTGAAATGATATCCAAAGGAAGATTAAAGAATAAATTTAAATAATTTATCTTTGATAAAATTGATGGGAACCTTCCCCAAAGTATAAGAATATTTGAATAAAGGAATATTCTGGACTGGAATGAGGCGTATGTTGTGTTTTTATAGCACTTGTTTATTATATACGCGGGTTATTCAAAAAGGCCGGGTTTATCCTATTCTAAATAACTGATTCGACGATATGTTAAGGATGAAGACGGTGGTCGAAGACCGGAGGTCTTCACATCGTTTGGATGATTACTGATGTCTTGATTGGGCTGTACACCCAAGGCAAGGTAATAAGTGGTGATCGTCCAGACGTACTTGGAGATCGACTGGATGTGCGAGGACCTCTCCCATGTATTGGACATATGGGGGGGGGGGGGGAATAAGGTTCCTCTGGTTTCGTTCAGACTCAGAACGAACTTGTAAATGGATGTGTGTCTGACATTGGATTTCATTCTGTGTGATTGATAGACATCGGTTGCATAGCGTGAATTGCCTATGTGGCATGCTAATATGAAAATGATCAAGGGTTCTATTGAAAAGCAGAGTCTTGTGGTTGGCAATCAAAGCACGGCTTTAATACAGCATAGCTTTGTGTAGCATTAATTCGTGAGCCTCACACACCGGTGTGAACCAGAAATGGGAGAGGACATCAGGGCGGGCATGCGTTTCCTTCTAGCTAGGAGTGGTGTCAGCGTTCTGCACGCCCTGGTATTTAACTTATGTGGATGATGGATAGGAGGTGCCTCGGTTATATCGGTCGATCCGGGACCGATGGAGTCATTTGGCTCATTGATGCCCCATAGGGCGGGGAAACGCAGTTTTCAGGCATTTTAATCCACATCGACTGAACCGGCCCTGACGATCCAAGGGACGATGCGTTATGTTCCTAAGGGGCGGGCTAGAGCATCTCGAAGCGGTAAGGATGATCCTTTGCCTTGGTTCACAGATGGAAATCCAACTTCCAATACGCCATTTTGTGGTTTTAGTTGTAATCCTATATATGGCGATATAGTGGTATGGGGCACTTATGCCATCTAGGATTAATACTTATGATTGAAATTGTTTTTGAAACTATACACTTATAGTAATAATAAAACATAAAATTTTATGTACCAAGCATTCTTGGTTATTATAAGGTAAAAACTCTATCCTCCGGCTTGCGTTGCATCGTGTAATGGGACCTGAGTCTTATAATAGCTTCATTTTTCTTTATTTAGCATTGCGCTGTTTGTTTTATGCACTGGTATTCTTGGGGGTAAACCAGTTCCATGTTATACGGCGTGGTCCTTTGATTTACCTAACTTTAAAATCAAATTAATAATTGTTTTATTTCTCACACCAGTCACATGACTGACCTGGAGTTTATTGTTTTAACCTAAACTCTGGGTGCCCCTATTTTCCACACAGGCAGCTAGTAGTTTTGGTTTTGCAGATTTATATTCACATGATACTGGTTTATAGCAAGAATTATATTCTGAAAGCTCTGTATCCGTGTATCTCTTTCAGTTGTGTTTTGTATTACTTTCTACTGCATTTTAACTTGTAAATCTATGATATTTGGTAAATGTGTAATATTTACTCATACTCTGTGAATGCTTGTATTCTGATGAAATTGTTGTAATAAGCAATGAAATGTTCTTCTGTTTGTGTTCTGATTCGTCGTGTTCTCAAAGCAATCCGGGCTTTCTTTTACGGGGAAGTTCGGGTCATTTCAGGAAAGGTATTAAAGGCTAGTGCGTACGAGCTTAATAATCTTCGCGTATAGTCTGCTTCCTTAGGTCTTAAGAGGATGGGGTCAAAGAGTCCACCAGGGCGTAGGTCTTTTAGTTTAGGGGGTTGTACGGCATGTGTGTAGGGCCTATCCAAACCTTGAAACATAAAAATGTCAGATAAAGATACCTATCATATGGGAAATAGTAAGCGACTAAGGAGATTATCCAATAAGGCAGCTAGATGGTATAGTGAGCGATAAGATAGTATCTCTCACCTTACATGGGATAATGGTATATGCTTGAATGGCGGAAGCCTTAACTAGTAGGGCTCGTAGCTAGTGCCCTCTTGTTCATGTTAACTTTGAATAAATTATCGAGGAATAATAAGTGACCAATAGGTCCGCCTAGGGTCTTAAGTGATCAGGGAGAATCCACCATATCTATCAATAATAGTAAGGCATTATTTAATATATATCGTGGAGTTTATGTTACTCGTGTCTTTAAATATTTTGGAGTGGATCTCAAAGAAGAGGAATTTGTGCCAAGAAAAGTTTTTAACTCGAGAATATAAAACCTTACGGAAATTCCTATCACTTTTAAGCCCTATGAAACTTTTGAGGATAAACAACCTCGAATGCAATAGCAAGAAAAAAAATCCAATGGGAATCGACGAAGAAGAATCCTCTTTTGGAAGTGTAGAATGTCCAACAAATAGTAGGACAATAACCAAAGAAGCACTTGTTAAAAACTAGGTCAAGTTAGCCAAGAACCAAAAGAAGATCAAGAATACTCTACCCAAATATCTTTTAAGATGAACAAGTTATTTGGAAAAGTAAGAATTAAACATGGATTATCATTTTCCTTATCATCATCCTTTGAAGTCTAAGCTTATCTAATCTATGTTATCTATCATATTTGCTTGTATGTCCTTTTCGAATCTCGTATTTAGCACCTTGTATCGTTTGAATGTATTCGCTTTCTAGTAGTAATGAATGGAATTAATTTCTATTAAATCAATCTTTAATTTATTGATAAAACACATTAGAATTAGACAAATTAATATAATATAATAAGAAATAACTTGAAATTGAATGAAAACTCAAAATACCCAAAAATTGACTAGGTTATGTCGACATGTGCAAATTGACATGTCGACATATAGCTGCTAGAAATTCAAATTTGTTCAGAAATTAAAGTTTAAATAAACAACTAGTGTCTGTTCATTTTTAATGAATTTCAGACTCTATAAATACCCACTTCTTCCATAAAATTTTATTTTAAACTCTCTCCTTCTTCTCTAATCATTCCTTATCTATGTAATCAAATAATGGCCAATCCTATTCGCAATTTGAGTGAGAATATTAAGGAAACGCTCAATTCATTCAAGAATATCCTATCTATAATGCTTCGTAATCAGCGTCATCTAGAATTGAATCAAATAAATATGGTTGAACATTAAGAAAAGCACTTTGATGTCATGCGTTAGTTAATCTCTTCTCTTTTTAGAGACGAAGACAACAACTTCGTTAAAGCACCACTCACCAAAGAAGATGAAGATTGGGAAGTTATCAAGAAAGATCCAATCTTTGGAGGAGATGGATGGGTGGAAGTTCCAAGAGACTTTTGAATTTTTTTTATTTAAATGGTATGCTTTGTTTGAAATTGTTTGAATTTGGTTGAATTTGTTTGAATTTGAAAAAATTGTATATATTGATTGGTTTGAAATACTTGAATTGGTGGATTGTAAGTATTTGAACAAATTGTCTGCACATATCTTATTGGATTGTTTGAATATACTTTTGTGCCTTTAGAATTATAATAGAGTAAGGGGAGTTATTTAGATATAGTTTAGTATAGTAATACATAAATTTAGGGGGAGTTTAATGTAGCCTAGTATAGGATATTATATGTATAATATAGTATAGTTTAAGTTAATTTTTGATAGTAACAAAGGGGGAGAAATTATAAAACACATGATAGAGTTAAGATAGGCATATTTTAAGGGGGAGTCAGAAGAAATTCATGATGACAGGGGAAGTAACCCAGGAATCATCAACAAATAATACCAGGTATGGATATTTTATAAACCAAGGTTGTCATTATCAGAAAAGGGGATATTGTTGGAGAATGGATTTTGATGACAACAACCTTATTTAAAGTATTAACATTATTGATTATAAAATGTATACTAACATTCTTGCTCAGAATAAATATATATATGCAAGATAAATATATATATATATATATATATATATATATATATATATATATATATATATACACACACACACGAACACACATAGGATATATGCAGGACATAAATATCGAAGACTATACAATATTAGAGATTCAAGATATCAAGGAAATCAAGAATCATGAGAATAGAAAATATCAAGATTTCAAGAGCTCAAGATTATCAAGTAATAGAATCTAGTTTATATGTAAAACTTCGGCTAGCACTTTCACATTTTGTTTTCTAGTTCTGTTTTCAAATTCTGTTTTGATATTCGTTTTCAAATTGATTTCAATTTTATTTCAAACACCTATTCTAAAATGATTTCAAATGATTAAGATATTACTTATGATTTCAATTATAAATATATATACTTTATAATATATATGTTTATAGTATATATTTAAAGTTTTATATTGTATAATTTTATAAATATATTTATATTATATATCACTATGTTTTTATATGTTTTTATACTTTAGAAACTTCATTTGAAACATTAGTTTTGATTCAAGAATTTCCGGAAAATATATATTGGTTTTAACACTTGAAAAATGATTTTTAGAATAAAAATGACATGTATACGTCGACATACCTATATGGACATGTCGACATATAACTGTCACATTTTCAATTTTCAAAGGAAGTGTCCTTTCATATTTGAAATGTTTAAGAAACGTTGCAACCTTTCAATTACTATAAATATGGGTTAAATTCAAAATTTTCATAACTTCTTTTTCTCCATCTTCATCCTATCTTTAACCACGATTTTTTTTTTTTAATTTCTTGATCTCTACACTTATACTCTACCGATTTCAAAAAAAAAATATCATTCTCTTTCTCTTTCTCTTCTCAATCTTTATCAACTACTATCTATTTGGATTTGTTATTGAAGAGTTCTAGGGCTATTGTAATCATTTGGGAATTGTTTGGGAAAGGGTGTGTTCCTTGTAGCCTTGAAATTAAGGAAAGGGTGCGATGTGAAACTTGTAGCAACGAAATCAAGGGTGGAGGAATCGATGTTAACCTTGTAGCCATGAAATCAAGGGTGTTTTAAGATTGATATAAGTTTTAATAAAACTCTGCGCAATCAGCGTTGCATAGGACTGGACGTAGAAGTAATCTGTACCAGTATAAAATCCGGTGTGTTCTTTCCTTTTCTGCATTTTATATTTACTTATATCTGTATCTGCGATTGTTTTTGTGTTTTTGATCATTTCTGGTGTGATATTCATTGGTGGTTCATATAGTAATTTAAGATTGTTTAAAATTTTCAAAATCTCTTTAAAACACTATTCACCCCCTTTAGTGTTAGTTTTGCCTTAAGATCCTTAATCCGCAATCCCAAACATTTTGTGTATGGTTTCAGTTTTCGTGTTTTTGCGCAACTGACTAACTTTTTCGCCGACATTTGACTTGAATCATTTAAATTTCCGCAAAATACATTTTTGAAAATTTGAAATATGTTGTTTTCAAAAAAATACTGAATTATTATGTTTCAATTCGGTTCGCGTGAAAACAAAAAATTTGGATATAGCAATTGTGCATATTTTAACGTCCATTTTACATTAAAATGGATGGTATGAATGATGCAAAGAGCATGTTGCTGAAATTTTGATTTTTCATACGAATCTTATATCAAAAGTGAAGCGGTATCGAAAAGAAATTTTCAAAATAAACATAAGAAGATTTTGAGCGGAAATTTACTTATATGAAATTTTTTTATTTTTGGTCGCATGCGTAGCGTAAGGAAGATGTTTTGATGGTTTGTGTGGACATTTATCAGTGCAATAGAACCAACACTATGATGAAAACGATAACGACAATGAGGAAAAGGCTGTTTTATCCTTGGAAACGTTATTTCCATACCTTGATATGCATGAGTTATTAATTGACTCATTTCACGTTTTAGAGCTTGTTTTAAGCCTCCTTTACGGTCTACAAATGGAAAATTTTGGAGTATTTTCGGTAATTGAGGTGAAAATTCCACTGTAGGGCACGAAATGGAATATTTGTAAGCGGGAAAACATTAAAATTCTTTGCTTTGATTTTCTTTTTCAGGTTTGTGAGAAATTAAATAGGAAACATTAAATAGGAAACAATTAGATTGTGTGATTTCTTGGATGGTAGGGTCAAGATGCAAAATTAGTTTCTTCACACTTCTATTCATATATGCGTGAGGTTTATGGACGAAAAAGAATTTTCAAAATTTGCATTCATACAGAACTGCTGGTAAATTTAGGATGTTTTGCATCATGTTTTCAAAAGTGTTTTAAAAATCTCAATGCATACACATAGAGGGCCCAATTTAAAATTATCTTACTACCATGTTTTATGGTTGAATCGCATTATGTACACTGTGTGCATATACATAATGGTTGCAAAGTGGATGTACACAAATCAATTGTGTAGGATAGGACAGTAGGTGTCCGATTTTCGGGATGAAAATCCTTTTAAGGAGGGAAGCATGTAACATACCGAAATTTTGACTATAAGTACTAACTATTAGAATTTCAAAAAATAAGAATTTTTTCAAATGATGGAGTTTGGCCACGAAACCTTAACTGATGTGTTCATCTCGGAATTCTGGTCAACTTCCATGTTTGGAGTTTCGCGAACAGAGTCTGTATGAAAAACTTACAGACGAAATACGAAAATAAACGAAAAATAAATAAATCAAAATATTTGTATATATTATATCATATTTAACCACCCTCACTTTGTGGTTGGCGACCCAGCGGTCGACCCTACCAGTCAACCCACTAGGCGCCAAAACTCCCAGTGACGGTTAGGGTTAAGGGGATAAACTTATATTGTATTATCAAACGGATGAACGAATATAAATTAAAAAAATCTAATAGTTCAGGGTAATTCCACTCCTATAAATAAAGGGGTAAGGCCTCATTCTTTTCCATACAAATCTATAGGTAGCAGCGAAGCTTTACTTTTTCCCTTTCTCTTCTAATCAAATTTCTTAATTAAAAATATATTCATATACAATCAATCAAATACAAATCATAGAATTGAAAGGGATTATCAGATCCAATGGAAAAGAGTACGAATTGACATCTAAAGCAGTTCTACATCAGATTCTCCCCCTTTTTCCTATTTTTTTGCAAATCTACAGATCTGAAAGTATCGCCTTTTCAAAATAATTGTAGATCTGAAAGAATTGGGGAATTAAAGGCCTAAAAGTTTATTTATATTTTAAATTTGGATGCTTTTTGGTAAGTGGGAAATTTACATACAAATTTTTAATAGCCTATTTATCTTGTTTGAATTAGATCTCAAAATATATGCCTATTATCATCAGATATGTTCATAATATTATTGAATTTGAATTGACACCTATTAGATCTACTAATTAATATTGTCAAAACTTGTAAATTGTGAATTATGGTTAGCGATAATATTAATTGTAAGTTTTTTTAAATTGTTTATACATATTGTGTAACACCCCGCATTTTATAACAATAAAATAAAATATGATAATATAATTGCATGTAATAAGTTCGTATATTGAAATGAAGAAAAGATTATAAATTACATGCAATAAGAAGAAATGCAATGCAAATAAAATGCATATTTTAAAAAAAAAATTGACGAGCTTCAAGAATTTGGCCATGGGATTAGCGTCATTGCATTCGTGGTGATTTTCTGGTCAATTTAGACCTATGGATTGCAGAAAACTGAGTTAAGGTGAATGAGATACATTTAAATGAAGTATCATAGCAAAACATGAGAATAAGGTAAAAGAAGGAGAACAATGACTACCATTATTTCTGAACTTATTAACAAAAGACATCATAGCTCAGTTGGTCTAGGCATAGGATTTGCAACATAGAGGTCGGGGGTTCGAACATCGATGGTGACATAATTTTTATCTTTGTTTTAGAGAGGGCCAACTGAGCATACAAATATAAGTACATATACAAATTCAAAATTTGAAAGGATAAGAATGTACATATAAGGAACTAAAGAAAATATATGTGTGTATATATATATATGAGAATACATATATAGAAATAGATGTATACAAGAGATAAAATTCAAGATAAGGCTACAGTCAATGAAATATAGCAAGAAACAAATAATGGTGCAACACCGTTTGAATTTTGAAAACAAAACGAATATTGTGCGTATATACACACGCGTAAAATGGTCGTTATAAGAATTGTATATGCATAAGAAGATTACATGTGAATATAAAAGTTAAATAAATTCAAACATTTAAAAATCAAATTTCTGCGCCAAAATAGCTAGCGGGACCCAATGCTGACACAGCACCGTGTGTACGATAAGATCCGGCTAGATTTATCTGCGAACCTGGACTATTTTCTTAAGTGGGTTCAATGCTGACTCAGCGCTGCGTGAACAATAAGGTCTTGAGCACCTATAAATAAGACCTTAGACCTAATCCTAAACCTCATAATTTGGCGTCTACGCTGAAGCTCTGCCATTACTTTCTCTCTCTCTCTCTTCTCAAATCTATTTTGAAAATTAAAATTTTTGCCAAGGAAAATTATGAATCTTGATCTGGAAGAGTGAATCAACATTAATAAAAATGTTATTGAATCATGAAAGCAAAGTAACGTTCCAGATCCGATCTATTCAATTTTTCCTCATCTTTCTTTTCCCTTTTCTCTTTTGGTAACAATAGTGAATCCATGATTATTAGGTTCTGAGTTCAATTAGGGGAAAATCATGGAAGATTAGATCTGGACCAGATCCACAATTTAGAAAGCTTACGAGGTGAGTGGATTTAAGCCATATTATTTTATATAATAATACATAATCAGTTAACATTCCCATTTTATTAATTGTAAAATTTCCAAATTAATTATAAATTGCTGTTGTAATGAGTTGAAATGTTAATATGAATATGTCAGGAAATTCCTATGTTGAATTGGCTAAAGTATTAAATGTTTACATGTTGGAGAAAAAAAACTTGTTAGGATAGGAATAGCCAATTCAGTGATTGTATCTACATGATTTACTTGTGGCATATTATTGAGTAATTGACATGTAACTTGCTAGATTTTAATAATTACACGATTAAATGCTTACATGTCAAAAATTAGAATTAAATACATGTTAAAAAGGACATGCGCCAAAATATAGGCATAACATGTAACACCCCGTGTATTCTATAACAGTGAAATTCACAAATTAATGTATAATTAATTTCAAATCAAAGAATTAAGGGAAACGGGATACGCCATTGTGTTCGTCTCGGAAAAATATGCGAAATAGAGTCCGAGTTTTCGAAAAACGGAGTCCGTATGAAGAAGATATGGCCTCCGGAAGTTTCAGAATTCAGGTTAAAATTCAAAACAGACGAAAACAGCTCAGAAAAACAAGTTTAAAATTCAAAATCGGGCCCAATTGGCCAGGGTGGGAAAATTCCCGCCTAAGGCACCCAGGTCGACTAGGCAGTCGACCTGGGCTAGAGGTCGACAGGGCTGTCGACACCCGTGTCGACTGCCAAGTCGACACGGTGTCGACTGGGTTGTCGACCTGGCCCCAGAGCCAGGTCGAACCCAGCCCACCCTGGCTGGCCGGGTCTATGTTTAGTCGATTTTCTGAGCCTTGCCTTGTCACTAGGGCTAGGTGTCAGCTCCGGATTGGCCTCTCCTTCAAACGAACGGCTATTATTGAATCAAGCTCCATCGACGGTCTAAAACAACTCACAGACATTATAAAAAGGACCTAAGACCTAGCCTAAATCATACTATCTCATTTTAGCCTCAGGCCGCCGCCATTAAACCTAGAGCTCTGAATTAAAAATACAAAGAATAAAATTATAGAAGATAGAGGACGATTCTTGAAGGCTACAACTAGAAGCTACAACAACTACGATGCCTTAGATAACGAATTTGGGACTATTTGATTTGGGATTTTTATTTGGGTTATTTGCTTCATATTGTAAGTTCTATGTTAATTTTTAGGCTAAAACGCTAAAACAATATGGACATGCCATGAATTGAAACTGGATTTAGGAACTATTGTTAATCCATTGTTTATATTGTTTATCTTTGAATTATAATTTGGGGATATTGCTATGGCAACGTTGCAAGTTAAACTTGTCATGATTTTGATGTTGTTATGAATCACTTGGGCTTAATTGTTTGGCAAGTTGGACTAATACATGTCCATGGAATCGCTATGCTTATTGAAATCTTTATGTTGATTAAACCATGCCTATGGTACTAATTAAACCATGGCTATGACTATTGATGGAATTATGCCTGTGATGTTAATATACCCATCATGATTAATGAAAAATTGGGTATTGCTAGGTTATGATGAAAAGTTGGAATTATTATGTTTATAATGTTAGATATGTTAAAAACGCTAAATTGGAATCATTATGTCTATGAGAATTATTATGTTAAAAATGCTAAATTGGAATCATTATGTCTATAATGTTAGTTGAGAATCGTTATGTTAAAATGCTAAATTGGAACCATTATGTTTATAATGTTAGTTGAGAATCATTATGCTAAAAACGCTAAATTTGAATCATTATGTCTATAATGTTAGTTGAGGATCATTATGTTAAAAATGCTAAGTTGGAACCGTTATGTTTATAATGTTAGATGAGAATTATTATGATTAAAAAATGCTAAATTGGAATCCACTATGCCTATTAGGATTAATATGCCTTTAATGTTTCATGTTTGTAATAAGATTATTATTATGCCCGCAATGATTATTATTATGCCTATGATGTAAAGTTGAAATCATCATGTTAAATTAAGTTGGAATCATTACAATGCCAAATTATCATCATGCTAGTATTGAAACTATGTGATATGTTATAGCCTGTTTATTATGCAAGTGATGTTGGAATTGTAACATATGCCTATCACATGTTTAGTGTTATTCCCCTTTATCTCTTGAATTGTTTACGCTTGTGAACGAAGTACATTTATATACGTTGGGGATACGATTGGGTAGAATAGGCAAAACTTGAATTAATTATAAGCACAAACTGTGAAATTTGGCATAAGTAGAACATGAAATATGGCACGAAAACTTGACTTGAACCAAGCCATAACTTGACCTTAAAACATGCCTTAGTTGGGCACGAAATTGACATATGAACATGCTATGGAAATATCGTAAAATCTGATAAGAACATGGGCATGACTTTAGAAAACAAGAAAGTGGCCAACTCGAGGTTGGGTTGAGTTTGTAGTGTAAATCTGCCCGGAACCGCCCGGCAAATCCAGTTGCTACAAACAATAGGATCCAATGTGGGTAGTTGGTCACATCGCGCTTGAAACCCGAGGTTGGGTTGAGTTCGTAGCGTAAACCTGCCCGGAACCGCCAGGCAAATCCAGTGGCTACGAACAATAGGATCCAATGTTAGTGGTTCGGTGCATTAACGAATCAATTAATGCCAATTAGGGTTAAGTCATGAACATGAAAAGACAAATTAACCAACTTGAACACGATTTGTAGGGCTAAGTCATGAACTTGAAAACGACAACACTTAGCCAACTTGACATGACACGTAGGCGGCTTAAGTCGCGAACTGAAATGACATACTTAACCATCTTGATATGACTAGACTGGGAAAGGGTTAAGTCACGAATTACATGACTTAATCTGTTAGGCGGGTTAGGTCACGAATTACATGACCTAATCTATTAAGAGAAACCCTAGACACGACCCCTATCAGCAGTAACTCTCTAGATGTATCAAGGTACCCTGGGGCTAGGTCGGGTGGGGCACGATTACTGGGCTGATTGTAAGAGGTGAACGACGGCAGTAGGGTACGCCAGTGTATGTTCGGTGGACTACGATCGTGCACGTATCCGGGGCAGACACTGGGTATCCGTAGATTTATCTATGCATCTTGAATCGTGTCAGGGGTTGACACCCTAGGGCTGATACACCTGAAGGTGGACCCAGCACAGGTGACTACATTCGTGATTAGCCGTATGACACGGACACTTGACGAGCTAGAACTTGTAAGGAGCCGATCGACTAGATAATCGCTCCGTTGGACCCCGTACTTGGGTCAGACCACGTTTCAGGGTCATTTCATGACATTGGGCCGTGGGATTTATTTCGTGATTAACTTGTGATATGGGCTTAGTATACTAGTACAGTCGATGCAATGAATCTCGAACATGTGATGCTTTACTTGACTTGTCTTGACTTATCCTGATCACCTTAGTCTATCTTGTTCACCTTGACACCATTCTTAAGTTTAGTTCCAGTTCATACATGACAGGTTGTTTTAACCGTTTCTACACTGAAAGTCACTATAACTTACTCAGTCTTTATGACTGACCCTTTTCCTTTCGCCTCTTTTTCTTTCGTTTCCCCCCCAGGTTCTCAGGAAGGGAATACCGCAGCTTGATCAGTTTTCACATCCAACTTGAAGAGAAAGAATGTATTGCTTGGATCTTTTCCGTTTTGGACTATGGCTTTGGACAGCAATTAGGGGACTTTTGCAGTTTATTGATGTTTTCTTAATTCTTCTTTAAATAATGTAATCAAGATAGTTATGATTTTGGAAAGTATTATGGCATGGTTTGGGTAACACGTATTTTGAAGAAATAAAAGTTGTTGTTTTCTGCTGTTCAATAATATGTGTTATTATATCTGTCTTGTATATCTGTGACTTATACTTATAAACCTCCACCAAAATTAGGGCATTCCCTTTGAGAGTGACCCTAACGGAGGTGGGGTGTTTCACTTGGTATCAGAGCATAGGTTTACCAGATAAGATAAAAAGTTTCGAAAATTTATTTTCAAAAGAAAATTTAAAGAAGCATTTTTAAAAGATAAAATATTATTTTATTTTTTTAAAAAAAAAGCAAAGTCCCCCCAAAGCCATAGGTGTTATCTCTTATCCTTCGTTTTGAATCTATCTTTCTTGTTTTAGCATGTCCGAAGAACTTAACTTGCCAGAGGGTGTACCAATACCTGGTTGGTTTACACGATTCTTAGAAGCAAGGGCCACCCAGCCAGGTCCTACCGTTCCTCCTCCCCCAGCTGCAGGAAATCATCCAGCTGCAGCAGCACCTCTTCCTCCACCTCCTCCGCGGGGAAACACTTTTGCTAAGATATGTAAAGATTTTAAGGCTATGGGAGGAAAGGACTTTCATGGAACGGAGTCCTTCGTAGCAGCTAGAAATTGGCTGAAAGAAACCGAGGACTTATTCGTCATCTTTGAGGTAGAAGATAGGCAGAAAGTACAACTGGCAGTGTGGCTACTAAAAGGTCCTACTGGTGGGAAGTCACTAATGCAGAAATACCAGTGGAAACATGGGAGGACTTTAGGGCAAGGTTTGAGGCTAAATTTCTCTCAGAAGCTGAAAGGAGTCTTCAATTGGAAAAATTCTTATTTCTTAAGGAAGGGAATATGAAAGTCAAAGAGTATGTAAATCAATTCGATGAGCTGGCTAGGTTCGGACTGGACCTAGTCAACACCCTGCACAAGAAGGCTCTCCGCTTTGTCAAAGGGTTGAATGAGCCATTACACAGTTTGGCCATGACCCATATACCCATGGGAGCTACGTACGAAAGGTTGGTGCAGATGGCATTGCTGAACGAGGAAGATAAGGGCAAGAAGGAGACAGAGGCAGAAAACTCTCAAGGGAAGAAAGAGGTCAAGCCTAACGATTCTAAGAATAAGAAGGTAGACTCCGAGAAGGGAGGCAAGAACAACAACTCACGCGACAAAAGGAAATGCAATTACTGTGGTACGGAAGGGCACATAGCCGAGGATTGTAGAAAGAGGAAGAGAAAGCAAGGTGAATGTTTTCATTGTGGGAAGACTGGACACATCAGCAAAGACTGCCCTGAGAAGTAGACCGGACCTTCTAGCGGTACATCGTTAACCTATTCTAGATGCTTTGTTTTATCTTATTTCTCTCCTCGATCCTATCTTGAGAACCATAGTTAAAATCTTTTTGGATGTAAACATGTAATTGAAACATGTTATGATTGCGAAATGGTTGCAAGTGGTCGCAAGTGGTTGCTCGTGGATGCATGAATACACATTAGGCACTAGATCGGCTCAGACACATTTTCGTGTTGCATATGCATGAGTGTTTATTCTGGAAACTTGGTTGTGCTATCATTTGGTTGTTGCATATGATTGAATGTTCGAGCACTCATGTCGAAATTATGAATTATAATAGGAAAAATTTGCATACATATTGGATTCATTTCACTAAACATATTTTGCATTTAGAAGATCAATCAGGCCTGATCATTAGCATTAGCTAAGGAACATATACACACACTTCGCATATGATCATAAAGCATTAGAAGTCTTTTAAGAACAATGGATACTCGTGTTTGATGGATGAGTAGATGGATGTTTGGATGATAGGATATATATTTTTCCTAAACTTGAAGATTTCGGGGACGAAATCCTTTTAAGTGGGGGAGAATGTAACACCCCGTGTATTCTATAACAGTGAAATTCATAAATTAAAGTATAATTAATTTCAAATCAAATAATTAAGGGAAACGGGATCGGAAAAATACGCGAAATAGAGTCCGAGTTTTCGAAAAACGGAGTCCGTATGAAGAAGATATGGCCTCCGGAAGTTTCAGAATTCAGGTTAAAATTCAAAACAGACGAAAACAGCTCAGAAAAACAAGTTTAAAATTCAAAATCGGGCCCAATTGGCCAGGGCGGGAAAATTCCCGCCTAAGGCACCCAGGTCGACTAGGCAGTCGACCTGGGCTAGAGGTCGACAGGGCTGTCGACACCCGTGTCGACTGCCAAGTCGACACGGTGTCGACTGGGTTGTCGACCTGGCCCCAGAGCCAGGTCGAACCCAGCCCACCCTGGCTGGCCTGGTCTACGTTTAGTCGATTTTCTGAGCCTTGCCTTGTCACTAGGGCTAGGTGTCAGCTCATGATTGGCCTCTCCTTCAAACGAACGACTATTATTGAATCAAGCTCCATCGACGGTCTAAAACAACTCACAAACATTATAAAAAGGACCTAAGACCTAGCCTAAATCATACTATCTCATTTTAGCCTCAGGCCACCGCCATTAAACCTAGAGCTCTGAATTAAAAATACAAAGAATAAAATTATAGAAGATAGAGGACGATTCTTGAAGGCTACAACTAGAAGCTACAACAACTACGACGCCTTAGACAATGAATTTGGGACTATTTGATTTGGGATTTTTATTTGGGTTATTTGCTTCATATTGTAAGTTCTATGTTACTTTTTAGGAAAAAACGCTAAAACAATATGGACATGCCATGAATTGAAACTGGATTTAGGAACTATTGTTAATCCATTGTTTATATTGTTTATCTTTGAATTATAATTTGGGGATATTGCTATGACAACGTTGCAAGTTAAACTTGTCATGATTTTGATGTTGTTATGAATCACTTAGGCTTAATTGTTTGGCAAGTTGGACTAATACATGTCCATGGAATCGCTATGCTTATTGAAATCTTTATGTTGATTAAACCATGCCTATGGTACTAATTAAACCATGGCTATGACTATTGATGGAATTATGCCTGTGATGTTAATATACCCATCATGATTAATGAAAAATTGGGTATTGCTAGGTTATGATGAAAAGTTGGAATTATTATGTTTATAATGTTAGATATGTTAAAAACGCTAAATTGGAATCATTATGTCTATGAGAATTATTATGTTAAAAATGCTAAATTGGAATCATTATGTCTATAATGTTAGTTGAGAATCGTTATGTTAAAATGCTAAATTGGAACCATTATGTTTATAATGTTAGTTGAGAATCATTATGCTAAAAACGCTAAATTTGAATCATTATGTCTATAATGTTAGTTGAGGATCATTATGTTAAAAATGCTAAGTTGGAACCGTTATGTTTATAATATTAGATGAGAATTATTATGATAAAAAAATGCTAAATTGGAATCCACTATGCCTATTAGGATTAATATGCCTTTAATGTTTCATGTTTGTAATAAGATTATTATTATGCCCGCAATGATTATTATTATGCCTATGATGTAAAGTTGAAATCATCATGTTAAATTAAGTTGGAATCATTACTATGCCAAATTATCATCATGCTAGTATTGAAACTATGTGATATGTTATAGCCTGTTTATTATGCAAGTGATGTTGGAATTGTCACATATGCCTATCAAATGTTTAGTGTTATTCCCCTTTATCTCTTGAATTGTTTACGCTTGTGAACGAAGTACGTTTATATACGTTGGGGATACGATTGGGTAGAATAGGCAAAACTTGAATTAATTATAAGCACAAACTGTGAAATTTGGCATAAGTAGAACATGAAATATGGCACGAAAACTTGACTTGAACAATGCCATAACTTGACCTTAAAACATGCCTTAGTTGGGCACGAAATTGACATATGAACATGCTATGGAAATATCGTAAAATCTGATAAGAACATGGGCATGACTTTAGAAAACAAGAAAGTGGCCGACTCGAGGTTGGGTTGAGTTTGTAGTGTAAATCTGCCCGGAACCGCCCGACAAATCCAGTTGCTACAAACAATAGGATCCAATGTGGGTAGTTGGTCACATCGCGCTTGAAACCCGAGGTTGGGTTGAGTTCGTAGCGTAAACCTGCCCGGAACCGCCGGGCAAATCCAGTGGCTACGAACAATAGGATCCAATGTGAGTGGTTCGGTGCATTAACGAATCAAATAATGCCAATTAGGGTTAAGTCATGAACATGAAAAGACAACTTAACCAACTTGAACACGATTTGTAGGGCTAAGTCATGAAATTGAAAACGACAACACTTAGCCAACTTGACATGACACGTAGGCGGGTTATGTCGCGAACTGAAATGACATACTTAACCATCTTGACATGACTAGACTGGGAAAAGGTTAAGTCACGAATTACATGACTTAATCTGTTAGGCGGGTTAGGTCATGAATTACATGACCTAATCTATTAAGCGAAACCCTAGACACGACCCCTTTCAGCAGTAACCCTCTAGATGTATCAAGGTACCCTGGGGCTAGGCCGGGTGGGGCACGATTACTGGGCTGATTGTAAGAGGTGAACGACGGCAGTAGGGTACGCCGGTGTATGTTCGGTGGACTACGATCGTGCACGTATCCGGGGCAGACACTGGGTATCCGTAGATTTATCTGTGCATCTTGAATCGTGTCAGGGGTTGACACCCTAGGGCTGATACACCCGAAGGTGGACCCAGCACAGGTGACTACATTCGTGATTAGCCGTATGACACGGACACTTGACGAGCTAGAACTTGTAGGGAGCCGATCGACTAGATAATCGCTCCGTAGGAGCCCGTACTTGGGTTAGACCCCGTTTCAGGGTCATTTCATGACATTGGGCCGTGGGATTTATTTCGTGATTAACTTGTGATATGGGCTTAGTATACTAGTACAGTTGATGCAACGAATCTCGAACAAGTGATGCTTTACTTGACTTGTCTTGATTTATCCTGATCACCTTAGTCTATCTTGTTCACCTTGACACCATTCTTAAGTTTAGTTCCAGTTCATACATGACATGTTGTTTTAACCGTTTCTACACTGAAAGTCACTAGAACTTACTCAGTCTTTATGACTGACCCTTTTCCTTTCTCCTCTTTTTCTTTCGTTCCCCCCCCCCCCCAGGTTCTCAGGGAGGGAATACCGCAGCTTGATCAGTTTTCACATCCAGCTTGAAGAGAAAGAATGTATTGCTTGGATCTTTTCCGTTTTGGACTATGGCTTTGGACAGCAATTAGGGGACTTTTGCAGTTTATTTATGTTTTCTTCATGCTTCTTTAAATAATGTAATCAAGACAGTTATGATTTTGGGAAGTACTATGGCATGGTTTGGGTAACACGTATTTTGAAGAAATAAAAGTTGTTGTTTTCCGCTGTTCAATGATATGTGTTATTATATCTGTCTTGTATATCTGTGACTTATACTTATAAACCTCCACCAAAATTAGGGCATTCCCATTGAGAGTGACCCTAACGGAGGTGGGGTGTTTCATAACATGACAACATCTAAATTGGATTACAACAAACATATAAAGAGGATAATATGCCAAAAATTACATGGAATAAGGGATAACTATTAAAATAGGACATGCCTAAATACGTAGTAATTTGAGACTGTAACGCCTTAGACACGAGGTTAGGTTGTACTTGTGATAGAAGTCTGCCCGCACTCGACCGGCATATCCAGTAGTCACAAATGGTAAATCTAATGTGAGAGGTCTAAGTGCATAACTAAAAATGGTGCTCAGACACGAGGTTAAGTCCGACTTGTGGAAGAAGTCTGCCCGGAGCCGCCCCGCATATCCAGCATCCACAGGTTGTAGGCTTAATGTGAGAGGTCTGGTACATGTATATGTGTGTGTATATATATATATATATTTATAGCTGGAATGATAAACAATATTAATTGAAATTAATGGTAATAAATGGAATTGAATGAAAGAAAGATACGACAGTAAATGATTTGGTTTAAAATGGGAATGATAATAACCTATTATAAATAAATAACATTAATGAAAATGTTGTATAATAGGTAGACTTGTCCTAGGCACAAGTGAATATTATAACTCAGGTTATAATAAACTAGTACGGGAATGGGATAACTGATGAATTGAGTTAAGGGATACTTAATTGTAAATTAAGTAATCAGTAAAGTGGAAAACCTGAAACCAATTAAGAAAGGGGGGAAATATATTTTACTTAATTATAAATTAAGTAGTTTGTAAACTTGGAGGTCTGAAACCCGCTGATAAGAATAACATGTTCAGACTTGTTCTAGGGACAAGGGGAAATTATAACATAGGTTATAATAAATGGTTAGAGAGACTTAATAATGGGCCTTAATTAATAGAACTAAGTTAATAAGTAAACAACGATAAGTTGTATTGATGATGTAAAGTGGAATTATGATTAAATGAGAAAGGATGAGGAAAACTTATGAAATCAAATAAGTTATATTTAATCATAAATGGTAAGTGACATGTAAATTGGAAAACATGTGAATTGAGATATACTTAATTACATATTAAGTAAAACATGATAGTGTAATGATGAAATCAGACAAGAAAATAAAAGGGATTGTGGATTATAGACCTTGGGCCTCAATCTGGAGAATAGCATGTTGTGGGTTTATTAATAAACTTAAATGGGTTAAGTTATAACTGAAATTAATAAGCAAGTGGAACTTGGTAACTGATGAAGAATCCAATCTTAATGGGAATAACCAAGTTAAAAGGGAACCTGGTAAGGAAAAGCACGCGCGTAAAAGAATGTTTAGACATAGGGTCTAACAACATATTAAAGTGAGGTGCTTGGACCTGTAACAACCCGTATTTTCAAAAACCTGTAATAACATAAATCGAGGCAGAATTTAATTCTAAAATGGGAATCAAGGGAAACGGGCTATGCCATTGTGTTCGTCTCGGAAAAATACGCGAAATAGAGTCCGAGTTTTCGAAAATCGGAGTCCGTATGACCAAGATATGGCCTCGCGAAGTTTCACGAAAATTCCCAAATTAAAGTATACTTAATTAAGTGAAATGGGTTGTGTAGATATATATATATATATATATATATATTGATATATATATATATATATATAATTGAAAATTTAATAAAGAAATATGCAAAAATGCTCAAAACAGCGAATTGGGAGAGGGGAATAACCGAACCGGCCGATTTTTGAAGTCGACCCAAGCCCGCTGGGTCGACTAGGGGTTAATCCAGGGTGTTTGGCTGTCAACCCGTGGGCCGATTCGCTCAAGTGCAGATTTTGCATTTGAATGGTTCTCATGGTCCATCTTTAATCTAAAGGCCCTAGATGGTTCCTACACTTGACTTCTTCCCCAAGACATGCTTTGATGGCTTGGATTGAATCTAGGGTTAATCCTATGGCCTAAAACACTTGCCTAATCTATAAATAAGACCCTAACCTACCCTAATTCATTCATAATTAAACCTAGTGACTAAACTATGGCAAAATGCTAGCTCTCATGGCCTCCACTAATTTTATGAAGAGGGTTGCATACTAATCACTCTCTAATCAACTTCTAATCCCTTCTTAGCATCTTAATCTTCTTCATTTGGTGTTCAAAGTTGCTAGTTGTGAGTTTCTATCACTTTGAGGATCTTTTGGTAAACTAATTAGATGAGATGTGATGAGATTTATGGTTTTGTATGTGGGTTAATGAGCTTTGAATCATATGATATGATGTTAGCATTAATCTTATGTTTATGCATGTTGAGTATGTAAGCTTATGCAAGTTTAATATGATGTATGTTATGTTTGCATGATGCTAAATATGCAAGTTGTGGGCTATGTAATCATATGCATGTTATGCAAGTTCATGGTAATATGCTATGCAAGTTACATGTTTGTTAATATGCAAGTTACATGTTTGTTAATATGCAAGTTACATGTATGTAAATATGCAAGTTACATGTTTGTTAATATGCAAGTTACATGTATGTAAATATGCAAGTTACATGTTTGTTAATATGCAAGTTACATGTTTGTTAATATGCAAGTTACATGTATGTAAATATGCAAGTTACATGTTTCTTTATATGCAAGTTACATGTTTGTTAATATGCGAGTTACATGTATGTAAATATGCAAGTTACATGTTTATTAATATGCAAGTTCATGATGACACATTATGCAAGTCTATAAGCTAATATGCAAGTTTGTTATGCAAAATGAATATGTAAGTTATGTGACATATTATATGCAAGTTATGTGACATGTTATGCAAGTTCATATGCAAGTTATGTGTTTGTTAATATGCAAGATGGCACCTTAGAAACATGTTCATTCATATGCAAGTTGACACCTTTTATATGTGTTATATCATGAACGAAATTACGTGGGAACGATGGGGTAATTAAATGCATAAGTTAATAAGATTGTGTGAAATTAATATAATTATGCATAACACAAAATAAATAAACATAGTATGGGAATTTGCCTATTTGGTTAGGTGTACCCATACTATGTGTTGGGAATTTACCTATTGAGTTAGGTCTACCCCATGGGAATTTACCTATTAAGTTAGGTCTACCCATGTTAAGAAAACTTGATTAATTAGGGATAATTAATATAAAATTATGAGGGTGATTAATTAGGTGTAATTAATTGACTAAGACACGAGGTTGGACTCAGTTGTAGCGTAAAACTGCCCGGACCCAACCGGCTTAACCAGTTGCTACAAATGTTAGCCCAATGTGAGAGGTCTTAGGCACAAACTAAATACGTAATTAATGTAAAGACACGAGGTTAGACTCTGTTATGACATAAGGCTGCCCGGACCCAACCGGCTTAACCAGCGGTCATAAAAGACAGTCTAATGTGAGAGGTCTTTACAAAGGTTACGTTCTTAATTAATTAATTAAGAAACACTTAACCATATTAGCATGTAGAGGGACATGAGGGGTTAAGTGGGTGCCTCGGGTGGCATGAGAAAATCTAGTGGTTGCCTTGGGTGGCAATAGAAAATACGATTAGAATACTTAACCAAAATGGAACATGTAATTAAAACATGATTAAAGGGTTAAGTGGGATATACTAGAAAAAGGGACAAGCTTAGGTGGGTAGCTTGTGGAGGCCCATTTCAACCAGTAACCCATACGTATCTTTGTGGGCTCGACCCATGTCGAGGACGGGACACGCATACTGGGCTTGACTGTAAGAGGCAAACGGGTTAGCGGTGGCAACGCAAGTCCAACGGGCTTCATATGCGTGAGTGGGCCCGGGCTGGTAGGTAAGCCGTTGTTGCATCGAGTAGATATAAGCCGTGCACCTTTAGTTTCATCAGGATGCCACATTGGGGAATGATACATCCCACGGTGGGGCCAGCACGGGTATCTACGTTAGGGAGCCGATCGAATGGGAAGTAGTGTGTACACCTAGTGGATTGTAGGGCCCCGTGGCGCCTACTTGGTCACCTAGGGGTACGCAGGTACTAATTAGTAAATTTTATAAGTCCTTGGGTGGGATCAACCTTTAAGTTAGGAACGACTAGTGTGGTGCAGTTTAGTAATTTACCTTAGGAAGGGTAGATGCGTCTTTATCTTTTATCTTGGTTTAGTTAACTGCTTAGTATAGCCGTTCATCCCTATATGTTACCGTATATCAAGTTATGTCTTCTCTGGTTACTTTAACGATTGTATTGTTAAAGTTATAGGACTCACTCAGACTTATGTCTGACCCCGTTGTTTTTACCTTTTTCCCAACCCTCAGGTCCTACGGTGGATCCTAGCAGTAGTGGAGCTTGATCGGATTGCTGTCCCAGTCTTTAGGAGCTTGGATAGATGTAAAGCTCCAGTTATCCAGTTATCTTTTCTTTTGTTTTGGCTATTGTGTGAGAGTGGGATTATGTACTTCTTTATTTTGATGGATATTGTACTTGACCTTTATTGTGGTTTTATGATGTAACCAGACATGTTTTACTTCCGCTGTTATGAGAAGATGTTTTAAAATTTCAAGTACTGTTTATATCTGTCTTGTTGTAATTTTTCTGTTCTATATTCACTAAAATACTCCACCGATGCTATGGCATTCCCTTAGTGAGTGACCCTAGCGGGAGTGGGGTGTTACACGTGGTATCAGAGCTTAAGGTTACCAGAACAGATAAAATTTTTGAGAAAAACTACTTTCTAAGAGTATTTTCGAAGAAAGTATTTTTAAAAGCATGTCTTCTAAGAGAAAAAGTTTTTGAAAAAGAAAAGCATAATCCCCAATAGCCATATCTTTATCTTTCGGAATCTCCTTTTTGAATCTTTCCTCTTTCGTTTCAGCATGGCTGAAGATCTTAACATCCCGGAGGGTTTAGTTATACCACTATGGTATAGGAGGTTGCAAGAGGCTAGGGCCGCGGCTGCGGGTCCGGCCAATGCTACTACACCAGAGACAACCGCTC
The DNA here is from genome assembly GCA_030737875.1 of Allium sativum. NCBI lineage: Eukaryota > Viridiplantae > Streptophyta > Magnoliopsida > Asparagales > Amaryllidaceae > Allium > Allium sativum. The sequence continues at coordinate 333,309,832 of CM060926.1, forward strand.
CTCCTCCTCAGCCTAGAGTGGATAATTTTGCTAAGGTTTGCAAGGAGTTCAAGGCTATAGGAGGAAAACCTTTTCTTGGTTCAGAGACTTTCGTAGAGGCTAGAGATTGGCTTAAGGAAGTGGAAGAGTTGCTAGATATCTTTGAAGTGGAAGAGGGAAAGAAAGTCAAGTTGGCGGCTTGGTTAATGAAGGGAGAGGCCTCATTCTGGTGGGAGGTCACTAATGGAGAACGCCCTGTTGACTCTTGGGCAGATTTTAAGCAAAGGTTTGGGGCTAAGTTTCTCTCAAGGGCGGAAGAGAATCTGTTTATGGAGAAGTTCTTGAATTTGAAGCAAGGGAATCTCACGGTGAAAGAATATGTCAACAAATTCAATCAATTAGCAAGGTTTGGCATAGAGTTGGTGAATACACCGGAGAAGAAGGCTTTGAGGTTCGTTAGAGGCTTGAACGAACCATTGCAAGGAATAGCTATGACTCACATTCCTATGGGGGCCACTTTTGAGAAGCTTGTCTACATGGCACTTATGCATGAGGATGATAAGAATTCTAAGGCACCAGAGAAAAAGGGGGATCAGAAGAAACCGCAACAGCAACAACAAGGCAAGGGCGGAAAAGGCAATGGTGACAAAAAGAAGACGAAGAAGAAGTGCTTCAATTGTGGAACACCAGGACACCTCAGTAAGGATTGTCGCAAAAAGAAGAAGACCGGTTGCTTTCATTGTGGTGAAGCAGGGCATCTTGTGAAAAACTGCCCAAAGAAGGGGCAGAAGACGGGGTCTACCTCAGGAGGCCAGGTGCAAGCTCTTATAGCACCACCTCAGTCAGGGGGGCAAGTTCAGGTTCTCTCAGTTCCACCGATTCAGCAGAGAGGTAGAACTATTTCCGTTGAAAGTCTGGTTTTTCTGTTTGATCATCCAGTTCGTACTTTGTTTGACTCTGGCGCATCGCATTCTTTTATCTCATCATCGTTAGTTGAGTCACTGCACTTAGACACCAGTCTAGTTGATGATCCCTTGGTTGTCTCAAACCCAATTGGGGGCTCCATATATCTGTCTATGATATGTTTGGGTTTGAAGATTTCTATACTTAGCGTTGAGTTTAGATGTGATGCTTTTGTATTGGGCTTCACGGGCTATGGGTTGATCTTGGGCATGGACTGGTTATCCAGTAATGGTGCCGTTCTTGATTGCGAAAGGAGAGTTGTCAGGCTCATGACCCGCTTGGGTAACACTCTCGAGATCTCTTGCAATCCCATGGAATCTGTTTTGCTAAGTTATCTTGAATCGCTCGATGCTTCGGTCGAAAGTTTGTGTTCTGTCAGAGTAGTCCGGGAATATCCGGATGTGTTTGAAGAAGTAAAGGGTTTGCCTCCGAAGCGGGAGATAGATTTCCGAATTTATTTGGTGGATAATGCCAAACCAGTGTCTTTGCCAGTACGCCACATGGCTCCTCGTGAGAGAAGAGAACTTCATAAGCAAGTAGGGGAGTTGCTTGAGAAGGGGTTCATAAGGCGAAGTATATCGGAGTGGGGAGCTCCAGTAGTGTTTGCCACGAAGGCGGATGGGTCCCTCAGACTTTGTGTGGATTATAGGGAACTTAATAAGCTCACGAAGAAGAATAGACACCCATTACCGAGGATAGATGATCTCTTTGATCAGTTGGTTGGCGCGTCAGTATTTTCGCAGATGGACTTAGCTACAGGGTTTCATCAGTTAAGAGTGGCGGAGGACAGTATAGAGAAGACTGCTTTCCGGACTCCGGATGGTTTTTATGAGTGGCTAGTGATGCCATTTGGGTTGACAAACGCCCCCGCATACTTTGTTGATCTCATGAGTAGAGTGTTCAGAGAGTATCTGAATAAGTTTGTAGTAGTTTTTGTGGATGACATCTTGGTCTTTTCCAAGAATGAAGAAGAGCATGCCTTACATCTCAAGGAAGTGTTGGAGACTCTTCGAGCGCATAGTCTTAAAGCTAAATTCTCTAAATGCCATTTTTGGAGAAGAGAAGTGCGATTCTTAGGGCATGTGGTCTCTAAGGAAGGGATAGCTGTGGATCCCGCAAAGATAGTATCTATCCAGGATTGGAAAGTTCCTAGAAATGCTACCGAGGTAAGAAGTTTCTTGGGGTTGGCAGGATATTATAGGAAGTTCATCAAAGACTTCGCGAAGATATCAGCCCCATTAACCCGCTTGACGAAGAAGAATCTGGTTTTCTCATGGGATGTAGATTGTGATGATGCTTTCCGACGGTTAAAGAGAGCTTTGACCACCGCTCCAGTTTTAGTGCTTCCAGATGGGAGTAAGCCGTTTGTTGTTTATACCGATGCTTGTGGAACAGGATTAGGCGCAGTCTTGATGCAGGAGGGAAGGGTAATAGCCTATGGAGGGAGACAATTGAGAGTGCATGAGAAGAATTACCCTACCCATGATCTAGAGTTGGCCGCGATTGTTTTCGCACTTAAGTCTTGGCGCCATTATCTTCTTGGTGAGAGATTCGAGTTGTTCACCGACCATAAATCATTGAAGTACTTATTCTCTCAGAAGGATTTAAACTTAAGACAGCAAAGGTGGATGGAGTTCTTAGCATCCTATGATTTCGAGATAGCGTATACCCCTGGTAAGGGTAACGTGGTGGCAGACGCCTTAAGTAGAAAAAGGCTATCTTTGAGTCCATTGTTCGTGGAACGACGAAGCTTGGAGTTTCTTTCTTTGTTTGACTTCAGACCTTCTGTTGATTTTGTACCTGGTTTGTTGGCATCCTTGGAGGTTAGACCTACTCTTTTGAGACGGATTGGCGAGGCTCAGCGAGACGACCCACAGTTGGTTGTGTTGGTAGAGAAGCTTATAAGAGGGGAGTCGTCCAGCCATTTGGGTAGATACACCATAGATGATAAGGGATGGTTGCATAGAGACGGTAGACTTTGTGTACCGCAAGATGAGGGTTTGAAGAAGGCTATTTTGGATGATGCACATCGTTCAAGAATGACTATTCATCCCGGTGGAGACAAAATGTACCAAGACATGAAGAGAGTTTTCTTTTGGGCCGGTATGAAGAAAGATGTGGCCGAGTATGTGGCTAGATGCTTAGTGTGCCAACAAGTTAAAGTGGAGCAAAGGAAACCCGGTGGGTTGCTACACCCATTGGAAGTTCCACAGTGGAAGTGGGATAGTGTCTCGATGGATTTCATCGACGGGTTACCGAGATCGAGGAAGGGCAATACGGGAATTTGGGTTGTGGTAGACAGACTTACAAAGAGTGCCCATTTTATACCCGTAAAGAGTAAGAGGACCGCTGCATGGCTTGCTTCAGTCTATGTTAGAGAGATTGTTAGATTGCATGGCGTACCATCCAGCATTGTGAGTGATCGAGATCCTATTTTCACTAGTGAGTTTTGGAGAAGTTTGCAAGAGGCGGTAGGGACTCAGTTGTGTTTGAGCACCGCATATCATCCTCAGACGGACGGTCAGACCGAGAGGGTGAACCGTATCTTAGAAGATCTTTTGAGGCTTTGTATCTTGGATTTTGGAGGTACATGGGAAGAACATCTTCCTTTGGTGGAGTTCGCATATAATAACAGCTTTCAGTCCAGTATTGGTATGGCTCCTTTCGAAGCTCTTTATGGAAGGCCTTGTCGATCTCCTACATGTTGGTGGGAATCTACGGATAAGATCTTGCTTGGGCCGGATATGGTTAGAGAGACTTCAGAGAAGATTGATTTAATTCGAAAAAGGATGAAAGCAGCGCAAGATAGACAGAAATCTTATGCGGATCGGAGAAGGACGGATCTTGAGTTTGAGGTTGGGGACATGGTTTTTGTCAAAGTATCTCCATTGAGAAATGTTGTTCGCTTTGGGTCCGTAGGGAAGTTAGCACCGAGATTTGTTGGGCCGTTTCCTATTAAGGAAAGGATTGGACGGATGGCATATAGGGTGGAGTTGCCCGACAGACTTAGTGGTGTTCACGATGTATTCCATGTATCACATTTGAGGAAGTGCTTACATGAGACCGCAGAGGTGGTAGAGCCGAGCTTGCTTAGAGATGTAGAGGTAGAGCGTGATGCGACGATTCGACGAGCTCCTACTCGCATCCTTGGGTCAGAAGCTAGGAAGTTGAGGAATAGAGAGGTTCAGCTAGTGAAAGTGCAATGGGGAGATGACGAAAGCAATGCTACTTGGGAGACGGAAGCAAAGATGCGTTCTTTGTATCCATTTCTTTTTGAGAGTATGTCTTTTAACTTCTCCTTTATTGCTTGTCTAGTACTTATCTTATCTTTAGTATATCCTCTCGCTAATACCTATGACCTTTAGATAGGGTAAAACCTATGGTTGAGACATGTGTTTGAAACATGTTATGGTTGATGGATGCATATGGATGCAATTGTTTGCTAGTGGTTGCTCGTGGATGCATATACACACACATTAGGCACTAGATCGGCTCAGTCACTTCATGTTGCATATTGCATAAATGGATGTGGTAGTTAGATTGATGGATGTATCATGGCTGTGTTATCATATGGATGATGCATTTTTGTGTATGGTTGTGCACGCATGTAGAAATTTGTATGTGTCAATAGGGTTTCGCATACATATTGGATGCATGGCACTATCATGGTTTGCATTAAGGAGGTTTACTGTATCAGTAACCGCCTGATTTTCGCATTAGGTAAGTACATATACACACACTTTTGCATATATCCATCCAGCATTTAGAATCTTGTAAGGACAATGATTGCTCGTGGATGATGCTTTGAGTAGATGGATGATTGGATGGTAGGATACGTTCTTCCTAACTTGAAGATTTCGGGGACGAAATCCTTTAAGGAGGGGAGAATGTAACAACCCGTATTTTCAAAAACCTGTAATAACATAAATCGAGGCAGAATTTAATTCTAAAATGGGAATCAAGGGAAACGGGCTATGCCATTGTGTTCGTCTCGGAAAAATACGCGAAATAGAGTCCGAGTTTTCGAAAATCGGAGTCCGTATGACCAAGATATGGCCTCGCGAAGTTTCACGAAAATTCCCAAATTAAAGTATACTTAATTAAGTGAAATGGGTTGTGTAGATATATATATATATATATATATATATATATATATATTGATATATATATATATATATAATTGAAAATTTAATAAAGAAATATGCAAAAATGCTCAAAACAGCGAATTGGGAGAGGGGAATAACCGAACCGGCCGATTTTTGAAGTCGACCCGAGCCCGCTGGGTCGACTAGGGGTTAATCCAGGGTGTTTGGCTGTCAACCCGTGGGCCGATTCGCTCAAGTGCAGATTTTGCATTTGAATGGTTCTCATGGTCCATCTTTAATCTAAAGGCCCTAGATGGTTCCTACACTTGACTTCTTCCCCAAGACATGCTTTGATGGCTTGGATTGAATCTAGGGTTAATCCTATGGCCTAAAACACTTGCCTAATCTATAAATAAGACCCTAACCTACCCTAATTCATTCATAATTAAACCTAGTGACTAAACTATGGCAAAATGCTAGCTCTCATGGCCTCCACTAATTTTATGAAGAGGGTTGCATACTAATCACTCTCTAATCAACTTCTAATCCCTTCTTAGCATCTTAATCTTCTTCATTTGGTGTTCAAAGTTGCTAGTTGTGAGTTTCTATCACTTTGAGGATCTTTTGGTAAACTAATTAGATGAGATGTGATGAGATTTATGGTTTTGTATGTGGGTTAATGAGCTTTGAATCATATGATATGATGTTAGCATTAATCTTATGTTTATGCATGTTGAGTATGTAAGCTTATGCAAGTTTAATATGATGTATGTTATGTTTGCATGATGCTAAATATGCAAGTTGTGGGCTATGTAATCATATGCATGTTATGCAAGTTCATGGTAATATGCTATGCAAGTTACATGTTTGTTAATATGCAAGTTACATGTTTGTTAATATGCAAGTTACATGTATGTAAATATGCAAGTTACATGTTTGTTAATATGCAAGTTACATGTATGTAAATATGCAAGTTACATGTTTGTTAATATGCAAGTTACATGTTTGTTAATATGCAAGTTACATGTATGTAAATATGCAAGTTACATGTTTCTTTATATGCAAGTTACATGTTTGTTAATATGCGAGTTACATGTATGTAAATATGCAAGTTACATGTTTATTAATATGCAAGTTCATGATGACACATTATGCAAGTCTATAAGCTAATATGCAAGTTTGTTATGCAAAATGAATATGTAAGTTATGTGACATATTATATGCAAGTTATGTGACATGTTATGCAAGTTCATATGCAAGTTATGTGTTTGTTAATATGCAAGATGGCACCTTTGAAACATGTTCATTCATATGCAAGTTGACACCTTTTATATGTGTTATATCATGAACGAAATTACGTGGGAACGATGGGGTAATTAAATGCATAAGTTAATAAGATTGTGTGAAATTAATATAATTATGCATAACACAAAATAAATAAACATAGTATGGGAATTTGCCTATTTGGTTAGGTGTACCCATACTATGTGTTGGGAATTTACCTATTGAGTTAGGTCTACCCCATGGGAATTTACCTATTAAGTTAGGTCTACCCATGTTAAGAAAACTTGATTAATTAGGGATAATTAATATAAAATTATGAGGGTGATTAATTAGGTGTAATTAATTGACTAAGACACGAGGTTGGACTCAGTTGTAGCGTAAAACTGCCCGGACCCAACCGGCTTAACCAGTTGCTACAAATGTTAGCCCAATGTGAGAGGTCTTAGGCACAAACTAAATACGTAATTAATGTAAAGACACGAGGTTAGACTCTGTTATGACATAAGGCTGCCCGGACCCAACCGGCTTAACCAGCGGTCATAAAAGACAGTCTAATGTGAGAGGTCTTTACAAAGGTTACGTTCTTAATTAATTAATTAAGAAACACTTAACCATATTAGCATGTAGAGGGACATGAGGGGTTAAGTGGGTGCCTCGGGTGGCATGAGAAAATCTAGTGGTTGCCTTGGGTGGCAATAGAAAATACGATTAGAATACTTAACCAAAATGGAACATGTAATTAAAACATGATTAAAGGGTTAAGTGGGATATACTAGAAAAAGGGACAAGCTTAGGTGGGTAGCTTGTGGAGGCCCATTTCAACCAGTAACCCATACGTATCTTTGTGGGCTCGACCCATGTCGAGGACGGGACACGCATACTGGGCTTGACTGTAAGAGGCAAACGGGTTAGCGGTGGCAACGCAAGTCCAACGGGCTTCATATGCGTGAGTGGGCCCGGGCTGGTAGGTAAGCCGTTGTTGCATCGAGTAGATATAAGCCGTGCACCTTTAGTTTCATCAGGTTGCCACATTGGGGAATGATACATCCCACGGTGGGGCCAGCACGGGTATCTACGTTAGGGAGCCGATCGAATGGGAAGTAGTGTGTACACCTAGTGGATTGTAGGGCCCCGTGGCGCCTACTTGGTCACCTAGGGGTACGCAGGTACTAATTAGTAAATTTTATAAGTCCTTGGGTGGGATCAACCTTTAAGTTAGGAACGACTAGTGTGGTGCAGTTTAGTAATTTACCTTAGGAAGGGTAGATGCGTCTTTATCTTTTATCTTGGTTTAGTTAACTGCTTAGTATAGCCGTTCATCCCTATATGTTACCGTATATCAAGTTATGTCTTCTCTGGTTACTTTAACGATTGTATTGTTAAAGTTATAGGACTCACTCAGACTTATGTCTGACCCCGTTGTTTTTACCTTTTTCCCAACCCTCAGGTCCTACGGTGGATCCTAGCAGTAGTGGAGCTTGATCGGATTGCTGTCCCAGTCTTTAGGAGCTTGGATAGATGTAAAGCTCCAGTTATCCAGTTTTCTTTTCTTTTGTTTTGGCTATTGTGTGAGAGTGGGATTATGTACTTCTTTATTTTGATGGATATTGTACTTGACCTTTATTGTGGTTTTATGATGTAACCAGACATGTTTTACTTCCGCTGTTATGAGAAGATGTTTTAAAATTTCAAGTACTGTTTATATCTGTCTTGTTGTAATTTTTCTGTTCTATATTCACTAAAATACTCCACCGATGCTATGGCATTCCCTTAGTGAGTGACCCTAGCGGGAGTGGGGTGTTACAGGACCAGTCCGTACGTTTAAGGGTGAATAACACAATGGGGTAGATCATCAAGGTGTTATAAGGCACGAGGGGAGCGCACATTCATCCGATTGTTCTAACGGTTCTAAAGGACTGGAAGGGAAAGCACGCGTCTTTCTGAGCTATGTAAGGTGCTCTTAGTAGTCCTATGTGCAGTGACAGTTGTCTTAGGTTGTGCTTGCAGGGGTTGGATATGCGCGTAACTATTAGGTGGGTGGGCCTTCACTACAGAAGTAGTTATGCAGTCAGAATGATGTGACACGGTGACAACAGGGTGATTCGGCAGTTGCCTTAACGGGGAGGCGGAGGGTCAGGACCAATAAGGATAGTAGATCATTAGATACCCGTCATCGACAGCAAGTGGGATGCAAAAAGACTAGAGCTAAACCCAAGATACCATTCACCCTTTACTATCGAGGTAAGGGTTTGAGGGGAGATGCAAAATGGATGTTTAGATTGTTTGTTATTAGGGGTAGTCGCTAAGCTCTTGTAGTCTTTACTAGTTGAGGGAGGGACCGAGGTGGGGCCATAGCCACAGTGAAAACAGACCCTAGGTATATTTGTATATAGAGGCTCTTTAAAGAAAGGCCTTTACAGATATAGAAAATCTCCCGACTGATTTCTGTGTTTCTTGTATTTCCCTACCATGGAACTCGATGCATATTAGAGGACGTGCAATTGAGGCATTCGAGCTATAATTAACAGTGCGTACAAGGGACAGTCTTAATACACGCGTATCTGCTCTAAGTGGTGTATCATAGAGTTGAGGGAATTACTCCGGTACGAGATCTGATTCGATCGAGGGTGGAAATCCGTATGCTTTCATAGTGTAATAATCCGGAAATCTGAGCCAATTTAAAAATTTTATTTTGTCAATTTAGTGAATTTTGAATATTTAAAATGAATTATTTTAAATGATAACGATGAGAAATTTATTTCGAATAGAATTAGAACGTACATATTTATTTGAATTGACTTTAGAATACAAATATTTGTTTTTAATTATAAAAGGAATTGAAAACGGCGCGGCAGTTCGATAATTCGATTTCAAGTTTCAAATGAATGTACAGGATTCAAAATAAACTGGATTTTAGAGAAACCAAAAATATTAGAATCTAATTGAGAATATCTTAACAACGAATCCGAAAAGTTGAAATTTCATAGCGGGTATAAAAAGATATGTCCAGTTGAAATTTCAGAATAGTCGCTACGGAATTTCGGCCCTTAAAAATGAAAATTTTGCAAACGACCTCAGTTTTCGATCAAACCACTTTTGTTGGATCCGGGATGTCAAATTATCGCTAGATTCCAAAATTCGTCATTTTTCAAATCTATATGTGAGCGTGGCGACGAAAAACGCGTTTGACCAGTTTCAGTTAATTTTAATCGACTGAAAAATGGCCATTTTTCAAACGGTCTCAGAATTCGATGAAATTAGATTTGTTAGGACCGTATCGACCATACGAAGCTGGAAAATATTTTTCGGGAATTTTTAAAGTCCGTATGTGGCCCCGGTAATTTGAAATGCGCGTTCAAATTCAATATACAGATCTATATTTTGATTTTGACGAAAACTGATCAAAATGATCGAATCTGCTTATGATACATATCCCATAGTGTTTGGAATGGGGGGGTAATTAGCTATGGACGATAGGCGGTGGGTTTTGTTTCGAGGTCAAAATAAAAAGGTACCTTTTTGAAATTAATTAAAAAAAATATCCTATATCCTTACTCCTCTTCTCTCTCTTCCTTTCATATCGATTTTAAAATAAAAAAAGAGAAAGAAAAGAAAGGAGCCACGCCCCCCCGGTCGATGTTCATCGCTGCGCCACCCAGGGTGGCCGCTGCCATCGAAGTCTCCGCCCCATCCCCCCTCCGATCTTCCTCTCTCCTCCCACCTGCTCTCTCCGCGGCCACCAATTCGACCCCCCTTTTTCTCGAATCGAATCCGCGGGCCACCCAAACCCGTGATCCACCCAAACCCCGTCCCCACCCCAGGCCAGCCAACCCGCCTCCGAACAACCGCCACCTTCGGTGAAGCAACCCACCCCCTTCCTCTCGTTTTACTGTAAGCCCTCTTTTATTTTTATTTATTTTTACTTTTTTTTCCTTTTCGTTTTCCATTCTTGTTTATTCTTGTTTTTATATATGGAAAGTAAGTAAATGAGGGATTTTTATATGAAGTAAAGAAGGAAGTTTAGATTTTTAATGTGTATAACGTTGAGGAAAGATCGGATTTTTGAATTAGGGAAGTTAAGATTTTCATATGCAAGAAGCCGTGATTTTTATTTCTAGAAAAGATGAGATTTTTATTTTTATTTCTACCGAATAAAAGTATGATTTTTATACAGTGGAGATAATTAAAATATGATTTTTATATCATAGGAAGAATAAAAATATGATTTTTATTTATGTAGAGTAATAAAAATAGAATTTTTATCCATATCGAGTGAATATAAAAATGTAATTTTTATATCCATAGCAACAATATAAAAATGTGATTTTTATATATGTAGTGGCTATGGGCAACGAAGGTGACAAAAGGCGAGCACGACGAAGATTTCTACATATGAAGAGTCGTGGTGTTTGGTTTAGCTAGTCTGTGAGAACTCCTCACTTTTATTTCTATTTCTAGTTTGAAATATATACTAGGATGCAGACGGTGTTTAGTAGCACCCGACACCCGTCATCCACAGACCATGGACGGCTTGTATGCTTGTTTGTTTGATTTTGATGTGTAATTAATTGTGTGATGTGAAATAAAATATTTATATAGTTAAAAATATTTTATTGTTGAAAATAGAATTTTTAACGTGTATTTAAAAAGAAATAAATATAAACAAATCGGGCGATTTGTTTATATACACACATTTGATTGATATTGATTGGGACGATAAATTTTACACATCGCCCAACTACACAAATAAAATCTATGTTGGATTGTTTGAAACCCCACACGGGTATTGGGATGATATATGACATACACTTGTCCCAATAATTAGTTGTATGTCGATCGATTGATTGACAGGCTGTTATAAGCATTAAATATTTATATTTGATGCTTATACAGTGTAGAATGCACTTTGGATGATGGTTGGGTGTTTATCGTCATTGTTATATATATGAATTTGATGAAATCCATATAACTGAAGTTATATGGTAATTGACTGTGTCTGATTCCAGTTCAGAATTATCGAATAATTTAAAAATAATATTCTTTGAATATTCAAATGTGAAGCCGTGTTAAGTAGTTACACGCCATTTTAACATGAACGGGAATTTTGTCGATTTTATGATGAATATTGAAAGTAATTTCAAAATCGAATATTTTGAAATGAATTCGAATTGAAATTGAATAGAAATGAATTTGAATTGAAATTGAATAGAATTGAATTCGAATTGAAATGAATAGAAATGAATTCGAATTGAAATTGAATAGAAATGAATTCGATTGAAATTGAATAGAATTGAATTCGAATGGAAATTGAATAGAAATGAATTCGAATTGAAATCGAATAGAAATGAATTCGAGTTGAAATTGAATAAATTTGAAATTCAAATTGAATTGAAAACGAACTGAAATTGAATTAAAAATCGATTTGAATTGAAATCAGTTTGAAATGAATTTAAAAAGAATTTATAATGGAAAGATTCAATTTTGATTTGAATTTGAGATGGAAGTTGAAATCGTTTTGAAAACGAATTTAAAACGATTTATAAAATACGTGTAACACCCCACCTCCGTTAAGGTCACTCACAAAGGGAATGTCTTAACTTTGGTGGAACATTTTAGTAAACAGAATACTACAAGACAGATAAACAGTACTTGAAAAATTATAACTTTATTTCAAACAGATGCTTGGTTACATCCTTTCAAATCACAATATCAGAATTCAAGTACAAAATATCAGTCTTGTACAAAAGCCTTCAGAATGCATAGTTTAAAATCATAATCCTCATAGAAGAAGACAAGACATACTTTAAGCACTGCAAGCGGAAGAAATCTGGATCAAGCTAGAGTATTCCCTTCTACAAAACCGGGGGGAGAAACGGAAGAAAGGAGGCGAAACAACAAGGGTCAGACAAAAGTCTGGCAAGTCTAGTGATTTTCAGTTATGAACAGATAATAATAACATGACATGAAAATAAAACTGGATGAGAGATAACTATAACAGATGTAGCAGATATGACAGAAGAACAGAATGATATAAGCTATTGCTTTACACTTCTCTACCCCAATACTAGTATAACATAATTAGGTGTCACCCTAATGTCTAAACTGAAACAGAAACGGGTACAGAACAATTTAACAGAAACAGGATGTTAATAATGGGCCTTTACTACCTGATCAAAAACAGACAGAAGCAGAAACAGATTAATCCCTACGGAAACAGAATGTAGAATTAGGTGTACACTAGTAATGGGCCTTTACCACCCGAACAGACGGTACCGCGAAGAAACAGACAGGTGTTACCACCCAATAGAAACAGACGGTACCAACAGAAAACAGACAGAACTAAGTGTACCCTAAAACCCTACCCCAAGCGATCGGCTCCCTAATACATAAATATCGTGTGTCGGCCCCGCAGTAGGGTGTATCACTCCCTAAAGTGACAACCAATTGGCACATACCTATTTACAGATGTCACGGCGTCTTACATCCTCAGAGGCAGACCGGGATCCATGCACGCATATGACCCGGTTGGAACGCACCATCAACACCCCTCGCCATTATCAGAATGAACCGCTTATAATTAGTTCAGTAAGCGTGCCCGAATCCAACCTACTGTTGGGTCAAAGTTTTAATACCAGAAAGGGTTACTGACTAATATGGGTCCCAAACAACAGATGACACAAGTAATTCCCCTCCTAACCTTGTGTCCCCAGACTAACAGATTCCAGATTAACTTGTTTACAAGTTCAGACATACAGAATTCAGATCAACCAGTTCACAAACAAGTTTCTAGACTAACGGATCAGATATACAGATTTAACAGACTTACCGATTAACCAGTTATAGATTAACAGACTTACAGATTTGTCTAACTTTGTAATTGGGCCTACAGATTCACGGAACAGATTTATTAAATTCACCAGTCTAGTGGGTTTAATCCTATCCGCCCAACACGTTTTAGACATCATATTTATCTCAGATTTTCATTAATTAAATATTAATGCCCAGACCTCTCACATTACACTGACAGTTTGCGGCTACAGGTTAAGCCGGTTGGTTCCGGGTAGATTTCTGCCGCAAACTGAGTCTAACCTCGGGTTTCAAGCACGTTATGACTAACTTCTCACATTAGAACCTATTGCTTGAGGCCACTGGAATATGTTGGGCGGTTCCGGCCAGAATTACGCCGCAAACTCATTCTAACCTCGAGTTAGCAATGTTTATCTTTGCGGCCAATTAATTAATGATTTACCATTTATAACCACGCCTTGATATACATGTCAATTATTCATAGCTAATTCAGATTATGTCAATAACAAACTGAATATATCAACTTAACAGACATAGCAGATAACAGGTTTAGGCGACTTAACGGATTCAGTAGATTAAGCAACTAGCAGATTTAGCAAATAACAGATTAGGCATCTCAACAGATTTAGGTTGGCATTTTTAACAGAATTAGCAGATGACGGATTTGGCAGATGAACAGATCTAGCAGACTAGGCAGTAGGGCAGAACTAGCAGATTAAGTAGAACTAGCAGATTAGGCAAATATAGCAGAACTAGCAAATTAGGCAAATATAACAGATTTAATCATTCCTTAAAGTTTCACAACATATCTTGCCTAATTATAAATCTTTCCTAAGTTCACATGCATAAATAGTAGTCATGATTCACAATATGTTCATATACCCCATGTTTGCATTAAATTTGCATGTCATAGATTATGGTCATAATTTACATGTCCCAATTTAGTTCAACTTGCCTAGTATAAAAGATTAACATATAAATTATACCAAATATAGCTATTGACAAAAATCTCCTACTTAGGTATTATTCACATTTGATAGATATCCTACTTTAATGTAAATCTTTATACCTAAACCATATTCTCCTTATCTCAAGTCATATGTTAACATACCATGGTTCCTCTTCTTCCAATTCACAGAATATGCATAGATCTAAATCTAGTTTACAACCTATGTCCTTTTTCTTAAACCAGTCACAGATTAACCAACTTCTCAAGTCGTATGTTCAATATTCTTTATGCCACAAACTCATGTCATAGGTTCAATTATATGCCTTAGATTTATGTCCTAAGTTCCATGTTCAACCTATGTTCTTTCCTCAAATCAGTCACATATCAGTCATGCCCATTTCATGCATTATTCATTTTAATTGTCCCAAATATTTTAGCGTATGTTAATATCTTAGGAGATTGGCGCAGGCTCGTAGTAGCCTGGCTATAGAACAGAAAGAAGAAGAGATAAAGAATAAAATAGTTCGGAATAGAACATACACAATCTCAAATTTAGATTTACAATCATGTCACAATTATGATTAAAGTTTATATCGGAAAATAACTGCACTTGCCTTGGTTGGATTCTAAAAGAAAAAGGTGTTGTAGCTGTTCTCTTTTAATCCTAATCAGAATTGGAGGAAGAAGAAGCACGAGTCCTAGCTTAGGTTTCAGCAGAGTAGAGACACCATTGATTTATTTATTTTTAGAGAGGAAGAGAGCAATGGAGGCTAGAGAATTGTATATGAGATTTAGGTTTAGGTTAGGGATGTATATATAGGTGTAGGAAGTTATTTAGGACCATTAGATTAACCCTGAATCATGAGAACCATTCAAATGCAAAATCTGCATTTGAGCGAATCGGCCCATGGGATGATAGCCAAACACCCTGGATTAACCCCTAGTCGACCCAGCGTGATTCGGGTCGACCTCAAAAATGGGCCGATTCGGTTATTCCCGCTTCCAATTCGTTGTTTTGAACCTTTTTTTCATGTTTATTTATTTAATTTTTATATATATCTATATATATTTCTCTCATATGCATATAAACTTCAAGGCTTAATAACTTCTTCTTAATTAACCATTTTTTTATATTCTCAGAAAATACGGGGTGTTACATTCTCCCCTCCTTAAAGGATTTCGTCCCCGAAATCTTCAAGTTAAGAAGAATGTATCCTAACATCCAACATCCATCTACTCAACCATTCAATCACAGGCATCCATTGTCCTTAAAAGGTTTCTAATGCCATATGAACATATGCAAAGTGTGTGTATATGTTTCTTATCTAATGCAAAATCAGGCGGTCTACTGATCCAGTTGACCTCCTTAATGCGAATCATGTTAGAGTCATGAGTCCAAATATGTATGCAAGAAATCCTATTTGATACACATCATTTCTATATGAGTGCATAACCATTCATCCAAATGCAACATCCATGTGCTGAGTCAATCATTTTGCATCCACAAAAATTGAAAATGCTCACACATCCATATGCAGTATGAGAGTGTTTTCGAGCCGATCTAGTGCCTAGTGTGTGTATATGCATCCACGAGCAACCACTTGCATTTACTTGCAACCATCAAACATAACATGTCTCAAACACATGTTTACACCCATTAGTTTCTACCTAAAGTTCGAAGATTCGATCGATAGGATACAGTCGAATGACGGAAGCGAGTACAGATAAAACGAAGACTTGGTTCCCATTAGACATTGGTTGAGAAAATAATTCCCCTAAGTATCAACCCCGAAGACCGAAATCAACATCAGATTGAAACCCAGAGGATTACCCTCTTTAGACTATGTCAGAACTGGAAATCAGAATTATTCAGATATTTACCGACCACTGATACAGATCAGGTTCCCTAATGATTCTTAGGAAGCTAAGCATGATAAAATCATATCCCACAAAACCTCAGAATGTATGCATCATACTTGACGCCAACATAGATATCTCTCAAACCCCAATCTATCACAAACAGATTAATCATAACCCTTATGGGTTTGAGTCTACAGCGGAATCACAAACAATACTAGTATTAAAGTGCAGAGTATCGATTACAGAATCAAAATACCAGAATCAGAAAGAGTTTTAACTCAACAATCAGATAAAGAAATTAAACCTCCTACAGAAAGTTTTCCTAATCCTATCCTATCCACTAGCCTCGAGAGTGTTCGCCTTCCCTCCAGCAGTTGGTCGTGCCCTCTGCCCTTGTCCTCGTTTCTTCGGGCAGTCCCTAGTGAAGTGTCCCATCTCACCACAGTTGAAGCAAGTGCCCTTCTTTGGATCCACTTTCTTATCGTGTGTCCTATCCATGTCTCCCATGTACGTTCTCCATTCATGACCTTCCACCAAAATGAAGCTTCATCCTTCATTAACCAAGCAGCTGGTTGAACCTTCCTCCCATCGTCTATCTCAAAGGTACCAACAAGTCCTCCGCTTCGTTCAGCCAAGCCTCGACAATGTCTCAGTCCCATAAAGCGGTTTTCCGCCCATCGCACGGAAGTCCTTACATATCTTAGAAAAAACATCTATACGCGGAGGAAGAGATTCATAAAAGGAAAGAGGAAGGAACTCGAAACAAAGAATCGAAAGAAAGATATAAGGCTTTTGGGGATTATTTATTTTATTTTTCAAAAATAAGCTTTACTTTTGAAAATACTTCCTTTTTAAATCCTTTTTGAAAATAGTTTTCAAAACTTTTTATCAAATCTAGTAACCTTCAGCTCTGATACCAAGTGTAACACCCCACCTCCGTTAAGGTCACTCACAAAGGGAATGCCTTAACTTTGGTGGAGCATTTTAGTAAACAGAAACAGAATACTACAAGATAGATAAACAGTACTTGAAAAATTATAACTTTATTTCAAACAGAAGCTTGGTTACATCCTTTCAAATCACAATATCAGAATTCAAGTACAAAATATCAGTCTTGTACAAAAGCCTTCAAAATGCATAGTTTAAAATCATAATCCCCACAGAAGAAGACAAGCCATACTTTAAGCACTGCAAGCGGAAGAAATCTGGATCAAGCTAGAATATTCCCTTCTACAAAACCGGGGGGAGAAATGGAAGAAAGGAGGCGAAACAATAGGGGTCAGACAAAAGTCTGGCAAGTCCAGTGATTTTCAGTTATGAACAAATAATAATAACATGACATGAAAATAAAACTAGATGAGAGATAACTGTAACAGATGTAGCAGATATGACAGAAGAACAGAATGATATAAGCTATTGCTTTACACTTCTCTGCACTAATACTAGTATAACAGAATTAGGTGTCACCCTAATGTCTAAACTGAAACAGAAACGAGTACAGAACAATTTAATAGAAACAGGATGCTAATAATGGACCTTTACTACCCGATCAGAAACAGACAGAAGCAGAAACAGATTAATACCTACGGAAACAGAATGTAGAATTAGGTGTACACTAGTAATGGGCCTTTACCACCCGAACAGACGGTACCGCGAAGAAACAGACAGGTGTTACCACCCAATAGAAACAGACGGTACCAACAGAAAACAGACAGAACTAAGTGTACTCTAAAACCCTACCCCAAGCGATTGGCTGCCTAATACGTAAATATCCTGTGTCGGCCCCACAGTAGGGTGTATCACTCCATAAAGTGACAACCAATTGGCACAGACCTATTTACAGATGTCACGGCTTCTTACATCCTCAGAGGCAGACCGGGATCCATGCACGCGCATGACCCGGTTGGAACGCACCATCAACATCCCTCGCCATTATCAGAATGAACCGCTTATAATTAGTTCAGTAAGCGTGCCCGGACCCTACCTACTGTACGGTCAAAGTTTTAATACTAGAAAGGGTTACGGACTAATATGGGTCCCGAACAACAGATGACACAAGTAATTCCCCTCCTAACCTTGTGTCCCCAGACTAACAGATTTCAGATTAACTTGTTTACAAGTTCAGACATACAGAATTCAGATCAACCAGTTCATAGACAAGTTTTCAGACTAGCGGATCAGATATACAGATTTAATAGACTTACCGATTAACCAGTTATAGTTTAACAGACTTACAGATTTGTCTAACTTTGTAATTGGGCCTACAGATTCACGGAACAGATTTATTAAATTCATCAGTCTAGTGGGTTTAATCCTATCTGCCCAACACGTTTTAGACATCATATTTATCTTAGATTTTCATTAATTAAATATTAATGCCCATACCTCTCACATTAGACTGACAGTTTGCGGCTACTAGTTAGGCCGGTTGGTTCCGGGCAGATTTCTACCGCAAACTGAGTCTAACCTTGGGTTTCAAGCACGTTATGACTAACTTCTCACATTAGAACCTATTGTTTGCGGCCACTAGAATATGCCGGGCGGTTCCGGGCAGAATTACGCCGCAAACTCATTCTAACCTCGAGTTAGCCATGTTTATCTTTGCGGCCAATTAATTAATGATTTACCATTTATACCCACGCCTAATATACATGTCAATTATTCATAGCTAATTCAGATTATGTCAATAACAGAATGAATATATCAACTTAATAGACATAGCAGATAACAGGTTTAGGCGTCTTAACGAATTCAGTAGATTAAGCAACTAGCAGATTTAGCAGATAACAGATTAGGCATCTCAACATATTTAGGTTGGCATTTTTAACAGAATTAGCTGATGACGGATTTGGCAGATGAACAGATCTAGCAGACTAGGCAGTAGGGCAGAACTAGCAGATTTAGCAGAACTAGCAGATTAGGCAAATATAGCAGAACTAGCAAATTAGGCAAATATAACAGATTTAATCATTCCTTAAAGTTTCACAACATATCATGCCTAATTATAAATCTTGCCTAAGTTCACATGCATAAATAATAGTCATGATTCACAATATGTTCATATACCTCATGTTTGCATTAAATTTGCATGTCACAGATTATGGTCATAATTTACTTGTCCCAATTTAGTTCAACTTGCCTAGTACAAAAGATTCACATATAAATTATACCAAATATAGCTATTGACAAAAATCTCCTACTTAGGTATTATTCACATTTGATAGATATCCTACTTTAATGTAAATCTTTATACCTAAACCATATTCTCCTTATCTCAAGTCATATGTTAACATACCATGGTTCCTCTTCTTCCAATTCACAGAATATGCATAGATCTAAATCTAGTCTACAAACTATGTCCTTTTTCTTAAACCAGTCACAGATTAACCAACTTCTCAAGTCATATGTTCAATATTCTTTATGCCACAAACTCAAGTCATAGGTTCAATTATATGCCTTAGATTTATGTCCTAAGTTCCAAGTTCAACCTATGTTCTTTCCTCAAATTAGTCACATATCAGTCATGCCCATTTCATGCATTATTAATTTTAATTGTCCCAAATATTTTAGCGTATGTTAATCTCTTAGGAGATTGGCGCAGGCTCGTAGTAGCCCGGCTATAGAACAGAAAGAAGAAGTGATACAGAATAAAATAGATCGGAATAGAACATACACAATCTCAAATTCAGATTTACAATCATGTCACAATTATGATTAAAGTTTATATCGGAAAATAACTGCACTTGCCTTGGTTGGATTCTAAAAGAAAAAGGTGTTGTAGCTGTTCTCTTTTAATCCTAATCAGAATTGGAGGAAGAAGAAGCACAAGTCCTAGCTTAGGTTTCAGCAGAGTAGAGACGCCATTGATTTATTTATTTTTAGAGAGGAAGAGAGAAATGGAGGCTAGAGAATTGTATATGAGATTTAGGTTTAGGTTAGGGATGTATATATAGGTGTAGGAAGTTATTTAGGACCATTAGATTAACCCTGAATCATGAGAACCATTCAAATGCAAAATCTGCATTTGAGCGAATCGGCCTACGGGATGACAGCCAAACACCCTGGATTAACCCCCAGTCGACCCAGCTCGGCTCGGGTCGACCTCAAAAATGGGCCGGTTCGGATATTCCCCCTTCCAATTCGCTGTTTTGAACCTTTTTTGCATGTTCATTTATTTAATTTTTATATATATCTATATATATTTCTCTCATATGCATATAAACTTCAAGGCTTAATTACTTCTTCATAATTAACCATTTTTTTTCTATTCTCAGAAAATACGGGGTGCTACAATACGTTTTCAAAAGAATCGATGAAATATATATTATATATATAATGGCCTGAATAGAACGTGCCGCGCTGTGGCAGTTCGTGAATTTCGACCATTGACTTCGAACGGACATTGCGGGAGATCCGACCGTCGGATTCTCCAAAAACTGGAACCGTTGGGTTCGTATCGAAAAGAGCTTTCTAACGAATATTAGAGATTTGAAATCCAACGATTGGATTTGGAATTATGTCCAAATCAAATTTGGAAAAGGTCATTGTAAGTGCAGTTTGATGGCCGCTTATGGAAATCGACTGTACGGGCCTTGATAAAATTATTAAGAATATCAATAATTTGTGTAAAATCATAAGAAATGATTTTTGAAGAATTGGGATGAAAATTTCCATATTTGAAAAGATAAAAATAGAGTTTTATCGATATGAACTAGTTTTGAACTAGAATAATAGTTCTATTTATTTTTAAAATAAATAAAGTGGATTTGAAATGGTTTTAAAAGTAACCAGGATTTCCAATAATTGAATTGGAATGGATTTGAATCGAAATTGTCTTTAGAATATTTCGATGTTGGATTTCGTGATTATACATATATTGTTATGGAAATTTGAAAGATATATTTATATCATTATTTCCAATACGATATTTGTTGGTCGTAGAATTTGATATGGAATATAAGCTGATATATTTTCTATTCGGAGCCTTGTATTTAATATCAAATGCGATATGGGTTTGTCGTGAAAGGTGTCTTCATTAACATTGTTCTTAAAACCAGTTGAGAAAAAGATTAAAATTTTTTTTTTAGATTTAACGAAGTGTACCAATTAAATAATATTTAATTGGAATTGAATTGATTTTTGGGTTTATCGTGAACGGTGTTTTAAATAACACTTGTTCTTTAACTCGATAATTAATGGAATGTGATTTTGGGTTGTCGTGAACGGTATCTTCAATAATACTGTTCTTAGACCTAACGGAGTTAAGAAAATCAGAAACTAACTGGAGATTAGTTAAGTTGAATGGTTTCTTCGGCATTGGTCCGATGTTGGTTTCGGCCTTTGGGGTTTATACTTAGGGAATTGCTCACTTGCTATTTTACGGTTAAAGGATAATAGAATGGAATGTGAATTTGGGTTTATCGTGAACCGTGTTTTAAATGACATTGATTCTTTAACCCAGTTAAAGATTAAAACTAAATGGAGTTTTAATGAATCTTCAATTAGATTGAAAAGTTTGAGAATGGAGTATCACCAGTTTTGCTCCTGGCGATAGTTCAATCTTAAATTAGATTTGAACGTGAAATGGTAATTGAATTTACTGATAACACCGTGGTGTTAGATATCAAGTATGACCAGTTTTACTTCATGGGATGAATAGGTTGGGAAATAAAATAAATGATCACTTCGGTGTGGTTCGCTAATCCCGACTAGTTTGAATTGATATTCAAAAGAAGATTAAAGCATAAATTTAAAAGAATTTATCTTTGATAAAATTAATGGGAACCTTTCCCTAAGAAAGTGAAACTTAGAAACTCACTGTAGGTCAGCTAAGAGGAATGGTTTCCTAGGTTTTGATCTAATGTTGGTTTCGGCCATCGAGGTTAATGTTTGGGGAATTATTCTCTTGCTAATTTACGGTTAGTGACTGATGAATTGGAATGAGGCGTATGTTGTGTTTGTGTAACACTTGTTTATTATATACACGAGTTATTCCGAAAGACTGGGTTTATCCCATTCTGAATAATTGATTCGACGATGTGTCGAAGATGAAGACGGTGGTTGAAGACCGGAGGTCTTCACGTCGTTTGGGTGATTACTGATGATCTTGATTGGGATGTACACCCTAGAGGAGGGATTCAGTTGGTGGTCATCCAAACATACTTGGTGATCGATGGATATGCAAGGAATAAGGTTCCTCTGGTTTTGTTCAGACCCAGAACGGACTTGTAAATGGATGTGTGTCTGATATCGGATTTCATTCTGTGTTATCGATATCGGTTGCATAGCGTGAATTTCCTATGTGTCATGTTATGATGCAAATGATCCAGGCTTCTGTTGAAAAGTAGAGTCTTGTGGTTGATGATCAAAGCACAGCCTGTGTGGCATAACTTTGTGTAGCGTTGATTCGCGAGCCTCACACCCCGGTTGTGAACCAAAAACGGGAGAAGGACCTCAGGGAGGACATGCATTTCTTTCTAGCTAGAAGTTGCGTCAGTAGTTTTACACACCCTGACGAGTTTGACTTATGTTGTTGTTGCTGTTGCGAGGCGCCTCGGATACATCAGTGACTATGTGAAGCCGATGGAGTCATTCGTTGGCTCATTTACACCCTAAAGGGTGGGGAAACACAGTGTACAAGCATTTTAATCCACATCGGTGGACCGACCTTGATGATCCAAAGGATTGACTGAGTACTTGCCTGAGGCTCGGGCTAGACAGTCTTAAATCGGTAGAGGACGATCCCTGGCCTCGGTTCATAGATGGAAATCCAATTTCCAAATACGTGACTTTTTGGTTTTGATTGTAGAGCCTAGTATGTTAATATAGTGGGATGGGGCGCTTATGCCGTCTATGATTGATACTTATGATTTGAAGTTGTTTTATACACTATGCACTTATAATAGTATCAAATGATTTGTTTTAAACATATCAAGTATCCTTGGCTATTATAAGGTAAAAACCGTATCCTCTGGCATGCGTTGCGTTGTGTGATGGGACCTGGGTCATATAATAGCTTCATTGTTCTTTATTTAGCATTGCATTGTTGTTTTATGCACTTGTATTCTTGGGAGGAAACACGTTCCGTGTTATACGGCGTGGTCCCTTGATTTACCTGATTTTTGAAATAAAGATTAATAACTGTTTTAGTTCTCACACCAGTCCGGTGACTGACCTGGAGTTTATTGTTTTAAACTAAACTCTGGGTGCCCTTATTTTGACACAGGCAGCTAGTATTTTTGGTTTTGCATATTTATATTCAAAGGATCTTGATTTACCGCTGGAACGATACTCGGAAAGCTCTGTATCCGTGTATTACTTCTAGTTGTGTTTTGTATTATTTTCCGCTACGATGTATTTAAATGTAACTTAAATATCTGATATTTCTGTCTAATATTTATCCATACTCTGTATATTCTTGTATTCTGATGGAATTGTTGTAATATATAATGAAATGTTCTTCTGTCTGCGTTCTTTTGTGCGTTGTTCTCAAAGTATCCGGGCTTTCCTTACCGGGGAAGTTACGGGTCTTCATAGTTGGTATCAGAGCTCTGGTTTACAGAGCTAGAGGACAAGACACATTAGAACCATATGAAAGAATTCATCAGATATTGGATTAGTAATATCCAATGAGAATGACTCGTTAGAGATGGGATTATTAGTATCTTAGAACGAAGGTGAAGAGTATATTTTAGTAGTATCTTAGAACGAAGGTGAAGATTATATTTTTAAAATGAAAACAAATTTTGTTTTGAAATTTTAGTCATTTTATACGTATTTGAATAATTATTAGTATTTATTTGGACAGTCCAGTATATAAAGATTTTGCATATACGTCTGACCCGCATGTATTTGAATTCGAGTGATGAAAGTGGGATTTCTATATATTTCCAATTGACTTGTGTTAGAACCAAAATTAGATAGGGCTTAATGTTGAGATTTGGCATCAAAAATCTGATTTTTGGACTATATATCAAAGTTATGTAATTGGAAAGATAATCAACTAATTGATTGCTGATTGTGTTGTTTGATTATTTGTTGGTTAATTAAAATTTGAACCATTTAGCCAAATTGAACAAATAGTGAATTGTATTGAAAATTAGTCACATTTGCATGCATATACATGTACTTACATTGAACAGGTCATAGCAAGGAGGCTAGAGAAGAGGAATAAAATTGTTTGCCCGACAAATAGGTACATGTTTATTGTATTTCTTTGGGTTTGGATGATTTTATGAGCCGATTGGCTTTTTCTTTTTCTTTTGGATTGTAGAAGGCCATGGGAGGCTATATGAAATATCCCGAAGTCCCCGGTGCAGGTGAGATTATGGCGAAATTTTTCGGAAATTTAGGGTGTTAGCCAAATTTTTGAAAAATTTGAAAAGTTCTTAGAAACTGAAAGGTTGAAGAACTTAAGCCGTAAAGAAAATAATGAAAGTTGAGTTGATTTGTAAAACAACTTTCAGCTTTGTTCCTTTTCGGGGACGAAAATTTTTAAGTGAGGGAGATTGTAATAACCGGAAATCTGAGCCAATTTAAAAATTTTATTTTGGCGATTTTAGGGAATATTGAATATTTAAAATAAATTATTTTTAATAATAACGACAAGAAATTTATTTTGAATAGAATTAGAACGTACATATTTATTTTAATCGACGTTAGAATATAAATATTTATTTTTAATTATAAAAGGAATTGAAAATGGCGCGGTAGTTCGATAATTCGATTTCAAGTTTCAAATGAATGTACAAGATACAAAATAAACCGGATTTTAGAGAAACCAAATATATTAGAATCTAATTGAGAATATCTTGCCAACGAATCCGAAAAATTAAAATTTCATAGCGGGGAAAAAAAGATATGTCCAATTGAAATTTCAGAATAGTCCCTATGGAATTTCGGCCCTTAAAAATGGAAATTTTGCAAACAACCTCGGTTTTCGATGAAACCACTTTTGTTGGATCCGGGATGTCAAATTTTCGCTAGATTCCAAAATTCGTAATTTTTCAAATCAATATGTGAGCGTGGCGAAGGAAAACGCGTTTGAACAGTTTTAGTTGATTTTAATCGACTGGAAAATGGCCATTTTTCAAACGGTCTCAGAATTCGATGAAATTAGTTTTGTTAGGACCGTATCGTCAATACGAAGCTAGAAAATATTTTTCGGGAATTTTTAGAGTCCGTATGTGGCCCTGGTAAATTGAAATGCGCGTTCAAATTCAATATACAGATTTATATTTTGATTTTGACAAAAACTGATCGAAATGATCGAATCAGCTTACGATACATATCCCATAGTGTTCGGAATGGGGGTAATAAGCTAGGGACGACAGGCGGTGGGTTTCGTTGTCAAAATTAAAAGGTACCTTTTTGAAATTAATTAAATAAAATAAAATATATACATTTTCCTATATCCTCACCGCTCTTCTCTCTCTGCCTTTCATATCGATTTTAAAATAAAAAAAGAGAAAGAAAAGAACGGAGCCCTCCCCCCATCGATGTTCATCGCTGCGCCGTCCAGGGTGGCCGCCGCCACCAAAGTCTCCGCCCCCCCCCCTCCGGTCTTCCTCTCTCCTCCCACCTGCTCTCTCCGCAGCAACCAATTCGACCCCCCTTTTTCTCGAATCGAACCCGCGGGCCACCCAAACCCGTTGTAACACCCCGGATCTTTTTGAATAATCGATTTAAATAAATTGAAGAATAATAAATCTTAGATATGAGAATTATAGGGATTTGGTGGCGCCATTGTGTTCGTCTCGGAATTCTAGTGGAGATAGAGTCTGAGTTTGCGGGAAACAAGTAACGGATGAAAGAGTTATGGATGAACGAAGTTTGGTGGCAAAGTAAAGAAAAAGGAAAAAAAATATAAATGCACTGGCGCACTTGGGAAGTGCGCCAGTACATATTTACACTGGCGCACCTACCAAGTGCGGCCAGGCCGAGGCTGGAGCCTGCACAGCTTTCTGGTTCAGGTTGACCTGTGTTGTTGAGTCCATTCTGACTCCTTGCTGAGTCATTAGGGCTGACTCATCACCCTATCATAATTGAATGGTTTTGATTAACCCTAAGAAAATCCGAAGGCTTAAATTAATTTATAACTCTATAAAAAGACCGCTATACACTAACCCTAAATCAGAAAAAAAAAAAAACAAAGGCCATGGCCGTCATGCTGTTATTTTGAGCCCTAGAGCAGCCTTCACCAAATTAAAGATAAAGAACAGCAACCAAATCAGAACTACCCAACCCTAACAGCGATTCTTCATCAAAGGAGCGCTAATTCGACTGCTTTTGAGTGGTGCGTATGATGATCTTAACAAGATTATTAGCAAACTAATTAGATTAAGATGTGATATGGATCATAAGAAAATGATGTGAATTGTCATATATGTTGTTGTGGACCTTATGCTATCATGTATGTTGTAAATCCTATGTTGTGTGATGATGAAATCCTATATGTTGTAAATCATGCTATGATGATATTACATATGTTGCAAGTTTCTATGCTAAGTTGCGATGTAACAAAGTCATGATGTTATTTTTATGTCATAATTAGCTTATGCTTAATCAAATCATGATGTTGGTTATATACATGTTTGGGGCTATGATGATTCACATGATAAATCACATGTACCTATGCAAGTTTAGATTGATTAGTATGTATAATCTCACATATCCTATGACATCTATTTAGATCTAGAATTATGACATCTATTTAGATCTAGAATGATGCTATGACATGTGTGAGTTCTATGTGTTAGATGCTAGTTCACACCATCATTATGTTTCATAAACCACATATGCAAGTTTATACATGAATTTGGATTATGATCATATTATGTAAGTTGTGACATTTAACCAAACAAGTTGACACCTTTAGATCCATGACATGTGTAGTTTTATGCAAGTTTCACCCCTATTATGATTAGATCTATTTTATTTGTCCATATGTTGTGATAATTTATCTTTGTGCTGTGTGTTAGACTATTCGAGTCTAACGTATATTTTGCATTGAATAAGCGATCATATGACGTGGGGTAGGGGTAATATTAAGGATTTAATATTAAGAAATTGGGGTGGAATTGATATGATTTTGCATACGGTAAGTGGATGGCCATAATTGAGTCAATTATGGACATCATTAAAATTGGAATTAATTAATGATTTGAATAGGGATATATTTAAAACTAGGGTAAAAGATTATAAGTGTTAATCAATGCTTAGGACACGAGGTCGGACTCGTTTATGACGTAAAACTGCCCGGACCCGCCCGACAAATCCAGTAGTCACAAATGTCAGCCCAATGTGAGGGGTCCTAGGCCCAAACTAAAGCATAGCAGTTGTAAAGACACGAGGTTAGACTCTTTTATGATGTAAGACTGCCCGGACCCGCCCGACAAATCCAGCTGCCATAAATGCCAGTCTAATGTGAGAGGTCATTATAGGGTTATAGCCTTAATGAATTAAGAAATACTTAACCAGATAAACATGTAAGGTGGGACATGGTGGTTAAGTAGGTGCCTTGGGTGGCATGAGGAATCTAGTGGGTGCCTTTAGTGGCATTTGAAATACGATTAGTAAGACTTAACCAAACACACATGTAAGCGAACATGATTAAAAAGAGGGTTAAGTGGGATATACTAGTGGGGACAAGCTTAGGTGGATAGCTTGTGGGGGCCCATTTCAACCAGTAATCCAAACGTATCTTTGTGGGCTCGACCCAAGTCGAGGTCGGGACACGCATACTGGGCTTGACTATAAGAGGCCAAACGGGTTAGCGGTGGCAACGCAAGTCCAACGGGTTTCATATGCGTGTGTGGACTCGGGCTGGTAGGTAAGACGTTGTTGCATCGTGTAGGTATAAGCCGTGCATTCTCAAGTTGTATCGGGTTGCCACTTTAGGGGAGTGATACACCCCACTGTGGGGCCAGCGCGGGTATCTATGAGTAGGGAACCGATGGAAAGTGGGTAGTGGGGTACACCTAGCGGAGATAGGAGCAGGCGGCACCTATGTAGTCAGCTAGGGGTACACGAAGCTATTTATATAATTTCTATGTGAAGCAAGTGGGATCAACCTTTAGGATGACTGGTGTGGTGCAGTGTAGTAATTATTTGTTAGTAATTAGGTTTGCCTTTAACATTGTCTTAATCTGCTCTTCCATACCAAATAGTTCATAGACATTTCCTTGTTTTCCAGCTTATGCCTTAGTCTAGTTATTTTGATAATAGTATTGTTAGAATTATCATACTCGCCAGACTTTATGTCTGACCCCCTCCATTTCTATCTTTTTCCCCCACCAGTTCCTCAGGGTGGGCCCAGCTCTAGCAGAGTTTGATTGGATTGCTTTATCTCTCTTTTGGAAAGCTTGGATCGTTGAAGTAAAGTCCAGCTTGTTATCTTCTTAAATGGCTATTTATGTAATGGGGTTATGTACTTTTTTTTATCAAGATGGATATTGTACTTGACTCTGATTTATGGTTTTATGATGTAATAAACATGTTTAATTTCCGCTACAATGAAATTAAGTTTTAGATTTTCAAGTACTACTTATTATCTGTCTTGTTGTAATTTTTCTGTTCTATATTCGCTTAAAACCTCCATGGAAGTTAATGCATTCCCTTTGTGAGTGACATTAATGGACGTGGGGTGTTACGCGTGGTATCAAAGCTTAAGGTTACCAGAACAGATAATTTTTTTAGAATAACTATTTTTCTAAACTATTTTTGGAAGAAGTGTTTTCAAAAACATGTCTTGATGAGTAATTTAAAGAGGAAAGTTTTTATGAAAAACATAATCCCCAATAGCCATATATCTTTATCTTTCAAATTCTCTATTTTGAATCTTTCCTTTTTCGTTTCAGCGTGGCTGAAGATCTTAACCTTCCGGATGGTGTAACGATACCAGGATGGTATAGGAGGTTATTAGAAGCTAGGGCCACTGCAGGTCTAGCCAATGTTCCTCCACCACCAGTTGCACCCGCTCCTCCTCCTCCTCCCCCTCCTCGAGCTGATACTTTTGCAAAGACATGCAAGGAATTTAAGGCTATGGGTGGAAAACCTTTTCAAGGGTCAGAAACGTTTGTGGAGGCTAGAGATTGGCTTAAGGAGGTGGAAGAATTCCTAGAAATCTTTGAAGTAGAAGAAGGGAGGAAAGTCAAATTAGCAGCTTGGTTAATGAAGGGAGAGGCCTTGTTTTGGTGGGAGGTCACTAATGGGGAGCGACCTGTTGATTCTTGGGCGGATTTCAGACGTAGGTTTGAGGCAAAGTTTCTCTCAAGGGCAGAAGAGAATCTATATATGGAAAGGTTCTTTGACATTGAATCAAGGAAGCTCATCAGTGACAGAATATGTCAACAAATTTAATGAGTTAGCAAGGTTTGGCTTGGACTTAGTGAACACGCCGAAGAAGAAGGCTCTGAGGTTCGTTAATGGCTTGAATGTGCCATTGCAGGGGTTGGCTATGACCCACATCCCCATGGGGGCCAACTTTGAGAAGCTAGTAGACATGGCACTCATGCACGAGGAGAAAGGCGCTAATGCTAATAAGGCACCCGAGAAGAAAAGGGATCAGAAGAAACCACAACAGCAAAACAAGAAGGGTGGTAAAGACAATAATGGCAAAGGAAAGAAAAGATGCTTTAACTGTGGGACACCAGGCCATCTCAGCAAGGATTGCAGAAAGAAAAAGAAGACTGGCTGTTTTCACTGTGGTGAAGCGGGACATCTAGTGAAGGACTGCCCAAAGAAGGGGCAGAGGGAAGGGTCTACCTCCGGAGGACAGGTGCAGGCTCTTATGGCACCAGGGCAGGCAAGGGGACAAGTTCAGGCTCTCGCGGTCCCACCGCTACAAGAACGAGGTAGAACCATTTCTATTGAAAGCTTAGTTTTTCTGTTTGATCATCCTGTCTGTACCTTATTCGATTCGGGCGCATCGCATTCGTTTATCTCTACATCATTAGTTGAATCACTGCACTTAAACACCATTTTAGTAGAGGATCCCTTAGTTGTTTCGAATCCAATTTGGGACTCAGCTTATTTGTCCATGATGCGTTTGGATTTGAAAATTTCTACACTTAGCGTTGAGTTTAGATGTGATGCTTATGTTTTGTCCTTCACGGGCTATGGGCTAATTTTAGGAATGGATTGGTTATCCAGAAATGGGGCCATTCTTGATTGTGAAAGGAGAGCAGTTAGGCTCATGACTCGCCTTGGTAACGCTCTCGAAATCTTTTGTAATCCCATAAATTCCGTTATGCTAAGTTATTTAGAATCGCTTGACGCGTCTGTAGAGAATCTACGATCAGTTAGAGTGGTCTAAGAATATTCGGATGTGTTTGAGGAGGTGAAGGGCTTGCCTCCGAAGCGGGAGATAGATTTTCGAATATATCTTGTGGATAATGCAAAACCAGTATCTTTGCCAGTACGCCACATGGCTCCTCGTGAAAGGAGGGAACTCAATAAGCAAGTGAAGGAGTTGCTTGAGAAGGGGTTCATAAGACGTAGTATATCGGAGTGGGGTGCTCCAGTAGTATTTGCCACGAAGGCGGATGGGTCCCTTAGACTTTGTGTGGACTATAGAGAACTTAATAAGCTTACTAAGAAGAACAGACACCCACTGCTGAGGATTGATGATCTCTTCGATTAGTTAGTTGGCGCCTCAGTGTTTTCGCAGTTGGACTTAGCCACTGGTTTCAATTAGTTGAGAGTGGATGAGGATAGCATAGACAAAACTGCCTTTAGGACTCCGGACGGTTTCTATGAATGGCTAGTGATGCCCTTCGGTTTGACAAACGCCCCTGCATACTTTGTTGATTTGATGAGTATGGTGTTTAGGGAGTACCTTAATAAATTCGTGGTTGTAGTGACCCACATTTTTTAGCTGTTGAATAATTTATTTATTTAATTATTAAATATCGATTTATCGATATCGAGAACGTGAATTAAATAATATTGAATATTTAATTAATAATTATAATATAATAAAATATATTATAATGTCGAAATAATCAAAAATATTGGAAATCACAATATTCTGTGAACGGGGTCATCCCTAAGATGTAATTCAGCTTAGAGTTGAATTATACTGACGAATATATTCAATCGACGTCAGTTTGAAACGTAGAATTATAATATAATTAAATTCGAGCGCGTAACGACGCGGCAGTTTGCTATTTGGCGATTTGAACTTCAACTGAATGTACAGGATTCATTTTAAGCCGGATTTCTGTGAAACAAGAAACGTGTAGAGCTGGTGGAGTATATCTTTCTAGTGGAAGAGAAAGATTGGGATTTCGTCGTGTAGATTTTGAGATTTGTCCAAATCAAATTTCAGAAAAGTCGCTGTAAAATTCCTTTATAATTTGCGATGCTTTATATGCATTATAAAAGAGAATTTCAATTTAAAATTGAATATCGATTCAACCAGGACTTGGAATATCAAGCATATAATTTTTCTGAAGCTGTATGGTATTCCACTGTGAATATATACGATAATATAAATTTATTTATATTTAATTTAATTTATTTAAATATATTTATATATTTAAATAGATTATTCAGAGCGTTAAAAATAGCCACTTTTGCAAACGGAGTCGGAATTCGACGAAACTAATTTTGTTGGATCCACAATGTCAAATAGCTGTTAGATTTCCAGTTTCGTAATTTTTAGAGTCACTGTGTGGCCGTACGGATTTTTTAGAGTGAGAAACAATCAGTATTTTGACAGTTAAAAATACGCTGTGTGAGCAAACGGAGTCGGAATTCGACGAAACCAGTTTCGTTGGGACTGTAATGTCGAACTCTAGCCACATGTCCAGTTTCGTGATTTTTAGGTAACATGTGTGATCACACGAATTTTTAGAAGTTAAAAGTGAATATATAAATGAGCATATACCGGGAATATTCCCCTTTTAAAATAACTAGATATTTTTCTAACAGTATAAATACCCCCACAAACATTCCTAAACCTAATTTAAAGTCCACGCCTCCTCTTATTCAAGCCGTCAGTGTTTATCACAAAAAAAAACCCAAAAATGCAAGAAAAAATATCAAAGGAAATTCCAAATGAAATCTATAAATCCTCTAAGATATATATTTGCGATCAGCATCTCCTGCTCTTCGAGTCTGTGTGCAATTCAATTGGTTCGAACTTGTTTCCTTTCGATCGAAATACGGTCAGCGAGCTGTATGAATACTAGGGTTCAAAGTATTGGTGAATACAGGCGTTTAATCGCGAATTCGAGTTGAGTTTTGGAATGAGGAGATCGAGGGGCTCTTGCGTTGAATTTTTGGTGGTATTTTGTGCAAAAAGAGGTCGCAGCCTGTAAGGGTATGGCGGAAACAGCTGGGCGACGCACTATCAAAGGGAGGTGCGGTTTTGTCTTCGTTGATACGAGGTTGAAGAGGGGTGAACGAGAAGAAGTATGGTATTTTTATTTCGATTTTAAATGAAGTGTTGATGGAGCTTTGGCCTTGGAAACATTGGCGAAAGGAGGAGTGGAAAATCTGGAGGTCACGGCATAGGATTTGGGAAAAAGGGGATTCGGGGTTGGGCTTTAAGGATGATAATGGGCCGGTAATTTATAAGTAAGGTCCATGGTATATTAATAATTCATGTTTTAATTTATTTAAATTGTTCAAACTTTAAAATCGAATATCTTGGTTATACAAGATCAGATTGACGAACCGTAAGTTGCGTTGGGATCATATGGACAGGAGCAACACAATGAGACTGACCGGGAGTAAATCCGAGCTCGTTACAATTTATAGAGAACTAAATTGTTCGACTGAATCAATGAACGCAAACCGATATTTATCGGTTAACGCGCCAAAGTGAGTAAATCTCACCAACTCTGAACAGTTTATAATTCCATGTTGTATCTTTAGAATTGTTAGAAATTGTCTGATTTACTGTGTGTTGATTGTTTGATTGAACTGGCAGTCAGTTAGTTAAATTTCTATATTGATTCTGTTTAAACAGAATGTATCATATGGAACTGAAAGTGATGTTACCTATATTGTCTAACATCTGTGATGCAGGGAAACAGGTTGGAGGAATCTGACTGGATTCCTCAACAATTATTTTATTGTTTTTCATATATGGTTATATGATGTGGTATAAAATCTGTCGGAGATTATATGTGCTTGGACGATATTGAACATCGTGATTTGATATGATTGAATACCATAACATACCGGAATGTAGATAAGGGAATTTTCAAAGTGATATTGAAAATAGCATATTTATAAAATGGGATATTTATAAATAAGAGATATTTATAAAGTGGAATATTTATAAATAAGAAATGTTTATAAATTGGAATATTTATAAATAGGAGATATTTGAAAAGGAAATAAATTCAAAACATTTCTTTTTGAATGGAAAGGCCTGTGTGGCGAGTTTGGGGATTTTCCCGATGCTCTCGATACAAAGGAGGTTATGGCGAAATTTCCCGGGAATTTAAGGAGTTAGAATATTTCAAGAATAAATTTGAAAAGGAAATATTTGTAAACCATTTACAAATAGAATTGGAAAGGGAACATTATAAAAAGGAAATCATTTTTAAAGGGTAGAACCATTATTTAAAAGTAAATCTTTTCAAATGAATAAAACGTTGTTAAAAAGGAAATATTTATAAAGTGAATAAAGTTAATCGAATATAGATATTCGAAAGGAGAAATCGAATATGGTATTCAAAGTTAGTTAATCGAATATAGACATTCGAAAGGAGTTAATCGAATATGGTATTCGAAGTTAGTTAATCGAATATAGACATTCAAAAGGAGTTAATCGAATATGGTATTCAAAGTTAGTTAATCGAATATAGACATTCGAAAGGAGTTAATCGAATATGGTATTCAAAGTTAGTTAATCGAATATGGTATTCGAAAGTTAGTTAATCGAATATGTTATTCGAAAGGGGTTAGTCAAGTCGAGTTAGTCAAATAGAATTAACCAGTTAGAGTTAATCAGTTAGAGTCAACCAGTTGGAGTTAATTAGTTAGAGTTAATCGATTAGATTTAAAACGAACTAGAGTTAATCAAATATAGTTATTTGAGACAGAGTTAGTCAACAATAGTATTCAGGATAAGTTGCCATCTCGTACGACTGCTAGCGTAATTCGTAGGGCTGTAAATGGCATACGGCGGTCGGATGTTTCCTAAGGGAGTCAGGCGTAACCATTGTGATCACTGCGATCTAGAGTCAAGCGAATGGAGTTTAATCGAATATTAGTTATTCGATAGGAGTTAATCGAGCTGATCGAGTTGAGAAATAAGTTAAGTTAAATAAGTTGAGTTGATCGGGTGGTTCGACCAAGTTAGTCGAGCCTAGTTAATCGAATCGAATTGGTTGAACCAAGTAAGTCGAGTTAAGTTAGTCAAGTTATTCGAGCCTAGTTAATCGAATCGAATTGGTCGAACCAAGTAAGTCGAGTTAGCCGAGTCAAGTTAAGTTAGTCGAGTTAAGTTCGTCGAGTTAAATAAATCGATGTTAGTTTCATCGAAAGGAGTTATCGATGTTAGTTTCATCGAAAGGAGTTATCGATGTTAGTTTCATCGAAAGGAGTTATCGATTATAGTTTAATCAAAGTGAGATTTTCAAATATGAGATATTTGAAAAGGAAGAGTTATCGAATATTAGTTATTCGAAGAGAGATTATCGAATATCGTTTATTCGAGAAGAAGTTAATCGAATATAGGTTATTCAAAGAAGAGTTAATCAAATAGAGATTTCTCGAAGAGAGTTAATCGGCGAATTCGTTTATATCGAATTCGGGAAAGTACTTATACTTTCCAGTGTTTAAATAGAGATGTATTTATTTATAAATAAATAAGGGTTAGGTTAATTATTCACTAATAAGAATAGAAGTTATAATTAAAGTTAGATAATTCGAAATTAGGGATTATAACATTATCATTATAACCAATGTTTAAAATATAGAAGTGGATTAGTAAAATTGAAACCATGAAAGGCGTAAAAAAGTTGTTAAAGATTAAAAGATAAACTTTGACCATTTCGAAGTTATAACGTTGTTCAGTTAAGGTCTGAGAGGTAATTATACCCCAACTTGAGTGACTTCCTTCTTAACTAAGAAATGGTAAGGTTTGATCGTAAAGGAGTTTTGAAAATGTTTTCCAAACGAGAATCAGAAATGTTTTCTGATAAAAGAAAATAAGAAATATTGAATATAGGGAAATAGGAGATAAGTAAATAAATGAACTGAAGAGATTTATGATAAATGATGTTTGTTCGATATAATTTCCATCTGGAAAAAATATTATTGTTTGCACACTTGTTTTTCTTCGATAGTTAACTCACAGACTATCGAAGTTTCTGACCATTTTAACGTTGTTAATATGGAGAGAATGGTTGGATTATTATCCAAAGAACCACTCTGTATTGGCATAAGCGTTGCGAAACATTTATGCCAAAGTTAATTGAAGACAGAGTAAAATGCAAGGGCTGTTGTATAAGTCTTAGATAACAGTGACTAAGATGGATATACTGAATAGTGCCTTCGGTTTGTCCAGTCCCAGGACAACTTGTATGGACGAAGGTCTAACAGAGTATATCTGATAGATCGCGTAAGTTGATCGTTTCAAACGTATTTACGTTGGTGGCGGAGGAATTCGTTTCACTTAGCTTATACCCGTGGTATTTTTGAGGAAATCAATTTGTTATTTAAAAGGTATGACGATATGACATTCCAATTGAATGAAGATATGATATGTGAAAAGATAAGCGTAGCTTCTAACCTCACATCCGGTAAATGACAGAAATCGGGCAGGCAACATGGCTAAGTCGGTCGCACCGAAGTAGGGTGTATTATCACCAATCTAGAGAATATTCATTTGCTTCTTTAATCTATCAATGTTGTCCCATATATATATATATACGGGAACGGTTGCTGATCCCAACCGTTGGTGATGTACATTCGATACACTCAAGCGAAATGAGCGGTTGGTCATGTGTGGCTGAGTTGCAAGATGTTCTTGTTGAACTCCAGTGTATCGTTCCTAGAGTACACTGATCGGAAGGTGGTTCCATACCTTGTCATAGTTGGAAATCCAATCATCCAATAAGCGCCTACGGTTTATGATTTTACATTATATATGTAGAGCGTGAGATGCAAGCGTTTCTGCTAGATTGATATCTATTTATATTTAGACATTATTATAATATCAGAATGATATTACTTTACAAAGTTGTTTGGATTCTCATAAGGGAAAAACCCGTTCCGTTATGCGGCGTGGTCTTGTGAGATATCCTTTATTATATCAAGTATTAAATTGTTTTACTCATACCAGTCCCAAGACTGACCCGGAGTTTATTTTGTTGTTTTCCCTAAACTCTTGGGTGCCTAAATTTGTACGGGCAGTCAAGTAGTCGGGATTTTACAGATACACTTGGAGAGCTTGGAGCAGGAGGCTTCAGAATTCTATAGCTATTATTATTTCCGCTGTTGTTGTAAGTGTTGTACTCTGATAAGTGTTATTGTATACATATACTGATGTTATTTCAAAGATATGTTATGTTATATTTTATTCGTTCCGCTGTGAGATTCGTGTTTACTCTGATGATGATGTTCTTCTTCTTCTTCTATTCTATAAGTTCTATCTTATCTATCCTCACCCTCTGTCTTCTTTCTATTAGTTTCTTAAATTTCCAGTGCGATTTGGGTTGGACTTGTGTTATTTAGTCAGCTCAAATTCCCCCGGATTTTCGAGTTACTACAGTTGGTATCAGAGCGAGGTTAAGTGAATTACCTTGGCTCTGTGGCGTGACTCGGTAGAGATAGGGTTAGTAATACCCTAGATTGAGTTTGAGTGTATATATATACGAGTGCGTATTTGTATTTGATATAAAAATGGTTTTAGATTGTGGAGATTCATTGGCTGAGTTGTTTATGAGTTCTGGTCGATCAGTTTGATCCATTGTATCGGTAGGAGTAAATAAATACTTGAATACGATGGACCGACACAGTATGGATATGTAATATATTATCATATATTAGATATATTGGTTGTAATTATAGTCGAATGAGATTATAAAGTGAAATGATTTTAAATAACTAATCAGAATTCATATAAGTAAAGTATATGAAATAAGATGAAATAAATCTGGAATTTTAAATCAGATTTTGGAATTAAAATAAGGAAATTTTAAGTTCTTGGGAGATGTTGAAAATGTTTTTCAAACTGAAAGTGATATAGTATTGAACTCACTTTGATAGCTGGAAAATAGATTCTGATGATGAATCGCGACATCATCAGTGTTCATTTTCGAGTTTCTAAGTGACGGATTACTACCAAAGGTTTTGTTTTTGAAATGTTTTTAGAAAACAAG
Source organism: Allium sativum (assembly GCA_030737875.1). Classification (NCBI taxonomy): domain Eukaryota; kingdom Viridiplantae; phylum Streptophyta; class Magnoliopsida; order Asparagales; family Amaryllidaceae; genus Allium; species Allium sativum. The sequence goes on from CM060926.1 coordinate 333,347,103, forward strand.
AGTTTAGAAATTCAAAGGTTTTTAATTGGTATTATGATTTCAAATTGATTTGAAATAAACCCAGAAATTAAAATTCTGGAATATAAATTTAACCTATGAAGTTAAAGAGATTGAGATGGTAAAAATTGAGAAAAATAAATTGAAATTAACTTGAACTGAGTTAAATAAAATTGAATGGGTTAGAGATAATCTAGAATGGAACCAAATTGATAAGTCAATAATTTGGAAATTGATATTGGGGTTCGAATGAATTTCGATTTGGATTTGAGGATATGAACTGATTGGAATTTGATTGAGATAACACTGGTATATGCTGAGTTGATAGCATATGGAAGTGATAGAGTTGATGTGCCCGACAAAAAGGTACCAGTTTATATTATATATGAGTTTGGAATTTATGAGCCAATTTGGCAAGCCGCTTGGCTGTTTGATTTTCTTTTGGGTTGGAGAAGGCGCAGAGAGGCGAGCTGGAGTTTGAGATATTGACCAGTACAAAGGAGGTGCTGGCGAATTTTTTTGAAAAGTTAAGGCGTTAGAAAATTTTAAAAATTTTTGAAAATTTAGTTAGTCAGAATAAATTAATATTTTAGTCGATATTAATTGGTTCAGTTGAAACCGGAGATAAGAGGTAAACAAATAAATTTTTCCCCAGTAGATAGGGTGGTCCCCTAGCTTAGAAATTTCGAGGACGAAATTTTATTAAGGGGGGAAGATTGTAGTGACCCGCATTTTTTAGCTGTTGAATAATTTATTTATTAAATTATTAAATATCGATTTATCGATATCGAGAACGTGAATTAAATAATATTGAATATTTAATTAATAATTATAATATAATAAAATATATTATAATGTCGAAATAATCAAAAATATTGGAAATCACAATATTCTGTGAACGGGGTCATCCCTAAGATGTAATTTAGCTTAGAGTTGAATTATACTGACGAATATATTCAATCGACGTCAGTTTGAAACGTAGAATTATAATATAATTAAATTCGAGCGCGTAACGACGCGGCAGTTTGCTATTTGGCGATTTGAACTTCAACTGAATGTACAGGATTCGTTTTAAGCCGGATTTCTATGAAACAAGAAACGTGTGATGCTGGTGGAGTATATCTTTCTAGTGGAAGAGAAAGATCGGGATTTCGTCGTGTAGATTTTGAGATTTGTCCAAATCAAATTTCAGAAAAGTCGCTGTAAAATTCCTTTATAATTTGCGATGCTTTATATACATTATAAAAGAGAATTTCAATATAAAATTGAATATCGATTCAACCAGGACTTGGAATATCAAGCATATAATTTTTCTGAAGCTGTATGGTATTCCACTGTGAATATATACGATAATATAAATTTATTTATATTTAATTTAATTTATTTAAGTATATTTATATATTTAAATAGATTATTCAGAGCGTTAAAAATAGCCACTTTTGCAAACGGAGTCGGAATTCGACGAAACTAAATTTGTTGGATCCACAATGTCAAATAGCTGTTAGATTTCTAGTTTCGTAATTTTTAGAGTCACTTTCTGGCCGTACGGATTTTTTAGAGTGAGAAACAATCAGTATTTTGACAGTTAAAAATACGCTGTGTGAGCAAACGGAGTCGGAATTCGACGAAACCAGTTTCGTTGGGACCGTAATGTCGAACTCTAGCCACATGTCCCGTTTCGTGATTTTTAGGTAACATGTGTGATCACACGAATTTTTAGAAGTTAAAAATGAATATATAAATGAGCATATACTGGGAATATTCCCCTTTTAAAATATCTAGATATTTTTCTAACAGTATAAATACCCCCACAAACATTCCTAAACCTAATTTAAAGTCCACGCCTCCTCTTATTCAAGCCGTCAGTGTTTATCACAAAAAAAAAACCCAAAAATGCAAGAACAAAAATCAAAGGAAAATCCAAATGAAATCTATAAATCCTCTAAGATATATATTTGCGATCAGCATCTCCTGCTCTTCGATTCTGTGTGCATTTCAATTGGTTCGAACTTGTTTCCTTTCGATCGAAATACGGTCAGCGAGCTGTATGAATACTAGGGTTCAAAGTATTGGTGAATACAGGCGTTTAATCGCGAATTCGAGTTGAGTTTTGGAATGAGGAGATCGAGGGGCTCTTACGTTGAATTTTTGGTGGTATTTTGTGCAAAAAGAGGTCGCAGCCTGTAAGGGTACGGCGGAAATAGCTGGGTGACGCACTATCAAAGGGAGGTGCAGTTTGTCTTCGTTGATACGAGGTTGAAGAGGGGTGAACGAGAAGAAGTATGATATTTTTATTTCGATTTTAAATGAAGTGTTGATGGAGCTTTGGCCTTGGAAACATTGGCGAAAGGAGGAGTGGAAAATCTGGAGGTCACGGCATAGGATTTGGGAAGAAGGGGATTCGGGGTTGGGCTTTAAGGATGATAATGGGCCAGAAATTTATAAGTAAGGTCCATGGTATATTAATAATTCATGTTTTAATTTATTTAAATTGTTCAAACTTTAAAATCGAATATCTTGGTTATACAAGATCAGATTGACGAACCGTAAGTTGCGTTGGGATCATATGGACGGGAGCAACACAATGAGACTGACCGGGAGTAAATCCGAGCTCGTTACAATTTATGGCGAAATAAATTGTTCGACTGAATCAATGAACGCAAACCGATATTTATCGGATAACGCGCCAAAGTGAGTAAATCTCACCAACTCTGAACAGTTTATAATTCCATGTTGTATCTTTAGAATTGTTAGAAATTATTTGATTTACTGTGTGTTGATTGTTTGATTGAACTGCCAGTTAGTTAGTTAAATTTCTATATTGATTCTGTTTAAACAGAATGTATCATATGGAACTGAAAGTGATGTTATCTATATTGTCTAACATCTGTGATGCAGGGAAACAGGTTGGAGGAATCCAACTAGATTCCTCACCAATTATTTTATTGTTTTTCATATATGGTTATATGATGTGGTATAAAATCTGTGGGCGATTATATGTGCTTGGACGATATTGAACATCGTGATTTGATATGATTGAATACCATAACATACCGGAATGTAGATAAGGGAATTTTCAAAGTGATATTGAAAATAGCATATTTATAAAATGGGATATTTATAAATAAGAGATATTTATAAAGTGGAATATTTATAAATAAGAAATGTTTATAAATTGGAATATTTATAAATAGGAGATATTTGAAAAGGAAATAAATTCAAAACATTTCTTTTTGAATGGAAAGGCCTGTGTGGCGAGTTTGGGGATATTCCCGATGCTCCCGATACAAAAGAGGTTATGGCGAATTTTCCCGGGAATTTAAGGAGTTAGAATATTTCAAGAATAAATTTGAAAAGGAAATATTTGTAAACCATTTACAAATAGAATTGGAAAGGGAACATTATAAAAAGGAAATCATTTTTAAAGGGTAGAACCGTTATTTAAAAGTAAATCTTTTCTAATGAATAAAACGTTGTTAAAAAGGAAATCTTTATAAAGTGAATAAAGTTAATCGAATATAGATATTCGAAAGGAGAAATCGAATATGGTAATCAAAGTTAGTTAATCTAATATAGACATTCGAATGGAGTTAATCGAATACGGTATTCGAAGTTAGTTAATCGAATATAGACATTCGAAACGAGTTAATCGAATATGGTATTCAAAGTTAGTTAATCGAATATAGACATTCGAAAGGAGTTGATCGAATATGGTATTCGAAGTTAGTTAATCGAATATGGTATTCGAAAGTTAGTTAATCGAACATGTTATTCGAAAGGGGTTAGTCAAGTCGAGTTAGTCAAATAGAATTAACCAGTTAGAGTTAATCAGTTAGAGTCAACCAGTTGGAGTTAATTAGTTAGAGTTAATCGATTAGAGTTAAAACGAACTAGAGTTAATCAAATATAGTTATTTGAGACAGAGTTAGTCAAACATAGTATTCAGGATAAGTTGCCATCTCGTACGACTGCTAGCGTAATTCGCAGGGCTGTAAATGGCCTACGGCGGTCGGATGTTTCCTGAGGGAGTCAGGCGTAACCTTTGTGATCACTGCGATCTAGAGTCAAGCGAATGGAGTTTAATCGAATATTAGTTATTCGATAGGAGTTAATCGAGCTGATCGAGTTGAGAAATAAGTTAAGTTAAATAAGTTGAGTTGATCGGGTGGTTCGACCAAGTTAGTCGAGCCTAGTTAATCGAATCGAATTGGTCGAACCAAGTAAGTCGAGTTAAGTTAGTCAAGTTAGTCGAGCCTAGTTAATCGAATCGAATTGGTCGAACCAAGTAAGTCGAGTTAGTCGAGTCAAGTTAAGTTAGTCGAATTAAGTTCGTCGAGTTAAATAAATCGATGTTAGTTTCATCGAAAGGAGTTATCGATGTTAGTTTCATCGAAAGGAGTTATCAATTATAGTTTAATCGAAGTGAGATTTTCAAATATGAGATATTTGAAAAGGAAGAGTTATCGAATATTAGTTATTCGAAGAGAGATTATCGAATATCATTTATTCGAGAAGAAGTTAATCGAATATAGGTTATTCGAAGAAGAGTTAATCAAATAGAGATTTCTCAAAGAGAGTTAATCGGCGAATTCGTTTATATCGAATTCGGGAAAGTACTTATACTTTCCAGTGTTTAAATAGAGATGTATTTATTTATAAATAAATAAGGGTTAGGTTAATTATTCACTAATAAGAATAGAAGTTATAATTAAAGTTAGATAATTCGAAATTAGGGATTATAACATTATCGTTATAACCAATGTTTAAAATATAGAAGTGGATTAGTAAAATTGAAACCGAGAAAGGCGTAAAAAATTTGTTAAAGATTAAAAGATAAACTTTGACCATTTCGAAGTTATAATGTTGTTCAGTTAAGGTCGGAGAGGTAATTATACCCCAACTTGAGTGACTTCCTTCTTAACTAAGAAATGGTAAGGTTTGATCGTAAAGGAGTTTTGAAAATGTTTTCCAAACGAGAATCAGAAATGTTTTCTGATAAAAGAAAATAAGAAATATTGAATATAGGGAAATAGGAGATAAGTAAATAAATGAACTGAAGAGATTTATGATAAATGATGTTTGTTCGATATAATTTCCATCTGGAAATAATATTGTTGTTTGCACACTTGTTTTTCTTCGATAGTTAACTCACAGACTATCGAAGTTTCTGACCATTTTAACGTTGTTAATATGGAGAGACCGGTTGGATTATTATCCAAAGAACCTCTCTGTATTGGCATAAGCGTTGCGAATCATTTATGCCAAAGTTAATTGAAGACAGAGTAAAATGCAAGGGCTGTTGTATAAGTCTTAGATAACAGTGACTAAGATGGATATACTAAATAGTGCCTTCGGTTTGTCCAGTCCCAGGACAACTTGTATGGACGAAGGTCTGACAGAGTATATCTGATAGATCGCTTAAGTTTATCATTTCAAACGTATTTACGTTGGTGGCGGAGGAATTCGTTTCTCTTAGCTTATACCCGTGGTATTTTTGAGGAAATCAATTTGTGATTTAAAAGGTATGACGATGTGACATTCCAAGTGAATGAAGATATGATATGTGAAAAGATAAGCGTAGCTTCTAGCCTCACATCCGGTAAATGACAGAAATCAGGCAAGCAGCATGGCTAAGTCGGTCGCACCGAAGTAGGGTGTATTATCACCTATCTAGAGAATATTCATTTTCTTCTTTAATCTATCAATGCTGTCCCATATATATATATATACGGGAACGGTTGCTGATCCCAACCGTTGGTGATGTACATTCGATACACTCAAGCGAAATGAGTGGTCGGTCATGTGTGGCTGAGTTGCAAGATGTTCTTGTTGAACTCCTGTGTATCGTTCCTAGAGTACACTGATCGGAAGGTGGTTCCATACCTTGTCATAGTTGGAAATCCAATCATCCAATAAGCGCCTACGGTTTATGATTTTACATTATATATGTAGAGCGTGAGATGCAAGCGTTTCTGCTAGATTGATATCTATTTGTATTTAGACATTATTATAATATCAGAATGATATTACTTTACAAAGTTTTTTTGGATTCTCATAAGGGAAAAACCCGTTCCGTTATGCGGTGTGGTCTTGTGAGATATCCTTTATTAAATCAAGTATTAAATTGTTTTACTCATACCAGTCCCAAGACTGACCCGGAGTTTATTTTGTTGTTTTCCCTAAACTCTTGGGTGCCTAAATTTGTACGGGCAGTCAAGTAGTCGGGATTTTACAGATACACTTGGAGAGCTTGGAGCAGGAGGCTTCAGGATTCTATAGCTATTATTATTTTCGCTGTTGTTGTAAGTGTTGTACTCTGATAAGTGTTATTGTATACATATACTGATGTTATTTCAAAGATATGTTATGTTATATTTTATAAGTTCCGCTGTGAGATTCATGTTTACTCTAATTATGATGTTCTTCTTCTTCTTCTTCTATTCTATAAGTTCTATCTTATCTATCCTCACCCTCTGTCTTCTTTCTATTAGTTTCTTGAATTTCCAGTGCGATTTGGGTTGGACTTGTGTTATTTAGTCAGCTCAAATTCCCCCGGATTTTCGGGTTACTACAGTGGTGGTCTTTGTAGACGACATCTTGATCTTTTCTAAGAATGAAGAACCGCATGCCCTACATCTTAGGGAAGTGTTGGAGACTCTACGAGCGCATAACCTTAAAGCTAAATTTACTAAGTTTCACTTATGGAGAGAGGAAGTGCGATTCTTAGGGCACGTGGTTTCCAAAGAAGGGATAGCTGTGGATCCCACGAAGGTGGTGGCCATCCAAGATTGGAAGGTCCCTAAAAATGCTACCGAAGTAAGGAGTTTCTTGGGGTTGGCTGACTACTATAGGAAGTTTATCGAAGACTTCGCAAAAATATCTGCTCCATTGACACGCTTGACGAAGAAGAACCTAATCTTCGCGTGGGACATAGATTGTGATGATCTGTTCCAACGTTTAAAGAGACCTTTGACCTCAGCTCTAGTCTTAGTGCTGCCAGACGGGATTAAGCCATTTACTGTTTATACTGATGCTTGTGGTACAGGTCTAGGCGCAGTCTTAATGCAAGAGGGAAGGGTAATAGCCTATGGTGGAAGGCAGTTAAGGGTGCATGAGAAAAATTACCCTACACATGACCTAGAGTTAGCCGCTATTGTTTTCGCGCTTAAGTCTTGGAGCCATTATCTTCTTGAGGAAAAATTCGAATCGTTAACTGACCACAAATCGCTAAAATACTTATTCTCTCAGAAGGACTTGAACTTAAGGCAGCAAAGGTGGATGGAGTTTTTAGCGTCCTACGATTTCGAAATAACATATACCTCTGGCAAGGTAACGTGGTGGCAGATGCCTTAAGTAGGAAAAGGCTGTCCTTGAGTCCGTTGTTTGTTGAGCGGCGAAGCTTAAAATTCATTTCGATGTTTGATTTTAGACCTTCCATTGACTTTGTAACCGGTTTGCTAGCATCCTTAGAGGTTAGACCTACGCTTTTAGGACGGATTGGCAAGGCACAGCGAGACGACCCACAGTTGGTTGAGTTAGTAGAAAAGCTCAAAAGAGGGGAGTCATCAAGCCATCTCCGTAGGTATACCCTAGATGATAAGGGTTGGTTACGTAGGGATGGTAGACTTTGTGTACCACGAGACGAGGACTTGAGGAAGACTATTCTTGATGATGCACATCGTTCGAAGATGACCATTCATCCCGGCGGGGATAAGATGTAAAAAGACATGAAGCGAGTTTTCTTTTGGCCGGTATGAAGAGGGATGTGGCCGAGTACGTCGCTAGATGCTTGGTGTTCCAGCAAGTAAAAGCAGAGCAAAAGAAACCCGGTGGGTTGCTTCACCCATTGGAGGTTCCACTACGGAAGTGGGAAAGTATCTCGATGGACTTTGTCGATGGATTACCAAGATCAAGGAAGGGTAATACGGGGATTTGGGTTATAGTAGACAGACTTACTAAGAGCACCCATTTTATTCCCGTGAGGAGTAAGAGGACTGCTCCATGGTTAGCTTCTGTATACGTTCATGAGATAGTTCGTTTGCATGGTGTTCCTTCTAACATAGTAAGTGACCGTGATCCTATCTTCACTAGCGAATTTTGGAAGAGCTTGCAAGAGGCGGTAGGGACACAGTTATGTTTGAGCACCGCGTATCATCCTCAGACGGACGGCCAGACTGAGAGGGTGAATCGCATTCTAGAGGATCTTTTGAGGCTGTGTATCCTAGACTTTGGAGGTACATGGGAAGAGCATCTTCCATTGGTGGAGTTCGCATATAATAATAGCTTTCAATCTAGCATTGGCATGGCACCTTTCGAAGCTCTTTATGGACGACCTTGTCGTTCACCTACATGTTGGTGGGACTCTACGGATAAGATCTTACTTGGGCCCGATATGATTAGAGAGACTTCAGAAAAGATCGACTTGATTCGAAGGAGGATGAAGACAGCGCAAGATAGACAGAAATCTTATGCTAACAAGAGGAGGTCAGATCTTGAGTTTGAGGTTGGGGACATGGTCTTTGTCAAAGTGTCTCCATTACGAAACGTCGTTCGCTTTGGGTCCGTTGGGAAGTTAGCACCAATGTTCGTATGGCCTTTTCCTATTAAGGAAAGGATTGGGCAGATGGCGTATAGAGTGGAGTTGCCTGAGAGACTTAGTGGTGTACACGACGTATTCCATGTATCACATTTGAGGAAGTGCTTGCACGAGACCGTGGAAGTGGTAGAGCCAACCTTGCTTAGAGAGGTGGAGATAGAGCGTGATGTGACGATTCGACAAGCTCCTACGCGCATTCTTGGGTCAGAGATTAAGTATTTGAGGAATCGAGAGGTCAGACTAGTCAAAGTGCAATGGGGAGATGATGAGAGCAACGCTACTTGGGAGACAAAAGCGAAGATGTGTTCGTTGTACCCTTTTCTTTTTGAGGGTATGTCTTTTAATTTCTCCTTTTTCGCTTAGCTTGTACTTATCTTATCTTTAGTATGTCCTCTCGCTAGTATCCTTGACCTTTGGTTAGGATAATCCTATGGTTGAAACATGTGTTTGAGACATGTTATGTATGATGGATGCAAAGTGGATGCAAGTGTTTGCTAGTGGTTGCTCGTGGATGCATATACACACACTATTAGGCACTAGATCGGCTCAGTCACTTCATATTGCATATTGCATATATATGGATGTATTTAGTAAAATGGATGTATGAGGATTTTTTTTATGGATGCTGCATTCAGATGATGATTGTGCACGCATATAGAGATAATATGTAGCATTAAGAAACTTTTGCATGATTTGCATTAAGGAGGTCAACTGAATCAGTGGACCGCCTGATTTTGCATTAGATAGGAACATATACACACACTTCTTGCATATGTTCATACAACATTAGAAATTTTATAAGGACAATGGATGCCGTGTTTGATGGTTTAGTAGATGGTTGTTTGGATGGTAGGATATACATTCTCCTTAACTTTGAGATTTCGGCGGCGAAATCCTTTAAGGAGAGGAGAATGTAACACCCCGGATTTTTTTGAATAATCGATTTAACTAAATTAAAGAATAATAAATCTCAGACATGAGAATTATGGGGATTGGGTTGTGCCATTGTGTTCGTCTCGGAATTCTAGTGGAGATAGTGTCCGAGTTTGCGGGAAACAAGAACCGGATGAAAGAGTTATGGACGAACGAAGTTTGGTGGCAAAGTAAAGAAGGAAAAAAATATAAAAGCACTGGCGCACTTGGGAAGTGCGCCAGTACATATTTACACTGGCGCACCTGCCAAGTGCGCCCAGGCCGAGGCTGAAGCCTGCACAGCTTTCTGGTTCAGGCTGACCCGTGTTGTTGAGTCCATTCTGACTCCTTGCTGAGTCATTAGGGCTAACTCATCACCCAATCATAATTTAATGGTTTTGATTAACCCTAAGAACATCCGACGGCTTAAATTAATTTATAACTCTATAAAAAGACCCCTATACACTAACCCTAAATCGGAAAAAAAAACAAAGACCATGGCCGTCATGCTGTTATTTTGAGCCCTAGAGCAGCCGACACCAAATTAAAGATAAAGAACAGTAACCAAATTAGAACTACCCAACCCTAACAGCGATTCTTCATCAAAGGAGCGCTAATTCGACTGCTTTTGAGTGGTGAGTATGATGATCTTAACAAGATTATTATCAAACTAATTAGATTAAGATGTGATATGGATCATAAGAAAATGATGTGAATTGTCATATATGTTGTTGTGAACCTTATGCTATCATGTATATTGTAAATCCTATGTTATGTGATGATGATATCCTATATGTTGTAAATCATGCTATGATGATATTATATATGTTGCAAGTTTCTATGCTAAGTTGCGATGTTACAAAGTCATGATGTTATTATTTATGTTATAGTTAGCTTATGCTTAATCAAATCATGATGTTGGTTATATATATGTTTGGGGCTATGATGATTCACATTATAAATCACATGTACCTATGCAAGTTTAAATTGATTAGTATGTATAATCTCACATAACCTATGACATCTATTTAGATCTAGAATTATGACATCTATTTAGATCTAGAATTATGCTATGACATGTGTGAGTTCTATGTGTTAGATGCTAGTTCACACCATCATTATGTTGCATAAACCACATATGCAAGTTTATACATGAATTTGGATTATTATCATATTATTTAAGTTGTGACATTTAACCAAACAAGTTGACACCTTTAGATCCATGACATGTGTAGTTTTATCCAAGTTTCACCCCTATTATGATTAGATCTATTTATTTGTCTATATGTTGTGATAATTTATCTTTGTGCTATGAGTTAGACTATTCGAGTCTAACATATATTTTGCATTGAATAAGCGAACATATGACGTGGGGTAGGGGTAATATTAAGGATTTAATATTAAGAAATTGGGGTGCAATTGATATGATTTTGCATACCGTAAGTGGATGGCCATAATTGAGTCAATTATGGACATCATTAAAATTGGAATTAATTAATGATTTGAATAGGCATATATTTAAAACTGGGGTAAAAGATTATAAGTGTTAATCAATGCTTAGGACACGAGGTTGGACTTGTTTGTGACGTAAAACTGCCCGGACCCGCCCGGTAAATCCAGTAGTCACAAATGTCAGCCCAATGTGAGAGGTCCTAGGCCCAAACAAAAGCATAACAGTTGTAAAGACACGAAGTTAGACTCTTTTATGGTGTAAGACTGCCCGGACCCGCCCGACAAATCCAGCTGCAATAAATGCCAATCTAATGTGAGAGGTCTTTATAGGGTTATGGCCTTATTGAATTAAGAAATACTTAACCAGATAAACATGTAAGGTGGGACATGGGGGTTAAGTAGGTGCCTTGGGTGGCATGAGGAATATAGTGGGTGCCTTTAGTGGCATTTGAAATACGATTAGTAAGACTTAACCAAACACACATGTAAATGAACATGACTAAGAAGAGGGTTAAGTGGGATATACTAGTGGGGACAAGCTTAGGTGGATAGCTTGTGGGGGCCCATTTCAACCAGTAACCCAAAAGTATCTTTGTGGGCTCGACCCAAGTCGAGGATGGGACACGCATACTGGGTTTGACTATAAGAGGCCAAACAGGTTAGCGGTGGCAACGCAAGTCCAACGGGTTTCATATGCGTGTGTGGACCCGGGCTGGTAGGTAAGACGTTGTTGCATCGTGTAGGTATAAGCCGTGCATTCTCAAGTTGTATTGGGTTGCCACTTTAGGGGAGTGATACACCCCACTATGGGGCCAGCACGGGTATCTACGAGTAGGGAGCCGATTGAAAGTTGGTAGTGGGGTACACCTAGCGGAGATAGGAGAAGGCGACACCTATGTAGTCAGCTAGGGGTACACGAAGCTATTTATATAATTTCTAAGTGAAGCAAGTGGGAACAACCTTTAGGGTGACTGGTGTGGTGCAGTGTAGTAATTATTCGTTAGTAATTAGGTGTGCCTTTAATGTTATCTTTATCTTCTCTTCCATACCCAATAGTTCATATACATTTCCTTGTTTTCCAGCTTATGCCTTAGTCTAGTTATTTTGATAATAGTATTGTTAGAATTATCATACTCGCCAGACTTTATGTCTGACCCCCTCTATTTCTATCTTTTTCCCCCACCAGTTCCTCAGGGTGGGCCCAGCTCTAGCGGAGTTTGATTGGATTGCTTTATCTCTCTTTTGGAAAGCTTGGACCGTTGAAGTAAAGTCCAGCTTGTTATCTTCTTTAATGGCTATTTATGTAATGGGGTTATGTATTTTGTTTTATCAAGATGGATATTGTACTTGACTCTGATTTATGGTTTTATTATGTAACAAACATGTTTAATTTCCGCTGCAATGAAATAAAGTTTTAGATTTCCAAGTACTACTTATTATCTGTCTTGTTGTAATTTTTCTGTTCTATATTAACTTAAAACCTCCATGGAAGTTAATGCATTCCCTTTGTGAGTGACATTAATGGACGTGGGGTGTTACACCCGCAAGCCACCCAAACCCCGTCGCCACCCCAGGCCAGCCAACGCGCCTCCGAACAACCGCCACCTCCGGAGAAGCAACCAACCCCCTTCCTCTCTTTTTACTGTAAGCCCTCTTTTATTTCTATTTATTTTTAATTTTTTTTGCTTTTTCTTTTCCTTTGTTGTTTATTCTTTTTTTTTATATATGGAAAGTATGTAAATGAGGGATTTTTATATGAAGTAAAGAAGGAAGTTTAGATTTTTAATGTGTATAACGTTGAGGAAAGATCGGATTTTTGAATTAGGGAAGTTAAGATTTTTATATGCAAAAAGCCGTGATTTTTATTTCTAGAAAAGATGAGATTTTTATTTATATTTCTAGCGAATAAAAATATGATTTTTGTATAGTGGAGATAATAAAAATATGATTTTTATATCATAGGAAGAATAAAAATATGATTTTTATTTATGTAGAGTGATAAAAATAAATTTTTTATCCATATAGAGTGAATATAAAAATGTAATTTTTTTATTCATAGCAACAATATAAAAATGTGATTTTAATATATGTAGTGGCTACGGGTAACGAAGGTGACAAAAGGCGAGCATGACGAAGATTTCTACATATGAAGAGTCATGGTGTTTGGTTTAGCTAGTATGTGAGAACTCCTCACTTTTATTTCTATTTCTAGTTTGAAATATATATTAGGATGCAGACGGTGTTTAGTAGCACCCGACACCCGTCGTCCACAGACCATGGACGGCTTGTATGCTTGTTTGTTTGATTTTGATGTGTAGTTGATTGTGTGATCTGAAATAAAATATTTATATAGTTAAAAATATTTTATAGTTGAAAATAGAATTTTTAACGTGTATTTAAAATGAAATAAATATAAACAAATCGGACGATTTGTATATATACACACATTTGATTGATATTGATTGGGACGATAAATTTTACACATTGCCCAACTGCACAAATAAAATCTGTGTTGGATTGTTTGAAACCCCGCACAGGTATTGGGATGATATATGACATACACTAGTCCCAATAATTAGCTGAATGTCCATCAATTGATTGACAGGCTGTTATAAGCATTAAATATTTATATTTGATGCTTATACAGTGTAGAACGCACTTTGGATGATGGTTGGATGTTTATCGCCATTGTTGTATATATGAATTTGATGAAATCCATATAATTGAAGTTATATGGTAATTGACTGTGCCTGATTCCAGTTCAGAATTATCGAATAATTTAAAAATAATATTCTTTGAATATTGAAATGTGAAGCAGTGTTAAGTAGTTACACGCCATTTTAACATGAACGGGAATTTTGTCGATTTTATAATGAAAATTGAAAGTAATTTCAAAATCGAATATTTTGAACTGAATTCAAATTTAAATTGAATAGAAATGAATTCGAATTGAAATTAAATAGAAATGAATTCGAAATGAAATTGAATAGAAATGAATTCGAATTGAAATTGAATAGAAATAAATACGAATTGAAATCGAATAGAAATGAATTCGAATTGAAATTGAATAGAAACGAATTAGAACTGAAATTGAATAGAATTGAATTCAAATGGAAATTGAATAGAAATGAATTCGAATTGAATGGAATAAATTTGAAATTCAAATTGAATTGAAAACGAACTGAAATTGAATTAAAAATAAATTTGAATTGAAATCAATTTGAAATGAATTCAAAACGAATTTATATTGGAAAGATTCAATTTTGATTTGAATTTGAGATGGAAGTTGAAATCGTTTTGAAAACGAATTTAAAACGATTTATAAAATGCGTTTTAAAAGGAGATCGATGAAATATATATAATGGCCTGAATAGAACGCGCCGCGCTGCAGTAGTTCGTGAATTTCAACCATTGACTTCGAATGGACATTGCGGGAGATCCGACCGTCGGATTCTCCAAAAACCAGAACTGTTGGATTCGTATCGAAAAGAGCTTTCTAAAGAATATTTAAGATTTGAAATATAACGGTTGGATTTGGAATTATGTCCAAATAAAATTTGGAAAAGGTCGTTGTAAGTGCAGTTCGATGGCTGTTGATGGAAATCGACTATACGGACCTTGATAAAATTATTAAAAATATCAATATTTTGTGTCAAATCATAAGAAATGTTTTGTGAAGAATTGGGATGAAATTTTCCATATTTGAAAAGATAACAATTGATTTTTATCGAAATGAACTAGTTTTGAACTAGAATAATAATTATATTTATTTTTAAAATAAATAAAGTGGATTTGAAATGGTTTTAAAAGTAACCAGGATTTCCAATAATTGAATTGGAATGGATTTGAATCGAAATTGTCTTTGGAATATTTCGATGTTGGATTTCGTGATTATACAGATATTGTTATGGAAATTTGAAAGATATATTTATATCGTTATTTCCAATATGATATTTGTTGGTCGTAGAATTTGATATGGAATATAAGCCGATATATTTTCTATTCAGAGCCTTGTATTTAATATCAAATGTGATATGGGTTTGTCGTGAATGGTGTCTTCATTAACACTGTTCTTAAACCCAGTTGAGAAAAAGATTAAATCTTTGTGTGTAGATTAAATGAAGTGTACCAATTAAATAATATTTAATTGAATTGAATTGAATTGATTTTTGGGTTTATCATGAGCAGTGTTTTAAATAACACTTGTTCTTTAACCCAATAATTAGCGGAATGTGATTTTCGGTTGTTGTATACAATATCTTCAATAATACTGTTCTTAGACCCAACGGAGTTAAGAAAATCAAACACAAATTGGGGATTAGTTAAGTCGAATGGTTTC
Organism: Allium sativum; assembly: GCA_030737875.1. Classification (NCBI taxonomy): domain Eukaryota; kingdom Viridiplantae; phylum Streptophyta; class Magnoliopsida; order Asparagales; family Amaryllidaceae; genus Allium; species Allium sativum. Next base: position 333,362,399 of record CM060926.1, read on the forward strand.
TTGGGTATTGGTCTGATGTTGGTTTCGGCCTTCGGGGTTAATACTTAGGGAATTGCTCACTTGCTATTTTACGGTTAAAGGCTGATATTATGGAATGTGAATTTGGCTTTATCGTGAACCGTGTTTTAAATGACATTGATTCTTTAACCCAGTTAAAGATTAAAACTAAGTGGAGTTTTAATGAATCTTTAAATAGATTGAAAAGATCGAGAATGGAGTATCACCAGTTTTGCTCTAGGCGATAGTTAAATCTTTAATTATATTTGAACGTGAAATGGTAATTGAATTTACCGATAACACCATGGTGTTAGATATGAAGTATGACTAGTTTTACTTCATGGAATGAATAGGTTGGGATTGGGAAATAAAATAAATGATCACTTCGGTGTGGTTCGCTAATCCCGACTAGTTTGAATTGATATTCAAAAGAAGATTAAAGCATAAATTTAAAAGAATTTATCTTTGATAAAATTAATGGGAACCTTTCCCTAAGAAAGTGAAACTTAGAAACTCACTGTAGGTCAGCTAAGAGGAATGGTTTCCTAGGTTTTGATCTGATGTTGGTTTCGTCCTTCGGGGTTAATGTTTGGGGAATTATTCTCTTGCTAATTTACAGTTAGTGACTGATGAATTGGAATGAGGCGTATGTTGTGTTTGTGTAACACTTGTTTATTATATACACGAGTTATTCCGAAAGACTGGGTTTATCCCATTCTGAATAATTGATTCGACGATGTGTCGAAGATGAAGACGGTGGTTGAAGACCGGAGGTCTTCACGTCGTTTGGGTGATTACTAATGATCTTGATTGGGATGTACACCCAAGAGTAGGGAATCAGTTGGTGATTGTCCAGACGTACTTGGAGATCGATGGATATACGAGGAATAAGGTTCCTCCGGTTTCGTTCAGACCTAGAACGGACTTGTAAATGGATGTGTGTTTGACATCGGATTTCATTCTGTGTGATTGATATCTGTTGCATAGCGTGAGTTTCCTGTGTGGCATGCTAAGATGCAAATGATCCAGGCTTCTGTTGAAAACATAGTCTTGTGGTTGATGATCAAAGCACAGCCTGTGTGGCATAGCTTTATGTAGCGTTGATTCGCGAGCCTCACACCCCGGTTGTGAACCAAAAACGGGAGAAGGACCTCAGGGAGGACATGCGTTTCTTTCTAGCTAGAAGTGGCGTCAGTGATTTTACACGCCCTGACGAGTTTGACTTATGTGGTTGTTGCTGTTGCTAGGCGCCTCAGATGTATCGGTGACTATATGAAGCCGATGGAGTCATTTGTTGGCTCATTTACACCCCAAAGGGTGGGGAAAAGCAGTGTTCAGGCATTTTAATCCACATCGGTGGACCGACCCTGACGATCCAAAGGCTTGACTGAGTACTTGCCTGAGGCTCGGGCTAGACAGTCTCGAATCGGTAGAGGACGATCCCAGGCCTCGGTTCATAGATGGAAATCCAATTTCAAAATACGTGACTCTGCTGTTTTGATTGTAGAGCCTAGTATGGCGACATAGTGGGATGGAGCGCTTATACCGTCTATGATTGATACTTATGATTTGAAGTTATTTTATACACTATGCACTTATAATAGTATCAGATGATTTGTTTTAAACGTATCAAGCATTCTTGGCTATTATAAGGTAAAAACCCTATCCTCCGGCTTGCGTTGCATTGAGTGATTGGACCTGGGTCTTATAATAGCTTCATTGTTTTTTATTTAGAATTGTGTTGTTGTTTTATGCACTGGTATTCTTGGGAGGAAACCCGTTTCGTGTTATACGGCGTGGTCCCTTGATTTACCTGATTTTTAAAATAAAAATTAATAATTGTTTTGGTTCTCACACCAGTCCCATGACCGACCTGGAGATTATTGTTTTAACCTAAACTCTGGGTGTCCTAATTTTGACACGAGCAGCTAGTAGTTTTGGTTTTGCAGATTTATATTCACAGGATCCTGATTTACCGCTGGAAAGATACTCGTAAAGATCTGTATCCGTGTACTACTTCTAGTTGTGTTTTGTATTATTTTCCGCTGCAATGTATTTAATTGTAATTTAAATCTCTGATGTTTCTGTCTAATATTAATCCATACTCTGTATATTCTTGTATTCTAAAGGAATTGTTGTAATATACAATGAAATGTTCTTCTATCTGCGTTCTTTTGTGCGCTGTTCTCAATGTATCCCGACTTTCCTTACTGGGGAAGTTACGGGTCTTCACACGTAGCGTAGTGATGGCAGATATATGCTGATAGTATTATTGTTATATAGAGATCCATACGTCACTCCAGCGTAGGATGAGGGACTGTGAGCATTTCGGTGGCATTACGGTGGAGACCGTGCGAGAGGGGTACCATGGGGTGTACCTCGATATTAGGAGTAGCTACACATATACTATATTAGGTCAATCCACTAGGAAGTAAATGGGTACGGCATGTTTGTAAGCCTTGAGGTTGATAACCCAAGTAACCTAATAAATAAGATAATCTGATTGAATGGTATATGTAGGATTATCCAAATTGTATAGTTTAATTCCAGTCACCAAAACTTGTGTTCTGACCCGCTCCGCATAACATACTCTCAAGTTCGATTTGTGGCAGAGACATGATTGCTTTGGATACTGATTAGGCAGTATTAATACTACGGTAAGGCTATGTTTTGATTATATTATATTTTATCCATTCCGCTGTGAGATATTTTCTGACCTCTGAAATATTTTATGCCTCTATCTTTTCTGCAGGATACCAGAGCTAACCAATCCGAGTTTCGATGGATTGGAATTTTGAAAAGAATAAAAATCGGTCTGTTGAAATTCTGGTTGTCACATATTGCCTATAATTATGTTGGATAAGACATTGTAGTTATTGTAAAAACACTAAAGATATGAAAATCAGTCCCACTAACATGGTTTAAACGTAGTTTCATTCCAAATCTCTAGTTCTAGTGTAAATTGGTGAGTTTTGTGATTTTAATTTCTACTTATGTTTAATGTTGTTAAGGTTTTGGTTTAGTTGTTGTAATTATGTCGTTTTCCTCTTTTTGAACAAAAAGACATTATTTTAAATTCACAAGGAATATGTCAAAAAGATTTAAAAAGGGAAAGGTTGTGCAAATGTACGTATACATATTTGTGCGTAGTTTACATCAACTATTCGAAAAAATATATAAACATATATATATATATATATATATCTTGTGGTTTTGAAATATTTCTATTCCATTTATTAGGCATAATTTACAATAATTATAACTAATGGTCTTCATGTAATATTTCGAACCTTTTGGCAAGATTGAACGCAAAAAAGAATGTTTGGTTATTAATTAAACCAAATTAATAAATTTAATAAATAATAATAATAAAGGAAGATAACTACATTAACCACTACATTATCCATCCGAATCTACGTAAAACAATAAAATATACATTATATTGAATGTTTAAATGTTTGAACAATATTCAATTATAGAATTATACATGTAAATGTAATCCATATTTAATTTATATATTTGCGGTGACCATTGTAGCAATTAATATGATCGGTTGGTATAAATAAAAAACAAATGAATTGTAAACAACGCTGATTTGGGGAAAGTAAACTTAATAAGGGAATTGAGTTAAATGGTTTCAATTCCTAGGATTCATTAGGAAAAATGTTGTAAACCCCAATTAAGGAATTTAATCCATAACCGCATTAAGACACGAGGTTAGTCTAAACTTGTGGTAAAAGTCTACCCGGAACCGACCAACAAATCCAGCATCCACAAGTGGTCAGCTTAATGTGAGAGGTTTGGTATACAAATATATACAAATAACAGATAGTAAATAGGTAAATAAATAACTAAATAGTAATGTTTATTGGGGTACAACAAATAGACATTTTGGGACGGATAAGATAAGGATATCCATTGTGAATTTATATCCTAAGAAAATTATGGCTGTTTGGCTCATAAATGACATTGATTATAATCAGTGGAAATAAAAAGAGAAATTAAAGATTTAGTGTTGCCTTAGGAAAATATAAATGTTACTGTTATAAAAGGAAAATAGACGTATGAACATAAATAAATGAAATAAAAAGGGGATTTTTGGGTATTGATTGTTGTTTAGGTACTAAGTCCAATTAGGGGTATATTTAAATAAATATCCAAAGGTAAGGAGGATATAAATTTCTTTATTTATATTAGTTAAAATAGAAATTATAATTAAAAGTTAGAGCTGTACTTAGTAAGTTAATGAAGTGAAACATTATTAACCATAGGAACCCGTGATGATAAATCGTGTGCATATAGTATTTCCGTGAAGAGAAACCAAATGGGAAGGACTTAATAAAGTGGCACTTTATCCCAGTAGGGAAAGGTATTAAAGGCTAATGGGTATGAGCTTTATAATCTTCTCGTATAGTCCGCTTCCTTCGGTATAAAGTGGTTGGTGTCAAAGAGTCTACCTAGGAGTAGGTATTTCAGTATACGGGTCTTAAATGGCGTGTGTGTAGGGTGTACCCAAACTTGGAAACTTAAAAATGTCAAATATGGCTACCTGTCCTACGTGAAGTACGAAGCTACAAAGGAGATTATCCAATAAGTTTAGGTAGATGGTATAGCGAGCGAAAAGATACTATCTCTCACTTTACGAGGGGCAAGGGTATATGTGTGAATGATGAAAGCCTTAATTAGTAGGGCCCATAGCTAATGTCCTCTAGTTCATGTTAACGTTAAATAAATTATCGAGGAATAATAAGTGACTAATAGGTAAGCCTAGGGTCTTAAGCGATCATGGAGAATCCACTCTATCTATCATTAATTGTGGGGCATTAAATAATAAAGGATGAGCGAACGAATATACATATACATATATATAGGGAGAGAGTGCCTCCGTAATTAGGGGTCCCCGCTCAATTAAATAACCAGCCTTATTCTGGTATAAAGGCTTCATAAATATAGGCGTAAACGTTCTATCTCAGTATCATATTTTGGGAATACTATTTTAGGAGGATTAGTAGAGTCATGCATAAATATTTACAAGGTTAGGCAAGAATCACTAAACTTGGTAGGCATAAATCTTGGGTTGAACCAAACAGGATACATCTGTGTATTATAATATGTACTGTGCATTTCCTGTTCAACAGAATCTTGTTGTTCAGACCACCCCTCCTCATTACAACCACTCAGGTTTTCTGGAGAAGGCCGGGTTTCCACAAGTGTTTAAGTTTGTCTCTCAATTTTCGTTCTCTCTTTGCTCGGTATTTTCAAAGTGACTTACTTTAAAAAGTTAGTTACTTGAGTTAATACTAGTCTTTCCTATTTTGTTTCCATTGTGAGGTATCTTATCGTACTCTAATTGTGCTCATGCTCACTTTTTTGCAGGTACCATATTACACGTTGCATGCTTGATTGTGTTCGAGTTTTTATTTTTGTTGAAATTTTGGCATAAATAGGTGTGTGGTGTTACAAATCCCTTGAATCTGAGTTCTCTCATCTTAGCCAGTAGGAGGAGACTGATTGGAAGTAGTTGTCCACTGACAAATGATTGCTGAAGGTGATAAAAATATTGTATATTTTCATAGATTTTTCAATGGCAGGAGATGCGCCAAACTCATCTTTGAGATTAACCATGGTAACGCCTTCACATCTGATCCCCAAACCATTAACTCTTTGTTTACCTCCCACTGGAGGAACGTCTTAGGCCTTCCCTCACCGGAACCACACTCCATTAACCAGATCATTTTGTACCCAGACTGCCCTTTCATCCCCATCGTTCTCCCATTCTCAAAGGATGATATCTTAACTACCCTTAGGGTGATGGATGAAAACAAATATCCTAGCCCCGATGGTATTGGGCCATTGTTTTTCAAATTCTTTTGGATTTTTTCGTTCTTGATGTCCTCAACATTTTTATGAGTTTCACCCAATCCCCGCTTGCATTTCTCGACTCAACTACATTAACATCATACTTCTCCCTAAACATGACGATGCCACTGAGCTTACTAGTTTTCGTCCCATCCTCCTCCTCAACTGCACCTTTAAACATATTGCTAAAGTCGTCACCAATCTCCTTTAGTCCCACATCTCCTTCTTGGTTAACCCAGAACAATCTGCATTCATTTTTGGTCGAAATATTTGCGATTATGTTACTGCCACTCAAGAGATTATCCACCATTGTCATCATAACAAAACCCTAGGTTTATTACACAAGATTTTCTTTACTAAGGCTTTTGATATGGTAAACTGGAATTTTTTACTTGACATCTTCATCCATAGGGGCTTCTCGCCTTGATGGTGCAAATTTATTATTTGTATCCTTCACTCCGTCCTGTCCACCATTAGAACTAACGGGTTCCTTGGGAGCCTTATCAAATCTAGGAGGGGTCTTCGTCAAGATGATCCCCTCTCGCCACTACTGTTCATCTTAGTCATTGATGTACCCAGTTAGATGGTTAAACTTGTTGCTGGTAAAATCTATCTTTTTGGATTGCGCCCTGACCTTGACAGTCATGACTCCATCAATATTCAGTTTGTCGATGACACCATCATCTTCACCTCCCTAACCCCTCACAATATCCACTTCTTGAAAGTACTTCTCTACACTTTTGAACTGATTTTCGGCCTTTCAACTAACTTCTCCAAAAGTTCCATCACCATGTTTGGAGGGGCTGAACACTTAGGCCCTGGCAATACCCGCATCTTCAACTTCCATCTTGGTACTTTCCCGATCTCCTACTTGGGGATCCCTATTCACCTTACTAAACTTCTCCATCAAGATTGGCTCTGCTTACCACCAAAATTGAATCTAGGCTCACAAGATGGAAGGCTTCTTCCTTATCTCTTGCTAGCTGACTCACTCTTATTAAATTTGTTCTATCTTGTATGCAGTTTGCCGGCTTTCCTTCTACTCTGCCCCTTCGTGGGTCTTCAACAAGATTGACAGCTTTCACAGATCATTCCTCTGACATGGTAATCCTATGAAAATGCTTATCAACTGGAGCATGGTATGTAAAGAGACATGACATGTTAGGCTTTGCTTTCTTGACCTTCGTACTAGAAATTATGCACTTCTTACCAAATTGTTATGGATTTGTTTGCAGCCTAATGATTTCATTTTGAAAATTTGGATTCTCTACTCCTACTACAATAAAAACCACCTCAACGTACTCCACTTCTCCCTCTGGTCATCCATCACGATTTTGGTGAGGAGTTCTAAGGATATTTCTTAGAACCCATTTTATGTTCCATACCTTTGTAGTCAATGGTTATTCTTGCTCCTTTTGGAATGACTCTTCGTTTTTCAAATTCCCTCTTATACACTTTGTAACAACCCGAAAATCTGGGCCAGTTTAAAATTTTTATTTTGGCAATTTTAACGAATTTTGAACATTTAAAATAGATTATTTTAAATAATATCGACGAAAATTTATTTTGTATATAATTCAAACTTATATAGTTATATACGTCGTCGTTAGAATATAAATAATTATATATATAATTATAAATAGAATTGAAAATGGCGTGGTAGTTCGATAATTCAATTTCAAACTTCAATTGAATGTACCGGGTGCAAAACAAACCGGATTTTAGTGAAACCAAAAATAATAGGATCTAATTGAGGATATCTTTCCAATGAATCCGGAAAATCAAAATTTCATAGCGGGAATCAAAAGATATGTCCAGTTGAAAATTCTGAATAGTCGCTATGGATTTCAGGCCCTTAAAAATAGAAATTTTGCAAACGACCTCGGATTTCGACGAAACCACTTTTGTTGAATCCGTGATGTAAAGTTATTGCTATGTTTCAAATTTCATAATTTTTCGAATCAATATGTGAGCGTGGCAAAGGAAAGCGCGTTTGACCAGTTTTAGTTGATTTTAATCGACTGGGAATTGGTCATTTTTCAAACTGTCTCAGAATCTGACGAAACTAGTTTTGTTAGGACCGTATCGCCAATACGAAGCTAGAAAATATTTTTTTTTTTGGGAATTTTTCTAGTTAGCATGTGACCCCAGTAAATTGAAATGTGCGTTCACATTCAAAATATAGAGTTATAGGTTGATTTTAACGAAAACTGATCGAAACGATCGAATCAGCCTACGATATATATCCCATTGTGTTCGGAATGGGGGTAATTAGCTGGACGACAGGCGGTGGGTCCTGTTTCGAGTCCGAAATTTTAAGTTACTTTTGGGGGAAAAATAAAACAATTAAAAAATTAAAAATCCTTCTCCTCCCCTTAAATCCCTCTACCCCCCTGTTTTCCACGTTCAAATCAATTCAGGTTTCGAAATAAAAAAAATAGAAAAAGAAAATCGCGCCTGCCCTAGCCGGAGCCGCCACCATCGAGGTTCGCCGCGCCGCCACCCTCCACTCGTCAACCCTCCCCCTCGCGTGAACCCAGAAACCCCAATCCACCACCGCGCCCTAGCTCGCGCCGACCCCCTGACCAACCACCGCACCCCCTCTCTTGCCTCAGCCGCGTCGACAGACCCCCTCCCCCCTTCGATCAACAAACCACCTTAGAAACCGCCGCCACCCAATCGAGCACCACCCTCCGACCCTCCGATCCCCTTCCCCGACCATCCTCCCTTTGCTCCATTTGCCCTCCTTTTCGATCAAGGAACACTGTGAGTCTTCATATTGTTCTATTTAATTTTATGCAATGAAATTAGTTTAAATCAGTTTTATTTTAATATGAAAAGCATTGTGGAAAAATTTGATCTATATATAAAGAGTATAACGATATAAAGATTAGAATTTTAACGCGTTAAAAATATAATTTTTATATTATGGGAAAGCTAAAGATACAATTTTTATATTATAGAAGTATAAAAATTCAATCTTTATTATGTAAAAGGTATAAAAATATGATTTTTATTCATGTGGAGTAATAAAAATACAATTTTTATTATAATGATAGCAAGATAGAAATATAATTTTTATCATGGAAGTAGCGTTGAAAAAAATTTGATTTTTATATATTGAATAGCAAATTAAAAATTCGATTTTTATATATTGAATAGCAAAGTAAAAATGTGATTTTTTATATATGTAGTGGCTACGGGCAACGAAAGTGATAAGAGACGAGAACAGTGAAGATTTCCTGCATTGGAAGTGCCGTGGAGTTAGGATAGCTATTGGTGAGAACTTCTCACTCTTCAATTTCTTTTTCTGGTTATATATATACTAGGATGCAGACGGTGTTTAGTAGCACCCGACACCCGTCATCCACAGACCATGGATGGCTTGTTTGTTAAATTGTTTGGTTGTGTAGTTGGTTAGATTATTTGGTTTGAATTGAATTGTTTGGTGAAAGGAAATTGATTTGATTGATGTGTGAATGGCGTGGGCCTTCACTAGACCGGGGATAAGGCTAGGCCTTGTCCCGTTTCTAGTATTGTGCCCTTATGCTGCCGAAATTTTCTAAAATATGATGGAAAAATAAAGATAACATTTTATTTAATAAATGAACCGAATAGAATATTCATAGTTTGAATAAAATATTTTGGTCGTTAAAAATATAACTTTTAACGTGAATATGAATAAATAAATATTCATTAACAAACCTGACGGTTTGTTTATGTACACCTATTTGAAGGACATTGATTGGGACGATAAATTTTACACATCGCCCAGCTGCACAAATAAAATCTGTGTTTGATTGTTTGAAACCCCACACGGGTATTGTGATGATATTTGACGTACACTAATCCCAATAATCAGTTGTATGTCGATCGATTGATTGACAGGCTGCTATAAGCGTTGAATATTTATATTCAATGCTTATACAGTGTAGAATGCACTTTGGATGATGGTTGATTATTCATCGTTGTTATAGTATACATGTGTTGTAGAAAATCCATATAATCAACTTTATATGGTAAATTATTGGGCCTCGTTCCAGTTTTGAAATAGACATATTTGAAAAGATAATATTTGAAATAGAAATGTTTGAAATAGAAATATTTGAAATAGAAATATTTGAAATATAATATCTGAAAATAGAAACATAAGAAGCCGTGTTGGATAGATTGACGCCATTTTGACGTGAACGATATTTGTATCGATTTTATTCATTCTTCAATGAAAATTGAATAGATTTGAAATTGAATAGATTTGAAATTCGAACTGTATAGAAATGAATTCGAATTGAAAATAAATAGAAATGAATTCTAATTGAATTTGATTATAAATGAATTCGAATAGAAATCGATTTGAAAAGAATTTAAAATGAATTTATATTGGAATATTCAATTTTGATTTGAAATTGAATATGAAGTTGAAACCGTTTTGAAAACGAATTTAAAACGATTTATAAAACCGTTTTGAATTGAAATCGACGAAGTATATATTATATATATAATATAATGGTCTGAATAGAACGCGCCGCGCCGCGGCAGTTCGCGAATTTCGACCATTGACTTCGAATGGATATTGCGGGAGATCCGACCGTCGGATTCTCCTAAAACCGGAACCGTTGGGTTCGTATCGAAAAAAGCTTGCTAACGAATATTTGAAATTTGAAATCTAACAGTTGGATTTGGAATTATGTCCAAATCAAATTTGAAAAAGTTCGATGTAAGTGCAGTTCGATGGCCGTTGATGGAAATCGACTGTACGGGCCTTGATAAAATTATTAAAAATAGTAATAATTTGTGTAAAATCATAAGAAATGATTTAGAAAGAATTGGGATGAAAAACTCCATATTTGAAAAGATAAAAATAGTTTTTTTTATCGAAATGAACTAGTTTTGAACTAGAATTATAATTCTATTTATTTTTAAATAAATAAACTAAATTTGAAATGGTTTTGAAAATAACCAGAATTTCCAATAATTATATTGGAATAGATTTGAATCGAAATTGTCTTTGGATTATTTCGATGTTGGATTTCGTGATGAACAGATATTGTTATGGGAATTTGAAAGATATATATATTTATATCGTTATTTCCAATACGACATTTGTTAATCGTAGAATTTGATATTGTATATAAGCCGATATATTTTCTATTCAGAGCCTTGTATTGAATATCAAATGTGATTTGGGTTTGTCGTGAATGGTGTCTTCACTAACACTGTTCTTGAACCCAACTGAGAAAAGATTAAATCTTTTTATTTAGATTTAATGAAGTATGCCAATTAAATAATATTTAATTGGAATTGAATTGATATTGATTTTTGGGTTTATCGTGGACAGTGTTTTAAATAACACTCGATCTTTAACCCGATAATTAATGGAATGTGATTTTGGGTTTATCGTGAACTGTGTTTTAAATGACACTGATTCTTTAACCCAGTTAAAGATTAAAACTAAGTGGAGTTTTGATGAATCTTTAATTAGATTGAAATGATCGAGAATGGTGTATCACCAGGTTTGCTCCAGGCGATAGTTAAATCTTTAATTAGATTTAAACGTGAAATGGTAATTGAATTTACCGATAACACCTTGGTGTTAGATATGGACTATAACCAGTTTTGCTTCATGTGATGAATAGGTTGGGATTGGGAAATTAAAACAAATGATTACTTCGGTAAAGTTCGTTAATCCCGACTAGTTTGAATTGATATTCAAAAGTAGATTAAAGAATAAATTAAAGAATTTATCTTTGATAAAATTAATGGGAACCTTTCCCTATGAATGCGAAATTTAGAAACTAACTTCCGGTTAGCCAAGCAGAATGGTTTTCTTGATATTTATCTGATGTTGGTTTCGGCCTTCGGTGTTGACATTTGGGAAATTATTCTCTTGATTAATTTACGGTTAGTGACTAATGAATTGGAATGAGGCATATGTTGTGTTTGTGTAACACTTATTTAAAATATACGCGATTTATTTGGAAAGACCGGGTTTATCCCATTTTGAATAACTGATACGACGATAAGTCGAAGATGAAGACGGTGGTCGAAGACCAGAAGTCTTCACGTCGTTTGGGTGATTACTGATGATCTTGATTGGGATGTACACCCAAGAAGATGGAAACAGTTAGTGATCGTCCAGACGTACTTGGAGATCGACGTATATGCGGGGTACTAGGTGCCTCCGGTTTCGTTCTGACCCAAAACGGACTTGTAAATGGACTGTGTGTCTGACATTGGATTTTAGTCCGTGTGATTGATCTCTATTAAATATATATCTGTTTGGCGGCGGAGAATTTATTCTCTTGCTTAACGCCCTTTTCTGAGACGTACGAGCTCAGGGGTTATATATTGATGGATATCAAACGCACGGAGTGAATTGCCTGTGTGGCATGCCTAAGTGGCAATTGATCGAGGCTTCTGTTGAAAAGCAAAGTCTTGTGGTGATGATCAAAGCACAGCCTGTGTGGCACAGCTTTGTGTAACGTGAATTCGCGAGCCTCACACCCCGGTTGTGAACCAAAAACGGGAGAGGACATCAGGGAGGGCATGCGTTTCTTTCTAGCTAGGGTGGTGTCAGTGACCTACCAGCCCTGACATTTATATACTTTTGACCTGTGTGGTTGTTGCTGTTGTGAGGTGCCTCGGTTTGATCGGACGATCCGGTTCCGATGGAGTCATTCGTTGGCTCATTTACGCCCCAAAGGGCGGGGAAACGTAGTGTTCAGGCATAATAATCCACATCGGTGGACCGGCCCTGACGATCCAAGGGGCAGTTGCGGCTGTTCCTGAGGCTCGGGCTAGACAGTCTCGAATCGGTAGAGGACGATCCCTGGCCTCGGTTCGCAGACGGAAACCAAACTTCCAAATATGTGACATTTGCGGTTTTATTTGTAGAACCTAGTATGGTGACATAGTGGGATGGGGCGCTTATGCCGCCTAGGATTGATACTTATGATTTGAAGTTGTTTTATACACTATCCACTTATAATAATATCAAATGATTTGTTTTTCAACGTATCAAGCATTCTTGGCTATTATAAGGTAAAAACCCTATCCTCCGGCTTGCGTTGCATTGTGTGATGGAAACTGGATCTTATAATAGCTTCATTTTTCTTTATTTAGCATTGCGCTGTTGTTTTATGCACTGGTATTCTTGGGAGGAAACCCGTTCCGTGTTTTACGGCGTGGTCCCTTGATTTACATAACTTTAAAAATAAAGATTTACAACTATTTTAGTTCTCACACCAGTCACATGACCGACCTGGGGTTTATTGTTTTAACCTAAACTCTGGGTGCCTTTATTTTAACTCGGGCAGCTAGTAGTTTTGGTTTTGCAGATTTATATTCACAGGATCCTGGTTTACAGCTGGAACGATATCCGGAAAGCTTTGTATCCGTATATCTCCTTCTAGTTGTGTATTGTATTATTTTCCGCTGCTATGTAATTTATTGTAATCCCTGATATTTCTGTGTAATATTTATTCATTTATACTCTGTATATTCTTGTAATCTGATGCATTATTGTAATATACAATGAAATGTTCTTCCGTCTGCGGTTCTGTTTTGTCGTGTTCTCAAAACGATAGGGCGTTTCGAACGGTCTGGGTCGGTTTAGCGACTGGTTCGAACCGAGCGAAAATTCCTTTTCGTCACAGTTGGTATCAGAGCTTTGGTTTACCAAGCTCAGAGAACAAGACACATTATGTAACGCCCCGAATTTTCTATTAACACTAAAGTTGCTAAAATATTAATAAGTGTGTAAGAGGGGGGATGTATCTAATATGAATATAAAAGTGTGTAAGAGAGGGGATGTATCTAATATGAATATAATAATATTAATAAGTGTGTAAGAGGGGGGATGTATCTAATATGAATATAAAAGTGTGTAAGAGAGAGGATGTATCTAATATGAATATAATAATATTAATAAGTGTGTAAGAGAGGGGATGTATCTAATATGAATATAAAAATATTAATAAGTGTGTAAGAGAGGGGATGTATCTAATATGTATATAAAAACAATAATAAGTGTGTAAAAGGGGGGGATGTATCTAATGTGTACATTGTAGAATATATATATACATATATATTGCTGAGTGTTTGCTGAGTCACTTCTGACTCATTGCTGAGTCAACAAGATAAACCCCATCTTGTCTGAACGGCTGCGGTTATTTCTAGGTTAAATCTAATGGCCTAAATGCATTCTAAAATCTATAAATAAGTGGGTAGACCCTAAACCTAAATCACTTGTAAATTTAGAGAAGCTACCGTCATGCTGCTGCCATGGAGTTCAGCGTAGCCGTCACAAACTAAGAAGAGGAAGCCTAATCATCTACAACTAAATCTACACAAATCAAATCAAAAGATCTCTCTTTCTCTAATTCTTTTCTTTTGTTGGTGAGTATGATGATTCTCACAAGACTATTACAAACTAATTTGACTAGGTTATGAATGGATCACAAGAAAGTGATGTGATTTGTAATTGTAAATTCTATATATCGTGGATCTCTTATTATGTTATTATGTTGTCGTATGATGTAAATTATATATGCTATGTCATGCTATGTTGTAAATTCTCTTATGCTATGTCGTGCTATGTTGAGAATCATGTCAAGCTATGTCATACTATCATACTATGCCATGTTATAAATCATGCTATATTTTGTTGAAAAATCATGCTGTTGGATCATGCTTAAAGTTATGTTTTTTTTCTTAATTTAAATGGATCTTGTTTATGGGAATTTGCCTATTAGGTTAGGTGTACCCATAAACTTGAAACTATAATTAAATAAAACTTGATTATGGGAATTTGCCTATTGAGTTAGGTGTACCCATATAAAACCATGTTGTTAAAAAATTAGATGATGTTGATTCACACTTGTTCATATGTAAGTTTACGAAAATTGATTGAGATTATATTAGGTGAATTTTGAACAAGTTGACACCTTTAGGTCCATGACATGTATAATCTATGCAAGTTGGACATATGCAAGTTTCACCCCTTATTATGATTCATTTGGTCACATATACATGTTGTTATTATGATAATCTCTTTTATGCTATGAGTTAGGCTATTCGAGTCTAACATATATTTTGCGAATAAACGTTCAAACGTGGGGTGTTACACGTGGTATCAGAGCATAAGGTTACCAGAACAGATAAAAAAAAATTTTAGAAAAATATTTTTTTCTAAAGTATTTTTGGAAGAAGTGCTTTCAAAAAAAAACATGTTATTTAAAGAGAGTTTTTATGAAAAACATAATCCCAAATTGCCACATCCTTATCTTTATCTTTCGAATTCTCCATTTTGAATCTTTCCTTTTTCGTTTCAGCATGGCTGAAGATCTTAATCTCCCAGAAGGTGTGACGATTCCAGGGTGGTTTAGGAGATACTTGGAGGCTAGGGCCACCACTGCAGGCCCAGCGGATACTCCTCCACCCCTAGTTGCACCCATTCCTCCTCCTCCTCCTCCTCCTCGTGTTGACACTTTTGCAAAGACGTGCAAGGAATTCAAGGCTATGGGAGGAAAAACTTTTCAAGGGACTGAGACGTTTGTGGAGGCCAGAGATTGGCTTAAGGAGACTGAGGAATTGTTGGATATCTTTGAAGTGGAAGATGGGAGGAAAGTCCGTTTAGCTGCTTGGTTAATGAAGGGAGAGGCCTCGTTTTGGTGGGAGGTCACTAACGGGGAACGTCCAGTTGATTCATGGGCGAATTTCAGACGAAGGTTTGAGGCAAAGTTTCTTTCAAGGGCAGAGGAGAACTTAAATATGGAAAAATTCCTGGCACTAAAGCAAGGGAGCTCATCAGTAAAGGAATATGTCAATAAATTTAATCAGTTAGCAAGGTTTGGCTTAGAGTTGGTGAACACGCCAGAGAAGAAAGCTTTGAGGTTCGTTAGAGGCTTGAATGAACCGTTGCAAGGGTTGGCTATGACCCACATCCCTATGGGAGCCACCTTTGAAAAGCTAGTAGAAATGGCACTTATGCATGAGGATAAGGCAGTTGAAAAGAAAGGGGATCAGAAGAAACCCCAACAGCAAAATAAGAAGGGTGGTAAAAACAATAATGGCAAAGGGAAGAAGAAATGCTTCAATTGTGGGATGCCTGGCCATCTCAGCAAAGATTGTAGAAAGAAAAAGAAGACTGGTTGTTTTCATTGTGGAGATGCGGGACATTTAGTGAAGGACTGTCCAAAGAAGGGGCAGAGGGCAGGGTCTACCTCGGGAGGACAGGTGCAGGCTCTTATGGCACCAGGGCAGGCAAGGGGGCAAGTTCAGGCTATTGCGGCCCCACCGCTGCAAGAAAGAGGTAGAACAATTTCTGTTGAAAGCTTAGTTTTTCTGTTTGATCATCCTGTCCGTACCTTATTCGATTCTGGCGCATCTCATTCGTTTATCTCTGCATCATTAGTTGAATCACTGCACTTGAACACCAGTTTAGTAGAGGATCCCTTGGTCGTTTCAAATCCAATTGGGGGTTCGGCTCATTTGACCATGATATGTTTGGATTTGAAAATCTCTATACTTAGCGTTGAATTTAGATGTGATGCTTATGTATTGGGCTTCACGGGCTATGGGCTAATTTTAGGAATGGATTGGTTGTCTAGAAATAGGGCCATTCTTGATTGTGAAAGGAGAGTAGTTAGGCTTGTGACTCGCCTTGGTAATGCTCTCGACATCTTTTGTAATCCCATAAATTCCGTTATGCTAAGTTATCTTGAATCGCTTGACGCGTCTGTAGGGAACCTGCGATCGGTAGAAGTGGTCTGGGAATATTCGGATGTGTTTGAGGAGGTGAAGGGCTTACCTCCAAAGCGGGAGATAGACTTTCGAATTTATCTTGTGGATAATGCTAAACCCGTATCTTTGCCAGTGCGCCACATGGCTCCTCGTGAAAGGAGGGAACTCAATAAGCAAGTAAAGGAGTTGCTTGAGAAGGGGTTCATAAGACGTAGTATATCGGAGTGGGGTGCTCCAGTAGTTTTTGCCACAAAGGCGGATGGGTCTCTTAGACTTTGTATGGACTATAGAGAACTAAACAAGCTTACTAAAAAGAACCGACACCCACTGCCGAGGATTGGCGATCTCTTTGATCAGTTAGTTGGCGCCTCAGTGTTTTCGCAGTTGGACTTAGCCACTGGCTTTCATCAACTGAGAGTGGCTGAGGATAGTATAGATAAGACTGCTTTTAGGACTCCTGACGGATTCTATGAATGGCTAGTGATGCCCTTTGGTTTGACAAACGCCCCTGCATATTTTGTTGATTTGATGAGTAGGGTTTTTAGGGAATACCTTAACAAATTCGTGGTAGTCTTTGTGGATGACATCTTAGTCTTTTCTAAGAATAAAGAAGAGCACTCCCTACATCTTAGGGAAGTGTTGGAAACCCTTCGAGCACATAACCTTAAGGCAAAATTTTCTAAGTGTCACTTCTGGAGGAAGGAAGTACGGTTCTTAGGGCACGTGGTTTCCAAAGAAGGGATAGCAGTGGATCCCGCAAAGGTGGTGGCCATCCAAGATTGGAAGGTCCCTAAAAATGCAACCGAAGTAAGAAGTTTCTTGGGGTTGGCTGGCTATTATAGGAAGTTTATCAAAGACTTCGCAAAAATATCAGCTCCATTAACACGGTTAACGAAGAAGAACCTGGTTTTTATGTGGGACAAAGATTGCGATGATGCGTTCCAACGTTTAAAGAGAGCCTTAACTTCAGCCCCAGTCTTAGTGCTGCCAGACGGGAATAAACCGTTTACCATCTATACTGATGCTTGTGGGACGGGACTTGGCGCGGTCCTCATGCAAGAGGGAAGAGTAATAGCCTATGGTGGAAGGCAGTTGAGGGTTCATGAAAAGAATTACCCCACGCATGACTTAGAGCTAGCCGCAATTGTTTTCGCGCTTAAGTCTTGGCGTCACTATCTTCTTGGTGAGAAATTCGAACTGTTCACTGACCACAAATCATTAAAATACTTATTCTCTCAGAAGGATTTGAATTTAAGGCAGCAACGGTGGATGGAGTTCTTAGCCTCCTACGATTTTGAAATAGCATATACCCCGGGCAAGGGTAACGTGGTGGCAGACGCCTTAAGTAGGAAAAGGTTGTCCTTGAGTCCGTTGTTTGTTGAACGACAAAGCTTAGAATTCATCTCTATGTTTGACTTTAGACCCTCCGTTGACTTAGTACCCGGTCTGTTAGCATCCTTGGAGGTTAGACCTACACTTCTAGGACGGGTTGGTGAGGCACAGCGAGACGACCCACGGTTGGTTGAGATAGTAGAAAAGCTCAAAGGGGGGAGTCGTCAAGCCATCTTCGTAGGTATACCCTAGACGATAAGGGTTGGTTACGAAGGGATAATAAACTTTGTGTACCACAAGACGAAGACTTAAGGAAGCCAATTCTTGATGATGCTCATCGCTCAAAAATGACCATTCATCCCGGCGGGGATAAGATGTACAAAGATATGAAGCGGGTTTTCTTTTGGGCCGGTATGAAAAAGGATGTGGCCGAGTACGTCGCTAGATGCTTGGTGTGCCAACGAGTTAAAGCAGAACAAAAGAAACCCGGTGGGTTGCTTCACCCATTAGAAGTTCCACTATGGAAATGGGAAAGCATCTCAATGGATTTTGTGGATGGATTACCAAGATCAAGGAAGGGTAACACGGGGATTTGGGTTATAGTAGATAGACTTACTAAAAGCGCCCATTTTATTCCCGTGAAAAGTAAGAGGACTACTCCGTGGTTGGCTTCTGTATACATTAAGGAGATAGTTCGTTTGCACGGTATTCCTTCTAGTATAGTAAGCGACCGTGACCCCATCTTTACTAGCGAATTTTGGAAGAGTTTACAAGAGGCGGTAGGGACTCAGCTATGTTTGAGCACCGCATATCATCCTCAGACAGACGGCCAGACCGAGAGGGTGAATCGCATTCTAGAGGATCTTTTAAGGCTTTGTATCCTAGACTTTGGGGGTACATGGGAAGAGCACCTTCCGTTAGTAGAATTCGCATATAACAATAGCTTTCAGTCTAGTATTGGCATGGCACCTTTCGAAGCTCTTTATGGAAGGCCTTGCCGTTCGCCTACATGTTGGTGGGAATCTACCGATAAAATCCTACTTGGGCCCGATATGGTTAGGGAAACCTCGGAGAAGATTGAGTTGATTCGAAGGAGGTTGAAAGCAGCACAAGATAGGCAAAAATCGTATGCTGATAAGAGGAGGACAGATCTTGAGTTTGACATTGGGGACATGGTTTTTATCAAAGTATCTCCGTTACAGAATGTTGTTCGCTTTGGGTCCGTGGGGAAATTAGCACCAAGGTTTGTAGGGCCGTTTCCTGTAAAAGACAGGATTGGGAAGATGGCATATAGGGTGGAGTTGCCTGAGAAACTTAGTGGAGTACACGACGTATTCCATGTATCACATTTGAGGAAGTGTTTGCACAAGACCGCGGAGGTGGTAGAGCCGAGCTTGCTTAAAGAGGTGGAAATAGAGCGTGATGCAACAATTAGACGAGCTCCTACATGCATTCTTGGGTCGGAGATCAAAAAGTTGAGGAATCGAGAGGTCAGACTGGTTAAAGTGCAATGGGGAGATGATGAGAGCAACGCAACTTGGGAGACAGAAGAGAAGATGCGTTCGTTGTACCCTTTTCTTTTTGAGGGTATGTCTTTTAATTTCTCCTTTATCGCTTAGATTATCTTATCTTATCTTTAGTATGTCCTCTCATTAGTATCTTTGACCTTTAGTTAGGATAATCCTATGGTTGAAACATGTGTTTGAGACATGTTATGTATGATGGATGCAAAATGGATGCAAGTGTTTGCTAGTGGTTGCTCGTGGATGCATATATACACACACTTTAGGCACTAGATCGGCTCAGTCACTACATATTGCATATTGCATATATATGGATGTATTTAGTAAAATGGATGAACGATGGTTGTATTATCATGTGGATGCTGCATTCAGATGGTGGTTGTGCACGCATATAGAAGTATTATGTAGCATTAAGAATCTTTTGCATACATAATGGATGCATGGCACAATCATAGTTGCATTAAGGAGGTCAACTGAATCAGTGGACCGCCTGATTTTGCATTAGATACGAACATATACACACACTGTGCATTTAAACATGAAAGCATTAGAAGTCTGTAAGGACAATGGATGCCTGTGTATGATGGATGAGTAGATGGACGTTTGGATGGTAGGATATACATTCTTCCAGACTTGAAGATTTCGGGGACGAAATCCTAAAAGGAGGGGAGAATGTAACACCCCGAATTTTCTATTAACACTAAAGTTGCTAAAATATTAATAAGTGGGTAAGAGGGGGGATGTATCTAATATGAATATAAAAGTGTGTAAGAGAGGGGATGTATCTAATATGAATATAATAATATTAATAAGTGTGTAAGAGGGGGGATGTATCTAATATGAATATAAAAGTGTGTAAGAGAGAGGATGTATCTAATATGAATATAATAATATTAATAAGTGTGTAAGAGAGGGGATGTATCTAATATGAATATAAAAATATTAATAAGTGTGTAAGAGAGGGGATGTATCTAATATGTATATAAAAACAATAATAAGTGTGTAAAAGGGGGGGGATGTATCTAATGTGTACATTGTAGAATATATATATACATATATATTGCTGAGTGTTTGCTGAGTCACTTCTGACTCATTGCTGAGTCAACAAGATAAACCCCATCTTGTCTGAACGGCTGCGGTTATTTCTAGGTTAAATCTAATGGCCTAAATGCATTCTAAAATCTATAAATAAGTGGGTAGACCCTAAACCTAAATCACTTGTAAAATTAGAGAAGCTACCGTCATGCTGCTGCCATGGAGTTCAGCGTAGCCGTCACAAACTAAGAAGAGGAAGCCTAATCATCTACAACTAAATCTACACAAATCAAATCAAAAGATCTCTCTTTCTCTAATTCTTTTCTTTTGTTGGTGAGTATGATGATTCTCACAAGACTATTACAAACTAATTTGACTCAGTTATGAATGGATCACAAGAAAGTGATGTGATTTGTAATTGTAAATTCTATATATCGTGGATCACTTATTATGTTATTATGTTGTCGTATGATGTAAATTATATATGCTATGTCATGCTATGTTGTAAATTCTCTTATGCTATGTCGTGCTATGTTGAGAATCATGTCAAGCTATGTTATACTATCATACTATGCCATGTTATAAATCATGCTATATTATGTTGAAAAATCATGCTGTTGGATCATGCTTAAAGTTATGTTTTTTTTTTCTTAATTTAAATGGATCTTGTTTATGGGAATTTGCCTATTAGGTTAGGTGTACCCATAAACTTGAAACTATAATTAAATAAAACTTGATTATGGGAATTTGCCTATTGAGTTAGGTGTACCCATATAAAACCATGTTGTTAAAAAATTAGATGATGTTGATTCACACATGTTCATATGTAAGTTTATGAAAATTGATTGAGATTATATTAGGTGAATTTTGAACAAGTTGACACCTTTAGGTCCATGACATGTATAATCTATGCAAGTTGGACATATGCAAGTTTCACCCCTTATTATGATTCATTTGGTCACATATACATGTTGTTATTATGATAATCTCTTTTATGCTATGAGTTAGGCTATTCGAGTCTAACATATATTTTGCGAATAAACGTTCAAACGTGGGGTGTTACACATTAGAACCGTACGAAAGAATTCATCAGATATTGGGTTAGTAATATCCAATGGGAATGACTCGTTAGAGATGGGATCAGTAGTATCCTAGAACGAGTGTGAAGAGTATTTTTTAAATGAAAACAAATTTTGTTTTGAAAATCTAAATCAAATATTCGTATTTGATTATTTATTTGTATTGATTTGGACAGTCCAGTATATAAAGAACTTGCATATACGCCTTGCAAACGTATATTCGAAGTCTTAATATACTGGATAGATATAGAGTCACATTCTAGACACCCGGGGATAATTCTGATGATGTGGCCACATCATCAGTATTTATATTCGGGTTTCGAAGGTGTGATTTCTATATATTTCCATTAGACTGGTGTGAGAACCAAAATATAGCTAGAATACATTGTTGTGAATTGGCATCAAAAACATGATTTTTGTATATATATCAAATTATGAATTTGAAACTCTAATTCACTAATTGATTGATGTTTGTGTTGCTTGTTTATTTGTTTGATAAATTTAAACCATTTGGTCAAATTGTACCCAATATTGAATTATATTGAAAATTGGTCGCATTTGCTTGCATATACATGTGCTTACATTGAATAGGTCATAGCAAGGAGGCTAGAGCAGAGAATAAAATTTGTTTGCCCGACAAATAGGTACATGTTTACTACATAATTTACTGTTTTGTTTGGGTGATGATGATTTTATGAGCCTATTGGCTAGTCGCTTGGCTTTTTCTTTTTCTTTTTGAGATCAGAAGGCCTGTATGGCAATTTCGGGATTTTCCCGTGGCTCCCGGTGCAGGGGAGGTTATGGCGAAATTTTTCGAAAATTCCGGGTGTTAGCCAAATTTTTGAAGAATTTGAAAATTCTCAGAAACTGAAAAGTTGGAGAATGGAAGCCAGATCGAATGTAGAGTTGATTAAGCAAACCACTTTCGACTTTGTTCCTTTTCGGGGACGAAAAGTTTTAAGTGGGGAGATTGTAACAACCCGAAAATCTGGGCCAGTTTAAAATTTTTATTTTGGCAATTTTAACGAATTTTGAACATTTAAAATAGATTATTTTAAATAATATCGACAAAAATTTATTTTGTATATAATTCAAACTTATATAGTTATATACGTCGTCGTTAGAATATAAATAATTATATATATAATTATAAATAGAATTGAAAATGGCGCGGTAGTTCGATAATTCGATTTCAAACTTCAATTGAATGTACCGGGTGCAAAACAAACCGGATTTTAGTGAAACCAAAAATAATAGGATCTAATTGAGGATATCTTTCCAGTGAATCTGGAAAATCAAAATTTCATAGTGGGAATCAAAAGATATGTCCAGTTGAAAATTCTGAATAGTCGCTATGGATTTCAGGCCCTTAAAAAAAGAAATTTTGCAAACGACCTCGGATTTCGACGAAACCACTTTTGTTGAATCCGTGATGTAAAGTTATTGCTAGGTTTCAAATTTCATAATTTTTCGAATCAATATGTGAGCGTGGCAAAGGAAAGCGCGTTTGACCAGTTTTAGTTGATTTTAATCGACTGGGAATTGGCCATTTTTCAAACTGTCTCAGAATCCGATGAAACTAGTTTTGTTAGGATCGTATCGTCAATACGAAGCTAGAAAATATTTTTTTTTTTGGGAATTTTTCTAGTTAGTATGTGACCCCAATAAATTGAAATGCGCGTTCAAATTCAAAATATAGAGTTATAGGTTGATTTTAACGGAAACTGATCGAAACGATCGAATCAGCCTACGATATATATCCCATTGTGTTCGGAATGTGGGTAATTAGCTGGACGACAGGCGGTGGGTCCCGTTGCGAGTCCGAAATTTTAAGTTACTTTTGGGGGGAAAATAAAACAATTAAAAAATTAAAAATCCTTCTCCTCCCCTTAAATCCCTCTGGCCCCCCCTGTTTTCCACGTTCAAATCAATTCAGGTTTCGAAATAAAAAAAAAAAGAGAAAAAGAAAATCGCGCCTGCCCTAGCCGGAGCCGCCACCGTCGAGGTTCGCCGCGCCGCCCCCCCTTGAAGCCGCCGCCACCCTCCACTCGTCAACCCTCCCCCTCGCGTGAACCCAGAAACCCCAATCCACCACCACGCCCTAGCTCGCGCCGACCCCCTGACCAACCACCGCACCCCCTCTCTTGCCTCAGCCGCATCGACAGACCCCCTCCCCCTTCGATCGACGAACCACCTCAGAAACCGCCGCCGCCCAATCGAGCACCACCCTCCGACCCTCCGATCCCCTTCCCGACCATCCTCCCTCTGCTCCATTCGCCCTCCTTTTCGATCAAGGAACACTATGAGTCTTCATATTGTTCTATTTAATTTTATTCAATGAAATTAGTTTAAATCAGTTTTATTTTAATATGAAAAGCATTGTGGAAAAATTTGATCTATATATAAAGAGTATAACGATATAAAGATTAGAATTTTAACGCGTTAAAAATATAATTTTTATATTATGGGAAAGCTAAAGATACAATTTTCATATTATAGAAGTATAAAAATTCGATCTTTATTATGTAGAAGGTATAAAAATATGATTTTTATTCATGTGGAGTAATAAAAATACAATTTTTATTATAATGATAGCAAGATAGAAATATAATTTTTATCATGGAAGTAGCATTGAAAAAAATTCGATTTTTATATATTGAATAGCAAATTAAAAATTCGATTTTTATATATTGAATAGCAAAGTAAAAATGTGATTTTTTATATATGTAGTGGCTACGGGCAACGAAAGTGATAAGAGACGAGAACAGTGAAGATTTCCTGCATTGGAAGTGCCGTGGAGTTAGGATAGCTATTGGTGAGAACTTCTCACTCTTCAATATCTTTTTCTTGTTATATATACTAGGATGCAGACGGTGTTTAGTAGCACCCGACACCCGTCATCCACAGACCATGGATGGCTTGTTTGTTAAATTGTTTGGTTGTGTAGTTGGTTAGATTATTTGGTTTGAATTGAATTGTTTGGTGAAAGGAAATTGATTTGATTGATGTGTGAATGGCGTGGGCCTTCACTAGACCGGGGATAAGGCTAGGCCTTGTCCCGTTTCTAGTATTGTGCCCTTGTGCCGCCGAAATTTTCTAAAATATATTGGAAAAATAAAGATAACATTTTATTTAATAAATGAACCGAATAGAATATTCATAGTTTGAATAAAATATTTTGGTCGTTAAAAATATAACTTTTAACGTGAATATGAATAAATAAATATTCATTAACAAACCTGATGGTTTGTTTATGTACACCTATTTGAAGGACATTGATTGGGACGATAAATTTTACACATCGCCCAGCTGCACAAATAAAATCTGTGTTTGATTGTTTGAAACCCCACACGGGTATTGGGATGATATTTGACGTACACTAATCCCAATAATCAGTTGTATGTCGATCGATTGATTGACAGGCTGCTATAAGCATTGAATATTTATATTCGATGCTTATACAGTGTAGAATGCACTTTGGATGATGGTTGATTATTCATCGTTGTTATTGTATACATGTGTTGTAGAAAATCCATATAATCAACTTTATATGGTAATTGATTGGGCCTCATTCCAGTTTTGAAATAGACATATTTGAAAAGATAATATCTGAAATAGAAATGTTTGAAATAGAAATATTTGAAATAGAAATATTTGAAATAGAAATATTTGAAATAGAAATATTTGAAATAGAATATCTGAAAATAGAAACATATGAAGCCGTGTTGGATAGATTGACGCCATTTTGACGTGAACGATATTTGTATCGATTTTATTCATTCTTCAATGAAAATTGAATAGATTTGAAATTGAATAGATTTGAAATTCGAACTATATAGAAATGAATTCGAATTGAAAATAAATAAAAATGAATTCTAATTGAATTTGATTATAAATGAATTCGAATAGAAATCGATTTGAAAAGAATTTAAAACGAATTTATATTGGAATATTCAATTTTGATTTGAAATTGAATATGAAGTTGAAACCGTTTTGAAAACAAATTTAAAACGATTTATAAAACCGTTTTGAATTGAAATCGACGAAGTATATATTATATATATTATATATATAATATAATGGCCTGAATAGAACGCGCCGCGCCGCGGCAGTTCGCGAATTTCGACCATTAACTTCGAATGGATATTGCGGGAGATCCGACCGTCGGATTCTCCTAAAACCGGAACCGTTGGGTTCGTATCGAAAAAAGCTTGCTAACGGATATTTGAAATTTGAAATCTAACAGTTGGATTTGGAATTATGTCCAAATCAAATTTGAAAAAGGTCGTTGTAAGTGCAGTTCGATGGCCGTTGATGGAAATCGACTGTACGGGCCTTGATAAAATTATTAAAAATAGTAATCATTTGTGTAAAATCATAAGAAATGATTTAGAAATAATTGGGATGAAAAACTCCATATTTGAAAAGATAAAAATAGTTTTTTATCGAAATGAACTAGTTTTGAACTAGAATTATAATTCTATTTATTTTTAAATAAATAAACTGAATTTGAAATGGTTTTGAAAATAACCAGAATTTCCAATAATTATATTGGAATGGATTTGAATCGAAATTTTCTTTGGATTATTTCGATGTTGGATTTCGTGATGAACAGATATTGTTATGGGAATTTGAAAGATATATATATTTATATCGTTATTTCCAATACGACATTTGTTAATCGTAGAATTTGATATTGTATATAAGCCGATATATTTTCTATTCAGAGCCTTGTATTGAATATCAAATGTGATTTGGGTTTGTCGTGAATGGTGTCTTCACTAACACTGTTCTTGAACCCAGCTGAGAAAAGATTAAATCTTTTTATTTAGATTCAATGAAGTATGCCAATTAAATAATATTTAATTGGAATTGAATTGATATTGATTTTTGGGTTTATCGTGGATAGTGTTTTAAATAACACTCGTTCTTTAACCCGATAATTAATGGAATGTGATTTTGGGTTTATCGTGAACTGTGTTTTAAATGACACTGATTCTTTAACCAAGTTAAAGATTAAAACTAAGTGGAGTTTTAATGAATCTTTAATTAGATTGAAATGATCGAGAATGGAGTATCACCAGTTTTGCTCCAGGCGATAGTTAAATCTTTAATTAGATTTAAACGTGAAATGGTAATTGAATTTACCGATAACACCGTGGTGTTAGATATGGAGTATAACCAGTTTTGCTTCATGGGATGAATAGGTTGGGATTGGGAAATTAAAACAAATGATTACTTCGGTAAAGTTCATTAATCCCGACTAGTTTGAATTGATATTCAAAAGTAGATTAAAGAATAAATTAAAGAATTTATCTTTGATAAAATTAATGGGAACATTTCCCTATGAATGTGAGATTTAGAAACTAACTGTCGGTTAGCCAAGCAGAATGGTTTTCTTGATATTGATCTGATGTTGGTTTCGGCCTTCGGGGTTAACATTTGGGAAATTATTCTCTTGATTAATTTACGGTTAGTGACTAATGAATTGGAATGAGGCGTATGTTGTGTTTGTGTAACACTTATTTAAAATATACGCGAGTTATTCGGAAAGACCGGGTTTATCCCATTTTGAATAACTGATACGACGATAAGTCGAAGATGAAGACGGTGGTCGAAGAACAGAAGTCTTCACGTCGTTTGGGTGATTACTGATGATCTTGATTGGGCTGTACACCGAAAAGATGGAAACAGTTAGTGATCGTCCAGACGTACTTGGAGATCGACGTATATGCAGGGTACTAGGTGCCTCCGGTTTCGTTCAGACCCAGAACGGACTTGTAAATGGATTGTGTGTCTGACATTGGATTTTAGTCCGTGTGATTGATCTCTATTAAATATATATCTGTTTGGCGGCGGAGAATTTATTCTCTTGCTTAACACCCTTTTCTGAGACGTACGAGCTCAGGGGTTATATATTGATGGATATCAAACGCATGGAGTGAATTGCCTGTGTGGCATGCCTAAGTGGCAATTGATCGAGGCTTCTGTTGAAAAGCAAAGTCTTGTGGTGATGATCAAAGCACAACCTGTGTGGCACAGCTTTGTGTAACGTGAATTCGCGAGCCTCACACCCCGGTTGTGAACCAAAAACGGGAGAGGACATCAGGGAGGGCATTCGTTTCTTTCTAGCTAGGGTGGTGTTAGTGACCTACCAGCCCTGACATTTATATACTTTTCACCTGTGTGGTTGTTGCTGTTGTGAGGCGCCTAGGTTTGATCGGACGATCCGGGTCCGATGGAGTCATTCGTTGGCTCATTTACGCCCCAAAGGGCGGGGAAACGTAGTGTTCAGGCATAATAATCCACATCGGTGGACCGGCCCTGACGATCCAAGGGGCAGTTGCGGCTGTTCCTGAGGCTCGGGCTAGACAGTGTCGAATCAGTAGAGGACGATCCCTGGCCTCGGTTCGTAGACGGAAACCAAACTTCCAAATACGTGACATTTGCGGTTTTATTTGTAGAACCTAGTATGGTGACATAGTGGGATGGGGCGCTTATGCCGCCTAGGATTGATACTTATGATTTGAAGTTGTTTTATACACTATGCACTTATAATAATATCAAATGATTTGTTTTTCAACGTATCAAGCATTCTTGGCTATTATAAGGTAAAAACCCTATCCTCCGGCTTGCGTTGCATTGTGTGATGGGAACTGGGTCTTATAATAGCTTCATTTTTCTTTATTTAGCATTGCGCTGTTGTTTTATGCACTGGTATTCTTGGGAGGAAACCCGTTTCGTGTTTTACGGCGTGGTCCCTTGATTTACCTAACTTTAAAAATAAAGATTTACAACTGTTTTAGTTCTCACACCAGTCACATGACTGACCTGGGGTTTATTGTTTTAACCTAAACTCTGGGTGCCCTTATTTTGACACGGGCAGCTAGTAGTTTTGGTTTTGCAGATTTATATTCACAGGATCCTGGTTTACAGCTGGAACGATATCCGTAAAGCTTTGTATCCGTATATCTCCTTCTAGTTGTGTATTGTATTATTTTCCCCTGCTATGTAATTTATTGTAATCTCTGATATTTCTGTGTAATATTTATTCATTTATACTGTGTATATTCTTGTAATCTGATGCATTGTTGTAATATACAATGAAAGGTTCTTCCGTCTGCGGTTCTGTTTTGTCGTGTTCTCAAAACGATAGGGCGTTTCGAACGGTCTGGGTCGGTTTAGCGACTGGTTCGGACCGAGCGAAAATTCCTTTTCGTCACACACTTTTTCCTGAATCTTTATGCGATACTTCCTAATTCATTACATTCAGTTTATGATGTCTCTAATTAAGGTCTTTCCATCCTCATTCCAACTACCTACTTCCATGAACATGTGCTTGCCGATCAGCTGGAAGTTGCCTAAACCATATCCACTATCAATCACTTATCTTTGCCAGACACAATTGTCTAGATTCTAAGTCCTAATTCTTGTTTTTCCATTCGATCCTACTACCGGCATCTCAACTTCTCAGGGTATTCATTCACTTTTCCATGGCATTGGAAAATCCTTATCGTGTGCTTCTTTCTCTAATGCCTAGCCCACAACAAGATCAATGCTAAAGATAGATTCACTATTAAGAACATCCCAGTGAACCTTCATTGTGTACTTTGCTATAACGGTGACGAATCGACTGACTTTCTCTTCCAGTATTACAATATTTCCTCTTATGTATGGGCTTCATCTGCCTCCCACATCCTCAGCCACATCCCCATTTTATTTGAGCCCTTTTCTTTTTGGCAATACTCCCCGCTATATCTACTTCTGAAAGCCCTTACTGCCGCTTTCTACTGGACCATCTGGGTCGAAAGAAATAATAAATGCTTCAATCAATCCTTGCATTCTGGTATGTCCCTATGCAACAAGATATCCCATCTTGTCTCTGTTTGGTAAGGTTTGCATGCTTTGCGGTCGTTCCAGCTTCATCCGATGGAGGAAAACCATAATCCAGGGTAGTCGGTAGGTTGCTTCGCTGCTGCAATGGTCGCCACTAGTAGATTCTTCCCGATGCCATGGTAATCTTTGAGGGGACTACTTCTTCTTCTTCTTGGCTTCTCCACTTTTTCCTACCCAAATGCTATCTCCATCGGTGGTCTGCTTTCTTATGTGTTTTTGTTTGATTTGTGCCGATCTCCATTTTGGGCCAAGATTTGTTTTAGTTCTGTTTATGTTGTTTGTGTTATTTTTCAGATGTGATTACTTTTACTTTTTAAGTTCTCTTCTTAGCTATCGGTCAGGCTTGTTGATCGACCCCTTGCTTGCTTTTGCTTATTTATATATATTTAATCGACTGTGTAGTCCTGCACTACACAACCATCCTACTCAAAAAAATATAGTGTACCGTAAAACCATGCCACACATAAATACGAATGTGTTTTTATATTACAATTACAAAACATTTTCAATAAAATATAGTTACATTAGTAGTATCTAAAATACAAATACTTATGTATATAACTGAATTTCTTGCATATTACGATTCGACATAGTTGTACATAGCTAGATTTATGCGGCACTTATTGAAGTGTGTATTCTATATAATGGATAACAACTAAGGTTCTCTAGACAAAATGTACTGAGGTTAAACTTATCGATCCATGCTAGCATAGAACCTACCTACCACTAACTTAATAGTACAGAATATTTCGTCTCCATGATTTTGATCAATAACCAAACCAAAGAATATGATAATCAAATGGTTATTCAATCTAGATTATGCGATAAAAATACAATAATGGGTGTGGTCCACATAGCCTTGGTGCATCTCCCTTATTCTAATCATTATAGATTAACGAGGCTTAAGGCACCAATTTTCTTAAGCACGTTTCACTTTGTATGTTCATTCCTCTTTTGTGGCAATGTGTTGAAAACGTTCATCAATGCAAGTCATTTTAGGTTTGAATGAATTTAATAGCTCCGTCTTCAACTCCATGCTCTTAAATGTGATTTTGTTCAATCAATCGAGGAAGATCAATGTGAATATCATATAACATATCGAGTCCTGGTCTCTTGAAAACAACTTTTGATAATTCTCAATAATCTCAGCCTAGTTCCGTAGAAAATAAACGGAGATGAATAAGAACAAAGTTCACATCCTTACCATTTATTGGACGAATTTAATTGTCATTTATCCCAAGGGAGTGAAACAATATTCATACTTAAAATGAAATGACAAAGAGAATGAATACTACATAACTCAAGTTTTTCTCCAATATATTTCTTGAGTTAGATTTTGGTCACGATTTGATAGTTGATTATTTCACTATAAAATAAAGAACGATTCAAATCGTAGATTTAATTCCATTGGTTAAACTAATCATAATTTTATTAATTTCTTATTAATTAGTTTTTTATCACTATTTCAAAAATGTTAACGTACTTAACTCTAAGGATTAAGTATACGTTATATTTCAATTCAGTTTCAGAAGGTTCACTCCCAAAGTCATTTTTAATGAGTTGCTAGAACACTAACCATTCTTATTTAACACTTGAAATCTTAATATTTTTAGAAAAAATATTTTATGTATAAAATTTCTAGTTCCAACATAACACTTAATTTCAAATAATACTACTCCTTGGATAACACTAAAGCTGTACGAGTTACGGGATTTCATTTACGTCTCATATCTTCGCGCGAAGCACTCATCTTTTATAATAGATAAAAGTTTATCACCAAAAGTTAGTCTTATATACGTTTCCTCACAAACATACAATAATTCTTTTAAAATATATTATATAGGGTGCTTTTTTACAGGTCCCTATTAAGGTTTAAAATTAGGCTCACATCCGGTCATAGTTTATTATACATCTCTGCCGCCTCCTTTTGTGGATCCACTTCCAACTTTTATGGTTCGCCTCCTGCTAATTTTCTTTCGCTTCCTTCATTTTCTTCGAAAAAAAAGTGCGGCGCTGGTTTTTTTTCTTTCTAAAATCTGGAAATAATCCTAGAAGTCCACGCCAAGAAAAAAAAAATAGTTGCATATATGTATGCAAGTATTGCCAATACTTGCATACATGTATGCAATTATTGTATAAAGGAAATTATGCTAACATTTTTCCTACAAATAGGTTGCACACATGTGTGCATGTTTCGGATTTACTTGAACACTTGAATGCAAATAAAAATGAACTGAGTTGCATTGTTATGAAATATTGCATACATTTATGCAAGAATGATGCAATAATTGTACATAAATATGAAAAAAAATCAAACGCGGATGCAACACTGGAATACTTGCACATATATATGCAAAAACTGAAATTCTTGCATAACATTATGCATTTAACTGCATTTTTCACTGTTTTATTGCTATTTTATTTTTTTGCGTGTTTTTTGATTTATTTTTAGCGATTTTTTTGTTGATTGCATAATTTATTTAAACAATAATTTTCGTATTTTTTTGTCCATTTTTTTACTACTTTTGAAAAATAGGGACCTAATTTATAATAAGTTTATAACCGGATGTGAGCTTAATTAAGTTGGCTTTTAGGGATTTTGTCTAATTTTCACTACTATATAAACTATCCACTACAATTTCAAACATCTTTCCAAAGTATATGCCTTTTTGCAACAAAAAATTTCATATATAAACTTTTTTATAATTGTCCAGTTATATTGTATGTACAATCATGCAAACGTAAAACCATTCATAAATTATTTTATAAATATTTCAAACCATTTCACAAACTATTTCTCATACTTTAATAAGTAAACCTCTTAACTAGTTTTTCTCTTTAAATTCCTTTCATAAGTAAGGATATAAAGTAAGGAATACTCTTTAGTATACCAACTTATAATTAATTAACAGTTTCCCAAACATTAGTGAATTAAATAATAAGTTAACTTTGAACATCGATTCAAAAATCAATTTAGCGACTCAATTTAGAATGGAGGCCTAGTAGTTAATAGGTTCTTTATTAATTTGCCATTATTCTGTAATGACATTCAACTCGTAGCGTAAGGTCTACATATAATCTGTAAATAAATGCACAATCATCCATTAAGGATAGCATGTCTACATTACTAACATACAAATATGTCCGTAGTGATATAATAGTAGAATAGCGATTTGTCCTACGAAACAAATGTACAAACAATCAATTGAGTTAATTACAAAAACAAGGCTTTATTCTTCTTTACGATGTCATTATACAACTATAATAATATGGGGATATATTCTACGAAAGAGAATCCACACATATAATTCAATCAAGTTAGACTAATAGCTTAATGTTGTTTGTTTCTATTAAATATACATCACTTAGTTTCTAGTCCTTGAAGTTGCTTAAGGGTGATCGATAAAAATCCCTTGGATTGAAACATCTTTTGAAAAACATTTTTAAAACACAAGTAATCCAATTTAACAGCCTTTATTTAAAAAAAGTAATATTTAACTCCTATTGAATAATTATTAAATCCCTAAATAATAATAGAGTAATGATTGTTAGGTTTTCTATGATATAACATTCCATATTTATTTATATTTTGGATATATTTGAGTCTATATGGAATTATGATTCAAATTCATTGCCTATTTGATAGGTTTCCTAGATTTTTGAAGATTTATTAATTGCATCTTTTATAGATTTGGTAGATTTTATGGAGTAATTAGCTGCATTTTTTATTTCATTAGAAAAGGCAATAAATTATCTAATGGTAAGACATATGGAAAGATTTATTTTGACCAAGTTTTGTGGAGGATTTATTTTTGAGAGATTTCAAGGCCCAATAATGGTATTTAGTCTTTCTATTTCCCTATATTGGGGTCTGAATTTAAAATTTGGAATCTTATATATTTTGAACATAGTTTGGATATATTTTTCAAATGAAATTCCTTTCATAAATTTAATTTAATTAGATATTGATACGATTTGAAACTTATTTACGAATTAAAAGGGCTAATTTAACTTAAAAAGTTAGTTTTGAAATCAAGTTGTCAAGTATAAATTTAGTTTTTGTAGTTTGAATATTTGAAATACATTTGACGCAATAAACGAAGAAATGAATTATAGAAAAATACGCGTGTTTTGCATTCACGTTAATTTAATTTATCCTTCAGTAGTTGTCGAGATTATAATGTGTTTAAAACAAAAAAAAGCAATGTTGCTTATCCTATGTTTTATTCTAACATTCGTATCCCGTTCACAAGCAACTTCGGTTCAAAACAATATCTAATAAAATTTTAACTCAATGATTTAGCTGCTGAAATTTATTTAACTTGCCCACACTAGGCTGTGAAAACAACACCTGCCCTTACCGTTCTGAAATAGTTAGCCACATTGTTGTTTTCCTCTATCGTTGGTTCCCATCGTTGAATTATAAAATAATTTGTGTAGCCTTCTCGTTCACAACATAAACAATTCTTTCCTTCCTTCCTTTAGCAACCGAAATGTTTTCTTCCCCAAAATCAAAATTAATGTCCTCCTCCAAAAAACTGAAGCCAAGCCCCGACCCCTCACCGCTATCCCCACCTCGACTTTGTCTCCATCAAGCCATCGTCGATCGAAATCCACTTCACCACCAACCGTCCGCGTCATCTCCTTCGTCCGTGCCCATCGGTCCCCCTCGGCATCTGCCATCGGCTAGCCAATTCGCCTTTGACAATCCTTGTAATAACCCGGAAATCCGAGCCAATTTAAAATGTTTGTTTTGGCAATTTGAGTGAATTTTGAATATTTAAAATGAATTATTTTAAATAATAACGACGAGAAATTTATTCTGAATTGAATTACAATGTATATATTTATATACATTATCGTTAGAATATAAATAATTATTTTTAATTATAAAAGGAATAGAAAATGGCTCGGTAGTTTGAAAATTCGATTTCAAATTTCAAATGAATGTACAAGATTCAAAATAAACCGGATTTTAGCAAAACCAAAAATATTAGAATCTACTTGGGAATATCTTTCCAATGAATCTGAAAAATTGAAATTTCATAGCGGGAATAAAAAATTATGTCCAATTGAAAATTCAGAATAGTCGCTATGGAATTTTGGCCCTTAAAAATGGAAATTTTGCAAACGACCTCTATTTTCGACGAAACCACTTTTATTGGATCCGTGAAGTCAAGTTATTGCTAGATTCCAAAATTCGTAATTTTCTGAATCAACATGTGAGTGTGGAGAAGTAAAACGTGTTCTAACAGTTTCAGTCAATTTCGATTGACCAGAAAATGGCCATTTTTCAAACGGTCTTCAAACTTGACGAAATTAGTTGTGTTAGGACCGTATCGTCAACACGAAGCTAGAAAATATTTTTCGAGGATTTTCAGAGTCGGTATGTGGTCCCGGTTATTTAAAATGTGAGTTCAAATTCAATATACATTGATTTATATTTTAATTCTGATGAAAACTCGTAACAGTCGAATTGGCAGACGGGACATATCCCATCGTGTTCGGAGTGGGGGTATTTAGCTAGGAGCGATAGTCGTTGGGATTGATTTTGTGTTAGAATGACAAATCTCATTTTAGTGAATTAAAATAATAATATAAATTTTCTATATAACCCTCAAAAACCATAACCCTCCTCTTTTCTTTCTGTGCCGCCATCTTTTCCCCGATGGCCATAAATGCTCGATTAAAGATCCCCAATTTTCGGGAAATCTGTAATGTCCCACATATTTTATCGGTTTATATTTTAGTATTTAAAACATTTAAAATATTGAATTCGTAATATAAGTGGATTTATATATTAATTAAAACGAAGTTGAACATATAAATATATATATTAAATATAATCGAGCTCATGATATCATGGCAGTTCGTAATTTAACGTTCTGAACTTCAACTAAGTGTACATGACTTGTTTTAAATCGGATTTCTATGAAACAAGAAACGTTGGAATCTGTTGAACTATATCTTTCTAATGGAAGTGAAAAACCAAGATTTCGCGTTATTGATTGTGAATTATATCCAAATCAAATTTTCGAATAGTCGCTATAGAATCGTTTATCGACCGTAACGGTTTATTAGATATAACTAAATATCGGTTTCGAATTTATACAAGATTCTTTTTAGGAGTAGTTATAATTTAATTTTTCGAATTTTACTGTAATTTTTAATAAATTAAATACGCAACTTTTTATTTAGAGTATTTTGTACCGTATATCAATATTTTTGGGTTTCAAAATATGAGTCAACCTACCGATATTATTATATTTTTGGAATCATGACTCATCGTTCGATATAACCGTATTCTCATTTCTGTCCGTAGAGCCTCGACCATGAATGAAATTTTACGTAATGCGGTACACTGGAATTTTAAGGAAAACATAAAACATATACATGCCAAACTTTTAGTAATACCATCTAGAAAATGTGTGAGTTCGATTTATAGTTAAGAGATGTAAGAACAATGAAAAACTCTTAGTAATAATTTTAAGTTTTATTTAATAAACCCTACTTTTTCCTACAAGATAATACTTTCTATAGGGTGAAGGAATTGTGATGGTTTTGGGAAATGAAAATGTCGTTTCGGTCTGTGCTAGAGATTAGAATTAAGTAGGAAGGGATATTTTTCATCAAATTACCGCATTTTCCAGGTTCCACCTAGTCTCAGAAGAATGTTGTACTCTTAAATTTAAAGTTAGTTTTAGTGTCAAACCAAAATTCACTTTCCCTGTATATTTTGTGGTAAGTTTATGCCAAATTAACTGTAGAGAACATAACTGAGTTTCAGTTAAGACTAGAACTTTGAACCGTCTATATTAGGATCATGTTCCTATCTTTATCATTGATGCTGTATATATTCATCATATCCCATCGTTTCATTTACCAATCAACATCTACGTAGTACATAGCTTTTGAGCAAGCTGCCTATGTTTGTACCAGCAAACTACAGCCTATCAAGGCTAATCAAAATAAACATCAGGAGTGGTGGAAGTATTCAAGTAAAGCTGGGAGAGAGCATGCACTATTTCAAATATATTGTGTAAAATTTTAAGTATAGTGCCTCAACTTTGTTTAGCTATCTATGTAATAGCTGCCAACCCTTATACATCACATGCACAAGTCTCTTTTCACACAGATATAGATGTCTTTAATCATGTACAGACCCAACCGAAGGCCAATGGCTTACTGCTAAAACATCTAAAATAATAATATAGCCTGATTACTTTATATATGAGACAGTCGTCCTACCCACCTCCATGACAAAGAAAACACGTTGTAGTGTATTTTCAAATCTAGCAAACATTGAATTGTTCCCATCAAATACAGAGAAACCATATCTTCCATTTGCCTAGAACCCCACGCACGTACTGTTTAAATCAATAGACTGCAGGCCTCCCCTAAGCTCTACATACCCAAAATCCTTGCGTTCCAAGGCTTCACTTCTATAAATACGGAAGCAATTCACTCGTTAGTTTCATTTTCAGGAAATCCAAAGTCGTGCTTTCAATGGCTATAAAAAAATATAAAAAAAAGCTTATGACATTAGTTATAAAAGGCGGTCTGGGTTTTAAAGGGACGTCTGGAGATGAATATTAGAGTGCGTTGCATGGTGGAGTAGCCTATGTTAAATGCTGGAGAGTTTGAATGTTGCCAACGTTTGTATTGGTTTTGAAAGGAGAGAAGGAACAGTAATAGAGGTGCGACGTGAGCATTTAAGTATGAAGAAGGGCTGGGTGTGAGTGGTTACTAATGTGGAGGCTTCATGTTGTTTCAGTGGAGTATAATAAGGAGGAATATGATAGTATTGAAGCTGATGGAAGGACGTTTGGACCATTCAAATGAAGGTGAAAGTGGAAACGTCAAATATATGTACACGGGAGTGGATTTTTGCATGGGGGACGTGTATGGAGTTGGGCACGTTTGTGCAAGGTGATGGTGCCGGTTCAGGGAAGTAAGGTTGTAAGCGGAGTCGTGTATACACTGGAGTGGCGGGTCTTGTTTTTGTTTTGTGGAATGGTGAAGGGTCTTTGTTGGATCTGTGGTGAATCGAGATAAAGGAAGGGTGCAGCAATGTCAGTACTGGTGGGAGCGGATTATTGTTTTTGGAAGTGGGCATGAGCTGAAGTATTACTAAAAAACACGATGAGCAAAACAGTTGGACGGTATCAAGGAGAAAATGGTTAACACAGAGATATGCGGATTTCCAGTTGGGAATATAGCTACTTGTCACACATGGGAAGGACTGATGGTGAGATTATCTATTAAGTTTTAGTTTTTAGTTAGTTTAACTTATAACATGATAAGCTTATTTAAACTATTAATTGGTTAACCAAGAAAACATATAACTTACGGGCATAGAATAGGTTAGTCACGGTTTCGGAAATTATATAACCATATCGATAAATAAAACGCAATAGTTTGACACTTGGTTAGGCCTAAATTGTCAGTAAATATTAGTGGCCGAATTCACTTACAGTTAATGTAATTTAGGAACAATATGATTTATAGTGGCATATTATAGCAGAGTTGAGAGCTGTCTGTCACACTGGATTCGTAGGCTACGTGTTAAAACTGGTTTGAAGCGATTTGAAGCTCGTTGGGAATTATGATGGATTCAAAGCGTCTGGTTCGAATCAACCGACCGTTAATCGTATTTAACGATCAACGTCCTAGGTGAGTAAATTCACTGACTTTGATCTATTTTAAAATATTATAATATTGGTTGAATGTTGTGTGATGGTCGCTTCGTTAGATTACAATTAAATTGGTTGAATTATATATCATTGCATATATACACATCATTGGTTGGACTGATTCCATCGATTATAATATTTCCTGGTATGGAAACGGTGTTAATTGTTGACGAACATCGGTGGATGCAGGAAACCGGTTGGAGGAATCCAACCGGATTCCTCAATATTTATACTGTTTGTTTTATATAGATGTACTGTTTGAACCCAAATGACTTTTGAAACCTTGTGTTGATATTAGCGTTGAATGGAAATTCAAACGTTATTTTGTTTTAATCAATATATGATATCAATTAAGAAAGTGGCAAAAACCAACCATAAATGTATTATTTGTTTTAACCGCTATTGTTTTACCAAAATCCCACCATGTGCGAAGCACGTGTTTCACTATACTTACTAAATAATTTGGTAAAGTGGATTCTTATATTAATAAGATTAATAAGTAAGTAGGCGGAGATTAACTTGATGATTAATAACAAGAATTTATTGTTTTAAGAACAATTAAATGAGATATTTACAAATAGATTATGGTTGATTTCATATTAAGTAAGATTAGTTAGAATCGATTATTGTTTATTTAATAGAAAATGAAATTATTTAGAAATAAAATATTATTTTTATAGTAATCGATACAAGTGAAATTATTTGGATTAATAAATGTTATTTATTCAAAATGAAAAGATTTGTTAGAATTGATTAGTGGGTTAATCATGGCTAAATATTTACCAAGCAAACTGTTTTGATCAATAATTGGTTATTTAATTAAATTAGATTGGGCTGATTAATCCAGTGTAATAAATTAACGAATAGTTGATTTAGTTTAAATAAGATTATAAAGTATAAGGGGTTTGTCTAAAGAAGACAAAGCGAAGAGAAATGTTTAATAAGGGATTTGTCTAATAAAGACGAAGCGGAGAGAAATGTTTAAAAATGGATTTGTATAAGCTAATGTAAATAACCGAGCTTTCAAAATAAGGATATGGCATCATAAAACCATATTTAAAATATAGCAAGAAGCATGTTTACTGATTTTAAAGTATAAGGGGTTAGAGTTATGAACTTATATCTATTCTAAGGTAAGAACGTCGTCGATCAAGGTCTAAGAGGTAATTAAAATACCCCAACATAAACGGCTTCACAATTATCGAGGGATGGTATTTGTTTGTAACAAAAAGAGATGTTAAGATTTTTGTAACAGAAATAGATGTTAAGATTTTTGTAACAAAAAGAGATGTCAAGATTTTTATCATAGAAAAAGATGTCAAGATTTTCGTAACGGAAAGAGATGTCAAGATTTTTGTAACGGTAAGAGATGTCAAGATCAGTATAAGGTGGAATATAGCACCGTATTTCAAGTATTTGAACTATAATGATAAAATAATGTTGTTGACTAGTCTTAAGCGTGACTGTTATGTCGAGATTTGTTATAAACGGGAATATTATAGCATATGACAAGTTTTGAACTATAACGTTAAATTAACGTTGTTGGCTAAGCTTAAGCGTGATTTTTATATATAGCACTACTCCCGAGGGAATGGAAAAAGTTTGTTTGAAATCCACTTATTCTAAAGTAATAAGTAATGACATTTGTCCAAAGAAATATAAGAACAAATGTTAAATAGAAAGTGTCCGTGGTTGTGTGATGTTTAGTTGTACATTCGAATGAATGTTTGTTTTACTTCGATAGTTAAATAACCGACTATCGAAGTGTTTTGACCATCGTTGTCAATACGGAGAGACCGGTTGGATATATTATCGAAAACCACTCCGTATAGGGATAAGCGCTGCGAATTTGATTATGCTGAAGAAAATAGAAGAGGGAGTGAAATGCAAGGGTCGTCCTGTTTAAGAATGGCGTTTTCTGTTTGTCCAGTCCCAGGACAACTTGTATGGACGAATGTTTGACAGATTATTCCTAACGGTCACATAAGACGATCTTTTCAAGGTATTACGTCTGGCGGCGGAGAAATTCGTTTCTCTTAGCTTTTATACCCATAATATTTTGGGAAGATCAACTAGTGATTTGATGGGTTTGATGATGTGGCATTCAAATTGATTGATGGCCAGATGTTCTAAAAGATAGACGTAGCCTCAAGCTTCACAACCGGGAAATGACAAAAATCGGGCAGGCACGATGGCTATGTGGGTCGATCCTATTAGGGTGTATAATCACCTATCTAGAGAATTCCTTTTGTTTCTTAATCTATCGATTCTGCCCATTCGGGAAACGGTGGTTTGAGCCCAACCGTTGGTGATATACATTTGATACACTCAAGCGAAATGAGTGGTCGGTCATGTGTGGGTCGGGTGGCAAAACGTTCTTGTTGAACCCAGTGTATTCGCCTCTAGAGATACACTATTGGCAGGTGGTCCCATACCTTGTCATAGTTGGAATCCAATCTCCAATAAGCGCCCTGCAGTTTTTGATTTTATACTATGTATGTAGAGCATGAGATGCAAGCGTTCTACTATTTGGTTATTTATTTGATTAGACATTATTATAATATCGCTGGATTTGATATCAAAATATTTTGGGTTATAGTAAGGTAAAAACCGTCCATGTTTATGTGTGGGATGGTCTTACTATTATCTTTTCTTTTAAAAGGATTTTCAAAGTTAAACCGAATGGTTGGAATTTACTCACACCAGTCCCACGACTGACCCAGAGTTTATTTTGTTTGTTTTTTCCTAAACTCTTGGGTGCCCAAATTTGTATGGGCAGTCAAGTATTTCAGGCTTTTACAGATACACCTGGTGGAGCTAAAAGCAGAAGGCTTCACCGTTAGTATTTAGAGATTATTTCACTGTGATATGATGTATTGTACTCTGATAATGGTATGTATATACAATACAGTTTTGTATTTCAAAACTATGTTATAATACATGTTATTCGTTCCGCTGTGAGATTCGTTTTTACTCTGATCCTACTCAATTGTGTTCTTCTTCTCCTTCTTCTATTCTATTTGTTCTATCTTATCTTTCTCATCCTCTTATTTCTTTCTATTAATGATTTGAATTTTCGTGCACTTTGAGTTGAATGTGTGGGATATTTATCAGCTCAAATTGGTACGGATTTTCGGGTCGTTGCAGTTGGTATCAGAGCTGGTTGCTTAATTGGTACGGATGATAGGGGGTTCTCGCTTTGCATTTGGTGGCGAACGGGAGACTCTTACCCTTACATCTCCCGACAATGTGGGTTGGTCGAGTCGAGAGGCTGGCCGTAAAAGCAGTTCTGAGGTATCTCTGTAAGCCACGGTGGGAGGTTAGCCCACTGCCCCCGGGTCGTTACAGTTGGTATCAGAGCTGAAGGTTAAGTGATTACCTTAGCTCTGTGGCGTAACTCAGTAGAGATGGAGTTAGTAATACTCTAGATTGAGTTTGAGTGTATAGATATGAGCGCGTATTTGTAAATTGATATAAAAACTGTTTTATATTGTGTTGATTGGTTTGGCGAGTGGTTTATGAATTATGGTCGATACTGGATTGCAAACTGTATCGATAGGTGTTTCTAAACTCTTGAACAGAGTAATTCGACACAGTATGTTTTGAAAAGAGTGTAGATGAAATAATTTTACCCAAAATATACTTGGATATAAAAGAAGTATATATTCTTGAGATTTTATAGCATATTAGATATGTTGATCATTATTATGATCGAACAAGATTTATAATTCAGTTGGTTGTATAAGTAACCAATCGAAATATTATGTGAGTATAATATGAAAAATCAGATGAACTAAATTTGAATTTAAGACCAGGATTGGAATAAAACTCTAGAAACTTGGAAAAGAGTTGAAAATAATGTTTGAATTAAATATATGGGAATTTTAAAATCCTGGGGGATTTGAAATTGTTTACGAAGTGCTGTGAAAGATATTTTGAAGTAAAATTCAAAATGGAAGTGTTTTAAACTAAGTTTTTGAAAAGTAATATAGTATTGAACTCACTTTGATCAATGGGAAATAAATTCTGATAATGACGGCCGCATTATCAGTGTTCGTTTTCGAGTTTCTAAGTGACGAATTACTACCAAAGATTTTGTTTTGAAAAAAGTTGTTCGGAAATTCAAATGTTTTGAATTGCTATGTGATGAATATATGTATGATTTCAAACTGATTTGAAATGAAAACCCCAGGAATTTAAAATCTAAAATTTAAAATTTACTTATGAAGTAAATAAACAAAGTGTAACACCCCGTATTTCAGTTAATGCTAAAATTCACTAATTGCAGAATAAATAATCTCTGATGTGAGAATTGGGGGAAACGGGCTGCGTCATGGCATTCGTCTCGGAAAAATACGCGAAATAGAATCTGAAATTTTGTAAATCAGAGTCCGTATGGCCCAGTTATGGCCCAATGAAGTTTGCAGAAAATTCAAAGTTCAAAACATATTTAAAATTCAGGTTCAAATTTCGAAATTGGGGCCATTGGGCGCAGGCGGGGAAAATTCCCGCCTAGCTACCCAAGTCGACAGGCCTGTCGACTGGGCAGTCGACTTGGCTAGGACCAAGTCGACAGCCCTGTCGACTTGGGTGTCGACAAGGGGTGCTCGGCCAGTGTAACCTGGTGCACCATTTTAGGGTTTGGCTGTGTTTTGGGCTGTTCTCTAGAAGCTTCCGAGATCTGATGGTCCTAATCTAATTTAGGGTTAATCTAATGGCCTAAAACACTTGCCTAATCTATAAATACACCCTAACACTACCCTAATTCATACTAAAAATGGATTCAAGGGCCTCATTCCGTCAAATTAAAACTAGAAGGAGCCTCCACCAAAGTTGAGAGGAAGTTAGCATCTCAAATCAACTCTAAGCAAGTTCTAATCCACTCTAGCAACTTAATCTTCCTCATTGGAGTGCTAATTAGTGATTTGTGAGTTCCTATGCCTTTAGCAAGCAATTGCTAAACTAATTAGGATAGGATATTAGGAGGCTATGGATGTAAATGAGGATCTATGCATGTTGTGGTTGTCATATGTTATAAGTTCATATGCAAGTTTGCCTCTTTTTATGATATGACATGTTATGCAAGTTTATATGCAAGTTTACATGCAAGTTCATATGCAAGTTTGTCTCTTTTTATGATATGCATAACATATGCAAGGTTGCCTTTATGTATGACATGTTATGCAAGCTCATATGCAAGTTTATATGCAAGTTTATATGCAAGTTCATATGCAAGTTTATATGCAAGTTCATATGCAAGTTTGTCTCTTTTTATGATATGCATAACATATGCAAGGTTGCCTCTATGTATGACATGTTATGCAAGCTCATATGCAAGTTTATATGCAAGTTTATATGCAAGTTCATATGCAAGTTTATATGCAAGTTCATATGCAAGTTTATATGCAAGTTCATATGCAAGCTCATATGCAAGTTTATATGCAAGTTTATATGCAAGTTCATATGCAAGTTTGGGTTAATGATTTATGCTAGTTGGGTTTAAGGTTGTGATGCAAATTGACACTTTTTAAACCCATGTAAATGCCAACGTTGTGCTAAGATTGAACCCATTACATTTATATTGAATCTTCCCATTTATATGACATGTCATGAGAACGAATTACGTGGGAAACGATGGGGGTTAACATGCATGTCAATAGAAATGTGTAAAGTTAGTATGCTTAAGCATAACATAAAATGAATAGACATAATTGGGAATTTACCTATTAAGTTAGGTCTACCCACATTATGGAGTTGGGAATTTACCTATTAAGTTAGGTCTACCCATACTATGGAATTGGGAATTTACCTATTGAGTTAGGTCTACCCATATTCTTAAAAATGTGTAATTAATTAGGGATAATTAATACAAATTATGGGGGTGATTAATTAGGTGTAATTAATCAACTAAGACACGAGGTTGGACCCTTTTGTAGCGGAAGTCTGCCCGGAACCGACCGGCAATCCAGCAGCTACAAATGATTGGCTCAATGTGAGAGGTCTTAGTCATAAATTAAATACGTGATTAAAGTAAAGACACGAGGTTAGACCCTTTTTATGACGGAAGTCTGCCCGGACCCAACCGGCATATCCAGCAATCGTAAAAGATGGTCTAATGTGAGAGGTCTTTATGAGGTCATGATCTTAATTAATTAATTAAGAAACACTTAACCATATTAGCATGTAGAGGGACATGAGGGGTTAAGTGGGTGCCTTGGGTGGCATGTGGAAATATAGTGGTTGCCTTGGGTGGCAATAGAAAATACGATTAGAATACTTAACCAAAGTGGAACATGTAATTAAAACATGATTAAAGGGTTAAGTGGTATACACTAGAAATGACAAGCTTAGGTGGGTAGCTTCTGGGGGCCCATTTCAACCAATATGCCAAACGTAACTTTGTGGGCTCGACCCAAGTCGAGGACGGGACACGCATATTGGGCTTGACTATAAAAGGCCAAAGCGGGGTAGCGGTGGCAACGCGAGTCCAACGGGTT
Source organism: Allium sativum (assembly GCA_030737875.1). NCBI lineage: Eukaryota > Viridiplantae > Streptophyta > Magnoliopsida > Asparagales > Amaryllidaceae > Allium > Allium sativum. Next base: position 333,407,053 of record CM060926.1, read on the forward strand.
TCATATGCGTGTGTGGACCCGGGCTGGTAGGTAAGACGTTGTTGCATCGTGTAGATATAAGCCGTGCACCATTTGTTGTATCTGGTTGCTACTATGGGGAGTGATACACCCCATTGTGGGGCCAGCACGGGTATCTACGGTAGGGAGCCGATCGCTTGGGAGTAGTGGGTACACCTAGTGGAGATAGGGGCGGACGGCACCTATGTAGTCAGCTAGGGGTACACGAAACTACTGGATAAATTTTCTAAGTCCTTGGGAGGGATCAACCTTTAAGTAGGAATGACTGGTGTGGTGCAGTGTAGTAATTATCCTTGGGTGGGTAAATGCGTCTTTATCGTTATCTTAGTTCATTCTAAGTCTGATTGGCTATGGAGTGTAGTCATTTATCTCCAGTCACACCGTACCAAGTTATATCATACCCTAATTACTTTAATGATTGTATTGTTAAAGTTATAGGACTCGTTCAGAATTATGCCTGACCTCGTTGTTTTTATCTTTTTCCCAACCCTCAGGTTCTCAGAGTGGGCCCAGCACGAGTGGGCTTTGATCAGGCTGCTTTTATTACTCTCTTGGAGCTTGGACCCTAGATGTAGAGCTCAGCTTACCCTTTTCTTTTATGGCTATCAGTTCATGTATTGGGATTATGTATTTTTATTTATCAGGATGGATATTTTGTACTTGACACTTATTATGGTTTTGTGATGTAACCAGACATGTTTTACTTTCCGCTGCAATGAAATGATGTTTTAAATTCTCAAGTATTACTTATATCTGTCTTGTTGTAATTTTTCTGTTCTATATTCACTTAAAATACTCCACCGATGTTATGGCATTCCCTTAGTGAGTGACCGTAGCGGGTGTGGGGTGTTACACGTGGTATCAGAGCAAAGGTTACCAGAACAGATAATTTTTTTAGAAAACTATTTTTCTAAAAACAATTTTGGAAAAGATATTTTCAAAAACATGTCTTTAAAGAGAAAAGTTTTTGAAAGAAAAGCATAATCCCCAATAGCCATATCTTTATCTTTCGAATTCTCCGTTTTGAGTCTTTCCTTTTTCGTTTCAGCATGGCTGAGGATCTTAACTTTCCGGAGGGTGTGACGATACCAGTATGGTATAGGAGATTGATGGAGGCTAGGGCCACCACTGCGGGTCCAGCAAATGTTCCTCCACCAACCGTAGCACCCGATCTTCCTCCTCCCCCTCCTCCTCGCATGGATACTTTTGCTAAGACTTGTAAGGAATTTAAAGCTATGGGAGGGAAACCTTTTCAAGGATCTGAAACTTTTGTGGAGGCTAGAGATTGGCTTAAGGAGGTGGAAGAGTTGATAGATATCTTTGAGATGGAAGAAGGAAAGAAAGTCAAGTTAGCTGCTTGGTTAATGAAGGGAGAGGCCTCATTCTGGTGGGAGGTCACTAATGGAGAACGCCCCGTTGACTCTTGGGCGGATTTTAGACAAAGATTTGTGGCAAAGTTTCTCTCAAGGGCGGAGGAAAACTTGTATATGGAAAGATTCTTGACTCTAAAGCAAGGAAATCTCTCAGTGAAGGAATATGTCTACAAGCTTAATCAATTGGCAAGGTTTGGCCTAGACATGGTGAATACACCGGAGAAGAAGGCTTTGAGGTTCGTGAAAGGCTTGAATGAACCGATGCATGGATTGGCTATGACTCATATCCCTATGGGGGCCACCTTTGAGAAGCTAGTTGACATGGCACTCATGCATGAAGAAGAGAAGGGCCCCAATGCTAATAAGGCACCCGAGAAGAAGGGAGATCAAAAGAGACCTCAGCAACAACAGCAAAACAAAGGTGGGAAAGGCAATGGTGGCAAGGGAAAGAAGAAGTGCTTCAATTGCGGGATACCGGGCCACATAAGCAAAGATTGTCGAAAGAAGAAGAAGACTGGCTGCTATCACTGTGGCGAAGCAGGGCATCTAGTGAAGGATTGCCCTAAGAAGGGGCAAAGGACGAGATCTACCTCAGGAGGACAGGTGCAAGCTCTTATGGCACCAGGTCAGGCTAGGGGGCAAGTACAGGCTCTCGTGGTTCCACCGATTCAGGAAAGAGGTAGAACTATTTCCGTTGAAAGTCTGGTTTTTCTATTTGATCATCCTGTCCGTACATTGTTTGATTCTGGCACATCGCATTCGTTTATCTCATCATCATTAGTTGAGTCACTGCACTTAGACACCAGTCTAGTAGATGATCCCTTGGTTGTTTCAAACCCAATTGGGGGCTCCACTTATTTGTCTATGATATGTTTGGGTTTGAAGATTTCTATACTTAGCATTGAGTTTAGATGTGATGCTTTTGTTTTGGGCTTCACGGGCTATGGGTTGATTTTGGGCATGGACTGGTTATCCAGTAATGGTGCCGTTCTTGATTGCGAAAGGAGAGTTGTTAGGCTCATGACCCACTTGGGTAACACTCTCGAGATCTCTTGTAATCCCATGGATTCGGTTATGCTAAGTTATCTTGAATCGCTTGACGCTTCGGTCGAGAGTTTGCAATCTGTTAAAGTGGTCCGGGAATACTCGGATGTGTTTGAGGAGGTGAAGGGCTTACCTCCAAAGCGGGAGATTGACTTCCGAATATATCTGGTGGATAATGCTAAACCTGTATCTTTACCAGTGCGTCACATGGCTCCTCGTGAGAGGAGGGAACTCCATAAGCAAGTAGGGGAGTTGCTTGAGAAGGGGTTCATAAGACGAAGTATATCGGAGTGGGGTGCTCCAGTAGTTTTTGCTACGAAGGCGGATGGGTCCCTCAGACTTTGTGTAGACTATAGAGAACTCAACAAGCTCACAAAGAAGAATAGACACCCATTGCCGAGGATTGATGATCTTTTTGATCAGTTGGTTGGCGCTTCAGTATTTTCTCAGTTGGACTTAGCCACGGGGTTTCATCAGTTGAGGGTGGCTGAGGATAGCATAGACAAGACTGCCTTTAGGACTCCGGATGGTTTCTATGAGTGGCTGGTGATGCCATTTGGGTTGACGAACGCCCCTGCATACTTTGTTGATTTGATGAGTAGGGTGTTCAGGGAGTTCCTTAATAAGTTCGTGGTGGTCATTGTGGATGATATCTTAGTATTTTCTAAGAGTGAAGAAGAGCATGCCCTACATCTTGGGGAGGTGTTGAAGACTCTTCGAGCACATAGCCTTAAGGCTAAATTTTCTAAATGTCACTTCTGGAGGAAGGAAGTGCGATTCTTGGGGCACGTGGTCTCCAAGGAAGGGATAGCTGTGGATCCCGCGAAGGTAGTATCAATTCAAGATTGGAAGGTTCCAAAGAATGCTACCGAAGTAAGAAGTTTCTTGGGGTTGGCGGGTTACTATAGGAAGTTTATCAAAGACTTCGCGAAGATATCAGCCCCATTAACCCGCTTAACGAAGAAGAATCTTGTTTTCGCATGGGACGTAGATTGTGATGATGCGTTCCGACGATTAAAGAGAGCTTTAACCACTGCTCCAGTTTTAGTGTTGCCAGATGGGAGTAAGCCATTTGTTGTCTATACCGATGCTTGTGGGACAGGACTGGGCGCAGTCTTAATGCAAGAGGGAAGGGTAATAGCCTATGGTGGAAGGCAGTTGAGGGCACATGAGAAAAATTACCCTACCCATGATCTGGAGTTGGCTGCTATTGTTTTTGCGCTTAAGATTTGGCACCATTATCTTCTTGGTGAGAGATTCGAATTGTTCACTGACCACAAATCATTGAAGTACTTGTTTTCTCAGAAGGATTTGAATTTGAGACAGCAAAGGTGGATGGAGTTCTTAGCATCCTATGATTTCGGGATAGCGTATACCCCTGGCAAGGGTAACGTGGTGGCGGACGCCTTGAGCAGAAAAAGGTTGTCCTTGAGTCCATTGTTCGTGGAACAACGAAGCTTGGAATTTATCTCGATGTTTGATTTCATACCTTCCATTGACTTTATACCCGGTTTGCTAGCATCCTTGGAGGTCAGACCTACTCTTTTGGAGCGGATTGGAGAAGCACAGAGGGACGACCCACAGTTGGTTGAGTTGGTAGAGAAGCTCATAAGGAGGGAGTCGTCCAACCATTTGAGTAGGTACACCCTAGACGATAGGGGGGCTTGCGTAGAGATGGTAGACTCTGTGTACCGCAAGACGAGGGTTTGAGGAAGGCTATTCTTGATGATGCACACCGTTCTAGGATGACCATTCATCCCGGTGGGGACAAGATGTACCAAGACATGAAGCGGGTTTTCTTCTGGGCCGGTATGAAGAAAGATGTGGCCGAGTATGTCGCTCGATGCTTGGTGTGCCAACAGGTGAAAGCGGAGCAAAAGAAACCAGGTGGGTTGCTTCACCCATTGGAAGTTCCGCAATGGAAGTGGGATAGCGTCTCGATGGATTTTATTGACGGGTTACCCAGATCGAGAAAGGGTAATATGGGAATTTGGGTTGTGGTAGACAGACTTACTAAAAGCGCCCATTTCATACCTGTGAAGAGCAAGAGGACTGCTCCATGGCTAGCTTCAATATATCTTCGAGAGATAGTTCGATTGCATGGGGTACCCTCTAGCATAGTGAGTGATCGAGATCCTATCTTCACTAGCGAGTTCTGGAAAAGTTTGCAAGAAGCAGTGGGGACTCAATTATGTCTGAGCACCGCATATCATCCTCAGACGGACGGCCAGACTGAGAGGGTGAATCGTGTCCTAGAAGACCTTTTGAGGCTTTGTATCTTAGATTTTGGAGGTACATGGGAAGAGCATCTTCCATTGGTGGAGTTCGCATATAATAACAGCTTTCAGTCCAGTATTGGTATGGCTCCTTTCGAAGCTCTTTATGGAAGGCCTTGTCGATCACCTACATGTTGGTGGGAATCTACGGATAAGATCTTGCTTGGGCCTGATATGGTTAGGGAGACTTCTGAGAAGATTGACTTGATTCGAAGAAGGATGAAAGCAGCGCAGGATAGGAAAAAATCTTATGCGGACAAGAGGAGGACGGATCTTGAGTTTGAAGTTGGGGACATGGTCTTTGTCAAAGTGTCTCTGTTACGAAATGTGGTTCTCTTTGGATCTGTTGGGAAGTTAGCACCAAGGTTCGTAGGGCCATTTCCTATTAAGGAAAGGATTGGAAGGATGGCATATAGAGTGGAGTTGCCCGACAGACTTAGTGGTGTACATGATGTATTCCATGTGTCACATTTGAGGAAGTGCCTACATGAGACCGCAGAGGTGGTAGAGCCAAGCTTGCTTAGAGAAGTGGAAGTAGAGCGTGATGCGACTATTCGACGAGCTCCTACTAGCATCCTTGGGTCAGAGACTAGGAAACTGAGGAATCGAGAGGTTCAACTAGTCAAAGTACAATGGGGAGAAGATGAGGGCAACGCTACTTGGGAGACGGAAGCGAAGATGCGTTCATTATACCCATTCCTTTTTGAGGGTATGTCTTTTAACTTCTCCTTTATCGTTTGTCTAGTACTTATCTTATCTTTAGTATGTCCTCTCGTTAGTACTTTTGACCTTTAGATAGGGTAAACCTATGGTTGAAACATGTGTTTGAGACATGTTATGGTTGATGGATGCATGTGGATGCAAGTGTTTGCTAGTGGTTGCTCGTGGATGCATATACACACACTCTAGGCACTAGATCGGCTCAGTCACTTCATATTGCATATTGCATATAATTGTGTGTAGGTAGCTATATTTATGGATGTATAATGATTGTGTTATCATATGGATGATGCATTTTGGTGAATGATTGTGCACTCATGTAGATATTGTATGTGTCGATAGGGTTCTCTCGCATACATAATGGATGCATGGCACTATCATGGTTTGCAAATGTTCATACATTAGATAGGGAACATATACACACACTTTTTGCATATGCTCATACATCATTAGAAATTGTTTTAAGGACAATGGATGCCCTTGTTTGATGGATTGAGTAGATGGTTGTTTGGATGGTAGGATATGCATTCTCCTTAGCTTAGAGATTTCGGGGACGAAATCCTTTAAGGATGGGAGAATGTAACACCCCGTATTTCAGTTAATGCTAAAATTCACTAATTGCAGAATAAATAATCTCAGATGTGAGAATTGGGGGAAAAGGGCTGCGTCATGGCGTTCGTCTCGGAAAAATACGCGAAATAGAATCCGAAATTTTGTAAATCGGAGTCCGTATGGCCCAGTTATGGCCCAATGAAGTTTGCAGAAAATTCAAAGTTCAAAACAGATTTAAAATTCAGGTTCAAATTTCGAAATTGGGGCCATTGGGCGCAGGCGGGGAAAATTCCCGCCTAGCTACCCAAGTCGACTGCCCTGTCGACTAGGCAGTAGACTTGGCTAGGACCAAGTCGACAGCCCTATCGACTTGGGTGTCGACAGGGGGTGCTCGGCCAGTGTAACCTGGTGCACCATTTTAGGGTTTGGCTGTGTTTTGGGCTGTTCTCTAGAAGCTTCGGAGATCTGATGGTCCTAATCTAATTTAGGGTTAATCTAATGGCCTAAAACACTTGCCTAATCTATAAATACACCCTAACACTACCCTAATTCATACTAAAAATGGATTCAAGGGCCTCATGCCGTCAAATTAAAACTAGAAGGAGCCTCCACCAAAGTTGAGAGGAAGTTAGCATCTCAAATCAACTCTAAGCAAGTTCTAATCCACTCTAGCAACTTAATCTTCCTCATTGGAGTGCTAATTAGTGATTTGTGAGTTCCTATGCCTTTAGCAAGCAATTGCTAAACTAATTAGGATAGGATATTAGGAGGCTATGGATGTAAATGAGGATCTATGCATGTTGTGGTTGTCATATGTTATAAGTTCATATGCAAGTTTGCCTCTTTTTATGATATGACATGTTATGCAAGTTTATATGCAAGTTCATATGCAAGTTTGTCTCTTTTTATGATATGTGTAACAACCCGTATTTTCAATAACCTGTTATAACGTAAATCGAGGCAGAATTTAATTCTAAAATCTGAATCTAGGGAAATGGGCTATGCCATTGCGTTCGTCTCGGAAAAATACGCGAAATAGAGTCCGAGTTTTCGAAAATCGGTGTCCGTATGACCCGATTAAGGCCCAACGAAGTTTTCAGAAAATTCCAAGGTAAAAACAGATTTCAAATTCAAACCTGAAATTGGAAAAATTGGGCCAGTTGGGCCAGGCGGGAAAATTCCAGCTACAGTACCCAAGTCGACAGCCCTGTCGACTTGGGAGTCGACTGGGTCAGACCAGGTCGACAGCCCTGTCGACTTGGCTGTCGACTTGGCTCAGACGCCCAGGTCTGCCTAGTGCACCATTTTTGAGAATGTGTTGAGCTTGGGGGCCAGATTCGATTTGGAGGGTTGAGATGAGAACTAGGGTTTAATCCTATGGTCTAAATCACTAGCCTAATCTATAAATAAGACCCTAACCTACCCTAAATCATCATTAATCTATCCTACAACTAAACTATGGCAAAATCAAACCTCTCATGGCCTCCACTCTCTTCATACAATTCCTAAACAAATTTCTAAGAGATTTCCATGCATACAAGTGTATTTAGGCTTGTATGATCCTCTTTAGCTTGCATTAAAGTCTTGTTTCTCTATTGGCATCATAAAGGAGGAGTCTTGATCAAGTTTGCTTGCATTTTTGGGGTTTTAATTTGTTGCATAAGGGGTTTCTTACATTTGCTATACTCATTTGAGTCCGCATAAGCATTGTAAGCCCTATTCCTCTCATACTTGAACTTTGAAGTTAAATGCATGATATGCAAGTTGTCATAAGTTATGCAAGTTTTATTATGCAAGTTTGTTTATGCAAGTATGATATGCAAGTTGACATATGTTATGCAAGTATGATATACAAGTTGTCATAAGTTATGCAAGTTTTATTATGCAAGTTTGTTTATGCAAGTATGATATGCAAGTTGACATATGTTATGCAAGTTTGTTTATGCAAGTATGATATGCAAGTTGACATATGTTATGCAAGTTTGTTTATGCAAGTATGATATGCAAGTTGACATATGTTATGCAAGTATGATATACAAGTTGTCATATGTTATGCAAGTTTGTTTATGCAAGTTTGGGATGGTCATATGGTTCATGTTATCATGTTATGCATGCTTTTTGGGCCTAAAAATGTAATATGCAAGTGTGTGAACCCATGAACATTTCATATGCCACCATGTTGAACTTGTGGCTTTAACACTTTTATGTCATGATTATGCCAAGTTCCCTCTTTCTATCCTTTATGCGCTATTGCGATATGTAAGCGATGGGATTGCGTTTGGGGTTGGGTAAACTTAAAAGACATAAAAACATAAGCTTGTGAATTTACCTATTAAGTTAGGTCTACCCATTGGGAATTTACCTATTAAGTTAGGTCTACCCAATCGCTTGAAAACTTGTAATGTGATGGACATGACACTTAGAAAACATGAGAATGGCCAACTCGAGGTTGGGTTGAGCTTGTAGCATAAACCTACCCGGAACCGACCGGCTTAACTAGTGGCTACAAGCAATAGGACCCAATGTGAGTAGCTGGTCATGTTGCACGTGAGACCCGAGGTTAGACTAAGTTGTGGTGTAAACCTACCCGGACCCGCCCGGCCTAACTAGTAATCACAACAAGGTCTAATGTGAGAGGTTGGGTGCATTAAATTAATTAATGCTACATGGTAGGGTTAAGTCATGGACCGCTTGAATGCTTAACCAATTAAACACGATGGGTTGGTAGGGTTAAGTCATGAACCTTGGGTACACTTAACCAACTTGGTACTTGAATGAGTTGGGTTAACCACGTTTAACCCATTAAGGAAACCCTAGTTACGTGGTCCTTTGCACCAGTAACCCTCTTGGATGTATCATGATACCCTAGGGACTAGGCTAGGGAGGTGCACGATTACTGGGATGCGATGTAAGCGACCAAACGACGGCTGAGTAGGTGCGCCGGTGTGGGTTCAGGCGGGCCATTATCGTGCACATGGTCCGGAATTGAAAAAGCAGGCACGGGCACCAGTAGGTTTAAACTGTGCGTGCTTGGTTTGTGTCGGTGGTTGACACCCTAGGACTTGATACACCCTAGGGTGGACCTAGCACAGTTTAGCTACACTTCGTAGTTGGGCCGTATGACACAGACACTTGACGAGATAGGCTTATAGGGAGCCGATCGACTAGACCGTGCTAGTTGGACCTTGGTTTGGGTCATTCCTGATGGTGGGCCAAAACTTGGGCTTGGGGATCACTGGGATCACTTCTTGTTTACACTTTGGACCCCGTATTGGGGTCACTTCATGTTATTGGGCCAAAGCTTGGGCCAAGGGATCAATACTTGTTTATTCAAGTCATGTCAGTTTGCTAGTACACCTGTGGTGCAAAACCTTAATCCTGAATATGCGATGACACCTTTATCTACCCTGTTAGTTAATCATCATGCTAGTATCCTTATGTTCATCCCTGCTGCTCATGCCAGTTAACTTTACCAGTTTACATTGATTGTAGTAGGGCTTACTTAGTCTTTTTGACTGACCTGTTTTCTTTCGCCTCTTTTCTTCCGTTCCCCCTCCCCCCCCCAGGTTCTCAGGGAGGGAATACAGGAGCCTAGCTTGGATTTTGGATTACTTGCTTGTGGGATTTCAGTTCATGTACGCTTTCTACATGAAGCTAGCTATGGTTCTCACGTATTTTGGGGATAGCACTTACGTATTTCTGTTTTCAGATGATGTTGTTTTATCTAGACTTGTTTATTTGGAAAATTGATATTATGTTGTACCAGACTTGCTTTGAAATGGTTTAAATCTTCCGCTGTCTTATCTATGTTATTTACTCTGTTTACATATATACATATGTTCTTGTTCTGCCTTGATATATCATTTTGCATGTTTACCTGATTCAACGCCCCTCCGAAGTCAGTGCACTTGCAAGAGGGGTACTGGCGGAGGTGGGGTGTTACATTTGGTATCAGAGCATATGGTTTACGAGAAGGAACAAAAAGGTCTTTAGAAAACTTTTGGAAAATTATTTTCAAAACCAAGTATAAAGTATTTTCCAAAGAAAAGTCTAGTTTATTTTAAAGGCTATTCCCCAAAAAGCCATTAGCAAAATCCCTTCGTTTTTCTCCATTTTGAATCTATCTTTTACTTCGTTTTCAGTATGGCCAATAACTTTGCCATTCGGGAGGGAGTACGCGTACCTTTTTGGTATAGGAGACTTTTTGAGGCTAGGGCGACCGAGGCCGGCCCCACTGATGTTCCCCCTCCTCCAGTAGTTAATGTTCCTCCTCCCCCTCAGCATCCACAAGAGGATTTCACGGAGATTTGTAAGAACTTTAAGGCGTTGGGTTCCAAGAATTTCATTGGAACCGAGACATATGTAGAGGCCAGAAATTGGTTGAAAGAAACCGAAGATCTTTTTACCTTCTTTAATATAGATGACCGTAGGAAGGTTTTATTAGCAGTGTGGTTGTTAAAGGAAGAAGCTGCACGTTGGTAGGTGGTCACCACCGTTACTAGGCCAATTGAGACTTGGGAAGACTTTCGGGGAAAGTTTGGACTAAGGTTCCTATCACTGAGGCAAGGGGACATGACTATTAGAAAATACATAGATAAGTTTAATCAACTGGCTCAGGTCGGTTTAGACTTAGTTAACACAGCTCAGAAGAAGGCCCTATACTTTGCTCTAGGATTAAACGAGCCATTACATGGTTTGGCCATGACTCATATACCCTTGGGGGCAACTTTTGAGAGTTTGGTGAATATGGCCCTACTTAATGAAGAGAGTAGGAGTGACAAGGAGGAGATCAAGATGAATGATACTCAAGCCAAGAAGACTGATTCCCAGTGGAAAGGAAATCAGGGTAATCCAAGCGGTCAGAGCAGTCAAGGCAATAAGAACAAGAACAAGGGCAAAAACAACAAGAGGAAGTGCCATTATTGCGGTTCAGTTGGGCATCTTAGTAAGGATTGTCGGAAGAGAAAAAGGAATAATGGTGAATGCTTTTTCTGCGGTCAGACTGGACATTTCAGTAAGGATTGCCCGAAGAAGCAAGGGCAAGGCCAGGGTCAGACTCAGCGTGCTGGACCTTCGAGAGGGCAAGTTCATGCTCTCAATGCTGCTCCAGTTCCCGATCGAGGTAGTATTTCTGTTGAAAGCCTTGTATACATTTCTGATTTTCCTGTTCATACCTTGTTTGATTTTGGTGCATCGCGTAGCTTATTTCATCTGATCTAGTTGAAAGTTTGCACCTGAGTACTAGTCTAGTTTATGATCCCGTGTATGGTTCAAATCCAATTGGGGTTTTTGCCCACTTGTCTATTATCTACGTGGATTTGAAAAACTCTATCTCTAGTGTAGAGTTCTCGTGTGATTCTTGTATTCTCGGTTTCATGGGGTATGAGTTGATTTTGACCATGGATTGGTCGTCCAGTTTTGGAGCCATTCTTGATTTTTGAGCATAGGGTTGTGAGGCTCATGACTCGCCTCGGTAATACCCTAGGAATTTCTAGTAACCCTATGAGTCTCGTCATGTTGTGTTATCTTAAATCCCTCGACTCGTCTATCGATAGTTTGCAATCGGTGAGGGTGGTCCGAGAATATCCTGCTATCTTGGGTGAAGTGAAGGGGGTTACCCCTAAACGAGAGATAGATTTCCGCATTTATCTGGTTGATAATGCCAAGCCAGTTATGTGGCCGGTAAGGCACATGGTCCCGTGAGACGGGAGCTAAGTAAGCAAGTGAAGGAGTTGCTTGAGAAGAACTCCATTCGATGAAGCATTTCCGAGGAAGGTGCTCTAGTAGTATTCGCTACTAATGTGGACAGTTCGCTTCGCCCGTGTGTTGATTATCGTGAGTTGAACAAGAAGAATAGACAACCATTACCAAGGATCGATGATCCGATTGATCAGCTTGTAGGAACATTTGTTCTCTCTTGATCTTGCTACTGGATTCCATCAGCTCAGAATAATTGAGGATAGTGTAGACAAAGCTGCATTCAGAACTCCAGATAGATTCTTAGAATGGCTGGTCATGCCATTCGGTTTGACTAATGCACCCGCATATTTGGTGGACTTGATGAGTAGGGTGTTCAGGGAGTTCTTGAACAAGTTTGTCGTGGTCTTCGTAGATGATATTCTGATCTTCTCTAAGGATGAGGAAGAGCACGCAAGGCATCTCGTGGAGGTGATGGATACGCTTAGAGCACATCAGTTGAAGGCTAAGTTCTCCAAAGGCCATTTTGGAGAAAAGAAGTTAGATTTCTTGGGCACATAGTTTCTAAGCAAGGCTTAGTGGTGGATCCCGCTAAAATGGTCGCGGTTCAAGACCGGAAAGCTCCGACGAGGACAATTGAAGTAAGAGTTCTCTCAGTTTAATTAGTTAGTTAGCGTCCCTTGAGCTTAGACTTACCCTTCTGGATCAAGTAGGGACTTCACAGAAAGAAGACCCGCAGTTAGTCGAGATCATGGACAAGTTGATTCGAGGCGAGATGTTAAGACACCTCACTATAGATGACAAGGGATAGCTAGGACGCAATGAGAGAAAGAAGGCTCTTGAAGATGCACATCACACAGGGAAGTGGCCGAGTTTGTCCCAAGGTGCATGTTGGGCCAACAGGTTATAGGCCAAGTCATAAAAAGACCGGTGGGCTATTACATCCATTGGAGGTCCCCGCAATGGAAGTAGTAAAGCGTCACGAAGGATTTCGTGGATGGATTGCCTAGATCAAGGAAAGGGAATATGAGCATGTGGGTCATAGTAGGTAGACTCACGAAGAGTGCTCATTCCACTCCGGTAAAGAGCGAAAGGATTGCATCATAGCTAGCGACAGTTTACTTTCAAGAAATAAAGCGGTTGCACGAGGTTCCGTAAGGTATAGTTAGTAACCATGACTCAATCTTCACCGGTCAAGTTTTGAGATAGTCTACGGGAAGTCATGGGCAAGCAACTGAATCTAAGTACAGCCTACCATTCGCAGGCGGATGACCCATTTCGTTCACGCATGAGTTATAGAAAATCCTGTTGGTAAGAGCAATTGGCAACATGGATTGGTAATTCCAAGAAAAGTTCTGCTGCGTGGAATACTTTATAGTAAGTAGACGAGATCCAGGATTCACTAGTGAATTTTGGAGAGCTTGCACGAATCCATGAGGTCATGGTTATGTTTAATCCAAGAATGATAGAAGAGTAAGAAAAAGACAGTCAAAGCACAGTGGAGTTAAGCTCAAGGAAATGTGACTTAGAAGACTGAAGGCTAGATACGCGCATCATATCTCTTTTTAGAGCATATCCTTGATCCTTGTTTCCCTGTGGAACTTACTCACATATTATCTTTTTATGTATATCCTCTCGGTCCCATTTTCGGTCCTATTTCTGTCGGGAGGTATGGCTTATTGGCTAGTAATACATGTCAGGGTTTGAAGGGGTCCGTTAGGTTGACTAAACCTTTTGGGCTTTTATGGAATATGGGTTGGGTTAGGAAGGGATTTCTTGTAATCCAAAAGGAGTATATCTTGCTTATCCTCCCGATCTCTTTTGCTATCCATGTTTGTCTTGTTTATCTAGTTTATCGTGTTAATCTTGTCATGAGAACCTTAGGTAGAAATCCTTTGGTTGAAACATGTGTTTGAAACATGTTATGCTTGATGGTTGCAAGTGGTTGCAAGTGTTTGCAAGTGGTTACTCGTGGATGCATTATACACGATGAGGCACTAGATCGGCTCACACACTCCTCATATTGCATATGCATGAGTGTTTATGCTTATTCATGGATGAAAATTGTGTGTTATCACATGGATGTTGCATATGGGTGTATGTTATGTGCACACATATAGATAATATACATTATGTTAGGAATTGCATACATATGGATTCATTTCACTAACATAATTTGCATTGATGATATTCGCATTAGATAAGTACATATACACACACCTTTGCAATGTTCATCCAGCATTTAGAATCTTGTAAGGACAATGATTGCTCGTGGATGATGTTTTGAGTAGATGGATGTTGGATGGTAGGATACGTTCTTCCTAACTTGAAGATTTCGGGGACGAAATCCTTTAAGGAGGGGAGAATGTAACAACCCGTATTTTCAATAACCTGTTATAACGTAAATCGAGGCAGAATTTAATTCTAAAATCTGAATCAGGGGAAACGGGCTATGCCATTGCGTTCGTCTCGGAAAAATACGCGAAATATAGTCCGAGTTTTCGAAAATCGGAGTCCGTATGACCCGATTAAGGCCCAACGAAGTTTTCAGAAAATTCCAAGGTAAAAACAGATTTCAAATTCAAACCTGAAATTGGAAAAATTGGGCCAGTTGGGCCAGGCGGGAAAATTCCAGCCACAGTACCCAAGTCGACAGCCCTGTCGACTTGGGAGTCGACTGGGTCAGACCAGGTCGACAGCCCTGTCGACTTGGCTGTCGACTTGGCTCAGACGCCCAGGTCTGCCTAGTGCACCATTTTTGAGAATGTGTTGAGCTTGGGGGCCAGATTCGATTTGGAGGGTTGAGATGAGAACTAGGGTTTAATCCTATGGTCTAAATCACTAGCCTAATCTATAAATAAGACCCTAACCTACCCTAAATCATCATTAATCTATCCTACAACTAAACTATGGCAAAATCAAACCTCTCATGGCCTCCACTCTCTTCATACAATTCCTAAACAAATTTCTAAGAGATTTCCATGCATACAAGTGTATTTAGGCTTGTATGATCCTCTTTAGCTTGCATTAAAGTCTTGTTTCTCTATTGGCATCATAAAGGAGGAGTCTTGATCAAGTTTGCTTGCATTTTTGGGGTTTTAATTTGTTGCATAAGGGGTTTCTTACATTTGCTATACTCATTTGAGTCCGCATAAGCATTGTAAGCCCTATTCCTCTCATACTTGAACTTTGAAGTTAAATGCATGATATGCAAGTTGTCATAAGTTATGCAAGTTTTATTATGCAAGTTTGTTTATGCAAGTATGATATGCAAGTTGACATATGTTATGCAAGTATGATATACAAGTTGTCATAAGTTATGCAAGTTTTATTATGCAAGTTTGTTTATGCAAGTATGATATGCAAGTTGACATATGTTATGCAAGTTTGTTTACGCAAGTATGATATGCAAGTTGACATATGTTATGCAAGTTTGTTTATGCAAGTATGATATGCAAGTTGACATATGTTATGCAAGTATGATATACAAGTTGTCATATGTTATGCAAGTTTGTTTATGCAAGTTTGGGATGGTCATATGGTTCATGTTATCATGTTATGCATGCTTTTTGGGCCTAAAAATGTAATATGCAAGTGTGTGAACCAATGAACATTTCATATGCCACCATGTTGAACTTGTGGCTTTAACACTTTTATGTCATGATTATGCCAAGTTCCCTCTTTCTATCCTTTATGCGCTATTGCGATATGTAAGCGATGGGATTGCGTTTGGGGTTGGGTAAACTTAAAAGACATAAAAACATAAGCTTGGGAATTTACCTATTAAGTTAGGTCTACCCATTGGGAATTTACCTATTAAGTTAGGTCTACCCAATCGCTTGAAAACTTGTAATGTGATGGACATGACACTTAGAAAACATGAGAATGGCCAACTCGAGGTTGGGTTGAGCTTGTAGCATAAACCTACCCGGAACCGACCGGCTTAACTAGTGGCTACAAGCAATAGGACCCAATGTGAGTAACTGATCATGTTGCACGTGAGACCCGAGGTTAGACTAAGTTGTGGTGTAAACCTACCCGGACCCGCCCGGCCTAACTAGTAACCACAACAAGGTCTAATGTGAGAGGTTGGGTGCATTAAATTAATTAATGCTACATGGTAGGGTTAAGTCATGGACCGCTTGAATGCTTAACCAATTAAACACGATGGGTTGGTAGGGTTAAGTCATGAACCTTGGGTACACTTAACCAACTTGGTACTTGAATGAGTTGGGTTAACCACGTTTAACCCATTAAGGAAACCCTAGTTACGTGGTCCTTTGCACCAGTAACCCTCTTGGATGTATCATGATACCCTAGGGACTAGGCTAGGGAGGGGCACGATTACTGGGATGCCATGTAAGCGACCAAACGACGGCTGAGTAGGTGCGCCGGTGTGGGTTCAGGCGGGCCATGATCGTGCACATGGTCTGGAATTGAAAAAGCAGGCACGGGCACCAGTAGGTTTAAACTGTGCGTGCTTGGTTTGTGTCGGTGGTTGACACCCTAGGACTTGATACACCCTAGGGTGGACCTAGCACAGTTTAGCTACACTTCGTAGTTGGGCCGTATGACACAGGCACTTGACGAGATAGGCTTATAGGGAGCCGAACGACTAGACCGTGCTAGTTGGACCTTGGTTTGGGTCATTCCTGATGGTAGGCCAAAACTTGGGCCTGGGGATCACTGGGATCACTTCTTGTTTACACTTTGGACCCCGTATTGGGGTCACTTCATGTTATTGGGCCAAAGCTTGGGCCAAGGGATCAATACTTGTTTATTCAAGTCATGTTAGTTTGCTAGTAACCTGTGGTGCAAAACCTTAATCCTGAATATGCGATGACACCTTTATCTACCCTGTTAGTTAATCATCATGCTAGTATCCTTATGTTCATCCCTACTGCTCATGCCAGTTAACTTTACCAGTTTACATTGATTGTAGTAGGGCTTACTCAGTCTTTTTGACTGACCTGTTTTCTTTCGCCTCTTTTCTTCCGTTCCCCCCCCCCCAGGTTCTCAGGGAGGGAATACAGGAGCATAGCTTGGATTTTGGATTACTTGCTTGTGGGATTTCAGTTCATGTACGCTTTCTACATGAAGCTAGCTATGGTTCTCACGTATTTTGGGGATAGCACTTATGTATTTCTGTTTTCAGATGATGTTGTTTTATCTAGACTTGTTTATTTGGAAAATTGATATTATGTTGCACCAGACTTGCTTTGAAATGGTTTAAATCTTCCGCTGTTTTATCTATGTTATTTACTCTGTTTACATATATACATATGTTCTTGTTCTGCCTTGATATATCATTTTGCATGTTTACCTGATTCAACGCCCATCCGAAGTCAGTGCACTTGCAAGAGGGGTACTGGCGGAGGTGGGGTGTTACAATACGCATAACATATGCAAGGTTGCCTTTATGTATGACATGTTATGCAAGCTCATATGCAAGTTTATTTGCAAGTTTATATGCAATTTCATATGCAAGTTTGTCTCTTTTTATGATATGCATAACATACGCAAGGTTGCCTCTATGTATGACATGTTATGCAAGCTCATATGCAAGTTTATATGCAAGTTTATATGCAAGTTCATATGCAAGTTTATATGCAAGTTCATATGCAAGTTTATATGCAAGTTCATATGCAAGCTCATATGCAAGTTTATATGCAAGTTTATATGCAAGTTCATATGCAAGTTTGGGTTAATGATTTATGCTAGTTGGGTTTAAGGTTGTGATGCAAGTTGACACTTTTTAAACCCATGTAAATGCCAACGTTGCGCTAAGATTGAACCCATTACATTTATATTGAATCTTCCCATTTATATGACATGTCATGAGAACGAATTACGTGGGAAACGATGGGGGTTAATATGCATGTCAATAGAAATGTGTAAAGTTAGTATGCTTAAGCATAACATAAAATGAATGGACATAATTGGGAATTTACCTATTAAGTTAGGTCTACCCACATTATGGAGTTGGGAATTTACCTATTAAGTTAGGTCTACCCATACTATGGAATTGGGAATTTACCTATTGAGTTAGGTCTACCCATATTCTTAAAAATGTGTAATTAATTAGGGATAATTAATACAAATTATGGGGGTGATTAATTAGGTGTAATTAATCAACTAAGACACGAGGTTGGACCCTTTTGTAGCGGAAGTCTGCCCGGAACCGACCGGCAATCCAGCAGCTACAAATGATTGGCCCAATGTGAGAGGTCTTAGTCATAAATTAAATACGTGATTAAAGTAAAGACACGAGGTTAGACTTTTTTTATGACGGAAGTCTGCCGGACCCAACCGGCATATCCAGCAGTCATAAAAGATGGTCTAATGTGAGAGGTCTTTATGAGGTCATGATCTTAATTAATTAATTAAGAAACACTTAACCATATTAGCATGTAGAGGGACATGAGGGGTTAAGTGGGTGCCTTGGGTGGCATGTGGAAATCTAGTGGTTGCCTTGGGTGGCAATAGAAAATACGATTAGAATACTTAACCAAAGTGGAACATGTAATTAAAACATGATTAAAGGGTTAAGTGGTATACACTAGAAACGACAAGCTTAGGTGGGTAGCTTGTGGGGGCCCATTTCAACCAATATCCCAAACGTATCTTTGTGGGATAGATCCAAGTCGAGGACGGGACACGCATATTGGGCTTGACTATAAGAGGCCAAAGCGGGGTAGCGGTGGCAACGCGAGTCCAACGGGTTTCATATGCATGTGTGGACCCGGGCTGGTAGGTAAGACGTTGTTGCATCGTGTAGATATAAGCCGTGCACCATTTGTTGTATCGGGTTGCCACTATGGGGAGTGATACACCCCATTGTGGGGCCAACACGGGTATCTACGGTAGGGAGCTGATCGCTTGGGAGTAGTGGGTACACCTAGTGGAGATAGGGGCAGACGGCACCTATGTAGTCAGCTAGGGGTACACGAAACTACTGGGTAAATTTTCTAAGTCCTTGGGAGGGATCGACCTTAAAGTAGGAATGACTGGTGTGGTGCAGTGTAGTAATTATCCTTGGGTGGTTAAATGCGTCTTTATCGTTATCTTAGTTCATTCTAAGTCTGATTGGCTACGGAGTGTAGTCATTTATCCCCAGTCACACCGTACCAAGTTATATCATACCCTAATTACTTTAATGATTGTATTGTTAAAGTTATAGGACTCGCTCAGACTTATGTCTGACCCCGTTGTTTTTATCTTTTTCCCAACCCTCAGGTTCTCAGAGTGGGCCCAGCACGAGTGGGCTTTGATCAGGCTGCTTTTATTACTCTCTTGGAGCTTGGACCCTAGATGTAGAGCTCAGCTTACCCTTTTCTTTTATGGCTATCAGTTCATGTATTGGGATTATGTATTTTTATTTATCAGGATGGATATTTTGTACTTGACTCTTATTATGGTTTTGTGATGTAACCAGACATGTTTTACTTTCCGCTGCAATGAAATGATGTTTTAAATTCTCAAGTATTACTTATATCTGTCTTGTTGTAATTTTTCTGTTCTATATTCACTTAAAATACTCCACCGATGTTATGGCATTCCCTTAGTGAGTGACCGTAGCGGGTGTGGGGTGTTACACAAAGAATTTAAATAAGTCAAATAAAAGTGGAGTTGAGTTGAAGCCAAGTAAGTGGAAATCATACTGGAATAAGGATTTGACTTGGCAAAGTAGTTGAGTTGTTAATTAATATTTGGAATGGAACCAAACCTGGGGGTAAAATTTGATTATTGAGTAAAAATTGGAAATTTGAAATTGAAGTTTGAAATGGAGTGGGCTTGGATATAAGAGAATTACTGGTCAAAGATAAAAGATTCGACGTAAGGATTGAGTTATGCGGATGTGAAGTATGAAATTTCAACCAAACAGGTTGTGAGGAGTTAGAATTAAAGCAACTTCACTTCTTAGCAATTTCGAGGATGAAATTATTTTTAGGGGGAAGGAAAGTAATGTCCCGCATTTTTTATCGGTTTATTTTTTAGTATTTAAAACAGTTAAAATATTGAATTCGTAATACAAGTGGATTTATATATTAATTAAAACAAAGTTGAACGTATATATATATATATATATTAAATATAATCGAGCTCGTAATATCATGGCAGTTCGTAATTTAACGTTCTGAACTTCAACTAAGTGTACATGACTCGTTTTAAATCGGATTTCTGCGAAACAAGAAACATTGGAATCTGTTGAACTATATATTCCTAATGGAAGTGAAAAACCAAGATTTCACGTTATAGATTGTGAATTATATCCAAATCAAATTTTCGAATAGTCGTTGTAGAATCGTTTATCGACCGTAACGGTTTATTCGATATAACTAAATATCGGTTTCGAATTTAGACAAGATTCTTTTGAGGCGTAGTGATAATTTAATTTTTAGAATTTTACTGTAATTTTTAATTAATTAAATACGCAACTTTTTATTTGGAGTATTTTGTACCGTATATCAATATTTTAGGGTTTCAAAATATGAGTCAACCTACCGATATTATTATATTTTTGGAATCGTGACTCATCATTCGATATAACTGTATTCTTATTTCTGTCCGTAGAGCCTCGAACATGAATGAAATGTTATGTAATGCGGTACACTGGAATTTTAAGGAAAACATAAAACATATACATGCCAAACTTTTAGTAATACCATCTAGAAAATGTGTGAGTTCGATTTATAGTTAAGAGATGTAAAAACAATGAAAAACTCTTAGTAATAATTTTAAGTTTTATTTAATAAACCCTACTTTTTCCTACAAGTTAATACTTTCTACAGGGTAAAGGAATTGTGATGGTTTTGGGAAATGAAAATGTTGTTTCGGTCTATGCTAGAGATCAGAATTAAGTAGGAAGGGATATTTGTCATCAAATTACCGCATTTTCCAGGTTCCACCTAGTCTCATAAGAATGTTGTACTCTTAAATTTAAAGTTAGTTTAAGTGTCAAACCAAAATCCTCATTCCCAGTATATTTTGTGGTAATTTTTTGCCAAATTAACGGTAGAGAACATAACTGAGTTTCAGTTACGACTATAACTTTGAACCGTCTATATTAGGATCATGTTCCTATCTTTATCATTTATGCTGTATATATTCATCATATCCCATCGTTTCATTTACCAATCAACATCTACGTAGTACATAGCTTTTCAGCAAGCTATCTATGTTTGTACCTGCAAACTACAGCCTGTCAAGGCTAATCAAAATAAACATTAGGAGTGGTGGAAGTATTCAAGTAAAGATGGGACAGAGCATGCACTATTACAAATATATTGTGTAAAATTTTAAGTATAGTGCCTTAACTTTGTTTAGCTATCTATGTAATAGCTGCCAACCCTTAGACATCACATGCACAAGTCTCTTTTCACACAGATATAGATGTCTTTAATCACGTACAGACCAAACACAAGGCCAATGGCTTACTGCTAAAACATCTAATATAATAATATAGCCTGATTACTTTATATATGAGACAGTCGTCCAACCCACCTCCATGACAAAGAAAACACGTTGTAGTGTATTTTCAAATCTAGCAAACATTGAATTGTTCCCATCAAATACAGAGAAACCATATCTTACATTTGCCTAGAACCCCACGCACGTATTGTTTAAATCAATAAACTATAGGCCTCCCCTAAGCTCTACATACACAAAATTCTTGCGTTCCAAGGCTTTACTTCTATAAATACGGAAGCAATTCACTCGTTAGTTTCATTTTCAGGAAATCCAAAGTCGTGCTTTCAATGGCTATAAAAAATATATAAAAAAAAGCTTATGTCATTAGTTATAAAAGGCGGTCGGGGCTTTAAAGGGTTGTTTGGAGATGAATACTAGAGTGCGTTGCATGGTGGAGTAGCCTGTGTTAAATGCTGGAGAGTTTGAATGTTGCTAACGTTTGTATTGGTTTTGAAAGGAGAGAAGGAACAGTAATAGAGGTGCGGACGTGAGCATTTAAGTATGAAGAAGGGCTGGGTGTGAGTGGTTACTAATGTGGAGGCTTCATGTGGTTTCAGTGGAGTATAATAAGGAGGAATATGATAGGAATGAAGCTGATGGAAGGACGTTTGGACCATTCAAATGAAGGTGAAAGTGGCAACGTCAAATATATATACACTGGAGTGGATTTTTGCATGGGGGACGTGTATGGAGTTGGGCACGTTTGTGCAAGGTGATGGTGCCGGTTCAGGGAAGTAAGGGTGTAAGCGGAGTCGTGTATACACTGGATTGGCGGGTCTTGTTTTTGTTTTGTGGAATGGTGAAGGGATTTTGTTGGATCTGTGGTGAATCGAGATAAAGGATGAGTGCTGCAATGTCAGTACTGGTGGGAGCGGATTATTATTTTTGGAAGTGGGCATGAGCTGAAGTATTACTAAAGAAACACGATGAGCAAAATAGTTGGACGGTATCAAGGATAAAATGGTTAACACAGAGATATGCGGATTTCCAGTTGGGAAGATAGCTACTTGTCACACATGGGAAGGGCTGATAGGTGAAATTATCTATTAAGTTTATAGTTTTTAGTTAGTTTAACTTATAACATGATAAGCTTATTTAAACTATTAATTGGTTAACCAAGAAAACATATAACGTACGGGCATAGAATAGGTTAGTCACGGTTTCAGAAATCATATAACCATATCGATAAATAAAACGCAATAGTTTGACACTTGGTTAGGCCTAAATTGTTAGTAAATATTAGTGGCCGAATTCACTTACAGTTAATGTAATTAAGGAACAATATGATTCATAGTGGCATATTATAGCAGAGTTAAGAGCTGTGTGTCACACTGGATCCCTAGGCAACGTGTTAAAACTGGTTTGAAGCGATTTGAAGCTCGTTGGGAATTATGATGGATTTAGAGCATCTGATTCGAATCAACCGACCGTTAATCGTATTTAACGATCGTCGTCCAAGGTGAGTAAATTCCCTGACTTTGATATATTTTAAAATATTATAATATTGGTTGAACATTGTGTGATGGTCGCTTCGATAGATTACAATTAAATTGGTTGAATTATATATCATTTCATATATGCACATCATTGGTGTGACTGATTCCATCGATTATAACATTTCCTGGTATGGAATTAGTGTTAATTGTTGACTAACATTGGTGGATGCAGGAAACCGGTTGGAGGAATCCAACCAGATTCCTTAATATTTATGCTGTTTGTTTTATATAGATGTACTGTTTGAACCCAAATGACTTTTGAAACCTTATGTTGATATTAGCGTTGAATGGAAATTCAAACGTTATTTCGGTTCAATCAATAGATGATATCAATTAAGAAAGTGGCCACAACCAACCATAAATGTATCATTTGTTTTAACCGCTATTGTTTTACCAAAATCCCACCATGTGCGAAGCACGTGTTTCACCATACTTACTAAATGATTTGGTAAAGTGGATTCTTATATTAATAAGATTAATAAGTAAGTAGGCGGAGATTAACTTGATGATTAATAACAAGAATTTATTGTTTTAAGAACAATTAAATGAGATATTTACAAATAGATTATGGTTGTTTTCATATTAAGTAAGATTTGTTAGAATCGATTATTGTTTATTTAATAGCAAATGAGATTATTTAGAAATAAATTATTATTTTTATAGTAATCGATACAAGTGAAATTATTTGGATTAATAAAAGTTATTTATTCAAAATGAAAAGATTTATTAGAATTGATTAGTCGGTTAATCATGACTAAATATTTACCAAGCAAACTGTTTTGATCAATAATTGGTTATTTAATTAAATTAGATTGGGCTGATTAATTTTAATGACCCGCATTTTCCAGGGGTATAATTAATTTATTTAATTATATAAATAGTGATTTAGTGAATTAAATCGTCGATAATTTAATTGTAGTGAATATTTAATTAAATTAAATAATTAAATAATATATTTAATTCAGAAATAATCAAAAATATTGGAAATCACAATATTTTGTGAAACAGGGTCGTCCCTTAGATTTAATTCAGCTTAGAGTTGAATTATATTGACGAATATATTCAATCGACGACAGTTTGAACGTATAATTATATTATAATTAAAATCGAGCTCGAAATGGCGCTGCAGTTCGTAAATTGGCGATTTGAACTTCAATTGGATGTACAAGATTCGTTTTAAGCCGGATTTCTATGAAACAAGAAACGTGTGGAGCTGGTGGAGTATATCTTTCTAGTTGAAGAGAAAAATCGACATTTCGTCGTGTAGATTTTGATTTACGTCCAAATCAAATTTCAGAAAAGTCGCTGTGAAATTCCTTAATAATTCGTAAATCTTTATTTATGTTATAAAAGGATTTTCGATATAAACTGAATATCGATAAATCTAAAATCTGAAATATCAAACTGTAAATTCTGATATGATATTCTGGAGCTGTACGATATCATATGTGAAGATATACGATAATATAAATTTATTTATATTTAATTTGATAATATTTAAATATATTTATATATTTAAATGGTCTATTCAACGCTTTAAAAATAGACACTTTTTCATACGACCTCAGAATTTGACGAAACCAATTTTGTTGGATCCGCAATGTTAAATTATTGTTAGATTTCAGTTTTCGTGATTTTTGAAGTCAGTATGTGGCCGTACGGGATATTAACGTGAAGAACAGTCGATATTTCGATGGTTAAAAATACGTTGTGTGAGCTTACGGAGTCAGAATTCGACGAAACCAGTTTCGTTGGGACCGTAATGTCAAGCTCTAGCTACATGTCATGTTTGGTTATTTTTGGGTAACGTGTGTGACCACTCGGATTGTTAGAAGGCGAAACAGATATAAAAAGGATAAAAATAAAATATCTAAAAATATCTAGATATTTTATCCATCCTATAAATAGCATCCTTAACCCCTTAAAACCTAATTCACATTTTTCTGCCGTTAGTTTTTATCCCAAACGAGAAACTTCATCTTCAAAATTCAAGTACAATTCAATAAAAATCTATAAATCTTAAAACCCATGTCCTTGAGCTTGTATGAGCTTACACTTTCTTTTGGTATGCTATTGAGGGTGTTCGATGTCTGTTGGGTAGGTGTCGTGGGTTCACCGTCAATTTAGGGCTACAGTATTCTTGAGAGTGGAGCATTGATTCGAGGTATAATTGTTTGATTTGGGTTTAGAAGGTGATTTTGTACCTTGCTGCAAAGTATGGAGGGGATCGAACATAATTATGTTCGGTGGTTTCCTGTAGCTCAAAGGTGCAGCTGGCAACGGAAAACATCTAGTCGATCTCGAGTTAGTGGTTGTGGCGTCGGCAAGGAAGAGGAGCTCGAGAGGAACTCGACAGTGCTGGTGGTTTTGGGATTCGTGGGGTATAAGAGGATTGAACGCGGATAGGGGATGGCCGGTGAAGAGGAGCAACAGTTTGAGTATCGTGGAGGAAGAAGGACCCGATATTTTGTGGGTCGGGTAGGGAGCAGTGGGCCGGATATAACGGTGAGGCCCAATAATAATTAACCCAAGTATAGTTTATGTCAAATAGATGTATTTACTTGTTAATTTAATATCTTGCACATACGAAATCAGAATCATGAACCGTAAATTGCGTTGGGATCGTATGGACGGGAGCAACACAATGAGACTGACCGGAAGTCCATTGGAGCTCGTTACAATTTATGGCGAAATAAATTGTCCAACCTAAATGAACGACAATTATCGTAAATTAACGATGATAGTCCAATGTGAGTAAAACTCACCAACTCTGAATATTTCTATTTTTACAGTGTATTCTTAGAACTGTTAAAAATTGATTGATTGGCTGTGTGTTGACTGTTTGATTGAACTGCTAGTTAGTTAGTGGAAATTATATATATATATAATATATATATTGATTCTGTTTATCAGAATATTTCATACTCGTATGGTCTAATATCTGTGATGCAGGGAAACAGGTTGGAGGAATCCGACGGGATTCCTCAACATTTATTTTACTGGTTTTCATATATGTTGATATATGATGTGATATATATAATCTATTTGATCGTGTATGGTTAGAATGATATTGATCATTGTTATTCGATATTTTTAATATCATAAGAGACCCTGGGATGTAGAAAAGGAATATTTCAATGTATATTGAAATAAAGGAATTTTATAAAATCAACCGATTATATAAAAGGAAATATTTTAAAAATAAAGTGTTTATAAAATCATAGGATTTTATAAAGAGGAATATTTATTGGAAAATAAATAGAATAATTATAAAAGTAGATTTTCAATGTTATATTGAAAAGGAAATATTTATAAAATCAAAGAAGATTTTATAAAAAGGAATTTATTTATAAATGGAATTTTTATATAAAGGAAATCTTTTTAAAGTGGAATATTTAAAAGGGAATTATTTATAAAACGCATAAGGCTTTATAAATGAGATATTTATTTGACGAATAAATAGGATAAATCAAAAGGGATCATTTATAAAACAAACAGAGTTTTATAAAGGGGTAATTTGTGAACTCAAATAAAAAGGGGGAATATTTGTGAAAATGAATATAATTGAATTGAGAATATAATTTATTTGGAATTTATTTGTAAAACAAATAAAAATGGAACATTTGTAAATCATATACAAATGGGATTGAAAAGAGAAGTAATTGTAAAACATTTACAAATAGGTTTAGAGGAATATTTATTTATTTAATAAATAGGATTAAACTAAAGAAATATTTAGAAAATGAATCGAAGATGGAAATCTGTTTTTAACAGATAAAAGGAAAAGATTTAATTTATAAATAACTGTTTATAAATCAAATTAAATATTTATCATTCGATAAATAAAATATATAAGTCTGAGCTTATATGGAAAAGAGAACATTTATAGAGTGAAGAACCATTACTAAAAAGTAAATCTTTATAAATGAATAAACATTATCAAATAGGAGTTATTCAAACAAGTGAAAACCATTTGAGTAAACCAGTTGGGTTAAGTAAGTCGAGTTAAACCAAGTGAACCAAGGTCGAGTTAACCAAAGTGAGTTAACCAAAGTAAGATAACCAAAGCGAGTTAGACTAAGAGAGTTAGCCAAAATGAGTTAATGAAACAGATTAATCCAAATGAGTTGAAGTGAGTTAGAAGTAAGATTATCAATTTGAGTTATCAAGTTAAGTTTAATCAAATTGAGTTATCGAGTTAAGTTAATTCAAGTCGAGTTAATCCAGTCAAGTTAATCGAGTTTGTTAAACCAAGTTAGTCGAGCCGGGTTAATTGAATCGAGTGGGTCGAACCAAGTTAGTCGAGTCTAGTTAATCGAATCGAATTGGTCGAACCAAGTAAGTCGAGTTAAGTCAGTCGAGTTAATCGAGTCAAGTTCGTCGAGAGAAATTAATCGATGTTAGTTTCATCGAAAGGAGTTAATCGATGTTATTCATCGAAAGGAGTTAATCGATGTTAGTTTCATCGAAAGGAGTTATCGAACTTGTTATTCGAAAGGAGTTATCGAATCTGTTATTCGAAAGGAGTTATCGATTATAGTTTAATCGAAGGGAGTTATCGATTATAGTTTAATCGAAAGGAGTTATCGATTAGTTAATTGAAAGGAGTTATCAAATTTAGTTATTCGAAAAGGAGTTATCGATTTGTTAAATCGAAAGGGAAGGTTATCGAATATCGTTTATTCAAGAGGAGATTATCGAATATTGTTTATTCGAAGGAGTTATCGATTATTAGTTAATCGAAGTGAGTTATAGAATATTAGTTAAATCGAAGGAGTTATCGAATGTAGTTTATTTGATGGAGTTAATCGATTAGAGTTATCGAATATAGTTTATTCGATGGAGTAAATCGATTAGAGTTAAATCAAAGGAGTTAATCGAATATAGTTTATTCGAATATAGTAGAGGAGTTAATCGAATATAGTTTATTCGAATAGAGTTAGAGGAGTTAATCGAATATAGTTTATTCGAATAGAGTTAGAGGAATTATTGAATATAGTTTATTCGACAGGAGTTAAGTGAATGGGGTTAATCAAATAGAGTAAATCAAATAGAGTTAACCTAATAGGGTCAATCCAATAGAGTTAATTGAAAGGAGTTAATCGAATATAGTTATTTGAAAGAAAGGTTAAGTAAGGAAGTTAGTTAAAGAAATATAAAGTGAACTTTGCCTATTTCAAGGTTAGAAGTGTTGTTCAGTTATGGTCTGAGAGGTAGTTCTACCGCAACTTGATTGGCTTCGTTTTTAACTGAGGAATGGTTAAGGTTCGAAAGTAAAGGATGGTAAAGTAAATTTAGCAATTAAAGAAAATGGTTGAGTTGGCATAGCGATGTTTTATCTAAACTTCTGTTTAATCCAAACATAGGAGTTCGGAATTGTTTTCCAAACAAGAATCAGAAATGTTTTCTAAATACAGAAAACAAGGAATGGAAATGTTTCCAGTGTTAATAACGTATATTTTCTAAATATAGAAAATAGCAAATGTTGAATATAGGGAAACAGGAGATGTAAAATGAACTAAAGAGATAAATGTTAAATGATGTTTGTTTGATATAATTTCCATCTGGAAATAATATCGTTCGTTGCACACTTGTTTTTCTTTGATAGTTAAATTATAGACTATCGAAGTTTTGACCATTTTAACGATGTTAATATGGAGAGACCAGTTAGATTATTATCCAAAGAACCACTCTGTATTGGCATAAGCGTTACGAATCATATATGCCAAAGATAATTGAAGATGGAGTAAAATGCAAGGGCTATTGTATAAGTGTTAGATAATAGTGCCTAAGATGGATGTACTGGATAGTACCTACGGTTTGTCCAGTCCTAGGACAACTTGTATGGACGAAGGTCTGACAGAGTATATCCAATGGATCGCGTAAGTTGATCTGTTCAAACGTATTCATGTTTGGTGGCGGAGGAATTCGTTTCTCTTAGCTGTATAACCGTGTTATTTTTGGATAAGTCAATTTGTGATTTGGCGGGTATGACGATGGGACATTCTAAGTGAATGAGGATGACTTGTGTGGATGAATGTCTGACAGAGTATTTCTAGACGAGCACGTACATTGATTTCTTCAACCGTACCAAGAGTGGAAGCGGAGAAGGAAACTTCTTTTAGCTAACACATAATGTATTGTTGTGAAAGTCAATTAGTGATTCTGATGGATCTGACGATGTAACATTTGAAGTGAATCTGATGTGATGATAACGCGTAACTTCTAGCCTCATCATCCGGTAAATGACAGAAATCGGGTAGGCAACATGGCTAAGTCGGTCGCACCGAAGTAGGGTGTATAATCACCTATCTAGAGAATATTCATTTGTTTCTTAAATCTATCAATGCTGTCCCATATATATACGGGAATGGTTGCTGATCCCAACCGTTGGTGATATACGTTTGATACACTCAAGAAAAATGAGTGGTCGGTCATGTGTGGCTGAGTTACAAGATGTTCTTGTTGAACTCCAGTGTATCGTTCCTAGAGTACACTGATCGGAAGGTGGTTCCATACCTTGTCATAGTTGGAAATCCATTATCCAATATGTGCTTGCGATTTTGATTGTATACTATATATGTAGAACGTGAGATGAATGCGTTTTTGCTAGTTGATATCTATTTGTACATAGACATTATTATAATATCAAAAGGTTTTTGATATAAAGATATTTTGGATTTCTTATAAGGGAAAAACCCGTTCTGTTCTGCGGCGTGGTCTTATGAGTTATCGTTTACTTGTTCATATACCTGTTTAAACTGTTTTACTCGCACCAGTCCCATGACTGACCTAGAGTTTATTTTGTTGTGTTCCCCCTAAACTCTTGGGTGCCTAAATTTGTACGGGCAGTCAAGTAGTCGGGTTTTACAGATATACTTGGAGAGCTTGGAGCAGGACGCTTCAAGATCATATAGCTATAATTATTTCCGCTGTGTTGTAACTGTTGTACTCTGATAAATGCTATTGTATACATAACTGTTATATTTCGAAGTTATGTTACCTATTATATGTTATTCGTTCCGCTGTGAGGTTCGTGTTACTCTGATGTTGTGTTCTTCTTCTTCTTCTATTCTAAGTTTCTATCTTATCTATTCTCACCCTCTAATTTCTTTCATTAATTACCAGGATTTTTCGATGTTTTGGTTATCGACATCGAGCTTATGTCGATAACCAAAGCCGCTCAAAATCCGGGTCGTTACATTAATCCAATGTAAGAAATAAACGAATAGTTGATTTAGTTCAAATAAGATTATAAAGTATAAGGGATTTGTCTAAAGAAGACAAAGTGAAGAGAAATGTTTAATAAGGGATTTGTCTAAGAAAGATGAAGCGGAGAGAAATGTTTAAAAATGGATTTGTATAAGCTAATGAAAATAACCAAGTTTTCAAAATAAGGATATGGCGTCATAAAACCATATTTAAAATATAGCAAGAAGCACGTTTACTGATTTTAAACTATAAGGGGTTAGAGTTATGAACTTATATCTATTATAAGGTAAGAACGTCGTCGATCAAGATCTGAGAGGTAATTAAAATACCCCAACTTGAACGGCTTCACAATTATCGAGGGATGTTATTTGTTTGTAACAAAAAGAGATGTTAAGATTTTTGTAACAGAAAGAGATGTTAAGATTTTTGTAACAAAATGAGATGTCAAGATTTTTATAACAAAAAGAGATGTAAAGATTTTTGTAACGGAAAGAGATGTCAAGATTTTTGTAACGGTAAGAGATGTCAAGATCAGTATAAGGTGGAATATAGCATTGTATTTCAAGTATTTGAACTACAGCGATAAAATAACGCTGTTGACTAGGCTTAAGTATGACTGTTATGTCGAGATTTGTTATAAACGGGAATATTACAGCATATGACAAGTTTTGAACTATAACATTAAATTAACGTTGTTGGCTAAACTTAATCGTGATTTTTATATATAGCACTAATCCCTAGGGAATGGAAACAGTTTGTTTGAAATCCACTTATTCTAAAGTAATAAGTAACGACGTTTGTCCAAAGAAATATAAGAACAAATGTTAAATAGAAAGTGGCTGTGGTTGTGTGATGTTTAGTTGTACATTCGAATGAATGTTTGTTTTACTTCGATAGTTAAATAACCGACTATTGAAGTGTTTTGACCATCGTTGTCAATACGGAGAGACCCGTTGGATATATTATCGGAAACCACTCCGTATAGGCATAAGCGCTGTGAATTTGATTATGCTGAAGAAAATTGAAGACGGAGTGGAATGCAAGGGTCGTCCTGTTTTAGAATGGCGTTTTCTATTTGTCCAGTCCCAGGACAACTTGTATGGACGAATGTCTGACAGAGTATTCCTAACGGTCACATAAGACGATCTTTTCAAGGTATTACGTCTGGTGGCGGAAAAATTCGTTTCTCTTAGCTTTTATACCTGTAATATTTTGGGAAGATCAACTAGTGATTTGATGGGTTTGACGATGTGGCATTCAAAGTGTATGATGGCCAGATGTTCTAAAAGATAAACGTAGCCTCAAGCTTCACAACCGGGAAATGACAAAAATCGGGCAGGCAGCATGGCTATGTGGGTCGCTCCCATTAGGGTGTATAATCACCTATCTAGAGAATTCCTTTTATTTCTTAATCTATCGATTCTGCCCATTCGGGAAATGGTGGTTTGAGCCCAACCGTTGGTGATACACATTCGATACACTCAAGCGAAATGAGTGGTCGGTCATGTGTGGGCCGGGTGGCAAAACGTTCTTGTTGAACCCAGTGTATTCGCCTCTAGAGATACACTATTGGCAGGTGGTCCCATACCTTGTCATAGTTGGAATCCAATCTCCAATAAGCGCCCTACGGTTTTTGATTTTATACTATGTATGTAGAGCGTGAGATGCAAGCGTTCTACTATTTGGTTATTTATTTGATTAGACATTATTATAATATCACTGGTTTTTGATATCAAAATATTTTGGGTTATAGTAAGGTAAAAACCATCCATTTTTATGTGTGGGCTGATCTTACTATTATCTTTCCTTTTAAAAGGATTTTCAAAGTTAAACCGAATGGTTGGAATTTACTCACACCAGTCCTACGACTGACCCAGAGTTTATTTTGTTTTTCCCTAAACTCTCGGGTGCCCAAATTTGTATGGGCAGTCAAGTGTTTCAGGCTTTTACAGATACACCTGGAGGAGCTAAAAGCAGAAGGCTTCACCCTTAGTATTTAGAGATTATTTCGCTGTGATATGATGTATTGTACTCTGATAATGGTATGTATATACAATACAGTTTTGTATTTCAAAGCTATATTATAATATATGTTATTCGTTCTGCTGTGAGATTCGTGTTTACTCTAATCCTACTCAGTTGTGTTCTTGTTCTCCTTCTTCTATTCTATTTGTTCTATCTTTTCTTTCTCATCCTCTTATTTTTTTTCTATTAATGATCTGAATTTTCGTGCACTTTGAGTTGAATGTGTGGGATATTTATCATCTCAAATTGGTACAGATTTTTGGGTCGTTACAAAATCCACTCACCAATCCAACCGATTCCTTAAGACAAAATTGAAGAGTAGACTTCGATCTAGTAATCCGACGGTTATGATCAAAAACTGGCTGTCGTTGGTGAGTTTTTTGAGCCTAAATCAGCTCCGTTCGCTTTTGATTTTAGGGCCCCACGGACCACCAAAGTGGATCTCGTTCATGGGCGGGGGGGGGGGGGGGGGGTCGCCTGAAGGCGGAGAGGGGGTGATGGATGATCGGTGGTCAATGGCCTTGGTGGCGCGCGGTGCAAGGTCAACGCGGGATAGTTGGGTTCGACGGCTATAGGGTTTAAACGATAAAGAAGATATGGTTTGGCCCTTAATTACTTCATTAGTTATAACTAATTATATTTTAATTAATTCAAATATGTGATTAATGTTTTAAACTTAATATCTAGCTCATATGACCTCGGATTTACGAATCATCGGTTTCTTTTTGGAACCGTGGAATCGAACACTACAACATGGAGCTGACAAGAATCAAAACCGAGAAAATCAGAATTAGGGGAAAATTCAAATTCAAACATAACAAAAACTCATAAATAAAATAATGGAGGAGTGGAACCCTCTGTGAGAACTTCTCACTTTTTATTTATTTTCTAGTTGAAATATATACTAGGATGCAGACGGTGTATAGTAGCACCCGACACCCGTCGTCCACAGACCATGGATGACTTGTTTGTTTGATTGATGTGTTGTGAAGTTTTATTGTGTGATGTGGAATGAACAAATATTTTATAGTTAAAAATATATTTTTTAACGTGTATATAAAATAAATATTTATAAACAAATCGGACGATTTGTTTATGTGCACCCATTTGACTGATATTGATCGGGACGATAAATTTTACACATCACCCAACTGCAAAAATAAAATCTGTGTTTGTTGATTTGAAACCCCACACAGGAGTTGGGATAATATTCGGCGTACACTAATCCAAATTATTTAGTTGTATGTCGATCGATTGGTTGACAAACATTGTAAGCGTTAATTATTTATATTTAATGCTTATGCAGTTGTGTGGTGCACTCTGGATAATGGTTGATGATTTATCATTTCTATTATATGTATGTATTGTAGGGAATCCATATAATTAACATTATATGGTAATTTATTGGGCCTCATTCAAATTTGGAAAATAAAGAATAAAATATATATTCATGTGTTGAATAAAAGAAAATTCATGTGTTGAATAAAATATATATATTCATGTGTTGAATAAAAGGGAATTCATGTGTTGAACGAAATATTTATACAATAAAGTTCACATTTTTATTGTAAGTAAGAATTAATAAATATTCATGTGTTGAATAAAGTATATATTCATGAGTTGAATAAAATAAAATTCATGTATTGAATAAAATATATATTCATGTGTTGAATAAAAGAAAATTCATGTGTTAAATAAAATATATATTCATGTGTTGAATAAAAGGGAATTCATGTGTTGAACAAAATATTTATACAATAAAGTTCACATTTTTATGGTAAGTAAGAATTAATAAATATTCGTGTGTTGAATAAAGTATATATTCATGTGTTGAAGAAAATATTCATTTGTTGAATAGAATAACGAAATTATTGAAATATATAAAGCCGTGTTGGTTAGATTGATGCCATTTTGACATAAACGATATTTAAATCGATTTTATTCATTTTTATAAAGAATATCGAAAAGGAATTGATTTCAAAATCCAATGTTTTGAAAATATTATCATTTATATATCGATGATATGGAATATTCAATTTTGATTAGAAATTGAATAGGAAGTTGAAATCGTTTTGAAAACGAATTTAAAACGATTTATAAAATACGTTTTAAAAGAAATTTGACGTAATATATATAATATACATATTATATATATATATACACAATGGCCTGAATAGAACGCACCACTTTGCGGTAGTTCGCGAATTTCGACCATTGACTTCGAATGGATATTATGGGAGATGCAACCATCGGATTCTCCAAAAACCAGAACCATTGGGTTCATATCGAAAAGAGCTTTCTAATGAATATTAGAAACTTGAAATCTGACGGTTGGATTTGGAATTATATCCAAATCAAATTTGGAAAAGGTCGCTGTAAGTGCAGTTCGATGGCCGTTTGTGGAAATCGACTGTACGGGCCTTGATAAAATTACTAAAAATAGTAATAATTTGTGCAAAATCATAAGAAATGATTTGGAAAGAATTGGGATGAAAAATCCAAATTTGAAAAGATAAAAATAGATTTTTATCAAAATGAACTAGTTTTGAACTAGAATTATAATCCATTTATTTTTGAAATAAATAAATTGGATTTGAAAGGGTTTTAAAAGTAACCAGAATTTCCAATAATTAAATTGGAATGGATTTGAATCGAAACTGACTTTGGAATATTTCGATGTTGGGTTTAGTGAATATACAGATATTGTTATGGAAATTTGAAAGATATATTTATATCGTTATTTCCAATACGATAATTGTTGGTCGTAGAATTCGATATTGAATATAAGCCGATATATTTTCTATTCAGAGCCTTGTATTTAATGCCAAATGGGATTTGCGTTTGTCGTGAATGGTGTCTTCATTAACACTGTTCTTAAACCCAGTTGAGAAAAAGATTAAATCTTTTTATTAGATTTAATGAAGTATACCAATTAAATGGTATTTAATTGGAATTGAATTTGAATTGATTTTTGGGTTTATCGTGAGCGGTGTTTTAAATAACACTTGTTCTTTAACTCGATAATTAATGGAATGTGAATTGGGTTTATCGTGAACTGTGTTTTAACGACATTCGTTCTTTAACCCTATTTACAGTGAAATGTGATTTGGAATTTATAAATCTTTTGTTAAGATTTAAAGGAGATTTTCCAAAGTAAAGTTTTCCAATTTAATAAAATAAATTGGAATAGAATGGAATTCGATTTGGTAATAATCGAAGTGAATTTCGGTGGAGGAAGACAACTAATATATTGGAATTTAAAAGGCTTTGCCGTTATTCCATTTATATTATTAGTCGGATATGGAAGTTTATATCAATTATATAAATCGATTTTTTTCCATGAAGATTCCATTGTAAATGGAATGCGATTTTGGGTTTATCGTGAACCGTGTTTTAAATGACATTAGTTCTTTAACCCAGTTAAAGGCAAGATATGATTTCCCAAGTTAAACAATCATTAATATTGATTTTTAGGAAGATTAAAACCAAGTGGAGTTTTAATGAATCTTTAATTGGATTGAAATGATCGAGAATGGAGTATCACCAGTTTTTCTCCAGGCGATAGTTAAATCTTTAATTAGATTGAACGTGAAATGCTAATTGAATTTACCGATAACACCGTGGTGTTAGAAATGAAGTATTACTAATTTTACTTCATGGGATGAATAAGTTGGGATTGGGAAATTTAATAAATGATTACGTCAGTAAGGTTTGTTAATCCCGACTAGTTTGGATAAACCATAATTTGGTTTGAACGGATATTCTAAAGAAGATAAGAGAATAAATTAAAAGAATTTATCTTTGATAAAATTAATGGGAACCTTTCCTTAAAGATGTGAATATTTGAATAAAAGAATATTCTGAATTGGAATGAGGTGTATTTTGTGTTTTGTAGCAATTGTTTATAATATAAGCGAGTTATTCGGAAAATCGGGTTTATCCCATTCTGAATAACTGATACGACGATAAGTCGATGATGAAGACGGTGGCTGAAGACCGGAGGTCTTCACATCGTTTGGATAATTCCTGATGATCTTGATTGGGCCGTACACCCAAAAGGAGGGAATAAGGTGGTGATCGTCAAGACGTACTTGGAGATCGATGGATATGCGAGGTACAAGATGCCTCCGGTTTCGTTCATACCAGAACGGACTTGTAAATGGATTATCTATCTGACATTGGATATCATTTTGTGTGATTGATGGTTATCGGTTGCATGGAGTGGTTTGCCTGTGTGGCATGCTAACATGCAAATGATCAAGGCTTTTGTTGAAAACCAGAGTCTTGTGGTTGATGATCAAAGCACGACCTTTGTGGTATAGCTTTGTGTAGTGTTAATTCACGAGCCTCACACCTCGGTGTTAACTAGAAACGGGAGAAGGACCTCAGGGTGGACATGTGTTTCCTTCTAGCTAGAAGTGGCGTCGGTGGTTTTACACGCCATGACGAGTTTGACTTATGTGGTTGTTGGATTACGAGGCACCTCGGATATATCGGTCGATCCAGGACCGATGGAGTCATTGGTCTCATTGACACCCCATAGGGTGGGGAAACGCAGTGTTCAGGCATTTTAATCCACATCGGTGGATCGGCCCTGACGATCCAAGGGTCGATGCGTTCTGATCCTGAGAAGCGGGCTAGAGCATCTCGAATTCGGTAAGGACGATCCCTTGCCTTGGTTCATATATGGAAATCCAACTTCCAGATACGTGATTTTGCAGTTTTGATTGTAGAGCCTAGTATTGGCGACATGATATATGGTACCCATGCCGTCTAGGATTGATACATTTATATTTGAAGTTGTTTTGTACACTATGCACTTATAATAGTATCAAATGATTTGTTTTTAACGTACCAAGCATGTTTGGCTATTATAAGGGAAAACACTATCCTCTGGCTTGTGTTACATTGTGTGATGGGACCTGGGTCTTATAATAGCTTCATTTTTTCAAAAAGCATTGCGCTGTCTTGTTATATGCACTGGTATTCTTGGGAGGAAACCCATTCCGTGTTATACGGCATGGTCCCTTGATATATCTGATTTAAAGTAAAGCTTTAAATAACTGTTTTAGTTTTCACACTAGTCACATGACTTACTTGGAGTTTATTGTTTTAACCTAAACTCTAGGTGCCCTTATTTTGACACGGGAAGCTATTAGTTTTGGTTTTGTTGATTTATATTCATAGGATCCTGGTTTACAGCTGGAACGATACTCAGAAAGCTCTGTATCCGTGTATTACTTTCAGTTGTGTTTTGTATTGTTTTTCCGCTGCTATGTAATTTATTGTAATCTCTGATATTTTTCTATTGTATTATAATTATTCATACTCTGCATATTCTTGTATTCTGGTGGAATTGTTGTAATAAGCAATGAACTGTTATTCTGTTTGTGTTCTGATTCGTCATGTCCTCAGTACAATCCATGATTTCCCGTAAGGGGGATTTTGGGTCGTTATAATCCTTGGTCATCGCCGGTCCTATCCTAGAACTCAAACAGCTCTTCCCTCCCGTTCCATTTTAGGTCAGCAGAGAAAACCTATGCCCTATTAATAACAAAAAAATAGAACCTGAAACAGCTCGATACCCAACGCACCTTCACCCACTTCAGGGATGCCTCGACATACCGGAGCGGCTCCTAGGCACCTGCATCGCATGACTATGGTCAGCATCACCTAGTCAAATCGTTTGCTCCAGACTGGCTTTTTTTTTGTCATTTATGATATTGGTCCATGCCTTACACTTGCCCCTACCAAAGCTATCCTTCCTACTGTGTCGCCGCTGCATCCCGCATGCTTCCTATTCGTTGATTCAAGGTGAATATTTGCTCACAATTCATCTTAATTCAGGTATCTTGACTTCGGTAATTTATCTAAATTAAAATTTTTAATCTTGTGTTGTTTCGTGAATTGTTGCTTGGGGTTAGGCCACTTCACTTGAAACGACCCAAACTTCCTCGATCCCCAAAGAGACGGAGGAGCCTGGATTGCTTTGAGAACATGACGCATGAGAACATAGAACAATAGAACATTTCATTGCTATTACCACAATTTACATCAGAGTACAAGAATATCTGAGAAAAAAAAGTGGAAAACAATATCAGAGATTTAAATTACAAGACAACGGAAAATATAATACAATAGTACAATGCGTAGCGGAAAATAACAACTGACACAACTAAAAGAAATACATGGATACAAAGTTTTCCGAATATTGCTCCAGCTGTAAATCTAGTATCCTGTGAAAAGAAGTATATGCGAAAACCAAACTATTGACTGCCCATGTGGAAAATATGGGCACCCAGAGTTTAGTTAGAAATAATAAACTCCGAGTCAGTCATGGGACTAGTGTGAGAACTAAAACAGTTATTAAATTTTAATTTTGAAGTTAAGTAAATCACGGGACCACGCCGTATAACATGGAATAGGTTTATCCCGAATGAATACCAGTACATAAAACAAACAGCGCAATGCTAAACAGAAAAATAAAGCTATTATAACACTTAGGTCCCATCAAACAATGAACGCAGTCGAGGATAGAGATTTCCCTTATAATAGCCAAATATGCTTGATATGCGAAATTTCATCTTTTATTATTACAATAAGTGAAGAAATCAACTTCAAATATAAATGTATCAATCATAGGCGGTATAAGTACCATTTTATTACGTCGCCATATAGGTTTACAGCTAAAACCGCAACATCGCTTATTGGAAATTGGATTTCCATCTATAAACCAAGGCAAGCGATCCTCCTAACCGATTCGAGACTCTCTAGCCCGAGCCTCAGGATTCAGCCGCAAATGCACCTGTGGTTAGCCGCATGGCCGGTTATCCGTCGATGATTAGTTATACAATAAACTATATGTTAGCCAGTTCTATGGAACCTACAATGTAATAACCCGGAAATCTGAGCCAAATTAAAATATTTATTTTGGCAATTTTATTGAATTTTGAATATTTAAAATGAATTATTTTAAATAATAATAGCGAGACATTTATTTTGAATTGAATTAGAACATACATATTTATTTGAATCGTCGTTAGAATATAATTATTTATATTTAATTATAAAAGGAATTGAAATGGCGCGGTAGTTTGAAAATTCGATTTCAAATTTCAAATGAATGTATAGAATTCAAAATAAACCGGATTTTAGCAAAACCAAAAATATTAGAATTTATTTGAAAATATCTTTCCAACGAATCCGAAAAATTGAAATTTCATAGCGGGATTAAAAAGTTATGCCCAGTCGAAAATTCAGAATAGTCGCTATGGAATTTTGGCCCATAAAAATGGAAATTTTGCAAACCACCTTCATTTTCGACAAAACCACTTTCCTTGGATCCATGATGTAAAATTATTGCTATATTCCAAAATTCATAATTTTCAAAATCAATATGTGAGCGTGGCGAGGGAAAACGTGTTTTAATAGTTTTAGTTAATTTCGATCGACCAGAAAATGGCCATTTTTCTAAAGGTCTCAGAATTTGATGAAATTAGTTTTGTTAGAACCGTATCATCAATACAAAGCTAGAAAATGATTTTCGGGAATTTTAGAGTCCATATGTGGCCCCGATAAATTGAAATGTGTGTTCAAATTCAATATATAGATTTATATTTTGATTTTGACGGAAACTGATCATAACAGTCGAACTGTCTTACGAAACATATCCCATTGTGTTCTGAATATGGGTAATTAGCTACGGACGACAGTCGGTGGGTTCGATTCCAAGATCAAATTAAAAAGATACTTTTTGAGATATATATATATATATATATATATAAAAGGGCATTACTCTAGTTCTTTATCTTAGAAACAAACCGCGCCCCCCTTTTAGAAATCCTGTCGCCATAGTTCCTCCACCCCCCACCCCCCCCGCCAGGCGCTGCCATGCATCGAGACCCCCCCCCCCCCCCCCGTGCCGAACTCCGGCCATCACCCTCTCCACCACCTCGCCACCCCTCTTTCACCCAAAACCCCCAATTTGAGAAACCCTAGCGTCGTGGCCCATTGCAGCGCCACCACTGGCCGACCCCGCCACCCCCGACCATCTGTGGACCCCCATTGCCTGCAGCAACCTTCCACAGCCCCTCCTCCACTCAGAAACCCAGCCCACAGCCCCAAACCTGAGGTAAACCTGCTGTTCCGACTAGTGTTGGTGCCGACGTTGACCACCATCGTCACCCCGAGCCTCCTTCGCCCTATCAAGGTCCGATGAGCATTTAATTTCATTTTTAGTCGTTTACATAATTAAAATGCGATTTTTAATTGTGAATCTCGTGTATGAAAATATGATTTTCATTTATATGATAGTAGCAATCAAAATATGATTAACATAGTATTAAAAATATGATTTTTATATTGTAGAAAGAATAAGAATATGATTTTTATATTATAGAAAGAATAAAAATATGATTTTTATATTATAGAAAGAATAAAAATATGATTTTTATATTATAGAGATAATAAAAATTTGATTTTATATTATAGAAAGAATAAAAATATGATTTTTATATTATAGAAAGAATAAAAATATTATTTTTATTTATCGGAATGAAGCAATAAAAATATAATTTTTATTATAAACAGCGTGGAGACGACTGCGTTGGAAGTACAGGCAGATCCAGACTGTTCTACATTTCAGAAATAAAATGGAGGAGTGGAACCCTCGGTGAGAACTTCTCACTTTTATTCTAATTTCTAGTTTGAAATATATACTAGGATGCAGACGGTGATTAGTAGCACCCGACACCCATGGTCCATAGA
This sequence comes from Allium sativum, assembly GCA_030737875.1. Lineage (NCBI taxonomy): Eukaryota > Viridiplantae > Streptophyta > Magnoliopsida > Asparagales > Amaryllidaceae > Allium > Allium sativum. The sequence goes on from CM060926.1 coordinate 333,447,703, forward strand.
CCATGGATGATTTGTTTGTTTGATTGATGTGTTGTGAAAATTGATTGTGTGATGTGGAATGAATAAATATTTTATAGTTAAAGATATAATTTTTAACTTGTATGTGAAATAAATATTCATAAACAAATCGGACGATTTGTTTATGTATACACATTTGAATGATATGGATTGGGACAATAAATTTTACACATCGCCCAACTGCACAAATAAAAATCTGTGTTTGTTGATTGGAAACCCCACACGGGTGTTGGGATGATATTTGGCATACACTAATCCCAATTATTTAGCTGTATGTCGATCGATTGGTTGGCAGACTGTGTAAGCGTTAATTATTTATATTTAATGCTTATGCGGTTGTGTGGTGCACTCTGGATGATGGTTGATGATTTATCGTTGCTATTATATACATGTGTTGTAGGGAATCTGTATAATTAACATTATATGGTAATTGATTGGGCCTCATTCCAATTCGGAAAATAAAGAAATAATGAAAATTCATGTGTTGAATAAAATATATATTCATGTGTTGAATAAAAGAAAATTCATGTGTTGAATAAAATATATATTCATGTGTTGAATAGAAGAAAATTCAGGTGTTGAATAAAATATAAATTCATGTGTTGAATAAAAGAAAATTCATGTGTTGAAGAAAATATTCATTTGTTGAATAGAATAACGAGGTTATTGAAATATATAAGTCGTGTTGATCAGATATGCGCCATTTTGGCGTGAATGATATTTATATAGATTTTACCCATTTTTATAATGAATATCGAAAAGGAAATGATTTCAAAATATAATTTTTTGAAAATATTATCATTTATATGTCGATGATATGGAATATTCAATTTTGATTTGAAACTGAATATGAAGTTGTAATCGTTTTGAAAACGATTTTTAAAATACGTTTTGAAAGGAAATCGACGAAATATATATAATATATCTGTTATATATATAATGGCCTGAATAGAATGCGCCGCGCTGTGGCAGTTCGCGAATTTCGACCATTGACTTCGAATGGATATTACGGGAGATCTGACCGTCGGATTCTCCTAAGACCGGAACCTTTGGGTTCGTATCGAAAAGAGCTTTCTAACGAATATTATAGATTTGAAATCTAATGGATGGATTTGGAATTATGTCCAAATCAAATTTGGAAAAGGTCATTGTAAGTGCAGTTCGATAGCCGTTTATGGAAATCGACTGTACAGGCCTTGATAAAATTAATAAAAATAGTAAAAATTTGTGTAAAGTCATTGGAAATGATTTGTAAAGAATTGGGATGAAAAGTTCCATATTTGAAAAGAAAAAAATAGATTTTTATCGAAATGAACTAGTTTTGAACTAGAATTATAATCCATTTCCTTTTGAAATAAATAAACTGGATTTGAAAGGGTTTTAAAAGTAACCAGAATTTCCAATAATTGAATTGGAATGGATTTGAATTGAAATTGTCTTTGGAATATTTCGATGTTGGATTTCGTGATTATACAGATATTGTTATGGAAATTTGAAAGATATATTTATATCATTATTTCGAATACGATATTCGTTGGTCGTAGAATTTGATATTGAATATAAGACGATATATTTTCTATTCAGAGCCTTGTATTTAATATCAAACGGGATTTCGGTTTGTCGCGAATGGTGTTTTAAATCACACTTGTTCTTTAACCCGATAATTAATGGAATGTGAATTGGGTTCATTGTGAACTATGTTTTAACGACATTCGTTCTTTAACCCGATTTAAAGTGAAACGTGATTTGGAATTTAAAAATCTTTTGTTAATATTTAAAGGAGATTTTCCAAAGTAAAGTTTTCCAATTTAATAAAATAAATTGGAATAGAATGGAATTTGATTTGGTAATAATCAAAGTGAATTTCGGTTGAGGAAGACAACTAATATATCTGGAATTTAAAAGGCTTTACTGTTATTCCATTTATATTATTAGTCGGATATGGAAGTTTATATCGATTATATATATCGATTTGTTTTCCATGAAGATTCCATTGTAAATGGAATGTGATTTGGGTTTATAGTGAACCGTGTTTTAAAAGACATTGGTTCTTTAACCCAGTTAAAGATAGGATACGATTTCCCAAGTTAAACAATCTTTAATATTGTGTAACGGTAAGGAATTTCGCTTGATCCGAATCGATCGTTAAACCGACCAAGACCGTTCGAAACCCCTGATCGTTTTGAGAACATGACAAAATAGAACGCAAACAGAAGAACATTTCATTGTATATTACAACAATTCCATCACATACAAGAATATACAGAGTGTAAATAAATATTACACAGAAAATATCAGAGATTTGAATTACATTTAAATACATCGCAGCGGAAAATAATACAAAACACAACTGAAGGTGATACACGGATACAGAGCTTTCCGGATATCATTCCAGCTGTAAACCAGGTTCCTGTGAATATAAATCTGCAAAACCAAAACTACTAGCTGCCCGTGTCGAAAATAAGGGCACCCAGAGTTTAGGTTAAAAAAATAAACTCCAGGTCAGTCATGTGACTGTTGTGAGAACTAAAACATTTATTAATATTTATTTTAAAGTTCGGTAAATCAAGGCACCACGCCGTATAACACCGAACGGGTTTCTTCCCAAGAATACCAGTGCATAAAACAAACAGCGCAAGGCTAAATAAAGAAAAATGAAGCTATTATAAGACCCAGGTCCCATCACACGATGCAACGCAAGCCGGAGGATAGGGTTTTTACCTTATAATAGCCAAAGCATGCTTGATACGTTAAAAACACATTATTTAATACTATAATAAATGTATGGTGTCAAAACAATTTCAATCATAAATATCAATCATAGACGGCATTAATGACCCATACCACTATGTCACCATACTAGGTTCTACAAATAAAACCGCATTATCACGTATTGGAAATTGGATTTCCGTCATGAGTCGAGGCAAGGGGCAAGCTCCTCTCCGATTCGAGAAACTCTAGCAAATGTCTCAAGACCCCACTATGATCCTTTGGAACCTCCAAGGCCGGTCCTCTCTTACTTTGAGGATTGGCAATTCCTTAACACACGTTTCCTGGTCCTAACAGACCTATATCTGAGGCGCCTCGCATTCCAACAACCACACAGGTAAAAAGTATATATAAATTTCAGCCAGTTTAAGCACTAACACCACCACTAGCTAGAAAGAAACGTCATGCACTTCTTGGGTCCTTATCCCGTTTTTGAGTCATACCGAGGTGTGAGGCTCGCGAATTCACGTCATATACAAAGCTGTGCCACACAGGCCATGCTTTGATCATCAACCACAAGACTTTGCTTTTAATAGAAAGCCTTGATTATTTGCCACTTAGGCGTGCCACACAGGCAATTCACTCCATGCGACAGATGTCCATTGATATACAACCTTTAAGCTCGTACGTCTCAGAGAAGGTCGCTAAGCAAGAGAACAAATTCTCCGCCGCCAAACAGATGTATATTTAATAGAGATCAATCAGCACAGAATAAAATCCAATGTCAGACACACAGTCCATTTACAAGTTCGTTCTGGGTCTGAACGAAACCGGAGGCACTTTCCTCGCATATCCATCGATCTCCAAGTACGTCTGGACGATCACCAACTGTTTCCCTCATCTTGGGTGTACAGCCCAATCACGATCATCAGTAATCACCCAAATGATGTGAAGACTTCCGGTCTTCAACCACCGTCTTCATCTTTGACTTATCGTCGAATCGGTTATTCAGAATGGGTATAAACCGGGCCTTTCCGAATAACCCGCGTATATAATAAACACGTGTTACACAAACACAACATACGCCTCATTCCAATTCAGAATATTCTTTTATTCAAATTTTCACATTCTTAGGGAAAGTTTACCATTAATTTTATCAAAGATAAATTCTTCTAAATTTATTCTGTAATCTTCCTTTGGATATCATTTCGATCCATATTATGGTTTTCCAAACTAGTCGGGATTAGCGAACTACACCGAAGTAATTATTTATTTTATTTCCCAATCCCAACCTATTCTTCCCATGGAGAAAACTGGTAATACTCCATATCTAACACCATGGTGCTATTGGTAAAATTAATTACCATTTCACGTTCAAAACTTATTAAAAAATTTAACTATCGCTCTGGTGCAAAACTGGTGACACCATTCACGATCATTTTCCAAATTTGATCATTTAAATTATCAATTCACTTTCAATCTAATTAAAGATTCATTAAAACTGCACTTAGTTTTAATCTTCTCAAAAATCAATATCCTATCTTAAACTGGGTTAAAGAACCAATGTCACCTAAAACACGATTCACGACAAACCCAAATCACATTTGATATTAAATACAAGGCTCTGAATAGAAAATATACTGGCTTATATTCAATATTGAATTCTGAAAACCAACAAATATCGTATTGGAAATAACGATATGAATATATCTTTCAAATTCCCATAACAATATCTATATAATAGAGGAATCCAACATCGAAATATTCCAAAGGCAAGTTCGATTCAAATCCACTTCCAATTCATTTATTGGAAATTCTGATTATTTTTAAAACCACTTTCAAATTCATTTTATTTATTTCAAAAATAAATTGGTTTTTAATTCTAGTTCAAAATTAGTTCATCTCGATAAAAATCTATTTTTATCTTTTCAAATGTGGAATTTTTCATCCCAGTTCTTTCCAATTGATATATTATGATTTTACACAAATTATTAATATTTTTAATGATTTTATCAAGGCTCGTACAGTCGATTTCCATCAACGGCGATCGAACTACACTTACAGCGACCTTTTACAAATTTGATTTGGACATAATTACAAATCCAACCGTTATATTTCAAATTTCTAATATTCATTGGAAAGATCTTTTCGATATGAACCTAACGGTTCCGGATTTTGGAGAATGCGACGGTCGGATCTCCCGCAATGTCCATTCGAAGTCAATGGTCAAAATTCATGAAATACCGCAGCGCGACGCGTTCTATTCAGGCCATTATATATATATAATATGCTATATGTATTTCATCAATTTCCTTTTAAAACGTATTTTATAAATCATTTAAATTCGTTTTCAAAACCATTTCAACTCTATTTTCAATTTCAGGTCAAAATTGAATATTTCATATCATTACCATATAAATGATAATATTTTCAAAACGTTATATTTTGAAATCACTACCTTTTCTATATTCATTATAAAAATGAATATAATCGATATAAATATCGTTCACGTCAAAATAGCGCAACTCTAATCAACACGGCTTTATATATTTCAATAAATTTGTTATTCTATTCAGCAAATGAATATTTATTCTATTCAACACATGAATCTATATCTCTTTCAACACATGAATAATCTCAACACATGAGTACTGTCAACACATGACTATTTTTGTTATGTAATATATTTTATAAAATTATGGTATCTATCGTTTGATTTTTAAACAGACTCCTACCGTAAAGTAGTTTCTAATCGTAAATATGATAAAGATGTAAATTTTATTGTTAAAATATTTTTCTCAACACATGAATAGTTTCAACACATGAACATCGTCAACAAATGACTATTTATTCTATTCAACACATGAATATATATTTTATAATATTCTTTATTTTCCCAATTGGAATGAGGCCCAATCAATTACCATATAATGTTAATTATATGGTTTCCATACAACACATGTACATAAATAGCAACGATAAATAATCAACCATCATCCAAAGTGCACTACACAATTGCATAAGCATTAAATATAAATAATTAACGCTTACACAGCCTGTCGACCAATGGATCGACATACAATTAAATAATTGAGATTAGTGTACGTCAAATATCATCCCAACACCCGTGTGGGGTTTCAAATCAACAAACACTGAATATTATTTGTGTAGTTGGGCGATGTGTAAAATTTATCATCCCAATCAATATCCTTCAAATAGGTGTACATAAACAAACCGTTCGGTTTGTAAATGAATATTTATTTATTCACATTCACTATATTCATATTCACGTTAAAATTTATTTTTTTAACGATAATTAATTTATCTCAACACATGAATATATTTTATTATCTATTTGTAACACCCTACGTCATTTAATGTCACTCACAAAGGGAATGCATTAACTTCCATGTAGGTTTTAAGTGAATATAGAACAAAAAAATTACAACAAGACAGATAATAAGTAGTACTTGGAAAACTAAAACTTCATTTTATTTCAGCGGAAATTAAACATGTTTGTTACATCATAAAACCATAAATCAGAGTCAAGTACAATATCCATCTTGATAAAACAAAATACATAACCCCATTACATAAATAGCTATTAAAGAAGATAACAAGCTGGACTTTACATCAACGGTCCAAGCTTTTCCAAAAGAGAGATAAAGCAACCCAATCAAACTCCACTAGAGCTGGGCCCAACCTGAGGACCTGGAGGGGGAAAAAGGATAGCAATAGAGGGGGTCAGACATAAAGTCTGGCGAGTATGATAATTCTAACAATATTATTATCAAAGTAACTAGACTAAGTCATAAGCTGGAAAACAAGGAAATGTCTATGAACTATTGGGTATGGAAGAGCAGATAAAGATAATGTTAATGGCACACCAAATTACTAATGAATAATTACTACACTACACCACACCAGTCACCCTCAAAGTTGATCCCACTTGCTTCACTTAGAAATTTTATAAATAGCCTTACGTACCCCTAGCTGACTACATAGGTGTCGTCTGCCCCTATCTCCGCTAAGTGTACCCCACTACCCACTTGCGATCGGCTCCCTACTCGTAGATACCCGTGCTGGCCCCACAGTGGGGTGTATCACTCCCCTAAAGTGGCAACCCGATACAACTTGAGAATGCACGACTTATACCTACACGATGCAACAACGTCTTACCTACCAGCCCGGGTCCACACACGCATATGAAACCCATTGGCCTTGCGTTGCCACCGCTACCCCCGTTTGGCCTCTTATAGTCAAACCCAGTATGTGTGGCCCGTCCTCGACTTGGGTCGAGCCCACAAAGATACGTTTGGGTTACTGGTTGAAATGGGCCCCCACAAGCTATCCACCTAAGCTTGTCCCCACTAGTATATCCCACTTAACCCTCTTAGTCATGTTCACTTACATGTGCGTTTGGTTAAGTCTTACTAATCGTATTTCAAATGCCACTAAAGGCAACCACTAGATTCCTCATGCCACCTAAGGCACCTACTTAACCCCCATGTCCCACCTTACATGTTTATCTGGTTATGTATTTCTTAATTCATTCAGGCCATAACCTCATAAAGACCTCTCACATTAGACTGGCATTTATGGCAGCTGGATTTTCCGGACGGGTCCGGGTAGTCTTACACCATAAAAGAGTCTAACCTCGTGTCTTTACAACTGTTATGCTTTAATTTGGGCCTAGGACCTCTCACATTGGGCTGACATTTGTGACTACTGGATTTGTCGGGCGGGTCTGGGCAGTTTTACGTCACAAACGAGTCCAACCTCGTGTCCTAAGCATTGATTAACACTTACAATCTTTTACTCCAGTTTTAATAATTCCCTATTTAAATTATTAATTAATTCCAATTTTAATGATGTCTATAATTGACTCAATTATGGCCATCCACTTATGGCATGCAAAATCATATCAATTGCATCCAATTTTCTCAATATTAAATCCTTAATATTACCCCTACCCCACGTTATATGTTCGCTTATTCAACGCAAAATATACGTTAGACTCGAATAGTCTAACTCATAGCACAAAGATAAATTATCACAACATATAGACAAATAAAATAGATCTAATCATAATAGGGGTGAAACTTGCATAAAACTACACATGGTATGGATCTAAAGGTGTCAACTTGTTTGGTTAAATGTCACAATTTAAATTATATGATCATAACCCAAATTCATGTATAAACTTGCATATGGGGTTTTATGCAACATAACGATGGTGTGAACTAGCATCTAACACCTAGAACTCACACATGTCATAGGACAATTCTATATCTAAATAGATGTCATGGCATATGTTTATAATCTTTACTAATCAATCTAAACTTGATACATGATTTGTCATACAAATCAACATAGCCCAAATAATATCAACGTTATGACTTGATTAACATGAACTAATTAGCATAGATAATAACATCATGACTTTATAACATGTATGACTTATCATAATTTAGCATAGAAAATTAGAACTTATACAATATCATCATAGCATGATTTACAACATATAGGATATCATCATCACATAACATAGGATTTACAGCATACATGATAGCATAAGGTTTACAACAACATATATGACAATCCACATCATTCACTTATAATCCATTCATAACTTAATCTAATTAGTTTAATAATAATCTTGTTAAAATCATCATACTCACAATTAGAGAAGAAAGAGAGTCTTGATTTGATTTAGAGTTGAGTAGAATTAGGGTTTTGATTAGCTTTCTTCCTTCTTAGTTGGCGGCGGCTACATTGAGTTCCATGGCGATGGCATGACAGCGGCTATTCTATTTTTCATGTGATTTTAGAGTGAGAGACTACCTAGGTATTTATAGAGTTTAGGATTTATTTAGGTCGTCAGATCAACTCAGAACTAACCTGAACCGTTTAATTTGCTAACTCAGCCCTAAAGACACATCAAAAGCTCAAGATTGGGCTCAGCCAAACCCTAGCCGCTTGGATTAGGTCGACACCCAGGTCGACTGCCCAGTCGACCTAGGGGGTGTCGACTGCCCAGTCGACTCCCCAATCGACCTGGGGTGCTGGGCGGCAAATTTCCCGCCTAGCCTGTTTGACTTCGAATTTTGAATTTTAATTTTTCTGAAATTTGTTTTGAATTTTCTGAAACTTCCGATGGCTATAACTTCTTCATAGGAAGTCCAATTCCCGCAAACTCGGACTCTATTTCAACCCGAATTCCAAGACGAACACAATGGCGCAACCCGTTTCCCACAATTCTCACGTCTGAGATTAGTTATTCTTTAATTTGTGAATATTAATATTAACAGAATTAGGGGTGTTACATTCTCCCCTCCTTAAAGGATTTCGACCCCGAAATCTTCAAGTCAAGAAGAATGTATATCCTAACATCCAATCATCCATCTACTCAACCATCAAACACAGACATCCATTGTCCTTATAGACTTCTAATGCTTTCATGTTTAAATGCACAGTGTGTGTATATGTCCATATCAAATGCAAAATCAGGTGGTCCACTGATTCAGTTGACCTCCTTAATGCAAATCATGATAGTGCCATGCGTCCATTATGTATGCAAAAGTTCCTTAATGCTACATATTATCTCTATATGCGTGCACAATCATCATCTGAATGCAGCATCCATATGAAAAAAATCCTCATACATCCATTTTATTAAATACATCCATTTATATGCAATATGCAGTATGAAGTGACTGAGCCGATCTAGTGCCTAATAGTGTGTGTATATGCGTCCACGAGCAACCACTAGCAAACACTTGCATCCACTTTGCATCCATCATACATAACATGTCTCAAACACATGTTTCAACCATAGGATTATCCTAAATAAAGGTCAAGGATACTAGCGAGAGGATACTCTAATGGTAAGATAAGTACAAGATAAGCGATAAAGGAGAAATTAAAGGACATACCCTCAAAAAGAAAATGGTACAACGAACGCATCTTCTCTTCCGTCTCCCAAGTAGCGTTGCTCTCATCATCTCCCCATTGTACTTTGATAGTCTGACCTCTCGATTTCTCAGCTTCTTGATCTCTGACCCAAGAATGCATGTAGGAGCTCGTCGAATCGTCGCATCACGCTCTATCTCCACCTCTCTAAGCAAGCTCGGCTCTACCACTTCCGCGGTCTCGTGCAAGCACTTCCTCAAATGTGGCACATGGAATACATCGTGTACACCACTGAGTCTCTCAGGAAACTCCACTCTATACGCCATCTGTCCAATCTTCTCCTTAATAGGAAACGACCCTATGAACCTTGGTGCTAATTTCCCAACGGACCCAAAGCGAACAACGTTCCGTAATGTAGACACTTTGATAAAGACCATGTCCCCAACTTCAAACTCAAGATATGTCCTCCTCTTAACTGCATAAGATTTCTGCCTACCTTGCGCTGCTTTCATCCTCCTTCGAATCAAGTCGATCTTCTCCGAAGTCTCCCTAATCATATCGGGCCTAAGTAAGATCTTATCCGTAGATTCCCACCAACATGTAGGTGAACGACAAGGTCGTCCATAAAGAGCTTCGAAAGGTGCCATGCCAATGCTAGACTGAAAGCTATTATTATATGCGAACTCTACCAATGGAAGATGCTCTTCCCATATACGCCCAAAGTCTAGGATACATAGCCTCAAAAGGTCCTCTAGAATACGATTCACCCTCTCGGTCTGGCTGTCCGTCTGAGGATGATATGCGGTGCTCAAACATAACTGAGTCCCTACCGCCTCTTGCAAGCTTCTCCAAATTTCGCTAGTGAAAATAGGATCACGGTCGCTCACTGTGCTAGAAGGAACACCGTGTAAACGAACTATTTCTCGGACGTATACAGAAGCTAACCATGGAGCAGTCCTCTTACTATTCACGGGAATGAAATGGGTGCTCTGAGTAAGTCTATCTACTATAACCCAAATCCCTGTATTACCCTTCCTTGATCTTGGTAATCCAACCACAAAGTCCATCGAGACACTCTCCCACTTCCATAGTGGAACCTCCAATGGTTGAAGCAACCCACCGGGTTTCTTTTGCTCCGCTTTTACTTGTTGGCACACCAAGCATCTAGCGACATACTCGGACACATCCCTCTTCATACCAGCCCAAAAGTAAACTCGCTTCATGTCTTTATACATCTTATCCCCGCCGGGATGAATGGTCATCTTCGAATGATGTGCTTCGTCAAGAATAGTCTTCCTCAAACCTTCGTCTCGAGGTACTCAAAGTCTACTATCCCTACGTAACCAACCCTTATCATCTAGGGTATACCTACGGAGATGGCTTGATGACTCCCCTCTTTTGAGCTTCTCCACTAACTCAACCAACTGTGGGTCGTCTCGCTGTGCCTCGCCAATCCGTCCCAAAAGCGTAGGTCTGACCTCCAAGGATGCTTGCAAACCGGGTACAAAGTAAACGGAAGGTCTAAAATCAAACATAGAGATGAATTCTAAGTTTCGCCGTTCAACAAACAACGGACTCAAGGACAACCTTTTCCTACTTAAGGCTTCTGCCACCACGTTACCCTTGCCAGGAGTATATGCGATTTCGAAATCGTAGGACGCTAAGAACTCCATCCACCTTTGCTGCCTTAAGTTCAAGTCCTTCTGAGAGAACAAGTATTTTAAAGATTTGTGGTCAGTGAATAATTTTAATTTCTCGCCAAGAAGATAATGGCGCCAAGACTTAAGCGCGAAAATAATAGCGGCCAACTCTAGGTCATGTGTAGGGTAATTTTTCTCATGCGCCCTCAACTGCCTTCCACCATAGGCTATTACCCTGCCCTCCTGCATTAAGACTGCGCCTAGTCCTGTCCCACAAGCATCGGTATAAACAGTAAACGGCTTACTCCCGTCTGGCAGCACTAAGACTGGGGCTGAGGTCAAAGCTCTCTTTAAACGTTGGAACGCATCATCACAATCTACGTCCCACGCGAAGACTGGGTTCTTCTTCGTCAGGCGTGTCAATGGAGCTGAAATCTTTGCGAAGTCTTTGATAAACTTCCTATAGTAGCCAGCCAACCCCAAGAAACTTCTTACTTCGGTAGAATTTTTAGGGACCTTCCAATCTTGGGTGGCCACCACCTTCGCGGGGTCTACAGCTATCCCTTCCTTGGAAACCACGTGCCCTAAGAATCGTACTTCCTTCCTCCAGAAGTGACACTTAGAAAATTTAGCTTTAAGATTATGCGCTCGTAGGGTCTCCAACACTTCCCTATGATGTAGGGCATGCTCTTCTTCATCCTTAGAAAAGATCAAGATGCCGTCTACAAAGACTACCATGAATTTGTTAAGGTACTCCCTAAACACCCTACTCATCAAATCAACAAAGTATGCGGGGGCGTTTGTCAAACCGAAGGGCATCACTAGCCATTCATAGGAACCGTCCGGAGTCCTAAAGGCAGTCTTGTCAATGCTATCCTCAGCCACTCTCAACTGATGGAAACCAGTGGCTAAGTCCAACTGCGAAAACACTGAGGCGCCAACTAACTGATCGAAGAGATCGTCAATCCTCGGCACTGGGTGTCTGCTTTTCTTGGTAAGCTTATTAAGTTCTCTATAGTCCACACAAAGTCTAAAGGACCCATCCGCCTTCGTGGCAAATACTACTGGAGCACCCCACTCTGATATACTTCGTCTTATGAACCCCTTCTCAAGCAACTCCTTGACATGCTTATCGAGTTACCTCCTTTCACAATAAGCCATGTGGCATACTGGCAAAGATACTGGTTTTGCATTATCCATAAGATATATTCAAAATTTATTGGAATTGCCACCTCCTCAAACACATCCGAGTATTCCCGGACCACTCTAACAGATCGTAGATTCTCCACAGACACGTCAAGCGATTCTAGATAACTTAGCATAACGGAATTTGTGGGATTACAAAAGATTTCGAGAGTGTTGCCAAGGCGAGTCATGAGCCTAACTACTCTCCTTTCACAGTCAAGAATGGCCCCACTTCTGGATAACCAATCCATTCTAAAAATTAGCCCATAGCCCGTGAAGCCCAAAACATAAGCATCACATCTAAACTCAACGCTAAGTATAGAAATTTTCAAATCCAAACACATCATGGACAAATAAGCTGAGCCCCCAATTGGATTCGAAACAACTGAGGGATCCTCTACTAAACTGGTGTCTAAGTGAAGTGATTCAATTAATGACGTAGAGATAAACGAATGTGATGCGCCCGAATCGAATAAGGTACGGACAAGATGATCAAACAGAAAAACTAGGCTTTCAACAGAAATGGTTCTACCTCATTCTTGCAGCGGTGGGACCGCGAGAGCCTGAACTTGTCCCCTTGCCTTCCCTGGTGCCATAAGAGCCTGCACCTGTCCTCCCGAGGTAGACCCTGCCCTCTGCCTCTTCTTTGGGCAGTCCTTCACTAGATGTCCCGCTTCGCCACAGTGAAAACAGCCAGTCTTCTTTTTCTTTCTGCAATCCTTGCTGAGATGGCCTAGTGTCCCACAGTTACAGCATTTCTTCTTTCCCTTGCCATTATTGTCTTTACCACCCTTCTTGTTTTGCTGTTGTGGTTTCTTATGATCCCCTTTCTTCTCGGGTGCCTTATTAGCATTAGCGCCTTTCTCCTCGTGCATGAGTGCCATGTCTACTAGCTTCTCAAAGGTGGCCCCCATAGGGATGTGGGTCATAGCCAACCCTTGCAACGGTTCATTCAATCCATTAATTAACCTCAGATCCTTCTTCTCCGGCGTGTTCACTAAGTCTAAGCCAAACCTTGCTAACTGATTAAATTTGTTGACATATTCTTTCACTGATGAGCTTCCTTGCTTTAATGTCAAGAACCTTTCCATATATAGATTCTCTTCTGCCCTTGAGAGAAACTTCGCCTCAAACCTACGTCTGAAATCTACCCAAGAATCAACAGTACACTCCTCTTTAGTGACCTCCCACCAAAACGAGGCCTCTCCCTTCATTAACCAAGCTGCTAATTTTACTTTCCTCTCTTCTTCAACTTCAAAGATTTCTTGCAATTCTTTTATCTCCCTAAGCCAATCTCTAGCTTCCGCAAACGTTTCTGACCCTTGAAAAGGTTTTCCACCCATAGCCTTAAATTCCTTGCATGTCTTTGCAAAAGTATCAGCGCGAGGAGGAGGAGCAGGGGCGGGTGCAACTGGTGGTGGAGGAACATTGGCTGGACCTGCAGCGGCCCTAGCCTTTAATAACCTCCTATACCATCCCGGTATCGTTACACCGTCAGGAAGGTTAAAAACTTCCGCCATGCTGAAACGAAAAAGGAATGATTCAAAATGGATGATTCAAAAGGTAAAGATGTATGGCTATTTGGGGATTATTTTTTTCATAAAAACTTTCCTCTTTAAATTACTCATCAAGACATGTTTTTGAAAACACTTCTTCCAAAAATACTTTAGAAAAATAGTTTTTCTAAAAAATTTATCTGTTCTACTAACCTTAAGCACTCATACCATGTGTAACACCCCACATCCATTAATGTCACTCATAAAGGGAATGCATTAACATCCATGGAGGTTTTAAGTGAATATAGAACAGAAAAATTACAACAAGACAGATAATAAGTAGTACTTGGAAATCTAAAACTTCATTTTATTGCAGCGGAAATTAAACATGTTTGTTACATCATAAAACCAAAAATCAGAGTCAAGTACAATATCCATCATGATAAAACAAAATACATAACCCCATTACATAAATAGCCATTAAAGAAGATAACAAGCTGGACTTTACTTCAACGGTCCAACTTTTCCAAAAGAGAGATAAAGCAACCCAATCAAACTTCACTAGAGTTGGGCCCAACCTGAGGACCTGGAGGGGGAAAAAGGATAGCAATAGAGGGGGTCAGACATAAAGTCTGGCGAGTATGATAATTCTAACAATACTATTATCAAAGTAACTAGACTAAGGCATAAGATGGAAAACAAGGAAATGTCTATGAACTATTGGGTATGGAAGAGCAGATAAAGATAACGTTAAAGGCACACCTAATTACTAACGAATAATTACTACACTGCACCACACCAGTCACCCTGAAAGTTGATCCCACTTGCTTCACTTAGAAATTTTATAAATAGCCTTGCGTACCCCTAGCTGACTACATAGGTGTTGTCTGCCCCTATTTCCGCTAGGTGTACCCCACTACCCACTTGCGATTTGCTCCCTACTCGTAGATACCCGTGCTGGCCCCATAATGGGGTGTATCACTCCCCTAAAGTGGCAACCCGATACAACTTGAGAATGCACGGCTTATACCTACACGATGCAACAACGTCTTACCTACCAGCCCGGGTCCACACATGCATATGAAACCCGTTGGACTTGCGTTGCCACCGCTACCCTGTTTGGCCTCTTATAGTCAAACCCATTATGCATGTCCCGTCCTCGACTTGGGTCGAGCCCACAAAGATACGTTTGGGTTACTGGTTGAAATGGGCCCCCACAAGCTATCCACGTAAGCTTGTGACCACTAGTATATCCCACTTAACCCTCTTAGTCATGTTCACTTACATGTGTGTTTGGTTAAGTCTTACTAATCATATTTCAAATGCCACTAATGGCAACCACTAGATTCCTCATGCCACCCAAGGCACCTACTTAACCCCCATGTCCCACCTTACATGTTTATCTGGTTAAGTATTTCTTAATTCATTCAGGCCATAACCTCATAAAGACCTCTCACATTAGACTGGCATTTATGGCAGCTGGATTTTCCAGGCGGGTCCGGGCAGTCTTACACCATAAAAGAGTCTAACCTCGTGTCTTTACAACTGTTATGCTTTAATTTGGGACTAGGACCTCTCACATTGGGCTGACATTTGTGACTACTGGATTTGCCGGGCGGGTCCGGACAGTTTTACGTCACAAACGAGTCCAACCTCGTGTCCTAAGCATTGATTAACACTTACAATCTTTTACCCCAGTTTTAATAATTCCCTATTCAAATTATTAATTAATTCCAATTTTAATGATGTCAATAATTGACTCAATTATGGCCATCCACTTATGGCATGCAAAATCATATCAATTGCATCCAATTTTCTCAATATTAAATCCTTAATATTACCCCTACCCCACGTTATACGTTCGCTTATTCAACGCAAAATATACGTTAGACTCAAATAGTCTAACTCATAGCACAAAGATAAATTATCACAACATATAGACAAATAAAATAGATCTAATCATAATAGGGGTGAAACTTGCATAAAACTACACATGGTATGGATCTAAAGGTTTCAACTTGTTTGGTTAAATTTCACAATTTAAATTATATGATCATAACCCAAATTCATATATAAACTTGCATATGGGGTTTTATGCAACATAACGATGGTGTGAACTAGCATCTAACACCTAGAACTCACACATGTCATAGCACAATTCAAGATCTAAATAGATGTCATGGCATATGTTCATAATCTTTACTAATCAATCTAAACTTGATACATGATTTGTCATACAAATCAACATAGCCCAAATAATATCAACGTTATGACTTGAATAACATGAACTAATTAGCATAGATAATAACATCATGACTTTATAACATGTATGACTTATCATAATTTAGCATAGAAAATTACAACCTATACTATATCATCATAGCATGATTTACAACATATAGCATATCATCATCACATAATATAGGATTTACAACATACATGATAGCATAAGGTTTACAACAACATATATGACAATCCACATCATTCACTTATAATCCATTCATAACTTAATCTAATTAGTTTAATAATAATCTTGTTAAGATCATCATACTCACAATTAGAGAAGAAAGAGAGTCTTGATTAGCTTTAGAGTTGAGTAGAATTAGGGTTTTGATTAGCTTTCTTCCTTCTTAGTTGGCGGCGGCTACACTAAGTTCCATGGCGATGGCATGACGGCGGCTATTCTATTTTTCATGTGATTTTAGAGTGAGAGACTACCTAGGTATTTATAGAGTTTAGGATTTATTTAGGCCATCAGATCAACTCAGAACTAACCTGAACCGTTTAATTTGCCAACTCAGTCCTAAAGACACATCAGCAGCTCAAGATTGGGCTCAGCCAAACCCTAGCCGCCTGGACCAGGTCGACACCTAGGTCGACTTCCTAGTCGACTGCCCAGTCGACCTGGGGGGGTGTCGACTGCCCAGTCGACTCCCCAGTCGACCTGGGGTGCTGGGCTGGAAATTTCCCGCCTAGCCTGTTTGACTTCAAATTTTGAATATTAAATTTTCTGAAATCTGTTTTGAATTTTCTGAAACTTTCGATGGCCATAACTTCTTCATACGAAGTCCAATTCACGCAAACTCGGACTCTATTTCAACCAGAATTCCGAGACGAACACAATGGCGCACCCCGTTTCCCACAATTTTCACGTCTGAGATTAGTTATTCTTTAATTTGTGAATATTAATATTAACAGAATTACGGGGTGTTACACTATTTTACATCAACATCACAAACAATTTTCACAACACATCAATCAAACAAACAAGTCGTCCATGGTCTGTGGACGACGGGTGTCGGGTGCTACTAAACACTGTCTGCATCCTAGTATATATATTTATAACTAGGAAAGAAGATTTAAAGTGAGAAGTTCTCACCCAAGCTAAACCAAACGCCACGAATCTTCTTATGTAGAACATCCCGCCGTGCTCGCCTTCTGTCACTTTCGTCGTCCGTATTCACTACATATATAAAAATCGAATTTTTATCTTCACTTCATATATATAAAAATCGAATTTTTAACTTCACTTCATATATATAAAAATCATTCCCTTATACCTCTAATTTCATGATAAATATTATATTTTTATCTTGCTAGTAATATAATAAAAATTATATTTTTACCTTACTATATATATAAAAAATTATATTTTTATACTCTACATTAATAAAAATCATATTTTTATGACGTTAAAAATCATGTTTCTACTTCATTACTTCATGTTCAAAGATCACATCTTTATGTAAATAAAAATCACACCTTTATTTTTATTTTTATATTATAAAAATCAAACCTTTTATAATTTAAAAATCAGTTCCTCTATAGTTAAAGGAAAATCAGATTTTCTATCTTTAAAAATTTATTTTCAAACCGAAAATAAAATAAATGGAAATAAAATAAAGCAAGGACTTACTGTGAATGGTTGGAGGAGGGAATGTGAAGCGACCCTAAACTTCCCCGTAAAGGAAAGCGCCGGATAGTTCGAGAACAAGCCACAACAGAACACATACAGAAGAACATTTCATTGTATATTACAACAATGCATCAGATTACAAGAATATACAGAGTATAAATGAATATTACACAGAAATATCAGAGATTTAAATTACATTTAAATACATAGCAGCGGAAAATAATACAATACACAACTAGAAGAAGATATACGGATACAAAGCTTTCCGGATATCATTCCAGCTGTAAACCAGGATCCTGTGAATATAAATCTGCAAAACCGAAACTACTAGCTGCCCATGTCAAAAATAGGGGCACCCAGAGTTTAGGTTAAAACAAAAAAACTCCAGGTCAGTCATGTGACTGGTGTGAGAACTAAAACAGTTATTAATCTTTATTTTAAATCATTAGGTAAATCAAGGAACCACGCCGTATAACACGGAACGGGTTTCCTCCCAAGAATACCAGTGCATAAAACAAACAGCGCAATGCTAAATAAAGAAAAATGAAACTGTTATAAGACCCAGGTCCCATCACACAATGCAACGCAGCCGAGGATAGGGTTTTCCCTTATAACAGCCAAAGAATGCTTGATACGGTTAAAACAAATCGTTTGATACTATTATAAGTGCATAGTGTATAAAACAACTTCAAATCATAAGTATCAATCATAGGCGGCATGAGCGCCTCATCCCACTATGTCGCCATACTAGGCTCTACAAATAAAACCGCAAATGTCACGTATTTGGAAATTGGATTTCCGTCTATGAACCGAGGCAAAAGATAGTCCTCAACCGATTCGAGACAATCTAGCCCATGTCTCAGGTCCCAGACTCAGGTGGGCCTTGGATCGTCAGGGCCGGTCCACCGATGTGGATTATTATGCCTGAACACTACGTCTCTCCGCCCTATGGGGCGTAAATGAGCCAACAAATGACTCCATCGGACCCGGATCGTCCGATCAAACCGAGGAGCCTCACAACAGCAACAACCACATAAGTCAAACTCGTCAGGGCGTGTAAAACCACTGACGCCACTTCTAGCTAGAAAGAAACGCAAGTCCTCCCTGAGGTCCGTCTCCCGTTTTTGGTTCATACCGGGTGTAAAACTCGCGAATTCACGTTACACAAAGCTGTGCCACACAGGCTGTGCTTTGATCATCACCACAAGACTTTGCTTTTCAACAGAAACCTCGATCAATTGCCACTTAGGCATGCCACACAGGCAATTCACTCCATGCGTTTGATATCCATCAATATATAACCCCTGAGCTCGTACGTCTCAGAGAAGGGCGTTAAGCAAGAGAATAAATTCTCCGCCGCCAAACAGATATACATTTAATAGAAATCAAGCACACAGACTAAAATCCAATGTCAGACACACAGTCCATTTACAAGTCCGTTCTGGGTCTGAACGAAACCGGAGGCACCTAGTACCCCGCATATCCATCGATCTCCAAGTACGTCTGGACGATCACTAACTGTTTCCATCTTCTTGGGTGTACAGCCCAATCAAGATCATCAGTAATTACCCAAACGACGTGAAGACTTCCGGTCTTCGACCACCGTCTTCATCTTCGACACCACGTCGAATCAGTTATTCAGAATGGGATAAACCCGGTCTTTCTGAATAACTCGCGTATATGTTATAAAAGTGTTACACAAACACAACATACGCCTCATTCCAATTCAGAATATTCTTTTATTCAAATATTCCTATACTTTGGGAAAAATTCTCATTAATTTTATCCAAGATAAATTCTTTAAATTTATTCTTTAATCTCCTTTGAATATCAATTCAAACTAGTCGGGATTAGCGAACCACACCGAAGTAATCATTTATTTTATTTCCCAATCCCAACCTATTCATCCCATGAAGTAAAACTGGTAATACTTCATATCTAACACCACAGTGTTATCGGTAAATTCAATTACCATTTCACGTTCAAATCTAATTAAAGATTTAACCATCGCCTAGGGCAAAACTGGTGATACTCCATTTTCGATCATCTCAATCTAATTAAAGATTCATTAAAACTCCACTTAGTTTTAATCTTTAACTGGGTTAAAGAATCAGTGTCATTTAAAACACGGTTCACGATAAACCCAAAATCACATTCCATTAATTATCGGGTTAAAGAACAAGTGTTATTTAAAACACTGTTCACGATAAACCCAAAAATCAATACCAATTCAATTCCAATTAAATATCGTTTAATTGGTACACTTCATTAAATCTAAATAAAAAGATTTAATCTTTTCACAACTAGGTTCAAGAACAGTGTTAGTGAAGACACCATTCGCGACAAACCCAAATCACATTTGATATTCAATACAAGGCTCTGAATAGAAAATATATCGGCTTATATTCAATATCAAATTCTACGACTAACAAATGTCGTATTGGAAATAACGATATAAATATATATCTTTCAAATTTCCATAACAACATCTGTATAATCACGAATTCCAACATCGAAATATCCCGAAGACAATTTCGATTCAAATCCACTCCAAAGCAATCATTGGAAATTTTGGTTATTTTCAAAACCCTTTTCAGATTCAATTTATTTATTTAAAAATAAATAGAATTATAATTCTAGTTCAAAACTAGTTCATTTCGATAAAAATCTATTTTTATCTTTTCAAATATGGAGTTTTTCATCCCAAATCATCACAAATCATTTCTTATGATTTTACACAAATTATTACTATTTTTAATAATTTTATCAAGGCCCGTACAGTCGATTTCCATCAATGGCCATCGAACTGCACTTATAGCGACCTTTTTCAAATTTGATTTGGACATAATTCCAAATCCAACCGTTAGATTTCTAATTTCTAATATTCGTTAGAAAGCTCTTTTCGATACGAACCCAACGGTTCCGGTTTTAGGAGAATCCGACGGTCGGATCTCCCGTAATGTCCGTTTGAAATAAATGGTCGAAATTCACGAACTGCCGCGGCGCGGCGCGTTCTATTCAGGCCATTATATTATATATATAATATATATAGTATATACTTCGTCGATTTCTATTTAAAACGAATTATATAAATAGTTTTGAATTCGTTTCAAAAACATTTTCAACTTCCTTTTCAATTCAAATCACAATTGAATTCTTCTTTATAGATTCGTTTTAAAATTCATTTCTATTCAATTCAAATTTCAATTCAATTTGAATTCGTTTTCAATTCAATTCATTTCGAAATCGTTTTCAATTCAATTCATTTCGAAATCGTTTTCAATTCACTTCATTTCGAAATCGTTTTCAATTCACTTCATTTCGAAATCGTTTTCAATTCAATTCATTTCGAAATCATTTTCAATTCACTTCATTTCGAAATCGTTTTCAATTCAATTCATTTCGAAATCATTTTCAATTCACTTCATTTCGAAATCGTTTTCAATTCACTTCATTTCGAAATCGTTTTCAATTCACTTCATTTCGAAATCGTTTTCAATTCACTTCATTTCGAAATCGTTTTCAATTCACTTCATTTCGAAATCGTTTTCAATTCACTTCATTTCGAAATCGTTTAAAATCGATATAAATATCGTTCACGTCAAAATGGCGTCAATCTAATCAACACGGCTTCATATGTTTCTATTTTCAAATATTCTATTTCGAATATTTCTATCTCAAATATTTCTTTCCAAATATTTCCTTTTTCAAATATTCTATTTTCAAATATTTCTTTTCGAAACTGGAATGAGGCCCAATCAATTACCATATAATGTTAATTATATGGATTTTCTACAACACATGTATATATCAACAACGATGAATAGTCAACCATCATCCAAAGTGCATTCTACACTGTATAAGCATCAAATATAAATATTCAACGCTTATAACAGCCTGTCAATCGATCGATCGACATATTTAATCAATCAGGATGAGTGAACTTCAAATTTCATCCTAACACCCATGTGGGGTTTCAAACAATCAAACACATATTTTATTTGTGCAGTTGGGCGATGTGTAAAATTTATCGTCCCAATCAATGTCCTTCAAATAGGTGTACATAAACAAACCGTCTGGTTTGTAAATGAATATTTATTTATTCACATTCACGTTAAAAATTATATTTTTAATGATAAAACATTTTATTCCAACATATGAATTTTATTCAGTTCATTCCTTAAATAAAATGATGTTTTTATTTTTCTAACATATTTTAGAAAATTTCGGCGGCATAACGGCACGATACTAGAAACGGGACAAGGCCTAGCCTTATCCCCGGTCTAGTGAAGGCCCACGCCATTCACACATCAATCATATCAATTTCAATTTCACCAAAACAATCCAATCCAAATCAAATAATCTAACCAACTACACAACCAATCAAACAAGTCCATGGTCTGTGGACGGGTGACGGGTGCTTCTAATAAGCACCGTCTGCATCCTAGTATATATATATAACTAGAAAAGTAGAATTTGAGTGAGAAGTTCTCACCTAAAGCTATCCAATACTGCGACTCTTCATTTATAGAAATCTTCTTCGTTATCCCATCTTCGTCATCTTCGTTGCCCGTAGTCACTATATACATAAAAATCACATTTTTATATTTTGATGTCTTTTAAAATAAAAATCACATTTTTATTTGTTCGTTCTAAATTTAAAATCATATTTTTATAATCACTTCATATATTTAAAAATCGAATTTTTACTATGCTATTCAATATATAAAAATCATATTTTTACTTCTCTATTTTCTATATAAAGATCTCGCCTTTATAAAAACATCGCCCTTTCATATTTAAAAACATCGCCTTTATAAAAGTAAAGTTTTCGCCTTTATAAAAGTAAAGTTTTCGCCTTTATAAAAATAAAGTTTTCGCCTTTATAAAAATAAAGTTTTCGCCTTTATAAAAGTTACCACTTTATCTCAACGTATATTAAATAAAAATCAGATTTTTATTTCGCTACATATACAAAGATGATATTTTTATATTCTCTATCCTATAAAGATTATATTTTTAATACTTTAAAAATATAAAAATCATATTTTTAAAATTTCTATATAGTAAAGATTATATTTTTAATATTTTAAAAATATAAAAATCATATTTTTATTTCTTTCAACACATAAAGATCACTTTTAAAAAATCAAATCCCTTTTTTTTTTATAATCAGAAATCTTTTCTCTCTCCGTTTTATTTATATAATCTAAATTTCAGATTTAAAAACAAGTTTAATTCAAATTAAATTTCAGATTTATCATATTTAAATAATTAGCATAAAAGAAAAATAAAATAAATAAAAATTACCTTCATTGTTAATCACGCCGGAGGGGGGGAAAGAGGCGGCGCAAGTCTGGTGGCGGAGCCCAGGGCGCGGGCGGCGACGTGGGTGGCTCGCGATGGATGGGGTTCGGCGGTGCTCGGTGGTTCGACGAGGAGAGGGGCGCGGGGTTCTGTGGCTCGCGATGGAGGAGGAAGGAGGAAGAAGGGGCGGATGCGAGAGAGGGGAAGAAGAGGAAGAGGCGGCGGCGACATCACCAGGGGGAGGCGGCGAAGGCGATCCCGATCCGCTTTTTTTTTTTATTTGGTTTCTGAAAATCGATTATGAACGGGGGGGGGGGGGGGGGGGTTATATGAAAGATATATATATATATATATATTATTTTATTATTTAATTATTTTTAAAAGTTGACTTTCACATATGTCATCTAAACGAGGCCCACCGCCTGTCGTCCATAGCGTTTAACCCCCATTCCGAACACAATGGGATACGCCACGTAGGCTGATTCGACTGTTTGAATCAGTTTCTGTTAAATTTACACTTAAATCGCTATATTGAATTTTAAACGTACATTTCAAATTACCGGGGTCGCATACTAACTCTAAAAATTATCGAAAAATATTTTCTAGCTTCGTATTGACGATACGGTCCTAACAAAACTAGTTTCGTCAAATTTTGAGACCGTGGGAAAAATGGCCAATTTCCAATCGATTAAAATCAACTGAAACTGGTCAAACGCGTTTTCCTTTACCACGCTCACATATTGATTCGAAAAATTATGAAATTTGGAATCTAGCAATAACTTGACATCACGGACCCAACAAAACTGGTTTCGTCGAAATCCGAGGTCATTTGCAAAATGTCCATTTTAAGGGCCTGAATTCCATAGCGACTATTCAGAATTTTCAACTGGACATATCTTTTGATTCCTGCTACGAACTTTTGATTTTTCGGATTCGTTGGAAAGATATCATCAATTAGATTCCATTATTTTTGGTTTCACTAAAATCCGGATTATTTTGCACCCGGTACATTCAATTGAAGTTTGAAATCGAATTATCGAACTACCGCGCCATTTTCAATTCTATTTATAATTATATATAATTATTTATATTCTAACAACGACGCGTATAAATATATACGTTCGAATTATATTCAAAATAAATTTCTCGTCGATATTATTTAAAATAATTCAATTTAAATATTCAAATTCAGCTAAAATTGCCAAAATAAAAATTTCAAACTTGCCCGCATTTTACGGGTTGTTACAATCTCCCCCACTTAAAACTTTTCGTCCCCGAAAAGGAACAAAGTCGAAAGCGGTTTCATTATTCAACTCTACGCTCGATCTGGCTTCTATTCTCCAAATCTTTAGTTTCTGAGAATTTTCAAAATTTCAAAAATTTGGCTAACACCCTAAATTTTCGAAAAATTTCGCCATAACCTCCCCTGCACCAGGAGCATCGGGGAATTTCAAATAGCTTCCCCGGTCCTTCAGATCTCAAAAAGAAAAAAAGAAAAAGCCAAGCGGCTAGCCAATAGGCTCATAAAATCATCATCACCCAAACAAAACAGTAAATTATGTAGTAAACATGTACCTATTTGTCGGGCAAACAAATTTTATTCTCTGGCTCTAGCCTCCTTGCTATGACCTGTTCAATGATATATATGTATATGCAAACAAATGCGACCAATTTTCAATATAATCCAATATTTGATTCAATTAGGCTAAATGGTTCAAAATTAGCAAACAAATGAACTAACAACAAAAACATCAATCAATTAGTGAATTTAACGTTTCAAATTCATAATTTTGATATATATACTGAAAATCTTGTTTTTGATGTCAATTCACAACAAAGTGTTCTAGCTATATAAGATTTGGTTCTCACACCAGTCTAATGGAAATATATAGATATCACACTTTCGTCACTCGAAAATAAATGCTGGTGATGGTATACTTCATCATCAGGACCATGTCCGGCCAACTAGAGTGTGATTCTATACCTATCCAATATATTAAAATTTCGAATACACGCGGATCAGACGTATACGCAAAATCTATATATACTGGATTGTCCACGTCAATATAAATAAATAACCAGATACGAATAATTGATTTAAATTTTCAAAACAAAAATTTGTTTTCACTTTTATTTTAAAAATTTACTCTTCACACTGGTTCTAGGATACTACTGATCCTATCTCTAACGAGTCATTCTAATTGGATATTACTAATCCAATATCTGATGAATTCTTTCGTATGGTTCTAATGTGCCTTGTTCTCTGCTTTGTAAACCAAAGCTCTGATACCAACTGAAGCGACCCTAAACTTCCCCGTAAAGGAAAGCGCCGGATAGTTCGAGAACAAGCCACAACAGAACACATACAGAAGAACATTTCATAGTATATTACAACAATGCATCAGATTACAAGAATATACAGAGTATAAATGAATATTACACAGAAATATCAGATATTTAAATTACATTTAAATACATAGCAGCGGAAAATAATACAATACACAACTAGAAGAAGATATACGGATACAAAGCTTTCCGGATATCATTCCAGCTGTAAACCAGGATCCTGTGAATATAAATCTGCAAAACCGAAACTACTAGCTGCCCGTGTCAAAAATAGGGGCACCCAGAGTTTAGGTTAAAACAATAAACTCCAGGTCAGTCATGTGACTGGTGTGAGAACTAAAACAGTTATTAATCTTTATTTTAAATCATTAGGTAAATCAAGGGACCACGCCGTATAACACGGAACGGGTTTCCTCCCAAGAATACCAGTGCATAAAACAAACAGCGCAATGCTAAATAAAGAAAAATGAAACTGTTATAAGACCCAGGTCCCATCACACAAAGCAACGCAGCCGAGGATAGGGTTTTCCCTTATAACAGCCAAAGAATGCTTGATACGGTTAAAACAAATCGTTTGATACTATTATAAGTGCATAGTGTATAAAACAACTTCAAATCATAAGTATCAATCATAGGCGGCATGAGCGCCCCATCCCACTATGTCGCCATACTAGGCTCTACAAATAAAACCGCAAATGTCACGTATTTGGAAATTGGATTTCCGTCTATGAACCGAGGCAAAAGATAGTCCTCAACCGATTCGAGACAATCTAGCCCATGTCTCAGGTCCCAGACTCAGGTGGGCCTTGGATCGTCAGGGCCGGTCCACCGATGTGGATTATTATGCCTGAACACTACGTCTCTCCGCCCTATGGGGCGTAAATGAGCCAACAAATGACTCCATCGGACCCGGATCGTCCGATCAAACCGAGGCGCCTCGCAACAGCAACAACCACATAAGTCAAACTCGTCAGGGCGTGGAAAACCACTGACGCCACTTCTAGCTAGAAAGAAACGCAAGTCCTCCCTGAGGTCCGTCTCCCGTTTTTGGTTCATACCGGGTGTGAAACTCGCGAATTCACGTTACACAAAGCTGTGCCACACAGGCTGTGCTTTGATCATCACCACAAGACTTTGCTTTTCAACAGAAGCCTCGATCAATTGCCACTTAGGCATGCCACACAGGCAATTCACTCCATGCGTTTGATATCCATCAATATATAACCCCTGAGCTCGTACGTCTCATAGAAGGTCGTTAAGCAAGAGAATAAATTCTCCGCCGCCAAACAGATATACATTTAATAGAAATCAAGCACACAGACTAAAATCCAATGTCAGACACACAGTCCATTTACAAGTCCGTTCTGGGTCTGAACGAAACCGGAGGCACCTAGTACCCCGCATATCCATCGATCTCCAAGTACGTCTGGACGATCACTAACTGTTTCCATCTTCATTGGTGTACAGCCCAATCAAGATCATCAGTAATTTCCCAAACGACGTGAAGACTTCCGGTCTTCGACCACCGTCTTCATCTTCGACACCACGTCGAATCAGTTATTCAGAATGGGATAAACCCGGTCTTTCTGAATAACTCGCGTATATGTTATAAAAGTGTTACACAAACACAACATACGCCTCATTCCAATTCAGAATATTCTTTTATTCAAATATTCCTATACTTTGGGAAAAATTCTCATTAATTTTATCCAAGATAAATTCTTTAAATTTATTCTTTAATCTCCTTTGAATATCAATTCAAACTAGTCGGGATTAGCGAACCACACCGAAGTAATCATTTATTTTATTTCCCAATCCCAACCTATTCATCCCATGAAGTAAAACTGGTAATACTTCATATCTAACACCACAGTGTTATCGGTAAATTCAATTACCATTTCACGTTCAAATCTAATTAAAGATTTAACCATCGCCTGGAGCAAAACTGGTGATACTCCATTTTCGATCATCTCAATCTAATTAAAGATTCATTAAAACTCCACTTAGTTTTAATCTTTAACTGGGTTAAAGAATCAGTGTCATTTAAAACACGGTTCACGATAAACCCAAAATCACATTCCATTAATTATCGGGTTAAAGAACAAGTGTTATTTAAAACACTGTTCACGATAAACCCAAAAATCAATACCAATTCAATTCCAATTAAATATCGTTTAATTGGTACACTTCATTAAATCTAAATAAAAAGATTTAATCTTTTCACAACTAGGTTCAAGAACAGTGTTAGTGAAGACACCATTCGCGACAAACCCAAATCACATTTGATATTCAATACAAGGCTCTGAATAGAAAATATATCGGCTTATATTCAATATCAAATTCTACGACTAACAAATGTCATATTGGAAATAACGATATAAATATATATCTTTCAAATTTCCATAACAACATCTGTATAATCACGAATTCCAACATCGACATATCCCGAAGACAATTTCGATTCAAATCCACTCCAATGCAATCATTGGAAATTTTGGTTATTTTCAAAACCCTTTTCAAATTCAATTTATTTATTTAAAAATAAATAGAATTATAATTCTAGTTCAAAACTAGTTCATTTCGATAAAAATCTATTTTTATCTTTTCAAATATGGAGTTTTTCATCCCAAATCTTCACAAATCATTTCTTATGATTTTACACAAATTATTACTATTTTTAATAATTTTATCAAGGCCCGTACAGTCGATTTCCATCAATGGCCATCGAACTGCACTTATAGCGACCTTTTTCAAATTTGATTTGAACATAATTCCAAATCCAACCGTTAGATTTCTAATTTCTAATATTCGTTAGAAAGCTCTTTTCGATACGAACCCAACGGTTCCGGTTTTAGGAGAATCCGACGGTCGGATCTCCCGTAATGTCCGTTTGAAATAAATGGTCGAAATTCACGAACTGCCGCGGCGCGGCGCGTTCTATTCAGGCCATTATATTATATATATAATATATATAATATATACTTCGTCGATTTCTATTTAAAACGAATTATATAAATAGTTTTGAATTCGTTTCAAAAACATTTTCAACTTCCTTTTCAATTCAAATCACAATTGAATTCTTCTTTATAGATTCGTTTTAAAATTCATTTCTATTCAATTCAAATTTCAATTCAATTTGAATTCGTTTTCAATTCAATTCATTTCGAAATCATTTTCAATTCAATTCATTTCGAAATCGTTTTCAATTCACTTCATTTCGAAATCGTTTTCAATTCACTTCATTTCGAAATCGTTTTCAATTAAATTCATTTCGAAATCATTTTCAATTCACTTCATTTCGAAATCGTTTTCAATTCAATTCATTTCGAAATCATTTTCAATTCACTTCATTTCGAAATCGTTTTCAATTCACTTCATTTCGAAATCGTTTTCAATTCACTTCATTTCGAAATCGTTTTCAATTCAATTCATTTCGAAATCATTTTCAATTCACTTCATTTCGAAATCGTTTTCAATTCACTTCATTTCGTAATCGTTTAAAATCGATATAAATATCGTTCACGTCAAAATGGCGTCAATCTAATCAACACGGCTTCATATGTTTCTATTTTCAAATATTCTATTTCGAATATTTCTATCTCAAATATTTATTTCCAAATATTTCCTTTTTCAAATATTCTATTTTCAAATATTTCTTTTCGAAACTGGAATGAGGCCCAATCAATTACCATATAATGTTAATTATATGGATTTTCTACAACACATGTATATATCAACAACGATGAATAGTCAACCATCATCCAAAGTGCATTCTACACTGTATAAGCATCAAATATAAATATTCAACGCTTATAACAGCCTGTCAATCGATCGATCGACATATTTAATCAATCAAGATGAGTGAACTTCAAATTTCATCCTAACACCCGTGTGGGGTTTCAAACAATCAAACACATATTTTATTTGTGCAGTTGGGCGATGTGTAAAATTTATCGTCCCAATCAATGTCCTTCAAATAGGTGTACATAAACAAACCGTCTGGTTTGTAAATGAATATTTATTTATTCACATTCACGTTAAAAGTTATATTTTTAACGATAAAACATTTTATTCCAACATATGAATTTTATTCAGTTCATTCCTTAAGTAAAATGATGTTTTTATTTTTCTAACATATTTTAGAAAATTTCGGCGGCATAACGGCACGATACTAGAAACGGGACAAGGCCTAGCCTTATCCCCGGTCTAGTGAAGGCCCACGCCATTCACACATCAATCATATCAATTTCAATTTCACCAAAACAATCCAATCCAAATCAAATAATCTAACCAACTACACAACCAATCAAACAAGTCCATGGTCTGTGGACGGGTGTCGGGTGCTTCTAATAAGCACCGTCTGCATCCTAATATATATATATATATATAACTAGAAAAGTAGAATTTGAGTGAGAAGTTCTCACCTAAAGCTATCCAATACTGCGACTCTTCATTTATAGAAATCTTCTTCGTTATCCCATCTTCGTCATCTTCGTTGCCCGTAGTCACTATATACATAAAAATCACATTTTTATATTTTGATGTCTTTTAAAATAAAAATCACATTTTTATTTGTTCGTTCTAAATTTAAAATCATATTTTTATAATCACTTCATATATTTAAAAATCGAATTTTTACTATGCTATTCAATATATAAAAATCATATTTTTACTTCTCTATTTTCTATATAAAGATCTCGCCTTTATAAAAACATCGCCCTTTCATATTTAAAAACATCGCCTTTATAAAAGTAAAGTTTTCGCCTTTATAAAAGTAAAGTTTTCGCCTTTATAAAAATAAAGTTTTCGCCTTTATAAAATTAAAGTTTTCGCCTTTATAAAAATAAAGTTTTCGCCTTTATAAAAGTTACCACTTTATCTCAACGTATATTAAATAAAAATCAGATTTTTATTTCGCTACATATACAAAGATGATATTTTTATATTCACTATCCTATAAAGATTATATTTTTAATACTTTAAAAATATAAAAATCATATGTTTAAAATTTCTATATAGTAAAGATTATATTTTTAATATTTTAAAAATATAAAAATCATATTTTTATTTCTTTCAACACATAAAGATCACTTTTAAAAAATCAAATCCCTTTTTTTTTATAATCAGAAATCTTTTCTCTCTCCCTTTTATTTATATAATCTAAATTTCAGATTTAAAAACAAGTTTAATTCAAATTAAATTTCAGATTTATCATATTTAAATAATTAGCATAAAAGAAAAATAAAATAAATAAAAATTACCTTCATTGTTAATCACGCCGGAGGGGGGGGGGGGAAGAGGCGGCGCTAGTCTGGTGGCGGAGCCCAGGGCGCGGGCGGCGACGTGGGTGGCTCGCGATGGATGGGGTTCGGCGGTGCTCGGTGGTTCGACGAGGAGAGGGGCGCGGGGTTCTGTGGCTCGCGATGGAGGAGGAAGGAGGAAGAAGGGGCGGATGCGAGAGAGGGGAAGAAGAGGAAGAGGCGGCGGCGACAGCACCAGGGGGAGGCGGCGAAGGCGATCCCGATCCGCTTCTTTTTTTTTTTTGGTTTCTGAAAATCGATTATGAACGGGGGGGGGGGAGGTTATATGAAAGATATATATATATATATATATATATATATATTATTTAATTATTTTTAAAAGTTGACTTTCACATATGTCATCTAAACGAGGCCCACCGCCTGTCGTCCATAGCGTTTAACCCCCATTCCGAACACAATGGGATACGCCACGTAGGCTGATTCGACTGTTTGAATCAGTTTCTGTTAAATTTACACTTAAATCGCTATATTGAATTTTAAACGTACATTTCAAATTACCGGGGTCGCATACTAACTCTAAAAATTCTCAAAAAATATTTTCTATCTTCGTATTGACGATACGGTCCTAACAAAACTAGTTTCGTCAAATTCTGAGACTGTGGGAAAAATGGCCAATTTCCAGTTGATTAAAATCAACTGAAACTGGTCAAACGCGTTTTCCTTTACCACGCTCACATATTGATTCGAAAAATTATGAAATTTGGAATCTAGCAATAACTTGACATCACGGACCCAACAAAACTGGTTTCGTCGAAATCCGAGGTCATTTGCAAAATGTCCATTTTAAGGGCCTGAATTTCATAGCGACTATTCAGAATTTTCAACTGGACATATCTTTTGATTCCTGCTACGAACTTTTGATTTTTCGGATTCGTTGGAAAGATATCATCAATTAGATTCCATTATTTTTGGTTTCACTAAATTCCGGATTATTTTGCACCCGGTACATTCAATTGAAGTTTGAAATCGAATTATCGAACTACCGCGCCATTTTCAATTCTATTTATAATTATATATAATTATTTATATTCTAACAACGACGCGTATAAATATATACGTTCGAATTATATTCAAAATAAATTTCTCGTCGATATTATTTAAAATAATTCAATTTAAATATTCAAATTCAGCTAAAATTGCCAAAATAAAATTTTCAAACTGGCCCGCATTTTACGGGTTGTTACAATCTCCCCCACTTAAAACTTTTCGTCCCCGAAAAGGAACAAAGTCGAAAGCGGTTTGATTATTCAACTCTACGCTCGATCTGGCTTCTATTCTCCAACTCTTTAGTTTCTGAGAATTTTCAGAATTTCAAAAATTTGGCTAACACCCTAAATTTTCGAAAAATTTCGCCATAACCTCCCCTGCACCGGGAGCATCGGGGAATTTCAAATAGCTTCCCCGGTCCTTCAGATCTCAAAAAGAAAAAAAGAAAAAGCCAAGCGGCTAGCCAATAGGCTCATAAAATCATCATCACCCAAACAAAACAGTAAATTATGTAGTAAACATGTACCTATTTGTCGGACAAACAAATTTTATTCTCTGGCTCTAGCCTCCTTGCTATGACCTGTTCAATGATATATATGTATATGCAAACAAATGCGACCAATTTTCAATATAATCCAATATTTGATTCAATTAGGCTAAATGGTTCAAAATTAGCAAACAAATGAACCAACAACACAAACATCAATCAATTAGTGAATTTAACGTTTCAAATTCATAATTTTGATATATATACTGAAAATCTTGTTTTTGATGTCAATTCACAACAAAGTGTTCTAGCTATATAAGATTTGGTTCTCACACCAGTCTAATGGAAATATATAGATATCATACTTTCGTCACTCGAAAATAAATGCTGGTGATGGTATACTTCATCATCAGGACCATGTCCGGCCAACTAGAGTGTGATTCTATACCTATCCAATATATTAAAATTTCGAATACACGCGGATCAGACGTATACGCAAAATCTATATATACTGGATTGTCCACATCAATATAAATAAATAACCAGATACAAATAATTGATTTAAATTTTCAAAACAAAAATTTGTTTTCACTTTTATTTTAAAAATTTACTCTTCACACTGGTTCTAGGATACTACTGATCCTATCTCTAACGAGTTATTCTAATTGGATATTACTAATCCAATATCTGATGAATTCTTTCGTATGGTTCTAATGTGCCTTGTTCTCTGCTTTGTAAACCAAAGCTCTGATACCAACTGAAGCGACCCTAAACTTCCCCGTAAAGGAAAGCGCCGGATAGTTTGAGAACAAGCCACAACAGAACACATACAGAAGAACATTTCATTGTATATTACAACAATGCATCAGATTACAAGAATATACAGAGTATAAATGAATATTACACAGAAATATCAGAGATTTAAATTACATTTAAATACATAGCAGCGGAAAATAATACAATACACAACTAGAAGAAGATATACGGATACAAAGCTTTCCGGATATCATTCCAGCTGTAAACCAGGATCCTGTGAATATAAATCTGCAAAACCGAAACTACTAGCTGCCCGTGTCAAAAATAGGGGCACCCAGAGTTTAGGTTAAAACAATAAACTCCAGGTCAGTCATGTGACTGGTGTGAGAACTAAAACAGTTATTAATCTTTATTTTAAATCATTAGGTAAATCAAGGGACCACGCCGTATAACACGGAACGGGTTTCCTCCCAAGAATACCAGTGCATAAAACAAACAGCGCAATGCTAAATAAAGAAAAATGAAACTGTTATAAGACCCAGGTCCCATAACACAATGCAACGCAGCCGAGGATAGGGTTTTCCCTTATAACAGCCAAAGAATGCTTGATACGGTTAAAACAACTCGTTTGATACTATTATAAGTGCATAGTGTATAAAACAACTTCAAATCATAAGTATCAATCATAGGCGGCATGAGCGCCCCATCCCACTATGTCGCCATACTAGGCTCTACAAATAAAACCGCAAATGTCACGTATTTGGAAATTGGATTTCCGTCTATGAACCGAGGCAAAAGATAGTCCTCAACCGATTCGAGACAATCTAGCCCATGTCTCAGGTCCCAGACTCAGGTGGGCCTTGGATCGTCAGGGCCGGTCCACCGATGTGGATTATTATGCCTGAACACTACGTCTCTCCGCCCTATGGGGCGTAAATGAGCCAACAAATGACTCCATCGGACCCGGATCGTCCGATCAAACCGAGGCGCCTCGCAACAGCAACAACCACATAAGTCAAACTCGTCAGGGCGTGTAAAACCACTGACGCCACTTCTAGCTAGAAAAAAACGCAAGTCCTCCCTGAGGTCCGTCTCCCGTTTTTGGTTCATACCGGGTGTGAAACTCGCGAATTCACGTTACACAAAGTTGTGCCACACAGGCTGTGCTTTGATCATCACCACAAGACTTTGCTTTTCAACAGAAGCCTCGATCAATTGCCACTTAGGCATGCCACACAGGCAATTCACTCCATGCATTTGATATCCATCAATATATAACCCCTGAGCTCGTACGTTTCAGAGAAGGGCGTTAAGCAAGAGAATAAATTCTCCGCCGCCAAACAGATATACATTTAATAGAAATCAAGCACACAGACTAAAATCCAATGTCAGACACACAGTCCATTTACAAGTCCGTTCTGGGTCTGAACGAAACCGGAGGCACCTAGTACCCCGCATATCCATCGATCTCCAAGTACGTCTGGACGATCACTAACTGTTTCCATCTTCTTGGGTGTACAGCCCAATCAAGATCATCAGTAATTACCCAAACGACGTGAAGACTTCCGGTCTTCGACCACCGTCTTCATCTTCGACACCACGTCGAATCAGTTATTCAGAATGGGATAAACCCGGTCTTTCTGAATAACTCGCGTATATGTTATAAAAGTGTTACACAAACACAACATACGCCTCATTCCAATTCAGAATATTCTTTTATTCAAATATTCCTATACTTTGGGAAAAATTCTCATTAATTTTATCCAAGATAAATTCTTTAAATTTATTCATTAATCTCCTTTGAATATCAATTCAAACTAGTCGGGATTAGCGAACCACACCGAAGTAATCATTTATTTTATTTCCCAATCCCAACCTATTCATCCCATGAAGTAAAACTGGTAATACTTCATATCTAACACCACAGTGTTATCGGTAAATTCAATTACCATTTCACGTTCAAATCTAATTAAAGATTTAACCATCGCCGGGAGCAAAACTGGTGATACTCCATTTTCGATCATCTCAATCTAATTAAAGATTCATTAAAACTCCACTTAGTTTTAATCTTTAACTGGGTTAAAGAATCGGTGTCATTTAAAACACGGTTCACGATAAACCCAAAATCACATTCCATTAATTATCGGGTTAAAGAACAAGTGTTATTTAAAACACTGTTCACGATAAACCCAAAAATCAATACCAATTCAATTCCAATTAAATATCGTTTAATTGGTACACTTCATTAAATCTAAATAAAAAGATTTAATCTTTTCACAACTAGGTTCAAGAACAGTGTTAGTGAAGACACTATTCGCGACAAACCCAAATCACATTTGATATTCAATACAAGGCTCTGAATAGAAAATATATCGGCTTATATTCAATATCAAATTCTACGACTAACAAATGTCGTATTGGAAATAACGATATAAATATATATCTTTCAAATTTCCATAACAACATCTGTATAATCACGAATTCCAACATCGAAATATCCCGAAGACAATTTCGATTCAAATCCACTCCAATGCAATCATTGGAAATTTTGGTTATTTTCAAAACCCTTTTCAAATTAAATTTATTTATTTAAAAATAAATAGAATTATAATTCTAGTTCAAAACTATTTCATTTCGATAAAAATCTATTTTTATCTTTTCAAATATGGAGTTTTTCATCCCAAATCTTCACAAATCATTTCTTATGATTTTACACAAATTATTACTATTTCTAATAATTTTATCAAGGCCCGTACAGTCGATTTCCATCAATGGCCATCGAACTGCACTTATAGCGACCTTTTTCAAATTTGATTTGGACATAATTCCAAATCCAACCGTTAGATTTCTAATTTCTAATATTCGTTAGAAAGCTCTTTTCGATACGAACCCAATGGTTCTGGTTTTAGGAGAATCCGACGGTCGGATCTCCCGTAATGTCCGTTTAAAATAAATGGTCGAAATTCACGAACTGCCGCGGCGCGGCGCGTTCTATTCAGGCCATTATATTATATATATAATATATATAATATATACTTCGTCGATTTCTATTTAAAACGAATTATATAAATAGTTTTGAATTCGTTTCAAAAACATTTTCAACTTCCTTTCCAATTCAAATCACAATTGAATTCTTCTTTATAGATTCGTTTTAAAATTCATTTCTATTCAATTCAAATTTCAATTCAATTTGAATTCGTTTTCAATTCAATTCATTTAGAAATCGTTTTCAATTCAATTCATTTCGAAATCGTTTTCAATTCACTTCATTTCGAAATCGTTTTCAATTCACTTCATTTCGAAATCGTTTTCAATTCAATTCATTTCGAAATCATTTTCAATTCACTTCATTTCGAAATCGTTTTCAATTCAATTCATTTCGAAATCATTTTCAATTCACTTCATTTCGAAATCGTTTTCAATTCACTTCATTTCGAAATCGTTTTCAATTCACTTCATTTCGAAATCGTTTTCAATTCAATTCATTTCGAAATCATTTTCAATTCACTTCATTTCGAAATCGTTTTCAATTCACTTCATTTCGAAATCGTTTAAAATCGATATAAATATCGTTCATGTCAAAATGGCGTCAATCTAATCAACACGGCTTCATATGTTTCTATTTTCAAATATTCTATTTCGAATATTTCTATCTCAAATATTTCTTTCCAAATATTTCCTTTTTCAAATATTCTATTTTCAAATATTCTATTTTCAAATATTTCTTTTCGAAACTGGAATGAGGCCCAATCAATTACCATATAATGTTAATTATATGGATTTTCTACAACACATGTATATATCAACAACGATGAATAGTCAACCATCATCCAAAGTGCATTCTACACTGTATAAGCATCAAATATAAATATTCAACGCTTATAACAGCCTGTCAATCGATCGATCGACATATTTAATCAATCAGGATGAGTGAACTTCAAATTTCATCCTAACACCCGTGTGGGGTTTCAAACAATCAAACACATATTTTATTTGTGCAGTTGGGCGATGTGTAAAATTTATCGTCCCAATCAATGTCCTTCAAATAGGTGTACATAAACAAACCGTCTGGTTTGTAAATGAATATTTATTTATTCACATTCACGTTAAAAATTATATTTTTAACGATAAAACATTTTATTCCAACATATGAATTTTATTCAGTTCATTCCTTAAATAAAATGATGTTTTTATTTTTCTAACATATTTTAGAAAATTTCGGCGGCATAACAGCACGATACTAGAAACGGGACAAGGCCTAGCCTTATCCCCAGTCTAGTGAAGGCCCACGCCATTCACACATCAATCATATCAATTTCAATTTCACCAAAACAATCCAATCCAAATCAAATAATCTAACCAACTACACAACCAATCAAACAAGTCCATGGTCTGTGGACGGGTGTCGGGTGCTTCTAATAAGCACCGTTTGCATCCTAGTATATATATATATATATATATATATATATATATATATATATATATATAACTAGAAAAGTAGAATTTGAGTGAGAAGTTCTCACCTAAAGCTATCCAATACTGCGACTCTTCATTTATAGAAATCTTCTTCATTATCCCATCTTCGTCATCTTCGTTGCCCGTAGTCACTATATACATAAAAATCACATTTTTATATTTTGATGTCTTTTGAAATAAAAATCACATTTTTATTTGTTCGTTCTCAATTTAAAATCATATTTTTATAATCACTTCATATATTTAAAAATCGAATTTTTACTATGCTATTCAATATATAAAAATCATATTTTTACTTCTCTATTTTCTATATAAAGATCTCGCCTTTATAAAAACATCGCCCTTTCATATTTAAAAACATCGCCTTTATAAAAGTAAAGTTTTCGCCTTTATAAAAGTAAAGTTTTCGCCTTTATAAAAATAAAGTTTTCGCCTTTATAAAAATAAAGTTTTCGCCTTTATAAAAGTTACCACTTTATCTCAACGTATATTAAATAAAAATCAGATTTTTATTTCGCTACATATACAAAGATGATATTTTTATATTCTCTATCCTATAAAGATTATATTTTTAATACTTTAAAAATATAAAAATCATATTTTTAATATTTCTATATAGTAAAGATTATATTTTTAATATTTTAAAAATATAAAAATCATATTTTTATTTCTTTCAACACATAAAGATCACTTTTAAAAAATCAAGTCCCTTTTTTTTTATAATCAGAAATCTTTTCTCTCTCCCTTTTATTTATATAATCTAAATTTCAGATTTAAAAACAAGTTTAATTCAAATTAAATTTCAGATTTATCATATTTAAATAATTAGCATAAAAGAAAAATAAAATAAATAAAAATTACCTTCATTGTTAATCACGCCGGAGGGGGGGGGGGAAGAGGCGGCGCTAGTCTGGTGGCGGAGCCCAGGGCGCGGGCGGCGACTTGGGTGGCTCGCGATGGATGGGGTTCGGCGGTGCTCGGTGGTTCGACGAGGAGAGGGGCGCGGGGTTCTGTGGCTCGCGATGGAGGAGGAAGGAGGAAGAAGGGGCGGATGCGAGAGAGGGGAAGAAGAGGAAGAGGCGGCGGCGACAGCACCAGGGGGAGGCGGCGAAGGCGATCCCGATCCGCTTCTTTTTTTTTTTGGTTTCTGAAAATCGATTATGAAGGGGGGGGGGTTATATGAAAGATATATATATATATTTATTATTTAATTATTTAATTATTTTTAAAAGTTGACCTTCACATATGTCATCTAAACGAGGCCCATCGCCTGTCATCCATAGCGTTTAACCCCCATTCCGAACACAATGGGATATGCCACGTAGGCTGATTCGACTGTTTGAATCAGTTTCTGTTAAATTTACACTTAAATCGCTATATTGAATTTTAAACATACATTTCAAATTACCGGGGTCGCATACTAACTCTAAAAATTCTCGAAAAATATTTTCTAGCTTCGTATTGACGATACGGTCCTAACAAAACTAGTTTCGTCAAATTCTGAGACCGTTGGAAAAATGGCCAATTTCCAGTCGATTAAAATCAACTGAAACTGGTCAAACGCGTTTTCCTTTACCATGCTCACATATTGATTCGAAAAATTATGAAATTTGGATTCTAGCAATAACTTGACATCACGGACCCAACAAAACTGGTTTCGTCGAAATCCGAGGTCATTTGCAAAATGTCCATTTTTAAGGGCCTGAATTCCATAGCGACTATTCAGAATTTTCAACTGGACATATCTTTTGATTCCTGCTACGAACTTTTGATTTTTCGGATTCGTTGGAAAGATATCATCAATTAGATTCCATTATTTTTGGTTTCACTAAAATCCGGATTATTTTGCACCCGGTACATTCAATTGAAGTTTGAAATCGAATTATCGAACTACTGCGCCATTTTCAATTCTATTTATAATTATATATAATTATTTATATTCTAACGACGACGCGTATAAATATATACGTTCGAATTATATTCAAAATAAATTTCTCGTCGATATTATTTAAAATAATTCAATTTAAATATTCAAATTCAGCTAAAATTGCCAAAATAAAAATTTCAAACTGGCCCGCGTTTTACGGGTTGTTACAGAATGGCGTGGGTTGTAGGTGGCGTCTGGGGACTGTGGAGGAACGGAGGGCATCAGGGAGGTGGCGAGTGGTCAGGGGGGTATGGGTGTACGAGATCGACGGAGGAGTGTGAGGTTTTCGCGTAGGCGGTGTCGATTTTCACAAAAGAGGCGAGGAGGAGAGGCGGTGTGAAGAAGGAGGAGGAGGAAGTGGAGAGGAGGACGGTGCTGGAGCTGGTGGGGCGCGCGCCTCCTGTGGTGGCTGCTAGGGCATCCGTCGCCCTTTTCTTTTTTTTATTTATTTCTTCTTCATTGAGCGGGAGGGAGAAAGTAAGAGGGGGGTGATATGCAAATAAGTTTATTTATTTTATTATTTTATTTTCAAAAAGGTAACTTTTTGAATTCGAACTCGAAATGAGACCCACCGCCTGTCGTCCCTAGCTAATTACCCCCATTCCGAACACAATGGGATATGTCACGTAGGCCATTCGATCGTTACGATCAGTTTTCATTAAATGTACAATATAAATCTATATATATTCAATTCAAACGTACATTTCAAATTACTGGGCCCACATACAGTCTCTAAAAATTCCCGAAAAATATTTTCTAACTTCGTATTGACGGTACGGTCCTAACAAAACTAGTTTCGTCGAATTCTGAGACCGTCTGAAAAATGGCCATTTTCCAGTCGATTAAAATCAACTAAAACTGGTCAAACGTGTTTTCCTTTGCCACGCTCACATATTGATTCGAAAAATTACGAAATTTGAAATCTAGCAATAACTTGACATCACAGAACCAACAAAAGTGGTTTCGTCGAAATCTGAGGTCATTTGCAAAATTTCCATTTTTTAAGGGCTAGAATTCCATAGCGACTATTCTGAATTTTCAACTGGGCATATCTATTGATTCCCGCTATGAAATTTTGATTTCTTGGATTCGTTGGAAAGATATTCTTAAATAGATTCTATTATTTTTGGTTACGCTAAAATTCGGTTTATTTTTCAACTGGTGCATTCATTTGAAATTTGAAATCGAATTATCGAACTACCGCACCATTTTCAATTCCATTTATAATTATAAATAAAATATTTATATTCTAACGACGATCTATATAAATAAATACGTCCGAATTCTATTCAAAATAAATTTCTTGTCGATGTTATTTAAAATAATTCATTTTAAATATTCAAAATTCATTAAATTCGCCAAAATAATTTTTTTTAAATTGGCTCACATTTTCGGGTTGTTACAATCTCCCCCACTTAAAACTTTTCGTCCTCGAAAAGGAACGAAGCCGAAAGCTGTTTAACTAATCAACACAACTTCCTATATTTTCCCTACGGCTTAAGTTCTTCAACTATTCAGTTTCTAAGAACTTTTCAAATTTTTCAAAAATTTGGCTAACACCCTAAATTTTCGAAAAATTTCTCCATAACCTCCCTTGCACCGGGGACTTCGGGATATTTCATATAGCCTCCCATAGCCTTCTTCAATCCAAAAGAAAAAGAAAAAGACAAGCGGCTAGCCAATCGGCTCATAAAATCATCATCACCCAAACAAAATAGTAAATTATGGTAAACATGTACCTCTTTGTCAGACAAACAGTTTTATTTTTCTGCTCTAGCCTTGCTATGACCTGTTCAATGTTAGTACATGCATACGTATGCAACTGTGATCATTTTTCAATACAGTTCAATATTCAGTTCAATTAGGCTAAATGGTTCAAAATTACCAAACAAATAAACAAACAACACAACCATCAATCAATTAGTGGATTATCGTTTCAAATTCATAATTCTGATATATATACAGAAAATCATGTTTTGATGCCAAATCACAACAAAAAATCTATATAGTTTCGGTTCTCACACCAGTCTAATGGAAATATATAGATATCACACCTTCGAAACACGAATATAAATATTGGTGATGGAGGTCCATCATCAAAATCATCTCCGAGCGACTAGAGTGTGATCCTATATCTATCCAGTATATTAAACTTCGAATATACGTTCATGGCGCGTATATGCAAAAATTTTATATATTGGATTTTCCAAATTCAATATAAATAAAATATTCAAATACGTATAAAATGGTTTAAATTTTCAAAACAATATTGTTTTCATTTGAAAAATATACTCTTCACACTCATTCTAGGATACCACTGATCCTATCTCTAATGAGTCATTCTAATTGGATATTACTAATCCAATATCTGATGAATTCTTTCGTATGGTTCTAATGTGTCTTGTTCTCGAGCTCGGTAAACCAAAGCTCTGATACCAACGGTAACGGTAAGGAATTTCGCTCGATCCGAATCGATCGTTAAACCGACGAAGACCGTTCAAAAACACTGATCATTTTGAGAACATGACAAAATAGAACGCAAACAGAAGAACATTTCATTGTATATTACAACAATTCCATCAGATACAAGAATATACCGAGTATGAAAAAATATTACATAGAAAATATCAGAGATTTAAATTACATTTAAATACATCGCAGTGGAAAATAGTACAAAACACAACTGAAGGTGATACACAGATACGTAGCTTTTCGGATATCATTCCAGCTGTAAACAAGGTTCATGTGAATATAAATCTGCAAAACCAAAACTACTAGCTGTCCGTGTCGAAAATAAGGGCACCCAGAGTTTAGGTTAAAACAATAAACTCCAGGTCAGTCATGTGACTGGTGTGAGAACTAAAACATTTATTAATCTTTATTTTAAAGTTCGGTAAATCAAGGGACCACGCCGTACAACACGGAACGGGTTTCCTTCCAAGAATACCAGTGCATAAAACAAACAGCGCAATGCTAAATAAAGAAAAATGAAGCTATTATAAGACCCAGGTCCCATCACACAATGCAACGCAAGCTGGAGGATAGGGTTTTTACCTTATAATAGCCAAAGCATGCTTGATACGTTAAAAACACATTATTTGATACTATAATAAATGCATAGTGTCAAAACAATTTCAACCATAAATATCAATCATAGACAGCATTAATGACCCAGGCCACTATGTCGTCATACTAGGTTCTACAAATAAAACTGTAATATCACGTATTGGAAATTGGATTTCCGTCATGATTCGAGGCAAGGGGCAAGCTCCTCTTCGATTCGAGACACACTAGCAAATGTCTCAGGACCCCACTATGATCCTTTGGAACCTCCAAGGCCGGTCCTCTCTTACTTTTGAGGATTGGAAATTCCTGAACACACGTTTCCCAGTCCAAACAGGCCTATATCCGAGGTGCCTCGCATTCCAACAACAATACATGTGAAAAGTATATATAAATGTCAGCCAGTTTAAACACTAACACCACCACTAGCTAGAAAGAAACGTCGTGCACTCCTTGGGTCCTTATCCCGTTTTTGACTCATACCGAGGTGTGAGGCTCGCGAATTCACGTCATACACAAAGCTATGCCACACAGGCCGTGCTTTGATCATCAACCACAAGACTTTGCTTTTCAACAGAAGCCTTGATCATTTGCCACTTAGGCGTGCCACACATGCAATTCACTCCATGCGACTGATGTCCATCTATATACAACCTCTAAGCTTGTATGTCTCAGAGAAGGGCGTTAAGCAAGAGAATAAATTCTCCGTCCCCAAACAGATGTATATTTAATAGAGATCAATCAGCACATAATAAAATCCAATGTCAGACACACTGTCCATTTACAAGTTCGCTCTGGGTCTGAACGAAACCGGAGGCACTTTCCTCGCATATCCATCGATCTCCAAGTACGTATGGACGATCACCAACTGTTTCCCTCATCTTGGTGTACAACCCAATCAAGATCATCAGTAATCACCCAAACGATGTGAAGACTTCTGGTCTTCAACCACCGTCTTCATCTTCGACTTATCGTCGAATCGGTTATTTAGAATGGGTATAAACCCGGCCTTTCCGAATAACCCACGTATATAATAAACACGTGTTACACAAACACAACATACGCCTCATTCCAATTCAAAATATTCTTTTATTCAAATTTTCACATTCTTAGGGAAAGGTTCCCATTAATTTTATCAAAGATAAATTCTTCTAAATTTATTCTTTAATCTTCCTTTGTATAGCATTTTGATCCATATTATGGTTTTCCGAACTAGTCGGGATTAGTGAACCACACCAAAGTAATTCTTTATTTTATTTCCCAATCCCAACCTATTCTTCCCATGGAGAAAACTGGTAACACTCCATATCTAACACCACAGTGCAATCGGTAAAATTAATTACCATTTCACGTTCAAATCTAATTAAAGATTTAACTATCGCTCTGGAGCAAAACTGGTGATAGTCCATTCTCGATCATTTTCCAAATTTGATCATTTAAATTATCAATTCACTTTCAATCTACTTAAAGATTCATTAAAACTCCACTTAGGTTTAATCTTCTCAAAAATCAATATCCTGTATTAAACTGGGTTAAAGAACCAATGTCACC
The DNA here is from genome assembly GCA_030737875.1 of Allium sativum. Lineage (NCBI taxonomy): Eukaryota > Viridiplantae > Streptophyta > Magnoliopsida > Asparagales > Amaryllidaceae > Allium > Allium sativum. The sequence goes on from CM060926.1 coordinate 333,491,800, forward strand.
TAAAACATGATTCACGACAAACCCAAATCACATTTGATATTAAATACAAGGCTCTAAATAGAAAATATACCGGCTTATATTAAATATTGAATTCTAGAAAACCAACAAATATCGTATTGGAAATAACGATATGAATATATCTTTCAAATTCCCATAACAATATCTGTATAATCAAGGAATCCAACATCGAAATATTCCAAAGGCAATTTCGATTCAAATCCACTTCCAATTCAATTATTGGAAATTCTGATTATTTTTAAAACCACTTTCAAATTCATTTTATTTATTTCAAAAATAAATTGGTTTTTAATTCTAGTTCAAAACTAGTTCATCTCGATAAAAATCTATTTTTATCTTTTCAAATGTGGAATTTTTCATCCCGGTTCTTTCCAATTCATATATTATGATTTTACACAAATTATTAATATTTTTAATAATTTTATCAAGGCCCGTACAGTCGATTTCCATCAACGGCCATCGAACTGCACTTACAACGACCTTTTCAAAATTTGATTTGGACATAATTCCAAATCCAATAGTAAGATTTCAAATTTCTAATATTCATTGGAAAGCTCTTTTTGATACGAACCCAACGATTCCGGTTTTTGGAGAATCCGATGGTTGGATCTCCCGCAACGTCCATTCGAAGTCAATGGTCGAAATTCACGAACTACAGCAACGTGGCGCGTTCTATTCAAGCCATTATATATAATATATATATATATATATATATATATATTATATATTTCGTCGATTTCCTTTTAAAACGTATTTTATAAATCGTTTTAAATTCGTTTTCAAAACCATTTTAACTCTATATTCAATTTCAGATCAAAATTGAATATTTCATATCATTACCATATAAATGATAATATTTTCAAAACGTTATATTTTGAAATCACTACCTTTTCTATATTCATTATAAAAACGAATATAATCAATATAAATATCGTTCACGTCAAAATAGCGCAACTCTAATCAACACGGCTTTATATAACTCAATAAATTCGTTATTCTATTCAACAAATGAATATTAATTCTATTCAACACACGAATCTATATCTCTTTCAACACATGACTAATCTCAACACATGAGTACTGTCAACACATGACTATTTTTGTTATGTAATATATTTTATAAAATTATGGTATCTATCATTTGATTTTTAATCAGACTCCTACCGTAAAGTAGTTTCTAATCGTAAATATGATAAAGATGTAAATTTTATTGTTAAAATATTTTACTCAACACATGAATAGTTTCAACACATGAACATCGTCAACACATTACTATTTATTCTATTCAACACATGAATATATATTTTATAATATTCTTTATTTTCCCGATTGGAATGAGGCCCAATCAATTACCATATAATGTTAATTATATGGTTTCCATACAACACATATATATAAATAGAAACGATAAATAATCAACCATCATCCAAAGTGCACCACACAGCTGCATAAGCATTAAATATAAATAATTAATGCTTACACAGCCTGTCGACCAATCGATCGACATACAATTAAATAATTGGGATTAGTGTACGTCAAATATCATCCAAACACCCGTGTGGGGTTTCAAATCAACAAACACTGAATATTATTTGTGCAGTTGGGCAATGTGTAAAATGCATCGTCCCAATCAATATCCTTCAAATAGGTGTACATAAACAAACCGTCCGGTTTGTAAATGAATATTTATTTATTCACATTCAGTATATTCATATTCACGTTAAAAATTCTATTTTTAATGATAATTAATTTATTTCAACACATGAATATATTTTATTATCTATTTCACATCAACATCACAAACAATTTTCACAACACATCAATCAAACAAACAAGTCGTCCATGGTCTGTGGACGACGGGTGTCAGGTGCTACTAAACACCATCTGCATCCTAGTATATATTTATAATTAGGAAAGAAGATTTAAAGTGAGAATTTCTCACCCAAGCTAAACCAAATGCCACGACTCTTCTTATGTAGAACATCCCGCCGTGCTCGCCTTCTGTCACTTTCGTCGTCCATATTCACAACATATATAAAAATCAAATATTTATCTTTACTTCATATATATAAAAATCGAATTTTTAACTTCACTTCATATTTATAAAACTTCACTTCATATATATATATATAAATCATTCCTTTATACCGCTACTTTCATGATAAAAATTATATTTTTATCTTGCTAGTAATATAATAAAAATTATATTTTTACCTTACTATACATATAAAAAATTATATTTTTTTACTCTACATTAATAAAAATCATATTTTTATGACGTTAAAAATCATGTTTCTACTTCATCACTTCATGTTCAAAGATCACATCTTTACGTAAATAAAAATCGCACCTTTATTTTTATTTTTATATTATAAAAATCAAACCTTTTATAATTTAAAAATCAGTTTCTCGATAGTTAAAGGAAAATCAAATTTTCTATCTTTAAAAATTTATTTTCAAACTGAAAATATAATAAATGGAAATAAAATAAAGCAAGGACATACTGTGAATGGATGGTGGAGGGAAGGGCTGTATGTGGCGTCTGGGGAATGTGGAGGAACGGAGGGCGTCAGAGAGGTGGCGAGTGGTCAGGGGGGTATGGGCGCACGAGATCGACGGAGGAGTGTGAGGTTTTCGCGCAGGTGGTGTCGGTTTTCACATAAGAGGCGAGGAGGAGAGGCTGTGGGAAGAAGGAGGAGGAGGAAGTGGAGGGGAGGACAGCGCTGGTGCTGGTGGGGTGCACGCCTCCTTTGGTAGCGGCTAGGGCATCCGTCGCCCTTTTTTTATTTCTTCTTCACTGAGCGGGAGGGAGAAAGTAAGAGGGGAGGTGATATGCAAATAAGTTTATTTATTTTATTATTTTATTTTCAAAAAGGTAACTTTTTAAATTCGAACTCGAAATGAGACCCACCGCCTGTCGTCCCTTTCTAAGTACCCCCATTTCGAACACAATGGAATATGTCACGTAGGCCAATTCGATCGTTACAATCAGTTTTCGTTAAATTTACAATATAAATCTATATATATTCAATTCAAACACACATTTCGTATTGACGGTACAGTCCTGACAAAACTAATTTCGTCGAATTCTGAGACCGTCTTAAAAATGGCCATTTTCCAGTCGATTAAAATCAACTAAAACTGGTCAAATGTGTTTTCCATTACCACGCTCACATATTGATTCGAAAAATTATAAAATTTGAAAACTAGCAATAACTTGACATCACAGACCCAACAAAAGTGGTTTCGTCGAAATCCGAGGTCGTTTGCAAAATTTCCATATTTTAAGGTCCTGAATTCCATAGTGATTGTTCTGAATTTTCAACTAGGCATATCTTTTGATTCCCGCTATGAAATTTTGATTTCTCGGATTCATTGGAAAGATATTATTAAATAGATTCTAATATTTTTGGTTTCGCTAAAATCCGGTTTATTTTGCAACCGGTACATTCATTTAAAATTTGAAATCGAATTATCGAACTACCGCACCATTTTCAATTCCTTTTATAATTATAAATAAAATATTTATATTCTAACAATAATCTATATAAATATATACGTTCGAATTCTATTCAAAATAAATTTCTCGTCGATATTATTTAAAATAATACATTTTAAATATTAAAAATTCATTAAATTCGCCTAAATAAAATTTTCAAATTGGCTCGCATTTCCGGGTTGTTACATATTGATTTTTGGGAAGATTAAAACCAGGTGCAGTTTTAATGAATCTTTAATTAGATTTAAATGATCGAGAATGGAGTATCACCAGTTTTGCTCCAAGCGATAGTTAAATCTTTAATTAGATTTGAACGTGAAATGGTAATTGAATTTACCGATAACACCATGGTGTTAGATATGTAGTATGACCAGTTTTACTTCATGGGATGAATAGGTTGGGGTTGGGAAATTTAACAAGTGATTACTTCGGTAAGGTTCGCTAATCCCAACTAGTTTGGAAAAACAATAATTAGGTTTGAATTGATATTCAAAAGAAAATTAAAGAATAAATTTAAAAATTTATCTTTGATAAAATTAATGGGAACCTTTCCCAAAATGTAAGAATATTTAAATAAAATAATATTCTGAATTGGAATGAGGCGTATGTTTTGTTTGTGTAACACTTGTTTATTATATACGCGAGTTATTCGGAAAGGCCGGGTTTATCCCATTCTGAACAAACTGAATTGACGATGTGTTGAGGATGAAGACGGTGGTCGAAGACCGGAGGTCTTCACATCGTTTGGATAATTACTGATGATCTTGATTATGTTGTTTGATTATTGTTGATTAATTAAATGTTGAACTTTTAGCCAAATTGAACCAAATGTTGAGCTGTATTGAAAATTTATCACATTTGAATACATATACATGTACTTACATTAAATAGGTCATAGCAAGAGGCTAGAGAAGAGGAATAAAATTGTTTGCCCGACAAATAGGTATATTTTTATTGTATTTCTTGGGGTTTTTGGATGATTTTATGAGCCGATTGGCTGTTTCTGTTTCTTTTTGGATTGGAGAGGCCTGTATTGCAATTTCGGGATTTTCCTAGTGCTCTCGTGCAGTGGAGGTTATGGCAAAAAAATTCGAAAATTTAGGGTGTTAGCCAAAATTTTGAAAATTTTGAAAAGTTCTTAGAAACTGAAAAATTGAAGAACTTAAGCCATAATGAAAATAATGAAAGTGGAGTTGATTAGTGAAACAACTTTCAGCTTCGTTCCTTTTCAGGAATGAGAAGTTTTAAGTGGGGGAGATTGTAAGAACCCGGAAATCTGAGCCAACTTAAAATTTTTATTTTGGTAATTTTGTTGAATTTTGAATATTTAAAATGAATTATTTTAAATAATAACGACGAGAAATTTATTTTGAATAGAATTAGAACATATATATTTATTTGAATCGTCATTAGAATATAATTATTTATTTTTAATTATAAAAGGAATTGGAAATGGCGCGGTAGTTTGAAAATTCGATTTCAAATTTCAAATGAATGTACAGGATTCAAAATAAACCGGATTTTAGCGAAACCAAAAGTATTAGAATCTATTTGAAAATATCTTTCAATGAATCCGAAAAATTGAAATTTCATAGCTTGAATAAAAAGTTATGCCCAGTTGAAAATTCAGATAGTCGCTATGGAATTTTGGCCCTTGAAAATGGAAATTTTGCAAACGACCTTCGTTTTCGACGAAAACATTTTTGTTGGATCCATGACGTCAAATCATTGCTAGATTCCAAAATTCATAATTTTTTGAATCAATATGTGAGCGCGACGAGGGAAAACGTGTTTTAACAGTTTTAGTCAATTTCAATCGACCAGAAAATGGCCATTTTTCTAAAGGTCTCAGAATTTGACGAAATTAGTTTTGGTAGAACCTTATCGTCAATACAAAGCTAGAAAATATTTTTTGGGAATTTTTAGAGTCCGTATGTGGCCCTAGTGAATTGAAATGCGCGTTCATATTCAATATATAGATTTATATTTTGATTTTGACGGAAACTGATCGTAACAGTCAAACTAGCTTAAGAAAAATATCCCATTGTGTTCGGAATGGGGGTAATTAGCTATGGACGACAGTCAGTGGGTTCGATTCCAAGTTCAATTTAAAAAGTTACTTTTTGAGAAAAATAATAATAAAATATATATATTTATATAAAAGGGCATAACCTTAATTCTTTCTCTCAAAAATAACTGCGCCCCCTTTCAGAAATCCTGTCGCCATCATTCCTCCACCCCCCCCCCCCCTCGGCCAAGCGCTGCCTCGCATCGAGACCCCCCCTACGGCGCCGAACTCTAGCCATTACCCTCTCCACCACCTCGCCATCGCACCCCTCTTTCGCCCAAAACCCCCAATTTGAGAAACCCTAGCACCGTGGCCCATTCCAGCGCCGCCACCGGCCAACCTTGCCACCCCCGACCATCTTCGGACCCCCATTGCCTGTAGAAACCTTCCACCGCCCCTCCTCCACTCAGAAACCCCGCCCACAGCCACAAACACGAAGTAAACCCGCTGTTCCGGCCAATTTGTGTGTCGACGTCAACCACCATCGTCACCCCGAGCCTCCTTCGCCACCTAACAAGGTCCGATGAGCATTTAATTTCATTTTTTGTCGCTTACATAATTAAAAATGCGATTTTTAATTGTGAATCTATGAAAATATGATTTTCATTTATATGATAGTAGCGATCAAAATATGATTTACTTAGTATTAAAAATATGATTTTTTATATTATAGAAAGAATAAAAATATGATTTTTATATTATAGAAAGAATAAAATATGATTCTTATATTATAGAGATAATAAAAATATGATTTTTATATTATAGAAAGAATAAAAATATGATTTTTATTTATTGGAATGAAGCAATAAAAATATGATTTTTATTATGAACAGCGTGGAGACGACTGCGTTCGAAGTACGGGCAGATCCAGATAGTTCTACATTTCAGAAATAAAATGGAGGAGTGGAACCCTCATTGAGAACTTCTCACCTTTTTTAATTTCTAGTTTGAAATATATATTAGGATGCAGACGGTGCTTAGTAGCACCCGACACCCGTCATCCACAGACCATGGATGACTTATTTGTTTGATTGATGTGTTGTGAAAGTTGATTGTGTGATGTGGAATGAATAAATATTTTATAGTTAAAGATATAATTTTTAACTTGTATATAAAATAAATATTCATAAACAAATCGGATGATTTGTTTATGTACACACATTTGACTGATATTGATTGGGACGATAAATTTTACACATCGCCCAACTGCACAAATAAAAATCTGTGTTTGTTGATTGGAAACCCCACACGGGTGTTGGGATGATATTTGTCGTACACTAATCCCAATTATTTAGCTGTATGTCAATCGATGGGTTGACAGACCGTGTAAGCATTAATTATTTATATTTAATGCTTATGCAGTTGTGTGGTGTACTCTAGATGATGGTTGATGATTTATTGTTGCTATTATATAAATGTGTTGTAAGGAATCCATATAATTAACATTATATGATAATTGATTGGGCCTCATTCCAATTTGAAAAATAAAGAAATAAAGAAAATTCTTGTGTTGAATAAAATATATATTCATGTGTTGAATAAAAGAAAATTAATGTGTTGAATAAAATATATATTCATGTGTTGAATAAAAGAAAATTTAGGTGTTGAGTAAAATATATATTCATGTGTTGAATAAAAGAAAATTCATGTGTTGAAGAAAATATTCATTTGTTGAATAGAATAACGAGGTTATTGAAATATATAAAGCCGTGTTGATCAGATATGCGCCATTTTGACGTGAACGATATTTATATCAATTTTATTCATTTTTATAATGAACATCTAAAAGGAAATGATTTCAAAATATAATGTTTTGAAATTATTATCATTTATATATCGATGATATGGAATATTAAATTTTGATTTGAAATTGAATATGAATTTGAAATCGTTTTGAAAACAAATTTAAAATGATTTTTAAAATATGTTTTGAAAGGAAATCGACGAAGTATAATAATATATATATATATATATATATATATATATATAATGGCCTAAATAGAACGCGCCACGCTGCGGCAGTTTGCGAATTTCGACCATTGACTTCGAATGGATATTACGGGAGATCCGACCGTCAGATTCTCCTAAAACTGGAACCGTTGGGTTCGTATCGAAAAGCGATTTCTAACGAATATTAGAGATTTGAAATGTAACGGTTGGATTTGGAATTATGTCCAAATCAAATTTGGAAAAGGTCACTATAAGTGCAGTTCGATGGCCGTTTATGGAAATCGACTATACAGGCCTTGATAAAATTATTAAAAATAGTAATAATTTGTGTAAAATCATAGGAAATGATTTGGAAAGAATTGGGATGAAAAATTACGTATTTGAAAAGATAAAAATAGATTTTTATCGAAATGAACTAGTTTTGAACTAGAATTATAATCCATTTCTTTTTGAAATAGCTAAATTGGATTTGAAAGGGTTTTAAAAGTAACCAGAATTTCCAATAACTGAATTGGAATGGATTTGAATCAAAATTGTCTTTGAAATATTTCGATGTTGGATTTAGTGATTATACAGATATGGTTATGGAAATTTAAAAGATATATTTATATCGTTATTTCCAATACGATATTTGTTAGTTGTAGAATTTGATATTGAACATAAGCCAATATATTTTCTATTTAGAGCCATGTATTTAATATCAAATGGGATTTGGGTTTGTCGTGAACGATGTTTTAAATAACACTTGTTCTTCAACCCGATAATTAATGGACTGTGAATTGGGTTTATCGTGAACTGTGTTTTAACAACATTCGTTCTTTAACCCGATTTAAAGTGAAATATGATTTTGAATTTATAAAACTTTTGTTAAGATTTAAAGGAGATTTTTCCAAAGTAAAGTTTTCCAATTTAATAAAATAAATTGGAATATAATGGAATTCAATTTGGTAATAATCGAAGTGAATTTCTGTGGAGGAAGACAACTAATATATCTGGAATTTAAAAGGCTTTGCCATTATTCCATTTATATTATTAGTCGGATTTGGACGTTTATATCGATTTGTTTTCCATGAAGATTACATTGTAAATGGATTGTGATTTTGGGTTTATAGTGAACCATGTTTTAAATGACATTGGTTCTTTAACCCAGTTGAAGACATGATATGATTTCCCAAGTTAAACAATCATTAATATTGATTTTTAGGAAGATTAAAACCAAGTGGAGATTTAATGAATCTTTAATTAGATTGAAATGAACGAGAATGGAGTATCACCATTTTTGCTCCAGGCGATAGTTAAATCTTTAATTAGTTTTGAACGTGAAATGGTAATTGAATTTACCGATAACACCGTGGTGTTAGATATGAAGTATGACAAGTTTTACTTCATGGAATGAATAGGTTGGGGTTGGGAAATTTAAAAGTGATTACTTCGGTAAGATTCGCTAATCCCGACGAGCTTGGATAAACCATAATTGGGTTTGAATTGATATTCAAAAGAAGAATAAAGAATAAATTTAAAGAATTTATCTTTGATAAAATTAATGGGGACATTTCCCAAAGTGTAAGAATATTTAAATAAAAGAATATTCTAAATTGGAATGAGGCATATGTTGTGTTTGTGTAACACTTGTTTATTATATATGCGAGTTATTCGGAAAGGGCGGGTTTATCCCATTCTGAATAACTGAATCGACGATGTGTCGAGGACGGTGGTAGATGACCAGAGGTCTTCACATCGTTTGGATAATTACCGATGATCTTGATTGGGCTGTACACCCAAGAGGAGGGAATCAGTTGGTGATCGTCCAGACGTACTTGGAGAACGATGGATATGCGAGGTACAAGGTGCCTCCGGTTTCATTCAGACCCAGAATGGACTTGTAAATAGACTATGTGTCTGACATTGGATATCATTCTGTGTGATTGATGGATATCGGTTGCTTGGAGTGGTTTGCCTGTGTAGCATGCTAAGATGCAAATGATCAAGGCTTTTGTTGGAAAGCAAAGTCTTATGGTTGATGATCAAAGCACCGCTTGTGTGGCAAAGCTTTGTGTAGCGTTAATTCGCGAGCCTCACACCCCGGTTGTGTAACCAGAAACAGGAGAGGACCTCAGGGAAGGCATGCATTTCCTTCTAGCTAGGGTGGTAACAATGACCTACCAGCCCTGACATTTGTATTATTTTCACCTATGTGGTTGTTGGGTTGCGAGGCGCCTCAGATATATCGGTGACTATGTGGAGCCGATGGAGTCATAGGACTCATTTATGGCCCCAAAGGGCGGGGAAACGCACTGTTCAGGCATTTTAATCCACATCTGTGCACCGGTCCTGACGATCTGTAACACCCCACCTCGGCCAGGGTGACTCTTGCAAGCACACTAGCTTCGGAGGGGCGTTTAAACAAGGTAAACATGCATGCAGATATCACAAGACAGAATATATAAGTAAAACAGAGTAGTAAAGCAGCGGATAAAACTAGCATTTCAAAACCATAGTTAAGTTACAACAAAGTACTTGATCATTATTTTCCAACAAACAAAGTCTAGAATAAACTTAAAAACTGAAATACATAAAGTACTATCCCCAAAATGAAGTGATAAACCATAACTAGCTCAATGTCCGAGACCGTACATGAGCAAATCCAGTAAGCAAGCTGTAAAGATCAAAGCTAAGCTCCAATGTTCCCACCCTGAGGACCTGAGAGGGGGGGAACGGAAGAAAAGAGGCGAAAGAAAACGGGTCAGTCAAAAAGACTGGTAAGCCCTACTACTATCTGTCTATGAACTAGTAAAGTTAACTGGCATGAGAAGCTGAGATGAACATAAGGATAACAACATACTGGCATGATGATTAACTAACAAGATAGATAAAGGTGTCATCGCATAATTAAGGTTAAGTTTTGCACCACGGGTGTACTAGCATTCTAATATGTCAAGTAAAAACAAGAATTGATCCCTTGGCCCAAGCTTGGCCCAATATAATGAGGTGACCTAAATCAAGGTCCAACTACACAGTCTAGTCGATCGGCACCCTATAAGCCTAACTCGTCAAGTGTCGGTGTCATGCGGCATAATCATGTAATGTAGTTGACTGTGCAGGGTCCACCCTAGGGTGTATCAGGCCCTATGGTGTAACCCTCTGACACCATTCCATGATGCACAGTCCAAATCTACCGTAGCCCGTGTTCAACTCCGGACTTGATGTGCACGACCATGGTCCGCCTGAACAACCGGGGCATCATTCAGCCGTCTCTTTTGGTCTCTTACAATCAGCCCAGTAATCGTGCCCCACCCTAGCCTAGTCCTAGGGTCTTATGATACTACCAAGAAGGTTACTGCTGAAAAGGACCACGCAACTAGGGTTTCTTAACGGGTTAAATGTGGTTAACCCGAACCACACGTGGATTAAATCGGTTAAGGTTACCCAAGGCTCCCGACTTAACCTCGATTAATCCATCAAGCCCAAATTGGTTAAGTATTAAGTGGACCATGACTTAACCCTAATCGGGAGGCATTAATTAACTTAATACGCTTTAACCTCTCACATTAGACTTTGTTGTGGTCACTAGTTAAGTCGGGCGGGTCCGGGTAGCTTTACACCACAACTAGGTCTAACCTCGGGTTCGAGCACAACATGACCAACTTCTCACATTGGGTCCTATTGTTTGTAGCCACTAGTTAAGTCGGGCGGGTCCGGGTAGATTTATGCTACAAACTCAACCCAACCTCGAGTTGGCCACACTCATATTTTCTAAGTGTCATGTCCATTATGTTTCCAAAACATAATTACAAGTTAACATATCACGTTATGTTATAAAACCCATGTTTATGTCATCATGTTACCCAACCCCAACGTAATCCCATCGTTTACATAATCGCAACAACGCATAAAGGATAAAATAGGGAACTTGGCATAATCATGACAAAAAGGTGTTGAAGTCACAAGTTTAACATGGTGGCATATGAGGTGTACATATGTTCATATACTTGCATATTGCATCATTAGGCTTCAAAAGCATGCATAAAACCAAACTTAGCATATGAGTGATACATGGTGATAAATGACATGTAGAAGTTGCTAGAAGTTCGCATTTAGCCTCACATGCAAGTTATCATAAGGGATATGATAACTTTCATGTTGCCAAAATGCAACTTTCAACATAAAGCTTGGAGCTTTATGCTCACAATATCAAGTTTAACTTGCATAACATGATAACATGATCAACCCAAACTTGCATAACATAGCAACATGTGTCATACATAATGATTAAACCCACTTGCATAATGATCATCCAAACATGCATATAATGATCAACCAAACTTGCATATAATGATCAACCAAACTTGCATATAATGACCAACCAAACTTGCATATAATGACCAACCAAACTTGCATATAATGATCAACCAAACTTGCATATAATGATCAACCAAACTTGCATATAATGATCAAACAAACTTGCATCATTCATTTAACTTTAGAGTTCAATAAAAAGAAAGTAGAAAAGGGCTTACAATGCTATGAAGACACAAATAAATATTTATTATAAAGATTGAGACGAAGCCCTTATGCAAGCACCAAAAACCCAAATATGCAATCTCCAAATGAAAACCCTTGAGCCAAATCAATAAAAATCCTTTCTTTGAAATTGAAATGTTGCAACTTGACTTGAATGCAAACTAAGAACATTCATACAAGCTTGAAAATACTTGTATGCATTCAAAACCTCTCATAGAAATAAACTTAGAAATTTTAGCATGAGAGTGGAGGCCATGAGAGGAACAATTTTGACATAGTTTAGTTGTAGGAATGAATAATGATGATTTAGGCTAGGCTTAGGGGTCTTTTTATAGAGGATTAGGATAGTATTAGCCATAGGATTAACCCTAGATTCAATCCAAGCCATCAAAGCATGTCTTGGGGAAGAAGTCAAGTGTAGGAACCATCTAGGGCCTTTAGATTAAAGCTGAACCATGAGAACCATTCAAATGCAAAATCTGCATTTGAGCGAATCGGCCCACGGGTTGACAGCCAAACACCCTGGATTAACCCCTAGTCGACCCAGCGCTCGGGTCGACCTCAAAAATCGGCCGGTTCGGTTATTCCCCTCTCCCAATTCGCTGTTTTGAACATTTTTGAATATTTATTTATTTAATTTTCAAATATATATATATATATATATCAATATATATATATTTCTCTGCGCAACTCCTTTCACTTAATTAAGTATACTTTAATTTGTGAATTTTTCGTGAAACTTCGCGAGGCCATATCTTGGTCATACGGACTCCGATTTTTGAAAAATCGGACTCTATTTCGCGTATTTTTCCGAGACGAACGCAATGGCACAGCCCGTTTCCCTTGATTCAGATTTTACAGTTTAATTCTGCCTCCATTTATGTTATAACATGTTATTCAAAAATACGGGTTGTTACATTCTCCCCTCCTTAAAGGATTTCGTCCCCGAAATCTCTAAGTTTGGAAGAACGTATCCTACCATCCATCATCCATCTACTCAAAACATCATCCACGAGCAATCATTGTCCTTAAAAGGTTCTAAATGTTGTATGATCATATGCAATGGTGTGTGTATATGTACTTATCTAATGCGAAAATCAGGAGGTTACTGATTCAGTAAACCCCCTTAATGCAAAATATGTTAGTGAAATGAGTCCATATGTATGCAAATTCCTAACATAATTTATAATCTCTACATGAGTGCACATAACATTCATCCATATGCAACATCCACGTGATAGCATAACAAGTTTTCATCCATGAATAAGCATAAACACTCATGCATATGCGGTATGAAAGTGTGTGAGCCGATCTTAGTGCCTAACGTGTATTATGCATCCACGAGTATCCACTTGCAAACACTTGCAACCACTTGCAAACATCAAACATAACATGTTTCAAATACATGTTTCAACCAAGGGTTTCTACCTAAGGTTCTTATGACAAGATTTACGAAACAAGATAAACTAGATAAGCATGGATAGCAAAAGGGAAGATATACCAATCTAGGAAAAGAGATTGAAAATGTATCCTCCAAGAGAAATGGATAAAGCACGCGCCTCTTCTCCTTGGTTTCCCAAGTTGCGTCTCCCTCTGTTTCACTCCGTTACGCCTTAACAAGTTTAACTTCTTTGCTTCTTAGCTTCTTTGTCTTCATTTCCATGATACGAATCGGAGCTCGTCTCAGGGTTGCTTCATCCTCTACCTCCATGTCTTCAAGAATACTTGGTTCAACCACTTTGGCGGGTCTGTGCAAACACTTCCGGAGATGCGAGACATGAAAGACATTATGCACTCCGGCCGGCTTCTCGGCAATTCCACCTTATAAGTCATTTGCCCGACTCTTTCTATAGTAGGGAAGGGTCCTACGATCCTTCGTGTCAGCGAACCATATTTCGCAAAGGAGAAATCTTCACAAAGACCACATCTCCAAATTTTAAATTCCAAGTCTGTCCTTTGCTTGTCTGCATAGGATTTCTGTCTGTCTTGGGCCGTTCTTATCCGTCTTCGAATCAATTCAACCCTCTCGGATGTGTCCCTTATCATGTCGGGCTCAATTATAATCTTATCTGTCGTCTTCCCACCAACATGTTGGTGGCTTGCACGGCCTCCCATACAAAGCTTCAAATGGTGCCATCCCTATGTTGGCTTGATAGTTATTATTATAAGCAAACTCTACAAGAGGAAGGCGGTCTTCCCAAGTACCACCGACGTCGAGAACACAAAACCTCAAAAGATCTTCTAGCACTCTATTCACCCTTTTGGTTTGGCCATCCGTCCGGGGGTGATAGGCTGTACGCAGATTCAATCGCGTACACATTGCTTCTTGCAAACTGTTCCAGAACTGGCTAGTGAAAATTGGGTCACGCTCGCTAACTATGCTAGAAGGAACTCCATGCAGCCGCACTATCTTTTGAAGATAAACAGATGCTAGCCGCGATACGGTCCTCTTGCTTTTCACCGGAATAAAATGGGCTCTCTACGTAAATCTATCAATTATTACCCATATCCTATAAAGCCCAAATAGTTTGGTGGCGAATTTCTTCACCCCAACCATATATCACAAATAGGCTAGCCATACTCCTTAGGGGGTTTGTAACAGAACTAAGATTGAGGATAGGACTGAGAGGATATAATTAAAAGGTAGCATGCGAGTAAGCTCTATGGAACAATAGGGATCAAGGATATACTCTTAGAAAGAGATTAAATGCGCGTATCTAGGCTTCAATCTTCTAAGCCGCATTTTCTTGTGCTTAATCCCATCGTGCCTTGACCGTCTTTTAACTTCACAATTCCGTAGTTCTTAATTCTTATTTCCAAAATATGAGTTAGAACTCATTTCATCGTTGCCTCTCATTCCACTTCCACTTATTCTTTGCCTAAAATACTTGACTTTCACCTAACTGCGTACTCATGGTTTCATGCAAGCTTTCCAAGATTCGTTAGTGAATCTTGGATCTCGTTTACATACTATACGGTATCCCACGCAGAAAACTATCTCTTGAAAACAGTGCCAATCCACGTTGCCAAACTGGAGCTGAGGTAAGGGCTCTCTTGAGCCTTTGAAAAAAGCAAGCTCACACTCCAAGTCCCATGCAAAGACTAAGTTCTTCTTCGTCAACTTAGTAAGAGGGGCCGAAATCTTAGCGAAGTCCCTGATGAACTTCCTATAGTAGCCTGCCAGACCGAGAAAGCTTCTTACTTCGGTTGCATTCCTCGGAGTCTTCCAGTCTTGAACCACAACCACTTTCGCGGGATCCACCGCTATGCCTTGCTTAGAAACTATATGTCCAAAAAACCGAACTTCCCTTCTCTAGAAATGACATTTGGAGAACTTGGCTTTCAACTGATGCGCTCTAAGCGTATCCATCACTTCCTTGAGATGTCTGGCATGTTCTTCCTCATCCTTTGAGAAGATCAGAATATCATCCACGAAGACAACAACAAACTTGTTGAGGAACTCCCTGAACACCCTACTCATCAAGTCTACGAAGTATGCGGGTGCATTAGTCAAACCGAATGTCATGACAAGCCATTCAAAGAATCCATCTGGAGTCCTAAACGCAGTTTTATCAATGCTATCCTCAGCTACTCTAAGCTGATGGAATCCGGTGGCTAAATCGAGTTGAGAGAAAACAGAAGCACCAAAAGAGATCATCAATCCTCGGTAACTGGTGCCTATTCTTCTTTGTCAGCTTGTTTAACTCTCAATAATCAACACATAGACGAAGCGAACCATCCGCCTTAGTAGCGAATACCACCGGAGCACCCCATTCAGAAATGCTTCGCCTAATAAAATTTTTCTCAAGCAACTCTTTGATTTGCTTACTGAGCTCCCATCTCTCACGTGGAGCCATGTGCCTAACTGGCAATGATACTGGCTTGGCATTATCAACTAGATAAATGCGGAAATCTATCTCTCGTTTTAGGGGGTAACCCCCTAACTTCTTCAAAGACATCAGGATAGTCTCGGACCACCCTTACAGATTGCAGATCATCGATGGACGAGTCGAGAGATTCAAGATAACATTACATGACGGGACCTCTAGGGTTACAAGAAATTTCTAGGGTATTACCGAGGCGAGTCATGAGCCTCACTACCCTATGCTCACAGTCAAGAATGGCTCCATAACTGGACAACCAATCCACCTCCAAAATCAACCCGTATCCCATAAACCCGAGAACCTAAACATTACACATGAATTCTATGCTCAAGATAGAGATTTTCAAATCCACACAAATCACAGGTAGATGGGCGGAACCCCCAATTAGATTTGAAACACAAACGGGATCCTCAACTAAGCTAGTACTTAGGTGCAAACTTTCAACAATATCAGAATAGATAAAACTATGCGATGCGCCAGAATCAAATAAGGTGCGAACAGGAAAATCAGAAATGTAAACATGAATTTCTATAAAAACTCTACCTCGATCAAAAGCTGGAAGAGCGAGGAGAGCCTGCAATTGCCCTCCAGAGGGTCTTACTTGCTGAGTTTGTCCTTGCCCTTGCTTCTTGGGACAATCCTTGCTAAAATGTCCAGATTCTCCGCAATGAAAACACTTGCCTAACTTCCTCTTCTTCTTCCTGCAATCCTTGGCTATGAGCCCAGTGATCCTACAGAAGTTGCACTTTCTTGTCTTTCTTGCCTTGTTGTTGTTCTTATCTCTTTTCTCGGTATCTTCCTTCTTGCCTTGGGACTCATTTGCCTTGACCTCCTTCTTGCCACTCTTATCTTCCTCTTGAAGTAAGGCCATATTCACCAAATTTTCGAAGGTCGCCCCCAGGGGTATATGAGATATGGCCAAACCACGCAATGGCTCATTCAATCCTAGAGCAAAGCATAGGGCCTTCTTCCGAGCGGTGTTAACCCATTCTAGACCGAACTGAGCAAGTTGATTAAACTTATCCACGTATTCTCTAACGGTCAAGTCCCCTTGCTTTAGTGATAGGAACCTCTCTAGCTGAAGGTTCTCTTCTGCTGATTATAAAAACTTTAGTCCAAACCTTCTCCTAAAGTCATCCCAAGTCTCGATGGGTCTAGTAGTGGTGGTGACTACCCACCAATAAGCAGCTTCCCCTTTCAATAGCCATACGGCCAACAGAACTTTCCTACGATCTTCCACATCAAAGATAGCTAAGAGGTCTTCAGTTTCCTTTAACCAGTTTCTTGCCTCCACAGAAGTCTCCGTTCCGACAAAATTTTTGCAACCCATCGCCTTAAAGTCTTTGCAAAGCTTTGCGAAATCCTCTTGCGGATGCTGAGGTGGACAAGGAACCTCAGCTACGGGAGGAGGAGAGATGTTAGCGACGGGGGAAGGAGGAGGAATGTTCGCGGGGCCGGCTTCATTCGCCCTTGCCTCCATAAATCTCTGGAACCAGACGGGTACTTGAACGCCTTCCGGGATGTTAAAGCAATCGGCCATACTAAAACGAAGAAAAAGATAGATTCAGAATGAAGAAACGAAGGATAGTGCTATGGCTTTTGGGGAATAGCCTTTTTAAAATAACTAGACTTTTCTTGGAAAATACTTAGTTGGTTTTGAAAATAGTTCTTCAAAAGGTAAGTTTTTTAAAAAAAAAAACCTTTTGTCCAATCTCGTAAACCTTATGCTCTGATACCAAATGTAACACCCCACCTCCGCCAGGGTGACTCTTGCAAGCACACTAGCTTCGGAGGGGCGTTTAAACAAGGTAAACATGCATGCAGATATCACAAGACAGAATATATAAGTAAAACAGAGTAGTAAATCAGCGGATAAAACTAGCATTTCAAAACCATAGTTAAGTTACAACAAAGTACTTGATCATTATTTTCCAACAAACAAAGTCTAGCATAAACTTAAAAACTGAAATACATAAAGTACTATCCCCAAAATGAAGTGATAAACCATAACTAGCTCAATGTCCGAGACCGTACATGAGCAAATCCAGTAAGCAAGCTGTAAAGATCTAAGCTAAGCTCCAATGTTCCCACCCTGAGGACCTGAGGGGGGGGGGGGAAACGAAAGAAAAGAGGCAAAAGAAAACGGGTCAGTCAAAAAGACTGGTAAGCCCTACTACTATCTATCTATGAACTAGTAAAGTTAACTGGCATGAGAAGCTGAGATGAACATAAGGATAACAACATACTGGCATGATAATTAACTAACAAGATAGATAAAGGTGTCATCGCATAATTAAGGTTAAGTTTTGCACCACGGGTGTACTAGCATTCTAACATGTCAAGTAAAAACTGTTGATACTAATATTTTTGTTTGATGATAACAAATAGATTTTTTACTGGAGTGTTTGATTGTGGAATATC
Source organism: Allium sativum (assembly GCA_030737875.1). Lineage (NCBI taxonomy): Eukaryota > Viridiplantae > Streptophyta > Magnoliopsida > Asparagales > Amaryllidaceae > Allium > Allium sativum. The sequence continues at coordinate 333,510,161 of CM060926.1, forward strand.
TAGTATTATTGGAAAATAAAATAACACAGAATTTACACAGAATATAGAAAAACAAATCAAATAAATTTTATTTCCAATAATATTATTTATTTTACAATTCATTTACACACAAGACTTTACAAATCACTTTACAAGTAATTTCTGTACATACAATTTTTTTTACAAACGCTTCATTTTTTTTTCATTTCTAGCTGGATTATTCTTGTTGAGAACACCTTAGCTGCCCAAAGCATCATCCTGTAACCTGTCACAAAAGAAAGAAAAATACACAGTACACTGGAACTAAAACAAATACTTTTGACAAAATTGATTCTCTGTGTGATTGATTCAATTTTTTTTGTCTCAGCTTTCTGTGTGTTTTTCTCATCATATTTCAGACTTGAACAGCCACATCAAAACCATACTGGTTTGCTGATCAGAACCAACTGATTCTGACCAGCCTCAACTCAGTACAGTTTGACTGCTGTTTGTTTTTGTTTTTTTTTTCAGAATCAAAAGACAAGATAAAAATCAAAAAAAAAAAAGGTATACATCAGAAATCAGCAAAAACAAGGCAGTGCTTCAGCAAACAGATCAAAACACAACATGGTGATCATGGCAATGTGGTGTGCTCAAATAAGGTGGCAGATCAGAACAGATCAACACAAGTGCAAACAGACTGTAACAAGTGCAAGTACAAGATCAAAAGACCAAATGCAAAATGATGATTCAAGTACAAAGCCAAGACATAGTGGACCCAAGCAGTCGAGCCAACATGGAATGCATGACAGCAAATTCACAATGGTGCAGCCAACATAAAGTGGCCAGCATATACATGGAGACAAGAATGGTCAAGAAGCAAGTACATCTAGGCATGGCCACAATGCAACAATTTCATGATCAGATGCTAATATGTATGAAGAAGTCAAACAGCATGATTCAAATACATAGTAACATGGCAGTAAAATTGGATGCAAGTAACAACAAGCACAAATGGACAAGCAGTTTTGATATGGTGGTGTCAGAGTATTCTAACTCGACAATTATGGGAGGAATGAAGTGCAGAAAATCATGCAAGAGGATTTTGCAAAGCTATAACATAGGATATTCAAAACTGCGTTGTCAAGTTATACAAAATTGCATGGTCAACAAATTCCTGAAGATTTTCCAGGCAAGGCAGGAGCTAATCATACATCAAGTAAAATGGAAAATGATTTCAGAGTTAACATTTGATTTCCAGGAATTGCAGTTTCATTTGTGGCAAGTGTTTATGTGGTTCCAAGAAATCAGTATTCAAATGTTTTTAGCAACTGTCAATCAATATGTTTGGCAAAGATTCAAAGCAAGTTTTTTTTGGAAAACAGTCAATCAGGAAAGGTTAAAACTTCTCTGATATCATCATGTTTAAACACGGCAAAAATATAAATTTTTGTTCTTAAAAATCTTTTTGTTTTTGGGCAAAAAAAAAACGACAAGTATTCTTTTTGAATAGAAATAAATTTTTGAATCATTCACAAGGCAATAAACTCAATCATGATTTATGGCAAGTTTTTTCTCAATCATACAAGGCAACAAGCAAATTCAAAAAGGAGGATTTTGAGCAAAATTAGCAAGGGATTTATTTTCAGAAAATCAAGTTCAGACACGATATTATCTCGGCAACTTATCAATAAAAGTTTTCACGCAAGGGATAATCACATTGGGGCCAAGATTTTATTGCCAAGAAAACAAATTCACATCAAGTATATCAAAAGGGAATTCACGGCATAATTTCAAGAGGATTCCGAACTATTTCCAGAAATACCAATACTGTTTTAAGGCATGAAACCAAATTCATTCTTTCTGGAATTCAATCACAACAGTCATGGGAACAATCAAAGCCGTGGAAATCATCTCAAAGAAGGCAACAAACACACAAATCAGTCGAGCCTTTTTAAAGGTGAAATCAGAGGAAAGGGTTGAAAAACCCCTATAAATTCACACTACTTCATCATCGACAGAACATAATCAGAATCACACAGAAGAAATCTGAAACCCTAGATTGCAAGAGTTAAAAAAAAAACTCACTTTTTGATCGCAAGTTCCAAATCGAGGTGACCAAGAGCAAGACAAATATTCAAGCCATCAGAGGAACAATTTCACCAAATTCCAGAAACCACGGTTTGGAAGAAGAAGCTTGAAACCCTAGTTTTTGGAGGCGCCGCCATTTCAGTTTTCTCAAAGCAATCGGGATATTGTGTTAAGGGTTTACAAATGGGCCGACCAAGTGAACTTGAGTGACAAAGGGGATGACCCCCACTTTTAACTCCTCTTCCTATTTCCTTTAAAGCTTTTTTTATTTTTTTAAAATTTTTCTTTTCTAGTTTTATTGTAAAACTAGGAAGCACAGAATATTGAAGTGTAATCTGAGAAAATCTAGTCTAGGGTATACAGACTAGTCTAGGATTTTGAGCTTAGGGATAAACAGGAGCAGGAGTTGCGAGTTTACATAGGATTGTAAGCGGGATCTGTTTGTATCTCCTAGTAAAAATCTTAGAAAGGCAGCAGTAGGCACAGTTTGCCGAAGCTGGGTATATCCGTGTGTGATTTTATTTTTTACTGCATTTCTTTATTACTGTGTTTTTTAAATTTATTGTTAAAAACCCTATTCACCCCCCCTCTAGGGTTATTATCGATCCTACAATTGGTATCAGAGCAGGTGTTTGAACCCTAGAATCATGACTTCAATGAACAATGCTTTTTCTGAAGGTCAATCTATTGCTAGACCACCCATGTTCAATGGTAGTGATTACGCGTATTGGAAAGCTAGGATGAAAATTTATCTAGTGTCTGTTGATTATGATGTCTGGGATATCATTGAAACTGGATATACACCTCCGACTGAAACTGTTAATGGTATTGTAACACCTAAACCAAAAAATAGGTGGGATGCAAATGATAAGAAATTATACTCTATAGATTCTAAAGCTATGAATGCTCTGATTTGTGCTCTTGATAAAACAGAATATAACAGAATTTCTCATTGTAATACAGCCCAGGAAATTTGGCATACTCTGGAAGTCACACACGAAGGAACGTCTCAGGTTAAAGAATCCCGTCTTGCCATGTTCAGTAATGAATATGAAAACTTCAACATGCAGAAGGACGAGAGCATCAAGGACATGTATGGTCGCTTCTCCGTACTAGTTTACAATGCCAGAGCCCTTGGGAAGGTCTATACAGAAGTGGAGCTTGTGAGAAAGATTCTGCGTGTTCTGCCCATGAACTTTGAAGCAAAAGTCACAGCCATTCAAGAATCCAAAGATCTGAGCAAGCTGAGCATGGAAGAGCTTATCGGAAATCTGATGACATATGAAATGGAGCTGAAAGCAAGAGAAGATCGCAACAACTCAGATCTGAAAAAGAAGTCAATAGCTTTGTCCAACACTGTCACTAGCGATAGTGAAGATCCCATTGAACAACTTGCCATGGCAGTCAGACAACTCACGAAGTGGAGAAAATTCAAACCTCGAAGAAATAAGCCAAAGAGCAACAATTCAGAAGACGAACCACTCTGCTACAACTGTCAAAAGCCTGGACACATAAAACCAAATTGTCCTTCTCCAAAGAAACAAGAAGAAAAAGAAAGCTTTTGCCATGACTGGGGATGACGAGGAAGGAGAAGAAGATTCAGACAGCAGTGAGGAGGAAAGCAATTTGTGCTTCATGGCAAAATCAGACCTAGAAGATACTGACGAGGAAACCACTGAGGTATACAGTTATGACGATCTGGTTTTAATGTGTAAACATCTTTCTGAAATTATTGACACGTTAGAATCAGACGCAGAGAAACTAAAAGCGGAAAACTTCAACCTTGTTCACAATAATAAGAAGTTGGAATCTGAGATTAAAAATGCTTCAAAAACCAATAACCTAGATTGTGAAATGTGTAAAGATGTGAATCTAGAAATTTTAACACTCAAGAGCACCATTGAGAATCTTGAAAAAGAAAACTTGACTCTAAAAGTTGAAGATGACACTAAAAGAAAGAACTACATTGAACGATGCACTTCACTTGTGAATGAGAACACAATCTTAAAAACAAGAGTCCAAGATCTAGAAATCACATTGAACAAATTCTCAATCGGTCAAACATCTTTTAAAATGTTACTTGGAAACCAATTGGTTGGGAATAATAGAAAAGGACTAGGTTTTGGGAAGATACAGGAAATAACTGGAAGTGACAATGCTAAAGGTAAAGGTATTCTTCCCAAATGTGTAAAATGTGGGGTGATTGGTCACAGTCATGAAAATTGCAAGTTTAGCAGTAAAATTCAGAAGTTCAAAAAGGTATGGGTCCCTAAACACTTGGCACACAATTATCACAAAGATTGGAACACAAAGAAAAATCAAATTTGGATTCCAAAAGAATCTTATGACTATCATTCTTCTACTACTGATATGATTAGGCCTAGAAGTTTCTCTAGGTCATCTTCTTCTTTGTTTGTGTAGGTATGTTGGCGGGCTAAGGAGCAACAAAAATGGTACTTGGATTCAGGTTGCTCCAGACATATAACGGGTGATAAAAGACTGTTCCTTAGCCTGGAAAAACATAAAGGTGGGAATGTGACATTAGGTGATAACAGCAAATGTAAAATTATTGGTAAGGGAAAAGTAGGTAACAGTATTTTTGCCTTAACTGATGTTTTATATGTTGATAATCTTTTTCACAATCTTATCTCCATCAGTCAGCTTTGTGATAAAGGAATGAATGTTGTGTTTGATAGTAATAGTTGCAAAATCATTGAGATCTCCTCTGGAAAGGTTGTGTTTACAGGGAAAAGAAAAGGAAATGTCTATACTCTCTCATTCGATGATGTAACAGTATCTAGGTGTTTGGTAGCAACAGAAGAGGAGGCAATCCTATGGCACAGAAGATTGGCACATGCAAGTATGGGTCTTCTTGAAAGACTAAAAACAAATGAACTTGTCAGGGGTTTACCACATCAGAATTTCAAAAATAACAAAGTATGTAAAGCTTGTACCATGGGAAAACTTAGTCGTTCATCTTTCCGTCCAAAAAATGTTGTTAGCACTTCACGAGTGCTTGAATTGATTCATATGGACTTGTTTGGACCTACTGATACTGCTAGTTTAAATGGTAAACGTTATTGCTATGTATTGGTTGATGATTACTCTAGGTTTACATGGGTTTACTTTCTAGCCAAAAAGTCTGAAGCTTTTGATTATTTTTTAAAGTTTTCAAAACTTGTCCAAAATGAAAAAGGGGTTTCAATTAAAACTTTAAGAAGTGATCATGGAGGTGAATTTGAAAACTTAGACTTTGAAAATCTTTGTGAAGAAAATGGTTTCAAACATGAATTTTCCGCTCCTCGAACACCTCAACAGAATGGGGTGGTTGAAAGGAAAAATCGTACATTACAAGAAATGGCTAGATCTATGTTATGTGAATATCAATTGCCTCAAACTTTCTGGGCTGAGGCAGTTAATACTTCGTGCTATGTAATGAACAGAGTTATGATTAGACCAATACTTAATAAAACGTCATATGAACTGTGGTCAAACAAAAAGCCTAACATCTCATATCTTAGAGTGTTTGGATGTCCTTGTTATATTTTGAACACAGGTGAACAGCTTGGGAAATTTGAGTCAAAAACGGTTGATGGAATCTTCATGGGTTATTCATCAAGAAGTAAGGCTTACAGAATCTTCAATAAACAGTCAAGAACAATCGTGGAAACTGTCAATGTCAAGTTCAATGAATCAGATTTGGATACGATACCTGAAGATGATAAAGATGATGCTGGTGCACAAGAAATTGAACAAGAAAACAATGATGTTGAGACAAACAATGAAAAAGCCATTGAAGCAGCAACAGATATTGAAAGACTAAAATTCAAGCCAAGTCATCCTCCAGATTTGGTAATTGGAAGTCCAACTGCTGGTGTTCGTACACGATCCTCTCTCAATAGGGAAGTTTGTACCCTTTGTATTCATAATGCCTTTGTATCTGAAATAGAACCAAGTTCTTATGATGTTGCTCTTAATGATGAATTTTGGTTGTTAGCTATGCAGGAGGAACTTAACCAGTTTGAGAGAAACAGAGTCTGGAACTTGGTACCCAGACAAAAAGACTACCCAGTTGTAGGAACAAAATGGGTATTCAAAAATAAGCTTGACGAATCTGGAAACGTAACAAGAAACAAAGCTAGGTTGGTCGCTAAGGGATACAATCAAATCGAAGGTGTTGACTTTGATGAAACTTTTGCCCCAGTTGCTAGGCTTGAAGCAATCAGAATTTTGTTAAGTTTTGCGTGCTTTAAGGGGTTCAAATTAAAGCAAATGGATGTGAAGAGTGCTTTTCTGAATGGAGAACTGAAAGAAGAAGTGTATGTTGAACAACCCCCTGGTTTTGAGAGTCACGATTATCCAAATCATGTATACAAACTGGAAAAAGCATTGTATGGCCTTAAGCAAGCTCCTCGAGCTTGGTATGACTGTCTGTGTACATATCTCTTGGAAAATGGCTTTAAAAAGGGAAGTGCTGACACAACCTTGTTTTTATCTCATGATGGTGATGATTTTTTAATTGTCCAAATTTATGTTGATGATATCATATACGGTGCTACTAATGATGTCTTGTGTGAAAAATTTGAAAAAGTTATGCAGGACAAATTTGAGATGAGTTTGGTTGGAGAGCTGAAATTCTTCCTTGGTTTCCAAATCAGACAAAGTAGCAAAGGGATCTTTATCTCTCAAACGAAGTACGTTATGGAGTTGTTAAAGAGATTTGGAGTTCAAGATGCAAAGCCAATGAAAACACCGATGAGTCCAACAACCAAACTTGACAAAGATGAAAAAGGTGTTGCTGTGGACCAAAAGAAATATCGCGGTATTATCGGTTCACTTCTTTATCTTTCTGCTTCTAGACCCGATATTATGTTTTCTGTTTGTTTGTGTGCTCGTTTTCAATCAAATCCTAAAGAATCTCATCTAAAAGCCACAAAACGGATTCTAAGACATTTGTTACACACACCAAATTTGGGATTATGGTATCCTTCTTGTGATAACTTTAATTTAGTTGGGTTTACTGATGCTGATTATGCTGGTTCACTCACTGATAGAAAAAGTACTAGTGGGACGTGTTTCATGCTAGGTCATTCACTTGTGTCGTGGTCAAGTAGAAAACAAAACTGTGTTGCCTTATCCACCACTGAGGCTGAATATATTGCTTTAGGAAGTTGTTGTGCACATATTTTATGGATGATGCAGACTTTATCTGATTTTGGACTTTGTTATAAACGGGTTCCTTTAAAATGTGACAGTAAGAGTGCAATTGACTTATCAAATAATCCAGTACATCACTCACGCACGAAACACATTGATGTAAGACACCACTTTCTTAGAGATCATATTGCTTGTGAAGATATTTGTATAGAATTTATTCCAACCGAATCTCAACTTGCTGATATTTTTACAAAACCTCTTCCTGAAGACTGATTTTGCAGATTACGTTTGGATTTGGGAATTATAGAAATAAATTAATCTTTTAGCATTTTTGGATAAATTTTCTCTTAAGATGTTCTGTTGGCAATTATCTTTCTGACAAATAATCCATGCTTCAAATCATCAAGAAAAGACCAGTTTGTTTTTTGGACATTTATGATAAATTTGTGACTGTGTAAGTTTTCAGAATATGAGATGTTTGAAAATTTGTAGCTCTGATACGATCAAATATGCTTTATAATATGAGTAATTGAGGAACTTTTGTTCACTTTCATCTTCTGTCTCTATCATCCTTCTATCAATCATCATTATTTTATATATCAAGGGGATTTAAAATATACATAAATAAAAATAATAATAATAATAATAAGTATTTCTCTAATCTCATTTAAAAATCCAAGCTCTGGTCATGCACGGTTATGAGAATACTTATTTTTCATGCTATCACTGATTCCATTTAAAAATCCAAGATCTGGTTATGCGTGGTCAGTATAGTATTGAAATCTTTTTCATGTTGCAACTAATTCCATTTAAAAATCCAAGCTTTGGTCATGCGTTGTTAGTTTGCTATTGAAATATATTTAAAAAAAAAAAAAAAAAAAAAAAACCCTGATATATATTGAATATTCCATCGTTCCACTTTCTGTCTTGTGAAATGTGTTCTTCTTTTACAGATTATTCTAATCCTTTTGTTTGGTTATTCGGAGTGTTTGAATCTGATACCGTCAAATGACTTGATTACTAATTACAGTCCATACTCTTTACAGATGTCCAGAATTGTTATTCTTTTGATGATTACAAAGGGGGAGAAGAAGTTAAGATTTTGTGTTGTTTACAGATATTTATAGATTTTATTTTGCCATTAATGCTAAGTGTTTAATTTTTTTTGTTATTTTCAATTTCTTTACTCATGTCTGTTTACAACTGATAGAACTGATAGGAGCAGCTCAAATGTAGGGGGAGCCCTTGTTCAAACACATCTCGTTATTCACAAAAATCTTAAGTCTGTTTGTCATCATCAAAAGGGGGAGTTTGTTGATACTAATATTTTTGTTTGATGATAACAAATAGATTTTTTACTGGAGTGTTTGATTGTGGAATATCTAGTATTATTGGAAAATAAAATAACACAGAATTTACACAGAATATAGAAAAACAAATCAAATAAATTTTATTTCCAATAATATTATTTATTTTACAATTCATTTACACACAAGACTTTACAAATCACTTTACAAGTAATTTCTGTACATACAATTTTTTTTACAAACGCTTCATTTTTTTTTTCATTTCTAGCTGGATTATTCTTGTTGAGAACACCTTAGCTGCCCAAAGCATCATCCTGTAACCTGTCACAAAAGAAAGAAAAATACACAGTACACTGGAACTAAAACAAATACTTTTGACAAAATTGATTCTCTGTGTGATTGATTCAATTTTTTTTGTCTCAGCTTTCTGTGTGTTTTTCTCATCATATTTCAGACTTGAACAGCCACATCAAAACCATACTGGTTTGCTGATCAGAACCAACTGATTCTGACCAGCCTCAACTCAGTACAGTTTGACTGCTGTTTGTTTTTGTTTTTTTTTTCAGAATCAAAAGACAAGATAAAAATCAAAAAAAAAAAAGGTATACATCAGAAATCAGCAAAAACAAGGCAGTGCTTCAGCAAACAGATCAAAACACAACATGGTGATCATGGCAATGTGGTGTGCTCAAATAAGGTGGCAGATCAGAACAGATCAACACAAGTGCAAACAGACTGTAACAAGTGCAAGTACAAGATCAAAAGACCAAATGCAAAATGATGATTCAAGTACAAAGCCAAGACATAGTGGACCCAAGCAGTCGAGCCAACATGGAATGCATGACAGCAAATTCACAATGGTGCAGCCAACATAAAGTGGCCAGCATATACATGGAGACAAGAATGGTCAAGAAGCAAGTACATCTAGGCATGGCCACAATGCAACAATTTCATGATCAGATGCTAATATGTATGAAGAAGTCAAACAGCATGATTCAAATACATAGTAACATGGCAGTAAAATTGGATGCAAGTAACAACAAGCACAAATGGACAAGCAGTTTTGATATGGTGGTGTCAGAGTATTCTAACTCGACAATTATGGGAGGAATGAAGTGCAGAAAATCATGCAAGAGGATTTTGCAAAGCTATAACATAGGATATTCAAAACTGCGTTGTCAAGTTATACAAAATTGCATGGTCAACAAATTCCTGAAGATTTTCCAGGCAAGGCAGGAGCTAATCATACATCAAGTAAAATGGAAAATGATTTCAGAGTTAACATTTGATTTCCAGGAATTGCAGTTTCATTTGTGGCAAGTGTTTATGTGGTTCCAAGAAATCAGTATTCAAATGTTTTTAGCAACTGTCAATCAATATGTTTGGCAAAGATTCAAAGCAAGTTTTTTTTTGGAAAACAGTCAATCAGGAAAGGTTAAAACTTCTCTGATATCATCATGTTTAAACACGGCAAAAATATAAATTTTTGTTCTTAAAAATCTTTTTGTTTTTGGGCGAAAAAAAACGACAAGTATTCTTTTTGAATAGAAATAAATTTTTGAATCATTCACAAGGCAATAAACTCAATCATGATTTATGGCAAGTTTTTTCTCAATCATACAAGGCAACAAGCAAATTCAAAAAGGAGGATTTTGAGCAAAATTAGCAAGGGATTTATTTTCAGAAAATCAAGTTCAGACAAGATATTATCTCGGCAACTTATCAATAAAAGTTTTCACGCAAGGGATAATCACATTGGGGCCAAGATTTTATTGCCAAGAAAACAAATTCACATCAAGTATATCAAAAGGGAATTCACGGCATAATTTCAAGAGGATTCCGAACTATTTCCAGAAATACCAATACTGTTTTAAGGCATGAAACCAAATTCATTCTTTCTGGAATTCAATCACAACAGTCATGGGAACAATCAAAGCCGTGGAAATCATCTCAAAGAAGGCAACAAACACACAAATCAGTCGAGCCTTTTTAAAGGTGAAATCAGAGGAAAGGGTTGAAAAACCCCTATAAATTCACACTACTTCATCATCGACAGAACATAATCAGAATCACACAGAAGAAATCCGAAACCCTAGATTGCAAGTGTTAAAAAAAAAACTCACTTTTTGATCGCAAGTTCCAAATCGAGGTGACCAAGAGCAAGACAAATATTCAAGCCATCAGAGGAACAATTTCACCAAATTCCAGAAACCACGGTTTGGAAGAAGAAGCTTGAAACCCTAGTTTTTGGAGGCGCCGCCATTTCAGTTTTCTCAAAGCAATCGGGATATTGTGTTAAGGGTTTACAAATGGGCCGACCAAGTGAACTTGAGTGACAAAGGGGATGACCCCCACTTTTAACTCCTCTTCCTATTTCCTTTAAAGCTTTTTTTATTTTTTTAAAATTTTTCTTTTCTAGTTTTATTGTAAAACTAGGAAGCACAGAATATTGAAGTGTAATCTGAGAAAATCTAGTCTAGGGTATACAGACTAGTCTAGGATTTTGAGCTTAGGGATAAACAGGAGCAGGAGTTGCGAGTTTACATAGGATTGTAAGCGGGATCAGTTTGTATCTCCTAGTAAAAATCTTAGAAAGGCAGCAGTAGGTACAGTTTGCCGAAGCTGGGTATATCCGTGTGTGATTTTATTTTTTACTGCATTTCTTTATTACTGTGTTTTTTAAATTTATTGTTAAAAACCCTATTCACCCCCCCTCTAGGGTTATTATCGATCCTACAAAAACAAGAATTGATCCCTTGGCCCAAGCTTGGCCCAATATAATGAGGTGACCTAAATCATGGTCCAACTACACAGTCTAGTCGATCGGCTCCCTATAAGCCTAACTCGTCAAGTGTCGGTGTCAGGCAGCATAATCATGTAATGTAGTTGACTGTGCAGGGTCCACCCTAGGGTGTATCAGGCCCTATGGTGTAACCCTCTGACACCATTCCATGATGCACAGTCCAAATCTACCGTAGCCCGTGTTCAACTCCGGACTTGATGTGCACGACCATAGTCCGCCTGAACAACCGGAGCATCATTCAGCCGTATCTTTTGGTCTCTTACAATCACCCCAGTAATCGTGCCCCACCCTAGCCTAGTCCTAGGCTCTTATGATATTACCAAGAAGGTTACTGCTGAAAAGGACCACGCAACTAGGGTTTCTTAACGGGTTAAATGTGGTTAACCCGATCCACACGTGGATTAAATCGGTTAAGGGTACCCAAGGCTCCCGACTTAACCTCGATTAATCCATCAAGCCCAAATTGGTTAAGTATTAAGTGGACCATGACTTAACCCTAATCGGGAGGCATTAATTAACTTAATGCGCTTTAACCTCTCACATTAGACTTTGTTGTGGTTACTAGTTAAGCCGGGCGGGTCCGGGTAGCTTTACACCACAACTAGGTCTAACCTCGGGTTCGAGCACAACATGACCAACTTCTCACATTGGGTCCTATTGTTTGTAGCCACTAGTTAAGTCGGGCGGGTCCGGGTAGATTTATGCTACAAACTCAACCCAACCTCGAGTTGGCCACACTCATATTTTCTAAGTGTCATGTCCATTATGTTTCCAAAACATAATTACAAGTTAACATATCACGTTATGTTATAAAACCCATGTTTATGTCATCATGTTACCCAACCCCAACGTAATCCCATCGTTTACATAATCGCAACAACGCATAAAGGATAAAATAGGGAACTTGGCATAATCATGACAAAAAGGTGTTGAAGTCACAAGTTTAACATGGTGGCATATGAGGTGTACATATGTTCATATACTTGCATATTGCATCATTAGGCTTCAAAAGCATGCATAAAACCAAACTTAGCATATGAGTGATACATGGTGATAAATGACATGTAGAAGTTGCTAGAAGTTCGCATTTTGCCTCACATGCAAGTTATCATAAGGGATATGATAACTTTCATGTTGCCAAAATGCAACCTTCAACATAAAGCTTGGAGCTTTATGCTCACAATATCAAGTTTAACTTGCATAACATGATAACATGATCAACCCAAACTTGCATAACATAGCAACATGTGTCATACATAATGATTAAACCCACTTGCATAATGATCATCCAAACTTGCATATAATGATCAACCAAACTTGCATATAATGACCAACCAAACTTGCATATAATGACCAACCAAACTTGCATATAATGACCAACCAAACTTGCATATAATGATCAACCAAACTTGCATATAATGATCAAACAAACTTGCATCATTCATTTAACTTTAGAGTTCAATATAAAGAAAGTAGAAAAGGGCTTACAATGCTATGAAGACACAAATAAATATTTATTATAAAGATTGAGACGAAGCCCTTATGCAAGCACCAAAAACCCAAATATGCAATCTCCAAATGAAAACCCTTGAGCCAAATCAATAAAAATCCTTGCTTTGAAATTGAAATGTTGCAACTTGACTTGAATGCAAACTAAGAACATTCATACAAGCTTGAAAATACTTGTATGCATTCAAAACCTCTCATAGAAATAAACTTAGAAATTTTAGCATGAGAGTGGAGGCCATGAGAGGAACAATTTTGACATAGTTTAGTTGTAGGAATGAATAATGATGATTTAGGCTAGGCTTAGGGGTCTTTTTATAGAGGATTAGGAGAGTATTAGCCATAGGATTAACCCTAGATTCAATCCAAGCCATCAAAGCATGTCTTGGGGAAGAAGTCAAGTGTAGGAACCATCTAGGGCCTTTAGATTAAAGCTGAACCATGAGAACCATTCAAATGCAAAATCTGCATTTGAGCGAATCGGCCCACGGGTTGACAGCCAAACACCCTGGATTAACCCCTAGTCGACCCAGCGCTCGGGTCGACCTCAAAAATCGGCCGGTTCGGTTATTCCCCTCTCCCAATTCGCTGTTTTGAACATTTTTGCATATTTATTTAATTAATTTTCAATTATATATATATATATATATCAATATATATATATATATATATATTTCTCTACGCAACCCCTTTCACTTAATTAAGTATACTTTAATTTGTGAATTTTTCGTGAAACTTCGCGAGGCCATATCTTGGTCATACGGACTCCGATTTTCGAAAAATCGGACTCTATTTCGCGTATTTTTCCGAGACGAACGCAATGGCACAGCCCATTTCCCTTGGTTCTGAATTTACAGTTTAATTCTGCCTCCATTTATGTTATAACATGTTATTCAAAAATACGGGTTGTTACACGATCCAAGGGTCACTCGAGCTCTGATCCTGAGACTCGGGCTAGACAATCTCGAATCGATAAGGACGATGCCTTGCCTCGGTTCACAGATGGAAATCCAACTTCCAATAGGTGACTTTGCGGTTTTGATTATAGAACCTATATATGGCGACATATTGGTATGGGGCACTTATGCCGTCAATGATTAATACTTATGATTGAAATTGTTTTGACACTATAAACTTATAGTAATAATAAAAGATGAAATTTAGCGTATCAAGCATTCTCCGGCAATTATAAGGTAAAACCCTATCCTCTGGCTTGTGTTGCATTGTGTGATGGGACCTTGGTGTTATAATAGCTTCATTGTTCTTTATTTAGCATTGCATTGTTGTTTTATGCACTGTTATTCTTGGGAGGAAACCCGTTCCGTGTTATACGGCATGGCCCGTTGATTTACCTAACTTTAAAATAAAGACTAATAACTGTTTTAGTTTTCACACCTGTCACATGACTGACATGGAATTTATTGTTTTAACCTAAACTCAGGGTGCCCCTATTTTCTGCAAGGGAAGATAGTAGTTTAGGTTTTGGAGATTTATATTCATAGGATCCTGATTTACAGCTGAAGCGATATTCGGAAAGCTCTGTATCCATGTATTACTTCCAGTTGTGTTTTGTATTATGTTCCGTTGCATTAATGTATTTAAATCTCTGATAATTTATGAAGTGTAATATTTATTCATACTCTGTACATTCTTGTATTCTGATGAAATTGTTGTAATAAGCAATGAAATGTTCTTCTGTTTGTGTTCCGATGTGTTTTGCCCTCAATTCAATGCGTGCTTTCCTTATCGAGGAAGTTCGGGTCGTAACATACAAAAGGTCGGTCACGTCGACCATCCAGAACCTTTTAGTCAGATCTAGTATCAATTCCGAGGTACCTCGCTTTTCCATCAAAAAAGTTTTCCAACATCCACATAAGTAAACAGTCTGAGCTCCATCCCATGACGTTACTTGTAGCTAGAAACTATCATATGTCCATTTCCATATGTTCCTCATACTGTTTCTGGTTCATACCGGGGTGTGAAGCTCGTGATTAACGCTAAACAAAGCTATGCTAATTAAAGTTGTGCTTTGATCATCAACCACAAGGCTTTGCTTTTCAACAAAATCCTTGATCAATGCATCTCAACATGCCACACTGTCAATCCATACCATACCACTGATTTCCTCCAATATATAACTTCTAAGTGCGTATGTCTCAGAGAAGGGTGTTAAGCAAGAGAATAAAATCTTTGCCACCAAACATATATATATAGTAGAGATCAATAAGTAAAGTATAAAGGAATACAATGTCAGACATACTATCCATTTGCAAGTCCATTCTGGGTCTGAAAGAAACTGGAGGCACCTTATTCCGCGTCCCATATGTCTAATACATGAGAGAGGCCCTCGCATATCCGGTCGATCTCCCAGTATGTCTGGACGATCACCACTTATTACCTTGTCTTGGGAATACATCCTAAACAATACATCAGTAATCATCCAAACGATGTGAAGATCTCCGGTCTTCAACCACCATCTTCATCGTCGATTTTCAATCGTCGTATCAATTATTCAGAATGTGTTAAACCCAGTCTTTCCGAATAACTTGCGTATCTTATAATCAAGTTCTATAATAACAAATCATATGCCTCATTCCAATTTAGAATATTATTTTATTTAAGTATTTTTTTCACAATTTAAACCAAATTAAAGTTTAACAAACTAGTCGGGATTATCGAGCCTTACCAAAGTAATCATTTATTTTATTTTCCCAATCTCAACCTATTCATGTCATGGAGAAAAACTGGTAGTAATCCATATCTAACACCCAATGTGTTATTGGTTAAATTAATTACCATTTCTCGTTTCAAATCTAATTAAATATTTAACTATCGCGTGGAGTAAAACTGGTGGTACTCCATTCTCAATCATTTCTCGAATTCGATAAATTTAATTTTCCCATTCTCGTTTCAATCTAATCAAAGATTCATTAAAACTCCACCTTGGTTTTAATATCAAAAATCATTACTTTATGATAATTCAACTTTAAGAAATTAATCTTGTCTTTAACTGGGTTAAAGAACTGATGTTATTAAAAACACAATTCATAATAAACCCAAATCATCTTCCATAAAAATGGATTCCTCACAGAAATCAAACAGTATATGATCGATATAAATTTTCGTATCAGACTAATACTATAAACAGAATAATGGCTAGGCCTTTTAAGTTCTACATATAGTAACGGTCTTCCTTCACAAAAGCTCATCTCGATTAGTACCAAATCGAATTCCATTCAGTTCCAATTTAATATATTAAATTGGAAAATTTACTTTGGAGAATTTGCATTAAATCTTAATAAAAAGATTTATAAATTCTAGATTATCTCTTCCCTGTTAATTGGGTTAAAGAACAAGTGTTATTTAAAATACCATTCACGATAAACCCCAAAATCCAATTTCAATTCAATTCCAATTAATTATTAATTAACTGGTAAACTTCTCTAAATCTTATTTAAAAGATTTATTCTTTTCTCGTCGAGGTTTAAGAACAGTGTTATTTAAGACAACATTCGCGAGAAAACCCAAAATACAATTTCATATCAAATACAAGGCTCTTAATAGAAATTATATCAGCTTATATTCAATATCAAATTCTGAAACCAATGGATATCCTATTGGGAATAACGATACATGTATCTTTCAAATTCCTCAAAATATCTGTATAATCACGGAATCCAATATTGTAATATTCCGAAGGTTATTTCCATTCAAAACCATTCCAATTCAAACCTTAGAAAATTTCTGGTTATTTTAAAACCCATTTACAAATCCAATTTATTTATTTAAAAATATTGGATTATTATTATAGTTATTAACTAGTTCATTTCGATAAATATCTTTTATCTTTCCAAATATGAAACATTTCATCCAAATTCTTTCCAAATCATTTATTATGATTTCTCACAGTTTTTTCATATTTTTAATAATTTAAGTAAGACCCATACAGTTGGTTTCCAATATCGACTACCAAACTGCATTCATAGCAACCATTTTCAAAATTGATCTGGACATAATTTCAAATTCAACTGTTGGATTTCAAATCTCTTATATTCGTTGGAAATCTCTTTTTGATACGAACTTAAGGGTTCTAGTTTTAGGAGAATCCGCCGGTCGGATCTCTTGTTTCGTTCATTTGAAGTTAATGGTCAAAATTCTCGAACAGTCGCTGCTCGGTGCGTTCTATTCAGACCATTATATATATAATATTGTCGATTTCTATTTAAAACGTATTTTACAAATTCGTTTTAAAACAATTTCAACTTCATTTTCAATTTTAAATCAAAATTGAATATTCCATATCATTACAATATTAAAATTATTATATTTTCAAAATATCTTATTTTGAAATCACTTCTTTTCGATAATCATTATAAAATGAGTAAAATCAATCGATAAACTCGTTCGGGTTAGAATAGCGTTTCTACACTTAACTCAGCTTCATATATTTATATATTCTCGTGTCCATCCAAAATCGGATTTCAAAATCATATTTTGATTTTTCACTGAATATTATATTAAAATATTCATTCATATTCTAAATCGGAATGCGACTAAATCAATTACCATATAATTTCAGTTATATGGATTTCATACATCGCATGTACTAAACTGTAATGATGAAAAATCCAACAACATCCAAAGTGCTTTCTACAACTGTATAAGCATTAAAATAAATAAATAACGCTCCTAACAGCCTGCCAACCCATCGATTGACATACAACTACATATTGGGATTAGTGTATGTCAAATATCATCCCGATACTTGTGTAGGGTTTTCAAACAACAAATACTGATTGTTAATGATGTGTAAAATTTATCATTCGAATAAATATCAGTTAAATAGGTGTACATAAACAGGCTATCCGACTTGTAAATGAATATTTATTTCAATTTCCTTTTATGAAAATTTTATATACCTTTTATATAAATAATTTATACATTTCAGTTTCAGAAAAAATTCGGCATTATAACGGCGTGATATTGGAACCGGAAAAATGTCTAGCATTATCCCCCTCCTGATACTGGCTCGCACCATACACCACACTCAATCAACCCAATTATTCCACAATGCAATCAATTTTTCCATAACACAGTCATATCACATAAATCATCCATGGCTTAACAAAAAAAATAGTGTCAGGAGCTACTTAGCCCCATCTGCAACCTATGATATAATAAAAGAATGGAAATAATTTGAGTGAGGGAGTTCTCACATTGGTTTCCACTCTGCCAGTCTTTAATTGACGGTTTTGTACCACTTGGGTTTGTATTTATTCCAAATTCAAACAAGCTCCAAATTGAACCCAGTCAGTTTTGTTGTGAAGGATCGCAACAAATACTGTTTCATGCGATTTGGAGTTCGTAGCAAAAAGTTATTTGCGTTTATATGTTAATGACATTTGGAATTAATTAATAAAGTAATTAATAAATTTAAATCACCTATTCCATGTTTAATTACTCAGAAACCAATTGAACCCACTTATCATCACCTAGGGTTTGGATTTGTCACCTCATCGTTTCCCTATAGTCCGATCAGATACCTCCAGTCGATGGCCACCTGCGACGCCTCCCCCTGGCCTGAATCTTGTCCAACGCGCGGTCTCCTGTGCATTGATAAATGGCTGCGAACGTGTGATGTTTGAGCAGCGATTTTAAACGGTTCCCTCAAAGAAAACCAATCATCCCTATATTATGACGAAGATATCACTTAACTCATTGATTTTCATTTTGAAGTCTTGATTTAATTCAGCTTGATAAGTGGATGTTTAAGGAATTTAATTTCGTGCATTTCTGCTGTTGGTTTCTAAAAAGAGCAGCGGCCCGACCTTTTTAGGAATTATGGTTTTTTACAATGCTTATTTATAATAATTTATATTATTATTTAATTTCCACAATAACTTATATATCATTACGAACTCCAAATCAAACCCAATGACTCTCATCACTAGCTAAATACCCTCATTCCGGACACAATGAAATATGTTTCATTAGCCAATTCAATTGTTTCGAATAGTTTTTATCAAAATTAAAATATAAATCAATATATTGAGTATTAAACGTTCATTTTAATTTACCAGGGCCACATACTAACTACAAAAATCATAGAAAAATAAATCTAGCTATGTTTTGACGATACAGTCCAAACAAAACTAATTTCGTCAAATTTGACCATTTAAAAAATGGTCTTTTTCTTGTCGATTAAATTTAAACTGAAATTAAGAAACAAGTTTAAATTCACTATGCTTACATATTAATTCCAAAAATTATGAAATTTTAAACCTAGCAATAATTTGACATTTCGGATCCAACAAAAGTGGTTTCATAAAAAACGGAGGTCGTTTGCAAAATGGCTATTTTTAAGGGCTATATAATATTAAAAATATATATGAATTCCATAGCGACTATTCTGAATTTTAAACTGGACATAACGTTCAATTTATATTATGAAATATGAAATTTTCACATTCACTAGAAAGATATAATAAAACAGACTCTAACGTTTTCAGTTTTTATTGAAATCTGATTTATTTTGAATCCTATACATTCATTTAAAATTTAAAATCGAATTTTCATACTACCGCGCCATTTCGAATTCGCTTTATAATAAATATACATTTATTTGTTCTAACTTTGATATAAATATATTTTTATCATTAATATTTAAAATAAACCATTTTAAATATTCAAAATACATTAAAATTGCTAAAATAAAAATTTTAAATTGGTTCAGAAATTCTGGGTTGTAAAAATACTACATGTTATTACCTTGTTATGTGCCTTTAAATGTAGTATTATACCTACTCTTGTTTTTTGCGTTTCTAGTCCATGTAAATTGTTGCACCTGCATATTTTATATAGTATGCATTTATATATGTATACAATATGAATAAACATTTATTCGATGGAACAACTAGAGCCCTTGTATATGTCCATGTGTTGCTGCCTTGACTTATATGTATTGTTGTCCATTCTTCTCACTTAGATGCATATACATGCATGACCTATTGCTCCATATTGTGATAAGTGGCATAAAACAAATATATTCATTCTGTTTGTTTGGTTTACACTCTTGGATGAAATTTTTGGTGCACTATTGGATAAACACATAGAGATATTACGTGCACGTAGTTTGTAAATACCCACTATTAGATTCCTAAATTGCGATTGATCCTTAAATTCATGACTACTTTAAATATTGGTTTGCATGGGATCTTTGAACATGTATTTGGTGCTATGTTTCCAAGCATTGTTGAATCTCTTGGCCTTGTGTTTTGTGCCTTTTATGTCACTTCTTATTGCCTGTACTTATTTTTTAAACATATATTATGCATTGCATACACATGCTTGTGCCCATTTAAACTGAATTGCCACTAAGTCATTATATATAATATTTTTGATCTATTTTTTATGACTTGTTGACTAAATGATATGTCTTATTTTATGGTACCTTGCTGAAGGGTAATACACATAAAAAACGTATCCGACAGAGTAAATATAGACTCATGCAAAGTAATACACATGTTAGATTATTTCTATAATATGCTAGGTTTATGATTTTGTCTAGTGCTTAACATTAGACATGTAGTAAGCTAAAATCATGTATTTAGTGAATTATGTTAAGATTAACATTTATTTTAGTATTTTATTGAAGTTAATTTACTTGAACAAAGATTAATCTTGACTCGAGTGTTTTGCATGGAACGCTTGGGTATGACCTCAAGTGTTAAAGATTTATGCTTGCAAAGAAGAGAGGCACGTGAAAACGCATGGGTGTGCAAGCTCGACAAAATTTGTAAAATTATATTTAAAATTTATATGTATATATATATATATATGTGTGTATATCCGCTATACGAAGATTGTAAACTCTGATATT
This sequence comes from Allium sativum, assembly GCA_030737875.1. NCBI lineage: Eukaryota > Viridiplantae > Streptophyta > Magnoliopsida > Asparagales > Amaryllidaceae > Allium > Allium sativum. Next base: position 333,530,862 of record CM060926.1, read on the forward strand.
TATATGAAAATTTACTCTGCAACAAATATTCTGTTTTGTGGTTCGGGTATAATTCAGTTTAAACCCTGTAAGCCAAACAATCTTTCGTTTCGAGTTGGTTTAGTTACCGAGTTGGAGCGGCAAAAAATAGGTCGTTACAATGTGGTATTAGAGATTTTTTTATACAAAGCTTCGCTTATCGGGTTTAAAAGCTCATTAGAGATAGAAGAAAGATTACCTAGAATGAGTGGAATTGACATAAGAATCACTGTAGAGAAAGCGTATTTTGAAAATACAAATTATTTTGAAATTAAATAAATCATTTTGCAGCGTAATTATTTTGAAATATAGCTTATCATATGAGTTTTGAGTATATTATTAGACGTCGATATTGGATAATCGGGTGAAAGAAGATTTTTCATATATGCCTAATCAACGTATATACAAAGTCTTATACATGCTAGATAAATATAGAATCACATTCTAGTCACTTGAGGGTATTTCCGATGATGGTTGCAACAGCATCTGACATTTATTTTCGAGTTTCAAAAATGGAATGACTTTATGACTCTGACTGAGATCTCGAGAAATACTTAAGAACCATTTAGATAAGCATTTGAAATGTTTGGATAAAAATTAATATAAACTGGAATAAAGAAGCGAAATTCAAATAAGTGACATCTTCATTGTTGTAAAGTATAAATCGAATTTGCAAATGAAATAAGACGTAATAAGGAATAATTTGAATGAAATGAATGTTTGAAAATATAATACTATCCCTCTACTTGTTGACGTGTATGTTTTTCCCTTGACTTGCCATCATCTTTTGCTTATCAATATTCATTCAGTCTAATCGTGCTTGAATTTTTGAAACTATCCAGTCTTATTGCTGAACCCTTCCTTTCGCCTTGCTTTGACAAATCTATGGACAGTTGGATTAAGAATATAGTTTTGGATTTTTTGAAAAGAAATATTTATTTGAGAATATGGTTCCCAAAATTTTGTAATCGATTTTTGATTAATAATTCAAACAAATTTGTTTGAAATAAATATACACAAAACCAAAGTAGCATAGCGAAAGAATGATAGTATTTTTGGATAAAACTGTCTCAAGAGATTTTCTGACTAATTGAATAATGTAACCTTTTCAAATGAGATTTAGATATTTTGAAATCGGAATGAATAAAAAAATCCGATAGTATTTGCGTAAAGGGTTTTGGAAATAAAAATTTGAAAAGGAAAATTATATGACGTTATGAATCTCTTAGAAAATACTGACTTGTCTAAATGTTGGAAATCTTATTGCAAGGATATTTCGAAATGATTTGAAATTTATGGAAGATTGATATGGTTTATAAATTGAAATCATTAGTAAAGCCCATGATTTTGTTATTTACAAAGTTAATTTTGTACAATACTTGATTTAAGTTAAATTGTATTGTAAAGTGATTGAATTTCGATTTGCATTTATTGAATGAAATTGATTTTTCAATTATTTGGAATATGATAAACGGTTTATATAAAAAGAGATTTTGACGACATGAATCCCGAGATTTTAAAGGATTTGAAAAACAATAATACGATTTGAAAGTATTTGTAATTTATTGTTGTGAAATGATCTATAACTTCAGGATATGAAATGAAATGATTTGTTACTAAGATTTGAGTAACGCATGACTAAAGAAAGGTATGACATGGGTTGTTAGCTCTTTATGACATTCTGCTCTAGGGGTCCAAAGGGACATCATTTATTGATACCGATGTATATGTAGGCCATGCCTAGTGGCCTTGTCGTTGGGAGAAACCTCTCGAGCGGGGATATAAATGTTGTTATGTCATTTTATCATGAAATATTTGAAAATTTCGAAAGCGATTTTGGTTTTGAAATCCCGAAATAAAGTGAGATACGATGACGAAGAAATATATAGTATTTCAATGATTTGAAATGAAACCGAGATTCCAAGTTTAGAGAAATCATTTTTAGGTTTTCAAATGTTTTGCAATTTATGATTTCGAAATATAGCAAATTTCCTTATTTAGTTTTAATACAATGATTTAATTTTTATATAAATAAGCTTTTGATATAAACGGTCTTACAAATTTATTGATATGGAAGTTTTGTGTTTAAATTTCTACGAACTTTTTGATAAATCTTCAAGCATAAAAAAATTATAAGTATGCTATTTTAATAAAAAAAATAAGTAAGATTTATTGTACTTAAGTATAATTTTTACAACCTCTTCTTTTCGAGGACGAAAAGCTTTAAGTGGGGGAGATTATAATGACCCAAAAAATTTGATGTCTACAAATAGAAATTAAATTACGATTTGATGTTAACAAAGATGTTTATATTGGGGTCTCAATTTAAAATTTGGAATTTTATTTATTTTGAACGTAGTTTGGATATATCTTTTAAATGAACATCCTTTCATAAATTTAATTTAATTGGAAATTGGTATGACTTGAAACTTATTTACGAATTAAAAGGGTTAATTTAACTTAAAGTTAGTTTTGAAATAAAATTGTTAAGTATAAATTCAGTTTTTGTAATTTCAATATTTGAAATACGTTTGATGTAATAAACAAAGAAATGAATTATGGAAAAACACGCGTGTTTTGCATTTAGGTTAATTTAATTTATCATTTAGTAGTTGCTAAAAATATAATGTTTTTTCTTTAAAAAAAAGCAACGTTGTTTTTCCTATGTCTTAGCCTAACATTTTTATCCCGTTCACAAGCAACTTTGGTTCAAAACAATATCTGATGAAATTTTAACTCAAAGATTTAGCTGTTGAAATTTATTTACACTTGTCCACACTATGCTGTGAAATCAACACCTAACCTTACACTTCTGAAATAGTTGGCCATGTTATTGTGCTCCTCTGCCGTTGGTTCCCATCATTGAATTGTAAAATAACAGGCGTACCCTTCTCGTTTACAAAATAAACAATTCTTTCCTTCCCTCTTCCTTTAACAGTCAAAATGTTTTCTTCCTTAATTTCAAAATTAACGTCCTCCTCCATATAATCGAAGCCAAGCCTCGGCCCCTCATCACTATCGCCACCTCGACTTCGTCCCCAACGATCCACCACTGATCGGGATCCACTACATCGTCGACCGTCTGCATCACCTCCTTCATCTATTCCCATCAGTCCCCCTCTACACCTACCACCAGCCAGCCAATTCGCCTACGACAATCCTTGGTTATTACCGGTCCTATTCCATAACTCGACCAGCTCTTCCCTCGCGTTCCCTTTTTGGCTAGTAGAGAAAAACCGCGCCCTGTTAATAATAAAAAAAGAACCCAAAGGTCCTCAATACCCAGCGACCTTCACCCATTCCAGGGCTGTCTCGATAGACCAGAGTTGTTCCTATATCCAAACATCGTCTGGCGATGGTCCACATCACCTAGCCACACCATTTGCTCTAGACTAAGCTTGTTTTCATTATTTCTAAAAGTGGTCTATGCCTACCAAAACAATCCTTGCTGCTGCGTCGTCGTTACCTCCCACATGTTTCCTCTTCGTTGATTCAAAGCGAGTACTTTCTCACGACTCATCTTAATTCAAGCATCTTGACTTCAGTAATTTAGCTAAATTAAAAAAAAGTTAATCTTATGTTATTTCGTGAATTATTGCTTGGGGTTGAGCTACTTCACTACTTGTTATTACCTTGTTTTGTGCCTTTAAATGTAGTGATATGCCTGCTCTGGTTTGTTTCATTGCCAGTTCATATGAATTATTGCACCTGAATATTTTAACTAGTATGCATGTATATATGTATACAGTATGTATATACATGTATTCGACAGAACCACTAGTGCCCTTGTATATGTCCATGTGCTGCTGCCTTGACTTATATGTGTTACTGTCCGTGCTTCTCACTTGGATATATATACATACTTGACCTATTTCTCCATATTGTGATAAGTTGCATAAAACAAATATGTTCGTTCTATTCATTTGGTTTACACTCTTGCATGAAATTTTCGATGCACTATTAGATAAACACATAGAGATATTGCATGCATTTAGTTTGTGAATGTCCACTGTTAGATTTCTAACTTGCTGTTGATCCTAAAATTCATGACTACATTAAATATTGGTTTGCATGGGTCTTTGAACATGGTGCTATATTGCCCAGCCTTGCCGAACCTTCTAGCATCGCGTTTTATGCCTTTTGCTATTCCTTCACAGTTGTAACACCCTGCATTTTAAATGCAAATAAAAATATGCATATATGTATATATATTATATGCATAGATATATTTAATGTAAAAACTAAATAATAATGTAGTTGCATGTAATAAGTCCATGCATTGAGATGAAGAAGAAGATTAATAAAAGAAACTAAATGCAAAAATGAGAAGAAATGCATGCAATGTAATTGAAATTGCATGCGAACATTTAAAAGAAAAAGGAAAATTTGAAGAGCTTCCAGAATTTGGTTACGGGATTAGCGTCATGGCGTTCGTGGAAATTTTCTGGTCAATTTGGACCTATGGGTTGCGGAAAACTGATTTAAAATGAAAGAGATATCTTTAAATTAAATATTGTAACAAAATATGAAAAAGAGGATTGAGAAAAGAATAATGTCTAGCACTGTTCTTAGCCTTGTTAACAGTAGCCTAAGTAGCTCAGTTGGTTAGAGCATGTGACTTGCATAATAAAGATATAGAGTTCAATCCTCGCCAGCATCATATTTTTGTTTTAAGTGAATGGCTAAAAAGTGGCTTATTGTGATAGCAGTTTAAAACGAGTCTAGTGCATATATATATATGTATGTATGTATGTATGCATAACAAGATAAAACGGAACAAAATAAATAATTGTTCGTGTACAAAAGCTTATCATATGCATAAGAGTTGAATATAAATGAAGATAATTCAAATGGAGGGTTGCGCGCGAACAAAAGGGATGTTTGAAATTTGATTTATGTGCAAGAATTATATGTATTATAAATAAATCAAATTTCAAATCAAAAGAAAAAAATATATAAATGCGGCGGGGGTGTTGACACCACCATAGGGGTGTCGACACATGTGTCGACACCCAAGGAGGGGTGTCTACCCCTGCGCATCATTCGGCGTATGTTGCACATTTTGATTGGTGAACATTTGTTTTTGTTGCGACGTGGCCATTTCTTATTGGTCATATGACGTAGTTAGCTCTGATGGAGTTTTATTTAAATGTAAAGGACCAAATTAATTTAGCATGCCTATAAATAAGATGGTTAGGTTTACTCCATCCTCATCAAACTGACTTTGTCGATTTTTCTTAATTCTATTGAGCCTTCAAAAACTTGTGTCCGCCTGAAGCTTTTTTACAATACCCATTTTGTCCTCCTTTGAATGATGCATTAATTACAATGTCTATTGAATAATCATTACAAGCCTTATATATCAGTTCCTTGTATTTTCTTTCTTTATGTGCATTTATGACTAGTTTTAACGTTAATGTTAATTAAATGCACTTTATACAATCAACTGATATACAAGACTTATACAATTTGATTTATTAATGCTCATTGAAAAACCTGCAACAATAATTATATAATCCAGTGTTTGCCGTCTTTTTTACTATATATATTAGTTATTTCATATTAATTATGAATCATTAAAAATAATAATTATTGATTATTATTTCTTATTCATCAATTGTTAATTAGTAACTACTACTTAATTATAATTGAATATTGATTATTCAATCTTAATTATTAAGGACTATTAAGCATTATTTATTTATTACTTCTTATTTAAGTTATTAATTTATTTTAAAACAAAATATATTTTTTGGAAATAAGAAAATATTAATAAATAAAATAAACTATAAAGTAATAAAATTTGATATGAATTATATATATTTGTTCAAAGGTTAATGAATTATTTTATCATGAAACTTGAAATTTCAATTAAGGCAACATTAAAAATAATCACTGTAATATAAATATATTGATATTTTTCGTCTAAAATTTAAGCAATTCTATTAAAATTGTGAAATTTTTGAAAAATTAAAAAAATTATTGCAAGAAGTAAAGCTTGTTTTGTTAAATTTCATTATATGAAAAGTAAAGCCTGTATAGGAACATTCATTTCATATGTAAAGTTATTTCACATTAATTGCAGCCTTATAGCCTTGCCTTTAATGCGAAAATCATGATGCTTATTTTCTCTTATAATTTTTGAATTCCATGCGCAAATTAGTCATAAATATCAATTATGAATGAACAAATGGTAGGGTACTTGGGTGAAATTTTCAATATGTCCATATATAAAAAACAACAACATGGAAATGTATTTTTTTCATTATATGGAAAGTAAATCAAGATGTATTACAAAGTCGGTTTTCCCACCGTTATGCGGTTATACTAGAAATTTCTGAGACGACGCCAAAACTCTACCATGGCTCTCTCTCTCTTCTCAAATCTATTCTGAAATTAAAATGTTAGCCTAGGAATATTATGAATCCATATCTGGAGGAGAGAGTCAATGATAATAAAAGATTATTGACAGCAAGGTAAACGTCTAAGACTAATCTATTTAAATTACTTCTCTTTCCCTTCTCTTTTCATGAAAATAATAAATCCATGGTTGATAGGTTGTAAATCCGATTAAAAAGGAAACCATGGATGATAGATTGGATCACATCCAAAATTTGAGGAAAGCATGAAGGTGAGTGGGTTTAAAATATACTTTTTGAATAATAGTACATCGATCGTTTGGCATTCCCCATAATGAACATATTGGAAGGTTTGGTTTGATGAAGTACAATATTGTGCTAAAATGTATAATATGTTCAATTAGTTAATATGTTAAGATGCCTAAACATATGCTAATAATGATTAAAGTAGTGTAAATGACATGTGGGAATGATTAGCATGATATAACTTCAAATTGATAATATGAATATTGAATCAGTTGAAATGTTGGAATGTTTACACATTATAATTCATATATTGGATTTATTGGAGTGCTAAAAAGTTTGCATGTAAATTTGTCCCAATTACATACAGGAAATAATTGGAGTAAGTATACGATTATTTGGATTCATGTTAACATAGAATTGAATAAATAAATATGGGTTTGGGGCATCGACCAAATTATGTTAAAAAATGGTAAATTGAATCATAAGTATAGAATAATGTTTTGGGCGCAAATGGAATCATATGTAATATATGAATTGGCATAATTTGAATAATATGAATTTAGACGTATAATCCGTTAATGGGCATCGACACCTATAAAGGCATAGGTTTAAATAACTGATTAATAATGAATGCCTAGGATTACAATTAAAAATTGTAATTGCACTTATGACACGAGGTTAGGTTGCATTAATGGTGGAAGTCTGCCCGAACCCGACTGGCATATCCAGCAGCCATTAATGTTGAACCTAATGTGAGAGGTCTAAGTGCACAAATACGAGACAGGCTATGACAGGAGGTTAGGCCCAAATTGTGGAAGAAGTCTGCCCAGACCCAACCGACATATCCAACATCCACAAGTTGTAGGCCTAATGTGGGAGTTCTAGCCCATAATGAACCATAAATGGACAATGTAATGAATTGTACTACTTAAACTAATCTAATCCATAGGGATTGAATGAATATGAACTAAAGTTACAATTGAATAAAATTGCTTGGACAGTGGGTGGGCTAAGAAAATCTGAGGGGGTGAGTAATATTTACATATAGGCCAACAAACTTTGCCCGATAAGTTTATGTAATTAACGATACCTAGTGGTATACATAACCGGTAGAAATAATAAAATTATGTAATTAAAGACACCTTTGGGGTAAGCATAACTTGTAGAAATGATAATCACCTATTATAAATAAGTAACAATAATGAAAATTTTGTATCATAGGTAAATTTTTCTTAGGCACAAGTGAGGATTATAACTTAGATTATAATATGTTAGTAAGAGAATGGGATAACTGGTGAATTGAGTTAAGTGACACTTAATTGTAAATTTAGTAATCAGTAAAGGAGAAAACCTGAAACCAGATAAGAAAAGGTGGAAAATATATTGTACTTCATTATAAATTAAGTAATCTGTAAGTTTGGAAGTCTGAAACCCATTGATAAGAATGTTTAGGTTTGTCCCAGGGACAAAAGGAAATTATAACATAGGTTATGATAAACAGGTAGAGAAACTTGTTAATGGGCCTTAGTTAGTGGAACTAAGTTAATAAGTAAACAATGATAAGTTGTATTGATGATGTAAAATGGAATTATGATTAAATGAGAAGAGACGAGGAAAACTTGTGAAATAAAATAAGTTATATTTAATCATAAATGGTAAGTGACATGTTAATTAGAAAACATGTGAATTGGGATATACTTAATTACATATTAAGTACAACATGTTATTTTAATGATGAAACCAAATAAGAATATAAAGGGATTGTGGATCACAGACCTTGGACCACAATCTAGAGAATAACATATTGTGGGCTTATTAATGAACTTAAATGGGCTAAGCTATATGACTGAAATTAATAAGCAAGAGAAATGTAACACCCCGTAATTTTAAAACATGACATAAGATATAATTAAACAACAATTAATTTTTAAAAGAAGAATTAGTGAAACGGGTTATGCCATTGCGTTTATCTTGGAATTTTGCTTGAGACAGAGTCCAAGTTTGCGTAAAACAGATACCGTATGAAGAAGTTATGGACGATAAAAGTTGAGAAGAAAAAGCAGAAAACAGGCTGGGATAACTGGCGCACTTGTGATGTGCGCCGGAACAAAAATGAACCGGCGCACCTGGGAATTGCGCCCATACCGAGGCAAACTCTGCTGGAGAGTTCTTTGATGATGTGTCCTTTGGGGATTGGCTGGATGACATGTTTTCTAATCAAATGGTTCAGATGATCTCTAATCTAATCTAAAGGCCCTAATTCACCTAATACATCTATAAAAACACAACTTGACCTGACCCTAACTTCATTACACTAATTCATGGCGCCCCCATGCTGCCCTAATCTAAATTAAAACTAGCCTCTCTTCTCTACTTCAAAGCAAATCAAATTAGAGTATTCAGATTGGTGGATAAGAATCAAATTCTACAACAACGTTTTAAATAATCAAATTCAGAAATCAGATTCAGATCTATTCTTTCTTCCTAAATCCTATCGTCGTGAGCCTGTGTTACTTTCACATATAATTAATTAAAAAAGTGATTGTGATATGAATGTAAATTGGATTTTAAGAATACGCCTGTAAGATGAATCATATCAAGTTTGTAAATTCTTATCTTTCAGATTCATACCCAAATTACTATTGTCATATGCATAATTGAATCTATATTATTGTTCTATGTCAGTTCATGTTTCATATGCCTCTTTTCTACCAGTTTTGATGACATGATTCTCTTTTCCATCTTCTTTTCCTTTTTTTATTAGATTAGGCTACTTCGAGACTTACATATTGTGTTGAGATTTGCATACGAATAACGTTTAGATGATTGGGAAATGTTTGGGGAAATTTATAATAAAATGAGATTATTGGCATAAATCAATTTGAGCATAATTGTGTATAAATTATATACATGAGATTTGGCATAAGTTGGATATGGGTATAATTGGATTTAATTTGTATACATAAGGTTTGGCATAAATTGTTAATAACAATGAATGCAAATTGATTTGAGCGTAATTTGTCATGACATGTATACATAGGATTATAGGCCTAATTTGGATTAAAACTATGAACATAATTTAGATTGGAAGTTATGGGTAATTTAGGATATAATTTATTCCAAGATTTAAAGTTGGGACTTGAATCAAGAAAGCAATAATGAACACCTGAGACATGAGGTTAGAATCGAATTGCAGCATAAGACTGCTCGGAACCGCCGGGAACATCCAACAACCCCAATTTTGTAATCTAATGTGATAGGTCAAAGGAAGAAATTAAATACATAATAACGCAAAGTCATGAGGTTAGATTCGGATTGTGGTATAAGACTGCCCGGAACCGTCCGGCATATGCAGCAACTGCAAAACGATAATCTATTGTGGGAGGTCTTTCAAGATTACGATTGTAATGAATTAATGAACACTTAACCAAAATAAGACATGTAGTAAGACATACGGGTTAAGTGGGTGACATGGTTGACATGTGAAATATAACTAGAAGCACTTAACCAAGGTGAAACATGTGATTGGACATGGTAATATAAGAGGGGTTAAGTGGGAACTCCTAGTGGGGACCAAGCTTAGGAGGGAAGCTTGTGTCAAGTGGGTGGACCCTTTTCAACCAGTAACCCATTTTGTATCTATGTGAGCTCGAACTAGGTTGAGGATGGGACACGCTTACTGGTTTGATTGTAAGAGGTCAATAAAGAGTTAGCAGTGGCAACGCAAGTCCAACGGAGCCATGTGCGTGCGTGGGTCCGGGCTGGTAGGTAAGTTGTTGTTGCATCATGTAGATATAAGCTGTTCCTTTTAGTAGTCTCGGGTTGCCACTTTAGGGAGTGATACACCCTACTGTGGCACCAACACGGGTATCTATGAGTTAGGAAGCCGATCGAATGGGGAGGGTAGTGGCTACAACTAATGAAGATTGGAGCAAGTGGCACCTATGACAGCAGCTAGGAGTACACGAAGCTGCCATCATCATCATCATCATCATTATCATTATTATTAGTAAGAGAGATCATCTTTTAGTGTGAAACTTTTATTGGTGCAGTGTAGGAATTATCTTATAGTGATTAGAAGCGCAATCAATGTTATATCTTGTTTACCTTGTCAAATTTGCTTATGTTACAGTCGTCTCTTATATCCAGTTTATGTTCTTATCCTGTTACTTTACTGATTATATTGTTAAAGTCATTGGACTCGCCAGACATATGTATGACCCCTTTTTGTTTCGCCTCTTTTCTTTCTTTTTCCCCCTAGGTCCTCAGAGTGGGATTAGTGAAGCTTGACTTGGATCTCTTTCTTCTTGAAGTGGTTGGAAGTGTTGAAAGAAATGTTTAGCTTTATCTCTTTCTCATTATGGCTATTTGGAATGGGATTATGATTTTACTTTTATGTACACCGATAATAATTTTGTACAAGATGGATATTTGTGTACTTGACTCTAGTATGTGGTTTTGATGTTGTAATCAAACATGTTTTTCTTTTCCGCTGCAATGAATAAATTTCTATTTTTCTTAAACACCATTTTATATATATCTATCTTGTGATATTCTGTTATATACTCTTATAATACTCCATGAAAGTTAATGCATTCCCTTAGTGAGTGATATTAATGGACGTGGGGTGTTACACGTGGTATCAGAGCTGAAGGTTACCAGAACAGATAAAAGATTGTAAAAAAACGTTTTCAAAAGCATTTTTAGAAAGAAGTATTTTCAAAAACATGTTTTAAAGAAGGCGTTTTCAAGAGAAAGGTTTATTAAACAAATTTGTTTGAAATAAATATACACAAAACCAAAGTAGCATAGCGAAAGAATGATAGTATTTTTGGATAAAACTGTCTCAAGAGATTTTCTGACTAATTGAATAATGTAACCTTTTCAAATGAGATTTAGATATTTTGAAATCGGAATGAATAAAAAAATCCGATAGTATTTGCGTAAAGGGTTTTGGAAATAAAAATTTGAAAAGGAAAATTATTTGACGTTATGAATCTCTTAGAAAATACTGACTTGTCTAAATGTTGGAAATCTTATTGCAAGGATATTTCGAAATGATTTGAAATTTATGGAAGATTGATATGGTTTATAAATTGAAATCATTAGTAAAGCCCATGATTTTGTTATTTACAAAGTTAATTTTGTACAATACTTGATTTAAGTTAAATTGTATTGTAAAGTGATTGAATTTCGATTTGCATTTATTGAATGAAATTGATTTTTCAATTATTTGGAATATGATAAACGGTTTATATAAAAAGAGATTTTGACGACATGAATCCCGAGATTTTAAAGGATTTGAAAAACAATAATACGATTTGAAAGTATTTGTAATTTATTGTTGTGAAATGATCTATAACTTCAGGATATGAAATGAAATGATTTGTTACTAAGATTTGAGTAACGCATGACTAAAGAAAGGTATGACATGGGTTGTTAGCTCTTTATGACATTCTGCTCTAGGGGTCCAAAGGGACATCATTTATTGATACCGATGTATATGTAGGCCATGCCTAGTGGCCTTGTCGTTGGGAGAAACCTCTCGAGCGGGGATATAAATGTTGTTATGTCATTTTATCATGAAATATTTGAAAATTTCGAAAGCGATTTTGGTTTTGAAATCCCGAAATAAAGTGAGATACGATGACGAAGAAATATATAGTATTTCAATGATTTGAAATGAAACCGAGATTCCAAGTTTAGAGAAATCATTTTTAGGTTTTCAAATGTTTTGCAATTTATGATTTCGAAATATAGCAAATTTCCTTATTTAGTTTTAATACAATGATTTAATTTTTATATAAATAAGCTTTTGATATAAACGGTCTTACAAATTTATTGATATGGAAGTTTTGTGTTTAAATTTCTACGAACTTTTTGATAAATCTTCAAGCATAAAAAAATTATAAGTATGCTATTTTAATAAAAAAAATAAGTAAGATTTATTGTACTTAAGTATAATTTTTACAACCTCTTCTTTTCGAGGACGAAAAGCTTTAAGTGGGGGAGATTATAATGACCCAAAAAATTTGATGTCTACAAATAGAAATTAAATTACGATTTGATGTTAACATAGATGTTTATATTGGGGTCTCAATTTAAAATTTGGAATTTTATTTATTTTGAACGTAGTTTGGATATATCTTTTAAATGAACATCCTTTCATAAATTTAATTTAATTGGAAATTGGTATGACTTGAAACTTATTTACGAATTAAAAGGGTTAATTTAACTTAAAGTTAGTTTTGAAATAAAATTGTTAAGTATAAATTCAGTTTTTGTAATTTCAATATTTGAAATACGTTTGATGTAATAAACAAAGAAATGAATTATGGAAAAACACGCGTGTTTTGCATTTAGGTTAATTTAATTTATCATTTAGTAGTTGCTAAAAATATAATGTTTTTTCTTTAAAAAAAAGCAACGTTGTTTTTCCTATGTCTTAGCCTAACATTTTTATCCCGTTCACAAGCAACTTTGGTTCAAAACAATATCTGATGAAATTTTAACTCAAAGATTTAGCTGTTGAAATTTATTTACACTTGTCCACACTATGCTGTGAAATCAACACCTAACCTTACACTTCTGAAATAGTTGGCCATGTTATTGTGCTCCTCTGCCGTTGGTTCCCATCATTGAATTGTAAAATAACAGGCGTACCCTTCTCGTTTACAAAATAAACAATTCTTTCCTTCCCTCTTCCTTTAACAGTCAAAATGTTTTCTTCCTTAATTTCAAAATTAACGTCCTCCTCCATATAATCGAAGCCAAGCCTCGGCCCCTCATCACTATCGCCACCTCGACTTCGTCCCCAACGATCCACCACTGATCGGGATCCACTACATCGTCGACCGTCTGCATCACCTCCTTCATCTATTCCCATCAGTCCCCCTCTACACCTACCACCAGCCAGCCAATTCGCCTACGACAATCCTTGGTTATTACCGGTCCTATTCCATAACTCGACCGGCTCTTCCCTCGCGTTCCCTTTTTGGCTAGTAGAGAAAAACCGCGCCCTGTTAATAATAAAAAAAGAACCCAAAGGTCCTCAATACCCAGCGACCTTCACCCATTCCAGGGCTGTCTCGATAGACCAGAGTTGTTCCTATATCCAAACATCGTCTGGCGATGGTCCACATCACCTAGCCACACCATTTGCTCTAGACTAAGCTTGTTTTCATTATTTCTAAAAGTGGTCTATGCCTACCAAAACAATCCTTGCTGCTGCGTCGTCGTTACCTCCCACATGTTTCCTCTTCGTTGATTCAAAGCGAGTACTTTCTCACGACTCATCTTAATTCAAGCATCTTGACTTCAGTAATTTAGCTAAATTAAAAAAAAGTTAATCTTATGTTATTTCGTGAATTATTGCTTGGGGTTGAGCTACTTCACTACTTGTTATTACCTTGTTTTGTGCCTTTAAATGTAGTGATATGCCTGCTCTGGTTTGTTTCATTGCCAGTTCATATGAATTATTGCACCTGAATATTTTAACTAGTATGCATGTATATATGTATACAGTATGTATATACATGTATTCGACAGAACCACTAGTGCCCTTGTATATGTCCATGTGCTGCTGCCTTGACTTATATGTGTTACTGTCCATGCTTCTCACTTGGATATATATACATACTTGACCTATTTCTCCATATTGTGATAAGTTGCATAAAACAAATATGTTCGTTCTATTCATTTGGTTTACACTCTTGCATGAAATTTTCGATGCACTATTAGATAAACACATAGAGATATTGCATGCATTTAGTTTGTGAATGTCCACTGTTAGATTTCTAACTTGCTGTTGATCCTAAAATTCATGACTACATTAAATATTGGTTTGCATGGGTCTTTGAACATGGTGCTATATTGCCCAGCCTTGCCGAACCTTCTAGCATCGCGTTTTATGCCTTTTGCTATTCCTTCACAGTTGTAACACCCTGCATTTTAAATGCAAATAAAAATATGCATATATGTATATATATTATATGCATAGATATATTTAATGTAAAAACTAAATAATAATGTAGTTGCATGTAATAAGTCCATGCATTGAGATGAAGAAGAAGATTAATAAAAGAAACTAAATGCAAAAATGAGAAGAAATGCATGCAATGTAATTGAAATTGCATGCGAACATTTAAAAGAAAAAGGAAAATTTGAAGAGCTTCCAGAATTTGGTTACGGGATTAGCGTCATGGCGTTCGTGGAAATTTTCTGGTCAATTTGGACCTATGGGTTGCGGAAAACTGATTTAAAATGAAAGAGATATCTTTAAATTAAATATTGTAACAAAATATGAAAAAGAGGATTGAGAAAAGAATAATGTCTAGCACTGTTCTTAGCCTTGTTAACAGTAGCCTAAGTAGCTCAGTTGGTTAGAGCATGTGACTTGCATAATAAAGATATAGAGTTCAATCCTCGCCAGCATCATATTTTTGTTTTAAGTGAATGGCTAAAAAGTGGCTTATTGTGATAGCAGTTTAAAACGAGTCTAGTGCATATATATATGTATGTATGTATGTATGCATAACAAGATAAAACGGAACAAAATAAATAATTGTTCGTGTACAAAAGCTTATCATATGCATAAGAGTTGAATATAAATGAAGATAATTCAAATGGAGGGTTGCGCGCGAACAAAAGGGATGTTTGAAATTTGATTTATGTGCAAGAATTATATGTATTATAAATAAATCAAATTTCAAATCAAAAGAAAAAAATATATAAATGCGGCGGGGGTGTTGACACCACCATAGGGGTGTCGACACATGTGTCGACACCCAAGGAGGGGTGTCTACCCCTGCGCATCATTCGGCGTATGTTGCACATTTTGATTGGTGAACATTTGTTTTTGTTGCGACGTGGCCATTTCTTATTGGTCATATGACGTAGTTAGCTCTGATGGAGTTTTATTTAAATGTAAATGACCAAATTAATTTAGCATGCCTATAAATAAGATGGTTAGGTTTACTCCATCCTCATCAAACTGACTTTGTCGATTTTTCTTAATTCTATTGAGCCTTCAAAAACTTGTGTCCGCCTGAAGCTTTTTTACAATACCCATTTTGTCCTCCTTTGAATGATGCATTAATTACAATGTCTATTGAATAATCATTACAAGCCTTATATATCAGTTCCTTGTATTTTCTTTCTTTATGTGCATTTATGACTAGTTTTAACGTTAATGTTAATTAAATGCACTTTATACAATCAACTGATATACAAGACTTATACAATTTGATTTATTAATGCTCATTGAAAAACCTGCAACAATAATTATATAATCCAGTGTTTGCCGTCTTTTTTACTATATATATTAGTTATTTCATATTAATTATGAATCATTAAAAATAATAATTATTGATTATTATTTCTTATTCATCAATTGTTAATTAGTAACTACTACTTAATTATAATTGAATATTGATTATTCAATCTTAATTATTAAGGACTATTAAGCATTATTTATTTATTACTTCTTATTTAAGTTATTAATTTATTTTAAAACAAAATATATTTTTTGGAAATAAGAAAATATTAATAAATAAAATAAACTATAAAGTAATAAAATTTGATATGAATTATATATATTTGTTCAAAGGTTAATGAATTATTTTATCATGAAACTTGAAATTTCAATTAAGGCAACATTAAAAATAATCACTGTAATATAAATATATTGATATTTTTCGTCTAAAATTTAAGCAATTCTATTAAAATTGTGAAATTTTTGAAAAATTAAAAAAATTATTGCAAGAAGTAAAGCTTGTTTTGTTAAATTTCATTATATGAAAAGTAAAGCCTGTATAGGAACATTCATTTCATATGTAAAGTTATTTCACATTAATTGCAGCCTTATAGCCTTGCCTTTAATGCGAAAATCATGATGCTTATTTTCTCTTATAATTTTTGAATTCCATGCGCAAATTAGTCATAAATATCAATTATGAATGAACAAATGGTAGGGTACTTGGGTGAAATTTTCAATATGTCCATATATAAAAAACAACAACATGGAAATGTATTTTTTTCATTATATGGAAAGTAAATCAAGATGTATTACAAAGTCGGTTTTCCTACCGTTATGCGGTTATACTAGAAATTTCTGAGACGACGCCAAAACTCTACCATGGCTCTCTCTCTCTTCTCAAATCTATTCTGAAATTAAAATGTTAGCCTAGGAATATTATGAATCCATATCTGGAGGAGAGAGTCAATGATAATAAAAGATTATTGACAGCAAGGTAAACGTCTAAGACTAATCTATTTAAATTACTTCTCTTTCCCTTCTCTTTTCATGAAAATAATAAATCCATGGTTGATAGGTTGTAAATCCGATTAAAAAGGAAACCATGGATGATAGATTGGATCACATCCAAAATTTGAGGAAAGCATGAAGGTGAGTGGGTTTAAAATATACTTTTTGAATAATAGTACATCGATCGTTTGGCATTCCCCATAATGAACATATTGGAAGGTTTGGTTTGATGAAGTACAATATTGTGCTAAAATGTATAATATGTTCAATTAGTTAATATGTTAAGATGCCTAAACATATGCTAATAATGATTAAAGTAGTGTAAATGACATGTGGGAATGATTAGCATGATATAACTTCAAATTGATAATATGAATATTGAATCAGTTGAAATGTTGGAATGTTTACACATTATAATTCATATATTGGATTTATTGGAGTGCTAAAAAGTTTGCATGTAAATTTGTCCCAATTACATACAGGAAATAATTGGAGTAAGTATACGATTATTTGGATTCATGTTAACATAGAATTGAATAAATAAATATGGGTTTGGGGCATCGACCAAATTATGTTAAAAAATGGTAAATTGAATCATAAGTATAGAATAATGTTTTGGGCGCAAATGGAATCATATGTAATATATGAATTGGCATAATTTGAATAATAGGAATTTAGACGTATAATCCGTTAATGGGCATCGACACCTATAAAGGCATAGGTTTAAATAACTGATTAATAATGAATGCCTAGGATTACAATTAAAAATTGTAATTGCACTTATGACACGAGGTTAGGTTGCATTAATGGTGGAAGTCTGCCCGAACCCGACTGGCATATCCAGCAGCCATTAATGTTGAACCTAATGTGAGAGGTCTAAGTGCACAAATACGAGACAGGCTATGACAGGAGGTTAGGCCCAACTTGTGGAAGAAGTCTGCCCAGACCCAACCGACATATCCAACATCCACAAGTTGTAGGCCTAATGTGGGAGTTCTAGCCCATAATGAACCATAAATGGACAATGTAATGAATTGTACTACTTAAACTAATCTAATCCATAGGGATTGAATGAATATGAACTAAAGTTACAATTGAATAAAATTGCTTGGACAGTGGGTGGGCTAAGAAAATCTGAGGGGGTGAGTAATATTTACATATAGGCCAACAAACTTTGCCCGATAAGTTTATGTAATTAACGATACCTAGTGGTATACATAACCGGTAGAAATAATAAAATTATGTAATTAAAGACACCTTTGGGGTAAGCATAACTTGTAGAAATGATAATCACCTATTATAAATAAGTAACAATAATGAAAATTTTGTATCATATGTAAATTTTTCTTAGGCACAAGTGAGGATTATAACTTAGATTATAATATGTTAGTAAGAGAATGGGATAACTGGTGAATTGAGTTAAGTGACACTTAATTGTAAATTTAGTAATCAGTAAAGGAGAAAACCTGAAACCAGATAAGAAAAGGTGGAAAATATATTGTACTTCATTATAAATTAAGTAATCTGTAAGTTTGGAAGTCTGAAACCCATTGATAAGAATGTTTAGGTTTGTCCCAGGGACAAAAGGAAATTATAACATAGGTTATGATAAACAGGTAGAGAAACTTGTTAATGGGCCTTAGTTAGTGGAACTAAGTTAATAAGTAAACAATGATAAGTTGTATTGATGATGTAAAATGGAATTATGATTAAATGAGAAGAGATGAGGAAAACTTGTGAAATAAAATAAGTTATATTTAATCATAAATGGTAAGTGACATGTTAATTAGAAAACATGTGAATTGGGATATACTTAATTACATATTAAGTACAACATGTTATTTTAATGATGAAACCAAATAAGAATATAAAGGGATTGTGGATCACAGACCTTGGACCACAATCTAGAGAATAACATATTGTGGGCTTATTAATGAACTTAAATGGGCTAAGCTATATGACTGAAATTAATAAGCAAGAGAAATGTAACACCCCGTAATTTTAAAACATGACATAAGATATAATTAAACAACAATTAATTTTTAAAAGAAGAATTAGTGAAACGGGTTATGCCATTGCGTTTATCTTGGAATTTTGCTTGAGACAGAGTCCAAGTTTGCGTAAAACAGATACCGTATGAAGAAGTTATGGACGATAAAAGTTGAGAAGAAAAAGCAGAAAACAGGCTGGGATAACTGGCGCACTTGTGATGTGCGCCGGAACAAAAATGAACTGGCGCACCTGGGAATTGCGCCCATACCGAGGCAAACTCTGCTGGAGAGTTCTTTGATGATGTGTCCTTTGGGGATTGGCTGGATGACATGTTTTCTAATCAAATGGTTCAGATGATCTCTAATCTAATCTAAAGGCCCTAATTCACCTAATACATCTATAAAAACACAACTTGACCTGACCCTAACTTCATTACACTAATTCATGGCGCCCCCATGCTGCCCTAATCTAAATTAAAACTAGCCTCTCTTCTCTACTTCAAAGCAAATCAAATTAGAGTATTCAGATTGGTGGATAAGAATCAAATTCTACAACAACGTTTTAAATAATCAAATTCAGAAATCAGATTCAGATCTATTCTTTCTTCCTAAATCCTATCGTCGTGAGCCTGTGTTACTTTCACATATAATTAATTAAAAAAGTGATTGTGATATGAATGTAAATTGGATTTTAAGAATACGCCTGTAAGATGAATCATATCAAGTTTGTAAATTCTTATCTTTCAGATTCATACCCAAATTACTATTGTCATATGCATAATTGAATCTATATTATTGTTCTATGTCAGTTCATGTTTCATATGCCTCTTTTCTACCAGTTTTGATGACATGATTCTCTTTTCCATCTTCTTTTCCTTTTTTTATTAGATTAGGCTACTTCGAGACTTACATATTGTGTTGAGATTTGCATACGAATAACGTTTAGATGATTGGGAAATGTTTGGGGAAATTTATAATAAAATGAGATTATTGGCATAAATCAATTTGAGCATAATTGTGTATAAATTATATACATGAGATTTGGCATAAGTTGGATATGGGTATAATTGGATTTAATTTGTATACATAAGGTTTGGCATAAATTGTTAATAACAATGAATGCAAATTGATTTGAGCGTAATTTGTCATGACATGTATACATAGGATTATAGGCCTAATTTGGATTAAAACTATGAACATAATTTAGATTGGAAGTTATGGGTAATTTAGGATATAATTTATTCCAAGATTTAAAGTTGGGACTTGAATCAAGAAAGCAATAATGAACACCTGAGACATGAGGTTAGAATCGAATTGCAGTATAAGACTGCTCGGAACCGCCGGGAACATCCAACAACCCCAATTTTGTAATCTAATGTGATAGGTCAAAGGAAGAAATTAAATACATAATAACGCAAAGTCATGAGGTTAGATTCGGATTGTGGTATAAGACTGCCCGGAACCGTCCGGCATATGCAGCAACTGCAAAACGATAATCTATTGTGGGAGGTCTTTCAAGATTACGGTTGTAATGAATTAATGAACACTTAACCAAAATAAGACATGTAGTAAGACATACGGGTTAAGTGGGTGACATGGTTGACATGTGAAATATAACTAGAAGCACTTAACCAAGGTGAAACATGTGATTGGACATGGTAATATAAGAGGGGTTAAGTGGGAACTCCTAGTGGGGACCAAGCTTAGGAGGGAAGCTTGTGTCAAGTGGGTGGACCCTTTTCAACCAGTAACCCATTTTGTATCTATGTGAGCTCGAACTAGGTTGAGGATGGGACACGCTTACTGGTTTGATTGTAAGAGGTCAATAAAGAGTTAGCAGTGGCAACGCAAGTCCAACGGAGCCATGTGCGTGCGTGGGTCCGGGCTGGTAGGTAAGTTGTTGTTGCATCATGTAGATATAAGCTGTTCCTTTTAGTAGTCTCGGGTTGCCACTTTAGGGAGTGATACACCCTACTGTGGCACCAACACGGGTATCTATGAGTAAGGAAGCCGATCGAATGGGGAGGGTAGTGGCTACAACTAATGAAGATTGTAGCAAGTGGCACCTATGACAGCAGCTAGGAGTACACGAAGCTGCCATCATCATCATCATCATTATCATTATTATTAGTAAGAGAGATCATCTTTTAGTGTGAAACTTTTATTGGTGCAGTGTAGGAATTATCTTATAGTGATTAGAAGCGCAATCAATGTTATATCTTGTTTACCTTGTCAAATTTGCTTATGTTACAGTCGTCTCTTATATCCAGTTTATGTTCTTATCCTGTTACTTTACTGATTATATTGTTAAAGTCATTGGACTCGCCAGACATATGTATGACCCCTTTTTGTTTCGCCTCTTTTCTTTCTTTTTCCCCCTAGGTCCTCAGAGTGGGATTAGTGAAGCTTGACTTGGATCTCTTTCTTCTTGAAGTGGTTGGAAGTGTTGAAAGAAATGTTTAGCTTTATCTCTTTCTCATTATGGCTATTTGGAATGGGATTATGATTTTACTTTTATGTACACCGATAATAATTTTGTACAAGATGGATATTTGTGTACTTGACTCTAGTATGTGGTTTTGATGTTGTAATCAAACATGTTTTTCTTTTCCGCTGCAATGAATAAATTTCTATTTTTCTTAAACACCATTTTATATATATCTATCTTGTGATATTCTGTTATATACTCTTATAATACTCCATGAAAGTTAATGCATTCCCTTAGTGAGTGATATTAATGGACGTGGGGTGTTACACGTGGTATCAGAGCTGAAGGTTACCAGAACAGATAAAAGATTGTAAAAAAACGTTTTCAAAAGCATTTTTAGAAAGAAGTATTTTCAAAAACATGTTTTAAAGAAGGCGTTTTCAAGAGAAAGGTTTATTATGAAAAACAAAATCCCCAAAAGCCATATATCTGTCTTTCGATTCTATGTTTTGAATCTCTTTTTCTTTCGTTTCAGCATGTCCGGGGATCTTAACTTCTAGAGGGCGTACAGATACTGGGATGGTTCCGAAGGTATCTGGAGGCTAGGGCTACCCCGCAGGCCCAACAGACGTTCCTCCTCTCCCAGTTGCAACCCCTCCCCCTCCTCCTCCCCGTGTAGATGCTTTTTCTAAGATATGCAAAGACTTCCGTGCGATGGGCGGAAAACCGTTTTATGGGACTGAAACGTTTGTTGAGGCTCGAAATTGGCTCAAGGAAGTGGAGGATTTGTTTGGTATCTTTGAGATAGACGATAGAAAGAAAGTTCAGCTAGCTGCCTGATTGATGAAGGATGAAGCTTCCTTTTGGTGGGAAGTAACTAATGGAGGACGCCAGTGGAGACGTGGATAGACTTTAGACGAAGACTCGAATTAAAATTACTTTCACAAGTAGAGGAGAGTTTATACACGAAGAGGTTCTTGGCTTTGAAACAAGGGAATTTGTCTATGAAGGAGTATGCCAACAAGTTTAACCAGTTAGCAAGATTTGGTACGAAATTAGTTAATACACCACATAAGAAGGCTTTGAGATTTTTCAAGGGTCTGAATGAACCAATACACGGGGTGGCTATGTCCCACATTCCTATGGGGGCTATTTTTGAGAAACTTGTTGGCATGGCACTGATGCATGAAGAGGAGAAAGGTGCTAATGTATTTAAGGCACAAGTTAAGAAAGCGGATCCAAAAAAGCACAACAACAACAAAAGAAAGGCGGTAAGGATAACAAGGGACAAGGGAAGAAAAGGTGTTTTAATTGTGGAACACTGAGCCACTTAAGTAAAGATTGTAGGAAGAAGAAGAAGTCGGGTTGCTTCCAATGTGGTGAGGCGGGATATATGATTAAAGACTGCCCAAGGAGACAAGGACAAGGGCAAGGACAGAGGACAGGATCTACTTCTGGAGGGTAGGTTCATGCTCTCATGGCGCCAGAATAGGAAAGAGGTAGAAACATTTCTGTTGAAAGTTTGATTCTCCTTTTTGATCGTTCTGTTCAAACTTTGTTTGATTCTGGCGCTTCACATTCGTTTATATCTGCTTTGTTAGTTGAAACACTGTACCTAAATACTAGTTTAGTTATGGATCCCATGTAGTCTCAAATCCTATTGGAAGTACGGCTCATCTTTCTATGTTATGTCGGGATTTGAGAAAATATGTGTATGGCGTCGAGTTCAAATGAAATGCTTATGTGCTTGGCTTTACGAGCTGTGGGTTGATTCTAGGAATGGATTGACTAACCAGGAATGGTGCCATTCTCGACTGTGAAAAAAGGGTAGTTAGACTGTTGACTAGTTTGGGTAATACTCTCGATGTCTCATGTGATCCTAAGGGTTCTGTTATGCTTAGATACCTAGAATCTCTTAACATGTCTGTTGATTATTTGCAATCTGTTCGAGTAGCCCGTGAGAATGCAGATGTCTTTGAGGAGGTTAGGGGCTTACCTCTAAAATGCGAGATAGATTTCCGTATATATTTGGTGGACAATGCATATCCAGTTGCATTGCCGGTGCGCCACATGGCTCCTAAAAAAGGAGGGAGCTTAGTAAACAAGTGAAAGAGTTGCTTGAGAAAGGGTTCATAAGAAGAAGTATCTCGGAGTGGGGTGCTCCAGTTGATTTTGCCACGAAGGCTGATGGTTCGCTTAGATTGTGCGTCGACTATAGGGAGCTAAATAAGCTCACAAGAAGAACAGATACCCATTGCCGAGGATAGATGATTTGTTCGATCAGTTGGTTGGTGCTTCGATTTTCTCGCAGTTGGACTTAGCTACATGATTTCATCAGATGAGGGTAGTTGAGGATAGTATAGATAAGACTGCCTTTAGAACTCCCGACGGTTTCTTCGAATGGCTCGTCATGCCTTTTGGTTTGATGAATGCACCCACATATTTCGTATACTTGATGAGTAGGGTGTTTAGAGAGTTTCTAAACAAGTTCGTGGTGGTCTTTGTGGATGATATTTTGATATTTTCTAGAAGCGAGGAAGAGAATGCCCTACATCTTAGGGAAGTCTTAAAGACCCTTTGATCACATCAACTCAAAGCTAAGTTCTCCAAATGTCGTTTTTGGAGGAAGGAAGTGAGGTTCTTATGACACATGGTCTGCAAGGAAGGGATAGCTGTAGATCTCGCGAAGGTGGTAGCAATCCAAGATTGGAAGATTCCTAAGAATGCAACAGAAGTAAGAAGTTTCCTTGGTTTGGCGTGCTATTACAGAAAGTTCATCAAGGACTTTGCCAATATATCAGCCCCACTTACACGGTTGACGAAAAAGAATTTGATATTTTCTTGGGATGTTGACTGTGACGATGCTTTCCAACGTTTGAAGAGGGCATTGATGACAGCTCCAGTTTTAGTTTTGCCTAATGGAAGTAAACCGTTCATAGTGTGTACTGATGCTTACGGGACAGGGCTTGGCGCAGTTTTGATGCAAGAGGAAAGGGTGATATGCTATGGTGGAATGCAGTTAAAGGCCCATAAGAAGAAATACCCTACCCACGACTTAGAATTGGCTACCATAGTTTTTGCACTTAAGTCTTGGTGCCAGTACTTGCATGGTGAGAGGTTTGAGTTGTATACAGACCATAAGTTGCTAAAGTACTTGTTCTCCCAAAAAGGTCTAAACTTAAGGCAACAAAGTTGGATGGAGTTCTTAGCATCCTACAATTTTGAGATTACATAAATCCCTGGCAAGGGTAACGTTGTATTTGATGCCTTGAGTAGAAAGAAGTTGACTTTGAGTACTTTGTTTATCGAGCGGCAGAGTTTAGAGTATATCTCTACCTTTGACTTTAGACCCTCTATCGATTATGTACCCGGTTTGTTGACATCGTTAGAGGTGTGACCTACGCTTTTGGGATAGATAAATGCGGCACATAAAGATGACCCATAGTTGAAAGAGATAGAAGACAAGCTTATAAGTAGGGGTCTTCGAGTCATCTTAGTAGGTACACTGTATATGACAAAGGTTGGTTGCATAGGGATGGGAGACTTTGCGTACCTCAAGATGAGAGTTTGGGAAATACAATCCTTGAAGAAGCACATCGTTCTAAGCTGACCATACATCCTATGGAGACAAGAT
Source organism: Allium sativum (assembly GCA_030737875.1). Taxonomy (NCBI): domain Eukaryota; kingdom Viridiplantae; phylum Streptophyta; class Magnoliopsida; order Asparagales; family Amaryllidaceae; genus Allium; species Allium sativum. The sequence continues at coordinate 333,555,802 of CM060926.1, forward strand.
GTATAGGGACATGAAGCGAGTTTTCTTTTGGGACGGAATGAAGAAGGATGTGGCTGAGTTCATTTCTAGATGCTTAGTGCGCCAGCAAGTCATGGCTAAGCAAAAGAAGCTTGGTGGTTTGCTTCATCCTTTAGAGGTCCCACAGTGGAAATGGGAAAGTATTTCCATGGATTTCGTCGACAGGTTGCCGAGGTCAAGGAAGGGTACTACAGGGATTTGGGTAATAGTTGATAGACTTACCAAGAGCACCGATTTCATTCCCGTTAAGTGTAGAAGAACAGCGGCATGGTTGGCATCTGTTTATCTCCGAGAGATAGTTCGTCTACACGGCATACCTTCTAGTATTGTGAGCGATCGAGATCCCATTTTCACTAGTGAGTTTTGGAAGAGCTTGCAAGAAGCGGTGGGAACGCAATTGTGTTTGAGTACTGCTTATCACCCTCAGACGGACGGCTAAAAAAAGAGTGAATCAGATTCTAGAAGATCTTTTGAGGTTATGCATCTTGGACTTTGGAGGGACATGGGAGGAACATCTTCCACCAGTAGAGTTCGCCTACAACAACAACTATCAGACTAGTATCGGCATGGCACCTTTTAAAGCTCTAAATGGACGACCTTGTTGATCACCTACTTGTTGGTGGGAATCTACGAACAAGATTTTGCTTGGCCCCGAGATGATTAGGGAAACTTCAGATAAGATAGACTTGACTCGAAGACGCATGAAGGCATCACAAGACTGACAAAAGTCATATGCTGATAAGAGAAGGACTGATCTTGAGTTCAGTATTGGAGACATGGTCTTTATTAAAGTATCACCATTGAGGAATGTAGTGTGTTTTAGGTCTATAGGGAAATTGGCACCAAGGTTCGTAGGGCTATTCCCCATTACAGAGCGAAATGGACAAATGGCCTACAAAGTGATGTTGCCCGAGAAGCTTAGTGGTGTTCATGACGTATTTCATGTGTCGCATTTGAGGAAGTTTTTACATGATACCGTGGATCAGAGGTCAAGAAATTACACAACTGAGAGGTCAAGTTGGTTAAAGTCCAGCGGGGAGATGATCAAGGAGACGCGACTTGGGAGACTGAAGACAAGATACACATGTTGTACCCTTTCCTTTTTGAGGGTATGTTTTTATCTTCCCCTTTTTCTACCTCTTCGTTTATACTTGTTCTATCGTTTAGTGTATCCTCTCGATTATACCTTCGATCCTTAGATAGAAAATCCTATGGTTGTAAACATGTGTTTGAGACATGTTATGTTTTGTGGATGCAAGTGGATGTAAGTGTTTGCTAGTGGTTACTCGTGGATGCATTTACACACACATAAGGCACTAGATCGGCTCAATCGCTTTCATTTTGCAAATGAATGAGTGTGCAAATTTAAATAAATGGATGTATATTGAATGTGTTATCATATGGATGCTGCATTTGAATGAATGGTTGTGCACTCATATAGAAATGATATGTATCATTAGAATTTTTTTGCATACATAATGGATGCATGGTATTATCATGTTTTGCATTAAGGAGGTCAACTGGATCGGTAGACCGCCTGATCTTTGCATCAGATAAGGAACATATACACACACTTTTGCATATGTTCATATAGCATTAAAATCCTTTTAAGGGCAATGGATGCTTGTGGATGATGGACGAGTAGATGGATGATTGGATGGTAGGACACATTCTTCTTAACTTGAAGATTTCAGGGACGAAATCCTTTAAGGAGGGGAGAATGTAACACCCTGTAATTTTAAAACATGACATAATAGATAATTAAAGAATAATTAAATTTTAAAAGAAGAATTAGGTGAAACCGGTTACACCATTCTCAGAATTTTTCTTGAGATAGAATCCAAGTTTGCGTAAAATGGATACGATGAAGAAGTTATGGACGATCGAAGTTGAGCAGAAAAAGCAGAAAACAGGCTAGGATAACTGGCGCACTTTGGAAGTGCACCCATACCGAGGCAAAACCTGCACATAATTCTTGAGAGTTCTCTGATGACGTGTCCTTCATGGATTGGTTGTGTAACAACCCGTATTTTGAATAACATGTTATAACATAAATCAAGGCAGAATTAAATGTTAAAATCTGAATCAAGGGAAACGGGCAGGGCCATTGCGTTCGTCTCGGAAAAATACGCGAAATAGAGTCTGAGTTTTCGAGAATCGGAGTCCGTATGACCCAGTTATGGCCCATAGAAGTTTTCAGAAAATTCCAAGTTCAAAAACAGTTCAAATTTCAAATCTGGAGCCAAACAGACTGGGCGGGAAAGTTTCCCACCCAGCCCCCAAGTTGACTGGGGAGTCGACTTGGGAGTCGACACACCCCAGTTGGTGTCGACTGCCAGTCGACACCCCTGTCGACCTGGGTGGTCGGGCCAGTTTAGCCTGGTGCACCTGCTGTCACCTTTGAGTCATGTTTTGAGGCCTGTGACAAGATTTGATGCCTCAGATCTAAACTAGGGTTAATCCTATGGCCTAAACTAACCTAAACTTCTATAAAAAGACCCTAAGACCTAGCCTAAACCCACACAAATCAATCCTACAACTAAGTGCTGCCAAAATGCTCCCTAATCATGGCCTCCACCTTCATATCATGGCCTCCATCTTCATCATGAAAGCTTGAGTGTTCTAAGCTAGTAAAAGAGCCATCTTTCTTCATACAAATCAAAGGAGCTTCTTATTTCTCAAGACAACTTGGAGCCTATATTCATTTGGGGATTTCTAGTGTGGCTTCGTCTCAATCTTGTTTATTTTGTTCCAGTCTTCATAGCCAAGCTTTGTAAGCCCTCCTCTACTCTTAGATCTAAACTATGAACTTAATATGACATGTAGCAAGTTGAAATGAGACTTTTGTGTTATGCTTGCCTTGGATTTCATGCATAGATTTATTCATGACCTTTTGATCTATGTTTGTAGACCTAATGTTTACCTGTCATGAATCTAGTACCATTTATGTTGACTTTTGGGTGGATAGCTATGAGCTTTATGTGGTGATTGTGCATAAATGCAACATAGAACCCCTTATGACCTTGATATTAACATGCCATGATGGACCTATATTCTAATCACAAGTTTATCGCCCAATTTGATAAGTTTAATTCCATACATGTGTAGGTTGGAATTGGACCTAGGTGCAATATTTGCCTTGAACCTATCATTGTATGCATAGATCTATTCATGTCTCTCTTGATCTATGATTGCGGACCTATCATGAACCTAGTACCGTTCATGTTGACCTTTGGGAAAAATGCTATGAAATGGATTATGGCTTATGCATGTTAACAAAACTTAACCCCTCATGTTCCTTAACATGCATATGATGATATTGAACCTATGTGCTATGCACAAGTTAGGATTGTCACCCTATGTCAACTATTACCATGTTACCACTATATTTGCTAATTATGCTATTCATACATGTTTGTGGCCAAATCACCCTTATGCTATTATGCATGCTTGAGGCCAAAGCACCCTTATGCTATTTGATATGTTTGGGGCCAAGTCACCTTCTATGCTATCATACATGTTGAGGGCATATGCTAGTATGTTGAACCCCTTTTGCCTCAAATATCACCATGTTTAACTTGTGATAGACTTTTCCATCTTATGCCCACCTTGTCATATTCTTATGTTCCCCCTTTTGATCTATTTGTGTTGATGCGAACTTACGTGCGATGGGGTTACGTTATGCGTAAACTTAAATGACATGAAACATTACTTGAAAATATGACATGTGATTATACTTGAAAACATGAACGTGGACATGACATGTAGAAAACATGAAAGTGGCCAACTCAAGGTTGGGTTGAGTTTGTAGCATAAATCTACCCGGAACCGACCGGCTTAACTAGTGGTTACAAACAATAGGACCCAATGTGAGTAGTTGGTCATATCGCACTTAAAACCCGAGGTTAGACTGGGTTGTGGTGTAATGCTACCCGGACCCGCCCGGCTTAACTAGTAACCACAACAAAGTCTAATGTGAGAGTTTGGGGTGCATTAAGTTAATTAATGCCACATGGTAGGGTTAAGTCATGGACTACTTTAATACTCAATCAATTAAACACGATGGATTGGTAGGGTTAAGTCATGAACTACTTGAATATACTTATCCAGTTGAACACGATGTATTGATCGGGTTGAGTCATGAACTGCTTGGATACACTTGACCAACTCAATACATGGTTAGGATAGGGTTAACCACACTTAACCCATTTAAAACCCTAGTTATGTGGTCCTTTTCAGCAGTAACCTACTTGGGAGTATCTGGATACCCTGGACTAGGCTAGGGTAGGGCACGATTACTGGACTGATTGTAAGAGACCAAAAGAGACGGCTGAATGGTGCACCAGTTAAGTTCAGGCGGACCATGGTCGTGCACATTAAGTCCAGAGTTGAACATGGGCACCGGTAGGTTTAGACTGTGCGTGCTTGATTTGTGTCTATGGTTTACATCCTAGGACTGGATACACCCTAGGGTGGATCTTGCACAGTTAACTACATTCCATGATTAAGCCGTATGACACCGATACACGACGAGTTAGGCTTATAGGGTCCCGATCGACTAGACCGAGTAGTTGGACCTTGATTTAGGTCATCTCATGAGTTTGGGCCAATATTGGGCTAAGGGATCATTTCTTGTTTATACTTGACATGGATTAGAATACTAGTACACTTGGTGCAACTTAACCTTGTATATGCGATGCCACACTTGATCTATCTTGTTAACTATTTACCATGCCAGTTTAGTTACCCTCGTTATGTTTCATCTCAGTTTCTCATGTCCATTTAATTTTACTAGTTTTTATACTAATAGTAGGTAGGACTTACCAGTCTTTATGACTGACCTGTTTTCCTTTCGCCTCTTTTCTTTCATCCCCCCCCCCCCCCGAGGTTCTCAGGGTGGGAACACTAGCACCTAGCTTGGATCTTTGGCTTGCTTTTCTGACAGCTCATGTATGGTTTGGACTTGAGCTTTGCTATGGCTACACCACTGTTATCTTTGTGGAATAATTTACTTATGTATTTTTCAATTTATGTTTTCTAGACTTGTAGTAGCTGGAAAAATGATGACTAAGTACTTTGATGTAACTTGACTATGGTTTTGAAATAGTAATTTTATCCGCTGCTTTATTTAATCTATTTTACTCATATGTTCTGTCTTTTGATATCTTCATGCATGTTTACCTTGTCCAACACCCCTCCACAGCCAGTGTACTTGCAAGAGTGACCCTGGCGGAGGTGGGGTGTTACAGGTTGGATGATGTGTTTTGTAGTCAAATGTTTCGGATGATCTCTAATCTAATCTAAAGGCCCTAATCCACCTAATACATCTATAAAAACACACCTAAACCTAACCCTAACTTCATTACACTAATCCATGGCGCCTCCATGCTGCCCTAATCTAAATTAAAACTAGCCTATCTTCTCCTATCCAAAGAAAATCAGAATTTGAGTATTCAATTGGAAGATAAGAGTCAAATTCTACACCAACTATTTAGCCAATCAAATTCAAAAATCAGATTCAGATCTATTCTCTCTTCCTAAATCCTATCACTGTGAGTCTATGTTACTTTCACATATAATTAATTAAAAAGTGATTGTGATACGATTGTAAATTGGATTTTAAGAACATGCCTGTAAGATGAATCATATCAAGTTTGTAAATTCTTATCTTTCAAATTCATACCCAAATTAATGTTGTCATATGCCTAATTGAATCTATTTTATTATTCTATGCCAGTTCATGTTTCATATGCCACTTTTATGCCAGTTTTGATGACATGATTCTCTTTCCCATCTTCCTTACCCTTTTTTTATGAGATTAAGCTACCTCGAGCCTAATAGATTGTGTTGAGATTTGCGTACGAATAACGTTTGAACAATTGGGAAAAGTTTGGGGAAATTTGTAATAAAATTAGATTATTGGCATAAATCAATTTGAGCATAATTGTGTATAAATTATATACATGAGATTTGGCGTGAGTTGGATATGGGCATAATTGGAAATAATTTGTATACATAAGGTTTGGCATAAATTGTTAATAACAATGAACGCAAATTGATTTGGGCGTAATTAAGCATGACATGTATACATAAGATTATAGACCTAATTTGGATTAAAATTACGAACATAATTTAGACTGGAAATTATGGGCAATTGGGATGTAATTTAATCCAGGGTTTAAAGTTGGGACTTGAATCAAGAAAGTAATAATGAACGTGTGGGACATGAGGTTAGATTCTAATTGCGGTATAAGACTGCCCGGAACCGCCCGGGACATCCAGCAACCGCAATTTTGTAATCTAATGTGAGAGGTCAAAGGAAGAAATTAAATACGTAATAATGCAAAGATACGAGGTTAGATTCGGATTGCGGTATAAGACTGCCCGGAACCGCCAGGCATATTCAGCAACTACAAAACGACAATCTAATGTAGGAGGTCTTGCAAGATTATGGTTATAATGAATTAATGAACACTTAACCAAGATAAGACATGTAGTAAGACATGAAAGTTAAGTGGGTCACATGGGTGACATGTGAAATATAACTAGAAGCACTTAACCAAGGTGAAACATGTGATTAGACATAGGAGTAAAGAGGGGTTAAGTGAGAATTCTTAGTGGGGACCAAGCTTAGGAAGGAAGCTTGTGTCAAGTGGGTTGACACTTTTCAGTGAGTAACCCATTTTGCATCTATGTGAGCTCGAACTAGGTTGAGGACGAGACACGCTTAATGGTTTGATTGTAAAAGGTCAATAAAGAATCAGCGGTGGCAACGCAAGTCCAACGGAGTCATGTGCGTGTGTGGGTCCGAGCCGGTAGGCAAGACGTTGTTGCGTCGTGTAGATATAAGCAGTGCCTTTTAGTAGTACCGGGTTGCCATTTTAGGGGGTGATACACCCTACTGTGGGACCAACACATGTGTCTACGAGTTAGGGAGCCGATCAAATGGGGAGGGTAGTGGGTACAACTAGTGGAGATAGGAGCAGGCGGCACCTATGACAGCAGCTAGGAGTACACGAAACTACCATCATCATCATCATTATTATTATTAGTAAGAGGGATCATCTTTTAGTGTGAAACTAGAATTGGTGCGGTGTAGGAATTGCCTTATAGTGATTAGAAGCGCAATCAACGTTATATCTCGTTCATCTTGTTTACCTTGCATATCTGCTTATGTTAAGTCATCTCTTATATCCAGATTATGTTCTTATCCTGTTACTTTACTGATTATATTGTTAAATTCACTAGACTCGCCAGACGTATGTCTGAACCCTTTTTGTTTCGCCTCTTTTCTTTCTTTTCCCCCTTAGGTCCTCAGGGTGGGATTAGTGAAGCTTGACTTGGATCTCTTTCTTCTTGAAGTGCTTGGAAGTGTTGAAAGTAATGCTCAGCTTTATCTCGTTCTCATTATGGCTATTTGGAGTGGGATTATGACTTTACTTTTATGTACTCTGATAATAATTTAGTATAATATGGATGTTTGTGTACTTGACTCTAGTATGTGGTTGTTGTAATCAAACATGTTTTGCTTTTCCGCTGTAATGAATAAATTTCTATTTTTCTTAAGTACCATTTTATATATCTTTTTGGTGATATTCTGTTCAATACTCTTATAATACTCCATGAAAGTTAACGCATTCCCTTAATGGGTGACATCAATGGACGTGGGGTGTTACAAGAAACTTGATAATTTGAATAAGAATTCAATATGAATTGGAATAACCAAGTTAACTAGAAACCTGATGAGGTGAGGCAAGCGCATAAAAGAATGTTTAGACGTAGGGTTTAACAACGTGCTAAAGTAAGGCGCTTAGACCAGTCCGTGTTGTTGAGGGTGAATAATCCAACGGGGTAGATCATCGAGGTGTTATAAGGCACGAGGGAGAGAACACATTCATCTGATTGTTCTGACCACTCCGAAGGAATGGAAGGGGAAGCTCGCGGCTTCCTGGGTACATAAGGTGCTTCTAGTAGTCCTTTGTGTGGCAGTAGATGTCTTAGGCTGTGTCCGCAGAGGTTGGGTCTGCGCGTAACTACTAGGTGGTTGGGCCTTGACTGCAGATGTAGCTATGTAGTCAGAATGCTATGACACGGTGACACCAGGGTGGTTCGGAGGTTGCCTCACGAGGAGGCAACCTGAAAGGTAGAGGGTCATGACCAACAAGGATAGTAGACCGTCGGATACCCATCATCGGCAGCTAGTAGGATGCGGAAAGACTAGAGTTGAACCAAAGATACCATTTCATCCTTCACTATCGGGGTAAGGGGTTGAGGGGAGACGCCACATTGATGTTTAGATTGTTTTTATAGGGGTGGTCGTTTAGCTCTTGTAGTCTTTACTAGTTAAGGGAAGGGCCGAGGTAGGGCTATAGCCACCTTGAAAACATATCCTAGGTATATTTGTAGAGGCTCTTTAAAGGCGGGCCTGTATAGATATCCGACCGAGTTCCGTGTTTCTTGTATCGCCCCGCCATGGAACTCGGTGCACATTAGAGAACGTGCGATTGAGGCATCAAGCTACAAATGAAGATATGTATGGTGGACAGTCTAGATGCATGCATATCGGCTCTGGGTGGTGTATTGTAGACTTGAGGGCATTACTCCATTATGGGTTTGATTGGAATAAAGGTGGAAGTCCGTACGTTTGCTAGCATAGTACTGATAGATATATGTGAAATATAATATTGTTGTCCGTACATCACTACGGCGTAGGATCAGGGACAGTGTATATTGCAATAGTGTTACAGTGGAGACCGTGCGCGTTGTTGTATATAACAGTGTTGTATACACAATTATATGATTTTTATTTGATGATAACAACCAAATATATTTTATTAGTGGATGTGTTTGTAACTGTACTAGTGTACTACAAAACAGACAGGAATATAATATTTCTATTTAAATAAAATACAACTGTACAGAAATTTAAATATTCACACAGTATTTTATTTGAATAAGAATATTTTATTTCAATATTTAAATAGTATAGATTAATAACTCCACTATTTGTATATACATCACTGATATACATTTCAATATATTCAATTTCATACTCAGCTTCTCTCTACTAAAATTACACTCACAAATATAGACACACACTAACACTGCTCTTGTCTTCATCTTCAGTCTTCTGTCTTTACAGCATTCTTATGTCAGTCCAATCATCTTCATACCTGTCACATACAGTAGAACACACACAGTAGACTGCAACAAAAATAAAATTGAATAAAAGCAAATAAAAATTTATTTTTAAATTTTATTTGCCTCAGAATTACTATGTATTTCTCTTCATTTTTCTACACTTGGTCTAATATGCAGGGACAGGAAAAATTGTCTTTTGGCTGCATGTACACACATGTATAAATATACACGTGTGCACTGCTTCGCCAATCAGCGAGCGACTAAGGAGTAGCCACGAGGACCATCTCAACTCTGTGCAAGTGAATATGGTCGAGCACAAGTCAAAATAGTGCATCAAAGGAAAATCAGCATAATGATAGAAGCAGAAACTCGAATACAATAATGTGCATGTACACAAACAAAAATGTATCAATTCAATGGACAAGTACAACACCAATGGCCAAGGCAACATGGCACAACAGCAAAATGATTTACAGGTTCATGGATATGTTTTGGTAAGACAAATGATCAAGTGGAATTTTTTTTTTCATATTGCAAGTATATTTTCAAGATTAAAACTCAGTTTGGAACTAAGTGACACAAAGTATACATACAACAAGTTCAAGTCGGTTAAATGGTGCAACTAAAATCAAGGGTCAACCTAAAAACATTGCAAACATGTATGATGTTTTTATGAGTGGAAAGAGTATGATCAAGCCAAATTCATGGTGATCAAATCCAGGTTCAATGCCAAATGTACACAACATATAGAATATGATCAAAGGCAGAATGGTACTAAAGCAGTGAACAAAAAATAACATGTCTGAATGATGAATTGCAAATGCACATATACTGTAGCTATGGAGTAAACTACATGGATAAATGAGTTAAATGATACAACATGTAAATGGAAACAGGAAGTGCATGCACCGATATGTACGAAGTTATCACATTTGCAACAAATCAATGAGCCAGTTTTGCCAAGGATTGAAGATGGATCTCAATGGTGTTTCAGGTACATACAAACAATGGTGGAACCAGTCAAACATGGGAGCCAATACTGTATGGATCAAGTGAGAAAGTGGTTGAGACAGTGGTGAAGCTAGAACCAAGTTCGCACAAAAATTTCAAGTGACAAAACCAAACAAGATGGCAAGCTAATGTGACTGAAGAAACTACAAACCAGCAAACACAAACCAAAACGTGTGTGACAGTAACAACACAGCACAAACAAGCCAAGTGTTCATTGCATATAAGAATGGTTCAACATGCTAAAACTAGTTTAACGTGATATTTCATGTGCATGGATGGATAAGCTTTCTGTTATGTGTTACCAAACTCAAAACTGTGGAGCATCTAAAGAACACACATGAACAAATACCCAGGGGTAAAGCAACATACATATGAATACCCAAATGAGTCAATCAGATCAACCATAGCATCTATTTTTTTATCAGTTCAAAGTTATGATCAAGAATTATATCAGTTCTCAAGAACCAATCCAATGACAAGGTAAAAGTATCAAGTGCAATATCAGTTCAAATCAGACTTGAAATAATGAAGTATCTGTTCAAAAGGATTTCTACAATAGCAGCTGTTCTTATCTAAAAGATTGGTCAAGTCGAATATCAAAGTAGAAGAATAGTATCACATAATTTTTTTGGAAAACAAGTATAGTATTTGTTCTTATCAAGTAATCAAGAGCAGTATTGATTCAGCTTTTATGGAAGCATTAAAACCTTCCAGAAACCATCGGAAAAAGACATGCAAATTCAAAATCGAAGAAAACACAATCAACAGTTTCAGAAGTCCACGCAATTTTCAGATCGAAGGAATTCCCAGAATTTTCTCGCAAAATACTCTAGAAAGTTCGAATATTTTTAAACATCAAGGATCAATTCAAATCACCAGATCGGTCGCAAGAAAACCATTTCAAAAGCCCCAAATTTCTCGTATATATCATGGCCAAATCAAATATCGAAATCAGAGATTTTTTTTATCATTTTAAATCTTATAAATACACCAGTCATCATAGGCTTTAATCTAATCCAAGTTCAAAGAAATTAAAAAGAAAAAGATCGAATTTAAAAATCACACCAAAGCAACAACAAATTACTTGGATCGTATCGATGAGATACAGCTCAGTCAAAGCAGTGGTGATAGCAACTGGAGATAGAAGCAAATCTGAAGAGGAGCGGCAGATCATCACTTCACGAACCAGAAGAGAATCGAAACCCTAGAAATAATCACTGCCGCCATTTTTTTCCAGGGAGTAACAAAAGTGATCGGGCCAAAAAGGAAATGAGTGAACCAAGACAAAGTGGCCAAACAAGTATATTAAAAGGGACAAGGAATTTTTAAAACTAGGGTTTAGTTTACGATATAATTTTAATTTTAAATTGTTTTTATTTCAATTTGTAATCAAATCTAGTATAGTTTTCTAGTTTATCTCTAAAACTAGGGAGACGAATTATGAGATTTGTAATTCGGGGAAATCTGGTTTTCGGGATAGAAACCAGTGCAGGGTTTTGAGCGTAGGGTTAAGAATAGTTGGGAGCGAGTGTCACGAGTTTACAGGGGATTGTAAGCATAGAAATTGTTTCAACTCCTAGTAGAAACCTTGGGGAATGCAGCAGTATGCAGGGTTTTGGCAAAGCTAGGTATATCTGTGTGTTATTTATTTTCCGCATTTATTTTGATTATTATATGTGCTGTTATTATTTAATTACTCTGTGAAAATTTGCGATAAACCCTATTCACCCCTTCTAGGATTAATTTAGATCCTACAAGTGGTATCAAAGCATGTATGTTTTATTTTATTTTAACTTTAGAATCATGAATCTGTTTTACAACGCTTTTTTTGAGGGTTAGTCCATAACTAGGCCACCAATGTTTAATGGAACTAATTATGCATATTGGAAAGCTTGGATGAAAATTTATTTGAGTTCAGTTGATTATGATGTGTGGGATATTACTGAAACAGGTTATAGATCTCCCATTATTATTGTTAATGGTGTTGAAATTCGTAAATCAAAAGACAGTTGGAATGCTAATGATAAAAAATTATTTTCAACTAATACCAAAGCGATGAATGCTTTAATCTGTGCTCTTGATAAAACAGAATTTAATCGAATTTCTCATTGTGAAACTGGAGAAGAAATATGGCATACATTGGAGGTCACACACGAAGGTACATCTCAAGTGAAGGAATCTCATCTCGTTCTACTCAACAACGAATATGAAAATTTCTCTATGCAAAAAGACGAAGATATAAAAGAGATGTATGGACGCTTCTCATCACTAGTCTACAATGCAAAACCTCCTTGAAAAACCTATACCAAAGTGGAGTTGATCAGAAAAATATTGAGAGTGCTACCGATGAATTTTGAAGCTAAGGTGATGGCAATACAAGAATCAAATGATCTGAATAAAGTAAGCATGGATGAGATGGAGTTAAAAGCAAGAGAAGAAAGAAAGGATTCTAAATCAAAGAAAAAGGCGATCGCTCTAAATAATTCTGTTGAAAGTAATGATGATGATCCCGCTGAAGAGCTAGCAATGGTTTTGAGAAAGTGGGCCAAAGGAAAATACAAGCCACAAAAGAAGAAAACTAACTAGTCTGAAAGTTCAAAAAGTTCAGACGATGAAGTGTTTTGCTACAACTGCAAGAAACCCAGACATATCAAACCAAATTGCCCACATCTTAAAAGTGAAAAGAAAAGGAAGTTCAGAAGAAAGAAGAAGGCTTTTGCAGCTACATGGGATGACGTGGAAGGAGAAGAAGTTTCTGAAAGTGATGAAGAAGAAGCTAATTTGTGTCTTATGGCTCAATCTAATTCGGAAAGTAGTGAAGGGGATTCAAGTCAGATATCGAATTTTACTTATAAAGATTTAATTTTAATGTGTCATGATCTCACAAAAACCGTTGCTTCTCTTGAATTAAAAGTTAAGAAATTGAAATCTAATAGGTCAAAACTAGTTTAAGAAAATAACAGTTTAGAAACAAAACTTGAAAAAGTTAAGAATTCACCGTTTTCAGAATGCGAAAAATGTAAATTTTTGAGTAATGATTCTTTGAAATTCAAAACCAATTTTGAATTACTCAAAAGTGAAAACGAGAATTTGAAAAAAGAAAATCGTGATTTTGAGAAGGAGTTTGAAAAGTTTAGAGAATCTGAAAAACTTGATTTTGAAAAGCGAAAACAATTTGAAATTGAAATTTCTTAGTCCAATGCTAAAATCAAAGCACTTGAAAATTAAAATTTGATTTTAAAACAAATTTATGCTGAAAGAGGAAAATTGCTATTAATCGTTGTTCAAATTTAATGAAAGAAAATAGCGATCTTAAATTTAAAATTCAATAACTTGAGTCAGCTTTGACTAAATTTTCTAAAGGAGGGAAATCGTTGAATATGTTGTTAAAAAATCAATTTTTTGTTTAGAATAAAAATGGACTTGGTTTTGGATTTGATCCAGTTGAAAAACAAAATCCTAATGATATTAAAAATCCTTTAAATGGCTTTAAAATTGATCAAATTGAAATTTTGAACTCTAATAATTTCAAAGGGTTTTTAAATCATGAACGATATAAAAACTCATTTAGAAACAATTCAATTTGGATTCCAAAAAATAATGAAATGAATTTGAATAAATCTAAACGAATTTGGATTTCAAAGGGTACGCTAGTGGATAGTAGTGGATTGTTATATAAATAGGTTTGGGTACCAAAACGTGTAAACGAAGATAAGAATTGTAAAACATTTTTTGTTAGACCACTCGATCCTATAAACATTTAGGTACCGGGGATAGGCTAAGGAACAATTGTGTTTAAAAGATAAAAATTCAAATTGTTCCATTTTATTAAATTGTTTGAAGTTCCTTAGCCATAGATTTAGAGTTGGAGATTCTTTGGATCACATCGATTATGGTAAGTCAGGTATGATCTCTAAAACTCGTATTTTTATTTCAACCCCTTTTTAGTTTATTTTCCTTTTTAGTTTTTATTTCTTTTATTTTCTTTATTTTTTACTTGGCTGATTTTTAAATCATTCGTTATTGATTGTTGAATTTCCTAGATTATAAAAAATTTGATTTTTTTAAGTGATCTTAAATAATTATCTTAGATTTGATCATTTAATGTTTCTTGTGTTTGTCTAAAAATTCTCTGAGAATGTCACTTATGATTCTTGCTTTGAAAATGATCTTGTGCTACTCTGATAAGGAAATTGAATTGATTTGGTGATTGGACGATGAGTTAAAAAATTAGTAGTTAAATATCTTTAAAATCCATAGACAATTTGAATTAAATTGTAACGACCCGGAAATCCGAGCCAATTTAAAATTTTTATTTTGGCAATTTTAGTGAATTTGGATTATTTAAAATGAATTATTTTAAATAATAATGACGAGAAATTTATTTTGAATAGAATTCGAACATATATATTTATATAGCTCGATGTTAGAATACAAATATTAATTTATAATTATAAAAGGAATTGAAAATGGCGCGGTAGTTCGATAATTTGATTTCAAATTTCAATTGAATATACCGGGTGCAAAATAAACCGGATTTTAGCAAAACCAAAAATATTTGAATCTAATTGAGAATATCTTTCCAACGAATCCGAAAAATTGAAATTTTATAGCGGGGATAAAAAGTTATGCCCAGTTGAAAAATCAGAATAGTCGCTATGGAATTCAGGCCCTTAAAAATAGCCATTTTGCAAACGACCTCAGTTTTCGACGAAACCACTTTTGTTGGATCCGTGATGTCAAGTTATTGCTAGGTTTCAAATTTCATAATTATTCAAATCAATATTGAGCGTGGCAAAGGAAAACGTGTTTGGCCAGTTTCGGTTGATTTTAATCGACTGGAAAATGGCCATTTTTCAGACGGTCTCAGAATTTGACGAAATTAGTTTTGTTAGGACCGTATCGTCAATACGAAGCTAGAAAACATTTTTCGGGAATGTTTCTAGTTTGTATATGGCCTTGGTAAATTGAAATGCACGTTCAAATTCAGTATATAGAGTTATATTTTAATTTGGATGGAAACTAATCGAAACGTTAGAATTGGCTTACGAGACATATCCCATTGTATTCGGAATGGGGGTAATTAGTTAGGGACGACAGTCGGTGGGTTTGATTTTGACTTCGAAATAAAAAGTACCTTTGTGGGAATTTTAAAAATAATAAATTAATTGAAAGGTCAACCCCTACTTCATCTCTCCTCCCCCCCCCCCCCCCCCCCCGCTATTCATTCCAGATTGTGGAAATAGAAATAGAAAACGAAAAAGAAAAAAATCGCATAGCCTACCTCGAACAAGCCGCCACCCCCGGCATCGGACCACCGCCCTCCAGAACGCCATGCCAGCGCCAGTGATCCAACTCTCCCTCCGACCCCCCTTTCCTCCTCAAGACACCTCGAAGATGCCCAAAACCCCCAGTTTCCCCTAAAAACCCGACGCCCCTGCGACCATACCCCACCGCAACAACCCCTCGCTTCCTTTCTACTCTCCCTAACGCGAACCCCCGGCCAGCCTCCGCCTGACGGCCCTCCTACGAACTCAACAGCCCCCTTCTTCTAGCTGTGAGTTTTCTTTTTTAATTTTGAATTATTTTTGTGTAATTTCTTTTATAACTAAATTTGTTGTAAGAATGTGGTTTTTAACAATAAAATTAGCATTTTAAAAATTCGATTTTTGTATAAATTTTAGCGGGATAAAAATTTGACTTTGATACAATATTCATATGAATAAAAATTGGATTTTTCATATAGATTTTAATGATAGAAAAAAAAACGATTTTCATGTTAGAAAGATGAGATTTTCGATTAGCGAAAGACGAGATTTTTATTTTGGTGAAGGTAAGGGTTTTCCTATATAAAGATAGGATTTTGTATTTGGTTGAAAAGCGAATAAAAATATAATTTTTATATAAGTATGATAATAAAAATATGATTTTTATATAATGTAGAGAATAAAAATATGATCCTTATATTGTTTTCATAGAAATAAGAATTTGATTTTTATATATATGAAGTGAAGATAAGAATTCGATTTTTATATATATGAAGTGAAGATAAAAATTCGATTTTTTTTGTGTACATGTAGCTTTATTAAAAATATGATTTTTAATACCAACTACGTGAAACAGATCTTGTTGATAGCACGGTGGAGATTTTCTACATATGAAGAGTCGCGGCGTTTGGTTTAGCTAATCGGTGAGAACTCCTCACTTTTATTTTTATTTCTAGTTTGAAATATATACTAGGATGCAGACGGTGTTTAGTAGCACCCGACACCCGTCGTCCACCGACCATGGACGGCTTGTATGCTTGCATGTTTGATTTTGCTGTGTAGTAGATTGTGTGATGTGATGTGAAATGAAATAAAATATTTATATAGTTAAAATATTTTATAGTTGAAAATAGAATTTTTAATGTGCATTTGAAATGAAATAAATATAAACAAATCGGACGATTTGTTTATATACACACATTTGACTGATATTGATTCAGACGATAAATTTTACACATTACCCAACTGCACAAGTAAAATCTATGTTTGTTTGTTTGAAAACCCCACACGGGTATTGGGGTGATATATGACATAAACTAATCCCAATAATTAGTTGTATGTCGATCGATTGATTGACAGACTGTTATAAGCGTTGAATATTTATATTTGATGCTTATACAATGTAGAATGCACTTTGGATGATGGTTGATTATTTGTCATTGTTGATATATACATGCGTTGTATGGAAATCCATAGAAATAAAATCTATGGTAATTGATTGGGCCTCATTCCAGTTTTGAATAGAAATATTTGAAAAAGAAATTTTTGAAATAGAATTTTTTGAAAAAGAAATATTTGAAATAGAACATTCGAAAATAGAAATATAGGAAGCCGTGCTGATTAGATTGACGCCATTTTGACGTAGATGATATTTATATCGATTATATTTGTATTTATAATGAATATTGAAAAGTGATTTCAAAATCGAATATTTTGAAAATGAATTCGAATCGAATTGAAATTGAATGGAAATCACTTTGAAATGAATTCGAATTGAAATTGAATAGAATTGAAATTGAAAAGAATTGAAATTCAAATTAAATTGAAATGAATTGAAATTCAAATTAAATTGAAAAGAATTGAAATTCGAATTAGATTGAAATAGAATTGAAATCGTTTTGAATTGAATTTAAAATGTGTTGAAATTGAACTGAAATTGATTTGAATTGAAACTGATTTGAATTGAAATGAATTTAAAACGAATTTATATTGGAAAGATTCAACTTTGATTTGAATTCGAATATGAAGTTGAAATCGTTTTGAAAACGAATTTAAAATGATTTATAAAATACGTTTCAAAAGGAAATCGACGAAGTATATATTATACATATTATATATATAATATAATGGCCTGAATAGAACGCGACGCGCTGCGGAAGTTCGCGAATTTCGACCATTGACTTCGAATTGACGTTGCGGGAGATCCGACGGTCGGATTCTCCTAAATCCGAAACCGTTGGGTTCGTATCGAAAAGAGATTTCAAGTGAATGTTGGAGATTTGAAATCTAATGATTGGATTTGGAATTATGTACAAATCAAATTGAGAAAAGGTCGCTGTAAGTGCAGTTCGATGGCCGTTGATGGAAATTGACTGTACGGGCCTTGATAAAATTATTAAAAATATCAATAATTTGTGTAAAATCATAAGAAATGACTTGGGAAGAATTGGGATGAAAAACTCCATATTTGAAAAGATAGAAATAGATTTTTATCGAAATGAACTAGTTTTGAACTAGAATTATAATTCTATTTATTTTCAAATAAATAAATTGAATTTGAAAAGGGTTTTAAAAGTAACCAGAATTTCCAATAATTGAATTGGAATGGATTTGAATCGAAACTGTCTTTGGAATATTTTGATGTTGGATTTCGTGATGATACAGGTTTTGTTAGGGGAATTTGAAAGATATATTAATACCGTTATTTCCAATATGATATTTGTTTGTCGTAGAATTTGATATTGAATATAAGCCGATATATTTTCTATTCAGAGCCTTGCATTTAATATCAAATGTGATTTGGGTTTTTCATGAATGGTGTCTTCATTAACACTATTCTTAAGCCCAGTGGAGAAAAAGATTAAATCTTTTTATTTAGATTTAATGAAGTATACCAATTAAACAACAATTTAATTGGAATTGAATTGGTTTTGATTTTTGATTTTATCGTGAACGGTGTTTTAAATAACACCTGTTCTTTAACTCGATAATTAATGGAATGTGATTTTGGGTTTATCGTGAACCGTGTTTTAAATGACACTGATTCTTTAACCCAGTTAAAGATTAAAATTAAGTGGAGTTTTAATGAATCTTTAATTAGATTGAAAATATCTAGAAGGGAGTATCACCAGTTTTGCTCTAGGCGATAGTTAAATCTTTAACTAGATTTGAACGTGAAATGGTAATTGAATTTACCGATAACACTGTGGTGTTAGATATGAAGTATGACCAGTTTTACTTCATGGGATGAATAGGTGGGGATTGGGAAATAAAATAAATGATTACCCCGGTGTGGTTCGCTAATCCCGACTAGTTTGAATTGATATTCAAAGAAGATTAAAGAATAAATTTAAAGAATTTATCTTTGATAAAATTAATGGGAACCCTTCCCATAGTATAAGAATATTTGAATAAAAGAATATTCTGAATTGGAATGAGGCGTATGTTGGGTTTGTGTAACACTTGTTTATTATATACGCGGGTTATTCAGAAAGACCGGGTTTATCCCATTCTGAATAACTGATTCGATGTGGTGTCGAAGATGAAGACGGTGGTTGAAGATCGGAGGTCTTTACGTCGTTTGGATAATTACTGATAATTTTGATTGGGTCGTACACCCAAGAGGAGGGAATCAGTTAGTGGTCGTCCAAATGTACTTGGAGATTGATGGATATGTGGGGTACTAGGTGCCTCCGGTTTCGTTCAGACCCAGAACGAACTTGTAAATGGACTGTGTGTCTGACATTGGATTTTATTCTGTGTGATTGATTTCTATTAAATATATATCTGTTTGGCGGTGGAGAATTTATTCTCTTGCTTAACGCCCTTCTCTGAGACATACTAGCTCAGGGGTTATATATCGATGGATATCAAACGCATGGAGTGAATTGCCCGTGTGGCATGCCTAAGTGGCAATATGATCAAGGCTTCTGTTGAAAAGCAAAGTCTTGTGGTGGATGATCAAAGCACGACCTGTGTGGCATAGCTTTGTGTAACGTTGATTCGCGAGCCTCACACCCCGGTTGTGAACCAGAAACGGGAGAGGACATCAGGGAGTGCATGCATTTCCTTCTAGCTAGAAGTGGCGTCAGTGGTTTTACACACCCTGACGAGTTTGACTTATGTGGTTGTTGCTGTTTCGAGGCGCCTCGGATATATCGGTCGATCCGGGACGGATGGAGTCATTGGACTCACTAACACACCATATGGTGGGGAAACGCAGTGTTCAGGCATTTTAATCCACATCTGTGGACCGGCCCTGACGATCCAAAGGCTTGCCTGCACGCTTGCCTGAGGGGCGGGCTAGAGCATCTCGAATCGGTTGAGGACGATCACTTTCCTCAGATCATAGAAGGAAATCCAGTTTCCAAATATGTGACATTTTCGGTTTTGATTGTAGAGCCTAGTATGGCGACATGATATATGGTACCCATGTCGTCTATGATTGATATTTATGATTGAAATTGTTTTAAACACTATGCACTTATTATAGTATCAAATGATTTGTTTTAAACGTATCAAGCATGCTTTTGGCAATTATAAGGGAAAACCATATCCTCCGGCTTGCGTTGCACTGTGTGATGGGAACTGGGTCTTATAATAGCTTCATTTTTCTTTATTTAGCATTGCGCTGTTTGTTTTATGCACTGGTATTCTTGAGAGGAAACCCGTTCCGTGTTATACGGCGTGGTCCCTTTGTGACGACTGGGAATTTCGCTCGATCCGAATCAGTCGCTAAACCGACCCAGACCGTTCGAAACGCCTGATTGTTTTGAGAACACGACAAAATAGGATGCAGACGGAAGAATATTTCGTTGTATATTACAACAATTCATCAGAATACAAGAATATACAGAGCATTAAAGAATACATATTACATAGAAATATCAGAGATTTAAATTACATTTAAATACATAGCAGCGGAAAATAATACAATACACAAATGAAGGAGACATACAGATACAAAGCTTTCCAGATATCATTCCAGCTGTAAACCAGGATCCTGTGAATATAAATCTGCAAAACCAAAACTACTAGCTGCCCGTGTCAAAATAAGGGCACCCAGAGTTTAGGTTAAAACAATAAACTCCAGGTCAGTAATGGGACTGGTGTGAGAACTAAAACAGTTATTAATCTTTATTTTCAAAGTTAGGTAAATCAAGGGACCACGCCGTATAACACGGAACGGGTTTCCTCCCAAGGATATCAGTGCATAAAACAAACAACGCAATGCTAAATAAAGAAAAATGAAGCTATTATAAGACCCAGGTCCTATCACACAATGCAGCGCAAGCCGGGGGATAGGGTTTTCCCTTATAATAGCCAAATATGCTTAGTACGTTTAAAACAAATCTTTTGATACTAT
Organism: Allium sativum; assembly: GCA_030737875.1. NCBI lineage: Eukaryota > Viridiplantae > Streptophyta > Magnoliopsida > Asparagales > Amaryllidaceae > Allium > Allium sativum. Next base: position 333,576,604 of record CM060926.1, read on the forward strand.
TATAAGTGTATAGTGTCAAAACAATTTCAAATCATAAGTATCAATCATAGACGGCATGGGTACCATATATCATGTCGCCATACTAGTTCTACAATTAAAACCGCAAATGTCACGTATTTGGTAATTGGATTTCCATCTATGAACCGAGGCAAAAGATAGTCCTCCCTGATTCGAGACAATCTAGCCTACCATGTCCCAGGATCAGAATGCATCGACCCTTGGAGCGACAGAGCCAGTCCACCGATGTGGATTAAAATGCCTGAACACTACGTTTCCCCGCCCTTTGGGGCGCAAATGAGCCATCAAATGACTCCATTAGACCCGGATTGTCCAATCAAACCGAGGCGCCTCGCAACAGCAACAACCACATAAGTCAAACTCGTCAGGGCGTGTAAAACCACTGACGCCACTTTTAGCTAGAAAGAAATGCAAGTCCTCCCTCAGGTCCGTCTTCCGTTTTTGGTTCATACCGGGTGTGAAGCTCGTGAAACAACGCTACACAAAGCTACGCCAAAAAGGCCGTGCTTTGATCATCACCACAAGACTTTGCTTTTCAATAGAAGCATTGATCAATTGCCACTTAGGCGTGCCACACAGGCAATTCACTCCATGCGTTTGATATCCATCAGTATATAACCCCTGAGCTCGTACGTCTCAGAGAAGGGCGTTAAGAAAGAGAATAAATTCTCCACCGCGAAACAGATATATATTTAATAGAAATCAATCACACAGACTAAAATCCAATGTCAGACACACAGTCCATTTACAAGTTCGTTCTGGGTCCGAACGAAACCGGAGGCACCTAGTACCCCGCATATCCATCGATCTCCAAATGTGTCTGGACGATCACCAACTGTTTCCATCTTCTTGGGTGTACATCCCAATCAAGATCATCAGTAATCACGCAAACGACGTGAAGACCTCCGGTCTTCAACCACCGTCTTCATCTTCGACACCACGTCGAATCAGTTATTCAGAATGGGATAAACCCGGTCTTTCTGAACAACTCGCGTATATATATAATAAACACGTGTTACACAAACACAACATACGCTTCATTCCAATTCAGAATATTATTTTATTCAAATATTCTTATATTTTGGGAAAGGTTCCCATTAATTTTATCAAAGATAAATTCTTTAAATTTATTATTTAATCTCCTTTTTGAATATCAATTCAAACTAGTCGGGATTAGCGAACCACACCGAAGTAATCATTTATTTTAATTTCCCAATCCCAACCTATTCATCCCATGAAGTAAAACTGGATATACTTCATATCTAACACCACGGTGTTATCGGTAAATTCAATTACCATTTCACGTTCAAATCTAATTAAAGATTTAACTATCGCCTGGAGTAAAACTGGTGATACTCCATTCTAACACTTTTCAATATAATTAAAGATTCATTAAAACTCCACTTAGTTTTAATCTTTAACTGGGTAAAAGAATCGGTGTCATTTAAAACACGGTTCACGATAAACCCAAAATCACATTCCATTAATTATCGGGTTAAAGAACAAGTGTTATTTAAAACACTGTTCACGATAAACCCAAAAACCAATATCAATTCAATTAAATATTATTTAATTGGTACACTTCATTAAATCAAAATAAAAAGATTTAATCTTTTCTCAACTGGGCTTAAGAACAGTGTTGATGAAAACACCATTCACGACAAACCCAAATCACATTTTGATATTAAATACAAGGCTCTGAATAGAAAATATATCGGCTTATATTCAACATCAAATTCTACGACCAACAAATATCGTATTGGAAATAACGATATATATATATATATATATATATATATATATATATATATATATATCTTTCAAATTTCCATAACAATATCTGTATAATCACGAAATCCAACATCGAAATATTCCAAAGACAATTTCGATTCAAATCCGTTCCAATTCAATTATTGGAAATTCTAGTTATATTTCAAAACCATTTCAAACTCAATTTATTTATTTAAAAATAAATAAATTACTATTCTAGTTCAAAACTAGTTCATTTCGATAAAAATCTATTTTTATCTTTTCAAATATGGAGTTTTTCATCCCGATTTTTCCCAAATCATTTCTTATGATTTTACACAAATTATTGATATTTTAAATAATTTTATCAAGGCACGTACAGTCGATTTACATCAACGGCTATCGAACTGCACTTACAGTGACCTTTTCCAAATTTGATTTGGACACAATTCCAAATCCAACCATTAGATTTCTAATATCTAATATTCGTTAGAAAGCTCTTTCCGATACGAACCCAACGGTTCTGGTTTTAGGAGAATCCGACGGTCGGATCTCCCGCAATATCCGTTCGAAGTCAATGGTCGAAATTCGCGAACTGCCGCGGCGCGGCGTGTTCTATTCAGACCATTATATTATATATATAATATATACTTCGTTGATTTCAATTCAACACAAGCTTTATAAATCGTTTTAAATTCATTTTCAAAACGATTTCAATTCAAATTGATTTCTAATTCAATTTCAGTTCATTTTCAATTCAATTCAATTTCAATTCGAATTCATTTATATTCAATTTCAATTAGAATTCATTTATATTCAATTTCAATTCGAATTCATTTATATTCAATTTCAATTCGAATTCATTTATATTCAATTTCAATTCGAATTCATTTATATTCAATTTCAATTCAAATTCATTTATATTCAATTTAATTCGAATTCATTCATATTCAATTTAATTCGAATTTCAATTCCTTTCGAAATATCATATTTTGAAATCACTTCCGATATTCATTATAAAATGAATAAAATCGATATAAATATCGTTCACGTCAAAATGGCGTCAATCTAATCAACACGGCTTCATATATTTCTATTTTCAAATATTCCATTTCGAATATTTCTATTTCAAATATTTCTTTTTCAATCTGGAATGAGGCCCTATCAATTACCATATAATGTTAATTATATGGGTTTTCTACAACACATATATACAATAACAACGATGAATAATCAACCATCATCCAAAGTGCATTCTACACTGTATAAGCATCAAATATAAATATTCAACGCTTATAACAATCTGTCAATCAATCGATCGACACACAACTATCTACTGGGATTAGTGTATGTCATATATCACCCCAATACCCGTGTGGGGTTTTCAAACAATCAAACACAGATTTTATTTGTGCAGTTGGGCGATGTGTAAAATTTATCGTCCCAATCAATATAAGTCAAATGTGTGTATATAAACAAATCGTCTGATTTGTTTATATTTATTTCATTTCAAATACACGTTAAAAATTCTATTTTTAAATATAAAATATTTTTAACTATATAAATATTTAATTTCATTTCACATCACACAATCAACTACACATCAAAAATTAAACAACCAAGCATACAAGCCGTCCATGGTCTGTGGACGATGGGTGTCGGGTGCTACTAAACGCCGTCTGCATCCTAGTATATATTATTAACTAGAAAACTAAATTAAAAGGTGAGAAGTTCTCACTGAGCAGCTAATCCAATCCCACGACTCTTCTTATGCAGAAATCTTCGTCGTTCTTGCCTCTTTGTCACTTTCTTTGCCCGTACTCTCTACATATGTAAAAATCATATTTTTACTTCGATATTCGATATATAAAAATCTAATTTTTACTTCGCTATTCAATATATAAAAATCGAATTTTTACTTTGCTATTCAATATATAAAAATTGAATTTTTACTTAGCTATTCGATATATAAAAATCAAATCTTTACTTCGCTATTCAATATATAAAAATCGAATTTTAACTTTGTTAAAAATCAAATCTTTACTGTTAAAAAAAACAAATCTTTTTACTGTAAAAAAAACAAATCTTTGTTTCTGATTTATATCAACAAAATTACATACACAATTTTTTTCCATATATAAAACTAATCCTAAATTAAGCATCCTAATTAAATTAATCAAACAAGGGAAAGAACTTTACCCTTCTCTTCGGTTTTCATCATAGGAGGGGTGCTGATTTGGCATTTGGACCGAGAGGGGGCATCGGACTGAGGCAGTTTTGGGGATGCTACTGCGTCGAACTGCAGGGCACGCGGAGGAGGTGTTGTGACGAGGTGTGGGGTGATGGAGGGTCGAACGCGGTGGCTGTGGGGTCGGGCGCTGTCGTAGTCGGAAGGGGGAGGAGAAGCGGAGGAAGAAGGAGAAGGAGGGGAAGGGTGCGGTGGTGGTTGGGGCCCCACTTGCGGCGTCGCGATGGTCGATTAGGGGAGGCGGCGTCGATCCGTTAGCCTAGTTTTTTTTTCTTTCTCTTTTTTTTTATTTTCGGGAAGAACTGAAGAGGGAGAAGAGGGAAAGGGGGGGCCAAGATATATGTATTTTATTTATTTATTTATTTATTTATTTCTTCTATAAATGTTGACCTTTCCTTTGAACCCTAAATCGAAACCATCGACTGTCGTCCATAGCTAATTACCCCCATTCCGAACACAATGGGATATGTATCGTAAGCTGATTCAATTGTTTCGCTCAATTTTCGTCGAAATCAAAATATAACTCTATATATTGAATTTGAACGCACATTTCAATTTCCTAGGGCCACATACGAACTCTAAAAATTCCCAAAAAATATTTTCTAGCTTCGTACTGACGATACGGTCCTAACAAAACTAGTTTCGTCGAATTCTGAGACTGTCTGAAAAATGGGCATTCTTCAGTCGATTAAAATCAACTGAAAACTGGTCAAACGCGTTTTCCTTTGCCACGCTCACATATTGATTCGAAAAATTATGAAATTTGAAATCTAGCAATAACTTTACATCCCGAATCCAACAAAAGTGGTTTCGTCGATATCCGAGGTCGTTTGCTAAATTTCCATTTTTAAAGGCCTGAATTCCATAACGACAATTCTGAAATTTCAACTGGACATATCTCTTTATCCCCGCTATGAAATTTTGATTTTTCAGATTCGTTGGAAAGATATTATCAATTAGATTCGAATATTTATGGTTTCACTAAAATCCGGTTTATTTTGCACCCGGTACATCCAATTGAAGTTTGAAATCGAATTATCGAACTACCGTGCCATTTTCAATTCCCTTTTATAAATATAAATAAATATTTATATTCTATCGTCGATTCAAACGAATATATACGTTCGAATTATATTCAAAATAAATTTCTCGTCGATATTATTTAAAATAATTCAGTTTAAATAATCAAAATTCGCTAAAATTGCCAAAATAAAATTTTTAAACTGGCCCAGATTTCCGAGTTATTACACCCTTGATTTATCGAACTTTAAAATAAAGATTAATAACTGTTTTAGTTCTCACACCAGTCCCATGACTGACCTGGAGTTTATTGTTTTAACCTAAACTCTAGGTGCCCTTATTTTGACACGGGCAGTTAGTAGTTTTGGTTTTGCAGATTTATATTCATAGGATCCTGGTTTACAGCTGGAAAGATATCCGGAAAGCTTTGTATCTGTATATCTCCTTTAGTTGTGTTTTGTATTGTTTTCCGCTACGACGTATTTAAATGTAATTTAAATCTCTGATATTTTTCTGTATAATATTTATCCTTACTCTGTATATTCTTGTATTCTGATGGAATTGTTGTGATATACAATGAAATGTTCTTCTGTCTGCGTTCTATTTTGTCATTTTCTCAAAACAATCAGGTGTTTCGAATGGTCTTGATCGGTTTAACGACTGATTTGGATTGAGCGAAATTCTCGGTCGTTTCATAAATATATAAGTTGTATTAAAATTGTCTAGGAACAATCAGCATTAGAAATATTTGTTAATTTCATATTTAACTGATTGATTTTTGAAACTGATTTTCAAATTTGCATTGATATTTTCAAAAACTCCTCTTGAAATTGATATTTTCAATTTTACAATCATTTTTTATTATTTATTCAAAAATTGAAATTATTGATTAATTTGAACCGTTTTGTGACTCATCAAAATTATTAATAGATTTATGAAATTGTGATGAGTTGTGACTATGATATAGTTCATAACTAGAGGAGATGTTATTTTAAATCTCATGATGATTGGACATATTTATAATATCTTTGAATTAGAGCTTATTCCACGACTATCTTCTATATCTACCATATTTCTATCATTCATCGTGGTTTTATTTAATTTGGAGAGTTCTAATTATTCTTGCAATTAAAAAAAATTATCATTGGTATTCACTCCCATTTAAAAGTCCTCGCGGTTATGCGTGGGTGAATTACCTTAATTTCTATGTGCTTCCATTCTCACTTAAAAGACCTTTGGGTTGTGCATGGATGGAACTCATTAGAGAGGATAAAGTTAAGTTACTACTAACCCCATTTAAAAGACCTTTGGGCTATGCGTGGTTAGATAGTGCTTAACACATTTTAAGCTTATTTAAAATCTTTTAAGTTCATATTCTAATATTCAATTTTATTGAACTCTCCTCATTTTATAAAATCCATCGTAAATCCATTCATTCAGAAAGTGAAATTTTCTTCTGATTTAAAGATTATTATGATTTTTGTTTGATTAAACGGGATTTGCAATATATTTTCTCTCTCTGAATTTGAATATATATTTATATTTATGGTCTAAATTTGTCGATCCCTATTATCCTTTTGATGATAACAAAAGGGAGAGAATGGTCAAGATTTTGATTGATGGGTATTTAATTCAAAAATATTTTAAGATTGGAAATTAAATATCTAGAGGGAGAATGGTCAATTGGATTTCATCATTCATATTTTCCACATATATATGGGGAGTTCAGTTGAAGGGGGAGCATACAAATAGGGGGAGTAATATATTTCACGTTCAAACACATTGGAGTAATATATTTCACGTTCAAACACATTCAAAATCTTTTATTTGTTTGTCATCATCAAAAGGGGGAGATTGATGTATATAACAGTGTTGTATACACAATTATATGATTTTTGTTTGATGATAACAACCAAATATATTTTATTAGTGAATGTGTTTGTAACTGTACTGGTATACTACACAATAGACAGGAATATAATATTTCTATTTAAATAAAATACAACTGTACAGAAATTTAAATATTCACACAGTATTTTATTTGAATAAGAATTTTTTATTTCAACATTTAAACAGTACATATTTACAACTCCCCTATTTGTATATACATCACTGATATACATTTTAGTATATTCAATTTCATACTCAGCTTCTCTCTACAACACTTACACTCACAAATACAGACACACACTAACACTGTTCTTGTCATCATCTTCAATCTTCTGTCTTCACAGCATTCTTATGTCAGTCCAATCATCTTCATACCTGCCACATACAGAAGAACACAAACAGTAGACTACAACAAAAACAAAACAAAATAAAATAAAAATTTAATTTTAAATTTTATTTGCCTCAGAATTATGGTGTGTTTCTCATCATTTTTCTAGACTTGGTCTGATATGCAGGGAAAGGAAAAATTGTCTGTTTGTTGCATGTACACACGTGTATAAATATACACGTGTGCACTGCCTTGAAAATCAATAAGCAACTGAGGAGTAGCCACGAGGACCATCCCAACTTGCAAGTGAATATGGTCGAGCACAAGTCAAAAAAGTGCATCAAAGGAAAATCAGCATAATGATGGAAGCAAAAACTCAAATACAAGACTGTGCATGTACACAAACAACAATGTATCAATTCAACGGACAAGTACAACAAGAATGGCCGAGGTAACGTGGAACAGCAGCAAAATGATTTACAGGTTTACAGATATGTTTTGGAAAGACAAATGATCAAGTGGAATTTCTGTTTCATATTGCAAGCATATTTTCAAGATTAAAACTAAGTTTGGAACCAAGTGACACAAAGTGTACATACAGCAAGTTCAACTTAGTTAAATGGTGCAACTAAAATCAAGGGTCGAGCTAAAAACATTGAAAACATGTAAGATGTTTGTATGAGTGGAAAAAGTATGATCAAGCCAAATGCATGGTGATCAAATCTAGGTTCAATGCCAAATGTACACAACATACAGAATATGATCAAAGGCAGAATGGTATGAAAGCAGTGAACACAAAATAACATGTCTGAATGATGAATTGAAAATGCACATATACAGTAGCTATGGAGTAAACTACATTGAGCAATGAGTTAAATGATATAACATGTAAATGGCAACATGAAGTGCATGTACCAATATGTGTGAAGTTATCACATTTTCAACAAATCAATGACCCAGTTTTGCTAAGGATTGAAGATGCAGCTCAATGGTGTTTCAGGTACATATAAACAATGGTGGAACCAGTCAAACATAGGAGCCAATACTGTATGGATCAAGTGAGAAAGTGGTCGAGACAGCGGTGAAGCTAGCACCAAGTTCAAATAAAAATTTCAAGTGACAAAACCAAACAAGTTGGCAAGCTAATGTGATTCAAGAAACTACAAAACAGCAAATACAAACCAGAACATGTGTGACAGTAATAACATAGCACAAACAAGCCAAGTGTTCACTGCATATAAGAATGGTTCAACGTGCTAAAACTAGTTCAATGTGACAATTCATGTGCTTGGATGGATAAGTTTTCTTTTATGTGTAGCCAAACTCAAAACAGTGGAGCAACTAACGAACACACATGCACAAACACTCAGGGGTAAAGTAGCATGCATATGAATACCCAAATAGGTCAAGCAGATCAACCATAACATCTGTTTTTTTATTAGTTCAGAATTACGATCAAGAATTATATCAGTTCCTGTCAAAGTTCAAGCATCAATCCAAGGACTAGGTAAATGTATCAAGTGCAATATCAGTTCAAATCAGACTTGAAATAATGAAGTATTTGTTCAAAGTGATTTCTACAATAGCAGTTGTTCTTATCTAAAAGATTGGTCAGGACAAATATCAAAGTAGAAGAATAGAATCAGATAAATTTTTTGGAAAACAAGTATAGTATTTGTTCTTATCAAGTAATCAAGAGCAGTATTGATTCAACTTTTATGGAAGCATTAAAACCTTCTAGAAACCATCGGAAAAAGATATGCAAATTCAAAATTGAAGAAGACTCAATCAACAGTTTCAGAAGTCCATGCAATTTTCAGATCGAAGGAATTTCCATAATTTATCTCGGAAAATACTCCAGAAAGTTTGAACATTTTTAAACATCAATGATCAATTCAAATCAGCAGATCAGTCACAAGAAAACCATTTCAAAAGCCCCAAATTTCTCGTATATATCATGGCCAAATCAAATATTGAAATCAAAGCAAAACTTTAGGATTTTTAATCCTATAAATACACCAATCATCACAGTCTTTAATCTAATCCAAGTTCGAAGAAATTAAAAAGCAAAAGATCGAATTTAAAAATCATATCGAAGCAACAACAAATTACTTGGATCATATCGAAGAGACACGACACAATCACAGCAGTGGTGATAGCAATTGGAGATCGAAGCAAATCTGAAGAGGAGCAGCAGATCATCACTTCACGAACCAGAAGAGAATCGAAACCCTTGAAATAATAACTGCCGCCATTTTTTTTCCAAAGAGTAACAAAAGTGATCGGGCCAAAAAGGAAATGAGTGAACCAAGACAAAGTGGCCGGCCAAGTCTATTAAAAGGGACAGGGAATTTTTAAAACTAGTGTTTAATTTTAAATTATAATTGTTTTTATTTCAATTTGTAATCAAATCGAGTACAGTTTTATAGTTTGTCTCTAAAACTAGGGAGACGAATTACGAGATTTGTAATTTGGGGAAATCTGGTTTCGGGGATAGAACCAGTGCAGGGTTTTGAGCGTAGATTTAAGAACAGTTGAGAGCGAGTGTTGCAAGTTTATAGGGGATTGTAAGCGTAGAGATTTTTTTAACTCCTAGTAGAAACCTTGGGGAATGCAGCAGTAGGCAGAGTTTTGCCGTAGCTGGGTATATCTGTGTGTTATTTATTTTCCGCATTTATTCTGATTATTATCTGTGCTGTTATTATTTAATTACTTTGCGAAAATCTGCGATAAACCCTATTCACTCCTCCTCTAGGGTTAATTTAGATCCTACATGCGTGGGGTTCCATGGGGTGCACCTCGATATTGGGGGTGGTTACACATATACTGTATTAGGTTAATTCACTGGGAAGTAAATGGGTACGACGTGTGTGTAAGCCTTGAATGTTGTTAACCCAAGTAACCTAATAAATAAGATAATATGATTGAACGGTATATGTAGGATTATCCAAAGTGTATAGTTTAAATTCAGTCATCATAACTTGTGTTCTGACCCCTCCTCATAACATACTCGCAGGTTAGATTTGTGGCAGGGGCACGAGGAATTATAGCTTTGGATATTGGTTAGGAATTATTATTAATAAGGTAAGGCTATAATTTGATTTGTATTATATTTTATCCATTCCGTTATGAGATATTTTTTGAGCTCTAACATATTTTATGCCTCTCTCTTTTCTACAGGATACCAGAGCAAACCAATCCGAGTTTCGATAGATTGGAATAAAAAAAAATCGGTCTATTGAAATTGAGGTTGTCACAACAATGGCTATACTTATTTGTGAAACATATATTATATACTGCACACACATGCTTGTGCCCATTTAAACCCAATTGCAACTAAGTAATTATATATAATATTTATGTGCCATTTTTTATGACTTATTGAATAAATGATATGTCTTATTTCATAGTACGTTGCTGAAGAGAAATACATGCAGAACTTGTATTTGACAGCGAAAATATGGCCTCATGCATAGTAATACATACGTTAAATTCTTTCCGAAATATGCTAGGTTGCGCCATTGTCTTGTGCCCATCAATAGACATGTGCTGAGCTAAAATCATTTATTTAAAGAATTATGTTATTATTAACTAGTTTATTTCAGTGTTTTTTGAAGTTAATTTACTTGGACAAAGATTAATCTGACTCAAGTGTTTTGTATTTTGCATGGAACACTCGTGTCAGACCCAAAGCATTACAAATTTAAAGATTTCAGATCGCAAAGAAGAGAGGCATGTGAAGATTGTAAAATTTTATTTAAAATTTATGTATGTATATTTATTATTCCACTGTATAGAGATTGTAAACTCTGATGTTTATATGAAAATTTACTCCATAGCAAATATTGTGTTTTGTAATTCTATGTATAATTTTGTTGAAACCTTATAAGCAAAAGCAATCTATCATTTTGAAAGTTTCGAGTTGGTTTAATTACCGACTTGGAGCGGAAAAAAGGCAGGTCATTACAATATTATATTATTATCCAAAATTTTCTATTGTATATATATATATATATATATATATATATATATATATATATGTAACACCCCGTGTATTCTATAACAGTGAAATTCATAAATTAAATCATAACTAATTTTAAATCAAGGAATTAAGGGAAACGGGATACGCCATTGTGTTCGTCTCGGAAAAATACGCGAAATAGAGTCCGAGTTTTCGAAAATCGGAGTCTGTATGACCAAGATATGGCCTCCGGAAGTTTCTGAATTATGTTTAAAATTCGAACAGACGAAAAACAGCTCAGAAAAACAATTCAAAATTCAAAATCGGGCCCAGTTGGCCAGGGCGGGAAAATTCCCGCCTGAAGGCACCAGGTCGACTTGGCAGTCGACCTGGGCTAATCAGGTCGACAGGGCTGTCGACCTGGGTGTCGACAGGACTGTCGACCTGGCCCCAGAGCCAGGTCGAACCCAGCCCATCCTGGCTGGCCAGGTCTGTTTTTGGCCGATTTTCTGAGCCTTGCCTTGTCACTAGGGCTAGGTGTCAGCCCCTGATTGGTCTCTCTTTCGAATGAATGGCTACGATTAACCCAAGCTACATCGATGGTCCTAATCAGTTCATAAACTCTATAAAAATGACCCTAGACTCTACCTAATCTATTCATTCAAAAAATAAGAATGAGGCCATCATGCTGCTGAGGAACGACTAGGAGTAGCCACGAATTTGAGAGACAATTAGGAGACAAACTCTAAAGCATAAAGCAACTACAAGTTAAACTTAAACAAATCAAATCAACGCCTACGTCAAGGGAATAGCATCTCCAAATCCAGAATTCAGATTCCTGAATTGAAGAATTCGTCACGCGATTGTAAGTAGAGTACTATTCCGATGAGAATAAATAACTGTGTTTGATTTGTGTAATGTAAGAAATGGAATTGTGGCGATAATAATTCATATTTGTGCGTTTCTATGATTCTAATCGATTTGGAATATTGTGATATGACGATTGGATATTCGCAAGTATGTAATTCATGTTGAATTTACTCGTTTGTGGTTGTTTAATTGAGATTCATGCAAGTATGTGGTTTTTCTACTATGCCAACATAATGTATATTTTTGTACAAAATCACTTTTTGTGTAATTGAATCAAATTTGGGGTGTTATGATTCACATGAAATTATGTTAGAATTGGCATCATGATCTATGTATAAAACCATACTTTTGTATTAGAAACAAAAGTAAGCCTCTTTGTGAACTTATGTTGATTTTATGAATATGACTAGGCTATGTTTGGTATTATGCCTAATTGAAAAACATGTTAGGCCTATGTTGTTAACAAGAATTATATAATATATGTGACACATAGCTAAGTTAGATTTACATTCTAATTGCAAGTTTGCATGAATAAAGTAAAAACCATGATTTCATGTTTAGGAATATTTATGCCATGATTATATGAATAGATCAAAAACCGTCATTTCATGTTTGGGTATAATTGTGCCATGATTATGTGAATAGATTAAAAATCATGATTAAGTTGGAATAATTCTAGTTGAACTATACTTTTGTATTAGTAACAAAAGTAAGCACCTTGTAGACATATAGTAATTTTATAAACATGATTTGCTTATGTTTGACATTATGCCTAAGTAAAAATATAGGTTTATGTTGTAGTTAAGACTATGTGTCAATAATGATATCTAATTTAGTTAGATTCTTAACTTAACTACAAGTTTACATGGTTTGATTCATGTCACTTATGCTTTATGACCAAAGTATATGTTACCACAATGCAAGTACACCAGTTTCTATTTTGTAGTTCCAACGTTATGTTGCAAGTTCATGCGTTCACATTCCCCTTTTTATGTATATAACCACGTTTTAAGCCTCCCCTTTTTCACGTGGCTAAGTTGGGCTTAAAAGGCTAAGCCCAACATATATTATAATAAACGAACGTATTAAACGGGGGAAATAGCGTTGGGCCAAATTAATTAATAAATGAAAATATAAAAGTTGAGGGGCCCAAATTCAAGAATGGGTTGGGCCCATGATTGGTGTAAGCCCTTACACCATTAATTGATTTTGAATAATGGGCCGCAAATATTTACATATAAGAAAATAAAGAAGAAAGACAAAATATGTAAATGTAGAAAATACGATGTGTTTAACCCGAGGTTGGATTGAGTTGTGATGTAAACCTGCCCGGAACCGCCCGGCTGTCCAGTAGTCACAACAATACCTATCCAATGTGGGTGGTTAAACATGGAGCCCAATAAGGACCCGAGGTGAAACACCCCACCTCCGTTAGGGTCACTCTCAAAGGGAATGCCCTAATTTTGGTGGAAGTTTATAAGTACAAGTCACAGATATACAAGACAGATATAAGAACACATATTTGTAAACAGCGGAAGAACAACAAACTTTATTTCATAAAGTCAAATACGTGTTACAACAACATCCTTTCCAAAAACATAACATAACACTTTCATAATCTGTCTTGAGTACATTATTTAAAGAAGCATAAATAAAACATAGATAAACTGCAAAAGCCCCATAGTGGATTGTCCAAAGCCATAGTTCAAAACAGGAAAGTCCAAGCAATACATTTCTCTTCTTCAAGCTGGATGTTGAGGTTGGTCAAGCTGCTGTGTTCCCTCCCTGAGGACCTGGGGGGGGGGGGGGGGGGGACGGAAGAAAGAAGACGAAAGAAAAGTAGAGTCAGACATAAAGCCTGAGTAAGTCTAGTACTATTTTGTCTATGAATAAAGAACTGGGTATGATAAGTATAAACAAGAAGTGGGCATGCACTATAAACTTGGTTAAGTTGTCTAGGGTCGAATATACTATCGTACCCCATGTTGATCTCTGAACCCATATAAACTAGTTTCCAACTGGCACCCCATAATCAGGGTGATGTGATCCATTCTATGATGATCGGCTCCTACTCGCATAGTTGCATGTGTCTTACGGCCCCCGATGTTGTAGTTACCTATGCTGGTCCCACCATGGGGTGTATCAAGTCCCATGGTGGCGGCCCGACACAACCTTAGAATGCACAGGTATGCTACTGGTGTCCAGTGCCTTATTTTTCTACACCGGAGTGCGTGCACGCCCGCACTCCGTTAGAACCTACACTACTACACCACCGCCGTCGATTTGACCTCTTACAATCAGCCCAGTAATCGTGCCCCACCCTGCCTAGTTTCAGGGTATCCTGATACACCTTCTAGGGTTACTGCTGAAAAGGGTCCCCCGTTACTAGGTTTTCTATCTCTAGCCAACATGCTAAGTTGGTTAAGTGTTTCCTAACCTAACCCCCACCAGTCCGTTTTGTTTAGCATGTTCCATTTTGATTAAGTCTTTAGTTCACTTAATCCTATCAATCCTGACTCAGCCTTAATTGTCTTATTAAGGCCCTGACCTCTCACATTAGACAGGTATTGTTGTGGCTGCCTGTTGCCGGTTGGTTCCGGGCAGTCTTACGCCACAACTCAGTCTAACCTCGGGTCCTTTTTGGGCTCCATGTTTAACCTCCCACATTGGATAGGTATTGTTGTGACTACTGGACAGCCGGGCGGTTCCGGGCAGGTTTACATCACAACTCAATCCAACCTCGGGTTAAACACATCGTATGTTCTACATTTACATATTTTGTCATTCTTCTTTATTTCTTATATGTAAATATTTGCGGCCCATTATTAAGTTAATGGTGTAAAGGTTACACCAATCATGGGCCCAACCCATACTTGAATTTGGGCCCTTCTATTTTATATTCTCATTCATTAGTAATTTTTAACCCAACGTTATTTCCCCCCGTTTTACACGTCCGTTTATTATATATATGTTGGGCTTAGCCTTTTAAAGCCCAACTTAGCCATGCGACAAGGGGAGGCTTACAGCGTGATTACATACACAAAGAGGGGAAGGTGAGCGCATAAACTTGCAAAATGATGTTGGAAATACAAACTAGAAACGGGTGTACTTGCATAGTGGTAACATATACTTTGGTCATAAAGCATAGGTGACATGAATCAAGGCATGTAAACTTGCATAGGTTTAACTACAACATGAACCTATATTCTTATTTAGGCATAATGTCAAACATAAGCATGGCATAAATATTTCTAGCATAAGCATGGCATAATGTCAAAACATAAGCATGGCATAATATCAAACATAAGCATGGCATAAGTATAGTTAAATTTGTTCACATAACCATGGCATAAATATTTCTAACATGAAATCATGATTCTTACTTTAGTCATGTAAACTTACAAAAAGGGACTTTTTGAACCTAACCTAGCCATGTACCACATATGTCATCATATAATTCTTGTAAACAAGATAGACCTAATCATGGTTTTCAATTATGCCAAATATCATTCATAGCCTAGCCATATTCATAAATTTGCAAATAGGTTTTCTAGTACAAAAGCATGGCTTAATACATGATGCCAAATTCTCAACATAATTTCATATGGATTATAATAACCAAACTTGTTCTAATTACTTACAAAATTATTTATGCACAAAAATATACATCATGATGGCATAGAAGCAAAACCCCAAACTTGCATGAATTTAAATCAACTACATACATGTAGCTTCAACATGGATTACATAATTTGTGAAATATTCCAAACGTATACTTGTATAGAACTACCGCATGTAGTTCTTTATAATGAATAACATAATTCATAAATATCCAAACGTATATAATATTTCAAATTGATAAGAACGCACAAATATGAATTACTTTATTGCCACAATTCAAGCATACAAACCAACACAATTGTTTATTCATACCAAAGTAATACTCTACTTACAATGGTGTGATGAATTCTCTAGTTTAGGGATTGAAGACGCAAATTCCTTTGTTGAATTGATTTGTTTAGGTTGCTTTAAGCTTTAGAACCTTCCTCCTAATCCTCTCTCAAATTTGGTGGCTACTCCTAGTCGTTCCTCAGCAACATGGCGGCTATGTTCTTATTTTTGAATGAATAGGTTAGGGTTTAGTCTAGGGTTGTTTATATAGAGGTTAGGAACTGATTAGGACCATTGATGTTGCTTGGATTGATCGTAGCCATTCATTCTAAGGAGAGACCAATTAAAACTTGCCACCTAGCCCTAGTGACAAAGCAGACCACAGCAAATCGACCACATAGAGAATAGGCCAGCCGGGTTAGCCTGGGCTCGACCTGGTCTGGACCAGGTCGACACCCCTGTCGACAGCCCTGTCGACAGGCCTGTCGACCTGGTTAGACCAGGTCGACAGCCCAGTCGACTTGGTGGGTCAGGCGGGTGTTTTTCCGCCCTGGCCCATTGGGCCCCATTTTCGAATTTAAACCTGATTTATTCTGTTTGAATTTTAAACTTGATTCTCAAACTTCCGAAGGCCATATCTTCTTCATACGGACTCCGTTTTTCGAAAGCTCGGACTCTATTTCGCGTATTTTTCCGAGACGAACGCAATGGCGTATCCCGTTTCGCTTAGTTCTTTGATTTCAGATTAATTATACTTTAATTTGTTAATTTCACAGTTATAGAATTTTCGGGGTGTTACATTCTCCCCCACTTAAAAGGATTTCGTCCCCGAAATCTTCAAGTTAGGAGTAATGTATATCCTAACATCCAATCATCCATCTACTCATCCATCAAACACGAGCATCCATTGTCCTTAAAAGAATTCTAATGCTTCATGATCATATGCGAAGTGTGTGTGTATACTTATCTAATGCAAAATCAGGCGGTCTACTGATTCAGTTGACCTCCTTAATGCGAATTATGTAAGTGCCATGAATCCATTATGTATGCAAATTTTCCTATTCATGATTCTACATGAGTGCACAATCATTCAATACAAATGCAACATCCACATGACAACACATTAAAGTTCAACCATATACGAATGCAAACATATATGCATATGCAATATGAAGTGACTGAGCCGATCTAAAACCTAGATTGTGTGTGTATATGCAACCACGAGCAACCACTAGCAATCACTTGCAACCACTTGTAACCATCATCCATAACATGTTTCAACTACATGTTTCCATCCAAAGGGTTTCTACCTAAAAGATACGGTCGAGGAAATATACCTAAAAAGATAGATAAAAGCGCAACTTAAGGAAAAAGAAAGGTCAAGGATGTACCCTCGAACTGAAAAGGGTAGGCAGTACGTATTCTAGCTTCGGTTTCCCAAGTCGCGTCTCCCTCGGCGTCGCTCCATTGAACTTTGACGAGCTTGACTTCACGGTTGCGTAGCTTCTTCACTTCCGTTCCTAAGATGCGGGTTGGAACCTTTCTTATGGTTGCTTCGCGTTCCACTTCGGCCTCTTCGAGGATATTTGGCTCTACCACTTCAGCAGACTCATGTAGACATTTTCGGAGATGTGAAACGTGAAAAACGTTGTGGACTCCGGCCAACTTCTCGGGTAGCTCTAATCTATAGGCCATTTTCCAAATTTTCTCAATGATAGGGAATGGTCCTACCTAAAGGTATAGTCGAATGATAGAAGCAAGTAAAAACTTTGTGCCCATTAGGCAATGTCGAAACTGGAAATCTATGCCACATATATATTGATTAGGAGAAGAACTCTCTAAGCATCAGCCCCGAAGACCGAAATCAACATCAGACTGACACCCAAAGAATTACTCAACCCAACCACCATATATGATTCTAGGAAACTAAGCATGATGGACTCCTTTTAGGTCACAAGGGAGTCCCTTCCTAAGACCAACCCGTATCCTATAAAGCCCAAAAACTTTAGTAAAATCAACGAACACCCTCGAGCCCCAACATGTGTTACTAACAGATGAGTCATACTCCCTATGGGGTTTGCAATAGAAATTGGATTAAGAATAGGACCGAGAGGATATACACAAAAGATAGCATGCAAGTGAGCTTTACAGGAAGAGAGGGATCAAGGATATACTCTTAAGAAGAGATACGATGCACGAATCTAGTCTTCAATCTTCTAAGCCGCATTTCTTGAGCTTAACTCCATTATGCTTTGTCCGTCTTTAACTTCACAATTTCGTAGCTTCTTAATTCTTGTTTCCAAAATATGAGTTGGAACCTATTTCTCGTTCCTCTTTCACTTATTCTCCTTCTAGTATACTTGGCTCAAGCCTAACTGCGTACTCATGGTTCCATGCAAGCTCTCCAAAATTCATTAGTGAATCTTGGATCTTGTTCACTTACTAGAAGGTATTCCACATAGATGAATTATCTCTTGAAAATAAACAAATGTCAACTATGTTGCCAAATGTACTTACTAAGGTGATTCTTTACAACTCATGCATCAGCGAAATGAACCTTCAGCCTTAGTGGCGAACACTACTGGAGCGCCCTATTCTGAAATGCTCCTCCTAATGAACCCCTTTTCTAGAAGCTCTTTAATCTGTTTACTGAGCTCTTTCCTTTCTCGTGGAGCCATGTTTCTAACGGGCAACGCAACGGGCTTTACATTATCTACAAGATATATGCGGAAGTCTATTTCTCGCTTCGGAGGAAAGCCCTTCACCTCTTCGAAGACATCCGGATATTCCCGGACCACTCTAACTGATTGCAAATTTTCAACAGAGGCATCTAGCGATTCAAGATAACTAAGCGTAACCGCATACGAGGGATTACAAGAAATTTCCAAAGTATTACCGAGCTGGGTTAGGAGCCTAACAACCCTTTTCTCACAATCAAGGATGGCCCCATTTACTGGATAGCCAATCCATACCAAAAATCAAACCATAACCCGAAAAGCCCAAAACAAAGGCACTACATTGAAATTCTACACTTAGAATGGAAATTTTCAATCCCACACAGATCATAGACAAATGAGATGGGCCCCCAATTGGGTTTGAAACAATTAAGGGGTCCTCTACCATACTAGTTTCTAGGTGCAGAGATTCTACTAAAGCAGACGAGATAAAGGAGTGTGATGCGCCAGAATCAAATAAAGTGCGAACGGGGTGATCATAAAGATAAACTACACTTTCTACAGAAGTATTTATACCTCGCTGTTGCAGAGGTGGCGCTTCTAGCACATGGACCTGTGCCCCTGGGGTGAATCCAGCCCTCTGCCCCTGTCCTCGTTTCTTTGGGCAGTCCTTAGCCCTATGGCCTGTCTCACCGCAAGAAAAGCACCCACCATTCTCCTTGGCCTTCTTTTTCCGGCAGTCCTTTACTAAGTGCCCCACTTTGCCACAGAAATTACACGTCCTCTTCTCTTTGTTGCCTTCCCCGCCTTTTTTAAAGTCTGTCTTCATAGGCTGCAAACCCTCTTTCTTCCCTTGAGAGCTTTCTGCCTTTGTCTCCTTCTTGCCCTTATCCTCTTCATTCAGCAATGCCATTTGCACCAATCTTTCATACGTGGCTCCCATGGGTATATGGGTCATGGCCAAACTGTGTAATGGCTCATTCAACCCTTTGACGAAACGGAGAGCCTTCTTGTGCGGGATGTTGACTAGGTCAAGCCCAAACCTAGCCAGCTCATCGAACTGATTCACATACTCTCTGACTGTCTTGTCCCCTTGTTTAAGAAATAAGAATTTTTCCAACTGCAAACTTATTTCCGCATCTGAGAGAAATTTAGTCTCAAACCCAGCCCTAAAGTCCTCCTATGTCTCCACTGGTCTTTCAGCATTAGTGACTTCCCACCAGTAGGAAGCCTCGCCCTTCAATAGCCACACTGCCAACTGTACTTTTTGTCTATCTTCTACCTCAAAGATGATGAATAGGTCCTCAGTTTCTTTCAGCCAATTTCTAGCTGCTACGAAGGACTCAGTTCCATGGAAATCCCTTCCTCCCATAGCTTTAAAATCTTTACATATCTTAGCAAACGTGTTTCCCCGAGGAGGAGGTGGAGGAAAAGGTGCCGCTGCGGCTGGATGATTTCCTTCAGCTGGGGGAGGAGGAATGGTAGGACCTGGCTGAGTGGCCCTTGCTTCTAAGAACCGTCTAAACCAACCAGGTATTGGCACCCCTTCCGGCAAGTTAAGTTCTTGGGACATGCTGAAACAAAAAGGATAGATTCAAAACGAAGGATAAGAGATAGTTCCTATGGCTTTGGGGGGTGGACTTTGCCTTTTTAAAATAAAATAATATTTTTCTTTTAAAAATGCTTCTTTAAATTTCCTTTTTGAAAATAATTTTTCAAAACTTTTTATCTTATCTGGTAAACCTATGCTCTGATACCAAGTGAAACACCCCACCTCCGTTAGGGTCACTCTCAAAGGGAATGCCCTAATTTTGGTGGAGGTTTATAAGTACAAGTCACAGATATACAAGACAGATATAAGAACACTTATTTGTAAACAGCGGAAGAACAACAAACTTTATTTCATAAAGTCAAATACGTGTTACAACAACATCCTTTCCAAAAACATAACATAACACTTTCATAATCTGTCTTGAGTACATTATTTAAAGAAGCATAAATAAAACATAGATAAACTGCAAAAGCCCCATAGTGGATTGTCCAAAGCCATAGTTCAAAACAGGAAAGTCCAAGCAATACATTTCTCTTCTTCAAGCTGGATGTTGAGGTTGGTCAAGCTGCTGTGTTCCCTCCCTGAGGACCTGGGGGGGGGGGGGGAAACGGAAGAAATAAGACGAAAGAAAAGTAGAGTCAGACATAAAGCCTGAGTAAGTCTAGTACTATTTTGTCTATGAATAAAGAACTGGGTATGATAAGTATAAACAAGAAGTGGGCATGCACTATAAACTTGGTTAAGTTGTCTAGGGTCGAATATGCTATCGTACCCCATGTTGATCTCTGAACCCATATAAACAAGTTTCCAACTGGCACCCCATAATCAGGGTGATGTGATCCATTCTATGATGATCGGCTCCTACTCGCATAGTTGCATGTGTCTTACGGCCCCCGATGTTGTAGTTACCTATGCTGGTCCCACCATGGGGTGTATCAAGTCCCATGGTGGCGGCCCGACACAACCTTAGAATGCACAGGTATGTTACTGGTGTCCAGTGCCTTATTTTTCTGCACCGGAGTGTGTGCACGCCCGCACTCCGTTAGAACCTACACTGCTACACCACCACCGTCGATTTGACCTCTTACAATCAGCCCAGTAATCGTGCCCCACCCTGCCTAGTTTCAGGGTATCCTGATACACCTTCTAGGGTTACTGCTGAAAAGGGTCCCCCGTTACTAGGTTTTCTATCTCTAGCCAACATGCTAAGTTGGTTAAGTGTTTCCTAACCTAACCCCCACCAGTCCGTTTTGTTTAGCATGTTCCATTTTGATTAAGTCTTTAGTTCACTTAATCCTATCAATCCTGACTCAGCCTTAATTGTCTTATTAAGGCCCTGACCTCTCACATTAGACAGGTATTGTTGTGGCTGCCTGTTGCCGGTTGGTTCCGGGCAGTCTTACGCCACAACTCAGTCTAACCTCGGGTCCTTGCTGGGCTCCATGTTTAACCTCCCACATTGGATAGGTATTGTTGTGACTACTGGACAGCCGGGCGGTTCCGGGCAGGTTTACATCACAACTCAATCCAACCTCGGGTTAAACACATCGTATGTTCTACATTTACATATTTTGTCATTCTTCTTTATTTCTTATATGTAAATATTTGCGGCCCATTATTAAGTTAATGGTGTAAAGGTTACACCAATCATGGGCCCAACCCATACTTGAATTTGGGCCCTTCTATTTTATATTCTCATTCATTAGTAATTTTTAACCCAACGTTATTTTCCCCCGTTTTACACGTCCGTTTATTATATATATGTTGGGCTTAGCCTTTTAAAGCCCAACTTAGCCATGCGACAAGGGGAGGCTTACAGCGTGATTACATACACAAAGAGGGGAAGGTGAGCGTATAAACTTGCAAAATGACGTTGGAAATACAAACTAGAAACGGGTGTACTTGCATAGTGGTAACATATACTTTGGTCATAAAGCATAGGTGACATGAATCAAGGCATGTAAACTTGCATAGGTTTAACTACAACATGAACCTATATTCTTATTTAGGCATAATGTCAAACATAAGCATGGCATAAATATTTCTAACATAAGCATGGCATAATGTCAAACATAAGCATGGCATAATATCAAACATAAGCATGTCATAAGTATAGTTAAATTTGTTCACATAACCATGGCATAAATATATCTAACATGAAATCATGATTCTTACTTTAGTCATGTAAACTTACAAGAAGGGACTTTTTGAACCTAACCTAGCCATGTACCACATATGTCATCATATAATTCTTGTAAACAAGATAGACCTAATCATGGTTTTCAATTATGCCAAATATCATTCATAGCCTAGCCATATTCATAAATTTGCAAATAGGTTTTCTAGTACAAAAGCATGGCTTAATACATGATGCCAAATTCTCAACATAATTTCATATGGATTATAATAACCAAACTTGTTCTAATTACTTACAAAATGATTTGTGCACAAAAATATACATCATGATGGCATAGAAGCAAAACCCCAAACTTGCATGAATTTAAATCAACTACATACATGTAGCTTCAACATGGATTACATAATTTGCGAAATATTCCAAACGTATACTTGCATAGAACTACCGCATGTAGTTCTTTATAATGAATAACATAATTCATAAATATCCAAACGTATATAATATTTCAAATTGATAAGAACGCACAAATATGAATTACTTTATTGCCACAATTCAAGCATACAAACCAACACAATTGTTTATTCATACCAAAGTAATACTCTACTTACAATGGTGTGATGAATTCTCTAGTTTAGGGATTGAAGACGCAAATTCCTTTGTTGAATTGATTTGTTTAGGTTGCTTTAAGCTTTAGAACCTTCCTCCTAATCCTCTCTCAAATTTGGTGGCTACTCCTAGTCGTTCCTCAGCAACATGGCGGCTATGTTCTTATTTTTGAATGAATAGGTTAGGGTTTAGTCTAGGGTTGTTTATATAGAGGTTAGGAACTGATTAGGACCATTGATGTTGCTTGGATTGATCGTAGCCATTCATTCTAAGGAGAGACCAATTAAAACTTGCCACCTAGCCCTAGTGACAAAGCAGACCACAGAAAATCGACCACATAGAGAATAAGCCAGCCGGGTTAGACTGGGCTCGACCTGGTCTGGACCAGGTCGACACCCCTGTCGACAGCCCTGTCGACAGGCCTGTCGACCTGGTTAGACCAGGTCGACAGCCCAGTCGACTTGGTGGGTCAGGCGGGTGTTTTTCCGCCCTGGCCCATTGGGCCCCATTTTCGAATTTAAACCTGATTTATTCTGTTTGAATTTTAAACTTGATTCTCAAACTTCCGAAGGCCATATCTTCTTCATACGGACTCCGTTTTTCGAAAACTCGGACTCTATTTCGCGTATTTTTCCGAGACGAACGCAATGGCGTATCCCGTTTCCCTTAGTTCTTTGATTTCAGATTAATTATACTTTAATTTGTTAATTTCACAGTTATAGAATTTTCGGGGTGTTACACGAGGTTAGACTGAGTTGTGGCGTAAGACTGCCCGGACCCAACCGGCAACAGGAAGCCACGACAATACCTGTCTAATGTGAGAGGTCAAGGCTTTAATAAGACAATTAAGGCTGAGTCAGGATTGATAGGATTAAGTAAACTATATTAATACTTAATCAAAATGGAACATGCTAAACTAAACAGACTGATTGGGGGTTAGGTTTATAAAATACTTAACCAACTTAGCATGTTGGCTAGAGATAGAAAACCTAATAGCGGGGGACCCTTTTCAGCAGTAATCCTATAAGGTGTATCATGATACCCTGAAACTAGGCAGGGTGGGGCACGATTATTGGGCTAATTGTAAGAGGTCAAATCGACGGCGGTGGTGCAACAGTGTAGGTTCTAACGGGGTGTGGGCGTGCACTCACTCCGGCGCAGAAAAATAAGGCACTGGGCACCAGTAGCATACCTGTGCATTCTAGGGTTGTGTCGGGCCGCCGCCATGGGACTTGATACACCCCATGGTGGGACCAGCATAGGTAACTACAACATCGGGTGCCGTAAGGGACATGTAACTATGCGAGTAGGAGCCGATCAACATAAAATGGATCACTTCACCCTGATTATGGGGTGCCTGTTGGGAACTAGTTTATATGGGTACAGAGATTAACATGGGGTACGATAGTATATTCGACCCTAGACAACTTAACTAAGTACATGGTGCTTTCCCATTTCTCGTTTATACTTATCATACCCAGTCCTTTATTCATAGACTGAATAGTCCTAGACTTACTCAGGCTTTATGTCTGACTTTACTTTTCTTTCGTCTTCTTTTCTTCCGTTCCCCCCCCCCCCCCCCCAGGTCCACAGGGAGGGAATACTGCAGCTTGACCAGCCTTCATATCCAGCTTGAAGAGAAAGAATGTATTGCTTGGATCTTTTCGTTTTGGACTATGGCTTTGGACAGCAACTATGGGACTTTTGCAGTTTATTTATGTTTTCTTTATGCTTCTTTAAATAATGTAATCAAGACAGTTATGAAGATGTTATGTTTTTGGAAGTATTGTAAGACAATTGTGGTATGGTTGTTGTAACACGTATTTCTAATGAAATAAAAGTTGTTGTTTTTCCGCTGTTCAAAAATATGTGTTCTTATATCTGTCTTGTATATCTGTGACTTATACTTATAAACCTCCACCAAAATTAGGGCATTCCCTATGAAAGTGACCCTAACGGAGGTGGGGTGTTTCACTTGGTATCAGAGCATAGGTTTACCAGATAAGATAAAGAATTTTGAAAAATTATTTTCAAAAAGGAAATTTAAAGAAGCATTTTTTTAGAAATAAAATATTATTTTATTTTAAAAGGCAAAGTCCCCCCCAGAGCCATAGGTACTATCTCTTATCCTTTATTTTGAATCTATCCTTTTTGTTTCAGCATGTCCGAAGAACTTAACTTGCCAAAGGGTGTACCAATACCTGGTTGGTTTAGACGGTTCTTAGAAGCAAGGGCCACTCAGCCAGGTCCTACCGTTCCTCCTCCCCCAGCTGCAGGAAATCATCCAGCTGCAGCGGCACCTCTTCCTCCACCTCCCCCGCGGGGAAACACTTTTGCTAAGATAGTAAAGATTTTAAAGCCATGGGAGGAAAGGATTTTCATGGAACTGAGTCCTTCGTGGCAGCTAGAAATTGGCTGAAAGAAACCGAGGACTTATTCATCATCTTTGAGGTAGAAGATAGGCAGAAAGTACAACTGGCAGTTTGGCTACTAAAGGGCGAGGCTTCCTACTGGTGGGAAGTCACTAATGCAGAAAGACCAGTGGAGACATGGGAGGACTTTAGGGCAAGGTTTGAGGCTAAATTTCTCTCAGAAGCTGAAAGAAGTCTTCAGTTGGAAAAATTCTTATTTCTTAAACAAGGGAATATGACTGTCAAGGAGTATGTTAATCAATTCGATGAGCTGGCTAGGTTTGGGCTGGACCTAGTCAACACCCCGCACAAGAAGGCTCTCCGTTTCGTCAAAGGGTTGAATGAGCCATTACACAATTTTGCCATGACCCATATACCCATGGGAGCCACGTATGAAAGATTGGTACAAATGGCATTGCTGAACTAAGAGGATAAGGGCAAGAAGGAGACAAAGGCAGAAAGCTCTAAAGGAAAGAAAGAGGGTTTGCAGCCTAAGAAGACAGACTTTAAGAAGGGCGGAAAAGGCAACAAAGAGAAGAGGAAGTGTAATTTCTGTGGCAAAGTGGGGCACTTAGTGAAAGATTGCCGGAAAAAGAAGGCCAAGGAGAATGGTGGGTGCTTTTCTTGCGGTGAGACAGGCCACAGGGCTAAGGACTGCCCAAAGAAACGAGGACAGGGGCAGAGGGCTGGATCCACCTCAGGGGCACAAGTTCATGTGCTAGAAGCGCCACCTCTGCAACAGCGAGGTATAAATACTTCTGTAGAAAGTGTAGTTTATCTTTATGATCACCCCGTTCGCACTTTATTTGATTCTGGCGCATCACACTCCTTTATCTCGTCTGCTTTAGTAGAATCTCTGCACCTAAAAACTAGTATGGTAGAGGACACCTTAATTGTTTCAAACCCAATTGGGGGCCCAGCTCATTTGTCTATGATCTGTTTGGGATTGAAAATTTCTATTCTAAGCGTAGAATATCAATGTAGTGCCTTTGTTTTGGGCTTTTCGGGATATGGTTTGATTTTGGGCATGGATTAGCTATCCAGTAATGGGGCCATCCTTGATTGTGAGAAAAGGGTTGTTAGGCTCCTAACCCAGCTCGGTAATACTTTGGAAATTTCTTGTAATCCCTCGTACGCGGTTATGCTTAGTTACCTTGAATCGCTAGATGCCTCTGTTGAAAATTTGCAATCAGTTAGAGTGGTCCGGGAATATCCGGATGTCTTCGAAGAGGTGAAGGGCTTGCCTCCGAAGCGGGAGATAGACTTCCGCATATACCTTGTAGATAATGCAAAGCCCGTTGCGTTGCCCGTTAGACACATGGCTCCACGGGAAAGGAAAGAGCTCAGTAAACAGATTAAAGAGCTTCTAGAAAAGGGGTTCACTAGGAGGAGCATTTCAGAATGGGGCGCTCCAGTGGTGTTCGCTACAAAGGAGGATGGTTCACTCCGTCTATGTGTCGACTATAGGGAGCTCAACAAGCTAATGAAAAAGAATAGGCACCCTCCCCAGAATTGACGATTTGTTTGATCAGCTTGTAGGAGCGTCTGTTTTCTCCCAACTCGATTTAGCGACCAGTTTTCATCAGCTAAGGGTGGCTGAAGATAGTATCGATAAAACGACATTCAGAACCCCAGACGGCTTCTTTGAATGGCTTGTCATGCCTTTCGGCTTGACAAATGCACCTGCTTACTTCGTGGACCTGATGAGTAGGGTATTCAGAGATTTCCTAAATAAGTTCGTAGTGGTCTTCGTAGACGATATCCTTATCTTCTCAAAGAGTGAAGAGGAACATGCTCAGCACTTAAGGGCAATCATGGAAACTCTGCGAGTCCATCAGCTAAAAGCCAAATTCTCCAAATGCCACTTTTGGAGAGAAGAAGTGAGGTTCCTTGGGCACATAGTATCCAAACAAGGGTTAGAAGTGGACCCTGCTAAGGTAGTGGCGGTACAGGATTGGAAGACACCAAGGAATGCAACTGAGGTCCGAAGTTTTCTAGGACTAGCAGGTTTCTATCGAAAGTTCATAAAGGATTTTTCGAAAATCTCAGCTCCGCTCACCAAATTGACCAAGAAGAATCTAGCATTCAATTGGGACTTGGATTGCGAGTTTGCTTTCCAGCGACTAAAAAGGGCTCTTACAATAGCCCCGGTTTTGACGTTGCCAGATGGAAGCAACATGTTCACTGTTTATACAGATGCATGTGGGACAGGGCTAGGCGCCGTCTTAATGCAAGAAGGAAGGGTAGTAGCTTATGGCGGGAGGCAGTTGAAATTTCACGAAAAGAACTACCCGACCCACGATCTTGAGTTAGCTGCCATCGTCTTTGCACTCAAGTCTTGGCGACACTATCTCCTAGGTGAGAAGTTCGAACTTTACACTGACCATAAATCGTTGAAATATCTTTTCTCGCAGAAAGATCTTAACTTGAGGCAACAAAGATGGATGGAGTTTCTTGCCTCGTACGATTTCGAGATCTCCTACACTCCGGGCAAAGGCAACGTAGTGGCAGATGCGTTGAGCCAAAAGAAATTGACCCTAAGCCCGCTGTTTGTTGAAAGACAAAGCCTAGAGTTTATAGCCAGCTTCGACTTTAGGCCTTCCTCTGATTTTGTACCAGGCTTGCTAGCATCTCTCGAAGTGCGCCCGACTTTAGTAGACTCAATAGGGACAGCACAACGCGAAGACCCTCAGCTTGTGGAAACGATTGATAGGCTAACTAGGGGTGAGACTTCAAGTCACTTCAACAGATACTCCATCAACGATAAGGGTTGGCTAAGGCGAGACGGAAGACTATGCGTCCCACAGACAAGGGATTTAGTAAAGAGGGTTCTCGAGGAAGCACATCACTCCAAGATGAAGATACACCCAGGCGGAGATAAAATGTACAAGGACATAAAAAGAACTTTCTTCTGGAACGGCATGAAAAAGGACGTGGCAGAATTCGTTTCTAAGTGTATGGTGTGCCAACAGGTTAAGGCGGAACAGAAAAAGCCTGGCGGTCTGCTACATCCTCTAGAGGTCCCGCAGTGGAAGTGGGATAGCATCTCAATGGACTTCATCGATGGGCTGCCTAGGTCTAGGAGAGGCAAAACTAGCATTTGGGTAATAGTGGATAGGCTTACTAAAAGCGCACACTTTTTACCTGTCAAAAGTAAAAGAACTACCTCATCCCTAGCATCTCTTTACCTCAAGGAAATCGTTCGACTCCATGGAATACCATCCAGCATTATTAGTGACCGAGACCCTATCTTCACAAGTGAGTTTTGGCGAAGTCTGCAAGAAGCAGTAGGCACGCAGTTATGCTTGAGCACAGCCTATCATCCCCAAATCGACGGCCAAACAGAAAGAGTGAACAGAGTTTTGGATGACCTTCTAAGACTGTGCGTCCTTGACTTCAGAGGGACATGGGAAGACCATCTTCCTTTGGTGGAATTTGCCTACAACAACAGCTATCAAGCAACCATCGGAATGGCGCCCTTCGAAGCTTTATATGGAAGACCGTGTCGATCGCCCACTTGTTGGTGGGAGTCTACTGATAAGCTCATACTTGGAACAGATATGATCCGAGAGACTTCAGAGAAAGTAGACTTAATACGAAGAAGGATGAAGACGGCCCAAGACAGACAAAAGTCCTACGCCGACAAGAGGAGGACCGACCTTGAATTTGAGGTTGGAGACAAAGTTTGTCTTAAGGTATCTCCGCTATGGAACGTTGTCCGTTTTGGAACCACAGGAAAACTAGCACTAAGGTTCGTAGGGCCATTCCCTATCATCGAGAAAATTGGGGAAATGGCCTATAGATTAGAGCTACCCGAAAAGCTGGCCGGAGTTCACAACGTTTTTCATGTTTCACATCTCTGAAAATGTCTACATGAGTCTGCTGAAGTGGTAGAGCCAAATATCCTAGAAGAAGCTGAAGTGGAGCGCGAAGCAACCGTGAGGAAAGTTCCAACCCGCATATTGGGAACGGAAGTGAAGAAGCTACGCAACCGCGAAGTCAAGCTCGTCAAAGTTCAGTGGAGCGACGCCGAGGGAGACGCGACTTGGGAAACTGAAGCTAGAATACGCACTGCCTACCCTTTTCTTTTTGAGGGTACATCCTTGATATTTCTTTTTCCTTAAGTTGCGCTTTTATCTATCTTTTTAGGTATATTTCCTCGACCTTATCTTTTAGGTAGAAACTCTTTGGATGAAAACATGTAGTTGAAACATGTTATGGATGATGGTTGCAAGTGGTTGCAAGTGATTGCTAGTGGTTGCTCGTGGTTGCATATACACACACAATCTAGGTTTTAGATCGGCTCAGTCACTTCATATTGCATATGCATATATGCTTGCATTCGTATATGGTTGAACTTTAATGTATTGTCATATGGATGTTGCATTTGTATGAATGATTGTGCACTCATGTAGAATCATGAATAGGAAAATTTGCATACAAAATGGATTCATGGCACTTACATAATTCGCATTAAGGAGGTCAACTGAATCAGTAGACCACCTGATTTTGCATTAGATAAGTACATGTACACACACACTTCGCATATGATCATGAAGCATTAGAAGTCTTTTAAGGACAATGGATGCTCGTGTTTGATGGATGAGTAGATGGATGTTTGGATGTTAGGATATACATTCTTCCTAACTTGAAGATTTCGAGGACGAAATCCTTTTAAGTGGGGGAGAATGTAACACCCCGTGTATTCTATAACAGTGAAATTCATAAATTAAATCATAACTAATTTTAAATCAAGGAATTAAGGGAAACGGTATACGCCATTGTGTTCGTCTCGGAAAAATACACGAAATAGAGTCCGAGTTTTCGAAAATCGGAGTCCGTATGACCAAGATATGACCTCCGGAAGTTTCTGAATTAGGTTTAAAATTCGAACAGACGAAAAACAGCTCAAAAAAACAATTCAAAATTCAAAAGCGGGCCCAGTTGGCCAGGGCGGGAAAATTCCCGCCTGAAGGCACCAGGTCGACTTGGCAGTCGACCTGGGCTAACCAGGTCGACAGGGCTGTCGACCTGGGTGTCGATAGGGCTGTCGACCTGGCCCCAGAGCCAGGTCGAACCCAGCCCATCCTAGCGGGCCAGGTCTGTGTTTGGCCGATTTTCTGAGCCTTGCCTTGTCACTAGGGCTAGGTGTCAGCCCCTGATTGGTCTCTCTTTCGAATGAATGGCTACGATTAACCCAAGCTACATCGATGGTCCTAATCAGTTCATAAACTCTATAAAAATGACCCTAGACTCTACCTAATCTATTCATTCAAAAAATAAGAATGAGGCCATCATGCTGTTGAGGAACGACTAGGAGTAGCCACCAATTTGAGAGACAATTAGGAGACAAACTCTAAAGCATAAAGCAACTACAAGTTAAACTTAAACAAATCAAATCAACGCCTACGTCAAGGGAATAGCATCTCCAAATCCAGAATTCAGATTCCTGAATTGAAGAATTCGTCACGCGATTGTAAGTAGAGTACTATTCCGATGAGAATAAATAACTGTGTTTGATTTGTGTAATGTAAGAAATGGAATTGTGGCGATAATAATTCATATTTGTGCGTTGCTATGATTCTAATCGATTTGGAATATTGTGATATGACGATTGGATATTCGCAAGTATGTAATTCATGTTGAAGTTACACGTTTGTGGTTTTTTAATTGAGATTCATGCAAGTATGTGGTTTTGCTACTATGCCAACATAATGTATATTTTTGTACAAAATCACTTTTTGTGTAATTGAATCAAATTTGGGGTATTATGATTCACATGAAATTATGTTAGAATTGGCATCATGATCTATGTATAAAACCATACTTTTGTATTAGAAACAAAAGTAAGCCTCTTTGTGAACTTATGTTGATTTTATGAATATGACCAGGCTATGTTTGGTATTATGCCTAATTGAAAAACATGTTAGGCCTATGTTGTTAACAAGAATTATATAATATATGTGACACATAGCTAAGTTAGATTTACATTCTAATTGCAAGTTTGCATGAATAAAGTAAAAACCATGATTTCATGTTTAGGAATATTTATGCCATGATTATATGAATAGATCAAAAACCGTCATTTCATGTTTGGGTATAATTGTGCCATGATTATGTGAATAGATTAAAAATCATGATTAAGTTGGAATAATTCTAGTTGAACTATACTTTTGTATTAGTAACAAAAGTAAGCACCTTGTAAACATATAGTAATTTTATAAACATTATTTGCTTATGTTTGACATTATGCCTAAGTAAAAATATAGGTTTATGTTGTAGTTAAGACTATGTGTCAATAATGATATCTAATTTAGTTAGATTCTTAACTTAACTACAAGTTTACATGGTTTGATTCATGTCACTTATGCTTTATGACCAAAGTATATGTTACCACAATGCAAGTACACCAGTTTCTATTTTGTAGTTCCAACGTTATGTTGCAAGTTCATGCGTTCACATTCCCCTTTTTGTGTATATAACCACGTTTTAAGCCTCCCCTTTTTCACGTGGCTAAGTTGGGCTTAAAAGGCTAAGCCCAACATATATTATAATAAACGAACGTATTAAACGGGGGAAATAGCGTTGGGCCAAATTAATTAATAAATGAAAATATAAAAGTTGAGGGGCCCAAATTCAAGAATGGGTTGGGCCCATGATTGGTGTAAGCCCTTACACCATTAATTGATTTTGAATAATGGGCCGCAAATATTTACATATAAGAAAATAAAGAAGAAAGACAAAATATGTAAATGTAGAAAATACGATGTGTTTAACCCGAGGTTGGATTGAGTTGTGATGTAAACCTGCCCGGAACCGCCCGGCTGTCCAGTAGTCACAACAATACCTATCCAATGTGGGTGGTTAAACATGGAGCCCAATAAGGACCCGAGGTTAGACTGAGTTGTGGCGTAAGACTGCCCGGACCCAACCGGCAACAGGCAGCCACAACAATACCTGTCTAATGTGAGAGGTCAAGGCTTTAATAAGACAATTAAGGCTGAGTCAGGATTGATAGGATTAAGTAAATTATATTAATACTTAATCAAAATGGAACATGCTAAACTAAACAGACTGATTGGGGGTTAGGTTTATAAAACACTTAACCAACTTAGCATGTTGGCTAGAGATAGAAAACCTAGTAGCGGGGGACCCTTTTCAGCAGTAACCCTATAAGGTGTATCATGATACCCTGAAACTAGGCAGGGTGGGGCACGATTACTGGGCTGACAGTAAGAGGTCAAATCGACGGCGGTGGTGCAGCAGTGTAGGTTCTACCGGGGTGTGGGCGTGCACTCACTCCGGCGCAGAAAAATAAGGCACTGGGCACCAGTAGCATACCTGTGCATTCTAGGGTTGTGTCGGGCCGCCGCCATGGGACTTGATACACCCCATGGTGGGACCAGCATAGGTAACTACAACATCGGGGTCCGTAAGACACATGTAACTATGCGAGTAGGAGCCGATCAACATAAAATGGATCACTTCACCCTGATTATGGGGTGCCTTTTGGGAACTAGTTTATATGGGTACAGAGATTAACATGGGGTACGATAGTATATTCGACCCTAGACAACTTAACTAAGTATATGGTGCTTTCCCATTTCTCGTTTATACTTATCATACCCAGTCCTTTATTCATAGACTGAATAGTCCTAGACTTACTCAGGCTTTATGTCTGACTCTACTTTTCTTTCGTCTTCTTTTCTTCCGTTCCCCCCCCCCCCCCAGGTCCATAGGGAGGGAATACTGCAGCTTGACCAGCCTTCATATCCAACTTGAAGAGAAAGAATGTATTGCTTGGATCTTTTCGTTTTGGACTATGGCTTTTGACAGCAACTATGGGACTTTTGCAGTTTATTTATGTTTTCTTTATGCTTCTTTAAATAATGTAATCAAGACAGTTATGAAGATGTTATGTTTTTGGAAGTACTGTAAGACAATTGTGGTATGGTTGTTGTAACACCTATTTCTAATGAAATAAAAGTTGTTGTTTTTCCGCTGTTCAAAAATATGTGTTCTTATATCTGTCTTGTATATCTGTGACTTATACTTATAAACCTCCACCAAAATTAGGGCATTCCCTTTGAGAGTGACCCTAACGGAGGTGGGGTGTTTCAATATATCAATGCAAGGAGAAAGGGAGTTCCTTATTAAGGAACTTGGTTAGAGTCCACACTAGAAAGTTCCAATGGACTATACTAGTTTGAAAATGAAATTTATGTGACCGAGCAAAGGTTAGATTGATATTGCATACAAATAATAGTTATGCATCATACAAGCTCTGATGTATTTTCTTGTTATGTTTTCCGGATTATAGAGATTTTGGGGAATATTATCATTCAAATTTTCTAACGTAGAATGGATAATTAACTATGTAATAACCATAGGATATTGAGTGAAAGGTACACTTAGTTGATTTTCCATTATCCTTACGCGATGGAAAGTTATCCAAACATAGGCGAACTATATTCTAAATTTACTAATGGTTATAATTGAAACGACCCAGACTCCCCCTTTCAGGAAAGCCTAGATTGAGTTGAGAAAACGATGCATCAGAACACAAACAATAGAAGATTTCATTGCTACTACAACAATTACATAAGAGTACAAGAATATTCCAGAGTATGAGTAATTATTACACAGAAAAATATCAGAGATTTAAAATACATAAGTATAATGCATAACGGAAAATAAGAACTGACACAACTGAAAGAGATATACAGATACAAAGCTTTCCAAATATAGCTCCAGCTGTAATCCAGAATCCTGTGAACATAATATTTGAAAAACAAAAACTACTAGCTGCTCGTGTGGAAAATATGGGCTCCCATAGTTTAGGAAGGAACAATAAACTCTAGGTCAGTTATGGGACTGGTGTGAGAACTAAAACAATTATTAATTTGATTTTTAAAGTTAGGTAAATCAAGGGACCACGTCGTATAACACGGAAGCGGGTTTACCCCCAAGAATACTAGTGCATATAATAAATAGTGCAATGCTAATTAAAGAAAAATAAAGCTATTATAAGACTTAGGTCCCATCGCACAATGCAACGCAAGTCGAAGGATAGAGTATTACCTTATAATAGCCAAATATGCTTGGTACGCGAAATTTATCTTTTATTATTACTATAAGTGTATAGTGTATAAATCAATTTCCAAAGTAAATGTATCAATCCTAGACGATATGAGCGCCCCATCCCACTATGTCGCCATATACAGGTTGACAATTAAAACCGCAAAGCTCGTATTGGAAAGTTGGATTTCCATCATGATGGCACCTGATTCGAAAGATCTATTGTGTAGTGCAATTCCCCTCGGCTTACGTCCCAGGCATGAGAAAACGCCGTAATGCACATCCGCACTATATCCAGGATATTGAGTATCTTTGCGACTTACGTCCCATTAATGAGAAAACGCCGCTTACTCTATCCGTTTGGAAATCAGGGGGTGTCCCCTATCCCTTTGAGAATGGAGCGACCACAATCAGCTCATCTCTGTTGATCGAATACATCCTCATATCGAAAGCATACTGACCTGACAATCAGTTCACCATCTGTGACGATCCCAAAATCCGTGTGACAGTATTAAGGATAATCATTGGAATATAACACATCAATCATCATAGCAGAGTATAGATAATAGCAGAAACAATTATTATAATAATTTTACATGGATATGACAGCGGAATCAAAACATGTAACAACATCAGAATAGCACAACGTAGGATATAACTTAGTAAATAAAAGGGAAATGATCAGTCACCATCGCCTGAGGCGGAATATATACATGCAGTGAGACGTAATAAGGGTATCAGTCTACATCGCCGAAGGCGGTACATATACATACGATAATAAGTACTGAAAGTAAAGCAGTCTGCATCGCCCGTGGCGGAATCATAATATAAGTACAATAATGGCGGAAAATGTCGAAGTCATCTCTGGGAAGTCAGCCTCGCCATGAGCCAAAATGCAATCTATGCAACAGTGCAGAGCCAAAAACAACTTGTCACCTATAAACTAGGCTGCCCATGTGAAAATAAGGGCACCCGCGTTTGCAAAGTGAAACAAACAATGAGTCAGTCATGGGGACTGGTATGAGAAATCTATTTAACAGTTTAAACAACAGTAATAAGCAAATCATAGGACCACGCCACTTTCGCGGAACGGGTTTACTCCAGTGATTGCTGGTCAAAGTAAATTCTTTAAA
Source organism: Allium sativum (assembly GCA_030737875.1). Taxonomy (NCBI): domain Eukaryota; kingdom Viridiplantae; phylum Streptophyta; class Magnoliopsida; order Asparagales; family Amaryllidaceae; genus Allium; species Allium sativum. The sequence continues at coordinate 333,612,171 of CM060926.1, forward strand.
ACAACGCAATGCTTTTTAAAAAGAATGAAGCCATTATAAGACTCAGGTCCCATCATACAATGCAACGCAAGCCGGAGGATAGAGTTTTACCTTATAATGGCCAAATATGCTTGATACGTGTAAAGCAAAATCATTTGATATTATTACTAGTGCATATATGTTTCAAAAACGAATAGCATCATAAATATCAATCATAGGCGGCATATCTACCATATACTATGTCGCCATACTAGTTCTACAATCGAATCCGTTATTTCGTATTGGAAATTGGGTTTCCGTCATGAGTCAAGGCAAGGGGCAAGCTCCTCTCCGCTTCGAGACATTCTAGCAAATGCCTCCGGACTACACACTCTGGGTAACCCTGGATCGGCTGGGCCGGTCCTCTCTTACGTTTGAGGATTGGCAATTACTAAACACACGTTTCCCAGTCCTTACAGACCTATAATCGAGGCGCCTCGCATTCCAACAACCACAAAGGTGAAAAGTAGATTTAAATGTCAAGGCTGGTAGGTCACTGACACCACCATAGCTAGAAAGAAACGTCGTGCTCTCCCAGCGGTCTGTATCCCGTTTTTAACTCATACCGAGGTGTGAGGCTCGCGAATCCACGCTATACACAAATCCAGGCCACGTAGGCCGTGCTTTGATCATCAACCACAAGACTTTGCTTTGCAACAGAAGCCTTGATCACAGCATCTAGGCATGCCACATAGGCAATCCACTCCATACGACTGATTTCTATCGATATATAACCTCTGAGTTCGTACGTCTCAGAGAAGGGCGTTAAGCAAAAGCATAAATTCTCCGCCGCTATACAGATATATATTTAATAGAGATCAATCAGTATAACCAAAATCCAATGTCAGACACACAGTCCATTTACAAGACCGTTCTGGGTCTGAACGAAATCGGAGGCGTCAAATTCCTCATATATCCATACAATCAACACATACGTTCGGACGGCAACTACTTCCATTCCTTCACGGTAGCTACTCCGGTCAGGAACCTCAGCAGCGCCCATCCTGCCGATACGAAGATCATCGGCCTTGAATCGTCTTTGTATTTTCCAAGTCGAATCGCTCGCAAAATTATTTGAAATGAGGGTTAGCTCGGCCTTTTCAAATAATTCACGTAATTAGAATTTAAATCAATTCTTTCCATGGTTATATTATTCGACATCCATATTTCAGTTCTTTACTGTTATTTTCGTGTCAAACACATACAACCATCAAATATCAAACAATTCAAGCCCAATTGGTTTATTTGCAATCTATGTTGCTTATAATATTTTATAACGATTTTTCGCCATTTTTATTTATTTAAAAATGGCTATATTTAATTAAACGACGTTTCAGGTCGTGCCGTGGCACTGGCGCTATTTTTCCCCTAATTTGTTTTACACATATCGGAAAATCTAACTGTTGGATTTCCACAAAGTCTATATTAGTGGGAAGATATTCCCAAAGCGAACCCAACGGTTCCAATTTCGTGAAAATCCGACGGTCGGATCTTCCACACTAGTCGTTTGAAGTTACGGTTTCAAAATACGAACTACAGCGTCGTTATTCGATTTAATTTAATTATATATATATATTTATATATAAATATAAACGATTCTGGCATTGTTTTTCTTCAGATTTGAATTAAACATTCCAGATAATCCAACTGTTGGATTTTTACAAGGTTAGTGCCGTTGGAAAGATATTTCCAAGGAGAACCCAGCGGTTGCGGTTTCGGGAAAATCCGATGGTCGGATTTCTCGTACCAATCGTTTTAAATTATGATTCCAAAACACGAACTGCACGGCTTCGATTCCTTTTAATTATATTTATATTTATATATATAAATATAGTTCACTCTAAAATTTCAAATATCGTTCATTCATTAATTTCAACTTCATTTTCACTTCAAATATTTCACTAACGCCTTAATATTTCAAAAAATTTCGCCATGACCTCCTTTGTACGGGAAGGGGTTTGGAAATTTATTGGGCCGTGTTAGGTACCCAATAAATCCTATAAAGCATCCACATATTTATAGTGATATATTCTGGTGTTTATAGGGGAGCGTGTATAGATAATAACTCCAGAGAATAAATTCTCGTCACCCCGCTCCGTGTGGAAATAAATAGTCCATGTGTCGTATCTAATAACTACAGAGACGTAATTATTGTCAACTCCAGACCCGTGTGGGGTTTTTATTAATCTGGCAATTTATCGTTATATTTTATATAGTCCATATCAGTCATTAGTTCAACCTGTAGTATAAAATCATCGCCATACAAGCCTCTCGCTCGTATGGTAAATCTTCCACCTCGTCACACAAGCTCCAATTGCTTATGTGGAATATGATGAAGTATGCCTATCGTCAAGAAGTATGCCATGTAGTGTAGTTCAAAATTAATTGTTACTATCCTATGGCGATGTTTATTATTTCACACCGAATAGCCATCACTCCGCATCTAATGGAATTCACAAGAGTTGATATAAAAATAAAATTGCGCAGCCAACTCATCAAGGCTTGCCTATTTTGTCGGGCACGCAAATAATTTCTTTACTCTACAGCTAATCCATTTTCCATGTTCAACACATGTATATATATGCAGAACAAAGCTAATAATCATATTTCTAGCGAACTAATATTTATTTCAACACGTGTGTATTTTTATCAAAGCGTATACATGATAAAAGAAATATTTCTATCATCAAAAATATTCATTCAACACGTGAATGTTTTTAACACTTCATATTCACAATAAAGATGTAGTCTTTATTGTCTATTCATTTTATTTTAAAATACGATAACATTCAACACATGAATTCCCATTCAACGAATGAATTTCAATTCAACACATGAATATCCTATATAGTTTGTATATATATAAAAATGTGTTTTTATCGCTAAAGCTATTTGTTTAAATTCAAATAATATTCGACACATGAATTTCAACTCAACGAATGAATTTCAACTCAACACATGAATTTTCGTTATAGTTTGTATATATATAAAAATGTGATTTTTATCTCTTAAGCTATTTGTTTAAATTCAAATAATATTCAACACACGAATTTCAACTCAACGAATGAATTTCAACTCAACACATGAATATTCGTTATAGTTTGTATATATATATATATATATATATATGATTTTTATCTCTAAAGCTATTTGTTTAAATTCAAATAACATTCAACACATGAATTTCAACTCAACGAATGAATTTCAACTCAACACATGAATATTTGTTTCAACATACGTGATTAATTTCAACGAATGAAAATTATTCTAACACATGAATATTTCAGAAAATTTCGGCAGCATAACGGCAGGGTAGTTAAAACCGGGACCGTCCCTAGTACGGCTCCTCGCTCTACCTTAATACCTCGCGGTTTTTGACAATGGGGATCATGCATCTAGTTCGCACGCAGGCGGCACGTTTTATTTTCAATTCCACAATCCTATTCTAATTTGTTTCAACCACAAGAGGGTATTTTTCAACCACAAAGGTATTTTTCAACCATAAAGGTATTTTTCAACCACAATATCAACCACAAACAATTATTTCCAACCATTTGTTATACCGTATAATATCACGTCAATCACAAGCAATAAATATCGTCAATGATCTGTGGATGAGGGGAGTATATTTATATATATTATCTCTATAATTCACTTGCATTTCATCACAATTCAAAGCATATATGTTTCATACAACGCTTGTATAATTTATATATCGCTAATATAACTTATACAACACATGTACATGAGGTATACAATGCGTATATAATTTACACTTCGCTTATATAATTTATACAACACGATTCCATTCACAAAATTTAGTTTAGATTCCTCACATTGGTTTTTGTAGTGCTAAAAATCGTAGGAAGATCAGAAAAATCCGCGGCTTCTGCTAGACGTTAGAGAGCCTCCTTGCGGTCACGGTGTCTCCTGTTTCATCAAATTTCGTTAACGAACGAAAAAGATACGATTTTTACAAATTTGCAACGCTTTATAGTGTAAAAACAGTTCAAAATTAAATAACCAGTTAGTTTTCAAACTTGCTCAAATTTAGGTTTTGATTTTTCGCTCGATTCGTTGCTCGATAGGTCGATCAGGTTGTTGGACGTCGACGAGGGAGGGGAGGGCTTTCCAGAGCCACCAGTCTCTTCCAGTTCGACGGCGGTGTGGACCCTGGGCAGCGGTTTAAACGCGCCCACTTCGGAGCGTCAGAACTCGATGGCGGCGCTACTGATGATGGCGAAACTAGGTCGGATTTGAACAGGGGCGAAGGGGCTTTCGAGGGAAGGTGGTGGCACGGCCTGGTTTCGCCTGTGGCGGCGGGAAAACGAAGGGGAAGGACAGAGCTCGATGAACCGTCGAGAGCGAGAGGCGGCTAGTTTTCCGTCGTTTCTTTTTTGAAAGAAAAAAATCCTATTGGCCGAGGATTTATAGTAAATTTTTAAATAGTGTTTTTACAAACGAACTCGAAATCAAACCCAACGAATGTCGCCCCTAGAGTTTTACCCCCATCCCGGACACAATGGAATATGTTTCGTAGGACAATTCGACTGTTACAGTCAGTTATTTTTCAAATTAAAGTATAAAACATTTTATATTCAATTTGAACGTACATTTCAATTTGCCAGGGCCACAAACTGAATCAAAAAATTCCAGAAAAATAAATCTAGCTTTGTTTTGATGATACGGTCCCAACAAAACCAGTTTCGTCGAATTCTGAGCTCATATGCAAAATGTCCATTTTTAGGCCGACCCATTTTAACAGAAATTGACCAATCACATTTTCTTTTGCCCCGCTCACATACTAGCTTCAAAAATTATGAAATTTGAAACCTAGCAATGATTTGACATCCCGGACCCAACAAAAGTGGTTTCATCGAATTCTGAGGTCGTTTGCAAAATATCCATTTTCAAGGGCTATATACGCTATATAGCGACCTTTCTGAAAATTCATTTCGCCATAACTTTTGATTCCCGTTATGAAACTTCGATTTTTCAGATTCGTTAGAAAGGTATTCATAAACAGATTTAAATAATTTTAGTTTCGCTAAAATTTGTTATATTTTCCACCCGGTACAGTCAGACAAAGTTTGTATTCAAATTTTCAAACTGCCATACTAGCCCCAATTCTTTATTTTATTGAAATATGCTATTTCAATTATTCAAATTCTTTGGCAATAATCAATTTTGAAAATTCTAAATTGGTTCACATTTTCCGGGTTATTACAATCTCCCCCACTTAAAACTTTTCGTCCTCGAAAAGGAAATAAGAGCAAAGTAGGAAACAAAATGTAAACGCAAAGTATTGTAAAGATACCTTGCACCGGAGTTAGTCATAGATGTCCACTCTGCATTTGGGGTAGGCATGTTTAATGCTTTCCTCTGTCTCCCAAGTACAGTCTCTAGGATCACTACTCCACTGCACTTTGACTAAATGAATCGTTTTGCTCCTTAGCTCTCTAGTTTCTTTGCCAACGATCTTTAATGGCCCTCTTCTGAGCGCTAATTCTGGAGTTATGTCTATATCTTGTTGCGCTGCTTCTTCTACAACAAGATCTGGATCATGAACATGTTTTCTGAGTTGAGACACGTGGAACACATCATGTACACCAGGCAACCAATCAGGTAATGAACCCTATATGCAAGAGTTCCAATCCGTTCAAGTATAGGAAAGGGACCAATAAATCTCGGTGCCAACTTCCCAGTCTTGCCAAATCTGATTACTCTCCGCATTGGAGAAACTCTTAAATAAACATAATCGCCAACGGCAAATGATAAGTCTCTTCTTCTTGCATCAACATAACTTTTCTGTCGACTTTGTGCGGTTTTCAATCGCTTCTTAATGAAATCGACTTTATTTGATGCTTCTCGAATCATATCGGGTCCTAACACAAGTCTATTGCCAGGTTCTACCCAACATGCGGGAGATCTGCACGGTCTACCGTATAACGCTTCAAATGGAAACTTTCCCAAACTTGCTTGATAGCTATTATTATAAGAGAATTCGGCTAAATGTAAGTGATCTTCCCATGAGACTCCAAAATCGATAACGCAAGCCCGTAGTAAATCTTCTAGAATTCTATTCACCCGCTCGGTTTGTCCGTCTGTTTGAGGGTGATAAGCGGTGCTTAGATTCAATTTGGTTCCCAATTCTGTCTGGAATGCTTCCCAGAATTTGCTAGTAAATAGGGGGTCTCTATCACTGACTATATTGAGCGGCACTCCATGTAGTTTAACTATTTCTTTGAAGTAAATCTGTGCTAAACTTTGAGCCGTTCTGTTGGATCGGACAGGTATGAAATGGGCAGTCTTCGTGAAGCGATCTACGATTACCTATATACTGTCGTTTCCTTTCTTAGTTCGAGGTAAGCCATCAATGAAATCCATCGAAATTTGTTCCAACATCCATTCTAGAATTTCTAATGGTTGTAATAATCCAGCCAATTTCTGTTGATCGCTCTTAACTAGCTGACAAGTGGAGCACCTGCTAGCATATAATGAAATATCTCTTTTCATTGACCTCCACCAGAATGTGCATTTGATATCGTTATACATTCTGCTCACACCGGGATGGATACTTAATTTGGACTTGTGGCACTCATCAAGTATTTCTCTTCGAAGCTCTGGAAGATTTGGGATAAAATTCTGCCCTTTAATCTAAGAACTCCTTTGTCATCGAGTCGGAAACTTGTGGATTCACCTCCCTTGACCCTCTGACTGATTCTTTGAATAAATTCATCGTCTTTCTAAAGGGTCGAGATCCTGCCGATTAATGAGGACGTGATGACAAAACCGGCGATGATTTCATTCTTTCTGCTGAGCACATCTGCTACAACATTGGCTTTCCCTGGAGTGTATAGAATCTCAAAATCGTATGCCGCAAGGAATTCTAACCAATGTTGTTGTCTCAAGTTTAGATCTTTCTGAGTGAATAGATATTTCAAGGATTGATGATCGATAAATAGTTCGAACTTCTCGCCCAATAAATAATGCCTCCAGATTCTTAAAGCAAACACGATAGCTAATAACTCAAGATCATGAGTTGCATAGTTTCTTTCATGCGGCTTCAGCTGACGGCTGGCATAAGCGACCACTTGGCCTTTTTGCATTAATACTGCGCCTAGCCCTCTGATAGAAGCATCTGTCCATACAGTCAAGTCTTGGTTGCCTTCTATAATTGTCAATACTGGAGCGGTTGTCAACTTCAGTTTCAGCTCCTGGAAAGCATCTTCACATTTGGGAGTCCATTTGAATTTCTCATGCTTCTTTGTAAGCTTTGTCAATACACCAGATATCTTTGAAAAATCCTGAACGAATTTCCGATAGTAACTAGCCAATCCAAGGTAACTTCGAACTTCTGTGGGGGTAGTAGGTTGTTTCCAGTTCTGAATCGCTGTAATTTTTCTTGGATCTACAGCAATCCCTTCTTTTGATACGACATGACCTAGGAACTTAACCTCATCCTGCCAGAAGACACACTTAGAAAATTTAGCTTTCAAGACATTTCTCCTCAGAATTTTCAACACTTATTCTAAATGCCTAGCATGCTCGCCTTCCGACTTTGAGTAGATTAAAATGTCATCGATGAAGACTAGAACAAATTTATTCAATAAACCATGGAACACTCTGTTCATAAGATCGACGAAGTATGCCGGAGCGTTACACAAGCCGAACGGCATTACTAACCATTCGTAGAATAGATCGGGGCCCCTGAAGGCTGTCAAAGGAACACATTCTTCTGCTATACGTAATTGGTGGAAACCTGTAGCTAGGTCCATTCTGGAGAATACTGTCGCCCCATTTAATTGATCTAACAGATCATCTATACAAGGCAAGGGATATTTGTTCTTTAGTGTTTGCTTGTTGAGATCTCGGTAATCAACACAAAGTCTTAGAGTACCGTCTGATTTCGGGACAAATACCACTGCTGCTCCCCAAGTTGAAAAGCTCGGTCGGATCAGACCTTTCCAAAGCAATTCTCGGGTTTGACTACCTAACTCTTCTTTTTCTTTTGGGGCCATTCTTCTAATTGGATGTACTACTGGTCGGGCGTTAGGAATTAGATATATTCTAAATTAAATCTCCCTTTGCGGCGGTAAGTTTTCTACTTCTTCAAACACATCCGCGTAGTTTTTAACGACCGGTATCTTTTCTAATGAAGGGGGAGTAACTTCCAAAGAAGACCAAAATTCTGTTCTGTTAATTTCTGAACCGAGACATGGTATAGTGATATGCCCAAATTTTGTTTTAACTTTCACGATTCTTTCGGCACATCTAACTTTGGCCTTATATTTTGTCAACCAGTCCAGCCCCAGTACAATATCAAATTCGGAAAGGTCCATGACAATCGAATCAAAAGGAAATCGGTATCGAGAAAAGGAAATAGGTAATTTGCAATATGTATTGAGACTAACAGAACCTCCTATCGGGTTTTGAACTTTAATTGGTTCTTTAAGCTTTCTTTGTTTCAATTTTAACTTGTGAACAATGTTGCCAGAAATGAAGCTACGTGATGCACCAGTATCAAAAAGTACAGAAACAGGAATATTTTTAATGGTAAGGTTACCTCCTAAGACGTCGGTTTTACCTGATCCATCGGTGGTAGCTGGCTGGGTCTCCCCGTCATACACATGAGCCACGTGTGCATTCTGCTTCAGAGGACAATTCCTGCTATAGTGCCCTTTCTTATGGCAGTTGTAGCATTCGGCTGAGCTGTGGTCTGGATTTGCCTTTGGTTTCCTCGGGGCTTTGCACACATTAGAAAAATGTCCTGGCTTCCCGCAGTTGTAGCAATTCCCTTTCGGTATCTTTCCAGGTTTCTGAGCAGCAGCCGCTGTAATGGTAGACTCTGGCTGATCTGCTAAAGCTTTGCGCTTATTTCCGTCATGGCTTTTTGCGCGGTCTTGGTTGGAGTGTCTTTCATCCATATCTTCATAATTGCAAGCCATTTCTACTAATTCTGAGAATGAGAGTTTGATGTTGCTCATGGCTCTGTCATGGTACTTGCGCCTTAGCCCAAATATAAACCTCTTGTTCTTAGCTTTGTTAGTCATAATAAGTTCTGGAGCGTAGCGCGACAACTGTGTGAATTTGTTGAGGTAATCTTGGATAAAGAGATCTCCCTGCTGGAGATTAGCAAATTGCTCTCGCATCCTCTCTAAGGCCTGCTCAGGTACAAACTTCTCTTTGAACATGGTCTTGAATTGCTCCCAGGTCCTAACAGTACCTACTGCATCTTCTGAGGTGATGGCATCCCACCACAACTCTGCTTCCTCCTGTAAGAGCCAGATACCTAGTCGTGCTTTGTTGTTGGTCCCCAAACCCATGCCTTAAAAAATCATTTCACAGGTCTTCAACCAAGCAATAGCCTCTGTCACTGTACCAAGGCCAGAAAAGGGTTTTCCCCCCAGGTTCCTATACCTCTTCGCTACTCTGTCTAGCTCAAAATCCTGGGGTGCTGGTGGCTGAATAATAGGGCCCTCCTCAACTACGGGGATATTCCCCCGTCCTCCTGCTACTCCTGCTCGGCCGCCACGGCCTCCTCTAGCTGCTGCTGCTCGTGTAGCCATCAGAGAGAGTACTGTATACAAGAAAAGAGTCAAGCTCACAGATTTGATAATTTTCATATGTGATAAAGCAGGGGAACATTAGGAAAGGTAATGATGTACTGATCAAATTGTTTTGCTAATCTGCTTAGCTTATTCTAGGACATTGCTAATCCTATATCTAATGAGCTACTCGCCTTAGAACACTACTGATTCTATTCTGACGAGGTGTTTAATGTGTTAGATCCCGGAACTAAGGTTAACCAAAGCTCTGATACCAAAATCCGTGTGACGGTATTAAGGATAAAATATAACACATCAATCATCATAGCAGAGTACAGATAATAGCAGAAACAATTATAGAATAATTTTACATGGATATGACAGCGGAATCACAACATGTAACAACATCAGAATAGCACAACGTAGGATATAACTTAGTAAATAAAAGGGAAATAATCAGTCACCATCGCCTGAGGAGGAATATATACATGTAGTGAGATGTAATAAGGGTATCAGTCTACATCGCCGAAGGCGGTACATATACATACGTTAATAAGTACTGAAAGTAAAGTAGTCTGCATCGCCCGTGGCGGAATCATAATATAAGTACAATAATGGTGGAAAATGTCGAAGTCATCTCTATGAAGTCAGCCTCGCCATGAGCCAAAATGCACTCTATGCAACAGTGCAGAGCCAAAAACAACCTGTCACCTGTGGACTAGGTTGCCCGTGAGAAAATAAGGGCACCCACATTTGCAAAGTGAAACAAACAAATAGTCAGTCAAGGGGACTGGTATGAAAAATTTATTTAATAGTTTAAACAACAGTAATAAGCAAATCATAGGACCACGCCACTTTCGCGGAACGGGTTTACTCCAGTGATTGATGGTGCATTTAAAACAAAATAAATTCTTTAAAACAACGCAATGCTTTTTAAAAAGAATGAAGCCATTATAAGACTCAGGTCCCATCATACAATGCAACGCAAGCCGGAGGATAGAGTTTTACCTTATAATGGCCAAATATGCTTGATACGTGTAAAGCAAAATCATTTGATATTATTACTAGTGCATATATGTTTCAAAAACGAATAGCATCATAAATATCAATCATAGGCGGCATAGCTACCATATACTATGTCACCATACTAATTCTACAATCGAATCCGTTATTTCGTATTGGAAATTGGGTTTCCGTCATGAGTCGAGGCAAGGGGCAAGCTCCTCTCTGCTTCGAGACATTCTAGCAAATGCCTCAGGGCTACACACTGTGGGTAACCCTGGATCGGCTGGGCTGGTCCTCTCTTACGTTTGAGGATTGGCAATTCCTAAACACACGTTTCCCAGTCCTTACCGACCTATAATCGAGGCGCCTCGCATTCCAACAACCACAAAGGTGAAAAGTAGAAATAAATGTCAGAGCTGGTAGGTCACTGACACCACCATAGCTAGAAAGAAACGTCGTGCACTCCCAGCGGTCCGTATCCCGTTTTTAACTCATACCGAGGTGTGAGGCTCGCGAATCCACGCTATACACAAAGCCAGGTCACGTGGGCCGTGCTTTGATCATTAACCACAAGACTTTGCTTTGCAACAGAAGCCTTGATCACAGCATCTTGGCATGCCACATTGGTAATCCACTCCATACGACTGATTTCAATCGATATATAACCTCTGAGCTCGTACATCTCAGAGAAGGGCGTTAAGCAAAAGATTAAATTCTCTGCTGCCATACAAATATATATTTAACAGAGATCAATTAGTATAGAACAAAATCCAATATCAGACACACAGTCCATTTACAAGTCCGTTCTGGGTCTGAACGAAACCAGAGGCATCAACTTCCTTGTATATCCGTACAATCAACACATACGTTCGGACGGCTACTACTTCCGTTCCTTCACGGTAGCTACTCCGGTCAGGAACCTCAGCAGCGTCCATCCAACCGATACTAAGATCGTCGGTCTTGAATCGTCTTTGTATTTTCCAATTCGAATCGCTCGCTAAATTATTTGAAATGAGGGTTAGCTCGGCCTTTTCAAATAATTCACGTAATTAGAATTTAAATCAATTCTTTCCATGGTTATATTATTCGACATCCATATTTCAGTTTTTTAGTGTTATTTTCGTGTCAAACACATACAACCATCAAATATCAAACAATTCAAGCCCAATTGGTTTATTTGCAATCTATGTTGCTTATAATATTTTATAACGATTTTTCGCCATTTTTATTTATTTAAAAATGGCCATATTTAATTAAACGACGTTTCAGGTCGTGCCGTGGCACTGGCGCTGTTTTTCTCCTAATTTGTTTTACACATATCGGAAAATCTAACCATTGGATTTCCACAAAGTCTATATCAGTGGGAAGATATTCCCAAAGCGAACCCAACGGTTCCAGTTTTGTGAAAATCAGACGGTCGGATCTTCCACACTAGTCGTTTGAAGTTACGGTTTCAAAATTCGAACTGCAGCGTCGTTATTCGATTTAATTTAATTATATATATATTTATATATAAATATAAACGATTCTGGCGCTGTTTTTCTTCAGATTTGAATTAAACGTTCCAGATAATCCAACCGTTGGATTTTTACTAGTTTGGTGCCGTTGGAAAGATATTTCCAAGGCGAACCCAGCGGTTGCGGTTTCGGAAAAATCCGATGGTCGGATTTCTCGTACCAATCATTTTAAATTATGATTCCAAAACACAAACGGCACGGCTTCGATTCCTTTTAATTATATTTATATTTATATATATAAATATAGTTCACTCTAAAATTTCAAATATTGTTCATTCATTAATTTCAACTTCGTTTTCACTTCAAATATTTCACTAACGCCTTAATATTTCGAAAAATTTCGCCATAACCTCCTTTGTACGGGAAGGGGTTTGGAAATTTATTGGGCCATGTTAGGTACCCAATAAATCCTATATAGCATCCACATATTTATAGTGATATATTCTGGTGTTTACGGGGGAGCGTGTATAGATAATAACTCTAGAGAATAAATTCTCGTCACCCTGCTCCGTGTGGAAAAAAATAGTCCATGTGCCGTATCTAATAGCTACAGAGACGTGATTATTGTCAACTCTAGACCCATGTGGGGTTTTATTAATTCGGCACTTTATCGTTATATTTTATATAGTCCATATCAGTCATCAGTTCAACCTGTAGTATAAAATCATCGCCAGACAATCCTCTCGCTCGTATGGTAAATCTTCCACCTCGTCACACAAGCTCCAATTGCTTATGTGGAATATGATGAAGTATGCCTATCGTCAAGAAGTATGCCATGTAGTGTAGTTCAAAATTAATTGTTACTATCCTATGGCGATGTTTATTATTTCACAGAGAATAGACAGCATTCCGCATCCAACGGCATTCACAGGAGTTGATATAAAAATAAAATTGCGCAGCCAACTCATCAAGGCTTACCTATTTGTCGGGAACGCAAACAATTTCTTTACTCTACAGCTAATCCATTTTCCCTGTTCAACACATGTATATTTATGCAGATAAAGCTAATAATCATATTTCTAGCAAACTAATATTTATTTCAACACGTGTGTATTTTTATCAAAGCGTATGCATGATAAAAGAAATATTTTTATCATCAAAAATATTCATTCAACACGTGAATGTTTTTAACACTTCATATTCACAATAAAGATGTAGTTTTTATTGTCTATTCATTTTATTTTAAAATACGATAACATTCAACACATGAATTCCCATTCAACGAATGAATTTCAATTCAACACATGAATATCCTATATAGTTTGTATATATATAAAAATGTGGTTTTTATCGCTAAAGCTATTTGTTTAAATTCAAATAATATTCAACACATGAATTTCAACTCAACGAATGAATTTCAACTCAACACATGGATATTCGTTATAGTTTGTATATATATATATATATATATATATAAATGTGATTTTTATCTCTAAAGCTATTTGTTTAAATTCAAATAATATTCAACACATGAATTTCAACTCAACGAATGAATTTCAACTCAACACATGAATACTCGTTATAGTTTGTGTGTATATATATATATATATATATATATATATATATATATATGTGTGTGTGTGTGTGTGTGATTTTTATCTCTAAAGCTATTTGTTTAAATTCAAATAATATTCAACACATGAATTTCAACTCAACGAATGAATTTCAACTCAACACATGAATATTTGTTTCAACATACGTGATTAATTTCAACGAATGAAAATTATTCTAACACATGAATATTTCAGAAAATTTCGGCAGCATAACGGTAGGGTAGTTAAAACTGGGACTGTCCCTAGTATGGCTCCTCACTCTACCTTAAAACCTCGCGGTTTTTGACAATGGGGATCATGCATCTAGTTCGCACGCAGGCGGCATGTTTTATTTTCAATTCCACAATCCTATTCTAATTTGTTTCAACCACAAGATGGTATTTTTCAACCACAAAGATAGTTTTCAACCACAATATCAACCATAAACAATTATTTTCAACCATTCGTTATACCATGTAATATCACGTCAATCACAAGCAATAAATATCGTCCATGGTCTGTGGACGAGGGGAGTATATATATATATATATATATTATCTCTATAATTCACTTGCATTTCATCACAATTCAAAGCATATAGGTTTCATACAACGCTTGTATAATTTATACATCGCTAATATAACTTATACAACACATGTACATGAGGTATACAATGCGTATATAATTTACACTTCGCTTATATAATTTATACAACATGATTCCATTCACACAATTTAGTTTAGATTCCTCACATTGGTTTTTGTAGTGCTAAAAATCGTAGGAAGATCAGAAAAATCCGCGGCTTCTGCTAGATGTTAGAGAGCCTCCTTGCGGTCACGGTGTCTCCTGTTTCATCAAATTTCGTTAACGAACGAAAAAGATACGATTTTTACAAGTTTGCAATGCTTTATAGTGTAAAAACAGTTCAAAATTAAATAACCAGTTAGTTTTCAAACCTGCTCAAATTTAGGTTTTGATTTTTCGCTCGATTCATTGCTCGATAGGTCGATCAGGCTGTTGGACGTCGACGAGGGAGGGGAGGGCTTTCCGGCGCCACCAGTCTCTTCCAGTTCGACGGTGGTATGGACCCTGGGTGGCGGTTTAAACGCGCCCACTTCGGAGCGTCAGAACTCGATGGCGGCGCTACTGATGATGGCGAAACTGGGTCGGATTTGAAGAGGGGCGAAGGGGCTTTCGAGGGAAGGTGGTGGCGCGGCCTGGTTTTGCCTGTGGCGGCGGGAAAACGAGGGGGAAGGATGGAGCTCGATGAACCATCGAGAGCGAGAGGCGGCTAGGTATTCCGTGGTTTTTTTTTTTTTTTGAAAGAAAAAAATCCTATTGGCCGAGGATTTATAGTAAATTTTTAAATAGTGTTTTTACAAACGAACTCGAAATCAAACCCAATGACTGTCGCCCCTAGCGTTTTACCCCCATCCCGGACACAATGGAATATGTTTTGTAGGCCAATCCGACTGTTACAGTCAGTTATTTTTCAAATTAAAGTATAAAACATTTTATATTCAATTTGAACGTACATTTCAATTTGCCAGGGCCACAAACTGAATCGAAAAATTCCAGAAAAATAAATCTAGCTTTGTTTTGATGATACGGTCCCAACAAAACCAGTTTCGTCGAATTCTGAGCTCATATGCAAAATGTCCATTTTTAGGTCGACCTATTTTAACAGAAATTGATCGATCACATTATCTTTTGCCCCACTCACATACTAGCTTCAAAAATTATGAAATTTGAAACCTAGCAATGATTTGACATCCCGGAGCCAACAAAAGCGGTTTCGTCGAATTCCGAGGTCGTTTGCAAAATATCCATTATCAAGTGCTATATACGCTATATAGCGACCTTTCTGAAAATTCATTTGGCCATAACTTTTGATTCCCATTATGAAACTTCGATTTTTCAGACTCGTTAGAAAGGTATTCATAAACAGATTTAAATATTTTCAGTTTTGCTAAAATCCGTTATATTTTCCACCCGGTACAGTCAGACAAAGTTTGTATTCAAATTTTCAAACTGCCATACTATCCCCAATTCTTTATTTTATTGAAATATGCTATTTCAATTATTCAAATTCTTTGGCAATAATCAATTTTAAAATTTTTAAATTGGTTCACATTTTCCGGGTTATTACACCATCATACCGGGGTATGAGGCTCGCGAAGTAATGCTACACAAAGCTATGCTTTGATCATCATCCACAAGGATCTTCTTTTCAACAAAAGCCTTGATCCATGCATCTCAGCATGTCACATTGTCAATCCATACCATATCATTGATTTCTTCCAATATATAACCTCCAAGCTCGTACATCTCACAAAAGGGTGTTAAGCAAGAGAATAAATTCTCCGCCACCAAATAGATATATATTTAGTAGAGATCAACGAATATAGCATAAATGGATACAACATCAAACATACCATCGATTTACAAGTCTGTTCTGGGTATGAACGAAACCGGATGCACCTTATTCCTCGTCCCGTATGTCAAATACCGGAGAGAGGCCCTCGCATACCCGAATAATCAACAAGTGCGTCCGAACGGCCACCACTGTAGCCCCGTTAAGGTAGCTACTCCAATCATGGGCATTATTAGCAACTCATCCATTCGAAGTGAAGATCATCGATCTTGCACCATCTTCAATGACTTTGACCGATAATCATCGTATCAATTATTCAGAATGGGTTAAACCCGGTCTTTCCGAATAACTCGCGTAATTTATAGTTAGTTGCTATAAAAGCACATCCTACACCTCATTCCAATTCAGAATACTCCTTTATTCTAATTAAAGATTTAGCTACCGCCTAGAGTAAAACTGGTGGTACTCCACCCTTGATCATTTCAAGAATTCGATAAATTTAATTATTCCATTCCCATTTCACTCTAATTCAAGATTCTTCAAAACTCTAGTTCAGTTTTAATCTCAAAAAATCATTATTTAATGATTATTCAAATTTAAGAAATTAATTTTATCTTTAACTAGGTTAAAGAACAAATGTTATTTAAAAAAATTGTTCACGATAAACCTAAAATCATCTTCCATCAAAATGGAATCTACACGGAAATCATAACAGTATATAATCAATATAAATTCCCGTATCAGGATAATAATATAAATAGAATAGCGGCAATTACTTTTAATTTCCATATATAGTATCGGTCCTCATTCACAGGAGCACATCTCGATTATTACCAAATCGAATTCCATTCAATTCCAATTTAATATATTAAATTGGAAAACTTTACTTTGGGAAAATTTCCATTTAAATCTTAATAAAAGTTTTATAAATTCCAAATTAGATTTCACTATTAATTGGGTTAAAGAACAAGTGTTATTTAAAGCATTGTTCACAATAAACCCAAAAATCCAATTTCAATTCTAATTTAATATTAATTAATTGGAAAACTTCACTAAATCTTAATTAAAAGATTTATTCTTTTCTCAACTGGGTTTAAGAACAGTGTTATTGAAGACACCACTCATGAAAAACCCAAAATCCAATTTGACGTTTAATATAAGGTTTTGAATAGAAATTATATTAGCTTATATTGAAAATCAAATTCTGAAACCAACAAATATCGTATTGGGAATAACGATGCGTGTGTGTGTGTATATATATATATATATATATATAAATATATCTTCCAAATTCCTCACAATATATGTATAATCACTGAATCCAATATCGAAACATTCTGAATATTGTTTCTATTCAAACCCATTCCAATTTATTCACGGGAAAATTCTGGTTATTTTAAAACCATTTTCAAAGTCCAATTTATTTTATTTAAAAACCATGGGATTATTATTCAAGTTAATAGTAGCTCATCTCGATAAAAATATATTTTTATCTTTTCAAATATGGAATTTTTCACCAAAAATCTTTTCAAATCATTTATTATGATTTTACATAATTTTTCCATACTTTTAATAATTTTAAGATTGCCCGTACAGTTGGTTTCCAATAACGGCCAGCGAACTTCATCCATGACGACGTTTTCTGAAATTGATTTTGACATATCTCCAAATCTTTCCATTAGATTTCAAATCTCTTATATTCATTGGAAAGCTCTTTTTGATACGAACCCAACGGTTTCAATTTTAGGAGAATCCAACGGTTGGATCTCCCGTTACGCCAACTTGAAGTTAATAGTCGAAATTCTTGAACGGTCACTGCGCGTTCTATTCAGGCCATTATATATATAATATATATATACATTTCGTCGATTTCCATTTAAAATGAATTTTATAAATCGTTTATAAATTCAGTTTAAAACGATTTCATCTTCATTTTCAATTTTAAATCAAAATTGAATATTCTATATCTTTATCATATTAAAATGATAATATATTCAAAGTATTTGATTTTGAAATCACTTCTTTTCGATATTCATTATAAAGTGAATAAAATCGATCGATAAGCCCATTCGGGATAAAATGACATTTGCTACTTAACTTGGGTTCAAATTTTTATATTTTTTGTCCATTTAAAATCAAACATCAAAATCATTATTTTATTCTTCACTGAATATTATTTTAAAATATTCTTTATTTTCCAAATTGGAACGAGATCCAAATAATTACCATATAATGTTATTTATATGGATTCCATACAACACATGTATATAATAACCATGATAAACAATCAACCATCATCCAAAGTGCATTACACAATTGCATAAGCATTAAAAATAAATAATTAACGCTTATCAAAGCCTGATAACCCATCGGTTGACATACAACTAAATATTGGAGTTAGTGTATATCCAATATCATCCCAATACCTATTATGAAATTTGAATTTTTCACATTCATTAGAAAGATATTGTTAAACAGATTCTAATATTTCTGGTTTTACTGAATTCTGATTTATTTTGAATCTTATACATTCATTTGAAATTTAAAACCGAATTTTCAAATTACCGTGCCATTTCTAACTTCTTTTATGATTAAAATAAATTTTTACGTTCTAACTTCGATTAAACTAAATTTTTAGTCGTTATTATTTAAAATGAATCATTTTAAATATTCAAAATCGATTAAAATTGCTAAAATAAAATTTGTAAATTGGTTCTGAAAATCCGGGTTGTTACAATAATACTGCTAATTATTATGATATATTTTCTGCGTTGATTGCCAACGTTGAGATTTCAGGATGAAATATTCCAGAATGGAAGACAATATTGACCCATAATTTCATATACTTCGTACTAAGTATATGTATTACTTAAATATATCTGCCTAAGATTTGACATGATTTTATAACATTGTTAGACACTTTTTAGTTAAATAACCAAAGATAGGAAATTATTTTTGAAATTGATTTATAAAGTAAACAGTTTGAAGAAATATTGTTAATGTGATCAAAAATTATATTGTCAATTTAATTTTTAATCAAAAAAATTGTCTGAACTCTTTGTAACTTATTGAATAACATATGAACCCATTAGAAAATATTAAGTTTTCTTAGTTCCTAATTAAATTAGCTAAGTTAACATGTTCAAATTGAGGGTACAAAAGAAGACTAATGACCCTTTAAAGATTAAAAATTAAACATATACATTAAGGAAGGTATGGTGTGTATTACATGGAGTTTATTTACTTCATGGCTAAGGAGGGGTTTATTAAAAAAAATTCCATGTCATTCTCAAGTTCTCTAGCATTTATTCTAGAGCTATAAATAAGACATACCTCTTCATTTATATATTCATTCGATCTCTTCTTATTTATACTTATATAAAACAATGTTAACCTATTCTTCTCGTCTTCCACTTCTTCACTTAACCATGTGCCTTAAGCATGGAGAATGAGAATGAAATTTTGTCGTGGATAACGTAGAGGAGGAAAATGCGAAATAGTGAAGGCGAGGTGGTGGGAATATCAAATGGAGGATGCTGTGGTTTATGCCTGTATTAATTTTGAAATTTTTAATAATGATTTAATAGGAATTAAATTCTAAGAATTTAAGATTTAATTTATTATTCAACTATACGAAATAACTAAATCAAATTTTAGTATTTACAAATTTAGTAACATGAATTTAGTGGTGGTCTAATGGAACTTAATTGTCAAGCTAACTAAATTTGTATTGGTATTTGAAACCAAGTTAACTAAAAAAAATTAATTTAAATTATGAAATTGAGTTTTTGAGTATTTTAATTTTTTAAATCAAATGATATGGAACTTTTCCTAATAATTCAATTTTTGGTCAAACTTAATTAAAGTTTGGATTTGAATCGAAAAGTTAGAAGTTCTAAATTTTGAAAACTTTTTTTTTATGATTTTACTCTAAATTCCGAATTGATAAGAAATTTTTGTTTCATCAAAATCCACTTTCATTAGTTTTAAATCCGAGATTTATAGTATGTAAAATGCTCAAACGAAGATCGTTTGTAACGACCCAAATTTTCGATAAATTTAAAATATGAATTTTAGTGGATTTTAAATGGTCAAATATTGAATTTGGACTTGAAAATAATTGAAAATAAATTCTAAACATTATTTTATATTTTTGGGATTAAAACAAGGTTAGTAAACTTTTAAAATCAATTTCAAAGGGACATATTGAAAATCAATAATTTAATATTATTTTGATAAGCATAAACAATGCATTTTCAAAATGATCTCGGAATTTGCTGAAATCACTTTCATCGGATCCATATTAGTAAATATTACTAGGTTAAAAAATTTAAGTCAATCGGAGTTAGTGTGTAAGCATACGTAATATAAACGCGTATTGAGAAATCAGTTAGAATTCAATAGCTTAAAAAGAGACATTTTTCAAACAATCTCGGAATTCGATGAAACCAATTTTATTAGATCCAAAACACTGGAAAATGGTTGTATTTCAAATTTCATAATTTTCAGAGTTAGTATGTGAGCGTATAAAAAATAAGCACGTACCTGGTCAACCAGTCAAAATTAAGTAATAACGTAATAAAATAATAAAATGAATGGTTAAACACACTCCAAATTCAACGAGACCAGTTGCATTGGATCCGTAATTATGAAATATAGTAGGCTTTAAAATTTTGTATCAATCGGATTTACCAATCGAATGTACAAGCGATAAACGCATGATAGAACTAAAGCAATCTTCACTTGTTAATAAGTGCAGAAGCATAAATACTTGGTTTGAGGTGTCACCACCTTGGGCACCTTAATTGTTCTTTCTCTCCTCTCCCCATATTGCGACACATCGGCGATCCATGCCACTCCCCTTTCTATAAAATCAAACCCCTTCTCCTTCTTTCCTTTACACTTTCCATTTTCTTTTTTTACTACTTCTCTTCTCCTTGTTCCAAGCCATGGCCGCCACCCCCATTACCTAAACAAGCCCACATTCGCGGACTCCTTCCCACCTGCGCACCTGTAACAACTTGCATTTTTCATATCGGGATATCGTAAAATATTTTTATTTTATTCCCTGAGGGTTGGATCATTCTCATCTTTTAATATGTTGCCTATGGGGATGTGAGACATGTCCATAATTTTTACTGATTTTGTTTGTGACCATTTTTCCCTTGTCAGTATTTCATAGGGAATAACTTTTGACTCAGGTCGAATTAGAGGGTGAGACCTGTGCCATTGGAAAGTAATTGATGTTTTCCTTTCCACAGAGTGATGACATTAAGGATTTGGCTCAGCGGTTTGGGAGAAATCGCTGTTTTAACGTTTTTCAGTTGGCTGTTCAGGTTTTGGGAGCCTAATGGGCTGATTTGGGGGAGGCCCATTAGTGGGCTGGTGGAAACTATAAATAGGGGGTAAGGGATATAGGAAATGGTATTAGTTTTCTATTCTCGCATTTGGTGCCTTGAGCTCCTCCTTCCTCTAACACCTTTCCACCATTAAAAATCCAAATCAAGGAGGGAAATTGAAGATCTGCACCATTGGAGGCTAGATCTACGTCAATTAAAGCATGGATTCATCAGATCAAGGTGTTTGTGTGAGGTGCTTCCTGTCCAGATTCCTATGTCATTGATTTTTGTTCGTTTGGGAGAATCGGTGAGCGGTTTACATCTCTTACCTGGATTCAATGAAGTGTATGAGTAGTTGATCATGTTTTCATTAAATTCAAGTGTTTTCCCATATATCTATGCATTGGTAAGTCCATTTCCATATAAATCACCCTATGATCTGATTTAGCAAGTTTAGATAGGCAATTTATGTGATATTTCATGTGAATATGCAAGTTAGATCCATGGCTTTGTTCATATGTACATTTATGGTGATTTTGGTGAATTATACATAATTATTGATGGAATTGACATATTGGTGTTATTATTTATTCCATGTCACTCTTGTGGTCATATTGGATTAATTGGATGAGTTGGTTTTGTCAAATGTACTGATTAGGAGAAGTTTTGGTCAAAATTGGAGTTGCATTGAACGATGCAGGTTTTGGGTCGAGCAAGCCATGGTGGGTCAAACATGATGGGTCGGTCGAGCCAAAGTGTGTCTTGGGAAGCAAGTCATAAATCTGGTTGGGTCGGTCCACATTGGGTCGGTACACATCGGGTCAGTCATGCTTTTGTGCCAAGTTGGGTCGAGTCGGTCTCGTATCCAAGAGTTGGGTCAGTCCGATGCCTCTAGTTGGGTCGGTCTGCTTCCATGGAGGTGGGTCGGTCATTGGTTTCTTTTTGAGTAGGTCTGGATAGAGTCAAGCATTCAAGTGTGTTGTGGGTTCAGGTCGGCCAGTTGTTGTGAATTTTGGGTCTGTCCGATACCTAGATAAAGGGTTGGTCGTATACCCAGGTGAGGGGTTGGTCGAACATGGCCAAGGGTCGGTCACAGCGTCATTTTCTAAAAAATTATATTTTCGGGTATGACCCGGATTTGAAGAAAAGACCTTGGAAAAAATATTTTATGGGGGCAACCCCTCGAACTCTAGCCGTAGCGCAGTGATGTAATTGGCTCGGTGATGGTGTGACTTCGAAGTAAATTCAAGTAGGAAGGTTCAAAGTGTTGCAAGGCGTTCGTTGATCAGTGTAGAACAACGAATGAGGCGACAACTCAAAGGTCGTGAGTTGGTGGATAATGGTTTCTTGAGCTATGAAGAGTCATCGGGTTGGATGACTATAGATGTAGAGGCCGAGAGATTATAGTTGTCGTAAGTTCTAGCAGGCTCGAAGCAGGGGTACAATAGAGACATCTAAAAGACCGGTTGTAGGTCGATCGTTGAAAGGCCTAGTTGTCAAGGTTGGACATACATATGTATCATTGAAAGGCATATGGAGTTTTTGCTAGAACTGGGTTTACCATTAGCCCTTGACATATGGCAAGGTTGGTCGTCATACGATTAACGATGGTTTCAAAGATGGATTGACGGTGATGCCAGCGTTAGTCATGGATGATTGTTTGTTATATTTGTACCGTCTCATGTAGGTCATCCAATGTCGAAGGAGATGTTCGTTGGGTGCTTTTCTGATATTGGTTTAGGCCTCTGGGGCTAGTGCTTAAGGGATGTTGAATTCGATTAGGATGGTTTACATGAGATATATATAATCTGGATGTTATAAGTGCTTTACCATGGTTGAATGGGTGTTCTAGTTTCCACGGATGAATGGTTGAATTGTTTATGCTAAAGGTTATCACTATCCGATGTAGGGAAGATAGGGTTGAGTTCTTCTCTGGTGTTGTGAGTAGATTAGTATGTTTGTCAATCCTTTCTCATATACTTTATTGTTGAATCTTGTTAGCTGTTTTATCGCTCACTAAGACTGTTGTTTGACTTAAGGTTTTATGTTTCCTCTTATTACCTTGGGATACTCATCTGGTTGTGGATGGGCAGACTAAGTAGCAGGTGATAGGTGATTAGTGAGGACAACGCTGCTATGTGAAGGAGAGCAGGAGGCTGGCGCATTACTTTTACTACTATCTAGTATTTCTGTTCCGCTATTTGAGTTGCTCTATGAGTGTTGTAGTGAGGCCTTAAGTACATACTTGATATTTCCTATGAGGTTGTGATAATCTTTCAGGATGTTGTGAAAGTTTGAAAAGTTTGCTATATGATGTTTCACTACTATTACCAGTTGTATATGTTTTATTATATTTTTCTCTACGCTGTGAGTTTTACGATAGGTTCCGCTTGTGTTTACCTACTCTGATGATCATCCATAGCTTCCTGCCACATCTTTTTGTGCATTATTCCTCTTGTTAGTGCAGGGGTTGTGGGAGGTCGTCACATCAGTACTCCACCAGGCTCCACTACCCCCGTGGCCCTACCTCCTTCCAAAAACCCCGAATTACTACGCCTTAGCCGGTTTTTCACCCAAAATTACACCTCCTTAGCCCAAATCAGCCTACACCTGGGCCAACTTTACCTGAACCAGCCTAATTCCACCTCCAATAGCCCATGGGTCCCACTCTACTCAAGGTCAAACTCCCCTAGCTCTGAATCTTTCCCATGTTTGCCCCGAAAACCCAAAAATAGCTCAATTTGTTCGTCTGTTGAATTAGAAACCCCACTACATCGAAACTCTTCCAAATTCATTTCCAGAACTCTTCATTGACACACGGAGGCTGTCGAAATTGTTTGGGAATATTTGGATATCCTCCGATTAGGCGAAGTGGAATACTTAGTGAGAATCCTTTAACTGATTAAGGGCTAGTTCACTATTGATAATAATTATGAATTGAATGAGTTATATATTTACTTGTAATTGACAATATAAGTTCATGACAATGTTCAATGATGCTTCATGTGATAGAAATATGATTTTGAAGTGATATACTTATAGTCGCTTGGGTATCTGACACTTAAAACTAATAGTGTTGACATTGAGAATTGATTGAAACTTAAATGGCCCGAAAGTAATAAACTAATTATTGGTAAATGGATATTGATATGAACCTTAATTGGGTAATTGAATGATGATTGGTTGGACACTGATGGTTAACATTGATTGAAGTTAATCTGTTGATTAACAAACTCATATAAGCTTTAATGGTTTAAGGCTTTTATGGTATATATCGTGGTAATTGGATGTTAATAGTTGTTTAAAACTATTATTGGATATTGATGATGTGTGAAATTCATATAAATGGAATTATATGGTAATTAGTTGAATCTTATTCCAATTTAGAATTAATTTGGATATTTTATTATTAAAATATTAAGTGAATGTTGAAAGTTTGAATATTAATTCGAAAAAATTAGGAAAGGTAGATTAAGTCATTACAAATTTCTTTTCTAAAAGAAAGAATTTGATTTTAGTTAATTTTCAATCAATAAAGGCATGTACTCAAGTTTAATTTTGCAATGAATAGTAATGGGTAAAAGTGAAGTTCGATCAGGGTATCTGAGAAAAGTTTTAATAGAAGTTTCTTTACAAAAAATTCTTTTTATTTTTATAATGGATGTTAACAAAATTTGGACTCGAAAAATAATTTTTGAAAAATAATAATATTTTAATGATTTAAAATAATATTAAAATGATTAAATAATAGAATATTTGATTTTAAAGAGAAATAAATGAAATATAGTTTCAAAAAATAGTTATATATATTTTATATAATTAATAAATCATTTTGTAAGTGCTTCAATTTAATTTTTCTAAACCGAATTTGGTCTGAATAGGACACGTCGTGCAGTGGTAGTTCATGAACTTCGACCATTAACTTTGAATTGACATACCGCAAGATCTGGTTATCGGATTCTCCCAAAACGAATAATGTTGGTCTCAGAATGAAAATAATTTTGGAATGAAATAGAAAGTATAAGAATCCAATCGTTATATTATAAGATATGTTCAAATCTAGTTTCAAAAAGGTCACCATAGAAGGAGTTCGGTGCCTAAAATTGGAAACCGACTGAAACGGCCTCATAAAAATTATTGGAAATAGAGAAAAATTATGATAAATCATAATTTAAAATGATTTGAGCAAGAAATGTGAAATTTTGGACTTTTGGCTTGATTTACTCAACATAGTAAATCAATATTTTGGAATTTTGTTTAAGATTAAACTAAAAGTTTTTAAACTTAAGATCGTTGGATTTGAATGGAAATAATGTTTGGACATTTTGACATTGGATTCCATAGTTATATTGACACTGTATGAGAAATTTGAAAGATATAGATATCATTATTCCCTATATAGTATATTTTGATTTCAAAATTTGATGTTGAATATAAATCAATATGATTTCTATTTAGAGCCTTATATTTGATATCAAATTGGATTTTGAATTTGTCATGAATGATGTTTTAATAACATTTACTTTTTAATCCAGTGAAAGATATGATTAATTTCCAAGGTTAAATAATCATTGAATAATGATTTTTGAGATTAAAACTATGTTAAAGTTCTAATAAATCGACTTGATAGAATGAATTGTAGATTAAAACTATGTTAGAGTTTTAATAAATCTTTTAGTTTATATTTGATAGAATGAAACGGAGATTGAAACAATGTTAAAATTTTAATAAATCTTTCAATAAAGATTTGATTGAATGAAATAACGATTTAATAAATCTATCGACAAAGATTTGAAATGAGAGGAGGTATTAAACTTACCAAATACGAGGGGTATTAGATATGGAGTACTACCAGTTTTGCTCCATAGATGAATAGGATGTGAATGGAAAAATGATTTCCAAGGAAATATTAAAACAAGAGTTTAAATGATGTAAACCTTTGATAATATTTAAGGGAGTAATTCAAATGTAAAGGATAAATTAATAAGAAGAATATTACAAATTGGAATGAGACTTTTGATATGTTTATATATAACTTGATTTTTAAATTGCGATAGTTGTTTAGAAAGACCGGGTTTCAACTCATTCTGAATAACTATACAAGTATTAAAGATACTGAAGATGGGGGTTGAAGATCGGAGTTCTTCACGTCGTTTGAATTATTGTTGATGTCTCGATTGGAATGTACACCCAGGATGAGGTGTAACAACCTAGAAAATTCGAACCAATTTAAAAATTTTATTTTGGGTACTTTATTGAATTTTGAATAGTTAAAATAATTTATTTTAAATAATAACGATTAACAATTTATTTAAATCGAAGCTTGAAAGAATATATTTATTTTAATTTTAAAACGAGTTAGAAATAGCGCGGTAGTTTGAAAATTTGAATTTGAACTTTGACTGAATGTAGATGCAAAATAAACCGAATTTTGGTGAAACCAAAAATATTTAAATCTGTTTAAAAATATCTTTCCAATGAATCTGAAAAATTGAAATTTCATAGCGGGAATCAAAAGTTATGGCCAGTTGAATATTCAGAATAGTCGCTACGGAATTTAATATAATATATAGCCCCATAAATAGCCATTTTGCAAACGACCTCCGTTTTCGATGAAACCACGCTGGTTGGATCCGGAATGTCAAATTATTGGAGGATTCCAATTTTCATAATTTTTGGAATTAATATGTGAGCATGGCAAAAAGAAATGTGTTTTGTCAATTTTAGTCAATTTGGATCGACCAGAAAATGGTCATTTTTCAAACGGTCTCCAAATTCAACAAAATTAATTTTGTTAGGACCGTATCATCAAAACATAGCTAGTTTAATTTTTCGTGAATTTTAGAGTTAGTCTGTGGCCCCGGTAAATTAAAATGTACGATCAAATTAAATATTAAAATGTTTTATTATTTAATTTAAAGAAAAACTGATTGAAACAGTCGAATGGGCTTTCGAAACATATCGCTTTGTGTACGGAATGGGGGTATTTAGCTAGGAGGGTCACTCGTTGTGTTTGATTTTGAGTTAGGAGCGATATAGGAATTATATTGTAATTAAATAGAATTAAATAAAATAAAAATATGTACACGTATAAATACGCCATATAATCTAAAAACTATTCTTCGTTATGCGCCACATACATCATTTTAATGGTCAGAAACCTCACGCCTTTCTCCACCGATTGCTCCCATACCACTAAATAAAATCATCCCATCCTTTTGAGAATTTTGCAGTGCACTCCCTCCTCTCCATGCCTATATCCGATTTGCACCCTAACGTGGAGTATTATTCGAGTTTGAAGCCACCAAAGCCATCATCTTCACGACGCCATTGCTCAGCCTAGCTGTTATTGCACCCCAACTGACCACCGTCAATCTGAGCGCCTTCCCTCCCTCTCCGACGTGGCAATGGTCGATTCCCCTCCCGTTCCCTGTGTCGCTCGCAAAAATGAAACCTAGTTTCGAAGACCTGAAAGGGACGGCGGCCTGAAGACTTTAGGGAAGAAAAAGGTGTTTATAAATAAATAATTAAATTATTTATTTTCTTTAAATTGTTTATAACCTTCGTAAAATCATATCTTTATCATACGTTAACGAAATTCGATGAAATAGGAAACATTGGAATTCTTGAATCGAGATCTACATTTTAGGAGAGATCGCAGAATTTTTGGAGAATTCTACAATTTTGGAAGAAATAAAAAGCAAAGTGATACTTCTGAATCCAAATTAATTAAATAAAATTATATTAGGATGCTGAAAGAGTTTAGTAACTCCCAACACCCGTCATCCATAGACCATGGACGACTTGATTGTTTTGTGGTATGTAATTGGTTGATTTTTGGTGATTAATTGTGGTTGAAATGAAATTGGTTGACATTTTGGCATTAGATTACCTAGAAAAATGGATTAGGAAATAAAACCCCTTGTAAATGCCACGAGGCCTAAGGTAGTGCGAGGAGCCGTACATCGGGACGGTGCCGGTTTTAATTACCCTGCCGTTATGTTGTCGAAATTTTATGAAATATTCTTGTGTTATAAAACATTTATGTTATTATATATTAATTATTTGAATAATATGAAAATTAGATTTATACAATATATATATATATATATATATGCACATGAATATGAAAATGATACATTATATATCAACATAAAATCTATATTTTTGTTGTAAATCAAAAATGGTCATTTGTTTTATAAAAATGAATGTACATTTGATTTTACATTTTCAATGTAAATGAGACATTAAAAATAAACATTTATATATAAAAATGAATTTACATTTGATTTTACATTTTCAATGTAAATGAGACATTGAAAATAAACATTTAGGTACAAAAGTGAATTTACATTTGATTTTACATTTTTAATGTAAATGAGATATTAAAAATAAACATTTAGATATAAAAATGAATTTACATTTGATTTTACATTTTTAATGTAAATGAGACATTAAAAATAAATATTGTGATATAAAATAATTTACATTTGGAATTTACATTTTATTGTAAATGAAACATTAAAAATGTCCATTGTTATATAAAATATGTTTTCTTTAAAATATACATTTTTAATATAAATGAAACTTTGAAAATGATCATTAGTTAAACAAACATTGTTATATAAAATTACATTTTTCAATGTAAATAAAGAATGATGTGAAAAATTACATTTTTTCAATGTAAATAAAGAATGAAACGAACATTTTTCAATGTAAATAAAGAATGAAATTAAAAATTACATTTTCAATGTAGATAAAGAAAGAATAAAATGATTACGTTTTTAATGTAATCAAAGAAGAATAAAAAGATTACATTTTTAATGTAATCAAAGAAGAATAAAAAGATTACATTTTTATCGTAATCAAAGGAATGAATAAAAGGATTACATTTTTAATGTAATAAGAGAAATGAATAAAATTAAAGATTTCATTTTTTATGTAATATATGATTTCGTATATAAAGGAAATCAATTTTGAATTGAAAATGGTGTTGAAATCGTTGAACAATTTATATATATATATATATATATATATATATTAAAATAAAATGAATCACATTGCTGTAGTTCACGTTTTGAAATCGTAACTTCAAACAATTATATCGAAAGATCCGACCGCCGGATTTTCCTAAAACTAGAACATTGGGTTCGTTTTGGAAAGATCTTTCCAATGATATAAAATCTGCTAAGATCCAACGGTTAGATTTTGAGAAATGTGTAGATCAAATTTTGAAGAAAATAGCGCCAAGGCTATGTAATGACCCAAAGCGTCGTTTAATTGAAAATGGCTATTTTTAAATAAACAAAAATAGCAATAAATTGTTATAAAATATTACAAACGATATAGAATGAAAAAATGATTTAAATTTTATATATTTGAAAATTATTTGAAAAGGCCAAGTTAAATCACATTTCAAATAATTATACGACGATTGGAAGTTGATGATTTAAAGATGGTGATTGAAGACCAGCGATCTTCACATCGAATGGATGACTACTGATGCCTTTGATTGGAGTTGCTGCCTTGAAAGGGTTACAGTGATAGTTGTCCGGATGTACTTGTTGATTGTCCGGATATGCGAGAGCCCCTCTTCCGTATTGGACATATGGGACGAGGAATAAGGTGTCTCCGGTTTCGTTCCGACCCAGAACGGACTTGTAAATGGATGTATGTCTGACATTGGATTTTATTCTATGATGATTGATTTCTATTTAATATATATCTGTTTGGTGACGGAGAATTTATTCTCTTGCTTAACACCCTTCACTGAGACGTACGAGCTCAGAGGTT
The DNA here is from genome assembly GCA_030737875.1 of Allium sativum. NCBI lineage: Eukaryota > Viridiplantae > Streptophyta > Magnoliopsida > Asparagales > Amaryllidaceae > Allium > Allium sativum. Next base: position 333,642,297 of record CM060926.1, read on the forward strand.
ATATATTGATAGTTATCGATCGCATGGCATGAACTGTAAGTCTGGCATGCAAAGATGCAAATGATTAAGGCTTGTTGTTGAAAAGTAGAGCCTTGTGGTTGATGATCAAAGCACAGCCTTATTTTGGCATAGCATTGTGTATAGCGTTACTTCGCGAGGCTCACACCTCGTATGAACCAGAAATGGGAGAAGGACCCCAGGGAGAACATGCATTTTTTTTAGCTAGAAGTGATGTCTGGGTTTTACAATCCCAAATATTTTTATTTATATGGATAATGGAAAGCGAGGTACCTTGGATTCGAGTCCCTAGTGACTCTTTATTTACGCCCCATAGGGCGGGGAGATGTATTGTTCAGGCATTACCAATCCACTGACATATTTGTGGACCAACCCTGGCGCTCCAAGGTGCAGTTGCGACTGATCCAGATACATGGGCTAGACTGTCTCAAATTTGGTAAGGACGATCCCTTGTCTTGGTTCATGATGGAAATCCAACTTCCAATACGACCCACACGGTTTTGATTGCAAACCTATATTTGGCGACATATTATATGGTAGCTATGCCGTCTATGATTAATACTTTATGTTTGAAATGTTTTTGTAACATATATACACTAATAACAATATAAAATCCGTTTTTATCATATCAAGCATTTTTGACCATTATAAGGTAAAACTCTATCCTCCGGTTTGCGTTGCATTATGTGATGGACTTGAGTCTTATAATGGTTTCATTTTTCTAAAATGCATTATATTGTTTAAGATTTACTTTATTTATGCACTGACAATCCAATGGAGTAAACCCGTTCCACGTTAGCGGCGTGGTCATGTGATTATCCTTATTATCAAATAGGTTAAATAAGATTTCTCATACCAGTCCCATGACTGACTCATAGTTTTTTTCACTTTGCAAAATCGGGTGCCCTCTTTTCCACATGGGCAGCCTTGTGTATAGGTTTTAGCATACTCATTCTGGATAGCTATGCAGCTGAAGATGGATCCAATCATTTCTATTATGTTGTTCAAACTTCATTTAGTATATTATGTTTGATTCCACTGCAGACATTTTATATTAGGTTGAAAACTGTATTATGTACTAAGTATGTTCCTATTATGTTGTGTAACTCTAATGATATATTCTTTCCAGTGTAATTTGATATACATTATCTGCTGTAATTCTATATTTCTGTTCTGTTGTTATTGTTTATGCGTTATATTCCAATGATTATCCATAATTTCGTACTATGGGAGTATGGGTTATCACATGAGGTTATAAGTGGCGGTCGTCTAGAAGTCCTTGGAGATTGACCGGATATGCAAGAGCCTCTCTTCTTTATTGGACAAGGAATAAGGTAACTTTAGTTTTGTTCAGACGTTGAACAAACTTGTAAATGGACATTTGTTTGACATTGTATGTTACGGCATAATAAATCGATGTCTATTGATGTTATATCAGTTTAGTGGCAGAGAATTTATTCTCTTAGATTAACACCCTCCTTGAGACTTATGTACCTAGAGGATTATATATTAATAGGCACTGATTATATGTTGTGATTTGACAATGTGGCTTGCTAAGTTGCTGATAGATCAAAGATTTTTTTGAAAAGCAGAGCTTGTGGATGATGATCAAAGCATGGCTAATATAGCATAGCTTTGTGTTGAAATATGACGTCCACAAGCCTTACAGCCCGTGAATAGCCAAAAAAAGATGATGGACAGTCGAGAGGACTAACGTTTCCCTCTAGTAGATAAGTGACGCCATGGTATAATGCCCAAGCAATTTACTTATGTGGATAATGGATTGAGGCACCTCGAATGATGGTCAATCAACGACTAGGATGACAGTCGACAACAAACGGGAGAACGATATGTTCTGGTAAGATTATAAACAGCTGTGTACGGTGCTGGTCGACTTTGCTGATCCGAAGGACCATGCATTGAGTCCTGAGACGTTTGCTAGGATGTTACGAACGGTTAAGGAAGATCCTTTGCCTTAGTTATTTATGGAAATCCAACTTCCAATACGAGCCTTGGGTTTTCATTTCCGAACCTATACGGTCGCATAATAGGATGGGGTATTATGCCATCTAACATCAATACATTTATTTGTGAAATTGATTTCCACACCATGCAGTAGCGAAAATAAAAGAGAAATTTCGTGTATCAAGCATGGTTTGCTATTATAAGGTAAAACTCTATCTTCCAGTTTGTGTTGCATTGTTTGAGTCTTATTATAGATTCATATTTCAAAAAGCATTGCAAGTTTTTATGATTGGTATTCATGTGGAAAAATTCGTTCAGTGTTATACAGTATGGTCCCGTGATTTACTTACTTTAAAATAAAGTATAATAACTATTTTGGTTCTCACAACAGTCCCATGACTGTCTCGAAGTTTATTATTTACCACCTAAACTCTAAGTGCCCATATTTTCCACAAGGGCAGCTAGTAGTTTAGGTTTTGTAGATATTCTATAAAAGCAGGATCCTAGATTATAGATGGAGCTATACTCTGGATTATTCCATAGTTTTCAATTGAGATTTTTCATTTATGTTGTATAATTCATCTTCCATTGTATTATTGTTGTACTCTAGTGTAAAATTATTGTAATAAAAATGAAATATCCTTTTTTTTTTGTTTTGTGCTGATGTGTTGTATCTCATAACGGTTCGATGGATTCTTCCTTTGGAGTCGAACTTATGTGGTTTATAGTTGATTTGAAAGGTTGAATTTTCAGGTTGTTACAAGTGGTATTAGAGCTTTGGTTTATTCAATGCTTTGGGGGTACGACTTATTAGAACAAGATGAAAAGAATCGTCGGAGATATGATTAGTAATATCCTATAAGAGTCACTCATTAGAGATAGGGTTAGTAATACCCTAAATTAGCTAGAAAAGTATTATATATAAAAATGAATTTAGTTTCGAAAAATTATATCTTGTAATGAGAATTTAAGTTTTTCGATGTTGAGTTTGGACTATCGAGTATTAGAAGATTTTGCATATACACCTCGAGAACATATATATGAAGTCTCAAAAATACTCGATAGATATAGAATCATACTCTAGTCGCTTGGGGATGATTCTGATGATGATTGCAACATCATCAGTGTTTATTTTCAAGTTTCGAAAGTGTGATGACTATATAATTCCAATTGACAGGTATGAGGACTAAGAACTTAATTACAATTTAATGTCAGTAATTTGACTTTGAAAATATACTTTGAGTATATAAAAGATATATATTTTGACAACATATTAATTTGGAAAGTTAATCAACCAATTGATTGCTGGTTGTGATATGTGCTAATCAGTTTAACTAATAAAAAATTTGGAATGATAAAACCAATATGTGAATGGAAGTTAAACCGAGCTAAGTCAAATTTAATGTTGAATTTGGTTGAAGTTAGACATATGTATATTGGACAGGTTATTGCACGGAAGGTAAGAAGAGGAATAAAATTGAATGCCCGATGCATAGGTACACATTTACTGCATTTATTAGGTGTGATAATTTTATGAGCCTCGTGTCTTTTGGAATTTTCTTTTAATTGATAAGGGCCCAGGGAGGCAAGTTGTAGTTGTACCGATCAACCCATACAAAGGAGGTCATGACAAAAAAATTGAAAATTTAAGGCGTTAGCCAAATTTCACGAAATTGGGAAGTCCTTAGAAATTGAAAATTTTAAAAACTTGAGTTAGTTAGAAAGAAGGCTGAGTTAGTTAGAACGAAGGCTGAGTTGGTTAAGTAAACAACCTTCAGTTCTGTCTTTGATTTCGAGTACAAAATCTTTTTAAGTTGGGGAGAATGTGAAGACCTAAATTTTTATTCAATTTAAAATATGAATTTTAGTGGATTTTAAATGGTCAAATATTGAATTTGGACTCGAAATTGATTTGAAATAAATTCTAAGCTTTGTTTTATATTTTTTTGGGATTAAAACATTAAGACACCCCACGTCCGTTAATGTCACTCACTAAGGGAATGCATAAGTTTTGTGAAGCGCTATAGGTAAATAGACACAGAATAATTACAAGACAGATATAAATAAGGCAGTAGCGGAAAATTTAATCTTTTATTTCAAACATCAGTCATAATACTGTGGTCCACAATTTCATAAGTCACAAAAACTATTACAATAAAATAACTTCTGTCTTGCACCATTAGAGTACATAAGTAAATAAAAAGCATCATTCCCTCGATAAAAAGAGTTAATCCATAGCAGAGACAAGAACTTGAGCCATACTTCAGAAGTAGCTCCTAACAAGATGATATCTGATTCCTGATTAAATCTGAGTGTTTCCTCCCTGGGAACCTGGGGGGAATGGAAGAAAGAAGGAGAAACAACAGGGTCAAACATAAAGTCTGGCGATTCTAATTACTTTTAGCCAGAAGATAAATAAGAGCAACATGATAGGCATATAAAGTGGATAAGGGAGATCATTACATAAATGGTAGGGGTGACAAGGTAAGCAAGTTAAGGTGTATATGCCTCACTAATGACTACCCAGCATTATTACTAGTATAACTAAATGAGATGATCCCTTCCACTATGAGTTTGTAGGCTTAGGTCATATGTCCAAGTATACCTTAACTAATACCCTAATCGATCGACTCCCTACCCTGTAGATATCCTGTGCTGGCCCCACGGTAGGAGGTATCACTTCCTAAAGTGGCAACCCATGGTGTGCACAACCATATCTATAGGTGTCACGGTCGTCTTATCCCCCTCTGCTCGGCCCATGCACACACATGTCCACGGTCGGCTTGCGTCGCCCACACCATTTGCCTTGTTTGGATCTCTTATAATCAATCAGTAAGTGTGCCCCTTCTCCGCCTAATACGGAGTTCTTTACTTGATACCAGCTCCGGGTTACTGACTGAAATGGGTCCCACACAATATGATACAAGCTCTCCCCTTGTCTTGTATCCCTACTAGGTTTTCCACTAACTATGTATACCCTTAGGTGTCTTTAATTACATAGCCCTATACTAGTTATGCTTACCCTAAAGGGTATCTTTAATTACATAACTTCATTACATTATCTACTGGTTATGTGTACCACTAGATGTCTTTAATTACATTACCTTATTACATTATCTATCGGTTATGTATACCACTAGGTTTCTTCAATTACATAACCTTATTGGGTTAAGTTCGTGTGCCATATATATACACGCACACACACACACACACACACACATATATATATATACATATATATTACCCACCCCCTCTAATTTACATAACCCACCACTACCCATCCAATTTTACTTAAGCCTAACTTAAGTCCATAATTATATTAAATTAGGTTAAGTAGTCCATTTCATTAACACGCCCAGGGCTAGACGTCCCATATTAGGCCTACAACGTGTGGATAATGGATATGCCGGTCAGGTCTGGGCAGTCTTATTCCGTAATTGGGCCTAACCTCGTGTCTTAGTCCGATTCGTATTTGCGTACTTAGACCTCCCACATTTGGTTCAACATTAGTGGTTGCTGGATATGCCGGTCGGGTCCGGGCAGACATCCACCACTAATGTAACCTAACCTCGTGTCATTAGTAAGTTTACAATTCCTAATTGTAAATTACTAAACATTCCCAATTAATCCAAATCTACCTATGTCATTATAGGTAACTATTTCTATGTTTTCCCCATTTGAATTACATGTCCCATTTCATATTAAACATTACACAAATCATGCCAATTATAATCCCTTTTTCCCTATTTCCTCTCTAGCGTATTCATATGTATTTAGGTGGAATCTAGGCTATAAAGTAGCCTAGCTATAAAAATAAAAAGGGAATATGACAAGGGTATTAGTTTCAACATGTCTTGGTATAAACATGAACATAAACTGGCATAATAACAAAGTGAATGAATATGTGATTAACATCATAATACAGTGGACATCAAACTAGTAACTTGTGGCAATCATCATGATGTTTAAGCAAGCATAATGAGATCTACATTAAACATTTGGTGTCCAATTACATAGATCTACCATAGTTAGGTGACACATTAACACGTTTAGATCAAAAGGTGGGTTCATATGTCAAGTTTACAAGATATCTCAATGTATCACAATACGACAGGTGAAAGGTGATTAACATAAAGATCTAGATCCATGTAATGTCACAATTGTCGAAATTAATAGATGTACATCCACCCTAACATGGTTACAAGTTAAGATCCACATAAGCAACATAATCGAATTACCATAATTTTATTAGATCTAGGAAAATAGATCAGTCAAGATATAGTATAAAATTTTACATTAACATAGAATCATACTTTACAACATATCCAATTCATAGTCTTTCAAAGTATACTTTTGTTTATATAACCCTAAAAGTAATCTAGAAACTAACAGCGTTAGGTTTAGAGAATTTAGTGTAACAACCCTGAATTTTGGGGCCAATTTAAAATTTTATTTTAAGTAATTTTAATGAGTTTTTGATATTTAAAATAATTTCTTTAAAATAATAATGATTAAAAATTGATTTAAATTGAAGTTAGAATGAAAAATTTAATTTTAATTATAAAAGGAATTAGAAATAACGCGGTAGTTTGGAAAGTCAAACTTGAAATTTGACTAAATGTACGGGATGCAAAATTTAACGAATTTTAGTAAAACCAAAAATATTAGAATCTATTTAAAAATATCTTTCTAACGAACCTGAAAAATCGAAATTTCATAGCGGGAATCAAAAGTTATGCCCAAATTAAAATTTAGAAACGTCGCTATGAAATTTATATTGATCAAAAACACTACTTTTTGCATACGAAGGAATTTGGACTCGAAACCACTTCCATTCAGTTCCGAATGATGTTTCTGCATTGAAAAACAGTAAACACTTATATATTTCGAGTTTCGGAAATTATTTGTTTAAATATGTATTTTAAATATTTAATATATACGCCTTAAAAATAGCCATTTTTCAAATGACCTCCGTTTTCGACGAAACCACTTTTGTTGGAAGCGGAATGACAAAATATGTTTAAATTTAGTTTTTCATAATTTTTACATTTAATATATAATTATAATTGATTTTTCAGTGTAAACGAACAATTTTTGACTTTAAAAATTCATTAAAAATTCATATGGGCTCAGAATTGAACGAAATTAATTTTCCTAGGTTCACAGCGTCAAAACATAGATAAATATATTTTTTGGGAATTTTTTAAGTTAATTTGTGACCCCGGTGAATTTTCATGTACGGTTGAATTAAAAATTAAGTGATTTATATTAATAATAAAGTAAACCTGCTGTAGACTTCGAAATTGGGCCATGCCACTAGCGCCATTGCGTTCAGAAGGTGTCAAAACATTAAGATAGACAGTAAGCATGCCTAATTCTGAGTTCGGGCCAAATCGGACCTTTATTGGGTAATTAAAGATTAAATAATCATTAGTTAAACCTAAAATTATATTATAAATTTGCATCGCTACAATACTCCATCTTCTTCCTTCTCATTTCAGCCGCCATGAAACCCATTCCCCTTCGAAACTTCAAGCTTCGATTTCTCCTTCGTTTCTCAACGAAAATCTTCATACAAATACACGTTTCGAAGAGAATTCCGAGCTCTTTGATTCCATACCCAATTCACCACCTCTCATCAACTATAGCCGCCGCCCCACCCCCTAAACCCGCCGCCGTCGCACCCCCCTGGGCCCCATAATAGGCATGCGCACCCTCTCCCCTCTAGGCGTTGATTCCCCTTTCGTAGCTCTCAAAGCTCCAACAAACGGCACGAAATCACAAATCAAAGTTTTGAACGCTTTAGGTATGAAATTTCATTTCAGAATTTGCCACGCTTTTAGATGTGGCAACTGCAGTTGTAAAAAGTCAGTTTCTAATTTCTACATATGAACTTTAAATTTAAATCTTTCAGATCCGAAATCGCCGTGACATCGAACACGAGATCCGACCGAGTTTGGACCTTCATTTCTGTCCTAAGCAATGTGAGAATTTATTTTTAATTAAATTTAATTAATTTAATTATTATCCTTGCATTATGTGAAGTTTGAATGGTAAATATCATGCTTACGATACAGATCTATTTTGTTTTGTCATATTTGATGATGGTTGGTATGTGTTTGTGATGGATAGTTTAGATCCATATGATTATCACCTCATATGTAATCACTTGTGTTGATTTAGATTGATCTAATTTATCAATTCAAAATTGTAGAAATATGATTGTCACATTCTTATGTTATCTCTTTTGTATGATGTAAATCAATCAAACTTATCGATTCATAATAAAAGAGACCTGGTTTGCCATCGTTACGTTAGTGCTTTTGTTTTACTTGAATTGATCTAGATTATCAATTCAACATAGAAAATAAAGATTTGTCTTTTTATTTGAATTGATCTAGATTATCAATTCAACATAGTAAATAAAGTTCACATTTTTCTATGTAATTAAAATGGGAATTTGTACCGTATGATAAAAAATACATTTTTCTTTGTAATCAAGACATGAATTTACATCGTATGATTAAAATTACATTTTTCTATGTAATTAAAATGGGAATTTGTACCGTATGACTAAAATTACATTCTTCTTTGTAATTAAGACGTGGATTTACACCGTATGATAAAAATTACATTTTTCTATGTAATTTATCTATGAATTTACAACGCATAATAGAAATCACATTTTTATATGTAGTTTAAGCATGAATTTGCATTGTAGGGTAATAATTACATTTTTACATGTAATTTTGATATGAATGAGAACGGTAAAATAAAAATTACATTTTCATATAAAACTTAGAATGAGAGATTTACAATGTAATTAAAATTACATTTGTATATGAAGTTAAGAATGAGATATTACATTGTAAATTAAATTACATGAAGTCAATAATGAGGATTTACATTGAAATAAAAAAAATTACATTTTTATAATGTAATAAAGAAGTAGGATTCACAGTTGTGTAAATTAGTAATGGTAAACAATATTCACCCTCTTTGTTTATTCATACCATTGGAGAATTTTGTTCATATTAAAACGATTAGATTTTTAGAGTCATTTGTTTAAAACAAAAGATCGCCTTTTTAACATCGTTTTGATGAAAATAAAAATTACATTTTTTTTTTGAAACTATGATATGCAGTGGCGATGAAAATAAAAATTACATTTTTATTTGAAACTATGATATGTAGTGGCAATGAAAATAAATACTATATTTTTATTTGAAACTATGATATGCAGTTGGCGATGAAAATAAAAATTACATTTTTATTTGAAACTATGATATGCAGTTGGCAATGAATTTAAAAAGTACATTTTTCTATGCAACTAAAGACATGAGATTTGCAATGCAAATAAAAGTTACATTTTTCTATGTAGCTATGAATGAGATTTGAAAGACGAAAAGAAATCAATTTTTTTTTTAGAATGAGAAATTGCATAGAGAATGAAAATTCACATTGTATATGTGGATTAAGGACGAGGATTTACATAGTAAGAAAAATCTCATTTATGTAAGTGAAAAGTAGAATTTACATAGTGAAATAAAGTTTACATTTTTATAAGGTAAGTTAAGATATGGATTTGCATTGTAAATATAAAAATTACATTTTTATATGTGAAAAAAAGTAGGAACTTGCATTTGAAACAAAATTTACATTTTTATATAAAAATAAGAAGTAGGAATTTACAGTAAAGAAAATGTACATTTTTTTCTTATATGTAAACAAAAATGAGAATTAGCATGTAATTAAAAACTTCATTTTTATAATATAAATTAGAAGTAGAATTTGCATGTAAGTAACAATTACATTTTTCGTATGTAATTAAAGTTAAGAACTTGCATGTAAATTAAATTACATTTTTATAATGTAAGTTAGAAATAGAACTAGCATGTAATTAAAAATTATATTTTTATAATGTAATCAAAAAGTAGGATTTTCATTGTAATATAAATTTACATTTTCATATGTAATTAGAAGGGGAGAATTTACATTGAAAATAAAAGTCATTTTTATATGTAATTAAGATTGAAAGTTTACAATGCAAATTAAAGATTACAATTTTCTTATATGTAATTAAGAATGGTATTTACATTGTAAATTAAAATTGCATCTTTATTATTTAACTTAGGAATAGAATTTATAATGTAAACATTTTTTTTATGTAATTAAAAGGCATGAAGTTATACCGCATAGAAAATCACATCTTTATATGTGAATTAAGAAAGAGAATTTACAACGAAATGAAAATTACATTATTTTTAATGTGATTAAAATATGAATTTACACCTTAAAATAAAGTTACATTCATTTTTTATGTAATTAGGATGATATTTTACAACGTAAAATAAAAAAGTACATTTTTATGTGTAATTAGATAAGTGAATTTACATTGTAAAATAAAGAATACATTTTTTTTTGATGTAGTTAGAATTGACAATTTACACCGTAGGTTAAAAAGTACATTTTTATATATAATTAGAAATGAGAATTTACATTGTAATTAGAAATTACATTTTTACAGAAGAGGAATTCAATGCAAGTAAAATTACATATTTTTAATGTAATAATTAAAAAAAAAGCCGATTTGGACGGTGTAATTAAAATTACATTTTTAATGTAATTTATAAAGATGGAATTTTTCACCATTATGATTAAGTACATTTTGATGAAATTAGAAAGAGAAATTGATGTGGAAGTAGATTTACATTTTTATGATGTAATTAAAAAGAAAGATTGAGCGTTGTATTCAAAAGAACATTTTTTTTTGTTATAGGAATTGTTGTAAATTAAAAAGATATAAAAATTAACACAGAATGTTAATTACATTTTTTCATGTAACTAAAGAAGATTTTGCATTGTAGACTAAAAGAATAAATTGAATGATGAATTATAATTGACATTTTAATGTAAATATTAGATTAAAAGAATGAATTGGACGATGAATTATAATTTACATTTTAATGTAAATATAAGATGAAAAGAACGAATTGCGACGTTGAAATATAATAGACAATTCCAATGAAAATAATAAGATTAGGAATTTACATTTCTAAGGAATGGATTTTCATTAGAAAAATAATGAAACCAAATATACATTTGGTGTAAATGGAAAAATGGAAGAGTAAAATATACGTTGTTATGTTTTGGATGTGTATGTAAAGTAAAAATAGCGATAGATCGTTATAAAATATAAACAACGATATGAAATGGTTTTCAAATTTATATATGCGAGAGTTATTTGGAAAGTCCGAGTTTACTCTCATTCCAAATAATGATACGATGTTCAAAGAATTGAAGACGGCGATTGAAGACCGACGATCTTCACATCAAATGGGTAACTAGTATTGAGGCCCTCAATTGATTTGCTCCCAAGATGGGGCTAAATGGTAGATATCCGGACGTAGTGCTGATTTGTATGGATTTGGCTTTCGCTCAGACCTAGAGCATAAGCTTATAAATGGAATGCGTGTCTGACGTTGTACTCCTTTATACTGTATTTATTGATGTTCTGTCGAATGTATGAATGTTTGGTGGTGGAGAATTTATTCTCTTGCTTAACACCCTTTCATATTTTTCGGCAAAGGATTGGTAGTGTGATATGGAGTGACGATGTGGCATGCTAAGATGCATATGATCAAGGCTTTGTTGGAAAGCAGGCCTTGTGGGATGATCAAAGCATAGCCTGTTTAGGCATAGTTTTGTGTGTATCGTGACTTCGCGAGCCTCACACACCGGCGGAGTCTAAAACAGGAGAAGGGAACGTAGGGAGAGCAGCACGTTTCTTTCTAGCTAGAAGTGGTGTTTGGGCTTTAACACGGCCCGACATTTTACTTATGTGGATGATGGAATGAGGCGCCTCGGATGATAGGTCCTATAGGACCGGGAAACGTGTGTTTAGGAATAACTAATCCGCAACTTGTATGGTGGACCGGTCCTGCAGCCATCCAAGGGTTCACTGTGGGGGATCCTGAGACATTAGCTAGAGTGTCTCGAATCGGTAAGGAGCTCCTCCCTAGCCTTGACTCATGATGGAAACCCAATTTCCAATACGACCTCATGCGGTTTTGATTGTATTACTAGAATGGAAGCATAGTGTTATGGTATCTATGTGTCCTAGGATTGATATATTATGATTGGACTATTTTTGAAAACTTATATATACTAATAATAATATCAAATTCGTTTTTATCGTATCAAGCATTTTTGACCATTATAAGGTAAAACACTATCCTGCGGTTTGCGTTGCATTGTGTGATGGGACTTGGGTCTTATGATGCTTTCATTTTTCCAAAAAGCATTGCGTTGTTTTAACGATTTACTTTAGTCTATGCTACCGGCAATTCAATGGAGTAAACCCGTTCCGCATTAGCGGCGTGGTCCTTGGATTTGCCTTATTACTATTAGTTAAATTAGTTAAAAATTATCACACCAGTCCCATGACTGACCCGTTTTTTGTTTCCACCTTTACAAACTCAGGTGCCCTCTTCTCCACACGGGCAGTCGAGTAGTTTGTCTACATGTTCTTATCTCGAGCAGGATGCTGGATTGAAGCTTAAAGCAGTGTCCAGAGCATAGTTGTCTTCCGATGCCTTAGTTATTTTATTTCCACTGCAATGTATTGAAATATTGTAATTTATCTTCCGTTGTAATTATTAGTCAATGTACTCTGATATTTTGTACTCTGATGAAACATCATTATGATGTTTATAAAAGTCTGCTGTTGTTGTTCTGATGTCGTTGTATTCCCAAAGTTAAAGTATTCGTGGATTTCCAACTTTTGGGTCAGACTTGTGTGGTTTATGGTCGATCCAAAGAGCGGGAATTTACGGGTCTTTAGAGTTGGTATCAGAGCTTTGGTTAGCTCAAATCTTTGGGATACAACTCGTCAGAACTAAACAAAAGACTCATCAGAGATTGGATTAGTAATATCCAATAAGAATACTCATTAGAGATAGGATCAGCAATATCCTAGAATGAGAAAACTCATTAGAGATGGTGTTAGTAATGCCCTAGAATGAGTTGAGAGTGCCAAGCCTATAATATACGTATTTGTAATTATAATCTATTTTAGAAAATATGATTTTTGAATATACAAAAGTTATATATTTTAAAAGTTAATCAACTAATTGATTGATGGTTGTGTAGTGTAATTATTAGTTCAACTAATAAAATTATAAAAACGAATTAAAGAACGAAAGATGAGATAGAATACTTAAACAACCTTAGCTTCGTTCCTTTTCGAGGACGAAAAGTTCTTAAGTGGCGGAGACTGTAACAACCTTGAATTTTGGGACCAATTTAAAATTTTATTTTAAGTAATTTTAATGAGTTTTTGATATTTAAAATAATTTATTTATAGTAATAATGATTAAAAATTGATTTAAATTGAAGTTAGAATGAATAATTTAATTTTAATTATAAAAGGAATTAGAAATAACTTGGTAGTTTGAAAAGTCAAACTTGAACTTTGACTGACCGTATGGGATGCAAAATTTAACGGATTTTAGTGAAACCAAAAATATTAGAATCTATTTAAAAATATCTTTCTAATGAATCTGAGAAATTGAAATTTCATAGCGGGAATCAAAAGTTATGCCCAAATTAAAATTTAGAAACGTCGCTATGAAATTTATATTGATCAAAAACACTAATTTTTGCATACGAAGAAATTTGGACTCGAAACCACTTCCATTCAGTTCCGAATGATGTTTCTGCATTGAAAAACAGTAAACACTTACATATTTCGAGTTTCGGAAATTATTTGTTTAAAATATGTATTTTAAATATTTAATATATACGCCTTAAAAATAGCCATTTTTCAAACGACCTCCGTTTTCGACGAAACCACTTTTGTTGGAACCGAAATGTCAAAATATGGTTAAGTTTAATTTTTCATAATTTTTACATTTAATATATAATTATAATTGATTTTTCAATGTAAACGGACAATTTTTGATTTTAAAAATTCATTAAAAATTCATACAGGCTCATAATTGAACGAAATTAATTTTCCTAGGTCCGCAGCATCAAAACATAGCTAATTATATTTTTTGGGAATTTTTTAAGTTAATTTGTGACCCCGGTGAATTTTCATGTACGATTGAATTAAAAATTAAGCGATTTATATTAAAAATAAAGTAAACCTGCTGTATACTTCGAAATTGGGCCTTGCCACTAGCGCCATTGCGTTCAGAAGATGTCAAAACATTAAGATAGACAGTAAGCATGCCTAATTCTGAGTTCGGGCCAAATCGGACCTTTATTGGGTAACTAAGGATTAAATAATCATTAGTTAAACCTAATATTATATTATAAATTTGCATCACTACAGTACTCTGTCTTCTTCCTTCTCATTTCAGCCGCCACGAAACATTTCCCCTTCAAAACTTCAAGCTTCGATTTCTCCTTCGTTTCTCAACGAAAATCTTCATACAAATACACGTTTCGAAGAGATTTCCGAGCTCTTCGATTCCATACCCAAATCACCACCTCTCATCAACTATAGTCGCCGCCCACCCCCCCTAAACCCGCCGCCGTCACACCCCCTTGGGCCCCACCACATGCGTGCGCACTCTCCCCCCTTCTAAGCGCTGATTCCCCTTTCGTAGCTCTCCAAGCTCCAACAAACGGCACCCAAAACCGTTAACTACAGCTCACGAAATCACAAATCAAAGTTTTGAATGCTTAAGGTATGAAATTTCATTTCAGAATTTGCCACGCTTTTAGATGTGGAAACTGCAGTTGTAAAAAGTCAGTTTCTAATTTATACATATGAACTTCAAATTTAAATCTTTCAGATCCGAAATCACCGTGACTTCGAACACGAGATCTGACCGAGTTTGGACCTTCATTTCAGTCCCAAACAATGTGAGAATTTATTTTTAATTAAATTTAATTAATTTAATTATTATCCTAGCGTTATGTGAAGTTTGAATGGAAAATATCATGCTTACGATACAGATCTATTTTGTGTTGTCATATTTGATGATGGTTGGTATGTGTTTGTGATTGATAGTTTAGATCCGTATGATTATCACCTCTTATGTAATCACTTGTGTTGATTTGGATTGATCCAATTAATCAATTCAAAATAGTAGAAATATGATTGTCACATTCTTATGTTATCGCTTTTGTATGATTTGAATCAATCAAACTTATCGATTCATAATAAAAGAGACATGGTTTGCCATCGTTACGTTAGTACTTTTGTTTTACTTGAATTGATCTAGATTATCAATTCAACATAGTAAATAAAGTTTACATTTTTCTTTGGAATTAAAATGAGAATTTGTACCGTATGATAAAAATTACATTTTTCTTAGTAATCGAGACATGAATTTACATTGTATGATTAAAATTACCTTTTTCTATGTAATTAAAATGGGAATTTGTACCGTATGATTAAAATTACATTTTTTCTTTGTAATTAAGATGAGACGACCCCATTCCCCGTACTGACGGCGGCAAGGGTAATCTTTGGAACATAACACATAAACAGATAATAGCAGAATAGAATTAGTAAATGCACCAGATAATGAATAATAGAATATATTGGATAAACGTAATCATCAGAGTTACACATTATATAGGATCATACTTAGTACAAATATAGTTCAGCTATACACAAATGTCTACAGCGGAAAACAAACATAATGTACAATAGGAGATGAATAGCATAAAAATAGATAAATGATAGAATCCATCTTCAGCTCAAGCTATCCATAAATCCAGCTAAAAACCTGAATACAAGGCTGCCCATGTAGAAAAAGGGGGCACCTGAGTTTGAAAGTGAAACAAGCTACGAGTCAGTCATGGGACTGGTATGAGAAATCTACTTGAAGCGACCCGAACTTCACCGGTCTCCGAAGAGATGAGAAAGAACGAATTACTGTGAGGACAAGACAAAACAGAACACAGACGGAAGAACATTTCATTGTTATTACAACAATTTCATCAGATACAAGAATATACAGAGTGTAAATGAATAAATTACATTCAATACATATCAGAGATTACAATAAATTACATAGCAGCGGAAAAATAATACAAAAGCACAACTAGAAGTGATACACGGATACAGAGCTTTCCGAGCATCGTTCCAGCTGTATATCAGGACCCTGTGAATATAAATCTGCAAAACCAAAACTACTAGCTGCCCGTGTGGAAAATAGGGGCACCCAGAGTTTAGGTTAAAACAATAAACTCCAGGTCAGTCATGTGACTGGTGTGAGAACTAAAACAGTTATTAATATTGGTTTTAAAGTTAGGTAAATCAAGGGACCACGCCGTATAACACGGAACGGGTTTCCTCCCAAGAAAACCAGTGCATAGAACAAACAGCGCAATGCTAAATAAAGAAAAATGAAGCTGTTATAAGACCCAGGTCCCATCACACAATGCAACGCAAGCCGGAGGATAGGGTTTTCCCTTATAACAGCCAAAGCATGCTTGATACGTTTAAAACACATTATTTGATACTATTATAGGTGTATAGTGTCAAAACAATTTCAATCATAAGTATCAATCATAGGCGGCATAGCTACCATCTACTATGTCGCCATACTAGGCTCTACAAATAAAACCGAAATACACGTATTGGAAATTGGATTCCATCATGAGCCGAGGCAAGGGGCAAGCTCCTCTCCGATTCGAGACACTCTAGCAAATGTCCCAGGACCCCACTATGATCCTTGGATCTTCAGGGCCGGTCCTCTCTTACTTTTGAGGATTAATTATTCCTGAACACACGTTTCCCGGTCCTTACAGACCTATATCCGAGGCGCCTCATATCCAACAACCACACAGGTGAAAAGTATATAAATGTCAGGGCTGGTAGGTCACTGACACCACCCTACCTAGAAAGAAACGTCGTGCTCTCCCTGCAGTCACTATCCCGTTTTTGACTCATACCGAGGTGTGAGGCTCGCGAATTCACGTTATACACAAAGCTACGCCACACAGGTCGTGCTTTGATCATCAACCACAAGACTTTGCTTTTCAACAGAAGCCCTGATCAATTGCCACTTACGCATGCCACATTGGCAATTCACTCCATGCGACTGATGTCCATCGATATACAACCTCTGAGCTCGTATGTCTCAGAGAAGGGCGTTAAGCTAGAGAATAAATTCTCCGCCGCCAAACAGATGTATATTTAATAGAGATCAATCAACACAGAATAAAATCCAATGTCAGACACACAATCCATTTACAAGTCCGTTCTGGGTTTGAACGAAACCGGAGGCACTTTCCTCGCATATCCATCGATCTCCAAGTACGTCTGGACGATCACCGACTGTTTCCCTCATCTTGGGTGTACAGCCCAATCAAGATCATCAGTAATCACCCAAACGATGTGAAGACTTCCGGTCTTCAACCACCGTCTTCATCTTCGACATCTCGTCGAATCGGTTATTCAGAATGGGTATAACCCGGCCTTTCTGGATAACCCACGTATATAATTAACAGATGTTACACAAACACAACGAACGCCTCATTCCAATTCAGAATATTCTTTTATTCACAAAAACACATTCTTAGGGAAATGTTCCCATAAATTTTATCCAAGATAAATTCTTCTAAATTTATCCTTTAATCTTCCCTTGGATATCATTTCAAACTAGTCGGGATTAACGAACCACACCGAAGTAATTATTTGTTTTATTTCCCAATCCCAACCTATATATCCCATGGAGCAAAACTGGTGATACTCCATATCTAACACCACGGTGTTATCGGTAAAATTAATTACCATTTCACGTTCAAATCTAATTAAAGATTTAACTATCGCTTTGGAGCAAAACTGGTGGTACTCCATTCTCGATCACCTTTCAGATTTGATAATTTAAATTATCAATTCACATTTTTAATCTAATTAAAGATTCATTAAAACTCCACTTAGTTTTAATCTTTTCAAAAATCAATATCCTGCCTTTAACTGGGTTAAAGAACCAATGTCATCAAAAACACGATTCACGACAAACCAAATCACATTTGATATTAAATACAAGGCTCTGAATAGAAAATATATTGGCTTATATTCAATATCAAATTCTGAAACCAACAAATATCGTATTGGAAATAACGATATAAAATATCTTTCAAATTCCCATAACAATATCTGTATAGTCACGAAATCCAACATCGAAATATCCCGAAGATAATTTCGATTCAACTCCAGTCCAATTCACGTATTGGAAATTATCGATTATTTTCAAAATCACTTTCAAATTCAATTTATTTATTTCAAAAATAAATTGATTTCAATTCTAGTTCAAAACTAGTTCATTTCGATAAAAATCTATTTTTATCTTTTCAAATGTGGAATTTTCCAACCCAAATCTTTCCAATTCACATATTATAATTTTACACAAATTATAGATATTTTTAATAATTTTATCAAGGCCCGTACGGTCGATTTCCATCAACGGCCATCGAACTGCACTTACAGCGACCTTTTTCGAATTTGATTTGGACATAATTCCAAATCCAACCGTTAGATTTCAAATTTCTAATATTCATTGGAAAGCTCTTTTCGATACGAACCCAACGGTTCCGGTTTTAGGAGGATCCGACGGTCGGATCTCCCGCAATGTCCGTTTGAAATAAATGGTCGAAATTCCCGAACTACCGCGGCGCGGCGCGTTCTATTCAGGCCATTATATATATATAATATATATATTATATATATTTCGTCGATTTCCTTTTAAAACGAATTTTATAAATCGTTTTAACTTCGTTTCAAAAACCATTTCAACTCTATTTCCATTCAAAGCCAAAATTGAATTCTTCTTTATAAATTCGTTTTAAAATTCATTTCTATTCAATTCAAATTTTAATTCAATTTGAATTCATTTCAATTCACTTTCAATTCAATTTGAATTCGTTTTCAATTAATTTCGAAATCGTTTTCAATTCAATTCATTTCGAAATCGTTTTCAATTCAATTCATTTCGAAATCGTTTTCAATTCAATTCACTTCGAAATCGTTTTCAATTCAATTCATTTCGAAATCGTTTTCAATTCAATTCATTTCGAAATCGTTTTCAATTCAATTCATTTCAAAATCGTTTTCAATTCAATTCATTTCGAAATCGTTTTCAATTCAATTCATTTCGAAATCGTTTTCAATTCAATTCATTTCGAAATCGTTTTCAATTCAATTCATCTCGAAATCGTTTTCAATTCAATTCATTTCGAAATCGTTTTCAATTCAATTCATTTCGAAATCGTTTTCAATTCAATTCATTTCGAAATCGTTTTAAAATCGATATAAATATCGTTCACGTCGAAATAACGCATCTCTAATCAACACGGCTTTATATTTTTCAAAACTCCTTTATTCTATCCAACAAATGAATATTTATCCCATTCAACACATGAATCTATATTTCTTTCGACATACGACTAATCTCAACACATGAGTACTGTCAACACCTCACTATTTTTGTTATGTAAAATATTTTATAAAACTATGGTATCTATCGTTTGATTTTAATTAGACTCCACCGTAAAGTAGATTCTAATCGTAATTAAGATAAAGATGTAATTTATTTTATTTAAAATATTCTACTCAACACATGAATAGTATCAACACATGATCATCGTCAACACATGACTATTTTTATATTCAACACATGAATTTTCTTTTATAATATTCATTGTTTTCCCGATTGGAATGAGGCCCAATCAATCACCATATAACGTTAATTATATGGATTCCATACAACACATGTATTTAATAGCATTAATAAACAATCAACCATCAACCAAAGTGCACTACGCTGTATAAGCATCAAATATAGATATCTAACGCTTATAACAGCCTGTCAATCAATCGATCGACATATTTAATCAATCAGGATGAGTGAACTTCAAATTTCATCCCAACACCCGTGTGGGGTTTCAAACAATCAAACACAGATTTTATTTGTGCAGTTGGGCGATGTGTAAAATTTATCGACCCAATCAATATCAATCAAATCAGTGTATATAAACAAATCGGCCGATTTGTTTATAAATATTCATTTATTCACTTTCACGTTAAAAATTATATTTTTAACGACAAAAATATTTATTTCAACACTTGAATTTCTATTCATTTCATTTACACAATAAAAATGATATTTTTATTTTTCTAACATATTTTAGAAAATTTCGGCGGCATAACGGCACGATACTAGAAACGGGACGAGGCCTAGCCTTATCCCCGGTCTAGTGAAGGCCCACGCCATTCACACATCAATCAAATCACTTTCATTTCACCAAACAATTTCCATTCAATCAAATATTCTAACTAACCATTCAACCAAACAATTTAACAAACAAGCCATCCATGGTCTGTGGATGACGGGTGTCGGGTGCTACTAAGCACCGTCTGCATCCTAGTATATATATATAACTAGAAAAAGAATTTTGAGTGAGAAGTTCTCACCGAAAGCTATCCAATACCACGACACTCCTATTGTAGAGATCTTCGTCGCTCTCGCCTTTTCTTCCATCTCCGTTGCCCGTAGTCACTACATATATAAAAATCACACATTTTTATATTTTGATTGTCTTTAAAATAAAAATCACATTTTTATTTGTTCACTTTCAATTTAAAAATCATATTTTCATACTCACTTCATATATTTAAAAATCGAATTTTTACTATGCTATTCAATATATAAAAATCATATTTTTACTTCGAAGTTCAATATATAAAAATCACATTTTTACTTCGAAGTTCAATATATAAAAATCACATTTTTACTTCGAAGTTCAATATATAAAAATCACATTTTTACTTTCACGCTATATGGATAAAAATGCTATTTTTACACCGCTACTATATAGATAAAAATTCCATTTCAAAAATAAAGTTTTCGCCTTTATAAAAATAAAGTTTTCGCCTTTATAAAAATAAAGTTTTCGCCTTTATAAAAATAAAGTTTTCGCCTTTATAAAAATCATCACTTTACTTCAACGTATATAAAATAAAAATCAGATTTTTATTTCGCTACATATACAAAGATGATATTTTTATATTCTCTATCCTATAAAGATTATATTTTTAATATTTTAAAAATATAAAAATCATATTTTTAATATTGCTATATAGTAAAGATTATATTTTTAATACTTTAAAAATATAAAAATCATATTTTTATCACTTTAAAAATATAAAGATCATACCTTTTTCCAAATAAAAATCCTATCTTTTCACCTTTCAAAATACGATCTTTTCACATTTAAAATTCAAACCTTTTCTATTTTAAAGTTTAAACCTTTTTTTTTATTTCAAACCTTTAAAATAAAAATCAATTTTAAAATTCCTTTTTAAATCAGTTTTTAAAACAGATAAAATTCAGATCTTAAGTAAAATAAAAATCAGTTTTTAAACTCTTTTCAAAAATTCTGTCTTTACATTCTAAAAAAAACAGTTTTTAAAATTCTTAAAAAATGCAGTTTTATTTTTCTAAAAGAAATCAGTTTTAAATCTATTAAAATAAAAACAGAAATAAAATAATAAATAAAAAAACGAAAACTTACAGCCGAAGGGAGGGGGGGTTTCTTCCTGCGTCGGAGGGCGGTTTTGGGGGAGGAAGCAGCGGAGGGGAGGCGGGCTTCGTCGGAGGGGCTTGCGGTGGTCCAGGGTTTCGATTAGGGGGAAGCTCGGGTTGCGGAGGAGGGGAGGAGCCGGCGGGGAAGAAGGAGCGGGAGGAGAAGGGGAAGGGGAGGGGGTCTCGCGGCGGAGTCGCCTGGCTGCGGCGCCGCTGGGGGGCGCGCGAGGTGGCGGCGGCTCCCCCCCGTCGCCCTCGTCTCCTTCCCTTTTTTTTTTTTTTCTTTTTTTTCTTATCGGATTGATTTCGAATGGGGGGGGCAGAAATATTAAAGGGAGGAAGAGATTTTTTATATTATTTATTTATTTAATTTATTTTTTTCAAAAAGTTGACTTTCACATATGACCTCTAAACGAGGCCCACCGCCTGTCGCCTATAGCGTTTCACCCCTATTCCGAACACAATGGGATATGTTTCGTATGTTGATTCGATCGATTGAATCAGTTTCCGGTGAATTAACATATAAATCACTATATTGAATTTTAAATGTACATTTCAAATTACCGGGGTCACATACTAACTAGAAAAATTCCCGAAAAATATTTTCTAGCTTCGTATTGACGATACGGTCCTAACAAAACTAGTTTCGTCGAATTCTGAGACCGTTAGAAAAATGGCCATTTTCCAGTCGATTAAAATCAACTGAAACTGATCAAACGCGTTTTCTTTTGCCACGCTCACATATTGATTCGAAAAATTATGAAATTTGAAACCTAGCAATAATTTGACATCACGGACCCAACAAAAGTGGTTTCGTCGAAATCCGAGGTCATTTGCAAAATGTCCATTTTTAAGGGCCTGAATTCCATAGCGACTATTCAGAATTTTCAACTGGACATATCTTTTGATTCCCGCTACAAAATTTCAACTTGTCGGATTCGTTGAAAAGATATCGTAAATTAGATCATAATGTTTTTGGTTTCACTAAAATCCGGATTGTTTTGCACCCGGTATATTCAATTGAAATTTGAAATCGAATTACCGAACTACCGCGCCATTTTAAATTCTATTTATAATTATATATAAATATTTATATTCTAACGACGACGCGTATAATATATACGTCGAATTCCATTCAAAATAAATTTTCTCGTCGATATTATTTAAAATAATCTATTTTAAATATTCAAATTCAGCTAAAATTGCCAAAATAAAAATTTCAAACTGGCTCGCATTTTTCGGGTTATTACAATCTCCCCCACTTAAAACTTTTCGTCCCCGAAAAGGAACAAAAAGTCGAAAGTGGTTTGATTATTCAGCTCTACGTTCGATCTGGCTTCCATTCTCCAACTTTTCAGTTTCTGAGAATTTTCTAAAATCTCAAAAATTTGGCTAACACCCTAAATTTTTGAAAAATTTCACCATAACCTCCCTTGCACCGGGAGCATCGGGGAATTTCAAATAGCTTCCCCGGTCCTTCAGATCTCAAAAAGAAAAAGAAAAAGTCAAGCGGCTAGCCAATAGGCTCACAAAATCATCATCACCCAAACAAAACAGGAAATTATGTAGTAAACATGTACCTATTTGTCGGGCAAAAAATTTTTATTCTCTGGCTCTAGCCTCCTTGCTATGACCTGTTCAATGTAAGTATATGTATATGCAAGCAAACGCAACCAATTTTCGATACAATTCAATATTTGATTCAATTAGGCATAATGATTCAAAATTATCAAACAATTAAACAAACAACACAAACATCAATCAATTAGTGAATTAGAGTTTCAAATTCATAAATTTTGATACATATATACAAAAAATCATGTTTTGATGCCAATTCACAACAATGTGTTCTAACTATATAAGCTTTGGTTCTCACACCAGTCTAATGGAAATATATAGAAAATCACACCTTCGAGACTCGAATATGAATACTAATGATGATGCACCATCATCAGAATCATCCCCGGATATCTAGAATGTGACTCTATATCTATCCAGTATATTAAAACTTCGACTATACGTTCATGACGCGTATACGCGAGATCTATATATACTCGATTGTCCATATTCAAAATAAATAAACATTTAAATACGTATAAAACGATTTAAATTTTCAAAACAAATTTTTTTTCCATTTGAAAAATATACTCCTCACACTCGTTCTAGGATACTACTGATCCTATCTCTAACGAGTCATTCTAATTGGATATCACTAACCCAATATCTGATGAATTCTTTCGTATGGTTCTAATGTGTCTTGTTCTCGAGCTCTGTAAACCAAAGCTCTGATACCAAATGAAGCGACCCGAACTTCCCCGGTCTCCGAAGAGATGAGAAAGAACGAATTACTGTGAGGACAAGACAAAACAGAACACAGACGGAAGAACATTTCATTGTTATTACAACAATTTCATCAAATACAAGAATATACAGAGTGTAAATGAATAAATTACATTCGATACATATCAGAGATTACAATAAATTACATAGCAGCGGAAAAATAATAAAAAAGCACAACTAGAAGTGATACACGGATACAGAGCTTTCCGAGCATCGTTCCAGCTGTATATCAGGACCCTGTGAATATAAATCTGCAAAACCAAAACTACTAGCTGCCCATGTGGAAAATAGGGGCACCCAGAGTTTAGGTTAAAACAATAAACTCCAGGTCAGTCATGTGACTGGTGTGAGAACTAAAACAGTTATTAATATTGGTTTTAAAGTTAGGTAAATCAAGGGACCACGCCGTATAACACGGAACGGGTTTCCTCCCAAGAAAACCAGTGCATAGAACAAACAGCGCAATGCTAAATAAAGAAAAATGAAGCTGTTATAAGACCCAGCTCCCATCACACAATGCAACGCAAGCCGGAGGATAGGGTTTTCCCTTATAACAGCCAAAGCATGCTTGATACGTTTAAAACACATTATTTGATACTATTATAGGTGTATAGTGTCAAAACAATTTCAATCATAAGTATCAATCATAGGCGGCATAGCTACCATCTACTATGTCGCCATACTAGGCTCTACAAATAAAACCGAAATACACGTATTGGAAATTGGATTCCATCATGAGCCGAGGCAAGAGGCAAGCTCCTCTCCGATTCGAGACACTCTAGCAAATGTCCCAGGACCCCACTATGATCCTTGGATCTTCAGGGCCGGTCCTCTCTTACTTTTGAGGATTAATTATTCCTGAACACACGTTTCCCGGTCCTTACAGACCTATATCCGAGGCGCCTCATATCCAACAACCACACAGGTGAAAAGTATATAAATGTCAGGGCTGGTAGGTCACTGACACCACCCTAGCTAGAAAGAAACGTCGTGCTCTCCCTGCAGTCACTATCCCGTTTTTGACTCATACCGAGGTGTGAGGCTCGCGAATTCACGTTATACACAAAGCTACGCCACACAGGCCGTGCTTTGATCATCAACCACAAGACTTTGCTTTTCAACAGAAGCCCTGATCAATTGCCACTTACGCATGCCACATTGGCAATTCACTCCATGCGACTGATGTCCATCGATATACAACCTCTGAGCTCGTATGTCTCAGAGAAGGGCGTTAAGCTAGAGAATAAATTCTCCACCGCCAAACAGATGTATATTTAATAGAGATCAATCAACAAAGAATAAAATCCAATGTCAGACACACAATCCATTTACAAGTCCGTTCTGGGTTTGAACGAAACCGGAGGCACTTTCCTCGCATATCCATCGATCTCCAAGTACGTCTGGACGATCACCGACTGTTTCCCTCATCTTGGGTGTACAGCCCAATCAAGATCATCAGTAATCACCCAAACGATGTGAAGACTTCCGGTCTTCAACCACCGTCTTCATCTTCGACATCTCGTCGAATCGGTTATTCAGAATGGGTATAACCCGGCCTTTCTGGATAACCCACGTATATAATTAACAAATGTTACACAAGCACAACGAACGCCTCATTCCAATTCAGAATATTCTTTTATTCACAAAAACACATTCTTAGGGAAATGTTCCCATAAATTTTATCCAAGATAAATTCTTCTAAATTTATCCTATAATCTTCCTTTGGATATCATTTCAAACTAGTCGGGATTAACGAACCACACCGAAGTAATTATTTGTTTTATTCCCCAATCCCAACCTATATATCCCATGGAGCAAAACTGGTGATACTCCATATCTAACACCACGGTGTTATCGGTAAAATTAATTACCATTTCACGTTCAAATCTAATTAAAGATTTAACTATCGCTTTGGAGCAAAACTGGTGGTACTCCATTCTCGATCACCTTTCAGATTTGATAATTTAAATTATCAATTCACATTTTTAATCTAATTAAAGATTCATTAAAACTCCACTTAGTTTTAATCTTTTCAAAAATCAATATCCTGCCTTTAACTGGGTTAAAGAACCAATGTCATCAAAAACACGATTCACGACAAACCAAATCACATTTGATATTAAATACAAGGCTCTGAATAGAAAATATATCGGCTTATATTCAATATCAAATTCTGAAACCAACAAATATCGTATTGGAAATAACGATATAAAATATCTTTCAAATTCCCATAACAATATCTGTATAGTCACGAAATCCAACATCGAAATATCCCAAAGATAATTTCGATTCAACTCCAGTCCAATTCACGTATTGGAAATTATCGATTATTTTCAAAATCACTTTCAAATTCAATTTATTTATTTCAAAAATAAATTGATTTCAATTCTAGTTCAAAACTAGTTCATTTCGATAAAAATCTATTTTTATCTTTTCAAATGTGGAATTTTCCAGCCCAAATCTTTCCAATTCACATATTATAATTTTACACAAATTATAGATATTTTTAATAATTTTATCAAGGCCCGTACGGTCGATTTCCATCAACGGCCATCGAACTGCACTTACAGCGACCTTTTTCGAATTTGATTTGGACATAATTCCAAATCCAACCGTTAGATTTCAAATTTCTAATATTCATTGGAAAGCTCTTTTCGATACGAACCCAACGGTTCCGGTTTTAGGAGGATCCGACGGTCGGATCTCCCGCAATGTCCGTTTGAAATAAATGGTCGAAATTCCCGAACTACCGCGGCGCGGCGCGTTCTATTCAGGCCATTATATATATATAATATATATATTATATATATTTCGTCGATTTCCTTTTAAAACGAATTTTATAAATCGTTTTAACTTCGTTTCAAAAACCATTTCAACTCTATTTCCATTCAAAGCCAAAATTGAATTCTTCTTTATAAATTCGTTTTAAAATTCATTTCTATTCAATTCAAATTTTAATTCAATTTGAATTCATTTCAATTCACTTTCAATTCAATTTGAATTCGTTTTCAATTCATTTCGAAATCGTTTTCAATTCAATTCATTTCGAAATCGTTTTCAATTCAATTCATTTCGAAATCGTTTTCAATTCAATTCATTTCGAAATCGTTTTCAATTCAATTCATTTCGAAATCGTTTTCAATTCAATTCATTTCGAAATCGTTTTCAATTCAATTCATTTCGAAATCGTTTTCAATTCAATTCATTTCGAAATCGTTTTCAATTCAATTCATTTCGAAATCGTTTTCAATTCAATTCATTTCGAAATCGTTTTCAATTCAATTCATTTCGAAATCGTTTTCAATTCAATTCATCTCGAAATCGTTTTCAATTCAATTCATTTCGAAATCGTTTTCAATTCAATTCATTTCGAAATCGTTTTCAATTCAATTCATTTCGAAATCGTTTTAAAATCGATATAAATATCGTTCACGTCGAAATAACGCATCTCTAATCAACACGGCTTTATATTTTTCAAAACTCCTTTATTCTATCCAACAAATGAATATTTATCCCATTCAACACATGAATCCATATTTCTTTCAACATATGACTAATCTCAACACATGAGTACTGTCAACACCTCACTATTTTTGTTATGTAAAATATTTTATAAAACTATGGTATCTATCGTTTGATTT
Organism: Allium sativum; assembly: GCA_030737875.1. Lineage (NCBI taxonomy): Eukaryota > Viridiplantae > Streptophyta > Magnoliopsida > Asparagales > Amaryllidaceae > Allium > Allium sativum. The sequence goes on from CM060926.1 coordinate 333,669,811, forward strand.
TAATTAGACTCCACCGTAAAGTAGATTCTAATCGTAATTAAGATAAAGATGTAATTTATTTTATTTAAAATATTCTACTCAACACATGAATAGTTTCAACACATGATCATCGTCAACACATGACTATTTTTATATTCAACACATGAATTTTCTTTTATAATATTCATTGTTTTCCCGATTGGAATGAGGCCCAATCAATCACCATATAACGTTAATTATATGGATTCCATACAACACATGTATTTAATAGCATTAATAAACAATCAACCATCAACCAAAGTGCACTACGCTGTATAAGCATCAAATATAGATATCTAACGCTTATAACAGCCTGTTAATCAATCGATCGACATATTTAATCAATCAGGATGAGTGAACTTCAAATTTCATCCCAACACCCGTGTGGGGTTTCAAACAATCAAACACAGATTTTATTTGTGCGGTTGGGCGATGTGTAAAATTTATCGACCCAATCAATATCAGTCAAATCAGTGTATATAAACAAATCGGCCGATTTGTTTATAAATATTCATTTATTCACTTTCACGTTAAAAATTATATTTTTAACGACAAAAATATTTATTTCAACACTTGAATTTCTATTCATTTCATTTACACAATAAAAATGATATTTTTATTTTTCTAACATATTTTAGAAAATTTCGGCGGCATAACGGCACGATACTAGAAACGGGACGAGGCCTAGCCTTATCCCCGGTCTAGTGAAGGCCCACGCCATTCACACATCAATCAAATCACTTTCATTTCACCAAACAATTTCCATTCAATCAAATATTCTAACTAACCATTCAACCAAACAATTTAACAAACAAGCCATCCATGGTCTGTGGATGACGGGTGTCGGGTGCTACTAAGCACCGTCTGCATCCTAGTATATATATATAACTAGAAAAAGAATTTTGAGTGAGAAGTTCTCACCGAAAGCTATCCAATACCACGACACTCCTATTGTAGAGATCTTCGTCGCTCTCGCCTTTTCTTCCATCTCCGTTGCCCGTAGTCACTACATATATAAAAATCACACATTTTTATATTTTGATTGTCTTTAAAATAAAAATCACATTTTTATTTGTTCACTTTCTGTAACAACCCGTAAAATGCGAGCCAGTTTGAAATTTTTATTTTGGCAACTTTAGTGAATTTTGAATATTTAAAATGAATTATTTTAAATAATATCGACGAGAAATTTATTTTGAATATAATTAGAACGTATATATTATATACGTCGTCGTTAGAATATATAATAATTATATATAATTATAAAAGGAATTGAAAATGGCGCGGTAGTTCGAAAATTCGATTTCTAATTTCAAATGAATATACAGAATTCAATATAAGTCAGAATTGAACGAAACAAGAAATATTTGAATCTGTATAACTATATCTTTGTAACGAAGTTAACAAACTGAGATTTCATTTTAGAAATGATAAGATATGTCCAGTTTAAAATTAGAAATAGTCGCTGTGGAATTTATATATATTTTTATATATATAAGGCCCTTAAAAATAGCAATTTTGCAAACGACCTCGGATTTCGACGAAACCAGTTTTGTTGGGTCCGTGATGTTAAGTTATTGCTAGATTCCAAATTTCATAATTTTTCGAATCAATATGTGAGCGTGGCAAAGGAAAACGCGTTTGACCAGTTTCAGTTGATTTTGATCGACTGGAAATTGGCCATTTTTCAAACGGAGTCAGAATTCAACGAAACTAGTTTTGTTAGGACCGTATCGTTAATACAAAGCTAGAAAATATTTTTCGGGAATTTTTCTAGTTAGTATGTGACCCCGGTAATTTGAAATGTACGTTTAAAATTCAATAAAGTGATTTAAATGTAAATTTAATAGAAACGGATTCAAACAGTCGAATCAGCCTACGATGCATATCCCATTGTGTTCGGAATGGGGGTAGAACGCTATGGACGACAGGCGGTGGACCTCGTTTCGAGGTCGTATGTAAAAGTCAACTATTTGCAAATAAAATAATTAAAATAAAATAATAAAAAAATTTACCTTCCCTCCTTTTCTCTTCGTTGCCCCCCCCCCCCGTTTCATTATACAGAAAAGATAAGAAATAAAAAAAAAAAACCTAACCCTAAGTTCATCGAATCGCGCCGCCTTACCTCGAACGACGCCGACGAACCCCTCGCGCCGCACCCCTCCGTTCAGTTCCCTCCTCCCTCCAGACATCGCGACGCAATCGAAGCAGCCCTCCCAATCGGAGCCTCCACCATCGAACTCCAGACATCGCGACACCACCGAGCACCACTGGACCACCGCCGACTCCTCCACCCATTCGAAATCTCGGTGAGCCTTTAGATTATTTTGTTTTGTTTTTATTTTGTTTTACAGTGAATTGAAAACTTTTTTTTTATGTGAATTGAAAACTGTTTTAAAAGAAGAAAATAAAAACTGATTTGTTAGAATTTAAAAACTGCATTTTTAAATAAGGTAAAAACTGCATTTTTAAATAAAATAAAAACTGATTTTTAGTTATAAAGAAAAAAAACTGCATTTTTTTTAAAGATTAAAACTGCATTTTAATAAAAGAAAAACTGTTTTGAAAAGAAAACAAAAACTGTTTTGAAAAGAAAACAAAAACTCTTTTGGAAAAAAAAAGGATTTGGACTTGAAAATAAAGATCATATTTTTAAAAATAGAAAAGATGGAATTTTTGTTAAGTAGAAGAAGTAAGGTATGATTCTCATATTTTTAAAGCAATAAAAATATGATTTTTACATCAAAAGAATAATAAAAATATAATCTTTATATTTAATAGCGAAGTCAAAATGCAATCTTTATATATTGAATAACATAGTAAAAATTTGATTTTTACCTATGTAGAGGATACAGTCAACGAAAGCAACAAGAAGGCGAAAACGACGAAGATCTCTACAATAGGAGTGTCATGGTATTGGATAGCTATATGTGAGAATTTCTCACCTTTCAATTTTATTTCTAGTTATATATATATACTAGGATGCAGACGGTGCTTAGTAGCACCCGACACAATCGTCCACAGACCATGGACTTGTTTGTTTGGTTGCATAGATTAGTTGGATATTTGAATTGAAATTGAGTTGTTTGGGTGAATTGAATGAATTAGATTGATGTGTGAATGGCGTGGGCCTTCACTAGACCGGGGATAAGGCTAGGCCTCGTCCCGTTTCTAGTATCGTGCCGTTATGCCGCCGAAATTTTCTAAAATGTGTTAGAAAAATAAAAATATCATTTTATTTAAAGAATGAACTGAATAGAAATTCATAGGTTGAAATAAAATGTTTTATCGTTAAAAATATAATTTTAACGTGAAGTGAATAAAATAAAATATTCATTTATAAACCGGACGGTTTGTTTATGTACACCTATTTGAATGACATTGATTGGGACGATAAATTTTACACATCGCCCAACAGCACAAATAAAATATGTGTTTGGTTGTTTGAAACCCCACATGGGTGTTGGGATGAAATTTGAAGTTCACTCATCCTGATTGATTAAATATGTCGATCGATTGATTGACATGCTGTTATAAGCGTTAGATATCTTTATTTGATGCTTATACAGTGTAGTGCACTTTGGTTGATGGTTGATCATTGTTCAATGCTATTATATACATGTGTTGTATGAAAATCCATATAATTAATTTTATATGGTAATTGATTGGGCCTCATTCCAGTTTAGAAATAGAAATATTTGAAATAGAATATTTGAAAATAGAAATTTATGAAGCCGTGTTGATTAGATTGACGCCATTTTGACGTGAACAATATTTATATCAATTTTAAGTGATTTCGAAATGAATTGAATTGAAAGTGATTTCGAAATGAATTGAATTGAAAGTGATTTCGAAATGAATTGAATTGAAAGTGATTTCGAAATGAATTGAATTGAAAGTGATTTCGAAGTGAATTGAATTGAAAACAATTTCGAAATGAATTGAATTGAAAACGATTTCGAAATGAATTGAATTGAAAGTGATTTCGAAATGAATTGAATTGAAAGTGATTTCGAAGTGAATTGAATTGAAAACAATTTCGAAATGAATTGAATTGAAAACGATTTCGAAATGAATTGAATTGAAAGTGATTTCGAAATGAATTGAATTGGAAACGATTTCGAAATGAATTGAATTGAAAACGAATTCAAAATGAATTGAAAGCAAATTGAAATGAATTCAAATTGAATTGAAATTTGAATTGAATAGAAAGGAATTTTAAAACGAATTTATAGAGAAGAATTCAATTTTGCTTTGAATTGAGATGGAAGTTGAAATAGATTTTGAAACGAATTTTAAAACTATTTATATAATTCGTTTTAAATAGAAATCGACGAAATATATATTATATATATTATATATATAATATAATGGCCTGAATAGAACGCGCCGCGCCGCGGCAATTCGTGAATTTCGACCATTTATTTCAAACGGACATTACGGGAGATCCGACCGTCGGATTCTCCTAAAACCGGAACCGTTGGGTTCGTATCGAAAAGAGCTTTCTAACGAATATTAGAAATTTGAAATCTAACGGTTGGATTTGGAGATACGTCCAAATCAAATTCGAAAAAGGTCTCTGTAAGTGCAGTTCGATGGCCATTGTTGGAAATCGACTGTACGGGCCTTGATAAAATTATTAAAAATAGTAATAATTTGTGTAAAATCATAAGAAATGATTTGTGAAGATTTGGGATGAAAAACTCCATATTTGAAAAGATAAAAATAGATTTTTATCGAAATGAACTAGTTTTGAACTAGAATTATAATTCTATTTATTTTTAAATAAATAAATTGAATTTGAAATGGTTTTGAAAATAACCAAAATTTCCAATGATTGCATTGGAGTGGATTTGAATCGAAATTGTCTTCAGAATATTTCGATGTTGGAATTCGTGATATTACAGGTGTTGTTATGGAAATTTGAAAGATATATATTTGTATCATTATTTCCAATACGACATTTGTTAGTCGTAGAATTTGATATTGAATATAAGCCGATATATTTTCTATTCAGAGCCTTGTATTGAATATCAAATGTGATTTGGGTTTGTCGCGAATGGTGTCTTCACTAACACTGTTCTTGAACCTAGTTGTGAAAAGATTAAATCTTTTTATTTAGATTTAATGAAGTGTACCAATTAAACGATATTTAATTGGAATTGAATTGATATTGATTTTTGGGTTTATCGTGAACAGTGTTTTAAATAACACTCGTTCTTTAACCCGATAATTAATGAATGTGCTTTTGGGTTTATCGTGAACTGTGTTTTTAAATGACACTGATTCTTTAACCCAGAGAAATATTAAAACTAAGTGGAGTTTTAATGAATCTTTAATTAGATTGAAAAGATCGAGAATGGAGTATCACCAGTTTTACTCCAGGCGATAGTTAAATCTTTAATTAGATTTGAACGTGAAATGGTAATTGAATTTACCGATAACACCGTGGTGTTAGATATGAAGTATAACCAGTTTTACTTCATGGGATGAATAGGTTGGGATTGGGAAATAAAATAAATGATTACTTCGGTGTGGTTCGCTAATCCCGACTAGTTTGAATTGATATTCAAAGGAGATTAAAGAATAAATTTAAAGAATTTATCTTGGATAAAATTAATGGGAACTTTTCCCAAAGTATAGGAATATTTGAATAAAGGAATATTCTGAATTGGAATGAGGCATATGTTGTGTTTGTGTAACACTTTTATAATATATACGCGAGTTATTCAGAAAGACCGGGTTTATCCCATTCTGAATAACTGATTCGACGTGGTGTCGAAGATGAAGACGGTGGTCGAAGACCGGAAGTCTTCACGTCGTTTGGGTGATAACTAATGATCTTGATTGGGCTGTACACCCAAGAAGATGGAAACAGTTGGTGATCGTCCAGACGTACTTGGAGATCGATGGATATGCGGGGTACTAGGTGCCTCCGGTTTCGTTCAGACCCAGAACGGACTTGTAAATGGACTGTGTGTCTGACATTGGATTTTAGTCCGTGTGATTGATCTCTATTAAATATATATCTGTTTGGCGGCGGAGAATTTATTCTCTTGCTTAACGCCCTTCTCTGAGACGTACGAGCTCAGGGGTTATATATTGATGGATATCAAACGCATGGAGTGAATTGCCTGTGTGGCATGCCTAAGTGGCAATTGATCGAGGCTTCTGTTGAAAAGCAAAGTCTTGTGGTGATGATCAAAGCACAGCCTGTGTGGCACAGCTTTGTGTAACGTGAATTCGCGAGCCTCGCACCCCGGTTGTGAACCAAAAACAGGAGAGGACGTCAGGGAGGGCATGCGTTTCTTTCTAGCTAGAAGTGGCGTAAGTGGTTTTACACGCCCTGACGAGTTTGACTTATGTGGTTGTTGCTGTTGCGAGGCGCCTCGGTTATATCGGTTTCGGCCGATGCATTCTGGTCGGCAGACGGACCAGACTTGCACCCCATAGGGTGGGGAGACGCATGTTCAGGGTTTAAGTTTAATCCACATCGGTGGACTGGCCCTGAGGATCCAAGGGACACTCGAGCTCTGTTCCTGAGACATGGTAGGCTAGATTGTCTCGAATCGGTGGAGGACTATCTTTTGCCTCGGTTCATAGACGGAAATCCAATTTCCAAATACGTGACATTTGCGGTTTTATTTGTAGAGCCTATATATGGCGACATAGTGGCATGGGACGCTCATGTCGCCTATGATTGATACTTATGATTTGAAGTTGTTTTATACACTATGCACTTATAATAGTATCATATGATTTGTTTTAAACGTATCAAGCATTCTTTGGCTGTTATAAGGGAAAACCCTATCCCTCGGCTTGCGTTGCATTGTGTGATAGGACCTGGGTCTTATAACAGCTTCATTTTTCTTTATTTAGCATTGCGCTGTTGTTTTATGCACTGGTATTCTTGGGAGGAAACCCGTTCCGTGTTATACGGCGTGGTCCCTTGATTTACCCAATGATTGAAAATAAAGATTAAAAACTGTTTTAGTTCTCACACCAGTCACATGACTGACCTGGAGTTTATTGTTTTAACCTAAACTCTTGGTGCCCCTATTTTTGACACAGGCAGCTAGTAGTTTTGGTTTTGCAGATTTATATTCACAGGATCCTGGTTTACAGCTGGAACGATATCCGGAAAGCTTTGTATCCGTATATCTCTTCTAGTTGTGTATTGTATTATCTTCCACTGCGATGTATTTAAATGTAATTTAAATCTCTGATATTTCTGTGTAATATTCATTCATACTCTGTATATTCTTGTAATCTGATGCATTGTTGTAATATACAATGAAATGTTCTTTCTGTATGCGTTCTGCTTTGTCCTGTTCTCAAACGATAGGGCGTTTCGAACGGTCTGGGTCGGTTTAGCGACTGGTTCGGACCGAGCGAAATTCCTTGCCGTCACAGTTGGTATCAGAGCTTTGGTTTACAAAGCTCAGAGAACATGGCACATTAGAACCAAACGAAAGAATTCATCAGATGATTGGATTAGTAAAATCCAATGAGAATTACTCGTTAAAGATGGGATCAGTAGTATCCTAGAACGAGTGTGAAGAGTATATTTTTGAAAATGAAAACAAATTTTTGTTTTGAAAATTTTTAAATCAATTATTCGTATCTGATTATCTATTTATATTGAGTTGGACAGTCCAGTATATAAAGATTTTGCGTATACGTCTGATCCGCGTGTATTCGAAGTTTTAATATATTGGATAGATATAGATTCACACTCTAGTCGCCCGAAGGTGATTCTGATGATTGTAGCTACATCATCAGAATTAATATTCGAGAGTCGAAGGTGTGATTTCTATATATTTCCTATTGACTGGTGTGAGAACCAAAATTAGATAGGGCCTATTGTTGTGAATTGGCATCAAAAACATGATTTTTGTATATGTATCAAAATTATGAATTTTAAACGTAAAATTCACTATTTGATTGAAGTTTGAGTTGTTTGTTTAAATTGTTTGATAATTTTGAACTATTATGCCTAATTGAACCGAATATTGAATTGTATTGAAAATTGGTCGCATTTGCTTGCATATACATATATATCATTGAACAGGTCATAGCAAGGAGGCTAGAGCAGATAATAAAATTTGTTTGCCCGACAAATAGGTACATGTTTACTACATAATTTCCTGTTTTGTTTGGGTGATGATGATTTTGTGAGCCTATTGGCTAGCCGCTTGGCTTTTTCTTTTTCTTTTTGAGATCTGAAGGACCGGGGAAGCTATTTGAAATTCCCCGATGCTCCCGGTGCAGGGGAGGTTATGGCGAAATTTTTCGAAAATTTAGGGTGTTAGCCAAATTTTTGAAATTTTTGAAAATTCTCAGAAACTAAAGAGTTGGAGAATGGAAGCCAGATCGAGCATAGAGTTGATTAATCAAACCACTTTCGACTTTGTTCCTTTTCGGGGACGAAAAGTTTTAAGTGGGGGAGATTGTAACAACCCGTAAAATGCGAGCCAGTTTGAAATTTTTATTTTGGCAACTTTAGTGAATTTTGAATATTTAAAATGAATTATTTTAAATAATATCGACGAGAAATTTATTTTGAATATAATTAGAACGTATATATTATATACGTCATCGTTAGAATATATAATAATTATATATAATTATAAAAGGAATTGAAAATGGCGCGGTAGTTCGAAAATTCGATTTCTAATTTCAAATGAATATACAGAATTCAATATAAGTCAGAATTGAACGAAACAAGAAATATTTGAATCTGTATAACTATATCTTTGTAACGAAGTTAACAAACTGAGATTTCATTTTAGAAATGATAAGATATGTCCAGTTTAAAATTAGAAATAGTCGTTGTGGAATTTATATATATTTTTATATATATAAGGCCCTTAAAAATAGCAATTTTGCAAACGACCTCGGATTTCGACGAAACCAGTTTTGTTGGGTCCGTGATGTTAAGTTATTGCTAGATTCCAAATTTCATAATTTTTCGAATCAATATGTGAGCGTGGCAAAGGAAAACGCGTTTGACCAGTTTAAGTTGATTTTGATCGACTGGAAATTGGCCATTTTTCAAACGGAGTCAGAATTCAACGAAACTAGTTTTGTTAGGACCGTATCGTTAATACGAAGCTAGAAAATATTTTTCGGGAATTTTTCTAGTTAGTATGTGACCCCGGTAATTTGAAATGTACGTTTAAAATTCAATAAAGTGATTTAAATGTAAATTTAATAGAAACGGATTCAAACAGTCGAATCAGCCTACGATGCATATCCCATTGTGTTCGGAATGGGGGTAGAACGCTATGGACGACAGGCGGTGGACCTCGTTTCGAGGTCGTATGTAAAAGTCAACTATTTGCAAATAAAATAATTAAAATAAAATAATAAAAAAATTTACCTTCCCTTCTTTTCTCTTCGTTGCCCCCCCCCCCCCCCCCGTTTCATTATACAGAAAAGATAAGAAATAATAAAAAAAAAAAACCTAACCCTAAGTTCATCGAATCGCGCCGCCTTACCTCGAACGACGCCGACGAACCCCTCGCGCCGCACCCCTCCGTTCAGTTCCCTCCTCCCTCCAGACATCGCGACTCAATCGAAGCAGCCCTCCCAATCGGAGCCTCCACCATCGAACTCCAGACATCGCGACACCACCGAGCACCACTGGACCACCGCCGACTCCTCCTCCCATTCGAAATCTCGGTGAGCCTTTAGATTATTTTGTTTTGTTTTTATTTTGTTTTACAGTGAATTGAAAACTGTTTTTTTTATGTGAATTGAAAACTGTTTTAAAAGAAGAAAATAAAAACTGATTTGTTAGAATTTAAAAACTGCATTTTTAAATAAGGTAAAAACTGCATTTTTAAATAAAATAAAAACTGATTTTTAGTTATAAAGAAAAAAATCTGCATTTTTTTTAAAGATTAAAACTGCATTTTAATAAAAGAAAAACTGTTTTGAAAAGAAAACAAAAACTGTTTTGGAAAGAAAACAAAAACTGTTTTGAAAAGAAAACAAAAACTGTTTTGGAAAGAAAACAAAAACTGTTTTGAAAAGAAAACAAAAACTGTTTTGGAAAAAAAAAAGGATTTGGACTTGAAAATAAAGATCATATTTTTAAAAATAGAAAAGATGGAATTTTTGTTAAGTAGAAGAAGTAAGGTATGATTCTCATATTTTTAAAGCAATAAAAATATGATTTTTACATCAAAAGAATAATAAAAATATAATCTTTATATTTAATAGCGAAGTCAAAATGCAATCTTTATATATTGAATAACATAGTAAAAATTCGATTTTTACCTATGTAGAGGATACAGTCAACGAAAGCAACAAGAAGGCGAAAACGACGAAGATCTCTACAATAGGAGTGTCGTGGTATTGGATAGCTATATGTGAGAATTTCTCACCTTTCAATTTTATTTCTAGTTATATATATATACTAAGATGCAGACGGTGCTTAGTAGCACCCGACACAATCGTCCACAGACCATGGACTTGTTTGTTTGGTTGCATAGATTAGTTGGATATTTGAATTGAAATTGAGTTGTTTGGGTGAATTGAATGAATTAGATTGATGTGTGAATGGCGTGGGCCTTCACTAGACTGGGGATAAGGCTAGGCCTCGTCCCGTTTCTAGTATCGTGCCGTTATGCCGCCGAAATTTTCTAAAATGTGTTAGAAAAATAAAAATATCATTTTATTTAAAGAATGAATTGAATAGAAATTCATAGGTTGAAATAAAATGTTTTATCGTTAAAAATATAATTTTAACGTGAAGTGAATAAAATAAAATATTCATTTATAAACCGGACGGTTTGTTTATGTACACCTATTTGAATGACATTGATTGGGACGATAAATTTTACACATCGCCCAACAGCACAAATAAAATATGTGTTTGGTTGTTTGAAACCCCACACGGGTGTTGGGATGAAATTTGAAGTTCACTCATCCTGATTGATTAAATATGTCGATCGATTGATTGACATGCTGTTATAAGCGTTAGATATCTTTATTTGATGCTTATACAGTGTAGTGCACTTTGGTTGATGGTTGATCATTGTTCAATGCTATTATATACATGTGTTGTATGAAAATCCATATAATTAATTTTATATGGTAATTGATTGGGCCTCATTCCAGTTTAGAAATAGAAATATTTGAAATAGAATATTTGAAAATAGAAATTTATGAAGCCGTGTTGATTAGATTGACGCCATTTTGACGTGAACAATATTTATATCAATTTTAAGTGATTTCGAAATGAATTGAATTGAAAGTGATTTCGAAATGAATTGAATTGAAAGTGATTTCGAAATGAATTGAATTGAATGTGATTTCGAAATGAATTGAATTGAAAGTGATTTCGAAGTGAATTGAATTGAAAACAATTTCGAAATGAATTGAATTGAAAACGATTTCGAAATGAATTGAATTGAAAGTGATTTCGAAATGAATTGAATTGAAAGTGATTTCGAAGTGAATTGAATTGAAAACAATTTCGAAATGAATTGAATTGAAAACGATTTCGAAATGAATTGAATTGAAAGTGATTTCGAAATGAATTGAATTGGAAACGATTTCGAAATGAATTGAATTGAAAACGAATTCAAAATGAATTGAAAGCAAATTGAAATGAATTCAAATTGAATTGAAATTTGAATTGAATAGAAAGGAATTTTAAAACGAATTTATAGAGAAGAATTCAATTTTGCTTTGAATTGAGATGGAAGTTGAAATAGATTTTGAAAAGAATTTTAAAACTATTTATATAATTCGTTTTAAATAGAAATCGACGAAATATATATTATATATATTATATATATAATATAATGGCCTGAATAGAACGCGCCGCGCCGCGGCAGTTCGTGAATTTCGACCATTTATTTCAAACTGACATTACGGGAGATCCGACCGTCGGATTCTCCTAAAACCGGAACCGTTGGGTTCGTATCGAAAAGAGCATTCTAACGAATATTAGAAATTTGAAATCTAACGGTTGGATTTGGAGATACGTCCAAATCAAATTCGAAAAAGGTCTCTGTAAGTGCAGTTCGATGGCCATTGTTGGAAATCGACTGTACGGGCCTTGATAAAATTATTAAAAATAGTAATAATTTGTGTAAAATCATAAGAAATGATTTGTGAAGATTTGGGATGAAAAACTCCATATTTGAAAAGATAAAAATAGATTTTTATCGAAATGAACTAGTTTTGAACTAGAATTATAATTCTATTTATTTTTAAATAAATAAATTGAATTTGAAATGGTTTTGAAAATAACCAAAATTTCCAATGATTGCATTGGAGTGGATTTGAATCGAAATTGTCTTCGGAATATTTCGATGTTGGAATTCGTGATATTACAGGTGTTGTTATGGAAATTTGAAAGATATATATTTGTATCGTTATTTCCAATACGACATTTGTTAGTCGTAGAATTTGATATTGAATATAAGCCGATATATTTTCTATTCAGAGCCTTGTATTGAATATCAAATGTGATTTGGGTTTGTCGCGAATGGTGTCTTCACTAACACTGTTCTTGAACCTAGTTGTGAAAAGATTAAATCTTTTTATTTAGATTTAATGAAGTGTACCAATTAAACGATATTTAATTGGAATTGAATTGATATTGATTTTTGGGTTTATCGTGAACAGTGTTTTAAATAACACTCGTTCTTTAACCCGATAATTAATGAATGTGCTTTTGGGTTTATCGTGAACTGTGTTTTTAAATGACACTGATTCTTTAACCCAGAGAAATATTAAAACTAAGTGGAGTTTTAATGAATCTTTAATTAGATTGAAAAGATCGAGAATGGAGTATCACCAGTTTTACTCCAGGCGATAGTTAAATCTTTAATTAGATTTGAACGTGAAATGGTAATTGAATTTACCGATAACACCGTGGTGTTAGATATGAAGTATAACCAGTTTTACTTCATGGGATGAATAGGTTGGGATTGGGAAATAAAATAAATGATTACTTCGGTGTGGTTCGCTAATCCCGACTAGTTTGAATTGATATTCAAAGGAGATTAAAGAATAAATTTAAAGAATTTATCTTGGATAAAATTAATGGGAACTTTTCCCAAAGTATAGGAATATTTGAATAAAGGAATATTCTGAATTGGAATGAGGCATATGTTGTGTTTGTGTAACACTTTTATAATATATACGCGAGTTATTCAGAAAGACCGGGTTTATCCCATTCTGAATAACTGATTCGACGTGGTGTCGAAGATGAAGACGGTGGTCGAAGACCGGAAGTCTTCACGTCTTTTGGGTGATAACTGATGATCTTGATTGGGTTGTACACCCAAGAAGATTGAAACAGTTGGTGATCGTCCAGACGTACTTGGAGATCGATGGATATGCGGGGTACTAGGTGCCTCCGGTTTCGTTCAGACCCAGAACGGACTTGTAAATGGACTGTGTGTCTGACATTGGATTTTAGTCCGTGTGATTGATCTCTATTAAATATATATCTGTTTGGCGGCGGAGAATTTATTCTCTTGCTTAATGCCCTTCTCTGAGACGTACGAGCTCAGGGGTTATATATTGATGGATATCAAACGCATGGAGTGAATTGCCTGTGTGGCATGCCTAAGTGGCAATTGATCGAGGCTTCTGTTGAAAAGCAAAGTCTTGTGGTGATGATCAAAGCACAGCCTGTGTGGCACAGCTTTGTGTAACGTGAATTCGCGAGCCTCGCACCCCGGTTGTGAACCAAAAAGGGAGAGGACGTCAGGGAGGGCATGCGTTTCTTTCTAGCTAGAAGTGGCGTCAGTGGTTTTACACGCCCTAACGAGTTTGACTTATGTGGTTGTTGCTGTTGCGAGGCGCCTCGGTTATATCGGTTTCGGCCGATGCATTCTGGTCGGCAGACGGACCAGACTTGCACCCCATAGGGTGGGGAGACGCATGTTCAGGGTTTAAGTTTAATCCACATCGGTGGACTGGCCCTGAGGATCCAAGGGACACTCGAGCTCTGTTCCTGAGACATGGTAGGCTGGATTGTCTCGAATCGGTGGAGGACTATCTTTTGCCTCGGTTCATAGACGGAATTCCAATTTCCAAATACGTGACATTTGCGGTTTTATTTGTAGAGCCTATATATGGCGACATAGTGGCATGGGACGCTCATGTCGCCTATGATTGATACTTATGATTTGAAGTTGTTTTATACACTATGCACTTATAATAGTATCATATGATTTGTTTTAAACGTATCAAGCATTCTTTGGCTGTTATAAGGGAAAACCCTATCCCCCGGCTTGCGTTGCATTGTGTGATAGGACCTGGGTCTTATAACAGCTTCATTTTTCTTTATTTAGCATTGCGCTGTTGTTTTATGCACTGGTATTCTTGGGAGGAAACCCGTTCCGTGTTATACGGCGTGGTCCCTTGATTTACCCAATGATTGAAAATAAAGATTAAAAACTGTTTTATTTCTCACACCAGTCACATGACTGACCTGGAGTTTATTGTTTTAACCTAAACTCTGGGTGCCCCTATTTTTGACACGGGCAGCTAGTAGTTTTGGTTTTGCAGATTTATATTCACAGGATCCTGGTTTACAGCTGGAACGATATCCGGAAAGCTTTGTATCCGTATATCTCTTCTAGTTGTGTATTGTATTATCTTCCACTGCGATGAATTTAAATGTAATTTAAATCTCTGATATTTCTGTGTAATATTCATTCATACTCTGTATATTCTTGTAATCTGATGCATTGTTGTAATATACAATGAAATGTTCTTTCTGTATGCGTTCTGTTTTGTCCTGTTCTCAAACGATAGGGCGTTTCGAACGGTCTGGGTCGGTTTAGCGACTGGTTCGGACCGAGCGAAATTCCTTGCCGTCACACTTTCAATTTAAAAATCATATTTTCATACTCACTTCATATATTTAAAAATCGAATTTTTACTATGCTATTCAATATATAAAAATCATATTTTTACTTCGAAGTTCAATATATAAAAATCACATTTTTACTTCGAAGTTCAATATATAAAAATAACATTTTTACTTCGAAGTTCAATATATAAAAATCACATTTTTACTTTCACGCTATATGGATAAAAATGCTATTTTTACACCGCTACTATATAGATAAAAATTCCATTTCAAAAATAAAGTTTTCGCCTTTATAAAAATAAAGTTTTTGCCTTTATAAAAATAAAGTTTTCGCCTTTATAAAAATAAAGTTTTCGCCTTTATAAAAATCATCACTTTACTTCAACGTATATAAAATAAAAATCAGATTTTTATTTCGCTACATATACAAAGATGATATTTTTATATTCTCTATCCTATAAAGATTATATTTTTAATATTTTAAAAATATAAAAATCATATTTTTAATATTGCTATATAGTAAAGATTATATTTTTAATACTTTAAAAATATAAAAATCATATTTTTATCACTTTAAAAATATAAAGATCATACCTTTTTCCAAATAAAAATCCTATCTTTTCACCTTTCAAAATACGATCTTTTCACATTTAAAATTCAAACCTTTTCTATTTTAAAGTTTAAACCTTTTTTTTTTATTTCAAACCTTTAAAATAAAAATCAATTTTAAAATTCCTTTTTAAATCAGTTTTTAAAACAGATAAAATTCAGATCTTAAGTAAAATAAAAATCAGTTTTTAAACTCTTTTCAAAAATTCTGTCTTTACATTCTAAAAAAAACAGTTTTTAAAATTCTTAAAAAATGCAGTTTTATTTTTCTAAAAAAAATCAGTTTTAAATCTGTTAAAATAAAAACAGAAATAAAATAATAAATAAAAAAACGAAAACTTACAGCCGAAGGGGGGGGGGTTTCTTCCTGCGTCGGAGGGCGGTTTTGGGGGAGGAAGCAGCGGAGGGGAGGCGGGCTTCGTCGGAGGGGCTTGCGGTGGTCCAGGGTTTCGATTAGGGGGAAGCTCGGGTTGCGGAGGAGGGGAGGAGCAGGCGGGGAAGAAGGAGCGGGAGGAGAAGGGGAAGGGGAGGGGGTCTCGCGGCGGAGTCGCCTGGCTGCGGCGCCGCTGGGGGGCGCGCGAGGTGGCGGCGGCTCCCCCCCGTCGCCCTCGTCTCCTTCCCTTTTTTTTTTTTTCTGATCGGATTGATTTCGAAGGGGGGGGGGCCAGAAGTATTAAAGGGAGGAAGAGATTTTTTATATTATTTATTTATTTATTTAATTTATTTTATTTCAAAAAGTTGACTTTCACATATGACCTCTAAACGAGGCCCACCACCTGTCGCCTATAGCGTTTCACCCCTATTCCGAACACAATGGGATATGTTTCGTATGTTGATTCGATCGATTGAATCAGTTTCCGTTGAATTAACATATAAATCACTATATTGAATTTTAAACGTACATTTCAAATTACCGGGGTCACATACTAACTAGAAAAATTCCCGAAAAATATTTTCTAGCTTCGTATTGACGATACGGTCCTAACAAAACTAGTTTCGTCGAATTCTGAGACCGTTAGCAAAATGGCCATTTTCCAGTCGATTAAAATCAACTGAAACTGGTCAAACGCGTTTTCTTTTGCCATGCTCACATATTGATTCGAAAAATTATGAAATTTGAAACCTAGCAATAATTTGACATCACGGACCCAACAAAAGTGGTTTCGTCGAAATCCGAGGTCATTTGCAAAATGTCCATTTTTAAGGGCCTGAATTCCATAGCGACTATTCAGAATTTTCAACTGGACATATCTTTTGATTCCCGCTACGAAATTTCAACTTGTCGGATTCGTTGGAAAGATATCGTAAATTAGATCATAATGTTTTTGGTTTCACTAAAATCCGGATTGTTTTGCACCCGGTATATTCAATTGAAATTTGAAATCGAATTATCGAACTACCGCGCCATTTTAAATTCTATTTATAATTATATATAAATATTTATATTCTAACGACGACGCGTATAATATATACGTCGAATTCCATTCAAAATAAATTTTCTCGTCGATATTATTTAAAATAATCTATTTTAAATATTCAAATTCAGCTAAAATTGCCAAAATAAAAATTTCAAACTGGCTCGCATTTTTCGGGTTATTACACTACTCAACACATTCATAATATAGCTAATCACAGGACCACGCCACTTTCATGGATCGGGTTTACTCCATTGGATTGCCAGTGCTTTAAAACAAATATTTCTTTTAAACATCGCAATGGTTTTTATAAAAATGAAGCCATTATAAGAATCGGTTTCCATCACACAATGCAACGCAAACCGGAGGATAGAGTTTTTACCATATAACAGCCAAAATATGCTTGATACGAATAAAACAAAAGCATTTGATATTATTACTAGTGTTTATATGTTTCAAAATCAATTTCAAATCATAACTATCAATCATAGATGACATTAATGCCCCATACCACCATGTCGCCATATATTGGTATACAATCAAAACCGCACGGTCACGTATTTGGAAATTGGATTTCGGTCATGAACAAAGGTAAAAGATAGTCCTTACCAACTTCGAGACAATCTAGCCCATGTCTCCGAAATAGCCGCAACTGCCCCTTGGAGTGTCAGGGCCGGTCCACCGATGTGGATTATTATGCCTGAACACTACGTTTCCCCGCCCTATAGGGCGTAAATGAGCCAACGAATGGCTCCATCGGTCCCGGATCGACCAATATATCCGAGGTGCCTCGCTATCCATCATCCACATAAGTAAAATGTCAGGCCGTGTAAAAAGACTAACATAACTCCTAGCTAGAAGGAAACGCATGCCCTCCCTGAGGTCCTTCTCCTGTTTCTGGTTCATACTGGGGTGTGAGGTTCGCGAATTCATGTTATACACAAAGCTACGCCACACAGGCGGTGCTTTGATCATCACCACAAGACTTTGCTTTTCAACAGAAGCCTTGATCATTTGCCACCTAGGCATGCCACACTAGCAATTCATGCCATACGACTGATGTCCATCGATATACAACCTCTGAGCTCGTGCGTTTTTGAGAAGGGCTTTAAGCAAAAGAATAAATTCTCCGCCGCTAAACAGATGTATATTTAATAGAGATCAATCAACACAGAATAAAATCCAATGTCAGACACACAGTCCATTTACAAGTCCGTTCTGGGTCTGAACTAAACCAGAGGCACTATATAATTCGCAAACCCATCGATCTCCACGTACGTCTGGACGATCACCACTCATTATCCATATTTCGGGATGCCTCCCAATCAGGACATTAGTTACCATCCAAACGAGGTGAAGATTTCCGGTCTTCAACCACCGTCTTCATCTTCGATTTCTAATCGTCGATTCAGTTATTCAGAATGGGATAAACCCGGTCTTTCTGTGCAACTTACGTATATAATAAACAAGTGCAACACAAACACACATACGCATCATTTCAATTCATTAGCCGCTAACCGTAAATCAGTAAGAGAACGATTTCCCAAATATTAACCCCGAAGGCCGAAACCAACATTAGATCAACACCCACGAAACCATTCGACTTAGCCAACCTTCAGTTAGTTTCTAAATTTCACATCCATATCGTTTATAATATTTTATAACGATTTATCGCTATTTTTATTTATTTTAAAATTGCCAATTTATTCAAAATGACGCTTCGGTCCATAACGCGGTCGTGGCGCTGTTTTTCTTCAGATTTGATTTACACATATCTGAAAATCTATTCGTTGGATCTTCACAAAATTTACATCATTAGAAAGATCTTTTCAAAACGAATCCAACGGTTGCAGTTTCGGGAAAATCTGACGGTCGGATCTCCCAGTATAATCGTTTGAGGTTTCGTTTTCAAAATACGAACTACAGCATTGTTATTCGATTTAATATAATTATATTTATATATATGTATAAATATAATCGATTCTGGCACTGTTTTTCTTTAGATTTGAATTAAACATTCCAGACAATCCAACCGTTGGATTTTTACAAAGTTGGTGGCGTTGGAAAGATATTTCCAAAGCGAACCCAATGGTTGCGGTTTCAGGAAAATCCGATGGTCGGATCTCCCGCACTGATCGTTTGAAAACACGGTTTCAAAACACGAATTGCAGCTTCGTTTTTCAATATATTTCAGTTCCCTTTCTATATATTTATATATCGAATCTTCGATTCCAAAGCTATATTTTTCTCATACATTTGATAAAAATGATATTTTTATCCTACAAACATTCACTTCGACACTTCACTATTTTTAACAACTCATGTGTACAGTAAAAATGTGATTTTTATTGTAAAACAAGTTATTTCAAAACACGATTTTTTTATAGTTCATATAGGTAATAAAAATATGATTTTTATTATAAAACAATTTATTTCAAAATGAGATTATTTTATATAGTTCATATAGGTAATAAAAATATGATTTTTATTATAAAACAATTTATTTCAAAGATGATTTTATATAGTTCATATAGGTAATAAAAATATGATTTTTATTATAAAACAATTTCATTCAAAATATGAATACCATTCAACACATGAATATAGTTTCAACATAGGAAAATAATTCTAACACATGAATATTATTCAAAATTTCGGTAGCATAACGGCAGGGTAGTTAAACCGGGACCGTCCCTAGTACGACTCCTCGCTCTACCTTAAAGCCTCGCAGCTTTTAACAATGGGGAATCATGCATCTAGTTCGCACGCGGGCGGCATGTATATTTTTTTTCACTTCCACAAACTAATCCTATGTGGTTTCAACCAAATATTTCTCAACCACAAACGGGTATTTTTCAACCACAATCAATCAATTTCAACCACAAACAATTCTAATCAACCATTCGTAATCAACCAATTTTCACACCAATCACAACCAATAAATATCGTCCATGGTTTGTGGACGAGGGGCGCATATATATATATATATATATATATATATATATATATATATATATATATATATATATATATATATATATATATATATATAAGCATTTCACTTCTATTTCAACAAATATATAATTTTTACAACACGTATATAACTTATATATCGAACGTACAACTTATACAACGCTTATACAAGAGGTGTACAACGCTTATATAACTCATACATCGACTATATAATTTATACATCGTCGTTTTCCAGATCGTTTATAATTTAGAAATCTCACATTGGGTTCTACTCCACCAAAAATAGCAGAAGGCTCAAAAAAATATGCGGTCTCTTCTAGAATGTAGAAGACATCCACAAGAGCCCACTGTCTCCTGTTTCATCGAATTTCGTTAAAGAACGAAAAGGATATGATTTTTAAACAAGAAAGCAACTTTGCAACACTTTTAAGCGTGATAAATAGTTTAATTATATTAAACCCGTTACCTCTCTTGAATCTTCAAAACTAGGTTTCAATTTTATGGTCAAACGACGCAGCGGGTTGAAGATCAGAGGGCACAGCGGTGTTCAGCTCCGAGAGGCGCTCCTAGTGGTGGTCCCCTTGCTGAACTCGACGGTGGCAGGCGTCCTTGGCGACGGCTTGAACGTCGAACGTTCAGAGGCTCGATTCGCAGCGGAGGGTGGTCGATAGGGGGCGAGTGTTATATGGATTTGTAGAGGAGACGGAGAGCTCCAAAATTCTCCAAAAGGGGGTATGGTTCCATTGCGAGATGGAAGAGAAAAAGAGGAGGGAAGGATCGAAGCAGCACCGCTGTTTATCGCGATTGCGAGGGAGAGAGAAAAGAGAGAGAGATGAGGTGGCCCAATGTTTTTTTTATATTTATAAATTTTAAAATCTGAAAATACCCCTTTCCACACACGAACACCAATCCAAACCCAACGAATGTCGTCCCCAGCGTTTTACCCCCATTCCGAACATAATGGGATATGTTTCGTAGGCCCATTCGACTGTTTTAGTCAGTTTTCCTTCAAATTAAATTATAAAACATTCAATATTTTAATTTGAACGTACATTTCAATTTGCCAGGGCCACAAACTGATTCGAAAAATTCCAAAAAAATAAATCTGGCTATGTTTTGACGATATGGTTCCAACAAAACTAGTTTCGTCGAGTTCTGAGACCGTTTGCAAAATGGCCCATTTCTGGTCGATCCAATTTAACTATAATTGACCAAAACACATTTTCCTTTGCTGCACTCACATACTAGCTTCAAAAATTATGAAATTTGAAACCAAGCTATAGTTCAACATCCTGGATCCAACAAAAGTGGTTTCATCGAATTCCGAGGTCGTTTGCAAAATGGCCATTTTCACGGGCTATATAAATTCCATAGTGACCTTTCTGAAAATTCATTTGGCCATAACTTTTGCTTCCTGCTATGAAACTTCTATTTTTCAGATTCATTAGAAAGATATTCACTAAAGATTTAAATATTTTTGGTTTCACTCAAATCTGTTTTGTTTTGCACCCGGTACAGTCAGTCAAAGTTTGAATTCAAATTTTGAAACTACCGCGCCATTTCAGGCCATGTTTATAATTAGAATTAATTATATTCATTTTAAAATGTCGATTCGAACTTACTTCTCATCGTTATTATTTAAAATATTTATTTTAAATATTTAAAATCCACTAAAATAGCCAATTTAAAAATTTTAAATTGGTTCAGATTTTTTCGGGTCGTTACAATCTCCCCCACTTAAAACTTTTCGTCCCCGAAAAGGAACAAAGTCGAAAGTTGTTTGATTAATCAACTCTTCGTTCAATTTGGCTTCCATTCTCCAACTTTTCAGTTTCTGAGAAATTTCAAATTCTTCAAAATTTTTGCTAACACCTGGAATTTTTGAAAATTTTCGCCATAACCTCCTTTGTACGGGGAGGGGTTTGGAAATTTATTGGGCCGTATTAGGTACCCAATAAATACTATATAGCATACACATATTTATAGTGATATATTCGGGTGTTTACAGGGGAGCGTGTATAGATAATAACTCCAGAGAATAAATTCTCGTCACCCTGTCGAAGCCTGAGGGAGTGTGTATTTTAATTGCTCCAGAGGATAAATCCTCGTCACCTCGTCCCATGTGGGAAATAAATAATCCATGTGACGTATCTAATAACTAGAGAGACGTGATTATTGTCAACTCTAGACCCGTGTGGGGTTTTTATTAATCTGGCAATTTATCATTACATTTCTATATGGTCATATCAGTCATCAGTTCAACCTGTAAAATATAGTCATCACCATACAAGCCTCTCGCTCGTATGGTAAATCTTCCACCTCATCACACATGCTCCAAATGCTTATGTGGTATATGATGAAGTATGCCTATCTTCAAGAAGTATGCCATGTAGTGTAGTTCAAAATTAATTGTTACTATCCTATGGCGACATTTATTTTTACACACAGAACAACTAGCACTCCGCATCCAATGGCATTCACAGGAGTTGATATAATAATATTTCGCATCCAACTTATTAAGGATTACCTATTTATCGGGCACGCAAATAAAATCTTTACTCAACAACTATCCATTCACCTGTTCAAACATATATAATGCACAAGTATATATTTCTATCTATATTCTAATCAGTTCAATGTGTGATTTAATCGAATAAATTCTACCATTCATTCTATTATTGATTAAATTAACTATATTCTAATAATTTAATTAATCAAATCTACTATCACACAACACAAACAACAATCAATTTGTTTTTAACTTTTCAAATATATACTAATCAATTTCTATATTCTTTTAAAATCATTCAGACTATAGAATTAAAAGTGCACATCCATGGAAAGAAAATAACAATAGAGTAGAGAATTAATTGGTAATGCAAAGTATGGTAAATGTAACTTGCACCGGAGTCAATCAGAGATATCTACTCGACACTTAGGATAGGCTTTCTGAATGCTCTCCTCAGTTTCCCAAGTACAATCTCGTGGATCTCCACTCCGTTGCACTTTGACTAAGTGAACTTTCTTGTTCCTAAGCTCTTTGGTTTCTTTGTCGATGATCTTTAGCGGCTCTCTTCTCACAGCTAATTCTGGAGTAATTTCAATATCCTGTTGAGCTGCTTCTTCCACGATCAAGTCTGTATCATAATGTGCTTTCGAAGTTGAGATATGTGAAATACATCATGAACTCCAGGCAACCAATCAGGCTATTTAACTCTATAAGCGAGGGTTCCAATCCGTTCAAGAATAGGGAATGGACCAATAAATCTGGGCGCCAACTTTCCAGTTTTGCCAAATCGAATTACTCCTCTCATCGGAGAAACCTTTATATACACATAATCACCAACAGAAAAAGCCAAATCCCTTCTTCTCGAATCAACATAGCTCTTCTGTCGGCTTTGAGCATCAAGTAATCGTTTCTTAACGAAATCGACTTTGTCGGCAGCCTCACGGATCATATCAGGTCCCAATACAAGCATATTACCAGGTTCGACCCAACAAGCAGGAGATTGGCACGGTCTTCCATATAATGCTTCAAATGGAGACATTGTCAGGCTCGCCTAGTAGCTATTGTTATATGAGAATTCAGCCAAATGTAAATGGTCTTCCCATGATCCACCGAAATCTAGAACACAAGCCCGCAATAGATCTTCTAGTATACGGTTCACCCTCTCAGTTTGACCATCTATCTAAGGATGATAAACGGTGCTTAGATTCAGCTTTGTTCCTATTTCTACTTGAAACGCCACCCAAAATTTACTAGTAAATATCGGGTCTCTATCACTGACTATACTGAGCGGCACTCCATGTAGTCTAACAATTTCCTTGAAGTATATCTGCGGCAGACTCTAAGCAGTTCTGTTTGATCTGACAGGTATGAAATTGGCGGTCTTCGTGAAGCGATCTACGATCACCCAAATACTGTCATTTCCTTTTCTGGTTCTGGGCAAACCATCAATGAAGTCCATGGAAATATGTTCCCACTTCCAACCAGGAACGTCCAGCGGTTGCAATAGCCTTGCAAGTTTCTGTTGGTCGCTTTTGACTAGCTGGCAAGTAGGGCATCGGCTAACATATATTGAAACGTCTCTTTTCATAGCCTTCCACCAGAATGTTCGCTTGAGATCGTTGTACATTTTGGCCACACCAGGATGGATACTCAGCTTGGACTTGTGACACTCGTCTAACACTTCCCTTTTTAACTCTGGGATGTCGGGAACACAAATCCTTCCTTTCAATCTCAAGGTCCCATCGTTATCTATTTGAAAACACGATGGTTCGCCTTTCTGAATCCTTTTGATCATATCCTTAATAAAGTTATCATCCTTCTAAAGAATAGATATTTTGTCAATCAAGGAAGTCATAATAATAAAGCTAGCGATCATTACATTCTTTCGGCTTAACGCATCGGCCACGACATTGGCTTTCCCTGGAGTGTATAGAATCTCAAAATCGTATGTTGCAAGGAATTCTAGCCAATGTTGCTGCCTCAGATTCAAGTCTTTCTGAGTGAACAAATACTTCAATAACTGATGGTCTGTATACAGTTCAAATCTCTCATCCAGAAGATAATGTCTCCAGATTTTCAAAGCGAATACCATGGCCAAGAACTCAAGATCATGAGTTACGTAGTTTTTCTCGTGTGGCTTCAGATGACCGCTAGCATACGCAATCACTTGACCTCTTTGCATTAACACTGCTCCAAGGCGTTCTCTAGAGGCATCCGTCCATACTTTCAAGTTCTGATTGCCGTCAATAATGGTTAACACTAGAGCAGTCGTTAATCTTAACTTTAGCTCTTCAAAAGCCTCATTACATTTTGTAGTCCATTTGAATTTTGAGTGCTTCTTTGTGAGCTTCGCTAAGTGACCAGATATCTTCGAAAAGTTTTTAACGAACCTCCGGTAATAACTAGCCAATCCGAGAAAACTGCGGACTTCTGTAGGAGTACTAGGTTGTTTCCAGTTTTGAATAGCCGTGATTTTAATCGGATCCACAGCAATTCCTTCTTTCGATACGACGTGGCCCAGAAATTTCACTTCATCTTGCCAGAATATACATTTGGACAGTTTGGCTTTCAATACATTCCTTCTGAGAATTTCCAGAACCTTCCAAATGCTTTTCATGTTCGGCTTTTGATTTAGAGAAGAATAGAATATCGTCAATAAAAACCAGAACAAACTTATTCAAAACTCCTCTGAACACTCTATTCATCAAATCGACGAAGTATGCTGGAGCATTAGATAAGCTGAACAACATTACTAACCACTCATAGAATAAGTCGGGACCTCAGAATGATGTCATACGAACACATTCTTCGGCAATTCGAAGCTGATGGAAACCTGTATCTAGGTCCATCCTTGAAAATACTCGTGCTCCATTCAGACGATCCAATAAATTATCAATTCGTGGCAATGGATATTTATTCTTTATTGTCTGTTTGTTCAGATCACGATAATCCACACATAGCCGTTGAGTACCATCAGACTTTGGAACAAACACCACTGCTGCTCCCCAATCAGAGAAACTAGGCCTGATTAGGCCCTTCCATACAAGCTGTCTTGTTTGATTGTCTAATTCCTCTTTCTCTTTCAAGGACATTCTTCGAATAGCGTGAACTACCGGCCTTGCATTCGGAATCAAAACGATCTTGAAAGCTATTTCTCTCTGCGGAGGTAAGCGAACAACTTCTTCAAACACATCCGCATAATTCTTGACGATAGGAATATCTTTTACGAGGTCGGGAATATTCTCTGTGACTTCAGGGATATTTCCTACTTGAGCAGGAGAAACATCTAGAGCTGACCAAAAGTCTTTTCTATTTGAATTCGGGCCTTCACATGGTATGGTTATATAATTCCCTGATTGGGCCTTTGCCTTAACAACTCTCTCAGCACATCTAACCTCAGCTTCATATTTGGTTAGCCAATCCAATCCCAGAATAAGATCGAATTCAGTAAAGTTCATGACGATGGAGATGATAGGGAACTTATAACAAGAAAAAGAGACAGGCACTGCACAAATTCAGCTAAGATCGAGAGACCCCCCAACCGGATTTTGGACAGTGATGGGTTCTTTAAGCTTCCTCAATTTCAAATCAAACTTCTTAACTGCATTCTTGGTAATAAAGCTTCGTGACGCGCCTATGTCAAACAGTACTTTAACTAGAATATTTTTGACATTAAGCGTGCCTTCTAAAACATCAGACCTTCCCTGACTATCTGAGGGTGCTGAGGTTTCTGCCAATTCATTTACCTGAGCCTCTTTGGTCTTTTTTAACAGCCAACAATCTTGCTTTACATGACCAGCCTGATGGCAGAGATTGCATTCTCTACTTTTCTGAAGCTTTTCGCCGGATTTAAATCCATCATTCTTTCGTTTCTTCGAGGATTTAAAATTTCCTTGTAAATGCCCTTTCTTATGGCAGTTATTGCATATGGAAGTCGTTGCTGGTTCTTTTCGGATCTGTCCCTTTTCCGATTGACTTTGGGCTTTTACTGACCTCAGGCATCGTACTAGCCTTAGGACGATCAGTTTCACACTCAACTTTATTACTAGAACTGACCTCCTCTTCGTAGCATAACATACCTTTCTTGTCCAGATCTGCGTACTGATAAGCCATATAAATCATTTCTGAAAAAGGAAGCTTCACATGCCCCATTACTTTATTCTGGTATTTCCTTTGAAGCCCGTTAATAAATCTCAGATTCTTTCTCTTCGTATTTTGAATTAGATGGGGAGCAAAGTGAGAAAGTTCATCGAATTTCTTATGATATTCTGGAATGGTCATATCTCCTTGTATCAGTTAAGAAAATTCATCACATAGTCGTTCAATTGCTTCAGGAGGAGTAAATCTTTCCAGGAAAATCACTTTGAATATATGCCAGGTGATGTCACCTTCCGGATTATCCTTAATAACTGAATCCCACCAGAACAAAGCTTCGTCTTCGAGTGCCCAGGATGCCAGTAATCTTTTCTGGTCATTCCTCAGCTTTAATCCTTCAAAGATTTTCTCAGCCGAACTAATCCACGCTTGTGTTTTCATAATAGATTCTTCGCCCGAGAATGGTTTTCCACCCAGATTTCTGTATTTCATGAATAGAGCTTCTATATCTAGGTCAGTATCACTTCTTATGTTTCTGGCACTCATTTTCTAGTACTTCTGCAAATAGCAGATCAAGTGTCAGGTCACAGAAAAGATATTTCAAAATATAGTGATAATTACTTGAGTGTAAATGTGTCTATCAAGGTGTTATTTCATTCTGCTACTCATACTAGGTTATTACTAATCCTATCTGTAATGAGTTACCCGTCATAGAACACTACTGGTTCTATTTCTGTCGAGTTCGTTAATATGTTATATCCCAACACTAAGCTTACCCAAGGCTATGATACCACGTTGAGACGAACCCATTCCCCGTACTGACGGCGGCAATGGTAATATTTGGAACATAACACATAAACAGATAATAGCAGAACAGAATTAATAAATACACCAGATAATGAACAATAGAACATACTGGATAAACGTAATCATCAGGGTTACACAGTATACAGGATCATACTTAGTACAAATACAGTTCAGCTATACATAAATGTCTACAGCGGAAAACAAACATAATGTACAATAGGAGCTAAACAGCATAAAAAGAGGTAAATGATAGAATCCATCTTCAGCTCCAGCTATCCAGAAAGCCAGCTAAAAACCCGAATACAAGGCTGCCCATGTAGAAAAATGGGGCACCCGAGTTTGAAAGTGAAACAAACTACGAGTCATTCATGGGACTGGTATGAGAAATCTACTCAACACATTCATAATATGGCTAATCACAGGACCACGCCACTTTCGTGGAACTAGTTTACTCCATTGGATTCCCAGTGCTTTAAAACAAATAATTCTTTTAAACATCGCAATGCTTTTTATAAAAATGAAGCCATTATAAGACTCAGTTCCCATCATACAATGCAACGCAAACTGGAGGATAGAGTTTTTACCTTATAACGGTCAAAATATGCTTGATACGAATAAAAAAAAAGCATTTGATATTATTACTAGTGTTTATATGTTTCAAAACCAATTTCAAATCATAACTATCAATCATTGACGACATTAATGCTCCATACCACTATGTCGCCATATATAGGTATACAATCAAAACCGCACGGTCACGTATTTGGAAATTGGATTTCCGTCATGAACCAAGGCAAAAGATAGTCCTTACCGACTTCGAGACAATCTAGCCCATGTCTCCGGAACAGCCGCAACTGCCCCTTGGAGCGACAGGGTCGGTCCACCGATGTGGATTATTATGCCTGAACACTACATTTCCCCGCCCTATGGGGTGTAAATGAGCCAACAAATGGCTCCATCAGTCCCGGATCGACAGATATATCTGAGGCGCCTCGCTATCCATCATCCACATAAGTAAAATGTCAGGCCGTGTAAAAACACTAACACAACTCCTAGCTAGAAAGAAACGCATGCCCTCCCTGAGGTCCTTCTCCCGTTTCTGGTTCATACCGGGGTGTGAGGTTCGCGAATTCACGTTGTACACAAAGCTACGCTACACAGGCGGTGCTTTGATCATCACCACAAGACTTTGCTTTTGAACAGAAGCCTTGATCATTTGCCACTTAGGCATGCCACACTAGCAATTCATGCCATGCGATT
The DNA here is from genome assembly GCA_030737875.1 of Allium sativum. Lineage (NCBI taxonomy): Eukaryota > Viridiplantae > Streptophyta > Magnoliopsida > Asparagales > Amaryllidaceae > Allium > Allium sativum. The sequence goes on from CM060926.1 coordinate 333,698,345, forward strand.
GATGTCCATCGATATACAACCTCTGAGCTCGTGCGTTTCAGAGAAGGGCGTTAAGCAAAAGAATAAATTCTCCGCCGCCAAACAGATGTATATTTAATAGAGATCAATCAACACAGAATAAAATCCAATGTCAGACACACAGTCCATTTACAAGTCCGTTCTGGGTTTGAACGAAACCGGAGGCACTATATACCTCCCAAACCCATCGATCTCCACGTACGTCTGGATGATCACCACTCATTATCCATATTTCAGGATGCCTCCCAATCAGGACATCAGTTACCATCCAAACGAGGTGAAGATTTCCGGTCTTCAACCACCGTCCTCATCTTCGATTTCTAATCGTCGATTCAGTTATTCAGAATGGGATAAACCCGGTCTTTCTGAGCAACTTACGTATATAATAAACAAGTGAAACACAAATACACATACGCATCATTTCAATTCATTAGTCGCTAACCGTAAATCAGTAAGAGAACGATTTCCCAAATATTAACCCCGAAGGCCGAAACCAACATCAGATCAACACCGAGGAAACCATTCGACTTATCTAACCTTCAGTTAGTTTCTAAATTTCACATCCATATCTTTTATAATATTTTATAACGATTTATTGCTATTTTTATTTATTTTAAAATAGCCAATTTATTCAAAACGACGCTTTGGGCCATAACGCAGCCGTGGCGCTGTTTTTCTTCAGATTTGATTTACACATATCTGAAAATCTAACCATTGGATCTTCACAAAATTTACATCATTAGAAAGATCTTCTCAAAACGAATCCAATGGTTCTAGTTTCGGGAAAATCCGAAGGTCGGATATCCCGGTATAATCGTTTGAAGTTTCGTTTCCAAAATACGAACTACAGCATCGTTATTCAATTTAATATAATTATATATATATATATAATCGATTCTGGCGCTGTTTTTCTTCAGATTTGAATTAAACATTCCAGACAATCCAACCGTTGGATTTTTACAAAGTTAGTGGCGTTTGAAAGATATTTCCAAAGCGAACCCAATGGTTGCGGTTTCGGGAAAATCCGATGGTCGGATCTCCCACACCAATCGTTTGAAATCACGGTTTCAAAAACACGAACTGCAGCTTCGTTTTTCGATATATTTCAATTCCCTTTATATATATATATCGATTCTTCGATTCCAAAGCTATATTTTTCTCATACATTTGATAAAAATGATATTTTTATCCAACAAACATTCACTTCGACACTTCACTATTTTTAACAACTCATGTATACAGTAAAAATGTGATTTTTATTGTAAAACAAGTTATTTCAAAACACGATTTTTTGTATAGTTCATATAGTTAATAAAAATATGATTTTTATTATAAAATAATTTATTTCAAAACGAGATTATTTTATATAGTTCATATAGGTAATAAAAATATGATTTTTATTATAAAACAATTTATTTCAAAACGATATTATTTTATATAGTTCATATAGGTAATAAAAATTTGATTATTTCGTTCAAAATATGAATACCATTTAACACACGAATATAGTTTCAACACAGGAAAATAATTCTAACACATGAATATTATTCAAAATTTCGGCAGCATAACGGCAGGGTAGTTAAAACCGGGTCCGTCCCTAGTACGACTCCTCGCTCTACCTTAAAGCCTCGCAGCTTTTGACAATGGGGAATCATGCATCTAGTTTGCATGCAGGCGGCATGTATATTTTTTTCATTTCCACAAACTAATTCTATATGGTTTCAACCAAATATTTCTCAACCACAAACGGGTATTTTTCAACCACAATCAATCAATTTCAACCACAAACAATTATAATCAACCATTCGTAATCAACCAATTTTCACACCAATCACAACCAATAAATATCGTCCATGGTTTGTGTACGAGGGGCGTATATATATTTATATATAAGCATTTCACTTCTGTTTCAACACATATATAATTTTTACAACGCATATATAACTTATATATCGTACGTACAACGTATACAACACTTATACAAGAGGTGTACGACGCTTATATAACTCATACGTCGACTATATAATTTATACATTGTCGTTTTCCATATCGTTTATAATTTAGAAATCTCACATTGGTTTCCACTCCACCAAAAATAGCAGAAGGCTCAGAAAAATATGCGGTCTCTTCTAAAATGAAGAAGACGTCCACACGAGTCCAATATCTCCTGTTTCATCGAATTTCATTTATGAATGAAAAAGATATGATTTTTAAATGAGAAAGAAACTTTGTAATGCTTTTAAGCGCGATAAACAGTTTAATTATATTAAACCCGTTACATCTCTTGAATCTTCGAAACTAGGTTTCGATTTTATGGTCAGACGGCGCAGCGGGATGAAGATCAGAGGGCACAGCGGCGTTCAGCTCCGAGATGCGCTCCTAGTGGTGGTCCCCTTGATGAACTCGACGGTGGCAGGCGTCCTTGGTGGCGTCTTGAACGTCGAACGTCCAGAGGCTCGATTCGCAGCGAAGGGTGGACGATAGGGGGCGAATGTTATATGGATTTGTAGAGGAGACGGAGAGCTCCAAAATTCTCCAAAGGGGGGTATGGTTCCATTGCGAGATGGAAGAGAAAAAGAGGAGGGAAGGATCGAAGCAGCGCCGCCGTTTATCGCGATTGCGAGGGAGAGAGAAAAGGGAGAGAGAGATGTGGTGGCCCAATGATTTTTTTTTATATTTATAAATTTTAAAATCCGAAAATACCCCTTGCCACACACGAACACCAATGCAAATCCAACAACTGTCGTCCCTAGCGTTTTACCCCCATTCCGAACACAATGGGATATGTTTCGTAGGCCCATTCGACTATTTCAGTAAGTTTTCCTTCAAACTAAAATGTAAAACATTCAATATTTTAATTTGAACGTACATTTCAATTTGCCAAGGCCACAAACTGATTCGAAAAACTCTAGAAAAATAAATCTGGCTATGTTTGGATGATACGGTCCCAACAAAACTAGTTTCATCGAATTCTGATACCGTTTGCAAAATGGCCTATTTCTGGTTGATCCAATTTAACTGTAATTGACCAAAACACATTTTCCTTTGCCACGCTCACATACTAGCTTCAAAAATTATGAAATTTGAAACCAAGCAATAGTTTAACATCGCAGATCCAACAAAAGTGGTTTAGTCGAATTCCGAGTTCGTTTGGAAAATGGCCATTTTCACGGGCTATATAAATTCCATAGTGACCTTTCTGAAAATTCATTTGGTCATAACTTTTGCTTTCTGCTATGAAACTTCGATTTTTCAGATTCGTTAGAAAGGTATTCACTAAAAGATTTAAATATTTTTGGTTTCACTCAAATCCGTTGTGTTTTGCACCCGGTACAGTCAGTCAAAGTTTGAATTCAAATTTTGAAACTGTCGCGCCATTTCAGGCCATGTTTATAATTAGAATTAGTTATATTAGTTTTCAAATGTCGATTCGAACTTACTTTTCATCGTTATTATTTAAAATATTTATTTTAAATATTTAAAATCCACTAAAATAGCCAATTTAAAAAAATTTAATTGGTTTAGATTTTTCGGGTCGTTACATAAGACGTGGATTTACACCGTATGATAAAAATTACATTTTTCTATGTAATTTATCTATGAATTTACATCGCATAATAGAAATCACATTTTTATATGTAGTTAAAGCATGAATTTGCATTGTAGGATAAAAATTACATTTTTACATGTAATTTAGATACGAATGAGAACGGTAAAATAAAAATTACATTTTCATATAAAACTTAGAATGAGAGATTTACAATGTAATTAAAATTACATTTGTATATGAAGTTAAGAATGAGAGATTAGATTGTAAATTAAAATTACATGAAGTCAATAATGAGGATTTACATTGAAATAAAAAAAAAAATACATTTTCATAATGCAATAAAGAAGTAGGATTCATAGTTGTGTAAATTAGTAATGGTAAACAACATTCACCCTCTTTGTTTATTCATACCACTGGAGAATTTTGTTCATATTAAAACGATTAGATTTTTAGAGTCATTTGTTCAAAATAAAAGATCGCCTTTTTAACATCGTTTTGATGAAAATAAAAATTACATTTTTATTTGAAACTATGATATGCAGTGGCGATGAAAATAAAAATTACATTTTTATTTGAAACTATGAAATGCAGTTGGCGATGAAAATAAAAATTACATTTTTATTTGAAACTATGATATGGAGTTGGCAATGAAAATAAAAAAGTACATTTTTCTATGCAACTGAAGACACGAGATTTGCAATGCAAATAAAAGTTACATTTTTCTATGTAGCTATGAATGAGATTTGAAAGACGAAAATAAATCATTTTTTTTAGAATGAGAAATTGCATAGAGAATGAAAATTCACATTTTATATGTGGATTAATGACGAGGATTTACATAGTAAGAAAAATTTCATTTCTATTATTTAAGTGAAAAGTAGAATTTACATAGTGAAATAAAATTTACATTTTATAAGGTAAGTTAAGATATGAATTTGCATTGTAAATATAAAATTTACATTTTTATATATGAATAAAAGTAGGAACTTGCATTTGAAATAAAATTTACATTTTTATATGAAAATAAGAAGTAGGAATTTACAGTAAAGAAAATTTACATTTTTTTCTTATATGTAAACAAAAATGAGAATTAGCATGTAATTAAAAACTTCATTTTTATAATGTAAATTAGAAGTAGAATTTGCATGTAAGTAACAATTACATTTTTCATATGTAATTAAAGTTAAGAACTTGCATGTAAATTAAATTACATTTTTATAATGTAAGTTAGAAATAGAACTAGCATGTAATTAAAAATTATATTTTTATAATGTAATCAAAAAGTAGGATTTGCATTGTAATATAAATTTACATTTTCATATGTAATTAGAAGGGGGGAATTTACATTGAAAATAAAAGTCATTTTTATATGTAATTAAGAATGAAAGTTTACAATGCAAATTAAAGTTTACATTTTTCTTATATGTAATTAAGAATGGTATTTACATTGTAAATAAAAATTGCATCTTTATTATGTAACTTAGGAATAGAATTTACAATGTAAACATTTTTTTTATGTAATTAAAAGGCATGAAGTTATACCGCATAGAAAATCACATCTTTATATGTGAATTAAGAAAGAGAATTTACATCGTAATGAAAATTACATTATTTTTAATGTGATTAAAATATGAATTTACACCGTAAAATAAAGTTACATTCTTTTTTAGGTAATTAGGATGAGATTTTACAATGTAAAATAAAAAAGTACATTTTTATGTGTAATTAGAAAAGTGAATTTACATTGTAAAATAAAGAATACATTTTTTTTAATGTAGTTAGAATTGACAATTTACACCGTAGGTTAAAAAGTAAATTTTAATATATAATTAGAAATGAGAATTTACATTGTAATTAGAAATTACATTTTTAGAGAAGAGGAATTCAATGCAAGTAAAATTACATATTTTTAATGTAATAATTAAAAAAAAGCCGATTTGGACGGTGTAATTAAAATTACATTTTTAATGTAATTTATAAAGATGGAATTTTTTACCATTATGATTTAGTACATATTGATGAAATTAGAAAGAGAATTTGATATGGAAATAGATTTACATTTTTATAATGTAATTAAAAAGAAAAATTGAGCGTTGTATTCAAAAGAACATTTTTGTTTTTTTTGTAATTGGAATTGTTGTAAATTAAAAAGATATAAAAATTAACACAGAATGTTAATTACATTTTTAACATGTAACTAAAGAAGATTTTGCATTATAGATTAAAAGAATAAATTGAATGGTGAATTATAATTGACATTTAATTGTAAATATTAGATTAAAAGAATGAATTGGACAATGAATTATAATTTACATTTTAATGTAAATATAAGATGAAAAGAACGAATTGCGATGTTGAGATATAATAGACAATTCCAATGAAAATAATAAGATTAGGAATTTACATTTCTAAGGAATGGATTTTCATTAGAAAAATAATGAAACCAAATATACATTTGGTGTAAATGAAAAAATGGAAGAGTAAAATATACATTGTTGTGTTTAGGATGTGTATGTAAAGTAAAAATAGCGATAGATCGTTATAAAATATAAACAACGATATGAAATGGTTTTCAAATTTATATATGCGAGAGTTATTTGGAAAGTCCTAGTTTACTCTCATTCCAAATAATGATACGACGTTCGAAAAATTGAAGATGGAAATTGAAGACCGACGATCTTCACATCAAATGGGTAACTAGTGTTGAGGCCCTCGATTGATTTGCTCCCAAGACGGGGCTAAAATGGTAGTTATCCGGACATGCTGATTTGTACAGATTTGGCTTTCGCTCAGACCCAGAGCATAAGCTTATAAATGGAATGTGTGTCTGACATTGTACTCCTTTATATTGTATTTACTGATTTTCTGTCGAATGTATGAATGATTGGTGGCGGAGAATTTATTCTCTCGCTTAACACCCTTTCATATATTTCGGCAAAGGATTGGTAGTGTGATATGGAGTGACGATGTGGCATGCTAAGATGCATATGATCAAGGCTTTGTTGAAAAGCAGGCCTTGTGGGATGATCAAAGCATAGACTGTTAAGGCATAGCTTTGTGTATAGCGTGACTTCGCGAGCCTCACACACCGGCAGAGTCTAAAATGGGAGAAGGGAACGCAGGGAGAGCAGCACGTTTCTTTCTAGCTAGAACTGGTGTTTGGGCTTTAACACGGCCCGACATTTTACTTATGTGGATGATGGAATGAGGCGCCTCGGATGATAGGTCCTATAGGATCGGGAAACCTGTGTTCAGGAATAACTAATCCACAACTCGTATGGTGGACCGGCCCTGCAGCTATCCAAGTGTTCGCTGCGGGGGATCCTGAGACATTAGCTAGAGTGTCTCGAATCGGTAAGGAGCTCCTCCCTAGCCTTGACTCATGATGGAAACCCAATTTCCAATACGACCTCATGCGGTTTTGATTGTATTATTAGTATGGAAGCATAGTATTATGGTATCAATATGTCCTAGGATTGATATATTATGATGGAACTGTTTTTGAAAACTTATATACACTAATAATAATATCAAATTCGTTTTTATTGTATCAAGCATTTTTGACCATTATAAGGTAAAAAACCCTATCCTCCGGTTTGCATTGCATTATGTGATGGGACTTGGGTCTTATGATGGTTTCATTTTTCCAAAAAGCGTTGCGTTGTTTTAATGATTTACTTTAGTTTATGCACCGGCAATCCATTGGAGTAAACCCGTTCCGTGTTAGCGGCGTGGTCCTTGGATTTGCCTTATTACTATTAGTTAAATTAGTTAAGAATTCTCACACCAGTCCCATGACTGACCCGTTGTTTGTTTCCACCTTTACAAACTTGGGTGCCCTCTTCTCTACACGGGCTGTGTGACGGCCCGCCCCGTACCAGCCTGCATTTCCTCCGAAGGTGCGCTGTGCACATACCCGACTAGCACGGAACGGTCGTCAAAGAAAGGAAAGAAGAGAATTAACTAACGAGGAACCTGTAGAATGTCTCACAGCGCATGGAACAAAATATAATAATAACATACTTGACATAAAACAGGTGAGACAGTGCATAAGCTGATAACTAAAACCAACATCAACATCATAATCAGAGCAGTGGAAATCCAAATACAGCTTATGATCCAACATGATTATTACAACTTTAAAATGTCTCTAAAGCAAAAGAAAGCTAAAGTAGAAGATGCACTACTAATGCCCAAGCAGTGATCTTCAACAACACAGGGAGAATACTATATGTATCATACGTGGAAGCCTCCTGCTCGCCTCCGAATCAGCTACTCGCGCATCACCAGATAACCTGTCTCTAGTTTGCTCGTGTGAGCACCCAGAGTAATAAGAAGAGACATAAAACTCTGGGTCAGACAAAAAGTCTGGTATGAGCGATAAGCATCTAAAAGAACAATAACAGGTATACTAAACCATACCTGAACCTGGACCTGCAACCAAAGAGTTAGTACTACATACCGTACAATACTCTAAGGTGCCACTAAACAGATGGTGTAAAGAGTATGAGGGTGGGTGTGTGCATGTCATAATGATGGGAAAACATATCAACCATAGCAACCATCCTCACATCTCTCACTTAGTGCGTAAAGCATACGATGTCCACCACTGTCAATCACTAGAGCCATCGAAGCAGTGACAGAATTCGACTTGTACAACTACTGCTACTACCAAGCTTACCACATGGAGTCATGAACAAATCTTTACAAATGACCCCATTTCATTGGTCTATAGCCCCTTTAGCTGTACCTAGGCCACTGTGGCCCTGAATCCGTTCACGTACTCCCTACACATAGTGATTCAAAGCTACAGACATCGACAACCCCTTTGCACATGTCCCGCAGCAAATCCCAATCATGAAGCTCACTCATTGGTTCCCAACTGGATCCTGAGTCAAAGCTCCTCATTTGGACTTCCTTTGCATCTCTGGTTCTGGTCATCACCTTCTTCTCCGGACCGGTCTTCATTTCTTCACCTTACTTTACTTCAGGTCGTGGTCATAAGCTCCTCGATTTGGATCGGAATACTGCTCCCTAAGCAATCGGATCGGTTCGGAATCTCCAGCTCAAACTTCCTCTCTGCTTCGGGTTGGATCGGGGTGATATTCCTCCAGCAGTTCGTATCGGAGTCCACACCTCCTGGCTTCATGGAAAACTCCTCTGGTTCGGTCCTTCTTCCCAAGCAATCGGATCGGGTCGGGTCTCTCAAGCTTCTCCATCGGGTCGGCTCGGGATTCTAGCTCCATAGCACCAGGTCGGTTCGGTTCGGATATGCTCCTTCAGTTCAGCTCGCGAGGCTACCTGGCTCCAGAACATCGGTTCGTGGAGAGGTCTCCTGGCCAGTTCGGTTCGGGCTCCTCCCTCTGATCCGGTCCGAATCGGCCAAATTCCTACTACTCATTCCAGCGACTTTTTACGCCATTTGACGGCGTTTTCGACCAACTAACACTTCTAGACAATCACGAATCATGTCATACAGTCATAGCAACATGTAACATCAAACACAAACATCAAAACAATAACTATAGCATGTAAAATGGATCAAACATGCCCAGAATCCCATATTTCCCTTAAGCATGTTTAAGCAAAACTAATCATAGGGTTAACAAAACTTAACCAAATCAAACCAAATTTCTAACAGAGGCATAAAATATTATTTTCGAATTTATAGGTATTTTTCCAGAATTTATTAGTGTATAAATTCGCTAATCTTCACTAATTACCCTTAATTAACCGTAATTAGTGCAAAATTATGCAAATCACTCACCTTGGCCACAAATAAAATTTTCAGAACTGAAACCTCGCTGATTTGGGTGAATATTGATGTCTAACAGCAGCTCCAATATGGATTTGGTGCTATTTCCCCTTGATTTGATGTTGCTAGGCTTAATCCTTGATTAGAATGTGATTTGGGAATGTTTCTAGATGTTAGCGGCCATTGTTAGGGTTCAAGAATGAAAGTAGCAGCTGAAAAATGAAAATAAGATCGTTCTCTAACTGATTTCAGCTTCCTCATAACCCTAATCCCGAAATTCCTCATTGGGCCTAGCTGTTAATCACCCGGTTAAGCCCAATTAAGCTGTTTTTCACTATCTGAAAGTTGTTTCAGCCATATCTCCCAAACAGTGAGTCCGTTTTGCTAATATGACCACTCTACGGAATTGTAAACCATCATCCGGAGCCAGTGGAAGTGGTTTTTGGTCAAAATTCCTTTCCGGTCAAAAGTTATGGCCAAAATAGTGCCAACAAGGGGTAAAATAGTCAATTAAAAATCGGCAAAAATCATGAACATGGGAAATGACCCCAATAGTCACCTCCCAAAGTTACATGACCATAAGACTTCATATGTGGAAGAAATAAATATTCTACAAACCCTATGATGCGTTGAATACGGGTCGTTACACTCTCCCCCCCTCCCCCTCAAGAAATTTCGTCCCCGAAATTCCTTAACCCAAAACATACAAAGGATCCCGCATGCCTAACAGCCACATACAACAATCAAACATGCAAAACAAGCAAACAAGCCTATCTTAGCATGCGGAAAAACTAAATCGAAGTTAAAATCCTACCATGCGAAGAGTTCTGGATACGTCTTCTTAATGCTCTCCTCTGTCTCCCAAGTACAGTCATTCTCATTCTCGCCCCACTGAACTTTGACTAGATTCACCACTTTCCTTCGAAGTTGCTTCGTATCGTTCCCACCAATACGCACAGGCTTTCGGTTCCCAATCGCCTCGGGTTCAACTTCGACATCATCCAACTGATCAGGTGAAATAGTCATATCTGGGTCATGCACGAATTTCCTTAACTGGGAAACATGAAATATGTTGTGAACTCTTGCCATCTTCTCTGGTAATTCAACTTTATATGCCAAATTCCCAATTTGCTCAAGAACTGTGAATGGACCAACGAGTCTTGGTGCTAACTTGCCTTTCCTGCCAAATTGTATCACACTCTTCAACGGGGAAATCTTGACAAACACCAAGTCGTCAATGGAGAACTTTAAATCTCTTCTCCTCTTATCGGCATAACTCTTCTGCCTATCTTGGGCAGCCTTTATTCGCTGTTGAATAACCTCAATCTTGTCTGATGTTTCTCTTATCACATCCGGTCCAAGCACAAACTTCTCACCAGTTTCTAACCAACATGACGGTGAGTTGCACGGTCTTCCAAACAATGCTTCAAACGGAGCCATACCAATACCGGACTGATAGCTATTGTTATATGCAAACTCTACTAGATGAAAATGGTCATCCCATGATCCACCAAAATCCAACACACATGCTCTTAAGAGATCTTCTAATATACGATTCACCCTCTTTGTTTGACCGTCGGTTTGAGGTTGATACGCGGTACTGAGATGTAATTCTGATCCTAACGCCTCTTGTAAGCTCTTCCAAAATCCACTAGTGAACAACGGATCTCGGTCACTCATAATGCCTTTGGGTATTCCATGAAATCTAACTACCGACTTTATATACAGTTCCGCTAATTTAGTTGCCGTCCTGTTTGATTTGACGGGTATAAGCCTTGCGCTTTTGGTCAATCGGTCCACAATCACCCAAATGCTATCATTGTCCGATCTAGTCCTTGGTAACCCAACAATGAAATCCATTGACACTTGTTCCCATTTCTATTCTGGAATTTCTAATGGTTGTAACAAACCACTTGGCTTCTTTTGCTCAGCTTTAATTAGCTGGCAGTTCATGCATTTGGATATAAACTTTCCCACGTCTCTTTTCATCCCTTCCCAGTAGTATGTCCACTTCATGTCTCAATACATCTTATTACCACCGGGGTGTATAGTCAGTTTTGAGTGATGACATTCTCTAAGCACTTCATCCCTCAATCCATTGACATTGGGTACAACAAGCTTTCCATTCTTTCTAAGCCATCCATCTCGATCAAGGCCATACTTGTTCATCTCCTCATCGATACCCATTTCTAACTTGGAGATGATTTCCAATAGGTTAGGATCGTCCCTCTGACTAGAGCCGATCCTCTCAATCAAAGTGGGTTTGATCGTCAAACTTGCTAACATTTCTGGATCCAATTCGCACTTTGGTCTGAAATCATACCCAGCGATGTACTCCAGTTGCTTCCATTCTAGAAACATAGCCCCTAAACTGGCATGTCTTCTACTCAACGCATCAGCCACCGCATTGCCCTTTCCTGGTGTATATGCGATGTCGAAATCATAGGAAGCTAAGAATTTTAACCACCTTTGCTGCCGGAGATTTAGATCCTACTGAGAGAAAAGATACTTCAACGACTTATGATCTATAAACAACTCAAATCTTTCTCCCAAGAGATAGTGTTTCCACATCTTCAACGCGAACACGATCGCTGCCAATTCCAAATCATGGGTAGGGTATCTTCTCTCGTGCCGTTTCAATTGCCGACTTGCATAAGCTATAACCCTACTGCCTTGCATCAATACAACACCTAGTCCAGTACCACAGGCATCCGTATATACCGTAATCTCTTCATTCCCCTTAGGAATGACTAACACTGGTGCACAAGTCAACTTTTCCTTTAGACTCTTGAATGCATTCTTGCACCTTTCATCCCAGACAAAAGCTTGATTCTTCTTGGTCAGCTGGGTCAACGGTGCTGCTATCTTGGAGAAGTCTTGGATAAACTTACGATAATATCCAGCTAATCCCAAGAAACTTCTTATGTCCGTTGCATTCTTGGGCTTAGACCAATCTTGTACCGTAGCCACCTTCGCAGGATCCACGGCGATACCATTCTCTGAAACAACATGGCCCAAGAACCTCACTTCCCTCCTCCAGAAGTGACACTTAGAAAACTTTGCTTTCAATTGGTGTTTTCTCAACACCTCCATCACTATTCTTAAATGTTCCTTGTGTTCTTCCTCCGTTCTCGAGTAGACCAAAATATCATCCACGAACACAAGGACAAACTTATTCAGCTGATCTCTGAATACCCTATAAATAAGATCCACAAAATATGCTGGGGCATTGGTCAGCGCGAATGGCATGAACAACCACTCATAAAATCCAGACGGCGTCCGAAATGTCGTTTTAGCTATACTCTCAGCTTCCACTCTAAGCTGATGAAAACCTGTCGCGAGATCCAACTGAGAAAATACTCTCGCGCCACTCAACTGATCGAACAAATCATCTATCCACTGTAGAGGATACTTGTTCTTCCTCGTCACTTTATTCAACTCGCGGTAGTCTACACACAAACGAAGGGAACCATCCGCCTTGGTAGCAAACACTACTGGTGCTCCCCATTCAGAAACACTCCTTTTGATAAATCCGTTCTTCAAAAGATCACTGATTTGCACCCCGAGCTCTCGTTGCTCCCTTGGTGCCATACGACGAAGTGGCATCACTATAGGTCTGACATCTTTCACCAAATCAATACGGAACTCAATCTCTCGATGTGGTGGAAGCCCGGTCACTTCTTCGAAAACATCCGGATACTGGCCAACCACGGGCAAACCTGACAACTCACTATGCGGGATGTCGAGGGAATTTAGAAAACTAGCCATTACCCCCTCACTGGGTAGACCACCAAACACTGCCCTCCGCCCATCGTCCACTCTAGCTGTCACCAAAAAGCCCTCACAGTCTACCACCACCCCGTATCTTTGGGGCCAATCTACTCCCAAAATAAAGCCAAACCCAGTAAATCCCAAAACAAAGCAATCACAAACATGCATCCATGACTCGATAAGACCACATTACGACAAATCATGTTAAGGTTAGTTGAACCACCAATTGGGTTCGTCACTACTAAAGGTCTATCGACAATCTTGGGCTCCAATCCCAACCTATCTACTAGGTCACTAGATATGAAAGAACTGGAAGCTCCGGTATCAAACAAAACTCTAACAGGAACATCATAAACAGAAAGCATACCTTGAATGACGACATTCTTTCCCTTCTCCGCCGCGGTTGGGGCATTCGACGAAGAAGGAATAGCATTAAGGGCATATGCTTTCACCATTTGCTTTTCTTTAGGGGGTTGCAGACACTTGTCCTTGTGATGTCCCATTTGGCCACAGTTGAAGCACTTCCTATCCGCTGGCTTGGCCCGACAATTACTAGCATAATGGCCCTTCTTACCACAGCTGAAGCACTAAACATCTTGCTTATTCTTTTTCTTCTGACCATCCTTAGTCTGATTCTGCTTTCTCTTATTCTGGAAACCTCCCTTGCCTCCACCACTTGCTTGTGGCTTTGGCTCCTCTGCAGATGCAACCTCATTCTTCGGCTTAGGGAGGAGACTTTCTAATCTCAATGCTTTCCCCACAATCGATTCAAATGTCTCATCGATGTGATTAATAAGCCTTTCCCCCAAGTACTGATCCAAACCAGTTATGAATTTCTCATTCTTCTTCTCGGCAGTATCAATAAGAGATAACCCATACTTCGACAAAGTGTCGAATTCAGCAATATACTCCGAGACAGCTCTGCCATTCTGCTTGAGCTCCAAGATCTTCTTAAACAGCACTGACTTCTGAGCAGCAGGAACGTACTTCTTGCTAAAGCGAACCTTAAACTGCTCCCAAGAAATCTGATCCTCGGGAGTAGCTTCCTTTATAGCATTCCACCAATTCATTGCTCGCCCTTGCAGATGACGGGACGCTAGCTTTCTCTTCATCGCATCCTCGATACCCAAATCCTCGAAGATACGTTCGAAACTATCCAACCAATCCTGAACATCCGTAGCCGACTCCGTTCCGTGGAACGGCTTCACACCAAGACTGGTATAATCCTTATTCAGTTTGGCGAAGTCGGCCCTCGGCGCCTGCACTATTGGCCCACCACCATTACCACCATTGGGAGCTGCCCTCTGCACATCCCTAAGCATCTCTCTCATGAAGTCAGTAAACATCGTCCTCATGTCAGCAGTATTCCCTTTATTGGCTCCTCTACCGGCACCTCTGGTGTATCGGCTCATCGTTCAATCTGTAAAGAGAAAGTATTAACCATTTCCATGGTGGTGCTAATGCAGTGCGACTTCATCCTTAGCTATACTAATAGTATATATATATATATATATATAGCTTTTGAAAACCAAAGTAATCACAAATACCGCTCTCATATAAGTATACTATCTCTCCCTGATAACTTCCCTAGGTTAACTACGCAACCTAGAGCTCTGATACCAAGTGTGACGGCCCGCCCGTACCAGCCTGCATTTCCTCCGAAGGTGCGCTGTACACATACCCGACTAGCACGGAACGGTCATCAAAGAAAGGAAAGAAGAGAATTAACTAACGAGGAACCTGTAGAATGTCTCACAGCGCATGGAACAAAATATAATAATAACATACTTGACATAAAACAGGTGAGACAGTGCATAAGCTGATAACTAAAACCAACATCAACATCATCATCAGAGCAACGGAAATCCAAATACAGCTTATGATCCAACATGATTATTACAACTTTAAACTGTCTCTAAAGCAAAACAAAGCTAAAGTAGAAGATGCACTACTAATGCCCAAGCAGTGATCTTCAACAACACAGGTAGAATACTATATGTATCATACGTGGAAGCCTCCTGCTCGCCTCCGAATCAGCTACTCGCGCATCACCAGCTAACCTGTATCTAGTCTGCTCGTGTGAGCACCCAGAGTAATAAGAAGAGACATAAAACTCTGGGTTAGACAAAAAGTCTGGTATGAGCGATAAGCATCAAAACAGAACAATAACAGGTATACTAAACTATACCTAAACCTGGACCTGCAACCAAAGAGTTAGTACTACATACCGTACAATACTCTAAGGTGCCAATAAACAGATGGTGTAAAGAGTACGGGGGTGGGTGTGTGCATGTCATAATGATGGGAAAACATATCAACCATAGCAACCGTCCTCACATCTCTCACTCAGAGCGTAAAGCATACGATGTCCACCACTGTCAATCACTAGATCCATCGAAGTAGTGACGGAATTCAACTTGTACAACTACTGCTACTACCAAGCTTACCATATGGAGTCATGACCAAATCTTTACAAATGACCCCACTTCATTGGTCTATAGCGCCTTTAGTCGTACCTAGGCCACTGTGGCCCTGAATCCGTTCACGTACTCCCTACACATAGTGATTCAAAGCTACGGACATCGACAACCCCTTTGAACATGTCCCGCAGCAAAGCCCAATCATGAAGCTCACTCATTGGTTCCCAACTAGATCCTGAGTCAAAGCTCCTCATTTGGACTTCCTTTGCATCTCGGGTTCTGATCATCACCTTCTTCTCCGGACCGGTCTTCATTTCTTCACCTTACTTTACATCAGGTCAAGGTCACTCCTTGGTTCGGATCGGAATACTCCTCCCCAAGCAATCGGATTGGTTCAGAATCTCCAGCTCAACCTTCCTCTCTGCTTCGGGTCGGATCGGGGTGATATTCCTCCAGCGGTTCGGATCGGAGTCCACACCTCCTGGCTTCATGGAAAACTCCTCTGGTTCGGTCCTTCTTCCCAAGCAATCGGATCGGGTCGGGTCTCTCAAGCTTCTACATCGAGTCGGCTCAGGATTCTAGCTCCATAGCACCAGGTCGGTTCGGTTCGGATATGCTCCTTCAGTTCAGCTCACGAGGCTACCTCGCTCCATAACATCGGTTCATGGAGAGGTCTCCCGGTTGGTTCGGTTCGGGCTCCTCCCTCCGATCCGGTCCGGATCGGCCAAATTCCTGCAACTCATTCCAACGACTGTTTACGCCATTCGACGGCGTTTTCGACCAACCTAACACTTCTAGACAATCACGAATCATGTCATACAGTCATAGCAACATGTAGCATCAACCACAAACATCAAAACAGTAACTATAGCATGTAAAATGGATCAAACATGCCCAAAATCTCATATTTCCCTTAAGCATGTTTAAGCAAAACTAATCATAGGGTTAACAAAACTTAACCAAATCAAACCAAATTTCTAACAGAGGCATAAAATTTTATTTTCGAATTTATAGGTATTTTTCCAGAATTTATTAGTGTACAAATTCGCTAATCTTCACTAATTACCCTTAATTAACCGTAATTAGTGCAAAATTATGCAAATCACTTACCTTGGCCACAAATAAAATTTTCAAAACTGAAACCTCGCTGATTTGGGTGAATATTGATGTCTAACAACATCTCTAATACGAATTTGGTGCTATTTCCCCTTGACTTGATGTTGCTAGGCTTAATCCTTGATTAGAAAGTTATTTGGGGATGTTTCTAGATGTTGGCGGCCATTGTTAGGGTTCAAGAATGAAAGTGGCAGCTGAAAAATGAAAATAAGATCGTTCTCTAACTGATTTCAGCCTCCTCATAAACCTAATCCCGAAATTCCCCATGGGACCTAGCTGTTAATCAACCGGTTAAGCCCAATTAAGCTGTTTTTCACTATCTGAAAGTTGTTTCAGCCATATCTCCCAAACGGTGAGTCCGTTTGGCTAATGTGACCACTCTACGAAATTGTAAACCATCATCCGGAGCCAATGGAAGTTGTTTCATGTCAAAATTCCTTTCCAATCAAAAGTTATGGCCAAAACAGTACCAACTGGGGGTAAAATCGTCATTTAAAAATCGGGAAAAATCACGAACATGGGAAATGGCCCCAATAGTTGCCTCCCAAAGTTACATGACCATACGACTTCATATGTGAAAGAAATAAATATTCTACGACGCTATGATGCGTAGAATACGGGTCGTTACAAGCAGTCGAGTTGTTTGTCTACAGGTTCTTATCTCGAGCAGGATGCTGGATTGAAGCTTAAAGCTGCTTCCAGAGTATAGTTGTCTTCCGCTTCCTTAGTTATTTTATTTCCGCTGCAATGTATTGAAATATTGTAATATATCTTCCATTGTAATTATTAGTCAATGTACTCTGCTATTCTGTACTCTGATGAAACATCATTATGATGTTTATAAAAGTCTGTTGTTGTTGTTCTGATGTCGTTGTATTCCCAAAGTTAAAGTATTCATGGATTTCCAACTTTTGGGTCAGACTTGTGTGGTTTATGGTCGATCCAAAGAGCGGGAATTTACGGGTCTTTACATTTAGGAAGAACGGTTCTAGAATTTCTAAACTGGATTTGTACAATATGTTGTTATAGAAACAGATCAGTTCGCACTCCAGTAGCATATGGCCTCCATGACTCCCAATGAAGAGAATATGATAAATATGACACGTACATATAGCTGCCAGACCCCCTAAAATCGTGTGCCACCTCAGCCCTAAGGGTGCCGACACCCCTGTGGGTGGGTCGACCCCTAGGTCGACACCCCTCTAGGGGGGTCGACCCCTAGAGCTTGAATTTTGCCGCTTAGAGGAATTTTCCAAATTTGAATCCTCTGGATAGGATTATGACTCATCTCTGACTCATGTATATAAAATATTTCTGTGCATATACAAACTTAAAACTCTCATAACTTCTTCATAGGTGTCCGTTCTACGCAAACCAAATGTATATACTGACCAGAATTTCGAGACGGACGCAATGGTGCAGTCTGTTTCCTCTAGTTTTGAAAATTAAATTAATTATTATTTAATTTATTCTCTTTAATATTGTTAAAAAATTCGGGGTGTTACATTCTCCCCTACTCAAAGCATTTCATCCCCAAAATCTCTAAGTTGAGATAAGTGCATATCCTATCATCCATCATCCATCTACTCATCCACCAATCACTAGCATCCATTGTCCTTAAAGATTTCTAATGCTTATGTAAATATATGCAAAGGTGTGTGTATATATCCCAACACTATTGCGAAGATCAGCCGGTCTACTGATTCTGTTGACCTCCTTAATGCAATGTATGTTAGTGCCATGAATCCAATATGTGTGCAAATAAACCTATTGTATCATATAAGTTCTATATGTGTGCACACCCGTTCGTCCAAATACGACATCCATGTGCCAGTTCATCCATTTTCATCATAAAAGTAAAGAAAAGAAAATGCACACACATCCATATGCAATATGAAAGTGATTGAGCCGATCTTAGTGCCTAATGTGTGTGTATATGCGTCCACAGGCAACCACTAGCAAACACTTGCATCCATCAAACATAAAATGTTTCAAACACATGTTTACATCCATAGGATTTCTATCTAAAGGTCAAAAATACGATGGATAAGATATATTCAATTGACAGAAACAAGTACTGATAAAACTAAGGAAAGGAGTTAAGAACATGCCCTCGAAAAGAAAAGCGTACGAAGCACAAATCTTGTCTTCGGTCTCCTAAGTCGCATCTTCTGGGTTATCTCCCCACTGAACCTTTAGCAACTTGATTTCTTTATTGCGCAACTTCTTAACCTCTGACCCAAGAATACGGGTGGGGACTCGTCTGACTGTCGCCTCCCATTCCACTTCGACTTCTTCCAACATGCTCGGCTCAACAACTTCTATGGTGTCATGCAGGCACTTCCGTAGATGAGAGACATGGAAAATATTATGAACTCCGGATAAATTTTCTGGGAACTTTACTCTGTAGGCCATTTGGCCAATCATCTCGGTTATGGGAAAAGGTCACACAAACCTAGGTGCCAACTTCCCTACTGATCCGAAGAGAACCACATTCCTCAAAGGTGATACTTTGATAAAAACTAAGTCTCCCACTTCGAATTCGATGTCAGTCCTTCTCTTGTCTGCATAGGACTTCTGCCTATCATGAGCTGTTTTCATCTGTCGTCGAATAAGGTCAATCTTTTCGAACATTTCCCTTACCATATCTGGTCCAAGTAATAATCTTTATGTAGATTCCCACCAACAAGTTGGTGATCTACATGGTCGTCCGTACAATGCTTTTAAGGGTGCCATACCGATGCTAGCCTAATAGTTGTTATTATAGGAAAACTCTACTAAAGGAAGATGCTCTTCCCAAGTCCCTCCGAAGTCAAGGATACACAGCCTTAAAAGATCTTCTAGAATTCTGTTTACCATCTCCATCTGCCCATCGGTCTGAGGATGATAAGCGGTGCTCAAATACAACTATGTATCTAATGCTTCTTGTAAGCTCCTCCAAAATTCGCTAGTAAAGATGGGGTCACGATCGCTTATGATGCTGGAAGGAACTCCTTGGAGACGAACTATCTCACGAACATAAATTACTGCCAACCATGATGCCATCCTTTTAGTTTTAACTGGAATAAAGTGAGCGCTCTTAGTGAGTCTGTCCACTATCACCCAAATACCGGTATTACCTTTCTTCGATCTAGGCAAAACATCTATGAAATCCATAGAGAGGCTCTCCCATTTCCACTGCGGAACCTCCAACGGATGAAGTAATCCACTGGGCTTCTTTTAATCAGCTTTGACTTGATAGAAAACTAAACATTGAGAAACAAATTCGGCCATGTCCTTCTTCATCCCAGCCCAAAAGAAAACCCTCTTCTTGTCTCTATACATCTTGTCACCGCCTGGATGAATGGGCATCTTAGAATGGTGGGCTTCTTCTAGAACTGTCTTTATCAAGCTTCCAGTTTTAGGAACACAAAGCCTTGCATCTTGTCATAACCACCCCTTTTCATCTATGGAATACCTACTGAGGTGACTAGAAGTCTCCCTCTTCTGAGCTTATCCATGATGTCTAGAATCTGTGGGTCACCTTGTTGCGAAGCTCCTATCTGATCCATAAGAGTCGTTCGTATCTCTAAGGATGCAAACAAATTAGGCAAAACTTCGATGGGGGGTCTAAAATCAAAAGCTGATATGATCTCAAAATTCTTTCTTTCCACAAACAGAGGACTTAGGGCCACCCTCTGCCTACTTAGTGCGTCTGCCACCACATTACCTTTGCCTAGCATATAAGCAATCTCAAAATCATATGAAGCTAAGAACTCCATCCACAGTTGTTGCCTTATATTTAGATCATTTTTTGAGAATAAATACTTGAGAGATTTATGATCAGTGTATAACTCGAACTTTTCTCCATGTAAATAATGACGCCACGTCTTTAACGCGAATACTATGGAAGCTAGCTCTAGATCTGGGTAGTTCTTCTCATGAACTCTCAACTATATTCCCCCATAACATATTACTTTCCCTTCTTGCATCAGAACCGCACCAAGCCCTGTACCGCACGCATCAGTGTAAGTGGTAAACACTTTACTCCCATCGGGCTAGGTAAATAACGGGGCTGTTGTCAGAGCCCTTTTTAGTTATTGGAAAGCAACGTCACATTCTATGTCCCATGAAAATGTTAAATTTTTCTTTGTCAGCCTCGTGAGAGGGGCTGATATCTTCGCGAAGTCCTTAATGAACTTCCTACAATAACCTGCCAACCCAAGAAAGCTTCTCACCTCGGTTGCATTTTTAGGAATCTGCCAATCTTGTACTGCAACCACTTTGGCGGGATCTGCAGCTATCCCTTCTTTGGAGACTACATGCCCCAAGAATCTCACCTCCTTTCTCCGAAAATGGCATTTGGAGAACTTTGCTTTTAGATGATTGTCACATAGAGTTTTCAAAACTTCTCCCAAATGTTGGGCATGCTCTTCTTCACTCTTGGATAAGATCAAAATATCATCAACAAAGACTACGACGAATTTGTTTAGGAACTCTTGAAACACCCTACTCATCAAATCAACAAAATAGGCAGGTGCATTTGGCAACCTAAATGGCATAACTAGCCATTCAAGGAAACCATCTGGAATTCTGAAAGCAGTCTTATCTATGATGTCCTCAGCCACCCTCAGCTGATGGAAACCCATAACCAAGTCCAACTGTGAAAATACAGAGGCACCAACAAGCTGATCGAATAAATCACCAATCCTCGGAAGCGGGTGCCCATTCTTCTTGGTTAGCTTATTTAACTCTCTGTAGTCAACACAAAAACGAATCGAACCATCTGCTTTAGTTGCGAATACTACTAGAGAACCCCATTCCGATATACTTCGTCTAATAAACCCTTTTTCAAGTAGCTCCCCTACTTGATTACTCAGCTCCCTCCTTTCCCTTGGAGCCATGTGGCGTACCGGTAATGCAACTAGCTTTGCACTTTCCACTAGATATATATGGAAGTCAATTTCGCGCCTTGGAGGTAAACCCCGTACCTCATCAAAAACGTCTGAATAATCTCGAACCGCTGGAATAGATTGCAAATCATCTATTGATGCATCTAGAGACTCTAGGAAGTTAAGCATAACAGACCCTTGAGGGTCACAAGAAACTTCGAGGGTCTTCCCATGACAAGTCGGGTGTCTAACTACCCTCCTCTTACAATCCAGAATGGCCCCATACATGGTAAGCTAATCCGTTCCTAGAATCAACCCATAGCCCATAAACCCGAGCACATATGCGTCGCATTGAAATTCGACGCGTAACACAGATATTTTCAAACCTCGACAAATCATCGATAAATGAGCCGAACCACCAAGGGGGTTTGAAACAACTACAGGCTACTACCATACTAGTAATTAAGTGTAGAGATTCTACCACAGAACTAGATATAAACGAGTGTGAATCACCAGAATTAAAAAGCATTCTAACTAGATGGTTTCAAAGAGAAACAAAACTTTCTACAGAAATTTTTCTACCTCTTTCAGGAGCACTGATCGTGACATCATGCACCTGTCCTCTAGAAGTCCTTGCTCTTTGCCCTTGTCCCTGCGATCCCTGTTTCTTCGGGCACTCTTTACAGTAATGTCCGATCTCTTCGCAATTAAAGCAACTGGCCTTCCTTCTTTTACAATCTTTGATCAGGTGGACCTCCTTTCCACAATTGTGACATTTTCTTTTATCCTTGCCTTTATCATCTTTCCCCCCTTTCTTCTGCTGTTGCTACTATTGCTTCCCTTTCTTGCGCCATACCTTCTTATTGTACGATGTCCCCTCAGCTTTTATTTCCTTCCTTTCTCCCTTGCCCTCCTTATGCATTAGGGCCATATCAACAAGCTTTTAAAAGGTGGCCCCCATTGGAAGATGGGACATAGCTAAACCATGCACAGGCTCATTCAGCCCCTTAGCAAACCGCAAAGCCCTTTTGTGCGGTGTGTTTACCAACTCTAGCCCGAACCTTGCCAGCTGGTTGAACTTGTTCAAATACTCCTTCACCGTCAAATTTCCTTGTTTGAGTGTTAGGAACCTCTCCATCTGTATGCTTCTCTCCGCTTGGGAAAGAAATTTCATTTCGAACCTCTGTCTAAAGTCTTCCCAAGATTCTATCGAACGTCCGCTTGGGTGATTTCTCACTAAAATGAGGCTTCGTCCTTTAATAGACAAGCAACTAATTGAATTTTTCTTCGGTTCTCCACTTAAAATATTACGTATAAGTCCTCATTCTTCTTAAGCCAATTCTGAGCTTCTATGAATGTCTCATTCCCATGGAATGGCCTTTCTCCCATAGCCCAGAAGTCTTTGTAGATCTTGACAAAGTTATCATCTCTTGGAGGGGGTTGAAGAGGAGCAATGACTGGTGCAGCTGTGGGAGGAATGTCTTCTCATCCTTCGGCATGCGCCATGGCCTCCAAATACCTACGAAACAATCTAGGTATAATGACACCCTCTGGGATATTAGGGATGTTTTATTTCCCAGACATGCTGAAAAAGGGGAAAGGAAGAAATTTAGATAAAGGACCAAAGGATACTACATATGGCTTTTTGGGTAATGTTTTTCAAAATAGACTTTTCTATTTGAAAATGCTTTCCTTTTTAAAACCTTTTTGAAAATAATTTTCAAAAACTTTTATCTAATCTGGTAATCTTCAGCTCTGATACTTAGTGAGACACCCCACGTCCGTTAATGTCACTCACTAAGGGAATGCATAAGTTTCGTGAAGCGTTATAGGTAAACAGACACAGAATAATTACAATAAAGATATAAATAAGGCAGTAGCGGAAAATTTAATCTTTTATTTCAAACATAAGTCATAATACCGTGGTCCACAATTTCATAAGTCACAAGAACTATTACACTAAAATAACTTCTGTCTTGCACCATCAGAGTACATAAGTAAATAAAAAGCATCATTCCCCCAACAAAAAGAGTTAAGCCATAGTAGAGACAAGAACTTGAGCCATACTTCAGAACTAGCTCCTAGTAAGATGATATCTGATTCCTGATTAAGTCTGAGTGTTTCCTCCCTAGGAACCGGAAGAACGGAAGAAAGAAGGAGAAACAATAGGGTCAGATATAATGTCTGGCGTGTCTAGTTACTTTTAGCCAGTAGATTAGGAGCAACATGATAGGCATACAAAGTGGATAAGGGAGATCATTACATAAATGGTAGGTTTGACAAGGTAAGCAAGTTAAGGTGTATGTGCCTCACTAATAACTACTCTGCATTATTACTAGTATAACTGAAATGGGATGGTCCATTCCACAATGAGTTGGTAGGCTTAGGTCATACGTCGAAGTATACCCTAACCACTACCCTAATCGATCGGTTCCCTACCCTGTAGATATCCTATGCTAGCCCCACAGTAGGAGGTATCACTTCCTAAAGTGGCAACCCTTGGTGTGCACAACTATATCTATTGGTGTCACATTCTTCTTAGCCCCCTGTGCCCGGCCTATGCACGCACATGTCCTCGGTCGGTTTGCGCCGCCCAAACCATCTGCCTCGTTTGGATCTCTCACAATCAATCAGTAAGCATGCCCCTTCTCCACCTAGTACGGGGTTCTTTACTTGATACCAACTCCGGGTTATTGACTGAAATGGGTCTCACAAAATATTATACAAGCTCTCCCGCTTGTCCTGTATCCCCACTAGTTTTTCCACTGACTATATATACTATAAGGACCCGTATTTTTACGGTATTATAAATAATTCATTTAATTATTTAAATGATGGTTTGGTAATTTATATTGACCAAAATAAAATATTATTTAATATTTAATTAATATAAATAATAGAACAATATATATAATTTCCAAAATAGTCGGAAATAGTGGAATTCACAATATTGTGTGAATTGGATCATATATAATATATAATTCAGTTTAGAGTTGAATTATATTAACGAATGTATTACATAAACGAAATTTGAACGTATAATTATATTATAATTATAATTGAGCTCGAAATGGCGCAACGGTTCATAATTTGGCGATTCGAACTTTAAACGAATATACAGAATCCGTTTTAAACTGGATTTCTGTGAAACAAGAAACGTTCGGAACTGGTTAGGTATATATTTTTAATGGAAGAGAAAAATCGGGATTTCATGGTATAGATTTTGAGTTATGTCCAAATCAAATTTTAAAATAGTCGCTATGGAATTCCTTTATAATTTTATAACGATTTATTTATATATTAAATGCATTTTCAATATAAATTGAATACTGATTTAATCTGGATTTGAAATATCGAGTTATGAATTGAGATAGGAATATTTTGGAGCTATATGATATTCTATGTGAATATATATGAGAACATATATTTATTTATATTTAATTATTTTTAAATATATTTAAATGGGTTTATTTAGAGCTTTAAAATAGCCAGTTTTGCAAACGAGCTCCATTTTTGATGAAACTAATTTTGTTGGATCCAGAATATTAAATTATTGTTAAATTTCAATTTCTGTGATTTTTGGAGTTAGTATGTGGCCGTATGGAATTTTAATGTGAAAAACAGTCGATAATTTGACCTTTAAAATACGCTATTTGAGCAAACGAAGTCGGAATTTGACGATGTTGTATATAACGTTGTTGTATACACAATTATATGATTCTTGTTTGATGATAACAACCAAATAAATATTATTTTAAATGTGTTTGAAATCATACTATTAAATATATACATCACTGACTGAAATATAGTATTTATATGGAATACGGCAATACAAACATTGATATATTCATACTGTATTCTATTTAAATTGAATATTATATTTCAAACATTCAAACAGTACAAACTATATGACTCCACTATTTGTACACATTCACAGATATTTTAACATGAGATTGTACTTGTGTAAATAAACTAAATACGATAGACAAGTTTGTTTGACAATAATAAAATGATATTTTATTTCAAACAAACTTGTTTACAAACATCAGTACAATTTTGTTGTTACACAGCTCCTCACTATAATACTGTCTATACATCTCATATTCATATTCAATCACTGATACATTTACATTCACTGACACTGTCTCTCAGTCTTCAGTCTTCACAGCACTTCACTGTTAGTCCAGTCATCACCTGCTTACCTGTCAGATGAAACACACACACAGTATACTGCAATAGAAATAAAACTGAACACAGCAAATATAAATTTTATTTTTAAAATTCTATTTGCCTCAGTTTTCTGGTGTGTTTCTCATCCTTTTTCTTGACTTGATCTGATATGTTAATATAGCATGCGCACGATATATGTATACACATACATGTGTATGTATATACACATACTGTAGTGCAGGGACAAGAAAATCAGACCGATTGCTGCATATACACATGTGTATAAATATACACGTGTGCATTGCCTCGCCAATCGGTGAGCAGCCAAGGAGCAGCTACGTGGACCAACTCAACTCGTCTATACTCAGCAAACATTCAAAACAATTGTGAAACCAAAACAAGACAGATCAGCACAAACAATTTGAGAAAAGGTGCAAACAACACAGAAATCAAAGCTGTTTTCAAGTATGTCCAGAACTATGCAGGCAAGTCTGTACAAGTGGTTTTTCAGCATGTTCAAGACAAAGCAGATCAGTGTACATGGTGTAAACATTAAAGATGGCCGAGCAGTTCATATTCATGGAGAAAATTTAGTCAGCATGGCTAAATGGAAGCAATGTGGAATAAAGCTGCTAAATAGCAAAATGAATGGCAAAGTTCAAGAATGTGTACACAACAAATAAGAGATCAAGTATCACATGTCAGCAAGTATATACCAAATGGAAGAACAATGAAGACATTCAGCATGGTTACATATTTCAAGTTCACTGTTTTAAGCATGCAGTTTCAACACACAAATGGCCGATCACTAATGCAAACAATACTGGTGAATTGGGATGGTAAGCAAACTACAAGTGTTCAGCAATGCAAACAGTAGTATGAAAAGGCTCATATCAGCATGGAACATCAACATAGATCAAGACAAGTTAAACATGTTTCAAGTAAACTGGTGCAACATGTTTCAAGTTCATATACATACACAAAATATAAACAAGAGCAGCAACAGCAAAACTTGCAAATGTATATGTCAAATATGGATCATGGCAAGGTATGATGTTTCATTATGTCATGTTTTGATCAAAACAGTTTTCAAGCCTGCATAGTGTACAAATCAAGAGTGCAAGTGGTCGAGGCATAATTCCAGGTTTCACAGTGGTCAAGCATGGTGGAGTCAACATTTGTTTTCAAAGTGCACAGTGAATGTTCCTACATCGAGTGATTCAATAGTGAATAACAAACCAGCCATGTAAGTGTACAAAGTCAAACATGGTCGAGCACAAGCTAATCAGTATAAACATGGCAGAGCAAATATAGGAAACAGTGATGAACTCAATGGCACAGTGGATATTAAAATGGTGCACAAACATGCATGCATGAAGTTCAAGCCAGAAAGCAGATATTGTTTTCACAAAACATGAAAACAAATATGTTTCCAGTTTTACTGAATTCAATCAGTGAAAAATCTGCAGTGTTATTTTAGAGAAACAAACAAATATGTTTTCAAAATAATTTCTCTAAATGATCAACTCAAAATCAGGGTTCTTGTTTGGAGACAATTTTTTTTTCCAGCAAGTTTTTTTTTTTTTTAAAAAAAAAGGGAATTTCGAATGCAAGAAAACAGATACAGATTTTTTCGAGCATGCAAATGTTTCCTGTTTTAACATTTCAGTTTATGACAAGCATTAGTCCAGAGGCGAATTTCAAAAAAAAAAAAGTGCAGAAAATCAGTTTGATACGTTTGGATTCAATCAAACAAATCATACAAGGCAACATATTCAAATTCATTCCATAAGTAATTCAATGGCCACGCATTCATTTAATTAAGGAGCTATCCAAGGAATTTCATATTCAAGCCGAGGAGACAAAAAAATTGAAAATCATATTAAATCAAGGCCAAGTATTTCCAGTATTGACATGCTCAATCAAGCCGAGCAAATCCTTTTTTATTTTTCAAAAGGGATCATTCTTTTTATCATTCAATCACACACGAAAATTCATTTCAATTCAAAGTCGTGACTATCCAAAAGAGGAAACCATGGCAGCAGAAATCACGCAAAGTATTTTAAGACAAGGAAATTCAGCTTAAATCGAGGGAATTAAAAAGAAGAAACTGCAAAAAATCATGGACAATCAGACCGAGCCATTAAATTGAAATCAGAGTTTAGGGTTTTCGATTATACCCTATATTTATCCACACCAATTCATCACAGGCTTTTTATCGAAAATAAACAACAAAATCGAGAGTAATCAGAGAAACAAAATTCGAATAACTCACAATTTTCACAAGAGTTTCGATCGCCTGAAAGCCCCAAATCAGTGAGCAAAAACGCATCATAAAGCCACAACAAATCGAAGGGACAGAGACTCATTTCCACGAAGCAAGTGATTTAATTAGGGGAAGAAACCCTATCCGCCATTTTTTTTTCAGAAGCAAAGAGAACGGGCTGAACTAATTTGAAAAGGGCCGGCCAGGTGTTCAAATGAAAAGGGGATGACCCCTTAGTTATATTCTAGGGTTTTTCTATTTTATTTTTTCTTGTTTTCTTTATTTTGTATTGTTTTTATTTTCATCTGTATACAATTCTGAACAGTTTTACTAGAAGTCTGTAAAATTCTAGAGTTCCAGTCAGGGTGTTGACTGGCAGTCCACTAGAGTCTGTAAATTCTAGGGTTACGTGTTACAGGGTTTGTAATTCGGGAAATCTGATCGAGGGGATATCAGTCAGTCTAGGGTTTTGAGCGTAGAGTTAGGACAGGAGCAGGCACTGCGAGTGTACATGGTCTTGTATGAGGGATCTGTTTAAAACATCTAGTAGAAACCCTAGGAATGTAGCAGTAGGCAGGGTTTTGCCGAAGCTGGGTATATCTGTGTGTGATTTATTTTTTGCACTTTAATTTCTGCTGCATTATGTGATCTGTTTATTATTTTAATATCCTGTTAGTTTTTCAATTCAGTTTAAAAACTGTGATAAACCCTATTCACCCCCCTCTAGGGTTAATCTAGATCCAACAATTTGTATCAGAGCAAGGTTTTCGGTTAACTCTAGAGCAATGGTGATTCCTAGTTATCAGTCCATAGAGAGTCAGTCCAGTCACATTCCAAATATTTTTGATGGTACAGATTTTTTTAAACTGGAAATCCAAAATGGAATTTTATTTAAAATCTGTTAATATTAAATGCTGGAATGTTGTTATGCATGGATTTGATAGCGTAGATATTACTTTCAATACCCATGCTATGACAATTATATTTGATTATCTTAGTACTGAACAGTTTAATCTTATCTGCCATTGTTTATCTGCACAGGAAATCTGGGATACTCTCAATAAGAAGTATGGAAAATCTGACAACGGGAGCTCAAAACCCGAAAAAGTCAACTCAGATTCAGAACTCTGTTTAACAGGATTTACAAATGAAAATTCAGAAGGATCAGATGATGGAGAATCAACAGATGCTGAAGATGAAAATTTCTGATACGAAGATTTGGTTTATATGTGTGTTGATTTAACTAAATCTGTTGATAAACTCAAATCTAAAAACAAATCTCTGAAATCTAGGAATACTGAGTTGACCAGCAAAATTGATGATTTGGAATCACAGCTTGAATATTTTAAAAATTCTTCAAATTCAGATTGCAAAAATTGTTTAAATTTGAAAACCAATCTTGTTCATCTCAATAAAAATATTCAAAAGTTTGAAAAGGAAATTCTGATCTTAAAAGAAAACAAGATTGAGTTATCAAATTTGAACAATCTTCTACAAAAGGAATTTGAAGTTTTTAAGACTGATATAAGTTCCAAATTTGAGGTTGCTGAAAATGAAAATTTGGTGAGAAGTGATTTGATTTTGAAAGAACTTGAAAATGAGATTGAAAAATCCAAGATTTTTGAGTCTGAAAAACAAAAACAATTTGAACTTGAAATCTCGGAATCTCAAGCCAAAATTAGATTGCTTGAAAATGAGAATTTGGTTTTAAAACAGACCAATGCTGAACAGATGATCGCTATAAATAATTGCTCAAATTTATTAAAAGAAAATGGCGATCTAAAATCCAAAATTCAACGATTGGACACAGCATTGGATAAATTTTCTAATGGGGAAAAATCGTTGAATATGCTGTTACAAAACCAAGTTTCTAGTGGAAATAAATCTGGTCTTGGCTTCGTGAAAAATGATGTTTCTAGAAAACAAAATTCAAATGATTTGAACAATCCCACAAACTGCTTTGGAAATAATTGTTTTGATAATTTTAACTTTGATAATTTCAAAGGTTATTTGAATCAAAATTGTGATGAGAAATCGTTTTATAATAAACCATTTAAACATTCTTGGATCCCAAAAAATAAAATGAGCTTCGTCAAGTTCAAACAGGTTTGGGTTCCTAAGGGTATGAAAGTTAATTCTAATGCTTTGTTATATAAACAGTTTTGGGTACCAAAAGATGTGAACAAAACTGTGAGTGGTTTTACTACTTTTGTTAAACCACTCGATCCCCTCAACTGTTAGGTACCAAAGGATGGCTGAGGAATTACTATGCTGAAAAGAGTTTGAATTCAAGTTGTTCTATATTTCTGTATCCTTTACAGTTCCCTGGCCAAGGTTTGTTGAGTTAGGGATTCTGGGTTACACTGATCTCAGGTATGATCTCTGAACTCATCTTTGTGAATATCTTTTTAATTTTCTTGTTTATTTCTTCTTATATCTCCTTCTGTC
Organism: Allium sativum; assembly: GCA_030737875.1. Taxonomy (NCBI): domain Eukaryota; kingdom Viridiplantae; phylum Streptophyta; class Magnoliopsida; order Asparagales; family Amaryllidaceae; genus Allium; species Allium sativum. The sequence continues at coordinate 333,728,730 of CM060926.1, forward strand.
TCTTCAGTTTATTTTATTTTTATTTTTTGGTTTAACTTGTCACTGCCATATATCCTTTCTCTTGGGATTCCTTAACGTCCAGTTACAGAACTCGTGACTGTCTGGAAATTTGCTTTACTGAAAGTATGATATTGTTAATCTTTTCCAGATCTTAAATTTAAACTTGTATATATCTGCAATTGTTTTTTTTTGAAGCTCACCTTCTGTTTTCTGAATTCCTAACAGTGTTAACATATTCTTCTTATATCTTGAACACTGTTAATATGAATTCTATTTTTTTTAGATCTGAAATTTTATTGAAATATCACACATCTCTGCTATTCTGAGTTTCTTCTAATTCAGTTTGGAACGGACTTGAAAATTTACTCATTATAGCACTCTATTATTTGTCAGTTGTGATAATTTCAGAATTGTTCAGATTGATTTGAATATTTTTTGATTCATCTTGAATCAGTGATACATCTAGAAATCCATATTTTATTCATGATCATTTTTTTTTTGAAAATTATTTGTTTGAAATCATTTGAAATCCCTGATATTTTGAATATCACACACCACCTAAAATTGAAATTATCAATCTTGTGTGATTGATTCATTATATCACAAAACTTGACATTGATTCAAGTGATTTCAAATAAATTATTTATTTATGGATCATGAATATCTCTTAATTATTTGATGTAAATGATCTGAAATTATTCTTAGAAATCTTGTGAAAAATTCCTTTGAAAATATGGTCTTGAAATTCGCTCTTATTTCATGATTATCTGATTTAATTATTTGTTTGTTTAAAATCATTTGAAATTATTGATTTATTGAATCTCACACATATCTCAAATCAAAAATTTATAATCTGGTGTGATTGATTCATTAAATTTTGATATTTTCATATTCCTCAAATGATTTCAAGTAAACAGTATTTTAATCATTAGATCATGAATTATCATATGTGGCCATCATCTTGACAAGTATGATTTGAAAATATGTTCTGTGTTGCTCTGATATTGTTTTGAAAAATGTTTGTTTTGGAATCACATGCTTGCTTCTCTGATACATGTGCATAATCTATTATCTCGTCTGTTTGGGCTTGGTACTTAATAACTCTTTTGTCTATGACATTCTTGTTCAGTATCATGTTAAAATTCCTCGTAAATAGAGAACATTTGGTATCAGAACTGGTATAAGGTTACAAAATGATAGGGAATTCTCGCTCTATGATCTAGTGGCGAAGTAGTGACTCTTATCCCTACATGTCCATGGGTGGTTATCCATGTCGAGAGGCAGGACGTGAAATCAGTCTCTGAGGTACCTTTGTTTGCCACTAGGGTGTCATTAAAATCCTCGAGAAAGCGAGAACAAGTGGTATCAGAAGTGCCTTATATTTGTCTCACCCATCTGTACTTAGATTCAAATCTTCACCATGTATAAATTCACACGCTCTTTTTGTCTTGTACACATTTTGCCCTCTTGTCATGTATAGATCAGCATATTCCTCTTGTATTTGATTTTCAATTTTAGAATTATTTATTAATTATTCATTCAGAAATTGAAATCAATATCCAAATTGTTCTGTATTTATAATTCATCAAAATATATCAGAATTTGAAATTGTGATGAATTATGACTGCAATATATTTCACAACAAGAGGATATTTTATCTGGATTTTCATGATGGTTGAATATTTATTATAATATCTTTGAACTGGCAATTATTTCACGACCATCCTCATTATCTATCATCATTCTGCCATCCATGATAATTTTTTTTTTAAAATGTAGAGAGTTTAATATTTTTTTAAATCATCTTGAATAAACAGTGAAAATATTTGTGATGGAATTGTGGTTATGTTATTTTTCAAAATTAGTGTCAATTGAAAATTTTCAATAATCCCGGTACAGTTGGTCATATTTCATAATATAATTAATTTAGAAATTTATTTCACAGTCCATTTCTGTATCTATCACATTTCTATCATTCATATTAGTTGTATATACTGGGGAGTTTTTTTTTTATTTAAAGCTGAAAATGATAAAATATATAATTGATACATAAGCGTGTCTCTAACCTCATTTAAAAATCCAAGCTCTGGTTATGCATGGTTATGAGACAACTTATAATTTAAGCTGCGACTAACCTCATTTAAAAATCCAAGCTCTGGTTATGCGTGGTCAGGGTGCTTTTAAATCAAAAGAAAAAGAAAAGAAAATATTTTGCAATAAATAATTTTTTTTATGAAATTCTCCTTGGTGTATAATAACCAGCCTATCAATCCACTTTCTAATCTGTGAAATGTGTTGAAATTTTATGATGTATTATGACTTGTTGAGTGATAGGTATTGGGATTTGAGATTATTCGATTTTCTCACTTAAGTTGAATTATTGATTATAGTCCAAATCCATCACTGTTTTTGTGCTTTATTTTTATAAAAATCCTTTGAAAATAATTGGAAATGAATTGTTTTTTAAAACTCTTTCCATTTTATATAAAATTCATCGTATATCCGTCATTTTCTACAATGTGAAATATGCCACCTGTTCTTAGAATATTATGATTTTCGTCTGACTGATTGAAATTTATGATGACAATTCTTCCTCTTAAGCTGATATTGTATTTGTTAGTCGTTTTTTCATCTATATTTTAAATTCTGTATCCTTTTGATGATAACAAAAGGGGGAGAATGGGTTGAGATTTTGATTTATGAGTGAATATTTTATAAATATTTTTTTAAAATTTATGATTATTCATATCATTCATTTCACTCATGCACAGTTATAGGGGGAGTGGTCAGTTGTAGGGGGAGCTGATAAAAAGGGGGAGTTCAATTTTTACTGTCAAACACATTTATTGTATACAAAATCTTTTATTTGTTTGTCATCATCAAAAGGGGAGATTGTTGTATATAACGTTGTTGTATACACAATTATATGATTTTTGTTTGATGATAACAACCAAATAAATATTATTTTAAATGTGTTTGAAATCATACTGTTAAATATATACATCACTGACTGAAATATAGTATTTATATGGAATACGGCAATACAGACATTGATATATTCATACTATATTCTATTTAAATTGAATATTATATTTCAAACATTCAAACAGTACAAACTATATGACTCCACTATTTGTACAAATTCACAGATATTTTAACATGAGATTGTACTTGTGTAAATAAACTAAATACGATAGACAAGTTTGTTTGACAACAATAAAATGATATTTTATTTCAAACAACCTTGTTTACAAACATCAGTACAATTCTGTTGTTACACAGCTCCTCACTATAATACTGTCTATACATCTCATATTCATATTCAATCACTGATACATTTACATTCACTGAGACTGTCTCTCAGTCTTCAGTCTTCACAGCACTTCACTGTTAGTCCAGTCACCACCTGCTTACCTTTCAGATGAAACACACACACAGAGTATACTGCAATAGAAATAAAACTGAACACATGCAAATATAAATTTTATTTTTAAAATTCTATTTGCCTCAGTTTTCTGGTGTGTTTCTCATCCTTTTTCTTGACTTGATCTGATATGTTAATATAGCATGCACACGATATATGTATACACATACATGTGTATGTATATACACATACTGTAGTGCAGGGACAAGAAAATCAGACCGATGGCTGCATATACACATGTGTATAAATATACACGTGTGCACTGCCTCGCCAATCAGTGAGCAGCCGAGGAGCAGCTACGTGGACCAACTCAACTCGTCTATACTCAGCAAACATTCAAAACAATTGTGAAACCAGAACAAGACAGATCAACACAAACAATTCGAGAAAAGGTGCAAACAACACAGAAATCAAAGCTGTTTTCAAGTATGTCCAGAACTATGCAGGCAAGTCTGTACAAGTGGTTTTTCAGCATGTTCAAGGCAAAGCAGATCAGTGTACATGGTGTAAACATGAAAGATGGCCGAGCAGTTCATATTCATGGAGCAAATTTAGTCAGCATGGCAAAACGGAAGCAATGTGGAACAAAGCAGCTAAATAGCAAAATGAATGGCAAAGTTCAAGAATGTGTACACAGCAAATAAGAGATCAAGTATCACATGTCAGCAAGTGTATACCAAATGGAAGAACAATGAAGACATTCAGCATGGTTACATATTTCAAGTTCACTGTTTTAAGCATGCAGTTTCAACACACAAATGGTCGATCACTAATGCAAACAATACTGGTGAATTGGGATGGTAAGCAAACTACAAGTGTTCAGCAATGCAAACAGTATTATGAAAAGGCTCATATCAGCATGGAACATCAACATAGATCAAGACAAGTTAAACATGTTTCAAGTAAACTGGTGCAACATGTTTCAAGTTCATATACATACACAAAATATAAACAAGAGCAGCAACAGCAAAACTTGCAAATGTATATGTCGAATATGGATCATGGCAAGGTATGATGTTTCATTATGTCATGTTTTGATCAAAACAGTTTTCAAGCCCGCATAGTGTACAAATCAAGAGTGCAAGTGGTCGAGGCATAATTCCAGGTTTCACAGTGGTCAAGCATGGTGGAGTCAACATTTGTTTTCAAAGTGCACAGTGAATGTTCCTACATCGAGTGATTCAACAGTGAATAACAAACCAGCCATGTAAGTGTACAAAGTCAAACATGGTCGAGCACAAGCTAATCAGTATAAACATGGCAGAGCAAATATAGGAAACAGTGATGAACTCAATGACACAGTGGATATTAAAATGGTCCACAAACATGCATGCATGAAGTTCAAGCCAGAAAGCAGATATTGTTTTCACAAAACAAGAAAACAAATATGTTTCCAGTTTTACTGAATTCAATCAGTGAAAAATCAGCAGTGTTATTTTAGAGAAACAAACAAATATGTTTTCAAAATAATTTCTCTAAATGATCAACTCAAAATCAGGGTTTGTAACACCCCACGTCCATTAGTGTCACTCACAAAGGGAATGCACTAAGTTCTATGGATCATTTAGGGTAAAAGATGCAGATAAATTACAAGACAGACATAATTTAAACAGCGGAAAATAAAACTTTGCTTTGTTGATAAAATAGTTTGCACAAAGATTTCTTTACAATATCAGAGTGTCATCTGTCTTACAAAATAAAGAAGCGTAAAAATACATTTATATTCTAGGCCCAAGTCCTAACCCAACTTGCAGTTAAGGCCATTTCCTATTTCATTGCCAAAACTAGATTAAATATCCTAGTTTATAATTTATGGCCAAAACTTTACCTACATGCAAGTTACATATTTTGTGGTAAATGAACAATTTATCATTTATGACAAATTCTATAAGTAAATTTACTCCTAATTTACTTATTTCATTATTACACTTTTAATGTACATTGTCACATTTACTACTATGGCCCGTTCCCTCTTATTTATCATATTTATACTTTTTGGTATGTAAATTATACCAAATTAAGTGTCACTAACCATAATTTATTCTAAACATGACAATTTCTCACAATTATGGCTAAATTCAAAATTGTGCTAATATACTTATTCCAAATCTTTAATTAACAAAATTTTGATTTAACATTCCAAATACACAGTTTATGGTAAGACTAGAATTATTATTCTAGTTTACATTTCATGCCTAAAATTTAGCTTACTTGCTAATACTAAATTTAATATGTCAAACTTATCCAATTTGCATTCCTATGAACATGCCATAATACATATTCCCAATTTATGCCAATTTCCAAGCTTATAACTACATTCATGTTCATTTTCATATTTTCACCAAATTGCATTCCCACCGTTCGTATAATCGTGATTTAACCTAGATTGTAAATAAATCTAGATTCGTAGAAAATAGAGAATGAACCAAAGATGATATGAAAAGGGAAATAACTGGCATAAAAGGTTTGGATAACGACGTAGGTTCAAGAATATGGGTAGACCTAACTTAATAGGTAAATTCACACAGTCTAAAACCAATAGATAGAATAGGTTCAAGAACATGGGTAGACCTAACTGAATAGGTAAATTCCCACAGTCTAAAACCAAAGAAAAACAAGGAACAGATAAAATAGATAATCGGGTTTAGACCCAATTTCATAGCCACAAAACTTAAGAAACAATTTTCCTAATTATGAATCATAGGCAAAGTTCATAGTTATAGGCAACGTTCATAGTCCAAAAGGGAAAATAATTCCCATAGTCATAAGTCATTGTCATAGGCAATGTCATAGTCATATGTTGTATGTCCCAAATCAAGGTTCATGTTCGTAATTCAAAGGCAATAGGTTCACGGTCATAGTTCTCATAATCATGATCATAACCATAGGCATATCCTCTTTGTTCAATAGTCATAGGCCATCAATCAAAGTCATAGTATGTTCTGGGCCATAGTCAAGAATTAGATCCAAAAACTTAAATAAACACAGATCCAAGTGAAGAGATTAGGCATTTTTCTTATATCCTTTTAATTTCATGTCACAAATAAAAATAAAACGTTCAAGTCTAGAAATAACCAACTTACAGAAATTAGATCTAGAATAGAAGAACGGCGATGCTAAGATTCGTATGTCGTTGCTCGAGGTTTGTTGATTTAGCCTTTAAATTCTTCACTTTGTTTTGAATCTTCTCTTGAACAGATTTGAGCAGCATCTCCATGTCTTGAATTTATATTTTATTTTAATTATTTAAGAAAATTTAGAGGAGGGGAAGAAGCCATGAATCTTAGCAGCATAAGGATAGAAGAGAATTGGTGCAAAGAGAATAAAGACTAGGGCTGTTTATATAGCTGGTCAAGACTAGGGCTGGCAATTAGAACCGAGACCCGAAAACCCGAACCGACCCGAAAAGACCCGAACCCGAACCGAACCCGATGGGTCTCTGGTCGGGTCTAGGTGATGAAAAATACCATCATGACCCGATCAAACCCGACCCGCGTAGACCCGAACCCGAAAGACCCGACCAAAAAACATTAAAATATATGTGTTTTTAGTGTTATTATTCAATCGGACCCGAACCGACCCGACCCGACCCGAACTTTAACCCGACCAGACCCGAACCGAAGCTCGGGTCGGGTCGGGTCCAGATTTTTGAAATGTATAGTTTAGACCCGACAAAACCCGACCCGCCTAGAACTGAGACCCGTTGGGTTGGGTCCGGGTCCATCGGGTCAGGTCTGATTGCCACCCCTACTCAAGACCTTATCGTACAGGCAGCGCTGAGTCAGCATTGAACCCAGTTAAGAAAATAGTCCAGGTACGTAGATGAATCTAGCTAAACCTTATCATACACGCAGTGCCGAGTCAGCATTGGGTCCCACAAGCTATTTTGGCGTAGAAATTTGAATTTCGAATGAATTGTTTTGGCGTAGAAGTTTGATTTTCGAACTTTTGAATTTCTGGAATTTATTTAACTGTTTTATTCACATGAAATATTCTTATATGTATACAACTCCTCTAACGACCATTTTATGCATATATATATATATATATATATATATATATATATATATATATATATATATACGCAGAACTTTCATTTTATTTTCAAAATTCAAATGATGTTGCCATATTTCATTGACTGTAGCCTTATCTTGAATTTTATCTTTCGTATACATATATTTTTTGCATATATATATATTTATATTCTCATATGTATATATATATTTTCTTTATTTCCTTATATGTACGTTCTTATCCTTTCAAATTTTGAATTTGTATACGTACATATATTTGCATGTTCAGTTGGCCCTCTCTAAAACAAAGATAAAAAAAATTATGCCGCCGCTGGGGTTCGAACCCCCGACCTCCATGCTACAAATCCAATGCCTTAACCAACTGAGCTACAGAGGCTTTTGTTAATAAGTCTTAGAACAATAATAATTATTGTTCTCTCCTTACTTCTCTTTTCCATGTTAGTTACAATACTTAAATTAAACAACTGCATGGATCTTTTTCTTTTAATTTTTCTTTTTAAAAATTAATTATACTTTAATTTGAGAATCTTAATGTCACAGAATTACGAGGTGTTACATTCTCCCCCACTTAAAAGGATTTCGTCCCCGAAATCTTCAAGTTAGGAAGAATGTGTCCTACCATCCAATCACCCATCTACTCAACCATTCAATCACATGCATTCATTGTCTTTAAAAGATTTCTAATGCTTTCATGTTCATATGCATAGTGTGTGTATATGTCTCTATCTAATGCAAAATCAGATGGTCTACTAATTCAGTTGACCTCCTTAATGCAAATCATGTTAGTGCCATGCGTCCAATCATGCATGCAAACATCCCTAGTCATGTAAATACTACATGCGTGCACAACCATTCATTGTATGCAACGTCCATATGATATCATATCAAGTTCAACTTATAAACAAATGCATATATGTAAATGCAATATGAGAGCGTCCGAACTTGATCTAGTGCCTAATACGTATGCATATGCATCCACGAGCAACCATTTGCGACCACTTGCAACCATTCAACCGTAACATGTTTCAAATACATGTTTACATCCATTGGCTTCTACCTAAGGATCGCAGATACGACCTAGAGGATATACTTTGGAAAGAGAGAAACAACTACGCGTAAAGCTCCTAAACAGAGAAATCAAGGATGCATCCTTAAGGAAAAAGGGCATGTTGCTAGTATCTAGCCTTCTTGAGCTTTACTCCACAGTATCTTAACCAATTTATCTTCACGATTGTGAAGTTCCTAACCTCCATTTCCAAAATAAATAGATGTCAATCACGGTACCAAGTGTATGATTAGAGGTCTCTCCCTTATCCACCATGCCATAACTATAAGGGTTGAAAGATCACTACGCGCTTTTTAGAGCGCCTGTCGCAACTATTCATCTCTCACGCAAACCATCCTAGTCGAACTCGACATTCCTCAAGTACAAGCCCCAAAGGTCTAAACCAATATCAGATAAGTATCCAGGGAATATCTCCTCCGATTTTAGATGATCGACGTGATATGATATAAGCAAACTCGATAACTATTCAAACCCCTACTAACCAAAAATAAACGGGTCGAACCACCCACTGGGTTTGAGACTGATTGGGATCTTCTTACTATACAAGTACTAAGGTGCAGAGAATCAACTATGGAAGAAAATATGAACAAATGCGAAGCGCTAAAAAGGAAAGAGTACGAATAGAAAAACTAGACTCTTCCAACAGAACTTTACTACATTTCTCCTAGGTACGCATAGTATGTACTTGCCCTTCTGAAAACCTTGTCCTTTGTTCTTGCCCTCATCCTTAGTTATATGCCCTATCATACCCGAGTAAAGATACTTCCTCTTGTCTTAGGTTTTATAATCCCTTCCTCCTTTGTGAGCAAAGTCTACATCCATGATTTTCCTCATCCTTGGGTTGTGCTCTTTTGCCAAACTCCTCATCCTTTTCCGTGTGTAACCACATTGGCAAATCTCTCAAAAGCCGCCTCCATCGCACGGAAAACCCTATAACCTTGAAAGAAGACTGGCCGTAAGTGAAACAACTACGGCTATAGATGGAAGTCGGGCACTACTTCGCCCATCGATGAGGTTACCTCCCAGAAAGCCAGGAGCCCCAGAGACTCAAGAAAGAAGGAGACAAGAATTCAAACAGAGGAAGAGGAGACAATGCGTATGGCTTTGGGGAATATGCCTTTTAAAAAAATGCTTCTTTAAAAACCTTTTGAAAATAATTTTTCAAATCTTTTAACTGATCCGGTAACCTTCAGCTCTGATACCACGTGTAACACCCCACGTCCGTTAGTGTCACTCACAAAGGGAATGCACTAAGTTCTATGGAGCATTTAGGGTAAAAGATGCAGATAAATTACAAGACAGACAGAATTTAAACAGCGGAAAATAAAACTTTGCTTTATTGATAAAATAGTTTGCACAAAGATTTCTTTACAATATCAGAGTGTCATCTGTCTTACAAAATAAAGAAACATAAAAATACATTTATATTCTAGGCACAAGTCCTAACCCAACTTGCAGTTCAGGCCATTTCCTATTTCATTGCCAAAACTAGATTAAATATCCTAGTTTGTAATTTATGGCCAAAACTTTACCCACATGCAAGTTACATATTTTGTGGTAAATGAACAATTTATCATTTATGACAAATTCTATAAGTAAATTTACTCCTAATTTACTTATTTCATTATTACACTTTTAATGTACATTGTCACATTTACTATTATGGCCCGTTCCCTCTTATTTATCATATTTATACTTTTTGGTATGTAAATTATACCAAATTAAGTCTCACTAACCATAATTTATTCTAAACATGACAATTTCTCACAATTATGACTAAATTCAAAATTGTGCTAATATACTTATTCCAAATCTTTAATTAACACAATTTTGATTTAACATTCCTAATTCACAGTTTATGGTAAGACTAGAATTATTATTCTAGTTTACATTTCATGGCTAAAATTTAGCTTAATTGCTAATACTAAATTTAATATGTCAAACTTATCCTATTTGCATTCCTATGAACATGCCATAATACATATTCCCAATTTATGACAATTTCCAAGCTTATAACTACATTTATGGTCATTTTCATATTTTCACCAAATTGCATTCCCACCGTTCGTATAATCGTGATTTAACCTAGATTGTAAATATATCTAGAATCGTAGAAAATAGAGAATGAACCATAGATGCTATTAAAAGGGATAATAACTGGCATAAAAGGTTTGGATAACGACGTAGGTTCAAGAATATGGGTAGACCTAACTTAATAGATAAATTCCCACAGTCTAAAACCAATAGATAGAATAGGTTCAAGAACATGGGTAGACCTAACTGAATAGGTAAATTCCCACAGTCTAAAACCAAAGAAAAACAAGGAACAGATAAAATAGATAATCGGGTTTAGACCCAATTTCATAGCCACAAAACTTAAGCAACAATTTTCCTAATTATGAATCATAGGCAAAGTTCATAGTTATAGGCAATGTTCATAGTCCAAAAGGGAAAATAATTCCCATAGTCATAAGTCATTGTCATAGGCAATGTCATAGTCATATGTTGTATGTCCCAAATCAAGGTTCATGTTCGTAATTCAAAGGCAATAAGTTCATGGTCATAGTTCTCATAATCATGATCATAGGCATAGGCATATCCTCTTTGTTCAATAGTCATAGGCCATCAATCAAAGTCATAGTATGTTCTGGGCCATAGTCAAGAATTAGATCCAAAAACTTAAATAAACACAGATCCAAGTGAAGAGATTAGGCATTTTTCTTATATCCTTTTAATTTCATGTCACAAATAAAAATAAAACGTTTAAGTCTAGAAATAACCAACTTACAGAAATTAGATCTAGAATAGAAGAACGGCGATGCTAAGATTCGTATGTCGTTGCTCGAGGTTTGTTGATTTAGCCTTTGAATTCTTCACTTTGATTTGAATCTTCTCTTAAACAGATTTGAGCAGCATCTCCATGTCTTGAATTTATATTTTATTTTAATTATTTATGAAAATTTAGAGGAGGGAAAGAAGCCATGAATCTTAGCAGCATAAGGATAGAAGAGAATTGGTGCAAAGAGAATGAAGACTAGGGCTGTTTATATAGTTGCTCAAGACCTTATCGTACACGCAGCGCTGAGTCAGCATTGAACCCAGTTAAGAAAATAGTCCAGGTATGTAGATGAATCTAGCCAAACCTTATCATACACGCAGTGCTGAGTCAGCATTGGGTCCCACAAGCTATTTTGGCGTAGAAATTTGAATTTCGAATGAATTGTTTTGGCATAGAAGTTTGATTTTCGAACTTTTGAATTTCTGGAATTTATTTAACTGTTTTATTCACATGAAATATTCTTATATGTTTACAACTCCTCTAACGACCATTTTACGCGTATATATATACGCACAACTTTCATTTTATTTTCAAAATTCAAATGATGTTGCCATATTTCATTGACTGTAGCCTTATCTTGAATTTTATCTTTCGTATACATATATTTTTTGCATATATATATTTATATTCTAATATGTATATATATTTTCTTTATTTCCTTATATGTACGTTCTTATCCTTTCAAATTTTGAATTTGTATACGTACATATATTTGCATGTTCAGTTGGCCCTCTCTAAAACAAAGATAAAAAAATTATGCCGCCGTCGGGGTTCGAACCCCCGACCTCCATGCTACAAATCCAATGCCTTAACCAACTGAGCTACAGAGGCTTTTGTTAATAAGTCTTAGAACAATAATAATTATTGTTCTCTCCTTACTTCTCTTTTTCATGTTAGTTACAATACTTAAATTAAACAACTGCATGGATCTTTTTCTTTTAATTTTTCTTTTTAAAAATTAATTATACTTTAATTTGAGAATCTTAATGTCACAGAATTACGGGGTGTTACAGGGTTCTTGTTTGGAGACAATTTTTTTTTCCAGCAAGTTTTTTTTTAAAAAAGGGGAATTTCGAATGCAAGAAAACAGATACAGATTTTTTCAAGCATGCAAATGTTTCCTGTTTTAACATTTCAGTTTACGACAAGCATTGGTCCAGAGGTGAATTTCAAAAAAAAAAAAAAGGGCAGAAAATCAGTTTGATATGTTTGGGTTCAATCAAACAAATCATACAAGGCAACATATTCAAATTCATTCCAGAAGTAATTCAATGGCCACGCATTCATTTAATTAAGGAGCTATCCAAGGAATTTCATATTCAAGCCGGGGAGACAAAAAATTGAAAATCATATTAAATCAAGGCCAAGTATTTCCAGTATTGACATGCTCAATCAAGCCGAGCAAATCCTTTTTTATTTTTCAAAAGGGATCATTCTTTTTATCATTCAATCACACAAGAAAATTCATTTCAATTCAAAGCCGTGACCATCCAAAAGAGGAAACCATGGCAGCAGAAATCACGCAAAGTATTTTAAGCCAAGGAAATTCAGCTTAAATCGAGGGAATCAAAAAGAAGAAATTGCAAAAAATCAGGGACGATCTGACCGAGCCATTAAATTGAAATCAGAGTTTAGGGTTTTCGATTATACCTTATATTTATCCACACCAATTCATCACAGGCTTTTTATCGAAAATAAACAACAAAATCGAGAGCAATCAGAGAAACAAAATTCGAATAACTCACAATTTTCACAAGAGTTTCGATCGCCTGAAAGCCCCAAATCAGTGAGCAAAAACGCATCATAAAGCCACAACAAATCGAAGGGACAGAGATTCATTTCCATGAAGCAAGCGATTTGATTTGGGGAAGAAACCCTAGCCGCCATTTTTTTTTCAGAAGCAAAGAGAACGGGCTGAAATAATTTGAAAAGGGCAGGCCACGTGTTCAAATGAAAAGGGGACGACCCCTTAGTTATATTCTAGGGATTTTCTATTTTATTTTTTCTTGTTTTCTTTATTTTGTATTGTTTTTATTTTCATCTATATACAATTCTGAACAGTTTTACTAGAAGTCAGTAAAATTCTAGAGTTCCTGTCAGGGTGTTGACTGGCAGTCCACTAGAGTCTGTAAATTCTAGGGTTACGTGTTACAGGGTTTGTAATTCGGGAAATCTAATCGAGGGGATATCAGTCAGTCTAGGCTTTTGAGCGTAGAGTTAGGACATGAGCAGGCACTGCGAGTGTACATGGTCTTGTATGCGGGATATGTTTATAACATCTAGTAGAAACCGTAGGAATGCAGCAGTCGGCAGGGTTTTGCCGAAGCTGGGTATATTTGTGTGTGATTTATTTTCTGCACTTTTATTTCTGCTGCATTCTGTGATCTGTTTATTATTTTAATATCCTGTTATTTTTTCAATTCAGTTTAAAAACTGTGATAAACCCTATTCACCCCCCTCCCCTCTCTAGGGTTAATCTAGATCCAGCAGACGAAACCAGTTTCATTGGGTCCGTAATGTCAAATTCTAGTTGTATGTCCATTTTCATGATTTTTCATTATTCTATGCAATCATAGGAATTTTTAACAATAAATATATATAGTGGTTGCTTAAAAATAAATATAATATTCGAATATAAAAATATTAAAATTTGCCTATAAATACCCGTATATCCTTATTAACCCTAGGAATTTCATCTCACTAGTCAAACACATTTCCGCCTCCTTCAGTTATTACAAAACATGAGAATCTGAAGTTATAAAATCGAAAACAAATCCATGAATATTCTGTAAATCATTCTATGTATATTTTTGGGTTCGTGATAATACTCTCTTCAATTTGATATGGGTTTTGGGGTGTTCGAATCCCTTGGATGTCCCACCATATTACTGTCGCCGTTCTAGGGTTGGGTATTCGACAAGTGGAGGCTTTGATTCATGAATTGGTGTTGATAATTGAGTTTAGGAGATCGAATGACAACTTGTGGTAGTTTTTTTATGGTGAACGATGTTAAAAAATATCGTTGTTTTCATGCTACAGCGAAGAGACGGACCATCGACGCTAGCATCGGGAGGAGCGCGAGTCAACCGTGATTGTTATGGGGTGATGCTGATTGTTGCGAGAAACATCATGGTCATTTTAGTTTGATTTTTTATGGTTTGTAAAGGAGGAGGTTTGGGATAGAAGACACAACTATGGTGGGTTGTACAGCAGGAATGCGGAATTTTGAAATTCGGGAAGAAGATGATTTCACAGGAAATAAAAGGGACGGGTCTGGTTTCTTTTGGGCCGGTAAGATAAACAAAGGTCAAGCCCAAATTAAGAATATAAACCTGAGTTAAATTTTATTAAATAGTATATTAAATTCAAACGATAATAAAATGCTCATATGTTAGTGGAATTTAGAAAAAACAAGATCCGTTGTGATCATATGGACGGTGGCTACGCAATAGAACTAACTGGGAGTGAATTGGAGCTCGTTACAATTTATAGGAAAATAAATTGTCTGTCTAAATCAATAGATGGTTATCGTTATTTAACGATGATCGTCCATTGTGAGTAAAACTCACCATCTTTATCAGTTATATTTTTATAACGTATTTTTAGAACTGATAAATGATGACTGAATGCTGTTAGATGATTGTTTGGTTGAATTGCTTATGTATTGGTTGAAATTAAAGATAACTATATATATATATATATAAATCGCTAATCAAACATTGATTCTGTTTATCAGAATATTTCATATTGAAATGAAATCTATGTTAATTATATTGTTCAACATCTGTGGATGCAAGGAAACAGTTTGGAGGAATCCAACTGGATTCCTCAACATTTATTTTACTGTTTTTCATATATGGTGATATATGATGTGAAATATAATCTGTTGTTGGTGATGTGTGTTAGAATGATATTGATCATTGTTATTTGGTATTTTAAATACCCTCATAAATACTGGAATATTAAAAGGGAATTTTCAATGTTATATTGAAAAAGAAATATATATATAAATCAAAGGATTTTATAAAAATAGATATTTGTAAAATCAAAGGATTTTATAAAAAGAATTATTTTTAATATGAATAGAATTTTATAAAAGGAATTATTTACATAATAAATAAGATTTTATATAAAAGGAAATATTTGATAGACAAATAGAATTATCAATAGGAAATATTTGATAAATAAATAGAACTATCAAAAGGAATTTATTTGATAAATAAATAGATGATAAAAAGGAAATACTTGAGAAATGAATAGAATTGTATAAAAAGAGAATTTTACACTAGGAAGGTTTAGACCTGTGCTTGGCACATGGGTATAACATGATATGAATTTAAAGAGAATATTTAATAGAAATCTTTTTTAATAAATAAAGTAAGAAGATTAATTTATAAATAATGTTTTATAAATTAAGTAAAATATTTATCATTTGATAAATTGGGTATATAAAATCTGAGTTTATATAGAGAAGTAAAATCTGTTTCAACACCGATATTTGAAATGGAATTTGAACTTGGTATTTAAAAAGGGAATTTGAACGAGATATTAAGTGTTAGAAGGAAAAGTAAGATTTGTATGAAAAATTCAACAAATAAAATATAAATAGAGTTAAATCGAATATTAGTTAATCGAATATTACTTAATCGAATATAGTTTATTCGAAAGGAGTTAATAGATAAGAGTTAATCGATTAAAGTTAATCAATTAGAGTTAATCAAATAGAATTAATCGATTAGAGTTAATCAAATAGAGTTAATCGAATATTAGTTATTCGATTAGAGTTAATCAAATAGAGTTAATCGAATAGAGTTAATCGACTAGAGTTAATCGAATATTAGTTATTCGAATAGAGTTAATCGAATAGAGTTAATCAAATAGAGTTAATCAAATATTAGTTAATCGAATAGAGTTAATCAAATAGAGTTAACAGAATATTAGTTATTCGAATAGTTAATCAACTAGAGTTAATCGAATAGAGTTAATCCAATATTAGTTATTCGAATAGAGTTAATCGAATTAGAGTTAATCGAATATTAGTTATTCGAATAGAGTTAATCGAATTAGAGTTAATCGAATATAGTTTATTCGAAAGAGAGATTATTGAATATAGTTTATTCGAAGATAAGAGTTATCGAATATAGTTTATTTGAATGGGAGATTATCGAATATAGTTTATTCAAAAGAGATTATCGAACATAGTTTATTCGAAAGGGAGTTATTGAATAGAGGTTATTCGAGAGAAACCTATACATTGGGATCCGACTATATCGAATGTAGGAAATTATTATTTACTTTCCGGTTTTTAAATCAAGATTTATTATTTGATAAATACTTTATTTATTTATTTAAATTAATAAATAAAAGTTATATTTAAGTTACTATATTTCGGAAGCATTGGATTATAACACTTTTGTTATAATCAAAAGTTTTCTGTAAAAGAAGTGGATTCGTAAATAGAATCCGAGAGTTAAGTAAGGAAGTTGTTAAAGATTTAAGAGGTGAACTTTGTCTATTTCGAGGTTAAAGATGTTGTTCAGTTAAGGTCTGAGAGGTAATTATACCCCAACTTGATTGGCTTCATTTTTAATTTAGGAATGGTTAAGGTTCGATATTGAAGGTTGGTTAAGTGAATTTAGTTAATGAGTGGAATGGTTTGAGTTGGTGTTGCGATGTTTTATTTAAACATCTGTTTAAATCCCATGAAGGAGTTTTGGAAGTGTTTTCCAAATAAGAATCAGAAATGTTTTCTAATATACAAAATAAGAGACGAGAATAAATGGAAACGTTTTCCAATATTAATAGGGTATATTTTCTAAATTTAGAAAATAAGCATTTCCGTGTATATATTTGGAAATAGGAAATGGGTAAATGAATAAATTAATGATATATTAATTTAAGAGATAAATGATGATTGATCGATAGAATTTCCATTTGGAATTAATATCGTTGTTTGTACACATGTTTTTCTTTGATAGTTAAATCACCGACTATCAAAGTTTTTGACACTTTTTCCATCGTCAATACGGAGAGACCGGGATAAGATTCATTGTCTGAAAACCACTCTGTATGGACGTTAGCATTGCGATCAAATATGATGAAGATAATTGAAGACGGAGTATTACAAGGGCTGTCCTGTTTATAGAATAGAACCTTTGATTTGTCTATTCCCTAGACATCCAGTATGGAAGAATGTCTGACAGGGTATATTTAATAGATCGCGTAAGTTGATCTCTTCAAACGTATTTGTGTTTGGTGGCAGAGGAATTTGTTTCTCTTAGCTGTATGCCCATAGTATTTTTGGAGAAATCAATTTGTGATTTGGCATTATGACGATGTGACATTCAAGTGAATGAAGATGTGGGTCGTCAACGAATACGTATGGCATCTAGCCTCACAACAAAGAATGGTACAAAATCCGGTAGGTCTCATGGCTAAGTGGTTGGCTGCTAATTAGGTTTTATTGTCACCTGATCTAGAGTTTCATTTACTTCTATAATCTATTTCTATGCTATCCCTTTCGGGAAACGGTTGCTGATCCCAACCATTGGTGATAATACATTTGGTTCACTCAAGCGAAATGAGTGACCGGTCATGTTTAGCCCGGGTTGCAAGATGTTCTTGTTGAACCCAGTGTATTCCTCTCTAGAGATACATTGTCAGAAGGTGGTCCCATACCTTGCCGGTTGGAATTCATTAACCAATAAGTGCTACGGTTCTTGATTATATATTATGTATGTGGAACGTGAGATGAAAGCGTTCTACTAGATGGTTATTATATCGAGATTGATTGACATTATTATAATATCAAATGATTTGATACAAAGATTATCATTTTCTTTCAAAAGTATTTTTGAATGTTGGACCAAGTGTTTGGATTCTCATAAGTGAAAAACCAGTTCCGTTATACGGCATGGTCTTATGAGATATCGTTTATTTTCTCAACTGTTTTAAACTGTTTACTCACATCAGTCCCATGACTGACCCAGAGTTTATTTTGTTTTGTTTTACCCTAAACTCTTGGGTGCCCAAATTTGTACATGCAGTCAAGTAGTCAGGTTTTAAAGATATACTTGGAGAGCTTGGAGCAGGAGGCTTCAGGATTATGTAGCTATTGTTATTTCCGTTGTGTTGTACGTGTTGTACTCTGGTAATGTTAATGTATACATATACTAGTTTTATTTCAAAGTTATGTATCTATTATATATTGTTCGTTCCGCTGTGAGTTTTGTGCTACTTTGATGATGATATATGTTTTTCTTATTCTTCTGTTCTAAGTTTCTATCTTATTTATTCTTACCGTATAATTTCTTTCATAGACTATCCGGTGTTTCCGATGCCTGTATAGTCGACATTGAGTTTATGTCGATTACTGAGGATCGCGAAAATCCGGGCCGTTACGGTGGTATCAGAGCTGAAGGTTAAGTAATTACCTTGGCTCTGTGGCGTGACTCAGTAGAGATGGGGTTGACAATACCTGAGATTGAGTTTGAGTGTATATATATGAGCGTGTATTTGTTATTCAATATAAAAATGATTTTATATTGTGGAGATTTATTGATTGAGTTGTTTATGAGTTCTGGTCGATCAGTTTGATCCACTGTATCGACAAGGGTTTATAAACAATTGAATATGATAAACTGACACTGTATGTGAAAAGCGGGTAAATGAAATAATTTTACCCAAATTATATTTTGGTATAAAGGATTTATATAGGAATTATTATAATATATTGGATATATTGGTTGTTATTATAATCGAATGAGATTATAAATTGAAACAGTTATGTAAATAACCAATCAAAATTCGTATAAATGTTAAGAAATGAATTAAATTTGAATTTAATTCAGAATTGAAATTAAAACCCTGGAGATTTGGAAAGGTGTTTGTAAATGGATTTGGATTAAATATATGAGAATTTTAAAATCATGGGAGATTTTAATTTGTTTTACAAACATTGTGAATGATAATTTGAAGTAATTTCATAACGGAATTGTTTAGAAATGGTTTTGGAAGTGATATAGTATTGAACTCACTTCAATAGCTGGGAAATAACCCTGATGATGAATTGCGACATCAGTAGTGTTCATTTTTGAGGTGCTAAGTGACGGATTACTACCAAAGATTTGGTTTTTGAATTGTTTTGTGAAAAGCAAGTTGTTTTGAATCCGGAAAGGGGATATCTGTTTTAGAAAAGCTAAACTATTTGAAATTCCTTGGGGAAGATTGTTTGAATTAAAACAAATTAAACTAGAATTTGTAAATGCAAATAGAAATAGAAATTAAATTGAAACCAGTTAAGTGGAAAATGAATTGAGATAGAAAGTATCGAATTATATTGGATTAGAGATAATCCGAAATGGAATTTGATTGATAAGTTAGGAATTAAAATAAAAAATGGAATCTGAGTTAAGAACAGTATTTGTTTTGGGTACAACCGAATGATTGGGATGACATGGGTATATGCAGAATTGGTAATACATGGAAATGATATATTAATATGCCTGACAAAAAGGTACCAGTTTATATTATATACGGGTTTGAGATTTTGATGAGCCGAATTGGCAAGTCGCTTGACTGTTTGATTTTCTTTTGGGTTAAAGAAGGCCTAAAGAGGCAGGTTGGAGTTTGAGCTATTAACCAATACAAAGGAGGTGTTGGCGAAATTTTTCGAAAAGTTAAGGTGTTAGAAAATTTTAACGATTTTTGAAAATTTTCGTTAGAAGGAATGAATAAATATTTAATTGAAATTAAATTGGTTCAGTTGAAGCTGAAGTTAAGAAGTACATAAATAATTTTTAACTAGTTAATAGGGTTCATTTTCAACATTAGCAATTTCGAGGACGAAATTATTTTAGGGTGGAAAGAATGTAACGACCCGTATATTTACGGAATTATAAATAATTTATTTGATTATTTAAATGATGGTTTGGTAATTTAAAATGACCAAAGTAAAATATTATTGAGTATTTAATTAATTTAAATAATAGAACAATATATTTAATTTCCAAAATAGTCGGAAATAGTGGAATTCACATTATTGTGTGATTGTATCATATATAAAATATAATTTTGTTTAGAGTTGAATTATATTAACGATTATATTATATAAACCACAATTGAACGTATAATTATATTATAGTTATAATCGAGCTCGAGATTGCGCAGCATTTCATAATTTGGAGATTCGAACTTTAAACGAATATACGGAATCCCGTTTAAGCCAGATTTCTGTGAAAGAAGAAACATTCGGAGCTGGTGAAGTATATATTTCTAATGGAAGAGAAAAATCAGAATTTCATTGTGTAGATTTTGAGTTATGTCCAAATCAAATTTTAAACTAGTCGCTATGGAATTCCACTAGAATTTTATAATGATTTATTTGTATATTAAATGGATTTTCAATATAAATTGAATACTGATTTAATTTGGATTTGATATATCAAGTTATAAATTGAGATAGGAATATTTTGGAGCTGTATGATATTCTATGTGAATATATACGATAATATATATATATATTTATATTTATATTTAATTATTTTTAAATATATTTAAATGGGTTTATTTAGAGCTTTAAAATAGCCAGTTTTGCAAACGAGCTCCATTTTCTATAAAACTAATTTTGTTGGAACCGGAATATTAAATTATTGTTAGATTTCAATTTCCGTGATTTTTGGAGTTAGTATGTGGCCGTACGGAATTTTAATGTGAAAAACAGTCGATAATTTGACCTTTAAAAATATGCTGTGTGAGAAAATAGAGTCGGAATTCGACGAAACCAGTTTCGTTGTGTCCATAATGTCAAATTCTAGTTGTATGTCCATTTTCATGATCTTTCAATATTGTATGCGATAACAGGAATTTTTAACAATAAACACATATAATGTCAGGTCTGGTAGGTCACTGACACTACCATAGCTAGAAAGAAACGTCGTGCACTCCGTGGGTCCTTCTCCCGTTTTTGTCTCATACCGGGGTGTGAGGCTCGCGAATCCACGCTATACACAAAGCTACGTCACATAGACCATGCTTTGATCATCAACCACAAGACTTTGCTTTGCAACAAAAGCCTTGATCATATGCCACTTAGGCGTGTCACACAGTCAATTCACTCCATGCGACTGATTTCAATCGATATATAACCTCTGAGCTCGTACGTCTCAGAGAAGGGCGTTAAGCAAGAGAATAAATCCTCCGTCGCCAAACAGATATATATTTAACAGAGATCAATCAGCATAGAAAAAAATCCAATGTCAGACACACAGTCCATTTACAAGTTTGTTCTAGGTTTGAACGAAACCGGAGGCACCTAATTCCTCGCATATCCGCACAATCAACCATACGTCCGGATGACTACTACTTCTGCTCCTTCAAGGTAACTACTCCAATCACGAGCATCAGTAGCGCCTATCCATCCAATGTGAAGATCGTCGGTCTTGAACCTTCTTCATCTCTTCGACTTCTCACCGTCAATCGATTATTTGAAATGAAAATTAACTCGGCCTTTTCAAATAATCCACGTATATTTAGATTTTTAAATCAATTCTTCACATGGTTAAATTACTCAACATTCACATTTCAGTTCCTTAGTATATTTTCATGTTAAATACATTCAACCATCACATATCAAGCAAACACAGCAAAATTGGTTTATTTCCACTCTATATCATTTATAGTATTTTATAACAATATATCGCCATTTTTATTTATTTAAAATGGACATATTTAATTAAACGACGTTTCAAGTCATGCCGAGGCACTGGCGCTGTTTTTCACTAAATTTGTTTTACCCATATCTAAAAATCTAACTGTTGGATTTTCACAAATTTTATATCATTAGGAAGATCATTTCAAAAAGAATCCAACGGTTTCAAGTTTGCGAAAATCCGACGGTCGGATTTCCTACACTAGTTGTTTGAAGTTACGATTTCAAAATACGAACTACAGCGTCATTATTCGATTTAATTTAATTATATTTATATTTATATATAAATATATTCAATTCTGGTGCTGTTTTTCTTCAGATTTGAATTAAACATTCCAGAGAATCCAACCGTCGGATCTTTACAAAGTTGGTGTCGTTGGAAAGATATTTCCAAGGCGAACCCAACGGTTGCGGTTTCGGGAAAATCTGATGGTCGGATTTCCCGCACTAAGCGTTTGAAATCACGGTTTCAAAACACGAACTGCTCGGCCATGATTCGTTTTAATTTTATTTATGTTTATATATTTATATAAATATAATTCATTTGAAAATTCCCATATCGTTTTCACTTCAAATATTTCACTAATGCCTTTAAATTTTGGAAAATTTCTCCATAACATCCTTTGTACGGGAGGGGTGGGAAAATTCCCAAATAGCCACATGGGCATCTCATCTCAAAAAGAAAAAGAAAAAGCCAAGCGGCTAGCCAACAGGCTCATAAATTCATCACCCAAGCAAAACAGTAAACATGTACCTATTTGTCAGGCAAACAATTTTAATCCTCTTCTCTAGCCTATTTGCTATAACCTGCTCAATAAATATGCATGTACATATGTGCAATTTTTATCACTTATCATTTTCCATTCAACTTCATATTTGATTCAATTTGTTTTTAAGTCACCATTCATTCTAATGTTGCATACATAGGTAAATTTCATATCATTAGCTAATTAATGAATATTTCAACTTATGCATATTTATTTGAACAAGTGGTTATTTTTAACACTTCACATCTCAAACATGATAATTTTGGCGAACTAAATATATTTCAACACATGACTATTTTATTTAGTTCCTATGCATGTTAAAAATAATATTTCTTTCACAAATATTTATTTCAACGCTCGCATATTTTTAGCAAATCACATATATGATAAAATGGTATTTTTATCGTCTAAAATATTTATTCAACACATGAATGTTTTTAACACATCATATTTTCAATAAAAATGTAATTTTCATTGTTCAATCGTTTTATTCAACACCTGAAACTTTCCAACACACACACTTCTCAACACATGAGCATCTCCACACATGGATATAGTTTCATACTTTGTTCATATAAGAAAGATGAAATTTTTATTGTTGAAACTATTTATATATAAGGCGAATATTTTACATACTTCATATATATTATAAAAATGTGATTTTTTTTGAATAAACACTTTTTTCATTCACATATGAATTTTATTTTCACACATCACTTCTCAACACATGAGCATTTCCACACATGGATATAGTTTCAACAAATGACTTTAGTTTCAACACATGAAAATAATTTCAACATATGAAAATAATTCTAACACATGAATATTATTCAAAATTTCTTCAGCATAACGGTAGGGTAGTTAAAACCGGCACCATCCCGAGTACGGCTCCTCGCTCTACCTTAAAACCTCGCGGTTTTTGACAATGGGGTTCATTTACACAATTATTTCCAATTTGTTTCAATCACCAATGGGTATTTTTCAACCACAACCAATCAATATCAACCACAAACAATTATTCAACCCTTCGCATTTTTCACCCAATTTTTCACACTAATAAATATCGTCCATGGTTTGTGGACGAGGGGAGTGTATGTGTGTGTGTGTCTGTATATATATATATATATATATATTATTTCTATATATCACTTGCATTTCAACACACATATTATTATACAATGCATGTATAATTCATACTTCGCTCATATAGCTTACACAACGCATGTACATGAGGTATACAACACGTGTATAATTTATAATTCGCTTTATAATTTATAATTCGCTTGTATAATTTATACATGACATTTTCCATTCAATTTCATATTTTTATAAATCTCACATTGGTTTTCGGAGTGCTAAAAATCGTAGATGGCTCAGAAAAATCCGTGGTCCCTTCTATGTGGTAGAGAGCCTCCTTGCGGTCACAATGTTTCCTGTTTCATCGAATTTGATTAACACATCATAAAGATATGATTTTTCAAAGTTCAAACATAATAAAGGTCTCACCTTTCACGATTGTTCAAAACTAGGTTTTCAGTTTTTGCGAAAACCGAGGCACGATACGACGACCGAAGGGTATAGCGTGGAAGGAGGGAATGGAGGGGAGTCGGTCAGTGGTGGTCTTGGCCGGAGCGAACGCCTGTAGCGGAGGAGGCGGCGCTGGGAAGGTCGGAACTTCCCGGGCCTCGTTCTCGTCGATGGGGAGGAGGGAGGAGACGAGAGTGGGTCGGATTTGAAGAGGGGAGGCGGCGGCGTCGATTGCAGGTGGTGGCGGGTTCGGCAGTGGGCTGAGGCGGTCGGAAATCGCCTGGGAAGAGTGGAAGTCGCGTCGCCGTCGATAACGAGGGTTACGGGCGTTTTTAGGAGAATTTTTTTATATTTATATAATGAATTAAATTTACTTATTGGCCCATGGTTTTATTATATTTTAAAATACTGTTTCTCCACATGGACACCAATTCAAACCCAACGACTATCGCCCCTAGCTAAATACCCCCATCTTGGACACAATGCGATATGTTTCGTAGTCCAATTCGACTGCTACAGTCAGTTATTTCTCAAATTAAAGTATAAAACATTTTATATTCAATTCGAACATACATTTCAATTTGCCAGGGCCACAAACTGATTCGAAAAATTCCAGAAAAATAAATCTAGCTATGTTTTGACGCTACGGTCCCAACAAAACTAGTTTCGTAGAATTCTAAGATCATTTGAAGAATGGCCCTTTTCTAGTCGATCCTATTTAACAGAAATTGACCAAACACAATTTCTTTTGCCACGCTCACATAATGGCTTCAAAAATTATGAAATTTGAAACCTAGCAATAGTTTGACATCCCGGACCCAACTAAAGTGGTTTCGTCGAATTCCGAGGTTGTTTGCAAAAAATTTATTTTCAAGGGCTATATATTCTATATAGCGCCCTTTCTGAAAATTCATTTGGCCATAAATTTTGATTCCCGCTATGAAACTTCGATTTTTCAGATTTGTTAGAAAGATATCCACTAACAGATTTAAATATTTTTGGTTTCACCAAAATCCGTTATATTTTGCACCCGGTGCATTCAGTCAAAGTTTGAATTCAAATTTTCAAACTGCCCCACTCTTTCTAATTCACTATTTTATTGAAATGTTCTATTTCAATTGCTCAAATTCCTTTGAAATAACCAATTTAAAAATTTTAAATTGGCTTGTATTTTCCGAGTTGTTACAATCTCCCCCACTTAAAACTTTTCGTCCTCGAAATGAGAAACAACAATAAAATAGGAAACAAAATGTAAATGCAAAGTATTGTAAAGGTACTTTACACCGGAGTTAGTCAGAGATATCCACTCTGCATTTGGGGTAAGCTTGCTTAATGCTCTCCTCAGTCTCCCAAGTACAGTCTCTAGGATCACTACTCCACTGCACTTTAACTAAATGAATCTTTTTGCTCCTTAGCTCTCTAGTTTCTTTGCCCACAATATTTAATGGATCTCTTCTGACTGCTAATTCTGGAGTAATTTCCAAGTCCTGTTGCGCTGCTTCTTCTACAACAAGATCCGGATCATGCACATATCTTCTAAGTTGAGATACGTGAAATACATCATGCACTCCAGGCAACCAATCTAGTAATTGAACCCTATAAGCAAGAGTTCCAATTAGTTCTAGTATAGGAAAGGGACCAATAAACCTAGGTGCCAACTTCCCAGTTTTGCCGAATCGGATCACTCCTCTCATCGGAGAAACTTTTAAATAAACATGGTCACCAACAGCAAATGTCAAATCTCTTCTTCTAGAATCTGCATAACTTTTATGTTGGCTTTGTGCGGTTTTCAATCGCTTCTTGATGAAGTCGACTTTATCAGATGCTTCTCTAATCATATCAGGTCCTAACACAGGTCTATTTCCAGGTTCCACCTGACATGCTGGAGATCTGCACGGTCTGCCATATAATGCTTCAAATGGCGACATTCCCAAACTTGCTTGATAGCTATTGTTATATGAGAATTCTGCCAAACTTATGTGATCTTCCCATGACCCACCAAAATCAATTATATAAGCCCGCAGTAAATCTTCCAGAATTCTATTCACTCACTCAGTTTGGCCATCTGTCTGAGGGTGATAAGCGGTGCTCATATTCAGTTTCTTTCCTAATTCTGTCTGGAATTCCTCCCAGAATTTGCTAGTAAATATTGGGTCTCTATCACTGACTATGCTGATGGGAATTCCATGCAGCTTAACGATTTCTTTGAAATATATCTGTGCTAGACTTTGAGCAGTTCTATTGGATCTGACAGGTATGAAATGGGCAGTCTTCATGAAGCGATCTACGATTACCCAAATACTGTCGTTACCTTTCTTGATTCGGGGCAAACCATCAATAAAATCCATGGAAATCTATTCCCATTTCCAGCCAGCGACTTCCAACGGTTGCAACAATCTTGCTAGCTTTTGTTGGTCGCTCTTAACTAATTGACAAGTAGGGCAACTGTTAACATATAAAGAAATGCCCGTCTTCATTGCCTTCCACCAGAAAGTGCATTTGATATCGTTGTACATTTTGCTCACACTGGGATGAATGCGAAGCTTGGATTTATGGCATTCATCAAGCACCTCCCTTTTGAGCTCAGGGATGTCGGGAACACATATTCTTCCTTTCAATCTCAGGACTCCCTCACTATCCACTTGGAAACTGGAGTCTTCGTCCCTCCGAATCCTTTTTATCATCTCTTTCACAAAATTGTCGTTTTTCTGAAGAGCAGATATTTTATTAATCAATCCTGGCGTAATTATAAGATTGGCAATGATTGCGGTTTTTCTACTAAGCGCATCCGCTACAACGTTAGCCTTTCCCGGCATATACAGGATATCTAGATCATACACTGCAAGAAATTCTAGCCAACGCTGCTGTCTCAAATTCAGATCTTTCTAGGTGTATAAATACTTCAATGATTGATGATCTGTGTACAGTTCAAATTTCTCGCCCAATAAATAATGCCTCCAGATTTTCAAAGCAAAAATTATAGCTAGCAACTCAAGATCATGAGTTACATAATTCTTCTCATGTCTTTTTAGTTAGCGGCTTGCATAAGCGACTACTCGGCCCCTTTGCGTTAACACTGCACCAAGACCTCTAATAGAAGCAACTGTCCAAACCGTAAAATCCTGATTGTCGTCGATAATGGTTAATACTGGAGCAGTTGTCAAATTCGATTTCAATTCCTGGAAACCTTCCTCATAGTCGGAAGACCACTTTAATTTTTCATGCTTCTTCGTGAGCTTTGTTAACGGACCGGATATCTTCAAAAAATCTTTAACGAACATTCGATAATAACTAGCCAACCCCACAAAACTTCTGACATCTGTGGGTGTAGTAGGCTATTTCCAGTCTTGAATTGCTGTTATTTTGCTCGGATCGACAGAAATCCCTTCCTTTGACATGACATGGCCAAGGAACTTCACTTCTTCTTGCCAGAAGACACATTTAGAGAATTTGGCTTTGAAGTCGTTCTTTCTTAGAATCTCCAATACTTGTTCTAGGTGTTTTTCATGCTCGGGTTTTGATTTGGAGTAGATTAAAATATCATCGATGAATACGAGGACAAATTTAATTAGAACTCCCCTAAATACTCTATTCATTAGATCGAAAAAGTATGTTGGAGCATTGCATAGGCCGAACGGCATTACTAACCATTCATAAAATATGTCTGGACCTCTGAAAGCTGTCAAAGGAACACACTCCTCTGCAATTCTCAATTGATGAAAACCTGTAGCTAGGTCCATCCGGGAAAGTACTCTCGCCCCATTTAATTGGTCTAGCAGATCATCAATGTGGGGTAATGGGTATTTGTTTTTGAGCGTCTGTTTGTTGAGGTCTTGGTAATCAACACAAAATCTAAGAGTACCGTCTGACTTTGGGACAAACACTACAGCTGCACCCCAACTAGAAAAGCTAGGTCTGATCAGACCCTTCCAGAGCAGTTGACGAGTTTGATCGCCTAATTCTTCCTTTTCCTTTGGAGTCATTCTGCGAATTGGATGTACTACTAGTCTGGCATTAGGAATTAGATCAATCCTGAATTCTATTTCTCTTTGCGGAGGTAAGTTTTCAACTTCTTCAAACACATCCGCATAGTTTCTAACAACAGGAATCTTTTCTAAGGAAGTGGGGATAACTTCTAATGCAGACCAAAATTCCTTTCTATCTGGATTCGAACCATGATAGGGTACAGTAATATATCCAAGCTTCGTCCGAATTTTTACTATCCTTTCTACACACTTTACTTCAGCTTCATAGTTCGTTATCCAATCTAGCCCGAGAATGATATCAAACTCAGTAAAATCCATAACGACTAGATTAAAAGGAAACTTGTAGAAAAAGTAAGAGACTAGCACTCTACATTATGAGCTGAGAATAATAGAGCCCCCTATTGGATTATGAACTTTAACCGATTCTTTGAGCTTTCTTTGTTTTAACTTTAATTTGTGAACTGTGTTACTAGCAATAAAACTACGTGATGCACCCATGTCAAACAATACAGAAACAAGAATATTTTTAATTGTAAGGGTACCTCCCAAAACAAAGGGTTTACCTGCTCCATCGGAAGCAGCCAACAGGTTCGTCCCATCATATACGTGAGCTACTGCAGCCTTCTTAAGCAAAGGACAGTCTTTGACAAGATGATCTGTCTTACGGCAGTTAAAGCAGGAGCGAGGGTTCTGGGAGCCTTGGCTTGAACCTTGAGAATTGGTCTTCTGCCGTTTCGAGGCTGTGCAAACATTTGAGTAGTGCCCCACCTTGCCACAATTGTAGCAGCTTCCTTTAGGCGGCCTGCTAGACTGTGGTTTCGAGGATGCCGCTTGGCTTGACTCATTCGTCCCAGGTCCTACCAGCATTTCTGTTCCCGGTGGTGAGAGCTTCCCACCATATTTTGGCTTCTTCTAGTAGGAGCCAAGCGCCCATGAAAGCTTTATCTTGATCACCCAGCCTTAGGCCTCCAAGTATCTTCTCGCATGTTTTCAACCATTCAAGGGCCTCAGTTACAGTGCCCGTTCCAGAGAAGGTTTTGCCTCCTAGGTTCTTGTATCTTTTAGCCACGCAGTCCAGCTCGAATTGTTGAGCGGCCGGTGGTTGTATCAAGGGTCCTTCTTCAACTGGGACTTCTCCTCGACCTCTGCCACGGCCAGCTCGGCCTCCTCTAGCAGCGGATGCTCGGGTAGCCATTGTTCAAGTTCTGTATAAGCAAGAAAAGAGTCAGCCTACAGAAATGATAATTTATATTGTATGGTAAAGCAGAAGAACTTAAGGAAAGACAACGATGTACTGATCAAATTGTTTTTGCTATTCTGCTTAGCTCATTCTAAGACATTACTAGTCCTATCTCTAACGAGCTACTCGCCTTAGAATACTACTGATTCTATTCTGACGAAGTGTTTAATGTGTTAGATTCTAGAACTAAGGTTAACCAAAGCTCTGATACCAGCTGTGACGATCCCAAAACCCCATGATACGGTGTTAACGATAATCATTGGAATATAACACATTAATCATTATTAGCAGATCACTGATAATAGCACAAACAAGAAATAGAATAATTTACACAAATATTACAGCGGAATCATATATATATCACCACATCAGAGAGCACAATGCAGGATACAACTTAGTGCATAATAGTACATAATCAGTCTAAATCGCCAGAGGCGGAATCATACATAGAGAGTACATAAGCTAAACATCAGTCTACATCGCCAGAGGCGGAATCATAATACATATACAATAATGGCGGAAAAAGTCATAGTCATCACGGTGTAGTAAAGCCTCGCCATGAGCCAAAAGTGCACCTCTACTGCGGTGCCAAGCCAAAATATACCAACTACCTGTAACTAGGCTGCCCGTGTGAAAATGATGGCATCCAAGTTTGCAAAGTGAAACAAACTACGAGTCAGTCATGGGACTGGAATGAGAAATCTACTTAACTTATTAAACAACAATAATAAGGCAAATCAAAGGACCACGCCGCTTTCGCGGTACGGGTTTACTCCAATGAGTGCTAGTGCATGAAATAAAGTAAATGATTAAATCATCGTAATGCTTTTTATAGACTCAGGTCCCATCACACAATACAACGCAAGCCGGAGGATAGAGTTTTACCTTATAATTGCCAAAAATGCTTCATACGTATAAAACAAAAGTGTTTGATATTATTACTAGTGCGTATATATTTCAAAAGCAAATTCAATCATAAATATCAATCCTAGGCGGCATAAATGACCCATACCACTATGTCGCCATACTAGTAATACAAACACATCCGAAATTTCATATTGGAAATTGGATTCCATCATCAGTTGAGGCAAGGGGCAAGCTCCTCTCTGTTCGAGACACTCTAGCAAATGCCTCGGGACCGCACACAGCAATCCCTGGATCCTCCAAGACCGGTCCTCTCTTACTTTTGAGGATTAGCAATTCCTGAACACACGTTTCCCGGTCCTTACAGACCTATAATCAAGGCGCCTCGCATTCCAACAACCACACAGGTGAAAAGTATATA
This sequence comes from Allium sativum, assembly GCA_030737875.1. Taxonomy (NCBI): domain Eukaryota; kingdom Viridiplantae; phylum Streptophyta; class Magnoliopsida; order Asparagales; family Amaryllidaceae; genus Allium; species Allium sativum. The sequence continues at coordinate 333,759,606 of CM060926.1, forward strand.
TAATGTCAGGGCTGATAGGTCACTGACACCACCATAGCTAGAAAGAAACGTTGTGCACTCCTTGGGTCCTTCTCCCGTTTTTGACCTATACCGGAGTGTGAGGCTCGCGAATCCACGCTATACACAAAGCTACATCACACAGACCATGCTTTGATCATCAGCCACAAGACTTTGCTTTGCAATAGAAGCCTTGATCATATGCCACTTAGGCATGCCACACAGGCAATTCACTCCATGTGACTGATTTCTATCGATATATAACCTCTGAGCTCGTACGTCTCAGAGAAGGGCGTTAAGCAAGAGATTAAATTCTCCACCGCTAAACAGATATATATTTAACAAAGATCAATCAGCACAGAAAAAAATCCAATGTTAGACACATAGTCCATTTACAAGTTCGTTCTGGGTTTGAACAAAACCAGAGGCACCAAATTCCTCGCATATCTGCTCAATCAACAATACGTCCGGACGGCTACTACTTCAGCTCCTTCAAGGTAGCTACTCCAATCACGGGCATCAGTAGCGCCTATCCATCCAATGTGAAGATCGTCGGTCTTGAACCGTCTTCATCTCTTCGACTTCTCACCGTCGATTGATTATTTGAAATGAGAATTAACTCGGCCTTTTCAAATAATCCACGTATATTTAGATTTTTAAATCAATTCTTCACATGGTTAAATTAATCAACATTCACATTTCAGTTCCTTAATATATTTTCATGTTAAATACAATCAACCATCACATATCAAGCAAACACAGCAAAATTGGTTTATTTCCACTCTATATCGTTTATAGTATTTTATAATGATATATCGCCATTTTTATTTATTTAAAATGGCCATATTTAATTAAACGACGTTTCAGGTCGTGTTGAGGCATTGGCGCTGTTTTTCACTAAATTTGTTTTGCCCATATCTATAAATCTAACCATTGGATTTTCACAAATTTTATATCATTAGGAAGATCATTTCAAAACAAATCCAACAGTTTTAGGTTTGGGAAAATCCGACGGTCAGATTTCCCACACTAGTCTTTTGAAGTTACGATTTCGAAATACGAACTACAGCGTCATTATTCGATTTATTTTAATTATATTTATATTTATATATAAATATAATTGATTCTGGTGTTGTTTTTCTTTAGATTTGAATTAAACATTCCAGAGAATCCAACCGTCGGATCTTTACAAAGTTGGTGCTGTTGGAAAGATATTTCCAAGGCGAACCCAACGGCTGCGGTTTCTAGAAAATCTGATGGTTGGATTTCCCGCACTAAGCGTTTGAAATCACGGTTTCAAAACACGAACTGCACAGCCACGATTCGTTTTAATTTTATTTATGTTTATATATTTATATAAATATAGTTCATTCGAAAATTGCTATATCGTTTTCACTTCAAATATTTCACTAACGCCTTTAAATTTTGGAAAATTTCGCCATAACCTCCTTTGTACGGGAGGGGCTGAGAAAATTCCCAAATACCCACACGGGCGTCTCATCTCAAAAAGAAAAAGAAAAAGCCAAGTGGCTTGCCAACAGGCTCATAAAATCATCACCCAAGCAAAACAGTAGACATGTACCTATTTGTCGAGCAAACAAATTTAATCCTCTTCTCTAACCTCTTTGCTATAACCTGTTCAATAAATATGCATGTACATATGTGCAATTTTTATCACTTATCATTTTCCATTCAACTTCATATTTGATTCAATTTGGTTTAAAGTCGCCATTCATTCTAATGTTGCATACATAGGTAAAAATCATATCATTAGCTAATTAATGAATATTTCAACTCATGCATATTTATTTGAACGAGTGGTTATTTTTAGCACTTCACATCTCAAACATGATAATTTTGGCGAACTAAATATATTTCAACACATGACTATTTTATTTAGTTCCTATGCATGTTAAAAATAATATTTTTTTCACAAATATTTATTTCAATGCTCGCATATTTTTAGCAAATCACATATATGATAATATGGTATTTTTATTGTCTAAAATATTTATTCAACACATGAATGTTTTTAACACATCATATTTTCTATAAAAATGTAATTTTTATTGTTCGATCATTTTATTCAACACCTGAACCTTTCAAGCACACACACTTCTCAACACATGAGCATCTCCACACATGGATATAGTTTCATAGTTTGTTCATACAAGAAAGATGAAATTTTTATTGTTGAAACTATTTATATATAAGCCGAATATTTTACATACTTCATATATATTATAGAAATGTGATTTTTATTGATTAAACACTTTATTCATTCACATATGAATTTAATTTTCACACATCACTTCTCAACACATAAGCATTTCCACACATGGATATAGTTTCAACACATGACTTTAGTTTCAAAACATCAAAATAAATTTCAACATATGGAAATAATTCTAACACATGAATATTATTCAAAATTTCGGCAGCATAACGGCAGGGTAGTTAAAACCGGCACCGTCCCGAGTACGGCTCCTCGCTCTACCTTAAAACCTCGCGGTTTTTGACAATGGGGATTTCATGCATCTAATTCGCACGCAGGCAGCATGTTTTATTTTCATTTCCACAATTATTTCCAATTTGTTTCAATCACCAATGGGTATTTTTCAACCACAACCAATCAATATCAACCACAAACAATTATTCAACCATTCGCATTTTTCACCCAATTTTTCACACCAATAAATATCGTCCATGGTTTGTGGACGAGGGGAGTATATATATATTGTTTCTGTATTTCACTTGCATTTCAACACACATATTATTATACAATGCGTGTATAATTCATACTTCGCTCATATAGCTTACACAACACATGTACATGAGGTATACAACATGTGTATAATTTATATATTTGGCTTATATAATTTATACATGACATTTTCCATTCAATTTCATATTTTTAGAAATCTCACATTGGTTTTCGGAGTGCTAAAAATCGTAGATGGCTAAGAAAAATCCGCGGTTTCTTCTATGTGGTAAAGAGCCTCCTTGCGGTCACAATGTTTCCTGTTTCATCGAATTTCGTTAACACATCGTAAAGATATGATTTTTCAAAGTTCAAATATAATAAAGGTCTCGCCTTTCACGGTTGTTCACAACTAGGTTTTCAGTTTTCGCGAAAATCGAGGCACGATACGACGATCAGAGGGTACAGCGTGGAAGAGGGAAGAGAGGGGAGTCGGTCGGTTGTGGTCTTGGCCGAGCGAACGCCTGTAGCGGCGGAGGCGGCGCTGGGAAGGTCGGAACTTCCTGGGCCTCGTTCTCGTCGATGGGGAGGAGGGAGGAGACGAGGGTGAGTCGGATTTGAAGAGGGGAGGCGACGTCGTCGATTGCAGGTGGTGGCAGGGTTGGCAGAGGGCTGAGGCGGTCGGAAATCGCCTGGGAAGGGTGGAAGTCGCGTCGCCGTCGATAACGAGGGTTACGGGGGTTTTTGGGAGAATTTTTTTATTTTTAAATAATGAATGAAATTTCCTTATTGGCCCATGGTTTTATTATATTTTAAAATACTATTTCTCCACACGGACACCAATTCAAACCCAACGACTGTCGCCCCTAGCTAAACACCCCCATCCCGGACACAATGCAATATGTTTCGTAGGCCAATTCGACTGTTACAGTTAGTTATTTCTCAAATTAAAGTATAAAACATTTTATATTCAATTCGAACGTACATTTCAATTTGCCAGGGCCACAAACTAATTCGAAAAATTCCAGAGAAATAAATCTAGTTATGTTTTGATGCTACGGTCCCAACAAAACTAGTTTCGTCGAATTCTGAGATCATTTGAAATATGGCCCTTTTCTGGTCGATCCTATTTAAGAGAAATTGACCAAACACATTTTCTTTTTCCACGCTCACATACTAGCTTCAAAAATTATGAAATTTGAAACCTAGCAATAATTTGATATCCCGGACCCAAAAAAGTGGTTTCGTCGAATTCTGAGGTCGTTTGCAAAATGTATTTTTTCAAGGGCTATATATTCTATATAGCGACCTTTCTGAAAATTCATTTGGCCATAACTTTTGATTCCCGCCATGAAACTTCGATTTTTCAGATTCGTTAGAAAGATATCCACTAACAGATTTAAATATTTTTGGTTTCACCAAAATCCGTTATATTTTGCACTCGATGTAGTCAAGCAAAGTTTGAATTCAAATTTTCGAACTTCCCCACTATTTCTAATTCATTATTTTATTGAAATGTTCTATTTCAATTGCTCAAATTCCTTTGAAATAACCAATTTAAAAATTTTAAATTGGCTCGTATTTTCCGGGTTGTTACATCTAGTTTTTGCTAGGTTTCAGATTTCGTAATTTATCGAATCAGTATGTGAGAATGGCAAAGGGAAACACATTTGACCAGTTTTAGTTGATTTTAATCGACTGGAAAATTTCCATTTTTCAAACGGTCTTAGAATTCAATGAAACTAGTTTTTTTAGGACCGTATCGTCAATACAAAGCTAGAAAATATTTTTCGGGAATTTTTACAGTTAGTATGTGGCCCCGATAAATTGAACTGTGCGTTCAAAATCAATATATAGATTTATATTTTGATTTTAGCGGAAACTGATCGAAACGATCGAATCAGCCTTCGATACATATCCCGTTGTGTTCGGAATGGGGGTAATTAGCTATGAACGACAGTCGGTGGGTTTGATTTCGAGTTGAAAATGAAAAGTTACTTTTAGAAATTAAAATATAATTAAATTATATATATATATATAATTTTCAGTAACCCCCCTCCCCTTATCTCCGTTCACTCAGATAACCCCCCCTATTTTACCAAATCGACATCAGAAAGAAAAAGAAAACGAAGCTAACCTAATCGCCCCCCTCCCCCTAAGGCGGCGCCGCCGCTCATCACCGTGACCCCCCCTCATCACCGTGACCCCCCCTCTTTTTTTTCTGATTCGCCTCTCTCCCCTCCGACCTCAACTCGCGTTGAACCCCACCCCCTAAAACGAGCTCAGCAGCCACCGCACCCTAACCCTAAATCGCTCGCCACCAGTCATAGCCGCCGACATGGAGAGCCACCCCGCCACCACCGCTGACCTTCCAGCCTTCCGACGAACCCCAAACACCCCCTCCGATCGATAGCAGTAAGCGTTTATATTTCTCTTTTTATTTTATATTTCTTTTATGTTATTGTTTTAGGAAAAAATTCTGTTTTTATTTTAAATATCATTGTTTAGATAAAGAATTGATTTTTAACTGTTTATGTAAATAAAGAGGTGAATTTTATATGATAACATTAGCATAAAAATGTGATTTTTTTATAGAAGATATAAAGATATGATTTTTATATAATTTAGATAATAAAAGTATGATTTTTATATTATAGAAAGGTTAAAATATAATTTTTATATCATAGAAAGAATAAAAATATGATTTTTATATTATAGAAAGGTTAAAAATATAAATTTTATATCATAGAAAGAATAAAAATATGATTTTTATTCATGTAGGGTAATAAAAATATAATTCTTATTACATTGGTGGCAAGATAAAAATAGAATTTTTATCTGTATAGTAGCGGAATAAAAATATAATTTTTATTATTAAGGCGAAGTAAAAATATGTGATTTTTATATATGTAGTGAATACGGGCAACGAAAGTGACAAGAGGCGAGCATGGCGAAGTTTCCTACATATAAAGAGTCGTGGCGTTGGTTTAGCTAGTCGGTGAGAACTTCTCAGTTTTAATTTAATTTTCTAGTTAAAATATATACTAGGATGCAGACGGTGTTTAGTAGCACCAGACACCCATCGTCCACAGACCATGGATGGCTTGTATGCTTGTTTGTTTGATTTTGATGTGTAGTTGATTGTGTAATGTGATGTGAAATGAAATAAAATATTTATATAGTTAAAAATATTTTAAAGTTAAAAATAGAATTTTAACGTGTATTTAAAATGAAATAAATATAAACAAATCGAAAAATTTGTTTATATACACACACTTGACTGGTATTGATTGGGACGATAAATTTTACACATCGCCGAACTGCACAAATAAAATCTGTGTTTGATTGTTTGAAAACCCCACACGGGTATTGGGATGATATTTGACATACACTAATCCCGATTGTTTAGTTGTATGTCGATCGATTGGTCGACAGACTGTGTAAGCATTAATTATTTATATTTAATGCTTATGCAGTTGTGTGGTGCACTCTGGATGATGGTTGATTATTTATCGTTGTTATTTTATACATGTGTTGTAGAAAATCCGTATAATTAACATTATATGGTAATTGATTGGGCCTCATTCCAGTTTTGGAAAGAAATATTTGAAATAGAAATATTTGACAAATAAATATTTGAAATAGAAATATTTGAAATAGAATATTTGAAAATAGAAATATATGAAACCGAGTTGATTAGATTGACGCCATTTTGACGCGGACGATATTTATATCGGTTTTATTCATTTTTCAATGAATATTGAAAGTGATTTCGAAATTCAAATTATATTGAAAAGAATTGAAATTCGAATTATATCGAAAAGAATTGAAATTCGAATTATATTGAAATAATAGAATTTCGAATTATATTGAAAACAATTGAAATTCGAATTAAATTAAAAAGAATAGAAATTCGAATTAAATTGAAAAGAATTGAAATTCGAATTAAACTGAATAGAATTGAAATTCGAATTAGATTGAAATAGAATTGAAATCGTTTTGAATTGAGTTTAATACTTATTGAAATTGAACTGAAAATCGATTTGAATTGAAATCAATTTGAAATTAATTTAAAACGAGTTTGTAAGGGAAAATTCAATTTTGTTTTGAATTCGAAAAAGAAGTTGAAAACGTTATGAAAACGAATTTAAAACGATTTATAAAATACGTTTTAAAAGGAAATCGACGAAGTATATATTATATGTATATATATATATATATATATATAATATAATGGCCTGAATAGAACGCGCCGCGCCGCGGTAGTTCGCAAATTTCGACCATTGACTTCGAATGGATATTACGGGAGATCCGACCGTCGGATTCTCCTAAAACCAGAACCATTTGGTTCGTATCGAGAAGAGCTTTCTAACAATATTAGAAATTTGAAATCTAACGGTTGGATTTGGAATTGTGTCCAAATCAATTTCGGAAAAGGTCGCTGTAAGTGCAGTTCGATGGCCGTTGGTGGAAATCGACTGTACGGGCCTTAATAAAATTATTAAAAATATCAATAATTTGTGTAAAATCATAAGAAATGATTTGGGAAGAATCGGGATGAAAAACTCCATATTTGAAAAGATAAAAATAGATTTTTATCGAAATGAACTAGTTTTGAACTAGAATTATAATTCTATTTTTTTTAATAAATAAATTGGATTTGAAAAGGGTTTTAAAAATAACCAGAATTTCCAATAATTGAATTGGAATGGATTTGAATCGAAATTGTCTTTGGAATATTTCAATGTTTGATTTCGTGTTGATACAGATATTGTTATGGGAATTTGAAAGATATATTAATATCGTTATTTCCAATACAATATTTTTTGGTCGTAGAATTTGATATTGAATATAAGCCGATATACTTTCTATTCAGAGCCTTGTATTTAAGGTCGAATGTGATTTGGGTTTGTCATGAATGGTGTCTTCATTAACACTGTTCTTAAGCCCAGTTGAGAAAAAGATTAAATCTTTTATTTATATTTAATGAAGTGTACCAATTAAATAATATTTAGTTGGAATTGAATTGGTATTGATTTTTGGGTTTATCGTGAACTGTGTTTTTGTAACAACCCGAAAATCTGGGCCAGTTTAAAATTTTTATTTTGGCAATTTTAGCGAATTATGAATATTTAAAATAGATATTTTAAATAAATATCGACGAGAAATTTATTTTGAATATAATTCGAACGTCTATAATATACACGTCGTCGTTAGAATATAAATATTTTTATATAATTATAAATAGAATTGAAAATGGCGCGGTAGTTCGATAATTCGATTTCAAACTTCAATTGAATGTACCGGGTGCAAAACAATCCGGATTTTAGTGAAACCAAAAACATTAGGATCTAATTGATAATACCTTTCCAACGAATCCGAAAAATCGAAATTTCATAGCGGGAATCAAAAGGTATGTCCAGTTGAAATTTCTGAATAGTCGCTATGGAATTCAGGCCCTTAAAAATGGAAATTTTGCAAACGACCTCGAAATTCGACGAAACCACTTTTGTTGGATCCGTGATGTAAGGTTATTGCTAGGTTTCAAATTTCATAATTTTTCGAATCAATACGTGAGCGTGGCAAAGGAAAACTCATTTGACCAATTTCAGTCAATTTTAATCTATTGGAAAATGGCCATTTTTCCAATGGTCTCAGAATTTGACGAAACTAGTTTCGTTGGGACCGTATCGTCAATACGAAGCTAGAAATAATTTTTCTAGAATTTTTAGAGTCGGTATGTTGCCCCGGTAAATTGAAATGAACGTTCAAATTCAATATATATTGATTTATGATTTAATTTAAAAGAAAAACTGACTGAAACAGTCGAATTGGCTTACGAAGCATATCCCATTGTGTTCTGAATGGGCGTATTTAGCTAGAAGCGACAATCATTGGGTTTGATTTGAAGTTCAGAGCGATTAACAACTAAAGAGGGAATTAAATATTAATATAAATATATATAAATGAAAAAAAAAGAGTCAAACCCTCACAATTCTCAACCCGTGGTCAACCGACCATTTCAGCGCCCCCACTTGAAAATAACAGCCGATGCCATCAGGAAATCGCACCCAATTTTCTCCTAATTCGATAAATGAAATTCAAAACTTTTAATGGAAAAATGGAAGAGCAACGTTTGATCTCTAAATTCATATGAAGTAGATTGGATTTGGTGGAGGGTGGCGCTCGAAATTCTGCCTCAAACAGGCCTGCGTCGAAGTCGATTTAGGAGGGGAATCAGCCACCGAGTTGGCCAAGAATTAGGGCGCTGGCGGAGCTTGTGATGGCCGATGATGTGGCACCCGCAGATCCGCCTACAGTCGAGTGTGTCGATGACGGTTTGAAACCCTAGATGTTGGTGAATGGTTCGATGTGTTACAGGCAACTCCCGATGGAAGAAGATGAAGTGTGGCCTTCAGATCAGAAAATGGACGATGGTGATAAATAGAGGGTAAATAATATTTATTTAAATTCTGAAATTATTTATAAATAACATAGTATAAATATTAAAAATGATTTTGCTTCTATATATAAATATGAATATACCTTGCTTTAGAAGTATGAATATACTTTGTTTAATATATATATATATATATATATATATATATATATATATATATATATACACAACATCGGTTTTCAAAAATAGAAAATAGCATTATTTTGAAAGTAGAAAATAACTACAGAATAGATCTTTATTTATGAAAAATGTTAGATTTTTATTTATGAAAAGGTTGGATTTTTATATGTATAATAACGTGATAAAAAAATATGATTTTTATTATATGGAAAGCGTTATAAAAAATGAGATTTTTAATATAATTTTTGTGAAACAGATTACATTGAAATCAGAGCAGCGAATCTGAGCGACAATAAAGAATGGCGGAGTGGATCCCCAAGGAGAGAATTTCTCACCTTTCAATTTCTTTTTCTAGTTATATATATATACTAGGATGCAGACGGTGTTTAGTAGCACCCGACACAATCGTCCACAGACCATGGACTTGTTTGTTTGGTTGCATAAATTAGTTAGATGATTTGGTCTGAATTGAATTGTTTGGTGAAATGAATTGATTTGATTGATGTGTGAATGGCGTGGGCCTTCACTAGACCGGGGATAAGGCTAGGCCTTGTCCCGTTTCTAGTATCGTGCCGTTATGCCGTCGAAATTTTCCAAAATAAGTTAGAAAAATAAAGATAACATTTTATTTAATAAATGAACTGAATAAAATAGTTTGATTGTCAAAAATATGATTTTTAACGTGAATGTGAATAAATAACTATTCATTTACAAACCGGACGGTTTGTTTATGTACACCTATTTGAAGGACAATTGATTGGGGCGATAAATTTTACACATCGCCCAACTGCACAAATAAAATCTGTGTTTGATTGTTTGAAACCCCACACGGGTATTGGGATGATATTTGACGTACACTAATCCCAATATTTAGTTGTATGTCGATCGATCGATGGACAGGCTGCTATAAGCGTTGAATATTTATATTCGATGCTTATACAGTGTAGAATGCACTTTGGATGATGGTTGATTATTCATCGTTGTTATTGTATACATGTGTTGTAGAAAATCCATATAATTAATTTTATATGGTAATTGATTGGGCCTCATTCCAGTTTCGAAATAGAAATATTTGAAATAGAAATATTTGAAAAAGAATATTTGAAAAAGAATATTTGAAAATAGGAATATATGAAGCCGTATTGATTAGATTGACGCCATTTTGACGTGAACGATATTTATATCGATTTTATTCATTTTATAATGAATATCGAAAGTGATTTCAAAATCTAATATTTTGAAAAGAATAGAAATTCGAATTGAAACTGAATAGAATTGAATTCGAATTGAAATTGAATAGATTTGAAATTCGAACTATATAGAAATGAATTCGAATTGAAAATAAATAGAAAGGAAATCGAATTGAATTTGAATGTAAATGAATTCGAATAGAAATCGATTTGAAATGAATTTAAAACGAATTTATATTGTAATATTCGATTTTGATTTGAAATTGAATATGAAGTTAAAACCGTTTTGAAAACGGATTTAAAACGATTTATAAAGCACGTTTTTAATTGAAATCGACGAAGTATATATTATATATACTATATATATAATATAATGGCCTGAATAGAACGCGCCACGCCGCGGCAGTTCGCGAATTTCGACCATTGATTTCAAACGGACATTACGGGAGATCCGACCGTCGGATTCTCCTAAAACCGGAACCGTTGGGTTCGTATCGAAAAGAGCTTTCTAACGAATATTAGAAATTAGAAATCTAATGGTTGGATTTGGAATTATGTCCAAATCAAATTTGAAAAAGGTCGCTGTAAGTGAAGTTCGATGGCCGTTGATGGAAATTGACTGTACAGGCCGTGATAAAATTATTAAAAATAGTAATAATTTGTGTAAAATCATAAGAAATGATTTGGGAAGAATTGGGATGAAAAACTCCATATTTGAAAAGATAAAAATAGATTTTTATCGAAATGAACTAGTTTTGAACTAGAATTATAACTCTATTTATTTTTAAATAAACAAATTGAATTTGAAATGGTTTTGAAAATAACCAGAATTTCCAATGATTGCATTGGAGTGGATTTGAATCGAAATTGTCTTCGGAATATTTCGATGTTGGAATTCGTGATTATACGGATGTTGTTATGGAAATTTGAAAGATATATATTTATATCGTTATTTCCAATACGACATTTGTTAATCGTAGAATTTGATATTGAATATAAGCCGATATATTTTCTATTCAGAGCCTTGTGTTGAATATCAAATGTGATTTGGGTTTGTTGTGAATGGTGTCTTCATTAACACTGTTCTTGAACCCAGTTGAGAAAAGATTAAATCTTTTTATTTAGATTTAATGAAGTGTACCAATTAAATAATATTTAATTGGAATTGAATTGATATTGATTTTTGGGTTTATCATGAACATTGTTTTAAATAACACTCGTTCTTTAACCCGATAATTAATGGAATGTGACTTTGGGTTTGTCTTGAACCGTGTTTTAAATGACACGGATTCTTTAACCCAGTTAATGATTAAAACTAAGTGGAGTTTTAATGAATCTTTAATTAGATTGAAATGATCGAGAATGGAGTATCACCAGTTTTGCTCCAGGCGATAGTTAAATATTTAATTAGATTTGAACGTGAAATGGTAATTGAATTTACCGATAACACCGTGGTGTTAGATATGAAGTACTACCAGTTTTACTTCATGGGATGAATAGGTTGGGATTGGGAAATTAAAACAAATGATTACTTCGGTAAGGTTCGTTAATCCCGACTAGTTGAATCAAAATTCAAAAGAAGATTAAAGAATAAATTCAAGGAATTTATCGTGGATAATATTAATGAGAACCTTTCCCTATGAATGTGAAATTTAGAAACTAACTGTCGGTTAGCCGAGCAGGATGGTTTTCTGGGTATTGATCTGATGTTGGTTTCGGCCTTCGGGGTTAATATATGGGGAATTATTCTCTTAATTAATTTACGGTTAGTGACTGATGACTTGGAATGAGGCGTATGTTGTGTTTGTGTAACACTTATTTAAAATATACGTGAGTTATTCGGGAAGACCGGGTTTATCCCATTTTGAATAACTGATACGACGATAAGTCGAAGATAAAGATGGTGGTCGAAGACCAGAAGTCTTCACGTCGCTTGGGTGACTACTGATGATCTTGATTGGGCTGTACACCCAAGAAGATGGAAACAGTTGGTGATCGTCCAGACGTACTTGGAGATCGATGGATATGCGGGGTACTAGGTGCCTCCGGTTTCGTTCAGACCCCAGAACGGACTTGTAAATGGGCTTTGTGTCTGACATTGGATTTTAGTCCGTGTGATTGATCTCTATTAAATATATATCTGTTTGGCGGCGGAGAATTTATTCTTTTGCTTAACGCCCTTCTCTGAGACGTACGAGCTCAGGGGTTATATATCGATGGATATCAAACGCATGGAGTGAATTGCCTGTGTGGCATGCCTAAGTGGCAATTAATCGAGGCTACTGTTGAAAAGCAAAGTCTTGTGGTGATGATCAAAGCACAGCCTGTGTGGCACAGCTTTGTGTAACGTGAATTCGCGAGTCTCACACCCCGGTTGTGAACCAAAAATGGGAGAGGACATTAGGGAGGGCATGCGTTTCTTTCTAGCTAGGGTGGTGTCAGTGACCTACCAGCCCTGACATTTATATACTTTTCACCTGTGTGGTTGTTTCTGTTGCGAGGCGCCTCGGTTAGATCGGACGATCCGGGTCCGATGGAGCCATTCGTTGGCTCATTTACGCCCCAAAGGGCGGAGAGACGTATTGTTCAGGCATAATAATCCACATCGGTGGACCGGCCCTGACGATCCAAGGCCCACCTGAGTCTGGGTCCTGAGACATAGGCTAGAATGTCTCGAATCGGTTGAGGACGATCCCTGGCCTCGGTTCATAGATGGAAACCCAATTTCCAAATGCGTGACTTTGCGATTTTGATTGTATAACCTATATATGGCGACATAGTGGTATGGGGCATTCATGCCGCCTATGATTGATATTTATGATTTGAAGTTGTTTTATACACTATGCACTTATTATAGTATCAAATGATTTGTTTTAAACGTATCAAGCATTCTTGGCTATTATAAGGTAAAAACCCTATCCCCCAGCTTGCGTTGCATTGTGTGATAGGACCTGGGTCTTATAATAGCTTCATTTTTCTTTATTTAGCATTGCGCTGTTGTTTTATGCACTGGTGTTCTTGGGAGGAAACCCATTCCGTGTTATACGGCGTGGTCCCTTGATTTGCCTAACTTTAAAAATAAAGATAAACTGTTTTAGTTCTCACACCAGTCACATGACTGACCTGGGGTTTATTGTTTTAACCTAAACTCTGGGTGCCCTTATTTTGGCATGGGCAGCTAGTAGTTTTGGTTTTGCAGATTCATATTCACAGGATCCTGGTTTACAGCTGGAACGATATCTGGAAAGCTTTGTATCCGTATATCTCTTCTAGTTGTGTATTGTATTATTTTCCGCTGCTGTGTAATTTATTGTAATCTCTGATATTTCTGTGTTATATTTATTCATTTAAACTCTGTATATTCTTGTAATCTGATGCATTGTTGTGATATACAGTGAAATGTTCTTCTATATGCGTTCTGTTTTGTCTTGTTCTCAAACGATAGGGCGTTTCGAACGGCCTGGATCGGTTTAGCGACTGGTTCAGACCGAGCGAAAATCTCTTTTCGTCACAGTTGGTATCAGAGCTTTGGTTTACAAAGCTCGAGGAACGAGACACATTAGAACCATACGAAAGAATTCATCAGATATTGGATTAGTAACATCCAATGGGAATGACTCGTTAGAGATGGGATCAGTAGTATCCTAGAACGAGTGTGAAGAGTATATTTTTAAAAATGAAAACAAATTTTGTTTTTAAATTCTAAATCAATTATTCGTATTTGATTATTTATTTGTATTGATTTGGACAGTCCAGTATATAAAGATTTTGCATATACGCCTTGCAAACGTGTATTTAAAGTTTTAATATACTGGGTAGATATAGAATCATACTCTAGTGGCCCGAAGATGATTCTGATGATTGGCTAGTCGTCATTAGTATTCATATTCGAGTAACGAAGGTGTGATATCTATATATTTCCATTAGACTGGTGTGAGAACCAAAAATAATATAGTTGGAACACATTGTTGTGAATTGGCATCAAAAACATGATTTTCTTTATATGTATCAAAGTTATGAATTTGAAACTCTAATTCACTAATTGATTGATGTTTGTGTTGTTTGTTTATTCGTTTGATAATTTTTGAACCATTATGTCTAATTGAACCAAATATTGAACTGTATTGAAATTTGGTCGCATTTGCTTGCATATACATATACTTACATTGAACAGGTCATAGCAAGGAGGCCAGAGCAGAGAATAAAATTTGTTTGCCCGAAAAATAGGTACATGTTTACTACATAATTTACTGTTTTGTTTGGGTGATGATGATTTTCTGAGCCTATTGGCTAGCCGCTTGGCTTTTTCTTTTTCTTTTTGAGATTAGAAGGACCGGGGAAGCTATTTGAAATTCCTCGATGCTCCCATTGCAGGGGAGGTTATGGCGAAATTTTTCGAAAATTTAGGGTGTTAGCCAAATTTTTGAAAATTTGAAAATTCTCAGAAACTGTAAAGTTAGAGAATGGAAGCCAGATCGAACGTAGAGTAGATTAATCAAACCACTTTCGACTTTGTTCCTTTTCGGGGACGAAAAGTTTTAAGTGGGGGAGATTGTAACAACCCGAAAATCTGGGCCAGTTTAAAATTTTTATTTTGGCAATTTTAGCGAATTATGAATATTTAAAATAGATATTATAAATAAATATCGACGAGAAATTTATTTTGAATATAATTCGAACGTCTATAATATACACGTCGTCGTTAGAATATAAATATTTTTATATAATTATAAATAGAATTGAAAATGGCGCGGTAGTTCGATAATTCGATTTCAAACTTCAATTGAATGTACTGGGTGCAAAACAATCCGGATTTTAGTGAAACCAAAAACATTAGGAAATAATTGATAATACCTTTCCAACGAATCCCAAAAATCGAAATTTCATAGCGGGAATCAAAAGATATGTCTAGTTGAAATTTCTGAATAGTCGCTATGGAATTCAGGCCCTTAAAAATGGAAATTTTGCAAACGACCTCGGAATTCGACGAAACCACTTTTGTTGGATCCATGATGTAAGGTTATTGCTAGGTTTCAAATTTCATAATTTTTCGAATCAATATGCCAGCGTGGAAAAGGAAAACGCATTTGACCAGTTTCAGTCAATTTTAATCGACTGGAAAATGGCCATTTTTCCAACGGTCTCAGAATTCGACGAAACTAGTTTCGTTGGGACCGTATCGTCAATACGAAGCTAGAAATAATTTTTCTAGAATTTTTAGAGTCGGTATGTGGCCCTGGTAAATTGAAATGAACGTTCAAATTCAATATATATTGATTTATGATTTAATTTAAAAGAAAAACTGACTGAAACAGTCGAATTGGCTTACGAAGCATATCCCATTGTGTTCTGAATGGGGGTATTTAGCTAGAAGCGACAATCATTGGGTTTGATTTGAAGTTCAGAGCGATTAACAATTAAAGAGGGAATTAAATATTAATATAAATATATATAAATGAAAAAAAAAGAGTCAAACCCTCACAATTCTCAACCCGTGGTCAACCGACCATTTCAGCGCACCCACTTGAAAATAACAGCCGATGCCATCAGGAAATCGCACCCAATTTTCTCCTAATCCGATAAATGAAATTCAAAACTTTTAATGGAAAAATTGAAGAGCAACGTTTGATCTCTAAATTCATATGAAGTAGATTGGATTTGGTGGAGGGTGGCGCTCGAAATTCTGCCTCAAACAGGCCTGCGTCGAAGTCGATTTGGGAGGGGAATCAGCCACCGAGTTGGCCAAGAATTAGGGCGCTGGCGGAGCTTGTGATGGCCGATGATGTGGCACCCGCAGATCCGCCTTCAGTCGAGTGTGTCGATGACGGTTTGAAACCCTAGATGTTGGTGAATGGTTCGACGTGTTACAGGCAACTCCCGATGGAAGAAGATGAAGTGTGGCCTTCAGATCAGAAAATGGACGATGGTGATAAATAGAGGGTAAATAATATTTATTTAAATTCTGAAATTATTTATAAATAACATAGTATAAATATTAAAAATGATTTTGCTTCTTTATATAAATATGAATTTACATTGCTTTAGAAGTATGAATATACTTTGTTTAATATATATATATATATATATATATATATATATATATAACATCGGTTTTCAAAAATAGAAAATAGCATTATTTTGAAAGTAGAAAATAACTACAGAATAGATCTTTATTTATGAAAAATGTTAGATTTTTATTTATGAAAAGGTTGGATTTTTATATGTATAATAACATGATAAAAAAATATGATTTTTATTATATGGAAAGCGTTATAAAAAATGAGATTTTTAATATAATTTTCGTGAAACAGATTACATTGAAATCAGAGCAGCGAATCTGAGCGACAATAAAGAATGGCGGAGTGGATCCCCAAGGAGAGAATTTCTCACCTTTCAATTTCTTTTTCTAGTTATATATATATACTAGGATGCAGACGGTGTTTAGTAGCACCCGACACAATCGTCCATAGACCATGGACTTGTTTGTTTGGTTGCATAAATTAGTTAGATGATTTGGTTTGAATTGAATTGTTTGGTGAAATGAATTGATTTGATTGATGTGTGAATGGCGTGGGCCTTCACTAGACCGGGGATAAGGCTAGGCCTTGTCCCGTTTCTAGTATCGTGCCGTTATGCCGCCGAAATTTTCTAAAATAAGTTAGAAAAATAAAGATAAAATTTTATTTAATAAATGAACTGAATAAAATAGTTTGATCGTCAAAAATATGATTTTTAACGTGAATGTGAATAAATAACTATTCATTTACAAACCGGACGGTTTGTTTATGTACACCTATTTGAAGGACAATTGATTGGGACGATAAATTTTACACATCGCCCAACTGCACAAATAAAATCTGTGTTTGATTGTTTGAAACCCCACACGGGTATTGGGATGATATTTGACGTACACTAATCCCAATATTTAGTTGTATGTCGATCGATCGATGGACAGGCTGCTATAAGCGTTGAATATTTATATTCGATGCTTATACAGTGTAGAATGCACTTTGGATGATGGTTGATTATTCATCGTTGTTATTGTATACATGTGTTGTAGAAAATCCATATAATTAATTTTATATGGTAATTGATTGGGCCTCATTCCAGTTTCGAAATAGAAATATTTGAAAAAGAATATTTGAAAAAGAATATTTGAAAATAGGAATATATGAAGCCGTGTTGATTAGATTGACGCCATTTTGACGTGAACGATATTTATATCGATTTTATTCATTTTATAATTTATATCGAAAGTGATTTCAAAATCTAATATTTTGAAAAGAATAGAAATTCGAATTGAAACCGAATAGAATTGAATTCGAATTGAAATTGAATAGATTTGAAATTCGAACTATATAGAAATGAATTCGAATTGAAAATAAATAGAAAGGAATTCGAATTGAATTTGAATGTAAATGAATTCGAATAGAAATCGATTTGAAATGAATTTAAAACGAATTTATATTGTAATATTCGATTTTGATTTGAAATTGAATATGAAGTTAAAACCGTTTTGAAAACTGATTTAAAACGATTTATAAAGCACGTTTTGAATTGAAATCGATGAAGTATATATTATATATATTATATATATAATATAATGGCCTGAATAGAACGTGCCGCGCCGCGGTAGTTCGCGAATTTCGACCATTGATTTCAAACGGACATTACGGGAGATCCGCCGTCGGATTCTCCTAAAACCGGAACCGTTGGGTTCGTATCGAAAAGAGCTTTCTAACGAATGTTAGAAATTAGAAATCTAATGGTTGGATTTGGAATTATGTCCAAATCAAATTTGAAAAAGGTCGCTGTAAATGCAGTTCGATGGCCGTTGGTGGAAATCGACTGTAAAGGCATTGATAAAATTATTAAAAATAGTAATAATTTGTGTAAAATCATAAGAAATGATTTGGGAAGAATTGGGATGAAAAACTCCATATTTGAAAAGATAAAAATAGATTTTTATCGAAATGAACTAGTTTTGAACTAGAATTATAACTCTATTTATTTTTAAATAAATAAATTGAATTTGAAATGGTTTTGAAAATAACCAGAATTTCCAATGATTGCATTGGAGTGGATTTGAATCGAAATTGTCTTCGGAATATTTCGATGTTGGAATTCGTGATTATACGGATGTTGTTATGGAAATTTGAAAGATATATATTTATATCGTTATTTCCAATACGACATTTGTTAATCGTAGAATTTGATATTGAATATAAGCCGATATATTTTCTATTCAGAGCCTTGTATTGAATATCAAATGTGATTTGGGTTTGTCGTGAATGGTGTCTTCATTAACACTGTTCTTGAACCCAGTTGAGAAAAGATTAAATCTTTTTATTTAGATTTAATGAAGTGTACCAATTAAATAATATTTAATTGGAATTGAATTGATATTGATTTTTGGGTTTATCGTGAACAGTGTTTTAAATAACACTCGTTCTTTAACCCGATAATTAATGGAATGTGACTTTGGGTTTATCGTGAACCGTATTTTAAATGACACGGATTCTTTAACCCAGTTAACGATTAAAACTAAGTGGAGTTTTAATGAATCTTTAATTAGATTGAAATGATCGAGAATGGAGTATCACCAGTTTTGCTCCAGGCGATAGTTAAATCTTTAATTAGATTTGAACGTGAAATGGTAATTGAATTTACCGATAACACCGTGGTGTTAGATATGAAGTACTACCAGTTTTACTTCATGGGATGAATAGGTTGGGATTGGGAAATTAAAACAAATGATTACTTTGGTAAGGTTCGTTAATCCCGACTAGTTGAATCAAGATTCAAAAGAAGATTAAAGAATAAATTCAAGGAATTTTTCTTGGATAAAATTAATGAGAACCTTTCCCTATGAATGTGAAATTTAGAAACTAACTGTCGGTTAGCCGAGCAGAATGGTTTTCTGGATATTGATCTGATGTTGGTTTCGGCCTTCGGGGTTAATATATGGGGAATTATTCTCTTAATTAATTTACGGTTAGTGACTGATGACTTGGAATGAGGCGTATGTTGTGTTTGTGTAACACTTATTTAAAATATACGTGAGTTATTCGGGAAGACCGGGTTTATCCCATTTTGAATAACTGATACTACGATAAGTCGAAGATGAAGATGGTGGTCGAAGACCAGAAGTCTTCACGTCGCTTCGGTGACTACTGATGATCTTGATTGGGCTGTACACCCAAGAAGATGGAAACAGTTGGTGATCGTCCAGACGTACTTGGAGATCGATGGATATGCGGGGTACTAGGTGCCTCCGGTTTCGTTCAGACCCAGAACGGACTTGTAAATGGACTGTGTGTCTGACATTGGATTTTAGTCCGTGTGATTGATCTCTATTAAATATATATCTGTTTGGCGGCGGAGAATTTATTCTTTTGCTTAATGCCCTTCTCTGAGACGTACGAGCTCAGGGGTTATATATCGATGGATATCAAACGCATGGAGTGAATTGCCTGTGTGGCATGCCTAAGTGGCAATTAATCGAGGCTTCTGTTGAAAAGCAAAGTCTTGTGGTGATGATCAAAGCACAGCCTGTGTGGCACAGCTTTGTGTAACGTGAATTCGCGAGTCTCACACCCCGGTTGTGAACCAAAAACGGGAGAGGACATCAG
Source organism: Allium sativum (assembly GCA_030737875.1). Taxonomy (NCBI): domain Eukaryota; kingdom Viridiplantae; phylum Streptophyta; class Magnoliopsida; order Asparagales; family Amaryllidaceae; genus Allium; species Allium sativum. The sequence goes on from CM060926.1 coordinate 333,779,706, forward strand.
GGAGGGCATGCGTTTCTTTCTAGCTAGGGTGGTGTCAGTGACCTACCAGCCCTGACATTTATATACTTTTCACCTGTGTGGTTGTTGCTGTTGCGAGGCACCTCGGTTAGATCGGACGATCCAGGTCCGATGGAGCCATTCGTTGGCTCATTTACGCCCCAAAGGGCGGAGAGACGTATTGTTTAGGCATAATAATCCACATCGGTGGACCGGCCCTAACGATCCAAGGCCCACCTGAGTCTGGGTCCTGAGACATGGGCTAGATTGTCTCGAATCGGTTGAGGACGATCCCTGGCCTCGGTTCATAGATGGAAACCCAATTTCCAAATACGTGACTTTGCGATTTTGATTGTATAACCTATATATGGCGACATAGTGGTATGGGGCATTCATGCCGCCTATGATTGATATTTATGATTTGAAGTTGTTTTATACACTATTCACTTATAATAGTATCAAATGATTTGTTTTAAACGTATCAAGCATTCTTGGCTATTATAAGGTAAAAACCCTATCCCTCGGCTTGCGTTGCATTGTGTGATAGGACCTGGGTCTTATAATAGCTTAATTTTTCTTTATTTAGCATTGCGCTGTTGTTTTATGCACTGGTGTTCTTGGGAGGAAACCCGTTCCGTGTTATACGGCGTAGTCCCTTGATTTGCCTAACTTTAAAAATAAAGATTAACTGTTTTAGTTCTCACACCAGTCACATGACTGACCTGGGGTTTATTGTTTTAACCTAAACTCTGGGTGCCCTTATTTCGGCACGGGCAGCTAGTAGTTTTGGTTTTGCAGATTCATATTCACAGGATCCTGGTTTACAGCTGGAACGATATCCGGAAAGCTTTGTATCCGTATATCTCTTCTAGTTGTGTATTGTATTATTTTCCGCTGCTATGTAATTTATTGTAATCTATGATATTTCTGTGTAATATTTATTCATTTATACTCTGTATATTCTTGTAATCTGATGCATTATTGTGATATACAGTGAAATGTTCTTATATATGCGTTCTGTTTTGTCTTGTTCTCAAACGATAGGGCGTTTCGAACGGCCTGGATCGGTTTAGCGACTGGTTCGGACCGAGCGAAAATCTCTTTTCGTCACAGTTTTAAATAACACTTGTTCTTTAACCTGATAATTAATGAAATGTGATTTTGGGTTGTCGTGAACGGTATCTTCAATAATACTGTTCTTAGCCCCGAAGGAGTTAAGAAAATCAGAAACTAACTGGAGATTAGTTAAGTTGAATGGTTTCTGGGGTATTGATCTGATGTTGGTTTCAGCCTTCGGGGTTAATACTTAGGGAATTGCTCACTTGTTAATTTACGGTTAGGGACTGATTGAAATGTGATGTGATTTTGGGGTTTATTGTGAACCATGTTTTAAATGACACTGATTCTTTAACCCAGTCAAAGATTAAAACTAAGTGGAGTTTTAATGAATCTTTAATTATATTGAAAGGATCGAGAATGGAGTATCACCAGTTTTACTCCAGGCGGTAGTTAAATCTTTAATTAGATTTGAATGTGAAATGGTAATTGAATTTTCTGATAACACCGTGGTGTTAGATATGAAGTATAAACAGTTTTACTTCATAGGATGAATAGGTTGGGATTGAGAAATTAAAACAAATGATTACTTCGATAAGGTTCGTTAATCCCGACTAGTTTGAAGTGATATTCAAAGGAAGATTAAAGAATAAATTTAAAAGAATTTATCTTTGATAAAATTGATGGGAACCTTTCCCTAAGAATGTGGAATTTAGAAACTAACTGTAGGTTGGCTAAGATGGGAGGTTTCCTGGGTATTGATCTGGTGTTGGTTTCGGCCTTCGGTGTTAATATTTGTGGAATTATTCTCTTACTGATTTACGGTTAGTGACTTATGAATTGGAATAAGGCGTATGTTGTGTTTGTGTAACACTGGTTTATTATATACGCGAGTTATTTAGAAATACCGGGTTTATCCCATTCTGAATAACTGATTCGACGTGATTTCGAAGAGGAAGACGGTGGTTGAAGAACGGAGGTCTTCACGTCGTTTGGGTGATTACTGATGATCTTGATTGGGTCGTACACCCAAGAGGAGGGAATCAATTAGTGATCGTCCAGACGTACTTGGAGATCGATGGATATGCGGGGTACTAGGTGCCTCCGGTTTCGTTCAGACCCAGAACAAACTTGTAAATGGACTGTGTATCTGACATTGGATTTTATTCTGTGTGATTGATTTCTATTAAATATATATCTGTTTGGGTGCGGAGAATTTATTCTCTTGCTTAACGCCCTTCTCTGAGACGTACGAGCTCGGGGGTTATATACTAATGGATATCAAACGCATATAGTGAATTGCCTGTGTGGCATGCCTAAGATGCAAATGATCAAGGCTTGTGTTGAAAAGCAAAGTCTTGTGGTTGATGATCAAAGCACGGCCTGTGTGGCGTTGTTTTGTGTAACGTTGATTCGCGAGCCACACATCCCGGTTGTGAATCAGAAACGGGAGAGGACATCAGGGAGGGCATGCGTTTCTTTCTAGCCAGAAGTGGCGTCAGTGGTTTTACACGACCTAACGAGTTTGATTTATGTGGTTGTTGCTATTGCGAGGCGCCTCGGATATATCGGTGGCTATGTGAAGCCGATGGAGTCATTTGTTGGCTCATTTACGCCCCCAAAGGGTGGGGAAACGCATTGTTCAGGAATTTTAATACACATCGGTGGACCGGCCCTAACGATCCAAGGGACGATGCATTCTGTTCCTGAGACTCGGGCTAGATAGTCTCGAATCGGAAGAGGACTATCTTTTGCCTCGGTTCACAGTTGGAAATCCAACTTCCAATACGTGACGTTCCGATTTTAGTTGTAATCCTATATATGGCGACATAGTGGGATGGGGCGCTTATGTCGTCTATGATTGATACTTATGATTTGAATTTGTTTTATACACTATACACTTATTATAGTATCAAAAGATTTGTTTTACACGTATCAAGCATTCTTGGCTATTATAAGGTGAAAACCCTATCCCCCAGCTTGTGTTGCATTGTATGATAGGACCTGAGTCTTATAATAGCTTCATTTTCCTTTATTTAGCATTGCGCTGTTGTTTTATGCAATGGTGTTCTTGGGAGGAAACCCGTTCCGTGTTATACGGTGTGGTCCCTTGATTTACCTAACTTTAAAATAAAGATTAATAATTGTTTTAGTTTTCACACCAGTCACATGACTGACCCGGAGTTTATTGTTTTAACCTAAACTCTAGGTGCCCTTATTTTGACACGGGCAGCTGTAGTTTTGGTTTTGTAGATTTATATTCACAGGATCCTGATATACAGCTAGAACGATACTTGGAAAGCTTTGTATCCGTGTATTACTTCTAATTGTGTATTGTATTATTTTACGCCGCTATGTAATTTATTGTAATCTCTGATATTTTATAATGTGTAATAGTGATTTATACTCTGTATATTCTTGTAATCTGATGGAATTGTTGTAATAAGCAATGAAATGTTCTTTTGTCTGCGTTCTTTTGTGTGTTGTTCTCAAAGTATCAGCTCTTTCCTTACCGGGGAAGTTACGGGTCCTTACAGTTGTATCAGAGCTTTGGTTTACAAAGCTCAGAGAACAAGACACATTAGAACCATACGAAGGAATTCATCAGAAATTGGATTAGTAATATCCAATGGGAATGACTCGTTAGAGATAAGATCAGTAGTATCCTAGAACGAGTATGAAGAGTATGTTTTTAAAATGAAAACAATTTTTGTTTTGAAATTTAAATCGTTTCATACTTATTTGAATATTTATATTAAAATTAGCTTGGACAATCCAATATATAAAGATTTTGCATATATGTCTTGCAAACGTGTATTCGAAGTTTTAATGTATTGGACAGTTATAGAATCGCACTCTAGTGCCCGGGGATAATTCTGGTGACGGGGCACCATCGACAGTATTTATTTTCAAGTTTCAAAAGTGAGATTTCTATATATTTCCAATTGACTGGTGTGAGAACCGAAACTAGATAGGGCTTATTGTTGTGATTTGGCATCAAAAATCTGATTTTTTGACTATATATCAAAGTTATGAATTTGAAAAGCTAATAAACTAATTGATTGCTGATTGTGTTGTTTGATTATTGGTTGAGTAATTAAAATTTTAACCATATCGCCAATTTGATCAAATAGTAAATTGTATTGAAAATTAGTCGCATTTGCATGCATATACACGTACTTACATTGAACAGGTCATATCAAGGAGGCTAAAGCAGAAGAATAATATTGTTTGCCCGACAAATAGGTACGTGTTTACCATAATTTACTGTTTTGTTCGGGTGATGATGATTTTATGAGCCGATTGGCTTTTTCTTTTTATTTTGGATTGAAGAAGGCCATGGAAGGCTATATGAAATATCCCGTAGTCCCCGGTGCACGGGAGGTTATGGAGAAATTTTTCAAAAATTTAGAGAGTTAGCCAATTTTTTGAAAAATTTGAAAAGTTCTTAGAAACTGAAAAGTTGAAGAACTTATGCCGTAAAGAAAATAATGGAAGCTGAGTTGATTAGTTAAACAACTTTCGGCTTCGTTCCTTTTTGGGGATGAAAAGTTTTAAGTCGGGGAGATTGTAATAACCCGGAAATCTGAGCCAATTAAAATTTTTTATTTTGGCAATTTTAGTGAATTTTGAATACTCAAAATGAATTATTTTAAATAATAACGACGAAAAATTTATTTTAAATACAATTTGAACATATATATTTATATAGCTCGATATTAGAATAAAAATATTTATTTATAATTATAAAAGGAATTGAAAATGGCGCGGTAGTTTGATAATTAGATTTCAAATTTCAAATGAATGTACAAGATTCAAAATAAACCGGATTTTAACGAAACCAAAAATATTAGAATCTAATTGATAATATCTTTCCAACGAATCCGAAAAATTGAAATTTCATAGCGGGGGTAAAAAGTTATGTCCAGTTGAAAAATCAGAATAGTCGCTATGGAATTCTAGCCCTTAAAAATGGGAATTTTGCAAACGACCTCGGTTTTCGATGAAAGCACTTTTGTTGGATCCGTGATGTCTAGTTATTGCTAGGTTTCAAATTTTGCAATTTTTCGAATTAACATGTGAGCATGGCAAAGGAAAACGCGTTTGACCAGTTTCAGTTGATTTTAATCGACTGGAAAATGGCCATTTTTCAAATGGTCTCAGAACTCGATGAAACTAGTTTTGATTGGACCGTATCATCAATACGAAGTAAGAAAATATTTTTTGGAAATTTTTAGAGTTAGTATGTGGCCCCGGTAAATTAAAATGTGCATTCAAAATCAATATATAGATTTTTATTTTGATTTTGGCGAAAACTGATCGAAACAATCGAATCAGCCTTCGATACATATACCATTGTGTTTGAAATGGGGGTAATTAGCTATGGACGACAGTCGGTGGGTTTGATTTCGAGTTGAAAATAAAAAGTTACTTTTAGAAATTAAAACATAATTAAATTATATATATATATATATAATTTTCAATTACCCCCTCCACTTATCTCCGTTCACTCAGATAACCCCCCCCTTTTTTACTAAATCGACATCAGAAATAAAAAAAAAAAAAAAACGACGCTAACCTAATCGCCCCCCCCCCCCCCCCCACCCAAGGCGGCGCCGCCGCTTATCGCCATGACCCCCCCTCTTTTTTTTTGATTCTCCTCTCTCCCCTCCGACCTCACCTCGCGTTGAACCCCACCCCTCAAAACGAGCTCAGCAGCCACCACACCCTAACCCTAAATCGCCGACCACTAGTCATAGCCGTCGCCGCCGACATGGAGAGCCACCACCGCCGACCTTCCAGCCTTCCGACGAACCACAAACACCCCCTCCGATCGAAAGCAGTAAGCGTTTATATTTCTCGTTTTATTTTATATTTCTTTTATTCTATTGTTTTAGGAAAAAAATTAGTTTTTATTTTAAATATCATTGTTTAGATAAAGAATTGACTTTTAACTGTTTATGTAAATAAAGAGGTGATTTTATATGATATACATTAGCATAAAAATGTGATTTTTTTATAAAAGATATAAAGATATGAATTTTATATAATTTAGATAATAAAAATATGATTTTTATATCATAGAAAGGTTAAAAATATAATTTTTATATCATAGAAAGAATAAAAATATGATTTTTATATTATAGCAAGGTTAAATATATAATTTTTATATCATAGAAAGAATAAAAATATGATTTTTATTCATGTAGGGTAATAAAAATATAATTTTTATTATATTAGTGGTAATATAAAAATAGAGATTTTATCTGTATAGTAGCGGAGTAAAAATATAATTTTTATTATTAAGGCGAAGTAAAAATATGTGATTTTTATATATGTAGTAAATACAGGCAATATGTAGTAAATACGGGCAACGAAAGTGACAAGAGGCGAGCATGGCGAAGTTTCCTACATATGAAGAGTCATGGCGTTGGTTTAGCTAGTCGGTGAGAAGTTCTCACTTTTAATTTAATTTTCTAGTTAAAATATAGTTGAACCCCACCCCCTAAAACGAGCTCTGCAGCCACCGCACCCTAATCCTAAATCGCCCGCCACCAATCAAAGTCGTCGCCGCCGAAATGGAGAGCCACCCCGCCACCACCGCCGACCTTCCAGCCTTCCGACGAACCCCAAACACACCCTTCAATCGAAAGCAGTAAGCGTTTATATTTCTATTTTTATTTTATATATCTTTTATGCTATTGTTTTAGGGAAAAATTCACTTTTTATTTTAAATATCATTGTTTAGATAAAGAATTGACTTTTAACTGTTTATGTAAATAAAGAGGTGATTTTATATGATATACATTAGCATAAAAATGTGATTTTTTTATAGAAGATATAAAGATATGATTTTTATATAATTTAGGTAATAAAAATTTGATTTTTATATTATAGAAAGGTTAAAAATATAATTTTTTATATCATAGAAAGAATAAAAATATGATTTTTATATTATAGCAAGGTTAAATATATAATTTTTATATCATAGAAAGAATAAAAATATGATTTTTATTCATGTAGGGTAATAAAAATATAATTTTTATTATATTAATGGCAAGATAAAACTAGAGTTTTTATCTGTATAGTAGCGGAGTAAAAATATAATTTTTATTATTAAGGCGAAGTAAAAATATGTGATTTTTATATATGTAGTGAATACGAGCAACGAAATTGAAAAGAGGCGAGCACGACGAAGTTTCCTACATATGAAGAGTCGTGGCGTTGGTTTAGCTAGTCGGTGAGAAATTCTCACTTTTAATTTAATTTGACAAGAGGCGAGCACGGCGAAGTTTCCTACATATGAAGAGTCATGGCGTTGGTTTAGCTAGTCGGTGAGAACTTCTCTCTTTCAATTTATTTTTCTAGTTAAAATATATACTAGGAGGCAGACGGTGTTTAGTAGCACCCGACACCCGTCGTCCACAGACCATGGACGGGTTGTATGCTTGTTTGTTTGATTTTGATGTGTAGATGATTGTGTAATGTGATGTGAAATAAAATAAAATATTTATATAGTTAAAAATATTTTAAAGTTAAAAATAGAATTTTAATGTGTATTTAAATTGAAATAAATATAAACAAATCAAGGATTTGTGTATATACATACATTTGACTGATATTGATTGGGACGATAAATTTTACACATCGCCGAACTGCACAAATAAAATCTGTGTTTGATTGTTTGAAAACCCCACACGGGTATTGGGATGATATTTGACATACACTAATCTCGATTATTTAGTTGTATGTCGATCGATTGGTCGATAGACTGTGTAAGCGTTAATTATTTATATTTAATGCTTATGCAGTTGTGTGGTGCACTCTGGATGATGGTTGATTATTTATCGTTGTTATGTTATACATATGTTGTAGAAAATCCATATAATTAACATTATATGGTAATTGATTGGGCCTCATTCCAGTGTTGAAAAAAAAATATTTGAAATAGAAATATTTGAAAAAGAAATATTTGAAATAGAAATATTTGAAATAGAATATTTGAAAATAGAAATATATGAAGCCAAGTTGATTAGATTGACGCCATTTTGACGCGAACGATATTGATATTGATTTTATTCATTTTTCAATGAAAATTGAAAGTGATTTCGAAATTCGAATTATATTAAAAAGAATTGAAATTCGTATTATATCGAAAAGAATTGAAATTCGAATTATATTTAGAAGAATTGAAATTCGAATTATATTGAAAAGAATAGAAATTCGAATTATATTGAAAAGAATTGAAATTCGAATTAAATTGAAAAGAATAGAAATTCGAATTATATTGAAAAGAATTGAAATTCGAATTAAATTGAAAAGAATACAAATTCAAATTAAATTGAAAAGAATTGAAATTTGAATTAAACTGAATAGAATTGAAATTCGAATTAGATTGAAATAGAATTGAAATTGTTTTGAATTGAGTTTAAAACGTACTGAAATTAGCTGAAAATCGATTTGAATTGAAATCAATTTGAAATGAATTTAAAACAAATTTGTAAGGGAAAATTCAATTTTGATTTGAATTCGAAAAAGAAGTTGAAATCGTTTTGAAAACGAATTTAGAACGATTTATAAAATACGTTTTAAAAGGAAATTGATGAAGTATATATTTTATATATTATATATAATATAATGGCCTGAATAGAACGCGCTGCGCCGCTGCAGTTCGCGAATTTCGACCATTGACTTCGAACGGATATTACGGGAGATCCGACCGTCGGATTCTTCTAAAACCGGAACCGTTGGGTTCGTATCGAAAAGAGCCTTCTAATGAATATTAGAAATTTGAAATTTAATGGTTGGATTTGGAATTATGGAAAATGTCGTTGTAAGTGCAGTTCGATGGCCTTTGGTGGAAATTGACTGTACGGGCCTCGATAAAATTATTAGAAATATCAATAATTTGTGTAAAATCATAAGAAATGATTTGGGAAGAATCGGGATGAAAAACTCCATATTTGAAAAGATAAAAATAGATTTTTATCGAAATGAACTAGTTTTGAACTAGAATTATAATTCTATTTATTTTTAAATAAATAAATTGGATTTGAAAAGGGTTTCAAAAATAACCAGAATTTCCAATAATTGAATTGGAATGGACTTGAATCAAAATTGTCTTTGGAATATTTCGAAGTTGGATTTCGTGATGATACAGATATTGTTATGGGAATTTGAAAGATATATTAATATCGTTATTTCCAATACGATATTTGTTGGTCGTAGAATTTGATATTGAATATAAGCCAATATATTTTCTATTCAGAGCCTTGTATTTAAGGTCGAATGTGATTTAGGTTTGTCGTGAATGGTTTCTTCATTAACACTGTTCTTAAGACCAGTTGAGAAAAAGATTAAATCTTTTATTTAGATTTAACGAAGTGTACCAATTAAATAATATTTAGTTGGAATTGAATTGGTATTGATTTTTGGGTTTATCGTGAACATTGTTTTAAATAACACTTGTTCTTTGACCTGATAATTAATGAAATGTGATTTTGGGTTGTCGTGAACGGTATCTTCAATAATACTGTTCTTATACCCAAAGGAGTTAAGAAAATCAGAAACTAACTGGAGATTATGTAACGACCCGCATTCTACGCATCATAAGATCGTAGAATATTTATTTCTGTCACATACGAAGTCGTATGGTCGTGTAACTTTGGGAGACGACTATTGGGGTCATTTCCCATGTTCATGATTTTTCCCGATTTTTAAATGACCATTTTACCCCTAGTTATCACTGTTTTGGCCATAACTTTTGACCGGATAGGAATTTTGACCTAAAACCACTTCCATTGGCTTCGGATGATGGTTTCTCTTTCCGTAGAGTGGTCACATTAGCCAAACGGACTTACCGTTTGGGAGATATGGCTGAAACAAGTTTCAGATGGTTAAAAACAGCTTAATTGGGCTTAACCGGGTGATTAGCAGCTAGGCCCAAGGGGAATTTCGGGTTTAGAGGTTTAGGAGGTCTGATTAGGGTTAGGTTATCACTTTCATTTCAGTTTTGAGCCGCCACAAACCTCCTTGAGACCTTAGTAATGGCTTCCTACATCTAAAACACCCCAAATCACTCTCTAATTGAAGATTAGGCTTAGCAACACCAAATTAAGGAGAAAAAGCACCAAAGCAAGGTTGGAGCCGCTGTTAGACATCAGTATTCGCCCCAAATCAGAGAAGTTTCAGTTCTGAGAATTTCATTTGTGGCCAAGGTGAGTGATAGCATCATCTTGACACTAATTACAGTTAATTAAGGGTAATTAATGAAGATTAGCGAATTTATACGCAAATAAATTCTGGAAAAATTCTTAAAATTCTAAAATAATGTTTTAAGGCTCTGTTAGAAATTTGGGTTAATTTCGATGTGTTTTGCTAATCGTATGCTTAAACATGATTAAGAGGGATTATAGGTAAATGTGAGGTTTTAGCCACTTTTGATCCATTTTGGTTCATTTGAATTGTTGTTTGCTGTTTGTGGTTAGTTTGCTATGTTGCTATGACTCTTTGGTATGTTTCATGATTGATTAGAATAGTTAAATTGGTCGAAAACGTCGTCGAATGGCGTAGAAAGCTCGCTGGAAAGTTGCAGAAGTGTGCAGGTTCCGAACCGGTTCGGATCGGAGAAAGGGGTCGGATCGGAATAGGGAACTGACCAAGGGAATCCGAACTGGATGGGGACTTGTCACTGGAAGGAGCTTGACAGGAAGGAAGGCTATTGCTTGGAGTTGGAGTGGACATGGGATCGGATCGGAGTAGGCTAGGAAGCGGAGCGGATCGGACTGAAGTAAAGTGATCGGATCGGAGTAGAAGGAACGAGGGAGCTGATCGAAGAAGGAGCATGAGCTGGAAGGAGGATAGCAACCCGACCCGACCCGGAGGAAGACACCGACCCGACCCGGAGGAAGACACCGACCCGACCCGGAGGAGGACACCGACCCGACCCGGAGTGAAGAAATCCGAACCGAACAGACGAGGGCAATGATTACCGAACCGAACCGAATTCCAGGACTGCGCGACAACTCTTCTGAAGACCCACTCCAATTCGACCAAACCCGAGATGCAAAGGAAGTCCAAATGAGAAGTTAGAGCTCAGGATTCAGATGGGAATCAACGAGTTCGCTTCATGGTTGGACTTTGCTGCGGGACGCGTGCCAAGGAGCTATCGACGTCTATAGCTTTGGACCACTATGGTAGGAGGTGCGAAGGCGGATCCAGGGCCATTATGGCATAGGTAGAACCAAGGGCTACGACCAATGAAGAGGGTCATTGAAATGTTTGGTCATGACTCCAAGTGTTTGGCTTGGTCACAGCAGGGTTTCTGCAAGTCGGGATTCGTCGTTACCTCAGTTTGTCTAGTGTTCCAAAGTGGTAGATGTCGTACGCTTTACGCACTGAGTGAGAGATGTGAGGATGGTTGCTATGGATGATTTGTTTGCTATCATTGTGACATGCACACCCCACCCCCGTATTCTTATACTATTTATTATGGCACCTTGGGGTATTGTACGGTATGTGGTACTAACTCTTTGGTTGCAGGTCCAGGTTCAGGTATGGTTTAGCATACCTGTTATTATTCTGTTTAGATGCTTATCGCTCATACCAGGCTTTATGTCTGACCCAGAGTTTTATGTCTCTTCTTATTACTCTGGGTGCTCACACGAGCAGACTAGAGACAGGTTAGCTGGAGATGCACGGGTAGATGATCCGGAGACGAGCAGGAGGCTTCCACGTAATATACATATATAGTATTCTCCCTGTATTGTTGAAGATCACTGCTTGGGCATTGTTGGTGTATCTTCTACTTCAACTTTCTTTTGTTTAGAGACAGTAAATTTGGAAAATTGTAATAAGCTGTATTTGGATTTCCGCTGCTTTGAGATTGGTGTTGGTTTTAGTTACCAGCTTATGCACTGTCTCGCCTGTTTTATGTCAAGTATGTTATTATTATATTTTATTCCATGCGCTGTGAGACATTCTACAGGTTCTTTGATTAGTTCGTTCCCTTCTTTCCTTTCTTTTGACGACCGTCTTGTGCTAGTCGGGCATGTGTACAGCGCACTTTTGGAGGGAATGCAGGCTGGTGCGAGGCGGGCCGTCACACTTGGTATCAGAGCTCTAGGTTGCGTAGTTAATCTAGGGAAGTTATCAGGGAGAGGTAATATACGTATACGAGAGAGCGTATTTGTGATTACTTTGGTTTTTAAAAGCTATATATATATACTATTAGTAGTATAAGGATGAAGTCGTACTGCACTAGCACCACTATGGAGTCGTTAATCATTTCCTTTTTCAGATTGACGATGAGCCGAGATACTAGAGGTGTTGGTAGGGGAGCCAATAATGGGAATGCTGCAGACATGAGGGCGATGTTTACAGACCTCATGAGAGAGATGCTTAGGGATGTTCAGAGGGCAGCTCCCAATGGCGGAAATGGTGGTGGTCCAATAGTGCAGACGCCGAGGGTCGACTTCGCCAAGCTGAATAAAGACTATACTAGCCTTGGTGGGAAGCCGTTCCACGGAACGGAGTCGGCCACGGATGTTCAAGATTGGTTGGATAGTTGCGAACGTATCTTCGAGGATTTAGGTATCGAGGATGCGATGAAGAGAAAGCTAGCGTCCCGTCAGCTGCAAGGGCGGGCAATGAATTGGTGGAATGCTATAAAAGCAGCTACTCCCGAAGATCAGATTACTTGGGAGCAGTTTAAAGCTCGCTTTAGTGAGAAGTTCATTCCAGCTGCTCAGAAGTCAATGTTGTTTAAGAAATTCTTGGAGCTCAAGCAGAATGGCAGGGCTGTCTCGGAGTATATTGCTGAATTTGACACTTTGTCAAAATATGGTTTATCTCTTATTGATACTGCCGAGAAAAAGAATGAGAAATTCATAACTGGTTTGGATCAGTACTTGGGGGAAAAACTTATTAACCACATCGATGAGACGTTTGAATCGATTGTGGGGAAAGCGTTAAGATCGGAAAGTCTCTACCCTAAGTCGAAGACTGAGGTTGCATCTGCAGAAGAGCCAAAACCACAAGCAAGTGGTGGAGGAAAGGGTGGTTCCCAGAATAAGAGAAAGCAGAACCAAGCTAAGGATGGCCAGAAGAAAAAGAATAAGCAAGATGTGGAGTGCTTCAGCTGTGGTAAGAAGGGCCATTATGCTAGTAATTGTCGGGCCAAGCCAGCGGATAGGAAGTGCTTCAACTGTGGCCAAATGGGACATCACAAGGACAAGTGTCCACAGCCCCCTAAGGAAAAGCAAATGGTGAAAGCATATGCTCTTAATGCTATTCCTTCTTCGTCGAATGCCCCAACTGCGGCGGAGAAGGGAAAGACTGTCGTCATTCAAGGTATGCTTTCTATTTATGATGTTCCTGTTAGAGTTTTGTTTGATACCGGAGCTTCCAGTTCTTTCATATCTAGTGACCTGGTAGATAGGTTGGGATTGGAGCCCGAGATTGTCGATAGACCTTTGGTAGTGACGAACCCGATTGGTGGTTCGACTAGTCTTAGCATGATTTGTCGTAAAGTGGTTCTATCGAGTCATGGATGCATGTTTGTTTGTGATTGCTTTGTTTTGGGCTTTACTGGGTTTGGCATTATTTTGGGAGTAGATTGGCTCCAAAGATACGGGGTGGTGGTAGACTGTGAGGGCTTGTTGGTGACAGCTAGAGCGGATGATGGGCGGAGGATAGTGTTTGGTGGTCTACCCAGTAAGGGGGTATTGGCTAGTTTTCTAAACTCCCTCGACATTCCGCATAGTGAGTTGTCAGGTTTGCCCGTGGTTGGCCAGTATCCGGATGTCTTCGAAGAAGTGACCGGACTTCCACCACACCGAGAGATTGAGTTCCGTATTGATTTGGTAAAAGATGCCAGGCCTATAGTGATGCCACTTCGTCGTATGGCACCAAGAGAGCAGCGGGAACTCGAGGTGCAAGTCAGCGATCTTTTGAAGAAGGGATTTATCAGAAGGAGTGTTTCTGAATGGGGAGCACCAGTTGTGTTTGCTACCAAGGCGGATGGTTCCCTTCGTTTGTGTGTAGACTACCGCGAGTTGAATAAAGTGACGAGGAAGAACAAGTATCCTCTACCGCGGATAGATGATTTGTTTGATCAGTTGAGTGGCGCGAGAGTATTCTCTCAGTTGGATCTCGCGACAGGTTTTCATCAGCTTAGAGTGGAAGCTGAGAGTGTAGCCAAAACGGCATTTCGAACGCCGTCTGGATTTTATGAATGGTTGGTTATGCCATTTGGGCTGACTAATGCCCCGGCATATTTTGTGGATCTTATGAATAGGGTATTCAGAGATCAGTTGAATAAGTCTGTTCTTGTGTTCGTGGATGATATTTTAGTCTATTCGAGGACAGAGGAAGAACACAAGGAACATTTAAGAGTAGTGATGGAGGTGTTGAGAAAACACCAATTGAAAGCAAAGTTTTCTAAGTGTCACTTCTGGAAGAGGGAAGTGAGGTTCTTGGGCCATGTTGTATCAGAGAGTGGTATTGCCGTGGACCCAGCAAAGGTGGCTACGGTACAAGATTGGCCTACGCCCAAGAATGCAACAGATGTAAGAAGTTTCTTGGGATTAGCTGGATATTATCGTAAGTTTATCCAAGGTTTCTCCAAGATAGCAGCACCATTGACCCAGTTGACCAAGAAGAATCAAGCTTTTATTTGGGATGAAAGGTGCGAGAATGCATTTAAAAGCCTAAAGGACAAGTTGACAAGCGCACCAGTGTTAGTCATTCCTAAGGGGGATGAAGAGATGACGGTATACACGGATGCCTGTGGTACCGGACTGGGTGCTGTATTGATGCAAGGCGGTAGGGTTGTAGCTTATGCAAGTCGGCAATTGAAACCGCACGAGAGAAGATACCCTACCCATGATTTAGAATTGGCAGCGATCGTGTTCGCGTTAAAGATGTGGAGACACTATCTCTTGGGAGAAAGGTTTGAGCTATTTACGGATCATAAGTCGTTAAAGTATCTATTCTCCCAGAAGGATTTAAATCTCCGTCAGCAGAGATGGTTAGAGTTCTTAGCTTCCTATGATTTTGACATCGCATACACACCGGGAAAGGGCAATGCAGTGGCCGATGCATTGAGCAGAAGACATGCCAGCTTAGGGGCTATGTTCCTTGAATGGAAGCAACTGGAGTTTATCGCGGGGTTTGATTTCAGACCAAAGTGCGAATTGGATCCAGAAATGTTAGCAAGTTTGACGATCAGACCCACTTTAGTTAAACGGATCGGCTCTAGTCAGAGGGACGATCCTAATCTATTGGAAATCATCTCCAAGATAGAGATGGACATCGATGAGGAGATGAACAGGTATGGGCTTGATCGAGATGGATGGCTTAGGAAGAATGGAAAGCTTGTTGTACCCAATGTCAATGGATTGAGGGATGAAGTGCTTAGAGAATGTCATCACTCAAAGCTGACTATACACCCCGGTGGTAACAAGATGTATCGAAATATGAAGCAGACTTACTACTGGGAAGGGATGAAAAGAGACGTTGGGAAGTTTATATCCAAGTGCATGAATTGCCAGCTAGTTAAAGCCGAGCAAAAGAAGCCTAGTGGGTTGATACAGCCTTTAGAAATTCCCGAATGGAAATGGGAGCAAGTCTCGATGGATTTCATCGATGGTTTACCAAGGACTAGATCGGGATATGACAGCATCTGGGTAATTGTAGATCGACTGACTAAAAGTGCAAGGTTTATACCAGTCAAATCGACAAGAACGGCGGCTAAGTTAGCAGAATTGTATATGAAGTGGGTAGTGAGATTTCATGGAGTACCTAAAGGCATTGTGAGCGACCGAGACCCGTTGTTCACTAGTGGGTTTTGGAAGAGCTTACAAGAGGCTCTAGGGTCAGAGTTACATCTTAGTACCGCATATCATCCTCAGACCGACGGTCAGACGGAGAGGGTGAACCGTATTTTGGAAGATCTCTTGAGAGCATGTATATTGGATTTTGGTGGATCATGGGATGACCATTTGCATCTAGTAGAGTTTGCATATAATAATAGCTACCAATCCAGTATTGGTATGGCTCCGTTTGAAGCTTTGTACGGAAGGCCGTGCAACTCACCATCATGTTGGATAGAGACTGGCGAGAAGTTTATGCTTGGACCAGATGTGGTGAGGGAAACTTCAGATAAGATCAAGATCATTCAGCAACGAATGAAGGCAGCCCAAGATAGACAGAAGAGTTATGCTGATAAGAGGAGAAGAGACTTAAAATTCTCCGTTGGCGACTTGGTGTTTGTCAAGATTTCTCCGTTGAAGAGCGTAATACGATTTGGCAGGAAAGGTAAGTTGGCACCAAGATTTGTTGGCCCATTCCCTATTCTTGAACTAGTCGGGAATTTGGCATATAGAATTGACTTACCAGAGAAGATGGCAGGAGTTCATAACGTATTTCATGTTTCCCAACTAAGGAAGTTCGTTCACGACTCAGATATAACTATTTCACCTGATCAGTTAGAGGACTTCGAAGTAGAACCCGAGGCGGTTGGGAACCGCAAGCCGGCCCGTATTGTCGAGTACGACATGAAGCAACTTCGAAGGAAGGCGGTGAAGCTAGTCAAGGTACAGTGGAGCGGGGACGAGAGTGATTGTACTTGGGAAACAGAGGAGGACATAAGGAAGAAGTATCCAGAACTCTTTGTCTGGTAAGATTTTGACTTCGATTTAGATTTTCCGCATGCTAGGATAGGCTCGTTTGCTTGTTTTGCATATTTGATTGTTGTATATGGTTGTTAGGCATGCGGGACTCTTGTATGTTTTGGGTTAAGGAATTTCGGGGACGAAATTTCTTAAGGGGGGGAGAGTGTAACGACCCGCATTCTACGCATCATAAGATCGTAGAATATTTATTTCTGTCACATACGAAGTCGTATGGTCGTGTAACTTTGGGAGACGACTATTGGGGTCATTTCCCATGTTCATGATTTTTCCCGATTTTTAAATGACCATTTTACCCCTAGTTATCACTGTTTTGGCCATAACTTTTGACCGGATAGGAATTTTGACCTGAAACCACTTCCATTGGCTTCGGATGATGGTTTCTCTTTCCGTAGAGTGGTCACATTAGCCAAACGGACTTACCGTTTGGGAGATATGGCTGAAACAAGTTTCAGATGGTTAAAAACAGCTTAATTGGGCTTAACCGGGTGATTAGCAGCTAGGCCCAAGGGGAATTTCGGGTTTAGAGGTTTAGGAGGTCTGATTAGGGTTAGGTTATCACTTTCATTTCAGTTTTGAGCCGCCACAAACCTCCTTGAGACCTTAGTAATGGCTTCCTACATCTAAAACACCCCAAATCACTCTCTAATTGAAGATTAGGCTTAGCAACACCAAATTAAGGAGAAAAAGCACCAAAGCAAGGTTGGAGCCGCTGTTAGACATCAGTATTCGCCCCAAATCAGAGAAGTTTCAGTTCTGAGAATTTCATTTGTGGCCAAGGTGAGTGATAGCATCATCTTGACACTAATTACAGTTAATTAAGGGTAATTAATGAAGATTAGCGAATTTATACGCAAATAAATTCTGGAAAAATTCTTAAAATTCTAAAATAATGTTTTAAGGCTCTGTTAGAAATTTGGGTTAATTTCGATGTGTTTTGCTAATCGTATGCTTAAACATGATTAAGAGGGATTATAGGTAAATGTGAGGTTTTAGCCACTTTTGATCCATTTTGGTTCATTTGAATTGTTGTTTGCTGTTTGTGGTTAGTTTGCTATGTTGCTATGACTCTTTGGTATGTTTCATGATTGATTAGAATAGTTAAATTGGTCGAAAACGTCGTCGAATGGCGTAGAAAGCTCGCTGGAAAGTTGCAGAAGTGTGCAGGTTCCGAACCGGTTCGGATCGGAGAAAGGGGTCGGATCGGAATAGGGAACTGACCAAGGGAATCCGAACTGGATGGGGACTTGTCACTGGAAGGAGCTTGACAGGAAGGAAGGCTATTGCTTGGAGTTGGAGTGGACATGGGATCGGATCGGAGTAGGCTAGGAAGCGGAGCGGATCGGACTGAAGTAAAGTGATCGGATCGGAGTAGAAGGAACGAGGGAGCTGATCGAAGAAGGAGCATGAGCTGGAAGGAGGATAGCAACCCGACCCGACCCGGAGGAAGACACCGACCCGACCCGGAGGAAGACACCGACCCGACCCGGAGGAAGACACCGACCCGACCCGGAGGAGGACACCGACCCGACCCGGAGTGAAGAAATCCGAACCGAACAGACGAGGGCAATGATTACCGAACCGAACCGAATTCCAGGACTGCGCGACAACTCTTCTGAAGACCCACTCCAATTCGACCAAACCCGAGATGCAAAGGAAGTCCAAATGAGAAGTTAGAGCTCAGGATTCAGATGGGAATCAACGAGTTCGCTTCATGGTTGGACTTTGCTGCGGGACGCGTGCCAAGGAGCTATCGACGTCTATAGCTTTGGACCACTATGGTAGGAGGTGCGAAGGCGGATCCAGGGCCATTATGGCATAGGTAGAACCAAGGGCTACGACCAATGAAGAGGGTCATTGAAATGTTTGGTCATGACTCCAAGTGTTTGGCTTGGTCACAGCAGGGTTTCTGCAAGTCGGGATTCGTCGTTACCTCAGTTTGTCTAGTGTTCCAAAGTGGTAGATGTCGTACGCTTTACGCACTGAGTGAGAGATGTGAGGATGGTTGCTATGGATGATTTGTTTGCTATCATTGTGACATGCACACCCCACCCCCGTATTCTTATACTATTTATTATGGCACCTTGGGGTATTGTACGGTATGTGGTACTAACTCTTTGGTTGCAGGTCCAGGTTCAGGTATGGTTTAGCATACCTGTTATTATTCTGTTTAGATGCTTATCGCTCATACCAGGCTTTATGTCTGACCCAGAGTTTTATGTCTCTTCTTATTACTCTGGGTGCTCACACGAGCAGACTAGAGACAGGTTAGCTGGAGATGCACGGGTAGATGATCCGGAGACGAGCAGGAGGCTTCCACGTAATATACATATATAGTATTCTCCCTGTATTGTTGAAGATCACTGCTTGGGCATTGTTGGTGTATCTTCTACTTCAACTTTCTTTTGTTTAGAGACAGTAAATTTGGAAAATTGTAATAAGCTGTATTTGGATTTCCGCTGCTTTGAGATTGGTGTTGGTTTTAGTTACCAGCTTATGCACTGTCTCGCCTGTTTTATGTCAAGTATGTTATTATTATATTTTATTCCATGCGCTGTGAGACATTCTACAGGTTCTTTGATTAGTTCGTTCCCTTCTTTCCTTTCTTTTGACGACCGTCTTGTGCTAGTCGGGCATGTGTACAGCGCACTATTGGAGGGAATGCAGGCTGGTGCGAGGCGGGCCGTCACAGATTAGGTAAGTTGAATGGTTTCTGGGGTATTGATCTGATGTTGATTTCGGCCTTCGGGGTTAATACTTTGGGAATTGCTCACTTGTTAATTTACGGTTAGGGACTGATTGAAATGTGATGTGATTTTGGGGTTTATCGTGAACCGTGTTTTAAATGACATTGATTCTTTAACCCAGTCAAAGATTAAAACTAAGTGGAGTTTTAATGAATCTTTAATTAGATTGAAAGGATCGAGAATGGAGTATCACCAGTTTTACTCTAGGCGGTAGTTAAATCTTTAATTAGATTTAAATGTGAAATGGTAATTGAATTTGCCGATAACACCGTGGTGTTAAGTTTGAAGTATGACCAGTTTTACTTCATGGGATGAATAGGTTGGGTTTGAGAAATTAAAACAAATGATTACTTCGGTAAGGTTCGTTAATCCCGACTAGTTTGAAGTGATATTCAAAGGAAGATTAAAGAATAATTTCAAAAGAATTTATCTTTGATAAAATTAATGGGAAACTTTCCTTAAGAATGTGAAATTTAGAAACTAACTGTAGGTTGGTAAGATGGGTGGTTTCCTGGGTATTGATCTGATGTTGGTTTCGGCCTTCGGGGTTAATATTTGGGAATTATTCTCTTGTTGATTTATGGTTAGTGACTTATGAATTGGAATGAGGCGTATGTTGTGTTTGTGTAACACTGGTTTATTATATACGCGAGTTATTCAGAAAGACCGGGTTTATCCCATTTTGAGTAACTGATTCGACGTGATGTCGAAGAGGAAGACGGTGGTTGAAGACCGGTGGTCTTCACGTCGTTTGGGTGATTACTGATAATCTTGATTGGGCCGTACACCCAAGAGGAGGGAATCGATTAGTGATCGTCCTGACGTACTTGGAGATCGATGGATATGCGGGGTACTAGGTGCCTCCGGTTTCGTTCAGACCCAGAACGAACTTGTAAATGGACGGTGTGCCTGACATTGGATTTTATTCTGTGTGATTGATTTCTATTAAATATATATCTGTTTGGCGGCGGAGAATTTATTCCCTTGCTTAACGCCCTTCTCTGAGACGTACGAGCTCAGGGGTTATATACTGATGGATATCAAACGCATAGAGTGAATTGCCTGTGTGGCATGCCTAAGATGCAAATGATTAAGGCTTCTGTTGAAAAGCAAAGTCTTGTGGTTGGTGATCAAAGCAAGGCCTGTGTGGCGTAGCTTTGTGTAATGTTGATTCGCGAGCCTCACATCCCGGTTTTGAACCAGAAACGGGAAAGGACATCAGGGAGGGCACGCGTTTCTTTCTAGCTAGAAGTGGCGTCTGTGGTTTTACACGTCCTGACGAGTTTGACTTATGTGGTTGTTGTTGTTGCGAGGCGCCTCAGATATATCGGTGACTATATGAAGCTGATGGAGTAATTTGTTGGCTCATTTTACGCCCCAAAGGGCGGGGAAACGCAGTGTTCAGGCATTTTAATCCACATCGGTGGACCGACCCTGACGATCCAAGGGACGATGCGTTTTGTTCCTGAGACTCGGGCTAGATAGTCTCGAATTGGTAGAGGACTATCTTTTGCCTCGGTTCACAGATGGAAATCCAACTTCCAATACGCGACGATTCGATTTTAGTTGTAATCCTATATATGGCGACATAGTGGGATGGGGCGCTTATGCCATCTATGATTAATACTTATGATTTGAAGTTGTTTTATACACTATACACTTATTATAGTATCAAAAGATTTGTTTTCAACGTATCAAGCATTCTTGGCTACTATCAGGTAAAAACCCTATCCCACGGCTTGCGTTGCATTATGTGATAGGACCTAGGTCTTATAATAGCTTCATTTTCCATTATTTAGCATTGCGCTATTGTTTTATGCACTGGTGTTCTCGGGAGGAAACCCGTTCCGTGTTATACGGCGTGGTCCCTTGATTTACCTAACTTTAAAATAAAGATTAATAACTGTTTTAGTTCTCACACCAGTCACATGACTGACCTGGAGTTTATTCTTTTAACCTAAACTCAGGGTGCCCTTACTTTGACATGGGCAACTAGTAGTTTTGGTTTTGCAGATTTATATTCATAGGATCCTGATTTACAGTGGAATGATACTCGGAATGCTTTGTATCCGCGTATTACTTCTAGTTGTGTATTGTATTATTTTCCGCTGCTATGTAATTTATTTTAATCTCAGATATTTTATAATGTGTAATAGTGATTTATACTCTGTATATTCTTGTAATATGATGGAATTGTTGTAATAAGCAAAGAAATGTTCTTCTGTCTGCTTTCTTTTGTGTGTTGTTCTCAAAGTATCTGCTATTTCCTTACCGGAGAAGTTACAGGTCCTTACAGAGTGGCAACTTGTGGTGGTTTTTTTTGTGGTGAACGATGTTAAAAAAGATTGTTGTTTTCATGCTACAATGAAGAGATGGATCGTCGATGCCAGCATCGGGAGGAGCGCGAGTCAACCATGATTACTATGGGGTGAGGCTGATTATTCGAGAAACATCATGGTCATTTTAGTTTGATCTTTTATGGTTTTTAGAGGAGGAGATTTGAGGTAGAAGACACAACTATGGTGGGTTACGGGTTCGTGTTTGTGTAGCAGGAAGACGGAATTTTGAAGTTCGGGAGGAAGATGATTTCATAGGAAATAAAAGAGACGGGTCTGGTTTCTTTTGGGCCGGTAAGATAAACAACGGTCAAGCCCAAATTAAGAATATAAACGTAAGTTAAATTTTATTAAATAGTGTATTAAATTCAATTGATAATAACTTGCTCATATTTTAACGGAACTTAGAAAAAACAAGATCCATTGGGATCATATGGACGGTGGCTATGCAATGGAACTGACTGGGAGTTAATTGGAGCTCGTTACAATTTATAGCAAAATAAATTGTCTGTCTGAATCAACAGATAGTTATCGTTATTTAACGATGATCGTCCAATGAGAGTAAAATTCACCAACTCTATCAGTTATATTTTTATAACGTATTTTTAGTACTGATAAATGATGATTGACTGTTGTGTGATAATTGTTTGGTTGAATTTCTTATGTATATGTTGAAATTATAGATAATGATATATATATATATATAAATCGTTAATCAAACATTGATTCTGTTTATTAGAATATTTTATATTGAAATGAAATCGATGTTAATTATATTGTTTAACATCTGTGGATGCAGGGAAATAGGTCAGAGGAATCCAACTGGATTCCTTAACATTTATTTTACTGTTTTTCATATATGGTGATATATGATGTGATATATAATCTGTTTTTGGTAATGTGTGATAGAATGATATTGATCATTGTTATTTGGTATTTTAAATACCCTAAGAAATACTGGAATATCAAAAGGGAATTTTCAATGTTATATTAAAAAAGAAAAATATATAAAATCAAATTATTTTGTAAAAAGAGATATTTATAAAATCAAAGGTTTTTATAAAAAGAAATATTTTTAAAATGAATAGAATTTTATAAAAGGAATTATTTATATAATAAATAAGATTTTATATAAATGGAAATATTTGATAGATAAATAGAATTATTAATAGGAAATATTTGATAAATAAATAGAATTATCAAAAGGCATTTATTTGAAAAACAAATAGATTATAAAAAGAAAATACTTAAGAAACGAATAGAATTATATAAAAAGGGGATTTTATACTAGAAAGGTTTAGACCTGTGCTTCGCACACGGGTATGAGATGATATGAATTTAAAGTGAATATTTAATAGAAATCTGTTTTAACGGATAAAGTAAGAAGATTAATTTATAAATAATGTTATATAAATTAAGTAAAATATTTATCATTTGATAAATTGGGTATATAAAATCTGAATTTATATAGAGAAGTAAAATCGTTTTCAACACCGATATTTGAAATGGAATTTGAACTTGGTATTTAAAAAGGGAATTTGAATGAGATATTAAGTGTTAGAAGGAAAAGTAAGATTTGTATGAATTTTTTTGCAAATAAAATATAATTAGAGTTAAATCGAATATTAGCTAATCGAATATTACTTAATCGAATATAGTTTATTCGAAAGGAGTTAGTTGATAAGAGTTAATCGATTAGAGTTAATTGATTAGAATTAGTCGAATAGAGTTAATCAATTAGAGTTAATCAAATAGAGTTAATCGAATATTAGTTGTTCGCATAGAGTTAATCAAATAGAGTTAATCGAATATTAGTTATTCGAATAGAGTTAATCGAATATTAGCTATTCGAATAGAGTTAATCAAATAGAGTTAATCGAATATTAGTTATTCAAATAGAGTTAATCGAATAGAGTTAATCGAATATTAGTTATTCGAATAGAGTTAATCAAATAGAGTTAATCAAATAGAGTTATTCGAATATTAGTTATTTGAATAGAGTTAATCAAATAGAGTTAATCGAATAGAGTTAATCGAATATTAGTTATCCGAATAGAGTTAATCAAATAGAGTTATTCGTATAGAGTTAATCAATTATTAGTTATTTGAATTAGAGTTAATCGAATATTAGTTTTTCGAATAGAGTTAATCGAATTAGAGTTAATCAAATATTCGTTATTCGAATATAGTTAATCGAATTAGAGTTAATCGAATATAGTTTATTCGAAAGAGAGTTTATCGAATATAGTTTATTCGAAGAAAAGAGTTATCGAATACAGTTTATTCGAAAGAGAAATTATCGAATACAGTTTATTCGAAGAAAAGCGTTATCGAATTAATATAGTTTATTCGAAAGAGAGATTATCAAATATAGTTTATTCGAAAGGGAGATTATCGAATATAGTTTATTCGAAAGGGAGTTATCAAATAGAGATTATTCGAGAGAGAACTATACATTGGGATTCGACTATATCGAATGTAGGAAATATTATTTACTTTCCGGTTTTTAAATAAAGATTTATTATTTAATAAATCCTTTATTTATATATTTAAATTAATAAATAAAAAATATATTTAAGTTACTATTTTTTGGAAGCATGGGATTATACCACTATTGTTATAATTAAATGGTTTCTGTAAAAGAAGTGGATTCGTAAATAGAATCTGATAGTTACATAAGGAAGTTGTTAAAGATTTAAGAGGTGAACTTTGTCTATTTCGAGGTTAAAGATGTTGTTCAGTTAAGGTCTGAGAGGTAATTATGCCCCAACTTGATTGACTTCATTTTTAAATTATGAATTGTTAAGGTTCGATAGTGAAGGTCGGTTAAGTGAATTTAGTTAATGAGTGGAATGGTTTGAGTTGGCATTGCGATGTTTTATTTAAACATATGTTTAAATCCCATGAAGGAGTTTTGGAAATGTTTTCCAAATAAGAATCATAAATAAAAATGGAAACGTTTTAAAATATTAATAAGGTATATTTTCTAAATTTAGAAAATAAGAATTTCTGATATGGAAATAGGAAACGGGTAAATGAATAAATTAATGATAGATTAATTTAAGAGATAAATGATGATTGATGATTGATCAATAGAATTTCCATTTGGAAATAATATCGTTGTTTGTACACGTGTTTTTCTTTGATAGGTAAATCACCGACTATCGAAGTTTTTGACCCTTTTTCAGTCGTGACCGGGATCAAATTCATTACTGAGAACCACTCTGTCTGGGCGTTAGCATTGAGATCAAATATGATGAAGAAAATTGAAGACGGAGTTATGCAAGGCCTTTCCTGTTTGCAGAATAGTACCTTTGGTTTGTCCAGTCCCAGGATAACTAGTATGGAAGAATGTCTGACAGAGTATATTTAATAGATCACGAAAGTTGATCTCCTCAAACGCATTTATGTTTGTTGGCAGAGAAATTCATTTCTCATTGCTGTATACCCGTGGTATTTTTGGAGAAATCAATTTGTGATTTGTTGGGTATGAGGATGTGATATTCAAAGTGAATGAAGATGTGGGTTGACAACGAATACGTATGGCCTCTAGCCTCACAACCGAGAATGGTACAAAATCGGGTAGGTCGCATGGCTAAGTGGTTGGCTGCCAATTAGAGTGTATTGTCACCTAATCTAGAGTTTCATTTACTTCTATATTCTATTTCGATGCTGTCCCTTTCGGAAAACGGTTGCTGATCCCAACCATTGGTGATAATACATTCGGTACACTCAAGCGAAATGAGTGACCGGTCATGTTCAGTCTGGGTTGCAAGATGTTCGTGTTGAAACCGGTGTATTTCTCTCTAGAGATACGCCGTTGGAAGGTGGTCCCATACCTTGCAAGTTGTAATTCATTTACTAATAAGCGTTGCAGTTTTTGATTATATATTATGTATGTGGAACATGAGATGAAAGCGTTCTACTAGATGGTTATTATATTGAGATTGATAGGTATTATTATAATATCAAATGATTTCATATAAAGATTACCGTTTTCTTCCAAAAGGATTTTTGAATGTTGGACCAAGTGTTTGGATCTCATAGGGAATAACCCGTTCCATTATACGGCGTGGTCTTATGAGATATCATTTATTTTCTGAACCGTTTTAAATTGTTTACTCACACCAGTCCCATGACTGACTCGGACTTTATTTTGTTTTGTTTTACCCTAAACTCCATGGTGCCCAATTTTTCACGGGTAGTCAAGTAGTCAGTTTTTACAGATATACTTGGAGAGCTTGGAGTAGGAGGCTTCAGGATTATGTAGCTATTGTTATTTCCGTTGTGTTGTAAGCGTTATACTCTGATAATGTTAATGTATACATATACTAGTTTTATTTCAAAGTTATGTATCTATTATATATTGTTCGTTCTGTTGTGAGTTTCGTGTTACTCTGATGATGATGTATGTTCTTCTTCTTCTTATACTCTAAGTTTCTATCTTATCTATTCTCACCCTCTAATATCTTTCATGGACTATCCGGTGTTTCCGATGCTTGAATAGTCGACATTGAGTTTATGTCGATTAATCAAGATCGCGAAAACCTGGGTCGTTACATATACCTTAGGTGTCCTTAATTAAATAGCCCTATACTAGTTGTGCATACTCTAAAGTGTGTATTTAATTAGCAACTTCATTATATTATCTACCAGTTATGTGTACCACTAGATGTCTTTAATTACATAACCTTATTACATTATCTACCGGTTATGTATATCACTAGGTGTCTTTAATTACATAACCATATTTGGTTAAGTTCGTGGGCCTCTCTCTCTCTCTCTCTCTCTATATATATATATATATATATATATATATATATATATATATATATATATATATATATATATTACCCACCCCCTCTAATTTACTTAACCCACCACTACCCATCCAATTTTACTTAACCGTAACTCAAGTCCATAGTCATATTAAATTAGGTTAAGTAGTCCATTTCATTACCATATCCAATTATGGTTAAAATGGGCTAGACCTCCTGCCTTAGGCCTACAACGTGTGGATGTTGGATATGTCGGTCGGGTCTGGGCAGTCTTATTCCACAGTTGGGCCTAAACTCGTATCTTAGCCCGATTCGTATTTGCGTACTTAGACCTCCCACATTAGGTTCAATATTAGTAGCTGCTGGATATGCCAGTCGGGTCCAGGCAGACTTCTACCACTAATGTAACCTAACCTTGTGTCATAAGTACAATTTACAATTCCTAATTGTAAATTACAAAACATTGCAAATTAATCCAAATCTACCTATGTCATTATATGTAGCGACCCGAACTTTCCCGGTAAGGAAAGCCCGGATTGCCTTGAGAACAACACACATCGGAACGCAAACAGAAGAACATTTCATTGTATATTACAACAATTCCATCAGAATACAAGAATATACATACTATGAATAAATATTACATTTGACAAATATCAGAGATTGCAATAAATTACATAGTAGCAGAAAACAATACAAAACACAACTGGAAGTAATACACGGATACAGAGATTTCCGAGCATCGTTCCAGCTGTAAATCAGGATCCTGTGAATATAAATCTGCAAAATCAAAACTACTAGCTGCCCGTGTAGAAAATAGGGGCACCCAGAGTTTAGGTTAAAACAATAAACTCCAGGTCAATCGTGTGAATGGTGTGAGAGCTAAAATAGTTATTTAAAACTTTACTTTAAAAGAGAGTAATTCAAGGGACCACGCAATATAACACGGAAGAGGTTTCCTCCCAAGAATACTAGTGCATATAACAAAACAGCGCAATGCTCTTTGGAAAACTGAAGCTATTATAAGACCAGGTCCCATCACACAATGCAACGCAAGCCGGAGGATAGGGTTTTCCCTTATAATAGCCAAACATGCTTGGTACGTTTAAAACAAATCATTTGATACTATTATAAGTGTATAGTGTCAAAACAATTTCAATCATAAATATCAATCCTAGGCAACATGGGTACCGTTTATCATGTCGCCATACTAGGCTCTACAAATAAAACCGCAATATCACGTATTGGAAATCTGATTTCCATCATGAGTCGAGGCAAGAGGCAAGCTCCTCTCTGATTCGAGACACTCTAGCAAATGTCTCAGGACCCCACTATGATCCTTGGATCTTCAGGGCCGGTCCTCTCCAACTTTTGAGGATTGGCAATTCCTGAGCACACGTTTCCCGGTCCTAACAGACCTATATTTGAGGCGCCTCGCATTCCAACAACCACACAGGTGAAAAGTATATAAATGTCAGCCAGTTTAAGCACTGACACCACCACTAGCTAGAAAGAAACGTCGTGCTCTCCCTGCAGTCACTATCCCGTTTTTGACTCATACCGAGGTGTGAGGCTCCCGAATTCATGCTATACACAAAGCTGCGCCACACAAGCCGTGCTTTGATCATCAACCACGAGACTTTGCTTTTCAACGGAAGCCTTGATCATTTGCCACTTAGGCGTGCCACACAGGCACTTCATGCCATGCGATTGATGTCCATCGATATACAACCTCTGAGCTCGTACGTCTCAGAGAAGGGCGTTAAGCAAGAGAATAAATTCTCCGCAGCCAAACTGATGTATATTTAATAGAGATCCATCAACACAGAATAAAATCCAATGTCAGACACACAGTCCATTTACAAGTTCGTTCTGGGTCTGAACGAAACCGGAGGCACTTTCCTCGCATATCCATCGATCTCCATGTACGTCTGGATGATCACCAATTGATTCCCTCATCCTGGGTGTACAACCCAATCAAGATCATCAGTAATCACCCAAACGATGTGAAGACTTCCGGTCTTCAACCACCATCTTCATCTTCGACATACCGTCGAATCGGCTATTCAAAATAGGTATAAACCCGGCCTTTCCAAATAACCCACGTATATAATAAACACGTGTTACAGAAACACAACATACGCCTCGTTCCAATTCAGAATATTCTTTTATTCAAATTTTCACATTCTTAGGGAAAGGTTCCCATTAATTTTATCAAAGATAAATTCTTCTAAATTTATTCTTTAATCTTCCTTTGGATCTCATTTCGAACCATATTATGGTTTTCCAAACTAGTCAGGATTAGCGAACCACACCGAAGTAATTATTTATTTTATTTCCCAATCCCAACCTATTCATCCCATGGAGCAAAACTGGTAATACTCCACATGTAACACCAGGTGTTATCGGTAAAATTAATTACCATTTCACGTTCAAATCAAAATAAAGATTTAACTATCGCTTCGGAGCAAAACTGGTGATACTCCATTCTCGATCACTTTTCAGATTTGATAATTTTAAATTATCAATTCACTTTCAATCTAATTAAAGATTCATTAAAACTCCATTTAGTTTTAATCTTCTCAAAAATCAATATCCTTCTTTATCTTGGTTAAAGAACCAATGTCACCTAAAACACGATTCACGACAAACCCAAATCACATTTCATATTAAATACAAGGCTCTGAATAGAAAATATACCGGCTTATATTCAATATCAAATTCTGAAACCAACAAATATCGTATTGGAAATAATGATATAAATATATCTTTCAAATTTCCATAACCATATCTGTATAATAACAAAATCCAACATCGAAATATTCCGAAGACAATTTCGATTCAAATTCATTCCAATTCACGTATTGGAAATTCTGATTATTTTAAAAACCGCATTCAAATTCAATTTATTTATTTCTAAAATAAAATGATTTTAATTATAGTTCAAAACTAGTTCATCTCGATAAAAATCTATTTTTATCTTTTCAAATATGGAGTCTCATTCCAATTCTTCCCAAATCATTTCTTGTGATTTTACACAAATTATTACTATTTTTAATAATTTTATCAAGGCCCGTACAGTCGATTTCCATCAACGGCCATCGAACTGCACTTACAACGACCTTTTCCAAATTTGATTTGGACAAAATTCCAAATCCAACCGTTAGATTTCAAATTTCTAATATTCATTGGAAATCTCTTTTCGATACGAACCCAACGGTTCCGGGTTTAGGAGAATCCAAAGGTCGGATCTCCCGCAACGTCAATTCGAAGTCAATGGTCGAAATTCACGAACTACCGAGGCGCGGTGCGTTCTATTCAGGCCATTATATAATATATATATATATTATATATTTCGTCGATTTCCTTTTAAAACGTATTTTATAAATCGTTTTAAATTCATTTTCAAAACCATTTCAACTCTATATTCAATTTCAAATCAAAATTGAATATTTCATATCATTACTATATAAATGATAATATTTTCAAAACGTTAGATTTTGAAATCACTACCTTTTCTATATTCATTATAAAAACGAATATAATCGATATAAATATCGTTCACGTCAAAAATAGCGCAACTCTAATCAACACGGCTTTATATATTTCAATAAATTTGTTATTCTATTCAACAAATGAATATTTATTCTCTTCCACACATGAATCTATATTTCTTTCAACATATGACTAATCTCAATACATGAGCATCGTCAACACATGACTATTTTTGTTATGTAATATATTTTATAAAATTATGGTATCTATCGTTTGATTTTTAATCAGACTCCAACCGTAAAGTAGATTCTAATCTTAAATATGATAAAGATGTAAATTTTATTGTTTAAATATTTTACTCAACACATGAATAGTTTCAACACATGAGTATTCTCAACACATGACTATTTATATATTATAATATTCTTTATTTTCCCAATTGGAATGAGGCCCAATCAATTACCATATAACATTAATTATATGGATTTCATACAACACATGTATATAATAGCAACGATAAACAATCAACCATCATCCAAAGTGCACCACACAACTGCATAAGCATCAAATATAAATAATTAACGCTTACACTGCCTGTCAACCAATCGATCGACATACAACTAATTATTGGGATTAGTTTATGCAGTATTTTATCCCAATACCCGTGTGGGGTTTCAAATCAACAAACACAGATTTTTATTTATGCAGTTGGGCGATGTTTAAAATTTATCGTCCCAATCATTATCCTTCAAATGGGTGTACATAAACAAACCGGCCGGTTTGTAAATTAATATTTATTTGTTCACATTCACTATATTCATATTCACGTTAAAAATTAAATTTTTAATAATAATTAATTTATATCAACACATTCATATTTTATTATCTACTTCACATCAACATCACAAACAAACTTCACAACACGACAAACAAGCTTACAAGCCGTCCATGGTCTATGGACGACGGGTGTCGGGTGCTACTAAGCACCGTCTACATCCTAGTATATATATTTTAACTAGAAAATAGAATTTAAAGTGAGAAATTCTCACCCAAGCTAAATCCATTCACCGTGACTCTTCATATGTAGAAATCTACGCCGTTTGACACTTTCGTTGCTGGTATTCACTACATACATAAAAATCACATTTTTATTTCGTTTTCATATATAAAATTTATATTTTTACAACGCTACTATATAGATAAAAATTCTGTTTTTATAACGCTACTATATAGATAAAAATTCTATTTTTACACCGCTACTATATAGATAAAAATTCTATTTTTATACCGCTACTATATAGACAAAAATTCTATTTTTATACTACTACTATATAGATAAAAATTCTATTTTTAAAACGATGTTCATATGATAAAGATTATATTTTTATCACACTATTCTCTATATAAAAATTATATTTTTATATCCCTCTTCTTCCAATAAAGAATATATTTTTATAATGCTCCTTCCTCTATAAAACTTATATTTTTATATCAACTTCTAATATAAAGATCGAATTTTTATATCATTGCTATAAAAATTCCATTTTTATCTCAATGTATATTTAATAAAAAAAACATATTTTTATTACTTTTACTTTATAAAAATCATATTTTTATAACTTCTACTTTATAAAAATCTAATCTTTGTTAACAAATAAAAATTAAACCTTTGCTTATAATAAAAATCATATCTTTTCTTTTTCAAAGATCAAATCTTTTCTTCTATAAAGATCTAATCTTTGTCATGTTAAAAATCAAATCTTTGATTGCATAAAAATCAATTCTTTCATTATTTAAAAATCAATTCTTTCATTGTTTAAAAATCAATTCTTTCATTGTATAAAATTCCTACCTTATTCATCATAGAAAAACTAAAATTAAATAAATGATAATAAATAAAAACTCATTGCGCAAGGAAGAAGGAAGGCGTCCGGTGCTCTACGAACGGAGGTGGAGGAGGAGCGGGGTGGCGCTGCATCATTGGGAGGTGTGGCGGTTTTTCCAGAAGAAGAAGAAGAAAAAGAAGGGGGCGCGCGGTACAAGGGGGTGGAGGAAGAGGATGAAGGAGGGAGTGGGGGCTCCGCCTCCTGTGGAGGCGCCGCGATGGGGGCTTGGGGGGGGGGGGGGGCTCCTCCCCGATCGATTCTTCTTCTTTTTTTCTTTTCTTTTTGTTCTGTTCGAAATGAAATCGGGGGGGGGGGGGAGGGGGGGAAGGGAGGGGGAGGATGGGGTCTGAGAAAAGTGAAAAGGGTGGAGGATGTTATATATATTTTTTAATTATTTTAATTATTTAATTTCAGAAAGCAACTTTTTATTTCGAACTCCAAACGAGACCCACCGCCTGTCGTCCCTAGCAAATTACCCCCATTTCGAACACAATGGGATATGTGTCGTAAGCTGATTTAATCATTTTGATCAGTTTTCGTCGAAATCAACATATAACTCTATATATTGAATCTGAATGCACGTTTCAATTTACCGAGGCCACACACGAGCTCAAAAAATTCCAGAAAAATATTTTTGGTTTCACTAAAATCCGGTTTATTTTGCACCCGGTATGTTCATTTGAAATTTGAAATCGAATTATCGAACTACTGCGCCATTTTCAATTCCTTTATAATTAAAATAAAATATTTATATTCTAACGATGATCTATATAAATATATACATTCGAATTCTATTCAAAATAAATTTCTCATCGTTATTATTTAAAATAATTCATTTTAAATGTTCAAACTTCGCTAAAATTGCCAAAATAAAATTTTTAAATTGGCTCGCATTTCCGGGTTGTTACAATCTCCCCCACTTAAAACTTTTCGTCCTCAAAAAGGAACGAAGCCGAAAGTTGTTTAACAAATCAACTCAACTTCCAGTATTTTCTTTACGGCTTAGGTTCTTCAACTTTTCAGTTTCTAAGAACTTTTTAAAATTTTCAAAAATTTGGCTAACACCCTAAATTTTCGAAAAATTTCGCCTTAACCTCCCCTGCAGCGGGGACTTCGGGATATTTCATATAGCCTCCCATGGCCTTCTTCAATCAAAAAGAAAAAGAAAAAGCCAATCGGCTCATAAAATCATCATCACCCAAACAAAACAGTAAATTATGGTAAACATGTACCTATTTGTCGGGCAAACAATTTTATTCTCTGCTCTAGCCTTCTTGCTATGACCTGTTCACACACACACACACACACACACACATATATATATATATATATATATATATATACATGCATCCAATTGCAAATAATTTTCGATACAATTCGACATTTGATGCAATTAGGCATAATGGTTCAAAATTATCAAACAAATAAACAAACAACACAAACATCAATCAATTAGTGAATTAGAATTCCAAACACATAACTTTGATACATAGTCAAAAATCATATTTTTGATGCCAAATCACAACAAATAACCCTATGTAAGTTTTGGTTCTCACACTAGTCTGATGGAAATATATAGATATCACACCTTCGTCACTCGAAAATAAATATTGGAGATGGTATACTTCATCATCAGGACCATGTCCGGGCGACTAGAGTGCGATTCTATATCTATCCAGTATATTAAAACTTCGAATATACGTTCATGACGCGTATATGTAAAATCTGTATATATACTGGATTGTCCAAATTCAAAATAAATAAATATTCAAATACGTTTAAAATGATTTAAATTTCAAAACAAATTTTTTTACATTTTAAAAATATACTCTTCACACTCGTTCTAGGATACTACTGATCCCATCTCTAATGAGTCATTCTAATTGGATATTACTAATACAATATCTGATGAATTCTTTCGTATGGTTCTAATGTGTCTTGTTCTCGAGCTCTGTAAACCAAAGCTCTGATACCACTCTATAGCAACCCGAACTTCCCCGGTAAGGAAAGCCCGGATTGCCTTGAGAACAATACACATCGGAACGCAAACAGAAGAACATTTCATTGTATATTACAACAATTCCATCAGAATACAAGAATATACAGAGTATGAATAAATATTACATTCGACAAATATCAGAGATTGCAATAAATTGCAAAGCAGCGGAAAACAATACAAAACACAATTGAAAGTAATACACGGATACAGAGCTTTCCGAGCATCGTTCCAGCTGTAAATCAGGATCCTGTGAATATGAATCTGCAAAATCCAAACTACTAGCTGCCCGTTTATAAAATAGGGGCACCTAGAGTTTAGGTTAAAACAATAAGCTCCCGGCCTAACTGGTGTGAGAACTAAAACAGTTTTTTAAAACTTTACTTTAACAGAGAGTAATTCAAGGGACCACGCCGTATAACACGAAACGGGTTTCCTCCCAAGAATACTATTGCATATAACAAAACAACGCAATGCTCTTTGGAAAAATGAAGCTATTATATGACCTAGGTCCCATCACACAATTCAACGCAAGCCGGAGGATAGGGTTTTCCCTTATAATAGCCAAACATGCTTGGTACGTTTAAAACAAATCATTTGATACTATTATAAGTGTATAGTGTCAAAACAATTTCAATCATAAATATCAATCCTAGGCGGCATGGGTACAATCTAACATGTCGCCAAACTAGGTCCTACAAATATGTTAGATCAAAATTTGGACCTAACACCCAAATTGTTCCGAATGTTATAGAGTTTCAACTGAAGAATGAGGAAAAAGAAAATAACACACAGAATTTATAGTGGTTCGGCGTTAACGAGCCTATGTCCACTTTATATCTTATTGATTATACTGTGAAATCTAATACAATCAAGGATTTCTCTTAATACTCTAGTATTTTGACAATAATGGCGGATTCAGTACTCAATATTGCCAAAAAGATCCGAAAAAGTGCCAAGCCCTGGGCTATTTATAGCTGATTTTGTCAGGTGGGTTGTGATAACACGTAGCACGAATCCCGAGAACATCGGATCGCATCGCCTCCATTGAAGAAATAGTCAAATTAGCCGTTGTGGACAGGTGTC
The DNA here is from genome assembly GCA_030737875.1 of Allium sativum. Classification (NCBI taxonomy): domain Eukaryota; kingdom Viridiplantae; phylum Streptophyta; class Magnoliopsida; order Asparagales; family Amaryllidaceae; genus Allium; species Allium sativum. The sequence continues at coordinate 333,814,775 of CM060926.1, forward strand.
GCGATCCCCTTGAAAATCGGATCGTGCAGATGGGGAGAATCGGTCAAAATGACGGTTGGGGACACGTGTCGCTAGATCCGTGCGTCTCGGATCGCTGAAGACTAGCTCACGCTTGAACGGGTCAGAGGGTTCGCCATGCATCAGGGGATCGGATCGGTCTACGCTGGGGAACAATATAAGTTCGGATCCAGTCGCGTAGAGGTTTCGTTTCGCTGATGAAACAGGGGGCGATCCGTCGAGATGCGATCCGATGGTGGGCGAGTCGATAGTGTGCGATCCGTTCCTTCATGTACTTGGGGAATATAGTTTCATACCTTCCTTTTATGAGTGAACCTGGGTGGCTTGATCAAAAAGCTAGCCAACATTTTGCCCCCTCGAAGTATGTTTTATTGATGATGGAACATGCTTCGAATACTTTAGGATCGTCTTTTCACAACGAGTCGCCAATCAGTGAATGATTCCTTTTCTGGGACTTTTCAGAGCCTTCATTACTGAATTTATCGATTCGGATCGCGTGCTCGAGTCGTGGTCCGTTATCAAGCCATTCGTTTCATTCTTTGGTGTGCACTTGGGCTTCTTCATTGAACGGAACGAGACGGGCTCCTCTTCGAGACGTGGTGGGCTTTTGGTTCGTGGCCCGCCTAATTTCGTGGATCGAATAGGACAAAAAAGGGGAGACTAACGGTCGCCCTTTTGCCTATATAAGTCGACCCCCCCTCTTCACTTTCCTCCTTCTTTTTTCTGTCATATCGTTTCGCCTGCATTGTTGAGGAACGAACCCTAGTTTTTCATACCTTCGAAAATCCGAGTGCTTTCCCAATTTTTAGAAAGGTAACCCCACCGAAAGCACCCTTACTCGTAATCGCTGTTGTTTATAAAAAAAATTCGACTAGCTTGAGGGAATAAACGGTGGAATATCGTGATTTTTGGGGGAAAACTCGAGGCGCCATGGCTGATGGGTTCAAGGGTTGGAGTTCGGAGGAGAAAAACGGAGGAGGAAGAAGAAAGAAAACCGATTCGGATCGGGGGCAAGGAGAGGAAAGGAAGAAGACGAAGGCGAGTGGCGAGACGGAGGATCGTGAAGATGGCAGAGGCACGTACCGTGGGGGGGCTGTAACGATTCGGCAAAGACCACGATCACTTATCCTCACGATCCGTGAGGGGGCGATCCCCCTGCCCTGCGATCCGAAGGAGGGCGATCCCTCTACCCTGCGATCCGAAGGAGGGCGATCCCTCTACCTTGCGATCTGACTCGTAGCTCACGATCCAAACGAATTTCGAACTTTACACGATGCCTTGTCACCACAAAATTCTGAACAGTTAGGCTAGGGCCTTGACGTCGGACTTTCTGGACTAAATGACCACATAATTTGACTGCATATGACGACTAAAATTTTGATGATCTTGATAGCTTTCACGCTTTTATCTTTAATGCACACACAAGCACACACACCGGCACTTGCACACACGGGGGACGGGTAGTATTAATCTCATTGTTCATGTTTTCTCGTCCTAGCAGTAATGTCGAATAATCAATCTCCTTCAAGATCCACAACAGAAGCGGAATCTGAGGTTCCTGAGCAATACAACCCCGAGATTCCTCCAATTAATCCAGGAGGTGAAGATTCTGGATCTGAATACGAGGCAACGGAATCAGATCCGTCCGAAAGTACTTCATCTAGCGAGGAGTCCGAGATAGATGGGCGAGCTCCCGACGAGATTCCTGGCGCGCTCGAAATAGATAATTTTTCTGATTCTTTAACATCTAAGCTCGACGATATAAAGCTTAAAAGAATCTGCTTGAGACACGGGATTCCTTGGGATGATGTCTTGACACCCGGAAGCGAAGATAGACCCCACCTTGCTCCGGAAGGATATATGGCAATCAGTCGAACCATGTGCTTGGTAGGAGCTATTCCTCTGTTTCCTCCGATCCCCATCGAAACTTTAAGACGACTGGTTATTGCTCCGATGCAGCTTCATCCTAACGCCTACGCATCTCTATATACCCTATATGTTGCATACGTGGAGATTCTACACGCTGAACTTAAATTCAGAGATTTGACATTCTTCTTTCTTTTCAAGCACCGTTCTTCGGCAACCCCAAATTTCTCTTTCTTTGAATCGGTGGCGAATAGGAAGGTTCTGTACGATGGATATAGCAATATAGGGGATCCTAAGTCTGATTGGTTTTATATAAAGAAACAGGCCGGATGCTCAAGAAGATGGCTCAAATCAAGTAAACTTTAAGCTTCTAATCGAATATCTTGTTCAAGAAGTCTAGGCGTTAACATTCTTCCCCCTTTTTCTTTGTCTTAAACAGATCACGTCTTCCCGAAAACGGAGGGTCCACTATACAACAATCGATTGTCCATTCTTCTACAAAGCAGATCCGACTTTCTAAGGATCAAAAAATGCATTACTGATGAAAGTCTTCATAAGCATCATCTTCTGGACAGAAGATTTGGACTTGGCACTGGCGGCAGACCTTATAAGTACGTGCCCCCAATGGAGGGAGAGGGAACTTCGCAAGCAGTAGAAACAACTAAGTTTCGCAAGAGTCCTTCTCCGATAGTCATCCAAGACGATGAGGACCTGAACATATACAGAGGGGATGAGGTCCGCGGTGGCATGTCCAAGGAAATCCCGATTTCTACTCCAATCGAAACCGCTGCTCCCGATGATTTGACAGAAGAGCAGTTATTTGACGAGCTGAATAAAATTCCTCTACCCGATGATGTATATACAGAGAAGGACTTTGAAGGGGGGCCTTTCTTCCCTGCTTCTGAAGAGAACATCGCTCCAACTAGAGAACAAGAAATTGGTCAGATGAGCCTGTCTTCAGGCCCGGGTCTGTTAGGGGGGATTATATGGGATGCACAAATCACACACACTATCCGACCGTGCACTCTTATATCGTGAGTATTCAAAGTTTTAACATGCTTTTCTCTTTTTTGCAGGAACGATGTCACGCAGGAAATATTACTCTTATCGTTCTCTTCGTGAGGGCACACCCAGCCTTCATCCGGGTACTGAGCGCTCTCGTGGCCCTTTTTACAAGCCGACTTCCTCGCAACCTCGGTCTCCACCAAAATCGACCTCTACCAAGCCTTCCAGTTATCCGGCAGTTCCTGCAGGGGGAAAGAAACTTCCTAAAGAGTTAACTCCTCCAAAGAGTGCACCTTCCCACAGCCGGTCGTCCAAAAGGCATCACGAATCTAAAGATAGGGGCAAGGATCCATCCAAAGAGTCTGAAAAGGAGAGGAGTGACATCGTCCCTTCCAGCCAGCCAGAGTTGGCTGCCCCCGGGTCACGGGGTTACATGCATGGTTCCGAGATTCAAGGTAGGCTGGAAAAGCTGCGGGAACAATTCCCAGACATATTCTTTGACCGAATGACATTTGTTCCAGCCTTGGAACCGGTCCCCAAGAACTGGGATAGCTAAGTTGTCGGGCACATCCGCCATGTTGCCAGGCAATATGAGATGATGAAAAAACATGCAGTTAACCTTTCAGAAGTCATCCGATCGCTTGAAATAGAAGCACACAGATCTAAGGCGAAACTTGAAAACAACGAAAGGGCCAGTACAAAGATAGAGAAGGACCTGGAAGATGCTCAATCCCAGCTTGCTTTAACACGGAGGGACGCTGAAAATTATAAGATTGAATTAGAGAATGCTAAGCAACGCTTTCATTCTGAACTTAACTCCAATAGCCAAGAGAAAATGACCTTAAAGAAGGAGGTTGAAGACCTCAAAATGGCTAATATTGAGTTGAAAACAGCACCAGGCCATTTTGAAGCTGAGAGAGCTGCTTGGGAGGCAGAAAAAGCAAGTTTAAAAGAAAGTTTGGCTTTGGCTAAAGCAGAAAAGGTGATTTTAAATGATCAGGTCTCGGACGCGGAGAGACGGGCAGCTCTCGCCGAAAAGAATGTTGAAAGTGCCATCGAATTGGCCACTGCTTCTAACAACAAGCTCCTCGAAAGGGAGAAGGAGATCGAGGGGTTTGAAGAGATGATTTTCGATTTCCTTGGCCAGGTTCTCAAAACTCGCAACATCTCGTGGATCCCGGATTACCACGTTACTTTAGCCAATTTATGGGATGCCATTGTTGAGGGTGAAAAGCACAGATTGGGGGTCGTAGAAATTGATGAGGATGAGTTGATGAAGAGCATCTTAAGGGATAATGAGCCTGAGGACCTAGCAGAGGGTCGTCGTCTGATTCTAGTGGAGATGGAAAAGGAGAGGGCCCTAGCTAAGGGTAAAAGCAAAGCTGACGAGGGTTCGAGTTCAACTGTGGATCCCAAGACCTCCGAGGTTGAGGAATACCATCCCGATGATCCATTAATCCCTTTGGGTCTAACTCCCGTGGTCATTGGAGCCTCTGCAACTACTCAAGAGGGAGCATCTGCGGAAGGTATCTCTCTCTTTTCCTCACAATTTGCCAAAGCAATTGTGAATTGTCGTCGTCTAGTAGAACAAACAATTGAATTAGTAATGTGTGTTCCTCCTGATACAGGTGGCGAACCCGTTGACAAGGGTGCTGAAAAAGAAAAAGAAGTGGAGAAGGAGGTTATCTCGCCAGGTGCTAGTATTGATATATCAAAGCAGGTTGAGGTCACAACAGCAGAAAGAAGCATCCCGGCACCTAGTACTGACGTTCCCAAAGACGCTGAGACCATCGAAGCCTTGAAAGACATGGATGGGCGACATGTAGATGATGAAGAAGACATTATCGGCGCCAAAAAAGCCGACGATGATGACGACGAAACCTTGGCCAGCCGAAAGGCCAGGCAAGAGAAAGAGTTGGCTTCGAAGAAGGTGGGAGATGAGGCTTTGGATGTAGTCCCTCTTGCAGAATTCGATCCCAAAACTGGGATGATTGTGAAAATCCAGCCCAAATCCATCAGCCGACAGCTTCATTTTGCAAATCCCGATGACTTCCCGGCTTCCCTTTCTGATAAAAGGAAGAGAAAAGAGGTGGAAGAGGAATCTTCAAAAGAGTCGGATGTTCCTCTCATAGACAAAAGGAAGAGGAAGAAAGGGGATCAGCCCGATGCTGACAAGGCGAAGCTGGAGAGACAGAAGCAGGAGAAGAGGCCAAAGCGTAAATAGAATATTGTTGCTTGTTGATATTTTGTCTTTAGGTTTTCCACTGGCCAGGAAGTGTAATTGTGAGACTGGCCCTCACTTCCCTTTCTAGGTTGTTTTTTACTCAGTAGGTTTGTGGTACATAAATGAAAGTTTATCTCTTTTTGCATCATTGTGTACCTGTATTCAAATAAACTTTCCATGTTTAGTCATAGGCCATCTAATTACAAATCAGTCAAACAACAGAAAAAAAAAATTCATGTTGCGTTGCTGTATTAAAGTTCAGTATGTGTATATGAGTATATGTTCCCCCAATCAGTTGTTATCATAGCACCTGACTGGGGTTTACTAAGGATTGGTTAGTATTGTCAGCAGGTTGCCCCCTATTTCTGAATATGGGGGACTTAGAAGATTTCATGGGATAACTGTTCTTGTTGTACCGAATTTCTGGCACCTTTCCCAGTGCTTAATCATAGACTTTCTTACACTCTCCTGACATTCGCCGAGGTTAGAGTTTGAATTCAGTAGCTCAGTCGGCCCCTGTTCCTTTAGCAGGGAAGAAGTTCTTTCTCAGCGCTCAATCGGAGACGCTTTTATACTCTCTCTCTCTCTGGAGAGTTAGAGTTCGAGCTCAGTGATTTATTCGCTCCCCGATCCTTCAGCGGGGAAGGAGCTCTTTCTCAGCACTCAGTCGGAGACGCTTTTATACTCTCTCTCTCTCTCTGGAGAGTTAGAGTTCAAGCTCAGCGATTCATTCGCTCCCCGATCCTTCAGCGGGGAAGGAGCTCTTTCTCAGCGCTCAGTCGGAGACGCTTTTATACTCTCTCTCTCTCTCTCTCTGGAGAGTTAGAGTTCGAGCTCAGCGATTCATTCGCTCCACGATCCTTCAGCGGGGAAGGAGCTCTTTCTCAGCGCTCAGTCGGAGACGCTTTTATACTCTCTCTCTCTAGAGAGTTAGACTTTTGCTCAGGCGGCTCCGATCATGGTACACCGCCATGCCTTGTGGATGTCATCTTCGCGTCCTTTATACTCTCGCTCTACTCTGGAGAGCTATAGTCATGGATCAAGCAGTCTGCAATCATGCACGCTCATCAAACTCGTCCTCGGTTTTCATTTTAATCCAAGCTCCGAGGATTGAAATCAGTCGGACAAGCAGTTGGAGCTTTTGCCAAGGCTTTGAGTTCCTCCGAACAGTCTATGGGAGGAACAGTTGGCAACAGATTTCGGGTACCTGCATTATTCACGCCGCTTTCCATAAAAATAAATAGGCAGATAAATAAGGATGCAATAAAGGTAATGACACACAATATTTTTATAGTGGTTCGGTCGAATTATGACCTACGTCCACTTTATAATTTTTTGCTTCAAGGAATCAAACTATTCTAGGCTAGTCGTGCCTTATACATGGTTTTCAACAAAGCAAAAGAACAGATTTGAAAATTTTATGCTAAGTATGGCCGCAAATGTTGGGCATTCCACACTCTGGGGATTTCCCTTCCATCTACGGTTGCCAGCTTGAAGGTTCCATTATCAAGCTTGCTCAGAATGGAGTACGGTCCTTCCCACTTCGCTCCCATATGAGTTGGGGGTGGAAAGACACGTTTCAGAACCAAGTCTCCGGGTTCCCAGGTTCGGGCTCGAACCTTTTTGTTGTAATATCGAGCGATCTGCTGCTTGCATCTCAAGGCGCGCAGGTCCACCTCATCCCTCTTTTCTTCGATTATATCTAGGGACTCAAGGAGCAATTCATTATTAGTCATCGGATCATAATAAGTCACCCGGTGAGAAGGTACCTTTATCTCAACTGGGATGACTGCTTCCGTTCCAAAGGCAAGGAAGAACGGGGTATGTCCTGTTGCCGATTTATATGTTGTCATGTAGGCCCATAGTGCCAAGGGCAATTCATCAACCCACATGGCTCTAGCCCGCTTCAGTCTTCTTTTCAGAATAGACTTAATCACTTTATTCGCCGCTTCGACTTGTCCGTTCGATTGCGGGTGCGCCACAGAGGTGTACCTATTCTCAATGTGGTATTTTTGGCAGAAATTTCTGAATTCAGCACTATCGAACTTAGTTCCGTTATCCATTATTACAATCTTTGGAATCCCAAATCGACAGATGATGTTTCTCACGATAAAGTTGATCACTCGTTTGGTTGTGATCGTAGTTAGTGGCTTAGCCTCGACCCACTTAGTGAAATAATCCACGGCCACGATGGCGAACTTTGCTCCGCCCCTTGCTATGGGGAGACTTCCAATGATATCAATTCCCCACATAGCGAAAGGCCATGGGCTCATCATTGTTTTTAACTGATTAGGAGGTGCTCTAGGTATCTTCGAAAATCTCTGGCACGCATCACACCGTCGTGCGTATCTCGCTGCATCCTTGTTCATGGTAGGCCAGAAATAACCATGCCGCAACACCTTTTTTGCCAAAGTTTGCCCTCCAGTGTGGTCGCCACATCCGCCTTTGTGGACCTCTTGTAGCACACGTTTGATGTCATCGTGGGCTATACACCGAAGGAGGGGCATTGAAAACCCTTGTCTGTAAAGAACTCCGCCTTGCAGAACGTATCGGGCGGCTTTACGAATTACCTTACGCCTCTCGCTTTTCTTGGTCGGGAGCGTTCCATTCATCAGGAAATTCTTTAGAGGAGTCATCCAAGACTCCCTTTTTGGTTTCGTCTCTAGTATTAGGTCGATTTCCATTTGATCTATGCAAGGGGACCGAAGTACTTCAACGGGGGCTAGCCCAGTCACTTCAGGGTCGTCGGAACTAGCCATCTTCGCCAACTTATCCGCCTGTTGATTCTCTGACCGCGGAATATGAGATATGCTGTAGTGATCAAAATCGTTCAGCAACTCTTTCACTTTCTTTAAGTATAAAATCAATCTTGCACTTTTAGCTTGGAATTTTCTAGTAACTTGGTTCACAACTAACTTGGAGTCGCAGAAGATGTTCAGCTTTGTGACCTCTAATTCCTTTGCGATCCTCAATCCGGCTATCAGAGCTTCATATTCGGAATCGTTGTTAGTGGCATGAAACTCCATCTGGATTGCATAGGTTATCAATCGTTTCTCGGGGGTTTCAAGCACTATTTCAGCGCCGGATCTTTCGTCATTCCTAGCGCCATCAGTATACAATCTCCAGGCATTGGGATCGAAAAGTAATTTTGAAGGATTGTCCTCTTCATTGGCTATATCTTCCTCCGGTACGGTAAACTCTGCTATGAAGTCGGCTATCACTTGCCCTCCAATTGACCGTATGGGCTGAAAGTTCAAATCAAATTGACTTAACTCAATATTCCATTTGAGTAATCTTCCAGATGCCTCTGGTCTCTGTAGGACTTGCTTGAGTGGATGATCGGTGTATATGGTAATAGGATGCGCCTGAAAATAATGTCGAAGCTTTCTAGAGGCGATCAGCAAACTATACGCTAATTTTTCTATCCTTGGATAATTACGCTCTGCTGCCGTCAATTTTTTGCTCACGTAATACACAGGTCTTTGGGCCTTATCCTCTTCTCTTACCAACGCTGAGCTGATCGCATGGGATGACACTGCCAAATACACGAATAACTCCTCGTGATCCATTGGCTTAGATAATATCGGAGGTTTCTCCAGGTGCCTAAATAAATTCTGAAACGCTTCTACGCAGTCGGGTGTCCATTTGAAGTGGCGTTTCCCTCGCTTTATTAGTTCGAAGAATGGGATGCACTTATCCGTAGCCCTGGAGATAAATCTGCTTAGTGCGGCCACTTTTCCGGCAAGGCTTTGCACATCCCTAATTTTCCTAGGTTCCTAAATGTCTCTGATTGCCGCGATCTGGTCTGGATTAATCTCAATCCCACGGGAACTGACAATGAATCCCAAGAATTTTCCGGAGGCAACACCGAATGAACATTTGGTTGGGTTGAGTTTCATTCCGTACTTTCGAAGAATGTCGAACATCTCTGCCAAGTCAGTAGTGTGTTGAGAAGATTGCTTGGACTTAACCAACATATCATCGACGTATACTTCCATTGTTTTCCCAATCTGGTTATAAAACATTCTGTTGACTAAACGTTGATATGTAGCGCCCGCATTCTTCAAGCCAAAGGGCATCACCACATAACAATATAATCCCAGATCCGTGATAAAATTAGTGTGTTCTTGATTTGGAACATGCATCGGAATCTGGTTATATCCTGAATAAGCATCCATAAATGAGAGAAGCTCATGACCCGCCGTCGAGTCTACCAACTGGTCAATCCGGGGCAATGGGAAACTATCTTTTGGACAGGCTTTGTTCAAATCCGAGAAGTTGATACACGTTCACCACTTCCCGTTGGCCTTCTTTACCAGGACTGGATTCGAAATCCAATCTGGGTAGGTTGAGTCTCTGATAAATCTATTACTCTTTAGCTTCCCAATTTCTTCTTTCAAGGCAGCGGACCTCTCAGGGCCCAACATTCGCCTTTTTTGCTTTACCGGAGGATGTTTAGGGTCAATGCTTAAGGAATGGCTCATGATTGATGGGGATATCCCACACATGTCCGCGTGGGTCCAAGCAAATACATCCAAGTTGTTTTTTAAGAAATCCGTCAATTCTTTAGCGAGATTCGGATTTAACTGGGATCCAATCTTAAGGACCTTCTCCGGGTCACTGTCATCGATCGGTACATCCACAGTTGTCTCGTTGGGAGTCGCCATTCTGCCCCCGGGTTCTTGATCCTCTCTGGGATCTATATCCTCGGGCATCTCTCTGGGCGACTCTCCAACGACTATCCTCTTTGGTTGCTATAAGGTCTCTGCCCCGGTAGGGGGAGAAGCGCCTTTAGTTTCAATATCCCCTTCATTGTGAAGTAACTTTAGTTTGGCAACATAACATGCTCACGCAGCAACCTGATCCCCTCTGACAATACCAATGCCAGCTTCTGTGGGGAATTTCAATAACAAGCACCAGGGGGCTATACAGGCTCTAAACTTTGCGAGGGCCGGTCGGCCCAAGAAGGCATTGTAGGGCGATTAAACATCCAAAACCACGAAGGGAAGGATTCTCACTCTCTGGCGTTCTCCTTCCCCAAGTGTAACTGGTAAATCTACATAACCCATTGGAGCGGTAGATGCTCTGTTGAATCCACGGATCCATCCTTGGCAGGGCTTCAAGTCTTTTATTTCGAGGTTCATCTGGTAAAATGTCCTTTTGAAAAGAATGTTGACAGAACTCCCGTTGTCCACTAATACCTTATGAACAGTGGCTGGTCCAATAGGTACTGTAATTACAAATGGATCTTCAGTCGGAGCATGAACTCCAATGCTTTCTCGTTCTCGGAAAACGACATCGTCGGTCATCATCTTTTGTTGCTTTACCGGGATATTGTCCTCAGGGTTGCTACACTCCCCTACCTCGAGGTGTTGCTTGGCTGCATTGACATATTGGTCTAATGCCTTAGAGCTATGCCCGGCAAGATAAAGTCCTCCGATTACGGTATTGATAACAATGTTCTTTCCCTTTTGCTGGGCAGTCGGCCTAGCAGCAAGTTGATTCTGGTTCTGATTTGGGGCCTGTATTGCTTGCCCCCTGTCTCTGAGCGTTACTCTGTATTCATCTAACTTTCCTTCTCGAAGCAGCCTTTCGACTACATCTCTTAGGTGACGGCATTCATTTGTCGAATGGCCGTGAATCTGATGAAAGAGACAAAACTTCCCCGTTTCACGTTCTTTCTCCGTCGACTCTCTAGGAGGTGGCCTCTTATTCTGGAGGACTTCATACGCATCCATGAAGATATTTTCCAGAGTATCATTTATTGGTGTATAACTTTCAAAGGCCCTGGGACGAGTCCTTCTCTGGGAGTCGTTCCCTCGATTCCTCTTCCGGTTGTTGCCGTTACCATTATTATTGTTGTTACCTGACTGACGACCACCCTGATTCCGATTTCCGACATTAACCTCGACTTTCCCCGAGCTGTCTCCTGTCTGCTTTATAGCGACATTGCTCTGGATTTCCTCCTTATCAGTTGTTTTTGCCTTTCGGTTAGCATATACCCCTTCCCGGCGTAAATGTACGTTAGCTTTTTCGTAGAATAACTCTCTAGTATGGGGTGGTTTGCCTGCCAGGTATCTCCCGAATTCAGTGCCTTTATCTACTCCGTCAATCAGTGTTGCGACAACGATCGGTTCATGGGGATCTTTAACCTCAGTAGTAGCCAAATTGAAACGATCCAGGTACACCCTCAAACTCTCGCCTGGTCGCTGCTTGACAAGGAACAAGTCAATCACACTTTTTGTTTTTTGTGCATAGATACGGAATTGTTCTACGAACTTCTCACTCAACTCCCTGAAGCTAGAAATCGATCTTGCTGGCAAGCGAGTAAACCATAACAATGCTACATCCTCCAAGAATATGGGAAACGCTTTGCACTTGACAGCGTCAGAGGCTGCGGCAGCGGTCATTGACCAAGAATATCTCATCAGATGCTGGACAGGATCAGACCTACCCGCATATCGGTTCATCTGTGGCATGTTGAAATGCCTCGGGAAAGTCGCATCCAAAATATCATCAGTGAAAGGGGTGTGACTGCGGTCAATTCCCCAATCTTCGTTCAGTTGTCCACGGCTATCTGCCAGAATCTGATGGATCATGGCTGCAACATTTGCACTGGTTAGCGGGGGTTCAGGGTCAGTGCCTCTGGTTCGGCGGGGTTCTCTAATCTCTCTTCCGGGAGCAATCACAAAATCCGGGGCTCGGATAGGGCTCCGTTGCCCCCTGTTACCATGAGCATGTGCGCGGCGACGGGGCTGAGGAAGTCTATTATGCACAGGACTGTCCACATCTCGAGTCCTGGGAGTTGTGGCTTGATCGTTCACATTACGGTTTGAGGGCGCCCCCAATGCTTCTTCTTCCCGTGATGGCAGGGTTCCGAACCGAAGCTGTTCTATGTTTTCGGCTCTCTCATACGGTCGTCGCGGAGGTCTCGGTGATTCCTCAGACGAAGATGAATATTCTGGAGTGAGTGGACGTACCGGCGGCGTCCTTTTCCTTGCGAGCTCATCGAGCCTTCTATCCATAGCAGTCAAATTTTGTCGTAGGACGGAGCTTTCCTGCCTTTGGGCAGCCAATTCATCAAACAGCCTCTCCCACATTTCGGAAAAGCGAGAGAGATCTCCCTCAGTAACGGGAGTAGCAGGATCATATTGATCATCATCACTTTCTCTTATGCGCAAAGAGCTTGAGCCAGGTAGAGCGGAGGGGCCAGGACGGTAGGAGCGAGCCATAGGCTCCTTTCCAGGTCGAGTTGTAGTCTGGTCATCAATTCGAATCGCTGTGGTTCGAGGATGGCGGCTCGCAACGCCCCCCTGAGATCAATTCGCGGTCGCGGTGCATGGAGGATTCGAGACGTTGCCTCGGGATCGAGTAACAACCCCTTCAGCAGTCTGGATCGCCTCGTTCTCGTCGACTCGGAGCGTGGCATCTTCATCGGATCGGTTCGCCCCCAGCGCTCCGCGATCCAGAGTCTCCTCATTGCCTAGCTCGTGCACACTTTCTTCAATTGTTTCATTGGTTTGCGAAGCTCGTGCTTCCTTAGATCTTTTTCCAGCCATGAAATCCGAATCGCTGGAACCCTCAAAGAACTGAATAGTGAAACTTTACGATTGTTTTCTCAGTGAAAGCACCAAAATGTTAGATAAAAATTTGGACCTAACACCCAAATTGTTCCGAATGTTATAGAGTTTCAACTGAAGAATGAGGAAAAAGAAAATAACACACAGAATTTATAGTGGTTCGGCGTTAACGAGCCTACGTCCACTTTATATATTATTGATTATACTGTGAAATCTAATACAATCAAGGATTTCTCTCAATACTCTAGTATTTTGACAATAATGGCGGATTCAGTACTCAATATTGCCAAAAAGATCCCAAAAAGTGCCAAGCCCTGGGCTATTTATAGCTGATTTTGTCAGGCGGGTCGTGGTAACACGTGGCACGAATCCCGAGAACATCGGATCGCATCGCCTCCATTGAAGAAATAGTCAAATTAGCCGTTATGGACAGGTGTCGCGATCCCCTTGAAAATCGGATCGTGCAGATGGGGAGAATCGGTCAAAATGACGGTTGGGGACACGTGTCGCTAGATCCGTGCGTCTCGGATCGCTGAAGACTAGCTCACGCTTGAACGGGTCAGAGGGTTCGCCATGCATCAGGGGATCGGATCGGTCTACGCTGGGGAACAATATAAGTTCGGATCGAGTCACGTAGAGGTTTCATTTCGCTGATGAAACAGGGGGCGATCCGTCGAGATGCGATCCGATGGTGGGCGAGTCGATAGTGTGCGATCCGTTCCTTCATGTACTTGGGGAATATAGTTCCATACCTTCCTTTTGTGAGTGAACCTGGGTGGCTTGATCAAAAAGCTAGCCAACAAAATAAAACCGCAATATCACGTATTTGAAATTGGATTTCCGTCATGAGTCGAGGAAAGGGGCAAGCTCCTCTCCTATTCGAGACACTCTAGCAAATGTCTCAGGGCCCCACTATGATCCTTGGATCTTCAGGGCCGGTCCTCTCTTACTTTTGAGGATTGGCAATTCCTGAGCACACGTTTCCCGGTCCTAACAGACCTATATCCGAGGCGCCTCGCATTCCAACAACCACACAGGTGAAAAGTATATAAATGTCAGCCAGTGTAAGCACTGACACGACCACTAGCTAGAAGGAAACGTCGTGCTCTCCCTGCAGTCACTATCCCATTTTTGACTCATACCGAGGTGTGGGGCTCGCGAATTCACGCTATACACAAAGCTGCGCCACACAGGCCGTGCTTTGGTCATCAACCACAAGACTTTGCTTTTCAACAGAAGCCTTGATCATTTGCCACTTAGGCGTGCCACACAGGCAATTCATGCCATGCGACTGATGTCCATCGATATACAACCTCTAAGCTCGTACGTCCAAAGAAGGGCGTTAAGCAAGAGAATAAATTCTCCGCCGCCAAACAGATGTATATTTAATAGAGATTAATCAACACAGAATAAAATCCAATGTCAGACACACAGTCCATTTACAAGTTCGTTCTGGGTCTGAACGAAACCAGAGGCACTTTCCTCGCATATCCATCGATCTCCAAGTACGTCCGGACGATCAACAACTGATTCCCTCATCCTGGGTGTACAGCCCAATCAAGATCATCAGTAATCACCCAAACAATGTGAAGACTTCCAGTATTCAACCACCGTCTTCATCTTCGACATACCGTCGAATCGGCTATTCAGAATGGGCATAAACCCGGCCTTTCCAAATAACCCGCGTATATAATAAACTCGTGTTACACAAACACAACATGCGCCTCATTCCAATTCAGATATTCTTTTATTCAAATCTTCACATTTTTAGGGAAAGGTTCCCATTAATTTTATCAAAGATAAATTCTTCTAAATTTATTCTTTAATCTTCCTTTGGATCTCATTTCGAACCATATTACGGTTTTCCAAACTAGTCGGGAATAGCGAACCACACCGAAGTAATTATTTATTTTATTTCCCAATCCCAACCTATTCATCCCATGGAGCAAAATTGGTAATACTCCATATCTAACACCACGGTGTTATCGGTGAAATTAATTACCATTTCACGTTCAAATCTAATTAAAGATTTAACTATCGCTTTGGAGCAAAACCGGTGATACTCCATTCTCGATCACTTTTCAGATTTGATAATTTTAAATTATCAATTCACTTTCAATCTAATTAAAGATTCATTAAAACTCCACTTAGTTTTAATCTTCTCAAAAATCAATATCCTGTCTTTAACAGGGTAAAAGAACCAATGTCACCTAAAACACGATTCACGACAAACCCAAATCACATTTGATATTAAATACAAGGCTCTGAATAGAAAATATACCGGTTTATATTTAGTATCAAATTCTGAAACCGACAAATATCGTATTGGAAATAACGATACAAATATATCATTCAAATTTCCATAACCATATCTGTATAATCACAAAATTCAACATCGAAATATTCCTAAGACAATTTCGATTAAAACCCATTCTAATTCACGTATTGGAAATTCTGATTATTTTTAAAACCGCTTTCAAATTCAATTTATTTATTTCTAAAATAAAATGATATTAATTATAGTTCAAAACTAGTTCATCTCAATAAAAATCTATTTTTATCTTTTCAAATATGGAGTCTCATCCCAATTCTTCCCAAATCATTTCTTGTGATTTTACACAAATTATTACTATTTTTAATAATTTTATCAAGGCACGTACAGTCGATTTCCATCAACGGCCATCGAACTGCACTTACAGCGACCTTTTCCAAATTTGATTTAGACAAAATTCCAAACCCAACCATTAGATTTCAAATTTCTAATATTCATTGGAAATCTCTTTTCGATATGAACCCAACGGTTCCGGTTTTAGGAGAATCCGACGGTCGGATCTCCCGCAACGTCAATTCGAGGTCAATGGTCGAAATTCGCGAACTGCCGCAGCGCGGCGCATTCTATTTAGGCCATTATATATTTAATATATATATATTATATATATTTCGTCGATTTCCTTTTAAAACGTATTCTAGAAATCGTTTTAAATTCGTTTTCAAAACCATTTCAACTCTATATTCAATTTCAAATCAAAATTGAACATTTCGTATCATTACTATATAAATGATAATATTTTCAAAACGTTAGATTTTGTATTCACTACCTTTTCTATATTCATTAAAAAAATGAATATAATTGATCTATATATCATTCACGTCGAAAATAGCGCAACTCTAATCAACACGGCTTTATATATTTCAATAAATTCGTTATTCTATTCAATAAATGAATATTTATTCTCTTCAACACATGAATCTATATTTCTTTCAACACATGACTAGTCTCAACACATGAGCATCGTCAACACATGACTATTTTTGTTATGTAATATATTTTATAAAATTATGGTATCTATCATTTGATTTTTAATCAGACTCCAACCATAAAGTAGATTCTAATCTTAAATATGATAAAGATGTAAATTTTATTGTTAAAATATTTTACTCAACACAAGAATAGTTTCAACACATGAGTATTCTCAACACATGACTATTTATATATTCTAATATTCTTTATTTTCCCAATTGGAATGAGGCCCACTCAATTACCACATAACGTTAATTATATGGATTCCATACAACACATGTATATAATAGCAACGATAAACAATCAACCATTATCCAAAGTGCACCACACAACTGAATAAGCATCAAATATAAATAATTAATGCTTACATGGCCTGTCGACCTATCGATCGACATACAACTAATTATTGGGATTAGTGTATGCCGTATTTTATCGCAATACCCATGTGGGGTTTCAAATCAACAAACACATATTTTTATTTGTGCAGTTGGGCGATGTGTAAAATTTATCGTCCCAATCAATATCATTCAAATGGGTGTACATAAACAAACCGTCTGGCTTGTAAATGAATATTTATTTGTTCACATTCACTATATTCATATTCACGTTAAAAATTATATTTTTAACGATAATTAATTTATATCAACACATTCATATTTTATTATCCACTTCACATCAACATCACAAACAAACTTCATAACACAATAAACAAGCATAGAAGTCGTCCATGGTTTGTGGACGACGGGTGTCGGGTACTACAAAGCACCGTCTACATCCTAGTATATATATTTTAACTAGAAAATAGAATTTAAAGTGAGAAGTTCTCACCCAAGCTAAATCCATTCACCGCGACACTTCATATGTAGAAATCTTCGCCGTCTGACACTTTCGTTGCTCTTATTCACTACATATATAAAAATTACTTTTTTATTTCGTTTTCTTATAAAATTTATATTTTTACAAAGCTACTATATAGAAAAAAATTCTATTTTTATACCGCTACTATATAGATAAAAATTCTATTTTTATACCGCTACTATATAGATAAAAATTCTATTTTTATACCGCTAATATATAGATAAAAATTCTATTTTTATACCGCTACTATATAGATAAAAATTCTATTTTTGTAACGGTGTTCATATAATAAAGATTATATTTTTATCATACTATTCTCTATATAAAAATTATATTTTTATATCTACTTCTAATATAAAGATCGAATTTTTATATCATTGCTATAAAAATTCCATTTTTATTTCAACGTATATTTAATAAAAAAACATATTTTTATTACTTTTACTTTATAAAAATCATATTTTTATAACTTCTACATTATGAAAATCTAATCTTTGTTAAAAAATAAAAATTGAAGCTTTGCTTATAGTAAAAACCATATTTTCTCCTTTTTAAAGATCAAATCTTTTCTTCTATAAAGATCTAATCTTTGTCATGTTAAAAATCAAATCTTTGATTGCTTAAAAATCAATTCTTTCATTGTTTAAAAATCAATTCTTTCATTGTTTAAAAATCAATTCTTTCATTGTATAAAAATCCTACCATATAAAAAATGAAATTAAATAAATGATAATAAATAAAACTCACTGCGCAAAGGGAGAAGGAAGGCGTCCGGTGCTCTGCGAATGGAGGAGGAGCGGGGTGGCGCTGCGTCATTGGGAGGTGCGACGGTTTTTCCAGAAGAAGAAGAATAAGAGGGGGCGCGCAGTACAAGGGGGTAGGAATAGGAAGAAAGAGGGAGGGGGTGCTCTTCCGCCTGTGGAGGCGCCGCGATGGGGGATTGGGGGGGGGGGCGCGGCTCCTCCCCGATCGATTCTTTTTTTTTCTGTTCGAAATGAAATCGGGGGGGGGGGGTCGGAGCAAAGAGAAAAGGGTGGAGGAAGTTATATTTTTTTAATTATTTTAATTATTTAATTTCAGAAAGCAACTTTTTATTTCGAAGTCCAAAGGAGACCCACCGCCTGTCGTCCCTAGCAAATTACCCCCATTCCGAACACAATGGGATATGTGTCATAAGCTGATTTGATCGTTTCGATCAGTTTTCGTCGAAATCAACATATAACTCTATATATTGAATTTGAACGCACATTTCAATTTACCGAGGCCACACACGAGCTCGAAAAATTCCAGAAAAATATTTTTGGTTTCACTAAAATATGGTTTATTTTGAACCCGGTATGTTCATTTGAAATTTGAAATCGAATTATCGAACTACCGCGCATTCCTTTATAATTAAAATAAAATATTTATATTCTAACGACGATCTGTATAAATATATACGTTCGAATTCTATTCAAAATAAATTTCTCGTCGTTATTATTTAAAATAATTCATTTTAAATGTTCAAACTTTGCTAAAATTGCCAGAATAAAATTTTAAATTGGTTTGCATTTCCGGGTTGTTACATTATAGGTAACTATTTCTATGTTTACCCCATTTGAATTACATGTCCCATTTCATATTAAACATTACATAAATCATTCCAATTATAATCCCTTTTTCCCCATTTCCTCTCTAACGTATTCGTACTTATTTTGGCGGCATCTAGGCTATAAAGTAGCCTAGCTATAACAATAAAAAGGGAATATGACAAGGGCGATAGTTTCAACATGTCTTGGTATAAACATGAACATAAACTGGCATAATAACAAAGTGAATGGACATGTGATTAACATTATAATAAAGTGGACAACAAACTGGTAACTTATGGTAATCACTATGATGTTTAAGCAAGCATAATGAGATCTAGATTAAACAATAGGTGTCCAATTACCTAGATCTAGCATAGTTAGGGTGACATAGTTACATGTTTAGATCAATAGGTGGATTCATATGTCAAGTTTACAACATATCTCAATGTATCATAATTTGACAGGTGAAAGGCGATTAATACAAAGATCCAAGTAATGTCACAATTGTCCAAATAAACAGATGTACATCCACCATAACATGATTAAAAGTCAAGATCCACATAAGCAACATAATCGAATCACCACAATTTTATTAGATCTAGGAAAATAGATCTGTCATGACATAGTATAGAATTTCACATCAACACAGAATCACACTTTACAACATATCCAATTCATAGCCTTTCAAAGTATACTTTTTTTTATCTATACCTAATAGTAATTTAGAAACTCACAGCATTAGGTTTAGAGAATTTAGGAAGAATGAATCTAGAATTTCTGAATTGGATTTGTAGAATATGTTGTTGTAGAAATTGTAACGGTAAGGAATTTCGCTCGATCCGAATCGATCATTAAACCGACTAAGACCGTTCGAAACCCCTGATCGTTTTGAGAACAGGACAAAATGGAACGCAGACGGAAGAACATTTCATTGTATATTATAACAATTCCATCAGATACAAGAATATACAAAGTATAAATGAATATTACACAGAAATATCAGAGATTTAATTTACATTTAAATACATCGCAGCGGAAAATAACACAAAACACAACTGAAAGTAATACACGGATACAGAGCTTTCCAAGCATCGTTCCAGCTATAAATCAGGATCCTGTGAATATAAATCTGCAAAACCAAAACTACTAGCTGTCCGTGTGGAAAATAGGGGCACCCTGAGTTTAGGTTAAAACAATAAACTCCAGGTCAGTCATGTGACTGGTGTGAGAACTTAAACAGTTATTTAAAACTTTACTTTAAAAGAGAGTAATTCAAGGGACCACGCCGTATAACACGGAACGGGTTTCCTCCCAAGAACACTAGTGCATATAACAAAACAGCGCAATGCTTTTTGGAAAAAATGAAGCTATTATAAGACACAGGTCCCATCACACAATGCAACGCAAGCCGGAGGATAGGGTTTTCCCTTATAATAGCCAAACTTGCTTGGTACATTTAAAACAAATCATTTAATACTATTATAGGTGTATAGTTTCAAAACAATTTCAATCATTAATATCAATTATAGACGGCATAGTATCCCATGTGTGACGACCTGGAATTTCGCTCGATCTGAATCAGTCGTTAAACCGATCCAGACCGTTCGAAACCCCTGATCATTTGAGAACAGGACAAATCAGAACGCAGACGGAAGAAAATTTCATTGTTATTACAACAACTCCATCAGATACAAGAATATACAGAGTATAATGAATAAATTACATTCGATAAATATCAGAGATTACAATAAATTACATAGCAGCGGAAAATAATACAAAGCACAAGAAGGTGATATACGGATACAGAGCTTTCCGGATACCATTCCAGCTGTAAACCAGGATCTTGTGAATATAAATCTACAAAACCAAAATTACTAGCTGCCCGTGTGGAAAATAAGGGCACCCATAGTTTAGGTTAAAACAATTAACTTCAGGTCAGTCATGTGACTGGTGTGAGAACTAAAACAGTTATTTAAAACTTTACTTTAAAAGAGAATAATTCAAGGGACCACGCCGTATAACACGGAACGGGTTTCCTCCCAAGAATACCAGTGCATAGAATTAACAGCGCAATGCTTTTTCGAAAAATGAAGCTATTATAAGACCCAGGTCCCATCACACAATGCAACGCAAGCCAGAGGATAGGGTTTTCCCTTATAATAGCCAAACATGCTTGGTACGTTTAAAACAAATCATTTGATACTATAATAAGTGTATAGTGTCAAAACAATTTCAAACATAAATATAAATCATAGACGGCATGGGTACCATATATCATGTCGCCATACTAGTTCTACAATTAAAACCGCAATACAAGTATTGGAAATTGGATTTCCGTCATGAGTCGAGGCAAGGGGCAAGCTCCTCTCCGCATTCAAGAAACTCTAGCAAATGCCTTAGGACTACACACTCTGGGCAATCCTGGATGCTTCAGGTCCGGTCCTCACTTATGTTAGAGGATTGGCAATTTCTGAACACACATTTCCCGGTCCTTACAGACCTAAAATCGAGGCGCCTCATCCAACAACCACATAGGTGAAAAGTATATAAATGTCAGGGCTGGTAAGTCACTGACACCACCAATGCTAGAAAGAAACGTCGTGCTCTCCCTGCAGTCCGTATCCCGTTTTTGACTCATACCGAGGTGTGAGGCTCGCGAATTCACGTTATACACAAAGCTACGCCACAAAGGTCGCGCTTTGATCATCAACCACAAGACTTTGCTTTTCAACAGAAGCCTTGATCATTGCATCTTAACGTGCCACATAGGCAATTCATGTCATGCGATTGATATCTATCGATATATAACCTCTAAGCTTGTACGTCTCAGAGAAGGGCGTTAAGCAAGAGAATAAATTCTCCGCCGCCAAACGGATATATATTTAACAGAAATCAATCAACATAGAATAAAATCCATTGTCAGACACACAATCCATTAACAAGTTCGTTCTGGGTCTGAACGAAACCGGAGGCACTTTCCTCGCATATCCATCCATCTCCAAGTACGTCTGGACGACCACCAACTATTTCCATCCTCTTGGGTGTACAGCCCAATCAGGATCGTCAGTAATTATCCAAACGATGTGAAAACTTCCGGTCTTCGACCGCCGTCTTCATCTTCGACATATCGTCGAATCGGTTATTCAGAATGGGTATAAACCCGGACTTTCCGAACAACCCGCGTATATTAAAAACAAATGTTACACAAACACAACATACGCCTCATTCCAATGCAGAATATCCTTTTATTCACGAAATCACATTCTTAGGGAAAGGTTCCCATTAATTTTATCCAAGATAAATTCTTTAAAATTTATCCTTTAATCTTCCTTTGGATGTCGTTTCAAACCAAATTATGGTTTTCTAAACTAGTCGAGATTAGCGAACCACACCGAAGTAATTATTTAATTTATTTCCCAATCCCAACCTATTCATCCCATGAAGCAAAACTTGTATTACTTCATATCTAACACCACAGTGTTGTCGGTAAAATTAATTACCATTTCACATTCAAAATTTAATTAAAGATTTAACTATCGCTTTGGAGCAAAACTGGCGATACTCCATTCTCGCTCATTTTCCAAATTTTATAATTTGAATTATCAATTCACATTTCAATCTAATTGCAGATTCAATAAAACTCCTTTTACTGGGTTAAAGAACAAGTGTCATTTAAAACACAGTTCACGACAAACCCAATTCACATTCTAAATTTTTATCGGGTTAAAGAACTAGTGTTATTTAAAACACTGTTCACGATAAACCCACAAATCAATTCTATTTAAAACCCATTTCAAATCCAATTTATTTATTTTGAAAATAAATGGATATTAATTTTAGTTCAAAACTAGTTCATTTTGATAAAAATCTATTTTTATCTTTTCAAATATGGAGTTTTACATCCCAATTTTTCCTAAATCATTTCTTATGATATTACACAAATTATTATTACTTTTAGTAATTTTATCAAGGCCCGTACAGTCGATTTCCATCAACGGCCATCGAACTGCACTTACAGCGACCTTTTTTGAATTTGATTTGGATGTATCTCCATATCCAATTGTTAGATTTCAAATTTCTAATATTCGTTAGAAAGCTCTTTTCGATACGAACCCAACGGTTCTGGTTTTAGGAGAATCCGACGGTCAGATCTCCCGTAATGTCCGATTGAAATAAATGGTCGAAATTCATGAACTGCCGCGGCGCGGCGCGTTCTATTCAGGCCATTATATTTTATATATATAATATATATAATATATTTTTCGTCGATTTCTATTTAAAACGAATTTTATAAATAGTTTTGAATTCGTTTCAAAAACATTTTCGACTTCCATTTCAATTCAAATCAAAATTGATTTTTTCCTTATAAATTCCCTTTAAAATTCATTTCAATTCAATTCAAATTTAAATTCAATTTGAATTCATTATATATTCAATTCAATTCAAATTCGTTATATATTCAATTCAATTCAAATTCGTTTTATATTCAATTCATTTCGAAATCGTTTCATATTCAATTCATTTCAAAATCGTTTTATATTCAATTCATTTCGAAATCGTTTTATATTCAATTCATTTCGAAATCGTTTCATATTCAATTCATTTCGAAATCGTTTCATATTCAATTCATTTCGAAATCGTTTTATATTCAATTCATTTCGAAATCGTTTCATATTCAATTCATTTCGAAATCGTTTTCAATTCAAATCAAATTTGTTTTAAATTCAAAAACGAATATAATCGATATAAATATCGTTCACGTCAAAATACGCATCACTAATCAACACGGCTTTATATTCAACAAATGGATCTATATCTCTTTCAATACACGACTCTATATCTTTGTCATTTAATATATTTTATGAAAATTAAGGTATCTATCTTTGATATTGAATCAGACTCCAACCGTAAATTAGTAAGAGAACGATTTCCTGAATATTAACCCCGAAGGCCGAAACCAACATCAGATTAATATCCAGGACACCACTCATCTCATCTATTTTTCAGTTGATTTCTAATTCTATATATGATAAAGATGTAAATTTTATTGTTAAAATATTTCGTTCAACTCATGACTAATCTCAACGGATGAGTACAGTCAACACATGAACCTTTATTTTATAATATTCTTTATTTTCTAAATTGGAATGAGGCCCAATCAATTACCATATAATATTAGTTATATGGATTTTCATACATCACACGTATATAATAGCATTGAAAAATAATCAACCATCAACCAAAGTGCACTACACTGTATAAGCATCAAATATAGATTTCTAACGCTTATAACAGCTTGTCAATCAATCGATCGACATATTTAATCAATAAGGATGAGTGAACTTCAAATTTCATCCCAACACCCGTGTGGGGTTTCAAACAATCAAACACAGATATTAGTTGTGCAGTTGGGCGATGTGTACAATTTATCGACCCTATCAATATCAGTCAAATCAGTGTATATAAACAAATCGGCCGATTTGTTTATAAATATTTATTTATCCACTTTCACTATATTCATATTCACATTAAAAATTATATTTTTAACGATAAAACATTTTATTTTAACATATGAATTTTTATTCAGTTCATTTACAAAATAAAAATGATATTTTTATTTTTCTAACTTATTTTAGAAAATTTCGGTGGCATAACGGCACGATACTAGAAACGGGACGAGGCCTAGCCTTATCCCCGGTCTAGTGAAGGCCCACGCAATTCACACATCAATCAAATTCAAATCAAATCATCTAACTAATTTATGCAACCAAACAAACAAGTCCATGGTCTGTGGACGATTGTGTCGGGTGCTACTAAACACCGTCTGCATCCTAGTATATATATATATATATATATATATATATATATGTATATATATATGTAACTAGAAAAAGAATTTTTGAGTGAGAAGTTCTCACCAATAGCTATCCAATACCACGACTCTTCATTGATAGAAATCTTCAACGTTCTCGCCTTTTTATCCCCTTCGTTTCCCGTATTCTCTACATATGTAAAAATCGAATTTTTAATTCGCTATTCAATATATAAAAATCGAATTTTTACTTCGCTATTCAATATATAAAAATCGAATTTTTACTTCGCTATTCAATATATAAAAATCGAATTTTTATTTCGCTATTCAATATATAAAAATCGAATTTTTACTATGCTATTCAATATATAAAAATTGAATTTTTACTTTGTTATGTATATAAAAATCCTATTTTTATAATCACGCTATATGGATAAAATTTCTATTTTTACATTGCTACTATATAGATAAAAATTATATTTTTACCTCGCTATTCTCTATATAAAGATTTCGCCTTTTCAAATATAAAGATTTCGCCTTTTCAAATATATCTTTATAAAAATCACATTTTTATTTTTCTACACATATAAAGATGATATTTCTAATATTCCTATCAGGTAAAAATTATATTTTTAATTCTCTACATAAACAAAAATCATATTTTTACATCTTCTATATAGTAAAGATTATATTTTTAATACTTTAAAAATATAAAAATCATATTTTTATTACTTTAAAAATATAAAAATCATATTTTTTATTACCCTCCTCATTCTATTCTAAAAATCTTTTCTTTTCTCTTCATATAAATAAAAATTATATTTTCAAAATCAAGTCTATTTATACTTTCAAAACACCTCTAGTTTCAGTTTCAAAATAATGCTAATCATACCTGATAAAAATAAAATAAAATAAAATAAAATAAAAAGCAAAACAAAAATAAATAAATCAATAAAAACTTACAGCTTTATCGATTCGGAGGGGGGCTTGGGCTCTGGTGGGCGTCGGGGCGGCTGTCAGGAGGAGGGGGGCTGTCTGAGGCGCGGAGGGGTATCGCGAGGCTAGGGGGATATCGCGAGGCTAGGGGGGTATCGCGTCGCGGTCTGGCATAGGGGGGGTTTTCGCGGCGCCTCTGGCGCCTGGGGGGGTTTCGAGGTGGCGCCCTACCTCTTAGGAGGCGGCGGTGATCAATCGGGGGGGGGGGGGGGGGGCGCTCCTCCGATCCTCGTTCTTTTTTTTTCTCTGTTATGAAATGAATCGAAGAATAAGGGGGGGCCAGAATATAAGGAAGAGAAAGGGGGATTTTTCTTTTTATATTTAATTATTTTATTTACCAAAAAGTTGACTTTTTATTTCGACCTCGAAACGAGGCCCACCGCCTGTCGTCCATAGAGTATTACCGCCATTCCGAACAGAATGGGATATGTATCATAGGCTGATTCGATCGTTTCAATCAGTTTCCGTTAAAATCAACATATAACTCTATATATTGAATTTGAACGCGCATTTCAATTCACCGGGGATACATACTAACTCTAAAAATTGCAGAAAAATATTTTCTAGCTTCGTACTGACGATACGGTCCTAACAAAACTAGTGTCGTCGAATTCTGAGACCGTTGGAAAAATGGCCATTTTCCAGTCGATTAAAATCAACTGAAACTGGTCTAACGCGTTTTCCTTTGCCATGCTCACATATTGATTCGAAAAATTATGAAATTTGGAATCTAGCAATAATTTGACACCACGGACCCAACAAAAGTGTTTTCGTCGAAATCCGAGGTCGTTTGCAAAATTCCTATTTTTAAGGGCCTGAATTCCATAGCGACTATTTAGAATTTTCAACTGGACATATCTTTTGATTCCCGCTATGAAATTTCGATTTTTCGGATTCGTTGGAAATATATTCTCAATTAGATCCTAATGTTTTTGGTTTCACTAAAATCCGGATTGTTTTGCGCCCGATACATTCAATTGAAATTTGAAATCGAATTATCGAACTACCGCGCCATTTTCAATTCTATTTATAATTATATATAATTATTTATATTCTAACGACGACGTATATAATATATATACGTTCTGTTATATTCAAAATAAATTTTCTCGTCGATATTATTTAAAATTATCTATTTTAAATATTCAAAATTCGCTAAAATTGCCAAAATAAAAATTTTAAAATGGCCCAGATTTTCCGGGTTATTACAATCTCCCCCACTTAAAACTTTTCTTCTTCGAAAATGAACAAAGTCGAAAGTGGTTTGATTAATCAACTCTACGTTCATTCTGGCTTCAATTCTCCAACTTTTCAGTTTTTGAGAATTTTCAAATTTTCAAAAAATTGGCTAACACCGTAAATTTTCGAAAAATTTCTCCATAACCTCCTTTGTACGGTGAGCACGGGAAAATCCCGAAATTGCCATATAGGCCTTCTGATCTCAAAAAGAAAAAGAAAAAGGCAAGCGGCTAGCCAATCGGCTCATAAAATCATCATCACCCAAACAAAACAGTAAATTATAGTAAATATGTACCTATTTGTCGGGCAAACAAATTTTATTCTTCGGCTCTAGCCTCCTTGCTATGACCTATTTAATGTAAGTATATGTATATGCAAGCAAATGCGACTAATTTTCTATACAATTCAATATTTGATTCAATTAAGCTAAATGGTTCAAAATTATCAAACAACTAAACAAACAACACAAACATCAATCAATTAGTGAATTAACGTTTCAAATTCATAATTTTTGATACATATACAAAAAATCATGTTTTTTATGCCAATTCACAACAAATAAATCTATCTATATAAGTTTTGGTTCTCACACCAGTCTAATGGAAATATATAGATATCACACCTTCGTCACACGAGAATAAATACTGGTGATGGTATACTTCATCATCAGGACCATGTCCGGGCGACTAGAGTGTGACTCTATATCTATCTAATATATTAAAACTTCGAATATACGTTCATGACGCGTATATGCAAAACCTTTATATACTAGATTGTCCAAATTCAAAATAAATAAATAATCAAATACGTTTAAAATGGTTTAAATTTCAAAACAAAAATTGTTTTCATATGAAAAATATACTCTTCACACTCGTTCTAGGATACTACTGATCCTATCTCTAACGAGTGATTCTTATTGGATATTACTAATCCAATATCTGATAAATTCTTTCGTATGGTTCTAATGTGTCTTGTTCTCGAGCTCTGTAAACCAAAGCTCTGATACCAAATGTGACGGCCTGGAATTTAGCTCGATCCGAATCAGTCGTTAAACCGATCTAGACCGTTCGAAACCCCTGATCGTTTGAGAACAGGACAAATCAGAACGCAGACGGAAGAACATTTCATTATTATTACAACAACTCCATCAGATACAAGAATATACAGAGTATAATGAATAAATTACGTTCGATAAATATCAGAGATTACAATACATTACATAGCAGCGGAAAATAATACAAAGCACAACTGAAGGTGATATACAGATACAGAGCTTTCCGGATATCATTCCAGCTGTAAACCAGGATCCTTTGAATATAAGTCTGCAAAACCAAAACTACTAGCTGCCCGTGTGGAAAATAAGGGCACCCAGAGTTTAGGTTAAAAAATAAACTCCAGGTCAATCATGTGACTGGTGTGAGAACTAAAACAGTTATTTAAAACTTTACTTTAAAAGAGAGTAATTCAAGGGACTACATCGTATAACACGGAACAGGTTCCCTCCCAAGAATACCAGTGCATAGAATTAACAACGCAATGCTTTTTCGAAAAATGAAGCTATTATAAGACCCAGGTCCCATCACACAATGCAACGCAAGCCGGAGGATAGGGTTTTCCCTTATAATAGCCAAACATGCTTGGTACGTTTAAAACAAATCATTTGGTACTATAATAAGTGTATAGTGTTAAAACAATTTCAATCATAAATATAAATCATAGACGGCATGGGTACCATATATCATGTCGCCATACTAGTTCTACAATTAAAACCGCAGTACACGTATTGGAAATTGGATTTCCGTCATGAGTCGAGGCAAGGGGCAATCTCCTCTCCGCGTTCGAGACACTCTAGCAAATGCCTCAGGACTACACACTCTGGGCAATCCTGGATGCTTCAGGGCCGGTCCTCACTTACGTTAGAGGATTGGCAATTCCTAAACACACGTTTCCCGGTCCTTACAGACCTAAAATCGAGGCGCCTCATCCAACAACCACATAGGTGAAAAGTATATAAATGTCAGGGCTGGTAAGTCACTGATCATACCGAGGTGTGAGGCTCGCGAATTCACGTTATACACAAAGCTACGCCACAAAGGCCGTGCTTTGATCATCAACCACAAGACTTTGCTTTTCAACAGAAGCCTTGATCATTGCATCTTAGCGTGCCACACAGGCAATTCTTTCCATGCAATTGATATCTATCGATATATAACCTCTAAGCTCATACGTCTCAGAGAAGGGCGTTAAGCAAGAGAATAAATTCTCCGCCGCCAAACAGATATATATTTAACAGAAATCAATCAACACAGAATAAAATCCAATGTCAGACACACAATCCATTTTCAAGTTCGTTCTAGCTCTGAATGAAACCGGAGGCACTTTCCTCGCATATCCATCCATCTCCAAGTACGTCTGGACGACCACCAACTATTTCCATCCTCTTGGGTGTACAGCCCAATCAGGATCGTCAGTAATTATCCAAACGATGTGAAATCTTCCGGTCTTCGACCACCGTCTTCATCTTCGACATATCGTCGAATCGGTTATCCAAAATGGGTATAAACCCGGACTTTCCGAACAACCCGCGTATATTAAAAACAAATGTTACACAAACACAACATACGCCTCATTCCAATGCATAATATCCTTTTATTCACGAAATCACATTCTTAGGGAAAGGTTCCCATTAATTTTATCCAAGATAAATTCTTTAAAATTTATCCTTTAATCTTCCTTTGGATGTCGTTTCAAACCAAATTATGGTTTTCTAAACTAGTTGAGATTAGCGAACCACACCGAAGTAATTATTTATTTTATTTCCCAATCCCAACCTATTCATCCCATGAAGCAAAACTAGTATTACTTCATATCTAACACCACAGTGTTGTCGGTAAAATTAATTACCATTTCACGTTCAAAATCTAATTAAAGATTTAACTATCGCTTTGGAGCAAAACTGGCGATACTCCATTCTCGCTCATTTTCCAAATTTGATAATTTGAATTATCAATTCACATTTCAATCTAATTGCAGATTCAATAAAACTCCTTTTACTGGGTTAAAGAACTAGTGTCATTTAAAACACAGTTCACGACAAACCCAAATCACATTCTAAATTTTTATCGGGTTAAAGAACTAGTGTTATTTAAAACACGGTTAACGATAAACCCACCAATCAATTCTATTTAAAACCCATTTCAAATCCAATTTATTTATTTTAAAAATAAATGGATATTAATTTTAGTTCAAAACTAGTTCATTTTGATAAAAATCTATTTTTATCTTTTCAAATATGGAGTTTTACATCCCAATTTTTCCTAAATCATTTCTTATGATTTTACACAAATTATTACTATTTTTAATAATTTTATCAAGGCCCATACAGTCGATTTCCATCAACGGCCATCGAACTGCACTTACAGCGACCTTTTTCGAATTTGATTTGGACGTATCTCCAAATCCAACCGTTAGATTTCAAATTTCTAATATTCGTTAGAAAGCTCTTTTCGATACGAACCCAACGGTTCTGGTTTTAGGAGAATCCGACGGTCAGATCTCCCGTAATGTCCGATTGAAATAAATGGTCAAAATTCACGAACTACCGCGGCGCGGCGCGTTCTATTCAGGCCATTATATTATATATATATAATATATATTTCGTCGATTTCTATTTAAAACGAATTTTATAAATAGTTTTGAATTCGGTTCAAAAACATTTTCGACTTCCATTTCAATTCAAATCAAAATTGAAATTTTCCTTATAAATTCCCTTTAAATTTTCATTTCAATTCAATTCAAATTTAAATTCAATTTGAATTCATTATATATTCAATTCAATTCAAATTCGTTATATATTCAATTCAATTCAAATTCATTTTATATTCAATTCATTTCGAAATCGTTTCATATTCAATTCATTTCGAAATCGTTTTAAATTCAATTCATTTTGAAATCGTTTTATATTCAATTCATTTCGAAATCGTTTCATATTCAATTCATTTTGAAATCGTTTCATATTCAATTCATTTCGAAATCGTTTTATATTCAATTCATTTCGAAATCGTTTCATATTCAATTCATTTCGAAATCGTTTTCAATTCAAATCAAAATTGTTTTAAATTCAAAAACGAATATAATCGATATAAATATCGTTCACGTCAAAATAGCGCATCACTAATCAACACGGCTTTATATTCAACAAATGGATCTATATCTCTTTCAATACACGACTCTATATCTTTTTCATTTAATATATTTTATGAAAATTAAGGTATCTATCGTTTGATATTGAATCAGACTCCAACCGTAAATTAGTAAGAGAACGATTTCCTGAATATTAACCCCGAAGGCCGAAACCAACATCAGATTAATATCCAGGACACCACTCATCTCATCTATTTTTCAGTTAATTTCTAATTCTATATATGATAAAGATGTAAATTTTATTGTTAAAATATTTCATATAACTCATGGCTAATCTCAACGGATGAGTACAGTCAACACATGAACCTTTATTTTATTATATTCTTTATTTTCTAAATTGGAATGAGGCCCAATCAATTACCATATAATATTAATTATATGGATTTTCATACATCACACGTATATAATAGCATTGAAAAATAATCAACCATCAACCAAAGTGCACTACACTGTATAAGCATCAAATATAGATTTCTAACGCTTATAACAGCTTGTCAATCAATCGATCGACATATTTAATCAATCAGGATGAGTGAACTTCAAATTTCATTCCAACACCCGTGTGGGGTTTCAAACAATCAAACACAGATATTAGTTGTGCAGTTGGGCGATGTGTAAAATTTATCGACCCAATCAATATCAGTCAAATAAGTGTATATAAAAAAATCGGCCGATTTGTTTATAAATATTTATTTATCCACTTTCACTATATTCATATTCACGTTAAAAATTATAGTTTTAATGATAAAACATTTTATTTTAACATATGAATTTTTATTCAGTTCATTTACAAAATAAAAATGATATTTTTATTTTTCAAACTTATTTTAGAAAATTTCGGCGGCATAACGGCACGATACTAGAAACGGGACGAGGCCTAGCCTTATCCCCGGTCTAGTGAAGGCCCACGCCATTCACACATCAATCAAATTCAAATCAAATCATCTAACTAATTTATGCAACCAAACAAACAACTCCATGGTCTATGGACGATTGTGTCGGGTGCTACTAAACACCGTCTGCATCCTAGTGTGTATATATATATATATATAACTAGAAAAAGAAATTTTGAGTGAGAAGTTCTCACCAATAGCTATCCAATACCACGACTCTTCATTGATAGAAATCTTCAACGTTCTCGCCTTTTTATCCCCTTCGTTTCCCGTATTCTCTACATATGTAAAAATCGAATTTTTAATTCGCTATTCAATATATAAAAATCGAATTTTTACTTCACTATTCAATATATAAAAATCGAATTTTTACTTCGCTATTCAATATATAAAAATCGAATTTTTATTTCGCTATTCAATATATAAAAATTGAATTTTTTACTATGCTATTCAATTTATAAAAATCGAATTTTTACTTTGCTATGTATATAAAAATCCTATTTTTATAATCACGCTATATGGATAAAATTTCTATTTTTACATTGCTACTATATAGATAAAAATTATATTTTTACCTCGCTATTCTCTATATAAAGATTTCGCCCTTTCAAATATAAAGATTTCGCCTTTTCAAATATATCTTTATAAAAATCACATTTTTATTTTTCTACACATATAAAGATGATATTTCTAATATTCCTATCATCTAAAAATTATATTTTTAATTCTCTACATAAACAAAAATCATATTTTTACATCTTCTATATAGTAAAGATTATATTTTTAATACTTTAAAAATATAAAAATCATATTTTTATTACTTTAAAAATATAAAAATCATATTTTTTATTACCCTCCTCATTCTATTCTAAAAATCTTTTCTTTTCTCTTTATATAAATAAAAATTATATTTTCAAAATCAAGTATATTTATACTTTCAAAACACCTCTAATTTCGGTTTCAAAATAATGCTAATCATACCTAATAAAAATAAAATAAAATAAAAAGTAAAACAAAAATAAATAAATCAATAAAAACTTACAGCTTTATCGATTCGGAGGGGGGCTTGGGCTCTGGTGGGCGTCGGGGCGGCTGTTAGGAGAAGGGGGGCTGTCTGAGGCGCAGAGGGGTATCGCAAGGCTGGGGGGGTATCGCGTCGCGGTCTGTCGCGGGGGGGGGGGGGGGGGTTCGCGGCGCCTCTGGCGCCTGGGGGTGCTTCGAGGTGGCGCACCATCTCTGAGGAGGCGGCGGCGATCGATCGGGGGGGTGGGGCGCTCCTCCGATCCTCGTTTTTTTTCTCTGTTATGAAATGAATCGAAGAATAAGGGGGGGCTGATTATAAGGAAAGGAGAGAAAGGGGGATTTTTCTTTTTATATTTAATTATTTTATTTACCAAAAAGTTGACTTTTTATTTCGACCTCGAAACAAGGCCCACTGCCTGTCGTCCATAGCGTATTACCCCCATTCCGAACACAATGGGATATGTATCGTAGGTTGATTCGATCGTTTCGATCAGTTTCCGTTAAAATCAACATATAACTCTATATATTGAATTTGAACGCGCATTTCAATTCACCGGGGTTACATACTAACTCTAAAAATTGCAGAAAAATATTTTCTAGCTTCGAATTGACGATACGGTCCTAACAAAACTAGTTTCGTCGAATTTTGAGACAATTGGAAAAATGGCCATTTTCCAGTGGATTAAAATCAACTGAAACTGGTCTAACACGTTTTCCTTTTCCATGCTCACATATTGATTCGAAAAATTATGAAATTTGGAATCTAGCAATAATTTGACACCACGGACCCAACAAAAGTTGTTTCGTCGAAATCCGAGGTCGTTTGCAAAATTCCTATTCTTAAGGGCCTGAATTCCATAGCGACTATTCAGAATTTTCAACTAGACATATCTTTTGATTCCCGCTATGAAATTTCGATTTTTCGGATTTGTTGGAAAAATATTCTCAATTAGATCCTAATGTTTTTGGTTTCACTAAAATCCGGATTGTTTTGCACCCGGTACATTCATTTGAAATTTGAAATCGAATTATCGAACTACCGCGCCATTTTCAATTCTATTTATAATTATATATAATTATTTATATTCTAACGACGACGTATATAATATATATACGTTCTATTATATTCAAAATTAATTTGCTCGTCGATATTATTTAAAATTATCTATTTTAAATATTCAAAATTCGCTAAAATAGCCAAAATAAAAATTTTAAACTAGCCCAGATTTTTCGGGTTATTACACCATGCTACTATGTCGCCATACTAGGCTCTACGAATAAAACCGCAAGTCACGTATTGGAAATTGGATATCCTTCATGAGTCGAGGCAAGGGGCAAGGTCCTCTCCGAT
Organism: Allium sativum; assembly: GCA_030737875.1. Taxonomy (NCBI): domain Eukaryota; kingdom Viridiplantae; phylum Streptophyta; class Magnoliopsida; order Asparagales; family Amaryllidaceae; genus Allium; species Allium sativum. The sequence goes on from CM060926.1 coordinate 333,848,715, forward strand.
TCGAGACACTTTAGCAAATGTCCCAGGACTACACACTATGGGTAACCCTTGGATGCTTCAGGGCCGGTCCTCTCTTACGTTTGAAGATTAATTATTCCTGAACACACGTTTCCCGGTCCTAACAGACCTAAAATCGAGGCGCCTCATTCCAACAACCACATGGGTGAAAAGTATATAAATGTCAGCCAGTTTAAGCACTGACACCACCACTAACTAGAAATAACCGTCGCGCTCTCCCTGCAGTCACTATCCCGTTTTTGACTCATACCGAGGTGTGAGTCTCGCGAATTCACGCTATACACAAAGCTATGCCACATGGGCCGTGCTTTGATCATCAACAACAAGACTTTGCTTCTCAACAGAAGCCTTGATCAATTGCCACTTAGGCGTGCCACACAGGCAATTCACTCCATGCAATTGATGTCCATCGATATACAACCTCTGAGCTCGTACGTCTCAAAGAAGGGCGTTAAGCAAGATAATAAATTCTCCGCCGCCAAAAAGATGTATATTTAATAGAGATCGATCAACACAGAATAAAATCCAATGTCACACACACAGTCCATTTACAAGTCCATTCTGGGTCTGAACGAAACCGGAGGTACTTTCCTCGCATATCCATCGATCTCCAAGTACGTCTGGACGACCACTAACTGGTTCCCTCATCTTGGGTGTACAGCCCAATCAAGATCATCAGTAATCACCAAGACGATGTGAAGACTTCCGGTCTTTAACCACCATCCTCATCTTCGACATATCGTCGAATCAGTTATCCAGAATGGGTATAAAACCGGCCTTTCTGAATGACCCGCGTATATAATAAACAAATATTACACAAACACAACATACGCCTCATTCCAATTCATCAGTCACTAACCGTAAATTAGCAAGAGAACAATTCCCCAAATATTAACCCCGAAGGACGAAACCAACATCATATCACTACACAGGAAACCATCCTTCTTAGCTAACCTACAGTTAGTTTCTAAATTTCACGTTCTTAGGGAAAGGTTCCCATTAATTTTATCAAAGATAAATTATTTAAAATTTATTCTTTAATCTTCCTTTGGATATCATTTCAAACCGAATTATGGTTTTCCAAACTAGTTGGGATTAGGGAACCACACCAAAGTAATTATTTTATTTTATTTCACCATCCCAACCTATTCATCCCATGAAGCAAAACTGGTAATACTCCATATCTAACACCACGGAGTTAACGGTAAAATTAATTACCATTTCACGTTCAAATCTAATTAATGATTTAACTATCTCTTTAGAGCAAAACTGGTGATACTCCATTCTCGCTCACTTTCCAAATTTGATAATTCTCATTATCGATTCACATTTCAATCTAATTACAGATTCATTAAAACTCCTTTTACTGGGTTAAAGAACTAATGTCATTTAAAACACAGTTCACGATAAACCCAAATAACATTCTACTTATTATCGGGTTACACAAAAAGTGTTATTTAAAACACCATTCACGATAAACCCACAAATCAATTCTAATTCAATTCCAATCAAATATATTAGAAATTCCGATTATTTAAAACCCCTTTCAAATCCAATTTATTTATTTAAAAATAATTGGGTTTTAAATTTAGTTCAAAACTAATTCATTTCGATAAAAATCCATTTATATCTTTACAAATGTGGGATTTTTAATCCCAGTTCTTCACAAATCATTTATTATGATTTTACACAAATTATTAATTTTTTTAATAATTTTATCAAGGCCCGTACAGTCGATTTCCGTCAATGGCCATCGAACTGCACTTACAGCGACCTTTTCTGAAATTGATTTGGACATATCTCCAAATCCAACCATTAGATTTCAAATTTCTAATATTCGTTAGAAAGATCTTTTCGATACGAACCCTAGGTTCTGGTTTTAGGAGAATCCGACGGTCGGATCTCCCATAATGTCCGTTCGAAGTCAATGGTCGAAATTCACGAACTACCGCAGCGCGGCGCGTTCTATTCAGGCCATTATATATATATATATATATATATATATATATATATATATATATATATATATATATATATTTCGTCGATTCCCATTTAAAATGAATTTTATAATTCGTTTCAAATTTGTTTCAAAAACAATTCCAACCTTCATTTCAAATTCAAATCAAAATTGAATTTTCCCTTATAAATTCTTTTTACATTCATTTCTATTTGATTTCAATTCAAATCGTTTTCAATTCAAATCGATTTCAATTCTATTTCAATTCGTTTTCAATTCAAATTCGTTTTTTATTCAATTCAATTCGAATTCTTTATCTAATCAAATCAATTCGAATTCGTTTTCTATTCAATTCAATTCGAATTCATTTTCTATTCAATTCAATTCGAATGCCTGTTATAAATGTTCGATTTTTATCTCTTTTCAATATTCATTATAAAAACGAATATGATCGAAATAAATATCGTTCGCGTCAAAATAGCGCATCTCTAATCAACACGGCTTTATATTTGTCAATAGCTTCGTTATTCCATTCAACAAATGAATCTATATTTCTGTCAATACATGACTAATCTCAATAGATGAGTACTGTCAACACGCAACTATTTTTGTTATTTAATATATTTTATAAAAATTATGGTATCTATTGTTTGATTTCAAATCAGACTCCATCCGTAAATTAGTAAGAGAACGATTCCCTAAATATTAACCCCGAAGGCCGAAACCAACATCAGATCAATATCCAGGAGACCACTCATCTTATCTACTTTCCAGTTAGTTTCAAATTTTATATATGATAAAGATGTAAATTTTATTGTTAAAATATTTCGTTCAACACATGACTAATTTCAACAGATGAGTACTGTCAACACATGAACCTTTATTTTATAATATTCTTTATCTTTCCAATTGGAATGAGGCCCAATCAGTCACCATATAGCGTTAACTATATGGATTCCATACAACACATGTATATAAATAGCAATGATAAATAATCAACAATCATCCAAAGTGCACTACTCTGTATAAGCATCAAATATAGAAATCTAACGCTTATAACAGCCTGTCAATCAATCGATCGACATACAACTAATTATTGGGATTAGTTTATGTCGTATTTTATCCCAATGCCCGTGTGGGGTTTCAAATCAATAAACGCATATTTTTATTTGTGCAGTCAGGCGATGTGTAAAATTTATCATCCCAATCAATGTCCTTCAAATAGGTGTACATGAACAAACCGTCCGGTTTGTAAATGAATATTTATTTATTCTTATTCCCATTAAAAATTATATTTTTAACGATAAAATATTTTTAACTATATTAATACTTTATTTCATTTCCCATCACACAATCAATTCAATCAAATTTATCAACCAAATAAATAAATCAATCACCAAACAATTAACTAAACAAACAAGCCGTCCATGGTCTGTAGACGACGAGTGTCAGGTGCTACTAAACACCGTCTGCATCCTAGTATATATATTATTAACCAGAAAACAAAATTTAAAAGGTGAGAAGTTCTCACAAATAGCTAATCCAAACGCCACGACTCTTCTTATGTAGAAATCTTCGCTGTGCTCGCCTTTCTTCAATTTCGATTTATAAAAATCACAATTAAAAATTCTAGTTTTATACCGCTCCTCTCTATATAAAGATTATGTTTTTATCACGCTATTCTCTATATAAAAATTATATTTTTAATACTTCTACTTTATATAAAAATCATATCTTTATATCTTCTATGAATTAAAAATCGAATTTTTATTCTTTCTAAAATATAAAAATCATATTTTTAATCTTCGCTCCAACATACGTAAAAAAAAAATCCAACCTTTTCCTCACTTTACATATGATAAAAATCCAACCTTTTCCTCCTTAAAAAAACTTATCTCCATCATAAAAAAAACTAACTTAATTTCAGTTTTAAATAAGCCCATTTTAATTTTTCAGAATTTTAAACAAGTTAAAACATGAAGGAAAAAAAAAAGAAAAATGGAAGGGGGGACTTACGGCACCGACCGGAGATGGAAGGGGGCTGAGGTGGCGTCGCTCAGGTGAGGAGGAGCGGTGGGCGATGGGGGTCCTGCTGGTGGTTGCGCCGGAGTTGTGTTCTTGACTGAGTGGGTTTTTAGGGGCGGAGGAGAATCGGGGAAGGTGTTGGAGGTTGGAGGAGGGGCGGAGGCGATGGGTTGGAGGCTCAACGCGGTGGGGGAGCACGTTGGGAGGCGCGATGGACGAGGCAGCGTGGATCTGGTGGTGAGCGGAGGGTTTTGAACGAGATGGAGGATTTATGGGTTTTCTTTCTAAAGGGGAAATAGGGTTGTGGTCCAAGTGATTATTATATATATGTATAGACATTTAATAATTAATTATTTCGAAAAGTTACTTTTTCATTTGATCTTCAATCGGAACACAACGACTGTCGTCCTTAATTAATTACCCCCATTCCAAACACAATGGGATATTTATCGCAGGCTGATTCGATTGTTTCGATCAGTTTTCGTCAAAATCAAAATATAACTCTATATATTGAATTTGAACGCACTTTTCAATTTACTGGGGCCATATACTAACTAGAAAAATTCCCAAAAAATACTTTCTAGCTTCGTATTGACGATGCGGTCCTAACAAAACTAATTTCGTCGAATTCTGAGAACGTTTGGAAAATGGCCATTTTCCAGTCGATTAAAATCAACTAAAACTAGACAAACGCGTTTAGCTTCGCCACGCTCACATATTGATTCGAAAAATTATGAAATTTGAAACCTAGCAATAATTTGACCTCACGGATCCAACAAAAGTGGTTTCATTGAAATCCGAGGTCATTTGCAAAATTCCCATTTTTAAGGGCCGAAATTCCATAGCGACTATTCTGAAATTTCATTTGGACATAACTTTTGATTCCCGCTATGAAATTTTGATTTTTCGGATTCGTTGGAAAGATATTCTCAAAAAGATTCAGATATTTTTGGTTTCGCTAAAATCCGGTTTATTTTGAATCACGTATATTCAATTGAAATTTGAAATAGAATTATCGAACTACCGCGCCATTGTCAATTCCTTTTATAATTTAAAATAAATATTTATATTCTAATGACGATCAATACAAATATATATGTTCGAATTCTATTAAAAATAAATTTCTCGTCATTATTATTTAAAATAATCTATTTTAAATATTCAAAATTCACTAAAATTGCCAAAATAATTTTTTTAAAATTGTCTCAGAATTTCCGGGTTGTTACTGTAACAACCCGAATTTTTAATAACATGTTAAAACAAGAAATCAGGGTAGAATTAAATCATAAGTTAAGAATCAATGGGAACGGATTACGCCATTGCGTTCGTCCCGAAATTCTGCTTGAAAACGAGTCTGAAATTTCGTAAATCGGAGTCCGTATGACTAAGTTATGGCCCATAGAAGATTTCAGATAATTCAAAATTCAGCCCAAAATTCAAATTCAGCCCCAAACAGATTGGGCGGGAAAATTTCCCGCCCAGGCCCAGGTCGACTGGGGAGTCGAATGGGGATTCGACCTGCCCCAGCCCAGGTCGACTTCCCAGTCGACTTGGGTGTCGACCTGGGGGTCGACTTCCCTGGGCTGCCATGTTTTCCTGGTGCACCCGTTTGCTCCTTTGGGTCTGTTCAGTTGGCCTATGACGGGATTTGATGGTTCAGATCTAAACTAGGGTTAATCCTATGGCCTAAACTTGTCTCTACACCTATAAAAATACCCTAAGACCTAGCCTAAACCACCACAAATCATCCTAACAACTAAGTGCTGCCAGTGCCAGCCCAATGGGTTGGGTTTCCCAAGGCAAACCCAAGATCCACCAAGAATGAGCTGGGAAATCAGAAAAAACATTGTTTTTTCAAGCAAAATTTCTGCCCCCACCAAGGATCGAACCAGCGCCATCACACCTACAATTCAATATCACTACCACCCAACCAACCAAATGTACATTAAGCATTCCTATAAGGTTTTATTTATAACAAATTAAGTTCTTGGGCCCTGGCCCAAGTTGCCCCCATTAGGGTGGGTTGCCCAATTCGGCAGCCTCATGGGCCTTGCCCTTGGGCCGGGCCTGAGTGCTGCCAAAATGCTCCTAAATCATGGCCTCCATCTTCATCATTGAGAGCTTGAGAGTTCTATACTAAAGCTAAGGCAAAGGAGCAATCTTTCTCCATCAAATCAAAGGAGCTACTTATATTCCCAAGGCTTCTAGTGTTGCTACATCATTCCTAGAGCTTCTACAACGTCTCTATCTTGTTCTATTTTGTTCTAGTTCTCATAGCCACGATTTGTAAGCCCCACTCTACTCTTAGATTTAAACTATGAAATTAATTTGAACATGTAGCAAGTTGAAATGGGATTCTTGTGTAATACTTGTCTTTGGTCTATCATTGTACGCATAGATCCATTCATGACTCTTTTGATCTATGATTGTGGAACTATCATGAACCTAGTACCGTTCATCTTGATTTTTGGGTAGAAAGCTATGAGCTTTATTTGGGGATTATGCATAATGCAACATAGAACCCCTCATAACCTTGATGTTAACTTGCCTATGATGTTGAACTACATGCTAGTCACATGTTTATCACTCTATGTCAACTATTATCATGTTATCACCCTATTTGCTAAGTTTGATGTCATACATGTTTTGAGGCCAATAATCCTATATGCTAGTTGTGATGAACACCTTTGCCTCAAATATCATCATGTTTAACTTATGACCAACTTTACCACCTTATGCCCATCTTTGTCATATTGTTATGTTCCCCTTCTTGATCTATTTGTATTAACGCAAATTTACGTGCGATGGGAATACGTTATGGGTAGTTAGGCGAACTTGAAATAACATGAAAAAACATGACTTGAAAATATGACATGAAAATTGATTACGCTTGAAAGCTTGAATGTGGTCATGACATGTAGAAAACCATAAAGTGGCCAACTCGAGGTTGGGTTGAGTCTGTAGCGTAAATCTGCCCGGAACCACCCGGCAAATCGAGTGGCTACAAACAATAGGACCCAATGTGAGTAGTTGGTCATATCGCGCTTGAAAACTCGAGGTTAGACTACGTTGTGGTGTAAATCTGCGCAGACCCGCCCTGCACATTCATTAACCACAACAAAGTCTAATGTGAGAGGTCAGGCGCATTAAGTTAATTAATGCCACATGATAGGGTTAAGTCATGAACCTCTTGGATACACTTAACCAACTTGATACATGATTGGATAGGGTTATCCACATTTAACCCGTTAGAAACCCTAGTTACATGGTCCTTTTCAGCAGTAACCCTCTTGGATGTATCACAATACCCTAGGGAATAGGCTAGGGTGGGGCATGATTACTGGGCTGATTGTAAGCGATCAGAAAGACGACAGAGTAGGTGCGCCAGTGTAGGTTCAGGCGGACTATGGTCGTGCACATAGTCCGGAGTTGAATAAAACAAACATGGGCACCGGTAGGTTTAGACTGTGCGTGCTTGATTTGTGTCAGTGGTTGGCACCATAGGGCTTGATACACCCTAGGGTGGACCTAGCATAGTTGACTACATTCTGTGATTGGGCCGTATGACACCGACACTCGACGAGTTAGGCTTATAGGGAGCCGATCGACTAGATCGTATAGTTGGACCTTGACTTGGTTCATCTCATGATATTGGGCCAAGGGATCATTTCTTGTTTATACTTGACATGGGTTAGAATACTAGTACTATTGGTACAAAACTAAACCTTGTATATGCGATGCCACACTTGATCTACCTTGTTATCTATTTATCATGCCAGTTAGTTACCATCTTTATGTTTCATCTCAGTTTCTCATGTTTAGTTAACTTCATTAGTTTTTATACTAATAGTAGGTAGGACTTACCAGTCTTTATGACTGACCCTTTTTCTTTCGCCTCTTTTCTTCCGTCCCCCCCCCCCCCGGTTCTCAGGGAGGGAACACTGGTTCTTAGCTTGGACATTTGGCTTGCTTTCTTGATAGCTCATGTACGGTTTGGACTTGAGCTTGCTATGGCTTCACCACATCCATTTTGGGGATAGTTTACTTTATGTTATTTTCAGTTTATGTTTTCTAGACTTGTGGTAGTTGGAAAATAATGACTAAGTATTTTGATGTAAGCTGACTTTGGTTTTGAAATGGTTAACTATGGTTTTTTTTAAATTTCTACCGCTGCTTTACTTATTTATTTATCTATGTTCTGTCTTGTGATATCTCTATGCATGTTTACCTAGACAACACCCCTCCAAAGCTAGTGTAATCACTCGTGAGTGGCCCTGGCGGAGGTGGGGTGTTACATTTGGTATCAGAGCATGAGGTTTACTAGACCGGACAAAAGTTTTAAAAACCCTTTTGATAAACTATTTTCAAAGCCAATTAAGTATTTTTTCCAAGGAAAGTCTAGTTTATTTTAAAAGGCTATTCCCCAAAAACCATTAGCACTATCCTTCGTTTCCTCGTTCTAAATCTATCTTTTACTTCGTTTCAGTATGGACGATAACTTTATCATCCCGGAGGGAATACCAGTACCTCTTTGGTTTAGGAGGTACGTGGAGGCTAGGGCAAATGGAGCCGGCCCAACAAACACTCCCACTCCTCCTCCCATACCTGAGGTTCGTCCTCCTCCTCCTCATTGTCCATAAGCGGATTTCGCGAAGATTTGCAAAGACTTTAAGGTGATGGGTGGTAAGAATTTTGTTGGGACAGAGACTTATGTTGAGGCAAGAAACTGGTTAAGGGAAACTGAAGACCTTTTTGCTATCTTTGATGTAGAAGATCGTAGGAAAGTTCTGTTGGCAGTATGGCTATTGAAAGAGGAAGCTTCTTATTGGTGGGAAGTCACCAATGCTAATAGGCCTATAGAGACTTGGGTCGACTATAGGATGAGGTTTAGGCTTAAGTTTCTATCATCTGCTGAAGAGAATCTGCAAATGGAGGGGTTTATATCTTTGAAGTAAGGGGACATGACCGTGAGGGAGTATGTGAATAAGTTTAACCAGGTTGCTCGATTCGGTTTCGACATGGTTAACACACCTCAGAAGAAGGCTCTACGCTTTGCTCGAGGATTGAATGAGCCATTGCAAGGTTTGGCCATGTCTCATATACCCATGGGGGCCACTTCTGAGAGCTTAGTGGATATGGCCTTACTTCAAGGAGATAATAAGAATGGCAAGAAATAAGTTAAGCTTAACGAGACTCAAACCAAGAAGGCGGACTCCAAGTGGGGAGGCAACCAGAATAACCAGAGCAACCAGAACAACAAGAACAACAAGGGTAACAAGGCAAGGGAGACAAGGAAGTGCAACTTCTGTGGGATCACTGGACACATAATCAAAGATTGTAGGAAGAAGAAGAGGAAGTTGGGAGAATGCTTTCATTGCGGAGAGTCTGGACACTACACTAAGGATTGCCCAAAGAAGCAAGGACAGACTCAGCGGGCAGGACCTTCTGGAGGGCAGATGCATGCTCTCAACACTACTCCAGCTCCGGACCGAGGTATTATTTCTGTAGAAAGCCTTTTTTACATTTCTGGTTTTCCTGTTCGAACTTTATTTGATTCTGGCGCATCGCATACCTTTATTTCTTCTGAAATTGTTGAAAGTTTCACCTAAGTACTAGTCTAGTTGAGGATCCCGTTAGTGTTTCAAATCCAATTGGGGGTTCCGCCCATCTATCTATGATTTGTATGGATTTGAGGATTTCTATCTTGACCGTAGAATTCACATGTAATGCTTATGTTCTCGGGTTCATGGGATACGGGTTGATTTTTGGCATGGATTGGTTGTCCGGTTATGGAGCCATTCTCGATTGTGAGCATAGGGTAGTGAGGCTTATGACTCGCCTTGGCAATACCCTAGAGATTTCTTGTAACCCTATGGATCCCGTCATGTTATGTTATCTTGAATCCCTCGACTCGTCTATTGACAATCTTCAATCTGTGAGGGTGGTCCGAGAATATCCTGATGTCTTTGATGAGGTAAAGGGGTTACCCCCTAAACGCGAGATAGACTTCCGTTTTTATCTTGTTGATAATGCCAAGCTAGTTTCATTGCCTGTTAGGCACATGGCCCCACGAGAAAGAAGAGAGCTTAGCAAGCAAATCAAGGAGTTGCTTGAGAAAAATTTCATTAGGCGAAGCATTTCTGAATGGGGTGCTCCTATGGTATTCTCTACTAAGGCGGATGGTTCGCTTCGTCTATCTGTTGATTATCGTGAGTTAAAAAAACTGACAAAGAAGAATAGGCACCCGTTACCGAGGATTGATGATCTCTTTGGCCATCTAGTAGGTGCTTCTGTTTTCTCTAAACTCGATCTAGCCACCGGATTCCATCAGCTTAGATTGGCTGAGGATTGTATTAACAAGACTGTGTTTAGGACTCCAGATGGAACTTTGAATGGCTCGTCATGTCGTTCGGTTTGACTAATGCACCCGCATACTTCGTTGATTTGATGAGTTGGGTGTTTACGGAGTTCCTTAACAAGTTTGTGGTTGTCTTCGTAGATGATATTCTGATCTTCTCTAAGGACGAGGAAGAGCATGCTACACATCTCAAGGAAGTTATGGATACGCTTAGAGCTCATCAGTTAAAAGCCAAGTTCTCCAAATTCCATTTTTGGAGAAGGGAAGTTCGGTTCCTTGGGCATATAGTTTCTAAGCAAGGCATAGATGTGGATCCCGCTAAAGTAGTGGCGGTACAAGACTGGAAAGTTCCGAAGAATGCAACTAAAGTGAGAAGCTTTCTCGGTCTGGCGGGATTTTATAGGAAGTTCATTAAGGACTTCGCTAAGATTTCAGCCCCACTTACTAGGTTAACGAAGAAGAACTTAGTCTTTGCATGGGACATAGAGTGTGAGCTTGCTTTTCAAAGGCTCAAGAAAGCCCTCACCACAGCTCCAGTTCTAGCATTACCCGATGGAGGGAAGTTGTTTACCGTGTACACCGATGCATGTGGCATGAGATTAGGCGCTGTCCTGATGCAAGAAGGGAGAGTGATATGCTTTGGGAGTAGGCAACTCAAAGTTCATGAGAAGAACTATCCCACTCATGATTTGGAGTTGGCGGCGATCGTCTTTGCACTCAAATCCTGGCGCCATTATCTTCTAGGTGCAAGGTTTGAGTTATATACTGATCACAAGTCGCTCAAGTACCACTTCTCGCAGAAAGATTTGAATCTAAGGCAGCAGAGGTGGATGGAAATCTTGGCATCATATGACTTCGATATAGCTTATACACCTGGCAAGGGTAATGTTTTGGCGGATGCGCTAAGTAGAAAAAGGTTGATTTTGAGTCCCTTGTTTGTTGAGATGAAGAGCCTAGAGTTCTTGGCAACCTTTGATTTTACACCTGCTGTTGAGTCGATGAATGGTTCGTTAGCATCCCTTGAGCTTAGACCTACACTTCTTGATCAAGTTGGGACTTCACAGAGGGAAGACCTGCAGATAGTCGAGATCATGGACAAGTTGATTCGTGGTGAGACGTCAACTAACCTCGCTAGATATACTGTTGATGACAAGGGGTGGCTAAGGCGTGATGGGAGACTATGTGTCCTACAAGTGGGAGACTTAGTAAATAAAGTTCTTGAGGAGGCGCATCACTCGAGGATGACCATACATCCCGGAGGGGATAAGATGTACCGGGATATGAAGCGCATTTTCTTTTGGGATGGGATGAAAAAGGATGTTGCAGAGTTTGTTTCTAGATGCATTGTTTGCCAACAAGTAAAGGCCGAGTCGAAGAAGCCCGGTGGGCTACTGCATCCATTGGAGGTCCCGCAATGGAAGTGGGAAAGTATCTCTATGGATTTTGTGGATGGATTGCCGAGATCAAGGAAGGGAAATACTAGCATATGGGTCATAGTGGATAGACTCACGAAGAGCGCTCATTTCATTCCAGTGAAGAGCAAGAGGACTGCATCATGGCTAGCATCTGTTTATCTTCGAGAGATAGTGCGATTGCATGGAGTTCCTTCTAGCATAGTGAGTGATCGTGACCCAATCTTCACTAGCCAATTTTGGAATAGTTTGCAAGAAGCGATGGGTACGAGATTGAATCTAAGTACAGCCTATCACCCACAGACGGATGGTCAGACCGAAAGGGTGAATAGGGTATGGAAGATCTGTTGAGGCTATGCATTCTTGACTTTGGTGGCACTTGGGAAGACCACCTTCCTCTCGTAGAGTTTGCTTATAATAACAGCTACCAAGCAAGCATAGGGATGGCACCATTCGAAGCTTTGTATGGGAGGCCGTGCAAGTCACCAACATGTTGGTGGGAGACGACGGATAAGCTTATACTTGGGCCCTACATGATAAGGGACACATCCGAGAAAGTTGAGTTGATTCAAAGGCGGATGAAAACGGCCCAAGACAGATAGAAATCCTATGTAGACAAGCGAAGGATAGACTTTGAGTTTGAAGTTGGAGATATGTTCTTTGTGAAGGTTTCTCCCTTGCGAAATGTGGTTCGTTTTGGAGCAGTTGGAAAACTAGCACCAAGGTTCGTAGGACCCTTCCCTATCATCGAGAAGATTGGGCAAATGGCTTATAGGGTGGAATTGCCCGAGAAGCTGGCTGGATTACACAATGTCTTTCATGTCTCGCATCTCCGAAAACTCCTACATGAATCAGCCGAAGTAGTTGAGCCTAGCATTCTTGAAGACGTGGAGGTAGAGAAAGAGGCAACCCTGAGGTGAGCTCCGATTCGTATCTTAGGAATGGAGACCAAGAAGCTGAGGAATCGAGAAGTCAAGTTAGTAAAGGTTCAGTAAAGTGAAGCCGATGAAGATGCAACTTGGGAAACCGAGGAGAAGATGCGTGGGCTTTATCCATTTCTTTTTTAGGCTACATTCTCAATCTCTTTTCCTAGTTAGCATATCTTTCTTTTGCTATCCATGTTTATCTTGTTACTTCGTTAATCTTGTCATGAGAACCTTAGGTAGAAACCCTTTGGATGAAACATGTATTTGAAACATGTTATGCTTGATGGTTGCAAATGGTTGCAAGTGCTTGCAAGTAGTTACTCGTGGATGCATGATACACGTTAGGCACTAAGATCGGCTCACACACTTTCATATTGCATATGCATGAGTGTTTATGCTTATTCATGGATGAAACTTGTTATGCTATCACGTGGATGTTGCATATGAATGAATGTTATGTGCACTCATGTAGGAATTTGCACACATTTGGACTCATTTCACTAACATATTCTGCATTAAGGAGGATTACTGAGTTATTAACCGCCTGATTTTCGCATTAGATAGGTGCATATACACGCACTCTTGCATATGTTCATACAACATTAGAAATATTTTAAGGACAATGATTACTTGTGGATGATGTTTTGAGTAGATGGATGATGGATGGTAGGATACGTTCTTCCTAATTTGGAGATTTCGAGGACGAAATCCTTTAAGGTGGGGAGAATGTAACAACCCGAATTTTTAATAACATGTTAAAACAAGAAATCAGGGCAGAATTAAATTATAAGTTAAGAATCAATGGGAAAGGATTACACCATTGCGTTCGTCTCGAAATTCTGCTTGAAAACGAGTCCGAAATTTCGTAAATCGGAGTCCGTATGACCAAGTTATGGCCCATAGAAGATTTCAGAAAATTCAAAATTCAGCCCGAAATTCAAATTCAGCCCCAAACAGATTGGGCGGGAAATTTTCCCGCCCAGCCCTAGGTCGACTGGGGAGTCGACCTGCCCCAGCCCAGGTCGACTGCCCAGTCGACTTGGATGTCGACCTGGGGGTCGACTTCCCTGATTGGCCATGTTTGCCTGGTGCACCTGTTTGCTCCTTTGGGTCTGCTCAGTTGGCCTGTGACGGGATTTGATGGTTCATATCTAAACTAGGGTTAATCCTATGGCCTAAACTTGTCTCTACACCTATAAAAACACCCTAAGACCTAGCCTAAACCACCACAAATCATCCTAACAACTAAGTGCTGCCAAAATGCTCCTAAATCATGGCCTCCATCTTCATCATTGAGAGCTTGAGAGTTCTAAACTAAAGCTAAGGCAAAGTAGCAATCATTCTCCATCAAATCAAAGGAGCTAGTTATATTCTCAAGGCTTCTAGTGTTGCCTCATCATTCCTAGAGCTTCTACAACATCTCTATCTTGTTTTATTTTGTTCTAGTTCTCATTGCCACGATTTGTAAGCCCCACTCTACTCTTAGATTTAAACTATGAAATTAATATGAACATGTAGCAAGTTGAAATGGGATTCTTGTGTAATACTTGTCTTTGGTCTATCATTGTATGCATAGATCCATTCATGACTCTTTTGATCTATGATTGTGGAGCTATCATGAACCTAGTACCGTTCATCTTGATTTTTGGGTAGAAAGCTATGAGCTTTATTTGGGTATTATGCATAATGCAACATAGAACCCCTCATAACCTTGATGTTAACTTGCCTATGATGTTGAACTACATGCTAGTCACAAGTTTATCACTCTATGTCAACTATTATCATGTTATCACCCTACTTGCTAAGTTTGATGTCATACATGTTTTGAGGCCAATAATCCTATATGCTAGTTGTTATGAACACCTTTGCCTCAAATATCATCATGTTTAACTTATGACCAACTTTACCACCTTATGCCCATCTTTGTCATATTGTTATGTTCCCCTTCTTGATGTATTTGTATTGACGCGAATTTACGTGTGGTGGGAATAAGTTATGGGTAGTTAGGCGAACTTGAAATAACATGAAAAAACATGACTTGAAAATATGACATGAAAATTGATTATGCTTGAAAACTTGAATGTGGTCATGACATGTAGAAAACCATAAAGTGGCCAACTCGAGGTTGGGTTGAGTTTGTAGCGTAAATATGCCCGGAACCGCCCGACAAATCGAGTGGCTACAAACAATAGGACCCAATGTGAGTAGTTGGTCATATCGCGCTTGAAAACCCGAGGTTAGACTAGGTTGTGGTGTAAATATGCCCGGACCCGCCTGACACATCCAGTAACCACAACAAAGTCCGATGTGAGAGGTTGGGCGCATTAAGTTAGTTAATGCCACATGATAGGGTTAAGTCATGAACCTCTTGGATACACTTAACCAACTTGATACATGATTGGATAGGGCTATCCACACTTAACCCGTTAGAAACCCTAGTTACGTGGTCCTTTTCAGCAGTAACCCTCTTGGATATATCATGATACCCTAGGGACTAGGCTAGGGTGGGGCACGATTACTGGGCTGATTGTAGGCGACCAGAAAGACGACAGAGTAGATGCGCCAGTGTAGGTTTAGGCGGACTATGGTCGTGCACATAGTCCGGAGTTGAATAAAACAGACATGGGCACCAGTAGGTTTAGACTGTGCATGCTTGATTTGTGTCAGTGGTTGGCATCATAGGGCTTGATACACCCTAGGGTGGACCTAGCACAGTTGACTACATTCCGTGATTGGGCTATATGACACCGACACTCGACGAGTTAGGCTTATAGGGTGCCAATCGACTAGATCGTATAGTTGGACCTTGACTTGGGTCATCTCATGATATTGGGCCAAGGGATCATTTCTTGTTTATACTTGACATGGGTTAGAATACTAGTACTATTGGTGAAAAACTAAACCTTGTATATGCGATGCCACACTTGATCTATCTTGTTATCTATTTATCATGCCAGTTAGTTACCATCTTTATGTTTCATCTCAGTTTCTCATGTTTAGTTAACTTCATTAGTTTTTATACTAATAGTAGGTAGGACTTATCAGTCATTATGACTGACCCTTTTTCTTTCGCCTCTTTTCTTCTGTTCCCCCCCCCCCCCCAGGTTCTCAGGGAGGAACACTAGTGCTTAGCTTGGACATTTGGCTTGCTTTCTTGACAGCTCATTTACGGTTTTGACTTGAGCTTGCTATGGCTTCACCACATCCATTTTGGGGATAGTTTACTTTATGTTATTTTCATTTAATGTTTTCTAGACTTGTGGTAGTTGGAAAACAATGACTAAGTATTTTGATGTAAGCTGACTTTGGTTTTGAAATGGTTAACTATGGTTTTTTTTAAATTTCTACCGCTGCTTTACTTATTTATTTATCTATGTTCTGTCTTGTGATATCTCTATGCATGTTTACCTAGACAACACCCCTCCAAAGCTAGTGCAATCACTTGTGAGTGGCCCGGGCGGAGGTGGGGTGTTACAATTACAATCTCCCCCACTTAAAACTTTTCGTCCCTGAAAAGGAACGAAGCCGAAAGTTGTTTTACAAACCAAATCAACTTCCATTATTATGACTACGGCTTAAGTTCTTCTACTTTTCGGTTTCTAAGAACTTTTCAAATTTTTCAAAAATTTGGCTAACACCCTAAATTTTCGAAAAATTTCGCCATAACCTCCATTGCACCGGGGACTTCGGGATATTTCATATAGCCTCCCATGGCCTTCTTCAATCCAAAAGAAAAAGAAAAACTAAGCGGCTAGCCAATCGGCTCATAAAATCATCATCACCCAAACAAAACAGTAAATTATGGTAAACATGTACCTATTTGTCGGGCAAACAATTTTATTCTTCTGCTCTGGCCTCCTTGCTATGACCTGTTCAATGTAAGCACATGTATATGCATGCATTTTCAAACAATTTTCCATTCAGTTCAATATTAGGTTCAATTTGGCATAATGTTTCAAAATTTCAAATCAATAATCAAACAACACAATCATCAATCAATTAGTTGATTAACATTTCAAATTCATAACCTTGATACATAGTCAAAAAATCATATTTTTGATGCCAAATCAAAACAATAGGCCCTATCTAATTTCGGTTCTCACACCAGTCAATAGGAAATATATAAAAATCTCACTTTCGAAACTCGAAAATAAATACTGGCGATGGTGCCCCGTCACCAGAATTATCCCCGAGAAACTAGAGTGTTATTCTATAACTATCCAATACATTAAAACTTCGAATAGACGTTTGCAAGACATATATGCAAAATCTTTATATATGGTCCAAATCAATTTAAAATAAATATTCAAATACGTTAAAACGATTTAAATTTCAAAACAAAATTTGTTTCCATTTTAAAAATATACTCTTCACACTCGTTCTAGGATACTACTGATCCCATCTCTAACGAGTCATTCTCATTGGATATTACTAATCCAATCTCTGATGAATTCTTTCGTATGGTTCTAATGTGTCTTGTTCTCGAGCTATGTAAACTAAAGCTCTGATACCAACTGTAACAGTAAGGAATTTCGCTCGATCCGAAACGATCGTTAAACCGACTAAGACCGTTGAAAACCCGTGATCATTTTGAGAACATGATAAAATGGAACGCAGATGGAAGAACATTTCATTGTATATTACAACAATTCCATCAGATACAAGAATATACAGATTATAAATGAATATTACACAGAAATATCAGAGATTTAAATTACATTTAAATATATCGCAGTGGAAAATAATACAAAGCACAACTGAAAGTAATACACGGATACAGAGCTTTCCGAGCATCGTTCCAGCTGTAAATCAGGATCTTGTGAATATAAATCTACAAAACCAAAACTACTAGATGTTCGTGTGGAAAATAGGGGCACCCAGAGTTTAGGTCAAAGCAATAAACTCCAGGTCAATCATGTGACTAGTGTGAGAACTAAAACAGTTATTTAAAACTTTACTTTAAAAGAGAGTAATTCAAGGGACCACGCCGTATAACGTGGAACGGGTTTCCTCCCAAGAACACTAGTGCATATAATAAAACAGTGCAATGCTTTTTGGAAAAAATGAAGCTATTATAAGACCTAGGTCCCATCAAACAATGCAACGCAAGCCGTAGGATAGGGTTTTCCCTTATAATAGCCAAACATGTTTGGTACGTTTAAAACAAATCATTTGATACTATTATAGGTGTATAGTGTCAAAACAATTTCAATCATAAATATCAATCATAGACAGCATAGTACCCCATGCTACTATGTCGCCATACTAGGCTCTACGAATAAAACCGCAAGTCACGTATTGGAAATTGGATTTCTATCATGAGTTGAGGCAAGGGGCAAGCTCCTTTCCGATTCGAGACACTCTAGCAAATGTCCTAGGTCTACACACTCTGGGTAACCCTTGGATTCTTCAGGGCCGGTCCTCCCTTACGTTTGAGGATTAATTATTCCTGAACACAAGTTTCTCGGTCCTAACAGACCTAAAATCGAGGCGCCTCATTCCAACAACCACATGGGTGAAAAGTATATAAATGTCAGCCAGTTTAAGCACTGACACCACCACCAGCTAGAGAGAAATGTCGTGCTCTCCCTGCAGTCACTATCCCGTTTTTGACTCATACCGAGGTGTGAGGCTCGCGAATTCACGCTATACACAAAGCTGCACCACATAGGTCGTGCTTTGATCATCAACCACAAGACTTTGCTTTTCAACAGAAGCCTTGATCAATTGCCACTTAGGCGTGCCACACAGGCAATTCATTCCATATGATTGATGTCCATCGATATACAACCTCTGAGCTTGTACGTCTCAGAGAAGGGCGTTAAGCAAGAAAATAAATTCTCCGCCGCCAAACAGATGTATATTTAATAGAGATCGATCAACACAGAATAAAATCCTATGTCACACACACAGTCCATTTACAAGTCCATCTTGGGTCTGAACGAAACCGGAGGTACTTTCCTCGCATATCCGTCGATCTACAAGTACGTCTGGACGACCACTAACTGATTCCCTCATCATGGGTGTACAGCCCAATCAAGATCATCAGTAATCACCCAGACGATGTGAAGACTTCCGGTCTTCAACCACCATCCTCATCTTCGACATATCGTCGAATCGGTTATTCAGAATGGGTATAAACCCGGCCTTTCTGAATGACCTGCGTATATAATAAACAAATGGTACGCAAACACAACATACGCCTCATTCCAATTCATCAGTCACTAACCGTAAATTAGCAAGAGAACAATTCCCCAAATATTAACCCCGAAGGCCGAAACCAACATCAGATCAATACCCAGGAAACCATCCTTCTTAGCTAACCTATAGTTAGTTTCTAAATTTCATGTTCTTAGGGAAAGGTTCCCATTAATTTCATCAAAGATAAATTCTTTAAAATTTATTATTTAATCTTCCTTTGGATATCATTTCAAACCGAATTATGGTTTTCCAAACTAGACGGGATTAGCGAACCACACCGAAGTAATTATTTTATTTTATTTCACCATCCCAACCTATTCATCCCATGAAGCAAAACTGTTAATACTCCATATCTAACACCACGGAGTTAATGGTAAAATTAATTACCATTTCTCGTTCAAGTCTAATTAAAGATATAACTATCGCTTTGGAGCAAAACTGGTGATACTCCACTCTCACTCACTTTCCAAATTTGATAATTCTCATTATCAATTCACATTTCAATCTAGTTACAGATTCATTAAAACTCCTTTTACTGGGTTAAAGAACTAATGTCATTTAAAACACAGTTCACGATAAACCCAAATAACATTCTATTTATTATCGGGTTACAGAAAAAGTGTTATTTAAAACACCGTTCACGATAAACCCACAAATCAATTCTAATTCAATTCCAATCAAATATATTAGAAATTCCGATTATTTAAAACCCCTTTCAAATCCAATTTATTTATTTAAAAATAATTGGGTTTTAAATTTTGTTCAAAACTAATTCATTTCGATAAAAATCCATTTTTATCTTTACAAATGTGGGATTTTTAATCCCAGTTCTTCACAAATCATTTATTATGATTTTACACAAATTATTAATATTTTTAATAATTTTATCAAGGCCCGTACAATCGATTTCCATCAACGGCCATCGAACTGCACTTACAGCGACCTTTTCTGAAATTGATTTGGACATATCTCCAAATCCCAGCGTTAGATTTCAAATTTCTAATATTCGTTAGAAAGCACTTTTTGATACGAACCCTAGGTTCTGGTTTTAGGAAAATCCGATGGTCGGATCTCCCGTAATGTCCGTTCGAAGTCAATGGTCGAAATTCACGAACTGCCGCAGCGCGGCGCGTCCTATTCAGGCCATTATATATATATATATATATATATATATATATACATTATATTTCGTCGATTCCCATTTAAAACGAATTTTATAATTCGTTTCAAATTTGTTTCAAAAACAATTCCAAACTTCATTTCAAATTCAAATCAAAATTGAATTTTCCCTTATAAATTCTTTTTACATTCATTTCTATTTGATTTCAATTCAAATCGATTTCAATTCTATTTCAGTTCGTTTTCAATTAAATTCAATTCAAATTCGTTTTATGTTTAATTCAATTCGAATTCGTTTTCCATTCAATTCAATTCGAATTCGTTTTCTATTCAATTCAATTCGAATTATATTCAATTCAATTCGAACTCCTGTATAAATATTTGATTTTTATCTCTTTTCAATATTCATTATAAAAATGAATGTAAATGATATAAATATCGTTCGCGTCAAAATAACGCATCTCTAATCAACACGGCTTTATATTTGTCAAAAGCTTCGTTATTCTATTCAACAAATGAATCTATATTTCTGTCAATACATGACTAATCTCAACGGATGAGTACTGTCAACACGCAACTATTTTTGTTATTTAATATATTTTATAAAAATTATGGTATCTATCGTTTGATTTCAAATCAGACTCCAACCGTAAATTAGTAAGAGAACGATTCCCTAAATATTAACCCTGAAGGCCGATACCAACATCAGATCAATATCCCGGAGACCACTCATCTTATCTATTTTCCAGTTAGTTTCAAATTTTATATATGATAAAGATGTAAATTTTATTGTTAAAATATTTCGTTCAACACATGAATAATCACAACCGATGAGTACTGTCAACACATGAACCTTTATTTTATAATATTCTTTATCTTTCCAATTGGAATGAGGCCCAATCAATCACCATATAGCGTTAACTATATGGATTCCATACAACACATGTATATAAATAGCAACGATAAATAATCAACAATCATCCAAAGTGCATTACTCTGTATAAGCATCAAATATAGATATCTAACGCTTATAACAGCCTGTCAATCAATCGATCGACATACAACTAATTATTGGGATTAGTTTATGACGTATTTTATCCCAATACCCGTGTGGGGTTTCAAATCAATAAACACAGATTTTTATTTGTGCAGTCGGGCGATGTGTAAAATTTATCATCCCAATCAATGTCCTTCAAATAGGTGTACATGAACAAACCGTCCGATTTGTAAATGAATATTTATTTATTCACATTCCTGTTAAAAATTATATTTTTAAAGATAAAATATTTTTAACTATATAAATATTTTATTTCATTTCCCATCACACATTCAATCAAATTTATCAACCAAATAAATAAATCAATCACCAAACAATTAACCAAACATTTTTATCACGCTATTCTCTATATAAAAATTATATTTTTAATACTTCTACTTTATATAAAAATCATATCTTTATATCTTCTATGAATTAAAAATCGAATTTTTATTCTTTCTAAAATATAAAAATCATATTTTTAATCTTCGCTCCAACATATGTAAAAAACAATCCAACCTTTTCCTCGCTTTACATATGATAAATATCCAACCTTTTCCTCCGTAAAAAAACTTATCTTCATCATAAAAAAAACTAACTTTATTTTAGTTTTAAATAAGCCCATTTTAATTTTTAAGAATTTTAAACAAGTTAAAACATAAAGAAAAAAAAGAAAAAGGGAAGGGGAGGACTTACGGCACTGACCGGAGATGGAAGGGGGCTGAGGTGGCGTCGCACAGGTGAGGAGGAGCGGCGGGCGATGGGGGTTCCCTTGGTGGTTGCGACGGCGTTGTATTCTCGACTGAGTGGGTTTTTAGGGGCGGAGGGGAATCGGGGAAGGTGCTGGAGCTTGAAGGAGGGGCGGAGGCGATGGGTTGGAGGCTCAACGCGGTGGGGGAGCGCGATGGACGAGGTAGCGTGGATCTGGTGGTGAGTGGAGTGTTTTGAACGAGATGGAGGATTTACGGGTTTTCTTTCTGAAGGGGAAATAGGGTTGTGGCCCAAGTGATTATTACATATATGTATAGACATTTAATAATTAATTATTTCAAAAAGTTACTTTTTCATTTGATCTTCAATCCGAACACAACGACTGTCGTCCTTAACTAATTACCCCCATTCCTAACACAATGGGATATGTATCGCAGGCTGATTCGATTGTTTTGATCAGTTTTCGTCAAAATCAAAATATAACTCTATATATTGAATTTGAACGCACAGTTCAATTTACTGGGGCCACATACTAACTAGAAAAATTCCCGAAAAATATTTTCTAGCTTCGTATTGACGATGCGGTCCTAACAAAACTAATTTCGTCGAATTCTGAGAACGTTTGGAAAATGGCCATTTTCCAGTCGATTAAAATCCACTGAAACTGGTCAAACGCGTTTAGCTTCGCCACGCTCACATATTGATTCGAAAAATTATGAAATTTGAAACCTAGCAATAATTTGACATCATGGATCCAATAAAAGTGGTTTCGTTGAAATCCGAGGTCGTTTGCAAAATTCCCATTTTTAAGGGCCGAAATTCCATAGCGACTATTCTGAAATTTCATTTGGACATAACTTTTGATTCCCGCTATGAAATTTTGATTTTTCGGATTCGTTGGAAAGATATTCTCAAATAGATTCAAATATTTTTGGTTTCGCTAAAATCCGGTTTATTTTGAATCACGTATATTCAATTGAACTTTAAAATAGAATTATCGAACTACCGCGCCACTTTCAATCCCTTTTATAATTTAAAATAAATATTTATATTCTAACGACGATCTATATAAATATATACGTTCGAATTCTATTAAAAATAAATTTCTCTTCATTGTTATTCAAAATAATCTATTTTAAATATTCAAAATTCACTAAAATTGCGAAATTTTTTTTTTTTTAAATTGGCTCAGAATTTCCGGGTTGTTACAATCTCCCCCACTTAAAACTTTTCATCCCTGAAAAGGAACGAAGCCGAAAGTTGTTTTACAAACCAAATCAAATTCCATTATTTTGACTACGGCTTAAGTTCTTCAACTTTTCAGTTTCTAAGAACTTTTCAAATTTTTCAAAAATTTGGCTAACACCCTAAATTTTCGAAAAATTTCGCCATAACCTCCCCTGCACCGGGGACTTGGGGATATTTCATATAGCCTGCCATGGCCTTCTTCAATCCAAAAGAAAAAGAAAAAGCCAAGCGGCTAGCCAATCGGCTTATAAAATCATCATCACCCAAACAAAACAGTAAATTATGGTAAATATGTACCTATTTGTCGGGCAAACAATTTTATTCTTCTGCTCTGGCCTCCTTGCTATGACCTGTTCAATGTAAGCACATGTATATGCATGCATATTCAAACAATTTTCCATTCAGTTCAATATTAGGTTCAATTTGGCATAATGTTTCAAAATTTCAAATCAATAATAAAACAACACAATCATCAATCAATTAGTTGATTAACATTTCAAATTCATAACCTTGATACATAGTCAAAAAATCATATTTTTGATGCCAAATCACAACAATAGGCCCTATCTAATTTCGGTTCTCACACCAGTCAATAGGAAATATATAAAAATCTCACTTTCGAAACTCGAAAATAAATACTAACGATGGTGCCCCGTCACCAGAATTATCCCCGGGCAACTAGAGTGTGATTCTACAACTATCCAATACATTAAAACTTAGAATACACATTTGCAAGACATATATGCAAAATCTTTATATATCGGATGGTCCAAATCAATTTAAAATAAATATTCAAATACATACAAAACGATTTAAATTTCAAAACAAAATTTGTTTCCATTTTAAAAATATACTCTTCACCATCGTTCTAAGATAATACTGATCCCATCTCTAACGAGTCATTGGATATCACTAATCCAATCTCTGATGAATTCTTTCGTATGGTTCTAATGTGTCTTGTTCTCGAGCTCTGTAAACCAAAGCTCTGATACCAACTGTAACGGTAAGGAATTTCGCTCGATCCGAATCGATCGTTAATGCGACTAAGACCGTTCGAAACCCCTGATCATTTTGAGAACATGATAAAATGGAACGCAGACGGAAGAACTTTCATTGTATATTACAACAATTCCATCAGATAAAAGAATAAATAGAGTATAAATGAATATTACACAGAAATATCAGAGATTTAAATTACATTTAAATACATCGCAGTGGAAAATAATACAAAACACAACTGAAAGTAATACACGGATACAGAGCTTTCCGAGCATCGTTCCAGCTGTAAATCAGGATCCTATGAATATAAATCTGCAAAACCAAAACTACTAGATGTCCATGTGGAAAACAGGGGCACCCATAGTTTAGGTTAAAGAAATAAACTCCAGGTCAGTCATGTGACTGGTTTGAGAACTAAAACAGTTATTCAAAACTTTACTTTAAAAGAGAGTAATTCAAGGGACCACGCCGTATAACACGGAAAGGGTTTCCTCCCAAGAACACTAGTGCATATAACAAAACAGCGTAATGCTTTTTGGAAAAAATGAAGCTATTATAAGACCCAGGTCCCATCACACAATGCAACGCTAGCCGGAGGATAGGGTTTCCTATATAATAGCCAAACATGCTTGGTACGTTTAAAACAAATCATTTGATACTATTATAGGTGTATAGTGTCAAAACTATTTCAATCATAAATATCAATCATAGACGGCATAGTATCCCATGCTACTATGTCGCCGACTAAGCTCTACGAATAAAACCGCAAGTCACGTATTGGAAATTGGATTTTCGTCTTGAGTCGATGCAAGGGGCAAGCTCCTTTCCGATTCGAGACACTCTAGCAAATGTCCCAGGACTACACACTTTGGGTAACCCTTGGATGCTTCAGGGCCGGTCCTCCCTTATGTTTGAGGATTAATTATTCCTGAACACACGTTTCCCGGTCCTAACAGACCTAAAATCGAGGCGCCTCATTCCAACAACCACATGGGTGAAAAGTATATAAATGTCAGCCAGTTTAAGCACTGACACCACCACTAGCTAGAGAGAAACGTCGGGCTCTCCCTGCATTCACTATCCATTTTTGACTCATACCAAGGTGTGAGGCTTGCGAATTCACGCTATACACAAAGCTGCGCCACATAGGTCATGCTTTGATCATCAACCACAAGACTTTGCTTTTCAACAGAAGCCTTGATCAATTGCCACTTAGGCGTGCCACACAGGCAATTCACTCCATGCGATTGATGTCCATCGATATACAACCTCTGAGCTCGTACGTCTCAGAGAAGGGCATTAAGAAAGAGAATAAATTCTCCGCCGCCAAACAGATGTATATTTAATAGAGATCGATCAGCATAGAATAAAATCCAATGTCAGACACACAGTCCATTTACAAGTCCTTTCTGGGTCTGAACGAAACCGGAGGCACTTTCCTTGCATATCCATCGATCTCCACGTACGTCTGGATGACCACTAACTAATTCCCTCATCTTGGGTGTACAGCCCAATCAAGATCATCAGTAATCACCCAGATGATGTGAAGACTTCCGGTCTTCAACCACCGTCCTCATCTTCGACATATCGTCGAATCGGTTATTCAGAATGGGTATAAACCCGGCCTTTCTGAATGACCCGCGTATATAATAAACAAATGTTACACAAACATAACATACGCCTCATTACAATTCATCAGTCACTAACCGTAAATTAGCAAGAGAACAATTCCCTAAATATTAACCCCGAGGGCCGAAACCAACATCAGATCAATACCCAGGAAACCATCCTTCTTAGCTAACCTACAGTTAGTTTCTAAATTTCACGTTCTTAGGGAAAGGTTCCCATTAATTTTATCAAAGATAAATTCTTTAAAATTTATTCTTTAATCTTCCTTTGGATATCATTTTAAACCGAATTATGGTTTTCCAAACTAGTCGGGATTAGCGAACCACAACGAAGTAATTATTTTATTTTATTTCCCCATCCCAACCTATTCATCCCATGAAGCAAAACTGGTAATACTCCATATCTAACACCATGGTGTTAATGGTAAAATTAATTACCATTTCACATTCAAATCTAATTAAAGATTTAACTATCGCTTTGGAGCAAAACTGGTGATACTCCATTCTCGCTCACTTTCCAAATTTTATAATTCTCATTATCAATTCACATTTCAATCTAAATACAGATTCATTAAAACTCCTTTTACTGGGTTAAAGAACTAATGTCATTTAAGACACAGTTCACGATAAACGCAAATCACATTCTATTTATTATCGGGTTACAGTACAAGTGTTATTTAAAACAACGTTCATGATAAACCCACAAATCAATTATAATTCAATTCCAATCAAATATATTAGAAATTCCGATTATTTAAAACCCCTTTCAAATCCAATTTATTTATTTAAAAATAATTAGGTTTTAAATTTAGTTCAAAACTAATTCATTTCGATAAAAATCCATTTTTATCTTTACAAATGTGGGATTTTTCATCCCAGTTCTTCACAAATCATTTCTTATGATTTTACACAAATTATTAATATTTTTAATAATTTTATCAAGGCCCGTACAGTTGATTTCCATCAACGGCCATCGAACTGCACTTACAGCGACCTTTTCTGAAATTGATTTGGACATATCTCCAAATCCAACCGTTAGATTTCAAATTTCTAATATTCGTTAGAAAGCTCTTTTCGATACGAACCCAACGGTTCCGGTTTTAGGAGAATCCGATGGTCGGATCTCCCGTAATGTCCGTTCGAAGTCAATGGTCGAAATTCACGAACTGCCGCAGCGCGGCGCGTTCTTTTCGGGCCATTATATATATAATATATATATTATCTATATTTCATCGATTCCCATTTAATTTTTTTTTAATTCATTTCAAATTTGTTTGAAAAACAATCCAACCTTCATTTCAAATTCAAATCAAAATTGAATTTTCCCTTATAAATTCTTTATACATTCATTTCTATTTGATTTCAATTCAAATCGATTTCAATTCTATTTCATTTCGTTTTCAATTAAATTCAATTCAAATTCGTTTTCTATTCAATTCAATCGGAATTCATTCTCTATTCAATTCAATTCGAATTCGTTTTCTATTCAATTAAATTCGAATTCGTTTTCTATTCAATTTAATTCGAATTCCTGTTATAAATATTCGATTTTTATCTCTTTTCAATATTCATTATAAAAATGAATATAATCGATATAAATATCGTTCGCGTCAAAATAGCGCATCTCTAATCAACGCGACTTTATATTTTTCAATAGCTTCATTATTCTATTCAACAAATGAATTTATATTTCTTTCAATACATGACTAATCTCAACGGATGAGTACTGTCAACACGCGACTATTTTTGTTATTTAATATATTATATAAAAATTATGGTATCTATCGTTTGATTTCAAATCAGACTCCAACCATAAATTAGTATGAGAACGATTCCCTATATATTAACCCCGAAGGTCGAAACCAACATCGGATCAATATCCAGGAGACCACTCATCTTATCTATTTTCCGGTTAGATTCAAATTTTATACATGATAAAGATGTAAATTTTATTGTTAAAATATTTCGTTCAACACATGACTAATCTCAACGGATGAGTATTGTCAACACATGAACCTTTATTTTATAATATTCTTTATCTTTCCAATTGGAATGAGGCCCAATCAATCACCACATAGTGTTAACTATATGGATTCCATACAACACATGTATATAAATAGCAACGATAAATCATCAACAATCATCCAAAGTGCACTACTCTGTATAAGCATCAAATATAGATATCTAACGCTTATAACAGCCTGTCAATCAATCGATCGACATACAACTAATTATTGGGATTAGTGTATGCCGTATTTTATCCCAATACCAGTGTGGGGTTTCAAATCAATAAACATAGATTTTTATTTGTGCAGTCGGGCGATGTGTAAAATTTATCGTCCCAATCAATGTCCTTCAAATAGGTGTACATGAACAAGCTGTCCGGTTTGTAAATGAATATTTATTTATTCACATTCCCGTTAAAAAATATATTTTTAACTATATAAATATTTTATTTCATTTCCCATCACACAATCAATTCAATCAAATTTATCAACCAAACAAATAAATCAATCACCAAACAATTAACTAAACAAACAAGCCGTCCATGGTCTGTGGACGACGAGTGTCGGGTGCTACTAAACACCGTCTGCATCCTATATATATTATTAACTAGAAAACAAAATTTAAAAGGTGAGAAGTTCTCACAAATAGCTAATCCAAACGCCATAATTCTTCTTATGTAGAAATCTTCGCTGTGCTCGCCTTTTGTCAATTTCGTTGTCCGTAGCCACTACATATATAAAAATCACATTTAAAAATTCTATTTTTATACCGCTCCTCTCTAAATAAAGATTATATTTTTATCACGCTATTCTCTATATAAAAATTATATTTTTAATACTTCTACTTTATATAAAAATCATATCTTTATATCTTCTATGAATTAAAAATCGAATTTTTATTCTTTCTAAAATATAAAAATCATATTTTTAATCTTTGCTCCAACATATGTAAAAAAAAAATCCAACCTTTTCCTCCTTAAAAAAACTTATCTTCATCATAAAAAAAAACTTACTTCATTTCAGTTTTAAATAAGCCCATTTTAATTTTTCAGAATTTTAAACAAGTTAAAGCATAAAGGAAAATAAAGAAAAAGGGAAGGGGAGGACTTACGGTGCTGACCGGAGATGGAAGGGGGCTGAGGTGGCGTCGCTCTGGTGGGGAGGAGCGGCGGGCGATGGGGGTCACGCTGGTGGTTGCGGCGGCGTTGTATTCTCGACTAGGTGGGTTTTTAGGGGCGAAGGGGAATCGGGGAAGGTGCTGGAGGTTGGAGGAGGGGCGGAGGCGATGGGTTGGAGGCTCAACGCGGTGGGGGAGCGCGTTGGGAGGCACGACGGACGAGGCAGCATGGATGTGGTGGTGAGCGGAGTGTTTTGAATGAGATGGAGGATTTACGGGTTTTCTTTCTGAAAGGGAAATAGGGTTGTGGCCCAAGTGATTATTATATATATGTATAGACATTTAATAATTAATTATTTTGAAAATTTACTTTTTCATTTGATCTTCAATCTGAACCCAACGACTGTCGTCCCTAGCTAATTACCCCTATTTCGAACACAGTGGGATATGTATCGCATGCTGATTCGATCGTTTCGATTAGTTTTCGTCAAAATCAAAATATAACTCTATATATTGAATTTGAACACACATTTCAAATTACTGGGGCCACATACTACCTAGAAAAATTCCCTAAAAATATTTTCTAGCTTCGTATTGATGATGCGGCCCTAACAAAACTAATTTCGTCGAATTCTGAGACCGTATGAAAAATGGTCATTTTCCAGTCGATTAAAATCAACTGAAACTGGTCAAACGCGTTTAGCTTCGCCATGCTCACATATTGATTTGAAAAATTATGAAATTTGAAACCTAACAATAATTTGAGATCACGGATCCAACAAAAGTGGTTTCGTTGAAATCCGAGGTCGTTTGCAAAATTCCCATTTTTAAGGGCGGAAATTCCATAGTGACTATTCTGAAATTTCATTTGGACATAACTTTTGATTCCCGCTATGAAATTTTGATTTTTCGGATTCGTTGGAAAGATATTCTCAAATAGATTCAAATATTTTTGGTTTCGCTAAAATCTGTTTTATTTTGAATCATGTATGTTCAATTGAACTTTGAAATCGAATTATCGAACTACCGCGCCAATTTCAATTCCTTTTATAATTCAAAATAAATATTTATATTCTAATGACGTTCTACAAAAATATATACGTTCGTATTCTATTAAAAACAAATTTCTCATCGTTATTATTTAAAATAATCTATTTTAAATATTCAAAATTCGCTAAAATAATTTTTTTTAAATTGGCTCAGAATTTCCGGGTTGTTACAGAAACGGTTCAGTTCATACTCCAGCAGCATATGGCCTTCATGACTCCTAGAAGATAATATGAGAAATATGCATATATAGCTGCCAAACTCCCTAAAACCGAGTGTCACCTCAGCCCTAACGGTGTCGACACCCTTGTGGGTGGGTCGACCCCTTAGTCGACACCCCTTCAGGGGGGTCGACCCCATAGAGCGGGAATTTTACCGCTCAAAGGAATTTTTTGAATATGAATCCTCTAGATAGGATTCTGACTCATGTCTGACTCACCTCTAACTCATGCGTATATATAAAATATTTTTGTGCGTATACAAACTTAAAACTCTCATAACTTCTTCAAACAGTATCTGTTTTACTCAAACCAAATGTCTATCTTGACCACAATTTCGTGACGGATGCAACAATGCAGTTCATTTCCTTTAATTCTGAACATTAAATCAATTATTATTTAGTTTATTCTCTTTAATGTCGTTAAAAAATTTGGGGTGTTACAAACATGGTTAGTTAACTTTTAAAATCAATTTCAAAGGAAAATATTGAAAATCAATAATTTAATATTACTTTGATAAGCCTAAAAATAAACATTTTACAAATGATCTCGGAATCCTTTGAAATCACTTTCATCGGATCAGTAATAGTACATTATTGTTATGTTTAAAATTTCAAGTAAATTGGAGTTAGTGTGTATAAACACGTATTGAGAAATCAGTCAGAATTAAATAGCTTAAAAAGAGATATTTTTCAAATAATCTCGAAATTCAACGAGACTGATTTTATCAGATCCGGAACTTCGAAAAATGGCATGATTACAAATTTCATAATTTTTGGACTTAGTATGTGAGCGTATGAAAACTAAATTCATATCGGGTCAACAAGCCATAATTAGGTAATAACACAATAAAATAATAAAACGAATGGTTGAACAAACACCAGAATTGACAAGACCTATTTCATTGGATCCGTATTTACAAAATACAGTAGGGTTAAAAATTTCATATTAATCAGATTTATCATTCGATCATATGAGTGATAAACGCACGATAAAACTAATATAAGCTTCATTTTTAATAAAAGCAAAAGCACAAATACTTGGTTTGAGGTGTCACTTCCTTAGGCATCTTGATTGTGCTTTCTCTCCTCTCCCCATCTCACGATCTTCGGCGATCCAAGCCACTCCCCTTTCTATAAAATCAAACCCCTTCTCCATCTTTCCTTTACACTTTCCATTTTCTTCTTTTAATATTTCTTCTCTTATCCCTACTCAAAGCAATGACCGCTAACCTCATGACCCGAACAAGCCCACGTCCTCCTGCTCCTCCACCTTCTCCCCACCTGTGCCACAGCCGACTAGGATACACCACCTCTCTATGGCCTAGCTCCTTCCAAACCCGCCAAATTAATATTAAATCTCTAATTTACTACCCCTTAGCCCCTTTTCACCCAAATTCACACCTCCTAAGCACAATCTAGCCCACACTAGGCCACTTGACCTACACCAGCTTATTTCTGCCTCATCAGCCCATGGGCCCCACGCCCCTCAAGGACGAACTCCCATAGGCCTGGAACCCTTCCCCAGTTGCTCTAAAAACCCAAAAATAGCTCGACTTGTTCATCTAGTTAATTAGAAAATCCACCGCATCGAAACTCTACAAAATTCATTTCTAGAACTCTTTAGTGGTGCCTGGTTGCTGTGGAAATCATTCGGGAGGCTATCAAAGTCATCTAGGAAGATTCAGATATCCTGCGATTAAAGATTAGTGGACTGGATTACTAAGTGAGGACTCTTTAACTGATTAAGAGCTAGTTCACAGTTGATAATAGTTTTAGATTGATTGAGTTATATATTGACTTGTAATTGACAAACCAAGTTGACGATAGTGTTTAATGATGCTTAGTGTGATAAAAATATGGCTTTTAAGTGATATACTTATAATAGCTTGGGTGTATGACACTTAAAACTAATAGTGTTGACATTGGGAATTGATTGAACCTTAGATAGTCATTAGAAAGTAATCAACTTATTACTAGTTAATGAATATTTATATGAACCTTAATTGGATAATTTAATGATGATTAGTTGGGCATATATGGTTGACACTGATTAAAATTGTGGTTAATCTATTGATTCTATATAAACGATAATGGTTTAAGTCTTACATGGTTTATACCACGATATATGGTAATTAGATGTTAATATTTGTTACCAACTATTATTCAATGTTAATGATGTATGAAATCCATATAATTGGAATTATATGGTAATTGGTTGAATCTTATTCCAATTCGGAATTAATCTGAATATTATTAATAAATATTCAGTGAAAATTGAAAGTTTAACTTTATCTCCGAAGGAAAGGTATATTAATTCATTACAAATAGTTTTCGTAACAGAAAGAATTCGATTTGAATTAAGTTTTAATTAATAAAGGAATTTTTTCAGGTTTAAATTTGAAATGAACAGTAATGAGTAAAAGCGAACTTCGATTAGGGTATTTTGGAAAAGTTTTAATAGAAGTTTCTTTACAAAACTTTCTTATTTATTTTTATAATGCTTATCCAAAAAATTTGGACTTCAAATAACAAGCTTTGAAAAATAAAATTATTTTAATGATTTAAAATAATATTAAAATGATTAAATAATATAATAATTGATTGTAAAAAGAAATAAATGAAATATAGTTTCAAAAAATAATTATATATGTTTTATATAATTAATAAATTATGTTGGGGGTGTTTTGTAACAACCAGAAAATGCAAGCCAATTTAAAAATTTTATTTTAGCAATTTTAGCGAATTTTGAACATTTAAAATGGATTATTTTAAATAAAAACAACGAGAAATTTATTTTGAATATAATTCGAACATATATTTATATGCGTCGTCGTTAGAATATAAATAATTATATATAATTATAAATAGAATTGAAAATGGCGTGGTAGTTCGATAATTCGATTTCAAACTTCAATTGAATGTACCGGTTGCAAATCAATCCGGATTTTAGTGAAACCAAAAACATTAGGATCTAATTGGGAATATCTTTCCAACGAATCTGAAAGATTGAAATTTCATAGCGGGAATCAAAAGATATGTCCCCTTCAAAATTCTGAATGGTCGCTATGGAATTCAGGCCCTTAAAAATGGGAATTTTGCAAACGACCTCGGATTTCGACGAAACCACTTTTTTTTGGGTCCGTGATGTCAAATTATTGCTAGATTCCAAATTTCATAATTTTTCGAATCAATATGTGAGCGTGGCAAAGGAAAACACGTTTGACCATTTTCAGTTGATTTTAATCGACTTGAAATTGGCCATTTTTCCAACGGTCTCAGAATTCGACGAAACTAGTTTTGTTAGGACCGTATCATCAATATGAAGCTAGAAAATATTTTTCAGGAATTTTTAGAGTTAGTATGTGGCCCCGGTAAATTGAAATGCGCGTTCAAATTCAATATATAGAAGTATATGTTTATTTTGACGAAAAATGATTGTAACAGCCGAATCAGCTTACGATACATATCTCATTGTGTTCGGAATGGGGGTAATTAGCTATGGACGACAGGCGGTGGGCCTCGTTTTGAGGTCGAAAATAAAAGTTGCTTTTTGGTGGAAAATAAAATTAAAAAATATATAATAAAACCCTCTCCTTTATATCCTCTGGCCCCCAATTTGATTTCCAACCCGACATTCATAAGAAAAAAAACAAAAAAAAAGAGAAAGGGGAAGCGACGATCGTCGCCCTTCCCCGATGACCACCGCGCCGCCGCAGGTGGCGGAGCTGCACCCCCTCCTTCTTCCTCCCCTCGCGACCCTTCTCCTCCGCCGATCTTTCTTCCTCCTCCAACTCGACCTACCTCGCGCCCCTCTTCTCGTTTGAACCCCATACCCGACGAGACCACGCAGTCGCCGCTCCCTCCATCCCTCAAATCGATGCCGCACCACCAACTCAGCCCTCCGCCCTCTTCCTCCAGCCCTCCGATGCACAGCTGACGCCCTTCGCAGTAAAACCGAACAGTAAGTCCTTTAATTCAATTTCATTTTTTATATATTAAGGCACTGTATTTTTGTACGATGTTCATATAAATAAAGATCAAATTTTTATAGTGTTAAAGAAGAGATTTTAAAGTGTTAAAAACGAAAATTTTAAAGTGTTAAAGGCGAGATTTTTAAAAGGGTTAAAGGCAATATAATTTTTATATAGTTATGATAATAAAGGCGAAATCTTTAGAAGATGAAAAATGAAATCTTTATATTTGAAAAGACAAAATCTTTATAAAGAGAATAGCAGTGTAAAAATATAATCTTTATATAGAGAATAGCAGTGTAAAAATATAATCTTTATATAGAGAATAGCAGTGTAAAAATATGATTTTTAAATATTGAATAGGGAAGCAAAAATTCGATTTTTATATATTGAATAGCGAAGTAAAAATTCGATTTTTATATACTGAATAGCGAAGTATAATTTTGATTTTTATATATTGAATAGCGAAGTAAAAATTCGATTTTTATATATTGAATAGCGAAGTAAAATTTCGATTTTTATATATTGAATAGCGAAGTAAAAATAGAATTTTTATCTATATAGTAGCGATGTAAAAATAGAATTTTTATCTATATAGTAGCGATGTAAAAATAGAATTTTTATCTACATAGTAGCGATGTAAAAATAGAATTTTTATATATTGAATAGCGAAGTAAAAATGTAATTTTTATATATGTAGTGACTACGGGCGACGAGAGTGACAAAAGGCGAGAACGACAAAGATTTCTACATAAGAAGAATCGTGGAGTTGGGATAGCTTTCGGTGAGAATTTCTCACTCTTCAATTTCTTTTTCTAGTTATATATATACTAGGATGTAGACGGTGCTTAGCAGCACCCGACACCCGTCATTCACAGACCATGGATGGCTTGTTTGTTTGATTGATGTGTTGTGAAATTTGTTTGTGAAATTGATGTGAAATAGATAATGAAATAAATTCATGTGTTGAAAGGAAATAAAATATTTATATAGTTAAAAATATTTTATTGTTAAAAATATAATTTTTAACGTGAGAGTGAATAAATAAATAATTATAAACAAATCGGTCGATTTGTTTATATACACTGATTTGACTGATATTGATTTGGTCGATAAATTTTACACATCGCCCAACTGCACAAATAAAAATCTGTGTTTGTTGATTTGAAACCCCACACGGGTGTTGGGATGATATTTGGGTACACTAATCCCAATTATTTAATTGTATGTCGATCGATGGGTCGACAGATTGTGTTAGCATTTATTATTTATATTTGATGCTTATGCAGTTGTGTGGTGCACCTTGGATGATGGTTGATTGTTTATCATTGCTATTATATACATGTGTTGTATGGAATCCATATAATTAACATCATATGGTGATTGATTGGGCCTCATTCCAATCTGGAAAATAATGAATATTATAAAAGAAAATTCATGTGTTGAATATAAAAACAGTCATGTGTTGACGATGTTCATGTGTTGAAATTATTCATGTGTTGAGTAAAATATTTTAACAATAAAATTTACATCTTTATCATATTTAAAATTAGAACTACTTCACTGTGGAGTCTAATTGAAAATCAAACGATAGATACCATAATTTTATAAAATATTTTACATAACAAAAATAGTCGTGTGTTGACAGTACTCATGTGTTGAAATTAGTCGTGGGTTGAAAGAAATATAGATTCATGTGTTGAATATAATAAATATTCATTTATTGAATAGAATAAAGAAGTTTTTGAAAAATATAAAGCCGTGTGGATTAGAGATGCGTTATTTTGACGCGAACGATATTTATATCGATTTTATTCGTTTTATAATGAATATCGAAAAGTGATTTCAAAATTTAATATTTTGAAAAGAAATTCAAATTAAATTAGATTAAAATTCAAATTGAAATTTTATTGAATCAATTTGAAATGAATTCGAATCGAATAGAAAATGAATTCGATTCGAATTGAATAGAAAGTTAATTTGAATTGGAATTGAATAGAAATGAATTCAAATTGAATTAAATTGAAATTGAATCAAAAACGAGTTGAAATCATTCTGAATGAAATTTGAAACGAACTGAAATTGAATTGAAATCAATTTAAAATGAATTCGAATTGAATTGAAATCAAATCGATTTGAAATTGAAGATGAAGTTGAAATTGTTTTTGAAACAAATTTAAAACGATTTATAAAATACGTTTTAAAAGGAAATCGACAAAATGTATATAAATATTATATATATAATGGCCTGAATAGAACGCGCTGCGCCGCGGCAGTTCGTGAATTTCGACCATTGACTTCGAATTGACGTTCGGGAGATCCGACCGTCGGATTCTCCTAAAACCGGAACCGTTGGGTTCGTATCGAAAAGAGCTTTCCAATGAATATTAGAAATTTTAAATCTAACGGTTGGATCTAGAATTATGTCCAAATCAAATTTGAAAAAGGTCGCTGTAAGTGCAGTTCGATGGCGGTTGATGGAAATCGATTGTACGGGCCTTGATAAAATTATTAAAAATATCTATAATTTATGTAAAATCATAAGAAATTATTTGGGAAAAATTGGGCTAAAGAATTACATATTTGAAAAGATAAAAATAGATTTTTATCGAAATGAACTAGTTTTGAACTAGAATTAAAATCAATTTATTTTTGAAATAAATAAATTGAATTTGAAAGTGATTTAAAAAATAATTAATATTCCCAATACGTGGATTGGACTGGAGTTGAATCGAAATTATCTTCGGAATATTTCGATGTTGGATTTCGTGACTATACAGATATTTTTATGGGAATTTGAAAGATATATTTTATATCGTTATTTCTAATATGATATTTGTTGGTTTCAGAATTTGATATTGAATATAAGCCGGTATATTTTCTATTCAGAGCCTTGTATTTAATATCAAATGTGATTTGGGTTTGTCGTGAATCGTGCTTTAGATGACATTGGTTATTTAACCAAGTTAAAGACAGGATGTTGATTTTTGAAAATATTAAAACTAAGTGTAGTTTTAATGAATCTTTAATTAGATTGAAATGTGAATTGATAATTTAAATTATCAAATCTAAAAGGTGATCGAGAATGGAGTACCACCAGTTTTGCTCCACAGCGATAGTTAAATCTTTAATTAGATTTGAACGTGAAATGGTAATTAATTTTACCGATAACATCTGTAACACCCCACCTCTATTAAGGTCACTCACAAAGGGAATGCCTTAACTTTGGTGGAGCATTTTAGTAAACAGAACATAAACTTACAAGACAGATAAAATAGTACTTTAAAATTTTTAACTTTATTACAGCGGAAACAGAAATCAATATGGTTACATCCTTTCAAATCTCAGAATTCAAGTACGAAATATCATTCTTGTACAAAAGCCTTCAAAATGCATGGTTTAAAATCATAATCCCCATAGAATGGAAGCTATACAGAGCCAAGCCATACTTTAAGCACTTCA
The DNA here is from genome assembly GCA_030737875.1 of Allium sativum. Taxonomy (NCBI): domain Eukaryota; kingdom Viridiplantae; phylum Streptophyta; class Magnoliopsida; order Asparagales; family Amaryllidaceae; genus Allium; species Allium sativum. Next base: position 333,886,176 of record CM060926.1, read on the forward strand.
AGCAGAGAGAAATCCGGATCAAGCTAAAGTATTCCCTCCTTGGATAACCTTGGAGGGGACAGAAGAAAGGAGGCGAAACAACAAGGGTCAGAAAAAAAGTCTGGCAATTCCAGTGACTTTCAGCATATGAACAGATAAAAATAATATGACATGAACATAAAACTTGATGAGAGATAACTGTAACAGGTGTAGTAGATATAACAGAAGAACAGAATGACATAAACTATTGCTTTACACTTCTCTGCACTAATACTAGTATAACATAATTAGGTGTCACCCTAATGTATAAACTGAAACAGAAACGGGTACTGAATAATTTAACAGAAACATAATGCTAATAATTGGCCTTTACTACCCAATCAGTAACAGACAGAAGCAGAAAAAGATTAATCCCTACGAAAACAGAATGTAGAATTAGGTGTACACTAGTAATGGGCCTTTACCACCCGAACAGACGATACCACGCAGAAACAGATAGGTGTTACCACCCAACAGAAACAGACGGTACCAAGCAGAAACAGACAGAACTAAGTGTACCCTAAAACCATACCCCCAAGCGACCGACTCCCTAGTACATAAATATCCTGTGTCGGCCCCACAGTAGGGTGTATCATTCCCTAAAGTGACAACCAATTGGCACAGACCTATTTACAGATGTCACGGCGTCTTACATCCTCAGAGGCAGACCGGGACCCATGCACGCACATGACCCGGTTGGAACGCACCATCAACACCCCTCGCCATTATCAGAATGAACCGCTTATAATTAGTTCAGTAAGCATGCCCGGACCCTACTTACTGTTGGGTCAAAGTTTTGATACCAGAAAGGGTTACTGGCTAATATGGGTCCCAAACAACAGATGACACAAGTGATTCCCCTCCTAACCTTGTGTCCCCAGACTAACAGATTTCTACAAGTTTCAGACATACAAAATTTAGATTAACTAGTTCACAGATCAGACAATCAAGTTAACAGGTTTTCAGACTAACGGATCAGATGTTCGGATTAACAGGCTTAGAGATTATCTGGTTACAGATTAACAGACTTACAGATTAACTGGTTACAAATTATCTAACTTTGTATTGGGCCTACGGATTCACGAAACGGGTTTATCAGATTCATTGATCCAATTGGTTTAACCTTACCCAACACGTTTTAGACATCATAATTATCTCAGATTTTCATTAATTAAAAATTAATGCCCAAACCTCTCACATTAGACTGACAGTTTGCGGCTACTGGTTAGGCCGGTTGGTTCCGGGTAGGTTTCTGTCGCAAACTGAGTCTAACCTCGGGTTTCAAGCACGTTATGACTAACTTCTCACATTAGAACCTATTGTTTGCGACCACTGGAATATGACGGGCAGTTCCGGGCAGAATTATGCTGCAAACTCATTCTAACCTCGAGTTAGCCATGTTTGTCTTTGCGGCCAATTAATTGATGATTTACCATTTGTACCCACGCCTAATATACATGCCAATTATTCATAACTATAGCCAATTCAGATTATGTCAACAGCGGACTAATTATATCAACTCAACAGATATTGCAGATAACAGATTTTTCAGATTAGGTGACTTAACGGATTTAGCAGATTAAGCAAACTAGCAGATCTAGCATTTTCAACAGACTTAGCAGATGACAGATTTGGCAGATGAACAAATCTAGCAGACTAGGCAGTAGAGCAGAACTAGCAGATTAAGCAATATAACAGAACTAGCAGATTAAGCAATATAGCAGAACTAGCAGATTAGGCAATTATAACAGATTTAATCATTTCTTAAAGTTTCACAAACATATCTTGCCTAATTTTAAATTTGGCCTAAGCATCCCTAAATAATTGTCATGATTCACACTATGATCATATACCAAATATAACCATCGATTACTATGCATGTCATATATCCCAAAGATCCCTTACTTAGGTGTTTATTTACATTTAATAGATGTCCTATCTTAATGCAAATCTTTATACCTAAGCCATATTTTCTTTGTCTCAAGTCATATGTTAACATACCATGGTTCCTCTTCTTCCGATTCACAGAACATGCATAGATCTAAATCTAGTTTACAACCTATGTCCTTTTTCTTAAATCGGTCACAGATTATCCATGTCCAATTATTCCACATTCATTATTTGTCCCAAACATTTTAGAGTTCGTGCGTTAATCTCTTAGGAGATTGGCGCAGGCTCGTAGTAGCCTGGCTATAGAATAGAAAGAAGAAGAGATACAGAATAAAATAGATCAGAACAGAACATATACAATCTCAAATTCGGATTTACAATCATGTCACAATTATGATTAATGTTTATATCGGAAAATAACTGCACTTGCCTTGGTTGGATTAAAGAAAGAACTTTAGTTGTTGTAGAATCATTGCAGAAGCTTTAATCTCTAATTTGAATTCAATTGCTTAGGTTGATGTTGATTAGCTTCTAGTTTTGATTCCAGCAGAGTAGCGACGCCATTTTTATTTTTATTTTTATTTAGAACAGAGGCAGAGAAGAAGAAGAATAGAATTGTGTGTAGAGGAGGCTAGGTCTTAGGGTGTATTTATAGGTGTAGGAACTCATTTCAGCCATCAGGTTAACCCTAAAACCAATCCGGACCATCAAAAATCATCCCAGGGCTTCAAAAACGTGTTCTGGACCAAAACAGGCTGACGAGTTCGACCTGCAAGGGGGGGTCGACACTATAGTCGACCCCCATGGGGAGGTCGACTACCAGGTCGACCCCCTGGTCGACCTGGCCCCAGGTCGACCCCCAGGTCGACCTGCCCAATTCTGTGCTGACCGAAACCTTCTGAATCTTCTACAGGCCATAACTTCTTCATCCGGACTCCGATTTTCGAAAACTCGGACTCTATTTCATGTAAAATTTCGATAGGAACGTAATGGTGATGTCCATTTTACCTAATTCCTGATTTTTAAATTAATTATCCTCATTTTACTGTCTTTTCCGTTACACACACCGTTATCGAACTAATTTTTCTTTTCTTTCATGTATTAATTAATTCTTCTTATGCATCACCGTTATTTACCTATCATAAGCATATTTTCATATATTTTATTTCATTTTTAATTATACTTAAAAATGCGGGGTGTTACATTCTCCCCTCCTTAAAGGATTTCGTCCCCGAAATCTTCAAGTTAAGAAAAGTGTGTCCTACCATCCAATCATCCATCTACTCAATCACCAATCACAGGCATTCATTGTCCTTAAGAGATTTCTAATGATGTATGAACATATGCAAGAAGTGTGTGTATATGTTCCTTGTCTAATGCAAAGATCATGCGGTCCACTGATTCAGTTGACCTCCTTAATGCGAATTATGTCAGTGCCATGAGTCCAACATGTATGCAATTTTCCTACTCGATCATTTCTATATGAGTGCACGACCATTCAGTCATATGCAACACCCATGTGCTGAGTCAATCATTTTGCATCCACAAAATTTAAAAATGCTCATACATCCATATGCAGTATGAGAGTGTTTTCGAGCCGATCTAGTGCCTAGTGTGTGTATATGCATCCACGGGCAACCACTAGCAACCACTTGCATCCACTTGTAACCATCAAACATAACATGTCTCAAACACATGTTTACACCCATTAGTTTCTACCTAAAGTTCGAAGATTTGATCGATAGGATACAGTCGAATGATGGAAGCGAGTACAGATAGAACAAAAACTTGGTTCCCATTAGACATGGGTCCTAAGTATCGGCCCCAAAGACCGAAACCTACATCAAATTGACACCCAGAGGATTACCTTCTTTAGACAATGTCAAATCTTAATATAGATCGTCACACCTAAGTCATATTCTCTTTCAAATCATGAATTGTTACATAAACAATATGCCCAACAATCTAGTTATAACAGATCTTAATTCAAAATAGGTGTTATGTCCAATGTCTCAAGTCACATGTTCAATACAGTCTATATTTATGTCCAATTATATACCTTTCTATGTCGTGTCCTCAAATCATATGTTCAATACCCTTTATGTTATAAATATAACATGTCCAGTCATATGTCTCATATTTACGTTCTAGCTACAGTCCATGTTCTTTCCTCAAATCAGTCACCTATTGGTCATCTCCAATTTATGCATCATTCATTTTACTGTCCTAAACATTTTAGCGTATATTAATCTCTTATGAGATTGGCTCAGGCTCGTGGTAGCCTGGCTATAAAACAGAAAGAGGAAAGAGATACAAAATAAGATCTAAACAGAACAGAACAGATATAACCTCAGATTCAGATTTACAATTCATGTCACAATAAGAATTAACATTTATATCGGAAAATAACTGTACTTGCCTTCATTGGATTAAAGAAATAACATTATTTGTTGTAGAATCGTTGCAGAAGCTTTAATCTCTAGTTTGAATTGAGTTGCCTAGGTTGATGTTGGTTAGCTTCTAGTTTTGATTCCAGCAGAGTAGCGACGCCATTTTTATTTTTATTAGAACAGAGGTAGAGTAGAAGCAGAATAGAATTGTGTGTAGAGAAGGCTAGGTCTTAGGATGTATTTATAGGTGTAGGAACTCATTTAGGCCCTCAGATTCAACCTAGAACTCATCAGGTCCATCCAAACACGTCACAGCCCCCAAAATCGCTCACATACACGCACCAGGTTCGACCAGGGAGGTCGAACCGCTGGTCGACTGCCCTGTCGACCTGGTCTGGAGGGTCGACTGCCCAGTCGACTCCCCAGTCAACCTGGGTGCTGGGGGAGTCGACTGCCCAGTCGACTCCCAAGTCGACCTGGGTCCTGGGCGGGAAATTTCCCGCCCAACCCGCTTTGGGTTTGAATTCGAATTTTGAATTCGAATTTCGAGCTGTTTTTGATTCAGAAAATTTCTGAAACTTCAGAGGGTCATATCTCCCTCATACGGACTCCGATTCTTGCAAACTCGGACTCGTTTCCAAGCAGAATTCCGAGACGAATGCAATGGCGCAACCCGTTTCCCTTTATTCTTGTCTTAAAAATTAATTATCCTCTGATTTGTTACTTATACGTTCATAGAAAATACGGGGTGTTACAACTTCCAGGCCCATCCAATTAAGATATTCACTGATCAGCCTCTTCGACAAATCTTACAAAGGCCAGAAGCGAGTGGGAGACTGCTAAAATGGAATATTGAATTAAGCCAGTTTCACTTAACATTTATTCCTCAGAAATCGATCCGAGGACAAGATTTGGCTGATTTCATAGCAGATTTCACGACCTCGGAGGAAGAATGTCAAGACGAGGACCCTGAGCCCATGAGGATCGAGCAGAAGCCAGTCAGTTGGAAGCTCTACACGGATGGGGCCCGAAATAGACAACGTTCAGGAGCCGGCATTGTACTTTTGTCCCCTGAGGGGCGCTCGGTCTATTATGCTCTGAGATTAGAATTCTTAGCGACCAATAACGACTCTGAATACGAAGCCCTGATTGCTGGGCTCAAACTGGTGAAAGACCTGAAGATAACATCGCTCGACATCTATTGTGGCTCACAGCTTATTGTCTGCCAAGTTAGAAAAGAATTCATAACACGAGGAGAGCGACTGACCTCTTACCTCAAAGAAGTCGAGAAGCTGTTATGGAGCTTCGACAGATACAGCATTTCCCATGTTCCTCGAATAGAAAACCAGAAAGCGGATAGGCTAGCTAAAATGGCTAGTTCGGATCATCCGAGCGAAACAGAGTTAGTTCCCATAGAAATCTTAAAGATGCCAAGCATCGACCAAATGGATGTCGACCAGACAGACATCGAACCTGAAGAAGAATCATGGATGACTCCCATTAAAAATTTCCTTCTCCACGGACAATTACCCGAAAAGAAAAACGAAAAACGAGCCTAGGTACGACGAGCCTCTGGGTACCTTATTCAGCAAGGCCAACTCTATAGAAGAGGATATTCTGTTCTAATGTTCCGGTGTATAGCCAACAACGACATTAAAAGGATTCTGAAGAAAGTACATGAGGGGGATTTTTGGAGCGCACACCGGGGGCCAGTCCCTTGCCCAAAAAATATTGCGCTATGGGTATTTCTGGCCGACCATCGATAGGGATGCATCCAACTATGCCAACAAATGTGATAAGTGCCAGAGATTCGCGCAAATCCCATGGGCACCCCCCACAAATATTACCCTGATGACTAGTCCTTGGTCGTTTGCTGTATGGGGAATTGACATCATAGGAACAATGCCTATTTCGAAAGGGGGAGCGAGGTATGCAATTGTGGCGGTAGACTACTTCACAAAATGGGCAGAAGCTGAGCAGATGACCACAATCACAACGAAAAAGTTATCAACTTCATCATCAGGAATATCATATGCCGATATGGAGTGCCTCGAACTATTGTCATGGATAACGGAACTCAGTTCGATAGTTTAGAATTTCGAGATTTTTGTGAGAAATATCATATTGAAAAGAAGTACACTGTAACACCCCACACCCGCTATGGTCACTCACTAAGGGAATGTCATAGCATCGGTGGAGTATTTTAGTGAATATAGAACAGAAAAATTACACCAAGACAGATATAGATAGTGCTTGAAATTTAAAACATCATCTCATAACAGCGGAAATAAACATGTCTGGTTACATCATAAAGCCATGATAAAAGTCAAGTACAATATCTGTCAAAATAAAGAAGTACATAATCCCACTCTCTCATACAATAGCCATGACAAAAGAAAAGATAACTGGATAACTGGAGCTTTACATCTACCCAAGCTCCCCAAAGGCTGGAACAGCAATCCGATCAAGCTCTACTACCGCTAGGATCCACCGTAGGACCTGAGGGTTGGGAAAAAGATAAAAACAACGGGGTCAGACATAAGTCTGAGTGAGCCCTATAACCTTAACAATACAATTATTAAAGTAATTAGGGTATGACATGAACTCGGTACGGTACCTTTGGGGATAATGACTACACTAAATAGCAAACAACATAGGATGAACTAAGATAACCATCAGGACGCATCTACCCACCCAAGGATAATTACTAACTGCACCTCACCAGTCATTCCTACTTAAAGGTTGATGCCTTCCAAGGACTTAGAAAATTTCCCCCAATAATTTCATGTACTCCTAGCCCACTACATAGGTGCCGTCTGCCCCTATCTCCACTAGGTGTACTCAGTAATTCTTACCCAGTAGTTTCGTGTACCCCTACATAGGTGCCGTCTGCCCCTATCTTTATTAGGTGTACCCACTACTCCCCATCGATCGGCTCCCTACTGTAGATACCTGTGCTGGTCCCACAGTGGGGTGTATCACTCCCCTAAAGTGGCTACCCAATACTATCAACGGTGCACGGCTTTATATCTACACGATGCAACAACGACTTATCTACCAGCCCGGGCCCACACACGCATATGAAACCCGTTGGACTTGCGTTGCCACCTCTAACCCTTTTTGGCCTCTTATAATCAAGCCCAATATGCGTGTCCCGTCACTCGACATGGGTCGAGCCCACAAAGATACGTTTGGGATATTGGTTGAAATGGGCCCCCACAAGCTACCCACTTAAGCTTGTCAAATATCTAGTGTATCCCACTTAACCCTTTAATCATGTTTAATTACATGTTTCCACTTGGTTAAGTATTCTAATCGTATTTTCTATTGCCACCCAAGGCAACCCACTAGATTCCACATGCCACCCAAGGCAACCACAAGATTTCCTCATGCCACCCAAGGCACCCACTTAACCCCTCATGTCCCACTACATGCTACCATGGTTAAGTGTTTCTTAATTAATTAAGACCGTGATCTCCCATAAAGACCTCCCACATTAGACTGGCTGTTATGACCGCCTGGTTAAGCCGGTAGAACCCGGGCAGTCTTACGTCATAACAGAGTCTAACCTCGTGTCTTTACCTTAATCACGTATTTAATTTATGGCTAAGACCTCTCACATTGGGCTGACATTTGTAGCAACTGGTTAAGCCGGTCGGGTCCGGGCAGTTTTACACTACAAATGAGTCCAACCTCGTGTCTTAGTCGATTAATTACACCTAATTAATCACCCCCATATTAATTATCCCTAATTAATATCAAGTTTACCATAACATGGGTAGACCTAACTCAATAGGTAAATTCCCATGGGGTAGACCTAACTCAATAGGTAAATTCCCACTTATGGTAATTTTTTTTTTATGGTATGCTTAATCATACCCAATCATCCATTTATTAACATATTTACCCACCCCATCGTTCCCCACGTAAATCGTTCTCATTTCATGACATAATAAAAGGGGAAGATCCATCACACATATCATGGGTTTAGCATATAACTTTGTCATGGGTTAAGAGGATGTCAACTTGAATATATGAACACATATTAACCCAACTTGCTCTTAAGCATCTACATAACTTGCATAATTATTCATATGACCTCATAAGCATGCATAACATGGTAATCTTACATTTGAGCATACACCTAACTTGCATAATCATTCACATAACTTCATATGCATGCATAACATGTTAATCTTGCATTTAAACATACACATAACTTGCATCATTATTCACATAACTTCATATGCATGCATAACATATTAACCTTGCATTTGAACATACACATAACTTGCATAATCATTCACATAACTTCATATGCATGCATAACATATCAATCTTGCATTTGAGCATACACCTAACTTGCATATTTATTCACATAACTTCATATGCATGCATAACATGTTAATCTTGCATTTGAACATACACATAACTTGCATATTTATTCACATAACTTCATAAGCATGCTTAACATGTTGCATAATAGATCAATGTCCAACTTAGTGTTTTGCATCATAATCATCATGAAACATAGCACCAAACTTGCATAAAGATATAACATTAAACTTGCATAAAAATGTCATGAACACATATACTAAACTTGCATGACATAGAGCATATAACTTACAAAACACATGACATATACAATATTAAGCTTGCATAAACACATTGATCCACAAACATAACCATACATCATCATATCCTATCTTAATCAATTTAACAATTGATTATTAAGGGGATAGAAGCTCACCAAAACAAAATTAGCAAACTAATGAAGAAGATTAAGAGGCTAGAAGTTGATTTGGAATGCTATCCCTTCTCTAATTTTGATGGAGGCCCTCTCAAGTTTCAATTTGCCATAGTTTAGTTACTAGATTTAATTATGAATGAATTAGGGTAGGGTTAGGGTCTTATTTATAGGATTAGGTGAGTGTTTTAGGCCCTTAGATTAACCCTAGATTAGATTAGGACCCTTAGATTTAGGAAATCTCTAGAACCAGCCCTCCTAGCCAGCCTGAAACCCAACCTGGTGCAACCTGGTGCACCCAGGTTCAATGGACGGTGCCACCCTGTCGACAGGCAAGTCGACAGGCATGTCGACACCCCTGTCGACAGCCCTGTCGACATGGGTTGGGCGGGAAGCTTCCCTCCTGACCCCGCCTGGTCCATCCCAAATCTGAATATTTGAATTTTCAAATCTGTTTTAGTTTTAAATTTTTCTGCAAACTTCTTTGGGCCATAACCGGGCCATACGGACTCCGATTCTCGAAAACTCGGACTCTATTTCGCGTATTTTTCCGAGACGAACGCAATAACGCAGCCCGTTACCCCCAATTCCCACGTCTGAGATTATTTATCCTGTAATTAGTGAATTTTAGTATTAACTAAAATTCGGGGTGTTACATTCTCCCCTCCTTAAAGGATTTCGTCCCCGAAATCTCTAAGCTAAGGAGAATGCATATCCTACCATCCAAACAACCATCTACTCAATCCATCAAACACGGGCATCCATTGTCCTTAGAACAATTTCTAATGATGTATGAGCATATGCAAAGAGTGTGTGTATATGTTCCCTATCTAATGTATGAACATATGCAAACCATGATAGTGCCATGCATCCATTATGTATGCGAGAAAACCCTATCGACACATACAATATCTACATGAGTGCACAATCATTCACCAAAATGCATCATCCATGTGATAACACAACCATTATACATCCATAATTATATTTTCCTACACACAATTTTATGCAATATGCAATATGAAGTGACTGAGCCGATCTAGTGCCTAGAGTGTGTGTATATGCATCCACGAGCAACCACTAGCAAACACTTGCATCCACTTGCATCCATCAACCATAACATGTCTCAAACACATGTTTCAACCATAGTTTTACCCTATCTAAAGGTCAAAGGTACTAACGAGAGGACATACCAAAGATAAGATAAGTACTAGACAAACGATAAAGGAGAAAGTAAAGACATACCCTCAAAAAGAAATGGGTACAATGAACGCATCTTCGCTTCCGTCTCCCAAGTTGCGTTGCTCTCATCTTCTCCCCATTGCACCTTGACTAGTTGAACCTCTCTGTTTCTTAACTTCCTAGTCTCTGACCCAAGGATGCGAGTAGGAGCTCGTCTAATAGTCGCATCACGCTCTGTCTCTATATCTCTAAGCAAGCTCGGCTCTACCACCTCTGCGGTCTCATGTAAGCATTTCCTCAGATGTGATACATGGAATACATCATGAACACCGCTAAGTCTGTCGGGCAACTCCACCCTATATGCCATCCGTCCAATCCTTTCCTTGATAGGAAACGGCCCAACAAACCTTGGTGCTAACTTCCCAACGGATCCGAAGCGAACAACATTTCTCAACGGAGATACCTTAACAAAAACCATATCCCCAACCTCAAACTCAAGATCCGTCCTTCTCTTGTCCGCATAAGATTTTTGCCTATCCTTCGCTGCTTTCATCCTTCTCCGAATCAAGTCAATCTTCTCAGAAGTCTCCCTAACCATATCAGGCCCAAGCAAGATCTTATCCGTAGATTCCCACCAACATGTAGGTGATCGACAAGGCCTTCCATAGAGAGCTTCGAAAGGAGCCATACCAATACTGGACTGAAAGCTGTTATTATATGCGAACTCCACCAATGGAAGATGCTCTTCCCATGTACCTCCAAAATCTAAGATACAAAGTCTCAAAAGGTCTTCTAGAACATGATTCACCCTCTCAGTCTGGCCGTCTGTCTGAGGATGATATGCAGTGCTCAGACACAATTGAGTCCCCACTGCCTCTTGCAAACTTCTCCAGAACTCACTAGTGAAGATAGGATCTCGATCACTCACTATGATAGAGGGTACCCCATGCAATCGAACTATCTCTCGAAGATATACTGAAGCTAGCCATGGAGCGGTCCTCTTGCTCTTCACAGGTATGAAATGGGCGCTCTTAGTAAGTCTATCTACCACCACCCAAATTCCTGTATTACCCTTTCTCGATCTGGGTAACCCGTCAATAAAATCCATCGAGACGCTATCCCACTTCCACTGCGGAACTTCCAATGGATGAAGCAACCCACCTGGTTTCCTTTGCTCCGCCTTCACTTGCTGGCACACCAAACATCGAGCGACATACTCGGCTACATCTTTCTTCATACCGGCCCAGAAGAAAACCCTCTTCATGTCTTGGTACATCTTATCCCCACCGGGATGAATGGTCATCCTAGAACGGTGTGCATCATCAAGAATAACCTTCCTCAACCCTTCATCTTGCGGTACACAAAGTCTACCGTCTCTACGCAAGCACCCCCTATCGTCTAGGGTGTACCTACTCAAATGGCTGGACGACTCCCCCCTTATGAGCTTCTCTATCAACTCAACCAACTGTGGGTCGTCCCTCTGGGCTTCCCCAATCCGCCCCAAAAGAGTAGGCATAACTTCCAAGGAAGCTAGCAAACCGGGTACATAATCAATGGAAGGTCTGAAATCAAACATCGAGATAAACTCCAAGCTTCGTTGTTCCAGGAACAATGGACTCAAGGACAACCTCTTCCTGCTCAAGGCGTCTGCCACCACGTTACCCTTGCCAGGGGTATATGCTATCTCGAAATCATAGGATGCTAAGAACTCCATCCACCTTTGCTGTCTTAAGTTTAGATCCTTCTGAGAGAACAAGTATTTCAAGGATTTATGGTCAGTGAACAACTCGAATCTCTCACCAAGAAGATAATGGCGCCAGATCTTAAGCGCAAAAACAATAGCGGCCAACTCTAGATCATGGGTAGGGTAATTTTTCTCATGTGGCCTTAACTGCCTTCCACCATAGGCTATTACCCTTCCCTCTTGCATTAAGACTGCGCCAAGTCCTGTCCCACAGGCATCGGTATAGACAACAAATGGCTTGCTCCCATCCGGCAACACTAAAACTGGAGCTGTGGTTAAAGCTCTCTTTAACCGTCGGAACGCATCATCACAATCTACATCCCATGCAAAAACAAGATTCTTCTTCGTTAAGCAGGTTAATGGGGCTGATATCTTCGCGAAGTCTTTAATAAACTTCCTATAATAACCCGCAACCCCAAGAAACTTCTTACTTCGGTAGCATTTCTAGGAACCTTCCAATCTTGGACTGATACTACCTTCGCGGGATCCACAGCTATCCCTTCCTTGGAGACCACGTGCCCCAAGAACCGCACTTCCTTCCTCCAGAAGTGACATTTAGAGGATTTAGCCTTAAGGCTATGTGCTCGAAGAGTCTTCAATACTTCCCCAAGATGTAGGGCATGCTCTTCTTCACTCTTAGAAAATACTAAGATATCATCCACAAAGACCACCACGAATTTATTAAGGAACTCCCTGAACACCCTACTCATCAAATCAACGAAATATGCAGGGGCGTTCGTCAACCCAAATGGCATCACCAACCACTCATAGAAACCATCCGGAGTTCTAAAGGCAGTCTTGTCTATGCTATCCTCAGCCACCCTCAACTGATGAAACCCCGTGGCCAAGTCCAACTGAGAGAATACTGAAGCGCCAACCAACTGATCGAAAAGATCATCTATTCTCGGCAATGGGTGTCTATTCTTCTTTGTGAGCTTGTTGAGTTCTCTATAGTCTACACAAAGTCTGAGGGACCCATCTGCCTTCGTAGCAAATACTACTGGAGCACCCCACTCCGATATGCTCCGTCTTATGAACCCCTTCTCAAGCAACTCCCCTACTTGCTTATGGAGTTCCCTCCTCTCACGAGGAGCCATGTGGCGCACTGGTAAAGATACTGGCTTAGCATTATCCACCAAATATATTCGGAAGTCAATCTCCCTCTTCGGAGGTAAGCCCCTCACCTCCTCAAACACATCCGGATATTCCCGGACCACTCTAACAGATTGCAAACTCTCGACCGAAGCGTCAAGCGATTCAAGATAACTTAGCATAACAGAATCCCTGGGATTACAAGAGATCTCAAGAGTGTTACCCAAGCGGGTCATGAGCCTAACAACTCTCCTTTCGCAATCAAGAACGGCACCATTACTGGATAACCAGTCCATGCCCAAAATCAACCCATAGCCCGTGAAGCCCAACACAAAAGCATCACATCTAAACTCTATGCTAAGTATAGAAATCTTCAAACCCAAACATACCATGGACAAATAAGTGGAGCCCCCAATTGGGTTTGAAACAACCAAGGGATCATCTACCAGACTGGTGTCTAAGTGCAGTGACTCAACTAATGATGATGAGATAAACGAATGCGATGCGCCTGAATCAAACAATGTACGGACAGGATGGTCGAATAGAAAAACCAAACTTTCAACGGAAATAGTTCTACCTCTCTCCTGAATCGGTGGAACCGCGAGAGCCTGTACTTGCCCCCTAGCCTGACTCGGTGTCATAAGAGCTTGCACCTGTCCTCCTGAGGTAGATCCCGTCCTTTGCCCCTTCTTAGGGCAATCTTTCGCTAAATGCCCTGCTTCGCCACAGTGGAAGCAGCCGGTCTTCTTCTTCTTGCGACAATCCTTGCTTAGGTGACCAGGTGTCCCACAATTGAAACACTTCTTCTTCTTGCTCTTGCCACCGTTGCCTTTCCCACCTTTGCTTTGCTGCTGTTGAGGTCTCTTTTGATCTCCCTTCTTTTCAGGTGCCTTATTAGCATTAGGACCCTTCTCTTCCTCATACATGAGTGCCATGTCAACTAGCTTCTCAAAGGTGGCCCCCATAGGGATATGAGTCATAGCCAACCCATGCATAGGTTCATTCAAGCCTTTCACAAACCGCAAAGCCTTCTTCTCCGGTGTATTCACCATATCTAGGCCAAACCTTGCCAACTGATTAAACTTGTTAACATATTCCTTCACCGAAAGATTTCCTTGCTTTAGAGTCAAGAATCTCTCCATATACAAGTTCTCCTCCGCCCTTGAGAGAAACTTTGCCACAAATCTTTGCCTGAAATCCGCCCAAGAGTCAACGGGGCGTTCTCCATTAGTGACCTCCCACCAGAATGAGGCCTCTCCCTTCATTAACCAAGCAGCCAACTTGACTTTCTTTCCTTCTTCCATCTCAAAGATATCTATCAACTCTTCCACCTCCTTAAGCCAATCTCTAGCCTCCACAAAAGTTTCAGATCCTTGAAAAGGTTTCCCTCCCATAGCTTTAAACTCCTTACAAGTCTTAGCAAAAGTATCCGTGCGAGGAGGAGGGGGAGGAGGAAGATCGGGTGCTACGGTTGGTGGAGGAACATTTGCTGGACCCGTAGTGGTGGCCCTAGCCTCCATCAATCTCCTATACCATACTGGTATCGTCACACCCTCCGGAAAATTAAGATTCTCGGCCATGCTGAAACGAAAAAGGAAAGATTCAAAACGGAGAATTCGAAGGATATAGATATGGCTATTGGGGATTATGCTTTTCTTTCAAAAACTTTTCTCTTTAAAAGACATGTTTTTGAAAATATCTTTTCCAAAAATGTTTTAGAAAAATAGTTTTCTAAAAATTTTATCTGTTCCGGTAACCTTTGCTCTGATACCACGTGTAACACCCCACACCCGCTATGGTCACTCACTAAGGGAATGTCATAGCATCGGTGGAGTATTTTAGTGAATATAGAACAGAAAAATTACACCAAGACAGATATAGATAGTGCTTGAAATTTAAAACATCATCTCATAACAGCGGAAATAAACATGTCTGGTTACATCATAAAGCCATGATAAAAGTCAAGTACAATATCTGTCAAAATAAAGAAGTACATAATCCCACTCTCTCATACAATAGCCATGACAAAAGAAAAGATAACTGGATAACTGGAGCTTTACATCTACCCAAGCTCCCCAAAGGCTGGAACAGCAATCCGATCAAGCTCTACTACCGCTAGGATCCACCGTAGGACCTGAGGGTTGGGAAAAAGATAAAAACAACGGGGTCAGACATAAGTCTGAGTGAGCCCTATAACCTTAACAATACAATTATTAAAGTAATTAGGGTATGACATGAACTCGGTACGGTACCTTTGGGGATAATGACTACACTAAATAGCCAACAACATAGGATGAACTAAGATAACCGTCAGGACGCATCTACCCACCCAAGGATAATTACTAACTGCACCTCACCAGTCATTCCTACTTAAAGGTTGATCCCTTCCAAGGACTTAGAAAATTTCCCCCAATAATTTCATGTACTCCTAGCCCACTACATAGGTGCCGTCTGCCCCTATCTCCACTAGGTGTACTCAGTAATTCTTACCCAGTAGTTTCGTGTACCCCTACATAGGTGCCGTCTGCCCCTATCTTTATTAGGTGTACCCACTACTCCCCATCGATCGGCTCCCTACTGTAGATACCCGTGCTGGTCCCACAGTGGGGTGTATCACTCCCCTAAAGTGGCTACCCAATACTATCAACGGTGCACGGCTTTATATCTACACGATGCAACAACGACTTATCTACCAGCCCGGGCCCACACACGCATAAGAAACCCGTTGGACTTGCGTTGCCACCGCTAACCCTTTTTGGCCTCTTATAATCAAGCCCAATATGCGTGTCCCGTCACTCGACATGGGTCGAGCCCACAAAGATACGTTTGGGATATTGGTTGAAATGGGCCCCCACAAGCTACCCACTTAAGCTTGTCAAATATCTAGTGTATCCCACTTAACCCTTTAATCATGTTTAATTACATGTTTCCACTTGGTTAAGTATTCTAATCGTATTTTCTATTGCCACCCAAGGCAACCCACTAGATTCCACATGCCACCCAAGGCAACCACAAGATTTCCTCATGCCACCCAAGGCACCCACTTAACCCCTCATGTCCCACTACATGCTACCATGGTTAAGTGTTTCTTAATTAATTAAGACCGTGATCTCCCATAAAGACCTCCCACATTAGACTGGCTGTTATGACCGCCTGGTTAAGCCGGTAGAACCCGGGCAGTCTTACGTCATAACAGAGTCTAACCTCGTGTCTTTACCTTAATCACGTATTTAATTTATGGCTAAGACCTCTCACATTGGGCTGACATTTGTAGCAACTGGTTAAGCCGGTCGGGTCCGGGCAGTTTTACACTACAAATGAGTCCAACCTCGTGTCTTAGTCGATTAATTACACCTAATTAATCACCCCCATATTAATTATCCCTAATTAATATCAAGTTTACCATAACATGGGTAGACCTAACTCAATAGGTAAATTCCCATGGGGTAGACCTAACTCAATAGGTAAATTCCCACTTATGGTAATTTTTTTTTTTATGGTATGCTTAATCATACCCAATCATCCATTTATTAACATATTTACCCACCCCATCGTTCCCCACGTAAATCGTTCTCATTTCATGACATAATAAAAGGGGAAGATCCATCACACATATCATGGGTTTAGCATATAACTTTGTCATGGGTTAAGAGGATGTCAACTTGAATATATGAACACATATTAACCCAACTTGCTCTTAAGCATCTACATAACTTGCATAATTATTCATATGACCTCATAAGCATGCATTACATGGTAATCTTACATTTGAGCATACACCTAACTTGCATAATCATTCACATAACTTCATATGCATGCATAACATGTTAATCTTGCATTTAAACATACACATTACTTGCATCATTATTCACATAACTTCATATGCATGCATAACATATTAACCTTGCATTTGAACATACACATAACTTGCATAATCATTCACATAACTTCATATGCATGCATAACATATCAATCTTGCATTTGAGCATACACCTAACTTGCATATTTATTCACATAACT
The DNA here is from genome assembly GCA_030737875.1 of Allium sativum. Lineage (NCBI taxonomy): Eukaryota > Viridiplantae > Streptophyta > Magnoliopsida > Asparagales > Amaryllidaceae > Allium > Allium sativum. The sequence continues at coordinate 333,903,259 of CM060926.1, forward strand.
TCATATGCATGCATAACATGTTAATCTTGCATTTGAACATACACATAACTTGCATATTTATTCACATAACTTCATAAGCATGCTTAACATGTTGCATAATAGATCAATGTCCAACTTAGTGTTTTGCATCATAATCATCATGAAACATAGCACCAAACTTGCATAAAGATATAACATTAAACTTGCATAAAAATGTCATGAACACATATACTAAACTTGCATGACATAGAGCATATAACTTACAAAACACATGACATATACAATATTAAGCTTGCATAAACACATTGATCCACAAACATAACCATACATCATCATATCCTATCTTAATCAATTTAACAATTGATTATTAAGGGGATAGAAGCTCACCAAAACAAAATTAGCAAACTAATGAAGAAGATTAAGAGGCTAGAAGTTGATTTGGAATGCTATCCCTTCTCTAATTTTGATGGAGGCCCTCTCAAGTTTCAATTTGCCATAGTTTAGTTACTAGATTTAATTATGAATGAATTAGGGTAGGGTTAGGGTCTTATTTATAGGATTAGGTGAGTGTTTTAGGCCCTTAGATTAGCCCTAGATTAGATTAGGACCCTTAGATTTAGGAAATCTCTAGAACCAGCCCTCCTAGCCAGCCTGAAACCCAACCTGGTGCAACCTGGTGCACCCAGGTTCAATGGACGGTGCCACCCTGTCGACAGGCAAGTCGACAGGCATGTCGACACCCCTGTCGACAGGCCTGTCGACAGCCCTGTCGACATGGGTTGGGCGGGAAGCTTCCCGCCTGACCCCGCCTGGCCCATCCCAAATCTGAATATTTGAATTTTCAAATCTGTTTTAGTTTTAAATTTTTCTGCAAACTTCTTTGGGCCATAACCGGGCCATACGGACTCCGATTCTCGAAAACTCGGACTCTATTTCGCGTATTTTTCCGAGACGAACGCAATAACGCAGCCCGTTACCCCCAATTCCCACGTCTGAGATTATTTATCCTGTAATTAGTGAATTTTAGTATTAACTAAAATTCGGGGTGTTACATACACTGCAGTCGCACACCCCCAATCTAATGGTCAAGTCGAAGCGGTCAATAAGATCATTAAGCCCATTTTGAAGAAACGACTGGAACGCGCTAAAGGAAAATGGGTCGACCAGTTTCCCTTGGCACTATGGGCCTATCGTACTACCCATAGGACCGCTACGGGCCATACCCCCTTTGCTTTGTTGTACGGATCCGAAGCAGTTCTTCCGATCGAGCTTGAAGTTCCGACTCACCAGACAACATACTATGATCCCTTGACTAACAACGCACTTCTCTTGACGTCTTTGGACATGATTGACTAAAAAAGAGAAGAAGCAAATCTTCGTGCTCAGGCTCACAGGCAAAGGATCGCTCGATATTTTAACAAGAAGGTCCGACTAAAAACCTTCGACGTAGGTGATCTGGTCTTGAAACGAATCTTTCCAGTTCCTGTGCATATGGGCCCGAAATGGGAAGGACCTTACGTCATTCAGAGAAAGCTCGATAATGGAAGTTTCAAATTAGTAACTGTGGATGGCGAGCTATTTCAAAGAGCATGGAACGCGGAGCATTTACGGCATTATCTTTCTTAGAATTTGCATTTCAATGTTTTTACATTCTTTCTGCATTTAAATTATTGATTTATTTGTTTCTAGCGTTGTAATAAGAGACCATCATTGGTCGCATTATCGTATTAATAAGCATCTCCGTTCCTGCTCTAATTTGCTGTAATTATAGAAAAGCCAGTGATTCTGATTGAACGACTGACTTTATAACCTTTACCTTAGTTGAATCAAGGATAAGACTGACGCCTATCCAGGCATACTAATCGACCATCAGGCCTCGACTCTAAACCTTATTGACTTGAGGAAGAGCATAAATGACACCCGAGCGTGAATGGTGTACCTTGACAAAAGACCTCTCAAACAATAGAATTTTACCCTTTACTGACCAAAGGATAAGTATAAAAGCCTCAAGGCGCCCCTGTTTAGTTACATCTAGGTTTTGATTAAGGATGAGACAACTTAAACTCGATGGGGGAGTTCGCCATTCAAAGGTCTAGCCAACATTGGGGGCAAAAGATGTAGCCATCACCCCCGATTAGGATGAAGGGCGACTTACCCTTAATGTTTTTTTTTAAAAACATAGCCATGAAATCCATACGACATTTATATACACGTTTTCATCATAAGTTGATTTTCATTTAAAGTACCTTGATATCATTACAAAATATTACTGCCTGATAGGTGCTATCCTGATAGCGCTACATCATCAAAAAAAATACACAGAAATGGAAAGTTTAAATGGGAGGCGGCATCAATCCTTGTTCTACCATCTCAGCCAACTCCTTCTGTCTGATCATCTCTAACATCTCCTCAGCGGTCATCAAGCGTCTTGACCCTCCAAGCGTGTTACCAAAGGAGCGTGGAGTCGGGCTAGAAGCCCGTGGATTCACAAAAATAGCGGGGAATGGAGCTGCATATATAATGGTTACGGGATTGAACTGAGGAAGTCCAGTGTTTCCAAGATCTTCAATGGGCTCGGGCTTCAAAGCGGAAATTTCCTTGTCTTCTTGATCCTTGTTCTCGGCCATAGATGTGCGACCCTCTTTTTTGGATTCCTCAATAATCTCGACATCAGGAGACACTAAGTCGACTGTTTCTACTTCTACAGCTTTGATCACCTCTTCAGTAACGCCCTTTTTCTCGGTGACATGTCCTTCATTCGCCGATTCAGAAGCAATGGAAATCCCTGAAAATGAGAGAAGATACATGTAAGTAGGAGGAGGATAAAGGTTTAAAAAAGAAAAAGGAGAGAGGAGAAGCTCACCTTTCATATTCGAACCGGCCATCTGTCCTTCCATGGCCTTGACTTTGTCGGATGGAAAGGTAGAAGACAAACCCCTCACTGTAACCCGGTGCGCAGAAGGTGCGGGAGCATAAGGACGACTATCACTAGCTTCAGTCTAAAGGACCGATTTTCCCTTCACCTTACGACGCTCCGCCTCTGCCATTTTCCTTTCTTGTTTTCGTGCCTCCACCACAATGGCACGCTCTCTGTCATTCAAGATATGGGTCATCAGTGACGTCTCATTCACTGGACGACCCTGTGTTGCCTTCTTCTCTTCCGCCCATAAGAGTACCTTCCACACATCAACTAATGACTTGGGATATCCAGGCATCCAGGAAAAATCCCTGCAGCGAAGAACATCCGCGCAAAAGAGAAGAACCTGGCGAGCATGCCCCTTCTTCATCTCAACCTTCTCCCGGGCATGCTCGGCCTTAAGAGTCTCGACTTCAATATCATGCCAAAGCTTCAGATTACCAGCGGACTCGACTGCTGCAGCAGCGTTCTTTTTGGCCTGATCCTTAGCTAGCTCTGATGAATGAAGGGCAACTTTTAAATTCTGAATTTCGAGGTCAAGCAGCGCTCTATCCCTCTTCAAAGCTGCAATTTCCTCCCTCATGGAGGCGCATTCCTGGCCTTTCTGTTAGGCTTGAATCTCCGGCTCCTCGATCTCTTTCCAATGCTTTTTCTGTCCGCCGCTGCCTGTAACTCTTGGTCTCTAATTAACTTTTCAAGGAACCCGAAGGTCCTCTTACCACTGTCGACATCCCTTTTTAAACTAGCAAGTTCGACTAGTTTTTCATTTAATGCCCCACTCACCTGCTCGGCATATTCCAGCAAAGCGTCATATTGAGACAAGACATATTCCAAATTACTACGCATACGGTGATGAAAGTTGTGTTATAATGGTTGTATTTCGGGGAGTGCTCCGATCTTAGAAAAAACAAGACCGGGGAAATTTCGTTCCAATTCTTGGAATCGGTCGACGGAAGAAGTGCCAGCCATAGGACTGGAGTGATGGGTCACTACCCGGGAAGGCCCAACTTTCTTTTTCTCCCTGGACTTGGGAAATTTATCCACTTTCCTCTTCTTGGGCGTGTTACTCGACCCGTCCATATCTTTCGGCAATCGATCACGTCTTTTCAAGCATCTCTTTTTCTGCCCATCCTGGTCCTTGGGCAGTTGATCTCCTCTTTATTCTCTTGATTCTTCTCTCTCTCCTTCCTTCCTGTCTCTCTTTGCAGCCTCTGCTTCCCTCCTCCTGTTATCATTGTCTTTTTCGCTGACGTCTTTTTCAGTATGGCGCAAAGTAGCTTCCCTTGGCCCGACGTCCTTTGAAAAGGAAGCGAACAAATCTCCATAAAACTCTTCATCAACAACTATTGGGGAAGCAAAATGAAGTGAGTTGTCTTTGATTTGCATAAAAGCATTTGGTGTTTAAACGTGCAATAAAACCTTACAGCTATGACAAAATTATACCTCCAATGCCGCTCTGTTTCTCTGGAAAGGACATTCCCTCAGATTGGTGGACAAAGAATCGATCTGGATTTAAACTTTGAGGAGAGAGAATAACATCAGGGATTTGAAGATTTTCCAACCCGGAAGAGTGGCTGCGTCGAGCTCCGCCTGCAAGTCATGAGTTGAGGGAAAATCATCTTCAACTCCCGAATTTTTCGGATGGACCTCAATGGATTCTTCTTTGTTTATATTCCTTGGTGCCTCTTTGGGATATCTCTTAGCAGACACCTTCCTTTTTGATCGATGTCCAACTCCATCGCGAGAAACTTCCTGAAACTTAACCTTCTGAGCCTGCCTTTTGAAAATAGGCTTCTTTGAACCAGAATTCCTTTTCTTCTCAGGCAAAGGACGAACAGAGGACCCTCAGACCTATGGTATCGCCTGTTTATCACTCGACCTTTTTGTAACTGGGGGCACATCATCTCGAGCCGGTACTTCATGGTCAGGCCCTTCTTTCGTTGAGCCCCTCGACCTATGCTGATCGAGGAGGGCATATCGGAGCAAGTTTTCATCAGTTAGCCAGTCCCAGAACTCTTGCTGCTTCATTTCTATCTCGATCAGCCATTTGTGGTGTTCTTTAAAGACCTCCCCATCAGGTTTTGCTAGCTCGCCTTCTGTATATTGAAAGAAAGATCAGTTGGGGAGAGAGACGCCAATAGTACAGGAGAACTTACCACATTTTAACCAGTATTGAGCGCACCCTGGCTGTTGCTTAATCCAAAACCAGTCTCTCCTGGGATCGCCCGCCTTGTTTGGAACCTCCTCAATAATCTTCCGACCGCGAATAGCTTCAAAGAAAAATAAAGAAGGAGACTTATCATTGTGTCTAAGGTTGAAAAAGAAGGCTATGTCATCAAAGGATGGAAGATGTCCTAGAAATCTCAGAAATAGGCAACAAGCCGACAATAGGTTGCCATAAGCTATCGGATGAAACTGCATTGCAGCCAAGTTCATTCGACATAAAAAATCAATAATGAAGGGAGGAAAATGGGGAATGTCTCCCGCATTTCACATCGGAAGAGAAATTTCCATATAACCATTCGGGGGTTATGAGGTCTGTCGGTCTCCGTGGGGACTAGAACGTCATCAAAAGGAATGTTATCTTTTGCTGTTAAATGTTTTAATCGCTTGAGAGTAAGGTTGGATTTTTCTGCCTCTAGAGGGCTCCTTAGGATTTCCGCTCCATGAAGCCTATCGGGTGCCAAAGGGATAGGTGTCGCCATGGATAGCTAGACCGATATCGGGGGGATGGGTTGCGGATCCATCAACCGACTTTGAGGATCGTTGCTAGGAGCAGATTCTGATTAGCTTGTAGATTCCGATGAACTGTCCATTCTAATGGAAAAAGGTGTCTCTCCACTAGACTTCGACTTAGCCATTAACCTATTAAAAAGAAAAAAATGAGTAACTGGAGATCTAGTTTTGGATAAATGACAAAATCTTTTACCATCAAGATTAGAGATTTGATATCGACGGGTTTAATACGGAGAAACTCCGTCGGTGGAGTCAAATTAAACCTTAGGTCACAGTAAGAAAAAAAGGGGGGAACAATTGTGCAAAAATGATACTTCGAAATGGAGAGAAATTCAAACCTGAAAAAGATGATTTTTGGAGAAGATGATGAACGCTAGCTGTATTTTCTTTCGAAGCAGTAGATTAACCCCCATAATGATGAAAAAGTAAAAAGAAAAGGGTAAATGAAATTTTATTTTTATAGCAATAAAGAAATGTGGCTATTCAGATTTGACCAATCTAATTAGACCAGGCGGACGCGTAACAAAGTTGGAAAATCAAAAGTCAATTGATAAGACGGGGAGATAGAAAGGCGCCATCAAAAAAATTAGAAAAAAGAAAGGTAACTAGTATAAATTTGGCCTTTTATTTGGTAGGTAACATCGACGAATCTATCATGAAGATTGGATTTCACTCAACCCAAGGTTGGGAACTGGTGATTGATTCGATCTACCATGATTTTGGATTGGCTCATAATGAGAAAATTATATCTGGTCTTGTATCCAATCCTTCTTGACCCGTTAGTTCCTAGTTCTTTAGCGCGGAGTAGAGCAGTTTGGTAGCTCTCAAGATCTCTTGCAGGAAAAAGATAACGTTCAACTTAGAATTGGATCGGAAAAGAATCAATCGAAAAAGAAAGAATCAGAATTGATCGATATCTTTCTCGAAACAAACAAAAAGATAGATGAAACATAAATCTATATTTATTATCTATTATAGTATATTTTTTCTCCGACCAACCAATTACTTAAAATAAATGAAAGTATTCGAAAATGAAAACCTTATATTATAATTATAAATAATTATAAAGAACTTTCTAAATTTTTGTTTACGAAGTAACCATAGAAACGATGGAACCCACTATTTTTTTTATCGCTAGAATTTATTCTTTCCGGGTAAAATACCCGGAAAGAATAAAAAATCGTGGTTGGGAAGGTCAGAAAATGAGATCTTTGGTTTCCTCTTATCGGGATAGGGGCAGACAAAAGACGGACTTTCGTCATTTGTGGATTACTCGAATAAATGCAGCAACATCAATCGAATCACTGTTCACGACCTAGGATTCCATTTTATCATCAATCCAATCACCGTTCACATTTTTTCTTTTTCTTATCAAAGAATAGATCCCTTTACTTGTATGACTTAGATGTCTCGTATCTCTCGAAAAAGTTATTCGATCGATGGAATTTGGTATATTTGAGAATCACCATCAATACCTCGGCGTAGATTCGAGGTAATCCCTTGTAAATAGCCCTGTGTCTATTTATAACTAGCCAATTAAGAATTCTCAGATGATGTATTTGAATTCGTTTACAATCTCGAAGCAAGTGATGGGACTTAACACAGTATGCAGTACCCATTGAATGAAAGTCGGGGCAACCAATGGAGTAAGCGATGCATAGACTTTGGTTCAAAAAATGTAGCAGCAAAGCAAGCTTCCCATTAAGTGAATCATACTTTGGGGGGCAATGTGTTGATGCGCCTTTTTGGACTGCCCACCAAGGCATGGTAGTGTCGAAGATTCGCCTTCGAAGCCCTCGAAGTAAATCGATCAAGGAAGCCCATCCTCCTATTCCACGATTATCCATCAGAAGCGGTTCCAAAGGAGTATGATAAGGCCCGGTTTAGCCATCTACAAAGCGCTCGTCTAAGGGTCAGTCTAAAGAATAGTTCATCCCAGATTTTTTCCATTCAAATTGCCCACGGCGAGTAGATCAAGCATTGAATCCGCACTGGATTTTTTAAAGAAAGACTGATTCTTCAGCAGATACCGATTCATTCAGCCGCAGCTATTCTTTAGGATCCAATGGCACGTGTAGATAACGGTGAAGCATTGTACCATCTATAAATAACTGTGTTTCAATTCAGAAAAGGATATTGTAATCATTCTAGCAAATCAAAAAGAGAAATGACATATAAAGTGGACGTAGGCACCATCTTTGTCGAACCACTATAAAAGCTCTGTGTGTGATCTTTTTTTTCTTTTCTGTGCATCGTTTATTGCTATTAGTCTTCATTTATTCTCTACAAATCTCTTTCCTTTGGGTGTTGAACCAGTTTTTGGTATCAACAAATTGCCAATCCTCAAACATAAGAGAGGACCGACCCTTCAAGATCTAGGTGTGGTTACGGCTTTATCCTAAGGCTCAGGCTAGAGAGTCTCGAATTCGGAAAGGATGATCCCTTGCCTTGGTTCATGATGTAAATCCAACTTCCAATGCGACATTTCGGTTTTAATTGTAGAACTAGTACGGTGACATTGTAGCATGGGATACTACGCCATCTAAAATTTATACATTTATATTTGAAGTTGGTTTCTTCACTTATAGTAATATTAAAAGATTAAATCTTCCAAATCAAGCATTATTTGGCTATTATAAGGTAAAACTCTATCCTTCGGCGTGCGTTGCAGTATGTGATGAGACCTGAGTCTTACTATAGCTCCATTTTCTTTAATTAGAATTGGGCTATTTGTTTTCTGCACTGGTAACTCTTGGGGTTAAACCCGATCCGTGTTATATGGCGTAGTCCCTTGATTTAGTTAACTATAAAATTAATTTAATAACTGGTTTTATTTCTCACACCAATCACATGACTGACCTGGAGTTTATTGTTTTAATCTAAACTCTGGATGCCCCTATTTTCCATGTGGGCAGCTAGTAGTTTTGGTTTTTGCAGATATTTCTTTTTTAGGATCCTGTATTTACAGATGGGACTATATTCGGAACGCTCTGTATCCTCCTATTTCTTACAGTTGTGTTATGTATTATTTTCCCACTGCTTAGTAATTTAAATCTCCGATATTTTACAATGTGTAATATTCATTCATACTCTATTATATTTTTGTACTCTGATGTAAATTGTTGTAATAGCAATGAGATGTTCTTCTTTTTGTCATTTGATTTGTCGTTTTCTCAACTCAATCCGGCTTCCCCGAAAGGGCGAGTTTGGGTCACTTCAGCCAAGGTGAAGGCCGTGGCATTGTCAGATCTGGGTCTCCTGGCTCATAGTGGTGGCGGCGACGAGGTTTCAAATCGAGGAAATGGGGGCGAAGGATTTGAGATGGAAGAGTTATTACACGGCAATGCTTAAGTTAAGCATTATTAACTTAATAAATTAATTTATTAATTATCCTAGGCTATTCTAATAAGGTAATTAATGTATTAATCATGGTATCTTTTTCATACGAGTACGAAATCGCGTGATTTCAGATCCGTCGAAAATGAAAAATTGAGATCTATAACGTGGAACTGACCAGAACGGAAATGGAAGAAGTTGCATTTTTTTGATAAAATTAAACAGTTGGTTTAATTTTATTAAAACAATCACCAAATAAAGAATGGCGGAGTGGAACCCAATGTGAGAACTCTTTCTCACTAAATTATATTTTATCATGTTATAGTACTCATGTATAAAAATATATAGAATTGCCAGTGTAGATTTTTATCAGTTTTAATCATTATAAATTGTATACGGTGCCTATTAGTTCATCTCCCTCGTCCACAGACCATGGACGATTTAATTGACGGTGTTGTGTTTTGTTTGTGATGTTGAAATGTTAAACGTATTAAAAATAATGTTAACATTAATGTGATAGTTGAAATTAAATCATAAATATCTATTTATAATTTAAACAGTGGAAATTGGCTAATTAGGAAAATAATTCAAATTGAATTAGAACTGGTTAAATTAATTAACCAGTGATTATGTGAATCGACTGTTGGTGTTTGGAAACCCCACACGGGTCTGGGTATGATAATTTATTCACATCTCCTATGAATTTAATTATATTTCAATCGATTGTTGATAGGCTGTGATGAGCATTGTTTATTTATTTCAATGCTTATACAGTGCTAGAATGGACTCAAGATGATGTTTGAATGTTCAATGATTATTTATCATTATTGTGAATACATGCGATGTATGAAACCCGTATAACTGAAATTATATGGTAATTGATTGAGTTTGATTCTAATTCAGAAATAACGAATATTTTAAATTAATATTCAAAATAGTTTTAAAAAATGTTCAGTAAAGATTCAAAATAATAGTCAGTGAAGAATCAAAATATAATTTGGATGTCCAATTTTGGATGGATGCAAAAATATTGAAATATTCATAGCTGTAATGAATATAAAGGCGAGTTAAGTATTTGAACGCCATTTTAACTCAAACGGATTATTATATCGAGTATACTCATTTTATAATGAATGCCGAAAAGAATTTACTTCAAAATCTGATGTTTGTAAATATTAACAGTTTAATATTATAATGATATAGAATATTCAATTTTGGTTTAAAATTGAAAATGAAGTTGAAATCGTTTTAAAATGAATGTATAAAATACATTTTGAATGGAAATCAATTATATATATTATATATAATGGCTTGAATAGAATGCGCCGCATAGCGACCGTTCACGAATTTCAACCATTGACTTCAAATTGATGAAACGGGAGATTCGACCATCGGATTCTCCAAATATCGGAACCATTGGGTTCATATCAAAAAGAGGTTTCCAGTGAATATAAGAGTTTTAAATTTGAATAGTCGGATTTTAAATTATGTCCAAATATTTTCAGAAAAGGTCACTATGGATGCAGCTCGATGGCAATTATTGGAAACCAACTGAAATTGGGATATTAAAATTAATAAAAATATGGAAAAATTGTGTAAAATCATAGTAAATGATTTGGAAAGATTTTGGATGAGAAATTCCAGTTTTGAAAAGATAAAAATATATTTTTATCGAAATGAACTAGTATCAACTAGAATAAAAATCCAATTAACTTTAGAAATAATAAACTAGATTTGTAAATGGTTTTCTTATAACCAAAATTTTCCAAAGAATAAATTGGAAGGGATTTGATGGAAATAATATTCGGAATATTTCGTTATTGGATACCATGATTATATGGATATTGTTCCAGGGATTGGGAAGATATAGATATCGTTATTCCAAATACGATATCCGTTAGTTTCAGAATTTCATATTGAATATAAGCCGATATAATTTCTATTTAGAGCCTTATATTTAATATCAAATTGGATTTTGGGGTTTGTCGTGAACAGTGTCTTTAATAACATTGTTCTTGAACCTAGTTGAGAAAAGAATAAATCTTTTAATTAAGATTTAGAGAAGTTTACCCATTAATTAATATTTAATTGGAATTGAATTAAAATTGGATTGGGTTTATAGTGAACAGAATTTTAAATAACATTTGTTATTTAACCCAGTTAACAGTGAAGAGCTTATTTGGAATTTATAAACCTTTTTATTAAGATAATGTGACACCCCGCGTCCGTTAATGTCGCTCTATAAAGATTACATTAGGTTTCGTGAAGCGTTATTGGTAAATAAGAACATAATATCACAAGACAGGCATGTAAAATAGCATCAGAATTAAAAACTTTATTTAAATCAAAACATCATGGTCCCAAATACTGAGTTTATATCATAAGCTTGAAGTAACCAATTACATTAATAATCTATCTTGCCAAAAATACCAGAGTACAAAAGTATAAAACCATATTTCCCTTGCAAAGCCATAAGAGAGTTGACAAGAAGTCAAAGTAGTATATCTATACCCAAAATCCAAGCTAAGATGAAAGAATCCAAATCAACTCTAACCACTTCCACCCTGAGAACCTGGGGGGAAGGGGAGAAACGAAAGAGAGAGAAGAGGAAACAAAAATGGTCAGATATAAAGTCTGGCGAGTCTAGTTACCTTTAAATATAAATAAATAAAAGTATCATGGAAGGTATATAAAACTGGAAGAACAAGACAACAGTAACAATAACAATTGTGAACTGAGCAAGATAAGATGAACAGGATATATAGCGCTTCTTAAATATATTTCTCTGCAACGCGCCGATACTAGTATATCAGAAATAGAATGATCCCTACCAATATCGTTCCATTTCATTTTCTTGATTATTAGGTTACTTGGGTTAGTAGAACTCAAGACTTATCCGGGCATCATACCCATTTATTTTCCATGGGTTCACCTAATACAATATATGTAGTTATCTCTCGATGTTGAGATACACTCCATGATACCGCACTCTCATGGTCTCCACCGTAATGAACGCAGTCCCTCATCCTACGCTGGAGTGGCGTAAGGATCTCTATATAACAATGTTACGTTCTGCATATATCTGTCATTACTATGCTATGTAAGCGTACAGACTGCCACCATCGATCGAATCAGATTCTATATCGGAATAATGCCTTCCGGTCTATGATACACCATCCAGAGTAGATATGCATGTATCTAGACTGTCCCACGTATGTACTGTAATTGTACCTCGATGCCTCAATCACACATCCTCTAATGTGCACCGAGTTCCATGGCAGGGCTAGAAAATAAACACGGAACTCGACCAAGAGCTTTTTCATACCTTACAGGCCCGCCTTTAAGAGCCTCCAAATACAGATAATCCTCGGGTCTATTTTTCATGGAAGCTATGGCCCCACCTCGGCCCCTCCCTCAACAAGTAAAGACTACAAAAGCTAAGCGACCGCCCTTAATAACAACCAATATAAACATCCATGTGGCGTCTACCCTTAACCCCGTACCTCAATAGTGAAAGGTGAAATGGTATCTTGGGTTTAGATCTAGTCTTTTCGCATCCCGCTGGCTGCCGAAGATGGATATCCGACAGTCTACTATCCTTATTGAACGTGACCCTCCGCCTCCTCGTGTGGCAACCGCCGAACTACCCTAGTGTCACCTCGTCACAGCATTCTGACTACATAGCAACATCTGTAGTCAAGGCCCACTGACCTAGTAGTTACGAATGGATTAAACCTCAGCGAGCACAGCCTAGAACATCTATCACTACACAGAGGACTACTAGGAGAACCTACGTACCTTAGGAAGCCGCGTGATTTCCCTTCCAGTCCTTTGGAGCCGTCAAACAATCAAATGAATGTGTGCTCCGCTCGTGCCTTATAACACCTCGATGATCTTCCCCTTTGGGTTATTTACCATTAACTGTATGGACTGGCCTAAGCGCCTTACTTTAGCATGTTGTTAGACCCTATGTCTAAACATTCTTTTACGCGCTTGTCTCACCTCATCAGGTTTCCAGTTGACTTGGTTATTCCAATTCATATTGAATTCTTATTCAAATTACCAAGCTTTTCTTGCTTATTAATTTCAGTCATACAACTTAATTCATTTCAGTTTATTAATAAGATTACAACATGCTATTCTCTAGATTGTGGCCCAAGGTATGTAATCCATAATCTTTTATATATTCTTGCTTGGTTATATCACTACAATAACATGTACTTACTTAATGTGAAATTAAGTACGTCTCATTTTACATGTTTCCTTTTTTTTAAACATGTCATTTACCTTTTATGATTCAATATAACTTATATTATTAGTTTTCCACATTTTTTCTCATTTAATCATAATTCCATTTTACATTATCAATACAACTTAGCGTTGTTTACTTGTTAACTTAGTTCTATTAACTAAGGTCCATTAACAAGTTTCTCCACCCATTAATTATAACCTATGTTATAATTTCCTCTTGTCCCTAGGACAAGTCTAAACATGTTATTCACATCAGCGAGTTCCAGACTACCAGATTACTTAATTTATAATTAAGTACCTCTTATTGTACTACACAAGTTGTCCCATTTCCTTACAAGTTATGCTTACCCTAAACGGTGTATTTTAATTACATAACTTTATTATTTCTACTAGTTACGTATACCATTAGGTGTCTTTAATTACATAACCTTATCGGGTTAGGTTTATGGGTCTATATGTAAATATTACCCATCCCCTCCTATTTTAATTAACCTACCCACTATTTAACCAATTTTTACTTAACACCATTTTATTTTATTCATACAATCCCTATGGATTCAACTAGGATAAGTATTCAAGATATATTACATATTTTCGTTTATGGTTATAATATGGTAGACCACCCACATTTAGCCTACCATTTGTGGATGCTGGATATGTCAGTCGGGTCCGGGCAGACTTATTCCATGAATTAGGATTAACCTTGTGTCTGGGCACTTCTCACATTTGCGCACATAGACCTCTCACATTAGGTTCAACATCAGTGGCTACTGGATATGCCGGTCGGGTCTGGGCAGACTTCCACCACAAATGCAACCTAACCTCGGGTCAAAGCGTTACTATGATTCCATTAATTTAGGTATATTCAAATAAATTTCACTATTCCAAATATAGATTTTCATGCCCCCTTTCAATTCATATTTACAATTATTCTATTCAATTATAGGTTTCCATGCCTAAATCAATATTCACATGTGTTCCAGTTTATGACCCAAATTGACATTTACACATGTCAGAATCTAAGCCTAATTTCATAATTACATATGTTCCAATTTACGTCCAAATTATATTTAACATAATTTATGCCAAATCATATTTTCCAATGTTTGCCTAAATTCATATTCATGTTAGACAACACGATATATGTCCCCAAATCCATATTCGTATATTTCCACGTGTTATGCCCAAACTTATATCTATATCTTTCCAATATCAGTTATTCCCTAAATTATATCTTTCCAATCATTCTCAATTTCGCACATTCGCATTTTCAGTGTTAGGCCCTGGCTCGAAGGTAGCCTGGCTATATAAAAATAAAAAGGGTAAAGAGGGAGAGAAGAGAATCAAGAATAGGCATAATAACGAATAAATAATAAACTGATATAAATAGGCATAAACTTAATAGGCACATTTTGACAAGATTAAAAATGGTGACGATATTAACATAAAAAAGCAGATATGATAATTATGTCATAATAGAACTGATTAGGTACCGATTCAAGATCCTAATTTTACGTATATATCAGGATTATTAATTAAATATTTAGATCAAAAAATAACTTGATCTCACAGTGATTAGATCTAAGGAAATAGATACAAATTACTGCGAAGAACACGTTGAATTTGTTGTTGTAGCAACCGCTGAATTTGTATAATGTTTGATGAAATAGATTTGGAGAAGATAAGGACATTCAATCTACATTGCAGCAGAGCTCCGCTGAAAAAGCCTGAATTGCTTTGAGAACACGACAAATCAGACCACAGACAGAAGAACATTTCATTGCTTATTACAACAATTTACATCAGAGTACAAGAATATTCAGAGTATGAACAAATAATATATATTTGATAATATCAGACATTTACAATTTACAATGCAGCGGAAAATAATACAAAACACAACTGAAAGAGATACACGGATACAAAGATTTCCGAATATCATTCCAACTGTAAACCAGGATCCTGTGAATATAAATCTGCAAAACCAAAACTACTAGCTTCCCCTGTGGAAAATAGGGGAACCCAGAGTTTAGGTTAAAACAATAAACTCTATGTCAGTCATGTGACTGGTGTGAGAACTAAAACAGTTGTTACATCCTTACTTTAAAAATAAAGTAAATCAAGGGACCACGCCGTATAACACGGAACGGGTTTCCTCCCAAGAATACTAGTGCATAAAACAAACGGAGCAATGCTTGTTGGAAAAATGAAGCTAGTATAAGACCTAGGTCCCATCACACAATGCAACGCAAGCCAAAGGATTGGGTTTTCCCTTATAATAGCCAAACATGCTTGGTACGTTAAAACAAATCATTTGATACTATTATAAGTGCGTAGTGTATAAAACAACTTCAAGTATAAATGTATCAATCCTAGGCGGCATGAGTACCATATATCATGTCGCTAATACTAGGCTCTATAATTAAAACCGCAAAGTCACATATTGGAAGATGGATTTCCATCTGTGAACCAAGGCAAGGGATCGTCCTTACTGCTTTGAGACAATCTATTCCATGTCTAGGCAAGCACTCAGTCAAGCCTTTGGATCGTTAGGGCCGGTCCACTCGATGTGGATTAAAATGCCTGAACACTACGTTTTCCCACCCTATGGGGCATAAAATTGGTCTGTATAAAGACCATACCATCCATCAACCCCGCAGTGCCGATATATCTGAGGCGCCTCGCTATCCATCATCCACATAAGTAAAACATCTGGGCGTGCAAAACCCAGACTCCACTCCTAGCCAAAAGGAAACGCATGTCCTCCCTGATGTCCTCTCCTGTTTCTGGTTCACACCGGGGTGTGAGGCTCGCAAATTAACGCTACACAAAGCTATGCTATATTAAAGTCGTGCTTTGATTATCAAGCACAAGGCTCTGCTTTTCAACAGAAGCCTTGATCATGAGCATCTTAGCATGTCACACTGGCAATTCACACCATGCAACTGATGTCCATCAATCACACAGAATGAAGTCCAATGTCATACAAACATCCATACAAGTCCGTTCTGGGTCTGAACGAAACCGTAGGCACCTTATTCCTCGTCCCATATGTCCAATACAGGAGAGAGGTCCTCGCATATCCAGTCGATCTCTAAGTATGTCTGGATGATCACCACTTATTACCTTGTCTTGGGTGTACAGCCCAATCAAGACATCAGTAATCATCCAAACGATGTGAAGACGTCTAGTCTTCAACCACCGTCTTCATCGTTAACTCATCGCCGACTTAGTTATTCAAAATGTGATAAACCTGGTCTTTCTGAATAACTCGCATATATAATAAACAAGTGCTATAAAAACACAACATATGCCTCATTCCAATTCTGAATATTCTCTTATTCAAATATTTTAATACTTTGAGATTCCAATTTAATATGTTAATTGGGAAAACTTTACTTTGGAAAATCTCCTTTAAATCTTAACAAAAGATTTATAAATTCCAAATCACATTTCACTGTAAATTGAGTTAAAGAACGAATGTCGTTAAAAACACAGTTCACGATAAACCCAATTCACAATCCATTTTATTCCAATTATTAAATATAATTGGAAACGCTAACAATCTTAATTAAAAGATTTATTCTCTTCACAAGAGGTTTAAGAACAATGTTACTAAAGACCCCATCCCATCATTCTCTAACCGTAAATTAGTAAGAGAACAATTCCTTAAGTATTAATCTCGAAGGCCGAAACCAACATCAGATCAATACCCAGGAAACTATTCCACTAAGCTAAACTCCAGTTAGTTTCTAGTTTTATTAACTCTATCGGGTTTAAGAACAGTATTATTAAAGATACCATTCACGACAAACCCAAAATCTCATTCCATTGTTAATCGGGTTAAAGAACAAGCATTATTTAAAACACCGTTCATGATAAACCCAAAAACCAATTTCAATTTAATTCAAATTCGATGTTAACTAATTGGTAAACTTCATTCTTAATAAAAAGAATTAATCTTTTCTCAACATGGTTTAAGAACATTGTTAGTGAAGACACCGTTCACGACAAACCCAAAATTCCATTTGATATTAAATATAAGGCTCTGAACAGAAACTATATCGGCTTATATTCAATATCAGATTCTAAAATCAACAAATATCGTAGCGGAATAGCGATATATATATATTCCAAATTCCTCCACAATGTCCATATAATCACTAAATCCAATATCGAAATATTCCGAAGATAATTTCGATTCAAATCCATTTCAAGTCATATATTGGAAATTCTGATTGTTTTTAAAACAATTTCAAATCCAATTTATTTATTTCTAAAAATAAATAAATTATTTTTCTAGTTAATAACCAGTTCATTTCGATAAAAATATATTTTTATCTTTTCAAATATGGAATTCTTCATCCCAATTCTTTCCATATCATTTATTATGATTTTAGATGAATTATTGTTATTTTTAATAATTTTATCAAGGCCCGTACAGTCGATTTCCATAAACGACCATCGAACTGCACTTAAAACAACCTTTTCCAAATTTGATTTGGACATAATTCCAAATCCAACTGTTATATTTCAAATCTCTTGTATTCACTGGAAAGCTCTTTCTGATACGAACCCAACGGTTCCGATTTTAGGAGAATTCGATGGTCGGATCTACGGTAACGTCAATTGGAATTCAATGGTCGAAAATCGCGAACTGCCGCGGCGCGACGCGTTATATTTAGGCCATTATATATATGATATATATTATATATATATATGATATATATATTATATATATTTTTTTTGATTTCCATTTAAAACGTATTTTATAAATCGTTTTAAATTCGTTTTCAAAACGATTTCAAGTTCATATTCAATTTCAAATCAAAATTGAATATTCCATATCATTAATATATAAATGATAATATTTTCAAAACATTAGATTTTGAAATCACTTTCTTTTCGATATTCATTATAAAAATGAATAAAATCAATATAATTATCGTTCACGTCCAAAATGGCGTTAATCTAATTAGCACGGCATTATATATTTAAATATATTCGTGTCCATCACAAATCGGACATCAAAATCATATTCTGATCTTTTATTGAATATTATTTTTCTTAAATATTCATTATTTTAAAATAATCATTATTTTAAAATATTCATTCTTTTAAAATATTCATTCTTTCTGAACTGGAATCAAACACAGTCAATTAACATATAATTTTATTTATATAGATTTCATACACACATGTACACAACAATAATCAAACATAGTCAACTATCATTCAGAGTGCATTACACAACTGCATAAGCGTTAAATATAAATAAATAATGCTCATCACAGCCTGTCAGCCCATCGATTGACATAGCACTAATTATTGGGATCAGTGTATGTCAAATATCATCCCAATGCCCGTGTGGGGTTTCAAACAACAAACACAGATTTTATTTGTGCAGTTGGGCGATGTGTAAAATATATCGTCCCAACCAGCATCCGATAAATGGGTGTACATAAACAAATCATCTGATTTTTTTATTAATATTTACTTTCATTCATATGCACGTTAAAAATTATATTTTTAACAATAAAATATTTTATTTCAACACATGAATATTTTATACAGTCCATTTCACGCCACAATCAATTTTCACAACACAATCAAACAAACAAGTCGTCCATGGTTTGTGGATAATGTGGAACAATTCATATATGCGGTTATAAAATAATAGCTGTACAAAGAAAATTATAGTGAGAAGTTCTCACCTTTTGGTTCCACTCCGTCATTCCTTATCGTCGCTCAGATTCGCTGTTCTACTTCCAACGCAATCTATTTCACGAAATTTATATTAAAAATCATATTTTTATTTTTATACTGTTCGTATAAAAGTCGTATTTTTATTTCAAATCTAAACATATAAAAATCGTATTTTTATACTATGTTCTTTCATTTAAAAATTATATTTTTAAACCAATGTGAATTCATATTCGAATTTACATTTTTTTCTAACTTACATTTCTTATAAAAATCAACAATGTGAATTCATATTCGAATTTACATTTTTTTCTAACTTACATTTCAAATAAAAATCATATCCATTCTTATTTAAAAATCTCACCTTTTCATATTTAAAAATCTCATTTTTTTCATATTTAAAAAATCTCATCTTTTCTAATATAAACTTTTTTATTTTAAAAATATGAATTTTTCATTGCTACTTCATTATAAAAATCGAATCTTTATACTCGCTACTTCATAATAAAAATCTCATTTTTTTCATCTCCCTTTGTGTGTAAAAATCACATCTTAATGCAAATAAAAAATTGCATCTTTGCGTGAATAAAAATCGAATATTTATGATTTATATAAAAAAAAAATCAAACCTTTGTGTTTTATAAAAAATCAAATCTTTATGCATGCTTTACCAAAAAAATTGGGTTTAAAAACTGCTAATTTAAATTAAAACTAATTTTAAAATAAATGGTTTTAATTAAATTAACTAATTATTTAAAACAAATTAAATAAAAAAACTAGAGCGAAATAAGGGGAGAATGGCTGAGGAGGTGCGGCGCCAGGGTGCTAACGGGGTCGAGGATGCTTCAGGCGATCAGCGGCGCATTTGTGGGGCCAACAGCGACGGGATTGGCTTAGGGGGGTTCGGTTGTCGTGCTTGAGGCAGAGGGGAGAGGGAAATGGGAGGGTGTCCATCGCGGTGAGGGGAGGAGGGGTCCGGCGCCTTTGGCGGCGGCGTGTTGGCCTGGAGGGCGACGGGTTTTTTAGTTAGAGTTTTTTTCTAATCGAGATCTGATCGGGGAAAGAGAACAAGGAGAGGTGGGGTTTTATATAATATATATATATTTATATTATTTTATTTTCCATAAATTGTTCACTTTTCATCTGATCTCCAATCGAGGCCTACCGACTATCGTCATTAGCGTATTAACCCCATTCCGAACGCAATATGACATGTCCCGTAAGCTAATTCTAAAGTTTCAATTAGTTTTTATCAAATTCAAAATATAAATCAATATATATCAATTTGAACGTAATTTTTAATATACCGAGGCCACATACTAACTCCAAAATTTCTAGAAAAATTATTTCTAGCTTCGTATTGATGATACGGTCCTAATAAAACTAATTTCGTTGAATTTTGAGACCGTTTGAAAATATGGCCATTTTCTGGTTGATCCAATTCAAATGAAATTGACAAAACACATTTTTTTTGCCACGCTCACATACTGATTTCAAAAATTATGAAAATAGGAATTTAGCAATAATTAGACATCCCGGATCCAACAAAATTAGTTTCGTCGAAAACAGAGGTCGTTTGCAAAATGGCCATTTTTAAGGGCTATATTTCCATAACGACTATTTTGAATTTTCAATTGGGCATAACTTTTTATTCCAGCTATGAAATTTCATTTTTTTAGATTCGTTGAAATGATATTTTCAAATAGATTCAAATATTTTTGGTTTCACTAAAATCCGGTTTATTTGGAATCCTATACATTCATTTGAAATTTGAAATCGTAATTTCAAACTACCGCGCCATTTCAAAATCTTTTTATAATTAAAATAAATATTTATATTCTAGCTTCGATTTAAATAAATTTATACATTCTAATTCTGTTCAAAATAAATTTCTAGTCGTTATTATTTAAAATAAATCATTTAAAATATTCAAAATTCATTAAAATTGCCAAAATAAAATTTTTAAATTGGTTCTGATTTTCCAGGTTGTTACAATCTCCCCCACTTAAAATTTTTTATCCTCGAAAAGGAATGGAGCTGAAAGTTGTTTTACTGATCAACTCAAATTTCATTCTGGCTTTCATTCTTTAACTTTCAGTTTCTAAGAATTTTCAAATTCTTCAAAAATTTGGCTTACACCCTAAATTTTAGAAAAATTTCGCCATAACCTCCTTTATACGGGGAGCATCAGGAAAATCCCTAAACCACCACACATGCCCTCTCATCTCAGAAAGAAAAAGAAAAAGCCAAGCGGCTAGCCAGTTGGCTCATAAAATCATCCAAACCCAATAAATTAGTAAACATGTACCTATTTTTCGGGCATATAATTTTATTCCTCTGCTTAGCTTCCCTCCTATGACCTGTTTAATGTATATACATGTATATGCATGCAATCTCAAACAATTTTCAAGTCAGTTCAACATTTGATTCAATTTGGCTTAATGGTACAAAATTTTAATTAATCAAACAAATAATCAAGTAACACAATTAGCAATCAATTTGTTGATTAATTTTCAAGCACATAACTTTAGATATATATATATATATATACGAAAATCATGTTTTAGACGCTAATTAACAACAATAAACCCTATCTAGTTTTGGCTCTGACAACAGTCAATTGGAAATATATAGACATTCCACTTTCGAACCTCGAAAAAAAATGCTGGTGATGACGCGTCAATCATCAGAATCATGCCCGAGTGACTATAGTATGACTCTACATCAATCCAGTATATTTGAGGGTTCGAATAAATATTAATCACGCATATATTCAAAATCTTCTATATACTTGATTGTCCAAATTCAATTTAAAATAAATATTCAAATACAAATAATAAGGTTTAAATTTTCAAAACAAAGTTTGTTTTCACTTTTATTTTAAAAACACTTCTTTTCACACTCGTTCTAGGATACTGCTAATCCTATCTCTAACGAGTAATTCCCATTGGATATTACTAATCCAATCTCTGATGATTTCTTTCGTTTCGTTCTAATGTGCCTTGTTCTCGAGCTCTGTAAACCAATGCTCTGATACCAAAATGAAACAGCCCGAATTGCTTTGAGAACATGACAAATCAGAACACAGATAGAAGAACATTTCATTGCTTATTATAATAATTGACATTAGAGTACATGAATATTCAGAGTATGAACAAATAATATACATTTGATAATATAAGAGATTTACAATTTTCAATGCAGCGAAGAATAATGAAACACCCCAAAATTCTGCAACACTAGGATTCACAAATCAAGGCAGAATTAAAAGTTAAAATCAAAATCAAGGAAAACGGGCTGCGCCGTTGCGTTCATCTCGGAATTCTGCAATAAAACGAGTCTGAGTTTGCGTAAATCGGAGTCCGTAGGAGGAAGATATGGCCTCCGGAAGATTCAACGAAGTTCAAATTTCAAAACATGTCAAGTTCAAAATTCAAATCGGACCCAGATTGGGCTGAGCGGGAATTTTCCCGCCCAAGGCAACCAGGTCGACTGGGTAGTCGACCTGGGGGTCGACCCCCCCCCCCCCCACCCCGCTTTTTCCAGCTTTCTGAACCTGATTCGTTTCTCTGTATCCGGATGCCCTTCTGACCAGATTCGTTGACTTCTACACTATATAAACAGCCCTAGTCTTCTTCTCTATTCACAATTCTCCTCTACCCTTATGCTGCAAAGATTCTTAGTGAACATGGCTTCTTCTCCTCCTCTTAATTAAAATATAAATAGAATAATATATATAAAATAAATCAAGACGAGGAGATGCTGCTAAAAGACTTTCAAGAAGAGGTTCAAGTCAGGCTAGGATTTCAAGTGAAGAATCAAAGGCTAGATCAAACGGTTTCGAGCAACGTCGCATGAATCATAGCAACGCCATCTTTCTTTTCTAATGTAAATCTCTGTAGGTCAGTTATTTCTAGATTTGAACGTTTCTCTTTTCGTGACATGAAATTAAAGGAATAAAAGAGTATGCCAATTCTTTCTATTGAATCAGTGCCTATTTCTTTGGACCAAATTAAGAACTGTTATGATTCGAGGACAAATAAGACTATGACTATGAAACTATGGACCTTAGAACCATATGCCTCTTTGACTGTGAACATTGCCTATGACTATGAACATTGCCTATGACCATGAACATTGCCTATGACTATGGACATTGCCTATGACTATGAATGTGACTATGAGAATTATTTCCCTAACTAAGCCTATGCCTTTGATTAGGAAACATAAACTATTGCCTATGACACAACAAGGACAATTGTGACTGAACACCTGTGATTCATGACTAGGAAAGTGTTGTTTAGTTTTTGACTGTGAAATTGGGTCTAAACCTGACTTTCTATTCTTGGTTTCTTTGGTTTTAGACCTTGGGAATTTAACTATTAAGTTAGGTCTACCCATATTCTTGAACCTGAGTCTCTATTATGTCTATTCTTGGTTTTCCTTGGTTTTAGACCTTGGGAATTTACCTATTAAGTTAGGTCTACCCATGTTCTTGAACCTACGTCATTATTAAAACCTTTTATGCCAGTTATTATGTCCATCCTTTTTCAAAGCATCTTGGGTTCATTCCCTATTTTCTACGAGTCTAGATTTATCCATAATCTAGATTGAATCGCAATTGTACGAACGGTGGGAATACGATTTGGGCATAATGTGAAATGTACTAAAAACGTAGTTATAAACTTGGAATTTCGCATAAATTGGGAACATGAATTATGGCATGTTCATAGAAATACAAATTGGATAAATTTAATATGAATTGTAAGATGTGTAATTTGAGTCTTGTATTGACTTGTAAATCTAGCATTTACACGAGTTATGAACTAGGATAATAAGTCTAGTTTGACGTGAACTATAATTAGAATGTTAAATCAGGATTGGATTAGCTAATTTGGCGTAATAAGTATATTGGTATAAATTTGAAATTGGCCATAATTGGGAATAACCATCAGGTTTAGCAAAATCATGGTTAGTGACACTTAATTGGTATAGTTTACATACCAAAAGGCATAAATATGATATAGAGGGGAAAATGGGCCATAAGAATAAATGTTGACAGTTTACATTAAAAGGGTAATTAGGAAATAAGTAAATTAGGAATAATTTACTTATAGAATTTGGCCTAAATGAGGAAATGTAAATTTAAGGTTTATTAACGACATCTCTTTTAATGGTACACCAGAAAGTTCTAGGATGACAAAGAGGATAGTGCCTAGGCTTAGGTTTGGAAAATACAAGTTTCCTGCTCTCCCTGGATATCCCTAACTGATCTGATGGACGGGATGGTTACTTTCAAAACCTGATTCGAAAATTAACCAAAACCTTTTTGAACTTAGAAAACACGAATATGCCTAACCCGAGGTTAGACTGAGTTGCGATGTAAACCTGTCCGGAACCAACCGACACATCCAGTAATCGCAACAATATCTGTCTAATGTGAGTGGTAGCGGCTTTAATTTATTTAGTTAAAGCTAGAACAAGAATGGTAGGGTTAAGTTAACTAAGACACTTAACCAATTCAATAAGATAACCAAACCGATGGGTGGGGTTAGGTTCATACAGACACAGTTAAGCTAGAATGGGAGGGTTAAGTCTATAGGAACACTTAACCAACTTAACACAGTCAAGCTAGAATGGGAGGGCTAAGTCCATAGGGACACTTAACCAAACTTATGGTAACAAGACCAGATTTGTAGGGGTTAAGTAACTAAGAAAACACTTAGCCAAACTAACATGTTAACTAGACTAGAAGGTGGGGTTAAGTAAAGTTGATACACTTAGCCAAATTAACATGTTAACTAGACTAGAGGTTGGGGTTAAGTAAATACACTTAGCTAATTTGATATGTTATCTGGGCTAGACCGTAGGGTTAAGTAAACTTGAACACTTAACCATCAGGTTATGATAAAAGAATAGGGTTAAGTCTAAACATGAAGGGATAATACTTAACCAGTAATAACATGTTAATTAAAACAGACGGGCAAGGTTAAGTAAAAAGGAACACTTAACCAATACAGGGTGAATGGGTAGGGTTAAGTAATAAGAAGTAATTAACCAATATAACTTGTTTGTGGTGGGGTTAAGTCAACATGAATTACTGATAACACTTAATCAGTATAACAGGATGAATGAAGAGGGTTAAGTTGGCTTGAATTGACTAATGACACTTAACCAATCCAAATTGACGGGAAAAGGAACTAAGTAGTAAACCTTAGTTAAGAAAACAACGATTCTGGAAACTAAGTGGTAAATCTTAGTTAGTAAAACTAAGTAGTAATTCTTAGTATAACACGGGAAGGAGCAAATGTATGTCTGAGTAGAAAGAAGGCTCCAACGAATTGGGTTACGAAGCCCGAGGCTTCGAGGGGATGTGAGGGTACTTTTGGTATCCCTCTGTGAGGCTGCAGATGATCCTCTTGGGCTCACAGAGGTTAAGGTATGCGGTAGAAGAACCAAGGGTATGCCTTGCTTGCAAAATATGGCAACCTAAAGACTAGGATGGACCAGCGTGATTCGACGAGAAAACGGTAGCCCTGTGATAGCAACTCGTCGTCTACCATCCATCTTCAGTCAATCGAGATATGTGAAGCGGAAAGGTGGAGAACTCCAAAAGACCATAAACTTGCTATCTAGTTATGGGTGAGGATGGCCATAGGATAGTGGGGCACCGGGGGCCGGCGTATAGTTCTCACTTTTTTCAAGGTGTGCCATTCATTAATTGAGGGAGGGGTCAAGTGGGACCATAGCCACTGGAAAAAAAACAGACCTTAGCATCTGCATCGGCAGATATCTGAAAGCTCCCGACCGAGTTCTGTATTCCTTGATTTGCCCTGTCACAGGACTCGGACCGCACATTACAGGACATGTGCATCTAGACAAGCGATAACAATTCACGATACATGCGTGGGGAAGTATAGGAACATATACCACTCTAGGTAGTGTGTCCTAGATTTGGGGGCATCTTTCGACAGGTAGCATAATCCCTAGTTGAACTAGGTGGCATAAATCCTGAATCCGAGAAGCGTTCAGCAGACAGCAGAAAACTCTAGTTGAATCTAGAAAGCACTGGATAGAAAACCCTAGATTAGATCTAGGTAATAAATAATAAATGGATGCTCGAAGGAAAGGGAAAATACAGGGATTGGGATCACGTTATCGTTACTAGTTGGGACACTAGTTAGGTTATGCAGAGATATAGAAATCAGTATAACAAGGAAATAGCGAAGCGGCGAAGTATTAGAGCGAAGCGGGAAAGCATTAGAGTATATCCAGTTTATCTTAACTTAGCATACCTCGTGATTATCTTGTCTAATCTTGCCAGCTCTATCATCATGGTGTTATCTTGTATTTAGTTAATTCATGTCATTTTGTTTTTCCATGTTCATATGCTAGAAGTTACTGAACATACTCAGGCTTTATGTCTGACTCTGTTATTCTTTCGTCTTCTTTTCTTCTGTCCCCCCCCCCCCCCCCAAGGTAGTAAATAAGGGAATAAGTATAGCTCAGGTTAAGTTGGACTGTCACTCTTTCCCAGCTTGAAGATTTGTCGAAGTTTTGCTTGGATTCTCTTTCCAGATGCTATGGTTGGCTCTTGCTAGAATTGGGGAATATAAATGTTGTTTTATGCTTCTTTATTTTGTAAGATAGATGATACTCTGATATTGTAAAGAAAATCATTGTACAAACCATTTTATCAATAAAGCAAAGTTTTATTTTCCGTTGTTTAATTTATGTCTGTCTTGTAATTTATCTGCATCTTTTACCCTAAATGCTCCACAGAACTTAGTGCATTCCCTTTGTGAGTGACACTAACGGATGTGGGGTGTTACACGTGGTATCAGAGCTGAAGGTTACCAAAGCAGATAAAGGATTTGAAAAATTATTTTCAAAACGGTTTTTAAAAAAGCATTTTCAAGAGAAAAGATTTGTTTTAAAGACATATTCCCCAAATCCATACGCACCATCTTCTCTTCCTCTGTTTAAATTCTTGCCTCCTTCTTTCTTGAGTCTCTGGGGCTCCTGGCTTTCTGGGAGGTAACCTCATCGATGGGCAAAGTAGTGCTCGGCTTCCATCCAAAGCCATAGTTGTTTCACCTACGGGCTGTTTGCTTTCAAAGCTTATACGGTTTTCCGGACGATGGAGGCAGCTTTCGAGAGATTTGTCAACATGGTAACACATGAAAGAGGATGAGGAGTTTGGCTAAGGAGCACAACCCTAGGATGAGGAATTCATAGATGTAGATTTAGCTCACAATGAGGAGGAAATTATAAAATCTAAGACAAGAGGAAGTATCTTTACTAGGGTATGATAGGGCATATAATTAAGTACAAGGGCAACAACGAGGAACAAGATTTTCAGAAGGGCTAGTACATACTTTCACCACCAAGCGTACCTAGGAGAAAGGTAGTAAAGTTCTGTTGGAAGAAGTCTAGTTTTGCTGTTCGTACTCTTTCCTTTGGTTTTAGCGCTTCGCATTTGTTCATATCCACTTCCATAGTTGAGTCTCTGCACCATAGTACTTGTATAGTAGAAAGATCCCACTAGAGTCTCAAATCCAATTAGTGGTCCGACCAGTTTATTTTTGGTTAGTAGGGATGTGAGAATAGCTATCGAGTTTGCTTATATCATCTCACGTGGATCGTCTAAATTCGGAGGAGATATTCCTTGGGTGCTTGTATGATATTGGTTTAGGCCTTTGGGGCTTGTACTTGAGGGATGTTGAGTTCGACTAGGATGGTTCGCGTGAGAGATGAATAGTTGTGGCAGGCACTCTGAAAAGCACGTAGTAACCTTTTGACCCTTATGGTTTTGGCATGGCGGATAAGAGGAAGACCTCTAATCATCATAGTACATATACTTGGTACTATTATTGACATCTGTTTATTTTGGAAATGGAGATCAGGAACTTCACAATCGTGATGTTAAATTAGTTAAGATACAGTGGAGTAAAGCTCAAGAAGGCTAGATACTAGCATCATACCCTTTTTCCTTGAGGGTGCATCCTTGATTTCTTTGCTTTAGGAGCTTTACGCATAATTGTTTCTCTCTTTCCAAAGTATATCACCTAGGTCGTATCTTCGATCCTTAGGTAGAAGCCAATGGATGTAAACATGTAGTTGAAACATGTTATGGTTGATGGTTGCAAGTGGTTGCTAATGATTGCTTGTGAATGCATACGCATACGTATTAGGCACTAGATCAGTTCGGACGCTTTCATATTGCATTTACAGATATGTATTCATTTGAAAGTTGAACTTGATATGTTATCATATGGATGTTGCATATGGATGAATGACTATGCACACATGTAGCATTTACATAACTAGGGATGCTTGCATACATGATTGGACGCATGGCACTGACGTGATTCGCATTAAGGAGGTCAACTGAATCAGTAGACAGCCTGATTTTGCATTAGATAAAGACATATACACACACCATGCATATGAACATGAAAGAATTAGAAATCTTTTAAGGACAATGAATGCATGTGATTGAATGATCGAGTAGATGGGTGATTGGATGGTAGGACACATTCTTCCTAACTTGAAGATTTCGGGGACGAAATCCTTTTAAGTGGGGGAGAATGTAACACCCAAAAATTCTGCAACACTAGGATTCACAAATCAAGGCAGAATTAAAAGTTAATATCAAAATCAAGGGAAATGGGCTGCGCCATTGCGTTCGTCTCGGAATTCTGCAATAAAACGAGTCCGAGTTTGCGTAAATCGGAGTCTGTAGGAGGAAGATATGGCCTCCGGAAGATTCAGCGAAGTTCAAATTTCAAAACATGTCAAGTTCAAAATTCAAATCGGACCCAGATTGGGCTGGGCGGGAATTTTCCCGCCCAAGGCACCCTGGTCGACTGGGTAGTCGACCTGGGGACCCAGGTCGACTGGGTAGTCGACGTGGGGGTCGACCCCCCTTCCCCTCCCCCCCCCCCCCCCGCTTTTTCCAGCTTTCTGAACCTGATTCGTTTCTCTGTATCCGGACGCCCTTCTGACCAGATTCGTTGACTTCTACACTATACAAAAAGCCCTATTCTTCTTCTCTATTCACAATTCTCCTCTACCCTTATGCTGCAAAGATTCTTAGTGAACATGGCTTCTTGATCTCCTCCTCTTAATTAAAATATAAATAGAATAATATATATAAAATAAATCAAGACGAGGAGATGCTGCTAAAAGACTTTCAAGAAGAGGTTCAAGTCAGGCTAGGATTTCAAGTAAAGAATCAAAGGCTAGCTCAAACGGTTTCGAGAGCAACGTCGCATGAATCATAGCAACGCCATCTTTCTTTTCTAATCTAAATCTCTGTAAGTCAGTTATTTCTAAATTTGAACGTTTCTCTTTTCGTGACATGAAATTAACGGAATAAAAGAGTATGCCAATTCTTTATATTGAATCAGTGCCTATTTCTTTGGACCAAATTAAGAACTGTTATGATTCGAGGACAAATAAGACTATGACTATGAAACTATGGACCTTAGAACCATATGCCTTTTTGACTATGAACATTGCCTATGACTATGAACATTGCCTATGACTATGGACATTGCCTATGACTATGACTGTGACTATGAGAATTATTTCCCTGACTAAGCCTATGCCTTTGATTAGGAAACATAAACTATTGCCTATGACATAACAAGGACAATTGTGACTAAACACCTGTGATTCATGACTAGGAAATTGTTGTTTAAGTTTTTGACTGTGAAATTGGGTCTAAACCTGACTTTCTATTCTTGGTTTCTTTGGTTTTAGACCTTGGGAATTTACCTATTAAGTTAGGTCTACCCATGTTCTTGAACCTGAGTCTCTATTCTGTCTATTCTTGGTTTTCCTTGGTTTTAGACCTTGGGAATTTACCTATTAAGTTAGGTCTACCCATGTTCTTGAACCTACGTCGTTATTCAAACCTTTTATGCAAGTTATTATGTCCATCCTTTTTCATAGCATCTTGGGTTCATTCCCTATTTTCTACGAGTCTAGACTTATCCATAATGTAGATTGAATCGCAATTATATGAACAGTGGGAATACGATTTGGGCATAGCGTGAAATGTATTAAAAATGTAGTTATAAACTTGGAATTTGGCATAAATTGGGAACATGAATTATGGCATGTTCATAGAAATACAAATTGGATAAATTTAACATGAATTATAGGATGTGTAATTTGAGTCTAGTATTGACTTGTAAATCTAGCATTTACATGAGTTATGAACTAGGATAATAAGTCTAGTTTGACGTGAACTGTAATTATAATGTTAAATCAGGATTGGATTAGCTAATTTGGCGTAATAAGTATATTGGTATAAATTTGAAATTGGCAATAATTGGGAATAACCGTCAGGTTTAGCAAAATCATGGTTAGTGACACTTAATTGGTATAGTTTACATACCAAAAGGCATAAATATGATATAGAGGGGAAAATGGGCCATAGGAACAAATGTTGACAGTTTACATTAAAAGGGTAATTGGGAAATAAGTAAATTAGGAATAATTTACTTATAGAATTTGGCCTAAATGAGGAAATGTAAATTTAAGGTTTATTAAGGACATCTCTTTTAATGGTAAACCAGAAAGTTCTAGGATGACAGAGAGGATAGTGTCTAGGCTTGGGTTTGGAAAATACAAGTTTCCTGCTCTCCCTGGCTATCCCTAACTGATCCGACGGACGGGATGGTTACTTTCAAAACCTGATTCGAAAATTAACCTAAACCCTTTTGAACATAGAAAACACGAATATGCCTAACCCAAGGTTAGACAGAGTTGCGATGTAAACCTGTCCGGAACCAACCGACACATCCAGTGATCGCAACAATATCTATCTAATGTGAGTGGTAGCGGCTTTAATTTATTTAGTTAAAGCTAGAACAAGAATGGTAGGGATAAGTTAACTAAGACACTTAACCAATTCAATAAGATAACCAAACCGATGGGTGGGTTAGGTTCATACAGACACAGTTAAGCTAGAATGGGAGGGTTAAGTCTATAGGAACACTTAACCAACTTAACACAGTCGAGCTAGAATGGGAGGGCTAAGTCCATAGGGACACTTAACCAAACTTATCGTAACAAGACCAAATTTGTAGGGGTTATGTAACTAAGAAAACACTTAGCGAAACTAACATGTTAACTAGACTAGAAGGTGGGGTTAAGTAAAGTTGATACACTTAGCCAAATTAACATGTTAACTAGACTAGAGGTTGGGGTTAAGTAAATACACTTAGCCAATTTGATATGTTATCTGGGCTAGACCGTAGGGTTAAGTAAACTTGGACACTTAACCATCAGGTTGTGATAAAAGAATAGGGTTAAGTCTAAACATGAAGGGATAATACTTAACAGTAATAACATGTTAGTTAAATCAGACGGGCAAGGTTAATTTAAATAGGAACACTTAACCAGTACAAGGTGAATGGGTAGGGTTAAGTAATAAGAAATACTTAACCAACATAACTTGGTTTGTGGTGGGGTTAAGTCAACATGAATTACTGATAACACTTAACCAGTATAACAAGATGAATGAAGAGGGTTAAGTTGGCTTGAATTGACTAATGACACTTAACCAATCCAAATTGACGGGAAAGGGAACTAAGTAGTAAACCATAGTTAAGAAAACAACGATTCTGGAAACTATGTGGTAAATCTTAGTTAGTAAAACTAAGTAGTAATTCTTAGTATAACACGGGAAGGAACGAATGTCCGTCTGAGTAGAAAGAAGGCTCCAACGAATTGGGTTACGAAGCCCGAGGTTTCGAGGGGATGTGAGGGTACTCTTGGTATCCCTCTGTGAGGCTACAGATGATCCTCCTGGGCTCACAAAGGTTAAGGTCTACGGTAGAAGAACCAAGGGTAAGCCTTGGTTGCAAAATATGGCAAGCTAAAAACTAGGATGGACTAGCGTGATTCGGCGAGAAAACGGTAGCCCTGTGATAGCAACTCGTCGTCTACCATCCATCTTCAGTCAATCGAGATACGTGAAGCGGAAAGGCGGAGAACTGCAAAAGACCATATACTTGCTATCTAGTTATGGGTGAGGATGGCCATAGGATAGTGGGGCACCGGGGGCCAGCGTATAGTTCTCACTTTTTTCAAGGTGTGCGTTTCATTAGTTGAGGGAGGGGTCAAGTGGGACCATAGCCACTGGAAAAAAAACAGACCTTCGCATCTGCATCGGCAGATATCAAAAAGCTCCCGACCGAATTCTGTATTCCTTGATTTGCCCTGTCACAGGACTCGGACCGCACATTACAGGACATATGCATCTAGACAAGCGATAACAATTCGTGATACATGCGTGGGGAAGTCTAGGAACATATACCACTCTAGGTAGTGTGTCCTAGATTTGGGGGCATCGTTCGACAGGTAGCATAATCCCTAATTGAACTAAGGGGCATAAATCCTGAATCCGAGTAGCGTTCAGCAGACAGCGGAAAACTCTAGTTGAATCTAGAAAGCACTGGATAGAAAACCCTAGATTAGATCTAGGTAATAAATAATAAACGGATGCTCGAAGGCAAGGAAAAATACAGGGATTGGGATCATGTTATCATTACTAGTTGGGACACTAGTTAGGTGGTGCAGAGATATAGAAATCGGTATAACCAGGAAATAGCGAAGCGGCGAAGTATTAGAGCGAAGCGGCAAAAGCATTAGAGTATATCCAGTTTATCTTATCTTAGCATACCTCGTGATTATCTTGTCTAATCTTGCGAACCCTATCATCATGGTATTATCCTGTATTCAATTAATTCATGTCATTTTGTTTTTCCATGTTCATATGCTAGAAGTTACTAAACTTACTCAGGCTTTATGTCTGACTCTGTTTTTCTTTCGTCTTCTTTTCTTCCGTTCCCCCCCAGGTAGTAAAGAAGGGAATAAGTATAGCTCAGGTTAAGTTGGACTGTCACTCTTTCCCAGCTTGAAGATTTGTCGAAGTTTTGCTTGGATTCTCTTTCCAGATGCTATGGCTGGCTCTTGCTAGAATTGGGGAATATAAATGTTGTTTTATGCTTCTTTATTTTGTTAGACAGATGATACTCTGATATTGTAAAGAAAATCATTGTACAAACTATTTTATCAATAAAGCAAAGTTTTATTTTCCGCTGTTTAATTTATGTCTGTCTTGTAATTTATCTACATCTTTTACCCTAAATGCTCCACAGAACTTAGTGCATTCCCTTTGTGAGTGACACTAACGGATGTGGGGTGTTACAAATAATAAAAAACACAACTGAAAGAGATACACGGATATAGAGCATTCTGAATATCATTATAGCTATGAACCAGGATCTTGTGAATATAAATCTGCAAAACCAAAACCACTAGCTGCCCTGTGGAAAATATGGGCACCTAGAGTTTAGGTTAAAACAATAAACTCCAGGTCAGTCATGTGACTGGTGTGAGAATTAAATTAGTTATTACATCCTTACTTTAAAAATAAAGTAAATCAAGGGACCATACCGTATAACACGGAATGGGTTTCCTCCCAAGAATACCAGTGCATAAAACGAACAGTTCAATGCTTTTTGAAAAAATGAAGCTATTGTAAGACCCAGGTCCTATCACACAGTGCAACGCAAGCCGGGGGATAGGGTTTTCCCTTATAATAGCCAAACATGCTTGGTACGTTAAAACAAATAGTTTGATACTATTATAAGTGCATAGTGTATAAAACAACTTCAAACATAAATGTATCAATCCTAGGTGGCATGGGTACCATATATCATGTTGCTAATACTAGGCTCTACAATTAAAACCACAAAGTCACGTATCGGAAGTTGGATTTCCATCTGTGAACCAAGGCAAGGGATCTTCCTTACCGCTTCGAGACAATTTAGCCCATGTCTCAGGCAAGTACTCAGTCAAGCCTTTGGATTGTTAGGGCCGGTCCACTCGATGTTGACTAAAATGCCTGAACACTACGTTTCCCCGCCCTTTGGGGCGTAAAATTAGTCTATATAAAGACCATATCATCCATCGGCCCTGCAGAGTCTATATATCCGATGCGCCTCACTATCCACTATCCACATAAGTAAAACATCTGGGCATGCAAAACCCAGACACCACTCTAGCTAGAAGGAAACGCACGTCCTCCCTGATGTCCTCTCCCATTTCTGGTTCACACCGGGGTATGAGGCTCGCAAATTAACGCTACACAAAGCTATGCTATATTACAGTCGTGCTTTGATCATTAACCACAAGACTCTGCATTTCAACAGAAGCCTTGATCATTTTCATCATAGCATGACACACTGGCAATACACGCCATGCAACTGATGTCCATAAATCACACAGAATGAAGTACAATGTCAGACACACATCCACATAAGTCTGTTCGGGGTCTGAACGAAACCATAGGCACCTTATTCCTCGTTCTATATGTCCAATAAGGAGAGAGGTCATCGCATATCTGGTCGATCTCCAAGTACGTCTAGACGATCACCACTTATTACCTTGTCTTGGGTGTACAGCCCAATCAAGACATCAGTAATCATCCAAACGATGTGAAGACTTCCGGTCTTCAACCACCATCTTCATTGTCGACTCATCTCCGATTCAGTTATTCAGAATGGGATAAACCTGGTTTTTTTCGAATAACTCTCGTATATAATAAACAAGTGTTATAAAAACACAACATACGCCTCATTCCAACTTTGAATATTCTCTTATTCAAATATTCTTATACTTTGGGAAAGGTTTCCATTAATTTTATCAAGATAAATTCTTTAAATTTATTCTTTAATCTTCTTTTGAATATCAATTCAAACCAAATTAAGGTTTATCCAAAGTAGTCAGAATTAGCGAACCTTACCAAAGTAATCATTTGTTTAATTTCCCAATCCCAACCTATTCATCCTATGAAGTAAAACTGGTAATACTTCATACCTAACACCACGGTGTTATCGGTAAAATTAATTACCATTTCACGTTCAAATCTAATTAAAGATTTAACTATCGCTTGGAGCAAAACTGGTGATACTCCATTCTTGATCATTTCTTGAATTTAATAATTTTAGATATCAGATTCACATTTCAATCTAATTAAAGATTCATTAAAATTGTCATTCAGTTTTAATCTCCAAAAATCATTAGTTAATGATTTTCTTCAAAGTTAAGAAATTAATCTTTTCTTTAACTGGGTTAAAGAACTAATGTCATTTAAAACACAACTCACCATAAACCCAAAATCTCATTCCATTAACAATGGAATTTTCATGGAAAACAGATTGATATATATAATCGATATAAACTTCCACATCCAACCGATAAAATAAATGGAATAACGACCAAGCCTTTTAAATTCCATATATATTAACAGTCTTCCTCTACAGAAGCTCACTTTGATTATTACCAAATCGAATTCCATTCATTTACAATTTAATATGTCAAATTGGAAAAATTTACATTAGAAAATCTCCTTCAAAAGTTAACAAAAGATTTATAAATTCCCAATCACATTTTACTGTAAATCGGGTTAAAGAACGAATGTCGTTAAAAACATAGTTCACGATAAACCCAATTCACATTCCATTTTATTCCAATTATTAAATATAATTGGAAAATCTGACAATCTTAATTAAAATATTTATCCTCTTCAAATGGGGTTTAAGAACAATGTTACTGAAGACCCCATCCCATCAGTCTCTAACCGTAAATTAGTAAGAAAAAAAATCCCTAAGTATTAATCCCCAAGGCCGAAACCAACATCATATCAATACCCAGGAAACCATTCAACTTAGCTAATCTCCAGTTAGTTTCTTATTTTCTTAACTCCATAAGGTTTAAGAACAGTATTATTAAAGATACCATTCACGACAAACCCAAAATTTCATTCCATTGTTAATCGAGTTAAAGAACAAGCGTTATTTAAAACACCATTCACGATTAACCCAAAACCCAATTTCAGTTTATTTCCAATTAGATGTTAATTAATTGGTAAACTTCATTAAATCTTAATAAAAAGATTTAATCTTTTCTCCACTGGGTTTAAGAACAGTGTTAGTGAAGACATCGTTCACGACAAATCCAAAATCCCATTTGAAATTAAATACAAGGCTCTGAATAGAAAATATATCAGCTTATACTCAATATCAAATTCTGAAATCAAAAAATATCATATTGGAATAACGATATATATATCTTCCAGATTCCTCCACAATGTCCGTATAATCACGGAATCCAATATCGAAAACTTCTGAAGATAATTTCGATTCAAATCCATTCCAATTCATATATTGGAAATTCTGGTTATTTTTAAAACCATTTCAAATTCAATTTATTTATTTCTGAAAATAAATAAATTATTTTTCTAGATAATAACTAGTTCATTTTGATAAAAATATTTTTTTTTCTTTTCAAATAAGGAATTCGTCATCCAATTCTTTCCAAATCATTTATTATTATTATACACTAATTATTTATATTTTTAATAATTTTATCAAGGCCTGTACAGTCGATTTCCATAAACGGCCATTGAACTGCACTTACACCGACCTTTTCCAAATTTTATTTGGACATAATTCCAAATATAACCGTAAGATTTTAAATCTCTTTTATTCATTGCAAAGCTCTTTACGATACGAACCTAATGGTTCCAGTTTTAGGAGAATCCGACGGTTGAATCTCCCGTAACGTCAATTCGAAATCAATGGTCGAAATTCGCGAACTGCCGCAGCGCGGCGCGTTCTCTTCAGGCCATTATATATATAATATATATTATTTATATTTCTTAGATTTACATTTAAAACGTATTTTATAAATTGATTTAAATTCGTTTTCAAAATGATATTAACTTCATATTCAATTTTAGATTAAAATTGAATATTCCATATCATAAATGATAATATTTTCAAAATATTGATTTTGAAATCACTTCCCTTTCGATATTCATTATAAAAATGAATAAAATTGATATAATTATCATTAACCTCCAAAATGGTGTTAATTTTATCAACATGGCATTATATATTTAAACATATTTTTGTCCATCCCAAATCGGACATCAAAATCATATTTTGATCTTTTACTAAATATTATTTTTCTTAAATATTCATTATTTTAAAATAATCCTTATTTTAAAATATTCATTCTTTTAAAATATTCATTCTTTCTTAATTGGAATCAGACACAGTCAACTAACATATAATTTTATTAATATTGATTTCATACACACATGTACACAACAATAATCTAACACAGTCAACCATCATCCAGAGTGCATTACACAACTGCATAAGCGTTAAATATAAATAAATATTCACAGCCTATCAACCCATCGATTGACATATCACCAATTATTGGGATCAGCGTATGTCGAATATTATCCCAATACCCGTGTGGGGATTTCAAACAACAAACACAGATTTTATTTGTGCTGTTGGGCGATGTGTAAAATATATCATCCCAATCAGTATCCGATAAATGGGCGTACAGAAACAAATTGTCTGATTTGTTTATGAATATTTACTTTCATCCATATACACATAAAAATTATATTTTTAACACGAAAATATTTTATTTCAACACATGAATATTTTATACAGTCCATTTGAGGCCACAATCAATTTTCATAACACCGTCAAACAAACAAGTCGTCCATGGTCTGTGGACGACGGGGAACAGTTCATATATACAGTTATAAAATAAATAAGTATACAAAGAAAATTATAGTGAGAAGTTCTCACCTTTGGGTTCCACTCCGTCATTCCTTATCATCGCTCGGATTCGCTGTTCTGATTCCAAAGCAAACTGTTTCACGAAATTTATATTAAAAATCGTATTTTTATTCTTATGCTGTTCGTATAAAAATTGTATTTTTATTTCAAATCTAAGCATATAAAAATCGTATTTTTATACTATGTTCTTTCATTTAAAAATTATATTTTTAAGACAATGTGAATTCATATTCGAATTTACATTTTTTTCTAACTTACATTTCCTATAAAAATCATGTCCTTTCTTATTTGAAAATCTCACCTTTTCATATTTAAAAATCTCACTTTTTTCATATTAAAAAAGTCTCATCTTTTCTAATATAAAAATATAAACTTCTCTAATTTAAAAATATAAACTTGTCTTCGCTATTTCATAATAAAAATCGAATCTTTATACTCACAGCTTCACAATAAAAATCTCATTTTTATCATCTCCCTTCGTGTGTAAAAATCACATCTTCATGCAAACAAAAATCGCATCTTTACGTAAATAAAAATCGAATCTTTATGTTTTATATAAAAAAATCAAAACTTTGCGTTTTATAAAAAAATCAAATCTTTATGCATGCTTTACAAAAAAAAACTAGGTTTAAACAATGTTAATTTTAATGAAAATTGTTTTTAGAATCAATGGTTTTTAATTAAATTAACTAATTATTTAAAATAAATTAAATAAAAAAAACTTACAGCGAAATAGGGGGAGAATGGCAGAGGAGGTGCGGCGCCAGGGTGCTGACGGGGTCGGGGATGCTTCAGGAGATCGGCGGCGCATTTTTGGGGCCAGCAGCGATTGGATTGGCTTGGGGTGGTTCGGTTTTCGTGCTTGAGGTAGAGGGGGTAAGGGGAGGGGGTCCATCGCGGTGAGAGGAGGAGGGGTACGGCGCCTCCGGCGGGGGCGCGTTTGCCTGGAGGGCGACTGGTTTTTTAGTTAAGGTTTTTTATTTTATTTAATGTAGATCTGATCGGGGAAAGAGAACAAGGGGAGGTGGGGTTTTATATAATATATATATATATATATATATATATATATATTATTTTATTTTTCTAAATGGTTGATTTTTCGTTTGAACTCCAATCGAGGCCCACCGACTGTCGTCCCTAGTGTATTACCCCCATTCCGAACGCAATGGGACATGTCCCGTAAGCCAATTCTGATGTTTCGATTAGTTTTTGTCAAATTCAAAATATAAATCAATATATATATCGAATTTGAACGTACATTTTAATTTACCGGGGCCACAAACTGACTCCAAAAATTCTAGACAAATTATTTCTAGCTTCATATTGACAATACGGTCCTAACAAAACTAATTTCGTCGAATTTCGAGACCGTTCGAAAAAATGGCCATTTTTTGGTCGATCCGATTCAACTGAAATTGATAAAAACACGTTTTCTTTTGCCACGCTCACATTTTGATTTCAAAAATTATGAAAATTGGAATCTAGGAATAATTTGACATCACAGATCCAACAAAAGTGGTTTTGTTGAAAACGGAGGTCGTTTGCCAAATGGCTATTTCTAAGGGCTATATTTCCATAGCTACTATTCTGAATTTTCAACTAGGCATAGCTTTTTATTCCCTTTATGAAATTTCTATTTTTCGGATACGTTGAAAAGAACAGATTCAAATATTTTTGGTTTCACTAAAATTCGGTTTATTTTGAACCATCTGCTTTCTAACGAAAACGAATGGAGCACCCCATTCACAAATACTTCTCCTTATGAACCCTTTTTCAAGTAACTCTTTTATTTGTTTATTGAGCCCTTCCTTTCCCTTGGATTCATGTGTCGGACAAGTAATGCAACTGGATTTGCATTGTCAAGTAGATATATGCAGAAGTCAATCTCACGTTTTAGGGGATAAACCCCTAACCTGATCAAAAACATCTGCGTACTGTTGGACTACTCTAACGGATTGCAAATCGTCGATAGATGCATCAAGTGATTCTAGGTAGCTAAGCCTAACTGATCCCTTAAGATTGCAAGAAATCTCAAGATTATTCCCGAGGCAAGTCGAAAGTCTAACTACCCTCCTTTCACAATTACTAGCTAACCAATCCATGCTTAGAATCAATCCATAGCCCATGAAATCAAAAACATAAGCATTACACTTAAAGTCAATACTTAACATAACTATTCTCAAATCCAAAGATAAATGAGCCAAACCACCAATTGGATTTGAGACAATAATGGGATCATCTACTATACATGTACTAAGGTGCAGAGACTCAACTATGGAAGCAGATATAAACGAATGTGAAGTGCTAAAATCAAAAAGAGTACTAACAGGATGATCATAAAGAAAAACTAGTCTTTTTAATATAAACTCTACTACCTCTCTCTTAGGTTCGCTGGCGGTGAGAGCATGCACTTGCCCTCTGCAAAATCCTGTCCTTTGTTCTTGCCCTTGTCCTTAATTATATGACCCGTCATACCATAATAATGACACTTCCTCTTGTCTTAAAATTTTCTATTCTTTCCTCCTTCGTGAACCAAGTTCATATCCATAAGTTTCTCATCCTTGGGTTGTGCTCCTTAGCCAAACTCCCTCATTCTCATCTTTTCCATCTTTGTGTAACTTGTTGACAAGTCTCTTGAAAGCTGCCTCCATCGCACGGAAAACCCTACAAAGCTTGAAAGAAAATTAGCCGCAGGTGAAACTATTGCGGCTATAGATGGAAGTTGGGCACTTCTTTGCATTTGACAGATGTCGTAGTCTCATCAAGCTTACGGAACCATGCTGAGGTTACCTCCCAAAAAGCCAGGAGTCTCAGAGACTCAGCAAAGAAGGAAACAAGAATTCAAACAGAGGATCAAAAGATAGTGCATATGGCTTTGGGGAATACGCCATAAAAAAAATCTTTTGAAAATGCTTCTTTTAAAATTGTTTTGAAAATAAATTTTCAAATCTTTTATCTGATCCGGTAACCTTCAGCTCTGATACCAAGTGAAACACCCTATGTAATGACCCGCATTTTTCAGCGATAGGATGGTTAATTAATTTAATTATTTATGTAGTGATTTAGAGAATATATGGTCATTATTAAATTATATTGAATATTTAATTAAAATAAATAATATAATAATATATTAAATTTATGAGATAGTCAGAAATAGTGGAATTTACATTATGGTGTGAATTGGATCATCAGTGGTATTTAATTCAGTTTAGAATTGAATTAGAATAACGAATATATTATTTGAACGGCAGTTTTAACGTATAATTATATTATAATTAAAATCGAGCTTGAAATGGCACTGTAGTTCGTAATTTTGCGATTCGAACTTCAATTGAATATAAAGAAGCCGTTTTAAATCGAATTTCTGTGAAACAAGAAACGTTAGGAGCTGGTGAAGTATTTTTTTTCTAGTGGAAGAGAAAAATCGGGATTTCGTTATGTAGATTTTGATGTATGTCCAAATCAAATTTTAGAAAAGTCGCTGTGGAATTCCTTTATAATTTATAAAGGGATTATTTATATTTTTTTTTAAAAAGGAATTTCATTATAAATCGAATATCGATTTAATTGGGATTTGAAATATCGAGTTAGAAATTCATATAGGAATATTCTAGAGCCATATGATATCCTGTTGTGAATATATCGATAATATTTATTTATAAATATATAATTTAATTATATTTAAATGGGTTATTTAGGGCTTTAAAAATAGCCACTTTTGCAAAGAAGTCAGAATTCGACAAAACTAATTTTGTTGGATCCGCAATGTTAAATTATTGCTAGATTTCAAATTCCGTGATTATTGAAGTAAGTATGTGGCCGTACGGGATTTTAATGTGAAAAACAGTCAGTATTTTAACCTTTAAAAATGCGCTGTGTGAGCAAACGAAGTCGAAATTCGACCAAACCAG
The DNA here is from genome assembly GCA_030737875.1 of Allium sativum. Taxonomy (NCBI): domain Eukaryota; kingdom Viridiplantae; phylum Streptophyta; class Magnoliopsida; order Asparagales; family Amaryllidaceae; genus Allium; species Allium sativum. The sequence continues at coordinate 333,944,781 of CM060926.1, forward strand.
TTTCGTTGGGTCCATGATGTCGAACTGAAGCTGCATGTTCAGTTTCGTGATTTTGGGTATCATGAGTGATCACCGGAATTTTTAAAGACTAGTATGACATTATAAAATAAAATATTTGTTTGTAGACCTAAACTAGCCACTACTCATCTCTTCTCAGCCGCACAGTGATCGCGTCCCCATTATAAAACCGTTCTTTGTAGCCGCCACAATTCTTTTTCTTAACGTGAAGAATCCTCTTTGCAAAATCAAAATAAAGTCTTACAAATTTATATAAATTATAAGATCGATATATATAGATTCAGAAAGGGGAGAGCTGCATGATGGTGATTCCGGAATCTCGTGCGATGGATTTGGAGGGGGATCTTTGACAGTGTCTAGCATGAGTTCATTAATTAGGGTTAAGGAATTATCGAGTTAGGAGATGTAACTCATGAAATTGATGTTGCTTTGATGATCGTGAGGCCGTTCGGCATCTTGTATGAAGGATTTGATGAAAACGACATCAATTGATGTCGCACCTGGTTCTTAGCAACTCGGTGAAGGATGAATGATACATGTTGATGAGTGGTTGCGAGATAGATGATTGTGGTACTAGTTATAGAGGATTCAAAGAGGAATTTGATGATTGTTTTTGTTTTGATTTTAGTTGAGAGGAGAGGGAGTTGGAAATCGGTAATGGATGGGTTAACAAGAGGAGCGACTGTTTTAAGTTCATTGGGGAAGAAAGGGCGTTGCGGGTGTGGGCCGTTAAAGATGCGGTGGGCCGGATTTGTATAAGGTGAAGCCCGATTAGAAATAAATTCAGGTTTGGTTTTAATTAAATAGTGTATTAACTTTACAATGCAATATCTTCGTCATACGATATCAAAATTGGATGAAACAAGTTCCGTTGGGACCGTATGGACGGTGGCTCCACAATGGAACTAACTGGGAGTGAATCAAGGCTCATTACAATTTATAGCGAAATAAATTGTCCATCTGAATCAAACGATGGTTATCGTTATTAACGATGATCGTCCAATGTGAGGAAAACTCACCAACTCTGAATAGTTATATTTCTGTAACGTATTCTTAGAACTGATAATTATCTGTTGATTGTTTTGTGTTGACTGTTTGATTGAACTACTAGTCAGTTGGTTGAAATTTATATATATACATATATATAAATATATATAAATCGTTAAATATATTTTGATTTTGTTTAGCAGAATATTTCATATTGGAATGAAATCGATGTTAATTATATTGTTTAACATCTGTGATGCAGGGAAACAAGTTGGAGGGGTCCAACTGGACTCCTCAATATTTATAATACTGTTCTGTTCATATATTGTAATATATGATGTGATATAAAATCTGTTGTGGATTCTGTGTGTTGAATGATATCGATCACGGTTAATTGGTATTTTAAATACCGCAAGAAATACTGGGATGTAGAAAAGGGGATTTTCAAAGTATATTTTGAAAATAAATTATTATATAACGTTAATGGATTTTATATATAAAAAGAAAAGGATTTTATAGAAAGAGATATTTATAAAATTAAAGGATTTAAAAAAGGAATATTCATTTGTTAAAGGAATAGAGAGGATAAAAGAAATATTTATTTGTTAAATAAATAGAATTAAAGGAAAATATCTGTGAAACAAATAGAAAAGGAAAATATTTATTTGTTAAATAAATAGGAAGATGAAAAGAGAAATATTTGTAAAACATTTACAAATAAAACAAAAAGAGAAATATTTGTAAACCATTTACAAATAGAATTGAAAAGAGAGATATTTGTAAACCATTTACAAATAGAATCAGAAGTGAAATTATTTGCCAAACAAATAGAAAGAAAAATATTTGTAAACCATTTACAAATAGAATAGAAAAAGGAATATTTGTAAAACAATTACAAACAGAAATAATAAGGGAAACATTTGTAAAACATTTACAAATGGAATTGGAAGGAAAATATTTGTAAAACAATACAAATAGATTAAATGGAAATATCTATTTATAGGAATAAATAGAAGGTTATAAATGAGATATTTATTTGTTAAATAAATAGAAAAGATAAAAGAAATATTTTATTTGTTAAATAAATAGAATTGAAAAGGGAATAGGTATTTGTTAAGTAAACAAATAGAAAAAGAGACAATTCAAAGGAATTAATCAAAGGAGATAATTCAAAGGAATTAATCAAAGGAGTTAATTCAAAAGAGTAAATCGAAATAAGTTAAATCAAATAGAGTTATTCGATTAGAGTTAATCGAATAGACTAAATGAGTTAGAGTTAACCAGTTAGGGTTAATCAATTTGGGTTGACCAGTTAGAATTGATCAATTAAAGTTAACCAGTCAGAGTTAGCCAATAGAGAATTTAAATAGAGTTAATCGAATTAAAATAAATCGATTAGAATTAGTTAAAAGGAGTCATCGAATATTAGTTATTCGAATCAAGTTAAAAGGAGTTATCGAATATTAGTTATTCGAATCAAGTTGTAACAACCCGAAAATCTATGCCAGTTTTAAAATTTTATTTTGGCAATTTTAATGAATTTTGAATATTTAAAATGAATTATTTTAAATAATATCGACAAAAAAATTAGTTTGAATAGAATTGGCACGTGTATAGTTATATACGTCGTCGTTAGAATATAATTATTTTATTTTAAATATAAAAGGAATTGAAAATGGAGCGGTAGTTCGATAATTCGATTTCAAATTTCAATTGAACATACCGGGTGCAAAATAAACCGTATTTTAGTGAAACCAAAAATGGTTGAATCTATTTGTGACTGTCTTTCCAACGAATCCGAAAAACCGAAATTTCATAGCAGAGATAAAAAAGATATGTCCAAATGAATTTTCAGAATAGTCGCTATGGCATTTCTGGCCCTTAAAAATGGAGATTTTGCAAACGACATCGGATTTCGACGAAACCACTTTTGTTGGATCCGTGATGTCAAGTTATTGCTAGATTCCAATTTTCATAATTTTTCGAATCAATATGTGAGCATGGCAAAGGAAAACGCGTTTGACCATTTTCAATTGATTTTAGTCGACTGGAAAATGACCATTTTTCTAACGGTCTCAGAATTCGATGAAATTAGTTTTGTTAGGACCGTATCGTCAATATGAAGCTAGAAAATATTTTTTTGGAATTTTTCGTGTTAATATGTGACCCCAGTAAATTGAAATACGCGTTCTATTCAATATTTAGAGTTATATGTTGATTTTGATGAAAACAGATCGAAACAGCCGAATCAGCTTACGATACATATCCCATTGTGTTCGAAATGGGGGTAATTAGCTATGGACGACAGGCGGTGGGTCTCGTTTCGAGGTCGAAATAAAAAGTCAACTTTTTTGAAATAAAATAATATATATATATATAAACCCTCCACTCTTCCCCCTTTCTTCCTTTACCCACACGATCCAGAAATTAAAATAAAAAAAAGAAAAGAAAAGAAAAAGGGGCTCTGCCCTAGCCCAGAACGCGCCGCACCCATCGGCGACGCCACCGCGTCGATCACCACCCCACTAGCCGCCGTTCGCCACCTCCTCCCCTCACGCCCAACCTCTCCCTCCTCGATCCCCTTATCTCGCGACCCCCCTCTTCCCTTCCTAACCCTAACCGCATCGCCCAACCCACGTCCTTCCCGCATCGACGGCAAACCCCCTTTTTTCCACCCTCTCGCGCCTCTCTCCACTTCCATGAGCCCCTCTTCCTAAAAAAAAATACTGTAATTTTTTATATATATATTTATTTTTCTACTTTCAGTTATGATTTTTATTTGTTTAAAAACTAATTTTTATTTGAAAAAAAACTGATTTTTCTTTTTTTAGAAACTAATTTTTCTTTGATATATGAATATGATCTTTCATTATAGGATGATATGATAATTTATAGTGTAAAGAAATTATTTTTATGAAAGGGATTAAGTAAAAATATAATTTTTATAATATAGAAAGGTTAAAAATATAATTTTTATAATATAGAAAGGTTAAAAATATAATTCTTATATATAGAGATATAAAAATATGATTTTTATATATGTAGTGAATCAAAAATAGGATTTTTACTTATGTAGAGTATTAAAAATATGATCTTTATGTAATAGAAGATATAAAAATACTATTTTTATATAAGTAGTGTATTGAAAGTAGGATTTCTATATAATAGAGAATATAAAAATATTATCTTTATATATGTAGCGAAATAAAAATCTAATTTTCATTATATATATAGTGAAGTAAAATGAGATTTTTATAGCGATGAAATAAAAATTTGATCTTTATATAAGAAGTAGAATTATAAAAAAATATAATTATTATATAGAAAGTAGCGTTGTAAAAATATATGAAGTAGAAATAAAAATATAATTTTTATTTATCGAATTGAAGTGATAAAAATATAATTTTATTGTGAACAGCGTGAAAAGAACTGAATTGGAATTTCAACAAATCCAGAGGTTCGGCAGTTCAAAAGCAAAGCACGGCGGAGTGGAACCCTCTGTGAGAACTTCTCACTTTCACTTTTCATTTCTAGTTATATAAATATATACTAGGATGCAGACGGTGTTTAGTAGCACCCGACACCATCGTCCACAGACCATGGACTTGTTTGATTGGTTGTGTAGTTGGTTAGATTATTTGATTTGGATTTGATTGTTTGGTGAAATGGAATGGATTTGATTGATATGTGTATGGCGTGGGCCATTATTAGACCGGGATAAGGCTAAGCCTTGTCTCGTTTCTAGTATCGTGCCATTATGCCACCGAAATTTTCTAAAATAAGTTAGAAAAATAAAGATATCATTTTATTTAATAAATGAACCGAATAGAATATTCATAGGTTGAATAAAATAATTTGGTCGTTAAAAATATAACTTTTAACGTGAACATGGAAATAAATAAATATTCATTTACAAACTGGACGGTTTGTTTATGTACACCTATTTGAAGGACATTGATTGGGACGATAAATTTTACACATCGCCCAACTGCACAAATAAAATCTGTGTTTGATTGTTTGAAACCCCACACGGGTATTGGGATAAAATACGGCATACACTAATCCCAATAATTAGTTGTATGTCGATCGATTGATTGACAGGCTGTTATACGCGTTAGATATCTATATTTGATGCTTATACAGTGTAGTGCACTTTGGATGATGGTTGATTATTTATCGTTGCTATTATATACATGTGTTGTATGGAATCCATATAGTTAACGCTATATGGTTATTGATTGGGCCTCATTCTAATTTAGAAAATAAAGAATATTATAAAATAAAGGTTCATGTGTTGACAGTACTCATCCGTTGAGATTAGTCATGTGTTTGAACGAAATATTTTAACAATAAAAATTTACATCTTTATCATATATAAAATTAGAAACTAACTGGAAAATAAATAAGATGAGTGGTCTCCTGGATATTGATTTGATGTTTGTTTCGGCCTTCGGGGTTAATGTTTAGGGAATCGTTCTCTTACAGATTTACAGTTGGAGTCTGATATGAAATCAAACGATAGATACCATAATTTTTATAAAATATATTAAATAACAAAAATAGTCCCGTGTTGACAGTACTCATCCGTTGAGATTAGTCATGTATTGAAAAAAATATAGATTCATTTGTTGAATAGAATAAAGAGGTTATTGAAAAATATAAAGCCGTGTTGATTAGAGATGCGCTATTATGATGCGAACGATATTTATATCGATTATACTCGTTTTTATAATGAATATTGAAAAGGGATAAAAATCGAATATTTATAACAGGAATATGAATTCGAATTGAATTGAATAGAAAACGAATTCGAATTGAATTGAATAGAAAACGAATTCGAATTGAATTGAATAGAAAACGAATTTGAATTGAATTGAATCGAAAATGAATTTGAATTGAATTGAATAGAAAACGAATTTGAATTGAATTGAATAGAAAACGAATTCGAATTGAATTGAATAGAAAACGAATTCGAATTGAATTGAATAGAAAATGAATTCGAATTTAATTGAATAGAAAACGAATTTGAATTGAATTGAGTAGAAAACGAATTCGAATTGAATTAAATAGAAACCGACGAAATATATATTATATATATTATATATAATAATACAATGGCCTGAAAAGAACGCACCGCGCTGTGGCAGTTCGCGAATTTCGACCATTGACTTCGAATGGACATTACGGGATATCCGACCGTCGGATTCTCCTAAAACCAGAACCATTGGGTTCGTATCGAAAAGAGATTTCTAACGAATATTAGAAATTTGAAATCTAACAGTTGGATTTGGAGATACGTCCAAATCAAATTTGGAAAAGGTCGTTGTAAGTGCAGGTCGATGGCCGTGGATGGAAATCGACGGTACGGGCCTTGATAAAATTATTAAAAATAGTAATAATTTGTGTAAAATCATAAGAAATGATTTGTGAAAAATTGTAATGAAAAACTCCATATTTGAAAAGATAAAAATAGATTTTTATCGAAATGAACTAGTTTTGAACTGAAATTAAAACCCATTTATTTTTAAATAAATAAATTGGATTTGAAATGGGTTTTAAATAGAATTGATTTGTGGGTTTATCGTGAAGGGTGTTTTAAATAACACTTGTACTTTAACTCGATACTAAATAGAATGTGATTTGGGTTTATCGTGAACTGTGTTTAAAATGACATTAGTTCTTTAACCCGGTAAAAGGGAGTTTTAATGAATCTGTAATTAGATTGAAATGTGAATTGTTAATTTAAATTATCAAATTGGGAAAGTGAGCGAGAATAGAGTATCACCAGTTTTTCTCCAAAGCGATAGTTAAATCTTTAATTAGATTTGAACGTGAAATGGTAATTAATTATACCGATAACACCGTGGTGTTAGTTATGGGGTAATAATAGTTTTGCTCCATGGATGAATAAGTTGGGATTGGGAAATAAAATAAATAATTACTTCGGTGTGGTTCGCTAATCTCGACTAGTTTGGAAAACCATAATTTGGTTTGATATGACATCCAATGGAGATTAAAGAATAAATTTTAAAGAATTTATCTTTGATTAAATTAATGGGAACCTTTCCCTAAGAATATGAAATTTAGAAACTAGCTGTAGGTTAGTTAAGAAGAATGGTTTCCTGGGTATTGATCTGATGTTGGTTTCGTTCTTCGGGGTTAATATTTGGGGAATTGTTCTCTCGCTAATTTACGGTTAGTGACTGATGAATTGGAATGAGGCATATGTTGTGTTTGTGTAACATTTGTTTATTATATACGCGGGTTGTTCAGAAAGGCCGGGTTTATACCCATTCTGAATAACCGATTCGACGATATGTCGAAGATGAAGACGGTGGTTGAAGACCGGAAGTCTTCACATCGTTTTGGTGATTACTGATGATCTTGATTGGGCTGTACACCCAAGAGGAGAGAAACAGTTAGTAATCGTCCAGACGTACTTGGGGATCAATGGATATGCGAGGAAAGTGCCTCCTGTTTCGTTCAGACCCAGAACGAATTTGTAAATGGACTGTGTGTCTGACATTGGATTTTATTCTGTGTTGATTGATCTCTATTAAATATACATCTGTTTGGCGGCGGAGAATTTATTCTCTTACTTAATGCCCTTCTCTGAGATGTACGAGCTCAGAGGTTGTATATCGATGGACATCAGTCGCATGGCATGAATTGCCTGTGTGGCACGCCTAAATGGCAGTTGATCAAGGCTTCTGTTGAAAAGCAAAGTCTTGTGGTTGATGATCAACGCTTGGCCTACGTGGCATAGCTTTGCGTATAGCGTGGATTCGCGAGCCTCACACCTCGGTATATGTCAAAAACGGGATGAGGACCCAAGGAGTGCATGACGTTTCATTCTAGCTATGGGTGGTGTCAGTGACCTACCAGTCCTGACATTTATATACTTTTCACCGTTGTGGTATGGATGCGAGGCGCCTCGATTATAGGTCCTATAGGTCCGGGAAACGTGTGTTCAGGAATAACTAATCCTCAAACGTTAGGGAGGACCGGTCTTGGAGGATCCCAGGGGTTACCCAGAGTGTGTAGTCTCGAGGCATTTGCTAGAGTGTCTCGAATCGGAGAGGAGCTTGCCCCTTGCCTCGACTCATGATGGAAATCCAATTTCCAATACGAGATATTTCGGTTTTATTTGTAGAGCCTAGTACGGCGACATGATAGATGGTACCCATGCCGCCTATGATTGATATTTATGATTTGAATTGTTTTGACAATATACATTTATAGTAGTATCAAATGAATTGTTTTAAACGTACCAAGCATGTTTGGATATTATAAGGGAAAACCCTATCCTCCGGCTTGCGTTGCATTGTGTGATGGGACCTGGGTCTTATAATAGCTTCATTTTTCGAAAAAGCATTGCGTTGTCTTTTCTATGCACTAGTATTCTTGGGAGGAAACCCGTTCCGTGTTATACGGCGTGGTCCCTTGAATTACTCTCTTTTAAAGTAAAGTTTAAATAACTGTTTTAGTTCTCACACCAGTCACATGACTGACCTAGAGTTTATTGTTTTAACCTAAACTCTGGGTGCCCCTATTTTCCACATGGGCAGCTAGTTGTTTTGGTTTTGCTGATTTATATTCACAGGATCCTGGTTTACAGCTGGAATGATATCCGGAAAGCTCTGTATCCGTGTATCACCTTCAGTTGTGTTTTGCATTATTTTCCGCTGCGATGTATTTAAATGAAATTTAAATCTCGGGTATTTATCAAATGTGTATATTATTCATTTATATTTGTATATTCTTGTATTCTTATGGAATTGTTGTAATTAACAGTGAAATGTTCTTCTGTCCGCGTTCTATTTTGTCGTGTTCCCAAGGTAATCCGGGCTTTCCTCACCGGAGAAGTTACGTGCTATCACACAAGTTAAAAGGAGTTATCGAATATTTGTTATTCGAATAAAGTAAAAGGAGTTAATCGAAGTTAGTTAAAGTAAAAGGAGTTAATCGAAGTTAGCTAAATTAAAAGGAGTTAATCGAAGTTAGTTAAATCAAATAGAGTTAATCGATTAGAGTTAATCCAAAGGAGTTAATCCAATAGAGTTAATCCAATAGAGTAAATTGAATAGAGTTAAGTGAATATTGAAACACCCCACCTCCGTTAGGGTCACTCTCAAAGGGAATGCCCTAATTTTGGTGGAGGTTTATAAGTACAAGTCACAGATATACAAGACAGATATAAGAACACATATTTGTAAACAGCGGAAGAACAACAAACTTTTATTTCATAAAGTCAAATACGTGTTACAACAACATCCTTTCCAAAAACATAACATAACACTTTCATAATCTGTCTTGAGTACATTATTTAAAGAAGCATAAATAAAACGTAGATAAACTGCAAAAGCCCCATAGTGGATTGTCCAAAGCCATAGTTCAAAACAGGAAAGTCCAAGCAATACATTTCTCTTCTTCAAGCTGGATGTTGAGGTAGGTCAAGCTGCTGTGTTCCCTCCCTGAGGACCTGGGGGGGGGGGGAACGGAAGAAAGAAGACGAAAGAAAAATAGAGTCAGACATAAAGCCTGAGTAAGTCTAGTACTATTTTGTCTATGAATAAAGAACTGGGTATGATAAGTATAAACAAGAAATGGGCATGCACTATAAACTTGGTTAAGTTGTCTAGGGTCGAATATACTATCGTACCCCATGTTAATCTCTGAACCCATATAAACTAGTTTCCCACTGGCACCCCATAATCAGGGTGATGTGATCCATTCTATGATGATCGGCTCCTACTCGCATAGTTACATGTGTCTTACGGCCCCCGATGTCGTAGTTACCTATGCTGGTCCCACCATGGGGTGTATCAAGTCCCATAGTGGCAACCCGACACAACCTTAGAGTGCACAGGTATGCTACTGGTGTCCAGTGCCTTATTTTTCTGCGCCGGAGTGTGTGCACGCCCGCCCTCCGTTAGAACCTACACTGCTACACCACCGCCGTCGATTTTTGACCTCTTACAATCAGCCCAGTAATCGTGCCCCACCCTGCCTAGTTTCAGGGTATCATGATACACCGTGTAGGGTTACTGCTGAAAAGGGTCCCCCGTTACTAGGTTTTCTATCTCTAGCCAACATGCTAAGTTGGTTAAGTGTTTTCTAACCTAACCCCACCAGTCCGTTTAGTTTAGCATGTTCCATTTTGATTAAGTCTTAGTCCACTTAATCCTAACAATCCTGATTCAGCCTTAATTGTCTTATTAAGGCCCTAACCTCTCACATTAGACAGGTATTGCTGTGGCTGCCTGTTGCCGGTTGGTTCCGGGCAGTCTTACGCCACAACTCAGTCTAACCTCGGGTCCTTATTGGGCTCCATGTTTAACCTCCCACATTGGATAGGTATTGTTGTGACTACTGGACAGCCGGGCGGTTCCGGGCAGGTTTACATCACAACTCAATCCAACCTCGGGTTAAACATATCGTATTTTCTACATTTATATATCTTGTCATTCTTCTTTATTTCTTATATGTAAATATTTGCGGCCCATTATTAAGTTAATGGTGTAAAGGTTACACCAATCATGGGCCCAACCCATACTTGAATTTGGGCCCTTCTACTTTAGTTTTCATTCATTAGTAATTTTAACCCAACATTATTTTCCCCCGTTTTACACGTCCGTTTATATATATTGGGCTTAGCCTTTTAAAGCCCAATTTAGCCATGCGAAAAGGGGAGGCTTAAAGCGTGATTACATACACAAAGAGGGGAAGGTGAGCGCATGAACTTGCATATGACGTTGGAAATACATAATAGAAACTGGTGTACTTGCATAGTGGTAACATAGGTGACATGAATCAAAGCATGTGAACTTGTAATTGAGATATCATTATTGACCCATGAACCTATATTTTTACTTAGGCATAATGTCAAACATAAGCATGGCATAAATACTTCTAGCATAAACATGGCATAATGTTAAACATAAGCATGGCATAAATACTTCTAGCATAAACATGGCATAATGTCAAACATAAGCATGGCATAAATATAAACAAGTCATGTTCATAAGGTTTTTACATGTTTACAAAGAGGATACTTTGTTACTAACACAAAAGCATAGTTCAACTTAATTAAATTTAATCACATAACGATGGTATACTTATGCATAAATATTCCTAATCATGGTGTTTGCTTTTAACTTGCAAAAAAGGGATTTTTGTGTCTAACTTAGCCATGTCTCACATATGTCATCAGATAATTCTTTTAAACAAGATAGACTTAATCATGAATTTCAATTATGCCCAATATCATTCATAGCCTAGCCATATTCATAAGTTTTGCAAAAGCATGACTTAATACATGGATTATGGTGTCAAAATTCCAACATAGTTTCATATGAACTATAACAACCAAACTTGTCTCAATTACTTGCAAAATGATTTATGCACAAAATAGACATCATGATGGCATAATAACAAAGCCCCAAACTTGCATGAATTTCAATCAACTACATACATGTAGCTTCAACATAGACTACATAATTTGCGCAATATTCCAAACGTATATTTGCATAGAACTACCGCATGTAGTTCTTTATAATTGAATGACATAATTCAGAATATCCAAAAGTATATAAATCGCACAAATACGAATTTCATTGCCACAATTCAAGCATACATATCTACACAATCATTTGTTCATACCAATGTAATACTCTACTTACAATGGTTGCGGCAAATTCTCTAATTTAGAGATATGATTCCTTTGTTGAATTGATTAGCTTTAGGTTGCTTGAATTGCTTTAGGCTTTAGAACTTTCTCCCTAATCCTCTCTCTCTAGATGGCGGCTACTCTTAGTCGTTCCTCAGCAACATGGCGGCTATGCTCTTAATTTGAATGAATAGATTAGGGTTTAGTCTAGGGTTGTTTATATAGAGGTTAGGAATTGATTAGAACCATTGATGTTGCTAGGTTAGATCGTAGCCATTCATTAGATAGAGAGACCAATTAAAACTTGCCACCTAGCCCTAATGACAAAGCAACCCACAGAAATTCGACCAAACACAGACCAGGCCAGCCAGGAGGGACTGGGTTCGATTTTCAAAAATTAAACTTTAAATTGAGATGTTTTAGTCTATTTGAATTTTATCTATTGTATACATATATTTTTGCATATATATATATATATATTCTCATATATATACATATATTTTCTTTATTTCCTTATATGTACGTTCTTATCCTTTCAAAATTTGAATTTGTATACGTACATGTATTTGCATGCTCAGTTGGCCATCTCTAAAACAGAGATAAAAATTATGTCGCCGCCGGGGTTCGAACCCCCGACCTCCATGCTACAAATCCAATGCCTTAACCAACTGAGCTACAGAGGCTTTTGTTAATAAGTCTTAGAATGATAATAATTATTGTCCTCTCCTTACTTCTCTTTTTTCATGTTTTGCTGTAATATTTAAATTAAAGGTATCTTCTTCATACGTTATCCGTTTTGCGCAAACTCGGATTCTATCTCAAGCAGAATTCCGAGACGAACGCAATGGTGATGTCCGTTTCCCTTAATTTTTCTGTTACAATTTAATCATACTTTAATTTGTTAATTTACTGTTAACGGAAAAATCCGGGGTGTTACAAATATAGTTTATTCAAAGAAAGGTTTTCAAAACTAGTTATTCCTAAGAGAGATTATCGAATATAATTATTCGAAGGGAGGAGTTATCGAATAGAGATTTATTCGAAAGAGAGTTACGTAAGGAAGTTTGTTAAAGGTTAAAAGATAAACTTTGTCTATTCTGAAGTTAAAATGTTGCTTAGTTAAGGTTTGAGAGGTAATTATATCCCAACTTGATTGACTTCCTTCTTAACTAAGGAATGGTAAGGTTTGACAGTGAATGATGGTTAAGTGAGTTTAGTAAATGGTTGGAGTTGGCGTTATAATGTTTTATTTAAACATCTGTTTCAACCAAATGAAGGAGCTTTGGAAATGTTTTCCAAATTAGAATCAGAAATGTTTTCTAATAAAGAAAACAAGGAATGGAAATGTTTTCCATTGTTAATAACGTATATTTTCTAAATTTAGAAAATAAGAAATGTTGAATATAAGGAAACAGGAAATGAAAAATGAAATAAATTAATGATAAATTAATTTAAAGGGTAAAAGTTGAATGATGATTGATCGATATAATTTCCATTTGGAAATAATATCGTTGTTTGCACATGTATTTTCTTTGATAGTTAACTCACCGACTATCTAAGTTTTCGACCATTTTAACATTGTTAATATGGAGAGACCGGTTGGATTATTATCCGAAGTACCACTCCGTATTGGCATAAGCGTGGCGAATCATATATGCCAAAGATAATTGAAGACGGAGTAAAGTGCAAGGGATGTTGTGTAAGTCTTAGGTAAAGATTGCCTAAGATGGTTGTACTGAATAGTGCCTTCGGTTTGTCCAGTCCCAGGACGATCTGTAACACCCCACATCCGTAAAGGTCAGTCACAAAGGGAATGCCTTAACTTCAATGGAGCATAATGGGTATTGGAACAGAAATATTACAAGACAGACATATATAAAATAGCGGAAGGTCTTCAAATCATTTGTTAAATATAATTGTTTACAATAAAATCCCATCACTTTCAAATACCCAATTACATAGCTAAAATATTTGTCTTGCTTAAAAACAAAGAAGCATGAAAATAAATTGTAGTATTCCCCAATAAAGCAAAGCAAGCCATAGCCAAGAGAAATCCAAGCAGTACATGAAAGAGCCTTGGAGCTTGGTAAGATCCGAACTAAGCTGTATTCCCACCCTGCGAACCTGGGGAACGAAAGAAAAAGAGGAGAAACAAACTGGGTCAGTCATAAAGACTGAGTAATTCCTAGTGGATTTCAGCATAAAAACAGGTAAAGATAACATGGCATGAATAAACTGAAAGTAAACATAAGCATGATGACAAGATAAGCTACAAGCACGATAACTAAGAATAACATCCCATAATTCCTATCAAGAGTAGCATCACAAGGTTCCTACTAAGTATCACATCGTAAGGTTTCTATCAAGTATAACATCGCAAGATTTCTAAGTTTCATCATTCCACTATTTTGTTTGATTTCCTATATTCTCTACACCAACTGTACTAGTACCCCAACCCGTATCATCCTTTCCATGTATATGTATAGTCCCTTGCCGTATATCTTATGGGTTTCATCACGTATTTCTATACTACTTCGATGTAGTGCCACCTTTCTTGAAATCGTTTGGACCGCCACCCTTGTTCTGGCTAGGTTTCCTTATCATGAACTATCGCGTGTTCAACTAGGATTTATGCCACCTAGGACCACTAGGGATTATGCTACCTATTGAACGTTTTCTAGATTCGATTAGGGTTTATGCCACCTAGGACCGCTAGGGATTATGCTACCTAACGAATTCCACTTAACGGTCTATTAATCGATCGGCTCCCTACAAGTCCTAGCTCGTTCATGTGTCTGTGTCATACGGCCCAATCACGAAATGTAGTCACCTGTGCTAGGTCCACCATAGGGTGTATCAAGCCCTAGGGTGTCAACCACCGACACGAATCAAGCACGCACATTGTAACCCTACTGGTGCCCAATGCCTTCTTTTTCAACTCCGGACTACGTGCATGACCGTAGTCCGCCTGAACCTACAATGGCGCACCAACTCAGCCGTCTTTCCGGTCGCTTACAATCAGCCCTGTAATCATGCCCCACCCTGCCTAGTTCCAGGGTACCGTGATACATCTAGTGGGTTACTGCTGAAAAGGACCGCGCAAGTAGGGTTTCCATCCAGTAGGTTAAGTGTTGTCATTTAAATTCAAGACTTAACCCCATCAGTCTAGCATGTCAAGTTGGTTAAGTGTTGCCATTCAAGTTCGTGACTTAACCCGCCTACGTGTCATGTCAAATTGGCTAAGTGTTGTCGTTCAAGTTCATGACTTAGCCTTACGAATCATCTGTCAAGTTGGTTAAGTATATTCAAGTGGTTCATGACTTAACCCTATCAAATCATTGTGTCAAATTGGTTAAGTATATTCAAGCGGTTCATGACTTAACCCTATCAAATCATCGTGTCAAATTGGTTAAGTATATTCAAGCGGTTCATGACTAAACCCTATCATGTGGCATTAATTCATTAATGCACCCCAACTTCTCACATCAGACCTGTTGTTGTGGTCACTGGATATGCCAGGTGGTTCTGGGCAGATTTACACCACAACTCAGTCTGACCTCGGGTTTCAAGCGCGATATGACCAACTAACCACATTGATCCTATTGTTTGCAGTAACTGGATTTGCCAGGCGGTTCCGGGCAGATTTACACTGCAAACTCAACCCAACCTCGAGTTGGCCATTTTCATGTTTATTCTAATGTCATGTCCATTTTCAAGTTTCATGTCAAGTTCATGTCTAGTTTCATGTTTTCACTTATGCCTATTATCAAGTTAATGATTCATATTCATAACCAATTCATGTTTCAAGTTCATAACCAGGCTTACGTGCCTTCTAGAAGTCCAGTACATACCAACTACCCAAAACCCAACTTAGGTGCGTTCATATTAAACTTTCTCCAAGTCATAAATTATTATAGATGTTTCTACTCCAAATTTTACATAATTAACATATGCCCAAGTTCTAGGTTACATGTCGGTTTTACATATGCCCAATTCATACCAAATTTACATATGTTTAATTCATGTCGTTTTACATGTATGCCAATTTTTATGCCATTTTACCATATCAAGTTCTAGCGAAAATTACATGTATCAAGTTTTATACCCAATAAACCCAAATCATGATTCATGATGTAGTTATCCCAAACTATAATCTTTTTATTACAATACATGTCAGTTGCTCAAGTTCATAATACATGTTTATGCCAATTATCAAATTTACAATTGCTTTCATGTTCAAATTCCCAATTCTACATATGCCTAATTAACATAAGCCCAATCTTTTGATTTAAACTTACATAGTCCTAAACTCATGATTTAACTTACATGCCAATTCATGTATGCCCACTTTATGACAAATTATTTATGCCAATGCCCAATCTTGCAATTTCAATTATATAGACAATACCCAAATTTCCAGTTTCATGTTAAGGGTAGTAATACCCAAATATCCAATTTTTATGTTATGCCATCAATCCCACCAAACACATATATTCCACTAGGCAATATTCCAATATTTCCCCCGTATACCATCGCACGTATATTGTAGTTTGGGCCTAGGTCCGAAATTGACCTAGGTTCATCAAAAGAAAATAAATAGGGGAAGGTAGAATTTTGCATAAAAATAAGATCAGAGAGAAAAACATCATCACAGGCATGAAGATTACAACTTGGTAATAATATCAATATGAATCAAGAAAACTGATTTACAACAGGATGAATAGATCATAAATTAGACATGGGAATAAAGATAGACAAGTCTCAAACTTAAGATCCAAGAAGCAAAAGAAATAGATCGATAAACATACTTAAATCCAATTCCACTTTATTCCATGACCATATTATAATTAAATGTTTAAATCTAAAAACAACTAGAACTTACAGGGCATGGCTAACGAATTAAGAACTGAATTTGTCATAGAACGTTGTAGTAGTGTTGATTTATTTTTTGAACCATTGTTGAAGCTTTGTTCTTCGAATTGATTTGAGCTTGAATACTTAAGCTTTATTTGGGGGCAGCAGCCATGGTTCAAGAGGGAGTTCAGCAGCATAATAGTGTAAGAATGATTTTATATGAATTAGGTTAGGTCTAAGGGTGTTTTTATAGGTGTAGGAACTAGTTTAGGCCCTTAGATTAACCATAGAATCAATACGGACCATCAAAACACGTCTCAGGCTTCAAAAATGAGTTCTGGGTCAAAACAGGCCGACCAGGTCGACCTGTAAGGGGGGGAGGTTAACACTATGGTCGACCTAGGGGGTAGGTCGACCTGGGGGGGGGGGTTAGGTCGATCCTATGGTCGACCCTCTGGTCCAGTGCTGCCTGAAAACTGCTGAAACTTGTACAGGCCATAACTTCTTCATCCATACTCCGATTTTTGAAAACTCAATCTCCATTTCATGTAAAATTTCAAGACGAACGCAATGGTTTAACCCGTTTTCCCTGATTATGACTTTTAAATTTAATTCTGCCTTGATTTCTTGTTTTAACATCTTATAAAAATACGGGTTGTTACACGACCTGTATGGAAGAAGTCTGACAGAGTATGTCTAATAGATCGCGTAAGTTGATCTCTTCAAATTTATTCACGTTTGGTGGCGGAGGAATTCGTTTCTATTAGCTGTATACCCGTGTTATTTTTGGGGAAATCAATTTGTGATTTGGCGGGTATGACGATGTGACATTCAAAGTGAATGAAGACGTGGTATGTAAAAGATAAGCGTAGCTTCTAGCCTCACAGCCGGTAAATGACAGAAATCGGGCAGGCAGCATGGCTATGTAGGTCGCACCTATTAGGGTGTATAATCACCTGATCTAGAGTTTTATTTACTTCTAAAAATCTGTTGTCAAAGCTGTCCCATTCGGGAAACGGTTGCTGATCCCAACCGTTGGTGATATACATTCGATACACTCAACCGAAATGAGTGGTCGGTCATGTGTGGCCGAGTTGCAAGATGTTCTTGTTGAACCCAGTGTATTCCTCTCTAGAGTTGCACTAGCGAAAGTTGGTTCCATACCTTGTCATAGTTGGAAATCCATTACCCAATACATGCTTGCGGTTTTGATTGTGTACTATATATGTAGAACGTGAGATGAAAGCGTTTCTGCCAGATGATTAATATATTGTGGTTGATAGACATTATTATAATATCAAAAGGTTTTTGATATAAAGATAATTTGGATTCTCATAAGGGAAAAACCCGTTCTGTTATACGACGTGGTATTATGAGATATCGTTTACTTTTTCGAACTGTTTTAAATTGTTTTACTCATACCGGTCCCACGACTGACCCGGACTTTATTTTCTTTTGTTTTCCTTAAACTCTTGGGTGCCCAATTTTGTAGGGCAGTCAAGTAGCCCGGATTTACCGATACTGGAAGAGCTGGGAGCAGGAGGCTTTAGGATTATATAGCTATATTTATTTCCACTGTGTTGTAAGTGTTGTACTCTGATAATGTTACTGTATACATATACTGATTTTACTTCAAGAATATGTTATCTGTTATATGTTGTTCGTTCCGCTGTGATATTCGTGTTACTCTGATGTTGTATCTTCTTCTTCTTCTTCCATTCTAAGTTTCTATCTTATCTTTCCTCACCCTCTAACTTCTTTCATTAACTATTCGGTTATTTTTGCTCCTTGGATGTTTGATATGTGTTGTATATCGGATAACCAAGATCGCTAAAAAACCGGGTCGTTACACCCCACCTCCGTTAAGGTCACTCACAAAGGGAATGCCTTAACTTTGGTGGAGCATTTTTGGTAAAAGATGCAGGCAAATTACAAGATAAACAAATAAAGAAGTAGAAAATAAATTCATTTTATAAATAATGTGGTTCAGTCAAGCTTTTACAACAATGGTCTCAATCATACTTAAGAACAATACATAGAACTTCTTTCTTGATTCAAAAACTTCCAAGTATAAAAGAAGCGTAAAAATTACAATGATATTTCCCCCAATAAAGCATGAACCAGCCATAGTAGTGGAAGAGAGGGTCCAAAGCAATACATTGACTATCTTCGAGCTTGGAAAGAAAACTGAGCTAAGTGGTAACATTTCCTCCCTGTGAACCTGGGGGGAGGGAGGAATGGAAGAAAAGAGGCGAAACAAACTAGGTCAGACGAAATTCTGGTACGTCCAGTGACTTTCAGCATGTAAATAGGCAAAAACATTCATGACACGAATAAACTGAATATAAGACAGTACCGTGATAACAAGGATAACAAGATAACATACGACTAGCATAGATATGATAAGACAAGATAAACTGAGTGCACTTCTACTCTTTCTCTGCTTCGCCACTACCCTGTTATTCTGATTTCTATATCTCTGCACCACCTAAGTAGTGTCCCAACTAGCAATCTGTATAAAATGATCATATGATAATGTGATCCCAATCCCCGCAATTGTGGTAGCCTTCAGGTGTTCATCTAGAATGAGGATCTTACCTCAATCGGCCTAATTGCCATGAAGATGTTAGATGTAACCTCACTACCCTATCAATCGGCTCCCTACTTGTATTTATGTTTCATGTGTCTATGTCAATCGACCCTCTCTTGCGTGTAGATACCCTGTGCGGGCCTCACCATAAGGTGTATCAATCCTCAATTTCAACACACAGCGGAATATACTAGATGAAATCATTCATCTGAACATCTTCAGCCTGCCTTTGGACTTCATAACATCCAATAACCTGAACCTGTATAACCTGGTCTAACCCGAGCATTTCAAATACCGGGTCAGTCTGGTGAACCAGTGTGAGAAACCCACTATGTTTACAAGCAACATCCAACTTAAATTTAAAGTTCAAAAATCTTTTCGAAAGAAAATGATAATCATAAGACCAAATCCACACATAAATACGGAAGGTTTTTACCTTACGATAACCCAAAACATTTTGAAATCATATATATCTTCTTATACTACGATAGTGTCTTAAATACAAGTAAATAGCAATCTAGCAGAAACCTTGCATCTCACGCTCCACATATAATATACAATCAAAACAGCATGAACTTATTGGAGATTGGATTCTGACTATGACAAGGTATGGAACCACCTACCTACAGTGTATCTCTAGAGGGGAATATATTGGGTTCAACAAGAACATCTTACAACCCGACCCACACATGACCGACCATCATTTCGCTTGAGTGTATCGAATTTATATCACCAATGGTAGGGATCAGCAATCGTTTCCTGAGAAGGGACAACATCGATAGATTAATGAAGTAAAAGGAATTTCTCTAGATAGGTGGTTATACATCCTAATGGGAGCGACCCACATAGCCATGCTTCCTACCCGATTTTTGTCATTTCTCGGTTGATGAGGCTTGAGGTTATAATCGGCTTTCGGAACATTTCGCCACCATTCACATCGTCCATACAAGTCATCCAGGAACAAGATGAACCAAAGGCACCCTCCTACCGCATCGAAAGGATTAGTAGCGAGAAGTCCTTGCAACCCGCAAACCTCTCAACCACGACCGAATCACAGTTTAAAAACCACTGATAGCTAGCCAATGAAATTCAACAGCAATCCTTCCGCTTATGAAGATCCACGGTCTTCAATGCTCTATCTCGACCATATTTTGGTATCTCCAACATTTACGTGTTTGCTAGTCGGAATGGTTTTCGAATATAAATTCGATTCCGGACATTTTGTACCAACAGTCGATTTGTCCATATTTTTGATAGTCGATGATTTAACTATCACAATAAATAATCATCATCCATAGAAAATAAAGTGGATTCATTATTTCAGTACACAGCATCACCTGGCCTTTTTAGTTAAATAGTTGTTAATTAAATTTATAGATCTTTCGACATTTGAAATACTGCCCTTTCACTTTTTATTCTCAAAACAATTTAATCAACTTATAAATCTTCGAATTATCGTTTATAATATGCTTCACGCAAATATAAATTTTAGCTTCCTTAACTCCCCTCGTTTCTAAACTAATATCATTCTTGGATAATCATGAAGTCGTTCAAGTTGGGGTATTTTATTTACCTCTCAGACCTTGAGTTGACAACATTCTTACCTTCGGAATAGATAGAAGTTTCTCAACGAAATCCCATTCTAACATGTTTCCCAAGACTTCTATTTATTTTAGAATCTCTTTTAAATAATCACTTATCTTTGTTTTATTCAAACAACTCCTTTCACATTTGAAATATTCATCTCTAGATCTTTACCATTAGATTGTTACTTTTAAAACCAAGTTCAACCCACTAAAATATCCATTTGAACTCAATTCACATCAATCTTGTTTAAAGTTTTCCTTTTATATAATTTCTTTCTGGGAATAAATCAAATATCTAACTCATATAAATATGAGTAAACTTGTTACAAATCCTTTTTAATTTTAAACAAGGTTTTACTCAACTAATCCCATTTATCACCATTCCCATTTCAACCTGGTTTCTTTCAAACATTATTCACTTTCAAAGTTAACATTATCCCTTTTATACGATTCTGGGCTCGGTATATCAAAGCAACTTGGTTTCATTTGAAAACACTATCATATATTTCAAATCTTATCTATCGAGTCACTTTATGAATTCATATTCATACTATACTTTAAAAATTCTATTTACATGTCAACTCCTTGTTACTGGTCTAACATAATTTACATCGAATAGTTTATTTCATTATCCATTATAAATGAAATAATTACTCTTTCTTAAAAGGTTATTCTAAAATGATATTAATATCAATAATAATTAACAATCCAATAATAGTTTTAATAATCAAATCTTTTGCAAGAAGTCGATTCGGTCATCTCAAGTAAGGTTGCTTTGTTAACCATTTCCACTTGGTTATTTCTTTTCAATTAATAAATAAAATTAATTTAAATAATTACATTTGATTTAATTAACAGTCTAATTAAATAATTATCTAATTTAATTGTTTATTGAAAACTGTTAATGCAACTCTTAACCGTTTGGTTAATCACGACTCATTTGCTTAAAAAACTCATTAACATACAAATCTCGTTTTATATACTCGCAAGGTAAAAATAATTGTTAGTTCCTTTAATACCTTCATTTAAAAATAATCTATATAAAATAGATTCAAAATTCTGTCTTTAGTTATAAAGCAATTTTTATCATTTTCTTTCTATTGATTTATCCGACGGTAAATCAATCTCTATAAAATGATTCATTTACAGGCCATCTGCCGATAATTACCCAACCAATATCACCCATCGGTTAATATCAAAAAAGTAATGAATTTGGGTACGATAATCTACAATCAATGAGACTGATTAAATAATTTATAATATATATTTGAGGAATCCGGTTGGATCCCTCCAAGCTGTCCTTGCCTGCATGAAATGGGTTACTTCAAATTCAATATGACAATATATTTATTCATCACGGTGAACAGAAATAAACAGTTCAACTAATAACAGTCAACGAACAATTTATAACATCTAATCAAACACTCAATTATTTATTATAAACGTAACCAACAAGTATGTTACCTCGTTCGAAATCTAATATTTAAAATATCGATTAAATTTATTAAACAAACGTTTAATTTAATCACTGAATATCAAAATATTCAGCATACATGCAATCGGTCATTCAATCATCAACCACTAGCAAACATTGCGCACAAAATAAAAATCCAGCTTATATAAAATATAAACAGGATATACTGAATGAGTTGAACTCACCTTGATTTCCATCTGACGTTAATACTGGTTTCATTAACACGCTTCCAGCTGCGTTCAAATCCGTCCACTCCTATTCCAAAATCTCACATTCACGGATATGGTCAACTACTCCGTATTCGGTTTGATTCTGTGTGCCGAGGACACGATTATAATTTTAATACGGTGTTCACTATATGAATTAACATTATTAATACTTATTTCACTTGCGTTAGTTGATCTTAGTTAGGGACGTGTTTACAACGGTAGGTACATTTAATAATCTCACCTTTGAACCAGTGTATAAAAATATATGTATTTCAACGGTACGTTATTTTAGTAGTTCGGCATGGTTTTAACAGATTAGACAAAAACATGTTGGCATTTAAAACAGGTATTAGGCATAGTTAAGAACTACTCTCGTTGTATATATAGGCAATAAGTATTCGTCTCACATAAGCCATCTAGCATGTTTTATTCGTTTAGTGTAATACTAGCGTTAACTTAATATAATATATATCACTTAAGTTATTAATAAACTATAAAAATTTGGTCACCTTCACATAAGCATTTAACATATAAAAGTTTAATTAAGCACACATAATTATTATTAGGCGCGTATAAATAGTATTGGGCATATATGCCACTTACTATTCATTGTCTTCAATGTACTGCTATTCGAAATCCTCTGTCCTCTTTCAATGTGAGCATCCTCCATTTCCAACTATCCAACTACTACACTTCCTTTCACAATGTATTCTGCTCCAAAATAAATAAGCCTGTCCCTTGTTTGCATGAAGCCATGAACTGCTACCCAAACACAGGCAATCGTCTACCTCCCCATGCACTGCTTACAAGCTGTTACCCCATGCTCCACTACTGCTCATGCATTTCTCCTACTGTGCTCTCGCATGCCACATTCCTTCATGCGACAACTTTTCCCAAATCTCCACTATCCTTTCACACAAAACCCATCAGTCCAGTGACCAGTCCCATACATGTTTTCTTTCCAAACGCTCTATCCTTTCCTCGCAAGTCTTCCGCCCATATCCTTTCTTTTCCGCATGCCCAGTCCATTTCCCTCAGTCCCTGTTTGTTTCACTTTCTTTTCTACTCCACTGCTTTGCCGCTCGACGTCCGTGAACCCGCGCATGCAGTTTCCCATTCGCCCACTGCTTCTTCTTTTCTTGTCTTTCACGTGAAAAAGACAATGCTGTAGACTTCTCCCCTCCAAACGTTCTTTTCTTTTTTTTCATTTCTTTTTTTTTTAAACTACCGCGTTTTAAACTGGAAGACACATGCACGAGCTTCCCTCCCACTTTTCACGCCTTAGCTTTCCTCCTCCTAATCCCACTTTGTTTATTTCCCATGTCTCACGCATACTGCGTTCTCCCCCTTTGTTTGAGCCCCCTTTCTCGAAAACAGTCCACCACCTCCCAGTTCAAAATATCACACCATAGTACCCCCTTTGAATTACACCATGCTGAACTACATCCCCGAGGCTGCCGAGCCTTTGTCCACCACCTGCGCCTTTTTCTAAGGCCACCCTTGACCAGGGGCGGAGGGACACATACCTCAGGTAGGGCTAGCGCCCTAGGTGGAATTTTGTGATTCTGGCAAAAAACAAGGAGGTTCAGCCATCTGAACTAGCTCGGAGACAGGCTTCGCCCTATCTGGGCTCTCCAGCAGCCACCTATTGGTGGTTTATTGCTATTAACAACTGGTTTTACTTGAATTGAACACCTTTTTATATATATACAGGCAGATTTTATAGAATTTTTGCGATGTGGGACAAAAAAAATTTAGTTTGGCCCTAGCTGAATTCAGTTTCTAGCTCGCCACTGCCCTTGACTGTAGCACGAAGCATGCCACGACAGACAGGGTCCTTTCTTCCTTTTATTAAGTATTTAATTTTATTACTACTATTATGATTGGAGCTTTCGTTGAACATGAGTATGGGGAAACGGGGTGTTTCATTTTCTCTTCATGCTGCAGGAGACGGTGATGAATGTACATCTACAGTAAGAGGAGGTGTGGGTACCAAGTTGTTTATGGTAGGTTGGTAGGTCAGCAGAAAATATAGCTTTTCCGAACTTGGTCGGCACGGGTTGAGAAAGTGTGGCGAACAAGGCAAATTAAAATATATATATATATATATATATATATATATATATATATATATATATATATATATATATATATATATGGCTGTTATTTATTTAGTTGGTACTACTGTGGTCTTGATGTGAACCAGAAATTAAATAGAGCAACGTGGTTCCTGGCATTGCGCATCAGCTGCAACTAGTGACTGTTGGCATTAGATCGAAGTATCAACATCGCATATCTGTTTTTGGTTGAACTAATTTTATTCAATTCAACGGTATCTTTCTCATACAACATTATTCTCAAGCTACCACTACATCTTTTTATATGTTAATTATACCTGATATCCTAAGTTTTTAGATTCCCACAAACATTTTGCAATTCATTTGTTACCGTTATATAGTTTAGAAAATAAGTAAATTTTTCCCAAAACCTATATTAATTTCTTCAAATTTCCCACTAATATTTTCCAATCACTGAATATGAGTATATGTCCGTGTGCGGAGCATGGGTCTTATCCTAGTATATACATATACACATGTGTATAGCAAAATTTACGTTGAACATTCTAAATTCATACCGATATTCACCAATTTCAAACGTAATGTAAATTGACTACCGCTACATCTCACCATTTCGGTCTCAACGAAATTAATTTCGTCGAAAACGGACACCGTTTGTACAACAGCGATATTTTATATTATCGGTTCACCTCTCAATATCGCCTATCGATAAAACAACTCCGTTTGGCTTCAAACTGGAATAGTAGTAATAATTAATTGTACGCATTCCAATAAAAATTCTTTTTGTTGGAAACGGAGGTCGCTTGAAAAGAAAACTATTTTTAAGTCCTATATACGGTCGATAAAATAGAATTAAACTTAAAACAATTCTATTTAAAATAAGAATAAATTATTATCATCATATATATCCAAATGGAATAACCAATATATATTTTAAACTCAATATCCAGAAATTCGGTTTAAAACGGTATCCAAATATTTAGAAATTCCTTTATATTTATTAAATAAACGTTTATCGTTTATTAACGAAATTCCATAGCAACTATTTGAAAATTTGAACTGGGCATAAATAACAATCTATAATATGAATCTCCATTTTTCTCCTCCATTAGAAAAATATAATCAAATAGATTCAGACGATTCTAGTTTAATAGAATTCCGACTTATATCGGATTATGTATATTTAACTGAAGTTCAAAATTCAATATTACGAACTATCATGTCATTTCGAGCTCGTTTTAATTATACTATAAATATATTGTAAAGGCCCACAAATCCGTACTATCTGAGTTGACTAATAACATCACACGTCCAACCCAAATTGCACAGAAATACGAATCATTATTAGAAAGAAGTTAGAGGATGAGAAATAGAAAGAAAGAAATATTCGAATAGAAGAAAAACAAAGAAAACAGATCTCACAGCAGAACGAATAAAATATATTATATAACATAATTTTTTTGAAATACAAATCAGTAACTTCATATACGTACCATCATCAGAGCACAACAGTTAATCCTGGAACAGTTATAAACACCTGTTTCTAGATACAACATAGTTCACAGCGGAACATATGATAGTCTATAGCTAACTGGTGAAACCTCCTGCTTCCAACTCCTCCAAATGAATCTGAAAAACCCCGACTACTTGACTGCCCGTACAAATTTGGGCACCCAAGAGTTTAGGGAAAAACAAACAAAATAAAACTCTGTGTTAGTCATGGGACTGGTGTGAGTAAACTCCAACCATTTGATTAACTTTTAATATCCTTTCGAAAGAAATGGTGATCGTAAGACCGTTCCACACATAAACACGGATGGGTTTTACCTTACGGCAACCCAAAATATTTTTGATATCAAGTCCAGTGATATTATAATAATGTCTACATCAAATAAATAGAATCTAGCGGAACGCTTGCATCTCACGTTCCATATATAATATGAAATCAAAAACCGCATGGCACTTATTGGAGATTGGATTTCCAACATGACAAGGTACGGAACCACCTTCCGCTAGTGTATCTCTAGAGAGGAATACACTAGGTTCAACAAGAACGTCTTGCAACCCAGCTCACACATGACCGACGACTCATTTTGCTTGAGTGTCTCGAATGTATATCACCAACGGTTGGGATCAGCAACCGTTTCCCGAATGGGACAACATCGAACAGAATAAGAGATTAAATGAATCTTTAGATAGCTGATTATACATCCTAATGGGAGCGACCCACATAGCCATGCTGCCTGCCCGATTTTTGTCATTTCCCGGTTGTTGAGGCCTGAGGCTACGATTACTTTTTATTCATTGATAGCACAATCACTTTGAATGCCACATTGTCAGATCCATTAATCACTAATTGATTTGTACAAATATTCTGGATAATATGCTAAGGGAATAAATCCGTTGCCACCATATATATTTGTACAGATCAACATATTCAATCATTGGAAATACTTTGTCAGACATTCGTCCATATACGTTCGTTCTGGGATTGAACAAAACCGAATGCACAATTTCTATTAATAGAAAAAGCCCTTGCACTTTACTCCTTCTTCGATTATCTTCATATAAACTGATTCGCAACGCTACTGCCAATATAGAATGGTTCTCGGATAATAATCCAACCGGTCTCTCCATATTGACAACGATATTGGCAAACACTTCGATAGTCGTTGTTTTACTATCAAAGAAAAACAAACAAACATTCATCCATAACATCCATAAATCACTGGGCCCGTTAATTAATATTTCGTTAATTAATTCACTTCCTCATTTCCCTATCAATATTCGTTAACCAAATATTTTCAGTGATCTTGTCGAACTCTTATGCTATTTTTAAAAAAACATTTCCCTATCTCACCTCCTTTTATTTTCTACACTCAGAAAATATATTCTATTTGAAATTTAAAACAAATTCAATCACTTATCTCTTTCCCGACTACTTTAATTAGACTTAGGAAATATTTACTTTTTTATTTCCAAAATTCCATCACTTGGGTTAAAACGAATGCTTTATAAAACATCGTTATAACAACCCAAAATATTTTATTCAACTAACTCCTTTTCAAACACTTCTCTTCGAGAGTGGAACCTGCTATTTATCAACTAAAAATGAAATCAATCAAGTTGGGGTAAAATTACCTCTCAGACCTTGACTGGAAACATCCTCAACTTCAAAACGGCAAAACCACTAACCTTGAATGAACACACTATAAAACCCAATTATTCATTTTTAAAACATGTATATGGTTCGCTTTCTATTTCTAATTTATAGATTTCCCTTTTTGTTTAAAATATTCTATTTTTTTTATTTCGTTTCCTTATCGAATTAAATATATATCGATACATTGATTTCTAACTATCAAATTATCTTAAAAATATTCTAATTCCTTAAATTCCCGGAAAAAGTCGCCATAACCTCCCTTGTACCGGCAGCATCTGGATATTTCAAATAGTCTGCCATGGCCCTCACAAATCCAAAAGAAAAAGAAAAAGCCAAGCGTCTTGCCGATACGGCGCATAAAATCTCATATATAAATTTAAACATGTACCTTTTTGTTGGGCGCATGTATTAAAATCTCCATATACTCCATCCCATACCTGTCTAACACATGTTCACCTGTTTTCAATTCAATTCAACACTATCCAATCGTTTGAATTCGGTTTCGCTCATTTATTCTTTAATTAGTTATTTTGCATATTTCACTTCTTTGTTTGAACATAACATGTTCAAACAAAATATTTAACTTTCTCATAACCAAATTGAAAATTTCAATTTGAATTCTAGTTTCCTTTTTGATTTCGAATATAAATTTTCAAATCAAATTCACTTATTCAAAGCCCAATATCAATTCAAAATCTCATTAACAAATTACTATTCAAATTAGTTAATTCTATTCAATAATCAAAAATCTGATTTCTGTTTCAAAAATCAAATCATTACCCCACTTGAGTTAACATATAATTTAC
This sequence comes from Allium sativum, assembly GCA_030737875.1. NCBI lineage: Eukaryota > Viridiplantae > Streptophyta > Magnoliopsida > Asparagales > Amaryllidaceae > Allium > Allium sativum. The sequence goes on from CM060926.1 coordinate 333,973,215, forward strand.
AACTCAAATCTGAAATTTTCTAAACAGAAATTCAAATTTTATTCGTTTAAAATCCTTTTATAAAATTAAATAAACCGTTATGGTTTTTAAATGGTTATGGCGCTGCTTTTCTAAAAATTTGATTTTGATATAACTCAAAATCTATTCAACGAAACCTAGATTTTTCTTCTGCATTAGAAAACTATTATCAAACCGGTCCTGAAGTTTCTTGTTTCAAAGAATTCCGACTTTAATTGAGTTCTATATATTCAATTGAAGTTCGAAACGCCAATTTTCGAACTGCAGCGCTGCAGCGAGTTCATTTTAATTATAATTGTATATATAAACGTTTTAACTTTGTTTATATAATATTCCAACTCCATTCTGATATATTTTAATATATATCAAATCCATTTTTCCAATTCAACATAATATTTCCGATCTATTACACTTCTATATGAAATTCTATATTCAAATTCTATTTTCACTACTATTTGAATTTTCTTGATTCAACTCCATTTTCACGTTCGATATTCAAATTCTATATTTGAATTTACTTTATATTTTCTATATTCAAATTCTATATTTGAATTCCATTTGAATTTCTATATTCAAACTCCATTTTGAATTTCTATATTCAATTTCTAATTTCAAACTTTCCTTATTCATTCTTTAAACAACTCTCGATTTCAATTCCTACTGAAATCGATATTTCTATTTTTGGAAAATAGATTTCCCTTTTCAATTTCACACTTGTATTTTTATTTCTGAATTATCCAATGATAATTCTTTTCACTTCATTTACAAACTTTGTTTATTAAAGAATTATTTATAAACTTCGTTTATAAAGGAACTACTTGTTTTATTTTTCAAAACAAGTTTATATTTCAAACCTATTTAAAAATTTAAATTCTATTTTAGAAAAATAGAATTCCCCTTTTAAATCTCAAATATCATTTTCACTATATTTGTTTATATCAACAATTTGGCCCCAGTGATTTTTAACATCCAGACAACCTAATTTTCAATCAACACATTATGTGAAAACAGCCAATTAGTAAAATTTAGAGGAATCCGGTTGGATCCCTCCAACCTGTTCTCCTGCATCCACAGACGTTAGTTAACAGAAATAATACCCATCCTTCTTTGTGGCAGGGCATCGCGGTATAAAAGGGGATCCACTTATATATGTGGGCGTAGGTTGATCCGCTAATGATACTATGGGCATCCGCTAATAGTATTGCTGGAAATATCCAATAACCACAAAAATTCAACAATTCATTCATGCATCCAAGCAACCACCAAATTTTTTTTTTTTGATAAAAATAAATTTAATATAAAACTGTGAGTGAGATTTACTCATCAGATTTTATTTGCCCAATATCCGGATATCTGGCTCTTATCGGCTTTAATAAATTTCAATTATATATTTCGCAGCTAGAACCCAATGTGGTTGATGCCAAATGATCTTAACCTCACTGCCTAAGGGTCCTAAAATTTTCAAGGTACAACGTATATAAATTTGAATTGAATCAATGTCATTATAATTAAATATTACTAATAATTTAAATAAATTATTTAATAACCTTAATGATCTTTAATTTCCTTCTTCATGCGTTTCTACAACTCCTTTTGACTGCTGTCGTCACCCTCTTTTCTTATAACCAACTCCATCACCATTTGCCATGACTTCAAACTATCCTTATGCCTCCACTACATCCATTGCTTCCTCCTTTACTAATAAAAAAGAACACCTTCAACCAAGCTTCTCCAATCTACTACTACAATTACAGCCCAGTCATCCACAAATTGCAATAACACCCTCACTTCCTCAAACGACAAGTCCACTTCCTAGTGACTTCTCCATTGCTTCCACAAGTATCGAGTATTTCTCCACAACAAGGAGCCTCTCATTGCGTATATAGGAAAAAGGCCGAGGCCCCTTTATAAATGTCGCAACCAGAAATCACGAAGCACACTCCACCTACTGACCGTCGCTCCTCAGTGAACCTCATTCTCAGTGCAACATCACCCCAGTCAACTCGTTTATCAGTATCAGCCTCCCCTCCTAAAGTGAGTGTTCCAGTCTTCGACGTCGAGTACCAGTAACTGGTCGCACCTAACTCCAGTTCGCAGCAGGAAAATTCGAACTCGAACATCAACACCAACCTCAATTATGACTTAAATTCCCGCATCTCTAGTTTTCCCTAGATCTCGAATGCGATACCCCTAGCTCCGCGATTCCAAACCCGAGCATTTCATTTCGAATCATACTCTGAAAATTCCTGGAAAGAGGCGCCTTCGGTTTTCGAATGATAACAGAAAACGAGGGATTCAGTTTTCATTTGATTTTGCGATTTTGCTATGAATAATTTGGGAGAACGATGGCTTTGAATGAAACAAGGATGGAGCTGGGTTTGATTTCGAGGCTTTTCGTTCTGATAATGATGAGGAGTGGAGTGGAGAGGTAGTTGCGTTTATATAGCTGAGAAAGGAACAAAACGTACCACCAAATCTTCAACTTATTTTAAAAAGATTTTCCTATTAATTTGATTCAATTTTGATTCAATATAAAGAGATCATTTATTCTTTTTAAACAGATATCGATTTGATTTTCGATTTGATTTCGATCTTATCCATTATAGATATTTCGTGGTGCACAGTTAAAAATCGTGAACCGCTATTTTAGCGTACAGACCGTCGTTCCAATGTTATAGTGTTATACTGAACTCAACAGAATATTTTCTAATATTTAATTCCAGCATATATACCATATTAAATTAATATAATATAATTTAAATTCAAAAGCAAGTAAATTCTCTGATAATGAAATATTTTTATTATCACCTATATTCAAATACAACTAATACTGATCATCTGAATTGCTTTGATTTAATTCTAACTTCGAATTGAATTATTTTAGATTCTCGTATTACGATGATTATCAAAATAAATTATATTTCTATTATTTAATCGATAACCAAATAAAATACCATTTATATTATAAATTCAATAATTTAAAACCATACTAAATATTTAAAATAAATCGACCGAAAATTCGGGTCGTTACATTCTTTACCCCTTAAAATAATTTCGTCCTCGAAATTGCTAAGGTAGGAAAAATGGTACAAATCCATTACTTTTCAAAACCTCACTTATGTTGAAACTCAACTCCTCATACTTCAACAAATTTAATTCCACCAAAAATTTTGGTTTTCTTTCTTATGCATTATAATTCATTCAACTCGATTCTGATTCAATTTATTCATTTTGATTCATTTAAATTTCCAGATTCACATTACTGGGATTTCGTTTTAAATCCTTTCGAAATCACATAAATATATACATATATTTATTTCCATATCAAATTTAAAAACATTTGAATTTTCAAACCAATTTGTTTTCCTTCAAACAAATTTTCATCAAAACTTTTTCTATGCTAGCAATTCATCACTTAGAAACTCGAAAATGAACACTGATGATGTCGCGACCATCATCAGAATTATTTCCCAGCCACCGAAGTGAGCTCAGCTCTTAAACAATTTGAAAATCCGTTTAGAATCCTTTTAAAACAAAGCTATATTGTTCTAATATACTTCCGAATATATTTCAAACTTCCCAGGATTTAATTTTCAAATTCTGGTTTGAATTCAATTTTAATTCATCCCATTTGTATATTGTATTCGTATACAAATTCTATTTGGTTCTATATAACCATTTCATTTCTTATAATCTCATTTGATTATAATAATGACAACCAACACGTCCATATATTATAATAATTTCAAAAATTATTCTTTCTATATCAAAATAGAATTTTGGGTAAAATAATTTCATTCACCCACTTTAAAACAATGTTGTGTCAATTTCTCTGTTCAAGTGTTTAGAAATTCCTATCGACTTTGTGGCGTCCCACAATTCGACCAAAATTTATAATCCACTCAACAGACTAGCCAACACAATATAAAACAACTTTTATATCAAATAACAAATACACTCTCTTTTTTATATATATACTCAACTCATTATAGGGTTCTACTGACCTTATCTCTAACGAGCACAATCCCACCAAAGCCTAGGTATTCGCTCAACCTAAGCTCTGATACCAACTGTAAAGTCCCGCAAATTCGTACTATCTGAGTTGACTAATAACATCACACGTCCAACCCAAATTAAACTGAAATATGAATCATTTTTAGAAAGAAGTTAGAGGATGAGAAATACAATGAAAGAAATATTAGAATAGAAGAAAAACAAAGAAAACAGATCTCACAACAGAACGAATAAAATATATTATATAACATAATTTTTTTGAAATACAAATCAGTAACATTATATCCATACCATCATCAGAGAAAAACAGTTAATTCTGGAACAGTTATAAACACCTGTTTCCAGATACAACTTAGTTCACAGCGGAACATATGATAGTCTATAGCTAACTGGTGAAACCTCCTCCTTCCAGCTCCTCCAAATGAATCTGAATAATCCAGACTAATTGACTGCCCGTACAAATTTGGGCAACCAAGAGTTTAGGAAAACCAAACAAAATAAAACTATGGGTCAGTCATGGGACTGGTGTGAGTAAACTCCAACCATTTGTTTAACTTTCAAAATCCTTTCGAAAGAAATGGTGATCGTAAGACCGATCCACACATAAACACGAATGGTTTTTACCTTACAATAACCCAAAATATTTTTGATATCAAGTCCAGCTATATTATAATAATGTATACATCAAATAAATAGAATCTAGCGGAACGCTTGCATCTCACGTTCCATATATAATATAAAATCAAAAACGGCATAGTGCTTATTGGAGATTGGATTTCCAACATGACAAGGTATGGAACCCCCTTCCGCTAGTGTATCTCTAGAGAGGAATACACTGGGTTCAACAAGAACGTCTTGCAACCCGGCCCACACATGACCGACCACTCATTTCGCTTGAGTGTATCGAATGTATATCACCAACGGTTGGGATCAGCAACCGTTTCCCGAATGGCATACCATCGAATAGAATTAGAAATTAAATGAATCTCTAGGTAGGTGATTATACATACTAATGGGAGCGACCCACATAGCCACGCTGCCTGCCCGATTTTTGTCATTTCTCGGTTGTTGAGGCCTGAGGCTACGATTACTTTCTATTCATTGATAGCACAATCACTTTGAATGCCACATTGTCAGATCCGTTAATCACTAATTGATTTGCAAAAATATTCTGGATATTATGCTAAGGGAATAAATCCGTTGCCACCATATATATTTGTACAGATCTACATATTCAATCATTGGAAATACTTTGTCAGACATTCGTCCATATACGTTGGTTCTGGGATTGAACGAAACCGAAGGCACAATTTCTATTAATAGAAAAATCCCTTGCACTTTACTCCGTCTTCGATTATCTTCATATAATCTGATTCGCAACACTACTACTAATACAGAATGGTTCGCGGATAATAATCCAACCGGTCTCTCCATATTGACAACGATATTGGCAAACACTTCGATAGTGGGTTATTTAATTATCGAAGAAAAACAAGAAAACATTCATCCATAACATCCATCAATCACTGGGCCTATTAATTAAAATTTCATTAATTAATTCACTTCCTCATTTCCCTATCAATATTCGTTAACCAAATATTTTTAGTGTTCTTGTCAGACTCTTATGCTATTTGAAAAAAAATTCCCTATCTGACCTCCTTTTATTTTATACACTTAGAAAATATATTCTATTTGAAATTTAAAACAATTTCAATCGCTTATCTCTTTCCCGACTATTCTAATTAGACTCGGGAAATATTTACTTTTATATTTCCAAAATTCCATCACTTGGGTTAAAACGAATGTTGTACAAAACATCGTTATAACAACCCAAAATATTTTATTCAACTAACTCCTTTTCAAACACTTCTCTTCGAGACTGGATCCTGCTATTTATCAATTAAAAATGAAATCAATCAAGCTGGGGTAAAATTACCTCTCGGACCTTGATTGGAAACTTCCTCAACTTCAAAACGGCAAAACCACTAACCTCGAATAAACACACTATAAAACCCAATTATTCGTTTTTAAAACATGCATATGGTTCGCTTTCTATTTCTAATTTATAGATTTGCCTTTTTGTTTACAATATTCTATTTTTTTATGTCGTTTCCTTATCGAATTCTATATATATCGATACATTGATTTCTAACTATCAAATTTTCTTAAAAATATTCTAACTCCTTAAATTCCCGGAAAAATTCGCCATAACCTCCCTTGTACCGGGAGCATTGGGATATTTCAAATAGCCTCCCATGGCACTCACCAATCCAAAAGAAAAAGAAAAAGCTAAGCGGCTTGCCGATACGGCGCATAAAATCTCATATATGAATTTAAACATGTACCTTTTTGTTGGGCACATATATTAAAATCTCCATATACTCCATCCCATATATGTCTAACACATGTTCACCTACTTTCAATTCACACTATCCAATCGTTTGAATTCAGTTTCTCTCATTTATTATTTAATTAGCTATTTTGCCTATTTCACTTCTTTGTTTGAACATAACATGTTCAAACAAAATATTTAACTTGCTCATAACCAAATTGAAAATTTCAATTTGAATTCTAGTTTCCTTTTCGATTTCGAATATAAATTTTCAAATCGAATTCACTTATTCAAAGCCCAATATCAATTCAAAATCTCATTAACTAATTACTATTCAAATTAGTTAATTCCATTCAATAATCAAAAATCTGATTTCTGCTTCAAAAATCAAATCATTACTCCACTTTAGTTCATATATAATTTACAACTCAAATCTGAAATTTTCTAAATAGAAATTCAGATTTTGTTCGCTTAAAATCCTTTTATAAAATTAAATAAATCGTTATGGTTTTTAAATGGTTATGGCGCTGCTTTTCTAAAAATTTGATTTTGATATAACTCAAAATCTATTCGAGGAAACCTAGATTTTTCTTCTCCATTAGAAAACTATTATCAAATCGGTCCTGACGTTTCTTGTTTCAAAGAATTCCGACTTCAATTGAGTTCTATATATTCAATCGAAGTTCGAAACGCCAATTTTCGAACTGCAGCGCTGCGGCGAGTTCGTTTTAATTATATTTATAAGTATAAATGTTTCAACTTTGTTTATATAATATTCCAACTCCATTCTGATATATTTTAATACACATCAAATCCATTTTTCCAATTTAACATAATATTTCCGATCTATTACACTTCTATTTGAAATTCTATATTCAAATTCTAATTTCACTTTTATTTGAATTTTCTGGATTCAACTCCATTTTCACTTTCGATATTCAAATTCTATATTTGAATTTCCTTTATATTTTCTATATTCAAATTCTATATTTGAATTCCATTTTAATTTCTATATTCAAACTCCATTTTGAATTTCTATATTCAATTTCTAATTTCAAACATTCCTTGTTCATTCTTTAAACAAGTCTCAATTTCAATTCCTATTGAAATCGATATTTCTATTTTTGGAAAATAGATTTCCCTTTTCAATTTCACACTTGTATTTTTATTTCTGAACTATCCAATGATAATTCTTTTCACTTCATTTATAAACTTTGTTTATAAAAGAATTATTTATAAACTTCGTTTATAAAGGAACTACTTGTTTTATTTTTCAAAACAAGTTTATAATTCAAATCTATTTAAAAATTCAAATTCTATTTTAGAAAAATAGAATTCCCCTTTTAAATCTCAAATATCATTTTCACTATATTTTTTTATATCAAAAATTTGGCCCCAGTGATTTTTAACATCTAAACAACCCAATTTTCAATCAACACATTATGTGAAAACAGTCAATTAGTAAAATTTTGAAGAATCTAGTTTGTTAACAGAAATAATGCCCATCCTTCTTCGTGGCAGGACATCACGGTATAAATGGGAATCCACTTATATACGTGGGCGTAGGGTCATCCGCTAATGATACTGCGGGCATCCGCTAATAGTATTGCAGAAAATATCCAATAACCACAAAAATTCAATAATTCATTCATACACCCAAGCAACCAACAAATTTATTTTTTTCGATAAAAATAAATTTAAATATAAAATTGTGAGTGAGATTTACTCACCAGATTTTATTTGCCCAATATCCGAATTTCTAAAATTCCATCTGGCTCTTATCTGCTTTAATAAATTTCAACTATATATTTCGTAGATAGAACCTAAAGAGATTGATGCCAAATGATCTTAACCACACTACCTAAGGGTCCTAAAATTTTGAAGGTACAACGTATATAAATTTTAATTGAATCAATGTCATTATAATTAAATATTACTAATAATTTAAATAAATGATAAAATAACCTTAATGATCTTTAATTTCCTTCTCCATGCGTTTCTACAGCTCCTTTCGACTGCTGTCTTCACCCTCTTTTGTTATAACCAACTCCATCACCATTTTCCATGATTTCAAACTATCCTTATGCCTCCACTACATCCATTGCTTCCTTCTTTACTAATCAAAAGAAAACACCTTCAACCAAGCTTCTCCAATCTACTACTATAATTACAGCCCAGTCATCCACAATTTGCAATAACACCCTCACTTTCTCAAACAACAAGTCCACTTCCTAGTGACTTCTCCACTGCTTCCCCAAGTATCGAGTATTTCTCCACAACAAGGACCCTCTCAATGCGTACACAGGAAAAAGGCCGAGGCCGCTTTATAAATGTCACAATCAGAAATCACGAAGCACACTCCACCTACTGACCGTCGCTCCTCAGTAAACCACATTCTCAGTGCAACATCACCCCAGTCAACTCGTTTATCAGTATCGGCCTCCCCTACTGAAGTGAGTGTTCCAGTCTTCGACGTTGAGTACCAGTAACTGGTCGCACCTAACTCCAGCTCGCAGTAGGAAAAATCGAACTCGAACATCAACACCAACCTCAATCACGACTTAAATTTCCGCATCTCCAGTTTTTCCTAGATCTCGAATGGAATACCCCTAGCTTCGCGATTCTGAACACGAGCATTTCATTTCGAATCGTACTCTGAAAATTCCTGGAAAGAGGCACCTTCAGTTTTCGAATGATAACAGAATGAGGGATTCGGTTTTCATTTGATTTCACGTCTTTGCTACGAATAATTTGGGAGAACGATGGCTTTAAATGAAACAAGGATGGAGCTGTGTCTAATTTCGAGGCTTTTGGTTCTGAGAATGATGAGGAGTGAAGTGGAGAGGTAGTTGCGTTGATATAGCTGAGAAAGGAACAGAACGTAACACCAAATCTTCAATTTATTTTAAAAAGATTTTCCTATTAATTCGATTAGATTATGATTCGATATAAAGAGATCTTTTATTCTTTTTAAACAGATATCGATTTGATTTTCGATTCGATTTCGATCTTATCCATTATATATATTTCGGGGTTCGCAGTTAAAAATCGTGAACCGCTATTTTAGCGTACCGACCGTCGTTTCAATGTTATAACATTATACTGAACTCAATGGAATATTTTCTGATATTTAATTCCAACGTATATACCATTTTAAATTAATATAATATAATTTAAATTCAAAAGCAAGTAAATTCTCTGATAATAAAATATTTTTATTATCACCTATATTCAAATACAACTAATATTGATCATCTGAATTGTTTTGATTTAATTCTAACTTCGAATTGAATTATTTTAGATTCTCGTTTTTCGATTATTATCAAAAAAAATCGTATTTCTATTATTTAATCGATAACCAAATAAAATACCATTTATATTATAAATTCAATGTTTTAAAACCATATTAAATATTTAAAATAAATTGACCAAAAATCCGGGTGGTTACATATATATATATATATATATATATATATATATATATACATATATATATATATTCGAATTTCACTTTATAAAATAGTTTCGATATAAAACCCATTATATTACCAATATAATATATAATCAGATTTAAATATTCCAATTTGAATGGAAGAAAAATCTGGGATGTTACAATCATGACTCCAAAGCAATAATCCTAGATCTAAGTGAGGGCTTCAAAATAAAATGGGTTTGATCAAGTATCATGAGGCAGAGAGCTCGATGTTTAAGCCCAAACTGCCGCCATTTGAGACATAAATCGAGACAAACGGAGCCTCTGAGTCCACCAAGGTGGTGCGCGTAAGAAGCTCTCGCCATGGTGAAGGCTGTGGCATCGTCCGATCTGGGTCTGGCGGTTCGTAGTGTTGGCTGCGACGAGGTTTCAAATTGAGCAAAAGGGGGCAATGCGTTTGAGATGGTAGAGGGATTACACAGCAACGCTTAAGTTAAGCATTATTAACTTAATTAATTAATTTATTAATTATCCTAGGCTATATTAGTAAGGTAATTAATGTATTAATCATGGTATCTTTTCCATACGACACTACATCCAAAAAGCAATTTTGCCACGGCTTTGGGCCATGGCTAATGAGTTTTACTACGGCCTTATCCCGTGGCAAAATTGAACTTTGCCATTGCCTAAAGCCATGGCAGATTTATTTTTTGTCACGGCTATAGCCCATGGAAAAGTTCAATTTTACCATGGCTCTAGGTCGTGGCAATTATCCTAACCATAATTTTTTTTATATGAGTGACTAGAAATACCACATTTTAATATAGTATTAGTTAAAGCATAAAGATCCAATTTAAACAAAATATGAGCAGGTTAAAAATAACAATTCAAATATATGAGCAAATCTTATCCATCAGTACAAATAGTAATCTTCATAGATACAAAGTTCAAATGAACAATTCATACTTCGTTAGCACAAATACAATATATCCAAACTAAAAACTAAAAAGTTCAACTTCAATTTACAATGTCGGTAGGCATCAATAACTCAAATTACAAACCCTTACTTCGAAGTTCAATTATATCTATTTGCAAATTAGCACGCAGAAAAAAGCATGATAGTGCATTTTTCATTCCTTTCCTTTTCACATGATAAAGGTAAAACCACCCATGATAGCTCATTTTTCAAACACCTAAAACTTGCATCATTGCATTACATGTTCACCTTACAATACATTCAACTGTTAGCAAATAGTTTAAAAAAATCTCAATCAATAAGTATTAATAAAGATTTTGCTAATGAAATTTGTTAAGCAATTAACTTTCTATAATATAATTGTATACACGTATGCCATATGCTTTAAAAACTAAGCTACTAGGTCTAAAAAAATATTTTAGACAATATATATATATATATATCACAGGTCATGCATTATTTTCATGAATTTAAGAACTATACAAAATAAGTATAAAGCAACTACAATGTGCAGAAGTACCCATTCTAAACAGATTATGTGTAACATCCCAGAAATTCAACAATAGGATTGTGAAGAATTCATAAAGGGTGGTGGAGAATGAAATATGCATTTTAAATATTGATCTGCGTTTGGTTCTATATTTGAATTCGTTGGAAGAATAGAAATGATTGAATTTGGAAATAAATACCAACGTATCGAAGTTAAGCGAATTAGAAATTTTATTGAAATATATGTAAATTGGCTTAGATGCGTGTATTAGTGTATATATATAAGGGAACAGAGAATTTAACATTCAAATTTTGGGAAGCGAATGGAGTTGTCGGTAGATAAATAAAATCAGTAAGCCGATTAATAATTTAAAATTAAAAAAATAACATCTTTATACATATGGTATTGGGTTTCGATTGTTGGATTCAAACTGTGAAAACGAAACAGCACATCAAGTTTCTTAGCATTTGGAGTTCGTTGTAACGGAACGAAAAATAAAACAAAACATCAACATGAATAGCGTAGGGGATAAAAAGCACCATAAATAATGAATTAAACAAATAGAGAGAGAGTTCCTTCTCGCGCACACTACTGATGCCTTCATCCCCACGTTTCCTTGGCTCCCACGGTTCCACCTTTATAAAATAATCCACCCCTTCCCAAAATTCTTCAGACAACAAACTTTCCCCCAAATTCAATTTTTAATGGCCATCGGAAGTTTCTTTTCCCAAATCAGTTTTCCCTAAATTTCTTCACTGGACGTCTTCATCAGTCCAACCCCCTCGACCTTAAATCAAAATTGTTTTTCCCTCAAATCGGCCTTTGTTTCCTCCTACCTCGAAGTCTGAAAATCCGCTGCTATCGAAGCTGCGTCGCCCTCACCATCGTTTGAGCTGCCATCCACTTCAAACCCAAAGCACGTAATTGCCAGTTTCAGCATCATCGCTAAAGTTGTCTCCTTTTACCTCTTCGACACCGTTGATTTAAGGTGAGTTTCTTTTGAAACTCACAATTGATTAATTTCAGTTCAAGTATTTTGATTTTAATAAAAATTAAGTATCATAGCATGATTTTTATGGTGTTTTTGTCTTGGGTTTGAATTGATTGATAATGGATGCAATTAAGGAAGAGGAAAATGTGTTAATCGATGTCAAACATATGGCCTTTAGCTTATTACTGAACGTAAGTATAGGAGGTTAAATGTTCTTGATGTTAACTGTTGCCTTGTTTGTTTGTTCCGTTATTTAGCCTTTGATGCGTTGATTGAATGCCGTGGGTTTCCAGTTTAATTCTGGAAATAATTTGAATCCTTGACTAATAGCCGTGACTTAATGATTTAATTTGGGAAACAGGAAAGATTTCCTAAGCACTGAAACTCACATAAATTTCTGAAAAGTAGGGTATTCCATGTCCAAAATTGTTTGTTATTTCATGAAATGTTTTGTTGCTACGAATGACTTGTGAACTGCTTATTGCCCAGAATATAGACTGTGATTTTTGCCAAAAATCAATAGTCGAATTCCTATGTTGTTCATACATGCTGAGTTTTTGGAGAAAAACTAAAATTTATACTTGCCTAAACTGATTTCTAAATTCTGGAAAAATAATTGAAGTCTTGAATTCGACCTTGGCGTACGGATTTGTCATATTCATTTCAACATGTTAATATGGTACCCAACCTTGATTGAAACACCACATATAGTTAATGCTCCAATGTAATTTTTATGCTTGCCAATATTAACATTTGTTTTGAGAAAACAATATAAAATTTTCCCAAGTTATCCAGTCAAAAGCAAATTCCTTCTCACATTCAATATGCAGTTTATTTTCCATACAAAATATCTGCATGGATAAAACATGTCAGCATGTGGTTTTTTTTTTTTTTTTTTTTTTTTTTGGTCATGCGTAAACCTTGCTGCAGGTTTAAATTACATGAAGATGATTTTTTTTTATTTTTGAAACTTGCTGGGTATGTATAAAAGCCATTTCAAAGGGTCTTGAAATAAAAATGTGATATTGTCATTATTTATGTGTATACCCCTATACATAAGTTTCGGCCACAACAATGTTCACTTTCAGTTATTGCTGGAGCATATGATTTACTGGTCACTAGCGTCCTATGCTGTGACCTGAAATTAAACCTGTGAACCAATTTCAAAGTAGTAGCAGTATATTTTTGGTTATACATATATACGTGTTTATGTATTTTGCAAAACCTTAAACCATGTTATTTATATAGGTTGTTAAACCATGGTGTGTGTGTATATATATATATATATATATATATATATATATATATATATGCACGATATAAGTGTTCGCAAAGTAGGATCTGAGTTGCTTTTTAACTCATAGATATTTCATTCATTTTCTGCTCTGATAAGGGTAATAAAGCCTTGACGAGTTACTTCAGGTGTAAGTGTTGAACACCAATACCCTTCGGACCCTAATTCTTACATATGCATTCTTGAATCTAGTTTGTTGATTATGCTTCACTCCTACAGCACCTTTGCACCATAGTTTTTGAGTTATTTAATTACTTTATGCCATGGTTTGGACCTGCTTCTATTTCATTAACATTGGAAGAACCATGTAGTATTGTTAAACTGATATATATTGTTCTGTGTGGTCATTTTGATAAGCTGTGAGCTTCGTCAATCCCAGCACCTATAAACTACAACATATATTCATGCAGGTGTTGTGCATAGTTGAAAAAATAATAATACTTATTTTGTATAACAAAATTAAAAGCAAGAATTGAAAATTAAATTGGTTTCCTTGTTTCGAAAATTGTACCCCTTGTGCAATTTGCTGTCTCTCCACACGTGTAATATCTTGTTTTTTATTTATGACATACGGCTGTCTACTGCAAACCATTAGATGATCTTAGACTATATGCTTATGAACTGGATTTTTCTGTCGAGATGTTCTCTTATTTGTCCCTGGTCTTATTTATATGCTACTGTATATATACATTATATAGGTATATTTACATGGGTCATTGATTCTCCACTGTGCCTTGATCTGTGTTGAGTTTGTGCCTGGTATCTTTCTTGACCATGCTTGCATTCAACCTGTTTGATCCATGCCTTTCACGTTGGGCACATCCTATATCTGTGCATAATCAACTGGCCTTAAATGTATATAAGTATTTCAATGATGGAGCTTTCTACAATTGTTCCATGCGTGTGTAACCTGAAGTAGCTTGCCCTGTGTTGTCTGATTGTCGTCCGGTCTTGTTGCATATTGCACGTACACTATGAACCTCACTATACTTGATTATTTGTGGTCATGGGATGTTGAGGCAGTGCACACGTGTACCTGTACACGTGGGTATATGCAGGCTGCAATGACCATTTGTTCTAAAATAAAACCGATGTAGTATAGACATTGCACCACTGTATTTGGCATCTGATTGATGTATTTCAGTTTCTATTGAAATGAATTTACTTGAACTATGATTAATCCTGACTCGAGTATTTTTTTTTTTTTTGCATGAAATGCTCGGGTCAGACCCGAGCAGTACAGATTTAAAGATTCCAGCTTAGGATTCGAAGACTTGCAAGATGGGGATTCCGAAGACGGCGCACTCTGACGTTTTTAACCAGTAATTATATTCATCTTGTATTTAAACCGTATTTTCAGTTCCGCTATATTTAAAATAAGTGTACTCAAAACTCTGATTTATAAATAAAAGATTTATTTTGTTGCTCAATACTGTGTCATTTATTTATTCTGTATTTTCTGTGTGTTGATTCTATCTTTTAAACTCTGTAAGCTAATAACGATACGGCGATTTGGACGTTTTAGATTGTCCTAAATACCAATTTAAAGCGGTCAAATTGTCGGGACGTTACAGTTGGTATCAGAGCATAGGTTTATTCAAAGCTTAGCTTATCGAGATTAAAAATCGAATCTTGAAAAAAATAAAAGTTTTTGAAATATAAAATTTGAAAGTATTTTCAAAATAGATTTCGGAGGTAAATTATTTTGCAAGTATTATTTTGAAACCAATATTTTGAAACTAATACAGCGGTAAAGAATTTTGATATTTAAATTTTGTTCGGAATTTCCATTCTTCGAAAGTCTTCGAATCCAGATTTGCCAAAGCTTTTCTTTGATAAATCTCTTTAGATATGAATCCCGAGTCCATCGTCGAATGGTATCTAAGGAAAACAAGTATAAGTGGATCAACGAATTAAATTGTGTATTTTAGCAATCAAAGACAACTAAAATAAGAATTCATATAAGAATTTGAATGAAAAGGATAAATTTTGAAATCATTTCAAAGATGAAACAATAAATTTTATTTTGATATTCGAAGTAAATTAGTGGAAATAAATAAAGAAGGTTGTAATTGGAAGTCGACTGTGTCGGGTTCTATTATTTATTTGGCAAGATAAATTATAATTGGTTTCAAATTAATAATGTATGATCAAATATACGATAGTGAATATAAACTTGTTAGTGAATTAACAAGAAGTAACACATAAACGAGAATATAAATGAAGCGAGATATGGCTGGAGATTTTAAAGAGATTTGAGCCTGTATGTAAATCAAAGTGATTTGATGTGACGAGTTCAAATTTGGACAAAAAGAATAATATTTACTTGTTAGAAGTAAATAATGTGTGAAAGAAAAAAAGAGTTGCAATTGGAATTGGGAATAAAGGAGATGGAGTTTATTAGTACAATGAGATTTTCCGAAATTCGGAATATAAAGCGAATAAAGAGTATTCGAAAGGAAGTTATTCAGGAGGGTCAACTATGTTGAATTTTGAAGGAAATGTTATTTACTTTCCGTCTTAATTAAAAATTTAAAATATAAATTTTTAGATTAAATATTTTGGTGGTGTGAATTATTGTTACAATCACTGATTTACATAAAGAAGTAAATTCTTGAATTTGAAAGTTATGAAAATGAATGTTTAGTTCGAAGTTGTGAACTTGACCTATTTCAAAGTTAATAATGTTGTTCAGTTAAGGTTTGAGAGGTAAATATACTCCGGCTTGATTAACTTCATTGTTGACTAAGAAATGGGTAAGCCTCGATAGCAAGAGTGGTAAGTGAAGTAAGTAAATGAGTGTTGGCGGTTGAATAAGAATAGCAATGTTTTATTTAATATCTATTTTAATTCAAATAACGAATTTAAGAATGTTTTCCCGAGAATAAAATGTGTTTTCTATAGAAAAATAAAGGTTTGTGAATGTCTCTAATGATAATAAGTGATTTTCTAGAATTATAGAAGAGAAATATAATAATATGTTTATAAAGAACAGAAGAGACTGACGGGTTTTGATAAATTAGAATGGAAAAAACTGAAGAACAAAAAGCTGCACGTCGAGAACGAAGGGCAGCAGAACGTAAAAGAAGGGAAGAATTAGTATTAGAATATGAGGAGAGGATTTAGGAAAAACAGACAGCTGGCCCCTATGACAATGTCATATGTTACAGATGTCAGAAAATAGGACATTACGCGGCTACGTGCGGAGAGAGGGACATGGGAAAGAAGAAAGGAAAAATTTACCGATCTGAGATTTTCTGTTTTAAATGTCGAGTGAGAGGACATTTTCCCAGTCGTTGTCTTAAGGTGAAAAAGAAAAAGTCCGCCTGAGAAATCCGACGAACCAATCGTTTGTTATCATTGTAAACAAGTTGGACATATAGCTCGGAACTGTCCCGAGAGACAACAGGGAAAACAGGCAGTGTTGCGGCCCGCTAGAGAGAAAATAGTGAAGTACGTAGATGAAGACGGCTCCATCTCTTATTATTGTGAAAAGTGCAAGGAGTGGGGTCATGTGGATGAGGAATGCACTAATCCTTTTGTAGAGACTCCAGAATGATGAGTGAATACGTCGATTATGTATTCTAATTAAGTTAACTTTGTATTGTCCTTTGTAATCTTTTATGTACGTGTTTTGAATAAGTTGAGACTATATATAACTATTTAACTAAAATGGGTATGGAAAATTTTGATTAGTGTTTTAAATCGCATTGTATGAAGTTATTCGAGAATCTTGAATATGGAAGATCAATAATTGTTTGATAAACCAAGTTGGTAAATAAGTTAATATTGATGAGATGAGTTTATACTTAAATTTAAATTTATGTATATAAAATAAATAAAAGGGAATTAAGGAAATTAAGAATGCAGTTAAGAAATTAGAAAATGATTACAGATTAGTTAAGCTGAATAATTTCCTGAGTGTTGATCTGATGTTGGTTTCGGCCTTCGGAGTTAATACTTAGGAAGTTGTCCACTTGCTAATTGACGGTCGAATGATGCGAATTAAATTAATAATAACGTGAATGAGAATGAAAATTCCTGAATTTTGGATGTACGGAAAAAAGAAATAAAAGTGATGAATTGAGTGGTTGGGAAATTTGAGAAATTGGAAAATTGGAGGAAATTTGGATCTATAATCAATAGATTTGGAAATCTGAGTTTGAATGGATATCAGATACCTGAATTTAATTAGGAGTTCAAAACTGAAATTTTGAAATTGGAATGAAATTTGAGGGTATCCGGTTTTAAATATTGAATATAGAAGTTTTCGGAACTTATATGAGAGATAAAATAATATGGTAAATTTGAAGCCACTAGATTGGAAGATAAGCAAATTGAAATGAAATCTCATATAACATAATAAGATGTTTGAGAAGATGATTCAGAAAGGAAATTTTGTTTATGATTTACGAGTTATATGAAATATGAAATACTATATACATGGTATCATATGTTTTCAAAGCAAGATAAGGGAAGTACCTTCCTTTTCGTTGAATTTCGAGCTTAACTGGAATATGCTGCTGGTGGCAGTAGGTTGTCCGGACATAAAACTCATGAGTTGCCATTGAGCACGTCTGCTAGCGAAATTCGCAGGGCTGCAGATAGCCTACGACTATCAGATGTTTCTTGAGGGAATCAGGTGTAACCATTGTGATCGCTGCGATCTAGAGTCATTGGAATTCGACCGTGTAGCGAAAATCGCAGGGCTGCAGATAGCCAATGGCGGACATATGTTTCTTGGGGGAACCAAGCGTAACCATTGTGACTGTCGCGATCTAAAGTCGAATTGTAAGGGCGTAATCCGCAGAGCTGTGAAAGCTTATGGGTATGTATGTTTCCTGGGGGACCTAGGCATAACCATTGTGTACCTGCGGTCTACTGAGATATCTTAGTGATAGTGAGCCACCTGTTTGATGCAGCAGTTAGTCTTAGTGACTTGATTGGTCTTCGTGACCTGATTTGTCTTTGGGACATGTTTTGTTCTCATGACTTGAAGTATATTCATAATTCCTTGATTTGTTCCGTGATTCTGAGACAGAGCAATCAACGCTCAGTGACATCAGATGTCTTTTAATTCTGAAATAACTTCCGTTGATTTGTTTATGACAAAATTCGCAGGGGAGTGATTTCCTACGGATACGAATGTTTTCTGGGGGATCCAGACGAAACCATTGTGTATCTGCGATTCATGAACAATCAACATCAATATCACATTGGTACTTTCCGTATCTGTTTATAAAGGAATTTTTGAAATATTTTCCACTAGGAGTTGAAACAAGGATATTTAGTGCTCGGAGATTTTAGTCGTGCGTCTGGCCAGCATATGCCTAACATCTGTGAGAACAACGATAGACTTGTCAAACTTCGAGTTATCTAGTAATTTCAAAATACTAATTTGAAATGAAAATCTACTTAATATAATATGATTTCGGAGTATTTTCAGGTCCCATAGTTTTGAAGTAATAAATACGAATATTTTCTATATATATAAAAGTTATAAAGATATCGGATTTTGGAAATTTTTAAGTCGATAATTTGTATTTGGAAATGGAGATGTTATTTACACTCTTCAGTGAGTATTGGGAAAAGTGAATGGATTGAATGGAAAGAAATTGGGTTGATAGTTGCAAAGCCTAGACCCATTACAGTTGTAATGATGAATAAGTAAACATCGACAGATGAGTTTATATTGAAATTTGGAATAATTTGAGATGCAGTGAGCCGATTTATGAAAAAATTGAAATTCTAGAAGAGATTTGTTTTAAAAAGAAAATTTGATTTTCCAAATTAATTGAATACGATTGATGACTTAAATACCAAAATTTAAATCAATTATGGGAGAATTTTCCAAAATTATGAAAATTTGAAGTATACGTTGGTATAACTTTAACAATCTTCCCTTTTCGAGGATGAAAAGTTTTAAAAGGGGGTAGATTGTAACGTCCCAGAAATTCAACAACTGGATTGTGAATAATTCATAAAGGGTGGTGGAGAATGAAATATGCATTGTTAAATATTGATCTGCGTTTGGTTGTATATTTGAATTCGATGGAAGAATAGAAATGTTTGAATTTGGAAATAAATACAAACGTATCGAAGTTAAGCGAATTAGAAATTTTATTGAAATATACGTATATTGGCTTTGATGCATGTATTAGTGTGTATATATATAAAAGGGAACAGAGAATTTAACGTTCAAATTTTGGGAAGCGAACGGAGTTGTTGGTAGACAAATAAAATCAGTAAGCCGATTAATAATTTAAAATTAAAAAAATAACATCTTTATACAAACGATGTTGGGTTTCGATTGTTGGATTCAAACTGTGAAAACGAAACAGCACATCAAGTTTCGTAGCATTTGGAGTTCGTTGTAACGGAACGAAAAATAAAACAAAATATCAACATGAATAGCGTAGGGGATAAAAAGCACAATAAATTATGAATTAAATAAATAGAGAGTTCCATCTTGCACACACTACTAATGCCTTCATCCCCACGTTTCCTTGGCTCCCATGGTTCCACCTTTATAAAATAATCCGCCCCTTCCCAAAATTCTTCAAACAACAAACTTTCCCCCAAATTCAATTTTTAATGACCATCGGAAGTTTCTTTTCCCAAATCAGTTTTCCCTAAATTTCTTCACTGAACGTCTTCATCAGTCCACCCCCCTCGATCTTAAGTCAAAATTGTTTTTCCCCCAAATCGGCCTTTGTTTCCTCCTACCTCGAAGTCTGAAAATCCGCTGCTATCGAAGCTGCATCGCCCTCACCATCGTTTGAGCTGCCGTCCACTTCTGACCCAAAGCACCCAATTGCCAGTTTCAGCGTCATCGCTAAAGTTGTCGCCTTTTTCCTCTTCGACGCCGTTGATTTAAGGTGAGTTTCTTTTGGAACTCACAATTGATTAATTTCAGTTCAAGTATTTTGATTTTAATAAAAACTAAGTATGATAGCATGATTTTTATGGTGTTTTTGTCTTGGGTTTGAATTGATTGATAATGGATGCAATTAAGGAAGAGGAAAATGTGTTAATCGATGTCAAACATATGGCCTTTAGCTTATTACTAAACGTAAGTATAGGAGGTTAAATGGTCTTGATGTTAACTGTTGCCTTGTTTGTTTGTTCCGTTATTTAGCCTTTGATGCGTTGATTGAATACCGTGGGTTTCCGGTTTAGTTCTGGAAATAATTTGAATGCTTGACTAATAGCCGTGACTTGATGATTTAATTTGGGAAACAGGAAAGATTTCCTAAGCACTGAAAGTCACATAAATTTCTGAAAAATAGGGTATTCCATGTCCAAACTTTTTGTTGTTTCATGAAATTTTTTGTTGCTACGAATGACTTGTGAACTATTTATTACCCAGAATATGGACTGTAATTTTTGCCGAAGATCAATAGTCGAATTCCTATGTTGTTCAGACATGCTGAGTTTTTGGAGAAAAACTAAAATTTATACTTGCCTATACTGATTTCTAAATTCTGGAAAAACAATTGAAGTCTTGAATTCGACCTTGGCATACGGATTTGTCATATTTATTTCAACATGTTCATATGGTACCCAACCTTGATTGAAACACCACATACAGTTAATGCTCCAATGTAATTTTTATGATTACCAATATTAACATTTGTGTTGAGAAAACAATTTAAAATTTTCCCATGTTATCTAGTTAAAAGCGATTTCCTTTTCACATTCAATAGGCAGTTTATTTTCCATACAAAATATCTGCATGGATATAACATGTTGGCTTGTGGTTTTTTTTTTTGGTCATGCATAAACCTTGCTGCAGGTTTAAATTACATGAAGATGATTTTTATTATTATTATTATTATTTTTTTGAAACTTGCTGGGTATGTATAAAAGCCATTTCAAAGGGTCTTGAAATAAAAATGTGATATTGTCATTATTTATGTGTATACCCCTATACATAAGTTTCGGCCACAACAATGTTCACTTTCAGTTATTGCTGGAGCATATGATTTACTGGTCACCAGCGTCCTATGCTGTGACCTGAAATTAAACCTGTGAACCAATTTCAAAGTAGTAGCAGTATATTTTTGGTTATACATATATACGTATTTATGTATTTTGCAAAACCTTAAACCATGTTTATTTATATAGGTTGTTAAACCATGGTGTATATATATATATAATATATTTATGCACGATATAAGTGTTCGCAAAGTAGGATCTGAGTTGCATTTTAACTCATAGATATTTCATTCATTTTCTGCTCTGATAAGGGTAATAAAGCCTTGATGAGTTACTTCAGGTATAAGTGCTCAACACCAATACCATTCAGACCCTAATTCTTACATATGCATTCTTGAATCTAGTTTGTTGATTATGCTTCACTCCTACAGCACCTTTGCACCATATTTTTTGAGTTATTTAATTACTTTATGCCATGGTTTGGACCTGCTTCTATTTCATTAACATTGGAAGAACCATGTAGTATTGTTAAACTGATATGTATTGTTCTGTGTGGTCATTTTGATAAGCTGTGAGCTTCGTCAAACCCAACACCTATAAACTACAACATATATTCATGCAGGTGTTGTGCACAGTTGAAAAAAATAATAATACTTATTTTGTATAACAAAAATAAAAGAAAGAATTCCAAATTGAATTGGTTTCCTTGTTTGGCAAATTGTACCCCTTGTGCAATTTGCTGTCTCTCCACACGTGTAATATCTTGTTTTTTTAATGATATACGGCTGTCTGCTGCAAACCATTAGATGATCTTAGACTATATGCATTTGAACTGGATTTTTCTGTCGAGATGTTCTCTTATTTAGCCCTGGTCTTGTTTATATGCTACTGTATATATACATTATGTAGGTATATTTACATGAGTCATTGATTCTCCACTGTGCCTTGATCTGTGTTGAGTTTGTGCCTGGTATCTTTCTTGACCATGCTTGCATTCAACCTGTTTGATCCATGCCTTTCATGTTGGGCACATCCTATATCTGTGCATAATCAACTGGCCTTAAATGTATATAAGTATTTCAATGATGGACCTTTCTACAATTGTTCCATGCGTGTGTAACCTGAAGTAGCTTGCCTTGGGTGGTCTGCTTGTCGTCCGGTCTTGTTGCATATTACACGTACGTTATGAACCTCACTGTACTTGATTATTTGTGGTCATGGGATGTTGAGGCAGTGCACACGTGTACCTATACACGTGTGTATATGCAGGCTCCTGTGACCATTTTTTCTAAAATAAAACCGATGTAGTATAGACACTGCACCACTGTATTTGGCATTTGATTGATGTATTTCAGCTTCTATTGAAATGAATTTACTTGAACTATGATTAATCCTGACTCTAGTATTTTATGTTTTTGGCATGAAATGCTCGGGTCAGACCCGAGCAGTACAGATTTAAAGATTCCAGCTTAGGATTCGTAGACTTGCAAGATGGGGATTCCGAAGATGGCGCGCTCTGATGTTTTTAACCAGTAATTATATTCATCTTGTATTTAAACCGTATTTTCAGTTCCGCTATATTTAAAAGTAGTGTACTCAAAACTCTGATTTATAAATAAAAGATTTATTCTGTTGCTCAATACTGTGTCATTTATTTATTATGTATTTTCTGTGTGTTGATTCTATCTTTTAAACTCTGTAAGCTAATAACGATCCGGCGATTTGGACGTTTTAGATTGTCCTAAATACCAATTTAAAGCGGTCAAATTGTCGGGACTTTACATTATGTGAACTCAGAGCAACTCAAATTTTTTGTTAATTGCAGGCGATGTTTAATGTAGTGCTAGAAAATGCATGTAGTGAACTTGGAGCAACAATGCTTGCCATGGACAGCTCTAGTAGAAATTTTGGTACAATTATTTGATATTAGAAAATGCATGCGTTGAACTTCTTTTTGTTTTTTTTTTTTGTTTTTTTTTGGGAGAGTGGGGTTGTCTGTTTAATTTATACAGGATAACTTATGCACAAAAGGAATAAAACAAAAATCCAACGGCTAATCAGATAGGCAGGGTTATCAAAGTTGTTGGCATTTGTTGGCAAAACTTTCCAACTATGATGAAGATGGAAACAATCAAAAGCCTTGTTTAATCAAACATTGCAGCTACAGACCCTTTACATTTGATTGTTTATACATACAGACATAACAATTTGACATGTAGCTTAGTAACAAAGCGATTAACTTTGTCGGTAGGAAATAAAAACAAACCTGGTAGCATATTTCATAGGTTATAATCCTTTTTTATTGCAACATCCATATATGAATCTCCTACGTGAAAACTGCATATTTCAAAACAAGAGTCTTAACATGCCATATTAATGATTAATATTTAGTCAATGATGTAAGAAAATATCATTATATCAAAAGAAGCTAATATACTCAACCATGAAAACTTTTGAATTCCTTTTTTGGGATTCGAGTTTGATTTTGTCATCTAATATATCGATATAATGTTGGTTGACATTTAGTAAAGTAATAAAATACTATTTTATCATATCTATACTATATGAATTTTGGTTTCAAGGGCTTTCTTGATCATTTTAAAACTCAATTGTCGCATGCCATGTTATCTTTTCGTCCAAATCTTATACCCATCTCTTCTTGCCTTTCAACCCCTAAAACTTTCATATATGGATATTGTTGGATTGAATATGTTAACAAAAGAATATTCTAGCCAAAAATTAAAAAGAAAATGAAAATGAAAGACATCACTACCTGAATAGAGTTTAGCCATGAGTTTTGTTGTCGGCTCAGTCAATATCTGAAATCAAATATCCAAAAAATAGCCATGAGTTTTATTTTCTTAGAGAACATGGCATGTTTATTTAGATGAAAATTTGATCAATATCTAACATAACATATCAAAAAATGCAGTTTAAAGTTTATTGTTGGCTGATTTAGAAATAAAGTTTAATCGTCGATCATCAACCATAGACGTGTTTACTACGATTGCACTTTATTTTATTTAAAAATAATAATATAGCATACCTGAATTATTATTATTTTCTATGATAACTTAATTTAATATCTTGCTACTCTCAAGTACTGGGGTGTGCAAGTCACTCTTAATTTTTCTTCAAAATCCATATGCATGTTTTCGTTAATTTTTGCACATTAGTCATATGCATTCACAGTTAAGTTATAATCAGCCATAATTATTTTGCTAGTAGCCCAACCATATAGTAGTGAAAATTATACGCATTATGCTAGCGAGTGCAAGCAGAAGCAATATATAACCAAGGAAGAATACATAACAATGCTTAAGCATCAGAGCAATGGCTTCTCAAGAGTATGCTCTAGATTTCGCGATGTGGCTAAGTCATAATTCTAATAAGGCTAATGTTGATTAAATCTGGTATTAAATTTAAAGGAAAAAAAAACTCATTTTTCAAAGTAAACATGTCAATTTTTAAAGTGAGTAAGACATAGCTAAAGCATCTAATTTTTTTTTACTAGTTATAAAAAGTTTCATGTAAATCTTGCATAGTTGGTACACTCATAAAAGATCCAAACTGATGATATGGAAAACTCGCAAGACCAGTGCTTAAAAACTTCAAACTCATAAAAGTTCCTTTTGAGTAGTAAAAATACATTCACATTTAGGGGCATGGCCAGGAAGTAACAGTCATAGACTACTTTAGTAACTATCCAAACAAGATTCTTCCTAGAACAGTTTTAGAAAAACTCGCGAAGAAGAGATATGTCTGAATTCTGATTGCATACATGTCCACCCTTCTCGTATACAGTAAGTGGATGCCCAACAACCGCCTGAACACAAAACCTATTCAAAGAAGTATAAAAAATGCCATCATAATCAAACCTATTACAGAGCTCATCATGCATGTCAGTTTCAGCAGTCCTCATGCTATATACCATTCCCTGATTCAAATCAAGCATATAAGACAGTTTTTGCTTTCTTAATTCCTTTTCGACCAAAACTGAAATTTGTTCTTTACTAGCACCTCCCATGGAACCTTCAACATGTAGGAAAGTCCTTTCAACTTATTATATCTCAAAACATTAATTGATTTCATGACAGAAATATACGTGAAGGATCGAACAGTAGGCCCAAATTCTTGACAATAGCAAAACAAAAAGTTCACAATTTTAATGCAATCATTAACAAAAATAATGTTCACAATAGCACAACATTTGGTGGAATCATTAATCCAAATCTAAATTGCAACACCAATTAACGAAAAAATAACCATTCTTGAATCTTTATGGGATTGCATCCAACAAAAATTGCAGCAAGTATAGATTTAGCCTACTATTTTATGAAAAATCATGGAAATTAGGAAATGAATTACTTGAACTGTGTGGAATGAACACTTACATCCCGCCAATCTAAGAAACCATAAATCGTAGAAATTGGCAGAAGCTTCAGGGTAGGAACACGACAACAGCGAGGAATGGATGCTATGCGAAATTTGTAGACGACAAAAGAAAGAACGGAGATTGTAACCGCTCCTTGTGCGGAATAGGAAAACAGAACTGCGGTGAATAAAAGATCAAGCAGGATGAGTGTCTAGTAATACACTTACCGCATACTCATAAAGTTGTTCTTATATATATGAAAAAACATGTAGCAAACAATGATTAGAAATGAAGAAACAAACGTATGGGCAAAAATGAAATAAAGAGAAGAAAAAAACAAAGAAGAAACATGAAGATAGACTATTACATAAAAAAAATTGAAGAACTTAAATGGTAGATTCAATATTATGGAAGATGCCATGGTATATATCAATGTAACAAATATAGGATTTTATCATTTAGCAGTTGTAATAACCCGGAAATCCGAGCCAATTTAAAATTTTTATTTTGGCAATTTTAGTGAATTTTGATTATTTAAAATGAAATATTTTAAATAATATTGACAAAAAATTTATTTTGAATAGAATTCGAATGTATATATTTATATACGTCGTCGTTAGAATATAAATATTTATTTATATATATAAAAGGAATTGAAAATGGCGCGGTAGTTCGATAATTCGATTTCAAATTTCAATTGAATGTTCAGGGTCCAAAATAAACCGAATTTTAGTGAAACCAAAAATAATTGAATCTAATTGAGAATATCTTTCCAACGAATCCGAAAAATCGAAATTTCATAGCAGGGATAAAAAGATATGTCTAGTTGAAATTTCAGAATAGTCGCTAGGAATTTCAGCCCTTAAAAATAGCCATTTTGCAAACGACCTCGGATTTCGTCGAAACCACTTTTGTTGGATCTGTTATGTCAAATTATTGCTAGGTTTCAAATTTCATAATTTTTCGAATCAATATGTGAGCGTGGTAAAGGAAAACGTGTTTGACCAGTTTAAGTTGAATTTAATCGACTGGAAAAAGGACATTTTCAAACGGTCTCAGAATTCAACGAAACTAGTTTTGTTAGGACCGTATCATCAATACGAAGCTAGAAAATATTTTTCGGGGATTTTTGAAGTTAGTATGTGGCCCCGGTAAATTGAAATGTGCGTTCAAATTCAATATATATTGTTATATGTTGATTTTGACGAAAACTGATCATAACAGTCGAATCAGCTTACAATACATATCTCTTTGTGTTCGGAATGGGGGTAATTAGCTATGGACGACAGGCGGTGGATCTCGTTTGGAGGTCGAATGAAAAGTCAACATATTTGAAATAAAAATAAAAATAAAATAAAATAATATAAAATTATTTAACCACCCTCCACCCCATACCTTCTCTCTTCCTCTCCCGACACTTCTTAGTTTAAAAGATAGAAGGAAAAAGGGGTTGTGCCCTAGCC
The DNA here is from genome assembly GCA_030737875.1 of Allium sativum. Taxonomy (NCBI): domain Eukaryota; kingdom Viridiplantae; phylum Streptophyta; class Magnoliopsida; order Asparagales; family Amaryllidaceae; genus Allium; species Allium sativum. Next base: position 334,000,539 of record CM060926.1, read on the forward strand.
GACGGAGCCGCCACCGCGCCGCCGTGGATGGCGCCACCCTTCAGCCTCGTCCCCTTCTCCTCCCTCGCGTTCACCTCCCCCCTCCCCAACTCTCTCTCTCCTTTGATAACCGTGTTGCCCCCCCCCCCCCATTCCACTGCCGCCGCCGCTTCTTTCTTCCTCCTTCCCCTCCGATGATCCTCCTCCAGCCTCGCTTCCTCTCCTCTGAAACCGAGCCCCTAAAAACCGCCAAACCCCAAATCGACACCCCCCCGATGCTCCACCGCCGCCTCTTTTTCTTCTTCCTCCTCCTCCTCTACTGTCGACGCCAGCAAGCCCCTCTGTCCTCCCCTTCTCCGACGCAACCCGCTGTAAGCTTTATATTTTCTTATTTGTTTTATTTACCCTTTTAGTTAGTTGTTTACTTTTATTTAAAAGTAATTAGTTGATAAAAATTGGGGTTTATATAGTATTTATAATAAAGATGTGATTTTTATAAAGTAGAAATATTAAAAACGTGATTTTTGTAAAATGGAAGTATTAAAAAAATGATTATCATATAATAGAAGGAAAAATATAAAAATGATATAAAAATTCAATCTTTATATATGAAGGAAAAATATAAAAATATAATTTTTTTTATATAGGAAGAAGCGTTGTAAAAATATATTCTTTATTTGAAGAAGAGCGATTTAAAAATATAATCTTTATATAGAAAAGAGCGATTTAAAAATATAATATTTATATAGAAAACAGCGTATTAAAAATATAATCTTTATATAGAAAATAGCGTATTAAAAATATAATCTTTATATAGAAAATAGCGCATTAAAAATATAATCTTTATATAGAAAATAGCGTATTAAAAATATAATCTTTATATAGAAAATAGCGTATTAAAAATATAATCTTTATTATATGAACGTCGGTATAAAAATAGAATTTTTATCTATATAGTAGCGATGTAAAATGAAACACCCCACCTCCGTTAGGGTCACTCTCAAAGGGATTGCCCTAATTTTGGTGGAGGTTTATAAGTATAAGTCACAGATATACAAGACAGATATAAGAACACATATTTGTAAACAACAACTTTTATTTCATAAAAGCAAATACGTGTTACAACAACATTACCATGATTGTCTTACATCCTTTCCAAAAATATAACATAAGACTTTCATAATCTGTCTTGATTACATCATTTAAAGAAGCATAAAAAAAACATAAATAAACTGCAAAAGCCCCATAGTGGTTGTCCAAAGCCATAGTTCAAAACGAAAAGGTCCAAGCAATACATTTTTCCTCTTCAAGCTGGATATGAAGGATGGTCAAGCTGCAGTGTTCCCTCCCTGTGGACCTAGGGGGGGGGGGGGGGAACGGAAGAAAAGGAGACGAAAGAAAAGTAGAGTCAGACATAAAGCCTGAGTAAGTCTAGGACTATTCTGTCTATGAATAAAGAACTGGGTATGATAAGTATAAACAAGAAGTAGGAAAGCACTATAAACTTAGTTAAGTTGTCTAGGGTCGAATATACTATCGTACCCCATATTAATCTCTGAACCCATATAAACTAGTTCCCAACTGGCACCCCATAATCAGGGTGAAGTGATCCATTCTATGATGATCGGCTCCTACTCGCATAGTTACATGTGTCTTACGGCCCCCGATGTTGTAGTTACCTATGTTGGTCCCACCATGGGGTGTATCAAGTCTCATGGCGGCGGCCCGACACAACCCTAGAATGCACATGTATGCTACTGGTGCCCAGTGCCTTATTTTTCTGCGCCGGAGTGTGTGCACGCCCGCACCCCGTTAGAACCTACACTGCTACACCACCGCCGTCGAGTTGACCTCTTACAATCAGCCCAGTAATCGTGCCCCACCCTGCCTAGTTTCAGGGTATCATGATACACCTTATAGGGTTACTGCTGAAAAGGGTCCCCCGCTACTAGGTTTTCTATTTCTAGCCAACATGCTAAGTTGGTTAAGTGTTTTATAACCTAACCCCCAATCAGTCTGTTTAGTTTAGCATGTTCCATTTTGATTAAGTCTTTAGTCCACTTAATCCTAACAATCCTGACTCAGCTTTAATTGTCTTATTAAAGCCTTGACCTCTCACATTAGACAGGTATTGTTGTGGATGCCTGTTGCCGGTTGGTTCCGGGCAGTCTTACGCCACAACTCAGTCTAACCTCGGGTCCTTATTGGGCTCCATGTTTAACCACCCACATTGGATAGGTATTGTTGTGACTACTGGACAACCGGGCGGTTCCGGGCAGGTTTACATCACAACTCAATCCAACCTCGGGTTAAACACATCGTATTTTCTACATTTACATATTTTGTCTTTCTTCTTTATTTTTCTTATATGTAAATATTTGCGGCCCATTAAAAATCAATGGTGTGAAGGTTACACCAATCATGGGCCCAACCCATACTTGAATTTGGGCCCCTTTTCTTTATATTTTCATTTATTAATAAATTTAACCCAACGTTATTTCCCCCCGTTTAATATGTCCGTTTATTATATATATGTTGGGCTTAGCCTTTTTAAGCCCAACCTAGCCATGCGAAAAGGGGAGGATTAAAGCGTGATTACATACACAAAAAGGGGAATGTGAACGCATGAACTTGCAACGTGACGTTGGAACTACAAAATAGAAACTGGTGTACTTGCATAGTGGTAACATATACTTTGGTCATAAAGCATAAGTGACATGAATCAAACCATGTAAACTTGTAGTTAAGTTAAGAATATCACTATTGACACATAGGCTTAACTACAACATAAACCTATATTTTATTTAGGCATAATATCAAACATAAGCAAATCATGTTTATAAGATTACTACATGTTTACAAAGGTGTTTACTTTTGTGACTAATACAAAAGTATAATTCAACTAGAATTAATCCAACTTAATCATGATTCTAAATCTATTCACATAACCATGGCACACATATACTTATGGCATAAATATTTCTAACATGAAATCATGATTTTTACTTTAGTCATGCAAACTTGCAAATGGGATTTTGAATCTAACCTAGCTATGTACCACATATGTCATCATATAATTCTTGTTAACAATATAGACCTAACATGGTTTTCAATTATGCAAAATATCAATCATAGCCTGGTCATATTCATAAGTTCACAAAGAGGTTTTCTAGTACAAAAGTATGGCTTAATACATAGATCATGATGCCAAATTTTCAACATAATTTCATATGGATTATAATAACCCAAATTTGCTCCAATTACTCACAAAATGATTTTTGTATAAAAATACACAATATGATGGCATAGTAGCAAAACCCCAAACTTGCATGAATTTCAATTAAACAACTACATACATGTAGCTTCAACATGGATTACATAATTTGCGAATATTCCAAACGTATACTTGCATAAAACTACCGCAAACATGTAGTTTTTATAATGAATAACATGCTTTGCGAATATCCAAACGTATACTTGCATAAAACTACCGCAAACATGTAGTTTTTATAATGAATAACATAATTTGAGAATATCCAAACGTATACAATATTCCAAATCGATAAGAATCATAGTAACGCACAAATATGGATTACTTTATCACCACAAATCAAGTATACAAACCAACACAGTTATTTGTTCATACCAAAATAATACTCTACTTACAATCGTGTGGCGAATTCTCCAATTCAGGAATTTGGAGATGCGACTCCTTGTTGATTTGATTTGTTTAAGTTGCTTAATGCTTTAGAATTTGCCTCCTAATCTTCTCTCAAATTGGTGGCTACTCTTAGTCGCTCCTCTGCAGCATGATGGCCTCGTTCTTATTTTTGAATGAATAGATTAGGTAGAGTCTAGGGTCATTTTTATAGAGTTTATGAACTGATTAGGACCATCGATGTTGCTTGGATTGATCGTAGCCATTCATTCGAATGAGAGACCAATTAGAGCCTGCCACCTAGCCCTAATGACAAAGCAAGCTTCTGAAAATCGACCAAACACAGACCTGGCCAGCCAGGACTAGACCAGACCTGGCCAGCAGGTCATTTTTGACCTGGGCGCACTTGGCAGGCGCGCCAGGTCAAAAATGTACTGGCGCACTTCCCAAGTGCGCCAGTGCATTTTTGTTCTGGCGCACTTCCCAAGTGCGCCAGTGCATTCTGACCCGTTTTCCGGTTTTTCGCCCAACTTCGTTCGTCCATAACTTCTTCATACGATATCCGTTTTACGCAAACTCAGACTCTGTCTCAAGCAGAATTCCGAGACGAACGCAATGGCGTATCCCGTTTCCCTTAATTCTTTGATTTAGAATTATTTATTGTTTAATTTATGAATTTCACAGTTATAAAATACATGGGGTGTTACATAAAAATAGAATTTTTATCCATATGGAGTGATTATAAAAATATGATTTTTTATATACATAACAACAATATAAAAATGTGATTTTTATATATGTAGTGACTAAGGGCAACGAAAGTGACAAAAGGCGAGAACAGCGATGATTTCCTACATTTGAAGTGTCGCGGAGTTGGGATAGCTTTGGTGAGAACTTCTCACTTTTAATTAAATTTTCTAGTTAAAATATATACTAGGATGCAGACGGTGTTTAGTAGCACATGACACCCGTCGTCCATAGACCATGGACGGCTTGTATGCTTGTTTGTTTGATTGTGATGTGTAGTTGATTGTGTGATGAGATGTGAAATAAAATAAAATATTTATATAGTTGAAATATAATATTTTATAGTGGAAAATATTTTATAGTTAAAAATAGAATTTTAACGTGTATATGAAATGAAATAAAAATAAATAAATCGGAGGATTTATTTATATACACATTTGACTGATATTGATTGGGACGATAAATTTTACATCGCCCAACTGCACAAATAAAATCTGTGTTTGATTGTTTGAAAACCCCACACGGATATTGGGGTGATATATGACATACATTAATCCCAATAGTTAGTTGTATGTCGATCGATTGATTGATGGACTGTTATAAGCGTTGAATATTTATATTTGATGCTTATACGGTGTAGAATGCACTTTGGATAATGGTTGATTATTTGTCATTGTTGATGTATACATGCATTGTATGGAAATCCATAGAAATAAAATCTATGGTAATTGATTGGGCCTCATTCCAGTTTTGAAATAGAAATATTCGAAATAGAAATATTTGAATATAAATATTTGAAATATAATATTTGAAAATAGAAATATATAAAGCCGTGTTGATTTGATTGACGCCATTTTGACGTGAACGATATTTATATCGATTTTATTCATTTTATAATGAATATCGAAAGTGATTTCAAAATCTGATATTTTGAAAAGAATTGAAATTCGAATTGAAATTAAATAGAAATAAATTCGTATTGAAATTGAATTGAATTGAAAACGAACTGAAATTGAATTAGAAATCAATTTGAATTGAAATCAATTTGAAATGAATTTAAAATGAATTTATAAGGAAAAATTCAATTTTGATTTGAATTAGAAATGAAGTTGAAATCATTTTGAAAACGAATTTAAAAAGAATTATAGAAATATGTTTTAAAAGGGAAATCAACGAAGTATATATTATATATATTATATATATAATATAATGGCCTAAATAGAACGCGCCGCGCCGCGGTAGTTTGCGAATTTCGATCATTGAATTCGAACGGATATTACGGGAGATCCGACCGTCGAATTCTCCTAAAACCGGAACCATTGGGTTCGTACCGAAAAGAGATTTCTAACGAATATTAGAAATTAGAAATCTAATGGTTGGATTTGGAATTATGTCCAAATCAAATTTTGAAAAGGTCGTTGTAAGTGCAGATCGATGGCCGTTGGTGGAAATTGACTGTACGGGCCTTGATAAAATTATTAAAAATAGTAATAATTTGTGTAAAATCATAAGAAATGATTTGGGAAGAATTGGGATGAAAAACTCCATATTTGAAAAGATAAAAATAGTTTTTTATCAAAATAAACTAGTTTTGAACTAGAATGATACTTCTATTTATTTTTAAATAAAGAATTTGAATTTGAAAAGGGTTTTAAAAGTAACCAGAATTTCCAATAATTGAATTGGAATGGATTTGAATAGAAATTGTCTTTGGAATATTTCAATGTTGGATTTCATGATTATACAGATATCGTTATGGAAATTTGAAAGATATATTTATATCGTTATTTCCAATACGATATCTGTTGGTTGTAGAATTTGATATTGAATATAAGCCGATATATTTTCTATTCAGAGCCTTGTATTTAATATCAAATGTGATTTGGGTTTGTCGTGAACAGTTTTTTAACTGACACTGATTCTTTAACCCAGTTAAAGATTAAAACTAAGTGGAGTTTTAACGAATCTTTAATTAGATTGAAAGGATCGAGAATGGAGTATCACCGGTTTTACTCAAGGCGATAGTTAAATCTTTAATTAGATTTGAACGTGAAATGGTAATTGAATTTACCAATAATACTGTGGTGGTAGATATGAATTATGACCAGTTTTACTTCATGGGATGAATAGGTGGGGATTTGGAAATAAAATAAATGATGACTTCGGTGTGGTCCGTTAATCCCGACTAGTTTGAATTAATATTCAAAAGAAGATTAAAGAATAAATTTAAAGAATTTATCTTTGATAAAATTAATAGGAAACTTTCCCAAAGTGTAAGAATATTTGAATAAAAGAACATTCAGAATTGGAATGAGGCATATGTTTTGTTTGTGTAACACTTGTTTATTATATATGTGAGTTATTCAGAAAGACCGGGTTTAACCCATTCTGAATAACTAATTCGACGTGTTGTCGAAGAAGAAGACAGTGGTTGAAGACCGGAGGTCTTCACGTTGTTTGGATAATTACTAATGATCTTGATTGGGCCGTACACCCAAGAGGAGGGAATCGGTTAGTGATCGTCCAGACGTTCTTGGAGACTGATGGAGATGCGGGGTACTAGGTGCCTCCGGTTTCGTTCAGACACAGAACGGACTTGTAAATGGATTGCGTGTCTGACATTGGATTTTAGTCTGTGTGATTGATTTCTATTAAATATATATCTGTTTGGCGGTGGAGAATTTATTCTCTTGCTTAACGCCCTTCTCTGGGACGTACGAGCTCAGGGGTTATATATCGATGGATATCACACGCATGGAGTGAATTGCCTGTGTGGCACGCATAAGTGGCAATATGATCAAGGCTTCTGTTGAAAAGCAGAGTCTTGTGGTGGATGATCAAAGCACGACCTATGTGGCATAGCTTTGTGTAACGTTGATTCACGAGCCTCACACCTCGGTTGTGAACTAGAAACGGGAGAGGACATCAGGGAGGGCATGCGTTTCCTTCTAGCTAGAATTGGCGTCAGTGGTTTTACACGCCCTGACGAGTTTGACTTATGTGGTTGTTGCTGTTGCGAGGCGCCTCGGATATATCGTTCGATCTGGGACCGATGGAGTCATTGGACTCATTTACGCCCTATAGGGCAGGGAGACGTAGTGTTCAGGCATTTTAATCCACATCGGTGGGCCGGCCCTGACGATCCAAGGCTTGTCTGCGCTCTTGCCTCAGACATGGGCTAGATTGTCTCGAATCGGTAAAGGACGATCCTTGGCCTCGGTTCACAGATGGAAATCCAATTTCCAAATACGTGACTTTGCGGTTTTGATTGTAGAGCCTAGTATGGCGAGATGATATATGGTACCCATGCCGTCTATGATCGATACTTATGATTTGAAATTGTTTCTGACACTATACACTTATAGTACTATCAAATGATTTGTTTTAAATGTATAAAGCATTCTTTGGCTATTATAAGGTAAAACCCTATCCTCCGGCTTGTGTTGCATTGTGTGATGGGACCTGGGTCTTATAATAGCTTCAATTTTCTTTATTTAGCATTACACTATTGTTTTATGCACTGGTATTCTTGGGAGGTAACCCGTTCCGTGTTATACGCCGTGGTCCCTTGATTTACCTAACTTTGAAATAAAGATTAATAACTATTTTAGTTCTCACACCAGTCCCATGACTGACCTGGAGTTTATTGTTTTAACCTAAACTCTGGGTGCCCTTATTTTCGACACGGGCAGCTAGTAGTTTTGGTTTTGCAGACTTATATTCACAGGGTCCTGATTTATAGCTGGAACGACGCTCGGAAAGCTCTGTATCCGTGTATCACTTTCAGTTGTGTTTTGTATATTTTTCCGCTGCTATGTAATTTATTGTAATCTCTAATATTCTTCGAATGTATTTTATTCATTCTTACTCTGTATATTCTTGAATCTGATTGAATTGTTGTAATATACAGTGAAATGTTCTTCCGTCTGCGTCCTCTTGTGGCTTGTCCTCGAACTATCCACGCTTTCCTCACCGGGGAAGTTACGGGTCTTTACATTTGGTATCAGAGCTTTGGTTTACAAATCTCAGAGAACAAGACACGTTAGAACCATACGAAAGAATTCATCAGATATTGGATTAGTAATATCCAATGAGAATGACTCGTTATAGATGGGATCGGTAGCATCCTAGAACGAGTGTGAAGAGTATATTTTTAAAATGAAAACAAATTTTGTTTTGAAAGTTAAAACTTTATTCAACGTATTTGAATATTTATTTGCATTGATTTGGACTATCAGGTATATAGAGATTTTAATATACGTCTGATCCACGTGTATTGAAAGCCTCCAATATACTGGATGGATATAGAATCACGCTCTAGTCGCCCAGAGATGATTCTGATGATCGGTCGACCATCATCAGTTTTTGTGTTCGAGTGATAAAAGTGGGATTTCTTTATGATTCTTATTGACTGGTGTGAGAACCAAAATTAGATAGGGCCTAATGTTGTGATTTGGCATCAAAAATATGATTTTTAGACTATGTATCAAAATTATAAATTTGAAAAGCTAATCAACTAATTGATTGCTGATTGTGTTGTTTGATTATTTTTTGATTAATTAATTGTTGAACCATATAGCCAAATTGACCAAAAAGTGTAATGTATTGAAATTTAGTCGCATTTGCTTGTATATACATGTATATCTACTGAACAGGTCATAGCAAGCAGGCTAGAGCAGAGAATAAAATTTGTTTGCCTGACAAATAGGTACATGTTTATCATAATTTACTGTTTTATTTGGGTGATGATGATTTTATGAGCCGATTGTCTAGCCGCTTGGCTTTTTCTTTTTCTTTTTGAGATCAGAGGGCCTATATGGCAATTTCGGGATTTTCCCGGTGCTCCCGGTGCAGGGGAGGTTATGGCGAAATTTTTCGAAAATTTAGGGTGTTAGCCAAATTTTTGAAAATTTTGAAAAGTTCTTAGAAACTGAATGTGACGACCCCAAATCCCGTACTGACGGTGGCAAGGGTAATCCTTGAAATATAACACAGAAACAGATAATAGCAGAACAGAAATAAATAAATACACCAGATAATGAACAATAGAATATACTGGATAAAAGTAATCATCAGAGTTACACAGTATACAGGATCATACTTAGTACAAATACAGTTCAGTTATACATAAATGTCTACAGCGGAAAATAAACATAATGTACAATAGGAGCTGAACAACATAAAAAGAGATAAATAATAGAATCCATCTTCAGCTCCAGCTATCCAGAAAGAACCAACTAAACCTGAATACAAGGCTGCCCATGTAGAGAAAGGGGCACCCGAGTTTTAAAGTGAAACAAACTACGAGTCAGTCATGGGATTGGTATGAGAAATCTACTCAACACATTTATAATATGGCCAATCACAGGACCACGCCACTTTCGTGGAACGGGTTTACTCCATTGGATTGCCAGTGCTTTAAAAACAAATCTTTCTTTTAAACATCGCAATGCTTTTTACAAAAATGAAGCCATTATAAGACTCAGTTCCCATCACACAATGCAACGCAAACCGGAGGATAGAGTTTTACCTTATAATGGCCAAAATATGCTTGATACGAATAAAACAAAAGCATTTCATATTACTACTACTGTTTATATGTTTCAAAAACAATTTCAAATCATAACTATCAATCATAGACGACATGAGCGTCCCATGCCACTATGTCGCCAAATATAGGTATACAATCAAAACCGCACAGTCATGTATTTGGAAATTGGATTTCGGTCAAGAACCAAGGCAAAAGATAGTCCTTACCGACTTCGAGACAATCTAGCCTACCATGTCTCAGGATCAGAGCTCGAGTGAACCTTGGATCTTCAGGACCGGTCCACCGATGTGGATTAAAATGCCTGAGCAATACGTCTCCCCGCCCTATGGGGCGCAAATGAGCCAACGAATGACCCCATAGGACCCGGATCGTCCGATCTAACCGAGGCGCCTCGCATCAGTAGCAACCACATAAGTAAAATGTCAGGCCGTGTAAAAACACTGACACAACTCCTAGCTAGAATGAAACGCAAGCCCTCCCTGATGTCCTCTCCCATTTCTGGTTCATACCGGGGTGTGAGGTTCATGAATTCACGTTATACACAAAGCTACACCACATAGGCGGTGCTTTGATCATCACCACAAGACTTTGCTTTTCAACAGAAGCCCTGATCACTGCATCTTAGCATGCGACACAGGCAATTCACACCATGCAACTGATGGCTATCAATCACACAGAATAAATTCCAATGTCAGACACACTGTCCATTTGCAAGTCCGTTCTGGGTCTGAACGAAACCTGAGGTACTATATACCTCGCAAACCCATCAATCACCACGTACGTCTGGACGATCACCACTCATTATCCATATTTCGGGATGCCTCCCAATCAGGACCTCGGTTACCACCCAAACGAGGTGAAGATCTCCGGTCTTCGACCACCGTCTTCATCTTCAATTTCTTATCGTCGATTCAGTTATTCAGAATGGGATAAACCCGGTCTTTCTGAGCAACTCGCGTATATAATAAACAAGTGCAACACTAACATACACACGCACCATTTCAATTCATTAGTCACTAACCGTCAATCAGTAAGAGAACGATTTCCAAAATATTAACCCCGAAGGCCGAAACCAACATCAGATCAATACCCAGGAAACCATTCGACTTAGCCAACCTTCAGTAAGTTTCTAAATTTCACGTCCATATCATTTATAATATTTTATAACGATTTATCGCTATTTTTATTTATTTTAAAATAGCCAATTTATTCAAAACGATGCTTCGGGCCATAATGCGGTCGTGGCGCTGTTTTTCTTCAGATTTGATTTACAAATATCTGAAAATCTAACCGGTGGATCTTCACAAAATTTACATCATTAGAAAGATCTTTTCAAAACGAATCCAACGATTCCAGTTTCGCGAAAATCCGACGGTCGGATCTCCTGGTATAATCGTTTGAAGTTTCGATTTCAAAATACGAACTACAGCGTCGTTATTTGATTCAATATATATATATATATATATATATATATATATATATATAATCGATTCTGGCACTGTTTTTCTTCAAATTTGAATTAAACATTCCAGACAATCCAACCGTTGGATTTTTACAAAGTTGGTACCGTTGGAAAGATATTTCCAAAGCGAACCCAACGGTTGCGGTTTCGGGAAAATCCGATGGTCAGATCTCCTGCACTAATCGTTTGAAATCACGGTTTCAAAATATGAACTGCAGCTTCGTTATTCGATATATTTCTATTCTATTTAAATATATATATATATATATATATATATATATATATATATATATCGATTCTTCGATTTCAAAACTATATGATTTTCATACATTTGATAAAAATGATATTTTTATCTAACTGTCTTCTATTTCAACACTTCACTATTTTTAACAATTCATGTATATAATAAAAAATGTGATTTTTATTGTAAAACAATTTATTTCAAAACACGATTATTTTATATAGTTCATATAGATGATGAAGATATGATTTTTATTATAAAACAATTTATTTCAAAACACGACTATTTTATATAGTCGTATAGATGATAAAAATAGGATTTTTATTATAAAACAATTTATTTCAAAATATGAATACCATTCAACACATGAATTTCAATTCAACGAATGAATTTCGATTCAACACATGAAGGTTTCTATATTTTATATATATAGCTAAAAAGGTGATATTTATATTTAAAACATGAATACCAATCAACGCATGAATTTCTATTCAACGAATGAATTTCGATTCAACACATGAAGGTTTTCTATAGTTTGTATATATATCTAAAAAGGTGATTTTTATATTTAAAACACGAATACCATTCAACACATGAATTTCTATTCAACGAATGAATATCGATTCAAAACATGAAGGTTTTGTATAGTTTGTATATATATAAATATATAAAGGTGATTTTTATATTTAAAAACACGAATACCATTCAACACAAGAATTCTATTCAACGAATTAATTTCAATTCAACACATGAAGGTTTTCTATACAACGAATAAATATAGTTTCAACAAATGAAAATAATTCTAACACATGAATATTATTCAAAATTTCGGCAGCATAACGGCAGGGTAGTTAAAACCGGGACCGTCCCTAGTACGGCTCCTCGCTCTACCTTAAAACCTCGCGGTTTTTGACAATGGGGAATCATGCATCTAGTTCGCATGCAGGCGGCATGTATATTTTTTTTCATTTCCACAAACTAATCCTATGTGGTTTCAACCAAATATTTCTCAACCACAAACGGGTATTTTTCAACAACAATCAATCAATATCAACCACAAACAATTCCAATCAACCATTCGCTATCAATCAATTTTCACACCAATCACAAACAATAAATATCGTCCATGTTTTGTGGACTATATATATATATAGCATTTCACTTCTATTTCAACACATATATAATTTTTACAACGCATATACAACTTATACATCGAACGTACAACTTATACAACGCTTATACAAGAGGTGTACAACGCTCATATAACTCATACATCGACTATATAATTTATACATCGTCGTTTTCCATATCGTTTATAAATTAGAAATTTCACTTTTCACATTTCTATATATATACAATTCACAGTCACAACACAAGTAAAGAAATCGTCCATGGTCTGTGGACGTATGTGAACAGTTCAGATATGCAATTATAATATAAATAACTATACAAGAAAATTTATAGTGAGAGAATTCTCACATTGGGATCCACTCCGTCAGTTTTATCTGAATTTTCTGAACAGTTTGAATTTGATATTTCCAAAAATATCAACGTGCTTGGAACTGGACACGGTCAGTTTTGTTGCGAAGCTCTCCGCTCCACGATCGCACCGGATCCAAGTTTGTAATTTTTCGACCTCGTATGCAAAAGTTACGATAATTATTACATTTGGTTTCTAAACGGGATAATTAAATAAATTAAATATAAAATTATCACCCCTTATATCTTCTTCCACAACTTCCAGTTCTGGCCGAAACCCACACTCGAATACTAGGGTTCTTCGTTGCACGAACTTCAACGTGCCGGGGCCAGATCAGAATAGCTCGCATGGAGCGCCTAGGTACGCGCCACTATCCGTCGGAGCTCTGGCCAACTCGACGCCTCCTCCTTGTCAGAAACGGAAGGCGACGGCAAGGGTTTTGAGACCAGGTTTCGAGCGAAATACCTAAACAACTTCGATCATCTTTATATGAATAGAAAGCTCGTGAAGAGCACTCCGATTTTTTTACTTTAGGAGGAGCATCGAATTCGCGTTAGATTAGGAGAAATTGATGGATTAATTTTCGAATAATCTGGGCCCTTCAAATCGCTGTGGCAGCGCGTTAATCAGAAGGAGCTAGGTTTTTCCGTAAAAAGAAAAAAAGGGGGCTTTATAGTAAAGTTTAATTAATATTTAATTTATTAATTTCCAAATATACTTGTTTATTCATCCGATCATCAAATCAAACCCAGCGACTGTCGCTCCTAGCTAAATACCCTCATTCCGAACGCAATCGATATGTTTCGTAGGTCAATTCCATCGTTTCAATCGGTTTTCATTTAAATTGCCATTTAAATCTTTATATTGAATTTTAAACACACATTTCAATTTACTGGAGCTACATATCGACTCTAAAAATTCCAGAAAAATATTTTCTAGCTTCGTATTGGCGATACGGTCCTAACAAAACTAGTTTCGTCGAATTCTGAGACCGTTTGAAAAATGGCCCATTTCTGGTCGATCCAATTTAACTATAATCGACCAAAACACGTTTTCCTTTGCCACGTTCACATACTAACTTCAAAAATTATGAAATTTGAAACCTAATAATAACTTCACATCCCGAATCCAACAAAAGTAGTTTCGTCGAATTCCGAGGTCGTATGCAAAATGGCCAATTTCACGGGCTATATAAATTCCATAGCAACCTTTCAGAAAATTCATTTGGCCATAAATTTTGCATCCCGCTATGAAACTTTGATTTTTCGGATTCGTTAGAAAGGTATTCACTAACAGATTAAAATATTTTTGGTTTCACTCAAATACGTTTTGTTTTGCACCCGGTACAATCCGACAAATTTTGAATTCAATTTTTGAAACTACAGCGCCATTTCAGGCCTTGTTTATAATTAGAATTAATTATATTCGTTTTCAAACATCAATTCAAACTCACTTTTCATTGCTATTACTTGAAATGGTTATTTTAAATATTTAAAATCCACTATTTTAGCCAATTTAAAAAATTTAAATTGGTCCAGATTTTCCGGGTCGTTACACTGAAAAGTTGAAGAACTTAAGCCGCAATGAAAATAATGGAAGTTGAGTTGAACTGTTAAAAACAACTTTCGGCTTCGGTCCTTTTCGGGGACGAAAAGTTTTAAGTGGGGGAGATTGTAATAACCCGGAAAACCAAGCCAATTTAAAATTTTTATTTTGGCAATTTTAGTGAATTTTGAATATTTAAAATGAAATATTTTAAATGATATCAACGAAAAATTTATTTTGAATAGAATTCGAGCGTATATATTTACATACGTCATCATTAGAATATAAATATTTATTTATATATATAAAAGGAATTGAAAATGGCGCGGTAGTTCGATAATTTGATTTTAAATTTCAATTGAATGTTCCGGGTGCAAAATAAACCGAATTTTAGTGAAACAAAAAATAATTGAATCTAATTGAGAATATATTTCCAACGAATCCGAAAAATCGAAATTTCATAGCAGGGATAAAAAGATATGTCTAGTTGAAATTTCAGAATAGTCGCTATGGAATTTCAACCCTTAAAAATAGCCATTTTGAAAACGACCTCGGATTTCGTCGAAACCACTTTTGTTGGATTCGTGATGTCAAATTATTGCTAGATTTCAAATTTCATAATTTTTCGAATCAATATGTGAGTGTGGCAAAGGTAAACGCGTTTGACCAATTTCAGTTGAATTTAATCGACTGGAAAAAGGCCATTTTTCAAACGATCCCAGAATTAAACGAAACTACTTTTGTTAGGACCGTATCATCAATACGAAGCTAGAAAATATTTTTCGGGAATTTTACTAGTTAGTATGTGGCCCCGGTAAATTGAAATGTGCGTTCAAATTCAATATATAGAGTTATATGTTGATTTTGACGAAAATTGATCGTAATGGTCGAATCAGCTTACGATGCAAATTCCATTGTGTTCGGAATGAGGGTAATTAGCTATGGACGACAGGCGGTGGATCTCATTTGGAGGTCGAATGAAAAGTCAACATATTTGAAATAAAAATAAAATAATATAAAATTATTTAACCACCCTCCACCACATACCTTCTCTCTTCCTCCCCCGACACTTTTCAGTTTAAAAAAAAGGAAAAGGGGGCTGTGCCCTAGCCGATGGAGCCGCCACCGCGCCATCGTGGATGGCGCCTCCCTCCAGCCTCGCCCCCTTCTTCCCCTTCTCCTCCCTCGTATTCACCTTTCCCCCACATCTCTCTCTCTCCTTCGATAACCGCATCGCCCCCCCCCCCAATCCGCTGTCGCCGCCGCTTCTTTCTTCCTCCTTCCCCTCCGATGTTCCTCCTCCAACCTCGCCTCCTCTCCTCTGAAACTGAGACCCTAAAAACCCCCAAATCACAAATCGACAACGCCCCCCCCATGCTCCACCGCCTCGTTTTCTTCTTCCTTTCTCCTCCTCCTCTGCTGCCGACGCCAGCAAGCCCCTCTGTCCTCCCCTTCTCCGACGCAACCCGCTGTAAGCTTTATATTTTCTTATTCGTTTTATTTACCCTTTTAGTTAGTTGTTTACTTTTATTTAAAAGTAATTAGTTGATAAAAATTGTGGTTTATATAGTATTTATAATAAAGATGTGATTTTATAAAGTAGAAATATTAAAAATGTGATTTTTGTAAAGTGGAAGTATTAAAAAAATGATTATTATATAATAGAGAAAATAAAAATCTGATTTTTGTTATATATATGTTGAAATGAAAATGTGATTTTTATAGCGATGATATAAAAATTCGATCTTTGTATATGAAGGAAAAATATAAAAATATAATTTTTTTATATATGAAGAAGCGTTGTAAAAATAATTCTTTATTGGAAGAAGAGCGATTTAAAAATATAATCTTTATATAGAAAAGAGCGATTTAAAAATATAATCTTTATATAGAAAATAGCGTATTAAAAATATAATCTTTATATAGAAAATAACGTATTAAAAATATAATCTTTATTATATGAACAACGGTGTAAAAATAGAATTTTTATCTATATAGTAGCGATGTAAAAATAGAATTTTTATCCATATGGAGTGATTATAAAAATATGATTTTTATATACATAGCAACAATATAAAAATGTGATTTTTATATATGTAGTGACTACGAGCAACGAAAGTGACAAAAGGCGAGAACAGTGAGGATTTCCTACATTTGAAGTGTCGCGGAGTTGGGATAGCTTTGGTGAGAACTTCTCACTTTCAATTAAATTATCTAGTTAAAATATATACTAGGATGCAGACGGTGTTTAGTAGCACCCGACACCCGTCGTCCATAGACCATGGACGGCTTGTATGCTTGTTTGTTTGATTGTGATGTTGAGTTGATTGTGTGATGAGATGTGAAATAAAATAAAATATTTATATAGTTGAAATAAAATATTTTATAGTGGAAAATATTTTATAGTGAAAAATAGAATTTTTAACGTGTTTATGAAATGAAATAAAAATAAACAAATCATGGGATTTGTTTATATACACATTTGACTGATATTGATTGGGACGATAAATTTTACATATCGCCCAACTGCACAAATAAAATCTGTGTTTGATTGTTTGAAAACCCGACACGGGTATTGGGGTGATATATGACATACACTAATCCCAATAGCTAGTTGTATGTCGATCGATTGATTGACAGACTGTTATAAGCGTTGAATATTTATATTTGATGCTTATACAGTGTAGAATGCACTTTGGATGATGGTTGATTATTTTTCATTGTTGATGTATACATGCATTGTATGGAAATCCATAGAAATAAAATCTATGGTAATTAATTGGGCCTCATTCCAGTTTTGAAATAGAAATATTTGAAATAGAAATATTTGAATAGAAATATTTGAAATATAATATTTGAAAATAGAAATATATGAAGCCATGTTGATTAGATTGACACCATTTTGACGTGAACGATATTTATATCGATTTTATTCATTTTATAATGAATATCGAAAGTGATTTCAAAATTTGATATTTTGAAAAGAATTGAAATTCGAATTGAAATTGATTCGAAATGAATTCGTATTGAAATTGAATTGAATTGAAAATGAACTGAAATTGAAATAGAAATCGATTTGAAATGAATTTAAACTGAATTTATAAGGAAAAATTCAATTTTGATTTGAATTAGAAATGAAGTTGAAATCATTTTGAAAACCAATTTAAAACAAATTATAGAAATACGTTTTAAAAGGGAAATCAACGAAGTATATATTATATATATTATATATATAATATAATGGCTTGAATAGAACGCGCAGCGCCGCGGCAGTTCGCGAATTCCGATCATTGACTTCGAACGGATATTACGGGAGATCCGACCGTCGGATTCTCCTAAAACCGGAACCGTTGGGTACATACCGAAAAGATCTTTCTAACGAATATTAGAAATTAGAAATCTAACGGTTGGATTTGGAATTATGTCCAAATCAAATTTGGAAAAGGTCGCTGTAAGTGCAGTTCGATGGCCGTTTGTCGAAATTGACTGTACGGGCCTTGATAAAATTATTAAAAATAGTAATAATTTGTGTAAAATCATAAGAAATGATTTGGGAAGAATTGGGATGAAAAATTCCATATTCGAAAAGATAAAAATAGATTTTTATCAAAATGAACTAGTTTTGAACTAGAATGAAACTTCTATTTATTTTTAAATAAATAAATTGAATTTGAAAAGGGTTCTAAAAGTAACCAGAATTTCCAATAATTGAATTGGAATGGATTTGAATAGAAATTTTATTTGGAATATTTCAATGTTGGATTTCGTGATTATACAGATATCGTTATGGAAATTTGAAAGATATATTTATATCGTTATTTCCAATACGATATTTGTTGGTTGTAGAATTTGATATTGAATATAAGCCGATATATTTTCTATTCAGAGCCTTGTATTTAATATCAAATGTGATTTAGATTTGTCATGAACAGTGTTTTAAATGACACGGATTCATTAACCCAGTTAAAGATTAAAACTAAGTGGAGTTTTAATGAATCTTTAATTAGATTGAAAAGATCGAGAATAGAGTATCGCCAGTTTTACTCCAGGCGATAGTTAAATCTTTAATTAGATTTGAACGTGAAATGATAATTGAATTTACCGATCATATTGTGGTGGTAGATATGAAGTATGACCGTTTTACATCATGGGATGAATAGGTGGGGATTTGGAAATAAAATAAATGATTACTTCGGTGTGGTCCGCTAATCCCGACTAGTTTGAATTAATATTCAAAAGAAGATTAAAGAATAAATTTAAAGAATTTATCTTTGATAAAATTAATGGGAACCTTTCCCAAAGTGTAAGAATATTTGAATAAAAGAATATTCTGAATTGGAATGAGGCGTATGTTGTGTTTGTGTAACACTTGTTTATTATATATGCGAGTTTTTCAGAAAGACCGGGTTTAACCCATTCCGAATAACTAATTCGACGTGGTGTCGAAGATGAAGACGGTGGTTGAAGACCGGAGGTCTTCACGTCGTTTGGATAATTACTGATGATCTTGATTGGGCCGTACACCCAAGAGGAGGGAATCAGTTAGTGATCGTCCAGACGTACTTGGAGATCGATGGAGATGCGGGGTACTAGGTGCCTCCGGTTTCGTTCAGACCCAGAACGGACTTGTAAATGGACTGCGTGTCTGACATTGGATTTTAGTCTTTGTGATTGATTTCTATTAAATATATATATGTTTGGCGGCGGAGAATTTATTCTCTTGCTTAACGCCCTTCTCTGGGACGTATGAGCTCAGGGGTTATATATCTATGGATATCAAACGCATGGAGTGAATTGCCTGTGTGGCACGCATAAGTGGCAATATGATCAAGGTTTCTGTTGAAAAGCAGAGTCTTGTGGTGGATGATCAAAGCACGGCCTATGTGGCATAGCTTTGTGTAACGTTGATTCGCGAGCCTCACACCCCGGTTGTGAACTAGAAACGGGAGAGGACATCAGGGTGGGCATGCGTTTCCTTCTAGCTAGAAGTGGCGTCAGTGGTTTTACACGCCCTGACGAGTTTGACTTATGTGGTTGTTGCTGTTGCGAGGCGCCTCGGATATATCGTTCGATCTGGGACCGATGGAGGCATTGGACTCATTTGCGCCCCATAGCGAAGGGAGACTTAGTGTTCAGGCATTTTAATCCACATCGTTGGACCGGCCCTGACGATCCAAGGCTTGTCTGCGCTCTTGCCTGAGACATGGGCTAGATTGTCTCGAATCGGTAAAGGACGATCCCTGGCCTCGGTTCACAGATGGAAATCCAATTTCCAAATACGTGACTTTGCGGTTTTGATTGTAGAGCCTAGTATGGCGACATGATATATGGTACCCATGCCGTCTATGATTGATACTTATGATTTGAAATTGTTTCTGAAACTATACACTTATAGTACTATCAAATGATTTGTTTTAAACGTATCAAGCATTCTTTGGCTATTATAAGGTAAAACCCTATCCTCCGGCTTGTGTTGCATTGTGTGATGGGACCTGGGTCTTATAACAGCTTCATTTTTCTTTATTTAGCATTACGTTGTTGTTTTATGCACTGGTATTCTTGGGAGGTAACCAGTTCCGTGTTATACGGCGTGGTCCCTTGATTTACCTAACTTTGAAATAAAGATTAATAACTGTTTTAGTTCTCACACCAGTCCCATGACTGACCTGAAGTTTATTGTTTTAACCTAATCTCTGGGTGCCCTTATTTTCGACACGGGCAGCTAGTAGTTTTGGTTTTGCAGATTTATATTCACAGGGTCCTGATTTACAGCTGGAACGATGCTCGGAAAGCTCTGTATCTGTGTATTACTTTCAGTTGTGTTTTTTATATTTTTTCGCTGCTATGTAATTTATTGTAATCTCTAATATTCGTCGAATGTATTTTATTCATTTATACTCTGTATATTCTTGTATCTGATGGAATTGTTGTAATATACAATGAAATGTTCTTCCGTCTGCGTCCACTTGTGGCTTGTCCTCGAACTATCCGCACTTTCCTCACCCGGGAAGTTACGGGTCTTTACATTTGGTATCAGAGCTTTGGTTTACAAAGCTCAGAGAACAAGACACATAAGAACTATACGAAAGAATTCATCAGATATTGGATTAGTAATATCCAATGAGAATGACTCGTTATAGATGGGATCAGTGCATCCTAGAACGAGTGTGAAGAGTATATTTTTAAAATGAAAACAAACTTTGTTTTGAAAGTTTAAACTTTATTCAACGTATTTGAATATTTATTTACATTGATTTGGACTATCAGGTATATAGAGATTTTAATATACGTCTGATCCACGTGTATTGAAAGCCTCCAATATACTGGATGGATATAGAATCACGCTCTAGTCGCCCAGAGATGATTCTGATGATCGGTCGACCATCATCAGTTTTTGTGTTTGAGTGATGAAAGTGGGATTTCTATATGATTCCTATTGACTGGTGTGAGAACCAAAATTAGATAGAGCCTATTGTTGTGATTTGGCATCAAAAATCTGATTTTTAGACTATGTATCAAAATTATAAATTTGAAAAGCTAATCAACTAATTGATTGCTGATTGTGTTGTTTGATTATTGTTTGATTAATTAAATGTTGAACCATATAGCCAAATTGACCAAAAAGTGAAATATATTGAAATTTGGTCGCATTTGCTTACATATACATGTATATCTACTGAACAGGTCATAGCAAGCAAGCTAGAGCAGAGAATAAAATTTGTTTGCCTGACAAATAAGTACATGTTTATCATAATTTACTGTTTTGTTTGGGTGATGATGATTTTACGAGCCGATTGGCTAGCCGCTTGGCTTTTTCTTTTTCTTTTTGAGATAAGAGGGACTATATGGCAATTTCGGGATTTTCCCGGTGCTCCCGGTGCAGGGGAGGTTATGGAGAAATTTTTCGAAAATTTAGGGTGTTAGCCAAATTTTTGAAAATTTTGAAAAGTTCTTAGAAACTTAATGTGATGACCCCAAACCCCGTACTAATGGTGGCAAGGTTAATCCTTGGAATATAACACAGAAACAGATAATAGCAGAACAGAAATAAATAAATACACCAGATAATGAACAATAGAATATACTGGATAAAAGTAATCATCAGAGTTACATAGTATACAGGATCATACTTAGTACAAATACAGTTCAGTTATACATAAATTTCTACAGCGGAAAACAAACATAATGTACAATAGGAGCTGAACAACATAAAAAGAGATAAATAATAGAATCCATCTTCAGCTCCAGCTATCCAGAAAGAACCAACTAAACCTAAATACAAGGCTGCCCGTGTAGAGAAAGGGGCACCCGAGTTTGAAAGTGAAACAAACTATGAGTCAGTCATGGGATTGGTATGAGAAATCTACTCAACACATTTATAATAGGCCAATCACAGGACCACGCCACTTTCGTGGAACGGGTTTACTCCATTGGATTGCCAGTGCTTTAAAAACAAATCTTTCTTTTAAACATCGCAATGCTTTTTATAAAAATGAAACCAATATAAGACTCAGTTCCCATCACACAATGCAATGCAAACAGGAGGATAGAGTTTTAGCTTATAATGGCCGAAATATGCTTGATACGAATAAAACAAAAGCATTTCATATTACTACTACTGTTTATATGTTTCAAAAACAATTTCAAATCATAACTATCAATCATAGACAACATGAGCGTCCCATGCCGCTATGTCGCCAAATATAGGTATACAATCAAAACTACACAGTCACGTATTTGGAAATTGGATTTCCATCAAGAACCAAGGCAAAAGATAGTCCTTACCGACTTCGAGACAATATAGCCTACCATGTCTCAGGATCAGAGCTCGAGTGACCCTTGGATCGTCAGGGCCGGTCCACCGATGTGGATTAAAATGCCTGAGCAATAGGTCTTCCCGCCCTATGGGGCGCAAATGAGCCAACGAATGACCCCATCGGACCCGGATCGTCCGATCTAACCGAGGCACCGCGCATCAGTAGCAACCACATAAGTAAAATTTCAGGCCGTGTAAAAACACTGACACAACTCCTAGCTAGAAAGAAACGCAAGCCCTCCCTAATGTCCTCTCCTGTTTCTGGTTTATACCGGGGTGTGAGGTTCGCGAATTCACGTTATACACAAAGCTACGCCACACAGGCGGTGCTTTGATCATCACCACAAGACTTTGCTTTTCAACAAAAGCCCTGATCACTGCATCTTAGCATGCGACACAGATAATTCACACCGTGCAACTGATGGCTATCAATCACACAGAATAAATTCCAACGTCAGACACACTGTCCATTTGCAAGTCCGTTCTGGGTCTAAACGAAACCGGAGGCACTATATACCTCGTAAACCCATCAATCACCACGTACGTCTGGACGATCACCACTCATTATCCATATTTCGGGATGCCTCCCAATCAGGACCTCGGTTACCATCCAAACGAGGTGAAGATCTCCGCTCTTCGACCACCGTCTTCATCTTCGATTTCTTATCGTCAATTCAGTTATTCAGAATGGGATAAACCCGGTCTTTCTGAGCAACTCGCGTATATAATAAACAAGTGCAACACTAACATACACACGCACCATTTCAATTCATTAGTCACTAACCGTCAATTAGTAAGAGAACGATTTCCAAAATATTAACCCCGAAGGCCGAAACCAACATTAGATCAACACCCAGGAAATCATTCGACTTAGCCAACCTTCAGTAAGTTTCTAAATTTCACGTCCATATCGTTTATAATATATTATAATGATTTATCGCTATTTTTATTTATTTTAAAATAGCCAATTTATTCAAAATGATGCTTCGGGCCATAACGCGACCGTGGCGCTGTTTTTCTTCAGATTTGATTTACACATATCTGAAAATCTAACCGTTGGATCTTCACAAAATTTACATCATTAGAAATATCTTTTCAAAACAAATCCAACGGTTCCAGTTTCGCGAAAATCCAACGGTCGAATCTCTCGGTATAATCGTTTGAAATTTCAATTTCAAAATACGAACTGCAGCGTCGTTATTTGATTCAATATAATTATATATATATATTTAAATATAATCGATTCTGGCACTGTTTTTCTTCAGATTTGAATTAAACATTCCAGACAATCCAACCGTTGGATTTTTACAAAGTTGGTACCGTTGGAAAGATATTTCCAAAGCGAACCCAACGATTGCGGTTTCGGGAAAATTTGATGGTTGGATCTCCTGCACTAATCGTTTGAAATCACGGTTTCAAAATACGAACTACAGCTTCGTTATTCGATATATTTCTATTCTATTTAAATATATATATCGATTCTTCGATTTCAAAACTATATGATTTTCATACATTTGATAAAAATGATATTTTTATCTATCTCTCTTCTATTTCAACACTTCACTATTTTTAACAATTCATGTATATAATAAAAAATGTGATTTTTATTGTAAAACAATTCATTTCAAAACACGATTATTTTATATAGTTCATATAGATGATAAAGATATGATTTTTAATATAAAACAATTAATTTCAAAACACGACTATTTTATATAGTGGTATAGATGATAAAAATATGATTTTTATTATAAAACAATTTATTTCAAAATATGAATACCATTCAACACATGAATTTCAATTCATCGAATGAATTTCGATTCAACACATGAAGGTTTTCTATATTTTATATATATAGCTAAAAAGGTGAATTTTATATTTAAAACACGAATACCAATCAACACATGAATTTCTATTCAACGAATGAATTTCGATTCAACACATGAAGGTTTTCTATAGTTTGTATATATATCTAAAAAGGTGATTTTTATATTTAAAACACGAATACCATTCAACACATGAATTTCTATTCAACGAATGAATATCGATTCAAAACATGAAGGTTTTGTATAGTTTGTATATATATAAATATATAAAGGTGATTTTTATATTTAAAAACACGAATACCATTCAACACATGAATTCTATTCAACGAATGAATTTCAATTCAACACATGAAGGTTTTCTATACAACGAATAAATATAGTTTCAACAAATGAAAATAATTCTAACACATGAATATTATTAAAAATTTCGGCAGCATAACTGTAGGGTAGTTAAAACAGGGACTGTCCCCAGTACGGCTCCTCGCTCTACCTTAAAACCTCGCGGTTTTTGACAATGGGGAATCATGCATCTAGTTCGCACGCAGGCGACATGTATATTTTTTTTTCATTTCCACAAACTAATCCTATGTGGTTTCAACCAAATATTTCTCAACCACAAACGGGTATTTTTAAACAACAATCAATCAGTATGAACCATAAACAATTCCAATCAACCATTCGCTATCAATCAATTTTCACACCAATCACAACCAATAAATATCGTCCATGGTTTGTGAACGAGGGGCATATATATATATATATATATATATATATATATATAGCATTTCACTTCTATTTCAACACATATATAATTTTTACAACGCATATAGAACTTATACATCGAACGTACAACTTATACAACGCTTATACAAGAGGTGTACAACGCTCATATAACTCATACATCGACTATATAATTTATACATCGTCGTTTTCCATATCGTTTATAAATTAGAAATTTCACTTTTCACATTTCTATATATATACAATTCACCGTCACAACACAATCAAATAAATCGTACATGGTCTGTGGACGTATGTGAACAGTTCAGATATGCAGTTATAATATAAATAACTGTACACGAAAATTTATAGTGAGAGAATTCTCACATTGGGATCCACTCCGTCAGTTTTATCTGAATTTTCTGAACAGTTTGAATTTGATATTTCCCGAAATTTCAACGTGCTCGGAACTGGACCCGATCAGTTTTATTGCGAAGCTCTCCGCTCCACGATCGCAACGGATCCAAGTTTGTAATTTCTCGACCTCATATGCAAAAGTTACGATAATTATTACATTTGGTTTCTAAACGGGATAATTAAATTAATTAAATATAAAATTATCACCCCTTCTATCTTCTTCCACGACTTCCAGTTCTGGCCGAAACCCACGCTCGAATACTAGGGTTCTTCGTTGCACGAACTTCAACGCGCCGGGGCCAGATCAGAATAGCTCGCATGGAGCGCCTAGGGACGCACCACTATCCGCCGGAGCTCTGGCCAACTCGGCGCCTCCTCCTCGTCAGAAACTGCAAGCAACGACAAGGGTTTTGAGCCCAGGTTTCGAGCGAAATACCTAAACAACTTCGATCATCTTTATATGAATAGAAAGCTCGTGAAGAGCACTCCGATTTTTTACTTTATGAGGAGCATCGAATTATTGTTAGATTAGGATAAATTGATGGATTAATTTTCGAATAATCTGGGCCCTTCAAATCGCTGTGGCGGTGCGATAATCAGAAGGATCTAGGGTTTTCCGTAAAAAGAAAAAAAAGGAGGCTTTATAGTAAAGTTTAATTAATATTTAATTTATTAATTTCCAAATATACTTGTTTATTCATCCGATCATCAAATCAAACCCAGCGACTGTTGCCCCTGGCTAAATACCCCCATTTCTAACGCAATGGATATGTTTCGTAGGTCAATTCCATCGTTTCAATCAGATTTCATTTAAATTACCATTTAAATCTTTATATTTAATTTTAAACACACATTTCAATTTACTGGGGCCACATACAGACTCTAAAAATTCCCGAAAAATATTTTCTAGCTTCGTATTGGCAAAATGGTCCTTACAAAACTAGTTACGTCGAATTCTGAGACCGTTTGAAAAATGGCCCATTTCTGGTCGATCCAATTTAACTATAATTGACCAAAACATGTTTTCCTTTGCCACGCTCACATACTAACTTCAAAAATTATGAAATTTGAAACCTAACAATAACTTCACATCCCGGATCCAACAAAAGTTGTTTCATCGAATTCTGAGGTCGTATGCAAAATGGCCAATTTCACGGGCTATATAAATTCCATAGCGACCTTTCAGAAAATTCATTTGGCCATAACTATTGCATCTCGCTATGAAACTTCGATTTTTTGGATTCGTTAGAAAGGTATTCACTAATAGATTTAAATATTTTTGGTTTCACTCAAATCTGTTTTGTTTTGCACCCGTTACAGTCCGACAAAGTTTGAATTCAATTTTTGAAACAACCGCGCCATTTCAGGCCTTGTTTATAATTAGAATTAATTATATTCATTTTCAAACGTCGATTCAAACTCACTTTTCATTGCTATTATATAAAATGTTTATTTTAAATATTTAAAATCCACTATTTTAGCCAATTTAAAAAATTTAAATTGGTTCAGATTTTCCGGGTCGTTACACTGAAAAGTTGAAGAACTTAAGCCGCAATGAAAATAATGGAAGTTGAGTTGAACTGTAAAACAACTTTCGGCTTCGTTCCTTTTCGGGGACGAAAAGTTTTAAGTGGGGGAGATTGTAATAACCCTGAAATCCGAGCCAATTAAAAATTTTTATTTTGGCAATTTTAGTGAATTTTGAATATTTAAAATGAAATATTTTAAATGATATCGACGAAAAATTAATTTTGAATAGAATTCGAGCGTATATATTTACATACGTCATCAATAGAATATAAATATTTATTTATATATATAAAAGGAATTGAAAATGGCGCAGTAGTTCGATAATTCAATTTCAAATTTCAATTGAATGTTCCGGGTGCAAAATAAACCGAATTTTAGTGAAACCAAAAATAATTGAATCTAATTGAGAATATATTTCCAACGAATCCAAAAAATTGAAATTTCATAGAAGGGATAAAAAGATATGTCCAGTTGAAATTTCAGAATAGTCGCTATGGAATTTCCGCCCTTAAAATAGCCATTTTGGAAACGACCTCGGATTTCTTCGAAACCACTTTTGTTGGATTCGTGATGTCAAATTATTGCTAGGTTTCAAATTTCATAATTTTTCAAATCAATATGTGAGTGTGGCAAAGGTAAATGCGTTTGACCAGTTTCAGTTGAATTTAATCGGCTGGAAAAAGGCCATTTTTCAAACGATATCAGAATTCAAAGAAACTAGTTTTGTTAGGACCGTATCGTCAATACGAAGGTAGAAAATATTTTTTTGGAATTTTTCTAGTTAGTATGTGGCCCCGGTAAATTGAAATGTGCGTTCAAATTCAATATATAGAGTTATATGTTGATTTTGACGAAAACTGATCGTAACAGTCGAATCAGCTTACAATACATATTCCATTGTGTTCGGAATGGGGGTAATTAGCTATGAACGACAGGCGGTGGATCTCGTGTGGAGATCGAATGAAAAGTCAACATATTTGAAATAAAAATAAAATAATATAAAATTATTTAACCACTCTCCACCCCGTACCTTCTCTCTTCCTCCCCCGACACTTTTCAGTTTAAACAAAAGGAAAAAGGGGCTATGCCCTAGCCGACGGAGCCGCCACCGCGCCCCGTGGATGGCGCCACCCTCCAGCCTCGCCCCCTTCTCTTCCCTCGTATTCACCTTTCCCCTACAGCTCTCTCTCTCCTTCGATAACCGCGTCGCCCCCCCAATCCGCTGTCGCCGCTGCTTCTTTCTTCCTCCTTCCCCTACGATGATCCTCCTCCAGCATCGCTTCCTCTCCTCTGAAACCGAGCCCCTAAAAACCCCCAAATCCCAAATCGACCCCCCCCCCCCGATGCTCCACGGCCGCTGCTTTTTCTTCTTCCTTCCTCCTCCTCTGCTGCCGACGCCAACAAGCCCCTCTGTCCTCCCCTTCTCCGAAGCAACCCGTTGTAAGCTTTATATTTTCTTATTTGTTTTATTTATCCTTTTAGTTAGTTGTTTACTTTTATTTAAAAGTAATTAGTTGATAAAAACTGGGGTTTATATAGTATTTATAATAAAGATGTGATTTTTATAAAGTAGAAATATTAAAAATGTGATTTTTTGTAAAGTGGAAGTATTAAAAAAATGATTATTATATAATAGAGAAAATAAAAATATTATCTTTATATATGTAGCGAAATAAAAATCTGATTTTTGTTATATATATGTTGAAATGAAATTGTGATTTTTATAGCGATGATATAAAAATTCGATCTTTGTATATGAAGGAAAAATATAATTTTTTTTATATAGGAAGAAGCGTTGTAAAAATATATTCTTTATTAGAAGAAGAGCGATTTAAAAATATAATCTTTATATAGAAAAGACCGATTTAAAAATATAATCTTTATATAGAAAATAGCGTATTAAAAATATAAACTTTATATAGAAAATAGCTTATTAAAAATATAATCTTTATATAGAAAACAGCATATTAAAAATATAATCTTTGTATAGAAAATAGCGTATTAAAAATATAATCTTTATTATATGAACAGCGGTGTAAAAATAGAATTTTTATCTATATAGTAGCGATGTAAAAATAGAATTTTTATCCATATGGAGTGATTAAAAAAATATGATTTTTATATACATAGCAACAATATAAAAATGTGATTTTTATGTATGTAGTGACTACGGGCAACAAAGTGACAAAAGGTGAGAACAGTGATGATTTCCTACATTTGAAGTGTCACGGAGTTGGGATAGCTTTGGTGAGAACTTCTCACTTTTAATTAAATTTTCTAGTTAAAATATATACTAGGATGCAGACGGTGTTTAGTAGCACCCGACACCCGTCGTCCATAGACCATGGACGGCTTGTATGCTTGTTTGTTTGATTGTGATGTTGAGTTGATTGTGTGATGAGATGTGAAATAAAATAAAATATTATATAGTTGAAATAAAATATTTTATAGTGGAAAATATTTTATAGTTAAAAATAGAGTTTTTAACGTGTATATGAAGTGAAATAAAAATAAACAAATCAGAGGATTTGTTCATATACACATTTGACTGATATTGATTGGGATAATAAATTTTACATATCGCCCAACTGCACAAATAAAATATGTGTTTGATTGTCTGAAAACCCCACACGGGTATTGGGGTGATATATGACATACACTAATCCCAATAGTTAGTTGTATGTCGATCGATTGATTGACAGACTGTTATAAGCGTTGAATATTTATATTTGATGCTCATACAGTGTAGAATGCACTTTGGATGATGGTTGATTATTTGTCATTGTTGATGTATACATGCATTGTATGGAAATCCATAGAAATAAAATCTATGGTAATTGATTGGGCCTCATTCCAGTTTTGAAATAGAAATATTTGAAATAGAAATATTTGAATAGAAATATTTGAAATATAATATTTGAAAATAGAAATATATGAAGCCGTGTTGATTAGATTGACACCATTTTGATGTGAACGATATTTATATCGATTTTATTCATTTTATAATGAATATCGAAAGTGATTTCAAAATATGATATTTTCAAAAGAATTGAAATTCGAATTGAAATTGAATAGAAATGAATTCGTATTGAAATTGAATTGAATTGAAAATGAACTGAAATTGAATTAGAAATCAATTTGAAATGAATTTAAACTGAATTTATAAGGAAAAATTCAATTTTGATTTGAAATAGAAGTTGAAATCATTTTGAAAACCCATTTAAAACGAATTATAGAAATACGTTTTAAAAGGGAAATCAACGAAGTATATATTATATATATTATATATATAATATAATGGCCTGAATAGAACGCGCCGCGCCGCGGCAGTTCGCGAATTCCGATCATTGACTTCGAACGGATATTACGGGAGATCCAACCATCGGATTCTCCTAAAACCAGAACTGTTGGGTTCATACTGAAAAGAGCTTTCTAACGAGTATTAGAAATTATAAATCTAACGGTTGGATTTGGAATTATGTCCAAATCAAATTTGGAAAAGGTTGTTGTAAGTGCAGTTCGATGGCCACTTGTGGAAAACGACTATACGGGCCTTGATAAAATTATTAAAAATTGTAATAATTTGTGTAAAATCCTAAGAAATGATTTAAGAAGAATTGGGATGAAAAACTCCATATTTGAAAAGATAAAAATAGTTTTTTTATCAAAATGAACTAGTTTTGAACTAGAATGATACTTCTATTTAATTTTAAATAAATAAATTGAATTTGAAAAGGGTTTTAAAAGTAACCAGAATTTCCAATAATTGAATTGAAATGGATTTGAATCGAAATTGTCTTTGGAATATTTTAATGTTGGATTTCGTGATTATACAGATATCGTTATGGAAATTTGAAAGATATATTTATATCGTTATTTCCAATACGATATTTGTTGGTTGTAGAATTTGATATTGAATATAAGCCGATATATTTTCTATTCAGAGCCTTGTATTTAATATCAAATGTGATTTGGGTTTGTCGTGAACAGTGTTTCAAATGACACTGATTCTTTAACCCAGTTAAAAATTAAAACTAAGTGGAGTTTTAATGAATCTTTAATTAGATTGAAAGGATCGAGAATGGTGTATCACCAGGTTTACTCCAGGCGATAGTTAAATCTTTAATTAGATTTGAACGTGAAATGGTAATTGAATTTACTGATAATACTGTGGTGGTAGATATGAAGTATGACCAGTTTTACTTCATGGGATGAATAGGTGGGGATTTGGAAATAAAATAAATGATTACTTCGGTGTTGTCCGCTAATCCCAACTAGTTTGAATTGATATTCAAAAGAAGGGTAAAGAATAAATTTAAAGAATTTATCTTTGATAAAATTAATGGGAACCTTTCCCAAAGTGTAAGAATATTTGAATAAAAGAATATTCTGAATTGGAATGAGTCATATGTTGTGTTTGTGTAACAGTTATTTCTTATATACGCGAGTTATTCAGAAAGACCGGGTTTAACCCATTCTGAATAACTAATTCGACGTGGTGTCGAAGATGAAGACGGTGGTTGAAGACCGGAGGTCTTCACGTCGTTTGGATAATTACTGATGACCTTGATTGTGTCGTACACCCAAGAGGTGGTAATCAGTTAGTGATCGTCCAGACGTACTTGGAGATCGATGGAGATGCGGGGTACTAGGTGCCTTCGGTTTCGTTCAGAGCCAGAACGAACTTGTAAATGGACTGCGTGTCTGACATTGGATTTTAGTCTGTGTGATTGATTTCTATTAAATATATATCTGTTTGGCAGCGGAGAATTTATTCTCTTGCTTAACGCCCTTCTCTGGGATGTACGAGCTCAGGGGTTATATATCGATGGATATCAAGCGCATGTAGTGAATTGCCTGTGTGACACGCCTAAGTGGCAATATGATCAAGGATTCTGTTGAAAAGCAAAGTCTTGTGGTGGATGATCAAAGCATGGCCTGTGTGGCATAACTTTGTGTAACGTTGATTCGCGAGCCTCACACCCCGGTTGTGAACTAGAAATGGGAGAGGACATCAGGGAGGGAATGCGTTTCCTTCTAGCTAGAAGTGGCATCATTGGTTTTACACGCCCTGACGAGTTTGACTTATGTGGTTGTTGCTGTTGCGAGGCGCCTCAGATATATCGGTCGATCCGGAACTGATGGAGTCATTGGACTCATTTACGCCCCATAGGGCAGGGAGACGTAGTGTTCAGGCATTTTAATCCACATTGGTGGACCGGCCCTGACGATCCAAGGCTTGTCTGCGCGCTTGCCTGAGACATGGGCTAGATTGTCTCGAATCGGTAAAGGACGATCCCTGGCCTTGGTTCACAGATGGAAATCCATTTTCCAAATACGTGACTTTGTGGTTTTGATTATAGAGCCTAGTATGGTGACATGATATATGGTACCCATGCCGTCTATGATTTATACTTATGATTTAAAATTGTTTCTGACACTATACACTTATAGTATTATCAAATGATTTGTTTTAAACATATCAAGCATTCTTTGGCTATTATAACGTAAAGCCCTATCCTTCGGCTTGTGTCGCATTGTGTGATGGGACCTGGGTCTTATAATAGCTTCATTTTTCTTTATTTAGCATTCGCTGTTGTTTTATGCACTGGTATTCTTGGGAGGTAACCCGTTCCGTGTTATACGGCGTGGTCCCTTGATTTACCTAACTTTGAAATAAAGATTAATAACTGTTTTAGTTCTCACACCAGTCCCATGACTGACCTGGAGTTTATTGTTTTAACCTAAACTCTGGGTGCCCTCATTTTCGACACGGGCAGCTAGTAGTTTTGGTTTTGTAGATTTATATTCACAGGGTCCTGATTTACAGCTCGAACGATGCTCGGAAAGCTCTGTATCCGTGTATCACTTTCAGTTGTGTTTTGTATATTTTTCTGCTGCTATGTAATTTATTGTAATCTCTGATGTTCGTCGAATGTATTTTATTCATTTATACTCTGTATATTCTTGTATCTGATGGAATTGTTGTAATATACAATGAAATGTTCTTCTGTCTGCGTCCTCTTGTGGCTTGTCCTCGAACTATCCGCGCTTTCCGCACTGGGGAAGTTACGGGTCTTTACAGCAGTCCTAATTCCGTAAAACACACGCGATCCATGAAGTTAAAGAGTCATGTAGAAATCGCCAATCTTAGTAAAGGTTTAAATTATTGATCATCTTATTTGCTTATTAGTTTATTATTTTTGTTTCTCATCTCGCATGTTTATGTTAATATGTTATGTGTGTATTAACTAATTATGGGTTTAATTTCGGAAGTTTACACATCATATAAATAATTGTTTAAGCCGATTACGTTAATACGCTATGTTATGTATGTATTAGCTAAGAACACTGTTTCAAATATCGCCCGAGATCTCCTTCGAGATCTCATTTTGGGCTCCTTCCGAAACGAAACAACAAATATAACTCTAAATCTCCTTTTGAATATATCGCCCGAGATATTGCAATATCGAAGATATATCGACCGAGACAAAATACCGAAATATCGTCCGAGATCTTAGTTTTTTTTTTGTTGAAATTTAAATTTGTGCCTTAACTAGAACTATAGTTAAAAAACTCAAATCTAGCCATATCAATCTTTTGTTATTTTACATTTTGCATGTTAAATGACTATATTGAATGTTTGTATATGTTTTACAATGATTATGATTTTCATATACGTCTTTTTACATATATGTTACTAATGAAATTATGTATATTATGGTCTATTTATGCTAAAAAATTTAATGTTTGGATCCTTTTAATGTTTCCTGTTTAGCAATATTCCTGTTTTAAGCATATTATGATTTAGAGTATGAATGATCATTCGCAAAATAAAGAATAATAAAGTTATTTTTCATTTTAACTTTAAGTTACCATGTTTTTGATAGCATTCATAAAAATCATTTTGTTAAAATATCATTTTTAACATATCATGTACCCTGAGATTGTTCGTGTAACGATCCGCTTCTATGCATCGAAGGATGTAGAATATTTATTTCTTTTACATCCGAAGTCGTATGGTCATGTGACTTTGGAAGACGACTATTGGGGTCATTTCCCATGTTCATGATTTTTGCCGATTTTTAAATGATCATTTTGCCCCTAGTTGATCTTTTTTCGGCCGTAACTTTTGACTGGAAAGGAGTTTTGACTTGAACCCACTTCCATTTGATCCGAATGATGGTTTACCTTTCCGTAGAGTGGTCACATTAGCTAAACGGACTCATCATTTGAGAGATATGGCTAAAACAAGTTTCAGATGGTGAAAACAGCTTAACGGGGCCTAATTTGGGTGAATAGTGAGTGGGCCCATTACCAATTTCGGCATTAGGTTATGGGAAGGCTGATAGGGTTAGGAAATTCAGTTTCTATCATTTTTCAGCCGCCACTTTTTGTTCCTTCAAGTTTAGCCATGGCCTCCACTTTCTAAAACACCCCAAATCACCTTCTAATCGCAAAATTAAGCCAAATCTACATCAAATAAAAGCGGATTAGCACAAGGATCGAGGTAGAACTTCTGTATAGCCTTGGGAACAGTGCCAAACAGAGAATCATTTCAGATTTGGTAATTTGTTTGTGGCTAAGGTGAGTGATTTGCATAGTTCCTCACTAATTATGGTTAATTAAGGGTAATTAGTGATAATTGGTGAAATTATACATGTTAAAAATCTGGAAAAATGTCCATAAATTTTGAAATATTGTTTTGGGCCTCTGTTAAATTTTTTTGGTAGTTTGGTTAAGTTTTACTAATCCTATCATTAGTTTTGTTTAAGCATGCTTAAGGAAAATGGGATTTTGGCTATGTTTGATCCGTTTTAACCTATCAAATTGTTGTTTTGGTGTTAGTAGTCAATTCTATATATTTCTATGACTACATGGTATTCTTTGTGATTGATAAGAAAAGTTAGATTGGTCGAAAACGCAGTCGAATGGTGTAGAACAGTCGATGGAAGAGTTGCAGGAAAATTGTGCAGGAAACCGGATTGGATCGCCACCTCCCCCTCCAATCCTAACCGACCTTATCGTGAATGCGGACACCACGAGCTGCCCGCACCTGAAGCTATGATCTGATGCACTCGACCTAATCCGAAATCATGACCCAATCCGACAAAGGAAGCACGAACCGATCCGATTAGGGAGGCGAGGCACGACCCGACCCGGAGCAGGGATCACCTACGAACTAAACTAGAGCATGATGTCACGACCAAGAGCTTGGGCACCACGACCCGATCCGATGTAGGTGGCTCGAACCGATCTGAAGGAGGATAATGACCACGAACCGAACTCAGAAGTTTGAATGCGAGGTATGGGTTGCAAACCAAATGAAGACAGATCCAGAGAAGACCAAAACCCCAGATGCAAAGGTAGTCCATGTGGGAAGTTTGTACTCAGGATCCAGTTGGGAACCAACGAGTCAACTTCATGAGTTGGGCTATGCTGTGGGACGCCTGCTGAAGGGTTATCGACGTCTATAGCTTTGATTCACCACCCAGACGGATGTTAGGCTACGTATCAGTGTAGTGGGGTAGTTACTACTCCATGGGACAGAGTGATCGTAGCTTGGCTATGAGCCAGTGCACTGGAGTTGTTATGACTTCATAGGGCAGAGTGGACATAGCAAAGACTAGTGGCTATGAATCAGTGCAGTGGTGTCATCATGAATCCATAGGGCAGAGTGATCATAGCAAGGAATAGGGTGATCAAAGTGGTGGATGTCGTATGCCTTACGCACTGAGTGAGAGATGTGAGGATGGTTGCTATGTTTGATTGTTTGCTTTCACTATGAAATGCACACCCCCACCCCATATGCTTTACACCATATGTTAGTGGTACCTTAGAGTATTGAGCGGTATGTTGTGCTAACTCTTTGGTTGCAGGTCCAGGTTCAGGTATGGTTTAGTATACTTGTTATTGTTCTGTTTTGATGCTTATCTCTCATACCAGACTTTTGTCTGACCTAGAGTTTTATGTCTCTTCTTATTACTCTGGGTTCTCTTAAACGGGCAGACTAGAGACAGGTTAGGTGAGCTGTATCGGATACGAGCAGGAGGCTGCCACGTATGATATATATATATATATATATATATATATATATATATTCTCCCTGTGTCGCTGCTGGTCACTACTTTGGGCATTGGTAGTGTACCTTTCCTTTTTCTTTAGAGACAGTTTTATAGTTGTAATAATGATGATGTGGAACATAAGCTGTAACTGGATTTTCCGCTGCTATGATGTTTAATTTTTAGCTTATGCATTGTCTCACCTGTTTTATATCAAAGTATGTTATTATTATCTTTTATTCCATGCATTGCGAGATATTTTACAAGTTCTTTGTTAGTTCACCAGTAAGTTCAAACTCCATTTTCTTTCTTTCGCGACCGTCCTGTGCTAGTTGGACATTGGCACAACGCACTTTCATGGGGAAATGTCGGCTAGTGCGGGGCGGGCCGTCACATTTGGTATCAGAGCTAGGTTGCATAGTTGACCTAGGGAATGACACCAGGGAGAGATAATACATATATGAGACACGTATTTGTGATTATTTTTGTTTTCAAAAGCTATATATATATGTATATACTATTAGTATATTTAAGGATGAAGTCACATTGCATTGGCACCACCGAAGAGATGGTTAATCGTTTTCTCCTTACAGATTGAACGATGAGCCGATATACAAGGGGGGCTGGTAGAGGAGCCAACAATAGGAATGCTCCTGACATGAGGGCTATGTTTACTGACTTCATGAGAGAGTTGCTTAGGGACGTTCATAGGGCAGTCCCAAATAATGCTAATGGTGGTGGTGCAGTGGTGCAGGCGCTAGGGCCGATTTCGCTAAGCTCTGTAAGGA
Source organism: Allium sativum (assembly GCA_030737875.1). Classification (NCBI taxonomy): domain Eukaryota; kingdom Viridiplantae; phylum Streptophyta; class Magnoliopsida; order Asparagales; family Amaryllidaceae; genus Allium; species Allium sativum. The sequence goes on from CM060926.1 coordinate 334,037,361, forward strand.
CTACACTAGTCTTGGCGGAAAGTCGTTCCACAGAATGGAATCGGCCACGGATGTTCAGGATTGGTGGGATAGCTATGAGCGTATTTTCGAAGATTTGGGTATCGAGGATGAAACGACCCAAAATCCCCCTTACGGGAAATCACGGATTGAGTTGAGAACAAGCCATATCGGAACACAGACAGAAGAACATTTCATTGTTTATTACAACAATTCATCAGAATACAAGAATATACAGAGTATAAATGAATAAAATACATTCGCTAAATATCAGAGATTACAATAAATTACATAGCAGCGGAAAATAATACAAAACACAACTGAAAGAGATATACGGATACAGAGCTTTCCGGATATCATTCCAGCTGTAAACCAGGATCCTGTGAATATAAATCTGCAAAACCAAAACTACCAGCTGCCCGTGTCAAAATAGGGCTCCCAGAGTTTAGGTTAAAACAATATACTCTAGGTCAGTCAAGTGACTAGTGTGAGAACTAAATCAGTTATTAATCTTTAATTTAAAGTTCGGTAAATCAAGGGACCACGACGTATAACACGGAACGGGTTTCCTTCTAAGAACACCAGTGCATAAAACAACAGTGCAATGCTAAATAAAGAACAATGAAGCTATTATATGACGTAGGTCCCATCACGCAGTGCAACGCAAGACGGAGGAAAGGGTTTTTACCTTATAATAGCCAAGAATGCTTGATGCGTTTAAAACAAATCATTTGATACTATTATAAGTGCATAGTGTATAAAACAACTTCAAATCATAAGTATCAATCATAGACGGCATAAGCGCCCCATCCCACTATATCGCCATACTAGACTCTACAAATAAAACCACAAAGTCACGTATTGGAAGTTGGATTTCTATCTGTGAACCGAGGAAAAAGTTAGTCCTCTACCGATTCGAGACGCTCTATCCCGTGTCTTAGGATCAGAGCTCGAGTGACCCTTGGAGCGACAGGGCCGGTCCACCGATGTTGATTAAAATGCCTGAACACTGCGTTTCCCCACCCTTTGGGGTGTCAACGAGGCAACAAATGACTCCATCGGCTCCACATAGTCACCAATATATCCGAGGCACCTTGCAACAACAACAACCACATAAGTCAAACTCGTCAGGGCGTGTAAAACCACTGACACCACTTCTAACTAGAAAGAAACGCATGTCCTCCCTGAGGTCCTTCTCCCGTTTCTGGTTCACAACCGAGGTGTGAGGCTCGCAAATCAACGTTACACAAAGCTATGCCACACAGGCTGTGCTTTGATCATCCACCACAAGACTCTTCTTTTCAACAGAAGCCTTGATCATTGCATATTAGCATGCCACGTAGGCAAACCACTCTATGCAACTGATATCAGTCACACAGAATGAAATGCAATGTCAGACACACAGTCCATTTACAAGTTCGTTCTGGGTCTGAACAAAACCGAAGGACCCTTATTCGTCGCATATCCATCGATCTCCAAGTACATCTGGATGACCACTAACTGATTCCCTCCTCTTGGGTGTACGGCCCAATCAAGATCATCAGTAATTATCCAAACGACGTGAAGACCTCCGGTCTTCAACCACCGTCTTCATCTTCGAATAATCGTCGAACCAGTTATTCAAAATGGGATAAACCTGGTCTTTATGAATAACTCGCGTATATAATAAACAAGTGTTACACAAACAAAACATATGCCTCATTCTAGTTCATCAGTCACTAAACGTAAATTAGCAAGAGAATAATTCCCCAAACATTAACCCCGAAGGCCGAAACCAACATCAGATCAATACACAGGAAATAATTCTTCTTAACTAACCTACAATTAGTTTCTAAATTTCACATTCTTAGGGAAAGGTTCCCATTAATTTTATCAAAGATAAATTCTTTAAATTTATTCTTTAATCTCCTTTTGAATATCAATTCAAATAGTTGGGATTAGCGAACCACACAGAAGTGATCATTTATTTTATTTTCCAATTCCAACCTATTCATCCCATGAAGTAAAACTGGTCATACTTCATATCTAACACCACGGTGTTATCGGTAAATTCAATTACCATTTCACGTTCAAATCTAATTAAAGGTTTAAATATCGCCTGGAGCAAAACTGGTGATACTCCATTCTCGATCTTTTCAATCTAATTAAAGATCCATTAAAACTCCACTTAGTTTTAATCTTTAACTGGGTTAAAGAACCGATGTCATTTAAAACACGGCTCACGATAAACCCCAAAATCACATTCCATTCTATCAGCCTTTAACCGTAAAATAGCAAGTGGGCAATTCCCTAAATATTAACCTCGAAGGCCGAAACCAACATCAGATCAATACCCAAGAAACCATTCAACTTAACTAATCTCCAGTTAGTTTCTGATTTTCCAAACTCAGTTGGGTCTAAGAACAGTATTATTGAAGATACCGTTCACGACAACCCAGAATCACATTCCATTAATTATTGGGTTAAAGAACAAGTGTTATTTAAAACACCGTTCACGATAAACCCAAAAATCAATTCAAATTCAATTCCAATTCCAATTAAATACCATTTAATTGGTACACTTCATTAAATCTAAATAAAAATATTTAATATTTTTCTCAACTAGGTTTAAGGACAATGTTAATGAAGACGTCATTCACGATAAACCCAAATCACATTTGATATAAAATACAAGGCTCTGAATAGAAAATATATCGGCTTATATTCAATATCAAATTCTACGACCAACAAATATCGTATTGGAGATAACGATATAAATATATCTTTCAAATTCCCATAACAATATTTGTATCATCACGAAATCCAACATCGAAATATTCCAAATACAATTTCGATTCAAATCCATTCCAATTCAATTATTGGAAATTCTGGTTACTTTTAAAACTATTTCATATCCAATTTATTTATTTTAAAAATAAATAAATTATTATTCTAGTTCAAAACTAGTTCATTTCGATAAAAATCTACTTTTATCTTGTCAAATATGGAGTTTTCCATCCCAATTCTTCCCAAATCATTTCTTATGATTTTACAAAAATTATTATTATTTTTAATAATTTTATCAAGGCCCGTACAGTCGATTTCCGTCAATGGCCATCGAACTTCACTTACAGTGACCTTTTCCAAATTTGATTTGGACATAATTCCAAATCCAACTGTTAGATTTCTAATTTCTAATATCCATTAGAAAGCTCTTTTCAATACGAACCCAAGGTTCTGGTTTTAGGAGAATCCGACGGTCGGATCTCCCGTAATATTCATTCGAAGTCAATGGTCGAAATTCGCGAATTGTCGCAGCGCGGCGCGTTCTATTTAGGCCATTATATATATATATATATATATATAATATATATATTATATATTTTGTCGATTTCCTTTTAAAACATATTTTATAAATCGTTTTAAATTCGTTTTCAAAACGATTTCAACTTCCTTCTCAAATTCAAATCCAATTTGAATATTTCCAATATAAATTCGATTAAAATTCATTTCTACTCGATTTCAATTCAAATCGATTTCAGTTCAATTTCTATATGTTTTAAATTCAATTCAAAAATATTTCAATTCTATTTCAATCTAATTCGAATTTCAATTCTTTTGAATTTATTTCAATTTAATTCGAATTTCAATTCATTTCAATTTAATTCGAATTTCAATTTATTTCAATATAATTCGAATTTCAATTCATTTCAATTTAATTCGAATTTCAATTTATTTCAAAATATCAGATTTTGAAATCACTTTCGATATTCATTATAAAATGAATAAAATCAATATAAATATCTTTCACGTCAAAATGGCGTCAATCTAATCAACACGGCTTTTATTCAACACATGAATTTATTTTCTATATTGGAATGAGGCCCAATCAATTACCATATAACGTTAATTATTTGGATTCCCTACGATACATGTATATAGAAACAACGATAAATCAACAACCATCATCCAGAGTGCACCACACAACTGCACAAGCATTAAATATAACTAATTAACGCTTACATAGTCTGTCAATCCATCGATGACATACAACTAAACAATCGGGATTAGTGTACGTCAAATCTCATCCCAATACCCGTGTGGGGTTTCAAATCAACAAACACAGATTTTATTTATGCAGTTGGGCGATGTGTAAAATTTATTGTCCCAATCAATATCAGTCAAATCAGTGTATATAAACAAATCCTCCGATTTGTTTATAAATATTTATTTTATATACACGTTAAAAATTATATTTTTAACTATAAAATATTTTCCACTATAAAATATTTTATTTCATTCCACATCACACAATCAAATTTCACAACATAGCAACCAAACAAACAAGTCATCCATGGTCTGTGGACGACGGGTGTCGGGTTCTACTAAGCACTATGTGCATCCTAGTATATATTTCAAACTAGAAATAAATTAAAGGTGAGGAGTTCTCACCGAAAAGCTAAACCAAATGCCACGACTCTTCATATGTAGAAAACCTTGTTGTACTCGCATTTGGTCACTTTCAATGTCCTACATATATAAAAATCGCATCTTTAAATTATTGCTATGTATATAAAAATCACATTTTTATAATCACTCTATATGGATAAAAATCACATTATTACACCGCTACTGTATAGATAAAAATTCTATTTTTACACCGCTACTATATAGATAAAAATTCTATTTTTATAGCGGTGTTCATATAATAAAGATCATATTTTTATCACGCTAACTTCATAATAAAAATTATATTTTTATATCGCTTATTTCTATATAAAAATTATATTTTTATATTTCTACTTCTTATATAAAGATCGAATGTTTATATCATCGCTATAAAAAACAAATTTTTATTTCAATACATACATAATCAAAATCAGATTTTTATTTCACTACAAATATAAAGTTAATATTTTTATATTCTCTATTATATAAAATTCCTATTTTTATTTCCTACATTATACAAAAATCATATTTTTATTCTCTACATTATATAAAAATAATATTTTTATTCTCTACATTATATAAAAATCATATTTTTATACTCTACATTAAATAAAAATCATATTTTTATATATTTTAAAAATCGTATATTTTTAACATAAAGATCATTGCTTTTAAGTAAATAAAAATCAAAGCTTTCTAATGTAAGAATCTCGCCTTTTCTAAGCTAAAAATCAAACCTTTCTTTATATAAAAACCGTATTTTTCTATTCCAAATCTATATACAAGAATCGTATTCGTACAGATTCAGATTTAAAAAATAAAATTTATAGAAAATAAATAAACAAAATTGGAAATAACTTACTGTTCAACGCTGATTGGGGGGAGGGGGGAGGGGCTTGCGCTCGCTTGAGTCGAGGTGGCGCGGATGGGGTACGGCGGTCGTGGGTGTGCGGTGGCGGCTGGGTCTCGTGGCGTTCGAGGTGGGCAGTTTCGTAGTGGTGCAGAAGGGGACGCGGAGGAAGGGAAAGAAGATGAGAGGGGGCGGCGCAAAATGTGGAGGAGGGGAGGGGGGTCGACGGTGGTGGCACCCCTATCGGGGCGGCGATGAGCTAATTGTGGGGTGGGGGCTGTGAATCGCGATTCCCCCCTTTTTTTAAATAGTGAGAGAGAGGGAGGGATTGAGGGATATATATATATATATATATATATATTATTATATTTTCAAAAAAGCAACTTATATTTTCGACCTCTAAATGAGACCCACCGATTGTCGTCCCGAGCGTATTACCACCATTTCGAACACAATGGGATATGTATCGTAAGTTGATTCGATCGTTTCGATCAGTTTTCATCAAAATCAACATATAAATCTATATATAGAATTTGAACGCACATTTCAATTTACCGTGGTCACATATGGACTCTAAAAATTCCCGAAAAATATTTTCTAGCTTTGTATTGACGATACGGTCCTAACAAAACTAATTTCATCGAATTCTGAGATCGTTTGAAAAACGGCCATTTTCTAGTCGATTAAAATCAACTAAAACTGGTCAAACGCGTTTTCCTTTGCCACGCTCACATATTGATTCGAAAAATTACGAATTTTGGAATCTAGCAATAATTTGACATCACGGATCCAACAAAAGTGGTTTCATCGAAAACAGAGGTCGTTCGCAAAATTTCCATTTTTAAGGGCCAGAATTCTATTGCGACTATTCTGAATTTTCAACTGGACATATCTTTTGATTCCCGCTATGAAATTTCGATTTCTGGGATTCGTTGGAAAGATATTCTCAATTAGATTCTATTATTTTTGGTTTCGCTAAAAACCGGTTTATTTTGAATCATGTACATTCATTTGAACTTTGAAATCGAATTATCGAACTACCGCGCCATTTTCAATTCCTTTCACAATTATAAATAAATATTTATCTTCTGACAACGATTCAAATAAATATATACGTTCTAATTCCATTCAAAATAAATTTCTCGTCGTTATTATTTAAAATAAATCATTTTAAATGTTCAAAATACCCTAAAATTGCCAAAATAAAAATTTTAAATTAGCCTAGATTTCCGGGTTGTTACAATCTCCCCCACTTAAAACTTTTCGTCCCCGAAAAGGAACGAAGCTAAAAGTTTTTTAACTAATCAACTCAACTTCCATAATTTTCTTTACGGTTTTAGTTCTTCAACTTTTCAGTTTATAAGAACTTTTCAAATTTTACAAAAATTTGGCGAACACCCTAAATTTTTCAAAAAATTCGCCATAACCTCCCTGCACCGGGGACTTCGGGATATTTCATATAGCCTCCCATGGCCTTCTTCAATCCAAAAGAAAAAGAAAAAGCCAAGCAGCTAGCTAATTGGCTCATAAAATCTTCCAAAACCCAAGAAATACAATAAACATGTACCTATTTGTTGGGCAAACAATTTTATTCCTCTGCTCTAGCCTTCTGGCTATGACCTGTTCACACAAACACACACATATTTTTTTTTTTTTTTTTTTTTTGAAGGAGGTTAAATATTTCATTGATGCATTGGGCCAAAATCAGCCCAAGCCCAAAACACTTATAGATTCAGCCCATACAAACAACAACAACCAATGATTGAACGAAAACGCAATGATTGCGTGTACCAACCAGAAGTACTTGCCATAACGGCGTGAAACACAGTAGTACAGGCCTCAAACTTTTTCCTAATATAGCAAATAATAGGGCTTCAGTCATGGAGGCCGAAAGCTCCAATTCTCGACGATGCAATCTTCTTCCTGGGCATTTCTGGTATCCGCCTTCCTCTTAATGCGTCTGATAAGAATGTTTACATCTGATTGTATGAGTGAATTGACTAATTTGCTGTTTCTTCTTTTCTGCTCAAACACACGGCGGTTTCGTTCTTTCCAAATGTGGTGTATTGAAGTGGTCAGTGCTATTTGAATCAATTGCAGGCGGAATGGCGAGAGGCTTTGCAGACTCAGGTAATGTAATTCATCTTCAAGGTTGCCATTAAAATAGATTTCGCACTTGTTCCGAGTCTCGTTGATTATGTCTTTGCTGTAACAGCACTCGTAAGAAAGATGTGAATGCGATTCCTGCGTGACATTGCATAAATTGCAGGTTAGATCGACATTGAGATTCCATTTGGCCAAGCGATCTGAGGTTGGTAATCTGCAATTTATTGCTTTGTAGGTCGTGAAGGCCATTCTAGGGCAGTTAGATTTATTCCAGACGAAGTTTGCCCAGTCCTTCACTTCATGTCTTGATCTTATACTATTCGAAGTCGAGAGGGTGGAGTAATGACCATCAGCCGAGTCAGTCCAAGCCCAGATGTCTGATGTTAGGTTAGGCTCAATTTGGATTGTCTGAATTGTAGGTTGTAGTGCCTGCATGCAGCTGAGATTGTTAGTACACCAGTTGCCATTAGTAATAAGTTTATCTACCTTGTGAGTGTAACCTCCTACTGCCGTGAGAGAGTCCCAGCCAAGCACCTTAATGAGTGTATTGCCATGGAACCAAGGGTCTTTCCATAAAAAAGTATTTTTTCCATCAGCAAATTTTCTATGAATCAACGTTTTCAGTGAGTCTCTATTGTCCATAATAGTTTTCCACACCGATGAGGCGTTGTTATCGCATTTCATAATCCAAAAATCGTCTTTCATGTATCTATTTCTCATCCACTTTGACCAAAGAGACTCGCCTTGAATGATTTTCCATGCTAGTTTAAGGCAGTATGTTTTCTTGAGCTCTTTGAGATTAATTAACCCCACACCCCCTTCGGCCTTGGGTCTGCACAGTATATCAAAACTAACTTTGTGAATTCCTCCTCGCCAAAGGAAATTAGCACAGATTGAGTTTATTTTTTCGATGGAGCAGTCTGGGATTTGGAATGTTTGCAACCAAAACCAAACCTTGGCTGTAATCATTGTGTGAATCAGTTCCATACGACCCGCGAAAGAGAGTAATTTTGAACTCCAGCCATTGATTTGGTCTTTGATTTTTGCAATCAAGTCACCACATTCACTGTCGGTGATGGTGTTAGACGAGAGAGGAACACCTAAGTATTTGACTGGGAGTTGACTTTCATTAATATCCAAGCCACTCAGAATTGATGCTTTTTCTTTAGAGAATTTGTTGAAGTAGCATTTGGATTTTCCATTGTTGATTTTCAGACCTGCATAGGATTCCAGATTAGCAAAAATTTCTTTTATTGCCTTGGCAGCCTGAGCATTGGATTTAGTAACCACTATGAGGTCATCAGCATAAAGGAGGTGGTGCACACTTGGTTGGTGGTTATAAATCGGCTGGAACAAACCATTGTGACACGCCAGCTCCATTTGCAGGGAGAAATACTCCATTGCAATGGCAAAAAGGTATGGCGAGAGCGGGTCGCCTTGCCTAATTCCTCTGTTAGAATAGATGAACCCCCTAGGAGCTCCATGCATGAAATTGCGAATAATTTTCAATACAGTTTAAAACTTGGTTCAATTTGGCATAAATTCACTGTTCTTTCATATAATGATTTAAAGGGATAATTATATAACACAACCATCAATCAATTAGTGAATTTAATGTTTCAAATTCACAATTTTGATATATAGTCAAAAATCACATTTTTGATGCCAAACACAACAATAAGACCTATCTAATTTTGGTTCTCACACCAGTCTAATGGAAATATATAGATGTCACACTTTCGAAGCTCGGACATAAATACTGATGATGAGATCTCAATCATCAGTATCATCTTCGGGTGTCTAGAATGTGATTCTATATCTATCCAGTATATTAAAACTTCGAATATACGTTTGCAAGGCATATATGCAAAATCTTTATATATCGGATTATTCAAATTCAATATAAATAAATATTCAAATACGTATACAACGATTTAAATTTCAAAACAAAATCTGCTTTCTTATTCAAAAATATACTCTTCACACTCGTTCTAGGATACTAATGATCCCATCTCTAATGAGTCATTCCCATTGGATATTACTAATCCAATATCTGATGAATTCTTTCGTATGGTTCTAATGTGTCTTGTTCTATGAGCTTTGTAAACCAAAGCTCTGATACCATGATAAAACGACCCGAAATCCCTCTTACGGGAAATCACGGATTGAGTTGAGAACAAGCCACATCAGAACGTAGACAGAAGAACATTTCATTGTTTATTACAACAAATCTTCAGAATACAAGAATACACAGAGTATAAATGAATAAAATACATTCGATAAATATCATAGATTACAATAAATTACATAGTAGAAGAAAATAGTACAAAACACTACTGAAAGAGATATACGGATACAGAGCTTTCCGGATATCATTCCAGCTATAAACCAGGATCCTATGAATATAAATCTGGAAAACAAACCTACTAGCTGCCCGTGTCAAAATAAGGGCACCCAGAGTTTAGGTTAAAACAATAAACTCCAGGTCAGTCATGTGACTGGTGTGAGAACTAAAACAGTTATTAATCTTTATTTTAAAGTTCGGTAAATCAAGGGACCACGCCATATAACACGGAACGGGTTTCCTCCCAAGATCACCAGTGCATAAAACAACAGCGCAATGCTAAATAAAGAACAATGAAGCTATTATATGACCCAAGTCCCATCACACAATGCAACGCAAGCGGGAGGATAGGGTTTTTACCTTATAATAGCCAAGAATGCTTGATACATTTAAAACAAATCATTTGATACTATTATAAGTGCATAGTGTATAAAACAACTTCAAATCATAAGTATCAATCATAGACGGCATAAGCGCCCCATCCCACTATGTCGCCATATTAGGCTCTACAAATACAACCGCAAAGTCACGTATTGGAAGTTGGATTTCCATCTGTGAACCGAGGAAATAGATAGTCCTCTACCGATTCGAGACGCTCTAGCCCGTGTCTCAGGATCAGAGCTCGAGTGACCCTTGGAGCAACAGGGCCGGTCCACCGATGTGGATTAAAATGCCTGGACACTGTGTTTCCCCGCCCTTTGGGGGCATCAATGAGCCAACAAATGACTCCATCGGCTCCACATAGTCATCGATATATCGGAGGCGCCTAGCAACAGCAATAACCACATAAGTCAAACTCGTCAGGGCGTGTAAAACCACTGACGCCACATCTAACTACAAAGAAACGGATGTCCTCCCTGAGGTCCTTCTCCCGTTTCTGGTTAGCAACCGGGGTTTGAGGCTCGCGAATCAACGTTACACAAAGCTATGCCACACAGGCTGTGCTTTGATCATCCACCCCAAGACTCTTCTTTTCAACAGAAGCCTTGATGATTTGCATCTTAGCATGCCACACAGGAAAACCACTCTATGCAACCGATATCAGTCACACAGAATGAAATCCAATTTCAAACACACAGTCCATTTACAAGTTCGTTCTGGGTCTGAACAAAACCGGAGGAACCTTATTCCTCGCATATCCATCGATCTCCAAGTACGTTGGATGACCACTAACTGATTCCCTCCTCTTGGGTGTACGGCCCAATCAAGATCATCAGTAATTATCCAAACGACGTGAAGACCTCCGGTCTTCAACCACCGTCTTCATCTTCGAATAATCGTCGAACCAGTTATTAAAAATGGGATAAACCTGGTCTTTCTGAATAACTCGCGTATATAATAAACAAGTGTTACACAAACACAACATACGCCTCATTCCTGTTCATCAGTCACTAACCATAAATTAGCAAGAGAATAATTCCCCAAACATTAACCCCGAAGGCCGAAACCAACATCAGATCAATACACAGGAAACCATTCTTCTCAAGTAACCTACAGTTAGTTTCTAAATTTCACATTCTTAGGGAAAGGTTACCATTAATTTTATCAAAGATAAATTCTTTAAATTTATTCTTTAATCTCCTTTTGAATATCAATTCAAATAGTCGGGATTAGCGAACCACACCGAAGTGATCATTTATTTTATTTCCCAATCCCAACCTATTCATCCCATGAAGTAAAACTGGTCATACTTCATATTTAACACCACAGTGTTATCTGTAAATTCAATTACCATTTCAAGTTCAAATCTAATTAAAGATTTAACTATCGCCTGGAGCAAAACTGGTGATACTCCATTCTCGATCTTTTCAATCTAATTAAAGATTCATTAAAACTCCACTTAGTTTTAATGTTTAACTGGGTTAAAGAACCGATGTCATTTAAAACACGGTTCACGATAAACCCCAAAATCACATTCCATTCTATCAGCCTTTAACCGTAAAATAGCAAGTGAGCAATTCCATAAATATGAACCCCGAAGGCCGAAACCAGCATCAGATCAATACCCAAGAAACCATTCAACTTAACTAATCTCAAGTTAGTTTCTGATTTTCCTAACTCAGTTGGGTCTAAGAACAGTATTATTGAAGATACCGTTCACGAAAACCCAAAATCACATTCCATTAATTATTGGGTTAAAGAACAAGTGTTATTTAAAACACCGTTCACGATAAACCAAAAAATCAATTCAAATTCAATTCCAATTTAATACCATTTAATTGGTACACTTCATTAAATCTAAGTAAAAAGATTTAACATTTTTCTCAACTAGGTTTAAGAACAATGTTAATGAAGACACCATTCACGACAAACCCAAATCACATTTGATATAAAATACAAGGCTCTGAATAGAAAATATATCGGCTTATATTCAATATCAAATTCTACGACCAACAAATATCGTATTGGAGATAACGAGATAAATATGTCTTTCAAATTCCCATAACAATATCTGTATCATCACGAAATCCAACATCGAAATATTCCAAAGACAATTTCAATTCAAATCCATTCCAATTCAATTATTGGAAATTCTGGTTACTTTTAAAACCATTTCAAATCCAATTTACTTATTTTTAAAAATAAATTAATTATTATTCTAGTTCAAAACTAGTTCATTTCGATAAAAATCTACTTTTATCTTTTCAAATATGGAGCTTTTCATCCCAATTCTTCCCAAATCATTTCTTATGATTTTACACAAATTATTATTATTTTTAATAATTTTATCAAGGCCTGTACAGTCAATTTCCATCAATGGCCATCGAACTGCACTTACAGTGACCATTTCCAAATTTGATTTGGACATAATTCTAAATCCAACCGTTAGATTTATAATTTCTAATATCCGTTAGAAAGCACTTTTCGATACGAACCAAAGGTTCCAATTTTAGGAGAATCCGACGGTCGGATCTCCCGTAATATCCATTCGAAGTCAATGGTCGAAATTCGCGAATTGCCGCAGCGCGGCGCATTCTATTTAGGCCATTATATATATATGTATATTATATATATTTCGTCAATTTCCTTTTAAAACATATTTTATAAATCGTTTTAAATTCGTTTTCAAAACGATTTCAACTTCCATCTCAAATTCAAATCAAAATTGAATATTTCCAATATAAATTCGTTTTAAATTCATTTCAACTCGATTTCAATTCAAATCGGTTTCAGTTCAATTTCTATACGTTTTAAATTCAATTCAAAAATATTTCAATTCTATTTCAATCTAATTTGAATTTCAATTATTTTCAATTTATTTCAATTTAATTCGAATTTCAATTCATTTCAATTTAATTCGAATTTCAATTTAATTCGAATTTCAATTCATTTCAATTTAATTCGAATTTCAATTTATTTCAAAATATAAGATTTTGAAATAACTTTCGATATTCATTATAAAATGAATAAAATCAATATAAATATCTTTCACGTCAAAATGGCGTCAATCTAATCAACACGGCTTTTATTCAACACATGAATTTATTTTCTATATTGGAATGAGGCCTAATCAATTACCATATAACGTTAATTATTTGGATTCCCTACAACACATGTATATAACAACAACGATAAATCAACAACCATGATCCAGAGTGTACCACACAACTGCACAAGCATTAAATATAACTAATTAACGCTTACATAGTCTGTCAATCCATCGATTGACATACAATTAAACAATCAGGATTAGTGTACGTCAAATCTCATCCCAAAACCTGTATGGGGTTTCAAATCAACAAACACAGATTTTATTTGCGCAGTTGGGCGATGTGTAAAATTTATTGTCCCAATCAATATCAGCCAAATTAGTGTATATAAACAAATCCTCCGATTTGTTTATAAATATTTATTTTATATACACGTTAAAAATTATATTTTTAACTATAAAATATTTTCCACTATAAAATATTTTATTTCATTCCACATCACACAATCAAATTTCACAACATAGCAACCAAACAAACAAGTCATCCATGGTCTGTGTACGACGGTTGTTGAGTGCTACTAAGCACTATGTGCATCCTATTATATATTTCAAACTAGAAATAAATTAAAGGTGAGGAGTTCTCACCGAAAAGCTAAACTAAATGCCATGACTCTTCATATGTAGAAAACCTTGTTGTACTCGCCTTTGGTCACTTTCGATGTCCGTAGCGACTATATATATAAAAATCGCATCTTTAAATTGTTGCTATGTAAATAAAAATCACATTTTTATAATCACTCTGTATGGATAAAAATCATATTTTTACACCGCTACTGTATAGATAAAAATTCTATTTTTACACCGCTACTATATAGATAAAAATTCTATTTTTATAGCGGTGTTTATATAATAAAGATCATATTTTTATCAGGCTAACTTCATAATAAAAATTATATTTTTATTCCGCTTATTTCTATATAAAAATTATATTTTTATATTTCTACTTCTTATATAAAGATCGAATTTTTATATCATCGCAATAAAAATCACATTTTTATTTCAATACATACATAATAAAAATCAGATTTTTATTTCGCTACAAATATAAAGATAATATTTTTATATTCTCTATTATATAAAAATCCTATTTGTATTCCCTACATTATACAAAAATCATATTTTTATTCTCTACATTATATAAAAATCATATTTTTATTCTCTACATTATATAAAAATCATATTTTTATACTCTACATTAAATAAAAATCATATTTTTATATAATTTAAAAATCGTATATTTTTAACAAAAAGATCATTGCTTTTAAGTAAATAAAAATCAAAGCTTTCTAATGTAAGAATCTCACCTTTTCTAAGCTAAAAATCAAACCTTTCTTTATATAAAAACCGTACTTTTCTATTCCAAATCTATATACAAGAATCGTATTCGTATAGATTCAGATTTATAAAACAAAATTTATAGAAAATAAATAAACAAAATTGGAAATAACTTACTGTTCAACGCTGATTGGGGGGGGGGGGAGGGGCTTGCACTCGCTTGAGTCAAGGTGGCGTGGGGGTGGCGCGGATGGGGTACGGCGGTCGTGGGTGTGCGGTGGCGGCTGGGTCTCGTGGCGTTCGAGGTGGGCGGTTTCGTAGGGGTGCAGAATGGGAAGCGGAGGAAGGGAAAGAAGATGAAAGGGGGCGGCGCGAGCTGTGGTGGAGGGGAGGTGGGTCGACGGTGGTGGCGCCCCTATCGAGCCGGCGGCGAGCTAATCGTGCGGTGGGGGGATGTGAATCGCGATTCCCCCCTTTTTTAAAATAGTGAGAGAGAGAGAGGGAGGGATTGAGGGATATATATATATATTTTATTATTAAATTTTCTAAAAAGTAATTTTTATTTTCAACCTCTAAACGAGACCCACCGACTGTCGTCCCTAGCGTATTACCACTATTCCGAACACAATGGGATATGTATCGTAAGCTGATTCGATCGTTTCGATCAGTTTTCGTCAAAATCAACATATAAATCTATATATTGAATTTGAACGCACATTTCAATTTACCGGGGTCACATATGGACTCTAAAAATTCCCGAAAAATATTTTCTAGCTTCGTATTGACTATACGGTCCTAACAAAACTAATTTTATCGAATTCTGAGATCGTTCGAAAAATGGCCATTTTCTAGTCGATTAAAATCAACTAAAACCGGTCAAACGCATTTTCCTTTTCCACGCTCACATATTGATTCCAAAAATTACGAATTTTGGAATCTAGCAATAATTTGACATCACGGATCCAACAAAAGTAGTTTCATCGAAAACCGAGGTCGTTTGCAAAATTTCCATTTTTAAGGGCCAGAATTCTATAGCGACTATTCTGAATTTTCAACTGGACATATCTTTTGATTCCCACTATGAAATTTCGATTTCTAGGATTCGTTGGAAAGATATTCTCAATTAGATTCTATTATTTTTGGTTTCGCTTAAAACCGGTTTATTTTGAATCCTGTACATTCATTTGAACATTGAAATCGAATTATCGAACTACCGCGCCATTTTCAATTCCTTTCATAATTATAAATAAATATTTATTTTCTAACAACGATTCAAATAACTATATACGTTCTAATTCCATTCAAAATAAATTTCTCGTCGTTATTATTTAAAATAAATCATTTTAAATGTTCAAATTTCCCTAAAATTGCAAAAATAAAAATTTTAAATTGGCCTAGATTTCCGGATTGTTGCAATCTCCCCCACTTAAAACTTTTCATCCCCGAAAAGGAACAAAGTTGAAAGTTGTTTAACTAATCAACTCAACTTCCATAATTTTCATTACGGTTTAAGTTCTTCAACTTTTCAGTTTATAAGAACTTTTCAAAATTTTCAAAAATTTGGCTAACACCCTAAATTTTTGAAAAAATTCGCCATAACCTCCCCTGCACCGGGGACTTCGTGATATTTCATATAGCCTCCCATGGCCTTCTTCAATCCAAAAGAAAAAGAAAAAGCCAAGCAGCTAACTAATTGGCTCATAAAATCATCCAAAATCCAAGAAATACAATAAACATGTACCTATTTGTTGGGCAAACAATTTTAGTCCTTTGCTCTAGCCTTCTTGCTATGACCTGTTCACACATATATATATAAGTACATGCATGCAATTGCAAATAATTTTCAATACAGTTCAAAATTTGGTTCAATTTGGCATAAATTCACCGTTCTTTCATATAATGATTTAAAGGGATAATCATACAACACAACCATCAATCAATTAGTGAATTTAATGTTTCAAATTCACAATTTTGATATATAGTCAAAAATCACATTTTTGATGCCAAACACAACAATAAGCCCTATCTAATTTTGGTTCTCACACCAGTCTAATGGAAATATATAGATGTCAGACTTTCGAAGCTCGGACATAAATACTGATGATGAGATCTCAATCATTAGTATCATCTTCGGGTGTCTGGAATGTGATTCTATATCTATCCAGTATATTAAAACTTCGAATATACGTTTGCAAGGCGTATATGCAAAATCTTTATATATCGGATTGTCCAAATTCAATATAAATAAATATTCAAATACGTATACAACGATTTAAATTTCAAAACGAAATCTGCTTTCTTATTCAAAAATATACTCCTCACACTTGTTCTAGGATACTACTGATCCCATCTCTAACGAGTCATTCCCATTAGATATTACTAATCCAATATCTGATGAATTCTTTCGTATGGTTCTAATGTGTCTTGTTCTCTGAGCTTTGTAAACCAAAGCTCTGATACCACGATGAAACGACCCGAAATCCCCCTTACGGGAAATCACAGATTGAGTTGAGAACAAGCCACATCAGAACGTAGACAGAAGAACATTTCATTGTTTATTACAACAATTCTTCATAATACAAGAATATACAGCGTATAAATGAATAAAATACATTCGATAAATATCAGAGATTACAATAAATTACATAGTAGCGGAAAAGAATACAAAACACAACTGAAAGAGATATACGGATACAGAGCTTTCTGGATATCATTCCAGCTGTATACCAGGATCCTGTGAATATAAATCTGCAAAACCAAAACTACTAGCTGCCCATGTCAAAATAAGGGCACCCAGAGTTTAGGTTAAAACAATAAACTCCGGGTCAGTCATGTGATTGGTGTGAGAACTAAAACAGTTATTAATTTTTATTTTAAAGTTCGGTAAATCAAGGGACCACGCCGTATAACTCGGAACGGGTTTCCTCTCGAGAACACAAGTGCATAAAACAACAGCGCAGTGCTAAATAAAGAACAATGAAGCTATTAAAAGACCCAAGTCCCATCACACAATGAAACGCAAGCCGTAGGATAGGGTTTTTACCTTATAATAGCCAAGAATGCTTGATACGTTTAAAACAAATCATTTGATACAATTATAAGTGCATAGTGTATAAAACAACTTCAAATCACAAGTATCAATCATAGACGGCATAAGCGCCCCATCCCACTGTGTCTCCATATTAGGCTCTACAAATAAAACCGCAAAGTCACGTATTGGAAGTTGGATTTCCTTCTGTGAACCGAGGCAAAAGATAGTCCTCTACCGATTCGAGACGCTCTAGCCCGTGTCTTAGGATCAGAGCTCGAGTGACCCTTGGAGCGACAGGGTCGGTCCACCGATGTGGATTAAAATGGCTGAACACTGCGTTTCCCCGCCCTTTGGGGGCATTAATGAGCCAACAAATGACTCCATCGGCTCCACATAGTCATCGATATATCCGAGGCACCTCGCAATAGCAACAACCACATAAGTCAAACTCGTCAGGGCGTGTAAAACCACTGACGCCACTTCTAACTAGAAAGAAACGCATGTCCTCCCTGAGGTCCTTCTCCCATTTCTGGTCCACAACCGGGGTGTGAGGCTCGCGAATCAACGTTACACAAAGCTATGCCACACAGGTTGTGCTTTGATCATCCACCACAAGTCTCTGCTTTTCAACAGAAGCCTTGATCATTTGCATCTTAGCATGCCACACAGGCAAACCACTCTATGCAACCGATATCAGTCACACAGAATGAAATCAAATGTTAGACACACAGTCCATTTACAAGTTTGTTCTGGGTCTGAAGGAAATCGAAGGAACCTTATTCGTCGCATATCCATCGATCTCCAATTACGTATGGACGACCACTAACTGATTCCCTCCTCTTGGGTATACGGCCCAATCAAGATCGTCAATAATTATCCAAACGACATGAAGACCTCCGGTCTTCAACCACCGTCTTCATCTTCGAATAATTAACGAATCAGTTATTCAGAATGGGATAAACCCGGTCTTTCTGAATAACTCGCGTATACAATAAACAAGTATAACACAAATACAACATACGCCTCATTCCAGTTCATCAGTCACTAACCGTAAATTAGCAAGAGAATAATTCCCCAAACATTAACCTCGAAGGCTGAAACCAACATCAGATCAATACACAGGAAACCATTCTTCTTAACTAACCTACAGTTAGTTTCTAAATTTCACATTCTTAGGGAAAGGTTCCCATTAAATTTATCAAACATAAATTCTTTAAATTTTTTCTTTAATCTCCTTTTGAATATCAATTCAAATAGTCGGGATTAGTGAACCACACCGAAGTAATCATTTATTTTATTTCCCAATCCTAACCTATTCATCCTATGAAGTAAAACTGGTCATACTTCATATCTAACACCACAGTGTTATCGGTAAATTCAATTACCATTTCATGTTCAAATCTAATTAAAGATTTAACTATTGCCTGGAGCGAAACTAGTGATACTCCATTCTCGATGTTTTCAATCTAATTAAAGATTCATTAAAACTCCACTTAGTTTTAATCTTTAACTAGGTTAAAGAACCGATGTCATTTAAAACATGGTTCACGATAAACCCCAAAATAACATTCCATTCTACAAGCCCTTAACCGTAAAATAGCAAGTGAGCAATTCCCTAAATATTAACCCTGAAGGCCGAAACCAACAACAGATTAATACCCAAGAAACCATTCAACTTAACTAATCTCTAGTTAGTTTCTGATTTTCTTAACTCAGTTGGGTCTAAGAACAGTATTACTGAAGATACCGTTCATGACAACCCAAAATCACATTCCATTAATTATCGGGTTAAAGAGCAAGTGTTATTTAAAACACCGTTCACGATAAACCCAAAAATCAATTCAAATTCAATTCCAATTAAATACCATTTAATTGGTACACTTCATTAAATCTAAATAAAAAGATTTAATATTTTTCTCAACCGGGTTTAAGAACAGTGTTAATGAAGACACCATTCACGACAGACCCAAATCAAATTTGATATTAAATATAAGGCTCTGAATAGAAAATATATCGGCTTATATTCAATATCAAATTCTAGGACCAACAAATATCGTATTGGAAATAACGATATAAATATATCTTTTAAATTCCCATAACAATATCTTTATCATCACGAAATCCAACATCGAAATATTCCAAAGAGAATTTCGATTCAAATCCATTTTAATTGAATTATTGGAAATTCTGATTACTTTTAAAACCATTTCAAATCCAATTTATTTATTTGAAAAATAAATAAATTATTATTCTAGTTCAAAACTAGTTCATTTCGATAAAAATCTACATTTATCTTTTCAAATATGGAGTTTTTCAACCCAATTCTTCCAAAATCATTTCTTATGATTTTACACAAATTATTATTATTATTATTAATTTTATCAAGGCCCGTACAGTCGATTTCCATCAACGGCCATCGAACTGCACTTACAACGACCTTTTCCAAATTTGATTTGGACATAATTCCAAATCCAACCGTTAGATTTCTAATTTCTAATATTCGTTAGAAAGCGCTTTCCGATACAAACCCAACGGTTCCAGTTTTAGGAGAATCCGACGGTCGGATCTCCCGTAATATCCATTCAAACTCAATGGTCGAAATTCGCGAACTGCCGCAGCGCGGCGCATTCTATTCAGGCCATTATATATATAATATATATATATATTATTTATTTCATCGATTTCCTTTTAAAACATATTTTATAAATCGTTTTAAATTCGTTTTCAAAACGATTTCAACTTCCATCTCAAATTCAAATCAAAATTGAATCTTTCCAATATAAATTCGTTTTAAATTGATTCCAACTCGATTTCAATTCAAATCGATTTTAGTTCGATTTCTATACGTTTTAAATTCAATTAAAAAATATTTCAATTCTATTTCAATCTAATTCAAATTTCAATTCTTTTCAATTTAATTCGAATTTCAATTTATTTCAATTTATTTCAAATTTCAATTCATTTCAATTTAATTCGAATTTCAATTTATTTCGAATTTCAATTCATTTCAATTTAATTCGAATTTCAATTTATTTCAAAATATCAGATTTTGAAATCACTTTCGATATTCATTATAAAATGAATAAAATCGATATAAATATCGTTCACGTCAAAATGGCGTAAATCTAATAAACACGGCTTTAATTCAACTCATGAATTTATTTTCTATTCAACACATGAATTTATTTTCTATATTGGAATGAGGCCCAATCAATTACCATATAACGTTAATTATGTGGATTCCCTCCAACACATGTATATAACAGCAACGATAAATCCACAACCATCATCCAGAGTGCACCACACAACTGCACAAGCATTAAATATAACTAATTAACGCTTACACAGTCTATCAATCCATCGATTGACATACAACTAAACAATCGGGATTAGTGTACGTCAAATCTTATCCCAATACCCGTGTGGGGGTTCAAATCAACAAACATAGATTTTATTTGTGAAGTTGTGCGATGTGTACAATTTATTGTCCCAATCAATATCAGTCAAATCAGTGTATATAAACAAATCCTCCGATTTGATTATATATATTTATTTTATATACATGTTAAAAATTATATTTTTAACTATAAAATATTTTCCACTATAAAATATTTTATTTCATTCCACATCACACAATCAAATTTCACAACATAGCAACCAAACAAACAAAGCATCCATGGTCTGTGGACGACGGGTGTCGGGTGCTACTAAGCACCATCTGCATCCTAGTATATATTTCAAACTAGAAATAAATTAAAGGTGAGGAATTCTCACCGAAAAGCTAAACCAAATGCCACGACTCTTCATATGTAGAAAACCTTGTTGTACTCGCCTTTGGTCACTTTCGATGTCCGTAGCCACTACATATATAAAAACCGCATCTTTATATTGTTGCTATGTATATAAAAATCACATTTTTATAATCACTCTATATGGATAAAAATCACATTTTTACACCGCTACTGTATAGATAAAAATTCTATTTTTACACCGCTACTATATAGATAAAAATTCTATTTTTATAACGGTGTTCATATAATAAAGATCAAATTTTTATCACGCTAACTTCATAATAAAAATTATATTTTTATATCACTTATTTCTATATGAAAATTATATTTTTATATTTCTACTTCTTATATAAAGATCGAATTTTTATATCATCGCTATAAAAATCACATTTTTATTTCAACACATACATAATAAAAATCAGATTCTTATTTCGCTACAAATATAAAGATAATATTTTTATATTCTCTATTATATAAAAATCCTATTTTTATTCCCTGCATTATATAAAACTCATATTTTTATTCTCTACATTATATAAAAATCATATTTTTATTCTCGACATTATATAAAAATCATATTTTAATACTCTACATTATGTAAAATCATATTTTTATGTAATATAAAAATTGTATATTTTTAACATAAAGATTATTGCTTTTAAGTAAATAAAAATCAAAGCTTTCTAATGTAAGAATCTCGCCTTTTCTAAGCTAAAAATCAAACCTTTCTTTATATAAAAATCATAATTTTCTATTCCAAATCTATATACAAGAATCGTATTCGTATAGATTCAGATTTATAAAACAAAATTTATAGAAAATAAATAAACAAAATTAGAAATAACTTACTGTTCAACGCTGACTTGGGGGGGGGGGGGGGGCTTGCGCTCGATGGAGTCGAGGTGGGGTGGCGGTGGCGCGGATGGGGTACGGCGGTCTTGGGTGTGCGGTGGCGGCTGGGTCTCATGGCGTTTGAGGTGGGCGGTTTCGTAGGGGAGCAGAACGGGATGCGGAGGAAGGGGAAGAAGATGAGAGGGGGCGGCGCGAGCTGTGGAGGAGGGGAGAGGGGGTCGACGGTGGTGGCGCCCCTAACGAGGCGGCGGCGAGCTAATCGGGGGGGGGGGGTGTGAATCGCGATTCCCTCCCTTTTTTTAAATAGTGAGAGAGAGAGGGAGGGATTGAGGGATATATATATATTTATTATTAAATTTTCTAAAAAGCAACTTTTATTTTCGACCCCTAAACGAGACCCACCGAGTGTCGTCCCCAGCGTATTACCCCCATTCCGAACATAATAGTATATGTATCGTAAGCTGATTCGACTATTTCGATCAGTTTTCGTGAAAATCAACATATAAATCTATATATTGAATTTGAATGCACATTTCTATTTACGGGGGCCACATACGGACTCTAAAAATTCCCGAAAAATATTTTCTAGTTTCATATTAATGATACGGTCCTAACAAAACTAATTTCATCGAATTCTGAGATCATTGGAAAAATGGCCATTTTCCAGTCGATTAAAATCAACTAAAACTGATCAAATGCGTTTTCCTTTGCCACGCTGACATATTGATTCGAAACATTACGAATTTTGGAATCTAGCAATAATTTGACATCACGGATCCAACAAAAGTGGTTTCATCGAAAACTGAGGTCGTTTGCAAAATTTCTATTTTTAAGGGCCAGAATTCCATAGGACTATTTTGAATTTTCAACTGGACATTTCTTTTGATTCCCGCTATGAAATTTCGATTTCTGAGATTCGTTGGAAAAATATTCTCAGTTAGATTCTATTATTTTTTGTTTTGCTAAAATCCGGTTTATTTTGAATCCTGTACATTCATTTGAACTTTGAAATCGAATTATCGAACTACCGCGCCATTTTCAATTTCTTTCATAATTATAGATAAATATTTATTTTCTAACAACGATTCAAATAAATATATATGTTTTAATTCCATTCAAAATAAATTTCTCGTCGTTATCATTTAAAATAAATCAATTTAAATGTTCAAAATGCCCTAAAATTGCCAAAATAAAAATTTTAAATTGGCCTAGATTTCCGGGTTGTTACAGAGGATGTGATGAAGAGAAAGCTAGCGTCCCGTCAACTGCAAGGATGGGCGATGAATTGGTGGAATGCTTTTAAGTCAGCTACTCCAAAGGACCAAGTTACATGGGATCAGTTTAAGGCCCGATTTGGTGAAAAATTTATCCCAGCTGCTCATAAGTCAGAGTTGTTTAGGAAATTCCTAGAGCTTAAGAAGAATGGTAGGGAAGTCTCAGAGTACGTTGCAGAATTCGATACTTTATCGAAGTATGGATTATCCCTCATTGATATTCCCGAGAAGAAGAACGAGAAGTTCATAGAATGCTTAGATCAGTACTTGGGGGAAAGGCTTAGTAACCACATCGATGAGACGTTTGAATCGATTGTAGGGAAAGCATTGAGGTTAGAGAGTCTTTACCCTAAGTCGAAGACTGAGGTTATATCTGTAGAGGAGCCAAAGCCGCAAGCTAGCGGTGGAGGCAAGAATGGTTTTCAGAACAAGAGAAAGCAGAATCAGACCAAGGATGGCCAGAAGAAAAAGAATAAGAAAGATGTTGAGTGCTTCAGCTGTGGTAAGAAGGGCCACTATGCCAAAGAATGTCAAGCCAAGCCAGCGGATAGGAAGTGCTTCAACTATGGCCAAGTGGGACATCACAAGGACAAGTGTCCGCAACCCCCTAAGGAAAAGCAGATTGTGAAAGCATATGTTATCAATGCTGTTCCTTCTTCGTCGAATGCCCCAACTACGACGGAGAAAGGAAAGAATGTTATTATTCGAGGCATGCTTTCTATTTATAATGTTCCAGTTAGAGTGTTGTTTGATACCGGAGCTTCTTGTTCCTTCATATCTAGTGACCTGGTAGATAAGCTAGGAATGGAGCCTGAGATTGTCGATAGACCTTTGGTAGTGACGAACCCGATTGGTTGTTCAACTAGCCTTAGCATGATTTGTCGTAATGTTGTCTTATCGAGTCATGGATGCATGTTTGTTTGTGATTGCTTTGTTTTGGGCTTTACTGGGTTTGGCATTATTTTGGGAGTCGATTGGCTCCAAAGATACGGGGTGGTGGTAGACTATGAGGGATTCTTGGTGACAGTTAGAGCGGACGATGGGCGGAGGGTGGTGTTTGGTGGTCTACCTAATGATGGGGTAATGGCTAGTTTTCTAAATTCCCTCTACATCCCGCATGATGAGTTGCTAGATGTGCCCGTGGCTGGCCAGTATCTGGACGTCTTCGAGGAGGTGACTAGACTTCCACCACACCGAGAGATTGAGTTCCGTATTAACTTAGTGAAAGATGCCAGACCTATAGTGATGCCACTTCGTCGTATGGCACCAAGGGAGCAACGAGATCTCGGGGTGCAAGTGAGCGATCTTTTGAAGAAGGGATTTATCAGAAGGAGTGTTTCCGAGTGGGGAGCACCAGTTGTGTTTTCTACCAAGGCAGATGGTTCCCTTCGATTGTGTGTGGACTACCGCGAATTGAATAAGGTGACGAGGAAGAATAAGTATCCACTACCGCGGATAGATGATTTGTTTGATTAGTTGAGTGGCGCGAGAGCATTCTCCCGGTTGGATCTCGCGGTAGGTCTTCATCCACTTAGAGTGGGAATTGAGAGTATAATTAAAATGGCCTTTCGGATGCCGTCTGGATTTTATGAGAGCTTGCTTATTCGAGGACAGAGGAAGAACACAAGGAACACTTGAGGATAGTGATGGAGGTGTTGTTTCAGAGAATGGTATCGCCGTGGACCCTGCGAAGGTGGCGACAGTACAAGATTGGTCTACGCCAAAGAATGCAACGGACATAAGAAGTTTCTTTGGATTAGCTGAATATTATCGTAAGTTTATCCAAGACTTCTCCAAGATAGCAGCACCATTGACTCAGTTGGCCAAGAAGAATCAAGCTTTTGATTGGGACGAAAAGTGCGAGAATGCATTCAAGAGCCTAAAGGAAAAGTTGACATCTGCACCAGTGTTAGTCATTCCTAAGGAGAATGAAGAGATGACAGTATATACGGATGCATGTGGTACCGGACTAGGTGCTGTATTGATGCAAGGAGATAGTGTTGTAGCTTAAGCAACTCGGAAATTGAAACCGCACGAGAGAAGATACCCTACCACATGATTTGGAATTAGCAGTGATCGTGTTCGCGTTGAAGATGCGGAGACATTATCTATTGGGAAAAGATTCCAGTTGTTTACTGATCATAAATCGTTAAAAGTATCTCTTCTCTTAGAAGGATCTAAATCTCCAACAACAAAGATGGTTAGAATTCTTGGCTTCCTATGATTTCGACATCGCATATGCACCAGGAAAGGGCAATGCGGTGGCTAATGCATTGAGTAGAAGACATGCCAGTTTAGGGGTTATGTTTCTAGAATGGAAGCAACTGGAGTTCATCGTTGGGTACGATTTCAGACCAAAGTGCGAATTGGATCAAAAAATGTTAGCAAGTTTAACATCAGACCCACTTTGATTGAGCGGATTGGTTCCAGTCAGAGGGACGATCCTAACCTATTGGAAATCATCTCCAAGTTAGAGATGGGTAGCGATGAGGAGGTGAACAAGTATGGGCTTGATCGAGATGGATGGCTTAGAAAGAATGGAAGACTTGTTGTGCCCAATGCCAATGGATTGAGAGATGAAGTTCTTAGAGAATGTCATCACTCAAAACTGATATTACATCCCATTGTTAACAAGATGTATCGAGACATGAAGCAGACCTACTACTGGGAAGGGATGAAAAGGGACATTGGGAAGTTTATATCCATATGCATGAATTGCCAGCTGGTTAAAGCTGAGCAAAAGATGCCTACAGGTTTGTTGCAACCACTAGAAATTCAAGAATGGAAATAGTAAAAAGTCTCAATGGATTTTATTGATGGGTTACCAAAGACTAGATCGGGTCATGATAGCATTTGGGTGATTGTGGACCGATTGACCAAAAATGCAAGATTTATACCCGTCAAGTCAAATAGAACGGCAACTAAGTTAGTTGAACTATAGTAAAGTGGATAGTGAGATTTCATGGAATACCCAAAGGCATTGTGAGTGACCTAGATCCGTTGTTCACTAGTGGATTTTGGGAGATCTTACAAGAGGCGTTAGGATGAGAATTACATCTCAGTACCGAGTATCTTCCTCAAACCGACGGACAGACATAGAGGGTGAATCGAGTATTAGAAGATCTCTTGAGAGTTTTCATATTAGACTTTGGTGGATCATGGGATGACCAATTGTAACTAGTAGAGTTTGCACATAATAATAGTTATCAATCCAGTATTGGTATAGCTCCATTTGAAGCTTTGTACGGAAGACCGTGCAACTCACCGTCGTGTTGGTTGGAAACTATTGAGAAGTTTATGCTTGGACTAGATGTGATAAGAGAAACTTCAGCTAAGATTAAGGTTATCCAACAACGAATGAAGGCTGCCCAAGATAGGCAGAAAAGATATGCCGATAAGAGGACAAGAGAATTAAAGTTCTCCATTGGCGACTTGGTGTTTGTCAAGATTTCTCCATTGAAGAGCGTGATACAATTTGGCAGGAGAGGCAAGTTGATACCAAGATTTGTTGGTCCATTCCCAGTTCTTGAGCAAATTGGGAATTTGGCATATAAAGTTGAATTACCAGAGAAGATGGAAGGAGTTTATAACGTATTTCATGTTTCCCAGTTAAGGAAATTCGTGCAAGACCCCGATGTGACTATTTCACCTGATCAGTTGGATGATATCGAGGTTGAACCCGCGGCGGTTAGGAACCGCAGACCTATGCGTATTGTTGGGAATTATACGAAGCAACTTCGAAGGAAAGCGGTGAATCTAGTAAAAGTTCAGTGGGGCGAGAGTGGGAATGACTGTACTTGGGAGACAGAGGAGAGCATTAAGAAGACGTATCCATAACTCTTCGCCTGGTAAGATTTCAGTTTCGATTTAGTCTTTCCGCAAGCTAGGATAGGTTTATTTTGTTTGTTTTGCATGTTTGATTATTGTAAGTGATTGGTAGGCATGCGGGATCCTTTGTATGTTTTGGGTTAAGAAATTTCGGGGATGAAATTTCCTGGGGGGATGGGAGGAAAATGTAACGACCCGCATTCTACGCATCGAAGGATCATAGAATATTTACTTCATTTACATACGAAGTCGAATGGTCATGTGTCTTTGGGAGACGACTATTGGGGTCATTTCCCATATTCATGATTTTTGCCTATTTTTAAATGACCGTTTGACCCCAGCTAATCTTGTTTCGACCATAACTTTTGAACGGAAAGGAGTTTTGACCTGAAACCACTTCCATTAGATCCGGATGATGATTTATCTTTTCGTAGAGTGGTCATATTAGCCAAACGGACTCTCTATTTGGGAGATATAGCTGAAACAATTTTCAGATGGTTAAAAACAGCTTAACCGGGCCTAATTTGGGTGATTAGTGAGTGGGCGGATAAACCATTTCGGGATTAGGGTTATGGAAAGGCTGATAGGGTTAGGAAATTCAGTTTCTATCATTTTCCAGCCGCCACTTTTTGTTCTTTCAAGTTAGCTATAGCCTTCACTTTCTAAAACACCCCAAATCACCTTCTAATCACTAATTAAGCCAAATCTACATCAAATCAAAGCGGATTAGCACAAGGATCGAGGTAGAACTGCTGTATAGCCTTGGGAACAGCGACAAACAAAGAATCATTTCAGATTTGGTAATTTGTATTTGGCTAAGGTGAGTAATTGCATAGTTCCTCACTAATTATGGTTAATTAAGGGTAATTAGTGAAATTATACATGTTAAAAATCTGGAAAGATGTTGATAAATTTTGAAATATTGTTTTGGGCCTCTGTTAGAAAATTTGGGTACTTTGGTCAAGTTTTACTAATCCTATCATTAGTTTTGTTTAAACATGCTTAAGGAAAATATGGGGTTTTGGCTATGTTTGATCCATTTTAACATATCAAATTGTCGTTTTGGTGTTAGTTGTCAATTCTATATATTGCTATGACTGCATGGTATGTTTTGTGATTGATTAGAAAATTTAGGTTGGTCGAAAATGCCGTCGAATGGCGTAGAACAGTCGCTTGAAGAGTTGCAGGAAAATTGTGCAGGAAACCGGATTGGATCGCCCCCTCCCCATTCGAACCTACCCGATCGTGAATGTGAAGACCACGAGCTGCCCGCACCTGATGCTCCGATCTGATGCACTCGACCCGATCTGAAGTCACGACCCGATCTGAAATAGGAAGCACGAACCGATCCGAACTGGGAGGCGCGACACGACCCGACCCGGAGCAGCGATCACCTACGAACTGAACTGGAGTATGATGTCACGACCAGGAGCTTGGGCACCACGACCCGATCCGATGCAAGTGGCTCGAACAATCCGAAGGAGGATGATGACCACGAACTGAACTCAGAAGTTTGAACGCGAGGTATGGGTTGAGAACCAAATGAGGACCGATTCGGAGAAGACAAAAACCCGAGATGCAAAGGTAGTCCAAGTGGGAAGTTTGCACTCAGGATCCAGTTGGGAACCAACGTGTCAGCTTCATGAGTTGGGCTTTGCTTCGGGACACATGCTAAGGGTTTATCGATGTCTATAGCTTTGATTCACCACCAAGACGGATGTTAGGCTACGTATCAGTGCAGTGGGGTGGTTACAACTCCATGGGGAAGAGTGATCGTAGCATGGCTATGAGCCAGTGCAGTGGAGTTGTTATGACTTCATGGGGAAGAGTGCACATAGCAAAGACTAGTGGCTATGGATTAGTGTAGTGGTGTCATCATGACTCCATGGGGCAGAGTGATCATAGCAAGGAATAGAGTGATCAAAGTGGTGGTGTCGTATGCCTTACGCACTGAGTGAGAGATGTGAGGATGGTTGCTATGTTTTATTGTTTGCTTTCACTATGCATGCATACCCCCACCCTCATATTCTTTACACCATACGTTAGTGGCACCTTAGATTATTAAGAGGTATGTTGTGCTAACTCTTTGATTGTAGGTCCAGGTTTAGGTATGGTTTAGTATACCTGTTATTGTTCTGTTTTGATGCTTATCGCTCATACTAGACTTTTGTCTGACCCAGTGTTTTATGTCTCTTCTTATTACTCTGGGTGCTCTTAAATAGGTTGACTAGAGACAGGTTAGGTGGTATGCACGGGTAGCTGTATCGGAGATGAGCATGAGGCTCCTACTTATGATATATATAGATATTCTCCCTGTGTCGCTGCTGGTCACTACTTTGGGCATTAGTAGTGTACCTTTCCTTTCCTTTTGCTTTAGAGACAGTTTTATAGTTGTAATAATGATGTTGTGGAACATAAGCTGTAATTGGATTTTCCAGTGCTATGATGTTTAATTTTCAGCTTATGCACTGTCTCACCTGTTTTATGTCAAAGTATTTTTTTATTATATTTTATTCCATGCGCTGTGGGATATTTTACATGTTCTTTGTTAGTTCACCAGTAAGTTCAAACTCCATTTTCTTTCTTTGGCGACCGTCCCATGCAAGTTGGACATAGGTACAACGCACTTTCATGGGGAAATGTCGGCTAGTGCGGGGCAGGCCGTCACAGTTTCGATATGAACTTTCAGACCCAGGATGTAAATCCGAGACGAACTTCCGAGTTAGACTCATCTGGTCCGAGATCTACCCTGATACGAGACCGAGTCTATAAATTCCCAAAGACGAAACACGACCGATATCCGAGATTTAAAACCTTGGCTGAGAATGGTTTTTGTTACAACGCATGCATTGGGTTTTGTTTTTATAAGTTCATATAAACCAACTTCTTTATTATTGGGCCTGATCTAGGATTGAGCCATAGGCGACTCTCCCAAACAACATAATGCAAGGGCCGACTTTTGAACAAATATATAAATAGACATTAGGATTCGACCATTTCAAACTTATTACAAATCATTCTGAAAAAAAAAAGATTCAAAAAAATACCCTTGTCATTATTTTCAAACAAATCGAAATATATAGCATCATGATAAAAGAATTTAACCGCATAATTCTAACTAGAGGATGTAAGATTTATTATATGAAAATATGCAGCTAGAGCTATAAGTATTTGAAATGCATGATGCAATTACATGGAGTGTAGAATGCACATTTTCATTTAAAGAAAGACAACAATTTTTCATTAAACATGTTTTTGAGAAGAGGAGAAATTGAATTTTAAAATTTTTATGGTGCATGAGAAAAGGTCTCAATATACTAGTCCATGAAATTATATAAATGAATAATACCTGTAATAAAGAGAGAGAAATGATGGCTAATCCAGTGGTATACTTTTGCGAGTGTAGACGACACCTTTATCACCATCCATAATCTGCCCATGACCTCTTAGAATCCTACACATATTAAGGAGATACGTATGCATAAAAGTGGAAAATTTACCAAAATTTTCAATATCATTGATGCATATTTGACACAAACAACAATTAAAAATATCTTAACATACCACTTTGTTGCTAATAGGCCTTCAACACCCACAGGGCCATAAGCGCGTATTCCACTTGTACTGATGCCAACCTAGTACAGTCATAATATAATATCTATTAGCAATAAGCTTATGCACTAATAAAATGATTTTAAACATGTAACTACGTACCTCTGTACTACCTACCCCTAATGGTCAAAGCGAGCCCTTTCATTCAATTCTTCATTCTTTAATGAAATTAAGAATCAATCAATCTCCCCAGGTAGGATTCGAACCTACGACCAATTGGTTAACAGCCGACCGCTCTACCACTGAGCTATTGAGGAACAACGGGAGATTCGACCTCATAGAGTTTAACTCCCGAACATGTATCACACGTGCTAAATCTGAGAAAGTGCCACATGAATATTCTACGATAGTAGGTATTGAGGAATCGGTACATGAGATTTTAATAAATTTGAAAGAAATTGTATTGAGAAGTAATCTGTATGGAGTTAGAGACGCATCCATTTGTGTTAGAGGTCCTAGATACGTAACCTCTCAAGATAACATCACACCGCCTTCCGTGGAAATAGTTGACGCAACACATCATATAGCTAGTGTGCTGGTATTATGTAAGACATCAGCACTATCAAGTAAACAACATTGTTAGTTCTATTTTTAATTTTGATTTTCTCATACTAGAAACTGAAGAACTAACACTGAAATGGCTAATTATGATGCAATGCTACCTATCAACTTGGTTTAGGAAGGCCTCTGCAACTTCAAGATCTTCAGTGATTATGCAGTCCGTATGTGCATTGGAAATACAACAAAAATAAAAAATACTGTTTTCTCTACATTAATCGACTTAGCGTCAAACTTGAAGATGGAATTCTGTATTTTCTAAAACATGCCTTCCATTGTCATTTATGTGGTTAATTGCAACATTTAAATCATCCACAATTTCAACTGCACAAGCCAAGGAGATGTATTCATGAGCTAAAGAACTTGTCCGTGCAATATCTAACTTTGCACTTGCTCTTGGCCCAACATAAATCGAAACTCCTGAAATGGACACTAGAGTTATAAATGGAGATTAATATAATGGAAGTATGAACATGCTATTTCTTTAGTACAATTAACCTACAAAAAGAAAAGAAATATTTCCTCAGAATCTATTTAATATTATAGGCCAGTGTCTCTAGTATAGGTAATTTTTGAACCACTAAGTTACCGTAGATTGCATAGCATGTGCCCATAGTTGGCCGAGTAAACCTCTAAATACTTCACTTTATGTAAGGTCCTTGTGTACCAGAAGTGTTTCCGATGAATATCATTCTCTCCATAAAAATTTATGTAAATAAATTAGTGGAAAGAAAAAAGATATTAACCTACCATCGCTACAGGATATTTTGTTTTTGTATCCAAAACAACAGGCTTTGCCGTATTCCTATCAGCCGATTTGTCAATGCAAACATGACAAATTCATCTGCTTGATACGTTTAATACTAGTGGAACTCATAAGCTATAAAATTTCTCAACTGTCTTGATGGAAACGAGGGGAAGCTATTAAATAGTTAAACACATAAATTTGGTTTTGATGGAATACCTGAAAAAGCACTTGAATCGGAATCTTCAAATAAGAGGAAGATGCTATTATTGATTTAAAATTTTAGCAGTGGTAATTTTTTTTGATCTATTCGCAAGAACATAAGATTTGAGTATTCGTTTTGGGAATAACTCGCTTGGTAGCGTGAACCAATTGGAACACATAGGTACGTATGGCATGAAAATTTCCCCTTAGAAAATAATGGGCCATACCCATTCCAAAACTACCATGGCAAAAGACCGCGCTAATTTAATTTTCCACGGCTCAAAGCCATTCCAAAATTGCCACGGCTCAAAGCCGTGGCAATTTTTCCACATTTGGTTGTGGCAAAACTGACAGTACGGTGTAGTGCGAACCCAAAATCACGTGATTTCAGATCTGTTGGAACCGCAAAATTGAGATCTACAACATGGAACTGGCCAGAACGGAAACGGAAGCAACTGCATTTTTTTGATAAAATTAAATGACCAGTTTAATTTTATTAAAACAATCACCAAAAAAAGAATGGCGGAGTGGAACGCAACGTGAGAACTACTTCTCAGTAAATTATATTTTATCATGTTATAGTATTCACGTATAAAAATATATAGAATTGCCAGTGTAGATTTTTATTAGTTTTAATCATTATAAATTGTACACGGTGCCTGTTAGTTCACCTCCCTCGTCCATAGACCAGGGACGATTTAATTGATTGTATTGTGTCTTGCTTGTGATGTTGAAATGCTTAACGTATTCAAAATAATATTAACATTAATGTGATAGTTGAAATTAAATCATAAATATCTATTTATAATTTAAACATTGTAAATTGGCTAATTAGAAAAACAATTCAAATTGAATTAGGACTAGTTAAATTTATTAACTAGTGATTACTTTGAATCGACTGTTGGTGTTTGGAAACCCCACACTGGTCTAGGTATGATAATTTTTTCACATTCCCCCGGAATTTAATTATATGTCAATCGATTGGTTGATAAACTATGACGAGCGCTATTTATTTATTTTAACGCTTATACAGTGGTAAAATGCACTCTGGATGATGTTTGAATGTTTAATGATCATTTATCATTATTTTGATTACATTCGATGTATGAAACCCATATAACTGAAATTATATGTTAATGTATGATTCCAATTCAGAAATAACGAATATTTTAAATTAATATTCAGTATAGTTTTAAAATAATGTTCACTAAAGATTCAAAATAATAGTCAGTAAAAATCAAAGTATGATTTGGATCTCCGATTTTGGATGGACACAAATATATTGAAATATTCATAACTGTAACCAATATAAAGCCGAGTTAAGTAGTATGCCATTTTAACTTGAATGGATTTTTATATCGAGTTTATTCATTTTATAATGAATACTGAAAAGAATTGATTTCAAAATCAGATACTTTGAAAATATTATCATTTTAATATTATAATGACATAGAATATTCAATTTTGATTTAAAATTTAATATGAAATTGAAATTGTTTTAAAATGAATTTATAAACGATTTATAAAACACATTTTGAATGGAAATCGACGATATATATATTATATATATAATGGGTTGAATAGAACGCTACGCGCAACGACCGTTCGTGAATTTCAACCATTGAATTCAAGTTGATGAAATTGGAGATCCGACTGCCAGATTCTCTTAAAAACGGAACCGGTTGGTTCGTATCGAAAAGAGCTTTCCAATGAATATAAGAGATTTAAATTTAAACGGATGGATTTCAAATTATGTCCAAATCAATTTCAGAAAAGGTCCATATGGATACAGTTCCTTGGCAGTTATTGGAAACCGACTGAAATTGCGATATTAAAACTATTAAAAAGATGAAAAAATTATGTAAAATCATAATAAACGATTTGGAAAGATTTTAGATGAAAAATTCCAGTTTTGAAAAGATAAAAATATATATTTATCGAAATGAACTAGTTAACAACTAGAATAAAAATACAACTATTTTTAGAAATAATAAATTGGGTTTGTAGATGGTTTCAATATAACCAGAATTTTCCAATGAATAAGTTGGAATGGATTGGAGTGGAAATAATCTTCGGAATATTTCGTTATTGGATTCCGTGATTATACTGATATTGTTATGGGGACTTGGAAGACACAAATATCGTTATTCCTAATACGATATCATTTAGTTTCATACTTTGATATTGAATATAACCCGATATAACTTCTATATAGAGCCTTGTATTTAATATCAAATTGGATTTTAGGGTTTGCCGTGAACGGTGTCATAAATAACACTATTCTTAAACCCAGTTGAGAAAAGAATAAATCTTTTAATTAAAATTTAGAGAAATTTACCAATTAATTTATATTTAATTGGAATTGAATTAAAATTGGATTTTTAGGTTTATCGTGAACGGTGTTTTAAATAACAATTGTTCTTTAACCCATTTAACAATGAAGAGATGCTTTGGAATTTATAAACCTTTTTATTAAGATTTAATGGAAATTTTCCAAAGTAATTTTTTCCAAATTAAAATATTAAATTGGAACTGAATGGAATTCGATTTGGTAATAGTCGAGATGAGCTTCTGTAAAAGAAGACCATCACTATATATGTAATTTAAAAAGGGCTTGCTGTTATTCCATTTATAACATTGATTTGTTACGGGAATGTATATCGATTATACACTATTATGATTTCCGCGTAGATTCCATTTTGGTGGAAGATGATTTTAGGTTTATCGTGAACTGTGTTTTAAATAATATTGGTTATTTAACCAAGTAAAGACAGGAATTATTTCCTAAATTTGAATAATCATTATGAAATGATTTTTGGATATTAAAACAAAGCGGAATTTTAATAAATCTTTAATTAGATTGAAATGTTAATGTGGTAATTGAATTTGCCAAATTTGAGAAGTGTTCGAAAATTGAGTATCACCAGTTTTACTTTATGAGATAGTTAAATCTTTAATTAGATTTGAACGTTAAATGGTAATTGAATTTATCAATAACACAGTGAATGTTTGATATGGAGTGCTACCAGTTTTGCTCCAAGGGATGAATAGGTTGAGATTGGAAAAATAAAATTATTGATTACTTCGTTAAGGCTCGATAATCCCGACTAGTTTGATAAACCATAATTTGGTTTAAGGTTGTGAAAAGATAATACAAAATCATTTAAAATGGTTTCCAAGTGAAGATTTAAATAAGGGGTTCAAATGAATGAGATCTTTGATAATATTTATTGGAATAAGAGTATTTGAATAGATGAATATTCTGGATTGGAATGAGGCGTATAATGTGGCTTTATAGTGCTTGGTTATTGCTTATAAAATACGCGAGTTATTCGGAAAGACCGGGTCTATCCCATTCTAAATAACTGATACGACGATTAAATGTTGACGATTATGACGATGGTCGAAGACCAGATATCTTTACATCAAATGGATGACTACTAATGTATTGATTGGGCTGATCTAACGAGACAAGGTAATAAGCGGTGATCGTCCAAATGTACTTGGAGATCGACTTGATATGTGAGGACCTCTCTCCTTTATTGGACATATGGGATGAGGAATAAGGTGCCTCCGGTTTCGTTCAGACACCGAACGGACTTGTAAATGGGTGTGTGTCTAACATTGGATTTCATTCTGTGTTGATTTATTCTATTAAATGTATATATATATATATATATATGTTTGGTGGCGGAGAATTTATTCTCTTGCTTAACTCCCTTCTCCGAAATGTACGAGCTTAGAGGTTATATATTAATAGACATCAGTTACATGGCGTGAATTGTCAGTGTGGCATGCTGAGATTCAAATGATCAAGGCTTTTGTTGAAAAGCAAAGTCTTGTGGATGAGGATCAAAGAACGACTTTAATTAGCATAGCTTTGTGTATAGCGTTAATTCGCGAGCCTCAGTCCCCGGTATGAACCAGAAACGGGAGAGGACAGCAGGGAGGACATGCATTTGTTTCTAGTTAGGAGTGGTGTCATGGTATGAAGCCTAAACATTTTACTAATTATGTGGATGATGGAAAGCAAGGTACCTCGGATTTGAGTTCCTAGTGGCTCCTGATATTAGTTGATATACTGACCAGATTTTATGCCCCATAAGGCAGGGAAACGTATTGTTTAGGAATTTCCAATCCACTAAAAAAAGTGTGGACCGACCCTGTCGCTCCAGGGATGATGCGCTCTATTCTTGAGGCACGGTCTGGAGTGTCTCGAATTCGGATGAGGAAGATCCCTTGCCTTGGTTCATAATTTAAATCTAATTTCCAATATGATACTTTTCGGTTTTAGTTGTAAACCTATATGGCGGCATAGTGGCATGGGACGCTCATGTCGTCTATGATTGATACATTTATATTTGAACTTGTTTTGACACTATGCACTTATAGGAATATAAAAAATGATTTGTTTTAAAACATACCAAGCATGTTTGGCTATTATAAGGTAAAACTCTATCCTCCGGCTTGCGTTGCATTGTGTGATGGGACCTGAGTTTTATAATAGCTTCATTTTCCAAAAAGCATTGTGTTGTTTTATTTTAAAATGAGATTCATGTGGAATAAACCTGTTCCGTATTATACGGCATGGTCCTATGATTTCCCAAATTTTAAATTAAAATTTTAATAACTGTTTTAGTTCCCACACCTGTCCCATGACTGACCTGGAGTTTATTGTTTTAACCTAAACTCTAGGTGCCCATATTTCCATAAGGCTACTTGTAGTTTTGTTTTTTGCAGATACTTCTTTTCATAGGATCATGGATTACAACTGGAGCTATATTCGGAAAGCTTTGTATCTGTATATCGCTTTCAGTAATGGTTGTGGATGATTTTTGCTGTACATTATTCTTATGTACTATTTTTCCACTGATTATAATTTAAATCTCTGATATTTTTCAATCTGCATGATATATTGAAATTATGATATATTCTTGTACTCTGGTGTAATTGTTGCAACAGCAATGAAATGTTCTTCTGTTTGAGTTTTGATACATTGTGTTCTCAAAGCAATCCGTTGTTTCCTGTAAGGGGGATTTCGGGTCGTTATAATAACTAACATTTAGTGGGAATTAATTTTTAAAATCTTGCAGTTATATGTCAACATAGGAACATATGTATGTTGACATACTTGTAGTTTTAATTTTATTTTTCTGTTTTTAATTGTTATTCTTACATATATTAATATATTTAATTATTTTAATTCACTTAATGAACAAATAACTAATTCTTTTCTAAATTTAGTAAATGTTGCTTCATTTAATAGTTTGTTAATATATCTGCTATTTGTTTATCTGTTTCCATAAATTAGAGTAAATTTTTCTCTTTACTTACGTTATCTCTTAAAAAATTATGTCCTACATCAATATGTTTAGTTCTTGAGTGATGAGTTGGATTTTTAGATACATTTATAGCGCTCGTATTATCTTAGCATATTGGTAATTTATTTATATTTAATCCAAAATCAATTAAAGTTTGTTGCATATATGTTACTTTTGAATGTTGACAAAAATACTGTATTTTGTTTTTTTTACTAAACCAAGAATCTAATGAATGCCCTAGGAAGTGACATGGTCCAGTAGTACTCTTACAGTCGGATTTACATCCCATATAATCAACGTCACAATAAGAAATTAAATCGAATGAATCAACCTTAGGATAAAATAATCCAAAGTCTGATGTATGTTTTATATATCTTAGATTATGTTTTACGGCTTTTAAATGTGTTTCCTTAGGTTACGATTGATATCTTGCATAGAGACATACACTATGCATTATATCTGGTCTACTAGCGGTTATATATAATAACAATCCTATCATACGTCTATATAATTTTTGATCAATGTCTTTTTGACGTATCATCTTTACTTAAGATTATATTAGTTGTCATTAGTGTTAGTCTCCCATTTGTTTTTGTTAAATTATATATATTAATTAAATCTTTTGTGTATTTTTCTTGATTGATCAATACTCCATTTTTTAATTGGCAAATTTATTAGCCAAAAAAGAATGTTAGTTTTCCCATATGACTCATTTCAAATTCTCGGGTCATAATATCTGAAAATTCTTTATTCATTTTATTATTAGTCGATTCGAAGATTATATCATCGACATATATTTGTACTAATTGTATATCTTTATTATTTCTTTTAATAAAAAGTGTATTATCTATTTTACCTATTTCGAAGTTAGATTGTAATAAATACGTCATTAATTAATCATACCAAGCTCTAGGAGCCTATTTTAATCCATGTAATGCTTTATTTAGTTTAAATACATGATTTAGTAATTTTTAATCTACAAAAAGAGGTGGTTGCTCTACATATAAGTCTTCTTTAATAAATCCATTTAGAAAAGCACTTTTAACATCCATTTGAGATGATTTGAAATTATTATGGTTTGCAAAGGCTAGTTGCAATGTCCCGCATTTTTAACGATATAATAATTTATTTATTTAATTATATAAATAGTGATTTGGAGAATTTAATCATTGTTTATTTAAATAATAGTGAATATTTAATTAATTTAAATAATAGAATAATATATTTGTTATTCCTAAATAGTCAGAAATAGTGAATTGACAATAATGTAAACTGGACAATTCAAATATATATAATTCAGTTTGGAATTCAACTCAAATAATGAATATATTATTCAAACGACAGTTGAAAGTATAATTTATATTATAATTATAATCGAGCTCGAAATGGCGCGACAGTTCGTAATTTGGCGATTTGAACATCAATTGAATATACAGGGTCCATTTTAAATCGGATTTTTGTGAAACAATAAATGTTAGGAGTCGGTGAAGTATATTTTTCTAATGGAAGAGAAAAAAAATAGGATTTCGTCATGTAGATTTTGATTTATGTCCAAATCAAATTTTAGAAAAAGTCGCTATGGAATTCCTTTATAATTTATAAAGATATATATAAGGAATTTCAATATAAATTTGAATATCGATTCAACCGGCATTTGAATATCGAGTTGTAAATCCCAGTGGAGCTGTATGATATTATGTTGTGAATATACATTATAATATTTATTTACAAAATTTAATTTAATTATTTTTAATTATGTTTATATATTTAAATAGGTTATTTAGAGCTTTAAAAATAGCCAGTTTTGCAAACGACATCCGTTTTCGGCGAAACTAATTTTGTTGGATCCACAATATTAAATTATTGTTAGATTTCAATTTTCGTGATTTTTGAAGTCACTGTGTGGCCGTACAGATTTTTAATGTGAAAAACAGTCAGTATTTCGACGGTTAAAAATACGCTGTGTAAGAAAATGGAGTCGGAATTCGACGAAACTAGTTTCGTTAGGTCCGTAATGTCGAACTGAAGGTGCATGTCCAGTTTCGTGATTTTTGGGTATCGTATGTAATCACAGGAATTTTAAACGACGAATACAAATAACGATTGCTTAAAATAAAATAAAATATTCAATAAATAAAAAAATATAAATGCACTATAAATACCCTTTCTTACTGCCTAACCCAAAAAACTATTTCTTCTTGGTCAACAGCCAAACAAATTCGACGACGCCAATTCAACGAGGATTTTTCTTCTTTGAAAATTATTGGAAATAAAAATAAATTCTTGTAAATCTACAAACATATATATTCAACTTCCTGAAATCATCCTCTTCAATTCTATACTCATTTTGATGAGTGCGGTTTCGATTTCCTAATGCTCGATATCGACGCAGTGAACTAGGGGTCAGGATTTTTGGTGATCTATGTATCAATTCAAGAGTTCGGGTTCATAGTAGTGTTTGTGGTGAAAAATTGTA
Source organism: Allium sativum (assembly GCA_030737875.1). Classification (NCBI taxonomy): domain Eukaryota; kingdom Viridiplantae; phylum Streptophyta; class Magnoliopsida; order Asparagales; family Amaryllidaceae; genus Allium; species Allium sativum. The sequence goes on from CM060926.1 coordinate 334,077,543, forward strand.
GTTGTAGTAGTAATTTGGGTAGGATTGGTGAATGTTTGTGTTGATCGATATTTGTGGCTCAATAGAAATTACTGTGCGACCCATTTCGGAGGGGTGTTGCGGGTTGTGTAAATCAAGAATGAGATGGTAGAGGCCGAGAAGAGGAGTCAAATGGTGAAGACCATTTTCGAATTCGTGAACGATTAAGGGCAGTGGAAGTGTAATAACCCGAAAATCTGGGCCAGTTAAAAATTTTTATTTTGGCAAATTTAGCGAAGTTTGAACATTTAAAATGAGTTATTTTAAATGATATCGACGAGAAATTTATTTTGAATAGAATTCGAACATATATATTATATACGTCATCGTTAGAATATGAATAATTATATATATTTATAAATAGAATTGAAAACGGCGCGGTAGTTCGATAATTCGATTTCAAACTTCAATTGAATGTACCGGGTGCAAACCAAACCGGATTTTAGTGAAACCAAAAATAATAGGATATAATTGATAATATCTTTCCGACGAATCCGAAAAATTGAAATTTCATAGCGGGAATCAAAAGATATGTCCAGTTGAAAATTCTGAATAGTCGCTATGGAATTCAGGCCCTTAAAAATGGGAATTTTGCAAACGACTTCGGATTTCGATGAAACCACTTTTGTTGGGTTCGTGATGTCAAATTATTGCTAGGTTTCAAATTTCATAATTTTTCGAATCAGTATGTGAGCGTGGAAAAGGAAAACGCGTTTGACCAGTTTTAGTTGATTTTAATCGACTGGAAAATGGCTATTTTTCCAACGGTCTCATAATTCGACGAAACTAGTTTTGTTAGGACTGTATCGTCAATACGAAGCTAGAAAATATTTTTCTGCAATTTATAGAGTTCGTATGTGACCCCGATAAATTAAAATGCGCGTTCAAATTCAATATATAGAGTTATATGTTGATTTTGACAAAAACTGATTGTAACGATCAAATCAGCCTACGATACCTATCCCATTGTGTTCGGAATGGGGGTAAAACGCTACAGACGACAGGCGGTGGGCCTCGTTTAGAGGTCGTATGAAAAAGTCAACTTTTTGTAAATTAAATAATTAAATAAAAAAATTAAACATCTTCCCCTTGAAAACCCGTTGCCCCCCCCAGTTATTTTCAATAGAACGAATCAGAAAAAAAAGGGAAATGAAGCCGTCGCTCCTCCGTTCAACGCGCCGCTTGGCCTCGCCCCACCCCCGTCGCCTTCTTCCCTCCTCCGCCTCCCGCCCCTCAGTCGATCGCCCTCACTCCTCGTTCCTCTTCAAACTGGAAACCGCAACACCCCTAAACCCCGAGCCCACCGACCGCAGCGCCACCATCCTGGCCCACCACCGTGCTAGCACCGCCACCCGACACTTCCCCTCCACCTGCACTCCTCCGCGCGACCCCCTTCTTCTTCCCCAATCGCCTCCTTCCACATCCGACGCCCCTAGCCCAATTTAGAAAACCGCACCCCCTATGCCACGACCAGCGAGTTCTAATGACCGCTGCATCGCCCTCCGACGACCTGAGCCGCCCCTCAGCAACCCACCACCAGCGAAAACAAAATGTAAGCCCTCTAATTTAATTGTTTTAAATTCTTTTAATTGGAGTAGATAAATATAATAAAAAGGGATATTAAATATATGATTTTTATGTGAAACTTATATTAACAATCTGATTTCTATATCATAGGAAAAGTAAAGATTATATTTTTTTTATTTATTTATAAAAATATGATTTTTATATTTTAGAAAGAATAAAAATTCAATTTTTAATTTATAGAAGAGATAAAGAAATGATTTTTATAACGAAAAGATTATATTTTTGAAGTAGGAAAGATATAATTTTTATAAAGTAAAAATAATAAAAATATGATTTTTATCATATACGAAATAATAAAAATATGATTTTTATCATATACGAAATATAAAAATATGATTTTTATCATATACGAAATATAAAAATAGAATTTTTATCTATATAGTAGCGATGTAAAAATAGAATTTTTATCTATATAGTAGCGATGTAAAAATAGAATTTTTATCTATATAGTAGCGATGTAAAAATAGAATTTTTATCTATATAGTAGCGGGGTAAAAATAGAATTTTTATTCATATGGAGCAATTAAAAAATATGATTTTTATATACATAGCAACAATATAAAAATGTGATTTTTATATATGTAGTGGCTACGGGCAGCGAAGGTGACAAAGGGCGAGAATGACGAAGGTTTCTGCATAAGAAGAGTCGAGATGATTGGATTAGCTATTTGTGAGAACTTCTCACCTTTTAAATTTTCTTTTCTAGTTATAGATATATACTAGGATGCAGACGGTGTTTAGCAGCACCCGACACCCGTCATCCATAGACCATGGATGGCTTGTTTGTTTAATTGATGTGTTGTGAAATTTGTTTGTGTTGTTGATGTGAAATCGACAATAAAATGAGGATGTGTTGAAATAAATTAATTATCGTTAAAAATATAATTTTTAACGTGAATGTGAATAAAGGAATATTTATAAACGAATCAGCCGATTTGTTTATATACACTAATTTGACTGGTATTGATTGGGTCGATAAATTTTACACATCGCCCAACTGCACATATAAAAATCTGCGTTTGTTGATTTGAAACCCCACACGGGTGTTGGGATGATATTTGGCGCACACTAATCCCAATTATTTAATTGTATGTCGATCGATTGGTCGACAGGCTGTGTAAGCGTTAATTATTCATATTTGATGCTTATGCAGTTGTGTGGTGCACCTTGGATGATGGTTGATAGTTTATCATTGCTTTTATATACATGTGTTGTATGGAATCCATATAATTAATGTTATATGGCGATTGATTGGGCCTCATTCCAATCGGGAAAATAATGAATGTTATAAAAGAAAATTCATGTGTTGAATGGAATATATATACTCATTTGTTGAATAGAATAACGAATTTATTGAAATATATATAGCCGTGTTGATTAGAGTTGCGCTGTTTTGGACGTGAACGATATTTATATCGATTTTATTCGTTTTATAATGAATATTGAAAAGTGATTTCAAAATTTAATATTTTGAAATGAAATTCAAATTAAATAAGATTAAAATTCAAATTGAAATTTTATTGAATCAGTTTGAAATGAATTCGAATTGAATAGAAAATGAATTCGATTCGAATTGAATAGAAAGTGAATTTGAATTCGAATTGAATAGAAATGAATTCAAATTGAATTAAATTGAAATTGAATTAAAAACGAATTGAAGTTGTTTTGAATGAAATTGAAAACGAACTAAAATTGAATTGAAATCAATTTGAAATGAATTCGAATTGAATTAAATAGAAGGTAAATTCAAATTGAATTGAATTGAAACGAATTAGAATTTGAATTGAATTAAAATGAATTCGAATTGAATTGAAATCAAATCGATTTGAAATTGAAGATGAAGTTGAAATTGTTTTTGAACGAATTTAAAACGATTTATAAAATACGTTTTAAAAGGAAATCGACGAAATATATATATAATATATTTATATTATATATATAATGGCCTGAATAGAACGCGTCGCGCCGCGGCAGTTCGTGAATTTCGACCATTGACTTCAAATTGACGTTGCGGGAGATCCGACCGTCGGATTCTCCTAAAACCGGAACTGTTGGGTTCGTATCGAAAAGAGCTTTCCAATGAATATTAGAAATTTGAAATCTAATGGTTGGATTTGGAATTATGTCCAAATCAAATTTGAAAAAGGTCGTTGTAAGTGCAGTTCGATAGCCGTTGATGGAAATCGACTGTACGGGCCTTGATAAAATTATTAAAAATATCTATAATTTGTGTAAAATCATAAGAAATGATTTGGGAAAAATTGAGCTGAAGAATTCCACATTTGAAAAGATAAAAATAGATTTTTGTCGAAATGAACTAGTTCTGAACTAGAATTAAAATCAATTTGTTTTTGAAATAAATAAATTGAATTTGAAAGTGATTTCAAAAATAATCAATATTCCCAATACGTGAATTGGACTGGAGTTGAATCGAAATTATCTTCGGAATATTTCGATGTTGGATTTCGTGACTATACAGATATTGTTATGGGAATTTGAAAGATATATTTTATATCGTTATTTCCAATACGATATTTGTTGGTTTCAGAATTTGATATTGAATATAAGCTGGTATATTTTCTATTCAGAGCCTTGTATTTAATATCAAATGTGATTTGGATTTGTCGTGAATCATGTTTTAGATGGCATTGGTTCTTTAAGCCAGTTAATGGTTCTTTAACCCAGTTAAAGGCAGGATGTTGATTTTTGAGAAGATTAAAACTAAGTGGAGTTTTAATGAATCTTTAATTAGATTGAAATGTGAATTGATAATTTAAATTATCAAATCTGAAAGGTGATCAAGAATGGAGTACCACCAGTTTTACTCCAAAGCGATGGTTAAATCTTTAATTAGATTTGAATGTAAAATGGTAATTAATTTTACCGATAGCACCGTGGTGTCAGATATGTAGTATTACCATTTTCGCTCCATGGGATGAATAGGTTGGGATTGGGAAATAAAATAAATAATTACTTCGGTGTGGTTCGCTAATCCCAACTAGGTTGAAATGACATCCGAAGGAAGATTAAAGAATAAATTTAGAAGAATTTATCTTGGATAAAATTAATGGGAACATTTCCCTAAGAATGTGATTTTGTGAATAAAAGAATATGTTGAATTGGAATGAGGCGTTCGTTGTGTTTGTGTAACATTTGTTTATTATATACGTGGGTTATTCAGAAAGGCCATGTTATACCCATTCTGAATAACCGATTCGACGAGATGTCGAAGATGAAGACGGTGGTTGAAGACCAGAAGTCTTCACATTGCTTTGGTGATTGCTGATGATCTTGATTGGGCTGTACACCCAATATGAGGGAAACAGTTGGTGATCGTCCAGACGTACTTGGAGATGGATGGAGATGCGAGGAAAGTGCCTCCGGTTTCGTTCAGACCCAGAACGAACTTGTAAATGGATAGTGTGTCTAACATTGGATTTTATTCTGTGTTGATTAATCTCTATTAAATATACATCTGTTTGGTGGCAGAGAATTTATTCTCTTGCTTAACGCCCTTCTCTGAGACGTACGAGCTCAGAGGTTGTATATCGATGGACATCATTCGCATGGAGTGAATTGCTAGTGTGGCACGCGTGAGTGGCAGTAGATCAAGGCTTATGTCAAGAAGCAAAGTCTTGTGGTTGATGAGCATAGCATGGCCTGTGTGGCGTAGCTTTGTGTATAACGTGAATTCGCGAGCCTCACAGCTCGGTATGAGTCAAAAACGGGATACGGACCCAAGGAGTGCACGACGTTTCTTTCTAGCTAGGGTGGTGTAAGTGACCTACCAGCCCTGACATTTATATACTTTTCACCTGTGTGGTTGTTGGATACGAGGCGCCTCGAATATAGGTCTGTAAGGACTGGGAAACGTGTGTTCAGGAATAAATAATCCTCAAAAGTAAGAGAGGACCGGCCTTGGAGGTTCCAAAGGATCAGAGTGGGGCCCAGAGGCATTGCTAGATTGTCTCGAACGCGGAGAGGAGCTTGCCCCTTGCCTCGACTCATGACGGAAATCCAATTTCCAATACGTGATATTGCGGTTTTAATTGTTGAACTAGTATGGCGACATGATAGATGGTACCCATGCCGCCTATGATTGATATTTATGATTGAAAATGTTTTGACACTATACACTGATAATAGTATTAAATGATTTGCTTTGACGTACCAAGCATGTTTGGCAATTATAAGGGAAAACCCTATCCTCCGGCTTGCGTTGCATTGTGTGATGGGACCTGGGTCTTATAATAGCTTCATTTTTTCCAAAGAGCATTGCGCTGTTTTATTATATGCACTAGTATTCTTGGGAGGAAACCCGTTCCGTGTTATACGGCGTGGTCCCTTGAATTACTATCCTTTAAAGTTAAGTTTTAAATAACTGTTTTAGTTCTTACACCAGTCACATGACTGACCTAGAGTTTATTGTTTTAACCTAAACACTGGGTGCCCCTATTTTCCGCACGGGCAGCTAGTAGTTTTGGTTTTGCAGATTTATATTCACAGGATCCTGATTAACAGTTGGAACGATGCTCGGAAAGCTCTGTATCCGTGTATCACTTTCAGTTGTATTTTGTATATTTTTCCACTGCAATGTAATTTACTGTAATATCTGATATTTATCGTGTAATTTATTCATTTATACTCTTTATATTCTTGTATCTGATAGAATTGTTGTAATAACAATGAAATGTTCTTCCGTCTGCGTTCCAATTTGTCCTGTTCTCCAAACGATCAGGGGTTTCAAACGGTCTTAGACGGTTTAACGATCGATTCGGATCGAGCGAAATTCCTTGCCGTTACAGTTGGTATCAGAGCTTTGGTTTACAGAGCTCGAGAACAAGACACATTAGAACCAAACGAAAGAATTCATCAGATATTGGATTAGTAATATCCAATTAGAATGACTCGTTAGAGATAGGATCCGTAGTATCCTAGAACGAGTGTGAAGAGTATATTTTTCAAATGAAAACAATTTTGTTTTAAAATTTAAGCCATTTTATACGTATTTGAATATTTATTTATTTTGAATTTGGAAAATCCAATATATAAAGATTTCGCGTATACGCGTCATGAACGTATATTCGAAGTTTTAATATACTGGATAGATATAGAATCACGCTCTAGTTGCCCGGAGATGATGTTGATAATGACTGTGGCATCATCAATATTTATATTCGAGTGACGAAGGTGTGATATCTATATATTTCCATTAGGCTGGTGTGGAACCAAAACTAATATAGCTAGAATACATTGTTGTGAATTGGCATCAAAAACATGATTTTTGTATATGTATCAAAATTATGAATTTGAAACTCTAATTCACTAATTGATTGATGTTTGTGTTGTTTGTTTATTTGTTTGATAATTTTGAACCATTTAGCCTAATAGAATCAAATATTGAATTATATTGAAATTGGTCGCATTTGCTTGCATATACAAGTACTTACATTGAACAGGTCATAGCAAGGAGGCTAGAGCAGAAGAATAAAATTTGTTTGCCCGACAAATAGGTACATGTTTACCATAATTTACTGTTTTGTTTGGGTGATGATGATTTTATGAGCCGATTGGCTAGCCGCTTGGCTTTTTCTTTTTCTTTTTGAGATCAGAAGGCTTGTATGGCTATTTCGGGATTTTCCCGTGGCTCCCGGTGCAGGGGAGGTTATGGGAAAAATTTTCGAAAATTCCGGGTGTTAGTCAAATTTTTGAAGAATTTGAAAATTCTCTGAAACTGAAAAGTTGGAGAATGTAAGCCAGATCGAACGTAGAGTTGATTAATCAAACCACTTTCGACTTTGTTCCTTTTCGGGGACGAAATTTTTTAAGTGGGGGAGATTGTAATAACCCGAAAATCTGGGCCAGTTTAAAATTTTTATTTTGGAAAATTTAGCGAAGTTTGAACATTTAAAATGAGTTATTTTAAATGATATCGACGAGAAATTTATTTTGAATAGAATTCGAACGTATATATTATATACGTCGTCGTTAGAATATAAATAATTATATATAATTATAAATAGAATTGAAAATGGCGCGGTAGTTCGATAATTAAATTTCAAGCTTCAATTGAATGTACCGGGTGCAAAACAAACCGAATTTTAGTGAAACCAAAAATAATAGGATCTAATTGATAATATCTTTCCAACGAATCCGAAAAATTGAAATTTCATAGCGGGAATCAAAAGATATGTCCAGTTGAAAATTCTGAATAGTCGCTATGGAATTCAGGCCCATAAAAATGAGAATTTTGCAAACGACCTCAGATTTCGACGAAACCACTTTTGTTGGGTCCGTGATGTCAAATTATTGCTAGGTTTCAAATTTCATAATTTTTCGAATCAGCATGTGAGCGTGGCAAAGGAAAACGCGTTTGACCAGTTTCAGTTGATTTTAATCGACTGGAAAATGGCCATATTTCCAACGGTATTAGAATTCGACAAATCTAGTTTTGTTAGGACCGTATCGATAGTACGAAGCTAGAAAATATTTTTCTACAATTTATAGAGTTCTTATGTGACCCCGGTAAATTGAAATGCACGTTCAAATTCAATATATAGAGTTATATGTTGATTTTGACGAAAACTGATTGTAACGATCGAATCAGCCTACGATACATATCCCATTGTGTTCGGAATGGGGGTAAAACGCTACAGACGACAGGCGGTGGGCCACGTTTAGAGGTCGTATGAAAAAGTCAACTTTTTGTAAATTAAATAATTAAATAAACCTCTTCCCCTTAAAAACCCGTTGCCCCCCTCAGTTATTTTCAATCGAATGAATCAGAAAAAAAAGGGAAAGGAAGCCGTCGCTCCTCCGTTCGACGCGCCGCCTGGCCTCGACCCACCCCCGTCGCCTTCTTCCCTCCTCCGCCTCCCACCCCTCAGTCGATCGCCCTCACTCCTCGTTCCTCTTCAAACTGGAAACCGCAACACCCCTAAACCCCGAGCCCACCGACCCAGCGCCACCATCCTAGCCCACCACCGTGCTAGCACCACCACCCGACGCTTCCCCTCCACCTGCACTCCTCCGTGCGACCCCCTTCTTCTTCCCCAATCGCCTCCTTCCACATCCGACGCCCCTAGCCCAATTTAGAAAACCGCACCCCCTATGCCACGACCAACGAGCTCTAATGACCGCTGCATCGCCCTCCGACGACCTGAGCCACCCCTCAGCTACCCACCACCAGCGAAAACAAAATGTAAGCCCTCTAATTTAATTGTTTTAAATTCTTTTAATTGGAGTAGATAAATGTAATAAAAAGGGATATTAAATATATGATTTTTATGTGAAACGTATATTAACAATCTGATTTCTATATCATAGGAAAAGTAATGATTATATTTTTTATTTATTTATAAAAATATGATTTTTATATTTTAGAAAGAATAAAAATTCAATTTTTAATTTATAGAAGAGATAAAGAAATGATTTTTATAACGAAAAGATTATATTTTTGAAGTAGGAAAGATATAATTTTTATAAAGTAAAAAATAATAAAAATATGATTTTTATCATATACGAAATAATAAAAATATGATTTTTATCTTATACGAAATATAAAAATATGATTTTTATCATATACGAAATATAAAAATAGAATTTTTATCTATATAGTAGCGATGTAAAAATAGAAATTTTATCTATATAGTAGCGATGTAAAAATAGAATTTTTATCTATATAGTAGCGATGTAAAAATAGAATTTTTATCTATATAGTAGCAGGGTAAAAATAGAATTTTTATTCATATGGAAATGTGATTTTTATATATGTAGTGGCTACGGGCAGCGAAGGTGACAAAGGGCGAGAACGACGAAGGTTTCTGCATAAGAAGAGTCGAGATGATTGGATTAGCTATTTGTGAGAACTTCTCACCTTTTAAATTTTCTTTTCTAGTTATAGATATATACTAGGATGCAGACGGTGTTTAGCAGCACCCAACACCCGTCATCTATAGACCATGGATGGCTTGTTTGTTTAATTGATGTGTTGTGAAATTTTTTTGTGTGGTTGATGTAAAATCGATAATAAAATGAGGATGTGTTGAAATAAATTAATTATCGTTAAAAATATAATTTTTAACGTGAATGTGAATAAAGGAATAATTATAAACGAATCGGCCGATTTGTTTATATACACTGATTTGACTGGTATTGATTGGGTCGATAAATTTTACACATCGCCCAACTGCACATATAAAAATCTGCGTTTGTTGATTTGAAACCCCACACGGGTGTTGGGATGATATTTGGCGCACACTAATCCCAATTATTTAATTGTATGTCGATCGATTGGTCGACAGGCTGTGTAAGCGTTAATTATTCATATTTGATGCTTATGCAGTTGTGTGGTGCACCTTGGATGATGGTTGATAGTTTATCATTGCTTTTATATACATGTGTTGTATGGAATCCATATAATTAATGTTATATGGCGATTGATTGGGCCTCATTCCAATCGGGAAAATAATGAATGTTATAAAAGAAAATTCATGTGTTGAATGGAATATATATACTCATTTGTTGAATAGAATAACGAATTTATTGAAATATATATAGCCGTGTTGATTAGAGTTGCGCTGTTTTGGACGTGAATGATATTTATATAGATTTTATTCGTTTTATAATGAATATTGAAAAGTGATTTCAAAATTTATTATTTTGAAATGAAATTCAAATTAAATTAGATTAAAATTCAAATTGAAATTTTATTGAATCAGTTTGAAATGAATTCGAATTGAATAGAAAATGAATTCGATTCGAATTGAATAGAAAGTGAATTTGAATTCGAATTGAATAGAAATGAATTCAAATTGAATTAAATTGAAATTGAATTAAAAACGAATTGAAGTTGTTTTGAATGAAATTGAAAACGAACTAAAATTGAATTGAAATCAATTTGAAATGAATTCGAATTGAATTAAATAGAAGGTAGATTCAAATTGAATTGAATTGAAACAAATTAGAATTTGAATTGAATTAAAATGAATTCGAATCGAATTGAAATCAAATCGATTTGAAATTGAAGATGAAGTTGAAATTGTTTTTGAAACGAATTTAAAAGGATTTATAAAATACGTTTTAAAAGGAAATCGATGAAATATATATATAATATATATATATATATTATATATAATGGCCTGAATAGAACGCGTCGCGCCGTGGCAGTTCGTGAATTTCGACCATTGACTTCAAATTGACGTTGCGGGAGATCCGACCGTCAGATTCTCCTAAAACCGGAACTGTTGGGTTCGTATCGAAAAGAGCTTTCCAATGAATATTAGAAATTTGAAATCTAATGGTTGGATTTGGAATTATGTCCAAATCAAATTTGAAAAAGGTCGTTGTAAGTGCAGTTCGATAGCCGTTGATGGAAATCGACTGTACGGGCCATGATAAAATTATTAAAAATATCTATAATTTGTGTAAAATCATAAGAAATGATTTGGGAAAAATTGAGCTGAAGAATTCCACATTTGAAAAGATAAAAATAGATTTTTGTCGAAATGAACTAGTTCTGAACTAGAATTAAAATCAATTTGTTTTTGAAATAAATAAATTGAATTTGAAAGTGATTTAAAAAATAATCAATATTCCCAATACGTGAATTGGACTGGAGTTGAATCGAAATTATCTTCGGAATATTTCGATGTTGGATTTCGTGACTATACAGATATTGTTATGGGAATTTGAAAGATATATTTTATATCATTATTTCCAATACGATATTTGTTGGTTTCAGAATTTGATATTGAATATAAGCTGGTATATTTTCTATTCAGAGCCTTGTATTTAATATCAAATGTGATTTGGATTTGTCGTGAATCGTGTTTTAGATGCCATTGGTTCTTTAAGCCAATTAATGGTTCTTTAACCCAGTTAAAGGCAGGATGTTGATTTTTGAGAAGATTAAAACTAAGTGGAGTTTTAATGAATCTTTAATTAGATTGAAATGTGAATTGATAATTTAAATTATCAAATCTGAAAGGTGATCGAGAATGGAGTACCACCAGTTTTACTCCAAAGCGATAGTTAAATCTTTAATTAGATTTGAATGTAAAATGGTAATTAATTTTACCGATAGCACCGTGGTGTCAGATATGGAGTATTACCAGTTTCGCTCCATGGGATGAATAGGTTGGGATTGGGAAATAAAATAAATAATTACTTCGGTGTGGTTCGCTAATCCCAACTAGGTTGAAATGACATCCGAAGGAAGATTAAAGAATAAATTTAGAAGAATTTATCTTGGATAAAATTAATGGGAACATTTCCCTAAGAATGTGATTTTGTGAATAAAAGAATATTCTGAATTGGAATGAGGCGTTCGTTGTGTTTGTGTAACATTTGTTTATTATATACGTGGGTGATTCAGAAAGGCCGAGTTGTACCCATTCTGAATAACCGATTCGACGAGATGTCGAAGATGAAGACGGTGGTTGAAGACCAGAAGTCTTCACATCGCTTGGGTGATTACTGATGATCTTGATTGGGCTGTACACCCAAGATGAGGGAAACAGTTGGTGATCGTCCAGACGTACTTGGAGATGGATGGAGATGCGAGGAAAGTGCCTCCGGTTTCGTTCAGACCCAGAACGAACTTGTAAATGGATAGTGTGTCTGACATTGGATTTTATTCTGTGTTGATTGATCTCTATTAAATATACATCTGTTTGGCGCAGAGAATCTATTCTCTTACTTAACGCCCTTCTCTGAGACGTACGAGCTCAGAGGTTGTATATCGATGGACATCAGTCGCATGGAGTGAATTGCCAGTGTGGCACGCATGAGTGGCAGTAGATCAAGGTTTCTGTTGAAAAGCTAAGTCTTCTGGTTGATGATCAAAGCACGGCCTGTGTGCCGTAGCTTTGTGTATAACATGAATTCGTGAGCCTCACACCTCGGTATGAGTCAAAAACGGGATACGGACCCAAGGAGTGCATGACGTTTCTTTCTAGCTAGGGTGGTGTCAGTGACCTACCAGCCCTAACATTTATATACTTTTCACCTGTGTGGTTGTTGGATACGAGGCGCCTCGGATATAGTTATGTAAGGACCGGGAAACGTGTGTTCAGGAATAACTAATCCTCAAAAGTAAGAGAGGATCGGCCTTGGAGGTTCCAAAGGATCAGAGTGGGGCCCGAAGGCATTGCTAGAGTGTCTCGAACGCGGAGAGGAGCTTGCCCCTTGCCTCGACTCATGACGGAAATCCAATTTCCAATATGTGATATTACAGTTTTAATTGTAGAACTTGTATGGCGACATGATAGATGGTACCCATGCCGCCTATGATTGATATTTATGATTGAAAATGTTTTGACACTATACACTGATAATAGTATCAAATGATTTGTTTTGACGTACCAAGCATGTTTGACTATTATCAGGGAAAACCCTATCCTCCGGCTTGCGTTGCATTGTGTGATGGGACCTGGGTCTTATAATTGCTTCATTTTTTCCAAAGAGCATTGCGTTGTTTTGTTATATGCACAAGTATTCTTGGGAGGAAACCCGTTCCGTGTTATACGGCGTGGTCCCTTGAATTACTATCCTTTAAAGTAAAGTTTTAAATAACTGTTTTAGTTCTCACACCAGTCACATGACTGACCTGGAGTTTATTGTTTTAACCTAAACTCTGGGTGCCCCTATTTTCTGCACGGGCAGCTAGTAGTTTTGGTTTTGCAGATTTATGTTCACAGGATCCTTATTAACACCTGGAACGATGCTCGGAATGCTCTGTATCCGTGTATCACTTTCAGTTGTATTTTGTATATTTTTCCACTGCAATGTAATTTATTGTAAACTCTGATATTTATTGTGTAATTTATTCATTTATACTCTATACATTCTTGTATCTGATGGAATTGTTGTAATAACAATGAAATGTTCTTCCGTCTGCGTTCCAATTTGTCCTGTTCTCAAAACGATCAGGGGTTTCGAACGGTCTTAGACGGTTTAACGATCGATTCGGATCGAGCGAAATTCCTTGCCGTTATAGGAAGGGATCGAAGTAGCGGTAATGGTTTTCGGTAGTGAGTTAGAGCAGACATTGGCGTTGGGAAGAAGGATTAGGCTGGTGGGTTTGATAATTGGGCCGGGTTGAAATGGTGAGGCCCGTATTCAATAAAATTGAATTAAAGCTATTTAATTAGTTATATAAACTTTTAAATTCAATATCTTTGTAATGTGATATTAGAATTTTGAACTGTTGGATCCGTTAGGATCGTACGGACGTCGCCTACGCAATGAAACTGACCGGGAGGGAATTGGAGCTCATTTAGATTTATGGTGAGATTAAACGCCTCAATCAAATCAATGACCAATTATCATTATTTAATGATAACTATCCATTGTGAGTAAAACTCACTAACTCTCCTCGGTTATAATTTTATAACGTATTTTTATAAATGGTAAATGATGGTTGTTTGCTGTGTGTTGACCGTTTGGTTGAACTGCTAGTTAATTGGTTGAAAATATAGATAACGATATTTATAAATCAGTAATCGAATATTGATTTTGTTTATCACTAATATTTCATATTCGTGTTATTTATGTTGATTAACATTTGTGGATGCAGGGAAACAGGTCGAAGGGACCCAACTGGGTTCCTCAACATTTATTTTAATGGTTTTTTCATATATTGTGTTATGTGATGTGATATGAAATCTATTGTTGATTTTGTATGTTTGAACGATACTGATCATTGTTATATGGTACGTTAAATACCATAAGGAATACTGGAATGTTAAAAAGGAAATTTTCAAAGTTATATTGAAAAAGAAATATTTGTAAAATCAAAAGATGTTATAAAAAGAAACATTTTTAAATATGATATTATAAAAAGAAATATTTATTTAGGGAAACAAATGTGATAAAATACAAGGAGGAAATATTTGTGAAAACAAATAAAAAAGGAAGTATTTGTAAAACATTTACAAACAGATTTGAAAAGGGAACATTCGTAAAACATTTACAAATAGATTATAAATAGAAATATTTATTTAGAAAATAAATATAATCATAAAGAAATATTTATTTAGGAAAATAAATTGAATTATAAAGAAAATATTTATTTTGAAAATAAATAGACTATAAAAAGGAAATACATGAAAAATGAATAGATTGTATAAAAAGAGAATTTTACACTAGGAAGGTTTAGACCCGTGCTTCGCACACGGATATAACAGAATATGAATTCAAAGTGAACATTTAAGAGAAATCTGTTTTAACAAATAAAGTAAGAAGATAAATTTATAAATAAGGTTTTATAAATTAAATAAAATGTTTATCATTGGATAAATAGAATATATAAGTCTGGACTTATATGGAGAAGTAAGAATCGATTTCAACATCGATATTTGAAACTTAATATGGGCGAAGAGTTAGTCGTTTAAGAGTTAATCGGTTAGAGTTAATCGAATAAGAGTAATCAATTTGAGTAAATCGAATTAGAGTAATCAATTAGAGTAATCAATTAGAGTTAATCGAATTAGAGTAATTGATTAGAGTTAATCAGTTAAAGTTAACCAGTTAGAGTTAATTAGATAGAGTTAATCAGTAAGAGTTAACCAGATAAAGTAAATAGAACATAGCTAATCGAATTAGGATTAATTGACTATTAGTTATTCAATTAGAGTTGATCGAATATAGTTATTCGAGATAGAGTTAGTCAAACATAGTTATTCAGAATGAGTTGCCATTTCGTACGACTGCTAGCGTAATTCGCAGGGCTGCAGATAGCCAACGGCGGTCGGATGTTTCCTGAGGGAATCAGGCGTAACCATTGCGATCGCTGCGCTCTAGAGTCAAGCGAATGGAGTTAAATCGAATATTAATCATTCGAAATAAAGTTAAAACAGACAAAGTTATTCGAATATAAGTTAATGAATATTAGTTATTCGATAGGAGTTAAATAAGTTGAGTTAATCAAGTATGTTGATCAAGTTGAGTTAATCGAGTTAAGTTAGTCAAGATGAGTTAATCAAAACGAGTTAATCCAAATAAGTTAATCCAAAGGAGTTATTCGAAATAGTTTATTCGAATAGAATTAAAGGAGTTATTCGAAATAGTTTATTCAAATAGAATTAAGGGAGATAATCGAATATAGTTTATTCGAAAGGAGGTTAATCGAATATAAATCATCTGAAGAGAGTTAATCGAATGTAAATCGTTCGAAGAAAGAGTTATCGAATATAGTTATTCGAAGAAAGAGCTAACGAGTATAGTTATTGGAAGAAAGAGTTATTGAATATAGTTATTCGAAGAAAGTGTTATAGAATACAGTTTATTCAAAAAGGAGTTATCGAATAGAGATTTTCCGAAAGAGAGTTATACGTTGGAATTCGATTATATCGAATTCGAGAAAGTACACTTTCCGTTTTTAGTCAAGATTTAATGATTTCTTTATAAATTGTCTATTTAGTTATCTAGATAAATTATGGAATAAAGGTTATATTTTGAAGTTAGATATTTCAGAATATAGGGATTTGAACACTATTGTTATAATAAAATGATTTGAGTAAAAGAAGTGAATTCGTAAATAAAATATGAAAGTTTCGCAAGGAAGTTTGTTAAAGATTTGAAAGGTGAATGTTGTCTATTTCAAGGTTAGAAATGTTGTTCAGTTAAGGTCGGAGAGGTAATTATACCCCAATTTGATTGACTTCGTTTTTAACTAAGGGATGGGTAAGGTTCGATAGTGAAGATTGGTTAAGTGAGTTTAGTTAGTGAGTGTAATGGTTTGAATTGGCTTAGCTATGTTTTATTTAAACATCTGTTAAATCCAATAAAGGAGTTTTGTAAATGTTTTCCAAATAAAAGAATCAGAAATGTTTTCTAATATAGAAAACAAGAAATGGGAGTAAATAAGGAAATGTTTTCAAATGATTAATAAAGTATATTTTCTAAATTTAGAAAATAAGAACTTACAAATATATAGAAATGGGTAAATGAATAAATTAATTACAATTTAATCTAAAGAGATAAATATTGATTGATATTGATGGATCGAATTTCTACTTGGAAATAAGAACGTTGGTTGTACACCTATTTTTCTTTGATAGTTAACTCACCGACTATCGAAGTTTGTAACAAATTTTCCATCGTTAATACGGAGAGACCGGGATCAGATTCATTATCTGAAAACTACTATGTATGGACGTTAACGTTGCGATCAAATATGATGAAAATAATTGAAGATGGAAATATGCAAGGACTGTCCTGTTTACAGAATAGTGCCTTCGGTTTGTCCAATCCCAGGACAACGTGAATGGACGAATAACTTACAAAGTACATCTTACGGATCACGTAAGTTGATCTCTTCAAACGTACTTACGTTTAGCGGTGGAGATATTTGTTTCTCTTAGCTTTATACTCGTGGTTTTTTTGGGGAAATCAATTTGTGATTTGGCGGGTATGACGATGTGGCATTCAAAGCGAAGGTGGTCGGATGTTCCAAAAAATACATTATGGCCTCAAGCCTCATCAACCAGGAAATAACAGAAATCAGGTAGGCAGCATGGCTAGGTGGGTCACTCCCATTAGGGTGTATATCACCTATCTAGAGAAAATACATTTCGTTCATTTATCTGTTTTGATGCTGTCCGTTTTCAGGAAACGGTGGGTAGCTCCCAACCGTTGGTGTGACGACCCCAAACCCTGTTCCACGGTGGCAAGGGTAATCTTTGGAATATAACACATAAACAGATAACAGAAAAACAAAAATAAATAAATACACCAAATAATGTACAATAGAATACACTGGATAAACATAATCATCAGAGTTACACAGTATACAGGATCATACTTAGTACATAATATAGTTCAGCTTTACATAAAATGTCTACAGCGGAAAAAAAACATAATATGTAAAATAGGAGCTGAACAACATAAAAAGTGATAAATGATTGGATCCATCTTCAGCTCCATAGCTATCCAGAAATAGCCTGCTAAAACCTAAATACAAGGCTGCCCGTGTAGAAAAAGGGCACTCGAGTTTGCAAGTGAAACAGACTACGAGTCAGTCATGGGACTGGTATGAGAAATCTACTTAACTTACTTTATAGTATAGCCAATCACAGGACCATACCACTTTCGCGGAACGGGTTTACTCCATTGGATTGCCAGTGCTTCAAAACAAGTAAATCTTTTAAACATCGCAATGCTTTTCATAAAAATGAAGACATTATAAGACTCAGTTCCCATCACAAAATGCAACAGAAACCGGAGGATAGAGTTTTACATTATAATGGCCAAAATATGCTTGATATGAGTAAAACAAAAGCATTTGATATTATTACTAGTGTTTATATGTTTCAAAAATAATTTTAATCATAAGTATCAATCATAGATGGCTTGGGTACCATATATCATGTTGCCATATATAGATATACAATCAAAACCGCACGGTATTGTATTTGGAAATTTGATTTCCGTCATGAACCAAGGCAAGGGATCGCCCTTACCGCTTCGAGACAATCTAGCCTACCATGTCTCAGGATCAGGGCTCGAGTGACCCTTGAATCGTCAGGGCCGGTTCACTTTATGTGGATTAAAATGCCTTAACACTGCGTTTGCCCACCTTATGGGGAGTAAACTGGTCATCCACCGACTAAACCATCGGCTCAGAAGAGACCGATCTAAACGAGGCGCCTCGCTATCTATTATCCACATAAGTAAAATACCCGGGCGTGTCAAACCCAAAACACCACTCCTAGCTAAAAAGAAACGCAGGTTCTCCCGTTTTTGGTTCAAACCGCGGATTGAGGAACGTGAATCAACGTTATACACAAAGGTATGACACATAGGCCGCGCTTTGATCATCAACAACAAGACTTTGCTTTTCAACAGAAGCCTTGATCATCTGCCACTTAAGCGTGCCACACAGGAAATTCCCTCCATGCGACTGATTTCTATCGAAATATAACCTCTGAGCTCGTACGTCTCAGAGAAGAGTGTTAAGCAAGAGAATAAATTCTCCGCCGCCATACAGATATATATTTAATAGAGATCAATCAGCATAGAACAAAATCCAATGTCAGACACACAGTCCATTTACAAATTCGTTCTGGGTCTGAACGAAATTGGAGGCACTTAATACCTCGCGCATCCGTATAATCAACAAGTACATCCGGACAGCTACTATTTCAGCCCCTTCAATGTAGCTACTCCTATCATGAGCATCAGTAGCACCCCATCATTCGACGTGAAGATTGTCGGTCTTGCACCGTCTTCATATCTTCGACTTCTAACCATCGATCAATTATTTGAAATGAGAATTAACTTGGCCTTTTCAAATAATTCGCTTACATTTAGAATTTCAAATCAACTCATTTCAATGGTTAAATTATTAGACATCAATAATTCTGTTCTTTAATGTAATTTTCACGCCAAAACATTCAACCATCAAATATCAAATAAACCGGGCAAATTTAGTTTATTTCCTTCCATACTGTTTATAATATTTCATCATGATTAATCGCTACTTTTATTTATTTAAAAATAGCCAATTCATTCCAACGACGCTTCAGGCCATAACGCGGCCGTGGCGCTGTTTTTCTTCAGATTTGATTTACACATATATGAAAATCTAACCGTCGGATCTTCACAAATTTTATGCCATTAGAAAGATCTTTTCAAAACGAATCCAACTGTTTCCGCTTTGGGAAAATCCGATGGTCGGATCTCCCGGTACAATCGTTTGAAGTTACAATTTCAAAATACGAACTACAGCGTCGTTATTCGATTTAATTTAATTATATTTATATATGTATATAAATATAATTGACTTTGGCGCTATTTTTCATTAGATTTGAATTATACTTTCCAGACAATCCAACCGTTGGATCTTTGCGAAGTTGGTGTCGTTGGAAAGATATTTCCAAAGCGAACCCAACGGTTTCGGTTCCAGGAAAATCCGATGGTCTGATCTCCGCACTAATCGTTTGAAATCACGGTTTCAAAATATGAACTGCAGCTTCGCTATTTGATTTATTTTAATTATTTATATATATATATATATATATATATATAATTTATTCTTCGATTTCAAAACCTATATTCACTTCATATATTTGACAAAAACGATATTTTTATCCAACAGATATTTATTTCAACACATCACTTTTTTTAACAATTCATATATCTAATAAAAATGTGATTTTTATTGTAAAACAATTTATTTCAAAACACGATTATTTTATATATTTCATACATGAGGTAAAAATGTTATTTTTATCTTTCAAAGAATTTATTCAACACATGATATTCTATTCAACCATGAATTTCTAATCAACACATGAATATGGTTTCAACACATGAAAATAATTCTATAGTTTATATATATATATAATAAAAATGTGATTTTTATTGTTAAAACAGTTTATTTAAAACACGAATAATTTATATAGTCTATATATATGATAAAATGTTATTTCTATCTTTCAAAGAATTTATTCAACACCTGAATTTCTATTCAACACATGAATTTGGTTTCAACACATGAAAATAATTCTAACACATGAATATTATAGAAAATTTCGGCAGCATAACGGCAGGGTAGTTAAAACCGGCACCGTCCTTAGCACGACTCCTCGCTCTACCTTAAAGCCTCGCAGCTTTTGACAATGGGGATTTTCAATATCTAGTTCATACGCAGACGAATTTTCCCATATACTAATCCTTTTGGGATTTCAACCACAATCAATCATTTCAAATAGCCTCCCATGGCCCTCACTAATCCAAAACAAAAAGGAAAAGCCAAGCGGCTAGCCAATATGCTTATAAAATCATCAAATTCCCTAGAAATACAATAAACATGTACCTATTTGTCGGGAAAACAATTTTATTCCTCTACTTAGCTTCCCTGCTATGACCTGTTCACACATATATAATGTACATATATATATTTCTATCTATTCTTAAATCAGTTCAATATTTGTTCAATTTAGCTAAATGGTTCAAAATTCTAATTAATCAACTAGAAATCAAACAACACAACCAACAATCAAATTTTTTTTATCTTTCAAAAATATACTAATTAATTCATATACTCTTTTAAAATCATTCATACTATATAAATAAAAAGTTATACATCCATGAAATGAATACAACAACAAAGTAGAGAACAAAATGGTAATGCAAAGTATGGTAAATGTATCTTGCACCAGAGTCAATCAGAGATATCCATCCTGCACTTAGGAAATGCTTTCTTAATGCTCTCCTCAGTTTCCTAAGTACAATCTCGCGGATCTCCATTCCATTACACTTTGACTAAGTGAACCTTCTTGTTCCTCAGCACTTTTGTTTCTTTGCCCGTTATATTTAGTGGCTTTCTTCTCACAGCCAATTCTGGAGTAATTTCTATATCCTATTGCGTGGCTTCTTCCACGATCAAGTCTGGATCATGAACATGCTTTCGAAGTTGAGATACGTGAAACACATTATGTACTCCAGGCAATCAATCCGGTAATTGAACCCTATAGGTGAGAGTTCCAATCCGTTCTAGAATAGGAAACGGACCAATAAATTTGGGTGCCAATTTCCCTATTTTACCGAACTGGATTACTCCTCTCATCGGAGATACCTTCAAATACACATGGTCGTCAACAACAAATGATATATCTCTTCTTCTCTTATATGCATAGCTTTTCTGTCGGCTTTGAGCGGCTAGTAATCGTTTCTTAATGAAATTAAATTTGTCCGCAGCTTCGCGAATCATATTGGGTCCCAATAAAAGTCTATTACCAAGTTCTACCCAACCAGCAAGAGGTCGACACGGTCAACCATACAATGTTTCGAATGGTGACATTGTCAGGCTCGCTCAGTAGCTGTTGTTGTATGAGAACTCGGCCAAATGCAAATGGTCTTCCCATGATCCTCCAAAATCAATAACACAAGCCCGCAATAAATCTTCTAGAATGTGATTCACCCTCTCAGTTTGACCATATGTTTGAGGATGATAAGCGGTGCTTACGTTCAATTTCGTTCCCAATTCTGCTTGGAATGCTTCCCAGAATTTACTAGCAAAAATCGGGTCATGATCACTAACTATACTCATGGGAACTCCATGAAGTCTAACTATTTCCTTGAAATAAATCTGAGCCAGACTCTGAGCAGTTCTATTCGATCTGACAGGTTTGAAATGGGCGGTCTTCGTGAAGCGATCAACCATCACCCAAATACTGTCATTTCCTTTCTTGATTCTGGGAAAACCATCTATGAAATCTATAGAAATCTGTTCCCACTTCCCACCTGGAATTTCCAAAGGTTGCAACAATCCAGCGAGCTTCTACTGATCGCTTTTGACTTGTTGACAAGTAGGACATCGGCTAACATATAAAGAAATGTCCCTTTTCATAGATTTCCACCAGAAAGTGCGTTTGATGTCATTATACATTTTGCTCACCCATGGATGGGTACTAAGCTTGGCTTTGTGACATTCATCTAATACTTCTCTCCGGAGTTCAGGAATGTTTGGAACACAAATCCGACACTTTAACCTCATAATCCCATCGTTATCGATCTGAAAACTCAAGGGCTCGCCCTTTTGAATTCTCTCTCTGATCTTCTGAATGAAGTGATAATCCTTTTGAAGAGTAGATATGTTATCAATCAATGAATGCATGATGATAAGACTGGCGATGATTACATTCTTCCTGCTGAGCGCATCAGCCACAACATTGGCTTTCCTCGGAGTATATAAAATATCAAGATCATATGCCGCGAGAAATTCTAACCAACGCTGTTGTCTCATATTCAGATCCTTCTGGGTGAATAAATATTTCAATGATTGATTTTCAGTGTATAATTCAAACTTCTCACCCAATACATAATGCCTCCATATTTTCATAGCAAACACGATGGATAACAATTCAAGATCTTGATTTGCATAATTCTTCTCATGTGGCTTCAATTGACAGCTAACATAAGCAACTACTTGGCCTTTTGCATTAGCACTGCACCAAGACCTTCTTTAGAAGCATCGGTCTAGAATTTCAAGTCTTGGTTGCCATCAATAATTGTTAGCACTGGAGCAGTCGTCAATTTTGACTTTAGCTCTTGGAAAGCTGCCTCACATTCGGGACTCCAGTTGAATCTCGAATGTTTCTTAGTAAGCTTCGTTAAGGGACTGGATGTCTTCGCAAAATCCTTAATGAATTTCCGATAATAACTGGCCAATCCAAGAAAACTTCGGACTTCTGTGGGTGTACAGGGCTGTTTCCAATTCTGAATAGCAGTGATTTTACTGGGATCCACTGAAATTCCGTGCTTTGACACGACGTGGCCAAGAAATTTGACTTCTTCTTGCCAGAATATACATTTGGAAAACTTTGCTTTTAAAACATTCTTTCTGAGAATTTCAAACACTTGTTCCAAATGTTTTTTGTGCTCGCTTTCTGACTTAGAAAAGATCAGTATATCATCAATGAAGACCAGAAAAAATTTATTCAATACTTCTCTGAATACACGGTTCATTATATCGACAAAATATGTTGGAGCGTTACATAAGCCGAACGACATTACTAACCACTCGTAGAATAAGTCTGGACCTATGAATGCTGTCAGAGGAACACACTCTTCAGCAATACGAAGCTGATGGAAACCTGTAGCTAGGTCCACTCAGGAAAATACTTGCGCGCCATTCAATCGATCCAACAAATCATCAATCCGCGACAATGGATATTTGTTTTTCAGCGTCTGCTTATTCAAGTCACGTTAATCTACACATAGTCTGAGAGTACCGTCTGAATTTGGGACAAATACCATTGCTACTCCCCAATCAGAGAAACTAGGCCTGATCAGACCCTTCCATACAAGCTGTCGAGTTCGATAGTCTAACTCTTCTTTTTTTCCTTCAAGGTCATTCTTCGAATAGCGTGAACTACTGGCCTTGCATTCGGAACTAAAGAGATTTTAAAATCAATTTCTCTCTACGGAGGTAAGCTAACAACTTCTTCGAACACATCCGCATAGTTCTTGACAACAGGAATATTTTCAATGTCGACCGGAATATTCTCCGGAACAACAGGAACAGGTTCTATTTGAGTAGGAGAAACATCTAAAGCTGCCCAGAAGTTTTTTCTATCAGAATTCGGACCTTCACAGGGAATGGTTATATATTCACCTAATTTAATCTTAGCCTTAATGACTCTATCGGCGCATTTAACCTCAGCTTCGTATTTGGTTAACCAATCTAACACCAAGATAAGATCAAATTCTGTAAAATTCATGACGATCACGATAGTGGGGAACGGATAACGGGAAAAAGAGACAGGCACTCCACATACCCAACTAAGATCGAGGGAACCCCCAACCGGATTATGGACAATCATTGGTGTCTTGAGCTTTTTCAAATTCAAGTCCAGTTTCTTAACCGCATTCATTGCAACAAATCTTCGTGACGCGCCTGTATCAAATAATACCTTTACCGGAATATCTTTGACAGTAAGCGTGCCTTCTAAAACATCTGGCCTTTCCTGACTAGCTAAAGATGCAGGAACCTCTGCCACTTCATTTATTTGCACTGCTTCTGATTTCCTAAATAGCTAGCAAGCCTTTGAAAGATGACCAGCCTGGTGACATTGACTGCATTTTCTTTTCTCTTGAAACTTGTTCTTTGATTTAGATCCATTATTATTTCGTCTGTTCGAAGATTCACAGTTCCTCATCGAATGCCCTTGCTGATTACACATTAAATATACGACTGCTTTAACCTTTTTCTGAATGGCCCTTGGCCTCCTGTTGCCTTCAGACTTTGTACTTACCTCAGGCTGTGTACTAGCCACTGGCTGTGTACTTGCCTCTGGGCTATTAGTTTCGAATTTCCTTTTGTCGCTAGAGCTGACTTCCTCTTCGTCGTCAAAAAGGCCTTGCTTATCTAGATCTTCACACTGATAAGCCATGTATATCATTTCAGAGAAAGGAAGCTTCACATGCCCCATTACACTACTCTGGTATTTTCTTTGGAGCCCATTAAAAAACCTCAAATTCTTCCTCTTTGGATTTTGAATTAGATGAGGGGAATAATGAGAAAGTTCATTGAATTTATTATGATATTCCGGAATGGTTATATCTCCTTGTAACATAAAATAGAATTCATCACATAACCGCTCAGTTGCTTCTGGAGGAGTAAATCTTTCTATGAAAATCTCTTTAAATCTATCCCAGGTAATATTACCTTCTGGATTATCCTTAATTAACGTTTCCCACCAGATTAAAGCTTCATCTTTGAGTGTCCAAGATGCCACTAATCTTTTCTGATCATTTCTCAGCCGGAAACATTCAAAAATTCTTTCAGCGGAACACATCCAAGCTAGAGTTTGTATAATGGATTCATTGCCCGAGAATGGTACTCCACCCATATTTCGATATTTCTTTAATAGAGCTTCTAGATCTGGTTCTGTATTCCTTCTTCTGTTTCTGACACTCATTTTCTAGTACTTCTGCAAATAACAGACCAAGTGACATGTCAACAGAAAAGATATTATAAAGCATAGAAACATATGCTTGAATGTAAATGTGTCTATCGGGGTATATTTCATTCTGCTATACTCATACTAGGATATTACTGATCTCATCTATAATGAGTTATTCGCCCTAAAACACTACTTGTTCTATTTCTGACGAGTTCGTTAGTATGTTATATTCCAGAACTATGCTTAACCAAAGCCCTGATACCACGTTTGTGACGACCCCAAACCCCGTTCCATTGTGGCAAGGGTAATCTTTGGAATATAACACATAAACAGGGAACAACAGAACAGAAATAAATAAATACACCAAATAATGTACAATAGAATACACTGGATAAACATAATCATCAGAGTTACACAGTATACAGGATCATACTTAGTGCAAAATACAGTTCAGCTTTACATAAAATGTCTACAGCGGAAACAAAACATAATATGTACAATAGGAGCTGAACATCATAAAAAGAGATAAATGATAGGATCCATCTTCAGCTCCATAGCTATCCAGAAATAGCCTGCTAAAACATGAATACAAGGCTGTCCGTGTAGAAAAAGGGGCACCCAATTTTGCAAGTGAAACAAGCTACGAGTTATTCATTGGACTGGTATGAGTAATCTACTTAACTTACTTTATAATATGGCCAATCACAGGACCACGCCACTTTCGCGGAACGGGTTCACTCCATTGGATTGCTAGTGCTTCAAATCAAGTAAATCTTTTAAACATCGCAATGCTTTTTATAAAAATGAAGCCATTATAAGACTTAGTTCCCATCACACAATGCAACACAAACCGGAGGATAGAGTTTTACCTTATAATGGCCAAAATATGCTTGATATGAGTAAAACATAACCTTTTTATATTACTACTAGTGTTTATATGTTTCAAAAACAATTTCAATCATAAGTATCAATCATAGATGGCATGGGTACCATATATCATGTCGCCATATGTAGATATACAATCAAAACCGTGCAGTATCGTATTTGGAAATTGGATTTCCGTCATGAACCAAGGCAAGGGATCGTCCTTACCGCTTCGAGACAATCTAGCCTACCATGTCTGAGGATCAGAGCTCGAGTGACCCTTGGATCGTCAGGGCCAGTCCACTCGATGTGGATTAAAAATGCCTGAACACTGCGTTTCCCCACCCTATGGGGCTTAAACTGGTCGTCCACCGACCAAACCATCGGCTCCGAAGAGATCGATCTAACCGAGGTGCCTCGCTATCCATCATCCACATAAGTAAAATGCTCGGGTGTGTCAAACCCAAAACACCACTCCTACCTAGAAAGAAACGGAGGTTCTCCCTAAGGTCCTCTCCCGTTTTTGGTTCATACCGGGGTGTGAGGCCTGCGAATCAATGTTATACACAAAGCTATGCCACACGGGCCGCGCTTTGATCATCAACCACAAGACTTTGATTTTCAACAGAAGCCTTGATCATCTGCCACTTAGGCGTGCTACATAGGCAACTCACTCCATGCGATTGATTTCTATCGATATATAACCTCTGAGCTCGAACGTCTCAGACAAGGGCGTTAAGCAAGAGAATAAATTCTCCACCGCCAAACAGATATATATTTAATAGAGATCAATCAGCACAGAACAAAATCCAGTGTCAGACACACAGTCCATTTACAAGTTTGTTCTGGGTCTGAATGAAACCGGAGGAAATTAATACCTCGCACCTCCATACAATCAACAAGTACGTCCGGATGGTTACTATTTCAGCCCCTTCAAGTTAGCTACTCCTATCATGAGCATTATTAGTATCCCTCCATTTGACCTGAAGATCGTCGGTCTTGCACCATCTTCATATCTTCGACTTCTAACAATCTATCAATTATTTGAAATGAGAGTTAACTCGGCCTTTTCAAATAATTCACGTATATTTAGAATTTCAAATCAATTCATTTCAATGGTTAAATTAATCGACATCAATAATTCTATTCTTTAATGTAATTTTCACGCCAAACACATTCAACCATCAAATATCAAATAAACCGAGCAAATTCAGTTTATTTCCATTCCATATCATTTATAATATTTTATCAAGACTTATCGCCATTTTTATTTATTTAAAAATAGCCAATTCATTCAAACGACGCTTCAGGCCATAAGCCAGCCATGGCATTGTTTTTCTTCAGATTTGATTTACACATAACTAAAAATGTAACCGTTGGATCTTCACAAATTTTATATCATTAGAAAGATCTTTTCAAAATGAATCCAATGGTTTCAGTTTTGGGAAAATCCGACAGTCGGATCTCCCTGTACAATCGTTTGAAGTTACAATTTCAATATACGAAATGCAACATCGTTATTCGATTTAATTTAATTATATTTATATATATAAAAATATAATTGACTCCGGCGCTGTTTTTCTTCAGATTTGAATTAAACATTCCGGACAATCGAACCATTAAATCATTGCAAAGTTGGTGTCGTTGGAAAGATATTTCCAATGCGAACCCTACGGTTTCAGTTCCGAGAAAATTCGATGGTCGGATCTCCTGCACTAATCATTTGAAATCACGGCTTCAAAATACGTACTGAAGCTTCGCTATTCGATTTATTTTAATTATATATACATATATTAATATAATTCATTCTTCGATTTCAAAAACCATATTCACTTCATATATTTGATAAAAACGTTATTCTTATCCAGCAGATATTTATTTCAACACATCACTATTTTTAAAAATTCATATATCTAATAAAAATGTGATTTTTATTGTAAAATAATTTATTTCAAAACACGATTATTTTATATATTTCATACATGAGGTAAAAATGATATTTTTATCTTTCAAAGAATTTATTCGACACATGAATTTATATTTAACACATGAAAATAATTCTATAGTTTATATATATAACAATAATGTGTTTTTTATTGTTAAAACAGTTTATTTAAAACACGACTAATCTATATAGTCTATATATGTGATAAAATGTTATTTTTATCTTTCAAAGAATTTATTCAACACATGAATTTCTGTTTAACACATGAATTTATATTCAACACATGAATTTAGTTTCAACACATGAAAATAATTCTAACACATGAATATTATTGAAATTTCGGTAGCAATACGGCAGGGTAGTTAAAACCGGCACCGTCCCTAGTACGGCTCCTCGCTCTACCTTAAAGCATCGCAACTTTTGACAATGGGGATTTTCAATATCTAGTTCGTATGCAGACTAATTTTCCCATATACTAATCCTATTGGGATTTCAAACACAATCAATCATTTCAAATCAATCATTCATGATATTTACCAAATTTTACATCAACCAATAATCCAAACAATATCACAACCAATATATATCGTCCATGGTCTGTGAATGAGGGGAGTGTGTATATATATATATACACACACGTATATAACTATATTTCGATTTTATTTCAATATCATTTCAATTCTTTTCAACGCATATGTTATTTTTACAATGCATATATAACTTATACGTCGAACATACAACTTATACAACGCTTATACACGCGGTTTACAATGCTTATATAACTCATACATCGACTATATAATTTATACATCGTCGTTTCCATATCGTTTATAATTCAAAATTCTCACATTGGGCTCCACTCCACCAAAAATTGTAGAAGGCTCAGAAAAATATCCGGTCTCTTCTAGAATGTAGAAGACGTCCACACGAGTCCACTATATCTTGTTTCACTGAATTACAACCACATTGCAAAACGATATGATTTTTAGAAGTTTACAACACTTAAAAGTGTAAAAATCAGTTCAAATTAGAACAGGCCATACCTTTCTGAAATTAGTCCGAATCTATGTTTTGAATTTGCGATCAAACGGGGTAACAGTTTGAGGATCGGGTTGCATAAGGTTGAAGGGGGAGGTGGGGCGCGGGTTTTCTAGCGGTGCGGTGGTCTCCGGTGGCCAGAGCAACTCACGGCGACGCTTGAAACAATCAGATTTTCGAGCTCAATATCTCTACGAAAACTCAATGAAAAAAATCCAAACTTTATATTGATTTAAGGCTTGAGTGATCCTCTACAAAATTCCCCACTGGAGCATGTAATTTTATTGAGTAGTTTGAGAGATTTTAAAGAGAGAAGGAGTGGAAACGTTTCCGTCGTTCATCGTAGCGGGGAGAAAGAAAAGGCGGTTTTTTTCTATTTTTAATTATTTTGGAAAAGTTCTATTGGGCCATATTTATATTAGTTTGAAAATTAGGGTTTTTTTAAACGAACACCAATTCAAACCCAACGACTGTCTCCCCAAGCTAAATACCCCCATCCGGATATGTTTCGCAGGCCAATTCGACTGTTATAGTCAGTTATTCATCAAATTAAAGTATAAAACATTCAATATTTGATTTGAACGTACATTATAATTTTTCGGGGCCACATACTGATTCTAGAAATTGCAGAAAATTAAATCTAGCTATGTTTTGATGATACGGTCCCCAAAAAAAAACTAGTTTCATCGAATTCTGAGACCGTTTGAAAAATGGTCATTTTCTAGTCGATCCAATTTAACTGAAATCAACCAAACACATTTTCCTTCGCCACGCTTGCATACTAACTTCAAAAATTATGGAATTTGAATTCTACCAATAATTTGACATCCCGGATCCAAAAAAAGTGGTTTCGTCGAATTCTGAGGTCGTTTGCAAAATGTCTATTTTCCATGGTCATATGTACTTTATAACGACCTTTCTGAAAATTCATTTGGCCATAACTTTTGATTCCCGCTATGAAACTTCGATTTTTCAGATTCGTTAGAAATACATTCTATTAGCCTACTTTTTGAACTAAGCTGTACAAAGATCAAATAGTGGGAAAGCCATCAACCGGTTCGGATCGGTGGGAAGCAGCGCATGAAAGAAGCAGAAATCAAAGACGCAGACATCACATCGGTTCGGTTTGGAGAAGATCTTTAGCGATACAAAAAGTAAGCAAGTAGCCTCATCGGATCGGATCGGAGGCGGCCGATCCGAACCCTTTTTTTTAGCATGTGACCGTTGCTACACACGTTTCCTGAAGACTCGGACCAAGCACGACCATTTCCTCCCATGATCTCCCACTAAACCGATGTATTGTCACCATCCGGAGGCCTCCGAACTCGACTCTTATGCGATGGGTGCCACGTAGTTCCGAACCGAAGCCACTTCGAGGAGAGTTTTCAAATATAAATACACCATCAAGAGGCATTTGAAAGGAACTTTTGGCAAATTCTTAGTTCTAACTTCCTTCATAGCCGAATTTCATAAACATATTCAGATCAAAATCATCTCTTAAAGTCTATTTTTTGAGAGATTTGAGTGAGCTTATGCTTTGTAATTGTGAAGTTGAGTGAGAATCATTGTTGCATTTGCATTCAAATCATCAATCAAAAGAATAGAAAGTGGACGTAGGCCCTTTAGTTCCGAACCACTATAAATCGTGTGTTCTTCGTTGCTTTTTAGTTCTATTTCATTAAAATCATAGCTAATTTGGGTGTTAGTACTAATTTTTGGTCCAACATTTTGGTGCTTTCACTGAGAAACCTTCGAATTCTCAGCCTTTTTGGGATTATCATTCTACTATTTGGACTTTCAAGTTCAAAGAAGTTAATCCTAAGTCTCTAACATCTTTCAGTACTTGTTGACTAACTATTGAAGAATCGAGTATCATGGATACGACCAAAGGAAAAGAAGTGCAAGGCGCTAGGGGAAACGATGCTAGAGAAGATCAGCAAGCCATCGTGTTAACGAGGTCACGTGCTCAAAGCTCTGAAGCAGACAGCTCCGATCAGGAGGATCTGAATCGGATGGAAGGCGCCGATCCGAACCGGATGGAAGGCACTGATCCGATTCGGTCTAATGAGGTCGAGGTCACTCACTCTCTCCATCCGAACCGCCCCGACAAGGCCACTGTGAAATGATCCGATCCGAACCAGAATGAAGCTGGAACTTCTACTAGAGCTCCCTCCAATGCTCCGATTCCAGCCACGATGACTAATGTTCAGCATGATCCATCTACACCCATTACCCAGGAGACTTTTCACGTTTTCTTGACATGCTCCAGAGCACTAAAGAAGCATTGGAAGTCCAAAGGCGGGACAACCTTCGCATTGCAGGAAAACATGATCACTATGGTAGAGAACTACAGGAGCTCTAAAGGCAGAAGATTCCTTCCCCAACACGTCGCCTTGCTACAGATGATTCGTCTTCTTCAGACGAGGAACGCCCTCGCAAGAGAAGGCTGCTTGAACGACGTCAGAACCTCGATCAATTGACTTTTGGGTCTTTAGGATCCCGAGAAGACGCCGCTCGAATATTGGGCCCTGATGACCCGAGCCTGCAACAGCGTATGTTGCTACCCATGCGCAGATCCCATGTCCTACCCAGGGATCCTAATATTACCAACCCCACGCAGCAACAGCTTCACCAACCTCTACCTCCTGAGATTGACCGAGAGAACAGAGAGCAACGTAGAGTAGCTACCGCCAAAAACAGAAACCCAGGGGTAATCCGAACATCAGACCTAGAGAGCCTGTGCAGACATTAACAAATGCCGATGTATGGGCAATGGTGCACCAGATTATGTCCGAAAGCCGGCGGTATACTAATGAAGATTGGGGGACTGAGAGAAGTTATACCCCCTTTACAGATGACATACTAGATTTCCAGTTCCCTCGGCGATTCAACATGCCTCAGATGGATCGATATTCAAGAAGAACAGTCCCACGGCAGCATCTGATGAGGTATGCATGGTTCATGAATGCAGCAGCAGCCCCAAATGCCGTAAACTACAAAGCTTTTCCAATCTATCTTGAAGACGTAGCGTTAATGTGGTTCACCCGGCTCCCCCCTCGGTCGATATCAAATTTCACAGAATTGAGTGAGCGCTTCATGAATCAGTTTCAACTTCATGCCCGAAAGTCCAAGAGCGTCATAGAATTGTCACGGATTAGACAGACCCCAGGAGAATCTTTGAAGTCATATTTGGATCGTTTCAACCTGGCCATCACCGAAGTTAGTGATCCCCATGAGCCCACTATCCTGATGGCCTTGTTAGAAGGAGTAGATCCTGACACAGAGTTCAGGGATTACTTGTCTAGAAAACCACCTCCTACTAGAGAATTGTTCTATGAAAAAGCTAATATCCACTTAAGGCGAGAAGAAGCTAAGGCAAATCGGAAGAGAAAGTCTAAAGGGGCCTCGAGGGAAGGTGTCTAGAGTAACATTGCTAAGAAACAATCTGGTGACAGTTCAGGGAAGGTGGAAGTAAATGTTGGCAACTAGAGTGGGGGTAATAGCAACAGAAATGGGAACAGCAATAGAAGGAACAGAAACCAAGGGAATAGCTCTAATAAAAGACCCAGATTCCAGACTTTTGAAAATTATACGCCATTAAATGATAGGCTCGATAATATTTATTTAGATGCATATAGCATATTGTAGTACAAAAAACCACCACCCAGAGACTCCACTGAGAAAGAGGTTGGAACAGGAAAGTTTTTCTTTTTTCATGGTACCAATGGTCATTCCACCAATTAATGTCGTCATTTGAGAGATATCGTCAAACGATTGCTGCGAGAGGTGAAGTTGGATGAGTACAAGGTCGCCCCAAGGGATAGAGGGCAAGGGGGACAAGCCCCGAACCAAAACCAGCCTGCTTCAAAACCCACAGCTCAGCAAAAAGGTTAGGGGGTCGTCATTAATACTATTATAGGCGGACCTCATTTAGTTGGTCATAGTTTTAAAGCAATGGACCAGTACGTCAACGCCGCCAAGCATTTTGAGGTCGGAGAATGCAGTAGCCACGAAGACGTTACTCCAGTAAAACAACAAAAGATGATGTCAGACGATGTCGTATTCCGCAATAGAGATGATTCCGGAGTTCAATCTCCAACCGACGATCCACTAGTGATTAACACAACAATTGGCCCTGCTTTAGTCCACAAAGTGTTAATGGACAAAGGGAGCTCAGTCAATATCCTCTTCAAGAAAGCTATCGAACAGATGAGACTCGATGAAAAAGACATAAAGCCATGTGAAGGATGGATACATGACTTTAACGGAGCATCTATAACTCCGATGGGCTTTCTGGAACTACCAGTCACACTAGGGCAGGGAGATTGCCAGATACTAAGGATCCTGCCATTTGTAGTTTTGGATGTGGAGTCGCCTTACAATGCCTTCCTAGGCCGACCGGCCCTTGCCAAATTTAGGGCATGTATTGCACCTTGGTGCTTGCTACTTAAATTCCCGAATGACTCGGGAGTTGGGGTGATGTGGGGCGACCAAGCTATGGGACGAGCTTGTTACATGACGAAGTTAAAGATGTTAATGAAGGGGTTAAATATGTAAGCTAAGGACAATTCTACCCCTCCAAAGGAGGCCTCATCATAGCAATTAAGGGGTCCTGCCCCAAGATAGTCTCGCTCCGACGTGCTCGAGGATATAGATCCCAGAGAGGATAGAGAACCCGGGGAAAGGAAGGCAACTCCCAACTAAATAACAATAGTTATACCTATTGATGAAAGAGATCCAACAAAAGTACTAAAGATCGGCTCGCAACTGGATCCAGTTAGAGCGAGGGAATTAGCTGATTTCTTAAAGGCAAATCTGGATGTGTTTGCCTGGAGTCACGCTGACATGCGTGGGAATTTGGCTACCATCATGAGCCACTCTTTGTGTATTATTCCAAAGCACCCACCAGTCAAGCAAAAGAGACAGATGTTAGGCCAAGAGTGGTCAGCAGCTTTAAAAGAATAAGAAGAGAAATTAAAAGATAATGGATCCATTAAGGATTCGAAATATCCCGACTGCATATCGAATCCTGTCCTGGTCAAAAAGTCAAACGGGAAGTGGAGAACGTGTATTGACTTTTCTGATTTGAACAAGGCTTGCCCAGAGGATAGCTTTCCTCTCCCCAGAATTGATCAACTAGTAGATTCGACGGCCGGGCATGAGCTATGGACGCCTATTCCGGGGATTCCCATGCACATACTAGATCAAAAGCATACAAGCTTTATCATAGACTTGGGGTTATATTGTTACGTGGTAATGCCATTTGGGTTAAAGAATGCGGGAGCCACGTATTAACGCCTAGTCAACCGCATGTTTTACAATCAAATCGGGAAAACCATGGAGGTTTACGTGTATGACATGCTTGTGAAGTCTAAACAGTCTTCCGATCACACAAGGGACTTAGCTGAAATGTTTAATATCTTCAAAGGTATGGGATGAAGTTAAACCCCTTAAAATGTTCGTTTGGGATCGCATCTGGAAAATTCCTGGGGTTTATTGTGAGTTCTCGAGGAATTGAGATAAATCCTAACCAAATAGCAGTAATAAGGGACATTGAAGAACCACGCAAGATCAAAGACGTTCAAAGCTTGGCCGGAAAAGTTTCTGCATTGAGTAGGTTTATTTCCAAAGCTACAGATAAATGTGTACCTTTCTTCGATCTCATAAAACGGGGAAAGAGAAATTTTGAGTGGACTCGCGACTGTGTGGAGGCACTCCAGAATCAATTAGACTTCTTAGAAAATCCTCCAATACTATCAAAGCTTGTGGAGCATGAGGATTTGTTCGTCTACTTGGCGATATCATCTTATGCCATCAGCACAACATTAGTACGTGAGGAGGATAAAGTCCAGAAACCTGTGTATTACGTAAGCAAAAAAATTGCCACTGCAGAACGTAATTATACGAAGATAGAGTAGCTTGCTTATATCCTCCTGATTGCTTCACGCATACTTCGCCATTATTTTCAGGCGTAGCCAATAGTTGTATATACCGATCAACCTTTGAGACAAGTGTTATAGAAACCCGAAGCATCGGGGCGGTTACTTAAATGGAATATTGAGCTGAGTCAATTTGATTTGAACTTTCAGCCATGAAGATCAATAAGGGGGCAGGCATTGGCTGACTTTATAGCTGAATTTACAATTCCTGAAGAGGAAACAGTGGGTGACAAGGTAGTTACTTCGGATCGAAATCTAGAACTTAGTCCATGGAAACTATATACGGACGAAGCCAAGAATGATCGAAAGTCCGGTGCCGGTGTTGTTTTGATAACTCCTAAAGGACGATCTATCTACTATGCATTATGGTTAGAGTTTGCTACTACTAACAATGATTCCGAGTCTGAAGCCTTGATTGCCGGGGTGAAACTCGCCAAAGAATTGGGAGTGAAGACATTAGATATATATTGCGATTCCAAGATAGTTGTTTGCCAAGTTCGGGAAGAATTTGCTGCTAAAGGACCTCGACTCGTTACTTATCTCAAAAAGGTAAAGGAGTTGTTAGGAGGTTTGTAGCATTATGGCATAACACACATTCCAAGAGCGGAAAATCAGAAAGCAGATCGACTGGCGAAGCTAGCAAGTTCTGATAATCTTAAAGAAACTGAAATGGTTCTGATAGATGTGTTGGAATCATCGTGTTTCGACCTAATAGAAGCAGAGCTAGCCTTGGAAGTTGAACCAGAGAGAGAACCCTAGATGACGTCGATTAAGAATTTTCTCAAGAATGGAACCCTCCCTTTGAAAAAAAGCAAAAGACGAGCTGTAAGACACAAGGTTGCAATATACGTTTTACAGGATGACGTCCTTTATCGCCAAGGGTTTTCAATGCCCCTATTACAGTGTATCGCACACGACGATATTAAACGTGTACTGCAAGAAGTACATGAAGGTGAATGTGGAGATCACACTGGGGGCCAAACCTTAGCAAAGAAAGTATTAGAGTATGGATATTTCTGGCCTACCGTGAATAAAGACGCGGCTGATTATTCACGATGCTGCGATAGATGTCAAAGATGCGCCAAAGTTCCCAGAGCACCTCCGACCCAGCTCAAGTCGATGGTAAGTCCATGGCCGTTTGCCATGTGCGAAATTGACATTATTGGAGTGTTACCTATTGCTAGAGGAGGAGCCAAGTACGCGATCGTTGCCATGGACTACTTCACAAAATGGGTGGAAGCTGAACCTTTAACAACCATCACAGTGAGGAAGGCGATCAGTTTTGTGGTCAGAAACATTATTTGTCGATTTGGGATATCGAAGACCATCATAACCGATAATGGGACGCAGTTTGACAGCATCGAGTTCAGAAACTTCTACCAGAAATATAAGATTGATAAACGATACACTACAGTAGCTCACCCGCAGTCAAATGGCCAGGTCGAAGCCATATACAATGTCATTAAATCAATTCTAAAGAAGCGGTTGGAACGGGCCAAAGCTAGATGGGTAGACGAGTTGCCATTAGCTTTATGGGCCTACAGGACAACCTTTAAGATGGCTACCGACCATACTCCTTATTATTCACTTTCCTTTGGGTCAGAAGCAGTTATCCCGGTAGAATTGGAAATCCTTCTCACCGAGTTGTGTATTATGACCCGATGGCAAATAAATCACTCCTCTTAGAATCTCTTGATATGATTGAAGAAAAAAGAGACAAAGCCGACTTGCGTGCCTCGAGACATCGACATCATGTAGCACGTTATTATGACCAGAAAGTTCGCTTCAAAACTTTTGAACCAGGAGACCTAGTACAGAAACGAGTCTTCCCACCTTCGACCCAATTGTGTCCAAAATGGGAAGGGTCATACACCATCCGACGGAAGCTTGATACAGGAGCATTCAAGCTAACGACCGTGGACGGTGAAGAAATTCCCAGAGCTTGGAACGCTCAGAACTTACGACGATATCTGAGCTAAACATGAAATGTCATCCCTTTTGTTTTTATATGCTATGTAAAAAGGCATGACTTGCCTTAAAAAGTCTGTTTATCTGAACAAAGGATTATGAAGTGGATGTAGGCTACGACTTAGCTGAACCACTATAAATATATTGTGTGTCATTTACTTTTCTGCATTATTTTATCTTCAACAATTATTCTATCGTGACTATGAAATACTAAGTTAGATTTGGAAAGTTGAAGATGACCTATGTGCAGGAATAAATAAAATGATCATTTGCAAAATAAAAGAATGGGAAGACAACATTCTTAACTCTAACTCTCAAGAATCGAGAGAGAGTATAAAGGACGAGAAGACGACGTCCCTTGAGGCGCGAAGGTGCACCCAGATGAGCGACCGCCTCAACGATACTCTAACCTGGTTATGTGACAGGAGAGTATAAAGATGCTAGAAAGAATTGACATCAATGATGAAAAGAATATGGCCCTGTCAGAGAAATAGGGGCAACTGAATTTTGAATTTAATCAATCTTGAATAATTCTTGCTCAGTTATCCAAGATTGACTGGAGGCATATATGTGTACGCGTATTCCCCTTAATAATGACTTCATTATATAATTGTAATATGACATGCTCTTGCATTTTTACTTAAGTACTAAACTAACAACTATCAGGCATTATAGGTAATAAATTATTATTATTTACAGATACGTGAGTTTGTACATGGAAATCAAGCAAAGGATGCGAGGGCCGCACTCGCTGCAATAATTACGGACCAATTAAATGCCAAAATAAAACAAAGCACTCCGTCACTTGGGCTTTGGAGCGGACTTGGATTTTTTGGCAGCTTTCTGAGTAGCCTTAGCTTCCTTTTCAGCATCAGTCATAATGCGTTTCGGCCTTTTCTTCTCTACAATCGAAGTGCTAGAATCGGTTGATTTTTTACAAGGAGTCGGAACACTGGAATTAAGAGAAGATTTTTTAGCAAGCTCCTCTGTAATAGACCTAGATGAAAGCTTATCGACTAACCTTGATCCAGGATCCACCATTGCAAGGTGTTTAAGGATTTCAGGGTTCAAGTCTTAAACTTTTAGCTGCATACACTTGTCTTGTTCGGCTTTCATTTCAGCCAAAGTGACGTCATCAGCACTTTTTGAGTCCGCAATTATAGCCACATCGGGGTCTTCTACATGCCCCTCGCTACCACCATCGTCTTTCAAGGCATCTATCATCTCGTCATCATGAGAAATGTCGGCCTTGGACAGTTTAGCTTCCCCTCCTGACTCCACAATGGTAGCCTTATCTTATTCTCCTTGAGTCTTTTCCATGGATTTTACCCCAGTGGTGGCTCCCTGATGCTTGTCAGTCTTCTCGGTGGGATCAACACCTACAGAATGAAAAGCAACAATTATCAACTCTAGAGAAAATAAAGGATCCACCATCGATTGCCAAATCATGTGGTGAAAAGTGGAGACGGCCTTGACGAATTGAGGAGAAAAGGTAGAAATACCTTCCGGTGGTTTCTCAATTGGAGTGACTACCGTCTCTGACGCTGATTCAGGTACGGAAGATAAAAGAGATGCCTGAGGAATCCCCGGGTTCTCGGCATCATATCCCTCGACTTCGGTAGTTTCAGCGGTAGCGGAAGAAGAACCGGCCTCAGGGATATTCTTTTGTTTGGCCATCCGCTTCTCCTCCTCCATAGCAGCGCCAATGAGGCAACGCCCCACTGCCAGGCGTGCCGGCTCGTCATCTCTCAGATACTTTTCCATATGTTTATCTTCGTCGATGAAGTCTACCTTAAGTTCCTCTTTCTCCCATTCAATGATTTGACTCCATACGTGAACTAAGGTAGTTGGATAGTCTTCAATCAAAGAGATATTTCGGTGACGAATTATGTGCGCGAAGAATTCAATCAGTAATTCGCCAAAACCATGCACTTCTTCTTGAGCCTCTGATAGCTGTTTACGGGTCTCTTTAGCAGACTTAATGACATTTTCCACATTCCCCTCAGCTAGGGCAGCCCTATTCTCGGCTTCCATTAACTCGGACTCCAAGTCAGCATTTTGTTTCTCCAGTTCAGCATTTTTTCTCGCAAACTCGGCTTTTTCTTGCTCAAGAGTATTGTAGGCCAGTTGCATTTTGACATTGTCTGACTTAGCATCTTCCGCTTGTTTCCACAACTCCAAACGTGAGATTTTAGCAAGTCGTGATAACGCTTCTGTAATTCCTCGAATTGTTGTTTAAAGTTGTTAGCATCTCGTTGAGCGATGAAAAGTTGAGCCTGTGTGTCCTCAAGGTCCTTCTCCAAATTCTTCAAGGCCTTTTCATCGGCATCTACAGTATTTTTGATCGAATTAACATCTGTAATTAAAGTCCGCATGATTCTGGAGAGATTGCATGAATACTTGAACATCTCCGAATATTGCTTCTTGACTGCGTCAATCTTCGCTTTAGCCTCATCTTCCCACTTTGAGGAAATAGGCTCAAGAGCAGGTAAAAAAGTCAAATTTAAAAAATAATGATCTGGGAACTGTTTCTCCAGATATGCTAGCTTAACTTTGGACTCAGCATCCAGTAGTGGAGGTTTGCAGTATGTTAGCTCAGTGTCTCTACGCTTAGTAGACACGATGGTTGTATCACCCTTTCCAGGCCGCTTCTTAGAAACCTTATGATTGTCTCGTTAATCGATATGTTTCGGTGGACTTTTTTCCCGACCGTGTTTGTCTTGAGGAGAAGTTCGGTCTTTGGGCTGCGATGTGTCTTCTCCTCGACGACTCTGATAGCTTTTATATCGGTCTGAATCTGATCGGACAGGGGAGCGAGAGCGCGAGGTGTGTGGCCGATAAGAATCATGAGGCCTTCTGTCATCTCTACCCCGGCTTTCACGGTGATCATGCTTGACATCCGAAGGGGGTCTAGACATGCTACGACGTATTTTCCTGATATCATAGTAAGGGCGAGACATTGTACCTGCGCAACAATGTAAAGGAATTCAGAATCAGTGTTCACATGAGAAGTGAGTGCTGTGAAGTGTGGTGCTATTGTGTTGGGTGCATCCTAAGTGGTGTCCCCCCCCCCCCCCCCCGATAAACCCGAGTCCAAAGCCAGGTGAGTGCGAGTGGGCTTTTTGGCCTTCACGGGAGTAGTCTCCTCCAAAGAATTGATAATTAAAGGATTTGTGACAAATTCCTCTGAAGTATAGACGGTTTCAGGTAAGGGGAGATCTCCTAAACCCTAAAATGTGGAATCGTCGGTAGTAAGGACACCTCCTTGAGAAGCGTAATTGGCATCTCTTTAGAGGACGTTGACTTCTCAAGAGAAATAGCATCATCAGGGACAGGATACCCTTCTCTATGCTTTTCAGCTATGTTGGCTAACTCGTCATCTTGGGTTGAAGATGGAGAAGGTGAAGTCCGAAGAGGTATTGTTGGACTTTTCGAGCCCTCGCCCGTTTAGGAATAATGTCCACCGGGGGTATGTATACATATGGACCCGACCCATGACCTGTGCTACGGGTAATGGATAGTATCCGTGATGATGGAGATACTCATCCTTAAGAACTTCATGGATGGTTAGAAACTTTTGATCGCCATTGAGAAGCCGATGCAACCGATCAAAGTACAATTGATCCGATATTTGTTTTGGATTATCAACTGCGAATAAAAGAGAAAGCTGGTTAAAGCGCTGGCATGAACATTCAAAATTGAGATCTAGAAAATTGATGCTTTACTTGATTTGATCCATCTCCTGGCACAACCTGGCTGCTGCTTGATATAAAACCATTCGAGCTTAGAATCGCCGGCCTTGCTGCTAAATGAAGCTGAAATAATTTTCCTCTTTCGGACTGATTCAAAATAGGAGAATGAAGGAGTCCCTTGAGTCCGATGCTTGAAATTATAAAAAAAGTGGACGTCATCGAAAGTAGGCTCTATACCTAAAACCTCTCTGTATGCTATATATAAGGTATATAAATAAGCATAAGAGTTAGGGTGCAACTGCATGGGGGAAAACCGCATTTGTCTCAGAAAGTCGACGACAAAAGGCGGAAACGGTGGAATAGCCCCAAACATACACATCAATCGAGTAACTGCCATAAATCCTTCTCGAGGATTGTGGGGAAGATCAGCTTTCGATGGCACCAGGGTATCTCTTTTCACTATTCCGTGCTTTGGACATATTCGAACAAGTCTGTCATCATCAATCGTCAATTCAATAGAATCTTTGGGTAACTCCAATCTAATGGCAGACTCAAACTCATCAAGAGCATGATTATCTCTTATCCCTCCTTCCTCTTTATCGCCCAGAGAAACTTCACTATCGGAAGGTGTTTCACTGTTATGTGCTCCTACTTCATAATCTAAGCCCTCATCGTCCCATTCGGGGTCTAAGGGAGAGGATATGTCATCAAGAGCAAATTTCTCAGAAGTTTCGGCAACTTCTACCTTCTTTGCTAACCTAGATGAACGTCTCTCGGCCATGATCACTAAACTATTGAAGAAACAATAGCAAGGATTAGAGTAAAGTTGCTCGCGTCCCCTACTGCATGTGTGTGAACTAAATTGTATGTGCATGCATGAAATGACAAAGTGTAAAGACAATATGTTGGTGTCAATCAGAAGCGACATAAAATAAATTCCCTTGTCAACTGAATTAACAAAGTTTAGTATAAAAGGCTCTATCCTAACTGTCCCGGAGTTGGCAAAATCCTGTTTGGCCTTGGTTAAGTTAGATCATATTTAGTTCATTCTTTAAGTGTTCAGTTCAGAATGGATGTTCACGAGTACAAGGGGTGGATCGGAAGCATGGGCCTTGAGCGTGCACGACAGAAATTCATGCCTTCTTAGAGTATCGGTTAGGATCGGGGATAGATGCCTTCAGTTATACGATCCGGGTTGAACTCCAGTCCCAGAGACATACACTCTGTACGGTTCGGATTGGATGAAGATGTACAGAACGTTGCAAATTAGTAATCTCCAATGATTCAATCCGATCCGAAGGTCTTCTCCACAACCATGCTTTTCACTCCAACCCGAACCGAAAGGCTGAATCCATTTATCCCCTTCCTTATGCTACCTACTCCGAACCGAACCCACCTCCCTCTCTTTCGTCTCTTCTTCTCCTTGGTCCAACACTGCAACGTTCAAATTGAACCCATCTCCACCCAAAAACCCAATTGGCTTCGTAAACTTGCTCACGACAAGATACATATGGGTTGACATGCCTCGCTTCAACTTCGACCTCCCTGCAACCGTCTCGAGGTGGCGACGAAGTCACCAACGCCGATGGAGAAGCAATGGAAGCACGGCGGCGAAATCGACACATTAGCAGGAGAGATTACTTGAATTACTCTCGAATTAGAAGCCAAATTCAGTTAGGGAAGAATTAAAACAAAGATCCAAACACTACCTATGAATTTGCGATGGGAATTAAAGGGTTTTTTCTTCGTGATTTTTGGGCGCTGGAGTTAGGGTTTTAGGAAACTGAAGAGCGGCATGAAAGAATAAGAGAAATTGAGAAGGGTTTCAGCGCGTATATATACATGGGGTAGGAGACCCTTTGTATACCCCTGGATAAGTTGTTAAAGCCCACTTCGAACAACTCAGCCCTTCAAGCTTATGACCTCTCAGCCCATATTTTGTGCAAATGGTCAGAGAATGGTTCGGATCGAAAAGATTGATTTCCGAACCGAAGCAATCTTATCAAATGCAATACGGTTTGCGGAACAAAAGCGCAGTAAAATTCAGTAATGCACAATGGAAACTTACCTCGAAAAGCTACTAGACATCAAGTGGAAATTCTCGAAATTATTCGAAACAATATGATGTGATTTCTTGTACTTCAGAATGCATTTATAGCCAACAAGAGTTGCAATCTTATGGAGCGATACAACTCTACAAGTAAATGGAAGCGATCATTCAATGGCTTTAATTCAAAGACTATTTTGTAAACTACTTCGAAGCACACTTTATCTCAAAATAAGAGTGTACTTCGAGGGGGCAAAATGTTAGCCTACTTTGTGAACTAGGCTACACAAAGAGCAAATAGGGGAAAAGCCATCAACCGGTTCAGATCGGAGGGAACCAGGAAGGAAAGAAGCAGAAATCAAAGACGTAGACATCACATCGGTTTGGTTTGGAGAAGAACCTCAGCGACACAAAAAGAAAGCAAGTAGCCTCATCGGATCGGATCGGAGGCGGCCGATCCGAACCCCTTTTTTCTGAGCCAGTGACCGTTGCTACACACGTTTCCTGAAGACTCGGACCAAGCACAACCATTTCCTCCCACGATCTCCCACTAAATCGATGCGCTGTCACCATCTGGATGCCTCCGAAACCGACTCTTATGGGATGGGTGCCACGTAGCTCCGTATCGGAGCCACTTCAAGGAGATTTTTCACCTATAAATACACCATCAAGAGGCATTTGGAAGGATCTTTTGGCAAATTCTCAATTCTAACTTCCTTGATAGACGAATTTCATAACCATATTCAGATCAAAATCACATCTTAAATTCTATTTTTGAGAGATTTGAGTGAGCTTATGCTTTGTACTTGTGAAGTTGAGTGATAATCATTGTTTTATTTGCATTCAAATCATCAATCAAAAGAATAGAAAGTGGACGTAGGCTCTTTAGTGCCAAACCACTATAAATCGTGTGTTCTTCATTGCTTTTTAGTTCAATTTCATTAAAATCATAGATAATTTGGGTGTTAGTACCAATTTTTGGTCTAACACATTCATAAATAGATTTAAATATTTTTGGTTTCACTAAA
Source organism: Allium sativum (assembly GCA_030737875.1). Classification (NCBI taxonomy): domain Eukaryota; kingdom Viridiplantae; phylum Streptophyta; class Magnoliopsida; order Asparagales; family Amaryllidaceae; genus Allium; species Allium sativum. The sequence goes on from CM060926.1 coordinate 334,121,083, forward strand.
ATCCGTTTTATTTTGCACCCGGTACAGTCAATCAAAGTTTGAATTCAAATTTTGAAACTGCCGCGCCATTTCAGGCCTTGTTTATAATTTAAAATAATTATAATTATTTTTAAACATCGATTCAAACATACTTTTCATCATTATTATTTAAAATAATTTATTTTAAATATTTAAAATCCACTAAAATAGCCAAATTAAAATTTTTAAACTGGTTCAGATTTTCCGGCTTGTTATAGTTGGTGATATACATTCGATACAATTAAGCGAAATGAGTGGTCGGTCATGTGTGGACCGGGTTGCAAGACGTTCTTGTTGACCCCAGTGTATTCGCCTCTAGAGATAAACTATCGGTAGGTGGCCCCATACCTTGTCATAGTCGGAATCCAATCTCCAATAAGTGCCCGCGGTTTTGTATGGATACTATATATGTGGAACGTGAGATGCAAGTGTTCTGCTAGATTTTTAATAACTTGTGATTAGACACTATTATAATATCAGAGAAATATTGTTTTCCAAATTTTTTTTAGGGTTATCGTAAGGTAAAAATCATCCGTTTTTATTTGTGGATCGGTGTTACTATTATCCTTTCTTTTGAAAAGGATATTGGTAAGTTAAACCAAATGATTTGAGCTTACTCACACCAGTCCGATGACTGACCTAGAGTTTATTTTGTTTTGTTTTCCCTAAACTCTTGGGTGCCCAAATTGATATGGCAGTCAAGTAGTTCAGGTCTTTACAAATAAATTTGGAGGAGCTTGAAGCAGGAGGCTTCAGGACTATATAGCTATTGTTATTTCCACTGTGTGTAAGTGTCGTACTCTAATAATGTTATTGTATATATATATACTGCTATATTTCAAAGTTATGTTATAATATATTTTACTCGTTCCGCTATGAGATTCATATTACTCTGATTCTGTTCTGTGGTCATCTTCTTCTATTCTACTCATCTATCTTATCTATTCTGCAACAATTTAGACTTTTGCTCGATCTGAATCGATCCCTAAACCGACCAAGACCATTCGAAACCCCTGACTATTTTGAGAACACGACAAATCGGAACACAAACAGAAGAACATTTCATTGTTAATTACAACAATTCCATCAGAATACAAGAATATACAGAGTATGAATAAATATTATACATCAGAGAAATACCAGAGATTTAAATACATTACTGCAGCGGAAAAATAATACAATACAAAACTGAGAGAGATATACGGATACAGAGCTTTCCGTATATCAATCCAGCTGTAAACCAGGTTCCTGTGAATATAAATCTGCAAAACCAAAAATAATAGCTGCCCGTGTGGAAAATAAGGGCACCCAGAGTTTAGGTTAAAACAATGAACTCCAGGTCAGTCATGTGACTGGTGTGAGAACTAAAACAATTATTAATCTTTATTTTAAAGTTAGGTAAAGCAAGGGACCACGCCGTATAACATGGAACAGGTTTCCACCCAAGAGTACCAGTGCAAAAAACAATAGTGCAATGCTAAATAAAGAACAATGAAGCTATTATAAGACCCATGTCCCATCACACAATGCAACATAAGCCGGAGGATAGGGTTTTACCTTATAAAAGCCAAAGAATGCTTGATACACTAAATTTCATCTTTTATTATTACTATAAGTGTATAGTGTCAAAACAATTTCAACCATATGCATCCATCATAGATGGCATAAGTGTCCCATACCAATATGTCGCCATATATAGGTTCTACAATCAAAACCGCAAAATCACGTATTGGAAGTTGGATTCCCATTAGTGAACCGAGGGAAACGATAGTCCTCTACCGGTTCGAGACGCTCTAGCCCATGTCTTAGGAACCAAACTTAGGTGGGCCCTTGGATCGTCTGGGCCAGTCCACCGATGTGGACTAAAATGCCTGAACGTTGCGTTTCCCCGCCCTTTGGGGCGTCAATGAGCCAAATGACTCCATCGGCTCCACATAGTCACCGATTTATCCGAGGCGCCTCGCAATCCAACAACCACATAGGTGAAAATAATATAAATGTCAGGGCTGGTAGGTCACTGTCACTACCCTAGCTAGAAGGAAACGCATGTCCTCCCTGAGGTCCTCTCCTATTTCTGGTTCAAAACCGGGGTGTGAGGCTCGCGAATTAACACTATACAAAGCTATGCCACATAGGCGGTGCTTTGATCATCAACCACAAGACTTTTCTTTTCGACAAAAGCCTTGATCATTTGCATCTTAGCATGCCACACAGGCAAACCACTCCATGCAACTGATATCAATCAATCACACAGAATGATATCCAATGTCAGACACACAGTCCATTTACAAGTCCGTTCTGGGTTTGAACGAAACTGGAGGCACCTTGTACCTCGCATATCCATCGATCTCCAAGTACATCTTGACGATCACCAACTGATTCCCTCCTCTTGGGTGTACAGCCCAATCAAGATCATCAGTAATTATCCAAACAATGTGAAGACCTCCGGTCTTCGACCACCGACTTCATCTTTGACACATCGTCGAATCAGTTATTCAAAATGGGATAAACCCAGTCTTTCTGAATAACTCGCGTATATAATAAACAAGTGTTACACAAACATAACATATGCCTCATTCCAGTTCAGAATATTCTTTTATTCAAATATTATTACACTTTGGGAAAGGTTTCCATTAATTTTATCAAAGATAAATTCTTTAAATTTATTCTTTAATCTACTTTTGAATATCAATTCAAACCAAATTATGGTTTATCCAAACTAGTCGGGATTAACGAACCTTACCGAAGTAATCATTTGTTTTAATTTCCCAATCCCAACCTATTCATCCCATGAAGTAAATCTGGTAATACTTCATATCAAACACTACGGTGTTATTGGTAAATTCAATTACCATTTCACGTTCAAATCTAATTAAAGATAGAACTATCAGTTAGAGCGAACTGGTGATACTCCATTCTCGATCATTTCAATCTATTTAAAGATTCATTAAAACTTCAATTGGTTTTAATCTTCCCAAAAATCAATATTAATGATTGTTTAACTTGGGAAACCATATCATGTCTTTAACTGGGTTAAAGAACCAATGTAATTTAAAACAAGGTTCACTATAAACCCAAAATCACATTCCATTAACGATGGAATCTTTATGGAAAACAAATCGATATAAACTACCATATCCGACTAATAATATAAATGGAATAACGACAAAGCCTTTTAAATTCCAGATATATTAGTTGTCTTCCTCCACAGAAATTCACTTCAATTATTACCAAATCGAATTTCATTCCATTCCAATTTATTTTATTAAATTGGAAAACTTTACTTTGGAAAATCTCCTTTAAATCTTAACAAAAGATTTATAAATTCCAAATCACATTTCACAGCAAATCGGGTTAAAGAACGAATCCGTTAAAACATAGTTCACGATAAATCCAATTCACATTCCATTAATTATTAGGTTAAAGAACAAGTGTTATTTAAAACACCGTTCACGATAAACCCAAAATCACATTCAATTTACAATTCCAATTAAATATCATTTAATTGATATACTTAATTAAATCTAAATAAAAAGATTTAATCTTTTTCTCAACTGGGTTTAAGAATAGTGTTAATGAAGACACCATTCATGACAAACCCAAATCCCATTTGATATTAAATACAAGGCTCTGAGTAGAAAATATATCGGCTTATATTCAATATCAAATTCTACGACCAATAAATATCGTATTGGAAATAACGATATAAATATATCTTTCAAATTTCCATAACAATTTCTATATAATCACGAAATCCAACATCGAAATATTCCAGAGACAATTTCGATTCAAATCAATTCCAGTTCAATTATTGGAAATTCTGGTTACGTTTAAAACACTTTCAAATCCAATTTATTTATTTCAAAAATAAATGGATTATTATTCTAGTTCAAAACTAGTTCATTTCGATAAAAAAAATTTTTTTTAATCTTTTCAAATATGAAGTTTTTCATCCCAATTCTTTCCAAATCATTTCTTATGATTTTACAAAAATTATTACTATTTTTAATAATTTTATCAAGGCCCGCACATTCGATTTCCATAAACGGCCATCGAACTGCACTTACAACGACCTTTTCTGAATTTGATTTGGACATAATTCCAAATCCAACCATTAGATTTCAAATCTCTAATATTCGTTAGAAAGCCCTTTTCGATACGAACCCAACAGTTCTGGTTTTAGGAGAATCCGACGGTCTGATCTCCCGTAATGTCCATTCGAAGTCAATGGTCAAAATTCGCGAACTACCGCGGCACGACGCGTTCTATTCAGGCCATTTTATTATATATATATATATTATATTTCGTCGATTTCCTTTCAAAACGTATTTTATAAATCGTTTTAAATTCATTTTCAAAACGATTTCAACTTCCTATTCAATTTCTAATCAAAATTGAATATTCCATATCATCTATATATAAATGATAATATTTTCAAAACATTAGATTTTGAAATCAATTCCTTTTCGATATTCATAAAAAAAATGAATAAAATCGATATGAATATCGTTCACGTCAAAATGGCGTCAATCTAACCAACACGGCTTTATATATTTCAATAACTTCGTTATTCTATTCAACAAATGAGTATTTTCTTCAACACATGAATATATACTTTATTCAACACATGATTATTTATTTTATTCAACACATGAATATATATTTTATTCAACACATGAATATATATTTTATTCAACACATGAATTTCTTTTATTCAATACATGAATATATATTTTATTCAACACATGAATTTTCTTTTATTCAACAGATGAATATATATTTTATTCAACCCATGAATTTTCTTTTATTCAACACATGAATATATATTTTATTCAACACGTAAATTTTCTTTTATTCTTTATTTTCCATATTGGAATGAGGCCCAATCAATTACCATATAATGTTAATTATATGGATTCCCTACAACACATGTATATAATAGCAACGATAAATCATCAACCATCAACCATAGTGCACCACACAACTACATAAGCATTAAATATAAATAAATAATGCATACACAGACTGTCAACCAATCGATCGACATACAATAAATAATTGGAATTAGTGTACGCCAAATATCATCCCAACACCCGTGTGGGGTTTCAATCCACAAACACTGAATATTATTTGTGCAGTTGGGCGATGTGTAAAATTTATCGTCACAATCAGTATCAGTCAAACGGGTGTACATAAACAAATCGTTTGATTTGCAAATGAAGATTTATTTCAACACATGAATATATTTTATTTTATCTCAACACATGAATATTATTTTTCATTCCACATCACTTACCAAATTCACACAAACAAATCAATCAAAACACAACCAAACAAACAAGCCATCCATGGTCTGTGGACAACGGGGAATTAGTTCATATATGCAGTTATAAAATAAATAACTGTATAAAGCCAATTTTGGTGAGTAGTTCTCACCGAGGATTCCACTCCGCCATTCTACTTCTAAACTTCTAAACCGTTTGGACATGTTTGAAATTCCAATGCAGTCCTTACCACGCTATTCATAATAAAATTATATTTTTATTGCTTCATTCCAATAAATAAAAATCATATTTTTATTCTTTCTATAATATAAAATTCATATTTTTATTCTTTCTATAGTATAAAAATCATATTTTTATTCTTTCTATAATATAAAAATCATATTTTTATTCTTTCTACAATATAAAAATCATATTTTTATATCAAAAAAAATCTTATTTTTCTATCATGAAAAATCTAATCTTTCTCTAATGGAAGATTGTATCTTTACTAATAAAAATCTTTTCTTTTTGCATTTTTTTCTTTTTATACTAAAAATCATATTTTAAAAACACGTATATGAATAAAGAGTAAAGGAAAAAACTTACAATTCGAATTTGGAGCGGGAGGGGGTTCGTTGTTGCGCTGGAGGTGGAGGGAGGCAATGCGTGGTGCTCGGTGTCGGAGGTGGCGGCTTGGGAGGCTGACGTTGTGGCTGGGGTTGCGGTCAGGCAGAGGAGGCGCAGTCTTCAGGATCCGGCGGCTAAGGCGTGGGAGTTCGTGGTTAGGGTTAGGGTGGTTGCGGGTTTGAACCGAAGAAAAGGAGGAAGGAAAGCTGAGGAGGGGGTGCGGGATTACTAGCGGCGGCGCCGATGTGGGGGCCCACGACGAGCCAATTGGCAGCTCTGGCGATCGTCAGTCGCGTCCTCTTCCCTCTCTTTTTTTTGAATCCCGATCTAAGTCAACGGGATGAAAGAGAGGGTTAAGGGGAAATATAATTTAATTAATTAATTTATTTTCCCAAAAAAGTTGCTTTTAAATTTGAACTCCAAATCGATCCCAACGACTGTCGTCCCTAGCTAATCACTCCCATTCCAAAAACAATGGGATATATTTCGCAAGCCAATTCAACTGTTTTGATCAGTCTCCATCAAAATTAAATATAAATCATTATATTGAATTTTAAACGTACCTTTCAATTTACTGCGGTCACATAAGGACCCCAAAAATTCTAGAAAAATTATTTCTAGCTTTATATTAATGATTCGGTCCTAACAAAACTAATTTCGTCGGATTTGGAGACCATTTGAAATCCTTTGCCACGCTCACATATTGATTCAGAAAATTATGCAAATTGGGATCTAGCAATAATTTGACATCTCGGATCCAACAAAAGTGGTTTCATCGAAAACAGAGGTCATTTACAAAATTTCCATTTTTTAAGGGCCAAAAATTCCATAGCGACTATTCTGAATTTTCAACTGGGCATAACATTTTATCCCCGCTATGGAATTTTAATTTTTCGGATTCATTGGAAAGATATTTTCAAATAGATTCAAATATTTTTGGTTTCGCTAAAATCCGGTTTAATTTGAATCCTGTACATTCATTTATAATTTCAAATAAAAATTTCGAACTACCGCGCCATTTTCGATTCCTTTTATAATTAAAATAAAATATTTATATTCTAACGACGATTCAAAAAATATATATACATTCTAACTCTATTCAAAATATATTTCCCATCGTTATTATTTAAAATAATTCATTTTAAATATCCAAAGTTCGCTAAAATTGCCAAAATAAAAAATTTAAATTGGCTCGGATTTTCGAGTTATTACAATCTCCCGCACTTAAAACTTTTCGTCACCGAAAAGGAACGAGGCTGAAAGTTTTTTAACTAATCAACTCAACTTTCATTATTTTAATTTCGGCTTAAGTTCTTCAACTTTTCAGTTTCTAAGAACTTTTCAAATTTTTCAAAAATTTGGCTAACACCCTAAATTTTCGAAAAATTTCGCCATATCCTCCCCTACACGGGAGCATCAGGAAAATCCCGAAATTGCCATACAGGCCTTTCCAATCCAAAAAGAAAAAGAAACAGCCAGTCGGCTTATAAAATCATCCAAAACTCAAGAAATTAGTAAACATGTACCTATTTGTCGGGCATACAATTTTATTCCTCTGCTCTAGCCTCTTTGCAATGACCTGTCCAATGTATATTCATGTACATTCATGCAATTCCAAACAATTTTCAATACAGTTCAATATTTGATACAATTTGTCTAAATGGTTCAAATTTTAATTAATCAACTAGTAATCAAACAACACAACCAGCAATCAATTAGTTGATTAGCTTTTCAAATTCATAACTTTGATACATAGTCCAAAAATCAGATTTTTGATGCCAAATCACAATAATAAGCCCTATCTAGTTATGGTTCTCACACCAGTCAATAGGAAATATATAAATATCACACCTTCGAAACTCGAACACAAATTCTGATGATGTAGCTACAATCATCAGAATCATCTCCGGGCGACTAGAGTGTGACTCCATATCGATCCAGTATATTAAAACTTCTAATCCACACAGATCAGACATATACGCAAAATCGTTATATACTTGATTATCCAAATTCAATACAAGTAAATATTCAAATACTTATGAAATAGTTAAAATCTTCAAAACAATTTGTTTTCATTTTTAAAAATATACTCTACACACTCGTTTTAGAATACTACTGATCCCATCTCTAGTGAGTCATTCTTATTGGTACTAATCCAATCTCTGATGAATTCTTTCGTATGGTTATAATGTGTCTTGTTCTCAAGCTTTGTAAACCAAATCTCTGATACCACAGGTAATAATTTAACCTTTCGCTCGATCCGAATCGATCGCTAAACCGACCAAGACCGTTCGAAACCCCTGATTGTTTTGAGAACACTACAAATCGGAACACAAACATAAGAACATTTCATTGTTAATTACAACAATTCCATCAGAATACAAGAATATACAGAGTATGAATAATTAGTATACATCAGATAAATATCAGAGATTTAAATACATTGCTGCAGCGGAAAAATAGTACAGTACACAACTGAAAGAGATATACGGATACAGTGCTTTCAGGGTATCATTCCAGCAGTAAACCAGGTTCCTGTGAATATAAATCTGCAAAACCAAAACTACTAGCTGCCCGTGTGTAAAATAGGGGCACCCAGAGTTTAGGTTAAAACAATAAACTCCAGGTCACTCATATGACTTGTGTGAGAACTAAAACAGTTATTAATCTTTATTTTAAAGTTTGGTAAATCAAGGGAACACGCCGTATAACACGGAACGGGTTTCCTCCCAAGAATACCAGTGCATAAAACAACAGTGCAGTGCTAAATAAAGAACAATGAAGCTATTGTAAGACCCAGGTCCCATCACACAATGCAACACAAGCCGGAGGATAGGGTTTTACCTTATAATAGCCAAAGAATGCTTGATATGCTAAATATCATCTTTTATTATTACTGTAAGTATATAATGTCAAAACAATTTCAATCATAAGTATCAATCATAGACGACATAAGTGCCCCAGACCACTATGTCTCCATATATAGGTTCTATAATCAAAACCACAAAATCACGTATTGGAAGTTGGATTCCCATCTGTGAACTAAGGCAAAAGATAGTCCTCTACCGATTCGAGATGCTCTAGCTATGTATCAGGACCCAGACTCAGGTGGGCCCATGGATCGTCAGGGCCGGTCCACCAATATGGATTAAAATGCCTGAACACTGCATTTCCCCGCCCTTTGGGGCGTCAATGAGCCAAATGACTGCATCGGCTCCACATAGTCACTGATATATCCGAGGCGCCTCGCAATCCAGCAACCACACAGGTGAAAAAAATATAAATGTCAGGGCTGGTAGGTCACTGACACCACCCTAGATAGAAGGAAACGCATGTCCTCCCTGAGGTTCTCTCCCGTTTCTGGTTCACAACCGGGGTGTGAGGCTCACGAGTTAACGCTACACAAAGCTATGCTACACAGGCGGTGCTTTGACTATCAACCACAAGACTTTGCTTTTCAATAAAAGCCTTGATCATTTGCGTCTTAACATGCCACATAGGCAAACCACTCCATGCAACCGATATCCATCAATCACACAGAATGATATCCAATGTGAGACACACAGTCCATTTACAAGTCTGTTCTGGGTCTGAACGAAACCGGAGGCACCTTGTACCTCGCATATCCATCGATCTCCAAGTACATATGGACGATCACCAACTGATTCTGTAACACCCCACGTTCATTAATGTCACTCACAAAGGGAATGCATTAACTTCCATGGAGGTTATAAGTGAATATAGAACAGAAAAATTACAACAAGACAGATAATAAGTAGTACTTGGAAATCTAAAATTTCATTTTATTACAGCGGAAATTAAACATGTTTGTTACATCATAAAACCATAGATCATAACCAAGTACAATATCCATCTTCATAAAAACAAAATACATAATCCCATTACATAAATAGCCATTAAAAAGATAACAAGCTGGACTTTACTTCAACGGTCCAAGCTTTCCAAAGAGGGATGAAGCAATTCAATCAAACTCCACTAGAGCTGGGCCCAACCTGAGGAACTGGAGGGTGAAAAAGGATAGAAATAGAGGGGGTCAGACATAAAGTCTGGCGAGTATGATAATTCTAACAATACTATTATCAAAATAACTAGACTAAGGCATAAGCTGGAAGACAAGTAAATGTCTACGAACTCTTAGGAAGATAAAGATAGCGTTTAAGATAACGTTAAAGATAACGGTAAAGGCACACCTAATTACTAACGAATGATTACTACACTGCACCTCACCAGTCACCCTATTGTTTGATCCCACATGCTTCACACAGAAACTTTATAAATAGCCTTACGTACCCCTAGCTGACTACATAGGTGCCGTCTGCCCCTATCTCCACTAGGTGTACCCCACTACCTACTTTCGATCGGCTCCCTACTCGCAGATACCCGTGCTGGCCCCACAGTGGGGTGTAACACTCCCCTAAAGTGGCAACCCGATACAACTTGAGAATGCATGACTTATACCTACACGATGCAACAACGTCTTACCTACCAGCCTGGGTCCACACATGCATACGAAACCCGTTGGACTTGCATTGCCACCTCTCCCCGTTTTGGCCTCTTACAGTGAAACCCAGCATGCGTGTCCCGTCCTCGACTTGGGTCGAGCCCACAAAGATACGTATGGGATACTTGTCGAAATGGGCCCCCACAAGCTACCCACCTAAGCTTGTCACTAGCATATCCCACTTAACCCTCTTAGTCATGTTCATTTACATGTGTGTTTGGTTAATTCTTACTAATCGTATTTCACATGCCACTAAGGGCACCCCCTAGATTCCTCATGCCACCCAAGGCACCTACTTAACCCCCATGTCCCACCTTACATGTTTATCTGGTTAAGTATTTCTTAATTCATTCAGGCCATAACCTCATAAAGACCTCTCATATTAGACTGGAATTTATGGCAGCTGGATTTGTCGGGCGTGTCCGGGCAGTCTTACACCATAAAAGAGTCTAACCTCGTGTCTTTACAACCGTTATGCTTTAGTTTAGGCCTAGGACCTCTCACATTGTGCTGACATTTGTGACCACTGGATTTGCTGGGCGGGTCCGGGCAGGTTTACGTAACAAACGAGTCCAACCTCGTGTCCTAAGCATTGATTAACACTTAAAATCTTTTACCCCAGTTTTAATAATTCCCTATTCAAATTATTAATTAACTCAACTTTTACTGATGTCCATAATTAACTCAATTATGACTATCCGCTTATGGCATGCAAAATCATATCAATTGCACCCCAACTTTTTAATATTAAATCCTTAATATTACCCCTACCCCACGTTTATACGTTCGCTTATTCAACGCATAATATAGGCTAGACTTGTATAGTCAAACACCTAGCACAAAGATAAATTATCACAACATATAGACAATTAAAACAAATCTAATCATAATAGGGGTGAAACTTGCATAAACTACACATGTTAAGGATCAAAAAGTGTCAACTTGTTAAATGTCTCAATTTATATGATATGATCATAGCCCAAATCTATACATAAACTTGCATATGGGGTTTTTAGGCAACATAATGATGGTGTGAACTAGCATAGGATATCACATATGCCATAGCATAATGCTAGATGTCATAATATATGTCTTGGTAGATGTTCATAACTTTTCTAATCAATCTAACTTGCATATGTGACTTGTCATATAGATCAACATAACACAATCATGATGATTTAATTAATATGAACTAACTAGCATAGATGGTAACATCATGGCCTTTTTAACATGTATGATTCATCACAACTTAGCATAGAAACTTTCAACATACATAACATCATCATAGCATGATTTACAACATGTAAGATATCATCATCACATAACATTGGATTTACAATATCCATGATAGCAAAAGGGGTTTACAACGACATATATGATAATTCACATCATCTACTCATAATCCATTCATAACTCAACCAAATTAAAATGATAATAATCTTGTTAAGATCATCATACTCACAATTTAGAGAAGAAAAGAGAGAGTTTTGCTTTGCTTTAGGGTTGAGAGAATTAGAATTGAATTTGCTTTTCTTCTTTCTTAGTTTGCGGCGACTCCATTGATTTCCATGGAGACGGTAACTATTCTATTTTAATTAGGTTTAGGGTTAGCATTAGGATGTATTTATAGGTGTAGGAAGTTATTTAGGACCATTAGATTAACCCTGAACCATGAGAACCAATCAAATGCAAAATATGCATTTGAGCGAATCGGCCCACGGGTTGACAGCCAAACACCCTGGATTAACCCCTAGTAGACCCAGCGTGGCTTGGGTCAACCTCAAAAATGGGCCGGTTCGGTTATTCCCCCTCCCAATTCGCTGTTTTGAACTTTTTTGCATATTTATTTATTTAATTTTTAATTTATATATATATATATATATCAATATATATATATATATATTTCTCTGCGCAACCCATTTCACTTAATTCTTTTCTAAAAATTAAGTATATTTTAATTTGTGAATTTTAATGTTATAAAATTACGGGGTGTTGCATTCTCCCCTCCTTAAAGGATTTCGTCCCCGAAATCTCCAAGTCAAGAAGAATATATATCCTACCATCTAATCGTCCATCTACTCAACCATCAAACACCAGCATCCATTGTCCTTAAAAGACTTCTGATGCTTTAATGTTTATATGCACAGTGTGTGTATATGTCCATATCTAATGCAAAATTAGGCGGTCTACTGATTCAGTCGACCTCCTTAGTGCAATTCATGATAGTGCCATGCGTCCAATATGTATGCAAAAGATTCCTAATGATACATATTAATTCTATATGCGTGCACAACCATCCACCCGAATGCAGCAACTGTATGAAAATACAACCATTATACATCCATTTTACTAAATACATCCATATATATATGCAATATGCAATATGAAGTGACTGATCCGATCTGGTGCCCAATAGTGTGTGTATATGCATCCACGAGCAACCACTAGCAAACACTTGCATCCACTTTGCATCCACCATACATAACATGTCTCAAACACATGTTTCAACCATAGGATTATCCTAACTAAAGGTCAAAGATACTAGCGAGAGGATATACTAAAGATAAGATAAGTACAAGCTAAGCGATAAAGGAGAAATTAAAAGACATACCCTCAAAAAGAAAAGGGTATCGTGAACTCATCTTCTCTTCTGTCTCCCAAGTAGCGTTGCTCTCATCATCTCCCCATTGCACTTTGACTAATCTGACCTCTCGATTCCTCCACCTCTTGATCTCTGACCCAAGAATGCGCGTAGGAGCTCGTCGAATTGTCGCATCACGCTCTATCTCCACCTCTCTAAGAAAGCTTGGCTCTACCACTTCCGCGGTCTCGTGCAAGCACTTCCTCAAATGTGACACATGGAATACGTCGTGTACGCCACTAAGTCTCTCGGGCAACTCTACTCTATACGCCATCTGTCCAATTTTCTCCTTAATAGGAAACGACCCTAAAACCATGGTGCTAATTTCCCAACGGACCCAAAGCGAAAAACGTTCCGTAATGGAGACACTTTGACAAAGACCATGTCCCCAACTTCAAACTCGAGATCTGTCCTCCTCTTATCCGCATAAGATTTTTGCCTATCCTGTGCTGCTTTCATCCTCCTTCGAATAAAGTCGATCTTCTCCAAAGTCTCCCTAATCATATCGGGCCCAAGTAAGATCTTATCCGTACATTCCCACCAACATGTAGGTGAACGACAAGGTCGTCCATAAAGAGCTTCGAATGGTGCCATACCAATGCTGGACTGAAAGCTGTTATTATATGCGAACTCCACCAATGGAAGATGCTCTTCCCACGTACCCCCAAAGTCTAGGATACATAGCCTCAACAGATCCTCTAGAATGCGATTCACCCTCTCGGTCTGGCCGTCCGTCTGAGGATGATATGCGGTGCCCAAACATAACTGAGTCCATACCGCCTCTTGTAAGCTTCTCCAAAATTCGCTAGTGCAAATAGGATCGCGGTCGCTCACTATGCTACAAGGAACACCGTGCAAACGAACTATCTCTCGAACGTATACAGAAGCTAACCATGGAGCAGTCCTCTTACTCTTCATGGGAATAAAATGGGCGCTCTTAGTAAGTCTATCTACTATAACCCAAATTCCCGTATTACCCTTCCTCGATCGCGGTAATCCATCCACAAAATCCATCGAGATGCTTTCTTCATGCCGGCCCAAAAGTAAACTCTCTTCATGTCTTTGTACATCTTGTCCCCGCCGGGATGAATGGTCATCTTCGAACGATGTGCTTCATCATGAATAGTCTTCCTTAGGTCATCGTCTTTTGGTACACAAAGTCTACCGTCCCTACATAACCAACCCTTATCATCTAGGGTATACCTACGGAGATAGCTTGATGACTCCCCTCCTTTGAGCTTTTCTACTAACTCAACTAACTGTGGGTCGTCTCGCTGTGCCTCGCCAATCCATCCCAAAAGCGTAGGTCTGACCTCCAAGGATGTTAGCAAACCGGGTACGAAGTCAACGGAAGGTCTAAAGTCAAACATCGAAATGAATTCTAAACTTTGCCGCTCAACAAACAGAGGACTTAAGGATAATCTTTTTCTACTTAAGGCATCGGCCACCACGTTACCCTTGCTAGGGGTATATGCTATCTCAAAGTCGTAGGACGCTAAGAACTCCATCCACCTTTGCTGCCTTAAGTTCAAGTCCTTTTGAGAGAATAGGTAATTTAAAGATTTGTGGTCAGTGAATAATTCGAATTTCTCGCCAAGAAGATAATGACGCCAAGACTTAAGCACGAAAACAATAGAGGCCAATTCTAGGTCATGTGTAGGATAATTTTTCTCATGCGCTCTCAACTGCCTTCCACCATAGGCTATTACCCTACCCTCTTGCATTAAGACTGTGCCTAGTCCTGTCCCACAAGCATCAGTATAAATAGTAAACGGCTTACTCCTGTCTGGCAATACTAAGACTGGGGCTGAAGTCAAAGCTCTCTTCAAACGTTGGAACGCATCATCACAATCTGTGTCCTATGTGAAAACTAGGTTCTTCTTCGTCAAGCGTGTCAATGGAGCTGATATCTTTGCGAAGTCTTTGATAAACTTCCTATAGTAGCCAGCCAACCCAAAGAAACTTCTCACTTCGGTAGCATTTTTAGGGACCTTCCAATCTTGGATGGCCACCACCTTCACGGGATCCACGGCTATCCCTTCTTTAGAAACCACGTGCCCCAAGAACCGTACTTCCTTCCTCCAGAAGTGACACTTAGAAAATTTAGCCTTAAGGTTATGCACTCGTAGGGTCTCCAACACTTCCCTAAGATGTAGGGCATGCTCTTCTTCATCCTTAGAAAAGATCAAGATGTCATCTACAAAGACTACCACGAATTTGTTAAGGTACTCCCTAAACACCCTACTCATCAAATCAACAAAATATGCTAGGGCGTTTGTCAAACCGAAGGGCATCACTAGCCATTCGTAGAAACCGTCCGGAGTCCTAAAGGAAGTCTTGTCTATGCTATCCTCATGCACTCTCAACTGATGGAACCTAGTGGCTAAGTCCAACTGCCAAAACACTGAGGCGCCAAATAACTGATCGAAGATATCGTCAATCCTCGGCAGTGGGTGTATGTTCTTCTTAGTAAGTTTATTAATTTATCTATAGTCCACACACAGTCTAAGGGACCCATCCGCCTTCATGGCAAATACTACTGGAGCACCCCACTCCGATATACTTCGTCTTATGAACCCCTTCTCAAGCAACTCCTTCACTTCCTTATCGAGTTCCCTCCTTTCACGTGGAGCCATGTGGCATACTGGCAAAGATACTGGTTTCGCATTATCCACAAGATATATTCGAAAATCTATCTCCCGCTTCGGAGGCAAGCCCTTCACCTCCTAAAACACATCCGAATATTCTCGGACCACTCTAACAGATCGTAGATTTTTCTCAAACGCGTCAAGCGATTCTAGATAACTTAGCATAACCGAATTTATGGGATTACAAAAGATTTCGAGAGTGTTGCCAAGGCGAGTCATGAGCCTAACTACTCTCCTTTCACAATCAATAACGGCCCATTTCTGGATAACCAATCCATTCCTAAAATTAGCCCATAGCCCGTGAAGCCAAACACATAAGCATCACATCTAAATTCAACGCTAAGTATGGAAATTTTTAAATCCAAACACATCATGGACAAATAAGCTGAGTCCCATATTGGATTCGAAACAACTAAGGGATCCTCTACTAAACTGGTGTTTAAGTGCAGTGATTCAACTAATGATGTAGAGATAAATGAATGTGATGCGCCCGAATCGAATAAGGTACGGACATGATGATCAAATAGAAAAACTAAGCTTTCAACAGAAATGGTTCTACCTCGTTCTTGCAGCGGTGGGACTGCGAGAGCCTGAACTTGTCCCCTAGCCTACCCTGGTGCCATAAGAGCCTGCACCTGTCCTACCGAGGTAGCTCCTGCCCTCTGCCCCTTCTTTGGGCAGTCCTTTACTAAATGTCCTGCATCGCCACAATGAAAACAACCTGTCTTCTTTTTCTTTCGGCAATCCTTGCTGAGATGACCTGGGGTTCCACAGTTAAAGCACTTCTTCTTTCCCTTGCCATTATTGTCTTTTCCACCCTTCTTGTTTTGCTGTTGTGGTTTCTTCTGATCCCCCTTCTTCTCGGGTGCCTTATCAGCTTTAGCGCTTTTCTCCTCATGCATGAGCGCCATTTCTACTAACTTCTCAAAGGTGGCCCCCATCAGGATGTGGGTCATAGCCAACCCTTGCAATGGTTCATTCAAGCCATTCACGAACCTTAGAGCCTTCTTCTCTGGCGTGTTTACTAAGTCCAAGCAAAACCATGCTAACTGATTAAATTTATTGACATATTCTTTTACTAATGAGCTTCCTTGCTTCAATGTCAAGAACCTTTCCATATATAGATTTTCTTCCGCCCTTGAGAGAAACTTCGCCTCGAACCTATGTCTGAAATCCGCCCAAGAGTCAACAGGATGCTCCCCATTAGGGACCTCCCACCAAAACGAGGCCTCTCCCTTCATCAACCAAGCTGCTAAACGAACTCTCCTCCCTTCTTCTACTTCAAAGATTTCTAGCAATTCTTCCACCTCCTTAAGCCAATCTCTAGCTTCCACAAACGTTTCTGACCCTTGAAATGGTATTCCACCCATAGCCTTGAATTCCTTGCACGTCTTTGCAAAAGTATCTACGCGAGGAGGAGGAGGAGGAGGAAAGGGTCCAACTGGTGGTGGAGGAACATTGGCTGGACCTGCAGCAGCCCTAGCCTCTAATAACCTCCTATACCATCCTGGTATCGTTACACCGTCGGGTAGATTAAGGTCTTCAGCCATGCTGAAACGAAAAAGGAAAGATTCAGAATGGAGAATTCGAAAGATAAAGATATGGGCTATTGGGGATTATGTTTTTTTTAGAACTTTTCTCTTTAAATTTCTCATTAAAACATGTTTTTGAAAGCACTTCTTTTAAAAATAACTATTTTTCTAAAGTATTTTTATCTGTTCTGGTAACCTTAAGCTCTGATACCACGTGTAACACCCCACGTCCATTAATGTCACTCACAAAGGGAATGCATTAACTTCCATGGAGGTTATAAGTGAATATAGAACAGAAAAATTACAACAAGACAGATAATAAATAGTACTTGGAAATCTAAAACTTCATTTTATTGTAGCGGAAATTAAACATGTTTGTTGCATCATAAAACCATAGATCATAACCAAGTACAATATCCATCTTCATAAAACAAAATACATAATCCCATTACATAAATAGCCATTAAAATGATAACAAGCTGGACTTTACATCAACGGTCCAAGCTTTCCAAAGAGGGATGAAGCAATTCAATCAAACTCCACTAGAGCTGGGCCCAACCTGAGGACCTGGAGGGTGAAAAAGGATAGAAATAGAGGGGGTCAGACATAAAGTCTGGCGAGTATGATAATTCTAACAATACTATTATCAAAATAACTAGACTAAGGCATAAGCTGGAAGATAAGTAAATGTCTATGAACTCTTAGGAAGATAAAGATAGCGTTTAAGATAACGTTAAAGATAACGGTAAAGGCACACCTAATTACTAACGAATGATTACTACACTGCACCTCACCAGTCACCTTATTGTTTGATCCCACATGCTTCACACAGAAACTTTATAAATAGCCTTATGTACCCCTAGCTGACTACATAGGTGTCGTCTGCCCCTATCTCCACTAGGTGTACCCCACTACCCACTTTCGATCGGCTCCCTACTCGTAGATACCCGTGCTGGCCCCACAGTGGGGCGTATCACTCCACTAAAGTGGCAACCCGATACAACTTGAGAATGCACGACTTATACCTACACGATGCAACAACGTCTTACCTACCAGCCCGGGTCCACACATGCATACGAAACCCGTTGGACTTGCGTTGCCACCGCTCCCCGTTTTGGCCTCTTACAGTCGAACCCAGCATGCGTGTCCCGTCCTCGACTTGGGTCAAGCCCACAAAGATACGTTTGGGATACTGGTCGAAATGGGCCCCCACAAGCTACCCACCTAAGCTTGTCACTAGTATATCCTATTTAACCCTCTTAGTCATGTTCATTTACATGTGTGTTTGGTTAAGTCTTACTAATCGTATTTCACATGCCACTAAGGGCACCCCCTAGATTCCTCATGCCACCCAAGGCACCTACTTAACCCCCATGTCCCACCTTACATGTTTATCTGGTTAAGTATTTCTTAGTTCATTCAGGCCATAACCTCATAAAGGCCTCTCACATTATACTGGCATTTATGGCAGCTGGATTTGCCGGGCGGGTCCGGGCAGTCTTACACCATAAAAGAGTCTAACCTCGTGTCTTTACAACCGTTATGCTTTAGGTTAGCCCTAGGACCTCTCAATTGGGCTGACATTTGTGACCACTGGATTTGCCGGGCGGGTCGGGGCAGGTTTACGTCACAAACGAGTCCAACCTCGTGTCCTAAGCATTGATTAACACTTGAAATCTTTTACACCAGTTTTAATAATTCCCTATTCAAATTATTAATTAAGTCAACTTTTAATGATGACCATAATTGACTCAATTATGGCCATCCACTTATGGCATGCAAAATCATATCAATTGCACCCCAACTTTTTAATATTAAATCCTTAATATTACTCCTACCCCACGTTTATACGTTCGCTTATTCAACGCATAATATAGGCTAGACTTGTGTAGTCTAACACCTAGCACAAAGATAAATTATCACAACATATAGACAATTAAAACAAATCTAATCATAATAGGGGTGAAACTTGCATAAACTACACATGTTAAGGATCAAAAGGTGTCAACTTGTTAAATGTCTCAATTTATATGATATGATCATAGCCCAAATCTATACATAAACTTCCATATGGGGTTTTTAGGCAACATAATGATGGTGTGAACTAGCATAAGATTTCACATATGTCATAACATAATTCTAGATGTCATAATAGATGTCTTGGTATATGTTCATAACTTTTCTAATCAATCTAACTTGCATATGTGACTTGTCATATAGATCAACATAACCCAAACATGATGATTTAATTAATATGAACTAACTAACATAGATGGTAACGTCATGGACTTTTTAACATGTATGATTCATCACAACTTAGCATAGAAACTTTCAACATACATAACATCATCATAGCATGATTTACAACATGTAAGATATCATCATCACATAACATTGGATTTACAATATACATGATAGCAAAAGGGGTTTACAACAACATATATGATAATTCACATCATCTACTCATAATCCATTCATAACTCAACCTAATTAAAATGATAATAATCTTGTTAAGATCATCATACTCACAATTTAGAGAAGAAAAGAGAGAGTTTTGCGTTGCTTTAGGTTTGAGAGAATTAGAACTGAATTTGCTTTTCTTCTTTCTTAGTTAGCGGCGGCTCCATTGATTTCCATGGCGACGGTAACTATATTATTTTAATTAGGTTTAGGGTTAGCATTAGGATGTATTTATAGGTGTAGGAAGTTATTTAGTACCATTAGATTAACCCTGAACCATGACAACCAATCAAATGCAAAATCTGCATTTGAGCGAATCGGCCCACGGGTTAACAGCCAAACACCCTGGATTAACCCCTAGTCGACCCAGCAAGGCTCGGGTCGACCTCAAAAATGGGTCGGTTCGGTTATTCCCCCTCCCAATTCGCTGTTTTGAACTTTTTTGCATATTTATTTATATAATTTTTAATTTATATATATATATATATATATATATCAATATATATATATATATATCTCTGCGCAACCCATTTCACTTAATTCTTTTCTAAAAATTAAGTATACTTTAATTTATGAATTTTAATGTTATAAAATTACGGGGTGTTACAGATTCTCTCCTCTTGAGTGTACAACTCAATCAAGAACATCAGTAATTATCCAAACGATGTGAAGACCTCTGGTCTTCGACCACCATCTTCATCCTCGATATATCATCGAATCGGTTATTCAGAATGAGATAAACCCGGTCTTTCTGTATAACTCGCGTATATAATAAACAAGTGTTACACAAACACAACATATGCCTCATTCCAATTCAGAATATTCTTTTATTTAAATATTCTTAAACTTTGGGAAAGGTTCCCATTAATTTTGTCAAAGATAAATTCTTTAAATTTATTCTTTAATCTTCTTTTGAATATCAATTCAAACCAAATTATGGTTTATCCAAACTAGTCAGGATTAACGAACCTTACCGAAGTAATCATTTGTTTTAATTTCCCAATCCTAACCTATTCATCCTATGAAGTAAAACTGGTAATACTTCATATCTAACACCACGGTGTTATCGGTGAATTCAATTACCATTTCACGTTCAAATCTAATTAAAGATTTAACTACCGCCTAGAGCAAAACTGGTGATACTCCATTCTCGGTCATTTAAATCTAATTAAAGATTCATTAAAATTCCACTTGGTTTTAACCTTCCCAAAAATCAATATTAATGATTTTTAACTTGGGAAACCATATCCTGTCTTTAACTGGGTTAAAGAACCAATGTCATTTAAAACACGGTTCACTATAAACCCAAAATCACATTATATTAACGATGGAATCTCATGGAAAACAAATCGATATTTATAATCGATAAAAACTTCCATATCCGATTAATAATATAAATGGAATAATGGAAAAGCCTTTTAAATTCCATATATATTAGTTGTCTTCCTCCACAGAAATTCACTTCGATTATTACCAAATCAAATTCCATTCCATTCTGATTTATTTCATTAAATTGGAAACCTTTACTTTGGAAAATCTCCTTTAAATCTTAACAAAATATTTATAAATTCCAAATCACATTTCATTGTAAATCGGGTTAAAGAATGAATGCTGTTAAAACACAGTTCACGATAAACCCAATTCACATTCCATTAATTATCGGGATAAAGAACAAGTGTTATTTAAAACACCATTCACGATAAACCCAAAATCACATTCCATTTACAATTCCAATTAAATACCATTTAATTGGTATACTTCATTAAATCTAAATAAAAAGATTTAATCTTTTTCTCAACTAGGTTTAAGAACAGTGTTAATGTAGACACCATAAATATAAGGCTCTGAATAGAAAATATATCGGCTTATATTCAATATCAAATTCTACGACCAACAAATATCGTATTGAAAATAACGATATAAATATATCTATCAAATTTCCATAACAGTATCTGTATAATCACGAAATCCAACATTGAAATATTCCAAAGACAATTTCTATTTAAATCAATTCCAATTCATTTATTGCAAATTCTGGTTACTTTTAAAATCTTTTCAAATCCAATTTATTTATTTCAAAAATAAATGGATTATAATTCTAGTTCAAAACTAGTTCATTTCGATAAAAATTTATTTATTTATCTTTTCAAATATGGAGTTTTTTATCCCAATTCTTTCCAAATCAGTTCTTATGATTTTACACAAATTATTACAATTTTTAATAATTTTATCAAGGCCCGTACAGTCGATTTCCATAAACGGCCATCGAACTGCATTTACAGCGACCGTTTCCAAATTTGATTTCGACATAATTCCAAATCCAACCATTAGATTTCAAATCTCTAATTTTCATTAGAAAGCTCTTTTCGATACGAACCCAACAGTTTCGGTTTTAGGAGAATCCGACGGTCTGATCTCCCTAATGTCCATTCGAAGTCAATGGTCGAAATTCGCGAACTACGGCGGCGCGGCGCGTTCTATTCAGGCCATTATATATATAAATTATATGTATTATATATTTCATCGATTTTCTTTCAAAACGTGTTTTATAAATCATTTTAAATTCGTTTTCAAAGCGATTTCAACTTCCTATTCAATTTTGATTTTTCTAATCAAAATTGAATATTCCATAATATCGATATATAAATGATTATATTTTCAAAACATTAGATTTTGAAATCAATTCCTTTTCGATATTCATAAAAAGAAATCGATATAATTATCCTTCATGTCAAAATGGCGTCAACCTAACCAACATGGCTTTATATATTTCAATAACTTCGTTTTTCTATTTAACAAATGAATATTTTCTTCAACACATGAATATATACTTTATTCAACACATGGATATTTATTTTATTCAACACATGAATATATATTTTATTCAACACATGAATTCCTTTGTATTCAACACACGAATATATATTTTATTCAACACACGAATTTCTTTTATTCAACACATGAATATATATTTTATTCAACATATTAAATTTTCTATTATTCAACACATGAATATATATTTTATTCAACACATGAATTTTCTTTTATTCAACACATGAATATATATTTTATTCAACTCATATTTTCTTTTATTCTTTATTTTCCAAATTGGAATGAGGCCTAATCAATTACCATATAATGTTAATTATATGGATTCCCTACAACACATGTATATAATAGCAACGATAAATCATTAACCATCATCCAGAGTGCACCACACAACTGCATAAACATAAAATATAAATAATTAACGCTTACACAGTCTGTCAACCAATTGATTGACATAAAACTAAATAATTGGGATTAGTGTACGCCAAATATCATCCCAACACCTGTGTGGGGTTTCAATCCACAAACACTGAATATTATTTGTGCAGTTGGGCAACGTGTAAAATTTATCGTCCCAATCAATATCAGCCAAATGGGTGTACATAAAGAAATCGTCTGATTTGCAAATGAAGATTTATTTCAACACATGAATATATTTTATTTTATTTCAGCACATGAATATTATTTTTCATTCCACATCACTTACCAAATTCACACAAACAAATCAATCAAAACACAAACAAACAAACAAGTCGTCCATGGTCTGTGGACGATGGGGAAACAGTTCATATATGCAGTTATAAAATAAATAACTGTATAAAAACAATTTTGGTGAGAAGTTCTCACAGAGGGTTCCACTCTGCCGTTCTACTTCTGAACATCTGAACCGTTTGGACATGTATGAAATTCCAATGCAGTCCTTGCCACGCTGTTCATAATAAATATTATATTTTTATTGCTTCATTCCAATAAATAGAAATCATATTTTTATTCTTTCTATAATATAAAATTCATATTTTTATTCTTTCTATAATATAAAAATCATAATTTTATTCTTTATATAATATAAAAATCATATTTTTATTCTTTCTACAATATAAAAATCATTATCAACAAAAATCTTATTTTTCTATCATGAAAAATATAATCTTTCTCTAATGGAAGATCGTATCTTTACTAATAAAAATATTTTATTTTTCCATATAAAAATCTTTTCTTTTTATACTGAAAATCCTATTTTAAAAACACGTGTATGAATAAAGAGTAAAGGAAAAAATCATACAATACGAATTGAGAGTGGGAGGGGGTTCGCTATTGCGTTGGAGGTGGAGGGAGGCGCTGCGTGGTGCTCGGTGTCGGAGGTGGCGGCTTGGGGGGCTGACACTATGGTGGGGGTCGTGGTCAGGTAGGGGAGGCACAGTCTTCAGGATCCGGCAGCTAAGGCGTGGGAGATCGTTTTTAGGGCTGGGGTGGTTGTGGGTTTGAACCGAAGAAAAGGAGGAAGGAAAGCAAAGGAGGGGGTGTGGGATTGCCAACGGCGGCACCACTGAGGGACCCCGCGACGGAGGCCAGGTGGCAGCTCCGGCGATCGTCAATCGCGTCCTCTTCTCTCTTTTTTTTATTTTTAATCCCGATCTTAGTCAACGGGAGGAGAGAAAGGATTAAGGGGAAATATAATTTAATTTAATTAATTTATTTATTTATTTTCCCAAAAAGTTGCTTTTAAATTCGAACTCCAAATCGAGCCCAACGACTTTCGTCCCTAGCTAATTACCCCCATTCCGAACACAATGGGAAATGTTTTGCAAGCCAATTTGACTGTTTTGATCAGTTTCCATCAAAATTAAATATAAATCATTATATTGAATTTAATCGTACTTTTCGATTTACTGGGGTCACATACGGACCCCAAAAATTCCAGAAAAATTATTTCCAGCTTCCTATTGATGATATGGTCCAAACAAAACTAATTTCATCGAATTTGGAGACCTTTTTAAAAATGGCCATTTTCCAATCGATTAAAATCAACTAAAACTAGTCAAAAGCGTTTTCCTTTGCCACGCTCACATATTGATTAAGAAAATTATACAAATTGGGATGTAGTAATAATTTGACATCCCGGATCCAACAAAAGTGGTTTCGTTGAAAACATAGGTCGTTTGCAAAATTTCCGTTTTTTAAGGGCCAAAAAATTCCATAGCGACTATTCTGAATTTTCAACTGGGTATAACGTTTTATCCCCGCTATGAAATTTTGATTTTTCGGATTCGTTGGAAAGATATTTTCGAATAGATTCAAATATTTTTGGTTTCTCTAAAATTCGGTTTATTTTGAATCCTATACATTCATTTGAAATTCGAAATCTAAATTTCGAACTACCACACCATTTTCAATTCCTTTTATAATTAAAATAAAATATATATATTCTAACGACGATTCAAAAAAATTATACGTTGTAACTCTATTCAAAATAAATTTCTCGTCGTTATTATTTAAAATAATTCATTTTAAATTTTCAAAATTGCCAAAATAAAATTTTTAAATTGCCTCGGATTTCTGGGTTATTACATATTCTCACCCTCTAACTTCTTTCTATTAATGATCATGTATTTCCGATGTTTGAATAGTCTACATGGCAGTCTTGTGTTGATTTTCAGAGTCAAAAATCCTTGTTCGTTACACTAGTAATATCCTAAATGTTCTAATCTAGCTATGGGGGCAAAGGTTTCATCATAATCTATTCCTTCTTCTTGAGTATAACCTTGTGCTACTAATTGTGCCTTATGTCTTACGACCTCACCATGTTCGTTCATTTTATTTTTATAAACCCATTTAGTTCCTATTACAGTTTTATCCTCTAGTCTAGGAACAAGTTCCCAAAAATCATTCCGAATAAAATGATTCAATTCCTCTTGCATAGCAAAGATCCATGGATCATCGGATGACGCTTCCTTAGGATTTCTAGGTTCTATAGTTAAAATAAATGCTGAATTACTCATATTATTTAATTGATTTCGAGTTCTAACGACGAATTCAATATCTCTTAAAATATTTTCTATAGGATGGTCTTTTAGTAATCTAATTCTTCTATTTGGATGACTATCTTCAGTATTTGTTTCGTTAATCTCATTTTCACATTCATCTTCCTTGTGTTGTGTTATATTTTTATAGTTTTTGTCAAAGGATACGTTTAAGGTTTCTTCTACAGTATTGGTTTTGGAATTAAAAATTTTATATTCTTTACTTCTATCTGAATATCCAATAAATATTCCTTTATCGAATTTCGAATCAAATTTATCTAGATTTTCTTTAGTATTAAGAATAAAACATTTCCATGTATTTTAAAGTATGATACTTTTGATTTCTTATTGTACAAAAGTGCATATGGTGTTTTATGAGTTAAAGGTCTGATTAAAATTCTATTAAAAATATAACAAGCTGTTGCAACTGCCTCAGGCCAAAAATTCTTTGGAAAATTACTATTAGATAACATCGTTCTCGCACACTCTTGTATTTATCTATTTTATGTTCAACTACTCTGTTTTATTGAGGGGGTTCTACGGTAAGAAAATTTATGAGTTATTCCCATTTTATCACAAAATTTTTCAAAATTTTAATTTTCAAATTCTCCACTGTGATCACTACGTATTGTTTTAATTTTTGATTATAACAAATTTTGAATTCCTTTAGCAAAGGTTTTAAACTGATCAAAAGCATTACTTTTATTTTTAAGAAGCAAAGTCCAAGTAAATCTAGAAAAATCATCGACTATTACATAAACAGATCTGCTGTGATTTATTGATTGGGTATGAGATGGATTAAATAAATCCATGTGAATTAACTCTAACGGTTTTGAGGTTGTAATTTCCACTTTTGATTTAAATCAATTTCAATTTTCCGAACCGACAAGCGTCGTAAAAACTATTAACTTTATATTTCATTTTGGGTAATCCCTTAATTGAATCTAATTAGAAATCCTAGAAATGTGTTTGAAATTTATACGACCGAATCTCTTATGCCAGATCCAAGGGTCACTTGTATTGGCTATAAAAGATAGATTATTGTTGGGGATTTTCATACTTAATATATAAATATTTTTCTTTCTATCTCCTTCAAATATTATTTTTGAATTCCTATCTTCTATAAAGCATTTATCTTTTTCAAAATTTATTTTATAACCTTTATCGCAAAGTTGGCTTATACTTAGTAGGTTATGTTTTATATTACTAACTAATAAAACATTACACATAGTCGGAGTTTCAGAGTTACCGACATTGCCGATGCCAACAATATATCCTTTAGAGTTATCACCAAAGTTGACCATTCCACAATCTTCATACACTAGATATTTCAGTAAATCTGGATTTCCTGTCGTATGTCTCGAATAGCCACTATCCAATATCCATTTGTCTTTTTTGATTTCCACATTTATTCACCAGAATTTGAATTCTCAACAGCCGTGTAACACACCATTTTGGAACTTGAATTTTCAACAGCCACTTCACCCATCTTTTCGAATTTGACTTTTCAATAGCCATATAACACATCTTTTCCTGTATTGGACAACATTTCAGTAGATCACTTGAATTTTCAACACAATTATACGCAGACTCTTTCAACAATGATGCAATGCATGAATTGACACTAGTGCTAACAATCATTTCAAAATTTGCCATTTAATAATCTCAAAAATTAGATTATGAACTTTTTAAAAAACCTTGCTCCGATACAATTTGTTAGGGAACACGGAATGAAAATCTTCAGGCAAGACTAACACTAAAGTGGTGAATAGTGTTTATAGGGAATTTATGAAAATCTAAAACTTATATGATCTAATATATGAATCACACACAATAGTGATGATCACAAACAAAGGGAGAAAAAAAACATAGAAATAAACAAAAATAAAATGCAGAAAAATGAAAAGCACACCGGATTTTATACTAGTTTGGATTACTCCTACATCCAATGTAACAACCCGAAATTTCAGAACCAATTTAATTTTTTTATTTTAGCTATTTTAATGTATTTCGAATATTTAAAATGGTTTATTTTAAGTAATAACAATTTAAAATTTATTTAAATCGAAATTAGAATATATAAATTTATTTTAATTATAAAACGAGCCTGAAATGTCGTGGTGGTTTGAAAATTCGATTTCAAATTTCAGTTGAATGTATAGGATTCAAAATAAATCAGATTTCAGTAAAACCTAAAATACTTGAATCTGTTTAATTGTATCTTTCTAACGAATGTGAAAAATTGAGATTTCATAATATAAATTGTAAGTTATTATCTAGTTTAAAATTTAAAATAGTCGCTATGGAATTTATATATTTTTTAATATAATATATAGCCCTTAAAAATAGCCATTTTGCAAACGACCTTCATTTTCGATGAAACCATTTTTAATGGATCTGGAATGTCAAGTTATTATAATTTTCCAATTTTTATAATTTTTGGAATTAATATGTGAGCATGGTGAATTCAAACATGTTTGGTAATTTCTATTTGAATTTAATCAACTAGAAAATGACCATTTTTCAAACGGTCTCGAAATTTGATGAAATTGGTTTTATTAAAACCATATCGTCAAAACACAGCTAGATTTATTTTTCTGTAATTTTTGGAGTCAATATGTGTCCCCGGTAAATTAAAATGTACTTTCAAATTCAGTTTTGAACGTTACATTACTTTATATTTTAATTTTTGATTAAAACTGATTGAAACAGTCGAATTGGCTTCTGAAACATATCCCATTATGTTTGGAGCGGGGGTATTTAGATAGGGGCAACGGTTGTTGGGTTTGATTTGGAGTTCGTATGAAAAACCTACCTTTTGGAATTAAATATTAATAAACTAATTATATAAATACCCATTTTATAGAAACCCTCGTTCATTTGGGAAAGCTACCGCCAGGATCGAATACATGGCCGAAATGGTCCCAAAAAGAATCGAAAATTATTTCCAATCCATCAGCTAATTGATTTCTTCCCTTAATTCGCCAGCATTCGTATGCCATTTTATGCCACTAAAAGCCATCGAGCATGACGCCGTCGATGGAGCAAGGAGGTGGAGGTGGGCTCTTTAGCGTCGTGACTGGAGATTGCTCTTCGGCGGTCAGAAATGGCGGCGATGGCGGAAAATTTTGATCGATGAAATAGGTTTCTCGTGTGCAAAAGAGCAAGGGGAAGAGGAAGCTAATTATAGGAAAGGAAATTATTTAATTCTTCTAATTAGTGTAATTAATTATGTAATTAAAGTTATTAAAGTTTAAAATCTTGTAACTTGTTCAAATAGAGACAAAATTGCATGATTCAAATTGCATTAGAATCATGGAGAGGCGACCTACACTATGGAACCGACTAGATCAAAAACGGGGCAAGGTAGAATTTCAGGCACATTCGAATCCAAACAGAAATGAAATTCATAAATAAAAGAATGGTGGAGTGGAACCCAAAGTGAGAATACCTTCTCACTCAAATTATTTTACAGTTATTATATCCTAGGTTGCAAACGGGGCTTAGTGGCTCCTGACACTATTTTTTGTACAAACCATGATTGATTGTTTGTTTGGATTGTGATTGGGATTGTCCTTGATTGAATTGTTGTATATAAAATTATTTATATAAAATTATCATGAAATGAAATTAGAATAAATATTCAGTTACAAACCAAGTTCGTTTGTTTATGTACACCGATTTATCTGATATGGATTAGGACGATAATTTTTACACATCTCCCAACTACAAAAATAATAATCATTATTTGTTGTTTGAAAACCCCACATGGGTATTGGGATGATATTTGTCATACACTGATCCCAATAATTAGTGGTATGTTAATCGATAGGTTGACAGGCTGTGATAAGTGTTATTTATTTTAATGCTTAGACAGTTGTAAATTGCACTCTGGATGATGTTTGAATGTTGATTGATTATTTATCGTTATTGTATACATGCGATGTATGAAATCCGTATAACTGAGGTTATATGGTAATTGATTGAGTCGCGTTCCGATTCAGAAAATAAAGAATATTTTTAAAAAGGGAATATTTAAAAAAAATGAATAATTTAAAATAATATTTAGTGAATAATCAAAATATGATTTTGATGTCCGATTTTGGATGGACACTAAAATATTGAAATATATGAAGCCGATTAAAGTAGTAAACGCTATTTCTAACCCGAACTGGTTATCGATCGAATTTATTTATTTTATAATGAATATAAACAAAAGTGAATTCAAAATATGATATTTTGAAAATATTATCATTTTAATATTATAATGATATGGAATATTCAATTTTGACTTGAAAATTGAAATGGAATTGAAATCATTTTAAAGTGAATTTAAAATGAATATAATAAGAAATATTCTATTTTGACTTGAAAATTGAAATGGAATTGAAATAGTTTTAAAATGAATTTAAAACGAATATAATAAGGAATATTCAATTTAGACTTGGAAATTGAAATGGAATTGAAATCATTTTAAAATAAATTTAAAACGAATTTATAAAGGAATGTTCAGTTTTGAATTATAATCAAAATAGAAGTGGAAATCATTTTTAAAACGAATTTATAAACGAATTTACAAAATACGTCTTAAATGGTAATTGACGAAATATATGTAATATATATTATGTGTGTTTAATGGCTTGAATAGAACGAGCCGAGCAGCGACCGTTCGCGAATTTTTACCATTAACTTCAAATTGATGTAATCGGATATCCGGTAGTCGAATTCTCCTAAAACTAGAACCGTTGGGTTCGTATCAAAAAGAGCTTTCCCATGAATATAACAAATTTGACATCTAACATTTGGATTTGGAAATATGTCCAAATCAAATTTGGTAAAGGTCGATATGGATCCAGTTCAGTGGCCGTTATTGGAAACCGACTGTACGGGCCTTGATAAAATTATTAAAAATATTATTAGTTCATGTAAAATCATTATAAATGATTTGGAAAGAATTGGGATGAAAAATTCCATGTTTGGAAAGATAAAAATATATTTTTATCAAAAATAACTAGTTAGTAACTAGAATATTAATCCAATGTTTTTAAATAAATATATTGGATTTGAAATGGTTGTAGTCCAACCAGAATTTTCTAATGTATGAATTGGAATGGATTTGAATAGAAATCATCCTGGAGTATTTCGATATTGGGTTATGTGACTATACGTATATTTTGGAGGAATTTGGAAAATAGATATATTTCGTTATTCATCATACAATATGTGTTGGTTTCAGAATTTGATATTGAATGTAAGCCGATATTATTTCTATTCAGGGCCTTATATTTAAATTAAACTGAATTTTGGGTTCGTCATGAATGGTGTCTGAAATAACACTATTCTTGAACCCCGTGTGAAAAGAATAAATCTTTTAATAGAGATTATTAGAGTTCCAGTTATATTTAGTAATTGGAATAAAATGAAATGTTAATTGGGTTTATCGTGAATTGTGTTTTTAAAGACATTCGTTCTTTAACCCGATTAGTAGTGAAATGTGATTTGTAATTTATAAATCTTTTAATTAAAATAAATGGAAAATTTCCAAAGTAAAGTTTTCTAATTTAATTTATGAAATTGGAATTGAGCGGAATTCGATTTAGTGACAATCGAAGTGGGCTTCTATATGGAGGAAGACTGTCACTATATAGGGAATTTAAAAGGGCTTTGATGTTATTCCATTTATATTATTAATTGATACGGAAATCGATATCGATTATATAGTGATCCGTTTCCCATGAATGTTGCATTTTTATGGAAGAGGATTTGGGTTTGTCATGAACTGTTTTTCAATGACATAGTTCTTTAACCCAGTTAAAGGCAGGATTACATGTCTAACATTGTATTTCGAACTGTATTGTTGATCTCTACTAAATATATATCTGTTTAATGGTAGATAATTTATTTTCTTTCTAAACATACTTCTTTGAGACGTACAAGCTTAGAGGTTATATATCGGCAAAAATGAATGGTACAGTGTAGATTGTCAATGTGGCATGTTTATTTCCCAAACTTGAATAATCATTGAGTAATGATTTATGAGATTAAAATTAATTGGAGTGTTAATGAATCTTTAATTAGATTTAAATGTGAATGCGATAATTTAAATTATCAAATTTTGGAAATGATCGAGAATGGAGTATCACTAGTTTTGCTCCAGGCGATAGTTAAATCTTTAAATAGATTTAAACATGAAATGGTAATTAATTTTATCGATAACACAGTGGTGTTAGATATGGAATATTACTAGTTCTTCTCCATAGGATGAATAGGTTGGGATTGGGAAATCAAACAAATGATTACTTCGATAAGGTTCGCTAATCCCGACTAGTTTCGAAAACCTTAATTTGGTTTAAATTATGAAAATAATGTTTGAATAAAAGAATATTCTGGATTGGAATAAGGCATATGTTGTGTTTTATAGAATTTGTTTATAAGATACGCGAGTTATTCGGAAAGACCGGGTTTATCCCATTCTGAATAATTAATATGACGATAAGTCGACGAAGAAGATGGTGGTTGAAGATCGGAGATCTTCACATCGTTTGGATGATTACTGATGTCTTGATTGGGTTATACACCCAAAAAAAAGGTAATAAGTGGTGATTGTCCAGATGTACTTGGAGATCGACCGGATATTCAAGGACATCTCTCCTGTATTGGACATATGGGACGAGGAAGAAGGTGCCTCCGGTTTCGTTCAGACCCAGAATGAACTAGTAAATGGATGTGTGTCTCACATTGGATTTTATTCTGTGTTGATTTATTTCTATTAAATATATATCTGTTTGGTGGCGGAGAATTTATTCTCTTGCTTAACACCCTTCTCTGAGACGTATGAACTTAGATGTTATATATCGATAGACATGAGTCGCATGGCCTGATGTCAGTGTGGCATGCTGAGATGCAAATGATTATGGCATTTGTTGAAAAGCAGATTCTTGTGGTTCATGATCAAAGCACGACTTTAAATATCATAGCTTTGTGTATAGCGTTAATTTATGAGCCTCACCCCTCGGTATGAACTAGAAACGGGAGATGACTGCAGGGAGAACATGTGTTTCTTTCTAGCTAGGAGTGGTGCCATGGTATGGAGCGCTAACATTTTTACATATGTGGATGGTGGAAAGCGAGGTACCTCGGATATATCGGTCACTACGGGGTTGACGGATGATATGGTCGACATACTAACCAGACTTATGCCACATAGGGCAGGGAAACTTATTGTTCAGGAATTACCAATCCACTAATGTAAGTGTGGACTGGCCCTGATGATCCAAGGTGCAGTTGCGGCAAAGCCTGATACGTTGGCTAGATTGTCTCGAATTCGGTAAGGACGATCCCTTGCCCTGGTTCATGATGGAAATCCAACTTCCAATATGACATCGTGCAGTTTTAATTGTAGAACTAGTATGGCGATATGATATATGGTACCCATTCCGTCAATGATTGATGCATTAGTATCTGAAGTTGTTTTGACACCATACACTTATAGTAATAGCAAAATGACTTGTTTTCAAAGTACCAAGCATGTTTGGCTATTATAAGGGAAAACTCTATCCTCCAGCTTGTGTTGCGTTGTGTGATGAGACCTGAGTCTTATAATAGCTTCATTTTCGGAAAGCATTGCAGTGTTTATAAACTGTTTGTGCACTGATAATCTTGGGAGAAAACCCAATCCATGTTATACGGCGTGGTCCCTTGATTTACCAAACTTTAAATAAAGTTAATAACTGTTTTAGTTCTCACACCAGTCCCATGACTATCTCGGAGTTCATTGTTTCTACCTAAACTCTGGGTGCCCTTATTTCCCATACGGGCAGCTAGTAGATCTGGTTTTCGTAGATATTATTTTCATTGTATCTTGGATTTACAACTAAAGCTATGTTCGGAAAGCTCTGTATCCGTGTATTTCTTTCAGTTGTGTTATACATTATTTTTCCGCTGCTTTGTAATTTTGAATCTTTGATATTTATCAAATGTATATTATTTATTTATACTCTGTTAAATTCTTGTACTCTGATGTAATTGTTGTAATAGCAATGAAATGTTCTGTCATTTGTGTTCCGATTAGTCTTGTTCTCAAAGCGGTTCGCCTTCTTGTTCGGTTTGGCCGGCCGGGAAGTTTGGGTTGCTAAATCCAATCCCACGCAATGTTGGATTGCGCAGAGTTTTATTACTAAATCAATATTCAAGTACAATCTCGTTGATTTCCCGGCTATAAGATTAATACCGCTCCAACCTCTCCTGATTTCATGGCTATAATATTACCACCGCTCCCTTTCCTTGATTTCAGGGCTACAAGGAACACACCCTTTCCCAAACACTTCCTAAATGATTACAACAACCGCATAGCTCTTCAATAGCACTTCAATTTAGAGAGAAATGGATAGAAAGTAAGAAAAGAAAAGGTTTTATGTAATTAGAAAAGAAACCGACAAAGTATAAGTGTAGAAATCAAAAAAATAAAAATATTAATTGAGGGATGAAGAGGGGTGAAGATGGAGAAGAAAAATGGTTAAAAAATTCGAATTCAACCCCTCTTTATAAGATTTGAAAGGTTGCAATTGTGAAGACCCTCTACTTCCCCGGTAAGG
Organism: Allium sativum; assembly: GCA_030737875.1. Classification (NCBI taxonomy): domain Eukaryota; kingdom Viridiplantae; phylum Streptophyta; class Magnoliopsida; order Asparagales; family Amaryllidaceae; genus Allium; species Allium sativum. The sequence goes on from CM060926.1 coordinate 334,155,238, forward strand.
AAAAAGCGGATACTTTGAGGACAAGACAGATTAGAACACAAACAGAAGAACATTTCATTGTTTATTACAACAATTCATCAGAATACAAGAATATACAGAGTATAAATCAATATTACACACTCACTAAATAACAGAGATTACAATACATTTCATAGCAACGGAAAAATAATACAATAAACAACTGAAAGAGATAAGCGGATACAGAGCTTTCCGGATATCGTTCCAGCTATAAATTAGGACCCTGTGAATATAATTCTGTAAAACCAAAACTACTAGCTGCCCATGCGAAAAATAAGGGCACGCAGAGTTTAGGTTAAAACAATAAACTCCAGGTCAATCATGTGACTGGTGTGAGAACTAAAACAAATATTTAAAACTTTACTTTAAAACAAAGTAAATCAAGGGACCACGCCGTATAACACAGAATTGGTTTCCTCCCAAGAAGACCAGTGCATATAACAAAACAGCGCAATGCTTTTTGGAAAAATGAAGCTATTATAAGACCCAGGTCCCATCACACAATGCAACATAAGCGGGAGGATAGGGTTTTCCCTTATAATAGCCAAACATGCTTGTTACGTTAAAAACAAATCATTTGATATTTTAATAAGTGCATGGTGTCAAAACAATTTCAATCATAAATATCAATCATAGACGACATGCGTACCATATATCATGTCGCCATACAAGGCTCTACAATTAAAACCACAAAGTCACGTATTAAAAGCTGTATTTCCATCTGTGAACCAAGGCAAAAGATTGTCCTCACCGATTCGAGACAATCTATCCTACCATGTCTTAGGATTACAGCTCGAGTCACCCTTGGATCGTCAGGGCCGGTCCACCGATGTGGATTAAAATGCCTGAACACTGCGTTTCCCCTCTTTTTGGGGCGTAAATGAGCCCAATGGCTCCATCGGATCCACATAGTCATCGATATATCCGAGGCGCCTCGCAACAGCAACAACCACACAGGTGAAAATAAGATAAATGTCAGGGCTGGTAGGTCACCGATACCACCCTAGCTAGAAAGAAACACATGTCCTCTCCTGTTTCTAGTTCACAACCAGGGTGTGAGGCTCGCGAATCAACGTTATACACAAAACTATGCTACACATGCCGTGCTTTGATCATCAACCACAAGACTTTGCTTTTCAACAGAAGCCTTGGTCAATTGCCACTTAGGCATTCCACACAGGCAATTCACTCCATGCGATTGATATCCATCAATATATAACCCATGAGCTCGTACGTCTCAGAGAAGGGCGTTAAGCAAGAGAATAAATTCTCCACCGCCAAAAAGATATATATTTAATAGAAATCAATCACACAGAATAAAATCCCATGTCAGACACACAGTCCATTTACAAGTTCGTTCTGGGTCTGAACGAAACCGGAGGCACCTTGTACCTCGCACATCCATCAATCTCCAAGTATGTCTGGACAATCACCAACTGATTTCCTCCTCTTGGGTGTACAGCCCAATCAAGATCATCAGTAATCTCCCAAACGATGTGAAGACCTCCGGTCTTCGACCACGGTCTTCATCCTCGACACCACATCAAATCAGTTATTCAGAATGGGATAAACCCGGTTTTTCTGAATAACTCACATATAAAATAAACAAGTGTTACACAAATACAACATACGCCTCATTCCAATTCAGAATATTCTTTTATTCAAATATTCTTACACTTTGGGAAAGATTCCCATTAATTTTATCAAAGATAAATTCTTTAAATTTATTCTTTAATATCCTTTTGAATATCAATTCAAATTAGTCGGGATTAGCGAACCACACCGAAGTAATCATTTATTTTATTTCCCAATCCCGACCTATTCATCCCATGAAGTAAAACTGGTCATACTTCATATCTAACACCACAGTGTTATCGGTAAATTCAATTACCATTTCATGTTCAAATCTAGTTAAAGATTTAACTATCGCCCGGAGCAAAACAGGTGATACAACATTCTCGATCATTTCAATCTAATTAAAGACATTAAAAATCCACTTAGTTTTAATCTTTCCAAAAATCAATTTTAATGATTGCTTAACTTGGGAAATCATATCCTGTCTTTAACTGGGTTAAAGAACCAATGTCATTTAAAACACCGTTCACTATAAACCCAAAATCACATTCCATTCCGATTCAATTATTGAAACTTCGGGTTACTTTTAGAACCCTTTCAAATGCAATTTATTTATTTCAAAAATAAATTATTATTCTAGTTCAGAAATAGTTCATTTCGATAAAAATCTATTTTTATCTTTTCAAAATTGGAATTTTTCATCTCAATTCTTCACAAATCATTTATTATGATTTTACACAAATTATTACTATTTTTAATAATTTTATCAAGGCCCGTACCGTCGATTTCCATCAACGGTCATCGAACTGCACTTACACCGACCTTTTCCAAATTTGATTTGGACATAATTCCAAATCCATCGGTTAGATTTCAAATCTCTAATATTCGTTAGAAAGTTCTTTTCGATACGAACCGAAGGGTTCTGGTTTTAGTAGAATCTGACGGTCGGATCACCCGTAATATCCATTCGAAGTCAATGGTCGAAATTCACGAACTGCCGCAGCGCGGCGCGTTCTATTCAGGCCATTATATTTATATAATGTATATATATATATTATATATATTTCGTCGATTTCCTTTTAAAACATATTTTATAAATCGGTTTAAATTCGTTTTCGAAACGATTTCAACTTCATATTCAATTTCGAATCAAAATTGAATATTCCACATCATCGATATACGAATGATAATATTTTCAAAATGTTTTATTTTGAAATCACTTCTTTTTATATAATCATCATAAAAACGAATATAATCGATATAAATATCGTTCATGTCAAAATGGCACATATCTTACCAACACGGCTTTATATATTTCAATAACTTCGTTATTCTATTCAACAAATGAATATTTTCTTCAACACATGAATATATATTTTTATTCAACACATGAATTTTTATTGTATTCAACACATGAATATATATTTTATTCAACACATGAATTTGTATTTTCTATTCAACACATGAATTTATTTCTATTCAACACATGAATTTATTTTTATAATATTCCTTATTTTCCAAATTGGAATGAGGCCCAATCAATTACCATATAATGTTACTTATATGGATTTTCTAAAACACATGTATATAATAACTATGATAAATCATCAACCATCATCCAGAGTGCACCACACAACTGCATAAGCATTAAATATCAATAATTAACGCTTACGCAGTCTGTCAACCCATTGATTGACATACAACTAAACAATCAGGCTTAGTGTACGTCAAATATCATCCCAATATCCGTGTGGGGTTTCAAATCAACAAACACAGATTTTTATTTATGCAGTTGGGCGATGTGTAAAATTTATTGTCCCAATCAATACCAGTCAAATCAGTGTATATAAACAAATCGTCTGATTTGTTTATTAGTATTTATTTTGTACACATTAAAGATAATAGTTTTATCTATAAAATATTTTTCAATATAAAATATTTTATTTCATTCCAAATCACACAATCAACTTTCACAACACAACAATCAAACAAACAAGTCATCCATGGTTTGTAGACGACGGGTGTCCGGTGCTACTAAGCACCGTCTGCATCCTAGTATGTATTTTAACTAGAAATTAAAATAAAAGTGAGGAGTTATCACATTTGAGTTCCACTCCACCATTATCTATTTCTGAACGGTATGGATTTCCTTTTGATTACCGTCGGCTCCATCGCAATCTATTTCACTATGTTCATAGTAAAAAATCACATTTTTATTGTAACACCCCGAATTTTTGAATAATCAGATTAACTAGATTTAAAGAATAATTAATCTCAGACGTGAGTATTAAGGGAAATGTGTTGCGCCATTGTGTTCGTCTTGGAATTCTGGTTGAGATAGAGTCCAAGTTTGCGTGAATTTGACTTTGTATGAAGAAGTTATGGCCTTCGGAAGTTTCAGAAAATTCAAAACATTCGAAAATTAAAAATTCAGAGTCAGATGGGCTAGGCAGGAAAATTCCCGCCAGGGCCAGGTCGACCATAGGGTCGACCTGGGGGTCGACCTACCCTAACCAGGTCGACCATAGGGTCGACCTGGGGGTCGACCTGCCCCACGGGAAAATTTGGGTGATGACCTGTTTATGACTGTATGCTGACTCATTAGGGTTTCTGATCGGCTCTGATTGGCTAGGATTAATGGGTTGATGGGACGGCCAAAACTAATCCTAAACTCTATAAAAAGACATGTAGACTCAAACCCTAAAATCAAATCAAAATTAGATCAATGGCCGTCATGTTGTCACTCCAAACCCTAGAGTAGACGCCACTAACTAGAAGCAAATGAAAGACAACAATTCAATTCAAATCAAGCCTAACACTACAACAACGAAATTGTCTACAACAAGGGAACGCTAATCAATTACAGAATTCAGATCCAAGAACTCAAGACCCCTTTTTCGGTGAGTTCTAGTCACTTTTAGGTTTAAATAAATAAAAGTGAATCGTGGTAGACTATGGTTTGGGTATATGCTGTTTGTAGTTATGTAAGTTTATTGTTATTGTTGATCATGAAATTATGTAAGTTATTGTGTGATGAATTCATGAATCTATGCAAGTCGTTATCATGAATCTATGCAAGCTGTTATTATGAATCTATGCAAGTTGTTAACATGAATCTATGCAAATTGTTATGAGATCATGCAAGTCACCTATACAAGTTATTATTCATGAACCTATGCAAGTTATTATTCATGAAACTATACAAGTTGTTATGTTATGCAAGTTGTTAAATGTGTTGTAAATCACGAATCTATGTTAGTGTTAATTATGTTGTTAATTCATGAATCTATGCAAGTCACCTATGCAAGTTGTTATGTTGCAAAATCATGAATCTATGCATGCTTCTAGATATGTGGTGAATCATAATTATATGCGAAGTTATCATGTCATTTTCCCTAGTTGTCGTGCTTATGCCAAAATTGTACTGAAAACGATCACCTTGTCATTCCCTTTATTTTATTGTTATGGCGAGGCTACCTTGTAGCCTCGATGATGCCAAAAACGCAAACGGTTACGCTAGTAAAGAAACGGGGAAAAGGAGAATTTGTAATAGGCATAGTGATTATGTAAATTGGACACATGATTCTAGTAGGGAAACATATAAATAATTACCTATTCTAACATTGGTAAAATTGGATAAAAATGGTATAATTTGAATATGACCATTTATGGATAGGAAATTCAAATGGTTGATAAGATAGGTATCGACACCTATAAAAAAGGAAAGGATTAATTAATTAACATAATTAATCAAAAGAGGAATGTTTAAGAAAATGAAGTCTGATGATTTAATATTGAGAATTGGCATAAATGCCTTAGATGGCATAAAATAAATTTATGATGAAATTGGTACGATTTTACATACCATAAATAGACGGACATAATTGAGTCAATTATGGCCATAGTTAAATTTGGAATTGATTGATAATTTGAATAGGGAAACTAATTCAAATTGGGGAAATGATTAATTAGGTGTAATTAATCGTCTAAGACACGAGGTTAGGCTCTTTTGTGGTGTAAGACTGCCCGGACCCGCCCGGCGAATCCAGCTGCCAAAAATGCCAGTCTAATGTGGGAGGTCTTAGGCATAAATTAAATGCGTGACTGTTGTAAAAACACGTGGTTAGGCTCTTTTGTGGTGTAAGGCTGCCCGGACCCGCCCGGCAAATCCAGCTGCCACAAATGCTAGTCTAATGTGGGAGGTCTTTATAAGGTTGCAATCCTAATGAGTTAAGAAACACTTAACCAGATAAACATGTAGTGGGACATGAGGGGTTAAGTGGGTGCCTTGGGTAGCATGTGGAATTAAGTGGGTGCCTTGGGTGGCATGTGAAATACGATTAGGTGTCTCAATAATTAATTAATGCTGATTAAAGACTACTTAACCTAACTTAATACATATGGACTGTATGATGATAGAAATAAGTTAGGGTTAAGTAAAACGAATTAGATTGTTGGTGGGTTAAGTACAACTGATGGGTAGGTGGGTAATATTAATGTATATAGGCCCAAAAACTTAACCATTAAATAAATAGGAATAGACCAGTGGGAGAGTTAAGTACAACTGATGGGTAGGTGTGTAATATTAATATATATAGGCCCGCAAACTTAACCATTAAATAAATAGGTTTAAATCAGTGGGAGGGTTAAGTACAACTAATGGGTAGGTGGGTAATATTAAGATATATAGGCCCACAAACTTAACCATTAAATAAATAGGATTAAATTAGTGGGAGGGTTATGTACAACTGATGGGTAGGTGGGTAATATTAATATATATAGGCCCACAAACTTAACTATTAAATAAATAGGATTAGATCAGTGGGAGGGTTAAGTACAACTGAAGGGTAGGTGGGTAATATTAATACATATTGGCCCACAAACTTAGCCGGATAAAAAGGGTTATGTAATTAAAGACACCTAATGGTATACATAACCGGGGCTAAATAGTAAAGTAATGCATTAAAGACACCCTTAGGGGTACGCATAACTAATGGGAATAGATAGAGTTATGTATTAAAGACACCTATAGGTACACATAACAGATAGGTATAATAGGGGTTATGTATTAAAGACACCTATAGGTACGCATAACTAATTGAGGGCTATGTAATTAAAGACACCTTAGGGTATACATAGTCAGTAGAAAACCTAGTGGGGATACAAGACATAAGGAGAGCTTGTATCATGTTGAGTAGGACCCATTTCAGTCAGTAACCCGGAAGGGTATCAAAGTAAAGAACTTCGTACTAGGCGGGGAAGGGGCACGCTTACTGATTGTTTGTAAGAGATCCAAAACGAGATGGATGGTGTAGGAAGTGCAAACCGACCGGGGACATGTGCGTGCATGGGCCAGGTAGTGGGGGACAAGACGACCGTGACACCAGTAGGTATAACTGTGCATACCTTAGGTTGCCACTTTAGGGAAGTGATACCCCCTAGTTGTGTGACCAGTACAGGGTATTTAAAGAGTAGGGAGCCGATCAATTAGGGTAGTGGTTAGGGTATACCCGGACGTATGCCCTAAGTCTACCAATTTATAGTAGGAAGGTAGTGGGTACGACTAGTTGAGATAGGAGCAGGCTGCACCTATGACAGCATCTAGGAATACATGAAACTACCACCATCGTTATCATTAGCGGAAGGGATCATCCCATCTTGAGTTGAGAAGTAATAGTGCAGAGTAGTTAGTAGTGAAGCATGCATACACCTTACCTTATTTGTCTTGTCATACATGTCATCTGTACCGTGAATCCTTTTATCTACTTTGTACGCCTATCATGTTTACCTTTATTTATTTACTGGCTAAAAGTTACTGGACACACCAAACATATGTATGACCTAGTTTGGTTTGCCTCTTTTCTTCCGTTTCTCCCCCAAGTTCTTAGGGAAGAAACACCCTGGTTTATTCAGGATTTGGATATCATCTTCTAGGAGCTACTTCTGAAGTATGGCTCAAATCTCTGTCTCTTATATGGCTTGCTCTTTAGTATGGGGATTGATGTTTTTCTTTTAAATACCTATGTACTCTGATGATGTAAGACAGAAGTGTTTTAATGGTTCTATGACTCATGGTATTATGTAACAAAGTATTTTGGTGATTTAATAAAGTTGTTTATTTTCCGTTGCAAGATTTTTATATCTGTCATGTGATATTCTATGTCTGTTTACCAAAAACGCTCCACTGAAGTTAAGGCATTCCCTTTGTGAGTGACCTTAATGGAGGTGGGGTGTTACACTTGGTATCAGAGCTGAAGGTTACCACATTAGATAAAAGTTTTGAAAATGTTTTTCAAAAAGATTTTCGGAAGTATTTTCAAAAAGGAAAGCCTTTTTTGAAAATAAATTCCCCGAAAATCCATATGTAGTATCCTTCGGTCCTTTTTCTAAAATCTCTCCCTGTTTCTTCTTAGCATGTCTAAGGATCTTAACCTTCCAGGGGGTGTACCGATACCAGGGTGTTTTAGGAGTTATTTGGAAGCTAGGGCCACCGCCGCAGGTCCAGCAAATGTTCCTCCTCCCCCAGCTGCACCCGTTCCTCCTCCTCCCCCTCCTTATGTTGATACTTTTGCAAAGATATGTAAGGACTTTCAGGCAATAGGCGGGAAACCTTTTCACAGGTCAGAGACGTTTGTTGAAGCTCGAAATTTGCTAAATGAGGTGGAAGAATTGTTAGGAATCTTTGAGGTAGAAGATGGAAGAAAGGTCCAGTTAGCCGCCTGGTTAATGAAGGATGAGGCCTCGTATTGGTGGGAGGTCACTAATGGAGAGCGTCCAGTTGATACATAGCCGGATTTCAGGCGTAGTTTTGTGGTGAAATTTCTCTCACGAGCAGAAGGAAATCTATACATGGAAAGTTCTTGGCATTGAAGCAGGGGGATCTGTCAGTAAAAGAGTACATCAACAAGTTCAATCAGTTGGCGAGGTTTGGCTTAGACTTGGTGAACACACCTGAGAAGAAGGCTCTGAGATTTGTTAAACGCTTGAATGAGCCGCTACACGGATTGGCTATCACCCACGTTCCCATGGGGGCCGCTTTTGAAAAGCTGGTGGATATGGCCCTAATGCATGAAGAGGACAAAGGAGCAAAGAAAGAGGAAAAAGTTGAAGGGACATTGAAAAATGAGAAGGCGGGACCCTAGAAAGGACAGCAACAACAACAGCAGAAGAAAGGCGAGAAGGATGACAAGGGAAAGGATAAGAGGAAATGCCACTATTGTGGGAAAGAAGGTCACTTAGTCAAAGAATGTAAAAGGAGGAAGTTCAATTGCTTTATGTGCGAAGAGGTCAGACACTTCTCCAAGGAATGCCCGAATGCACAGGGATCGCAAGGGACTTCTGGAGGGTAGGCGAATGCTCTCATGGTAGATGGATAGGATAGAGATAGGAAAATTTTATGTAAAAGGTTTAATTTCTTTTTGAAGTTAAGACTCTTTTGGATTCTGGTATTTTGACTTTGTAATTGAGACTCTGCACTTTAATAGTAGTCTTGTTTCTGATCCCGTAGTTGTTTGATTCCCCTTCGGTGGTTTGGCTCATTTATTGATGATTTGTAAGGGGTTGAAATTATCTGTGTTAGGCGTCAAAAATTTGAATGTGATATTGGTGTGCCCAAGTTTATAGGCTATGGGTTGGTTCTAAATGGACCAGCTTTTTAAGTAGAGGGTCGTTCAAGATTTTGAGAGGAGGGTCATTAAGTTTCTAACTTGTCATGGGAAGACCCCCAAAATTTCTTGTGACACGCAATGGTCTATTATGCTTAACTTTCAGAGAATCATTCTGTAATCTGATATGTACTTGTAGTCTATAAGTATCTGGATATTTCTGAAGGATAGGGGTTTCTACTCGAAGCATGAAGTAGATCTCCAGTTTGACATTGTTTTATGAGGGAAATTCTTTGGGTGTCAGATTGATGTTGATTTCGATCTTCGAGGATGAGACTTAGGGAATTATTCTCTTAACCGATGTCAAATGGGAACAGAGCTTTTGTTTTAGTTATATCATCTATTTATATCCCATCGACCGGATCTTCGACCTTTAGATAGGAAGTCCATGGATGTAAACATGTGTTTGAGACATGTTATTTTTGATGGTTGCAAGTGGACGCAAGTGTTTGCTAGTGGTTGCCCATGGATGAATTTACACACACACTAGGCACTAGATCGGCTCAAATCACTTTCATATTGCATATAAATTTGTGTGCATATTTATGTAATAACCCGGAAATCTGGGCCAGTTTAAAAAATTTTATTTTGGCAATTTTAGCGAATTTTGATTATTTAAAATGAATTATTTTAAATAATATCGATGAGAAATTTATTTTGAATATAATTCGAATGTATATATTCGTATGAATGGTCGTTAAAATATAAATATTTATTTATATTTATAAAAGGAAATTGAAAATGGCGCGATAGTTCGATAATTCGATTTCAAACTTCAATGGAACATATCGGGTGCAAAATAAACCGGATTTTAGTGAAACCAAAAATATTTGAATCTAATTGATAATATCTTTCCAACGAATCCGAAAAATCAAAATTTCATAGCGGGAATCAAAAGATACGTCCAGTTGAAAATTCTGAATAGTCGCTATGGAATTCAGGCCCTTAAAAATGGAAATTTTGCAAAAAGACCTCGGATTTCGACGAAATTACTTTTGTTGGGTCCGTGATGTCGAATTATTGCTAGATTCGAAATTTCATAATTTTTTGAATCAACATGTGAGCGTGGCAAAGGAAAAGGCATTTGACCAGTTTCAGTTGATTTTAATCGACTGGAAAATGGCCATTTTTCAAACGGTCTTAGAATTTGACGAAACTAGTTTTGTTAGGATCGTATCGTCAATACGAAGCTAGAAAATATTTTTCAGGAATTTTTCTAGTTAGTCTGTGGCCTCGGAAAATTGAAATGTGCGTTCAAATTCAATATATAGAGTTATATTTTGATTTTGACGAAAACTGATCGAAACGGCCGAACTGGCTTACGAAACTTATCCCATTGTGTTCGGAATGGGAGTAATTAGCTAGGGGCGGTAGTCGTTAGACTTGATTTGGAGATAGGATCGATAAACCACTAATATTGGAAATTAAAAAAAACCCTCTCTCTTCCTCATAACTCAAAACCCACGTCGGCCCTAGAAAACGAACGGTGATTATCGTTCGAAACTTCTCCTTCAAAGATCTCCCAATCCCCTGAGTTAAAATCGAAAATTCCTGAAGCAAACGGAAGAACGAGGGGAGGGCTTCAAATCTATATCGATGTGATCTGATATGGTTTTAAAAATCGTTCAATTTCGTGCCACGAACAATGGCCGTTCGCGCGCATATTATCAGCGCCTGAGCCGAGCGAAGGGGCCGCCACTCACGGCGGTGGTAGCTGACGGCAGGGGTTTTCGAAGGGGGGTGTCGGATCCGGGTCAGAGCCACCGTGGCAGCGACCGTGGCTAGCCCTAGGGTCTGATCGAGTTCCTGAAGCAGATTACAGTGAGTTTTCCCCTTTAATTTATTCAAAATAATATTGTCTAAAAAAAAGAGAAAAACTAAAACAAAAATCTGAAAATTTAATATTTATGCTCTAGTTTTAAAATATGAAATTATTATATATATTATGGTTTTAAAATCTCAAATTTTTATATAAATTATTATAGTTATAATATATGAAATATATATATAATGTTTGAAATATGAAATATATATATATATAATTTTTGAAATATGAAATATATATATATAATGTTTGAAATATGAAATATATATATAATGTTTGAAATTAAAGATAGTATTTTTATTGTATGTGAAGATAAAACTATCATTTTTATATAAATAAAAAGGCGATATCTTTATATAATCAAGGGCGAGGATTTTTATATATTGAATAGCAAAGTAAAAATTCGATTTTTATATATTGAATAGCGAAGTAAAAATTCGATTTTTATATATTGAATAGCGAAGTAAAAATTCGATTTTTATATATTGAATAGCAAAGTAAAAAATTCGATTTTTATATATTGAATAGCGAAGTAAAAATTCGATTTTTCCATATGTAGAGAATATGGGCAAACAAAGTGACAAGAGGCAAGAACGGCGAAGATTTCTACATAAGAAGAGTCGAGGGAATGGATTAGCTAATCTGTGAGAACTCCTCACTCTAAATTTTATTTCCTAGTTCAAAATATATACTAAGATGCAGACGTTGTTTAGTAGTACCCGACACCCTCGTCCACAGACCATGGACTTGTTTGTTTAGTTGTTTGGTGATTGATTAGAATATTTGTTGAAATTTTGTGGGGTGAAAAATAAAATTGATTTGAATGATATGTGTATGGCGTGGGCCATTACTGGACCGGGGTTAAGGCTAGGCCTTGTCCCAATTCTAGTATCGTGTCGTTATGCCGCCGAAATTTTCTAAAATATGTTAGAAAAATAAAAATATCATTTTTATTGTGTAAATGAACTGAATAGAAATTCATGTGTTGAAATAAAATATTTTATCGTTAAAAATATAATTTTTAACGTGGAAGTGAATAAAATAAAATATTCATTTACAAACCAGACGGTTTGTTTATGTACACTGATTTGATTGATCTTGATTGGGACGATAAATTTTACACATCGCCCAACTGCACAAATAAAATATGTGTTTGATTGTTTGAAAACCCCACACGGGTATTGGGATAAAATACGACATACACTAATCCCAATAGTTAGTTGTATTTCGATCGACTGATTGACAGGCTGTTATAAGCATTAAATATTTATATTCGATGCTTATACAGTCTAGAGTGAACTTTGGATGATGGTTGATTATTCATCATTGTGATTGTATACATGTGTTGTAGAAAATCCATATAATTAACATTATATGGTAATTGATTGGGCTTCATTCAATATTTGAATAGAAATATTTGAAATAGAAATATTTGAATAGAAATATTTGAAAAAGAAATATTTGAATAGAAATATTTGAAAAAGAAATATTCGAAATAGAATATTTGAAAATAGAAATATATGAAGCCGTGTTGATTAGATTGACACCATTTTGACGTGAATGATATTTATATCGATTTTATAATGAATATCGATTTTATTCATTTTATAATGAATACCGAAAGTGATTTCAAAATCTAGTATTTTGAAAAGAATTGAAATTCAAATGAATTTGAATTGAATAGAAAACGAATTCGAATTGAATTTAATAGAAAACGAATTCGAATTGAATTGAAAACGAATTTGAATGAATCGAATAGAAAATAAATGTGAATTCAATTGAATTCAATTGAAAACGAATTGAAATTGATTTGAATTGAAATCAAATAGAAGTGAATGGAAAAAGAATTTATAAGGGAAAATTCAATTTTGATTTGAATTTAAAATAAATGTTGAAATTGTTTTGAAACAAATTTGAAATGATTTATAAAATTCGTTTTAAAAAGGAAATCGACGAAATATATATAATATATATATATTATATATATATATATATATAATGGCCTGAATAGAACGCGCCGCGCCGCGGCAGTTCGTGAATTTTGACCATTGACTTCGAACGGACATTGCGGGAGATCCGACCGTCGGATTCTCCTAAAACCAGAACCGTTGGGTTCGTATCGAAAAGAGAATTCTAAGAATACTAGAAATTTGAAATCTAATGGTTGGATTTGGAATTATGTCCGAATCAAATTTGGAAAAGGTCGCTATAAGTGCAGTTCGATGGCCGTTGATGGAAATCGACTGTACGGGCCTTGATAAAATTAATAAAAATAGTAATAATTTGTGTAAAATCATAAGAAATGATTTGGGAAAAATTGGGATGAAAAAATCCATATTTGAAAAGATAAAAATAGATTTATATCGAAATGAACTAGTTTTGAACTAGAATTATAATTCTATTTATTTTTAAATAAATAAATTGGATTTGAAAAGGGTTTTAAAAGTAACCAAAATTTCCAATAATTGAATTGGAATGGATTTGAATCGAAATTGTCTTTGGAATATTTCGATGTTGAATTTCGTGATTATACAGATATCGTTATGGAAATTTGAAAGATATATTAATATCATTATTTCCAATACGATATCTATTAGTCGTAGAATTTGATATTGAATATAAGCCGATATATTTTCTATTCAGAGCCTTGTATTTAATATCAAACGTGATTTGGGTTTGTCGTGAATGGTGTCTTTATTAACACTGTTCTTAAACCCAGTTGAGAAAAAGATTAAATCTTTTTATTTAGATTTAATGAAGTGTACCAATTAAATAATATTTAATTGGAATTGAATTGGTATTGATTTATGGGTTTATCGTGAACAATGTTTTAAATAACACTCGTTCTTTAACCCGATAATTAATAGAATGTGATTTTGGGTTGTCGTGAACGGTATCTTCAATAATACAGTTCTTAGACCCACGGAGTAAAGAAAATCAGAAACTAACTGGAGGTTAGTTAAGTTGAATGGTCTCTTGGTTATTGATATGATGTTGGTTTCGGCCTTCGGGGTTTAATACTTAGGGAATTGCTCACTTGCTAATTTACGGTTAGGGACTGATTGAAATGTGATGTGATTTCGGGTTTATCGTGAACCGTGTTTTAAATGACACTGATTCTTTAACCCAGTCACAGATTAAAACTAAGTGGAGTTTTAATGAATCTTTAATTAGATTGAAATGATCGACAATGGAGTATCACCAGTTTTGCTCCAGGCGATAGTTAAATCTTTAATTAGATTTAAACGTGAAATGGTAATTAAATTTACCGATAACACCGTGGTGTTAGATATGAAGTAAGACCCGTTTTACTTCATGGGATGAATAGGTTGGGATTGGGAAATTAAAACAAACGATTACTTCGGTAAGGTTCGTTAATCCCGACTATTTTGAATTGATATTCAAAAGTAGATTAAAGAATAAATTAAAGAATTTATCTTTGACAAATTTAATGGGAACCTTTCCCTAAGGATGTGAAATTTAGAAACTGACTGTAGGTTAGCTAAGCAGAACAGTTTCCTGGGTGTTGATCTGATGTTGGTTTCGGCCTTCGGGGTTAATATTTAGGAGATTATTCTCTTGATTAGTTTACGGTTAGTGACTGATGAATTGGAATGAGGCGTATGTTGTGTTTGTGTAACACTTGTTAAAAATATACGTGAGTTATTCAGAAAGACTGGGTTTATCCCATTCTGAATAACTGATACGGCGATAAGTCGAAGATGAAGACGAAGGTCAAAGACCGGAGGTCTTCACGTCGTTTGGGTGATTACTGATGATCTTGATTGGGATGTACACCCAAGAAGATGGAAATAATTGGTGGTCGTCCAGACGTTCTTGGAGATTGATGGATATGCGGGGTACTAGGTGCCTCCGGTTTCGTTCAGACCCAGAACGAACTTGTAAATGGACTGTGTGTCTGACATTTGATTTCAGTCTGTGTGATTGATTTCTATTAAATATAAATCTGTTTGGCGGCGGAGAATTTATTCTCTTGCTTAACGCTCTTCTCTGAGACGTACGAGCTCAGGGGTTATATACTGATGGATATCAAACGCATAAGAGTGAATTGCCTGTGTGGCATACCTAAGTGGCGAATGATCAAGGCTTCTGTTGAAAAGCAAAGTCTTGTGGTTGATGATCGAAGCACGGCCTTTGTGGCATAGCTTTGTGTAACGTTTACTTCGTGAGTTTCACACCCGGTGTGAACCAGAAACGGGAGAGGACCTCAGGGAGGGCATGCGTTTCCTTCTAGCTAAAAAGTGGCGTATGTGGTTTTACATGCCCTGACGAGTTTGACTTATGTGGTTGTTGCTGTTGCGAGGCGCCTCGGTTTGATCGGACGATCCGGGTCCGATGGAGTCATTTATTGGCTCACTTACACCCCAAAGGGCGGGGAAACGCAGTGTTCAGGAATTTTAATCCACATCGGTGGACCAACCCTGACGATCCAAGGGTCACTCGAGCTCTGATCCTGAGGCTCGGGCTAGAGAGTCTCGAATCGGTAGAGGACGATCCCTAGCCTCGGTTCATACCATAAATGATAACCCAACTTCCAAATACGTGACATTTGCGGTTTTGATTGTAGAGCCTAGTATGGCGACATGATATATGGTACCCATGCTGCCTATGATTGATACTTATGATTTGAAGTTGTTTTATACACTGATAATAGTATCCAATGATTTGTTTTAAAACGTATCAAGCATTCTTTGGCTGTTATAAGGGAAAACCCTATCCCCCGGCTTGCATTGCATTGTGTGATAGGACCTGGGTCTTATAACAGCTTCATTTTTCTTTATTTAGCATTGCGCTGTTTGTTTTATGCACTGGTGTTCTTGGGAGGAAACTCGTTCCGTGTTATACGGCGTGGTCCCTTGATTTACCTAACTTTAAAAATAAAGATTTATAATTGTTTTAGTTCTCACACCAGTCACATGACTGACCCGGAGTTTATTGTTTTAACCTAAACTCTGGGTGCCCTTATTTTCGACAAGGGCAGCTAGTAGTTTTGGTTTTGCAGATTTATATTCACAGGATCCTGGTTTACAGCTGGATCGATATCCGGGAAGCTTTGTATCCGTATATCTCCTTCTAGTTGTGTTTTGTATTATTTCCGCTGCGATGTATTTAAATTTAATTTAAATCTCTGATATTTCTGTGTAATATTCATTTATACTCTGTATATTCTTGTATCTGATGGAATTGTTGTAATATACAATGAAATGTTCTTCCGTCTGCGTTCTATTTTTTCGTGTTCTCGAACAATCAGGCGTTTCGAACGGTCTAGGTCGGTTTAGCGACTGATTCGGATCGAGCGAAATTCCTTTTCGTCACATTTGGTATCAGAGCTTTGGTTTACCAGGCTTAGAGAGCAAGGCACATTAGAACCATATGAAAGAATTCATTAGAAATTGGATTAGTAATATCCAATGGAATGACTCGTTAGAGATGGGATCAGTAGTATCCTAGAACGAGTGTGAAGAGTATATTTTTGAAATTGAAAACAAGTTTTGTTTTGAAAATTTAAATTAATTATTCGTATTTGATAATTTATTTATATGAATTTGGACAGTCCAGTATATATAGACTTTGCGTATATGTCTGATCCACGTATATTTGAAGTTTTAATATACAGGATAGATATAGAATTACACTCTAGTCGCCCGGAGATGCTACTGATGATTGACATGACATCATCAGTATTTATGTTCGAGTGACGAAGGTGGGACGTCTATATATTTCCTATTGACTGGTGTGAGAACCAAAATTAGATAGGGCCTATTGCAGAGATTTGGCATCAAAAATCTGATTTTTGACTATGTATCAAAATTATGTGTTTGAAATGCTAATCAACTAATTGATTGTCGGTTGTGTTGTTTGATTATTGTTGGATTAATTAAAATTTGAACCATTTAGTCAAATTGTACCAAAAGGTGAGTTGTATTAAAGATTTGTCGCATTTGCTTGCATATACTTGTACTTACATTGAACAGGTCATAGCAAAGAGGTAGAGCAGAAGAATAAAATTTGTTTGCCCGACAAATAGGTACATGTTTATCATAATTTACTGTTTTGTTTGGGTGATGATGATTTTATGAGCCGATTGGCTAGCCGCTTGGCTTTTTCGTTTTCTTTTTGAGATCAGAAGGCCTGTATGGCAATTTCGGGATTTTCCCGTGCTCCCGGTGCAGGGGAGGTTATGGCGAAATTTTTCGAAAATTTAGGGTGTTAGCCAAATTTTTGAAAAATTTGAAAAGTTCTCAGGAACTGAAAAGTTGAAGAACTTAAGCCGTAATCAAAATAATGGAAGTTGAGTTGAATTGTTAAACAACTTTCGGCTTCGTTCCTCTTCGGGGACGAAAAGTTTTAAGTGGGGGAGATTGTAATAACCCGGAAATCTGGGCCAGTTTAAAATTTTTTATTTTGGCAATTTTAGATAATTTTGATTATTTAAAATGAATTATTTATATAATATCGACGAGAAATTTATTTTGAATATAATTCGAATGTATATATTCGTTTGAATGGTCGTTATAATATAAATATTTATTTATATTTATAAAAGGGAATTGAAAATGGCGCGGTAGTTCGATAATTCGATTTCAAACTTCAATGTAACATATCGGGTGCAAAATAAACCGGATTTTAGTGAAACCAAAAATATTTGAATCTAATTGATAATATCTTTCCAACTAATCCGAAAAATTAAAATTTCATAGCGGGAATCAGAAGATACGTCCAGTTGAAAATTCTGAATAGTCGCTATGGAATTCAGGCCCTTAAAAATGGAAATTTTGCACCTCGGATTACGACGAAACTACTTTTGTTGGGTCCGTGATGTCGAATTATTGCTAGATTCGAAATTTCATAATTTTTCGAATCAATATGTGAGCGTGGCAAAGGAAAAGGCGTTTGACCAGTTTCAATTGATTTTAATCGACTAGAAAATGGCCATTTTTCAAACGGTATCAGAATTTGACGAAACTAGTTTTGTTAGGACCGTATCATCAATACGAAGCTAGAAAATATTTTTCGGGAATTTTTCTAGTTAGTATGTGGCCTTGGAAAATTGAAATGTGCGTTCAAATTCAATATATAGAGTAATATTTAGATTTTGACGAAAACTGATCGAAAAGGCCGAACTGGCTTACGAAACTTATCCCATTGTGTTCGGAATGGGAGTAATTAGTTAGGGGCGGCAGTCGTTAGGCTTAATTTGGAGATAGGATAGATAAACCACTAATATTGGAAATTAAAAAAAAAATATAAATAAATAAAACCCTCTCTCTTCCTCATAACTCAAAACCCACGCCGGCCCTAGAAAACGAACGGCGATTATCATTCGAAACTTCTCCCTCAAAGATCTCCCAATCCCCTGAGTTAAAATTGAAAATTCCTGAAGCAAATGGAAGAACGAAGGGAGGGCTTCAAATCTATATCGATGTGATCTGATATGGTTTTAAAAATCGTTCGATTTCATGCCGGGAACAAAGGCCGTTCGCGCGCCTATTTTCAGCGCCTGAGGCGAGCGAAGGGGCCGCCACTCACGACGGTGGTAGATGACGACAGGGGTTTTCGAGGGGGGTGTCGGATCCGGGTCAGAGCCACCGTGGCGGCGACCGTGGCTAGCCCTAGGGGCTGATCGAGTTCCTGAAGCAGATTACAGTGAGTTTTCCCCTTTAATTTATTCAAAATAATATTGTCTAAAAAAAAGAGGAAAACAAAAACAAAAATATGAAAATTTAGTATTTATGCTCTAGTTTTAAAATCTGAAATTATTATATATATTATGGTTTTAAAATCTCAAATTTTTATATAAATTGTTATAGTTATAATATATGAAATATATATATAATGTTTGAAATATGAAATAGATATATATAATGTTTGAAATATGAAATATATATATAATGTTTGAAATATGAAATATATATATATAATGTTTGAAATTAAAGATATGATTTTTATTGTATGTGGAGATAAAACTATCATTTTTATATAAATAAAAAGGTGATATCTTTATATAATAAAGGGCGAGGATTTTTATATATTGAATAGCAAAGTAAAAAATTCGATTTTTATATATTGAATAGCGAAGTAAAAATTCGATTTTTATATATTGAATAGCGAAGTAAAAATTCGA
Organism: Allium sativum; assembly: GCA_030737875.1. Classification (NCBI taxonomy): domain Eukaryota; kingdom Viridiplantae; phylum Streptophyta; class Magnoliopsida; order Asparagales; family Amaryllidaceae; genus Allium; species Allium sativum. The sequence goes on from CM060926.1 coordinate 334,174,466, forward strand.
TTTTTATATATTGAATAGCAAAGTAAAAATTCGATTTTTATATATTGAAAAGCGAAGTAAAAATTCGATTTTTCCATATGTAGAGAATACGGGCAAATAAAGTGACAAGAGGCAAGAACGGCTAAGATTTCTACATAAGAAGAGTCGAGGGATTGGATTAGCTAGTCTATGAGAACTCCTCACTCTAAATTTTATTTCCTATTTAGAAATATATACTATGATGCAGACGGTGTTTAGTAGCACCCGACACCCTCGTCCACAGACCATGGACTTGTTTGTTTAGTTGTTTGGTGATTGATTAGAATATTTGTTGAAATTTTGTGGTGTGAAAAATAAAATTGATTTGAATGATATGTGTATGGCGTGGGCCGTTACTAGACCGGGGATAAGGCTAGGCCTTGTCCCAATTCTAGTATCGTGCCGTTATGCCGCCGAAATTTTCTAAAATATGTTAGAAAAATAAAAATATCATTTTTATTGTGTAAATGAACTGAATAGAAATCCACGTGTTGAAATAAAATATTTTATCGTCAAAAATATAATTTTTAACGTGGAAGTGAATAAAATAAAATATTCATTTACAAACCAGACGGTTTGTTTATGTACACTAATTTGACTGATCTTGATTGGGACGATAAATTTTACACATCGCCCAACTGCACAAATAAAATTTGTGTTTGATTGTTTGAAAACCCCACACGGGTATTGAGATAAAATACGACATACACTAATCCCAATAGTTAGTTGTATGTCAATCGATTGATTGACAGGCTGTTATAAGCGTTAAATATTTATATTCGATGCTTATACAGTCTAGAGTGCACTTTGGATGATGCTTGATTATTCATCGTTGTTATTGTATACATGTGTTGTAGAAAATCCATATAATTAACATTATATGGTAATTGATTGGGCTTCATTCAATATTCGAATAGAAATATTTGAAATAGAAATATTTGAACAGAAATATTTGAAAAAGAAATATTTGAATAGAAATATTTGAAAAAGAAATATTTGAAATAGAATATTTGAAAATAGAAATATATGAAGCCGTGTTGATTAGATTGACGCCATTTTGACGTGAATGATGTTTATATCTATTTTATAATGAATATCGATTTTATTCATTTTATAATGAATATCGAAAGTGATTTCAAAATCTGATATTTTGAAAAGAATTGAAATTCAAACGAATTTGAATTGAATAGAAAACGAATTCGAAATGAATTTAATAGAAAACGAATTCTAATTGAATTGAATTGAAAACGAATTTGAATTGGATCGAATAGAAAACAAATCTGAATTGAATTGTATTCAATTGAAAACGAATTGAAATAGAATTGAAATTGATTTGAATTGAAATCAAATAGAAGTGAATGGAAAAAGAATTTATAAGGGAAAATTCAATTTTGATTTGAATTTGAAATAAAGGTTGAAATTGTTTTGAAACAAATTTGAAATGATTTATAAAATTCGTTTAAAAAGGAAATCGACGAAATATATATAATATATATATATATTATATATATAATGGCCTGAATAGAACGCGTCGCGCTGCGGCAGTTCGTGAATTTCGACCATTGACTTCGAACGGACATTGCGGGAGATCCGATCATCGGATTCTCCTAAAACCGGAACCGTTGGGTTCGTATCGAAAAGAGATTTCTACCGAATATTAGAAATTCGAAATCTAATGGTTGGATTTGGAATTATGTCCAAATCAAATTTGGAAAAGGTCGCTATAAGTGCAGTTCGATGGCCGTTGATGGAAATCGACTGTGCGGGCCTTGATAAAATTATTAAAAATAGTAATAATTTGTGTAAAATCATAAGAAATGATTTGGGAAAAATTGGGATGAAAAACTCCATATTTGAAAAGATAAAAATAGATTTTTATCGAAATGAACTAGTTTTGAACTAGAATTATAATTCTATTTATTTTTAAATAAATAAATTGGATTTGAAAAGGGTTTTAAAAGTAACCAAAATTTCATATAATTGAATTGGAATGGATTTGAATCGAAATTGTTTTTGGAATATTTCGATGTTGAATATCGTGATTATAAACATATCGTTATGGAAATTTGAAAGATATATTAATACGTTTTTTCCAATACGATATCTATTAGTCATAGAATTTGATATTGAATATGAGCCAATATATTTTCTATTCAGAGCCTTGTATTTAATATCAAATGTGATTTGGGTTTGTCGTGAATGGTGTCTTTATTAACACTGTTCTTAAACCCAGTTGAGAAAAAGATTAAATCTTTTTATTTAGATTTAACGAAGTGTACCAATTAAATAATATTTAATTGGAATTGAATTGGTATTGATTTTTGGGTTTATCGTGAACAGTGTTTTAAATAACACTCGTTCTTTAACCCGATAATTAATAGAATGTATTTTGGGTTGTCGTGAACGGTATCTTCAGTAATACTGTTCTTAGACCCACGAAGTTAAGAAAATCAGAAACTAACTTGAGGTTAGTTAAGTTGAATGGTCTCTTGGGTATTGGTATGATGTTGGTTTCGGCCTTCCGGGTTAATACTTAGGGAATTGCTCACTTGCTAATTTACGGTTAGGGACTGATTGAAATGTGATGTGATTTCGGGTTTATCGTTAACCGTGTTTTAAATGACACTGATTCTTTAACCCAGTCACAGATTAAAACTAAGTGGAGTTTTAATGAATCTTTAATTAGACTGCAATGATCGAGAATGGAGTATCACCAGTTTTGCTCCAGGCGATAGTTAAATCTTTAATTAGATTTAAACGTGAAATGGTAATTAAATTTACCGATAACACCGTGGTGTTAGATATGAAGTAAGACCCATTTTACTTCATGGGATGAATAGGTTGGGATTGGGAAATTAAAACAAACGATTACTTCGGTAAGGTTCGTTAATCCCGACTAGTTTGAATTGATATTCAAAAGTAGATTAAAGAATAAATTAAAGAATTTATCTTTGATAAAATTAATGGGAACCTTTCCCTAAGGATGTGAAATTTAGAAACTGACTGTAGGTTAGTTAAGCAGAACGGTTTCCTGGGTATTGATCTGATGTTGGTTTCGGCCTTCGGGGTTAATATTTGGGAGATTATTCTCTTGATTAGTTTACGGTTAGTGAATGATGAATTGGAATGAGGCGTATGTTGTGTTTGTGTAACACTTGTTTAAAATATACGCGAGTTATTCGGAAAAACCTGGTTTATCCCATTCTGAATAACTGATACGGTGATAAGTCGAAGATGAAGACGGTGGTCGAAGACTGAAGGTCTTTACGTCGTTTAGGTGATTACTAATGATCTTGATTGGGATGTACACCCAAGAAGATGGAAATAGTTGGTGGTCGTCCAGACGTACTTGGAGATCAATGGATATGCGGGGTACTAGGTGCCTCCGATTTCGTTCAGACCCAGAACGAACTTGTAAATGGACTGTGTGTCTGACATTGGATTTCAGTCTGTGTGATTGATTTCTATTAAATATATATCTGTTTGGCGGCGGAGTATTTATTCTCTTGCTTAATGCTCTTCTCTGAGACATACGAGCTCAGGGGTTATATACTGATGGATATCAAACGCATAAGAGTGAATTGCCTGTGTGGCATACCTAAGTGGAGAATGATCAAGGCTTCTGTTGAAAAGCAAAGTCTTGTGGTTGATGATCGAAGCACGACCTTTGTGGCGTAGCTTTGTGTAATGTTTACTTCGAGAGTTTCACACCCGGTGTGAACCAGAAACGGGAGAGGGCCTCAGGGTGGGCATGCGTTTCTTTCTAGCTAAAAAGTGGCGTCGGTGGTTTTACACGCCCTGACGAGTTTGACTTATGTGGTTGTTGCTGTTGCGAGGCTCCTCGGTTTGATCGGACGATCCGGGTCCGAAGGAGTCATTTATTGGCTCACTTATGCCCCAAAGGGCGGGGAAACGCAGTGTTCAGGAATTTTAATCCACATCGGTGGACCGGCCCTGATGATCCAAGGGTCACTCGAGCTCTGATCCTGAAGCTCGGGCTAGAGAGTCTCGAATCGGTAGAGGACGATCCCTAGCCTTGGTTCATACCATAAATGATAACCCAACTTCCAAATACGTGACATTTTCGGTTTTGATTGTAGAGCCTAGTATGGCGACATGATATATGGTACCCATGCCGCCTATGATAGATACTTATGATTTGAAGTTTTTTTTATACACTATACACTGATAATAGTATCAAATGATTTGTTTTAAAACGTATCAAGCATTCTTTGGCTGTTATAATGGAAAACCCTATACCCCGGCTTGCGTTGCATTGTGTGATAGGACCTGGGTCTTATAACAGCTTCATTATTCTTTATTTAGCATTGCGCTGTTTCTTTTATGCACTGGTGTTCTAGGGAGGAAACCAGTTCCGTGTTATACGGCGTGGTCCCTTGATTTACCTAACTTTAAAAATAAAGATTTGTAATTGTTTTAGTTCTCACACCAGTCACATGACTGACCCGGAGTTTATTGTTTTAACCTAAACTCTGGGTGCCCTTATTTTCGACACGGGCAGCTAGTAGTTTTGGTTTTGCAGATTTATATTCACAGGATCCTAGTTTACAGCTGGAACGATATCCGGGAAGCTTTGCATCCGTATATCTCCTTCTAGTTGTGTTTTGTATTATTTCCACTGCGATGTATTTAAATGTAATTTAAATCTCTGATATTTCTGTGTAATATTAATTTATACTCTATATATTCTTGTATCTGATGGAATTGTTGTAATATATAATGAAATGTTCTTCCATCTGCGTTCTATTTTGTCGTGTTCTCGAACAATCAGGCGTTTCGAACGGTTTGGGTCGGTTTAGCGACTGATTCGGATCGAGCGAAATTCCTTTTCGTCACAATTTAGGTTAATGGATGAACAATGGTTGTGTTATCATATGGATGCTGCATTTTGATGAATGTTTGAGCACACATGTAGAAATAATATGTATCGATAGGATTCTTTCGCAAGCAAAATGGATGCACAGCATTATCATGGTTTGCATTAAGGAGGTCAACTGAATCAGTAGACCGCCTGATTTTGCATTAGATAAGGAACATATACACACACTTTTCGCATATGTTCATACGGCATTAGAAATCTTTTAAGGACAATGGATGCTTCTGGATGATGGTTGAGTAGATGGTTGATTGGATGGTAGGACACATTCTTCTTAACTTGAAAATTTCGGGGACGAAATCCTTTAAGTAAGGGAGAATGTAACACCCCAAATTTTTGAATAATCAGATTAACTATATTTAAAGAATAACTAATCTTAGACGCGAGAATTAAGGGAAACGGGTTGCGCCCTTATGTTCGTCTTGGAATTCTGGTTGAGATAAAGTCCGAGTTTGCGTGAATTGGATTTCGTATGAAGAAGTTATGGCTATCGGAAGTTTCAGAAAATTCAGAGTCAGACGGGCTAGGCTGGAAAATACCCGCCAAGGCCAGGTCGACCATAGGGTCGACCTACCCAAACCAAGTCGATCATAGGGTCGACCCCCCCCCCCCCCCCCCCGCGTGGTAGATTTGAGTGATGACCTGTTTATAACTGTATGCTGGCTCATTAGGGTTTCTGATCTGCTCTGATTGGCTGGAATTAATTCTGGGTTGATGGGACGGCCTAAACTAATCCTAAACTCTATAAAAAGACAAGTAGACTCAAACCCTAAAATCAAATCAAAATTAGATCAATGGCCGTCATGTTGTCACTCCAAACCCTAGAGTAGACGCCACCAACTAGAAGAAAATTAAAGACAACAATTCAATTCAAATCAAGCCTAACACTACAACAACGAAATTGTCTACAACAAGGGAACGATAATCAATTACAGAATTCAGATCCAAGAACTCAAGACCCCTTTTTTGGTGAGTTCTAGTCAATTTTAGGTTTAAATACATAAAAGTGAATCGTGGTAGACTATGGTTTGGGTATATGTTGTTTGTAGTTATGCAAGTTTATTGTTATTATTGATCATGAAATTATGTAAGTTATTGTGTGATGAATTCATGAATCTATTTAAGTCGTTATCATGAATCTATGCAAGTTGTTATTATGAATCTATGCAAGTTGTTATCATGAATCTATGCAAATTGTTATGAGATCATGCAAGTCACCTATACAAGTTATTAGTCATGAACCTATGCAAGTTATTATTCATGAAACTATACAAGTTGTTATGTTATGCAAGTTGTTAAATGTGTTGTAATCATGAATCTATGTTAGTGTTAATTATGTTGTTATTCATGAACCTATGCAATTCACCTATGCAAGTTGTTATGTTGCAAAATCATGAATCTATGCAAGTTGTTATTATGTGGTGAATCATAATTATATGCGAAGTTATCATGTCATTTTCCCTAGTTCTCATGCTTATGCCAATGTTGTACTGAAAACGATCACCTTGTCATTCCCTTTATTTTATTGTTATGGCGAGGCTACCTTGTAGCCTCGATGACACCAAAAACGCAAACGGTTAAGCTAGTTAAGAAACGGGGAAAAGGGGAATTTGTAATAGGCATAGTGATTATGTAAATTGGACACATGATTCTAGTAGGGAAACATATAAATAATTACCTAATATGACATGGGTAAAATTGGATAAAAATGGTTTAATTTTAATATGACCATTTATGGATAGGAAATTCAAATTGTTGATAAGATAGGTATTGACACCTATAAAAAAGAAAAGGATTAATTAATTAACTTAATTAATCAAAAGAGGAATGTTTGAGCAATTGAAGTCTGAAGATTTAATATTGAGAATTGGCATAAATGCCTTAAATGGCATAAAATAAAATAAATTTGTGATGAAATTGGTATGATTTTACACACCATAAATAGATGGACCTAATTGAGTCAATTATGGCCATAGTTAAATTTGGAATTTACTGATAATTTAAATTGGGAAACTAATTCAAATTGGGGGAATTATTAATTTGGTGTAATTAATCGTCTAAGACACGAGCTTAGGCTCTTTTGTTGTGTAAGACTGCCCGGACCTGCCCGGCGATTCCGCTACCACAAATACCATCTAATGTGGGAGGTCTTAGGCATAAATTAAATGTGTGACAGTTGTAAAGTCACGAGGTAAGGCTTTTCTGTAGTGTAAGACTGCCCGGACCGGTCCGACAAATCCAGCTGCCACAAATGCATGTCTAATGTGGGAGGTCTTTATAAGGTTACGGTCCTACTGAATTAAGAAACATTTAACCAGTTAAACATGTAGTGGGACATGAGGGGTTAATTGGGAGCCTTGGGTGGCATGTGGAATTAAGTGGGTGCCTTGGGTGGCATGTGAAATACGACTAGGTGTCACAATAATTAATTAATGTTGATTAAAGACTACTTAACCTAACTTAATACATATGGACTGTATGATGATAGACATAAGTTAGGGTTAAGTAAAATGAATTGGATTGTGGGTGGGTTAAGTACAACTGATGGGTAGGTGGGTAATATTAATATATATAGGCCCACAAATATAACCATTAAATAAGTAGGATTAAATCAGTAGGAGTGTTAAGTACAACTGATGGGTAGGTGGGTAATATTAATATATATAGGCTCACAAACTTAACCATTAAATAAATAGGATTAAATCAGTGGGAGGGTTAAGTACAACTGATGGGTAGGTGGGTAATATTAATATATGTAGGCCCACAAACTTAACCATTAAATAAATAGGACTAAATCAGTGGGAGGGTTAAGTATAACTGATGGGTAGGTGGGTAATATTAATATATATAAGCCCACAAACTTAACCATTAAATAAATAGGATTAAATCAGTGGGAGGGTTAAGTACAACTGAAGGGTAGGTGGGTAATATTAATACATATAGGCCCACAAACTTAACCAGATAAAAAGGGTTATGTAATTAAAGACAACTAATGGTATACATAACCGGGGAAAAATAGCAAAGTTATGTATTAAAGACACCCTTAGGGGTATGCATAACTAATGGGAATAGATAGAGTTATGTATTAAGGACACCTATAGGTACGCAAAACCGATAGGTGGAATAAGGGTTATGTATTAAAGACACCTATACGTACGCATAATTGATTGAGGGCTACGTAATTAAAGACACCTTAGGGTATACATAGTCAGTAGAAAACCTAGTGGGGATACAAGACATAGGGGAGAGCTTGTATCATGTTGTGTGGGACCCATTTCATTCAGTAACCCAGAGGGGTATCAAAGTAAAGAACTCTGTACTAGGCGGGGAAGGGGCACACTTACTGATTGATTGTAAGAGATCCAAAAAGAGACAATTGGTGTAGGCGGCGCAAACCAACTGGGAACATGTGCGTGCGTGGGCCGGGCAGAGGGGGATAAGACGACCGTGACAGTAGTAGGTATAACTGTGCACACCTTAGGTTGCCACTTTAAGGAAGTGTTACCCCCTAGTAGTGGGACCAGCACAGGGTATCTACAGAGTAGGGAGCCGATCGATTAGGGTAGTGGTTAGGGTATACCTGGACATATGCCCTAAGTCTACCAATTTATATTAGGAGGGTAGTGGGTACGACTAGTTGAGATAGGAGCTGGTGGCACATATGACAGCAGCTAGTAATACACGAAACTACCACCATCTTTATCATTAGCGGGAGGGATCATCCCATCTTGATTTGACTAGTAATAGTGAAGAGTAGTTAGTAGTGAAGCATGCATACACCTTACCTTATTTGTCCTGTCATACCTGCCATCTATACCGCGAATCCTTTTATCCACTTTGTATGCCTGTCATGTTTACCTTTATTTATTTACTGGCTAAAAGTTACTGAACTCACCAGACGTATGTCTGACCTAGTTTGTTTTGCCTCTTTTCTTCCGTTTCCCCCACAGGTTCTCAGGGAGGAAACACCCAGGTTTAGTCAAGATTTGGATATCATCTCTAGGAGCTACTTCTGAAGTATGGCTCGAGTCTCTGTCTCTTATTTGGCTTGCTCTTTAATATGGGGAATGATATTTTTCTTTTAAATACCTATGTACTCTGATGTTGTAAGACAGAAGTGTTTTAATGGTTTTATGACTCATGGTATTATGTAACAAAGTATTTTGGTGGTTTAATAAAGTTGTTTATTTTCCGCTGCAAGATTTTTATATTTGTCTTGTGATATTCTGTGTCTGTTTACGAAAAACGCTCCACTGAAGTTAAGGCATTCCCTTTGTGAGTGACCTTAATGGAGGTGGGGTGTTACATTTATTATTCATTTTTATATATAAAAATCATATTTTTACATTGCTACTTCTATAAAGATCACATCTTTATCTTCACTTCATATATATAAAAATCAAATTTTTATTGCTACTTCATACATATATAAATCAAATTTTTATCATCACTACAACATATATAAAAATCTCGCCTTTCTATAATTAAAAAAACTCACCTTTCTTTAAAAGAAAAACTCGCTTTTCTATAATTAAAAATCTCGCCTTTCTATAATTAAAAATTAAACCTTTCTATCGTTAAAATTTAAACCTTTCTATCATTAAAAAATCATAGCTTTCATGTTAAAATCAAACCTTTATACTTAGTAAAATCATACCCTTTCCTAATGCTATTATATATCAATAATAATCATCTTTCTACATATAAATAAAATCGAATTTTTTTCTTTTTATAAGTCTATATTTTTAGATTTTTAAAACAATAAAAAATATATATATAAACTAAATTGACAAAATTTATAAAAAGAAACTCACCATCGTTAATCGGATGTAATAACCCGGAAATCTGAGCCAATTTAATTTTTTTATTTTGGCGATTTTCGTGAAATTTGAGTATTTAAAATGAATTATTTTAAATAAAAACAACGAGAAATTTATTTTGAATAGAATTAGAATGTATATATTTATTCGAATCGTCGTTAGAATATAAATATTTTATTTTAATTATAAAAGGAATTGAAAATGGCGTGGTAGTTCGAAAATTCGATTTCAAACTTCAAATGAATGTGTCGGGTGCAAAATAAACCGGATTTTAGTGAAACCAAAAATATTAGAATCTAATTGAGAATATCTTTCCAACAAATCCGAGAAATCAAAATTTAATAGCGGGGATCAAAAGATATGTCCAGTTGAAAATTCAAAATAGTCGCTATGGAATTCTTGCCCTTAAAAATGGAAACTTTGCAAACGACCTCGGTTTTCGACGAAACGACTTTTGTTGGATCCGCAATGTCAAATTATTGCTAGATTCCAATTTTCATAATTTTTCGAATCAATATGTGAGTGTGGCAAAGGAAAACGCATTTGACCAGTTTCAATTGATTTTAATCGACTAGAAAATGGCCATTTTTCAAACGGTCTCAGAATTTGACGAAACTAGTTTTGTTAGGACCGTATCGTTAATATGAAGCTAGAAAATATTTTTCGGGAAATTTTAGAGTTCGTATGTGGGCCCAGTAAATTGAAATGTGCGTTCAAATTTAATATATAGTGTTATATTTTGATTTTGACGAAAACTGATCGAAACGATCGAATCCGCCTACGATACATATCACATTGTGTTCGGAATGGGAGTAGTTAGCTAGGGACGACAGTCGGTGTGTTCGATTTCGAGGTCGAAATCAAAGGTTGTTTTTTTGAAATTAAATAATAAAATAAATAATAAAATAAAATCCCCCTTTCCATCTCCTATACTCTCCATGCCCCCGCCTCGTTTCAAAACAGAAAATAAAGTAAAAAAAACCCTCGACAGTTCCACCGCGCTGACCCCCCACCCTCCTCCCCCCCCCCCCCGTCGCCGCCTCCATCTTCCCCCTAGTAGCCACGCGGCCTTCTCCCCCTCTATTCCACGTTTTCCAACAGCATCCTCTCCCCCCTCAATCGATTTGAAAACCGCCAAGTAGCCCCCTCCAAACCACAGAACGACGCGAGACCACCTCATCCCAACGCCTCGGTTTTAGGCTACCACTATTTGCGCAACCCCATTCCGTCCTCCCATAGCTCCGACGCAGCACCACCCCTCCCCATTGACTTCATGTAAGTTTTTATATGTTTGGATAGCGATTAAAAATCTGAGTTTTTATAATATGAAAGCTTTAATCTTTATAATATTAAAGCTTGGACTTTTAATTGGTTAAAGTTTAGATTTTTATTCGTGAGAAGTTTAGATTTGTATTCACAAAAAGATTAGATTTTTGTTTATAAAAAGCTAGGGGTGTGTTTTGTTAAAAATGAGTTTTGGGTTTTTAGTTTTCAAAATTAATTACAAAACTTTAGGTGTAGAAGGAGGAATGGTAGAATGAAAGCAAGATAGAGGGGACCGCGGAGGGGATGTAGCAATCATGAAATGAGGATTTGGTCTCCATATTTCTCTCATTTCTCAAAACATGAAAAATGGATAAAAGTTGTTTTTTTATTTTGTGTGTTAACTTTGTTTTCTAAAATTGTTTTTTTCCATGATTTACATGCGTTGTGCACATTTTTGTATGAACGAAAACCCAAAACTTAAAATGGTAAACCAAACACTACCTAGGATTTTTAATCATACAAAGATTTGATTTTTAATGATATAAAAATTTGATTTTTATATATAAGTTAGCGAAATAAAAATATGATTTTTATATAGTAGAAATAATAAAAATATGACTTTTATATAATAAGGATTATAAAAATATGATTTTTATAAGATAGAGAACATAAAAATACGATTTTTATGTATGTTGTAGCGAAATAGAAATTCGATTTTTATATGAGTGGCGAAATAAAAATATAATCTTTATATAGGAAGAAGCGTTGTTAAAAATATAATTTTTAACATATACCGCATGAAACATATCTTGTTAGAAGCACGACGAAGATCTCCTACATACGAAGAGTCACGGCGTTTGGTTTAGCTCTCGGTGAGAACTCCTCACTTTTAAATTTATTTCTAGTTGAAAAATATACTAGGATGCAAATGGTGTTTGGTAGCACCCGACACCCATCGTCCATAGACCGTGGATGACTTGTTTGTTTGGTTGCTATGTTGTGAAATTTGATTGTGTGATGTGAAATGAAATATTTTATAGTTAAAAATATAATTTTTAACGTGTATATAAAATAAATATCTATAAACGAATCGGATGATTTGTTTATATACACTGATTTGACTGATATTGATTGGGACGATAATTTTACACATCGCCCAACTGCACAAATAAAATCTGTGTTTGATTGATTGAAACCCCACACGGGTACTGGAATGAAATATGACATACAATAATCCCAATAATTAGTTGTATGTCGATCGATTGATTGACAAGCTGTTATAGGTGTATATATATATATATATATATATATATATATATATATATATATATATATATATATATTATGCTTATGCAGTTGTCTGGTGCACTTTGGATGATGGTTGATTATTTATCGTTGCTATTATATACATGTGTTGTAGAAAATCCATATAATTAACATTATATGGTAATTTATTGGGCCTCATTCCAATATAGAAAATAAATTCATGTTTTGAATAAAAGCCGTGTTGATTAGATTAACGCTATTTTTGACGTGAACGATATTTATATCGATTTGATTCATTTTTCAATGAATACTGAAAGTGATTTCAAAATTTGAATTAAATTAAAATGAATTGAAATTTGAATTAAATTGAAAAGAATTGAAATTCGAATTAAATTGAAAAGAATTGAAATTCGAGTTAAATTGAAAAGAATTGAAATTCGAGTTAAATTGAAATGATTGGAAATTCGAACTAAATTGAAACGGTTTGAAATTCGAATTAAATTGAAACGGTTTGAAATTCGAATTGAATTGAAATCGATTTGAAATGAATTTAAAACGAATTTATATTGGAAAATTCAATTTTGATTTGAATTTGAGATGGAAGTTGAAATCGTTTTGAAAAGGAATTTAAAATGATTTATAAAATACATTTTGAAAGGAAATCGACAAAATATATATAACGATCCGGAAAATCTGAACCAATTTAAAAATTTTAAATTGGCTAAAATAGTGGATTTTAAATATTTTAAATAATAACGATGAAAAGTAAGTTTGAATCGACATTTGAAAACGAATATAATTAATTCTAATTATAAACAAGGCCTGAAATGGCGCGGTAGTTTCAAAATTTGAATTCGAACTTTGACTGACTGTACCGGGTGCAAAACAAAACGGATTTGAGTGAAACCAAAAATATTTAAATCTGTTAGGGAATACCTATCTAATGAATCTGAAAAATCGAAGTTTCATAGTGGAAAGAAAAAGTTATGGCCAAATGAATTTTCAGAAAGGTCGCTATAAAAATTATATAGCCCGTGAAAATGGCCATTTTGCGTAAGACCTCGGAATTCGACGAAACTACTTTTGTTGGATCCGGGATGTGAAGTTATTGCTAGGTTTCAAATTTCATAATTTTTGAAGCTAATATGTGAGCGTGGCAAAGGAAAATGTGTTTTGGTCAATTATAGTTAAATTGGATCGACCAGAAATGGGCCATTTTTCAAAGGGTCTCATAATTCAACGAAACTAGTTTTGTTTGGACCGAATCGTCAAAACATAGCTAGATTTATTTTTCTGGAATTTCTAGAATCAGTTTGTGGCCCTAGAAAATTGAAATGTACGTTCAAATCAAATATTGAATGTTTTATACTTTAATTTGAACGAAAACTGACTGAACCTATCGAATGGGCCTATGAAACATATCCCATTGTGTTCGGAATGGGAGTCAAACGCTAAAGATGAAGGTCATTGGGTTTGGTTTGGGGTTCGTGTGTAAAAGGGGGGTATTTTCGAAATTTAAAAATATATAAATTAAAGAAAAATTCTGATTGGCCAATCATTATTCATCTTCCCTGATACACCCCCTGAAGTTGACGGCGAAACTCTTCCAACCTTCCCCCTCATTTTCCGATCGATCCAAGAAGAATTAGCCCCACCTCCAATTAGGGATTTTGTAGAGCTTCAAATCCTCTTCAAATCCATAGCAACCCCACCCCCTATCGTTCGCCGTACCTCGAGTTTCGAGCCCAGGAAGTTATCGACTTCCAGCCGCTGCTGTGACTTGTGGGGACCACAGAACTGGGCGAGACAACCTGGCACGGGGAGCTGCTTCCAAGCCCTTTCGAGTGGCGAAGGGTGATCGACGTATCGTTGCGCGGATTTCGAGAAAAGATCAACCCTAGTTTTGAACCAAGTTGAGGTATACGGCTAATTTATTTTGAACTGATTTTTACACTTTTAAGTGTTGCAAACTTGTAAAAATCACATATTTTTCGTTTCTTGACGAAATTCAGTGAAACAAGAGATAGTGGACTCGTGTGGACGTCTTCTACATTCTAGAAGAGACCGCATATTTTTCTGAGCCTTCTGCTATTTTTGGTGGAGTGGAACCCAATGTGAGATTTCTAATTTATAAACGATATGGAAAACGACGATGTATAAATTATATAGTCGATGTATGAGTTATATAAGCGTTGTACACCTCTTGTATAATTGTTGTATAAGTTGTACGATCGATGTATAAGTTATATATGCATTGTAAAAATTATATATGGTTGAAATAGAAGTGAAATGCTATATACATATACATATATATATATATATACACACACACGCCCCTCGTCCATAAACCATGGACGATATTTATTGGTTGTGATTGGTTTGAAAATTGATTGATAGCGAATGGTTAATTGAAATTGTTTGTGGTTGAAATTGATTGATTGTGGTTGAAAAATACCCGTTTGTGGTTGAGAAATATTTGGTTGAAACCACATAGGATTAGGTTGTGGAAATTAAAAAAATATACATGCCGCCTGCGTGCGAACTAGATGCATGATTCCCCATTGTTAAAAGCTGCGAGGCTTTAAGGTAGAGCGAGGAGCCATACTAGGGACGGTCCCGGTTTTAACTACCCTGTCGTTGTGGTGCCGAAATTTTGAATAATATTCATGTGTTAGAATTATTTTCCTGTATTGAAACTATATTCGTCTGTTGAATAGAAAACCTTCATGTGTTGAATTGAAATTCATTCGTTGAATAGAATTCATGTGTTGAATGTTATTCATGTTTTTAAATATAAAAATCACCTTTTTATCTATTTATATAAACTATAGAAAACCTTCATCTGTTGAATTGAAATTCATTCGTTGAATAGAATTCATGTGTTGAATGGTATTCGTGTTTTTAAATATAAAAATCACCTTTTTATCGATTTATATAAACTATAGAAAACCTTCATGTGTTTAATTGAAATTCATTCGTTGAATAGAATTCATGTGTTGAATGGTATTCGTGTTTTTAAATATAAAAATCACCTTTTTATCTATTTATATAAACTATAGAAAACCTGCATGTGTTGAATTGAAATTCATTCGTTGAATAGAATTCATGTGTTGAATGGTATTCATATTTTGAAAGAAATTGTTTTATAATAAAAATCCTATTTTTATCATCAATATGAAATATACAAAATAATCTTGTTTTGAAATAAATTGTTTTATAATAAAAATCCTATTTTGATCACCTATATTAACTATATAAAATAATCGTGTTTTGAAATAAATTGTTTTACATTAAAAATTACATTTTTATTATATACATGAAGTGTTAAAAATAGTGAAGTGTTGAAATAGAAGACAATTAGATAAAAATATCATTTTTATCAAATGTATGAAAATCAAATAGTTTTGAAATCGAAGAATCAATATATATATATATATATATATATATATATATAGAATTGAAATATATCGAATAATGAAGCTGCAGTTCGTATTTTGAAACCGTGATTTCAAACGATTAGTGCGGGAGATCCGACCATCGGATTTTCCTGAAATCGCAACCGTTGGGTTCGCTTTGGAAATATCTTTCCAACGTCACCAACTTTGTGAAAATCAAACGGTTGGATTGTATGGAATGTTTAATTCAAATCTGAAGAAAAACAGCGCCAGAATCGATTATATATATATAATTATATTTAATCGAATAACGACGCTGCAGTTCGTATTTTGAAATCAAAACTTCAAACGATTATACCGGGAGATCTGACCGTCGGATTTTCCCGAAACTGGAACCGTTGGATTCGTTTTGAAAAGATATTTCTAATGATGTAAATTTGTGAAGATCCAATGGTTAGATTTTTAGATATGTGTAAATCGAATCTAATGAAAAACAGCGCCATGGCCGCGTTATGGCCCGAAGCGTCGTTTTGAATAAATTGGCTATTTTAAAATAAATAAAAATAGCGATAAATCGTTATAAAATATTATAAAGGATATGGATGTGAAATTTAGAAACTAACTGAAGGTTGGCTAAGTCGAATGGTTTCTTGGGTATTGATCTGATGTTGGTTTCGGCCTTCGGGGTTAATATTTGGGAAATCGTTCTCTTACTGATTGACGGTTAGTGACTAATGAATTGAAATGTTGCGTAGTAGTGTTTGTGTAGCACTTGTTTATTATATACGCGTGTTGCTCAGAAAACCCGGGTTTATCCCATTCTGAATAACTGAATCGACGATAAGAAATCGAACATGAAGACGGTGGTCGAAGGCCGTAGATCTTCACCTCGTTTGGATGGTAACCGAGGTCCTAATTGGGAGGCATCCCGAAATACGGATAATGAGTGGTGATCGTCCAGACGTACATGGTGATCGATGGGTTTGCGAGGTATATAGTGCCTCCGGTTTCGTTCAGACCCAGAACGGACTTGCAAATGGACAGTGTGTCTGACATTGGAATTTATTCTGTGTGATTGATAGCCATCAGTTGCACGATGTGAATTGCCTATGTGGAATGCTAAGATGCAGTGATCAGGGCTTCTGTTGAAAAGCAAAGTCTTGTGGTGATGATCAAAGCCCGGCCTGTGTGGCATAGGTTTGTGTATAACATGAAATCGTGAGCCTCACACCCCGGTATGAACCAGAAACGGGAGAGGACCTCAGGGGGGACGTCCGTTTTCTTTCTAGCTAGAAGTGGCGTCGGTGGTTTTACATGCCCTGACGAGTTTGACTTATGTGGTTGTTATTTTTGCGAGATGCCTCGGTTATATCGGTTGATCCGGGACCGATGGAGTAATTTGTTGGCTCATTTATGCCCCAAAGGGCGGAGAGACCATTGTTCAGGCATTATAATCCACTCCGTGTGGACCGGCCCTGACGATCCAAGGTACGGTTGCGGCTGTGCCTGAGACACGGGCTAGAGCGTCTCAAATTAGGTAAGGACTATCTTTTGCCTTGGTTCAGGACGGAAATCCAATTTACAAATACGAGATCGTGCGGTTTTGATTGTATGTATGTGTGTATATATATATATATATATATATATATATATATATATATATATATATATAGTGACATGATATATGGTATCCATGCCGTCTATGATTGATAGTTACGATTGAAATTGTTTCTGAAACCTATAAACACTAGTAATAATATCAAATGCTTTTGTTTTATTCGTATCAAGCATATTTTGGTCATTATAAGGTAAAAATCTATCCTCCGGTTTGCGTTGCATTGTGTGATGGGAACTGAGTCTTATAATGGCTTCATTTTGATAAAAAGCATTGCAATGTTTAAAGGAATTATTTGTTTTAAAGCACTGGCAATCCGATGGAGTAAACCCGTTCCACGAAAGTGGCGTGGTCCTGTGATTAGCCCATTTGTATAATGTGTTAAGTGGATTTCTCATACCAGTCCCATGACTGACTCGTAGTTTGTTTCACTATCAAACTCGGGAACCCCTTTTTCTACACGTGCAGCCTTGTATTTAGGTTTTAGCTGGCTTTCTCTGGATAGTTAGAGCTGAAGATGGATTCTATCATTTATCTCTTTTTATGTTGTTCAACTCGTATTGTACATTATGTTTGTTTTCCGCTGTAGACATTTATGTATAGCTGAACTGTATTTGTACTAAGTATGATCCTGTACACTGTGTAACTCTGATGACTATGTTTATCCAGTATATACTACTGTTCGTTATCTGTTGTATTTATTTAACTCTGTTCTGCTGTTATCTGTTTATGTGTTATATTCCAAGGATTACCCTTGCCACCGTCAGTACGGGTTTCGGAGTCGTCTTAATATGTATAATATATGTATATAATGGCCTGAATAGAACGCGCCGCGCCGCGGCAGTTCGCGAATTTCGACCATTGACTTCGAATGGATATTACGAAAGATCCGACCGTCGAATTGTCCTAAAACTAGAATCGTTGGGTTCGTATCGAAAAGGGCTTTCTAATTAATATTAGTGATTTGAAATCTAACAGTTGGATTTAGAATCATGTCCAAATCAAATTTGGAAAAGGTCGTTGTAAGTGAAGTTCGATGGCCGTTAATGGAAATCCACTGTACGGACCTTGATAAAATTATTAAATAATAGTAATAATTTGTGTAAAATCATAGGAAATGATTTGGAAAGAATTGGGACGAAAAACTGCATATTTGAAAAAATAAAAGTAGATTTTTATCGAAGTAGACTAGTTTTGAACTAGAATAATAATTTATTTATTTTTAAAATAAATAAATTGGATTTGAAATGGTTTTGAAAATAACCAGAATTCCCAATAATTAAATTGGAATGGATTTGAATTGAAATTGTCTTCGCAATATTTCGATGTGGGATTTCGTGATGATACAGATATTGTTATGGGAATTTGAAAGATATATTAATATCGTTATTTCCAATACGATATTTGTTGGTCGTAGAATTTATATTGAATATAAGCCGGTATATTTTCTATTCAGAGCCTTGTATTTAATATCAAATGGGATTTGGGTTTGTCGTGAATGGTGTCTTCATTAACACTGTTGTTAAGCCTAGTTGAGAAAAAGATTAAATCTTTTTATTTTGATTTAATGAAGTGGACCCATTTTAAATAGTATATAATTGGAATTGAATTTGAATTGATTTTTGGGTTTATCGTGGATGATGTTTTAAATAACACTTGTTCTTTAACCCGATAATTAATGGAATGTGATTTTGGGTTGTCGTGAACGGTATCTTCAATAATATTGTTCTTAGAACCAACCGAGTTAAGAAAATCGGAAACTAACCAGAGATTAGTTAAGTTGAATGGTTTCTTGGGTATTGATTTGATGTTTGTTTCGGCCTTCGGGGTTAATACTTAGGGAATTGTTCACTTGCTATTTTACGGTTAAACGCTGATAGAATGGAATGTGATTTTTGATTTATCATGAACCGTGTTTTAAAAGACATTGATTCTTTAACCCAGTTAAAAATTAAAACTAAATGGAGTTTTAATGAATCTTTAATTAGATTGAAAAGATCGAGAATGGAGTATCACCAGTTTTTCTCCAGGCGATAGTTAAATCTTTAATTAGATTTGAACGTGAAATGGTAATTGAATTTACCGATAACACCGTGGTGTTAGATATGAAGTATGACCAGTTTTACTTCATGGGATGAATAGGTTGGAATTGGGAAATAAAATAAATGATTACTTCGGTGTGGTTCGCTAATCCCGACTAATTTGATTTGATATTCAAAGGAAGATTAAAGAATAAATTTAAAAGAATTTATCTTTGATAAAGCTAATGGGAACCTTTCCCAAAGAATGTGAAATTTAGAAACTAACTGTTTCTTGGGTATTGATCTGATGTTGGATTCGGCCTTCGGGGTTAATATTTGGGGAATTATTCTCTTGCTAATTTACGGTTAGTGACTGATGAATTGGAATGAGGTGTATGTTGTGTTTGTGTAGCACTTGTTTATTATATACATGAGTTATTCAGAAAGACTGGGTTTATCTCATTTTGAGTAACTGATTCGACGATAAGTCGAAGGTGAAGGCGGTGGTTGAAGACCGGAGGTCTTCACATCGTTTGGATAATTACTGATGATCTTGGTTGGGCCGTACACCCAGAAGGAGGGAATCAGAAAGTGATCGTTCAGACGTACTTGGAGATCGATGGATATGCGGGGTACTAGGTGCTTCCGGTTTCATTCAGACCCAGAACGAACTTGTAAATGGACTGTGTGTCTGACGTTGGATTTTAGTCTGTGTGATTGATTTCCATTAAACATATATCTGTTTGGCGGCGGAGAATTTATTCTCTTGCTTAACGCCCTTCTCTGAGACGTACGAGCTCAGGGGTTATATATTGATGGATATCAAATGCATGGTGTGAATTGCCTATGCGGTATGCCTAAGTGGAAAATGATCAAGGCTTCTGTTGAAAAGCAAAGTCTTGTGGTTGATGATCAAAGCACGGCCTGTGTGGCATAGCTTTGTGTAGTGTTGATTCGCGAGCCTTGCACCCCGGTATTGGACCAGAAACGGGAGAGGACGTCAGGGAGGGCATGCGTTTCCTTCTAGTTAGAAGTGGCGTCAGTGGTTTTACACGCCCTGACGAGTTTGACTTATGTGGTTCTTGGTTTGCGAGGCGCCTCGGATATATCGGTGACTATGTGAAGCCGATTGAGTCATTCATTGGCTCATTTACGCCCCAAAGGGTGGGGAAACACAGTGTTCAGGCATTTTAATCCACATCGGTGGACGGCCCTGACGATCCAAGGGTCACTCGAGCTCTGATCCTGAGGGGCGGACTAGAGGCTCTCGAATCGGTAAGGACTATCTTTTGCCTTGGTTCACAGATGGAAATCCAACTTCCAATATGTGACAATTGCGGGGTTGATTGTAGAGCCTAGTATGGCGACATGATATATGGTACAAATGTCGCCTATGATTGATATTTTTGATTGCATATAAAATCAGAAACTAACTGGAAACGAGCTAAGATGGGTGGTTTCCTGGATATTAGTCTGATGTTGGTTTCGGCCTTTGGGGTTAATACTTAGGGAATCGTTCTCTTACTAATTTATGGTTGGAGTCTGATTAGGAATCAAAAGATGAAATTTAGCGTAGTAAGCATTCTTGGCTATTATAAGGTAAAAACCCTATCCTCCGGCTTGTGTTGCATTGTGTGATGGGACCCGGGTCTTATAATAGCTTCATTTTTCTTTATTTAGCATTGTAATGCTGCTTTATGCACTGGTGTTCTTGGGAGGAAACCCGATCCGTGTTATACAATGTGGTCCCTTGATTTACCTAACTTTAATATAAAGATTTATAACTTTTTTAGTTCTTACATCAGTCACATGAGTGACCTAGAGTATATTGTTTAAACCTAAACTCTAGGTGCCCTTATTTTGATACGGGCAGTTAGTAGTTTTGGTTTTGCAGATTTATATTCACAGGATCCTGATTTACAGCTGGAGTTATACTGGGAAAGCTCTGTATCCGCGTATTTCTTTCAGTTGTGTATTATATTGTTTTTCCACTACGATGTATTTAAACGTAATTTAAATCTCTGATATTTGATGATGTATATTATTTGTTTATAGTCTGTATATTCTTGTAATCTGATGGAATTGTTGTAATTAACAATGAAATATTCTTCTGTTTGCTTTCCAATGTGGCTTGTCCTCAATTCAATCTGTGCTTTCCTTACCGGGGAAGTTCGGGTCATAACAGCTTGGTATCAGAGCTTTGTTTTACAGAGCTTGGAGAACAAGGCACAATAGAACCATACGAAAGAATTCATCAAATATTGGATTAGTAATATCCAATTAGAATGACTCGTTAGAGATGGGATCAGTAGTATCCTAGAACAAGTGTGAAGAGTATATTTTTAAATTGGAAAGGAATTTTTTTGTTGAAAATTTAAATCAAGTATACGTATTTGAATATTTATTTGTGTTGAATTTGGACAATCCAGTATATGAAGATTTTGCGTATACGTCTGATCCACGTGCATTCGAAGTTTTATTATACTGGATAGATATAGAATCATACTCTAGTGGCCCGAAGATGATTCAGATGATTGAGTACTCGTCATCAGAATTTATGTTCGAGTGACGAAAGTGAGATTTCTATATATTTCCAATTGACTGGTGTGAGAACCAAAACTAGATAGGGCTTATTGTTGTGACTTGGCACCAAAAATGTGATATTTCGACTATGTATCGAAATTATGAATTTGAAAAGCTAATCAACTAATTGATTGTTGTTTGAGTATTGTTTGATTAATTAAATGCTGAACCTTTAGCCAAATTGTATCAAATAGTGAGTGTATTGAAATTTTGTCGCATTTGCTTGCATATACATGTACTTACATTGAACAGGTCATAGCAAGGAGGCTAAAGAAGAAGAATAAAATTGTTTGCCCGACAAATATGTACATGTTTATTGTATTTCTTTGGGTTTGGATGATTTTATAAGCCGATTGGCTAGCCGCTTGGCTTTTTCTTTTGGATTGAAGAAGGCCATGGGAGGCTATATGAAAATCCCGAAGTCCCCGGTGCAGGGGAGGTTATGGCGAAATTTTTCGAAAATTTAGGGTGTTAGCCAAATTTTTGAAAAATTTGAAAGGTTCTTAGAAACTGGAAAGTTAAAGAACTTAAGCCGTAATGAAAACAATGAAAGTTGAGTTGATTAGTTAAACAACTTTCGGCTTCGTTCCTTTTCGGGGATGACAAGTTTTAAGTGGGGGAGATAGCAATAACCCGGAAATCTGAGCCAATTTAAAAAATTTATTTTGGCGATTTTAGTGAATTATGAGTATGTAAAATGAATTGTTTTAAATAAAAACGACGAGAAATTTATTTTGAATAGAATTAGAATGTACATATTTATTAAAATCATCGTTAGAATATAAATATTTTATTTTAATTATAAAAGGAATTGAAAATGGCATAGTAGTTTGAAAATTCGATTTCAAATTTCAAATGAATGTAACGGGTGCAAAATAAACCGGATTTTAGTGAAACAAAAAATTTTAGAATCAAATTGAGAATATGTTTCCAACGAATCCGAGAAATCGAAATTTCATAGCGGGGATCAAAAGATATGTCCAGTTGAAAATTCAGAATAGTCGCTATGGAATTCTGGCCCTTAAAAATGGAAATTATGCAAACGAACTCGGTATTCGACGAAACCACTTTTGTTGAATCTACGATGTCAAGTTATTACTAGATTCCAATTTTTGTAATTTTTCGAATCAATATGTGAGTGTGGCAAAGGAAAACGCGTTTGACCAGTTTCAGTTGATTTTAATCAACTGGAAAATGGCCATTTTTCAAACAGTCTCGGATTTTGATGAAACTAGTTTTGTTAGGACCGTATCGTCAATACGAAGCTAGAAAATATTTTTCGGGAATTTTTAGTGTTCGTATGTGGGCCCGTAAGTTGAAATGTGCGTTCAAATTCAATATATAGAGTTATAATTTGATTTTGACGAAAACTGATCCAAACTATCGAATCTGCCTACGATACATATCCCATTGTGTTCGGAATGTGGGTAATTAGCTAGGGACGACAGTCGGTGGGTTCGATTTCGAGGTCGAAATCAAAGGTTGTTTTTTTTTTTGAAATTAAATAATTAAATAAATAATAAAATAAAACCCTCCTTTCCATCTCCTATACTCTCTAGCCCCCCCCCCCCGTCTCGTTTCAAAACATAAAATAAAGTAAAAAAAAGTCAACAGTTCCACCGCGCTACCCCCCCTCGTCGTCGCCACCATCGTTCCCCCCAATAGTTGCGCCGCCTTCTCCTCCTCTCACCCTCTCTTCCACGTCCTCCAACAGCATCCTCACCCCCCTCAATTGATTTGAAAATGGCCAAGAAGCCCCCCCCAAACCACCGAATGACGCGAGACCACCTCATCACGGCGCCTCGTTTTCAGCCCACCACTACATGCGCTACCCCTTTCCGTCCTCCCAGAGCTCCGACGCAGCACCACCACTCCCCATTGACTTCATGTAAGTTTTTATATGTTTGGATAGCGATTAAAAATCTGATTTTTTATAATATGAAAGCTTTAATCTTTATAATATTAAAGCTTGGACTTTTAATTGGTTAAAGTTTATATTTTTATTCGTGAGAAGTTTAGATTTGTATTCACAAAAAGATTAGATTTTTGTTTATAAAAAGCAAGGATTTTTAATCATACAAAGATTTGTTTTTTAATGATAAAAAAATTTGATTTTTATACATAAGTTAGCGAAATAAAAATATGATTTTTATATAGTAGAAATAATAAAAATATGATTTTTATATAATAAGGATTATAAAAATATGATTTTTATAAGATAGAGAACATAAATACGATTTTTATGTATGTTGTAGTGAAATAGAAATTCGATTTTTATACGATTGGCGAAATAAAAATATAATCTTTATATAGGGAGTAGCGTTGTTAAAAATATATTTTTTAACATGTACTGTGTGAAACAGATCTCGTTAGAAGCACGGCGATGATCTCCTACATACGAAGAGTCGCGGTGTTTGGTTTAGCTCTCGGTGAGAACTCCTCACTTTTAAATTTATTTCTAGTTGAAAATATACTAGGATGCAGACGGTGTTTAGTAGCACCCGACACCCATCGTCCACAGACCATGGATGACTTGTTTGTTTGGTTGTTATGTTGTGAAATTTGATTGTGTGATGTGAAATGAAATGAAATATTTTGTAGTGGAAAATATTTTATAGTTAAAAATATAAATTTTTACGTGTATATAAAATAAATATCTATAAACGAATCGGACGATTTTTTTATATACACTGATTTGACTGATATTGATTGGGACGATAATTTTACACATCGCCCAACTGCACAAATAAATCTGTAACACCCCGAATTTTCGAATAATTAGATTAACTAAATTTTAGAATACTTAATTTCAAATTTGGGAATTAAGGGAAACGGGTTGTTCCATTGCGTTTGTCTCGGAACTCGGCTTGAGATAGAGTCCGAGTTTGCGTAAAACGAGTACCGAATGAAGGAGTTATGGATGAACGAAGTTTGGTGGCAAAATAGAAAGAAAAAAAGAAAAAAAGATTGCACTGGCGCACTTGGGAAGTGCGCCAGTACAAATTTGCATTGGCGCACTTCCCAAGTGCGCCCAGGCCGAAAGAAAACCTGTACAACCTTCTGGTTCAGTCTGACCCATGTTCTGACCCATTGTTGAGTCCTTTCTGACTCCTTGCTAAGTCATTAGGGCTGAGGTGTCACCCTATCCCGACTGAGTGGTTTTGATTAACCCTAAGATCATCCGACGGCTATAATTAAATTGAAATTCTATATAAACATGTGTAGACCTGAACCCTAGAATCAAATCAAAAATTAGATCAGTAGCCGTCATGTTGTCACTCCAAACCCTAGGGTAGCCGCCACCAACAAGAAGCAAATTAAAGACAATGATTCAATTCAAATCAAGCTTTAAACTACAGCAACAAAATTTTCTACAACAAGGGAACGCTAATCAATTACAGAATTCAGAACCCAGAACTCAAGACCCCTTATTCGGTGAGTTCTAGTCGCTTTTAGGTTTAAATAAATAAAAGTGAATCATGGTAGACTATGATTTGGGTATATGTTGTTTGTAGTTATGCAAGTTTATTGTTATTGTGGATCATGGAAATTATGTAAGTTATTGTGTGATGAATTCATGAGTCTATGCAATTTGTTATTATGAATCTATACAAGTCGTTATCATAAATCTATGCAAGTCGTTATCATGAATCTATGCAAGTCGTTATCATGAATCTATGCAAGTTTATTATTGTGAATCATGAAGTTATACAAGTTATTATGTTGAGAAACTATGAACCTATGGAAGTTACCTATGCAAGTTGTTGCGTTGTTAATTCATGAATCTATGCTAGTTGTTATTTTATGAATCATGAACCTATGAAGCTACCTAAGCAAGTTTATAAGTTGTTAATTCATGAAACTATGATAGTTGTTTTGTTGTGGATCATGAACCTATTTAAGTCGTCTATGCAAGAAGTTATGTCATGAATCATGCAAGTTGTTATATTATGAATCATGAACTCATATAAGTTGTTGATTGTGTTGAGAATCATGAACCTATGTTAGTTGTTAATTATGTTTTAATTTATGAACCTATGCAAGTTGCTATGAATCCATGCAAGTTGTTAATTATGTGGTGAAACATAATTATATGCGATGTTATCATGTCATTTTCCCTAGTTGTCCTGCTTATGCCAAAAATTGTACTAAAAACGATTACCTTGTCATTCCCTTTATTTTATTGTTATGGCGAGACTATTTTGTAGCCTCGATGATGCCAAAAACGCAAGCGGTTGCGCTAGTTAAGAAGCGGGGGGAAAGGGGAATTTGTAATAGGCATAATTTACTTAGTGATTATGTAAATTGGACACATGATTCTGGTAGGTAAACATATAAATAATTACCTATTATGACATGGGTAAAATTGGGTAAAAATGGTATAATTTGAATATGACCATTTATGGATAAGAAATCCAAATTGTTAATAAGATAGGTATTGACACCTATGAAAGAGGAAAGGATTAATTAATTAACTTAATTAATCAAAAGAGGAATGTTTAAGCAATTAGAGTCTGAAGATTTAATATTGAGAATTGGTGTAAAATAAATTTGTGATAAAGATTGATATGATTTTTCATACCATAAGTAGATGGACATAATTGAGTCAATTATGGCCATAGTGAAATTTGGAACTAATTGATAATTTGAATAGGGAAAGTAATTCAAATTGGGGGATGATTAATTAGGAGTAATTAATCGTCTAAGACACGAGGTTAGGCTCGTTTGTGGTGTAAGACTGCCCGGACCCGCCCGGCAAATCCAGCTGCCACAAATGCCAGTCTAATGTTGGAGGTGTTAGGCATAAATTAAATACGTAACAATTGTAAAGACACGAGGTTAGGCTTTTTTGTGGTGTAAGACTGCCCGGACCCGCCCGACAAATCCAGCTGCCACAAATGCTAGTCTAATGTGGGAGGCCTTTATAAGGTTACGGTCTTAATGAATTAAGAAACATTTAACCAGATAAACATGTAGTGTGACATGAGGGGTTAAGTGGGTGCCTTGGGAGGCATGTGGAATTAAGTGGGTGCCTTGGGTGGCATGTGAAATACAATTAGGTGTCTCAATAATTAATTAATGCTGATTAAAGACAAATATGGATGATAAACAGAAGCTTGGTTGAGTGAGTGATTCTCTGGGTAACGATCTGATGTTGATCTCGGTCTTCGGGGTTGGTACTTAGGGAGTTATTCTCTTAACCAATGTATCTGTGGACTAAGGAGAACCTAATCATAGACTAAGTGAAAGGGTTAAAACAAACTTAACCATTAAATAAACGTGATCAAATCTGTGGGTAGGTTAAGTACAACTGATGGGTTAGTGGGTAATATTTATATATAGGCCTACAAACTTAACCATTAATTAAACAGGATTAAATCATTGGGTGGGTTAAGTACAACTGATGGGTAGGTGGTTAATATTTATATATAGGACCACAAACTTAACCATTAAATAAACAGGATTAAATCAGTGGGTGGGTTAAGTACAACTGATAGGTAGATGTGTAATATTAGTATATATAGGCCCAAAAACTTAACCATTAAAAAGTGGGTTATGTAATTAAAGACACCTAATGGTATACATAACCGGGGCAGAATAGTAAAGTTATGTATTAAAGACACCCTTAGGGGTACGCATAACTAATGGGGATAGGTAGAGTTATGTATTAAAGACACCTATGGGTACGCATAACCGATAGGTAGAATAGGGGTTATGTATTAAAGACACCTATAGGTACGCATAACTGATTGAGGGCTATGTAAGTAAAGACACCTTAGGGTATACATAGTCAGTAGAAAACCCAGTGAGAAATACCAGAGGGGACCAAGCTTAGGTGGATAGCTTGTTTCAAGTCATGGGGGCCCATTTCAACCAGTAATCCATAAGTATCTTTGTGGGCTCGACCCAAGTCGAGGACAGGACATGCATACTGGGCTTGACTGTAAGAGGCCAAACCGGGTCAGCGGTGGCAACGCAAGTCCAACGGGTTCATATGCGTGTATGGACCCGGGCTAATAGGTAAGACATTGTTGCATCATGTAGGTATAAGCTGTGCATTGTTCGTTGTATCGGGTTGCCACTTTGGGGAGTGATACACCCCACTGTGGGGCCAGCACGGGTATCTACGAGTTAGAGAGCCGATCGAATGGGGAAGGTAGTGGGTACGACTAGTGGATATAGGAGCAGACAGCACCTATGACAGCAGCTAGGAGTACAACTACCATATTATGGATTTTGTAATTATAATGGGGAGGGTAGTGGGTACCACTAGTGGAGATAGGAGCAGGCGGCACCTATGAGATCAGCTAGGGTACACGAAACTACCACCATCTTGATCGTTAGCGGAAGGGATCATCCCATCTTGATTTGACTAGTAATATTGCAGAGTAGTTCGTAGTGAAGCATATACCTTACCTTATTTGTCCTGTCATACCTGTCATCTGTACCATGATCATCTTATCCACTTTACATGTCTGTCATGTTTACCTTTATTTATTTACTGTCTAAAAGTTACTGGACTCACCAGACGTATGTCTGACCTAGTTTGTTTCACCTCTTTTCTTCTGTTTCCTCCCAGGTTCTCAGGAAGGAAACACACAGATTTAGTCAGGATTTGGATATCATCTTCTAGGAGCTACTTCTGAAATATGGCTCGAGTCTCTGTCTCTTATATGGCTTGCTCTTTAACATGGGGAATGATGTTTTCTTTTAAAAACCTATGTACTCTGATGATATAAGACAGAAGTGTTTTGTTGTAATAGTTTTATGAGTCATGATATTATGTAACAAAGTATTTTGGAGATTTAATAAAGCTATTTGTTTCCGCTGCAAAAATTTTATATCTATCTTGTGATATTCTGTGCCTGTTTACCAAAAACGCTCCATTAAAGTTAAGGCATTCCCTTTGTGAGTGACCTTAATGGAGGTGGGGTGTTACAAAATATCTGTTTGATCGATTGAAACCCCACACGGGTATTGGGATGAAATATGACATATACTAATCCAAATAATTAGTTGTATGTCGATCGATTGATTGACAGGCTGTTATAAGCGTTAAATATTTATATTTAATGCTTATGCAGTTGTGTGGTGCACTTTGGATGATGGGTGATTATTTATCGTTGCTATTATATACATGTGTTGTAGAAAATCCATATAATTAACATTATATGGTAATTGATTGGGCCTCATTCCAATATAGAAAATAAATTCATGTGTTGAATAGAAAATAAATTCATGTGTTGAATAAAAGCCGTGTTGATTAGATTGACGCCATTTTTGACGTGAACGATATTTATATCGATTTGGTTCATTTTTCAATGAATATTGAAAGTGATTTCAAAATTAGAATTAAATTTAAATGAATTGAAATTCGAATTAAATTGAAAAGAATTAAATTTTGAATTAAATTGAAAAGAATTGAAATTCGAATTATATTGAAAAGAATTGAAATTCGAGTTAAATTGAACTGATTTGAAATTCGAACTAAATTGAAATGGTTTGAAATTTGAATTAAATTGAAATGATTTGAAATTCGAATTGAATTGAAATCGATTTGAAATGAATATAAAACAAATTTATATTGGAAAAATCAATTTTGATTTGAATTTGAGATGGAAGATGAAATCGTTTTTAAAATGAATTTAAAATGATTTATAAAATACGTTTTGAAAGGAAATCGACGAAATATATATAATATATATATTATATATATAATGGCCTGAATAGAACGCGCCGCAGCAGTTCGCGAATTTCAACCATTGACTCCTAATGGATATTACGGAAGATCCGACCGTCGGATTCTCCTAAAACCGGAACCGTTGAGTTTGTATCGAAGAGGGCTTTCTAATGAATATTAGAGATTTGAAATCTAACACTTGGATGTCCAAATCAAATTTGAAAAAGGTCGTTGTAAGTGCAGTTCGATGGCTGTTGATGGAAATCAACTGTACGTGCCTTGATAAAATTATTAAAAATAGTAATAATTTGTGTAAAATCATAGGAAATGATTTGGAAAGAATTGGGATGAAAAACTCCATATTTGAAAAGATAAAAATAGATTTTTATCGAAGTAAACTAGTTTTGAACTAGAATAATAATTCATTTATTTTTAAAATAAATAAATTGGATTTGAAATGGTTTTAAAAATAAGCAGAATTCCCAATAATTAAACAGGAATGGATTTGAATCGAAATTGTCTTCGGAATATTTCGATGTGGGATTTAATGATGATACAAATATTGTTATGGGAATTTGAAAGATATATTAATATCGTTATTTCAAATACGATATTTGTTGGTCGTAGAATTTGATATTGAATATAAGCTGGTATATTTTCTATTCAGAGCCTTGTATTTAATATCAAATGGGATTTGGGTTTGTCGTGAATGATGTCTTCATTAACACTGTTCTTAAGCCTGGTTGAGAAAAAGATTAAATCTTTTTTATTTAGATTTAATGAAGTGTACCCATTTAAATGGTATTTAATTGGAATTGAATTTGAATTGATTTTTGGGTTTATCGTGTACGGTGTTTTAAATAACACTTGATCTTTAACCCGATAATAAATGGAATGTGATTTTGGGTTGTTGTGAACGGTATCTTCAATAATACTGTTCTTAGACCCAACTGAGTTACGAAAATCAAAAACTAACTGGAGATTAGTTAAGTTGAATGGTTTCTTGCGTATTGATCTGATGTTGGTTTCGTCCTTCGGGGTTAATACTTAGGGAATTGTTCACTTGCTATTTTACGGTTAAAGGCTGATAGAATGGATTGTGATTTTGGGTTTATCATGAACTGTGTTTTAAATGACATTGATTCTTTAACCAGTTGAAGATTAAAACTAAGTGGAGTTTTAATGAATCTTTAATTAGATTGAAAAGATCGAGAATGGAGTATAACCAGTTTTGCTCCAGGCGATAGTTAAATCTTTAATTAGATTTGATCGTGAAATGGTAATTGAATTTACTGATAACACCGTGGTGTTAGATATGAAGTATGACCAGTTTTACTTCATAGGACGAATAGTTTGGAATTGGGAAATAAAATAAATGATTACTTCGGTGTGGTTCACTAATCCCGACTGGTTTGATTTGATATTCAAATGAAGATTAAAGAATAAATTTAAAAGAATTTATCTTTGATAAAATTAATGGGAACCTTTCCCTAAGAATGTGAAATTTGGAAATTAACTATAGGTTAGCTAAGTTGAATGGTTTCTTGGGTATTGATCTGATATTGGTTTCGGCCTTCGGGGTTAATATTTGGGGAATTATTCTCTTACTAATTTACGGTTTGTGACTGATGAATTGGAATGAGGCGTATGTTGTGTTTGTGTAGCACTTGTTTACTATATACGCGAGTTATTCAGAAAGACAGGGTTTAACTCATTCTGAATAACTGATTCGACGATAAGTCGAAGGTGAAGACGGTGGTTGAAGACCGGAAGTCTTCACGTCATTTGGATAATTACTAATGATCTTGATTGGGCCGTACACCCAAGAGGAGGGAATCAGTTAGTGATCGTCCAGACGTACTTGGAGATCGAAGGATATGCGGGGTACTAGGTGCCTCTGGTTTCATTCAGACCCAGAACGAACTTGTAAATGGACTATGTGTCTGACATTGGATTTTAGTCTGTATGATTGATTTCTATTAAATATATATATGTTTGGCGGTGGAGAATTTATTCTCTTGCTTAACGCCCTTCTCATTGACGTACGAGCTCAGGGGTTATGTATTAATGGATATCAAACGCATGGAGTGAATTGCCTGTGTGGCATGCCTAAGTGGCAACAAGGCTTCTGTTGAAAAGCAAAGTCTTGTGGTTGATGATCAAAGCACGGCCTGTGTGGCATAGCTTCTTGTAGCGTTGATTCACGAGCCTCACACCCCGGTAGTGGACCAGAAACGGGAGAGGTCCTTAGGGAGGGCATGCGTTTCCTTCTAGTTAGAAGTGGCGTCGGTAGTTTTACACACCCTGACGAGTTTGACTTATGTGGTTGTTGGTTTGCGAGGCGCCTCAGATGTATCGGTGACTTTGTGAAGCCGATGGAGTCATTCGTTGGCTCATTTACGCCCCAAAGGGTGGGGAAACGCAGTGTTCACGCATTTTAATCCACATCGATGGACCGGCCCTGACGCTCCAAGGGTCACTCGAGCTTTGATCCTGAGGGGCGGACTAGAGGCTCTCGAATCGCTAGGTACTATCTTTTGCCTTGGTTCACATATGGAAACCCAACTTTCAATACATGACAATTGCGGTTTTGATTGTAGAGCCTAGTATGGAAACATGATATATGGTACCCATGCCACCTATGATTAATATTTATGATTGTATATAAAATCAGAAACTAACTGGAAATGTGCTAAGATGGGTGGTTTCCTGGGTATTGGTCTGATGTTGGTTTCGGCCTTCAGGGTTAATACTTAGGGAATCGTTCTCTTACTAATTTACACTTGGAGTCTGATTAGGAATCAAAAGATGAAATTTAGCGTATCAAGCAATCTTGGCTATCATAAGGTAAAAACCCTGTCCTCCGGCTTGCGTTGCATTGTGTGATGGGACCTGGGTCTTATAATAGCTTCATTTTTCTTTATTTAGCATTGCGCTGTTGCTTTATGCACTGTTGTTCTTGGGAGGAAACCCATTCCATGTTATATGGCATGGTCCCTTGATTTACCTAACTTTAATATAAAGATTTATAACTGTTTTAGTTCTCAGACCAGTCACATGACTGACTTGGAGTTTATTGTTTTAACCTAAACTCTGGGTGCCCTTATTTTGATACGGGCAGCTAGTAGTTTGGTTTTGCAGATTTATATTCACAGGATCCTGATTTACAGTTGGAATTATACTCGGAAAGCTCTGTATCTGCATATTTCTTTCAGTTGTTTATTGTATTGTTTTTCCTCTGCGATGTATTTAAATGTAATTTAAATCTTTGATATTTGATGATGTATATTATTTGTTTATACTCTATATATTCTTGTAATATGATGGAATTATTGTAATTAACAATGGAATGTTCTTCTGTTTGCGTTCCAATGTGGCTTGTCCTCAATTCAATCCGCGCTTTCCTTACCGGGGAAGTTCGGGTCTTAACATCGGAGGTAGGGTGCTGGGGTTCGTCGGGGGGCGTAGGAAGTCGGAGAAGGGTGCAACTAGGGTTTCAGGGTGGCGGTGGGACCCAGCGTGGTCGGAGGTGGCTGTTGAGGGTTTGGGGGTTGGGTTCGGCGCATTTTAGTTCGAGGAAGGAGGAGGAGAGTGGGAGGAAGCGGGGGAGGAGCAGGCGATGAGGGGGGTGGGGCTGTGGGAGGATACATATGCGGCGGCACCGCGGGGCGGGGGGGGGGGGACGACTTAGTTAGGTTTTTTTTCTTTTTTTGTCTTTTGTTTCTGATTTGAGAAGAGGGGGGTAGGTGGGTTTAGAGATAAAGGGGTGAATATTATATTGTATTTTATTTTTTTTATTTTAATTTAAAAAAGTAACTATAAAATTCGAACCCCAAATGGAATTCACCGACTGCCGTACCTAGCTAATTACCCCCATTTTGAACACAATGGGATATGTTTCGTAGGCTGATTCGACTGTTTCAATCAATTTCCGTCAAAATCAAAATATAAATCTTTATATTGAATTTGAACGCACATTTCAATTTACCGGGCCACATACTGGCTCTAAAAATTCCTGAAAAATATTTTCTAGCTTTGTATTGACGATACTGTTCTAACAAAACTAATTTCGTCAAATCCGGAGACCGTTTGAAAAATGGTCATTTTCTGGTCGATCGAAATTGATTGATATTGTCAAAATGCGTTTTCATGTGCCACGCTCACATATTGATTCGAAAAATTACGAATTTTGAAACCTAGCAATAACTTGACATCCCGGATCCAACGAAAGTGGTTTCGTCGAAAACCGAGGTCGTTTGCAAAATTTCCATTTTTGAGGGCCAAAATTCCATAGCGACTATTCTGAAATTTCAACTGGGCATAACTTTTAATCCCCGCTATGAAATTTCAATTTCGGATTCGTTAGAAATATAGACTGAAAAAGATTCTAATGTTTTTTGTTTCTCCAAAATCCGGTTTATTTTGAATCCTATACGTTCATCTGAACTTTGAAATCGAAATTTCAAACTACTGCGCCATTTTCAATTCCTTTTATAATTAAAATAAAATATTTATATTTTAACGACGATTCAAATAAATATATACGGTCTAATTCTATTCAAAATAATTTTCTCGTCGTTATTATTTAAAATAATTCATTTTAAATATTCAAAATTCAATAAAATTGCCAAAATAAATTTTTTAAATTGGCTCAGATTTGCGGGTTGTTACAATCGCCCCTGCTTAAAACTTTTCGTCCCTGAAAAGGAATGAAGCCGAAAGTTGTTTAACTTATTAACTCAACTTTCATTATTTTCATTACGGCTTAAGTTCTTCAACTTTTCAGTTTCTAAGAACTTTTCAAAATTTTCAAAAA
Organism: Allium sativum; assembly: GCA_030737875.1. Lineage (NCBI taxonomy): Eukaryota > Viridiplantae > Streptophyta > Magnoliopsida > Asparagales > Amaryllidaceae > Allium > Allium sativum. The sequence continues at coordinate 334,208,844 of CM060926.1, forward strand.
TTAGGCTAACACCCTAAATTTTTGAAAAATTTCACCATAACCTCCCCTGCACCAGGAGCTTTGGGATATTTCAAATAGCCTCCCATGGCCCTCATCAATCCAAAAAGAAAAAGAAACAGCCAAGCGGCTAGCAAATCGGCTCATAAAATCATCAAAAACCCAAGAAATACAATAAACATGTACCTATTTGTCGGGCATACAATTTTATTCTTCTGCTCTAGCCTCCTTGCTATGACATGTTCAATGTGAGTACATGTACAAGCATGCAAATGTGATAAATTTTCAATACAATTCACTATTTGGTTCAATTTGGCTAAAGGTTCAACATTTAATTAATCATCCAATAATCAAACAACACAATCAACAATCAATTAGTTGATTAGCTTTTCAAATTAATAGCTTTAATACATAATTCAAAAATCAGATTTTCGATGACAAATCACAACAATAGGCCCTATCTAATTTTGGTTCTCACACCAGTCAATTGGAAATATATAGAAATCCCACTTTCGAAACTCGAACACAAATACTTAAAATGTCATGGTCATTATCAGCATCATCTCTGGGCGACTAGAATGTGATTTTATATCTCATTAAAACCTCGTATACACGTGGATCAGACGTATATGCAAAATCTTTATATATTGGATTGTCCAAATCTAATATAAAATAAATAATCAAATACGGATAATTGATTTAAATTTTCAAAACAAAATTCGTTTTCATTTTAAAAATATACTCTTCACACTCGTTCTAGGATACTACTGATCCCATCTCTAACGAGTCATTCCCATTGGATATTACTAATCCAATTTCTGATGAATTCTTTCGTATGGTTCTAATGTGTCTTGTTCTCCGAGCTCTGTAAACCAAAGCTCTGATACCAACTGTGAAGACCCTCTACTTCCCCGGTAAGGAAAGAGTGAATACTTTGAGGACAAGACAGATCAGAACACAAACGGAAGAACATTTCATTGTTTATTACAACAATTCATCAGAATACAAGAATATACAGAGTATAAATCAATATTACGCACTCACTAAATATCAGAGATTACAATACATTTCATAGCCGTGGAAAAATAATACAATACACAACTGAAAGAGATAAGCGGATACAAAGCTTTCCGGATATTGTTCCAGCTGTAAATCAGGACCCTGTGAATATAAATCTACAAAACCAAAACTACTAGCTGCCCATGCCGAAAATAGGGGCACCCAGAGTTTAGGTTAAAACAATAAACTCTAGGTCAGTCATGTGACTGGTGTGAGAACAAAAATAGTTATTTAAAACTTTACTTTAAAATAAAGTAAATCAACGGACCACGCCGTATAACACGGAATGGGTTTCCTCCAAAGAAGACTAGTGCATATAGCAAAACAGCACAATGCTTTTTGAAAAAATGAAGCTATTATAAGACCTAGGTTCCATCACACAATGCAACACAAGCCGGAGGATAGGGTTTTCCCTTATAATAGCCAAACATGCTTGTTATGTTAAAAACAAATCATTTGATATTATAAAAAGTGCATAGTGTCAAAACAATTTCAATCATAAATATCAATCATAGACGACATGGGTACCATATTTCATGTTGCCATACTAGGCTCTACAATACAAACCGCAAAGTCACGTATTGGAAGCAGGATTTCCATCTATGAACTGAGGCAAAAGATAGTCCTCACCGATTCGAGACAATCTAGCCTACCATGTCACAGGATCAGAGCTCGAGTGACCCTTGGATCGTCAGGGCCAAGCCACCCCATGTGGATTAAAATGCCTGAACACTGCGTTTCCCCGCCCTTTGGGGCGTAAATGAGGGAAATAGCTCAATCGGCTCCACATAGTCACCGATATATCCGAGGTGCCTTGCAAAAGCAACAACCAAACAGGTGAAAATAATATAAATGTCAGGGAGGGTAGGTCACTGACACCACCCTAGCTAGAAAGAAACGCATGTCCTCCCTGATGTCCTCTCCCATTTCTGGTTCCCAACCAGGGTGTGAGGCTCGCGAATCAACGTTATAAACAAAGCTATGCCATACAGGCCGTGCTTTAATCATCAACCACAAGACTTTTCTTTTCAACAGAAGCCTTGATCAATTGCCACTTAGGCATGCCACACAGGCAATTCACTCCATGTGATTGATATCAATCAATATATAACCCCTGAACTCGTACGTCTCAGAGAAGGGCGTTAATCAAGAGAATAAATTCTCCACCGCCAAAAAGATATATATTTAATAGAAATAAATCACACAGAATAAAATCCAATGTCAGACACACAGTCCATTTACAAATTCATTCTGGGTCTGAACGAAACCGGAGGCACCTTGTACCTTGCACATCCATCGATCTCCAAGTACGTCTGGACGATCACCCACTGATTCCCTCCTCTTGGGTGTACAACCCAATCAAGATCATCAATAATCACCCAAAAAATGTGAAGACCTTCGGTCTTCGACCGACGTCTTCATCCTCGACACCACGTCAAATCAGTTATTCAGAATGGGATAAACCCGGTCTTTCTGAATTACTCGCGTATATAATAAACAAGTGTTACACAAATACAACATACGCCTCACTCCAACTGAAAATATTCTTTTATTCAAATATTCTTACACTTTGGGTAAGGTTCCCATTAATTTTATCAAAGATAAATTCTTTAAATTTATTCTTTAATCTCCTTTTGAACATCAATTTAAATTAGTCGGGATTAGAGAAACACACCGAAGTAATCATTTATTTTATTTCCCAATCCCAACCTATTCCTCCCATGAAGTAAAACTGGTCATACTTCATATCTAACACCACGGTGTTATCGGTAAATTCGATTACCATTTCACGTTCAAATCTAGTTAAAGATTTAACTATCGCCTGCAGCAAAACTGGTGATAATCCATTCCCGATCATTTCAATCTAATTAAAGATTCATTAAAACTCCACTTAGTTTTAATCTTCCCAAAAATCAATATTAGTGATTGCTTAACTTGGGAAATCATATCCTGTCTTTAACTGAGTTAAAGAACCAATGTCATTTAAAGTACCGTTCACTATAAACCCAAAATCACATTCCATTACAATTCAATTATTGAAACTTCAGGTTACTTTTAAAACCCTTTCAAATCCAATTTATTTGTTTCGAAAATAAATAAATTATTATTCTAGTTCAAAACTAGTTCATTTAGATAAAAATCTATTTTTTTTACTTTTCAAATTTGGAATTTTTCATCTCAATTCTTCACAAATCATTTATTATGATTTTACACAAATTATTACTATTTTTAATAATTTTATCAAGGACCGTACAGTCGATTTCCATCAACGGTCGTCGAACTGCACTTACAGCGACCTTTTCCAAATTTGATTTGAACATAATTCCAACTCCAACCATTAGATTTCAAATCTCTAATATTCGTTAGAAAGCTCTTATCGATACGAACCCAATGGTTCCAGTTTTAGGAGAATCCGACGGTCGGATCTCCCGTAATATCCGTTCGAAATCAATGGTCGAAATTCGCGAACTGCCGCAGCGCGGCGCATTCTATTCAGGCCATTATATATATATATATAATATATATTATATATATTCATCGATTTCCATTTAAATCATATTTTATAAATCGTTTTAAATTCGTTTTCGAAATGATTTCAACTTCATATTCAATTTCGAATCAAAATTGAATATTCCACATCATCGATATACGAATGATAATATTTTCAAAACGTTATATTTTGAAATCACTTCTTTTTCTTTAATCATTATAAAAATGAATATAATCGATATAAATATCGTTTACGTCAGAATGGCGCATATCTAACCAACACGGCTTTATATATTTCAATAACTTGATTATTCTATTCAACAAATGAATATTTTCTTCAACACATGAATATATATTTTTATTCAACACATGAATTTTTATTCTATTTGTAACGACCCAGAAAATCTGAACCAATTTAAAATTTTTAAATTGGCTAAAATAATGGATTTTAAATATTTAAAATAAATATTTAAAATAAAGGCGATGAAAACTGAGTTGAAATCGACATTTGAAAACCAATATAATTAATTATAATTATATATAGAATTGAAAATGGCGCGGTAGTTCGATAATTCGATTTCAAACTTCAATTGAATATACCGAGTGCAAAACAATCCGGATTTTAGTGAGACCAAAAACATTGGTATCTAATTGATGATATCTTTCTAACGGATTCGACCAATCGAAATTTGATAGCGGGAATCAAAAGATATGTCCAGTTGAAAATTCTGAATAGTCGCTATGGAATTCAGGCCCTTAAAAATGGACATTTTGCAAATGACCTCGGATTTCGACGAAACCACTTTTGTTGGATCCGCAGTGTCAAGTTATTGTTAGGTTTCAAATTTCATAATTTTCCGAATCAATATGTGAGCGTGGCAAAGGAAAACGCGTTTGACCAGTTTCTATTGATTTTAATCGACTGGAAATTGGCCATTTTTCAAACGGTCTCAGAATTCGACGAAACTAGTTTTGTTAGGACCGTATTGTCAATACGAAGCTAGAAAATATTTTTTTGGAATTTTTCTAGTTAGTATGTGACCCCGGTAATTTGAAATGTGCGTTTAAAATTCAATATAGAGATTTAAATGTAAATTCAAACGGAAACTGGTTGTAACGATCAAATCAGCTTGCGATACATATCCCATTGTGTTCGGAATGGGGGTGAAACGCTATGGGCGACAGGCGGTGGGCCTCGTTTCGAGGTCGTGTGTAAAAGTCAACCCTTTTGCAAATTTAAATTAATAAAATAAAAAAAAAAAAAAAACTTTAATTCCTCCCTCCCCTTTTTCTTCTTCCTGGCCCCCCCCCCCGATTTCATTCTTCAGTTCAACAGAAATAAAAAAAAAAAAAACCAAAACCTAAATCTAATCGCTGCCGCCCCCCTGACCTAGACGTCTACGAAGAGCCGCCCCCCCTCCCTTGTCTCGACGTCTGCGAAGAGCGCCCCCCTCCCTTGTCTCGACGTCTGCGAAGAGCCGCCCCCCCTCCCTTGTCTCGACGTCTGCGAAGAGCCCCCCCCCCCTCGCAGCTTCGGTGAGTGATTTAGGTAATTTTATTTCTATATTTATTTTTATTTTTGTTTTATAATTTCTGATTGATAAAAACTGATTTATAAAGCGATTTAAAAACTAATTTCTGAATTTTTAAAAGAGATAAAAACTGTTTTATGTTAAAAGTAAAACTGAAATTGTTAAAGTATTAAAACTGAAATTGTTTAAAGTTTAAAAACTGTTTTATGTTAAAGTATTAAAACTGAAATTGTTTAAAGTTTAAAAACTGTTTTATGTTAAAAGATTAAAACTGAAATTGTTTAAAGTATTTTAAAAACCGAATTTTAAAAGCAAGAAAAAACTAATTTTGAAAGTCAAAATGAAAATCATATTTATATGTTGAAAGCAAAATAAAAATCATATTTTTATATGTTGAAAGCCGAAATAAAAATCATATTTTTATATGTTGAAAGTCAAAATAAAAATCATATTTTTATATGTTGAAAGTCAAAGAAAAATCATATTTTTATATATTGAGTAGCATAGTAAAAATTCTATTTTTACATATGCAGAGAATACGGGTGAAAGCGACAAATAGGCGAAGATTTCTATAAAGGAAGTGTCGTGCAGTTGGATAGCTATTGGTGAGATTTCTGATTTAAAAATATAAATATATGTGTGTGAATATGAAAGTGAATTGCTATATATTTATATATATATATATACGCCCCTCGTCCACAAACCATGGACGATATTTATTGGTTGAAATTGTTGTGGAAATTTGATTGATAGCGAATGATTGTTTGGGATTGTTTGTGATTGATATTGGTTGATTGTGGTTGAAAAATACCCGTTTGTGGTTGTGAAATATTTGGTTGAAACCACTTAGGATTAGTTTGTGGAAATGAAATAAATATATACATGCCGCCTGCGTGCGAACTAGATGCATGATTCCCATTGTCAAAAACCGCGAGGTTTTAAGGTAGAGCGAGGAGCCGTACTAGGGACGGTGCCGGTGTAACTACCCTGCCGTTATGCTGCCGAAATTTTGAATAATATTCTTGTGTTTGAATTATTTTCATATGCTTAAACTATATTTATTCAACTATAGAAACATTCATGTGTTGAATTGATATTCATTCGTTGTTTAGAAATTCATGTGTTGAATGATATTCATATTTTGAAATAAATAGTTCGATAATAAAAAAAATCACATTTTTATCGATATATAAAAACTATAGAAACATTCATGGGTTGAATCGATATTCATTCGTTGTTTAGAAATTCATGTGTTGAATGGTATTCATATTTCGAAATAAATAGTTCGATAATAAAAAATCACATTTTTATCGATATATAAAAACTATAGAAACATTCATGGGTTGAATCGATATTCATTCGTTGTTTAGAAATTCATGTGTTGAATGGTATTCATATTTTGAAATAAATAGTTCGATAATAAAAATCACATTTTTATCGATATATAAAAACTATAGAAACATTCATGGGTTGAATCGATATTCATTCGTTGTTTAGAAATTCATGTGTTGAATGGTATTCATATTTTGAAATAAATAGTTCGATAATAAAAATCACATTTTTATCGATATATAAAAACTATAGAAACATTCATGGGTTGAATCGATATTCATTCGTTGTTTAGAAATTCATGTGTTGAATGGTATTCATATTTTGAAATAAATAGTTCGATAATAAAAATCACATTTTTGTCGATATATAAAAACTATAGAAACATTCATGGGTTGAATTGATATTCATTCGTTGTTTAGAAATTCATGTGTTAAATGGTATTCATATTTTGAAATAAATTGTTTGATAATAAAAATCACCTTTTATAGACTATATGAACTATATAGAAAAATAGTGTTTTGAAATGAATTATTTTACAATAAAAATCACATTTTTATTGTATGCATAAATCGTTAAAATGCGAAGTGTTAAAAATAGCCACTTGTTCAAAATAAACATAGATGAGTTGAAATATTCATTAATTAACTAATGAAATGATTTGCACCTATTTATGTAACATTAGAATGAATGGTGTTTTTAAACCAAATAGAAATCAAATATGAAGTCGAATAGAAATTGAAAAATGATATGAACTGTATATATATGTACATGCATATTCATTGAACAGGTTATAGCAAAGGGGCTAGAGAAGAGGAATAAAATTTTGTGCCCGACAAATAGGTACACATTTACTGATTTGTTTGGGTGATGATTTTGAGCCTGATTGGCTAGCCGCTTGGCTTTTTCTTTTTCTTTTTGAGATTAGAAGGACCGGGACGCTATTTGCGATTTCCCGACGCTCCCGGTGCAGGGGAGGTTATGGCGAAATTTTTCCAAAATTTAAGGTGTTAGAAAAATTTTTGAAGTGAAAACGATATAGAAATCATTGAATGAACTATATTTATATAACTATATAAATATAAATAAAATTAAAACGAAACGAGGCCGTGCAGTTCGTATTTTGAAACCGTGATTTCAAACGACTAGTACGGGAAATCCGACCATTGGATTTTCCCGAAACCTCAACCGTCGGGTTCGCCTTGGAATAATCTTTCCAACGGCACCAACCTTGTAAAAATCCAACGGTTGTATTGTCTGGAATGTTTAATTCAAATCTGAAGAAAAACAGCGCCAGAAACGATTATATTTATTTATATATATAAATAAAATTATATTTAATCGAATAACGACGCTGCAGTTCGTATTTTGAAATCGAAACTTCAAACGATTGTACCGGGAGATCCGACCGTCGGATTTTCCCGAAACTGGAACCGTTGGATTCGTTTCGAAAAGACCTTTCTAATGATGTAAATTTTGTGAAGATCCAACGGTTAGATTTTCAGATATGTGTAAATCAAATCTTAAGAAAAACAGCGCCACGGCCACGTTATGGCCCGAAACGTCGTTTTGAATATATTAGCTATTTTAAAATAAATAAAAATAGCGATAAATAGTTATAAAATATCGTAAGCGATATGGAATGGAAATAAACTGAATTTGCTTGATTTATGTGATGTTTGATGGTTGAATGTGTTTGGTGTGAAAACTATATAAAGAACACAATTGGTGTGGTCGAATAATTTAACCATTGAAATAAATCGATTTGAAATTCTAAATATACGTGCATTATTTGAAAAGGCCGAGTTAATTCTCATTTCGAATAATCGACCGACGATTGAAATTCGAAGATGAAGACGATGGTCGAAGACCGGAGATCTTCACCTCGTTTGGATGGTAACCGAGGTCCTGATTGGGAGGCATCCCGAAATATGGATAATGAGTGGTGATCGTTCAGACGTACGTGTTGATCGAAGGGTTTGCGAGGTATTTAGTGCCTCCGGTTTCGTTCAGACCCAGAACGGACTTGTAAATGGACTGTGTGTCTGACATAGGATTTATTCTGTGTGGCATGCTAAGATGCAGTGATCAGGGCTTCTGTTGAAAAGCAAAGTCTTGTGGTGATGATCAAAGCACCGCCTGTGTGGCGTAGCTTTGTGTATAACGTGAATTCGCGAGCCTCACACCCCGGTAGGAACCTAAAACGGGAGGAAGGACCTCAGGGAGGGCATGCGTTTCTTTCTAGCTAGGGTGGTGTCAGTGACCTACCAGCCCTGACATTTATATACTTTTCACCTATGTGGTTGTTGCTGTTGCGAGGCGCCTCGGTTTGATCGGACGATCCGGGTCCGATGGAGTCATTCGTTGGCTCACTTACGCCCCAAAGGGCGGAGAGACGTATTGTTCAGGCATAATAATCCACATCGGTGGACCGGCCCTGACGATCCAAGGCTTGCCTGTGCGCTTGCCTGAGACATGGGCTAGATTGTCTCGAATTCGGTAAGGACTATCTTTTGCCTTGGTTCATGACGGAAATCCAATTTCCAAATACGTGATCGTGCGGTTTTGATTGTATACCTATATATGGCGACATAGTGGTATGGGGCATTAATGCCGTCTATGATTGATAGTTATGATTTGAAATTGTTTTCAAAACATATAAACACTAGCAATAATATCAAATGCCTTTGTTTTATTCGTATCAAGCATATCTTGGCCGTTATAAGGTAAAAACTCTATCCTCCGGTTTGCGTTGCATTGTGTGATGGGAACTGAGTCTTATAACGGCTTCATTTTATAAAAAGCATAGCGATGTTTTTAAAAGAAAGATCTGTTTTAAAGCACTGGCAATCCAATGGAGTAAACCCGTTCCACGAAAGTGGCGTGGTCCTGTGATTAGCCAATTATATATGTGTTGAGTAGATTTCTCATACCAGTCCCATGACTGACTCGTAGTTTGTTTCACTCTCAAACTCGGGTGCCCCTTTTTCTACACGGGCAGCCTTGTATTCAGGTTTAGCTGGTTCTTTCTGGATAGCTGGAGCTGAAGATGGATTCTATCATTTATTTCTTTTTATGCTGTTCAGCTCCTATTGTACATATTTTGTTTATTTCCGCTGTAGACATTTATGTATAGCTGAACTGTATTTGTACTAAGTAAGATCCTGTATACTGTGTAACTCTGATGATTACTTTTATCCAGTATATTTTGTTGTTCATTCTGGTGTATTTATTTAATTCTGTTCTGCTATTATATGTTTCTGTGTTATATTCCAAAAAGATAACCTTGTTTCCGTGAGAACGGGAAATCGGGTCGTCTCACTATTCAACACATGAATATATATTTTATTCAACACATGAATTTATATTTTCTGTTCAACACATGAATTTATTTCTATTCAACACATGAAATTATTTTTATAGTATTCCTTATTTTCCAAATAGGAATGAGGCCAATCAATTACCATATAATGTTAATTATATGGATTTTCTACAACACATGTATATAATAGCAACGATAAATCATTAAACCATCATCCAGAGTGCACCACACAACTGCATAAGCATTAAATATCAATAATTAACGGTTACACAGTCTGTCAACCCATCGATTAACATACAACTAAACAATCAGGATTAGTGTACATCAAATATCATCCCAATACCCGTGTGGGGCTTCAAATCAGCAAACACGGATTTCTATTTGTGCAGTTGGGCGATGTGTAAAATTTATCGTCCCAATCAATATAAGTCAAATCAGTGTATATAAATAAATCGTCCGATTTGTTTATTACTATTTATTTTATATACATGTTAAAAATCATATTTTTAAATATAAAATATTTTTCACTATAAAATATTTTATTTCATTCCACATCACACAATCAACTTTCACAACACAGCAATCAAATAAAAAAGTCATCCATGGTCTAGGGACGACGGGTGTTGGGTGCTACTAAGCACCTTTTGCATCCTGGTATATATTTCAAGTAGAAATTAAAATAAAAGCGAGGAGTTCTGACATTTAGGTTCCACTCCACCATTATCTATTTCTGAACGGTATGGATTTCTTTTTGATTACCGTCGGCTCCATCGCAGTATATTTCACTCTGTTCATAGTAAAAATCACATTTTTATTATTCCTTTTTATATATAAAAATCATATTTTTACATTGCTACTTCTATAAGGATCACATCTTTATCTTCACTTCATATATATAAAAATCGAATTTTTATTGCTACTTCATATATATAAAAATCTTATTTTTATCTTCACTACAACATAAATAAAAATCTCGCCTTTCTATAATTAAAAAAACTCGCCTTTCTTTAAAAGAAAAACTCGCCTTCCTATAAATAAAAATCTCGCCTTTCTATAATTAAAAATTAAACCTTTCTATCATTAAAAATTAAACCTCTCTATCGTTAAAAATTAAACCTTTCTATCGTTAAAAAATCATAGCTTTCATGTTAAAAATCAAACCTTTATACTTAGTAAAATCATACCCTTTCCTAATGCTATTGTATATTAATAATAATCATTTTCTACATATAAAGAAAATCGAATTTTTTTCTTTTTATAAGTCTATATTTTCAGATTTTTAAAACAATAATATATATATATATATATAAACTAAATTAACAAAATTAATAAAAAGAAACTCACCATCGTTCATCGGAGGTATGGTGTTGGGGTTCGTCGGGGGGCCTGGGAGATCGTAGAAGGATGCAACTAGGGTTTCAAGGCGGCGGTGGGACCCAGCATGGTCGGAGGTGGCTATTGAGGATTTCGGGGTTCGGTTCGGCGCGTTTTAGTTCGAGGAAAGAGGAGGAGAGAGGGAGGAAGAGGGGGAGGAGCAGGCGATGGAGGGGGGAGGGCTATGGGAGGATGCGGATGCGGCGGCGCCGCTAGAGGGGGGCGACGGCTTAGTTAGGTTTTTTTCTCACTCTTTCGTTTCTGATTTGAGAAGAGGGTGGTATGGGGGTTTAGAGATGAAGGGGTGAATATTATATTATATTTATTTTAAATTCAAAAAGTAACTTTAAAATTCAAACCCCAAATGGAACTCACCAACGGTCGTCCCTAGCTAATTTCCCTCATTCCGCACACAATAGGATATGTTTCGTAGGCTGATTTGACTGTTTCGATCAGTGTCCATCAAAATCAAAATATAAATCTATATACTGAATTTGAATGAACATTTCAATTTATCGGGGCCACATACTGACTCTAAAAATTCCCGAAAAATATTTCCTAGCTTCGTATCGACAATACGGTTCTAATAAAACTAATTTCGTCAAATTCCGAGATCGTTTGAAAAATGGTCATTTTCGGGTCGATCGAAATTGACTGAAACCGTCAAAACATGTTTTCCTGTGCCACGCTCACATATTGATTCAAAAAATTACGAATTTTGAAACCTAGAATTAACTTGACATCCCGGATCCAACAAAAGTGGTTTCGTCGAAAACCGAGGTCGTTTGCAAAATTTCCATTTTTGGGGGCCAAAATTCCATAGCGACTATTCTGAAATTTCAACTGGGCATAACTTTTTATCCCCGCTATAAAATTTCAATTTTTCGGATTCGTTGGAAAGATATTCTCAAATAGATTCTTATATTTTTGGTTTTGCCAAAATCCGGTTTATTTTGAATCCTATACATTCATCTTAACTTTGAAATCGAATTTCAAACTACTTCGCAATTTTCAATTCCTTTTTATAATTAAAATAAAATATTTATATTCTAATGGCGATTCAAATAAATATATACGTTCTAATTCTATTCAAAATAAATTTCTCGTCATTATTATTTACAGTAACTCATTTTAAATATTCAAAATTCAATAAAATTGCCAAAATAAAAATTTTAAATTGGCTCAGATTTCCGGGTTATTACAACAATGCTTCTGAACGTTACAAATAAATACAAGACACTTCCTTTGAAAATTGAAAAAATGACAGTTATATGTCGACATATACACTTAAAATATTTGAATTTTTGAACATTTTCAAGTGTTTAAGTATATATACTATTTTGAAAAGTCTTGAAAACATAGTGATATAAACAAGTATTATAATGTATAAAATTATATGAAAACATAACTTTATATTATATAAACATATTTTTAAATTTATAAGGTTTAAAACTATGTAATTATAAAATTATAAAACTGTATAAATACAAAACTATAAAAACATATATAAACATGTATATTAAAGTTAAAAACTTATATTTGAAATCATAAGTTAGATAGGGAAACAATTTGAATTTAAAATTTCAATTTTGAAAACCAGAATTTGAAAAATAGAATTTGAATTTGAATTTTAACCTGGAGTGTTATTCAGAGTCTTACATATAAACAAGACTCTATTACTATATTTTGTCTTGAACTCTTGGTATCTTGATTACTCATGAGTCTTGAAATTTCTTTGAATTCTGAATCTCTTAAAACTCTAAAACTGTACATTCTGCAGTATTAATTGCTGTATATAAATCCTGCATATACATGTATATATATTCTAGACAGAAATGTTAGTATATAATTTTATAATCAATGATAACTGAAATAAGGTTGTTGTCATCAAAACTCCAATCTCCAACGGTTCGTTGACGTTATCCATTGGATTAAGCACACCGCAAATAAATAGTGCTTAATCACATAAGAGAATTCTCTTTTTGTCCTTTCAACACCATAAATGAAACTCATAAACCATATTTACAGGGAATGCACTCAATCCCATCTAAACTTCCATGTTCTCTCGTCTCCTCATAATGTCTTCAAAAATTTTACGAGGTTGAACCTGTGGCGGACACAAATTAGGCCCAGTGGAGTCCGCTGCCCCTACTTGAACTTTATTATTTCTTTATCTATGGAACACACTGTCTTTGAAAATACTAGAAAATCAATAAATATAACTACTCACTCAAGTACTGCTGTTTCGAAAACTGGAAGATCAGTCAATATAAATGCCCACTCAAGCATTGTTGTTTTGAAAAATTGAAACTACATGAATACATAGAATGTACCCCAATCTTACATCGTACGTTTGGTGTAATAGGAGAATCCAAGTTAACACATTTTCCACAACCATAGAAATTTTAGGGAAGAAGAGAAAATTTTATGAACACTTACGCCGTATTATCGCATACCATTAACATAATTTGTATCGATCAAACACTCTATGAGATCAAGGTTGAAAATATTTTTTAGAATAATAAAGCTCGTAACTGTAAAACTTGAAGTGGACATCGATGCAGTTGAGTGCATACCGACCATTGTTACATTAGGAGAAACAATTCTTCAACATAAGAGAAATTGGAAACAAAATGTCAACTTCAACCCTAATGCTTGATTTAATTAATCAATAGGTGAAAATTTGATTAGGTCATGACTAAAATGGAAGTAGGAAAAGTTTAGTTGAAATCAATTTTGCAATTATAATAACAAGAAGAACAGGATGAAGTGGTCCCTGGGATACTAATTAAGCACATCTTCACAAATTGCAATTTCAAACGTGGAAGAATCCGAAAATTTGTATTAAAAAAATGTTCAAAGGAAGAAACATCGTTTTCTATTAGTGTATTACATTTTAAAGTCGGGATGATGCCATTCATTGTTAACGCAATATGCGAAAGAGTATTGTGACTGTGAAAATTGTTAAGGTTTCACTATAAAATAGATTAGGAGATGATTTGATGAATAACTCATATTGAACATGATATCTCAAAAGCTGTTGAAATTAGCCATATCAATAAAAATACTAAAACTAGAAAGATGCATTTATGAACATTTGATGTTGTAGTATTTTTTCATGGTTAACCTGAATATTTATATGGTTTTGTAGTTTAAAAATGTGTTAAACTTTTTCTGAATATATGGTATTTTTTTTGGAATTCCGCCCTCATTGAACTAAATCTCTGCGTACGCCACTGGGTTGAACAATAGGAAGAACTGAATGGTGTTTCCAGGCAATAAGGTAATAGCTTTTGTAGAGAGTTTAATGCTTTTGTTTTGAACTGATGCATTTTCTTAACAAACTATACTTGCTCATACCAAAAGACTAAAATCACAAGAAAATAGTGAACGATTTCAATGAAAATGACCTCCCAAGACAAAAGTCATACAAATGAAAAAAAAACATACTTAAAATCAATCTATTACAAGACAGATAACCAAATAGAAAAAAGTTCGATATTCATTGCAATCAAGCTTATAAAGCTATATAACAATCATGTCTAATGTTTTTCACTATTTGTAAGACAACATAAGCAATATCTAATCAATACCAATTGCATCTTAACTCCAAGATAATAAAACTATACGATGGATGCATAAAAAGTTGGAGCTTCATTGGCATTAATGTGACGGAAAAGAGAGAAATCCTTTATTCCCAGAAAATATTGCAAGATCAGCCGCCCTAGGAACTTGATCTCCTTCATTGGCATTTCCAAGGAAACTAGCCCTAATCTGATCTTCAATACCATAAAAACCGTATTTGCTAAATTCATCACCAAATTGGCTGAATAATGCAGCTTCAAACACACCATCCATGTTAAAACACTCTTCATCCCTTAATTGTTCAAACATACTCGAAGAAGAACCTTGATTTCGAGCTGCATTCAAATGGTTCCCCATTTCTAAATTCGTGCTCTCATTCTGCAACATCAAACCATTATCAGAAACATTGGTACTCATATACATGTCAGAAATGCCATTGTGATCCATGGCGCATTTCATCTTTCCATCACATGCAGTGCCCATCATGGTGTTTGTAGGCATGGCATCAGAGATGCTAGAATCGATCAAGCCCTTAGAACATATGAATTTCTCAGAATGAGGCAGAACAGTTCCAGTTACAGATGGTTCGTATAGTTGTGGCGGCGGCGGAGGTCCAGTTTGCTGAAATAGAATATGTGGAGTTCTATATTTGTTGATGTCGAAATTGGTTACAACATTCGGTCCATGGAAGCATTGTGTAGCCATATCGTAGGTTGTTGCTGCTTCATCCTCATTGTCTGAGAATTTAACAAGTTTATTTTGAAATGGCTTATTATGCATCCATACATTCATAGCTCTTTCAAATTTTGATTCCTAAGACCATTGACTGTCAAAGCATAATCCCTCAATCTCATAACACTATTACTAATTAAAGCATTTGGCAAATGCCATTACTATTTACGATAAATAGCTATATATCTAAAATTGTTCGAAGTAAAATTATAATAAGTAGATTAATTTTAATTAATTACTAAATACAGAAACCATCAAATAAGATTTTCACATCATAAAATTCAATTTTTCATAAGCTAATTCTATTCATACACCTATAGTTCCTTAACACATGCCGTAAAATGAAATAAAATAGCATACACCAAAAATTTCTTTTCATACACCCTGTCTTTCACAAATTTACCCTTCTATATTTTCATCTACTTTCCTCTTTAACCTTAAAACTAAATTACATAAAACTGGGAATTCATTGCAATATATTTTCCTAAAATGAAAAAAAACTTTATTTTTTAACACTAGTATTTTAAATTATTTGATTATTTTATTTTTAAATAACTCTTAATTTTAGATGATTGAACAAGTTATATCAGAGAATTTAGTTGTAAAAGTTTCCTTAATTGATACTTTAGGATTTACTAAATTCATAGATTTATATAGACTTAATCAAATATTATTGATTTTGAAGTTTCAATTTGATGCATTATGTGAAAAGGGCTGAAAATGAAATTAAGTACATGGATAATATAGTTATAGTCTTTCTTATAAAAACATTGGTGTATGTTTAAAATTATGGGTGTATAAATAGAATTTACTTTTTACACATTTTCAACCTTTTTACAAAGTCATATTTTATTTTCTTAAAAATATGATAATATATAAACAGGTAAAATTAATTTAAATAATACAAAGAAAGAGATATGGAAGATGCAATTTCAAATTTGGAAGTAACGTTTTAAAGAATTATCTTATTCTGTAGAATGAAATTAGTTTTGGAAAATGTTTATGGGGAATATTTAAATATACATATATTTGTCAATATAATTTTTGATTTGATCAATTTTCACATCATCAGGGGTACAACTAATTTTATGTGTTTATACATAAAAATAGGTATAAAAGTTGATCAAAAATTAATGTTTCACATAAAATATCATAAAAAATTTCAAAATAACCTTAGAACATACTCAAAATTTAACCCGATGGTTCAGTTAATACTATTATATTCAACTGGGTTATCTAAGATATTACTTCATGCGCTCTAGGTTTTCAAATAAATAAATAAAACATCTGAACAAACATTCATGTTGCAATCAAGTGATAAGAGAGCAAAGTTGGTTAGTAACTTACTAAAGCTTCCCAACTGGAGATGTTTCCTGTCACACACATTGTCGATCCTTTCCTCGCATTGCCCTTTTTCATAGTGTCTATAATGAATTTTCAAGCATTCAATTTTAAAATTAATTATCATGTATTTATTGACTTAAATGTAATAATTATTATGCAATATGTTTAGCGGTATGATCTTTTACATGACGATATGCTTGACCAATTCAAATTTATAGAAAAAAGCAAAAACTATACTTGGTGACCCCAGTACGGTACTTGCAATCCCCTCTTGAAAATCCACTGCTTTTGCGACGAAGTCTGGCTATGTATTCACTCTTGGAAACATTCTTCATCTCTACATATTCTTTCATGTATGTATGTAACTGTATTTGTTCCAGTTGATGAAATAAATAACGGTATGGGTAAAAATAGCTATGATGTGTGGTTTACTCAATTAGTTCATTAGAAATCTCATAGGATTTTTTTCTTTGTGTATACTCACAGGAAAATTGAGAACACAGTAAGGGCCAAAATATTTGAGTGCTGCAAGATCATAAGCGTAAGCGGCTTCCTCCTCATTGTCAAAGGAACCTAAAAGAGTGTAAAGCTAATAATATCATCAATGAAATACCTAGCTATACCAAAAACAAGTATATATAATGAGGACTTACCTACATAAACTAGGCACCCGCACAAAAGTATCAAGCAGTAGTTATCAACAAGGGCAGCAGAAAATTTTAGTGCACAAGTAGCAAAAAAGATATGTATACAAAAAATAGAACTAGATTAGTAAGAATTTCTTTTTCTTGTTCTTAAAGAAAGGGAATAAGAAGAAAATGACATAAACAGTATTATGTATGTTTATATTGCTTTAATACTAATTTAATATTCTAATATATACAATGTATCAAAATTCTAAATAACTAATTGAAATGATATATAGGTACAAACAAAAATATAGTTTTTTTTATACCTGGTTTTCCTCTCCTATTTTGGCTCAAGCTCCAAGAAAATCCATCCCATAAATTAACCTCATACCGACCAGTATGCTTGTGCCTATTAATTCGAAGGACGTAGCTTGCATCAGAAATATATTAGAAATAAGAGCAAATCATCTATACTCAAAATTCCCTATTCCTCTGTAGCTAACCAATCAAAATCCTTAATTCCATCCTTTTTTGCAATTAATCCCGAGAGAGAAAGAGGGCTTATTTGCAAAAAGATGGAAATCAGGGGGTCCTGATTGGTTGGTTATAGGGGGACAAGAGATTTTGGGTATAGGGGATTTGATTTGATTCGGAGTAACATGAGAACATATATAGTGTGGAATACATAAAGATTGATCTGTATTATACTCTAAAAAATGACCAAATTACAAATGGTAGATCAAGCAATTTTTTAATTACAGATAAATTTAATTGTCATAGAATAAAAACTGTTACAAAAAATCGCCAAAGCACAAATGTAGCAAAACACTTACTTCGTGACCCCTCTAAAAGGCGAACTTTTTGGTTTTTGGCCAGCATCCCTATTATGACTTTTCTTGACAACTTTCTGAGTCCTCGGTTTTTCAACCAATGTTGCAGAGAAAGGAGGTGGGGGAGGACAATGTGTTGACTTCATCGGAGTAACTTTCCCCAGAGCATTATGTTGGTTCTGCAAGCTTGAGCTAGAACCAGGAGTACAGTCCATTTTTTCTTTTGATTGCTTCTAATGTATCTTCTTTTTACTAATGCGTGCAATCATACAATTGAGATAATTTATAGGCATAAAAGATTATAATGAATTAATTGTGTTGTAGTAACTTTGAAATTTGAAGTGGCCATTCAAGAAATGGACAAAATAGAGTGAGTTTGATTTTTTTACATTTGGCAAAATCATTAGTTTTTCCTTGTGAAATGCATGTTTGTTAATATAACAACCTGGAGATGAGTACATGTAAATGCACTTAAAGTTCAATATTTTCAAATTATTGCATGGACATAAGCTGTCAAATTTTGTAATATTATGCTTCTGCTATCACAGCATAATTTTTTTAAAAGTTTTGAGCTGGATTACGGCCTTATTTTATTATGATGACATCTAATATATTTTTTTACTAACGTGCATGCAAAAAAATTATAGAAGAAAAGAGGATAATAGAATTAATCATATTGCTTAATTTTGAAATTCAAAGAGGACTAATCACAAATGCACAATAGAGTGATTGTGATTTGTTGTTTCGGTAAATTCATTACTTTCTCCTCGTGAAATGCATGATTGCTAACATGACCGACATTCGGTTGAGTACATGAAATGCACTTCACAAAGCTCAGTATGTTAAATTTGGAAACTTCATTAATTTCTTTTTATTAAATTATTGCATGTTAATGCATATAAGCTGTCAAGTTTTGAATACTCGAGTTTTTTCAATAACTCCGTATGTTATGAAATTCACAATGATAGCTGTTTATTTATTTATTTTATTTATATTGGTGTTTATTTAGAATGATCATTGGGAAGTATTGGTAGGATTTCATATTGCACAATAAATTTGTTAGTATGAAGTGTGTAAATTAGATCTTAAATGACCTAAAATTTCCCAACGCTTTAATAATCAAAGTTGCGCAGAGAAAGCGGGTGGATTACTTTCTGTTGAGCACATAGTTTTGACTTTGTCTTATGAATGTATGATTGCCTGGTTTGTTGAATGCATGATTGCCTACGAATTTTTTTAATAATTTAAAATTGATATTTGAGTAAGAATCACCACCAGGAGTTTTTAGGTGCAAGGATAAAATTTAAGAAAAATTTAGATATAAGGACATGAGGCCAAAAATTTAATCACAAGGACACTTTTTAGTGTAACTCAACAAATTCATGGGTCCACCATCATTTCACATTTTACACTAAAAGGTGCCAACGTAGCTAAATTTCTTGTCTCTTGTTTTTGTGCCTAAATTTTTCTCTAATTTTGTCCTTTACACTATTTTTCTGTAGTGCGATACTGGAATTTCAGAATGTAAACAAAAATCAGACTTGGTAATTATAAATTAATCAAATAGAATATAGCTTTAAAAAATTATTATAAGCCTACTAGTTAATCCATAATGTAGAGCTTAGTTGGAATTAAGGAAAATTCTAACTTGCTAGATGAAGCTTTCATTACAATGTTTATAGGGGAAAATATTGTGCAGAAAATTGTTTATGAATGTGTTCCACCAAAATGTAAGAAAACCCAATGCTTTGGCCATTCTACTGGGGCTTGCTTATCAAAACAGGTTTGGTAAGAAAAAGTTAATCAAAATTTAGTGCTTGAGTATGTCATAAATCAAGATCCTATATTGGTTGAAGAAATTAACTTAGTTGGAAATTCTGAAGCTATTGTGGCAAAAGAAAGCGTTGAATTACATGCTAAAGACAATCAAGAAAAATTTGCAAAACAAAGTGACAGGCACCACAGATATCCAAGAAAATAACCTAAAAAATATTTAAAGTGACATCCCTAGAAAAATAAATTTTTCCAAAAAAAAAAATTGGACCACACCCAGTTATGACATTTGAAAATGACGCTGCTAGCATTCAACATAAAGAAAATGAAGCCTCAGACTTGCAAATAACCACAAACATAGAAGAAATTTTTATTGAAATAGACATTGTTGTGATGTAGCATAGGCATGAAGTAGCCAACGTTGATAATGGAAAATACGGCTTGACTGGCTCTAACTTCAACGGAAACATTTCTAATGATATGCAAACTGTGCAGTTAAAGCGCTCAGCGGATCCAATGTAGTGAATGTGCAAAAAGTGTAGTGGGAATAAATCGAGGAAATAGCAGGATATAGCGAATGAGCCTAGAATAACATATAAAACTCGTATTTAATGCTTTTAAATATATATATATATATATATATATATATGATAATAAATGGAAAACTAACATTTAGCTTAATTACAATTAGTGCATTCTTTATTTTAAATAAGAGCATAAGAAAATATATGCCAATAAATGAAAACTTTTGTTTAGCTTAATTATATTTAATGGAATATTATAGTATTTTGTATTATAAAAAACATACATTAAAAAGGTATATTGAAAAGCAAGTTATATAAATTTTATAATGTATAAATATAATTTCTGAATTCATTTCTAATAGAAGATATACGAAAATAGCCGAATATCGCCGAAATAGTTGGATATATCGGGAATATCGGAATATAGCAAGGATAAAGTAAAGAGGCTATTTCAGAGGCTATTTGGAAATAGCATAGCAGTAGAAATCCGCTACACGATATAGCGGGGATATTTCAAGGTAATAGCGAGGCATAAACTGCATAGTATGCAAATATGTATAGAGGATAATGTCGAACGGTTCTTGACTCAATCCCCCCTATAGATTGAACCTGGATTAATTACATTTTTAGATCCAGAAATTATAAATCTTAATAAGATAAAGCCCAACGATATCAAAATTGACGAACTGGGATTCGAAAGCATGCTCAAATCAACTCTAATGAACTGATAGGGAGTGCTGCTCCGTTATTTTCTTCCACATCCTCTCCTATAAATAAAAAAGAAGAAGAAGAAAGCAAGAAGAAAAATATACATGATATAACAGCAGTGAAATTTTTGAAAAATGGTATATTATCAAGAATACATAGTGGGAGGATCACCTCAAATTCAATGAAAAAACTGCCTATAAGAGAAGAGGTGGCAAAACATCAAAGAACATAGAGTTTGACTATAACAATTGCCTATGCAGCAACAGTAATATACTTACATACCATTTTTCATAATATATTTTATTAATTTGACAATCATTTCCTGGAATTTTACTAGGCTGAACTACCCTAAAAGCAAATTGGACTATCCAATTTACTTTGTAATATTAAACCTAGTATTATTGGTTTACCTAAGCATAAACTTGATAATAACGCTATCTTAGTTTTTCATCTTAGGTATCCAAGGAATTGGAACTCTGTTAATGATAAATGTATAGATGCCAATAGTAGATTTTTGATTTTATAGTATACTAATATCTGGATCTTAATTTATCATTTCATAGATTATCAACATATATATTGCAAATTTAAAAAGGGGGGTCTTTACATTGGTATTAGTTTTATCTATGCTTCTAACGTAGAAAAGGAGGCTCATCCTTTGGAAATAATTAGAGCTTTCTAACTCTATTTCTATCAAGCCTTGGATTATTATAGGGGATTATAACACTGTAATGCATTCTAATGAAGAAAGAGGTGGCTTACCCATCTCTTTCAAAAAGATACATATTTTTTTCTCTAATTTTATTTTCAAAACAGGGCTTGTTGAGCCTTCTATGAATGGTAACAAGTTTACTTGGAAATCAGGTGAATTTAGAAATATTCATTGCAATTAAATTGAATTTTAGTTAATCATCTTTTTTTAGTTCTTTTCCCAAGTTTAAAAGTTATACACTTCATCAAGCTACTAATGGTTATACCTCTCTTCATTTAATTCTGTCTGAGAATATTTATCAGAAAACTAATTTCCCTTCAAGATTTAAAAATGGTAGTGTTTTGGACGATGATTAAAAAAACAGTATTAAGGCTAGTCTTTGCATTAATGTTGATGGCACTGCTTGATATATTTTGAAAAATCTTGCAATATACTAAAGATAGTCTCAAAATTTGAAGTAAAAGAAAAGGTAAGAAGAAATATCAAAAAAGACTGAGAATTTCTAGAATATCGTTGATTTTGATAATTTTGATACTAGTCAAATCAACAATTTTTTTAGTATGCAGAAGAATCTTATTAATGAGACACACATTGAAGTTCCCAATCTTAGACAAAAGGCCAAAATTTACTAGCTTACTTATGGTGACACCCCTAGTAAAAAAATTACGCCTAAATGTCTAGTAGAGAGTGCAAAAATGATATCATAAACTTATTGATAGCAATGACAATATCCTAAATAATACAACTCAGCTTGAAGAGGAATCTATTATGGTTTTTTTCTTCCAATCTTTACTTTGTTTTTTTTGTTGTTGTGAATTTTCCAAATATTATTACCAAATGTTATCTGCACCCCAATAGTGAAGAAATTCTTCTTGAACAGATTAACATTAAGGAAATAAAAAGTATTGTTTTTAATGCTAATATTGGTAAAAATTCAGGGTCTATGTTCTTGGTGTTAAATTTTACAGAACTCATGAGGATGATATCAAGAAACCCATTTTCGAAGTTATTTTTGAATTTTTCAAAACTGGAAATATTCTCAAAAACATTAATCATATTTTTATCACTTTTGTTCCTAAAGTGAAATCCCCCAAAGGATTAGGTGATTTTATACCAATTGCTTGTTGCAATTTCCTTCATAAAATTATTGCTTCTATTCATTGCAGCAAAATGAAAGTTTCCTGAAAGTACTTAATTTTTAAAAATCAAAGTGCTTTCACTACCAATAGGCTCATTGTTGATAACACTTTTCTAACTCATGAATTACTTAGAGATTTTAATTGTGCTACTACTAAATGTGCATCAAAATTGATTTACAGAATGTCTATAATAAAACCAATGGACAATTCATTATACACATGATGAAGCACATAGGCTTTTGTGAATTTTTTTACAATTGGATTCAAGAATGCGTTTATAATATTACCTACTCTATTCTTGTCAATGGTTCCCCTGGTGGTTTTATTAAAAGTAACATGGGTGTTAGACAAAGGGATCCACTCTCTACTTATTTATTCACTATAGCTATGGAGTACTTTACTCCCTAAATAGACAAAGAACAAATTGACAAAAACATTAAGCCTCTTAATTATGTTCTTCCTAGTGTTACCCATTTATTTATGTTGATGATCTCCTTAATTTTTTTAAATGATGATGTGCCGAATGCAATTATTATCAAAAAAAATCTTTAATATTAAACTAATATGCACGGCTGGATATCAATGGAAGCCAAAAGAAAAATATATTTTAGCATCAACTGTCTAGTAAAAATGATATTCTCAAAATTCTTAATGTCAAAGAGTGTATTTTGCCGGTTAAATATTTGGGCTTGCCTCTTAGTACCAATGTGATTGAAGATAAGGATTGTGCTAGGCTTTATGAAATTACTCAAAATAAAATTGAGCATTGGTCTAGCAAATATTTATCTATTACTAGTAGAATTGAGCTCATCCATATAGTTATCTCTTCTATTTTCATATACTAGGCTCAATATCATAACATTCTTATCTCTGTTATTGAAAAACTTGAAAAATTGGGTGCTAATTTCACATGGAATGGAAAATATCAAAAAGTTTCCTAGAATATTATTACTAAACCTAAAGAATCTAGTGGGTTTAGGTAGAGAAATTTTAGGGACTAATGACACTTGTAATTATAATAATTTTTGGAATTATTTAGCTATAATTCCCATTGCGCTAAATGGATGAAAGCCAAGTAAATGAAAAAATGGACCATGAGATATGAAAATCACTTTTTGTATACTTGGAAAAGCATCACGAATCGTAGAGAGATTAGTAAAAAAATATTGGTATAAAAATTAAAGATGGAATTAATACTAGTCTCTATTTTAACCCTTGGATTAATAGTCACACTCCGATCAATTTACTATGGTGGAATATCTTCCTTCAATTTGAAAATGTTAATACTTAATTTGATATTATAATTCAAAATTCATTTGGGATACTAAACTTCATTCTGTTGCATCATTTTTAGATCTGTCGCATCATTTTTAGTTCTGTCATTAGCAAAATTGAAATATATCCAAGCCTAAATGAAGATCTGGAAGCTTATAAAAGGTAAAAAAAAAATCAAAAATACTTGGAAATATATCAAATGTGAAGATACTTATGTTGATTGGTTGTTTATTTAGAATAATTCAAATTGTCCTAAAATGGCTTATTGTATTTATTTTGTTGTTTTGAAAAAATTAAGTACAAGAGACAAATGCTACAAAAGGAGTACTAATGAAAACATTTCTAGATTGCTTTGTAAAGCAGGGTTAGAAAACATTGATTGCTTATTTGTTTTTTTAACTATATTTACTCTAGATTTTTTTGGGCATAATGCTAAAGGAAAGCTGAATATTAACCAGCAATTATCTCTTCAAAATTTAAGAGACATTATTAAGCAAATTAAAAAGGACCAGAAGTCTAATATAGTTGACATTAGTAAAGCCTGTATCTACTTTACCACTTGTATTTATATCTCTGAAAAGAAAGAAACGAGAGACTTCATAATGGGACTAAAACTAAATGCTATCAACATTGGAAGACCATTGTTACTGAAGTCAACATTTTATTTCTTAAGCACATCAATCAACCAAAAGCATCCAACAAAACATTCAATCAGTGTAAGGTTGATGATGAAAACTATGAAGTGAAAATTGAGAATTACTTACAAAATGCGTATCATTTGTTTGGCTCTCTGGTTGGTGATAGTCAACCTACAAGTCACAACCATTCTTCAAAGCGCCAAGCAAGCACCCAGTTAAATAAAACATGTCATAATTTCTTTAATGATAATATGTATTTTAATCCTTTACCATACAGTTATGATTATAACACCAACTGTGTTTCCAATGAACATAAAAGCGGATTTATCAAAGATGGACACCTTTCTTTTAGCAACAAAAACCAGGCAAGCTTCCTTCTTAAGAAGCCTATGGACAACAAAATAAAATGAAAGGAAAGTTGAATGGTCAATATTATAGACAGAGTTGATAATTTTTATATTACGGAGAATAATTTTGGTTCCTTACCTAGTGCTTGCAAAATTAAACATAGGCTTATTCTGCCAAGTAATTACCACTACATGATAAAGAGAGTATTTTTCATAGCAACTCCATTCAAATGATGGAATATTTTCATTATAAGAGTAAACTTAATGGGAAAGTTTATCACTTATGTGTTTGGAATCATGGAGAATTCAGTTGTACAAGACAAAGAGAGAGTCACCCTTCATTAGATCTAAGAAATACCGACTTTATTATCCAGCTCTAAAGGAGCAAGCTCCAGATCCAAGCTTCCATGTTTCATCGATTGTCAATCTGAAAGCAAAAGCACCCAATCCTGATCAACATAGCATTTGGAGCAAAGAAAAGCTAATTTGAAGATTGATTTAGATGCCCTCCCTCATATGATACATTGCGAAAGAGATTCCACCAAAGCTCATGATAAAAAGGAAGCTTATGAGAAGAACAATGGTCGAATTAAGCACAATACAGATTTGGAAGTTAGAAAAACACCATGAATTGTTATTTTTTTCCAAGAGAAATTGCACTTAAGCTTTATACTTTGCTGAGCCACCATGCCCTAATGTCTTTTGTTAGGGTTTCGTTTTGTTTTGTGTTGTTCGGATGCAGGTTTGGTGTATTTTCTCGGGGCTCACCCGTTATTTATTTAACCATTTGGGTACTGAGCCTTGGGCCATGTAATTTTTTACCACTTTGAAATAAAGTTTGGAAACTTCATTACTTTTCCTTGTCAAATAAATGCATATTAATATACATATAAGATGACAAGTTTTAATAATACTATGATTTTTTTATTGCTTAATATGCTTTAAAGTTCATAATCATATATTTTCTTTTATAGAAATCACTGTATAGTGTTAATGTCGGTAAGTTTGCGTATATTACAACATTCGAGTAAGTTTATGGGGAATATGAAAAAAATGAAAATTGTATGCATTTATTTGGTAGCAAATGCAATATTCTCCAAAAGGATAAATTATATTATTTTACAAATTGATGGTAAAACAAATATTAGAGTAAAACAAACGTGAAAAATCTACGTGAATGGCCTAGTATTTACTAGGGGTAATGATTATTGTCTTTTTTTAATGCCATTGCTGCATCTTGCACTTGGTACAAACATTGGATAACAAATTATTTGATTAAATTATGTAATTTCATTTACAATTTCTTTCTATTCTTAGGACACTCCAAATGTAATGATATATTAGTTCTAAACTCAAATGTGTTTGTGCATCATTGCTTTATGTGTTCCCTATAAGTGGCTAAAATTTGAAAACTAAACAGAAGAGATGTGAAAAAAATGAAAGTTCAATGTTTTTATTTTGTAAAAGAATAACAATGTATTAAACGTAAGGTCAACACGATAATGATAATTCTAAACTTAGCTTTGCCAAAGCATTGGTTACCAACACAACATAAAAATATATTTATAATGCTAATTTTAAATTTACCGACATCGTTGGTAGATTAGCAGTAAAAACTAGCTATAAAGGTAAGTACATCAATTATTCAACAATTTTTTATTATTAACTGTAAACTTACTACTAAAACATATTTTAGGATGCTAATTGACCCGTTCTACGATTTTAAAATCCTTATTGTTTTTCAATTGTTTAACTTAACTTTTTTATGTGAAATTTAGAAATTTTTTTTGCCATAAATGGTGAATTAGTCTAAAATCTAATAGCATGTACAACACATACACATATCAATATAACTGAAATATGTATCAGTAGATTTTGAATTGATACGATGAGTATGAGTATTCTATTTGTTAGTGTATTAATATACATTTAAAAAATTATTCGCTCTTACATAATAATATATTTACAAATATTGTTCAACGTATTCAATATATGATGTACTAATCATTATTATGAGTAAATATAATAGCTTTAGTCCCTTTACCAGTAGAATTGGTATAAAAACGCTTTCCCCTTTCCAAGGTGGTAGTTGTTACCATAACTTCCCTGGTTAAAATGATGAATTATATGAGTTTATTTATAAAGGGTATAAGTAATACTTGTACTATAGTACAAAAAGATGTGAAGAATTAACACAATAATGTTCATGGTTAATAGTTAATGTTTTATGCCTTTAAAACTTGCACTATACAACAACATTAGATAATTAACCAAGCACAATAGTATTTTAATTACAACCCAAATATGTTAGTTTTAAACTAAATAGTGTACATATCATGATACTTTTTGCCAATTCCCCTGTTAGTCGAGTGAAATCTCGAAAATATGCACAAGTTAATGAAAATAACAAATCAGCTTTGTGTAAAAAAATAATGTTGAATTGTTGTTTTATTAATATTATCACATTTTCTTTATTCTTCTTTTTTCATTTTTTTCCTTATTTTTGTTCGTAACTTTCCAACAGAAATAGCAGAAAACCGTTATAATCATTGTTGCAATAAATAATAACGCCTTGAAGCACCAGTAATACGACTGCAATGGTACTGATATTTTCAAAAACAAGAAACAACTAGAAATTCGCAAGAGAATTGGTATAAACAGTTGTATGTAGTGCAGGAACAAGAGGAAAAAGAATTGTTTACCGATTGTTGTCTAAGTCCAGCGAGAGCTATCTCGTTGAAACAAAATTGCTCCCTCTATGGCGTGACAGGTTGTCGATCAATCGTTTCCCAAGGATGGAACAGAACTTACTTGTGATGCTGCGCGACAATCATATAGCCACGACGAGCGAAGGAAGTTGATTAGACCAGAATAGATTTCTATGGGAAGAAGATACAAAATAGAGTAAAAGAAAACAAAAAATTTGAACTGTGTTTTTTCTCTTTTTTCTATCTACCTATATACAAGCGCAGGAGGATGTCTATTCGGGAAGAGGTGCAGCCTTTGAATTCTAATGGCTTTGAATGTTGGAAAGGTTGCGACCCTTTATTAACAGACGCTACCGTTGGAATTTAAATAAAGCGCGGCAAATGCAAAAAATAGTCGTTTCATAGCAGAGCGAGCCCCGTAGCAATCGGAGGCCCAATTAATCACAAGACCCTAAGAGTCTCAAGGCCCTATCTTTGACCTTTAATATTAATTATGAAAGCTTTGTCCGTGCCTTTGCCCCATTTCACCCATCTCCTCTTTTCTTTTGATATAGTATATCAAGACATAGTATATATAGTGGGATACGTTTTGTTATTTCCCGATGTGGGACTTAAGAACTTCCTAAAACCACTTAAACATTTCAAACAATTCCCCACATGTGGGACTTCAAAACTTCTTAAAATCACAAAACATTTATTATATCGGTGGACTAGACAATCTTTGAACTATAAGACATTTGTGTAAGTCTATAAAGATAGCACATGATAAATATTCTTTAACTCCTTAGTTCTCTCTTTGTGTTCATTTTTTCCATGAACACTCCCTTCGTTTCATGAGTGTTTGAAGAATTCGACCTTGCAATTCTTCTTCAAGCGGCCCCTTCTCACTCACATAGGTGATTTTAGAAGGAGTATCTAGTAATACCCTACTTAATTCTTTATAACACTGCAGTATAGACATCATTAAAAGCCAAGCTTTTCGTATTCTCCATCGAGTTGTCCACTGACTTATCTTAGGAATGGTTTAATGTTTCTTTCTGTGCTGCCAAAATTTTATCTTGAACTTAGTTGTCCCTCCGATCCTAGACCTTGTGATCTCTAGTCAATTAGGTTGGGTTTCCATTTTATAAAAATTTTAGTTTATCGGTCTTAAGCCCGTTCCCATCAATAAGGTTTGAACTTTCTAAAACACCGCACCTCCATTAAGGTCACTCATAAAGGGAATGCCTTATCTTAGGTGGAGCATTATAGGTAAAAGATGCAGATAAATTACAAGACAGACAAATAAAGCAGCACAAAATAAAGTCATTTTATAAACAATGTGGTTCAGTAAAGTTTTTACAACAGTTGTCCCAATCATACTTAAAAGTAATAAATAGAACTTCTGTCTTGTTTTAAAAACTTCTAAGTATAAAAGAAGCAAAAAAATAACAATGATATTCCCAATAAATCATGAACCGGCCATAGCAGTGGAAGAGAGAGTCCAAAGCAAAACATTGACTATCTTCGAGATTGAAAAGAAAACTGAGCTAAGTAGTAACATCTCCTCCCTGTGAACCTGGGGGGAGGGGGCGGAAGAAAAGAGGTGAAACAAAACTAGGTTAGACATAATTCTAGTAAGTCCAGTGACTTTCAGCATATAAACAGGCAAAAGCATCATGACATAAATAAACTGAATATAAGACAATATCATGAGAACAAGGATAACAAAAGAACATACAATTAGTAAAGATATGATAAGAAAAGATAAACAGAATGTGCTTCTAATCTTTCTCTACTTCACCACTACCTTCTTATTCTGATTTCTGTATCTCTGCACCACCTTACTAGTGTCCCAACAAGTAATCTGTATAAAATGATAATATGATAACGTGATCCCAATCCCCGCAATTGTGGTAGCCTTCAGGTGTACATCTATTATGAGGATTCCAACTAAATCTTTCTAATTTCCGTGAATGGGTTAGATGTACCTTACTACACTATCGATCAGCTCCTTACTTGCATTAATGTTCCATGTGTCTGTGTCAATCGGCCCTCTTTTGCGTGTAGATACCTTGTGCTGGTCTCACCATAAGGTGTATCAATCCTTATGATAGCAACCCGACACGATTCAAGATGCACAGTGTATAACTACTGGTATCCAGTGCCTGCTTTTCCCACTTCGGAGTACGTGCACGCCCGTAAACCATAGGAACCTACAATGACGTACCTCCTGCCGCTGTTTTGACCGCTTATAATCAGCCCAGTAATCGTGCCCCACCCGCCTAGTTTCATGGTACTATGATACATCTATGTGAGTTATTGCTGAAATGGGTCCCCGTTACTAGGGTTTCCTATTCGTTAAGTTTGTAGGCCTATATATACAAATATTACCCACCTACACGAGATGTACTTAACCCTCCCATCGATTCTAGCATGTTTACTTAATAGTTAAGTTTGTGGGCCTATATGTACTAATATTACCCACCAACTTGATATGTACTTAACCCTTCCACTGACTCAAACATGTTTATTTAATGGTTAAGTTTGTGGGCCTATATTAACTAATATTACCCACCCAGCATGATATGTACTTAACCCTCCCACCGATTCAAGCATGTTTATTATTGTGGGCCTATATTTACTAATATTACCCACCCAACTCGATATGTACTATACCCTCCCACCGATTCAAGCATGTTTATTTAATGGTTAAGTTTTGTCCATTCATGTTAACTTAACCCACCCATTCATCACGTCATGTTGGTTAAGTGTTTCTTTACTCTTCTCACTTATCATGTTGGATTGGTTAAGTGTTTCCTATCAACTTAACCCCGTTCTTCCATCAAGTTATATTGGTCAAGTGTTTTTTGTTAACTTAACCCCACATGTTCATCATGTCGCACTAGTTAAGTGTCATCAATCAATTCAAGTTAACTTAACCCACCTACTTGTCATGTTACTTTGGTTAAGTGTTGCCTTCTTGTGTTAACTTAACCATACCACAAATCAAGTTATATTGGTTAAGTGTTGCCCTCCTGTTTTAACTTAACCTTACCACAAATCGAGTTATACTGGTCAAGCGTTGTTGTCTTGTTTTAGCTTAACCTTACCAAAAATCAAGTTATATTGGTTAAGTGTTGCCCTCTTGTTTTAACTTAACCTTACCACAAATCAATTTATATTGGTTAAGTGTTTCTTACTACTTAACCCTACCATTCATCATGTTGTACTGGTTAAGTGTTTCTTATTAACTTAACCTGAGTCATTCATGTTATATTGGTTAAGTGTTCCTATGAACTTAACCCTAGTCATTCATGTTATATTGGTTAAGTGTTCCTACGAACGTAACCCTATTCATTCATGTTCCTATGAACTTAACATTATTCATTCATGTTATATTGGTTAAGTGTCCCTATGAACGTAACCCTAGTCATTCATCTTGTTCATTAGCATTAATTGATTTATTAATGCACCAACCTCTCACATTAGATATGTGTTGTTGCGGTTACTAGATGTACCGGGCCGTTCCGGGCAGTTTTACACCATAACTCAATTTAACCTCGGGTTTTTTTTGGGCATGATGCACTAACCTCTCACATTAGATAGGTGTTGTTGTAGTTACTGGATGTGCCGTGCGGTTCCGGGCAGTTTTACACCACAACTCAATCTAACCTCGTGTTAGGCATATTCGTCTTTTCACTAGTTTACATATTTACAGTTTATATGCAAATTATCCACAATTGTTGTCAATTTCAAGTTATGCCACATTTAGCATAAATGTCCAAGTCTAGATTTATATGCTAATTATCCCAACTAGTTATATTCCAATTCTCAAGTTATGCCCAAAAAAGCTAATTGCAAGTTATGGCCCCCAAAATTCAATTTCAAGTTATTACTCAAAATAGGATGCACCTAATCTTCCCAAGTTGTAATAATAGACATGCCCCAAAATTACAATATTCATTATACTTGGCATCCCCAAATCAATAGTTGGGCCAAACCTAGATTTAATGTTCCAATTTCTCATTTTACGCCCAACCTAGATTTAATGCTCAAGTTACCACAAATTCGCAATAATAACAATTATGCCCAAAACTTGATTTATATGCAAATTGCATACTTTGTCATTCATGCCAATTCTAGGTTCAATATGTCAAATTACATATTCCATAATTCATGTCAAATTACCCCAAATTTCATCTTAATAGTCATGTTGTACTACATGTTCCAAATTATGCCAAATAATGTCAATTTCATGTTGTACCCAATTACCCCAGCAATCATAACGTACGTATTTCGAGATTTAACTCATGATTCATAAAATAAGGGGAGAAGCAAGATGGAACATCGTAAGGATGGGCATAGTCATATGATGATAATAACTATTGGTCCAATAAACTTGATGTACTGAAAAGACTAGTTTTTTCATAGAATACATCGCAGGCATATAGATATGATATGAATGAATCATCACAAGAGTTACATCATGAACTTAAAAAGGATAACAATCCCGATATACAACAAGGAGAGATATGATTGGACCAATTTCATAGTCAAAAATGATTACCAAATATATATATATATATATATATATATATATATATATATTCAAGCCCAGATTCAATGAAAGGATAGCTTACATGAGGCATAATCTCATATTCATTTTATTACATGTCACAATTAGATTTAAGTGTTCAAATCTGAAAAGTAACTGACTTACAAAACAAAGGAAAATCTTGTTTTCTGGGATCTGTTTTCTGAAACTGAATAGCTCACCTTTGATGTGGACTAATTGTTATTCTAATTTAGATTTTATTTGATACGTAGCTTTAATCTTGCTTTCTAGTTTGAGAAGAAATGGTGGCTAGGTTAGGATGATCGTTGATAGCATGGTGGCTCCATGGAATGAATTTGTGTGGTTTAGGTTTTAGATTTAGGTTGCTTATATAGAAGTATGATTTAATAAGAGCCGTTAGATCAACCTAGGACCAATCAAAGCCATTCAAACCTAAGAGAACCGACCAGAACTTGCCACACAAGCCCTAATGAGTCAGAAAATCGTCACACAAAGAAACACGTCAGGTTTCAGATCTATCCCGAGGGGGAGGTCGACCCCTAGGTCGACCTATAGGTCGACCCCCTGGTCAACCTATGTACCTAGGTCGAACCCCAGGTCGACACCCAGGTGGACCTGGTCTCTAGGCGGGAAATTTCCTGCCTAGCCTGCTTCGGGGTTTTTGAATTTCGAAACTTAAATTTGAATTTCGGGCTGGTTTTATTATTTAAATTGTTGAATCTTCTGAAGGTCATAACTCCATACGGAGTTCGATTTACGCAAACTCGGACTCTATCCCAAGCAGAATTCTGAGACGAACACAATGGCGTAACCCATTTCCCTTAATTCTTCTCTTAAAAATTAAGTATACTTTAATCTGTTAGTTTAATATTCTCAAAAAATACGGGGTGTTACATTCTCCTCTCCTTAAAGGATTTCGTCCCCGAAATCTCTAAGTTAAGAAGAATGCATATCCCAACTTCCAAAATCCATCTACTCAACCATCAAATCACAGGCGTCCATTGTCCTTAAAAAGATTTCTAATGCTTTCATGATCATATGCATAGTGTGTGTACATGTCCTTATCCAATGCAAAATCAGGCGGTCTACTGATTCAGTTGACCTCCTTAATGCGGATTATGTTGGTGCCATGAGTCCATCATGTATGCAATTATTCCTAATCGTACTTTATAATTTCTACATGAGTGCACAGTCATTCATACAAATGCAACATCCATATGATAACACATCTATATAAAAATTCACTCATGCATATGCAATATGAAAGTGACTGACCCGATCTAGTGCCTAATGTGTATATATGCATCCACTTGCAACCACTTGCAACCACTTGCAACCGCCAATCATAACATGTTTTAAACACATGTTTACATCCATTGGTCTCTACCTAAGGATAAGGAATAGGATCAAGGAGATATACTAAAAAGGTAGATACAAGCACGCACAAATTTTAGGAAAGAGAGATCAAAGATGCACCCTCAAAAAGAAAAGGGTAGGCTGCACGTATCTAGTCTTCAATCTTCTAAGTCGCATCTTCTTGAGCTTCACTCCAATATACCTTAATTAATTTAAATTCACGATTGTGAAGCTTCTTGACCTCCATTTCCAAAACTCACTAGTAAAGATATGACCTTGATCACTTACTATGCTAGAGGGTATCCAATGTAGTCGAACTTTCTTTCCAAGATAAACAGGTGTTAACCAAGACACTAAATGTATATACTAAGATGACTAAAGGTATCTACTCAACTTAGCTTAACCATCATGTCACAATTCTGAGGGTCTAAAGCTAAAGGTTGCTATGTACTTTTTACCTCCCTTAAGGTCAATCTTACTTAGGGTACCTGCCACAACCATTTATTTATCAGACAAACCATCCTTGTCGAACTCGACATCCCTCAAGTACAAGCCCCAAAGACCTAAACCAATATCAGACAAGAACCCAAGGAATACCTCCTTCGAATTTGGACAATTTACGTGAGATGATACTAGCAAAATGACCAAACAATTGAGCACTCAAATGACTCTTGCTATCCTCTCCAATCTTGCTCCAAAACTATCGTTGATCGCATAACTGGCTTTGCATTGTCAACTAATATATGCAGAAGTCTAACCCATGTTTTAGGAGGCAAACCCCTATCCTAATCAAAAATATCTGTGTGCTCATGGACTACTCTAATGGATTGCAAATCGTCGATAGATGCATCAAGTGATTCTAGTCAGCTAAGCCTAACTGATCCCTTAGGATCGCACGAAATATCATGGGTATTCCCAAGGCAAGTCGATAGTCTAACTACCCTCCTTACACAATCACTAGCTAACCAATCCATGCCTAGAATTAACCCATAGCCCATGAAACCAAAAACCTAATTATTACACTTAGACTCAAAACTTAATATAGCTATTCTCAAATCCTTACAAACCAAAGATAAATGAGCCGAACCACAAACTGAATTTGAGACAATAATGGGATCTTCTACTATACAAGTACTAAGGTACAAAGACTCAACTATGGAAGCAGATATAAGCGAATGTGAAGCGCTGGGGTTGAAAGCATGCACTTGCCTTCCTAAAAATCCTGCCCTTTTTCCTTGTCCTTGTCCTCCGGGCAATCCTTGATAAGATGCCCTGCCTTACCATGCTGAAAACAACCACTTGTCTTTTTAATTCCTATAATTAGATGACCCGCTATACAACAGAAAAGATACTTCCTCTTGTTGCGGGATCAATTATTTCCTCCGCCCTTCTTATATTCCAATCCCTTGTTTGTGATTCTTCCCCTTTGGCCTCGTTCTCTTTACCTCCTTTGTGAACTATGTTGACAAGTTTCTCGAACGTTGCCTCCAAAATATTGGAAGAGAATTAGCCGCAGGTGAAACTACTACGACTGTGGATGGAGGTTGGGCACTTCTCTGCCCTTTGACAGGTGTCGTAGTCTCATCAAGCTTACGGAACCATGCCGCGATGGGGTTACCTCCCAGAAAGACAAGTGCTCCGGAGACTTAGGAAAGAAGAAAACAAGGATTCAAACAGAGGATCAAAATATAGTGCATATGTCTTTGGGGAATATGCCTTTAAAACGAAACTTTTCTTTTGAAAATTCTTCTTTTAAAACTGTTTTGAAAATAAATTTTCAAATCTTTTATCTGATTTGGTAACCTTCAGCTTTGATACCAAGTGAAACACCCCACCTACGTTAAGGTCACTCATAAAGGGAACGCCTTAACTTTGGTGGAGCATTATAGGTGAAAGATGCAGATAAATTACAAGACAGACAAATAAAGTAGTGGAAAATAAAGTCATTTTATAAACAATGTGGTTCATTCAAGCTTTTACAACAGTTGTCTCAATCATACTTAAAAGTAATACATAGAACTTCTATCTTGTTTTAAAAACTTCCAACTATAAATGAAGCATGAAAATAACAATGATATTCCCCAATAAAGCATGAACCATCCATAGTAGTGGAAGAGAGAGTCCAAAGAAAAACATCGACTGTCTTCAAGCCTGAAAAGGAAACTGAGCTAAGTGGTAACATCTCCTCCCTGTGAACCTTGGGGGGGAGGGGGGAGGAATGGAAGAAAAGAGGCGAAACAAAACTAGGTCAGACATATGTCTGGTAAGTCCAGTGACTTTCAGCATATAAACAGGCAAAAGTATCATGACATGAATAAATTGAATATAAGACAATACCATGAGAACAAGGATAACAAGATAACATACGATTAGTGTAGACGTGATAAGGCAAGATAAACTGAATGCACTTCTACTCTTTTTCTGCTTCACCACTACCTTGTTATTCTGATTTCTATATCTCTACACCACCTAACTAGTGTCCTAACTAGTAATCTATATAAAATGATAATATGATAAAGTGATCCCAATCCCCGCAATTGTGGTAGACTTTAGGTGTACATCTATTATGAGGATTCCGCCTCAATCTGCCTAATTACCATGAATGAGTTAGATGTACCCTTACTACCCTATCGATCGGCTCCTTACTTGCATTAATGTTCCATGTGTCTATGTCAATCGGCCCTCTCTTGCATGTAGATACCCTGTGCTAGTCCCACCATAAGGTGTATCAATCCTTATGATAGCAAACCGACACGATTCAAGATGCATAGTGTATAACTACTGGTACCCAGTGCCTAGTTTTTTCCACTCCGGAGTATGTGCATGCCCGTAAGCCGTCGGAACCTACACTGACGTACGCCCAGCCGCTGTTTTGACCTCTTAAAATCAACCTAGTAATCGTACCCCATCCTGCCTAGTTTCAGGGTACCATGATACATCTATGTGGGTTACTGCTGAAATGGGTTCCCGTTATTAGGGATTCCTATTGGTTAAGTTTGTGGGCCTATATACACAAATATTACCTACTTACACGATTTGTACTTAACGCTCCCACCAATTCTATCATGTTTACTTAACTGTTAACTTTGTGGGCCTATATGTACTAATATTACCCACCAACCCAATATGTACTTAACCCTTCCACTGATTCAAACGTGTTTATTTAATGGTTAAGTTTGTGGGCCTATATTTACTAATATTACCCACCCAGCTCGACATGTACTTAACCCTCCCACCGATTCAAGCATGTTTATAATTGTGGGCCTATATTTACTAATATTACCCACCCAAGTCGATATGTACTTAACTCTCCCACTCATTCAAGCATGTTTATTTAATGGTTATATTTTATCCATTCATGCTAACTTAACCCACTCATTCATCATGTCATGTTGGTTAAGTGTTTCGTGACTTCCTCAATTATCATGTAGGATTGGTTAAGTGTTTCCTATCAACATAACTCCGTTCGTCCATCAATTTATTGGTCAAGTGTTTCTTGTTAACTTAACCCTACGAGTTCATCATGTTGCATTAGTTAAGTGTCATCAATCAATTCCAATTAACTTAACCCACCTAATTGTCATTATAATTTGGTTAAGTGTTGCCTTCTTGTGTTAATTTAACCCTACCACAAATCAAGTTATATTGGTTAAGTGTTGTCCTCTTGTTTTAACTTAACCTTACCACAAATCAAGTCAAGTTATATTGGTTAAGTGTTGCCCTCTTGTTTTAGCTTAACCTTACCACAAATCAAGTTATATTGGTTACGTGTCGCCCTCTTGATTTAACTTAACCTTACCACAAATCAAGTCATATTGGTTAAGTGTTTCTTATTACTTAACCCTACCCATTCATCATGCTATACCGGTTAAGTGTTTCCTATTAACTTAACCCTAGTTATTCATGTTATATTGGTTAAGTGTTCCTATGAACTTATCCCAAGTCATTCATGTTATATTGGTTAAGTGTTCCTATAAACTTAACCCTAGTCATTCATGTTATATCGGTTCAGTGTTCCTACGAACTTAACCCTAGTCATTCACCTTGTTCATTAGCATTAATTGATTTATTAATGCACCAACCTCTCACATTAGATATGTGTTGTTGTGGTTACTGGATGTGTCGGGCGGTTCCAGGCAGTTTTACACCATAACTCAAACTAACCTCGGGTTTTTCTTGGGCATGATGCACTAACCTCACATTAGATAGGTGTTATTG
Organism: Allium sativum; assembly: GCA_030737875.1. Taxonomy (NCBI): domain Eukaryota; kingdom Viridiplantae; phylum Streptophyta; class Magnoliopsida; order Asparagales; family Amaryllidaceae; genus Allium; species Allium sativum. The sequence continues at coordinate 334,247,023 of CM060926.1, forward strand.
TCGTTACTGGATGTGCCGGGCGGTTCCGGGCAGTTTTACACCACAACTCAATCTAACCTCGGGTTAGGTATATTCATCTTTTCACTAGTTTACGTATTTATAGTTTATATGCAAATTATCCACAATTGTTGTCACTTTAAAGTTATGCCACATTTAGCATAAATGTCAAAGTCTAGATTTATATGCTAATTATCCCAACCAGTCATATTCTGATTCTCAAGTTATGCCCAACAAAGCTAATTGTAAGTTAGGGCCCCCAAAATTCAATTTCAAGTTATTACTCAAAATAGGCCGCACCTAATCTTCCTAAGTTGTAATAATAGACCTTCCCCAAAATTAAAATATTCATTATACTTGGCCTCCCCAAATCAATAGCTATGCCAAATCTAGATTTAATATTCCAATTTTTCATTTTACGCCCAACATAGATTTAATGCTCAAGTTACCCCAAATTCGCAATAATAACAATTATGCCCAGGACTAGATTTATATGCCAATTTCGTACTTTTTCGTTCATGCCAATTCTAGGTTCAATATGTCAAATTACATAATCCATAATTCATGTCAAATTTCCCCAAATTTCATCTTAACATTCATGCCATACTACATGTTCCAAATAATGTCAATTTCATGTTATACCCAATTACCCCCGCATTCATGACGTACGTATTTCGAGATTTAACTCAAGATTCATAAAATAAGGGGAGAAACAAGATGGAACATTGTAAGGATGGGCATAGTCATATGATGATAAGAACTATTGGTCCAATAAACTTGATGTACTAAAAAGACAAGTTTTTGTATAGAATACATCGCAGGCATATAAATATGATATGAATGGATCATCACAAGAATTATATCATGAACTTAAAAAGGATTACAATTCCGATATACAACAAGGAGAGATATGATTGGACCAATTTCATAGTCAAAAATGATTCCCAAAGATATATATATATATATATATATATATATATATATATATATATATATATATTCAAGCACAGATTCAATGAAAGGATAGCTTACATCAGGCATATTCTTATATTCATTTTATTACATGTCAAATTAGATTTAAGTTCTCAAATCTAAAAAGTAACTGACTTAAAAAAAAGGCAGATCCTATTTTTTGGGATCTGTTTTTTGAAACTGAATTGCTCTCCTTTGATGTAGACTAATTGTTCTTCTAATTTAGACTTGATTTAATTCGTAGCTTTATTCTTGCTTTCTAGTTTGGGAAGAAATGGTGGCTAGGTTTGGATGATCATTGACAGCATGGTGGCTTCTTGGAATGAATTTGTGTGGTTTAGGGTTTAGATTTTGGTCGCTTATATAGAAATTTGATTTAATAAGAGTCGCTAGATCAACCTAGGACCAATCAAAGCCATTCAAACCAAAGAGAACGAACCAGAACTTGCCACGCAAGCCCTAATGAGTCAGAAAATCGTCACACAAAGAAACACGTCAGTTTTCAGATCTGGCCCGAGGGGAAGGTCGACCCCCTGGTCGACCTGGTCTCTAGGCGGGAAATTTCCCGCCCAGCCTGCTTTGGGGTTTTTTAATTTCAAAACATAAATTTGAATTTCGGGCTGGTTTTATTATTTGAATTCTTGAATCTTCTTAAGGTTATAACTCCTTCATACGGGATCCGATTTATGCAAACTCGGACTCTATCCCAAGCAGAATTCTGAGACGAACGCAATGACGTAACCTGTTTCCCTTAATTCTTCTCTTAAAAGTTAATTACACTTTAATTTGTTCGTTTAATTTTCTTAGAAAATACGGGGTGTTATACTTTCTCTCTAGGCAAGCCTTTAGTTAGTGGATCCGCAGTGTTATCCTTTGACTTTACATAGTCTATATATAACTCTATTAGAGAGAAGTTGTCATATGGTTTTATGTCTTTGACGAATATATCTAGATTTATCATTATACAATGTAATGTTCTCTCTTCCTATAACATATTGACTATCACAATGTATACATATTGGAGCTACTGGGTTTTCCCAATTTGGAATGTCTTCCAAAAAACTCCCAAGCCAATCAGCTTCTTTTACGACTTTATCTATAGCAATGAACACCAATTCCATTATTGACCTTGCTATGCAAGTATGTTCGGATGATTTCCATGAGATTGCCCCATTTCCTAATTTAATTGCCCAAATTTCCGTACTATCTAAGTTGACTAAATACACCACATGTTCAGCCAAAATTGCATAGAAATACAAATCATTATTGAATAAAGAAGAAAAGACATAGAAGAAAAACAAAAAACACTGAATCCCACATCCCAGCGGAATATATTGTATATATAACAGTCTTTGAAATACAAAATTTGCACTTATATACATCATCAAAGTACATAACTTATATAACACATCGAAATATAAGCTATAAAAATATAACACTAAACCTCCTACTCCAAGCTCCCCCCAGGGTATCTGTAAATACCTGAACTACTTGACTGCCCATACAAATTTAGGCACCCAAGAGTTTAGGGTAAAACAAAACAAAATAAACTATGGGTCAGTCATAAGACTGATGTGAGTAAACTCCAAACACTTAGTTTAATTTTTAAAAATCTTTTTAAAATAAAGGAAAATTGTAAGACCGATCCATACATAAACACAGATGGTTTTTACCAATGATAAACCAAAGCGTTTCTTTAAAATCAATATTATTTTGATTTTAAAATAGTGTCTAAATTAAATAAATAACAATCTGGCAGAATGCTTCCATCTCATGCTCCATATACATAATATACAATCAAAACCGTCAGCGCTTATTGGGTAATGGATTTCCAACTATGACAAGGTATGAAACCACCTTCTTATAGTATATCTCTAGAGGGGAATATACTGTGTTCAACAAGAACATCTTGCAACCCGACCAGACATGACCGATGCAACGTCCCGTATTTTTGGTAGTCAGGTATTTAATTAATTTTTTTATTTTAAATACTATATTCTGAATATTAATGTATTTTTAATATTTAAATCATTTCTTAAAATGAAATTTTAACAATACTTTATATTTAATTTAAAACGAGCTCGTAATAGCATGGTAGTTCATAATATTGAGATTTCTACTTCAATTGATTATACAGGATCCGATATAAGTCGAAATTTCGTGAAACAAGAAATGTTTGAATCTTGTTGATTATAATTTTCTAAAAAAAGAGGAAAACTCAAATTTCGTGTTATAGATGGTTAGTTATATCCAATTCAAAGTTTCAAATAGTCGCTATGGAAATCGTTTATAAACTATAAAGTTTATTTAAGAACTTAAAAAGGTTTTAATATAATTTGGATAACGTTTAACTCGAAATTGACAACGTTAACTTATAAATCCATGTTGGTTTAGATTTGAAGCTGTGTATGATATTCCATTTGGATATTTACAATAATAATAATATATTATAATATAATTGGATTGTTTTTGTAAAACCCTGGAAATTCTGAACCAATTTAAAAATTTTATTTTAGAAATTTTAATGGATTTTAAATATTTAAATTGATTTATTTTAAATAATAACGACTAAAAATTTATTTAAATCGAAGTTAGAGTGAATATATTTATTTTAAAATTAAAAGGAGTTTAGAAATAGTGCGGTAGTTTGAAAATTTAAATTTGAACTTTGACTAACTGTACAGAATTCAAAATAAATCGGATTTTGGTAAAACCAAAAATATTATAATCTATTTAAAAATATCTTTCCAAGAATATGATAAATTGAAATTTCGTAGTGGGAATCAAAGTTATGCCCAGTTTAAAATTCAGAATAGTCGCTACAAAATTTATATATATCTTAATATTAAAAATAGCCATTTTGCAAACAACCTCCGTTTTCGATGAAACCACTTTTGTTGGATCTGGAATGTCAAACTATTGCTAAATTCCAATTTTCATAATTTTTGGAATTAATAAGTGAGCGTGGCAAAAGTAAATGTGTTATGTCAATTTCAGTCAAATTTAATCGATTTGAAAAAGGCCATTTTTCAAACGGTCTCCAAATTTGACGAAATTAATTTTATTAGGACCGTATCGTCAAATCATAAATAGAAATAATTTTTCTGTAATTTTTAGAGTCAGTATGTGGCCCCAGTAAATTAAAATGTACATTCAGATTAAATAATTAAATGATTTATATTTTAAAATCAAGAAAAGCGGGATGAGACAATCAAACGGTCTAACAGAACCTAGCCCATTGTGTCCAGAACGATGGTATTTACCTAGGGGAAACTCTCGTTGGGCTGGATTTGGAGTTCGTATAGGGTAATAGGCTTTTTCTTTGAATTTAATAATTAAATAATTTAAAATATACTGTGATGGCCCACCCCGCACCAGCCTGCATTTCCTCCATAAGTGCGCTGTACCCATGCCCGACTAGCACGGGACGGTCGTCAAGAGAATGGAAAGAAGAGAATGAACTAATCGAGGAACCTATAGAATGTCTCACAGCGCATGGGATAAAATATAATAATGATAACATACTTGACATAAAACAGGTGAGACAGTGCATAAGCTGATAACTAAAATCAACATCAACATCAGAGCAGCGGAAATCCAAATACAGCTTATTACAACTTTTCAAAATCTATTGTCTCTAAACAAAAGAAAGCCAAAGTAGAAGATACACCACCAATGCCCAAGCAGTGATCTTCAACAACACAGGGAGAATACTATGTATGTGTATTACGTGGAAGCCTCCTACTCGTCTCCGGATCATCTACCCGTGCATCACCAGCTAACTTGTCTCTAGTCTGCTCGTGTGAGCACCCAGAGTAATAAGAGGAGACATAAAACTCTGGGTCAGATATAAAGCCTGGTATGAGCGATAAGCATCTAAACAGAATAAAAACAGGTATACTAAACCATACCTGAACCTGCAACCAAAGAGTTAGTACCACATACCGTACAGTACTCTAAGGTGCCATAGCAAACAGTGTAAGATTACGGGGGTGGGGTGCGCATGTCATAATGATAGCAAACAAATCAACCATAACAACCATCCAAACATCTCTCACTCAGTGCGTAAAGCATACGATATCTACCACTTTGGAACACTAGACAAATTGTGGTAACGACGAATCCCGACTTGTAGAACCCTGCTGTGACCAAGCTAAACACATGGAGTCATGATTAAACATTTCAATGACCCACCACATTAGTCCTAGCCCTTGGTCCCACCAATGCCATAATGGCCCTGAATCCGCCTTCGTACCTCCTACCATAGTGGTCCAAAGCTATAGACATCGATAACCCCTTAACACGCGTCCCGCAGCAAAGCCCAATCATGAAGCGAACTCATTGGTTCCCAACTAGATCCTGAGCTCTAACTTTCCATACTGGACTACCTTTACATCTCGGGTTTTGGTCATCATCTTCATCCGGATCAGTCTCCATCATTCGGGTCGTGCATGTCCCACAGCATCAGATCGTAGCGCTGCATCAGTTCGGATCGGCTCTCATCATCCCTTACTGGATCGGATCGGAATAACCTACGTGGATCGGGTCGTAAAAACCCCATCGGATCGGATCGACTATCACTTCAAGTGCACCGGATCGGGTCGCCCTACGAGCTCCGGGTCGGATCGTGAATACCCATTGGTTCGGGTCGTGTCACCTTGTTGAGATCGTGACGTGTTCCTTCGGGCGGATCGTGACACTCAGGCTGGAATGGATCGTGAAAGGTAGGGGCGGATCGGGTCACCTCTTCGTGAAGCAACACGGGTCGTCTCGCGAAGTCTGGATCGGATCGGGGTCTTCAGCCGTCGACGGATCGGGTCGCGCCATCGGATCGGATCGCCTTTACTTCCACCGATCCGGTCCGGTTCGGATGATTTCCTGTAGTTCTTCCAGCGAGCAGTTTACGCCATTCGACGGCGTTTTTGACAAATCTAACACTTCTAATCAATCATAAAACACACCATAGAGTCATAGAAATATGTAATAGCAACCACAAACAGCAAACAACCATTCAAATGAACCGAAATGGATCAAAAGTGGCCAAAACTCCTTATTTTCCCTTAAGCATGTTTTAAATAAGACTAATCATAGAATTAATAAAACTTAACTAAATCGAACCAAATTTCTAACAGAGGCATAAAATATTATTTAAGAATTTCTAAACATTTTTCCGGAATTTATTAGTGTATAAATTCGCTAATCTTCACTAATCACCCTTAATTAACTGTAATTAGTGTCAAAACGATGCTATCACTCACCTTGCCCACCAACAAAATTCTCAGAGCTGAAACTCCTCTGATTTGGGGCGAATACTGATGTCCAACAGCAGCTCTAACCTTGCTTTGGTGCTTTTTCTTCTTAATTTGATGTTGCTAAGCCTAATCTTCAATTAGAAAGTGATTTGGGGTGTTTTAGATGTAGGAGGCCATTGTTAGAGTGTCTAAGGATGAAAGTGGCGGCTGGAAAATGTCTACAGAAATGTTTTCTAACCCTAATCAGCCCCTATATACCCCTAAACCCGAAATTCCCCTCTGGGCCTAGCTGCTAATCACTCGGTTAAGCCCAATCAAGCTGTTTTTCACCATCTAAAACTTGTTTCAGCCATATCTCCCAAACGGTGAGTCCGTTTGGCTAATATGACCACTCTACGGAATTGTAAACCACCATCCGGAGCCAATGCAAGTGGTTTCAGATCAAAATTCCTTTCCAGTCAAAAGTTATGGCCAAAACAGTGATAACTAGGGGTAAAATGGTCATTTAAAAATCGGGAAAAATCATGAACATGGGAAATGACCACAATAGTCGTCTCCCAAAGTTACATGACCATATGACTTTGTATCTGATAGAAATAAATATTTTACGATCCTATGATGCGTAGAATGCGGGTCGTTACACTCTCCCCCCCCCCCCCCTTAAGAAATTTCGTCCCCGAAATTCCTTAATCCCAAAACATACAAAGGATCCCGCATGCCTAACAACCATATACAACAATCAAACATGCAAAACATGCAAACAAGCCTATCCTAGCATGCGGAAAACTAAATCGAAGTCAAAATCTAACCAGGCAAAGAGTTCTGGGTGTGTCTTCCTAAGGTTCTCCTCTGTCTCCCAAGTACAATCATTCTCGTCCTCACCCCACTGAACCTTGACTAGCTTCACCGCCTTCCTTCGAAGTTGCTTCATGTCGTGTTCGATAATACGAGCCGGCTTGCGGTTCCCAACCGCCTCGGGTTCTACTTCGAAGTCCTCTAACTGATCAGGTGAAATAGTCATATCTGAGTCGTGAACGAACTTCCTTAGTTGGGAAACATGAAATACGTTATGAACTCCTGCCATCTTCTCTGGTAAGTCAATTCTATATGCCAAATTCCCGACTAGTTCGAGAACTGGGAATGGGCCAACGAATCTTGGTGCCAACTTGCCTCTCCTGCCAAATCGTATTACGCTCTTCAACGGAGAAATCTTGACAAACACCAAGTCGCCAACGGAGAATTTTAAGTCTCTTCTCCTCTTATCAGCATAACTCTTCTGCCTATCTTGGGCAGCCTTCATTCGTTGTTGAATGGTCTTGATTTTATCTGAAGTTTCCCTCACCACATCTGGTCCAAGCATAAACTTCTCGCCAGTCTCTATCCAACATGATGGTGAGTTGCACGGCCTTCCGTACAAAGCTTCAAACGGAGCCATACCGATACTGGATTGGTAGCTATTATTATATGCAAACTCCACTAGATGCAAATGGTCATCCCATGATCCACCAAAATCCAATATACACGCTCTCAAGAGATCTTCCAAAATACGATTCACCCTCTCCGTCTGACCGTCGGTCTGAGGATGATATGCGGTACTGAGATGTAACTCTGACCCTAGAGCCTCTTGTAAGCTCTTCCAAAACCCACTAGTGAACAACGGGTCTCGGTCACTCACAATACTTTTAGGTACTCCATGGAACTCACTACCCACTTCATATACAATCCTGCCAACTTGGCTACCGTTCTGGTCGATCTGACTGGTATAAATCTTGCACTTTTGGTCAATCGGTCCACAATCACCCAAATGCTATCATGTCCCGATCTAGTCCTTGGTAAACCATCGATGAAATCCATCGAGACTTGCTCCCATTTCCATTCGGGAATTCCTAATGGCTGTAACAACCCACTAGGCTTCTTTTGCTCGGCTTTAACTAGCTGGCAATTTATGCACTTGGATATAAACTTCCCAACGCCTCTTTTCATCGCTTCCCAGTAGTAAGTCTGCTTCATATCCCGATACATCTTGTTACCACCTGGGTGTATAGTCAGTTTTGAGTGATGACATTCTCTAAGCACTTCATCTCTCAATCCATTGACATTGGGTACGACTAGTCTTCCATCCTTTCTAAGCCATCCATCTCGGTCAAGCCCATACTTGTTCATCTCCTCATCGATACACATCTCTATCTTGGAGATGATTTCCAATAGTTAGGATCGTTCTTCTGACTAGATCCGATCCGCTCAATCAAAGTGGGTCTGACCGTCAAACTTGCTAACATTTCCGGATTCAGTTCGCACTTTGGTCTGAAATCAAACCCCGCGATATACTCCAGTTGCTTCCATTCTAGAAACATAGCGCCTAAGCTGGCATGTCTCCTACTCAATGCATCAGCCACCGCATTACCCTTTCCCGGTGTATATGCGATGTCAAAATCATAGGAAGCCAAGAATTCTAACCACCTTTGTTGCTGGAGATTTAAATCCTTCTGGGAGAAGAGATACTTCAACGACTTATGATCTGTAAACAGCTCAAATCTTTCTCCCAAGAGATAGTGTCTCCACATCTTCAACGCAAACACGATCGCTGCCAATTCCAAATCATGGGTAGGGTATCTTTTCTCGTGTGGTTTCAACTGCCGACTTGCATAAGCTACAACCCTCCCTCCTTGCATCAATATAGCACCCAGTCCGGTACCACAGGCATCCGTGTGTACCGTCATCTCTTCGTTCCTCTTAGGAATGACTAACACTGGTGCACTTATCAACTTGTCCTTTAGACTATTGAATGCATTCTCGCACCTTCCATCCCAGACAAAAGCTTGATTCTTCTTGGTCAACTGGGTCAATGGTGCTGCTATCTTGGAGAAACCTTGGATAAACTTACGATAATATCCAGCTAGCCCCAAGAAACTTCTTACATCTGTTGCATTCTTGGGTGTAGGCCAATCCTGTACCGTAGCCACCTTTGCCGGGTCCACGGCAATCCCATTTTCTGATACAACATGGCCCAAGAACCTCACTTCCCTCTTCCAGAAGTGACACTTAGAAAACTTTGCTTTCAATTGGTGTTTTCTCAACACCTCCATCACTATTCTTAAATGTCCCTTGTGTTCTTCCTCTGTCCTCGAGTAGACCAAAATATCATCAACGAACACAAGGACAAACTTATTCAACTGATCTCTGAATACCCTATTAATAAGATCCACAAAATATGTTGGGGCATTGGTCAGCCCGAATGGCATGACCAACCACTCATAAAACCCGGACGGCGTCCGAAATGCCGTTTTAGCTATACTCTCAGCTTCCACTCTAAGCTGATGAAAACCTGTCGCGAGATCTAACTGAGAAAATACTCTCGCGCCACTCAACTGATCGAACTAATCATCTATCCGCGGTAGAGGATACTTGTTCTTCCTCGTCACTTTATTCAACTCGCGGTAATCTACACACAAACGAAGGGAACCATCCGCCTTGGTAGCAAACACAACTGGTTCTCCCCATTGTAACGGATGGATTTTCGACCCAGAAAATCAACATTAAAACACACTGTTGACTATTCAAGCATCGAAAACACCAGGACATTAATAGAAGAATTTAGAGGGTGAGAAAGAAAAGATAGAACTAATAGAATAGAAGAAGAAGAAGATCACAACTGAACAGAATCAGAGTAACACGAAACTCGCAGCGGAACAAAATAAAATGTATTATATACATTACTTTGAAATACAAAATCTGAATTTGTATTTACATATCATATCAGAGTACAGTACATCATATCACAGCGGAAAATAATCTCTATTTACTAACGGTGGAGCCTTCTGCTTCGAGCTCCTCCAAGTGAATCTGCAAAGCCTGAAACACTTGACTGCCCGTACAAATTTGGGCACCCAAGAGTTTAGGGAAAACAACAAAATAAACTCTGGGTCAGTCATGGGACTGGTGTGAGTAAATTCCAACCATACTGTTTAACTTTGAAAATCCTTTTCCAAACAAGAAGGTAATAGTAAGACCAACCCACACATAAACATGGACGGTTTTTACCTTACTATAACCCAACATATTTTTATATCAAACTTCAGTGATATTATAATAATGTCTACTCAATTAAATCATCAAGTAGCAGAACGCTTGCATCTCACGCTCCACATATATATAGTATAAAATCATAAACCGCAGGGCACTTATTGGAGATTGAATTTCAACAAACAAGGTATGGGAGCACCTTCTGAATAGTGTACTCTAGAGGGGATACACTCAGGGTTCAACAAGAACGTCTTGCAACCCGGCCACACATGACCGCTCACTCATTTAGTTTGAGTGTCGCGAATATATTGCCACCACGGTTGCAGGCCATCCAACCGTCATCCGAAGATACAGAATCGAAAAGAAGTATAAATATGAATTTTCTCTAAATCGGTGACAATACACCCTGCTTGGGGATGACCCAACTAGCCATGCTGCCTAGCCCAACTTCTGTCATTCCTGGTTGTGAGGCTAGAGGCTACGTCTATCTTCAGAACATCTGATCATCATTCACTTTGAATGTCACATCGTCAAATCCGTAATCACATATTGATTACACAAATGCACACTGGGTGTAGAATAAAGAGAAGTTACCTTCTCCCCACCAACTTGGTATATTCGTACAAATCAACGGCGTGACCATTGGAAATACTCTGTCAGACACTCGTCCATACAAGTTGTCCTGGGACTGGACAAACAAAAACACCATTTCTGGAACTGGACGACTCTTGCATTTAACTTATTCTTCAATTATCTTCAGCATATCTAATTCGCAAAGCTTATGCCTATACGGAGTGGTTTTCAGATAACATATCCAACCGGTCTCTCCGAATTGACAACGATGGTCAAACACTTCGATAGTAGGTTATTTAACTATCGAGGTAAAAACAACATCCATTCTAATGTATAACTAAACATCATACAATCACGGGCGCTTTTTATTTAACATTCGTTATATTTTCAAATTCCCATATCTCACTAGATATTTCTCAAACTCTGTTTTTGCCTTTAACACTTTTGGAAAACATTTCCAATTATTATAAACTTTTATTCTTTCATGTTCCAAAAAATATCCGTTATTAACGTTCGAACTATTTCCCATTAATTTCACATTCTTTATTCCTATACTTGGGTAATCTACCTTATTTACACTGGAAAATATTTCCAAATTCATCTTAACCTTTTAATCGGCCCAACGTTCACTTTTAAAACATTATTCCCTTTGAAATGGGAATACCATCCCTTCTTATAGAAATCTAAACACCTTGATCATATAACTCTTTGTTCACGCAATAATCTCCCTTATCTTATTTACCGAAATCTCTTTCATACTTTTTCACTCCTATTCCACTTTATACACTCTGTCTCTAAGTCAACTTCTTATCTAATCGACATCAAGCTTATAACTAAATACTGACTCCTATCCTGTTAACATTTATTTGTTTAAAACTAAATGTTAATTATTCTATCAGATTATAATCCCTAAAAATAGTTACTTTTAATACATTCGACATCGTCGAATTCTAGTTCCAAATCCTAACGGTTTAATTCAAATCACATTTCGAACATCGAAATGCTGTCATCAGTTTCTAATACGATTCCCCAATTCTTTTTCTAAACTCTTTCTTATATTTCTTTGAACAAACGTCGTTACTTATTACTCTAGAATAAGTGGATTTCAAACCAAACTGTTACATTTCCTAGGCAGTGCTGCTATATATAAAAGTCATGCTTAAGTCAAATCAACAGCAGTTAATTTGTCGCTATAGTTCTAAACTTGTCATACGCTGTAATATTCTCCTTATAACTAATTACAGTCACACTTACCTTATCAACAACGTTATTTTATTGCTATAGTTCAACTTGTCATACGCTGTAATATTCTTTGTTATAACTAATCTTGACATAACAGTCACACTTATCTTATCAACATCGTTATTTTATCGCTATAATTCTAAGACTTGCATACGCTGCCATATTCCCTTTTATACACATCTTGACATCTCTTTCCGTTACAAAAATCTTGACATCCCTTTCTGTTACAAAAATCTTGACATCTCTTTCCGTTACAAACAAATATCATTCCTCGATAATAACGAAGCCGTTTAAGTTGGGGTATTCTATTTACCTCTCAGACCTTGATCGACAACGTTCTTACCTTAGAACAGATATAAGTCTGTATTCTAACCCCTTATTACTTATACTATTCATCAAATCGTATTTCCTTGTTTTATTTTGGAATATGGTTTTATAACAGCATATTCATACGTTGAAAACTTCGTTGTTTATTATTATTTAATTTAAACATTAACTCTTCGCATTTCCATTCCGTAGTTCTACGTATAACTTCTTAAACTAAAAGGTAATTAAATCTCATTAATTTTGACTAATCTGTTTCTAAACTGTTTCATTAGATTAATTAAAGACCAATTAATCTAATAATCATTTTCCAAATAACAGTTGATTAAATAAACTCTATTCCATCTGTAAATTCGTTAACTGATTTCAAATTACTTCTTAACATTAGATTAATATAATTAATCTAATAATATTTCTAAAATTGTTTATCTTAAATATAATTATCCAAATACTTAATCATCGGATAATTTCTGCTTAAATATCAACAATCGTTTTTATTTATTTTATAAAAACGAACTCTAAAATACTGGTTTATAATAGAACTTCTATTATAAATTTAAATCTTCTTTTTAATTATAAAAATATAATTTTTATAATTAACCTCGTTGATTTGCCTGACGGCCAATCAACTCCTTAACCAAAACGATGGTTTTACGGTCGACTGTTATCACTTCCTAAATTGATATCGTTTATTGATTTATCTACACAGATGTTGAATTTCCGTTCAACATCTATATTCACATGGGGTTTTATATATAATTCGGTTTCATACAAAACAAACAGTATATATAATTATCAACGAATCCGGTCGGACTCCTCCCACCGGTTTCCGCATCCACAGATGTCAGTCAACACAATTTACACTAACTCTATACTATGGGATATTCTAATCGATGGAATGAGTGTCCAACCGATGATGTGTACATATGTAACGGTATATAATATTCAACCAATTTACTTGTAATCTACCTAATCGACCATCACACAACATTCAAACAACATTAAAATATAATTAAAATATTTTAAAAAGATCAGAGTGAGTGATTTTACTCACCTTTGTTTACGATTGACGATTTCCGCGTTATTTCGTCTAATCCCTTCTGAATGTGTTCAACATTGTAATACTTTTCACTGCGACTTTGATTCTGATCACCGTTAACGAATTACAGTTATTTTAAGCTTTTAATTTAAATGTCATAACTTAACAAATATACTTTAAATTAATTATTTAAAAGTTACCGTAAACAAAAGAGTCCACGTCAGCCTAATCAACGTGTTTTCTCCTGTGATGCCACGTTTTCACAGTCATCACCATCCATGCACCGCAGCGCTGCTCCCTAACGCACCTGATGGAAACTTCAACGTCTACACCGAGTTTTCAGCACCTCATTCCTCCATGCTAACACCATATACCGCCTGTGCCTCAACCGAAAACCGGCTTCCACAAGCTCTCGCGCTGCCACCTTTTCCAGACTTTGAATAATGCACTGCTCCTACCCTGTGGCCATAACGTGTTTCACATCCACTGTTTTTTTTCATTCTTTCTTCTCGAAATTTTCTGTTCCTCCCTTCTGCATTTTGCGTTAAACTCCATAACAATGCACTACTTAGCTTAGATACAACCATCTCCTTCTAATCCGCTCCACCATGAACAGCAAACCCACGTACAAATCCCTTTGTTTTACTCCTCCTTTACCAAGTTCGAACGCGAGCCACAGTATACCATAGTGCATGCAATCACACTTCCAGCGTTAGTTGAAAACCACAAAAAGAATTAACCAACACTTTCTCCGGCAACTCCTTTAAACCAGCACTCAACTTTCACTTTTCGCGCATAAACCCACAGTGCTCGATCAACATATTAGAAATGCAGACTTCGAGGCAACTCCTCGCACAGCGTATAAAAGTGCGAACTATATGGAACTCCTCCAAACTTCATGCACTCGTGCTCCCATCAATTTATCACAACCGGACCCGTACTCTCCATTCTAACTACTCCAGTAAACTCAACTACCTCCACTTTCCTCATTTTCCCACGCTGCCTTCAGATCTGCCCATAGCAACTTCACAAGTTATCCCACGCAAACGACATATGTGTATACACGTCACCAACTGGTCTCTACCGCCACCCAGAACCTCCTTTTCTCCTTCTTCCCTTGTCTGTTCGAACACTGCCATTATAACCCAGCTCTCATCTTTCTTACCTCGCCGCAACCCCTCTCGGAGATCGGAAGTCCACCGTGGTCACAACAAGCTGGCACCCCCGTCGCGGGACATGCGTTCAACAGTGGTTCGCTCTCTTTCCCTGCTGTCTCATCCACCAAACTCATCTTAAAACCCACATCCCGATGCCGTCGTGGCTGCTCCAGCCAGGTGGAGTAGCTGATGCTCCTGATCAGTCTTAGTCGCCTTTTGATGCTCCTGCTACTGACCGGTCTGCTGCCTTCAAGGTTAGTGTTGTTCTTGGCGGAGCTATCGCTATTTCTTTGGTTGCCATGGCAGCTTTTTAAGTCTTTCTTTTCCACGTTTCTATGTCATGAGATCCAACTATATTTGTTGAGTTGTTCGAGTTATTATGGGTTGAAGGAAATGAGCTTCTGTTTTCTTGCTGATGGCTTAAAACGAGGAACGAGATAGTGTTTAAATAGAGGAGAGGTACACATGGTTACAGCATGGTTCTCATCAGAGATTTTTATGTTTAAAATTATTTAAAGTGTTCTAAAGTATGGTAGTCCATTCCCTAGTGTTAGAAAAATTAGGGGTAGGTAGACTATGCAGTAATGATGTCTGGATTTCGTGACGTAGGTATATATTTGGATCATGCCATGTTTGCAGACAGTAGTTGTCTTCATGTGACCATGTCATCTCTGTGGTGGAATGTTAAACTTGCGACATCTATTTGCTAGTGAAGGGAGCTTTGTAGACCATGGGAAAAGGACAAGGACGTTGTTTCCTTTCAACTATTACATGCTAGGGAACACATATTTTCAAACCAGACCATGATGAGGTATGGTCTGCATATCGTACAAGAAAAAAAATATAATTCGCCACTGTTATGGGTATGGAGTTAGAAATATACGGACAAGGGGAATTAGCTTTTAGGCTGTACACAATAGGCTTCGATTTTCTCCTCTTAGTTGTATTATCAGGGCATGGGCGAAGTGTTTATATTAGCGGCATTTAAGGATTCAGAAGAAATGTATATTTCTTAAGAGCACCTTATTGCGTAAAAGTTCGTCTCCTTATACTGACCTCTACGGACAGAAGTAAGAGTACAGACGTGCTCTATGAGGTTTCATTATTCTGAAAATATAATAATACCGGTAGTTTGACTCATATTTTGAAATCCCGAAATACCGATACAGGGTGCGAAATACTCCAAATAAAAAGTTGCATATTTAATTAATTAAAAATTACAGTAAAATTCTAAAATTAAATTATCGCTGCGCCTCAAAAGAACCCTGTCCCGATTTGCACCCGATATCAAGTTATATTCAAATAACTGTTACGGTCGATATATGATTTCACAGCGACTTTTCGAATATTTGATTTGGACATATCTTGCAGTATATACGACGAAATATTCATTTTCCACTTCTGTTAGAAAGATACAGTTCAACAGATTCCAACGTTTCTCGTTTCGAAGAAATCCGATTCAAAACGAGTCCGGTACACTCAGTTGAAGTTCAGAACGTTAAATTACGAACTGCAGGGTTGTTCTGAGCTTGATTATGATTAATATATATTTATATACGTTCAACTTCTTTTTAATTAATATATAAATCCACTTATATTACAAATTCAATATTTAAACTGATTTAAATATTCCAATACCAACCGACAAAAATGCGAGACGTTACAGACCTTCCCCCTTAAAATAATTTCGTCCTCGAAATTGCTAAGATAGGGAAAATGCTACAATCTCTGTTATAACATGGTTAAAAATCTTTTTGGTTTACTTCATAATTCCAGTTTCCACTGAACTGATTATTTCCAATTAAAATATTAATTCCTTATTATTTCGAATATTTTCAAAATTTCTGAAAATTTCCTAACAGCTTAAATTTTCAGAGAATCTCGCCAGCATCTCCTCTGCACGGCTCACTCGGGACCACAACAACTTGTCTTTTTGGGCCTCCTCCAATTCAAAGGAAAATTAAACAGCCAAACGGCCTACCCAAACCGACTCATAAAAAAATCTCATACTCGTATATAAACGTGTACCTTCTCTTTTGGGCATTCAACTCTATCTCTGCCATCTGCTATTAAACTAGCATATATCCAAACATTTCCAACTGATCTCTAATCAATTTATTTTCCAATCCAATCACTCGTTTTTACTCAGCCAAATTTCTATTTCACCTCCAATTCCATTTACTGTTTTATTTCTCAAATCAGTTATCTTCGTTTCCGAATTCAAAATTCGATTCTTATTCTCCAAGAATCAATTCATTTTTATAACTCGAATTTTCCAATATTTCTCTTTTACAATCTCCATTCTGGATCGTTCCAAATTCAGTCTAACATTGTTATCTTAGTTTAAATTCTACTTTTACCATTTGAACTTCATAAGTTAAATTTTTATTTCAGAATTCAAATTCCTGGGATTTATTTCAAATCAGTTTGAAATCATATATAAAACATTTGAATTTCTGACAACTTGTTTCTCAAACAATACAAAACAAAATCTTTGGTAGTAATCCGTCACTTACCAGCTCGAAAATGAACACCAATAATGTCGCGATCATCATCGGAATTTATTTTCCAACCATCGAAGTGAGTTCAATACTATATTGCTTTATAAACTCATTTATAATCACTCTATTTTTTAAATTACTTCAAAATATCTTTCATAGCACTTGGAAAACAAATTTTCAAATCTCCCAGGATTTTAAAATTCCCTTATATTTAATCCAAATTCAATTTCAATTCTTTTCCAAGTTTCCAGAGTTTTATTTCAATTCTGGTTTTCAATTCAGATTCAGCTCATCTGATTTTGCATATCATACTTATATAATATTTCTTTTGGTTATTTATATAACCAACTCAACTATAAGTCCTATTTGATCATAATAATGATCATACATCTAATATACTATAATATTCTCAAGATATATACTTCTTTAATAGCAAAACATATTTTGGGTAAAAATTATTTTATTTACCCTCTTTTCAAAACATACTGTGTCGAATTACTCTGTTCAAGAGTTTAGAAACACCTATCGACGCAGTTTGCATTGCTGTTTCGACCAGAATTCATAAACCCCTCGACTGACCAGTCAACACAATATAAAACAGTTTTTATATTTATTTACAAATACGCGCTCATATATATACACTCAAACTCAATCTAGAGTATTACTAACTCCATCTCTACTGAGTCACGCCATAGAGCCAAGGTAATCACTTAACCTTATGCTCTGATACCATCTGTAACGGATGGATTTTCGACCCAGAAAATCAACATAAAAACACACTGTTGACTATTCAAGCATCGAAAACACCAGGACATTAATAGAAGAATTTAGAGGGTGAGAAAGAAAAGATAGAACTAATAGAATAGAAGAAGAAGAAGATCACAACTGAACAGAATCAGAGTAACACGAAACTCGCAGCGGAACAAAATAAAATGTATTATATACATTACTTTGAAATACAAAATCTGAATTTGTATTTACATATCATATCAGAGTACAGTACATCATATCACAGCGGAAAATAATCTCTATTTACTAACGGTGGAGCCTTCTGCTTCGAGCTCCTCCAAGTGAATCTGCAAAGCCTGAAACACTTGACTGCCCGTACAAATTTGGGCACCCAAGAGTTTAGGGAAAACAACAAAATAAACTCTGGGTCAGTCATGGGACTGGTGTGAGTAAATTCCAACCATACTGTTTAACTTTGAAAATCCTTTTCCAAACAAGAAGGTAATAGTAAGACCAACCCACACATAAACATGGACGGTTTTTACCTTACTATAACCCAACAAATTTTTATATCAAACTTCAGTGATATTATAATAATGTCTACTCAATTAAATCATCAAGTAGCAGAACGCTTGCATCTCACGCTCCACATATATATAGTATAAAATCATAAACCGCAGGGCACTTATTGGAGATTGAATTTCAACAAACAAGGTATGGGAGCACCTTCTGAATAGTGTACTCTAGAGGGGATACACTCAGGGTTCAACAAGAACGTCTTGCAACCCGGACACACATGACCGCTCACTCATTTAGTTTGAGTGTCGCGAATATATTGCCACCACGGTTGCAGGCCATCCAACCGTCATCCGAAGATACAGAATCGAAAAGAAGTATAAATATGAATTTTCTCTAGATCGGTGACAATACACCCTGCTTGGGGATGACCCAACTAGCCATGCTGCCTAGCCCAACTTCTGTCATTCCTGGTTGTGAGGCTAGAGGCTACGTCTATCTTCAGAACATCTGATCATCATTCACTTTGAATGTCACATCGTCAAATCCGTAATCACATATTGATTACACAAATGCACACTGGGTGTAGAATAAAGAGAAGTTACCTTCTCCCCACCAACTTGGTATATCCGTACAAATCAACGGCGTGACCGTTGGAAATACTCTGTCAGACACTCGTCCATACAAGTTGTCCTGGGACTGGACAAACAAAAACACCATTTCTGGAACTGGACGACTCTTGCATTTAACTTATTCTTCAATTATCTTCAGCATATCTAATTCGCAAAGCTTATGCCTATACGGAGTGGTTTTCAGATAACATATCCAACCGGTCTCTCCGAATTGACAACGATGGTCAAACACTTCGATAGTCGGTTATTTAACTATCGAGGTAAAAACAACATCCATTCTAATGTATAACTAAACATCATACAATCATGGGCGCTTTTTATTTAACATTCGTTATATTTTCAAATTCCCATATCTCACTAGATATTTCTCAAACTCTGTTTTTGCCTTTAACACTTTTGGAAAACATTTCCAATTTTTATAAACTTTTATTCTTTCATGTTCCAAAAAATATCCGTTATTAACGTTCGAACTATTTCCCATTAATTTCACATTCTTTATTCCTATACTTGGGTAATCTACCTTATTTACACTGGAAAATATTTCCAAATTCATCTTAACCTTTTAATCGGCCCAACGTTCACTTTTAAAACATTATTCCCTTTGAAATGGGAATACCATCCCTTCTTATAGAAATCTAAACACCTTGATCATATAACTCTTTGTTCACGCAATAATCTCCCTTATCTTATTTACCGAAATCTCTTTCATACTTTTTCACTCCTATTCCACTTTATACACTCTGTCTCTAAGTCAACTTCTTATCTAATCGACATCAAGCTTATAACTAAATACTGACTCCTATCCTGTTAACATTTATTTGTTTAAAACTAAATGTTAATTATTCTATCAGATTATAATCCCTAAAAATAGTTACTTTTAATACATTCGACATCGTCGAATTCTAGTTCCAAATCCTAACGGTTTAATTCAAATCACATTTCGAACATCGAAATGCTGTCATCAGTTTCTAATACGATTCCCCAATTCTTTTTCTAAACTCTTTCTTATATTTCTTTGAACAAACGTCGTTACTTATTACTCTAGAATAAGTGGATTTCAAACCAAACTGTTACATTTCCTAGGCAGTGCTGCTATATATAAAAGTCATGCTTAAGTCAAATCAACAGCAGTTAATTTGTCGCTATAGTTCTAAACTTGTCATACGCTGTAATATTCTCCTTATAACTAATTACAGTCACACTTACCTTATCAACAACGTTATTTTATTGCTATAGTTCAACTTGTCATACGCTGTAATATTCTTTATTATAACTAATCTTGACATAACAGTCACACTTATCTTATCAACATCGTTATTTTATCGCTATAATTCTAAGACTTGCATACGCTGCCATATTCCCTTTTATACACATCTTGACATCTCTTTCCGTTACAAAAATCTTGACATCCCTTGCTGTTACAAAAATCTTGACATCTCTTTCCGTTACAAACAAATATCATTCCTCGATAATAACGAAGCCGTTCAAGTTGGGGTATTCTATTTACCTCTCAGACCTTGATCGACAACGTTCTTACCTTAGAACAGATATAAGTCTGTATTCTAACCCCTTATTACTTATACTATTCATCAAATCGTATTTCCTTGTTTTATTTTGGAATAGGGTTTTATAACACCATATTCATACGTTGAAAACTTCGTTGTTTATTATTATTTAATTTAAACATTAACTCTTCGCATTTCCATTCCGTAGTTCTACGTATAACTTCTTAAACTAAAAGGTAATTAAATCTCATTGATTTTGACTAATCTGTTTCTAAACTGTTTCATTAGATTAATTAAAGACCAATTAATCTAATAATCATTTTCCAAATAACAGTTGATTAAATCAACTCTATTCCATCTGTAAATTCGTTAACTGATTTCAAATTACTTCTTAACATTAGATTAATATAATTAATCTAATAATATTTCTAAAATTGTTTATCTTAAATATAATTATCCAAATACTTAATCATCGGATAATTTCTGCTTAAATATCAACAATCGTTTTTATTTATTTTATAAAAACGAACTCTAAAATACTGGTTTATAATAGAACTTCTATTATAAATTTAAATCTTCTTTTTAATTATAAAAATATAATTTTTATAATTAACCTCGTTGATTTGCCTGACGGCCAATCAACTCCTTAACCAAAACGATGGTTTTACGGTCGACTGTTATCACTTCCTAAATTGATATCGTTTATTGATTTATCTACACAGATGTTGAATTTCCGTTCAACATCTATATTCACATGGGGTTTTATATATAATTCGGTTTCATACAAAACAAACAGTATATATAATTATCAACGAATCCGGTCGGACTCCTCCCACCGGTTTCCGCATCCACAGATGTCAGTCAACACAATTTACACTAACTCTATACTATGGGATATTCTAATCGATGGAATGAGTGTCCAACCGATGATGTGTACATATGTAACGGTATATAATATTCAACCAATTTACTTGTAATCTACCTAATCGACCATCACACAACATTCAAACAACATTAAAATATAATTAAAATATTTTAAAAAGATCAGAGTGAGTGATTTTACTCACCTTTGTTTACGATTGACGATTTCCGCGTTATTTCGTCTAATCCCTTCTGAATGTGTTCAACATCGTAATACTTTTCACTGCGACTTTGATTCTGATCACCGTTAACGAATTACAGTTATTTTAAGCTTTTAATTTAAATGTCATAACTTAACAAATATACTTTAAATTAATTATTTAAAAGTTACCGTAAACAAAAGAGTCCACGTCAGCCTAATCAACGTGTTTTCTCCTGTGATGCCACGTTTTCACAGTCATCTCCATCCATGCACCGCAGCGCTGCTCCCTAACGCACCTGATGGAAACTTCAACGTCTACACCGAGTTTTCAGCACCTCATTCCTCCATGCTAACACCATATACCGCCTGTGCCTCAACCGAAAACCGGCTTCCACAAGCTCTCGCGCTGCCACCTTTTCCAGACTTTGAATAATGCACTGCTCCTACCCTGTGGCCATAACGTGTTTCACATCCACTGTTTTTTTTCATTCTTTCTTCTCGAAATTTTCTGTTCCTCCCTTCTGCATTTTGCGTTAAACTCCATAACAATGCACTACTTAGCTTAGATACAACCATCTCCTTCTAATCCGCTCCACCATGAACAGCAAACCCACGTACAAATCCCTTTGTTTTACTCCTCCTTCACCAAGTTCGAACGCGAGCCACAGTATACCATAGTGCATGCAATCACACTTCCAGCGTTAGTTGAAAACCACAAAAAGAATTAACCAACACTTTCTCCGGCAACTCCTTTAAACCAGCACTCAACTTTCACTTTTCGCGCATAAACCCACAGTGCTCGATCAACATATTAGAAATGCAGACTTCGAGGCAACTCCTCGCACAGCGTATAAAAGTGCGAACTATATGGAACTCCTCCAAACTTCATGCACTCGTGCTCCCATCAATTTATCACAACCGGACCCGTACTCTCCATTCTAACTACTCCAGTAAACTCAACTACCTCCACTTTCCTCATTTTCCCACGCTGCCTTCAGATCTGCCCATAGCAACTTCACAAGTTATCCCACGCAAACGACATATGTGTATACACGTCACCAACTGGTCTCTACCGCCACCCAGAACCTCCTTTTCTCCTTCTTCCCTTGTCTGTTCGAACACTGCCATTATAACCCAGCTCTCATCTTTCTTACCTCGCCGCAACCCCTCTCGGAGATCGGAAGTCCACCGTGGTCACAACAAGCTGGCACCCCCGTCGCGGGACATGCGTTCAACAGTGGTTCGCTCTCTGTCCCTGCTGTCTCATCCACCAAACTCATCTTAAAACCCACATCCCGATGCCGTCGTGGCTGCTCCAGCCAGGTGGAGTAGCTGATGCTCCTGATCAGTCTTAGTCGCCTTTTGATGCTCCTGCTACTGACTGGTCTGCTGCCTTCAAGGTTAGTGCTGTTCTTGGCGGAGCTATCGCTATTTCTTTGGTTGCCATGGCAGCTTTTTAAGTCTTTCTTTTCCACGTTTCTATGTCATGAGATCCAACTATATTTGTTGAGTTGTTCGAGTTATTATGGGTTGAAGGAAATGAGCTTCTGTTTTCTTGCTGATGGCTTAAAACGAGGAACGAGATAGTGTTTAAATAGAGGAGAGGTACACATGGTTACAGCATGGTTCTCATCAGAGATTTTTATGTTTAAAATTATTTAAAGTGTTCTAAAGTATGGTAGTCCATTCCCTAGTGTTAGACAAATTAGGGGTAGGTAGACTATGCAGTAATGATGTCTGGATTTCGTGACGTAGGTATATATTTGGATCATGCCATGTTTGCAGACAGTAGTTGTCTTCATGTGACCATGTCATCTCTGTGGTGGAATGTTAAACTTGCGACATCTATTTGCTAGTGAAGGGAGCTTTGTAGACCATGGGAAAAGGACAAGGACGTTGTTTCCTTTCAACTATTACATGCTAGGGAACACATATTTTCAAACCAGACCATGATGAGGTATGGTCTGCATATCGTACAAGAAACAAAATATAATTCGCCACTGTTATGGGTATGGAGTTAGAAATATACGGACAAGGGGAATTAGCTTTTAGGCTGTACACAATAGGCTTCGATTTTCTCCTCTTAGTTGTATTATCAGGGCATGGGCGAAGTGTTTATATTAGCGGCATTTAAGGATTCAGAAGAAATGTATATTTCTTAAGAGCACCTTATTGCGTAAAAGTTCGTCTCCTTATACTGACCTCTACGGACAGAAGTAAGAGTACAGACGTGCTCTATGAGGTTTCATGATTCTGAAAATATAATAATACCGGTAGTTTGACTCATATTTTGAAATCCCGAAATACCGATACAGGGTGCGAAATACTCCAAATAAAAAGTTGCATATTTAATTAATTAAAAATTACAGTAAAATTCTAAAATTAAATTATCGCTGCGCCTCAAAAGAACCCTGTCCTGATTTGCACCCGATATCAAGTTATATTCAAATAACTGTTACGGTCGATATATGATTTCACAGCGACTTTTCGAATATTTGATTTGGACATATCTTGCAGTATATACGACGAAATATTCATTTTCCACTTCTGTTAGAAAGACACAGTTCAACAGATTCCAACGTTTCTCGTTTCGAAGAAATCCGATTCAAAACGAGTCCGGTACACTCAGTTGAAGTTCAGAACGTTAAATTACGAACTGCAGGGTTGTTCTGAGCTTGATTATGATTAATATATATTTATATACGTTCAACTTCTTTTTAATTAATATATAAATCCACTTATATTACAAATTCAATATTTAAACTGATTTAAATATTCCAATACCAACCGACAAAAATGCGAGACGTTACACCCATTCAGAAACACTCCTTCTGATAAATCCCTTCTTCAAAAGATCGCTGACTTGCACCTCGAGCTCTCGCTGCTCCCTTGGTGCCATACGACGAAGTGGCATCACTATAGGTCTGGCGTCTTTTACCAAATCAATACGGAACTCAATCTCTCGGTGTGGTGGAAGTCCGGTCACTTCTTCGAAAACATCCGGATACTGGCCAACCACGGGCAAACCTGACAACCCACTATGCGGAATGTCAAGGGAGTTTAGAAAACTAGCCAATACCCCTTTATTGGGTAGACCACCAAACACTATCCTCCGCCCATCATCCGCTCTAGCTGTCACTAAGAAGCCCTCACAGTCTACCACCACCCCGTATCTTTGGAGCTAATCTACTCCCAAAATAATGCCAAACCCAGTAAAGCCCAAAACAAAGCAATCACAAACAAACATGCATCCATGACTTGATAGAACCACATTATGACAAATCATGCTAAGACTAGTAGAACCTCCAATTGGGTTCGTCACCACTAAAGGACTATCGACAATCTCGGGCTCCAATCCCAACCTATCTACCAGGTCACTAGATATGAAAGAACTGGAAGCTCCGGTATCAAACAAAACTCTAATAGGAACATCATAAACAGAAAGCATACCTTGAATGACGATATTCTTTCCCTTCTCCGCCGCAGTTGGGGCATTCGACGAAGAAGGAATAGCATTAAGGGCATATGCTTTCACCATTTGCTTTTCTTTAGGGGGGTTGCGGACACTTGTCCTTGTGATGTCCCATTTGGCCACAATTGAAGCACTTCCTATCCGCTGGCTTGGCCCGACGATTACTAGCATAATGGCCTTTCTTACCACAGCTGAAGCACTCAACATCTTGCTTATTCTTTTTCTTCTGGCCATCCTTAGTCTGATTCTGCTTTCTCTTATTCTGGGAACCACCCTTGCCTCCACCACTTGCTTGTGGCTTTGGCTCATCTGCCGATGCAACCTCAGTCTTCGGCTTAGGGTAGAGACTCTCTGATCTTAATGCTTTCCCCACAATCGACTCAAACGTCTCATCGATGTGGTTAATGAGCCTTTCCCCTAAGTACTGATCTAACCCAGTTATGAATTTCTCATTCTTCTTCTCGACAGTATCAATAAGAGAGAGTCCATACTTTGACAAAGTGTCGAATTCAGCAATGTACTCCAAGACAGCCCTGCCATTCTGTTTGAGCTCCAAGAATTTCTTAAACAACACTGACTACTGAGCAGTTGGAATGAACTTCTCGCTAAAGCGAGCTTTAAACTGCTCCCAAGTAATCTGATCTTCGGGAGTAGCTGCCTTTATAGCATTCCACCAATTCATTACCCACCCTTGCAGCTGACGGGACGCTGGCTTTCTCTTCATCGCATCCTCGATACCCAAATCCTCGAAGATACGTTCACAACTATCCAACCAATCTTGAACATCCGTGGCCGACTCCGTTCCGTGAAACAGCTTCCCACCAAGGCTAGTATAATCCTTATTCAGCTTGGCGAAATCGACCCTCGACGCCTGCACTATTGGACCACCACCATTTCCATCTTGGGAGCTGCCCTCCATACATATCTAAGCATCTCTCTCATGAGGTCAGTAAACATCGTTCTCATGTTAGCATCATTCCCATTATTGGCTCCCCTACCAGCACCTCTAGTATATCGGCTCATCGTCAATATGAAAAAGGAAACGATTAACGACTCCATAGTGGTGCTAGTGCAGTACGACTTCATCCTTATACTAATAATAGTATATATATATAGCTTTTGAAAAACCAAAATAATCAAAAATACGCTCTCTCGTATACGTATATTATCTCTCCCTGATAACTTCCCTAGGTTAACTACGCAACCTGGAGCTCTGATACCAAGTGTGATGGCCCGCCCCGCACCAGCCTGCATTTCCTCCATAAGTGCGCTGTACACATGCCCGACTAGCACGGGATGGTCGTCAGGAGAAAGGGAAGAAGAGAATGAACTAATCGAGGAACCTGTAGAATGTCTCACAGCGCATGGGATAAAATATAATAATGATAACACACTTGACATAAAACAGGTGAGACAGTGCATAAGCTGATAACTAAAATCAACATCAACATCAGAGCAGTAGAAATCCAAATACAGCTTATTACAACTTTTCAAAATCTACTGTCTCTAAACAAAAGAAAGCCAAAGTAGAAGATACACCACCAATGCCCAAGCCGTGATCTTCAACAACACAGGGAGAATACTATGTATGTGTATTGCGTGGAAGCCTCCTACTCGTCTCCGGATCATCTACCCGTGCATCACCAACTAACCTGTATCTAGTCTGCTCATGTGAGCACCCAGAGTAATAAGAGGAGACATAAAACTCTGGGTCAGACATAAAGCCTGGTATGAGCGATAAGAATCTAAACAGAATAATAACAGGTATACTAAACCATACCTGAACCTGGATCTGCAACCAAAGAGTTAGTACCACATAACGTACAGTACTCTAAGGTGCCATAGCAAACAGTGTAAGATTACGGGGGTGGGGTGTGCATGTCATAATGATAGCAAACAAATCAACCACAACAACCATCCTCACATCTCTCACTCAGTGCGTAAAGCATACGATATCTACCACTTTGGAACACTAGACAAATTGTGGTAACGACGAATCCCGACTTGTAGAAACCTGCTGTGACCAAGCTAAACACATGGAGTCATGACCAAACATTTCAATGACCCACCACATTGGTCGTAGCCCTTGGTCCCACCAATGCCATAATGGCCCTGAATCCGCCTTCGTACCTCCTACCATAGTGGTCCAAAGCTATAGACATCGATAACCCCTTAACACGCGTCCCGCAGCAAAGCCCAATCATGAAGCGAACTCATTGGTTCCCAACTAGATCCTGAGCTCTAACTTCCCATACTGGACTACCTTTGCATCTCGGGTTTTGGTCATCATCTTCATCCGGATCGGTCTCCATCATTTGGGCCATGCATGTCCCACAGCATCAGATCGTAGCGCTGCATCAGTTCGGATCGGCACTCATCATCCCTTACTGGATCAAATCGGAATAACCTACGTGGATCGGGTCGTAAAAACCCCATCGGATCGGATCGGCTATCACTTCAAGTGCACCGGATCGGGTCGCCCTACGAGCTCCGGGTCGGATCGTGAATACCCATTGGTTCGGGTCGTGCCACCTTGTTGAGATCGTGACGTGTTCCTTCGGGCAGATCGTGACACCCAGGATGGAATGGATCGTGAAAGGTAGGGGTGGATCGGGTCACCTCTTCGTGAAGCAACACGGGTCGTCTCGCGAAGTCTTGATCGGATCGGGGTCTTCAGCCGTCGACGGATCGGGTCGCGCCATCGGATCGGATCGCCCTTCCTCCGATCCGGTCCGGTTCGGATGATTTCCTACAGTTCTTCCAGCGAGCAGTTTACGCCATTCGACGGCGTTTTTGACAAATCTAACACTTCTAATCAATCATAAAACACACCATAGAGTCATAGAAATATGTAATAGCAACCACAAACAGCAAACAACCATTCAAATGAACCGAAATGGATCAAAAGTGGCCAAAACTCCTTATTTTCCCTTAAGCATGTTTTAAATAAGACTAATCATAGAATTAATAAAACTTAACTAAATCGAACCAAATTTCTAACAGAGGCATAAAATATTATTTAAGAATTTCTAAACATTTTTCCGGAATTTATTAGTGTATAAATTCGCTAATCTTCACTAATCACCCTTAATTAACTGTAATTAGTGTCAAAACGATGCTATCATTCACCTTGCCCACAAACAAAATTCTCAGAACTGAAACTCCTCTGATTTGGGGTGAATACTGATGTCCAACAGCAGCTCTAACCTTGCTTTGGTGCTTTTTCTTCTTAATTTGATGTTGCTAAGCCTAATCTTCAATTAGAAAGTGATTTGGGGTGTTTTAGATGTAGGAGGCCATTGTTAGAGTGTCTAAGGATGAAAGTGGATGCTGGAAAATGTCTAAAGAAATGTTTTCTAACCCTAATCAGCACCTATATACCCCTAAATCCGAAATTCCCCTCTGGGCCTAGCTGCTAATCACCCGGTTAAGACCAATCAAGCTGTTTTTCACCATCTGAAACTTGTTTCGGCCATATCTCCCAAACGGTGAGTCCGTTTGGCTAATGTGACCACTCTACGGAATTGTAAACCACCATCCGGAGCCAATGGGAGTGGTTTAAGGTCAAAATTCCTTTCCAGTCAAAAGTTATGGCCAAAACAGTGATAACTAGGGTAAAATGGTCATTTAAAAATCGGGAAAAATCATGAACATGGGAAATGACCACAATAGTCGTCTCCCAAAGTTACATGACCATAGGACTTTGTATGTGACAGAAATAAATATTCTACGATCCTATGATGCGTAGAATGCGGGTCGTTACATATACTGTGTAAATGTAACGACCCATCTTTTTGCCCAGTTCTTGCCAATAATTAAACCGACTCAAACCGTTCAAAAAGACGAATTGTTATGGGTACATACATATATTGAACAAAATAACAAGACTTTTTATTTCATTACAAAATGTTACATCAGAGTTATCAAGAATATATCAGAGTACATCGATTTCACAGTGGAAGAGAAGAAAATATACTCTTCACAGAAGAAATCGTATAATATAGCGGAAGCTCCAAACTCTAGCGTTGACTTCAACTCTAAAGTGCTCCAAATCCTGCTCCAACGATCTATAACCGCAAAACTAAACTACTAGCTGCCCGTGTTTAAATTAATGGGCACCCAAAGTTTAGAAAGGAACAATAAACTCCAGGTCAGTCGTGGGACTGGTGTGAGAACTCAAAAACAGTTATCTTTAGGTTTTATCTTAAAGTTGGGAAATTCATCGGACCACGCCGCTAATGCAGAACGGGATTACCCCATGTGAATACCCGTGCATGTGAATTCGCAATGACTTTGGGAAAAATGAAGCTATCATAAGCTCGTCCCATATCACACAATGTAAGTGCACACCATATGGGTGAGTTTTATCTTATGATAACCAAAAATGCTTTATACGTGAAAATCCTCTTTTAATATTATCATATAGCATGAAAAACAATTTCGCAAATAAATGTATTAATCCTAGACGGCATATTACCCATAATATTATGTGACGACCCCAAATCCCGTACTGACGGTGACAAGGGTAATCTTTGGAATATAACACAGAAACATATAATAGCAGAACAGAAATAAATAAATAAATACACCAGATAATGAACAAATAATTCACTGGATAAACTTAATCATTAGAGTTACACCGTATACAGGATCGTACTTAGTACAAATACAGTTCAGCTATACATAAATGTCTACAGCGGAAGTAAACAAAATATGTACAATAGGAGCTGAACAGCATAAAAAGAGATAAATGATAGAATCCATCCTCAGCTCCAGCAATCCAGAAAGAGCCTGCTAAAACCTGAAGACAAGGCTTCCCGTGTAGAAAAAGGGGCACCCGAGTTTGAGAGTGAAACAAACTACGAGTCAGTCATGGGACTGGTATTAGAAATCTACTTAACACATTTATAATATGGCTAATCGCAGGACCACGCCACTTTCATGGAACGGGTTTACTCCATCGGATTGCCAGTGCTTTAAAACAAACAATTCTTTTAAACATCGCAATGCTTTTTATAAAAATGAAGCCATTATAAGACACAGTTCCCATCACACAATGCAACGCAAACCGGAGGATAGAGTTTTTACCTTATAATGGCCAAAATATGCTTGATACGAATAAAACAAAAGCATTTGATATTATTACTAGTGTTTATATGTTTCAAAAACAATTTCTAATCATAAGTATCAATCATAGACGGCATTAATGCCCCATACCACTATGTCACCATATATAGGTATACATTCAAAACCGCACAGTCACGTATTTGGAAATTGGATTTCCGTCATGAACCAAGGCAAAAGATAGTTCTTACCGACTTCGAGACGCTCTAGCCCATGTCTCAGGTTCAGAGCTCGAGTGACCCTAGGAGCGACACGGCCGGTCCACCGATGTGCATTAAAATTCCTGAACACTGCGCTTCCCCGCCCTATGGGGCATCAATGAGCCAACAAATGACTCCATCGGTCCCGGATCGACCGATATATCCGAGGCGCCTTTCAACAGCAACAACCACATAGGTGAAAATAATATAAATGTCAGCCAGTTTAAGCACCGACACCACCTCTAGCTAGAAGGAAACGCATGCCCTCCCTGAGGTCCTCTCTCGTTTTTGGTTTATACCGGGGTGTGAGGTTCATGAATTTACGTTATACACAAAGCTACGCCACACATGCGATGCTTTGATCATCGCCACAAGACTTTGCTTTTCAACAGAAGCCTTGATCATTTGCCACTTAGGCATGCCACACTAGCAAATAATGCTATGTGATTGATGTCCATCGATATACAACATCTGAGCTCGTGCGTCTCAGAGAAGGGCGTTAAGAAAAAGAATAAATTCTCCGCCACCAAACAGATGTATATTTAATAGAGATCAATCAATCATAGAATAAAATCCAATGTCAGACACACGGTCCATTTACAAGTCTGTTCTGGGTCTGAACGAAACCGGAGGCACTATATACCTCGCAAACCTATCGATCTCTACGTACGTCTGGATGATCACCACTCATTATCCATATTTCGGGATGCCTCCCAATCAGGACATCAATTACCATCCAAACGAGGTGAAGAATTCCGGGCTTCAACTTCCGTCTTCATCTTCGATTTCTTATCGTCGATTTTGTTATTCATAATGGGATAAACCCGGTCTTTCTGAGCAACTCGCGTATATAATAAACAAGTGCAACAAAAACATACATACGCATCATTTCAATTCATTAGTCACTAACCGTAAATCAGTAAGAGAACGATTTCCCAAATATTAACTGTAACAACCCGTATTTTCAATAACCTGTTATAACGTAAATCGAGGCAGAATTTAATTTATAGATCTGAATCAAGGGAAACGGGCTATGCCATTGCGTTCGTCTCGGAAAAATACGCGAAATAGAGTCCGAGTTTTCGAAAATCGGAGTCCGTATGACCCGATTAAGGCCCAACGAAGTTTTCAGAAAATTTCAAAGTAAAAACAGATTTCAAATTCAAGTTTGAATTTGGAAATTAGGGTCAGATTGGGCCAGGCGGGAAAATTCCCGCCAGAGCACCCAAGTCGACAGCCCTGTCGACTTGGGAGTCGACTTGGTTGGACCCAAGTCGACAGCCCTGTCGACTTGGCTGTCGACTTGGCTCAGCCGGGCAGTTTTGCCTGGTGCACCATTTTGGGGTTTTGGTTAGGTTTTGGGGCCAGATTCGGTTTTAAGGGCTGAGATTGGAATTAGGGTTTAATCCTAAGGTTGAAACTAATCCTAATCTCTATAAATAAGCCCCTAACCTAACCCTAAATAATCATTATTCATTCATACAACTAAACTATGGCAAAATCATTCCTCTCATGGCCTCCACTCTCTTCATAAAATTCCTAAGTTATTTCTATGAGAGATTTTCCATGCATACATGTGTTTTCAAGCTTGTATGAGTGTCATTAGCTTGCATTCAAGTCAAGTTTCCATATTTACATCATAAAGCAAGGGTTTTGATCATTTTTGCTCAAGGGTTTTTCTATTGGAGCTTGCATTTTGGGTTTATTTGATTGCATAAGGGCTTTGTCTCAATCTTATATTTGCTTATACTCATTTGAGTCTTCATAAGCATTGTAAGCTCTTTTCTGCTTTCATATTTAAACTCTAAAGTTAAATGAATGATGCAAGTTTGGTTGATCATTATGATATGCAAGTTTATCATGTTATGTTATGCAAGTATGCCATGTTATGATATGCAAGTTTATCATGTTATGTTATGCAAGTATGCCATGTTATGATATGCAAGTTTAGCATGTTATGCTATGCAAGTTTGCCATGTTATGATATGCAAGTTTACCATGTTATGCTATGCAAGTATGCCATGTTATGATATGCAAGTTTATCATGTTATGTTATGCAAGTTTGCCATGTTATGATATGCAAGTTTATCATGTTATGTTATGCAAGTTTGCTATGTTATGATATGCAAGTTTGCCATATGATATGCAAGTTATGTTATGCAAGTTTGGGTCGATCATTTTGCTCATGTTATCATGTTATGCAAGCTTATCTTGGGTTTATGAGCATAAAGCTTCAAGCTTTATGCTAAAGGTTGCATTTTGGCAACATGTAAGTTATCATATCCCTTATGGTAACTTGCATGTGAGGCTAAATGCGAACTTATGGCAACTTCTACATGTCATTTATCACCATGTATCACTTATATGCTAAGTTTGGTTTTATGCATACTTTTGAGGCCTAATGATGCAATATGCAAGTATATGGACATATGTACATTTCATATGCCACCATGTTAAACTTGTGGCTTCAACACCTTTATGTCATGATTATGCCAAGTTCCCTCTTTCTATCCTTTATGCGCTATTGCGATATGTAAGCGATAGGATTGCGTTTGGGGTTGGGTAAACTTAAAAGACATAAAAACATAAGATTGGGAATTTACCTATTAAGTTAGGTCTACCCATTGGGAATTTACCTATTAAGTTAGGTCTACCCAAATGCTTGAAAACTTGTAATATGTTTTGGAAACATAATGGACATGACACTTAGAAAATATAAGTGTAACCAACTTGAGGTTGGGTTGAGTTTGTAGCGTAAACCTACCCGGAACCGACCGGCTTAACTAGTTGCTACAAACAATATGACCCAATGTGAGAAGTTGGTCATGTTGTACCTTGAACCCGAGGTTAGACCAAGTTGTGGTGTAAAGCTACTCGGAACCGACCGGCTTAACTAGTAACCGCAGCAAAGTCTAATGTGAGAGGTTAAGGCACACTAATTAATTAATGCCTCATGATTAGGGTTAAGTCATGGTCCACTTAATACTTAACCAATTTGGGCTTGGTAGATTAATCAGGGTTAAGTCGTGAACTCATCGTTACACTTAACCAAGTTAATCCATGATTAGCAAGAGGGTTAAACCGTACTTAACCCACTAGGAAATCCTAGCAATGGGGGTCCACTCCAGCAGTAATCCCAAGTTTGTATCATTATGGCCCTAGGGACTAGGCTAGGGTGGGGGCACGATTACTGGACTTGAGGTAAGTGACCAAAAACGGCGGCAGAGTGGTACGCCGGTGTAGTTCCGGGCGGACTATGGTCGTGCACATAGTCCGAAGCCGGGGAAAACATGCACGGGTACCAGTAGATCGAGACTGTGCACTTATGTTTATGGTGTCCAGGGGTTGACACCCTAGTTCTTGATACACCCGACGGGAGACCCGGCACAGTCTGACTACAATTATGTTTGGGCCGCATTGACACCAACACGTGACGAGTTAGGCTTAGGGAGCCGATCGACTAGACCGTTTGGTTGGACCGCGTATTAGGGTCAATTCATGTTATTGGGCCAAGGGATCAATACTTGTTTATTCAAGTCATGTTAGTTTGCTAGTACACCTGTGGTTCAAAAACCTTAAACCTGATTATGCGATGACACCTTTATCTACCTTGTTAGTTAATCATCATGCTAGTATGTTGTTATCCTTATGTTCATCCCTGCTTCTCATGCCAGTTAACTTTATCAGTTTACATTGATTGTAGTAGGGCTTACTCAGTCTTTTTGACTGACCTGTTTTCCTTTCGCCTCTTTTCTTCCGTTCCCCCCCCCCCCCCCCCCCAGGTTCTCAGGGTGGGAATATTGGAGCTTAGCTTGGATTTCTGATCGCTTGCTTGTGGGATTTTAGCTCATGTACGGTCTTGACATGAAGCTAGCTATGGTTATCACTTATTTTGGGGATAGTACTTATGTATTTCAGTTTTTCAGTGATGTTGTTTTTATCTAGACTTGTGTATTTGGAAAGTTGACATTATGTTGTATCAAACTTGTTTTGAAATAGTTTGAAATCTTCCGCTGTTTTACTTATCTTATTTACTCTGTTTACATATATACATATGTTCTTGTTCTGCCTTGATATATCATTATGCATGTTTACCTGATTCAAACGCCCCTCCAAAGTCAGAGTGCTTGCAAGAGCTACCCTGGCGGAGGTGGGGTGTTACATTTGGTATCAGAGCATATGGTTTACGAGAAGGAACAAAAAGGTTTTTAAAAGTTTTGGAAAACTATTTTCAAAACCAAGTATAAAGTAATTTCCAAAGAAAAGTCTAGTTTATTTTAAAGGCTATACCCCAAAAAGCCATTAGCAAAATTCCTTCGTTTTTCTCCATTCTGAATCTATCTTTTTCTTCGTTTTCAGTATGGCCAATAACTTTGCCATTCCGGAGGGAGTACACGTACCTGTTTGGTATAGGAGACTTTTGGAGGCTAGGGCGACCAAAGCCGGCCCCGCAAATGTTACTCCTCCTCCGGTAGTTAATGTTCCTCCTCCTCTTGTCACTGATGTTCCTCCTCCTCCTGTCGCTGAGGTTCCTCTTCCTCCTCCCCCTCAGCATCCACAAGAGGATCTCGCGGTGATTTGTAAAGACTTTAAGGCGATGGGTTGCAAGAATTTCATTGGAACGGAGACTTTTGTAGAGGCAAGGAATTGGTTGAAAGAAACCGAAGATCTTTTTGCCTTCTTTGATATAGATGACCGTAGGAAGGTTTTATTGGCAGTATGGTTGCTAAAGGAAGAAGCTGCACGTTGGTGGGTGGTCACCACCGCTACTAGGCCAATTGAGACTTGGGATGACTTCCGGGGAAAGTTTGGACTAAGGTTCCTATCACTGAAGCAAGGGGACATGACTATTAGGAAATACATAGATAAGTTTAATCAACTGGCTCGGGTCGGTTTAGACTTGGTTAACACAGCTCAGAAGAAGGCCCTATACTTTGCTCTAGGATTAAACAAGCCATTACATGGTTTAGCCATGACTCATATACCCTTGGGGGCAACTTTCGAGAGTTTGGTGAATATGGCCCTACTCAATGAAGAGAATAGGAGTGACAAGAAAGAGATCAAGACGAATGATACTCAAGCCAAGAAGACTGATTCCCAGTGGAAAGGAAATCAGGGTAATCCAAGTGGTCAGAGCAGTCAAGGCAATCAGAACAAGAACAAGAGTCAAGGCAACAAGGGGAACAATAGCAAGGGCAATAACGACAAGAGGAAGTGCCATTATTGCGGTTCAGTTGGGCATCTTATTAAGGATTGTAGGAAGAGAAAATGGAAGAGTGGTGAATGCTTTTTCTGCGGTGAGACTGGACATTTCAGCAAAGATTGCCCGAAGAAGCAACGGCAAGGTCACACTCAGTATGCAAGACCATCAGGAGGGCAAGTTCATGCTCTCAATGCCGCTCCAGTTCCCGATCGAGGTAGTATTTATGTTGAAAGTCTTGTTTACATTTCTGATTTTCCTGTTCGTACTTTGTTTGATTCTGGTGCATCGCATAGTTTATTTCATCTGGTTTAGTTGGAAGTTTGCACCTAAGTACTAGTCTAGTTAATGATCCCGTGTGTGTTTCAAATCCAATTGGGGGTTCCGCCCATTTGTCTATTATCTACGTGGATTTGAAAATCTCTATATTGAGTATAGAATTCTCGCGTGATGCTTATATTCTCGGTTTCATGGGGTATGGGTTGATTTTTGGGCATGGATGGGTTGTCCAGTTTTGGAGCCATCCTTGATTTTTTGAGCATAGGGTTGTGAGGCTCATGACTCGCCTCGGTAATACCCTAAAAATTTCTTGTAACCCTATGGGTCCCGTCATGTTGTGTTATCTTGAATCCCTCAACTCGTCTATCGATAGTTTGCAATCGGTGGGGGTGGACCGAGAATATCCTGATATCTTGGGTGAAGTGAAGGGGGTTACCCCTAAGCGAGAGATTGATTTCCGCATTTATCTGGTTGATAATGCCAAGATAATTTCGTGGCCTGTTAGGCACATGGCCCCGCAAGATAAGAGTTAAGAAAGCAAGTTAAGGAGTTGCTTGAGAAGAACTTCATTAGATGAAGTATATCTGAATGGGGAGCTCCTGTAGTATTTACCAAGGCAGATGGTTCTCTTCGACTTTGTGTTGATTATCGTGAGTTAAACAAAGAGAATAGACAACCATTACCAAGGATCGATGATTTGTTCAGCTTGTAGGAACATCTGTTCCCTCTTGATCTTGCTACTGGATTCCATCAGCTCAGAGTAGCTGAAGATAGTATAGACAAGACTGCGTTCAGAACTCCGGATGGATTCTTAGAATGGCTGGTCATGCCATTCGGTTTGACTAATGCACCCGCCTACTTCGTGGACTTGATGGGTAGGGTGTCTAGGGAGTTCCTGAACGAGTTTGTGGTAGTCTTTGTAGACGATATCCTGACTTTCTTAAAGAACGAGGAAGAACATGCTAGACATCTCAAGGAGGTGATGGATACGCTTAGAGCGCATCAGTTGAAAGCCAAGTCCTCCAAATGTCATTTTGGAGAAAAAGGAGATAGATTTCTTGGGCACATAGTTTCTAAGCAAGGCTTAGTGGTGGATCCTGCTAAAGTGGTCGCGGTTCAAAACCGAAAAGCTCCGACGAGGACAATTGAAGTAAGAAGTTCTCTCAGTTTAATTATTTAGTTAGCTTCCCTTGAGCTTAGACCTACCCTTCTGGATCAAGTAGGGACTTCACAGAAAGAAGACCCGCAGTTAGTCGAGATCATGGACAAGTTGATTCGAGGCGAGATGGTAAGTCACCTCGCTATAGATGACAAGGGATGGCTAAGACGCGATGAGAGAAAGAAGGTTCTTGAAGATGCACAGCACCAGAGGAGGTGGCCGAGTTTGTCCCAAGGTGCATGTTGTGCAATAGGTTAAAGGCCGAGTCATAGAAGCCCGGTGGGCTATTATATCCATTGGAGGTCCCCGCAATGGAAGAGGGAAAAGCGTCATGAAGGATTTCGTGGATGGACTGCCTAGATCAAGAAAGGGAATAAGAGCATGTGGGTTATAGTAGGTAGACTCACGAAGAGTGCTCATTTCACTCCGGTAAAGAGCGAAAGGACTGCATCATAGCTAGCGACAGTTTACTTTCAAGAAATAAAGCGGTTGCACGAGGTTCTCTTAAGTATAGTTAGTAACCATAACTCAATCTTCACTAGCCAGTTTTGGGATAGTCTACGGGAAGTCATGGGCAAGCAACTGAATCTAAGTACGGCCTATCATTCGCAGGCGGATGGTTCATTTCGTTCAAGCATGAGTTATAGAAAATCACGTTGGTAAGAGCAATTGGCAACGAGGATTGGTATTTCCAAGAAAAGTTCTGCTGCGTGGAATACTTTATAGTAAGTAAACGAGATCCAGGATTCACTGGTGAATTTTGGAGAGCTTGCATGAAACCATGAGGTCACAGTTATGTTTAAGCCAAGTATGATAGAAGAAGAGTAAGTGAAAGAGGAAGACGAGAGGCGACAATGAAATGGGTTCCAACTCATATTTTTTTATTATGAGTATATCCTTGATCCTTGTTTTCCTATGGAACTTACTTGCATGTTATCTTTTTACGTATATCCTCTCGGTCCCATTCTCAGTCCTATTTTTGTCGGTAGGTACGACTTATTGGCTAGTAATACATGTCAGGGTTAGGAAGTGTAATAACCCGTATTTTAATAACAAGATATAACACAAAACAAGGCAGAATTAAATAGTAAAATCTGAATCAAGGGAAACGGGCTATGCCATTGCGTTCGTCTCGGAAAAATATGCGAAATAGAGTCCGAGTTTTCGAAAATCGAAGTCCGTATGACCCGATTAAGGCCCAACAAAGATTTCAGAAAATTTCTAAATAAAAACAGATTTTCAAATTCAAATCTAAGCTTGGAAATTGGGCCAGTTGGGCCAAGGCGGGAAAATTCCCGCCACAGTACCCAAGTCGACAGCCCTGTCGACTTGGGAGTCGACTGGGTCTGACCAGGTCGACAGCCCTGTCGACTTGGCTGTCGACTTGGCTCAGATGCCCAGTCCTGCCTGGTGCACCATCTTGAGAATGTGTTGAGCTAGAGGGCCAGATTCGATTTGGAGGACTGAAATGAGAACTAGGGTTTAATCCTATGGTCTAAATCACTAGTCTAATCTATAAATAAGACCCTAACCTACCCTAAATCTTCATTAATCTATCCTACAACTAAACTATGGCAAAATCAATCCCCTCATGGCCTCCACTCTCTTCATAAATTCCTAAATCAATTTTCAAGAGATTCCCATGCATACAAGTGTATTTAGGCTTGTATGATCCTCTCTAGCTTGCATTAAAGTCTTGTTTCTCTATTGGCATCATAAAGGAGGAGTCTTGATCAAGTTTGCTTGCATTTTGGGGTTTTAATTAGTTGCATAAGGGGTTTCTTACATTTGCTATACTCATTTGAGCCTTCATAGCATTGTAAGCCTATTTCTACCCTTGTATTTTAACTATGAAGTTAATATGTTATGTTCCAAGTTTGAGTTTGGGGTTAATCATGATATGTGCTTTGATCTTATGATTTTATGCATAAGATTACTCTATGCATGTTAGTAAAGTCATTACCTTGGCTTTATGCATAGAAAGATATGATCTTTGGTTGGAAATGTTGCATAATGCAACTTTGAAACTCTCATAACCCTTGTATTAACATGCATATAATGTTATATGCATGTTACTAGTCCTTATCTCATGCTATCTATGGCCATGTTCCACCTATTTGCCAAGTTTGATGTTATGCACGCATATGAACCTTATGCAAGTTAAAATGATGTTATGCATGCTTATGAATATTTTGCAAGTTGATAACATGTTATGCATGCATATGAACACTATGCAAGTTAAATGATGTTATGCATGCTTATGAATATCTTGCAAGTTGAAAACATGATATGCAAGTTTATGATCACATCTTTGTCTCACGCCACCATGTTTAACTTGTGGCTCCAACCCCTCTATGTCATGATCATGCCAAGTTCCTTCTTTCTATCCTTTATGCGCTATTGCGATATGTAAGCGATGGGATTGCGTTTGGGATTGGGTAAACTTAAAAGACATAAAAACATAAGCTTGGGAATTTACCTATTAAGTTAGGTCTACCCATTGGGAATTTACCTATTAAGTTAGGTCTACCCAATTGCTTGGAAATTTGTAATGTGATGGACATGACACTTAGAAAACATGAGAATGGCCAACTCGAGGTTGGGTTGAGCTTGTAGCATAAACCTACCCGGAACCGACCGGCTTAACTATTGGCTACAAGCAATAGGACCCAATGTGAGTAGTTGGTCATGTCGCACGTAAGACCCGAGGTTAGACTAAGTTGTGGTGTAAACCTACCCGGACCCGCCCGGCCTAACTAGTAACCACAACAAGGTCTAATGTGAGAGGTTGGGTGCATTAAATTAATTAATGCCACATGGTAGGGTTAAGTCATGGACCGCTTGAATACTTAACCAATTAAACACGATGGGTTGGTAGGGTTAAGTCATGAACCTTGGATACACTTAACCAACTTGGTACTTAGATGAGTTGGGTTAACCACGTTTAACCCATTAAGGAAACCCTAGTTACGTGGTCCTTTGCACCAGTAACCCTCTTGGATGTATCATGATACCCTAGGGACTAGGTTAGGGTGGGGCACGATTACTGGGATGACATGTAAGCGACTAAAACGACGGCTGTGTAGGTGCGCCGGTGTAGGTTCAGGCGGGCCATGGTCGTGCACATGGTCCGGAGTTGAAAAAGCAGGCACGGGCACCAGTAGGTTTAAACTGTGCGTGCTTGGTTTGTGTCAGGGGTTGACACCCTAGGACTTGATACACCCTAGGGTGGACCTAGCCCAGTTTAGCTACACTTCGTAGTTGGGCCGTACGACACCGACACTTGACGAGTTAGGCTGTAGGGAGCCGATCGACTAGACCGTGCTAGTTGGGCCTTGATTTAGGTCATTCATGATGGTGGGCCAAACTTGGGCCTGGGGATCACCTCTTGTTTACACTTGATACGACTTCTGATACTAGTACACTTGGTGCAAACCTCAATCCTGTTTATGCGGTACCACATTTGATCTATCTTGTTGACTTCTTACCATGCCAGTTATCATCCTATGACTCATCCTTATTTATATATACCGTTAACCTTATTAGTTGTTGTACAATTGTAGATAGGACTTACCAGTCTTTTGACTGACCCGTTTTCTTTCGCCTCTTTTCTTTCGTTCCCCCCCCCCAGGTTTACAGGGCGGGAATACCAGCACTTAGCTTGGATCTTAGCTGCTTTTCTTGGATAGCTCATGTATGCTTCGGACTTGAGCTTGCTATGGTTTTCTACTTGGGGATAGCTACTCCATGTTTTCCTTTTCAGTTACAAGTTTTATGTTTCTAGACTTTGTTTATGGAAAATAATTAAGTACTGTGTTGTAACTTAACCTATGGTTTTGATATGCTAGCTGTTATCCGCTGCTATACTTACTCTGTTTTTCTACTTATATGTTCTATCTTGTGATATCTGCATGCATGATTACCTGATTTAAACGCCCCTCCAAAGTCAGTGATCTTGCAAGAGTGGCACTGGCGGAGGTGGGGTGTTACATTTGGTATCAGAGCATAAGGTTTACGAGATTGGAGCAAAAAGGGTTTTAAAGTTACTTTTAAAAGCTATTTTCAAAACCAATTAAGTATTTTCCAAAGAAAAGTCTAGTTTATTTTGAAAGGCTATCCCCCAAGAGCCATAAGCACTATCCTTCGTTTCCTCTTTCTAAATCTATCTTTTCCTTTTTCAGCATGGCCGATCTCAATCTTCCTGAGGGAGTCACCATTCCCGGATGGTTCCGGAGGTACTTGGAAGCTAGTGCCAATAATCCAGGTCCAGCAACCACTCCCACTATCACTGAGGTTCCACCTCCTCCTCCTCCTCAGCAACCACAAGCCGATTTCGCCAAGGTTTGCAAGGACTTCAAGGCCATGGGTGGCAAAAAATTTATTGGGACAGAGACTTTCGTGGAAGCAAGAAATTGGTTGAAGGAGACCGAAGATCTTTTTGCCATCTTTGATATAGAGGACCATAGAAAGGTTCTGTTGGCGGTTTGGCTACTAAAGGAGGAAGCTTCTTATTGGTGGGAGGTCACCAATGCTACAAGGCCCGTAGAAACCTGGGCCGACTTTAGGGCAAGGTTTGGGCTTAAGTTTCTATCATCTGCGGAGGCAAATTTGCAACTAGAGAAGTTCATAGCTTTGAAGCAAGGAGACATGACAGTGACAGAGTACGTGAATAGGTTCAACCAGCTTGCCCGATTCGGTTTGGACATGGTCAATACCCCCGAGAAGAAGGCTCTACGTTTTGCACGAGGGTTAAATGAGCCATTACAAGGTCTAGCTATGTCACACATACCCATGGGGGCCACTTTCGAGAGCCTGGTAGACATGGCATTGCTGCAGGGAGAGGATAAGAATGGGAAGAAGGAAGTCAAGCCCAATGAAACTCAGCCTAAGAAGACAGACTCCAAGTGGGGAGGGAATCAGAGTAATCAGAACAACAAGAACAACAAGAACAACAAGGGCAACAAGAATAAGGCAAAGGACACAAGGAAGTGCCACTTCTGTGGGATTGTTGGGCATGTAGCCAAGGACTGTAGGAAGAAGAAAATGAAATTGGGTGGATGCTTTCATTGTGGAGAGACGGGACATTTTAGCAAGGATTGCTCTAAGAAGCAGGGGCATGGACAAACTCAGCGCGCAGGTTCATCTGGAGGGCAAGTGCATGCTCTCAACACCGCTCCAGTTCAGGACCGAGGTACTATTTCTGTGGAAAGTCTTGTTTATATTTCTGGTTTTCCTGTTCGCACTTTGTTTGATTCTGGC
The DNA here is from genome assembly GCA_030737875.1 of Allium sativum. Classification (NCBI taxonomy): domain Eukaryota; kingdom Viridiplantae; phylum Streptophyta; class Magnoliopsida; order Asparagales; family Amaryllidaceae; genus Allium; species Allium sativum. The sequence continues at coordinate 334,289,241 of CM060926.1, forward strand.
GCATCACATACCTTTATTTCCTCTGATGTTGTTGGAATTTTGCACCTAAGTACTAGTCTTGTTGAGGATCCCCTTAGTGTTTCAAATCCGATTGGGGGTTCAGCCCATTTGTCTATGATCTGTATGGATTTGAGGATTTCTATCTTGACCGTAGAATTCTCGTGTGATGCTTATGTTCTCGGGTTCACGGGATACGGGTTGATCTTGGGCATGGATTGGTTGTCCCGCTATGGAGCCATTCTCGATTATGAGCATAGGGTGGTGAGACTCATGACTCGCCTTGGCAATACCCTAGAGATTTCTTGCAACCCGCTAGATCTCGTCATGCTATGTTATCTTGAATCTCTTGACTCGTCTATCGATGATCTGCAATCTGTAAGGGTGGTTCGGGGATACCCTGATGTTTTTGAAGAAGTTAAGGGGTTACCCCCTAAGCGAGAGATAGATTTCCGCATTTATCTGGTTGATAATGCTAAGCCAGTCTCCTTACCAGTTAGGCACATGGCCCCGTGGGAAAGGAGAGAGCTCAGTAAGCAAATCAAGGAGCTTCTTGAGAAGAATTTTATTAGGCGAAGCATTTCCGAATGGGGTGCTCCTGTGGTGTTCGCTACTAAGGCGGGCGGCTCGCTTCGTCTATGTGTTGATTATCGAGAGCTGAACAAGCTGACCAAGAAGAATAGGCATCCATTACCGAGGATAGATGACCTCTTCGACCAGCTTGTAGGTACTTCTGTTTTCTCTCAGCTTGATTTAGCCACCGGATTTCATCAGCTTAGGGTGGCCGAAGACAGCATTGATAAGACTGCATTTAGAACTCCAGACGGATTCTTTGAATGGCTTGTCATGCCATTCGGCTTGACTAATGCACCCGCCTACTTCGTAGATTTGATGAGTAGGGTGTTCAGGGAGTTCCTTAACAAGTTTGTTGTTGTCTTCGTGGATGATATTCTGATCTTTTCAAAAGACGAGGAAGAACATGCTAGACACCTCAAGGAGGTGTTCAATACGCTTAGAACCCATCAGTTGAAAGCCAAGTTCTCCAAATGCCACTTTTGGAGAAAAGAAGTCCGATTTCTTGGGCATATAGTTTCTAAGCAGGGTATAGCTGTGGATCCCGCGAAAGTGGTTGCAGTTCAAGACTGGAAGACTCCTAAGAATGCAACCGAAGTGCGAAGCTTTCTCGGTCTGGCAGGCTACTATAGGAAGTTCATTAGAGACTTCGCTAAGATTTCGGCCCCTCTCACTAGATTGACGAAGAAGAACTTAGTCTTTGCATGGGACTTAGAGTGTGAGCTTTCTTTTCAAAGGCTCAAGAGGGCCCTTACCACAGCTCCAGTTTTGGCATTACCCGATGGCGGTAAGATGTTTACCGTGTATACCGATGCATGTGGCACAGGGTTAGGTGCTGTTCTAATGCAGGTAGGAAGAGTGATATGTTATGGGGGTAGACAACTTAAAGTTCATGAGAAGAACTATCCCACTCATGACTTGGAGTTAGCGGCGATTGTCTTTGCACTCAAGTCCTGGCGCCACTATCTTTTAGGCGAAAGGTTTGAGTTGTACACTGATCACAAATCACTCAAGTATCTCTTCTCGCAGAAAGATCTGAATCTTAGGCAGCAAAGGTGGATGGAATTCTTGGCATCTTATGACTTCGAGATAGCTTATACCCCTGGCAAGGGTAATGTTGTGGCTGATACACTAAGCAGAAAAAGGTTGGCTTTGAGTCCCTTGTTTGTTGAGATGAAGAGCCTAGAGTTCCTGGCAACCTTTGATTTCACGACAGCAGTTAAGTCAATGACAGGATCGTTAGCACCTCTCGAGCTTAGACCCACACTTCTGGATCAAGTAGGGACTTCGCAGAAGGAAGACCCACAGATAGTGGAGATCATGGATAGGTTGATTCGTGGTGAGACGTCTAGTCACCTTGCTAGATATACTATTGGTGACAAGGGTTGGCTAAGGCGTGATGGAAGACTTTGCGTTCCACAAGTGGGAGACTTGGTGCATAAAGTTCTCGAAGAAGCACATCACTCAAAGATGACTATACATCCTGGTGGAGATAAGATGTATAGGGATATGAAGCGCATTTTCTTTTGGCCTGGAATAAAGAAGGATGTGGCAGATTATGTTTCAAAGTGCATGGTGTGCCAACAAGTGAAAGCTGAGTCGAAGAAACCAGGTGGGCTATTACATCCATTGGAGGTCCCGCAATGGAAGTGGGAGAGCATCTCTATGGATTTTGTGGATGGATTGCCTAGATCAAGAAAAGGGAATTCGAGCATATGGGTCATCGTTGATCGACTTACGAAGAGTGCTCACTTTATCCCGGTAAAAAGCAAAAGAACTGCATCATGGCTGGCATCTGTTTACCTTCAAGAAATAGTGAGATTGCATGGGGTTCCTTCTAGCATAGTCAGTGATCGTGACCCAATCTTCACTAGCCAATTCTGGAATAGTTTGCAGGAAGCAATGGGTACGCAATTGAATCTGAGTACAGCCTATCACCCCTAGACGGATGGCCAAACCGAAAGGGTGAATAGAGTGCTAGAAGACCTTCTGAGGCTTTGTGTTCTTGATTTTGGTGGTACTTGGGAAGACCACCTTCCTCTTGTGGAGTTTGCTTACAACAATAGCTATCAAGCTAGCATAGGGATGGCACCATTTGAAGCTTTATATGGGAGGCCGTGTAGGTCACCATCTTGTTGGTGGGAGACAACAGATAAGCTTGTACTCGGGCCCGATATGATACGAGACACATCTGAGAAGGTTGAATTGGTGAGAAGATGGATGAAAGCGGCCCAAGATAGACAGAAATCCTATGCTGATAAGCGAAGGACAGATTTGGAGTTCGAAGTTGGAGACATGGTTTTCGTGAAGGTTTCTCCTTTGCGTAATGTGGTTCGCTTCGGAGCAATTGGGAAGCTGGCACCCAGATTCGTAGGACCCTTCCCTATCATAGAGAGAATTGGGAAGATGGCTTATAAAGTGCAATTGCCCGAGAAGCTGTCCGGAGTGCATAATGTCTTTCATGTCTCGCATCTCCGAAAGTGCCTACATGAGTCCGCTGAGGTGGTTGAACCTAGCATTCTTGAAGACGTGGAAGTAGAGAAAGAGGCAACCTTGAGGAGAGCTCTGATTCGTATCTTGGGAACGGAGATCAGAAAGCAAAGGAATCGAGAGGTCAAATTGGTGAAAGTTCAGTGGAGTGAAGCCGAAGAGGATGCAACTTGGGAGACAGAGGAGAAGATGTTTAGGCTTTATCCATTCCTTTTTGAGGGTACATTCTCGACATCTTTTCCCTCTTTGGCATATTTTTCTTTTGCTATCCATGTTTATCCTGTTTATCTTGTAACTTCGTCATGAGAACCTTAGGTAGAAACCCCTTGGATGAAACATGTATTTGAAACATGTTATGCTTGATGGTTGTAAGTGGTTGCAAGTGCTTGCAAGTGGATACTCGTGGATGCATGATACACATTAGGCACTAAGATCGGCTCACACACCTTCATATTGCATATGCATGAGTGCTTGTACTTATTCATGGCTGAAACTTGTTATGCTATCTCATGGATGTTGCATATGGATGAATGTTATGTGCACTCATGTAGAAATTATGAAATTAGGCTAGGAATTTGCATACATATGGACGCATTTCACTAGCATACTATGCATTAAGGAGGTGTACTGAATCAGTAACCGCCTGATTTTCGCATTAGATAAGTACATATACACACACCTTTGCATATGATCATACAGCATTTAGAAATTATTAAGGACAATGGTTACTCGTGGATGATGGGGTGAGTAGATGGACGATGGATGGTAGGACACATACTTCCTAACTTACAGATTTCGGGGACGAAATCCTTTAAGGAGGGGAGAATGTAATAACCCGTATTTTAATAACAAGATATAACACAAAACAAGGCAGAATTAAATAGTAAAATCTGAATCAAGGGAAAAGGGCTATGCCATTACGTTCGTCTCGGAAAAATATGCGAAATAGAGTCCGAGTTTTCGAAAATCGGAGTCCGTATGACCCGATTAAGGCCCAACAAAGATTTCAGAAAATTTCTAAATAAAAACAGATTTTCAAATTCAAATCTAAGCTTGGAAATTGGGCCAGTTGGGCCAAGGCGGGAAAATTCCCGCCACGGTACCCAAGTCGACAGCCCGGTCGACTTGGGAGTCGACTGGGTCTGACCAGGTCGACAGCCCTGTCGACTTGGCTGTCGACTTGGCTCAGACGCCCAGTCCTGCCTGGTGCACCATCTTGAGAATGTGTTGAGCTAGAGGGCCAGATTCGATTTGGAGGGCTGAAATGAGAACTAGGGTTTAATCCTATGGTCTAAATCACTAGCCTAATCTATAAATAAGACCCTAACCTACCCTAAATCTTCATTAATCTATCCTACAACTAAACTATGGCAAAATCAATCCCCTCATGGCCTGCACTCTCTCCATAAATTCCTAAATCAATTTTCAAGAGATTCCCATGCATACAAGTGTATTTAGGCTTGTATGATCCTCTCTAGCTTGCATTAAAGTCTTGTTTCTCTATTGGCATCATAAAGGAGGAGTCTTGATCAAGTTTGCTTGCATTTTGGGGTTTTAATTAGTTGCATAAGGGGTTTCTTACATTTGCTATACTCATTTGAGTCTTCATAGCATTGTAAGCCTATTTCTACCCTTGTATTTTAACTATGAAGTTAATATGTTATGTTTCAAGTTTGAGTTTGGGGTTAATCATGATATGTGCTTTGATCTTATGATTTTATGCATAAGATTACTCTATGCATGTTAGTAAAGTCATTACCTTGGCTTTATGCATAGAAAGATATGATCTTTGGTTGGAAATGTTGTATAATGCAACTTTGAAACTCTCATAACCCTTGTATTAACATGCATATAATGTTATATGCATGTTACTAGTCCTTATCTCATGCTATCTATGGCCATGTTCCACCTATTTGCCAAGTTTGATGTTATGCACGCATATGAACCTTATGCAAGTTAAAATGATGTTATGCATGCTTATGAATATTTTGCAAGTTGATAACATGTTATGCATGCATATGAACACTATGCAAGTTAAATGATGTTATGCATGCTTATGAATATCTTGCAAGTTGATAACATGATATGCAAGTTTATGATCACATCTTTGTCTCATGCCACCATGTTTAACTTGTGGCTCCAACCCCTCTATGTCATGATCATGCCAAGTTCCTTCTTTCTATCCTTTATGCGCTATTGCGATATGTAAGCGATGGGATTGCGTTTGGGATTGGGTAAACTTAAAAGACATAAAAACATAAGCTTGGGAATTTACCTATTAAGTTAGGTCTACCCATTGGGAATTTACCTATTAAGTTAGGTCTACCCAATTGCTTGGAAATTTGTAATGTGATGGACATGACACTTAGAAAACATGAGAATGGCCAACTCGAGGTTGGGTTGAGCTTGTAGCATAAACCTACCCGGAACCGACCGGCTTAACTAGTGGCTACAAGCAATAGGACCCAATGTGAGTAGTTGGTCATGTCGCACTTAAGACCCGAGGTTAGACTAAGTTGTGGTGTAAACCTACCCGGACCCGCCCGGCCTAACTAGTAACCACAACAAGGTCTAATGTGAGAGGTTGGGTGCATTAAATTAATTAATGCCACATGGTAGGGTTAAGTCATGGACCGCTTGAATACTTAACCAATTAAACACGATGGGTTGGTAGGGTTAAGTCATGAACCTTGGATACACTTAACCAACTTGGTACTTAGATGAGTTGGGTTAACCACGTTTAACCCATTAAGGAAACCCTAGTTACGTGGTCCTTTGCACCAGTAACCCTCTTGGATGTATCATGATACCCTAGGGACTAGGCTAGGGTGGGGCACGATTACTGGGATGACATGCAAGCGACTAAAACGACGGCTGTGTAGGTGCGCCGGTGTAGGTTCAGGCGGGCCATGGTCGTGCACATGGTCCGGAGTTGAAAAAGCAGGCACGGGCACCAGTAGGTTTAAACTGTGCGTGCTTGGTTTGTGTCAGGGGTTGACACCCTAGGACTTGATACACCCTAGGGTGGACCTAGCACAGTTTAGCTGCACTTCGTAGTTGGGCCGTATGACACCGACACTTGACGAGTTAGGCTTTAGGGAGCCGATCGACTAGACCGTGCTAGTTGGGCCTTGATTTAGGTCATTCATGTTGGTGGGCCAAACTTGGGCCTGGGGATCACCTCTTGTTTACACTTGATACGACTTGTGATACTAGTACACTTGGTGCAAACCTCAATCCTGTTTATGCGGTACCACATTTGATCTATCTTGTTGACTTCTTACCATGCCAGTTATCATCCTATGACTCATCCTTGTTTATATATACTGTTAACCTTATTAGTTGTTGTACAATTGTAGATAGGACTTACCAGTCTTTTGACTGACCCGTTTTCTTTCTCCTCTTTTCTTTCGTTTCCCCCCCCCCCCCCCCCCAGGTTTACAGGGCGGGAATACCAGCACTTAGCTTGGATCTTAGGTGCTTTTCTTGGATAGCTCATGTATGCTTCGGACTTGAGCTTGCTATGGTTTTCTACTTGGGGATAGCTACTCCATGTTTTCCTTTTCAGTTACAAGTTTTATGTTTCTAGACTTTGTTTATGGAAAATAATTAAGTACTGTGTTGTAACTTAACCTATGGTTTTGATATGCTAGTTGTTATCCGCTGCTATACTTACTCTGTTTTTTTACTTATATGTTCTGTCTTGTGATATCTGCATGCATTATTACCTGATTTAAACGCCCCTCCAAAGTCAGTGTCCTTGCAAGAGTGGCACTGGCGGAGGTGGGGTGTTACAGGAAGGGATTTCTTGTAATCCAAAAGGAGTATATCCTTCTTATCTTCCCGATCTCTTTGTAGCATATCTTTTGCTATCCATGTTTGTCTCGATTATCTAGTTTATCATGTTAATCTTGTCATGAGAACCTTAGGAAGAAACCCTTTGGATGAAACATGTGTTTGAAACATGTTATGCTTGATGTTTGCAAGTGGTTGCAAGTGTTTGCAAGTGGTTACTCGTGGATGCATTATACACATTAGGCACTAGATCGGCTCACACACTCCTCATATTGCATATGCATGAGTGTTTATGCTTATTCATGGATGAAAATTCTTGTGTTATCACATGGATGTATGTTATGTGCACACATATAGATGTTATACATTATGTTAGGAATTGCATACATATGGATTCATTTCACTAACATAATTTGCATTGATGATATTTGCATTAGATAAGTACATATACACACACCTTTGCATATGTTCATACAACAATTAGGATCTTGTAAGGCAAATGATTGCTCGTGGATGATGTTTTGAGTAGATGGATGTTGGATGGTAGGATACGTTCTTCTTAACTTAAAGATTTCGGGGACGAAATCCTTTAAGGAGGGGAGAATGTAACAACCCGTATTTTCAATAACCTGTTATAACGTAAATCGAGGCAGAATTTAATTTATAAATCTGAATCAAGGGAAACAGGCTATTCCATTGCGTTCGTCTCGGAAAAATACGCGAAATAGAGTCCGAGTTTTCGAAAATCGGAGTCCGTATGACCCGATTAAGGCCCAACGAAGTTTTCAGAAAATTTCAAAGTAAAAACAGATTTCAAATTCAAGTTTGAATTTGGAAATTAGGGTCAGATTGGGCCAGGCGGGGAAATTCCCGCCAGAGCACCCAAGTCGACAGCCCTGTCGACTTGGGAGTCGACTTGGTTGGACCCAAGTCGACAGCCCTGTCGACTTGGCTCAGCCGGGCAGTTTTGCCTGGTGCACCATTTTGGGGTTTTGGTTAGGTTTTGGGGCCAGATTCGGTTTTAAGGGCTGAGATTGGAATTAGGGTTTAATCCTAAGGTTGAAACTAATCCTAATCTCTATAAATAAGCCCCTAACCTAACCCTAAATAATCATTATTCATTCATACAACTAAACTATGGCAAAATCATTCCTCTCATGGCCTCCACTCTCTTCATAAAATTCCTAAGTTATTTCTATGAGAGATTTTCCATGCATACAAGTGTTTTCAAGCTTGTATGAGTGTCATTAGCTTGCATTCAAGTCAAGTTTCCATATTTACATCATAAAGCAAGGGTTTTGATCATTTTTGCTCAAGGGTTTTTCTATTGGAGCTTGCATTTTGGGTTTATTTGATTGCATAAGGGCTTTGTCTCAATCTTATATTTGCTTATACTCATTTGAGTCTTCATAAGCATTGTAAGCCCTTTTCTACTTTCATATTTAAACTCTAAAGTTAAATGAATGATGCAAGTTTGGTTGATCATTATGATATGCAAGTTTATCATGTTATGTTATGCAAGTATGCCATGTTATGATATGCAAGTTTATCATGTTATGTTATGCAAGTATGCCATGTTATGATATGCAAGTTTACCATGTTATGCTATGCAAGTTTGCCATGTTATGATATGCAAGTTTACCATGTTATGCTATGCAAGTTTGCCATGTTATGATATGCAAGTTTACCATATTATGCTATGCAAGTTTGCCATGTTATGATATGCAAGTTTATCATGTTATGTTATGCAAGTTTGCCATGTTATGATATGCAAGTTTATCATATTATGTTATGCAAGTTTGCTATGTTATGATATGCAAGTTTGCCATATGATATGCAAGTTATGTTACGCAAGTTTGGGTTGATCATTTTGCTCATGTTATCATGTTATGCAAGCTTATCTTGGGTTTATGAGCATAAAGCTTCAAGCTTTATGCTAAAGGTTGCATTTTGGCAACATGTAAGTTATCATATCCCTTATGGTAACTTGCATGTAAGGCTAAATGCGAACTTATGGCAACTTCTACATGTCATTTATCACCATGTATCACTTATATGCTAAGTTTGGTTTTATGCATACTTTTGTGGCCTACTGATGCAATATGCAAGTATATGGACATATGTACATTTCATATGCCACCATGTTAAACTTGTGGCTTCAACACCTTTATGTCATGATTATGCCAAGTTCCCTCTTTCTATCCTTTATGCGCTATTGCGATATGTAAGCGATGGGATTGCGTTTGGGGTTGGGTAAACTTAAAAGACATAAAAACATAAGATTGGGAATTTACCTATTAAGTTAGGTCTACCCATTGGGAATTTACCTATTAAGTTAGGTCTACCCAAATGCTTGAAAACTTGTAATATGTTTTGGAAACATAATGGACATGACACTTAGAAAATATAAGTGTAACCAACTCGAGGTTGGGTTGAGTTTGTAGCGTAAACCTACCCGGAACCGACCGGCTTAACTAGTTGCTACAAACAATATGACCCAATGTGAGAAGTTGGTCATGTTGTACCTTGAACCCGAGGTTAGACTAAGTTGTGGTGTAAAGCTACTCGGAACCGACCGGCTTAACTAGTAACCGCAGCAAAGTCTAATGTGAGAGGTTAAGGCACATTAATTGATTAATGCCTAATGATTAGGGTTAAGTCATGGTCCACTTAATACTTAACCAATTTGGGCTTGGTAGATTAATCAGGGTTAAGTCGTGAACTCATCGTTACACTTAACCAAGTTAATCCATGATTAGCAAGAGGGTTAAACCGTACTTAACCCACTAGGAAATTCTAGCAATGGGGGTCCACTCCAGCAGTAATCCCAAGTTTGTATCATTATGGCCCTAGGCACTAGGCTAGGGTGGGGGCACGATTACTGGACTTGAGGTAAGTGACCAAAAACGGCGGCAGAGTAGTACGCCGGTGTAGTTCCGGGCGGACTATGGTCGTGCACATAGTCCGAAGCCGGGGAAAACATGCACGGGTACCAGTAGATCGAGACTGTGCACTTATGTTTATGGTGTCCAGGGGTTGACACCCTAGGGCTTGATACACCCGACGGGAGACCCGGCATAGTCTGACTACAATTATGTTTGGGCCGCATTGACACCAACACGTGACGAGTTAGGCTTAGGGAGCCGATCGACTAGACCGTTTGGTTGGACCGCGTATTAGGGTCACTTCATGTTATTGGGCCAAAGCTTGGGCCAAGGGATCAATACTTGTTTATTCAAGTCATGTTAGTTTTCTAGTACACCTGTGGTGCAAAAACCTTAAACCTGATTATGCGATGACACCTTTATCTACCTTGTTAGTTAATCATCATGCTAGTATGTTGTTATCCTTATGTTCATCCTTACTTCTCAAGCCAGTTAACTTTATCAGTTTACATTGATTGTAGTAGGGCTTACTCAGTCTTTTTGACTGACCTGTTTTCCTTTCGCCTCTTTTCTTCCGTTCCCCCCCCCCCCAAGGTTCTCAGGGTGGGAATATTGGAGCTTAGCTTGGATTTCTGATCGCTTGCTTGTGGGATTTTAGCTCATGTACGGTCTTGACATGAAGCTAGCTATGGTTATCACTTATTTTGGGGATAGTACTTATGTATTTCAGTTTTTCAGTGATGTTGTTTTTATCTAGACTTGTGTATTTGGAAAGTTGACATTATGTTGTACCAAACTTGTTTTGAAATAGTTTGAAATCTTCCGCTGTTTTACTTATCTTATTTACTCTGTTTACATATATACATATGTTCTTGTTCTGCCTTGATATATCATTATGCATGTTTACCTGATTCAAACGCCCCTCCAAAGTCAGAGTGCTTGCAAGAGCCATCCTGGCGGAGGTGGGGTGTTACATTAACCCCGAAGGCCGAAACCAACATCAGATTAAAAACCAGGAAACCATTCGACTTAGCCAAACTTCAGTTAGTTTCTAAATTTCACATCCATATCGTTTATAATATTTTATAATGATTTATCGCCATTTTTATTTATTTTAAATTGCCAATTTATTCAAACGACGCTTCGGGCCATAACGCGGCCGTGGCACTGTTTTTCTTCAGATTTGATTTACACATATCTGAAAATTTAACCGTTGGATCATCACAAAATTTATATCATTAGAAAGATCTTTTCAAAACGAATCCAACGGTTCTAGTTTTGGGAAAATCCGACTGTCGGATCTCCCGGTACAATCGTTTGAAGTTTCGATTTCAAAATACGAACTGAAGCATCGTTATTCGATTTAATTTAATTATATATATATATATAATCGATTCTGGATCTGTTTTTATTCAGATTTGAATTAAACATTCCAGACAATCCAACCGTTGGATTTTTACGAAGTTGGTGTCGTTGGAAAGATATTTCCAAAGTGAACCCAACGGTTTCAGTTTCGGGAAAATCCGATGGTCGGATCTCTCGCACTAATCGTTTAAAATCACAGTTTCAAAACACGAACTGTAACTTCGTTATTCGATATATTTTAATTCTATTTATGTATATGAATATAAATATAATCGATTCTTCGATTTCAAAACTATTTTCTTTCCATACATTCGATAAATATGATATTTTTATCTAACCGACATTTACTTCGACACTTCACTATTTTTTAAAATTCATGTTTATAGCAAAAATGTGATTTTTATTGTCAAACAATTCATTTCTAAACACGACTTTTTTATATAGTTCATATAGATGATAAAAATATGATTTTTATTATAAAACAATTTATTTCAATACACGAATACCATTCAACACATGAATTTCTATTCAACGAATGAATTTCTATTCGACACATGAATGTTTTCTATAGTTTGTATATATATAGTAAAAATGTGATTTTTATTGCAAAACAATTTATTTCAAAACACTACTATTTTATATAGTTCATATAGATGATAAAAATATGATTTTTATTATAAAGCAATTTCTTTTAAAACACGAATAACATTCAACACATGAATTTCTATTCAACGAATGAATTTCTATTCAACACATGAACGGTTTCAACATATGGAAATAATTTCAACAAATGAAATTTTTTCTAACACATGAATATTACAGAAAATTTCAGCAGCATAACGGCAGGGTAGTTAAAACCGGGGCCATCCCTAGTACGACTCCTCGCTCTACCTTAAAGCCTCGCAGCTTTTGACAATGGGGATTCATGCATCTAGTTCGCACACAGGAGGCATGTATATTTTTTTTTCATTTCCACAAACTAATCCTATGTTGTTTCAACCAAATAATTCTCAACCACAAACGGGTATTTTTAGACCACAATCAATCAATTTCAACCACAAACAATTCTAATCAACCATTCGTAATCAATCAATTTTTACACCAATCACAACCAATAAATATCGTCCATGGTTTGTGGACGAGGGGCGTATATATATATATATATATATATATATATATATATACACACACATATATATATAAGCATTTCACTTCTATTCAACACATAAATAATTTTTACAGTACATATATAACTTATAATTCGAACGTACAACTTATACAACGCTTATACAAGTGGTGTACAACGCTTATATAACTCATACACCGACTATATAATTTATACATCATCGTTTTCCATATCGTTTATAGTTTTGAAATCTCACATTGGGTTCCACTCCACCAAAAATTGCAGAAGGCTCAAAAATAATATGTGGTCTCTTCTAGAATGTAGAAGACGTCCACACGAGTCAACTATCTCTTGTTTCACTGAATATCATCAAGAAACGAAAAAGATACGATTTTTCTAGTGAAATCAAAAACCGTAGCACTTTAAACTGCTATAATATAGTTTAAAATAATTCAAACTGTACCTCTGCTATTTCGTTCAAAACTAGGTTTGGATTTTTCTTCGAATCCGTGTAGCTATAAGTTGATCGGCCTTCGCAACGTCGTAGGAGGAGGAGAGGTGCACGTGCGTAGGGGGGTGTGGCCCAGTTCGACGATCTGATGAGGGTGTGGCTGCGGTTTGAAACCCGAAACTTCCAGGCGTCGATTCTCCCAAACCACACAACGAAAAAATACAAACTATATATGGATTTGAAGATCTTCTCGAGCACTACAAAATTCTCCAAAGGGGCAGGGTTTTTTATTGAGCGGATTAGAAGAAATTGAGGAGAGAAGGAAAGAAAAGCTTTTCGTCGTCGACTTTGAAGGGTGTCGGGGACAGGGAAACATACCTGGCCCAATGAGATTTTTTATTTATAAATTTTCAAAAATCCAAAAATACCCCTCTTCACGTACTAACACCAATCCAAACCCAACGACTATCGTCCCCAGCATTTTACCCCCATTCCGAACACAATGGGATATGTTTCGTAGGCCCATTCGACTGTTTCAGTCAGTTTTACTTCAAATTAAAATATAAAACATTCAATATTTAATTTGAACGTACATTCCAATTTGCTAGGGCTACAAACTGATTCGAAAAATTCCAGAAAAATAAATCTAGCTATGTTTTGACGATATGGTCCCAACAAAACTAGTTTCGTCAAATTCTGAGACCGTATGAAAAATGGCCCTTTTCAGGTCGATCCAATTTAACTACAATTGACCAAAACACGTTTTCCTTTGCCACGCTCACATACTAGCTTCAAGAATTATGAAATTTGAAACGTAGCAATGGTTTGACATTCTAGATCCAACGAAAGTTGTTTCGTTGAATTCCGAGGTCGTTTGCAAAATGGCCATTTTCACTGGCTATATGAACTCCATAGCGACCTTTTAGAAAATTCATTTGGCCATAACTTTTGCTTCCCGCTATGAAACTTAAATTTTTCAGATTCATTAGAAAGGTATTCACTAATAGATTTAAATATTTTTGATTTCACTCAAATCCGTTTTGTTTTGCACTCGGTACAGTCAGTCGAAGTTTGAATTCAAATTTTGAAACTACCGCGCCATTTCAGGCCTTGTTTATAATTCAAAGTAATTATATTTATTTTCAACTTCGATTCAAACATACTTTTCATCATTATTATTTAAAATATTTATTTTAAATATTTATAATCCACTAAAATAGCCAATTTAAATTTTTTAAATTGGTTCAGATTTTCCAGGTCGTTACATCTTATGTCGCCATATATATATATATATATATATATATATACAATCAAAATCGTATGGCTCGTATTGGAGATTGGATTTCCAACTTGATGATTTCTGGCACGAAAGATCAATCAGGGATACAAAATGAAGTGCCTCACGGCTTTTTCATCCATCACGGACACCGACTACACATTGTCAGGGCAGACCAACGGTTTTCGACCAGCCGCGGCCCCCCGAACATACCCAACTTCCCCAAGTTCATAAGTGGTTTCCCACTGCTGCACAGCTTCATCATTAATTCATATATAAGTATAAAACCTAACCGCCAGTTTCTCATCAATCCGGGGTGTGAGGTTTGTCGATGTCACGTCATACACAAAGCTATGCTTCTATAAGCCATTCTTTGATCATCACTAGCTCGTCTCATAACTCGGGTATGCCACATTGACAATTCACGACATATCACTGATTTCAACCAATGCATACCCACTAAATTCATATGACTTAGAGATGAGGATAATATATTACAACAAATCCGATATACATTAACAGAAATCAGTGCTATGCGGTCAATTTCAAAGTCAGACACGCCATCCATACAAATTCGTTCTGGGTCTGAACGGAACAACAACCCGAAAATACTTAAATATGATCAGGTCTCATGTAACTCATACCTTGTATCAGTGGCCTACCTAACCGAGACATTAATAGACAATCAATCTAAACAAATTCAAATATTCCCGGTCTTCATTCGTCGTTTACCTAGTCTTGAATTGCTTCATAATGTCGTATTATTACTTGGAATTGTTTTCGAACATATACTCGATCCCGGTCTTTCCAAATAATAAGCACACTTATAAGTAGTTATGGTTTACACAGGCTTTCAATTCAAATCTCCTTCCAAATAGTTATCAATTCATTTATGGCTCAAGATTTGAATTACTACAAATTTCATACATCTCGCTATCATCTTGTCTCTTCTTTGAAAAGATTATACCTTCGCTTCAATTTCTTACCTTTAATTCCTTCAAATCAAAGATTTGATTAAATACCCAATTACGATATTAATTTCCACCATTCAATCTCATCGGGTTTCAAGAATGATATTACTGAAGATACGATTCACGACAAAACCCAGATCAATCGATATTGAATCATAAATTACACAGAAATTTTTATCCAATTATATTTGATATAAATTCTCATAATCAACGAATACTATTAGTGGAATAACGATATAATAATATCTTCCAAATTCCCTAGATAGTATTCATTTACAGCATGAAATTTTATACCAAATATCGAAGATTATTTCTATCTAACTTATTTCAATCAGGTGGAGAAACACAAATTTATCCAACTCTTTGATATTTTGATCTGGACAGAGATACCATCAACTTATCTTCGATATTAATCTCCGTATCCAACTCATATTATAAGTGGAATAACGGTGAATTGCCTTTTAAATTCCTCAGATAATAAGAGTTCTCATTTACTAATTAATAGCAAACATCCGAAGATTTATCTCCAACCATATCCAAATTTTTAACTTTGGAAAACCCATTTTAATTCCATATAAATATTTCCCATACTAAAAAAAAATCTTCGAAACTATTCTTATAGTCAACTAATAGATCACGCTTATAAATTTCAAACTAGTAATCGGATTTGGAAATGTTAGCAAAAGTACTGCTATTAAAATAGCCATTTAAAACACATAGATTTAAAATTGTTCGAAATTCAAATATTCCAATGCTTTCAAAACTGTTACCATTTGCAATTCAACATTTCTTATTTTACGTCAAATTAATTTCATATACTCAAGTTAAAACTATTCAAAACTTGAAGTTGATATTACCAATGGTCACATCATAGTGCATTCTATTCAACCCATATAATGATTCAAATATAAATTATTCAAGTCCTTTCAAATTTAAATTTATATTTCCAAATTATTTGAAACATTTTCAAAAATGTATTTCAAATTTGATTTCAAATTTACCATCCCGTGGTCAGATCAGTTAGGGATAGCAAGGGAGAGCAGGGAGCTGAATTTCCAAACCCAAGCCTAGACACCATCCTTTCTGTCATCCTAGAACGTTATGGTGTATATTATATCATTATTATAAAAAAAACATCGTTAATATATATGTATATATAACCATATTAAAATTTCAAAAAAAATCTCATTTCGAATTTAAATTGAAAATATTTTTACCAAAACCAGTTTCAAATAGATATAAAGATCGTTATACAAAAATCAAAACATAATTCAAATCATTTTCCAAATCCTAATTTAATATTTAAAAGTTGATATTTTATTCAAAAACAAAATTTTTAATATTATTTAATACTTAAATAAAATCGTATATAGGAAGGAGATTCTAAATCGATCACCCAAATATTTCCATAACCACGGTGTGTTTGTGTGTGTGTGATATCATACAATGCAATTATATTTATCCAAATGAACCATACGATCAGATGGATACGAATTCATTTATCACAACAAAAAATTTAACTGTGCACAAGCATTACAGACAATAACGCTTACTCGTGTTCATTGTATTATCTAATTTATGAACAACCATTCATAAAATAACATCCATCACACAATCATCATCAACAAATTATAATTATTTCAGCTAATTATGATTAACCAATTTAAACAAATAATTTAAATTATAATTTCTCACCATACTAGCTCCAACATCTTCATTACCCAGACGAACATGCGAACGAATAATGCCACCGCTCCTCGTACTGTTCTCGATCCATTTTGATTAGCAATTGATGATTTTTTGCTAATTTATATATTGGAATTAAATAAATGACGATGTTCATTATATATATTATTGCATATATATAAGGCCATTTATCTTTATTTTATTATAAATTTATACTTAACGAAAATTTTCCATACTATATACCACTACGTACTTTTTTCCAGATACGATTCTATCGCTTTTTACGGCTAGCGAATCGGATTTAAAACGAATGAAATATGAGTGTTTAAAGTTTAACTAATATAAACTTTAAAAATTAAATAAATAAAACATATCAAGGCCCACCAAGCCCAAATCCTCCTTTACCAAACTCGGCCCGCTAGCCCGCTACTCCTCTTCTTCTTTTTCTCCTCCTAATTTCTTGCGTGAAACTCTTATACTCATTCCACGCGAGCCCATGCATATGCACGCCTAAAAATCTCCACCGAACCAACATCCGAGACCGCCCGCAGATTCCTCTTCACCTCCCTGTTCATTTGCAACTACTCGTATCGACTTCAAGCCCCTCCCCTGAAATCCGATCATCACAATCGTAACAGGAACCCAAAGAAAATTGCGTGCACCTCTAATGTCGCACCTCTCATTCATACACCATTCTTCACCAATTTTTGTCACCGCGAAGCCCTCTCCAACCTCATCACAACACCATTCTCTGATTCTTCTACCTCCACTTGATTCTCCGACAAAATCTAAACCTAGTTTTCAACTTTTTCAATCATTGACACGAAATTGCGCCATTTTCGCACCAAAAATACTAGGTTCTTTGCTGATCTTAACGGTGCTGACGGCATCAATCCATTCTTCTCGAATTGAGAGATATTATTTTCTAAAGTTTCCAACATAAATTTTCATTTCTCTGTAAAATTGAGATTTCTCTTCAGATATGTGATGAAATTTCGATCCGTCAGTTTGTAAAAATAAAACACAGTGATCCGAACATTATTCGTGCATATCATCCTAGCTAAAGATCAATAGATTGAGAGGTGTGGATTTTTATATGGGGGGAAATGTAAATTTTTCATTTACAGTAAATGAAACAGAGGACTTCAAGAAGAAGAAATATTTTGGACGTGAGATACAGATTGTGGTATGATTTTTCTTGAAGGAGAGTAGGTGTATATATAGGCACTAAGAAGGGTATTTATGTTATTCTAGTAAGGGACACTTGGATGATATCATGGAGCTAATTACATGCAAAATTACACATGTATGGCTACTTGTCTTCATGATATGAATCTCTTCATGCACCATGACAAGTAAGAGGACACTTCAACTTTGATCTTATCCTAAGGAAATTTTTAATTTATTTAAATTAGCAACATAGTTGCAACACTTGTAGATGTAGCCAAATTATGTAACCATCTTATTACAAAAAAAAATGTTTATAAAATATAACTTATTGATATTTTAAAATATTGTTCTATATAATTTATCAAATATATACATATGTAATTTACCAAAATTTATACTAATAAATGGTTAAAATAAATAATCATCAATCCTACAAATTTATAACCACCATTATATTAACAATAATCATTCTTGAAAAATCTTAGAAATAAATTATTCTTTAACAAATATATATATATATATTGTAATAACCCGGAAAATCTGGGCCAGTTTAAATTTTTTATTTTGGCAATTATAGCGAATTTTGAATATTTAAAATGAATTATTTTAAATAATATCGACGAAAATTTATTTTGAAATATTTAGAACGTATATATTTATACGCGTCGTCGTTATAATATAAATATTTATATATAATTATAAATAGAATTGAAAATGGCGCGGTAGTTCGATAATTCGATTTCAAACTTTAATTGAACATACCGGGTGCAAAACAATCCGGATTTTAGTGAAACCAAAAACATTAGGATCTAATTGATAATATCTTTCCAACGAATCCGAAAAATCAAGATTTCATAGCGAGAATCAAAAGATATGTCCAGTTGAAAATTCTGGATAGTCGCTATGGAATTCAGGCCCTTAAAAATGGACATTTTGCAAACGACCTCGGATTTCGACAAAACCAGTTTTGTTGGATCCGTGATGCAAAGTTATTGCTAGGTTTCAAATTTCATAATTTTTCGAATCAATATGTGAGCGTGGCAAAGGAAAACGCGTTTGACTAGTTTTAGTTGATTTTAATCGACTGGAAATTGGCCATTTTTCAAACGGTATCAGAATTCGACGAAACTAGTTTTGTTAGGACCGTATCGTCAATACGAAGCTAGAAAATATTTTTTGAGAATTTTTAGAGTTAGTATTTGACCCCGGTAATTTGAAATGTACGTTTAAAATTCAATGTAGAGATTTAAATGTAAATTTAACGGAAACTGATTGTAACGGCCGAATCAGCTTACGATGCATATCCCATTGTGGTCGGAATGGGGGTATTGGGCTAGGGGCGACAGTCGTTAGGTTTGATTTGGAGTTCGAAACGATAGATAATTAATTGGAGAATTAAATAATATAAATTATATAGTATATACATCCCTTGTTAGTGAAAACCCTAAATCCCATTCACATTAAAAATCCGCCGCCAGATGGAAACCAACGAACGAAATTCTTCGAAACTTCCTCCATCGATTCCTCCACATCCATGCAGTAATCGAAGAATTTAAAAGATGAAAAAACCTTCCACTCTTCGAACTCCTCATTATCAACCGACATGATCCGTTTTTGTTCGAGATGGTGGTGGAATTTCAACCGTAAAGTCAGGGGGTTCGCAGCCGATTCTAAGGCACAAGGGAGCTTCGATCTGCACGCAATTTGAGGAGGGCGAAGGCGGCGCTGTGGCGATTGGAGCGGGGTTTTCTGATGGGGTTCCGGCGCAACGATGGGATGGCCGTGGGTGAACTTTTGTGGCGAGCGTGATGGGTTTCTTTTGGGGCCAGACCAGTAACGAAGAAGAAACAATTAGCCGGATTTTCGCATCCCATGAAACTAACAGTAAGGCTTATTTTTATTTTATTTATTTTAAGTAATTTGTTTAACTAATTACCAACTAAACAGTAATTAAATTTGTAAAAGGTAAAAATGAAATTGTCTTCAAAGTAGAAATAAAATTGTCTTTTTAAAATAAAATATTATTGTTTTTCAAATAAAATTTGCAGTGACTTTTCAAATAAAAATACCGTTGTTTTTCAAATAAAAATAGGCATAGTTTTGAAAGTATAAAAACATAGTATAATATAAAATTAGTACTGTTTAGAAAATAAATAAATATTGTTTTATAAAAATATGATTTTTAAGATGAAGACGATGGTCGAAGACATAAGATAATAAAAATGTGATTTTTATTTTAAAGACATAAGATAATAAAAATGTGATTTTTATTTTAAAGACATCAAAATATAAAAATGTGATTTTTATATATTGAATAGCGAAGTGAAAATTCGATTTTTATATATTGAATAGCGAAGTTAAAATTCGATTTTTATATATTGAATAGCGAAGTAAAAATCCGATTTTTACATATGTAGTGGCTACGGGCAACGAAGTTGACAAAGATGTGATAACGATGAAGATTTCTCTAAAGGAAGAGTCATGGAGCTGGATAGCTATAGGTGAGAATTGCTCACCTTTCAATTTCTTTTTCTAGTTATATATATATACTAGGATGCAGACGGTGCTTAGTAGCACCCGACACAATCGTCCACAGACCATGGACTTGTTTGTTTGATTGCAAAAATAAGTTAGATTATTTGATTGAAATTGAATTGTTTGGTGAGAAGAATGGATTTGATTGATGTGTGAATGGCGTGGGCCTTCACTAGACCGGGGATAAGGCTAGGCCTCGTCCCGTTTCTAGTATCGTGCCGTTATGCCGCCGAAATTTTCTAAAATATGTTAGAAAAATAAAAATATCATTTTATTGAATAAATGAACTGAATAGAAATTCTTATGTTGAAATAAAAATGTTTTTATCGTTAAAAATGTAATTTTTAACGTGAAGTGAATAAAATAAAATATTCATTTACAAACCGAACGGTTTGTTTATGTACACCTATTTGAATGACATTGATTGGGACGATAAATTTTACACATCGCCCAACTGCACAAATAAAATCTGTGTTTGATTGTTTGAAACCCCACACGGGTGTTGGGATGAAATTTGAAGTTCACTCATCCTGATTGACTAAATGTGTCGATCGATTGATTGACAGGCTGTTATAAGCGTTAGATATCTATATTTGATGCTTATACAGTGTAGTGCACTTTGGTTGATGGTTGATTATCTTTCAATGCTATTATATGTGTGTAATGTATGAAAATCCATATAATTAACTTTATATGGTAGTTGATTGGGCCTCATTCCAATTTGAAAAATAAAGAATATTATAAAATAAAAGTTCATGTGTTGACAGTACTCATCCATTGAGATTGGTCATGTGTTGAACGAAATATTTTAGTAATAATATTTACATCTTTATCGATATAAAATAAAAGTTCATGTGTTGACAGTACTCATCCATTGAGATTGGTCATGTGTTGAACGAAATATTTTAGTAATAAAATTTACATCTTTATCGATATAAAATAAAAGTTCATGTGTTGACAGTACTCATCCATTGAGATTGGTCATGTGTTGAACGAAATATTTTAGTAATAAAATTTACATTTTATCAATATAAAATAAAGGTTCATGTGTTGACAGTACTCATCCATTGAGATTGGTCATGTGTTGAACGAAATATTTTAGTAATAAAATTTACATCTTTATCGATATAAAATAAAGGTTCATGTGTTGACAGTACTCATCCATTGAGATTGGTCATGTGTTGAACGAAATATTTTAGTAATAAAATTTACATCTTTATCGATATAAAATAAAAGTTCATGTGTTGACAGTACTCATCCAATGAGATTGGTCATGTGTTGAACGAAATATTTTAGTAATAAAATTTACATCTTTATCGATATAAAATAAAGGTTCATGTGTTGACAGTACTCATCCATTGAGATTGGTCATGTGTTGAACGAAATATTTTGATAATAACAACTATTTTGAAAAAGAAATATTTGAAATAGAATATTTGAAAATAGAAATTTATGAAGCCGTGTTGATTAGATTGACGCCATTTTGACGTAAACGATATTTATATCGATTTTATTCATTTCGAACTGAAATGAATTGAATTGAATTGAATTGAATTGAATTGAAAACGATTTCGAAATGAATTGAATTGAAAACGAATTCAAATTGAATTGAAAGTGAATTGAAATGAATTCAAATTGAATTGAAATTTGAATTGAATAGAAATGAATTTTAAAACGAATTTATAAAGAAGAATTCAATTTTGATTTGAATTGAAAAGAAAGTTGAAATTGCTTTTGAAACGATTTTAAAACTATTTATATAATTCGTTTTAAATAGAAATCGACGAAGTATATATTATATATATTATATATATAATATAATGGCCTGAATAGAACGCGCCGCGCCGCGGCAGTTCATGAATTTCGACCATTTATTTCAAACGGACATTACGGGAGATCCGACCGTCGGATTCTCCTAAAACCGGAACCGTTGGGTTCGTATCGAAAAGAGCTTTCTAACGAATATTAGAAATTTGAAATCTAACGGTTGGATTTGGAGTTACGTCCAAATCAAATTTGAAAAAGGTCGTTGTAAGTGCAGTACGATGGCCATTGATGGAAATCGACTGTACGGGCCTTGATAAAATTATTAAAAATAGTAATAATTTGTGTAAAATCATAAGAAATGATTTAGAAAGAATTGGGATGAAAAACTCCATATTTGAAAAGATAAAAATAGATTTTTATCGAAATGAACTAGTTTTGAACTAGAATTATAATTCTATTTATTTTTAAATAAACAAATTGAATTAGAAAAGGGTTTTGAAAATAACCAGAATTTCCAATGATTGCATTGGAATGGATTTGAATCGAAATTGCCTTTGGATTATTTCGATGTTGGGTTTCGTGATGATACAGATTTTGTTATGGGAATTTGAAAGATATATATATCGTTATTTCCAATACGATATTTGTTAGTCGTAGAATTTGATATTGAATATAAGCCGGTATATATTCTATTCAAAGCCTTGTACTTAATATCAAATGTGATTTGGGTTTGTCGTGAATGGTGTCTTGACTAACACTGTTCTTCAACCCAGTTGAGAAAAGATTAAATCTTTTTATTTAGATTTAATGAAGTGTACCAATTAAATAATATTTAATTGGAATTGAATTGATATTGATTTTTGGGTTTATCGTGGACAGTGTTTTAAATAACACTCGTTCTTTAACCCGATAATTAATGGAAAGTGATTTTGGGTTTATCGTGAACCGTGTTTTAAATGACACGGATTCTTTAACCCAGTTAATGATTAAAACTAAGTGGAGTTTTAATGAATCTTTAATTAGATTGAAATGATCGAGAATGGAGTACCACCAGTTTTGCTCCAGGCGATAGTCAAATCTTTAATTAGATTTGAACGTGAAATGGTAATTGAATTTACCGATAACACCGTGGTGTTAGATATGAAGTACTACCAGTTTTACTTCATGGGATGAATAGGTTGGGATTGGGGAATTAAAACAAATGATTACTTCGGTAAGGTTCGCTAACCCCGACTAGTGTGGAATTGATATTCAAAGATGATTAAAGAATAAATTCAAGGAATATATCTTGGATAAAATTAATGGGAACCTTTCCCTATGAATGTGGAATTTAGAAACTAACTGTCGGTTAGCTAAGCAGAATGGTTTTCTGGATATTGATCTGATGTTGGTTTCGGCCTTCGGGGTTAATATTTGGGGAATTATTCTCTTGATTAATTTACAGTTAGTGACTGATGAATTGGAATGAGGCGTATGTTGTGTTTGTGTAACACTTATTTAAAATATACGCGAGTTATTCGGAAAGACCGGGTTTATCCCATTTTGAATAACTGATACGACGATAAGTCGAAGATGAAGACGATGGTTGAAGACCGGAGGTCTTCACGTCGTTTGGATAATTACTGATGATCTTGATTGGGCTGTACACCCAAGAAGAGGGAAACAGTTAGTGATCGTCCAGACGTACTTGGAGATCGATGGATATGCGGGGTACTAGGTGCCTCCGGTTTCGTTCAGACCCAGAACGGACTTGTAAATGGACTGTGTGTCTGACATTGGATTTTAGTCTGTGTGATTGATCTCTGTTAAATATATATCTGTTTGGCGGCGGAGAATTTATTCTCTTGCTTAACGACCTTCTCTGAGACGTACGAGCTCAGGGGTTATATATTGATGGATATCAAACGCATGGAGTGAATTGCCTGTGTGGCATGCCTATGTGGCAATTGATCAAGGCTTCTGTTGAAAAGCAAAGTCTTGTGGTGATGATCAAAGTACGGCCTTTGTGACATAGCTTTGTGTAACGTTTACTTCGCGTGTTTCACACCCTGTATGAACCAAAAACGGGAGAGGACATCAGGGAGGGCATGCGATTCTTTCTAGTTAGAAGTGGCGTCAGTGGTTTTACACGCCCTGACGAGTTTGACTTATGTGGTTGTTGCTGTTGCGAGGCGCCTCGGTTTGATCGGACGATCCTGGTCCGATGGAGTCATTTAGTTGGCTCACCCACGCCCCATTGGGCGGGGAAACGCATGTTCAGGCATTTTAATCCACATCGGTGGACCGGCCCTGACGATCCAAGGGCCCACCTGAGTCTGGGTCCTGAGGGGCGGGCTAGAGCGTCTCGAATCGGTTGAGGACTATCTTTTGCCTCGGTTCATAGATGGAAATCCAATTTCCAAATACGTGACATTTGCGGTTTTATTTGTAAACCCATATATGGCGACATAGTGGCATGGGACGCTCATGTCGCCTATGATTGATACTTATGATTTGAAGTTGTTTTATACACTATGCACTTAATAGTATCAAATGATTTGTTTTTAAACGTATCAAGCATTCTTTGGCTGTTATAAGGGAAAACCCTATCCCCCGGCTTGCGTTGCATTGTGTGATAGGACTTGGGTCTTATAACAGCTTCATTTTTCTTTATTTAGCATTGCGCTGTTTGTTTATGCACTGGTATTCTTGGGAGAAAACCCGTTCCGTGTTATACGGAGTGGTCCCTTGATTTACCTAACTTTAAAAATAAAGATTAATAACTGTTTTAGTTCTCACACCAGTCCCATGACTGACCTGGAGTTTATTGTTTTAACCTAAACTCTGGGTGCCCCTATTTTGACACGGGCAGCTAGTAGTTTTGGTTTTGCAGATTTATATTCACAGGATCCTGGTTTACAGCAGGAACGATATCCGGAAAGCTTTGTATCCGTATATCTCTTCTAGTTGTGTATTGTATTATTTTCCGCTGTGATGTATTTAAATGTAATTGTAATCTTTGATATTTCTGTGTAATATTCATTAATACTCTGTATATTCTTGTATTCTGGTTCATTGTTGTATAATATACAATGAAATGTTCTTCTGTGTGAGTTCTGTTGTGGCTTGTTCTCGAACTATCCGACACTTTCCTTTACGGGGAAGTTACGGGTTTTCACAGTTGGTATCAGAGCTTTGGTTTACAAAGCTCAGAGAACAAGGCACATTAGAACCATACGAAAGAATTCATCAGAAACTGGATTAGTAATATCCAACGGGAATAACTCGTTAGAGATGGGATCAGTAGTGTCCTAGAACGAGTGTGAAGAGTATATTTTTCAAATGAAAACAAATTTTGTTTTGAAAATTTAAATCAATTTCACGTATTTGAATAATTTATTTATATTGATTTTGGACAATTCAGTATATAAAGAATTTGCATATACGCCTTGCAAACATATATTCAAGGTTTTAATATATTGGATAGATATAGCATCGCACTCTAGTCGCCCGAAGATGATATTGATGATAGCGATCGCATCATCAACATTTATGTTCGAGTTTCGAAGGTGTGATTTTCTATATATTTCCATTAGACTGGTGTGAGAACCAAAATTAGATAGGACCTATTGTTATGATTTGGCATCAAAAACAGGATTTTTGTATATGTATCAAAATTATGAATTTGAAACTCTAATTCACTAATTGATTGATGTTTGGGTTGTTTGTTTATTTGTTTGCTAATTTTTAGCCATTTAGCCAAATAGCATCAAATATTGAATTGTATTGAAAATAGGTCGCATTTGCTTGCATATACCTATACTTACATTGAACAGGTCATAGCAAGGAGGCTAGAGCAGAGAATAAAATTTTTTTGCCCGACAAATAGGTACATGTTTACTACATAATTTACTGTTTTGTTTGGGTGATGATGATTTTATGAGCCTATTGGCTAGCCGCTTGGCTTTTTCTTTTTTCTTTATGAGATCTGAAGGACCGGGGAAGCTATTTGAAATTCCCCGATGCTCCCGGTGCAGGGGAGGTCATGGCGAAATTTTTCAAAAATTTAGGGTGTTAGCCAAATTTTTGAAATTTTGAAAATTCTCAGAAACTGAAAATTTGGAGAATGGAAGCCAGATCGAGCGTAGAGCTGAATAATCAAACCACTTTCGACTTTGTTCCTTTTCGGGGACGAAAAGTTTTAAGTGGGGGAGATTGTAATAACCCGGAAAATCTGGGCCAGTTTAAAATTTTTATTTTGGCAATTATAGCGAATTTTGAATATTTAAAATGAATTATTTTAAATAATATCGACGAAAATTTATTTTGAAATATTTAGAATGTATATATTTATACGCGTCGTCGTTAGAATATAAATATTTATATATAATTATAAATAGAATTGAAAATGACGCGGTAGTTCGATAATTCGATTTCAAACTTCAATTGAACATACCGGGTGCAAAACAATCCGGATTTTAGTGAAACTAAAAACATTAGGATCTAATTGATAATATCTTTCCAACGAATCCGAAAAATCAAGATTTCATAGCGGGAATCAAAAGATATGTCCAGTTGAAAATTCTGGATAGTCGCTATGGAATTCAGGCCCTTAAAAATGGACATTTTGCAAACGACCTCGGATTTCGACGAAACCAGTTTTGTTGGATCCGTGATGCAAAGTTATTGCTAGGTTTCAAATTTCATAATTTTTCGAATCAATATGTGAGCGTGGCAAAGGAAAACGCGTTTGACCAGTTTTAGTTGATTTTAAACGACTGGAAATTGGCCATTTTTCAAACGGTCTCAGAATTCGACGAAACTAGTTTTGTTAGGACCGTATCGTCAATACGAAGCTAGAAAATATTTTTCGAGAATTTTTAGAGTTAGTATGTGACCCCGGTAATTTGAAATGTACGTTTAAAATTCAATGTAGAGATTTAAATGTAAATTTAACGGAAACTGATTGTAATAGCCGAATCTGCTTACGATGCATATCCCATTGTGGTCGGAATGGGGGTATTGGGCTAGGGGCGATAGTCGTTAGGTTTGATTTGGAGTTCGAAACGATAGATAATTTATTGGAGAATTAAATAATATAAATTATATAGTATATACATCCCTTGTTAGTGAAAACCCTAAATCCCATTCACATTAAAAATCCGCCGCCAGATGGAAACCAATGAACGAAATTCTTCGAAACTTCCTCCATCGATTCCTCCACATCCATGCAGTAATCGAAGAATTTAAAAGATGAAAAAACCTTCCACTCTTCGAGCTCCTCATTATCAACCGACATGATCCGTTTTTGTTCGAGATGGTGGTGGAATTTCGACCGTAAAGTCAGGGGGTTCGCAGCCGATTCTAAGGCACAAGGGAGCTTCGATCTGCACGCAATTTGAGGAGGGCGAAGGCGGCGCTGTGGCGATTGGAGCGGGGTTTTCTGATGGGGTTCCGGCGCAACGATGGGATGGCCGTGGGTGAACTTTTGTGGCGAGTGTGATGGGTTTCTTTTGGGGCCAGACCAGTAACGAAGAAGAAACAATTAGCAGGATTTTCGCATCCCAGGAAATTAACAGTAAGGCTTATTTTTATTTTATTTATTTTAAGTAATTTGTTTAACTAATTACCAACTAAACAGTAATTAAATTTGTAAAAGTTAAAAATGAAATTGTCTTCAAAGTAGAAATAGAATTGTCTTTTTAAAATAAAATATTATTGTTTTTCAAATAAAATTTGCAGTGACTTTTCAAATAAAAATACCGTTGTTTTTCAAATAAAAATAGGCATAGTTTTGAAAGTATAAAAACATAGTATAATATAAAATTAGTACTGTTTAGAAAATAAATAAATATTGTTTAAAAAAAATATGATTTTTAAGATGAAGACGATGGTCGAAGACATAAGATAATAAAAATGTGATTTTTATTTTAAAGACATAAGATAATAAAAATGTGATTTTTATTTTAAAGACATCAAAATATAAAAATGTGATTTTTATATATTGAATAGCGAAGTGAAAATTCGATTTTTATATATTGAATAGCGAAGTAAAAATTCGATTTTTATATATTGAATAGCGAAGTAAAAATCCGATTTTTACATATGTAGTGGCTATGGGCAACGAAGTTGACAAAGATGCGATAACGATGAAGATTTCTCTAAAGGAAGAGTCGTGGAGCTGGATAGCTATAGGTGAGAATTTCTCACCTTTCAATTTCTTTTTCTAGTTATATATATACTAGGATGCAGACGGTGCTTAGTAG
Organism: Allium sativum; assembly: GCA_030737875.1. NCBI lineage: Eukaryota > Viridiplantae > Streptophyta > Magnoliopsida > Asparagales > Amaryllidaceae > Allium > Allium sativum. The sequence continues at coordinate 334,317,573 of CM060926.1, forward strand.
CACTCGACACAATCGTCCACAGACCATGGACTTGTTTGTTTGATTGCAAAAATAAGTTAGATTATTTGATTGAAATTGAATTGTTTGGTGAGATGAATGGATTTGATTGATGTGTGAATGGCGTGGGCCTTCACTAGACCGGGGATAAGGCTAGGCCTCGTCCCGTTTCTAGTATCGTGCCGTTATGCCGCCGAAATTTTCTAAAATATGTTAGAAAAATAAAAATATCATTTTATTGAATAAATGAACTGAATAGAAATTCTTATGTTGAAATAAAAATGTTTTTATCGTTAAAAATGTAATTTTTAACGTGAAGTGAATAAAATAAAATATTCATTTACAAACCGAACGGTTTGTTTATGTACACCTATTTGAATGACATTGATTGGGACGATAAATTTTACACATCGCCCAACTGCATAAATAAAATCTGTGTTTGATTGTTTGAAACCCCACACGGGTGTTGGGATGAAATTTGAAGTTCACTCATCCTGATTGACTAAATGTGTCGATCGATTGATTGACAGGCTGTTATAAGCGTTAGATATCTATATTTGATGCTTATACAGTGTAGTGCACTTTGGTTGATGGTTGATTATCTTTCAATGCTATTATATGTGTGTAATGTATGAAAATCCATATAATTAACTTTATATGGTAGTTGATTGGGCCTCATTCCAATTTGAAAAATAAAGAATATTATAAAATAAAAGTTCATGTGTTGACAGTACTCATCCATTGAGATTGGTCATGTGTTGAACGAAATATTTTAGTAATAATATTTACATCTTTATCGATATAAAATAAAAGTTCATGTGTTGACAGTACTCATCCATTGAGATTGGTCATGTGTTGAACGAAATATTTTAGTAATAAAATTTACATCTTTATCGATATAAAATAAAAGTTCATGTGTTGACAGTACTCATCCATTGAGATTGGTCATGTGTTGAACGAAATATTTTAGTAATAAAATTTACATCTTTATCGATATAAAATAAAGGTTCATGTGTTGACAGTACTCATCCATTGAGATTGGTCATGTGTTGAACGAAATATTTTAGTAATAAAATTTACATCTTTATAGATATAAAATAAAGGTTCATGTGTTGACAGTACTCATCCATTGAGATTGGTCATGTGTTGAACGAAATATTTTAGTAATAAAATTTACATCTTTATCGATATAAAATAAAAGTTCATGTGTTGACAGTAGTCATCCATTGAGATTGGTCATGTGTTGAACGAAATATTTTAGTAATAAAATTTACATCTTTATCGATATAAAATAAAGGTTCATGTGTTGATAGTACTCATCCATTGAGATTGGTCATGTGTTGAACGAAATATTTTGATAATAAAAACTATTTTGAAAAAGAAATATTTGAAATAGAATATTTGAAAATAGAAATTTATGAAGCCGTGTTGATTAGATTGACGCCATTTTGACGTAAACGATATTTATATCGATTTTATTCATTTCGAACTGAAATGAATTGAATTGAATTGAAAACGATTTCGAAATGAATTGAATTGAAAGTGAATTGAAATGAATTCAAATTGAATTGAAATTTGAATTGAATAGAAATGAATTTTAAAACGAATTTATAAAGAAGAATTCAATTTTGATTTGAATTGAAAAGAAAGCTGAAATTGCTTTTGAAACGATTTTAAAACTATTTATATAATTCGTTTCAAATAGAAATCGACGAAGTATATATTATATATATTATATATATAATATAATGGCCTGAATAGAACGCGCCGCGCCGCGGCAGTTCGTGAATTTCGACCATTTATTTCAAACGGACATTACGGGAGATCCGACCGTCGGATTCTCCTAAAACCGAAACCGTTGGGTTCGTATCGAAAAGAGCTTTCTAACGAATATTAGAAATTTGAAATGTAACGGTTGGATTCGGAGTTACGTCCAAATCAAATTTGAAAAAGGTCGTTGTAAGTGCAGTTCGATGGCCATTGATGGAAATCGACTGTACGGGCCTTGATAAAATTATTAAAAATAGTAATAATTTGTGTAAAATCATAAGAAATGATTTAGAAAGAATTGGGATGAAAAACTCCATATTTGAAAGATAAAAATAGATTTTTATCGAAATGAACTAGTTTTGAACTAGAATTATAATTCTATTTATTTTTAAATAAACAAATTGAATTAGAAAAGGGTTTTGAAAATAACCAGAATTTCCAATGATTGCATTGGAATGGATTTGAATAGCGATTGCCTTTGGATTATTTCGATGTTGGGTTTCGTGATGATACAGATTTTGTTATGGGAATTTGAAAGATATATATATATCGTTATTTCCAATACAATATTTGTTAGTCGTAGAATTTGATATTGAATATAAGCCGGTATATATTCTATTCAAAGCCTTGTGTTTAATATCAAATGTGATTTGGGTTTGTCGTGAATGGTGTCTTGACTAACACTGTTCTTCAACCCAGTTGAGAAAAGATTAAATCTTTTTATTTAGATTTAATGAAGTGTACCAATTAAATAATATTTAATTGGAATTGAATTGATATTGATTTTTTGGTTTATCGTGGACAGTGTTTTAAATAACACTCGTTCTTTAACCCGATAATTAATGGAAAGTGATTTTGGGTTTATCGTGAACCGTGTTTTAAATGACACGGATTCTTTAACCCAGTTAATGATTAAAACTAAGTGGAGTTTTAATTAGATTGAAATGATCGAGAATGGAGTATCACCAGTTTTGCTCCAGGCGATAGTTAAATCTTTAATTAGATTTGAACGTGAAATGGTAATTGAATTTACCGATAACACCATGGTGTTAGATATGAAGTACTACCAGTTTTACTTCATGGGATGAATAGGTTGGGATTGGGGAATTAAAACAAGTGATTACTTCGGTAAGGTTCGCTAATCCCGACTAGTGTGGAATTGATATTCAAAGATGATTAAAGAATAAATTCAAGGAATATATCTTGGATAAAATTAATGGGAACCTTTCCCTATGAATGTGGAATTTAGAAACTAACTGTCGGTTAGCTAAGCAGAATGGTTTTCTGGATATTGATCTGATGTTGGTTTCGGCCTTCGGGGTTAATATTTGGGGAATTATTCTCTTGATTAATTTACAGTTAGTGACTGATGAATTGGAATGAGGCGTATGTTGTGTTTGTGTAACACTTATTTAAAATATACGCGAGTTATTCGGAAAGACCGGGTTTATCCCATTTTGAATAACTGATACGACGATAAGTCGAAGATGAATGGATAATTACTGATGATCTTGATTGGGCTGTACACCCAAGAAGAGGGAAACAGTTAGTGATCGTCTAGACGTACTTGGAGATCGATGGATATGCGGGGTACTAGGTGCCTCCGGTTTCGTTCAGACCCAGAACGGACTTGTAAATGGACTGTGTGTCTGACATAGGATTTTAGTCCGTGTGATTGATCTCTATTAAATATATATCTGTTTGGCGGCGGAGAATTTATTCTCTTGCTTAACGCCCTTCTCTGAGACGTACGAGCTCAGGGGTTATATATTGATGGATATCAAACGCATGGAGTGAATTGCCTGTGTGGCATGCCTAAGTGGCAATTGATCAAGGCTTCTGTTGAAAAGCAAAGTCTTGTGGTGATGATCAAAGCACGACCTTTGTGGCATAGCTTTGTGTAACGTTTACTTCGCGTGTTTCACACCCGGTATGAACCAAAAACGGGAGAGGACATTAGGGAGGGCATGCGATTCTTTCTATTTAGAAGTGGCGTCAGTGGTTTTACATGCCCTGACGAGTTTGACTTATGTAATTGTTGCTGTTGCAAGGCGCCTCGGTTTGATCGGACGATCCGGGTCCGATGGAGTCATTTATTTGGCTCTCCTACGCCCCATAGGGCGGGGAAACGCATGTTCAGGCATTTTAATCCACATCGGTGGACCGGCCCTGACGATCCAAGGGCCCACCTAAGTCTGGGTCCTGAGGGGCAGGCTAGAGCGTCTCGAATCGGTTGAGGACTATCTTTTGCCTCGGTTCATAGATGGAAATCCAATTTCCAAATACGTGACATTTGCGGTTTTATTTGTAAACCCATATATGGCGACATAGTGGCATGGGACTCTCATGTCGCCTATGATTGATACTTATGATTTGAAGTTGTTTTATACACTTTGCACTTAATAGTATCAAATGATTTGTTTTTAAACGTATCAAGCATTCTTTGGCTGTTATAAGGGAAAACCCTATCCCCCGGCTTGCGTTGCATTGTGTGATAGGACGTGGGTCTTATAACAGCTTCATTTTTCTTTATTTAGCATTGCGCTGTTTGTTTTATGCACTGGTATTCTTGGGAGAAAACCCGTTCCGTGTTATACGGCGTGGTCCCTTGATTTACCAAACTTTAAAAATAAAGATTAATAACTGTTTTAGTTCTCACACCAGTCCCATGACTGACCTGGAGTTTATTGTTTTAACCTAAACTCTGGGTGCCCCTATTTTGACACGGGCAGCTAGTAGTTTTGATTTTGCAGATTTATATTCACAGGATCCTGGTTTACAGCTGGAACGATATCCGGAAAGCTTTGTATCCGTATATCTCTTCTAGTTGTGTATTGTATTATTTTCCGCTGCGATGTATTTAAATGTAATTGTAATCTCTGATATTTCTGTGTAATATTCATTAATACTCTGTATATTCTTGTATTCTGGTGCATTGTTGTATAATATACAATGAAATGTTCTTCTGTATGAGTTCTGTTGTGGCTTGTTCTCAAACTATCCGACACTTTCCTTTACGGGGAAGTTACGGGTTTTCACATATATATATATATATATTCTTTTAGTATTAGAAAATATTATTACTTAATCATAAAATATTATAAATTAAATATAGCTTTTAAAATAGGTTCTTCTTACACAAAATCATATAAAATAAAACAAAATACTTATTCAAAGTAAAAATTCATATTCAGACCTTAAAAATCAATTTATATTCGGAAAATTCAAAATCATATAAAAAAATCCAAATCAAACTTAGTTAAAAAATTCTGGGATGTTACAATAAATACCCTAAAAAATACGATAAACCTAGTCCTACTATTACAAGCCGCCGGCCTCTCAACAGAATGGACAATATCGTCCCAATTCCTTCCTCAAATCACACACCGAATACACAAAATTAAATAATGGAATTAACACGAGAATTCAAGAAAAAGTAAGAGCTTCATCTTTGTACGGTCAAGATCTAATTTCATAGAGTGAACTTGTAATAACCCGGAAACGCGAGCTAGTTTGAAATTTTTATTTTGGCAATTTTAGCGAATTTTGAATATTTAAAATGAATTATTTTAAATAATATCGACGATAAATTTATTTTGAATAGAATTCGATCGTATATATTATATACGTCGTCGTTAGAATATAATAATTATATATATAGTAATAAATAGAATTGAAAATGGCGCGGTAGTTCGATAATTCGATTTCAAAATTCAATTGAATATACCGGGTGCAAAACAATCCGGATTTTAGCGAAAACAAAAATAATGGGATCTAATTGAATACATCTTTCCAACGAATCCGAAAAATTGAGATTTCATAGCGGGAATCAAAAGATATGTCCAGTTGAAAATTCTGAATAGTCGCTATGGAATTCAGGACCTTAAAAATGGAAATTTTGCAAACGTCCTCGGATTTCGACGAAACCACTTTTGTTGGATCCGCAGTGTCAAATTATTTTTAGGTTTCAAATTGCATAATTTTTCAAATCAATATGTGAGCGTGGCAAAGGATAACGCGTTTGACCAGTTTGAGTTGATTTTAATCGACTGGAAATTGGCCATTTATCTAACGGTCTCAAAATTCGACGAAACTAGTTTTGATAAGACCGTATCGTCAATACGAAGTTAGAAAATATTTTTATGGAATTTTTAGAGTTTGTATGTGACCCCAGTAAATTGAAATGCGCGTTCAAAATCAATATATAGAGTTATATGTTGATTTTAACAGAAACTGATCGGGATGGTCGAATCAGCTTACGATACATATCCCATTGTGTTCGGAATGGGTGTAATTAGCTATGGACGACAAGCGGTGGGCCTCGTTTAGAGGTCGCATGAAAAAGTTTCTTTTTGAAAATAAATTAATTAAATAAATTAAAAATAAATTATCTCTCTCCTCTCCCTATCTATTCACTCTGCCCCCCCTCCCCCACACCCCCCCTCCCCGCCCGTTTAAACCCAAATCGAACTCGAAACAAAAAAAAAGGAGAAGGCGCAGCCGCAGCCGCCGCCCCCCTCCATCCGCCGCCCCCTCTTCTTCTTCCCTCACCCCCTCCTCCCCTGTTCCTTCCTGACGCGAAGATCCCCTCCCCCCTTCTGATCGACGCGCCGCAGCTACCCCTCCCCCCCCTCCTGCCATCTTCCTCCGTCTCGAGCCCCCCCCCCTCATCGATCTTCAACGCAGCCTCTCCCTCCTCTCTTCAAAACCGCCGAACCCTCAACCCTAACCCCCTATAAGTTTTTTTTCGTTTATTTTTATTCGTTTTCTTTATTTATTTATTATGAATAGATTTTATAAATATAGAAATCGGTTTTTAGAAAGATTAAAATCAGTTTTAATTTAAATCAATTTTAGAAATCAGTTTTTGTATATGTTTTGATTTATAAGATAAGATTTTTATTAAGTTAAAGTTAAGATTTTTGTGATAGAGAAAGATTAGATTTTTAGTCAAAAAAGATTTGATTTTTGGTAAGGTAAATGTACGATGATGATAATATGACAAAGTTGAGGGTTTTATTTGGAAAAAGATAAGATTTTTACTAAAGAAAAGAGAATAAAAATATAATCTTTATATTTGAAAAGGCGAAATTTTTAAATATTGAATAGCGAAGTAAAAATTCGATTTTTATATATTGAATAGCGAAGTAAAAATTCGATTTTTATATATTGAATAGCGAAGTAAAAATTCGATTTTTATATGTTGAATAGCGAAGTAAAAATTCGATTTTGATATATTGAATCGCAAAGTAAAAATTCGATTTTTACATATGTAGTGAATACAGGCAACGAAGGTGACAAAAAGGCGAGAACGACGAAGATTTCTCTAAATGAAGTGGCGTGGAGTTGGAATAGCTATCAGTGAGAACTTCTCACTCTTCAATTTCTTTTTCTAGTTATATATATATACTAGGATGCAGACGGTGTTTAGTAGCACCCGACACAATCGTCCACAGACCATGGACTTGTTTGTTTGGTTGTGTAGTTGGTTAGATTATCTGGGTTGAATTGAATTGTTTGGTAAAATGAAATTGATTTGATTGATGTGTGAATGGCGTGGGCCATCACTAGACCGGGGATAAGGCTAGGCCTTGTCCCGTTTCTAGTATCGTGCCGTTATGCCGTCAAAATTTTCTAAAATAAGTTAGAAAAATAAAAGTATCATTTTTATTTTGTAAATGAACTGAATAAAAATTCATGTGTTAAAATAAAATATTTTATCATTAAAAATATAATTTTTAACGTGAATGTGAATAAATAAATATTCATTTACAAACCGGACGGTTTGTTTATGTACACCTATTTGAAGGACATTGATTGGGACGATAAATTTTACACATCGCCCAACTGCACAAATAAAATCTGTGTTTGATTGTTTGAAACCCCACAGGGGTATTGGGATAAAATACAGCATACACCAATCCCAATAATTAGTTAAATGTCGATCGATGGATCGACAGGCTGTTATAAGCGTTAGATATCTATATTTGATGCTTATACAGTGTAGTGCACTTTGGATGATGGTTGATTATTTATCGTTGCTATTATATACATGTGTTGTATGGAATCCATATAATTAACTTTATATGGTGATTGATTGGGCCTCATTCCAATTTAGAAAATAAAGTATATTATAAAATAAAGGTTCATGTGTTGACCGTACTCATCCGTTGAGATTAGTCATGTGTTGAACGAAATATTTAGATTCACGTATTGAATAGGATAAACATTCATTTGTTGAATAGAATAACGGAATTATTGAAATATATAAAGCCGTGTTGATTAGAGATGCGCTATTTTGGCGTGAACGATATTTATATCGATTATATTCGTTTTTTGTAAACCGAATAGAAAACGAATTGAATTTGAATTGAATAGAAAACGAATTGAATTTGAACCGAATAGAAAACGAATTGAATTTGAATTGAATAGAAAACGAATTGAATTTGAATTGAATAGAAAACGAATTGAATTTGAATTGAATAGAAAATGAATTGAATTTGAATTGAATAGAAAACGAATTGAATTTGAATTGAACAGAAAACGAATTTGATTTAAATAGAAAACGAATTGAATTTGATTTGAATTGAATAGAAAATGAATTTGATTTGAATTGAATAGAAAATGAATTTGAATTGAATTGAAAAGAAAATTAATTCGAATCGAATTAAAATCGATTTGAATTGAAATCAAATAGAAATGAAAGTAAAAAGAATTTATAATAGAAAATTCAATTTTGATTTGAATTTGAAATAAAGGTTGAATTTTTTTTTGAAACGAATTTAAAACTATTTATAAAATTCGTTTTAAATAGTAATCGACTGTGACGATCCCAAAATCCGAGGGGCGGTATTAAGGATAATCATTAGGAAATAACACATTAATCATCATAGCAGAGTACAGATAATAGCAGAAACAATAAATAAAATACTTTTACATGGATATGACGGCGGAATCACAACATGTAGGAATATCAGAATAGCATAACATGGGATATACTTAGTAAAAAGAAAGGGGAGTGATCAGTCATCATCGCCAGAGGCGGAATACATACATGCAGTGACATAATAAGAGTATCTGTCTACATCGCCGAAGGCGGAATACATATACATATAGTGAGAAATACGGAAAGTAAATCAGTATGCATCGCCAGTGGCGGAATCATAATATAAATACAGTAATGGCGGAAAATATCTAAGTCATCTCTATGAAGTCAGCCTCGCCATGAGCCAAAAGTGCACGCTATGCAGCTGTGCAGAACCAAAAACCACCCGTCACCTGTGTACTAGGCTGCCCGTGTGAAAATAAGGGCACCCGCGTTTGCAAAGTGAAACAAACAACGAGTCAGTCATGGGGACTGGTATGAGGAATTTATTTAATCAGTTAAACAACAGTAAATAGCAAATCATAGGACCACGCCACTTTCGCGGAACGGGTTTACTCCAGTGATTTCTAGTGCATTTAAAATAAAGTAAATTCTTTTAAAACAATCGCAATGCTTTTAGAAAGAATGAAGCCATTATAAGACTCAGGTCCCATCACACAATGCAACGCAAGCCGGAGGATAGAGTTTTACCTTATAATAGCCAAATATGCTTGATACGTATAAAGAGAAATCATTTGATATTATTACTAGTGCATATATGTTTCAAAAGCGAATAACATCATAAATATCAATCATAGACGGCATAAGTGCCCCATACCACTATGTCGCCATACTAGTTCTACAATCAAGTCCGTTATCTCGTATTGGAAATTGGATTTCTGTCATGAGTCGAGGCAAGGGGCAAGCTCCTCTCCGCTTTGAGACACTCTAGCAAATGCCTCAGGACTACACACTCTGGGTAACCCCTGGATCCTCCAAGGCCGGTCCTCACTTACGTTAGAGGATTAATTATGCCTGAACACACGTTTCCCGGTCCTTACAGACCTATAATCGAGGCGCCTCGCATTCCAACAACCACTAAGGTGAAAAGTAGATATATATGTCAGGGCTGGTAGGTCACTGACACCACCATAGCTAGAAAGAAACGTCATGTTCTCCTTGGGTCCTTATCCCGTTTTTAACTCATACTGGGGTGTGAGGTTCGTGAATCTACGAAATACACAAAGCTAGGCCACGTAGACCTTGCTTTGATCATCATCCACAAGACTTTGCTTTGCAACAGAAGCCTTGATCACAGCATCTTGGCATGCCACATAGGCAGTCCACTCCATACGATTGATTTCCATCGATATATAACCTCTAAGCTCGTACGTTCAGAGAAGGGCGTTAAGAAAAAGAATAAATTCTCCGCCGCCAAACAGATATATATTTAACAGAGATCAATCAGAATAGAACAAAATCCAATGTCAGACACACAGTCCATTTACGAGTCCGTCCTGGGTCTGAAGGAAACTGGAGGCGTCAAATTCCTCGTATATCCGTCCAATCAACACATACGTTCAGACGGCTACTACTTCCGTCCCCTTTCCGGTAGCTACTCCGGTTAGGAACCTCAGTAGCGCCCATCCAACCGATACGAAGATCGTCGGTCTTGAATCGTCTTTGCATTTTCCAATTCGAATCGCTCGATAAATTATTTGAAATGAGGGTTAGCTCGGACTTTTCAAATAATTCATGTCATTAGAATTTAAATCGATTCATTTTATGGTTATGTTATTCGACATCCATCTTTCAGTTATTTAATGTTATTCTCATGCCATACACATACCACCATCGAATATCAAACAATTCAAGCCCAATTGGTTTATTTGCAACCTATGTTGCTTATAATATTTTATAATGATTTTTCGCTATTTTTATTTATTCAAAAATGACCATATTTAATTAAACGACGTTTCAGGTCGTTTCGTGTCACTGGCGCTGTTTTTCCCTTAATTTGTTTTACACATATCGGAAAATCTAACCGTTGGATTTCCACAGTCTATATCAGTGGGAAGATATTCCCAAAGCGAACCCAACGGTTTCAGTTTCGTGAGAATCCGACGGTCGGATCTTCCACACTAGTCGATTGAAGTTACGGTTTCAAAATTCGAACTGCAGCGTCGTTATTCGATTAAATTTAATTATATTTATATTTATATATAAATATAAACGATTCTGGCGCTGTTTTTCTTCAGATTTGAATTAAACATTCCGGACAATCCAACCGTTGGATTTTTACAAGGTTGGTGCCGTTGGGAAGGTATTTCCAAGGCGAACCCAGCGGTTGCGGTTTCGGGAAAATCCAATGGTCGGATTTCTCGTACTAATTGTTTCAAATTACGATTCTGAAACGCGAACTGCACGGCCTCTATTCCTTTTAATTATATTTATATATATAAATATAGTTCATTCTATAATTTCAACTATAGTTCATTTTATAATTTCAACTTCGTTTTCACTTCAAATATTTCACTAACGCCTTAATATTTCGAAAAATTTCGCCATAACCTCCTTTGTACGGGGAGGGGTCTGGAAATTTATTGGGCCGTATTAGGTACCCAATAAATCCTAAAAAGCATTCACATATTTTTAGTGATATATTTTGGTGTTTACGGGGGTGCATGTACTGATAATCACTCCAGAGAATAAATTCCCGTCACCCCGTTTCCGTGTGGAAATAAATAGTCCATGTGCCGTATCTAATAACTAGAGCGACGTGATTATTGTCAACTCTAGACCCGTGTGGGGTTTTTATTAATCTGGCAATTTATCGTTATAATTTATATAGTCCATAGCAGTCATCAGTTCAACCTGTAGTACTTAGTCATCGCCATACAAGCCTCTTGCTTGTATGGTAAATCTTCCACCTCGTCACACAAGCTCCAATTGCTTATGTGGAATATGATGAAGTATGCCTATCGTCAAGAAGTATGCCATGTAGTGTAGTTCAAAATTAATTGTTACTATCCTATGGCGTTGTTTATTATTTCATACAGAAAAACCAGCACTCCGCATCCAATGGCATTCACAGGAGTTGATATATAAATAAAATTGCGCAGCCAACTCATCAAGGTTTACCTATTTGTCGGGCACGCAAATAATTTCTTTACTCAACAGCTAATCCATTTTTCCTGTTCAACACATGTATATATATGCAGAACAAGCTAATAATAATATTTCTAGAAAACTATTAATTATTTCAACACGTCTGTATTTTTAACTAAGCGTATACATGATAAAAGGAATATTTTTATCATCAAAAATATTTATTCGACACTAGTGTATTTTTAACTAAGCGTATACATGATAAAAGGAATATTTTTATCATCAAAAATATTTATTCGACACTAGTGTATTTTTTTAACTAAGCGTATACATGATAAAAGGAATATTTTTATCATCAAAAATATTTATTCGACACTAGTGTATTTTTAACTCTTCATATTTATCATAAAAATATAGTTTTCAATGTCGATTCATTTTATTTTTAAAAGATGATAACATTCAACACATGAACTTCAACTCAACGAATGAATTGGAATTCAACACATGAATATACTATATAGTTTGTATATATATAAAAATATGATTTTTATTGCTAAAGCCATTTGTTTAAATTCCAATAATATTCAACACATGAATTTCAACTCAACGAATGAATTGCAACTCAACACATGAATATTCGATATCGTTTGTATATATATAAAAATGTGATTTCTATTGCTAAAGCCATTTGTTTAAATTCAAATAATATTCAACACATGAATTTCAACTCAACGAATGAATTGCAACTCAACACATGAATATTCGATATCGTTTTATATATAAAAATGTGATTTCTATTGCTAAAGTCATTTGTTTAAATTCAAATAATATTCAACACATGAATTTCAACTCAACGAATGAATTGCAACTCAACACATGAATATTCGATATCGTTTGTATATATAAAAATGTGATTTCTATTGCTAAAGTCATTTGTTTAAATTCAAATAATATTCAACACATGAATTTCAACTCAACGAATGAATTGCAACTCAACACATGAATATTCGATATCGTTTGTATATATAAAAATGTGATTTCTATTGCTAAAGTCATTTGTTTAAATTCAAATAATATTCAACACATGAATTTCAACTCAACGAATGAATTGCAACTCAACACATGAATATTCGATATCGTTTGTATATATAAAAATGTGATTTCTATTGCTAAAGTCATTTGTTTAAATTCAAATAATATTCAACACATGAATTTCAACTCAACGAATGAATTGCAACTCAACACATGAATATTCGATATAGTTTGTATATATATAAAAATGTGATTTCTATTGCTAAAGCCATTTGTTTAAATTCAAATAATATTCAACACATGAATTTCAACTCAACGAATGAATTGCAACTCAACACATGAATATTCGATATAGCAAATGTAAATAGTTTCAATAAATGAAAATTATTCTAACACATAAATATTTCAGAAAATTTCGGCAGCATAACGGCAGGGTAGTTAAAACCGGGACCGTCCCTAGTACGGCTCCTCGCTCTACCTTAAAACCTCGCGGTTTTTGACAATGGGGATCATGCATCTAGTTCGCACGCAGGCGGCATGTTTTATTTTCAATTACACAATCCTATTCTATTTGTTTCAAACACAAGAGGGTATTTTTCAACCACAAAGGTATTTTTCAACCATAATATCAACCACAAACAATTATTTCCAACCATTCATCATACCATATAACATCACGTCAAACACAAGCAATAAATATCGTCCATGGTTTGTGGACGAGGGGAGTATATATATATATATATATAGTATAATAATTCACTTGCATTTCATCACAATTCAAAGCATATATGTTTCAAACAACGCTTGTATAACTTATACATCGCTAATATAACTTATACAACACATGTACATGAGGTATACAATGCATATATAATTTACACTTCGCTTATATAATTTATACAACGCGATTTCATTCACACAGATAATTTAGATTCCTCACATTGGTTCTTGCGGTGCTAAAAATCGTAGGAAGGTCAGAAAAATCCGCGGCTTCTTCTAGAATGTAGAGAGCCTCCTTGCGGTCACGGTGTCTCCTGTTTCATCGAATTTCGTTGAAGAACGAAAAAGATATTATTTTTCAAAGTTTTGCAACGCTTTAAAGTGTTAAAACAGTTTAAATTTAAATAAGCCGTTAGTTTACAAACCTGTTCAATTCTAGGTTTTGATTTTTCTTTTGATTCGTAGCTCTATAGGACGATCAGGCTGTTGGACGTCGTCGAGGGAGGAAAGAGCTTTCCGGCGGCTGTTGTCTGAGGTGGTGCGACGGCGAATCCAGGCGGCGGCGGCTCCAGGAAGACGATGACTTTGAGGCGCTGGAACTCGTCGACGGCGGCTCTGTTGGTGGCGAGGCTAGGTCGGATGTGGAGAGGGGTGTACGGCGAACAAAAGCCTCAAAAGTGGTCGGCGGCGAAACGGCCTGTGGCGATCGGAAAAAGGAGGGGAAGCGAGGAGCTACGGGAGTCGTTCATTTCGTCTGGCGGCTTAGGGTTTTTAGGTTTTTAATTTTTTTTTTAAAAGAAAATTTCCTATTGGCCGATATTTATAGAAAATTTTTAAATAGTGTTTTTGCAAACAGACTCCTTTTTAAACCCAACGACTGTCGCCCCTAGCTAAATACCCCCATTCCGGACATAATGGGATATGTTTCATTGGCCATTTCGACTGTTACAGTCAGTTATTTTTCAATTTAAAATATACAACATTCGATATTTAATTTAAACGTACATTTCAATTTGCCAGGGCCACAAACTGAATCGAAAAATTCCAGAAAAATAAATCTAACTTTGTTTTGACGATACGGTCCTAACAAAACCAGTTTCGTCGAATTCTGAGCTCGTTTGAAAAACGGCCATTTTTAGGTCGACCCATTTTAACAGAATTTGACCAAACACGTTATCTTTTTCCCCGCTCACATACTAGCTTCAAAAATTATGAAATTTGAAACTTAGCAATAATTTGACATCCCGGACCCAAAAAAAGTGGTTTCGTCGAATTCCTAGGTCGTATGCAAAATCTCAATTTTCAAGGGCTATATATACTATATAGCGACCTTTCTGAAAATTCATTTGGCCATAACTTTTGATTTCCGTTATGAAATTTCGATTTTTCAGATTTGTTAGAAAGGTATTGATAAACAGATTTAAATATTTTCAGTTTCGTCAAAATCTGTTATATTTCCCACCCGGTACAGTCAGACTAAGTTTGTATTCAAAATTTCAAACTGCCATATTATACACAATCCTAAATTTTATGGAACTAGGCTAATTTAATCAGTCAAATTTCTTGTTAATAACCTAATTTAAAAATTTTAAACTGGTTCACATTTTCCGGGTTATTACATTGACGAAATATATATTATATATATAATATAATGGCCTGAATAGAACGCGCCGCGCCGCGGTAGTTCGTGAATTTCGACCTTTAACTTTGAACGGACATTACGGGAGATCCGACCGTCGGATTCTCCTAAAACCGGAACCATTGGGTTCGTATCGAAAAGAGCTTTCTAACGAATATTGGAAATTTGAAATCTAACGGTTGGATTTGGAGATACGTCCAAATCAAATTTGGAAAAGGTCGTTGTAAGTGCAGTTCGATGGCCGTTGATGGAAATCGACTGTACGGGCCTTGATAAAATTATTAAAAATAGTAATAATTAGTGTAAAATCATAAGAAATGATTTGGGAAAAATTGGGATGAAAAACTCCATATTTGAAAAGATAAAAATAGATTTTTATCGAAATGAACTAGTTTTGAACTTAGATTAAAACCCATTTATTTTTAAATAAATAAATTGGATTTGAAATGGGTTTTAAATAGAATTGATTTGTGGGTTTATCGTGAACGGTGTTTTTAAATAAAACTTGCTCTTTAACCCGATAATAAATTAAATGTGATTTGGGTTTGTCGTGAACTGTGTTTTAAATGACACTAGTTCTTTAACCCAGTAAAAGGAGTTTTAATGAATCTGCAATTAAATTGAAATGTGAATTGATAATTTAAATTATCAAATTTAGAAAGTGAGCAAGGATGGAGTATCACAAGTTTTGCTCCAAAGCGATAGTTAAATCTTTAATTAGATTTGAACCTGAAATGGTAATTAATTTTACCGATAACACCATAGTATTAGATATGGAGTATTACCAGTTTTGCTTCATGGGATATATAGGTTGGGATTGGGAAATAAAATAAATAATTACTTCGGTGTGGTTCGCTAATCTCGACTAGTTTAGAAAACCATAATTTGGTTTGAAACGACATCTAAAGGAAGATTAAAGGATAAATTTTAAAGAATTTATCTTGGATAAAATTATTGGGAAACTTTCCCTAAGAATTGAAATTTAGAAACTAGTTGTAGGTAAGTTAAGAAGCATGGCTTCCTGGATACTAATCTGATGTTGGTTTCGGCCTTCGGATTTAATATTTGGGAAATTTTTCTCTTGCTAATTTGCGGTTAGTGTCTGCTGAATTGGAATGAGGCGTATGTTGTGTTTATGTAACATTTGTTTTTAATATACGTGGGTTTTTCGGAAAGTCTGGGTTTATACCCATTCTGAATAACCGATTCGACGATATGTCGAAGATGAAGACGGTGGTTGAAGACCGGAAATCTTCACATCGTTTGGGTGATTACTGATGATCTCGATTGGGCTGTACACCCAAGATGAGGGAATCAGTTAGTGGTCGTCCAGACGTACTTGGAGATCGATGGATATGCGAGGAAAGTGCCTCCGGTTTCGTTCAGACCCAAAACGAACTTGTAAATAGATTGTGTGTCTGACATTGGATTTTATTCTGTGTTGATTGATTTCTGTTAAATATATATCTGTTTGGCGGCGGAGAATTTATTCTCTTGCTTAACGCCCTTCTCTGAGACGTACGAGCTTAGAGGTTATATATCGATAGATATCAATCGCATGGCATGAATTGCCTGTGTGGCACGCTGAGTTGCATAATGTGTATAACGTGAATTCGTGAGCCTCACACTTCGGTATGAGTCAAAAACGGGATAAGGACTGCAGGGAGAGTACGACGTTTCTTTCTAGCTTTGGTGGTGTCAGTGACTTACCAGCCCTGACATTTATATACTTTTCACCTATGTGGTTGTTGGATGAGGCGCCTCGATTTTAGGTCTGTAAGGACCGGGAAACGTGTGTTCAGGAATTGCCATTCCTCAAACATAAGAGAGGACCGGCCCTGAAGCATCCAGGGTTACCCAGAGTGTGTAGTCCTGAGGCATTTGCTAGAGTGTCTCGAAGCGGAGAGGAGCTTGTCCCTTGCCTCGACTCATGACAGAAATCCAATTTCCAATATGTGTATTTCGGCTTTATTTGTAGAGCCTAGTATGGCGACATAGTGGTATGGGGCACTTATGCCGTCTATGATTTATATTTTTGATTGAAATTGTTTTGACACTATACACTTATTATAGTATCAAATGATTTGTTTTAAACGTACCAAGCATGTTTGGCTATTATAAGGGAAAACCCTATCCTCCGGCTTGCGTTGCATTCTGTGATGGGACCTGGATCTTATAATAGCTTCATTTTTCGAAAAAGCATTGTGTTGTCTTTTCTATGCACTGGTATTCTTGGGAGGAAACCCGTTCCGTGTTATACGGCGTGGTCCCTTAAATTACCCTCTTTTTAAAGTAAAGTTTTAAATAACTGTTTTAGTTCTCACACCAGTCACATGACTGACTTGGAGTTTATTGTTTTAACCTAAACTCTTGGTGCCCCTAGTTTCTACACGGGCAGCTAGTAGTTTTGGTTTTGCAGATTTATGTTCACAAGAAACTGGTTTACAACTGGAGTGATATCCGGAAAGCTCTGTATCCGTGTATCACCTTCAGTTGTGCTTTGTATTATTTTCCGCTGCTATGTAATTTATTGTAATCTCTGATATTTATCGAATGTAATTTATTCAATTATACTCTGTATATTCTTGTATCTGATGGAATTGTTGTAATAGCAATGAAATGTTCTACCGTCTGCGTTCATTTGTGTGTTGTTCTCAAAGTATCCGCTATTTCCTTCACGGGGAAGTAACGGGTCACTACAGAACTGTTAGAATTTGGCCTCCGAAGTGCTTCTGTTCGCAGAATGTCTCCGGCGAGTAGGGCCCACTGATGGAGAGAGGGTTGGGGCGCAGGAACAGGTGGTTGGCGGCTACATCGTGGCAGGATCCGATGATGGACAGTTGCCCTCGAGATGAGCGCGCATGTGGGATTTGACGTCGAGCGATGGGTTTGTTTGTTCCAGATAGTAACGAGGAGGAACGACAATAAAAATGGGTAATTAGCCCGTAATGATAGTATTAGGGATTTTAATTAATTTTTAATTATTTATTAAAGTAATGAAATGTATATAATATCATATCTCTTTCATGCGAGATCGGAATTGAACGATTTTGGATCCGTTGGAATCGTGGAAGAGAGATCTGCAACAGGACATAGACCAAAGCTGAAACAGAGCAATCTAAAATTGTGAAGAATTCAAAACTCCAATGTGAGATTTCTGATTTAAATAATTAAAAATAAATTAATTATTATCGTATTTAGTAATTCTTATATGTTCGCGATTGGATTTAAACTATTTGATGCTGTTTGTTGGTCTATTAATTTGATGGAATATTTTTGTCGTATTAGAAATTAACAAAATAAATCATGTCATTTATGTTGAATCAAAATTGATAAAATAAATATGTCATTTATGTTGAATCAGAATTGACAAAATATCACTGTCATTTTGTCAGTATATTTTATGTTAAAATAAAACTGTCATTTGGTCAGTAAATGTTGTGTTAAACTAAAACTGTCATTTTGTCAGTATATGTTGTGTTAAAATAAAACCATCATTTTTTTAGTATTGTTGTGTTAAAATTAACATGTCATTTTGTTATTATAAAATTGATGAAAACAAATGTATCACTTTTGTTATAATAAAATGGATGAAAACAAATAGGTCATTTTGTTGTGACAAAAAGATTGAAAAAAAAAATATCATTTTTGTTGTAACCAAATAGTGAAACAAAATTATCAATTTTGTTGAAACCTAAAAGTTGAAATAAAATTGTCATTTTTGCCGATTAGCTTAGTTGAAATAAAAATATTCATTTTTGTCAAAATAGTTTTGTTAAACAAAAATCATACATTTTAGTCAAGTTAGAATAATGGAATTAAAATGATCATTTTTGTCAAAATATAATTATTGGATCAAAATTTACATTTGTGTCAAAATATAATTGTTGAATTAAAGTTGTCATTTTGACAAAACATACGAATTGAAATAAAAAATACAATTTGTCCAAACATATGAATTGAAATAAAAAAATACAATTTGTCCAAACATATGAATTGAAATAAAAAGATACATTTTGTCAAAACATATGAGGTGAAACAAATATACATTTTTGACAAGATAGTTTAATTGAAAACTAAAAATACATTTTTGTCAACATAGTCTAGTTGAAAAAAAAATATTCATTTTTGTTAAAATATGATGGTTGAAAACAAAAACTCCATTTTTGTTAAATAGACTTGAGTTATAACAAAATTAAACATTTTTGTCAATTAAAAAGGATATAACAAAAATAAACATTTTTGTCAATTAAAAAGGTTGAAACAAAAATATACATTTTTGTCAAAATATAATTGTTGAAACAAAAATTATCATTTATGTTTATTAGAATGGTTGAAACCATAATCAACATTTTGAATTGGGTTAAAACAAAAAATTACATTTTTCTTAATTAGATAAGAGTTAAAACAAAAATAATATTTTGTTAAGGAGATTTGAGTTAAACCTGAACAAAGTAACATTTTTGTGAAATAGTTTTGTGATAAATCAAAAATATCATTTTTGTTACATGGGAATTGTAAACAAATAAAATTATCATTTGTTATGTTGAATAGAATATTGTATGCAAATAAATTATTCTTTTATTTGTCATTAGAATACATAGAAAAATGTAAGTAAATAAATATGCCATTTCATTTATTTGTCAAAAATGAATTGTCATTTTTGTTGAAACTAGGATTGTCTACAAAAATGGATGAATCATTTGTGTTCATTTTGTTAAATTAGAAGTTGTTAAAAATATGAAATTATCATTTTTTATTCATTCTGGTAAATTAGAATCGTGAACAATATGAATTACTGCTTTTATTCAATTGGTTAAAATAAGAGTTGTTAACAATATGGAATTATCACTTTTAATTATTTTATTGAAATAGAATTTTCAACCAAAATGAAAAGATCAATTTTAATCATTTTGTTGAAATAGAATCGTCAACAAAAATGAGAGAATCATTTTCATGGTTTATACATATATTTGTATTTATATGAAAATATAAGAATCATTTTCATGGTCAAAACATACATTAGAATTGTATGTAAATTAAAGTGACATTTTATTGCTAAATTATACAGTAGAATTTGTACGCAAATAAAAGTGACATTTGTATTATCAAATTATACATTAGGATTTGTGTACAGAATAAAAGGCATTTCATATGTTATGATTTGAAACTATACATACAAATAAAATAATGTCTTTGTATTTGTTAAAATTAAAAATAGAAATTGCATACAAATAAAGGAAAATGAAAATTATCTTCTTATTTGTCGTCAGCAACAATGCCAAGTAAATAAGTTACATTTTATTAGACATTAGATACATGTAGGGGAATTATGCGAGTACAATACATTTTTATTCGGCATTAGGAATATAATAACATGTTTTTTTCATTACCATCAACATGTTAGCTGAATTAAAATTGGTTAAATTCATTAACCAATGATTTGTTTATATGAATTGTTGTTGTCTGGAAACCCCACACGGTATTGGGATGATATTTGACATACATTAGTCCTAATATTTAGTTGTATGTCAATTGATGGATTGACAGGCTGCGATGAGCGTTATTTATTCATTTTAATGCTCACACAGTTATAAATTCCACTTTGGATGTGAATTGGTTGTTTAATGATTGTTTATCATTATTGTCGTGTTCATGTAATGTGTGAAATCCATATAACTGAAATTATATGGTAACTGATTGAGTCGCATTTCGATTCAGAATATCTTTTAAATAAAGAAAATTTTAAAATAAAGAACATTGTAATATAAAGAATATTTTTACATGAAGAATCTTTTCATATAAAGAATATGTTTAAATAACGAATATTTTAAAAATAATATTCAACGAAGAATAAAATGATGATTTCTATGTCCGTTTTTGGATGGACAAAAGATAAAAATATATTTTTATCAAAATGAACTAGTTATTTACAAGAATAAATCTTTAAAATTAAGATTTGATGAAGTCTTCCAATTAATTAGTATTTAACTGGAATTAAATAAAAGAATTAGATTTTGGGTTGTCATGGATGGTGCCTAAAATAACACTGTTCTTAAACCCGATATGAAAAGAATAAATCTTTTAATTAAGATTTTTAGAGTTTCCAATTATATTTAGTAATGTGAATAAATTGAATTGTGAATTGGGTTTATTGTGAACTATGTTTTAAACGACATTTGTTCTCTAACCCAACTAAAAGTAAAAATATGATTTAGAATTAAAAATCTTTTCATTAAGATTTAAAAAGAAATTTTCCAAAGTAAAGTTTTTTCCAGTTCAATATATTAAATTGGAATTGAGTGGAAATTCGATTTGATAATAATCGAGATAGGCTTCTATAAAATAAGACTGTTAGTATATATGGAATTTAAAAGGCTTTGTCGCTATTCCATTTATATTATTAGTCTGATAAAAATTTTTATATCGATTATATATTAATTCGATTTCTGTGAAAATTCCCTGTTTAATGGAAGATGATTTTGGGTTTATCATGAATTGTGTTTTAAATGACATCGGTTCTTTAAACCAGTTAAAGACAAGATTAAGTTCATAAAAGTTGAATAGTCATAAATAATGATTTTTGATATTAAAAATCAAATCGGAGTTTTAATGGATCTTTAAAAAGAAGATTAAAGAATAAATTTAAAAGAAGTTATCCTTGATAAATTAATGGGAATCTTTCCCTTTTAATATGAATATTTTATTAAAAGAATATTCGAAATTTGAATGAGGCGTATAATGTATATTTATAGCACCTGATTTTTGATTATAAAATGCGCGAGTTATTCAGAAAGATCGGGTTTAACCCATTCTGAATAATTTCTACGACGATTAAAAGTCAAAGACATTGAAGACGGTGATTGAAGATCGTCGATCTTCACATCGAATGGATGACTATTGATGCCCAGCACTGGGTCATTCCTAGGAAAGTGTTAAAGTGGTAGTTGTCCGGACGTACTTGTTAATTGTATGGATATGCGAGAACCTCTCTTCCGTATTGGACATAGGGGACGAGGAATAAGGTGTCTCCGGTTTCGTTCAGACCCAGAACGGACTCATAAATGGATGTGTGTCTGACATTGGATTTCATTCCCTGTAAATTGATTTCTATTTTATATATATCTGTTGGTGGCGGAGAATTTATTCTCTTGCTTAACACCCTTCTCTGAGATGTATGAGCTCAGAGGTTATACATTGGTAGTTATTGATTGCATGGCATGGATTGTCAATGTGGCATGCTAGGATGCAAATAATCAAGGCTTTTGTTGAAAAGCAGAGCCTTGTGGTTGATGATCAAAGCATATCCTATTTCGGCATAGCTTTGTGTATAGCGTTACCTCGTGAGCCTCACACCATGGTAAGAATCAGAAACGGGGCAAGGGGACGCAGGGAGTGCACACGTTTCTTTCTAGCTGGAAGTGGTATCAAGGTTTTGCAAGCCCTGACATTTTACTTAAGTGGTTGATGGAATGAGGCACCTCAGATTTATTGGTCGATAGTGACCATTTTATAGGTTTAATAGGACTCGGGTGCCCTCTTTTCCACCGGGGTAGTCGAGTAACTTATTTTGCAGATATATTGAGCAGGATTCTAGATCGAAGCTTAAATTTGTGTACAGAGCATTGATAGACTTTCATTGTATCTGTTTATTGGTTCCGCTGCATTGTATTAAATTTATTGTAAATTAATCTTCTGCTGTTGTATTATTATATTCGATGTACTCTGTTATTCTGTTCTCTGATGTAACATTATTGTGATGTTTATAAAAGTCTTCTGTTATTTGTTCTAATGTGTTGTACGCCCAAAGTTAGCGTATTCGGGTTTTCGAATGGTCTTAGTCGATTTTGCGATCAATTAGGTCCGGGCAAAAACTAAGTCGTTACAGTTTTGGAATTTTAATACATCTTATTGAGATTATATATGCCTTAAGAATAATTGTTTTTCTAGGATTCTCTATATTCGACGAAACGAATTTTATTGGAATATGTATAATTAATTATTGTTAAATTCCCAGTTTGGAACCAATCGGAGTTGTTTTATTTGTACGTGCAATTTAAAGGTGAACTGATAAATTAAAATAAAACCAATTTTTAAACGGTGTCCATTTTCAATGAAATAAATTTTATTGGGATCAAAGCATTAAGGCATAGCGGTGTATTCATTTTCAGTACGTTTGAGATTTGTGCGTGACGGCACGAAATTTAAGGTCACCGGTGAACAATGATAAACGGTAAAATTTAATACAGTATTATAATAATTAAATTCGAGACACCTAAGGCCAAAGCTATAAAAATATAAACAAGGGCGCTTGTCCATTCACGTACAACTATATATGGTGTGTCCAACCTCAAATAAGCACCCTAATTTCTGAAACAACCCACCGTTTAGCTTTAAGTAATTAAAAACCTACCAGAAAGGAGAAAACACACGTAACAGCTATACCCTACCCTAAAACTGAAACTCTATGACCAATATATATGTAAATAAATTAACGCTTAAGGAACTAAAAAGTACCGCCAGCTACCCTATTGGCAAATACACAAGAATTGCACATGCTAGCTTCTACCTCTATTCCAGTCACGTATTTTCACCATAATTCATTAACCCATCATAGTCTTTGCATATCTACAAGCCTAATTACTTAGGTGCCAAGGATTTATTCATTATAAATATGCACAAAAACTAAATCTTTGTTTCTTTTAGGAATTTTGCTGATAGCTTCACGAAAAAATGTGCAAACAAAAATATACACCAGTTAAAATCCTAATATTCGTTTCATCAAACTTGCAATGTTCTTCTCGTCATGTCTGTATAATTTTCATATAGCTCGGGTATTTTTTTATGCAAGCTTGAAGATAGGAAGAGGATGTCTGGGCATTTTGAGATGGGGTCCCAAGATTTTAAGCTTTAATACATGGGGTTCCAATGGGTAGCTAGAGGTACGATGGGGGAAAGGTGGTGCTCACAGGTTAAAGCAATGTGGGGATGGTCGGTGAGGCGATGGATCTGTCGTGTAAAGAGAAAAAGTTAGATGAATGCATGGGGAGTACTGTAGCAGTGTATATATGTACACGAAAATAGGAATAGTGCGTGTGGAGTAGATGTGATTGGAGGTGCATTCACTGGCAAGGGGAAGGGAGTCTAGGCGGTGGTGCACTGGAGTCAAGAAGGTGAAGTTCGATGATCAGAAACAAGTGGAAGTGTGTGTGGGCGGTTTGAAACGACCCAAACTTCCCCGCAAAGGAAAGTCCGAATTGAAATGAGAACACAACAAATAAGAACACAAATAGAAGAATATTTCATTGTTTATTACAACAATTACATCAGAGTACAAGAATATATCAGAGTACGAATAAATATTACACATTGTGTAACGACCCCGGAAACCCGTACCTTTTGAATCGACAATAATCCACACATGTCTAACTCAAAACTGTACGTATTTACAGATTGTTAAATGTCGACCCACATCTTCAACCATTATAGTCAAAAATATAGATAATCAAGGGGATTAATTTAGAATTGGAAAGAAAGAAGAAAACAAACACAGAATCTCGCAACGGAATGAACAAAATATAATAATCAAATAACAGTTCATGAAGCTGTTTAAAATAAACATTTGATCATTTTACAACATTTATCAGAGTTATACATCTATCTACATAACTGATAATACAGAGTAATGCAACAGAATAGTAGTGGGATACAATAGTAATAGTAGTATACCGTCTTGGTCTTCATCCTTCAGAAGATAACCTTTGAAACTGGAATGCTCAAGTCTGACCCGAGCGTAATAGCGTGAAAATAAAACAAGCTCGAATCAGGCAAAAATATTCTCATCTAAGTCAAATCGATATCTTATGAACGTGCACACACATAAATCAAGAGATGTTACGGGAAATTCCATCTCCTAAGGATCCGTCAAACTAGATACTATATAATATAATTTCGCTATTATACTAGTGTCTATTCACAAATACTTGTCAGAAAAATAGCGTAAGCGGGGTTACATTGATTACCCTTACACAGTTTATAAGCACATGGTCTATGCAGGTCCTGTAACACAACCAGTAACGTCGGTAGCTAGTGAGTCCCCTATAGACCTATGCCAAAAATCAAAATCGTAGTTGTCTCGCATAAGGATAAACGTATGACAAGGCACATGAGGCAATACCCAAAGTAGTATGCTACTATTTTGCCTGATCCAGACTGATGGTTACCCCTAACGGCCCACCGTAGACATCCGCCCCATATCGAATCAAAGGGAAATACATCCCATCGAGGGTGCGCACCAACAAAACAACAACAACAACTGAATAGTAATAGTATGGACCCGAGGCCCAGGAAAATCGAAGAGCAGATGTCCACTAAGAGGTAGTCAAGCCTCATTTGGTCTGGCACGACTCCTGTTTTAGTCATTTCAAATCGACACAAGTGTCGGGGTCATCCATTATCGTTCACTTTCTTCAAATCAAGTAATCGCCTCCAAATTCATCCTACTTCATTTCTGGAACTCCAACACGTACTCAGTTGTTAAAGTGGTTCCAACATCGATAGAGAGTATGTCAATAAGAGGCCCCGGTCTCTTTAACAACAAAACGTCATGTTACATACCGATTGGTATTTTATGTTTCAAAAGTGAATCGTTATGATATCAAAATATCATATTCAACTAAAAAAAATTTCACTTTAAAACATCATATTAGTTTAATCACTATAATATTTACTTTCACAATTCATATTTTGCTTTGAGATAAATTTCAAATTAAATAATTGGTTATAACTTCAATTAACCACCTTTCATTCGAATCATTCAGTTTACTTCAGAAATAGTTTTGAATTCATTTTTGATTCTAACATCAAAATAATCATATTTACTTTTAAATTAGAGATTTAAATGTAAAAATTTCACTTCTAAAACAGTCTATAAGTTTGAAATAGTTTCGGGGTTTAAATAAATTTTTGAATAATTTTTAAATAGTTAAGAGATTTGGAATAGTTTGGAAATCAAAACAGCTTGAGTATTGGAAATGGTTTTTTTTATATATATAAAAATATTTTATAAAATAAACTACTTATATATATATATATATATATATATATAGAAAAATAGGTTTTGAAAAACAATTTTGTATAAAGTACTCCATATATCAAAGGAATAAATTTCATAAAATAGTTTATATATAAGTTTGTTTATATAGAAATAATTTTCAAAACAACTGTTTCTTTCCATTTCAAATAAATATGAACCAAAGTTTAAATCTCAAAACAAACCAAATCGATTTCCAAAATCCAATCCAAATCGATTCCACAATCAAATTCATTTGAGAACAATCCATTTTTAAAGGATAACTTCCCATTTAAAAAAATATTATTTGAATCTATTCGATTCAAATCAAATTCGAGTTCAAGTTCAAGTTCATAATATTTATTTAAGCCATTTAATTTGAATTTAATTTCAAAATTTCAAATTCAATTCAAATTAAATTTCAAATAACCAATTTTAGATCAATTCAATTTGAATTTTATTTCAAATTTTAAATAAAGATTTAAACCTTTGAAATAATTCAATTTCAGCTCAAATTTCAAATAACAAATTTTAGATCATTTCAATTTGAATTTTATTTCAAAGTTTAAATAAAGATTTAAACCTTTGAAATAATTCAATTTCAGTTCAAATTTCAAATAACAAATTTTAGATCATTTTAATTTGAATTTTATTTCAAAGTTTAAATAAAGATTTAAACCTTTGAAATAATTCAATTTCAGTTCAAATTTCAAATAACAAATTTTAGATCATTTCAATTTGAATTTTATTTCAAAGTTTAAATAAAGATTTAAACCTTTGAAATAATTCAATTTCAGTTTCAATATAATTCAATTTCAAAATTTCAATATATTTCACTTTCGACATTTCGATAAAATTTACTTTCGACATTTCAATATATTTTACTTTCGACATTTCAATATATTTCACTTTCGACATTTCAAAATAATTCACTTTCGACATTTCAATATATTTCACTTTCGACATTTCAACATAACTGACTTTCGACATTTCAAAATATTTCAGGGAATGGATATATATCATTTCAATCCAAGGTGATAACAGTGATATAAAAATATAGACAATATCCGTACGGTTTAAAACATCCACAAATAAACACACATCACAACCATCATCCATACAGTTCAATTTGCAATAATTTACTGATTATATGTGTCAGGGTTTTACTAACAATTCAATTCAAAATAAACTAACTGGCAATTTAATTTCTAACAGTTTAAATTAGATGTCCATTTAAAATAGAAATCAACAAACAATAATCAGATAAATCACAGAAATTCAATTTCACAAAAATGTGAATATTTTTGCAGTGTGAGAAAACTCACATTGGGTTCCACTCCGTCAGTTCTGAAATGTAGAATTTTATTTGGTGTTAGTACGACTTGTTTTAATAGAATTAAACAGATGTTTAATTTTATTAAAAATTCCAGATGCCTCTGAATTTGTCCGGATTGGTTCCATGTTGTAGAGTTCGCTGTTGCGAATCCAACACAACTGATTTCGTGTGATTCTGATCCCTAACGAAGAAGATATGGGTGTTTCAAATTTTAATCACAAAATTAAATTAATAATATTATTAATTTCACTAATCAAGATTGGATTTTTACTTAGCCGCTTAAACAGGCTACTCATCATCTTCCAGGCGATTCACGAAACCCACCTTCCCCTCTTCTCTCTCCTCACCGCACGCTACACAGACCACTAGGGCACGATCGCCCTGTGCCACCTCGAAGAGCATGACGCCGCCTTCACCCTCCTTCTCTGCCGTTGAACTCGGTGGGCCCTTTGGCCATAAAAACCCATTCGAACGGAAGCCCTTCGAAGGCCGATTTCACTCATTTTTGACAACCAACGACGATCTCTACCATTGAAGAGGTAGATCTCATCTAGAGGAAGGTCTTTGCTGTTGGAGTTTCGAAAATTACTAAGGGGATTGGAAGATTAAACGAGGGATTAAATGGGATGATTTTCCGCCTTCAAACGTTAAAGAGTGGCAGTAGAAGATGAAGTTGACCGGGCCAGTTACTTTGACTTAGGGTTTGACTAGGTTGAGTTGGTTATATATTATATAATTTAATATTATTAAATTCCCAATTTATCTAGTTTGCATTCGAACTCCAAATCAAACCCAACGACTATCGCCCCTAGCTAAATACCCCCATTCCGAACACAATGGAACATGTTTCGTAAGCCAATTCGACTGTTTGAATCAGTTTTTCTTTAAATTAAAATATAAATTAGTGTATACTAAATTTAAACACACATTTTAATTTACCGGGGCCACATACTGAATCTAAAAATTCCCGAAAAATAAATCTAGCTATGTTTTGACGATACGGTCCTAACAAAACTAATTTCGTCGAATTCTGAGTTCGTTTGAAAAATGGTCATTTTCTGGTCGATCCAATTTCAACTAAATCTACCAGACACATTTAAATTCACCACGCTCACATATTAACTCTAAAAATTACAGAAAAATAAACCTAGCTATGTTTTGACGATAAGGTCCTAACAAAAGTGGTTTCGTCGACAACAGAGGTCGTTTGCAAAATGACTATTTTTAAGGGCTATATATTATATTAAAAAATATATAAATTCTACAGCGACTTTTCTGAATTTTAAACTGGACATAACTTTCAGTTTATAAAGTGAAATCTCAGTTTCTTACATTCGTTAGAAAGATATGGTTAAACAGATTCAAATATTTCCTGTTTTACTAAAATCCGCTCTATTTTGAATCCTGTACATTCATTTGAAATTAAAAATCGAATTTTCAAACTACCGCGCCATTTCAGGCTCGTTATATAATTAAAATAAATTTATACGTTCTAACTTCGACTAAACTAAATTTTTAATCGTTATTATTTAAAATAATCATTTTCAATATTCGAAATTCATTAAAAATAACTAAAATAAAAATTTTAAACTGGTTCTGAAAATCAGGGTCGTCACAGTCTCCCCCACTTAAAACTTTTCGTCCTCGAAAAGGAACGAAGCCGAAAGTCGTTTAACCAACCAACTCAACTTCCATTCTGGCTTTCATTCTTCAACTTTTCAGTTCCTAAGAAATTTCAAATTTCTCAAAAATTTGGCTAACACTCTAAATTTTCGAAAAATTTCGCCATAACCTCCTTTGTACGGGGTTACCGGGAAAATCCCCAAACCACCACACAGGCCCTCTCATCTCAAAAAGAAAAAGAAAAAGCCAAGCGGCTAGCCAATCGGCTCATAAAATCAGCAAATCCCAATCAATATAGTAAACATGTACCTATTGGTCGGGCACACAATTTTATTCCTCTTCTTAGCTTTCATGTTATGACCTGCTTAATATATATACATGTACATACATGCAAATTTCAATAAATTTCAATTCAGTTCAAATTTGATTCTATTTGGCTAAATTTTTGCCTTTTGTTCTCTTATTGGTTTTATCGTTCCAATACTTTAATTAGTTGAACTAATTATCAAGCATCATAACCAGCAATCAATTTGTGAATTAAATTTCCAAAACATATAACTTCTGTATACTCAAAAATCATATTTTCGATGCCAAATCACAACCATTAACCTCTGACTAAGTTTTGGTTCTCGAGCTTTGTAAACCAAAGCTTTTCCATTAAATCTTAATTAAAAGACTAATAAATTTCCAAATCATAATTTCATTGTTAATCGGGTTTTAAGAACTAATGTCATTTAAAACAATGTTCACAATCAACCCAAAACCAACTTCCACTTAATTCTAATTATATTTGTTAACTAGAATACTTCTTTAAACCTTAGTTAAAAGATTTTTTTTCCTCAAATGGGTTCAAGAACAGTGTTATTTAAGACACCACTCACGACAACCCAAAATCCAATTTGTTATTTAAAACTGTTGGATTTTTTTTATACTACTTATTTCAGCTGTATTAAAATTTCTATATGCTGGCATTTCGTTTTATCTATACTTATTCTCAACATGTTTGAAATTTACGTACTTACTCATTTCAATTTCTATATCTTATGCTCTCTATGTTTTTATTTTATTTTATTTAACTTAGTTAAATATTATTGTAAATTTTCTTAAGCTCATCTTGATATTTTATTCAGTCAGAATCTAAGTCCATTTTCCTTTATTCATAACTAACCAAATTTGTAATTTATTGATAATTCACATTATTTCACAACCTATAGACTTTATTTCCTTTGTTATTTACGTTACTTTATAAATTTATTACTATGGAATGACTTGTTATTTAATTTCTTAAGTTTATACATTTCTTAAGACTCGTTTCTTTTTTTCAATTCTATTCAAGTTTACAATTATCTCAGGAGGTTACAATTTTAGTTATTACCAGTCCTTTGCAAATATTCTATCCATTTGTTAATCGTTTCAGAACATTAACACATTAAAAATTTATTACAACCACTTGATTTAACCTTTATAACATTTCTTTTGATTCAAATTCATTTTTTTCATCTTTACTTTTCGTTATCTTCATAACAGTTATGTGATTCAACACATCATTTTGAACATGTTATTCATTTAAATTTCACTTGTAAAATATTTCAGTACATATATATACTCTTAAACTTCTCATTTAGGTAGGTTTGTATATATAACAAATGAAATTTTAGTATTTCACAACTTTACTCTTTATTATCAAAGTAACAGGAGTATTTGTTTCTATTTTTCTTTAACATTTTCCCTAATTTATGTTTTAATTTTATAATATTATATTATATTTTCATTTATATTTCTCTTATTCATTTATCGTATTTCTTTATTCACCTATTCAAATTTCATTTGATATTAATACTGACAATTATTTATTTCGTTGATTATCAACAAGGAGAGTAATTTGTATAAATAGAGACTTGAGAATCTTAAATACCAATTTCTTTTCAAAACATTTTGAAATAATATATACTATACATAAATATTATTATTTTTTATATCAAAACATACTCAAGATTTCAAATTTAAAATTTCAAAAACGAATAGGTAGCAATGCTACCAAGTGGTCTCCCCCACTTTGAGACTCGAAAATGAAAGTCAATGACTATGATCATCTCATCACCGAAATTTATTTCCCAGTAGCAAAATAGAGTACTTAACCAAATTTTTTTTTTTGAATATCCTTCAAATATTACTACTATAAATTTTTCAAAGTCTCAAAAATCATTTAAAACCAATTGGATTTTTAATATCTCAAATTCTCCATTTTATTTTATTTTATTTATACTTCCTCATTAATTATAAATCAAATATAAATTTTGATTGATTTTTTTTAATTGTAATCAACAGGTTAAAAATATTGATTACTGAACCATTTAACTCTTTGAATTTCAAAGTATAACCTTTGTATACAAAATATATAATCGAAAACTATATTGTGTCAAAATACCTTATTCAAGTGTTTTAGAACTCCTGTCGATAACGTTGTCCAAACGCATCGACCAGAACTCCAAACTCAAACTCAACAAGCCAAACAACACAATACAAAATCATTTTATATAAAAATACAAGTACGCTCTCTCGTATATATATACACTCAAACTCATTCTAGGGTGTTACTAACCCTATCTCTAATGAGTAAATCCCAATAGAGCCAAGGTTTAATGCTAAACCATAAGCTCGGATACCAACTGTAACGACCCCGGAAACCCGTACCTTTTGAATCGACAATAATCCACACATGTCTAACTCAAAACTGTACGTATTTACAGATTGTTAAATGACGACCCACATCTTCAACCATTATAGTCAAAAATATAGATAATCAAGGGGATTAATTTAGAATTAGAAAGAAAGAAGAAAACAAACACAGAATCTCGCAACGGAATGAACAAAATATAATAATCAAATAACAGTTCATGAAGCTGTTTAAAATAAACATTTGATCATTTTACAACATTTATCAGAGTTATACATCTATCTACATAACTGATAATACAGAGTAATGCAACAGAATAGTAGTGGGATACAATAGTAATAGTAGTATACCGTCTTGGTCTTCATCCTTCAGAAGATAACCTTTGAAACTGGAATGCTCAAGTCTGACCCGAGCGTAATAGCGTGAAAATAAAACAAGCTCGAATCAGGCAAAAATATTCTCATCCAAGTCAAATCGATATCTATGAACATGCACACACATAAATCAAGAGATGTTACGGGAAATTCCATCTCCTAAGGATCCGTCAAACTAGATACTATATAATATAATTTCGCTATTATACTAGTGTCTATTCACAAATACTTGTTAGAAAAATAGCATAAGCGGGGTTACATTGATTACCCTTACACAGTTTATAAGCACATGGTCTATGCAGGTCCTGTAACACAACCAGTAACGTCGGTAGCTAGTGAGTCCCCTATAGACCTATGCCAAAAATCAAAATCGTAGTTGTCTCGCATAAGGATAAACGTATGACATGGCACATGAGGCAATACCCAAAGTAGTATGCTACTAGTTTGCCTGATCCAGACTGATGGTTACCCTTAACGGCCACCGTAGGCATCCGCCCCATATCGAATCAAAGGGAAATACATCCCATCGAGGGTGCGCACCAACAAAACAACAACAACAATTGAATAGTAATAGTATGGACCCGAGGCCCAGGAAAATCGAAGAGCAGATGTCCACTAAGAGGTAGTCAAGCCTCATTTGGTCTGGCACGGCTCCTGTTTTAGTCATTTCAAATCGACACAAGTGTCGAGGTCATCCATTATCGTTTACTTTCTTCAAATCAAGTAATCGCCTCCAAATTCATCCTACTTCATTTCTGGAACTCCAACACGTACACAGTTGTTAAAGTGGTTCCAACATCGACAGAGAGTATGTCAATAAGAGGCCCCGGTCTCTTTAACAACAAAACGTCATGTTACACACCGATTGGTATTTTATGTTTCAAAAGTGAATTGTTATTATATCAAAATATCATATTCAACTAAAAAAAATTTCACTTTAAAACATCATATTATTTTAATCACTATAATATTTACTTTCACAATTCATATTTTGCTTTGAGATAAATTTCAAATTAAATAATTGGTTATAACTTCAATTAACCACCTTTCATTCGAATCATTCAGTTTACTTCAGAAATAGTTTTGAATTCATTTTTGACTCTAACATCAAAATAATCATATTTACTTTTAAATTAGACATTTAAATGTAAAAATTTCACTTCTAAAACAGTCTATAAGTTTGAAATAGTTTCGGGGTTTAAATAAAATTTTGAATAATTTTTAAATAGTTAAGAGATTTGGAATAGTTTGGAAATCAAAACAGCTTGAGTATTGGAAATGGTTTTTTTAATATATATATAAAAATATTTTATAAAATAAACTACTTATATATATATATATATAGAAAAATAGGTTTTGAAAAACAATTTATATATAGTACTCCATATATCAAAGGAATAAATTTCATAAAATAGTTTATATATAAGTTTGTTTATATAGAAATAATTTTCAAAACAACTGTTTCTTTCCATTTCAAATAAATATGAACCAAAGTTCAAATCTCAAAAAAAACCAAATCGATTTCCAAAATCCAATCCAAATCGATTCCACAATCAAATTCATTTGAGAAAAATCCATTTTTAAAGAATAACTTCCCATTTAGAAAAATATTATTTGAATCTATTCGATTCAAATCAAATTCGAGTTCAAGTTCATAATATTTATTTAAGCCATTTAATTTGAATTTAATTTCAAAATTTCAAATTCAATTCAAATTAAATTTCAAATAACCAATTTTAGATCAATTCAATTTGAATTTTATTTAAAATTTTAAATAAAGATTTAAACCTTTGAAATAATTCAAATTCAGTTCAAATTTCAAATAACAAATTTTAGATCATTTCAATTTGAATTTTATTTCAAAGTTTAAATAAAGATTTAAACCTTTGAAATAATTCAATTTCAGTTCAAATTTCAAATAACAAATTTTAGATCATTTCAATTTGAATTTTATTTCAAAGTTTAAATAAAGATTTAAACCTTTGAAATAATTCAATTTCAGTTCAAATTTCAAATAACAAATTTTAGATCATTTCAATTTGAATTTTATTTCAAAGTTCAAATAAAGATTTAAACCTTTGAAATAATTCAATTTCAGTTTCAATATAATTCAATTTCAACATTTCAATATATTTCACTTTCGACATTTCGATAAAATTTACTTTCGACATTTAAATATATTTTACTTTCGACATTTCAATATATTTCACTTTCGACATTTCAAAATAATTCACTTTCGACATTTCAATATATTTCACTTTCGACATTTCAACATAATTGAATTTCGACATTTCAAAATATTTCAGGGAATGGATATATATCATTTCAATCCAAGGTGATAACAGTGATATAAAAATATAGACAATATCCGTACAGTTCAAAACATCCACAAATAAACACACATCACAACCATCATCCGAACAGTTCAATTTGCAATAATTTACTGATTATATGTGTCAGGGTTTAACTAACAATTCAATTCAAAATAAACTAACTGGCAATTTAATTTCTAACAGTTTAAATTAGATGTCCATTTAAAATAGAAATCAACAAACAATAATCAGATAAATCACAGAAATTCAATTTCACAAAAATGTGAATATTTTTGCAGTGTGAGAAAACTCACATTGGGTTCCACTCCGTCAGTTCTGAAACGTAGAATTTTATTTGGTGTTAGTACGACATGTTTTAATGGAATTAAACAGATGTTTAATTTTATTAAAAATTCCAGATGCCTCTGAATTTGTCCGGATTGGTTCCATGTTGTAGAGTTCGATGTTGCGAATCCAACGCAACTGATTTCGTGTGATTCTGGTCCCTAACGAATAAGATATGGGTGTTTCAAATTTTAATCACAAAATTAAATTAATAATATTATTTATTTCACTAATCAAGATTGGATTTTTACTTAGCCGCTTAAACAGGCTACTCATCATCTTCCAGGCGATTCATGAAACCCACCTTCCCCTCTTCTCTCTCCTCACCGCACGCTGCACAGACCACTAGGGCACGATCGCCCTGTGCCACCTCGAAGAGCATGACGCCGCCTTCACCCTCCTTCTCTGCCGTTGAACTCGGTGGGCCCTTTGGCCATAAAAACCCGTTCGAACGGAAGCCCTTCGAAGGCCGATTTCACTCATTTTTGACAACCAACGACGATCTCTACCATTTAAGAGGTAGATCTCATCTAGAGGAAGGTCTTTGCTGTTGGAGTTTCGAAAATTACTAAGGGGATTGGAAGATTAAACGAGGGATTAAATGGGATGATTTTCCGCCTTCAAACGTTAAAGAGTGGCGGTAGAAGATGAAGTTGACCGGGCCAGTTACTTTGACTTAGGGTTTGACTAGGTTGAGTTGGTTATATATTATATAATTTAATATTATTAAATTCCCAATTTATCTAGTTTGCATTCGAACTCCAAATCAAACCCAACGACTGTTGCCCCTAGCTAAATACCCCCATTCCCAACACAATGGAACATGTTTCGTAAGCCAATTCGACTGTTTGAATCAGTTTTTCTTTAAATTAAAATATAAATTAGTATATACTAAATTTAAACACACATTTTAATTTACCGGGGCCACATACTGAATCTAAAAATTCCCGAAAAATAAATCTAGCTATGTTTTGACGATACGGTCCTAACAAAACTAATTTCGTCGAATTCTGAGTTCGTTTGAAAAATGGTCATTTTCTGGTCGATCCAATTTCAACTAAATCTACCAGACACATTTAAATTCACCACGCTCACATATTAACTCTAAAAATTACAGAAAAATAAACCTAGCTATGTTTTGACGATACGGTCCTAACAAAAGTAGTTTCGTCGAAAACAGAGGTCGTTTGCAAAATGACTATTTTTAAGGGCTATATATTATATTAAAATATATATAAATTCTACAGCGACTTTTCTGAATTTTAAACTGGACATAACTTTCAGTTTATAAAGTTAAATCTCAGTTTCTTACATTCGTTAGAAAGATATGGTTAAACAGATTCAAATATTTCCGGTTTTACTGAAATCCGCTCTATTTTGAATCCTGTACATTCATTTGAAATTAAAAATCGAATTTTCAAACTACCGCGCCATTTCAGGCTCGTTATATAATTAAAATAAATTTATACGTTCTAACTTCGACTAAACTAAATTTTTAATCGTTATTATTTAAAATAATCATTTTCAATATTCGAAATTCATTAAAAATAACTAAAATAAAAATTTTAAACTGGTTCTGAAAATCAGGGTCGTCACACATTGGAAATACAATATCAGATATTTAAATTACAAAGCAGCGGAAAAATAATACATAACACAACTAAAGGAAATACACGGATACGAGCTTTCCGAATATAACTTCAGCTGTAAACCAGGATCCTGTGAATATAATATCTACAAAATGAAAACTACTAGCTGCTCGTGTGGAAAATATGGGCACCCACAGTTTAGGTTAAGACAATAAACTCCGAGTCAGTCATGGGACTGGCGTGAGAACTAAAACAGTTATTTGCTTGATTTTAAAGTTGGATAAATCACGGGACCACACCATATAACACGAAACGGGTTTACTCCACATGAATCTTAGTATAAAATAAACAATGCAATGCTTTCTGGAAAAATGATGCTATTATAAGACTCAGGTCCCATCACACAATGGACGCAGTCAAGGATAGAATTTTCCCTTATAATAGCCAAATATGCTTGATACGCGAAATTTCATCTTTTATTATTACTATAAGTGAAGAAATCAACTTCAAATATAAATGTATCAATCATAGGCAGCGTAGGTACCATTAAATTACGTCGTCATATATATATATATACACACACACAACTAAAACCGAATATCGTGTATTGGAAATTGGGTTTCCATCTATGAACCAAGGCCAACAATCGTCCTTACCGATTCGAGACTCTCTTGCCCGAGCCTCAGGATACAGTCGCAACTGCACCTGCGGTTAGTGACAGGGTCGGTCAGTCGTCAATGATTGGCAATACCATAAACTATATTTTAGCCTGCCCTATGGGGCATAAAATCTAGTCAGTATGTCAACCATAACATTCATCGATCCCATAGTGACCGATGTATCTAAGGCGCCTCGCAATCCATCATCCAGTAATAATAAGCAACATCCACATGAATAAACAGTCTAGGCTCCATACCATGACGTTACTCCTAGTTAGAAACTAACATATGTCCATTTCCATGAAGTCCTCATCCCATTTCTGGTTCATATCAGGGGTGTGAAGCTATCGAATTAACGCTACATAAAGCTATGCTAATTAAAGCTATGCTTTGATCATCATCCACAAGGCTTTTCTTTTCAACAAAAGCCTTGATCTATGCATCTCACCATGTTACATTGTCTGTCCATACAATAACATTGATTTCTGCCAATATATGACCTCTAAGCTCGTACGTCTCAGAGAAGGGTGTTAAGCAAGAGAATAAATTCACTGCCACCAAATAGATACATATTTAGCAGAGATCAATGAATACAGTATAAAGGAATACAATGTCATACATACCATCCATTTATAAGTCTGTTCTGGGTCTGAACAAAACCGGAGCCACCTTATTCCTCATCCCATATATCCAATACAGGAGAGATATCCTCGTATATCCGTCGATCTCCAAGTATGTTTGAACGACAAGCACTTGTTACCTTGGCTTGGGTGTAAGGCCTAATCAAGACATCAGTAATCACCCAAACGATGTGATGAACTCCGGTCTTCAACCAACGTCTTCATCTTCGACTCTTGGTCGTCGTATTAATTATTCAGAATAGGTTAAACCCGGTCTTTCTGAAATTCGCATACTTTATAATAGTGCTATAAAAACACAACATATGCATCATTCCAATTCAGAATGTTCTTTTAATAACTTATTCACATTATTAGGGAAATGTTCCCATTGATTTTATCAAAGATAAATTCTTTTAAATTTATTCTTTAATCATCCTATGGATATCAATTTCAAAAGATTTTATTAACTAGTAGGAATTATCGAACCTTACCGAAGTAATAATTTATTTATATATATAATCCCAATCCCAACCTATTCATCCCATGGAGCAAAACTAGTAGCACTCCATATCTAACACCCACAGTGTTCTCGGTAAATTTAATTACCATTTCACATTTAAATCTAATCAAAGAATTTAACTATCGCCTGGTGTAAAGCTGGTGGTACTCCATTCTTGATCATTTCGAGAATTCGATAAATTTAATTATCTCATTCCCATTTCAATCTAATTTATTAAAATCCAATTTGGTTTTAATATCAAAAATTATTACTTTATGATTATTCAAATTTAGGAAATTAATCTTTATCCTTAACTGGGTTGAAGAACTAATGTCATTTA
The DNA here is from genome assembly GCA_030737875.1 of Allium sativum. Lineage (NCBI taxonomy): Eukaryota > Viridiplantae > Streptophyta > Magnoliopsida > Asparagales > Amaryllidaceae > Allium > Allium sativum. The sequence continues at coordinate 334,356,149 of CM060926.1, forward strand.
AAACACAGTTCACGATAAACCCAAAATCATCTTCCATCAAAACGGAATCTACACGTAAATCCTAACAGTGCATAATCGATATAAATTCCTGTGTCAGACTAATAATATAAATGGAATAGCGGCAAAGCCTTTTAAATTCCATATATCGTAACGATCTTCATTCACAGAAACTCGTCTCGATTATTACCGAATCGAATTCCATTCAATCCCAATTAAGGATATTAAACTGGAAAACTTTACTTTAGAAAATTTCCATTTAAGTCTTTAATAAATGATTTATAAATACCAAATTATATTTTCACTGTTAATTGGGTTAAAGAACAAATGCCGTTTAAAACATATTTCATGATAAACCCACAATCAACTTTCATTTCAATTCTAATTAAATATTAATTAATTAGTAAACTTCTGTAAATCTTAATTAAAAGATATATTCTCTTCTCATCGGGGTTTAAGAAAAGTGTTACTAAAGACACCATTAACGAAAAACCCAAAATCCAATTTAATATTAAATAAAAGGTTTTGAATAGAAATTATATCGACTTATGTTCAATATCAAATTCTGAAATCAACCAATATCGTGTTGGGAATAACGATATTTATATCTTCCAAATTCCCATAAAAATATCTAAATAATCACGGAATCCAATATTGAAATATTCCAAAGATTATTTTTTCCCAAGTCCATTCCAATTCATACATTGGAAATTTTGTTATATTAAAACCATTGCAGATCTGATTTATTATTTCTAAAATAATTGGATTATTATTCTAGTTAATAACTAGTTCATTTCGATAAAAATATATTTTTATCTTTTCAATTATGGAATTTTTCATCCAAAATATTTCCAAACCATTTATTATTATTTTACACAATATATTAATATTTTTAATAATTTTATCAAGGCTTATACAGTCGGTTTCCAATAACGGCCACCGAATTGCATCCACATCGACCTTTTCTGTAATTCATTTGGACATAATTCCAAATCTAACCACTAGATTTCAAATTTCATATATTCATTGGAAAGCTCTTATCGATACGATACTAATGGTTCTGGTTTTAGGAGAATCCGACAATCGGATCTCCCGTTACATCAATTTGAAGTTAATGACCGAAATTCACGAACGGTCGCTGCGCGGCGCATTCTATTCAGGCCATTAAATAAATAAATATATAATATTATATTTTTTTCGATTTCCATTTAAAATGTATTTTATAAATCGTTTATATATCCGTTTTAAAATGATTCCAACTTCATTTTCAATTTTAAATCAAAATTGAATATTCTATATCTTTATCATATTAAAATGATAATATTTTCCAAAATACTAAATATTGAAATCACTTCTTTTCGATATTCATTATAAAATGAATAATTTGATCGATAAGAGGGCATTAAACTACATAACTATTTTTATTATTCAAAAATTTTATTCAACATATGAATATTTTATATGGTTTATTCAATAAAAATGATATTTTTGTTTTAAAAATTTTTATTAAATACATGAATATTTTATATGGTTTATTCAATAAAAATGATATTTTCATTGTTCAAAATTTTGATTCAATACTTGAATATTTTATTCACTTCATTAACATGTTAAAAATAATATTTTTAGCTAACAAAAATATTTTAACGTATGATTCTTTTTTCTTCTTCATTTATATGTTAAAGATGACATTTTTTATCCTACAAAAATGTATTTTAACATATTCTTCTCTTGTTTGTTTATACATATAATAAAAATGTGATTTTCATTGTTAAAACATTTTATTTTAAAATATTCTTTATTTTAAAAGATTCTTTGTTTTAAAAATATTCTTTATTTAAAAAATGCCCTTTTAATTTAAGAATGTCCTTTAATTTCTGAATCGGAATGCGACTCAATCAATTACCATATAATTCCAGTTATATGGATCTCATACATCGCATGTATGCAACTACAATGATAAATAATCATCAAGCAGTCCATTCACATCCAGAGTGAAATTTACAATCGTGTAAGCATTAAAATAAATAAATAACGCTCATCACAGACTGTCAATCTATCGATTGACATACAACTAAATATTGAGACTAGTGTATGTCATATATCATCCCAACACCCATGTGGGGTTTTCAAACAACAACAATTTATTTAAATAAATCATTGGTTAATAAATGTAACCAATTCTAATTCGGTTTGAATTATTTTCTATTTAACTAATTTTCACTGTTTAACTTATAAATGGATATTTATAATTTAAATTTCACCATCACATTAATAATAACATGATTTTTAATATGTTAATCATTTCAACATCACAAATAACCCACAATACAATCAATTAAATCATCCATGGTCCATGGACAAGTGAGGTGGGCTAACAATTTAAAATGATTAAAACTTATAAAAACCTACACTGGTAATTCTATATATTTTTCAGTTATGAAAAAAATAAATGTGAAGAATTTTTTTTAGTGAGGAGTTCTCATCTTCGGTTTCCACTCCGCCAGTTTTATTTCTGAATTTGTGAAAAGTTTGGATTTGTTCAAAATTCCGACGTGCTCCATTTCAGCTCTAGTTAGTTCCATTGCGTAGCTCTTGTTGATAAGAGCGCAACGCAAATTATTTCATTGGATTTGGATCTCATATGAAAGAGATATATTAATTATTACATTTGATTACAAACTTGAAATAATTAATTAAAATTCCCTAACAACATTTCTTCTTTAATCCTTCTTCACTGTTAACTGTATTCCTCCTATCTCTTCTGTCAAAAATCGGAACCCATCGCCACAATCAAAATCCACCTACGCGCTGCCCCCATGTGATCGGAATCCGGTCTGACACTGCCATGATGACGCCACCTCTTACCTCTCCTAGCGCCTCCAAGCTCAGCCCATTCGATCTCCCCGTGACGCAAAAAATACACCCAAACTGATGAGCTTTGAGCTCCAATAACTCGCAAAATATGAGATGAGAAATGATCACAGTCTTACCAATTTGAAGAGCTTGAAAAATACAACGATTTCCGCTTTAGAATCACTTTCAGTTTCAAATTAGGTTAGGAGAATTTAAGGGACAAAAATCGCAGTTTTCTGGCCATTAGTTTCAAGTCGGCTGCTGCGTTTAAATCCAATGGGGTTAGGGTTTTGGTAAAAGTTAAATATATATTAATTAATATAATTTGAATTCATAAATTACTTGTTTATTAGTCCGGACTCCAAACGAGGCCCAATGACTATCGTCCCTAGCTAAATACCCCCATTTCGAACATAATGGAATATGTTTCGTAAGCCAATTCGACCATTTTAGTCAGTTTTTATTTAAATTAAAATATAAATCCATGTATATTTAATTTAAACGTACATTTTAATTTACCGGGGCCACATACTGACTCCAAAAATTCCAAAAATTCCAAAAAATAAAAAATTTAGCTATGTTTTGGCGATATGATCCTAACAAAACTAATTTTATCAAATTTGGAGACCGTTTGAAGAATGTTCGTTTTCCTAGTCGATTGAATTCATAATAAAATTACCAAACACGTTTACATTTACTGCGCTCACGTATTAATTCCAAAAATTATGAAAATTGGAATCTAGCAATAATTTTACATTTCGGATCCAACAAAAGTGGTCTTGTTGAAAACGGAGGTTGTTTGCATAATGGTTATTTTTAAGGGCTATATATTATATTAAAATATAAATTCCATAGCGACTATTCTGAATTTTAAACTGGACTTAACTTTCAATTCCCGCTATGAAATATGGTTTTTTTCACATTCGTTAGAAAGATATAATTAAACAGATTCAAATATTTCTGGTTTTACTGAAATCCGATTTATTTTGAATCCTGAACATTCAATTGAAATTTGAAATCGAACTTTCAAACTGCCACGCCATTTCAGGCTTGTTTTATAATTAAAATAGATTTATACTTTCTAACTTGGATTTAAAATAAATTTTAGTTTGTTATTATTTAAAATTAACCACTTTAGATATTCCAAATCCATTAAAATAGCTAAACAAAAATTTTTAATTGGTTCAGAATTTCCGGGTTGTTTCAATCTCCCTCACTTAAAATCTTTTCGTCCTCGAAAAGGAATGAAGCTGAAAGTTGTTTATCTAACCAACTCAACTTTCATTCTGGCTTTCGTTCTTCAAATTTTCAGTTTCTAAGAATTTTCTAATTTCTCAAAAATTTGGTTAACACCCTAAATTTTCGAAAAATTTCTCCATAACCTCCTTTGTACAGGTTGATATTTACAACCGCAACTTGCCTCACAGGGCCCTCATCATCCAAAAGAAAAAGAAAATGCCAAGCAGCTAGCCAATCGGTTGATAAAATCATCAAACCCCAATAAATACAGTAAATATGTACCTATTTGTAGGGCATACAATTTTATTCCTCTTCTTAGCTTCCATGCTATGATCTGTTCATTGTATACATATATATGTATAGGAAATTCCATACAATTTTCAATTCATTCCAATATTTTATTCAATTTGGCTTAATGGTTCAAACTTTTAATTAATCAAACCAATAATCAAACAACACAATCATCAATCAATTAGTTGATTATCTTTTTAAATATATATGAGTTTTATATATAATAAAAAATCATATTTTTAATGCTAAATCACAAACAATAGACCTACCTAAGTTTTGGTTATCACACCAGCCAATTGGAAACATATAGATATACCACTTTCGAAACTCGAACATAAGCACTGATGATGATGCATCATCAGAATCATCTCAGGACTAGAGTGTGAGTCTATATTTATCTAGTATCCGAGTCTTCGAATACACATTAATTACGCGTATATTCAAAATCTTCATATATTCAATTGACCAAACTAAAATAAAATAATATACACAAATACGTATAATTAGATTAAATTTTCAAAACTAAGTTTTTTTTTATAAATAACACTCTTCGAACTCATTCTAGGATACTACTAATCATATCTCTAATGATTTATTCTCATTGGATATTACTGATCCAATCTTTAATGAATTCTTTTGTTCGGTTCTAATGTGTCCTGTTCTCGAGCTCCATAAACCAAAGCTCTGGTACCAAATGAAATGACCCAAACTTCCCTGTAAAGGAAAGTCCAGATTGAATTGAGAAAAAGACAAATCAGAACACAAACAGAAGAACATTTCATTGCTTATTACAATAATTACATCAGAGTACAAGAATCTATTAGGGTATGAATAAATATTACACATTGGAAATACAATATCAGAGATTTAAATTACAAAGCAGCAGAAAAATAATACATAACACAACTGAGGGAAATACAGAGCTTTCCGAATATAGCTTCAACTCTAAACCAGGATCCTGTGAATATAATATTTGCAAAGCTGCCCGTGTGGAAAATATGGGCACCCAGAGTTCAGGTTAAAACAATAAACTCCGAGTCAGTTACCGGACTGGTGTGAGAATTAAAACAGTTACTAGCTTGATTTTAAAGTTGGGTAAATCACGGGATCACGGCGTGTAACACGGAACGGGTTTACTCCGCATGAATCTTAGTTTAAAATAAAACAACGCAATGCTTTTTGGAAAAATGAAGCTATTATAAGACTCAAGTCCAACCACACAATGAACGCAGTCGAGGATAGAGTTTTCCCTTATAATAGCCAAATATGCTTGATACACAAAATTTCATCTTTTATTATTTCTATAAGTGAAGAAATCAAATTCAAATATAAATGTACCAATCATAGGCGGCGTAGGTACCATTTTATTACGTCGCCATATATATATATATACAACTAAAACCGAATATCGTGTATTGGAAATTGGGTTTCCATCTTTGAACCAAGGCAAGCGATCGCCCTTACCGATTCGAGACTCTCTAGCCCGAGCCTCAGGATACAGCCGCAACAACACCTACGGTTAGCGACACGAGCGGTCATCCGTCGATGATTGGCAATGCCATAAAATATTTGTTAGCTTTCCCTATGGGGCATAAAATCTTGCCAGTATGTTGACCATAACATCCATCGATCCCATAGTGACCGATATATCCGAGGCGCCTCGCAGTCCATCATCCAGTAATAATAAGCAACATCCACATTAGTAAACAGTCTGGGCTCCATACCATGTCATTACTCCTAGCTAGAAACTAACATATGTCCGTTTCCCTGAAGTCCTCATCCCATTTCTGGTTCATACCAGGGTGTGAAGCTCGCGAATTAACGCTACACAAGCTATGCTAATTAAAGCAATGCTTTGACCATCATCCACAAGGATTTTCTTTTCAACAAAAGCCCTGATCCATGCATCTCATCATGTCACATTGTCAGTCTATACCATACCATTGATTTCTGCAAATATATAACCTCTAAGCTCGTACGTCTCAAAGAAGGGGGTTAAGCAAGAGAATAAATTCTCCGCCACTAAACATATATATATATATATATATATATTTAGCAGAGATCAACGAATACAGCATAAAGTAATACAACATCAGATATAACATCCATTTACAAGTCCGTTCTGGGTCTGAACGAAACCGGAGGCACCTTATTCCTCGTCCTATATGTCCAATACAGGAGAGAGGTTCTTGAATATCCGTCGATCTCCAAGTAAGTTTGAACAATCGCCACTTATTGCCTTATCTTGGGTGTACGGCCCAAGCAAGACATCAGTAATCACCCAAATGATGTGAAGAACTCCGGACTTCGACCACCGTCTTCATCTTCGACTCTTGGTCATTGTATTAATTATTCAGAATGGGTTAAGCCCGAACTTTCCGAATAATTCGCGTATTTTATAATCAAGTGCGATAAAAACACATCATTCACCTTATTCCAATTCAGAATATTCTTTTAATAAAATATTCACATTATTAGGGAAAGGTTCCCATTAATTTTATCAAAGATAATTTTTTTTAAATTTGTTCTTTAATTTTCCCTTGTATATCAATTTCAAAAGATTTTATTAACTAGTCAAAATTATCGAACCTTACCGATGTAATCATTTATTAATATTTATTATCCCAATCCCAACCTATTCATCTCATGGAGCAAAACTAGTAGCACTCCATATCTAACACCTACAGTGTTCTTGGTAAATTTAATTACCATTTCACGTTTAAATCTAATTAAAGAATTTAACTATCGCCTGGAGTAAAACTGGTGGTACTCCATTCTCGATCATTTCAAGAATTCGATAAATTTAATTATCTCATTCCATTTCAATCTAATTTATTAAACTCCAATTTGTTTTTAATATCAAAAATCATTACTTTATGATTATTAAAATTTAGGAAATTGATCTTTATCCTTAACTAGGTTAAAGAACTAATGTCATTTAAAACACAGTTCACGATAAACATAAAATCATCTTCCATCAAAACGGAATCTACACGAAAATCCTAATAGTACATAATCGATATAAATTCCCATGCCAGACTTATAATATAAATGGAATAGTGGCAAAGCCTTTTAAATTCCATATATTGTAACGGTCTTCATTCACATAAGCTCAACTCGATTATTACCGAATCGAATTCCATTCAATCCCAATTTAGGATATTAAATTGGATAACTTTACTTTAGAAAATTTCCATTTAAATATTTAATAAAAGATTTACAAATTCCAAATTATATTTTCATTATTAATTGGGTTAAAGAATAAATGTCATTTAAAACATAGTTCATGATAAACCCACAATCAACTTTCATTTCAATTCTAATTAAATATTAATTAATTAGTAAACTTCTCTAAATCTTAATTAAAAGATTTATTCTTTTCTCATCGGGGTTAAAGAATAGTGTTATTGCAGACACCATTCACGAAAACTCAAAATCCAATTTGACATTAAATAAAAGGTTCTGAATAGAAATTATATCGGCTTATTTTCAATATCAAATTCTAAAATCAACAAATATCGTGTTGGGAATAACGATATTTATATCTTCTGAATTCCCATAATAATATCTATGTAATCACGGAATTCAATATCGAAATATTCTGAAGATTATTTCTTCTCAAATCCATTCCAATTCATACGTTGGAAAATTTGGTTATATTAAAACCATTACAGATCCAATTTATTGTTTCTAAAATAAATGGATTATAATTATTCTAGTTAATAACTAGTTCATTTCGATAAAAATATATTTTTACTTTTCAAATATGGAATTTTTCATCCAAAATCTTTCCAAACCATTTATTATTATTTTACACAATTTAATAATATTTTTAATTATTTTATCAAGGCCTGTACAGTCGGTTTCCAATAACGGCCACTAAACTACATCCATAGCGACCTTTTCTGAAATTGATTTGGACCAATTCCAAATCTAACCATTAGATTTCAAACTTCTTATATTCATTGAAAGCTCTTTTCGATATGAACCTAACGGTTCTGGTTTTAGGAGAATCCCACGGTCGGATCTCCCGTTACATAAATTTGAAGTTAGTGGTCGAAATTTGCGAATGGTCGCTGTGCGGGGCGTTCTATTCAGGCCATTAAATATATATAATATATATATTGTATATAGTTCGTCGATTTCCATTTAAAAAATACTTTATAAATCGTTTATATATTCGTTTTAAAACGATTCCAACTTCATTTTCAATTTTAAATCAAAATTGAATATTCATATCTTTATCATATTAAAATGATAATATTTTCAAAATATTAAATTTTGTAATTACTTCTGTTCGATATTCATTATAAAATAAATAACCCTATCAATAAAGAGGTCGTTTAACTACATAACTATTTTTATTGTGTAAAAATTTTATTCAACACATGAATATTTTATATGATTTATTTAATAAAAATGATATTTGTGACACCCCACGTCCGTTAATGTCACGCACTAAGGGAATGCATTAAGTTTCATGGAGCATTGTAGGCAAATAAACGTAGATACAAGGCAGATATAAATAAGATAGCAGCGGAAATTTCAAAAAAATTTATTCTCGACATAAATCATAATCACGTGGTTTACAATACCATAAGTCATAAAACCATTACAACAAAATATTTCTGTCTTGCATAATCAGAGTACATAGGAATTAAAAGAAAACATTATTCTGCAACAAAAAGAGTAAGCCATAGTAGAGACAAGAACTTGAGCCATACTTCAGCAATAGCTCCTAGCAAAAAGATATCTGAATCCTGACTAAGCCTAGGTGTTTCCTCCCTGTGAACCTAGGGGGGGGGGGAGGGAACGGAAGAAAGAAGGTGAAACAAAATAGGTCAGACAAAAGTCTAGTGAGTCTAGTTACTTTTAGCCAGTAAATGAATAAAAGTAACATGATAGGCATATAAAGTGGATAAAAGAGATCGCCATACAAATGGAATGTGTGACAAGGCAGAAAAGGTGAGGTATATACATGCTTCACTAATGACTACTCTGCACTATTACTAGTATAACCGAAATAAAATGATCCCTTCCATTATAAGCTGGTGGGCTTAGGTCATACGTCCAAGTATACCCTAACCACTACCCTAATCGATCGGCTCCCTACTCTGTAAATATCCTATGCTGGCCCCATAATAGGCGGTATTACTTCCCTAAAGTGGCAACCCGAGATGTGCACGGGGATACCTACTAGTGTCACAGCTGTCTTGTCCCCCTCTTTCCGGCCCATGCAGGCACATGTCCCCAGTCGGTTTGCGCCATCTACACTATCCGTCACGTTTTGGATCTCTTGTAATCAATCAGTAAGCGTACCCCTTCTCTGTCTAGTACAGAGTTCTCTACTCTGATACCACCTAAGGGTTACTGACTGAAATGGGTCTCACACAATATGATACAAGCTCTCCCCTTTGTCTTGTATCCCTACTATGTTTTCCACTGACTATGTATAACCTAAAAGGGTGATCTTTAATTACATAGCCCTATACTAGTTATGTATACTGTAAAGTGTGATCTTAGTTACATAACTCCCGCACAATATGATACAAGCTCTCCCCTTTGTCTTGTATCCCCACTAGGTTTTCCACTGACTATGTATACCCTAAAAGGGTGATCTTTAATCACATAGCCTCTATTATTTTATCTACCCGTTATGTATACCACTTAGGTGTCTTTAATTACATAACATGTATTGGGTTAAGTATGTGGGCCCATATATATCCCCCATCCCCTCTAACTTACTTAACCCCTCCTCACAGCCCATCCAATTTTACTTAACCCTAACTTAAGTCCATATTCATATTAAATTAGGTTAAGTAATCCATTTCTTTACCATGTCCAATTATGGTTATAATGGGCTAGACCTCCCACATTGTGCTTACAACGTGTGGATGCTGGATATGCCTGTCAGGTCCGGGCAGTCTTATTCCACATTTGGACCTAACCTCGTGTCTTAGCCTGATTCGTATTTGCGTACTTAGACCTCCCAAATTTGGTTTAACATTACTGACTGCTGGATAAGCCGGTCGGGTCCGGGCAGACTTCCGCCACTAATGTAACCTAACCTCGTGTCATAAGTACAATTAAAATTCTTAATTTTAATTACTAACATTCCATTTTTAATTAATTTACCAATTAATTAATCCTTTCCTTTTATAGGTGTCAATACCTATTTTGCAACAATAATTTGAATTACATATCCATAAATGGTCATATTCAAATTACGCCATTTTTACCCAACTTTTCCTATGTCATTATAGGTAATTAATTCTACGTTTCCCTCATTTGAATTATATGCTCATTTCGTATAAATAATATACAACTATGCTAATTACAAATTCCCATTATCCCTGTTCCTAACTAACGTATTCACATGTATTTTGGCGGCATCGAGGCTATAAAGTAGGCTAATAATAACAATAAAAGGGAACATGATAAGGGTGACAACATGTTTTGGCATAAATATTAACATAACTGGCATAGTAACTAAGTGAATGGACATGTGATAATTATCATAATAAAGTGGACATAAAATTAATAACTTGTTTTTAGGCAAGCATAATGAGATCTAGATTCAATATTAGGTGTCCAATTACCTAAATCTAGCATAGACAGGGTGGCATAATAACAAGATTAGATTCACATGTCAAGTTTACTACATATACCAAGGTATCATAATATAGCAAGTGAAAGGTGATTAACACCAAAATCTAGATCCAAGTAATGTCAAATTAATGGATGTACTATCATCCTAACATGGTTACAAATCAATGTTTATATAAATGTCATATCGAATCACCACAATCAGATCTAGAAAGTTAGATCTGTATTAACAAGTTCACATGTACTACAATATAATTGTAATTCAAGATTCACATAGGAAACATAGTAGAATGCCAATATATTAGATCTAGGGAAAATGACATAGTATGCTTGCATAAGTTCATGATTTACAACATATACCCAATTCATAGTCTACCACAATTCACATTTATCTATTTAAACCTAAAAGTGACTAGCACTCACAGAAAAAGGATGGATCTTGAATTCTGGGATCTGATTTCTGAATTTGTTAAGCTTAACCCTTGATGCAGACTCTGATTTTTATCTTCTAGCTTGAATTTGATTTGTTATGGTGGATGCTAGGTTAGTTTAGGATGCAGCATCATATAGGCTTATGAATGAATTTAGATTAGATTAGGGTTTAGGTTTATGTGTGCTTATATAGATGTGTAGGATTAATTAGAGCCCTTAGATTAGTTTAGGATCAATCTAAACCATACAATCCACAATTTCACATCACCCAGTCAATCAGAGGATGCCACATATGCCCTAATCCATCAAAAATCATCATTAACCAACAAAAATGCGCCATATGTGCAACATGATGCGCAACAGTAGGGATGTTGACATCCACATGTCATATACATATATACATATATATATATATATATTTCTTTTTAATTACCAATTAACCCTTTTCACACTAAACCGCTTTTTGAACTGTGTTCACACTAAGCCACTTTTTAGCCATTCCCCTAAAACAAAAATATGACGCTAGCGGGGATTGAACTCAGAACCTCTTCTATACAAGTCACGTGTTCTAACCAAATGAGCTACTATGTATTTTGTTTACAAACCTTAGAAAAATGCTAAACATTATGCTTTTCTCATTCCTCTTTTTCATGGCTTTTTGCAATATTTAATATAAAGATATCTTTTTCATCCTAAATCGTTTTTCTGGAAACCATATGCCTAAATTGACTAGAAAATTGCCACGAATGCAATGAAGCTAATTTCGTGACCAAATTCCTAAAGCTCTTCAAATTTTCCTTTTTATTTCTATTTAATTTTTTGCATGCATTTCTTCGTATTTCATGTATTGCATTTAATTTCTTTTATTAATCTTTTTCCATCATTTCACTGCATGAACTTATTATATGCAATTTTATTGTCATTATTTAATTTTTCTCTCAAATATACCTATGTATATAACTTATATATATACATATTTCCATGTCTTTAATTTCATTAAAAATGCGAGGTGTTACATTCTCCCTACTTAACGGATTTCGTCCCTGAAATCTATGAGTTACAAAGAATGTATCCTACCATCCATCATCCATCTACTCATCCATCATCCACAAGCATCCATTGTCCTTGAAAGATTTCTAATGCTTCTATGAATATATGCAGAGGTGTGTGTATATGTCCCAATATTAATGCGAAGATCAGGCGGTCTACTGATTCAGTTGACCTCCTTAATGTAATGTATGTTAGTGCCATGAATCCCGCATGTATGTAAATAATCATATTATAACATGTAAGTTCTATATGTGTGCACGCTCATTCGTCCAAATGAAACATCCAAGTGATGATACATCCATTTTCATCAATGAGGAAAAAGAAAAATGCACACACATCCATATAAAGTATGAGAGTGATTGAGCCGATCTAGTGCCTAATGTGTGTGTATATGAATCCACAGGCAACCTCTAGCAAACACTTGCATCCATAAATCATAACATGTCTCAAACACATGTTTACATCCATGGGTTCCCTATCGAAAGGTTGAAGATTCGATCGATAGGACACAAATGAATGATAGAAACAAGTACGAATAAAAATCTTTCGAAAAAGAAGTTAAGAACATAATCCTAAAAGGAAAGGGTATGAAGCATGATCTTTATTTTCAGTCTCCCAAGTCGAATCCTCGCTGTCTTCTATACTTTTACTTCCTTCCACAAGTTTGTCTCCACTTCCTCGAACTCTATACATTTTATCACTACTTGTATGAATAGTCATCTTAGAATGATGGTCTTTCTTAGGGACTGTCTTTAATAGGTTTCCCATCCTGGTATGATTCACCTATCAAACCACCTTTCAAGTAGCTCCCCTACTTACTTATCAAGTTCCCTATTTTCTTTTAGGAGTCACATGTCGTATAGGCAATTCAACCAGCTTTGCATTATCCACCAAGTATATTCGAAAACAAATCTCGTGCCTTGGGGTAAACCCAGAACCTTATCAAAAACGTCAGAATAACCTCGGACTACTAGAACAGATTGCAAATAATTGATAGATGCATCAAGAGACTCTAGAAAAATATGTATGATAGACCTTTGTAGGTCACAAGAAATTTCGAGGGTCCTCCCATGACAAGCTAGAAGCCTAACGAACCTCCTCTCACCGCCCAGAATGGAACCATATGTGGTAAGCCAACCCATCCCTAGAATCAACCCCTAGCCTATGAAACAATATGTGCGTCGCACTCAAACTCGACGCCTAACACAAATATTCTCAAACCATGACATATCACAGAAAAATGAGCCGAACCACCAATGGGGTTTGAGAAAACAACAGGATCCACTACCATACTAGTAAATAAGTGCAGAGATTCAACAATAGAACTGATATGAACGAATGCGAATGCGCCAGAATCGAAAACAATTCTAACCGGTTGATTGGAAAGAGAAATCAAAACCTTCCATGGAAACTTTCCTACCTCTATCTGGTGCAATAGCCACAAACGCATTCTCTTGCCCTCTAGAGGTTCCTTCCCTTTGACATTTCCCTTGCTTCCTTGGGCACTCCCCCAAAATAGTGTCCAACCTCTCCACAAACGAAGCAAGCATTCTTCCTTTTCCTACAGTCCTTGGCCAAGTGACCCTCTCGCCCACAACTACGGCACTTCCCCTTATCCTTATCCTTGTCATTTTTTTTCCTTCTTCTGTTGTTGTTGCTGACCTTTCTTAGGTCATACCTTTTTCTCATCCTTAGGATGTGCTCCTTGGCCCTAACTACCTTATACTCCTTTTTACCCACGTTTGGGTAAAAAGCTAACAAGTCTTTCAAAAGTTGCCTCCATCGCATGGAAATCCTTACGAAGCTTGAGAAAATTAACCGCAGGTGAAACACTGTGGTTACGGATGGAGGTTAGGCACTTCATTTCCCTTTGACATGTGCTAAACATGCCTACGACATCATGCAGGAATTGGGACACCTTTCGAAAAGAATCGGTTCCCCAGACAAAAAGGGAAAAAGGAATCAAGCGGAGAATCAAGAGATATTACATATGGCTTTGGGGAATATGTTTTTCAAAACAGACTTATCTTTTTGAAAAAGCTTTGTTTTAAAACCTTTTTGAAAATATTTTTCAAAAATCTTTTTATCTAATCTGGTAACCTTCAGCTCTGATACCAAGTATGACACCCCACGTCCGTTAATGTCACACACTAAGGGAATGCATTAAGTTTCGTGGAACGTTGTAGGTAAACAAACATAGAATAATTACAAGACAAATATAAATAAGATAGCAATGGAAATTTCAAAAATTTTATTCCTGACATAAATCATAATCCCGTTGTTTATAATACCACAAGTCATAAGACCATTACAATAAAATACTTATGTCTTGCATAATCAGAGTACATAGGAATTAAAAGAAAACATTATTCCCCAATAAAAAGAGTAAGCCATAGTAGAGACAAGAACTTAATCCATACTTCAGCAACAGCTCCTAGCAAAAAGATATCTGAATCCTGACTAAGCCTGGATGTTTCCTCCCTGGGAACCCGAGGTAGGGGGGAAAGGAAGAAAGAAGGCAAAACAAACTAGGTTAGACATAAGTCTGGTGAGTCTAGTTACTTTTAGCCAGTAAATAAATAAAAGTAACATGATAGGCATATAAAGTGGATAAAAGAGATTTCCATACAAATGGCAGGTGTGACAAGGCAGAAAAAGGTGAGGTATATACATGCTTCACTAATGACTACTCTACACTATTACTAGTATAACTGAAATGAAATGATCCCTTCCACTATAAACTGGTAGGCTTAGGTCATACGTCCAAGTATACCCTAACCACTACCCAAATCGATCGACTCCCTACTATGTAAATATCCTGTGCCGGCCCCACAGTAGGGGGTAACACTTTCCTAAAGTGGCAACCCGAGATGTGCACAAGGATACCTATTGGTGTAACGGCCGTCTAGCCCACCTCTGCCCGGCCCATGCACGCACATGTCCTCGGTCGGTTTGCTCCCTATACACCACCCGTCACATTTTGGATCTCTTATAATCAATCAGTAAGCGTGCCCCATCTCCGCCTAGTACATAGTTCTCAACTCTGATACCAACTACGGGTTACTGACTTAAATGGGTCCCATACAATATGATACAAGCTCTCCCCTTTGTCTAGTATCACCACTAGGTTTTCCACTGACTGTGTATACCCTAAATTAATTACAGAGCCCTATACTAGTTATGTATACCCTAAAGAGTGATCTTTAATTAAATAACTCCCACACAATATGATACAAGCTCTCCCCTTTGTCTTGTATCCCCACTAGGTTTTCCACGGACTATGTATACCCTAAAAGGGTGATCTTTAATTACATAGCCTTTATTATTTTATCTACCTGTTATGTATACCACTTAGGTGTCTTTATTTACATAACATGTATTGGGTTAAGTATGTGGGCCTATATATATATATACACACACACACACACATACACACACACACACATATATATATATATATATATTACCTATCCCCTCTAATTTTTTAAACCCCTCCTCACTACCCATCCAATTTTACTTAAACCTAACTTAAGTGCATATTCATATTATATTAGTTTAAGTAATCCATTTCTTTACCATGTCCAATTATGGTTATAATGGGCTAGACCTCCCACATTAGGCTTACAACGTGTGGATGCTAAATATGTCGGTAGGGTCCGGGCAGTCTTATTCCATAGTTGGGCATAAACTCATGTCTTAGCCAGATTCATATTTGCGTACTTAGACCTCCCACATTAGGTTCGACATTAGTGGCTGTTGGATATGCCGGTCGGGTCCGGGCAGACTTATGCCACTAACGTAACCTAACCTCATGTCATAAGTACAATTAAAATTCTTAGTTTTAATGACTAACATTCCATTTTTAATTAATTTACCAATTAATTAATCCTTTCCTTTTATAGGTGTCAATACCTATTTTGGAACAATAATTTGAATTACAAATCCATAAATGGGTCATATTCAAATTATGCCGTTTCACCCAACATTTCCTATGTCATTATAGGTAATTAATTCTACGTTTCCCCATTTGAATTATATGATCATTTCATATAGATATTATATAAACTATGACAATTACAAATTCCCTTTATCCCCGTTCCTAACTAACGTATTCACACGTATTTTAGTGGCATCGAGGCTATAAAGTATCCTCGTCATAACAATAAAAGGGAACATGATAAGGGTGAAAGTTCAACATGTTTTGGCATAAATATTAACATAACTGGCATAGTAACTAAGTGAATGGACATGTGATAATTATCATAATAAAGTGGATATAAAATTAATAACTTGTGTTTAGGCAAGCATAATGAGATCTAGATTCAGTATTAGGTGTCCAATTACCTAAATCTAGCATAGACAGGGTGGCATAATAACAATTTTAGATTCACATGTCAAGTTTACTACATATACCAAGGTATCATAATATAGCAAGTGAAAGGTGATTAACACCAAAATCTAGACCAAAGTAATGCCAAATTAATGGATGCACTGTCATCCTAACATGGTTACAAATCAATGTTCATATAAACATCATTCGAATCACCACAATAAATCTAGAAAGTTAGATCTGTGTTAACAATTTCACATGTATCACAATATAACTGTAATTCAAGATTCACATAGGAAACATAGTAGAATGTTCATGTATTAGATCTAGGGAAAATGGCATAGTATGCTTGCATAAGTTCATGATTTACAACATATACCCAATTCGTAGTCTACCATAATTCACATTTATCTATTTAAACCTAAAAGTGACTAGCACTCACAGAGAAAGAATGGATCTTGAATTCTGGGATCTGATTTCTGAATTTGTTAAGCTTAACCTTTGATGTAGACATTGATTTTTATATTCCAGCTTGAATTTGATTTGTTATGGTGGAGGCTATGTTAGTTTAGGATGCAGCAGCATATAGGCTCTTGAATGAATTTAGTTTAGATTAGGGTTTAGGTTTATGTTTGCTTATATAGATGTGTAGGATTAATTAGATCCCTTAGATTAGTTTAGGATCAATCTAAACCATCCAATCCACAATGACACATCACCCAGCCAATAAGAGGATGCCACATATGCCCTAGTCCATCAAAAATCGTCATTGACCAACAAAAATGCGCCATGTGTGCAACATAACGCGCAGCAGCAGGGGTGTTGACACCCACATATCACATATTTATTTATTTATTTATTTTTCTTTTTAGTTATCTTCCCAATTAAACCTTTTCACACTAAACCGCCTTTTGAATTACGTTCACACTAAGCCACTTTTTAGCTATTCCCCTAAAACAAAAATATGACACTGGCTGGGATTGAACTCAGAACCTCTTATATACAAGTCACATGTTCTAACCAAATGAGCTACTATGTCTTTTGTTTACAAACCTTAGAACAATGCTGAACATTATTCTTTTCTCATTCCTTGTTTTTCATGTTTTGTTGCAATATTTAATTTAAAGATATCTTTTTCATCCTAAATTGGTTTTCTGCAAACCGTAGGTCTAAATTGACTAGAAAATCGCCACGAAGGCAATGACGCTAATTTCATGACCAAATTCCTGAAGCTCATCAAATTTTCCTTTTTATTTTGTATTTAATTGTTTGCTTGCATTTCTTCACATTTCATGTATTGCATTTAATTTCTTTTATTAATCTTTTTCCATCATTTCACTGCATGAACTTATTACATGCAATTTTATTGTCATTATTTAATTTTTCTCTGAAATATATCTATGTATATAATATATATACATATTTCAACATTTTTAATTTTATTAAAAATGTGGGGTGTTATAATATTTTTATTTCAAAAATTTTATTCAATACATGAATATTTTATATAGTTTATTCAATAAAAATGATATTTTTATTGTTCAAAATTTTTATTCAGTACATGAATATTTTATTCACTTCATTAACATGTTAAAAATAATATTTTTATCAAACAAAAATATTTTAACATATGATTCTTTTTCTTGTTCATTTATATGTTAATGGTGACATTTTTAATGTACAAAAATATAATTCAACTAATGATTATTCTCATTTCCATTAACATGTTAAAGATGACACTTTTTTATCTAATAGAAATGTATTTTAACATATGCTTCTCTTATTTGTTTATACATATAATAAAAATGTAATTTTTATTGTTAAAACATTTTATTATAAAGTATTATTTATTTTCAAAGATTCTTTATTTTAAAAATATTCTTTATTTTAAAAATATTCTTTGTTTAAAAAATGTCCTTTTATTTTAAAAATGTCCTTTCATTTCTGAATCGGAATGTGACTCAATCAGTTACCATATAATTTCAGTTATATGGATTTCATACATCGCATGTATGCAACAATAACGATAAATAATCATTAAGCAGTCCATTCACATCCAGACTGAAATTTACAAATGTGTGAGCATTAAAATAAATAAACAACGCTCATCACAGACTGTCAATCCATGATTGACATACAACTAAATTCTGGGACTAATGAATGTCATATTTTATCCAAACACCCGTGTGGCGTTTTCAAACAACAATAGTTTGTTTAAATAAATCATTGGTTAATAAATTTAACCAATTCTAGTTCGGTTTGAATAATTTTCTATTTAACCAATTTTCACTGTTTAAATTATAAATGGATATTTATAATTTAAATTTCATTATCACATTAGTGTTAACATGAATTTTAATATGTTAATCATTTCAACATCACAAACAACACACAATACAATCAATTAAATCGTCCATGGTCTGTGGAAGAGTGAGGTGAGCTAACAATTTATAATGATTAAAACTGACAGAAACCTACACTAGCAACTCTATATATTTTTCAGTTATGAAAATAAATAACTGTGCAGAATTTTTTGTTGAGGCGTTCTCACCTTTGATTTCTACTCTTTCAGTTTTATTTCTGAATTTCTGAACAATTTGGATTTGTCCAAAATTCCGACGTGTTCCGTTTCGGCTCTTGTCAGCTTCATTGAGTAGCTCTTGCTGATACGGGCGCAACGCAACTTGTTTCGTTAGATTTGGATCCCGTATGAAAGAGATATGTTAATTATTACATTTGATTACAAACTTGAAATAATTAATTAAATTAATTAATTAAAATTCCTTAACAACCTTTCTTCTTTAATCCATCTTCACTGTTAACTGTCTTCCTCCGATCCATTCTGTCAAAAAGTAACTATCGCCATAATCAAAATCCACCTACGCGCTGCCCCCCACGTGATCAGAATCCGATCTGATACCGCCATGATGACGCCGCCTCTTCCCTCTCTCAGCATCGCCAAGCTCGTCTCTCCCCATTAATGTAGAAAATCTGCCCAAACGGAAGAGATTTGAGCTCCAATAACTTGGGAACTACGAGATGAGAAATAATCATAGCCTTACCAATTTGAAGAGCTAGGAAAATACAACGATTTTCCCTTTAGAATCGGTATCAGTTTTGAATTAGGTTAAGAGAATTTAAGGGATAAAAATCGCAGCTTTCTGGCCATTAGTTTCAAGCCGGTGGCTGCATTTAAATCCAATGAGGGTAGGGTTTTGGGAAAAGCTAAAATGTATATTAATTAATATAATTTTAATTCATAAATCACTTGTTTATTGGTCCGAACTCCATACAAGGCCTAACGACTGTTGTCCCTAGCTAAATACCCTCATTTCGAATACAACGGAATATTTGTCGTAAGCCAATTCGACTGTTTCAGTAGTTTTTATTTAAATTAAAATATAAATCCATGTATATTTAATCTAAACGTACATTTTAATTTACCAGGGCCACATACTAACTCCAAAAATTCCAGAAAAATAAATTTAGCGATGTTTTGGCGATACGGTCCAAACAAAACTAATTTCATCGAATTGGAGAACGTTTGAAGAATGGTTATTTTCCTAGTCGATTAAATTCAAACTGAAATTACCAAACGCGTTTACATTTACTACGCTCACATATTAATTCCAAAAATTATGAAAATTGGATTCTAGTAATAATTTGACATTACAGATCCAACAAAAGTGGTCTCGTCGAAAATGAGGGTCACTTGCAAAATGGCTATTTTTAAGGGTTATATATTATATTAAAATATATATAAATTCCATAGCAACTATTCTGAATTTTAAACTAAACATAATTTTCAATTCCCGCTATGAAATATGGCTTTTTTTCACAATCGTTAGAAAATATATAATTAAACCAATTCAAATATTTTTGGTTTTACTGAAATTTGATTTATTTTTAATCTTATACATTCAATTGAAATTTGAAATCGAATTTTCAAACTATCATGCCATTTCAGGCACATTTTATAATTAAAATAAATTTATAGGTTCTAACTTCGATTTAAAATAAGTTTTTAGTAATTATTATTTAAAATATTCCAAATCCATTAAAATAGCTAAAATATAATTTTAAACTGGTTCAAAATTTCTGGGTTGTTACACGGTTTGAAGGTACAAGCGACATAGGTGTTGGGTTCGCATGAAATAGGTGAGGGCAGGAGAAAGTTTAAGACTTACGTGGCCTAATGATTTTATAAGGGTTGGTAGTCGAATGGGCTTCGGCCCATTTATTTAAAAAAATTGAAAATGAAAACATGGGTACATGGAGGAAATTACGGCAGGTAGAAGGAATTGTTTAATGTGGCCAAAATTGTGTTGAGCACATGTATATATATAGCGTTAGTTATATTTATTTAAGGTGAAGACACATAAACCAAATCTATTTCCTTGCTAAATCAAAAATTACATGACCTAATGAATTAACACTAATATGTATATATAGATTTAATTAAGGTATTTAACTAACTTAAATTAGAGCGTAATTTGTGTAAAGTATAACGTGTCCATATGTTAACAGATTTGGACAACATATGAGATGTTGGAATCGTCTTGACAAGCGCTTCATGCTAGAACATATTTGAACGCTTTTGTATGCAGTTGGAGTTGCAGTTAAATTAAATGTGTGTTTGATTTAATTTAAAATAGTCGTTATATTGATGAACGAAAACAATGGTGAGTGAAACTTACTCAGTTTTCCACTTATATTTTATATAAGTAGGGTTTTCTAATTGGGTGCTACCGTTGCAAATGGTTAGTTGTTTGTTAAATATATATTCATATATTGGTTGAACTCATGAAATTAAACTTTGTTTAATTTCAGTAAAAAAACCAAATTGTTATTTTAACGATTGGATCCAATTAAGGTAGCTTACCTTGTTGGTCACGTTTACATTTATATAGATGTGTTAAATTAAATGGTTGATTTTAAATTGTTGTTATTGGTTGATTACTGAATTTATATCGATATATTTAATTGAATGATTATATTGAGGTAACATATTTGGATGTAGGGAATAACCGGTTAGAGGGATCCAACTGGATTCCTCATAATAGTTGTTAAAATTATATTATATTATAGTATATGTTGAATAATATGAATTTGTGATGTATGGATTGACATGTTGGAGAAATCTAATAGGATTTCTCAATAATATTGATAATGTTTATCAATATGATCCGTTGTGTTCATTGGATGTGAAATTAGCTTATATTTCACAGTTTGTACTTTAGCAGACTTTTGCCTCTTTAGTACCATCAATAAAGAAATGATTTTTGAAATCGATTTGAAACGTTTTTTAAAGATGTGTTCATATACAGTTTTGAAATATGATCTTTTTTTTAAATATCACAGTTAAGGGTATAGTTTTTATAATTATTTAAAGTACAACTAATTTATATTCAAGATATGGTTAAAATAAATTGTTTAAATGACATAAACATATCGTATTAATTATCAAATGTTGAAATGGTTTTGTAAGGACCTTGAGGATCGTAAAATAAAATTTAAGACTTCAAAATATTGAAATGAGATGTAAAGGCCTTAAAGGCTGTAAAAGAAGTTTAAATTGATTTCAGATAGTTGAAATGGAACAATTGAATCGTGGATAAACGAGAATGTATAAAGGAAATTGAGGAGTGAAATTTTTGTTATAAACGATCATTTTCTAAACAAATGTTGTTTTAAAATATACGAAATGTGATTAAATAACATTTCATGAATAAGATTAACGAATCAATGGAACTGGAGATGAGTATTGATTTAGGAATGGAATTTCATATTTTTAACTGAAATCGAAGTTGAAGATATGAATATAAATTTATAAATGAATATGAATTTATAAATATGATTTGAATTTATAAATGGGATTGTAGTTGAATGATAGATATGGTTTATAATTGGATTAAAATCCGATAGTTTAAATAGACTATTAAATCAAGATTTTCTGAAAATATAATATAACTGGATGTACGAATATGAGTTTATTTATTCATGAAAGAACTGTTAATAAATTCTTTGAATAGAGGAATTTGATTAGTATAACTTAAGAAATGGGGAAATGATATGAATGGCTAAGACGGTTTTTATTCCGAAGTTCGGAATGTTAAGCGAAGTTGAGAATATAACCTAAATTAAATATAACGACCCGAACTTCCTCGTAAAGGAAAGAACGGATTCCTTTGAGGACAAGATGAATCAGAACACAAACAGAAGAACATTTCATTTCTTATTACAACAAATAACATCAGAGCACAAGAATATATAGAGTATGAACAAATAATATACATTTGATAAATATCAAAGATTTACAAATTACATTGTAGCGGAATATAATACAAAACACAACTGAAAGAGATACACGAATACAGAGCTTTCCGAATATCATTCCAACTGTAAACCAGGATCCTGTGAATCTAAATCTGCAAAACTAAAACTTCAAGTTGCCCATGTGGAAAATAGGGGCACCCAGAGTTTTGGTTAAAACAATAAACTCCAGGTCGGTCATTTGACTTGTGTGAGAACTAAAACAGTTATTAATCTTTATATTAAAGTTAGGTAAATCAAGGGACCACGCCGTATAACACGGAGCGAGTTTCTACCCAAGAATACTAGAGCATAAAACAAACAGCGCAATGCTAAATAAAGAATATTGAAACTATTATAAGACCAGGTACCATCACAAAGGGCAACGCAAGTCGGAGAATAGGGTTTTCCCTTATAATAGCCAAAGAATGCTTGATACGTGAAATTTAATCTTTTATTATTACTATAAGTGAAAAAACAACTTCAAATATAAATGTATCAATCTTAGACGGATGGGTACCTTCTATCATGTCACCATACTAGTTCTATAATTAAAATCGCATATGTCGTATTGGAAGTTGGATTTCCATCATGAACCAAGGCAAGGGATCGTCCTTACCACTTCAAGACTGTCTAGCCTGAGTCTCAGGAACAGCCACAACTACACCTTGGTGCATCGGGGCCGGTCCACACGGAGAATGCCTGAACAATGCGTTTCCCCGCCCTATGGGGCGTAAACTGGTCATATCCCGACCAAACCATCCATCCGCCCGTAGTGACCGATATAACCGAGGCGCCTCGCTTTCCATCATCCATATAAGAAAAATGTCTGGGCTTGTAAACGCTGACACCACCTCAAGCTTGAAAGAGATGCATGTCCTCCCTGAGGTCCTCTCCTGTTTTTGGTTCACAACAGGGTGTGAGGCTCGTGAATTAACGCTACGCAAAGCGGCGCTATATTAAAGCTATGCTTTGATCATCAACCACAAGACTCTGCTTTTCAACAGGAGCCTTAATCAATTTTCACTCAGGCATGCCACACAGACAATTCACTCCCTGCGAATGATGTCTATCGATATGCAACCTCTGATCCTGTACATCTTAGAGAAGGATGAAGTAAGAGAATAAATTCTCCTTCACTAGGCAAATGTATATTTAGTAGATTTCAATCAGCACAGAATAAAATCCAATGTCAGACACACAGTCCATTTACAAGTTCGTTTTTGGTCTAAACGAAACCGTAGGCACCTTATTCCTTATCACGTATGTCCAATACAGGAGAGAGGCCCTCGCATATCTATCGATCTCCAAGTACGTCTGGACGATCACCACTTATTACCTCGTCTTGGGTGTACAACCCAATCAAGACATCAGTAATCATCCAAATAATGTGAAGACCTCCGGTCTTCAATAACTGTCTTCATCTTCGACTTATCGTCGTTTCTGTTATTTAGAACGGGTATAAACTCAGTTTTCCGAGTAACTCGCGTATTTTATAAATAAGTGTTACACAAGCACAACATACGACTAATTCCAATCCATAATATTCTTTTATTCAAATATTCTTTTCACAAGTTCAAACCATATTATGCTTTTCCAAACTAGTCGGGATCAGTGAACCTTACCGAAGTAATCATTTATTTTATTTCCCAATCCCAACCTATTCATCCCATGGAGCTAAATTGGTAATACTCCATATCTAACACCATAGTGCTATCGATAAATGTTAATTAATATTTCACATTCAAATCCAATTAAAAATTTAACTATCGGTTTGACAAAACTTGTGATACTCCATTCTCGATCATTTCATGAATTCGATAAGTTTAATTATATCATTCACATTCCAATCTAATTAAAGATTCATTAAACTCTAATTCAGTTTTAATCTTCCTAAAAGTCAATATTAATGATTATTCAAAGTTAAGAAATTAATCTTATCTTTAACTGGGTTAAAGAACCAATGTTATTTAAAACACCATTCACGATAAACCCAAAATCACATTCCATTAGTCTCTAACCATAAATTAGTAAGAGAACGATTCCTTAGGTATTAACCTCGAAGGACGAAACCAACATCAGATCAATACCCAGGAAACCATTCAACTTAGCTAATCTTCCGTTAGTTTCTAATTTTCTTAACACCATTGGGTTTATGAACGGTATTACTAAAGATACCATTCACGACAAACCCAAAATCTCATTCCATTGTTAATGGGTTAAAGAACAAGTGTTATTTAAAACACCGTTCATGATAAACCCAAAAATCAACCCCAATTCAATTCCAATTAAATATTAATTAATTGGTATACTTCCTTAAATCAAAATAAAAAGATTTAATCTTTTCTCAACTGGGTTTAAGAAACGTGTTAATGAAGACACCATTCATGACAAACCCAAAATCCCATTTGATATTAAATACAAGGCTCTGAATAGAAAATATAACAGCTTATATTCAATATCAAATTCTGAAATCAACAAATATCGTATTGGAATAACGAGATATATATCTTCCAAATTCCTCCACAATATCCGTATAATCACAGAATCCAATATCGAAATATTCCGAAGAAAATTTCGCTTCAAATCCATTCCCATTCATATATTGGAAATTCTGGTTATTTTTAAATCCATTTCAAATCCAATTTATTTATTTAAAAATATTGGATTATAACTCTAGTTCATTTCAATAAAATATATTTTTATCTTTTCAAATAAGGAAATTTTCATCCCAATTCTTTCCAAATCATTTATTATGATTTTACACAAATTACTGATATTTTTAACAATTTTATCCAGGCCCGTACAGTCGGTTTCCAATAACGGTCAATGAACTGCACTTACTGCGACCTTCTCCAAATTTGATTTGGACGTATCTCCAAATTCAACCGTTAGATTTCAAATCTCTTATATTCGTTGAAAATCTCTTTTCGATACAAACCTAACTGTCTCGGTTTTAGGAGAATTCGACGGTCGGATCTCCCGTAATGTCAATTCGAAGTCAATGGTCGAAGTTCGTGAACTACCGTGGCGCGACGCGTACTATTCAGGACATTAATATATATAATATATATAATATATATATTTCTTCGACTTCCATTCAAAACATATTTTATTAATCGTTTTAAATTCGTTTTAAAAACGGTTTCATCTTCATATTCAATTTTAAATAAAAATTGAATATTCCATATCATTAACATATAAATGACGATATTTTCAAACATCAGATTTTAAAATTATTTACTTTTCAATATTCGTTATAAAAATGAATAAAATCGATATAAATATTATTCACATCAAAATGGCGCATAATTAATCAACATGGCTTTATATATTTAAATATATTCGTGTCCATCCCAAATCGGACATCAAAATCATATTTTGATCCATTACTAAATATTATTTTAAAGTATTCGTTATTTTAAAATATTCATTCTTTCTGAACTGGAATCAGACACAGTCAATTACCATATAATGTTGATTATGTGGATTTCATTCAACACTTGTGTACAACAGCCATGATCAACAATCTACCATTATCCAAAGTGCATTCTACACTGTATAAGCATTAAATATAAATATTTAACGCTTACAACGGTATGTCAATCTATCGTTCGACATACAACTAAACAGTTGGGATTAGTGTACGTCAAATATCATCCCAACACCCGTGTGGGGTTTCAATCCACAAACACAGAATATTATTTGTGCAGTTGGGCGACATGTATAGTTTATCGTCCCAATCCATATCAGTCAAATAAGTGTACACAAACAAGTTGTCTGATTTGTAAATGAATATTTATTTTATTCATATACACATTAAAAATTATATTTTTAACAATAAAATATTTATTCAACACATGAATATTCTATTCCGTTCATTTGTCTAATAAAAATGGTATTTTTATTGTTCTAATATATTTTAGAAAATTTTGGCGGCATAATGGCGTGATACAAGAAACGGGATAAGGTCTAGCCTTATCCCTCACCTAATATTGGCGCACATCGTACACAAACCAAATTATATAAATTCGTTTGGCACCCCAAACCAATATTCAAACATATACATCATCAAACCAAACAACCAAACAAGCCGTCTGTGGTCTGTGGATGACGGGGAATAGTTCATATATGTAGTTACATAATAAATAACTGTATAAAGAAAATTATAGTGAGGTGTTCTCATTTTTGGGATCCACTCCTCCATTCTTTATTTCTGAACATTTTGGGTTTTTCCTAAATTCCAACGCAACCTTCTTCACGCTTTTCATAGTAAAAATGACAATTTTAGCATCGTTCTATGTAATTAACAATCACATTTTATTATTATACTGTTTGTATAATAATGAACTTTTTATACCGCTATTCGTATAGCAAAAAATCATATTTTTACTTCAAATCCATTTATAGAAAAATCGTATTTTATTTCAAATCCATATATATATAAATTGTATTTTTATCTCGCCATTCATATAGAGATCATATTTTTAACATGCCATTCATAGGATAAAAATCAAATCTTTATTTCGCTTCATATATAATAAAAATCGAATTTTTATTTCTTTTCATATATAATCAAAATCGTATTTTTATTTTACTAACCCATATATAAAAATCAATTTTTTTTATATATATGTAAAAAAAAATTGTATCTTTATGCATGAAAAATCCGATCTTTATATAAATAAAAATCTTGTATTTAATTTGATAAAAATCACGTATTTAACTAAATAAAAATCACGTTTTTATTTTGCTACTTACATTATAAAGATCGCATTTTTATCACATGAAAACCATATAAAAATCTCATTTTTGTTAACTCCAACAAAGGAAAAATAAAAATAAAAACTTATGGGTGATGTTGAGGGTGACGATGGCGTGCGAGGGTTCGCAGGTGGTGAGACAGGCAGTAGTGGGGCTGTGTTGGCCATTGGCGATTGGAATTTGAGTGCTAGGGGTTTTTAATTGAAGGAGGAAGAGGAAAGGGAGGTCGGGGAAGAAGGGGAATCGATGGAGGGGGAGGCGGAGGCCCATCGGTGGGTGGATGGACGCGGCAGGGGGTTGAGGTGCTGGTTGGTGACGGGATTTAAGGTAGGAAGGGTTCCAAATTGAAGAGTGGGGGGCCTATCGTCGACGTGGAGGAGTGGGGTGCTGAAGGTGTCTGTGCCAGCGGCGGCATGCCTGAGGGTGCGGCGGTGCGCTGAACGGAGGAGCGACGGCAGCTCCTCCCTCCTTTTTTTTAATTCGAACGGTCTTTGACTAAAGGGGAAGGGAAAGGGAAAGGGGTTTTAGTGGAAGAAGTTTTATATTTTATTATTTTCTTCTCCTTTTTTTTCTAAAAAGTTGACTTTTCATTTGAATTCCAAACGAGACCCAACGACTATCACCCCTAGCTAATTCCCCCCATTTCAAACGCAATGGGATATGTTTCGTAAGCCAATTCTAACATTTCGATTAGTTTCTGTTTAAATTAAAATATAAATCAATATATATTCAATTCAAACGTACATTTCAATTTACCGGGGCCACATACAGACCCCAAAAATTCTAGAAAAATTATTTCTAATTTTGTATTGACGATACGATCCTAACGAAACTAATTTCGTCGAATTTGAAGACCGTTCGAAAAACAGTCATTTTCCAGTCGATTAAATTCGAATTGAAATTACCAAACACGTTTAAATTCACCACGCTCACATATTGATTTCAAAAATTATGAAAATTGGAATCTAGCAATAATTTGCATCCCGGATCCAACAAAAGTGGTCACGTCAAAAACGGAGGTCATTTGAAAAATTGCTATTTTTAAGGGCTATATTCCATAGCGACTATTCTGAATTTTCAACTGGGCATAACTTTTTATTCCCGCTATGAAATTTTGATTTTTTGGATTCGTTGGAAAGATATTTTCAAATAGATTCTAATAATTTTGGTTTTGCTAAAATCCGGTTTATTTTGAATCCTGTACAATCCTTTGAAATTTGAAATCAAATTTTCAAACTACCCCGCCATTTCCAATTCCTTTTATAATTTAAATAAATATTTATATTTTAACTTCGATTCAAA
The DNA here is from genome assembly GCA_030737875.1 of Allium sativum. NCBI lineage: Eukaryota > Viridiplantae > Streptophyta > Magnoliopsida > Asparagales > Amaryllidaceae > Allium > Allium sativum. The sequence goes on from CM060926.1 coordinate 334,385,328, forward strand.
TAAATATATACGTTCTAATTCTATTCAAAATAAATTTCTAGTCGTTATTATTTAAAATAAATCATTTTAAATATCCAAAATCTATTAAAATTGCCAAAATAAATTTTTTAAATTGGTTCTGATTTTCCGGGTTGTCACAATGGTTTGAAAATGACAATGAATATTAGTTGTCAATAATGATTTGAAAATCGGTTTTTAAATGAAGTTAAGTGTTATGGAATGGAATCGAATACTAATTATCGTTAATGATTTACAAATGATATTTGTAAATGAAATTAAAGGTTTTGAAATAAGATGTGTAAAATTTGTTACAAATAATAATAAGTTGAAATATTTGATTAATAAGCAGAAGATCTTTATAAAAGATCGATATATGAATTATATGATGAACAACGTAAGACGCCGTATTTTCGGTGAATATTAAAATTAACAAATCTAAGAACACTTAATTTTTCGAAGAAGAATTAAGGGAAACGGGTTACGCCATTGCGTTCATCTTGGAATTCTACTTGAGATAGAGGTCGAGTTTGCGTGAATCGGACTCCGTATGTAGAAGTTATGGAGTACAGAAGATTTCAAGAATAAACAGAAAATAATAATTATATAATAAATCCAGTTCAAAATTCAAAATTCGAATAGAACAAGCTGAGCGGGAAAATTCCCGCTCAAGGTGTTGACCCCCCTCCGCCCACGCCCCTCCCCCCTCCCCCGCAAGGGGAGTCGACATAGGTGTCGGCCCCCTATAAGGGAGTCAACATAGGTGTCAACCCCCCTGTAGGGAGTTGACCCCTTTGAGATCTGCTTTTTGTGACGAATTTCTATAGTCCTGAGCTGATGTGGCCTTCTCTGATTGGCCAATGGCTAATTTCTGAGGTGTTAGGGCTTATGTGTCATGATATGGTTGGCTGGATGACACATCTCTTTGGTTTGATGGCTCTGATTTCTCCTAGACTAATCAAAAGGCTATAATTAATCCTAGACATCTATATATAAATAGCCAAACCTAGACCCTAACCTCATAACCCTAAGAATATGGTGTCGTCATGCTGTTCGTCAACATTCTAGCCTAGCCTCCTTCATCATCTCCTAACTAGAAAAGTAAATCCAAACTAGTAATTGATTAGAAGAACTTCAAATCAAACTTCTACATCAAAGGATAGCTTTTCAAATTCAGAAATCAGATCCCAGATGTAACGACCCGGATTTTGACGATCTTGGTTACCCGATATACAACACATACCGAACATCCAAGGATCGAAAATAACTGAATGGTTAATGAAAGAAGTAGAGGGTTAGAATAGATAAGATAGAAACTTATAGAATAGAAGAAGAAGAACATCATCATCAGAGTAAACATGAATTTCACAATGGAACGAATAAAATATAACATAACTTTGAAATAAAAGATTGTACTTAAATATACATATCATTATCAAGTACAGCACTTACAACATAGCGGAATAACAATAGCTATAAAATCTTAAAGCCTCAGGCTCCAGCTCTTCAAGTATCTGTAAATCCCGACTACTTGACTGCCCGTACAAAATTGGGCAAACAAGAGTTTAGGGAAAACAAAACAAAATAAACTCCGGGTCAGTCATAGGATTGGTATAAGTAAAACAGTTTAAAATAGTTTGAACAAGTAAACGATATCTCATAAGACCACGCCGTATAACGGAACGGGTTTTTCCCATATGAGAAATCCAAAATATCTTTATATCAAAAACCTTTTGATATTATAATAATGTCTATCAACCACAACTATAATAATCATCTTGCAGAAACGCTTTCATCTCATGTTATACATATATAGTATACAATCAAAACCGCAAGCAAGTATTGGATAATGGATTTCCAACTATGACAAGGCATAGAACCACCTTCCGATCCGTGCACTCTAGGAACGATACGCTGGAGTTCAACAAGAATATCTTGCAACTCAGCCACACATGAACGACCAATCATTTTGCTTGAGTGTATCAAATGTATATCACCAACGGTTGGGATCAGCAACCGTTTCTCGTATATATATATATATATATATACATATATACATATATATATATATATATGGGACAACGTTGATAGATTTAAGAAGCAAATGAATATTCTCTAGATAGGTGATTATACACCCTACTTCGGAGCGACCGACTTAACCATGCTGCCTGTCCGATTTTTGTCATTTACCGGTTATTGAGGCTAGAGGCTACAACTACTTTCCATTTATTGATAACACGATAACTTTGAATGCCACATTGTCAGATCCGTTAATCATTAATTGGTTTACACAAATATTCTGGATGTTATGCTAAGGGAATAAATCCGTTGCAACCATATATATTTATACAGACCAACCCATTCGATCATTGGATATACTTTGTCAGACATTCGTCCATTTACATTCGTTCTGGGATAGAACGAAACCGAAGGCACTATTCAGTACATCCATCCTAGGCAATCTCTACCTAGGACTTATACAACAGCCCTTGCACTTTACTCCGTCTTCAATTTTCTTTGGCATATATGATTCGCAACGCTCATGCCAATACGGAGTGGTACTTTGGATAAAAATCCAACCGGTCTCTCCATTTTAACAACGTAAATATGGTGAAAACTTGATAGTTTGTGATTTAACTATCAAATGAAAACATGTCGGTGTACAAACAACGATCTTATTCCCAAATGGAATTATCGATCAATTCATCCAACGTATATATATACATATATTCATATTTCCTTATTTTCTCTAATTAGAAAATATACGTTATAAACATTGGAAAACATTTCCAATCCCCATTCACGCATCACTATCATTCCACAACTATTAGTCCCTCACAGTAAACTAGTAAGAAAACAATTCTCTAAGTATCAACCCCGTAGGCCAAAACCAACATCAGATCGATACTCAGAAAACTATTCTGCTTAACTAATCTCTAGTCATTTTGTAATTTTTGCTTAACTCTATTTTTTTAACTATATTCGGTTAACTCTATTTGATTAACACTAACTGGTTAACTCTAACTCTGTTAACTCTAACTGATTAACTCTAACTGATTAACTCTGCTGATTAACTCTAACTGGTTAACTCAAATTCGAATAACTTATATTCGATTAACTCCTTTTAATAACGTTTATCCATTTATAAAGATTTACTTTAGTTCGGTTCTTCACTTTAAAATGTCCTTTTTATAACGTTTCTCCACTTATAAAGATTTCCTTTTTATAACATCCAATTCTGTTATAAATAATTCCTTTTTTATTCTATTTATTTTCTAAATAAATATTCCTTTATTACTTCACTTCTATTTATTAGATCCTTATTATAAATTGGTAAGTGAATAAATTTCTCAGTGTAAATCCCGAAGGCCGAAACCAACATCAGATCAACACTTTGAGATTTACTCAACTCAATTAACGTATAACAAGTTCTAGTTACTCAAAAACCATTCCCTATTCTCTATAACTTTTTTAAATTAATTCTATTTATTTTCTAATAAATATTCCTTTTATAAAATCCTTCGATTTTATAAATAATTCATTTTCAATAACTCTTCGAAAATTCCTCTTTCTATATTCCAGTATTTCGTATGGTATTTAAAATACCGTATAACCATGATTACTATCAACCAAGTATACATAATCAGAACAGATTATATAACACATCACAATATAGGAAACAAAACAGTATTTTATATATTGAGGAACCCAGTTGGGTCCATCCAACCTGTTCCCCTGCATCACAGATGTTAACTGCAACACCCCACCTCCGCTAGGGTCACTCACAAAGGGAATGCACTAGCTTTGGTGGAGCATTATCTAGGTAAACATACACATAGATATTACAAGACAGAACATATAAAACAGCGGAAGAAGAACCAAATTTCATTGCTTTAAAATATAGAAAGTTCTAAAGCCTTTTACATCAAAATGCTATTAAATCCATTACATCGAAATCTGTCTTGCAATAGTAAAGAAGCATAAAACCATAGTCATAAATCATTCCCCAAGTAAAACAGCAAAGCAAGCCATGGTCAAGAGAAATCCAAGCAGTGCATGAAAGAGCCTTGGAGCTTGTAAGATCCGAACTAAGCTGTATTCCTACCCTGCGAACCTGGGGGGGGACGAAAGAAAACGAGGAGAAACAAACTGGGTCAGTCATAAAGACTGAGTAAGTCCTAGTGGCTTTCAGCATAAAAACAGGTGAAGATAATATGACATGAATAAACTGAAAGTAAACATAAGCATGATGACAAGGTAAACTATAGGCACGATGAATCAAGTAAAACATTGCAAGGTTTCTATTAAGTATGACATCGCAAGATTTCTAAGCACCACCATTCCACTATTTTCTTTGATTTCCTATATTCTCTGCACCAACTGTACTAGTACCCCCAACCAGTATCATCCTTTCCATGTATATGTACAGTCCCACGCCATATATCGTACAGGTTTCATCACGTATTTCTATACTACTTCAACGTAGTGCCACCATTCTTGAAAATCGTTTGGACCGCCACCCTTGTTTTGGCTAGTTTTCCTTATCATGAGCTATCGCGTGTTCAACTAGGATTTATGCCACCAGGACCACTAGGGATTATGCTACCTATTGAACGTTTTCTAGATTCGATTAGGGTTTATGCCACCTAGGACCACTAGGGATTATGCTACCTAACGAACAACACCCTTTTTCCACGTAACGATCTATTAATCGATCGGCTCCCTACAAGTCATAGCTCGTTCATGTGTCTGTGTCATACGTCCCAATCACGAAATGTAGTCACCTGTGCTAGGTCCACCATAGGGTATATCAAGACCTAGGGTGCCAACCACCGACACGAATCAAGCATGCACAGTGTAAACCTACTGGTGCTCAATGCCTGCTTTTTCAACTCCGGACTATGTGCACGACCATAGTCCGCCTGAACCTACAATGGCGCACCAACTCAACCGTCGTTCTGGTCGCTTACAATCAGCCCAGTAATCGTGCCCCACCCTGCCTACTTCTAGGGTACCATGATACATCTAATGGGTTACTGGTGAAAAGGACCGCCCAACTAGGGTTTCCGTCCAGTAGGTTAAGTGTTGTCATTTAAATTCGTGACTTAACCCCATCAGTCTAGCATGTCAAGTTGGTTAAGTGTTGTCATTCAAGTTCATGACTTTACCCTCCTACATGTCATGTCAAATTGGCTAAGTGTTGTCGTTCAAGTTCATGACTTAGCCCTACGAATCATCTGTCAAGTTGGTTAAGTATATTCAAGTGGTTTATGACTTAATCTTATCAAATCATCATGTCCAATTGGTTAAGTATATTCAAATAATTCATGGCTTAACCCGCCCACGTATCATGCTAAGTTGGTTAAGTATTATCTATATGTTCAAGTTGACTTAACCCTGCCACGTGTCATGTTATATCGGTTGAGTGTCATTATTCTAGTCATATTAGTTAACCCACCCATTGGTCTGATTAACTATTATGTTGGTTAAGCCTACATTCGTAAGTTTTACATGTTCTTAACTCATACCGGTTAGGTCCACATTTACATGTCAAATTTCCATGTCATCCCACCGAACCCTCTGACCATACCCACGTCTTATTATGGTTAGTATTCCTTAATTCATTCATTATGACGAACGAATCACGTCCTCTCACATTAGACCGTGCATTTTGTGGCCACTGGATTTGCCGGGCGGTTCCGGGCAGATTTACACCACAAACTGGGTCTAACCTCGAGTCATAAATCGTTACGCCTATAATTCGACCTTCGACCTCTCATATTAGACTGACACTTTGTGACTACTGGATTTGCCGGGCGGTTCCGGGTAGATTTACACCACAAACTGAGTCTAACCTCATGTCAAAGATTCATTAATGGTTGTATTCCACCCAAAAACCCAATATCAGTTCATGTGTTTAACATATAGAAATGTTCATGTTCGTGTTTAAGTCAATTATCCAATACACAGTCATTTTCATGTTTCAAATTCCCAACTTTACATATTAATAAACATATGCCCAAGTTACAAAATTACGTGCCAGTTATTTATATATATATATATTATATATATATACCCAATCCTAGTCAGTTTACATACGCCCAATTCTTGCCTATTACATGTATGCCAGGTTTATGCCATTTTACCCATATCAAGTTCTAGCCAAGATTATATGTATTAAGTTTTATACCCAATAAACCCAAATCATGATTCATGATGCAGTTATCCAAAACTATAATCTTTTTATTACAATACATGTCAGTTGCCCAGGTTCATGATACATGTTTATGCCAATTATCTAGTTTACAATCGCTTTCATGTTCAAATTCTCAATTCTACATAAGCCTAATTAACATAAGCCCAATCTTTTGGTTTAAGCTTACATAGTCCCAAACTCATGATTTAACTTACATACTAATTCATGTATGCCCACTTCATGCCAAATTATTTACATGTTATATATACCAAATCTCATGTTACATTACATAGATCCTATTTGTACTAAATTCCATGTATATAATATTTATGCAAATTTTTCATAACAAGATTATACCAAAATTTACAAATCAAGCCCAAACATGCAAATACAATGATAATATCCAATTTCATGTTGCCAATTATTACATCATACTCATATAGGCAATAATCTCATAATTCCCCCGTATACATATCGTATGCAAATCGCGATTTTAGGCCAAGGTCCGAAATTGACCAAGGTTCATGAAAGAAAATAAATTGGGGGAGATAGAAATTGAATAAAAATGAGATCAGAGGAAAACATCATCATAGGCATAAATATTACAACTTGATGATAACGTCATTACGAATCAAGAAAACCGCTGAATAGATCATAAACTTGTCATGAGCAGAAAGATAGACAAGTCCCAAAACACAAGATTAAAGGAGCAACAGAAATAGATCTGAATCGATAAACATACTTAAATCCAATTCCACTTTATTCCACGGCCACATTATAATTAAATGTTTAAATCTAAAAACAACTAGAACTTACAGAGCATGGCTAATTAACTAAGAACTGAATTTGTTGTAAAAATGTCGCGGCGTTGTTGATTTATTGTATTGAATCATTGTAGAAGCCTTGTTCTTTGAATTGATTTGAGTTTGAATGTTTTTACTTTGATTTGGAGACGGCGACCATGGATCAAGAAGTATTTTAGCAGCATAATGGTGTAAGAATGATTTGATATGAATTAGGTTAGGTCTTAGGATTAATTTATAGGTGTAGCAACTAGTTTAGGCCCTTAGATTAACCCTAGAATCCATTCGGACCATCAAAACATGTCTTAGGCTTCAAAAATGAGTTCTAGGTCAAAACAGGCCGACCAGGTCGACCTGTAGGGGGGAGACTATGGTTGACCTGGGGGTAGGTCGACCTTATGGTCGACCTGGGGGGGGGGGGGGTCGACCCCCTGGTCTAGTGCTGCCTGAAAACTGCTGAAACTTGTAAAGGCCATAACTTCTTCATCCGGACTCCGATTTTCGAAAACTCGGACTCTATTTCATGTAAAATTTTGAGACGATCACAATAGCGTAACCCGTTTCCCCTGATTCTGAATTTAAAATTTAATTCTGTCTTGATTTCTTGTTTTAACAATCTATAAAAATACGGGTTGTTACATTCTCCCTTCCTTAAAGGATTTCGTCCCCGAATCTTTAAGTTATGAACAATGTGTCCTACCATCCAATCATCCATCTACTCAATCGTCAATCACAGGCATCCATTGTCCTTAAGAGATTTCTAATGCTGTATGAACATATGCAGAAAGTGTGTGTATATGTTCCTTATCTAATGCAAATGATCAGGACTGATTGATCTTCTTAATGCAAAAATATGTTTAGTGCCATGAGTCCAACATGTATGCAAATAGTCCTTGTCACATAAACAATATATATGTGCATAAACATCTATCCATATGCAACATCCACATGATAACACATTCAGTTTCATTAATAAACAAGTATAACCACTCATGCATATGCAATATGGAAATGTGTCTGAGCCGATCTAGTGCCTAATGTGTGTTATGCAACCACGAGCAACCACTTGCGACCACTTGCAACCACTTGCAACCATCAATCATAACATGTCTCAAACACATGTTTCACCCAATTGTTCCTACCTAAAGATATAGCCGAATGATAGAAGCAAGTAAAAACTTTGTGCCCATTAGGAAATGTCAAAGCTGGAAATCTACGTCACATATATACTGAATAGGAGAAGAACTCCCTAAGCACCAGCCCATATCCTATAAAACCCAAAAAGGTTAGTCAACCCAACGGACACCCTCAAGCCCCAACATGTATTACGAACAGATAAGTTATACTCCCTATGGTGTTTGCAACAGAAATAGGATTGAGAATAGGACCGAGAGGTTATACTTAAAAGATAGCATGCAAATAAGCTTTGCAGGAAAAGAGGGATCAAGGATATACTCTTAAAAAGAGATATGATGCGCGTATCTAGTCTTCAATCTTCAAAGTCGCATTTCCTTGAGCTTAACTCCATTGTGCTTTGTCCATCTTTAACTTCATTATTTCTTAATTCTTGTTTCAAAAATATGAGTTGGAACTCATTTCACTGTCGCCTCTCGTTCCAATTTTGCTTATTCTCTTTCTAGTATACCCGATTCAAACATAACTGCGTACTCATGGTTTCGTGCAAGCTCTCCAAAATTCACTAGTGAATCTTGTATCTCATTCACTTACTAGAAGGTATTCCACATAAATGAATTATCTCTTGAAAATAAACAAATGCCTACCGTGTTCCCAAGTGTACTTACTAAGGTGATTTTTTTTATAACTCATGCATAAGCGAAATGAACCATCCGCCTTAGTGGCGAACACTACTCGAGCGGATCTATAAATGTATCAAGAGATTCTAGGTAACTAAACACGGCTGAACCCTAAGGGTTACACTAGACTTTGAGAGCATTACCAAGGCAAGTCAAGCGTCTAACTACCCTTTTTTCATACTCGAGAATGGTACCATTTCTGGACAACCACTCCATCCCTAGAATCAACACATAGCCCAAAAACATAAGATTTACTTCTAAACTCAACACTTAGCATAGACATTCTCAAATCCAAACAAGTCATGAATAAATGAGCCGATTCCCTAACAGGATTTGAGAATAAAATGGGATCCTTTACTACGCTTGTACTAAGGTGCAGAGACTCAACTATCGAAGCAAAAATAAAAAGGATGCGATGTACCATAATCAAAAAGGGTACGAACAGGATAGAAAGATAAACTAGACATTCTTACAGAAACATTTCTACCTTCTTGTTCTGAGCCTCATTCGCCTTAACTACTCTTATCCGCTCTTATATAACGTGTTAACAGATCTCTCGAGAACTACCTCCATCGCACGGCAACCCTACAAAGCTTGAAATAAGATTAGTCGCAGATGGAACTAATTTGACTACAGATGGAGTGAAGAAAGGAAAAGGGATTCAAAAAAGGAAACAAAGGATAATGCTAATGGCCTTTGGGGAATAGCCTTTAAAAATAAAACTTTTCTTGAAAAATGCTTCTTTGTAAATGGTTTTGAAAATAATTTCAAAAGGTTTTAAAAACTTTTGCCCAGTCTGGTAACCTTCTGCTCTGATACCAAATGTAACACCCTACCTCTGCTAGGATCACTCACAAAGGGAATGCACTAGCTTTGGTGGAGCATTATCTAGGTAAACATACATAGAAATATTACAAGACAGAACATATAAAACAGCGGAAGAAGAACCAAATTTCATTGCTTTAAAATCTAGAAAGGTCTAAAGCCTTTTACATCAAGATGCTATTAAATACATTACATCGAAATATGTCTTGCATTAGTAAAGAATCATAAAACCATAGTCATAAATCATTCCCCAAGTAAAACAGCAAAGCAAGCCATAGCCAAGAGAAATCCATGCAATGCATGAAAGAGCCTTGGAGCTTGTAAGATCCGAACTAAGCTGTATTCCCACCCTGCGAACCTAGGGGGGAACGAAAGAAAAAGAGGCAAAACAAACTGGGTTAGTCATAAAGACTGAGTAAGTCCTAGTGGCTTTCAGCATAAAAACAGGTGAAGATAATATGGCATGAATAAGCTGAAAGTAAACATAAGCATGATGACAAGGTAAACTACAGGCACGATGAATGAAGTATAACATTGCAAGGTTTCTCATAAGTATAACGTCGCAAGATTTCTAAGCTTCACCATTCCACTATTTTCTTTGATTTCCTATATTCTCTGCACCAACTGTACTAGTACCCCAACCCGTATCATCCTTTCCATGTATTTGTACAGTCCCTTGCCTTATATCGTACGGGTTTCATCACGTATTTCTATACTACTTCAACGTAGTGCCACCATTCTTGAAATCGTTTGGACCGCCACCCTTGTTCTGGCTAGGTTTCCTTATCATGAGCTTTCGCATGTTCAACTAGGATTTATGCCACCTAGGACCACTAGGGATTATGCTACCTATTGAACGTTTTCTAGATTCGATTAGGGTTTATGCCACCTAGGACCACTAGGGATTATGCTACCTAACGAACAACAACCTTTTTCCACGTAACGATCTATTAATCGATAGGCTCCCTACAAGTCCTAGCTCGTTCATGTGTCTGTGTCATACGGCCCAATCACGAAATGTATTCACATGTGCTAGGTCCACCATAGGGTGTGTCAAGCCCTAGGGTGCCAACCACCGACACGAATCAAGCATGCACAGTGTAAACCTACTGGTGCTCAATGCCTGCTTTTTCAACTCCGGACTATGTGCACGACCATAGTCCGCCTGTACCTACAATGGCGCACCAACACAGCTGTCGTTCTGGTCGCTTACAATCAGCCCAGTAATCATGCCCTACCCTGCCTAGTTCCTGGGTACCGTGATACAACTAGTGGGTTACTGTTGAAAAGGACCGCACAACTAGGGTTTCCATCCAGTAGGTTAAGTGTTGTCATTTAAATTCGAGACTTAACCCCATCAGTCTAGCATGTCAAGTTGGTTAAGTGTTGTCATTCAAGTTCGTGACTTAACCCGCCTACGTGTCATGTCAAATTGGTTAAGTGTTGTCGTTCAAGTTCATGACTTAGCCCTACGAATCATCTGTCAAGTTAGTTAAATATATTCAAGCAGTTCATGACTTAACCCTATCAAATCACCGTGTCCAATTGGTTAAGTATATTCAAATAATTCATGGCTTAACCCGCCCACGTATCATGCTAAGTTGGTTATGTATTATCTATATGTTCAAGTTGACTTAACCCTGCCACTTGTCATGTTATAATGGTTAAGTATCATTAATCTAGTCATATTACTTAACCAACCCATTGGTCTGATTAACTATTATGTTGGTTAAGCCTACATTCGTAAGTTTTACATGGTCTTAACTCATACCGGTTAGGTCCACATTTACATGTCAAATTTCCATGTCATCCCACCTAACCCTCTAACCATACCTACGTCTTATTATGGTTAGTATTCCTTAATTCATTTATTATGACGAATGAATCATGACCTCTCACATTAGACCGTGCATTTTGTAGCCACTGGATTTGCCGGGCGGTTCCGGGCAGATTTACACCACAAACTGGGTCTAACCTCGTGTCATAAATTGTTAATCCTACAATTCGACCTTCGACCTCTCACATTAGACTAATACTTTGTGGCTACTGGATTTGCCGGGCGGTTCCGAGTAGATTTACACCACAAACTGAGCCTAACCTCATGTCAAAGGTTCATTAATGGTCGTATTCCACCCAAAAACCCAATATCGGTTCATGTGTTTAACATATAAAAATGTTCATGTTCGTGTTCAAGTCAATTATCGAATACACAGTCATTTTCATGTTTCAAATTCCCAACTTTACATATTAACAAACATATGCCCAAGTTCCAAAATTACATGCCAATTTATATATATATATATATATACACACCCAATCCTAGTTAGTTTACATACGCCCAATTCTTGCCTATTACATGTATGCTAGGTTTAAGCCATTTTACCCATATCAAGTTCTAGCCAAGATTACATTTATTAAGTTTTATACCCAATAAACCCAAATCATGATTCATGATGCAGTTATCCCAAACTATAATCTTTTTATTACAATACATGTTAGTTACCCAAGTTCATAATACATGTTTGTGCTAATTATCAAGTTTACAATCGCTTTCATATTCAAATTCTCAATTATACATATGCCTAATTAACATAAGCCCAATCTTTTGATTTAAGCTTACATAGTCCTAAACTCGTGATTTAATTTACATACTAATTAATGTATGCCCACTTCAAGCCAAATTATTTACATGTTATATATACCAAATCTCATGTTACATTACATAGATCCTATTTATGCCAAATTCAATGTATATAATATTTATGCAAATTTTTCATAACAAGATTATACCAAAATTTACAGATCAAGCCCAAACTTGCAAATACAATGATAATATCCAATTTCATGTTGCCAATTATTACATCATATTCATATAGGAAATAATCCCATAATTCTCCCGTATACATATCGTACGCAAATTGCGATTTTAGGCCAAGGTCCGAAATTGACCAAGGTTCATGAAAGAAAATAAATTGGGGGAGATAGAAATTGAATAAAAGTGAGATCAGAGGAAAACATCATCATAGGCATAAATATTACAACTTGATGATAACGTCATTACGAATCAAGAAAACTACTGAATAGATCATAAACTTGTCATGAGCATAATGATAGACAAGTCCCAAAATACAATATTAAAGGAGCAACAGATATAGATCAGAATCGATAAACATACCTAAATCCAATTCCACTTTATTCCATGGCCACATTATAATTAAATGTTTAAATATAAAAACAACTAGAACTTACAGAGCATGGCTATTGAATTAAGAACTGAATTTGTTGTAAAAATGTCGCGGCATTGTTGATTTATTGTCTTGAATCATTGTAGAAGCCTTGTTTTTTGAATTGATTTGAGTTTGAATGTTTGTACTTTGATTTGGTGACGGCTGCCATGGTTCAAGAGGTATTTTAGCAGCATAATTGTGTAAGAATGATTTGATATGAATTAGGTTAGGTCTTAGGATGTATTTATAGGTGTATCAACTAGTTTAGGCCCTTAGATTAACATTAGAATCAATCCGGACCATCAAAACATGTCTCAGGCTTCAAAAATGAGTTCTGGGTCAAAATAGGTCGACCAGGTCGACCTGTAAGGGGGGAAGGTCGACACTATGGTCGACCTGGGGGGTAGGTCGACCCTATGGTCGACCCTATGTTCGACCTGGGACGGGGAAGGTCGACCCCCTGGTCCAGTGCTGCCTGAAAACTGCTGAAACTTGTACAGGCCATAACTTCTTCATCCGGACTCCGATTTTCGAAAACTCAGACTCGATTTCATGTAAAATTTCGAGACGAACGCAATGGCATAAGCCGTTTCCCCTGATTATGAATTTAAAATTTAATTCTGCCTTGATTTCTTGTTTTAACATGTTATAAAAATATGGGTTATTACATTTACCCATATAATTAACATCAACTTCATTTCAATATGAAATGTTCGGATAAACCACATCAATATATATAGTTGTTTATATATATATATATATATATATATTTATCTATAAATAATTTCAACTAATTGAGTAGCAGTTCAATCAATCAAATCAACACACAGCAATCAACAGAAAATTATCAGTTCAAAGAATACGTTATAAAAATATAATTGTTCAGAGTTGGTGAGTTTTACTCACTTTGGCAGTTCATCGTTAAAGAACGATAAACTGTTGTTTGACTTAAATCAAACAATTTAATTTCCCGTACATTCAAAGGAGCTCCAATCCTCTCCTAGTCAGTCCCATTGAGTAGTGTCCGTCCATACGATCCCAACGGATCCTGTTTCGTTGAATTCCTTCAATCTATGAACAGGTTACATCCTTAAGAAGTTAATACGCATTATATAAAATAAAAACTTGGATTTTTAGATTTCAAACGGGCCTTGCCCTTTTATAAACAATCGGCCCACTTACCAAAATACCCAACCCGCTCCTTTATTGACATCATCGCATTTCTTCCTCCACAAAGACAGTCGCTGCTCCCGTAACACCATTACCAATACCACTCCACATCGTTCTCCCTCCATATTCAACCGAATCACCAACCATCATCCCCATTCTTCTCCTCTTCCGGACCCCTTCCACTTCACCCCAATTTCACAACACTCGACGTCCATCTCCTCGCATCCCTTCCAGGTACAGTACGACGTCGGTACCTCCATATTGCCACTGTACTTCACTATAAACACCAGGTTCCTGTTAAATCCCAACCCGAACTCAAATGCATACTCGAATTCATGTATTATTGCCTCACTTTACTAAAAAGGCAAGACCTAAACCCATTGTTCGAAAAATCCCAACCACCCTAAAACTGAATCGCAAACCACAAAACCAGTACCAAACTGAAGAGGAACCAAAACCTAGTTCAAATATATGTATGGAATGATTTATAGGATTTTCTGTGAATTTTACTTTGATTTTTATGTGGATCGAAATGTTTATAGGAAGAAAACATTGGAGGCACGATTTTTGTTTGACTGGAGAATGATGTTAGGGTTTAGGTAGGATGTTAGTGGTACTTTGTGACGGCAAGGTTTTTCGCTCGGTCCGAACCGGTCGCTAAACCGATCCAGGCCGTTCGAAACGCCCTATCGTTGAGAACACGACAAAATAGAACGCATACAGAAGAACATTTCATTGTATATTACAACAATGCATCAGATTACAAGAATATACAGAGTATAAATGAATAAATTACACAGAAATATCAGAGATTTAAATTACATTTAAATACATCGCAGCGGAAAATAATACAATACACAACTAGAAGGAGATATACGGATACAAAGCTTTCCGGATATCGTTCCAGCTGTAAACCAGGATCCTGTGAATATAAATCTGCAAAACCAAAACTACTAGCTGCCCGTGTCGAAAATAAGGGCACCCAGAGTTTAGGTTAAAACAATAAACTCCAGGTCAGTCATGGGACTGGTGTGAGAACTAAAACAGTTAATCTTTATTTTTAAAGTTAGGTAAATCAAAGGACCACGCCGTATAACACGGAACGGGTTTCCTCCCAAGAATACCAGTGCATAAAACAAACAGCGCAATGCTAAATAAAGAAAATGAAGCTGTTATAAGACCCATGTCCCATCAAACAATGCAACGCAGCCGAGGATAGGGTTTTCCCTTATAACAGCCAAAGAATGCTTGATACGTTTTAAAACAAATCATTTGATACTATTATAAGTGCATAGTGTATAAAACAACTTCAAATCATAAGTATCAATCATAGGCGGCATGAGCGTCCCATGCCACTATGTCGCCATATATAGGTTTACAAATAAAACCGCAAAGTCACGTATTTGGAAATTGGATTTCCGTCTATGAACCGAGGCAAAAAATAGTCCTCAACCGATTTGAGACGCTCTAGCCCGTGTCTCAGGAACAGCCGCAACTGCCCCCTGGATCCTCAGGGCCGGTCCACCGATGTGGATTATTATGCCTGAACACTACGTCTCCCCACCCTATGGGGTGTAAGTCTGGTCCGTCAGCCGACCAGAATGCATCGGCCGAAACCGATATAACCGAGGCGCCTCGCAACAGCAACAACAACATAAGTCAAACTCGTCAGGGCGTGTAAAACCACTGACGCCACTTCTAGCTAGAAAGAAACGCATGCCCTCCCTGACGTCCGTCTCCCGTTTTTGGTTCATACCGGGTGTGAAACACGCGAGGTAAACGTTACACAAAGCTACGCCACAAAGGCCGTGCTTTGATCATCACCACAAGACTTTGCTTTTCAACAGAAGCCTCGATCAACTGCCCCTTAGGCATGCCACACAGGCAATTCACTCCATGCGTTTGATATCCATCAATATATAACCCCTGAGCTCGTACGTCTCAGAGAAGGGCGTTAAGCAAGAGAATAAATTCTCCGTCGCCAAACAGATATATATTTAATAGAGATCAATCACACGGACTAAAATCCAATGTCAGACACACAGTCCATTTACAAGTCCGTTCTGGGTCTGAACGAAACCGGAGGCACCTAGTACCCCGCATATCCATCGATCTCCAAGTACGTCTGGACGATCACTACCTGTTTCCATCTTCTTGGGTGTACAGCCCAATCAAGATCATCATTAATTACCCAAACGACGTGAAGACCTCCGGTCTTCGACCATCGTCTTCATCTTCGACTTATCGTCATATCAGTTATTCAGAATGGGATAAACCCGGTCTTTCCGAATAACTCGCGTATATTTTAAATAAGTGTTACACAAACACAACATACGCCTCATTCCAATTCATCAGTCACTAACCGTAAATTAATCAAGAGAATAATTCCCCAAATATTAACCCCGAAGGCCGAAACCAACATCAGATCAATATTCAGAAAACCATTCTGTTTGGCCAACCAACAGTTAGTTTCTAAATTTCACTTTCATAGGGAAAGATTCCCATTAATTTTATCAAAGATAAATTCCTTGAATTTATTCTTTAATCTACTTTTGAATATCAATTCAAAACTAGTCGGGATTTAACGAACCTTACCGAAGTAATCATTTGTTTTTAATTTCCCAATCCCAACCTATTCATCCCATGAAGTAAAACTGGTCATACTTCATATCTAACACCACGGTGTTATCGGTAAATTCAATTACCATTTCACGTTCAAATTTGATTAAAGATTTAACTATCGCCTGGAGCAAAATTGGTGATACTCCATTTTCGATAATTTCAATCTAATTAAAGATTCATTAAAACTCCACTTAGTTTTAATCTTTGACTGGGTTAAAAAATCAGTGTCATTTAAAACACGGTTCACGATAAACCCAAATCCACATTCCATTAATTATCGGGTTAAAGAACGAGCGTTATTTAAAACACTGTCCACGGTAAACCCAAAAATCAATTTCAATTCAATTTCCAATTAAATATTATTTAATTGGTACACTTCATTAAATCTAAATAAAATGATTTAATCTTTTATCAACTGGATTCAAGAACAGTGTTAGTGAAGACACCATTCACGACAAACCCAAATCACATTCGATATTCAATACAAGGCCCTGAATAGAAAATATATCGGCTTATATTCAATATCAAATTCTACGACTAACAAATATTGTATTGGAAATAACGATATAAATATATATCTTTCAAATTTCCATAACAACACCTGTATAATCACGAATTCCAACATCGAAATATTCCGAAGACAATTTCGATTCAAATCCACTCCAATGCAATCATTGGATATTCTGGTTATTTTTAAAACCCTTTTTAAATTCAATTTATTTATTTAAAAATAAATAGAATTATAATTCTAGTTCAAAACCAGTTCATTTCGATAAAAATCTATTTTTATCTTTTCAAATATGGAGTTTTTCATCCCAATTCTTTCTAAATCATTTCTTATGATTTTACACAAATTATTACTATTTTTAATAATTTTATGAAGGCCCGTACAGTCGATTTCCATTAACGGCCATCGAACTGCACTTACAGCAACCTTTTTCGAATTTGATTTGGACGTATCTCCAAATCCAACCGTTAGATTTCAAATTTCTAACATTCATTAGAAAGCTCTTTTCGATACGAACCCAACGGTTCCGGTTTTAGGAGAATCCGACGGTCGGATCTCCCGCAATGTCCGTTTGAAATAAATGGTCGAAATTCACGAACTGCCGCGGCGCGGCGCGTTCTATTCCATGCCATTATATTATATATATAATATATACTTCGTCGATTTCTATTTAAAACGAATTATATAAATAGTTTTAAATTCGTTTCAAAAGCAATTTCAACTTCCTTTTCAATTCAAATCAAAATTGAATTCTTCTTTATAAATTCGTTTCAAAATTCATTTCTATTCAATTCAAATTTGAATTCATTTCGAAATCGTTTTCAATTCAATTCATTTCGAAATCGTTTTCAATTCAATTCATTTCGAAATCGTTTTCAATTCAATTCATTTCGAAATCGTTTTCAATTCAATTCATTTCGAAATCGTTTTCAATTCATTTCATTTCGAAATCGTTTTCAATTCAATTCATTTCGAAATCGTTTTCAATTCAATTCATTTCGAAATCGTTTTCAATTCATTTCATTTCGAAATCGTTTTCAATTCATTTTAAAATATTCGATTTCGAAATCACTTTTCAATATTCATTTTAAAATGAATAAAATCGATATAAATATCGTTCACGTCAAAATGGCGTCAATCTAATCAACACGGCTTCATAAATTTCTATTTTCAAATATTCTATTTCGAATATTTCTTTTTCAAAATAGTTGTTATTATCAAAATATTTCGTTCAACACATGACCAATCTCAATGGATGAGTACTGTCAACACATGAACTTTTATTTTATATTGATAAAGATGTAAATTTTATTACTAAAATATTTCGTTCAACACATGACCAATCTCAACGGATGAGTACTGTCAACACATGAACTTTTATTTTATAATATTCTTTATTTTTCAAATTGGAATGAGGCCCAGTCAATTACCATATAAAGTTAATTATATGAATTTTCATACAACACATGTATATAATAGCATGGAAAAATAATCAACCATCAACCAAAGTGCACTACACTGTATAAGCATCAAATATAGATATCTAACGCTTAAAACAGCCTGTCAATCAACCGATCGACATATTTAATAAATCAGGATGAGTGAACTTCTAATTTCATCCCAACACCCGTGTGGGGTTTCAAACAATCAAACACAGATTTTATTTGTGCAATTGGGCGATGTGTAAAATTTATCGACCCAATCAATGTCCTTCAAATAGGTGTATATAAACAAACCGTCTGGTTTGTAAATGAATATTTATTTATTCTCATTCACGTTAAAAATTATATTTTTAACGATAAAACATTTTATTCCAACATATGAATTTCTATTCAGTTCATTCTTTAAATAAAATGATATTTTTATTTTTCTAACATATTTTTGAAAATTTCGGCGGCATAACGGCACGATACTAGAAACGGGACGAGGCCTAGCCTTATCCCCGGTCTAGTGAAGGCCCACGCCATTCACACATCAATCAAATCAATTTCATTTTGCAAACCACAAAATTTGGAGTAAGAGTCTAACCTAGCCTTACTCCTTCGCCTTATAACGGCGCACGTCTAATCCTAACCAATTTATCGATTCGATTTTTCACACCACAAACCACATTCAAACCAATATCGCAATCAATCACCAAACAGCCAAACAAACAAGTCCATGGTCTGTGGACGATTGTGTCGGGTGCTACTAAACACCGTCTGCATCCTAGTATATATATATATATAACTAGAAAATAAATTGAAGAGTGAGAAGTTCTCACATATAGCTATCCTGCTCCACGGCACTTCTATTGTAGAGATCTTCGTCGTTCCCGCCTTTTTGTCACCTTCGTTGTCCGCTTTCACTACATATGTAAAAATCGAATTTTTACTTCGCTATTCCATATATAAAAACCGAATTTTTATTTCAAAGTTCAATATATAAATATCGAATTTTTATTTCAAAGTTCAATATATAAAAATCGAATTTTTATTTCAAAGTTCAACATATAAAAATCGAATTTTTATTTCAAAGTTCAATATATAAAAATCGAATTTTTAGTTCGCTATTCAATATATAAAAATCGAATTTTTAGTTCGCTATTTAATATATAAAAATCGAATTTTTAGGCTATTCAATATATAAAAATCGAATTTTTAGTTCGCTATTTAATATATAAAAATCGAATTTTTACTTCGCTATTTAATATATAAAAATCGAATTTTTACTTCGCTATTCAACATAGATAAAATTCCATTTCAAAAATATAGATTTCGCATTTTTTCATCTAAAAATTTCGCCTTTTCACATTTAAAAATATCGCCTTCTCATATTTAAAAATATAATCTTTTTGCATTGTAAAAATCTAACCCTTTTGCACTGTAAAAAATCTAACCTTTTTGCACTGTAAAAATCTAACCTTTTGCACTGTAAAAATCTAACCCTTTGCACTGTAAAAATCTGTTCGAAAATTAAATATAATCAGTTTTCAAACCCTTTAAAATCTGTTTTTAAAATTCAGTTTTAAAAATCTAAAAAAACTCAGTTTTAATCTTTTAATAGAAAATCAGTTTTTAAATAAAAAAACAGTTTTTAAATCATTAAGAACAAATTACAAAATACTTACAGAGGGGGGGAACTGCCGCACCATCGTGAGGGGGGGGGGTTTCTTCACGCTGTCTGCGTCGACTGTGGGGGGGGGGGGGGGGGGGTTCAGGCGGAGGTCGGTGCGGATGGAGTCGCTGGAGGCGGTGGTGGACTAAGGGGGCTCGGCGGTTTTGAAGAGTGGAGGGAGAGGGGCCCGCGTCGGAGAAGAAGAAGGGGAGGAGGGCGCTGGAGCTTTTGGGGGGGGGTCTCGGAATTCAGAAGAGGGGGGGAAGGAGAGTGGAGCGAGCGAGGGGGGGCACGTCGGAGGGCCTCCGACGAAGGTGCGGCGGCGACAATCCGCCTGGAGGCGGCGGATTCGAACGATTCGTTCTTCTTTTTTTTTTTTCCTTCTGAAATCGAAATGAGAAAAGAAAAAAAAAGGGGCCAGAGCGGGTTAACGGGGGGGGGGGGGGGGGGGGAAAGAAAAGTTTTTTTTATTTTTTTATTTATTTATTTATTTATTATCTAAAAAGTTGACTTTTACACACGTCCTCTAAACGAGGTCCACCGCCTGTCGTCCATAGCGTATTACCCCCATTCCGAACACAATGGGATATGTATCGCAAGCTGATTCGGCTGTTACAATCAGTTTTCGTTTGAATTTACATTTAAATCACTATATTGAATTTTAAACGTACATTTCAAATTACCGGGGTCACATACTAACTAGAAAAATTCCAGAAAAATATTTTCTAGCTTCGTATCTACGATACGGTCCTAACAAAACTAGTTTCGCCGAATTCTGAGACCGTTAGAAAAATGGCCATTTTCCAGTCGATTAAAATCAACTGAAACTGGTCAAACGCGTTTTCCTTTGCCACGCTCACATATTGAATCGAAAAATTATGAAATTTGAAACCTAGCAATAACTTGACATCACGGACCCAACAAAAGTGGTTTCGTCGAAATCCGAGGTCATTTGCAAATGTCCATTTTTAAGGGCCTGAATTCCATAGCGACTATTCAGAATTTTCAACTGGACATATCTTATCATTTATAAAGTGAAATCTCAGTTTGTTAACTTCGTTGGAAAGATATCGTCAATTAGATCCTAATGTTTTTGGTTTCACTAAAATCCGGATTGTTTTGCACCCGGTACATTCAATTGAAGTTTGAAATCGAATTATCGAACTACCGCGCCATTTTCAATTCTATTTATAATTATATATAAATATTTATATTCTAACGACGACGCGTATAAATATATACGTTCGAATTATATTCAAAATAAATTTCCGTCGATATTATTTAAAATAATCTATTTTAAATATTCAAAATTCGCTATAATCGCCAAAATAAAAATTTCAAACTGGCTCGCATTTTACGGGTTGTTACAATCTCCCCCACTTAAAACTTTTCGTCCCCGAAAAGGAACAAAGTCGAAAGTGGTTTGATTAATCAACTCTACGCTCGATCTGACTTCCATTCTCCAACTCTTTAGTTTCTGAGAATTTTCAAAATTTCAAAAATTTGGCTAACACCCTAAATTTTCGAAAAATTTCGCCATAACCTCCCCTGCACCGGGAGCATCGGGGAATTTCAAATAGCTTCCCCGGTCCTTCAGATCTCAAAAAGAAAAAGAAAAAGCCAAGCGGCTAGCCAATAGGCTCACAAAATCATCATCACCCAAACGAAACAGGAAATTATGTAGTAAACATGTACCTATTTGTCGGGCAAACAAATTTTATTCTCTGCTTTAGCCTCCTTGCTATGACCTGTTCAATGTAAGTACAAGTATATGCAAGCAAATGCGACCAATTTTCAATATAGTTCAATATTTGGTTATATTAGTCATAATGGTTCAAAATTATCAAACAAATAAACAAACAACACAAACATCAAACAATTAGTGAATTAGAGTTTCAAATTCATAATTTTGATACATATTCTAAAATCATGTTTTTAATGCCAATTCACAACAATGTGTCCTAGCTATATATATAGGTTTGGTTCTCACACCAGTCTAATGGAAATATATAGATATCACACCTTCGTCACTCGAAAATAAATGCTGATGATGTTTCGAACCACCATCAGAACATCTCCGGGCTACTAGAGTGTGATTCTATATCTATCCAGTATATTAAAACTTCGAATATACACGGATCAGACGTATACGCAAAATCTATATATACTGGATTGTCCAAATCAAAATAAATAGATAATCAAATACGAATAATTGATTTAAATTTTCAAAACAAAAATTTGTTTTCATTTTTTTAAAAATATACTCTTCACACTCGTTCTAGGATACTACTGATCCTATCTCTAACGAGTCATTCTAATTGGATATTGCTAATCCAATATCCGATGAATTCTTTCGTAAGGTTCTAATGTGTCTTGTTCTCGAGCTCTGTAAACCAAAGCTCCGATACCAACTGTGACGGCAAGGTTTAGCGACCGGTTCGGACCGAGCGAAAAACCTTGCCGTCACATACTTATAGGAAGATAATAAATATTTTTATATTTATTATTATATTAAATATTAATCGGTCGCTACATATATTTGTCTCTAAAAATTCTTGTGACCACATACGATACCCAAAAATCACGAAAATGGACATGCAGCTACAGTTTGACATTACGGTCCCAACGAAACTGGTTTCGTCTAATTCCGACTTCGTTTGCTCACACAGCGTATTTTTAATTGTCGAAATACTATCTGTTTTTCACATTAAAAATACATACGGCCATACAGTGAACCCAAATATCACGAAACTTTAAATCTAGCAATAATTTGATGTTGCGGATCCAACAAAATTAGTTTCGTCGAATTCCGACTTCGTTTGCAAAAGTGGCTATTTTTAAAGCTCTAAATAACCAATTTAAATATATTAATATATTTAAATATAAATAAATTTATATTATCGTATATATTCACACCAGAATACCATACAGCTCCAGAATAGTTATATATAGATTTACAGCTCGATATTTCATTATCAGAGTTATATCGATATTCGATTTATAATGAAATTCCTTTTATAAATATAAATAAATCGTTATAAATTATAAAGGAATTCTACAGCGACTTTTCTAAAATTTGATTTGGACGTAAATCAAAATCTACACGACGAAATCTCGATTTTTATCTTCCACTAGAAAAATATACTTCACCAGCTCCTAACGTTTTTTGTTTCATAGAAATCCGACTTAAAACGACTTTTGTATATTCGTTTAAAGTTCGAATCGCCAAATCGCGAACTGCCGCGTCATTTTGAGCTCGATTATAGTTATAATATAATTTATATGTTCAACCATCGTTAGTTAAATACATTCGTTATCGTAATCCAATTCTAAACTGAATTATATATTTTGTATTTCCCAATTCACAAAATATCGCCATTTAATCCCATTCTGATTAATTCAAAATTAAATATATTATTTAATTATTTATATTAATTAAATATTCCAAGTTATTTAATTAAATCCACTTAATCACCTTTTAAATAATTAAATAAATTAATTATTATATCGGTGCAAATGCGGGTCATTACATTCTTCCCCACTTAAAATAATTTCATCCTCGAAATTGCTATAGTAGAAAGCAAACCTTATCGACTTGTTAGAACTTATTTGTTCACTTTTTTATTTCAATTTCAACTGAACCTATGAATTTCAATTAAATATTCATTCATTCCTACTAACGAAAATTTTCAAAAATCCTAAAAATTTTCTAACACCTCAACTTTTCGAAAAATTTCGCCATAACCTCATTTGTACAGCCCTATCGGAACAACTACCGCTCGCCTCTCTAGGCCTTCTCAAATCCAAAAGAAAATCAAACAGCCAAGCGGCTTGCCAATTCGGCTCATCAAAATCTCAAACCCATATATAATATAAATTGGTACCTTTTTATGGGCCATATCATTTATATCCTTTCATCTGTTACCAATTCTACAAATACTAATGTCATCTCAATCAATTTCTGATCGATTTATCCTCGAATCCAATCCTTTGGCTGTATCCAAGCCAACTTCCAATTGAACTCAAATTTCAAATTTTAAACTCTTAATTCATCAATACATTTCCATTCCAGATGATTCTCCAATCAAATCCTGTTTTATTTAACTTAGTGCAAGTTTAATTCTAATTTATTCATTCACTTATACCATCTCAATCTATTTAACTTTATTAGTTAAATTTTAATTCCAGAGCTTAAATTCCTGGGTAAATTTCAAATCAATTTGAAATCATACTGCCAATTCAAAAACTTTAAATTTCTAAACAACTTGTTTTCTTAAAACAATTCAAAAAAAATCTTTGGTAGTAATCCATCACTTAGAACTCGAAAATGAACACTGATGATGTCTAGATTCATCATCAGAATCTATTTTCCATCTATCAAGGTGAGTTCAATACTATATCACTTTCAGTTTGAAAAACGTTTTCAAAACCTCCCAGGAACTTAAAATTTCCTTATTTTAAATTCCAATTCAGATTTAAATTCAGATTTAATTCATCTTATTTCATATACTTTACTTATATGAATTCTGATTAGTTATTTATAACCATTTCGCCTTTTCATAATCTTACTCAATTATAATAACAACCAACACAACCAATATACTATATCAACATATACTCAGGTAAAATTATTCCATTTACCCTTTCTCCGAAACATACTATGTCGATTCATCATATTCAAGTGTTTATAAAACTCCTACAGATACAGTGGATCAAACTTATCGACCAGAATTCATAAGCCACTCAACCAATAAATCTCCACAATATAAAACAAATTTTTATATCAAATACAAATACATTCTCTCGTATATATAAAATCAAACTCAATCTAGGGTATTGCTAACCCCATCTCTACCGAGTCACACCATAGAGCAAAGGTAATTCACTTAACCTTTGCTCTGATACCAACTGTAACGACCCGGATTCTGACGATCTTGGTTATCTGATATGCAACACATATTGAACATCCAAGGATCGAAAATAACCGAATGGTTAATGAAATAAGTTAGAGGGTGAGAATAGATAAGATAGAAACTTATAGAATAGAAGAAGAAGAACATCATCATCAGAGTAAACACGAATCTCACATCGGAACGAATAAAATGTAACATAACTTTGAAATAAAAGATTGTACTTGGATATACATATCGTTATCAAGTACATCACTTACAAACAGTGGAATAACAATAGCTATAAAATCTTGAAGCCTCCTGCTCCACCTCTTCAAGTATCTGTAAATCCCGACTACTTGACTGCCCGTACAAAATTGGGCACCCAAGAGTTTAGGGAAAACAAAACAAAATAAACTCTGGGTCAGTCAAGGGACTGGTATGAGTAAAACAGTTTGAACAAGTAAACGATATCTCATAAGACCACGCCATATAACGGAACGGGTTTTTCCCTTATGAGAAATCCAAAATATCTTTATATAAAAAACCTTTTGATATTATAATAATGTTTATCAACCATAACTATAATAATCATCTTGTAGAAACGCTTTCATCTCACGTTCTACATATATAGTATAAAATCAAAACCGCAAGCACGTGTTGGGTAATGGATTTCCAACTATCACAAGGTATGGAACCACCTTCCAATCAGTGTGCTCTAGGATCGATACACTAGAGTTCAACAAGAACATCTTGCAACTCAGCCACACATGACCGACCACTCATTTCGCTTGAGTGTATCGAATGTATATCACCAACGGTTGGGATCAGCAACCGTTTCCCTTATATATATATGGGACAGCATCGATAGATTTAAGAAGAAAATGAATATTCTCTAGATAGCTGATTATACACCCTACTTCGAAGCGACCGACTTAGCCATGTTGCTTGCCCAATTTTTGTCATTTACCGGTAGTTGAGGCAAGAGGCTACGACTACTTTCCATTCATTGATAACACGCTCACTTTGAATGCCACATTGTCAGATCCGTTAATCATTAATTGGTTAACACAAATATTCTGGATGTTATGCTAAGGGAATAAATCCATTGCAACCAAATATATTTATACAGACTAACTCATTCGATAATTGGATATACTTTGTCAGACATTCGTCCATTTACGTTCGTTCTGGGACTGAACGAAACCGAAGGCACTGTTCAGTACATCCATCCTAGGCAATCTCTACATAGGACTTATACAACAGCCCTTGCACTATACTCCATCTTCAATTTTCTTTTGCATATATGATTCACAATGCTCATGCCAATACAGAGTGGTTCTTTAAATAAAAATCCAGCCGGTCTCTCCATATTAACAACGTAAATATAGTCAAAACTTGATAGTTTGTGATTTAACTATCAAATGAAAACATGTTGGTGTAAAAACAATGATCTTATTCCCAAATGGAATTATCGATCAATTCATCCAACGTATATATATACATATATTCATATTTCCTTATTTTCTCTGATTAGAAAATATACGTTATTAACATTGGAAAACATTTCCAATCCTCATTCACGCATCACTATCATTCCATAACTATTAGTCCCTAACTGTAAACTAGTAAGAGAACAATTCTCTAAGTATCAACCCGGAAGGTCGAAACCAACATTAGATCGATACTCAGAAAACTATTCAGCTAAACTAATCTCTAGTAAGTTTCTATTTTTTTCTCAACTCTATTTCTTTAACTCTATTCGGTTAACTATATTTGATTAACTATAACTGGTTAACTCTAACTCGGTTAACTCTCACTGATTAACTCTACAGATTAACTCTAACTGGTTAACTCAAATTCAAATAACTTATATTCGATTAACTCCTTTTAAAAACGTTTATCCATTTATAAAGATATACTTTAGTAACGGTTCTTCACTTTAAAATGTCCTTTTTATAACGTTTCTCCACTTATAAAGATTTCCTTTTTATAACATCCTATTCTATTATAAATAATTTCCTTTTTTATTCTATTTATTTTCTAAATAAATTTTCCTTTATTACTTCACTTCTATTCATTAGACCCTTATTATAAATTGGTAAGTGAATAAATTTCACAATGTAAATCCCGAAGGCCGAAACCAACATCAAATCAACACTTTGAGATTTACTCAACTCAATCAACGTATAACAAGTTCCAATTACTGAAAAACCATACCATATTCTCTTTAACCTTTTTAAATCGATTCTATTTATTTTCTAATAAATATCCCTTTTATAAAATCCTTAGATTTTATAAATAATTCATTTTTAATAACTCTTCGAAAATTCCTCTTTCTATATTCCAGTATTTTGTATGGTATTTAAAATACCGTATAACCATGATTACTATCACCCAAGTACACATAATCAGCACAGATTATATAACACATCACATATCACAATATATGAAACAAAACAGTATTTTATTTATTGAGGAACCAAGTTGTGTCCCTCCAACCTGTTCCCGTGCATCACAGATGTTAATCCATATAATTAACATCAACTTCATTTCAATATGAAATGTTCTGATAAACAACGTCAATATATATATAACGATTTATATATATATATATATAATTTCAACTAACTGAGTAGCAGTTCAATCAACCAAATCAACACACAACAATCAAAAGATAATTATCAGTTCTAAGAATACGATATAAAAATATAACTGTTCAGAGTTGGTGAGTTTTACTCGCTTTGGCAGTTCATCGTTAAAGAATGATAAACTGTTGTTTGATTTGAATCAAACAATTTAATTTGCCGTACATTCAAACGAGCTCCAATCCTCTCCTAGTCAGTCCAATTGAGTAGCGTCCGTCCAAACGATCCCAACGGATCCTGTTTCGTTGAATTCCATCAATCTATGAACAAGTTACATCCTTACGAAGTTAATACACATTATATAAAATAAAAACTTGGATTTTTAGAATTCAAATGGGCCTTGCCTTTTTATAAACAGTCGGCCCACTTACCAAAATACCCAACCCGCTCCTTTATTGACATCGTCGCATTTCTTCCTCCACAAAGACAGTCGCTGCTTCCGTAACACCATTACCAGTACCACTCCACCTCGTTCTCCCTCCATATTCAACCGAATCACCAACCATCACCACCATTGTTCTCCTCTTCCCGACCCCTTCCACTTCACCCCAATTTCACAACACTCGACGTCCATCTCCTTGCAACCCTTCCAGGTCAGTACGACGTCGGTACCTCCATATTGCCACTTTACTTCACTATAAACACCAGATTCCTGTTAAATCCCAACCCGAACTCAAATGCATACTCGGATTCATGTATTATTGCCTCACTTTACTAAAAAGCCAAGACCTAAACCCACTGTTCAAAAAACCCCAACCACCCAAAAACTGAATCGCAAGCCACAAAACCAGCACCAAACTGAAGAGGAAGCAAAAGCGAATTCGAATATATGTATGGAATGATTTATAGGATTTTCTGTGAATTTTACTTTGATTTTTATTTGGATCGAAATGTTTACAAGAAGAAAACATTGGAGGCGCGATTTTTGTTTGACTGAAAAATGACTTTAGGGTTTAGGTAGGATGTTAGTGGTACTTATAGGAACATAATAAATATTTTTATATTTATTATTATATTAAATATTAAGCGGTCGCTACATATATTTGTGTCTAATAATTCCTGTGACCATATACGATACCCAAAAATCACGAAAATGGACATGCAGCGATAGTTTGACATTACGGTCCCAACGAAACAGGTTTCGTCTAATTCCGACTTCATTTGCTCACACAACGTATTTTTAACTGTCGAAATACTGACTGTTTTTCACATTAAAAATCCGAACGGCCACATAGTGAACCCAAAAATCACGAAACTTGAAATCTAGCAATAATTTGATGTTGCGGATCCAACAAAATTAGTTTCATCGAATTCCGACTTCGTTTGCAAAAGTGGTTATTTTTAAAGCTTTAAATAACCCATTTAAATATATTAATATATTTAAATATAATTAAATTAAATATAAATAAATTTATATTATCGTATATATTCACAACAGAATACCATACAGCACCAGAATAATTATATATAGATCTACAGCTCAATATTTCATTATCAGAGTTATATCGATATTCGATTTATAATGAAATTCCTTTTATAAATATAAATAAATCATTATAAATTATAAAGGAATTCCACAGTGAATTTCTAAATTTTGATTTAGACATAAATCAAAATCTACACAATGAAATCTCGATTTTTCTCTTCCACTAGAAAAATATACTTCACCAGCTCCTAACGTTTCTTGTTTCACAGAAATCCGACTTAAAACGGCTTCTGTATATTCGTTTAAAGTTCGAATTGCCAAATCGCGAACTGCCATGCCATTTCGAGCTCGATTATAATTATAATATAATTTATACATTCAACCATCGTGAATTAAATATATTCATTATCGTAATTCAATTCTAAACTGAATTATATATTTTGTATTCCTAATTCACACCATATTGCCATTTCATCCCATTCTGATTATTTCAGAATTAAATATATTATTTAATTATTTATATTAATTAAATATTCCAAGTTATTTAATTAAACGACCATTAAATCATCTTAATCACCTTTTAAATAATTAAATTAATTAATTATTATATCGCTGCAAATGCGGGTCATTACACCAGAATACAAGATCCGTCCTTTTTTGTAAGTTTAGTTATTATTATTTAGATTTAAACATCTAATAGAAATCAGGACTGTAATAATCGGATCTAGAACGAGGCCTAATTCTTATTCGTGCCTATCCTTTTGTCAAATCTAAGTTGCTTGTGCCTATGAGACTATCGTGATTGATGTAATGGCACCTATCATGCTTATGAGACTGTTGGACTGAATTAATAGAACCTATCATGCTTATGAGACTGTTGGACTGGCATAATAGAACCTATCATGCCTATGAGACTGTTGGACTGACATAAATGAACCTATAATTCCTGTGAGATTGTTGTGATTGAAAGGATGGAACTTTTCAGGTTGTACAACATATGCCTATGAGACTATTGTGATTTATCAAATGGGACTTGTCATGTTGAACATTAAATTAGTAATTCTCTTAATTCCAATTCTATCTAATCTTTATACCTATGGTGTGAATTGCTTAGCTTGTCCATACATAGTGTTAATGTACAACATTGAAACATGATTCTTGAATTTGGTACATACATGCCTAATTTTCCTTGTGTCAATTCTTATGTTCCTTCTCTATTTTTCCACCTTTTTACTTGCTTTTGTGAATACCAAGTTCATTCGGAACTTAGATTGAATCTCGTTGTATTTACTAGACTTGTGGAAAATTTGACACATAGATTTGGACACACATGAAAAATATGTAAATTTGCTAAAGATGAACATGCCTAAACCGAGGTTGGATTGAGTTGCGGTGTAAGAATGCCTGGTACAGCTAGGCACATCCAGCTACCGCAACAATATAAACCTAATGTGAGAGGTTAGCGCATTAAGCCCCAAAAACCCAAGGTTAGACTGAGTTGCGGTGTAAAACTGCCCGGAACCGTCCGACACATCCAGCGACCGCAACAATATAGATCTAATGTGAGAGGTTGATGCTTTAATGAATGAATTAAAGCTAAGGAACGGACAGGCTAAGAATGGTAGGGTTAAGTTAATTAAGGCAACACTTAACCAATACAACAAGTTAGCAAAAAAGATGGGTGAGGTTAGGTAAATTTTGAGAACACTTAACCGTTATAACAATTTGATTCATAATGGGGACCCATTTTAGTAGTTACCCACATAGATGTATCATGGTACCCTGAACTAGGCAGTGTGGGGCACGATTACTGGCCTGATTATAAGCGGTCAAAATAGCGGCAGGTGGTGCAGTAGTGTAGTTCCGACGGAATATGGGCGTGCACATGCTCCGTAGTGGAAACGAAGGCACTGGGCATCAGTAGTATACACTGTGCATCTTGAATTTGTGTCGCGTTGCCACCATGGGAATTGATACACCCCATGGTGGGACTAGCAAAGGTATCTACAATTGAGTGGGGCCGAATGACACAAGTAAGAAAAGCCTACGAGTAGAAGCCGGTAGGGAAAGGGATCACTTTGTTATGAACAAATGATGGTAGTTGAAACATTTGTAGTAGGTGCAGAGAAATGAAAATGAGTGCGATAAGTATATTTAGTTTATCTTGCCTTATCTTATGTTATCTTATTTTTATGGTATTGTCATATGTTCAGTTTATTCAGTCATGATCCTTTTACTTGTTTACGTGCTGAATAATCACTGGACTTACCAGACTTATGTCTGACCTATTTTTTTTGCCTTCTTTTCTTCCGTTCCCCCCCTCCTGGTCCGTAGGGAGGGAATACTTCAGCTTAGTGCAAACCTTTTCCAGTTTGAAGAGAGTCGATGTATTTCTTGGATTCTCTCTTCTTGGGCTATGGCTGTGGTTACACTTTTATTAGGGATTTATGCTGCATTACTACTGTTTTATGCTTCTTTATGTACTTGGAGTTTTAAATCAAGACAGATGTTTCATTGTAATAATTTAGAAGTTGGTTTTTAGGACAATGCTTGTAATGTTTTGACTGAACCACGCTATTTATGAAATGATTTCAGTTTTCCACTGTTTATATGTCTGTCTTGTAAATTATCTGTGTCTTTTACCTAAAATGCTTCACCAAAGTTAATGCATTCCCTTTGTGAGTGAGTGTAACAACCGTAAATTTAAATATTAAAATTAACAATTTTAAGAATACTTAATTGTTAAAGTGATAATTAAGGGAAACGGGTTACGCCATTGTGTTCGTCTCGAAATTCTGCTTGGAATACAGTCCTAGTTTTCGTGAATCGGACTTCGTATAAGGAAGTTATAACCCACATGAAACACCCCACCTCCGTTAGGGTCACTCTCAAAGGGAATGCCCTAATTTTGGTGGAGGTTTATAAGTACAAGTCACAGATATACAAGACAGATATAAGAACACATATTTGTAAAACAGCGGAAGAACAACAAACTTTATTTCATAAAGTCAAATACGTGTTACAACAACATCCTTTCCAAAAACATAACATAACACTTTCATAATCTGTCTTAAGTACATTATTTAAAGAAGCATAAATAAAACATAGATAAACTGCAAAAGCCCCTTAGTGGATTGTCCAAAGCCATAGTTCAAAACAGGAAAGTACAAGCAATACATTTCTCTTCTTCAAGCTGGATGTTGAGGCTGGTCAAGCTGCTGTGTTCCCTCCCTGAGGACCTGGGGGGGGGGGGGGGAACGGAAGAAAGAAGACGAAAGAAAAATAGAGTCAGACATAAAGCCTGAGTAAGTCTAGTACTACTTTGTCTATGAATAAAGAACTGGGTGTGATAAGTAAAACAGGAGGTGGGCAAACACTATGAACTTGGTTAAGTTATCTAGGGTCGAATATACTATCGTACCCCATGTTAATCTCTGAACCCATATACTAGTTTCCAATTTGCACCCCATAACCCGGGTGATGTGATCCATTCTATGATGATCGGCTCCTACTCGCATAGTTACATGTGTCTTACGGCCCCCGATGTCTGTAGTTACCTATGCTGGTCCCGCTATGGGGTGTATCAAGTCCCATAGTGGCAACCCGACACAACCTTAGAGTGCACAGGTATGCTACTGGTGTCCAGTGCCTTATTTTTCTGCGCCGGAGTGTGTGCACGCCCGCACTCCGTTAGAACCTACACTGCTACACCACCGCCGTCGCTTTGACCTCTTACAATCAGCCCAGTAATCGTGCCCCACCCTGCCTAGTTTCAGGGTATCATGATACACCTTTTAGGGTTACTGCTGAAAAGGGTCCCCCGTTACTAGGTTTTCTATCTCTAGCCAACATGCTAAGTTGGTTAAGTGTTTCCTAACCTAACCCCACCAGTCCGTTTAGTTTAGCATGTTCCATTTTGATTAAGTCTTTAGTTCACTTAATCCTAACAATCCTGACTCAGCCTTAATTGTCTTATTAAGGCCCTGACCTCTCACATTAGACAGGTATTGTTGTGGCTGCCTGTTGCCGGTTGGTTCCGGGCAGTCTTACGCCACAACTCAGTCTAACCTTGGGTCCTTGCTGGGCTCCATGTTTAACCTCCCACATTGGATAGGTATTGTTGTGACTACTGGACAGCCGGGCGGTTCCGGGCAGGTTTACATCACAACTCAATCCAACCTCGGGTTAAACACATCGTATGTTCTACATTTACATATCTTGTCATTCTTCTTTATTTATATGTAAATATTTGCGGCCCATTATTAAGTTAATGGTGTAAAGGTTACACCAATCACGGGCCCAACCCATACTTGAATTTGGGCCCTTCTATTTTATATTTTCATTCATTAATTCATTTTAACCCAACGTTATTTTCCCCCGTTTTACACGTCCGTTCATATATATTGGGCTTAGCCTTATAAAGCCCAATTTAGCCATGCGAAAAGGGAAGGCTTATGGCGTATACACAAAGAGGGGAAGGTGAGCGCATGAACTTGCAATACGACGTTGGAAATACAAAATAGAAATTGGTATACTTGCATAGTGGTAACATAGGTGACATGAATCAAAGCATGTGAACTTGCATAGGTTTAACTACAACATGAACCTATATTCTTATTTAGGCATAATGTCAAACATAAGCATGGCATAAATACTTCTAGCATAAACATGGCATAATGTCAAACATAAGCATGGCATAGGTAAAGTTCAATTTGTTCATGGTATAAACATAAACAAGTCATGTTCATAAGGTTTCTACATGTTTACAAAGGGGATACTTTGTTACTAACACAAAAGCATAGTTCAACTTAATCATGGTTTAAGTCTAATCACATAACGATGATATAAATATACTTATGCATAAATATTCCTAATCATGGTGTTTGCTTTAAACTTGCAAAAAGGGATTTTTGAGTCTAACCTAGCCATGTCTCACATATGTCATCATATAATTCTTTTAAACAAGATAGACTTAATCATAGATTTCAATTATGCCAAATATCATTCATAGCCTAGCCATATTCATAAGCATGACTTAATACATGGATTATGGTGTCAAAATTCCAACATAGTTTCATATGAACTATAACAACCAAACTTGTCTCAATTGCTTGCAAAACGATTTATGCACAAAGTATACATCATGACGACATAATAACAAAGCCTCAAACTTGCATAAATTTCACTCAACTACATACATGTAGCTTCAACATAGATTACATAATTTTGCGCAATATTCCAAACGTATATTTGCATAGAACTACCGCATGTAGTTCTTTATAATGAATAACATAATTTTGCACAAACATGAATTACTTCCATTGCCACAATTCAAGCATACACATCAACACAGTTGTTTATTATACCAAAGTAATACTCTACTTACAATGGTTGCGGCGAACTCTCTAATTAAGAGACACGATTCCTTTGTTGAATTGATTAGCTTTAGGTTGCTTGAATTGCTTTAGGCTTTAGAACTTTCTTCCTAACTCTCTCTCTAGTCGGCGGCTACTCTTTGTCGTTCCTCAGCAACATGGCGGCTATAATCTTATTTTGAATGAATAGATTAGGGTTTAGTCTAGGGTTGTTTATATAGAGGTTAGGAATTGATTAGGACCATTGATGTTGCTAGGTTAGATCGTAGCCATTCATTAGGAAGAGAGACCAATAAAAACCCGCCACCTAGCCCTAATGACAAAGCAGACTACAGAAATTCGACCACACACCGACCTGGCCAGCCAAGGCTAGACCAGACCTGGCCAGCAGGTCATTTTTGACCTGGGCGCACTTGGCAGGTGCGCCAGGTCAAAAATGTACTGGCGCACTTCACAGGTGCGCCAGTTCATTTTTGTTCTGGCGCACTTCCCAAGTGCGCCAGTGCATTCTGGCCCTTTTTCGGTTTTTCGCCCAACTTCGTTCGTCCATAACTTCTTCATACGATATCCGTTTTTCGAAAACTCGGACTCTATTTCGCGTATTTTTCCAAGACGAACGCAATGACCTATCCCGTTTCCCTTAGTTCTTTGATTTGAAATTAATTATACTTTAATTTGTGAATTTCACAGTCATAGAATTCACGGGTGTTACATTCTCCCCCACTTAAAAGGATTTCGTCCCCGAAATCTTCAAGTTAGGAGGAATGTATATCCTAACATCCAATCATCCATCTACTCATCCATCAAACACGAGCATCCATTGTCCTTAAAAGACTTCTAATGCTTCATGATCATATGCGAGGTGTGTGTGTACATGAACTTATCTAATGCAAAATCAGGCGGTCTACTGATTCAGTTGACCTCCTTAATGCGAATTATGTAAGTGCCATGAGTCCATTATGTATGCAAATTTTTCTATTCATGATTCTACATGAGTGCACAATCATTCAATACAAATGCAGCATCCACATGACAACACATTAAAGTTCAATCACATACGAATGCAAACATATATGCATATGCAATATGAAGTGACTGAGCCGATCTAATACCTAGATTGTGTGTGTATATGCAACCACGAGCAACCACTAGCAATCACTTGCAACCACTTGCAACCATCATACATAACATGTTTCAATTACATGTTTCCATCCGAAAAGATTCTACCTAAAAGATACGGTCGAGGAAATATACCTAAAAAGATAAAAGCGCAACTTAAGGAAAAGGAAAGATCAAGGATGTACCCTCGAACAGAAAAGGGTAGGCTGTGCGTATTTTAGCTTCAGTTTCCCAAGTCGCGTCTCCCTCGGCGTCGCTCCACTGAACTTTGACGAGCTTGACTTCACGGTTGCGTAGCCTCTTCACTTCCGTTCCTAAGATGCGGGTTGGAACTTTTCTTATGGTCGCTTCGCGTTCCACTTCGGCCTCTTCGAGTATATTTGGCTCTACCACTTCAGCAGACTCATGCAGACATTTTCGGAGATGTGAAACGTGAAAGACGTTGTGGACTCCGGCCAATCTTTCGGGTAACTCTAATCTTATAGGACATTTTCCCAATTGTTCCTATCTAAAGGTATAGTCGAAGTAAAAACTTTGTGCCCATTAGGCAATGTCAAAACTGAAAACCTATGCCACATATATATTGATTAGGAGAAGAACTCTCTAAGCATCAGCCCCGAAGACCGAAATCAACATCAGACTGACACCCAAAGCGTTACTCAACCCAACCCCCATATATGATTCTAGGAAACTAAGCATGATGGACTCCTTTTTAGGTCACAAGGGAGTCCCTTCCTAAGACCAATCTGTATCCTAAAAAAAAAACCCAAAAACTTTAATCAAACCAATGAACACCCTCGAGCCCCAACATGTGTTACTAACAGATGAGTCATACTCCCTATGTGGTTTGCAACAGAAATTGGATTGAGAATGGGACCGAGAGGATATACAGAAAAACTACTATGCAAGTAAGCTCTACAGGAAGAAAGGGATCAAGGATATACTCTTAAGAAGAGATATTACGCACGAATCTAGTCTTCAATCTTCTAAGTCGCATTTCTTGAGCTTAACTCCATTATGCTTTGTCCGTCTTTAACTTCACAATTTCGTAGCTTCTTAATTCTTGTTTCCAAAATATGAGTTGGAACCTATTTCTCGTTCCTCTTTCACTTATTCTCCTTCTAGTATACTTGGCTCACGCCTAACTGCGTACTCATGGTTCCATGCAAGCTCTCCAAAATTCACTAGTGAATCTTGGATCTTGTTTACTTACTAGAAGGTATCTCACATAGATGAATTATCTCTTGAAAATAAACAAATGTCAACTATGTTGCCAAATGTACTTACTAAGGTGATTCTTTACAACTCATGCATCAGCGAAATGAACCATCAGCCTTAGTGGAGAACACTACTGGAGCGCCCTATTCTGAAATGCTCCTCCTAATGAACCCCTTTTCTAGAAGCTCTTTAATCTGTTTACTGAGCTCTTTCCTTTCTCGTGGAGCCATATGTCTAACGGGCAACGCAACGGGCTTTACATTATCTACAAGATATATGCGGAAATCTATTTCCCGCTTTGGAGGCAAGCCCTTCACCTCTTCAAAGACATCCGGATATTCCCGGACCACTCTAACTGATTGCAAATTTTCAACAGAGGCATCTAGCGATTCAAGATAACTAAGCATAACCGCGTACGAGGGATCACAAGAAATTTCCAAAGTATTACCGAGCTGGGTTAGGAGCCTAACAACCCTTTTCTCACAATCAAGGATGGCCCCATTACTGGATAGCCAATCCATACCCAAAATCAAACCATACCCCGAAAAGCCCAAAACAAAGGCACTACATTGAAATTCTACACTTAGAATAGAAATTTTCAATCCCACACAGATCATAGACAAATGAGCTGGGCCCCCAATTGGGTTTGAAACAATTAAGGGGTCTTCTACCATACTAGTTTTTAGGTACAGAGATTCTACTAAAGCAGACGAGATAAAGGAGTGTGATGCGCCAGAATCAAATAAAGTGCGAACGGGGTGATCATAAAGATAAACTACACTTTCTACCGAAGTGTTTGTACCTCGCTGTATCAATGGTGGCGCTTCTAGCACATGAACCTGTGCCTCTGGGGTGGATCCAGCGCCCTGCCCCTGTCCTCGTTTCCTTGGGCAGTCCCTAGCCCTGTGGCCTGTCTGACCGCATGAAAAGCACCCACCATTCTCCTTGGCCTTCTTTTTCCGGCAGTCCTTTACTAAGTGCCCCACTTTGCCACAGAAATTACACTTCCTCTTCTCTTTGTTGCCTTTCCCGCCCTTCTCAAAGTCTGTCTTCTCAGGGCAGTCTTTGCTGATGTGTCCAGTCTCCCCACAATGAAAACATTCACCTTGCCTTCTTTTCCTCTTTCTACAATCCTTGGCTATGTGCCCTTCCGTACCACAAAAATTGCATTTCCTTTTTTCTCGTTTCTTATTATTATTGTTATGATCCTTTCTTGTTTGACTATTATTCGTCTTCCTACTCTGGGACTCTTCCGTTTGCTGGTTCACGTGGAGGAGGAGGAGTGAAAGCGTCAGCAGCTGGGGAGTAAGGTCCCCAGACATGCTAAAACAGAAAGGATAGATTCAAAACGAAGGATAAGAGATAGTTCCTATGGCTTTGGGGAGTGGACTTTGCCTTTTTAAAAATAAAATAATATTTTTCTTTTAAAAATGCTTCTTTAAATTTCCTTTTTGAAAATAATTTTTCAAAACTTTTTATCTTATCTGGTAAACCTATGCTCTGATACCAAGTGAAACACCCCACCTCCGTTAGGGTCACTCTCAAAGGGAATGCCCTAATTTTGGTGGAGGTTTATAAGTAAAAGTCACAGATATACAAGGCAGATATAAGAACACATATTTGTAAAACAGCGGAAGAACAACAAACTTTATTTCATAAAGTCAAATACGTGTTACAACAACATCCTTTCCAAAAACATAACATAACACTTTCATAATTTGTCTTAAGTACATTATTTAAAGAAGCATAAATAAAACATAGATAAACTGCAAAAGCCCCTTAGTGGATTGTCCAAAGCCATAGTTCAAAACAGGAAAGTCCAAGCAATACATTTCTCTTCTTCAAGCTGGATGTTGAGGCTGGTCAAGCTGCTGTGTTCCCTCCCTGAGGACCTGGGGGGGGAGGGGGAAACGGAAGAAAGAAGACGAAAGAAAAATAGAGTCAGACATAAAGCCTGAGTAAGTCTAGTACTACTTTGTCTATGAATAAAGAACTGGGTGTGATAAGTAAAACAGGAGGTGGGCAAACACTATGAACTTGGTTAAGTTATCTAGGGTCGAATATACTATCGTACCCCATGTTAATCTCTGAACCCATATACTAGTTTCCAATTTGCACCCCATAACCCGGGTGATGTGATCCATTCTATGATGATCGGCTCCTACTCGCATAGTTACATGTGTCTTACGGCCCCCGATGTCTGTAGTTACCTATGCTGGTCCCGCTATGGGGTGTATCAAGTCCCATAGTGGCAACCCGACACAACCTTAGAGTGCACAGGTATGCTACTGGTGTCCAGTGCCTTATTTTTCGGCGCCGGAGTGTGTGCACGCCCGCACTCCGTTAGAACCTACACTGCTACACCACCACCGTTGCTTTGACCTCTTACAATCAGCCCAGTAATCGTGCCCCACCCTGCCTAGTTTCAGGGTATCGTGATACACCTTTTAGGGTTACTGCTGAAAAGGGTCCCCCGTTACTAGGTTTTCTATCTCTAGCCAACATGCTAAGTTGGTTAAGTGTTTCCTAACCTAACCCCACCAGTCCGTTTAGTTTAGCATGTTCCATTTTGATTAAGTCTTTAGTTCACTTAATCCTAACAATCCTGACTCAGCCTTAATTGTCTTATTAAGGCCCTGACCTCTCACATTAGACAGGTATTGTTGTGGCTGCCTGTTGCCGGTTGGTTCCGGGCAGTCTTACGCCACAACTCAGTCTAACCTCGGGTCCTTGCTGGGCTCCATGTTTAACCTCCCACATTGGATAGGTATTGTTGTGACTACTGGACAGCCGGGCGGTTCCGGGCAGGTTTACATCACAACTCAATCCAACCTCGGGTTAAACACATCGTTTGTTCTACATTTACATATCTTGTCATTCTTCTTTATTTATATGTAAATATTTGCGGCCCATTATTAAGTTAATGGTGTAAAGGTTACACCAATCACGGGCCCAACCCATACTTGAATTTGGGCCCTTCTATTTTATATTTTCATTCATTAATTCATTTTAACCCAACGTTATTTTCCCCCGTTTTACACGTCCGTTCATATATATTGGGCTTAGCCTTTTAAAGCCCAATTTAGCCATGCGAAAAGGGGAGGCTTATGGCGTATACACAAAGAGGGGAAGGTGAGCGCATGAACTTGCAATACGACGTTGGAAATACAAAATAGAAATTGGTATACTTGCATAGTGGTAACATAGGTGACATGAATCAAAGCATGTGAACTTGCATAGGTTTAACTACAACATGAACCTATATTCTTATTTAGGCATAATGTCAAACATAAGCATGGCATAAATACTTCTAGCATAAACATGGCATAATGTCAAACATAAGCATGGCATAGGTAAAGTTCAATTTGTTCATGGCATAAACATAAACAAGTCATGTTCATAAGGTTTCTACATGTTTACAAAGGGGATACTTTGTTACTAACACAAAAGCATAGTTCAACTTAATCATGGTTTAAGTCTAATCACATAACGATGATATAAATATACTTATGCATAAATATTCCTAATCATGGTGTTTGCTTTAAACTTGCAAAAAGGGATTTTTGAGTCTAACCTAGCCATGTCTCACATATGTCATCATATAATTCTTTTAAACAAGATAGACTTAATCATAGATTTCAATTATGCCAAATATCATTCATAGCCTAGCCATATTCATAAGCATGACTTAATACATGGATTATGGTGTCAAAATTCCAACATAGTTTCATATGAACTATAACAACCAAACTTGTCTCAATTGCTTGCAAAACGATTTATGCACAAAGTATACATCATGACGACATAATAACAAAGCCTCAAACTTGCATAAATTTCACTC
Source organism: Allium sativum (assembly GCA_030737875.1). NCBI lineage: Eukaryota > Viridiplantae > Streptophyta > Magnoliopsida > Asparagales > Amaryllidaceae > Allium > Allium sativum. Next base: position 334,426,102 of record CM060926.1, read on the forward strand.
AACTACATACATGTAGCTTCAACATAGATTACATAATTTTGCGCAATATTCCAAACGTATATTTGCATAGAACTACCGCATGTAGTTCTTTATAATGAATAACATAATTTTGCACAAACATGAATTACTTCCATTGCCACAATTCAAGCATACACATCAACACAGTTGTTTATTATACCAAAGTAATACTCTACTTACAATGGTTGCGGCGAACTCTCTAATTAAGAGACACGATTCCTTTGTTGAATTGATTAGCTTTAGGTTGCTTGAATTGCTTTAGGCTTTAGAACTTTCTTCCTAACTCTCTCTCTAGTCGGCGGCTACTCTTTGTCGTTCCTCAGCAACATGGCGGCTATAATCTTATTTTGAATGAATAGATTAGGGTTTAGTCTAGGGTTGTTTATATAGAGGTTAGGAATTGATTAGGACCATTGATGTTGCTAGGTTAGATCGTAGCCATTCATTAGGAAGAGAGACCAATAAAAACCCGCCACCTAGCCCTAATGACAAAGCAGACTACAGAAATTCGACCACACACCGACCTGGCCAGCCAGGGCTAGACCAGACCTGGCCAGCAGGTCATTTTTGACCTGGGCGCACTTGGCAAGTGCGCCAGGTCAAAAATGTACTGGCGCACTTCACAGGTGCGCCAGTTCATTTTTGTTCTGGCGCACTTCCCAAGTGCACCAGTGCATTTTGGCCCTTTTTCGGTTTTTCGCCCAACTTCGTTCGTCCATAACTTCTTCATACGATATCCGTTTTTCGAAAACTCGGACTCTATTTCGCGTATTTTTCCGAGACGAACGCAATGGCGTATCCCGTTTCCCTTAGTTCTTTGATTTGAAATTAATTATACTTTAATTTGTGAATTTCACAGTCATAGAATTCACGGGTGTTACACCACATGTAACAACCCGCATCCTACGCATCATAGGATCGTAGAATATTTATTTCTTTCTCATACGAAGTCGTACGGTCATGTAACTTTGGGGGACGGCTATTGGGGTCATTTGCCATGTTCATGATTTTTCCCGATTTTTAAATGACCATTTTACCCCTAGTTGGCACTGTTTTGGCCATGACTTTTGACTGGAAAGGAATTTTGACCTGAAACCACTTCCATTGGCTCCGGATGATGGTTTCTCTTTCCGTAGAGTGGTCACATTAGCCAAACGGACTTACCGTTTGGGAGATATGGCTGAAAAAAGTTTCGGATGGTGAAAAACAGCTTAATTGGGCTTAACCGGGTGATTAGCAGCTAGGCCCAGAGGGGAATTTCGGGTTTAGGAGTATATAGGGGCTGATTAGGGTTAGAAAACATTTCTTTAGACATTTTCCAGCCGCCACTTTCATTCCTCTTAACCTAGCCATGGCCTTCACTCTTTAAATCTCTCTAAAAACACCCAAAATCACTTCCTAATCAAGGATTAAGGCTTAGAGGCATCAAATCAAGGAGGATTAGCACAAGGACCGAGGTAGAGCTGCTATTATATATTGGAATTCGTGCAAATCAGAGGTTCACTTCAGATCTGAAAGTTTTATTGTGGCAAAGGTGAGTGATTTGCATAGTTTTTGCACTAATTACGGTAATTAAGGGGTAATTAGTGAAGATTAGCGAATTTATACACTAATAAATTCTGGAAAAATGTTTAGAAATTCTTAAATAATGTTTTATGCCTCTAGTTGAAGTTTGGTTCGATTTGATTAAGTTTTGTTAACCCTATGATCAGTTTTACTTAAACATGCTTAAGGGAAAATAAGGAGTTTTGACCACTTTTGATCCATTTTGATTCATTTGAATGGTTGTTTGTTGTTTGTGGTTGCTATTACATACTGCTATGACTCTATGGTGTGTTTTATGATTGATTAGAAGTGTTAGATTTGTCAAAAACGCCGTCGAATGGCGTAAACTGCTCGCTGGAAGAACTGCAGGAAATCATCCGAACCGGACCGAATCGGTGGAAGATGGGGCGATCCGATCCGATGGTGCGATCCGATCCATCGATGCTTGAAGACTCCGATCCGACGGCGCGATACGATCCGATCCGATCAAGACTTTGCGAGACGATCCGTGTTGCTTCACGAAGAGGAGCCCGAACCGATCCAGTGAAGTGACCACGATCCGAACCACTCGTGAGCAGAAGGTGCGACCCGAACCGGTGTGCTTGGGGAAGGCCGATCCGAACCGCTACTAGATGGACGCCACGAACCGCGCCGCGTTGATGATGGGGAGCTAAAGGCCGAACCGAACCGATGGCAATGAGGGGACCCGAACCGAACTGATGGCAATGAGGGGACCCGAACCGATCCGGTGATGACAGAAAACCGAGATGCAAAGGTAGTCCAGTATGGGAACTTAGAGCTCAGGATCTAGTTGGGAACCAATGAGTTCGCTTCATGGTTGGACTTTGCTGCGGGACGCGTGCCAAGGGGTTATCGACGTCTATAGCTTTGGACCACTATGGTAGGAGGTACGAAGGTGGATTCAGGGCCATTATGGCATCGGTAGAACCAAGGGCTACGACCAGTGAAGTGGGTCATTGAAATGTTTGGTCATGACTCCAAGTGTTTGGCTTGGTCACAGCGGGGTTTCTACAAGTCGGGATTCGTCGTTACCTCATTTTGTCTAGTGTTCCAAAGTGGTAGATATCGTATACTTTACGCACTGAGTGAGAGACGTAAGGATGGTTGTTATGCTTGATTGTTTGACATACACACCCCACCCCGTATTCTTACACTATTTATCATGGCACCTTAGAGCATTATACGGTATGTGGTATTAACTCTTTGGTTGCAGGTCCAGGTTCAGGTATGGTTTAGTATACCTGTTATTATTCTGTTTAGATGCTTATCGCTCATACCAGACTTTATGTCTGACCCAGAGTTTTATGTCTCCTCTTATTACTCTGGGTGCTCACACGAGCAGACTAGAGACAGGTTAGCTGGTGATGCGCGGGTAGGTGATCCGGAGACGAGCAGGAGGCTTCCACGTAATATATATAGTATTCTCCCTGTGTTGTTGAAGATCACTGCTTGGGCATTGGTGGTGCATCTTCTAATTTAGCTTTCTTTTGTTTAGAGACAGTAAATTTGGAAAATTGTAATAAGCTGTATTTGAATTTCCGCTGCTCTGATGATGGATGTTGATTTTAGTTATCAGCTTATGCACTGTCTCACCTGTTTATGTCAAGTATGCTATTATTATATTTTATTCCATGCGCTGTGAGACATTCTACAGGTTCCTTGATTAGTTCATTTCCTTCTTCCTTTTCCTTCTAACGACTCGTTCCGTGCTAACTGGACGTGTGTACAACGCACTTTTGGAGGAAATGCCGGTTGGTGCGGGGCGGGCCATCACACTTGGTATCAGAGCTCTAGGTTGCGTAGTTAACCTAGAGAAGTTATCAGGGAGAGATAATATACGTATACGAGAGAACGTATTTGTGATTACTTTGGTTTTTAAAAGCTATATATATGTATATATATATATATACATACTATTACTAGTATAAGGATGAAGTCGTACTGCACTAGCACCACTATGGAGTCGTTAATCATTTCCTTTTTCAGATTGACGATGAGCCGATATGTTAGAGGTGCCGGTAGAGGAGCCAATAATGGGAATGCTGCTGACATGAGGACGATGTTTACTGACCTCATGAGAGAGATGCTTAGAGATGTACAGAGGGCAGCTCCCAATGGTAGAAATGGTGGTGGTCCAATGGTGCAGGCGCCAAGAGTCGATGTCGCCAAGCTGAATAAGGATTATACTAGTCTTGGTGGGAAGTCATTCCACGGAACGGAGTCAGCTACGGATGTTCAGGATTGGTTGGATAGTTGCGAACGTATCTTCGAGGATTTGGGTATCGAGGATGCGATGAAGAGAAAGCTAGCGTCCTGTCAGTTGCAAGGGCGGGCAATGAATTGGTGGAATGCTATAAAGGCAGCTACTCCCGAAGATCAGATTACTTGGGAGCAGTTTAAGGCTCGCTTTAGTGAGAAGTTCATTCCAACTGCTCAGAAGTCAATGCTGTTTAAGAAGTTCTTGGAGCTCAAGCAGAATGGCAGAGCTGTCTCGGAGTATATTGCCGAATTTGACACTTTGTCAAAATATGGGTTATCTCTTATTGATACTGTCGAGAAAAAGAATGAGAAATTCATAACTGGTTTGGATCAGTACTTGGGGGAAAAACTTATTAACTACATCGATGAGACGTTTGAATCGATTGTGGGGAAAGCGTTAAGATCAGAAAGTGTCTACCCTTGGTCGAAGACTGAGGTTGCATCCGCAGATGAGCCAAAGCCACAAGCAAGTGGTGGAGGCAAGGGTGGATCCCATAATAAGAGAAAGCAGAATCAGACTAAGGATGGCCAGAAGAAAAAGAATAAGCAAGATGTTGAGTGCTTCAGCTGTGGTAAGAAGGGCCATTATGCTAGTAATTGTCAGGCCAAGCCAGCGGATAGGAAGTGCTTCAACTGTGGCCAAATGGGACATCACAAGGACAAGTGTCCACAGCCCCCTAAGGAAAAGCAAATGGTGAAAGCCTACGCTCTTAATGCTATTCCTTCTTCGTCGAATGCCCCAACAGCGGCGGAGAAGGGAAAGAATGTCGTCATTCAAGGTATGCTTTCTGTTTATGATGTTCCTGTTAGAGTTTTGTTTGATACCGGAGCTTCCAGTTCTTTCATATCTAGTGACTTGGTAGATAGGTTGGGATTGGAGCCCGAGATTGTCGATAGACCTTTAGTAGTGACGAACCCGATTGGTGGTTCGACTAGCCTTAGCATGATTTGTCGTAATGTGGTCTTATCGAGTCATGGATGCATGTTTGTTTGTGATTGCTTTGTTTTGGGCTTTACTGGGTTTGGCATTATTTTGGGAGTAGATTGGCTCCAAAGATACGGGGTGGTGGTAGACTGTGAGGGCTTGTTGGTGACAGCTAGAGCGGATGATGGGCGGAGGATAGTGTTTGGTGGTCTACCCAGTAAGGGGGTATTGGCTAGTTTTCTAAACTCCCTCGACATTCCGCATAGTGAGTTGTCAGGTTTGCCCGTGGTTAGCCAGTATCCGGATGTTTTCGAAGAAGTGACCGGACTTCCACCACACCGAGAGATTGAGTTTCGTATTGATTTGGTAAAAGATGCCATGCCTATAGTGATGCCACTTCGTCGTATGGCACCAAGAGAGCAGTGAGAGCTCGAGGTGCAAGTCAGCGATCTTTTGAAGAAGGGATTTATCAGAAGGAGTGTTTTTGAATGGGGAGCACCAGTTGTGTTTGCTACCAAGGCGGATGGTTCCCTTCGTTTGTGTGTAGACTACCGCGAGTTGAATAAAGTGACGAGGAAGAACAAGTATCCTCTACCGCGGATAGATGATTTATTCGATCAGTTGAGTGGCGCAAGAGTATTTTCTCAGTTGGATCTCGCGACAGGTTTTCATCAGCTTAGAGTGGAAGCTGAAAGTATAGCTAAAACGACATTTCGAACGCCGTCTGGATTTTATGAGTGGTTGGTTATGCCAGTTGGGTTGACTAATGCACCAGCCTATTTTGTGGATCTTATGAATCGAGTATTCAGAGATCAGTTGAATAAGTTTGTTCTTGTGTTCGTGGATGATATCCTTGTTTATTCAAGGACAGAGGAGGAACACAAGGGGCACTTGAGAGTAGCGATGGAGGTGTTGAGAAAACACCAATTGAAAGCCAAGTTTTCTAAGTGTCACTTCGGGAAGAGGGAAGTGAGGTTCTTGGGCCATGTTGTATCAGAGAACGGTATTGCCGTGGACCCAACAAACGTGGCTACGGTACAAGATTGGCCTACGCCCCAGAATGCAACAGATGTAAGAAGTTTCTTGGGGTTAGCGGGATATTATCGTAAGTTTATCCAAGGTTTCTCCAAGATAGCAGCACCATTGACCCAGTTGACCAAGAAGAATCAAGCTTTTGTCTGGGATGGATGGTGCGAGAATGCATTCAAGAGTCTAAAGGACAAGTTGACAAGCGCGCCAGTATTAGTCATTCCTAAAGGGAATGAAGAGATGACGGTATACACGGATGCTTGTGGTACTGGACTGGGTGTTGTATTAATGCAAGGAGGTAGGGTTGTTGCTTATGCAAGTCGGCAATTGAAACCGCACGATAGAAGATACCCTACCTATGATTTAGAATTGGCGGCAATCGTGTTCGCGTTAAAGATGTGGAGACACTATCTCTTGGGAGAAAGATTTGAGCTGTTTATAGACCATAAGTCGTTAAAGTATCTCTTCTCTCAGAAAGATCTGAATCTCCGTCAGCAGAGATGGTTAGAGTTCTTAGCTTCCTATGATTTTGACATCGCATACACACCGGGAAAGGGCAATGCGGTGGCTGATGCATTGAGTAGAAGACATGCCAGCTTAGGGGCTATGTTCCTTGAATGGAAGCAACTGGAGTTTATCGCGGGGTTTGATTTCAGACTAAAGTGCGAATTGAATCCAGAAATGTTAGCAAGTTTGACGATCAGACCCACTTTGGTTAAGCGGATCGGCTCTAGTCAGAGGACGATCCTAACCTATTGGAAATCATCTCCAAGTTAGAGATGGGTATCGATGAGGAGATGAACAAGTATGGGCTTGATCGAGATAGATGGCTTAGAAAGAATGGAAAGCTTGTTGTACCCAATGTCAATGGATTGAGGGATGAAGTGCTTAGAGAATGTCATCACTCAAAGCTAACTATACACCCCGGTGGTAACAAGATGTATCAAGATATGAAGCAGACTTACTACTGGGAAGGGATGAAAAGAGACGTTGGGAAGTTTATATCCAAGTGCATGAATTGCCAGCTAGTTAAAGCCGAGCAAAAGAAACCTAGTGGGTTGTTGCAACCATTAGAAATTCCCGAATGGAAATGGGAGCAAGTCTCGATGGATTTCATCGATGGTTTACCAAGGACTAGATCGGGACATGATGGCATTTGGGTGATTGTGGATCGATTGACTAAAAGTGCAAGGTTTATACCAGTCAAATCGACCAGAACGGCAGCTAAGTTAGCAGAATTGTATATGAAGTGGGTAGTGAGATTTCATGGAGTACCTAAAAGCATTGTGAGCGACCGAGACCCGTTGTTCACTAGTGGGTTTTGGAAGAGCTTACAAGAGGCTCTAGGGTCAGAGTTACATCTCAGTACCGCATATCATCCTCAGACCGACGGTCAGACGGAGAGGGTGAACCGTATTTTGGAAGATTTCTTGAGAGCATGTATATTGGATTTCGGTGGATCATGGGTTGACCATTTGCATCTAGTAGAGTTTGCATATAATAATAGCTACCAATCCAGTATCGGCATGGCTCCGTTTGAAGCTTTGTACGGAAGACCGTGCAAATCACCATCATGTTGGATAGAGACTGGCGAGAAGTTTATGCTTGGACCAGATGTGGTGAGGGAAACTTCAGATAAAATCAAGACCATTCAACAACGAATGAAGGCTGCCCAAGATAGGCAGAAGAGTTATGCTGATAAGAGGAGAAGAGACCTAAAATTCTCCGTTGGTGACTTGGTGTTTAACAAGATTTCTCCGTTAAAGAGTGTAATACGATTTGGCAGGAGAGGCAAGTTGGCACCAAGATTTGTTGGCCCATTCCCTGTTCTTGAACTAGTCGGGAATTTGGCATACAGAATTGACTTACCGGAGAAGATGGCGGGAGTTCACGACGTATTTCATGTTTTCCAACTAAGGAAGTTCGTTCACGACTCAGATATGACTATTTCACCTGATCAGTTGGAGGACTTCGAAGTAGAACCCGAGGCAGTTGGGAACCGCAAGCCGGCCCGTATTGTCGAGCACGACATGAAGCAACTTCGAAGGAAGGCGGTGAAGCTAGTCAAGGTTCAGTGGGGCGAGGACGAGAATGATTGTACTTGGGAGACAGAGGAGAACATTAGGAAGTCCCACCCAGAACTCTTTGCCTGGTAAGATTTTGGCTTCGATTTAGTTTTTCCGCATGCTAGGATAGACTTGTTTGCTTGTTTTGCATGATTGATTGTTGTATGTGGTTGTTAGGCATGCGGGATCCTTTGTATGTTTTGGGTTAAGGAATTTCGGGGGCGAAATTTCTTAAGGGGGGGAGAGTGTAACGACCCGCATCCTACGCATCATAGGATCGTAGAATATTTATTTCTTTCTCATACGAAGTCGTACGGTCATGTAACTTTGGGGGACGGCTATTGGGGTCATTTCCCATGTTCATGATTTTTCCCGATTTTTAAATGACCATATTACCCCTAGTTGGCATTGTTTTGGCCATAACTTTTGGCTGGAAAGGAATTTTGACCTGAAACCACTTCCATTGGCTCCAGATGATGGTTTCTCTTTCGGTAGAGTGGTCACAATAGCTAAACGGACTTAACGTTTGGGAGATATGGCTGAAACAAGTTTCAGATGGTGAAAAACAACTTAATTGGGCTTAACCGGGTGATTAGCAGCTAGGCCCAGAGGGGAATTTCGGGTTTAGGAGTATATAGGGGCTTATTAGGGTTAGAAAACATTTCTTTAGACATTTTCCAACCGCCTCTTTCATTCCTCTTAACCTAGCCATGGCCTCCACTCTTTAAATCTCTCTAAAAACACCCAAAATCACTTCCTAATCAAGGATTAAGGCTTAGAGGCATCAAATCAAGGAGGATTAGCATAAGGACTGAGGTAGAGCTGCTGTTATATATTGGAATTCGTGCAAATCAGAGGTTCACATCTGAAAGTTTTATTGTGGCAAAGGTGAGTGATTTGCATAGTTTTTGCACTAATTACGGTAATTAAGGGGTAATTAGTGAAGATTAGCGAATTTATACACTAATAAATTCTGGAAAAATGTTTAGAAATTCTTAAATAATGTTTTATGCCTCTGGTTGAAGTTTGGTTCGATTTGATTAAGTTTTGTTAACCCTATGATCAGTTTTACTTAAACATGCTTAAGGGAAAATAAGGAGTTTTGACCACTTTTGATCCATTTTGATTCATTTGAATGGTTGTTTGTTGTTTGTGGTTGCTATTACATACTGCTATGACTCTATGGTGTGTTTTATGATTGATTAGAAGTGTTATATTTGTCAAAAACGCCGTCGAATGGCGTAAACTGCTCGCTGGAAGAACTGCAGGAAATCATCCGAACTGGACCGGATCGGTGGAAGATGGGGCGATCCGATCCGATGGTGCGATCCGATCCATCGATGCTTGAAGACTCCGATCCGACGGCGCGATACGATCCGATCCGATCAAGACTTCGCGAGACGATCCGTGTTGCTTCACGAAGATGAGCCCGAACCGATCCAGTGAAGTGACCACGATCCGAACCACTCGTGAGCAGAAGGTGCGACCCGAACCGGTGTGCTTGGGGAAGGCCGATCCGAACCGCTACCAGATGGACGCCACAAACCGCGCCGCGTTGATGATGGGGAGCTAAAGGCCGAACCGAACCGATGGCAATGAGGGGACCCGAACCGAACCGATGGCAATGAGGGGACCCGAACCGATCCGGTGATGACAGAAAACCGAGATGCAAAGGTAGTCCAGTATGGGAACTTAGAGCTCAGGATCTAGTTAGGAACCAATGAGTTCGCTTCATGGTTGGACTTTGCTGCGGGACGCATGCCAAGGGGTTATCGACGTCTATAGCTTTGGACCACTATGGTAGGAGGTACGAAGGCGGATTCAGGGCCATTATGGCATCAGTAGAACCAAGGGCTACGACCAGTGAAGTGGGTCATTGAAATGTTTGGTCATGACTCCAAGTGTTTGGCTTGGTCACAGCGGGGTTTCTACAAGTCGGGATTCGTCGTTACCTCATTTTGTCTAGTGTTCCAAAGTGGTAGATATCGTATACTTTACGCACTGAGTGAGAGACGTAAGGATGGTTGTTATGCTTGATTGTTTGACATACACACCCCACCCCCGTATTCTTACACTATTTATCATGGCACCTTAGAGCATTGTACGGTATGTGGTACTAACTCTTTGGTTGCAGGTCCAGGTTCAGGTATGGTTTAGTATACCTGTTATTATTCTGTTTAGATGCTTATCGCTCATACCAGACTTTATGTCTGACCCAGAGTTTTATGTCTCCTCTTATTACTCTGGGTGCTCACACGAGCAGACTAGAGACAGGTTAGCTGGTGATGCGCGGGTAGGTGATCCGGAGACGAGCAGGAGGCTTCCACATAATATATATAGTATTCTCCCTGTGTTGTTGAAGATCACTGCTTGGGCATTGGTGGTGCATCTTCTAATTTAGCTTTCTTTTGTTTAGAGACAGTAAATTTGGAAAATTGTAATAAGCTGTATTTGAATTTCCGCTGCTCTGATGATGGATGTTGATTTTAGTTATCAGCTTATGCACTGTCTCACCTGTTTATGTCAAGTATGCTATTATTATATTTTATTCCATGCGCTGTGAGACATTCTACAGGTTCCTTGATTAGTTCATTTCCTTCTTCCTTTTCCTTCTAACGACTCGTTCCGTGCTAACTGGACGTGTGTACAGCGCACATTTGGAGGAAATGCCGGTTGGTGCGGGGCGGGCCGTCACACCACATAAGTTTCATAATTTAAGTAAATTAAAAACAGTTCAAATTAAAATTCAAAATTCAATTTCAAACGAGGAAGCAGGCTGGGCGGGATTTTTCTCGCCCTACGCCATGTCGACCAAGCTGTCGGCCTCCCCTATACAGGTCAACCTGGAGGTCGACCAACCCCCTTAGGCAGATCTGAACTGTGATGATTCTGACTTGTTGCCGAGTCTTTTCTAACCTGTTGCTGAGTCACTAAGGCATAGGTGGCAATTCTGGATAACTCTATCTAGTCTGGACGTTTGTGATTGCTCCTATGATAATCTTATGGCTAATATTGATTTAAACTTCTATATAAGCACGCATAGACTCAAGCTCAATACCTAAACTAAATTAATCTCATTGCCTCCATGCTGGTAGTAGAATAGTTCTTCTTCTTAAAGCTTAGGAATTACAAGTCAGGATTCTAATGTAAACGACGAACGAATTATTCTATTCCCTAATCCGTCTTTCTGAGTACAATTTCTTTAACAAAATAATTAATAAATTAATTATGATGAGTTATAATTGGGATTATGAGAACATGTCTGTTAAATCATGTGAAGTTGCTTAACTTTGTTATCATCCGTTGGTGAACATATGACAGTTTTGTTAACTTGTGTTAGTAGATCTATTCCATATGTCCAATCACATATGTTTAACTTGATTCATTTTATGACATCAGTTTATAAGCAAATTTGGATGTAAATCATATGCTAGTTTGTATGTGAATCTTATCCAAGTCTGTATGCGAATTATACAAAAGTTTATATGTGAATCAAGTATATACATATGCTAGTTTATATGTAAAACATGTGATATTAGTTTACATGTTTAAATTCATATGCAAGTTTGTAGGAATCCATATGTAAGTTTAGGTGAAAACTATATTCACATATGCAAGTTTAGGTGAAAACCATATTCACGTACGAAAGATTAGGTGAAACCCATATTCATACATGCAAGTTCACAATTTCGTGTTTAGATCTATATTTAGATCCATGGTAGTTTATGCAAATTAATGTTCTCTATGTCCATTGCCTTTGAAAGTTATTGGCTATGCAAACTTATGTTATAATTCTTATTTGCAAGTTAGATCTATTTTATGTGTTATGCAAGTTGTGATGTTTATTTTCTTTTTATGAGTTAGACTATTTGCGAGTCTAACATATTTCATATTAAACATACGAACAACATGGGGACAATGGGAAAATATTAAATATTAATATTTTGAATTGGCATATAATGGCTTTAAAACCATACAATTAATTTGAGACATTAATTTGTATAATTTATATACCTAAAAATTATGGACATAATTTAAGTGACAATTATGGACATGGATTAAAATTGGAAGTTATTGAAAATCTGAAATAGGGATATTAATTCAAATTGGGGTTGAATAATAATGTGTAATAATAAATACCTAAGACACGAGGTTTGTCTCATTTGTGGTATAAGACTACCCGGACCCGCCTGGCAAATCCAGCAACCACAAACGGTAGTCTAATGTGAGAGGTCAAAGGCATAAATTAAATGCGTAATAAATGCCTAAGACATGAGGTTAGACTCGTTTGTGGCATAAGACTTCCTGGACCATCTTGACACATCCAGCAACTGCAAACGGCAGTCTAATGTGAGAGGCCGTAGGCATAATTAAAAGATGCTTAGACACGAGGTTAAATTTGGCTTATGGTGGAAGCCTACCCGGAACCGCCCGGCATATCCAGCGGTCACAAGCAATTGACTTATTGTGAGAGGTCTATGCATTAATAATTAATTAATGCTGATCAAAGACGAATATGAATGACAAACAGAAGTTTGGTTGAGTTGAGTAATTCTCTGAGTACCAATCTGATGTTGATTTCGGTCTTCGGGGTTGATACTTAGGGAGTTATTCTCTTAACCAATAATCTGATAAGTAGGTAGGGTTAAGACCAGCTTAACCAATAACATATATTAATCTGATAAGTGGATAGGGTTAAGACAAACTTGACCAATATTAATCTGATAAGTGGATAGGGTTAAGACAAACATAACCAATATTGATCTGATAAGTGGATAGGGTTAAGACCAACTTAGCCAATAATATATAAATGGATAGGGTTAAGACCAACTTAACCAATAATATATATATATATTGATCAGATAAGCGGATAGGGTTAAGACAAGCGTAACCAATAACACATGTTGATTTGATAAGTGGGTAACATAGGTGACATGTGGGATATAATTATAAACACTTAACCAAGTTGAAACATGTAAGAAGACATGAATAAGAGGGGGTTAAGTGGGAAATCCTAGTGGGGTCCAAGCATAGGTGGAAAGCTTGTATCAAGTGTGGGGACCCTTTTCAACCAGTAACCCGTTTAGTATCTAAGTTAGCTCTATCTAGATCGAGGATGGGACACGCTTACTGGGTTTGATTGTAAGAGGTCAAAACGGGTTAGCAGTGGCAACACAAGTCCAATGGGGTCATGTGCGTGCGTGGGCCTGGGCTGGTAGGTAAGACGTTGTTGCATCGTGTAGGTATAAGCTATGCATCTTTAGTTGTATCGGGCTGCCACTTTGGGGAGTGATACAACTCACTATGGGACCATCATGGGTATCTACGAGTTAGGGCGCCGATCGAATGGGGAAGGTAGTAGGTACGACTAACGGAGATAGGAGCAGGAGGCACCTATGAAGATAGCTAAGAGTACAACTACCATATTATGAATAAATGATGTAATTAGAATAGGGAGGGTAGTGGGTACAACTAGTGGAGATAGGAGCATGCGACACCTATGTAGGGGTACACGAAACTACCATTATTATTATTTTGTTCAGTGGGCGGGATCAACTTTTAGGGTGAATAGTATTCGTGTAGTTGAGTAATTATCCTATAGTGATTAGGAGCACAATTAATGTTATCTATTTTCTCTTGTTGTTTTTGTCATGCCCATTTGTTTCACAGTCATTCCTTGTTTTACCAGTTTATGCTTTATCCTAATTACTCTAATAATTATATTGTTATGTTATTGGACTCGCCAGACTTTATGTCTGACCCCTTCGTTTTCGCCTCTTTTCTTCCTTCCCCCCTAGGTTCTCAGGGTAGGACTTGTGCTAGTGGAGCTTGATTTGGATCTTTCTCTCTCTTTTGGAAGTGCTTGGATTGCTGAAAGTAAAGTTCAACTTATCTCTTTTATGGCTACTTATGTTGGGGTTATGCTTTTGACTTTATGTACTCAGAAAATAATTTGTCAAGATGGATATTAAGTGTACTTGGTTTTATTGTTGGTTTTTGATGTCGTTGTAACCAAACTACTTCTCCATCGAAATAAAAGTTGTTTTAATTTTTCAAGTACCAATATATGTATCTGTCTTGTTATATTCTGTTCTATACACCAATAATACTCCATGAAAGTTAATGCATTCGCCTTGAGAGTGACATTAATGGATGTGGGGTGTTACAATGACCTTAACGGAGGGGGGGTGTTTCACTTGGTATCAGAGCGATGGTTTACCTGATCAGATAGAAGTTTTTGAAAACTATTTTTCAAAAAGAAATTTAAAGAAGCATTTTCAAGAAAAGTGTTGTTTTATTTTGAAGGCATAATCCCCAATGCCATATGCATTATCTTTCTATCCTTTGTTTTGAACCTTTTCTTTTCGTTTCAGCGTGTCTCGGGATCTTAATATTCCCGAGTGCGCACCGATACCAGCTGGTTCAGAAGGTATCTGGAGGCTAGGGCTAATGACGCATGCCCAACAGACTTTCCTCCTCCCCCAGCTGTAGCCGTTCCTCCTCCTCCTCCACGGGTGAATGCTTTATTGAAGATATGTAGGGACTTTCAAGCTATGGGTGGAAAGAACTTTAATGGGACTGAGTCATTTGTTGAAGCCAGAAACTGGCTCAAGGAAACAGAAGATTTGTTTGTTATCTGCGAAGTGGACGATAGGCAGAAGATACAATTGGCTGTATGGTTACTTAAGGACTAAGCCTCTTACTAGTGGGAAGTTACTAATGCGGAGGGACCAGTTGAAACTTAGGAGGATTTCAGAAGGAGATTTGAAATGAAGTTCCTCTCGCAAGATGAACGAAGCCTACAGATGGAGAAGTTCTTAGCACTAAAATAGGGAAACCTATCGATTAAGGAATACATCAACCATTTCAACCAGCTGGCTAGATTCGGAATGGAGTTGGTAAACACTCAGCATAAAAAGGCTCTCTATTCCGTGAAAGGGTTGAATGAACCACTGCACAGCCGAGCTATGTCCCATATACCTATGGGTGCGACTTTTGAGAGACTAGTGGACATGGCACTGTTGCTGGAGGAAGACAAGGGTGGCAAGAAAGAGGCAAAGGTGAATGAACCTCTGGACAAAAAAGTGGAGGGATCGTAGAATAGGAAGACGGATTCCAAGAAAGGCGGGAAGAATAACAAACCCCGTGACAAGAGGAAGTGTAAATTTTGTGGCATACCTGGACATTTGATTAAGGACTGCAGAAAGAAGAAAAGGAAGATGGGTGGTTGCCTTCAATGCGGCGAGACAGGACATACGGCTAAGGATTGCCCAAAAAGGCAAGGGCAAGGGCAGAGGACTGGATCTACTTCTAGAGGACAGATTCACGATCCCATGGCACCTCCACAAGAAAGAGATAGAAATATTTCTGTTGACAGTTTAGTTTATCTTTCTGATCATCCAATTCGTACTCTTTTTGATTCTGGCGCATCGCACTCTTTTATATCTACTGCTTTAGTTGAATCTTTGCACTTAGATACCAGTATAGTAGAGGATCCCATGGTTGTTTCAAATCCAATTGGGGACTCAGCTTATTTGTCCATGATTTGTTTGGATTTGGAAAATTCTATACTAAGCTTTGGGTTTAGATGTAATGCTTATGTTATGGGTTTCACGGGCTATGGGTTGATTCTAGGCATGGATTGGTTATCCAGTAATGGTGCCATCCACGATTGTGAAAAGAGTGTGGTTAGACTTATGACTCGTCTCGGTAAGACTCTCGAAATCTCTTGTAATCCCATGAATTCTGTTATGCTTAGTTACCTAGAATCTCTTGATGCGTCTGTTGAAAACGTGCAATCAGTTATAGTGGTCCGTGAATACTCGGATGTCTTTGAAGAGGTGAAGGGTTTACCTCCGACGTGATAGATTGACTTTCTCATATACCTTGTTGATAACGCAAAACCTGTTGCTTTACCCTTTAGACACATGGCTCCAAGGGAAAGGAAAGAGCTTAGCAAGCAAGTTAATGAGTTGCTTGAAAAGTGGTTCATAAGGCGGAGTATTTCTAAATGGGGTGCTCCAATGGTGTTTGCAACCAAAGCAGATGGTTCACATCGCCTGTACGTGGACTATAGGGAGCAAAACAAATTGACTAAGAAGAATAGGCACCCACTCTCTTGAATAAACGACTTGTTCAACTAGCTCGTACGTGCCTAAGTTTTCTCGCAACTAGATCTGGCAACTGGATTTCATCAGCTAAGAGTGGCTGAGGACAACATAGACAAGACTGCGTTCAAGACCCCGGATGGTTTCTTCGAATGGCTTGTCATGCCTATCGGCTTGACAAACACACCTGCCTATTTCGTAGACTTGATGAGTAGGGTATTCAGAGAGTTCCTTAATAAATTTGTAGTGGTCTTCGTTGACGACATTCTGATTTTCTCAAAAAGTGAGGAAGAACATGCTTTGCATTTAAGGAAGTTATGTATACTCTTCGTGCGCATCAGCTGAAAGCAAAATTCTCCAAATGCCAGTTTTGGAGAGATGAAGTAAGGTTTCTTGGAAATGTATTGTCCAAAGAGGGGATAGCTGTGGATCCCACAAAAGTTGTTGCGGTGCAGTATTGGAAGATCCAATGGAATGCAACCGAAGTACGAAATTTTCTCGGGCTGGTAGGATTTTACAGAAAGTTCATTAAGGACTTTGCGAAGATCTCAGCCCCACTTACTTGGTTGACAAAGAAGAACATAACTTAGCTTGGGATTTCGATTGCGATGTTGCTTTCCAACGATTGAAAAGGGCTCTAACAACAGCCCAGGTTCTGACATTGCCTGATGGGAGTAAGATGTTTACAGTGTACAGAGATGCATGCAGTATAGGATTGTGCACTGTCTTAATGCAAGAGGGCAGAGTAGTTTGTTATGAAGGAAGGAAGTTGAAGGTACATGAGAAAAACTACCAAACTCATGATTTAGAACTAGCTGCCATTGTTTTCTCACTTAAGTCATGGCGTCATTACCTGCTAGGAGAAAGGTTTAAATTGTTTACTGACCATAAATCGTTAAAGTACCTTTTATCATAGAAAGATCTTAACTTAAGGCAACAAAGGTGGATGGAATTTCTTGCCTTATACGATTTTGAGATTGCTTATACCCCCGGTAAGGGCAATGTGGTAGCAGACGCCTTAAGTAGGAAAAAGTTGTCCTTAAGTCCTCTCTTTGTAGAAAGACAAAGCTTAGAGTACATAGCAAACTTTGAATTTAGACCCTCTTTTGAATTTGTACCTGGTTTGTTAGCATCGCTAGAGGTGCGGCCTACTCTTTTGGACTCAATAGGAACCACGCAACGTGAAGACCCTCAGCTAGTTGATGTGATGGATAAGCTAATTAGAGGTGAGAGTTCTAGTCACCTCAATAGATACTCCATCGATGACAAGGGTTAGTTGAGACGGGATGGAAGACTATGCGTCCCACAAGCAAGGGATTTGGTGAAGACCGTTCTCGAAGAGGCACACCATTCTAAGTTGACCATACACCCAGGTCGAGACAAGATGTATAATGACATAAAAAGGGTTTTCTTCTGGAATGGCATTAAGAAGGATGTAGCTGTGTTTGTCTCTAAATGCTTGATATGCCAGCAAGTCAAGGCAGAGAAAAAGAAGCCTGGTGGTTTGCTTCATCCTCTGGAGGTCCCATAGTGAAAATGGGATAGCATTTCGTTGGACTTTATTGGTTGGCTGCCTAGATCATGAAGGGGCAATACCAGTATTTGTAGGATCGATAATAACCCTAGAGGGGGGGGTGAATAGGGTTTTTAACAACAAATTTAAACTAAACACAGTAATAAAGAAATGCAGTAAAAAATAAAATCACACGCGGATATACCCAGCTTCGGCAAACTGTGCCTACTGCTGCCTTTCTAAGATTTTTACTAGGAGATACAAACAGATCCCGCTTACAATCCTATGTAAACTCGCAACTCCTGCTCCTGTTTATCCCTAAGCTCAAAATCCTAGACTAGTCTGTATACCCTAGACTAGATTTTCTCAGACTGTACTTCACTATTCTGTGCTCACTAGTTTTTACAATAAAAAAAAAATTAAAATAAAATCAATAAAAAGGCTAGAAAGAAAAATAAGAGAAGGAGTTAAAAGAGGGGGTCATCCTTTTTTTTTTTTTGCACTAGTCCAAAGTGGTCGGGCCACTTTATTTTTGCGGTGCTCCCTTGTATTTTCTTTAGCCCGAGCCTTTCTTTCTCTCTGAAGCAAAAAATGGCGGCGGCGATTTAGGGTTTCAGTGATTTCTCCCTAAATTAATATTGATGCCGTGTGTACTGGTTCTTTGGAAGCTTGTTTTGCTTCTCCAGAGTATCTCCTTCGTCCTTGCGATCGATCTGAGTAAGTTTTATCAATTTTTGCAATTTTAGGGTTTCGGATTTCCTTTTGTGTGTAGATTCTGTGTTCAAGTCGATGATGAATTGTGTGTATTTATAAGGGTTTCTATACCCTAGTGCTCTGATTTCGTTAATGACTTGCTCGATTTGAATTTTTGGAATTCCTTGAATTTTGTTTGCTATCTGTACGGCCTTGAATGAATCGGCCCTTGAGAGTTTTGTGGAAATCCCTTTTGAATTTCTTTCTTTGAGCATTAAAAAATCTCTTGAGTGATTTTCTGATTTTTATCCAGTTTCCTGCGGTTTCCTGTTTTGACGTTCCTTGAATGAAATGGATATACTCGATTTAAATTTGATTTGTTGGCAGAGAAATTCTGGAAATGATTTGGTCAAAAACTGTAAAGAAATATTCTTTCTAAAGATTGATGATATTTTGTGCTCAATAATATGCTTTCTTCCTGGTTGATTTGTTGAACACGTGAAACCACATTGATTATTTCTGGAAACACATAACTATCTTGCCATATATTGTGATGCTGATTCCTGCAATAAATCAAATGTTCTGATTTCACCATTAAACAGTTGCCACAATTGCTTTGTCATATATACAGTTATTTCTGAAACAAAATTTGACTATATACACTGGTTTGTGGTACTGCACCACTCGACCACATTTGTTTCACACTTGATCTTGTCTTAAATTCAAACTTCCCAGTAAAACAGAATGCTTTAAACCAATGAAACCTTTGATGATGCTTGACGATTTCCAAAACAGATTTGTCAAATATTTCAACAGTATACACTTGTCAACCTGATTTTGATTCTTGCCTTTTATGCCATGGTCCAAAACTGTGCATGTTTATCACTGTACCATGTCATGTGAAAGTACTTTGTTCTGTTTCATTGCTGAGTAGATCATATGTGCACAGCCATGAACTTGTACCTATTTGAATTTGTGAATACATGCTATACATGTACCATATCAGTTCGGCATGTATTACACTTGAGCCATATACATTTGTGCTTGAACCTAACTTCCCTGAAATACTGCATTTACAAGGTTTCTGTCTGCATGCATAAAGTCTGACTGTTTTTGAATGTTGACAATGATACTTGAAAATGTACACTTGTATTTGTGCATCCATGGTATCATGCTGATTAGTTTTTGTGTCACCTGTTTGTATACTTGCTATCTGCTTTGCCAAAAAAAACTGGAAACTTGTACCTGAATTTTGAATTTGTTGTTACCACCATGTGCTCGACCTTTGCACCATTCATTTGGTCTTCCTTTTTCATACTTGTTGCACTCATGGTTGTGTCATCTTGCTAAGAGCTCGACCATAGTTAACCATGTTGGCACACCATGATTCACTCGACCATTTTTCACTTGAATCATGTATCTTTGTCCTGAGCTTTGCTGCCTTCTTGATGCACTTTATACTTGTGCATGCATGATGCTGTTACCATGTATTTGCTGTCATGCATTCCATGTTGGCTCGACTGCTTGGGTCCACTATGTCTTGGCTTTGTATTTGAACCATCAATTTGCATTTGATCTTTTGATCTTGTACTTGCACTTGTTACAGTCTGTTTGCACTTGTGTTGATCTGTTCTGATCTGCCACCTTATTTAAGCACACCACATTCCCATGATCACCATGTTGTGTTTTGATCTGTTTGCTGAAGCACTGCCTTGTTTTTGCTGATTTCTGATGTATATCTTTTTTTTTTTTTTTAATTTTTTATCTTGTCTTTTGATTCTGAAAAAAAAAACAAAAAAAACAAACAGCAGTCAAACTGTACTGAGTTGAGGCTGGTCAGAATCAGTTGGTTCTGATCAGCAAACCAGTATGGTTTTGATGTGGCTGTTCAAGTCTGAAATATGATGAGAAAAACACACAGAAAGATGAGACAAAATGAATCAATCAACACAGAAAATCATTTTTGTCAAAAAAAAATATTTGTTTTAGTTCCAGTGTACTGTGTATTTTTCTTTCTTTTGTGACAGGTTACAGGATGATGCTTTGGACAGCTACGGTGTTCTCAACAAGAATAATCCAGCTAGAAATGAGAAGAAAAAAAAATGAAGTGCTTGTAAAAAAAAATTGTATGTACTGAAATTATTTGGAAAGTGATTTGTAAAGTCTTGTGTGTAAATGAATTGTAAAATAAATAATATTATTGGAAATAAAATTTATTTGATTTTTCTATATTCTGTGTAAATTCTGTGTTATTCTATTTTCCAATAATACTAGATATTCCACAATCAAACACTCCAGTAATAAAAATCTATTTGTTATCATCAAACAAAAATATTAGTATCAACAAACTCCCCCTTTTGATGATGACAAACAGACTTAAGATTTTTGTGAATAACTAGATGTGTTTGAACAAGGGCTCCCCCTACATTTGAGCTCCCCCTATCAGTTGTAAACAGACACGAGTAAAGAAATTGAGAAAAATAAATAAATTAAACACTTAGCATTAATGGTAAAATAAAATCTATAGACGTCTGTAAACAAACAAAATCTTAACTTCTTCTCCCCCTTTGTAATCATCAAAAGAATAACAATTCTGGACATTTTAAAAGGTATGGACTGTAAATAGTAATCAAGTCATTTGACATTATCAGATTCAAACACTCCGAATAATCAAACAAAACATTAGAATAATCTGTAAAAGAAGAACACATTTCACAAGACAGAAGATGGAATGATGAAATATTTAATATATATCAGGGATATTTCAATAGCAAACTAACTACGCATGACCATAGCTTGGATTTTTAAATGGAATTAGCTGCAACATGAAAAAAAAAAAACTTCAGTACTATACTGACCACGCATAACCAGATCTTGGATTTTTAAGTGGAATCAGTAATAGCATGAAGAATAAGTATTCTCATAACCATGCATGACCAGAGCTTGGATTTTTAAATGAGATTAGAGAAATACCCTTTTTTTTTTTTTTTTTTTAAAATCCCTTTGATATATATAAAATAATAATGATTGATAGAAGGGTGATAGAGACAGAAGATGAAAGTAAAAAAAAGTTCTTCAATTACTCATATTATAAAGCATATTTGATCGTATCAGAGCTACAAATTTTCAAACATCTCATATTCTGAAAAACTTACACAGTCACAAATTTATCATAAATGTCCAAAAAACAAACTGGTCTTTTCTTGATGATTTGAAGCATGGATTATATGTCAGAAAGATAATTTCCAACAGAACATCTTAAGAGAAAATTTATCCAAAAATGCTAAAAGATTAATTTATTTCTATAATTCCCAAATCCAAACGTAATCTGCAAAATCTTTCTTCAGGAAGGGGTTTTGTAAAAATATCAGCGAGTTGAGATTCGGTTGAAATAAATTCTATACAAATATCTTCACAAGCAATATGATCTCTAAGAAAGTGGTGTCTTACATCAATGTGTTTTGTGCGTGAGTGATGTACTGGATTATTTGATAAGTCAATTGCACTCTTACTGTCACATTTTAAAGGAACTCGTTTATAACAAAGTCCAAAATCAGATAAAGTCTGCATCATCCATAAAATCTGTGCACAACAACTTCCTAAAGCAATATATTCAGCCTCAGTGGTGGATAAAGCAACACAGTTTTGTTTTCTACTTGACCACGACACAAGTGAATGACCTAGCATGAAACACGTTCCACTAGTACTTTTTCTATCAGTGAGTGAACCAACATAATCAGCATCAGTAAACCCAACTAAATTAAAGTTATCACAAGAAGGATACCATAAGCCCAAATTTGGTGTATGTAACAAATATCTTAGAATCCGTTTTGTGGCTTTTAGATGAGATTCTTTGGGATTTGATTGAAAACGAGCACACAAACAAACAGAGAACATAATATCGGGTCTAGAAGCAGAAAGATAAAGAAGTGAACCGATAATACCGCGATATTTCTTTTGATCCACAGCAACGCCTTTTTCATCTTTGTCAAGTTTGGTTGTTGGACTCATCGGTGTTTTCATTGGCTTTGCATTTTGAACTCCAAATCTCTTTAACAACTCCATCACGTACTTTGTTTGAGAGATAAAGATTCCTTTGCTGCTTTGTTTGATTTGGAAACCAAGGAAGAATTTTAGCTCTCCAACCAAACTCATCTCAAATTTGCCCTGCATAACTTTTTCAAATTTTTCACATAAGACATCATTAGTAGCACCGTATATGATATCATCAACATAAATTTGGACAATTAAAAAATCATCACCATCATGAGATAAAAACAAGGTTGTGTCAGCACTTCCCTTTTTAAAACCATTTTCCAAGAGATATGTACACAGACAGTCATACCAAGCTCGAGGAGCTTGCTTAAGGCCATACAATGCTTTTTCCAGTTTGTATACATGATTTGGATAATCATGACTCTCAAAACCAGGGGGCTGTTCAACGTACACTTCTTCTTTCAGTTCTCCATTTAGAAAAGCACTCTTCACATCCATTTGCTTTAATTTGAACCCCTTAAAGCATGCAAAACTTAACAAAATTCTGATTGCTTCAAGCCTAGCAACTGGGGCAAAAGTTTCATCAAAGTCAACACCTTCGATTTGATTGTATCCCTTAGCGACCAACCTAGCTTTGTTTCTTGTTACATTTCCTGATTCATCAAGCTTATTTTTGAATACCCATTTTGTTCCTACAACTGGGTAGTCTTTTGGTCTGGGTACCAAGTTCCAGACTCTGTTTCTCTCAAACTGGTTAAGTTCCTCCTGCATAGCTAACAACCAAAATTCATCATTAAGAGCAACATCATAAGAACTTGGTTCTATTTCAGATACAAAGGCATTATGAATACAAAGGGTACAGACTTCCCTATTGAGAGAGGATCGTGTACGAACACCAGCAGTTGGACTTCCAATTACCAAATCTGGAGGATGACTTGGTTTGAATTTTAGTTTTTCGATATCTGTTGCTGCTTCAGTGGCTTTTTCATTGTTTGTCTCAACATCATTGTTTTCTTGTTCAATTTCTTGTGCACCAGCATCATCTTTATCATCTTCAGGTATCGTATCTATATCTGATTCATTGAATTTGACGTTGACGGTTTCCACAATTGTTCTTGACTGTTTGTTGAAGATTCTGTAAGCCTTACTTCTTGATGAATAACCCATGAAGATTCCATCAACCGTTTTTGACTCAAATTTCCCAAGCTGTTCACCTGTGTTCAAAATATAACAAGGACATCCAAACACTCTAAAATATGAGATGTTAGGCTTTTTGTTAGACCACAGTTCATATGACGTTTTATTAAGTATTGGTCTAATCATAACTCTGTTCATTACATAGCACGAAGTATTAACTGCCTCAGCCCAGAAAGTTTGAGGCAATTGATATTCACATAACATAGATCTAGCCATTTCTTGTAATGTACGATTTTTCCTTTCAACCACCCCATTCTGTTGAGGTGTTCGAGGAGCGGAAAATTCATGTTTGAAACCATTTTCTTCACAAAGATTTTCAAAGTCTAAGTTTTCAAATTCTCCTCCATGATCACTTCTTAAAGTTTTAATTGAGACCCCTTTTTCATTTTGGACAAGTTTTGAAAACTTTAAAAAATAATCAAAAGCTTCAGACTTTTTGGCTAGAAAGTAAACCCATGTAAACCTAGAGTAATCATCAACCAATACATAACAATAACGTTTACCATTTAAACTAGCAGTATCAGTAGGTCCAAACAAGTCCATATGAATCAATTCAAGCACTCGTGAAGTGCTAACAACATTTTTTGGACGGAAAGATGAACGACTAAGTTTTCCCATGGTACAAGCTTTACATACTTTGTCATTTTTGAAATTCTGATGTGGTAAACCCCTGACAAGTTCATTTGCTTTTAGTCTTTCAAGAAGACCCATACTTGCATGTGCCAATCTTCTGTGCCATAGGATTGCCTCCTCTTCTGTTGCTACCAAACACCTAGATACTGTTACATCATCGAATGAGAGAGTATAGACATTTCCTTTTCTTTTCCCTGTAAACACAACCTTTCCAGAGGAGATCTCAATGATTTTGCAACTATTACTATCAAACACAACATTCATTCCTTTATCACAAAGCTGACTGATAGAGATAAGATTGTGAAAGAGATTATCAACATACAAAACATCAGTTAAGGCAAAGATACTGTTACCTACTTTTCCCTTACCAATAATTTTACATTTGCTGTTGTCACCTAACGTCACATTCCCACCTTTATGTTTTTCCAGGCTAAGGAACAGTCTTTTATCACCCGTCATATGTCTGGAGCAACCTGAATCCAAGTACCATTTTTGTTGCTCCTTAGCCCGCCAACATATCTACACAAACAAAAAAGGAGATGACCTAGAGAAACTTCTAGGCCTAATCATATCAGTAGTAGAAGAATGATAGTCATAAGATTCTTTTGGAATCCAAATTTGATTTTTCTTTGTGTTCCAATCTTTGTGATAATTGTGTGCCAAGTGTTTAGGGACCCATACCTTTTTGAACTTCTGAATTTTACTGCTAATCTTGCAATTTTCAGGACTGTGACCAATCACCCCGCATTTTACACATTTGGGAAAAATACTTTTACCTTTAGCATTGTCACTTCCAGTTATTTCTTGTATCTTCCCAAAACCAAGTCCTTTTCTATTATTCCCAACCAATTGGTTTCCAAGTAACATTTTAAAAGATGTTTGACCGATTGAGAATTTGTTCAATGTGGCTTCTAGATCTTGGACTCTTATTTTTAAGATTGTGTTCTCATTCACAAGTGAAGTGCATCGTTTAATGTAGTTCTTTCTTTTAGTGTCATCTTCAACTTTTAGAGTCAAGTTTTCTTTTTCAAGATTCTTAATGGTGCTTTTGAGTGTTAAAAATTCTAGATTCACATCTTTACACATTTCACAATCTAGATTATTGGTTTTTGAAGCATTTTTAATCTCAGATTCCAACTTCTTATTATTGTGAACAAGGTTGAAATTTTCCGCTTTCAGTTTCTCTGCGTCTGATTCTAACATGTCAATAATTTCAGAAAGATGTTTACACATTGAAACTAGATCGTCATAACTGTATACCTCAGTGGTTTCTTCGTCAGTATCTTCAAGGTCTGATTTTGCCATGAAGCACAAGTTGGTTTCCTCCTCACTGCTGTCTGAATCTTCTTCTCCTTCCTCGTCATCCCAAGTTACAGCAAAAGCTTTCTTTTTCTTCTTGTTTCTTTGGAGAAGTGGACAATTTGGTTTTATGTGTCCAGGCTTTTGACAATTATAGCAGAGTGGTTCATCTTCTGAATTGTTGGCCTTTGGTTTATTTCTTCGAGGTTTGAATTTTCTCCACTTCGTGAGCTGTCTGACTGCCATGGCAAGCTGTTCAATAGGATCTTCACTATCGCTGGTGACGGTGTTGGATAAAGCTATTGACTTCTTTTTCAGATCTGAGTTGTTGCGATCTTCTCTTGCTTTCAGCTCCATTTCATATGTCATCAGATTTCCGATAAGCTCTTCCATGCTTAGCTTGCTCAGATCTTTGGATTCCTGAATGGCTGTGACTTTTGCTTCAAAGTTCATTGGCAGAACGCGCAGAATCTTCCTCACAAGCTCCACTTCTGTATAGACCTTCCCAAGGGCTCTGGCATTGTAGACTAGTACGGAGAAGCGTCCATACATGTCTTTGATGCTCTCGTCCTTCTGCATGTTGAAGTTTTCATATTCATTACTGAACATGGCAAGACGGGATTCTTTAACCTGAGAAGTTCCTTCGTGTGTAACTTCCAGAGTATGCCAAATTTCCTGGGCTGTATTACAATGAGAAATTCTGTTATATTCTGTTTTATCAAGAGCACAAATCAAAGCATTCATAGCTTTAGAATCTATAGAGTATAATTTCTTATCATTTGCATCCCACCTACTTTTTGGTTTAGGTGTTACGATACCATTAACAGTTTCAGTCGGAGGTGTATATCCAGTTTCAATGATATCCCAGACATCATAATCAACAGACACTAGATAAATTTTCATCCTAGCTTTCCAATACGCGTAATCACTACCATTGAACATTGGCGGTCTAGCAATAGATTGACCTTCAGAAAAAGCATTGTTCATTGAAGTCATGATTCTAGGGTTCAAACACCTGCTCTGATACCACTTGTTCTCGCTTTCTCGAGGATTTTAATGACACCCCGGTGGCAAACAAAGGTACCTCAGAGACTGATTTCACGTCCTGCCTCTCGACATGGACAACCACCCACGGACATGTAGGGATAAGAGTCATTACTTCGCCACTAGATCATAGAGCGAGAACTCCCTATCATGTTGTAACCTTATACCAGCTCTGATACCAATTGTAGGATCGATAATAACCCTAGAGGGGGGGGGGGGGTGAATAGGGTTTTTAACAATAAATTTAAACTAAACACAGTAATAAAGAAATGCAGTAAAAAATAAAATCACACGCGGATATACCCAGCTTCGGCAAACTGTGCCTACTGCTGCCTTTCTAAGATTTTTACTAGGAGATACAAACAGATCCCGCTTACAATCCTATGTAAACTCGCAACTCCTGCTCCTGTTTATCCCTAAGCTCAAAATCCTAGACTAGTCTGTATACCCTAGACTAGATTTTCTCAGACTGTACTTCACTATTCTGTGCTCACTAGTTTTTACAATAAAACAAAAAAAAATTAAAATAAAATCAATAAAAAGGCTAGAAAGAAAAATAAGACAAGGAGTTAAAAGAGGGGGTCATCCTTTTTTTTTTTTGCACTAGTCCAAAGTGGTCGGGCCACTTTATTTTTGCGGTGCTCCCTTGTATTTTCTTTAGCCCGAGCCTTTCTTTCTCTCTGAAGCAAAAAATGGCGGCGGCGATTTAGGGTTTCAGTGATTTCTCCCTAAATTAATATTGATGCCGTGTGTACTGGTTCTTTGGAAGCTTGTTTTGCTTCTCCAGAGTATCTCCTTCGTCCTTGCGATCGATCTGAGTAAGTTTTATCAATTTTTGCAATTTTAGGGTTTCGGATTTCCTTTTGTGTGTAGATTCTGTGTTCAAGTCGATGATGAATTGTGTGTATTTATAAGGGTTTCTATACGCTGGTGCTCTGATTTCGTTAATGACTTGCTTGATTTGAATTTTTGGAATTCCTTGAATTTTGTTTGCTATCTGTACGGCCTTGAATGAATCGGCCCTTGAGAGTTTTGTGGAAATCCCTTTTGAATTTCTTTCTTTGAGCATTAAAAAATCTCTTGAGTGATTTTCTGATTTTTATCCAGTTTCCTGCGGTTTCCTGTTTTGACGTTCCTTGAATGAAATGGATATACTCGATTTAAATTTGATTTGTTGGCAGAGAAATTCTGGAAATGATTTGGTCAAAAACTGTAAAGAAATATTCTTTCTAAAGATTGATGATATTTTGTGCTCAATAATATGCTTTCTTCCTGGTTGATTTGTTGAACACGTGAAACCACATTGATTATTTCTGGAAACACATAACTATCTTGCCATATATTGTGATGCTGATTCCTGCAATAAATCAAATGTTCTGATTTCACCATTAAACAGTTGCCACAATTGCTTTGTCATATATACAGTTATTTCTGAAACAAAATTTGACTATATACACTGGTTTGTGGTACTGCACCACTCGACCACATTTGTTTCACACTTGATCTTGTCTTAAATTCAAACTTCCCAGTAAAACAGAATGCTTTAAACCAATGAAACCTTTGATGATGCTTGACGATTTCCAAAACAGATTTGTCAAATATTTCAACAGTATACACTTGTCAACCTGATTTTGATTCTTGCCTTTTATGCCATGGTCCAAAACTGTGCATGTTTATCACTGTACCATGTCATGTGAAAGTACTTTGTTCTGTTTCATTGCTGAGTAGATCATATGTGCACAGCCATGAACTTGTACCTATTTGAATTTGTGAATACATGCTATACATGTACCATATCAGTTCGGCATGTATTACACTTGAGCCATATACATTTGTGCTTGAACCTAACTTCCCTGAAATACTGCATTTACAAGGTTTCTGTCTGCATGCATAAAGTCTGACTGTTTTTGAATGTTGACAATGATACTTGAAAATGTACACTTGTATTTGTGCATCCATGGTATCATGCTGATTAGTTTCTGTGTCACCTGTTTGTATACTTGCTATCTGCTTTGCCAAAAAAAACTGGAAACTTGTACCTGAATTTTGAATTTGTTGTTACCACCATGTGCTCGACCTTTGCACCATTCATTTGGTCTTCCTTTTTCATACTTGTTGCACTCATGGTTGTGTCATCTTGCTAAGAGCTCGACCATAGTTAACGATGTTGGCACACCATGATTCACTCGACCATTTTTCACTTGAATCATGTATGTTTGTCCTGAGCTTTGCTGTCTTCTTGATGCACTTTATACTTGTGCATGCATGATGCTGTTACCATGTATTTGCTGTCATGCATTCCATGTTGGCTCGACTGCTTGGGTCCACTATGTCTTGGCTTTGTATTTGAACCATCAATTTGCATTTGATCTTTTGATCTTGTACTTGCACTTGTTACAGTCTGTTTGCACTTGTGTTGATCTGTTCTGATCTGCCACCTTATTTAAGCACACCACATTCCCATGATCACCATGTTGTATTTTGATCTGTTTGCTGAAGCACTGTCTTGTTTTTGCTGATTTCTGATGTATATCTTTTTTTTTTTTTAATTTTTTATCTTGTCTTTTGATTCTGAAAAAAAAAAACAAAAAAAACAAACAGCAATCAAACTGTACTGAGTTGAGGCTGGTCAGAATCAGTTGGTTCTGATCAGCAAACCAGTATGGTTTTGATGTGGCTGTTCAAGTCTGAAATATGATGAGAAAAACACACAGAAAGCTGAGACAAAATGAATCAATCAACACAGAAAATCATTTTTGTCAAAAAAAATATTTGTTTTAGTTCCAGTGTACTGTGTATTTTTCTTTCTTTTGTGACAGGTTACAGGATGATGCTTTGGACAGCTAGGGTGTTCTCAACAAGAATAATCCAGCTAGAAATGAGAAGAAAAAAAATGAAGTGCTTGTAAAAAAAAATTGTATGTACTGAAATTATTTGTAAAGTGATTTGTAAAGTCTTGTGTGTAAATGAATTGTAAAATAAATAATATTATTGGAAATAAAATTTATTTGATTTTTCTATATTCTGTGTAAATTCTGTGTTATTCTATTTTCCAATAATACTAGATATTCCACAATCAAACACTCCAGTAACAAAAATCTATTTGTTATCATCAAACAAAAATATTAGTATCAACAGTATTTTGGTAACAGTGGACAGGCTCACTAAAAGCGCTCACTTTATACCTTTTAAGAGCAGTAGGACTGCCTCATTGCTAGCATCCATTTATCTTAAAGAGGTAGTTCGACTACATGGAATACCCTCCAGCATAGTAAGTGATCAAGACCCTTTCTTTACGAGCGAGTTTTGGAAGAGTTTGCAAGAGACTGTAGGCACACACCTATGCTTAAGCATTGCTTATCACCCTCAAACTGATGGTCAGACGGAAAAGGGTGAAAAGAGTATTAGAAGATCTCTTGAGATTGTGTATTCTTGATTTTGGAGGAACATGGGAGGATCACCTTCCTTGGTGGAGTTCTCCTACAACAATAGCTATCAAGCCACCAAAGGCATGGCACCTTTTGAGGCTTTATATGAAAGACCATGCCGATCATCAACTTGTTGGTGGGAGTCTACAGATAAGCTCGTAATTGGGCCTGACATAATAAGAGAAATTTCAGAGAAGGTGGACTTGATACGAAGACGAATGAAGACCACACAAGATAGACAGAAGTCCTACGCTGATAAATGAAGGACGGACCTTGAGTTTGAGGTTGGGGATAGAGTTTATCTTAAAGTATCGCCTTTAAAGAATGTCGTTCTCTTTGGGTCCGCAGGAAAATTGGCACCAATATTTATAGGGCCATTTCCTATCATTGAGAGGATTGGGAAGATGGCTTATAAAGTAGAGCTACCCAAAAGAATGGCTGGAGTACATAATGTCTTTCATGTCTCTCATCTACAAAAGTGCTTATATGAGTCTGCGGAAGTTATGGATCCAATCATACTAGAGGAAATAGAAGTGGAACGAGAAGCAATGGTGAGAAGGGTTCCAACTCGTAGCTTGGTTACAAAAGTTAAAAACCTATGTAATCATGAGGTCAAGCTAGTTAAGGTACAATGTAGTGATGCTAAGGAAGACGCGACGTGGGAGACTAAGGACAAGATACGCACATCCCACCCTTATCTTTTTGAGGGTACATTCTTAATCTCTTTTTCCAAAAGTTTATGCATGCATGTATCTATCTCTTAAGTATATCTCATCGGTCCTATTCTTGATCCTTAGGTAGAAACCAATGGATGCAAACATGTATTTGAAACGTGTTATGATTGATGGTTGCAAGTGGTTGCTCGTGGATGCATATACACACACACTAGGTACAAGATCGACTCAGTCACTTTCATATTGCATATGCATATATGAATTTATATATGGATTGAAATTTGATGTATTATCTTGTGGATGTTGAATTTGTACGAATGATTGTGCACTCATGTAGAAGTTACAAAATACAATTAGGAATAATTGCATACATAATGGACTCATAGCACTGACATGATTCGCATCAAGGAGGTCAACTGAATCAGTAGACTGCCTGATTTTGCATTAAATAAAGACATATACACACACTATGCTTATGATTATGAAAGCACTATAAGTCTTTTAAGGACAATGGATGCTTGTGATTGATGGTTGAGTAGATGGATTTTGGATGTTAGGATACCTTCTTCTTAACTTAGAGATTTCGGGGACGAATTCCATTAAGGAGGGGGAATTTAACACCCCGTATTTTTCTGTGAATATTAAAATTAACAAATCTAAGAACACTTAATTTTTAGAAGAAGAATTAAGGGAAACGGGTTACTCCATTGCGTTCGTCTTGGAATTCTGCTTGAGATAGAGTCCGAGTTTGCATGAATCGGACTCTGTATGTAGAATTTATGGAGTTCAGAAGAATTCAAGAATAAACAGAAAATAATAATTAAATAATAAATCCAGTTCAAAAATTCAAAATTCGAACAGAACAGGCTGAGCGGGAAAATTCCTGCTTAGGGTGTCGACCCCCCCTCCAGGGGGAGTCGACATAGTGTCGACCCCCTGTAGGGGAGTCGAAATAGGTGTTGACCCCTCGTAGGGAGTCGACCCCTTTGAGATCTACTTCCTGTGACGAATTTCTATAGTCCTGAGCTGATGTGGCCTTCTCTGATTGGCCAATGACTAATTTCTGAGGTGTTAGGGCTTATGTGTCGTGCTATGGTTGGCTGGATGACTCATCTCTTTGGTTTGATGGCTCTGATTTCTCCAAGACTGATCTAAAGGCTAGAATTAATCCTAGACATCTATATATACGTAGCCAAACCTAGACCCTAACCTCATAACCCTAAGACTATGGTGTCGTCATGTTGTTTGTCAACATGCTAGCCTAGCCTCCTTCATCTTCTCCTAACTAGAAAAATAAATCCAAACTAGTAATCGATTAGAAGAACTTCAAATCAAACGTCTACAACAAAGGATAGCTTTTCAAATTCAGAAATCAGATCCCAGAATACAAGATCCATCCTTTTTATGTAAGTTTAGTTATTATCATTTGGATTTAAACATCTAATAGAAATCATGACTGTAATAATCGGAATTAGAACGATGCCTAATTCTGATTTTTGCCTATGCTTTTTTCTAATCTAAATTGCTTATGCCTATGAGACTATTGTGATTGATGTAATGGCACCTATCATGCCTATGAGACTATTGGACTAACATAATAGAACCTATCATGCCTATGAGACTGTTGGACTGACATTGTAATGTCCCGTATTTTTACGGTATAATAATTTATTTATTTAATTATTTAAATAGTGATTAAGGGAATTAAATGGTCATTGAATTTAATTATATGGAATATTTAATTAATATAAATAATAGAATAACATATTTATCTCCGAAACAGTCTTAAATAGTGGAATTCACAATATTGTGTGAATTGGACTATTTAAAATATATAATTTAGTTTAGAGTTGAATTATAGTAACGAATATACTATAAAAACGATAGTTGAACGTATAATTATAGTATAATTAAAATCAAGCTCGAAATGGTGTTGCTATTCATAATTTGGAGATTCGAACTTCAATTGAATATACAAAATCCGTTTTAAATCGGATTTCTGTGAAACAAGAAACGTTCGGAGCTGGTGAAGTACATTTTTCTAATGGAAGAGAAAAATCGGGATTTCGTTGTGCAGATTTTGATTTATGTCCAAATCAAAATTTCGAAAAGTCGCTATGGAATTCCTTTATAAATTATAACGATTTATTTATATTATAAATGGATTTTTTCAATATAAATTGAATATCGATTCAACCGGGATTTGAATATCGAGTTATAAATCCAATTGAAGCTGTATGATATTCTATTGTGAATATATACAATAATATTAATATTAATTTATAAATATTAAATTTAATTAATTTTAAACATATTTGTATATTTAAATGGCTATTTAGAGCTATAAAATAGCCAGTTTTGCAAATGATCTCCTTTTTCGGCGAAACTAATTTTGTTGGATCAGGAATGTTAAATTATTGTTAGATGTCAAGTTTTGTGATTTCTAAAGTTAGTATGTGGCTGTATGGGATTTTAATGTGAAAAACAGACGATAATTGGACTTTAAAAATATGCTGTGTGAGAAAATGAAGTCGGAATTCGACGAAACCAGTTTCATTGGGTCCGTAATGTCGAACTGTAGTCGCGTGTCCATTTTTGTGATTTTTGGGTATTGTATGTGATCATAGGAATTTTTAATGACAATTATAAGCAGTGTTGGTATAAAAATAAATATAATAATCAAATAAAAAAATAATACTATTTTAAATACCCTCTAACATTTCTAAACCTAAGTCATACTTCATTTCAGTCAACGGGTTTTTTCTGCTGTATGTTTTACTCATATAAACCAATTCACCACTTTCAAATAGCAAAGGAAATCAAAATAAAAATCAGTAAATCCTCTAACTCATAAATTTGAGTTTCACACATGATTCTCTACGGCCTGAAGATCGATTTGTGCAACTCGAACCATTTGTGGTGTTCGGAAGTAAGCTGCAGCGAACCTTAGGGTTCCAGATTTTTGGGGATTTTCGAGTTGATTTGCGAATTCGATTACTATGTCGGAGTGTTGAAGCGAGGAGATTTGTTTTGTATAAATCTGGATGTTATCGGTGACTAAAAGTTTTAGCTCATTTCTGTTGATGAGTGTGAGGACGGGGTGGTGGATTCTTGTAGGGAGTGGAAAGCTCTGACAAACGGTATTGGCAAGGAGGAGGCCTAGACGAGAAGGTTAATGGTAGTATCGGTTTATGGAATAGTCTGATGTAAAGGGAGTTAGCGGTGGGGAAAGCCGTAGTGATGAATGGAGGAAACAACCGAAGTCTGGTTTCGATGAAGAAGGATTACGCAGGGGTATTAGGAGTAAACTGAGATTTTAAGGTAATGACATGGACAAAAATATAATTAGGATTAATTAGTAATCATTTAAATGTTTAATGATTGTTATATATGTATAATAACTTGTAATATTAATAACTTTAACATACATTATCAGAATTTCGAACAGCAAGATCCGTTGGGATCGTATGGACGGCGACTACAATAGGGAACTAACTAGGAGTGAATTGGAGTCCGTCTGAATTTATAGCGAAATAAATTATCTGTCTGAATCAACAGATGGTTATCGTTATTTAACGATAAGCGTCCAATGTGAGTAAATCTCACTAACTCTATCATTTATATTTTTATAACGTATTTTTAAAAATGATAGATGATGGTTGATTCTGTGTGTTGACTGCTTGGTTGGACTGCTAATAGATTGGTTGAAATTATAAATAACGATAGTTATATATATATCATAAATCAAATATTGATTCTTTTTATCAGAATATTTCATATTGATATGAAATTTGATGTGAATTATATTGTATAAAACCTGTGGATGAAGGGAAACAGGTCGGAGGAATCCAACTTGATTCCTCAATATTTATTTTACCGTTTTTCATATATTGTGTTATGTGACGACCCCAAAACCCCGTACAATGGTGGCAAGGGTAATCTTTGGAATATAACACATAAACAGATAATAGAAGAACATAATTAAATAAATACACCAGATAATGTACAAATAATACACTGGATAAACATAATCATCAGAGTTACACAGTATACAGGATCATACTTAATACAAATACAGTTCAGCTAATGTCTACAGCGGAAAACAAACATAATATGTACAATGGGAGCTGAACAACATAAAAAGAGATAAATGATAGAATCCATCTTCAGCTCCAGGTGTCCAGAAAGAGCCTGCTAAAACCTGAATACAAGGCTGCCCGTGTATAAAAAGGGGCACCCGAGTTTGCAAGTAAAACAAACTACGAGTCAGTCATGGGACTGGTATGAGTAATCTACTTAACACATTTTATAATATGGCCAATCACAGGACCACGCCACTTTCGCGGAACGGGTTTACTCCATTGGATTGCCAGTGCTTTACAACAAGTAAATCTTTTAAACATCGCAATGCTTTTTATAAAAATGAAGCCATTATAAGACTCAGTTCCCATCACACAATGCAACGCAAACCGGAGGATAGAGTTTTACCTTATAATGGCCAAAATATGCTTGATAAGAATAAAATAAAAGAATTTGATATTATTGCTAGTGTTTATATGTTTCAAAAACAATTTCAAATCATAAGTATCTATCATAGACGGCATGTGTACCATATGTCATGTCGCCATACATAGGTATACAATCAAAACCGCACAGTCACGTATTTGGAAATTGGATTTCCGTCATGAACCAGGGCAAAAGATAGTCCTTACTGACTTCGAGACAATCTAGCCCATGTCTCAAGATCAGAGCTCGAGTGACCCTTGGATCGTCAGGGTCGGTCCACCGGTGTGGATTAAAATGCCTGAACACTGCGATTCTCGGCCCTTTGGGGCGTAAATGTGCCTAATGACTCCATCGGCTCCACACAGTCACTGATATATCCGAGGCGCCTCGCAACAGCAACAACCACATAGGTGAAAATAATATAAATGTCAGGGCTGGTAGGTCACTGACACCACCCTAGCTAGAAGGAAACGCATGTCCTTCCTGAGGTCCTCTCCCATTTCTAGTTCATAACGCGGTGTGAGGCTCGCGAATTCACGTTATACGCAAAGATATGCCACACAAATCGTGCTTTGATCATCAACCACAAGACTTTGCTTTTCAACAGAAGCCTTGATCATTTTCCACTCAGGCGTGCCACACAGGAAGTTCACTCCATGCGACTGATTTGTATCGACATATAACCTCTGAGCTCGTACGTCTCAGAGAAGGGCGTCAAGCAAGAGAATAAATTATCCGCCGCCAAACAGATATATATTTAATAGAGATCAATCAGCACAGAACAAAATCCGATGTCGGACACACAGTCCGTTTACAAGTTCGTTCTAGGTCTGAACGAAGCCGAAGGCACCACATACCTCGCATATCCATCGATCTCCATGTACGTCTGGACGATCACCACTTATTATCTATATTTCTGGATGCCTCCCAATAAAGACATCAGTTATCATCCAACCGAGGTGAAGATCTCCGGTCTTCAACCACCGTCTTCATCATTGACTTCTTATCACCGATCAATTATTTGAAATGAGATTTAACTCGGCCTTTTCAAATAATTCACGTATATTTAGAATTTAAATCAATTCATTTCAATGGTTAAATTATTCAACAACAATTCACGCCAAACACATTCAATCATCAAATATCCACTAAACCGGGTAAATTCGGTTTATTTCCATTCCATATCGTTCATAATATTTTTTAACGATTTATCGCTGTTTTTAATTATATAAAAATAGCCAATTTATCCAAACGACGCTTCAGGCCATAATGCGGTCGTGGCGCTGTTTTTCTTCAGATTTGATTTACACATATCTGAAAATCTAACCGTTGGATCTTCAAAAAATTTATGTCATTAGAAAGATCTTTTCGAAATGAATCCAACAATTTCAGTTTTTGGAAAATCCGACGGTCGGATCTCCCGGTACACTCGTTTGAAGTTTCGATTTCAAAATACAAACTGCAGCGTCGTTATTCGATTTAATTTAATTATATATATATATATATAAATATAATCGATTCTGGTGCTGTTTTTCATTAGATTTGAATTAAACATTCCAGACAATCCAACCGTTGGATCTTCACAAAGTGGGTGTCGTTGGAAAGATATTTCCAAGGCGAACCCAACGGTTTCGGTTTCGGGAAAATCCGATGGTCGGATCTCCCGCACTAATCGTTTGAAATCACGGTTTCAAAACATGAACTACAGCTTCGTTATTCGATATATTTTAATTATATTTATATATATATATAAATATAATCGATTCTTCGACTTCAAAACCATTTTCACTTCACATATTTGATAAAACGATATTTTTATCCAACAAATATTTATTTTAACACATGAATTTTGTTTATTTTATTTCCACACAGGAATTTCTATTCAACACATGAATTTTATTTCAACATTCAAGACATGAATATTTTCTATAGTTTATATATATATATAATAAAAATATGATTTTAATTGCAAAACAATTTATTTCAAAACACGATTATTTTATATATTTTATATATAAGGTAAAAATGTTATTTTGGTGTTAAAACAATTTATTTAAACCACCAATATTTTATATAATCTATATATATATGTGATAAAAAGGTTATTTTTATCTTTCAAAGAATTTATTCAATACATGAACTCCATTCAACACATGAATTTATTTCAACACATGAATTTTGTTTCAACATTTAACACATGACTTTAATTTCAACATTCAACACATGAATATAAATCAAACGCAGAAATATTTTAGAAAATTTCGACAGCATAACGGCAGGTTAGTTAAAACCGGGACCGTCCCTAGTACGGCTCCTCGCTCTACCTTAAAGCCTAGCAGCTTTTGATAATGGGGATTTTCAATATCTGGTTCGTACACAGACGAATTTTCCCATATACTAATCCTATTGGGATTTCAATCACAATCAATCATTTCAAACCAACCATTCATGATATTCACCAAATTTTCACATCAATCAATAATCCAAACAATATCACAACGAATATATATCGTCCATGGTCTGTGGACGAGGGGATTATATATATAGATATGCATATATAACTATATTTCGATTTCATTTCAATATCATTTCAATTTATTTCAACGCACATATCATTTTTACAACGCATATATAACCTATACATCGAACATACAACTTATACTACGCTTATACATGTGGTGTACAACGCTTATATAACTCATACTTTGACTATATAATCTATACATCATTGTTTTCCATATCATTTATAATTTAGAAATCTCACATTGGGTTCCACTCCACAAAAATTTGCAGAAGGCTCAGAAAAATATCCGATCTCTTCTAGAATATAAAAGACATTCTCACGAGTCCACTGTCTCTTGTTTCACTGGAATTCGACCACATAGCAAAAAGATATGATTTTTAGAAGTTTGTAATTGTTTTAAAGTGTTAAAACTGTTTTAAATTAATAAAGCCGATTACCTCAGCAAATTGATCGAAACTAGGTTTCGATCTAACTTCAAATCCGTGAAGTAGGAAGAGGATCGGGCTATGAATCCTCGAAGGGGGAGGAGTGGGGCTCAGGCTCGTGGGGGAGTAAGCCTACTCGGTGGCTTCAGGTGCTGCCAGTGGCAGTTGAAAGGCTCCGACTTTGGAGGCTTGGATCTCACGATTTACTTGACGAGAGCTAGTTCTCTTGGTACTGATTTGAAGAGGGGGAGAAGCTCTATAGAAAGTTCAACAGGGGCGAGGTGTAATGGTGAACGGTTTTGCCGAAATCTAGCCTGGAAGAGCGGAGCTGCTTATCGTCCTCGATCGCAATGAGTTATGGGGAGAGAGAAAATAATGGGCCAATGATATTTTTCCTTTCATTTATATATTTTTAAAAATTCGAAAATACCCCTTATGTCCCATGAACTCCAATCCAAACCCAACAACTATTGTCCCTAGCTAAATACCCCCATTCCGAACACAATGGGATATGTTTCATAGGCCCATTCGACTATTACAGTCAGTTTCTCATTAAATTAAAATATAAAACATTCAATATTTGTTTTGAACGTACATTTCAATTTGCCGGGGCCACATATTGATCCCAAAAATTCCAAAAAAATAAATCTAGTTATGTTTTGACGATACGGTCCCAACAAAACTAGTTTCTTCAAATTCTGAGACCGTTTGAAAAATGGCCCTTTTCTGGTCGATCCAATTTAATAGAAATCGACCAAACACATTTTCCTTTTCCACGCTCACATACTAACTTCAAAAAATATGAAATTTGAAGCCTAGCAATAATTTGACATCCCAGATCCAACAAAAGTGGTTTCGTCGAATTCTGAGGTCGTTTGCAAAATGGCAATGTTCACAGGCTATATAAACTCCATAGCGACCTTTTTGAAAATTCATTTGGCCATAACTTTTGATTCCCACTATAAAACTTTGATTTTTTAGATTCGTTAGAAAGATATTCACAAACAGATTTAAAAAAATTTGGTTTCACTAAAATCCGTTTTATTTTGCACCCGGTACAGTCTGTCTAGGATCGAATTCAATTTTTGAAACTGCCGCGCCATTTCAGGCCTTGTTTATAATTAGAAATAATTATATTTATTTTCAAACATTGATTCAAACACACTTTTCGTCGCTATTATTTAAAATAATTTGTTTTAAATATTTAAAATACACTAAAATAGCCAAATTAAAAATTTTAAATTGGCTCATATTTTCCGGGTTGTTACAATCTCCCCCACTTAAAACTTTTCGTCCTCGAAAAGGATCAAAGTCGAAAGTTGTTTTAATTAACCAATTCAACTTTTATCCAGGCTTTCATTCTCCAACTTTTCAGTTTCTGAGAACTTTCAAATTCTTCAAAAATTTGTCTAACACCCTAAATTTTTGAAAAATTTCGCCATAACCTCCTTTGTACGGGGATGGGTTTGGAAATTTATTAGGCCATATTAGATACCCAATAAATCTTAATAAGCATGCACACATTTATAGTGATATATTCCGGTGTCCACAGGGGAGTGTGCATAGATCATAACTCCAGAGAATAAATTCTCGTCACCCTATAAATGGTTTTTGTGCCTTAATGACCAGAGAGACGTGTTTATTGTCATCTCCAGACCCATGTGGGGTTTTTTATTAATCTTGCAATTTACCGTTATATTTTATATGGTCCATATCAGTCAACAGTTCAACCTGTAATATATAATCATCGTCGTACAAGCCTCTTGTTCGTATGGGATATCTTCAACCTCGTCGCACAAGCTCCAAATGATTATGTGGTATATGATGAAGTATGCCTATCTTCAAGAAGTATGCCGTGTAGCGTAGTTCAAAATTAATTGTTACTATCCTATGGCGACATTTATTATTACACACGGAACAACCAGCACTCCGCATCCAATGGCATTCGCAGGAGGTGATATAATAATAAAATTGCGCATCCAACTCATTAAGGTTTACCTATTTGTCGGGCATGCAAATAAATTCTTTACTCAACAGCTAATCCATTTACCTGTTCAAACATATATAATGCACATGTATATATTTCTATCTATTTTTAAATCAGTTCAATTAGAGATTTAATTTCATAGATTTACCCTTCATTCCTTGATTAAATTAACTATCATTCTAACAATTTAATTAATCAAATCCACTATCACACAACACAAACAACAATCAATCTATTTTCAACTTTTCAAATATATATCTTTTATATATTCAAAAATCATATTTCTAAAACCAGACTATATATATAATCACTAATACATTATTTATAAACACATTACTCTCAACTCGTTCTGGGGCATTTCTGACCCCATCTCTAACGAGTTATTCTGATACTGTTATACTCATACTAGGATATTACTAATCCTATCTGTACTGAGTTATCTGCCCTAGAACACTATTGGTTCTATCTCTGACGAGTTCGTTAATATGTTATATTGCAGAGCTAAGCTTAACAAAAGCTTTGATACCACACTGTGACGACCCCAAAATCCCGTACGACGGTGGCAAGGGTAATCTTTGGAATATAACACATAAACAGATAATAGCAAAACAAAATTAAATAAATACACCAGATAATGTACAAATAATACACTGGATAAACATAATCATCAGAGTTACATAGTATACTGGATCATACTTAGTACAAATACAGTTCAGCTATACATAAATGTCCACAGCGGAAAACAAACATAATATGTACAATAGGACCTAAACAGCATAAAAAGAGATAAATGATAGAATCCATCTTCAGCTCCAGCTATCCAGAAAGAGCCTGCTAAAACCTGAATACAAGGTTGCCTATGTAGAAAAATGGGCACCCGAGTTTGCAAGTGAAACAAACTACGAGTCTGTCATGGGACTGGTATGAGTAAT
The DNA here is from genome assembly GCA_030737875.1 of Allium sativum. Taxonomy (NCBI): domain Eukaryota; kingdom Viridiplantae; phylum Streptophyta; class Magnoliopsida; order Asparagales; family Amaryllidaceae; genus Allium; species Allium sativum. Next base: position 334,466,924 of record CM060926.1, read on the forward strand.
CTACTTAACACATTTTATAATATGGCCAATCACAGGACCACTCCACTTTCGCGGAACGGGTTTACTCCATTGGATTGCTAGTGCTTTACAACAAGTAAATCTTTTAAACATCGCAATGCTTTTTATAAAAATGAAGCCATTATAAGACTCAGTTCCCATCACACAATGCAACTTAAATCGAAGGATAGAGTTTTACCTTATAACGGCCAAAATATGCTTGATATGAATAAAAAAATAATTTGATATTATTACTAGTGTTTATATGTTTCAAAAACAATTTCAAATCATAAGTATCAATCATAGACGACACGGGTACCATATATCATGTCGCCATACATAGGTATACAATCAAAACCGCACGGTCACGTATTGGGAAATTGGATTTTCGTCATGAACTAAGGAAAAAGATAGTCCTTACCGACTTCGAGACAATCTAGCCCATGTCTCAGGATCAGAGCTCGAGTGACCCTTGGATTGTCAGGGCCAGTCCACCGATGTGGATTAAAATGCCTGAACACTGCGTTTCCCCGCCCTTTGGGGCGTAAATGAGCCTAACGACTCCATCGGCTCCACACAGTCACTGATATATCCAAGGCGCCTCGCAACAGCAACAACCAAGGTGAAAATAATATAAATGTCAGGGCTGGTAGGTCACCGACACCACCGTAGCTAGAAGGAAACGCATGCCCTCCCTGAGGTCCTCTCCCGTTTCTGGTTCATACCGGGGTGTGAGGCTCGCGAATTCACGTTATACACAAAGCTATGCCACACGGGACGTGCTTTGATCATCAACCACAAGACTTTGCTTTTCAACAGAAGCCTTGAACATTTTCCACTCAGGTATGCTACATAGGAAATTCACTCCAAGCGACTGATTTCTATCGATATATAACCTCTGAGCTCGTACGTCTCAGAGAACGGCGTTAAGAAAGAGAATAAATTCTCCGCTGCCAGACAGATATATATTTAATAGAGATCAATCAGCACAGAACAAATTACAATGTCAGACACACAGTCCATTTACAATTCGTTTTGGCCCTGAACGAAACCGGAGGCACCACATACCTCGCATATCCATCGATCTCCACATACGTCTGGACGATCACCACTTATTGTCCATATTTCGAAATGCCTCCCAATCAAGACATCAGTTATCATCCAACTGAGGTGAAGATCTCCGGTCTTCCACCACCGTCTTTATCATCGACTTCTTATAGCCGATCAATTATATGAAATGCGGTTTAACTCGTCCTTTTCAAATAATTCATGTATATTTAGAATTTAAATCAATTCATTTCAATGGTTAAATTATTCGACAACAATTCACGCCAAACACATTCAATCATCAAATATCCATTAAAACGGGTAAATTCGGTTTATTTCCATTCCATATCGTTTATAATATTTTTTTAATGATTTATCGTTATTTTTATTTATTAAAAAACAGCCAATTTATCCAAACGACGCTTCAGGCCATAATGCGGTCGTGGCGCTGTTTTTCTTCAAATTTGATTTACACATATCTGAAAAACTAACCATTGGATCTTCACAAATTTTATGTCATTAGAAAGATCTTTTAGAAACGAATCCAACGATTTCAGTTTTGGGAAATCCGACGGTCGGATCTCCCGGTCCACTCGTTTGAAGTTTCTGTTTCAAAATACGAACTGCAGCGTCGTTATTCGATTTAGTTTAACTATATATATATATATATAATCGATTCTGGCGCTATTTTTCTTCAGATTTTAATTAAACATTCCAGACAATCCAACCGTTGGATCTTCACAAAGTCGGTGTCGTTGGAAAGATATTTCCAAGGAGAACCCAACGGTTTCGGTTTCGGAAAAATCCGACGGTCGGATCTCCCGCACTAATCGTTTGAAATCACGGTTTGAAAACAAGAACTACAGCTTCGTTATTCGATATATTTTAATTAATTATATATATATAAATATAAATATAATCGATTCTTCGACTTCAAAACCATTTTCACTTCACATATTTAATAAAACGATATTTTTATCCAATAGATATTTATTTCAACACATGAATTTTGTTTATTTTATTTCCAAACAGGAATTTCTATTCAACACATGAATTTCTATTCAACACATGAATTTTATTTATTTTATTTCCACACAGGAATTTCTATTCAACTCATGGATTTCTATTCAATGCATGAATTTTATTTCAACATTCAACAAAAGAATATTTTCTATAGTTTATATATATATAATAAAAATGTGATTTTTATTACCAAAAAATTTATTTCAAAACACGATTATTTTATATATTTTTTATATAAGGTAAAAAATGTTATTTTTGGCATTAAAACAATTTATTTAAACCTCCAATATTTTATATAATCTATATATATGATATAAAGGTTATTTTTATCTTTCAAAGAATTTATTCAATACACGAACTCCATTCAACACTTGAATTTATTTCAACACATGAATTTCTATTCAACACATGAATTTTGTTTCAACATTCAACAAATGACTTTAATTTCAACATTCAACACATGAATATAAATCAAACACAGAAATATTTCAGAAAATTTCGGCAGCATAACGGTAGGGTAGTTAAAACCGGGACAGTCTCTAGTATGGCTCCTCGCTCTACCTTAAAGCCTTGCAGCTTTTGACAATGGGGATTTTCAATATCTAGTTCGTACGCAGACAAATTTTCCCATATACTAGTCCTATTGGGATTTCAATCACAATCAATCATTTCAAACCAACCATTCATGATATTCACCAAATTTTCACATCAACCAATAATCCAAACAATATCACAACGAATATATATCGTCCATGGTCTGTGGACGAGGGGAGTATATATATAGATATGCATATATAACTATATTTCGATTTCATTTCAATATCATTTCAATTTATTTCAACGCACATATCATTTTTACAACGCATATATAACCTATACATCGAACATACAACTTATACAACGCTTATACATGTGGTGTAGAACGCTTATATAACTCATACTTTGACTATATAATCTATACATCATTGTTTTCCATATCGTTTATAATTTAGAAATCTCACATTGGGTTCCACTCCACAAAAAATTGCAGAAGGCTCAGATAAATATCCGGTCTCTTTTAGAATGTAGAAGACATCCGCGCGAGTCTACTGTCTCTTGTTTCACTATAATTCGACCACATAGCAAAAAGATATGATTTTTAGAAGTTTGAAACGGTTTTAAAGTGTTAAAACTGTTTTAAATTAACAAAGCCGATTACCTCAGCAAATTGATCGAAACTAGGTGTCGATTTAACTTCAAATCCGTGAAGTAGGAAGAGGATCGGGCTATGCAACATCGAAGGGAGAGGAGTTGCGCTCAGGCGCGTGGGGGAGTGGGCCCACTCGGTGGCTCTAGGAGCTGCTGGCGGCGGTTGAAAGGCTCCGACTTTGGAGACTGGGATCTCACGATTTACTTGACGAGAGGGGGTGCTCTTGGTACTGATTTGAAGAGGGGGAGAAGCTCTATAGAAAGTTCAGCAGCGGCGAGGTGTAACGGTTAAGGGTTTCGCCGGAATCTGGCCTGGAAGAGCGGAGCTACTTATCGTCGTCAATCGCGATGAGTTATGGGGAGAGAGAAAATAATGGGCCAATGATATTTTTCCTTTTATTAATATATTTTTAAAAATTCGAAAATATCCCTTATGTCCCACGAACTCCAATCCAAACCCAACGACTGTCGTCCCTAGCTAAATACCCCCAATACGAAGAAAATGGGATATGTTTCATAGGCCCATTTCAAATTAAAATATAAAACATTCAATATTTGTTTTGAACGTACATTTCAATTTGCTGGGGCCACATACTAATCCCAAAATTCCAAAAAAATAAATCTAGCTATGTTTTGACGATACGGTCCCAACAAAACTAGTTTCTTCAAATTCTGAGACCGTTTGAAAAATGGCCCTTTTCTGGTCGATCCAATTTAATAGATATCGACCAAACACATTTTCCTTTGCCACGCTCACATACTAACTTCAAAAATTTTGAAATTTGAAACCTAGCAATAATTTGACATCCCGGATCCAACAAAAGTGGTTTCATCGAATTCTGAGGTCTTTTGCAAAATGACTATGTTCACAGGCTATATAAACTCCATAGCGACCTTTCTGAAAATTCGTTTGGCCATAACTTTTGATTCCCGCTATGAAACTTCGATTTTTAAGATTCTCTAGAAAGATATTCATAAACAGATTTAAATATTTTTGGTTTTGGTAAAATCCGTTTTATTTTCCACCCGGTACAGTCTGTCAAAGTTCGAATTCAATTTTTGAAACTTCCGCGTCGTTTCAAGCCCTTTTTATAATTAGAAATAATTATATTTATTTTCAAACATCGATTCAAACACACTTTTCGTCGCTATTATTTAAAATAATTTTTTTTAAATATTTAAAATTCACTAAAATAGCCAAATTAAAAATTTTAAATTGGCTCAGATTTTCCCGGTTGTTACATGTTATATGATGTGATATGAAATCTATGCTGATTTTGTACATTTGAATGATACCGATCATTGTTATATGGTTCGTTAAATATCATGAGGAATACTGGAATGTTAAAAAGGAAATTTTCAATGTTATATTGAGAATAGAAATATTTATAAAATCAAAAGATTTTATAAAAAGAAATATTTATTTGTTAAATAAATAGAATTGAAAAAGAAATATTTATTTGTTAAATAAATAAATTTGAAAAGGAAATATTTATTTGTTAAATAAATAAAATTGAAAAGGAAATATTTATTTGTTAAATAAATAAAATTATAAAAGGAATAGTTATTTGGAAAATAAATAGAATTATAAAAAAGTGAATTAATGAGATATAAAAGAGTTATGAGAAGATTGTTTAAAGGGGACATGAATTAGTGTTAATCGATTAGAGTTAAACGAGTTAGAGTTAATCGATTAGAGTTAAATCGAACTAGAGTTAATCATTTAAAGTTAAATCGAATTAGAGTTAATCGATTAGAGTTAATTCAAATTAGAGTTAATCAATTAGAGTTAATCGAATTAGAATTAATCGAGTTAGAGTTAATCGGTTAGAGCTAAATCGAATTAGAGTTAATCGATTAAAGTTAATCGAGTTAGAGTTAATCGATTAGAGCTAAATCGAATTAGAGTTAATCGATTAGAGTTAAATTGAATTAGAGTTAATCAATTAGAGTTAATCGAATTAGAATTAAACGATTAGAGTAAATCAAGTTAGAGTTAATTGAAAGGAGTTAATCGAGTTAGAGTTAATCGATTAGAGTTTAATCGAATTAGAGTTAATCGATTAGAGTTAAATCGAATTAGAGTTAATCGATTAGAGTTAAATCAAATTAGAGTTAATTATTTAGAGTTAATCGAATTAGAATTAATCGAATATAGTTATTCGAAAGCAGTTATCGAATATAGTTATTCGAAAAGAGATTATAGGATATAGTTTATTCGAATGAAGTTATCAAATATTGTTTATTCGAAAGGGGTTATCGAATCTAGTTTATTCGAAAGGAGTTAATCGAGTTTATTCAAAAAGATGTTATCGAATATAGTTTATTCGAAAGGGGTTATCGAATCTAGTTTATTCGAAAGGGATTATCGAACATAGTTTATTCGTAAGGAGTTATCAAATATAGTTTATTCGAAAGGGGTTATCGAATATAGTTTATTTGGAAGAGGTTATCGAATGTATTTTCTTCGAAAGGAGTTATCGAATATAGTTTATTTGAAAGGGTTTATCGAGTATAGTTTATTCGAAAGGAATTATCAAATATAGTTTATTCAAAGGGGTTATCGAATATAGTTTATTCGAAAGGAGTTAATAGAATATAGTTTATTCAAAAAAGAGTTATCAAATATAGTTTATTCGAAAGGGGTTATCGAATATAGTTTATTCGAAAGGAGTTAATCGAATTTTGTTTATTCGAAAAGGGTTTATCGAACAGAGTTTATTCGAAAGGAGTTATCGAGTATAGTTACTCGAAAGGGGTTATCGAATATAGTTTATTTGAAAGGAGTTATCGAATATAGTTATTCGAAAGGAGTTATCTAATTCGAAAGGAGCTAATCGAATATTGTTTGTTCGAAGAAAGGGGTTATCGAATAGAGATTATTTGAAAGAGAATTATACGTTGAATTCGATTATATTGAATTCGGGAAAGTACTATTCACTTTCCGTTTTTAGTCAAGATTTATTTATTTATAAATAAGTTAGTTGTTTGTTTATTTGTCCAAATTTATAAATAAAAGTTATACTTAAGTTATTATATTTCTGAAGCATGGGATTTTAACACTATTGTTAAAATCAAACGATTTCTATAAAAGAAGTGGATTCGTAAATAGAATCAGAGAGTTACATAAGGAAGTTTGTTAATTATTTTGAAGGTGAACTTTGTCTATTTTCGAAGTTAGAAATGTTGTTCATTTAAGGTCCGAGAGGCAGTTATACCCCAACTTGATTGACTCAAATTTTCACTAAGGAATGTTTAAGGTTTGATAGTAAAGGTTTGTTAAGTGAATTTAGTTAATGAAGGTAATGGTTTGAGTTGGCATAGTGGTGTCTAATTTAAACATCTGTTTAAATCCAATGAATGAGTTTTTGTAACATTTTCCAAATATAATCAGAGATATTTTCTAATCATAGAAAATGAAATGTTTGATGATAAAGAAGACTAAAATGATAGTGATACGTGGAAAAGAGATGGAAATGTTTTCCAATGATTAATAACGTATGTTTTCTAAATTTAGAAAATAAGGAATGATGAATATATGGAAACAGGAAATTAAAAAAATGAATAAATAAATGAACTAAATAGATAAACGTTAAACGATGATTGATCGATAGAATTTCCATCTGGAAATAATATTGTTGTTTGCACACATGTTTTCCTTTGATAGTTAACTCACCGACTATCGAAGTTTTTGACCATTTATCCATCGTCAATAAGAGAGACAGGGATCGGATATATTAACTGAAAACCACTCCATATGGAATTAGCGTTGCGAATCAAATATGATGGAGATAATTGAAGACGGAGTTATGCAAGGGTTGTCCTGTTTACAGAATAGTGCCTTTGGTTTGTCCAGTCCCACGATGACCTATATGGAAGAATGTCTGACGGAGTATATTAAATAGATCACGTAAGTTGATCTCTTCAAACATATTTACGTTTGGGGGCGGAGGAATTCGTTTCTCTTAGCTGTATACCCGTGGTATTTTTGGGGAAATCAATTTGTGATTTTGCGGGTATGACGATGTGACATTCAAAGAGAATAATTGTGTGATCTATCATAGATAAGCGGCCTCTAGCCTCACAACCGGGAAATGATAAAAATCGGGCAGGCAGCATGGCTAAGTGGTTGGCTGCCAATTAGGGTGTATTATCACATATCTAGAGATATTCATTTCATTCTTTAACCTATTCGATGCTGTCCTATTCGGGAAACGGTTGCTGATCCCAACCTTTGGTGATATACATTCGATACACTCAAGCGAAATGAGTGGTCGGTCATGTGTAGCCGGGTTGCAAGACGTTCTTGTTGAACCCAGTGTATTCCTCTCTAAAGGTACACAATCGGAAGGTGGTTCCATACCTTGTCATAGTTGGTAATCTATTATCTAATAAATGCTCACGGTTTTGATTGTATACTATATATATAGAACGTGAGATGAAAGCGTTTCTGCTAGATGATTATTTCGTTGTAGTTGACAGACATTATTATAATATCAAAAGATTTTTGATATAAAGTTTATCGTTTCTTTCAAAAGGATTTTGAAAGTTAAATCAGATGTTTTGGATTCTCATAAGGAAAAAACCCGTTCCGTTATACGACATGGTCTTATGAGATATTGTTAAACTGCTCAAACTGTTTTACTCACACCAGTCAAATGACTGAACCAGAGTTTATTTTGATTTTGTTTTCCCTAAACTCTTCGGTGCCCAAATTTGTACGGGCAGTCAATAGTCAGGATTTAACAGATATACTTGGAGAGCTTGGAGTAGGAGGCTTCAGGATTATATAGCTATTGTTTATTCTGTTGTGTTGTAAGTGTTATGCTCTGATAATGTTACTATATACATGTACTGATTTTATTTCAAAGTTATGTATCTATCATATATTGTTCGTTCCACTATGGGATTCGTGTTTACTATGATGTTTTATGTTATTCTTCTTCTATTTAAAGTTTCTATCTTCTCTATTCTCACCCTCCAATTTCTTTCATGGACTATCCGGTATTTCCAATGCTTGAATAATCAACATTGGGATTTATGTCGAGTACTCAAGGTCGCGAAAACCCGGGTCATTATAGTGGTATCAAAGCTTAAGGTTAAGTAATTACCTTGGCTCTGTGGCGTAACTCAGTAGAGATGGGGTTAGTAATACCCAATATTGAGTTGAGTGTATATATATACGAGTGAACATGTAACAACCTGTAAAATCTGAACCAATTTAAAAAAAATTAATTGGCCATTTTAGTGGATTTTAAATATTTATATTTTAAATAAAAACGACGAAAATGGTGTTTCAATCGATGCTTGAAAATAAATATAATTACTTTGAATTATAAACAAGGCCTGAAATGGCACGGTAGTTTCAAAAATTGAATTCAAACTTTGACTGACTATACCGGGTGCAAAACAAAACGGATTTTAGTGAATCCAAAAATATTCAAATCTGTTAGTGAATATCTTTCTAACGAATTTGAAAAATCGAAGTTCCGTAGCGGGAAGCAAAAGTTATGGCCAAATGAATTTTCAGAAAGGTCGCTATAGAGTTGATATAGCCCATGAAAATGGCCATTTTGCAAACGACGTAAGAATTCGACAAAACCACTTTTGTTGGATCTGGGATGTCAAATTATTTCTATTTTTCAAATTTCGTAATTTTTGAAGTTAGTATGTGAGCGTGGCAAAGGAAAATGTGTTTTGATCAATTATAGTTAAATTGGATCGACTAGAAAAAAGCCATTTTTTAAACGGTCTCAGAATTCGACGAAACTAGTTTTGTTGGGACCGTATCGTCAAAATATAGCTAGATTTATTTTTCGGGAAGTTTTAGAATCAATATGTGGCCTTGGAAAATTGAAATGTACGTTCAAATTAAATATTGAATGTTCTATATTTTAATTTGAAGGAAAACTGACTGAAACAGTCGAATGGGCCTTCGAAACATATCCCATTGTGTTCGGTATGGGCGTATTTAGCTAGGGACGATAGTCGTTGGATTTCGATTGGAGCTAGTATGTGAAGTGGGGTATTTTAGAATTATGAAAATATATAAATAAAATAAAAAATTCTATTAGTCAGTCACATTTCTCTCTCCCCGACCTATCTTCCTCGCACAACACGGAAAGCCGCTCTTCCCTTCTCTCCTCATTTTCTCCTCCTCCACGCATCGATAGCCTTCGACACAGTTGGGGTTTTTGAAGAGCTCCCCACAAGCTTCAAATCCATGGTCGTTACACCCCCTCTCGTCGGGTGAATCGTGAGATCCAGGCCTCCAAAGTCGGTGCCTTTCAACCATCGTCGGCAGCACCTGGAGCCACCGAGCTGGACCCCCTCCCTGGCGCACGTGCGCCTCTCCAGGCCCTACCCCGTGGTGAAATCCGATCAAGCAACAGCTACGCGGATTTCGAGAAAAGCTAAAACCTAGTTTTGAACAAATCAGAGAGGTAACGACTGCTTTATTTTCAACTGTTCTATAACACTTCTAAACGCTACGGATTTTGATTTCACTATAAAAATCATATCTTTTTCGTTTCTTGACGAAACTCAGTGAAACAAGAGATAGTGGACTCGTGTGGACGTCTTCTACATTGTAGATGAGACCGCATATTTTTCTAAGCCTTCTGCTTTTTTTGGTGGAGTGGAACTCAATGTGATATTTCTGAATTTTGAACGATATGGAAATGACGATGCATAAATTATATATTCGAAGTATGATTTATATAAGCATTGTACACCTCATGTATAAGCATTGTATAAGTTGTATGTTCGATGTATAAGTTATATATGCATTGTAAAAAAATTATATATGTGTTGAAATAGAAGTGAAATATACTTATATATATACATATATATACGCCCCTCGTCCACAAACCATGGACGATATTTATTGGTTGTGATTGGTGTGAAAATTGGTTGATAGCGAATGGTTGATTAGAATTGTTTGTGGCTGAAATTGATTGATTGTGGTTGAAAAATACCCGTTTGTGGTTGAAAATTATTTGGTTGAAATCACATAGGATTAGTTTGTGGAAAAGGAATAAAAATAAACATGCCGCCTGTGTGCGAACTAGATGCATGAAATCCCCATTGTCAAAAGCTGCGAGGCTTTAAGGTAGAGCGAGTAGCCGTACTAGGGACGGTCCCGGTTTTAACTACCCTGCTCTTATGCTGTCGAAATTTTCAATAATATTCATGTGTTAGAATTATTTTCATGCATTGAAACTATATTCGTGTGTTGAATAGAAATTCATGTGTTGAACAACATTCATGTTTTGAAATAAATTGTTTTATAATAAAAATCATATTTTTATCATCTATATGAACTATATAAAATAGGTGTGTTTTGAAATAAATTGATTTATAATAAAAATCATATTTTTATCACCTATATGAACTATATAAAATAGTCGTGTTTTGAAATAAATTGTTTTATGATAAAAATCATATTTTTATCATCTATATGAACTATATAAAATAGTCGTGTTCTGAAAACAATGGCTTTACAAGAACAATCACATTTTTATTATATACATGAATTGTTAAAAAAGTGAAGTGTCGAAATAAATGTCTATTGGATAAAAATATCATTTTTATCAAGTGTATGAAAAGAATATGGTTTTGAAATCGAAGAATAGACTATATTTTTAAATATATAAATATAATTAAAATAAATCGAATAACGAAGCTGCAGTTCGTGTTTTGAAACCATGATTTCAAACGATTATTGCGGGAGATCCGACCATCGGATTTTCCCGAAACCGAAACCGTTGGGTTCGCTTGGGAAATATCTTTCCAACGACACCAGCTTTGTGAAGATCTAACGGTTGGATTGTATGAAATGTTTAAATCAAATCTGAAGAAAAACAGCGCCAGAATCGATTATATTTGTATATCTATATATAAATATAATTAAATTAAATCGAATAACGACGCTGTAGTTCGTATTTTGAAATCGAAACTTCAAACGAGTGTACCGGGAGATCCGACCGTTGGATTTTCCCAAAACTGAAACCGTTGGATTCGTTTCGAAAAGATCTTTCTAATGATACAAAATTTGTGAAGATCCAACAGTTAAATTTTCAGATATGTATAAATCAAATCTGAAGAAAAACAGCACCACAGCCGCGTTATGGCCTGAAGCGTCGTTTGAATAAATTGGCTAGTTTTAAATAAATAAAAATAGCGATAAATCGTTATAAAATATTATAAACAACAAGGAATGGAAATAAACTGAATTTATCTAGTTTATTGGATATTTGATGGTTGAATGTGAAATTTATAAACTAACTTAAAGTTAGCTAAGTTGGATGGTTTCCTGGGTTTTGATTTGATGTAGGTTTCGGCCTTCGGGGTTTTGATCTGATGTATTTATTTAATTCTGTTCTACTATTATCTGTTTATGTGTTATATTCCAAAGATTACCCTTGACACTGTCGTACGGGGTTTTGGTGTCGTCACAACGTAGTATCAGAGCATTGGTTAAGCTTAGTGCTGGAATATAACATATGAACGAACTCGTCAGAAATAGAACCAGTAGTGTTCTAAGACGAATATCTCATTACAGATAGGATCAGTAATATCCTAGTATGAGTATAGCAAAATGAAATAACACCACGATAGACACATTTACATTCAAGTATATGTTTCTATGCTTTATCATATCCTTTATGTTGACTTGACACTTGATCTTCTATTTGCATAAGAACTAGGAAATGATTGTCAGAAACAGAAGGAATGCAGAACTAGATCTGGAGGCTCTATTAAAGAGATATCGAAATCTGGGCAGATCACAATTCTCAGGCAATGAATCTATAATTCAAACTCAATCTTGGATGAGTTCTGTTGAAAGAAATTTTGAACGTATCCAGTTGAGGGATGATCAGAAAAGATTAGGGGCATCTTGGGTGCTCAAATAAGATGTTTTAATCTGGTGGGAAATGATCATCAAAGATAATCCAGAAGGTGATATCACCCGGGATAGGTTCAAATAAGTTTTCCTAGAAAGATTTGCTCCTCCTAAAGCAACTGAGCGATTATGTGATGAATTCTCTTATCTGATACAAGGAGATATGACTATTCCAGAATATCATAATAAATTCAATGAAATTTCTCACTTTGCCCCTCATCTAATTCAAAATACGAAGAGGAAGAATCTGAGGTTTATTCATGGCCTACAAAGAAAATACCAAAGTAAAGTTATAGGGCATGTGAAGCTTCCTTTTTCAGAAATGATATACATGGCTTATCAGTATGAAGATCTCCATAAGAAAGGTATGTTGCGCGACGAAGAGGAAGTCCGTTCTAGTAACAAAGGGGAGTCTGAGACTGATAATCCTGAGGCCAGTACGATGCATGAGGTCAGTGAGAAGCCCAAAGCCAAGATGAAAAGGGTTAAATTTGAGAAAGAACCAATAATGGCCGCCGTATGCAATAACTACCATAAGCAAGGGCATTTGCAAGGAAATTGCAGATCTTTAAAGAAACTATAGAAAAACGAATTTGAATCCATGAACAAGTTTCAAGTGACCCGAGAGTGCAATCTTTGTCATCAGACTGGTCATATAAAGCGAGACTGCTGGCTGTTGGAAAAGACCAAAGTGGCTCAAGTAAATGAAGTGGCAGAAACTTCAACACCCTCGGCTAGTCAGGAGAGGCCTGATGTTTTGGAAGGCACGCTTACTATCAAAAACATTCCAGTTAAAATACTATTTGATACAGGCGCGTCGCGAAGCTTTATTGCAAAGAATGCAGTTAAGAAGTTTGATTTGAAATTGAGAAAGCTCAAGGAACCCATTACTGTCCATATTCCGGTCGGGGTTCTCTCAATCTTAGTTGGATTTGTGTGGTGCCAGTTTCTTTTTCCTGTTATAAGTTCCTTACTATCTCTATCGTCACGAATTTTACAGAATTCGATCTTATTTTGGGATTGGATTGGTTAACCAAATATGAGGCAGAGGTTAGATGCGCCGAGAGAGTTGTTAAGGCAAAGGCCCACTCTGGGAATTATATAACCATACCATGCGAAGGTCCGAATTTAAATAGAAAAGACTTTTGGTCAGCTCTTGATGTTTCTCCTGCTCAAATAGAAAATATCGCTGTAGTCACAGAGAATATTCTCGACCTCATAAAAGATATTCCTGTCGTCAATAATTATAAAGATGTGTTCGAAGAAGTTGTTATCTTACCTCCATAGAGAGAAATTGATTTCCAGATCGCTTTAATTGTGAATACAAGGCCAGTAGTGCATGCTATTCGGAGAATGACTCTAAAGGAGAAAGAAGAACTAGACAATCAAACTCGACATCTTGTATGGAATGGTCTGATAAGGCCTAGTTTCTCTGATTGGGGAGCAGCAGTGGTGTTTGTCCGAAAGTCTAACGGTACTCTGCGACTATGTGTGGATTATCGTGACTTGAATAAGCAGACAATAAAGAATAAATATCCGTTGTCGCGAATCGATGATTTATTAGATCGTCTGAATGGAGCACACGTATTTTCAAGGATGGACCTAGCTACAGGTTTCCATCAGCTTCGTATTGTCGAAGAATGTGTTCCTACGACATCATTCAGGGGTCCAGACTTATTCTACGAATGGTTGGTAATGTCGTTCGGCTTATGTAACGCTCCAAGTTACTTCGTCGATTTAATGAATCGAGTGTTCAGAGGAGTCTTGAATAATTTTGCTCTGGTTTTTATTGATGATATTCTAATCTTCTCTAAGTCAAAAGCCGAACATGGAAAACATTTGGAACAAGTTCTAGAAATTTTGAGAAAGAATATATTGAAAGCTAAACTTTCCAAATGTATATTCTGGCAAGATGAAGTAAAGTTTCTTGGCCACGTCATATCAAAAGAGGTAATTGCTGCGATCCCAGTAAAATCACAACAATTCAAAATTGGAAGCAGCCTAGTACTCCCATAGAAGTCCGAAGTTTTCTTGGATTGGCTAGTTATTACCAGAAGTTCGTTAAAGAATTTTCGAAGATATCTAGTCACTTAACAAAGCTTATAAAGAAGCGCTCAAAATTCAAGTGGACTCCAGAATTTATGGAGGCTTTGGAGAAGCTAAAGTTAAGATTAACAATGGCTCCAGTGTTAACGATAATCGATGACATTCAAGACTTGAAAGTCCGGATAGATGCCTATAGAGAAGGCCTTGGTGCAGTATTAATGCAAAGAGGACAAGTTGTTGTTTATGCTAGCTGCCAGCTGAAGCCACATGAAAAGAACTACGTTACTCATGATCTTTAGTTGTTGGCTATCGTATTCGCTTTGAAAATCTGGAGACACTATCTTTTGGGTGAGAAATTCGAACTGTTTACAGATCATCAATCGCTAAAGTATCTGTTCGCACAGAAAGACGTGAATCTGAGGCAGCAACGTTGGCTAGAGTTCCTTGCAGCATACGATTTTGAGATTCTGTACACTCCAGGGAAAGCCAATGTCGTTGTCGATGCGTTAAGTAGAAAGAATGTAATGATCGCCAGTTTTATTATTGCGACTTCTTTGATTGACAAGATATCTGCTCTCCAAAAAGATGACAAATTTATTAAAGGAATGAGCCATCGGATTCGTGAAGGCAATGCTTCGGATTTCCAGCACGATTGCGAAGGGATTCTGAGGTTAGAAGGACGAATTTGTGTTCCAGAAGTTCCTGAACTCAGAAGAGATGTGCTTGATGAATGCCACAAATCTAAGCTCAGTATCCATCCGGGTGTGAGTAAAATGTATAACGATATCAAATGAACATTCTGGTGGAAATCGCTGAAAAGAGACATCTCTTCATATGTTAGAAGGTGCCCTACTTGCTAACTAGTCAAAAGCGACCAACAGAAACTAGTTAGATTGTTGCAACCGCTGGACATTCCAGGTTGGAAGTGGGAAGATATTTCCATGGACTTCATAAATGGTTTGCCCAGAACCAAAAAAGCAAATGACAGTATTTGGGTGATCATAGATCGCTTCACGAAGACCGCCCATTTCATACCTGTCAGATCGAACAGAACTGCTCAGAGTCTGGCGTAGATATATTTCAACGAAATTGTTAGGCTACATGGAGTGCCGATCAGTATAGTTAGTGATAGAGATCCAATATTTACTAGCAAATTCTGGGAGGCATTTCAAGTAGAACTGGGAACGAAGCTGAACTTGAGCACCGCTTATAATCCTCAGACAAATGGTCAAACTGAGCAGGTGAATCATATACTAGAAGATTTATTGCGGGCTTGTGTTCTAGATTTTGGTGGATCATGGGAAGACAATTTACATTTGGCTGAGTTCTCATATAACAATAGCTACCAAGCAAGCCTGACAATGTCACCATTCGAAGCATCGTATGGTAGACCATGCCGATCTCCTGCTTGTTGGGTAGAACCTGGTAATAGACTTGTATTGGGACCCGATATGATCTGTGAAGCTGTAGACAAAGACGACTTCGTTAAGAAATGATTACTCACCGCTCAAAGCCGATAGAAGAGCTATGTTGATTCAAGAAGAAGAGATTTGGGTTTTTCTATTGGTGATTATGTGTATCTAAGGGTTTCTCTGATGAGAGGAGTGATTCTATTTGGAAAAACTGGGAAGTTGCCGCCTAGATTTATAGGTTCATTCCCTATACTAGAACGGATTGGAACCCTCGCTTATAGAGTTCAATCGCCTGATTGGTTGCCTGGAGTGCATGATGTATTTCACGTATCTCAACTTCGAAAGCATGTTCATGATCCAGAACTGGTCATGGAAGAAGCTCCACAACAGCATATAGAAATCACTCCAGAATTGGCTGTGAGAAGGGAGCCGCTAAAGATTATTGGCAAAGAAACCAAAGAACTGAGGAACAAGAAGGTTCACTTAGTCAAAGTGCAATGGAGTGGAGATCCGCAAGATTATTTTTGGGAAACAGAGGAAAGCATTAAGAAAGCTCATCCTAAGTGCACGGTGGATATTTCTGATTGACTCTGGTGCAAGGTACATTTACCATACTTTGCATTACCATTTTGTTCTCTACTTTGTTGATATTTTCTTTTCATGGATGTAAACTTTTAATTCTATAGTCTGATTATTTTAAAAAGAGTTTATGAATCTATTAGTATATTTTTGAAAAGTTAAAAACAAATTGATTGTTGTTTGTGTTGTGTGATTGTGGATTTGATTAATTAAATTATTAGAATGATAGTTAATTATATCAAGTATTGATCTGATTTAAAAATAGATAGAGATATATACATGTGCATTATATATGTTTGAATAGGTAAAAGGATTAGTAGTTGAGTAAATAATTTATTTGTGTGCCCAACAAATAAGTAAACCTTAATGAGTTGGTTGCGCTTTTATTATTATATCAACTCCTGTGAATGCTATTGGATGCAGAGTGCTGGTTGTTCTATGTGTAATAATAAATGTCGCCATAGGATAGTAACAATTAATTTTGAACTACACTACATGGCATAATTCTTGAAGATAGGCATACTTCATCATATACCACATAAGCATTTGGAGCTTGTGTGACGAGGTTGAAGATTTAACATACGAGCGAGAGGCTTGTATGGCGATGACTATATTTTACAGGTTGAACTGATGACTGATATGGACCATATAAAATGTAACGGTAAATTGCAAGATTAATAAAAACCCCACACGGGTCTGGAGATGACAATAAACACGTCTCTTTGGTCATTAAGGCACAAAAACCATTTATAGGGTGATGAGAATTTATTCTCTGGAGTTATGATATACACACTCCCCTGTGGACACCAGAATATATCACTATAAATATGTGCATGCTTATTAGGATTTATTGGGTACCTAATAAGACCCAATAAATTTCCAAACCCCTCCCTGTACAAAGGAGATTATGGCGAAAATTTTCAAAGATTTACGGTCTTAGCCAAATTTTTGAAGAATTTGAAAATTCTTAGAAAAAAAAAGTTGAAGAATGGAAGCCAGATTGAAACTAGAGTTGATTAATCAAACCACTTTTGACTTTGTTCTTTAGGGATGAAAAGTTTTAAATGGGGGAGATTGTAACAACCCGTAAAATCTTAACCAATTTAAAAATTTTAAATTGGCCATTTTAGTGGATTTTAAATATTTAAAATAAATATTTTAAATAATAACGACAAAAATGGTGTTTGAACCGACGCTTGAAAATAAATATAATTACTTTGAATTATAAATAAGGCCTGAAATGGCGTGGCAGTTTCAAAAGTTGAATTCAAACTTTGACTAACAATACCGGGTGCAAAACAAAACGAATTTTAGTGAATCCAAAAATATTCAAATCTGTTAGTGAATATCTTTCTAACGAATTTGAAAAATCGAAGTTCCGTAGCGGGAAGCAAAAGTTATGGCCAAATGAATTTTCAAAAAGGTCGCTATAGAGTTGATATAGCCCATGAAAATGGCCATTTTGCAAACGACCTAAGAATTCGACAAAACCACTTTTGTTGGATCTGGGATGTCAAATTATTGCTATTTTTCAAATTTCATAATTTTTTAAGTTAGTATGTGAGCGTGGCAAAGGAAAATGTGTTTTGGTCAATTAAAGTTAAATTGGATCGACCAGAAATGGGCCATTTTTCAAACAGTCTCAGAATTCGACGTAACTAGTTTTGTTGGGACCGTATCATCAAAACATACCTAGATTTATTTTTCGGGAATATTTAGAATCAATATGTGGCCCTGGCAAATTGAAATGTACGTTCAAATTAAATATTGAATGTTTTATATTTTAATTTGAAGGAAAATTGACTGAAACAGTCGAATGGGCTTTCGAAACATATCCCATTGTGTTCGGAATGGTGGTATTTAGCTAGGGACAATAGTCGTTGGGTTTGGATTGGAGCTAGTATGTGAAGAGGGGTATTTTAGAATTTTGAAAATATATAAATAAAATAAAAAATTCTATTGGTCAGTCACATTTCTCTCTCCCCGACCTTTCTTCCTCGCGCAACACGGAAAAACGCTCTTTCCATCTCTCCTCGTTTTATCCTCCTACACGCATCGATAGCCTTCGACCCAGTTGGGGTTTTTGAAGAGCTCCCCTCAAGCTTCAAATCCATGGACATTGCACCCCCTCTCGTCAGGTGAATCGCGAGATCCAGGCCTCCAAAGTCGGAGCTTTTCAACCGCCGCCGGCAGCACCTGGAGCCACCAAGCTGGACCCCCTCCCTGGCGCACGTGCGCCTCTCCAGGCCCTACCCCATAGTGAAATCCGATCGAGCAACCGATACGCGGATTTCGAGAAAAGCTGAAACCTAGTTTTGAACAAATCAGAGAGGTAACGGCTGTTTTATTTTCAATTGTTCTATAGCACTTCTAAATGCTACGGATTTTGATTTCACTATAAAAATCATATCTTTTCCGTTTCTTGACGAAATTCAGTGAAACAAGAGATAGTGGACTCGTGTGGACGTCTTCTACATTCTAGAAGAGACCGCATATTTTTCTGAGCCTTCTGCTATTTTTGGGGGAGTGGAACCCAATGTGAGATTTCTGAATTATGAACGATATTGGAAATGACGATGTATGAATTATATATTCGAAGTATGAGTTATATAAGCGTTGTACACCTCATGTATAAACGTTTTATAAGTTGTATGTTCGATGTATAAGTTATATATGCATTGTAAAAAAATTATATGTGTGTTGAAATAGAAGTGAAATATACTTATATATATACGCCCCTCGTCCACAAACCATGGACGATATTTATTGGTTGTGATTGGTGTGAAAATTGGTTGATAACGAATGGTTGATTAGAATTGTTTGTGGTTGAAATTGATTGATTGTGGTTGAAAAATACACGTTTGTGGTTGAGAATTATTTGGTTGAAGCCACGTAGGATTAGCTTGTGGAAAAGAAAAAAAAACATGTCACCTGCGTGCAAACTAGATGCATGAAATCCCCATTGTCAAAAGCTGCGAGGCTTTAAGGTAGAGCGAGGAGTCGTACAAGGGACGGTCCCGGTTTTAACTACCCGGCAGTTATGCTGCCAAATTTTTCAATAATATTCATGTGTTAGAATTATTTTCATGTGTTGAAACTATATTCGTGTGTTGAATAGAAATTCATGTGTTGGATAGAAATTCATGTGTTGAATGACATTTATGTTTTGAAATAAATTGTTTTACAATAAAAATCATATTTTTATCATCTATATGAACTATGTAAAATAGTCATGTTTTGAAATAAATTGTTTTATAATAAAAATCATATTTTTATCATCTATATGAACTATATAAAATAGTCGTGTTTTGAAATAAATTGTTTTATAATAAAATTCATATTTTTATCATCTATATGAACTATATAAAATAGTCGTGTTTTGAAATCAATGGATTTACAATAAAAATCACATTTTTATTATATACATGAATTTTTAAAAATAGTGAAATGTCGAAATAAATGTCTATTGGATAAAAATATCATTTTTATCAAGTGTGTGAAAAGAATATGGTTTTGAAATCGAAGAATAGATTATATTTATAAATATATAAATATAATTAAAATAAATCGAATAACAAAGCTGCAGTTCGTGTTTTGAAACTGTGATTTCAAACGATTAGTGCGGGAGATCCGACCATCGGATTTTCCCGAAACTGAAACCGTTGGGTTTGCTTGGGAAATATCTTTCCAACGACACCAACTTTGTGAAGATCCAACGGTTGGATTGTCTGGAATGTTTAAATCAAATGTGAAGAAAAACAGTGCCAGAATAGATTATATATATAAATATATATAATTAAATTAAATCGTATAACGACGCTGCAATTCGTATTTTGAAATTAAAACTTCGAACGAGGGTACCGGGAGATCTGACCGTCTGATTTTCCCAAAACTGAAACCGTTGGATTCGTTTCGAAAATATCTTTCTAATGATATAAAATTTGTGAAGATCCAACAGTTAGATTTCCACATATGTGTAAATCAAATCTGAAGAAAAACAGCGCCACGGTCGCGTTATGGCCTGAAGCATCGTTTGAATAAATTGGCCATTTTTAAATAAATAAAAATAGTGATAAATCGTTATAAAATATTATAAATGATATGGAATGGAAATAGAACGAATTTACCTGGTTTATTAGATATTTCATGGTTGAATGTGAAATTTATAAACTAAGTGAAGGTTAGCTAGGTCGGATGGTTTCCTGGGTTTTGATCTGATGTTGGTTTCGGCCTTCGGGTTAATACTTGGGAAATCATTCTCTTACTAATTTACGGTTAGTGAATGATGAATTCGAATGAGGCGTATGTTGTGTTTGTGTAGCACTTGTTTATTATATACCCGAGTTGCTCAAAAAGACCGGAGTTATCCCATTCCGAATAACTGAATCGACAATAGGAAGACTATGATGAAGACGGTGGTCGAAGACCGGAGAGCTTCACGTCGTTTGGATGATTACTGACGTCTTGATTGGGAGGCATCCTAAGATATAGATAATTAATGGTGATCGTTCAGACGTACATGGAGATCGATGGGTATGCGAGGTATATAGTGCCTTCGGTTTCGTTCAGACCCAGAACGAACTTGTAAATGGACTGTGTGTCTGACATTGGAATTCATTTTGTGTGATTGATCGCAATCAGTTGCGTGGTGTGAATTTATAGCAATCAGTTGCATGGTGTAAATTTCCTGTGTGGCATGCTAAGATGTAGTGATCAAGGCTTCTGTTGAAAAGCAAAGTCTTACGGTTGATGATCAAAGCACGGCCTGTGTGGCATAGCTTTGTGTATAACGTGAATTCACGAGCCTCACACCCCGGTATAAACCAGAAACGGGAGAGGACATCAGGGAGGGCCTGCCTTCCTTTCTAGCTAGAGGTGGTGTCAGTGCTTAAACTGGCTGACATATATATTATTTTCAGCTGTGTGGTTGTTGCTGCGGCGAGGCACCTCGGATATATCGGTGACTATGTGAAGCTGATGGAGTCATTCGTTGGCTCATTTACGCTCCAAAGGGCAGGGGAACGCAATGTTCAGGCATAATAATCCACATTGGTGGACCGGCCCTGACGATCCAAGGGGCAGTTGCGGCTGTTCCTGAGGGGCGGGCTAGAGCATCTCGAATTCGGTGAGGACGATCCCTTGCCTCGGTTCATGACGGAAATCCAATTTCCAAATACGTGACTGTGCGGTTTTGATTGTATACCTATATATGGCGACAAGATATATGGTACCCACGTCGTCTATGATTGATATTTATGATTTGAAATTGTTTTTGATACATATAAACACTAGTAATAATACCAATTCTTTTGTTTTATTCGTATCAAGCATATTTTGTCCATTATAATGTAAAACTCTATCCTCCGGTTTGCGTTGCATTGTGTGAAGGGAATTGAGTCTTATAATGGCTTCATTTTTATAAAAAACATTGTCATGTTTAAAAGATTTATTTGTTTTAAAGCACTGGCAATCCAATGGAGTAAACCTATTTCGCGAAAGTGGCGTGGTCCTGTGATTGGCCATATTATAAAAAGTGTAAAGTAGATTTGTCATACCAGTCCCATGACTGACTCGTAGTTTGTTTCACTTGCAAACCCGGGTGCCCCTTTTTCTACCCGGGCAGCCATGTATTCAGGTTTTAGTTGGCTCTTTCTGGATAGTTGGAGCTGAAGATGGATTCTATCATTTGTCTCTTTTTATGCTGTTCAGCTCCTATTGTACATATTATGTTTGTTTTCCGCTGTAGACATTTATGTATAGCTGAACTGTATCTGTGCTAAGTATGATCCTGTATACAGTGTAACTCTGATGATTATATTTATCCAGTGTATTCTATTGTACATTATCTGGTGTATTTATTTAATTCTGTTCTGGTATTATCGGTTTATGTGTTATATTTAAAAGATTACCCTTGACACCGTCGTACGGGGTTTTGGGGTCGTCACAGAACATATTTGTCATTTGATGTAAAATTGTTTTATATTATGGAGTTTTATTGGTTGAGTTGTTTATAAGTTCTGGTCGATCAGTTTGATCCACTGTATCGGTAGGGATTTATAAAAACACTCGAATACGATGAACAGACACTGTATGTTTTGAAAAGAGGGTAAATGGAATAATTTTAACTAGATTATATTTTGATATAAACAAAGTATAGATATTTGAAGTATTATAGTATATTGGATGTGTTGATTGTGATTATAATCGAATAAGATTATAAAATGTGAAATGATTATGTAAATAGCCAATCAGAATTCATGTAAGAGAAATCGTTAAATCGGATGAATTAAATCTGAAATTAAAACCAGAATTGGAACTAAAACCCTGGAAATTTGAAAAAATTGTTTGTAAATGAATCTGGTTTAAATATATATGAATTTTAAAATCATGGGAGATTTTAAATTTGTTACAAGCATTGGAAAGGATATTTTGAAATGGATTTCAAAAAGAAAGTGTTTAGAAATGGTTTTGAAAGTGATATAGTATTGTACTCACTTCGATAGCTGGAAATAGATTCTGATGATGATCATGACATCATCGGTGTTCATTTTCGAGTTATAAGTTTTTGTTTTTGAATTGTTTTGAGAAAACAATTTTCCAAATGAATATTTTGATTTTTGGAAAAAGCTAAGCTGTTTAAAAACTCCCCAAAACAGATTATTTGAACTAAAACAAATTAAAGTAGAATTTGTAAAAGAAAATAGAAATTGGAATTGAAACTAGTTAAGTTGAAAATGAATTGTGATAGAAAGTATCGAATTAGATTGGATTATAGATAATCCGAAAAGGAATTGGAGTAGTAAGTAAGAGTTGAAATTAAAAATGGAATCTGAGTTAAGAACAAAACTGGGCTTGGGTATAAGCGAACGAACACTAGTATATGCATAATTGGTAACACATGAAAAGGATATATTGATATGCCCAACAAAAAGGTACCAGTTATATTATATATGGGTTTGAGATTTTAATCAGCCAAATTGGCAAGCCGCTTGGCTATTTGATTTTCTTTTGGGTTGAAGAAGGCATAGAGAGACGAGTAGGAGTTTGAGCTATTGACTAGTACAAAGGAGGTGCGGGCTAAAATTTTCAGAAATTTCGGGTGTTAGAAAATTTTCAGAGTTTATGGAAATTTACGTTAGTAGGAATAAATTAATAATTTAGTTAAAATTAAATTGTTTCAGTTGAGACTGAAAAAGAAGTAAACAAATAATTTGTAACTCAATTAATAGGGTTTGTTTTCTACCTTACCAATTTCGAGGACGAAATTATATTAAGGGGGAAAGAATGTAATGTCCCATATTTTTACGATATAATAATTAATTTATTTAATTATTTAAATAGTGATTAAGAGAATTAAATGGTCGTTGAATTAAATTATACGGAATATTTAATTAATATAAATAATATAATAATATATTTATTTTCGAAATAGTCGGAAATAGTGGAATTCAGAATATTGTATGAATTGGGCAATTTAAAATATATAATCCAGTTTAGAGTTGAATTATATTAACGAATATACTATATAAACGATAGTTGAACATATAATTATATTACAATTAAAATCGAGGTCGAAATGGAGTTGTAGTTCGTAATTTGGCGATTAGAACTTCAACTGAATATATAGAATCCGTTTTAAATCAGATTTCCATGAAACAAGAAACGTTCGGAGTTGGTGAAACATATTTTTTTAATGCAAGAGAAAAACCAAGATTTCATTGTGTAGATTTTTATTTATGTCCAAATCAAAATTTCGAAAAGTAGCTATGGAATTCCTTTATAAATTATAACGATTTATTTATATTATAAAAGGATTTTTTTCTATATAAATTGAATATCGATTCAACCGGGATTTGAATATCGAGTTATAAATCCAATTGGAGCTGTACGATATTCTATTGTGAATATATATGATAATATTTATTTATAAATATTAAATTTAATTATTTTTAAATATATTTATATATTTAAATGGTTAGTTAGAGCTTTAAAAATAACCAGTTTTGCAAATGACCTCCGTATTCAATGAAACTAATTTTGTTGGATCAGGAATGTTAAATTATTGTTAGATTTCAAGTTTCGTATTTTTTGAAGTCAGTATATGGCCATATGGGATTTTAATGTGAAAAAAAATGATAATTTAACTTTAAAAATACGCTATGTGAGCAAACGAAGTCGGAATTCGACGAAACTAGTTTCGTTGGGGCAGTAATGTCGAACTGAAGCTGTGTGTCCATTTTCGTGATTGTTGGGTATTATATGTGATCATAGG
Source organism: Allium sativum (assembly GCA_030737875.1). Lineage (NCBI taxonomy): Eukaryota > Viridiplantae > Streptophyta > Magnoliopsida > Asparagales > Amaryllidaceae > Allium > Allium sativum. Next base: position 334,491,393 of record CM060926.1, read on the forward strand.
AATTTTTGATGACAATTATAAGCAGCATTGGTATAAAAATAAATATAATAATCGAATAAAAAAATAATAAAACTATTCTATAAATACCGTCTTTCTAAACCTAAGACATACTTCATTTCAGTCAACGGGATTTTTCCGCCATATGTTTTACTCATATAAACCAATTCGCAACTTTCAAAAATAAAAGGAAATAAAAATAAAAATCGCTAAATCCTCTAACTCATATATTTGAGTTTCACACATGATTCTTTATGGCCTAAAGATCATTTTTTTCAACCCACACCATTTATGATGTTTAGAAATAAGCTATCGCGAACCTTAGGCTTCCATATTTTTGGGGATTTTCGAGTTGATTTGTGAATTCGATTACTGTGTTGGAGTGTTGAAGTGAGGAGCTTTGTTTATGTATAAATCTGGATGTTATCGGTGATTAAAATTTTCAGCTCATTTCTGTTGATGAGTGTGAAGACGGGGCGATGGATTCTGGTAGGGAGTTGCAAGCTCTAACAAATGGTATTGGCGAGGAGGAGGCCCAGACGAAAGGATTAATGGTAGTATCGGTTTGTGGAATAGTCCGATGTGAAGGGAGTTAGTGGTGGGGGAAGCCGTAGTGATGAAATGAGGAAACAACTAAAGTCTGGTTTCAATGAAGAAGGATTGCGCAGGGGTATTAGCAGTAAACTAAGATTTGATGGTAATGACATGGACAAAAATATAATTTGGATTAATTACTAATAATTTAGATGTTTAATGATTGTTATATATGTATAATAACTTGTAATATCAATAAATTTAACATACATTATCAGAATTTCGAACGGCAAGATCCGTTGGGATCGTAAGGACAACGACTACAACATGGAATTGACTGATTGTGAATTGGAGTCCGTTTGAATTTATAGCAAAATAAATTGTCTGTCTGAATAACCAGATGGTTATCGTTATTTGATGATGATCGTCCAATGTTAGTAAATCTCACTAACTCTATCAGTTATATTTTTATAACGTATTTTTAGAACTGATATATGATGGTTGATTCTATTGTTGACTATTTGGTTGAACTGCTAAGTGATTGGTGGAAATTATAGATAACAAATCGTAAATCAAATATTTATTCTGTTTATCAGAATATTTCATATTTAAATGAAATTTGATGTGAATTATATTGTGTAACATATGTGGATGCAGGGAAACAGGTCGGACGAATCCAACTAGATTCCTTAATATTTATTTTACCGTTTTCCATATATTGTGTTATAAGTTGTGATATGAAATTTGTGCTGATTTTGTATGTTTAAATGATACCGATCATTGTTATATGGTACGTTAAATACCATGAGGAATACTGGAATGCCGAAAAGGAAACTTTCAATGTTATATAGAGAAAAGAAAATTTTATAAAATCAAAAGATTTTACAAAAAGAATATTTATTTGTTAAATAAATAGAATTGAAAAGTAAATATTTATTTTTTAAATAAATAAAATTGAAAAGGAAATATTTATTTGTTAAATAAATGGAATTGAAAAGGAAATATTTATTTGTTAAATAAATAAAATTATAAAAGGAATATTTATTTGGAAAATAAATAGGACTATAAAAAAAAGGGTATTAACGAGACATAAAAGAGTTATGAGAAGATTGTTTAAAGTGGACATCAGTTAGATTTAATCGATTAGAGTTAATCGAGTTAGAGTTAATCGATTAGAGTTAAATCGAATTAGAGTTAATCGATTAGAGTTAAATTGAATTAGAGTTAATCTATTAGAGTTAAATCGAATTGTATTAATCAAATAGAGTTAATCGAATTAGAATTAATCAAGTTAGAGTTAATCGATTAGAGTTAAATTGAATTAGAGTTAATCGAGTTAGACTTAATCGATTAGAGTTAAATCGAATTAGAGTTAATCGAATAGAGTTAAATCAAATTAGAGTTAAGCGATTAGAGTTAAATCGAATTAGAGTTAATCGATTAGTGTTAATCGAGTTAGAGTTAACTGAAAGGAGTTAATCGAGTTAGAGTTAATCGATTAGTGTTAAATCGAATTAGAGTTAATCGATTAGAGTTAAATCGAATTAGAGTTGATCGATTAGAGTTAAATTGAATTAGAGTTAATCCGTTAGAGTTAATCTAATTAGAGTTAATCGAATATAGTTATTCGAAAGGAGTTATCAAATATAGTTATTCTAAAAGAGATTATTGAATATAGTTTATTCGAAAGGAGTTATTGAATATTGTTTATTCGAAAGGGGTTATCGAATATTGTTTATTCGAAAGGAGTTAATCGAATATAGTTTATTCGAAAAGGGGTTATCTAATGTAGTTTATTTGAAAGGGGTTATCGAATGTAGTTTATGCAAAAGGGGTTATCGAATATAGTTTATCCGAAAGGATTTGTCGAATATAGTTTATTCGAAAGGGTTTATCGAATATAGTTTATTCGAAAGGGGTTATCGAACATAGTTTATTAGAAAGGAGTTATCGAATATAGTTTTTTCGAAATGGGTTATCGAATATATTTTATTGGAAAGGAGTTAATCGAATATAGTTTATTCGAAAAGGAGTTATCGAATATAGTTTATTCGAAAGGGGTTATCGAATATAGTTTATTCGAAAGGAGTAAACCGAATATAGTTTATTCGAAAAGGGGTTATCGAATATAGTTTATTCGAAAGGAGTTATCGAATATAGTTTATTTGAAAGGGTTTATCGAATATAGTTTATTCGAAAGCAGTTATTGAATATATTTTATTCCAAAGGGGTTATCGAATATAGTTTATTCGAAAGGAGTTATCGAATATAGTTTATTCGAAAGGGGTTATCAAATGTAGTATATTCGAAAGGAGTTATCGAATATAATTATTCGAAAGGAGTTAATCGAATATAGTTTCTTCGAAGAAAGGAGTTATCGAATAAAGATTATTCGGAAGAGAATTATACGTTGAATTCGATTATATCGAATTTGGGAAAGTACTATTCACTTTCCGTTTTTAATCATGATTTATTTTTTTATAAATAAATTAGTTGTTTTTTTATTTATCCAAATTTATAAATAAAAGTTAAACTTAAGTTATTATATTTCAGAACCATGGGATTTTTACACTATTGTTAAAATCAAACGATTTCTGTAAAAGAAGTGGATTCGTAAATAGAATCTGAGAGTTACGTAAGGAATTTTGTTAAAGATTTAGAAGGTGAACTTTGTCTATTTTCGAAGTTAGAAATTTTGTTCAGTTAAGGTCTGAGAGGTAGATATACCCTAACTTGATTGACTCCATTTTTAACTAAGGAATGGTTAAGGTTCGATAGTAATGGTTGGTTATGTGAATTTAGTTGACGAAGGTAATGGTTTGAGTTGGCATAGCGATGTAAACATCTGTTTAAATCCAATGTATGAGTTTTGGAAACATTTTCCAAATATAATCAGATATATTTTCTAATCATAGAAAATGAAATGTTTGATGATAAAGAAGACAAGAATGATAGTGATACGTGGAAAAGAGATGGAAATGTTTTCCAATGATTAATAACATAAGTTTTCTAAATTTAAAAAATAAGGAATGTTGAATATATGGAAATAGGAAATTAAAATAAATAAATAAATAAATAAATGAACTAAAGAGATAAATGTTAAATGATGATTGATCGATATAATTTCCATCTGGAAATAATATCATTTTCTGCACACATGTTTTTCTTTGATAGTTAACTCACCAACTATCGAAGTTTTTGACCATTTATCCATCATCAATACGGTGAGACCAGGATCAGATATATTAACTGAAACCACTCCATACGGCATTAGCGTTGCGAATCAAATATGATGGAGATAATTGAAGACGAAGTTATGCAAGGGCTGTCCTATTTACAGAATAGTACCTTTGGTTTGTCCAGTCCTAGGACGACCTATATGGAAGAATGTCTGACGGAGTATATTTAATAGGTCACGTAAGTTTATCTCTTCTAACGTGTAACAACCCGGAAAATCTGAACCAATTTAAAAATTTTAAATTGGCTATTTTAGTGGATTTTAAATATTAAAAATAAATATTTTAAATAATAACGACGAAAAGTAAGTTTGAATCAACATTTGAGAATAAATATAATTATTTCTAATTATAAACAAGGCCTGAAATGGCACGGTAGTTTCAAAATTTGAATTAAAACTTTGACTGACTATACTAGGTGTAAACAAAACGGATTTGAGTGAAACCAAAAATATTTAAATCTGTTAGTGAATATCTTTCTAACGAAACTGAAAAATCGAAGTTTCATAGCGGGAAGCAAAAGTTGTGGCCAAATGAATTTTCAAAAAGGTTGCTATATAGTCCATATAGCCCGTGAAAATGGCCATTTTACAAACGACCTCAGAATTCGATGAAACCAATTTTGTTGGAACTGGGATGTCAAATTATTGCTAGGTTTCAAATTTCATATTTGTGAAGCTAGTATGTGAGCGTGGCAAAGGAAAATGTGTTTGGTCGATTTATATTAAATTGGATCGACCAGAAAAGGGCCATTTTCCAAATGATCTCAGAATTCGACGAAACCAGTTTTGTTGGGACCGTATCATCTAAACATAGCTAGATTTATTTTTCGAGAATTTTTAGAACCAGTATGTGGCCCCGGTAAACTGAAATGTACGTTCAAATCAAATATTGAATGTGTTATATTTTAATTTAAAGGAAGACTGACTAAAACAGTCGAATAGGCATATGAAACATTTCCCATTGTGTTCGGAATAGGGGTATTTAGCTAGGGACGATAGTCTTTGGGTTTGGATTGGAGTTCGTATGAGATAAGGGGTATTTTTGGATTTTTAAAATTTATAAATATAAAAAAAATTCATTGGTCCACCTCAAATTTTCTCTCCCCGCTTTCTCTCTCTCCCTCCCCCGATCGACAACGGAAACCTTTCAAAACTTCCCAGACCGATTTCTTCCAATCCGCTCCACTAAACACCTCGACCCAGTTGGGAAATTTGTAGAGCTCCTCGAGATCTTTAAATCCATACAAGTTTGGGAATTTATCGTGGTGAATTTGAAGAGAACGATCGCCAGGAAGTCTCAGACTTCGAACCGCCTCCGCCACCTCTACAGGCGATCGTGCCTGACCCCTCCGCCGCGCGCGGTTGCGCCGATCCTCCCACTTCGACACTGCATAGCCCGATCCTCTTCAAGCTTCACAGATTTCGAGTAAGATCGAAACCTATTTTCGAACCTTTCAGCTGAGGTACGGCTGATTTAATTTTAAACTATTTTAAAGCGCTACGGTTTTTGATTTCACTGTAAAAATCATATCTTTTTCGTTTGTTGATGAAATTCAGTGAAACAAGAGATAGTGGACTCGTGTGGACGTCTTCTACATTCTAGAAGGGACTGGATATTTTTCTAAGCCTTCTGCTATTTTTTGTGAAGTGGAACCCAATGTGAGATTTCTAAATTATAAACAATATGGAAAACGACGATGTATAAATTATATAGTCGATGTATGAGTTATATAAGCGTTGTACACCTCATGTATAAGCATTGTATAAGTTATACGTTCGATGTATAAGTTATATATATGTTGTAAAAATTATATATGTGTTGAATAGAAGTGAAATATACTTGTATAAATATATATATATATATATATATATATATATATACGCCCCTCGTCCACAAACCATGGACGATATTTATTGGTTGGGATCGGTGTGAAAATCGGTTGATAGCGAATGGTTGATTAGAATTGTTTGTGGTTGAAATTGGTCTATTGTGGTTGAAAAAACCCGTTTGTGATTGAGACTTATTTGGTTGAAACCACATATGATTAGTTTGTGGAAAAGAAAGAAAAAATATACATGCCGCCTGCGTGCGAACTAGATGCATGAAATCCCCATTGTCAAAAGCCGCGAGGCTTTAAGGTAGAGTGAGGAGCCGTACTAGGGACGACCCCGGTTTTGACTACCCTGCCGTTATGGTGCCGAAATTTTGAATAATATTCATCTATTGAAACTACATTTAGGTGTTGAATAGAAATTCATTCGTTGAATAGAAATTCATGTGTTGAATGGTATTCGTGTTTTAAATAAATTGTTTTAAATATAAAAATCACATTTTTATTGTATATATATGAATTATAGAAAACATTCATGTGTTGAATAGAAATTCATTCGTTGAATAGAAATTCATGTGTTGAATGGTATTCGTGTGTAACGACCCGTGTTTTTGGCCATCAAATATTTAATTCAATTTAAATATTAGATTTGGAATATCGATAGAATTTAATATTTAATCCGTTATTTAAAACGACGTTTGAACGTTATAAATTTATATAATATTATAAATCGAGCTTGAAAATGGCGTGCAGTTCGTAAATTCGATTTTTGAACTTCAACTAGATATACAGAGTCCGATATAAGTCGTATTTCTATGAAACAGGAAACGTGTAAATTGATTTGATTATATTTTTCATATGAAGGAGAAAAATCGAGATTTTGTGTTATAATTTGTTAGTTATGTCCAGTTGAAATTTTGAATTAGTCGCCATGGAAATCGTTTATAAACGATAACGTTATTTAATAAATTAAATAAAGGTTTATATATATTTCTTGATATCATCTAACCAAAAATTTTGAATCCATCTAAGTCTTATTCGAAATTTTGCTTTGAATATATTTGATAATATCAATTTATTTATTTTATTTAACAAATTTTGGAATTTATTTATAATTATATGGCCTCAACATTTTATAAGATATTTAAATAACCGAATTTATAACTTGCGTACAACATTCACACAATATGTACCCATTAACGTGACTTGGTTCGGCAAGTCAAAGAGAAACCCCGATACATACTTTGATCATATTGTTGGAAGTGGTAAATACAATGAAGACACATATCATATTCATAACAAGAAAATAATAAGTATTCACCTATAATACATGTTGCATGCAAGTACAATGGAGAAGAAAACCATAACAAAGGAAATGAAAAGATGAAGAAACGTACATCAACAGTTGGAAAAATATACATGTATATAGTAAAAGTTGGTACAATGGAGAACAATACAGTAAAACAAAACACCTTTATATATCATATTTTCATGTACAAATCCCTACAACAGCCATACAATAAACAGAGGCTGTACATGGCACATTTCAACCTTTCAAATGAAATGAAGTAAATAAATCCAATAGCAGGAAAAATCTCCTCACACTGTCGTGTCTTCTTCCATCACCACCAAATCAAGCTGAGAAGAAGAGAGAAAAAGGAAGCTATGAGTAGCTAATAGGTATATATATACTTAAAGTTGAAAGATTTCCGAATCAGGATAGAAATAGTAAGCTACACAACTCAATAAAACAAGACACAGACCATTCAAAAGGGAACTAAAATATGTGTATATTTTGTGTCAAATCCGCAAATCTGAATAACCAAGTAAACAATGGTGCATTATCAATGCACAGTAAGTGAAAACAAGAGAAAAATATACCACCAAATCTATACCACATTGAAACAATCGAAACAGATGATGTATCTGCATTCAGAAAATCTAATGTACAAATTGTTCTGAGGTACATACCATATCCCAAATTCAAGTCCGAAATTTGATTTATTAAAATGAAAATCTGATAGCAGTACTCAACAATAAATACCACATGGAAACAGTAAAGCTATAGCTAGAAATCTATAATAGGCAACAGCTAAGTAAAACAGTGAAATACACCATCTAATCTATAGAATCAAAACAGATATTCATATTCAGAAAATCTTCATTACAAACCTATAAACTATCCTACGGTACAATATCCCAATCTGAAATCGAAAGTGATAGTTGTACTCAGACAATACAATACAAGAAAGACAATACATGGAAATCCTAATGGAAGACATCACATATTCACTGTTAAACATCACACAAACCAAGTTCCATCACAAACATCATTGCAGGACCGAAAATAACCTAGAACCTAAGCACTGTAAATTCTAACTAGGATGTAACAATTCATGAATCACTGTAATCCTCTCTAGTATAAATGCAGGTTGGGTGCTAAACGAAATCAACACAGCAAAAAGGTAAAACCGAATTCAAAATCAAAAAGGGAAAATTAAAACAAAAATGAAATTCTATTAAAATACTTAGCTTTATTCGCGAAGGCACCACCTCAACACAGTAATTTTTCCCCGAAGATTTTATGATGTTCAAACTGGAGGAGTTTGCGTCCGTCGTAGGAATTGGGGGTGGCGCGACTGTTGCTGAGGGAGGTCGAGGGGTTTGGGGTGGCGAAGCGTTAGAGGATGGAAGGCAAGGAGCGTCGCAGCTTGGAGGAGATCTGGTTGGCGACGGGGAGGGTTGCCATTTTTGATTCCTCTAGGGTTTGTTTATGATTTTAGTGGCGACAACGGGTTGAAAGAAATGAGGGATCCGATAATGAATGGGGAGGGTTTTATTTGAGGAGGGCCGATCAAACCATGGTGGGCTGAAATATAATAAGGTAAGGCCCATTATTATGTTTAATTTAAAGGTTACTTAGTTTTATTGTTTTATAAAATTAAAAATATTAATTTCGAACACTAACGAAATCAGATTCCGATGAAATGAAAAAACATCGGGACAGTGAAAACCAGTACTACGCGATTGATGAGGACTGAGCAGGGCAGACAATGGCAGGATTTTTCAAATAAATTAAACGCAGTTTAATTTGACTGAAACGGGATGATTTATCAACAAATCAAACTCGAGGTGAGTTAAAGTCACTCAGTTTCCCTATTTATATTTTATATAAATTGGGTTTTTATTTTGTATGCTCTGATTGTTGATGTTGACTGTTTGTTAATATATATATATATATATATATATATATATATATTGAATGTTGATTTAACTGATGGAATTAAACCATTGTTTAATTTCAGTGGAATTCTAAATCGTTATATTAACGATTGGATCCAACAGAGGTAACTCACCCCATTGGTCACGTTTATTTTTAAATTGCTTTATTGTTTGAATTGTTCTGTTATTTGGTTGGTGTTAAATGGTTGTATTTATTATCAGTTAAATGTGATTATGCGATTGTTGATTTTTGATTGAAAATTCAACATCTGTTTAGTCTGAACCAATGAGTGCTAGTGGTGGGGTATTTGGCGGCAGTATATGGTCTATAAAATCAATTGTTTAAAAATGTTGATTTACCGTCAGACAAATCGACAGAAAAGAAGTTATAAAATTTATTTTTATAACTGGAAATAGATTTTGAAATATACTTTATTTTGAATAAAGGTTTGTTTAAAAGAAAATAAATATTTATTATTTATTATTTAAGGGAACTCTGATGTTAAACAGAATGATATAAACAGAATAGAAATTAACCTGGCAATTTAAATTTAGTAATGGTTTGATAAGGTATAATTAAATAGAATTATTTAAATTAATTATATTATTAATTAATTTGAAAAGGGAAAACTAATTGGATTCAGTTAATGGGATAACCGTATTGACAATTTTAACTGGAATTAGTTATAGAATTAGTTTGTTTGGATTTATCTAATCAAATAGTTTAAAGAATATTTGGTTTATTTTAATTGATGTTTTAAAAGGGAATTTACCATTTATTTTAGATAATAAAAAGAATTAACTATTTTACAATAGTAAATTATTAAAGAAAGGTATTATCTTGATTAATAGTAATTTAGCCAAATTTGTTTTAAATGGAATAAGTGTAAGAAGTGATCGATGTTAACATGAAATCAAATAGAATGGTGGAAGGAGTTTTAAAAACAACTGTTACATTTAAAACCCGAAATTTTAAAACAGAGAGGATTTTAAGAAAGTATGATTGCTTAGATTAAATGATACTTGAATTAAGGAGAAAAAGATAAAAAGGATTTATAATACTTTTTAAATAAATGATTATACATGTATATAATTGTATTTCCGAAGTAAAGGGAATAAAAAGAGATCGTGTGAAATTGGAATGGTGTTTTCGAGATAAAAGGAAATTGAAAAGGGAAGATTTGGGAATAGTTTATACTAAAAGTATAATAGATGGTTTCATAACGATGTTCACTTGAAAAGATGAGTCGTTTTCCAATATGTTAATAAGAAGTAAAATAGTAATTGGTTTTGAAGTGAAAATAGAAATTTTTTTAATATGATGTGAAAGCAAAATAGTTTGAAGTCATAATCTTTTGAATGGTAAGAGTTTAAGATTAACAACAGTTAATCGTTTTTAATTAAAGAGGCCATGTGGTGTTGGTACTGAACTAGTAAACTCATGTTATTCACACAATTATTTGATAGTTAAATCACCGACAATCAAAGTTGACCCATACGATCGTCGGGATGGAAAGACCGGGATCGAATATATATTCGAAAACAATTCCGACCAGCGAATACGTTAAAGAAGAACATTGAAGATAGAGCAGTTGAAGACCATTGATTTTCATCAGCGGAAGGACTACTGATTGAATTTTTTCGGTTTAGCGGCCGGAGATATTTCAACAGTGATTATATCGTAATTTGAAATTTACGGATTGCAGTGACTTCTCGCTACTGATCTGTAGGGTGATCCCTAGGATGCAGTAAGGGATTGCCTTCGGTTCATCCTATGCCTGGATGACTTGTATGGACGAATGTCTGACAGAGTATTTCCAAAGGAATTACATACGTTGATTTCTCCAAACGTACCATAGTTGACGGCGGAGAAATTGTTATTCTCTGGCCAAATAAACTAGATTATTTTTGTGGACATCAATCAGTGTGATATCTGGTGAATCTGACGATGTGGCATTCAAAGTGAATGGTGGCCAGGTGGTGTAAAGGAAATTTTGACCTCAAGCCTCATCAATCGGGAGTTGAAAAAAATCGGGCAGACAGCATGGCTATGTGGGTCGCTCCCATTAGGGTGTATGATCACCTATCTAGAGAAATTCCATTTGTTTCTTTAATCTATACTCAATGCTTTCCCTTTTCGGGAGGCGGTTGCTGATCCCAACCATCGGTGATATACATTCGATACACTCAAGCGAAATGAGTGGTCGGTCATGTGTGGGCCAGAATGCAAGACGTTCTTGTTGAACCAAGTGTATTCGTCTCTAGAGATACACGATCGGTTGGTGGTTCCATACCTTGTCAGAATTGGAATCCAATCTCCAATAAGCTCCTGCGGTTTTGATTGTATACTATATATGTGGAGCGTGAGATGCAAGCATTCCACTAGATTGTTATTTACTTGTAATTAAACATTATTATAATATCAGAAAAGATATTGGTTTCAAAAAAATTTGGGTTATCGTAAGGTAAAAACCGTCCGTGTTTATGTGTGGATTTGGTCTTACGATTATCCTTTTCTTGAAAAGATTTCAAACTTTAAAATCATGATTGGATGATTTACCCTTAATACTTTGTGAGTTTATCTCACTCTGGTTCACCGGACTGACCCGATGTTTTGTAAATGCTCGGGTTAGCCTGGAGTGTACAGGTTCAGGTTATCGAATGCTGTGAAAAGACGGGCCAGAAGAATTCAGACATGTGATATTATTCCGCTGTGTTGCATATAAGGGCAGATTATTAGAACTGTCCAGTGATGTTGCTGTACTATGATATTATAAGTTTTATTTAAAGTTCTCAGTAAATATTTATTTCTATATCATATTTTCTTCTGATGTGATGTGAGACTCTGTGTTGTGTTCTTCTTCTTCTTCTATTCTTATATTTCTTTCTTTCTTATCTCACCCTATAATTTCTTTCATTAACAATCCGGTGTTCTTGGCGTTTGGAAGATCGGCATGAGATACAGTAAAGGAATTTATGTCGAATTTCGGGGCCGAAAACCCTGGATGTTACAGTGGTATCAGAGCTAAAGGTTAAGTGATTACCTTGGCTCTGTGGAATAACTCAGTAGAGATGGGGTTAGTAATACCCTAGATTGAGTTGAGTATATATATACACACACACACACACACGAGTGAATGTATTTGTAGATTTTATAAAAATTGTTTTATATTATGGAGATTTATTAGGTTGAGTTGTTTGTGAGTTCTGGTCGATCAGTTTGATCCACTGTATCGATAAGGGGTTCTAAACACTCAAGTACGATAAACCAACACAGTATGTTTTGAAAGAGGGTAAATAAAATATTTTTACCCAAATTATATTTTGATATAAAGAAAATATATATATATTGAAGTATTATAGTATATTGGATGTGTTGGTCAATTATAATTAAAATGGTTATATAGATAACCAATTAGAATTCGTATAAAATAAAAGCAGATTCATTAAATCTGAAATTAAAATTAGAATTTGAAATAAACTTCCTAAATGTGGGAAAGGTGTTGTCAATGAACTTGGATTGTATATAAGAGAAATTTAAGATCCTGGGAGATTTTAAATTTGTTTACAAACATTGAGGTGGTGTTTTAAAAGGATTTCAAAATAAAAATGTTTAAATATGGGTTGATAAGTGATATAGTATTGAACTCACTTCAGTAGCTGGGAAATAACTCTGAGGATGCCGGCCACACCATAAGTGTTCATTTTCGAGTTCTAAGTGACGGATTACTACTCCAAAATCTTGGTTTGAATTGCTTTGAGAAAAACAAGTTGTCTTGAATCTTGAAAAGGAATACTTTATTTTTGAAAGAGCTGAACTGTTTATAACTCCCATGGAAATTTTTTGAACAAAAAGAAAATTTTCATTATCTTTGAAAATATTTATATATGGTAGTAAATCGATTTTCGATTTAAAATAAATTGGATTTGGAAATGAATGGGTTTATAACGTTCTTTCTTACCTTAGCAATTTCGAGGACGAAATTATTTTAAGGGGGGAAGAATGTAACGACCCATGTTTTTGGCAATCAAATATTTAATTCAATTTATTTAATTTAAATATTAGGTTTGGAATATCGATAGAATTTAATATTTATCCGTTATTTAAAACGAAGTTAGAACGTTATATATTTATATAATATTATAAATAGAGCTTGAAAATGGCGTGCAGTTCGTAAATTCGAGTTTTGAACTTCAACTGGATATACAGAGTCCGATATAAGTCAGATTTCTGTAAAACAGGAAACATTGAAATTGATTTGATTATATATTTCATATGAAGGAGAAAAATCGAGATTTCATGTTATAATTTGTTAGTTATATCCAGTTGAAATTTTGAATTAGTCGCTTTGGAAATCGTTTATAAACGATAACGTTATTTAATAAAATAAATAAAGGTTTATATATATTTCTTGATATCGTCTAACCGAAATTTTTGAATCCATCTTAGTCTTATTCGAACTTTTGTTTTGAATATATTCGATAATATTGATTTATTTATTTTATTTAACAAATTTTGGAATTTATTTATAATTATATGGCCTCGACATTTTATAAGATTTTTAAATAACCAAATTTATAACTTGCGTACAACATTCACACAATATGTACCCATCAACGTGACTTGTTTCGGCAAGTCAAATAAAAACCCCGATACATACTTTGATCATATTGTTGGAAGTGGTAAATACAATGAAGACACATATCATATTCATAACAAGAAAACAACAAGTATTCACCTATTATTGTCGGTACTAAAAAAAAAAGCAAATTGGACAATAATACATGTTGCATGAGAGTACAATGGAGAATAAAACCATAACAAAGGAAATGAACAGATGAAGAAACGTACATCAACAGTTGGAAAAATATACATGTATATAGTAAAAGTTGGTACAATGGAGAACAGTACAGTAAAACAAAACACCTTTATATATCATATTTTCATGTACAAATCCCTACAACAGCCATACAATAAATAGAGGCTGTACATGGCACATTTCAACCTTTCAAATGAAATGAAGTAAATAAACCCAATAGCAGGAAAAATCTCCTTACGGTGTCGTGTCTTCATCCATCACCACCAAATCAACCTGAGAAGAAGAGAGAAAAAATAAGCTATGAGTAGCTAATAGGTATATATATTTATATATATTTAAAGTTGAAAGAATTCCAAATCAGGAAATAAACAGTAAGGTACACAACTCAATAAAACAAGACACAGACCATTCAAAAGGGAACTAAAATATGTGTATATTTTGTATCAAATCCGCAAAGCCGAATAACCAAATAAACAATGGTGCATTATCAATGCACGGTAAGTGAAAACAAGAGAAAAATATACCACCAAATCTATACCACATTGAAACAATCGAAACAGATGATGTATCTGCATTCAGAAAATCTCATGTACAAATTGTACTGAGGTACATACTATATCCCAAATTCAAGTCCGAAATTTGATTTATTAAAATAAAATTTTGATATACGTACTCAACAATAAATACCACATGGAAATAGAAAAGATATAGCTAGAAATCAGTAATAGGCAAGAGCTAAGGAAAACAGTGAAATACACCATCTAATCTGTAGAATCAAAATAGATTTTCATATTCAGAAAATCTTCATTACAAACCTATGAACTATCCTACGGTACAATATCCCAATCTGAAATCGAATGTGATAGTTGTACTCAGACAGTACAATACAACAATACAATACATGGAAATCCTATTGGAAGACATCACATATTCACTGTTAAACATCTCACAAGCCAAGTTCCATCACAAAGATCGTAGCAGGACCGAAAATCACCTAGAACCTAAGCACTGTAAAGTCTAACTAGGATGTAACAATTCATTAATCACTGTAATCCTCTCTAGTATAAATACAGGGTGGGTGCTAAATGAAATCAACACAGCAAAAAGGTAAAACCGAATTCAAAATCAAAAAGGGGGAAATTAAAACAGAAATGAAATTCTATTAAAATACTTAGCTTTATTCGCGAAGGCACCCCTCAACACAGTAATTTTTCCCCGAAGATTTTATGATGTTCGAACTGGAGGAGTTTGCGTCGGTCGTAGGAATTGAGGGTGGCACGACTGTTGCTGAGGGAGGTCGAGGGGTTTGGGGGTGGCGAAGCGTTAGAGGATGGAAGGCGAGGAGCGTCGCAGCTTGGAGGAGATCCGGTTAGCGACGGGGAGGGTTGCCATTTTTGTTTCCTCTAGTGTTTGTTTTCGATTTTAGTGGCGTCTACGGGTTGAAAGAAATGAGGGATCTGATAATGAATGGAGAGGGTTTTATTTGAGGAGGGCCGGTCAAAACGTGGTGGGCTGAAATATAATAAGGTAAGGCCATTATTATTTTTAATTTTAAGGTTACTTAGTTTTAATGTTTTGTAAAATTACAAATATTAATTTCGAACACTCACGAAATCAGATTCCGACGAAACGAAAAAACACCGGGACCGTGAAAACCGGTACTACACGATGGATGAGGACTGAGCAGGGCAGACAGAGGCTGGATTTTTAAAATAAATTAAACACAATTTAATTTGACTGAAACGGGCTGATTTATCAACAAATCAAACTCGAGGTGAGTTAAACTCACTTAGTTTCCCTATTTATATTTTATATAAATTGGGTTTTTATTTTGTGTGCTTTGATTGTTGATGTTGGCTGACTGTTAATATATATATTGACTATTGATTTAACTGATGGAATTAAACCGTTGTTTAATTTCAGTGGAATTCCAAATCGTTATTTTAACGATTGGATCCAACAGAGGTAACTCACCCTATTAGTCACGTTTATTATAAACGTGCTTAATTATTTGAATTGTTTTGTTATTTGGTTGGTGTTAAATGGTTGTATTTATTAACAGTTAAATGTGATTGATGCAATTGTTGATTTTTGATTGAAAATTCAACATCTGTTTAATCTGAACCAATGAGTGCTAATGGTGGGGTATTTGGCGGCAGCATATGGTCTATGAAATCAATTGTTTATAAATGTTGATTTACCGTCAGGCTAATCGAGAGAAAAGAAGTTATAAAATTTATTTTTATAGCTGGAAATAGATTTTGAAATATACTTTATTTTGAATAAAGGTTTGTATAAAAGAAAATAAATATTTATTATTTATTATTTAAGGGAACGCTGATGTTAATCAGAATTATATAAACAGAATAGAAATTAACCTAGCAATTTAAATTTAATAATGGTTTGATAAGGAATAATTAAATAGAATTATTTAAATTAATTATATTATTAATTAATTTGTAAAGGGAAAACTAATTGGAATCAGTTAATGGGATAACCGTATTGACTATTTTAACTAGAATTAGTTATCGAATTAGTTTGATTGGATTTATCGAATCAAATAGTTTAAAGAATATTTGGTTTATTTTAATTGAAGTTTTACAAGGGAATTTACCATTTATTTTAGATAATAAAAAGAATTAACTGTTTTACAATAGTAAATGATTAATGAAAGGTATTATCCTGATTAATAGTAATTTAGCCAAATTAGTTTTAAACGGAATAAGTGTAAGAAGTGATTGATGTCAAAATGAAATCAAATAGAATGGTGGAAGGAGTTTTAAAAACAACTGTTACATTTAAAACCCGAAGTTTTAAAACAAATAGGATTTTGAGCCAGTATGATTGCTTAGATTAAATGATACTTGAATTAAGGATAAAAAGATGAAAAGGATTTATTGTACTTTTTAAATAAAGGATTATACATGTATATAATTGTATTTCTGAAGTAAAGGAAATAAAAAGAGATCGTGTGAAATTGGAATTCGAGATAATAGGAAATTGAAAAGGGAAGTTTTGGGAATAGTTTATACCAAAAGTATAATAGATGGTTTCATAACGATGTTCACTTGAAAAGATGAGTCGTTTTCCAGTATGTTAATAAGAAGTAAAATAGTAATTGGTTTTGAAATGAAAATAGAAAAAAAATTAATATGATGTAAAAGCAAAATAGTTTGAAGTCATAATCTTTTGAATGGTAAGAGTTTAAGATTAACAATAGTTAATCATTTTTGATTAAAGAGGCCATGTGGTGTTGGTACTGAACTAGTAAACTCATGTTATTCACACAATTATTTGATAGTTAAATCACTGACTATCAAAGTTGACCCATACGATTGTTGGGACGGAAAGACCGGGATCGAATATATATTCGAAAACCTTTCCGACCAGTGAATACGTGAAAGAAGATCATTGAAGATAGAGCAGTTGAAGACCGATGATTTTCGTGAGCGGAAGGACTACTGATTGAATTTCTCCGGTTTAGCGGTCGGAGATATTTCAACAGTGATTCTGTCGTGATTTGAAATCTATGCATTGCAAGGACTTCTCGCTATTGATCTGTAGGGTGATCCCTAGGATGCCGTAGGGGAGTGCCTTCGGTTCATCCTGTTCCTGGATAACTTGTATGGACGAATGTCTGACAGAGTATTTCCAAAGGAATTACATACGTTGATTTCTCCAAACGTACCAAAGATGATAGTGGAGAAATGGTTATTCTCTGGCCAAATAAACTAGAGTATTTTTGTGGACGTCAATCATTATGATATCTGGCGAATCTGACGATGTGGCATTCAAAGCGAACGGTGGCCAGGTGTTGTAAAGGAAATTCTGACCTCAAGCCTCATCAACCAGGAGTTGACAAAAATCGGGCAGGCAGCATGGCTAAGTGGGTCGCTCCCATTAGGGTGTATGATCACCTATCTAGAGAAATTCCATTTGTTTTTTTAATCTATACTCGATGTTGTCCCTTTTCGGGATGCGGTTACTGATCCCAACCGTCGGTGATAAACATTCGATACACTCAAGCGAAATGAGTGGTCGGTCATGTGTGGGCTAGAATGCAAGACGTTCTTGTTGAACCCAGTGTATTCGTCTCTAGAGATACACAATCGGTAGGTGGTTCCATACCTTGTCAGAATTGAATCCAATCTCCAATAAGCGCCTGCGGTTTTGATTGTATACTATATATGTGGAGCGTGAGATGCAAGCGTTCCACTAGATTGTTACTTACTTGTAATTAGATATTATCATTATATCATAAAAGTTATTGGTTTCAAAACTGTTTTGGGTTATCGTAAGGAAAAACTGTCCGTGTTTATGTGTGGATTTGGTCTTACGATTATCCTTTTCTTTGAAAAGATTCCGAACTTTAAAATCATGATTGGATGATTTACCCTTAATACTGTGCGAGTTTATCTCACTCTGGTTCACAAGACTGACCCGGTGTTTTGTAAATGCTCGGGTTAGCCCAGAGTGTACAGGTTCAGGTTATCGAATGCTGTGAAAAGACGGGCCAGAAGAATTCAGACATACGATATTATTCCGCTGTGTTGTATATAAGGGAAGTGTCCAGTGATGTTGCTATACTCTGATATTATAAGTTTTATTTAAAGCTCTCAGTAAATATTTATTTGTATATTATATTTTGTTCCGCTGCGATGTGAGACTCTGTGTTGTGTTCTTCTTGTTCTTCTATTCTTATATTTCTTTCTTTCTTATCTCACCCTCTAATTTCTTTCATTAATAATCCGGTGTTCTCGGCGTTTGGAAGGTCGGCATGAGATACAGTAAAGGTATTTATGTCGAATTTCGGGGCCGAAAACCCTGGGTCGTTACATCGTGTTTTAAATAAATTGTTTTAACAATAAAAATCACAATTTTATTTTATGTATACGAACTATAGAAAAAATTCATTTGTTGAATAGAAATTCATTCATTGAATAGAAATTCATGTGTTGAATGGTATTCGTGTTTTAAATAAATTATTTTAAATATAATAATCACATTTTTATTTTATATATACGAACTATAGAAAACATCCATGTGTTGAATAGAAATTCATGTGTTGAATGGTATTCGTGTTTGAAATAAATTTTTTTATAATAAAAATCATATTTTTATCATTTATATGAACTATATAAAATAGTCGTGTTTTGAAAGAAATTGTTTTATAATAAAAATCATATTTTTATCATCTACGTGAACTATATAAAATAGTCGTGTTTTGAAATAAATAGTTTTACAATAAAAATCACATTTTTATTATATACATGAATTGTTAAAAATAGTGAAGTGTTGAAATAAAAGTCTGTTGGATAAAAATATCATTTTTATCAAATGTATGAAAAGAATATGGTTTTGAAATCGAAGAATAGATTATTTATATATATATATATATAAATATAATTTAAACGAATCGAATAATGAAGCTGCAGTTCGTGTTTTGAAACCGTGATTTCAAACGATTAGTGCGGGAGATCCACCATCGGATTTTCCCAAAACCGAAACCATTGGGTTTGCCTTGGAAATATCTTTCCAACAATACCCACTTTGTGAAAATCCAACGGTTGGATTGTCTGGAATGTTTAAATCAAATCTGAAGAAAAACAGCGCCAGAATCGAATATATATATAATTAAATTAAATCGAATAACGACGCTGTAGTTCGTATTTTGAAATCGAAACTTCAAACAAGTGTAGTGGGAGATCCGACCGTCGGATTTTCCCAAAACTGGAACCATTGGATTCGTTTTGAAAAGATCTTTCTAATGATATAAATTTTGTGAAAATCCAACGGTTAGATTTTCAGATATGTGTAAATCAAATCTAAAGAAAAACAGCGCCACGGCCGCGTTCTGGCCTGAAGCGTCCTTTGAATAAATTGGCTATTTTTAAATAAATAAAAATAGCGATAAATCATTATAAAATATTATAAATGATTTGGAATGTGAAATTTATAAACTAACTGAAGGTTAGCTAAGTCGAATGGTTTCCTGGGTTTTGATCTGATGTTGGTTTCGGCCTTCGGGGTTAATATTTGGGAAATCGTTCTCTTACTAATTTACGGTAAGTGACTAATGAATTGGAATAAGGTGTTTGTCGTGTTTGTGTAGCACTTGTTTATTATATACGCGAGCTGCTCAGAAAGACCGGGTTTACCCCATTCTGAATAACTGAATCGACGATAAGAAATCGATGATGAAGACGGTGGTTGAAGACCGGAGATCTTCACCTCGGTTGGATGGTAACTGATGTCCTGATTGGGAGGCATCCCGAAATATGGATAATGAGTGTTGATCGTCCAGACGTACGTGGAGATCGATGGATATGCGAGGTATATAGTGCCTCCGGTTTCGTTCTGACCCAGAACGGACTTGTAAATGGACTGTGTGTCTGACATTGGAATTCATTCTGTGTGATTGATAGCCATCAGTTGCATGGTGTGAATTGCCTGTGTGGCATGCTAAGATGCAGTGATCAAGGATTCTGTTGAAAAGAAAAGTCTTGTGGTTGATGATCAAAGCCCGGCTTATGTGGCATAGTTTTGTGTATAACGTGAATTCGCGAGCCTCACACCCCGGTATGAACCAGAAATGGGAGAGGACCTCAGGGAGGACATGCGTTTCTTTCTAGCTGGAGCTGGTGTTGGTGCTTATACTGGCTGACATTTATATTATTTTCACCTGTGTGGTTGTTGTTGTTGCGAGGCGCCTCGGATATATCGGTCGATCAAGGACCGATGGAGTCATTCGTTGGCTCATTTACACCCCAAAGGGCGGGGAAACGTAGTGTTCAGGCATTTTAATCCACATCGGTGGACCGACCCTGTCGCTCCAAGGGCCCACGTGAGTCTAGGTCCTGAGGCTCGGGCTAAAGAGTCTCGAAGTCGGTAAGGACTATCTTTTGCCTTGGTTCATGATGGAAATCCATTTTCCAAATACGACACCGTGCGGTTTGGATTGTATACCTATATATGGCAACAACATAGTGGTATGGGGCATTAATGCCATCTATGATTGATACTTATGATTTGAAATTGTTTTTGAAATATATAAGCACTAGTAATAATATCAAATTCTTTTATTTTATTCGTATCAAGCATATTTTGGCCATTATAAGGTAAAAACTCTATCCTACGGTTTGTGTTGCATTGTGTGATGGGAACTGGGTCTTATAATGTCTTCATTTTTGTAAAAAGCATTGCGATGTTTAAAAGATTTACTTGTATTAAAGCACTGGAAATCCGATGGAGTAAACCCGTTCCGCGAAAGTGGCGTGGTCTTGTGATTAGCCATATTATAAAGCGTGTTAAGTAGATTTCTCATACCAGTCTCATGACTGACTCGTAATTTGTTTCACTTGCAAACTCGGGTGCCCCTTTTTCTACACGGGCAGCCTTGTATTCAGGTTTTAGCAGGCTCTTTCTGGATAGCTGGAGCTGAAGATGGATTCTATCATTTATCTCTTTTTATGTTGTTCAGCTCCTATTGTACATATTATGCTTGTTTTCCACTATAGACATTTATGTATAGTTGAACCGTATTTGTACTAAGTATGATCTTGTATGCTGTGTAACTCTGATAATTACGTTTATCCAGTGTATTATTTGTTCATTATCTGATGTATTTATTTATTTCTGTTCTGCTATTATCTGTTAATATGTTATATTCCAAAGATTACCCTTAACACCATCGTACGGGGT
The DNA here is from genome assembly GCA_030737875.1 of Allium sativum. NCBI lineage: Eukaryota > Viridiplantae > Streptophyta > Magnoliopsida > Asparagales > Amaryllidaceae > Allium > Allium sativum. The sequence goes on from CM060926.1 coordinate 334,512,737, forward strand.
TTTGGGGTCGTCAGAAAACGTATTTACATTAGGTGGCGGAGGAATTCGTTTCTCCTAGCTGTATACCAATGGTATTTTTGGGGAAATCAATTTGTGATTTGGCGGGTATGACGATGTGACTTTCAAGGTGAATAATTGTGTGATCTATCAGAGATAAGCTGTCTCTAGCCTCATAACCACGAAATGACAAAAATCGGGCAGACAGCATGGCTAAGTGGTTGGCTGCCAATTAGGGTGTATTGTCACCTATCTAGAGATATTCATTTTATTCTTTAATCTATTCGATGCTGTCCCATTCGGGAAACGGTTGCTGATCGTAACCGTGGGTGATATACATTCGATACACTCAAGCGAAATGAGTGGTCGATCATGTGTGGCCGAGTTGCAAGATGTTCTTGTTGAACCCAGTGTATTCCTCTCTAGAGGTACACAATCAGAAGGTGGTTCCATACCTTGTCATAGTTGGTAATCCATTATCCAAGAAGTGCTCGCGGTTTTGATTGTATACTATATATGTAGAACATGAGATGAAAGCATTTCTGCTAGATGATTATTTAGTTGTGGTTGATAGACATTATTATAATATCAAAAGAGTTTTGATATAAAGTTTGTCGTTTCATTCAAAAGGATTTTGAAAGTTAAATAAAATGTTTTGGATTCTCATAAGGGAAAAACCAATTCCGTTATACGGCATGGTCTTATAAGATATTGTTAAATTGCTCAAACTGTTTTACTCACACAATTCACATGACTGACCCAGAGTTTATTTCGTTTTTGTTTTCCCTAAACTCTTGGGTGCTCAAATTTGTACGGGCAGTCATGTAGTCAGGATTTTACAGATATACTTGGAGAGCTTGGAGCATGATGCTTCAGGATTATATAGCTATTGTTTATTCAACTGTGTTGTAAGTGTTATACTCAGATAATGTTACTGTATACATATACTGATTTTATTTCAAAGTTATGTATTTATTATATATTTTTTGTTCCGCTGTGAGATTCTTGTTTACTCTGATGTTGTATGTTCTTCTTCTTCTTCTATTCTAAGTTTCTGTCTTATCTATTCTCACCCTCTAATTTCTTTCATGGACTATCCGGTATTTCCGGTGCTTGAATAGTCGACATTGGGATTCATGTCGAGTACTCAAGGTCGCGAAAACCCGGGTCATTACAGAAATAAATGAACCTATCATGCCTGTGAGACAGTTGTGATTGATAGGATGGAACTTTTCATGTTGTACAACCTATGTCTATGAGACTATTATGATTTATCAAATGGGACTTATCATGTTGTACATTAAATTAGTAATTCTCTTAAGTCCAATTCTATCTAATCTTTATATCTATTTTGTGAATTGCTTAGCTTGTCTAAACATACTACTAGTGTACAACATTGAAACATGATTCTTGAATTTGGTACATCTTTACATGCATATTTTTCCTTATGTCAATTCTTATGCTCCCTCTCTATTTTTACCCTTTTTACTTGCTTTTGTGAATACTAAGTTCATTTGGAACTTAGATTGAATCTCGTTGTACGTGCGATTATAACGCAGGAAAGTTGGGAATAATTTAATTTAGTAAATTTTGGGCGTAGCTTTGGAATGTGGCCTAAACTTGTATTTACTAGACTTGTGGAAAATTTGTCACATGGATTTGGGCACATATGACAAATATGTAAATTGGCTATAGATGAACATGCCTAACCCGAGGTTAGACTGTTGCGGTGTAAGACTGCCCAGAACTGCCCCGCACATCCATCTACCGCAAAAATATAAATCTATTGTGAGAGGTTAGAGCATTAAGCCCCAAAAACCCGAGGTTAGATTGAGTTGCGGTGTAACACTGTCCGGAACCGCCCAGCACATCCAGCGACCGCAATAATATAGATCTAATGTGAGAGGTTGGTTCTTTACTGAATGAATTAAAGCTCAGGAACAGACAGGCTAAGAATGGTAGGATTAAGTTAATTAAGGCAACACTTAACCAATACAACAGGTTAGCAAAACAGATGGGTGAGGTTAGGTAAATTTTGAGAACACTTGGCCGTTATAACACGTTAATTAGGAAACCCTAGTAACAGGGACCCATTTCAGCAGTAGCCCACATAGATGTATAACGGTACCCTGAACTAGGAAGGGTGGGGCACGATTACTGGGTTGATTATAAGCGGTCAAAATAGTGGTAGGGGGTGCAGTAGTGTAGTTCAGACGGAGTATGGGCATGCACGTACCCCGGAGTTGAAAAGCAGGCACTGAGCATCAGTAGTATACACTGTGCATTTTTAATTTGTGTTGAGTTGCCACAATAGGAATTGATACACCCCATAGTGGGACCAGCACAGGTATCTACAATCGAGCGGGGCTGAATGACACAAGTAAGAAATGCATGCGAGTAGAAGTCAGTCAGGAAAGGGATCACTTTGTTATGAACACATGATGGTAGTTGTAACATTCGTAGTAGGTGCAGAGAAATTGAATTGAGTGCGATAAGTATATTCAATTTATCTTGCCTTATCTTTTGTTATCTTATTTCTATGGTATTGTCCTATGTTCAGTTTATTCATGTCATGATCCTTTTACTTGTTTATGTGCTGAATGATCACTGGACTTACCAGACTTATGTCTGACCTATTTTCTTTCGCCTTCATTTCTTCCGTTTCCGCCTCCCCCAGGTCCACAGGGAGGGAATACTTCCGCTTAGTGCAGACATTTTCCAGTTTGAAGAGTGTAGATGTATTGCTTGGATTCTCTCTTCTTGGGCTATGGCTATGGTTACACTTTTATCGGGGATTTATGATTCCTCACTACTGTTTTATGCTTCTTTATGTACTTGGAGTTTTAAATCAAGATAGATGTTTCATTGTAATAATTTAGAAGTTGGGTTTTGAGATAAAGCTTGTAATGTTTTGATTGAACCACGTTATTTATGAAATGATTTCAGTTTTCCGCTGTTTATATATCTGTCATGTAAATTATCTGTGTATTTTACCTAAAATGCTTCACCAAAGTTAATGCATTCCCTTTGTTAGTGACCTTAATGGAGGTGGGGTGTGTCAAATAAGTTGTTGGAATTGATTTCGAAGGCAAATGATAAAGAAAGACTAAGGGTTTTGAAATTAAAATCTGTAATGTTGTTACAAATATTAAATGTAGTGATTTGGATTAATAGTATATAAAATTTGTGAAGAATAATTATATAAGAATGGTAAAGATAGTTATACAAGAATTGTAAATGATATTTACATTTGATTTGAATTGTATGTATATAAAAGGATATTTTTAGAGATTTATAAAGGATTCTATTTATAGAATCGAAGCTAGTATGAAATGTTGTAAAGGATTAATAAATTAAAAGAATGATCTTGAATAAGAGTTTACTTAAAAATTTATTGAGTAAACGTGTTGAGATTTAAATAAGGTTTTCAAAGGAAAATGGATGGGTCAGTAAACTTCTATTTATTCTATAGATGAAAATGTTGTTGATCAAGGTCTTAGAAGTAAATATAATACCCCAGCTTGAACAACTTCATGATTATCCGAGGATGATATTAGTTTATAAACGAGAGGAGTTAAGGGAAATAAGTTATGATTTTAGTAAATGATATTACAAACTGTATTGAAAGGTTTGTAAGTTAAATGAAATGATTCGAGAATATTCTTATGTTATAATAAGAAGAAGAAAGCTGTATTCCAAATACTGGAAGATTTAAAGAGTATAATTAACATCTAGTTAATTAAAGAGGCGAAATGACGCTGAGTACTGAATCGGTAAATTTATTTTATTCTTATGAAAGAATCGATGCTTATATGATAGTTAAATAACCGACTATCAAATATAACTAATACGATTGTTGGTACGGAAAGAACATGATCGAATTTATATTCGAAAACCATTTCGAACTAGTAAATCATGGAAGATGCTAATTTAAGATTGAGCAATTGAAGACGGTAACACCCCGTATTTTCTATGAACATAAAAGTAAGAAAATAAAGTACACTTAATTTTTAAAAGAAGAATTAAGGGAAACAGGTTAGGCCATTGCGTTCATCTCCGAATTCTGCTTGGAATAGAGTCCAAGTTTTCGTAAATCGGACATCGTATGAGAAAGTAATGGCATTTAAAAGTTTTAGAAATTCAAATTAAATAAAACAGCTCAGATTTAAATTTAAAATTCAAATCACACACCTGGGCTGGGCGGAAAATTTCCCGCCCAGGACCCAGGTCGACCAGCGAGTCAACCTGGGGGTCAACCTGGGTGACATAGGTCGACTAGGGGGTCAACCTAAGGGTCGACCTCTCCCCTATTTCTAGATCCGAGGACTGGTTCGTTTTTCTGCATTTGGATGCCCGTTCTGACCAGATTCGTTGATCCCTATGCTATTTAAACACACCCAAACCCCCCCTTTCTCTCCACACAAAATCATTATAATGCTATGCTGCCTCGATTCTAATTAAAATAAATCAATGGTGTCTCTACTCTGCTGAAACCTAAGCCAGAAATAGTGCTTTTTCTTCTTCCAATCTGAATAGGATTAAAAGAGAAACTACAACCTTTTTTCTTTTAGAATCCAACCAAGGAGAGTACAGTTATTTTCAGATATGAAATTTAATTATGACCTTGACATGGTTATAAATATGAACTTGAGATTATGCATATTCTTGTTTATCAGATATGTTTTTCTTTGTAGATCAATCTTATTAATATTATATTAACTATTGTATCTCTTCCTTCTTTCTATTCTGTAGCCAGGCTACCACGAGCCTGAGCCAAATCTCATAAGAGATTGACGCACGAACGCTAAGTTTGGGGAAAATAATGAATTATGCATAATTAGACATGACTGATTTGTGACTGATTTTAGAAAAGAACATATGTTGTAATTTAAGATCTGGATTTGGGCATACTATATATGATAGTCTGTGATTATGAAGAAGGAGAATTATTGTGTATATTACTTAGGAGCAAAGATCTATATTATAATATGATAACTATTAAATGTGAATACGCCTAAATGGTGATTTTGGATATTAGGCATACGCTGAAATCAAAGGCTATAATTTGGCATAATTCGTATTGTATATCATGATTTGGGGTTTTTGGAGAATATTTTGTACTGTGTAAATTTATCTAAAATTTAGGGCATATGTTATATTGTGAATTATGACCATAATTTGGGCATGTAAAATTAGGCTTAATTTTATGATTAGGCAAGGTATGTCAATGGAATTTTAAGGGATGATTAAATCTGTTAAATTGCCTAATCTGCTAAATCTGTTGAAAAATGAATACAATAATTTGGGGTATGAAAATCTATAGGCTCGGTCTAAAATTGAGCAAAACAAGTTAATAGAACTTTGAATAATCTGCTATAACTAGTAAGGAAGTTTAAATTGTTGAATTGGCATAATTATTCTGATATTGGCATAATCTACGAATGAATACTTTAGCTAAAATTATGAATGCTGAGACACGGGGTTAGACTCTGTTTGCGGTAGAAGCTTGCCCGGACCCAACCGGCTTAACCAGCAACCGCAAACTGTCAGTTAATGTGAGAGGTCGTAGGTATAACTAAAAGATGCTTAGACACAAGGTTAGGTCTGCCTTGCGGCAGAAGTCTACCCGGAACCGCCCGGCACATCCAGCGGTCACAAGCTACCGATCTAATGTGAGAGGTATGTGCATTAGTAACTAATTAGCGCAAATCTTGGATAAATATGATGCCTAAAATGTGTTGGGTGGATAAGGTTAAATCAACTGGACGGATGAATCTAATAAACCCGTTTCGTAAATCTTTAGGCCCAATACAAGGTTAGGTAAAACAATCTGTAAGTCTGTTAATCTATATATCTGATCCGTTAGTCCAAAAACTTGTTAACCTATATGTCTGACCTGAGAACTAGTTAATCTAAACTTTGTACGTCTGAAATCTGTAAGAAAGTTAATCTGAAATTTGTTAGTCTGGGGACACAAGGTTAGGAGGGGAAATTACTTGTGTCATCTGTTGTGTGGGACCTGTATTAGTCAGTAACCCTTTTCTGGTATCAATACTATGACCCAACACTAGGAGGGGTTCGGGCACGCTTACTGAACTAATTGTAAGAGGATCACTCTGATAATGGCGAGGGGTGTCGATGGCGCATTCCAACAGGGTCACGTGCATGCATGGATCTAGTTTGCTCTGAGGATGTAAGACACCGTGACATCTGTAAAGAGGTATGTGTCTATAGGTTGCCACTTTAGGGAATGATACACCCTTCTATGGGGCCGGCACAAGGTATTTATGTATTTGGGAGCCGATTGCTTCGTGTAAAATTTAGGGTACACCTAGTTCTGTTTGTTTCTGTTGGTGTACCGTCTTTTTTCTGTAGGGGTGGTAAAGGCCCATTTGTTGGGGTGGTAAAGGCCCATTATTAGCATTTTGTTTCTGTACCTTCTGTCTCTATTGGGGTGGTAAAGGCCCACTACTAGCATTCTGTTTCTGTAGAGATTATTCTGTTTCCATTTCTATTTCAGTTTAGACATTAGGGTAACACCTAATCCTATTATACTAAGTATTAGTGCAGAAAAGTAAGATATAGGTAAGAAGCATATCTTGGTCTATATTATTCAGTTTCTTCTGTTTAGCTTAAGCATACCTGCTACTCCTGTTGCTGTAATCTCTCATCTAGTTTTATTTACATGTCATGATACTACTATCTATTTATATGTTGAAAGTTACTGGACTCGCCAGACTTTATGTCTGACCTCGTTTGTTTTCTCCTCGTTTTCTTTCTGTTCTCCCCACCCCCCAGGTTCTCAGGGTGGAAACATAGGATCTTGATTCATATTCTCTCTACTTGAAGTGCTTGAAGTATTGCTTGGCTTTGTCTCTACCTTCTTATGGCAGTTTGTGTTGGGGATTATGGTTTTAAAATTATGCATTCTGAAGGATTTTTGTATAAGACTGATACTTGTGTACTTGGGTTTTGGTACTGTGATTTTGAAGGATGTAACCAAACTTATTTTTGTTTCTACTGTAATAAAGTTACAAAATTTTCAAGTATTACTTTATTTATTTGTCTTGTAATATTCTGTTTTGTTTACTTATAATGCTTCATGGAAGTTAATACATTCCCTTTATGAATGACATTAATGGACATGGGGTGTTACACTTGGTATCAGAGCTGAAGGTTACTAGATTTGAAAAAAGTTTTTGAAAACTATTTTCAAAAAGGTTTAAAAAGGAAGTATTTTAAAAAGTAAAGTTTATTTTGAAAAACATAATCCCCAATAACCATATATCCATCTTTTGATTCTCCGTTTTTGAATCTCTTTTCTGTCGTTTCAACATGTCTGGAGAATAAAACATCCCTTATGTCCCAGAGGGAGTCACCATACCCGGATGGTTCCATAGATATTTGTAGGCCACGGCACAAGCCGAAGGCCAAGGAAACGTTCCTCCAGTTGTACCCTTCGCTCCTCCTCCTCCACGCATGAATAATTTCCGGAAGACATGTAGAGACTTTCGAGCTATGGGCAGAAAGAACTTTAATGGGACTGAATCATTCGTGGAAGCAAGAAACTGGCTCAAGGAAATAGAAGATTTGTTCGTTATCTTCGAATTGGATGATAGGCAAAAGATACAGTTGGTTGTATGGTTACTTAAGGAGGGAGGTCACGAATGGAGATCGAGCAGTGGAGACTTGGATGGATTTCAGGCATAGGTTCAAGATGAAATTTCTCTCACAAGCAGAAGAGAATTTATACATGGAGAGGTTCTTGGCGTTGAAGCAGGGGAATTTATCAGTGAAATAGTACCTCAACAAGTTCAATCAGTTGGCGAGATTCGGCTTAGACATGGTGAACACACCTGATAAGAAGGCCCTGGGATTCGTTAAAGGTTTGAATGAGAAGCTACATGGGTTGGTTATGACCCACATTCCTATGGGGGCAACCTTTGAGAAATTGGTTGACATGGCATTGATGCATGAAGAGGAAGCCAAAAGTGAGAAAAAAGAGGAAAAGCTCGAAGGACCACAAAACAAGAAAGCATGGCCCAAAAAGGAAACATAAAAGAAGGATGAAAAGTCTGAAGATAAGAAGGAGAAAAAGTGCTTTACTTGTGGAAGATTGACTCATTTGAACAAGGATTGCATAATGAGGAAGGGCACTTGCTTCAACTGTGGTGAGATGGGACACTTCACTGGGGACTGCCCTTTAATACTAGTCTTGTTTCTGTAATTAAGACTCTGCACTTTAATACTAGTCTTGTTTCTGATCCCGCTATAGTCTCAAACCCCATAGGTGTTACGACTCATCTGTTTGTGATAAGTTGGTGGAATCTGTGTTGGGCGTTAAGTTGGCTATGATGCATACATTCTGGGTTTTGATAATCTGATCTGTACCAGTAGTCTGTAAGTATTTGAATATTTCTGAAAAGGATAGGGGTTTCTAATCGAAGCGTGAAGTAAATTTCCAGTTTTGACATTGTTTAATGGGAGTAATTCTCTGAGTGTCAATCTGATGTTGATTTCGGTCTTCGGTGTTGATACTTAAAGATTTATTCTCTTAACTAATGTGTAATGGGAATAGAACTTTTGTTTTAATTGTACTTGCTTCTATCACTCGGTTGTATCCTATCAATCGAGTCTTTGACCTTTAGGTAGAAACTAATGGGTGTAAACATGTGTTTGAGACATGTTATGTTTGATGGTTGCAAGTAGATGCAAGTGGTTGCTAGTGGTTGCTCGTGGATGCATATACACACACTAGGCACTAGATCGGCTCAAAAGCACTCTTATGCTGCATATGGATGTGTGCGCATTTTTAAATTTTCGTTGACGCAAAATGATTGACTCATTACACGGATGTTGCATTTGGATGAATGGTTATGCACTCATATAGAAATGATGTGTATCAAACAGGATTTCTTGCATACATAATTGGACTCATAGCACTAACATAAATTTGCATTGAGGAGGTCAACTGAATCAGTAGACCGCTTGATATTTGCATTAGATAAGAGACATATAAACACACTTTTGCATATGTTCATCAACATTAGAATATTTCTAAGGACAATGGATGCTTGTGGATGATGGTTGAGTGGATGGGTGATTGGGTGGTAGGACACATTCTTCTTAACTTGAAGATTTCGGGGATGAAATCCTTTAAGGAGGGGAGAATGTAACACCCCGTATTTTCTGTGAACATAAAAGTAACAAAACAAAGTATACTTAATTTTAAAAGAATAACTAAGGGAAACGGGTTACGCCATTGCGTTCGTCTCGGAATTCTACTTGGAATAGAGTCCAAGTTTTCGTAAATCGAACTTCGTATGAGAAAATTATGGCACTCAGAAGTTCCAGGAATTCAAATAAAATAAAACAGCTCAGATTTAAATTTAAAATTCAAATCACACACCGGGGCTGGGCGGGAAATTTCCCGCCTAGGATCCATGTCGACCAGGGGCTCGACCTGGGGGTCAACTTCGGTGACATAGGTCGACCATGGGGTCGACCTCCCCCCTATTTCCAGATTCGAGGACTAGTTCGTTTTTCTGAATTCGGACGCACGTTCTGACCAGATTCATTTATCCATATGCTGTTTAAACGCCCCCAAACCCCCCTTTCTCTCCACACCAAACCATTGTAACGTTATATTGCCTCAATTCTAATTAAAATAAATTAATGACGTCTCTACTCTGCTGAAATCTTAGCTAGAACTATTAATTCTTCTTCTTCTTCCAATCTGAATAGGATTAAAAGAGAACAACTACAACCTTTTTTCTTTTAGAATCAAACCAATGTGAGTACGGTTATTTTCAGATATGAAATTTAATCATGATCTTGACATGGTTATAAATATGAACTTGAGATTATGCATATTCTTGTTTACCAGATCTATTTTCTATGTAGATCTATCTTATTAACATATAGTAACGATTATTTATCTCTTTGTAACACCCCGTATGTTGAATAACTTGCTATAATATAAAACAGGGCAGAATTAAATTTTAAAATCTGAACCAGGGGAAACGGGCTATGCCATTGCGTTCGTCTTGGAAAAAATACGCAAAATAGAGTCCGAGTTTTCGAAAATCGGAGTCCGTATAACCCAGATATGGCCCGAAGAAGTTTTAGAAAAATTAAAAACAGATTTAAAAACAGAAATTTCAAATTTCAGAAGTGGCGGGAAAAATCCCGCCAGAATCTAGGGGGTCGACCTGTGGGTCGACTGAGGAGTCGACCTGCCCACCAGGTCGACTGGGGAGTCGACCCTAGGGTCGACCTGGGGGTCGACCTCCCTAGTCGAGCTCAGGTGACCAAGGTGCACCAGCTTGTCTTTTGGGCTATGTTTTAGTGGCTAGGACGTGATCTGACGGCTCTAATCTGATTTAGGGTTAATCTAATGGCCTAAAACACTTAACTACTCTATAAATACACCCTAAGACTACCCTAATTCATACTAAAAATAGAAACAATGCCGTCATGCCGTCAAAATGCAACTTGAAGGAGCCTCCATCAATTTGTAGAAGAAGATAGCATCTCAAATCAATCTCTAATCAACTCTAGCAACTTAATCTTCTTCTTAGGAGTGCTAATCAACAAGTTGTGAGTTTTCTATAGCCTTAATGACCAATTATTGAAATGATTATGATAGGATATAATGAGGTTATGGCTATGAATGTGGATCAATGCAAGTTATGCAAGTTGTGTGCTATGTGTTAATGATGTTATGCATGTTATGCAAGTTATATGCTATGTGTTAATGATGTTATGCATGTCATGCAAGTTATATGCTATGTGTTTGTGATGTTATGCAAGTTATGCAAGTAATATGCTACATGTTTGAGATGTTATGCAAGTTATGCAAGCCATATGTTACATGTTCATGATGTTATGCAAGTTATGCAAGCCATATGTTACATGTTCATGATGTTATGCAAGTTATGCAAGTCATATGCTACATGTTCATGATGTTATGCAAGTTATGCAAGTTATATGCTATGTGTTTGAGATGTTATGCAAGTTATGCAAGTCATATGAGAAACATTTATCCATTATGACACCATGATATGCAAGTTTGGTGTATGATTATATGCAAGTTCATGTTTGATATGTATGCAAGTTTGGTGTAAGATTATATGCAAGTTCACATATAACATGTTATGCAAGTATGGTGTTTGATTATATGCAAGTAACATGTGCAAATTTACACCTTTGTATGATATGCATACATATGAAAGTTAAACCCTTTGTATGTCATACATATATATGAAAGTTTACCCCTTTATATGACATAAATAACTTATGCAAGTTAACCTCCTTATGACATATGTGATTCATGCAAGTTTGGGTTGATTATTTATGCTAGTTGGGTTGATGCTATATGCATGTTGACACCTTTCAACCCATGTTGATTCTAATGTTATGCAAGTTGAACCCATTATATTTATGATGAATCTTCCCTTTTATATCATGTTAGCGAATTACGTGGGGAACGATGGGGTTAATATACATGTTAATAAAATGGTGTGAAGTTGGTATGATTAAGCATACCATAAAGTAGATGGACATAATTGAGTCAATTATGTACATCGTTAAAATTGAAATTAATTAGGGAAAATTAATTCGGAGGTGATTAATTAGGTGTAATTAATCGACTAAGACACGAGGTTGGACCCTTTTGTAGCGTAAGACTGCCCAGAACCGACCGGCAAATCTAGCGGCTACACATGATTGGCCCAATGTGAGAGGTCTTAGGCACAAACTAAATACGTGACAAGTGTATAGACACGAGGTTAGACTCGGTTATGGCGTAAGGCTGCCCGGACCCAACCGGCAAATCCAGCTGCCATAAAAGATAGTCTAATGTGAGAGGTCTTTACAACGGTTACGTTTTTAATCAATTAATAAACACTTAACCAGATAAGCATGTAGTGGGCATGAGGGGTTAAGTGGTTTCCTTGGGTGGCATGTGGAAATCAAGTAAGTGCCTTGGGTGGCATGAGGAAATCTGGTGGGTTGCCTTGGATGGCAATAGAAAATACGATTAGATGACTTAACCAAGTGGAAACATGTAATTAAACATGATTAAAGGGTTAAGTGGGATGCACTAGATAAATTGACAAGCTTAGGTGGTAGCTTGTGGGGGCCCATTTAAACCAGTAACCCATATGTATCTTATTGGGCTCGACCCATGTCGAGGACGGGACACGCGTACTGGGCTTGATTATAAGAGGCCAAAACGGGGTAGCGGTGGCAACGCGAGTCCAACGGGTTTCATATGCGTGTGTGGACCCGGGCTGGTAGGTAAGACGTTGTTGCATCGTGTAGATATAAGCCGTGCACCATTTGTTGTATCGGGTTGCCACTTTGGGTAGTGATACACGCCATTGTGGGGCCAGCACGGCTATCTACGGTAGGGAGCCGATCGCTTAGGAGTAGTGGGTACACTTAGTGGAGATAGGGGCAGACGGCACCTATGTAGACAGCTAGGGGTACACGGAACTACTGGGTAAATTTTCTAAGTCCTTGGGTGGGATCAACCTTTAAGTAGGAATGACTGGTGTGGTGTAGTTAGTAATTATTCTTGGGTGGGTAGATGCGTCTTTACCGTTATCTTAGTTCATCCTATGTCTAGTTGGCTACTTAGTGTAGTCATTTATCCCTAGTCATCCCGTACCAAGTTTATATCATACCCTAATTACTTTGATAATTGTGTGGTTAAAGTTATAGGGCTCACTCAGACTTATGTCTGACCCCGTTGTTTTTATCTTTTCCCCCTCAGGTCCTCAGGTTGGGTCCAGCACTAGTGGGCTTTGATCAGACTTCTTTATCTATCTTCTGGATCTTGGACCGTGATGTAAAGCCCAGCTTATCTTTTCTTTTATGGCTATGGTTTATGTAGTGGGATTATGTACTTATGTTTTATCAGGATGGATATTTAGTACTTGACTCTTTATGGTGTTGTAACTAAACATGTTTACCTTCTGCTGCTATGAAATGATGTTTTAGATTTTCAAGTATTTATATCTGTCTTGTTGTAATTTTTCCGTTCTATACTCACTTAAAATACTCCACCAAAGCTAGGGCATTCCTATAGTGAGTGACCTTAGCGGGTGTGGGGTGTTACACGTGGTATCAGAGCGAAGGTTACCAGAACAGATAAAATTTTTAGAAAACTATTTTTCTAAAAACATTTTTGGAAGAAGTATTTTCAAAAACATGTCTTTTAAAGAGAAAAGTTTTTGAAAGAAAAGCATAATCCCCAATAGCCATATCTTTATCTTTCGAATTCTCCATTTTGAATCTTTCCTTTTCCGTTTCAGCATGGCTGAAGATCTTAACTTTCCGGAGGGTGTGACGATACCAGTACGGTATAGGAGATTGACAGAGGCTAGGGCCGCCACTGCGGGTCCAACAAATGTTCCTCCACCAACCATAGCACCCGATCTTCCTCCTCCCCCTCCTCCTCCTCGCACGGATACTTTTGCTAAGACTTGCAAGGAATTTAAAGCTATGTGAGGGAAACCTTTTCAAGGATCAGAAACTTTTGTGGAGGCTAGAGATTGGCTTAAGGAGGTGGAAGAGTTGATAGACATCTTTGAGATGGAGGAAGGAAAGAAAGTCAAGTTAGCTGCTTGGTTAATGAAGGGAGAGGCCTCATTCTGGTGGGAGGTCACTAATGGAGAACGCCCCGTTGACTCTTGGGCGGATTTTAGGCAAAGATTTGTGGCAAAGTTTCTCTCAAGGGCGGAGGAAAACTTGTATATGGAAATGTCCTTGACTCTAAAGCAAGGAAATCTCTCGGTGAAGGAATATGTCAACAAGTTTAATCAATTGGCAAGGTTTGGCATAGACATGGTGAATACACCGGAGAAGAAGGCTTTGAGGTTCGTTAAAGGCTTGAATGAACCGATGCATGGATTGGCTATGACTCACATCCCTATGGGATCCACCTTTGAGAAGCTAGTTGACATGGCACTCATGCATGAGGAAGAGAAGGGTCCTAATGTTAATAAGGCACCCGAGAAGAAGGGAGATCAAAAGAGACCTCAACAGCAACAGCAAAACAAGGGTGGAAAAGGCAACGGTGGAAAGGGAAAGAAGAAGTGCTTCACTTGCGGGATACCAGGCTACATAAGCAAAGATTGTCGGAAGAAGAAGAAGACTGGTTGCTATCACTGTGGCGAAGCAGGGCATCTAGTGAAGGATTGCCCTAAGAAGGGGCAAAGGACGGGATCTACCTCAGGAGGACAGGTGCAAGCTCTTATGGCACCGGGTCAGGCTAGGGGGCAAGTTCAGGCTCTCGCGGTTCCACCAACTCAGGAAAGAGGTAGAACTATTTCCGTTGAAAGTCTGGTTTTTCTATTTGATCATCCTGTCCGTACATTGTTTGATTCTGGTGCATCGCACTCGTTTATCTCATCATCATTAGTTGAGTCACTGCACTTAGACACCAGTCTAGTAGATGATCCCTTGGTTGTTTCAAACCCAATTGGGGGTTCCACTTATTTGTCCATGATATGTTTGGGTTTGAAGATTTCTATACTTAGCGTTGAGTTTAGATGTGATGCTTTTGTTTTGGGCTTCACGGGCTATGGGTTGATTTTGGGCATGGACTGGTTATCCAGTAATGGTGCCGTTCTTGATTGCGAAAGGAGAGTTGTTAGGCTCATGACCCGCTTGGGTAACACTCTCGAGATCTCTTGTAATCCCATGGATTCAGTTATGCTAAGTTATCTTGAATCGCTTGACGCTTCGGTCGAGAGTTTGCGATCCGTTAGAGTGGTACGGGAATACTCTGATGTGTTTGAGGAGGTGATGGGCTTACCTCCGAAGCGGGAGATAGACTTCCGAATATATCTGGTGGATAATGCTAAACCTGTATCTTTACCAGTGCGCCACATGGCTCCTCGTGAGAGGAGGGAACTCTATAAGCAAGTAGGGGAGTTGCTTGAGAAGGGGTTCATAAGACGAAGTATATCAGAGTGGGGTGCTCCAGTAGTTTTTGCCACGAAGGCGGATGGGTCCCTCAGACTTTGTGTAGACTATAGAGAACTCAACAAGCTCACAAAGAAGAATAGACACCCATTGCCGAGGATTGATGATCTTTTTGATCAGTTGGTTCGCGCTTCAGTATTTTCTCAGTTGGACTTAGCCACGGGGTTTCATCAGTTGAGGGTGGCTGAGGATAGCATAGACAAGACTGCTTTTAGGACTCCGGATGGTTTATATGAGTGGCTGGTGATGCCATTTGGGTTGACGAACGGCCCTGCATACTTTGTTGATTTGATGAGTAGGGTGTTCAGGGAGTTCCTTAATAAGTTCGTGGTGGTCTTTGTGGATGACATCTTAGTATTCTCTAAGAGTGAAGAAGAGCATGCCCTACATCTTAGGGAAGTGTTGGAGACTCTTCGAGCGCATAGCCTTAAGGCTAAATTCTCTAAATGTCACTTCTGGAGGAAGGAAGTGAGGTTCTTGGGGCACGTAGTCTCCAAGGAAGGGATAGCTGTGGATCCCGCGAAGGTAGTGTCCATTCAAAATTGGAACGTTCCGAAGAATGCTACCGAGGTGAGGAGTTTCTTGGGGTTGGCTGGCTACTATAGGAAGTTTATCAAGGACTTCGCGAAGATATCGGCCCCATTAACTCGCTTAACGAAGAAGAATCTAGTCTTCGTATGGGACGTAGATTGTGATGATGCGTTCCGACGGTTAAAGAGAGCTTTAACCACAGCTCCAGTCTTAGTGTTGCCAGATGGGAGTAAGCCATTTGTTGTTTATACCGATGCTTGTGGGACTGGACTGGGACAAGTCTTAATGCAAGAGGGAAGGGTAATAGCCTATGGTGGAAGGTAGTTGAGAAAGCATGAGAAGAATTACCCTACCCATGATTTAGAGTTGGCCGCTATTGTTTTTGCACTTAAGATTTGGCGCCATTATCTTCTTGGTGAGAGATTCGAGTTGTTCACTCACCACAAATCATTGAAGTACTTGTTTTCTCAGAAGGATTTGAACTTGAGACAGCAAAGGTGGATGGAGTTCTTAGCATCTTATGATTTCGAGATAGCGTATACCCCTGGCAAGGGTAACGTGGTGGCAGACGCCTTGAGTAGAAAAAGGTTGTCCTTGAGTCCATTGTTCGTAGAACGACGAAGCTTGGAATTTATCTCGATGTTTGATTTCAGACCTTCCGTTGATTATGTACCCGGTTTGCTAGCATCCTTGGAGGTCAGACCTACTCTTTTGGGGCGGATTGGCGAGGCACAGAGGGACGACCCACAGTTAGTTGAGTTAGTAGAGAGGCTCATAAGGGGGGAGTCGTCCAGCCATTTGATTAGGTACACCCTAGACGATAGGGGGTGCTTGCGTAGAGACGGTAGACTTTGTGTACCGCAAGACGAGGGTTTGAGGAAGGCTATTCTTGATGATGCACACCGTTCTAGGATGACCATTCATCTCGGTGGGGACAAGATGTACCAAGACATGAGGCGAGTTTTCTTTTGGGCCGGTATGAAGAAAGATGTGGCCGAGTATGTCGCTAGATGCTTGGTGTGCCAACAAGTGAAAGCGGAGCAAAAGAAACCCGGTGGGTTGCTTCACCCATTGGAAGTTCCGCAATGGAAGTGGGATAGTGTCTCGATGGATTTTATTGATGGGTTACCTAGATCGAGGAAGGGTAATACGGGAATTTGGGTTGTGGTAGACATACTTACTAAGAGCGCCCATTTATACCCGTGAAGAGCAAGAGGACTGCTCCATGGCTAGCTTCAGTATATCTTCGAGAGATAGTTCGATTGCATGGGGTACCCTCTAGCATAGTGAGTGATCGAGATCCTATCTTCACTAGCGAGTTTTGGAGGAGTTTGCAGGAAGCAGTGGGGACTCAATTGTGTTTGAGCACTGCATATCATCCTCAGACGGACGGCTAGACCGAGAGGGTGAATCGTGTTCTGGAAGACCTGTTGACGCTTTGTATCTTAGATTTTGGAGGTACTTGGGAAGAGCATCTTCCATTGGTGGAGTTCGGGTATAATAACAGCTTTCAGTCCAGTATTGGTATGGCTCCTTTTGAAGCTCTTTATGGAAGGCCTTGTCGATCACCTACATGTTGGTGGGAATCTACAGATAAGATCTTTCTTGGGCCCGATATGGTTAGAGAGACATCGAAGAAGATTGATTTGATTCGAAGAAGGATGAAAGCAGCGCAGGATAGGCAAAAATCTTATGCGGATAAGAGGAGGACGGATCTTGAGTTTGATGTTGGGGACATGGTCTTTGTCAAAGTATCTCCATTACGGAATGTAGTTCGCTTTGGGTCCATTGGGAAGTTAGCTCCAAGATTTGTTGGGCCGTTTCCTGTTAAGGAAAGGATTGGACGGATGGCATATAGGGTGGATTTACCCGAGAGACTTAGTGGGGTACATGACGTATTCCATGTGTCACATTTGAGGAAATGCCTACATGAGACCGCAGAGGTGGTAGAGCCGAGCTTGCTTAGAGAAGTGGAGGTAGAGCGTGATGCGACTATTCGACGAGCTCCGACCCGCATCCTTGGGTCAGAGATTAGGAAGTTGAGGAACAGAGAGGTGCGACTAGTCAAAGTGCTATGGGGAGAGGATGAGAGCAATGCTACTTGGGAGACAAAAGCGAAGATGCGTTCACTGTACCCATTCCTTTTTGAGGGTATGTCTTTTAATTTCTCCTTTATCGTTTGTCTAGTACTTATCTTATCTTTAGTATGTCCTCTCATTAGTACCTTTGACCTTTAGGTAGGGTAAACCTATGGTTGAAACATGTGTTTGAGACATGTTATGTTTGATGGATGCGCGTGGATGCAAGTGTTTGCTTGTTGTTGCTCGTGGATGCATATACACACAATCTAGGCACTAGATCGGCTCAGTCACTTCATATTGCATATCGCATATAATTGTGTGTAGGTAGCTATATTAATGGATGTATAATGGTTGTGTTATCGTATGGATGATGCATTTTGGTGAATGATTGTGCACTCATGTAGAAATAGTATGTGTCGATAATGTTCTTTCGCATACATATTGGATGCATGGCACTATCATGGTTTGCATTAAGGAGGTCAACTGAATCAGTGGACCGCCTGATTTTGCATTAGACAGGGAACATATACACACACTCCTTGCATACGTTCATACAGCATTAGAAACTCTAAGGACAATGGATGCCAGTGTTTGATGGTTTGAGTAGATGGTTGTTTGGTTGGTAAGATACGTTCTTCTAGACTTAGAGATTTCGGGGACAAAATCCTTTAAGTAGGGGAGAATGTAACACCCTGTATGTTAAATAACTTGCTATAATATAAAACAGGGCAGAATTAAATTTTAAATTCTGAACCAGGGGAAACGGGCTATGCCATTGCGTTCGTCTCGGAAAAAATACGCGAAATAGAGTCCGAGTTTTTGAAAATCGGAGTCCGTATGACCCAGATATGGCCCGAAGAAGTTTCAGAAAATTTAAAAACAGTTTTAAAAACAGAAATTTCAAATTTCAGAAGTGGCGAGAAAAATCCCGCCAGAACCCAGGGGGTCGACCTGCCCACTAGGTCGACTGGGGAGTCGACCCTAGGGTCGACCTGGGGGTCGACCTCCCTAGTCGAGCTCAGGTGACCAAGGTGCACCAGCTTGTCATTTGGGCTGTGTTTTAGTGGCTAGGACGTGATCTGACGGCTCTATTCTGATTTAGGGTTAATCTAATGGCCTAAAACACTTAACTACTCTATAAATACACCCTAAGACTACCCTAATTCATACTAAAAATAGAAACAATGCCGTCATGCCGTCAAAATGCAACTTGAAGGAGCCTCCATCAATTTGTAGAAGAAGATAGCATCTCAAATCAATCTCTAATCAACTCTAGCAACTTAATCTTCTTCTTAGGAGTGCTAATCAACAAGTTGTGAGTTTTCTATAGCCTTAATGACCAATTATTGAAATGATTATGATAGGATATAATGAGGTTATGGCTATGAATGTGGATCAATGCAAGTTATGCAAGTTGTGTGCTATGTGTTAATGATGTTATGCATGTTATGCAAGTTATATGCTATGTGTTAATGATGTTATGCATGTCATGCAAGTTATATGCTATGTGTTTGTGATGTTATGCAAGTTATGCAAGTAATATGCTACATGTTTGAGATGTTATGCAAGTTATGCAAGCCATATGTTACATGTTCATGATGTTATGCAAGTTGTGCAAGCCATATGTTACATGTTCATGATGTTATGCAAGTTATGCAAGTCATATGCTACATGTTCATGATGTTATGCAAGTTTTGCAAGTTATATGCTATGTGTTTGAGATGTTATGCAAGTTATGCAAGTCATATGAGAAACATTGATCCATTATGACACCATGATATGCATGTTTGGTGTATGATTATATGCAAGTTCATGTATGTTATGTATGCAAGTTTGGTGTAAGATTATATGCAAGTAACACGTGCAAGTTTACACCTTTGTATGATATGCGTACATATGAAAGTTAACCCATTTGTATGTCATACATATATATATGAAAGTTTACCCCTTTATATGACATAAATAACTTGTGCAAGTTAACCTCCTTATGACATATGTGATTCATGCAAGTTTGGGTTGATTATTTATGCTAGTTGGGTTGATGCTATATGCATGTTGACACCTTTAAGCCCATGTTGATGCTAATGTTAAGCAAGTTGAACCCATTACATTTATGATGAATATTCCCTTTTATATCATGTTAGCGAATTACGTGGGGAACGATGGGGTTAATATACATGTTAATGAAATGGTGTGAAGTTGGTATGATTATGCATACCATAAAGTAGATGGAAATAATTGAGTCAATTATGTACATCGTTAAAATTGGAATTAATTAGGGAAAATTAATTCGGGGGTGATTAAATAGGTGTAATTAATCGACTAAGACACGAGGTTGGACCCTTTTGTAGCGTAAGACTGCCCGGAACCGACCGGCAAATCCAGCGGCTACAAATGATTGGCCCAATGTGAGAGGTCTTAGGCATAAACTAAATACGTGACAAGTGTATAGACACGAGGTTAGACTCGGTTATGGCGTAAGGCTGCCCGGAACCAATCGGCAAATCCAGCTGCCATAAAAGATAGTCTAATGTGAGAGGTCTTTACAACGGTTACGTTTTTAATCAATTAAGAAAGATATAACCAGATAAGCATGTAGTGGGAATGAGGGGTTAAGTGGGTGCCTTGGGTGGCATGTGGAAATCAAGTAAGTGCCTTGGGTGGCATGAGGAAATCTAGTGGGTTGCCTTGGGTGGCAATAGAAAATACGATTAGATGACTTAACCAAGTGGAAACATGTAATTAAACATGATTAAAGGGTTAAGTGGGATGCACTAGATTAATTGACAAGCTTAGGTGGTAGCTTGTGGGGGCCCATTTCAACCAGTAACCCATATGTATCTTATTGGGCTCGACCCATGTCGAGGACGGGACACGCGTACTGGGCTTGATTATAAGAGGCCAAAACGGGGTAGCGGTGGCAACGCGAGTCCAACGGGTTTCATATGCGTGTGTGGACCCGGGCTGGTAGGTAAGACGTTGTTGCATCATGTAGATATAAGCCGTGCACCATTTGTTGTATCGGGTTGCCACTTTGGGGAGTGATACACCCTATTGTGGGGCCAGCACGGGTATCTACAGTAGGGAGACGATCGCTTGGGAGTAGTGCGTACACCCAGTGGAGATAGGGGCAGACGACACCTATGTAGACAGCTAGGGGTACATGGAACTACTGGGTAAATTTTCTAAGTCCTTGGGTGGGATCAACCTTTAAGTAGGAATGACTGGTGTGGTGCAGTTAGTAATTATCCTTGGGTGGGTAGATGCGTCTTTACCGTTATCTTAGTTCATCCTATGTCTAGTTGGCTACTTAGTGTAGTCACTTATCCCCAGTCATCCCGTACCAAGTTTATATCATACCCTAATTACTTTGATAATTGTGTGGTTAAAGTTATAGGGCTCACTCAGACTTATGTCTGACCCCGTTGTTTTTATCTTTTTCCCCCTCAGGTCCTCAGGTTGGGCCTAGCACTAGTGGGCTTTGATCAGACTTCTTTATCTATCTTCTGGAGCTTGGACCGTGATGTAAAGCCCAGCTTATCTTTTCTTTTATGGCTATGGTTTATGTAGTGGGATTATGTACTTATGTTTTATCAGGATGGATATTTAGTACTTGACTCTTTATGGTGTTGTAACTAAACATGTTTACCTTCTGCTGCTATGAAATGATGTTTTAGATTTTCAAGTATTTATATCTGTCTTGTTGAAATTTTTCTGTTCTATACTGACTTAAAATACTCCACCAAAGCTAGGGCATTCCCATAGTTAGTGACCTTAGCGGGTGTGGGGTGTTACACTCTTCCTTCTTTCTGTTCTATAGCTAGGCTACCACGAGCCTGAGCCAAATCTCATAAGAGATTGACGCACAAACGCTAAATTTGGGGAAAATAGTGAATGATGCATAATTAGACATGACTGATTTGAGAAAAGAACATAAGTTGTAATTTAAGATCTGGATCTGGGCATACTATATATGATAATCTGTGATTGGGAAGAAGGAGAATTACCGTGTATATGACTTAGGCATAAAGATCAATATTATAATAGGATAACTATTAAATGTGAATACGCCTAAATAGGGATTTTGGATGTTAGGCATATGCTGAAATTAAAGGCTATAATTTGGCATAATTCATATTGTATATCATGATTTGGGGTTTTTGGAGAATATTCTGTACTGTGTAAATTTAACAAAAATTTGGGGCATATGTTATATTGTGAATTATGACCATAATTTGGGCATGTAAAATTAGGCTTAATTTTATGATTAGGCGAGGGATGTCAATGGAATTTTAAGGGATGATTAAATCTATTAAATTGCCTAATCTGCTAAATCTGTTAAAAACTGAATACGGTAATTTGAGTATGAAAATCTGTAGGCTCAGTCTAAAATTGAGCAAAACAAGTTAATAGAAATTTGAATAATCTGTTGTAACTTGTAAAGAAGTTTAATTTGTTAAATTGGAACAATTACTCTGATATTGGCATAATATGTGAATGAATACTTTAGCTAAAATTAAGAATGCCGAGACATGAGGTTTGACTCTGTTTGCGGTAGAAGCCTGCCCGGACCCAACCGGCTTAACCAGCAACCGCAAACTGTCAGTCTATTGTGAGAGGTCGTAGGCATAACTAAAAGATGCTTAGACACGAGGTTAGGTCTAGCTTATGGCAGAAGTCTGCCCAGAACCGCCCGGCACATCTAGCGGCCACAAGCTACCAATCTAATGTGAGAGGTCTATGCACTAGTAATTAATTAATGCAAATCTAGGATAAATATGATGCCTAAAATGTGTGGGGTGGATAAGGTTAAATCAACTGGGCGGATGAATTTAATAAACCCGTTTCGTAAATCAGTAGGCCTAATACAAGGTTAGGTAAAACAATATGTAAGTCTGTTAATCTGTATATCTAATCCGTTATTCTGAAAACTTGTTAACCTATATGTCTGATCTGAGAACTAGTTAATCTGAACTTTGTACATCTGAAATCTGTAAGCAAGTTAATCTAAAATCTGTTAATCTGGGGAAACAAGGTTAGGAGGGGAAATTACTTGTGTCATCTGTTGTGTGGGACCCATATTTGTCAGTAACCCTTTTCTGGTATCAAAACTATGATCCAACACTAGGAGCGGTCTGGGCACGCTTACTGAACTAATTGTAAGAGGTTCACTCTGATAATGGCAAGGGGTGTCGATGGCGCATTACAACCGGGTCATGTTCGTCCATGGATCCAGTCTGCTTTGAGGATGTAAGACACCGTGACATCTGTAAATTGGTCTGTGTCTATAGGTTGCCACTTTAGGGAATGATACACCCTTCTGTGGGGTCGACACAGGGTATTTATGTATTAGGGAGCCGATCGCTTGGGGTAGAATTTAGGGCACACCTAATTCAGTTTGTTTCTGTTGGTGTACCGTCTATTTCTGTTGGGGTGGTAAAGGCCCATTAGTTGGTGTGGTAAAGGCCCATCATTAGCAATTTGTTTCTGTACCTTCTGTCTCTGTTGGGGTGGTAAAGGCCCACTACTAGCATTATGTTTCTGTAGAGATTACTCTATTTCCGTTTCTGTTTCAGTTTAGACATTAGGGTAAAACCTAATCATGTATACTGAGTATTAGTGCAAAGAAGTAAGATATAGGTAAGAAGCATATCTTGGTCTATATTATTCTGTTTCTTCTATTTAACTTAGGCATACCTGCTACTCCTATTGTTGTAATCTCTCATCCAGTTTTATTTATATGTCATGATACTACTATCTGTTTATATGCTGAAAGTTACTGGACTCGCCTCCGTTTCCCCCTTCCCCCACCCCCAGGTGCTCAGGGTGGAAACATAGGAGCTTGATTCATATTCTCTCTACTTAAAGTGCTTGAAGTATTGCTTGGCTTTGACTCTACCTTGTAATGGCTATTTATGTGGGGGATTATGGTTTTAAAATTATGCATTCTGAAGGATTTTTGTATAAGACTAATACTGGTGTACTTGGATTTTGGTATTGTGATTTTGAAGGATGTAACCAAACTTATTTTTGTTTCTGCTGTAATAAAGTTATAAAATTTTCAAGTATTACTTTACATATCCGTCTTGAAATATTATGTTTACTTATAATGCTTCATGGAAGTTAATGCATTCCCTTTGTGAATGACATTAACGGACATGGGGTGTTACAAAGACCGTTGATGTTCATGAGTGGGAGAACTAGTTGTTGAATTTCTAAGGGTAGCTCATGATGATATTTTGACTGGTGATTCTGTCGTGATTGGAATCTACAGATTACAAGCACTACTCGCTACTGATCCATAGAGTGAAACCTAGGATGTGGTAGGAGAGTGCCTTGGGTTCGTCCTATTCCTGGATGACTTGTATGGACAGATGTCTGAGAGAGTATTTCCAAAGGGATTAATTACGTTGATTTCTTTAAACGTACTAGAGTATTATTAGGGACGTCAATTATTGATTTTCTGGCGGATCCGACGATGTGATATTCAAAGTGAATTGTGGCCAGATGTTCTGAAAGAAGATTTATGACCTCACACCTCATCAATCGGGAAATGGAAAAAATCGGGTAGGTCGCATGGCTAAGTGGATCGCTCCAAATTAGGGTGAATTTTCCCCATGTAGAGAATATTCATATTTGTTACTTTTTTTCATTTCTGTAACTTCCGGGAACTATGGTGGTCACGACAAAAAGCCATAAAGTGACAATACATTCGGTACTCTCAAGTGAAGTTAGGGGACGGTAATGTTTATCCTTGGGTGCAAATTATTCTTTTTGAATCTTGGTGTATTCCTCTCCAGGGATACATTGTCGGAAGGTGTTCCCATACCTTTCTAGGAAATCCATTCTCTAATAAGAGTCCGCGGTTTTGATTGTATATGTAGAGGGTGAGATGCAAGTATTCTGCTATATTGCTATTTTTTTATATTTAGACATTATTATAGTATCAGAAAAGATATAATTTCAAAATGTTTTGGGTTATCGTAAGTTAAAAACCATTCGTATTTATGTGTAGATTTGGTCTCGTGATTATCCTTTTCTTTTGAAAATATTTTGAATTTAAAATCAAGTTGTGTGATACCTTTAAACTTAGTATGTTTTCTCACTCTAGTTCACCAGACTAATCTGGTGTTTGTAATGCTCGGGTTAGACCGAGTTTACAGGTTCACGTTATTGGATGTTGTGAAGAGACGAGATGAAAGTGTTTAGAATTATGATATTATAGTTATTATTCCGCTATGTGATTGCATATGAGGACAGATTATTATAACTATCCAGACATGTGATGTACTCTGATGATTGTTAGTTTTATTTCAAGCTCTCAGTAAAGATTTATTTCTGTATTATATTTTGTTCCGCTATGATGTTAGACGTTGTGTTCTGTTGGTTCTTTTTCTAATATATTATTTCTTTCTTCTTAAATCATCCTCTAGTTTCTTTCTAATAACTATCTGGTGTTTTTGATACTTGAGTTTCAGCAAGTGATACGAGATTATATATTATTGTCGGAATTCGGGGGTCGAATTCCTTTGTCGGGATGTTACAGTGGTATCAGATCATAAGTTTTATTAATAACTTTGGCTCTATGAAGTAACTCGATAGAGATAGGGCCAGTAATACCCTGGATTGAGTTGAGTGTATATATATATGAGAGCATATTTGTAGATTTTATATAAAAATGTTTTTTATTGGGTTGTTTGATCGGTTCAAGTGTTGAGAAGTATTTAACTGACAATGGACACAATATTGTTTTATAAAGAGGGTAAATGAAATAATTTTACCCAATTATATTTTTTATAGTAAAGAAATAATTTTATTAAATTATTGAGATATTGGTGTGTTTGATTAATTTGAATGAAATTCAAATGGGACTGGAAATGGTTTAATATAACCAGAAGAATTTCATATATAGAATTTGTGAATGAGAATTTTT
Source organism: Allium sativum (assembly GCA_030737875.1). NCBI lineage: Eukaryota > Viridiplantae > Streptophyta > Magnoliopsida > Asparagales > Amaryllidaceae > Allium > Allium sativum. The sequence continues at coordinate 334,538,273 of CM060926.1, forward strand.
AATATGAAACTAATTCAGGATTTAACTTAAAGATAAGTTAGAATAGAATGATATTTAAATTCATATATAATTGAATCGAATTTTGAAATTGAATGAGAAATTAATCCGATATTAACCAATTGATGTTCAAATATGTAAACCAAAGTAAATATTAACAGTGAATGTAAATTCAATCGATTTGATTGAGTGGTTGTGCATTAGTGTTTGATTGATTGTTGATTGTTTGAATATAATTCATCAACAATTTAAAATAGATTTGAATGAATTGAAAATAAATTCCAGTATCATATAATGGAATGAAATCGCATATGAATTGAAATTAATGATTTAAACCTGTATTTGTAAAGGAGTTGATGCTTCATGTTTGATTTTCGAATTTGTGTAGTATGCTAGTTGACTAATGAAGTATCATTTAAAAATTTCATGTAATTGTTACTTACATGTTGGATTGAGTTAAGTGCAGGTGCCAGAAGGATTTGAGTTTGATGTCGGCTGAATAAATGGCATATAAGTTGAGCAAGTATGCTCAATAGCGCTCGTAAAAGGTACGCCTATGCGAAAATATAAATTTTGGTTTTGGAATTTTGTATTCCGACCACGTTGATCGATGTATATATATTATTTGTTCCTGTGGTATCGCAGATGTCACTCTGTATAGGGGATACTCTCCCGAATATTTCCGGGAATTTAATACGTTAGAAATATTTTTGATACTTTTGAATTTTTTTATTTAAAATAATGGATTTGATTTTGATTTAAAATGAATTAGATTTATTTTTAGAAAAAAAAGGGTTTGTAACATCTATCCTACCTTAGTAATTTCGGGGACGAAATTCTTTTAAGAGGGGGAAGAATGTAACGTCCCGTATTTTTGGTAGTCAGATATTTAATTAAGGTTGTTATTTAAATTACTATATTTGGAATGATAATGGATTTTTAATATTTAAATCGTTTGTAAAAAAAAAGTTTTACCGTTAATTTATATCTAATTTAAAACGAGCTTGTAATGGCACGACAGTTTGTAATATTGAGTTTTCAACTTCAGTTGATTATACAGGATCCGATATAAGTCGAAATTCCGAAAATTAAGAAATGTTTGAATCTTGTTGATTATAATTTTCTAATGAAATATAAAAAACTAGATTTCATGTTATAGATTGTTAGTTATGTCCAATTCAAATTTTCAAATAGTCGTTATGGCAATCATTTATAAATGATAACATTTATTTAATAATTTAAAAGGGTTTTAATGTAATTTGGATAACGTTTAACTCAAAATTGATAATGTTGACTTATAAATCAATATTGGTTTAGATTTGAAGTTTTGTATGATATTCCATTTGGATATTTACGATAATGATAATATATTATTATTTAATTGGATTGTTTTGGAATTTAATTATATTTTATCGAGATTATACATCCGTTAGGAATAATCGTTTTTCAAGCGATCTTTATATTCGACGAAATAAATTTTATTGGAATACGTATAATTAATTATTATTATTAAATTCCTAGTTTGGAGCCAATCGGAGTTGTTTTATTTGTACGTGCAATTTAAAGGCGAACCGATAAATTAAAATAACACCGTTTTTGAAAACGATGTCTGTTTTCAATGGAAAATTTTATTAGGATCGGAGCGTTAAGGCGTAGTGGTTTATTCATTTCAGTACGTTTGAGATTTGTGTGTGAAGGTATGAAATTTACGGTCACCGATGAACAATGATAAACATTAAAATTTGATACCATATTATAATAATTAAATAAGAGACGCTTAAGGCCTAAGTTATCAAAATATAAACAAAGTGTAATGACCCGCATTGGCAGGGGTAGTATAATTAATTAATTTATTTATTTAAAAGGTGAATTAGAGTATTTAATGGTCGTGGAATTAAATAATGGTGAATATTTAATTAAAATAATAAATTAAATAATTTATATAATTCTGAAATAATCAGAATTGGCTGAAATGGCGATATGTTGTGAATTGGATTATTTAAAATATATAGTTCAGTTTAGAATTGAATTAGAATAATGAATATATTCAATCGACGTCACTTTGAACGCAGAATTATAATATAATTAAAATAGAGCTCGAAACAACGCGGCAGTTCGCTATTTGGCGATTCGAACTTCAACTGAATGTACAGGATTCGTTTTAAGCCAGATTTGTGTGAAACAAGAAACGTGTGGAGCTGGTGGAGTATATCATTCTAGTGGAAGAGAAAAATCGGGATTTCATTGTGTAGATTTTGAGATATGTCGAAATCAAATTTTAGAAAAGTCGTTGTGGAATTCCTTTATAATTTATAAAGGAATTATTTATATTTTAAAAAAGGAATTTCAATATAAATCGAATATCGGGTTGACCCAGAAATGAATATCGAGTAGAAATTCATATAAGAATATTCTAGAGCTATAGGGTATTCCACTGTGAATATAGACGATAATATTTATTTTTAAATATTTAATTTAATTATATTTAAATATATTTATATATTTAAATGGGTCATCCATAGCTTTAAAAATAACCACTTTTGCAAACAAAGTCGGAATTCGATGAAACTAATTTTTTTGGATCCGCAATATTAAATAGTTATTAGATTTCCAGTTTCGTGATTTTTAGGAGCACTGTGTGGCCTTAAGGATTTTTAGAGTGAGAAACAGTCGATATTCTGACGGTTAAAAATAAGCTGTGTGAGCATACGAAGTCGGAATTCGACGAAACCAGTTTCGTTGGGTCCGCAATGTCGAACTCTAGCTACATATCCAGTTTCGTGATTTTTGGGTATCATATATGACCACAGGAATTTTAAAAAGACAAATAAAAAACAAAAATATCCAAAATAAAATATCGTAGAAAATATCTAGATATTTTGTAATACTATAAATACCTCCTCTTACCCTTAAAACCTAATTTCCATCATTCCTCAGTCAACTAAAAATGTCGCCGCAAGTGTCCATCCTCGAACAGTGAAAACAAACTTTCAAAAATCCAAACAAAGGAAAATAAAACCCAATAATTCTAAATACTCATGTATTTAAGATCCTGGGATGATTATCTTCAATCCCATACTTGTTTTGTGGCGAGCGACGCAATTTTCTGATGCTCGAAATGTGACAGTAAAGCCTAGGGCTTCTGTTTTCCTCGAGTTATAGCACTTCGGTGTGAATCTGATATCGTTGTGGTAATGAGGGTGAAGAGTAGCGGGTTTGGCAAAGTCTGTTGGGGGGCATCGAATAGGGTATTGAGGGTATGGGGTTGTGGAGATTTCGAAGTGGAGGAAGACGGTGGCCTTGGTTTGTTGAACGGTGGTTCATGGAGGGAGAACGACGTGTTTGGAAGAGGAAACAATGGTGAATGGTTAAGGACAGACGACGGGGGTTCATTTCGGTAGTTGGGGAAGAAGTGGGATGTGGGCCTGAGGGGTTAAAACCGTATTTGGGCCAAAGAAAAGTAAGTGAGGCCCATTTAAAATTTAGGTTAAGTTATTATTCAATTTAAATAGCGTTCGAACTTGTAAAGTCAATAACTTCTCCATACGGTATGGGTTTTCAGCGAAACAAGATCCGGCAGGATCGTATGGACGGGAGCAACACAATGACACTGACCAGGAGTGAATCCGAGCTCGTTACAATTTATAGTGAAATAAATTGTCCGTCTGAATCAAGCGACAATTATCGTTATTTAACGATGATAGTCCAATGTGAGTAAATCTCACTAACTCTGAACAGTTTATAATTTCATGTTGTACTTTTAGAACTGTTAAGTATTGGCTGTTTGACTGTGTGTTGACTGTTTGATTGAACTGCTAGTCAGTTAATAAAATATTATATATATATATATATATATATGTATAATATATAAATAGTTAGATTGTTATATATTGATTCTGTTTATCAGAATAATTCATATTGAACTGAAAATGATGACAATCATGTTGTGTAACATCTGTGGATGCAGGGAAACAGGTTGGAGGAATCCGATAGGATTCCTCAACAGTTATTTTATTGTTTTTCATATATTTTGATATATGATGTGAATTATAATCTGTTGTTGATTGTGTGTGTACGGACGATATTGGATATCGCAATTTGATATGTTAAATATCGTAACATACCGGAATGTTGATAAGGGAATTTCCAAAGTGATAGTGAATTTTTTTTATTTATAAATGGAATATTTATAAATAAGAAATATTTATAAATTGGAATATTCATAAATAGAAGATATTTAGAAAGGAAATAAATTTCAAACCATTTTCTTTTTGAATGGAAAGGACTGTGTGGCGGGTTTGGGGATTTTCCCGATGCTCCCGAGACGAAGGAGGTTATGGCGAATTTTCCCAGGAATTTAAGGAGTTAGAATATTTTTAAGAATAAATTTGAACAGAAAATATTTGCAAACCATTTGCAAAGAGAATAAAATAGAAAAAAGAAATATTTGTAAACCATTTACAAATAGAATTGAAAAGGGAATCTTTTTAAATGGATAAACGTTTTCAAAAAGGAGAAATCGAATATGGTATTCGAAGTTAGTTAATCGAATATGGTATTCGAAGTTAGTTGATCGAATATGGTATTCGAAGTTAGTTGATCGAATATGGTATTCGAAGTTAGTTAATCGAATATGGTATTCGAAAGTTAGTTAATCGAATATGTTATTCGAAAGGGGTTAGTCGAGTCGAGTTAGTCAAATAGAGTTAATCGATAGAGTTAACCAGTTAGAGTTAAAAACAGTAGAGTTATTCAGTTAGGGTTAACTAGTTAGAGTTAATCAGTAGAGTTAATCAGTTAGAGCTAAACCATTAGAGTTAAACAGTTAGAATTGAAAAATTAGAGTTAATCCAAATGAGATGCCATTTAGTACGACTGCTAGCTTAATTCGCAGGGCTGCAAATAGCCTAAGGCGGTCGGATGTTTCCTGAGGGAATCAGGCGTAACCACTGTGATCGCTGCGATCTAGAGTCAAGCGAATGGAGTTAAATAGAGTTATCGAATATTAGTTATTCGAATGGAGTTGAATAGAGTTATCAAATATTAGTTATTCGAATGGAGTTAAATAGATTTATTGAATATTAGTTATTCGAATGGAGATGAATGGAGTTATCGAATATTAGTTATTCGAATGGAGTTAAATAGAGTTATCGAATATTAGTTATTCGAATGGAGTTAAATAGATTTATCGAATATTAGTTATTCGAATGGAGTTAAATAGAGTTATCGAATATTAGTTATTCGAATGGAGTTGAATAGAGTTAAACGGAGTTAAATAGAGTTATCGAATATTAGTTATTCGACAGGAGTTTATCTAGTGGAGTTAAATAAGTCGAGTTTATTAAGTTAAGTTAGTCAAGATAAGTTAATCAAGCCGAGTTAATCCAAATGAGATAATCTAAAGGAGCCAGTCGAATATAGGTTATTCGAATAGAGTTAAAGGAGTTAGTCGAATATAGGTTATTCGAATAGAGGTAAAGGAGTTAGTCGAATATTGGTTATTCGAATAGAGCTAAAGGAGTTAGTCGAATATAGGTTATTCGAATAGAGTTAAAGGAGTTAGTCGAATATTGGTTATTTGAATAGAGTTAAAGGAAAGGAGTTATCGATTATAGTTTAATCAAAAGGAGCTATCGATTAGTTTAGTCGAAAGGAGATTTTCGAACATATCGTATTCGAAAGAAAGAGATCGAATATAGTTCATTCGAAAGAGAGAGATTTCGAATATGAGTTATTCGAAGAGAGATAATCGAATATAGGTTATTCGAAGAAGAGTAAATCAAATATAGATTTCTCGAAAGAGAATTATACGTCGAATTCAATTATATCAAATTCGGGAAAGTGATATTTACTTTCCGGTTTTTAAATCAAGATTATACACTAATAAATTAGGGTTAGGTTTAATTATTCGAATTAAAGAATAAAGGTTATAATTGAAGTTAGATATTTCGAAAGTAGGGATTATAACGTTATCGTTATCATCAATGTTTTCAATAAAGAAGTGGATTCGTAAATTGAATCCGAGAGTTACGTAAAGAAGTTGTCAAAGGTTTAAAAGATAAACTATTACCATTTCGAAGTTATAACGTTGTTCAGTTAAGGTCTGTGAGGTAATTATACCCCAACTTGATTGACTTCCTTCTTAACTAAGGAATGGTAAGGTTTGATAGTGAATGATGGTTAAGTGAATTGAGTAAATGGTTTGAGTTGGCATAGCGATGTTTATTTAAACATCTGTTAAACCCAATGAAGGAACTTTGGAAATGTTTTCCAAATAAGAAATTAGAAATGTTTTCTAATATAGGAAACAGGAAATGGAAATGTTTTCCATTGCTAATAAAGTATATTTTCTAAAAATAGAAAATAAGAAATGTTGCATATATGGAAACAGGAGATAAGTAAAGAAATGAACTAAAAAGATAAATGTTGAATGATGATTGATTTGATAGAATTTCCATCTGGAAATAATATCGTTGTTTGCACACCTATTCTTCTTTGATGGTTATATCACAGACTATCGAAGTTTTGACCATTTTAACGTTGTTAATATGGAGAGACCGGTTGGATAATTATCCAAAGAACCACTATGTATTGGCATAAGCGTTGCGAATCATATATGCCAAAGATAATTGAAGACGGAGTAAAGTGCGAGGGCTATTGTATAAGTCTTAGATAACAGTGCCTAAGATGGATGTACTGAATAGTGCCATCGGTTCACCCTGTTCCTGGATGACTTTTATGGATGGATGTCTGACAGAGTATTTCCAGACGATCACATATATTGATTTCTCCAACCGTACCAAGAGTGGAAGCGAAGAAGGAAACTTCTTGTGACGACCGAGAATCTCGCTCGATCCGAATCAGTTGCTAAACAGACCTAGACCGTTCAAAACGCCTGATTGTTTTGAGAACACGACAAAGTAGAACGCAGACGGGAGAACATTTCATTGTATATTACAACAATTTCATCAGAATACAAGAATATACAGAGTATAAATGAATATTACAGAGAAAATATCAGAGATTACAATACATAGCAGCGGAAAATAATACAATGCACAACTGAAGGAGATATACGGATACAAAGCTTTCCGGATATCATTCCAGCTGTAAACCTAGATCCTGTGAATATAAATCTGCAAAACCAAAACTACTAGTTGCCCGTGTCAAAGTAAGGGCACCCAGAGTTTAGGTTAAAACAATAAACTCCAGGTCAGTCATAGGACTGGTGTGAGAACTAAAACAGTTATTAATCTTTATTTTTAAAGTTATGCAAATCAAGGGACCACGCCGTATAACACGGAACGGGTTTCCTCCCAAGAATACCAGTGCATATAACAAACAACACAATGCTAAATAAAGAAAAATGAAGCTATTATAAGACCCAGGTCCCATCACATAATGCAACACAAACCAGAGGATAGAGTTTTACCTTATAATAGCCAAAGAATGCTTGATACGTTAAAACAAATCTTTTATTATCGCTATAAGTGAAGAAATCAATTTCAAATCATAAGTATCAATCATAGGCGGCATGAATGCCCCATACCACTATGTCGCCATATATAGGTTATACAATCAAAATCGCAAAGTCACGTATTTGGAAATTGGGTTTCCGTCTGTGAACCGAGGCAAAAGATAGTCCTCTACCGATTTGAGACGCTCTAGCCCGTGTCTTAGGATCAGAGCTCTAGTGACCCTTAATAGCCACACGGCTGGTCCACCGATGTGGATTAAAATTCCTGAACACTACGTTTCCCCACCCTTTGGGGTGTCAATGAGCCCAATGACTCCATCGGTCCCGGATCGACCGATATATCAGAGGCGCCTCACAACAGCAATAACCACACAGGTGAAAAGTATATAAATGTCAGGGCTGGTAGGTCACTGACACCACCCTAGCTTGAAAGAAACGCATGCCCTCCCTAGATCCTTCTCCCGTTTTTGGTTCACAACCGGGGTGTGAGGCTGGCGAATCAACGCTACACAAAGCTATGCCACACAGGCCTTGATTTGATCATCATCCACAAGACTTTGCTTTTCAATAGAAGCCTTGATCAATTGCCACTTAGGCATGCCACATAGGCAATTCACTCCATGCGATTGATATCCATCAATATATAACCCCTGAGCTCGTACGTCTCAGAGAAGGGCGTTAAGCAAGAGAATAAATTCTCCGCTGCCAAACAGATGTATATTTAATAGAAATCAATCACACAGACTAAAATCCAATGTCAGACACACAGTCCATTTACAAGTTCGTTCTGGGTCTGAACGAAACCGGAGGCACCTAGTACCCCGCATATCCATCGATCTCCAAGAACATCTAGACGATCACCAACTGTTTCCATCTTCTTGGGTGTACAGCCCAATCAAGACCATCAGTAATTATCCAAACGACGTGAAGACCTCTGGTCTTCAACCACCGTCTTCATCTTCGACACCACGTCGAATTAGTTATTCAGAATGGGATAAACCCGGTCTTCCCGAATAACTCGCGTATATTTTAAATAAGTGTTACACAAACACAACATACGCCTCATTCCAATTGAGAATATTCTTTTATTCCAATATTCATATATTTTGGGAAAGGTTCCCATTAATTTTATCAAAGATAAATTCTTTAAATTTATTCTTTAATCTTCTTTGAATATCAATTCAAACTAGTCGGGATTAGTGAACCACACCGAAGCAATCATTTATTTTATTTCCCAATCCCAACCTATTCATCCCATGAAGTAAAACTGGTAATACTTCGTATCTAACACCACGGCGTTATCGGTAAATTCAGTTACCATTTCACGTTCAAATCTAATTAAAGATTTAACCATCGCCAGGAGCAAAACTGGTGATACTCCATTCTCGATCTTTTCAATCTAATCAAAGATTCATTAAAACTCCACTTAGTTTTAATCTTTAACTGGGTTAAAGAATCAGTGTCCTTTAAAACACGGTTAACGATAAACCCAAAATCACATTCCATTAATTACCGGGTTAAAGAACGAGTGTTATTTAAAACACTATCCACGATAAACCTAAAAATCAATATTAATTCAATTCCAATTAAATATTATTTAATTGGTACACTTCATTAAATCTAAATAAAAAGATTTAATCTTTTCTCAATTGGGCTTAAGAACAGTGTTAATGAAGACACCATTCACGACAAACGAAAATCACATTTGATATTAAACACAAGGCTCTGAATAGAAAATATATCGGCTTAAATTCAATATCAAATTCTACGACTAACAAATATCGTATTGGAAATAACGATATCTATATATCTTTCAAATTTCCATAACAATATCTGTATCATCACGAAATCCAACATCGAAATATTCCGAAGACAATTTCGATTCAAATCCCTTCCAATTCCATTATTGGAAATTCTGGTTATATTTCAAAACCATTTCAAATTCACTTTATTTAATTTAAAAATAAATAAATTACTATTCTAGTTCAAAATTAGTTCATTTCGACAAAAATCTATTTTTATCTTTTCAAATATGGAGTTTTTCATCCCAATTCTTCACAAATCATTTCTTATGATTTTACACAAATTATTTCTATTTTTAATAATTTTATCAAGGCCCTTACAGTCGATTTCCATCAACGGCCATCGAACTGCACTTACATCGACCTTTTCAAATTTGATTTGGACATAATTCCAAATCCACCGTTAGATTTCTAATTTCTAATATTCGTTAGAAAGCTCTTTTCGATACGAACCCAGAGGTTCTGGTTTTAGGAGAATCCGACGGTCGGATCTCCCGCAATGTCCATTCGAAGTCAATGGTCGAAATTCGCGAACTTCCACGGCCCGATGCGTTCTATTCAGGCCATTATATATATATATATATATATATATATGTATGTATGTATGTATAATATATACCTCGTCGATTTCAATTTAAAACGTGCTTTATAAATCGTTTTAAATTCATTTTCAAAACGGTTTCAACTTCATATTCAATTTCAAATCAAAATTGAATATTCCAATATAAATTTGTTTTAAATTCATTTCAAATCGATTTCAGTCCAAATTGATTTCTAATTCAATTTCAGTTCGTTTTCAATTCAATTTCAATTCGAATTCATTTATATTCAATTTCAATTCGAATTTCAATAATATTCAATTTCAATTCCTTTCAAAATATCAGATTTTGAAATCACTTTCGATATTCATTATAAAATGAATAAAATCGATATAAATATCGTTCACGTCAAAATGGCGTCAACCTAATCAACACGGCTTCATATGTTTCTATTTTCAAATATTCTATTTCAAATATTTCTATTTCAAATATTTCTATTCAAATATTTCTTTTTCAAATATTTCTATTCAAATATTTCTTTTTCAAATATTTTTATTCAAATATTTCTTTTTCAACACTGGAATGAGGCCCAATCAATTACCATATAATGTTAATTATGTGGATTTTCTACAACACATGTATACGTCAACAATGACAAATAATCGACCATCATCCAAAGTGCATTCTACACTGTATAAGCATCAAATATAAATATTCAACGCTTATAACAGTCTGTCAATCGATCGATTGACATACAACTAATTATTGGGATTAGTGTATGTCATATATCACCCCAATATCCGTGTGGGGTTTCAAATAGTCAAACACAGATTTTATTTGTGCAGTTGGGCGATGTGTAAAATTTATCGTCCCAATCAATGTCAGTTAAATGTGTGTATATAAACAAATCGTCCGATTTTTTTATTTTTATTTCATTTCATATACACGTTAAAAATTCTATTTTTAACTATATAATATTTTCGACTATAAAATATTTTATTTCAACTACATAAATATTTTATTTCATTACACATCACATCACACAATCAACTACACATCAAAATCAAATAAACAGGCATACAAGCCGTCCATGGTCTGTGGACGACGGGTGTCGGGTGCTACTAAACACCGTCTGCATCCTAGTATATATTTTAACTAGAAAACAAAATTAAAAGGTGAGAAGTTCTCACCAAAGCTATCCCAACTCCACGACACTTCAAATGTAGGAAATCTTTACCTTTTCGCCTTTTGTCAATTTTCACTGCCCGTATTCCTACATATATAAAAATCACATTCTCACTTTGCTATTCAATATAGAAAAATCGAGTTTTTACTTCGTTATTCAATATATAAAAATCGAATTTTTACTTCGCTATTCAATATATAAAAAACGAATTTTTACTTCACTATTCAATATATAAAAATCGAATTTTTACTTCGTTATTCAATATATAAAAATCGAATTTTTACTTCGCTATTCAATATATAAAAATCGAATTTTTACTTCGCTATTCAATATATAAAAATCGAATTTTTACTTCGCTATTCAATATATAAAAATCGAATTTTTACTTCGCTATTCAATATATAAAAATCGAATTTTTACTTCGCTATCATGTGTATAAAAATCAAAATTTTACTTTGCTATTCAATATAGAAAAATCGAGTTTTTACTTCGTTATTCAATATATAAAAATCGAATTTTTACTTCGCTATTCAATATATAAAAATCGAATTTTTACTTCGCTATTCAATATATAAAAATCGAATTTTTACTTCGCTATTCAATATATAAAAATCGAAATTTTACTTCGCTATTCAATATATAAAAATCGAATTTTTTACTTCGCTATCATGTGTATATAAATCACATTTTTATAGTACTACTACATAGATAAAAATTCTATTCTTACACAGATAAAAATCGCATCTTTTCCATTTTAAAAATTTAATATTTCTATTTTTAAAATATGACTTTTCTATAACAAAATTTCATCTTTTCTATTATAAAATTTCGATCTTTTCACCTCTAATAATCATATGATAAAAATCAAAACTTTATGGCCTTTTATATAAATAAAAACTGATTTTCTGTTTTATTTTTAAAGCTAATCATGAACAAAATAAGTAAATAAAACAAAATAAAATTTACCGTTCAAAGGGGGAAGGAAACGGCAGCTGCGGCGGCTTAAGGAGGTGCGCGGGATGCTGGGGGTCTTCGATTGGACAAAGGGGAGAGCATCGAGGGGGCGGCGGTCCTTGTGGGTGGCGGAAGGTGGACTGGCGGTGTTGGTGTTCGAACAGTGGCCAGGGGCTAGGCTTTTGGGTGGTGGCGGCTACAGGGAGAAGAGGAGAGAGAGCGTCGCGTGGAGGGGGGTAGGCTGTGGGAGGAGATGAACGGAAAGGGGGGTTTGCGGTGAACGGTGGCGCAGCGCGGCGGGGAGGCGCGCGTCGATCCCCCTTTTTTTGTTTTGATTTCTGATCGGAGAAGAATGAGGGGGGCATATAATAAAATATATATTAATTTTTTTTAATTTCTCTTTAAAAAGTAACTTTTTATTTCGAAGTCGAAATCAAACCCACCGCCTGTCATCCCTAGCTAATTACCCTCATTCCAAACACAATGGGATGTGTACCCTAGGATGATTCGATCGTTTCGATCAGTTTTCGTCAAAATCAACATATAACTCTATATATTGAATTTGAACGTACATTTCAATTTACTGGGGTCACATACTAACTAGAAAAATCCCAGAAAAATATTTTCTAGCTTTATATTGACGATACGGTCCTAACCAAACTAATTTCGTCGAATTCTGAGACAATTTGGAAAATGGCCATTTTTCCGTCGATTAAAATCTACTGAAACTGATCAAACGCGTTTTCCTTTGCCACTCTCACATATTGATTCGAAAAATTATGAAATTTGAAACCTAGCAATAACTTTACATCACGGATCCAACAAAAGTGGTTTCGTTGAAATCCGAGGTCATTTGCAAAATTCTCATTTTTAAGGGCCTGAATTCCATAGCGACTATTCAGAATTTTCAACTGGACATATCTTTCGATTCCCACTATGAAATTTTGATTTTTCGGATTCGTTGGAAAGATATTCTCAATTAGATTCAAATATTTTTAGTTTCACTAAAATCCGGTTTAATTTGCACCCGGTACACTCATTTGAAGTTTGAAATCGAATTATCGAACTACGGCGCCATTTTCAATTCCTTTTATAATTATAAATAAATATTTATATTCTAACGACGATTCAAACGAATATATACATTCGAATTATATTCTAAATAAATTTCTCATCGATATTATTTAAAATAATTCATTTTAAATAATCAAAATTCGCTAAAATTGCCAAAATAAATTTTTTAAACTGGCCCAGATTTCCAGGTTATTACACTTCTTTTAGCTAACACATATTGTATTGTTGAGGACGTCAATCGGTGATTGGATGGATTTGATGATGTGGCATTCAAAGTGAATCTGATGTGATGATAAGCGTAGCTTCTAGCCACATCATCCGATAAATGACAGAAATCGGGCAGGCAGCATGGCTAAGTCGGTCGCACCGAAGTAGGGTGTATAATCACCTATCTAGAGAATATTCATTTGCTTCTTTAATCTATCAATGTTGTCTAATATATATACGGGAAACGGTTGCTGATCCCAACAGTTGGTGGTATACATTCGATACACTCAAGCAAAATGAGTGGTCGGTCATGTGTGGCTGAGTTGCAAGATGTTATTGTTGAACTCCAGTGTTTCGTTCCTAGAGTACACTGATCGAAAGGTGGTTCCATACCTTGTCATAGTTGGAAATCCATTACCCAATACGTGCTTGCGGTTTTGATTGTATACTATATATGTAGAACGTGAGATGAAAGCGTTTCTGCTGGATGATTATTATATTGTGGTTGATAGACATTATTATAATATCAAAAGGTTTTTGATATAAAGATAATTTGGATTCTCACAAGGGAAAAACACGTTCCGTTATACGGCGTGGTCTTATGAGATATCATTTACCTGCTTGAACTGTTTAAACTATTTTACTCACACCAGTCCCATGACTGACCCGGAGTTTATTTTGTTTTGTTTTCCCTAAACTCTTGGGTGCTCAATTTTGTACGAGCAGTCAAGTACTCAGGAATTTACAGATGCACTTGAAGAGCTAGAGCAGGAGGCTTCAGGATCATATAACTATTGTTTATTTCCGCTGCGTTGTAAGTGTTGTACTTTGAAATGATATGTATATTCAAGTACAGATTTATATTTCAAAGATATGTTATTTATTATATGTTATTCATTCCGCTGTGAGGTTCGTGTTGCTCTGATGTTGTCTTCTTCTTCTTCTTCTATTCTATGTTTCTATCTTATCTTTCCTCACCCTCTATCTTCTTTCTATTAGTTTCTTGAATTTCCAGTGCGATTTGGGGTTGGACTTGTGTTATTTTGTCAGCTCAAATTGGACCGGATTTTCGGGTCACTACAGTTGGTATCAGAGCAATGGTTTAGTTATTACCTTGGCTCTGTGCCGTGATTCAGTAGAGATGGGATTAGTAATATCCTAGACTGAATTTGAGTGTATATATACGAGTGAACGTATTTGTTATTTGATATAAAAAAAATTGTTTTGTATTGTGGAGATTCATTGGTTGAGTAGTTTGTGAATTCTGTTCGATCAGTTTGATCCACTGTATCGGTAGGAGTTTATAAACACTTGAATATGATGGGTCGTCACGATATGTTTTGAAAAGAGGGTAAATTAAAATAAGTTTACCCAAGGTATATCTTGATATAGAGAAGATATATATATCAAAATTATAATACACGGGATATATTGGTTGTTATTATAATCGAGTAAGATTATAAATTTAATGGTTATGTAAATAACCAATAAGAATTCATATAAGTGAAATATATGAAATTGAAATGAATTAAATTTGAATTTAAACCAGAAATTGAATGAAAATTCTGGAAAAAAATTGGATAAGTATTTGTAAACGGAATTGGATTAAAAATGAGGAAAATTTAAGATCCTGGGAGATTTTAAATTGTTTTACAAGTAGTGTGAATTATATTTTGAAATGAATTTCAAAGTGGAAATGTTTATAAATTGTTTTATAGTATTGAACACACTTCGATCGCTGGAAATTAGATTCTGATGATGACAGCTGCATCATCAGTATTCCTTTTCAAGTTGTAAGTGACGAATTACTACCAGAGATACTGTTTTGAATTATTTTTGGGAAAGACAAGTCGTGTTGAATTTCAAAAAGGAAAATTTGATTTTTGAAAAGAATAAATAGTTTAAAAACTTCTAGGGGAAAGACTGTTTGAATTAAAAACAAATTTAATAGAAATTTGTGAAAGCAAAACTGAATTAAAGTAAAGCCAGTAAAGGGGTAACTGAGATTGAATTAGAATGATGTCAAGACAAATCGGATTGTGAGATTCAAATTTGAAGTGTAATGTGATAATCAAGTTAAGAGTTGGGAATCGAGAAGAAACTCAAGTTGAAATGATATTTGGCTTGGTAAAAAGGTGAATGGTTGTGTTGGAGATGAAAGTGATTTCAGAATTTGATTGGGATAACATTGGTATATGCTGAGTTGATAGCATATGGAAGTGATAGAGTTGATATGCCAGACAAAAAGGTACAAGTTTATATTTGATATAAGCATGAGATTTATGAGCCGAATTGGCAAGCCGCTTGGCTGTTTGATTTTCTTTTGGGATGGAGATGGCCCAGAGAGGCGAGTTGGAGTTTGACCGATTAACCAGTACAAAGGAGGTGCTGGCGAAATTTTTCTAAGAGTTAAAGCGTTAGAAAATTTTCAGGATTTTTTGAAAATTTTCGTTGATAAGAATTAATTAATTTTTAATTGAAATTAAATTGGTTCGGTTGAAACTGAAGTTAAGAAGTGAAAAAAATATGTTCTAACCAGTTAGCAGAGTCGTTCTCTACCTTAGCAATTTCGAGGACGAAATTATTTTAAGTGGGGAAGAATGTAATGACCCGCATTGGCAGGAGTAGTATAATTAATTAATTTATTTATTTAAACGGTGAATTAGAGTATTTAATGGTCGTGGAATTAAATAATGGTGAATATTTAATTAAAATAATAAATTAAATAATATATATAATTCTGAAATAATCAGAATTGGCTGAAATGGCGATATGGTGTGAATTGGATTATTTAAAATATATAGTACAGTTTAGAATTGAAATAGAATAATGAATATATTCAATCGACGTCAGTTTGAACATAGAATTATAATATAATTAAAATAGAGCTCGAAACAACGCTGCAGTTCGCTATTTGGCAATTCGAACTTCAACTGAATGTACAGGATTCGTTTTAAGCCGGATTTCTGTGAAACAAGAAACGTGTGGAGCTGGTGGAGTATATCTTTCTAGTGGAAGAGAAAAATCGGGATTTCATTGTGTAGATTTTGAGATATGTCCAAATCAAATTTTAGAAAAATCGCTGTGGAATTCCTTTATAATTTATAAAGGAATTATTTATATTTTAAAAAAGGAATTTCAATATAAATCGAATATCGGGTCGACCTAGAAATGAATATCGAGTAGAAATTCATATAGGAATATTCTAGAGCTATAGGGCATTCCACTATGAATATAGAAGATAATATTTATTTTTAAATAATTATATTTAAATATATTTATATATTTAAATGGGTCATCCAGAGCTTTAAAAATAACCACTTTTGCAGACGAAGTCAGAATTCGATGGAACTAATTTTGTTGGATCCGCAATATTAAATAGTTGTTAGATTTCCAGTTTCGTGATTTTTAGAGGCACTGTGTGGCCGTACAGATTTTTAGAGTGAGAAACAGTCGATATTCTGATGGTTAAAAATACGCTGTGTGAGCATACGAAGTCGCAATTCGACGAAACCAGTTTCGTTGGGTCCGCAATGTCGATCTCTAGCTACATATCCAGTTTCGTGATTTTTGGTTATCGTATATGACCACAGGAATTTTTAAAAGACAAATAAAAAACAAAAATATCCTAGAAAATATCTAAATATTTTGTAATACTATAAATACCTCCTCTTACCCTTAAAACCTAATTTCCATCATTCCTCAGTCAACTAAAAATGTCGCCGCAAGTTTCCATCCTCGAACAGTGAAAACAAACTTTCAAAAATCCAAACAAAGGAAAATAAAACCCAATAATTCTAAATACTCATGTATTTAAGATCATGGGATGATTATCTTCAATCCCATACTTGTTTTGTGGCGAGCGACGCAATTTCCTGATGCTCGAAATGTGACAGTAAAGCCTAGGGCTTCTGTTTTCCTCGAGTT
Organism: Allium sativum; assembly: GCA_030737875.1. NCBI lineage: Eukaryota > Viridiplantae > Streptophyta > Magnoliopsida > Asparagales > Amaryllidaceae > Allium > Allium sativum. The sequence continues at coordinate 334,555,436 of CM060926.1, forward strand.
AGAGCACTTCAGTGCGAATCCGATATCGTTGTGGTGATGAGGGTGAAGAGTAGCGGGGTTGGCAAAGTTTGGTGGTGATTGGGTTATAAATAGGTCGCTCGATTTATGTTGTTACCCAAAACTGCTATCGACGGAAGTCTGTTGGGAGGGGCATCGAACAGAGTATTGAGGTATGGGGTTGTGGAGATTTCGAAGTGGAGGAAGACGGTGGCCTTGGTTTGTTGAACGGTGGTTCATGGAGGGAGCATGATGTGTTTGGAAGAGGAAACAATGGTGAATGGTTAAGGACAGACGACGGGGGTTCATTTCGGTAGTTGGGGAAGAAGACGGATGTGGGCCTGAGGGGTTAAAACCGTATTTGGGCCAAAGAAAAGTAAGTGAAGCCCATTTAAAATTTAGGTTAAGTTATTATTCAATTTAAATAGCGTCCGAACTTGTAAAGTCAATAACTTCTTCATACGGTATGGGTTTTCAGCGAAACAAGATCCAACAGGATCGTACGGACGGGAGCAACACAATGACACTGACCGGGAGTGAATCCGAGCTCGTTACAATTTATAGTGAAATAAATAGTCCGTCTGAATCAAGCGACAATTATCGTTATTTAACGATGATAGTCCAATGTGAGTAAATCTCACTAACTCTGAACAGTTTATAATTTCATGTTGTACTTTTAGAACTGTAAAGTATTGGTTGTTTGACTGTGTGTTGACTGTTTGATTGAACCGCTAGTCAGTTAATAAAATATTATATATATATATATATATAAATATATGTATAATATATAAACAGTTAGATAGTTATATATTGATTCTGTTTATCAGAATAATTCATATTGAACTGAAAATGATGACAATCATCTTGTGTAACATTTGTGGATGCAGGGAAACAGGTTGGAGGAATCCGACAGGATTCCTCAACGGTTATTTTATTGTTTTTCATATATTTTGATATATGATGTGAAATATAATCTGTTGTTGATTGTGTGTGTACGGACGATATTGGATATCGAAATTTGATATGTTAAATATCGTAACATACCGGAATGTTGATAAGGGAATTTCCAAAGTGATAGTGAAATTTTTTTATTTATAAATGGAATATTTATAAATAAGAAATATTTATAAATTGGAATATTTATAAATAGAAGATATTTAGAAAGGAAATAAATTTCAAACCATTTTCTTTTTGAATGGAAAGCACTGTGTGGCGGGTTTGGGGATTTTCCCAATGCTCCCGAGACGAAGGAGGTTATGGCGAATTTTCCGGGGAATTTAAGGAGTTAGAATATTTTTAAGAATAAATTTGAAAAGAAAATATTTGCAAACCATTTGCAAATAGGAAAAATAGAAAAAGAAATATTTGTAAACCATTTACAAATAGAATTGAAAAGGGAATCTTTTTAAATGGATAAACGTTTTCAAAAAGGAGAAATCGAATATGGTATTCGAAGTTAGTTAATCGAATATGGTATTCGAAGTTAGTTGATCGAATATGGTATTCGTAATTAGTTGATCGAATGGTATTCGAAGTTAGTTCATCGAATATGGTATTCGAAAGTTAGTTAATCGAATATGTTATTCGAAAGGGGTTAGTCAAGTCGAGTTAGTCAAATAGAGTTAATCGATAGAGTTAACCAGTTAGAGTTAAAAACAGTAGAGTTAATCAGTTAGGGTTAACTAGTTAGAGTTAATCAGTTAGGGTTAACTAGTTAGAGTTAATCAGTAGAGTTAATCAGTTAGAGCTAATCCGTTAGAGTTAAAAAGTTAGAATTGAACAATTAGAGTTAATCCAAACGAGATGCCATTTAGTGCGACTGCTAGCGTAATTCGCAGGGCTGCAAATAGCCTAAGGCGGTCGGATGTTTCCTAAGGGAATCATGCGTAACCATTGTGATCGCTGCGATCTAGAGTCAAGCGAATGGAGTTAAATAGAGTTATCAAATATTAGTTATTCGAATGGAGTTGAATAGAGTTATCGAATATTAGTTATTCGAATGGAGTTAAATAGAGTTATCGAATATTAGTAATTCGAATGGAGTTGATTAGAGTTATCGAATATTAGTTATTCGAATGGAGTTAAATAGAGTTATCGAATATTAGTTATTCGAATGGAGTTAAATAGAGTTATCGAATATTAGTTATTCGAATGGAGTTAGATATAGTTATCGAATATTAGTTATTCGAATGGAGTTTAATAGAGTTAAACGGAGTTAAATAGAGTTATCGAATATTAGTTATTCGACAGGAGTTAATCTAGTGGAGTTAAATAAATCGAGTTAATTAAGTTACGTTAGTCAAGATAAGTTAATCAAACCGAGTTAATCCAAATGAGTTAATCTAAAGGAGTTAGTCGAATATAGGTTATTCGAATAGAGTTAAAGGAGTTAGTCGAATATAGGTTATTCGAATAGAGTTAAAGGAGTTAGTCGAATATTGGTTATTCGAATAGAGCTAAAGGAGTTAGTCGAATATTGGTTATTCGAATAGAGTTAAAGGAGTTAGTCGAATATTGGTTATTTGAATAGAGTTAAAGGAAAGGAGTTATCGATTATAGTTTAATCAAAAGGAGCTATCGATTAGTTTAATCGAAAGGAGATTTTCGAATATATCGTATTCGAAAGAAAGGGATCGAATATAGTTCATTCGAAAGAGAGAGATTTCAAATATGAGTTATTCGAAGAGAGATAATCGAATATAGGTTATTCGAAGAAGAGTAAATCAAATAGAGATTTCTCGAAAGAGAATTATACGTCGAATTCAATTATATCGAATTCGGGAAAGTGATATTTACTTTCCGGTTTTTAAATCAAGAGTATACACTAATAAATTAGGGTTAGGTTTAATTATTCGAATTAAAGAATAAAGGTTATAATTGAAGTTAGATATTTCGAAAGTAGGGATTATAACGTTATCGTTATCATCAATGTTTTCAATAAAGAAGTGGATTCGTAAATTGAATCCGAGAGTTACGTAAAGAAGTTGTCAAAGGTTTAAAAGATAAATTGTTACCATTTCGAAGTTATAACGTTGTTCAGTTAAGGTCTAAGAGGTAATTATTCCCCAACTTGATTGACTTCCTTCTTAACTAAGGAATGGTAAGGTTTGATAGTGAATGATGGTTAAGTGAATTGAGTAAATGGTTTGAGTTGGCATAGCGATGTTTATTTAAACATCTGTTAAACCCAATGAAGGAACTTTGGAAATGTTTTCCAAATGAGAAATCAGAAATGTTTTCTAATATAGGAAACAGGAAATGGAAATGTTTTCCATTGCTAATAAAGTATATTTTCTAAAAATAGAAAATAAGAAATGTTACATATATGGAAACAGGAGATAAGTAAAGAAATGAACTAAAAAGATAAATATTGAGTGATGATTGATTTGATAGAATTTCCATCTGGAAATAATATCGTTGTTTGCACACCTGTTTTTCTTTGATGGTTAAATCACAGACTATCCAAAGAACGACTCTGTATTGGCATAAGCGTTGCAAATCATATATGCCAAAGATAATTGAAGAGGGAGTAAAGTGCAAGGGCTATTGTATAAGTCTTAGATAACAGTGCCTAATATGGATGTACTGAATAGTGCCTTCGGTTCATCCTGTTCCTGGATGACTTGTATGGATGGATGTCTGAAAGAGTATTTCCAGATGATCACGTATATTAATTTCTCCAACCGTACCAAGAGTGGAAGCGAAGAAGGAAACTTATTTTAGCTAACACATAATGTATTGTTGAGGACGTCAATCGGTAATTTGATGGATTTGATGATGTGGCATTCAAAGTGAATCTGATGTGATGATAAGCGTAGCTTCTAGCCTCATCATCCGGTAAATGACAGAAATCGGGTAGACATCATGGCTAAGTCGGTCGCACCGAAGTAGGGTGTATAATCACCTATCTAGAGAATATTCATTTGCTTCTTTAATCTATCAATGTTGTCTCATATATATACGGGAAATGGTTGCTGATCCCAACCGTTGGTGATATACATTCGATACACTCAAGAAAAATGAGTGGTCGGTCATGTGTGGCTGAGTTGCAAGATTTTCTTGTTGAACTCCAGTGTATTGTTCCTAGAGTACACTGATCGAAAGGTGGTTCCATACCTTGTCATAGTTGGAAATCCATTACCGAATACTGCTTGCGGTTTTGATTTTATACTATATATTTAGAACGTGAGATGAAAGCGTTTCTGCTAGATGATTATTATATTGTGGTTGATAGACATTATTATAATATCAAAAGGTTTTTGATATAAAGATAATTTGGATTCTCACAAGGGAAAAACCCGTTCCGTTATACGTCGTGATCTTATGAGATATCATTTACCTGCTTGAACTGTTTAAACTATTTTACTCACACCAGTCCCATGACTGACCAGGAGTTTATTTTGTTTTGTTTTTCCTAAACTCTTGGGTGCTCAATTTTGTACGAGCAGTCAAGTAGTCAGGAATTTACAGATGCACTTGAAGAGCTAGAGCAGGAGGCTTCAGTATCACATAGCTATTGTTTATTTCCGCTGTGTTGTAAGTGTTGTACTTTAAATGATATGTATATTCAAGTACAGATTTATATTTCAAAGATATGTTATTTATTATATGTTATTCATTCCGCTATGAGGTTCATGTTACTCTGATGTTGTCTTCTTCTTCTTCTTCTATTCTAGGTTTCTATCTTATCTTTCCTCACCCTCTATCTTCTTTCTATTAGTTTCTTGAATTTCCAGTGCGATTTGAGGTTGGACTTGTGTTATTTGGTCAGCTCAAATTGGACCGGATTTTCGGGTCCCTACACAAAGGTGCATGCCCATTCATGTACAACTATATATGGTGTACCCAACCTCAAATGAGCACCCTAATTTATGAAGCAACCCACCATATAGCTTTAAGTAATTAAAAACCTACCTGAAACGACAAAACACATGCAACAGCTATACCGTACCCTAATACTGAAACTATGTTCCGTACACAGATCAATATAAATGTAAATAACTTCATGCTTAAGGAACAAAAAAGTACCGCCAGCTGCCCTATTTGCAAATGTGCAAGAAATACATATTCTGCCTTTTACCACTCTTCCAGCCAAGTATTTTCACCATCAGTCAATACCCCATCATAGTCTCAGCATACTTACAAGCCTAGTTACTTAGGTGCCAAGGATTTGTTCATTATAAATATGCATGAAAACTCCATCTTTGTTTCTTTCAGGAAATTTTCCGTCTACTTCACAAAAAAATGTGCAAACGAATATATATACCAGTTAAAATCCTTACATTTGATAATCTAAATTATTTTAACCATATAAAAGGATATTTTAAAAGATTTATAAAGGATTCCATTTATAGAATCGAAGCTTGTATGAAATGTTGTAAAGAATTAATAAGTTAAAAGGAAGAGCTTGAATAAGAGTTTACTTAAGAATTTATTAAGTAAACGTGTTGAGATTTATATAATGTTTTCAAAGGAAAATGGATGGGTTAATAAACTTCTATCAACTCTGTAAATGAGAATGTTGTTGATCAATGTCTGAGAGGTAAATATAACACCAACTTGAACGACTTCATGATTATCCGAGGATGATATTAGTTTATAAACAAGAGGAGTTGAGGGAAATAAGTTACGATTTCAATAAATGATATTACAAACTATATTGAAAGGTTTGTAAGTCAAATGGAATGACTCGAGAATATTATTATGTTATAATAAGAAAAAGAAAGCCATATTACAAATACTGGAAGATTTTAAGAGTATAATTAATAGACAGTTAATTAAAGAGGCGAAATGATGCTGAGTACTGAGTCAGTAAATTTCTTTTATTCTTATGAATGAATGGGTGCGTAATTGATAATTAAATAACCAGCTATCGAATCTGGCCAATAAGATTGTTAGTACGGAAAGAATGGGATCGAATATATATTCGAAAACCATTCCGAACCAGCAAATACGTGGAAGATGCTGATTTAAGATGGAGAAATTGAAGACCGTTGATCTTCATGTGCGGGAGAACTACTTGTTGAATTTCTAAGGGTAGCTCTCGATGATAATTTGACTAGTAATTCTATCGTGATTGGAACTTACATATTGCAAGGACTACTCGCTACTGATCTATAGAGTGATACCTAGGATGTGGTAGGAGAGTGCCTTCGGTTCGTCCTATTCCGGGATGACTTGTATGGATGGATGTTTGACAGAGTATTTCCAAACAGATTACATACGTTGATTTCTTCAAACGTACCATAGTTGTAGCGGAGAATGGCCATTCTCTTAGCTTAACAACTAGACTAATTTTGGTGACGTCAATTAGTGATTTTCTGCCGGATCTGATGATGTGACATTCAAAGTGAATGGTGGCAAGATGTTCTGAAAGAAGATTTAAGATCTCAAATCTCATCAACCGGGAAATGGTAGAAATCGGGTAGGTTGCATGGCTAAGTGGGTCGCTCCCTATTAGGTTGTATTGTCACCATCTAGAGAATATTAATATTTGTTACTTCTTTTCATTTCTGTATATCTCGGGAACTACGGTAGTCGCGACAAAAAGCTGTAAGGTGACAATACATTATGTACTCTCAAGTGAAGTGAGGGGTTGGTCTTGTTTAGCCTAGGTTGCAAGGTGTTCTTGTAGAATCCTGGTGTACTCCTCTCTAGAGACACACTATCAGAAGGTGGTCTCATACCTTGCCAGGAAATCCGTTCTTTAATAAGAGCTCGTAGTTTTTTGTATGTAAAGCGTGAGATATAAGCATTCTTGTAACAACCCGTATTTCTATTAACCTGTTATAACACAAATCGAGGCAGAATTTAATTCTAAAATCTGAATCAAGGGAAACGGGCTATGCCATTGCGTTCGTATCGGAAAAATACGCGAAATAGAGTCCGAGTTTTCGAAAATCAGAGTCCGTATGACCCGATAAAGGCCCAATGAAGTTTTCAGAAAATTTCAAGTTCAAAACAGATTTCGAATTTCGGGTTCAAAATTCGAAAAACGGTCAGATTGGGCTAGGCGGGAAAATTCCCGCTAGAGTACCCAAGTCGACAGCCCTGTCGACTTGGGAGTCGACTTTGTTGGACCCAAGTCGACAGCCCTGTAGACTTGGTTCAGCCGGGCAGTTTTGCCTGGTGCACCATTTTGGGGTCTTGGTTAGGTTTTGGGGCCAGATTCGGTTTTGAGGGCTGAGATTGGAACTAGGGTTTAATCCTAAGGCTAAAACTAATCCTAATCTCTATAAATAAGACCCTAACCTAACCCTAAATCATCATTATTCATTCATACAACTAAACTATGGCAAAATCATTCCTCTCATGGCCTCCACTCTCTTCATAAAATTCCTAAATAAATTTCTATGAGAGACTTTCCATGCATACAAGTGTTTTCAAGCTTGTATGAGCATCATTAGCTTGCATTCAAGTCAAGTTTCCATATTTACATCATAAAGCAAGGGTTTTTATTGATTTGGAGCTTTCATATTGGGTTTATTTGATTTCATAAGGGCTTGTCTCAATCTATTAATATATTTGTGTCTTCATAAGAATTTGTAAGCCCTTTTACCTTCTTTTTAAACTCTAAAGTTAATGAATGATGCAATTTATGTTTGATCATTATGATATGCAAGTTTATCATGTTATGTTATGCAAGTATGCCATGTTATGATATGCAAGTTTACCATGTTATGCTATTCAAGTTTGCCATGTTATGATATGCAAGTTTATCATGTTATGTTATGCAAGTTTGCCATGTTATGATATGCAAGTTTATCATGTTATGTTATGCAAGTTTGCTATGTTATAATATGCAAGTTTGCCATATGATATGCAAGTTATGTTATGCAAGTTTGGGTTGATCATTTTGCTCATGTTATCATGTTATGCAAGCTTATCTTGGGTTTATGAGCTTAAAGCTTCAAGCTTTATGCTAAAAGTTGCATTTTGGCAACATGTAAGTTATCATATCCCTTATGATAACTTGCATGTGAGGCTAAATGCGAACTTATGGCAACTTCTACATGTCATTTATCACCATGTATCACTTATATGCTAAGTTTGGTTTTATGCATACTTTTGAGGCCTAATGATGCAATATGCAAGTATATGAACATATGTACATTTCATATGCCACCATGTTAAACTTGTGGCTTCAACACCATTTGTCATCTTTATGCCAAGTTCCCTCTTTCTATCCTTTATGCGCTATTGCGATTATGTAAGCGATGGGATTGCGTTTGGGGTTGGGTAAACTTAAAAGACATGAAAACATAAGATTGGGAATTTACCTATTAAGTTAGGTCTACCCATTGGGAATTTACCTATTAAGTTAGGTCTACCCAAATTCTTGAAAACTTGTAATATGTTTTGGAAATATGATGGACATGACACTTAGAAAATATAAGTGTGACCAACTCGAGGTTGGGTTGAGTTTGTAGCATAAAACTACCCGGAACCGACCGGCCTAACTAGTTGCTACAAACAATAGGACCCAATGTGAGAAGTTGGTCATGTTGTACCTTGAACCCGAGGTTAGACCAAGTTGTGGTGTAAAGCTACCCGGAACCGACCGGCTTAACTAGTAACCGCAACAAAGTCTAATGTGAGAGGTTAAGGAACATTAATTAATTAATGCCTCATGATTAGGGTTAAGTCATGGTCCACTTAATACTTAATCAATTTGGGCTTGGTGGATTAATCGGGGTTAAGTCGTGAACCCATCGTTACACTTAACCAATTTAATCCATGATTGGTAAAAGGGTTAAACTGTACTTAACCCACTAGAAAATCCTAGCAATGGGGGTCCATTCCAGCAGTAATCCCAAGTTTGTATCATTAAGACCCTAGGGACTAGGCTAGGGTGGGGCACGATTACTGGACTGGTATAAGTGACCAAAACGACGGCCGAGTGGTACGCCGGTGTAGTTCCGGACGGACTATGGTCGTGCACATAGTCCGTAACCGGAGAAAACATGCACGGGTACCAGTAGATCGAGACTGTGCACTTATGTTTATGGTGTCTAGGGGTTTACACCCTAGGGCTTGATACACCTGAAGGGTGGACCCGGCACAGTCCGACTACAATTATATTTGGGCCGTATTGACACCAACACGTGACGAGTTAGGCTTAGGGAGCCGATCGATTAGACCGTTTGGTTGGACCTCGTATTAGGGTCATTTCATGTTATTGGGTCAAAGCTTGGGCCAAGGGATCAATACTTGTTTATTCAAGTCATGTTAGTTTGCTAGTACACCTGTGGTGCAAAACCTTAATCCTGATTATGCGATGACACCTTTTATCTATCATGCCAGTATGTAGTTATCCTTATGTTCATCTCAGTTTTCATCATACCAGTTAACTTTATTAGTTTATAAACTGATGGTAGTAGGGCTTACCCAGTCTTTTTGACTGACCTGTTTTCTTTCGCCTCTTTTCTTCCGTTCCCCCCCCCCCCAGGTTCTCAGGGTGGGAACGTTGGAGCTTAGCTTGGATTTCTGATTGCTTGCTTGTGGGATTTCAGCTCATGTACGGTTTCGACATGAAGCTAGCTATGGTTATCACTTATTTTGGGGATAGTACTTATGTATTTCAGTTTTTTAGTTGATGTTGTTTTTATCTAGACTTGTTTATTTGGAAAGTAATGTTGTACCAGACTTGTTTTGAAATAGTTTGAAATCTTCCGCTGTTTTACTTATCTTATTTACTCTGTTTACAAATATACATATGTTCTTGTTCTGCCTTGATATATCATTATGCATGTTTACCCGATTCAAACGCCCCTCCAAAGTCAGAGTGCTTGCAAGAGCCACCCTGGCGGAGGTGGGGTGTTACAATTTGGTATCAGAGCATATGGTTTACGAGAAGGAACAAAAAGGTTTTTAAAACTTTTGGAAAACTATTTTTAAAACCAAGTATAAAGTATTTTCCAAAGAAAAGTCTAGTTTATTTTAAAGGCTATTCCCCAAAAAGCCATTAGCAAAAAAAAATTCCTTCGTTTTTCTCCATTCTGAATCTATTTTTTTCTTCGTTTTCAGTATGGCCGATAACTTTGCTATTCCGGAGGGAGTACACGTACCTGGTTGGTATAGGAGACTTTTGGAGGCTAGGGCGACCGAAGCCGGCCCCGCAAATGTTACTCCTCCTCCGGTGGTTAATGTTTCTCCTCCTCCCCCCATAGCTGATGTTTCTCCTCCCCCTCAGCCTCCACAAGCGGATTTTTCGGAAATTTGTAAGGACTTTAAGACGATGGGTGGCAAGAATTTCATTGGAACGGAGACTTTTGTAGATGCAAGGAATTGGTTGAAAGAAACCGAAGATCTTTTCGCCATCTTTGACATAGATGACCGTAGGAAGGTTTTATTGGCAGTGTGGTTGCTAAAGGAAGAAGCTGCACGTTGGTGGGTGGTCACCACCGCTACTAGGCCAATTGAGACTTGGGATGATTTAGGGGAAAGTTTGGACTAAGGTTCCTATCACTGAAGCAAGGGGACATGACTATTAGGGAATACATAGATAAGTTTAATCAACTGGCTCGGGTCGGTTTAGACTTGGTTAACACAGCTCAGAAGAAGGCCCTATACTTTGCTCTAGGATTAAACGAGCCATTCATGGTTTAGCCATGTCTCATATACCCTTGGGGGCAACTTTCGAGAGTTTGGTGAATATGGCCCTACTCAATGAAGAGAATAGGAGTGACAAGAAGGAGGTCAAGATGAATGAGTCTCAAAACAAGGAAATGGAGCCCAAAAAGGAAATGAAAAAGAAGGAGGAGAAGTCTGAAGATAAGAAGGAAAAGAAGTGCTTTACTTGTGGAAGCTTGACTCATCTAAACAAGGATTGCAGAAAGAGGAAGGGCACTTGCTTTGACTGTGGAGAAATGGGACACTTCACTAGGGACTGCCCGAAGAAGGGAGGGCCTACGTCGGAAGGAACGGTGAATTCCGGGAAGCAAGGCAAGAACTCCAAAAACCGGAAGAACAAGAGTCAAGGCAACAAGGGGAACAATAGCAAGGGCAATAACGACAAGAGGAAGTGCCATTATTGCGGTTCAGTTGGGCATCTTATTAAGGATTGTAGGAAGAGAAAAAGGAAGAGTGGTGAATGCTTTCATTGTGGTGAGTTTGGACATTTCAGCAAAGATTGCCCGAAGAAGCAAGGGCAAGGTCAGACTCAGTGTGCAAGACCATCTGGAGGGCGAGTTCATCCCCTCAACATCGTTCTTTCAGCTCATGATCGAGGTAGTGTTTCTGTTGAAAGTCTTGTTTACATTTCTGATTTTCCTGTTTGTACTTTGTTTGATTCTGGCACATCGCATAGTTTATTTCATCTGATCTAGTTGAAAGTTTGCACCTAAGTACTAGTCTAGTTAATGATCCCGTGTGTGTTTCAAATCCAATTGGGGTTTCCGCCCATTTGTCTATTATCTACGTGGATTTGAAAATCTCTATCTTTAGTGTAGAGTTCTCGTGTGATGCTTATATTCTCGGTTTCATGGGGTATGGGTTGATTTTGGGCATGGATTGATTGTCCAGTTTTGGAGCCATCCTTGATTTTTGAGCATAGGGTTGTGAGGCTCATGACTCGCCTTGGTAATACCCTAAAAATTTCTTGTAACCCTATGGGTCCCGTCACGTTGTGTTATCTTGAATCCCTCAACTCGTCTATCGATAGTTTGCAATCTATGAGGGTGGTCCGAGAATATCGTGATATCTTGGGTGAAGTGAAGGGGTTACCCCTAAACGCGAGATAGATTTTCGCATTTATCTTGTTGATAATGCCAAGCCAGTTACGTGGCCGATTAGGCACATGGTCCCGCTAGATGAGATTTAAGAAAGCAAGTCAAGGAGTTGCTTGAGAAGAACTTCATACAATGAAGCATTTCGGAGGAGGGTGCTCTAGTAGTATTCGCTACTAATGTGGACAGTTCGCTTCGCCCGTGTGTTGATTATCGTGAGTAGAACAAGAAGAATAGACAACCATTACCAAGGATCGATGATTTATTTGATCAGCTTGTAGGAACATCTGTTTTCTCTTGATCTTGCTACTGGATTCCATCAGCTCAGAATAGCTAAGGATAGTATAGACAAAACTGCGTTCAAAACTCCAGATGGATTCTTAGAATGGCTAGTCATGCCATTCGGTTTAACTAATGCACCCGCCTACTTCGTGGACTTGATGAGTAGGGTGCGTAGGAAGTTCCTGAACAAGTTTGTGGTAGTCTTTGTAGAAGATATCCTGACTTTCTTAAAGAACGAGGAAGAACATGCTAGACATCTCAAGGAGGTGATGGATACGCTTAGAGCCCATTTGAAAGCCAAGTCCTCCAAATGTCATTTTGGAGAAAAGAAGTTAGATTTCATGGGCACATAGTTACTAAGCAAGGCTTAGCGGTGGATCCCGCTAAAGTGGTCGCAGTTCAAGACCGGAAAGCCCCGACGAGGACAATTGAAGTAAGAAGCTTTCTCAGTTTAATTAGTTAGTTAGCGTCCCTTGAGCTTAGACCTACCCTTATGGATCAAGTAGGGACTTCGCAGAAAGAAGACCCGCAGTTAGTCGAGATCATGGACAAGTTGATTAGAGGCAGGATGTTAAGTCACCTCGCCATAGATAACAAGGGATGGCTAAGACGCGATGAAAGAAAGAAGGTTCTTGAAGATGCACATCATCCGAGGAGGTGGCCGAGTTTGTCCCAAGGTGCATGTTGTGCCAACAGGTTAAGGCCGAGTCATAAAAAGCCCGGTGGGCTATTACATCCATTGGAGGTCCCCGCAATGGATGTGGGAAAGCGTCACGAAGGATTTCATGGATGGACTGCCTAGATCAAGGAAAGGGAATACGAGCATGTGGGTCATGGTAGGTAGACTCACGAAGAGTGCTCATTTCACTCCGGTAAAGAGCGAAAGGACTGCATCATAGCTAGCAACGGATTACTTTCAAGAAATAAGGAGGTTGCACGGGGTTCCCTCAAGTATAGTTAGTAACCGCGACTCAATCTTCACTAGCCAGTTTAGGAATAGTATACGAGAAGTCATGGGCAAGCGACTGAATCTAAGTACGGCCTATCATTCACAGGCGGATGGTTCATTTCGTTCAAGCATGAGTTATAGAAAATCACGTTAGTAAGAGCAATTGGCAACGAGGGTTGGTATTTTCAAGAAAAGTTCTGCTGCGTGGAATACTTTATAGTAAGTAAACGAGATCCAGGATTCACTAGTGAATTTTGGAGAGCTTGCATGAAACCATGAGGTCATAGTTATGTTTAAGCCAAGAATGATAGAAGAGTAAGTGAAAAAGGAAGACGAGAGGCGACAATGAAATGGGTTCCAACTCATATTTGGAAATAAGAGTTAAGAAGCCAAGAAATCATGAAGTAAAAGACGGTCAAAGCACAGTGGAGTTAAGCTCAAGGAAACGTGACTTAGAAGACTGAAGGCTAGATACGCGCATCATATCTCTTTTTAAGAGCATATCCTTGATCCTTGTTTTCCTGTGGAACTTACTTGCATGTTATCTTTTTACGTATATCCTCTCGGTCCCATTCTCGGTCCTATTTCTGTCGGGAGGTATGACTTATTGGCTAGTAATACATGTCAGGGTTTGAAGGGGTCCGTTAGGTTGACTAAACCTTTTGGGTTTTTATAGAATATGGGTTGGGTTAGGAAGGGATTTCTTGTAATCCGAAAGGAGTATATCCTGCTTATCTTCCCGATCTCTTTGTAGCATATCTTTTTCTATACATGTTTGTCTTGATTATCTAGTTTATCATGTTAATCTTGTCATGAGAACCTTAGGTAGAAACCCTTTGGATGAAACATGTGTTTGAAACATGTTATGCTTGACGGTTGCAAGTGGTTGCAAGTGGTTACTCGTGGATGCATTATACACGTTAGGCACTAGATCGGCTCACACACTCCTCATATTGCATATGCATGAGTGTTTATGCTTATTCATGGATGAAAATTTTGGTGTTATCACATGGATGTTGCATATGGATGTATGTTATGTGCACACATATAGATGTTATACATTATGTTAGGAATTGCATACATATGGATTCATTTCACTAACATAATTTGCATTGATGATATTTGCATTAGATAAGTACATATACACACACCTTTGCATATGTTCATACAACATTTAGAATCTTGTAAGGACAATGATTGCTCGTGGATGATGTTTTGAGTATATGGATGTTGGATGGTAGGATACGTTCTTCCTAACTTGAAGATTTCGGGGACGAAATCCTTTAAGGAGGGGAGAATGTAACAACCCGTATTTCTATTAACCTGTTATAACATAAATCGAGGCAGAATTTAATTCTAAAATCTAAATCAAGGGAAACAGGCTATGCCATTGCGTTCGTCTCGGAAAAATACGCGAAATAGAGTCCGAGTTTTTGAAAATCGGAGTCCGTATGACCCGATTAAGGCCCAATGAATTTTTCAGAAAATTTCAAGTTCAAAACAGATTTCGAATTTCGGGTTCAAAATTCGAAAAACGGTCAGATTGGGCTAGGCGGGGAAATTCCCGCCAGAGCACCCAAGTCGACAGCCCTGTCGACATGGGAGTCGACTTTGTTGGACCCAAGTCGACAGCCCTGTCGACTTGGCTGTCGACTTGGTTCAGCCGGGCAGTTTTGCCTGGTGCACCATTTTGGGGTCTTAGTTAGGTTTTGGGGCCAGATTCGGTTTTGAGGGCTGAGATTGGAACTAGGGTTTAATCCTAAGGCTAAAACTAATCCTAATCTCTATAAATAAGACTCTAACCTAACCCTAAATCATCATTATTCATTCATACAACTAAACTATGGCAAAATTTTTCCTCTCATGGCCTCCACTCTCTTCATAAAATTCCTAAATAAATTTCTATGAGAGACTTTCCATGCATACAAGTGTTTTCAAGCTTGTATGAGCATCATTAGCTTGCATTCAAGTCAAGTTTCCATATTTACATCATAAAGCAAGGGTTTTTATTGATTTGGAGCTTTCATATTGGGTTTATTTGATTTCATAAGGGCTTGTCTCAATCTATTAATATATTTGTGTCTTCATAAGAATTTGTAAGCCCTTTTACCTTCTTTTTAAACTCTAAAGTTAATGAATGATGCAATTTATGTTTGATCATTATGATATGCAAGTTTATCATGTTATGTTATGCAAGTATGCCATGTTATGATATGTAAGTTTACCATGTTATGCTATTCAAGTTTGCCATGTTATGATATGCAAGTTTATCATGTTATGTTATGCAAGTTTGCCATGTTATGATATGCAAGTTTATCATGTTATGTTATGCAAGTTTGCTATGTTATAATATGCAAGTTTGTCATATGATATGCAAGTTATGTTATGCAAGTTTGGGTTGATCATTTTGCTCATGTTATCATGTTATGCAAGCTTATCTTGGGTTTATGAGCTTAAAGCTTCAAGCTTTATGCTAAAAGTTGCATTTTGGCAACATGTAAGTTATCATATCCCTTATGATAACTTGCATGTGAGGCTAAATGCGAACTTATGGCAACTTCTACATGTCATTTATCACCATGTATCACTTATATGCTAAGTTTGGTTTTATGCATACTTTTGAGGCCTAATGATGCAATATGCAAGTATATGAACATATGTACATTTCATATGCCACCATGTTAAACTTGTGGCTTCAACACCATTTGTCATCTTTATGCCAAGTTCCCTCTTTCTATCCTTTATGCGCTATTGCGATTATGTAAGCGATGGGATTGCGTTTGGGGTTGGGTAAACTTAAAAGACATGAAAACATAAGATTGGGAATTTACCTATTAAGTTAGGTCTACCCATTGGGAATTTACCTATTAAGTAAGGTGTAACAACCCGAAAATCTGGGCCAGTTTAAAATTTTTATTTTGGCAATTTTAGCGAATTTTGATTATTTAAAATGAATTATTTTAAATAATAACGACGAGAAATTTATTTTGAATATAAATCGAACGTATATATTATATGCGTCGTCGTTAGAATATAAATAATTATATATAATTATAAATAGAATTGAAAATGGCGCGGTAGTTCGATAATTCGATTTCAAACTTCAATTGAACATACCGGGTGCAAAACAATCCGGATTTTAGTGAAACCAAAAATGATAGGATCTAATTGATGATATCTTTCCAACGAATCCGAAAAATCAAGATTTCATATCGGGAATCAAAAGATATGTCCAGTTGAAAATTCTGAATAGTCGCTATGGAATTCAGGCCCTTAAAAGTGGACATTTTGCAAACGACCTCGGATTTCGACGAAACCACTTTTGTTGGGTCCGTGATGTTAAGTTATTGCTAGATTCCAAATTTCATAATTTTTCGAATCAATATGTGAGCGTGGCAAAGGAAAACGCGTTTGACCAGTTTCAGTTGATTTTAATCGACTGGAAATTGGCCATTTTTCTAACGGTCTCAGAATTCGACGAAATTAGTTTTGTTAGGACCGTATCGTCAATACGAAGCTAGAAATAATTTTCTGGAATTTTTGGAGTTCGTATGTGGCCCCGGTAAATTGAAATGTACGTTTAAAATTAAATAAAGTGATTTAAATGTAAATTCAACGAAAACTGATTGTAACTATCGAATCAGCTTGCGATACATATCCCATTGTGTTCGGAATGGGGGTAAAACGCTAGGGACGACAGGCGGTGGGCCTCGTTTCGAGGTCGTATGTAAAAGTCAACTTTTTGAAAATTAAATAAAAAAAAATTTAATTAAAAATTATTATTCTCTCTCCTCCTCCTTATTTCCCTCTGCCCCCCCCCCCCCCACGTTCAAATCGATGCAGTCAAAATAAAAAAAAAGAAAAAGGGGGGACGGAGGAGCTCGTCGCTCCTCCGATGGAGCCGCCACCGCGCCTCGACGGAGCTGCGCCCACCCCCTTCCTCCTATTCGATTCCCCCTCCATCAGCCGACCTCGAGGTAGAACCCACGAAGACCGCGAGCATCCCTAGCCCTCAATCCCATCGCGCCACCGATCACCTCAGCCACCGCCGAGCGCCACCAGATTCTTCCTCCCCCCCCCCCCCCCGACCACTCGACAGCGTCCCCCCTGTAAGTTTTTTTAATTTATTTATTTTTACTTTTGTTAAAACTGATTTTATGTTAATGTTAAAAACTGATTTTATGTTAATTTTAAAAACTGATTTTATGTTAATTTTAAAAACTGATTTTATGTTAATTTTAAAACTGATTTTAAAAAAGGTATTTAAAACTGATTAGAAAAAGGTTAAAACTTTAAATAGAAAAGGTTAAAACTTTAAATAGAAAATATAAATTTGAAATGATTTTTAAATATAAAAATTAGCATTGTTGAAAATATATCTATATCACAAAGTTTTGAATATGTATATATCACAAGGTTTTGAAAATATATGGGAATGTTTTAAAAATATATATCATGTGATTTTTATATATTGAACTTCGAATTAAAAATATGATTTTTATATATTGAACTTCGAATTAAAAATTCGATTTTTATATATTGAATAGCGAAGTAAAAATTCGATTTTTATATATTGAATAGCGAAGTAAAAATTCGATTTTTATATATTGAATAGCGAAGTAAAAATTCGATTTTTATATATTGAATAGCGAAGTAAAAATTCGATTTTAATATATTGAATAGCGAAGTAAAAATTCGATTTTTACACATGTAGTGAAAGCGGACAACGAAGGTGACAAAAGGCGGGAACGACGAAGATCTCTACAATAGAAGTGTCGTGGAGCTAGGATAGCTATATGTGAGAATTTCTCACCTTTCAAATTTATTTTCTAGTTATATATATATATACTAGGATGCAGACGGTGTTTAGTAGCACCGGACACAATCGTCCACCGACCATGGACTTGTTTGTTTGGCTGTTTGGTTATTGATTGTGATATTGGTTTGAATGTGGTTTGTGGTGTGAGAAATCGAATCGATAAATTGGTTAGGATTAGACGTGCGCCGTTATAAGGCGAAGGAGTAAGGCTAGGTTAGACTCTTACTCCAAATTTTGTGGTTTGCATAATAAAATTTATATGATTGATGTGTGAATGGCGTGGGCCTTCACTAGACCGGGGATTAGGCTAGGCCTTGTCCTGTTTCTAGTATCGTGTCGTTATGCCGCCGAAATTTTCTAAAATATGTTAGAAAAATAAAAATATCATTTTATTGAATAAATGAATTGAATAGAAATTCATAGGTGGAAATAAAATGTTTTATCGTTAAAAATATAATTTTTAACGAGAATATGAAAATAGTGAAGTGAACAAAATAAAGTATTCATTTACAAACCGGACGGTTTGTTTATGTACACTGATTTGACTGACATTGATTGGGACGATAAATTTTACACATCGCCCAACTGCACAACTAAAATCTGTGTTCGATTGTTTGAAAACCCCACACGGGTGTTGGGATGAAATTTGAAGTTCACTGATCCTAATTGATTAAATATGTCGATCGATCGATTGACAGGCTGTTATAAGCGTTAGATATCTATATTTGATGCTTATACAGTGTAGTGCACTTTGGTTGATGGTTGATCATTTTTCAATGCTATTATATACATGTGTTGTGTGAAAATCCATATAATTAATTTTATATGGTAATTGATTGGGCCTCATTCCAGTTTAGAAATGGAAATATTTGAAATAGAAATATTTGAAATAGAATATTTGAAAATAGAAATTTATGAAGTCGTGTTGATTAGTTTGACGCCATTTTGACGTGAACGATATTTATATCGATTTTAAATGATTTCGAAATAAATTGAATTGAAAACGATTTCGAAATGAATTGAACTGAAAACGAATTCAAAGTGAATTGAAAACGATTTCGAATTGAATTGAATTGAAAACGATTTCGAAATGAATTGAATTGAAAACGAATTCAAAGTGAATTGAAAACGATTTCGAAATGAATTGAATTGAAAACGAATTCAAATTGAATTGAAATTTGAATTGAATAGAAATGAATTTTGAAACGAATTTATAAAGAAGAATTCAATTTTGCTTTGAATTGAAATGGAAGTTGAAATAGGTTTTGAAACGATTTTAAAACTATTTATATAATTCGTTTTGAATAGAAATCGACGAAATATATATTATATATATTATATATATAATATAATGGCCTGAATAGAACGCGCCGCGCCGCGGCAGTTCGTGAATTTCGACCATTTATTTCAAACGGACATTGCGGGAGATCCGACCGTCGGATTCTCCTAAAACCGGAACCGTTGGGTTCGTATCGAAAAGAGCTTTCTAACGAATATTAGAAATTTGAAATATAACGGTTGGATTTGGAATTATGTCCAAATCAAATTTGAAAAAGGTCGCTATAAGTGCAGTTCGATGGCCATTGATGGAAATCGACTGTACGGGCCTTGAGAAAATTATTAAAAATAGTAATAATTTGTCTAAAATCATAAGAAATGATTTGTGAAGATTTGGGATGAAAAGCTCCATATTTGAAAAGATAAAAATAGATTTTTATCGAAATGAACTGGTTTTGAACTAGAATTATAATTCTATTTATTTTTGAATAAATAAATTGAATTTAAAAAGGGTTTTAAAAATAACTAGAATTTCCAATGATTGCATTGGAGTGGATTTGAATCGAAATTGTCTTCGGAATATTTCGATGTTGGAATTCGTGATTATACGGATGTTGTTACGGAAATTTGAAAGATATATTGATATCGTTATTTCCAATACGACATTTGTTAGTTGTAGAATTTGATATTGAATATAAGCCGGTATATTTTCTATTCAGAGCCTTGTATTGAATATCAAATGTGATTTGGGTTTGTCGTGAATGGTGTCTTCACTGACACTGTTCTTGAACCCAGTTGAGAAAAGATTAAATCTTTTTATTTAGATTTAATGAAGTGTGCCAATTAAATAATATTTAATTGGAATTGAATTGGTATTGATTTTTGGGTTTATCGTGAACAGTGTTTTAAATCACACTTGTTCTTTAACCCGATAATTAATGGAATGTGATTTCGGGTTTATCGTGAACCGTGTTTTAAATGACACTGATTCTTTAACCCAGTTAAAGATTAAAACTAAGTGGAGTTTTAATGAATCTTTAATTAGATTGAAATGATCGAAAATGGAGTATCACCAGTTTTGCTCCAGGCGATGGTTAAATCTTTAATTAGATTTGAACGTGAAATGGTAATTGAATTTACCGATAACACTGTGGTGTTAGATATGAAGTATTACCAGTTTTACTTCATGGGATGAATAGGTTGGGATTGGGAAATAAAATAAATGATTACTTCGGTGTGGTTCGCTAATCCCGACTAGTTTGAATTGATATTCAAAGGAGATTAAAGAATAAATTTAAAGAATTTATCTTGGATAAAATTAATGGGAACTTTTCCCAAAGTATAGGAATATTTGAATAAAAGAATATTCTGAATTGGAATGAGGCATATGTTGTGTTTGTGTAACACTTTTATAATATATACGCGAGTTATTCAGAAAGACCGGGTTTATCCCATTCTGAATAACTGATTCGACGTGGTGTCGAAGATGAAGACGGTGGTCGAAGACCAGAAGTTTTCACGTCGTTTGGGTGATTACTGATGATCTTGATTGGGCTGTACACCCAAGAAGATGGAAACAGTTTGTGATCGTCCAGACGTACTTGGAGATCGATGGATATGCGGGGTACTAGGTGCCTCCGGTTTCGTTCAGACCCAGAACGGACTTGTAAATGGACTGTGTGTCTGACATTGGATTTTAGTCCGTGTGATTGATCTCTATTAAATATATATCTGTTTGGCGGCGGAGAATTTATTCTCTTGCTTAACGCCCTTCTCTGAGACGTACGAGCTCAGGGGTTATATATTGATGGATATCAAACGCATGGAGTGAATTGCCTGTGTGGCATGCCTAAGTGGCAATGGATCGAGGCTTCTGTTGAAAAGCAAAGTCTTGTGGTGATGATCAAAGCACGGCCTTTGTGGCGTAGCTTTGTGTAACGTTTACTTCGCGAGTTTCACACCCGGTATGAACCAAAAACGGGAGACGGACCTCAGGGAGGGCATGCGTTTCTTTTTAGTTAGAAGTGGCGTCAGTGGTTTTACACGCCCTGACGAGTTTGACTTATGTGGTTGTTGCTGTTGCAAGGCGCCTCGGATTGATCGGTCGTTCTCGAACCGATGGAGTCATTCGTTGGCTCATTGACACCCCAAAGGGTGGGGAAACGCAGTGTTCAGGGTTTAAGTTTAATCCACATCGGTGGACCGGCCCTGTCGCTCCAAGGGACGATGCGTTCTGTTCCTGAGACACGGGCTAGAGCGTCTCGAATCGGTTGAGGACTATCTTTAGCCTCGGTTCATAGACGGAAATCCAATTTCCAAATACGTGACATTTGCGGTTTTATTTGTAGAACCTAGTATGGTGACATAGTGGGATGGGGCACTCATGCCGCCTATGATTGATATTTATGATTTGAAGTTGTTTTATACGCTATGCACTTATTATAGTATCAAATGATTTGTTTTAAACGTATCAAGCATGCTTTGGCTGTTATAAGGTAAAAACCCTATCCTCCGGCTTGCGTTGCATTGTGTGATGGGACCTGGGTCTTATAACAGCTTCATTTTTCTTTATTTAGCATTGCGCTGTTTGTTTTATGCACTGGTATTCTTGGGAGGAAACCCGTTCCGTGTTATACGGCGTGGTCCCTTGATTTACCGAACTTTAAAATAAAGAATTATAACTATTTTAGTTCTCACACCAGTCCCATGACTGACCTGGAGTTTATTGTTTTAACCTAAACTCTGGGTGCCCTTATTTTGACACGGGCAGCTAGTAGTTTTGGTTTTGCAGATTTATATTCACAGGATCCTGGTTTACAGCTGGAATGATATCCGGAAAGCTTTGTATCCGTATATCTCTTCTAGTTGTGTATTGTATTATTTTCCGCTGCTATGTATTTAAATGTAATTTAAATCTCTGATACTTCTGTGTAATATTCATTTATACTCTGTATATTCATGTAATCTGATGCATTGTTGTAATATACAATGAAATGTTCTTCTGTATGTGTTCTGATTTGTCTTGTCCTCACAGTAATTCGTTCTTTCTCATCTCTTCGGAGACCGGGGAAGTTCAGGTCGCTTCATATGGTATCAGAGCTTTGGTTTACAAAGCTCTGAGAACAGGGCACATTAGAACCATACGAAAGAATTCATCAGATATTGGATTAGTAATATCCAATTAGAATGACTCGTTAGAGATGGGATCAGTAGTATCCTAAAACGAGTGTGAAGAGTATATTTTTAAAATGAAAACAAATTTTTGTTTTGAAAATTTAAATCGATTATTCGTTTTTGATTATTTATTTTATATTGATTAGGACAATCCAAAATATAAAGATTTTTGCGTATGCGCCTGGCTAGCGTGTATTCGAAGTTTTGATATATTGGATAGATATAGAATTACACTCTAATCGCCCGGAGATGATTTTGACGATGGAGCTCCATCATTAGAATTTATATTCGAGTGACGAACGTGTAATATCTATATACTTCCTATTGACTGGTGTGAGAACCAAAATTAGATAGGGCTTATTGTTGTGATTTGGCATCAAAAATCTGATTTTTGTATATGTATCAAAATTATGAATTTGAGACTCTAATTTATTAATTGATTGATGTTTGTGTTGTTTGTTTATTTGTTTGCTAATTTTTTAGCCATTTGGCTTAATTGAACCAAATATTGAATTGTATTGAAAATTGGTCGCATTTGCTTGCATATACATATATATCATTGAGCAGGTCATAGCAAGGAGGCTAGAGCCGAAGAATAAAATTTGTTTGCCCGACAAATAGGTACATGTTTACTACATAATTTACTGTTTTGTTTGGGTGATGATGATTTTATGAGCCTATTGGCTAGCCGCTTGGCTTTTTCTTTTTCTTTTTGAGATCTGAAGGACCGGGGAAGCTATTTGAAATTCCCCGATGCTCCCATTGCAGGGGAGGTTATGGCGAAATTTTTCGAAAATTTAGGGTGTTAGCCAAATTTTTGAAGTTTTGAAAATTCTCAAAAACTAAAGAGTTGGAGAATGGAAGCCAGATCGAATGTAGAGTTGATTAATCAAACCACTTTCGACTTTGTTCCTTTTCGGGGACGAAAAGTTTTAAGTGGGGGAGATTGTAACAACCCGAAAATCTGGGCCAGTTTAAAATTTTTATTTTGGCAATTTTAGCGAATTTTGATTATTTAAAATGAATTATTTTAAATAATAACGACGAGAAATTTATTTTGAATATAAATCGAACGTATATATTATATGCGTCGTCGTTAGAATATAAATAATTATATATAATTATAAATAGAATTGAAAATGGCGCGGTAGTTCGATAATTCGATTTCAAACTTCAATTGAACATACCGGGTGCAAAACAATCCGGATTTTAGTGAAACCAAAAATGATAGGATCTAATTGATGATATCTTTCCAACGAATCCGAAAAATCAAGATTTCATATCGGGAATCAAAAGATATGTCCAGTTGAAAATTCTGAATAGTCGCTACGGAATTCAGGCCCTTAAAAGTGGACATTTTGCAAACGACCTCGGATTTCGACAAAACCACTTTTGTTGGGTCCGTGATGTTAAGTTATTGCTAGATTCCAAATTTCATAATTTTTCGAATCAATATGTGAGCGTGGCAAAGGAAAACGCGTTTGACCAGTTTCAGTTGATTTTAATCAACTGGAAATTGGCCATTTTTCTAACGGTCTCAGAATTCGACGAAATTAGTTTTGTTAGGACCGTATCGTCAATACGAAGCTAGAAATAATTTTCTGGAATTTTTGGAGTTCGTATGTGGCCCCGGTAAATTGAAATGTACGTTTAAAATTAAATAAAGTGATTTAAATGTAAATTCAATGAAAACTGATTGTAACTATCGAATCAGCTTGCGATACATACCCCATTGTGTTCGGAATGGGGGTAAAACGCTAGGGACGACAGGCGGTGGGCCTCGTTTCGAGGTCGTATGTAAAAGTCAACTTTTTGAAAATTAAATATAAAAAAAATTAACTAAAAATTATTATTCTCTCTCCTCCTCCTTATTTCCCTCTGCCCCCCCCCCCCCCCCCCCCCCACGTTCAAATCGATGCAGTCAAAATAAAAAGAAAAGAAAAAGAAAAGAAAAAGGGGGGATGGAGGAGCTCGTCGCTCCTCCGATGGAGCCGCCACCGCGCCTCGACGGAGCTGCGCCCACCCCCTTCCTCCTATTCGATTCCCCCTCCATCAGCCGACCTCGAGGTAGAACCCACGAAGACCGCGAGCATCCCTAGCCCTCAATCCCATCGCGCCGCCGATCACCTCAGCCACCGCCGAGCGCCACCAGATTCTTCCTCCCCCCCCCGACCACTCGACAGCGTCCCCCCTGTAAGTTTTTTTAATTTATTTATTTTTACTTTTGTTAAAACTGATTTTATGTTAATGTTAAAAACTGATTTTATGTTAATTTTAAAAACTGATTTTATGTTAATTTTAAAAACTGATTTTATGTTAATTTTAAAACTGATTTTAAAAAAGGTATTTAAAACTGATTAGAAAAAGGTTAAAACTTTAAATAGAAAAAGGTTAAAACTTTAAATAGAAAATATAAATTTGAAATGATTTTTAAATATAAAAATTAGCATTGTTGAAAATATATCTATATCACAAAGTTTTGAATATGTATATATCACAAGGTTTTAAAAATATATGGGAATGTTTTAAAAATATATATCATGTGATTTTTATATATTGAACTTCGAATTAAAAATATGATTTTTATATATTGAACTTCGAATTAAAAATTCGATTTTTATATATTGAATAGCGAAGTAAAAATTCGATTTTTATATATTGAATAGCGAAGTAAAAATTCGATTTTTATATATTGAATAGCGAAGTAAAAATTCGATTTTTATATATTGAATAGCGAAGTAAAAATTCGATTTTTACATATGTAGTGAAAGCGGAAAACGAAGGTGACAAAAGGCGGGAACGACGAAGATCTCTACAATAGAAGTGCCGTGGAGCTAGGATAGCTATATGTGAGAATTTCTCACCTTTCAAATTTATTTTCTAGTTATATATATATACTAGGATGCAGACGGTGTTTAGTAGCACCCGACACAATCGTCCACAGACCATGGACTTGTTTGTTTGGCTGTTTGGTTATTGATTGTGATATTGGTTTGAATGTGGTTTGTGGTGTGAGAAATCGAATCGATAAATTGGTTAGGATTAGACGTGCGCCGTTATAAGGCGAAGGAGTAAGGCTAGGTTAGACTCTTACTCCAAATTTTGTGGTTTGCATAATAAAATTTATATGATTGATGTGTGAATGGCGTGGGCCTTCACTAGACCGGGGATTAGGCTAGGCCTTGTCCCGTTTCTAGTATCGTGCCGTTATGCCGCCGAAATTTTCTAAAATATGTTAGAAAAATAAAAATATCATTTTATTGAATAAATGAATTGAATAGAAATTCATAGGTGGAAATAAAATGTTTTATCGTTAAAAATATAATTTTTAACGAGAATATGAAAATAGTGAAGTGAACAAAATAAAGTATTCATTTACAAACCGGACGGTTTGTTTATGTACACTGATTTGACTGACATTGATTGGGACGATAAATTTTACACATCGCCCAACTGCACAACTAAAATCTGTGTTCGATTGTTTGAAAACCCCACACGGGTGTTGGGATGAAATTTGAAGTTCACTCATCCTAATTGATTAAATATGTCGATCGATCGATTGACAGGCTGTTATAAGCGTTAGATATCTATATTTGATGCTTATACAGTGTAGTGCACTTTGGTTGATGGTTGATCATTTTTCAATGCTATTATATACATGTGTTGTGTGAAAATCCATGTAATTAATTTTATATGGTAATTGATTGGGCCTCATTCCAGTTTAGAAATGGAAATATTTGAAATAGAAATATTTGAAATAGAATATTTGAAAATAGAAATTTATGAAGTCGTGTTGATTAGTTTGACGCCATTTTGACGTGAACGATATTTATATCGATTTTAAACGATTTCGAAATAAATTGAATTGAAAACGATTTCGAAATGAATTGAATTGAAAACGAATTCAAAGTGAATTGAAAACGATTTCGAATTGAATTGAATTGAAAACGATTTCGAAATGAATTGAATTGAAAACGAATTCAAAGTGAATTGAAAACGATTTCGAAATGAATTGAATTGAAAACGAATTCAAATTGAATTGAAATTTGAATTGAATAGAAATGAATTTTGAAACGAATTTATAAAGAAGAATTCAGTTTTGCTTTGAATTGAAATGGAAGTTGAAATTGGTTTTGAAACGATTTTAAAACTATTTATATAATTCGTTTTGAATAGAAATCGACAAAATATATATTATATATATAATATAATGGCCTGAATAGAACGCGCCGCGCCGCGGCAGTTCGTGAATTTCGACCATTTATTTCAAACGGACATTGCGGGAGATCCGACCGTCGGATTCTCCTAAAACCGGAACCGTTGGGTTCGTATCGAAAAGAGCTTTCTAACGAATATTAGAAATTTGAAATCTAACGGTTGGATTTGGAATTATGTCCAAATCAAATTTGAAAAAGGTCGCTATAAGTGCAGTTCGATGGCCATTGATGGAAATCGACTGTACGGGCCTTGAGAAAATTATTAAAAATAGTAATAATTTGTGTAAAATCATAAGAAATGATTTGTGAAGATTTGGGATGAAAAGCTCCATATTTGAAAAGATAAAAATAGATTTTTATCGAAATGAACTGGTTTTGAACTAGAATTATAATTCTATTTATTTTTGAATAAATAAATTGAATTTAAAAAGGGTTTTAAAAATAACCAGAATTTCCAATGATTGCATTGGAGTGGATTTGAATCGAAATTGTCTTCGGAATATTTCGATGTTGGAATTCGTGATTATACGGATGTTGTTACGGAAATTTGAAAGATATATTGATATCGTTATTTCCAATACGACATTTGTTAGTTGTAGAATTTGATATTGAATATAAGCCGGTATATTTTCTATTCAGAGCCTTGTATTGAATATCAAATGTGATTTGGGTTTGTCGTGAATGGTGTCTTCACTGACACTGTTCTTGAACCCAGTTGAGAAAAGATTAAATCTTTTTATTTAGATTTAATGAAGTGTGCCAATTAAATAATATTTAATTGGAATTGAATTGGTATTGATTTTTGGGTTTATCGTGAACAGTGTTTTAAATCACACTTGTTCTTTAACCCGATAATTAATGGAATGTGATTTCGGGTTTATCGTGAACCGTGTTTTAAATGACACTGATTCTTTAACCCAGTTAAAGATTAAAACTAAGTGGAGTTCTAATGAATCTTTAATTAGATTGAAATGATCGAAAATGGAGTATCACCAGTTTTGCTCCAGGCGATGGTTAAATCTTTAATTAGATTTGAACGTGAAATGGTAATTGAATTTACCGATAACACTGTGGTGTTAGATATGAAGTATTACCAGTTTTACTTCATGGGATGAATAGGTTGGGATTGGGAAATAAAATAAATGATTACTTCGGTGTGGTTCGCTAATCCCGACTAGTTTGAATTGATATTCAAAGGAGATTAAAGAATAAATTTAAAGAATTTATCTTGGATAAAATTAATGGGAACTTTTCCCAAAGTATAGGAATATTTGAATAAAAGAATATTCTGAATTGGAATGAGGCGTATGTTGTGTTTGTGTAACACTTTTATAATATATACGCGAGTTATTCAGAAAGACCGGGTTTATCCCATTCTAAATAACTGATTCGACGTGGTGTCGAAGATGAAGACGGTGGTCGAAGACCAGAAGTTTTCACGTCGTTTGGGTGATTACTGATGATCTTGATTGGGCTGTACACCCAAGAAGATGGAAACAGTTTGTGATCGTCCAGACGTACTTGGAGATCGATGGATATGCGGGGTACTAGGTGCCTCCGGTTTCGTTCAGACCCAGAACGGACTTGTAAATGGACTGTGTGTCTGACATTGGATTTTAGTCCGTGTGATTGATCTCTATTAAATATATATCTGTTTGGCGGCGGAGAATTTATTCTCTTGCTTAACGCCCTTCTCTGAGACGTACGAGCTCAGGGGTTATATATTGATGGATATCAAACGCATGGAGTGAATTGCCTGTGTGGCATGCCTAAGTGGCAATGGATCGAGGCTTCTGTTGAAAAGCAAAGTCTTGTGGTGATGATCAAAGCACGGCCTTTGTGGCGTAGCTTTGTGTAACGTTTACTTCGTGAGTTTCACACCCGGTATGAACCAAAAACGGGAGACGGACCTCAGGGAGGGCATGCGTTTCTTTTTAGTTAGAAGTGGCGTCAGTGGTTTTACACGCCCTGACGAGTTTGACTTATGTGGTTGTTGCTGTTGCGAGGCGCCTCAGATTGATCGGTCGTTCTCGAACCGATGGAGTCATTCGTTGGCTCATTGACACCCCAAAGGGTGGGGAAACGCAGTGTTCAGGGTTTAAGTTTAATCCACATCGGTGGACCGGCCCTGTCGCTCCAAGGGACGATGCGTTCTGTTCCTGAGACACGGGCTAAAGCGTCTCGAATCGGTTGAGGACTATCTTTTGCCTCGGTTCATAGACGGAAATCCAATTTCCAAATACGTGACATTTGCGGTTTTATTTGTAGAACCTAGTATGGTGACATAGTGGGATGGGGCACTCATGCCGCCTATGATTGATATTTATGATTTGAAGTTGTTTTATACGCTATGCACTTATTATAGTATCAAATGATTTGTTTTAAACGTATCAAGCATGCTTTGGCTGTTATAAGGTAAAAACCCTATCCTCCAGCTTGCGTTGCATTGTGTGATGGGACCTGGGTCTTATAACAGCTTCATTTTTCTTTATTTAGCATTGCGCTGTTTGTTTTATGCACTGGTATTCTTGGGAGGAAACCCGTTCCGTGTTATACGGCGTGGTCCCTTGATTTACCGAACTTTAAAATAAAGAATTATAACTGTTTTAGTTCTCACACCAGTCCCATGACTGACCTGGAGTTTATTGTTTTAACCTAAACTCTGGGTGCCCTTATTTTGACACGGGCAGCTAGTAGTTTTGGTTTTGCAGATTTATATTCACAGGATCCTGGTTTACAGCTGGAATGATATCCGGAAAGCTTTGTATCCGTATATCTCTTCTAGTTGTGTATTGTATTATTTTCCGCTGCTATGTATTTAAACGTAATTTAAATCTCTGATACTTCTGTGTAATATTCATTTATACTCTGTATATTCATGTAATCTGATGCATTGTTGTAATATACAATGAAATGTTCTTCTGTATGTGTTCTGATTTGTCTTGTCCTCACAGTAATTCGTTCTTTCTCATCTCTTCGGAGACCGGGGAAGTTCGGGTCGCTTCATAAGGTCTACCCAAATTCTTGAAAACTTGTAATATGTTTTGGAAACATGATGGACATGACACTTAGAAAATATAAGTGTGACCAACTCGAGGTTGGGTTGAGTTTGTAGCATAAAACTACCCGGAACCGACCGGCCTAACTAGTTGCTACAAACAATAGGACCCAATGTGAGAAGTTGGTCATGTTGTACCTTGAACCCGAGGTTAGACCAAGTTGTGGTGTAAAGCTACCCGGAACCGACCGGCTTAACTAGTAACCGCAACAAATTCTAATGTGAGAGGTTAAGTGTAATAACCCGGAAAATCTGGGCCAGTTTAAAATTTTTATTTTTGCAATTTTAGCGAATTTTGAATATTTAAAATAGGTTATTTTAAATAATATCGACGAGAAATTTATTTTGAATGGAATTCGACGTATATATTATATACGTCGTCGTTAGAATATAAATAATTATATATAATTATAAATAGAATTGAAAATGGCGCGGTAGTTCGATAATTCGATTTCAAACTTCAATTGAATGTACCGGGTGCAAAACAATCCGGATTTTAGTGAAACTGAAAATAATAGAATCTATTCGTGAATATCTTTCCAACGAATTCGAAAAATCGAAATTTCATAGCGGGAATCAAAAGTTATGCCCAGTTAAAAATTCAGAATAGTCGCTATGTAAATTATACATGGCCCAAAAAGTCATATTTTGCATACGGATGAATTTGGATTCGAAACCACTTCCATTGAGTTCAAAATGTCGTTTAGAACTCCGAAAAGTATAAGCTTCGATATATTCCGATATCCGGAATAGTGGCTATGGGCTAGAGTTGTTCGGTTAACAAAACATAGCCCTTAAAAAGTGAAATTTTGCATACGAGCTCAGAATTCGACGAGATAAATTTTTATGGATTCATAATGACAAAATATTGTTATGTTCCAAAGGGCTCGTCGAACGGAGTCAGTATGTGGCCGTGCAAGCTAAAACAGTTCAGGGCAAAACGAGCAGTCATTTTACAAAGGAACACTATTGATACGACCTCGGAATTCAATTCTACTTTTTTTTCTAGATTCATATCATCTAATAATGGTTAAATCCAAGAGGGCTTGATTTTTTGAGTTATCATGTGAGCGTGCGAGAAGTAAAGGTGCGCCAACATCGCATTTTTAGAGCTTATCTGAGCATTTTTGTGATTTTTATTGAACGGTCAAACGAACTCGGAATTCGACGAAACTTGTTTCGTTGGACTCGTCTTCACGTCTACTATCTCGTGTCCGAAATCCGCGGCCATCGGAGATCGCTAGCGTTCAGGCGATACGCGAGAAACTAGCATATAATCACTTTTCCTCCTTTTCTATTTCATAAATTCACTTTTCCTCCTTCCTCCACAAAAACTCAAAAATGGTCTCCTCCACCACCACCGCCGCTGCCCCTCCTCCACCGCTGCCACCACTGGCCGTCGGCCTCCTCCACCCCCCTCCGGCCACCTCCTCCTCCTCTCTCTCTCCTCTTCTCTCTCTCTTCAATTAGCAAACCCTACACCCAAACACCACCACCGCGGCCACCACGGGCCCCACCACCGCCACCCACACCCTCCCCCACGTCCATCAGGCCTGCACCCCCCCTCCAGCCCCCTCAATTCTGACCGTGGGCCCCACATGGCCAATATCCCCCTTTTCACCAAAAATCCCGTTTTTGCATAAAAGTCCCTGACCGTTTTTTGTCAATAACTCCCAAACCGTGCGTTTTTAGCCAAAGTCTCTCAAGACCAAAGTCGTAGAGCACGAAATTCTCTTCGATTTGGCTATATGGAAGTCGTGTTTTGGAGTTCGGAGCTGTCCGGAAAACGCGTTTAAAGTCTGCTGTCCGGAAGCGGCAAAATTCGTGTACTTTCGCGAATTCCGGCGAAATGGCACATTTTCGGCAAGAAGACCACTAGGCAAAAGTTGTTCAGAATGGCGTGCTTGTACTAGAAAAAAAGATGGTGTGAAGATTGAAGCTTGTTTGCAAAGTCTGGAGCTCGAACAACAACTCAGCAGTTCAGAAAAGGCGTTAGAGAAAAAAAGTGAGTTTTCTCCGCTTTAAAGCTTCTATGATTTTTGACATATGAAGTTAATAAAAATATGATTTTTATGATATAGAGATGATAAAAATATGATTTTTACATTATAGAAGTATTAAAGATTTGATCTTTATTATGTAGAAGAAGCAAAGATGTGATTTTTATATAAGTGGCGATATAAAAATATAATCTTTATCATATGAACACCGTAGTAAAAATAGAATTTTTATCTATATAGTAGTAGTATAAAAATGTGATTTTTATATACATAGCAACAATATAAAAATGTGTGATTTTTATATATGTAGTGACTACGGGCAACGAAGATTTCTACATAAGAAGAGTCGTGGCGTTTGGTTTAGCTAGTCGGTGAGAACTTCTCACTCAAAATCCCTTTCTCTAGTTATATATATATACTAGGATGTAGACGGTGCTTAGTAGCACCCGACACAATCGTCCACAGACCATGGACTTGTTTGATTGGTTGTGTAGTTGGCTAGTCTAATTGGTTTGAATTGAATTGTTTGGTGAAATGGAATGGAATTGATTGATGTGTGAATGGCGTGGGCCTTCACTAGACCGTGGTTAAGGCTAGGCCTCGTCCCGTTTCTAGTATCGTGCCGTTATGCCGCCGAAATTTTCTAAAATATGTTAGAAAAATAAAAATATCATTTTTATTGTGTAAATGAACTGAATAGAAATTCAAGTGTTGAAATAAATATTTTTGACATTAAAAATATAATTTTTAACGTGAATGTGAATAAATAAATATTCATTTACAAACCGGACGGTTTGTTTATGTACACCTATTTGACTGATATTGATTGGGATGATAAATTTTACACAACGCCCAACTACACAAATAAAATCTGTGTTTGATTGTTTGAAACCCCACACGGGTGTTGGGATGAAATTTGAAGTTCACTCATCCTGATTGATTAAATATGTCGATCGATTGATTGACAGGCTGTTATAAGCGTAAGATATCTATATTTGATGCTTATACAGTGTAGTGCACTTTGGTTGATGGTTGATTATTTTTCAATGCTATTATATACATGTGTTGTATGGAATCCATATAATTAACATTATATGGTGATTGATTAGGCCTCATTTCAAATTGGGAAAATAAGGAATATTATAAAAGAAAATTCATGTGTTGAATATAAAAATAGTCATGTGTTGACGATGTTCATGTGTTGAGTGAAATATTTTATACAATGAAATTTACATCTTTATCATATTTAAAATTACTACTTCCCAGTAGAAGTCTAATTAAAAATCAAACGATAGATACCATAGTTTTATAAAATATTTTACATAACAAAAATAGTCATGTGTTGACGATGTTCATGTGTTGAGTGAAATATTTTATACAATGAAATGTTCTTCCGTCTGCGTTCTATTTTGTCTTGTTCTCAAAGTATTCGTGCTTTCCTTCGTGGGGAAGTTACGGGTTCTTACAGTTGGTATCAGAGCTTTGGTTTACAGAGCTCGAGAACAAGACACATTAGAACCATATGAAAGAATTCATCAGATATTGGATTAGTAATATCCAATTAGAATGACTCGTTAGAGATTGGATCAGTAGTATCCTAGAACGAGTGTGAAGAGTATATTTTTCAAATGAAAGCAATTTATTTTAAAATTTAAATCACTTTTTACGTATTTGAATATTTATTTATTTTGAATATGGACAATCTAGTATATAAAGGTTTTGCATATACGCGTCATGAACGTATATTCGAAGTTTTAATATATTAGATAGATATAGAATCACATTCTAGTTGCCCGGGAATGATTCTGATAATGCTGCAGCGTTACCAGAATTTATTTTCAAGTAACGAAGGTGTGATTTCTATATATTTCCATTAGACTGGTGTGAGAACCAAAACTAATATAGCTAGAATACATTGTTGTGATTTGGCATCAAAAACATGATTTTTTGTATATATGTATCAAAATTATGAACTTGAAAACTCTAATTCACTAATTGATTGATGTTTGTGTTGTTTGTTCATTTGTTTGATAATTTTGAACCATATATGCCTAATTGAACCGAATATAGAATTATATCAAAAATTGGTCGCATTTGCTTGCATATACATATACTTACATTAAACAGGTCATAGCAAGGAGGCTAGAGCAGAGAATAAAATTTGTTTGCCCGACAAATAGGTACATGTTTACTATAATTTACTGTTTTGTTTGGGTGATGATGATTTTATGAGCCTATTGGCTAGCCGCTTGGCTTTTTCTTTTTCTTTTTGAGATTAGAAGGACCGGAGAAGCTATTTGAAATTCCCCGATGCTCCCCGTACAAAGGAGGTTATGGCAAAAATTTTCGAAAATTTAGGGTGTTAGCCAAATTTTTGAAGAATTTGAAAATTCTCAGAAACTGAAAAGTTGGAGAATGGAAGCCAGATCGAATGTAGAGCTTATTAATCAAACCACTTTCGACTTTGTTCCTTTTCGGGGACGAAAAGTTTTAAGTGGGGGAGATTGTAATAACCCGAAAAATCTGGGCCAGTTTAAAATTTTTATTTTTGCAATTTTAGCGAATTTTGAATATTTAAAATAGGTTATTTTAAATAATATCGACGAGAAATTTATTTTGAATGGAATTCGACGTATATATTATATACGTCGTCGTTAGAATATAAATAATTATATATAATTATAAATAGAATTGAAAATGGCGCGGTAGTTCGATAATTCGATTTCAAACTTCAATTGAATGTACCGGGTGCAAAACAATCCGGATTTTAGTGAAACTGAAAATAATAGAATCTATTCGTGAATATCTTTCCAACGAATTCGAAAAATCGAAATTTCATAGCGGGAATCAAAAGTTATGCCCAGTTAAAAATTCAGAATAGTCGCTATGTAAATTATACATGGCCCAAAAAGTCATATTTTGCATACGGATGAATTTCGATTCGAAACCACTTCCATTGAGTTCAAAATGTCGTTTAGAACTCCAAAAAGTATAAGCTTCGATATATTCCGATATCCGTAATAGTGGCTATGGGCTAGAGTTGTTCGGTTAACAAAACATAGCCCTTGAAAAGTGAAATTTTGCATACGAGCTCAGAATTCGACGAGATAAATTTTTATGGATTCATAATGACAAAATATTGTTATGTTCCAAATGGCTCGTCGAACGGAGTCAGTATGTGGCCGTGCGAGCTAAAACAGTTCAGGGCAAAACGAGCAGTCATTTTACAAAGGAACACTATTGATACGACCTCGGAATTAAATTCTACTTTTTTTTCTAGATTCATATCATCTAATAATGGTTAAATCCAAGAGGGCTTGATTTTTTGAGTTATCATGTGAGCGTGCGATAAGTAAAGGTGCGCCAAAATCGCATTTTTAGAGCTTATCTGAGCATTTTTGTGATTTTTGTTGAACGGTCAAACGAACTCGGAATTCGACGAAACTTGTTTCGTTGGACTCGTCTTCACGTCTACTATCTCGTGTCCGAAATCCGCGGCCATCGGAGATCGCTAGCGTTCAGGCGATACGCGAGAAACTAGCATATAATCACTTTTCCTCCTTTTCTATTTCATAAATTCACTTTTCCTCCTTCCTCAACAAAAACTCAAAAATGGCCTCCTCCACCACCACCGCCGCTGCCACTCCTCCATCGCTGCCACCACTGGCCGTCGGCCTCCTCCACCCCCCTCCGGCCACCTCCTCCTCTCTCTCTCC
This sequence comes from Allium sativum, assembly GCA_030737875.1. Lineage (NCBI taxonomy): Eukaryota > Viridiplantae > Streptophyta > Magnoliopsida > Asparagales > Amaryllidaceae > Allium > Allium sativum. The sequence goes on from CM060926.1 coordinate 334,590,652, forward strand.
TCTTCTCTCTCTCTTCAATTAGCAAACCCTACACCCAAACACCACCACCGCGGCCACCACGGGCCCCACCACCGCCACCCACACCCTCCCCCACGTCCATCAGGCCCGCGCCCCCCCTCCAGCCCCCTCAATTCCGACCGTGGGCCCCACATGGCCAATATCCCCCTTTTCACCAAAAATCCCGTTTTTGCATAAAAGTCCCTGACCGTTTTTCGTTAATAACTCCCAAACCATGCGTTTTTAGCCAAAGTCTCTCAAGACCAAAGTCGTAGAGCACGAAATTCTCTTCCATTTGGCTATATGAAAGTCGTGTTATGGAGTTCGGAGCTGCACGGAAAACGCGTTTAATGTCTGCTGTCCGGAAGCGGCAAAATTCGTGTACTTTGGCGAATTCCGGCGAAATGGCACATTTTCGGCAAGAAGACCACTAGGCAAAAGTTGTTCAGAATGGCGTGCTTGTGCTAGAAAAAAAGATGGTGTGAAGATTGAAGCTTGTTTGCAAAGTCTGGAGCTCGAAAAACAATTCAGCAGTTCAGAAAAGGCGTTAGAGAAAAAAGTGAGTTTTCTCCGCTTTAAAGCTTCTATGATTTTTGACATATGAAGTTAATAAAAATATGATTTTTATGATATAGAGATGATAAAAATATGATTTTTACATTATAGAAGTATTAAAGATTTGATCTTTATTATGTAGAAGAAGCAAAGATGTGATTTTTATATAAGTGGCGATATAAAAATATAATCTTTATCATATGAACACCGTAGTAAAAATAGAATTTTTATCTATATAGTAGTAGTATAAAAATGTGATTTTTATATACATAGCAACAATATAAATATGCGTGATTTTTATATATGTAGTGACTACGGGCAACGAAGATTTCTACATAAGAAGAGTCGTGGCGTTTGGTTTAGCTAGTCGGTGAGAACTTCTCACTCAAAATCTCTTTCTCTAGTTATATATATATATACTAGGATGCAGACGGTGCTTAGTAGCACCCGACACAATCGTCCACAGACCATGGACTTGTTTGATTGGTTGTGTAGTTGGCTAGTCTAATTGGTTTGAATTGAATTGTTTGGTGAAATGGAATGGATTTGATTGATGTGTGAATGGCGTGGGCCTTCACTAGACCGGGGATAAGGCTAGGCCTCGTCCCGTTTCTAGTATCGTGCCGTTATGCCGCCGAAATTTTCTAAAATATGTTAGAAAAATAAAAATATCATTTTTATTGTGTAAATGAACTGAATAGAAATTCAAGTGTTGAAATAAATATTTTTGACGTTAAAAATATAATTTTTAACGTGAATGTGAATAAATAAATATTCATTTACAAACCGGACGGTTTGTTTATGTACACCTATTTGACTGATATTGATTGGGATGATAAATTTTACACATCGCCCAACTGCACAAATAAAATCTGTGTTTGATTGTTTGAAACCCCACACGGGTGTTGGGATGAAATTTGAAGTTCACCCATCCTGATTGATTAAATATGTCGATCGATTGATTGACAGGCTGTTATAAGCGTAAGATATCTATATTTGATGCTTATACAGTGTAGTGCACTTTGGTTGATGGTAGATTATTTTTCAATGCTATTATATACATGTGTTGTATGGAATCCATATAATTAACATTATATGGTGATTGATTGGGCCTCATTTCAAATCGGGAAAATAAGGAATATTATAAAAGAAAATTCATGTGTTGAATATAAAAATAGTCATGTGTTGACGATGTTCATTTGTTGAGTGAAATATTTTATACAATGAAATTTACATCTTTATCATATTTAAAATTAGTACTACTTCCCAGTAGAAGTCTAATTAAAAATCAAATGATAGATACCATAGTTTTATAAAATATTTTACATAACAAAAATAGTCATGTGTTGACGATGTTCATGTGTTGAGTGAAATATTTTATACAATGAAATGTTCTTCCGTCTGCGTTCTATTTTGTCTTGTTCTCAAAGTATTCGTGCTTTCCTTCGCGGGGAAGTTACGGGTTCTTACAGTTGGTATCAGAGCTTTGGTTTACAGAGCTCGAGAACAAGACACATTAGAACCATACGAAAGAATTCATCAGATATTGGATTAGTAATATCCAATTAGAATGACTCGTTAGAGATAGGATCAGTAGTATCCTAGAACGAGTGTGAAGAGTATATTTTTCAAATGAAAGCAATTTATTTTAAAATTTAAATCACTTTTTACGTATTTGAATATTTATTTATTTTGAATATGGACAATCTAGTATATAAAGGTTTTGCATATACGCGTCATGAACGTATATTCGAAGTTTTAATATATTACATAGATATAGAATCACATTCTAGTTGCCCGGGAATGATTCTGATAATGCTGCAGCGTTACCAGTATTTATTTTCGAGTAACGAAGGTGTGATTTCTATATATTTCCATTAGACTGGTGTGAGAACCAAAACTAATATAGCTAGAATACATTGTTGTGATTTGGCATCAAAAACATGATTTTTTGTATATATGTATCAAAATTATGAACTTGAAAACTCTTATTCACTAATTGATTGATGTTTGTGTTGTTTGTTCATTTGTTTGATAATTTTGAACCATATATGCCTAATTGAACCGAATATAGAATTGTATCAAAAATTGGTCGCATTTGCTTGCATATACATATACTTACATTAAACAGGTCATAGCAAGGAGGCTAGAGCAGAGAATAAAATTTGTTTGCCCGACAAATAGGTACATGTTTACTATAATTTACTGTTTTGTTTGGGTGATGATTATTTTATGAGCCTATTGGCTAGCCGCTTGGCTTTTTCTTTTTCTTTTTCTTTTTGAGATTAGAAGGACCGAGGAAGCTATTTGAAATTCCCCGATGCTCCCCGTACAATGGAGGTTATGGCGAAATTTTTCGAAAATTTAGGGTGTTAGCCAAATTTTTGAAGAACTTGAAAATTCTCAGAAACTGAAAAGTTGGAGAATGGAAGCCAGATCGAATGTAGAGCTTATTAATCAAACCACTTTCGACTTTGTTCCTTTTCGGGGACGAAAAGTTTTAAGTGGGGGAGATTGTAATAACCCGGAAAATCTGGGCCAGTTTAAAATTTTTATTTTTGCAATTTTAGCGAATTTTGAATATTTAAAATAGGTTATTTTAAATAATATCGACGAGAAATTTATTTTGAATGGAATTCGACGTATATATTATATACGTCGTCGTTAGAATATAAATAATTATATATAATTATAAATAGAATTGAAAATGGCGCGGTAGTTCGATAATTCGATTTCAAACTTCAATTGAATGTACCGGGTGCAAAACAATCCGGATTTTAGTGAAACTGAAAATAATAGAATCTATTCGTGAATATCTTTCCAACGAACTCGAAAAATCGAAATTTCATAGCGGGAATCAAAAGTTATGCCCAGTTAAATATTCAGAATAGTCGCTATGTAAATTATACATGGCCCAAAAAGTCATATTTTGCATACGGATGAATTTGGATTCGAAACCACTTTCATTGAGTTCAAAATGTCGTTTAGAACTCTGAAAAGTATAAGCTTCGATATATTCCGATATCAGGAATAGTGGCTATGGGCTAGAGTTGTTCGGTTAACAAAACATAGCCCTTAAAAAGTGAAATTTTGCATATGAGCTCAGAATTCGACGAGATAAATTTTTTTGGATTCATAATGACAAAATATTGTTATGTTCCAAAGGGCTCGTCGAACGGAGTCAGTATGTGGCCGTGCGAGCTAAAACAGTTCAGGGCAAAACGAGCAGTCATTTTACAAAGGAACACTATTGATACGACCTCGGAATTCAATTCTACTTTTTTTTCTAGATTCATATCATCTAATAATGGTTAAATCCAAGAGGGCTTGATTTTTTGAGTTATCATGTGAGCGTGCGAGAAGTAAAGGTGCGCCAACATCGCATTTTTAGAGCTTATCTGAGCATTTTTGTGATTTTTGTTGAACGGTCAAACGAACTCGGAATTCGACGAAACTTGTTTCATTGGACTCGTCTTCACGTCTATTATCTCGTGTCCGAAATCCGCGGCCATCGGAGATCGCTAGCGTTCAGGCGATACGCGAGAAACTAGCATATAATCACTTTTCCTCCTTTTCTATTTCATAAATTCACTTTTCCTCCTTCCTCCACAAAAACTCAAAAATGGCCTCCTCCACCACCACCGCCGCTGCCACCACTGGCCGTCGGCCTCCTCCACCCCCCTCCGGCCACCTCCTCCTCCTCCTCTCTCTCTCATCTTCTCTCTCTCTTCAATTAGCAAACCCTACACCCAAACACCACCACCGCGGGCACCACGGGCCCCACCACCGCCACCCACACCCTCCCCCACGTCCATCAGGCCCGCGCCCCCCTCCAGCCCCCTCAATTCTGACCGTGGGCCCCACATGGTCAATATCCCCCTTTTCACCAAAAATCCCGTTTTTGCATAAAAGTCCCTGACCGTTTTTCGTCAATAACTCCCAAACCGTGCGTTTTTAGCCAAAGTCTCTCAAGACCAAAGTCGTAGAGCACGAAATTCTCTTCGATTTGGCTATATGGAAGTCGTGTTTTGGAGTTCGGAGCTGTCCGGAAAACGCGTTTAAAGTCTGCTGTCCGGAAGCGACAAAATTCGTGTACTTTCGCGAATTCCGGCGAAATGGCACATTTTCGGCAAGAAGACCACTAGGCAAAAGTTGTTCAGAATGGCGTGCTTGTACTAGAAAGAAAGATGGTGTGAAGATTGAAGCTTGTTTGCAAAGTCTGGAGCTCGAACAACAATTCAGCAGTTCAGAAAAGGCGTTAGAGAAAAAAAGTGAGTTTTCTCCGCTTTAAAGCTTCTATGATTTTTGACATATGAAGTTAATAAAAATATGATTTTTATGATATAGAGATGATAAAAATATGATTTTTACATTATAGAAGTATTAAAGATTTGATCTTTATTATGTAGAAGAAGCAAAGATGTGATTTTTATATAAGTGGCGATATAAAAATATAATCTTTATCATATGAACACCGTAGTAAAAATAGAATTTTTATCTATATAGTAGTAGTATAAAAATGTAATTTTTATATACATAGCAACAATATAAAAATGTGTGATTTTTATATATGTAGTGACTACGGGCAACGAAGATTTCTACATAAGAAGAGTCGTGGCGTTTGGTTTAGCTAGTCGGTGAGAACTTCTCACTCAAAATCTCTTTCTCTAGTTATATATATATACTAGGATGCAGACGGTGCTTAGTAGCACTCGACACAATCGTCCACAGACCATGGACTTGTTTGATTGGTTGTGTAGTTGGCTAGTCTAATTGGTTTGAATTGAATTGTTTGGTGAAATGGAATGGATTTGATTGATGTGTGAATGGCGTGGGCCTTCACTAGACCGGGGATAAGGCTAGGCCTCGTCCCGTTTCTAGTATCGTGCCGTTATGCCGCCGAAATTTTCTAAAATATGTTAGAAAAATAAAAATATCATTTTTATTGTGTAAATGAACTGAATAGAAATTCAAGTGTTGAAATAAATATTTTTGACGTTAAAAATATAATTTTTAACGTGAATGTGAATAAATAAATATTCATTTACAAACCGGACGGTTTGTTTTTGTACACCTATTTGACTGATATTGATTGGGATGATAAATTTTACACATCGCCCAACTGCACAAATAAAATCTGTGTTTGATTGTTTGAAACCCCACACGGGTGTTGGGATGAAATTTGAAGTTCACCCATCCTGATTGATTAAATATGTCGATCGATTGATTGACAGGCTGTTATAAGCGTAAGATATCTATATTTGATGCTTATACAGTGTAGTGCACTTTGGTTGATGGTAGATTATTTTTCAATGCTATTATATACATGTGTTGTATGGAATCCATATAATTAACATTATATGGTGATTGATTGGGCCTCATTTCAAATCGGGAAAATAAGGAATATTATAAAAGAAAATTCATGTGTTGAATATAAAAATAGTCATGTGTTGACGATGTTCATGTGTTGAGTGAAATATTTTATACAATGAAATTTACATCTTTATCATATTTAAAATTAGTACTACTTCCCAGTAGAAGTCTAATTAAAAATCAAACGATAGATACCATAGTTTTATAAAATATTTTACATAACAAAAATAGTCATGTGTTGACGATGTTCATGTGTTGAGTGAAATATTTTATACAATGAAATGTTCTTCCGTCTGCGTTCTATTTTGTCTTGTTCTCAAAGTATTCGTGCTTTCCTTCGCGGGGAAGTTACGGGTTCTTACATTAAGGCACATTAATTAATTAATGCCTCATGATTAGGGTTAAGTCATGGTCCACTTAATACTTAATCAATTTGGGCTTGGTGGATTAATCGGGGTTAAGTCGTGAACCCATCGTTACACTTAACCAAGTTAATCCATGATTAGTAAAAGGGTTAAACCGTACTTAACCCACTAGAAAATCCTAGCAATAGGGGTCCATTCCAGCAGTAATCCCAAGTTTGTATCATTAAGACCCTAAGGACTAGGCTAGGGTGGGGCACGATTACTGGACTGGTATAAGTGACCAAAACGACGGCCGAGTGGTACGCCGGTGTAGTTCCGGACGGACTATGGTCATGCACATAGTCCGTAGCCGGAGAAAACATGCACGGGTACCAGTAGATCGAGACTGTGCACTTATGTTTATGGTGTCCAGGGGTTTACACCCTAGGGCTTGATACACCCGAAGGGTGGACCCGGCACAGTCCGACTACAATTATGTTTGGGCTGTATTGACACCAACACGTGACGAGTTAGGCTTAGGGAGCCGATCGATTAGACCGTTTGGTTGGACCTCGTATTAGGGTCATTTCATGTTATTGGGTCAAAGCTTGGGCCAAGGGATCAATACTTGTTTATTCAAGTCATGTTAGTTTGCTAGTACACCTGTGGTGCAAAACCTTAATCCTGATTATGCGATGACACCTTTTATCTATCATGCCAGTATGTAGTTATCCTTATGTTCATCTCAGTTTTCATCATGCCAGTTAACTTTATTAGTTTATAAACTGATGGTAGTAGGGCTTACTCAGTCTTTTTGACCGACCTGTTTTCTTTCGCCTCTTTTCTTCCGTCCCCCCCCCCCCCCCTCCAGGTTCTCAGGGTGGGAACATTGGAGCTTAGCTTGGATTTCTTATTGCTTGCTTGTGGGATTTCAGCTCATGTACGGTTTCGACATGAAGCTAGCTATGGTTATCACTTATTTTGGGGATAGTACTTATGTATTTCAGTTTTTCAGTTGATGTTGTTTTTATCTAGACTTGTTTATTTGGAAAGTTATGTTGTACCAGACTTGTTTTGAAATAGTTTGAAATCTTCCGCTGTTTTACTTAACTTATTTACTCTGTTTACATATATACATATGTTCTTGTTCTGCCTTGATATATCATTATGCATGTTTACCCGATTCAAACGCCCCTCCAAAGTCAGAGTGCTTGCAAGAGCCACCCTGGCGGAGGTGGGGTGTTACAATTCTACTAGATTGCTATTTATTTATATTTAGACATTATTATAATATGAAAAGATATGATTTCAAAATGATTTGGGTTATCATAAGGTAAAAACCGTTCATATTTGTGTGTGGATATGGTCTTACGATTATTCTTTTCTTTCGAAAAGATTTTGGCTTTAAAATCAAGTTATGCGATACCTTTAATCTTAGTGTGTTTTCTCACTCTGGTTAACCTGACTGATTCGACATTTGTGATGCTCAGTTTAGACTGAGTTTACAGGTTTAAATTATCGGATACTTTGAAGAGACAAGCTAGAAACGTTCAGATGTATGATATTATAGTTATTATTCTGCTGTGTGATTGTATATGAGGACAGATTATCATAATAGTCCAGGCGTGTGATGTACTCTTACGATTGTAAGTTTTATTCCAAGCTCTTAGTAAAATTTATTATATTTTGTTCCGCTGCGATGTAAGGCTCTATGTTATGTTGGTTCTCCTTCTTCTATTCTAATATTTCTTTCTTCTTATCTTCCCCTTTAATTTCTTTTAATTAACTATGGTGTTTCGATACGAGTTTTGGCAAGTGATACGAGATTATGTATTATTGTCGGAATTCGGGTGTCGAAATTCTTTGTCGGGATGTTACAACCGACCACTCATTTCGCTTGAGTGTATTTAATTGTCTTCATGTAATCTGATTTGCAATGCAACAGCCAATACGGAGTGGTTCTCAAATAAAAATCCAACCGGTCTCTCCGTATTAACGACAATATTGGTTAATACTTCGATAGCCGGTTATTTAACTATCGAAGAAAAACAAACGTTCATCCAAAGCATCAACAACTACTGGGCCCCTTAATTAAAATTTCATTAGTTAAATTTATCATTTCACAATTTCTCCTCATTATCTTTACCCGGATATTTCTCCAAACTCGTTTAGCCTCACACGATTTCTTAGAAAAACATTTCCATCTATCTTAACTATTTATTTTCTATATTCCAGAAAGTATCACTTTTTAACGTCCGAAAACATTTCCATTTCTTATTCACGCATCACTATTCTTCCCTATTCATCGATGCTTGTCTATAAATTAGTAAGAGAACAATTTCCTAAGTATAAACGCTGAAGGCCGAAACCAACATCAGATCGACACTTAGGAAGCCATTCAACACGACTAACCTCCAACTATTTTCTAATTTCCGTAACTTCATTTCTTAAGTTCTTATCAACAAAATCCATTCAATCAACAAAACGTTTGCTTTTAACTCATCATTCACTTTAAAACGTGTATATGTTTCTCTATCCAACCTCTCAAGATTTAATTTTATAAATTCCCCTTTCTTTCTTATAAAATTCCATTATATGTTTGTTCTCTTATTAAATTCTATATATAATAAATAAGTCGATTTCTGGTTATCAATCTTTTCTTAAATTTTTCTATCTCCTTAAGTTCCGGAAAATTTTGCCAGCATCTTCTTTGTACGAGTCACTCGGTACAACTACAAATTGCCTCTCTAGGCCCTTTACATTCAAAAAGAAAATCAAAAAGCCAAGTGGCTTGTCGATTAGGCCGCATAAAAACTCTTATTGAATTAAATACGTACATATTTTGTCGGGAATTCAATTTATATTCCTCATATATTTCACTCCAAACCTGCTTAACACAAACTCATCCAATTCCAATTTATTCCAACTCAATCCGGTCATTTTAACCTAATTAGTTAATTAATTCTCTAATTAGGTCTTTTGTCTATTTCACTTATTATTTGAACATATCACGTTCATACATATATTTAATCTGCTTATAACCAATTTAATTCCATTTTTAATTCAAATTTCATATTCGACTTCGAATATAAATTCACGAATCCAATTCACCTTTCAAAGTCCAATTTAAATCCAAAACTACATTAACTAATTTCTACAAATTAGTTAATTCTACCCAATAATTTAAAAACCTTATTTTTGTTTCCAAAATCAATCCATTTACTCCACTTGAGTTCATATTTATTTTACAAATCAAGCCTGGATCTTTCTAATGGAAATCTAATTCTATTTGCTTAAAATCCTTTTATTAATTCAAATAAACTGTTATGGTTTATTAACGGTTATAGCGCTGTTTTTTTCTGAAAAGTTGATTTTGATATAACTCAAAATCCATATTTTTCTCTTCCATTAACAAACTATTAATCAATCGGTCCTGACAATTCTTATTTCAAAGGATTTCGACTTAAATTGAGTTATATATACTCAACTGAAGTTTGAAACGTCAATTTACGAACTACCGCACTGCGGTGAATTCGTTTTTAGCTAAATTTAAATATAAATGTTAAACTTCATTTATTATCCATTTCTTAAATATTAAATATAAATTAAACCACTTTACCAAATCTAACTAAATATTCCGATTATTCCTAATGTTGATTGTTTCATTTCTTAGTTATAAATCCAATCACAATTCCATTTTTAATATTAACTTCTCATTCCATTAGAAATAAATTATTTTTATAAAATTTGATGAAATCTAATTCCAAACATAATTTCTTAGATTTATATCAATTCAGGTATTATTCCGAATACTGGAATAATATCCTTTATTCCCTTTTCAAAACGATTTCCAACTCACTTTTAAGTTCATACTAGAATTTATAATTCCCAATTATCCCATTATAATTATCCCACTTTGTTTATAAACTTTGTTTACAAATTTACGTCCTTGTTTTATAAATTAAAATAAGTTCCATTTCAAAATTTATTTAAAACCCAATTCCTTCCTTGGAATATTTTATTATTGTAACTTATAAATAAATATAGAATCTATTTTCATATTAAATTTTAGTTTCTATCTAATACAATTTAAATATCCTTTCTGGAAATAATTTATTTTTATAAGTCGACATAGTCGAATTCCAATCATAAATCTGTATGGATTTATTTTAATTCAATTTACATTCCGAACATCAAAATATATTTCTTTATTTCTTTTTGAAACCAATTTCAATTCCCCTTTTTAAATTCACATTTGAATTTACATTTCCCAAATTATCCAATGATAATTTATTTCACTTCATTTATAAACATATTTTATAAATGAACTACTTGTTTTTACTAAATATACAAATTAATATTTCGTAGTCCATTCGAAATTCAAATTCTATTTTAGAAAAATAGATTTCCCTTTTAAATCTCAAAATTCTTTTTCAAAATATTTTTATATATTATCATTTAGGGCCAATGATGTTCTAATATCCATAATCAATTATCAATCATAGGTTTTCTAACACATCATATATGATAATATATATGAAAACAAACAAATAGTAAATTTTGAGGAATCCCGTTGGGTCCCTCTAACGTATTTTCCTTCATCCATAGATGTTAGCCAATATAAATAATGCTCATCCTGCTTCAAGGTATGATATCGCAGTATAGAAGGTCACTCGCTATAATATATTGTGGGGTGCATAGGGTCATCCACTAATGATACTGCGGGCATCCGCTATTGGTGCGGCAGGAAATATTCAACAACCAATATATATATAATAACCACAACCACTAATTGCGTTTAAGTAGATGAAGATGGGGGAACATAACGTACAATTTCCATTACGTTGTGCTTTACTTAGCAATGAAGATAGGAGACAACAAGGTACATGATTAGGAAGAAGAAGGAAGCTGGCTAGAGGTAGGTCTGCTAAGTACATACTTTGGTATGAAGGAATAAGAGGTAGGCCTTCGTGGGTAAGATATATAGGTTGGCTACCCTATAAATTTTACTCGAACCGATGTGATTTAAATTAATTTAAATTATATAGTATTTCCGGACTCTTATTTGAACCCAACAATAGGCATTCCAAGGGTTATACCGTTATTCTGAACACACTGTAATATGTTTCGAAGCCTCATTAGATCGTACGGAGAAGATATCAATTTAAATCGTATAATATAATTTAAAGTTAGAAACAATAAATTCCTTGATAATAAATTATTATTATTATTGTTTATATTCAAATAAAATTTATGTTAATAATTTGAATCGTTTCGATTCAGTTTTAACTTCGAATTCAATTATTAGTCGTTTTCGTATTACGATAATTCAATATACTTGAAATTAAATCGTATTTGATTTTAATTAATGAAATCAATATAAAAATACATTTATATTATCAACTAAACATTTTAATAAAATATTAAATGATTAAAATTAATTGACTAAAAATCCGGGTCGTTACATTTTTCCCCTTTGAAGAAATTTCGTCCCCAAAATTACTAAGGTAGGAAAAATACTACAAACCCATTACTTTTCAAAAACTCACTTATGTTGAAGCTCAACATTTCATATTTATACAAATTTAGTTCTACCAAAACTTTTGGTTTTCATTCATAATGTACACCATACATGCTTGCATTCATTTTATTCGAATGATTTACAACCAATATACTTACATCTAATTCATATTCCACTCGTATGCATTCAAATTCAATCATATTGATTCTAATTAATTTATACACTTCAATCCATTTGACTTGCTTAAGTTGAATTTAAATTCCAGAATCCAAATCCTATGGTTTCTGTTTCAAATCCTTTGGAAATCACATAAATATGTAGATATATTTATAACCATCTCAAATTCAAAACATTTGAATTTTCAAACCAACTTGTTTTCTTTCAAAAAAAATTCCATCAAAACTTTTCATATGTAGCAATTCGTCACTTAGAAACTTGAAAATGAACACTGATGATGCTGCAGTCAGCATCAAAATTATTTCCCATCCACTGAAGAGAGTTCAGTGCTTTAACACTTTTGAAATTCATGTAAAATGATTTTTGTTCAAAAATCCCTTTCAAAACAAAGCCATATTAATTCGATATTCCTTGGAATTTTTTTTCAATTTTTCAGGAATTTAAATTCTAGATTCCAGTTTTAATTCAATTCCATTTTTTCCTATTTGTACATATTATTCATATACAAGTTCTATTTGGTTATATATAACCATTCCAAATTTATAATCTCATCTGATTATAATAATAGCAATCAATGTATCCATATATTATAATAATTTCAGAAAATTATTTTTTTTATATCAAAATAGAATTTTGGGTAAAATTATTTCATTTACCCACATTAAAACAATATTATGTCGAATTCTCTGCTCAAGTGTTTAGAAACTCCTAGCAATGTCATAGTGACCCACAATTCGATCAGAATTCATAAGCCACTCAACAGACAAGTCAACACAATATAAAACAAGTTTTATATCTACTAACAAATACGTGCTCTCATATATATATATATATATATATATATACACGTTCAACTCATTCTTGGGTTGAAACACCCCACCTCCGTTAAGGTCACTCACAAAGGGAATGCCTTAACTTCGTTGGAGCGTTTTAGTTAAAAAGATGCAGATAAATTACAAGAAGACAAATAAAGTCATTTTATAAACAATGTGGTTCAGTCAAGCTTTTACAACAATTGTCTCAATCATACTTAAAAGTAATACATAGAAATTCTGTCTTGATTCAAAAGCTTCCAAGTGCAAAAGAAGCATAAAAATAACAATGATATTCCCCAATAAAGCATTAACCAGCCATAGCAGTGAGAGAGAGAGAGTCCAAAGCAACACATCGACTATCTTCGAGCTTGGAAAGAAAACTAAGCTAAGTGGAAACATTTCCCCCCAATGAACATAAGGGTAAAATAGAAGAAAAGAGGCAAAACAAACTAGGTCATACATAAGTCTGGTAAGTCCAGTGACTTTTAGCATGTAAATAGGCAAAAGCATCATGTCATGAATAAACTGAATATAAGACAATACCGGGATAACAAGGATAACAAGATAATATACGATCAGCATAAATATGATAAGGCAAGATAAATTGAATGCACTTCTACTCTTTCTCTGCTTCGCTACTACCCTGTTATTCTGATTTCAATATCTCTGCACCACCTAACCAGTATCCCAACTAGTAATCTATGTAAAATGATAATATTACAACGTGATCCTAATCCCCACAATTATGGTAGCCTTCAGGTGTACACCTAGTATGAGGATCTTACCTCAATCTGCCTAATTTCCATGAAGATGTTAGATGTACCCTTACTACCTTATCTATCGGCTCCTTACTTGTAGTAATTTTCCTTATGTCTTTGTCAATCAGCCCTCTCTTGCATGCAGATACCCTGGGCTGATCCCACCATAAGGTGTACCTATCCTTATGATAGCAACCCGACACGATTCAAGATGCACAATGTATAACTACTAGTACCCAGTGCCTTCTTTTTCCCACTCCGGAGTACGTGCACGCCCGTAATCCGTTGGAACCTACACTGACGTACCCCTTGCTGCTATTTTTGATCGATAATCAGCACAAAAATCATGCCCCACCATGCCTAGTTTCAGGGTTCCTTGATACATCCATGTGGGTTACCGCTGAAATGGGTCCCCGTTACTAGGGTTTCTTACTGGTTAAGTTTGTTGGCCTATATTTACTAATATTAACCACCAACCCGATATGTACTTAACCCTCCCACAGATTCAAACATGTTTACTGAATGGTTAAGTTTGTGGGCCTATATTTACTAATATTACCCACCAATCCGATATGTACTTAACACTCCCACACATTATGTCATATTGGTTAAGTGTTATCCGTTCATGTTAACTTAACCCAACCACACATTATGTCATGTTGGTTAAGTATTTCTTATTAACCCTTCCCACTCGTCATGTTAGATTGTGAAATGACCCGAATTTCCGTACTCTTTGAGTCGACTAATAACACCACACGTCCAACCCAAATTGCACAGAAATACGAATCATTATCAGAAAGAAGATAGAGGATGAGAAGTAGAAAGAAAGAAATATTAGAATAGAAGAAAAACGAAGATCACAAACTCACAGCGGAACGGATAAAATATGTTAGATAACATAAACATTGAAACACAAACCAGTATCTTTTTATACATACCATCATTAGAGCACAATAGCTATCTCTGGAACAGTTATAAACACCCATTTCTAGACACAACATAGTAAACAGCGGAAAAAATATGATAGTCTATAGCTAAGTGGTGAAGCCTCATGCGTCAAGCTTCTCCAAGTGAATCTCTAAAATCCCGACTACTTGACTGCCCGTACAAATTTGGGCACCCGAGAGTTTAGGGAAAATAAACAAAATAAACTCTGGGTCAGTCATGGGACTGGTGTGAGTAAACTCCATCCATCGGTTTAACTTTCAAAAATCCTTTCAAAAGAAATGATAATCGTAAGACCAATCCGCACATAAACACGGATGGTTTCTACCTTGCGATAAACGAAATAATTTTTTTTATATCAAAATCTGGTGAAAATATAATAGTGTCTAAATCAAATAAATAGAGTCTAGCGGAACGCTTGCATCTCACGCTCCATATATAATATTAAATCAAAAACCGCAGGGCGCTTATTGGAGATTGGATTTCCAACATGACAAGGTATGTGACCACCTGCCGATAGTGTATCTCTAGAGGCAAATACACTCGGTTCAACAATAACATCTTGCAACCCGGCCCACACATGACCGACCACTCATTTCGCTTGAGTGTATCGAATGTATATCACCAAAGGTTGTGATCAGCAACCGTTTCCCGAAAGGGACAACATCGATAGATTAATGAAGCAAATGGAATTTCTCTAGATAGGTGATTATACACCCTAATGGGAGCGACCCACATAGCCATGTTGCCTTCCTGATTTTTGTCAATTCCCGGTTGTGAGGCTTGAGGTTTGAATTAACAGAACATCCCTTGCATTTTTCCTACGTCTTCATAATATCTTCAACATAAGTTGATTCGTAACGCTTATGCCAAATGGAGTGGTTTTCAGATATTAAATCCGATCCCGGTCTCCCCATATTGATAACAGAGGTATAAAATTAAATCAAGACTTTGATAGTCGGTGATTTAACTATCAAAGAAAACATCCATTCAATCAACGGTCCTTTTTCCAATTGGAAATTCTACCTATCAAGCATCAAACAACACTTGGCACCTTTAAATCAATTCCTGATTATATTATTATTTCAAATTCTTGTTCCCCTATCTTTCGTACCCTTTTTAAAGCTCGATTTCCCTTTTGATTCTTTGAAAAAACATTTCCCATAAGTAATTTCTTTATTCAAGAAATTATCTCTTTTCCCCATTTAGAAAACATTTCTATATACATATATATATTAGTGAATCCTTGTGTTCTATATTCAGAAACTATGTCGCATTAATATTGGAAAATATTTCCAAATTTTCTGTCTTAGTTCCTCATTGACCATTTCATTTCATTTTCTATATGTCAAAAATACCACTCATTTTACTGGGAAAAACATTTCATATTCTTTTAAATTAACGCAATGTTATAAACATCGTTAATATAACTTAAAACATTAACCAATTATTAACTATCCAGATTGTTAACCAATCTTCACTATCGAACATTAACATTTCTCCATCAATCATTAAGTCAATCAAGTTGGGGTATTAATTGCCTCTCAGACCTTAATTGAACAACATTCTTAACTTCGAAATAGTCAAAGCTCGGAACTTCAAACAAGGCATTGCTTGCGCGACTCACAGATTTAATCTAGGAATCCACTTCTTTTACAGAAGAATATTGATTATAAAGGCAGCGTTATAATCGCTGTTTTCCAAATATTTGATTTATATAACCTTTAATTTACTGATAGCTTTACAATCGCGGTTTAGATTTATAACACATATGTCATAACAATAGCATTATAATTGCTATATAGATTTACAAAACAAAAGCGCTATAATCGTTGTTTAGATTTTCAAAACAAATATGATAACAACAACGCTATAATCGCTGTTTGGATTTTCAAAACAAATATTATAACAACAGCGCTATAATCGCTGTTTGGATTTATAAAACATAAACCATAACGGCAGCGTTAAATCGCTGTTTAGACTGATAAAACATTTATGATAATGACAACTTTAAAATCGTTGTTCCCAAATATTTGATATAATTATAAACTTATATCCTTATATAACATTTGTTTCCAATCAAAATCCTTCCTTGTCTCTTTTCATTGAGGCCTTATTTCAATTACGATGTTTAATTTAACTCTTAAGTTATTGTTTAAAATCATAGCCTTGGTTTAAAATACCTTTCAAGCGTTGTTTGGATTTTCGTTCAACACCCTTTATGCTAATCCAATTTAATTTCATTAAATGAAAATCTCTTTTTAATCGCCTCGTCTCGAGATTTGCTTTTATAACTTGATTATCGTATTTGGATACATTATCCAATTCTTGTATAAACCCTTTTCTATGTTCGACCAAAAACTTTATCATAACTCGATTACCCTTTTAACCGAAATCTAATTTAACAGATACACCCTTCTATTACTATAGATTAACTAGTGACTAGTTTCAACATCGACTACAATCAAGGTAGTTAACTTCTTAATTACATAGAAATAGACTAGTTGATCTCTTTACATAGTTATAAAAAAATTAAAATATTTCAAACCTCAAATTCTCTTTATTTACTTCCAAGGGTAGAATCATTCACAAAATCTTATTTTATTTCTATCCGTTCATCATCTTGTTTATAATTTCATTGAAATGTGCTAAGCCCAACTTTCATTTACCAATGTTGGTAAAAAAATCGATTTCTACCTTCCCAACTTGAATTTATAATTTCCATTTTTCCAATGACAGATATTTCACTAAATTGTCATTTATACTCAACTCCTCGTTTTATTCTTTAAAACAAGTGTCTATTACTAGATCCGTTCGAAATATACTACTATTTCTGAATATAAATTCTATTTTAAAATTTTCAAATTTTCTTTTTAATGGTTGAAATTGTTTTACCGTATTAAATACCAAAATCCTGGTGCCATAGTAATTAAAACACAACAAAATGAATTATAGATTGTATAACACATCATATAGTACAATAAATAAAAAACAGTAAATCAATGTTGAGGAATCCAATTGGATCCCTCCAACCTGTTTCCCTGCATCCACAGATGTTAATCAATATGAACAACATCAATTTCAATTCCAATCTAAGGTATCGGGATAAGCAGATCAATATTCAATCAATGATTAAATCTATTTAACTACTCGACCAATTCATCAACCATCCATTCAATCAACCAACATGCCATATAAAATTATTATATATATAAATTAAAAAAAAACTAGAGTTAGTGAGTTAACTCGCCTTGCATCACAGTTGGCGGTTCTGCTTTTGCTTCTTTTTAAAATCAAACAATGTTTGATTTTATTCCAAAGTTCCCGTAGATTTGCTCTCAGCAATAATGGTTCCACTATGCAGATTCCATCGTTATAATTCTAATGTGAGAAGTTTGACCTGATTCCATTAACATATGACGAGGCTATAATCCATTAAAACCATACTATTAAATTTAATAATTGATTTTGTAATTAAGTTATTAACTTAATGCTAATTACTTGTTAAGGATATCTATCCATTACATTTTCCTCCGGTCACGTGTAACTACTCTGTTTCCCCTTCGTTCTCGTGCAAAAGCTTTCTCTCTTCCCCGAAACCAGTAACGCACCATTCCTCCATTTCCCATACCAAGTATGAAGCTTTCCAGCCGAACACTCGCCACTTCCCATCGTAAATTTCCATTTTCAGAAAATACCCAAACGGTTAAACATATCATGCTTAGTCCACATTTCTTGCTTGCTCATTGTTTTCTTCATTGAACAGTCCTTTGTGTTTTCACAGTATGATTTCCACTTCACTCCTCCACTCAATGGTTCCTGCTTCAAATCCCACTAACTAACCCATCCTTGGCCATCAATATTTAAACTCCTATCTCCTTCTTTCACGGCTACACATCCACTCCATCGACATTATGAAACAACCCAACGTCTATGCTTAACACAAAGTCATCGCTTGCTAACTCCACAGCTAAACCGCAACTATAGCTCAACGAACTTCCTTGCAACATTTGGTTCCCAGATTTATGAACAAACCTTTCACCTTTTTCTCCACCGTGAGCCGGTCCAACTTCCATCCCAACGCATGCACAGACGTGTTGAATTTGAGGTTCTTTAATTCGCTTTCAGCACACTCCAACAAATAGGCGCTTTCTATTACTGTCAAACAAGAAGCCTTACCCCCTTTTTGAGATCACCGCGACCTCCCCCTTCCATTCTGAGCCTAACGGAAATCACCATGACAACCCCCCCGACACCACTTCGCTCGATGCCATCCTGACTTCGCTCCGCCCAATCCTTGCCAAGTCGTCGGTACCTGAAGTTCAAGGTGCTTCAGGTTACTCATAAAAAGATAATTCGAGTTATATGAAAATAGTGCGGAATTGGAGTTTATTTCCTTGTGAAACCAATCATACGAATTCGGTGGTCTGTTGTAATTAAAATATATTTTTTTTCCTCCTGAAATGAATTAGTGATGCAGGGCTATTTATAATAGGAGAATCACTTGAAGCGCACGGTTCTAACAGAAATTGGCAAGCATAGGATCAAAACTTGGCAGGCACGCAGTTGAACGACTTGGAAGGCACGGGAGAAGAAGAAAAATAACAGCAACTTGGCAAACACACTGTTGAAGCTTTTCAGTGTAGCATGTGATTGTGTACGGTGTCCCTGCATACTAGGAAACATAGGGTGGTGCAAAGCTAAGGTGCATGTGCTCTGCGATTTATTATTTCCTAGGCATGTGCTGAGAAATTAACTATTGACTTTAGTGAGAATCAATGTTTAGGCATACATCTTTACATATATCATGTATTACTATTTTGGGTACATAATGTTTTCGTCCATGTACGAACTGCTACGGATAGAAATAAGAGTACGTTCGTGTCCAGTGAGGTAGCACGATCCCAAAAATATAATAATATCGGTAGTTTGACTTATATTATGAAACCCCAAAATATTGATATAGGGTGCAAAATACTCCAAATAAAAAGTTGTGTATTTAATTAATTAAAAATTACAGTAAAATTCTAAAAATTAAATTATAACTACGCCTCAAAAGAACCCTGTCCAAATTCAAGACCGATATTTAAATATATTCAAATAACCGTTATGGCGATAAACGAATATGCCGTTGTTTTTCTGAATATTTAATTTGGACCTAACTTTCAATTTATAAGACGAAATCTTGATTTTCCACTTCCATTAGAAAGATACAGTTTAATAGATTCGAACGTTTCTTGTTTCAAAGAAATCCGATTTTTTTTAAATCCTTTACATTCATTTGAAATTTGAAATCGAATATTGAAACTACCGCGCCATTTTGAACTCATTTTAGTCATATTAATAAATTATATGTTAAAACTTACTTTTATAAATAAATTACTATATATAATTCAAATAAAATATTTAAACCAATTTAAATATTCAGAATTCAACGGCTTGAAAATCCGGGTCGTTACATTCCTTCCCCCTTAAAATAATTTCGTCCTCGAAATTGCTAAGTTAAGAAAAGATGCTACATACCCTATTAACTAGGTCCAAATTTCCTTTTTGTCGGGCTTATTTCTACCTGTTGCATTTGCTTCCATTCAATATCTGCTCAGCATGCATATATCCATTACCAGCTGGTTCCAATCAATCCAACCTTTGGTCTTTAACCTTCTGATTAGTTCATTTCTATTCACTAATCCAAACTTAGTTCTGTTTTCAAAAATCAACTCTCTTATTCTGCTGGAGCTCAATTCCATCACAATTTAATTCCAAACAACAGCATCCAATATATATCCAACTTGCTTACTAATAAGTCGAATATTAATAATCCGAATCTCAACATTTCTTTATTTACTTCATTCGAAATTATCTCTATTTTAATCCAATTTTATTTTAAATTAAGTTAAATTTCAACTCATTCGATACATGTTTACCACTTTATTCTATTCAACTTATATAAGCCAAATTTTAATTTCAGAATTCAAATTCCCGGGTTTTATTTTAATTTAGTTTGAAATCCTATCTATTTATATACATATATTTATAATTAACTCAATTCAAAACATTTGAATTTCTAAAACAACTTGTTCTTTTCAAACGAATTTTCATTCCCCAAATTGCAATCCGTCACTCAAAGACTTGAAAATGAATACTGATAATGTCGCGACCCATTATCAGAATTATTTTCTCGCCACTGAAGTGATTTTATTGCTTAGTCACTTTCAAAATCCATTTAAACCATTCTTATTCAAAAATACTTTAAAAAAATGTTATATTACCATTAAATATACTTCAGAAAACATTTCAAAACATCCGGGATTTTAAATTCAAAATTCTGTTCTGAATCGAATTTTATTACAACTAATTTGTATATTCCATTCATACACAAATTCAATTTGGTTTCATATAACCATTACAATATTATAATTCCATTTGATTGTAATAACAGTCAACAAATCTATATAGTATAATATTTCAGAAATTATTCCTTTTATATCAAAAATATCTTTTTTTTTTGGGCAAAATTATATCACTTACCCACTTTAAAACAATAATGTGTCGAATTATTCTGTTCGAGTGTTTAGAAACACCTATCGATACAATTGTACTTCCTCTATCGACCAGAATTCATAAACCACTCAAACAAACTAGCCAACACAATATAAAACAATTTTATATCAAATCTACATATACGCGCTCATATATATACACTCAAACTCAATCTGGGGTACTACTAACCCCATCTGTATTGAGTTACACCACAGAGCAAAGGTTATCACTCAACCTTCAGCTCTGATAACAAATGAAACGATCCGAATTTCCGTACTCTTTGAGTCGACTAATTACACCACCCGTCCAACCCAAATTGCACAGAAATACGAATCATTATTAGAAAGAAGATAGAGGATGAGAAATAGAAAGAAAGAAATATTAGAATAGAAGAAAAACGAAGATCACAAACTCACAGCGGAACGAATAAAATATATTAGATAACATAAACTTTGGAACACAAACTAGTAACTTTGTATACATACCATCATCAGAGCACAACAACTATCTCTGGAGTAGTTATAAACACCTGTTTCCAGACACAACATGGTACACAACGGAAAAATATGATAGTCTATAGCTAAGTGGTGTAGCCTCCTCCGTCAAGCTTCTCCAAGTGAATATGTAAAATCCCGACTACTTGACTGCCCGTACAAATTCGTGCACCCAAGAGTTTAGGGAAAATAAAAAAAATAAAATATGGGTCAGTCATGTGACTGGTGTCAGTAAACTCCAACCATCGGTTTAACTTTCAAAAATCCTTTCAAAAGAAATGATAATCGTAATACCAATCCACACATAAACACGGATGGTTTCTACCTTACGATAACCCAAAACATTTTTTTTATATCAAAATCTGGTGAAAATATAATAGTGTCTAAATCAAATAAATAGAGTCTAGCGGAACGCTTGCATCTCACGCTCCATATATAATATTAAATCAAAAACCGCAGGGCGCTTATTGGAGATTGGATTTCCAACATGACAAGGTATGTGACCACTTGACGATAGTGTATCTCTAGAGGCAAATACACTCGGTTCAACAATAACATCTTGCAACCCGGCCCACACATGACCGACCAGTCATTTCGCTTGAGTGTATCGAATGTATATCACCAAAGGTTGTGATCAGCAACCGTTTCCCGAAAGGGACAACATCGATAGATTAATGAAGCAAATGGAATTTCTCTAGATAGGTGATTATACATCCTAATGAGAGCGACCCACATAGCCATGCTGCCTACCCGATTTTTGTCAATTCTCGGTTGTGAGGTTTGAGGTTTGAATTAACAGAACAGCCCTTGCATTTTTCTTCCATCTTCATAATCTCTTCAACATAAGTTGATTCGTAACGCTTATGCCAAATGGAGTGGTTTTCAGATATTAAATCTGCTCCCGGTCTCCCCATATTGAAAACGGAGGTATAAAATTAAATCAAGACTTTGATAGTCAGTGATTTAACTATCAAAGAAAACATCCATTCTATCAACGGTCCTATTTCCAATTGGAAATTCTACCTATCAAGCATCAAACAACACTTGGCCCCTTTAAATCAATTCCTGATTATATTATTATTTCAAATTCCTATTTCCCTATCTTTCATACCCTTTTTAAAGCTCGATTTCCCTTTCGATTCTTTGAAAAAATATTTCCAATAAGTAATTTCTTTATTCAAGAAATTATCTCTTTTCCCCATTTAGAAAACATTTCTATATATACATTAGCGAATCCTTGTGTTCTATATTCAGAAAATATGTCGCATTAATATTGGAAAATATTTCCAAATTTTCTTTCTTAGTTCCTCATTGACCAATTCATTTCATTTTCTATACGTCGAAAATACCTCTCATTTTACTGGGAAAAACATTTCAAATTCTTTTAAATTAACGCGACGTTACAAACATCGTTAATATAACTTAAAACATTAACCAATTATTAACTATCCAGAATGTTAACCAATCTTCACTATCGAACCTTAACATTTCTCCATCAATCATGAAGTCAATCAAGTTCGGGTATTAATTACCTCTCAGATCTTAATTGAAAAAAATTCTTAACTTTGAAATAGTCAAAGCTCAGAACTTCAAACAAGGCATCGCTTACGCGACTAACAGATTTAATCTAGGAATCCACTTCTTTTACAGAAGAACATAGATTATAACGGCAGCGTTATAATCGCTGTTTTCCAAATATCTGATTTATAAAACCTTTAATTTACCGATAGCTTTACAATCGTTGTTTAGATTTATAACACATATCATAACGATAGCATTATAATCGCTATATAGATTTACAAAACAACAGCGCTATAATCGCTGTTTAAATTTTCAAAACAAATATTATAACAACAGCGCTATAATCGCTGTTTGGATTTTCAAAACAAATATTATAACAACAGCGCTATAATCGTTGTTTGGATTTATAAAACATATACGATAACGACAGCGTTAAATCGCTGTTTAGACTGATAAAACATTTATGATAATAACAACATTAAAATCACTGTTCCCAAATATTTGGTATAATTATAAACTTATATCCTTAAATAAACATTTGTTTCCAATCAAAATCCTTCCTTGTCTCTTTTCGTTGAGGCCTTATTTCAATTACGACATTTAATTTAACTCTTAAGTTATTGTTTAAAATCATCGCCTTGGTTTAAAATACCTTTCAAGCTTTGTTTGGATATCCGTTCAACACCCTTTATGCTAATCCAATTTAATTTCATTAAATGAAAATCTCTTTTTAATCATATCACTTTTACTTAATTTGAACATCGCCTCGTCTAGGGATTTGCTTTTATAACTTGATTATCGTATTTGTATATGTTAGACCAAAAAATGGTTCTAACACCCAAATTATCGTATTTAGAGCGTAGGATATGAAGAAATAACTGAAAAAGTGAGAGAAAAGCAAGACAACAGGATTTTTATAGTGGTTCAGCGTTAACAAGCCTACATCCACTTCATAATTTCTCATTTCATTCATGGATTACAATTATAAGGAATTCAATCACTCAATCGCTCAAATACAATGAATAATTCTCTCCGAATTCATTGATTTTCATTGATTTTCATTGGAGAAGAAGGTGGTTGTTGGTGGGGGGAATTCGGCCATGGCTACCATGAATGAATGAAATGCCAAAAGTCCCTTCAAATGGCCATGTTGTGGTGTATTTATAGCTGTAGAGAAGCTCTGGGCAGTTCCGGTTCGGATGGGCCACGTGGCGTGACTGGAGGAGATTTCAGAAGTAGTGGAGAACGTGGAAAGTGGCTACAGGTCGTGCTTTGCCAAGTGGAGTCTGATCCGCAATTGTAGGAGTCGGTTATGCCAAGAGAAGAGGTCAAACTCCATGTGTAGAAGCAGGTCCAATCGGTTCGGATCGGACCCGAACCGAACCAGTTGTTCGAGCAGAATGCCTGCACGCACTTCTATAAAGAATACTTCAGGCGGTTCGGGTAGAGGGTACTCTGATCCGATCCGGGGAAGGGGATCCGATCCGATCCGATCCGAATGGAAGGATCCGATCCGATCCGATTCAAAAGGAGGGATCCGATCCGATCCGATAGGGGGATCCGATCCGGTGACATTTGCATGTATAATTCAAATTTTCCATCTTTCTATCACTCCATCCAAGTGATCGCCAATCAATGTAAGTTCATACTCAAGTCCCTGGCTTTGGGTAGCCTGGTCACAAAGCAGGCTAACATTTTGCCCCCCAAAGTACATCTTATCGCAGATGAGATGTGCTTTGATTAAGTCAAGATAAATCTTTTTAGAACGTCATCCACCCTTGAGGAGGTTTTATTAGATTGTTGCGTTACTTCCATGGGTGCTAGTTAGTACAAATTCTATGGAAGGAGTAGTCAAAATGATCGGGTAACCGTTTTAAACATCGTCGAATCAAGATGTTGATCTCCTTCATGATAAGTCATATAGGGTCGTTGGCTCTTGTGTGAGATCGTGCATACACGGGACATTGCTAAACGACTTCGTTCCCCAAACGAGTCAAGTGTATTATCGATTCAGGGTTTCTTTTACACATAAGTCAATGTATGAACTAGATATCCAAATCATGTGGTAGTATAAGAATCTTCTGGCCTGGAGCTAGTATTTAGACTGTTGGGATAGACCACATCATACTTGGTGCATGCGTCTTTCATTTGCGCTCGTCTTGGGACTATCCGGACATCAGGATAGTAATCAGATCATACTAAAAGAAATCCACGAATAAGTTCATCATAATCGTAAGGCAGTAAAGGAGTTCTCCACATTCTCTAGTTGATAGAGTTGTAGATCAATTCTTTGAAGTCATGCTTGACCCATTAGTTGGCTTACTTAGACGGTCAAGATGAATCATGTCATATTCCAGAGATATAAGGTATATGTTCTGAATCAAGCATCGAGTAAGGGTCATGTTCAAAGTCAGTTTGTCAGTTGAAGCTCGTGCTCCCAACATCAGTGGAGGAAAAGCGAAGTCAATGCTCATGCCCTTAGCGTCGGTGGGGGTTGGACCAGGTCAATCGGACATCCAGTCTGTAAGCCTTTGAACTTTCTTTCTTCACATCGGGTTGGAGCTGCAGGTTCAGCAATCTTAGTCACCCTATGTCGTTATGTGCACATTCCCAAGTCATCAAGGGTTGGAGTTGTATATGCGAATAGTCGAATCACATTCGCGTTGGGGTCAACCCATTTGTTTAGCCAGAAAGCAGTGATCGCCTTATTGAGTATATCAGCAAACTTAGATACTCTCCTCGCATCAGCTGCAGAGTTAAGTAAGCTCGTCAATCTTGCAAGCGAGCGAACGTCGTTAGTGAGTTATTCGAGCTCCTTCGTTCACACTTTGGCATAATCCGAAATAGCCATCATAGTCTTGTTGAGTCTATCTCCCATGCTTGGTTCCATTAAGCTTGACAATCAAGACCACGGGCTCGATTAATGACATTGGTCATTTCCAGAATTGTAAAATCCTGTTAGTCTTTCCTGGGGCTTTTCTTTTTCCTTTATTATTTCAAGAGTCAGATGGTGCTCCATTCTATCGTGAAGACATTGAGATCATCCATTTCAACATTAGCACACTCTTATTGCACGAATCTGTCTGTCTCAGGATAGGATTTTCCAACGTTTCTAGGAGAATCTCATGGTAAAGAGATACCGAGGTTTGTTTCAGAGGTGAATCTGCCAAGTCCTCTTGGTGGGTCTCGATGCAAAGAGATTTTGAAGTTTGAGATATCCAGAATACCGGATACTACAGCAATCAACGATATATATGGTCCAGGTCGATTTACCGATGCCATTGTGGCGGTGATTCTTTCAAGGAATGCATGCAGGGTCTCACCTGATCTCTATTGAAGCATCAATTAATGTTGCCAATTTGGCCCTTCATCTTTGAGAAGTTGTCGTTAATTACCTAATTTTAGCGCTAGTGTCCCCAGTATGAAGTCTTAAATTGGGTCGAAGCCGGTTTCTGGCTTCTTGGTTGCGCATATGTAATAGCCGTCAATCAGGCTTCTGTTTTTTAAGTCTGGATGGTGATCCGCTACTTGGATGTATGCAGGTTGTTCTTGAGGAGCCATTCTTCTGCTTATAGTCTGGGTTATTGTGAAGCTCAGATAATCGTAAATGTGCCAAAAGCTGGCAGATAGTCAGATGATGATGTTCGAAGCTCTTATCTTGTACTCCCCATCCATGGGGATTTTACTAAACGGTGGTCATCAAATCCACGTATTCTCTGAATTCATACTCCCTCATCGAGCTGTGAGTTAGAGTTTGATAGAAAATGATTTGTTCGTGTCTGACTCATGTTAGTTTTGGATCTCCCATCCAAGCTCTGAGGATTGGAGTCGAATTGCGATATGTCAAATTATTGCCACTTCGAATGCTTCTACTTTCCCCCTTCATGAGGAGCCTCATGTTGAGGTTGAGCTGGGTTTTAAACATTCCTCCGAATTGGAGCAAAGGCTGGTCGGGCTTCGTTTAATTTTTCGGTGGCTCTCACATATCCATCGTTTTCATCCAAAATGTTACAGTCGGAAGTTGCATGCTACAAATGCCTGGGAGGAGGTTGGTTGCATCTTGTTTCATTAAAGACGACTATGCCAACTCGTCCTAGGGTCCCATATGATCTGGACCATGGAGCAAGGAGTGTTTGAGCCAAGTTCATTGTCGCTTGAATTTCCATGGTGCTCGCTCCAGCGAGTAAGCCGTAGTTACTCGGCCTTCCGTCTATCCCAGTAAAAAAGTTATCCATCATTTTCTGTCGTTTCCAGAGAAGTTTGTCTCACTGAGCCATCTGAGTTCACAAATCAGCAAGGGTACCATCCATTTCATATCTAGCTTGACATGCTGAGGGATCATCACAAGAAAAAATCTGCTACCTTCCTTCGATCCTAGCGCCTTCTGCGCCTATATCCTCAGCACGGAAGAAATTTCTATCTTCCTTCTTCTTAGCTTTTGAGTCTGAGTGTCAGGCAATTCGCCTCCTCGCAAGTTAGGAGACAAAGCAATGGCATCTCCCTTTACATGGGGTCTTTCAACCGGGATGTCGGTCCGGACTAGCAAATGGACGTTCACTCTGCATCCATTTCGCGGTCCTCGAGCAGCCTGTCAAGATCGAGGTATAAGTTAGACATAGACATATAACATTTATGAATATTTTCAGCAGTGCGGCCCCAGTCCGGGGGTAATGGATAAAGGTTGGCAGTTGTATCACATCCCTTTTAAATTTAGACGTGGATGCACGGAAGGGAGACATTGTTTTCAAAGCTTATGTGATTG
Source organism: Allium sativum (assembly GCA_030737875.1). Lineage (NCBI taxonomy): Eukaryota > Viridiplantae > Streptophyta > Magnoliopsida > Asparagales > Amaryllidaceae > Allium > Allium sativum. Next base: position 334,618,454 of record CM060926.1, read on the forward strand.
AGTTATCCAAGTGCTCGAGTTATCGCGTTTTCTATTCAATATATTTGCGAGGTAGCACTCGTCGTTGCACTTGGGCTATGGCCAGTCACACATGGGTGTGTATGTTGATTTGATATATCACTCTTAGGACCTCCTTTCGGTGATTGCATTGAGTCGTGTGGGAAGCTTAGCATTAGAAGTCGACGTCATTCCTTCAAACACGACCCCTTTGTTGTTGTACGCGAGTATCTCTTGTGTCTTTGCTTTGTATCTGTACATAATCTTGCAATTCGAAAAAGAATAGTCAGCTTAGTCTTGCAAGCTACTAAGTCAATCTTTAAGTCACAAGCAATTGTAGCTCGAAATGAAAACATGTTGAGTGCTAATCTATCTAGCATAGAATTATTAAATGTCAAAGTGTCAGGTGTCGTAGTTTGGAGGTATAGTGTCTGTAGCCTCCATTTAACTTTGAAACACGGGTCGCGTCCGAAGCGTGTTTGAAGTTAATTCAGAAATCTATGTCCGTGCCCCCAGCGTTGATGGGAGCCGGATTAAGTCATTCGGATGTCCGATCCGTAAGTCTTTTATAATCCTGTCCTCAGTCGGAGGGCAATGAAGATTGCATGCACGTCGCAGCATTGTCCTTTATACTCTCTCCCAAGTCGTGAGAGTTAGAGTTATGGACGTCGCGGTTCGTCCTTTATACTCTCCCAAAGTCAGTTTGGGTTAGAGTTGTGGATCGAGTGGTCTTAAATCTTGGCGCGCCTGTCACACTCGTCCTAAGTTTATACTCATATCCAAGCTCTGAGGATTAGAGTTAGTCGGGCAAACAGTCGGGTCACATTTGCCTTGGCATTGTCCCTTTGCTCCCATGTCAAGGGCAAAGGTCGCCATCAGGGATGGTCGGTTCACGTCCCTGTTGATTTTATACTCCTCCCGTCGGAAGCATGGGAAAGAGTTAAAGATGTTGTTGGAGAGTGGTCGAGTCATACTCATCCTCGTCTTAACATTTCCCTTTTGCCCCCACATCGAAGGCAAAAGTTATGTCGTTCATGTGATCGTGCCCCTGTCATTTTTTCACTCTTCTCGTTGGATCAGGGGATGGAGTCATAGAACTGCTAAGTGGTTATGTCACACCCGAGTATATCTCTATGTCGTGTCTGGCAAATTAAAGGCTAGATGTTGAGGATGCCTCATTTGTATGCCTATGCATAGATATGTTGAAATCATGTGCATATATTCGCTTGCCCCCTACTTCAAGGGCAAAAGGTCCGTGAATGAATGGTTGAACTTCATTTATGTCAGGTTGTTGGCATCAGGAGGGAGAATAGTTGAATCATGTTCGTCAAAGCTTTACGTTCCTCCGACTAAACCATGGAAGGAATAGTTGGCACCAAACTTCGGGTACCTGCATCATTCATATCGCATGAGTTAGTCATGTCCATAACTCAGGCAGCATGTAAAAGTAAATTGTATGATTGAAAAGTAAGCATACCAAGGGGCGGTGCTGCCTCCTTTAACGGATCGAGCCATGTAGACGGTCGAACTGCATCCATCCGGAATCGGATTCCGACGTTGAACGTCAATGCACAATTGTCTTGAGGTCTTCCACGTGTGAGCCAATGAATGAATGGTCACCTCGGATCCATCCTAAGCTATACAACTTCTCTCAGGTGAAGGACGTGGCTCTGTAAACGAGCAGTTCAATCGGGCTCGTTACGGCAATGCTCCGTAATTATTCCTGTAGGTGCTCAAAGTTTGATCGGTACCAGATTCGGGGTACCTACATCATCCATATATAAATTCATCTGAGTTAGTTACATCAATAACTCATAAAGCATGGAAATATAAGAGTCATGGTTAAAAAGTAATCCTGTTAAAGGAATGGATATCATTCTGTGCGAAGATGGCATTGCACGCTCTTTACAGGTCCATTTTTCCTCACTACATCTCTGTCAGGGGATGGCTGTCAAAATCTTTAACTGGAGTTGAACGTCTTTTCAAACCGTTGTGGGGTGGCGGTCCTAAGAATGAACAAACCTTGATTAAGGACCTGGAGTGACAAAGGCAACTAGGTAAATACTATAAGCGAATGACAAGGTCGCATCTTATTTGAATCGCCTTCTTGCCCCCATGCTAAGGGCAAGGATTGAGTATAAGGGAGTCATGGCTGCTAGGGGGATAGTCATATCTCATCCATCCGTAGATATGCCTTTAGTCCCACGTTGGGAATAAGATCTAATGCACAGATAATCAACCAGCACCCAGGCTTAAGTGCTCTAAACCTTTTAACTTGCCACCTCTATCGAGTAGCATCTCCTAATTAGCTAAATAGCAGGCTCTTCCAGTAACATGGTCGCCATGGACCATTCCCATTTCATCTTTCATTAGGAATTTTAGCAATAGATACCAGGGTGCAATGTAAGCTCTAATCGCCGCTAGAGCTGGTCAGTTTAGACCTTAGTCAGATAAACTTGACTACAATAGCATGACTTCCAAGGCTTGAAGTAATGTTCACGTTTTCTATCACAATTTATGTATGAAGTCGAGAGCTAACGGTCGATTCATATTTGTTTTGATCTCGAACTCTCATCTCTTGACAAAGGTCATATGGTGACTGGTGAGCAGTCAAGTTGCTATCATCCGAGCAAAGATTCATATGTCCAATCATGGCCTGCAGGGGTTCAGCTGTTACCAATCGTTGGGAACCAAAGTATGTTGACCTAACCCTTATTCGATGGAAATCAGTCTTCCTCTATGCGATTGACAGCAAATAGCCATTGCAAAGGTTAGCTATGTTCTTCGGGAGGTGAGACGCAGGACATTTTATTCATCACATCATACAATTGAAGTGTAGCTTTGGGATGTTGGGATCTTTAGCTGCTTTCTGGTATCCCACTATTGACAATCATGGTCACTAAGATCATATGAATCATCTTTGAAGTAGTGTTCGAACTGTTCTATATAACTGTCATTCGATGCTCCGCCGATTGGACAAGTTTAAGTCATATAAATGGGATGGTCACTACTCATTAGGGAACAACATCAGTTGCATTGTTGAAATCCACACTATCAGAGTTCCAGAAGATGAGGCAACTATTAGACAATCATTATCTCGTATACTGTCATTGATAGCAAGCTGAATCTGACTGACAGTTCCTCCCATTGAATGGCATCGGCAAATAGAGGCTATGGCTTCTGGAGGAATCCTAGTCGTTGCCATTTGGTTGTCATATTCTTTGACTATCCACCTTATCTTCATTAACAAACTTTGATGACTACTGTTGGTCAAAATATACGTCGAGCCGAAGGCGAGCCGTGCTCCGAGCCGAAGGCGAGCCGTGCTCCGAGCCGAAGGCGAGGCCGTCAGCGGGTCCGGGCGCAGCGCCGGCGGGGGTCCGGGGCCCCGCAGTCCCGGCGGCGATCGACCTAGCCGGTTAGGTCGAAAATGTGGGCACCGCACGATTTTTTCGATTTTGGACGATGGAGCCTTTTCTGAAATGGTCATAAAAATGTATTTTTTCCCAAAAACAGCTATTTCGGTTCGGATCGGATCATCCCTTCAAATTGCGGCTCGGGAGTGCCTTCACGTTGGGTCGGATCATAGATGCACCATCGGTAACATTCATTTCCTCGGTTCGGTTCGGGGTACCCACTTCGGTTCGGAGATGCATCACCAGGTCGGATCGGGGTATCAACAGCAGCTGGATTCGAGTCCTGCTCAACGGGTCGGGTCGGAACATTGTCCCCGGGTCGGTTCGTTGTGCCACTCCAGGTTAGACGTCTTCGGGTCGGATTGGATCGGGTATGTCATTGGATCGGGTCGGGGTTACGTCATCAGCAAGCGGCCGATTCGGATCTTTTCCTGCGGTTCGGGTCGGATTGATTTTTCATTTTATTGGGGTCGGATCGGACCCCTGGTCATTGGATCCGAACCGATGCTGCTATTATTAGTTCTGGCGTCTCAGTGTATAACTTCGTGGGGTCGGGTCGGACCCGACCCGAACTGAGTGGGGCTATCCGAACCGAAGCCATGCGATTCTGCATTAACTCAATCTGATCTGCTGGTCACCCGCATCCGATCCAGAGACTTTTTCGAACTGGAAAGTCATTAAAAATGTTGAATTTGCCGGATTTCCTCATCGGACTTGGCGATCCAATAGTAGAATGGAGAATCCCTATAGGTTGAGAATCTTCATTTCTCAGTGAAAGCACCAAAATGTTAGACCAAAAAATGGTTCTAACACCCAAATTATCGTATTTAGAGCGTAGGATATGAAGAAATAACTGAAAAAGTGAGAGAAAAGCAAGACAACAGGATTTTTATAGTGGTTCAGCGTTAACAAGCCTACATCCACTTCATAATTTCTCATTTCATTCATGGATTACAATTATAAGGAATTCAATCACTCAATCGCTCAAATACAATGAATAATTCTCTCCGAATTCATTGATTTTCATTGATTTTCATTGGAGAAGAAGGTGGTTGTTGGTGGGGGAATTCGGCCATGGCTACCATGAATGAATGAAATGCCAAAAGTCCCTTCAAATGGCCATGTTGTGGTGTATTTATAGCTGTAGAGAAGCTCTGGGCAGTTCCGGTTCGGATGGGCCACGTGGCGTGACTGGAGGAGATTTCAGAAGTAGTGGAGAACGTGGAAAGTGGCTACAGGTCGTGCTTTGCCAAGTGGAGTCCGATCCGCAATTGTAGGAGTCGGTTATGCCAAGAGAAGAGGTCAAACTCCATGTGTAGAAGCAGGTCCAATCGGTTCGGATCGGACCCGAACCGAACCAGTTGTTCGAGCAGAATGCCTGCACGCACTTCTATAAAGAATACTTCAGGCGGTTCGGGTAGAGGGTACTCTGATCCGATCCGGGGAAGGGGATCCGATCCGATCCGAATGGAAGGATCCGATCCGATCCGTTTCAAAAGGAGGGATCCGATCCGATCCGATAGGGGGATCCGATCCGGTGACATTTGCATGTATAATTCAAATTTTCCATCTTTCTATCACTCCATCCAAGTGATCGCCAATCAATGTAAGTTCATACTCAAGTCCCTGGCTTTGGGTAGCCTGGTCACAAAGCAGGCTAACAGTATACATTATCCAATTCTTGTATAAACACTTTTCAAAGTTCGAACAAAAAGTTTATCACAACTCGATTACCCTTTTAAACAAAATCTATTTAAACAGATACACCCTTCTATTACTATATATTAACTAATGGCTAGTTTCAACATCGACTACTATCAAGGTAGTTAACTTCTTGATTACATAGAAATAGACTAGTTGATCTTTACATAGTTATAAAAAAATTAAAATATTTCAAACCTCAAATTCTCTTTATTTACTTCCAAGGATAGAATCATTCACAAAATCTTATTTTATTTCTATCCGTTCATCATCTTGCTTATAATTTCATTTAAATTTTCTATGCCCAATTTTCATTTACCAATGTTTGTAAAAAAAGGTCGATTTCTACCTTCCTAACTTGAATTTATAATTTCCATTTATCCAGTGACAGATACTTCACTAAATTGTCATTTATACTCAACTCCTTGTTTTATTCTTTAAAACAAGTCTCTATTACTAGATCCATTCAAAACATACTACTATTTTTGAATATAAATTCTCTTTTAAAAATTTCAAATTTTCTTTTTAATGGTTGAAATTATTTTATCGTATTAAATACCAAAATCCTGGGGCTAGGTTAATTAAAACACAACAAAATGAATTATAGATTGTATAACACATCATATAGTACAATAAATAAAAACAGTAAATCAATTTTGAGGAATCCAATTGGATCCCTCCAACCTGTTTCCCTGCATCCACAGATGTTATGTGATAACCCCAAACTTCCACGGAATGAAAGTAGGAGTAATCATTTTTGGAATACAACATAAATACAATAAAACGGAACACAGATACAATATAACAAAGGAAATTCATAGAGTAATAACATTATAGCAGCGGAAAAATATAATGTCATCAATCACAGAAAACCCACAGTCACGGAATCTAAGCTATTACAACAAGTTTTGCGGAAAAGAAATAAATTTGATGTCTAAAAAGAAAAGATGCCATAGAAACAAAAGATAAATGTCTTCAAGCTCCAAGTCATCACCTCTCTACTTCAGCAAATCCAAGAGACAGAAAATAAGCAGCTCCAAAGAAAAGACTACAAGCAAAGAATGAACCTGTCTACTTGGCTGCCCGTGTATAAGAGAGGGCACCCAAGTTTGCAAAAAGGTGAAACAAACTATGGGTCAGTCGTGGGACTGGTGTGAGAATTCTTAACTAAAATAACTATTAGAATAAGGCAAATCCAAAGACCACGCCGCTAATGCGGAACGGGTTTACTCTAATGGGCTGCCGTGCATAATTTAAAGTGTCATAACAAATAAATAAGTACATCGTAAACAACGCAATGCTTTTTGGAAAAAATGGAATCACCATAAGACCCAAGTCCCATCACACAATGCAACGCACACCAGAGGATAGGGTTTTACCTTATGGTGATTAAACATGCAAAATACGGCAAATACGCATCTAATATTATTATTAGTGTATATGAAAGCATTTCAAAGTAAATGTATTAATCTTAGGAAGCATAGGTACCATATACTATGCCTCCGTACTAGTAATACAATCAAATTCGTCGGTTCGTATTTGGATTTTGGTTTCCATCATGAGTCAAGGCTAGAGCGGAGCTCCTTACCGATTCGAGACACTCTAGCTAGTGCCTCAGGATTCCCCGCGGAGAACCCTTGGAAATGGCAGGGCCGGTCCGCAAATACAGCTTAGCGGATTGGCAATTCCTAAGCACACGTTTCCCGGTCCTATAGGACCTATCCGAGGCGTGCCACATTCCATCATCCACCTAAGTAAAGTATCAGCGCTGGGAGGTCCCTGACACTACTTCTAGCTAGAAAGAAACGTGTTGCTTTCCCTGCGTTCCCTTCGCCCGTTTTTGACTCAACCGGGGTGTGAGGCTCGCGAAGTCCCGTTACACAAAGCTACGCCTAAACAGACCATGCTTTGATCGTCTCCACAAGGTTCTGCTTTTCAACAATAAACCTTGATCATTGCATCTTAGTGTGCCACACTGTCACTCCATACCGTACCATTTATCGTCCGTCAATGTATTAACGGGTGTTAAGTAGAGAATAAGTTCCCACCACCAAACATTTATATATTAACAGAAAATCAACGACATGATATTTAACGGGGTACGATGTCAGACACACCATCCATTTAAACTTATGCTCTGGGTCTGAACGAAAGTCAAATCCGTGAAACCAACACATACGTCTGGGCAATGACCTTGACCCATGAATTGGTAGCAAGTCAATTCAGGGTCTCGATCGCTGTCCATTCGAGGGAAGATTTACGGTCTTCATGCTTCGTCTTCTTACTTCGATCTTTAACGCCGCTGGATTAATTTGGGATGAGAATATCTCGGACTTCCCAGACAATCCTCGTATGTATATACATATATATATATCTTGAAAATCCTTCTTATTTGTTAATAATTATTTTTATTAACAATTCATTCTATTTTAATTAAAAATAGTCAACTTCTTATTTAACGACGCATTCTCAAAATCATATTTTTATTTACATTAATTAAAATGTAAACTTGCATTTACATGCCGCATTCTTACCTATTTACATTGAATAAAATGTAAACTTTCCTACGGTGGAATTCCTTTATTTTAGCATTAAAATAATGTAAATTTTTCCCTATGGTATATACACTTTTTATATTAACATTTAGAATAATGTTAACTCATCCTACGATGCATATTTTCTTAATTTTAACATTAAAGATAATGTTGACTTATCCTATGGTTAAATTACCCTTTATTAACATTAAAAATAATGTTAACTCACCCTACGGTGTTATTCTTTCTTAATTTCATAAAAAAAAATGTAACATTCCTACGGTCAATTCTCTTTTATGTTAACATTATAAAATAATGTTAATTTTATCTTACGAAGTAATTCTCTTAATATTAACATTAAAAATAAATGTATATTAACTCTACGGTTAAATTATCCTTTATTAACATTAAAAATAATGTAATCTCATCCTATGTTAAATTACTTTATTACTTTACATTAAAAATAATGTAGCTCAATCCTACGTTAAGTTACTCTTTAATTTAACATTAGAATTTTGTTAATTCAACCTACGGTTGAATTTCCTTTATTTTAACATAAACAAAATATAATGTTAATTCATACTACGGTGGAATTCACTATATATTAACGTTAAAATAATGTTAATTCATCTTACGGTCACATTCCTTATATACTAACATTATAAATAATGTTAATTACCCTATGGTGAAATTCTTTTATTTAAACATTAAATATAGTGTTAATCTTATCATACGTTTAAATTGCGCATCATTAACATTAAAAATAAAGTTAATTTTATCATACGGTTAAATTTTCTTCATATTAACATTATAAATAATGTTAACTAAATCCTATGGTTGAAATTTCTAGTTAATTTACATTAAAAATGTCCATTTCATCCTACGGTAAAATTACTATTTAATTGACATTAAAAATGTCCATTTTTCATGCATTGTAAACTACTTATTTTTAACATCAAAAATATTATTAATTCCTCATACAACGTAAATTATTATTTGTACCATTAACAAAATTGTTAATTTTCATTCGATGTGAATACTTATTTTTAACATTGACACAAAAATGTTAATTTATCATACGTTGTAAATACTTTTATATTAACATTAAAAATATTAATGACATCCTACGGTTAAAGTTTTATTATATTAACATTAAAAATGTTAATTACATCATACGGTGTTATCTTTAACATTAAAAATGTTAATTTACACATGCGGTGAAATTACTATTTAATTAACATTAAAAATAATGTTAATTGCTCATGCGGTGTAGTTTCTTATTTTTAACATTTAAAAATAATGTTACTTTCTCATACCATGTAAATTCCTTATATTTAACATTAAACAAAATGTTAATTTCTTACGAAGGAAGCTTCAGACTCATGGGTTGAGAACGGGAGTTGAACTCTATGAGGTCGAATCTCCCGTTGTATCTACGAAGGAACGCCAAAAGCGAAGGCAGCTCTCTGGGTCCCTACCGACGCTGGGGTCATCACTTTAATTTTACATAATTCAATGTGAATTTCATGTTAACACAAATTCCTAATTTTGGTTTTACATAATTAAATGTAAATTTATGTCATTCCAAATTTCGTACCTTAATTTTACATAATTAAATGTAAATTTAATGTTAACACCAATTCCTACTTTAATTACATTGATAAAAATGTAATCTTTTTCCTACGGTGAAGTCCTTGAATATATTACATTAAAAAAATGTATACTTTATTTACATATCACATTCTTAATAAAATAAAACGTAAACTTTAGTTACATTTCACATTCTCAATTTGTTTACATAAAATAAAAGGTAAACTTTAGTTACATTTCTAAAAATTTAAAATTTCACCTACGGAGTAAATTCTTATATATATTACATTAATAAGAATGTATATTGTGCATACAGTTAAAATTACCATTTTATTCACATTACAATTTATTCACATTAATAAAAATGTGTTACATGTCTAATAATTCATTTTATTCACATAAGTAAAAATGTGAAATTTTACATGTCCAATATTTAATTTATAATATTAACATTAAAAATGTTAATGTCATCATACGGTTAAATTTTTATAATATTAACATTAAAAATGTTAATGTACATACGGTTGAATTTTTATAATATTGACATTAAAAATGTTAATGTACATACGGTTGAATTTTTATAATATTAACATTAAAAATGTTAATGTACATACGGTTGAATTTTTATAATATTAACATTAAAAATGTTAATTTCATCCTACGTTTGATTTCTTTTTATATTAACATAAAAAAAAATGTTAATGTACACTTGCGGTAAAATTACTATTTAATTAACATTAAAAATGTTAATTTTTCATGCATTGAAAATTTCTTATTATTAACACCAAAATAAATGTTAATTTTTCATACAACGTAAATTACTTATTATTAACATCAAAATAAATGTCAATTTTTCCCTATTTCAATTTTACAAAAAAAAAAAAGAATATGTAAATTTCATCACAAGTCGCGTTCTTATTTACATCAAATAAACTGTAAATTCCCATCACATCGCATAACAACATTCAAATACAACAATAGGATCAGATTCGATACTAACATCGAGGTAAATTGCAAGATGGGGTTTCACACAGCATATGTAAAATCAACATGGCATGGTTAAATAAATAACACATAATTCATTTTAATTAATTGTGAATTCAGATTTAAGCCTAAAATTTCAGATCTAATCACAAAGCACTATAGGAATTTAGATTCCACATCATATGTTATGAACGGTTTAGATCTATGTTTAAACATCGTGTCATATTAATTCTACTGTTAATAATCATGCAAATAATAATTAAATTAAATTTAAAAATAAAATTCTCACAGTGTTTGGTCAGAGAAGAAGATTCAGGTTCGGTCAGATTCGGTGTTCCAATTCAAGACGATTTCAGATCTGGAACGATTCGAATACAAATTCATACACAAAATCAAAAATCAGCTTTTTACAACTGGCTGTGTAACGCTTAAAAGCGTGGGGAAATCTGAAACAAAATCTACCTTAGAACGTTCAAAACTTCAAATTCGATTTTCTGGAGTTGTAGTTGACGAAACGACGAGCCGTTTGTTGGAGAAGGACCGGCTACGAGAGAGCTACGCACGGCCAGAAGGTGGCGAGGTGCGGCGGCGGCATGTGGGGCCTAGGGGGGCGCGACCGGCGGACCTTGGCGGGTTTGGTGGCGGCGCTACATTGTACGAGAGGTGCTGGGACTTGTCGGAGATCGAAGTGCTCGGAAAGAGCTTCGAAATGAGTACTCACACGCTAAATTCCGTTAAGAAACGGAGGAGAAAACTGAGTTTGAATTTTTGAAGGCCATGGGTTCACTTGCGGCTGAAATGACGAAGAGGAAGACGAATGAACAGTAATTCCGAATTTTATAATATTATATTAGGTTTTCCTAGTCATTATTTAATAATTTAATTAGCCAGTTAAAGCCCGTTTTGGTCCAAACCCCGATTTAAGCCTGCTTACTGTCGTTCTTAAGGTTTTGAGGCCTTCTGAACGCAATGGAACATGTTACAGGACCCAATTCCGAAATTTATTATGAGTTCTGGAATAATTATATTATTTTATTAATATTTTAATGTATACCGTACATGAAAATTCACCGAGGTCACAAATTAACTTCAAAAATTCTCAAAAAATATATTTAGCTATGTTTTGATGCTGTGGACCTATGAAAATTAATTTCGTTCAATTCTGAGCCCGTTTGAATTTTTAATGAATTTTTAAAATCAAAAATTGCCCGTTTACACTGAAAAATCAATTATAATTATATATTAATTTCAAAAATTACTGAAAAATCATTTTTAGCTTTGTTTTGACGATACGAATCCAACAAAATTTATTTCGTTGAATTCTGAGACATTTTGAAAAATGACTATTTTTAAGGCCAGTATATTTAATATTAAAAATATATTTTTAAACAAATAATTTCCGAAACTCGAAATATATAAGTGTTTACTGTTTTTCAATGCAGAAACATCATTCTGAAACCAATGGAAGTGGTTTCGAGTCGAAATTCCTTTATATGCAAAAAGTAGCATTTTTGTCCTATGCAAATTACCCACCGACCTTTCTAAAAATTGAATTGGCCATAACTTTTGATCTCCGCTATGAAATTCCGATTTTTCGGATTCGTTGGAAAGATATTTTTAAATAGATTCTAATAATTTTGGTTTTACTAAAATCCGTTAAATTTTGCATCCTGTATGGTTAGTCAAAGTTCAAGTTTGACTTTTCAAACTACCGCGCTATTTCTAGCTCTTTTTATAATTAAAATTGATTTATTCATTCTAACTTCGATTTGAACCAAATTTTTTTATCCTTATTATTTAAAATAGATTATTTTAAATATCAAAACTCATTTAAAATCACTTAAAATAAATTTTAAATTGGCCCCAAAATTCAGGGCTGTTACAGTCTCCCCCACTTAAAAACTTTTCGTCCCCGAAAAGGAAAAAGAAAAATAGAAGAGGAAGAATAAACACAGTCTTCTTCGAATGCACGATCAAGGGAAGAGTCAAAACAACTGAAATGGTGATTCTAGGAGATAGAAAAGATCGAAGGATGAATGAAAAGATGACGATAAAGTGACTGGCTATTATGTATCCCATGAAATGTTCGCCGTAGAATATAGTGATTCTACGTAAACGAATTATTATAAATATGTTGTATTCCGCTTTGTAAACCAAAGCTCTGATACCAACTGTGATAACCCCAAACTTCCACGGAATGAAAGTAGGAGTAATCATTTTTGGAATACAACATAAATACAATAAAACGGAACACAGATACAATATAACAAAGGAAATTCATAGAGTAATAACATTATAGCAGCGGAAAAATATAATGTCATCAATCACAGAAAATCCACAGTCACGGAATCTAAGCTATTACAACAAGTTTTGCAGAAAAGAAATAAATTTGATGTCTAAAAAGAAAAGATGCCATAGAAACAAAAGATAAATGTCTTCAAGCTCCAAGTCATCACCTCTCTACTTCAGCAAATCCAAGAGACAGAAAATAAGCAGCTCCAAAGAAAAGACTACAAGCAAAGAATGAACCTGTCTACTTGGCTGCCCGTGTATAAGAGAGGGCACCCAAGTTTGCAAAAAGGTGAAACAAACTATGGGTCAGTCGTGGGACTGGTGTGAGAATTCTTAACTAAAATAACTATTAGAATAAGGCAAATCCAAAGACCACGCCGCTAACGCGGAACGGGTTTACTCTAATGGGCTGCCGTGCTTAATTTAAAGTGTCATAACAAATAAATAAGTACATCGTAAACAACGCAATGCTTTTTGGAAAAAATGGAATCACCATAAGACCCAAGTCCCATCACACAATGCAACGCACACCAGAGGATAGGGTTTTACCTTATGGTGATTAAACATGCAAAATACGGCAAATACGCATCTAATATTATTATTAGTGTATATGAAAGCATTTCAAAGTAAATGTATTAATCTTAGGAAGCATAGGTACCATATACTATGCCTCCGTACTAGTAATACAATCAAATTCGTCGGTTCGTATTTGGATTTTGGTTTCCATCATGAGTCAAGGCTAGAGCGGAGCTCCTTACCGATTCGAGACACTCTAGCTAGTGCCTCAGGATTCCCCGCGGAGAACCCTTGGAAATGGCAGGGCCGGTCTACAAATACAGCTTAGCGGATTGGCAATTCCTAAGCACACGTTTCCCGGTCCTATAGGACCTATCCGAGGCGCGCCACATTCCATCATCCACCTAAGTAAAGTATCAGCGCTGGGAGGTCCCTGACACTACTTCTAGCTAGAAAGAAACATGCTTCTTTCCCTGCGTTCCCTTCGCCCGTTTTTGACTCAACCGGGGTGTGAGGCTCGCGAAGTCCCGTTACACAAAGCTACGCCTAAACAGACCATGCTTTGATCGTCTCCACAAGGTTCTGCTTTTCAACCATAAACCTTGATCATTGCATCTTAGTGTGCCACACTGTCACTCCATACCGTACCATTTATCGTCCGTCAATGTATAAACGGGTGTTAAGTAGAGAATAAGTTCCCACCACCAAACATTTATATATTAACAGAAAATCAACGACATGATATTTAACGGGGTACGATGTCAGACACACCATCCATTTAAACTTATGCTCTGGGTCTGAACGAAAGTCAAATCCGTGAAACCAACACATACGTCTGGGCAATGACCTTGACCCATGAATTGGTAGCAAGTCAATTCAGGGTCTCGATCGCTGTCCATTCGAGGGAAGATTTACGGTCTTCATGCTTCGTCTTCTTACTTCGATCTTTAACGCCGCTGGATTAATTTGGGATGAGAATATCTCGGACTTCCCAGACAATCCTCGTATGTATATACATATATATATCTTGAAAATCCTTCTTATTTGTTAATAATTATTTTTATTAACAATTCATTCTATTTTAATTAAAAATACTCAACTTCTTATTTAACGACGCATTCTCAAAATCATATTTTTATTTACAATAATTAAAATGTAAACTTGCATTTACATGCCGCATTCTTACCTATTTACATTGAATAAAATGTAAACTTTCCTACGGTGGAATTCCTTTATTTTAGCATTAAAATAATGTAAATTTTTCCCTATGGTATATACACTTTTTATATTAACATTTAGAATAATGTTAACTCATCCTACGATGCATATTTTCTTAATTTTAACATTAAAGATAATGTTGACTTATCCTATGGTTAAATTACCCTTTATTAACATTAAAAATAATGTTAACTCACCCTATGGTGTTATTCTTTCTTAATTTCATAAAAAAAAATGTAACATTCCTACGGTCAATTCTCTTTTATGTTAACATTATAAAATAATGTTAATTTTATCTTACGAAGTAATTCTCTTAATATTAACATTAAAAATAAATGTATATTAACTCTACGGTTAAATTATCCTTTATTAACATTAAAAATAATGTAATCTCATCCTATGTTAAATTACTTTATTACTTTACATTAAAAATAATGTAGCTCAATCCTACGTTAAGTTACTCTGTAATTTAACATTAGAATTTTGTTAATTCAACCTACGGTTGAATTTCCTTTATTTTAACATAAACAAAATATAATGTTAATTCATACTACGGTGGAATTCACTATATATTAACGTTAAAATAATGTTAATTCATCTTACGGTCAAATTCCTTATATACTAACATTATAAATAATGTTAATTACCCTATGGTGAAATTCTTTTATTTAAACATTAAATATAGTGTTAATCTTATCATACGTTTAAATTGCGCATCATTAACATTAAAAATAAAGTTAATTTTATCATACGGTTAAATTTTCTTCATATTAACATTATAAATAATGTTAACTAAATCCTATGGTTGAAATTTCTAGTTAATTTACATTAAAAATGTCCATTTCATCCTACGGTAAAATTACTATTTAATTGACATTAAAAATGTCCATTTTTCATACATTGTAAACTACTTATTTTTAACATCAAAAATATTATTAATTCCTCATACAACGTAAATTCTTATTTGTACCATTAACAAAATTGTTAATTTTCATTCGATGTGAATACTTATTTTTAACATTGACACAAAAATGTTAATTTATCATACGTTGTAAATACTTTTATATTAACATTAAAAATATTAATGACATCCTACGGTTAAAGTTTTATTATATTAACATTAAAAATGTTAATTACATCATACGGTGTTATCTTTAACATTAAAAATGTTAATTTACACATGCGGTGAAATTACTATTTAATTAACATTAAAAATAATGTTAATTGCTCATGCGGTGTAGTTTCTTATTTTTAACATTTAAAAATAATGTTACTTTCTCATACCATGTAAATTCCTTATATTTAACATTAAACAAAATGTTAATTTCTCATCACTTTAATTTTACATAATTCAATGTGAATTTCATGTTAACACAAATTCCTACTTTGGTTTTACATAATTAAATGTAAATTTATGTCATTCCAAATTTCGTACCTTAATTTTACATAATTAAATGTAAATTTAATGTTAACACCAATTCCTACTTTAATTACATTGATAAAAATGTAATCTTTTTCCTACGGTGAAGTCCTTGAATATATTACATTAAAAAAAAAATGTATACTTTATTTACATATCACATTCTTAATAAAATAAAACGTAAACTTTAGTTACATTTCACATTCTCAATTTGTTTACATAAAATAAAAGGTAAACTTTAGTTACATTTCTAAAAATTTAAAATTTCACCTACGGAGTAAATTCTTATATATATTACATTAATAAGAATGTATATTGTGCATACAGTTAAAATTACCATTTTATTCACATTACAATTTATTCACATTAATAAAAATGTGTTACATGTCTAATAATTCATTTTATTCACATAAGTAAAAATGTGAAATTTTACATGTCCAATATTTAATTTATAATATTAACATTAAAAATGTTAATGTCATCATACGGTTAAATTTTTATAATATTAACATTAAAAATGTTAATGTACATACGGTTGAATTTTTATAATATTAACATTAAAAATGTTAATGTACATACGGTTGAATTTTTATAATATTAACATTAAAAATGTTAATGTACATACGGTTGAATTTTTATAATATTAACATTAAAAATGTTAATTTCATCCTACGTTTGATTTCTTTTTATATTAACATAAAAAAAATGTTAATGTACACTTGCGGTAAAATTACTATTTAATTAACATTAAAAATGTTAATTTTTCATGCATTGAAAATTTCTTATTATTAACACAAAAATAAATGTTAATTTTTCATACAACGTAAATTACTTATTATTAACATCAAAATAAATGTCAATTTTTCCCTATTTCAATTTTACAAAAAAAAAAGAATATGTAAATTTCATCACAAGCCGCGTTCTTATTTACATCAAATAAACTGTAAATTCTCATCACATCGCATAACAACATCCAAATACAATAATAGGATCAGATTCGATACTAACATCGAGGTAAATTGCAAGATGGGGTTTCACACAGCATATGTAAAATCAACATGGCATGGTTAAATAAATAACACATAATTCATTTTAATTAATTATGAATTCAGATTTAAGCCTAAAATTTCAGATCTAATCACAAAGCACTATAGGCAATTTAGATTCCACATCATATGTTATGAACGGTTTAGATCTATGTTTAAACATCGTGTCATATTAATTCTACTGTTAATAATCATGCAAATAATAATTGAATAAATTAAATTAAATTTAAAAATAAAATTCTCACAGTGTTTGGTCAGAGAAGAAGATTCAGGTTCGGTCAGATTCGGTGTTCCAATTCAATACGATTTCAGATCTGGAACGATTCGAATACAAATTCATACGCAAAATCAAAAATCAGCTTTTTATAACTGGCTGTGTAACGCTTAAAAGCGTGGGGAAATCTGAAACAAAATCTACCTTAGAACGTTCAAAACTTCAAATTCGATTTCGGGAGTTTTAGTTGACGAAACGACGAGCCGTTTGTTGGAGAAGGACAGGCTACGAGAGAGCTACGCACGGCCAGAAGGTGGCGAGGTGCGGCGGCGGCATGTGGGGCCTAGGGGGCGCGACCGGCGGACCTTGGCGGGTTTGGTGGCGGCGCTACGGTGTACGAGAGGTGCTGGGACTTGTCGGAGATCGAAGTGCTCGGAAAGAGCTTCGAAATGAGTACTCACACGCTAAATTCCGTTAAGAAACGGAGGAGAAAACTGAGTTTGAATTTTTGAAGGCCATGGGTTCACTTGCGGCTGAAATGACGAAAAGGAAGATGAATGAACAGTATTTCCGAATTTTATAATATTATATTAGGTTTTCCTAATCATTATTTAATAATTTAATTAGCCCGTTAAAGCCCGTTTTGGTCTGAACCCCGATTTAAGCCTGCTTACTGTCGTTCTTAAGGTTTTGAGGCCTTCTGAACGCAATGGAACATGTTACAGGACCCAATTCCGAAATTTATTATGAGTTCTGGAATAATTATATTATTTTATTAATATTTTAATGTATACCGTACATGAAAATTCACCGAGGTCACAAATTAACTTCAAAAATTCTCAAAAAATATATTTAGCTATGTTTTGATGCTGTGGACCTATGAAAATTAATTTCGATCAATTCTGAGCCCGTATGAATTTTTAATGAATTTTTAAAATCAAAAATTGCCCGTTTACACTGAAAAATCAATTATAATTATATATTAATTCCAAAAATTACTGAAAAATCATTTTTAGCTTTCTTTTGATGATACGAATCCAATAAAATTTATTTTGTTGAATTCTGAGACATTTTAAAAAATGACTATTTTTAAGGCCAGTATATTTAATATTAAAAATATATTTTTAAACAAATAATTTCCGAAACTCGAAATATATAAGTGTTTACTGTTTTTCAATGCAGAAACATCATTCTGAAACCAATGGAAGTGGTTTCGAGTCGAAATTCCTTTAAATGCAAAAAGTAGCATTTTTGTCCTATGCAAATTACCCACCGACCTTTCTAAAAATTGAATTGGCCATAACTTTTGATTTCCGCTATGAAATTTCGATTTTTCGGATTCGTTGGAAAGATATTTTTAAATAGATTCTAATATTTTTGGTTTTACTAAAATCCGTTAAATTTTGCATCTTGTATGGTTAGTCAAAGTTCAAGTTTGACTTTTCAAACTACCGCGCTATTTCTAGCTCTTTTTATAATTAAAATTGATTTATTCATTCTAACTTCGATTTGAACCAAATTTTTTTATCCTTATTATTTAAAATAGATTATTTTAAATATCAAAACTCATTTAAAATCACTTAAAATAAATTTTAAATTGGCTCCAAAATTCAGGGCTGTTACATGTTAACCAATACGAACAACATCAATTTCAATTTCAATCGAAGGTATCGGGATAAGTAGATCAATACTCAATCAATGATTAAATCTATTTGACTACTCAACCATTTCAACCAATTCATCAACCATCCATTCAATCAACCAACACGCCATATAAAATTATTATATATATAAATTAAAAAAACTCGAGTTAGTGAGTTTTCTCACCTTGCATCGCAGTTGGCGGTTCTGCTTTTGCTTCGTTTTAAAATAAAACAACATTTGATTTTATTCCAAAATTCCCGTAGATTTGCTCTCAGCAATAATGGTTCCACTGTGCAGATTCCATCGTTATGATTCTAGTGTGAGCAGTTTGACCTGATTCCATTAACATATGACGAGGCTATAATCCATTAAAACCATACTATTAAATTTAATAATTGATTTTGTAATTAAGTTATTAACTTAATACTAATTACTTGTTAAGGATATCTGTCCAATACGTTTTCCTCCGGTCGCGTGTAACTGCTCTGTTCCCACTTCGTTCTCGTGCAAAAGCTTTCTCTCTTCCCCGAAACCAATAACGCACCATTCCTCCATTTTCCATACCAAGCATGAAGCTTTCCAACCAAACACTCGCCACTTCCCATCGTAAATTTCCATTTTCAGAAAATACCCAAATGGTTAAACATATCATGCTTAGTCCACATTTCTTGCTTGCTCATTGTTTTCTTCATTGAACAATCCCGTGTGTTTTGACGGTTTGATTTCCACTTCACTCCGCCACTCAATGGTAACTGCTTCAAATCACACTAACTAACCCATCCTTGGCCATCATTAATTAAACTCCTATCTCCTCCTTTCACGGCTACACATCCACTCGATCAACATTATGAAACAACCCAACGTCCATGCTTAACACAATGTCATTGCTTACGTACTCCACGGCTAAATCGCAACTACAGCTCAACGAACTTCCTTACAACATTTGGTTCCCAGTTTTATGAACAAACCTTTCACCTTTTTCTCCACCGTGAGCCAGTCCGACTCCCATCCCAACGCATGAACAGACGTGTTGAATTTGAGGTTCTTTAATTTGCTTTCAGCACACTCCAACAAATAAGCGCTTTCTGTTACTGTCAAACAAGAAGCCTAACCGCCTTTTCGAGATCACCGCGACCTCCCCCTTCCGTTTTGAGCCTAACGGAAATCACCGTGACAACCCCCCTCGACACCGCTTCACTCGATGTTATCCTGACCTTCGCTCCGCCCAGTCCTTGCCAAGTCGTCGGTACCCGAAGCTCAAGGTGCTTCAGGTTACTCAGGAAAAAGATAATTCGAGTTATATGAAAATAGTGAGGAATTGGAGTTTATTTCCTTTTGAATTCAATTATACGAATTCGGTGGTCTGTTGTAATTAAAATATTTTTTTCCTTTTTCCTCCTAAAATGAATTTGTGATGCTGGGCTATTTATAATGGGAGAATGACTTGAAGTGCACGGTTCTAGCAAAACTTGGCAAGCACGGGATCAAAACTTGGCAGGCACGCAGTTGAACGACTTGGAAGGCACGGGAGAAGAAGAAAAAGAACAGCAACTTGGCAAACACATTGTTGAAGCTTTTCAGTGTAGCATGTGATTGTGTATGGTGTCCCTGCATATTAGGATACATAGGCTGGTGAAAAGCTAAGGTGCATGTGCTCTGCGATTTATTATTTCCTAGGCCTGTGCTGAGAAATTAACTATTGACTTTAGTGAGAATCAATGTTTAGGCAAACATCTTTACATATATCATGTATTGTTATTTTGGGTACATAATGTTTTCATCCATGTACAAACTGCTACGGACAGAAATAAGAGTACGGTCATGTCCAGTGAGGTAGCACGATCCCATAAATATAATAATATCGGTAGTTTGACTTATATTATGAAACCCCAAAATATTGATATAGGGTGCAAAATACTCCAAATAAAAAGTTGCGTATTTAATTAATTAAAAATTATAGTAAAACTCTAAAAATTAAATTATAACTACGCCTCAAAAGAAACCTGTCCAAATTCAAGACCGATATTTAAATATATTCAAATAACCGTTATGGCCATAATCGAATATGCCGTTGTTTTTCTGAATATTTAATTTAGACCTAACTTTCAATTTACAAGACGAAATCTTGATTTTCCACTTCCATTAGAAAGATACAGTTTAATAGGTTCGAACGTTTCTTGTTTCAAAGAAATCCGATTTATTTTAAATCCTTTACATTCATTTGAAATTTGAAATCGAATATTCAAACTACCGCGCCATTTTGAACTCATTTTAATCATATTAATAAATTATATGTTAAAACTTCCTTTTATAAATAAATTCTTATATATAACTCAAATAAAATATTTAAACCAATATAAATATTCAGAATTCAATGGCTTGAAAATCCGGGTCGTTACAGATTGGTTAAGTGTTTCCTATTAACTTAACCCCGTTCATTCATCATGTTATATTGGTTAAGTGTTTCCCATTAACTTAACGACATTCATTCATCAAGTTACATTGTTAAGTTTTTCTTATTAACTTAACCCCACGCGTTCATCATGCTGTATTGGTTAAGTGTCATCAATCAATTCAAGTTAACTTAACCCGCCTACTTGTCGTGTTACACTGGTTAAGTATTGCCTTCTTGTGTTAACTTAACCCTTCAACGCATCCTGTTATATTGGTTAAGTGTAGCTCTCTTATTTTAACTTAACCCTACCCATTCATCATGTTATATTGGTTAAGTGTTTCTTATTAACTTAAACCTACTCATTCATCATGTCATATTGGTTAACTGTTTCTTATTAACTTAACCCTTCTCATTCATCATGTTGTACTGGTTAACTTAACCCTGCTCACTTGTCTGACATGTTATAACAGTTAAGTGTTCTAAATTTACTTAACCCAACCTTCTTAGCATGTCTGTTTATTGGCATTAATTAATTTATTAATGCCCCAACCTCTCACACTAGAACTGTTGTTTGCGGCTGCTGGATATGTCGGGCAGTTCCGGGCAGACTTCTGCCGCAAACTCATTCTAACCTTGGGTTTTGGGCTAAATGCGCTAACCTCTCATATTAGATCTGTGTTGTTGCGGTTACTGGATGCTCTGGGTGGTTCCGGGCAGTTTTACACCGTAACTCAATCTAACCTCGGGTTAGGCATGTTTATCTTTTAGCATATTTACATATTTTTCATATATGCCCAAACCTAAATTTTTGTATACTAAGTATCCCACATTCACCAAACTAGTCATGTTCCATTTCTCAAGTTATGCCCCAAAATCACAATACACGTTATGCTTGGTGTCCTGGCTAATAGTTATGCCTAATCTAGATTAATATTCCAATTTATAGCTTACGCCCAATCTAGATTTAATATTTCAATTTACCCCAAGTTCGCAACAATAAGAATTACGCCCCAAATCACAAGTTACAAATTATGTTCCATTATTACCAAATAGATTATTCCCCAATACCCTCGTATTTCAATCGCACGTATAACCAACTTTAGTCTAGGTTCTGAATGAACCTAGTATTCATAAAATTAAAACAAGAAAGGGGAAGAAAGAAGGAACATAAATGAGAGTAGGCATAAAACAGGCGTTACAATGATAGATCTGTCAAATATAACATTATGGACCTAAGAGGATTACAGATCTATTAGAATTGAGGTATAACAAAATGGATCTGAAATAAACTGATTAAAAAAAATAACATCGTGGGCATATGGAATTATAGACTTGACAATATCATGAACACAAAAAGATTATAGATCTGATATATCAAACAAAATAACAATATGGACATGAGAAGACTACAGATTCGATGTACAACAAAAGATAGGTCTGAATAAGTAGATAAAATAACATCTCAGGCATAGATATGATAAAACGGAAGGAACAAATCTGAAAGGACTAACTTATACTCAAGCATAGATCTAGATTCACTCTATTACATGTCAGGATAATAATTAGGTACTTAAATCTGAAGAGTAACTAAACTTAAATTGCTAGGATTAAGAAAAGGTAATGGAATCGTTGTTGTTGTTGCAAAACTAATCTTCTAATTTAATGTTGATTAAACCTCAAAGGTGATTGTTCATGAAGGACTTCATGATTTAAGTTTTAGAGGCTGCGGCTAAGAGATTTGAGAGTTCAACAGCATATAGGCGGCATAAGGTATTATTATGAATTAGGATTAGGTCTAGGCACTAATTTATAGGTGTAGAGAGTGTTTTAGAGCCTTTAGATCACCATAAAAGCCATCAGGTCGGTCCAGCACATCAAAAATTGTCACTGCCCAAATCTGGTCGATAGGGTCGACCCCTACAAGGGGGGTCGACCTCGGTGTCGACCCCAAAGTGTCTGGGTAGACACTGGTGTCGACCCAGCGGGACTCGGGTCGACACCCCAAACGTGGCCGGTTCCGTGTTTCCTCCTTCCGCCTTGGCTGCTTGAATATTTTTGAATTTAAATTGATTTTATTTTTTTATTTATATAAACTTCCAACCTCAATAACTTCTTCATACTACATCCGTTTTACACAAACTCGGACTCTATCTCAAGCGAAATTCCGAGACGAACATAATGGCGCAACCCGTTCCACTTAATTCTTTTTCACAAATTTAATTATTCTTTAATTATCTCTTATGTCCCGTTTTAAAATTACGGCGTGTTACAAGGGTACTACTGACCCTATCTCTAATGAGTAAATCCCACCAAAGCCGAGGTATTCGCTCAACCTAAGCTCTAATACCAAATGTAATAGCCCGAATTTCCGTACTATTTGGTTGACAAAATACACCACACGTCCAACCTAAATTGCACAGAAATACGAATCATTATTGAATAAAGAAGAAAAAAGATTAAAGAAGAACAAAACAACAACACCGAATCTCACATCGCAGTAGAATATTATATATATAATAATCATTTAAATACAAAATTTGTACTTACATCATTAGAGTACATCACGTATTGTGACACTCCACCCCAAGACCCACCCTAATAAAGAGCAATATTAGGTAGTGTTGTCTATTAGAGCGGAGAATAGGGCGACCACTCGTTGATTTACATTAGCAAGTATTAACCACGTCGAGAAAGTGCTCATAATTTTTTTCAAGAGGCTCGATGTACTTAATCCTCATGTAATACAATTTTCACAGTGGCTATGATCAGCTCAGAACACAGTATATGTAAAAACACAATCACAGTCCATAGAACAGTTACACAATATCACATCATTAGAGTACAACCAATACATATGCCACAAAAAGAATATATACAACTATGATACTTATACAACATGATAAACTCATAAGAATAGGTAACTCAACTACATGAACTCGAATGAAAGTAGCTACAATGAGGATAGTCCAAAGAGAACTCGCTAACCCAAGCTCTGCAACTATACCTGAAACATCTCGGTCTGACCTGAGAAACACACATATGGGTCAGTCTAGTTTACAAATCGGTATAAGGGATAAATTACACAAGATATACAACTCTTTACTCAAGATTTGTGAATAACCAACATGTAAGTATATGTTATTTAAACATATATCGAAAAACTAGTTTAAAACATGCAATGTGTGCCTGAAACTCCTCTAAACTCAATCACTGAATTCATGAAACCCAAACTATGTATTAGTCATAATTTAGGCTTCTCCATTAATAAAGTAAGCCAAATATAACACAAAAAGCATTGCTTAAAACTAGATTTAGAAAAGAGTGAAAATACTTAAGGAAAGACGTCCATATTCACACTAAGGCAAAAAATACACCTAGAAACCAATCCAGGTTGCCACTTTTAGGGTAGTTTCGTATAACCAAACGATCTTCGAATGGTCTTAAATTTGATATGCACAAAATAGAAAGATCTGACTTTTAACTAAAAAAGGGTTCACTAAATTCCGACACCTCACAAAAAAGTTATAAAGCTCCAAACATGGACCTATACTAAATTTCACCCTGGGCTGAAATCACTTCCATGTCCAAATTTTGGACCATGTATCAATGACCAAACGGTCTTGGATTGGCCTCAAAATTTACAAATAAGTAAAAAAAATCTCAAGCTTTACAGAGAAAAAATAATCGTCCACAACGGATGAACGATCAAGAAGTTATAACAGCTCGAAGTTATACATTGGTTGTGATTTCAACTCGGAAGCATATTGAACACGAAGGAAAGGAAAGATACTTATTTTCTGTTTGATGGAAATTGAACTTATATTGATAATAAAAATACAATAAAATAGAGAGAGCGAGTCTATCGACTCATCTTGTGTGGATTGACTTTGCTTGGTATCCAAAAGCTTCATAGCTATAAACATCTACATCAAGGCAAATAATCATAACATGCTAGATTTGCATACCCGGTCTAGAAAGAATTCGGCATAGAAAACTTTGATATTTTATTACGAAAATTTTACCATTGGTGCAAGTATGAGTTAAGAGAAACATATAAAAAATTTGGATTTTTCCGGTATGTCTACAGTTACTTATGATTGTTTTCACTAACATACGCCTTTCCGTCTAGATGTTACAGTAAATATCTTCGAATATCACAATGCTTAACATATAATATATTAATAATAATTCATGAAATTTTGTAGGGAGGTGCAAGAATATGATAGGAAAAAGTTACCAAAATTTCAGAATTAAATTATTTTTCTATAATTTATTATGATTTTCTAATCATCATGCGTTTATTGTTCAGATTTGCCATTAAAAGCTTTTGAAAATCACATCAAATAACATATCAAAACTCAAAAAAATTTATGAAATTTTGCAAAAAGTTGCTGGAACATGTCATGAACAATGAATAAAAATTTTAGAATTTTTAAGCACTATATGAATTTAATTTGAATATTATGATGAAGAGGGTTAGAGATCTCTGAATTTAGCAATACACCATATCCTCAACAATTATCATCACAAACCATGTTTTTCATAATATAAATCCAAGTTACTCATAATAAACAAAGCTAAGAAACTAATGAACTTACCTTGAATTTTAAAGGCAAATAATTTTTATTTAATGTTTGAAATCCCTCTTCAATCTTGTCTCATCTCCATGGATTATCGACCCGAAAATAAAACTCAATCTAATAATTGTTTAACACTCCAAAGTTGATCAAAATAGGACTTTGACAATTTTCAGTGAAGTATACAGGTGTTGAGAAGCTTGATTTAAATTTTAATGATTTTTGGATATATATTTGATTTTTATGAATTTTGGAAGAGAGAGCCATTCTAGGCTTTCACGCGAAAGAAGAAGAAAGAAAGGGGAAAAAGATACATACCTTTCCCCAGAAATCACCAGAAAACTCTAAATAAAATAATAAAAGGCAAGTGGGCTAAACATCCATTCTAGCCCAAAAACATGCTCAATTATATTAATTAACATAATGACACCCTTTCTAAGCATTAAACACACCCAGCACATCATAATCCACTTAACACACAAAAACACAAACACTAATCAAGTTATGTTAAATTTTATAATTACATACTCAAATAAAACACACAAACACATGTATCCCAAATTTAAATATTAATCTAACAAAAATCATCTAATAATATATTTAACAAAAATAATCACTTTATCTTTAAAAACACACTTATATTTGTACAACAAGATTGTTGCATGCTTCATTAATTTAGCAACTTGAGTTTATCAACGATAATAAAATTGTCTTTATCTAAGAATATTGATTTACAATCAATATTTATAATTTAATTAATATATTGTTGATTATTCAAAGCCATAAATTCACCTTTACAATCCAAAGTTAAAATATCACTTAAATTCACCAACATAGTTTAAACATAATTTCTCAATTAACATTATTATCAAAGTCCAATTTAGATCCAAAACACTATTAACTAATTATTTAAATTAGTTAATTATATTCATAATTTAAAAACCTAATTTTTGTTTCAAAAATCAATCCATTTACTCAACTTGAGCCCATATTTATTTCACAACTCAAGTATGGACTTTTCTAATGGAAATCTAACTTTTATTTGCTTAAAATCCTTTTATTAATTTAAAAAAACTGTTACGGTTTATTTACGATTATAACTGTAACAACCTATAATTTTGAAACCAATTTAAAATTTTTATTTTAGCAATTTTAGTGAATTTCAAAATATTATAAATAATAATGACTAAAAATTTATTTTAATTGAAGTTAGAATGAAAAAAATTATTTTAATTATAAAAGGAATTTGAAATGGCGCGATAGTTTGAAAATCCGATTTCTAATTTCAATTTAATATACAGAATTCATTTTAAACCAGAATTGGACGAAACAAGAAATATTTTAATCTGTTTAAAAATATATTTCTAACGAATCTGAAAAATCCGTATTTCATAATGGGAATTGAATGTTATGTCCAGTTTAAAATTTGAAATAGTCGTTATGGAATTTTATATAACATATAGCCCATAAAAATAGCTATTTTCCAAACGACCTCTGTTTTCGATGAGAGCACTTTTGTTGGATTCGAAATGTAAAAATTTTGCTAGATTCCAATTTTCACAATTTTTGGAATTAATATGTGAGCGTGGCAAATTAAAACGTGTTTGGTCAATTTCAGTTGAATTAGATCGACCAGAAAATGTCCATTTTTCAAACGGTCTCCAAATTCAAGAAAATTAATTTTGTTAGGACCGTATCGTCAATATATAGCTATATTTATTTTTTGGGAATTTTTGGAGTCAATATGTGGCCCCGATAAAGTAAAACGTACGATCAAATTAAATAATTAAATGATTTATATTTTAAATTAAAGAAAATTGGGCTGAAAGGATCGAATGGGCTGATGAGACCTAGCCCATTGGGTCCGGAGTGGGGGTATTTAGCTGGGGGCAACATTTGTTGGGCTGAATTTGGAGCCATAAGGAATTTACGTTTTTTTTTTGTAAATTAGAAAATTTAATTATATTATATTATACAGGGATATAGTGTGAAGGACAAAAAAACAAAAAAAATTGTCCAAAAGGACAAGAGGCAAAAAATTTGCTCAAAAGGACAATTTATACTGCAAAATAGAAAAACATGAGACCCCCCCTGAATTTCACCATTTGCACTAAAAGTTGACCTTTTGGGCAAGTTTTTTGCCTCTTGTCCTTTTGGGCAAATTTTTTGATGACTTTGTCCTTGTGGCAAAAATCCCCTATACAGGGATATAGTAGAAACCCTAAACCCTAATCTATCTCTTCACAATGCAGCCTGCACCCCCTTCGATCAATGGCCTACACATTTGGATCTTCTTCTTGAATTCTCTCGCAACCTATTCAATAATTTCCAGTACTCATAAAGCAAAAATCATGCAACTGGATGAGATATACAATCTCAACGGACGAAATGAGTTTTAATGCCCTAAATCCTTCGATTTTCCTTCTCAAAGAGGTCGGGATCGGTTCAGTTTTCGTAGTAGAGGGTGGTGCGAGTTGCACGATATGGGGGCGTCGGAGGAGAGTTCGACGGCGTCCCCGTGGAGGGGACTGATTGGCAGTAGAGGGCCCTACGTAGCAGGTGTTTTTGGTCTAAGGGTTTGAGAAACGGGTCTGTATTGAACGATAAGGAAGAAGGATTAGCGGCCTTGATTAGTTAGAGGATAATTAAGGAATGTAATAATTAGTTAATTATATAATTATATAATCGAATGTTTAAAGATCTATAACTCTTTCATACGCTGTCAAAACTGAACGATTTTAGTTGCGTTGTGATCGTGGCGGAGAATTCTACATTTCCGAACAGACCAGAGAAGGAACGGAGCTATCTACAATTTCTGAAGAGTAAAATCAACGTGAGATTTCTTTTTAAATAATTAAAAATTAATTATTATCGTGTTTAGAAATTTCTGCTAATACGCTGTTCAATTCAGTTTGTTGTTATACGTGATTTGATTTGGGTTGATTGATGCTGTTATGACGATCTGTTGATTTGATGTATTAGAATTGACAAAATAAAATGTTAATTTTGTTGTATTATAATTGACAAAATAAAAATGTCAATTTTGTTGTATTAGAATTGACAAATTAAAAACGTTAATTTTGTTGTATTAGAATTGACAAATTAAAAATGTCAATTTTGTTGTATTAGAATTGACAAAATAAAAATGCCATTTTTGTTGTATTAGAATTGACAAAATAAAAATGCTATTTTTGTTGTATTAGAATTGACAAAATAAAATTGTCATTTTTGTTGTATTAGAATTGACAAAAACAAAAATATCATTTTGTTAAAATAGATTTGTTTGAAAACAAAAACATCATTTTTGTTGAAATAGATTTGTACGAAAACAAAAACATCATTCTATTAAAACAGATTTGTATGAAAACAAAAACATCATTTTTGTTGAAATAGATTGGTATGAAAACAAAAACATCATTTTTATTGAAATAGATTTGTGGGAAAACAAAAACATCATTTTGTTGAAATAGATTTGTAAAAATAAAATTATCATTTTTATTATTTTGTTGAAATAGAATTGTCAACAAAATAGAATTGTCATTTTTATTTTTTATGTTAAAATAAGATTTATAAACAAATAAAAATATTATTTTTATTTGTCATGTTAAAATATATTTGTATGCAAATAAAAATACCATTTTTATTTGTCATGTTAATGTAGGAATTGTATGCAAATAAAAATATTTCTTTTTATCTGCCATGTTTAAAATAGAAATTATATGCAATTTTTTTTTATTTTCCCTGTTTAAAATAGAATTGTATGCGAATAAAAATATTCATTTTTATTTGCCATGTTAAATATTGAAATTTGTATGCAAATAAAAATATTTCTTTTTATTTGTTATGTTAAAAATAGAATTGTACACCAATTAAAATAGTCATTTTTATTTGTCATGTTAAGTAGTGGAATTGTATACAAATTAAAATAGTCATTTTTATTTGTCAAGTTAAGTAGTGGAATTGTATACAAATAAAAATATACATTTTTATTCGCCATGTTAAATATTGAAATTGAATACAATTAAAAATATTCATTTTCATTTGTCATGTTAGATATTGAAATTTGTATACAAATAAAAATTCATTTTTATTTGTCATATATAGAAGTTGTTATACAAATAAGAAGATTCTTTTTTATTTATACATATATAATATAGAATTGTGTAGCAAATAAAATATTCTTTTTATTTGTCATTCCAGACATTATAGTTATTAGACAAATAAAATATATTTTTTATGTGTCTATAGTGACATTGTAATTGTTAGACAAATAAAACATTCTTTTTATTTGTCTTTAAAAACATTGAAATTGTTATGCAAATAAAATTTTATTTTTGTTTGACATAAGAAAAGAAGAAAACATGTATACAAATAAAATTTACTTTTTATTTGTCGCTAGAAAAGTAGAAAACAGGTATACAATTAAAATACTTCTTTTTATTTGACATTAGAAAAGTAGAAAACATGTATGTGTTTGCTCCAAATTTGGGACCACACACCAAAGGTGTAAAGCTACACATCACCGATTCGGTAAGAATATGGAACCGTGTAATTACAAAATAAACGAGTAAAAACAGTAAGAACACAAAGGAGTTCTTATAGCGGTTCGATTCAATACGAATCTACATCCACTTTCAATCAATTCTCATTATGATATTCAAGCTTACAACATATGAATTTTCCCGCATACAATAATTTCTCTCTTTTAACTCTCTTGACGATCTACTTTCACTTGAGTTTGGCGAAGAAAAGGAAAGAGGTTTAGCTTTGTGATGAATCTTCAACCACTTATGTGCTTTGATCTTTTCCCATGATCTTCATAGATTTCATAGTGAACTAGCATTCGATTTAGGCTTTGGAGAGGATTAGAGATCATTTGAATGATGCTTGAGAGATTTATAGTGCATCTTGAATGAGACTGAGGGTGTTTAGATTCAATTGTAGAAAGATCTAATCATCATTAACTTGGATTTGATCTTCATGGAGTTAGAAAAGTGTTGATGAATGCATAGAAGTCATTAGAGAAGTTGTGGATGAGCTTTGAATTTGACGGAGTCTCCTTCTAGGAATGAATTTTCAGCCCCCTCCCCCCTCAAGTGAATTATGAGGGGTATTTATAGGTGATTTCAGACCAGATGGCAGTTTCGTAATTATACAGACAAAAAAACATGAATTATGTCGCCACCGACATGACTTGGGCCTTCACTCATCTCGCCAACGACATGACTCGTGTCGTAGGGCGGGTTGGTTCCTCTATTCAATCAACGGAGCGGCATAGCTTCTGTTGCGGCATGACTGGCGACTTGACTCCTTATAATACCCAGTGGAATGGCGTCGCGACGGCATGACTTTACTCTGTTGTAGCTTCAATGATATGAACGACATGATGCCTTGACATAGGCATGACTTAATTCCATGCGACAAGACCTTATGGTGCGGATTGATACAACTTTACGTAGAGAAATGCCATCGATACCATGCCGCGGAGCGGCATGGTACATCTGATATGAACGTGTAATGGTTTGATGTTGTGCAACGACCAGACTTCAGAAGGATGGCACGTCATGTGACCCACTTCATGTCGTCCACGACATGGTGAATAGTGTGATGAACATTGCGGCCTATCTTTATGTCGCTTACACCGGTCTAACATCATATACGAGGCCGACATGACTTGACTCCAACTTGTGTAGCCCAGAGCGAGTTGGTATGGCACAGTATGATCAAACTCTATTCCTTGCGACATGGTTTTAACGACTTTGCCCTTTTGTTTTGATAGGACTTTCATAGACTTGGCTAACCCGACATGGCTCAAACCCTTATTTTATGGGTTAACAGTTGCCCCTCGAAGTCTGTATTATCAAAGATAACATGGGCTTCGAATCATTCTCTTCGTCATGTCTTTTTATTCAAGTCGTTAATTGTTTCATTAGGGGGACCAGGTCGTTCCTTTCCACATGTCGTATATCATGTCGTCAGAATCCATTATGTCGTATTGGGTTTGGGTCTGCCTTTGACTCGGTCCATAGTTCATGTGACTTTATATCATCTCCAAATCCCTACGCCCACTCGTATTCCACTTTATACTCCGAAGTTTTTCCTCGTTAATGGAGGACAGGTTTTGAGTGGCGAAATCATCATTTCTTCTTCAGACGATCCAACTAAGCAACCGTCGGCATCATCGATTAGAGTTTATGTTCAAATTCAAACTCCAACTCGCTCTCATCACCATCCGGAGTCATTCCAAGCCATCTCCACACATTTGCCACTAAAAACGGAAGCGTCTCTTGATCACCAGACATTCAGAAATCATTGTTAAGAAATTCCGCTCGTCTTTCAAGTTTAATTTCGTGTATACTTTCGTGAATGCTAGGGGTTATACCGAAATTGAGGACTTCCTTTTGGTTTTGACGTATAAACAATTGTATTAATTGTTTCTGATGATTTTGTGGTATTGAAATGTTTGTGAATTTGAATGTGAATCCCGATTGTGATAAGGCGGTTATGTATGATCGATGTGAAGTATTTTGAATTGTCCAGAACTTTAATTTTGCATAGTGCACACCAATTGCTTGTTGAAATGCTCAAACCATGAACCTCTGCTGTTTTATCATAGCCATTATACATCTATTTTTTTGTGTTGTTCCAAGGTAGGTTATAAACTTGTTTAAGTGGCCCCTTCGATCCCAAATCATATGAATTGATGAGACTCCTAAACCGTCAAGGCGATTCAAGTTGGAGACCGACATGAGTCTCTGGCCATGGGTTGATATGTTTCTCAAGTCGTGATAATGACTTGAGCCGTAGGTCGTAAGACACAATAGCGGTATGAACCTTAACTTGTGATAATGTTCAAACATTCCTTTTTAATGTTCGGACCTTTGTGTCGACGTTGAGTTGCTTTCAAAATTCAGAGTTGCGAACTAATATGGTTCTCATGCCGTGGATCTTCATGGTTCTTAAGTTGTGAATTGATACGAGGTTCAAGCCGTGGATCGACATAAGGTTCAAGCCGTGGATCGACACGAGTTTCATACCGTGGATCGATATGAGTGTTATGCCGCGAGTCGACATAAGCCTCGTACTATGAACCAACATGAGCCTTGTGCCGTGAACCGATATGAATTCCAAGCCGTTGCAGCGACATTAGTGAACCATCATGTTGCTGCTACGGCATGGGCAACCATGCCATAATGACTTAACTTTACTGCTAACAAATGCCATACCTCGGTGTTTGTCACCTTTGTTTAAATGCTTTAATGTGTTTTCACACTTCTATTCTTCGAATCTTGTTGCTAGAAAACTGAAAGATATTCAGGTATATCTATATGGAGTGACTACTGAAAAGAAAGTTCTTCCTCAAAGTAAAGAGACTTCCTCGGCTCAAAACGATCCATCTTCAAACAAGGCTTTTGAAATTGGAACATCCATAACCTCTAACCAAGTTTCTGCCTCCTTCCTTTGGACCTTCGCCCGATTAAAGCTAGGGATCAAGAGAGACAGTTTAACACCCTAATTCTGGAGCAATACGAACTATTGTGTGGTCAATATGGAATTCCTCTTACGGATGCAATAATACCAAAGGATGGCATTTTTGTTGACGACCCTCCTGTTGGATATGTTGCTGTAAGTAAACAAATGCTAGCAGCTGGTGCTATTCCCCCGTTTAATCCTTTTTTAGGGCGAATCCTAAACCGTCTGGGTATTGCTCCTTTCCAACTCCATCCTACTGGCTATACGGTTCTACTAGGCCTTTATGTTCTTTCCATGGATGCGACAAAGCAAGAGCCTACTTTCCAGGAACTTCATTACTTGTGTTCTTTCAAGAGTAGGAAGGACACCCCCTCTATTATGCATGTTGAAGGTGCTAGAAATCGGAAGCTAGTTCTCGAATTATCGGACAGTGTTTCAGGATTTTTAAACCAATTTTTCTTTGTTAGATGCCCCGAACCATTTCGAGGGCAGTGGACAGATGGAGGTATGCGTAGTTTATTCGATGGTCTCGATTTTACTTTCCTTCGATTTATACGTTTTTACATTATTTCTTTTGAAATGCAGTGCTCCCTACCCTGATTAAGGACAACAAAGCATCCACTTCTCTTAAAGCCACATACGGAACACTAAAAGCTATTGACGAGGCTAAGAGAAATAGAAAACTTTTAGTTACTAAAAATATTCTTCGCCGATACGAACAACTTCACCCCTTGAGGAAGTTTTTATGCAAGGTTGGACTTTCCACTCCTAAACCTAACCCTGTAGAGTCGGACGTCGGCTGTCCTGATGATAGACCTGTAATTGAGGCCGATGAAAACCCTATTATTGACCCTTCTTTGAAAAGATGTTCAGGGCCTACTAGTGGAAGAAAGTTTCCCTTGTCGAAGACTTTGAATAAGGCTGAAGACTCTAATCGTCATAGGGGCGAGGATCCTATAACATCGGCTGAGTTGACTGAGAAAGAGAACACTTCCCCGCATTCTGAGCCAGGATCAGATTCCGAACAGGTTAAGAGAGATAATAGGGAAGTGAATCCTTCTGAATTCGAGCGCGGGACTGAATATGATGGGGAAGACGTAATCGCACTAGAAACTAATCCAAATATTGAGACTATAACTGGGGATTCCCCTACTGAAAATGGAGCTAAGAAAGATTCTGCAGGTACATTTGACAATTTGAGTGATCTCAACTCTACTCGATATCTGTGTCAGGATGGTGCAGTTACTCAGCCTCTCGATCCTTAAACCATAGAAACCGAACTTAGGGATGCAGCCTCATCCGAGTCAGAAAGGCATCTTAAATCTTTAGGCATCCCCTTAGACCCGGGGGTATGATCGGTGTGTTAATAACAGTACCCTTTTAAAGAAATTCATCTTGTGCATTCCAATTCCTTTTCTGTATTTGTATCTTGCTTTAATATCTTTAGATACTTTTTAGTTTCAAGTATCATAAACTCATTCATAACTCATTTCAGGTCTAGACATGCACGGGAGACGCTCGTCAGGAATCAGATCAGAATTTAGTAAAAGGAGCAAAGCTATCGATCCAAAGCACTTACTACGATCCGAACCTCAGCAATCATCACATCACCGCAAGCAACTCCATCCTACTCCGCCTTTGAAATCCTCTTCTCAGTCTTTACATGCATCAGAGTCCGTCCTGACTGAGGAACAGAGGAAGAAGATACGTGAGGAAGAAGAAGAAGAGGCTAGAAGACGCAGTTGGCTTAGGGAAGACACTCCCGATGAAGGGGAGCAAGGGAGGAAACGAGGAAGGGATGGTTCTTATAAGCATTCCAGAGTAGAAAAGCTGCCTATTAAGCCCCGACTTCCCTTATCCTCTGGCCCTCTCGGTCCTCCAGGTGATATTCATTTGATTATTAATAAATATCGCCATAATCCTGGTTTGACGAACATTTCCTTTTCTGAAAAGCTCCCAGGTTGGAATATGAAAGGGCTTTACTTTGATCATGGAGTAATTATAACCAACGCCGTTGATTTTATTAAAGAGGTGGATGCAGTTATAAGTTAAACACACACTTAGTTCAATGCTGCTAAGAGTCAACTTGAAATAAAATGGAACATCGTAAGAGATATCTTTTACCAAAAGTTGCGTGGATGGGAGAAACTTGGTGATGACCTCCAAAAGCATCATGATTCCCACCTTACAAAAATTGCCGAGTTGGAAGGTGATAAAGCCAAATGTGAAAAGGTTTTGGATGATCGTGGCGCTACTATCGCGATTCTCACTAAAAGAGTCGCAGAGTTAGAAGCGTCAGATAATGAGATTAAGAAGCTCTGGGAAGAACTCGAGGCTTCCAAACAAAGTGAAAAAGATGCCATAACTGCCAAGCGTAATGTTGATGCCATATTGGCTCTAGAGAAGGATTTCTCCAAACAATATCGGGAAGATGCCGCTAAACTACGTAAGGAGGTAAAGTCTTTGAAGGATTCCAACTAGACACTGATGGTCAAGGTCGAATCTCTTGAGAAGGACAAGATGACTGCATAAGAAACCCACAAACAAGCTATGGACGAAGCTGATGATGACATGTTCCACTTCTACGTATAAAGTGTCATGAGCCGTGGGAGTTTGCATTACTTAGGGGATAATTTTGCACGTACTTTGGCGCCTTTTTGCGAGCAAGTGCTTGAGATTAATGGTGATGATTGTAGCGAGGACCAACTCATTGACAAATTCTTAGACGACAGGTCCAAAAAGGCTTTGCAGAAGGAAAGGCACAACTAATGGACGAGAGGACCGGTACTTCCGGTGAGAAAGTTCAAACTCAACCTAATGTCAACCTTCCTGTTGATCCCTCGGCCTTTGAAGCTTTTGGCTCACAGACATTAGCTAACCCATTTGATGCTCCTAAAGTTAAAGACATCACTATTGAGGGGAATATTAATACAGAGGATATTGCTGGTGAACATGGTGGAAACGATGAGGCTGATAATGACAATCCCGATCACTGGAGAATCGAGCATTGGGATACCTCGGAGGGTCTTCTAGATATAGGTAAAATTGAAACTAACTTTACCCTGTCGTGCTTACAGTCCATTTTCGATTCACCTGGGTACCTTTCTTATTATGTTCAATGTTCCCATACTTTGAATTTGATTTCACCCCTGTCTTCTCCTGCCATAGGCAATGCAACGACAACAGGAGCTATTAGGACTGACTCGCCATTGACAACTTTCCCTCTTACTTCTGTCACTATCCCCCCTCCTCCTAGTAACACACCATTGCTTATTACAGCTCCTGGATCACAAGATGTAAAGATCTGAGCCTTCTCGGATTTGGATGTTGTTGACTACAGCCTTAGTGACGACCTTGAAGTTATCAATGCAGATGAAAGTCCCCAAGTTACTACCAAGGATAAAGGAAAGAAATCGGCCAAGACCTCATTGTCTAAGAAGAAGAATAAGGAGGAGGAAATGGAGTCTATCGTTTTTTATTCCCAAGAGAATCAGAGTAATGTGGAAGAGACCCCTCCACCTTTACTTAGCAAGCCAGCTTTTAGATCAAGTGACAGGAAGAAATGATCATACTCAGTAGTTGCTCAACTTGGCTGTTAATTAATTTCTTTTGCATGTTGTATTCAAACCGGTTGTATATGCGGGCGCCGGTCCCCTCTTATTACTCTTTTAGTTGTCGTCTTTATGCACTCTGTCATCTAATGTTTGACACTTTAACATGTGACTTTATGGTATAGTTCTGCTTTGTTGTCAGCAAATTGTGTCCGGCTTTTCATGCTTTAAATTTTGCTTTTAGCCTCGCTGTACTTCTTTATTTTATATTTCATGCCTGTTCTACATCTGCAATTCAAACTGTATGTTTAGGCTGAGTTAATTCAACCAACTTTATTGTTTTGTAAAATCTAGGTTTGTTGGTTGGAATGACCTAATGCCGGGTTTTCATGAGATTATGACCGGATTGTAGTATGTTTAAGAGAGCGTCATTAGATTTCATTAATGCGATGGTAATGCCCCCATACCACAATTGGTTTTAATATTTTGAAAATTAGGCATGGTTTTTAAAGTTAGATAAAGAAATATGTTATTCATAGTAACTGAGTGGGCTAGTTACTTGTGGTTTTTATCAGATGACTTCGAGGAAAGTTTTTTTTGTTCCATCATTAACTGAATTTGGAAGATTTGGCTTATGACCGGATGCCCTTGAAAGGATCTTCGATCCGTTGTTCGTTGAATCTGAATAATTCAGATGCTTGTTGAACTTGTCGGATGCCTCCGAAAAGGTCTTTGGGTCCGTCAGTAACTGGGTTTGAAGGACCCAGAATCAACAGCTGGATTTGGAAGATCCAGCATCTGAGCGGATGCCTCCAATGAGGTCTTTGAAAACCCTGTGTTTATATCGCTATCCGGCCATGTATTAATGGTGTCGGTGATGAACCGGGTGCCCTCGGGGAGGTCTTGGGTTTAAAAGCCCAGTGCTTGTATCTCTATCCCGCCATATCTTAATGGCGTCGGCGATGAACTGGGTGCCCCTCGGGGAGGT
The DNA here is from genome assembly GCA_030737875.1 of Allium sativum. Lineage (NCBI taxonomy): Eukaryota > Viridiplantae > Streptophyta > Magnoliopsida > Asparagales > Amaryllidaceae > Allium > Allium sativum. The sequence goes on from CM060926.1 coordinate 334,656,010, forward strand.
CTTGGGTTTGAAAGCCCTGTGTTTGTATCACTATTCAGCCATTTCTTAATGGCGTCAGCAATGAACCGGGTGCCCCTCGGGGAGGTCTTGGGTTTAAAAGCCCGGTATTTGTATCTCTATCCAGCCATATCTTAATGGCATCGGCGATGAACCGGGTGTCCCTCGGGGAGGTCTTGGGTTTAACGTCACATTGTTCCAGGTGGCTGACACTAGTTTATTTGTTCGATTCTGGTTGTGACTTGTCAATACTAGAACTTTGAACTCTGTTATTAAGAATGTGCCCCTACGGTGAAATTCAAAACTTGGTCCGTAGTTTGGGTGTTACATCGTTTTAGGTTTAGAGTTCTTGATGCCCCTAATTTATGGCTTTGCATTTCACACCCTCTATAGCAAAAGTGTGTGGATGTTTGAATATTAAGCAGCAGGTGCTTGAGCTTTCCCATTGGGGATGTGCTATAGCTCTCATCAAACACTATTTGATTTTAAATGTGCTTTCGTTTGCTCAAAAAGTCTGTAATTAAAATCTGTGTTAGCAGCTTGAAATCAAAAATTTGCAAATGTTCGATTTTAGATAGGTAAAGTAATTTCTTTCACTAATTTGTACAAACTTTGCATGATATTCATAATGCATGATATATTTACAATTCATGATGTATGTATAATGCGTAATATGTGAAAGGAACTTCAAACAAAATAACGGCGAAGATGAATGCTATTCCATACTCGATGGAGTGCGATTCCGTTTGTCGTTTTTAACTCTAAAGTGCCATCTGCAAATTTCTAACTTATCATGTGTGGCCCCTCCCAATTGTGTCCGAATACCACGGTTCCAGTCATAATTCTCTTCAGGACGAGGTCCCCGACTTGAAAAGTCCTTTGCTTGATTTTTGTATTGAAATATCTGGCTACTTTCCATTGATGGGCCATTATCTTAAGCTCTGCTTCTTTTCGCTTTTCCTCGAGTAAATCAAGTGCCTCCAACTGCAGCTCTTCATTCTCTTCTGGTTGAAGTGGATTCTGCGGTGAGTTGGTACTTCCAGTTCCACTGGGATCATAGTCTCTGACCAGAATGCAAGTGAGAATGGGGTGTGCCCCGTAGCAGTTTTATGTGTTGTCCGGTATGCCCATAACCCAAAAGGTAGTTCATGAACCCAGTTGCCTTTGGCTTTTTCGAGACACTTCTTGTTGGTAGATTTTAGTATTTTGTTGATGGCTTCCACTTGCCCGTTTGCTTGCGGGTGAGCCACAACTGCAAAACTCTTTTTGATCTTATATTTAGCGCGGAAGTCTAGGAATTCATTACTTCCAAATTGGATTCCATTATCGGTGATGATCTTTTGTGGCACTCCAAACCTGCAAATGATATTTTTCAAAATAAAATTGATCACTTTCTTTGACGTGATAGTAGCCAAAGGTTCTGCTTCATCCCATTTGGTAATGTAGTCGACAGCTACTATAGCGTATCTCATATTCGCTTTAGCGACAGGTAATATCCCAATTAAATCTATGCCCCAGACTGCAAATGGACATTTGCTGACTAATTGAGTTTGCTCTATGGGAGGTGCTCTTGGAATCCTAGCGAATCTCTGGCACCTGTCACACTTCTTTACATAGGTCATAGCATCTAGGTTTACATCATGCCAGAAATAGCCATATAGTAGGACCTTCTTGGCTAATGTTTGATTGCCGGTGTGTCCTCCGTATTCTCCCTCGTGCAACTCTGCCAAAATCGCTCTAGATTCCTTCTTAGTCACACATCGCAGCAATGGCATGGAGAATCCTCGCCGGTACAGCCTTCCATCTTGAATGAGGTTTAAAGGGGCCTTACGCAATATATTCCTTTTGTTTTTCCATTCTTCAGGTAGTGTCCCATTGAGAATATATTCTTTGATTACAGTCATTCATGATGTAGGTTCTTCAACGGTTTCCATTATCCAGTCAGCACTCATTTCCTCAATGGTTGGGGTAGAAAGGACTTCGATGGGGATTAAACCCAGCAGCTGAGCATCTGATGAACTAGCATACTTTGCAAGAGAATCTTCTTTTGAGTTTTGTTCTCTTTGGATATGAGATAACATAGTGGTCAAGGTCGTTTAGAATTTCCATAACTTTGATTAGATAAGAAGGGAGGATCCCAGTTTTGGTTTGGAACTCTTTGCGTACTTGACCCACTACCAACTGAGAGTCGCTAGAATCTGCAAAGCTTTTAGGTTTAGCTCTTTAGCCAACTTTAACCTTGTTATTAATGCTTCATATTCAGCCTCATGATTGGTTGATGGAAATTTCAATCTCAAGGCATAGCATAAAGAGTAACCTTCTTGGATTTTTAAGACAATTCCAGCCCCTGAACAATTGTCATTTCTGGATCCATCAAAGTACAGTTTCCGAGAAATCTGTGCTTCCGCTGGTTCTTTAACCTCTTCTCCTCTATTTGTAAACTTTGCAATAAAATTCGCTAGGGCTTGGCCATTAATGGCCCTTCGAGGATGGTAAGTGATGTCATATTGGCTTAGCTCAATGTTCCATTTTGCAGCCTTCCTGAAGTTTCTGGATGGAAGAGAATTTGCCTTAATGCTTGGTCAGTGAGAACCTTAACAGGATGAGATTGGAAATATGGTCTCAGCTTTTTTGAGGCAACAAGGAGGCAATACGCGAGCTTCTCTAGCTTAATAGCTCTGCCCCGGCGAGCCTCTTACTAATGTAACATGCCGGCAATTGCACTCCCGCTCCTTCTCGGCTTAGTGCAGCGCTCAAAGCATGCAACGAAACTGCTAGATATAAAAATATATCCTCCCCATCTTTAGATTTTGATAACATTGGGGGTGACTCCATATGTCTTATCAATTCCTCGCAAGCCTCCTGGCACTCTGAGGTCCACTGGAAGTCCTTCTTTCCTTTTTTCAAAGCATCGAAAAGCAGAATACATCGTTCCGTTGCTTTGGAAACGAACCGGTTCAATGCTGCTACCTTTCCATTTAAGCTCTGGAGTTCCTTTTTTGTCCTTAGGGCCCGCATTTCCCTTAAAGCCGCAATTTAAGAGGAATTCACTTACATGCCCCTAGCATTGACGATGAACCCGAGAAATTTCCTCGAAGAGACTCCGAATGAACATTTTAACGGGTTTAGTTTCATCGCGTATTTCCTAAGTATGTGGAACATTTTTGCCAGGTCCTCAAGATGATTTTCGACCTTCTTTGATTTGACTAGCATATCGTCTACATATACTTCCGTTGTATTCCCTATCTGAGATTTAAACATGGAGTTTATAAGACGTTGGTAAGTTGCTCCTGCGTTTTTCAGTCCAGATGGCATGACTTTATAGCGGTATAGTCCTCTATCTATTATGAAACTCGTGTTTTCTTCGTCTGTCTTGTGCATCATAATTTGATTATATCCGGAATATGCGTCCATAAAAGATAGTAACCCGTGCCCTGCTGTTGCATCTACGAGTTGGTCAATTCAGGGCAAAGGAAAACTGTCTTTTGTGCATGCTTTATTAAGATCTGTGTAATCTATACACACTCTCCACTTTCCATTGGACTTTTTGACAAGAACTGGGTTAGAAACCCAATCTGGATACGTAGATTCTCGTATGAAATTATTTTTGAGTAGCCTATCTACTTCTTCTTTTAGAGCCTCGGATCTTTCAAATCCCTAAATTCGTGTTTTTTGTTTCACAAGAGTCAACTTTTCATTTATATTCAACTTGTGAACAATTACATTCGGTCGGATCCCATACATATCTGAGTGTTCCCTGGCAAATACATCTAATTTTGCATTTAAAAACAAGATTAATTCATTTTGCAGCTTCATACCTAGTTGTGATCCTATCTTCAAGATCTGGTTAGGGTTCTTGTCGGATACTGGAACAGGGATAGTATATTCGGCCGGCGCTGCTCTATTTTCCCCCATACTGTTTTTCCTTGGATTAACTATTTTCCGAGCGCCATTGTGCTCACCACTATGCGGGTTTTTCTTTAGTTGCTATAAGAGGGGTTTTTGGATGCAGAGCGACGGCTCTACATCCTTCTTCAATTCCTTCTTCCTTGCCTCTGCCAATTCAACCAAATAACACTCTCTTGCCGCTTGTTGATCACCTATAATTGTGCCAACACCATTCTCTGTTGGGAATTTCATAGGGAGGCGCCATGGAGCCATAGTTATTCTGAATGTTTCAAGAGTAGGTCTTCCTAGGAAGGCATTGTAAGCAGAGGGTTCATCAATTATAACAAAGTCCTCTACGAGTGCGACTTTCTGCTCTCCTTCTCCGAGCTCTACTAGCAGACTGATAATACCAATTAGTTTAATAGGTTGACCAATGAATCCGTGGACCATGTTTTGACAGGCTTTTACATCGCCCATGGAAAGCTTCATCCTATGGAATACGCTAAAGAAGAGGATACTAACTGATGCTCCGCTATCGACTAACACCCTTCTAACTATGGCTGGGCCCAAACCAATTGTTATCACCATTGGATCCTCTGTAGGTGTTATGATCTTAGTCGGATCTTCATCTTTAAATGTGATGTCGTCTCACAGGATTCTTGGAACTTTTGCTGACAAAACCTCACTCATGATCATGAGTTCACCCCTTTTTGAAAAGTCCTTCACCTCATGAGCATACTTCACCATGTCCCCTAAGCTTTTCACAACCGGGTAAGGGCCTCCTGGAATGTGTTTATGATCATCCTTGGTATAGCGGCAACTGAAGCATTCTCATTTTGTTTAGGCTGTCCTGTAGAGGCTCCTTGGTCTTGAGCTCCTTGAGCATTCTGGGAGTTAGTTTTATACTGTTGAAGCCTAATTTTCCTTATCAGTTATTCAATTAAGCTTTTCAAATGTCTACATTCATTCGTGCTATGCCCCGGCTGGTTTTGAAATTGGTAGAACCTACCGGAATTTATTGCATTATCAGTGACTCTCAACTTCCCTGGCTCTGGGTATTCTTTAGTGTCTTTGGTCGCCATATAAATGTTTTCTATGGTATTGTTAAGGGGGGTCATTTCAGAATTCTTGAAGAAACGAAGATTTTTATTGTTTCGACCATCTTTCCCTTCATTCCACCTTTTTATTTCCTTCGGTTTTTTTCTGTCCTCCTTGCACATTTACATCTTTTTTCTCTGACGGCTCTTTATTTTATGTAGCTTCTAATGTATAGGACGGATCCTCATCCACGCCTATATATTCCTTTGCCTTGACAAATAGCTCTTCGAGAGTCGCGGGCTTCTTCTTGTTGATCCACCGCCCGAGTTTGGTCCTCTTATTTATACCTCCTTTTAGAGCCATCAAGGCAAAACATGGCTTATAGTTTCCAACTTCGGCCGTATCTGTGTTAAAACAAGAAAGGAAGGTTTTAAAGGATTCCCCTGACGCTTGTTCTAGCTCATTCAGTTCCATCACATCACATCACGCACCTTAATTCCATCACATCATTCAGTTCCACCATTCCCATGGAGTAAACCCATTCCGCGATAGTGGCGTGGTCCTCGTGATTGTCAAACCCGTTAGTTAATTAAGATATCTCATACAAGTCCCATGACTGACTCGTAGTTTGTTTCACCTTTTGCAAACTCGGGTGCCCTCTTTCTACACGGGCAGCCAAGTGACAGGTTAGGCTTGAATATTCGCTGGATGGAAGCTTGCTGATGGAGATGTTGATGAAACTTTCTTTTTATCTTTTATTTTTCTGTTTAAGATGTTGAGACAGTACTTAGTATTGATGTAATTTGAGAGTTTGAGACATCTATTTTGCTAAGTGTAATTCTGTGCTACATACTCTGATGTTTCAGTGATGATGTTTGTGATGACATTTCATTCCGCTGCAATGATTCATATGTTCTGCTATATACTGAGATCTGTTATTGCTCTAATTCTATTATATTCCATATGATTTTCCTTACTTTCGTTACACGGAAGTTTGGGGTCATCACATTTGGTATCAGAGCCGAGGTTAACCTTAACTTTGGAATATAACATTTTTAGAACAATTCGTCCAGATAGAATCAGTTGTGTTCTCAGACGAGAGGTTCTTTAGAGATAGGATTAACAATATCCTAGAATGAACTTCAATAGAATAGCACATATTTATCAGTCATTACTTCATTATCACCTTAATATGTCTCTACTTTTAACCTTCTCTTTGAATTTATCATTTCCTTTGGTCTGACTCTTTCCTTGATGGTACAAACTAATTGAAAGATGAGTACAAGATCTAGGACTAGAGGAAGAGGTCGTGGCAGAGTAGTTGGTAGGGGCGGAGAGAGAGAAACACCCCCAACTGAGCAAGACCAACCCAATTCTGATGTCGAGTTGCCACCACCACCACCCCCAGTTTCTTTTGACCTTAATAAAGTGGCAAAGAAAATCAAGAATCTTGGAGGAGTACATTTCACTGGTAGAGAGACGGTGGTAGAAGCGCAAGAATGGCTTAAGACGATGGAAAAGATCTTGGGAGGTTTGGAGCTTGAGGATCATAGGATGCGTTTTATGGCAGTATGGTTCATGCAAGGACAGGCTCAAACTTGGTGGGAAACAGCTATGTTAGGGAGAGACGTTGCAGAGATAACTTGGGCAAGATTTAAAGAGCTTTTTAATGAAAAGTTTATCCCCCCTCATGAAGTAGAACGTCTACACGATGAATTTGCTAACCTGCAGCAAGGCACCATGACCGTTGCAGAGTACGTGAAGAAATTTGAGGAGCTTTCTAGGTATTCCCCTGAGCTAGTGCAAGACGCCTTACAGAAGAATAAGAGGTTCATAAATTGGCTTGCAAGGCGATACCATAAGAGAGTGACAACCCACATTGAGAGCCCGTTTTCCAAGGTGATAGAGATGGCATGCAGATACGAAGAAATTGATCACAAGGTTGCTCAGCTAGAAAAGGCCAGGAATCAAGCTAATAAGAAGAAGGAGGCGGACAAGAAAACATGGGAAGGCAGTTCTTCGACCACAAAACCTCAGGGAAACAAGAAGAGAGACAAGTCTAAAGTCAAATGCTTCAACTGCCAGAAGATAGGAAATTACGACTATGAGTGCAGGGCCCCGAAGAAGCCAAAGTGGAATGAGTCTAGGCCGAGCCAAAGCAGTGGACAGAATCCCCGTGGTCCAAAAGAGTGCTACAACTGCCACAAGCCTGAACACCTTATCAAGAATTTCCCTCTGCTCAAGAAATCTGAAGTAGCACACGTCTACGAAGGTACGGCTGCACCGGCTTCTTCTGAAGGAGCAGGTGCATCTAGAAGTTTCATATCAAGAAACACTATTAAGAACATTAAGGATATTCCCATTACTGTTTTGTTTGATACTGGTGCATCTAGAAGTTTCATATCAAGAAACACTATTAAGAAGCTTAAACTAAAACCAAGAAAATTTAAAGAACTGATTAAAGCCCATAGCCCGATAGGAGGTTCACTTATTCTTGATCAGTACTGTAGAGTGCCCGTTTCTTACTCTCACTTCCTATTTCCTTTCAATTTAATCATCATGAACTTTTCTGGATATGATCTTATACTTGGGCTAGATTGGCTAACGAAGTATGAGGCTGAGTTGCTGCGTGATGAAAGGGTAGTTAAAATTAAAACGAAATTTGGAAATATAATTACTATACCATGCAACGGCTCAGCCATAGATAGAAAAGAATTCTGGTCTTCTTTAGAAGTCACCCCTCCTTCTATTGAAACTATTCCCATCATCAAAGATTATGCTGATGTATTTGAAGAAGTAGACAGCTTACCTCCCCGTAGAGAAATCGATTTCAGAATTGACTTGGTTCCTAATGCAAAGCCTGTGGTGCATCTTATTAGGCGAATGTCGCCAAAAGAAAGAGAAGAGCTGAGCAATCAAACTAAGCAGCTTTTGGCCAAGGGTTTGATTAGACCTAGCTTCTCAGAATGGGGTGCAGCGGTGGTGTTTGTCCCAAAGTCAGATGGCACACTCCGTTTGTGTGTAGACTACCGCGATCTAAACAAGTAAACGATGAAAAACAAATATCCATTGCCTCAGATTGATGATCTATTAGACCGTCTACATGGAGTACAGGTATTCTCTAAAATGGACCTAGCCACAGGATTCCATCAACTGCGCATTGCAGAAGAGAGTATCCCCTTAACTACTTTCAGAGGGCCTGATCTATTTTACGAATGGCTAGTAATGCCTTTCGGTCTATGCAATGCCCCAGCATACTTTGTAGATTTGATGAATAGAGTATTTCGTGGGGTTCTAAATAAATTCGTACTTGTGTTCATTGATGATATCCTTATCTTTTCCAAAACCATTGCTGAACATGAAAAACATTTGAAAGAAGTTTTGGAGATTTTGCAGAGGAATGTGCTGAAAGATAAATTTTCCAAATGCATATTTTGGAAAGAAGAGGTGAAATTCCTCGGCCACGTGGTATCAAAAGAAGGCATCTCAGTAGATCCAGGAAAGATTTCGGCCATCCAAGACTGGAAGCAGCCTACCACTCCCACAGAAGTCCGAAGTTTCGTAGGACTAGCAAGTTATTATCGAAAGTTCGTTAGGGATTTTTCGAAATTATCTTGCCCACTGATGAAATTAACTAAGAAGCATTCAAAGTTCGTTTGGACACCCGAATGTGAGGCTGCATTCCAAGAGCTAAAACAGAGATTGATCACGGCTCCTGTGTTGACCATCATAGATGGCAATGAGGATTTGAAAGTCTGGACAGACGCTTCCAAAGAAGGCCATTCTCTTTATCTAAATAAAACATGTCTGAGATAACATTTTCTTTTGATGTCAAATTTCATTTTAAACATGTTACCTTTTTGTCTATTTAAGGTATTGGTGCGGTGCTTATGCAAAAAGGTAGAGTGGTCGCATATGCTAGCAGGAAATTGAAACCAAATGAAAAGAATTATGCCACTCATGATCTTGAGCTAATGGCCATTGTATTCGCTCTAAAGATATGGGGCAATATCTCTTGTGGGAAAGTTCAAGCTGTATACGAACCACCAATCCTTGAAGCATCTATTTACCCAAAGAGATTTAAACCTGAAGCAACAGCGTTGGGTTGAATTCCTTGCACCCTACGACCTGGATATCCTATATACTCCGGGGAAAGCAAATGTAGTGGTAGATGCTCTCAGCAGAAAGAACATGGCCAGCACCAATCTTATCCTTGCCAATCTCATTATGACTCCTTCTTTGATCGACAAGATCTCTGCCCTTCAAAAAGATGATGAGTTTATCCAAAGGATTAGCAAAGAATTCGAGAAGGTGAACCCATGAGCTTCCGAATTGATGACAAAGGAGTTTTGAGGCTACGAGGCCGGATTTGTGTCCCAAACATTTATGAACTAAGAAAGGAAGTAATGGACGAATGTCACAAATCCAAGCTCAGTATTCATCCTGGAGTAAGAAAGATGTACCATGATCTTAAGCGTACCTTTTGGTGGAGAGCAATAAAGAGGGACATCTACATATTTGTTGCCAAGTGCCCCACCTGTCAACTGGTCAAGAGCTATCAGAAAAAGCTAGCAGGTCTATTGCAGCCATTATGAGTTCCTAATTGGAAGTGGGACGAAGTTTCTATGGACTTTATTGATGGTTTACCTTGGACTAGGAGAGGGGATGATAGCATATGGGTGATTGTAGATCGCTTGACGAAAACTGCTCATTTCATCCCTGTCAAATCCAATAGAACGGCTCAAAGTTTGGCAGAACTTTATTTAAGAGAGATTGTCAAACTTCATGGAGTTCCCAGTAGCATTGTCAGTGACCGCGATCCAATATTTACTAGCAAGTTCTCGGAAGCTTTCCAAGAAGAGCTAGGAACCAAGTTGAATATGAGTACAGCTTATCACCCTCAGACAGACGGCCAGACTGAGAGGGTAAACCGCATCTTAGAAGATTTGTTGCGAGCATGCATCCTTGACTTTGGCGGTTCATGGGAGGATCATCTGCACTTGGTGGAATTATCTTATAATAACAGCTATCAAGCAAGCCTGCAAATGTCGCCATTCGAAGCTTTATATAGCAGTCCATGCAAATCACCGACATGTTGGTTGGAGCCAGGCAATAGAATAGTCTTGGGTCCCGATATGATTCGGGAAGCATCGGATAAGGTTGATTTTATTAAGAAGCGTTTGCTGGCTGCTCAAAGCCGACAGAAGAGCTATGCAGATATTCGAAGAAGAGAATTAGAATTCTCTGTTGGTGATCTTGTGTACTTTAAGGTTTCTCCATTAAGAGGCGTAATTCGTTTTGGAAAGACTGGAAAGTTGGCACCGAGGTTCATTGGTCCATTCCCTATTCTTAAAAGGATTGGGACTCTAGCTTATCGAGTACAGTTACCCAACTGGATGCCAGGGGTGCACGATGTATTTCACGTGTCCCAACTCAGGAAGCATGTTCATGATCCAGATTTAGTTTTGGAGGAAGAAGCACAACGAGATTTGGAAATTACTCCGAGCTTAGCCGTAAAGAGAGAGCCAGTAAAAATTGTGGGCAAGGAAATCAAAGCTTTGAGGAATAAGAAGATCAACCTCGTCAAGGTCCAATGGAGTGGGGATCCTAGATACTGCACTTGGGAGACCGAGGACAGCTTCAAGCAAGCCTATCTCAAGTGTAGAGTGGATATCTCCGAATAGCTTTAGTTGAGGTACATTTATAATACCTTGCATTTTCCGTTTTGTTCCTACGTTACTTTTATTTCCCTTTTCGAGGACGAAAAGTTTTTAAGTGGGGGAGTTTGTAACAACCCAGAAAATCCGAACCAATTTAAAAATTTTATTTTTAATAAATTGGTTAGAAATGTGCCCAAATTTAAAAATTCTATTTTCAAATAATATTAAAGCCAGTGAAAATATTCAATTTTCAGACGACCTCCATTTTCGACGAAACCACTTTTGTTGGAACCTAAATGACAAATTATTGCTACGATTCTTTTTTTTAGAATTTTTCGAATTATTATGTGAGCGTGGCGAAAGAAACTGTGGGTGGTCAAATACAGTCAAAATTGAACGACTTGAAAATAGCCATTTTTCAAACAGTCTTAGAATTCGACGAAAATAATTTTGTTGGATTCGTATCGTCAAGTTGTAGCTAAAAATATTTTTTTGGGACTTTTCCGGGGTTCGTATGTGGCTCCGGTGGATTTTTGAATATGTCAAAATTCAATAATAATAAGAATTAATTTTAAATTTGAAAATCGGGGGCTGAGATGACCTCATGGGCCTGCGGTACATGGTTAGATGGATCCGTAATAAGGGTTTTTGGGTAGGGTAGCTTCTTGTTGGACTGAATTCTGAATACCTTAAGAGATTTGGTTTCTTTTGTAAAAATAACATTTAAATATTATGAAAAGATTGGAAAACCCTAAATTAAAAACCACTATTCACCATCTCCTACAGCCGCCGCCCCCCTATCCATGGCCGAAAATTCCCTCATCAATCTCTCCCTCTCCTCAGCGAAATAGAACGCAAATCCTATACCACTTCGAAGAGATTCTTCTTCTCTTCGTTTTCATACGGTCTGATCTCCTCTGGTGCCATCGTTACCTCGAAAGGTGCACCCAAAACCGCCGCACAAAAGGCACGTCGGCCTCCCCTAGCCCCAACCGAGCTCCACCATTCCGGGCCCCACACGTGCGCCTCTCCGTCCTCTTCGCTGTAGCACCTTCTGATCGATCACTGGTGGCTTGGATTGGAAGATATGGTCAACCCTAGTTTTGAACAAAAAGAAAAGTTGTCGGCCGTGAATACTGTATGGAGGAAGAAAAATTAACCTAATTATTTTTACTTAATTTAATGATTAAATTAATCCCTAATCTTAGTTTACCCATAACTTTGTCAAATAAACTCAGAATTATGCAATTTCTGATACGATCCTGAACTAAAATTCTAGACTAAAACGGGGAATTTCTGAGCTGTTGGAATTTTGGATAAAATCACGAACGACTGTGAGATATCTATTGTTTTAAATTAATTAATTAATATTTTTTATTTATAATTATTCATTTTCAGATCTGATTGTGTGGATGTTGTATGATGTTCGTTTGTTGGATATGATGGATTATTATGTTGGTTGTCATGTGTTATTCGAATATCTTTTTATCGCTTATTCTATTTGATTGAATTGAGTTAGACAATCAATTCAATATTCATTTATATAACGAATAATCATAGATCTACATGTGAAAAATAATAACAACAATAATAATAGTAATATTGAATTGATTTAGATCATCGATTCAATATCAAATCATACAATGTGCTTCATAAAGGGATTGATCTAGTTTATCAATTCAACATATAGAAAATAAATATTGTTTTTTTTATTTGAATTGATCTAGTTAATCAATTCAATATAGGGAAAATAAAATGGCCTCTTATTTGAATTGATCTGATTGGAAGAAAAAAATAGAATTTGCCTTTTGTTTGAATTGATTTAGTTTATCAATTCAACTTAGAAAATAAATTTGTCACTTTGGGTAAATTATCAATTCAATGATTAAACTATATTTTATCATTATTATTGGATTTAAATAGGATTGTCAATCCAATATAGAACATACTTTGTCACCTCATTGGGTTGAAATAAGTTATTCTTTTTATGTGTGTTTCAACACAAATATATACGTAGAAAAGTAAGTTATTCATTTTATTTGTGTCTTTAAACACAAATATACACATCTTATATTGAATAACATTTTATTTGTGTCCTTAAACACAAATATTACATAGAATATTGGATTACATTTTTATTTGTGTTTTTAAACAAAAATATTACGTAAAACATTGAATTGCATTTTATTTGTGTCCATAAACACAAATATCACATAGAAAATGGAATGGCATTTTAGTGTGTCCTTGAGCACAAACATTACTTATAAAAGGGACTATTTTATTTTATTTATATTATTTGTGTTCTCAAATACAAATAAAATATTAACAGTAAAAAGTGTATTTTTGTTTGTGTTCTCCAACGCAAATAAAATATGGTTTTAAAAGTAGCACATTTTTATTTACATTTTTCAATGTAAAAATGACATGAGAAAAATAAAATATCACTTTTGTTGCATTCCTTAATGCAAACAAAAGGTAGAAAAATAAAATATCACTTTTGTTGCATTCCTTAATGCAAACAAAAGGTAGAAAAATAAAATATCATTTTTGTTGCATTCCTTAATGCAAACAAAATGTAGAAAGATAAAATATCATCTTTTGCATTCCTTAATGCAAACGAGATAAAAATAAAAAAAATTATAAAATTACATTTTGTGTTTGCATTCTAAAATGCAAACGCTAAAAAAAAAAAATATGTTAACATTCTACAATGCAAACGATTCATGAATAAAAATATAAAATTACTTCTTATGTTTGCATTCTACAACTGCAAACAGAACATAAAAGCAGAGAAAAAATTAATTTCATGTTTGCATTCTACAATGCAAACAAAGCATTTAAACAAAAAATTTTATTTTATGTTTGCATTCTACAATGCGAACAATGCATGTAAATTAAAAAAATCACATTTTCATTTGCATTCTATTATGCAAACAAAACATAGAGGATAGAAAATATATTTTTATTTGCATTTTACCATGCAAATAAAACAAGAAAATAAAAGATACATTTTTGTTTGCAATTTTAGATGCAAACAAATTATAAAATAGAAAGATACATTTTTGTTTGCAATTTAGATGCAAACAAATTAGTAGAAGAAAGATCCACATTTTGTTGGTAAATCTAGATGTGAACAAAATATTAAAAGAAAGATTACATTATTTATTTATTTATTTGCATCCCTTAATGTAAATAAACATGATATGAAAAGTTGTTCTTTATTTACATTCCTTGTTATAAATAAAATTAGAAATTTAAAGATACATTTTTATTTGCGTTCCTCAATGCAAATAAATCATGAATAGGATAATATACATTTTTATTTGCAGTCCATAATGCAAATAAAACATGAGAATTAAAAGTTACATTTTTAAATGTGAATTTTAAAAGAAGAGAAAAAGAATCATATTTCATTTAGAAATATGTTTTGTATTAAAAATACAATTTTAATGTAATGTTAGAAGCATAGAAAGGAATTCACATTTCGTTCATAAAATGGATTGAACAAAAATATTCATTTTTGTTCAATGGATGGAAATCAACAATTTCATTCCTTAAAATAAAATGAACAATAATATGCATTTTGTTCATTATAAAAGAAATTTACACTTGGTATAGGTAAGGAAGTTGAAACATGAATTGACGTTAAAAAATTATGAATGAACGAAGGATACAATTTATAGTCAATATACTATAAAATTGGTGTATGAAATAAAAACATGTTTTAGCAAACGTAATAAACATGAATATATGATTTGTATTTAATTCACACCTTTATTTGGTGTGATATTCACGTGAATATAATCACTTAAGAGATTTTATATATATATATATATATATATATATATATATATATATATATAGAGAGAGAGAGAGAGAGAGAGAGAGAGAAATTAAACGAATCACTCGCGGCAGTTCGAGTTTCGGCAATCGTGACTTTAAACGATTATATCGAAAGATTCAACCGTCAGATTTTCCCAAAACTGGAGCCGTTAGGACCGCTTTGGGAAGATCTTTCCAATAAGACAAATTTTGTAAAAATCCAACGGTTAGATTTCAAGATATGTGTAAATCAAATTTTGAGAAAAACAGCGCCAAAGCCACACTTGACCCGAAGCGTCATTTGATTTTATTGAGCTTTTTTTTTAAATAAATAAATAAAAATAGCGATAAATCGTTATAAATAAATATTAACGATATGAAATGATTTAAATAGTAATTATTCGATAATTATTTGAAAAGTCCGAGTTATACTCATTTCAAATAATTATACGTCGATGAAGAGACGAAGACGGTGTTGAAGACCAGCGGTCTTCACATCAAATGGATGTATTGCTACTGAGGTCCTCGATTGGAGTAGCTACCCTGAAGGGATTTCGGCGGTAGTCGTCCGGACGTAGGTGATGATTGTCCGGATATACGAGAGCCTCTCAGGTGTCGATGGTTCCGTTCAGAGCCAGAACGGACTTGTAAATGGATGCATGTATGACGTTGAACTTCGTACCATGTAAACTGATTTCTGTTTAATATACAACCGTTGGTGGCAAAAGAATTTATTCTTTGGCTCAACACCCTCAGAGGTTGCGTATTGATAGTTATTGATTTCATGGCATGGATTGTCAACGGGGCATGCCAAGATGCAAATGATCGAGTTTTTTTTGAAAAGCAGGCCTTGTAATTGATGATCAAAGCATAGTCTGTTTAGACCCAGCTTTGTGTATAGCATTACTTTGCGAGCCTCACACCCCGGTAGAGTCTAAAACGGAGCAAGGGAAAGCAGGGAGTGCACACGTTTCTTTCTAGCTAGAAGTGGTTTTAGTGCTTTAAACTGGCTGACATTTTACTTTTGTGGTTGATGGATTTTGAGGCGCCTCGGATTTTTATTGGCTGCCCTCGGCCAATTTATAGGTCCAATAGGATCGGGAAGCGTGTGTTCAGGCATAACTAATCCACTAAAGTATTTGTGGACCGGTCGTGCTGTATCCAAGGGTTCGCCAGCGTCCGAATCCTGAGACATCACTAGAGTGTCTCAAATCGGTCAGGAGATCGTTCCTAGCCTTGACTCATGAAGGAAAGCCAACTTCCAATACGTTCCATGCTATTTTGATTGCATAACTAGTATGGCGACATAGTAGACGGTAGCTATGCCGTCTAGAATTAATATTATAATTGAAATATTTTCTTAAAACATATACACACTAATACTAATATCGTATTTTGCGTATTTATCATCTTTTGACCATTATAAGGTAAAACCATATCCTCCGGTTTGCGTTGCATTGTGTGATGGGACTTGGTTCTTATAATGGTTTCATTTTTCTAAAAAGCATTGCGTTATTTAACGTTTTACTTTATTTATTGCACTTATAATCCCATGGAGTAAACCCGTTCCGCGATAGCGCGGCGTGGTCCTCGTGATTGTCAAACCCATTAGTTAATTAAAATATATCATACCAGTCCCATGGCTGACTCGTAGTTTGTTTCACCTTTTGCAAACTCGGGTGCCCTCTTTCCACATGGGCAGCCAAGTGACAGGTTAGGCTTGGATATTCGCTGGATGGAAGCTTGCTGATGGAGATGCTGAAGAAACTTTCTTTTTATCTTTTATTTTTCTATTTAAGACGTTGAGACAGTACTTAGTATTGATGTAATTTGAGAGTTTGAGACATCTGTTTTGCTAAATGTAATTCTGTGTTGCATACTCTGTTGTTTCAGTGATGATGTTTGTGATGACATTTCTTTCCGCTACAATGATTTATATGTTCTGCTATATATAGAGATATGTTATTGCTCTAATTCTGTTATATTCCATACGATTTTCCTTACTTTCGTTACACGGAAGTTTGGGGTCGTCACAGCCAAGGTGGCAAAGTCATATACGGATTTTGCGGGAGTTTTGTGAACCAGAGTGAAGCTACTCCCTCCAAGTAAATGGGGAAGTATAAACATTTGAGCTCGTTAGTAGTATGTGCCCTATCCATGTGCTGATCATACTTGAATAGGAACACGTTGGGATCGCCAGTTCCATTATAAGCTTGTACAACCGGGGGTTTGAATTTATTTGGATATGGCGCCATTTTTATTCTCTTTGTAAGTGGGGTTTTTGTAGGAGCAAATCCCAATTACTTCTCATCATCCACCTTTTTCTGGCTCTCATTCATAATCTTTCGTACCATTCCGAATATACGCTCCTCCTCATTGAGTTGGTCCACGGGGCGGATGCCTTCCTCTTTACTGGATGTTTGCCCACGCAAATAATCACGGTTCAGATTCCGGGGCCTGGACCTCCCGCATGGGAAAGTGCCCCTTTGGTGGAACCAAACGCTTGTTGAGGGGTCGCTTTTCCAGAGTGGTTATGAGCAGGTGGCTTCATTCCCCTATGACTAGGATTTGCAATCTCTTGGACAGAATTTCCTTTATTCGGGCTTGAGGAAGAAGATCCTGTATCTTCCGTTCCAGTGGTTTTAGCAGTTTTAGGATGGTTTGCACTCATGGTGACTTTGGCTATTGCGGCTTGCATGGCGAACATGGTTTCAAGCTTCTTCATCATGGCCTCATTCGCAATATCAATTCGACTTGTCAGTCCTGCTACCGCTTCATCCAACTCCCTCCTTGTTACGGCAGTTTCGGCTTTAGAACTTTCACCCACTTCAAACTGATTAGTAGGCGGGGTGTTTTCCATGTTAGTGGCATTATCGACATTTTCAATGCTTTTACTTGTAGCTTTCTTCGATGGTCTACCAGGATTACCTATGGCTTTAGATGTAAGTATCTCAATTTGGACAACTTAGATAATCGGAGTGTGCTCAAAATTCCAATGCAGGGCCTTCTACCTTGTGAGAGAGCGAGAAATGGATTGGCAGTCTGGGCCCCACGGTGCGAGACAAATGTTTGCTCCAAATTTGGGACCAAACACCAAAGGTGTAAAGCTATACTTCACCGATTCGGTAAGAATATGGAACCGTGTAATCACAAAATAAACGAATAAAAACAAGTAAGAACACAAAGGAGTTTTTATAGTGGTTCGATTCAAAACGAATCTACATCCACTTTCAATCAATTCTCATTATGATATTCAAGCTTACAACATATGAATTTTCCCTCATTACAATCATTTCTCTCTTTTAAATCTCCTGACGATCTACTTTCACTCGAGTTTGGCGAAGAAAAGGAAAGAGGTTTAGCTTTGTGACGAATCTTCTACCATGTGCTTTGATCTTTTCCCATGATCTTCATAGATTTCATAGTGAACTAGCATTCGATTTAGGCTTTGGAGAGGATTAGAGATCATTTGAATGATGCTTGAGAGATTTATGGTGTAGCTTGAATGAGATTGAGGGTGTTTAGATTCAATTGTAGAAAGATCTAATGATCATTAACTTGGATTTGATCTTCATGGAGTTAGAAACGTGTTGATGAATCCGTATAACCCATTAGAGAAGTTGTAGTTGAGCTTTTAATTTGACATAGTCTCCTTGTAGGAATGAATTTTCGTCCCCCCCCCCTCAAGTGAATTATAAGGGGTATTTATAGGTGATTTCAGACCAGATGGTTGTTTCGTAATTATACAGACAAACAACATGACTTATGTCGCCACCGACATGACCTGGGCCTTCACTCATCTCGCCAATGACATGACTCGTTTCGTATGGCGGGTTGGTTCCTCTATTCAATCAACGGAGCGTCATAGCTTTTGTTACAGCATGACTGGCGACTTGACTCCTTATAATACCAAGCAGAATGGCGTCGCGATGGAATGACTTTACTCTGTTGTAGCTTCAATGATACGAAAGACATGATGCCTTGACTTAGGCATGACTTAATTCCATGCGACATGACCTTATGGTGCGGATTGATACAGCTTTACGTAGTGAAATGCCATCGATACCATGCTGCGGAGCGGCATGGTACATCTGATATGAACGTGTAATGGTTTGATGTTGTGCAACGACCTGACTTCAGAAGGATGGCACGTCATGTGACCCACTTTATGTCGTCCACGACATGGTGAATAGTGTGATGAACATTGTGGCTTATCTTCATGTTGCTTACACTAGTCTAACATCATATACGAGGCCGACATGACTTGACTCCGACTTGTGTAGCCTGGAGCGACTTGGTATGGCACGACATGGTGGTATGATCGAACTCTCTTCCTTGCGACATGGTATTAACGACTTGGCCCTTTTGTTTTGATATGACTTTCAACGACTTGGCTAACCCGACATCGCTCAAACCCTTATTTTTATGGGTTAACAGTATGCAAATGAAATACCTTTTTACTTGTCATTAGAAGGATATAATTGCATATAAAAATAAAGTCTTCTTTTTATTTGTCATATAAAAAATAGAATGGTTACATAAATAAAAATCTCTTTTTGTTTATACATATGTTACATAGGAAATGTTAAATAAATAAAAATCTCTTTTTATTTATACATATGTTACATAGGAAATGTTACATAAATAAAAAATCCCTCTTTTATTTATACATATAATACAAAGAAAGTTGTGTAAATAAAAATCCCTTTTTTTATTTATACATATGATACAAAGGATTTGTTATACAATAAAAATGTTCTTTTTATTGTAATATGAAACATAGGATTTGTTATAAAATAAAAATGTTCTTTTTATTGTAATATGAAACATAGGATTTGTTATATAATAAAAATGTTCTTTTTATTGTAATATGAAACATAGGATTTGTTATACAATAAAAATATTCTTTTTATTGCATATGAAACATAGAAATTGCCATACAATAAAAAACATATTCTTTTTATTGTACATGAAAGTCATATAAATTGTTAGACGTATTTATGCGATAAAATTATCCTCTTTATTGTATAGATATAAATAGAAATTTTTAGAAATGTTTATACAATGAATTTTTTTTATATGTAAACATAGGGGAAATTTGTTAAGACCTTAAAAGTTATATTTTTAATGTACATTTAGATTCCTTATTTAAAAAGAATCATATTAGAGAAAATTGTTGTAACATTAAAAATGATATTTTTAATATACATTTATATTCCTCATTTAAAAAGAATCATATTAGTAAAAAATGTTGTAACATTAAAAATGATATTTTTAATGTACGTTTAGATTCAGTATTAAAAATGATATATTCACTAGGAATTGTGTAGGCATTAAAAAGGACGTTTTAGTGTATATTTAGTCTCATTAAAAAGGTTATATTTCACATGTTCACGTACATAAAAATGATTATATGTTAAAACAGAATCTGTAATGAGAAATGTTACATTTTACTTGTCAGCAAAGTAGGAAAAATGTTTATACACTGATATATGTTTTGTTTGATTGAAAACATCACTTTGAATATGTTAAGGAAATTGTCAAAACGATTAATATTTATATATATAAATATAAATGAAAAATTAAATGAATCGCGCGCGGTAGTTTGCGTTTCGGAATCGTACCTTTTAAATATTATACCGAAAGATCTGACCGTCGGATTTTTCCAAAACTGGAACGGTTAGGTTCGCATTGGAAAGATCTTTCCAATGATATTAAGTTTGTGAAGATCCATCGGTTAGATTTCGTGAAATGTGTAATTCAAATTTGGATAAAAACAGCGCCGGGGCCGCATATGGACCTGAAGCGTCATTAAATTAAAATGGGCTATTTTTGTATAAAAGAAAATAGGGATAAATCGTTATAAAATAATAATAACGATATGAAACGATTTGAATTATATATATTCGAGAATTATTTGAAAAGACCGAGTTCAATCTCATTTCAAATAATTATACGACGAATTAAAGTCGAAGATATTGAAGACGATGATTGAAGACCGGAGATCTTCACAGCGTTCTGATGATTACTGATGTCTTGATTGGGAGGCATCTCAAGACAAGGTAATAAGTGGTAATCGTTCAGACGTACTTGGAGATCGATGGATATGCGAGGACCTCTCTTCCGTATTGGACGTACGAGACGAGGAATAAGGTGTCTTCAGTTTCGTCCAGACCCAGAATGGACTTGTAAGTGGATATGTGTTTGACATTGGTTTTCGTTCTATGTGAATTGATTTGTATTTAATATATATCTGTTTGGTGGTAGGGAATTTATTCTCTTGCTTAAGACCCTTCTCTAAGATGTATGAGCTTAGAGGTTATATATTGATAGATATCAGTTGCATGGCATGGATTGCCAATGTGGCATGCCAAGATGCAAATTATCAAGGCTTTTGTTGAAAAGACGAGCCTTGTGGTTGATGATCACAGCACAGCTTATTTAGGCATAGCTTTGTGTATAGCATTACTTCGCGAGCCTCACACCCCGGTATGAGTCAAAAACGGGATAAGGACTGTAGGGAGTGCATGCGTTTCGTTCTAGCTAGAAGTGGTGTCATGGTATGGAGCCCAGACATTTTTATTTATGTGGATGATGGATTACGAGGCCTCGGATATATTGGTCGATAGTGGCCAATTGATAGGTCCGATAGGACCGGGAAACGTGTGTTCAGGAATTACTAATCCACTAAAGTATTTGTGGACTGGCCCTACCGCATCCAAGGGTTCGCCAGCATTCGATCCCCGAGGAATTTGCTAGTGTGTCTTGAATCGGTGAGGACAATCCCCAGCCTCGACTCATAATGGAAACCCAATTTCCAATACTACATTACGAATTTGATTGTAAACCTATATATGGCGACATAGTAGGATGGGGTACTATGCCGTCTAGGATTGATACATTTACTTTGAAAGTGTTTTAAACTGACTACATACTAATAATAATAAATAAATATTATTTTATACATGTCAAGCCTGTTTGATCATTATAAGGTAAAACTCTATCCCCCGGTTTGCTTTGCATTGTGTGATGGGACTTGAGTCTTATAATGATTTCATTTTTCTAAAAAGCATTGTGTTGTTTTTAAAATATTTATTTATTTTATGCACTGACAATCCAATGGAGTAAACCGGTTCAGCGTTTGCAGTGTGGCCCTGTGATTGGCCTTATTATTAGATAAGTTGAGTTAGATTTCTCATACCAGTTCCATGACTGACTCGTAGTTTGTTTCACTTGAAAACTCAGGTGCCCATATTTTCCACATGGGCAGTCGAGTGGCTTGTTTTATAGATATTTATTATTGAGCAGGATTCTGGATCAAATCTTAAAGCTGTGTCCAGAGCATTGATAGTCTTTCGCTGTATTAGTTATTGGTTCCACTGCATTGTAAATTTATTTTCCGCTGTATTTCTTCGATGTACTCTAATATTCTGTACTCTGATGTTTCATTATTATGATGTAACAAAAGTCTTCTGTTATCTGTTCTGATATGTATGCCCATAGTTAGCGTATGCAGGATACGAACGGTCTTGGTCGTTTTAGCGATCGACTAGGTCCAGGTTAAATCCGTTTCATTATAGTTGGTATCAGAGCTTTGGTTAACTCAAATCTTTGGGGTACAACTCATTAGAACTGAAGAAAAGACTCATCAGAGTTAGGATTAGAAATGTTCTATAAAAGAATACTCATTAAAGATAGGACCAGTAGTATCCTAGAATGAGAAAACTCATTAGAGATGGAGTTAGAAATGCCCTAGAAGGAGTTGAGAGTGACAAGTTTATAATTAACTTATTTGTGATTATATAATCCGATCTTTGAAAATATGATTTTTGAATATATATATATATATATAATTGAAAAGTTAATCAACTAATTGATTGGTGATTGTGTTGTGAGATTACTAGTTCAACCAATAAAATTATAGAAACCAATTAAAATATGAAATTTGAGTTGGTTAATTAAACAAATTTCATCTCTGTTCCTTTTCGAGGACGAAAAGATTTTAAGTAGGGGTGATTGTAACAACCCGGAATTTTGGAACGAATTTAAAATTTTTATTTCAGCAATTTTAGTGAATTTTAAATATTTAAAATAATTTATTTTAAATAATAACAATGAAAATTTTATTTTAATTGAAGTTAGAACATAATAATTTATTTTAATTATAAATGGAATTTGAAATGACGTGGCAGTTTGAAAATTTGATTTCTAATTTCAATTTAATATACAGAATTCATTTTAAATCAGAATTGGACGAAACAAGAAATATTTTAATCTGTTTAAAAATATCTTTCTAAGAATATGGAAAATCCAGATTTCAAAACGGCAATTGAAAGTTATGTCCAGTTTAAAATTTGAAATAGGCGTTATGGTATTCTATATAATATATAGCCCTTAAAAATAGCCATTTTGCAAACGACCTCTGTTTTCGATGAGACCACTTTTGTTGGATCCGGAATGTCAAATTATTGCTAGATTCCAATTTCCATAAATTTTGGAATTAATATGTGAGCGTGGCAAATTAAAACGTGTGTGAGAACCCGTTTCTTCCCCGTGAAGGAAAGAGCGGATACTTTGAGAACAACACACAAATGAACGCAGACGGAAGAACATTTCATTGTTATTACAACAATTCAATCAGAATACAAGAATATATAGAGTATAAATGAATAAATTACATTCGATAAATATCAGAGATTACAATAAATTACATAACAGCGGAAAAATAATAGAAAGCACAACTGAAGGTGATATACGGATACAGAGCTTTCCGGATATCATTCCAGCTGTAAACCAGGATCCTGTGAATATAAATCTGCAAAACCAAAACTACTAGCTGCCCGTGCGGAAAATAGGGGCACCCAGAGTTTAGGTTCAAACAATAAACTCCAGGTCAGTCATGTGACTAGTGTGAGAACTAAAACAATTATTTAAAGCTTTACTTTAAAAGAGAGTAATTCAAGGGACCACGCCGTATAACACGGAACGGGTTTCCTCCCAAAAATACCCGTGCATAGAATAAACAACGCAATGCTTTTTCGAAAAATGAAGCTATTATAAGACCCAGGTCTCATCACACAATGCAACGCAAGCCGGAGGATAGGGTTTTCCCTTATAATAGCCAAACATGCTTGGTACGTTTAAAACAAATCATTTGATACTATAATAAGTATATAGTGTCAAAACATTTCAATCATAAATATAAATCATAGACGGCAAGGGTACCATATATCATGTCGCCATACTAGTTCTACAATTAAAACCGCGATACACGTATTGGAAATTGGATTTCCGTCATGAGTCAAGGAAAGGGGCAAGCTCCTCTCCGCGTTCGAGATTCTCTAGGAAATGCCTCAGGGCTACGCACTCTAGGCAACCCTGGGATCCTCCAAGGCCGGTCCTCACTTACGTTAGAGGATTGGCAATTCCTAAACACACGTTTCCCGGTCCTTACAGACCTAAAATCGAGGCGCCTCATCCAACAACCATAAAGGTGAAAAGTATATAAATGTCAGGGCTGGTAGGTCACTGTAACCACCCGTAGCTAGAAAGAAATGTCGTGCACTCCTTGGGTCCTCATCCCGTTTTTGACTCATACCGAGGTGTGAGGCTCGTGAATCCACGCTATACGCAAAGCTGCCATGTAGGCCGTGCTTTGATCATCAACCACAAGACTTTGCTTTTCAACAAAAGCCTTGATCATTGCATCTTAGCGTGCCACACAGGCAATTCATGCCATGCGACTGATGTCCATCGATATACAACATCTGAGCTCGTACGTCTCAGAGAAGGGCGTTAAGCAAAAGAATAAATTCTCCGCCGCCAAACAGATGTGTATTTAATAGAAATCAATCAACACAGAATAAAATCCAATGTCAGACACACAATCCATTTACAAGTCCGTTCTGGGTCTGAACGAAACCGGAGGCACTTTCCTCACATATCCATCCGTCTCCAAGTACGTCTGGACGACCACCAACTATTTCCATCCTCTTGGGTGTACAGCCCAATCAGGATCGTCAGTAATAATCCAAACGATGTGAAGACTTCCGGTCTTCAACCACCGTCTTCATCTTCGACATATCGTCGAATCGGTTATTCAGAATGGGTATAAACCAGGCCTTTCCGAACAACCCGCGTGTATTAAAACAAATGTTACACAAACACAACATACGCCTCATTCCAATTCATATTCTCAGGGAAAGGTTCCCATTAATTTTATCGAAGATAAATTCTTTAAATTTATTCTTTAATCTTCTTTTGGATGTCGTTTCAAACCAGATTATGGTTTTCTAAACTAGTCGAGATTAGCGCACCACACCGAAGAAATTATTTATTTTATTTCCCAATCCCAATCTATTCATCCCATGAAGCAAAACTGGTAATACTCCATATCTAACACCACGGTGTTATCGGTAAAATTAATTACCATTTCACGTTCAAATCTAATTAAGGATTTAACTATCGCTTTGGAGCAAAACTGGTAATACTCCATTCTCGCTCATTTTCTAAATTTGATAATTTAGATTACAAATTTACATCTCAATCTAATTGCAGATTCTTTAAAACTCCTTTTATTGGATTAAATAACTAATGTCATTTAAAACACAGTTCACGACAAACCCAAATCACATTCTATTTATCATCGGGTTAAAGAACTAGTGTTATTTAAAACACAGTTCACGATAAACCCATGAATCATTTCTATTTAATTCAAATTAAATATATTAGGAATTCTGATTATTTAAAATCCCTTTTTAAATCTAATTTATTTATTTAAAAACAAATAGGGTTTTAAATTTAGTACAACTAGTTCATTTTGATAAAAATCTATTTTTACCTTTTCAAATATGGAGTTTTTCATCCCAAATTTTCCCAAATCATTTCTTCTGATTTTACACAAATTATTGATATTTTTAATAATTTTATCAAGGCCCATACAGTCGATTTCCATCAACGGCCATCGAACTGCACTTACAGCGACCTTTTTCAAATTTGATTTGGACGTATCTCCAAATCCAACTGTTAGATTTCGAATTTCTAATATTCGTTAGAAAGCTCTTTTCGATACGAACCCAACGGTTCCGGTTTTAGGAGAATCCGACGGTCGGATCTCCCGTAATGTCCGTTTGAAATAAATGGTCGAAATTCACGAACTACCGCGGCGCGGCGCGTTCTATTCAGGCCATTATATTATATATATAATATATATTTATATAATATATATTTCGACGATTACTATTCCAAAACGAATTTTATAAATAGTTTTGAATTCGTTTCAAAAACAATTTCAACCTCCATTTCAATTTAAATCAAAATTGAATCTTTCCTTATAAATTCGTTTTAAAATTCATTTCTATTCAATTCAAATTTCAATTCAATTTGAATTCATTTCAATTCGCTTTCAATTCAATTTGAATTCGTTTTCAATTCAATTCAATTTCAAAGTCGTTTTCTATTCGATTCGATTCAAATTGGTTTTCTATTCGATTCAATTCAAATTGGTTTTCTATTCGATTCAATTCAAATTGGTTTTCTGTTCGATTCAATTCAAATTGGTTTTCTATTCGATTCAATTCAAATTTGTTTTCTATTCGATTCAATTCAAATTGGTTTTCTATTCGATTCAATTCAAATTGGTTTTCTATTCGATTCAATTTAAATTGGTTTTCTATTCGATTCAGTTCTAATTGGTTTTCTATTCCATTTGAATTCAATTTGTTTTCTATCCAATTAAATTCGAAGTCGGTTTACATTCAATATTTCGAAATTGTTTTATATTCCATTCATTTCGAAATCGTTTTTCAATATTCATTTCATTTCGAAATCGTTTTTCAATATTCATTTCAAAATGAATAAAATCGATATAAATATCGTTCACGTCAAAATGGCGTCAATCTAATCAACACGGCTTCATATATTCCTATTTTCAAATATTCTATTTCAAATATCTTATTTCAAATATTTTTATGATCAAAATGTTTCGTTCAACACATGACTAATCTCAACGGATGAGTATAGTCAACACATGAACTTTTATTTTATATTGATAAAGATGTAAATTTTATTACTAAAATATTTCGTTCAACACATGACTAATCTCAACGGATGAGTACAGTCAACATATGAACCTTTATATTATATTGATAAAGATGTAAATTTTATTACTAAAATATTTCGTTCAACACATGACTAATCTCAACGGATGAGTACAGTCAATACATGAACCTTTATATTATAATATTGTTTATTTTCTAAATTGGAATGAGGCCCAATCAATCACCATATAATGTTAATTATATGGATTTTCACACATCACACGTATATAATAGCATTGAAAAATAATCAACCATCAACCAAAGTTCACTACACTGTATAAGCATCAAATATAAATATCTAACGCTTATAACAGCCTGTCAATCAATCGATCGACATATTTAATCAATCAGGATGAGTGAACTTCAAATTTCATCCCAACACCCGTGTGGGATTTTAAATAATCAAATACAGATTTTATTTGTGCAGTTGAGCGATGTGTAAAATTTATCGTCCCAATCAATGTCCTTCAAATAGGTGTACATAAACAAACCGTTCGGTTTGTAAATGAATATTTTATTTTATTCACCTTCACTATATTCATATTCACGTTAAAAATTATATTTTTAACTATAAAACATTTTATTTTAACATATGAATTTCTATTCAGTTCATTCTTTAAATAAAATGATATTTTTTATTTTTCTAACTTATTTTAGAAAATTTCGGCGGCATAACGGCACGATACTAGAAACGGGACGAGGCCTAGCCTTATCCCCGGTCTAGTGAAGGCCCACGCCTTTCACACATCAATCAAATCAATTCATTTCACCAAACAATTCAATCCAAACAAGATATTCTAACTAACCACACAACCAAACAATTTAACAAACAAGCCATCCATGGTCTGTGGATGACGGGTGTCGGGTGCTAATAAACACCGTCTGTATCCTAATATATATATATTAATTAGAAAAAAAGAAATTTTGAGTGAGAAGTTCTCGCCAATAGCTATCTAACTTCACGACACTTCTTCATCGTTATCGTATCTTTGTCATCTTCGTTGCCCGTAGCCACTACATATATAAAAATCAAATTTTTATTTGTTCACTTTCAGTTTAAAAATCATATTTTTACATCTTCTACTTAATAAAGATTATATTTTTAATACTTTAAAAATATAAAAATCATATTTTTAATTCTTACCATTTTCTATATAAAGATTATATTTTTATATCAACCTAAAAATCGTATTTTTATCTTCACTTCATATATATAAAAATCGAATTTTATCGTTACTTCTTATTTTTAAAAATCGCTTCTTTAGCTAAGTAAAAAAAATCGCATCTTTGACTAAGTAAAAATCGAATCTTTGACTAAGTAAAAATCGCATCTTTGACTAAGTAAAAATCGCATCTTTGACTAAGTAAAAATCGCATCTTTTTTCATAAATAAAATCAAATCCTTTCACTACATTCATATGAAGAAAGATCATATATTTTCAAAGCAAAGATCCTATTTTTTTCTAGTTAAAGATTGTAAATTTTTCCTCTAGTGATAACCAACCAAAAATCACCTTTTTAACCTAGATCAATTTTCTACAAGAATCTATGAAAATAAAATAAAAGAAAACTCACATTTGGAAGAAGGAGGGCTCGATGTTTACTGTCCATGACAGGCCGGGTTGGGTGCTTCATGGCGACGCTGAGGTGGACAAGAGGAGGGGAGCGCGAGAGGGAGAGGAAGAAGGAGAAGCGGTGGGTTCAGCGATGGGGTGGGGGTTTGCGATTCGGATTGGGGAAGAAAAAGGGGGGTGTCGATGTCGAGAGGAGGAGGGGAGAGGTCCGGCGAGGTGGGGGGGGGGGGGGGGTGAACGTCGATGGCGACGGGTGGATGGCGGAGGTACGGTTCACGCTGCGAGGTGGAGTGTCAGCGGTGGGGTTTTTCTTCTGAAGCTGCGAGGGTCGGGTTTGATTTGGGGGAGAATGGTTTAAAGGGGGGGAGGGTATATGTATATAATTATTTATATTTTATTCTCTAAAAAGTTTCTTTACCATTCGATCTCAAAACGGGACCCACCGCCCGTCGTCCATAGCGTTTCACCCCCATTCCGAATACAATGGGATATGTATCGTCAGCTGATTCAGCTGTTACAATCAGTTTTCGTCAAAATCGACATATACTTCTATATATTGAATTTGAACGCGCATTTCAATTTACTGGGGTCACATATTAACTCTAAAAATTCTCGAAAAATATTTTCTAGCTTCGTATTGACGATATGGTTCTAACAAAACTAGTTTCATCGAATTCTGAGACCGTTAGAAAAATGGCTATTTTCCAGTCGATTAAAATCAACTGAAATGGTCCAACACGTTTTCCTTTGCCACGCTCACATATTGATTCGAAAAATTATGAAATTTGAAACCTAGCAATAATTTGACATCACGGGCCCAACAAAAGTGGTTTCGTCGAAATCCGAGGTCATTTGCAAAATGTCTATTTTTAAGGGCCTGAAATCCATAGCGACTATTCAGAATTTTCAATTGGACATATCTTTTGATTCCCGCTATGAAATCTTGATTTGTCGGATTCGTTGGAAAGATATTGTCAATTAGATCCTAATGTTTTTTGGTTTCACTAAAATCCGGATTGTTTTGCACCTGGTACGTTCAATTGAAGTTTGAAATCGAATTATCGAACTACCGCGCCATTTTCAATTCTATTTATAATTATATATAAATATTTATATTCTAACGACGGCGTATATAATATATACGTTCTAAATATATCCATAATAAATTTCTCGTCGGTATTCTTTAAAATAATCTATTTTAAATATTCAAAATTCGCTAAAATTGTCAAAATAAAAATTTTAAACTGGTTCAAAATTTCCGGGTTATTACAATCTCCCCCACTTAAAAATTTTCGTCCCCGAAAAGGAACAAAGTCGAAAGTGGTTTGATTATTCATCTCTATATTCGATCTGGCTTCCATTCTCCAACTTTTCAGTTTTTGAGAATTTTCAAATTTTCAAAAATTTGGCTAACACCCTAAATTTTCGAAAAATTTCGCCATAACCTCCCCTGCACCGGGAGCCATGGGAAAATCCCAAAATTGTCATATAGGCCTTCTGATCTCAAAAAGAAAAAGAAAAAGCCAAGCGGCTAGCCAATATGCTCATAAAATCATCATCACCCAAACAAAACAGTAAATTATGTAGTAAACATGTACCTATTTATCGGGCAAACAAATTTTATTTTCTGCTCTAGCCTCCTTGCTATGACCTGTTCCAAAAGATATACATGTATGCAAGCAAATGCGACCTATTTTCAATACAATTCAATATTTGGTTCTATTAGGCATAATGGTTCAAAATTTGCAAACAAATAAACAAACAACACAAACATCAATCAATTAGTGGATTAACGTTTCAAATTCATAAATTTGATATATATACAAAAATCATGTTTTTGATGCCAATTCACAACAATGTGTTCTAGCTATATAGATAAGTTTTGGTTCTCACACCAGTCTAATGGAAATAGATAGATGTCACACCTTCATCACTCGAATATAAATTCTGACGATGAGTACTCAACCATCAAATCATCTTCGGGCCACTAGAGTATGATTCTATATCTATCCAGTATATTAAAACTTCGAATATACATTCATGACGCGTATATGCAAAACCTTTATATACTTGATTGTCCATATTCAAAATAAATAAATAATCAAATACGTTTAAAATGGTTTAAATTTTCAAAATAAAATCGTTTTCTTTTGAAAAATATACTCTTCACACTCGTTCTAGGATACTACTGATCCTATCTCTAACGAGTCATTCTAATTGGATATTACTAATCCAATATCTGATGAATTCTTCCGTATGGTTCTAATGTGCCTTGTTCTCAAGCTCTGTAAACCAAAGCTCTGATACCAAATGTGAGAACCCGTTTCTTCCCCGTGATGGAAAGAGCGGATATTTTGAGAACAACACACAAATGAACGCAGACGGAAGAACTTTTCATTGTTATTACAACAATTCCATCAGAATACAAGAATATAGAGAGTATAAATGAATAAATTACATTCGATAAATATCAGAGATTACAACAAATTACATAACAGCGGAAAAATAATACAAAGCACAACTGAAGGTGATATACGGATACAGAGCTTTTCGGATATCATTCCAGCTGTAAACCAGGATCCTGTGAATATAAATCTGCAAAACCAAAACTACTAGCTGCCCGTGCGGAAAATAGGGGCACCCAGAGTTTAGGTTAAAACAATAAACTCCAGGTTAGTCATGTGACTGGTGTGAGAACTAAAACAGTTATTTAAAGCTTTACTTTAAAAGAGAGTAATTCAAGGGACCACGCCGTATAACACGGAACGGGTTTCCTCCCAAGAATACCCGTGCATAGAATAAACAACGCAATGCTTTTTCGAAAAATGAAGCTATTATAAGACCCAGGTCCCATCACACAATGCAACGCAAGCCGGAGGATAGGGTTTTCCTTTATAATAGCCAAACATGTTTGGTACGTTTAAAACAAATCATTTGATACTATAATAAGTGTATAGTGTTAAAACATTTCAATCATAAATATAAATCATAGACGACATGAGTACCATATATCATGTCGCCATACTAGTTCTACAATTAAAACCGCGATACACATATTGGAAATTGGATTTCCGTCATGAGTCGAGGAAAGGGGCAAGCTCCTCTCCGCGTTCGAGACACTCTAGCAAATGCCTCAGGGCTACGCACTCTGGCAACCCTGGGATCCTCCAAGGCCGGTCCTCACTTACGTTAGAGGATTAGCAATTCCTGAACACACGTTTCCCGGTCCTTACAGACCTAAAATCGAGGCGCCTCATCCAAAAACCACAAAGGTGAAAAGTATATAAATGTCAGGGCTGGTAGGTCACTAACACCACCCCTAGCTAGAAAGAAACGTCGTGTACTCCTTGGGTCCTCATCCCGTTTTTGACTTATACCGAGGTGTGAGGCTCGCGAATCCACGCTATACACAAAGATGCCACGTAGGCCGTGCTTTGATCATCAACCACAAGACTTTGCTTCTCAACAAAAGCCTTGATCATTGCATCTTACCGTGCCACACAGGCAATTCATGCCATGCGACTGATGTCCATCGATATACAACCTCTGAGCTCGTACGTCTCAGAGAAGGGCGTTAAGCAAAAGAATAAATTCTCCGCCGACAAACAGATGTATATTTAATAGAAATCAATCAACACAGAATAAAATCCAATGTCAGACACACAATCCATTTACAAGTCCGTTCTGTGTCTGAACGAAACCGGAGGCACTTTCCTCGTATATCCATCCGTCTCCAAGTACGTCTGGACGACCACCAACTATTTCCATCCTCTTGGGTGCACAACCCAATCAGGATTGTCAGTAATAATCCAAACGATGTGAAGACTTCCGGTCTTCAACCACCGTCTTCATCTTCGATATATCGTCGAATCGGTTATTCAGAATGGGTATAAACCCGGCCTTTCCGAACAACCCGCGTGTATTAAAAAAAATGTTACACAAACACAACATACGCCTCATTCCAATTCATATTCTCAGGGAAAGGTTCCCATTAATTTTATCAAAGATAAATTCTTTAAATTTATTCCTTAATCTTCTTTTGGATGTCGTTTCAAACCAGATTATGGTTTTCTAAACTAGTCGAGATTAGCGCACCACACCGAAGTAATTATTTATTTTATTTCCCAATCCCAATCTATTCATCCCATGAAGCAAAACTGGTAATACTCCATATCTAACACCACGGTGTTATCGGTAAAATTAATTACCATTTCACGTTCAAATCTAATTAAGGATTTAACTATCGCTTTGGAGCAAAACTGGTAATACTCCATTCTCGCTCATTTTCTAAATTTGATAATTTAGATTACAAATTTACATTTCAATCTAATTGCAGATTCGTTAAAACTCCTTTTATTGGGTTAAAGAACTAATGTCATTTAAAACACAGTTCACGACAAACCCAAATCACATTCTATTTATCATCGGGTTAAAGAACTAGTGTTATTTAAAACACAGTTCACGATAAACCCATGAATCATTTCCATTTAATTCAAATCAAATATATTAGGAATTCCGATTATTTAAAACCCCTTTTTAAATCTAATTTATTTATTTAAAAACAAATAGGGTTTTAAATTTAGTTCAAACTAGTTCATTTTGATAAAAATCTATTTTTACCTTTTCAAATATGGAGTTTTTCATCCCAAATTTTCCCAAATCATTTCTTCTGATTTTACACAAATTATTGATATTTTTAATAATTTTATCAAGGCCCGTACAGTCGATTTCCATCAACGGCCATCGAACTGCACTTACAGCGACCTTTTTCAAATTTGATTTGGACGTATCTCCAAATCCAACCGTTAGATTTCGAATTTCCAATATTTGTTAGAAAGCTCTTTTCGATACGAACCCAACGGTTCCGGTTTTAGGAGAACCCAACGATCGGATCTCCCGTAATGTCCGTTTGAAATAAATGGTTGAAATTCACGAACTGCCGCGGCGCGGCGCGTTCTATTCAGGCCATTATATTATATATATAATATATATATATAATATATATTTCGACGATTACTATTCCAAAACGAATTTTATAAATAGTTTTGGATTTTCAAAAACAATTTCAACCTCCATTTCAATTCAAATCAAAATTGAATCTTTCCTTATAAATTAGTTTTAAAATTCATTTCTATTCAATTCAAATTTCAATTCAATTTGAATTCATTTCAATTCGCTTTCAATTCAATTTGAATTCGTTTTCAATTCAATTCAATTTCAAAGTCGTTTTCTATTCGATTCAATTCAAATTGGTTTTCTATTCGATTCAATTCAAATTGGTTTTCTATTCGATTCAATTCAAATTGGTTTTCTATTCGATTCAATTCAAATTGGTTTTCTATTCGATTCAATTCAAATTGGTTTTCTATTCCATTTGAATTCAATTTGTTTTCTATCTAATTAAATTCGAAGTCGGTTTACATTCAATATTTCGAAATCGTTTTATATTCCATTCATTTTGAAATCTTTTTTCAATATTCATTTCATTTCGAAATCGTTTTTCAATGTTCATTTCATTTCGAAATCGTTTTTCAATATTCATTTCAAAATGAATAAAATCGATATAAATATCGTTCACGTCAAAATGGCGTCAATCTAATCAACACGACTTCATATATTCCTATTTTCAAATATTCTATTTCAAATATCTTATTTCAAATATTTTTATGATCAAAATGTTTCGTTCAACACATGACTAATCTCAACGGATGAGTACAGTCAACACATGAACTTTTATTTTATATTGATAAAGATGTAAATTTTATTACTAAAATATTTCGTTCAACACATGACTAATCTCAACGGATGAGTACAGTCAACATATGAACCTTTATATTATATTGATAAAGATGTAACTTTTATTACTAAAATATTTCGTTCAACACATGACTAATCTCAACGGATGAGTACAGTCAACACATGAACCTTTATATTATAATATTCTTTATTTTCTAAATTGGAATGAGGCCCAATCAATCACCATATAATGTTAATTATATGGATTTTCACACATCACACGTATATAATAGCATTGAAAAATAATCAACCATCAACCAAAGTGCACTACACTGTATAAGCATCAAATATAAATATCTAACGCTTATAACAGCCTGTCAATCAATCGATCGACATATTTAATCAATCAGGATGAGTGAACTTCAAATTTCATCCCTACACCCGTGTGGGGTTTCAAATAATCAAACACAGATTTTATTTGTGCAGTTGAGCGATGTGTAAAATTTATCGTCCTAATCAATGTCCTTCAAATAGGTGTACATAAACAAACCGCTCGGTTTTTAAATGAATATTTTATTTTATTTACTTTCACTATATTCATATTCACGTTAAAAATTATATTTTTAACGATAAAACATTTTATTTTAACATATGAATTTCTATTCAGTTCATTCTTTAAATAAAATGATATTTTTTATTTTTCTAACTTATTTTAGAAAATTTCGGCAGCATAACGGCACGATATTAGAAACGGGACGAGGCCTAGCCTTATCCCGGGTCTAGTGAAGGCCCACGCCATTCACACATCAATCAAATCAATTCCTTTCACCAAACAATTCAATTCAAACAAAATATTCTAACTAACCACACAACCAAACAATTTAACAAACAAGCCATCCATGGTCTGTGGATGACGGGTGTCGGGTGCTACTAAACACCGTCTGCATCCTAGTATATATATATTAACTAGAAAAAAAGAAATTTGGAGTGAGAAGTTCTCACCAATAGCTATCCAACTTCACGAAACTTCTTCATCGTTATCGTATCTTTGTCATCTTCGTTGCCCGTAGCCACTACATATATAAAAATCACATTTTTATTTGTTCACATTCAGTTTAAAAATCATATTTTTACATCTTCTACTTAATAAAGATTATATTTTTAATACTTTAAAAATATAAAAATCATATTTTTAATTCTTACCATTTTCTATATAAAGATTATATTTTTATATCAGCCTAAAAATCGTATTTTTATCTTCACTTCATATATATAAAAATCGAATTTTTATCGCTACTTCTTATTTTTAAAAATCGCTTCTTTAGCTAAGTAAAAAAAATCGCATCTTTGACTAAGTAAAAGTCGCATCTTTGACTAAGTAAAAATCGCATCTTAGACTAAGTAAAAATCGCATCCTTGACTAAGTAAAAATCGCATCTTTGACTAAGTAAAAATCGCATCTTTGACCAAGTAAAAATCCCATCTTTGACTAAGTAAAAATCGCATCTTTGACTAAGTAAAAATCGCATCTTTGACTAAGTAAAAATCGCATCTTTGACTAAGTAAAATCGCATCTTTTTTCATAAGTAAAATCAAATCCTTTCACTACATTCATATGAAGAAAGATCATATATTTTCAAAGCAAAGATCCTATTTTTTTCTAGTTAAAGATCGTATATTTTTCCTCTAGTGATAACCAAATAAAAATCACCTTTTTAACCTAGATCAATTTTCTACAAGAATCTATGAAAATAAAATAAAATAAAACTCACATTTGGAAGAAGGAGGGCTCGATGTTTACTGTCCATGACAGGCCGGGTTGGGTGCTTCATGGCGACGCTGAGGTGGACAAGAGGAGGGGAGCGCGAGAGGGAGAGGAAGAAGGAGAAGCTGTGGGTTCAGCGATGGGGGGGGGGGGGGTTTGCGATTCGGATTGGGGAAGAAAAAGGGGGCGTCGATGTCGAGAGGAGGAGGGGAGAGGTCCGGCGAGGTAGAGGGGGGTGAACGTCGATGGCGACGGGTGGATGGCGGAGGTGCGGTGCGCGCTGCGAGGTGGAGTGTCAGCGGCGGGGTTTTTCTTCTGAAGCTGGGAGGGTCGGGTTTGATTTGGGGGAGAATGGTTTAAAGGGGGGGATGGTATATGTATATAATTATTTATATTTTATTTTATTTTTATTCTCTAAAAAGTTTCTTTACCATTCGATCTCAAAACGGGACCCACCGCTCGTCGTCCATAGCGTTTCACCCCCATTCCGAACACAATGGGATATGTATCGTCAGCTGATTCAGCTGTTACAATCAGTTTTCGTCAAAATCAACATATACTTCTATATATTGAATTTGAATGCGCATTTCAATTTACTGGGGTCACATACTAACTCTAAAAATTCTCGAAAAATATTTTCTAGCTTCGTATTGACGATACGTCCTAACAAAACTAGTTTCGTCGAATTCTGAGACCGTTAGAAAAATGGCTATTTTCCAGTCGATTAAAATCAACTGAAATGGTCAAACACGTTTTCCTTTGCCACACTCACATATTGATTCGAAAAATTATGAAATTTGAAGCCTACCAATAATTTGACATCACGGATCCAACAAAAGTGGTTTCGTCGAAATCCGAGGTCATTTGCAAAATGTCCATTTTTAAGGGCCTGAATTCCATAGCGACTATTCAAAATTTTCAACTGGACATATCTTTTGATTCCCGCTATGAAATCTTGATTTGTCGGATTCGTTGGAAAGATATTGTCAATTAGATCCTAATGTTTTTTGGTTTAACTAAAATCCGGATTGTTTTGCACCCAGTACGTTCAATTGAAGATTGAAATCGAATTATCGAACTACCGCGCCATTTTCAATTCTATTTATAATTATATATAAATATTTATATTTTAACGACGGCGTATATAATATATATACGTTCTAAATATATTCAAAATAAATTTCTCGTCGATATTCTTTAAAATAATCTATTTTAAATATTCAAAATTCGCTAAAATTGTCAAAATAAAAATTTTAAACTGGTTCAGAATTCCCGGGTTATTACAACGTGTTTGGTCAATTTTGATTGAATTGGATCGACCAGAAGATAGTTATTTTTCAAACGGTCTCCAAATTCGACAAAAATAATTTTGTTAGGACTGTATCATCAAAACATAGCTAGATTTATTTTTTCGGAAATTTTGGAGTTAGTATGTGGCCTCGGTAAATTAAAATGTATGATTTAATTAAATAATTAAATGATTTATACTTTAAACTAAAGAAAACTGGGCTGAAACGATCGAATGGGCCGATGAGACCTAGTCCATCGGGTCCAGAATGGGGGTAGTTGGATAGGGGAAACATTTGTTGGGTTGAATTTGGAGCTAAAAGGAATTTACGGGGTTTTTTGTAAAATAGAAAATTTAATTATATTGTATAATAAATATTGGAAAACCTAAACCCTAATCTATCTCTTCACAACGCAGCCGCCACGCCCCTCGATCAATGGCCTGCACGTTCAGATCTTCTTCTTGAATTCTCTTGCAATCTATTCAATAATTTCCAGTACTCGTAAAGCAAAAATCAAACAACTAGATGAGTTCTACAATCTCAACGGACGAGATGAGTTTTAATGCCCTAAATCCTTCGATTTTCCTTGCCAAAGAGGTCGGGTTCGGGTTTAGTTTTCGCAGCAGAGGGTGGTGCGAGTTGCACCATGGTGGGGGAGCCATAGGAGAGTTCGACGAAGATTGTCGTGGTGGGATCTGATTGGCGACAGAGGGCCCTACGTGGCGAGCGTTTTTGGTCCAAGGGTTTGAGAAACGGGTTAGTATTGAATGATAAGGAAGAAGGATTAGCAGCCTTGATTAGGTAGAGGGTAGTTAAGGAATGTAATAATTAATTAATTATATAATTATATAATCGACTGTTTAAAAATCTATAACTCTTTCATATGAGGTCAAAATTGAACGATTTCAGTTGCGTTGTGATCGTGGCGGAGAATTCTACATTTCAGAACAGACCAGAGAAGAAACAGAGCCATCTACAATTTTTGAAGGAGTAAAATCGATGTGTGATTTCTTTTTAAATAATTAAAAATTAATTATTATCATGTTTAGAAATTTCTGCAAATATGCTGTTTAATTCAGTTCGTTATTATACGTGATTTGATTTGACTGATGCCGTTATGATGATCTGTTGATTTGATGTATTAGAATTGACAAAATAAAAATGTCAATTTTGTTGTATTAGAATTGACGAAATAAAAATGTCAATTTTGTTGTAATAAAATTGACAAAATAAAAATGTCATTTTTGTTGTATTAGCATTGAAAAATTAAAATTTTCAATTTTGTTGTATTAGAATTGACAAAACATAAATATCATTTTGTTAAAATAGATTTGTATGAAAACAGAAACATCATTTTTGTTGAAATAGATTTGTAAAAAAGAAAAACATCATTTTGCTGAAATAGATTTTGTATGAAAACAAAAACATCATTTTTGTTGAAATTGATTTGTATGAAAAAAAAAACATCATTTTTGTTGAAATAGACTTGTGTGTAAACAAAAACATCATTTTGTTGAAATAGATTTGTAAAAATAAAATTATTGTTTTTATTGTTTTGTTGAAATAGAATTGTCAACAAAATAGAATTGTTATTTTTATTTGTTATGTTAAAAATAGATTTATAAACAAATAAAAATATAATTTATTTGTCACGTTAAAATAGATTTGTACACAAATAAAATTACCATTATTATTTGTCATGTTAATGTATGAATTGTGTCCAAATAAAAAAAATTCTTTTAATTTGCCATGTTTAAGATAGAAATTGTATGAAAATAAAAATATTTCTATTTATTTACCATATTTAAAATAGAATTATACGCAAATAAAAATGTTCATTTTTATTTGCCATGTTAAATGCTGAAATTTGAATGCAAATAAAAATATTTCTTTTTATTTGTCATGTTAAAAGTAGAGTTGTATACAAATTAAAATAGTCATTTTTATTTGTCATGTTAAATAGTGAAATTGTATGCCAAATAAAATAGTCATTTTTATTTGTCATGTTAAATAGTGGAATTGTATACAAATTAAAATAGTCATTTTTATTTGTCGTGTTCAACATTAAAATTGTATACAAATAAAAATATTCATTTTTATTCGCCATGTTAAATATTGAAATTGAATACAAATAAAAATATGCAATTTTATTTGTCATGTTAGATATTGAAATTTGTATACAAATAAAAATTCACTTTTATTTGTTATATATAGAAGTTGTTATACAAATAATACGACTCTTTCTTATTTATACATATATAATATAGAATTGTGTAGCTAATAAAATATTCTTTTTATTAGTCATTCGAGACATTATAATTAGTAGACAAATAAAATATTCTTTTCTTTATTTGTCATTAGAGACATTGTAATTGTTAGACAAAAAAAACATTCTTTTTATTTGTCATTAAAAATAATTGAAATTGTTATGCAAATAAAATTTTCTTTTATTTTACATTAGAAAAGTAGAAAACATGTATACAAATAATTTTTTTTTATTTCTCGTTAGAAAAGTAGAAAACAGGTAAACAAATAAAATACTTCTTTTTATTTGACACTAGAAAAGTAGAAAACATGTATGCAAATGAAATACCTTTTTTACTTGTCATTAGAAGGATAGAATTGTGCATACATATAAAAGACTTCTTTTGATTTGTCATATAAAATATAAAATGGTTACATAAATAAAAATTTCTTTCTATTTATACATATGTAACATAGGAAATTTTACATAAATAAAAATCTCTTTTTATTAATACATATGGTGCATAGGAAATGTTACATAAATAAAAATCTCTTTTTATATATACATACGTTACATAGGAAATGTTACATAAATAAAAAATCCCTCTTTTATTTATACATATGATACATAGAAAGTTGTGTAAATAAAAATCACTTTTTTTTATAAATACATATGATACATAAGATTTTTGATACAATAAATTTTTTCTTTTTATTGTAATTTGAAACATAGGATTTGTTATACAATAAAAATGTTCTTTTTACAGTAATATGAATCATATGATTTGTTATACAATAAAACAATTCTTTTTATTGTAATATGAAACATATGATTTGTTATACAATAAAAACATTCTTTTTATTGTAATATGAAACATAGAGTTGGTTATAAAATAAAAATGTTCTTTTTATTGTAATATGAAACATAGGATTTGTTTTACGAAAAAAATGTTCTTTTTATTGTAATATGAAACATAGGATTTGTTATACAATAAAAATTTTCTTTTTATTGCAGTATGAAACATAGACTTTGTCATACAATAAAAAAATTTGTTTTTATTGTACATGCTAATTATAGAAATTGTTAGAAGTGTTTATGCAATAAAATTGTCCTTTTTATTGTATATATGTATATAGAAATTGTTAGAAATGTTTATACAATGAATTTTTTTTAGATGTAAACATAGAGGAAATTTGTTAAGATATTAAAAGTGATATTTTTAATGTACATTTAGACTCCTTATTTAAAAATAATCGTATTAGAGAAAATTATTGTAACATTAAAAATGATATTTCTAATGTACATTTAGATTCCTTATTTAAAAAGAATCATATTAGAGAAAGTTGTCGTAACATTAAAAATGATATTTTTAATGTACGTTTAGAATTAATATTAAAAATGACATATTTACTAGGAATTGTGTGGGCAATAAAAAGGATGTTTTAGTGTATATTTAGTTTCATTAAAAAGGTATATTGTAATAACCCGCAAATTCCTAACCAATTTAGAAATTTTAATTTGGAAACTTTAATGAATTTTGAGTATTTAAAATGATTTATTTTAAATAATGACGACGAGAAATTTATTTTGAATAGAATTAGAATGAATATATTTATTTGAATTGAGGTTAGAATATAAATATTTTATTTTAACTATAAAAGGAATTTAAAATGGCGCGGTAGTTCGAAAATTCCATTTCAAACTTCAAATGGATGTACAGGATTCGAAATAAACCGGATTTTGGTGAAACCAAAATTATTTGAATATATTTGAAAATATCTTTCCAACGAATCTTAAAAATAAAAATTGCATAGCGGGAATAAAAAGTTATGCCCAATTGAAATTTCAAAATAGTCGCTACGAAATTCTGGCCCTTAAAAATGGAAATTTTGCAAACGACCTCCGTTTTTGACGAAACCACTTTTGTTGGATCCGGGATGTCAAGTTATTGCTAAATTCCAAAATTCGTAATTATCTGAATCAATATGTAAGTGTGGGAAAAGAAAACGTATTTTGGCAGTTTTAGTCAATTTCGATCGACCAGAAAATGGCCATTTTTCAAACGATCTCAGAATTTGACGAAATAAGTTTTGTTAGGACTATATCATCAATACGAAGCTAGAAAATATTTTTTGGAAATTTTTAGAGTCCGTATGTGGCCCCGGTAAATTGAAGTGTGCGTTTAAATTCAATATATAGATTTATATTTTGATTTTGACGGAAACTGATCGAAACACCCGAACTGGCTTATGATACATATCCCATTGTGTTTGGAATGAGGGTACTTAGCTACGGGCGATAGTCGTTGGGTCTCGTTTGGAGTTCGAAGAAAAATCACCTTTTTGAAATAAAATAATATCTACATATAAACTTATATTTTCTAAACCTAAAAAATTCGGTTATCCCCTTTCTGAAAAATCAATTTGAAAATGGCCTCCATCGGGAAAACATTTGTCCGCCTTTGGAAGATGCCGTCATCCCTCCTCCATCGTCATTGCCACCGCTCCACCTCCGTCTGATCAACGACGTCGACCCCACCTCCTTTTCTCTCGCATCCTTTGCGACATCGAAGGACCCGTTGCCCGATCAAATCTCTAGCCACCGCACCTATATCCCGCCACCGCTGGCCCTCCCCTAACGCTACCTCAACTCCGACGAATCTCCCACTTCCCCTTCTGCGCCTCCTTCTCTTTCCTCTGTCAGTTCAAAGGAAACAAAACCCCCTTTTTTCTTCGACCAATGTAAGTTCTTTTCTGATTTTGTTTAGCTATGATTTTTATATAATAGAAAGAATAAAAATATGATTTTTATCACGAGGATGTCATGAATGAAGTAACCATATTATGGAATTATTTTTATGAAGATAAAAATATGATTTTTATTAAGGTAGAGTAGTAAAAATATGATTTTTATCATAAAGAAGAGAATATAAAAGTATGATTTTTATCATAAAGAAGAGAATATAAAAATATGATTTTCATCATGAAGAGAAGAATATAAAAATTAGTTTTTTCATATATGAAGTAGTGGGTTAAAAATATGAATTTAGCCTATGAATGTTATTAATAAAAATCAATCATATAGGATATCGGGTTCGCTCAAGGTGGTAGTCGACGAGGTGTTCATATTCTTTGCTTTGAAAGAATGGCGGAGTGGAACCCCAAGGTGAGAACTTCTCACTTTTAATTTGATTTCTAGTTGAAATATATACTAGGATGCAGACGGTGCTTAGCAGCACCCGACACCCGTTGTCCACAGACCATGGACAACTTGTTTGTTTGTTGTTTGTGGTGTGAATATTGATTTTGTGATGTGGAATGGAATAAATTATTTTATGGTTAAAATTATGATTTTTAACATGTATATAAAATAAATATTTATAAACAAATCGGACGATTTGTTTATGTACACACATTTGACTGATATGGATTGGGACGATAAATTTTACACATCGCCTAACTGCACAAATAAAACCTGTGTTTGATTGTTTGAAATCCCCGCACGGGTGTTGGGATGAAATTGGACATACACTAGTCCCAATAATTAGTTGTATGTCGATCGATTGATTGATAGGCTGTTATAAGCGCTAAATATTTATATTTGATGTTTATGCAGTGTATAATGCACTTTGGGTGATGGTTAACTGTGTTTGATGGTTTTTATGTGCATGTGTGTATGAAATCCATAAAAATCACATTGTATGGTAATTGACTGTGTCTGATTCCAGTTCAGAAAGAATGAATATTTTAAAATAACGAATATTTTTTAAATAATACTCAGAAAAGAATCAAAATTTGGTTTTGATGTCCGATTTGGGATGGACATGAATATATTTAAATATATATAGCCGTGTCGGTTAGATTAACGCCATTTTGACGTGAACGATATTCATATCGGTTTTATTCATTTTTATAATAAATATCGAAAAGGAATATATTTCAAAATATAATGTTTTGAAAATAATATCATTTATATATCGATGATATGGAATATTCTATTTTGATTAGAAATTGAATAGGAAGTTGAAATCGTTTTGAAAACGAATTTAAAACGATTTATAAAATATGTTTTGAAAGGAAATCGACGAAATATAGTATATATATATATATATATATATTATATATATAATGGCCTGAATAGAATGCGCCGCGCTGGGCAGTTCTCGAATTTCGACCATTAACTTCGAATGGACATTACGGGAGATCAGACCGTTGGATTCCCCAAAAACCGGAACCGTTGGGTTTGTATCAAAAAGAGCTTTCTAACGTATACAAGAAATTAGAAATCTAACTGTTGGATTTGGAATTATGTCCAAATAAAATTTGGAAAAGTTCGCCGTAAGTGCGGTTCGATGGTCGTTGACGGAAATCGACTCTACGGGCCTTGATAAAATTATTAAAAATAGTAATAATTTTTGTTTAATCATAAGAAATGATTTGGAAAGAATTGGGATGAAAAATTCCATATTTGAAAAGATAAAAAAAGATTTTTATCGAAATTAACTAGTTTTGAACTAGAATTATAATCCATTTATTTTTGAAAGAAATAAATTGGATTTGAAAGGGTTTTAAAAGTAATCAGAATTTCCAATAATTGAATTGGAATGGATTTGAATCGAAATTGTCTTTGGAATATTTCGATGTTGATTTCGTGATTAAACAGATATTGTTTTGGAAATTTGAAAGATATATCTATATTGTTATTTCCAATACGATATTTGTTGGTCGTAGAATTTGATATTGAATATAAGCCGATGTATTTTGTATTCAGAGCCTGGTATTTAATATCAAATGGGATTTGGGTTTGTCGTGAATGGTGTCTTCATTAACACTGTTCTTAAACCTAGTTGAGAAAAAGATAAATCTTTTTATATATATTTAACGAAGTATAACAATTAAATAATATTTAATTGGAATTGAAATGGACATGATTTTTGGGTTTATCGTGAATGGAGTTTTAAATAACATTTGTTCTTTAACCCGATAATTAATGGAATGTGAATTGGGTTTGTTGTGAACTGTGTTTTTACGACATTCGTTCTTTAACCCGATTTACAGTGAAATGTGATTTGGAATTTATAAATCTTTTGTTAAGATTTAAAGGAGATTTTCCAAAGTAAAGTTTTCCAATTTAATAAAATAAATTGGAATGGAATGGAATTCGATTTGGGAATAATCGAAGTGAATTTCTGCGGAGGAAGACTGCTAATAAATCTGGAATTTAAAAGGCGTTGCCGTTATTCCACTTATATTATTAGTCGGATATGGAAGTTTATATCGATTATATATCAATTTGTTTTCCATGAAGATTCCATTGTTAATGGAATGTGAATTTGGGTTGTCGTGAACGGTATCTTTAAAAATGTTGTTCTTAGACCCAACGGAGATAAGAAAATCAGAAACTAACTAAAGATTAGTTAAGTTGAATGGTTTCCTAGGTATTGATCTGATGTTGGTTTCGACCTTCGGGGTTATTACTTAGGGAATTGTTCACTTGCTAATTTACGGTTAAAGGCTGATGGAATAGAATGTGATTTTGGGGTTTATCGTGAATCGTGTTTTAAATGACATTGGTTCTTTAACCCAGTTAAAGACATGATATGATTTCCCAAGTTAAACAATCATTAATATTGATTTTTGGGAAAATTAAAACCAAGTGGAGTTTTAATGAATCTTTAATTAGATTGAAATGATCGAGAATGGATTATCACCAGTTTTTCTCCAGGCGATAGTTAAATCTTTAATTAGATTTGAACGTGAAATAGTAATTGAATTTATCGATAACACTGTAGTGTTAGATATGAAGTATGACCAGTTTTACTTCATGGGATGAATAAGTTGGGGTTGGGAAAT
This sequence comes from Allium sativum, assembly GCA_030737875.1. Classification (NCBI taxonomy): domain Eukaryota; kingdom Viridiplantae; phylum Streptophyta; class Magnoliopsida; order Asparagales; family Amaryllidaceae; genus Allium; species Allium sativum. The sequence continues at coordinate 334,700,974 of CM060926.1, forward strand.
TTAACAAGTGATTGCTTCGGTAAGGTTCGCTAATCCCGACTAGTTTGGATAACATAATTTGGTTTGAATTGGTATTCAAAGGAAGATTAAAGAATAAATTTAAAGAATTTATCTTTGATAAAATTAATGGGAACCTTTCCCAAAGTATAAGAATATTTGAATAAAAGAATATTCTGAATTGGAATGAGGCGTATGTTGTGTTTGTGTAACACTTGTTTATTATATACACGAGTTATTCAGAAAGACCGGGTTTATCCCATTCTGAATAATTGATTCGACGATGTGTCAAGGATGAAGACGGTGGTCGAGGACCGGAGGTCTTCATATCGTTTGGATAATTACTGATGATCTTGATTGGGCTGTACACCCAAGAGGAGGGACTCAGTTGGTGATCGTCCAGACGTACTTGGAAATCGATGGATATGCGAGGTTCAAGGTGCCTCCGGTTTCGTTCAGACCCAGAACAGACTTGAAAATGGACTGTGTGTCTGACACTGGATATCATTTTGTGTGATTGATGGATATCGGTTGCAGGGAGTGGTTTGCCTATGTGGCATGCTAAGATGCGAATGATTAAGGCTTCTGTTGAAAAGAAGAGTCTTGTGGTTGATGTTCAAAGCACGGCCTTTGTGGCATAGCATTGTGTAGCATTAATTTGCGAGCCTCACACCCCGATGTGAACCAGAAACGGAGAGGACCTCATGGAGGACATGCGTTTCCTTCTAGTTAAGGTGGTGTCAGTGCCGTACCAGCCCTGACATTTATATTATTTTCACTTTTGTGGTTGTTGGATTGCGAGGCCCCTCGGTTAGATCGGACGATCCGGGTCCGGTGAAGTCATTTGGCTCATTTACACCCCATAGGGCGGGGAAACGCATTATTCAGGGTTTATGCTTAATCTACATCGAGTGGTCCGGTCTTGACGATCCAAGGTGCAGTTGTCGTTGTTCTTGAGACATGGTAGGCTGGATTGTCTCGAAACGGTGAGGACGATCCCTGGCCTCGGTTCACAGATGGAAATCCAACTTCCAATACGTAACTATGTGGTTTTGATTGTAGAATCTATATATGGCAACATAGTAATATGGGGGCAATTATGCCATCTAGGATTGATACTTATGATTGAAATTGTTTTGACACTATACACTTATAGTAATAATTAAACATGAAATTTCACGTACCAAGCATTCTTGGCTATTATAAGGTAAACATCCTATCCTTCGTCTTGTGTTGCATTGTGTGATGGGAGCTGGGTCTTATAATAGCTTCATTGTTCTTTATTTAGCATTGCACTGTTGTTTTATGCACTGGTATTCTTGGGAGGAAACCTGTTCCGTGTTACACGGCATGGTCCCTGGATTTACCTAACTTTAAAATAAATATTAATAACTGTTTTAGTTCTCACACCAGTCACATGACTGACCTGGAGTTTATTGTTTTAACCTAAACTCTGGGTGCCCCTTTTTTCCACACGGGCAGCCAGTAGTTTTGGTTTTACAGATTTATATTCACAAGATCCTGGTTTACAGCTGGAATGATATCCGGAAAGCTCTGTATCCGTATATCTCCTTGAGTTGTGTTTTGTATTATTTTCTGCAGCTATGTAATGTAATTTAAATCTCTGATATTTTTTTGATGTATAGTATATATTCATACTCTGTATATTCTTGTATTCTGATGGAATTGTTGTAATAAGCAATGAAATGTTCTTCTGTTTTTGTTCTAATTCGTCTTGTCCTCAACTCAATCCGGGCTTTCCTTTACGGGGAATTTCTGGTCATGTCAGCTGGTATCAGAGCTTTGGTTTACAAAGATCGGAGAACCAGACACGTTAGAACCAAATGAAAGAATTCATCAGAGATTGGATTAGTAATATCCAAGGAGAATGACTCGTTAGAGATGGGATCAGTAGTATCCTAGAATGAGTCGGAAGAGAGATGTCTTCAAATAAAAATGAAAACAATTTTTATTTTGAAAATTTAAATCAATTATTCGTATTTGAATATTATTTTTATATTGATTTGGACAATCAAGTATACAAAGATTTTGCGTATACGTCTGATCCGCGTGTATTTGAAATTTTAGTATACTGGATAGATATAGAATCACACTCTAGTCGCCCGTAGATGTTCTGATGGTGGTTCGAAACATAATCAGAATTTATGTTCGAGTTTCGAAAGTGGGATTTGTATATATTTCCAATTGACTGTTGTGAGAACCAAAATTAGATAGGGTTTGTTGTTGTGATTTGGCATCAAAAATCTGATTTTTGAACTATGTATCAAAGTTATGAATTTGAAAAGTTAATCAACTAATTGATTGTTGATTGTGTTGTTTGATTATTGTTTTGATTAATTAAAATTTGGAACCATCAAGCCAAATTGTACCAAATATTGAACTGACTTGAAAATTGTTTGAAATTGCATGCATGTACATATATATGTGTGAACAGGTCATTGCAAAGAGGCTACAGCTGAGGAATAAAATTGTTTGCCCGAAAATAAGTACATGTTTATTGTATTCCTTGGGGTTTTTGATGATTTTATGAGCCGATTGGCTAACCGCTTCGCTGTTTCTTTTTCTTTTTGGATTGGAGAGGCCTGTTTGGAAATTTCGAGATTTTCCCGGTGCTCCCGTGTAGAGGAAGTTATGGCGAAATTTTTCAAAAATTTAGGGTGTTAGCCAAATTTTTGAAATTTTTTTGATAAGTTCTTAGAAACTGAAAAGTTGAAGAACTTAAGCCATGATGAAAACAATGAAAGTTGAGTTGATTAGTTAAACAACTTTCGGCTTCGTTCCTTTTCGGAGACGAAATGTTTTAAGTGGAGGAGATTGTAATAACCCGGAAAATCCGAACCAATTTAAAAATTTTAATTTGGCAATTTTAATGAATTTTGAATATTTAAAATGATTTATTTTAAATAATGACGACAAGAAATTTATTTTGAATAGAATTAGAATGAATATATTTATTTGAATCGACATTAAAATATAAATATATTATTTTAATTATAAAAGAAATTGAAAATGGTGCGGTAGTTCGAAAATTCGATTTCAAACTTCAAATGGATGTACAGGATTTGAAATAAACCGTATTTTGGTGAAACCAAAAATATTTGAATCTATTTGAAAATATATTTCCAACAAATTCAAAAAATCAAAATTTCATAGCGGGAATAAAAAGTTATGCCCAGTTGAAATTTCAGAATAGTCGCTACGGAATTCTGGCCCTTAAAAATGGAAATTTTGCAAACGACCTCTGTTTTCGACGAAACCATTTTTGTTGGATCTGGGATTTCAAGTTATTGCTAGATTCCAAAATTTGTAATTTTCTAAATCAATATGTGAGCGTAGCAAAAGAAAACGTGTTTTGGCAGTCTCAGTCAATTTCGATCGACCAGAAAATGGCCATTTTTCAAACGATCTCAAAATTTGAAGAAATTAGTTTTATTAGGACCGTATCGTCAGTACGAAACTAGAAAATATTTTTTTAGGAATTTTTAAAGTCCGTATTTGGCCCCGGTAAATTGAAGTGTGCATTCAAATTCAATATATAGATTTGTATTTTGATTTTGATGGAAACTGATCGAAATAGCTGAACTAGCTTATGATACATATCCCATTGTGTTCGTAATGGGGGTAATTAGCTACGAGCGACAGTCGTTGGTCTCGTTTGGAGTTCGAAGAAAAATCACCTTTTTGAAATAAAATAAAATAATATATATATATATATATACTTTTATTTTCTAAACCTAAAAAATTTAGTTATCCCCTTTCTGAAAAATTGATTTGAAAATGGCCTCCATTGGGAAAACATTTGTCCACCTTCGGAAGACGCCGTCGTCCCTCCTCCATTGTCATCGCCACCGCTCCACCTCCGTCCGATAAACGACGTCGACCCCACCTCCTTTTCTCTCCCATCCTTTGCGACATCGAAGGACCCATCGCCCTCTCAAATCTCCAGCCACCGCACCCATATCCCGCAGCCGCCACTGACCGCTGGCTCTCTCCTAACGCCGCCTCAGCTCCGACGAACCTCCCTCTTTCCCTTCTGCGCCTCCTTCTCTTTCCTCTGTCAGTTCAAAGGAAACAAAACCCCCTTTTTTCTCTTTGACCAATGTAAGTTCTTTTTAGATTTTGTTTAGCTATGATTTTTATATAATAGAAAGAATAAAAATATGATTTTTATCATGAGGATGTCAAGAATGAAGTAACCATATTATGGAATTATTTTTATAAAGATAAAAATATGATTTTTATTTATGTATGATAATAAAAATATGATTTTTATTAAGGTAGAGTAGTAAAAATATGATTTTTATCATAAAGAAGAGAATATAAAAATATGTTTTTCCTTATAAAGAAGAGAATATAATAATATGATTTTCATCATGAAGAGAAGAATATAAAAATCAGTTTTTTTATATATGAAGTAGCGGGTTAAAAATATGATGTTTATCCTATGAATGTTATTAATAAAAATCAATCATATAGGATATCGTGTTCGCTTAAAGTGGTAGTCGACGAGATGTTCATCTTCTTTTCTTTGAAAGAATGGCAGAGTGGAACCCCAAGGTGAGAACTTCTCACTTCTAATTTGTTTTTCTAGTTGAAATACATACTTGGATGCAGATGGTGCATAGTAGCACCCGACACCCGTTGTCCACAGACTATGAACGACTTGTTTGTTTGTTGTTTGTGGTATGAATATTGATTTTGTGATGTGGAATGGAATAAATTATTTTATGGTTAAAAATATAATTTTTAACGTGTATATAAAATAATTATTTATAAACAAACCGGACGGTTTTTTTATGTTTACACATTTGACTAATATGGATTGGGACAATAAATTTTACACATCGCCCAACTGCACAAATAAAACCTGTGTTTGATCGTTTGAAAACCCCACACGGGTGTTGGGATGAAATTGGACATACACTAGTCCTAATAATTAGTTGTATGTCAATCGATTGATTGAAAGGCTGTTATAAGCGTTAAATATTTATATTTGATGCTTATGCAGTGTAGAATGCACTTTGGGTGATGGTTGACTATGTTTGATGGTTGTTATGTGCATGTGTATATGAAATCCATATAAATCACATTGTATGGTAATTGACTGTGTCTGATTCCAGTTCAGAAAGAATGAATATTTTAAAATAACGACTATTTTGAAATTACGAATATTTCTCAAATAATATTCAGAAAAGAATCAAAATTTGGTTTTGATGTCCGATTTGGGATGGACATGAATATATTTAAATATATATAGCCGTGTCGGTTAGATTGACGCCATTTTGATGTGAACGATATTTATATCGGTTTTATTCATTTTTATAATGGATATCGAAAAGGAATTGATTTCAAAATATAATGTTTTGAAAATATTATCATTTATTTATCGATGATATGGTATATTCAATTTTGATTAGAAATTGAATAGGAAGTTGAGATCATTTTGAAAACGAATTTAAAACGATTTATAAAATATGTTTTGAAAGGAAATCAATGAAATGTTATATATATATATATATATATATATAATGGCCTGAATATAACGCCCCGCTCCGCGGCAGTTCGCGAATTTTGACCATTGACTTCGAATGGACATTATGGGAGATCAGACCGTCGGATTCTCCTAAAACCGGAACCGTTGGGTTCGTATCGAAAAGAGCTTTTGAATGAATACAAGAAATTAGAAATCTAACGGTTGGATTTAGAATTATGTCCAAATCAAATTTGGGAAAGGTCGTCGTAAGTGCAGTTCGATGGCCGTTGATGGAAATCGACTATACGGGCCTTGATACAATTATTAGAAATAGTAATAATTTGTGTAAAATCATAAGATATGATTTGGAAAGAATTTGGATGAAAAATTCCATATTTGGAAAGATAAAAAAAGATTTTTATCGAAATGAACTAGTTTTGAACTAGAATTATAATCCATTTATTTTTGAAACAAATAAATTGGATTTTAAAGGGTTTTAAAAGTAACCAAAATTTCCAATAACTGAATTGGAATGGATTTGAATCGAAATTGTCTTTGGAATATTTCGATGTTGGATTTCGGGATTATATAGATATTGTTATGGAAATTTGAAAGATATCGTTATTTCTAACACGATATTTGTTGGTCGTAAAATTTGATATTGAATATAAGCCGATATATTTTCTATTCAGCGCCTTGTATTTAATATCAAATGGGATTTGGGTTTGTCATGAATGGTGTCTTCATTAACACTATTCTTAAACCAGCTGAGAAAAAGATTAAATCATTTTGTTTAGATGAAGTATACCAATTAAATAATATTTAATTGGAATTGAATTAGAATCGATTTTTCGGTTTATTTTGAATGGTGTTTTAAATAACACTTGTTCTTCAACCCGATAATAAATGGAATGTGAATTGGGTTTGTTGTGATCTGTGTTTTAATGACATTCGTTGTTTAACCCGATTTACAGTGAAATATGATTTGGAATTTATAAATCTTTTGTTAAGATTTAAAGGAGATTTTCCAAAGTAAAGTTTTCCAATTTAATAAAATAAATTCGAATGGAACGGAATTCGATTTGGGAATAATCGAAGTGAATTTATATGGAGGAAGACTGCTAATGTATCTGGAATTTAAAAGGCGTTGCCGTATTCCATTTATATTATTTGTCGGATATCGAAGTTTATATCGATTACATAAATCGATTTGTTTTCCATGAAGATTCCATTGTTAATGAAATGCGAATTTGGGTTGTCATGAACGGTATCTTTAATAATACTGTTCATAGACCCCACGGAGTTAAGAAAATCAGTAACTAACTGAAGATTAGTTAAGTTGAATGGTTTCCTAGGTATTGATCTGATGTTGGTTTCGGCCTTCGGGGTTATTTCTCAGTTAATAGTTCACTTGCTAATTTATGGTTAAAGGTTGATGGAATAGAATGTGATTTTGGGGTTTATCGTGAACTGTGTTTTAAATGACATTGGTTCTTTAACCCAGTTAAAGACATGATATGATTTCCCAAGTTAAACAATCATTAATATTGATTTTTGGGAAGATTAAAACCAAGTGGAGTTTTAATGAATCTTTAATTATATTGAAATGATCGAGAATGGAGTATCACTAGTTTTGCTCCAGGCGATAGTTAAATCTTTAATTAGATTTGAACGTGAAATGGTAATTGAATTTACCGATAACACGGTGGTGTTAGATATGAAGTATGACCAGTTTTACTTCATGGGATGAATAGGTTGGGGTTGGGAAATTTAACAAGTGATTACTTCAGTAAGGTTCGCTAATCCCAACTAGTTTGGATAAACCATAATTTGGTTTGAATTGATATTCAAAGGAAGATTAAAGAATAAGTTTAAAGAATTTATCTTTGATAAAATTAATGGGAACCTTTCCCAAAGTATAAGAATATTTGAACAAAAGAATAATCTGAATTGGAATGAGGCGTATGTTGTATTTGTGTAACACTTGTTTATTATATACGCGAGTTATTCAGAAAGACCGGGTTTATCCCATTCTGAATAACAGATTCGACGATGTGTCGAGGATGAAGACGGTGGTCGAAGACCGGAGGTGTTCACATCGTTTGGATAATTACTAATGATCTTGATTGGGTTGTACACCCAAGAGGAGGGAATCAGTTGGTGATCGTCCAGACGTACTTGGAGATCGATGGATATGCGAGGTACAAGGTGCCTCTGATTTCGTTCAGACCCATAACAGACTTGTAAATGGACTGCGTGTCTGACACTGGATGTCGTTTTTTGTGATTGATGGATATCAGTTGCAGGGAGTGGTTTGCCTGTGTGGCATGCTAAGATGCAAATGATCAAGGCTTCTGTTGAAAAGCAAAGTCTTGTGGTTGATGATCAAAGCACGACCTTTCTGGCATAGCTTTGTGTAGCGTTAATTCGCGAGCCTCACACCCCGGTGTGAACCAGAAAAGAGAGAGGACCTCAGGGAGGACATGCGTTTCCTTCTAACTAGGGTGTTGTCAGTGCCCTACCAACCCTGACAGTTATATTATTTTCACCTGTGTGGTTGTTTGATTGCGAGGCCCCTTTGTTAGATCGGACAATCCGGGTCCGATGAAGTCATTTGGCTCATTTACGGACCATAGGACGGAGAAACACATTGTTTAGGGTTTATGCTTAATCCACTTTGAGTGGACCGACCCTGACGATCCAAGCTGTTGTTGCAGCTGTTCCTGAGACATGGTAGGCTAGATTGTCTCGAAATGGTGACGACGATCCCTGGCCTCGGTTCACAGATGGAAATCCAACTTCCAATATGTGACTTTGCGGTTTTGATTGTAGAACCTATATATGGTGACATAGTGGTATGGGGCACTTATGCTGTCTAGGATTGATACTTATGATTGAAATTGTTTTGACACTGACCTTTATAGTAATAATAAAACATGAAATTTCATGTACCAAGCATTCTTGGCTATTATAAGGTAAACACCCTATCCTCCGGCTTATGTTGCATTGTGTGATGGGACCTTGGTCTTATAATAACTTCATTGTTCTTTATTTAGCATTGCGCTATTGTTTTATGCACTGGTATTCTTGGAAGGAAACCCGTTCCATGTTATACGGCGTGGTCCCTGGATTTACCTAACTTTAAAATAAAGATTAATAATTGTTTTAGTTGTCACATCAGTCACATGACTGACCTGGAGTTTATTGCTTTGACCTAAACTCTAGGTGCCCCTATTTTCCACATGGGTAGCTAGTAGTTTGGTTTTGCAGATTTATATTCACAAGATTCTGGTTTACAGCTGGAATGATATCCGGAAAGCTCTGTATCTGTATATCTCCTTTAGTTGTGTTTTGTATTATTTTCCGCTGCTATGTAATGTAATTTAAATCTCTGATATTTTTCCGATGTATAGTATTTATTCATACTCTGTATATTCTTGTATTCTGATGGAATTGTTGTAATAAGCAATGAAATGTTCTTCTGTTTTTGTTCTAATTCGTTTTGTCTTCAACTCAATCCGAGCTTTCCTTTACAGGGAAGTTCGGGTCGTGTCATATATTTTACATGTTCATGTAGATAAAAAGGATTATATGTTAAAACAGAATCTATAAAGAGATATGTTACATTTTACATGTTAGCAAAGTAGGAAAAATGTTTATAAACTGATATATGATTTGTTTAATTGAAAACATCACTTTGAATATGTTATGGAAATTGTCGAAACGATTTATATTTATATGTATAAATATAATTTAAAATTTAAACAAATCGCGCGCGGTAGTTCACATTTTGGAATTGTACCTTTAAACGATTATACCGAAAGATCTGACCATCGGATTTTTCCAAAACTGAAACTGTTAGGTTCGCATTGGAAAGATCTTTCCAATGATATTAAGTTTGTTAAGATCAAACAGTTAGATTTCGAGAAATGTGTAATTCAAATTTTGATAAAAACAGCGCCAAGGTCGCATATGCACCAGAAGCGTCGTTAAATTGAAATGGGCTATTTTTGTATAAATAAAAATAGCGATAAATCGTTATAAAATAATATTAACGATATGAAACGATTTGAATTATATATATTCAAGAATTATTTGAAAAGACCGAGTTCAATCTCATTTCAAATAATTATACTACGAATTAAAGTCGAAGATATTGAAGACGGTGATTGAAGATGTGACAACCCGGAAAATCGGAACCAATTTAAAATTTTTATTTTGGAAATTATAATGAATTTTGAATATTTAAAATGAATTATTTTAAATAATAACGACGAGAAACTTATTTTGATTAGAATTAGAACGTGTATATTTATTTGAATCGAAGTTAGAATATAAATATTTATTTTAATTATAAAAGAAATTGAAAATGGCGCGGTAGTTTGAAATTTCAATTTCAAATTTCAAATGAATGTACATGATTCAAAATAAACCGTATTTTGGCAAAACCAGAAATATTTGAATCTATTTGAAAATATTTTTCTAATGGATTTGAAGTGAGAATAAAAAGTTATGTCCAGTTGAAAATTCAGAATAGTCGCTATGGAAATATAGCCCTTAAAAATAGAAATTTTGCAAACGACCTCCGTTTTCGACGAGAACACTTTTGTCGGATCCGGAATGTCAAATTATTGTTAGATTCCAATTTCCATAATTTTTGGAATCAATATGTGAGCGTGGCAAAAGAAAACGTGTTTGAACAGTTTCGGTCAATTTGGATCAACCAGAAAATGGCCATTTTTCAAACGATCTCCAAATTCGACGAAATTAGTTTAGTTAGGACCGTATCATCAAAACATTGCCAGATTTATTTTTATGGAATTTTGGAAATCAGTATGTGGCGCAGGCAAATTAAAATGTACGTTCAAATCTAAAATTAAACGTTTTATATTTTAATTTTCAGAATAACTGACTGTAACAGTCAAATGTGCTTACTTAACATATTCCATTGTGTCCAAAATAGGGGTAATTAGCTGGGGGCGACAGTCATTGGGTTTGATTTGGAGTTCGAATGAAATAGAACAAATTAATGAATTAAATAATAATAATAAATAAATATATATATATCCCAGTCACCACTAAAACCCTAGGTCAAACCCATTTCTCCAGTCAAATTCGAAACGCGTCTCCATCCTATTAAATCCACGATCTAGGCCTCCCCGTTTCTTCCCCAATTTCCATTCAACTCCGACCTCAATACTAAAACACTTCAACGTGAAAACCGACAAGATTAGTGAGATCCGTCCATCGACCGGTGGAGATCGTCATTGGCATCGCGAGGTGGCTGATTGGTGGTCGAAAATGGGAGGCGTTCGAATGGAGTTTGGAGGCGCTGTGTAGGTGCAAGGATGGAGCGGTTCTAGTCAGAGGAGAAGGGGGTTCCGCTGCGCCGAGGGGGCATCCCTGATTGTCATCCGATCTGACATGGTAGGCGGCGCAGGCAGTTTTCAGATTTGAGCAAGATGGGTTCGACGAGTAATCAACGAAGCAGAAAGAAGGATGAGTGGCAACGTTTTTCCTAAAAATGATTAAAGAAAAAAGGGTTAAATAATTAAGTTTTTTTAACTTAATTTATTTAAATTTGTATTATTAAAAAAATCATAAATTCACATATATGTTATTGTTTTGATAATGGAATTTTTTATATATATATTATTGTTTTAAAAATGTTGTCTTTAAAAATAAAATAGCATTACTTTAAAAATAAAATAGCATTATTTTAGAAATATATAAATAACAATGTGATTTTTTAACATGAAATATTTTTAAATAAAAAATATGATTTATTTTTTAAATATATACAGCATGGCTTAAAAATGTGATTTTTATTATAAACTACGTGAAATGGATTGCGATGGAACTGACTGGAAGCAGTACGGAACCAGAATCATCAGAAATAAAAATTGACAGAGTGGAAACCCAAAGATGAGAACTTCTTAGTAAAATTATTTCTGTACAGTTATTTATTTTATGACTGCATATATGAACTGCTCCCCGTCATCCACAGACCATGGACGACTTGTTTGATTGTATTATGTTGTGAAATTTGATTGGGATTGTGATGTGTAAATATATAAAATATTCATGTATTGAATAAAATATTTTATCGTTAAAAATATAATTTTAAACATGTATATGAATAAAATAAATATTCATTTACAAACCGTACGGTTTGTTTATGTACACTTATTTATCTGATATGGATTGGGACGATAAATTTTACACATCGCCCAACTGCGCAAATAATAAACAGTATTTGTTGTTTGAAAACCCCATACGGGTATTAGGATGATATTTGACATGCACTGATCCAAAAAGTTAGTGGTATGTCAACTGATGGATTAACAGACTGTATAAGCGTTATTAATCTATTTTAATGCTTATACTGTTGTAGAATGCACTATGGATGTTGTTTGAAATTTTAATGATTGCTTATCATTATTGTTGTATATATATGATGTTGAAATCCATATAAATAAAATTATATGGTAATTGAGTGAGTCTGATTCCAGTTCAGAATTAACGAATATTTTAAAATAATATTCAGTAAATATTGAAATGTGAAGCTGTGTTAAGTAGTTAAACGCCATATTAACACGAACGGTAATTTTGTCGATTTTATTCATTTTAAAATGAATATCAAAAAGTGATTTCAATATCTGATGTTTTGAAGATATTATCATTTTAAAATTGTAATGATGTATAATATTCAATTTTGAATTGAATTTGAAAATGGAATTGAAATCGATTTGTAATGAATTTAGAACGAATTGAAACGGAAGTAAATCGATTCAAATTGAAATCGATTTGAAATGAATTGAAATTGAATTGAAATCGATTTGAAATGAATTTATAAACGAATTTATAATGTAATATTCAATTTTGATTTGAAATTGAAATGGAGGTGACGCACCACGCCGCGGCAGTTCGCGAATTTCGACCATTGAATTCGAATTGACATTACGGGAGATCCGTCTATCGGATTCTCCAAAAACCAGAACTATTGGGTTCGTATCGAAAAGAGCTTTCCAACTATAAGAGATTTGAAATCTAACGGTTGGATTTGGAATTATGCCCAAATCAAATTTGGAAAAGGTCACTGTAAGTGCAGTTCGATGGACGTTTATGGAAATCGACTGTACGAGCCTTGATAAAATTATTAAAAATATCAACAATTTGTGTAAAATCATAATAAATGATTTGGAAAGAATTAGGATGAATAATTTCATATTTGAAAAAAAAAAATTATCGAAATGAAGTAGTTATGAACTAGAATTATAATTCAATATTTTAAATAAATAAATTGGATTAGAAATGGTTTTTAAAATAACCAGAATTTCCTATATATAAATTGGAATGGATTTGAATCGAAATTATCTTTGGAATATTTTGATATGGGATTCCGTGATTATGCAGACATTGTGGAGGAATTTGGAAGATATATATATATATATCGTTATTCCAAAATGATGTTTGTGGATTTGAGAATTTGATATTGAATATAAGCCGATATATTTTCTATTCAGAGCCTTCTATTTAATATCAAATGGGATTTTGGGTTTATCGTGAACGGCGTTTCAAATAACACTTGTTCTTTAGCACGATCAACAATGGAATGAGATTTTGGGTTGGTCGTGAATGGTATCTTTAATAAATACTGTTCTTAAACCCAATGTAGCTAAGGAAATTAGAAATTAATTGGAGATTAGCTAAGTTGAATGGTTTCCTGGGTATTGATCTGATGTTGGTTTCGGTCTTCGGGATTAATACTTAGGGAATCGTTCTGTTACTAGTTTACGGTTAGAGACTGGTGGAATGGTGTCTTCGTTAGCACTGTTCTGAAACCCCGTGTGAAAAGAATAAGTCTTTTAACTAAGATTTAAAGAAGAATTATTAATTAATTAACATTTAATTGGACTTGAAATGGAATGTGAACTGGGTTTATTGTGAACTGTGTTTTTAACGACATTCGTTCTTTAACCTGATTCACAGCGAAATATGATTCGGAATTTATAAATCTTTTAATTAAGATTTAGGGGAAATTTCCAAAGAAAAGTTTTCTAGTTTAATAAAATAAATTGGAATGTAATTCGATTTGGTAATTATCGAAGTGAACTTCTATGGAGGAAGACTGTTACTATATATGAAATTTAAGAGGCTTTGCTGTTATTCCACTTATATTATCGGTTGGATATGGAAGTTTATATCGATAATATATATATTTATCTATTTTCCGTGAAGATTCCATAGTTGATGGAATGGGATTTTGGGTTTATCGTGAACTGCGTTTTAAATGACATTGGTTCTTTAACCCAATTAAAGATAAGATTAATTTCTTACTTTGAATAACCATCAGGTAATGATTTTTGAGATTAAAACCGAATTGAAGTTTTAATGAATCTTTAATTAGATTGAAAAAGAGAATGTGATAATTTAAATTATCAAATTTGGGAAATGATCGAGAATGGAGTAGCACCAGTTTTACTCCAAGCGATTGTTAAATCTTTAATTAGATTTGAACGTGAAATGGTAATTAACTTTACCGATAACATCGTGGTGTTAGTTATGAAGTATTACCAGTTTTGCTTCATGGGATGAATAGGTTGGGATTGGCAAATTAAACATATGATTACTTGGGTAAGGTTCGCTAGTCCCGACTAGTTTGGATAAACCATAATTTGGTTTGAATTGATATCCAATGGAAGATTAAAGAATAAGTTTAAAGAATTTATCTTTGATAAAATTAATGGGAACCTTTTCCAAAAGATATGAATATTTAAATAAAAGAATATTCAGAATTGGAATGAGGCGTATGTTGTGTTTTTATAGCAGTTGTTTATAATATACACAAGTTATTCGGAAAGACCGGGTTTATCCCATTCTGAATAACTGAATCGGCGATGAGTCGATGATGAAGACGGTGATTGAAGACCAGAGGTCTTCACATCATTTGGATGATTACGGATATTTTGATTGGTTTGTACACCCAAGATCGGTTAATAAGTGGTGATCAGCCAGACGTACTTGGAGATCGACCGGATAAGTCAGGACCTCTCTCCTGTATTGGACATATGGGACGAGGAATAAGGTGCCTCGAGTTTCGTTCAGGCCCTGATCGAACTTGTAAATGGATGTGTGTCTGACATTGGATTTCATTCTGTGTGATTGATAGACATTGGTGGCTTAGCGTGAATTGCCTGTGTGGCATGCTGAGATGCAAATGATCAAGGCTTTTGTTGAAAAGCAGAGTCTTGTGGTTGAGGATCAAAGAACGGCTTTAATATAGCATATCTTTGTGTAGCGTTAATTCGCGAGCCTCACATCCCGGTGTGAACCAGAAACGGGAGAGGACCTCAGGGAGGGCATGCGCTTCCTTCTAGCTAAGAGCGGTGTCTAGGTTTTTCACGCCCATACGTTTTACTTATGTGGATGATGGATAGCGAGGCACCTCGGATTTATTGGTACTGCGTGGCCGATGTATGTTATGGTATTTATACAGACCAGATTTACGCCCCATGAGACGGGGAAACGTAGTGTTTAGGCATTTTAATCCACATCTAGTGGACCGGCCCTTACGATCCAAGGGTCACTCGAGCTTTGATCCTAAGGCTCGAGCTAGAGAGTCTCGAAGTGGTAAGGACGGTCCCTTACATTGGTTCACAGATGGAAATCCAACTTCCAGTACATGACATTCGGTTTTATTTGTAGTGCCTAGTATGGAAACATAGTGGGATGGGGCACTATGCCGTCTATGATTGATACATTTATATCTGAAGTTGTTTTCATACACTTTACACCATAATAGTATAAAAATAATTTGTTTTAAACGTACCAAGCATGTTTGGCTATTATAAGGTAAAACTCTGTCCTCCGGCTTGTGTTGCATTATGTGATGGGACCTGAGTCTTATAATAGATTCATTTTTCCGAAAAGCATTGCGCTGTTTTGTTATATGCACTAGTATTCTTGGGAGGAAACCCATTCCATGGTATACAGCATGGCCTCTTGGTATATCTGATTTTAAAGTAAAGTTTTAAATAACTGTTTTAGTTCTCACACCAGTCACATGATTGACCTTGAGTTTATTGTTTTAACCTAAACTCTGGGTGCCCCTATTTTCCAAACGGGCAGCTAGTAGTTTTGGTTTTTGCAGATTTATGTTCACAGGATCCTGGTTTACAGTTGGAATGATATTCGGAAAGCTCTGTATCCATATATTCCTTTCAGTTGTGTTTGTATTAGTTTTACGCTGCATTGTAATTTGTAAATCTCTGATATTTATCAAATGTATATTATTTATTCATACTCTGTTATATTCTTTTATTCTAATGGAATTGTTGTAATAAGCAATGAAATTTTCTTCTGTTTGTGTTCTGATTTGTCGTGTTCTCAACTCAATCCGGGCTTTCCTTTACGGGGAAATTTGGGTCGTTACATTTTGGTATCAGAGCTTTTGTTTACAGAGCTCGGAGAACAAGGAACATTAAAACCAAACGAAACAATTCCTCAGAGATTGGATTAGTTATATCCAATGAGGATGACTCGTTAGAGATGGGATCAGTAGTATCCTAAAATGAGTCGAAAGAGAGATATTTTTAAAATAAAAATGAAAACAAATTTTGTTTTGAAAATTTAAACCTTATGTAACGTATTTGAATATTTTATTTGTATTGAATTTGGACAATCGAGTATATGAAGATTTGAATACATGCGTAATCAACGTGTATTCGAAGCCTTAGATATACGAGATAAATGTAGAGACACACTCTAGTCACCTAGAGACGATTCAGTTGATGACTACGTAGCATCAGCAGTTTGTGTTCGAGTTCCGAAAGTGGTATATATATATATTTCCATTTCACTGGTGTGAGAACTAAAACTAGATAGGGTCTATTGTTGTTAATTGGCATCAAAAACCTGATTTTTGTATATATACCTAAAGTTATGTGTTTGAAACGATAATCTAATTGATTGCTAGTTGTGTTGTTTGATTAATGGTAATTTTGAACCACGAAGCCAAATTACATTAAATATTGAACTAAAGTGAATTTTGATAGGAAATACATGCATGTACATATATATATATATATATATATATATATATATATATATATAAACACACACATATGTGTGTGTGAACATGTCATCGCAAGGAGTCTAGAGCAGAGGAATAAAATCGTATGCCCAACAAATAGGTACATGTTTACTAATTTCTTGGGTTTGGATGATTTTATGAGCCGATTGGCTAACCGCTTGGCCTTTCCTTTTTCTTTTTGAGATGAGAGGACCTGTGTGGCTGTTTGGGGATTTTTTTCGGTGCTCCTCATACAAAGGAAGTTATAGCGAAATTTTTCGAAAATTTAGGGTGTTAGTCAAATTTTTCAAAAATTAGAAAATTCTTAGAAATTGAAAAATTGAAGAATGAAAGCCAGAATGAACGTTGAGTTGGTTAGTTAAACAACTTTCAGCTCCGTTCCTTTTCGATGACGAAAATATTTTAAGTGGGGGAGATTGTAACAACCCGGAAAATCGGAACCAGTTTAAAATTTTTATTTAGGCAATTTTAATGAATTTTAAATATTTAAAATGAATTATTTTAAATAATAACGATAAGAAATTTATTTTGATTATAATTAGAACGTATATATTTATTCGAATCGAAGTTAGAATATAAATATTTATTTTAATTATAAAAGGAATTTAAAATGGCGCGGTAGTTTGAAAATTCAATTTCAAATTTCAAATGAATGTACATGATTCAAAATAAACCAGATTTTGGAAAAACTAGAAATATTTGAATCTGTTTGAAAATATCTTTCTAACGGATCTGAAAAATTGAAATTTCATTGTGGGAATAAAAAGTTATGTCCAGTTGAAAATTCAGAATAGTCGCTACGGAAATATAGCCCTTAAAAATAGAAATTTTGCATATGACCTCCGTTTTCGACGAGGCCACTTTTTTCGGATACAGAATGTCAAATTATTGTTAGATTCAAATTTTCATATTTTTTGGAGCCAATATGTGAGCGTGGCAAAAGAAAACGTGTTTGAACAGTTTCAGTCAATTTGGATCGACCAGAAAATGGCCATTTTTCAAACGGTCTCCAAATTCGACAAAATTAGTAGTGTTAGGACCGTATCATCAAAACATAGCAAGATTTATTTTTCTGGAATTTTTGAAATCAGTATGTAGCCCAGGCAAATTAAAATGAACGTTCAAATCTAAAATTAAATGTTTTATATTTTAATTTGAAAAATAACCGACTGTAACAGTCGAGTGGGCTTACTTAACATATTCCATTTTGTCCAGAATGGTGGTAATTAGCTAGGAGCGATATTCGTTAGGTTTGATTTGGAGTTCGAATGAAATAGAACAAATTAATGAATTAAATAATAATAATAATAATAATAATAAATAAAAATATATATCCCAGGCACCACTAATAGCCTAGGTCAAACCCATTTCTCCGGTCGAATTCGAAACGGGCCTCCACCCTATTATATTGACGATCCAGGCCTCCCCGTTTTCCCCCCAATTTCCGTTCAACTCTGACCTCAATACCAAAACACTTCAACGCGAAAACTGACAATCTCAGTGAGATCTATCTATCGACCAGTGGAGAATGTCATTGGCATCGCGAGGTGGCTAAGTGGGGGTCGGAAACATGAGGCGTTCGAATGTAGTTTGGAGGCGCTGTGGAGGTGCAAGGACGGAGCAGTTCTGGTCAGAGGAGAGGGGGGTTCCGCCGCGCCGAGGGGGCACCCCTGATCGTCATTCAATCTGACATGGTAGGTGGTGCAGGAAGTTTTCAGATTTGAGCAAGATGGGTTCGCCGAGTAATCAACAAAGCAGAAAGAAGGATGAGTGGCAACGTTTTCGCTAAACGTGTTTAAAGAAAAAAGGGTTAAGTAATTATGTTTTTTTAATTTAATTTATTTAAATTAGTATTGTTAAAAAAAATCAAAAATTTACATATATGTTATTGTTTTGATAATGAATTTTTTTACATATATATTATTATTTTAAAAATGTTGTCTTTAAAAATAAAATAGCATTACTTTAAAAATAAAATAGCATTACTTTAGAAATATATAAATAACAATGTGATTTTTAACACGAAATATTTTTAAGTAAAAAATATGAATTTTTTTAAATATATATACAACGTAGTTTAAGAATGTGATTTTTAATATAAACTTCGCGAAACGGATTGCGATTGTGACAACCCCAAACCCCGTTCTGCGGTGGCAAGGGTAATCTTTGGAATATAACACATAAACAGATAACAGCAGAACATAAATAATTAATTACACCAGATAATGTACAATAGAATACACCGGATAAACATAATCATCAGAGTTACACAGTATACAGGATCATACTTAGTACAAAATACAGTTCAGCTATACATAAATGTCTACAATGGAAAACAAAACATAATATGTACAATAGGACTGAACATCATAAAAAGAGATAAATGATAGAATCCATCTTCAGCCCCAGATATCCAGAAAGAGCCTGCTAAAACTTGAATATAAGGCTGCCCGTGTAGAAAAAGGGGAACCCGAGTTTGCACGTGAAACAAACTACGAGTCAGTCATTGGACTGGTATGAGAAATCTACTTAAACATATTTTACAATATGGCAAATCACAGGACCACGCCACTTTCGCGGAACGGGTTAACTCCATTGGATTGCAGTGCTTCAAAACAAGTAAATCTTTTAAACATCACAATGCTTTTTATAAAAATGAAGCCATTATAAGACTAAGTTCCCATCACACAATGCAACACAAACCGGAGGATAGAGTTTTACCTTGTAATGACCAAAATATGCTTGATACGAATAAAACAAAAGCATTTGATATTATTACTAGTGTTTATATGTTTAGAAAACAATTTCAAATCATAGGTATCAATAATATATGGCATGGGTACCATATATCATGTCACCATATATACACAATCAAAACCGCACAGTGTCGTATTTGGAAATTAGATTTCCATCATGAACCAAGGCAAAAGATAGTCCTTACCGAATTCGAGACGTTCTAGCCCGTGTCTCAGGATCAAAACTCGAGTGACCCTTGGATCTTCAGGGCCGGCCCACCGATGTCGATTAAAATGCCTGAACACTGCGTTTCCCTGCCCTTTGGGGTGTCAATGAGTCCTATGACTCCATCGGCTCCACATAGTCACCGATATTTACCAGGCGCCTCGCAATCCAACAACCACACAGGTGAAAGTAATATAAATGTCAGGGATGGTAGGTCACTGACACCACCCTAGCTAGAAGGAAACGCATGCCCTCCCAGATGTCCTCTCCCGTTTCTTGTTCATACTGGGGTGTGAGGCTCGCGAATCAACGTTATACACAAAGCTATGCCACACAGGCCGCGCTTTGATCATCAACCACAAGGCTTTGCTTTTCAATAGAAGCCTTGATCATCTTCCACTTAGGCATGCCACACAGGCAATTCACTCCATGCGACTGATTTCTATCGATATATAACCTCTGAGCTCGTACATCTCAGAGAAGGGCGTTAAGCAAGAAAATAAATTCTCCGCCGCCAAACAGATATATATTTAATAGAGATCAATCAGCACAGAACAAAATCCAATGTCAGACACACAGTCCATTTACAAGTTCGTTCTAGGTCTGAATGAAACCGAAGGCACTTAATACCTCGCACATCCGTACAATCAACAAGTAAGTCTGGACGGCTACTACTTCAGCCCCTTCAAGGTAGCTACTCCTATCATGAGCATCAGTAGCACCCCTCCATTCGATGTGAAGATCATCGGTCTTGCACCATCTTCATATCTTCGACTTCTAATCGTCGATCAATTATTTGAAATGAGAATTAACTCGGCCTTTTCAAATAATTCACGTATATTTAGAATTTCAAATCAATTATTCCAATGATTAAATTATTAGACATCACTAATTTTGTTCTTTAATGTAATTTTCATGCCAAACACATTCAACCATCAAATACAAAATAAACCGAGAAAATTCAGTTTATTTCCATTCCATATCGTTTATAATATTTTATCACGATTTATCGCTATTTTTATTTATTTAAAAATGGCCAATTCATTCAAACGACGCTTCAGGCCATAACACGACCATGCGCTGTTTTTCTTCAGATTTGATTAACATATATCTGAAAATCTAACCATTGGATCTTCACAAATTTTATATTATTAGAAAGATCTTTTCAAAACGAATCCAATGGTTTCAGTTTTGGGAAAATCCGATGGTCGGATCTCCCAGTACAATCGTTTGAAGTTACGATTTCAAAATATGAACTGCAGCGTCGTTATTCGATTTAATTTAATTGTATTTATATATACATATAAATATAATCGATTCTGGCGCTGTTTTTCTTCAGATTTGAATTAAACATTCCAGACAATCCAACCGTTAGATCTTTACAAAGTGGGTGTCGTCGGAAAGATATTTCCAAAGCGAACCCAACGGTTTTGGTTTCGGGAAAATCCGATGGACGAATCTCCAGCAATAATCTTTTGAAATCACGGTTCAAAATACGAACTGCAACTTCGTTATTCGATTTATTTTAATTATATATATATATATATATATAATTATAATTCATTCTTCGATTTCAAAACCATATTTACTTCATATATTTGATAAAAATGATATTTTTATCATCAAAAATCTTTATTCAACACATGAATATTTTTTGTACTTCATATTCACAATAAAAATGTAGATTTTACTGTTCAATCTATATATTCAACACATGAATGATTTCGACTTCACAAATACGATAAAAATATGATTTTTATCGTTCTAGTCCTTTATTCAACACTTGAATGTTTCCTATAGTTTATATATATAATAAAAATGTGATTTTTATTGTTAAAATGATTTATTTAATAACACGATTATTTTATTTAGTTCATACATAAGATAAAAATGTTATTTTTGGTGTTAAAACAATTTATTTAAATTACTAATATTTTATATAGTCTCAATATATAATAAAAATGTTATTTTTATCTTTCAAAGAATTTATTCAACACATGAACTTCATTCAACACATGAATCTCTATTCAACACATGAATTTCTATTCAACACATGAATATAATTTCAACACATGAAAATAATTCTAACACATGAATATTATTAAAAATTTCGATAGCATAACGGCAGTGTAGTTAAAACCGGCACCGTCCCGAGTACGACTCCTCGCTCTACTTTAAAGCTTCGCAGCTTTAGACAATGGGGATTTTCAATATCTAGTTCGTATGCAGACGAATTTTCCCATATACTAATCCTATTGGGATTTCAATTACAATTAATCATTTCAAATCAACCATTCTTGATATTCACCAAATTTCACATCAACCAATAATCCAAACAATATCACAACCAATATATATCGTCCATGGTCTGTGGACGAGGGGAGTGTGTGTGTATATATATATATATATATATACATATACGTATATAACTATATTTCGATTTCATTTCAATATCATTTCAATTCATTTCGACGCATATATTATTTTTACAACGCATATATAACTTATACATCAAACATACAACTTATACAACGCTTATACATGTGGTTTACAACGCTTATATAACTCATACATCAACTATATAATTTATACGTCGTTGTTTTCCATTTCATTTATAAATTAGAAATCTCACATTGGGTTCCACTCCTCCAAAAATTGTAGAAGGCTCAGAAAAATATCCAGTCTATTCTAGAATGTAGAAGACGTCCTCATGGGTCCACTGTCTCTTGTTTCATTGGATTTTGATCACATAGAAAAAGGATATGATTTTTAAAAGATCAATCAACTTTGCAACACTTTTATATGTTGATAATAATCAGCCGTTACCTCTCTGTAAATCTTCAAAACTAGGTTTTGATCTCACACCTAAACCGCCTCACGATAGGACAATCGGCCTCTTCCACATCGTAGAGCTTGGAGAGGCGCTCAGGTTGGTGGTAGGCGCAGCCAGTTCGGTGGTCGAAGGCGTCAGTGGCGGCGGCTCGAAGTCGTTGACTTCTCGGCGGTGATTCTCAGCGATGGAGCAACGAGGGGAGGTGAGGTCGGTCTTGATTTGAAGAGGACAGAGAGTACTTTAAAAAGTTCAACTGGAGGGAGGTCTGATGGGGAGCGGAATCGCCGAAAAATGGCCAGGAAGTTTTGAACCCTCACCGTTGTCGATCGCAGGGGTATCGGGGAGAGAGAGCGATGTGGAAATTTGTGATTGGCCAAAGGAATTTTATATTATTTATATATTGTTAAAATTCAAAAATACCCTTTTCCACTTATGAACTCCAATCCAAACCCAACGACTGTCATCCCTAGCTAAATACCCCCACTCTGAACACAATGGGAGATGTATTGAAGGCCCATTCGACCGTTTCAGTCAATTTTTCTTCAAATTAAAATATAAAACATTCAATATTTGATTTGAACGTACATTATAATTTTCTGGGGCCACATACTGATCCCAAAAATTCCAGAAAAATAAATCTAGCTATGTTTTGACGATACGATCCCGACAAAACTAGTTTCGTCGAATTCTGAAACCATTTGAAAAATGGCCATTTTCTGGTCGAGCCAATTTAACAAAAATTTGCCAAACACATTTTCCTTCGCCACACTCACAAATTAACGTCAAAACTTATGGAATGTGAAATCTAGCCATAATTTGACATCTCGGATCCAACAAAAATGGTATCGTCGAATTCTGAGGTCGTTTGCAAAATGTCTATTTTCACGGGCTATATAAATTCTATAGCGACCTTTCTGAAAATTCATTTGGCCATAACTTTTGACTCCCTCTATGAAACTTCGATTTTTCAGATTCGTTAGGAAGATATTCATAAACAGATTTAAATATTTTTGATTTCACTAAAATCCGTTTTATTTTGCACCCGGTACAATCAGTCAAAGTTTGAATTCCAATTTTGAAACTGTCGCGCCTTTTCAGGCCTTGTTTATAATTTAAAATAATTATATTTATTTTCAAACATCGATTCAAACATACTTTTCATCGTTATTATTTAAAATAATTTATTTTAAATATTTAAAAATCACTAAAATAGACATATTAAAAATTTTAAACTTGCTCAGATTTTCCGGGTTGTTACAATCTCCCCCACTTAAAACTTTTCGTCCTCGAAAAGGAACGAAGTAGAAATTCATTTAATTAACCAACTCAACTTTCCTTCTGGCTTCCATTTTCCAACTTTTTAGTTTCTAAGAATTTTGAAATTCTTTAAAAATTTGGCTAACACCCTAAATTTTTCGAAAAATTTCGCCATAACCTCCTTTGTACGGGGAGCTTCGGGATATTTCAAATTGCCTCCCATGGCCCTCACCAATCCAAAAGAAAAATAAAAAGCCAAGCGGCTAGCCAATCAGCTCATAAAATCATCAAAACCCAAGAAATACAATAAACATGTACCAATTTGTCGGGCAAACAATTTTATTCCTCCGCTTAGCAGTTTATCCATAACGTGTTCACACATATATAATGCACATGTATATATTTCTATCTACTTTTAAATCAGTTCAATACTTGATTCACTTATCGATTAAATTAACTATCATTCTAATAATTTAATTAATCAAACCCACAATCACACAACACAACCAACAATCAATTTGTTTTTAACTTTCCAAAAGTATGCTTGTTAATTCATATACTCTTCTGAAATCATTCAGACTATATAATTAAAATTTTACATGCATGAAAAGAAAACAACTACAAAGTAGAGAACAAAATGGTAATGCAAAGTATTGTAAATGTACCTTGCATCAGAGTCAATCAGAGATATCCACCTTGCACTTAGGATATGTTTTCTTAATGCTTTCCTCTGTTTCCCAAGTATAATCTCGTGGATCTCCACTCCATTGCACTTTGACTAAGTGAACCTTCTTGTTCCTCAGCTCTTTAGTTTCTTTGCCAATAATCTTTAGCAGCTCTCTTCTCACAGCCAATTCTGGAGTAATTTCTATATCCCATTGCGCTGCTTCTTCCACGATCAAGTCTGGACCACGAACATGCTTTTGAAGTTGAGATACGTGAAACACATTATGTACTCCAGGCAACAAATCAGGTAATTTAACCCTATAAGCGAGAGTTCCAATCCGTTCTAGAATAGGGAACGGACCAATAAATTTGGGCACCAATTTCCCTATTTTACCAAATCGGATAACTCCTCTCATCGAAGATACCATCAAATACATGTGGTTGCCAACAACAAATGATATATCTCTTCTTCTTTTATCTGCATAGCTTTTTTGTCGGCTTTGAGCGGCGTGTAATCATTTCTTAACGAAATTGACTTTGTCCGCACCTTTGCGAATCATATCGGGTCCCAATACGAGTCTAGTACCAGGTTCTACACAACAATTAGGAGATCGGCATGGTCCACCATACAGTTCTTCGAATGGTGACATTGTCAGGCTTGCTTGGTAGCTGTTGTTGTATGAGAACTCGGCCAAATTTAAATGGTCTTCCCATGATCCGCCAAAATCAATAACACAAGCCCACAATAAATCTTCTAGAATACGATTCACCCTCTTAGTTTGATCATCTGTTTGAGGATGATATGCGGTGCTCAAGTTCAGTTTCGTTCCCAATTCTGCATGGAATACTTCCCAGAATTTACTAGCAAAAATGGGTCACGGTCGCTAACGATACTCATGGGAACTCCATGTAATTTAACAATTTCCTTGAAATAAATCTGCGCCAGACTCTGAGCAGTTCTATTCGATTTGACAGGTATGAAATGGGCGGTCTTCGTGAAACATTCTACAATCAACCAAATACTGTCATTTTCTTTTCTGGTTCTGGGAAAACTATCTATGAAATCCATAGAAATCTGTTCCCACTTCCTACCTGGAATTTCTAAAGGTTGCAACAATCCAGCAAGCTTCGGCTGATCGCTTTTTACTGGTTGACCAGTAGGACACCGGCTAACATATAAAGAAATGTGCCTTTACGTAGATTTCCACCAGAAATTGCATTTGATGTCATTATACATTTTGCTCACCCATGGATGGATACTAAGCTTGGTTTTGTGACATTCATCTAATACATCTCTCCGGAGTTCAGGAATGTTTGGAACACAAATTCGGCCTTTCAACCTCAGAATCCCATCGTTATCGATCTGAAAACTTGAGGACTCGCCCTTCTGAATTCTCTCTCTAATCTTCTGAATGAAGTGATCATCCTTTTGAAGAGAAGATATGTTATCAATCAATGAAGGCATGATGATAAGACTGGCAATAATTACATTCTTTCTGCTAAGCGCATCAGCTACAACATTGGCTTTTCCCGGAGTATATAAGATATCAAGATCATATGCCACGAGAAATTCTAACCAATGTTGTTGTCTCATATTCAGATCCTTCAGGGTGAATAAGTACTTCAATGATTGATGATCAGTGTTGTTGGCTATCTTTTGGACCAAGCCACCAAGATTCAAACACGATTTCATGATGGAGCTTACTTGTGAGAAGACCTGGACTCGATCGCGATCGGGTCCCTGCTAGCCCGATCCGATCCGATGTGACCCACTCATGTTAGCCTGATGCGATCCGACCCGGTCCGTCCACAGCAACTTGATCCGATCCGCCCTCTCGTCTTCTGCACGATCCGATCCAAGTCCAGAAGACAAGGAGATGGCCAAGACCAAGTCCACCACGATTCGCAAACGTCGGATCCTGTGACACCAGTCCATAACTATCATATTGACCAATTCTCCATCAATCCACGAACCGGTCCGAGATTTCCTAGATTTGTGCCACGTATGACCGCGATCCGCCTGAGGAAATCACCTATAAACAGCCCAGAAATTGGCATTTTTCAGGATCTTTTTAGCAATTCTGAGTTCTGAATCCACCATTATTACATCTCCATTATTATTCAGAGTTGTCTCGAAATTATTGAGTGAATAAACATTGTATGGGTGAGATTGAGGGATAAATCATCGATTGTACTCTGATTCAAATTATAATCAAAGATATAAAGTGGAGTAGGATGATTAACGCCGAACCACTATAAATCTCGTGTCTCTTCTGATTTTCTAGTATTTTTTCTGATATTAATCTCTGCATAATTGAACAACTTGGGTGTTAGAGCCAATTTTGAATCTAACATTTTGGTGCTTTCACTGAGAACGAATCCTCAGAACATTGGATTGTTGTTCCGTTGTTTGGATACTCAAGTCCGAAGAAAATAGTCCAAAACTCCACTGTTTCAGTTTTTGAAGATTTCAGAGAAGTTCAGATATTATGGCTGGAAAGAAGTCTAAGGAGGTACGAGCTTCGCAGGCGAACGAAGTTGAAAAGTAAGCAATCGAAGAAAGTGTGCACAAGCAGGTCGAGGAGGACCTCTCGGATCGCCGAGAAGAGGGGGAGAACCAATCCGTTGAGGGGATCACGATCCAACTAGCTGAAGGAGTTACCACTCGTTCCCACGACCTCGTCACGAACCGTCCCCCCAACACTTCCACGATCCTGTCCTGGGGGGGGGGGGGGGCGCTCCGAGCCACTGAGGTTAGGATTCCGCGATCCAAAGAGACATGCAGACTACGACCCGACCCGGAAAAGAAGTTATGGCTCGTTCCTCTCGTGCCGGTACGTCTGCTCGACCTGACTCAAGCACTTTACGTATAAGAGAGAATGTTGATGATCAATTTGACCCTTCTGCCGCAGTTACCGAGGGACATTTAACTCGAATACTTGAAGCATTAGATAGGCAAACCGATGAACTGGCCACTCAAAGCAAGAGAGCTCATTGCTGCATCAAAATATAACAACCTTAGGCAGAAGAATCGACGATATTCAAAGGCAGGTTTCACCACCTCCAACTCACCCTTTCTCTTTGGAATATACATCGTTATCTGAAGAGCCCCGAAGGAACCAACGATGGCCCCCGTTAGAAAGGCCCGAAGACATAGAATGGCTTCGATTTGTGTCGCTTCCGTCTCGTGAAGAGGAGGCATTTAATCAGGGAACTGGTAACTGCATCTTAAATGAACCCGTTCTACCACCAAGGAATGGTATGTCTCCCGCTCGTCGCGTGAGCGACCGCGGCAACAAGGGGCAAGGGAGTTCTGCTCAGGGCCTAGATTTTATAGCAGCACGTCAAAGAAATGCCGGAGGAGGACGTCGGGCAAGGAGTGATGATCCTGAATCTACCCTAACCAATGCAAAGGTTGAAGCAATGATTAGGCAAGTCATGGTAGATAGCCATGGACAAAGGAATGAAGATTGGGGCATAGACCGCAGTCACACACCTTTTACTGATGACATACTGGATGTTACATTCCCTAGGCGCTTCAATATGCCAACCATGAATCGCTATACGGGCAGGACTGATCCCATCCAGCATTTAATGCGGTACTCCTGGTCAATGAATGCTGCTGCAGCTACAGACGTGGTTAAATGTAAAGCGTTCCCTATATTCTTGGAAGATGTGGCGTTATTGTGGTTTACCCGCCTTCCAGCACGGTTAATATCCAGCTTCAGGGAATTGAGTGAGAAATTCGTAAACCAATTCCATCTTCATGCCCAGAGGTCTAAGAATGTGATCGAGCTATCCCACATTAAACAAAGACTGGACGAATCCCTGAGGTCATATTTAGATAGTTTTAACTTGGCTGTCACAGAAGTCAAAGATCCGCATGAGCAAACTGTGATGAATGGCCTTAATCGATGGCGTCGATAAAGATACCAAATTTGGAAGATATGTGACTGGTAAACCTCCCCCGACCAGAGAAATATTTTATGAAAAAGCCAATATTCGCTGCGTCAGGAGGAGATATACGCTAATAGAAAAAGAAAAGCTACTGATAATGAAGATATCCAAAGCAACGTGGCCATCAAGCAAACGGTAGATAGCTTAGGAAAGGTTGAACTTAACGTTGGGAACAAGAATCAAGACAGCGGGCACCAATTGGGGAATAATAATAACAACAATCAGAAGAGAAATCGAGGAAACAACTCTAAGAGGAGATCCTAGTCCAGACCATTTGAGAGCTTCACACCGTTAAATGATACATTGGAGAACATCTTCCTGGATACATATAATGTCCTCAAGTATAAAAGACCTCCTCCGAGAGATTCTACCGAGAAAGAGCGTGAAACCGGGAAATTCTGTCATTTTCATCAGATCCATGGTCATTCCACAAACGAATGTCGTCACTTGAGAGACGTGGTCGAAAGGCTGCTCCGAGAAGGGAAGCTTGATGAGTATAAGGTGACTCCCAGGGATAGGGGGCAAGACGTACAAGCTTAAAACCAAAGCCAACCTACTGTTAAACCGACGGCTCAGCAAAAAGGAAAAAATATCGTTATCAATACCATAATTGGTAGGCTCCACCTAGCAGGGCACAGTTTTAGAGCTATGGATCTATACACAAATGCAGCTAAACAGCATTTCAAAGTGGAAGAGTGTAGTAACCCCGAGGACAGCGCTCCGATTAAGCAATAAAAGACGATGTCTGATGATGTGATATTTTGCGAGCGAGAGAGTATTGGAGTACACTCCCCAACTGAAGATCTTTGGTGATCACCGTCACTATTGGCCCAGCGATAGTTCATAAGGTCTTGGTAGATAACGGGAGTTCCGTCAACATTTTGTTCAAGAAAACGTTCGACCAAATGAAACTCGTGCTAATGGATTTAAAGCCATGTGAAGGGTGGATACGCGGATTTAATGGGGCTTCGACCGCTCCAATAGGATACGTGGAATTATCAGTAACCCTTGGGGAAGGGGAACGCCAGAGAGTGAGGATCCTCCCCTTCGTGGTCTTGGAAATTGAATCACCGTACAATGCTTTCTTGGGCTGACCTGCCCTAGCCAAATTTATGGCATGTATTACACCCTGGTGCTTATTATTGAAATTTCCCATGGATTCCGGTGTGGGTATTGGTAGAGGAGATCAAGTTGTGGCACGAGCATGCTACATTGCAGAGTTAAAACTGCTCCACAAAGGAAGAGATATAGAAGCGAAAGGTGGTTCCTCCCCTCCAAGGGAGGAATCGTCATAGCAACTAAAGAAAGTACCTTTGGGAGGGTCGCCCAGAGAGTTTCCTGAGGACATAGATCCCAGAGAGGATGAAGAGCCTGGGGGCAGAATGGCGACTCCTAATGAAGCAACTGTGGATGTACCAATCGATGACAGTGACACAGAGAAGGTCCTGAAGACTGGATCCCAGTTGGATCCTGTTCGAACCAAGGAATTAACAAAGTTTCTAAAAACTAACTTGGATGTATTTTCCTGGAACCATGCAGATATGTGTAGGATATCTGCCTCGGTAATGAGTCATTTGCTGAGCATTAACCTGTAACATCCTCCTGTCAAGCAGAAAAGGCGAATGTTGGGTCCAGAAAGGTCTGCCGCATTGAAAGAAGAAGTCGAGAAACTAAAGAATAATGGATTTATTAAAGATTCAACGTACCCTGACTGGATTTCGAATCCGGTTTTGGTAAAAAAGGCCAATGGAAAGTGGCGAACATTTATCGATTTCTCTGATTTAAACAAAGCTTGTCCGAAGGATAGTTTCCCGTTGCCCAGAATTGATCAATTAGTAGATTCAACTACAAGTCATGAACTCCTTTCCTTTATGGATGCCTATTCAGGATATAATCAGATCCCTATGCATGTCCCAGACCAAGAGCATACCAGCTTTATTACATATTTGGGATTATATTTCTATGTGGTAATGCCTTTCGGTCTGAAAAATGCCGGTGCAACATATCAGCGATCGGTGAATAGGATGTTATACAACCAGATTGGGAAAACGATGGAGGTATATGTCGACGATATGTTAGTAAAGTTCAGACAGTCGTCCGATCATACCAATGATTTGGCAGAGATGTTTCAAATTCTCCGAAAATATGGGATGAAATTGAATCCTTTGAAATGCTCATTTGGGTAGCATCTGGAAAATTTCTAGGGCTTATTGTAAGCACCCGTGGAATCAAGATTAATCCAAATCAAATTACAGCAATCCGGAATATCCAAGAACTAAAGCAGATTAAAGATGTGAAAAGGCTTGCTGGAAAGTGGCAGCGCTAAGCAGATTTATTTCGAAAGCTACAGATAAATGCATCCCGTTCTTCGAATTAATAAAGCTAGGCAAGTGCAACTTTAAATGGAATCCTGAATGTGTAGAAGCTTTCCGAAATCTGTTAAATCATCTGGAGAGACCCCCGATATTGTCTAAGCCTGTGGACCACGAGGATTTATTCGGGTATCTGGTAGTGTCATCCAACGCGATCAGTTCGGCTTTGGTAAGAGAAGAGGATAAGGTGCAAAGACCAGTATACTGCGTGAGCAAGAAATTAGCAGCCGCAGAATGAAATTACCCAAAGATGTCTGTTGATCGCATCTAAGAAGCTCCATCACTACTTCCAAGCTCATCCCATTACTGTTTATACCGATCACCCGCTTAAGCAAGTCCTGCAAAGGCCAGAACCATTGGGAAGATTGCTTAAATGGAACATCGAACTGAGTCAATTCGACCTGAACTTCCAACCACGGAGGTCGATATGAGTGCAGGCACTTGCAGAATTTATAGCAGAATTTACCATCCCAGAAGATGACGTGGAAACTGAAGAAGACGATCCGCCAAAGCTAATCCTTGACCCTAATGCCTGGAAACTATATACTGATGGAGCTAAAAATGACAGACGATCAGGTGCCGGAGTGGTCCTTGAAATTCCAGAGAAACGGATAATATACTACGCATTTAGATTGGAGTTCCACGCGACCAATAATGATTCCGATTATGAAGCTCTGATTGCCGGACTGAAGCTTGCAAAGGAAATAGGGGTAATAAAGCTAGACATCTTGTGTGACTCCAATTTGGTCATGAACCAAGTTAATGAAAAATTT
The DNA here is from genome assembly GCA_030737875.1 of Allium sativum. Classification (NCBI taxonomy): domain Eukaryota; kingdom Viridiplantae; phylum Streptophyta; class Magnoliopsida; order Asparagales; family Amaryllidaceae; genus Allium; species Allium sativum. The sequence continues at coordinate 334,732,379 of CM060926.1, forward strand.
CAGGCTAAGAGCCCAAGGTTGATATCATATATGGTCAAAGTAAGAACATTATTGGGTGGTTTTGAGTACCATAGTATATCTCACATTCCTCGAGCAGAGAATCAAAGAGCGGACAAGTTAGCAAAGATGGCTAGTTCCGATAATCCAGAACATATGGAGCTAGTCCCGATTGAAGTATTACGATTCCCCAGTGTGGATCAGATGGAAGTTGATCCGGTACTGGAAATCGAACCTGAAAGGGAGTCATGGATGACCCCCTTGAAGAATTTCTTGATGAGTGGAATGCTCCCAAATAAGAAAAGCAAGAGGCGCACGGTTATACGGAAGGCTTCCCGATATGTGTTGCAAGGCGAAGTCCTGTACAAACAAGGTTTCTCGATGCCTCTCCTCCGGTGCATTGCCCATGATGACATCAAGCTTGTGCTGAAGGAAGTCCATGAAGGTGAGTGTGGTGACCACACAGGAGGACAAACTTTGGCAAAAAAGATATTACGATACGGCTATTTCTGGCCCACTATAAACAAGGATGCAGTCAAGCATGCAGACGTTTTGATGCTTGCCAGAAGTTCTCCAAAATCCCTAGGGCGACACCCAACCAGTTGAAGACAATGATAAGCCCATGGGCTTTTGCTATGTGGAGAATCGATATCATTGGAAGCCTTCCCATAGCAAAGGGTGGAGCAAAGTTTGCTATTGTGGTCGTGGATTATTTTACTAAATGGGTAGAAGCAGAGCCTTTGGCCACGATCACGACCAAACGAGTGATCACCTTTGTCGTTAAGAACATCATCTATCGGTTTGGGATTCCAAAAGTTATCATAACCGACAATGGGACCCAATTCCACACCACAGAGTTTCGAAATTTCTGTCAGAAGTATCATATCGAGAAAAGATACACCTCTGTGGTACATCCGCAATCGAACGGACAGGTTGAAGCAGCAAATAAGGTGATTAAATCCATTCCGAAGAAAAGGTTGAAGAGGGCCAAAGCTATGTGGGTCGATGAATTGCCCCTGGCACTATGGGCCTATAGAACGATGTACAAGTCGGCAACGGGTCACACCGCATTTTCCCTAGCTTTCGGAGCTGAAGTAGTTATTTCGGTCGAGTTAGAAGTACCATCCCATCGCACCATTTATTACGACCAGATGACCAACAATGAGTTGCTCCCTTAATCCCTGGACATGATTATGGAAAAAAATGGACGAAGCCGACTAACGTGTCTTGAGGAACAAACAACAAGTAGCTCGGTACTACAACAGAAGAGTCCGAACTCGCATATTCGAACCTGGAGACTTGGTTCTGAAACGTGTCTTTCCGCACCCAGTGCATATGGGCCCGAAATGGGAAGGACCGTACTCCATTTTACGAAGGCTTGATAATGGAACCTTCAAGCTAGCAACCATAGATGGAGGAGAAATTCCCAGAGTGTGGAATGCCCGGCATTTGCGGCTTTACCTGACATAGATAGTTTCAGTTCTATTCTTTTGTTTTTAAAACCATGTAAAAAGGCTCGACTTGCCGAAGAACAATCTGGTTATTTGAACATAAGATTATAAAGTGGAGACGTAGGTCATGATTCGACCGAATCACTATAAAAATGTTGTGTGTTACTTACCCTTACTGCACCATTTCTTACTTACTCTTTTATTTTGATCAATATATATACTGTTACCATTTCAGGAAATTGTTTTAAATTTATGTAGTAATATCAAAACAACTAATTCAAGATATCATTCAGCGAATCGGAAAGTTCGCAACGATTAAAGCTTCAAAAGGTACAACAGGGTAAATTGCAATACAACTTAACTCCTGAGATCGATGAGAGAATATAAAGGACGCGAAGATGACGTCCCTGAGGCGTGCAGGTGCACCATGATAAAACCGCCTTGGCAACAGTCTAACCCACTGAAGGATCGGGAGAGTATAAAGGCGCTAGAGACTTAGCGCCCCCAGAACTTCTGCCCCGTTGAAGGATCGGTGAGCAGACCAAAAATGAGCTCGAACTCTAACCCGTTGAAGGATCAGGAGAGTATAAAGGCACTAGAGACCTAGTGTCACTCAAACTCTAACCCGCTGAAGGATCGGGAGAGTATAAAAGAGATAGAGACTTAGCGCAGCAAGAACCATTACCCCATGGAAAAGTCGGGGTAGTACGAATATAATTCTAATCGATCGCCAACATGCCCTGGCCAGACACTACAATCACGATCAATTAGGAATGTATATGTGCCTTACTACATGATTACTTAGCACATGTATTTCCCGATGATTGTTTTCATTATGATTAATGATCATTACTTACGACTTTAACATTTAACTATGAAAGCTTCAATTATGATTACTTGAACTCTGCTAACATGATGAATTAGTAGGAATACTGTGATGCAAAAGAAATAGGTCCTTTTTTACTGGAAATGGATATATAAAAAACAATAAACTAAGCAAAAAGTGAGGGCCAATCTCACGACTACATCTTTTGGCCAAAAGAAATACTAAAACTAAAACATGAGCCAATGGCTGCATTCTATTTGCGCTTAGGAGATGGCTTTGATTTCTTGTCCTTCTTCTATTTTTCTAACTCCTCTTTATCAATACCAAAGCGGTCGCTTTTCTTCCTTTACCTCTTGTCGACAAGGGGATCCGGGGAAGGACTGGATGGTTCAGAGGCAAGATGTGAAGTTATTGACCTAGAAGAGAATCTTATAACTAACATGGTCTTGGGGTCAATTTCAGAAATAGGAATCACGAACAGAGGATTTTGTTCCTCCCTCTTAAGAGCCAGTTTCTTCTCCTTCCTAGCCTGTATGTCAGCCAAGGTTTCGCTATCATCACCCTTGGCCTCGTCAATGATTTCTACCGCCTCTTCTCATCTCCATGACCGCCGTCTGTGTCACGCAAAGCAACAATGATCTCGGCGTCTACAGGAGCGCTAGTGCCAGAATCCACGGGTGCTACTATAACTCTATCACTGGTTGAGCCCTCAGTTTGATTTGAGAACTCGGAAGTTTCGATACCAGAACTCGGGGGAATCTCAACCCTCTCAGCCTCTGCCTTCTCCTATGCACCCTTTTCGACCACTTTGGTACTTACACCATTAGAAATAATGGTTAGCAAATCGGGAGGAGATGTGGCCATGTCAATTACCTGTCCCATGAGACGATGACAAGTTACGATTGCTTTAATGAACTATGGAGAAAATGTGGAAATACCTTCGGCTGACCCATCTCCCAAACTTGTACTGGTGGTCCCGACAATCCGAGGAGTAGGTACCAAGGCGATCAATGTGTCATCGGGGTTATATCCCTCAACTTCGGAGGTTCTGGGCTCTACCACCGAGCTCGAGCTCTCGCCAATTTTATCCTTAACCTTGAGCCTACTCTTCTCCGTCTCCATTTCCTCGTGGATAAGGCATATGCATTCCTCCAAAGCCGCGGGCTCTCCACCTCTGAGAAAAATTTGCTTCAGTAGGTGCTCGTCAATTTCGTCGACCCCGAGTCGCAGCTTCTTAACCTCGACAATGGCATCCCATATATTGGCCAAGATAACATGGTAGTTGGGAATCCAAGGGAAATCTCGATGCCTTATAACTTGACCAAGAAAATCGAACAACAATCCTTCAAATCTATCTATATCCTTGTCTTTTTTGGCAAGCTTATCGGCCCCAGCAGCTGCTGACTCAAGGGCGCTATTGGCATTGCTTTCGGCGACAGCTACCCGCTCCTCAGCTTGAGCGAGTTGATCATTTATAACTTCCTTCTCCTTCTTGGCAAGGGAAAGGTCGTTTTTTAAGCTTGCCTTCTCTTTCTCCTAAGCCTCTATCTCAGTAGAAAAGCGGTCCTGAACTGTCTTCAGTTCAGTGTTAACCGCCCTGAGATCCTCCACTTCTTTCCTTCGGCCACCTGTTCCTGGCTATCTAAGTCAAGCTCATTGCGAAAACGCTCCGTGTCACTTTCCAGCTCGGACTTATAATTCTCTATGTCTCGTCGAGCTAAAGCCAGTTGGGCCTGTGCATCCTCCAGTTCTTTTTCCATTTTCCACCTGGCCGTAGCATCATTGTCAATCTTTACCCTGGCCCTGGCTGCGTCCGTCTCCATCCGATGGACGATAGAAGAGAGTGTAGTTGCACGCTTCTTCATTACCCCATACTGTTTAGCTGCATGGCACAAATACCCTATCACCTCTGTGTCTCAATCCTCGGGGATCGGTCAAGATCTTGGACGAACACCATCCTTTCAAAGTAAATGTCGCGAAACTATTCTCGTAAACGCTCTAACCTGGCCATGATCTCAGAATTGGGGGCAACATCCCTTGCAGCAGTAGTGTCCAAGTCACGCTCACCAGAGGAAGTAGGAACTGTCTTCCCCTTCTCTATGATCATGCCCTCATCTTTGTCCTTGTCCTTTGGATCGGTGTGTTTCTTAGAAAATTGGGCGTGAGAAGGAGTGCTTTTTGGAGGGGTTAAATCTCTAGGAATCACATCCCCCCAGCTTGTGGCATTGGACGACTAGGTGGCTTTCCATAACTTTGCTTCGGCGGAGATCGAGGTCATGCAGGATAAGATTGATGAGAATCCCGGGGTCGACGACTATCCCTTCCCCGTGTATCGCTACGAGTGTGCTTAGGATCTGGAAGGAGGCTTGGTGTGCCCTCGTGAGGGGAACAGTAGGAATAAGATCGTTTGCGAGACATTTTTTCTGCAAAGAAAACAAGTGTGTGTTAGAACTGTGAACCACAGTAGCAAAAGAGTGTTATGATAAATAGTGCATGTGTTTTTTGCATCCCATGGAATCCCCTTTTTTAAAACAAACCAGGGCCCAAAGTTAGGCTCGTTTGGATAACTTCTTTTTCTCCAACTGGCGCACCCGTCTCTTTGGAAAGGGGAAAGGTTAGTTCCCCTCCGAAATCTTCTTGGGTATAGATATCATCTGGCAAAGGAATGTTACTTAATTCCCCGAAAATATGTTCCTCCGTTAATTCGTCGTGAGCGACAGACTCAACTGGCGATGAAGTCCTCAGTGGAGACTGCCTCTCGGAGGTTGCGATCTCCTTTGATTTATCAGCTCGTCCCTCAACTCCTTTATACACATTTAAATCTTCGTCGTCCTAATTAATCATCGGCGAAGGACTCTTGCGAAGAGTAGTCGTCTCTGCAGCATGAGAAGTTCCTTCTCCTTCAGCTGGGGGCACATACTTGTAAGGTTTGCCGCCCATGCCAAGTCCGAATCTTATGTCCAAAAGATGATGTTTATGGAGGTTTTTGTCTGTAATACATTTCTTGATTCTCAAGTTGCAGACTTGCTTTTCAGAAGACGGGATAATCGATCGTTATACACTGAGCCTTCTGTCTTGGGGAATGTGTGATCTGCACAAAGGAAAAGGAAACATGTTATACTTCGATTATGTAATTCAGTCATGCATTTGGAGGCCCGAAACTTGCTAGATTTGAGCCACCTCCTCGCATATCCAGCCTAGTGTTTATGTAAAACCAGTCAGATTTGGGATCCTCTATGTTGCCGTAACCGTCAGACAGAACCTTCCTGTTGGCTACTGATTCAAAGAAAGAGAAATTTGGAGTCGCTGTGGAACGGTGCTTGAAAAGATAGTAGAATTTCAAGTCTTTAAAAGTAAGCTCAGTTTGCAGAATCTCTGCATACGCGACATATATAGTGTACAAGGCCGCATAAGCATTGGTATGAAGCCGCATAGGAAAAATACACAATCGTCTTAAGGTTTCAATGACGATAGGAGGAAACGGAGGAATAGCGCCTAACCAGCACATGAGTCGGCGGATTGCCATGTACCCTTCTAGAGCATGATGAGGTCTATCTCCGTTTTCGGGTGTTTTGTAACAACCCGAAAATCTGGGCCAGTTTAAAATTTTTATTTTGGCAATTTTAGCGGATTTTGAATATTTAAAATAGATTATTTTAAATATAATTGACGAGAAATTTATTTTGAATAGAATTCGAACGTATATATTATACGCGTCGTCGTTAGAATATAAATATTTATATATAATTATAAATAGAATTGAAAATGGCGCGGTAGTTCGATAATTCGATTTCAAACTTCAATTGAATGTACCGGGTGCAAAACAATCCGGATTTTAGTGAAACCAAAAACAATAGGATCTATTTGATGATATCTTTCCAACAAATCCGACAAATCAAGATTTCATAGCGGGAATCAAAAGATATGTCCAGTTGAAAATTCTGAATAGTCGCTATGGAATTCAGGCCCTTAAAAATGGACATTTTGCAAATGACCTCGGATTTCGACGAAACCACTTTTGTTGGATCCGCAGTGTCAAATTATTGCTAGATTCCAAATTTCATAATTTTTCGAATCAATATGTGAGCGTGGCAAAGGAAAACGCGTTTGACCAGTTTCAATTGACTTTAATCGACTGGAAAATAGCCATTTTTCTAACAGTCTCAGAATTCGACGAAATTAGTTTTGTTAGGACCGTATCGTCAATACGAAGCTAGAAAGTATTTTTCGGGAATTTTTAGAAACTGTATGTGGTCCCGGTAATTTGAAATGTGCGTTTAAACTGAATATATAAAGATTTATATTTTAATTTCAACGAAAACAGAACGTAATAGCCGAATTGGCTTACGGTACATATCCCATTGTGTTCGGAATGGGGGTAATTAGCTAGGGGCGACAGTCGTTGGGCCCAATTTCGAGTTCGAACGAAAAGTCAACTATATGGAGAATAAACTAAATAATTAAATAAATAATATAAAACACCTTTACACACTCAACCCTCCTTCTCTCTCTTCTATTATCGTTCAGATCAGAAACCGAAAGAAAAAAAAAATTTGGACGAACCTTCGTCGACGCGCGCCGCTCCAGGCCGTGGCGCCACCGTCGCCGGCCAGCCCAAGTCGCCGGACCTCGCCCCCAAGCTCCTCCCTCTATCTTCTTCGATATCCTGGATCGCTCCTACCCCCAAAACCTCGCCCAGATCTGCTGCTGGACCCCACCTCCGCCTGCAGCAATCCCTGACTCCGGCGTCTGTTCTCTACCCCCCCTTTTTCTGCGAAAAAACCTGTAAGTGTTTTTATTTTAAATACTTTGAATAATTTGTTTAATACAGTTAAAAATCAATGTTTTAAATTTATAAAACTAGCTTGGTTTTAGTGTGATAAACAGTTGATTTTTATACATATGAGATAGCGAATGAAGGTTTCAGTTTTATACATGAATAGCAAGTTAAGAATTGGATCTTTATTATGAGGTTAGGGATGTAAAAATATGATTTTGACATTTGAAAAGATACGGAAAAAAATCTGATTTTTTTTGTATGGAATAAAAACATTAAAGAAACGATTTTTACTTAGCTAAAGGAACGATTTTTACTTAGCTAAAGAAGCGAAGTAAAGATATAATTTTCGTTCAAACAAAAATATAATTTTTTATATAATGTAAGTTAAAAATGTGATTTTTATATTTATAGAAATAATAAAAATATGATTTTTATATTTTTAAGGTATTAAAAATATGATCTTTACTTTGTAGAAATATTAAAAATATGATTTTTACATTTTTAAAGTATTAAAAATATAATCTTTATAGGATAGAGAATATAAAAATATCATCTTTGTATATGTAGCGAAATAAAAATCTGATTTTTATTTTATATACGTTGAAGTAAAGTGATGATTTTTATAATGATGAAATCTTCATTTTTATAAAGGCGGAAACTTTATTTTTATAAAGGCGAAAACTTTATTTTTATAAAGGCGAAAACTTTATTTTTATAAAGGAGAAAACTTTATTTTTGAAATGGAATTTTTATCTATACGACACCAAAGTAAAAATATGATTTTTATATATTGAACTTCGAAATAAAAATATGATTTTTATATATTGAATAACGAGGTAAAAATGTGATTTTTACATATGTTGTGGCTACGGGCAACGAAGATGACGAAGATGCGATAGCGATGAAGATTTCTATCAATGAAGTGCCGTGGAGCTAGGATAGCTAAAGGTGAGAATTTCTCACCTTTCAATTTCTTTTTCTATGTATATATATATACTAGGATGCAGACGGTGCTTAGTAGCACCCGACACAATCGTCCACAGACCATGGACTTGTTTGTTTGGTTGCATAAATTAGTAAGATGATTTGATTTGAATTTGGTTGTTTGGTGAATTTGATTGATGTGTGAATGGCGTGGGCCTTCACTAGACCGGGGATAAGGCTAGGCCTTGTCCCGTTTCTAGTATCGTGCCGTTATGCCGCCGAAATTTTCTAAAATAAGTTAGAAAAATAAAAATATCATTTTATTGAATAAATGAACTGAATAGAAATTCATATGTTGGAAAAAATGTTTTTATCGTTAAAAATATAATTTTTAACGTGAAGTGAATAAAATAAAATATTCATTTACAAACCGAACGGTTTGTTTATGTACACCTATTTGAAGGACATTGATTGGGTCGATAAATTTTACACATCGCCCAACTGCACAAATAAAATCTGTGTTTGATTGCTTGAAACCCCACACGGGTGTTGGGATGAAATTTGAAGTTCACTCATCCTGATTGATTAAATATGTCGATCGATTGATTGACAGGCTGTTGTGAGCGTCGAATATCTATATTTGATGCTTATACAGTGTAGTGCACTTTGGTTGATGGTTGATTATTTTTCAATGCTATTATACATGTGTTGTATGAAAATCCATATAATTAAGTTTATATGGTAATTGATTGGGCCTCATTCCAATTTGAAAAAAAATAAGAATATTACAAAATAAAGGTTCATGTGTTGACAGTACTCATCCGTTGAGATTGGTCATGTGTTGAACGAAATATTTTGATAGTAACAACTATTTTGAAAAAGAAATATTTGAAATAGAATATTTGAAAATAGAAATTTATGGAGCCGTGTTGATTAGATTGACGCCATTTTGACGTGAACGATATTTATATCGATTTTATTCATTTCGAAATGAATTGAATTGAAAACGATTTCGAAATGAATTGAATTGAAAACGATTTCGAAATGAATTGAATTGAAAACGATTTCGAAATGAATTGAATTGAAAACGATTTCGAAATGGATTGAATTGAAAACGATTTCGAAATGAATTGAATTGAAAACGAATTCAAACTGAATTGAAAGCGAATTGAAATGAATTCAAATTGAATTGAAATTTGAATTGAATAGAAATGAATTTTAAAACGAATTTATAAAGAAGAATTCAATTTTGATTTGAATTGAAATGAAAGTTGAAATAGATTTTGAAACGAATTTTAAAACTATTTATATAATTCGTTTTAAATAGAAATCGACGAAATATATATTATATATATTATATATATAATATAATGGCCTGAATAGAACGCGCCGCGCCGCGGCAGTTCGTGAATTTCGACCATTTATTTCAAACGGACATTACGGGAGATCCGACCGTCGGATTCTCCTAAAACCGGAACCGTTGGGTTCGTATCGAAAAGAGCTTTCTAACGAATATTAGAAATTTGAAATCTAACGGTTGGATTTGGAGTTACGTCCAAATCAAATTTGAAAAAGGTCGCTGTAAGTACAGTTCGATGGCCATTGATGGAAATCGACCGTACGGGCCTTGATAAAATTATTAAAAATAGTAATAATTTGTGTAAAATCATAAGAAATGATTTGGGGAAAATCTGGATGAAAAACTCCATATTTGAAAAGATAAAAATAGATTTTTATCGAAATGAACTAGTTTTGAACTAGAAATATAATTCTATTTATTTTTAAATAAATAAATTGAATTTGAAAAAGGGTTTTAAAAATAACCAAAATTTCCAATGATTGCATTGGAGTGGATTTGAATCGAAATTGTCTTCGGAATATTTCGATGTTGGAATTCGTGATTATACAGATGTTGTTATGGAAATTTGAAAGATATATATTTATATCGTTATTTCCAATACGACATTTGTTAATCGTAGAATTTGATATTGAATATAAGCCGATGTATTTTCTATTCAGAGCCTTGTATTGAATATCAAATGTGATTTGGGGTTTGTCGTGAATGGTGTCTTCACTAACACTGTTCTTGAACCCAGTTGAGAAAAGATTAAATCTTTTTATTTAGATTTAATGAAGTGTACCAATTAAATAATATTTAACTGGAATTGAATTGATATTGATTTTTGGGTTTATCGTGGACAGTGTTTTAAATAACACTCGTTCTTTAACCCGATAATTAATGAAGGTGATTTTGGGTTTATTGTGAACTGTGTTTTTAAATGACACGGATTCTTTAACCCAGTTAACGATTAAAACTAAGTTGAGTTTTAATGAATCTTTAATTAGATTGAAATGGTCGAGAATGGAGTATCACCAGTTTTGCTCCAGGCGATAGTCAAATCTTTAATTAGATTTGAACGTGAAATGGTAATTGAATTTACCGATAACACCGTGGTGTTAGATATGAAGTATTACCAGTTTTACTTCATGGGATGAATAGGTTGGGATTGGGAAATTAAAACAAATGATTACTTCAGTAAGTTTCGTAAATCCCGACTAGTTGAATCGAAATTCAAAAGTAGATTAAAGAATAAATTCAAGGAATTTATCTTTGATAAAATTAATGGGAATCTTTCCCAATGAATGTGAAATTTAGAAACTAACTATCGGTTAGCCAAGCAGAATGGTTTTCTGGATATTGATCTGATGTTGGTTTCGGCCTTCGGGGTTAATATTTGGGGAATTATTCTCTTGATTAATTTGCGGTTAGTGACTGATGAATTGGAATGAGGCGTATGTTGTGTTTGTGTAGCACTTTTATAAAATATACGCGAGTTATTCGGAAAGACCGGGTTTATCCCATTCTGAATAACTGATACGACGATAAGTCGAAGATGAAGACGGTGGTCGAAGACCGGAAGTCTTCACGTCGTTTGGGTGATTACTGATGATCTTGATTGGGCTGTACACCCAAGAAGATGGAAACAGTTAGTGATCGTCCAGACGTACTTGGAGATCGATGGATATGCGGGGTACTAGGTGCCTCCGGTTTCGTTCAGACCCAGAACGGACTTGTAAATGGACTGTGTGTCTGACATTGGATTTTAGTCCGTGTGATTGATCTCTATTAAATATATATCTGTTTGGCGGTGGAGAATTTATTCTCTTGCTTAACGCCCTTCTCTGAGACGTACGAGCTCAGGGGTTATATATTGATGGATATCAAACGCATGGAGTGAATTGCCTGTGTGGCATGCCTAAGTGGCAATTGATCGAGGCTTCTGTTGAAAAGCAAAGTCTTGTGGTGATGATCAAAGCAAGGCCTTTGTGGCGTAGCTTTGTGTAACGTTGATTCGCGAGCTTCACACCCGGTATGAACCAAAAAGGGGAGAGGACGTCAGGGAGGGCATGCGTTTCTTCCTAGCTAGAAGTGGCGTCAGTGGTTTTACACGCCCTGACGAGTTTGACTTATGTGGTTGTTGCTGTTGCGAGGCGCCTCGGATTGATCGGTTGTTCTCGAACCGATGGAGTCATTTAGTTGGCTCATTTACGCCCCAAGGGCGGGGAAACGCATGTTCAGGGTTTAAGTTTAATCCACATCGGTGGACCGGCCCTGAGGATCCAAGGGTCGATGCGCTCTGACCCTGAGGCTCGGGCTAGGCAGTCTCGAATCGGTGGAGGACTATCTTTTGCCTCGGTTCATAGACGGAAATCCAATTTCCAAATACGTGACATTTGCGGTTTTATTTGTAGAGCCTAGTATGGCGACATAGTGGGATGGGGCACTTATGCCGGCTAGGATTGATACTTATGATTGGAAGTTGTTTTAGACACTATGCACTTATTATAGTATCAAATGATTTGTTTCAAATGTATCAAGCATTCTTGGCTATTATAAGGTAAAAACCCTATCCCCCGGCTTGCGTTGCATTGTGTGATAGGACCTGGGTCTTATAATAGCTTCATTTTTCTTTATTTAGCATTGCGCTGTTGTTTTATGCACTGGTATTCTTGGGAGGAAACCCGTTCCGTGTTATACGGCGTGGTCCCTTGATTTACCTAACTTTTAAAATAAAGATTAATAACTGTTTTAGTTCTCACACCAGTCACATGACTGACCTGGAGTTTATTGTTTTAACCTAAACTCTGGGTGCCCTTATTTTGACACGGGCAGCTAGTAGTTTTGGTTTTGCAGATTTATATTCACAGGATCCTGGTTTACAGCTGGAACGATATCCGGAAAGCTTTGTATCCGTATATCTCCTTCTAGTTGTGTATTGTATTATTTTCCGCTGCTATGTATTTAAATGTAATTTAAATCTCTGGTATTTCTGTGTAATATTCAAGTATACTCTGTATATTCTTGTAATCTGATGCATTGTTGTAATATACAATGAAATGCTCTTCTATATGCGTTCTGTTGTGGCTTGTTCTCGAACTATCCGACGCTTCCCTTTACGGGGAAGTTACGGGTTTTCACAGTTGGTATCAGAGCTTTGGTTTACAAAGCTCAGAGAACAAGGCACATTAGAACCATACGAAAGAATTCATCAGATATTGGATTAGCAATATCCAATTAGAATGACTCGTTAGAGATAGGATCAGTAGTATCCTAGAACGAGTGTGAAGAGTATATTTTTCAAATGAAAACAATTTTTGTTTTGAAAATTAAAATCAATTATTCGTATCTGATTATCTATTTATATTGAGTTGGACAGTCCAGTATATAAAGATTTTGCGTATACGTCTGATCCGCGTGTATTCGAAGTTTTAATATATTGGATAGATATAGAATCATACTCTAGTGGCCCGAAGATGATTCTGATGGTTGAGTACTCATCGTCAGAATTTATATTCGTGTGACGAAGGTGTGATTTTCTATATATTTCCATTAGACTGGTGTGAGAACCAAAACTAATATAGTTAGAACACTTTGTTGTGGTTTGGCATCAAAAACATGATTTTCTTTATATGTATCAAAATTATGAATTTGAAATGATAATTCACTAATTGATTGATGTTTGTGTTGTTTGTTTATTTGTTTGATAATTTTGAACCATTATGCCTAATATAACCAAATATTGAACTATATTGAAAATTGGTCGCATTTGCTTGCATATACATATACTTATATTGAACATGTCATAGCAAGGAGGCTAGAGCCAGAGAATAAAATTTGTTTGCCCGACAAATAGGTACATGCTTACTACGTAATTTACTGTTTTGTTTGGGTGATGATGATTTTATGAGCCTATTGGCTAGCCGCTTGGCTTTTTCTTTTTCTTTTTGAGATCTGAAGGACCGGGGAAGCTATTTGAAATTCCCCGATGCTCCCGGTGCAGGGGAGGTTATGGCGAAATTTTTCAAAATTTTAGGGTGTTAGCCAAATTTTTGAAATTTTAGAAAATTCTCAGAAACTGAAAAGTTGGAGAATGGAAGCCAGATCGAGCGTAGAGTTGATTAATCAAACCACTTTCGACTTTGTTCCTTTTCGGGGACGAAAAGTTTTAAGTGGGGGAGATTGTAACAACCCGAAAATCTGGGCCAGTTTAAAATTTTTATTTTGGCAATTTTAGCGGATTTTGAATATTTAAAATAGATTATTTTAAATATAATCGACGAGAAATTTATTTTGAATAGAATTCGAACGTATATATTATACGCGTCGTCGTTAGAATATAAATATTTATATATAATTATAAATAGAATTGAAAATGGCGCGGTAGTTCGATAATTCGATTTCAAACTTCAATTGAATGTACCGGGTGCAAAACGATCCGGATTTTAGTGAAACCAAAAACAATAGGATCTATTTGATGATATCTTTCCAACGAATCCGACAAATCAAGATTTCATAGCGGGAATCAAAAGATATGTCCAGTTGAAAATTCTGAATAGTCGTTATGGAATTCAGGCCCTTAAAAATGGACATTTTGCAAATGACCTCGGATTTCGACGAAACCACTTTTGTTGGATCCGCAGTGTCAAATTATTGCTAGATTCCAAATTTCATAATTTTTCGAATCAATATGTGAGCGTGGCAAAGGAAAACGAGTTTGACCAGTTTCCGTTGACTTTAATCGACTGGAAAATAGCCATTTTTCTAACAGTCTCAGAATTCGACGAAATTAGTTTTGTTAGGACCGTATCGTCAATACGAAGCTAGAAAGTATTTTTCGGGAATTTTTAGAAACGGTATGTCGTCCCGGTAATTTGAAATGTGCGTTTAAACTGAATATATAAAGATTTATATTTTAATTTCAACGAAAATAGAACGTAATAGCCGAATTGGCTTACGGTACATATCCCATTGTGTTCGGAATGGGGGTAATTAGCTAGGGGCGACAGTCGTTGGGCCCAATTTCGAGTTCGAACGAAAAGTCAACTATATGGAGAATAAACTAAATAATTAAATAAATAATATAAAACACCTTTACACTCTCAACCCTCCTTCTCTCTCTTCTATTATCGTTCAGATCAGAAACCGAAAGAAAAAAAAAGAAAAAAAAAATTTTGGACGAACCTTCGTCGACGCGCGCCGCTCCAGGCCGTGGCGCCACCGTCGGCGGCCAGCCCAAGTCGCCGGACCTCGCCCCCAAGCTCCTCCCTCTATCTTCTTCGATATCCTGGATCGCTCCTACCCCCAAAACCCCGCCCAGATCTGCTGCTGGACCCCACCTCCGCCTGCAGCAATCCCTGACTCCGGCGTCTGTTCTCTACCCCCCCCCCCTTTTTCTGCGAAAAAACCCTGTAAGTGTTTTTATTTTAAATACTTTGAATAATTAGTTTAATACAGTTAAAAATCATTGTTTTAAATTTATAAAACTAGCTTGGTTTTAGTGTGATAAACAGTTGATTTTTATACATATGAGATAGCGAATGAAGGTTTCAGTTTTATACATGAATAGCAAGTTAAGAATTGGATCTTTATTATGAGGTTAGGGATGTAAAAATATGATTTTGACATTTGAAAAGATATGGAAAAAAATCTGATTTATTTTGTATGGAATAAAAACATTAAAGAAACGATTTTTACTTAGCTAAAGGAACGATTTTTACTTAGCTAAAGAAGCGAAGTAAAGATATAATTTTCGTTCAAACAAAAATATAATTTTTTATATAATGTAGAAGTTAAAAATGTGATTTTTATATTTATAGAAATATTAAAAATATGATTTTTATATTTTTAAGGTATTAAAAATATGATCTTTACTTTATAGAAATATTAAAAATATGATTTTTATATTTTTAAAGTATTAAAAATATAATCTTTATAGGATAGAGAATATAAAAATATCAACTTTGTATATGTAGCGAAATAAAAATCTGATTTTTATTTTATATACGTTGAAGTAAAGTGATGATTTTTATAATGATGAAATCTTTATTTTTATAAAGGCGAAAACTTTATTTTTATAAAGGCGAAAACTTTATTTTTATAAAGGCGAAAACTTTATTTTTGAAATGGAATTTTTATCTATATGACACCAAAGTAAAAATATGATTTTTATATATTGAACTTCGAAATAAAAATATGATTTTTATATATTGAATAACGAGGTAAAAATGTGATTTTTACATATGTAGTGGCTACGGGCAACGAAGATGACGAAGATGCGATAGCGATGAAGATTTCTATCAATGAAGTGCCGTGGAGCTAGGATAGCTAAAGGTGAGAATTTCTCACCTTTCAATTTCTTTTTCTATGTATATATATATACTAGGATGCAGACGGTGCTTAGTAGCACCCGACACAATCGTCCACAGACCATGGACTTGTTTGTTTGGTTGCATAAATTAGTAAGATGATTTGATTTGAATTTGGTTGTTTGGTGAATTTGATTGATGTGTGAATGGCGTGGGCCTTCACTAGACCGGGGATAAGGCTAGGCCTTGTCCCGTTTCTAGTATCGTGCCGTTATGCCGCCGAAATTTTCTAAAATAAGTTAGAAAAATAAAAATATCATTTTATTGAATAAATGAACTGAATAGAAATTCATATGTTGGAAAAAATGTTTTTATCGTTAAAAATATAATTTTTAACGTGAAGTGAATAAAATAAAATATTCATTTACAAACCGAACGGTTTGTTTATGTACACCTATTTGAAGGACATTGATTGGGTCGATAAATTTTACACATCGCCCAACTGCACAAATAAAATCTGTGTTTGATTGCTTGAAACCCCACACGGGTGTTGGGATGAAATTTGAAGTTCACTCATCCTGATTGATTAAATATGTCGATCGATTGATTGACAGGCTGTTGTGAGCGTCGAATATCTATATTTGATGCTTATACAGTGTAGTGCACTTTGGTTGATGGTTGATTATTTTTCAATGCTATTATACATGTGTTGTATGAAAATCCATATAATTAAGTTTATATGGTAATTGATTGGGCCTCATTCCAATTTGAAAAAAAATAAGAATATTATAAAATAAAGGTTCATGTGTTGACAGTACTCATCCGTTGAGATTGGTCATGTGTTGAACGAAATATTTTGATAGTAACAACTATTTTGAAAAAGAAATATTTGAAATAGAATATTTGAAAATAGAAATTTATGGAGCCGTGTTGATTAGATTGACGCCATTTTGACGTGAACGATATTTATATCGATTTTATTCATTTCGAAATGAATTGAATTGAAAACGATTTCGAAATGAATTGAATTGAAAACGATTTCGAAATGAATTGAATTGAAAACGATTTCGAAATGAATTGAATTGAAAACGATTTCGAAATGAATTGAATTGAAAACGATTTCGAAATGGATTGAATTGAAAACGATTTCGAAATGAATTGAATTGAAAACGAATTCAAATTGAATTGAAAGCGAATTGAAATGAATTCAAATTGAATTGAAATTTGAATTGAATAGAAATGAATTTTAAAACGAATTTATAAAGAAGAATTCAATTTTGATTTGAATTGAAATGAAAGTTGAAATAGATTTTGAAACGAATTTTAAAATATTTATATAATTCGTTTTAAATAGAAATCGACGAAATATATATATATTATATATATATTATATATATAATATAATGGCCTGAATAGAACGCGCCGCGCCGCGGCAGTTCGTGAATTTCGACCATTTATTTCAAACGGACATTACGGGAGATCCGACCGTCGGATTCTCCTAAAACCGGAACCGTTGGGTTCGTATCGAAAAGAGCTTTCTAACGAATATTAGAAATTTGAAATCTAACGGTTGGATTTGGAGTTACGTCCAAATCAAATTTGAAAAAGGTCGCTGTAAGTACAGTTCGATGGCCATTGATGGAAATCGACCGTATGGGCCTTGATAAAATTATTAAAAATAGTAATAATTTGTGTAAAATCATAAGAAATGATTTGGGGAAAATTTGGATGAAAAACTCCATATTTGAAAAGATAAAAATAGATTTTTATCGAAATGAACTAGTTTTGAACTAGAAATATAATTCTATTTATTTTTAAATAAATAAATTGAATTTGAAAAAGGGTTTTAAAAATAACCAAAATTTCCAATGATTGCATTGGAGTGGATTTGAATCGAAATTGTCTTCGGAATATTTCGATGTTGGAATTCGTGATTATACAGATGTTGTTATGGAAATTTGAAAGATATATATTTATATCGTTATTTCCAATACGACATTTGTTAATCGTAGAATTTGATATTGAATATAAGCCGATGTATTTTCTATTCAGAGCCTTGTATTGAATATCAAATGTGATTTGGGGTTTGTCGTGAATGGTGTCTTCACTAACACTGTTCTTGAACCCAGTTGAGAAAAGATTAAATCTTTTTATTTAGATTTAATGAAGTGTACCAATTAAATAATATTTAATTGGAATTGAATTGATATTGATTTTTGGGTTTATCGTGGACAGTGTTTTAAATAACACTCGTTCTTTAACCCGATAATTAATGAAGGTGATTTTGGGTTTATTGTGAACTGTGTTTTTAAATGACACGGATTCTTTAACCCAGTTAACGATTAAAACTAAGTTGAGTTTTAATGAATCTTTAATTAGATTGAAATGGTCGAGAATGGAGTATCACCAGTTTTGCTCCAGGCGATAGTCAAATCTTTAATTAGATTTGAACGTGAAATGGTAATTGAATTTACCGATAACACCGTGGTGTTAGATATGAAGTATTACCAGTTTTACTTCATGGGATGAATAGGTTGGGATTGGGAAATTAAAACAAATGATTACTTCAGTAAGTTTCGTAAATCCCGACTAGTTGAATCGAAATTCAAAAGTAGATTAAAGAATAAATTCAAGGAATTTATCTTTGATAAAATTAATGGGAATCTTTCCCTATGAATGTGAAATTTAGAAACTAACAGTCGGTTAGCCAAGCAGAATGGTTTTCTGGATATTGATCTGATGTTGGTTTCGGCCTTCGGGGTTAATATTTGGGGAATTATTCTCTTGATTAATTTGCGGTTAGTGACTGATGAATTGGAATGAGGCGTATGTTGTGTTTGTGTAGCACTTTTATAAAATATACGCGAGTTATTCGGAAAGACCGGGTTTATCCCATTCTGAATAACTGATACGACGATAAGTCGAAGATGAAGACGGTGGTCGAAGACCGGAAGTCTTCACGTCGTTTGGGTGATTACTGATGATCTTGATTGGGCTGTACACCCAAGAAGATGGAAACAGTTAGTGATCGTCCAGACGTACTTAGAGAACGATGGATATGCGGGGTACTAGGTGCCTCCGGTTTCGTTCAGACCCAGAACGGACTTGTAAATGGACTGTGTGTCTGACATTGGATTTTAGTCCGTGTGATTGATCTCTATTAAATATATATCTGTTTGGCGGCGGAGAATTTATTCTCTTGCTTAACGCCCTTCTCTGAGACGTACGAGCTCAGGGGTTATATATTGATGGATATCAAACGCATGGAGTGAATTGCCTGTGTGGCATGCCTAAGTGGCAATTGATCGAGGCTTCTGTTGAAAAGCAAAGTCTTGTGGTGATGATCAAAGCAAGGCCTTTGTGGCGTAGCTTTGTGTAACGTTGATTCGCGAGCTTCACACCCGGTATGAACCAAAAACGGAAGAGGACGTCAGGGAGGGCATGCGTTTCTTCCTAGCTAGAAGTGGCGTCAGTGGTTTTACACGCCCTGACGAGTTTGACTTATGTGGTTGTTGCTGTTGCGAGGCGCCTCGGATTGATCGGTCATTCTCGAACCGATGGAGTCATTTAGTTGGCTCATTTACGCCCCATAGGGCGGGGAAACGCATGTTCAGGGTTTAAGTTTAGTCCACATCGGTGGACCGGCCCTGAGGATCCAAGGGTCGATGCGCTCTGACCTTGAGGCTCGGGCTAGGCAGTCTCGAATCGGTGGAGGACTATCTTTTGCCTCGGTTCATAGACGGAAATCCAATTTCCAAATACGTGACATTTGCGGTTTTATTTGTAGAGCCTAGTATGGCGACATAGTGGGATGGGGCACTTATGCCGCCTAGGATTGATACTTATGATTAGAAGTTGTTTTAGACACTATGCACTTATTATAGTATCAAATGATTTGTTTCAAACGTATCAAGCATTCTTGGCTATTATAAGGTAAAAACCCTATCCCCCGGCTTGCGTTGCATTGTGTGATAGGACCTGGGTCTTATAATAGCTTCATTTTTCTTTATTTAGCATTGCGCTGTTGTTTTATGCACTGGTATTCTTGGGAGGAAACCCGTTCCGTGTTATACGGCGTGGTCCCTTGATTTACCTAACTTTTAAAATAAAGATTAATAACTGTTTTAGTTCTCACACCAGTCACATGACTGACCTGGAGTTTATTGTTTTAACCTAAACTCTGGGTGCCCTTATTTTGACACGGGCAGCTAGTAGTTTTGGTTTTGCAGATTTATATTCACAGGATCCTGGTTTACAGCTGGAACGATATCCGAAAAGCTTTGTATCCGTATATCTCCTTCTAGTTGTGTATTGTATTATTTTCCGCTGCTATGTATTTAAATGTAATTTAAATTTTCTGGTATTTCTGTGTAATATTCAAGTATACTCTGTATATTCTTGTAATCTGATGCATTGTTGTAATATACAATGAAATGCTCTTCTATATGCGTTCTGTTGTGGCTTGTTCTCGAACTATCCGACGCTTCCCTTTACGGGGAAGTTACGGGTTTTCACAGTTGGTATCAGAGCTTTGGTTTACAAAGCTCAGAGAACAAGGCACATTAGAACCATACGAAAGAATTCATCAGATATTGGATTAGCAATATCCAATTAGAATGACTCGTTAGAGATAGGATCAGTAGTATCCTAGAACGAGTGTGAAGAGTATATTTTTCAAATGAAAACAATTTTTGTTTTGAAAATTAAAATCAATTATTCGTATCTGATTATCTATTTATATTGAGTTGGACAGTCCAGTATATAAAGATTTTGCGTATACGTCTGATCCGCGTGTATTCGAAGTTTTAATATATTGTATAGATATAGAATCATACTCTAGTGGCCCGAAGATGATTCTGATGGTTGAGTACTCATCGTCAGAATTTATATTCGTGTGACGAAGGTGTGATTTTCTATATATTTCCATTAGACTGGTGTGAGAACCAAAACTAATATAGTTAGAACACTTTGTTGTGGTTTGGCATCAAAAACATGATTTTCTTTATATGTATCAAAATTATGAATTTGAAATGATAATTCACTAATTGATTGATGTTTGTGTTGTTTGTTTATTTGTTTGATAATTTTGAACCATTATGCCTAATATAACCAAATATTGAACTATATTGAAAATTGGTCGCATTTGCTTGCATATACATATACTTATATTGAACAGGTCATAGCAAGGAGGCTAGAGCCAGAGAATAAAATTTGTTTGCCCGACAAATAGGTACATGTTTACTACGTAATTTACTGTTTTGTTTGGGTGATGATGATTTTATGAGCCTATTGGCTAGCCGCTTGGCTTTTTCTTTTTCTTTTTGAGATCTGAAGGACCGGGGAAGCTATTTGAAATTCCCCGATGCTCCCGGTGCAGGGGAGGTTATGGCGAAATTTTTCAAAATTTTAGGGTGTTAGCCAAATTTTTGAAATTTTAGAAAATTCTCAGAAACTGAAAAGTTGGAGAATGGAAGCCAGATCGAGCGTAGAGTTGATTAATCAAACCACTTTCGACTTTGTTCCTTTTCGGGGACGAAAAGTTTTAAGTGGGGGAGATTGTAACAACCCGAAAATCTGGGCCAGTTTAAAATTTTTATTTTGGCAATTTTAGCGGATTTTGAATATTTAAAATAGATTATTTTAAATATAATCGACGAGAAATTTATTTTGAATAGAATTCGAACGTATATATTATACGCGTCGTCGTTAGAATATAAATATTTATATATAATTATAAATAGAATTGAAAATGGCGCGGTAGTTCGATAATTCGATTTCAAACTTCAATTGAATGTACCGGGTGCAAAATGATCCGGATTTTAGTGAAACCAAAAACAATAGGATCTATTTGATGATATCTTTCCAACGAATCCGACAAATCAAGCTTTCATAGCGGGAATCAAAAGATATGTCCAGTTGAAAATTCTGAATAGTCGCTATGGAATTCAGGCCCTTAAAAATGGACATTTTGCTAATGACCTCGGATTTCGACGAAACCACTTTTGTTGGATCCGCAGTGTCAAATTATTGCTAGATTCCAAATTTCATAATTTTTCGAATCAATATGTGAGCGTGGCAAAGGAAAACGCGTTTGACCAGTTTCAATTGACTTTAATCGACTGGAAAATAGCCATTTTTCTAACAGTCTCAGAATTCGACGAAATTAGTTTTGTTAGGACCGTATCGTCAATACGAAGCTAGAAAGTATTTTTCGGGAATTTTTAGAAACTGTATGTGGTCCCGGTAATTTGAAATGTGCGTTTAAACTGAATATATAAAGATTTATATTTTAATTTCAACGAAAACAGAACGTAATAGCCGAATTGGCTTACGGTACATATCCCATTGTGTTCGGAATGGGGGTAATTAGCTAGGGGCGACAGTCGTTGGGCCCAATTTCGAGTTCGAACGAAAAGTCAACTATATGGAGAATAAACTAAATAATTAAATAAATAATATAAAACACCTTTACACTCTCAACCCTCCTTCTCTCTCTTCTATTATCGTTCAGATCAGAAACCGAAAGAAAAAAAAAGAAAAAAAAATTTTGGACGAACCTTCGTCGACGCGCGCCGCTCCAGGCCGTGGCGCCACCGTCGCCGGCCAGCCCAAGTCGCCGGACCTCGCCCCCAAGCTCCTCCCTCTATCTTCTTCGATATCCTGGATCGCTCCAACACCCAAAACCCCGCCCAGATCTGCTGCTGGACCGCACCTCCGCCTGCAGCAATCCCTGACTCCGGCGTCTGTTCTCTACCCCCCCTTTTTCTGCGAAAAAACCCTGTAAGTGTTTTTATTTTAAATACTTTGAATAATTAGTTTAATACAGTTAAAAATCATTGTTTTAAATTTATAAAACTAGCTTGGTTTTAGTGTGATAAACAGTTGATTTTTATACATATGAGATAGCGAATGAAGGTTTCAGTTTTATACATGAATAGCAAGTTAAGAATTGGATCTTTATTATGAGGTTAGGGATGTAAAAATATGATTTTGACATTTGAAAAGATATGGAAAAAAATCTGATTTTTTTTGTATGGAATAAAAACATTAAAGAAACGATTTTTACTTAGCTAAAGGAACGATTTTTACTTAGCTAAAGAAGCGAAGTAAAGATATAATTTTCGTTCAAACAAAAATATAATTTTTTATATAATGTAGAAGTTAAAAATGTGATTTTTATATTTATAGAAATATTAAAAATATGATTTTTATATTTTTAAGGTATTAAAAATATGATCTTTACTTTATAGAAATATTAAAAATATGATTTTTATATTTTTAAAGTATTAAAAATATAATCTTTATAGGATAGAGAATATAAAAATATCAACTTTGTATATGTAGCGAAATAAAAATCTGATTTTTATTTTATATACGTTGAAGTAAAGTGATGATTTTTATAATGATGAAATCTTTATTTTTATAAAGGCGAAAACTTTATTTTTATAAAGGCGAAAACTTTATTTTTGTAAAGGCGAAAACTTTATTTTTATAAAGGCGAAAACTTTATTTTTGAAATGGAATTTTTATCTATATGACACCAAAGTAAAAATATGATTTTTATATATTGAACTTCGAAATAAAAATATGATTTTTATATATTGAATAACGAGGTAAAAATGTGATTTTTACATATGTAGTGGCTACGGGCAACGAAGATGACGAAGTTGCGATAGCGATGAAGATTTCTATCAATGAAGTGCCGTGGAGCTAGGATAGCTAAAGGTGAGAATTTCTCACCTTTCAATTTCTTTTTCTATGTATATATATATATACTAGGATGCAGACGGTGCTTAGTAGCACCCGACACAATCATCCACAGACCATGGACTTGTTTGTTTGGTTGCATAAATTAGTAAGATGATTTGATTTGAATTTGGTTGTTTGGTGAATTTGATTGATGTGTGAATGGCGTGGGCCTTCACTAGACCGGGGATAAGGCTAGGCCTTGTCCCGTTTCTAGTATCGTGCCGTTATGCCGCCGAAATTTTCTAAAATAAGTTAGAAAAATAAAAATATCATTTTATTGAATAAATGAACTGAATAGAAATTCATATGTTGGAAAAAATGTTTTTATCGTTAAAAATATAATTTTTAACGTGAAGTGAATAAAATAAAATATTCATTTACAAACCGAACGGTTTGTTTATGTACACCTATTTGAAGGACATTGATTGGGTCGATAAATTTTACACATCGCCCAACTGCACAAATAAAATCTGTGTTTGATTGCTTGAAACCCCACACGGGTGTTGGGATGAAATTTGAAGTTCACTCATCCTGATTGATTAAATATGTCGATCGATTGATTGACAGGCTATTGTGAGCGTCGAATATCTATATTTGATGCTTATACAGTGTAGTGCACTTTGGTTGATGGTTGATTATTTTTCAATGCTATTATACATGTGTTGTATGAAAATCCATATAATTAACTTTATATGGTAATTGATTGGGCCTCATTCCAATTTGAAAAAAAAATAAGAATATTATAAAATAAAGGTTCATGTGTTGACAGTACTCATCCGTTGAGATTGGTCATGTGTTGAACGAAATATTTTGAAAGTAACAACTATTTTGAAAAAGAAATATTTGAAATAGAATATTTGAAAATAGAAATTTATGGAGCCGTGTTGATTAGATTGACGCCATTTTGACGTGAACGATATTTATATCGATTTTATTCATTTCGAAATGAATTGAATTGAAAACGATTTCGAAATGAATTGAATTGAAAACGATTTCGAAATGAATTGAATTGAAAACGATTTCGAAATGAATTGAATTGAAAACGATTTCGAAATGGATTGAATTGAAAACGATTTCGAAATGAATTGAATTGAAAACGAATTCAAATTGAATTGAAAGCGAATTGAAATTTGAATTGAATAGAAATGAATTTTAAAACGAATTTATAAAGAAGAATTCAATTTTGATTTGAATTGAAATGAAAGTTGAAATAGATTTTGAAACGAATTTTAAAACTATTTATATAATTCGTTTTAAATAGAAATCGACGAAATATATATTATATATATAATATAATGGCCTGAATAGAACGCGCCGCGCCGCGGCAGTTCGTGAATTTCGACCATTTATTTCAAACGGACATTACGGGAGATCCGACCGTCGGATTCTCCTAAAACCGGAACCGTTGGGTTCGTATCGAAAAGAGCTTTCTAACGAATATTAGAAATTTGAAATCTAATGGTTGGATTTGGAGTTACGTCCAAATCAAATTTGAAAAAGGTCGCTGTAAGTACAGTTCGATGGCCATTGATGGAAATCGACCGTACGGGCCTTGATAAAATTATTAAAAATAGTAATAATTTGTGTAAAATCATAAGAAATGATTTGGGGAAAATTTGGATGAAAAACTCCATATTTGAAAAGATAAAAATAGATTTTTATCGAAATGAACTAGTTTTGAACTAGAAATATAATTCTATTTATTTTTAAATAAATAAATTGAATTTGAAAAAGGGTTTTAAAAATAACAAAAATTTCCAATGATTGCATTGGAGTGGATTTGAATCGAAATTGTCTTCGGAATATTTCGATGTTGGAATTCGTGATTATACAGATGTTGTTATGGAAATTTGAAAGATATATATTTATATCGTTATTTCCAATACGACATTTGTTAATCGTAGAATTTGATATTGAATATAAGCCGATGTATTTTCTATTCAGAGCCTTGTATTGAATATCAAATGTGATTTGGGGTTTGTCGTGAATGGTGTCTTCACTAACACTGTTCTTGAACCCAGTTGAGAAAAGATTAAATCTTTTTATTTAGATTTAATGAAGTGTACCAATTAAATAATATTTAATTGGAATTGAATTGATATTGATTTTTGGGTTTATCGTGGACAGTGTTTTAAATAACACTCGTTCTTTAACCCGATAATTAATGAAGGTGATTTTGGGTTTATTGTGAACTGTGTTTTTAAATGACACGGATTCTTTAACCCAGTTAACGATTAAAACTAAGTTGAGTTTTAATGAATCTTTAATTAGATTGAAATGGTCGAGAATGGAGTATCACCAGTTTTTCTCCAGGCGATAGTCAAATCTTTAATTAGATTTGAACGTGAAATGGTAATTGAATTTACCGATAACACCGTGGTGTTAGATATGAAGTATTACCAGTTTTACTTCATGGGATGAATAGGTTGGGATTGGGAAATTAAAACAAATGATTACTTCAGTAAGTTTCGTAAATCCCGACTAGTTGAATCGAAATTCAAAAGTAGATTAAAGAATAAATTCAAGGAGTTTATCTTTGATAAAATTAATGGGAATCTTTCCCTATGAATGTGAAATTTAGAAACTAACTGTCGGTTAGCCAAGCAGAATGGTTTTCTGGATATTGATCTGATGTTGGTTTCGGCCTTCGGGGTTAATATTTGGGGAATTATTCTCTTGATTAATTTGCGGTTAGTGACTGATGAATTGGAATGAGGCGTATGTTGTGTTTGTGTAGCACTTTTATAAAATATACGCGAGTTATTCGAAAAGACCGGGTTTATCCCATTCTGAATAACTGATACGACGATAAGTCGAAAATGAAGACGGTGGTCGAAGACCGGAAGTCTTCACGTCGTTTGGGTGATTACTGATGATCTTGATTGGGTTGTACACCCAAGAAGATGGAAACAGTTAGTGATCGTCCGGACGTACTTGGAGATCGATGGATATGCGGGGTACTAGGTGCCTCCGGTTTCGTTCAGACCCAGAACGGACTTGTAAATGGACTGTGTGTCTGACATTGGATTTTAGTCCGTGTGATTGATCTCTATTAAATATATATCTGTTTGGCGGCGGAGAATTTATTCTCTTGCTTAACGCCCTTCTCTGAGACGTACGAGCTCAGGGGTTATATATTGATGGATATCAAATGCATGGAGTGAATTGCCTGTGTGGCATGCCTAAGTGGCAATTGATCGAGGCTTCTGTTGAAAAGCAAAGTCTTGTGGTGATGATCAAAGCAAGGCCTTTGTGGCGTAGCTTTGTGTAACGTTGATTCGCGAGCTTCACACCCGGTATGAACCAAAAACGGGAGAGGATGTCAGGGAGGGCATGCGTTTCTTCCTAGCTAGAAGTGGCGTCAGTGGTTTTACACGCCCTGACGAGTTTGACTTATGTGGTTGTTGCTGTTGCGAGGCGCCTCAGATTGATCGATCGTTCTCGAACCGATGGAGTCATTTAGTTGGCTCATTTACGCCCCATAGGGCGGGGAAACGCATGTTCAGGGTTGAAGTTTAATCCACATCGGTGGACCGGCCCTGAGGATCCAAGGGTCTATGCGCTCTGACCCTGAGGCTCGGGCTAGGCAGTCTCGAATCGGTGGAGGACTATCTTTTGCCTCGGTTCATAGACGGAAATCCAATTTCCAAATACGTGACATTTGCGGTTTTATTTGTAGAGCCTAGTATGGCGACATAGTGGGATGGGGCACTTATGCCGCCTAGGATTGATACTTATGATTGGAAGTTGTTTTAGACACTATGCACTTATTATAGTATCAAATGATTTGTTTCAAACGTATCAAGCATTCTTGGCTATTATAAGGTAAAAACCCTATCGCCCGGCTTGCGTTGCATTGTGTGATAGGACCTGGGTCTTATAATAGCTTCATTTTTCTTTATTTAGCATTGCGCTGTTGTTTTATGCACTGGTATTCTTGGGAGGAAACCCGTTCCATGTTATACGGCGTGGTCCCTTGATTTACCTAACTTTTAAAATAAAGATTAATAACTGTTTTAGTTCTCACACCAGTCACATGACTGACCTGGAGTTTATTGTTTTAACCTAAACTCTAGGTGCCCTTATTTTGACACGGGCAGCTAGTAGTTTTGGTTTTGCAGATTTATATTCACAGGATCCTGGTTTACAGCTGGAACGATATCCGGAAAGCTTTGTATCCGTATATCTCCTTCTAGTTGTGTATTGTATTATTTTCCGCTGCTATGTATTTAAATATAATTTAAATCTCTGATATTTCTATGTAATATTCAAGTATACTCTGTATATTCTTGTAATCTGATGCATTGTTGTAATATACAATGAAATGCTCTTCTATATGCGTTCTGTTGTGGCTTGTTCTCGAACTATCCGACGCTTTCCTTTACGGGGAAGTTACGGGTTTTCACATGTTTTCACATCATCCCACGGGATCCCATGTTTCAAACAAATTTTCTTAAGTTTTATGTCGTCTAGTTTGGAAGCTAAAGAGTCAGTGAATTTCTCAATTCCTAGAATGCCGGGAATCTCATCAGGAGCTCGGTCATCCACTTTGGACTCCTCCTCTAGTGAGGTACTCCCAGATGAATTTGACTTTGTATCAGCCTCATATTCGTATTCAGAGTCCTCATTCTCTGGATTAATCGGAGAAACCTCGGGATTATGGTGTTCTGACACCTCCGGGTTCACCTCTGTTTCAGATCATTCAAGAGAACGATTATCCGACATTACTGTTTAGGCGAGAAAACATGCGAGGTTAGAAAATAACTACTCGTGAGCCCTATGTATGTGTAAGTGCTCGCATGTGCTAGTGTGTGTAATACTGGAAAATAAAGTCACAAGAGTAAACTAAAAAAGCGCGGTGAGTATGCTATTAAGTTCTGTTGTTGATTAGTCCAAGAAGTCCATCTTGAAGGCTCTAACCTAACTGTTCAATTTGTCACAATTACAATACAATGTTCAAGTTCATGTGTATCTGGGGTTGACGATCGGATCGCATAGCTGGGGCATTAAGGTTCGGATCGTGATGAAAACACTGGTCCAGGAAATCGGATCGGTTCGCAAAAACCAGATCGCTAGTATGACGCATTGGCGATAGGATATCGACTCGTGATAGGGAGTATAGCGATCCACCGAATCGTGATAAGGGTCCCTCGATCCATCTTAACCGCACCCCCACGAGTCAACGATCCTCAGTCCGATCCTCTATCCAAGGCAAACTTTCTTTTTCCCTTCTACTGTCACAATCCAAGTCGAACCCCTCCACGAACCAACCTGGTCATCCCTTCTTCTTCCTTAACTCTCCTCTCCACTCTTAATCCCATAAAACCGAACCTGTATATTTGCTATCCCCAAAACCCACGAAACTCCGCTACCTCCACTTTCCAAACCAATACAAACCCAAGAGAAACGAAAATGAAATTACCTTTTTAAAGTTTGAAATCAGATGGGTGTTTGGAAATTGAAATTAGGGTTTTTTCTCAAGAAGGCTGGCGGCGACAAGAAGAGGAAGGAAGAGAAGGGAAAGGGGGTGGGTTTCGGTTTATATAACCAAGTTTTGGACCGTTTGTCTTCTTATTTTTGTCCTACTCTGACTCATGGAGGCCCACCATGGTTTGAAGAGCGGCCCGCTCCACCTGTATATCGTGACTAAGATTAATGACCCATCACGATTATGAAAAGGGACAGTTCGACTAATGGATCGTGAGATGCTTCGGCGATCCAGCCCCACAAGACGATTTTCAACGATAAAAATTCAGAAATGCTTATGAAAATTTGAAAGTTTACCTGAAAAATTGACTACAAAATCCTTGAAAATTTCAAGAAAAAGGACAATCTAGTGAATAAGGAAATGATTGAAGATTGACTGGATATTTATACTAATCAAAAGACATGATCCCTGACATTGTACGACGTTTCAGACATATACGACTTTCTGGCTTGTATCACTTCATGAAAAGATATGTCCGGAATTTCGAAGCACGATTCATCCTCGATGAAACATAATTCGAGTGGGCAAAATGTTGGCTAGCTTTTGGAACAAGCCACCAAGATTCAAACACGAGTTCATGATGGAGATTTACTTGTGAGAAGACCTGGACCCGATCGCGATCGGGTCCCTGCTAGCCCGATCCGATCCGACGCGACCCACTCATGTCAGCCCAATGCGATCCGACCCATTCCGTCCATAGTAACTCGATCTGATCCGCCCTCTCCTCTTCTGCACGATCCGATCCAAGTCCAGAAGACAAGGAGATGGCCAAGACCAAGTCCACCACGATTCGCAAATGTCAGATCCTGTGACCCCTGTCCATAACTGTCATATTGACCAATTCTCCATCAAGCCACGAACCGGTCCGAGATTCCCGAGATTTGTGCCATGTATGACCGCGATCTGCTTGAGGAAATCACCTATATATAGCCCAGAACTTGGCATTTTTCAAGATCTTTTTTGCAATTCTGAGTTCTGAATCCACCATTATTACATCTCCATTATTATTCGGAGTTGTCTCGAAATTATTGAGTGAAGAAACATTGTAAGGGTGAGATTGAGGGATAAATCATCGATTGTACTCTGATTTGAAGTATAATCAAAGATATAAAGTGGGCGTAGTCTCATTAACGCCGAACCACTATAAACTCGTGTTTCTTCTGATTTTCTAGTATTTTTTCCTGATATTAATCTTTGCATAATTGAACAACTTGGGTGTTAGAGCCAATTTTGGATCTAACAAGTGTATAATTCAAACTTTTCACCCAATAGATAATACCTACATATTTTCATAGCAAACACGATGGCTAACAACTCTAGATCATGAGTCGCATAATTCTTTTCATGTGGTTTCAATTGACGGCTAGAATAAGCAACTACTTGGCCTCTTTGCATTAACACTGCGCCAAACCCTTCTTTAGAGGCATCGGTCCAGACTTTCAAATCTTGGTTGCCATCAATAATTGTTAGCACTGGAGCCGTCATCAATTTTAACTTCAGCTCTTGGAAAGCTACATCACATTCAGGAGTGTAATTGAATCTCGAATGTTTCTTAGTAAGCATTTTAAGGGACTGGATGTCATCGCAAAATCCTTAATGAATTTCCGATAATAATTGGCCAATCCGAGAAAACTTCTAACTTCTGTGGGTGTACGAGGCTGTTTCCAATTCTGAATAGCAGTGCTTTTACTGGGATCCACTGAAATTCCTTCCTTTGACAAGACATGGCCAAGGAATTTGACTTCTTCTTTCCAGAATATACATTTGGAAAACTTTGCTTTTAAAACATTCTTTCTGAGAATTTCTAACACTTGTTCCAAATGTTTTTCAGGCTCGCTTTTTGATTTAGAGATGATCGGTATATCATCAATGAAAACCAGAACAAATTTATTCAATACTTCTCTGAATACTATATTCATTAAATCGACAAAAAGCCTAACGGCCTTACTAACCATTCATAGAATAAGTCTGGACCTTTGAATGCTGTCAAAGGAACACACTCTTCGACAATACGAAGTTGATGGAAGCCTGTAGCTAGGTTCATTCGGGAAAATACTTGTACGCCATTCAATCGATCCAATAAATCATCAATTCGCAGCAATGGATATTTATTCTTCAGCGTCTGTTTATTCAAGTCACGATAATCCACACATAATATGAGGGTTCCGTCTAACTTCGGAACAAATACCGCAGTTGCTCCCCAATCAGAGAAACTAGGCCTGATCAGACCCTTTCATACTAGCTGTTGAGTTTGATTGTCTAACTCTTCTTTTTCCTTCAAGGTCATTCTTTGAATAGCGTGAACTACTGGCCTTGCATTCGGAACTAAAGAGATTTTAAAATCAATTTCTCTCTACGGAGGTAAGCTAACAACTTCTTCAAACACATCCACATAGTTCTTGACAACTGGGATATTTTCAATGTCGACCAGAATATTCTCCGGAATGACAGGAGCAGGTTCTATTTGAGCAGGAGAAACATCCAAAGCTGACCAAAAATCTTTCCTATCAGTATTCGGCCCTTCACATGGAATGGTTATATAATTGCCTGTTTTAATCTTTTCCCTTACGACTCCGTCGGTGCATTTAACCTCAGCTTCATATTTGGTTAACTAATACATACCCAGAATCAGATCAAACTCTGTAAAATTCATGACGGTCGCGATAGTAGGGAATCGTTAGCATGAAAAAGAAACTGGCACTCCGCAAACCCAACTAAGATCGAGGGAACCCCCAATCGGATTATGGACAGTCATGGGTGTTTTGAGCTTTTTCAAATTCAAATCCAGTTTCTTAACCGCATTCTTTGCAACAAAGCTTCGCGAAGTGCTTATATCAAACAGTACTTTAAATGGAATATTTTTGACTGTAAGCGTACCTTCTAAAACATCTGGCCTTCCATGGCTAGACGAGGATCCAGGAACTTCTGTTACTTCATTTACATGAACCTTTTCAGATTTCTTGAATAGCTGGCAAGCCATTGAAAGATGAACAGCCAGATGGCATTGACTGCATTTTCTATTCTCTTGAAATCCCTTCTTGGATTGAAGTCCACCCCTTAATCGCTTCTTTAAGGGTCCACAGTTTATCGCCAAATGCCCTTTCCGATTACAGTTAGAGCAGGTGGCAGTTGTTACTGGTCCTTTCTTAGAATTAACCTTTTCCCGATTGAATCTAGGTTTCTTTCTGACCTAGGAAGATGTACTTGACTCTGGTTGTGCACTTGTCTCTGGGCTATCAGTTTCAAACTTCCTTTTGTTGATAGAAATGACCTCCTCTTCATCGTCAAAGAGGCCTCGCTTATCTAGATCTTCATACTGATATGCCATGTATATCATTTCAGAAAAAGGAAGCTTCACATGCCCCATTACACTGTTCTGGTATTTTCTTTGAAGACCATTAATAAACATCAGATTCTTCCTCTTTGGATCTTGAATTAGATGAGGGGCAAAATGAGAAAGTTCATTGAATTTCTTATGATATTCTGGAATGGTCATATCTCCTTGTATCAGATAATAGTATTCATCACATAACCTCTCAGTTGCTTCTGGAGGAATAATTCTTTCACTGAAAATATCTTTAAATCTATCCTAGGTAATATTACCTTCTGGATTATCCTTAATAATCGAATCCCACCAGAACAAAGCTTCGTCTTTGAGTGCCCAAGATGCCAGTAATATCTTTTGGTCATCTCTTAGCTTTAAACCTTCAAAGATTTTCTCAGTAGAACGAATCCAAGCTTGTGTTTTAATAATAGATTCTTCGCCCAAGAATGGTACTCCACCCATATTTCTATATTTCTTAAGTAGAGCTTCAACATCTGGTTCCAACCAACCTCTTCTACTTCTGCCACTCATTTTTCAATGTCTGCAAATAGCAGACAAAGTGTTTGGCCAACAGAAAAGGTAATTTTAAAACATAGAGTCATATACTTGTATGTAAATGTGTCTACCAGGGTGAATTTCATTCTGCTATACTCATACTAGGATATTTCTTATCCTATCTGTAATGAGTTCTTCGTCCTAGAGCTCTACTGGTTCTATGTCTGATGAGTTCGTTAATATGTTATATTCCAGAACTAAGCTTAACCAAAGCTTTGATACCACGTTTGTGACAACCCCAAACCCCGTTCTGCGGTGGCAAGGGTAATCTTTGGAATATAACACATAAACAGGTAACAACATAATAGAAATAATTTAATACACCAGATAATGTACAATAGAATACACTGGATAAACATAATCATCAGAGTTACATAGTATACAGGATCATACTTAGTACAAAATACAGTTCAACTATACATAAATGTCCACAGCGGAAAACAAAACATAATATGTACAATAGGAGCTGAATAGCATAAAAACAGATAAATGATAGAATCCATCTTCTCCTCCATCTATCCAGAAAGAGCCTGCTAAAACCTGAATACAAGACTGCCCGTGTAGAAAAAGGGGCACCCGAGTTTGCAAGTGAAACAAACTACGAGTCAGTCATGGGACTGGTATGAGAAATCTACTTAAACATATTTTACAATATGGAAAATCACAGGACCACGCCACTTTCATGGAACGAGTTTACTCCATTGGATTGCCAGTGCTTCAAAACAAGTAAATCTTTTAAACATCGCAATGCTTTTTATAAAAAATAAGCCATTATAAGACTTAGTTCCCATCACACAACGCAACACAAAACGGAGGATTGAGTTTTACCTTATAATGACCAAAATATGCTTGATACGAATAAAACAAAAGCATTTGATATTATTACTGGTGTTTATATGTTTCAAAAACAATTTCAAATCATAAGTATCAATCATAGACGGCATGGGCACCATATATCATGTCGCCATATATACACACAATCAAAACCGCACAGTGTCGTATTTGGAAATTGGATTCCCATCATGAACCAAGGCAAAAGATAGTCCTTACCGAATTCGAGACGCTCTAGCCCGTGTCCTAGGATCAGAGCTCGAGTGACCCTCGGATCGTTAGGGCCGGCCCATCGATGTGGATTAAAATGCCTGAACACTGCGTTTCCCCGCCTTTGGGGTGTCAATGTGTCCTATGACTCCATCGGCTCCACATAGTCATCGATATATCCAAGGTACTTCGCAATCCAACAACCACAAAGGTGAAAGTAATATAAATATCAGGGCTGGTTGGTCACTGACACCACCCTAGCTAGAAGGAAACGCATGCCCTCCCTGATGTCTTCTCCGGTTTCTTGTTCAGACCGGGGTGTGAGGCTCGCGAATCAACGTTATACACAAATCTATGCCACACAGGTCTCACTTTGATTATCCACCACAAGACTTTGCTTTTCAACAGAAGCCTTGATCATCTGCTACATAGGCATGCCACACAGGCAATTCACTCCATGCGACCGATTTCTATCGATATATAACCTCTGAGCTCGTACGTCTCAGAGAAGGGCGTTAAGCAAGAGAATAAATTCTCCGCCGCCAAACAGATATATATTTAACAGAGATCAATCAGCACAGAACAAAATCCAATGTCAGACACACCGTCCATTTACAAGTTCATTCTAGGTATGAACGAAACCGGAGGCACCTAATACCTCGCACATCCGTACAATCAGCAAGTACGTCTAGACGACTACTGCTTCAGCCCCTTCAAGGTAGTTACTCCTATCATGAGCATCAGTAGCACCCCTCCATTCGATGTTAAGATCATCTGTCTTGCACCATCTTCGTATCTTCGACTTCTAATCGTCGATCAATTATTTGAAATGAGAATTAACTCGGCCTTTTCAAATAATTCACATATATTTAGAATTTCAAATCAATTCATTTCAATGGTTAAATTATTCGACATCACTAATTCTGTTCTTTAATGTAATTTTCACGCCAAACACATTCAACCATCAAATATACAATAAACCGAGCAAATTCAGTTTATTTCCATTCCATATCGTTTATAGTATTTTATCACGATTTATCGCTATTTTTATTTATTTAAAAATAGTCAATTCATTCAAACGATGCTTCAGGCCATAACGCAGCCATGGCGCTGTTTTTTTCAGATTTGATTTACACATATCTGAAAATCTAACCGTTAGATCTTCAAAAATTTTATATCATTAGAAAGATCTTTTCAAAACGAATCCAACGGTTTTAGTTTTGATAAAATCGTACAGTCGGATCTCCCAGTACAATCGTTTGAAGTTACGATTTCAAAATACAAACTGCAGCATCGTTATTCGATTTAATTTAATTATATATACATAATCGATTCCGACGCTGTTTTTCTTCAGATTTGAATTAAACATTCCAGACAATACAACTATTGGATCTTTACGAAGTGGGTGTCGTTGGAAAGATTTTTCCAAAGTGAACCCAGCGGTTTCGGTTTCGGGAAAATCCGATGGTCAAATCTTGCGCAATAATATTTTGAAATCACGGTTTCAAAATACGAACTGCAGCTTCGTTATTCAGTTTATTTTAATTATATATATATATATATATATATATATAATTATAAATCATTCTTCGATTTCAAAACCATATTCACTTTATATATTTGATAAAAATGATATTTTTATCATCAAAAATCTTTATTCAACACATGAATATTTTTAGCACTTCATGTTCACAATAAAAATATATATTTTATTGTTCAATCTACATCTTCAACACATGAATGTTTTCGACTTCACACATACGATAAAAATATGATTTTTATCGTTCTAGTCCTTTATTGGACACATGAATGTTTCTCATAGTTTATATATATAATAAAAATGTGATTTTATTGTAAAACAATTTATTTCAAAACATGATTATTTTATATAGTTCATACATATGGTAAAAATGTTATTTTTGGTGTTAAAACAATTTATTTAAAATACTAATATTTTATATAGTCTATATATATAATAAAAATGTTATTTTTATCTTTCAAAGAATTTATTCAACACATGAACTTCATTCAACACATGAATTTCTATTCACCACATGAATTTCTATTCAACACATGAATACAATTTCAACACATGAAAAAAATTCTAACACATGAATACTATTGAAAATTTCGGCAGCATAACGGCAGGGTAGTTAAAACCGGCACCGTCCCGAGTACGGCTCCTCGCTCCACCTTAAAGCCTCGCAGCTTTCGACAATGGGGATTTTCAATATCTAGTTCGTACGCAGACAAATTTTCCCATATACTAATCCTATTGGGATTTCAATCACAATTAATCATTTCAAATCAACCATTCATGATATTCACCAAATTTCACATCAACCAATAATCCAAATAATATCACAACCAATATATATCGTCCATGGTCTGTGGACGATGTGAGTGTGTGTATATATATACGTATATAACTATATTTCAATTTCATTTCAATATCATTTCAATTCATTTCAATTCATTTCAACGTATATATTATTTTTACAATGCATATATAACTTATACATCGAACATACAACTCACACAATGCTCATACATGTGGTGTAAAACACTTATATGAATCATGCATTGACTATATAATTTATACATCGTTGTTTTCCATATCGTTTATAAATTAGAAATCTCACATTGGGTTCCACTCCTCCAAAAATTGTAGAAGGCTCAGAAAAATATCCGTTCTCTTCTAGAATGTAGAAGACGTCCGCACGAGTCCACTGTCTCATGTTTTACTGGATTTCGATCACATAGCAAAAGGATATGATTTTTAGAAGATTAATCAACTTTGCGACACTTTTATATGTTGAAATCAGTTTAAAAATTATCAGCCGTTATCTCTCTGTAAATCTTCAAAACTAGGTTTTGATCTTACACCTAAACCATCTCATGATAGGACAATCGGCCTCTTCCACGTCGTTGAGCTTGGAGAGGCGCTCAGATTGGTGGTAGGCGCGGCTAGTTTGGTGGTCAGAGGCGTCAATGGAGACAGCTCGAAGTCATTGAGTTCTCGGCGGCGATTCTTAGCGATGGAGAAACGAGGGGAGGTGAGGTCGGTCTTGATTTGAAGAGGGGAGAGAGTACTTTAAAAAGTTCAACTAGAGGGAGGTCTGATGGGGAGCGGAATCGCCGGAAAATGGCCAGGAAGTTTTGAACCCTCACCGTCGTCGATCGCAGGGGTATTGGGGAGAGAGAGCGATTTGGAAATTTGTGATTGGCTGGAGGAATTTTATATTATTTATATATTTTTAAAATTCAAAAATACCCTTTTCCACTTACGAACTCCAATCGAAACCCAACGACCGTCGTCCCTAGTTAAATACCCCCATTCCGAACACAATGGGATATGTTTCGGAGGCCTATTTGACTGTTTCAGTCAGTTTTTCTTCAAATTAAGACATAAAACATTCAATATTTGTTTTGAACGAACATTACAATTTGCCGGGGACACATATTGATCCCAAAAATTCCAGAATAATAAATCTAGCTATGCTTTGACGATACGGTCCCAACAAAACTAGTTTCATCGAAATCTGAGACCGTTTGAAAAATGGCCATTTTCTGGCTGATTTAATTTAACAGAAATTGAACAAAACACATTTTCCTTCACCACGCTCACACATTAACTTCAAAAATTATGGAATTTGAAATCTAGCCATAATTTGACATGCCGGATCCAACAAAAATGGTTTCGCCGAATTCGGAAGTCGTTTCCAAAATGTTTATTTTCACGGGCTATATAAATTCTGTAGCAACCTTTCTGAAAATTCATTTGGCCATAACTTTTGACTCCCGCTATGAAACTTCAATTTTTTAGATTCTTTAGAAATATATTCATAAGCAGATTTAAATATTTTGGGTTTCACTAAAACCGTTTTATTTTCCACCCGGTACAGTCAGTCAAAGTTTGAATTCCAATTTTCAAACTGTCGCGCCTTTTCAGGCCTTGTTTATAATTTAAAATTATTATATTTATTTTAAAACATTGATTCAAACATACTTTTCATCGTTATTATTTAAAAAAAATTATTTTAAACATTTAAAATCCATTAAAATAGCTACATTAAAATTTTTAAACTGTCTTAGATTTTCCGGGTTGTTACAGCGATGGAACTAACTGGAAGCAGAACGGTACCAAAATCATCAGAAATAAAAATTGACAGAGTGGAAACCCAATAGTGGTAACTTCTCTGTAAAATTATTTCTGTACAGTTATTTATTTTATGACTGCATATATGAACTGCTCCCCGTCATCTACAGACCATTGACGACTTGTTTGATTGTATTGTGTTGTGAAATTTGATTGGGATTGTGATGTGTAAATATATAAAATATTCATGTATTGAATAAAATATTTTATGATTAAAAATATAATTTTTAACATGTATATGAATAATATAAATATTAATTTACAAACCGGACGGTTTGTTTATGTTAACTTATTTATCTGATATGGATTGGTACGATAAATTTTACACATCGCCCAACTGCAAAAATAATAAACAGTATTTGTTGTTTGAAAACCCTACACAGGTATTGGGATGATATTTGACATACACTGATCTCAATAATTAGTATTTTGCCAATCGATGGGTTGACAGACCGTATAAGCGTTATTTATCTATTTTAATGCTTATACAGTTGTAGAATACACTTTGGATGTTGTTTGAATTTTTAATGATTGCTTATCATCATTGTTGTATATATATGATGTTGAAATTCATATAAATAAAATTATATGGTAATTGATTGAGTCTGATTCTAGTTAAGAATTAACGAATATTTTAAAATTATATTCAGTAAATATTGAAATGTGAAGCCATGTTAAGTAGTTAAACTCAATTTTAACATGAACGGGAATTTTTTCGATTTTATTCATTTTAAAATGAATATCAAAAAGTGATTTCAAACTCTGATGTTTTGAAAATATTATCATTTTTATATTGAAATGATATAGAATATTTAATTTTGTTTTGAATTTGAAAATGGAATTGAAATCGATTTGAAAGGAATTTAAAACGAATTGAAATGGAATTGAAATCGATATGAAATGAATTTAAAATAAATTGAAATTGAATTGAAATCGATTTGAAATGAATTTATAAACGAATTTATAATGGAATATTCAATTTTGATTTGAAATTGAAATGGAAGTGGAAATCGTTTTTAAAAAATGAAGTTAAAACGATCTATAAAATATATTTTAAATGGAAATCAAAGAATTATATATTATATATATTTAATGGCCTGAATAGAACGCGCCGCGCCATGTCAGTTCACTAATTTCGAGCATTGACTTCGAGTTGATATTACGGGAGATTCGACCATCGGATTCCCCTAAAACTGGAACCATTCGGTTCGTATCGAAAAGAGCTTTCCAATGAATATAAGAGATTTGAAATCTAATGTTGGATTTGGAATTATGCCCAAATAAAATTTGGAAAAGGTCATTGTAAGTGCAGTTCGATGGCCATTTTTGGAAATCGACTGTACGGGCCTTGATAAAATTATTAAAAATATCAATAATTTATGTAGAATCATAATAAATGATTTGGAATGAATTGGGATGAAAAATTCCATATTTGAAAAGATAAAAATATATTTCTATCGAAATGAACTAGTTATGAACTAGAATTATAATCCAATATTTTTAAATAAATAAATTGGATTTGAAATGGTTTTAAAAATAACCAGAATTGCTAATATATAAATTGGAATGGATTTGAATCGAAATTAGCTTTGAAATATTTCGATATTGGATTCTGTGATTATACAGACATTGTAGAGGAATTTGGAAGATATATATATCGTTATTCCAATACGATGTTTGTGGATTTGAGAATTTGATATTGAACATAAGCCGGTATATTTTCTATTCAGAGCCTTGTATTTAATATCAAATGGGATTTTTGCTTTATCATGAACGGTGTTTCAGATAACACTTGTTCTTTAACCCGATCAACAATGGAATGAGATTTTGGGTTTGTCGTGAATTGTATCTTTAATAATATTGTTCTTAAACCTAATGAAGCTAAGGAAATTAGAAACTAGCTGGAGATTAGCTAAGTTGAATGGTTTCCTGGGTATTGATCTGATGTTAGTTTCGGCCTTCGGGATTAATACTTAGGGAATTGATCTCTTACTAGTTTACGGTTAGAGACCGATGGAATAGCGTCTTCATTAACACCTTTCTAAAACCACATTTGAAAAGATTACGTCTTTTTAACTAAGATTTAAAAAAGAATTACCAATTAATTAACATTTAATTGGAATTGAAATGAAATGCGAATTGGGTTTATTGTGAACTGTGTTTTTAATGACATTCGTTCTTTAATTCGATTCACAGTGAAATATGATTCGGAATTTATAAATCTTTTAATTAAGATTTAGGGGAATTTCCAAAGAAAAGTTTTCAAGTTTAATAAAATAAATTGGAATGGAATGGAAATCGATTTGGTAACAATCGAAGTGAACTTCCGTGGAGGAAGATTGTTACTATATATGGAATTTAAGAGGCTTTGCCGTTATTCCATTTATATTATTGGTTGGATATGGAAGTTTATATTGATTATATATATATTGATCTATTTTCCGTGAAGATTCCACAGTTGATGGAATGGGATTTCGGGTTTATCATGAACTGTGTTTTAAATGACATTAATTCATTAACCCTGTTAAAGATAAGAGTAATTTCTTACTTTGAATAATCATTAGGTAATGATTTTTGAGATTAAAATTGAATTGGAGTTTTAATGAATCTTTAATTAGATTGAAAAGGAGATTTTGATAATTTAAATTATCAAATTCGGGAAATGATCGAGAATGGAGTAGCACCAGTTTTACTCCAAGCGATTGTTAAATCTTTAATTAGATTTGAATGTGAAATGGTGATTAACTTTACTGATAACACCGTGGTGTTAGGTATGAAATATTACCAGTTTTTCTTTATGGGATGAATATGTTGTGATTGTGAAATTAAACAAATGATTACTTCGGTAAGGTTAGCTAATCCCGACTAGTTTGGATAAACCATAATTTGGTTTGAATTGATATCCAAAGGGAGATTAAAGAATAAATTTAAAGAATTTATCTTTGATAAAATTAATGGGAACGTACCTTTCCCAAAAGATATGAATATTTAAATAAAAGAATACTAAGAATTGGAATGAGGTGTATGTTGTGTTTTTATAGCACTTGTTTATAATATACGCGAGTTATTCGAAAAGACTGGGTTTATCCCATTCTGAACAACTGAATTGGCGATGAGTCGATGATGAAGACGGTGGTTGAAGATCAGAGGTCTTCACATCGTTTGCATGATTAATGAAATCTTGATTGGGTTGTATATGCAAGACAAGGTAATAAGTGGTGATCGTCCAGATGTACATGGAGATCGACCAGATATGCGAGGACCTCTCTCATGTATTAGACATATGGGACGAGGAATAAGGTGCCTCCGGTTTCGTTCAGACCCAGAACGAACTTATAAATGGATGTGTGTCTGACATTGGATTTCATTCTGTGTTATTGATAGACATTGGTTGCATAGCGTAAATTGCCTATGTGGCCTGCTGAGATGCAAATGATAATGGCTTCTGTTGAAAAGCAGAGTCTTGTGGTTGATGATCAAAGCACGGCTTTAATATAACATAGTTTTGTGTAACGTTAATTTGCTAGCCTCGCATCCCGGTGTGAACCAGAAACGGGAGAGGACCTCAGGGAGGGCATGTGTTTCCTTCTAGCTAGGAGTGGTGTCTGGTTTTGCATGTCTAGATGTTTTACTTATGTGGATGATGGATAGCGAAGCGCCTCGGATATATCGGCTCTGCGGGGCCGATGGATGGTATGGTCTTTATACGGAACAGATTTACACCCCCATAGGGCGGGGAAACGTAGTGTTCAGGCATTTTAATCCACATCGAGTGGACCGGCCCTGACGATCCAAGGGTCACTCAAGCTCTGATCCTGAGGATCGGGCTAGAGGGTTTCTAAGCGGTAAGGATGATCCCTTGCTTTGGTTCACAGCCGGAAATCCAAATTCTAATACGTGACATGCGGTTTTATTTGTAGAGCCTAGTATGGCGACATAGTGGGATGGGGCACTATGTCGTCTATGATTGATACATTTATATCTGAGGTTGTTTTTATACACTTTACACTATAATAGTATCCAAATGATTTGTTTTAAACTTACCAAGCATGTTTGGCAATTATAAGGTAAAATTCTAAGCATTGCACTGTTTTGTTATATGCACTGGTATTTTTGGGAGGAAATCCGTTCCGTGTTATAGGGTGTGGTCCCTTGATATATCTGATTTTAAAGTAAAGTTTTAAATAACTGTTTTAGTTCTTACACTAGTCACATGATTGACCTGGAGTTTATTGTTTTAACCTAAACTCCGGGTGCCCCAATTTTCCACATGGGCAGCTAGTAGTTTTGGTTTTTGCAGATTTATATTCACAGGATCCTGGTTTATAGCTGGAATGATATTCAGAAAGCTCTGTATCCGTATATACTTTTAAGTTGTGTTTGTATTAGTTTTCCGCTGCATTGTAATTTGTAAATCTCTGTTATTTATCGAAGGTACATTATTTATTCATACTCTGTTATATTCTTGTATTCTAATGGAATTGTTGTAATAAGAAATGAAATGTTCTTCTGTTTATGTTCGGATTTATCATGTTCTCAACTCAATCTGGGCTTTCCTTTACGGGGAAGTTTGGGTCGTTACATAAGACCGGAGATCTTCATAGCGTTTGGATGATTACTGATGTCTTGATTGGTAGCCATCCCAAGACAAGTTAATAAGTGGTGATCATTCAGACGTACTTGGAGATCGACGGGTATGTGAGGACCTCTCTTCCGTACTGGATATAGGGATAAGGAATAAGGTGTCTCTGGTTTCGTTTAGACCCAGAACTGACATGTAAGTGGATGTGTGTCTGACATTGGATTTCGTTTTGTGTGAATTGATTTCTATTTAATATATATCTGTTTGGTGGCGGAGAGTTTATTCTCTTTCTTAACAGCCTTCTCTAAGAAGTACGAGCTTAGAGGTTATATATTGATAGATATCAGTCGCGTGGCATGGATTGTCAATGTTGCATGCCAAGATGCAAAAGATCAAGGCTTTTGTTGAAAAGCAGAGCCTTGTGGTTGATGATCAAAGCACGGCTTCTTTAGGCATAGCTGTGTGTATAGCGTTACTTCACGAGCCTCACACCCCAGTATGAGTTAAAAACGGGATAAGGACTATAGGGAGTGCATGTGTTTCTTTCTAGCTAGAAGTGGTGTCATGGTATGAAACCCATACATTTTTACTCATGTGGATAATGGATTACGAGGCCTCGGATAAATTGGTCGATGGTGGCCAATTGATAGGTGCAGTAGGACTGGGAAACATATGTTCAGGAATTGCCAATCCACTAAAGTATTTGTGGACCGGCCCTATCGAACAAAGGGTTCGCCAACGTCCGAGCCCTGAAGCATTTTCTAGAGTGTCTTGAATCAGTGAGGATAATCACTAGCCTCGACTCATGATGGAAACCCATTTCCAATATGACATCACGGATTTGATTGTAAACCTATATATGGCGACATAGTTGGATGGAGAACTATGCCGTCTAGGATTGATACATTTACTTTGAAAGTGTTATAAACTGACTACACACTAATAATAATATTAAATAATTATTTTTTATACGTATCAAGCATGTTTGATCATTATAAGGTAAAAGTCTATCCTATGGTTTGCGTTGCATTGTGTGATGGGACTTGAGTCTTATAATGATTTCATTTTTCTAAAAAGCATCGCGTTGTTTTTAAAACATTTACTTATTTTATTCACTGGCAATCCAATGGAGTAAACCCGTTCCGCCTTCGCGGCGTGGTTCTATGATTAGCCTTATTATTAGATAAGTTGAGTTAGATTTCTCATACCAGTTCCATAACTAACTCGTTGTTTGTTTCACTTGCAAACTCGGGTGCCCATATTTTTCACACGTGCAGGTAAGTGGCTTGTTTTGAAGATATTTATTATCGAGCAGGATTCTGTATCGAAGCTTAAAGTTGTGTCCAGAGCAATGATAGTCTACTGCTGTATTAGTTATTGGTTCCGCTGCATTGTAAATTTATTTTCCGTTGTATTTCTTCAATGTACTATGATATTTTGTACTCTGATGTTGCATTATTAT
This sequence comes from Allium sativum, assembly GCA_030737875.1. Taxonomy (NCBI): domain Eukaryota; kingdom Viridiplantae; phylum Streptophyta; class Magnoliopsida; order Asparagales; family Amaryllidaceae; genus Allium; species Allium sativum. The sequence continues at coordinate 334,776,365 of CM060926.1, forward strand.
GACGTAATAAATTTCTGATATGTTGTATGCCCAGAGTTAGTGTATGCGGGATTCGAATGGTCTTGGTCGATTTAGTGATCGATTAGGTCCGGGCAAAATCTGTGTCGTTACAATAGCGTTGTTTTTATAGAAAGTTGATTTTGACATAACTCAAAACCCATACGATGAAATCCATATTTTTCTCTTCTATTAGAAAACTATTATTCAATCGGTCTTAGCGATTCTTGTTTCAAAGAATTATGACTTAAATTGAGTTCTATATACTCAATTGAAGTTTGAAATGTCAATTTATGAACTACCGCGCTGCGGCGAATTCATTTTAAATTATATTTAAATATAAATGTTAAACTTCATTTATTAAATAAATTCCAATTCCATTTCCTAAGTATTAAATATAGATTAAACAAGTTTACCAAATCTAACTTAATATTCCGATTGTTCCTAATCGTCGATTATTTCATTGCTCAGTTATATATCCAATCACAATTCCATTTTTAATATTAACTTCCCATTATGTAAGAAATAAATTACTTTTATAAAATTCGATGAAACTGAATTCCAAATATACTTTCTTAGATTTATCTCAATTCAGTTTTTATTCCGAATGTCGGAATAATATTCGTTATTCCCTTTTCAAAACGATTTCCAACTAACATTTAAATTCATACTTGAATTCATAATTCAAAATTATCCCATTATAATTATCCCTCTTTGTTTATAAACATTGTTTATAAATTTACTTCCTTTTTTTATACATTAAAACAAGTTTCATTTCAAAATTTATTTGAAACCCAATTCCTTCTTTGGAATATTTTATTATTATAACTTATATATAAATATAGAATCTATTTTCATATTAAATTTCAGTTTCCATCTAATACAATTTAAATATCCTTTCTGGAAGTAATTTTATTTTTATAAATTCAAAATAGTCGAATTCCAATCATAAATCTGTATGGATTTATTTTAATTCAATTTACATCCCGAACACTAGAATAGATTTCGTCGTTTCTTCTTTAATCGAATTTCAATTCCCCTTTTTAAATTCACATTTGAATTACATTCCTAAAATTATCCAATGATAATTTATTTCACTTCATTTATAAACAATGTTTATAAATGAACTACTTGTTTTTATTATACGAACAAATTAATATTTCCTAGTCCATTTAAAATTCAAATTCTATTTTGGAAAAATAGATTTCCCTTTTAAATCTCAAAATTCCTTTTCATAGTATTTTTATATATTAATATTTAAGGCAATTGATATTCAAATATCCAAAACAATCAATTATCAATCGTTGTTTTCTAACATATCATATATGATAATATATATGAAAACAAACAAATAATAATTTTGATGAGTCTAGTTGGATCCCTTCAACCTGTTTTCCTCCATCCACAGATGGTAGCCAATATAAATAATACCCATCCTGCTTCAAGGCAAGATATCGCAGTATAAAAGATCATCCACTATAATATATTGTGGGGAGCATAGGGTCATCTGCTAATGATACTACGGGAATCCACTAATGGGACTGCGAGAAATATCCAAACACCAATATATATATATATATATATATATATAATAGCCATGACGACGAAGCCTAAATATAACTAAGATGTAAAATAGCCACAAAAATATTTAAATGCAATCAGATAACCAACAAATAGCATATAACATTATATGAAATAAAAATTCGTTTATAGTAAATAATAATGAAGCCAAAGAGTGAGTTTACTGACCTTGATTTTTAATTTTCCGAATAACCTAATTTAAATTAAATTAAATACCATTTCAATTAAACTCTAGCCAACTTTGATTAACTGCAAATAAATACCAGATTTTTAAGATCTGTAATAACGATTCCAACTTACTTTGTTTAGTTAAATTCTAATTTTGTATGAAGAAAATACGTGAGTTATAAACTTGTATACATATATTTTACTCCTTTAATTTAATTATAACAAAACCACTTAAATTAAATTAAATTAATTTTACCCTAACCGAGCCTTAATCTGCTTTTATATTCAAAATGCAGCTCCTTCAAAATCAACCCAGTTTGATCATAAACAAGACTCCAAAAATCGGATACTACACTGGAGAAGCTACTACCATTTATCACTTTTAATAACCCTTTTATTCCTCACATAGCACACACCTTTACTAGTTCCAAGAGACCCAATACAGCATGCTTCTCTTCTCCCCCGCGGTTAACAGCCTTTGCAACATTACACAATCAACTTTGAGCCGAATCCCCTAAAATCAATGCATCAGAGCCTTAACCCAAATTATCATCCCCAAAATCACGCTCTTGGAATATTGATCGAAATCTAGCATTGCGATATTACCCAAATCCAAATCCAACTCGCGACCATCCATTCGAATGTGTCTGTTCATTGAATGTCACTCCAGCCGACATTGATTCGCGAGTGCCTAGCCTTCGACTTGGAGCTACAGTCATCTCATGATGCCGATTAGGAAATCACAATGAAAATCATGATGATCCCTTATCGAACTGTGTCACACCATAGAAATGAATGCGAGGTTGAAGCATAAATTCAATCAGAGTTTGTATAAATTGATTTAAGGATTTTATATGAATTGATATCGAGTTTTTGAAGAGACGATGGGAGCGGATTTTATCGTTCAGGAAGAACGAACGAAGAGAATTAGAAGGCGAGAATTAAATGATATAAAAGGTAAGGGTAGTTGCGTTTAATTAGATGAAGATGGGGGAACATAACGTACAATTTCCATTACATCGTGCTTTACTTAGTAGTGAAGATATGAGATAATAAGGTAATTAATTGATGAAGAAGGCAGTTGCTACCCTATAAATTTTATTCGAACCGATGTGATTTTAATTAATTTAAATTATCTAGTATTTCCAGACTCTTTTTCGAACGCAACAATAGGCATTCCTAGGGTTATACCATTATTCCAAACAGAACATGTTTCAAAGCCTCTTTACATCGTACGGAGAAGATATCAATTTAAATCGATATAATATAAATTAAATTTAGAAAAAATAAATTCCTCAATAATAATTTATTATTATTATCGTTTATATTCAAATTGAATTTATATTAATCATTTGAATCGTTTTGATTTAGTTTTAACTTCGAATTCAATTATTAGTCGTTTTCGTATTATGATAATTCAATATACTAGAAACTAAATCGTATTCGATTATTAATCGATAAAATCAATATAAAAATTCATTTATATTACCAACATAAAATTTAAAACAATATTAAATGATTAAAATTAATCGTCCACAAATCTGGGTCATTACACCTAATGTAAACTCATATATCCACTTGTGGATTTTGTATCATTTGAACCAGTTATCCAATTATCATCACCATATCCTTGAACAACTGAAGGATATTTCTCATATTGCAGCACATAATTTTTTGTGCACTTAAGATACCATAGGAACCTGATTATTTCTTTCCAGTGATGTTTGTCAGGATTACTGGTATATCTACTCAGCTTGCTTATAGCATACATTAGGCCTAGTGCAATTCATGAATAACATAATACTTCCTAGTATACGAGAGTATTCAAGTAGATATGTTCCATCACCGATGTTCTTTACCCAAATTTGGTTCATACCCACTGGTAATTTTGCAATGGTTATATTATACTACTTGAACCTTTCAAGTATTTTGGTAATTCAATGTGACTGAGATAAAGCATACCCTTGTGATGTTTTTGTAATTTTTACAACCAAGATTACACCAGCCACTCCTAGGTCTTTCATGTTGAATCTAGTGGATAACATATCCATTATAGATTTTATTATGGCCTAATTATTCTTTATGATCAATAAATCATCAATATAAATACTAACAATGACATATGCAATATTTTATATATATGTGTTTATCGGATTCATTTATTTTTAATCCATTTGATAACATAGTTTCATCAAATTTCTCGTGTCACTACTTCGATGCTTGTTTAAGGCCAAAAAGTGTTTTTACTAACTTGCACGCCTTATTTTCATTTCTTGGGCTTAGATATCCTTCAGGTCGCTGAATATATATTTAATCTTCTAGTTCATCATTCAAGAACGCGATTTTCACATCCATTTGGTGTATTTCCAAATTTAATATGGATGCGATTGCAATAAGCATCCTAACCGATGTTATTCTAGTTATGGTGAATACGTATCAAAGTCATCCAGATCTTCCTTCAGTCTAAATCCTTTTAATATTTGTCTTTCTTTATACTTGTCTGTTGAGCCGTTAGCTTTTAATTTTTTCGTAAATATCCATTTATATCTTAGTGGTTTAGATCCTTTGGGTAGATCCACTAGTTCCCATGCATGGTTTTGTTAAACGAATTATATTTCACTGTTGATAGCCTCCTTCAAATATGGAGCCTTAAGAGATGAAATTTCTTGTTGTAAGTAAGAGGTTCATTTTCTATCACATATGCATAGAAATCAGGTCTAAAGGTTTTAGAGGTCCTTTGACATTTTTTCCTTCTAGGTTCCTTTACCTTTACTTCAACATTTCTTTTATAGGAGTTTTGATTAACAATATCCTTGGTAGTATCTGTATTTCTTGATATCTATTGAACAATAGTTTTAATAGAGGAATTAAGAGGTAAATGTGTTCAATGAACTTAGCATTTCATGATTAGATAATTGTGTTTTCATAAATGTCGTAAATTTTAGATTTGTACACCAAAAATCGATATGCACTACCATTATGAGCATATCAGATGAATTTGCAATCTATAGTCTTTTTTCTAATTTTGACCTTTTTTGGTTTTGGTATTTCTACTTTGGCAAGACACCCCCACACTTTCAAGTATTTATAGGATGGTGGTCAAATTTTCCAAAGTTCATGGAAGATTTAGATGTTTTCTTTCATGGTATTTTATTCAAAATGTGATTTGCCGAAAGAATAGCTTCTCCCCGAAGGTTATTTGGCAAGCTAGAGCTAATTAGTAAGGCATTCATCGTTTCTTTAAGAGTTCTATTTTATTGTTCCACTATACCATTGGATTGAGGTGAATACGAGGTTGTAGTTTGATATATAATTCCATGCTCCACACAGAATTCCACAAATGGAGACTCATATTCACCTCCTCTATCACTTCTTACAGATTTTCTTTTCCTGTTGAGTTGATGCTCAACTTCAGCCTTATACCTTTTAAACATTTCGAGTGCTTTTTCCTTGCTTCTAAGGAGATATACATGATAATATTTGGTACAATCATCAGTAAATGTAATAAAGTACCTTTTTCCACCTCTAGTTTGACACATTTTCAAATCGCATACATCAGTACGTATTAAGTCTAGAAGTTCTTGTCAATTTTGCTTCTGCACAAACTTGACATGTATAGTTGGAATTTGTGTTGCAATTTGGTATAAATTCTAGATTAATCAATTTTCTAAATGTATCAAAATTTACAAGCCCTAATCAAGAATGCCATATGTTAGGGTAGTCAATGATATAAGCAGAAGTTTCACTTTCATTTATATCATTGTTCGGTACAACAACGGTTACATTTTATTCAAATAAACCATCACACACGTATCCTCTTCTAACATACACTCCTTTCTTTGATATTACAAATTTATCAGCAACAAAAGTCAGTTTGAAACCATGTTTTCTGAGCAACAACCCTAAAATCAGGTTCTTGTGGATTTTGGAACATGGAGTTTTTTCCAGAAGTTAATTTCAATACAATCCTTCCATTGCCTTCAACCTTTGATGTGAATGAATTGCCTATGAATAGTTGCTTGAGATCTGTAGCACTTTTGTGGGGTGTAAACATCCACTTGTTGTCACATATATAACGAGTGGCTCTCATGTCTAGAAACAACTTCTTATTATTGCCAACAATGTTGCATTCAGAATTAACCACACACAAACCCATATATGCAACATCATCTGAATTTTCTGCCACATTTGCTTTTGGTTTCTTCTTCTTGGGTGAGCGACACACAACTTCTTTGTGGCCTTTCTTTCCACAATTGTGGTAAGATCCTTGAAACATCTTTTGTTTTTTGCCTTAGGATTATGGTTGTGCTTTCTTTTGTTAGTCTTTTCATCCTCATCCACATTAGTGTTTGTTTGTATTGAACTGGTAGCCTTCTTTTCTAATTTTTTGTTGTTTTCTTCGTTTTGCATACGAACAACCAGATCCTCCACGGTCATTTCCCTGCGCTTATGCTTCAAACAATTCTTGAAATCCTTCCATGATGGAGGCAACTTTTTAGTAGCAGCAGCCACTTGGAATGATTCACTTAACTCCATCTTTTCAATGTGAATCTCATTAATGATCATTTGGAGTTCCTGAATCTTACTGACGATTATTTTGGAATAAACCATTTTGAAGTCCTGAAATTTCCCGAAATTGTATTTCTTCATCATGATATCTTTAGTCTCAATGGTGCAATACACATTATATAGACTGTTTTCCAAACAGTTGAGAATGTAATTCTTACAGATGAAGTCAGCATTCAACCATGCAGCAAAAGCCTCGACTGGGCGGCGTCAGGCTCCAATTCATCATCAATTGGCAGATCCAATGAAAGGTATTTGGCTAGGCCCAATGTTGTTAGGTAGAAAAGAATCTTCTGTTGCCAGTGTTTAAAATCCTGGCCATTAAACTTTTCTAGTCGCTCGCAATGTGAATGTTGGACAATTAGTGGAACCAGAGGTAGAGTTAGTGGCACAATCTGTATTAACATAGATTTGTTGTTGCTACTTTGCGACATCATCATCTGCAAACAGAAGCAACCATAACAATTTTGTTTCAATATTGTTAGAAACTTTCCTACAAAAATAGTAGAAAACTTTCATAATCACTACTGCAATGAAAAGCAACGCCTTGAAGCATTAGCAATATGAATACAATGGTATAGATATTTTCAATAATAAGAAACAACCAGAAATTTGCAAGAGAATTAATATAAATAGTAGTACGGATGCAGGAATAAGAAGAAAAAGACTTGTTTATCGATTATTGTCCGAGTCAATGAGTGTTGTCAAAATTTCACCCTCTATGGCGAGTTAGGTTGCCAAGCAACCATTTCCCAAGGATGAAACGGAACTTCCCTGTGATGTTGTGCGGCAATCACAGAGCAACGACAAACGCAGGAAGTCGATTAGACCAGAACAGTTTTATGTGGGAAGAAGATACAAAATAGAGTAGAAGAAAACAGAACTTTTGAACTGTGTTTTTCTCTCTTTTTTTTGTCTGCCTATATATAGGTGCGGGAGGATGCCTATTCGGGAAGAGGCGCAGTCTTCGAATTCGAATGGATGTGACTGTTGGAAAGATTGCGGCGCTTTACCAATGGATGCTACCGTTGGCATTTAAAAAATGCGTGAACAAATTCATAAAATAGCTGTTTGTTAGTGCATTATGCCCTATGGAAATTGGAGGTCCAAGTAATCATGAGACCCCCAGAGACCAAAAGTCCATATCTTTGACCTTTAATATTAATTATGAAAGCTTTTTTCATGCCATTGCCTTAATTCACCCATCTCATCTTTGCTTTTGATATAGTATATCAAGGCATTATATATAAAGTGTTAACGATATTTTTCATCAAAGCCCGAACTAGGATGAAAAATGCATATGTCAAGCGTGATATAAAGGTTATTGGAATGCAACCTTGAATCAGTGGCCTTTAACTACTTCCACCATTTCTTAGGCACCATGACCTTACGTCCGAAAATTAGTTAATCTTCCCTCGGGTGGTGGTAACCACGCCTACGAGGCTACAAAGTCAATGACAACCTTGGAAAAGTGTTTTACAAGTTTAATAAGACTGGAACTCTAGGAATAATCACTTTTAGACCCTGGATAAAATAATATACATTTCGCTAAGAGGAATCAGGTTATTGCCTTACAACGCTCGGGTTGTTTTCATGCCATAGTACTTATTGATTTATATGATAATTCCACATCGAACCGGCCCGGAGAGGCCTTGGTTGCATCAGCTATCAAGCCACAAGCTTACAGAAAGCTCACTACCGAGGTTGGGTTTCATTAGGCTTACTATGAGAGAGTTAAGTCTCAAAAGGACCACTCAAAAGGGGGAAAAGCCATGGTTTTATCCATGACCTTCCCTCCAACGAAAGAACCGTGATTAAATCTATCATAAGAAAGGTTAACTTTAACTCCCTATCTTATCATTATAAACACAATGTGATTATCGAATCGATAAGTTCTTAAGTCCCGGACTTCTCCTTTTTATTAATAGTGGATGCATTACAAGAGTTGAAGAAATCCCCAATTCGATTTGGAAATTAGGGTTTGCTCCTGAGAAAAAGAGAACATAACTGAGAAATGAAAATTCAGCCCCGAAAACGAGACCCCTAGGGTCTTATTTATAAAACAATTTGGGGTCCCTTCTGTTATTAGGCCAGCAAAGACACCTGTCAACCGCTTTTCCCTTTGGTTTCAGAAGTTTTGACTCTCGACCACTTTTCCCTTTGGTTTCGAAGGCTTTAGGGTTTTAATCCCAACTCTTGGAAATATTGTCGTGTTCTTTGAAGTTTCCCATTGATGATTTTTCTATCTTCTTTGTGTTGATACCAAGCCTGTCGATATGGATAGCTTTACGCTTTCCGATATGGGCTTTCGGCTATTTGCTTCCGGATATGAGCTTCCGATCACGAGCTTCTGGTCATGCTATTGACTCTTTGTGGAACTTCCCTTCATGATTCAAGTGGATAAATATCGAGTCTGCCACCCTTACTGGTATCAATATGAAGTGGATTAGTGTGGATAGTTTTTCTCTTTAGAAGTTTCGACTCGCCTCTTGGTATATTCCTAAAGTGTGTTTTGTTATTTTGGAAGGGTGCTTCTGTTGCCTTAATAATTGTTTTCTAAAGTGGCCTCTCGGTTATCATCCGGCTGGGGTCTTGGTTTCCTGCTCCCGGACTATTTCCTTGTGTTTCGAACCCTATGCTTTTGATGCTTTTTGTCCCTTAATGTATCAGCATTAAGCAAGTTAATACCGATAGCCCTTTTGTCCTTCTAGGTTTCGGGTTGCAGTGTCCCTGCTCTTTTCTCCTTATTAGCTCCCGATTTTGGATGACTTCTTGTTGGTAAACCGTCCTGCCAGAATTACCTAGTCGGTAGTCTCTCTTCGTACTGGATTTGGGGTTCCTTCTTTGTTAAGGGTGTTGGTTGCTTTCCCTTCTTGATACTTCTTTTAGGTTCTTAGTTTTACCATGTGCTTGTCTCAGTTTTACCCTGTGCTTGGCTTCCGCTTACGGATTACTCTTCTTTATATGTTACGGACCTATACCCCTTCACCATCAGCCTGTCTCGGTTCTAACATTAGTAGTAACAATTCCCCCTAGTGAAGGGGTGTTTTTGACTTTTCAAGTCAAACTTCCTTGCTGGACTTCCCCGCATTTCTCTTGTATGAACTTCAACAACTGATATTACAAGTTAGCTTTTATAGTTATTTGCATATATACTGGATAAGGTGTTGCTCGGGATTGATCGCTAACAATATAATATACTTGTGTCTTCCATTCAATATTTATTTATGTTTTATATTCAACTGGAAAATAAAGAAAAGAGTTCAGGGAATTTCCTGCTTGCCAACTGTGAATGGATATTATCATTAACATCGGATTCTACAATGAAAGCTCATAACACAGTGTCAATAGCGGGCTACTAGATATAGAATGGAAGTCTAAAGAATCCCTTCTCAAGTGTCCATAATATAAGGTTATAACCTCAATTTTCAAAAATGAAGGAAATTTTTGGTCCAATCGTTGCTTAAGCATTAAAAACTGAGATTAGTTTCCCTTATTTGGGCATTAAAGGCTAAAGGCCAAAATTCCATTTCAGGTATTAACAAAAGTCCCGAACTAACCCTTATTCAAGCAGTAGAGATTGAAGACGAGAAATCTACTTTTGGTATTAATAGAAGTCCCGAACCAACCCTTATTTGGGTATTAGAGATTGAAGACCAGAAATCCATTTCTGGTATTAATAAAAGTTCGAAACTAACCCTTATTCGGGTATTATAGATTAAAGACTAGAAATCCACTTCTAGTATTAATAGAAGTTCCGAACCAACCCTTATTTGGGTATTAGAATAAAGATCAAAAATCCACTTCTGTTATTAATAAAAGTCCCTAACCAACCCTTATTTAGGTATTAGAGATTGAGGACTAGAAATCCGCTTCCGTTATTAATAGAATTCCCGAGCCAACGCTTATTCGGGTATTAGAGATTGAGGACTAGAAATCCACTTCCGGTATTAATAGAAGTCCCGAACCAACCCTTATTCGGGTATTAATAATGAGAGGCCAGAAACCATTTTCTGTTAATTAGTTTTGTTACCCGCTCTTTGGTTTAATGTAGGAAGCAGAGGATGTACGTGCTTCTTGAGTCACTCTTTGGGTTTTCTATTGTCAAAGCAGAGGACGTACGTAATTTGTTACCCACTCTCTGGGCCTGCGTTTCCAATACGCTTGGCTAGCTTATCCACAAGCAGGGCCCAATGACTTACCCTACCTCTCTCCAGGAGGCGCTTTATCCAGACCATTATAGGCGATAATAAGGTCTTAGATGCTTAAACTGGGCCTCATAGATGCGTAGTTAAGGCTTACTCTTTTGATGCTCAATCCTGGCCATCGTAGGCGAAGATAGAGGCTTACACTCAACCCCCCTTCGAGAGATGCCCTATCCTGGCCATCATAGGCGATGATAAGGTTTTTCGATCCATTCTGCGGGTAACGAGGAACATAAGTAGAGGTAGGACATGCTCTTCTATGAGCAAAGGTAGGGCATGCTTAGTTTTAGCAGAGGCATGGCGTACGCTTCTGCGAGTAGAGGAAAGGCGTGCTAATTAGACGATCCATCACAACCATTTCTCGTGTGGGTTAGAGGCTTGCGCTTTCAATGCTTTAACCTGGCCCTTTCTGTTTTGGGTGCAGAGAAAGGCTTACACATCACCCCCCCCCCTCCGGGGGTGCATTGCTCTGGCCAACTTGGCGATGATAAGGGTTTTCATCCGTTCGCCATTTGACACAACTTGGGTTATTTTGAGCTTTTCGAGAGGATTTCCGTACCCTTATTTGTATGGTATTCCTGAAGGAGACCCTCCATTACTCATTTACCATTGAGAAGTATGGTCTTAAGTGTTTCGAGTTCCATGTCCTTGGAACATGATCGCCATTTGTCTTGCAAAGTCGATACGTCCTCGTTATGACTTCTTGATGAATGACTAATGGTCCTTCCCAATTTGGGTCAAATGGACCATCCGATGGGTTCTTTGTGTTGGCCATTACCCTTCGTAAGACCAAATATCCTTTTGTGAAGGTTATGGTTTTGACCCTTAAATTGCAGTACTTTTTTATTCTTCTTTGGTATTCGGTTGTTCTAATTGTAGCCTCGTCTCTTAATACTCGTACTAAGTCTAATGATTCCTTCTTTAATTCTTGATTAGGATCAAATGCGTAGGCTATCCTTCTGTGCAAAGGGATTTCAACCTCAACCGGAAGCATGGCTTCGCATCCGTATCTCAAAGAAAATGGACAATGTCATGTTGCTGTTTTGGCGAAAGTTCTATATGCCCAAAGCACTAAAGGTAATTCTTTTTCCCAATTTCCTTTAGCCTGATTTAGTCGTTTCTTGAGAATTGTCTTTATGATTTTGTTTGCTACTTCGACGACTCTAATTGCCCTTGGATGTGCTACTGAGGAAAAGCTTTCGATAATTTTATTCTTATCACAAAGTCGAGCGAATTCCTCGCTTTCGAATTGTGTTCCATTGTCTGATATGATCTTGTGAGGGATACTGTGACGGCCTGGAATTTCGCTCGATCTGAATCAGTCGTTAAACCGATCTAAACCGTTCGAAACCCCTGACTGTTGAGAACATGACAAATCAGAACACAAACAGAAGAACATTTCATTGTATATTACAACAATGCATCAGATTACAAGAATATACAGAGTATAAATGAATAAATATTACACAGAAATATCAGAGATTTAAATTACATTTTAATACATAGCAGCGGAAAAATAATATAAAGCACAACTGAAGGTGATATACGGATACAGAGCTTTCCGGATATCATTCCAGCTGTAAACCAGGATCCTGTGAATATAAATCTGCAAAACCAAAACTACTAGCTGCCCGTGGGGAAAATAGGGGCACCCAGAGTTTAGGTTGAAACGATAAACTCCAGGTCAGTCATGTGACTGGTGTGAGAACTAAAACAGTTATTTAAAACTTTACTTTAAAAGAGAGTAATTCAAGGGACCACGCCATATAACACGGAACGGGTTTTCTCCCAAGAATACCAGTGCATATCAATAAACAACGCAATGCTTTTCGAAAAATGAAGCTATTATAAGACCCAGGTCCTATCATACAATGCAACGCAAGCCGGGGGATAGGGTTTTCCCTTATAATAGCCAAACATGCTTGGTACGTTAAAACAAATCATTTGATACTATAATAAGTGTATAGTGTCAAAACAGTTTCAATCATAAATATAAATCATAGACGGCATGGGTACCATATATCATGTCGCCATACTAGTTCTACAATTAAAGCCACGATACACGTATTGGAAATTGGATTTCCGTCATGAGTCGAGGCAAGGGGCAAGCTCCTCTCCGCGTTCGAGACACTCTAGCAAATGCTCAGGACTACGCACACTGGGTAACCCTTGGATCGGTTGGGCCGGTCCTCACTTACGTTAGAGGATTGGCAATTCCTGAACACACGTTTCCCGGTCCTTACAGACCTATAATCGAGGCGCCTCGCATCCAACAACCACAAAGGTGAAAAGTATATAAATGTCAGGGCTGGTAAGTCACTGACACCACCAAAGCTAGAAAGAAACGTGCGCTCTCCCAACGGCCCGTATCCCGTTTTTAACTCATACCGAGGTGTGAGGCTCGCGAATACACGCTATACACAAAGCTGCCACGTAGGCGTGCTCTGATCATCATCCACAAGACTTTGCTTTTCAACAGAAGCCTTGATCATTGCATCTTAGTATGCCACACAGGCAATTCATGCCATGCGACTGATGTCCATCAATATACAACCTCTGAGCTCGTATGTCTCAGAGAAGGGCGTTAAGCAAAAGAATAAATTCTTCGCCGCCAAACAGATGTATATTTAATAGAAATCAATCAACACAGAATAAAATCCAGTGTCAGACACACAATCCATTTACAAGTCCGTTCTGGGTCTGAACGAAACCGGAGGCACTTTCCTCGCATATCCATCCATCTCCAGGTACGTCTGGACGACCACCAACTATTTCCATCCTCTTGGGTGTACAGCCCAATCAGGATCGTCAGTAATAATCCAACCGATGTGAAGACTTCCGGTCTTGACCACCGTCTTCATCTTCGACTTATCGTCGAATCGGTTATTCAGAATGGGTATAAACCCGGACTTTCCGAACAACCCGCGTATATTGAAAACAAATGTTACACAAACACAACATACGCCTCATTCCAATTCATTAGTCACTAACCGCAAATTAGCAAGAGAACAATTTCCCGAACATTAACCCCGAAGGCCGAAACCAACATCAGATCAATACCCAGGAAACCATTCTTCTTAGCCAACCTACAGCTAGTTTCTAAATTTCACATTCTTAGGGAAATGTTCCCATTAATTTTATCCAAGATAAATTCTTTAAAATTTATCCTGGATCTTCCTTTGGATGTCATTTAAAACAAAATTATGGTTTTCCAACTAGTCGAGATTAGCGAACCACAACGAAGTAATTATTTATTTTATTTCCCAATCCCAACCTATTCATCCCATGAAGCAAAACTGGTAATACTCCATATCTAACACCGTGGTAAAATTAATTACCATTTCCCGTTCAAATCTAATTAAAGATTTAACTATCGCTTTGGAGCAAAACTGGCGATACCCCATTCTCGCTCATTTCTAAATTTGATAATTTAGATTATCAGTTCGAATTTCAATCTAATTGCAGATTCAATAAAACTCCTTTTACTGGGTTAAAGAACTAGGTGTTATTTAAAACACAGTTCACGACAAACCCAAATCACATTCTATTTGTTATCGGGTTAAAGAACTAGTGTTATTTAAAACACTGTTCACGATAAACCCATCTCAAACTTAATCAAATATATTAGAAATTCGATTATTTAAAACCCCTTTTTAAATCTAATTCATTTATTTTAAAAATGATTGGGTTTTAAATTTAGTTCAAAACTAGTTCATTTCAATAAAAATCTATTTTTATCTTTTCAAATATGGAGTTTTTCACCCCAATCTTTCCCAAGTCATTTCTTATGATTTTACACAAATTATTGATATTTTTAATAATTTTATCAAGGCCCGTACAGTCGATTTCCAACAATGGCCATCGAACTGCACTTACAGCGACCTTTTTCGAATTTGATTTGGACGTATCTCCAAATCAAACCGTTAGATTTTGAATTTCTAATATTCGTTAGAAAGCTCTTTTCGATACGAACCCAACGGTTCCGGTTTTAGGAGAATCCGACGGTCGGATCTCTCGTAATGTCCGTTTGAAATAAATGGTCGAAATTTACGAACTGCCGCGGCGCGTTCTATTCAGGCCATTATATTATATATATAATATATATAATATATATTTCGTCGATTTCTATTTAAAACGAATTATATATTTAGTTTTGAATTCGTTTCAAAAGCAGAGTCAACTTCTATTTCAATTCAAATCAAAATTGAATTCTTCTTTATAAATTCGTTTTAAAACTCATTTCTATTCAATTCAAATTTCAATTTAATTTGAATCCATTTCACTTCATTTTAAATTCAATTTGAATTCGTTTCTCAATTCAATTCAATTCAATTCAAATTGGTTTTCTATTCGATTCAAATTCATTTTCTATTCAAATTAAATTCGTTTCGTTTTCTATTTGAATCAAGTTCATTATATATTCAATTTGAAATCAAATTGGTTTTCTATTCGATTTAATTCGAAATCGTTTTATATTCAACTCAAATCGAAATCGTTATATGTTCAATTCATTTCGAAATCTTTATGTATTCAATTCATTTCGAAAACTTTATATATTCAATTCATTTCGAAAACTTTATATGTTCAATTTATTTCGAAAACTTTATATATTCAATTCATTTCGAAAACTTTGTATATTCAATTCATTTCGAAAACTTTGTATATTCAATTCATTTCGAAATCGTTATATATCGTTCGCGTCAAAATGGCGCATCACTATTCAACACGGCTTTATATATTCTATTTCAAATATTTCTTTTTGTCAACACACGACTAATCTCAACGAATGAGTACCGTCCATGTGTGACTATTTTTGTTAAATTATTTCGTTCAACACATGACTAATCTCAACGGATGAGTACAGTCAACACATGAACCTTTATTTTATATTGATAAAGATGTAAATTTTATTATAAAAATAATTCGTTCAACACATGACTATTCCCAACGGATGAGTATAGTCAACACATGAATTTTTATTTTATATTGATAAAGATGTAAATTTTATTATAAAAATAATTCGTTCAACACATGACTATTCCCAACGGATGAGTATAGTCAACACATGAACTTTTATTTTATATATTCTTTATTTTTCAAATTGGAATGAGACCCAATCAATTACCATATAAAGTTAATTACATGGATTTTCATACAACACATGTATATAATAGCATTGAAAAATAATCAACCATCAACCAAAGTGCACTACACTGTATAAGCATCAAATATAGATATCTAACGCTTATAACAGCCTGTCAATCAATCGATCGACATATTTAATCAATCAGGATGAGTGAACTTCATATTTCATCCCAACACCCGTGTGGGGTTTCAAACAATCAAGCACAGATTTTATTTGTGCAGTTGGGCGATGTGTAAAATTTATCGACCCAATCAATATCAGTCAAATAGGTGTACATAAACAAACCATCTGGCTTGTAAATGAATATTTTATTTTATTCGCATTCACTATATTCATATTCACGTTAAAAATTATATTTTTAACGATAAAATATTTTATTTCGACATATGAATATCTATTCAGTTCATTCTTTAAATAAAATGTTATTTTTATTTTTCTAACATATTTTAGAAAATTTCGGCGGCATAACGGCACGATACTAGAAACGGGACAAGGCCCAGCCTTATCCCCGGTCTAGTGAAGGCCCACGCCATTCACACATCAATCAAATTCACTTTCGTTATGCAAACCACAAAATTTGGAGTAAGGGTCTAACCTAGCCTTACTCCTTCGCCTTATAACGACGCACGTCTAATCCTAATCAATTTATCGATTCGATTTTTCACACCACAAACCACATTCAAACCAATATCGCAATCAATCACCAAACAGTCAAACAAACAAGTCCATGGTCTGTGGACGATTGTGTCGGGTGCTACTAAGCACCGTCTGCATCCTAATATATATATATATAACTAGAAATAAAATTGAAAGGTGAGAAATTCTCACATATAGCTATCCAAACTCCACGGCACTTCATTGATAGAAATCTTCATCGCTATCGCATCTTCGTCATCTTCGTTGCCCGTAGCCACTACACATATAAAAAATCACACATTTTTATATTTTGATGTCTTTAAAATAAAAATCACATTTTTATTTTGATGTTCAATATATAAAAAATCACATTTTTATTCTAAAACAAATGCAAAATTCCTTTTAAAAACAAAGCTAACTTCATTTTCAAAACAATGTATGTATTTCATATTTTCAAAACAAAGTATGTTTTTCTTTATTTTTAAAGCATATGTATATTTTTCTTTTTTTTTCTTTTTTTAAAACAAAAATATATACTGATTTTCAGTTTTCATTTTCAGAGATATATATATATTTTTTTTTAAAAAAAAAACAATAAGATTATATAATTAAACAATTAAAAATCTCACTGTTTTGTCGTGCTGCTTAAACCCGTCGAACACATGCTTCACCCTCTCTCTCTCCTGACTGCGTGCGCCTCAGGCCACTGAACCCTGATCGAAGACCGCCACGCTGGAGCCCTTCAGGTGCGCCGCCCATCGCCGGAGTGGAGTCCAACTCGACAGTCCCGGGCGCAAGCAATTCGAGGCTGAACGGCAGATGTCTCAAGCGAAAATCCCGCCCCATCACGCGATGATTCCAGATCTCGACCATTGAAATTAGAGGGCTCAAGGAGCTCTTCGATTTCCACTTTGTGATTTCGATTATTACTGAGTTAGGAAGGAGATCGGAGAGGAAGAAAATCCGTTGATTTCATGCGTCCATTTACTGATGACGGCGGTTGTAATGGGTTAGGTCGGGTTTGGGACAAAGGGTGATATTTATATAAAATATATATTATTATTTTATTCATTTATTTCTAAATTAACTTGTTTAATGTATTTAACCCCAAATTAAACCCAACGACTGTCGCCCCTAGCTAAATGCCCCCATTCCGAACACAATGGGATATGTATCGCAAGCTGATTCGATCGTTTTGATCAGTTTTCGTTGAATTTACATTTAAATCACTATATTGAATTTTAAACGTACATTTCAAATTACCGGGGTCACATGCTAACTTTAAAAATTCCAGAAAAATATTTTCTAGCTTCGTATTGACGATACGGTCCTAACAAAACTAGTTTCGTCGAATTCTGATACCGTTGGAAAAATGGCCAATTTCCAGTCGATTAAAATCAACTGAAACTGGTCAAACGCGTTTTCCTTTGCCACGCTCACATATTGATTCGAAAAATTATGAAATTTGGAATCTAGCAATAACTTAACATCACGGACCCAACAAAACTGGTTTCGTCGAAATCCGAGGTCGTTTGCAAAATTGCTATTTTTAAGGGCCTTAATTCCATAGCGACTATTCAGAATTTTCAACTGGACATATCTTTTGATTCCCGCTACGAACTTTCGATTTTTCGGATTCGTTGGAAAGATATCATCAATTAGATCCTAATGTTTTTGGTTTCACTAAAATCCGGATTGTTTTGCACCCGGTACACTCAATTGAAGTTTGAAATCGAATTATCGAACTACCGCGCCATTTTCAATTCTATTTATAATTATATATAAATATTTATATTCTAACGACGACGCGTATAAATATATACGTTCGAATTATATTCGAAATAAATTTTCTCGTCGATATTATTTAAAATAATTCATTTTAAATCTTCAAAATTCGCTAACATCGCCAAAATAAAAATTTTAAACTGGCTCGCATTTTGCGGGTTATTACAATCTCCCCCACTTAAAACTTTTCGTCCCCGAAAAGGAACAAAGTCGAAAGTGGTTTGATTATTAAGCTCTACATTCATTCTGGCTTTCATTCTCCAACTCTTTAGTTTCTGAGAATTTTCAAAATTTCAAAAATTTGGCTAACACCCTAAATTTTCGAAAAATTTCGCCATAACCTCCCCTGCAATGGGAGCATCGGGGAATTTCAAATAGCTTCCCCGGTCCTTCAGATCTCAAAAAGAAAAAGAAAAAGCCAAGCGGCTAGCCAATAGGCTCACAAAATCATCATCACCCAAACAAAACAGTAAATTATGTAGTAAACATGTACCTATTTGTCGGGCAAACAAATTTTATTCCTCGGCTCTAGCCTCCTTGCTACGACCTGTTCAATGTAAGTATATGTATATGCAAGCAAATGCGACCAATTTTCAATATAGTTCAATGTTTGATGCAATTAGGCATAATGGTTCAAAATTATCAAACAACACAAACATCAATCAATTAGTGGATTAGAGTTTCAAATTCATAATTTTGATACATATACAAAAAATCAGGTTTTTGATGCCAATTCACAACAATGTGTTCTAACTATATTAGTTTTGGTTCTCACACCAGTCTAATGGAAATATATAGGTATCACGCCTTCGTTACTCGAACATGAATACTAATGACGACTAGTCAATCATCAGAATCATCTTCGGGCCACTAGAGTATGATTCTATATCTATCCAATATATTAAAACTTCGAATATACGTTCATGACGCGTATATACAAAACCTTTATATAGTGGATTGTCCATATTCAAATTAATTAAATATTCAAATATGTATAAACGATTTATATTCTTAAAACAAAATTGTTTTCATTTGGAAAATATACTCTTCACACTCGTTCTAGGATACTACTTATCCTATCTCTAACGAGTCATTCTAATTGGATATTACTGATCCAATATCTGATGAATTCTTTCATATGGTTCTAATGTGTCTTGTTCTCAAGCTCTGTAAACCAAAGCTCTGATACCAAATGTGACGGCCTGGAATTTCGCTCGATCTGAATCAGTCGTTAAACCGATCTAAACCGTTCGAAACCCCTGACTGTTGAGAACATGACAAATCAGAACACAAACAGAAGAACATTTCATTGTATATTACAACAATGCATCAGATTACAAGAATATACAGAGTATAAATGAATAAATATTACACAGAAATATCAGAGATTTAAATTACATTTTAATACATAGCAGCGGAAAAATAATATAAAGCACAACTGAAGGTGATATACGGATACAGAGCTTTCCGGATATCATTCCAGCTGTAAACCAGGATCCTGTGAATATAAATCTGCAAAACCAAAACTACTAGCTGCCCGTGGGGAAAATAGGGGCACCCAGAGTTTAGGTTGAAACGATAAACTCCAGGTCAGTCATGTGACTGGTGTGAGAACTAAAACAGTTATTTAAAACTTTACTTTAAAAGAGAGTAATTCAAGGGACCACGCCGTATAACACGGAACGGGTTTTCTCCCAAGAATACCAGTGCATATCAATAAACAACGCAATGCTTTTCGAAAAATGAAGCTATTATAAGACCCAGGTCCTATCATACAATGCAACGCAAGCCGGGGGATAGGGTTTTCCCTTATAATAGCCAAACATGCTTGGTACGTTAAAACAAATCATTTGATACTATAATAAGTGTATAGTGTCAAAACAGTTTCAATCATAAATATAAATCATAGACGGCATGGGTACCATATATCATGTCGCCATACTAGTTCTACAATTAAAGCCGCGATACACGTAATGGAAATTGGATTTCCGTCATGAGTCGAGGCAAGGGGCAAGCTCCTCTCCGCGTTCGAGACACTCTAGCAAATGCTCAGGACTACGCACACTGGGTAACCCTTGGATCGGTTGGGCCGGTCCTCACTTACGTTAGAGGATTGGCAATTCCTGAACACACGTTTCCCGGTCCTTACAGACCTATAATCGAGGCGCCTCGCATCCAACAACCACAAAGGTGAAAAGTATATAAATGTCAGGGCTGGTAAGTCACTGACACCACCAAAGCTAGAAAGAAACGTGCGCTCTCCCAACGGCCCGTATCCCGTTTTTAACTCATACCGAGGTGTGAGGCTCGCGAATACACGCTATACACAAAGCTGCCACGTAGGCGTGCTCTGATCATCATCCACAAGACTTTGCTTTTCAACAGAAGCCTTGATCATTGCATCTTAGTATGCCACACAGGCAATTCATGCCATGCGACTGATGTCCATCAATATACAACCTCTGAGCTCGTATGTCTCAGAGAAGGGCGTTAAGCAAAAGAATAAATTCTTCGCCGCCAAACAGATGTATATTTAATAGAAATCAATCAACACAGAATAAAATCCAGTGTCAGACACACAATCCATTTACAAGTCCGTTCTGGGTCTGAACGAAACCGGAGGCACTTTCCTCGCATATCCATCCATCTCCAGGTACGTCTGGACGACCACCAACTATTTCCATCCTCTTGGGTGTACAGCCCAATCAGGATCGTCAGTAATAATCCAACCGATGTGAAGACTTCCGGTCTTGACCACCGTCTTCATCTTCGACTTATCGTCGAATCGGTTATTCAGAATGGGTATAAACCCGGACTTTCCGAACAACCCGCGTATATTGAAAACAAATGTTACACAAACACAACATACGCCTCATTCCAATTCATTAGTCACTAACCGCAAATTAGCAAGAGAACAATTTCCCGAACATTAACCCCGAAGGCCGAAACCAACATCAGATCAATACCCAGGAAACCATTCTTCTTAGCCAACCTACAGCTAGTTTCTAAATTTCACATTCTTAGGGAAATGTTCCCATTAATTTTATCCAAGATAAATTCTTTAAAATTTATCCTGGATCTTCCTTTGGATGTCATTTAAAACCAAATTATGGTTTTCCAACTAGTCGAGATTAGCGAACCACAACGAAGTAATTATTTATTTTATTTCCCAATCCCAACCTATTCATCCCATGAAGCAAAACTGGTAATACTCCATATCTAACACCGTGGTGTTATCGGTAAAATTAATTACCATTTCCCATTCAAATCTAATTAAAGATTTAACTATCGCTTTGGAGCAAAACTGGCGATACCCCATTCTCGCTCATTTCTAAATTTGATAATTTAGATTATCAGTTCGAATTTAAATCTAATTGCAGATTCAATAAAACTCCTTTTACTGGGTTAAAGAACTAGGTGTTATTTAAAACACAGTTCACGACAAACCCAAATCACATTCTATTTGTTATCGGGTTAAAGAACTAGTGTTATTTAAAACACTGTTCACGATAAACCCATCTCAAACTTAATCAAATATATTAGAAATTCGATTATTTAAAACCCCTTTTTAAATCTAATTCATTTATTTTAAAAATGATTGGGTTTTAAATTTAGTTCAAAACTAGTTCATTTCAATAAAAATCTATTTTTATCTTTTCAAATATGGAGTTTTTCACCCCAATCTTTCCCAAGTCATTTCTTATGATTTTACACAAATTATTGATATTTTTAATAATTTTATCAAGGCCCGTACAGTCGATTTCCAACAATGGCCATCGAACTGCACTTACAGCGACCTTTTTCGAATTTGATTTGGACGTATCTCCAAATCCAACCGTTAGATTTTGAATTTCTAATATTCGTTAGAAAGCTCTTTTCGATACGAACCCAACGGTTCCGGGTTTAGGAGAATCCGACGGTCGGATCTCTCGTAATGTCCGTTTGAAATAAATGGTCGAAATTTACGAACTGCCGCGGCGCGTTCTATTCAGGCCATTATATTATATATATAATATATATAATATATATTTCGTCGATTTCTATTTAAAACGAATTATATATTTAGTTTTGAATTCGTTTCAAAAGCAGAGTCAACTTCTATTTCAATTCAAATCAAAATTGAATTCTTCTTTATAAATTCGTTTTAAAACTCATTTCTATTCAATTCAAATTTCAATTTAATTTGAATCCATTTCACTTCATTTTAAATTCAATTTGAATTCGTTTCTCAATTCAATTCAATTCAATTCAAATTGGTTTTCTATTCGATTCAAATTCATTTTCTATTCAAATTAAATTCGTTTCGTTTTCTATTTGAATCAAGTTCATTATATATTCAATTTGAAATCAAATTGGTTTTCTATTCGATTTAATTCGAAATCGTTTTATATTCAACTCAAATCGAAATCGTTATATGTTCAATTCATTTCGAAATCTTTATGTATTCAATTCATTTCGAAAACTTTATATATTCAATTCATTTCGAAAACTTTATATGTTCATTTTATTTCGAAAACTTTATATATTCAATTCATTTCGAAAACTTTGTATATTCAATTCATTTCGAAAACTTTGTATATTCAATTCATTTCGAAATCGTTATATATCGTTCGCGTCAAAATGGCGCATCACTATTCAACACGGCTTTATATATTCTATTTCAAATATTTCTTTTTGTCAACACACAACTAATCTCAACGAATGAGTACCGTCCATGTGTGACTATTTTTGTTAAATTATTTCGTTCAACACATGACTAATCTCAACGGATGAGTACAGTCAACACATGAACCTTTATTTTATATTGATAAAGATGTAAATTTTATTATAAAAATAATTCGTTCAACACATGACTATTCCCAACGGATGAGTATAGTCAACACATGAATTTTTATTTTATATTGATAAAGATGTAAATTTTATTATAAAAATAATTCGTTCAACACATGACTATTCCCAACGGATGAGTATAGTCAACACATGAACTTTTATTTTATATATTCTTTATTTTTCAAATTGGAATGAGACCCAATCAATTACCATATAAAGTTAATTACATGGATTTTCATACAACACATGTATATAATAGCATTGAAAAATAATCAACCATCAACCAAAGTGCACTACACTGTATAAGCATCAAATATAGATATCTAACGCTTATAACAGCCTGTCAATCAATCGATCGACATATTTAATCAATCAGGATGAGTGAACTTCATATTTCATCCCAACACCCGTGTGGGGTTTCAAACAATCAAGGACAGATTTTATTTGTGCAGTTGGGCGATGTGTAAAATTTATCGACCCAATCAATATCAGTCAAATAGGTGTACATAAACAAACCATCTGGCTTGTAAATGAATATTTTATTTTATTCGCATTCACTATATTCATATTCACGTTAAAAATTATATTTTTAACGATAAAATATTTTATTTCGACATATGAATATCTATTCAGTTCATTCTTTAAATAAAATGTTATTTTTATTTTTCTAACATATTTTAGAAAATTTCGGCGGCATAACGGCACGATACTAGAAACGGGACAAGGCCCAGCCTTATCCCCGGTCTAGTGAAGGCCCACGCCATTCACACATCAATCAAATTCACTTTCGTTATGCAAACCACAAAATTTGGAGTAAGGGTCTAACCTAGCCTTACTCCTTCGCCTTATAACGGCGCACGTCTAATCCTAATCAATTTATCGATTCGATTTTTCACACCACAAACCACATTCAAACCAATATCGCAATCAATCACCAAACAGTCAAACAAACAAGTCCATGGTCTGTGGACGATTGTGTCGGGTGCTACTAAGCACCGTCTGCATCCTAATATATATATATATATAACTAGAAATAAAATTGAAAGGTGAGAAATTCTCACATATAGCTATCCAAACTCCACGGCACTTCATTGATAGAAATCTTCATCGCTATCGCATCTTCGTCATCTTCGTTGCCCGTAGCCACTACACATATAAAAAATCACACATTTTTATATTTTGATGTCTTTAAAATAAAAATCACATTTTTATTTTGATGTTCAATATATAAAAAATCACATTTTTATTCTAAAACAAATGCAAAATTCCTTTTAAAAACAAAGCTAACTTCATTTTCAAAACAATGTATGTATTTCATATTTTCAAAACAAAGTATGTTTTTCTTTATTTTTAAAGCATATGTATATTTTTCTTTTTTTTTTTTTCTTTTTTTAAAACAAAAATATATACTGATTTTCAGTTTTCATTTTCAGAGATATATATATTTTTTTTTTTTAAAAAAAAACAATAAGATTATATAATTAAACAATTAAAAATCTCACTGTTTTGTCGTGCTGCTTAAACCCGTCGAACACATGCTTCACCCTCTCTCTCTCCTGACTGCGTGCGCCTCAGGCCACTGAACCCTGATCGAAGACCGCCACGCTGGAGCCCTTCAGGTGCGCCGCCCATCGCCGGAGTGGAGTCCAACTCGACAGTCCCGGGCGCAAGCAATTCGAGGCTGAACGGCAGATGTCTCAAGCGAAAATCCCGCCCCATCACGCGATGATTCCAGATCTCGACCATTGAAATTAGAGGGCTCAAGGAGCTCTTCGATTTCCACTTTGTGATTTCGATTATTACTGAGTTAGGAAGGAGATCGGAGAGGAAGAAAATCCGTTGATTTCATGCGTCCATTTACTGATGACGGCGGTTGTAATGGGTTAGGTCGGGTTTGGGACAAAGGGTGATATTTATATAAAATATATATTATTATTTTATTCATTTATTTCTAAATTAACTTGTTTAATGTATTTAACCCCAAATTAAACCCAACGACTGTCGCCCCTAGCTAAATGCCCCCATTCCGAACACAATGGGATATGTATCGCAAGCTGATTCGATCGTTTTGATCAGTTTTCGTTGAATTTACATTTAAATTACTATATTGAATTTTAAACGTACATTTCAAATTACCGGGGTCACATGCTAACTTTAAAAATTCCAAAAAAATATTTTCTAGCTTCGTATTGACGATACGGTCCTAACAAAACTAGTTTCGTCGAATTCTGATACCGTTGGAAAAATGGCCAATTTCCAGTCGATTAAAATCAACTGAAACTGGTCAAACGCGTTTTCCTTTGCCACGCTCACATATTGATTCGAAAAATTATGAAATTTGGAATCTAGCAATAACTTAACATCACGGACCCAACAAAACTGGTTTCGTCGAAATCCGAGGTTGTTTGCAAAATTGCTATTTTTAAGGGCCTTAATTCCATAGCGACTATTCAGAATTTTCAACTGGACATATCTTTTGATTCCCGCTACGAACTTTCGATTTTTCGGATTCGTTGGAAAGATATCATCAATTAGATCCTAATGTTTTTGGTTTCACTAAAATCCGGATTGTTTTGCACCCGGTACACTCAATTGAAGTTTGAAATCGAATTATCGAACTACCGCGCCATTTTCAATTCTATTTATAATTATATATAAATATTTATATTCTAACGACGACGCGTATAAATATATACGTTCGAATTATATTCGAAATAAATTTTCTCGTCGATATTATTTAAAATAATTCATTTTAAATCTTCAAAATTCGCTAACATCGCCAAAATAAAAATTTTAAACTGGCTCGCATTTTGCGGGTTATTACAGATACCAAAACGGGTGACGATATTTTTTATCACAAATCTCAACACCTTCTTAGATGTGTTCGTTAGAAGGGGTTCTTCTTCCACCCACTTGGTAAAGTAATCAATAGCTACTACGGCATGCTTAGCTCTACCGTTGGAGGTAGAGGTCCAATCAAATCTACTCCTCATACATCGAATGACCAAGGGCTTGAGTAGTGGTTAACTCATTTGCTTTGTCATTTCTCGCATTTCTTGGCATATTCAGTTGCTTGGCCAACCATTTGTGGCCAATAATAACCTTATCGCATGACCTTCTTGGCTAGCTTAATGTCATTGGAATGGTCCACGCACAAACCTTCACGTGATTCTTTCAACAATCTAAGCCCGTTCTCAAAGCTTACACATCTTAAGTTGGGGAGTGAGTGTAACAACCCGGAATTTATGAACCAATTTAAAAAAATTATATTAGCTATTTTAATGGGTTTTAAGTATTTAAAATGATTTATTTTAAATAAGAATTACTAAAAATTTATTTAAATTGAAGTTAGAACATACAAATTTATTTTAATTATAAAACGAGACTGAAATGGCGTGGTAGTTTGAAAATCCGATTTTAAATTTCAATTGAATATACATAATTCAATACAATTCGGATTTCAGTAAAACAAGAAATGTTGGAATATTTTGTACTGTAATTTTCTAATGAATGTGAAAAACTGAGATTTCGCTTTATAAATTGTAATTTGTGTCCAGTTTAAAATTTAAAGTAGTCGCTATGGAATATATATATATATAAATTTATATTATATACAGCCCTTAAAATTGCCATTTTGCAAACGATGTCCGTTTTCGATGAAACCACTTTTGTTGGATCCGGAATGTCAAATTATTGCTAGGTTCAAATTTCATAATTTTTGGAATTAATATGCAAGCATAGTAAATTTAAACGTGTTTTGTCAATTCAGTTCAAATTTAATCGACCAGAAAAAGACCATTTTTCAAACAATCTCCAAATTTGACGAAATTAATTTTGTTAGGACCGTATCATCAAAATATAGCTAGATTTATTTTTTGCAATTTTTGGAGTTAGTGTGTGGCCCCGGTAATTTAAAATGTACGTTTAAATTATATATATTGATTTATATTTTAATTTAAAGAAAAACTAATCAAAACAGTCGAATTAGCTTATGAAACATATCCCATTGTGTTCGGAATAGGGGTGTTTAGCTAGGAATGACATTCGTTGGGTCTTGATTGGAGTTCAGAGTCGTATTGGAGAATTTGTAAATTAAATATTAATTAATTAAAATATATATAAATATAAAATCACGTTCAAAAAACCCTAAAGCACATTCATTCTTCTGCGCGCCGCCATCCTTCAATCAGCGAACCACATTGCCTGAATTTTCCACCATCCAATCTCTCAATCCCCTAAGTTTTTTTGAATCATTTCAACTGAAAAAACAAAGCCAAGATCGAGCTCTACAGTGTGAAAGGTAGTGATGAAATATCATTTTGTATTTTTTTCGAATAGGTAGCTCAAAATCCCCGCCATTGTAGACATTTTTAGGAGGCCTCGGGGGTGCGAGTTTGACCAAAATCTGTCGTGGAAGGGTGGAGCAATGCTTGATGGAGGGGTGGTGTTCGATCTGGTGTCGGCGCCTTAGTGGATGTGCTAATTAGAGCCCTAGCTTGCGAGATTGGTGGTGTTCGGTTTTAGCTATGAGCTGTATTCGGGGAAGAGGGATTAAGAAGTTCAACGGGTGATTAATTAATATTAATTACATTAAGTTTATTATATTATGTAATTAATATTCAAACGATCGTATCTTGTCCAATTCAAAACAGAATCGAGTGAAACTGAAGAAGTTGAGACCGTAAATTCAAGAACTACACAATGGAACCCAATGTGAGAACTTCTCACTAAAATTTTTTACAATTATTTATTTTATAACTGCATATATGAACTGCCAGTATTGATTTTTATCAGTTTTTAATTATCACAAATGTTGTACGGTGACTGTTAGCTCACATTCACTGTTGTTTGAAAACCATGGATGATTAAATTGACTGTACTATGTTGTGATTGTGAAGTGAAATGGAGTAAATAATATATATATATATGTATGTATATATATATGTTGTATAAAATATATATGCATTGTATGATATATATACATGTGATTTGAAAAATGTATATATGCGTTGTATGAAATATATATATTTGTGTGTGTGTGTGTGTGTGATGTGAAAAATATATGTGTGTTGTATAAAATATATATGCATTGTATAAAAATGAAATGAAAGAAAATTGATTGTGTTGTGAGATATATATTGAATTGTTAAAAATATAATTTTTAACATATACATATACAATGAATAAAATGGTCATGTAATGAAATATATTTGTTCGCTAAAAATATTATTTTTAGCTTATATATGCTATATATAAAATGGTCATGTTATGGAATTATTATTGGATCATTAAAAATATAATTTTTAGCATATATATGCGATGAATAAAATTAGCAGGTAGTGAAATAATTATTGGATTATTAAAAATATAATTTTTAACAT
This sequence comes from Allium sativum, assembly GCA_030737875.1. NCBI lineage: Eukaryota > Viridiplantae > Streptophyta > Magnoliopsida > Asparagales > Amaryllidaceae > Allium > Allium sativum. The sequence continues at coordinate 334,804,660 of CM060926.1, forward strand.
ATATATGCAATGTATAAAATTGTCATGTAATGGAATATTCAGTTTTGATTTAAAATTGAAACGGAAGTTGGAATCGTTTTTAAAACGAATTTGTAAACAATTTATAAAATAAGTTTTAAATGGAAATCAACGATATTATATATATATATATATATTTAAATATATTGAAAATTGGTAACCTTTATTGCATATATACCAAACTATAACAAACTACTCTCACAACATTCAGTAAATCATTACACAAATTAACCAGAAAAACAAAAGTGATATCGACCAATATAACCAGCATCACCGACCAGCATCAATTGACACCAACCATTAACATACATCAACCCGTATCAACAAGATTCACACCTCACTTCTTCAACATTTCTACCTTTGCAGAGCTTCTCTTAGTTTTTGATCCATTTCCATTGACTAAAAACCTCACTTCTTTTTCAATCATTACCAATCTAACTTTTTTTTCAATCATAATGTATATATATATATATGTATATATATATATATATATATATATATATATGTGGCTTGAACAGAATGCGCCATGCAGTGACCATTCGCAAATTTCAACCATTAACTTCAAATTGACATACCGGGAGATCCGACCGTCAGATTCTTTTAAAACCGGAACTGTTGGGTTCGTATCAAAAAGAGCTTTCCAATGAATATAATTGATTTGAAATCTAATGGTTGAATTTCAAAATTTGTCCAAATCAATTTCAAAAAAGGCCGCTATTGATGTAGTTCGGTGGCCGATATTGAATATCGACTGTAAGGGCCTTAATAAAATTATTAAAAATATGAAAAAATTGTTTAAAATCATAATAAATGATTTGGAAATATTTTGAATGAAAACTTCCAAGTTTTGAAAAGATAAAAGATATTTTTATCTAAATGAACTAGTTATTAACTAGAATAATAATTCAAATGGTTTTAAAAAAAATAAATTGGATTTGTAAATGGGTTTGGATATAACCAGGATTTTCCAAGTTATGAATTGGAAATGATTTTAATGGTAATAATCTTCGGAATATTTCGATATTGGATTCCGTGATTATACGGATATTGTTGAGGAATTTGGAATATATATATACATATATATATTGGAAATGGGTTTAATCTTTTATTACTGGGCATTTCGGCCCAAAATGAGAACACAGGCCCAAGGCCTTGTTACAATGATCTGGCTACATACGCTAACCGACATACGAGTGCTTTATACTAAACACTCGAGAATATTACAAAAGTAAATTCCTCTAGTTCAGATCCACTTCACCGAAACCCTTATCTTCAAAAATCTATGGCGGCTGGAACACGAAGTAACTCGTGCTTGTTTCTCGGCGCTGATCCAATGGCGGCCTCCGATCCTCGTCTCCCTTTCCGGCTTCTGCAAGTCCCCTTCATGTGGTGAGTTCTCTCCCTTTCTTCGTAAAGCCAATTTTAGATCTTTAATTGCAAGTTTGCCAACTAGCTCTACTGACTTCTCCTTGTTTTGATGTATGTGGTTGTTCCTCTCCTTCCATGCGCTCCATATAGCAACTGTAAGAGCGACACTCTTCACTTCGGTTGTCTCACCTATGCCCTGCCTAAGCACTTCAAGATTTGTGATAAATTCATGTAATTTCATTTCATCTGTAGTAAGATTCACTGTCGCACAGCACGTTTTTCATAATTTCTTAGTGTACTCACACTAAAAAAAAAGGTGATTGTGTGTTTCTTCAGTAGATTTGCAAAAAACGCAAGTCGATTCGTTCAGTATATTCCATTTGTGTAATCTGTCTTTTGTTGGTAGTCTCCCCAACGCAGCCTTGTAGGCACAACATGCCATTTTGGGAACATTTCTTTTGCACAAGATAATTTTGTTCCAATTTCTCTTTACCAGTTTGTTTTTTATGTTATCCCATGTTTGTTTCACTGTAAACTCATTACCCATTCATGTCCATATAACATACTGTCTGTCTGCATGTATTTCCATACTTTCTACAGCCTTCTTCTGTTCTATGTTGCAAGAGATGTTCACATTCCATTGGTAATTATTAATGATAGTGTTTACTGGCTCATTTGAACATCCATAAGCTGAATATGTGTCCCACCCATGTGTATCAATTAGTGACTTCCCATTTATCCCAGGATCCTTCCATAAATTTATTTCATTCCCATTGGCAATCTCTCTTCTGCAATGTTTGGCTAAAATGCTTCTGACTCTTAATATTTCTTTCCAAGTGGCAGAGGCATTATAGTCTTCTTTCATTAACCAGAAGTTATCACTACAATATCTCTTATTCATCCACTTGGCCCATAATCCTGAATTGTTGATAATTTTCCATGCTTGTTTTAAAGTGAAGACCTCTCTCATAGTTTTAATATTTCTGAGACCCACACCTCCTTCATCCTTTGGCTTGCACAACTCTTAAAATTTTATCTTTTGTAGTCCACCACGCCATATAAAGTCAGCACACACCTTCTCTATCTTTTCAATTGATGCATCTGGTAGTTGAAATGTTTGCAGCCAGAAATTGACCTTTGCATGAACCAATGTATGCACCAGTTCTATCCTTCCAACAAATGATAACATTGTTGAACTCCGGCCATACAATTTTTCCCTAATGCTTGTGATTAGGCTAGTGCATTCCCTGTCAGTGATTTTATTCGACGACAGTGGCACCCCTAGGTATTTCACTAGTATTTTTCCTTCTTGCACTTTCAGCACATCTAGTACTTATGTCTTGTTCCTGCAAGTTCGATTAAAATAACATTTAGTTTCCAGTTCATTAACTTTTAAGCCACAATTTACCTCCATGTTAGCAGATATGTCTTTAATGTGACCAGCCGCCTCCACATCAGCCTTGATGCAAATAAGCAAATCATCTGCATACAATAAGTGTGAGATAATGGGTTGTATGTTGTGAATTGTCTGAACCCATTTGTTATGACAAGAAATCTCCATTTGAAGTGTAAAGTACTCCATTGCCACGGCAAATAAATAAGGTGAGAGTGGATCGCCTTGCCTAATGCCCCTGTTACTGCTTAGAAAACCTTTAGGTATTCCATTAATTAGTATCGAGAAAGTGGGGGTTGATATGCACTCTTTAATCAGGTCCACTGTTTTGACTAGAAATTCCATGCATGTAAGCATATGAGTGATAAAATGTTTACTGATTTTATCATAAGCCTTGTGTAAGTCCACTTTTAAGCATACGATCAGCCCCTTTCTTGTTGAATTTTTTTATCAACTCATGGGCCAGTAAGGAATTTTCAGATATGCTTCTTCCTTTTATAAATGAACTTTGGCATTCAGCAATTACAACTGGGAGAATCATCTGTAGTCTATTGCATAACACTTTGCTAATGATCTTATAAATGACATTACAACAAGCAATAGGCCTGTAATCTGCAACACTAGTAGGTTTATCACATTTGGGAATAAGGCAAATGAATGCATGATTTATTTCTTTCAGAATTTTACCTAATTCAAAAGTTTCTTCTATAGCTAATGTCAATTAGTCTTTCATATTGTGCCAATGGATTATAAAGAAGTTAGAGCCCAGCCCATCAGGCCCAGGAGAGGAGTCGATGTGAATAGAGTTGATGGCATCCTACACCTCTCTCTCACTAACTCTATCCAGTAGCTGTCTTCGACCACTAGAGTTCACCAATCTTCAAGTTGCAACATGTGGTCAGTTTTCTTCAGTTCGTCCATTATACAGTTCCTGAAAGTATTGCAATGCATCTTCTTCAAATTTGTTCATGTCCATGCACATGCTACCATTTTGATCATACATTTGTAAATTGTAATTGGTATTCCTCCTCACTGCCATTTTGGTATAAAAGAATTTGGTGCATTCATCCCCTGCAATGAGCCACTTTTCTTTATCCTTCTGTTTTAATTCAAAAGCTTTGATGTACAAGTGGTCTTTTAATTGGGCTTGAGCATCATAGTACTTCCCCCAAGTTTCATCTGAATTGTCTCCCTTATCAATTCTTTGCAGTAATTCCTCATTAAGTTTCTCAAGTTCAACCAATTTATCCTATTCTTTTGGTTTGATTTTGTTCCACTGTTTGAGTCTCTCCTTGGATTTTTTGGGAAATTTCACAAGATGATAAAGGTGGCTCTCTTTAGATTGAGTGAGCTCCTCAAAAACAAATGTTGAGTGATTCCCCTCAATTAAATGCCATTCATTGGAGTACCTGAATGGTTTTCCTTTTTCCCCTTTTTCCATTTCTTTTAGCGTAATGTGTAGCGGGAAGTGATCACTTGTTGAATTAGGTAGAATATTTACCTTAATGTTAGTAAATTTTCTCATACACTGAATTTTAATTAATGCTCTATCCAGTTTACATACAATTTTCCTAACTTCTCCACTTTTCCATGTGAATTTCAGTTCCCCAAGGATTGCTTGAATCAACCCTACAGCCAGCAAGCAGTTATTGAATTCAGATAGTTGCGTTGCTCTGAGAGTAAGCCCCCCTGTTTCTCTTCAGCTCGCAATACAGCATTAAAGTGCCCCATAATTATCCAAGTTTCAGTGATTAGCTTTGAAAGTTGAGTGAATTTACCCCAAAGAGACACTCTGTGACTAGCGAAGTTGCTAGCATATACTGTTGTAATGCATAGCACTAATCCCCCAGTGCTTTTGGTCAATACAGTCATTTGCTAATCATCTTTATATTTAACAATTATATCCCAAACTATTATCGACCAGGAAAAAATGATTCTACCATTACTGCTAGCGTCATTGTTGTGAACAACTGACCAACCTGCACCTAGTTGTTCTTGAAAGTAATCGACATTCTCATTATTCATTTTACTCTCAATTATACCCATAATAGAAGGATTAAGGCTCCTCCTAAGATTATGGAGGTCTAAAGAATGGGTATCGTTATTTAGACCTCTCACATTCCAACTTTTGATTGACATTTGCTCTTGAGGGAGTTACTCCTTAAGTTTTCAGAAGATACCACTTATCCAGACAAGTTCTTCCCATTCTTTCCTTCAGTTCTAAATTGCTCGTCATATTTGTCATTTGGTTTTGTGTATTTGCAAACATTTGAAATATTGTCCACTTCCTCAGTTTCATTAAGGTTAACATCTAACCTTACCAATTATGACGTTGTTTCAAGAACTGGGTCCAATTGATTGGTCTTACTGCCCTGGGTTTGTGCCTGAGATACCAACTCCGCCTTCTGCTCCAGTTGGGCATATGATGGCTACTGCACCCCCCACCCTGTTCGTCGTTGATGTTAGTGTTCTGGTCCTCTGTACATATTTGTAAATTATCTAAACTAGTATCTATGTACATATATATATATATCGTTACTCCTAATACGATATTTGTTGGTTTCAGAATTTGAAATTGAATATGATATTTGTTGAGGAATTTGATATTGAATGGAAAAATTAATGTCATAAAACATTATATAACAATAAAAAAATGGTACAATAATTAATAACATATTCACATAACACCCAACATTCATAACATTATTCGATACAACTAAAAACTAATGTCACATAAACAAAAATTATGTTTACATAGTTGATGGATCTATGCATCATAATGTCTAAAGTTCAAAAAAAAAACCTACACATATACATAAAAAATCTTCTCATTTTCTACATGGATCTATCCTGACAGGGCTCGAATGCTTGTCGTCTAATTTGCTCCTTGATCTTGGAACTGTAAGTCTGTAACATAACACTAAAATAAGTTTTAGGAATAAAAAGTAGTCAACTTTAAATAACAAGCGCGTTTATCATTATAACTGGTAGCTAGCATTCACAAATAATTCCAAAATACTATTTATAATCCAAGTTACCAAGATGTCACAATATCCAAATCACCAAACAAGATTATCACATTGATACAAAGGTAATAAAGACAATAAGCACGTTCAATTAATTTAATTTTAGTTCCAAAGAAACAAAATCAAAAATTATAATAGGGATAGAGGTTATTTTGCCCAAACCAAAATTTGAAAGATTTGAGTGACAATGTGCAGATATATAACCAGTAAATATTGTTGTCTTATTGCTTGCTTTTTCCATATTTAGTACAATAGTTGAGAACACCTTAGTTTAAAAATTCACTGACAGTTGGTTTATTCTTTGTTTAGCTCTAATAGTATTACACATGTTGTTTATTTTAGCTTACATTTGCCAGGAAAGTTGAACATAACGTACAAAACTTAATGTTCAACGTGTTCAGAAGTCAAATGCAAGCTAATTGATCAAATAACCCCCTAACAAGGCAGTCGAGACACATACAGAGTGGAATACAAAAGTCATTCAAACTTTTCACATACAACTACCATGATAGTTTTCACATTGCAGCCACCAAAACATAAACAAAGTGTAACAACCCAAATTTTTATAACATGTTAATACAAGAATCAAGGCAGAATAAAATTTTAAAATTAGAATCAAGGGAAACGGGTTGCACCATTGCGTTCGTCTCTAATTTCTACTTGAAAACAAGTCCGAGTTTGCGAGAATCGGAGTCCGTATGAGAGAGATATGACACTCTAAAGTTTCAGGATTTTCAGAATCGAAAACAGCTCGAATTCGAATTCAAATTTCGAATTCAAAACCCAGAAAAGGCTGTGCGGGAAATTTCCCGCCCAGTACCCAGGTCGACTCGGGAGTCGACTGGGCAGTCGACCCCCCCACCCCCCAGACCAGGTCGACTAGGCAGTCGACCTGGGTGTCGACCCGGTCCCCGAGCCCACTTTTGAGCCTGGGTGCATTCTGATGTTTCTATTCTCGTTTTCTGTCCAGATTCGTCTACCTAATCCTATATAAACCCCCTGATGCCTAAACCCTAATTCACTACAACATGTCTTGCCACCGTTATACTGCTAAAATCCCTCTTGGTCATGGCCGCCGTCTCTAATCTTCTTCTTAAGCTTTCATACGCAATCCAATGCAAAGATGATGACTTCTACAACAATTCAAGGAGATGAATCAACAACTCTACAACGTTTCTACATCGATTTCAGTTCTTAATTTGCTAGCCATGTTATGTAAGTTCTAGATACTTTTTAGATTAAAATACTTAATTTTATTATGGCTATGGAATAAAGTGTAATTGGATATAAGCATGTTCATCAATTCAGATCTATTCCTGTTTACCTTTGAACCTTGGGTTTTGAGACTTGTTCATCTCCATTCTTATGTCTAGTTCATGCTCTATTCAGTCGTTGTAAATCAGTTTCTTGGATCCATGTTGATATTATTATCAAGATCTAATCTTTATGCCTATCATGATGATTTATGTTGTTTTCTCTTTGATCTTGTTTTATTGCAAAATTCTACCTTTCCCCTGTTTATTTTCTTTTGATGAACCTAGATCAATTTCAGATCTAGGCCTAAACCATGATTTTGCGTACGATTGAATACGGGAAAAAGTATGGGAATATTACCTATTTGGATATATGTGATTGGTGGAATTGATGGCATAACATGAAAATTGGATATATGGGTAATATTGCCATTAATATGAAATTGGATAATTGGGTATTGCCATTAATATGGTAATTGCAAGAATTGTTATTGGCATATGTAATTTGGCTAGAACTTGATAGGTGTGAATTGGCGTAAATTCGGCATACATATAAAATGGCATGAACTGAACATATGTAAATTTGGAATGAATTTGGCATATGTAAAACGGACATGTAATCTAGAACTTGGGCATATGTTAATTAGGTTAGATTTGTAGTTGAAACACATATGATAATTTATGTCTTGAAAAGGGGCTAATATGAACACGCCTAAGTGGGTTTTGGGTAGTTGGAATGTTATAGCCTTAAAGGAGGGATAAATATAATTTGAGATAAGTTGCCTTTAACGGCATAAGATAAATTGTAATAAAATTGGTTTGATTTTGCATACCATTAATTGATGAACATAATTGAGTCACTTATGACATCGTTAAATTAGGAATTAATTAATAATTTGAATAAGGAAATTATTAAGACTGGGGTAAAAGATTATAAGCGATAATCAATGCTTAGGACACGAGGTTGGACTCATTTGTGACGTAAAACTGCCCATACCCGCTCGGCGAATCCAGTAGTCACAAATGGTAGCCCAATATGAGAGGTCCTAGGCCCAAATTAAAAGCGTAACAGTTGTAAAGACACGAGGTTAGACTCTTTAATGGTGTAAGACTGCCCGGACCCGCCCGGCAAATCCAGCTGCCATAAATGTCAGTCTAATGTGAGAGGTCTTTATAGGGTTACGACCTTAATGAATTAAGAAATTCTTAACCAGATAAACATATGGTGGGACATGGGGGTTAAGTGGGTGACATGTGGGTGACATGTGGAAATACGAATAGTAATACTTAACCAACATAACATGGTAATTAGACCAGTGGATAGGGTTAAGTAAACTAAGAACACTTAACCAATATGGTATGAATGGGTGGGTTAAGTAATATGATTAGGCTAATGACACTTAACCAATATGGTATGAATGGGTGGGTTAAGTAATATGATTAGGCTATTGACACTTAACCAATATGGTATGAATGGGTGGGTTAAGTAATATGATTAGGCTAATGACACTTAACCAATATGGTATGAGTGGGTGGGTTAAGTAATATGATTAGGCTAATGACACTTAACCAATATGGTATGAATGGGTGGGTTAAGTAATATGACCAGGCTAATGACACTTAACTGTTATGACATGAATGGTTGAGTTAAGTAAATCTTAATTAATGCCTAAGTGGGAATGATAACTTATGGAATAAAGTAAGTTAGGCGGAACAATAATAAGATGAGATAACTTATGTAATAAGGAAAGATGTGCTTCATTGTAGATTAAGCAATATGTAAAGACAAGAATGAATTTACAATTGAAGGCGACATAAGTTATATTATAAAAAGGAACAAAATATTTGTTAGGTTGGATAATCCTCTGAGTATCAATCTGATGTTGATTGCGGTCTTCGGGGTTGGTATTTAGGGAATTATTCTCTCTCTCCAGTGTGTTTGTAAGTTAAGGGGGACTTGGTTGTAAAGATTGAATAAGAACATGTTATTAAACCATAACAGGGGTTAATGCATGAATCATAGGAATAACATGTTGCGGGCTTATTAATGGACTTAGTATAGTTCAAGTTAAGAATTGAATTAATAAGCAAGTTGAAGGTTGGTATAAATGGAAATAACCAAGTTAAATGATAAGACTGATGAGGTAGCACAAGCGCATAGTTAATGGATAGACATAGGGTCTAATGGCAGATAAAGCCAAGGCGCTTGGTTAAACCTAGACGTTGGGGGTAATATGAATGACATGTAAAATATAACCTATAAGCACTTAACCAAGATAAAGCATGTATTAAGACATGAGGATGGTGTAGGGGTTAAGTGGAGGACATGGGTAACATGTAAGACATAACTGGTGTATACTTAACCAAAATTTAAGCATGTAAGTGGACATGAATAAGAAGGGGTTAAGTAAGAACTACTAGAAGGGACCAAGCATAGGAGGGAAGCTTGTGTCGAGGAAAGGGGACCCTTTTTAGACCAGTAGCCCATTACGTATCTTTGTGATCTCGACCCATGTCGAGGACGGGACACGCATACTGGGTTAGATTGTAAGAGGTCAAAACGGGTTAGCGGTGGCAACGCAAGTCCAACGGGTTTCATATGCGTGTGTAGACCCGGGCTGGTCGGTAAGACGTTATTGCATCGTGTAGGTATAAGCCGTTCATCCTCAAGTTATATCGGGTTGCCACTTTAGGGGAGTGATACACCCCACTGTTGGGCCAGCACGGGTACCTACGAGTTAGGGAGCCGATCGCATGGGGGTTAGTGGGTACACCTAGTGGAGATAGGGGCAGGCGGCACCTATGTAGTCAGCTAGGGGTACATAAGACTAGTATTATGATTTCTAAGTAGTGGGTGGGATCACCTTATTATATAACACGAGCTACTAGTTGAGACACTAGTAAGGGGTAAGGATCCTTGTTACATAGGACACTAGTTGGAGTACTAGTAAGAATACAGATCATTCCTTGTAAGACACTTGTGAGGATGCTAGTTAAGTGGGGCAGAGAAAATAGATATCACAGAAATCTTCTAATGGCGAAGCAGAGGAATCGTGATATGCTTGATAGGAATCTTACGAAATTATACTTAGTTTATCTTGAATGGGAACCTTGCGATGTTACTTGACAAAAATCACATCATGTTATCCTTAGTTATCTTGCATGTTGCTTATCTTGTCATCATGCTTATGTTTACTTTCAGTTTACTCATGCCATATTATCTTTACCTATTTTTGTGCTGGAAGTCACCAGGACTTACTCAGTCTTTATGACTGACCCGTTTTGTTTCGCCTCTTTTTTTTCCGTTCCCCCCCCTCCAGGTTCACAGGGTGGGAATACAGCTGAGTTCGGATCTTACCAAGCTCTAAGGCTCTTTCATGTATGGCTTGGATTTCTCTTGGCTATGGCTTGCTTTGCTTTATTGGGGAATACTACAGTTTGTTTTTATGCTTCTTTGTTTTTGAGCAAGACAGATATTTTAACTATGTAATTAAGTATTGGAAGTTGATGGGCTTTTCTTGTAAACACTTATATTTAATAAATGATTTGAAGTACTTCCACTTTACTTTCCGCTGTTTTATATATGTGTCTTGTAATATTTCTGTTCCAGTACCCATAATGCACCATTGAAGTTAAAGCATTCCCTTTGTGAGTGACCTTAACGGATGTGGGGTGTTACATTTGGTATCAAAGCTAGGTTGGTTACCAGGCTGGGCAAAAGTTTTCAAAAACCTTCTGAAACTAGTTTTCAAAACGTTTACAAAGATGCAAATTTTCAAGAAAATTTTGTTTTGATTAAAAGGCATATTCCCCAAAGCCATATGCACTATCTTTTGATTCCCTCTTGAAATCTCTCATCTCTCTCTCTTTTCACCATAGTTTCGTAGGCATCCGACATATGTCAGAGGGCAAAGAAGTGCCCAACCTCCATCTGTAGCCACAGTAGTTCCATCTGCGTCTAATCTTATTTCAATTTGTGTAGAGTTGCCGTGCGTTGAAGGTAGCTTTGAAGGACCTGTCAACAAACTATACAGGGACAGTAAGAACAAGAGACTAGTTGTTATAGCTTAATCCACGAAGGAGGAAAAAGGTGAAAGGAGAGAGGCCAAAGTGAAAGAATAGTGAAATCCATGACAAGAGAGAGTATCTTTAGTATGGTAAGGAGGGAGGGTAGTTAAGTATTATAAGAAAAGGACAAGGGCAAAGGACAGGATCGTCGAGAGGGCAATTGTATGCTCTCACTACTAGCATACCTAAGGGAGGTGGTAACATTACCGTTAAAGGTTTAGCTTTTCTTTTCTATCATCCCGCTAGAACTATGTTTTTGTACATCGCATCCTTTTAATTCTGCTTCGATAGTTGAGTCTCTGCACCTTAGTACTAGCGTATTGGAGGATCCCAATTTTTGTCTCAAATCCTGTTGGGGAATTGACTCATTTATTCATGATTTGTTTGGATTTGAGAATGTCTATATTAGGTATTGAGCTTAGAAGGAATGCTTATGATTTTTGGGCTAGGAGTGGATTCTAGGGATGGAGTGGTTATCCAATAAGGGTGCCATTCTCGATTTTGTAAGGAGGGTAGTTAGACTCTTGACTTGCCTCGGTAATGCCCTCGAAGTCTAGTGTAAGCCTTAGGATTTTTGCCATGCTTAGTTACCTAGAATCTCTATATACATTTATTGATCCGCTTGAGTAGTGTTCGCCACTAAGGCGGATGGTTCATTTCACTTATGCATGTAATGTAGAAAATCGCCTTAGTAAATACATTTAGCAACATGGTTGACATTTGCTTATTTTCAAGAGCTAATTCGTCTATGTGGAATACCTTCTAGTAAGTGAACGAGATCCAAGATTCACTAGTGAATTTTGGAGAGCTTACATGGAACCCTCAGTACACAGTTATGTTTTAGACCGAGTATACTAGAGGAAGAATAAGTGAAAGTGGAACGAGAGGCAACAGTGAAATGAGTTCCAACTCGTATTTTGGAAATAAGAATCAAGGAGCTATGAAATTGTGAAGTTAAAGTCGGTCAAAGCACAATGGAGTTAAGCTCAAGGGAATGTGGCTTAGAAGATTGAAGACTATATTCGTGCATCATATCTCTTTTTAAGAGTATATCCTTGATCCCTCTTTTCCTGTAGAGCTTACTCGCATGATATCTTTTGTGTATATCCTCTCGGTCCTATTCTCAATCCAATTTCTGTTGCAAACCCCATAGGGAGTATGACTCATCTGTTAGTTTTACATGTTGGGGCTTGAGGGTGTCCGTTGGGTTGATTAAACCTTTTGGATTTTATAGGATATGGGTTGGTTTTAGGAAGGGATTTCTTGTGACCTAAAAGGAGTCCATCATGCTTAGTTACCTAGAATCACATATATATTGGTTGGGTTGAGAATTTCTTTGGGTGTCAGTCTGATGTTGATTTCGGTCTTCGGGGCTGGTACTTAGGGAATTCTTCTACTAATCAGTATATATGTGACATAGATTTCTAGCTTTGTTGGGCGCAGAGTATTTTTTACTTGCTTCTATCATTCGACTATATCTTTAGGTAGGAACAGTTGGGTGTAAACATGTCTTTGAGACATGTTATGATTGATGGTTGCAAGTGGTTGCTAGTGGTTGCTCGTGGATGCATATACACGCACATTAGGCACTAGATCGGCTCATTCACCTTTCATATTGCATATGCATGAGTGTTTACCCTTGTTTGTGGATTAAATTGAATGTGTTATCAAACGGATGTTGCATATGGATGGATGTTTGGGCACACATATAGTGTTTATGTGACTAGGACTATTTGCATACATGTTGGACTCATGGCACTAAACATATTTTGCATCTAGAAGATCAATCAGGCCTGATCATTTGCATTAGACAAGGAACATATACACACACTTCTTGCATATGTTCATACAGCATTAGAAATTTCTTAAGGACAATGAATGCCTGTGATTGATGAGTCAGTAGATGGATGATTGGATGGTAGGACACATTCTTCTTAACATTAAGATTTCGGGGACGAAATCCTTTAAGGAGGGGAGAATGTAACAACCCGAATTTTTATAACATGTTAATACAAGAATCAAGGCAGAATTAAATTTTAGAATAAGAATCAAGGGAAACGGGTTGCTCCATTGCGTTCGTCTCGAAATTCTGCTTGAAAAAGAGTCCGAGTTTGCGAGAATCGGAGTACGTATGAGAGAGATAAGACCCTCTGAAGTTTCAGGATTTTCAGAATCGAAAACAGCTCGAATTCGAATTCAAAACCAAGAAAAGGCTAGGCGGGAAATTTCCCGCCCAATACCCAGGTCGATTGGGGAGTCGACTGGGCAGTCGAACCCCCCCCCCCAGACCAGGTCGACTTAGCAGTCGACCTGGGTGTCAACCTGGTCCCCGAGCCCACTTTTGGGCCAGGGTGCATTCTGATGTTTCTAGTCTCGTTTTCTGTCCAGATTCGTCTACCTAATCCTATATAAACCCCCTGATGCCTAAACGCTAATTCACTACAACATGTCTAGCCACCGTTATACTTCTAAAATCCCTCTTGGTCATGGCCGCTATCTCTAATCTTCTTCTTAAGCTTTCATATGCAGTCCAATGCAAAGATGAAGACTTCTACAACAATTCAAGGAGATGAATCAACAACTCTACAACGTTTCTACATCGATTTCAGTTCTTAATTTGCTAGCCATGCTATGTAAGTTCTAGATACTTTTTAGATTAAAATACTTAATTTTATTATGGCTATGGAATAAAGTGTAATTGGATATAAGCATGTTCATCAATTCAGATCTATTCCTGTTTACCTTTGAACCTTGGGTTTTAAGACTTGTTCATCTCCATTCTTATGTCTAGTTCATGCACTATTCAGTCGTTGTAAATCAGTTTCTTGGATCCATGTTGATATTATTATCAAGATCAAATCTTTATGCCTATCATGATGATTTATGTTGTTTTCTCTCTGATCTTGTTTTATTGCAAAATTCTACCTTTCCCCTATTTATTTTCTTTTGATGAACCTAGATCAATTTCGGATCTAGGCCTAAACCACGATTTTGCATACGGTTGAATATGGGGAAAAGTATGGGAATATTACCTATTTGGATATATGTGATTGGTGGAATTGATGGCATAATATGAAATTGGATATATGGGTAATATTGCCATTAATATGAAATTGGATAATTGGGTATTACCATTAAAATGGTAATTGCAAGAATTGGGATTAGCATATGTAATTTGGCTAGAACTTGATAGGTGTGAATTGGCATAAATTTGGCATACATATAAAATGGCATGAACTGAACATATGTAAATTTGGAATGAATTAGGCATATGTAAAACGGACATGTAATCTAGAACTTGGGCATATGTTAATTAGGTGAGATTTGTAGTTGAAACACATATGATAATTTATGTCTTGAAAAGGGGCTAATATGTACACGCCTAAGTGGTTTTTGGGTAGTTGGAATGTAATAGCCTTAAAGGAGGGATAAATATAAATTGAGATAAGTTGCCTTTAATGGCATAAGATAAATTGTGATAAAATTGGTATGATTTTGCATACCATTAATTGATGAACATAATTGAGTCAATTATGGACATCGTTAAATTAGGAATTAATTAATAATTTGAATAAGGAAATTATTAAGACTGGGGTAAAAGATTATAAGCGATAATCAATGCTTAGGACATGAGGTTGGACTCATTTGTGACGTAAAACTGCCCGGACCCGCCCGACGAATCCAGTAGTCAAAAATGGTAGCCCAATGTGAGAGGTCCTAGGCCCAAATTAAAAGTGTAACAGTTGTAAAGACACGAGGTTAGACTCTTTTATGGTGTAAGACTGGCCGTACCTGCCCGGCAAATCCAGCTGCCATAAATGTCAGTCTAATGTGAGAGGTCTTTATAGGGTTACGGCCTTAATGAATTAAGAAATACTTAACCAGATATACATGTGGTGGGACATGGGGGTTAAGTGGGTGACATGAGGGTGACATGTGGGTGACATGTGGAAATACGAATAGTAATACTTAACCAACATAACATGGTAATTAGACCAGTGGATAGGGTTAAGTAAACTAAGAACACTTAACCAATATGGTATGAATGTGTGGGTTAAGTAATATGATTAGGCTAATGACACTTAACCAATATGGAATGAGTGGGTGGGTTAAGTAATATGATTAGGCTAATGACACTTAACCAATATGGTATGAATGGGTGGGTTATGTAATATGATTAGGCTAATGACACTTTACCAATATGGAATGAGTGGGTGCGTTAAGTAATATGATTAGGCTAGTGACACTTAACCAATATGGTATGAATGGGTGGGTTAAGTAATATGACCAGGCTAATGGCACTGAAATGTCATGACATGAATGGTTGAGTTAAGTAAATCTTAATTAATGCCTAAGTGGGAATGATAACTTATGGAATAAAGTAAGTTAGGCGGAACAATAGATAAGATCAGATAACTTATGTAATAAGGAAAGATGTGCTTCATTGTAGATTAAGCAATATGTAAAGACAAGAATGAATTTACAATTGAAGGTGACATAAGTTATATTATAAAAAGGAACAAAACATTGGTTAGGTTGGATAATCCTCTGAGTATCAATCTGATGTCGATTCTGGTCTTTGGGGTTGGTATTTAGGGAATTATTCTCTCTCTCCAATGTGTTTGTAAGTGAAGGGGTACTTGGTTGTAAAGATTGAATAAGAACATGTTATTGTACCATAACAGGGGTTAATGTATGATCATAGGAATAACATGTCGCAGGCTTATTAATGGACTTAGTATAGTTCAAGTCAAGAATTGAATTAATAAGAAAGTTGAAAGTTGGTATAAATGGAAATAACCAAGTTAAATGATAAGACTGATGAGGTAGCATAAGCGCAAAGTTAATGGATAGACATTGGGTCTAATGGCAGATAAAGCCAAGGCGTTTGGTTAAACCCAGACGTTGGGGGTAATATGAATGACAGGTAAAATATAACCTATAAGCACTTAACCAAGATAAAGCATGTATTAAGACATCAGGAAGATGTAGGGGTTAAGTGGAGGACATGGGTAACATGTAAGACATAACTGGTGTATACTTAACCAAAATTTAAGCATGTAAGTGGACATGAATAAGAAGGGGTTAAGTAAGAATTACTAGAGGGGACCAAGCATAGGAGGGAAGCTTGTGTCGAGGAAAGGGGACCCTTTCAGACCAGTAGCACATTACGTATCTTTGTGAGCTCGACCCATGTCGAGGATGGGACACGCATACTGGGTTTGATTGTAAGAGGTCAAAACGGGTTAGCGGTGGCAACGCAAGTCCAACGGGTTTCATATGCGTGTGTGGACCCGGGCTGGTAGGTAAGATGTTTTTGCATCGTGTAGGTATAAGCCGTGCATCCTCAAGTTGTATCGGGTTGCCACTTTAGGGGAGTGATACACCCCACTGTGGGGCCAGCACGGGTATCTACGAGTTAGGGAGTCGATCGCATGGGGGTTGGTGGGTACATCTAGTGGAGATAGGGCAGGCGGCACCTATGTAGTCAGCTAGGGGTACATAAGACTAGTATTATGATTTCTAAGTAGTGGGTGGGATCACCTTATTATATAACATGGGCTACTAGTTGGTACACTAGTAGGGGGTAAGGATCCTTGTTACATAGGACACTAGTTGGAGTACTAGTAAGAATACGAATCATTCCTTGTAAGACACTTGTGAGGATGCTAGTTAGGTGGTGCAGAGCAAGTAGATATCACAGAAATCTTTTAATGGCGAAGCAGAGGAATCGTGATATGCTTGATAGGAATCTTACGAAATTATACTTAGTTTATCTTGAATGGGAACCTTGCGATGTCACTTGACAAAAATCACATCATGTAATCCTTAGTTATCTTGCCTGTTGCTTATCTTGTCATCATGCTTATGTTTACTTTCAGTTTACTCATGCCATATTATCTTTACCTATTTTTGTGCTGGAAGTCACTAGGACTTACTCAATCTTTATGACTGACCCGTTTTGTTTTGTCTCTTTTTCTTCCGTTCCCCCCCCCCCCCGTTCACAGGGTGGGAATACAGCTGAGTTCGGATCTTACCAAGCTCTAAGGCTCTTTCATGTATGGCTTGGATTTCTCTTGGCTATGGCTTGCTTTGCTTTATTGGGGAATACTACAGTTTGTTTTTTTGCTTCTTTGTTTTTGAGCAAGACAGATATTTTAACTATGTAATTGGGTATTGGAAGTTGATGGACTTTTCTTGTAAACACTTATATTTAATAAATGATTTGAAGTACTTCAACTTTACTTTCCGCTGTTTTATATATGTTTGTCTTGTAATATTTCTGTTCCAGTACCCATAATGCTCCATTGAAGTTAAGGCATTCCCTTTGTGAGTGACCTTAACGGATGTGGGTTGTTACATAAAGATAATACTAATTATCAAAAAAAAAAAAAATTTGTTAGTCATTCTTCAAATTCAAGTTGACCTCGGCTAGACCATTTCTGAGATTGTTTCATGTAATAAAATAATATTTCGAGTCAAATTTGTGGTTTGTAATATTATCTGGAAAACTACAATTGAAGAGGAAATGGCTAGCAATGAATAATTTTTCATCTAGTTTACTCTATATGTGCTTTTAGTTACTATAGAATTGACAACATAAAGAAAAAAATTGTGTTTACACTACCTAAGTGAAAGTTAAATTACATTTATACTTCCTAAGTTAAAGCTGCAAACATATAGAATATGTTTTAAAATTATTTTTCACTTGTCTATAGTGGATTCATCTTCCATGAAAGAAATAATGGTACTTTCCTTTGGCTTAATGTTTCTTGCCTTAGCCATTTTGTCTCCATTCATGTACAAAACATATAACTACCCCAGTATGACGAAGAAGGATGAAAAAGCACCAGGAGCTACATTTTCATAATAACCCATTATGTCATATGTCATATGCATAGCAGATTCTCCTTATATTTTATTGTGATATGACTAAAATATAGTATTTTTGATGGCAAATGAAACTAAGATCAGTCGGTGGCTTACCGACTTGATTTTGTCGGAATATTGCGCTATGCCTTCTTATCTTTCCCTTTGTAAGGACTTATACCATTCTCCCTCTCATCGAACTCACTTTTGAACCAAACTTAAAAAACAATAAAATACAAATAAAAATTGTTACTAATAAACATTAAGGCGATTTTTTGTCTAAACAATCTCATACATGTGTTTCGGAAAATTTTTATGTTAACATGATAGAGAAACAAAGCTATAAAAGAGCTAAAAAAGAAAAGTAGAGGTAGGACAAGTAAAAGGATCAAAAGGTTTAGGCTTCCACTATTATTTTTGACTACTAGACCTTCAGTTGAATATAATTTTTGTTGACCGTGTGTATACAAGTGGCCAGATTTTAAAATGCAATTCAACAAGTTTTGTTTAACTTTTGTGCTCTAATTGAATGCAATTAAAAGGAATCACTTAAAATAAGAGTTTGAATCTACGCAAGTCCTTTCTTAGAGACTCATGTTCTATTGAAAATTAAATGGACCTTTGTATAGAAAAGAAGAGCATTCAATTATCTCTTTAAACATACCTAGCAAGAGAGAAGGGATGTTAGCAGCACTTTCCATTATAAAACAATCGTACACAACCATCCTTAAATATAGATACACAATAACATACCTCAAATTCAGGCATTTCTCAAAGCAAAATCAATCGCTCTCTCATCTCCCTAGTTTCATATTACATACGCTTGATAGATGAGCAAGCCAATGAAAATTAATTTTAAGGTCTAAAATTTCCCTGGTTTGTTTTAAAATTTGATGTCATTGGTTAGTTCTATTTAACAATATATGTTTTTTTTCTTCTTCATATATTGAGATCTATGAGTATTTGGTTAATTTGCATGATAAATTGATATAAAACCACATGAATCTCTTGTCAATTCCAACAGATATTTAAAAGAGCAGATAATCCGATATATACATAAACCCATCAACTAAAGCCATTATGCAACTCGAAAATGGATTACCGTAACCCTATACACAACAAAACCTAACTTTCATTTATTTTTTAACAAAAAAAGTGAAATTTACACAATTATGTTGGATTCTCAAATTATCCCATGGTGGTAAAAAAATAAAATCAATACCATTTTGTTACATATTCGAAAAATCTTGTTTTCAGGATAGACCACATGCGTCCATGGAAAATTGGCATAATCATTTGCATCGTAAAGTGTAAATTTCAGTAGCAGTAGGACTTCAGTGCTTCATGAACACCTTTAGTAATTTTCATCCCTAGAAGCATATATCAATCAACGCACAACGAAAACAAAAAAGAGACTATTACACATTTGCTTATGCATCCATACATTGCTAAATAGATGGCAATAAGAGTATAAGCTTCACTGTAACTAACACCCACTTGGTTATGTGCAGTTATGTAATATGAAACTCTATTATGTACCACTTCAAGTAATAGCATAGTGGTTTTTCTAGAATAGAATAAATCTCTTACTTCAGCAAAGCTAATGCTCTACATACACAACCAATCAAGACAACGTATTCATCAGTCAAATCTAATGTAAAATATAAATGGTATTGAGTGCTGAAGATTAAAGGTAAAGAGGTACAAAGGTTGTCCAAATGCCAACATAAACATGAGAAAGGAAGGCATGATGCAAAAGAAGATATGTCGGAAGACTTTTCTGAAGGTGAAAAAGTTGATATTAGTGATTTAACTACACATGGAGATGACGTTACGGAAGAATACCGAGAAGTAGCTCGCTAGAAGCTATTGAATCTTGGGCTAAGCATTACAAGGATAAAAAGCTTTATATAGTTTTAGTAAGGTACGTATTTTCCCAAAGATCTAAAAGTTTCTTTATTGACTTTAACATAAAATGCCATATTGCTAGTTCATAATGTCTTGAAATAAATTTAACGAAAGATTTGAGTATTTTCATTCATGCTTTCATTATAATTATGTTAAAGTTGCCATCATTATCATCCTTGCCTTATTCCCAAGTGATTAGGATCGACCACATGAATTCTCAGATTTCATAGTTTTCTATCTTTAATCATTTTATTAGTTGAATTTAAATCATGAGATAATTTCTAATGTTCTCTTCCCATGCCCATCTAAGTATTCATTTTTTTCCATTAAGGTAAATGTTATCCTCTTTTTGATGCACTTATTTTCTTCTTTATGCATGTCCATGCTATCCAAGTCCATTTTCCTTACTTTCTCATTTATTAATACCACTTCTAGTTCCTCTCTCACCCTTTTATCTTTGACTCTAGATTTTCTTGCTATTCCAATCATTTCTCTTAGTCTCTATTGTAAAAAAAAAAAAATCTTCTAGGCCTCTTCCTAGGTATTGCATTTGTGCTAGGCGAGGATTGTTACTTAGCCATTAGCCTAAGGCCACTTAGGTGAATTGTCATCTCATCTAAGCATCAAAAAATATATTTAGAGAATCTTTTAACTATTGTTCAAATCATGTAAGCATATACATAATAGTTTTAGATGATCCTGGCTCCTTGCCTGCTCCCAAACACATCCAAACATCCAATTTCAGAATTGGAACCCAAATATTAATATATTTTTTGTAGAAATGATGATTTTATAAAAACGTCTGGCTTCAACTAAATTCCGATTAATCCCGGGTTAAATGATTAATCCTTGTTTTATATATGCTGTCTTGCTTCTACCCAGTGATTATTATACTTTACACCGCCTTACTTTTTACATTCGAATCTCATGTTTCATTATTCTTTTTCAAGTGTCAACATTACTCATTCTCCTTACAATACAGCAAATCAGATCAAAGTTCGATAAAAATTTCCTTTTAGTTTCTTGTATTTTTTCATCATCTTATATTTAAATATGTTTATAATTAAACATATCCTTTTAGTTTCATGTATTTCTTGACGTGGAGACCCCAGGCGGCCTTTTTAGCTGCTTTGGGCCATGGCCGGGCCTGCTCTACAATCATTTTATTTGGTATAATACTAAATTTCAGTAAACTCATGTGCAGATTCTAATTGAATCCACAGTCAAGAGAGTCAATCACAACCTTTAGGTAAATGAAATGGACTCACAACGTAAATTTAACCATTTTGAATATGTTCATCTATAGCATGTGTTATAAACTGTTTTCCTCACACCCCAACTGCACCGCAATTTAATCACTTATCGATCCGAAAAAGTTGATAAAAGAAAATGGAAAAAACTATATTTTTATAAGACTTGGACAAAACTTAGGGTAGTGCAACACAGAATGATCATCTGAGATTTGGACGAAACTTAGGGAAATCAATTTAACGCAAAATTAAAAAATGGTGGGCATACTTGCAATCGTACGAACAAAGATATAAATAATAATGAGTGGTACCACAAAATTTCGAAAAATTAATACCTCGTCACCATGATTAACGGTAGGATTTAAGAGATAAACTTCGTTTCGTTGGCCAACTATCGCCTGCGGTGGATCGTCGGTGTAATTAGATGCCTTATTGAAATCAGAGAGTAATTATTTGGGGAGGCAAGGCAAATGAAATAATAGTAGTTATTTAGGGATGCAAAAGCACTGAAGAGATAAATCGGAGTATAAAGGAATGTAGAGGGATTAGTTTGGGTTGTTGTCGGCTCCAGATTTGAGAAGCTCGGTTGTTGATGCGACATTGATAGGAGGAAAGATCTTAAAGGACGTAGATTAAGGATTTGGCATCGGTTGGTTTTCCAGAATGGAAAGAGAGTGCCGGACATGAGGAAGAAG
This sequence comes from Allium sativum, assembly GCA_030737875.1. NCBI lineage: Eukaryota > Viridiplantae > Streptophyta > Magnoliopsida > Asparagales > Amaryllidaceae > Allium > Allium sativum. Next base: position 334,826,509 of record CM060926.1, read on the forward strand.
GGTGAGGAGAAAAAAGGAGCAACACGTTTCAGAATTATGTTTAAGTAATAAATTTGTTGTTTTTCCAATTTGAAAGTCTTTAATGCACGCGGATGACCAATTACAACCGTTAGATAGTTCAATCTCAATAGCTCAAATTAGCAGTGGTGTGAGGATGTGGATTGCCCTTTGTATTTCTTGAAAAAAACCATTACATGCAAAGCTGTCGGAATTATGCTGCAAAATAGCTTCTATAAATATTCATCGGTATTCTACCTGGATTTGCAGCGGAAAATAGCGGCAAAAATTTTCCATTGGTGATTTGATGCAATTTGCAATGGCTTAGTGAGGGATGACAGAAAACGACATTATTAAATAAAAGAAAAAAGGGCTGAAAAAACAAAAAAATATCTTTTGCAGATTGCATGGAAATCCGTCGCAAATTAGCAATAGAAATTTCCGCTTCTAAATTTTTGATGCTAAATCAGTGTTTTCTTGTAGTGAGTGCAAACGGTTCCCATCAGGGGTAACTGTGATTTATCCTGCCCCTGCTCCTTATTCGTTTAAAGCCCCATCTACAAACAATTACCACTTAGCCATTAGGTCCCTTTCCTTGGTTGACTGTTCAATAATAAAGCTTGTGCACTCGTTAATAAAATCTGCAGGATGCTTGTCCTTTGATCACTGCTCAAAGTTGAAACTCATTCTCATATTGGCTAAGCACAATTCCCCATTTCACTAACCTTCCTGAGGTTTCCAGCTTGCTGAATACTTGCTTAAGTGGAAAGCTAGTTAAAACCTCAATGTGATGTGCTTGGAAATAACCTCTGAGCTTTCGTGTTGTAAGTATTTGTCAATGTGCTAATTTTTCCACTAGACGCTATCAGGTTTCTACATCCTTTAACCTTCTACTAATGTAGTAAACTGGGTGTTGTGTTCCATCACTTTCTCTTATAAGGACTGAGCTTAACTCATATTCTGAAATGAAGATATAAATCTTCTCCTTTCTCGGGACTGGACAATTGAAAGGCCTTTCTACATTCTTCATTCCACTTAAAGTTATTCTTTTTCTTTATAACATCAAATAAATGGACGCATTTGCCAGTGTCTTTGGAAATGAACCTACCGATGGATGCTACCTTTCCGGGTGACTTTTTTGCTTGTTTTCGGCTCTTCCATATCCTTTATGGCTTGGATTTGGTCAGGACTAGCCTCAGTGCCATGCTCACTTACGACATATCATGGGAACTCTCCGGACTGAACCCCAAAAGAGCACTTTTGTTGGTTCAACTTCATTTGTTAACTTCTCAAGATGTTGAACATCTCCTCTAGGTCCTTTAGGTGGCTCTCTGCTTTGACAGACTTTACCAGCATATCATCTACGTATACTTCCATGTTGCATCCTATCTGCTCTTGGAACATTCTGTTAACTAGCCTTTGTATGTTTCCCCCGCATTTTTCAACCCTGAAGGTATTACTTTATAACAAAATGTTCCCTAGTTGGTGATAAAGCTCGTATGCTACTCGTTGGGTTTGTGCATGGGAATTTTATAATACCCCAAGTAGGCTGTGACGACCGCCCATAACCCCTGCACTAAACAAGTGGAATAATGCGCTGAAAAGTGTGCCAGACTGCTATGGACGATCATCAGAGTAGGTAAACACATCGAAACTTATCGTAGAACTCACAGCGCAAGGATGAAATATAATAGAAAATATACAACAGGTAATAGTAATGAGGTATCATATAGCAAACTTTTGAAACTTTCTTAACATCCAGAAAGGTTATCCAACTAATATCAAAGTTTGTACATAAGGCCTCACTATAACTCTCAAGCAACTCAAACAGCGGAAACAGAAATACTAGTTAGTAATAAAACTGGTACGCCAGCCTCCTGCTCGTCTTCGCTCAGCTTCCCCGTCTCACTAAGCTCCATTACCTATAACCTGCTACTTAGTCTGCCCATCCACAACCGGATGAACAGCCCAAGGTAATAAGAGGAGACATAAAACCTTGAGTCAGACAATAGTCTTAGTCAGCGATAAAACAACTAACAAACTTCAACAAGAAAGTATATGAGAATGGGTAAATGAACAACTTATCTACCCCCAACACCAGAGAAGAACTCAACCTTATCTTCCCCACATCAGACAGTGATAGCCTTTACACCAAGCATTTCAACCATTAATCCATAGAAACCATAACAACCATTTGTTCATAGCAAACAGAAACAACCAACAATAGCAATCATGGCATCCAGATTATATATATCTCATGCAAATCATCCTACTCGAATTCAACATCCCTCGAATACAAACCCCAGAGGCCGAAACCAGTATCAGACAAGCACTCAAGGAACATCTACGCGATGTTGGATAACCCACGTGAGATGGCACAAGAAAAACATCCAGCATACATGACAGACTCTGGCTATCACCGCCAATCCTGCTTCGAAACCATCGTTAATCGTATGACGGCCAACCTTGCCATATGTCAAGGGCTAATGGTAACCCCAGTTCTATCATGAACTCCATATGTCCAACCTTGACAATGTCCAACCTTGACACTAGGCCTTTCCCCATGACCCATGGTACTCGACCAGCAACCTTCTGATCTTTTGGGTGCCCCCATCGTACCCCTGCTTTGAGCCTGCTAGAACTTACGACAACGATGACCTCTTGGCCTTCGCATCTCTAGTCGTCCAACCTTGACGATATTCCATAGCTCAAGCAACCTTCTCGAGCCACCATTATCCATCAACTCACGACCTTTGAGTTGTCACCTCATTCGTTGTTCCACCTTGACCAACGAACACATTCAACACTTCGAACCTTCCCACTTGAACTACTTCGAAGTACATCACTTCTGGTTCTTCTGGACCGATCAGTCCCGTCCAGATCCGACCCGACGTCCCTCAGCTCCTTCTGGACCGACCAGAATCCTTCTGAACCGACCAGACTCCCTTCTCAAACTTCTGGACCGATCAGACCGACCAGCTCCAAGACCGACCAGCTCCAAGACCGACCAGCCTTTATCACCTGAGACCGACCGACCACCTGCTCGACCAACCACCCTAGAGCGACCCAACCTGATCACCCCCTTCCTGGAACATGACAGACCCGCCTGCTCCAAATCAGAACTCCAGATTTGCTCGACCTGACCAGTATAGACCGACCGACCACTTCCTTGCGACCGATCCGACTACCCTGCTCCCTCTTAGCCGACCCAATCCCTGTCTTGCTTCCCAAGCCACGATTTGACCGACCAGTCTAGGACCGACCCCTCTAGACCGATCCGATTCCTGCACAGCTCCATTTCGACTTCGATTTCGTCCAAAACTTCGCCAAACGACGAATCCGATGAAACCAGCTTATCCGATTCATTCAAACGCAACCACAAACATGATATGCAACCAACAATATCATCAATCTAACAATTTCCATCAAAACACATAAATTTCCCAAAACATGATAAGTGAACATATGAACATAAAAACGGATCTAACTTGCATAAACTTGTGAAAAATCATGAAATTAACCATTTAAATTATCTAGATCAGATCCTAAGGTGATTCATATGTAATATAAACATAGCATGTTGTAGATCTAAGAAAAAGAACACGGAAATGATGAAATTAACATCCTATAACTTACATACTTTCATGAATCCGAATGAGAGATGTAAATCACTCACCGATTATCCAAAACAAAGCTAAAACGATGAAAAAGCAATCCGGACAGCGAACACTTCGAATCAAACTCTTCAATCCGATAAAATCGCCCTTGAAACGATGTTGATCTAGCCTTGAATGGTGTAGATCTTCGATTTCCCTCCTTGGATTTGGAATTTTAATGGTGGAAAGGTGTTAGAGGAAGAAGGAGATCAAAGCCTCCCCATAAGAGAATGGAAAATCCAACCTTTCCCCATATCCCTTACCCTCTATTTATAGCCTCCACCAACCCCTTAATGGGCCTTCTCCAAATCAGCCCATTAGCCTTCCAAAACCTGAACAGCTAAATGAAAAACCTTAAAACAACGATTTCTCCCAAACCGCTGAACCAAATCTTTCATGTAACCACTCTACAGAAAGAGAATCATCAATTCCTTTCCATTAGCATAGGTCTCACCCTCTGATTCGACCTGAGTCAAAAGTTATGCCCTGTACAAGACTGACAGGGGCAAAATGGTCACAAACAAAATCGGTAAAATTTATGGACATGTGTCATATCCGCATAAGCAACATACCAAATGATGAGAATGATCCAACCCTCAGGGAATAAAAAAAAAAATTACGATCTTCCGATACGTAAAATGCGGGCTGTTACATTCTCCCCCCTTAAGAATTTCACCCCCGAAATTCCAAGCAACCACAACAATTCCGCATTCCTATCATCCATGAGAAGCCAATCATATCATCCAAACTAGCAACCATCAAGCCATGCATCCATAGCCTTATCCTATCACGCGGAATTCTATCAAACAACAACAAGATACAACGATATAAAGACGATACAATCAAAGGGTTCTACCGATGAAAAGTTCTGGACGAGTCGCCCTCATGCTCTCTTCCGTCTCCCATGTACAATCGTCGCCATCTTCACTTCATTGTACCTTGACTAGCTTAACCGTCTTCCTCCTAAGCTGTTTTGTGTCATTCCCCACAACACGAAGTGGCCTATGGGGTTTCGCAACTGCGGTCTCGACTTCTAAATCTTCATACTGTTCTAGAGATACCACCACATTCGAGTCATGCACAATCTTCCGTAGAAACGACACACATTATGCACACTCGACATCTTCTCGGGTAACTCCAACCTATATGCGAGCTTTCCTATTCGCTCGACTATCGGAAACGATCCTAGGAGCCAACTTCCCTTTACTTCCGAATCGAACCACATGCTTCAACGGTGAAATCTTCACGAAAACCATATCCCCTACGTCGAATTCCAAATCCTTACGATGCTTATCGGCGTAACTCTTCTGAAGATCTTGGGCCGCCTTCATCCGTTTTCGAACAATCTTGATACAATCCGAGGTTTCTCTAATCATTTCAGGCCCAAGTACCAACTTATCTCTAGTTTCTAACCAACAAGCTGGAGAATTGCACGGCCTTCCATACAACGCCTCGTATGGTGCCATCCCAATACTCGACTGGTAGCTATTATTATATGCAAACTCAACTAGATGTAGATGGTCCTCCCATAATCCTCCGAAAACACACAAGCCCTCAGGAGATCTTCTAAAACTCGGTTGACTCTCTCGATCTGACCATCAGTTTGGGGATGATATGACGTACTTAAACACAATTCGGTTCCCAAAGCTTCTTACAAACTTTTCCAAAATCCACTCGTGAACAATGGATCCCGGTCACTTACTATACTCTTTGGAACACCATGGAATCGAACTATCCATTTCACATAAAGCTCAGCCAATTTTGATGCTGTCCTAGTCGTCTTGATAGGAATGAACCTTGTACTTTTGGTCAAACGATCCACAATGACCCAAATCCCTTTATTCCTTGTCCTAGTTCTAGGTAGTCCATCGATAAAATCCATCGATATTTACTCCCACTTCCATGTAGGAACCTCTAGTGGCTGAAGTAAACCACTCGGCTTCTTCTGTTCAGCTTTCACCAACTGACAGTTCATACACTTGGAAATGAATTTTCCAATATCTCTTTTCATCCCTTCCCAGTACTAGGCTCGCTTCATGTCCTGATACATTTTATTACCATCGGGATGAATCGTTAGCTTCGAGTGATGACATTCTCTCAGAACCTCATCCCTCAATCCGTCGATATCAGGAACAACTAATCGTCCTTGTTTTCGAAGCCAACCTTCTTGATCGACCACGAACTCTTTATCCTCTGGTTCCAGTTTCTGAATGAACTCGACAAGCTTCGCATCTTTCTTTTGTCCCTCGCCAATCCTTTCGATAAGAGTAGGCCTTATCGACAAGCTTGCCAATATTTCAGGTTCCAACTCACACCTTGGCCTGAAATCGAACCTTGCCAAGTACTCGAGGCCCTTCCATTCCGAAAACATCGCTCCCAAACTTGCATGTTTTCGACTCAATGCATTTGCAACTGCATTGCCTTTGCCAGGAGTATAGGCTATCCCAAAATCATATGATGCCAGAAATTCTAACCATCGTTGCTGCCGAAGATTCAAATCCTTTTGCGAGAAAAGATACTTCAATGACTTGTGATCCGTAAACAACTCGAATAGTACCCCCAACAGGTAATGTCTCCACATCTTCAGAGCAAACACAATCGCTGCCAACTCCAAATCATGAGTTGGATATTTTCTCTCATGCGGCTTTAGCTGTCGACTTGCGTAAACCACTACCTTATCCTTCTGCATTATCACTGCTCCAAGTCCTGTACCACATGCATCAGTATACACCACCATCTCTTCATTCCCACTTGGAATGGTCAACACAGGTGCACTCGTCAATCTCTCCTTCAAGATTTCGAACGCTTGTTCACACTTCGCATCCCATGCGAACACTTGGTTCTTCTTTGTCAATCCTGTTAATGGTGCAGCTATCTTGGAGAAATCCTTGATAAACCTTCGGTAATAACCAGCCAACACAAGGAAACTCCGAACATCTGTCGCATTCTTAGATCTACCCCAGTCCTGGATTGCTGCAACTTTAGCGGGGTCAACCGCTATACCTTTTCCAGAAACAACATGACCTAAGAACCTCACTTCATCCTTCCAAAAGTGACACTTTGAGAACTTGGCCTTAAGCTGATGCTTTCGCAAGATCTCTAACACAACTCTCAAGTGCGTCTTATGTTCTTCCACATTTCTGGAGTAAACTAGTATATCATCCACGAATACCAGCACGAACTTACACAACTGATCTCTGAACACTCTATTCATAAGATCCACAAAATACGCTGGCGCGTTAGTCAACCAGAATGGCATCACCAACCACTCGAAGAACCCAGACGGTGTTCTAAAAGCAGTCTTTGGCACACTATCCTTAGCCACTCTCAATTGGTGAAATCCCATTGCCAACTCCATCTGAGAAAACACTTTGGCTTCATGAAGCTGATCGAACAAGTCATCAATCCTTGGCAACGTATACTTGTTCTTCTTAGTCACCTTGTTCAGCTCACGATAGTCCACACACAATTTTAACGAGCCATCTGCCTTAGTTGCAAACACGACTGGTGCACCCCACTCGGAAACACTCCTCCGAATGAATCCTTTTCCCAAAAGGTCACGAACTTGCACCTCTAACTCTCGTTGCTCCCTAGGCACCATGCGCCTAAGGGGCATAACAATTGGTCTAGCAACTTCGACCAAATCAATCCTAAACTCGATCTCACGATGCGGCGGCAACCCATTGACCTCGTCAAAGACATCTACATACTCATTAGCGATCAACACTGATGACAGGTCTTCCTACGGAATCCCAAGCGAATATAGATAACTCACGAAGACCGCATCTTCGCGCTTACATCTAATCAACAACTTTCGCCCTTCCACAACCCCAACCCTCACCTCTAGCTTCTCGCAATTTACCCTTGCCGCATATCTCTTGAGCCAATCCATGCCCAAGATGATCCCATACCCAGCGAAGTTAAGAACAAAGCAATCACACATAAAAGAGAAACCATGACTCGATAACACTAGACCATGACAAATCATGCACAAACTGGACAAACCACCAACTGGATTAGTCACGATCAATGGTCTATCACAAATCTCGGGTTCCAAACCCAAGCGACATACAAGCTCATTGCAGATGAATGAATGTGATGCTCCAGTATCAAACAAAACTCGAACTGAAACACCGTTAACAGAAAAAGTACCTTGCACCACGACACCCTTTCCTATCTCCTCTGCAGTAGGAGCTCTTGAAGTAGATGGCATGGCTTCCAAAGCATATGCCTTCACAATCTGTTTGCCCTTAGCTGATTCTGGACAATCTTTCTTCTCATGCCCAGGCTTTCCACACTTGAAGCACTTCTTCTCAGCTTTGGGATTCTTGCACTCATTTGAATAATCACCCTTCTGTTGGCAGTTAAAGCAAACCACCTAACTCTTGGGTTTCTTTTGGCCATCCTTTCCTTTCTGTTGTTGCTGCTTCCTCTTTTTATTACCACCTTGTTGTGGTTTCTGAGCTTCCTTGGTTGCAGCGACAACATTTGCTTCCTTGGGAAACAAGCTCTCATGGGAATAGCTTTTTCCACAATTTTCTCAAATGAATCACCAAGATGGTCCACAAGCGGTTTTCCAATATGAGCATCCAAACCCAAGACAAACTTCTCGTTCTTCTGATAGGGTGTATCAATGTATGAACGATCATATATAGACAAAGCCTCAAAATCAGAAATGTAGTCAAGAACTGATCTTCCATTCTGCTTCAACTCTACGAACTTCTTGAAGAGAACGAACTTCTGAGCAGTGGAGATAAACTTTGCTTCAAACTTAGCTTGGAATTGCTCCCATGAAATCTCCTCTTCCGGATTCTCGAGTATGAAAGAATGCCACCATTCCATAGCCCTACTCTGCAGCTGCCTTGATGCAAGCTTTCTCTTCATTGCATATTCAATACCCAAGTCTCCAAAGATTCGAACACATGAATCCATCCACCTCTGAACCTCTTCAGCTGGTTCAGTTCCCTTGAGTGGTTTCCCTCCTAGAGATGTAAAGTCCTTGCACATCTTTGCAAAATCTACTCTAGGAACTTGCACACCTACATCTACTGTAGCCGCCACTGGAGTGGGTACCCTTCGCATAATTGCTTCTGCCATGGCTTCAAACATGGCCGGGTAATCTGGTTCATCACCATTTCCCTCTCCAGTATTAGCTCTCCTAGCAGCGTGTCTTGATGGTCGTCTACTCATTCTAAATCTGCAATTTAGAATAATTAGCCACTTCCAAGAAAAAATGCTAAAGTGATACAACCGCTACTATTATATATGTTAATATATATAGTAAACATCCAACTGAAATCTACAAATACGTCCCTCATACGCAATTACGTCTTTTGAACTTTGGCCAAAATCGTTGACCAGAGCTCTGATACCAAATGTGAGGACCGCCCATAACCCCCGCATTAAACATGTGAAATAATGCGCTGAAAGGTGTGCCAGGCTACTAAGGACGATCATCAGAGTAGGTAAACACATCGAAACCTGTCGTAGAACTCACAGCGCAAGGATGAAATATAATAGAAAATATACAACAGGTAATAGTAATGAGGTATCATATAGCAAATTTTTGAAACTTTCTCAACATCCAAAAAGGTTATCCAACTGATATCAAAGTTTGTACATAAGGCCTCACTATAACTCTCAAGCAACTCAAACAGCGGAAACAGAAATACTAGATAGTAATAAAACTGGTACGCCAGCCTCCTGCTCTGTAACAACCCGGAAAATCTGGGCCAATTTAAAATTTTTATTTTGGCAATTTTAGCGAATTTTGATTATTTAAAATGAATTATTTTAAATAATATCGACGGGAAATTTATTTCGAATATAATTCGAACGTATATATTATACGCGTCGTCGTTAGAATATAAATATTTATATATAATTATAAAAGGAATAGAAAATGGCGCGGTAGTTCGATAATTCGATTTCAAACTTCAATTGAATGTACCGGGTGCAAAACAATCCGGATTTTAGTGAAACCAAAAATAATGGAATCTAATAGTGAATATCTTTCCAACGAAGTTGAGAAACTGAGATTTCACTTTATAAATGATGAGATATGTCCAGTTGAAATTTAGAAATAGTCGCTGTGGAATTTATATATATTTTAATATAATATAAGGCCCTTAAAAATAGCAATTTTGCAAACGACCTCGGATTTCGACGAAACCAGTTTTGTTGGGTCCGTGATGTTAAATTATTGCTAGATTCCAAATTTCATAATTTTTCGAATCAATATGTGAGCGTGGCAAAGGAAAACGTGTTTTGACCATTTCAGTTGATTTTAATCGACTGGAAATTGGCCATTTTTCATACGGTCTCAGAATTCGACGAAACTAGTTTTGTTAGGACCGCATCGTCAATACGAAGCTAGAAAATATTTTTATGAAATTTATAGAGTTAGTATGTGACCCCGGCAATTTGAAATGTACGTTTAAAATTCAATATATAGAGTTAAATGTAAATTTAAATGAAACTTATCGAAACGATCAAATCAGCTTGCGATACATATCCCATTGTGCTCGAAATGGGGGTATTACGCTAGGGACGACAGTCGGCGGGTTCAAATCTGAGTTGAAACGGAAAGTCAACTTTAATTTGAGATAAATAAATAAATAATTAATAAAAAAAAAAAAAATCCCTTCCCTTAAAACCTAGGCCCCCCCCTGTTCGTTTATCTCAGAAGAAATAAAAAAAAAAAAAAAAAAAAAGAAAAGAAACCCTAAATCGCTCGACGCCGCCGCCTCCCCTCAGATCGCCGAACCCCCCTTCCACGATTCCCCTCTCCTCCGACGTTCGTTCCCTCCAGCGACCCCCCCCCCCCTCTTCTGAAACGCGATACACAGCAGACGAAGCCCCCGTTCGCGACTCTGAAGCCGCCGCCCCCCTCTGGAAGCCACCTCCGACGATCGGCGAAACTCCCCCCCCCCTCTCTCGGTAAGTTTTACTTTATTTATTTATTATATTTAATTCTGAATTTTTAAAAGCAATATACAAAAAAAACAAAAAAAAAACTGTATTGAAAAGCATTTTAAAACTGATTTTTTTTAAGTATATAAAACTGTATTTTTTTTTAAATAATTTAAAAACTGTTTTTTTTAAAAGAAAAGAAACTGATTTTTGTTTTAGGAACTTTAAAACTGTTTTTTTTTTTATTTACTTTAAAACTGTTTTTTTTTATTTACTTTAAAACTGTTTTTTTATTTAGTTTAAAACTGTTTTTTTTATTTAGTTTAAAACTGAAATTTTAATTAGTTTAAAACTGAATTTTAATTATGTTAAAACTGAATTGATTTTTTTTTTTTATAAAGATAAAAACTGAATTGGTTTTTATAAGCAAATAATAAACTGATTTTAAAAGCAAAAATCATATTTTTCAATATTGAAAGCAAAAGCAAAAATCATATTTTTCAATATTGAAAGCAAAAGCAAAAATCATATTTTTATATGTTGAAAGCAAAAGGTAAAAATCATATTTTTCAATATTGAAAGCAAAAAGCAAAAATCATATTTTTCAATATTGAAAGCAAAAAGCAAAAATCATATTTTTCAATATTGAAAGCAAAAAGCAAAAATCATATTTTTATATGTTGAAAGCAAAAGGTAAAAATCATATTTTTCAATATTGAAAGCGAAGTCAAAATCATATTTATATATGGAACTTCGAACTGAAAATTCGACTTTTATATATTGAATAGCGATATAAAAATTCGGTTTTTATATATGGAACTTCGAACTAAAAATTCGATTTTTATATATAGAATAGCGAACTAAAAATTCAATTTTTATGTATTGAACTTTGAAATAAAAATTCGATTTTTATGTATTGAACTTTGAAATAAAAATTCGATTTTTATGTATTGAACTTTGAAATAAAAATTCGATTTTTATATATGGAATAGCGAAGTAAAAATTCGATTTTTACATATGTAGTGAAGGCGGACAACGAAGGTGACAAAAAGGCGGGATCGACGAAGATCTCTGAAATAGAAGTGCCGTGGAGCTAGGATAGCTATATGTGAGAACTTCTCACTCAAATTCTATTTTTCTAGTTATATATATATATACTAGGATGCAGACGGTGCTTAGTAGCACCCGACACAATCGTCCACAGACCATGGACTTGTTTGTTTGACTGTTTGGTGATTGATTGCGATATTGGTTTGAATGTGGTTTGTGGTGTGAAAAATCGAATCGATAAATTGGTTAGGATTAGACGTGCGCCGTTATAAGGCGGAGGAGTAAGGCTAGGTTAGACCCTTACTCCAAATTTTGTGGTTTGCAAAATGAAATTGATTTGATTGATGTGTGAATGGCGTGGGCCTTCACTAGACCGGGGATAAGGCTAGGCCTTGTCCCGTTTCTAGTATCGTGCCGTTATGCCGCCGAAATTTTCTAAAATAAGTTAGAAAAATCAAAATATCATTTTATTTAAAGAATGAACTTAATCGAAATTCATATGTTGGAATAAAATGTTATATCGTTAAAAATATAATTTTTAACGTGAATGTGAATAAATAAATATTCATTTACAAACCAGACGGTTTGTTTATGTACACCTATTTGAATGACGTTGATTGGGTCGATAAATTTTACACATCGCCTAACTACACAAATAAAATATGTGTTTGATTGTTTGAAACCCCACACGGGTGTTAGGATGAAATTTGAAGTTCACTCATCCTGATTGATTAAATATGTCGATCGATTGATTGACAAGCTGCTATAAGCGTTAAATGTCTATATTTGATGCTTATACAGTGTAGTGCACTTTGGTTGATGGTTGATTATTCATCGTTGTTGATATATACATGTGTTGTAGAAAATCCATATAATTAACATTATATGGTAATTGATTGGGCCTCATTCCAGTTTCGAAAAAAAAGAAATATTTGAAATAGAAATATTTGAAAAAGAAATATTTGAAATAGAAATATTTGAAAAAGAAATATTTGAAATAGAAATATTTGAAAAAGAAATATTTGAAATAGAAATATTTGAAATAGAAATATTTGAAATAGAATATTTTGAAAATAGAAATTTATGAAGCCGTGTTGATTAGATTGACGCCATTTTGACGTGAACGATATTTATATCGATTTTATTCATTTTAAAATGAATATTGAAACGTGATTTCGAAATCGAATATTTTGAAATGAATTGAATTGAAAACGATTTCGAAATGAATAGAATTGAAAACGATTTCGAAATGAATTGAATTGAAAACGATTTCGAAATGAATTGAATTGAAAACGATTTCGAAATGAATTGAATTGAAAACGATTTCGAAATGAATTGAATTGAAAACGATTTCGAATTGAATTGAAAACAAATTGAAATGAATTCAAATTGAATTGAAATTTGAATTGAATAGAAATGAATTTTAAAACGAATTTATAAAGAAGAATTCAATTTTGATTTGAATTGAAAGGGAAGTTGAAATTGTTTTTGAAACGAATTCAAAACTATTTATATAATTCGTTTTAAATAGAAATCGATGAAATATATATTATATATTATATATATAATATAATGGCCTGAATAGAACGCGCCGCGCCGCGGCAGTTCGCGAATTTCGACCATTTATTTCAAACGGTCATTACGGGAGATCCGACCGTCGGATTCTCCTAGAACCGGAACCGTTGGGTTCGTATCGAAAAGAGCTTTCTAATGAATGTTAGAAATTTGAAATCTAACGGTTGGATTTGGAGATACGTCCAAATCAAATTCGAAAAAGGTCGCTGTAAGTGCAGTTCGATGGCCGTTGTTGGAAATCGACTGTACGGGCCTTGATAAAATTATTAAAAATAGTAATAATTTGTGTAAAATCATAAGAAATGATTTGTGAAAGTTTGGGATGAAAAACTCCATATTTGAAAAGATAAAAATAGATTTTTATCGAAATGAACTAGTTTTGAACTAGAATTATAATTCTATTTATTTTTAAATAAATAAATTGAATTTGAAATGGTTTTGAAAATAACCAAAATTTCCAATGATTGCATTGGAGTGGATTTGAATCGAAATTGTCTTCGGAATATTTCGATGTTGGAATTCGTGATTATACAGGTGTTGTTATGGAAATTTGAAAGATATATATTTATATCGTTATTTCCAATACGACATTTGTTAGTCGTAGAATTCGATATTGAATATAAGCCGATATATTTTCTATTCAGAGCCTTGTATTGAATATCGAATGTGATTTGGGTTTGTCGTGAATGGTGTCTTCACTAACACTGTTCTTGAACCCAGTTGAGAAAAGATTAAATCTTTTTATTTAGATTTAATGAAGTGTACCAATTAAATGATATTTAATTGGAATTGAATTGGTATTGATTTTTGGGTTTATCGTGAACAGTGTTTTAAATAACACTTGTTCTTTAACCCGATAATTAATCGAATGTGATTTGGGTTTGTCGTGAATGGTGTCTTCACTAACACTGTTCTTGAACCCAGTTGAGAAAAGATTAAATCTTTTTATTTAGATTTAATGAAGTGTACCAATTAAATGATATTTAATTGGAATTGAATTGGTATTGATTTTTGGGTTTATCGTGAACAGTGTTTTAAATAACACTTGTTCTTTAACCCGATAATTAATCGAATGTGATTTGGGTTTGTCGTGAATGGTGTCTTCACTAACACTGTTCTTGAACCCAGTTGAGAAAAGATTAAATCTTTTTATTTAGATTTAATGAAGTGTACCAATTAAATGATATTTAATTGGAATTGAATTGGTATTGATTTTTGGGTTTATCGTGAACAGTGTTTTAAATAACACTTGTTCTTTAACCCGATAATTAATCGAATGTGATTTGGGTTTGTCGTGAATGGTGTCTTCACTAACACTGTTCTTGAACCCAGTTGAGAAAAGATTAAATCTTTTTATTTAGATTTAATGAAGTGTACCAATTAAATGATATTTAATTGGAATTGAATTGGTATTGATTTTTGGGTTTATCGTGAACAGTGTTTTAAATAACACTTGTTCTTTAACCCGATAATTAATCGAATGTGATTTGGGTTTGTCGTGAATGGTGTCTTCACTAACACTGTTCTTGAACCCAGTTGAGAAAAGATTAAATCTTTTTATTTAGATTTAATGAAGTGTACCAATTAAATGATATTTAATTGGAATTGAATTGGTATTGATTTTTGGGTTTATCGTGAACAGTGTTTTAAATAACACTTGTTCTTTAACCCGATAATTAATCGAATGTGATTTGGGTTTGTCGTGAATGGTGTCTTCACTAACACTGTTCTTGAACCCAGTTGAGAAAAGATTAAATCTTTTTATTTAGATTTAATGAAGTGTACCAATTAAATGATATTTAATTGGAATTGAATTGGTATTGATTTTTGGGTTTATCGTGAACAGTGTTTTAAATAACACTTGTTCTTTAACCCGATAATTAATCGAATGTGATTTGGGTTTGTCGTGAATGGTGTCTTCACTAACACTGTTCTTGAACCCAGTTGAGAAAAGATTAAATCTTTTTATTTAGATTTAATGAAGTGTACCAATTAAATGATATTTAATTGGAATTGAATTGGTATTGATTTTTGGGTTTATCGTGAACAGTGTTTTAAATAACACTTGTTCTTTAACCCGATAATTAATGGAATGAGATTTTGGGTTTATCGTGAATCGTGTTTTAAATGACACTGATTCTTTAACCCAGATAATGATTAAAACTAAGTGGAGTTTTAATGAATCTTTAATTAGATTGAAAAGATCGAGAATGGAGTATCACCAGTTTTGCTCCAGGCGATAGTTAAATCTTTAATTAGATTTGAACGTGAAATTTAGAAACTAACTGTCGGTTAGCCAAGCAGAATGGTTTTCTGGATATTGATCTGATGTTGGTTTCGGCCTTCGGGGTTAATATTTGGGGAATTATTCTCTTGATTAATTTACGGTTAGTGACTAATGAATTGGAATGAGGCGTATGTTGTGTTTGTGTAACACTTATTTAAAATATACGCGAGTTATTCGGAAAGACCGGGTTTATCCCATTCTGAATAACTGATACGACGATAAGTCGAAGATGAAGACGATGGTCGAAGACCGGAAGTCTTCACGTCGTTTGGGTGATAACTGATGATCTTGATTGGGCTGTACACCCAAGAAGATGGAAACAGTTGGTGATCGTCCAGACGTACTTGGAGATCGATGGATATGCGGGGTACTAGGTGCTCCCGGTTTCGTTCAGACCCAGAACGGACTTGTAAATGGACTGTGTGTCTGACATCGGATTTCATTCTGTGTGACTGATATCGGTTGCATAGGATGATTTGCCTGTGTGGCATGCTAAGATGCAAATGATCAAGGCTTCTGTTGAAAAGCAAAGTCTTGTGGTGATGATCAAAGCACGGCCTTTGTGGCGTAGCTCTGTGTAACGTTTACCTCGCGTGTTTCACACCCGGTATGAACCAAAAACGGGAGACGGACCTCAGGGAGGACTTGCGTTTCTTTCTAGCTAGAAGTGGCGTCAGTGGTTTTACACGCCCTGACGAGTTTGACTTATGTGGTTGTTGCTGTTGCGAGGCGCCTCGGTTATATCGGTTTCGGCCGATGCATTCTGGTCGGCTGACGGACCAGACTTACACCCCATAGGGTGGGGAGACGTAGTGTTCAGGCATTCTTAATCCACATCGGTGGACCGGCCCTGTCGCTCCAAGGGACGATGCGTTCTGTTCCTGAGACACGGGCTAGAGCGTCTCGAATCGGTTGAGGACTATCTTTTGCCTCGGTTCATAGATGGAAATCCAATTTCCAAATACGTGACATTTGCGGTTTTATTTGTAAACCTATATATGGCGACATGATATATGGTACCCATGCCGCCTATGATTGATACTTATGATTTGAAGTTGTTTTATACACTATACACTTATAATAGTATCAAATGATTTGTTTTAAACGTATCAAGCATTCTTTGGCTGTTATAAGGGAAAACCCTATCCCCCGGCTTGCGTTGCATTGTGTGATAGGACCTGGGTCTTATAACAGCTTCATTTTTCTTTATTTAGCATTGCGCTGTTTGTTTTATGCACTGGTATTCTTGGGAGGAAACCCGTTCCGTGTTATACGGCGTGGTCCCTTGATTTACCTAATGATTTAAAATAAAGAATTATAACTGTTTTAGTTCTCACACCAGTCCCATGACTGACCTGGAGTTTATTGTTTTAACCTAAACTCTGGGTGCCCCTATTTTCCGCACGGGCAGCTAGTAGTTTTGGTTTTGCAGATTTATATTCACAGGATCCTGGTTTACAGCTGGAACGATATCCGGAAAGCTTTGTATCCGTATATCTCCTTCTAGTTGTGTATCGTATTATTTTCCGCTGCTATGTATTTAAATGTAATTTAAATCTCTGATATTTCTGTGTATATTCATTTATACTCTGTATATTCTTGTAATCTGATGCACTGTTGTAATATACAATGAAATGTTCTTCTGTATGCGTTCTGCTGTGGTTTGTTCTCGAACTATCCGACGCTTTCCTTTACGGGGAGGTTGCGGGTCTTTACATTTGGTATCAGAGCTTTGGTTTACAAAGCAGAGAACAAGGCACATTAGAACCATACGAAAGAATTCATCAGATATTGGATTAGTAATATCCAATGGGAATGACTCGTTAGAGATGGGATCAGTAGTATCCTAGAACGAGTGTGAAGAGTATATTTTAAAAAAAAAAATGAAAACAAATTTCGTTTTGAAAATTTAAAATCAATTATTCGTATTTGATTATCTATTTATATTGATGTGGATAATCCAGTATATACAGATTTTGCGTATACGTCTGATCCGCGTGTATTCGAATTTTTAATATACTGGATAGATATAGAATCATACTCTAGTGGCCCGAAGATGATTCTGATGATTGACTAGTCGTCATTAGTATTCATGTTCGAGTAACGAAGGTGTGATATCTATATATTTCCATTAGACTGGTGTGAGAACCAAAACTAATATAGTTAGAACACATTGTTGTGAATTGGCATCAAAACATGATTTTTGTATATGTATCAAAATCTATGGATTTGAAACTCTAATTCACTAATTGATTGATGTTTGTGTTGTTTGTTTATTTGTTTGCAAATTTATAGCCATTATGCCTAATTGAATCAAATATTAAATTGTATTGAAATTTGGTCGCATCTGCTTGCATATACATGTATATCATTGAACAGGTCATAGCAAGGAGGCTAGAGCAGAGAATAAAATTTGTTTGCCCGACAAATAGGTACATGTTTACTACATAATTTCCTGTTTTGTTTGGGTGATGATGATTTTATGAGCCTATTGGCTAGCCGCTTGGCTTTTTCTTTTTCTTTTTGAGATCTGAAGGACCGGGAACGCTATTTGCAATTTCCCGATGCTCCCGGTGCAGGGGAGGTTATGGCGAAATTTTTCGAAAATTTAGGGTGTTAGCCAAATTTTTGAAATTTTGAAAATTCTCAGAAACTGAAAAGTTGGAGAATGGAAGCCAGATCGAGCGTAGAGTTGAATAGTCAAACCACTTTCGACTTTGTTCCTTTTCGGGGACGAAAAGTTTTAAGTGGGGGAGATTGTAACAACCCGGAAAATCTGGGCCAATTTAAAATTTTTATTTTGGCAATTTTAGCGAATTTTGATTATTTAAAATGAATTATTTTAAATAATATCGACGGGAAATTTATTTCGAATATAATTCGAACGTATATATTATACGCGTCGTCGTTAGAATATAAATATTTATATATAATTATAAAAGGAATAGAAAATGGCGCGGTAGTTCGATAATTCGATTTCAAACTTCAATTGAATGTACCGGGTGCAAAACAATCCGGATTTTAGTGAAACCAAAAATAATGGAATCTAATAGTGAATATCTTTCCAACGAAGTTGAGAAACTGAGATTTCACTTTATAAATGATGAGATATGTCCAGTTGAAATTTAGAAATAGTCGCTGTGGAATTTATATATATTTTAATATAATATAAGGCCCTTAAAAATAGCAATTTTGCAAACGACCTCGGATTTCGACGAAACCAGTTTTGTTGGGTCCGTGATGTTAAATTATTGCTAGATTCCAAATTTCATAATTTTTCGAATCAATATGTGAGCGTGGCAAAGGAAAACGTGTTTTGACCATTTCAGTTGATTTTAATCGACTGGAAATTGGCCATTTTTCATACGGTCTCAGAATTCGACGAAACTAGTTTTGTTAGGACCGCATCGTCAATACGAAGCTAGAAAATATTTTTATGAAATTTATAGAGTTAGTATGTGACCCCGGCAATTTGAAATGTACGTTTAAAATTCAATATATAGAGTTAAATGTAAATTTAAATGAAACTTATCGAAACGATCAAATCAGCTTGCGATACATATCCCATTGTGCTCGAAATGGGGGTATTACGCTAGGGACGACAGTCGGCGGGTTCAAATCTGAGTTGAAACGGAAAGTCAACTTTAATTTGAGATAAATAAATAAATAATTAATAAAAAAAAAAAAATCCCTTCCCTTAAAACCTAGGCCCCCCCCTGTTCGTTTATCTCAGAAGAAATAAAAAAAAAAAAAAAAAAAGAAAAGAAACCCTAAATCGCTCGACGCCGCCGCCTCCCCTCAGATCGCCGAACCCCCCTTCCACGATTCCCCTCTCCTCCGACGTTCGTTCCCTCCAGCGACCCCCCCCCCTCTTCTGAAACGCGATACACAGCAGACGAAGCCCCCGTTCGCGACTCTGAAGCCGCCGCCCCCCTCTGGAAGCCACCTCCGACGATCGGCGAAACTCCCCCCCCCCCTCTCTCGGTAAGTTTTACTTTATTTATTTATTATATTTAATTCTGAATTTTTAAAAGCAATATACAAAAAAAACAAAAAAAAAACTGTATTGAAAAGCATTTTAAAACTGATTTTTTTTAAGTATATAAAACTGTATTTTTTTTTAAATAATTTAAAAACTGTTTTTTTTAAAAGAAAAGAAACTGATTTTTGTTTTAGGAACTTTAAAACTGTTTTTTTTTTTATTTACTTTAAAACTGTTTTTTTTTATTTACTTTAAAACTGTTTTTTTATTTAGTTTAAAACTGTTTTTTTTATTTAGTTTAAAACTGAAATTTTAATTAGTTTAAAACTGAATTTTAATTATGTTAAAACTGAATTGATTTTTTTTTTTTATAAAGATAAAAACTGAATTGGTTTTTATAAGCAAATAATAAACTGATTTTAAAAGCAAAAATCATATTTTTCAATATTGAAAGCAAAAGCAAAAATCATATTTTTCAATATTGAAAGCAAAAGCAAAAATCATATTTTTATATGTTGAAAGCAAAAGGTAAAAATCATATTTTTCAATATTGAAAGCAAAAAGCAAAAATCATATTTTTCAATATTGAAAGCAAAAAGCAAAAATCATATTTTTCAATATTGAAAGCAAAAAGCAAAAATCATATTTTTATATGTTGAAAGCAAAAGGTAAAAATCATATTTTTCAATATTGAAAGCGAAGTCAAAATCATATTTATATATGGAACTTCGAACTGAAAATTCGACTTTTATATATTGAATAGCGATATAAAAATTCGGTTTTTATATATGGAACTTCGAACTAAAAATTCGATTTTTATATATAGAATAGCGAACTAAAAATTCAATTTTTATGTATTGAACTTTGAAATAAAAATTCGATTTTTATGTATTGAACTTTGAAATAAAAATTCGATTTTTATGTATTGAACTTTGAAATAAAAATTCGATTTTTATATATGGAATAGCGAAGTAAAAATTCGATTTTTACATATGTAGTGAAGGCGGACAACGAAGGTGACAAAAAGGCGGGATCGACGAAGATCTCTGAAATAGAAGTGCCGTGGAGCTAGGATAGCTATATGTGAGAACTTCTCACTCAAATTCTATTTTTCTAGTTATATATATATATACTAGGATGCAGACGGTGCTTAGTAGCACCCGACACAATCGTCCACAGACCATGGACTTGTTTGTTTGACTGTTTGGTGATTGATTGCGATATTGGTTTGAATGTGGTTTGTGGTGTGAAAAATCGAATCGATAAATTGGTTAGGATTAGACGTGCGCCGTTATAAGGCGGAGGAGTAAGGCTAGGTTAGACCCTTACTCCAAATTTTGTGGTTTGCAAAATGAAATTGATTTGATTGATGTGTGAATGGCGTGGGCCTTCACTAGACCGGGGATAAGGCTAGGCCTTGTCCCGTTTCTAGTATCGTGCCGTTATGCCGCCGAAATTTTCTAAAATAAGTTAGAAAAATCAAAATATCATTTTATTTAAAGAATGAACTTAATCGAAATTCATATGTTGGAATAAAATGTTATATCGTTAAAAATATAATTTTTAACGTGAATGTGAATAAATAAATATTCATTTACAAACCAGACGGTTTGTTTATGTACACCTATTTGAATGACGTTGATTGGGTCGATAAATTTTACACATCGCCTAACTACACAAATAAAATATGTGTTTGATTGTTTGAAACCCCACACGGGTGTTAGGATGAAATTTGAAGTTCACTCATCCTGATTGATTAAATATGTCGATCGATTGATTGACAAGCTGCTATAAGCGTTAAATGTCTATATTTGATGCTTATACAGTGTAGTGCACTTTGGTTGATGGTTGATTATTCATCGTTGTTGATATATACATGTGTTGTAGAAAATCCATATAATTAACATTATATGGTAATTGATTGGGCCTCATTCCAGTTTCGAAAAAAAAGAAATATTTGAAATAGAAATATTTGAAAAAGAAATATTTGAAATAGAAATATTTGAAAAAGAAATATTTGAAATAGAAATATTTGAAAAAGAAATATTTGAAATAGAAATATTTGAAATAGAAATATTTGAAATAGAATATTTTGAAAATAGAAATTTATGAAGCCGTGTTGATTAGATTGACGCCATTTTGACGTGAACGATATTTATATCGATTTTATTCATTTTAAAATGAATATTGAAACGTGATTTCGAAATCGAATATTTTGAAATGAATTGAATTGAAAACGATTTCGAAATGAATAGAATTGAAAACGATTTCGAAATGAATTGAATTGAAAACGATTTCGAAATGAATTGAATTGAAAACGATTTCGAAATGAATTGAATTGAAAACGATTTCGAAATGAATTGAATTGAAAACGATTTCGAATTGAATTGAAAACAAATTGAAATGAATTCAAATTGAATTGAAATTTGAATTGAATAGAAATGAATTTTAAAACGAATTTATAAAGAAGAATTCAATTTTGATTTGAATTGAAAGGGAAGTTGAAATTGTTTTTGAAACGAATTCAAAACTATTTATATAATTCGTTTTAAATAGAAATCGATGAAATATATATTATATATTATATATATAATATAATGGCCTGAATAGAACGCGCCGCGCCGCGGCAGTTCGCGAATTTCGACCATTTATTTCAAACGGTCATTACGGGAGATCCGACCGTCGGATTCTCCTAGAACCGGAACCGTTGGGTTCGTATCGAAAAGAGCTTTCTAATGAATGTTAGAAATTTGAAATCTAACGGTTGGATTTGGAGATACGTCCAAATCAAATTCGAAAAAGGTCGCTGTAAGTGCAGTTCGATGGCCGTTGTTGGAAATCGACTGTACGGGCCTTGATAAAATTATTAAAAATAGTAATAATTTGTGTAAAATCATAAGAAATGATTTGTGAAAGTTTGGGATGAAAAACTCCATATTTGAAAAGATAAAAATAGATTTTTATCGAAATGAACTAGTTTTGAACTAGAATTATAATTCTATTTATTTTTAAATAAATAAATTGAATTTGAAATGGTTTTGAAAATAACCAAAATTTCCAATGATTGCATTGGAGTGGATTTGAATCGAAATTGTCTTCGGAATATTTCGATGTTGGAATTCGTGATTATACAGGTGTTGTTATGGAAATTTGAAAGATATATATTTATATCGTTATTTCCAATACGACATTTGTTAGTCGTAGAATTCGATATTGAATATAAGCCGATATATTTTCTATTCAGAGCCTTGTATTGAATATCGAATGTGATTTGGGTTTGTCGTGAATGGTGTCTTCACTAACACTGTTCTTGAACCCAGTTGAGAAAAGATTAAATCTTTTTATTTAGATTTAATGAAGTGTACCAATTAAATGATATTTAATTGGAATTGAATTGGTATTGATTTTTGGGTTTATCGTGAACAGTGTTTTAAATAACACTTGTTCTTTAACCCGATAATTAATCGAATGTGATTTGGGTTTGTCGTGAATGGTGTCTTCACTAACACTGTTCTTGAACCCAGTTGAGAAAAGATTAAATCTTTTTATTTAGATTTAATGAAGTGTACCAATTAAATGATATTTAATTGGAATTGAATTGGTATTGATTTTTGGGTTTATCGTGAACAGTGTTTTAAATAACACTTGTTCTTTAACCCGATAATTAATCGAATGTGATTTGGGTTTGTCGTGAATGGTGTCTTCACTAACACTGTTCTTGAACCCAGTTGAGAAAAGATTAAATCTTTTTATTTAGATTTAATGAAGTGTACCAATTAAATGATATTTAATTGGAATTGAATTGGTATTGATTTTTGGGTTTATCGTGAACAGTGTTTTAAATAACACTTGTTCTTTAACCCGATAATTAATCGAATGTGATTTGGGTTTGTCGTGAATGGTGTCTTCACTAACACTGTTCTTGAACCCAGTTGAGAAAAGATTAAATCTTTTTATTTAGATTTAATGAAGTGTACCAATTAAATGATATTTAATTGGAATTGAATTGGTATTGATTTTTGGGTTTATCGTGAACAGTGTTTTAAATAACACTTGTTCTTTAACCCGATAATTAATCGAATGTGATTTGGGTTTGTCGTGAATGGTGTCTTCACTAACACTGTTCTTGAACCCAGTTGAGAAAAGATTAAATCTTTTTATTTAGATTTAATGAAGTGTACCAATTAAATGATATTTAATTGGAATTGAATTGGTATTGATTTTTGGGTTTATCGTGAACAGTGTTTTAAATAACACTTGTTCTTTAACCCGATAATTAATCGAATGTGATTTGGGTTTGTCGTGAATGGTGTCTTCACTAACACTGTTCTTGAACCCAGTTGAGAAAAGATTAAATCTTTTTATTTAGATTTAATGAAGTGTACCAATTAAATGATATTTAATTGGAATTGAATTGGTATTGATTTTTGGGTTTATCGTGAACAGTGTTTTAAATAACACTTGTTCTTTAACCCGATAATTAATCGAATGTGATTTGGGTTTGTCGTGAATGGTGTCTTCACTAACACTGTTCTTGAACCCAGTTGAGAAAAGATTAAATCTTTTTATTTAGATTTAATGAAGTGTACCAATTAAATGATATTTAATTGGAATTGAATTGGTATTGATTTTTGGGTTTATCGTGAACAGTGTTTTAAATAACACTTGTTCTTTAACCCGATAATTAATGGAATGAGATTTTGGGTTTATCGTGAATCGTGTTTTAAATGACACTGATTCTTTAACCCAGATAATGATTAAAACTAAGTGGAGTTTTAATGAATCTTTAATTAGATTGAAAAGATCGAGAATGGAGTATCACCAGTTTTGCTCCAGGCGATAGTTAAATCTTTAATTAGATTTGAACGTGAAATTTAGAAACTAACTGTCGGTTAGCCAAGCAGAATGGTTTTCTGGATATTGATCTGATGTTGGTTTCGGCCTTCGGGGTTAATATTTGGGGAATTATTCTCTTGATTAATTTACGGTTAGTGACTAATGAATTGGAATGAGGCGTATGTTGTGTTTGTGTAACACTTATTTAAAATATACGCGAGTTATTCGGAAAGACCGGGTTTATCCCATTCTGAATAACTGATACGACGATAAGTCGAAGATGAAGACGATGGTCGAAGACCGGAAGTCTTCACGTCGTTTGGGTGATAACTGATGATCTTGATTGGGCTGTACACCCAAGAAGATGGAAACAGTTGGTGATCGTCCAGACGTACTTGGAGATCGATGGATATGCGGGGTACTAGGTGCTCCCGGTTTCGTTCAGACCCAGAACGGACTTGTAAATGGACTGTGTGTCTGACATCGGATTTCATTCTGTGTGACTGATATCGGTTGCATAGGATGATTTGCCTGTGTGGCATGCTAAGATGCAAATGATCAAGGCTTCTGTTGAAAAGCAAAGTCTTGTGGTGATGATCAAAGCACGGCCTTTGTGGCGTAGCTCTGTGTAACGTTTACCTCGCGTGTTTCACACCCGGTATGAACCAAAAACGGGAGACGGACCTCAGGGAGGACTTGCGTTTCTTTCTAGCTAGAAGTGGCGTCAGTGGTTTTACACGCCCTGACGAGTTTGACTTATGTGGTTGTTGCTGTTGCGAGGCGCCTCGGTTATATCGGTTTCGGCCGATGCATTCTGGTCGGCTGACGGACCAGACTTACACCCCATAGGGTGGGGAGACGTAGTGTTCAGGCATTCTTAATCCACATCGGTGGACCGGCCCTGTCGCTCCAAGGGACGATGCGTTCTGTTCCTGAGACACGGGCTAGAGCGTCTCGAATCGGTTGAGGACTATCTTTTGCCTCGGTTCATAGATGGAAATCCAATTTCCAAATACGTGACATTTGCGGTTTTATTTGTAAACCTATATATGGCGACATGATATATGGTACCCATGCCGCCTATGATTGATACTTATGATTTGAAGTTGTTTTATACACTATACACTTATAATAGTATCAAATGATTTGTTTTAAACGTATCAAGCATTCTTTGGCTGTTATAAGGGAAAACCCTATCCCCCGGCTTGCGTTGCATTGTGTGATAGGACCTGGGTCTTATAACAGCTTCATTTTTCTTTATTTAGCATTGCGCTGTTTGTTTTATGCACTGGTATTCTTGGGAGGAAACCCGTTCCGTGTTATACGGCGTGGTCCCTTGATTTACCTAATGATTTAAAATAAAGAATTATAACTGTTTTAGTTCTCACACCAGTCCCATGACTGACCTGGAGTTTATTGTTTTAACCTAAACTCTGGGTGCCCCTATTTTCCGCACGGGCAGCTAGTAGTTTTGGTTTTGCAGATTTATATTCACAGGATCCTGGTTTACAGCTGGAACGATATCCGGAAAGCTTTGTATCCGTATATCTCCTTCTAGTTGTGTATCGTATTATTTTCCGCTGCTATGTATTTAAATGTAATTTAAATCTCTGATATTTCTGTGTATATTCATTTATACTCTGTATATTCTTGTAATCTGATGCACTGTTGTAATATACAATGAAATGTTCTTCTGTATGCGTTCTGCTGTGGTTTGTTCTCGAACTATCCGACGCTTTCCTTTACGGGGAGGTTGCGGGTCTTTACATGCTCGTCTTCGCTCGGCTTCCCAGTCTCACTAAGCTCCATTACCTGTAACCTACTACTTAGTCTGCCTCACTATAAGAAGAGACATAAAACCTTGAGTCAGACTATAGTCTTAGTCAGCGATAAAACAGCTAACAAACTTCAACAAGAAAGTATATGAGAATGGGTAAATGAACAACTTATCTACCCACAACACCAGAGAAGAACTAAACCTTATCTTCCCCACATCAGACAGTGATAGCATTTACACCAAGCATTTCAACCATTAATCAATAGAAAACAGAACAATCATTTATTCATAGCAAACAGAAACAACCAACAATAGAAATCATGGCATCCAGATTATATATATCTCACGCAAATCATCCTAGTCGAATTCAACATCCCTCGAATATAAGCCCCAGAGGCCGAAACCAATATCAGACAAGCACTTAAGGAAAATCTACTTCGATGTTGGATAACCCACGTGAGATAGCACAAGCAAAACATCCAGCATACATGAGAGACTCTAGCTATCACCGCCAATCCTGCTTCGAAACCATCGCTATTCGTTTGACGGCCAACCTTGCCATATGTCAAGGGCTAATGGTAACCCCAGTTCTAGCATGAACTCCATATGTCCAACCTTGACAATGTCCAACCTTGACACTAGGCCTTTCCCCAAGACCCAGGGTACTCGACCAGCAACCTTCTGATCTTTTGGGTGCCCCCATCGTACCCCTGCTTTGAGCCTGCTAGAAATTACGACAACAATGACCTCTCGGCCTTCGCATCTCTAGTCGTCCAACCTTGACGATATTCCATAGCTCAAGCAACCTTCTCGTGCCACCATTATCCATCAACTCACGACCTTTAAGTTGTCACCTCATTCGTTGTTCCACCTTGACCAACGAACACATTCAACACTTCGAACCTTCCCACTTGAACTACTTCGAAGTTATAACATCACTTGAAGTGTCCGATCAGAAATTTCCACTAGAAATGCCGACCAGACCCATTCTGGACCGACCAGACCCCTTCTGGTCCTTCTGGACGGATCATACCCCTCCTGAACCGACCCGACCTCCCTCAGCTCCTTCTAGACCAACCAGAATCCTTCTGAACCGACCAGACTCCCTTCTCAACCTTCTGGATCGATCAGACCGACCAGCTCCGAGACCGACCAGCCTTTATCACCTGAGACCGACCGACCACCTGCTCGACCAACCACCCTAGAGCGACCCAACCTGATCACCCCCTTCCTGGAACATGACCGACCCGCCTGCTCCAACTCCGAACTCCAGATTTGCTCGACCTGACCAGTATAGACCGACCGACCACTTCCATGCGACCGATCCGACTAGCCTGCTCCCTCTTAGCCAACCCAATCCCTGTCTTGCTTCCCAAGCCACGATTTGACCGACCAGTCTAGGATCGACCCCTCTAGACCGACCCGATTCCTGCACAGCTCCATTTCGACTTCAATTTCGACCAAAACTTCTCCAAACGACGAATCTGAAGAAACCAGCCTATCCGATTCATTCAAACGAAACCACAAACATGTTATGCAACCAACAATATCATCAATCTAACAATTTCCATTAAAACACATAAATTTCCCAAAACATGATAAGTGAACATATGAACATAAAAACGGATCTAACTTGCATAAACTTGTGAAAAAACATGAACTTAACCATTTAAATTATCTTGATCAGATCCTAAGGTGATTCATATGTAATATAAACATAGCATGGTGTAGATCTAAGGAAAAGAACACGGAAATGATGAAATTAACATCCTATAACTCACATACTTTCATGAATCCGAATGGGAGATGTAAATCCCTCACCGATTATCCAAAACAAAGCTAAAACGATGAAAAAGAAATCCGGACAGCGAACACTTCGAATCAAACTCTTCAGTCCGACGAATTCGCCCTTTAAACGATGTTGATCTAGCCTTGAATGGCGTTGATCTTCGATTTCCCTCCTTGGATTTGGAATTTTAATGGTGGAAAGGTGTTAGAGGAAGAAGAAGATCAAAGCCTCCCCATAAGAGAATGGAAAATCCAACCTTTCCCCATATCCCTTACCCTCTATTTATAGCCTCCACCAACCCCTTAATGGGCCTTCTCCAAATCAGCCCATTAGCCTTCCAAAACCTGAACAGCCAACTGAAAAACCTTAAAACACCGATTTCTCCCAAACCGCTGAACTAAATCTTTCATGCAACCACTCTACGGAAAGAGAATCATCAATTCCTTTCCAATGGCCCGGGTCTCACCCTCTGATTCAACCTGAGTCAAAAGTTATGTCCTATACAAGACTGACAGGGGCAAAATGGTCACAAACAAAATCGGTAAAATTTATGGACATGTCTCATATACGCATAAGCAACATACCAAAATATGAGAATGATCCAACCTTTAGGGAATAAAATAAAAATATTTTATGATCTTCCGATACGTAAAATGCGGGCTGTTACATAGGCATACATGAGGGATAATATCTTATGGCCACCGGTTGAATCAACCAAACGGTCTATCCGCCGAAGAGGATAATAATCCTTCGGACAAGCATTGTTTAAGTATGTATATTTAACGCAAGTCCTCCACATTCCATTGGACTTTTTTACCAGCACAGGGTTGGCTACCCATTTAGGGTAAAAAAAAATCTTTGATGAACCTGTTGGTTTTTAACCTTTTGACTTTCTCTTTTAGAGCTTATGACCGGTCTCTATCGTATTACCTCTTCTTTTGTCAAACTAGGATTATAGAAGTTGATGTTTAGGGAATGGCTCATGATAGAAGGGTTGATTCCAACCATGTCCGAATGAGTCCAAGCGAAAACATCCTTGTTGAGCTACAAGAATATAACTATGTCACTCCTCAAGGGTTCTGTCGACCTTTTCCCTATTGATAGCTTGAGTTTTATCCTTAGGATCAACGTTTACATCCACTAAATCCTCTGTTGTTTTTATCCTTTCAGCATCCCCTCTGGAATCCAAACCTGTAACAATTTCCTCTACCAAATTTATGTTATTGACCCTCTTCCTTTTTCGTCTTAAAGAAGTGTACCTACCATTTGTACGCTTGTCGGTTTTATTGATTTCTACTTTAGCTTCGAATGTTGGATGGAAGAATCCATCATCAGAAGGTTGGAAAATATTAGAGGAATCTAAATACGAAGAATACTCCCTTGGGTGCCCCATCCTTGTTGGTTTTATCATTTTAGTTCCTCGGAGATTCCCAAAAATAGTTGGTTCTAACTTTTCCTCGGAGATTCCCATCTGGTCAAAAGCATGTTTAAATATGACATAGACTGCACTTCAAGTATCAACAAGGATCTTAGCTATAACAGAGAATCCAATCTGAGTTGTTATCATGAGAGGGTCATTCTACGGATGGCGGAGCCCTTTCTTCATCACATCTGGAGAAATCACCAGGTTATGCATCTTGAGAGTGTAACAGGCATTCTTCAGTGATGGTCCCTCTCGAATAGAGAACATCCCTTCACGAGCCTCTTTTATGTATCAATTCCTAACTACTGGGAAATTTCCAATAGGATGTGGCCGTCCATATATTACATTCATTCGTTTTATTGGTGGACCAAAGTCTAGATGAACTACTTCCACATTGGTTTCTACTACATTGGTTGAAACCTTTTGTTGTCCATTCGTATGTCGGGCGGATAATGACATATTCAAACACTTTAAGATCCCCTCATGGATAAGCTTCTGAATAATATCGTCCAAAACCTTGCGCTAATCTTTCTTATGTCCGTTTGTTTTGTGATACTCACAATATTTTCCAGCGGCATGAGGTTTAGGGCAATTCTTGGCCTTGAACGAGACAGGGAAGTTGTTGACCCTTTCTTTTGTCACAGCATACACAAATGAGATGGGCTTGCTTAAAGCGACTGGTTTGGAATTATAATCCTCCCATCATTGGCTACTCTGATTTCCATTTTGACTGGACCTTCCACCTTGGGTTTTTTATCCAAAGCCCGGCTTTCCTCCTTCCCCTCAAGGTCAAAACTTCTTCTTTGAAAATTACAACTCGTCCATGTGGATGAATTTGTCAACTTGAAAGTGGAAGTCTTGTAAGTCTTTATAGCCATAAATGTATATTTCTTTCCAAAAGGGGGTATTCTCAATCAACCTCGAATGCACAGCAAATAGCTTATCATGATCATTCATATCTTTGGCCTTTAATGCTTTTATGTTAAACCTTTTCAAGTAATCTCCTATGGACTCCCCCTACCTCCGCTTGTTGTTAGAAATAACTGTGTTGTCGCCTGTCGGATCCTTGTAGATGCAAATTTGTGCAGAAAATTCATATGCGAACTATTTCCATGAGTATATAGTATTCTCTCTATATTAACGATACCATTTGGATGCTGCTCCGTGGAGGGTCACCGGGAAAGACGGCATCTGATAGCCCCCAAAGTATTATAGAGATCCGTTTGGCTATCGAAATCTAGTGGATAGTCATTAGGGTCAGTAGTTCCGAGAAACTGTATAGTGGGAACCTTCACCTAAGATGGTATTATAATGCTCATGATCTCATCGGTGAAAATGGGCTAATCTTTTATCACAATTAACCATATCATTCTGGGTTATGTTCCCTTTGCTTCACAACAGGCCCTTGATGGTTATTCGAGCGATGTCTTTGAGATAAGCCTCCTTATTGTCATAATTCGTCCTTTTAGGATTATAGCCTATAGAAGTGGAGCTTCCAGATTTCTCTCGTTCACATTGATTCCCTTGGTGATCTATCCCTATTAAAAAGAATCTTTTCTTCTTAGAGGAAGCTGCTTTGAGCTTTTCTTTCACTTCAGAGCGTTGGATGGGAGCCTTTCTCTTTGGAGACTCATTCACCTCTCTTTGGCTAGACTTGGTGAGTTTTGAAGATTTTTGAGCTTGAGTAGCGTTGTTTTGAGCTTGCATTTCTTGGACCTATTTCTCTAGAGCCATGATTTCAGTGGAATTTTCTTCTATGGCATTTGGGTTTGGCGGTTGCACTAGGTAGGAGTAGTTCCTTCTACATTATTGTTTAGACTAAACGTTGGATCCACGCTTCTTTCGAGTGCTGCATATGGAGCTGGTTCCTTATATCGCTCCACCCATCTTTTTGATTTCATCTTCCCCTACCATGGAGCAATAAGTTTACCAAATTAATTTTTAATAGGGTAAACATAAAGATGGAGGTTCAAGCTCTACTTCTAGTACCAAAATGTTAACGATATTTTTTATCAACACCCGAACTAGGATGAACAATGCATATGTTTAGAAGTTTGATGCAAGGGTGATCTAGTTACTAGAATGCAGCCTTGAATTGGTGCCCTTTAACTAGTTCCACCGTTTCCTAGGCACCAAGACCTTAGGTACGAAGATTAGTTACTCTTCCCTCAGGGTGTGAGTATCATTCTTACGAGACTATGATGTCAACGATAACCTTGGAGAATGGTTTTATATGTTGAATAAGACTGAATGTAACACCTCACACATTTCTATGCCCAGATTTTGACAAAAATAAAAAATTAAAAACATCCAAGCATGGAGCTTGTATATTGGTACCTATAATAAATGACCATGAGCATAATCAGAGTATGATAGAAGAAAACTCACAGTGGAAACAGAGTAGGATAACTAGTATTAACATAAATAACTACCTTTTTCGAATTAAATCACTTTGCCAACACCAAGCATGAGAGAACGAGAACCGAAAGCCAAACCTAAGCATCTGTGCGAACCCAACCTTCTCTAAGAAACCTGGGAAGTGGTAATGAGGCGGTGGTCGGAACAACGAGTTCTGGGGACTATGAAATGTACAACACAGTCTATAATACACAGATGTATCCCATCTGGTTCAACCCAATTTGTACGCCTAACAAGGTTAGTAATTCTAACCTAACCTTATAAATGTTTATGCACGACCCTACTACTCTCCCCAAAGTAGTATTCCCAAAGCATAATACTGAGATAGAACGTTTACGCATGTATTTGTGAAGCCTTTATACCAGAACATGATTGGTTATTTAACCGAGAGTGGACCCCTAATAACGGGGTTTCTATAAATGTTTATATCCTGATTCTCTATTCTTTATTATTTAATGCCTCACTATCAATGATAGATAAGCGGATTCTCCCTGATCACTTAAGACCCTAGGCGGACCTATTGGTCGCTTATTAACCCTCGATAATATATTCAACGTTAATATAAACTAAAGGACACTAGCCACGGGCCCTACTAGTTAAGGCTTCTATCATTCACGCATGTACCTTTGCCTTGTGTAAGGTGAGAGGTGGTATTTTATCGTTCGCTATACCATCTAGCTAACCTTATTGGATAATCTTCTTAGTCGCTCATTACTTCCCATATGATAGGTAGCTATATCTGACATTTTAAGTTTCCTAGTTTGGGTAGACAATACTCACACATGCCTTTTAATACCCCTAAACTTAAAGACCTACTCCTTGGTGGACTCCTCAACCCAAAGCCACTTAAGACCGAAGGAAGTGGACTATACGCGAAGGTTATTGATTTGTACCCCATTTTCCTTTACCACCTTTCCCTACCGCGATAAAGTATGCTACATTATTAAGTTATTCACATTTAGTCCCTCTATGCGGAAATACTACACATATACAATTCATTATCATCAGGGGTTCATATGGTTAATAATATTTTACATTATTATCCTACTAAGTCCAACTATATTCTATATTTTAAGCTCTATATTCATCAATATAATTAAGGAAGTTTATATCCCCGTTTTCCCTAGGGTATTGATTTGATTTCTTCCCTAATTTGGACATAGTATTTAAATGACAATCAATATCCATTAATCCATTTTTACACCCATTTTCTTCTATTTCTTTGTTTATTTCCCTATATGACCATAATGGTCATATCTTCCTAAGGCAACCATTTACCAGTTTCAAGTTATCTATTTGTTGTACCCCAACAGACAATTACTATTCTTATTTATTATTTATTTATTTATTGGTTGATGGTTATATATATATATACGTACTAGGCCTTTCACATTAAGTTGACAACTTATGGATGCAAGATTTTCCGGTCAGTTCCGGGAAGACTTCTACCACAATTTTAACTTAATCTCGTGCCTTGGTACATTTATATTTATGCAGTAGGCCCCTCAAATTAAGATGACTACCGTTGGTTGCTGGATTTGCCGGTCGGTTCCAGGCAAGCTTATACCACAAGTTGAGCTTAACCTCGTGTCTGAATGCGATTGTAATTCAAATTTCCTAATTTGGGGTTTACAACATTTATCCTAATTAAATTAGAAATTGTAACCATTTTCCCCAACCAGTATTGGCTACAACTGGTATTTATTGATTTGTGGTCCTATTTATAGAAATTAATTATATCGATTGCTAAAAATGGTCACCACAAATATGTTAATTCAATATGGATTACACTTACATATAATTCCATAATTGAACCTTATCCAAATATTTAAACATTCCACATAATGTATAATTTATCGTTTTACGCAGATTTGGATGGATAATATTTACATTTTTATTTTTACGTTTTCACGCGGTCAACGTAGTTTTTATTTTTATTTTATTATTATAACTTAAATGATTTAATTTAATCAATAACAAATCATTCCTTTTTGCATTCAATCTTGCCAAAAGGTTCAAATCTTACAAAAAGACTTTTAGCCGTAACCATTGTAAATTATGCCTAATTGTGGAATTGACATATTTTCGAATCACAAGAAATATATGTAAATATATAATTTGGAATAGTTGATGCAGATTCCGTACAAATATATATATGTATGTATGTACGTATGTATGTATGTATGTATATATAAGAAAATTTGCACCACTTTTCCCTTTTTAATTCTGCCTTTTTATTCAAAAGGAGGAGAACGAAATATTTACAAAAATTAAGTCAAAACCAACAAGTACAAACAGGCATATTTGTTTTAACATTACAATCACATTATTTACCAATTTATCTTTTTACCCAAAATTCACATATTTTATATTTCAACACTAAACTAAAGGTCTGGAATGTAACTACATCAAATTGGTGTTTAGTGGGATTGATTTCTAAATTTATAGTGATATGCAACTTATACAACATATTTCATGACATAACTGTAGGAACACGTGTGAACAAGTTTAAAAATCCTACAATTTATATTATACACAGCCACAACTTATAATTCGCAAGTCTTAACCATATTTATAATCAGATCTGATGGTTGTCAATAAATTCACAATATTTAAATGAATGGATCTGATAGGAAATAGGCATAAAAACATAATTCTAATTCAAATGAAATTTATAAGTTCATGACATAACTGTAGGAACACGTGCGAACAAGTTTAAGAATCCTACAGTTTATATTATACACAACCACAACTTATAATTCGCAAGTCTTAACCATATTTATAATCAGATCTGATGGTTGTCAATAAATTCACAATATTTAAATGAATGGATCTGATAGGGAATAGGCATAAAAACATAATTCTAATTCAAATGAAATTTATAAGTTATTATAACTGTATTCGTAAATTTCCCACTCACCTTATAGCCTCCAAAAATCAAAGTTTTGAACCTTTTAAGCCTGCAGTCCCCAAATTCTTATAAATCTGCAATTTATCTAGAAAGGAGAAAATTCCAGATCTATGGAAATGTAAGAAATCAGGAAGATAGGGGAGAATCAGTTTTGGAGCGTCAGTTTGCATTCTTTTCCATTAGATCTTTTTATCCTCTCATTTGTTATGTATGAATATATTTTTATTTTAGAAATTAGGTTTGGAGAAGGAGGAAAATGGTAGAGCTCCGTTGCCATTGTAGATTTATGTGAAAAAGAATGAGGTCTTACCTTTATTTATAGGAGTGGAAATGGCCTAGGACCGTCAGATTTGTTTCAAGTTATATCTGTCCATTCGTTATATAAATATTATAAACCAAACCCTAAAAACCTAGCAATCACTGGGCAATTTGACTCCCAGTAGGTCAACCGTGGTGGTCGACCCCCGGTCGACCCCATCGGCCGACCACCTGGGCTTCAGATGCCTAGGTCGGCTTGGTTAAATAAGGTAAATTATTATTATAAATTCCAATTTATTTATTTTCTGTCCATTTTCGTATTTCTTCCATAACGTTTTCATATGGACTCCGTTCGCGTAGCTCCAAATATGAAAGTTGACCAGAATTTTCGGACGAGCGCATCTATTAAAGTCATGAGGACAAATTCCATAGTTTGCAGAAATTTCTAATTTTGAAATTCTAATAATTAAATTTATACTGCTAAAATTTCGAGTTGTTACATTCTTCCCTCCTTAAAAGGAATTTTGTTCCGAAATTTTGATGCCTATAATCCTATTCTACACAACTAATTTGTGTACTTCCACTTTGCAACCATGTGAATATGCGCATGGTGCACATAATGCAGTTCAACCATAAAATATGCGTGCAAGATGATTTTAATTGGATCCTTATATACGATTGCATTAAATTTTTGAAATACTTTTAAAAGCATGATGTAAAACATCCTAAATGTAAAGGCATCTCTCAATGAATGCAAATTTAGAAAACCCTTTTTCATTCACCACCTCACACATTTACGAATAAAAGTGTGAAGCAACCAATTTTGCATCCAAACCATACCGTCCAAAACATCACTTAGTCTTATCTTCTCCTAGACCAGGAAAAAGGAAATCAAAGCGAAGAATTTTAACATTTCTTACACTTACAAATATTCCATTTCCCGCCCTATAATGGAATTTTTACCTTAGATACCAAAAATACTCCAAAAATTTCCATCTGCATACCGTAAAGGAGGCTTAAAATAAGATCTAAAACATAAAACGAGTTAATTAATAGCTCGCGCGCATTGTTGACAAGGTATGGAAACAACGGCTAAAACAACCTTTTTCTTGTTATCGTTAACGTTTTTATCACATCGTTACCCCTACTGCATCACTAAAACACGTACACAAATCATTAAAACATATTCCTTATGCTATTCATATGGCCAAAAATCAAAAAAATTCATTAAGATAAATTTCCACTGAAAACTTGTTATGTTTATTTTGAAAATTTCTTTTCAATACCGTTTCACTTGACATATGAGAGTCGTTTGAAAAATCAGAATTTCGGTAATGTGCACTTTGCGCTATTCAAATCATTTACCTTAATGTAAAGTACACGTTTAAATATGCACAATTTGTCGTATCCAAATTTTACGTTTTTGCACAAACCAAAATAAAAAAAAGTAAATTTGTTAAAAATTAAAATAGGTAAAAAGTCTTTTTTCAAACAATGTTTTCCAAAAACTTTTGAATATGTAATCTGCGGAATCTTAAATGATTCAGGTCATATATTGGCGAAAAAGAAAGTCAGTCACGCCAAAATACGAAAACTAGAATCATACAGAAAAAACAAAAATAAATTTTATCCTTAACAAGGAATGGTGATTTTTTTATTTATATATCCGTGACATAGAACCAGTCATTTGCTAAAATTTGTCAAATACAGAATTCTATTCTTTCCAGCCTTAGGACAATTGTTAGCTTAGATAAGAAAAATGAGATTTCATTCAAACAGGCATGCATGAATGACATAAATATCTCTAAACATAGAAATATCATTAATCTAAGTCGTGCAATTTAAACAACACTAATAGTTACAAGTACAAATCACAAAAAAGCCAAGAACCCGATGTTGGAAAGGAATAATAACAAAGACAACGACAAAACAACACCAAACTCTCAAAACAATGGCTATAAAAACGAGATGTTTTACTCCACGGCTAGACATCAAACCAATTTCGATGATCTTTTAATTAACCATATCATGGTAACATAATGCTCAATCTCGTGTTACAAACACTGCTGGTGTTGTTGGAAGTTCCCACATCACCATCTCTTCTATGAGAGTATTTGCGATGAGAAAAGAGACCTACCATAAAACTGCTTCTCACGGAAATCCACATAATATTGTCTAAAGAAAAAATGGATAGGTGAATTTACAAAGGGTAACTCCACAAGATAACACATAAAAACACAAGATGAATTGAATATGATGCGATACTAAATAATGGTTATGCCACCAGTCAAGCAAAGGATTAAATACCCTCATCATGGGACAAACCTACCCATAACTTCCCATATATAGAACGGTGTGCTAAAAG
This sequence comes from Allium sativum, assembly GCA_030737875.1. Classification (NCBI taxonomy): domain Eukaryota; kingdom Viridiplantae; phylum Streptophyta; class Magnoliopsida; order Asparagales; family Amaryllidaceae; genus Allium; species Allium sativum. The sequence continues at coordinate 334,863,745 of CM060926.1, forward strand.
GGTCACAAGTCTACATGGACAGTTCAAAAACAGGTTCTCAAACTCAAGTACAGAGATTAAGAAAAGAGAGTTGCTACAAAATCTCCAAAGCCGGTCAAACGAAAGACTATTCAAGTCCGTGTAAGACATGGATTCCTCTAAAATCTCTTCGAGATTATCCTCAGAAAAACTATCAAAAAGATAGCTCAATCTTCATCTCCGAAATGACGATTGCCTTTATAGGAACCTATTCTAATAAGGTATAACATAGGCGGATGCAGCGCAAACAAAACCTATCCTAAGATCTTAAAGCAACTGGCCGGTGTAAGTCCAACTGCCTCGACAAATTATCTTAGCCTTAAAACGGAGAGCCTTTTTGCTCAATCCTATCCAATCAAATGGTCTCTTCCTAAGGAGGAGACTTGAAAGGTATGGGTAAGATCAGATAGCGTAATTAGGTATTATGGACTAAGAGATGGTCGGCGAGAAGAAATTAGATCTTGGAGCACTGGTAAGGCAAGATCTAATGCGCAAACTAACACGAAGAGGAGGAGATGAGGCGACGACAAAGAAAGAGAAGAAGAATAGAGATATGGTTCGGCTAGATGAGGAAGGAAGGGCGAAAGGAGAAAGTTAAAAGGGTAATTTGGATGCAACTTTTGCGGTTGAGTCCTCGGTCCAAGTTGTACCAAAACTCATAAAGTAATTGACTATTATAGTATAACACTAAACGGTCAACCACCAATAGGCTTTGGACAGAGATTGGACCTTGACCTAATTAGGCCGGATTAAAATATTAACCATCTCACGTTATCTTGTAAGATTCGATGCGATCCGAAAAATAATTATCATCATCACCGCGGTATTTAAAGACCGTAGTTAAACTCCCAACCAACTCCAAGAATTTATAGTCTCAACAACGATGTTACAACTACACAACGAACGAACAAACTTCCAAAATTAATTCAGCTAGAAATCCGTAATATAAATTAAAATAGATTTTCCCCTTACCTAGCTGACAACAAACAAACGATTCACGAAATCAAATACACAAAAAAAATCAAGATGAAGGATTTTCCTTAGCCTTTCCGAAGAAAAATTTAAAACTTTTCAAAGATGGAATTTATTATAATACTAACGGTGTCGTACTTATAAATCCAATTTACTATCACTATTACTATTAATATTCCAATTTATATTACAGACTGGAAAAACCATTTCGGGTTCAAAAATGTTGTAACTTTAAAACATCAAGGATTAATGGTAATAATTTCAAAAAAATTATCCAATATATATAGGGAGAGGGATACTAAAAATCACAAGGAATACATATCTATTATTTTCAAGTTTAGTGGCATATTCCTTGTCATTTCTAACTCTATCTCCCCTACTAATCAAATTATATTTATTAAAATTACACTAAGCGCCAAAATTTTGAAACACAAATAGATTAAAATTTAAAAACCATACCATAATAAAACTCGGCTTTCAAAAAACCATTTTCCGAAACCGTTATTCAAAACCATCGAAACCCAATTTATTTTTCTAAAAAGTTTTAAACATAAATTCTTTCGAAGACAAGGCCAAAAGCTCAAATGAATATTTCAACAAAGAGAGATTCATAAATTTAGCGAAGTAACGAATGGATATACCTCGTAATTATTTCCGAAATAGATACGATATACTAATGTGAACTTTTCCCATTTCGGATCGAGTAATGGTCTTAACCAGAAATACCAATGAAACCAAACACCAGAAATCGAGACTATTTCAGTTGCAGCTAAATTTTTATCCAGTCTCCAAACTCGAACAAACGGACTCCACCATATGCCATCCTCGTGCTCCTCACGACGAGATCGTCAATGTACTGTGGGGTAAGACAGAATTGGCTAGAACCCCTAACTCCATATATTTCAACCCTTTGTCGCTTAAAGCCCATTTTAATTCTTAGTTCCACAAATAATTCATCGTTGAAATAATTTAAAGTCGGGTAAAAAGACGAAGAGAGACACAAAATAAGATTGAATTACGTTCTCTCACAAGTCCTAATTTAACTAATTCCTTTGATCACTTAACCTAAGCTCTTATACCAAATGTAATGACCCACACTTTTCTGCACCTAAATTATGAAAAAAATAAAAACTTAGGCACATCCAAGCATGAAGCGTATATATCTGGTACCTGCAATAAATGAGCATGAGCATAGTCAGAGTACGATAAAACAAAACTCACAGCGGAAACAGAGTAGGAAAACACGTATTAACTTAAGTAACTACCTTTTTCGAAGTAAGTCACTTTGCCAATACCGAGCATGAGAGAGACGAGAATCAAAAGCCAAACTAAAACATCTGTGAGAACCCGACCTTCTCTAAGAAACCTGGGAGGTTGCAATGAGGAGGGGTCAGAACAACAAGTTCCAGTGATTAAGAAATGTAAAAAACAGAATATAATACACAGATGTATCTCGTTTGGTTCAACCCATGTTGTATGCCTAAAAAGGTTAGTAGTTCTAACCTAACTTTGTAAATGTTTATGCACGACCCTACTACTCTCCCCAAAGTAGTATTCCCAAAGTTTAATACCGAGATAGAATGTTTACGCACGTATTTTTGAATCCTTTATATCAGAACATGAATAGTTATTTAATCGAGAGTGGACCCCCAATTACTGGATTTATATATACGTATGTATCCTCATTCAATATCTTTTATTACTTAATGTCTCACAGTAACACCCCGTATTTTCTATGAACATTAAAGTGACAAATTAAAGAATAATTAACTTTAAATTGGGAATTAGGGGAAACGGTTTACGCCATTGCGTTTGTCTCGGAATTCTGCTTCAGATAGAGTCTGAGTTTGCGTGAATCGGACTCCATATGAAGAAGTTATGGAGTTCATAAGATTTCAAGTATAAACGGAAATTAAATATAAATAGTAATTAAATTAAAAAGCAGTTCAAATTCAGAAATTCCGAGAGAAGCGGTTGGGCGGGAAAATTCCCACCTATAGTGATTGACTCACACGGGGGGGGGGGGGGGTCAACATAGGTGTCAACTACCCAAGAGGGGTGTCGACTGGGGTGTCGACCCCCTCGCCCAGATCTGGACTGTTTTGTCTAGTGACGTTTTCTGAGTCACTAGGGCTTATGTGGCGACTTCCTGTTGGCTCTGTTTGGTCTGGATGGCTCTGATTTCTCCTAGGTTGATCAAACGGCTCTCATTAATCTAAACTTCTATATAAACAAACCCCAACGCTCAACCCTAAAACCACATAAAATTGATCTCTGAAGCCGTCATGTTGTCCATGGCCAAACTAGCATAGCCTCCATATTTATCTAAACTACAAGTCAAGTTAGGAAGTTCCAAATCAAATCAAAACTAGGGAATTAGTAGTCTACATCAAAGGATAACTTTTTAATTTCAGAAATCAGATCCCAGAAAACAAGATTTTTTCTTTTGTTTGTAAGTTCAGTTATTCTTTAGATTTGAGCAAATAAAAGTCATGACATGTAGTGAAGAGAAACTAGAACTATGCCTAGTTGTAAGATAATCATATTCTAATTCATGTTGCAATTCTGGAATTACCTATGCCTACGTGACTATTATGATTGAAACAACCTATCATGTTGTATATAAATTTGGTGATGAACCAATCATGTTGTATATAAATTTGGCGATGAACCTATCATGTTGTATATTAAATTGATGATGGACTTATCATGTTGCATGTTAAATTGGTGATGAACCTATCATGTTTTATAATAGTTTGGCAATGAACCTATCATGTTGTATATAAGTTTGGTGATTCCTTATGTTATGTTATATGCAAGATCATAAGCTAAGTCATGTTCAATATGCTCATATGTCTTGATCTACATGCTTAGATGTTTAGATCTATGTTAATTTGTTCCAACTCAAATGCAAGTTCACATTTACATGCCTAATTAAATATGTGTAGTACTATGACAAATTTGTATTACACATTCTTAGTTGATCAAAACTGTTTTATGCCGTTGGAATGTTACATGTCCCTTTTCTTTTTCCCTCTTTGTTTATGAGTTAGGCTAATTTGTGAGCCTAACGTTCTATGTAATTTATGCGAACGAATAACGGGGGATACAATGGGAAATATATTAAATTATATGCTATTGGCATAGGTTGTCTCATAATCATGTAATTGATTAATGGCATGAAAATGTATAATTTGTATACCTAAGAATTATGGACAAAAATTTACAAGGGTAAACGGGACATGACTTGAGTTGACAACATTGGTGGATAATTTACATATAAGCATAAATAGTAAATATGTAAATTAATTAAAAGATGATTGTGCCTAACCCGAGGTTAGATTAAGTTACAGTGTAAGATTGCCCGGAACCGCCTGGCACATTCAGCAACTGTAACAATATAGATCTAATGTGAGAGGTTAGCGCATTAAGCCCAAAAAACCCAAGGTTAGATTGAGTAGTGGTGTAAGACTGACCGAAATCGCCCTGCACATCCAACGACCGCAATAATACATGTCTAATGTGAGTGGTTGGTGCTTTAATGAATGAATTAAAGCTAAAACAAGCTAAGAATTGTAGGGTTAAGTTAATTAAGGAAACACTTAACCAAACAACATGTTAACTAAACTAATGGGTGGGGTTAGGTTAATTTGAGAACACTTAACCAATTTAACATGTTGATTACGAAACCCTAGTAACGGGGACCTATTTTAGTAGTAACCCACATAGATTTATCATGGTACCATGAACTAGGCAGGGTGGGGCACAATTACTGGGCTGATTACAAACGGTCAAAATAACGGCGGGTGGTGCAGCAGTGTAGGTTCCAATGGAGTATGGGCGTGCACGTCCTTCGGCATGGACAAATCAGGCACTGGGCATCAGCAGTATATACCGTGCATCTTGAATTTGTGTCAGTTCGCCACCATAGGAATTGATACACCCTATGGTGGGGCACGCACATGTATCTACAATCAAGCGGGGGCCAAATGACACAAGTCATAAATGCATGTGATTAGAAGCCGATCGATAAAGGGATCATTTTATCACAAACACATGGTGCTAGTTGAAAACACTTGTTAGTAGGTGTAGAGAAATAGAAATGAGTGCGATATTATATTCAGTTTATCTTGCCTTATTTATCGTTATCTTATTTCTATGGTATTGTCCTAGGTTCAGTTTATTCATGTCATGATCCTTTTACCTGTTTACATGCTAAATAATCACTGGACTTACCAGGCTTATGTCTGACCCATTTTCCTTTGTCTTCTTGCCTTCGGTCCCCCCCCCCCCCCCGACCCCGGTCCGTAGGGAGGGAATACTTCAACTTAGTCCTGACCTCTTCCAGCTTGAAGAAAGTAGACTTATTGCTTGGATTCTCTTTTCTTGGGCTATGGTTGTGGTTGCACTCTTAATTGGGGATTTATGCTGCTTTATTATTGTTTATGCTTCTTTATGTTTTAGTCAAGACAGAGGCTTTACTGTAATGATTTTGGAAGATGGTTTTTAAGACAGTTGTTGTAATGTTTAGACTGGACCACGTGCTTATGAAATAAAATTTAGTTTTTCCGTTGTTTATATGTCTGTCTTGTAAATTACTTGTACCTTTTACCTATAACACTCCACCACATTAAGGCATTCCCTTTGTGAGTGACCTTAACGGAGGTGGGGTGTTTACACTTGGTATCAATGCTATGGTTTGCCAGTCAGATAAAAGTTTTTTTGAAAACTATTTTTCAGAAAGAAGTTTAAAGAAGCATTTTTGAGAAAAATGTTGTTTTATTTTAAAAGGGCATAATCCCCAAAGCCAAATTCTATCCCTTGTTTTGAACCTTTTCTTTTCTTTCATCATGTCTGGGGATCTTAATCTTCCTGGGGGCATGCCGTTACCTAGTTGGTTCAGAAGGTACCTGGAGGCTAGGGAAAATGAGGCAGGCCCAGCAGATGTTCCTCCTCCCCCAGTTGCACCTGTTCCTCCTCCTCCTTCTCCTCGTGCAAATGTTTTCTCGAAGATATGTAGAGACTTTCGAGCCATGGGTGGAAAGAACTTTAATGGGACTGAATCTTTTGTGGAAGCAAGAAACTGGCTCAAGGAAACAGAAGATTTGTTTGTTATCTTCGAAGTGGATGATAGGCAGAAGATACAATTAGTTGTGTGGTTACTTAAGGAAGAAGCCTCTGATGGGTAGGAAGTTACTAATGCTGAGAGACTGGTTGAAACTTGGGAAGATTTCAGAATGAGATTTGAAATGAAGTTCCTCTCGCAAGCTGAACGAAGCCTACAGATGGAAAAGTTCTTAGCTCTCAAACAGGGAAGCCTATTAGTCAAGGAATACGCCAACCAATTCAACCAGCTGGCTAGACTCAGATTGGAGTTAGTGAACACTCCATATAAGATGGCTCTCCGTTTCTTTAAAGGGTTGAACGAGCTACTGCACAGCCTAGCTATGGCCCATATACTTATGGGTGTGACTTACGAGAGGCTAGTGGACATGGCACTATTACAGGAGGAAGATAAGGATGGCAAGAAAGATACAAAGGTGGAAGTACCTCAAGACAAGAAAGTGGAGGGATCACAGAACAAGAAGATGGATTCCAAAAAAGTTAGGAAGAATAACAAACCCCGTGACAAGAGGAAGCGTAATTTTTATGGCATACCTGAACATCTGATTAAGGACTGCAAAAAGAAGAAGAGGAAGATGGGTGGTTGTTTTCAGTGCGACGAGACAGGACACATCACTAAGGACTGCCCAAGAAAGCAAGGGAAAGGGCAGAGGACTGGATCTACTTCTGGAGGGAAGGTTCACGCTCTCATAGCACCTCCGCAAGAACGAGGTAGAAATATTTCTGTTGAGAGTTTAGTTTATCTTTTTCATCATCTTGTTCGTACTATCTTTGATTTAATCGCATCACACTCTTTTATATCTACTGCTTTAGTTGAATCTCTACACCTAGACACCAGTATAGTAGAGGATCCCTTGGTTGTTTTAAATCTAATTGGAGGTTTGGCCTATTTATCAATGATTTGTTTGGATTTTGAAATTTCTACACTAAGCGTTGGGTTTAGATGCAATGCCTATGTTTTGGGCTTCACGGGCTATGGGTTGATTCTAGTCATGGATTGGCTATCCAGTAATGGTGTCGTCCTAAATTGTGAAAAGAGAGTGATTAGACTTATGACTCGCCTCAGTAACACTCTCGAAATCTCTTGTAATCCCGTGAACTCTGTTATGCTTAGTTACATAGAATCTTTTGATGCGTCTGTTGAGAACCTGAAATCTGTTAGACTAGTCTATGAATACTCAGATATCTTTGAAGAGGTGAAGGGTTTAGCTCCAAAGCGAGAGAGAGACTTCGACATATACATTGTTGATAATACAAAACCTGTTGCTCAACCCGTTATACACATGGCTCCAAGGGAAAGGAAAGAGCTCAGCAAGCAAGTTAAAGAGTTACTTGAAAAGGGATTTATAAGGCGGACTATTTTTGAAGGTGGTGCTCCAGTGGTGTTTGCAACCAAAGCGGATGGTTCACTTCTCCTATGCGTTAAATATAGGGAGCTAAAAAAGCTGACCAAGAAGAATAGGCACCCACTTTCAAGAATAGACGATTTGTTCGATCAGCTTGTAGGTGCATCAGTTTTCTCCCAACTAGATCTGGCTATTGGCTTTCTAAGAGTGGCTGATGACATCATTGATAAGACCGCATTCAGGACCCCGGATGGTTTCTTCGAATGGCTTGTCATGCCTTTCGGCTTGACAAACGCACCTACTTATTTCGTTGACCAGATGAGTCAGGTGTTCATGGAGTTCCTTATTAAATTTGTGGTGGTCTTCGTGGACGACATTTTGATCTTCTCGAAAAGTGAGAAAGAGCATGCTTTGCATTTAAGGGAAGTCATGGATACTCTTCGTGCACACCAGCTAAAAGCAAAATTCTTCAAATGCCATTTTTGGAGAGAAGAAGTAATGTTTCTTGGACATGTGGTGTCCAAAGAGGGGATAGATGTGGATCCCGCAAAAGTAGTTGCGGTGCAAGATTGGAAGGTCCCCTGGAACGCAACCGAAGTACGAAGTTTTCTCATAATAGTGGGCTTTTACTGAAGTTCATTAAAGACTTTGCAAAGATCTCAGCCCCACTTACTAGATTGACGAAGAAGAACCTAACTTTTGATTGGGATTCGGATAGCGATGTTGCTTTCCAACGACTGAAAAGGGCTCTGACAACAGCCCCAGTTCTGACATTGCCTGATGGGAGTAAGATGTTTACAATATACACAGACGCATGCAGAATAGGATTGGGAGCTGTCTTGATGCAAGATGGCAAAGTAGTTTGTTATAGAGAAAGGCAGTTGAAGGTACATGAGAATAACTACACAACTCGTGATTTGGAGCTAGCTTCCATTGTTTTCGCTCTTAAGTCACGGCGTCATTACCTACTAGGAGAAAGGTTTGAATTGTTTACTGACCATAAATCGTTAAAGTACCCTTTCTCATAGAAATATCTTAACTTGAGACAACAAAGGTGGATGGAATTTCTGGCCTCATACGATTTTGAGATTGCTTATACCCCTGGCAAGGGCAATGTTGTAGCAGATGCCTTGAGTAGGAAAAAGCTGACCCTATGTCCTCTCTTTGTAGAAATGCAAAGCTTGGAGTACATAGCAAACTTTGACTTTATACCTTCCTTTGAGTTTGTACCTGGCTTGTTATCAACACTAGAGGTGCGGCCTACGCTTTTGGACTCAATTGGAACCGCCCAACATGAAGACCCTCAACTAGTTGATGTGATGGATAAGATAATGAGAGGTGAGACTTCTAGTTACCTCAAGAGATACTCCATCGATGAAAAGGATCAGTTGAGACGGGATGGAATACTATGCATCCCACAAGCAAGAGTTAGTGAAAACCGTTCTTGAAGAAGCACACCGTTCTAAATTGACCATACACCAAGGTGGGGACAAGATGTATAAAGACATAAAAAGGGTTTTCTTTTGGAATGGCATGAAGAAGGATGTAGCTGAGTTTGTCTCCAAATGCTTAATATGGAAGTAAGTCAAAGCAGAGCAGAAGAAGCCTGGTGGTCTGCTTCATCCTCTAGAAGTTCCATAGTGGAAATAGGATAGCATTTCGATGGACTTTTGTAACAACCCGGAATTTGGGGCCACTTTAAAATTTTCATTTTAGAGATTTTAGAGGTGTTTAAATAGTTGAAATGAATTATTTTAAATAAAAATGACTAGAAATTTATTTTGATTGAATTTAATGTGAATATATTTAATTTAAATACAAAAGGAATTAGAAAAGGACGGTAGTTTGAAAAGTCAAACCTGAACTTTGACTGACTACACAGAATGCAGAATAAACCAGATTTTGGTAAAACCAAAAATATTTAAATCTGTTAATGAATATCTTTCTAACGAATCCGAAAAATCGAAGTTTCATAGCGGGAATCAAAAGTTATGACCAAATGAATTTTCAGAAAGGTCGCTATAGAGAATATATCGCCCTTGAAAATCGACATTTTGCATACGACCTCGGAATTCGACGAAACCACTTTTGTTGGATCCGTGATGTAAAATTATTGCTAGGTTTCAAATTTCATGATTTTTGAAGTTAGTATGTGAGCGTGGCAAAAGAAACTGCGTTTTGTCAATTTCGTTCAAAATTAATTGACTGAAAAATAGCCATTTTTCAAACAGTCTCAGAATTCGACGAAATAAATTTTGTTAGGACCGTATCGTCATAAAAAAGCCAAAAATAATTTTTCTGGATTTTTCTGAGTTCGTATGTGGCTCCGGTAAAATTATTTGTACGGTAGAATTAAAAATAAAGGACATAAATTTTAAAACTGAAAAACGGGGGTCAAGATGACCATTTGGGCTAACGGACTGGTCCAGATGAGTCCGAAACGGGGGCTAATGGGTAGGAACGGCAGTTGTTGGACCTAATTCTGAGTTACTAGCCAAACAGACCTTTATTGGGCTAATTAAATAATTAATAAATTAAACCTAATATAATAATATATAAATACCCCGCTACATTACCTTTCTTCCCCGATCAGCCAACCCGTAGCCACCACCCCCCCTTTAATTTTTCATCTCCATTTTCCCACTAATCCACACATAATTAGACTTAGCCGTAGTTGAACTTTTTGAAGCTCTTCTCTTCCTCTCCAATCTCCGACAAGTTTCACTCGATTTCATAACCTGTAGCTATCGAATTTCGAGCCCAAACCCGCGTCGAACAAACTGCCGCCACGCCTCCACCTTGTCGCCGCACCCCCCACCGTGCCAGGCGCATGTGCGCCTCTCCTTCCCGGTCAACCTCCAACAAACCTCACCTGAAACAGTCAACTACATCTCCTGAAAATCGGATTCAAAGTTTTGAACTTTCTGAAGTTCAAGGTAAATTTCAATTTCAGTATTGCCATGCTTTTAAGTGTCGCACTGACAGTTGTTAAAAGTGTTTTCTAATTTATACATATGAACTTCAAATTGAAATATTTCAGATCTGAAATCGTCGTGACTTCGAACACGAGATTTGATCGAGTTTGGACCTTCATTTCAGTCCCGAGCAATGTGAGAATTTATTTTTAATTAAATTTATTTAATTTAATTATTATTCTTGCGTTATGTGAAGTTGAAAGTCAAATACAAATGGATCTGCGATGAATGTTACCATAGGTTATGGATCCGAATTGTTTGTGATGTTATGATTTTAGATCCGTTATTTTCAATCATAGATCTGTTAATTAAAATTATAGATCGGTAGGAAAAATTAGATTTTTACCTTGTTCAAATTTGTTGAAGTGTGCCTCGTGGATATGAATCATATATAAATATATCATCTTGTGCTTGAGTAGAAATTTACATCGTATGAAATTTACATTATTTTAATGTGAATTAAAGTAGAAATTTACATCGTATGAAATTTACATTATTTTAATGTGAATTAAAGTAGAAATTTACATCGTATGAAATTTCCATTATTTTAATGGGAATTAAAGTAAGAATTTACGATGTAATAAATTTACATTTTTATAATGTTAATATAAAGTAGAGCTTGCATGTAAATTAAATTTACATATTTTATATGTAAATAAGATGTAGGAATTTGACATGAGATTAAATTTACATTTTTATTTATAAATAAGATGTAGGAATTTGACGTGAGATTAAATTTACATTTCTATATGTAAATAAGATGTAGGAATTTGAAATGAGATTAAATTTACATTTTTATACGTAAATAAGATGTAGAAATTTGATATGAGATTAAATTTACATTTTTATATGTAAATAAGATGTAGGAATTTGACATGAAATAAAATTTACATTTTTAGGATGTAAATATAAAGTAGATTTTGCATAGTAAAGAAAATTACAATTTTATAATGTAAATAAAGAATGAGAATTAGCATGTACAGAAAATTTACATTTTTATTTGTGGATAAAAAGGAGAATTGATATCACAAATAAAAATTACATTTTTCTATGTAATTAAAATGTGAATTACATCGTACGTTAAAATTTACATTTTTATGTAAATTATATAGGAATCTACACCGTATGCTAAAAATTACATTTTTCTATGTTATTAAAATGTGAATTACACCGTAGGATTAAAATTACATTTTTCTATGTAATTAGGGTGAGAGTTTGCATTGTAATTAAAATCATATTTTTTTTCAATGTAAATAAGAAGTAGGTTTGCATTGTAATTAAAATTACATTTTTATATACAAACTTAGAATAGGGTTCACACTGTAAATATAAGTTACATTTTTATTATGTAATTAAGATGAGTATGTACATTGAAGTTGGGATTTACATTTTATATGTAATTTAAAGGTAGGATTTTGCAATGTATCCAGAATTTACATTTTTATATGTAATAGAAAATAGAAATTAAATTTACATTTTTTCATGTAAACGAAGAGGACGGAATTTACATTTTTAATGTAAGTAAAAAATGAATTTAGGATGTTGTGATATGATCCTCATTTTCAAATGAATTAAAATTTAATAAGGATCGGTAGTTGTTAGAGCGTTGTTTAAATCAAACGACATTATTACGATTAAACGATGATATATATATATATATATATATATATATATATATATGTATATATATATGTATATAATAGAATTAAACGAATGGAGCGCGGTAGTTCGCGTTTTGAAATCGTACCTTTAAACGACTATACAAGAAGATCCGACCGTCGGATTTTCTTGAAAATGAAACCGTTAGAACCATCTTGGAATAATCTTTCCAACGATATATATTACGTTAAGATCCAACGGTTAGATTTTGAGAAATGTAAAAATCAAAATTGGTTGAATGCAGCGCCATAGTCGCCCATTGACTTAAGGCGTCGTTATATAAAAGTTTAATTATTTTAAATAATTAAAATAAGAAGTAATCATTATAAAGTGATACGAAGGATTTTAAATATATATATGTACATACATATATATATATATATATATATATATATATATATACACGAGGATTATTTGGAAAGTCCGAGTTCTCTCATTCCAAATATTCAAACGACGTTAATGGAAGTATAAAGATGGCGTATGAAGACCGTAAATCTTCCCTCGAATGGACAATGATCGAGGCCCTGATTTGACTTGCTCCCAACTTAAGGGTCATGGTCATTGCCCAAACGTACGTGTTGATTTCACGGGTTTGGTTTTCGCTCAGACCCAGAGCATAAGCTAATAAATGGATTGTGTGTCTGACATCGTACTCTATCAAATATCATGTTATTGATCTTCTGTCGAATGTATGGATGTTTGGTGGCAGAGAATTTATTCTCTTGCTTAACACCCGTTCATATATTTCGGTAAAGGATTGGTAGTGTGATATGGAGTGATGATGTGGCATGCTAAGATGCATAGGATCAAGGCATTGTTGAAAAGCAGGCCTTATGGGACGATCAAAGCGTAGCCTATTTAGGCATAGCTTTGTGTATAGCGTGACTTCGCGAGCCTCACACACCGGTTGAGTTTAAAACGGGAGAAGGGAACGCAGGGAGAGAAGCACGTTTCTTTCTAGCTAGAAGTGGTGATTGGGCTTTAACATGGGCCGACATTTTACTTATGTGGATGATGGAATGAGGCGCCTCAGATGATAGGTCCTACAGGATCGGAAAACGTGTGTTCAGGAATTGCCAATCCACGAAGCTGTATGTGTGGACCGGCCCTGCAGGATCCAAGGGTTCACTGCGGGGGATCCTGAGACATTAGCTAGAGTGTCTCGAATCGGTAAGGAGCTCCTCCCTAGCCTTGACTTATGATGGAAATCCAAACTTCCAATACGCACCCACGGATTTGATTGTATTACTAGTATGGAAGCATAGTATTATGGTATCTATGTGTCCTAGGATTGATACATTTATTTTGAAATGTTTTGATATATAATAATAATAATATTAAACTCGTTTATGTCGTATTTAGCATGTTTAATCACCATAAGGTAAAACTCTATCCTCTGGTTTGTGTTGCATTGTTTGATGGGACCTGGGTCTTATGGTGATTCCATTTTTCTCAAAAGCATAACGTTGTTGTGCGATTTACTTATTATTTGTTCTGACACTTTTATGCACGGCAATCCATTAGAGTAAACCCGTTCCGCATAAGCGGCGTGGTCTTTGGATTTGCCCTATTAATAGTGATTAATTAGTTAAGAATTCTCACACCAGTCCCACGACAGACCCATTGTTTGTTTCCACCTTTTTGCAAACTCGGGTGCACTCCTTTCTACACGGGCAGCCAAGTAAACAGGTTCATTCTTTGCTTGGAGTCTTTTCTTTGGAGCTGCTTATTATCTTTCTTGGATTTGCTTTCGTGGAAAGGTGATGACTTGGAGCTTGCAGACATCTATCATTTGCTTCTATTGCATTTTTCTATTTTTAATTCCAGACATTAAACTTGTTTAATTTCACGTTGTTTAAGTTGGAGTTGGAACTTATTTCTTTTTCTGCAAACTTGATGTTATAATTTTTAATTCTTTGACTGTCGACTTTCTGTGGTTGATGACATTATATTTCAGCTGCTATGATGTTGTTACTCTATGAATTTCCTATGCTATGTTGTATCTATTATTTGTATAATCGTATTTATGTTGTATTCCAAATGATTATTCCTTACTTTCATCCCCTGGAAGTTTGGGGTCATCACAACTTTATATATGGGTTGCTCAAGTCAAGAAGAGGCAATACCAGTATTTGGATAATAGTGGACAGGCTCACTAAAATCGCTCACTTTATACGTGTTAAGAATAGGAGAATTGCCTCATCGTTAGCATCCATTTATCTTAAAGAGGTGGTTCAACTGCATGGAATACCCTCTAGCATAGTAAGTGATCGAGATCCTATCTTTACGAGCGAGTTTTGGAAGAGTTTGCAGGAAGCTGTAGGCACACAGCTTTGCCTAAGCACTGCCTATCACCCTCAAACCGATGGTCAGATGGAAAGGGTGAATAGAGTATTAGAAGATCTTTTGAGATTGTGCATTCTTGATTTTAGAGGGACATGGTAGGATCATCTTCCTTTGGTGGAGTTCGCCTACAACAATAGCTACCAAGCCACCATAGGAATGGCACCCTTTGAGGCTTTATATGGAAAACCATGCCAATCACCAACTTGTTGGTGGGAGTCTACAGACAAGCTCGCACTTGGGCTGAACATGATTAGAGAAACTTCAGAGAAGGTGGACTTGATACGAAGACGAATGAAGACTGCATAAGATAGACAAAAGTCCTACATTGATAAAAGAAGGACCGACCTTGAATTTGAGGTTGGAGACAAGGGTTTTCCTTAATGTATCTCCTTTGAGGAATGTCATTCGCTTTGGGTCCACAGGAAAATTGGCACCAAGATTTGTAGGGCCATTTCCTATCACTGAAAGGATTGGGAAGATGGCTTATAAAGTAGGGCTGCCCGAAAGATTGGCTGGAGTTTATAATGTTTTCCATGTCTCTCATCTACGAAAGTGCTTACATGAGTCTGCGGAAATTGTGGAACCAAGCACACTAGAGGAAATAGAAGTAGAGAGAGAAGCGACGGTGTGGAGAGTTACAACTCGTATCTTAGGGACAGAAGTCAAAAAGCTACGCAACCGGGAAGTCAAGCATGTTAAAGTTCAATGAAGTGACATTGAGGAATACGCAACTTGGGAGACTGAGAACAAGATACGCGCAACCTACCATTTTCTTTTTGAGGGTACATCCTTGCTCTCTTTTTCATAAGTTCATGCTTACTTTTATCTATCTCTTAAGTATATCTCCTATGTCCTATCATTAGGTAGAAACCAATGGATGTAAACATGTATTTTAAACATGTTATGATTGATGGGTGCAAGTGGTTGCTAGTGGTTGCTCATGGACGCATATACACACACATTAGGTACTAGATCGGCCCAGTCACTTTCATATTGCATATGCATATATATATATATATATATATATATATATATATATATATATATATATTTGTATGTGGATTGAAAGTTGATGTGTTACCATATGGACGTTGCATTTATATGAATGATTGTGCAGTCATATAGAAAGAATGATTAGGAATAATTGCATACATAATGGACTCGTGGCTCTATCATGATTTGCATTAAGGAGGTCAACATAATCAGTAGACCGCCTGATTTGCACTAGATAAGGACATATACACACACTATGCATATAATTGTGAAAGCACTAGAAATCTGTTTAAGGGAAATGGATGCATATGTTTGATGGTTAAGTAGATGAATGATTGGATGGTAGGATATACATTCCTCTTGACTTGAAGATTTCAGGGATGAAATAGTTTAAGGAGGGGAGAATGTAACACCCCGTATTTTCTGTGAACATTAAAGTGACAAATTAAATAATACTTAATTTTAAAAGTGGTAATTAGGGGAAATGGGTTACGCCATTGCGTTCATCTCGGAATTTTGCTTGAGATAGAGTCTGAGTTTGCGTGAATCGGACTCCGTATGAAGAAGTTACGGAGTTCAGAAGATTTCAAGTTTAAACAGAAATTAAATATAAATATTAATTAAATTAAAAAGTAGTTCAAATTCAAAAATTCCGAGAGAAGTGGTTGGGCGAGAAAATTCCCGCCCATAGGGTTCGACCCCCCCCCCCCTCGGGGGGGGGGGGTCGACATTGGTGCCGACCCCCCTGTAGGGGTCGACACCCTCACCCAGATCAGGACTGTTTTGTCCAGTGACATTTTCTGAGTCACTAGGGCTTATATGGCGACTTCCTATTGGCTCTGTTTGGTCTGGATTGCTCTGATTTCTCCTAGGTTGATCTAACGGCTTTCATTAATCTAAACTTCTATATAAACAACCCCAACCCTCAACCCTAAAACCACATAAAATTGCTCTCTGAAGCCGTCATGCTGTCCATGGCCAAACTAGCGTAGCCTCCATTTTTCTCTAAACTACAATTCAAGTTAGGAAGTCCCAAATCAAGTCAAAACTAGTGAATCAATAGTATACATCAAAGGATAGCTTTTCAATTTCAGAAATCGGATCCCAGAAAACAAGATTGTTCTTTTTTTTTTTTTTTTAGTTCAGTTATTCTTTAGATTTGAACAAATAAAAGTCATGACTTGTAATGAAGAGAAACTAGAACAGTGCCTAGTATTAAGATAATCGTATTCTGATTCATGTTGCAATTTTGAAATTACCTATGCCTACGTGATTATTGTGATTGGTACAACCTATCATGTTGTATATTAAATTAGTGATGAACCAATCATGTTGTATATAAATTTGGTTATGAACCTATCATGTTGTATATTAAATTGGTGATGGACTTATCATGTTGTATGTTAAATTGGTGATGAACCTATCATGTTATATAATAATTTAGCAATGAACCTATCATGTTGTATATAAATTTGGTGATTGCTTATGTTATGTTATATGCAAGATCATAAGCTAAGTCATGTTCATATATGCTTATATGTCCAGATCTACATACTTAGATGTTTAGGTCTATCTTAATTTGATCCAACTAAAATGCAAGATCATATTTACATGCTTAATTAAATATGTGTAGTACTATGCCAAAATTATATTACACGTGCTTTGTTGTTCTAAACTGTTTTATGCCATTGGAATGTTACATGTCCCTTTTTTTCCTCTTTGTTTATGAGTTAGGCTAATTTGCAAGCCTAACGTTCTATGTAATTTATGCGAACGAATAACGAGGGATACGTTGGGAAATATAATAATTATATGCTATTGGCATAGGTTGGCTCATAATCATGTAAATGATTAATGGCATGAAATGGTATAATTAGTAAACCTAAGAATTATGGATAAAAGTTTAGAAGGGTAAATGGGACATGACTTGAGTTGACAACATTGGTGGATAATTTACATATATGCATAAATAGTAAATATGTAAATTAATTAAAAGATGATTGTGCCTAACCCGAGATTAGATTGAGTTACGGTGTAAGACTACCCAGAACCGCCCGGCACATGCAGCAACTGTAACAATATAGATCTAATGTGAGAGGTTAGCACATTAAGCCCAAAAAGCCCGAGGTTAGATTGAGTTGCGTTGTAAGACTGCCCGGAACCGCCTGGCACATCTAGCGACCGCAAAAATACATATCGAATGTGAGTGGTTGGTGCTTTAATGAATGAACTAAAGCTAAGACAGGCTAAGAATGGCAGGGATAAGTTAATTAAGGCAACACTTAACCAATACAACATGTTAACTAAACTGATGGGTGGGGTTAGATTAATTTGAGAACACTTAACCATTTTAACATGTTGATTAGCAAACCCTAGAAACGGGCACCCATTTCAGCAGTAATCCACATAGATGTATCATAGTACCCTGAACATGGAAGGGTGGGGCAAGATTACTAGGCTGATTATAAGCGGTCAAAATAATGGCGGGTGGTGAAGCAATGTAGGTTCCAACAGAGTATGGGCGTGCACGTCCTTCGACATGGAGAAATCAGGCACTGGGCATCAGCAGTATATACCGTGCATCTTGAATTTGTGTCAGTTCGCCACCATAGGAATTGATACACCCTATGGTGGGGCACGCACAGGTATCTACAATCAAGCGGGGGCCAAATGACACAAGTCATAAATGCATGCGATTAGAAGCCGGTCGATAAAGGGATCATTTTATCATGAACACATGGTGCTAGTTGAAAACACTTGTTAGTAGGTGCAAAGAAATTGAAATGAGCATGATAGTATATTCAGTTTATCTTTCCTTATTTATCATTATCTTATTTCTAGGGTATTGTCCTAGGTTCGATTTACTCATGTCATGATCCTTTTACCCGTTTACATGTTAAATGATCACTAGACTTGCCAAGTTTATGTCTGACCCATATTCTTTCATCTTCTTGTCTTCCATCCCCTCCCCTCCCCCCCCCCCCCAAGGTCCGCAGGGAGGGAATACTTCAACTTAGTCCAGATCTTTTCCAGCTTGAAGAAAGTAGACGTATTGCTTGGATTCTCTTTTCTTGGGCTATAGTTGTGGTTACACTCTTAATTGGGGATTTATGATGCTTTATTATTGTTTATGCTACTTTTCGTTTTAGTCAAGATAGAGGCTTTACTGTAATGATTTTGGAAGCTGGTTTTTAAGACTGTTATTGTAATGTTTTGACTGGACCACATGCTTATGAAATAAAATTTAGTCTTTCAACTGTTTGTATGTCTATTTTGTAAATTACTTGTGCCTTTTACCTATAATACTCCACCAAATTTAAGGCATTCCCTTTGTGAGTGACCTTAACGGAGGTGGGGTGTTTACACTCACTATCAATGATAGATAGGGTGGATTCTCCCTGATCGCTTAAGACCCTAAGCGGACATATTGGTCACTTATTAAGCCTCGATAATATACTCAGTGTTAACATAAACTATAGGACACTAGCTACAGGCCCTACTAGTTAAGGCTTCCATCAATCACGTTCGTACCCTTGGCCCATGTAAGGTGATAGGTGGTATTTTATCATTCGCTATACCATCTAGCTGACCTTATTAGATAACCGCCTTAGTCGATTATTACTTCCCACGATATAGGTAGTCATATCTAACATTTTAAGTTTTTCAGGTTTGGGCAGTTAATACTCACACATGCCGTTTAATACCCCTAAACTGGAAGACCTACTTCCAAGTGGACTCCTCAAGCCAAAGCCACTTAAGCCCAAGGAGGCGGACTGTATGCGTAGGTTGTTGGATTCGTACCCCATTTTCCTTTAGCATATTTCCCTATTGGGATAAAGTAGGCTACATTATTAAGTAATTCCCGCTTAGTCTCTCTACATGGAAATACTACACGTATACATTTCATTATTGTCATGGGTTCATATAGTTAATAATATTTTACATTATTAACTTACTAAGGCGAACTATATTCTTTATTTTAAGCTCTATATTCATCAATATAATTAAGGAAGGTTGTATCCCCTTTTTCCCTAGGGTATTTATTTAATTTCTTCCCTGATTTGGACTTAGTATTTAAACGAAAATCAATATCCCTTAATCCATTTTTACACCCAGTTACTTCTATTTCTTATTTTATTGCCCTTTATGACCATAACAGTCATATTTTTCTAAGGCAATTATTTATCAGTCCCAAGTTATCTACTTGTTGTACCCCAACAAACAATTACTATTCCTATTATTTATTTATTGGTTGACTATTATATTTATATATATATATATATATATGCATGTATGTATGTATTTACGTATCAGGCCTCTCACGTTAAGTAGACAATTTGTGGATGATGGATTTGTCGGTCGGTTCTGGGCAGACATCTAGCATAGTTAAAATTAACCTCGTGTCTTAGTACGTTTATATTTATGCATTAGACCCCTCACATTAAGCTGACTAACTGTGGTTGATGGATTTGTCGGTCGATTACGGGTCGGTTGATACCACAAATTGAGCTTAACCTCGTGTCTGAATGCGATTATAATTCAAATTTCCTAATTTAGGGTTTACAACATTTATCCTAATTAAATTAGGAATTGCAACCATTTTCTCTATCATTTTTATTTTCCCCAACCAATATTGGCTACAATTGGTATTTGTAGATTTGTGGTCCAATTTTATAGCAATTAGTTACATCGATTGCCAAAAATGGTCACCACAAATATACTAATTCAATATGGATTAAATTTGCATATAATTCCATGATTGAACCTTATCCACATATTCAAACATTCCATACAATGTATAATTTATCGTTTTACGCTGATTTGGATGGATAATATGTATATTTTTATATTTATGTTTTTGTGCGGTCAACGTAGTAATTATTTTTATCTGTATTATTATAACTTAAAATGATTTGTTTTAATAAATAAACGAACATTTTTTTTGCATTCAGTCTTGCCAAAAGGTTCAAATCTTACAAAAATGCTTTTAGTTGTAATCATTGTAAACTATGCCCAATCAGTGGAATTGACATATTTCCAAGTCATAAGAAATATATGTAAATATATAATTTGGAATTGTTGATGCAAATTATTTACAAATATATATATTTCTATATTTATACATATATTTGCACCATTTTTCCCTTTTTAATCCTATAGTCATATCTCTTATGGTTTCAAAATAGTGCCTTTTTATTCAAAAGGAGGAAAGTGACATATTTACAAAAATTAAGTCAAAACCAACAAGATTGAATACAAACAGGCATATTTGTTTTAGCATAGAAATCACACAATTTACCAATTTCTTATATTTACCCAAAATTCACATATTTTATATTTCAACACTGAACTAAAGATCTAGAATGTAACTACATCATATTTGTGTTTAATGGGACTGATTTTCAGATCCATAGTGCTATGCAATATATACAACATATTTCATGACATAACTATAGGAACATGTTTGAACAAGTTTAAGAATTCTATAATTTATAATATACACAGCCACAACTTATAATTCACAAGTCTTAACCATATTTATAATCAGATCTGTTGTTTGTTAATAGATACACAATATCTAAATGAACAGATCTGATAAAGAATAGGCATAGAAACATAGATCTAATTCAAATGAAATAGATAAGTTATTATAATTGTTTTCATAAATTTCCCACTTTCCTTATAGCCTCCAAAAATTAAAGTTTAGAACCTTTTAGGCCTACAATCCCCAAATTCTTACAAATCTACAATTTATCTAGAAATGGGGAAATTCCAGATCTGTAGAAATGTAAGAAAATAGGAAGAGAGGGGAGAATTTGATTTGGAGCATCAATGTGCATTCATTTCCATTAGATCTTCTTATCCTCTCAATTTCATATGAATTGGATTTGATTTGTTATGTATGAATATATTTTTATATTAGAAATTCGGTTTGGAGAAGGAGGGAAACGACAGAGCTCCGCTGCAACTGCTGATTTATATGAAAAAGAACGAGGCCTTAACCCTTTATTTATAGGGGTGGAAATGGCCTAGGACCGTTAGATTACTTTCAAGTTATATCTGTTCATTCGTCATATGAATATTATAAACCTAACCTTGAAAACCTAGTCGTCACTGGAAATGGCCTAGGACCGTCAGATTAGTTTCAAGTTATATACAGTCGACTGCCTGGGCCTTAAATCCCCAGGTCCGCTTGGTAAAATAAGGTAAATTATAATTATAAGTTATAATTTATTTATTTTCCATCCATTTTTTTATTTTATTCGTAGCTTTTTCATACGGACTACGTTCGCGAAGCTCCAAATATGAAAGTTGACCGGAATTCCAAGACGAACGCATCAGTTAAAGTTTCGTGATCAAATTCCTTAGTTTGAAGAAATTTATATTTTTCAAATTCTAATAATTTAATTTATATTACAAAAATTCTATGTTGTTACACTAAAACTCTAGGCCACAATCACCTTTAGACCCTAGATAAATAATATATATTGTGCTAAGAGGAAACAGGATAATGTCTCCCAATGCTCGCGTTGTTTTCATGTCCAAGCACTTATTTACTTATATGAAACTTCCACATCGAACCGGCCCGGAGAGGCCTTGGTTGCGTCAGTTATCAAGCCACAAGCTTACAGTAAGCTCCCTCCCGAGGTTGGGTTGCATTAGGCTTACTATGAGAGAGTTAAATCACAAAGGGACCACCCGAAAGGAGTAAAACCTTGGTTTTACTTAGGGCCTTTGTAATACCCAGAATTTTCTGTGAAAATTAAAATTAACAATCCTAAGAATACATAATTATTAAAGTGAGAATTAAGGGAAATGGGTTACGCTATTTGCATTCGAAATTCTGCTTGAAATAGAGTTCGAGTTTGTGTGAATTGGACTCCGTATGAAGAAGTTATGGCCTTCCGAAGTTTCAGAATTCAAATAAATTAAAAACAGTTCAGAATAATAAATTTGAAATTCAAATTAAAACAGTGGAGCAGCCTGGGCAGGAATTCTCCCGCCCAATGGCTAGGTTGACCAGGGGTCGACCTACCCATACAAGTCGACCAAGGGGTTGACCTCCCCCCCCCCCCCCGCCCCCCGGATGATCTGAAATGTGACGATTTCTGACTCTGTGCTGAGTCGCTAGGGCTGATGTGGATGTTCTATATAACTCTGTCTAGTCATGAATGGTTGGGATTGTTCCTATGATAATCTAACGACTTAGGTTGATTCAAACTTCTATAAAAGAATGCCTAGACTCAAACCCTAAATGAAAACAAAATTTGTCTCATAGCCACCATGCTTCTCCTAGGATAGTCTCGATCCTAAATCTTAGGATTTAACAAGTCAGAATTCCAATTCAAAAGACGAACAAATCATTCTCTTCTCTAACCTACCTTTGTGAGTACTATTTCTTTCACAATATAATTATTAAATTAATTATGATGGGTTGTAATTGGATTATGAGAACATGTTTGTTGAATCAGATGATGTTGTTTAACTTTGTAAATCTATTTCGTATTTAACTTGATTCATTTTATGCAAGTTTGGGATGTTAAATCATATGTTAATTCATATGTGAATTTTATGCATGTTTGGGATGTTAAACCATATGTTAATTCATATGTGAATCTTATGCAAGTTTGGGATGTTAAATCATATGTTAATTTGTGAATCTTATGCAAGTTTGGATGTTAAATCATATGCTAATTAGTATGTGAATTTTATTCAAGTTTATATGTGAATTGTACAAAAGTTTATACGTGAATCAAGTATATACATATGCTAGTTTATATGCAAAATCATGTGATAAATTCATATGCAAGTTGTAGAAATTCGTATGCGAGTTGTAGAAATTTATATGCAAGTTGTAGATATCCATATGCAAGTTTAGGTGAGAGACTATATTCACATTTTTGGGTGGAAGTTATATTCACATATGCAAGTGAAGTGAGACCCATAAATTATATATGCAAGTACACAATTTCTTGTTTAGATCTATTTTTAGATCTATGGTAGTTTACGCAAATATATGATTCTATATGACCATTATCCATGCAAATTATTGCTTATGAAATTTTATGTTATAATTCCTATTTGCAAGTTAGATCTATTTTTATGTGTTATGCAAGTTGTGATGTTTCTTTTTATAAGTTAGTCTATTTGCGAGTCTAACATGTTTCATGTTCGAACGTACGAATAGATTGGGGACAAAGGGGAAAATATTAATTATGTAAATTGTGAATTGGCATAAAATGCATATAATTAAATTGAGACATTACTTGGTACAATTTTTATAACTAAAAAGTATGGACATAATTTAGGTGACAATTATGGACATAATTAATTTGGAAATTATTGGAAATTTGAATAGGGATAATTAATTCATATTGGGGTGAAATAATTTGTAATAATAAATGCCTCAGACACGAGGTTAGACTCGTTTGTGGTGTAAGACTGCACGGACCTGCCTGGCAAATCCAGCAACCACAAAATGTAGTCTAATGTGAGAGGTCGAAGGCACAAATTAAATGCGTAACAGTTGTAATGACACGAGGTTAGACACGTTTGCGGTATAAGACTACCTAGACCCACCCGGGAAATCCAGCAATCGCAAAAGGGAATCTAATGTGGGAGGTCTTACAAGGTTACAATTATAATGAATTAAGTAACACTTAACCAAGATAAACATGTAGTGGGACATGGGGGTTAAGTGGGTGACCTCGGTGGCATGTGAAATACGATTAGAAACACTTAACCAAATTGAAACAAGTAAAGAAGACATGAATAAGAGGGGGTTAAGTGGAAAATTTTAGTGGGGACCAAGTATAGGTGGAAAGCTTATGTCAAGCATGGGATACCCATTTCAAACCAGTAACCCATTAAGTATCTTTGTGAGCACGAGGTAGATCGAGGACGGGACACGCTTACTGGGTTTGATTGTAAGAGGTCAAAACAGGTTAACGGTGGCAATGCAAGTCCAACGGGGTCATGTGCATGCGTGGGCCCAGGCTGGTAGGTTAGATGTTGTTGCATTGTGTAGTTATAAGTCGTGCATCTTTAGTGTTATCAGGTTGCCACTTTGGGGAGTGATACACCCCACGGTGGGACCAGAACGGGTATCTACGAGTTAAGGAGCCGACTGCATGGGGGTAGTGGGTATAACTAGTGGAGATAGGGGCAGGCAGCACCTATTAAGGCAGCTAAGGGTACACGAAACTACCATTATGATTATTGTGTTCAGTAGGCGAGATCAAATTTTAGGGTGACTAGTAGTGGTGCAGTATAGTAATTATCCTATAGTGATTAGGAGCGAGATTAACGCCAGAATATTCCTTTTTTGTTTTGTCTTGCCCACTTGTTTCACATTCATTCCTTATTTTACCAGTTTATGCCTTATCCTAATTACTTTAATAATTATATCGTTAAAGTTATGGTACTCGCCAGACTTTATGTCTGAGCCCCTTTGTTTTCGCCTCTTTTCTTCCTTTCCCCCCAGGTTCTCAGGGTGGGACTAGTACTAGTAGAGCTTGATCTAGATCTTTCTCTCTCTCTTTTGTAAGTTCTTGGATTTCTGAAAGTAAAGTTCAGCTCATCTCTTTTATGGCTACTTATGTTGGGTTTATGCTTTTTATTTTATGTACTCAGAAAACAATTTGTCAAGATGGTTACTAAGTGTAATTGGTTTTTCTATTGGATTATGATGTTGTTGTAATCAAACTATTTCTCTGCTGCAATAAATGTTTTTTTGAAAATTTTCAAGTACCAATATATATGTATCTGTCTTGTTATATTTAGTTCTATTCACCAATAATACTCCATGAAAGTTAATGCATTCCCCTTGAGAGTGACATTAATGGACGTGGGGTGTTACACGTGGTATCACAGCCGAAGGTTAACGGAACGGATTAGAGATTTTGAAAAACCGTTTTTCAAAAGCGTTTTATAAAGAAATACTTTCAAAAGTATGTTTTAAGTAGTGTATTTTCAAGAGAAAAGTTTGTTTCAAAAACATAACCCCCAAGAGCCATATATCTTTCTTTCGAATTCTCCGTTTTGAATCTCTTCATGTTCTTTTCCGCATGTCTGGGTAACCCGAGATACCCGAGGGAATATCGATACCAACCAGGTTCAGAAGGTATCTGGAGGCTAGAGCCACCGCCACAGGCCCAGCAGACATCCCTCCTCCCCCAACTGCAGCCACTCCTCCTCCCCCTCCTCGTGTTGATACTTTTTCAAAGATATGCAAAGACTTTCGAGCAACAAGCAGAAAATCTTTTCATGGATCAAAGACGTTTGTTGAAACTCGAAATTGGCTTCAGGAGGCAGAAGACTTGTTTGGTATCTTCGAGGTAGTAGATGGAAGGAAGGTCCAATTGGCCGCTTGGTTAATAAAGGACAAAGCCTCGTTTTGGTGGGAGGTCACGAATGGGGAGCGTCCAATAGAGACGTGGATGGATTTCAGACATAGGTTCGAGATGAAATTTCTCTCACGAGTAGAAGAGAATTTATACATGGAAAGATTATTAGCATTGAAGCAGGGGAATTTATCAGTAAAGGAGCACATCAACAAGTTCAATCAGTTGGCGAGGTTTGTCTTAGACATGGTGAACACACCTGAAAAGAAGGCCCTAAGGTTCGTTAAAGGTTTGAATGAGCCGTTGCATGGGTAAGCTATGACCCACATTCCTATGGGGGCTACCTTTGAGAAACTGCTTGATATGGCACTTATGCATGAAGAGGAGAAAAGCGCTAATGCTAATAAGGCACCAGAAAAGAAAGGGGATCAAAAGAAGTCACAGCAGCAGCCTAAGAAAGGTGGTAAGGACAACAATAGCAAAGGAAAGAAAAGATTCTTTAATTGTGAAACACTAGGCCATCTGAGCAAGGACTGTAGGAAGAAGAAGAAGACTGGTTGTTTCCACTATGGGCCTTTGCTTGATTGTAGTGAGTGATATGACATTCTTGGGTCGAGCGATGTGGACCCGAAACTGTTCAAGAAAGCGTGCGACCAACATGTTCCAACTACTGATCGATTCTGTTTCTAACTGCCGAATCCACATGGCTGCTATATCAGTTAGAAAGAGGGGAAAACATTTAGCCATGACGTTTTTCGATGCCGATTGAACTTCCATATGTCGTTTGTAACGCATGAGATGCACGGTAGGATCTGTCCTGCCGTTGTAAGGCTCCAGTTGTGGAAGTTTGAAATCTGGTGGATTGCGGGAATTTCTAATTTCCTGAGTGAAAGGGTTGTGATTGACGTCATCCACGTCGTTCTGGTAAGTGCGGCCTCTAGAGAGGCATTGAATCAGATCAGCGAGTCGATTGCCCTCAAAAATCTGTTGTAAACTACCAAAATCAGAGCTGGTGCCCCCAGCGTTGAATGCAGGAGAAGATGGAAGTTGGTGAGCAATCGCTTGGGGATCGCGGCTCGCGGATCGCGGATCGAGGGGAGCGACCCGACCCGTTTCGAGTGGGACGGTTCGTGAGGTAAGTTCGTGAAGTCCAGCTCGTGAGGCCAGATCGTGGAGTAGGGGGCGATCCGACTGGGTCCAAGAGGTAGGTCACGAACTCGTTGTTGTTGAGCAGGCAGGAGCGAGTTGTTGGGATCGACATGTGAGCCTAGTAGTGTTCCACGATCCGGGTCGCGGTCCAGAGGTGTATCACGAGACGAGTTCTGCTGTTGAATGGGGGGGTTGCCCGCGAGTCCGGGTGATACTCGAGCCGCGTCAATGGTTTCGTTTCCAGTGACTTGATCGTTGCTCGACCTTCCATCCATCCGAGCGAAGAATTGGTTGATCATTTCCTGTTGTTTCTGGAGGAGATCGTCCTGCCTTGTCATCTGGGTCCTTAATTCAGCGAGAACTCCATCCATCTCGTCTCTAGTCAGGTATGCTGATGGGTCTTCA
Organism: Allium sativum; assembly: GCA_030737875.1. Lineage (NCBI taxonomy): Eukaryota > Viridiplantae > Streptophyta > Magnoliopsida > Asparagales > Amaryllidaceae > Allium > Allium sativum. Next base: position 334,891,075 of record CM060926.1, read on the forward strand.
TGGGAGGAAGCCTCCAGGCTTGCCTCGTCCCTTGCGCCTTCAGCGTCAACATCATCAGCATGAGAAGAAGTTCCAGTCTTCTTCCTTTTGTTCACCATTGAGTTCCCTTTCAAGCTAGAAGTTGAAGTTTTTGTGTGCCCCCCTACCTGGCGCGCCAAAATGTTAGACCAAAATCTGGGCCTAACACCCAAATGTAGATCGCAGATCACAAAATGCAGAAAACAGTAAATAAAGAGGAGACACACGAGATTTTTATAGTGGTTCAGCTGTAGATGTAGCCTACGTCCACTTTATAATCTTATTGTTATACTGACAGATTACAAGAATCAGTTTCATGAAATGCACACAATTTGTTTGTTAATTGAGATTAAGAGAGAAGAATTTGAATGTATGAAGGTGCAAAGCCCTTGCCCTTCAGTAATGGTGGCAGCCGTGAAGAAGAATGGCCAAAAGATCCTTGAAAATGCCTTCGAATGGTGTATTTATAGCCGTTTACAGCAGGCGGATCGCGGGACACGTGGCACGCATCCCAAAAATCTTGAAAAGAGGTGGAAAACGTCCAGAAATCATCTCCAAATCATCATATGACATGTGTAATAAGATCCATGCAAGTTGGAGTGAAAATATCCTTGAGAATAGGTCAGAACAAGCTGCGCAGGAGCAGGTGCGGGGATCAGATCGTGATGGGGTACGTGGCACCCGATCCAGGATAATAGGAGCAAGATGTGGCATGAGAATAGGTCAAAACAGGGAGCGTATCTGCAGGTCTGAGGGTAGGATCGGGATCATGGGGTCGGATCGTGGTCATGGGTCGGATCGTGATATGGCTATCACGAGCCGAGTCTGGTCATGAGCGGCATGGTGAAGCTGGAGTGAAGTGCTGGCGATCGGGTCGGATCGTGAGATGTACCACGAATGGGTCGTGGTATGAGGAGGGCGATCCGAGGGTGCGTGATCCATACTCCGATCTTGTGCTGCTTCGTTGCTTTATCCAGGAAATTGCCAGATTACACCAGTTTACGGAAACGGGCATAACTTTCAAACCGTAAGTCCGATTGAGCCAAACCGAAGCTTAAACTGAAGCTAACTCAGAGATCTACAGAAGTTACGGAGCATAGCTCCGTAATCGCTGTTTTCAGGCCCAAAAGAGGTCGTCTGATAGGAGTTTCAGGCCTGTTTATGTTGAGGATGTGATTTTGTTCAAATCTCTCAATGTCTTCTGACGTCGTTTCCATCGCTCGAGCATGTTATCATTCAGGAATTCCATGTGTGACGACTTTTGCCAAAAAATGTGTTAACAGCTACCGGGTTCCATCTGCTAAGAGTGGCTGAAGACAGAATTGATAAGACTGCGTTCAGAACCCCGGACGGTTTCTTCGAATAGCTTGGCATGCCTTTCGGCTTGACAAACGCACCCGCTTTCTTTGTTGATTTGATGAGTAGGGTGTTTAGAGAATTCCTTAGTAAATTTGTTGTGGTCTTCGTAGACGACATTTTGATCTTCTCGAAAAATGAAGAAGAGCATGCTTTGCATTTAACGGAAGTCATGGATATTCTTCGTACACATCAGCTGAAGGCCAAATTCTCCAAATGCCATTTATGGAGAGAATAAGTGAGGTTTCTTGGACATGTAGTGTCCAAAGAGGGGTTAGCAGTGGACCCCGCAAAATTATTTGCGGTGCAAGATTGGAAGGTTCTATGGAATGCAACCGAAGTCCAAAGCTTTATCGGGCTAGCGGGCTTTTATCGAAAATTCATTTAGGACTTTGTTAAAATCTCAGCCCCACTCACAAGATTAACAAAGAAGAACCTAACTTTCGCTTGGGATTTGGATTGCGATATTGCATTCCAACGTTTGAAAAGGGCTCTAACAACAGCCCCAGTTCTGACATTGCCGGAGGGGACCAAGATGTTTACCGTATACACAGATGCATGTGGTACGGGACTAGGTGCTGTCTCGATGCACGAAGGGAAGGTAGTAGCTCATGTATAAAAAATGAACAATTTCAGTGTGCACGCCGCTCATGGTTTTTTCTTCCCATTTTGTTCGTCACTTATAAAAATAAACTTACATTCTTTTTTTGGAAATGTAATATTCCTTAATCTGATCATTCATAAATGAATTGAATTTATGACTTATAATTTACTTTACAATTTTTACACTTTGTATTGTTTCGTCAAATTACCCTTTGATCCCTTATATCGATCTACTTCTTCTTTTATTATATACCAATAAAATTTCTCTTTATCAATCTAAACACGATAAAAATATTATTTATAATTCTTATTTTATACAATACAGAACTATTCATAACCGGCTGCTTGTATCTGGTAATTGAGATTTACAGTTTAAAACTGACGAGTTTAGCGTTTGTGTTAAATACGGTTTTCTTATTACTTTGTTTGTTTTTAAAATTTAAATATTTTATTAGAAAATAAATTCTAATTTAAATTATAAACTAAATTTATAATTTAACAAAATTTCAGCTCCTGTGCTAACTGCTCGACTTCTGTCAAAACCATATCTGATCTTCTACACTTGATCGACTTCCTTTTTGTTGACTTTACAGTTTAAGTATTTCATTATAAAAATTCTCTAATTATATTTTAAATTTTATAATTTTATACTGAACTATAGTTTCTACACTTTTTCTCCACTATTGACAAACTACATTTTTATCCTGATTCACCTCTGTACTAATTTAAATAAAAATTTCTATTTTTATTTAAATATTTATTTATCCCTTTTATTTAATATAATATTTAATTTAAAACTAGTTTAAATTAAAATTATATTCAAAAATCTTTGTTTCAAAGTAAAAACACCAAAATACCACTTTTGATAAAGTACCAGTTCAAAACCACCGGTGTGCGCTCATGGAGTCAGGCTCGGCCATCATGGTTTTGCCAAGTACCACTTTCCCCGATCACTTCAAAGTACCACCATAAAAACCACACAAACTACCTACTGATCAGCCCAAATCCGTGTATACCAGCCTGTGTGCCAAAGTACCACTACCAAGTGCCAACCTTCCAAAAACACAACTGATCACTTTAAGTTCATGGCATCTCCCTCTCCAATCAACACGACTGTATGTGCACGTGCACACTTGCCGGAGCCCACGCCCACCTCTGACCACCACCCACACATGTGACCCTCCACTCCCTGATCATCTTGCACCGCCTGACCACCATCTTCATCGTCGCTACAGTAATTTGGCTGTGCCCTCCCTTTTCAACTGAAAATTCATCATCCAAGAAAATCACCACATCACCTCGTCCATGTGCTGCCACGTCCTCCTTGCCACATCAACCTGACACCCCGACGCGTCTAACCCCCTTGGACCGCACCCCAAAGCTCCACTTTCGACGAGCAGTTCAGAGGCAAAAAACCGAACCCAAAAACCAATCATTTACCCTATTTCGATCTCGTCCTCTAAATCCGTTCATTTGAAAAATAAATTAGAATTTTTCCTGGCATCCTCGACCCTAGGTGATGCTCCACCTCCAACCCGACGGCTTCAAATCACTTGGCTGGCCGGAATTTGATCGAAATTCAAATTCTGATCATCCCCTTATTTCTCACTCAATAGGTTGTTAAAAATCTTGAAACAACTTTTAAAAATCATGATTTGGCATTAGGATTCAATTTATATAACTGAAACGAGTATTCCCACAGTTTTGATTTTTGTTGAAACAGAGGGGTACTGTTATATTCCTTTTATTAGCTTGTGTTAATTTCTTTGAACTGAAATTATTTCCTCTTTGATTTAAAATTGTGTGGAGTATATACATTTAGCCCTATTCCAAACTAGTGTGAGTCCATGGTAGAATTCCTTTCAAAAATCAAGTGTTGACCCTTCCTGTGTTTACAAATTGAATGAACAGCCCTAGATATTAAGAACTAGAACAAACACAGGACTCGAGTAATTCAAACTAAAGATACACCATGGTTTAAACCACCAACCACTAGTTACTTACTAGTATAATAATGAATCATAAACTAGGACTTGCAACATACAAATGCATTCAAATGATAGGTTTACTTAACAGTTTCTAGCAGGAAACAAAATGCAGGAATCAGACTATGAAATAAAGATAGTTTACTCACCACTCAAGTATGAAACTCTTAGCTTTCTTGTTGAATTCTCTTGAAGGGATGTGTGTTTGTGTGAGTGAGATGTGTTTTCTTAGATCTTATTTATAGTAGAAGAATTTTTTTAAAATATGATGCAAAAAAAAAAACATAAAATCAGTTTTTCAGATTTGGTTTGTTGACAAATGATTGACAACTCAAATAAAATTCTTTTTTCCTCTTACCAAATCAAAGTACTACCACCATATTCACATGGCTTACCTCAGCCATTATCACCCTGAAATCACTTGCACATGTTTATTCACTTTTCCTATTGGTTTCTATGAAACATCACAAATAAATGCCTATGTACAACTATGATCTTTCACAAATCTTTTTCTTGGTTTAATCAAATGATAATATCCATTTTGGTACCTTTGATGATCAGTTTTTATTGAGTTTCTAACATAAAATCTCTCAGGACATTTTTGATTTAACAACAAAATATAAAGTATTTTCACTTGCCTTCAAAGGCTTTGTAAAATCTGAAAATCTTTGTACCAAAGATGATCTTGGCATGTGATGATTCAACATAGAAATATCTTGGAAAATCTATATGTTTTAGCAAGATCTAGTGTAGGTGAACTTGAGGATTAAATACATAAGACATGGTAGATCCTTATGCACATGCCTTTTGACAAAATGAATATGTTTTGGAAACTAAAAAGGAAGATGTCATTTTCACAAAATCTTGGGAGATAAAAGAAATATTTTGAAACTGAAATTATTTGATCTAAATAGATTTTTCCATGTGAACAAATATTTCACTAAATCCCCTGAACTATTTTAGTATTAGGGTAGGTTGTATGCTCAAGTACATACATATATATATATATATATATACATATATATATATAACATGTTTGAAAAAGAAATGGTGTTTCATGTCTTGGTGTTAATGAACATGTGAACAAGAAATGGCTCTTGAACTTGCTTTTGATAAAAGAGAAAAGCTTTGGCATGTTTTAATTTCAAGTGTTAAAAGTTTTAAATTCAAGGATTTACAAAAACTCAATATCTAAACCTTTTGAAAAAAATGAACAAAACATGTATAATAAAATGGCATTAAAAACTTGCTATTAAAAAGTGTTATCATTCATACATGTATAAATAAATTTAAACAAACGCTACCTTTTATATGCTATCATATATTAAAAGAAAATGGCAATTAAACCTTTGACATGTTTGAAATATTTTCAAGTCTTGATTTTTAAATCGTATTTGTAAATATTTACTTATGATCAGTTAATACCTGTGTCTTTGATACATGTAAAAACCGGGTCATTACAATCTATCACCCTTATATAAAAATTTCGTCCTCGAAATTTGTAAGCAGTCGATTAGAGTTATCGACACACGTATCAGCAATTTTCCTATTCATAACCAAAAATATGCGTCAAAATTCCCTTCTTAACTCATCAGTCAATTTGCTTAACTCCGTTAAGTATTACCCACTATCTTCATTTACTTAGTTAATTATCTCAATTTCGGGACTCATTGATTCACAAATCGACCAGTTCACTTTCCCTGAGTTCATATCCAATTAATACATAAGCCAGGCTTAATTTCAGGAAATCCGAATTCAATTTAAAATTCTTTACCGATTTCTGGTATCAATATGATTGGATATTATTCTAATTTAATCCAACAATATTTAATTCATCTTAAGGCTGACCCTTGTTAATTAACTCCTTTCAAATAGTTGCCAAGCTTTTATCCTGTTGGATTGGTGCAACTTCCCCCACAGTTTCTCCTTGATCCTGGGATCCAGTATTACGACCAGTAGTAGTGGAAGTTCCACTAGCTCGACCTCTTCGTCCTCGACTACTCATCTTAATCACCTGATTATAACAGGTCGTCATACCAGACTTGATTGGATATAACTAACTTAGGTATACCATCCAGGTTGATTTATTTTAAATTTATTTTAAATTTTCAAAAATACGCTCTCTCACACTCACCCAAAGCCTAGGTAATCAGTAACCTAAGCTTTGATACCAACTGTAACGACCCAACTTTCGAACACATCGGAAGTCATATCATTAATAAGAATAAGAATAAATAGAAGAAAAAATAATAGAAACATCAGAATCTCACAGCGGAATTTTTACAAAAGATAATACTTTATAATATTACACAGCGGAACATATTACATCAGAGCTGTAACAACCCGAGTTTTAATAACATGTCAAAACTAGAAATCAAGGTATAATTAAATTTTAAAACAAAAATCAAGGGAAACGGGTTGCGCCATTGCGTTCATCTCAAAATTCTGCTTGGAAATGAGTCCGAGTTCGCGAGAATCGGAGTCCATATGAGGGAGATATGACCCTTCGAAGTTTCAGGAATTTTCAAAACCAAAAACAGCTCGAAATTCGAATTCAAAATTAAAATTCAAACCCCCGAACAGGCTGGGCGGGAAAATTTCCGCCCAGGGACTAGATCGACCTGGGTGTCGACCATAGTGTCGACCTCCCAGGGACCAGGTCAACCATAGTGTCGACATGGGGGTCGATCTGCCTCCCGAACCTGTTTCTTGAACCAGATGCATTCTGGTGTATTTAGACTTGTTTCGTGACCAGATTCGTCTGCCTAACCCTATATAAGCAGCCCCCTAGCCTCATTCTCTCCACATCATTTCTTTCTGTCCTTATGATGCTTCTAAGATAATAAAAATACTAAGATAAAAAGGAAGAAGAAAGGACTACTTCTTCTCCATCAAGACTATGCTTAGAGATTTGCAAATTGGGGGATTTCAATTAGAACACGATCAATCAAATAGAGATTCAACAATCAAATATCTGCACTCTAATTCGCGATCCGCGCTCTGTAAGTTCTAGTTACTTTGAGATTTAAACTTGTTAAATTTAATGTGGGCATGGAATGAAAGGAAATTGGACCTAAGCTTGATTATCTATTCAGATCTTTTATTGTCTCTTCTTGAATCTATGATTTTGGGTTATTTCTTATCGATTGAATCATGCCTATTCATGTTGTTGGACCTAGTTTATTATTCAAATGCTAGATTATAACATCAATTCTTGGAACTTGACTATTGAGAATATTGTCTACGATGTTGAAACCATTATTAATGACATAAGACTATGACTATGCCTATGACCGTGGACATAAGATTTTGCCTATGCCTATGACTATGACTGTGAACATAAGACTATGCCTATGCCAATGATAGTGAACATAAAGCTATTGCCTATGACTATGACAAGGACAATTGTGGCTAATCACCTATGACTCTTGACTATGAGAATTATTAACTATGATTATGAACATAAGGCCATTATCTATGACCATGACTTTGAAACTATTACTGTTAATTGCCTATGACTATTTGCCTAGAACTATTCTTGATAAATATCCATGATAATTATGATGAGTCGCTTATGATTCATAACTATGAGATTTCTACCTATGACTGTTGGGGTTAATTGCCTAAGGCTATTATAGTTGATTGTTCATGCCCATGACACTATAGTTGAAAACCATGTTGTGCACCGAATTGGCATTTTGTTGGATCGTATACCTAGGGTGTGACTTGCTTAGTTTATTCGCTATTATGTACATCAAAACCAGTCGATCCATTATCCTAGCATTTGGTTTGCTTTTGCATGCCTATTCTTTTAGGTTAACGTTTATCATGACCATCGCCTTATCTTGCTAGATTTGAAATCCTATATGCCAGTGATGTTGTAACCAATTATCTTAAGTTATATCATACTAGTCTTGTAACCCCTTTTATCGCTTTATGCTAGTCCCCTTTTGCCTATCATTGTTTTGATGCTATTCCCTCTATTTCGAGATTCGGATTTATTTGTAGTATAGATCGATTCACGTTCACGTGCGATGGGAATAGGATTTGGGTAGATTAGGAAAAACATGAATTGGTTATGAAAATGAATTGTGAACTTGATAATAGGAAAAACTTGAAACATGAACATTGTTATAACTTGAATTTAGATGTGGGCATGAAACTTATCCTTGAAACTTGACACGAACTCGACATGAAACTTGAACACGGACATGACATTAGAATAAACATGAAAATGGCAACTCGAGTATGGGTTGAGTTTGCAGTGTAAATCTGCCCGGAACCGCCCGGCAAATCCAGTTACAGCGAACAATAGGATCCAATGTGGGTAGTTGGTCATATCGCGCTTGAAACCCGAGGTCAGATTGAGTTGTGGTATAAATCTGCCCGGAACCACCCGGCATATCCAGTGACCACAACAACAGGTCTGATGTGAGAGGTTGGGGTGCATTAATGAACTAATGGCACATGATAAGGTTAAGTCATATACCGCTTGAATATACTTAACCAATTTAACACGATGACTTGATAGGGTTAAGTCATGAACCGCTTGAATATACTTAACCAATTTAACATGATGATTTGATAGGGTTAAGTCATGAACCGCTTGAATATACTTAACCAACTTGATACATGATTCGTAGGGCTAAGTCATGAACTTGAACGACAACACTTAGCCAAATTGACATGACACGTAGGTGGGTTAAGTCACGAACTTGAATGACAATGCTTAACCAACTTGACATGCTAGACTGAGGGGGTTAAGTCTCGAATTTAAATGACAACACTTAACCTACTGGATGGAAACCCTAGTTACGCGGTACTTTTCAGCAGTAACCCACTAGATGTATCATAGTACCCTGGAACTAGGCAGGGTGGGGCACGATTACTAGGCTGATTGTAAGCGACCAGAACGACGGCTGAGTTGGTGCGCCATTGTAGGTTCAGGAGGACTATGGTCGTGCATGTAGTCCGGAGTTGAAAAAGCAGGCATTGGGCACCAATAGGTTTACACTGTACGTGCTTGATTCGTGTCGGTGGTTGGCACCTAAGGGCTTGATACGCTCTATGGTGGACCTAGCATATGTGACTACATTTCATGATTGGGTCATATGACACAGACACATGAACGAGCTAGGACTTGTAGGGTACCGATCGATTAATAGATCGTTACGTGGAATTCGTTAGGTAGCATAATCCCTAGTGGTCCTAGGTGGCATAAATCCTAAATGAATCCAGAAAACGTTCAATAGGTCGCATAATTCCTAGTGGTCCTAGGTGGCATAAATCCTTGTTGAACACGCGATATCTCATGATAAGGAAACCTAGCCAGAAAAAGGGTGGCGGTCCAAACATTTTCAAGGATGGTTGCACTGCATTGAAGTAGTATAGAAATACGTGAGGAAACTCGTACGATATACAACAAGGGACTGTACATATACATGGAAATGATGATACGAGTTGGGATACTAGTACAGTTGGTGCAGAGAATATAGGAAATAAAAGAAAATAATGGAACGGTGAAGCTTAGAAAGCTGGCGATGTTATACCTAGTAGAAACCTTGCAATGTGATACTTGGTAGGAACCTTGATATTCTTGATAGGAAGCATGGGATGTTATACTTGATTCATCGTGTCTGTAGCTTACCTTGTCATCATGCTTATGTTTACTTTCAGTTTATTCATGCCATATTATCCTCACCTGTTTTTATGCTGAAAGTCACTAGGACTTACTCAGTCTTTATGACTGACCTAGTTTATTTCGCATCTTTTTCTTTCTTCCCTCCCCCCCCCCACCCCCAAGGTTTGCAGGGTAGGAATACAACTTAGTTCGGATCTTACCAAGCTCCAAGGCTCTTTCATGTACTGGTTGGATTTCTCTTGGCTATCGCTTGCTTTGCCTCTTTATTGGAGAATGATTTACGACTATGGTTTTATTCTTCTTTACTATTGTAAGATACATTTTGATGTAATGGATTTAATAGCATTTTGATGTAAAAGGCTTTAAACCTTTCTAGATTTTAAAGCAATGAAATTTGATTCCTCTTCCGCTGTTTTATATGTTCTGTCTTGTAATATTTCTATGTATGTTTACCTAGATAATGCTCCACCAAAGCTAGTGCATTCCATTTGTGAGTGACCCTAGCGGGGGGGGGGGGGTGTTACATTGGTATCAGAGCAAAAGGTTACCAGACTGGGCAAAAGCTTTTAAAAAGCTTCTAAAATTATTTTCAAAACGTTTACAAAGAAGCATTTTTCAAGAAAAGTTTCGTTTTATGAAAGGAATATTCCCCAAATCCATATGCACTATCTTTTAATTCTCTCCTTGAGTCTCTTCTCTCTTTCTTTTTCACCATAGTTTGTAGGCATGCGACACATGTCGGAGGGCAAAGTAGTGTCCAACCTCCATCTGTAGCCGCAGTAGTTTTTACTTGCGACTAATCTTATCTCAAGGTTTGTAGGGTTGCCGTGCGATGGAGGTAGCTTTCGAGAAACTTGTCAACAAGCTATACAAGGATAGTAAGAACGAGGATAAAGAACACAAGCCTAAGGATGAGAAACTTGTTGATAAGGCGTAATCCACGAAGGAGGAAAAGGTGAAAGGGAAGTGGTCAAAGTAAAAGAATAATAAAACCCATGATAAGAAAGAACACCGTTGGTATGGTAAAAAGGGACATGTAATTAAGTATTATAGGAGAAGGACAAGGGCAAAGAACAAGATCATCGAGAGGGCAATTGTATGCTCTCACTACTAGCGTACCTAAGAGAGGTGGTAACGTTTCTGTTAAAGGTTTAGCTTTTCTTTTCTATCATCCCATTAGAACTTTGTTTTTTTTTGTACATCACATCCTTTTAATTCTGCCTCGATAGTTGAGTCTCTGCACCTTAGTACTAGCGTAATTAGAGCATCCCATTTTTGTCTCAAATCCTGTTGGGAAATCGGTTCATTTATTCATGACTTGTTTGGATTTGAGAACGTCTATGCTAAGTGTGGAGTTTAGAAGTAAAGATTATGTTTTGGGCTATGGGTTGATTTTAGGGATGGAGTGGTTGTCCAGAAATGGTACCATTTTCGAGTATGAAAAGAGGGTAGTTAGACACTTGACTTGCCTTGGTAATGCCCTCAAAGTCTAGTGTAACCCTTAGGGTTCTGCCATGTTTAGTTACCTAGAATCTCTGGATACATTTATCGATCCGCTCGAGTAGTGTTCGCCACTAAGGCGGATGGTTTATTTCGCTTATGCATGAGTTATAGAAAATCACCTTAGTAAGTACACTTGGCAACATGGTTGGCATTTGTTTATTTTCAAGAGATAATTCATTTATGTGGAATACCTTCTAGTAAGTGAATGAGATCCAAGATTCATTACTGAATTTTGGAGAGATTGCATGAAACCATGAGTACACAGTTATGTTTGAATCGGGTATACCAGAAAGAAAATAAGAGAAAGTGGAACGAGAGGCGACAGTGGATGAGTTCCAACTCATATTCTTGGAACAAGAATTAAGGAACTACGAAATTATGAAGTTAAAGACGGTCAAAGCACAATGGAGTTAAGCACAAGGAAATGCAACTTAGAAGATTGAAGACTAGACACGCGCATTATATCTCTTCTTAAAAGTATATTCTTGATCCCTCTTTTCCTGTAGAGCTTGCTTGTATGCTATCTTTTATGTATATCCTCTCGGTCCTATTCTCAATCTTATTTCTGTTGCAAACCCCATAAGGAGTATGACTCATCTGGTTGTGATATATTTTGGTGTTTGAGGGTGTCCGTTGGGTTGACTAAACTTTTTGGGCTTTATAGGAAATGGGCTGGTTCTTATGGAGTTCTTCTCCTATTCAGTATATATGTGACGTAGATTTCCATCTTTGAGGCCCAAAGTTTTTACTTGCTTCTATCATTCGGCTATATCTTTAGGTAGGAACAATTGGGTGAAACATGTGTTTGAGACATGTTATGATTGATGGTTGCAAGTGGTTGCAAGTGGTCGCAAGTGGTTGCTCGTGGTTTCATAACACACATTAGGCACTAGATCGGCTCAGACACATTTCCATATTGCATATGCATGAGTGGTTATACTTGTTTGTGGATGAAATTGAATGTGTTACCATGTGGATGTTGCATACGGATGGATGTTTGTACACACATATAGTGTTTATGTGATTAAGGCTATTTGCATACATGTTGGACTCATGGCACTAAACATATTTTGCATTAAGAAGATCAATCAGGCCTGATCATTTGCATTGGATAAGAAACATACACACACACTTTCTGCATATGTTCATACAACATCAGAAATCTCTTAAGGACAATGGATGCCTGTGATTGATGATTAAGTAGATGGATGATTGGATGGTAGGACACATTCTTCTTAACTTGAAGATTTCGGGGACGAAATCCTTTAAGGAGGGGAGAATGTAACAAGATGAATTTTAATAACATGTTGAAACTAGAAATCAGGGTATAATTAAATTTTAAAACAAGAATCAAGGGAAACGGGTTGTGCCATTGCATTCGTCTCGAAATTCTGCTTGGAAACGAGTCCGAGTTTGCGAGAATAAGAGTCCGTATGAGGGAGATATGACCCTCCGAAGTTTCAGGAATTTTCAGAATCAAAAATAGCTCGAAATTCGAATTCGAAATTTGAATTCAAACCCCAGAACAGGCTGGGCGGGAAATTTCCCGCCTAGGAACCAGATCGACCTAGGGGTCGACCATAGTGTCAACCTCCCAAGGACCAGGTCGACCATAGTGTCGACCTAGGGGTCGACCTGCCTCCCGAACCAGTTTCTTGAACCAGATGCATTCTGATGTATTTAGACTTGTTTCGAGACCAGATTCGTCTCCCTAACCCAATATAAGCAGCCCCCTAGCCTCATTCTCTCCACACAATTTCTTTTTGTCCTTATGCTACTTCTAAGATAATCAAAATACTAAGATAAAAAGGAAGACGAAAGGACTGCTTCTTCTCCATCAAGACTACGCTTAGAGATTTGCAAATTGGGGGATTTCAATTAGAACACGATCAATCAAATAGAGATTCAACAATCAAATCTCTGCACTCTAATTCTCGATCCGCGCTCTGTAAGTTCTAGTTACTTAGAGATTTAAACTTGTTAAATTTAATGTGGGCATGGAATGAAATGAAATTGGACCTAATCTTGATTATCTATTTAGATCTGTTCTTGTCTCTTCTTGAATCTATGATTTTGGGTTATTTCTTGTCGATTGAATCATGCCTATTCATGTTGTTGGACCTAGTTTATTATTCAAACGCTAGATTGTAACATAAATTCTTGGATCTTGACTATTGAGAATATTGTCTACGGCGTTGAAACCATTATTAATGACATAAGACTATGACCAAGCCTATGACTGTGGACATAAGATTTTGCCTATGCCTATGACTATGACTGTGAACATAAGACTATGCCTATGCCTATGACAGTGAACATAAGGCTATTTCCTATTACTATGACAAGGAAAATTGTGGCTAATCACCCATGACTCTTGACTATGAGAATTATTACCTATGATTATGAACATAAGGCCATTATCTATGACCATGACTTTGAAACTATTATTGTTAATTGCCTATGACTACTTGCCTAGAACTATTCTTGATAAATGTCCATGATTATTGTGATGAGTTGCTTATGATTCATAACTATGAGATTTCTACCTATGACTGTTGGGGTTAATTGCCTCAAGCTATTGTAGTTGATTGTTCATGCCCATGAAACTATAGTTGAAAATCATGTTGTGCACCGAATTGGCATTTTGTTGGATCGTATACCTAGGGTGTGACTTGCTTAGCTTATTCGCTATTATGTACACCAAAACCATTGGATCCATTATCCTGGTATTTGGCTTGCTTTTTCATGCCTATTCTTTTAGGTTAGCGTTTATCATGACCATCGCCTTAACTTGCTAGATTTGAAATCCTATATGCCAGTGATGTTGTAACCAATTATCTCAAGTTATATCATACTAGTCTTGTAACCCCTTTTATCGCTTTATGCAAGTCCCTTTTTGCCTATCATAGTTTTGATGCTATTCCCTCTATTTCGAGATTCGGATTTATTTGTAGTATAGATCGATTCACGTGCACGTGCGATGGGAATATGATTTGGGTAGATTAGGCAAAACATGAATTGGTTATGAACATGAATTGTGAACTTGATAATAGGCAAAACTTGAAACATGAACATTGTTTTAACTTGAATTTGGATGTGGGGATGAAACTTATCCTTGAAACTTGACACGAACTCGACATGAAACTTGACATGGACATGACATTAGAATAAACATGAAAATGGCCAACTCAAGGTTGAGTTGAGTTTACAGTGTAAATCTGCCCGGAAAATCCAGTTACTGCGAACAATAGGATCCAATGCGGGTAGTTGGTCATATCGCGCTTGAAACTCGAGGTCAGATTGAGTTGTGTTGTAAATGTGCCCGGAACCGCCCGGCATAACCAGTGACCACAACAATAGGTCTAATGTGAGAGGTTGGGGTGCATTAATGAACTAATGCCACATGATAGGGTTAAGTCATGTACCGCTTGAATATACTTAACCAATTTAACACGATGACTTGATAGGGTTAAGTCATGAACCGCTTGAATATACTTAACCAATTTAACACGATGATTTGATAGGGTTAAGTCATGAACCGCTTGAATATACTTAACCAACTTGATACATGATTCGTAGGGCTAACTCATGAACTTGAAAGACAAAACTTAGCCAAATTGACATGACACGTAGGTGGGTTAAGTCACGAACTTGAATGACAACGCTTAACCAACTTGACATGCTAGACTGAGGGGGTTAAGTCTCGAATTTAAATGACAACACTTAACCTACTTGACGGAAACCCTAGTTACGCGGTCCTTTTCAGCAGTAACCCACCAGATGTATCATGGTACCCTGGAACTAGGCGGTGTGGGGCACGATTACTGGTCTGATTGTTAGCGACCAGAACGACGGCTGAGTTGGTGCGCTATTGTAGGTTCAGGCGGACTATGGTCGTGCACAAGCTCCGGAGTTGAAAAAGCAGGCATTGGGCACCAGTAGGTTTACACTTTGTGTGCTTGATTCGTGTCGGTGGTTGGCACCCTAGGGCTTGATACACCCTATGGTGAACCTAGCACAGGTGACTACATTTCGTGATTGGACCGTATGACACAGAAACATGAACGAGCTAGGACTTGTAGAGAGTCGACCGATTAATAGATCGTTACGTGGAATTCGTTAGGTAGCATAATCCCTAGTGATCCTAGGTGGCATAAACCCTAAACAAATCTAGAAAACATTCAATAGGTTACATAATCCCTAGTGGTCCTAGGTGGCATAAATCCTAGTCGAGCACGCGATAGCTCATGATAAGGAAACCTAGCCAGAAAAAGGGTGGAGGTCCAAATGTTTTCAAGAATGGTGGCACTACGTTGAAGTAGTATAGAAATACGTGATGAAACCCGTACGATATACGGCAAGGGACTGTACATATACATGGAAAGGATGATACGGGTTGGGATACTAGTACAGTTGGTGCAGAGAATATAGGAAATCAAAGAAAATAATGGAACGGTGAAGCTTAGAAAGCTGGCGATGTTATACTTAGTAGAAACCTTGCAATGTGATACTTGGTAGGAACCTTGATATTCTTGATAGGAAGCATGGGATGTTATACTTGATTCATCGTGCCTATAGCTTACCTTGTCATCATGCTTATGTTTACTTTCAGTTTATTCATGCCACATTATCTTCACCTGTTTTTATGCTGAAAGTCACTAGGACTTACTCAGTCTTTATGACTGACCCAGTTTGTTTCGCCTCCTTTTCTTTCGCCCCCCCTCCCCCCCCCCAGGTTCGCGGGGTAGGAATACAGCTTAGTTCGGATCTTACCAAGCGCCAAGGCTCTTTCATATACTGCTTGGATTTCTCTTGGCTATGGCTTGCTTTGCCGCTTTATTGGGGAATGATTTATGACTATGGTTTTATGCTTCTTTACTATTGCATGACAGATTTTGATGTAAGGGATTTAATAGCATTTTGATGTAAAAGGCTTTAGACCTCTCTAGATTTTAAAGCAATGAAATTCGGTTCTTCTTCCGTTGTTTTATATGTTATGTCTCGTAATATTTCTGTGTATGTTTACCTAGATAATGCTCCACCAAAGCTAGTGCATTCCCTTTGTCAGTGACCCTAGCGGAGGTGGGGTTTTACAAGAGCATACTGGTTCTAGTGATACAAGCCGTTCATAGTACATATTAATTATACATATTATAGATGACCAAATCGACAGAATTAATTATACAGTAGATAAGATAAGTAGATCAGCCCACAGAAAGTTCCATTCCAGCTTTCCAAGTTTTAACCGATCCTGATTCACTTGTCTATTCATAACAAGTGTTATGAATACCCAAGAGTTTACGAGAAACACAGAAAAATAAACTCTGGGTCTGTCAGGGAACTAGTATGAGTAAATAGTTTTAAAACAGACTAAAGAAAAAAAATATCTCATAACACCCCGCCATAAGTACGAAACGGGTTTTTACCTTATGAGATCAAAACACTTTGTATACTTGAAATCAGATATTATCATAGTGTCTATAAGTTTCACAAATAATTTAGAATCTAGAAGAATTCTTGCATCTCACATTCTCCTATACAGTATACAAATAAAAACTGCTTGGCGCTTATTGGTTCATGGATTTCCAACTATGACAAGGTATGGGACCACCTGCCGATGATGTATCTCTAGAGGCGAATACACCTGGGTTCAACAAGAACGTCTTGCAACTCGACCCCCACATGACCGACCACTCATTTCTCTTGAGTGTATCGAATGTATATCACCAACGGTTGGGCCCAAACCACTATTTCCCGAAAAGGGACAGCATCGAAATAGATTAAAGAAGCAAAAGGAATTTCTCTAGATAGGTGATTATACATCCTAATAGGAGCGGCACATATAGCCATGTTGCCTGCCCGATTTTTGTCATTTCCTGGGTGTGAGGCTTGAGGCTAGACTTACCTTTCATCATCACTATTTATTTCTTTGAATTCCACATCGTCCTATCCGTCAGAAATACTCATTCGATTACCCAAGTATATTACGGGCAATAAAGCTAAGAGAAACGAATTTCTTCGCCACCAACGTAATATACTTACGTAAATTCGATGTGTAGAATCTTACTGATATACGTTGTCAGACACTCATCCATTCGGGTTTGTCCTGGGACTGAACAAACAGAAGATATTGTTTACAATCTTCTTGCACCTTGTCGTCTTCAGTTTGAAAATCTCTGACGCGCGACGTATAATCAAATCAAAGTGAAATATTTATTTCGGTCTCTTTGAAATGATTTGCAAAACATTTTCTTTTATTCAAACTATTAATCTAACATGATTATAATCTAATTTACATACACAGTTAGAGTCAAACTAAACCGTATAAGATCATCTAGCTTATATCTGGTATTTTGATCATGTCTAAAAAATGAACAATTTCAGTGTGTGCACCGCACACGGTTTTTCTTCCCATTTGTTCGTCACTTATAAAAATAAACTTACATTCTTCTTTTAGAAATTTAATATTCCTTAATCTGATCATTCATAAATGAATTAAATTTATGATTTATAATTTACTTTACAATTTTTACACTTTGTATTGTTTCGTCAAATTTCCCTTTGATCCCTTATATTGATCTACATCTTCTTTTATTATATACCAATAAAATTTCTCTTTATTAATCTAAACACGATAAAAATATTATTTATAATTCTTATTTTATACAGTACAGAACTGTTCATAAACGGCTGCTTGTATCCGGTAATTGAGATTTACAGTTTAAAATTGACGACTTTAGCGTATGTGTTACATACGGTTTTCTTATCACTTTGTTTGTTTTTAAAATTTAACTATTTTATTTGAAAATAAATTCTAATTTAAATTATATGCTAAATTTATAATTTAACAAAATTTCAGCTCCTGTGCTAACTGCTCAACTTCTGTCAAAACCATATCTGATCTTCTACACTTGATCGACTTCCTTTTTGTTGACTTTACAGTTTGAGTATTTCATTAGAAAAATTCTATAATTATATTTTAAATTTTATAATTTTAATCTGAACTACAATTTCTATACTTTTTCTCCACTGTTGATAAACTGCATTTTTATCCTGATTAACTTCTGTACTAATTTAAATAAAAATTTCTATTTTTATTTAAATAATTATTTCTCCCTTTTATTTAATATAATATTAAAGTTAAAACTATTTTAAATTTAAATTATATTCAAAAGTCTTTGTTTTAAAGTAAAAACACCAAAATACCACTTTTGATAAAGTACCAGTTCAAAACCACCGGTGTGCGCTCATGGAATCAGGCCCGGCCATCATGGTTTTGCGAAGTACCACTTTCCCCGATCACTTCAAAGTACCACTTTAAAAACCACACAAACTGTAATGACCGAGAAAATCTGAACCAATTTAAAAATTTTAAATTGGCTAAAATAATGGATTTTAAATATTTAAAATAAATATTTTAAATAATAGCAATGAAAACTGAGTTTGAATCGACAATTGAAAACGAATATAGTGAATTATAATTATAAACAAGGCCTGAAATGGTGCTGCAGTTTCTAAAATTGAATTCAAACTTTGTCGGACTGTATCAGGTGCAAAACAAAACGAATTTTAGTGAAACCAAAAATATTTAAATCTGTTAGTGAATACCTTTCTATCGAATCTGAAAAATTAAATTTTCATAGCGGAAAGCAAAAGTTATGGCCGAATGAATTTTCAGAAAGGTCGCTATGGAATTTATATAGCCCGTGAAATTGGCCATTTTGCATACGACCTCGGAATTCGACGAAACCACTTTTGTTGGATCCGGAATGTGAAGTTATTGCTAGGTTTCAAATTTCATAATTTTTGAAGCTAATATTTGAGCGGGGCGAAGGAAAATGTGTTTTGGTCAATTACAGTTAAATTGGATCGACCAAAAATGGGCCTTTTTGCAAACGGTCTCAGAATTCGACGAAACTAGTTTTGTTGGGACCGTATCGTCAAAACATAGATAGATTTATTTTTCTGGAATTTTTCGAATCAATTTGTGGCCCTGGCAAATTGAAATGTACGTTCAAATTAAATGTCGAATGTTTTATATTTTAATCTGAAGGAAAACTGACTGAAACATTCGAACGGGCCTTCGAAACATATCCTATTGTGTTCGGAATGGGGGTAAAACGCTAGGGATGACAGTCGTCGGGTTCGAATTAGTGTTCGTATGGGACAGGGGTATTTTAGAGATTTTAAAAATTATAAAATAAAATAAAAAAAATCCTATTGGCTAATCTATTCTCTTTCTTCCACGATACCCTCGAAATCAACGGCGGCTTCCCTTCAGATCTTCGTGCCTCGATTTCTCGTCATCCACGCATCAGAACCCACTGCTCCTTTGGAGAATTTTGAAGCCCTTCCCTCGATCTTCAAATCCATACCAGTTGGAGCTTCTCTAGTGGTGCATTTTCCGAGATTCAACGCCGAGAAGTGCCGCCGCATCGTCCACGATATCTCAGCCGCCGTGCCATCGAGTGGGGGACCCTGGCATCGTTCGGCGCGCCTCTCGGAGGGCTGTGACGTGGTGGTGGCCGATTTTCATATCGTTGCACCAAGTTGAAGAAAGATCAAGACCTAATTTCGAACATCAAAGGAAAGGTACGGGTTTGAATAGTTTAAAGTGATTTTAACACTTTTTATTGTTGCAAATCTTGTCTTTCGAATAAAAATCATATCTTTATCATATGTTAACAAAATTCGATGAAACAGGAAACATCGTGACCGTGTGGACGCCTTCTACATTTTAGAAGAGACCGCATATTTTGCTGAGCCTTCTGCTATTTTTTGCGGAGTGGAACCCAAAGTGAGATTTCTAATTTATAAACAATATGGAAAACGACGATGTATCAATTATATAGTCGATGTATGAGTTATATAAGCGTTGTACACCCCATGTATAAGTGTTGTATAAGTCGTAAGTTCGATGTATAAGTTGTATATGCGTTGTAAAAATTATATATGTGTTGAAATAAAAGTGAATTGCTATATATAAATATATATATATATATATATATATGCCCATCGTCCACAAAACATGGACGATATTTATTGATTGTGATTGGTGTGAAATTTGATTGATAGCGAACGGTTGTTTGGGATTGTTTGTGGTAGATATTGATTGATTGTGGTTGAAAAATACCCATTTGTGGTTGAGAAATATTTGGTTGAAACCACATAGGATTAGGTTGTGGAAATGAAATAAATATATACATGCCGCCTGCGTGCGAACTAGATGCATGATCCCCATTGTCAAAAACCGCGAGGTTTTAAGGTAGAGCGAGGAGCCGTACTAGGGACGGTCCCGGTTTTAACTACCCTGCCGTTATGCTGCCGAAATTTTGAATAATATTCAGGTGTTTGAATTATTTTTATTCGTTGAAACTATATTTATTCATTGAATAGAAAACCTTCATGTGTTGAATCGATATTCATTCGTTGATTAGAAATTCATGTGTTGAATGGTATTCGCGTTTTAAATATAAAAATCACATTTTTATCTATATATAGAAACTATAGAAAACCTTCATGTGTTGAATCGATATTCATTCGTTGATTAGAAATTCATGTGTTGAACGGTATTCATATTTTGAAATAAACTGGTTCATAATAAAAATCACTTTTTTTTCAACTATATGGACTATGTAAAATAATCTTGTTTTAAAAGAAATTGTTTCATAATAAAAATCCCATTTTTATCCCCTATATAAACTATATAAAATAATAGTGTTTTGAAATGAATTGCTTTACAATAAAAATCACATTTTTTTTATACACGAATTGTTGAAATGTGAAGTGTTAAAAATAGCCACTCGTTCAAATAAATATATATGAGTTTAAATATTCATTAATTAGCTAACGATATGATTTTCGCCTATACATGCAACATTAGAATGAATGGTGTTTTTAAACCAAATGAAATCAAATATGATGTTGAATGGAAAATGATAAGTGATAAGAACTATATACATGTACATGCATATTTATTGAACAGGTTATAGCAAAGTGGCTAGTGAAGAGGAATAAAATTTTGTGCCCGACAAATAGGTACACATTTACTGTTTTGTTTGGGCGATGATTTTATGAGCCTGTTGGCTAGCCGCTTGGCTTTTTCTTTTTCTTTTCGACATGAGACGCCCGTGTGGCTATTTGGGATTTTTCCCAGCCCCTCCCGTACAAAGGAGGTTATGGCGAAATTTTCCAAAATTTAAAGGCGTTACTGAAATATTTGAAGTGAAAACGATATTGAAATTGTTGAGTGAGCTATATTTATATAATTATATAAATATAAATAAAATTAAAACGAAACGTGGCCGTGCAGTTCGTGATTTCAAGCAACTAGTGCGGGAAATCCGACCATTGGATTTTCCTGAAACGGCAACCGTTGGGTTCGCCTTAGAAATATCTTTCCAACGGCACCAACTTTGTAAAAATCCAACGGTTGGATTGTCTGGAATGTTTAATTCAAATCTGAAGAAAAACAGCGCCACGGCCGCATTATGGCCCGAAGCGTCGTTTTGAATAAATTGGCTATTTTAAAATAAATAAAAATAGCGACAAATCATTATAAAATATCATAAACGATATGGATTGGAAATAAATGGAATTTGCTCGATTTATGTGGTATTTGATGGTTGAATGTGTTTGGTGTGAAAATTATATTAAAGAACAAAATTGGTTTTGTCGAATGATTTAACCATTGAAATAAATTGATTTGAAATTCTAAATATACATGAATTATTTGAAAAGGCCGAGTTAATTCTCATTTCAAATAATTGACCGACGATGAAAAAAAAAATCGAAGATGAAGACGGTGGTCGAAGACCGGAGATCTTCACCTCGTTGGGATGGTAACCGAGGTCCTGATTGGGAGGCATCCCGAAATATGGATAATGAGTGGTGATCGTCCAAACGTAGGTGGTGATCGATGGGTTTGCGAGGTATTTAGTGCCTCCGGTTTCGTTCAGACCCAGAACGGACTTGTAAATGGACTGTGTGTCTGACATTGGATTTTATTCTGTGTTGATTGATCTCTTTTAAATATACATCTGTTTGGCGGCGGAGAATTTATTCTTTTGCTTAACGCCCTTCTCTGAGACGCACGAGCCCAAAGGTTGTATATCGATGGACATAAGTCGCATGGCATGAATTGCCTGTGTGGCATGCTAAGATGCAGTGATCAGGGCTTCTGTTGAAAAGCGAAGTCTTGTGGTGATGATCAAAGCACCGCCTGTGTGGCGTAGCTTTGTGTATAATGTGAATTTGTGAGCCTCACACCCCGGTATGAACCGGAAACGGGAGAAGGACCTCAGGGAGGGCATGCGTTTCTTCCTAGCTAGGGTGGTGTCGGTGACCTACCATCCCTGACATTTATATACTTTTCACCTGTGTGGTTGTTGCTGTTGCGAGGCGCCTCGGTTTGATCGGACGATCCGGGTCCGATGGAGTCATTTGTTGGCTCGTTTACGCCCCAAAGGGCGGGGAAACGTATTGTTCAGGCATAATAATCCAAATCGATGGACCGGCCCTGACGATCCAAGGGGTAGTTGTGGCTGTTCCTGAGACTCGGGCTAGGCAGTCTCGAATTCGGTAAGGACTATCTTTTTCCTTGGTTCATGACGGAAATCCAATTTCCAAATACGTGATCGTGCGTTTTCGATTGTATAGATATTTAGCGACATAGTGGCATGGGACGCTCATGTCGTCTATGATTGATAGTTATGATTTGAAATTGTTTTTTGAAACATATAAACACTAGCAATAATATCAAATGCCTTTGTTTTATTCGTATCAAGCATATTTTGGCCGTTATAAGGTAAAAACTCTATCCTCCGGTTTGCGTTGCATTGTGTGATGGGAACTGAGTCTTATAATGGCTTCATTTTTATAAAAAGCATTGCGATGTTTAAAAGAAAGATTTGTTTTAAAGCACTGGCAATCCAATGGAGTAAACCCGTTCAACGAAGGTGGCGTGGTCCGGAGATTAGCCAAATTATATATGTGTTGAATAGATTTCTCATACCAGTCCCATGACTGACTCGTAGTTTGTTTCACTTTCAAACTCGGGTGCCCCTCTTTCTACAAGGGTGGCCTTGTATTCAGGTTTAGCTGGACTTCTCTGGATAGCTGGAGCTGAAGATGGATTCTATCATTTATCTCTTTTTATGCTCTTCAGCTCCTATTGTACATATTTTGTTGTTTTCCGTTGTAGACATTTATGTATAGCTGAACTGTGTTTGTACTAAGTAAGATCCTGTATACTGTGTAACTCTGATGATTACTTTTATCCAGTATATTCTATTGTTCATTATCTGGTGTATTTATTTATTTTTGTTCTGCTATTATCTGTTTCTGTGTTATATTCCACAGATTACCCTTGCCGCCGTCAGTACGGGGTTTGGGGCCGTCTCACAAACTACCTGCTGATCAACCCAAATCCCAGTATACCCGCGTGTGTGCCAAAGTAACACTACCAAGTGCTAACCATCCAAAAATACAGCTGATCACTTCTAGTTCATGGCATCTCCCTCTCTGATCAACACGCCTTTATGTGCACGTGCACACTTTCCAGAGCCCACACCCACCTCCGACCACCACCCACACATGTCTCCTTCCACTCCCTGATCATCTTGCACCGCCTGACCACCACCTTCATCGTCGCTACAGTATTTTGGCCGTGCCCTCCCTTTTCAACTGAAATTCATCATCCAAGAAAACCACCTCACCACATCACCTCGTCCATGTGCTGCCACCTCCACCTTGCCACATTAACCTGACACCCCGACGCCTCTAACCCCCCGGACCGCACCCCTAAAGCTCCACTTCCGACGAGCAGTTCAAAGGCAAAATCCCAACCCCAAAAACCCATCATCTACCCTATTTCGATCTCATCCTCTAAATCCACTCATTTGAAAAATAAATTAGTATTTTTCCTGGCATCCTCGACCCTAGGTGATGCTCCACCTCCAACCCGACGGCCCCAAATCACTTGGGTGGCCGGAATTTGATCGAAATTCAAATTCTGATCATCCCCTTATTTCTCACTCAATATGTTGTTAAAAATCTTGAAAAAACTTTTAAAAATCATGATTTGGCATTAGGATTCCATTTATATAACTGAAACGAGTGTTCCCACAGTTTGGATTTTTGTTGGAACAGAGGGGTATTGTTATATCCCTGTTATTAGCCTGTGTTAATTTTTTTGAACTGAAATTGTTTCCTCTTTGATTTAAAATTGTGTAGAGTATATACATTTAGTCCTATTCCAAACTAGTGTGAGTCCATGGTAGAATTCCTTTCAAAAATCAAGTGTTGACCCTTCCTGTGTGTACAAATTGAATCAACAGTCCTGGTTATTAAGAACTAGACCAAACACAGGACTCGAGTAATTCAAACTAAAGATACACCATGGTTTAAACCACCAACCACTAGTTACTTACCAGTTAAACTAAGACTTGCAACATACAAATGCATTCAAATGATAGGTTTACTTAACAGTTTCTAGCAGGAAACAAAATGCAAGAATCAAACAATGAAATAAAGAGTTTACTCACCTTTCAAGTATGAAACTCTTCGCTTTCTTGTTGAATTCTCTTGAAGGGTTGTGTGTTTGTGTGAGTGAGATGTGTGTGCTTAGGTCTTATTTAAAGTAGAAGAAAATTGTTAAAATATGATGCAAAAAAAAAATACAAAATCAGTTTTTCAGATTTGGTTTGTTGACAAATGATTGACAACTCAAATAAAATTCTTTTTTCCTCTTACCAAATCAAAGTACCAGCCATTATCACCTTGAAATCACTTGCACATGTTTATTTACTTTTCCTATTGGTTTCTATGAAACATCACAAATAAATGCCTATGTACAACTATGATCTTTCACAATACCTTTTCTTGGTTTAATCAAATGATAATATCCATTTTGGTACGTTACATGATCATTTTTTATTGAGTTTCTAACCCAAAATCCCTCATGACATTTTTGATTTAACAACAAAATATAAAGTATTTTTGCTTGCCTTCCAAGGCTTTGTAAAATCTGAAAATCTTTGTACCAAAGATGATCTTGGCATGTGATGATTCAACATAGAAATATCTTGGAAAATATATATGTTTTAGCAAGATCTAGTGTAGTTGAACTTGAGGTTTAAATACATAAGATATGGTAAATCCTTATGCACATGCCTTTTGACAAAATGAATATGTTTTGGAAACTAAAAAGGAAGATGTCATTTTCACAAAATCTTGAGAGATAAAAGAAAGATTTTGAAACTGAAATTATTTGATCTAAATAGATTTTGCCATGTGAACAAATATTTCACTAGATCCCCTTAACTATTTTAGTATTAGGGTAGGTTGTATGCTCAAGTACACATATATATAAAACATGTTTGAAAAAGAAATGGTGTTTCATGTCTTGGTGTTAATGAACATGTGAACAAGAAATGGCTCTTGAACTTGCTTTTGGCAAAAGAGAAAATCTTTGGCATGTTTTAATTTCAAATGTTAAAAGTTTTAAATTCAAGGATTTACAAAAACTCAATTTCTAAACCTTTTGAAAAAAATGAACAAAACATGTATAATAAAATGGCATTAAAAACTTGCTATTAAAAAGTGTTATCATTCATACATGTATAAATAAATTAAAAAAAACGCTATCTTTTACATGCTATCATATATTAAAAGAAAATGGCAATTAAACCTTTGACATGTTTGAAATATTTTAAAGTCTTGATTTTTAGATCATATTTTAAATACATACTTACGATCAGTTAATACTTGTGTCCGTGATACGTGTAAATACAGAGTTATTACAGATACCCTCCACCATAGTGATTGATCGAGATCCTATCTTTATGAGCGAGTTTTGGAAGAGTTTGCAATATGCAGTAGGCAAGCAATTGCTCATAAGAACGGCCTATCACCCCCAAACCGATGGTCAGACGGAAAGGGTGAACAGAGTGTTGGAAGACCTCTTGAGATTGTGCATTCTTGACTTTGGAGGGACATGGGAGGATCATCTTCCTTTGGTGGAATTCGCCTACAACAATAGCTACCAAGCCACCATAGGCATGGCGCCCTTCGAAGCCTTATATAGAAGTCCGTGTCGATCACCAACTTGTTGGTGGGAGTCTAAAGATAAGCTCGTAGTTGGGCCAGACATGATTAGAGAAACCTTAGAAAAGGTGGACTTTATAAGAAGACGGATGAAGGCTGCACAAGATAGATAGAAGTCCTACGCATACAAAAGAAGGACCGACCTTGAGTTTAAGGTAGGAGATAAGGTGTACCTTAATGTATCTCCTTTGAGGAATGTCATTCGCTTTGGGTCCGTAGGAAAGCTAGCACCAAGGTTTGTAGGTCCGTTTCCTATCATTGAAAGGATTGGGACGATGGCTTACATAGTAGAGCTACCGGAGAGACTGGTTGGAGTTCATAATGTTTTTCATGTTTCTCAACTACGAAAGTGCTTACATGAATCTGCGGAAGTGGTGGAGCTAAGTACTAGAGGAAGTAGAAGTGAAACAAGAAGCGACTATGGGAAGAGTTCCAACTCATATCTTGGGTACGGAAGTCAAAAAGCTGCGCAACCGTGATGTCAAGCTTGTTAAAGTTCAGTGGAGTGACGCTGAGGAAGATGCGACTTGGGAAACATTGAGGAAAATATGTGCAGCCTACCCTTTTCTATTTAAGGGTACCTCCTTGACCTCTTTTTCCATAAGTTTATTCATGTTATATCTATCTTTTAAGTATATCTCCTCGGTCTTATTCATTATCCTTAGGTAGAAACCGATAGATGTAAACATGTGTTTGGAACATGTTATGATTGATGGTTGCGAGTGGTTGCAAGTGGTAGCTAGTGGTTGCTCGTGGATGCATGTACACACACTTTAGGCACTAGATCAGCTCAATCACTTTCATATTGCATATAAATGTGTGTGTGTATTTAAATTAATGGATGTATAATGGCTATGTTATCATATGGATGTTGCATTCTGATGAATGTTTGTGCACACATGTAGAAGTAATATGTATCGTTAGGATTCTTTTGCATGCATAATGGACGCATGACGCTATATTGATTTGCATTAAGGAGGTCAACTGAATCAGTGGACAGCCTGATTTTGCATTACATAAGGAACATATACGCACACTTTTTGCATATGTTCATACGACATTAGAAATCTTGTAAGGACAATGGATGCCTGTGTTTGATCATTGAGTAGATGGAAGATTGGATTTTAGGATATACATTCTCCTTAACTTGAAGATTTCGGGGACGAAATCCTTTAAGGAGCGGAGAATGTAACACCCTGAATTTTCTGCGAATATTAAAATTAACAATCCTAAGAATACATAATTATTAAAGTGAGAATTAAGGGAAATGGGTTACGTCATTGCGTTCGGAATTCTGCTTGAGATAGAGTCCGAATTTGCGTGAATGGGACTCCGTATGAAGAAGTTATGGCCTTCCAAAGTTTCAGAATTCAACTAAATTAAAAACATTTCAAAATAATAAATTTGAAATTCAAATTCAAATTGGGTAGCAGGCGGGCGGGAATTCTCCCGCCCAGGGGCCAGGTCGACCAGGGGGTCGACCAAGGGGTCGACCTGGGGGTCGACCTACCCATATAGGTCGACCAGAGGGTCGAACTGGGGGTCGACTTACCCCCCCTGGGCTGATCTGAAATGTGACGATTTCTAACTCTGTGCTGAGTCATTAGGGCTGATGTGGCTGTTCTAAATAACTCTATCTAGTCATGAATGGTTTGGATTGTTCCTATGATAATCTAATGGCTTAGGTTGATTCAAACTTCTATAAAAGAGTGCCTAGACTCAAACCCTAAATCAAAACAAAATTTGTCTCATGGCCACCATGCTGCTCCTAGGATGGTCTCCTTCCTAAAGCTTAGGATTTAACAAGTCAGAATTCCAATTCAAAAGACAAACAAATCATTCTCTTCTCTAACCTATCTTTGTGAGTACTATTTCTTTGACAATATAATTATTAAATTAATTATGATGGGTTGTAATTGGATTATGAGAACATGTTTGTTGAATCAGATGATGTTGTTTAACTTTGTAGATCTATTTCGTATTTAACTGTATTCATTTTATGCAAGTTTGGGATGTTAAATCATATGTTAATTCATATGTGAATTTTATGCATGTTTGGGATGTTAAACCATATGTTAATTCATATGTGAATCTTATGCAAGTTTGGGATGTTAAATCATATGTTAATTTGTGAATCTTATGCAAGTTTGGATGTTAAATCATATGCTAATTAGTATGTGAATTTTATTCAAGTTTATATGTGAATTGTACACAAGTTTATACGTGAATCAAGTATATACATATGCTAGTTTATATGCAAAATCATGTGATAAATTCATATGCAAGTTGTAGAAATTCGTATGCGAGTTGTAGAAATTCATATGCAAGTTGTAGAAATCCATATGCAAGTTTAGGTGAGAGACTATATTCACATTTTTGGGTGAAAGTTATATTCACATATGCAAGTGAAGTGAGACCTATAAATTATATATGCAAGTACACAATTTCTTGTTTAGATCTATATTTAAATCCATGGTAGTTTACGGAAATATATGATTCTATGTGACCATTATCCATGCAAATTATTGCTTATGAAATTTTATGTTATAATTCCTATTTGCAAGTTAGATCTATTTTTATGTGTTATGCAAGTTGTGATGTTTCTTTTTATAAGTCAGACTATTTGCGAGTCTAACATATTTCATATTCAAAGGTACGAATAGCTTGGGGACAAAGGGCAAAATATTAATTATGTAAATTGTGAATTGGCATAAAATGCATATAATTAAATTGAGACATTAATTGGTATAATTTTTGTACCTAAAAAGGATGGACATAATTTAGGTGACAATTATGGACATAATGAATTTGGAAATTATTGGAAACTTGAATAGGGATAATTAATTCATATTGGGGTGAAATAATTTGTAATAATAAACGCCTAAGACACAAGGTTAAACTCGTTTGTGGTGTAAGACTGCCCAAACCCGCCCAGCAAATCCAGCAACCACAAACGGTAGTATAATGTGAGAGGTCGAAGGCATAAATTAAATGCGTAACAGTTGTAATGACACGAGGTTAGACACATTTGCAGTATAAGACTGCCCGGACCTGCCCGATAAATCCGGCAACCGCAAACGGGAGTCCAATGTGGGAGGTCTTACAAGGTTACGGTTATAATGAATTGAGTAACACTTAACCAAGATAAACATGTGGTGGGACATGAGGGTTAAGTGGGTGACCTAGGTGGCACGTGAAATACGATTAGAAACACTTTACCAAATCGAAACATGTAAAGAAGACATGAATAAGAGGGGGTTAAGTGGAAAATTTTAGTGGGGACCAAGTATAGGTGGAAAGCTTGTGTCAAGCATAGGGGACCCATTTCAAACAAGTAACCCATTAAGTATCTTTGTGAGCTCGAGTTAGATCGAGGACGGGACACGCTTACTAGGTTTGATTGTAAGAGGTCAAAACGGGCTAACGGTGGGAATGCAAGTCCAACAGGGTCATGTGCGTGCGTGGGCCCAGGCTGGTAGGTAAGACGTTGTTGCATCGTGTAGATATAAGTTGTGCATCTTTAGTGGTATCGGGTTGCCACTTTGGGGAGTGATACACCCCACGGTGGGACAAACGCGGGTATCTACGAGTTAGGGAGCTGATCGCATAGGGCTAGTGGGTACAACTAGTGGAGATAGGGGCAGGCGGCACCTATGAAGACAGCTAAGGGTACACGAAACTACCATTATGATTATTGTGTTCAGTAGGCGAGATCAACTTTTTGGGTGACTAGTAGTGGTGTAGTATAGTAATTATCCTACAGTGATTTGGATCGAGATTAACGCCATATATTCCTCATATTTGTTTTGTCTTGCCCACTTGTTTCACAGCCATTCCTTATTTTACCAGTTTATGCCTTATCCTAATTACTTTAATAATTATATCGTTAAAGTTATGGTACTCGCCAGACTTTATGTTTGACCCCCTTTGTTTTCAACTCTTTTCTTCCTTTCCCCCCAGGTTCTCAAGGTGGGACTACTACTAGTGGGGCTTGATCTAGATCTTTCTCTCTCTCTTTTGGAAGTGCTTGGATTGCTGAAAGTAAAGTTCAGCTCATCACTTTTATGGCTACTTATGTTGGGGTTATGCTTTTTATTTTATGTACTCAGAAAACAATTTGTCAAGATGGTTACTAAGTATACTTGGATTTTCTATTGGATTATGATGTGGTTGTAATCAAACAATTTCTCCGCTGCAATAAATGTTGTTTTGAAAAATTTCAAGTACCAATATATATGTATCTGTCTTGTTATACTCTGTTCTATTCACCAATAATACTCCATGAAAGTTAATGCATTCCCCTTGAGAGTGACATTAATGGACGTGGGGTGTTACAACCTTCCCTCCTATGAAAGAATCATGGTTAACTCTATCATAAGAAAGGTTAACGTTAACCCCATGTGTTATCATTATAAACACAATATGATTATCGAATCAAGAAATGCTTAAGTCCCGGATTTCTCCTTTTTATTAATTGTGGATGTATTAAAAGGGTTTAAGAAATCCCCAATTTGATTTGGAAATTAAGGTTTGCTCCTGAGCGATACAGAACAAGATTGAAAAATGGAAATTCAGCCACGAAAATGAGACCCCTGGGGTCTTATTTAAAGTCAAATCGGGGCCTCTAATGTTATTGGGCCATCAATGGCCCTTGTCATCCACTTTTCCCTTTGGTTTCAGAAGTTTTGGCTCTCGTCCGCTTTTCCGTTTGGTCCCGAAGGCTTTAGGGTGCTGGTCCCGACTCTAAGAAAGATGGTCTCGGTCTTTCGAGTTTCTTTTTGATGTTGTTTCTATCTACTTTGTGTTGATACCAAGTCTGTCGATATGGATAGCTTTAGGAAGGATTTAGGCTTCCGGATATGGACTTTCGGCTATATGCTTCCGGATATGAGCTTCCGATCACGAGCTTCCGGTTTTGCTATTGACTATTTATGGAACTTCCCTTCACGATTCAAGTGGATGACTATCAAATCTGCCACCCTTATCAATATGAAATGGATTAGTGTGGATATATTTTCTCTTTAGAAACTTTAACTCACCTCTCGGTATATTCCTGAAGTGTGTTTTGTTTTTCCGGAAGGGTGCTTCCGGTACCTTATTGATTGTTTTCTAAAGTGGTCTCACGGTGATCATCCGGCTGGGGCCTCGGTAACCTGCTCCTAGACAATTTCCTTGTGTTTCAAACCTAGTTCTTTTGATATTTTTTATCCCATTAAGTATCGGCATTAAGAATGCTTAATGTCGATAGCCATTTCATCCTTCTAGGTCTTGGGTTGCAGTGTCCTTGGTTTTTTCTCTTTATTAGCTCCCGATTTTGGATGAATTCTTGTCAGTTACCCGTCCTGCCGGAATTAGCCTGCCGGTGATCTCTCTCTTCATACTGAATTTGAGGTTCCTTCTTTATTGAGGGTGCTGGTTGCTTGCCCTTCCGGATACTTCTTTTACGCTCTCGGTTTTACCCTGTTCTTGGCTTCTGCTTATTAATTACTCTTCTTTGTCTATGACGGTCCGATACCGCTTCACCGTCAGCCTGTCTTGGCGCTAACCTTGGTAGTAACATATAGTGGGATACATTTTATTATTTCCCGATGTGGGACTTAAAAAATTCTTAAAACCACTTATACATTTCGAACAATTTTTTTGTCCTACTTGCAAAACTGTTGAGTGGTTCTGGGATTTTTAAGCCAAATTATATTGATGATTTGAATTAAACTAGGTTGGTTATGATGACCCATTTTAATTTGTTTCTAATACAAGTGTGGGGGTTAGGTTTTGAGTTAGCAATAAAGAAAGAATTTCTAGTTTTGAGGAATATTGGCCCTTTGTAATAATTAATTTAAACAAATAAAAGTGAATGAAGGTCAATGAGTGCTCAATTTTTTTCATTATTCTTAACCCAAGCATAAGATGATATCTGAAATGTAAAACAAGAATATGAACAATAAAAAGGCTATGGTTGAAAATTTTAAAGTATTGAGTACTACAAATTTTCTATAGAAAGAAATTTTAGTGTTCAGAAAATCGAAAAAACCTTTAAATAAACAAAGTTACACAAACATATATATATATATATATATATATATGTATATGTATATGTATATACATACAAATATTGTTGAAGAGGTGAATAAAATTAATAAAGATCGTCTCCTGTTACAACGAGATATAATACTTTTGTATAGTGGGCTGGGCTTGCAGCCCAATTTCTTTTCTTTGCAATTGTAAACGTATGGGTATGTTACATTATAAATACCCAACGTCTTTGTACACAACTTTTATTAATTCAGTTCAATAATACAAATTCATTCTGATTTCTATTATGGTATCAGAGCATCAAAGCCTTGCGGCCTAAAATCAAAAGAAAAATCACAAATACTTTTGGTTCATTTAAAAGGGTG
This sequence comes from Allium sativum, assembly GCA_030737875.1. Lineage (NCBI taxonomy): Eukaryota > Viridiplantae > Streptophyta > Magnoliopsida > Asparagales > Amaryllidaceae > Allium > Allium sativum. The sequence continues at coordinate 334,923,684 of CM060926.1, forward strand.
TATTTGAATTGATACTCCTCAGATAAGTTTCATCACTGGAGATCACAACTGCCTCTCCAAGACGCAAAATCATAAGAATTTTCATCATCTTTCACATCTTGGCTGCAGTTTCGGCCATCAGACATTATATTCTTCCTTTGGCACGTGTTCTGGTTGTAGAAACCACCTTTTCTAGTGATCTTGCCATCCAAGAACCTCGCTTTCGTTGAAACTATTACCTTCTTTACCTGAAATCCGGTTGCAAAATCACTTAACAGTGATATCACCATCCTAGATTCCCTCTGTCATTCAAGAATACAATTCTTGATTTTGAAATATGACTCAGATCAAGCAACGCTTAGCTCAGCCAACTCATGCACCAATCCACCATCATCACCTCCACCACCAAGCTTCCAACTGATAAAACCCAAAAGCCACATAATTACCATCCCTTTGGACGAAGGTAATTACATGCTTTGGAGATTTCAGGTGGAAGCAGCATCGAAAGGCTATGGACTTCTTGATTTTATCAAAGGGACGGTACTGATACCACCTGCCATGATACATGATAAAGATGGAAATATGGTTAGCAATGAAGACTACTTAAATTTTCAAAAGCAAGACAATCTTCTTGTGTCATGGTTAATATAATCTATCAGTGCAAATATATTGTCACGTGTGATAGGATGCAATACATCATATGCTATTTGGAACACCACTGAACAAACTTTTAGTGCACAATCAGCAACAAGAGTTATGTTGTATAGAAGGCAGTTGCAATGCATAAAGAAATATGAGATGCCCATGAATGAGTATCTAACAAAAGTGAAAAATCTCTGTGACAAACTAAACTCAATCGGACAGATGATAAGTGAGAATGAACAAGTTCTTTACATCACTGGTGGATTGGATGAAGATTATGAATCCATAGTGACATTTATTGCATCTCAAAAGAATTTACCTGACCTACAATATGTATATTCATCTCTTCTAGCACATGAAGGAAGAATTGAACAGAAGAAGTTGTCTCAACCAGAGTATTCTGTCAACTATGCCTCCACTGCAAGAAACAGAGGACAACAAAAGGGAAATGCTGGTCAAAACAGTAAATAAGAAAATCAGTTCTTTAGAGGAAATACAAGCCAAAGAGGCAAAGGAGGCAGATTTAATAATAGTAATAGGACAAAATGCCAAATCTGTGAGAAATTTGGTCATATTGCAAGCAAGTGTTACTTCAGATTCAATACAGAATTCAATGTGAATCAACAAAACCAAATAGCTCCAAATGTCAATGCCACTCAAGTGGGACAGCAAAGGACAAATGCAGATGGTACAAGAATGCAGACTTAAGGACTAAACAATGAAGATTCCAACAAAACAGATGATATAAATCTTGATGACTGGTACCCAGACTCAGGAGCAACAAATCATGTTACAAACAGCCAACAGAATCTAAATCTGGGAAAAAGGGAACTCTATTTAAATAACTTACTTAGAGTCCCCAAGATTAAGCAAAATTTGATCAGTGTATCACAATTTGCCAATGATAACCATGTATACTTTGAGTTTCACCCAAACTATTGTCTTGTTAGAGACCTACTAAATAAAAACATATTACTACAGGGTAGTTTGGATAAGGGACTATACAGGTTCAAGAGTTTGAAGTCAAGGCATGCCAATGACAATGGAAATCATTGCTATAATGTTGAATCTACTATAGATAATCATGTTAACATTGTTGACAATCATGAATCTACTGCTAATGACAGTAATATGTACAAAACTTTTGATGAATGGCATTGCAAATTGGGACATCCAAATATTAAAACTGTCAAACATATTTTGCATGAAAACAATATTAACTGCAAAAGTGTACCTGATCATTATGTATGTAAGCATTGCCAAATAAGAAAAAGTCATAAATTGCCCTTTACTGGGTCTGATTCAACATATAGCAAACCACTAGAACTGATTGCTGCAGACCTGTGGGGACCCTCTCCAATAAAAACAGATCATGGATACAGGTATTACCTTTCCTTTGTTGATGCATTTACTAGATACACTTGGATCTATTTACTCAAAAACAAGTCAGATGCATATAACATGACAATGCAGTTTGTGGCTTTAGTTGAAAAACAAACAAACTGTAGTGTTAAAACTATGCAAACTGATGGTGGTGGTGAATTCAAATCACTAAAGAAATTCTTTGATAATAAAGGCATAATGCATAGAATGACCTGCCCACACACTTCAGAACAGAATGGGTTAGTAGAGAGAAAACATAGGCATGTAGTTGAAACTGGGCTTACATTGATATCACAATCTTCTGTACCTTTAAAGTTTTGGTCAGAAGCTTTTGTGACATCAGTGTATCTAATAAATAGGATGCCTACTAAAGGTTTAAAGTACAAAAGCCCATATGAAATGTTGCACAGTGTAAAGCCAAATTATTCTGAATTAAAGAATTTTGGTTGCCTATGTTTTCCCTGCCTTAGACCCTACAACAAGCATAAATTAAGCTTGAGATCAAGCCCTTGTACATTTCTTGGTTACACTGAAAACCAAAAAGGGTACAAGTTTTTAGATAAAAGTGGGAGGCTATACATTTCAAGACATGTAGTGTTTGATGAAAGTGTGTTTCCTTTTGCAGAAAAGGATATTAAAACCACCAAAAGAATAGTCAACACTGAAAAATGCATGGTGGCACCACCAGAGTTAATAAGAGACATGGTGGACAACGGAGGACAATAAATACATGATGAAGAAAAAGACGAGGAAAGTGTGCCTAGTACAAGACCCAGTTACAGTCCAGCCAATTCTGTGATTGGTGAAAGTGTGCCTAGTACAAGACCCAGTTACAGTCCAGCCAATTCTGTGATTGGTGACGGTGAAGGCAGTCACAATGATGATCAAAATGAAAGTACTGACACAGAATCACAAAATGGCAATAGCAACACAACTGTACATTCTAGCAGTGAAGATGAACAGCCTGACCAGAATAGGCACCACATGATAACAAGAGCTAAACATGGTATATTCAAGCCTAAGGTGTACAATGCTGATATTGAAAACAGAGAACCTACTTGTTATAATGAGGCAGTAAAATGTCAGAAATGGAAAAATGCCATGGATGAAGTGTATGCTGCCTTAATAAAAAACAAGACATGGGACTTAGTAACTGCACCAATACATAAGAACATCATTGGATGCAAATGGACCTACAGACTGAAGAGGGCAGCAAATGGTAGCATACATAAACACAAAGCCAGAGTAGTGGCCAAGGGGTACACACAGGAATATGGGTTTGATTTCAAAGAGACATTTTCTCTAGTGGTCAAACATTCTACAATAAGGATTATTATCTGTATAGCCTTACACAAACAGTTGTGCATTAGACAACTAGATGTTTGCAATGCATTCCTAAATGGAGAATTACAAGAGGATGTGTATATGGAACAGCCAGATGGTTACAAGACCAACCACAACCAGAATCATGTGTGTAAACTAAACAAGTCCATTTATGGACTAAAACAAGCATTTAGAGTATGGTATGATAAGCTCAAAAACACATTCATGAGACTAGGATTCACTACAGCTAAGTCAGACAATTCTCTTCACGTAAAAAGGAAAGGGGATGATGTCACATTTATACTTGTGTATGTTGATGATATTCTAATCACCGGCAGTGATCAAGCTGAAATTAACAAAACTGTTCAATACTTGAATCAAACTTTCTGTATCAAAGACTTGGGAAACCTAAATTATTTCTTAGGTATACAAGTCATTCACAACTCCAAGGATGAAATAGTGTTGTCTCAAAGCAAGTACACCACTGAATTACTTATTCGAGCAAAGATGGATAAAGCAAAACCTATGCCAACTCCCATGACGAGTAACCTAAAGCTATATAAACACAGAGGAGAATCTATTCAGAATGTCAGAGAATACAGGAGCATAGTGGGTGCTTTACAATACCTAACTGTCACCAGACCAGACATTAGCTACAGCGTAAACAAAGTATGTCAATTCATGCAGTCACCACTCAATGAACATTGGACAACAGTTAAAAGAATCTAACGTTATCTAAATGGGACTGTCAGTTATGGTATTAAATTGAAAGCTAGCAAAAACTTAATTATACAGGCTTACAGTGATTCAGATTGGGCGTCAGATCCAGATGATCGCAGATCAACATCTGGATACTGTGTGTTTATGGGGATGTAATCCAATCTCTTGGTGCTCGAAGAAGCAGCCTACTATCTCTCGATCAAGCACTGAGGCGGAGTATCGATCGCTAGCAAGCACCACGGCCGAAGTGATGTGGATAAACTCACTACTTAGAGAGTTAGGGTTTCTTCCCAGCAAGCAACCGGTGGTGTGGTGTGATAATCTGAGCACCGTGTCTCTATCTGCAAACCCAATTCAACATGCTCATACAAAGCACATCGAAATCGATCTGTATTTCGTACGAGAGCAAACCGCTTCAGGAAAGTTAGAAGTAAATCACGTTCCAGCTCAATTTCAGAAAGTCGATGCTCTTACGAAGCCCTTGTCACTCAAGAGTTTTACAAATTTCAGAGAAGAGATGAAGATTGAAGAAGGTGGCGGCGCAAAAAGAAAGGACAAAACCTAGATAAAATTGAGGGTGGATAATAAAGATCGTCTCCTGTTACAACGAGATATAATACATTTGTATAGTGGGCTGAGCTTGCAGCCCAATTTCTTTTCTTTGCAATTGTAAACGTATGGGTATGTTACAATATAAATACCCAACGTCTTTGTACACAACTTTTATTAATTCAGTTCAATAATACAAATTCATTCTTATTTCTATTAAAAATGACTATCCAACATATTGTTAAGATATCTATGATGCTCCAAAAAAACGTGTTCAACTCATTAGAAGTGAAAAAGAAACTATTATTATTCTTGCAACAGATCAGCACTAAAAGATTATGTGTGTATATGCACATGCACATGCACATGCGCATACACACACTACACACATATGTATCTTCTGACATTTTGATTCTCACTCTACTTCTTTCTTCCCTGATACACATTAAAATAAAATCCTAGTTTTTATCTATCACATGTTGTTTCATTCGATGTAAAGCTATTAAATTGTTATTTTTTGGTTCTTTGCTGCTTTTTTTTCTCTGTTACAACACTTCAAAGTGTTTCATTCAATGTCTTCAATTCATACCGTTTTATAATTTGAATTAATAATTGGTTAATGCTAGTTTTCTGGTAACTGATCACTTCTGAATGATTATATCGAGCAAAAATGAGGTCAAAAATAAATCATAAGCAAGCGTACATCCTCTTTATATTTTAGTTTACCTTGTATTAATGATACCTGAGCAAATGTCCGTGCAGTTTTAAAATTGAGATGTTCTAGTGAATGGTAACTTCTTTATTTAGTTTATTTTTGTAGTTCTTCTTCTTCTTATTATTATGCATTAATCTACGGTTGTTTAAATAACACATGCTACAACATTGACTATGGAAAATTTCCATAAGTGTAAATATGATATAATATGACTACTCTCTCCCAGAAAAAATTAGAAAGAAAAAGACTTGTTCATTTATGCACAAGGTGATCTAATCTCGTTAACGTTGGCTTTACATGCAAAAAAAGTGTCGTCCTATAGAAGACGATAAGTTCTGCGCTTGTTTAGTTATATAAATTGAAAAGATTTTTTAATGAATTTAATATTGAAGGCATTTTACTGTTATTTCAATACACGAAATCACGATAAGAAGTATAACTGAAAATTAACGGTCAAAATGGATTTTTGGTGTCAAGAAAAACTGAAGAAATATCTATGTTTGCCTATATAAAACTTTGATACATATTTTTTGTTGTTGTTTACTTTACAGCATCCCAAATATTATTTTGGATTCAGCTTTACGCTAATATAAAAAGATGTTATATGAAGACGTTATAGTCTTATCATTTTAGAGAACTTCTATTTCACATCCTTGTTAAGTCTCAGATAGGACAACACACCATATTATATGTACACCATCATGTTTTATGTGAAGTACTAATAGTATTTTTGAAGAGAAGTCTTACGATTTCATTTTCATATGGATTTTTTTTGGATTCAGCCACCTCTTAAAAACCTATCGCTCAAATAGCCTAGTTTTAAAACTAATTTTGGCTGTAGCCTGGTTTTGGTCATATCAGCCAAAACAGTTATCTAAAGAAAGCGGCATTTGGGATACCGCAAGGGAGCGGCTTTTGGGATGGCATTGGTATTTTTTTGTTGAATTCACATATGAGCGTCATTTAAGAGATCTGTAACATTTAAGATGAAGCTGGTACTTTTTTTTTTGAACTCACGTTTGAGCGTCATTTAAGATGCCGTTATTGTGCATCATCTTAACTGATGCTCAAACGTGATGTATAGATTGCTCTTGCTCTCTGCCTCTTCACTTTTTCCAATCATCTACTTCTTCAAAACCGAACCCAAAAAGCTTCTATCCATAATTTTTCCCCATAACACCAAAATTTATTATTATTATTTTTTTGATCAAATATCGATACCATAGCTAGCTCATCAACCCAAGAAGCTCCAAAAGGTAAAAAAAAAAAACATAATTTTTTTTTTTTTTTAAATTTAGGGTTTCTTTATGATTGAGGAAACTTGTGAATAAGCTAGTATTTGGTTTCATAGGATCAACGTAGTTGAAACTTATAGTTTTCAACATGTTTGTGGTTTTGTTCGCTACGTTTATGTAGCACTAATGTTGTATAGACTTTGATTTGTGTAAAGATTATTGGGATGGAACCGGGACCTGTAGATGATATTGTTCTATACTTGCAAGAAAGGCGTAGATCATACAATATTCAATTGATGTCGGTATGTTATTACGGCCATTGTTTGTTGGCCTAATTATATTTCTTAGTGAGTTGTACGTATTTCTTACATTATATGTAAAAAAAATTACAGAAAAAACGGTTGGTATGATAACAGATCACACGTCTTCTATTGGCTTGGTGACCTCCACTCATCCAGGAGTATTGGCTTTACTTGATCGTGCAGGATTACTACTAGTACACAGGTTGGAATACGTCCAACTGGATCGATCTCTCATCACAACATTAGTCGATAGATGGAGACCAGAGGCATCGACATTCCAGCTTAGAGTTAGTGAGATGACCATCACTTTAGGTGATAAGGCGGTCCTGCTAGGCCTGCCTACTGAAGGTGCTCCGTTGAGGAATCCATAGACAGGAGACTACATGGAGTTGTGTGAGCAGCTTTTAGGTATTACTCTTCGCGCCAATCAGTGGATGGGAAACGAGAAAATTGTGACTAGTTGGTATAAAATGCTGTCTCAGCAAGACATTCCACATGATACTATGCAGGAGCAGATAGAATAACGTGTTAGAGCTATCATATTCCATATCATTACTCAACGCTAGATTTGCGATCATTGGAAGACTCGGGTTTGGCTGAGATGGCTGCATTTTATAGAGGATTATGATTGGTGTCAGCAATATTCTCGTGGCAGTGCTACATTAGCATTCACATACTCGGAACTTACCAGGGTCGCTTTGATGGAGAACGCTTCACTTGGAGGTTGTCCTTCTTTGATATAGGTAATTTACTTTCATACGAAAATTTGCATCTTATATTTTTTTTTTATCTAGATGTCACGTCTCTTCATGGAATTTCTTTGTAGCTATAGTCTTGGACATATATTACTGTTGGTAGACTTGAACTGAAGCAACCGAATATTGACTTTTCTTTACCATACGGGTCTAGGTATTTTAATTCCTTCACTTATTTACTTTATGTGTTAAGTGGTTTCCTCTACCTCTTATTTTGTCGCAAGTGCATGTGGGTTTGGAAAGAAGATTACTTCGTCGACTTCGAGGCGTAATCTACTATTCTACTGCAATGAGCTTGGACATATCTTTCTGTTGGTAGACTTGAACTGAAGCAACCGAATATTGACTTTTCTTTACCATACGGGTCTAGGTATTTTAATTCCTTCACTTATTTACTTTATGTGTTATGTTGTTTCCTCTATTTCTTATTATGTCCCAAGTACATGTGGGTTGGAAAGAAGATCACTTCGTCGACTTCGAGGCGTAATCTACTATTCTACCGCAATGAGCTCGACGTGCTTAGTCCGGATGTTGTTATATGGACCCCATATGCGCAGGATCTTGGGCAGCTTCCGGCCTTATGTATTGTGTCTATCCATTTACGGACCGCCCGTGTGCCCGTTATATGTTTGAACAATGTAACATACCATGTTCCTGACCGAGTGATGCATCAGTTTGGATTTAGACACCACCTTCCTGAACTGATCCCACATTACAGGATTTACTTAGCAGTACCCGCGGAGTACGAGGCGGCCATTGAGATATTGAACCATCGACACATGCATACGCAGCAAGAGCGGGAGTTTACCATGGAGGACGATGAGTATTACACATGTTATTGGTAGATCACCCGACGGTGTGTTCTTCGGAGCGTGCAACCTCTTGGTGTTGTAGTGGAACCGTACACGCCTAGAGCTCCCCTTGAGAGAAATGTGGTATGAAAACCTTGCTAATAAGTGTAGTTGATTTAATTTTTTTGCCAAGTTTGATCTTTATGCAAGTTAACTTATAATTTGCAGGCTGACGGTGTGTACCGGGCTATAGAAATGGTCGATGAGTTATCTCATGAGGTGCCCAAACAAAGCAAGGAAAAATACTTTAGCATCAACCATATTTTGCAAACTATTTTGGGGAAGAACAAGCTCGCCAGACCGTCACCGCCACCTTCTCCTCCACAAACTCATGCTTTATCACCCATTGATGCTTCGAAGGCACAAGGAGGCGGCGACACTCGTCCACCTCAACCTACATTGGTTTATACATCAAGGAGGTATAAGATGGAGGCGATAAAGGGAGAGGGTAAGGCTCCAAGGTCATTTCAACCAACCTAGGTTGAGCATGGTCCTTCACACCTCCAAGCTTCTGCTCATGAAGGTTCTTTATCGTCATTACATGAAGATGTACCTCCACTCGAGAAGAAGAAAAGGAGAACTCCGTACCGCCAGAGGACTTTAAAGTAGTTCGTCCGTAGGATAGTATGGTAGTTGGTTTGTAACACCCCGTACTTTCCTTTAACGTTATAATAATGAATCCTAGAATACTTAATTTAAAATGTAAGAATTAAGGGAAAGGGTTACGCCATTGTGGTCGTCTCGGAATTCTGGTTGAGATAGAGTCCGAGTTTGCGTAAATTGGACTTCTTATGAAGAAGTTATGGTTGTCAGAAGTTTCCGAAAAATTCAAATAAATTCAAACAACTCGAAAAACGAAGTCAAATTCAAACGGAAGTCAGAAGCGGGCTAGGCGGGAAAATTCTCGCCTAGGCAGGTCGACCAGGGGGTCGACCCTAGTGTCGACCTCCCCCCTAGAGGTCGACCTGGGGGTCGAACTGGGGGTCGACCTGGCCCCCGGCCAGATCTGAATTTTGGACGACTGCTGACTTGCTGCTGAGCCACTAGGGTTTCAGGATGGTCCTGATCTAGACTGAGTGGCTGTGATTAACCATAGGTTCATCTGACGACTATAATTAAACTCGAATTCTATATAAACAACTCAATTCTCAACCTAAAAACACATAGAAAAATAATCCTAGAACTGAAATGCCGTCAGTAGGGGACTTGAAGTAGCCGTCACCATTTTCAATTCAAAGACGAGTTAAAAGCTTACATCAAATCAAATTTAAAACTAGTCTAATTCAACGATCTTCGTCAAAGGCGCGCATCTCCAATTTCAGAATTCAGATTTCAGAAGGCAAAAATTCCTTTTTAGTTTGTAAGTTAGTCGTTACGCAGATTTAAACATTCCTTTGATTGAATCCTGACATGTTGTAATTGGGATATAGTATGATGCCTATGTATAAGATTTGATTTTCATTTATCTTAAAGTATCGTTGTAATTAATCATATCTACATGCTTGTGGCGATGAACATGTTGTATATATTTCATGTTTATATGCTTGTGGCAATGAACAACATTTTATGTTATTGGAATCTATTATAATTGGGTATTGGATTTATTTTGCCAATTAAATGGTAAAACATGTCTATGTAATACTTTCTCAAAGATTTGTAGAGACTTTAGGGCCATGGGTGGAAAGGATTTCAAGGGAACTGTGTAATGACCCGCATTTTCAGCGATATAGTAATTAATTCATTTAATTACTTAAATAGTGATTTAGAGAATTTAATGGTTGTTGAATAAAATAATAGTGAATATTTAATTAAAATAATAATTAAATAATATATTTAATTCTGATATAATCAAAATTGGCCGAAATGACGATATGGTGTGAATTGGGCAATTCAAAATATATAATTTAGTTAGAGTTGAATTATATTGACGAATATATTATATTAACGATGGTTGAACGTATAAATTATACTATAATTATAATCGAGCTCAAAATGGCGCGGCAGTTGGCGATTTGAACTTTAAACGAATATACAGAAGCCGTTTTAAATCAGATTTCTGCGAAACAAGAAACGTTAGGAGCTGGGGAAGTATATTTTTCTAGTGGAAGAGAAAAATCGGGATTTCATCGTATAGATTTTGATTTATGTCCAAATCAAATTTTAGAAAAGTCGCTGTTGAATTCCTTTATAATTTATAACGATTTATTTATATTTATAAAAGTAATTGCATTATAAATCGAATATCGATATAATTTTGATAATGAAATATCGAGTTGTAAATCTATATATAATTATTCTTTAGTTGTATGGTATTCTGGTGTGAATACATACGATAATATAAATTTATTTATATTTAATTTAATTATATTTAAATATATTAATATATTTAAATGGGTTATTTAGAGCTTTAAAAATAGCCAGTCTTGCAAACGACCTTAGAATTTGATGAAACTAATTTTGTTGGATCCGCAACATTAAATTATTGCAAGATTTCAATTTCCGTGATTTTTGAAGTCAGTATGTGGCCGTACGGGATTTTAATGTGAAGAACGGTCAGTATTTGACGGTTAAAAATACGCTGTGTGAGCATACGAAGTCGGAATTCGACGAAACCAGTTTCGTTAGGACCGTAATGTCAAACTCTAGCTACAAGTCAATTTCCATGATTTTTGGGTATCATGTGTGATCACACGAATTTTCATAAAGCAAGAACAAATATAAAACTAAAATATTCTAAGATATTGGTGACCCTAAACAAGACACGCAGTCATCCTTTTCACCACACAAAATCTCATCTCCCTTATATAATCAAATTTCAAGCCGCTACAATTCTTTTTCTAAACGTGAAGGAGTTTTATTTCTAAAATCAAAAAGAAAGTGAAATAAAATCCAATAAATTTCAAACCACTTATGATTGAAATCACTGAGTCCTCGTCTTCATTTTTATATCATTTTTGAATGGTTCGAACAAATCTCTGTTCGATGGCGTGAAGCATTTGTGAGCTAGGGCTCGACATTTCATGTATTACAAGGAGTTTTAACTCGTATTAATGTTGGATTTGGGTCCAGAATGTGATTTGGCACTTATACGAATACTTTTGTGGAGATCGACACATTCGGGTGGTGTCGAAGTGGTATTGTTCACCGCTTCAGGTTATAGGCTGACGCGATCAACATGAGGACCTCGAGTTGTCCCTTAAGGTGATGGAGTGGTTGCATTCGGGAAGAGAGAATGGTTGGTGTTTTCTGTTTGTGAAATCATAGAGGAGAAAGGAGGGATTAATGGTTGAAGGTTTGTGTTAATTGTAAACGTACATGAGCAGTTATCTAAAGCTATTGCGTTGGGGAAGAAAGGAGGATCATGCGGGTCTGGGCTGCACAAAGGTAGATGGGCCGATTTTTGTAAGGTTAAGCCCAATTATAAAAGAAATGTGTTTTGTTTTATTTTGAGAAAATGAATTAGCTTGTAACCTTAAAAACTTTTACATACGTGATCGAAATTCTGTGAAAAAAGATCCATTGGGATCGTATGGACGGACACTACCCACTGGAACTGACTGGAAGGGGATTGGAGCTCGTTTGAATTTATGGCAAAATAAATTGTTTGATGTGAATCAAACAACAGTTTATCGTTCTTTAACGATGAACTGCCAATGTGAGTAAAACTCACCAACTTTGAACAGTTATATTTTTATAACGTATTCTTAGAACTGATAATTATATGTTGATTGATGTGTGTTAACTGTTTGGTTGAATTACTTGTGTGTTGGTTGAAATTATAGAAAATGATATATAGATATATATCATTAATCAAATATTGATTCTGTCTAGCAGAATATTTCATATTGAAATGAAATCGATGTTAATTATATTGTTTAACATTTGTGATGCAGGGAAATAGGTTGGAGGAATCCAACTAGATTCCTCAACATTTATTTTACTGTTTTTCATATATATTGTGATATATAATGTGATATATAATCTGTTGTCGATTATATGTGTTTGGGCGATATTGATAATCGTGCTTTGATATGTTGAATAGCATAACATACCGGAATGTGGAAAAAGGGAATTTTCAAAATGAATATTGAGAATAGATTATTTATAAAATCAAAGGATTTTATAAAAGAGATAATATTTATAAAATCAAAGAAGATTTTATAAAAAGGAATTATTTATAAATGGAATATTTAGAAATAGAAATTTATTTATAAATGGATTATTTTTAAATAGGAAATACCTAGAAATAAAACCTTAAAGGAATTATTTGCAAACCATTTGCAAATAGAATAAATAGAAAAGATAAGAGAATTATTTATTTGTCAAATAAATAGAATTAAAATGGAATATATATTTAATAAATAAATAGAAGTACAAAAGGGATTATTTATTTAGAAAATAAATAGAATGGATATAAAAAGGAAATATTTGTAAACCATTTACAAATAAAATTGAAAAGGAAATGTTTAGAAAATAAATAGAGTTATAAAAAGGAAATTTGTTTATAACGGAGTAGGATGTTATAAAAAGGAAACCATTATAAAAAGGAAAACGCTATTAAAAGGAAATCATTTGTAAAGTGAAGAACAGTTATTGAAAGTAAATCTTTTCAAATGAATAAACGTTATAAAAAGGGAAATCTTTATAAAATCAATAAAGTAATTGAATATTAGTTATTCGAAGGGAGTCAATCGAATATGGTATTCGAAAGTTAGTTAATCGAATATGGTATTAGAAAGTTAGTAAATTGAATATGTTATTCGAACTGGGTTAGTCGAGTTAGTTGAATAGTGTTAATCTAATATTAGTTATTCGAATAAGAGTAAATCGATCAGAGTTAAATCGAACTAGAGTTAATCAAATAAAGTTAGTTGAAGAAGAGTTAGTCAAACATAGTTATTCAGGATAAGTTGCCATTTCGTACGACTGCTAGCGTAATTTGCAGGGCTGTAAATAGCCTAAGGCGGTCGAAAGTTTCCTGAGGGAATCAGGCGTAACCATTGTGATCGCTGCGACCTAGAGTCAAGCGAATGGAGTTAAATCGAATATTATATTAGTAGAAGGATAAAAATATGATTTTTATATATTGAATAGTAGAGTAAAAATTCAATTTTTATATATTGAATAGCAGAGTAAAAAATATGATTTTTATATATTGAATAGCAAAGTAAAAGTTTGATTTTTATAGATTGAATAGCAAAGTAAAAATTCGATTTTTATAGATTGAATAGCAAAGTAAAAATTCGATTTTTATAGATTGAATAGCAAAGTAAAAATTCGATTTTTATATATTGAATAGCGAAGTAAAAATTCGATTTTTATATATTGAATAGCGAAGTAAAAAATTCGATTTTTATATATTGAATAGCGAAGTAAAAATTCGATTTTTACATATGTAGAGAATACGGGCAAAGGAAGTGACAAGAGGCAAGAACGGCGAAGATTTCTACATAAGAAGAGTCGTGGGATTGGATTAGCAATTCTGTGAGAACTTCTCACCATTTAATTTTGTTTTCTAGTTAATAATATATACTAGGATGCAGACGGTGTTTAGTAGCACCCGACACCCGTCGTCCACAGACCATGGACGGCTTGTATGCTTGCTTGTTTGATTTTGATGTGTAGTTGATTGTGTGATGTGATGTGAAATGAAATAAAACATTTATATAGTTGAAATAAAATATTTTATAGTGGAAGATATTTTATAGTTAAAAATAGAATTTTTAACGTGTATATGAAATGAAATAAATTAAAACAAACAAATCGGACGATTTGTTTATATACACACATTTGACTGATATTGATTGGGACGATAAATTGTACACATCGCCCAACTGAACAAATAAAATCTGTGTTTGATTGTTTGAAAACCCCACACGGGTATTGGGATAAAATACGACATACACTAATCCCAATAGTTAGTTGTATGTCGATCGATTGATTGACAGACTGTTATAAGCGTTAAATATTTATATTCGATGCTTATACAGTGTAGAATGCACTTTGGATGATGGTTGATTATTCATCATTGTTATTGTATACATGTGTTGTAGAAAATCCATATAATTAACATTATATGGTAATTGATTGGGCCTCATTCAATATTTGAAATAGAATATTTGAAAACAGAAATATATGAAGCCGTGTCGATTAGATTGACGCCATTTTGACGTGAACGATATTTATATTGATTTTATTCATTTTATAATGAATATCGAAAGTGATTTCAAAATCTGATATTTCGAAAAGAAATGAATTCGAATTGAATTGAATAGAAAACGAATTCGAATTGAAATTGAATATAAATGAATTCGAAATTAAATTGAATATAAATGAATTCGAATTGAAATTGAATATAAACGAATTCGAATTGAAATTGAATATAAACGAATTCGAATTGAATTAAATAGAAAACGAATTCGAATTGAATTGAATAGAAAATGAATTCGAATTGAAATTGAATATAAACGAATTCGAATTGAATTGAATAGAAAACGAATTTGAATTGAATCGAATAGAAAACAAATCTGAATTGAATTGAATTCAATTGAAAACGAATTGAAATCGATTTGAATTGAAATCAAATAGAAGTGAATGTAAAAAGAATTTATAAGGGAAAATTCAATTTTGATTTAAATTTGAAATAAAGGTTGAAATTGTTTTTGAAACAAATTTGAAATGATTTATAAAATTCATTTTTAAAAGGAAATCGGCGAAATATATAATATATATATATATTATATATATATATATATATATAATGGCCTGAATAGAACGCGCCGCGCCGCGGCAGTTCGTGAATTTCGACCACTGACTTCGAACGGACATTGCGGGAGATCCAACCGTCGGATTCTCCTAAAACCGGAACCGTTGGGTTCGTATCGAAAAGAGCTTTCTAACGAATATTAGAAATTTGAAATCTAACGGTTGGATTTGGAATTATGTCCAAATCAAGTTTGGAAAAGGTCGCTGTAAGTGCAGTTCGATGGCCGTTGATGGAAATCGACTGTACGGGCCTTGATAAAATTATTAAAAATAGTAATAATTTGTGTAAAATCATAAGAAATGATTTGGGAAAAATTGGGATGAAAAACTCCATATTTGAAAAGATAAAAATAGATTTTTATCGAAATGAACTAGTTTTGAACTAGAATTAAAATTCTATTTATTTTTAAATAAATAAATTGAATTTGAAGATGGTTTTGAAAATAACCAGAATTTCCAATAATTATATTGGAATGGATTTGAATCGAAATTGTCTTCGGAATATTTCGATGTTGGATTTCGTGATGATACAGATATTGTTATGGGAATTTGAAAGATATATATATATATATATATATATATATATATATATCGTTATTTCCAATTTGATATTTGTTGGTTGTAGAATTTGATATTGAATATAAGCCGGTATATTTTCTATTCAGAGCCTTGTATTTAATATCAAATGTGATTTGGGTTTGTCGTGAATGGTGTCTTTATTAACACTGTTCTTGAACCCAGTTGAGAAAAGATTAAATCTTTTTATTTAGATTTAATGAAGTGTACCAATTAAATAATATTTGATTGGAATTGAATTGATATTGATTTTTGGGTTTATCGTGAATTGTGTTTTAAATAACACTTGTTCTTTAACCCGATAATTAATAAAATGTGGTTTGGGTGGTCGTGAACGGTATCTTCAATAATACTGTTCTTAGATCCAAAGGAGTTAAGAAAATCAGAAACTAACTGGAGATTAGTTAAGTTGAATGGTTTCTGGGGTATTGATCTGATGTAGGTTTCGGCCTTCGGGGTTAATACTTAGGGAATTGCTCACTTGTTAATTTATGGTTAGGGTCTGATTGAAATGTAATGTAATTTTGGGTTTATAGTGAACCGTGTTTTAAATGACACTGATTCTTTAACCCAGTTAAAGATTAAAACTAAGTGGAGTTTTAATGAATCTTTAATTAGATTGAAATGATCGAGAAGGGAGTATCACCAGTTCTGCTCCAAAGCGATAGTTAAATCTTTACTTAGATTTGGACGTGAGATGGTAATTAAATTTACCGATAACACCGTGGTATTAGATATGGAGTATTACCAGTTTTGCTTCATGGGATGAGTAGGTTAGGAAATAAAATAAATAATTACTTCGGTGTGGTTCGCTAATCCCGACTAGTTTGAAAAACCATAATTTGGTTTGAAATGATATCCAAAGGATGATTAAAGAATAAATTTTAAAGAATTTATCTTTGATAAAAATTAATGGGAACCTTTCCCTAAGAATGTGAAATTTAGAAACTAACTGTAGGTTAGCTAAGAAGAATGGTTTCCTGGGTATTGATCTGATGCTGGTTTCGGCCTTCGGGGTTAATATTTAGGAAATTGTTCTCTTGCTGATTTACGGTTAGTGACTGATGAATTGGAATGAGGCGTATGTTGTGTTTGGGTAACATTTGTTTACTATATACGTGGGTTGTTCGGAAAGGCCAGGTTTATACCCATTCTGAATAACCGATTCGACGATAATTCGAAGATGATGACGGTGGTCGAAGACCGGAAGTCTTCACATCGTTTGGGTGATTACTGATGATCTTGATTGGGATGTACACCCAAGATGAGGGAATCAGTTGGTGGTCGTCCAGACGTACTTGGAGATCGACGGATATGCGAGGAAAGTGCCTCCAGTTTCGTTCAGACCTAGAACGGACTTGTAAATGGATGGTGTGTTTGACATTGTATTCCTTTATATTGTATTCGTTGATCTCTGCTAAATATATATCTGTTTGGCGGCGGGGAATTTATTCTCTTGCTTAACGCCCTTCTCTGAGACGTACGAGCTCAGAGGTTATATATTGGCAGAAATCAGTGGTATGATATGAATTGATAGTGTGGCATGCTGAGATGCAGTGATCCAGACTTTTGTTGAAAAGAAAAGTTTGGTGGATGATGATCAAAGCGCAACTTTGATATAGCATGGCTTTGTGTATAGCGTTGATTCGCGAGCCTCACATTTCGGTATGGTGGTAAACTGATGGTTTGATCTGTATGCTTTTTAGTGGATGGGCACCTTAGTAGTGTCGTGGATTCGGTCGACCGAGATGAGCTTAGTGCTCAGGGATATATAGAGTAAGCGGTGTTTTCTCTCACTGGGACGTAAGCCGCGGTGATACTCTAGTCCCAAAAGTGCGGATGTGCAGACGGTGTTTTCTCTTGTTGGGACGTAAGCCGTGGGGAATTGCATTACGCGATCGATCTTTCGAATCAGAAGCCACCATGACGGAAATCCAATTTCCAATACGCAATATTGCGGTTTTAATTGTAGAACTAGTATGGCGACATGATATATGGTACCCATGCCGTCTATGATTGATACTTATGATTTGAAGTTGTTTTACACGCTATGCACTTATAGTAGTATCAAATGATTTGTTTTAAACGTACTAAGCATGTTTGGCTATTATAAGGGAAATCCGATCCCCCAGCTTGTGTTGCATTGTGTGATAGGACCTGGGTCTTATAATAGCTTCATTTTTTCCAAAAAGCTTTGCGCTGTTTTGTTATATGCACTGGTATTCTTAGGAGGAAACCCGTCCCGTGTTATACGGCGTGGTCCCTTGATTTACCTTACTTTGAAAACAAAGATTAATAACTGTTTTAGTTCTCACACCATTCAAATGACTGACCTGGAGTTTATTGTTTTAACCTAAACTCTGGGTGCCCTTATTTTGACACGGGTAGCTAGTAGTTTTGGTTTTGCAGATTTATATTCACAGGATCTTGGTTTACAGCTGGAATGATATCCGGAAAGCTTTGTATCCGTATATCTCTTCTAGTTGTGTATTGTATTATTTTCCGCTGCTATGTAATTTATTGTAACCTCTGATATTTATCGAATGTAATTTATTCAATTATACTCTGTATATTCTTGTATCTGATGGAATTGTTGTAATAGCAATGAAATGTTCTTCTGTCTGCGTTCTACTTTGTCGTGTTCTCAAAACAATCAGGCATTTCGAAAGGTCTAGATCGGTTTAGCGACTGATTAGGATCGAGCGAAATTCTCGATCGTCACATTTGGTATCAGAGCTTTGGTTTACAAAGCTCAGAGAACAAGACACATTAGAACCATACGAAGGGATTCATCAGAAATTGGATTAGTAATATCCAACGAGAACGACTCGTTAGAGATGGGATCAGTAGTATCCTAGAACGAATGTGAAGAGGGTATTTTTAAAATGAAAACAATTTTTGTTTTGAAATTTAAATCAATTATTCGTATTTGATTAGTTATTATGTTTGAATTTGGACAGTCCAGTATATATAGACTTTGCGTATACGTCTGATCCACGTGTATTTGAAGTTTTAATATACTGGATAGATATAGAATCACACTCTAGTCGCCCGGAGACGATTCTGATGATAGTCTAGACATCATCAGAATTGGTATTCGAGTTTCGAAAGCGAGATTTTTATATATTTTCATTAGACTGGTGTGAGAACCAAAATTAGATAGGGCTTGTTGTTGTGATTTTGCATCAAAAATCTGATTTTTTTTTACTATATATCAAAGTTATGAATTTGAAAAGCTAATCAACTAATTGATTGATGGTTGTGTTGTTTGATTACTGTTTTGATTAATTGAAATTTGTACCATATAGCCAAATTGAATCAAATATTGAATTGTATTGAAATTTGGTCGCATTTTCTTGCATATACTTGTACTTACATTGAACAGGTCATAGCAAGGAGGCTAGAGCAGAGAAATAAAATTGTTTGCCCGACAAATAAGTACATGTTTATCATAATTTACTTTTTTGTTTGGGTGATGATGATTTTATGAGCCGATTGGCTAGCCGCTTGGCTTTTTATTTTTCTATTTGAGATCAGAAGGCCTGTATGGCAATTTCGGGATTTTCCCGTGCTCCCGGTGCAGGGGAGGCGAAGGCGAAATTTTTCGAAAATTTAGGGTGTTAGCCAAATTTTTGAAAAATTTAAAAAGTTCTTAGAAACTGAAAAGTTGAAGAACTTAAGCCATAATCAAAACAATGAAAGTTGAGTTGGTATTTAAAACAACTTTCGGCTTCGTTCCTTTTCGGAGACGAAAAGTTTTAAGTGGGGGAGATTGTAATAACCCGGAAATCTGGGCCAGTTTAAAATTTTTATTTTGGCAATTTTAGCGAATTTTGATTATTTAAAATGAATTATTTTAAATAATAACGACGAGAAATTTATGTTGAATAGAATTCGAACGTATATATTTATATAGATCGTCGTTAGAATATAAATATTTATTTTAAATTATAAAAGGAATTGAAAATGGCGCGGTAGTTCGATAATTCGATTTCAAAATTCAAATGAATGTACCGGGTGCAAAATAAACCGGATTTTAGTGAAACCAAAAATATTTGAATCTAATTGGTAATATCCTTCCAAAGAATCCGAAAAATCAAAATTTCATAGTGGGGATAAAAAGATATATCCAGTTGAAAATTCAGAATAGTCGCTATGGAATTTCAGCCCTTGAAAATATCCATTTTGCAAATGACCTCGGATTTCGACGAAACCACTTTTGTTGGATCCGTGATGTAAAGTTATTGCTAGATTTCAATTTTCGTAATTTTTCGAATCAATATGTGAGCGTGGCAAAGGAAAATACATTTGACCAGTTTCAGTTGAATTTAATCGACTGGAAAATGGCCATTTTATAAACGGTCTCAGAATTCGACGAAACTAGTTTTGTTAGGACCGTATCGTCAATACGAAGCTAGAAAATATTTTTGGGAATTTTTCTTGTTAGTATGTGGCCCCAGTAAAGTGAAATACACGTTCAAATTCAATATATAGAGTTGTATTTTGATTTTGACGAAAACTAATCAAAACGACCAAACTGCTTACGTGGCATATCCCATTGTGTTCGGAACATGGGTAATTAGCTGGTGGCGAAATCGTTGGGATTTAATTGGAGTTCGGGGTGTGAAACAATTAATTGACGAATTAAAATATAATTAAATTATAAAATATAATAAAAAAATCTCCCTTCCCCTTTGGTCAAACCCCCCCTCGTTTATCACGATCGTTCAAAATCAGATTTAGAAGAAAAAAAAGGAAACCGATCGTCGCCCCCGACGCCTGACCCCGTCCATCGCTCCCCGTCCGGCGACGCCGCCTCCGCCTAGGCTTCCCCCCCTCTCTCTCCTCCACCGCCTCTCCTCTCTCTCGCTTCGATTTCATCCGAACCCTAACCCCCCTTTCCTCCCAAAACTCACCGCGCCTGACCACCCACTGCCCCACTCCGATCAACTACGAACCCCGCCGCCCCTGCGAGCTCAGTGACCGCCTTCGACACAGCGCAGAGACCCCCTCCCTGACGATGAGCTCTGGTTAGATAGAAAAGTGAGTTTCTCTAATTTATTTATTCGATTTAAAATAGGGATTTTTAGTTAAACAAAGCTAGGATTTTTAGTTAAACAAAGCTATGATTTTTATATAAAGTTTCAATTTCTATTATGAAGTATAAAATATAAAGATTCGGTTTTTAGAAGTATAAAAATGAGATCTTTGGTAGAATAAAAATATAATTTTTATATTAGTAGAAGGATAAAAATATGATTTTTATATATTGAATAGCATTGTAAAAATTAAATTTTGATATATTGAATAGCAGAGTAAAAATATGATTTTTATATATTGAATAGCAGAGTAAAAATTCGATTTTTATAGATTGAATAGCAAAGTAAAAATTTTATTTTTATAGATTGAATAGCAAAGTAAAAATTCGATTTTTATAGATTGAATAGCAAAGTAAAAATTCGATTTTTATATATTGAATAGCGAAGTAAAAATTCGGCTAAAAATTCGATTTTTATATATTGAACAGCGAAGTAAAAATTCGGCTAAAAATTCGATTTTTATATATTGAATAGCGAAGTAAAAATTCGATTTTTACATATGTAGAGAATACGGGCAAAGGAAGTGACAAGAGGCAAGAACGGCGAAGATTTCTACATAAGAAGAGTCGTGGTATTGGATTAGCAATTCTATGAGAACTTCTCACCTTTTAATTTTGTTTTCTAGTTAATAATATATACTAGGATGCAGACGGTGTTTAGTAGCACCCGACACCCGTCGTCCACAGACCATGGACGGCTTGTATGCTTTCTTGTTTGATTTTGATGTGTAGTTGATTTTGTGATGTGACGTGAAATGAAATAAAACATTTATATAGTTGAAATAAAATATTTTATAGTGGAAGATATTTTATAGTTAAAAATAGAATTTTTAACGTGTATATGAAATAAAATAAATTAAAATAAACAAATCGGACGATTTGTTTATATACACACATTTGACTGATATTGATTGGGACGATAAATTTTACACATCACCCAACTGCACAAATATAATCTGTGTTTGATTGTTTGAAAACCCCACACGGGTATTGGGATAAAATACGACATACACTAATCCCAATAGTTAGTTGTATGTCGATCGATTGATTTACAGACTGTTATAAGCATTAAATATTTATATTCGATGCTTATACAGTGTAGAATGCACTTTGGATGATGGTTGATTATTCATCGTTGTTATTGTATACATGTGTTGTAGAAAATCCATATAATTAACATTATATGGTAATTGATTGGGCCTTATTAAATATTTGAAATAGAATATTTGAAAATAGAAATATATGAAGCCGTGTCGATTAGATTGATGCCATTTTGACGTGAACGATATTTATATCGATTTTATTCATTTTATAATGAATATCGAAAGTGATTTCAAAATCTGATATTTCGAAAAGAAATGAATTCGAATTGAATTGAATAGAAAACGAACGAATTGAAATTGAATATAAATGAATTCTAATTGAAATTGAATATAAATGAATTCGAATTGAAATTGAATATAAACGAATTCGAATTGAAATTAAATATAAACAAATCTGAATTGAATTGAATTGAAAACGAATTCGAATTGAATTGAATAGAAAATGAATTCGAATTGAAATTGAATATAAACGAATTCGAATTGAATTGAATAGAAAATGAATTTGAATTGAATCGAAAAGAAAACAAATCTGAATTAAATTGAATTCAATTGAAAACGAGTTGAAATAGAATTGAAATCGATTTGAATTGAAATCAAATAGAAGTGAATGTAAAATGAATTTATAAGGGAAAATTCAATTTTGATTTAAATTTGAAATAAAGGTTGAAATTGTTTTTGAAACAAATTTGAAATGATTTATAAAATTCATTTTAAAAAGGAAATCGGCGAAATATATATAATATATATATATATATATATAATATATAATGGCCTGAATAGAACGCGCCGCGCCGCGGCAGTTCGTGAATTTCGACCACTGACTTCGAACGGACATCGCGGGAGATCCAACCGTCAGATTCTCCTAAAACCGGAACCGTTGGGTTTGTATCAAAAAGAGCTTTCTAAAGAATATTAGAAATTTGAAATCTAACGATTGGATTTGGAATTATGTCCAAATCAAATTTGGAAAAGGTCGCTGTAAGTGCAGTTCGATGGCCGTTGATGGAAATCGACTGTACGGGCCTTGATAAAATTATTAAAAATAGTAATAATTTGTGTAAAATCATAAGAAATGTTTTGGGAAAAATTAAGATGAAAAACTCCATATTTGAAAAGATAAAAATAGATTTTTATCGAAATGAACTAGTTTTGAACTAGAATTAAAATTCTATTTATTTTTAAATAAATAAATTGAATTTGAAGATGGTTTTGAAAATAACCAGAATTTCCAATAATTATATTGGAATGTATTTGAATCGAAATTGTCTTCGGAATATTTCGATGTTGGATTTCGTGATGATACAAATATTGTTATGGGAATTTGAAAGATATATATATATATATATCGTTATTTCCAATTTGATATTTGTTGGTCGTAGAATTTGATATTGAATATAAGCCGGTATATTTTCTATTCAGAGCCTTGTATTTAATATCAAATGTGATTTGGGTTTGTCGTGAATGGTGTCTTTATTAACACTGTTCTTGAACCCAGTTGAGAAAAGATTAAATCTTTTTATTTAGATTTAATGAAGTGTACCAATTAAATAATATTTGATTGGAATTGAATTGATATTGATTTTTGGGTTTATCGTGAACAGTGTTTTAAATAACACTTGTTCTTTAACCCGATAATTAATAAAAGTGGTTTGGGTTGTCGTGAACGGTATCTTCAATAATACTGTTCTTAGATCCAAAGGAGTTACGAAAATCAGAAACTAACTGGAGATTAGTTAAGTTGAATGGTTTCTTGGGTATTGATCTGATGTTGGTTTCGGCCTTCGGGGTTAATATTAGGGAATTGCTCACTTGCAAATTTATGGTTAGGGTCTGATTGAAATTTAATGTAATTTTGGGTTTATAGTGAACTGTGTTTTAAATGACACTGATTCTTTAACCCAGTTAAATATTAAAACTAAGTGGAGTTTTGATGAATCTTTAATTAGATTGAAAAGATCGAGAAGGGAGTATCACCAGTTTTTCTCCAAAGTGATAGTTAAATCTTTAATTAGATTTGGGCGTGAGATGGTAATTAAATTTACCGATAACACCGTGGTGTTAGATATGGAGTATTACCAGTTTTGCTTCATGGGATGAATAGGTTGGGATTGGGAAATAAAATAAATAATTACTTCGGTGTGGTTCTCTAATCTCGACTAGTTTGAAAAACCAATATTTGGTTTGAAATGATATCCAATGGATGATTAAAGAATAAATTTTAAAGAATTTATCTTTGATAAAAATTAATGGGAACCTTTCCCTAAGAATGTGAAATTTAGAAACTAACTGTAGGTTAGCTAAGAAGAATGGTTTCCTGGGTATTGATCTGATGTTGGTTTCGACCTTCGGGGTTAATATTTAGGAAATTGTTCTCTTGCTGATTTACGGTTAGTGACTGATGAATTGGAATGAGGCGTATGTTGTGTTTGGGTAACATTTGTTTACTATATACGCGGGTTGTTCGGAAAGGCCGGGTTTATACCCATTCTGAATAACCAATTCGACGATAAGTCGAAGATGATGACGGTGGTCGAAGATCGGAAGTCTTCACATCGTTTGGGTGATTACTAATGATCTTGATTGGGCTGTACACCCAAGATGAGGGAATCAGTTGGTGGTCGTCCAGACATACTTGGATATCGACGGATATGCGAGGAAAGTGCCTCCGGTTTCGTTCAGACCTAGAACGGACTTGTAAATGGATGGTGTGTCTGACATTGTATTCCATTATATTGTATTCGTTGATCTCTGCTAAATATATATCTGTTTGGCGGCGGGGAATTTATTCTCTTGCTTAACGCCCTTCTCTGAGACATACGAGCTCAGAGGTTATATATTGGCAGAAATCAGTGGTACGATATGGATTGATAGTGTGGCATGCTGAGATGCAGTGATCCAGACTTTTTTTGAAAAGCAAAGTTTGGTGGATGATGATCAAAGTGCAGCTTTGATATAGCATGGCTTTGTGTATAGCGTTGATTCGCGAGCCTCACACCTCGGTATGGTGGTAAACTGATGGTTTGATCAGTATGCTTTTTAGTGGATGGGCACCTTAGTCGTGTCATGGATTCAGTCGACCGAGATGAGCTTAGTGCTCTGGGATATATAGAGTAAGCGGTGTTTTCTCTCGCTGGGACGTAAGCCGCGGTGATACTCTGGTCCCAAAAGTGCGGATGTGCAGACGGTGTTTTCTCTTGTTGGGACAGCCGTGGGGAATTGCATTACGCGATCGATCTTTCGAATCAGGAGCCACCATGACGGAAATCCAATTTCCAATATGCAATATTGCGGTTTTAATTGTAGAACTAGTATGGCGACATGATATATGGTACCCATGCCGTCTATGATTGATACTTATGATTTGAAGTTGTTTTACACGCTATGCACTTATAGTAGTATCAAATGATTTGTTTTAAACGTACTAAGCATGTTTGGCTATTATAAGGGAAAACCCTATCCCCCGGCTTGTGTTGCATTGTGTGATAGGACCTGGGTCTTATAATAGCTTCATTTTTTCCAAAAAGCTTTGCGCTGTTTTGTTATATGCACTGGTATTCTTAGGAGGAAACTCATTCCGTGTTATACGGCGTGGTCCCTTGATTTACCTTACTTTGAAAACAAAGATTAATAACTGTTTTAGTTCTCACACCAGTCACATGACTGACCTGGAGTTTATTGTTTTAACCTAAACTCTGGGTGCCCTTATTTTGACACGGGCAGCTAGTAGTTTTGGTTTTGCAGATTTATATTCACAGGATCTTGGTTTACAGCTGGAATGATATCCGGAAAGCTTTGTATCTGTATATCTCTTCTAGTTGTGTATTGTATTATTTTCCGCTGCTATGTAATTTATTGTAACCTCTGATATTTATCGAATGTAATTTATTCAATTATACTCTGTATATTCTTGTATCTGATGGAATTGTTGTAATAGCAATGAAATGTTCTTCTGTTTGCGTTCTACTTTGTCGTGTTCTCAAAACAATCAGGCATTTCGAAAGGTCTAGATCGGTTTAGCGAGTGATTAGGATCGAACGAAATTCTCGATCGTCACATTTGGTATCAGAGCTTTGGTTTACAAAGCTCAGAGAACAAGACACATTAGAACCATATGAAGGGATTCATCAGAAATTGGATTAGTAATATCCAACGAGAATGACTCGTTAGAGATGGGATCAGTAGTATCCTAGAACGAGTGTGAAGAGTGTATTTTTAAAATGAAAACAATTTTTGTTTTGAAATTTAAATCAATTATTCGTATTTGATTAGTTATTATGTTTGAATTTGGACAGTCCAGTATATATAGGCTTTGCGTATACGTCTGATCCACGTGTATTTGAAGTTTTAATATACTGGATAGATATAGAATCACACTCTAGTCGCCCGGAGACGATTCTGATGATAGTCTAGACATCATCAGAATTGGTATTCGAATTTAGAAAGCGAGATTTCTATATATTTCCATTAGACTGGTGTGAGAACCAAAATTAGATAGGGCTTGTTGTTGTGATTTTGCATCAAAAATCTGATTTTTTTTACTATATATCGAAGTTATGAATTTGAAAAGCTAATCAACTAATTGATTGATGGTTGTGTTGTTTGATTACTGTTTTGATTGATTGAAATTTGTACCATATAGCCAAATTGAATCAAATATTGAATTGTATTGAAATTTGGTCGCATTTTCTTGCATATACTTGTACTTACATTGAGCAGGTCATAGCAAGGAGGCTAGAGCAGAGAAATAAAATTGTTTGCCCGACAAATAGGTACATGTTTATCATAATTTACTGTTTTGTTTGGGTGATGATGATTTTATGAGCCGATTGGCTAGCCGCTTGGCTTTTTCTTTTTCTTTTTGAGATCAGAAGGCCTGTATGGCAATTTTGGGATTTTCCCGTGCTCCCGTTGCGGGGGAGGTTATGGCGCAATTTTTCGAAAATTTAGGGTGTTAGCCAAATTTTTGAATTTTTTTAAAAGTTCTTAGAAACTGAAGAGTTGAAGAACTTAAGCCGTAATCAAAACAATGAAAGTTGAGTTCGTATTTAAAACAACTTTCGGCTTCGTTCCTTTTCAGGGACGATAAGTTTTAAGTTGGGGAGATTGTAATAACCCGGAAATCTGGGCCAGTTTAAAATTTTTATTTTGGCAATTTTAGCGAATTTTGGTTATTTAAAATGAATTATTTTAAATAATAACGATGAGAAATTTATTTTGAATTGAATTCGGACGTATATATTTATATAGATCGTCGTTAGAATATAAATATTTATTTTAAATTATAAAAGGAATTGAAAATGGCGCGGTAGTTCGAAAATTCGATTTCAAAATTCAAATGAATGTACCGGGTGCAAAATAAACCGGATTTTAGTGAAACCAAAAATATTTGAATCTAATTGGTAATATCTTTCCAATGAATCTGAAAAATCAAAATTTCATAGCGGGGATAAAAAGATATGTCCAGTTGAAAATTCAGAATAGTCGCTATGGAATTTCGGCCTTAAAAATAGCCATTTTGCAGACGACCTCGGATTTCGACGAAACCACTTTTGTTGGATCCGTGATGTAAAGTTATTATTAGATTTCAATTTTCATAATTTTTCGAATCAATATGTGAGCGTGGCCAAGGAAAACGCGTTTGACCAGTTTCAGTTGAATTTAATCGACTGGAAAATGACCATTTTATAAACGGTCTCAGAATTCGACAAAATTAGTTTTGTTAGGACCGTATCGTCAATACGAAGCTAGAAAATATTTTTTTGGAATTTTTCTAGTTAGTATGTGGCCCTGGTAAAGTGAAATACGCGTTCAAATTCAATATATAGAGTTGTATTTTGATTTTGACTAAAACTAATCGAAACGGCCAAACTGGCTTACATGGCATATCCCATTGTGTTCGGAACATGAGTAATTCGCTGGGGGCGACAGTCATTGGGATTTAATTGGAGTTCGGGGTGTGAAACAATTAATTGACGAATTAAAATATTATTAAATTATAAAATATAATAAAAAAATCTCCCTTCCCCTTTGGTCAAACCCCCCCTCGTTTATCACGAACGTTCAAAATCAGATTTAGAAGAAAAAAAATGAAACCGATCGTCGCCCCCGACGCCTGACCCCGTCCATCGCGCCCCGTCCAGCGACGCCGCCTCCGCCCAGGCTTCCCCCTATCTCCTCCACCCCCTCTCCTCTCTCTCGCTTCGATTTCATCCGAACCCTAACCCCCCTTTCCTCCCAAAACTCACCGCGCCTGACCACCCACTGCCCCACTCCGATCAACTACGAACCCCGCCGCCCCTGCGAGCACAGTGACCGCCTTCGACACAGCGCAGAGACCCCCTCCCCGACGATGAGCTCTGGTTAAATAGAAAAGTGAGTTTCTCTAATTTATTTATTCGATTTAAAATAGGGATTTTTAGTTAAACAAAGCTAGGATTTTTAGTTAAACAAAGCTATGATTTTTATATAAAGTTTCAATTTCTATTATGAAGTATAAAATATAAAGATTCGGTTTTTAGAAGTATAAAAATGAGATCTTTAGTAGAATAAAAATATAATTTTTATATTAGTAGAAGGATAAAAATATGATTTTTATATATTGAATAGCAGAGTAAAAATTCGATTTGTATATATTGAATAGCAGAGTAAAAAATATGATTTTTATATAATGAATAGCAGAGTAAAAATCCGATTTTTATAGATTGAATAGCAAAGTAAAAATTCGATTTTTATAGACTGAATAGCAAAGTAAAAATTCGATTTTTATAGATTGAATAGCAAAGTAAAAATTCGATTTTTATATATTGAATAGCGAAGTAAAAATTCGATTTTTATATATTTAATAGCGAAGTAAAAATTCGATTTTTATATATTGAATAGCGAAGTAAAAATTCGATTTTTATATATTGAATAGCGAAGTAAAAATTCGATTTTTACATATGTAGAGAATACGGGCAAAGGAAGTGACAAGAGGCAAGAACGGCGAAGATTTCTACATAAGAAGAGTCGTGGGATTGGATTACCAATTCTGTGAGAACTTCTCACCTTTTAATTTTGTTTTCTAGTTAATAATATATACTAGGATGCAGACGGTGTTTAGTAGCACCCGACACCCGTCGTCCACAGACCATGGACGGCTTGAATGCTTGCTTGTTTGATTTTAATGTGTAGTTGATTGTGTGACGTGAAATGAAATAAAACATTTATGTAGTTGAAATAAAATAATTTATAGTGGAAGATATTTTATAGTTAAAAATAGAATTTTTAACGTGTATATGAAATGAAATAAATTAAAATAAACAAATCGGACGATTTGTTTATATACACACGATAAATTTTACACATCGCCCAACTGCACAAATAAAATATGTGTTTGATTGTTTGAAAACCCCACATGGGTATTGGGATAAAATACGACATACACTAATCCCAATAGTTAGTTGTATGTCGATCGATTGATTGACTGACTGTTATAAGCATTAAATATTTATGTTCGATGCTTATACAGTGTAGAATGCACTTTGGATGATGGTTGATTATTCATCGTTGTTATTGTATACATGTGTTGTAGAAAATCCATATAATTAACATTATATGGTAATTGATTGGGCCTCATTCAATATTTGAAATAGAATATTTGAAAATAGAAATATATGAAGCCGTGTCGATTAGATTGACGCCATTTTGACGTGAACGATATTTATATCGATTTTATTCATTTTATAATGAATATCGAAAGTGATTTCAAAATCTGATATTTCGAAAAGAAATGAATTTGAATTGAATTGAATAGAAAACGAATTCGAATTGAAATTGAATATAAATGAATTCGAATTGAAATTGAATATAAAAGAATTCGAATTGAAATTGAATATAAACGAATTCGAATTGAATATAAACGAATTCGAATTGAATTAAATAGAAAACGAATTCAAATTGAATTGAATAGAAAATGAATTCGAATTGAAATTGAATATAAACGAATTCGAATTGAATTGAATAGAAAACGAATTTGAATTGAATCGAATAGAAAACAAATCTGAGTTGAATTGAATTCAATTGAAAACGAATTGAAATAGAATTGAAATCGATTTGAATTGAAATCAAATAGAAGCGAATGTAAAAAGAATTTATAAGGGAAAATTCAGTTAGATTTAAATTTGAAATAAAGGTTGAAATTTTTTTTGAAACAAAATTGAAATTATTTATAAAATTCGTTTTAAAAAGGAAATCGGCGAAATATATATAAAATATATATATATTATATATAATGGCCTGAATAGAACGCGCCGCGGTAGTTTGTGAATTTCGACCACTGACTTCGAACGGACATTGCGGGAGATCCGACCGTCGGATTCTCCTATAACCGGAACCATTGGGTTTGTATCAAAAAGAGATTTCTAACGAATATTAGAAACTTGAAATCTAACGGTTGGATTTGGAATTATGTCCAAATCAAATTTGGAAAAGGTCGCTGTAAGTGCAGTTCGATGGCCGTTGATGGAAATCGACTGTACGGGCCTCGATAAAGATATTAAAAATAGTAATAATTTGTGTAAGATCATAAGAAATGATTTGGAAAAAATTGGGATGAAAAACTCCATATTTGAAAAGATAAAAATAGATTTTTATCGAAATGAACTAGTTTTGAACTAGAATTAAAATTCCATTTATTTTTAAATAAATAAATTGAATTTGAAGATGGTTTTGAAAATAACCAGAATTTCCAATAATTATATTGGAATGAATTTGAATCGAAATTGTCTTCGGAATATTTCGATGTTGGATTTCGTGATGATACAGACATTGTTATGGGAATTTGAAAGATATATTTATACATCGTTATTTCCAATACGATATTTGTTTATCGTAGAATTTGATATTGAATATAAGCCGGTATATTTTCTATTCAGAGCCTTGTATTTAATATCAAATGTGATTTGGGTTTGTCGTGAATGGTGTCTTTGTTAACACTGTTCTTGAACCCAGTTGAGAAAAAATTAAATCTTTTTATTTAGATTTAATGAAGTGTACCAATTAAATAATATTTGAATGGAATTGAATTGATATTGATTTTTGGGTTTATCGTGAATTGTGTTTTAAATAACACTTGTTCTTTAACCCGATAATTAATAAAATGTGGTTTGGGTGGTCGTGAACGGTATCTTCAATATTACTGTTCTTACATCCAAAGGAGTTAAGAAAATCAGAAACTAACCGGAGATTAGTTAAGTTGAATGGTTTCTGGGGTATTGATCTGATGTTGGTTTCGGCCTTCGGTGTTAATACTTAGCGAGTTGCTCACTTGCTAATTTATGGTTAGGGTCTGATTGAAATGTAATGTAATTTTGGGTTTATAGTGAACCATGTTTTAAATGACACTGATTCTTTAACCCAGTTAAAGATTAAAACTAAGTTGAGTTTTAATGAATCTTTAATTAGATTGAAAAGATCGAGAAGGGAGTATCACCAGTTTTGCTCCAAAGCGATAGTTAAATCTTTAATTAGATTTGGACGTGAGATGGTAATTAAATTTACTGATAACACCGTGGTGTTAGATATGGAGTATTACCAGTTTTGCTTCATGGGATAAATAGGTTGGGATTGGGAAATAAAATAAATAATTACTTCGGTGTGGTTCGCTAATCCCGACTAGTTTGAAAAACCATAATTTGGTTTGAAATGATATCCAAAGGATGATTAAAGAATAAATTTTAAAGAATTTATCTTTGATAAAAATTAATGGGAACCTTTCCCTAAGAATGTGAAATTTAGAAACTAACTGTAGGTTAGCTAAGAAGAATGATTTCCTGGGTATTGATCTTATGTTGGTTTCGGCCTTCGGGGTTAATATTTGGGAAATTGTTCTCTTGCTGATTTACGGTTAGTGACTGATGAATTGGAATGAGGCGTATGTTGTGTTTGGGTAACATTTGTTTACTATATACGTGGGTTGTTCGGAAAGGCCGGGTTTTACCCATTCTGAATAATCGATTCGACGATAAGTCGAAGATGATGACGGTGGTCGAAGACCGGAAGTCTTCACATCGTTTGGGTGATTACTGATGACCTTGATTGGGCTGTACACCCAAGATGAGGGAATCAGTTGGTGGTCGTCCAGATGTACTTGGAGATCGACGGATATGCGAGGAAAGTGCCTCCGGTTTCGTTCAGACCAAGAACGGACTAGTAAATGGATGCTGTGTCTGACATTGTATTCCTTTATATTGTATTCGTTGATCTCTGCTAAATATATATCTGTTTGGCGGCGGGGAATTTATTCTCTTGCTTAACGCCCTTCTCTGAGACATACGAGCTCAGAAGTTATATATTGGCAGAAATCAGTGGTACGATATGGATTGATAGTGTGGCATGCTGAGATGCAGTGATCCAGACTTTTGTTGAAAAGCAAAGTTTGGTGGATGATGATCAAAGCAGAGCTTTGATATAGCATGGCTTTGTGTATAGCGTTGATTCGCGAGCCTCACACCTCGGTATAGTGGTAAACTGATGGTTTGATCAGTATGCTTTTTAGTGGATGGGCACCTTAGTAGTGTCGTGGATTCGGTCGACCGAGATGAGCTTAGTGCTCAGGGATATATAGAGTAAGCGGTGTTTTCTCTCGCTGGGACGTAAGCCGTGGTGATACTCTGGTCCCAAAAGTGCGGATGTGCAGACGGTGTTTTCTCTTGTTGGGACGTAAGCCGTGGGGAATTGCATTACGCGATCGATCTTTCGAATCAGGAGCCACCATGACGGAAATCCAATTTCCAATACGCAATATTGCAGTTTTAATTGTAGAACTAGTATGGCGACATGATATATGGTACCCATGCCGTCTGTGATTGAGACTTATGATTTAAAGTTGTTTTACACGCTATGCACTTATAGTAGTATCAAATGATTTGTTTTAAACGTACTAAGCATGTTTGGCTATTATAAGGGAAAACCCTATCCCCCGGTTTGCGTTGCATTGTGTGATAGGACCTGGGTCTTATAATAGCTTCATTTTTTCCAAAAAGCTTTGCGCTGTTTTGTTATATGCACTGGTATTCTTGGGAGGATACCCGTTCCGTATTATATGGCGTGGTCCCTTGATTTACCTTACTTTGAAAACAAAGATTAATAACTGTTTTAGTTCTCACACCAGTCACATGACTGACCTGGAGTTTATTGTTTTAACCTAAACTTTGGGTGCCCTTATTTTGACACGGGCAGCTAGTAGTTTTGGTTTTGCAGATTTATATTCACAGGATCTTGGTTTACAGCTGGAATGATATCCGGAAAGCTTTGTATCTGTATATCTCTTCTAGTTGTGTATTGTATTATTTTCCGCTGCTATGTAATTTATTGTAACCTCTGATATTTATCGAATGTAATTTATTCAATTATACTCTGTATATTCTTGTATCTGATGGAATTGTTGTAATAGCAATGAAATTTTCTTCTGTCTGCGTTCTACTTTATCGTGTTCTCAAAACAATTAGGTGTTTCGAAAGGTCTAGATCGGTTTAGCGACTGATTAGGGTCGAGCGAAA
This sequence comes from Allium sativum, assembly GCA_030737875.1. Taxonomy (NCBI): domain Eukaryota; kingdom Viridiplantae; phylum Streptophyta; class Magnoliopsida; order Asparagales; family Amaryllidaceae; genus Allium; species Allium sativum. Next base: position 334,957,217 of record CM060926.1, read on the forward strand.
TTCTCGATCGTCACATTTTCACCACACAAAATCTCGTATTCCTTATTTAATCAAATTTAAAGCCGCCACAATTCTTTTTCTAAACGTGAAGGAGTTTTATTTCTAAAATAAAAAAGAAAGTGAAATAAAATCCAATAAATTTCAAACCACTTATGATTGAAATCACTGAGTCCTCGTCTTCATTTTTATATTATTTTTGAATGGTTCGGAAAAATCTCTGTTCGATGGCGTGAAGCATTTGTGAGCTAGGGCTTGACATTTCATGAATTACAAGGAGTTTTAACTCGTATTAATGTTGGATTTGGGTTCAGAATGTGATTTGGCACTTATACAAATACTTTTGTGGAGATCGACACATTTCGGTGTCGATATGGTACTATTCACGGCTTCAGGTTCTAGGCCGACGCGATCAACAAGAGGACCTCGAGTTGTCCCCTGAGGTGATGGAGTGGTTGCATTAGGGAAGAGAGAGTGGTCGGTGTTTTCTGTTTGTGAAATCATGGAGGAGAAAGGTGGAATTAATGGTTGAAGGTTTGCATTAATTGTAAACGTACAGGAGCAGTTATCTAGAGCTATTGCGTTGGGGAAGAAAGGAGGATCATGCGGGACTGGGCTGTACAAAGGTAGATGGGCCGATTTTTGTAAGATTAAGCCCAATTATAAAAGAAATGTGTTTTGTTTGAATTTGAGAAAATGAATTAGCTTGTAACCTTAATAACTTTTACATACTTGATCGAAATTCAGCGAAACAAGATCCATTGGGATCGTATGGACGGACACTACCCCCTGGAACTGACTGGAAGGGGATTGGAGCTCATTTTAATTTATGGCAAAATAAATTGTTTGATGTGAATCAAACAACATTTTGTCGTTCTTTAACGATGAACTGCCAATGTGAGTAAAACTCACCAACTCTGAACAGTTATATTTTTATAACATATTCTTAGAACTGATAATTATTTGTTGATCAATGTGTGTTAAATGTTTGGTTGAATTGCTGATGTGTTGGTTGAAATTATAGATAACGATATATAGATATATATATCGTTAATCAAATATTGATTCTGTCTAGTAGAATATTTCATATTGAAATGAAATCGATGTTAATTATATTGTTTAACATCAGTAATGCAGGGAAGTAGGTTGGAGGAATCCAACTGGATTCCTCAATATTTATTTTACTGTTTTTCATATATATTGTGATATACGATGTGATATATAATCTGTTGTTGATTATATGTGTTTGGATGATATTGATCATCGTGCTTTGATATGTTGAATACCATAACATACCGGAAGGTGGAAAAAGGGAATTTTCAAAATGAATACTGAGAAAGATTATTTATAAAATCAAAGGATTTTAAAAAAGAGATAATATTTATAAAATCAAAGAAGATTTTATAAAAAGGAATTATTTATAAATGGAATATTTATAAATAGAAATTTATTTATAAATGGATTATTTATAAATAGGAAATACTTAGAAATAAAACCCTAAAGGAATTATTTGCAAACCATTTGCAAATAGAATAAATAGAAAAGATAAGAGAATTATTTATTTGTTAAATAAATAGAATTAAAATGGAATATTTATTTAAGAAATAAATAGAAGTATAAAAGGGATTATTTATTTAGAAAATAAATAGAATGGATATAAAAAGGAAATATTTGTAAACCATTTACAAATAGAATTGGAAAGGGAATATTTGTAAAACATTTACATATAGAATTGAGAAGGAAACATTTAGAAAATAAATAGAGTTATAAAAAGGAAATTTGTTTATAACGGAATAGGATGTTATAAAAAGGAAATCGTTATAAAAAGGAAAACGCTATTAAAAGGAAATCATTTGTAAAGTGAAGAACCGTTATTGAAAGTAAATCTTTTCAAATGAATAAACGTTATAAAAAGGGAAATCTTTATATAATCAATGAAGTAATCAAATATTAGTTATTCGAACGGAGTCAATCGAATACTGTAACACCCTGTAATTTTATAACATTAAAATTCACAAATTAAAGTATACTTAATTTCTAGAAAAGAATTAAGTGAAATGGGTTGCGCAGAGAAATATATATATACTGATATATATATATATATATATATATATAAATTAAAAATTAAATAAATAAATATGCGTAAAAGTTCAAAACAGCGAATTGGGAGGGGGAATAACCGAACCGGCCCATTTTTGAGGTCGACCCAAGCTCCGCTGGGTCGACTAAGGGTTAATCCAGGGTGTTTGGTTGTCAACCCGTTGGCTGATTCGCTCAAATGCAGATTTTGCATTTGATTGGTTCTCATGGTTCAGGGTTAATCTAATGGTCCTAAATAACTTCCTACACCTATAAATACATCCTAATGTTAACCCTAAACCTAATTAAAATAGAATAGTTACCGTCATACCATCGCCATGGAAATCAATGGAGCCGCCGCCAACTAAGAAAGAAGAAAAGCAAATTCAATTCTAATTCTCTCAACCCTAAAGCAAAGCAAAACTCTCTCTTTTCTTCTCTAAATTGTGAGTATGATGATCATAACAAGATTATTATCATTTTAATTAGGTTGAGTTATGAATGGATTATGAGTAGATGATGTGAATTATCATATATGTTGTTGTAAACCCCTTTTGCTATCACGTATATTGTAAATCCAATGTTATGTGATGATGATATCTTATATGTTGTAAATCATGCTATGATGATGTTATGTATGTTGAAAGTTTCTACGCTAAGTTGTGATGAATCATACATGTTAAAAAAGCCATGATGTTACCATCTATGCTAGTTAGTTCATAGTAATTAAATCATCATGTTTGGGTTATGTTGATCTATATGAAAAGTCACATATGCAAGTTAGATTGATTAGAAAAGTTATGAACATATGCCAAGACATCTATTATGACATCTAGAATTATGCTATGACATATGTGATATCCTATGCTAGTTCACACCATCATTATGTTGCCTAAAAACCCCACATGCAAGTTTATGTATAGATTTGGGCTATGATCATATCATGTAAATTGAGACATTTAACAAGTTGACACCTTTTGATCCTTAACATGTGTAGTTTATGCAAGTTTCACCCCTAATATGATTAGATTTATTTTAATTGTCTATATATTGTGATAATTTATCTTTGTGCTAGGTGTTAGCCTATACAAGTCTAGCCTATATTATGCGTTGAATAAGCGAACGTATAAACGTGGGGTAGGGGTAATATTAAGGATTTAATATTAAAAAGTTGGGGTGCAATTGATATGATTTTGCATGCCATAAGTGGATGGCCATAATTGAGTCAACTATGGACATCATTAAAAGTTGACTTAATTAATAATTTGAATAGGGAATTATTAAAACTGGGGTAAAAGATTTTAAGTGTTAATCAATGCTTAGGACACGAGGTTGGACTCGTTTGTGATGTAAACCTGCCCGGACCCGCCCGGCAAATCCAGTGGTCACAAATGTCAGCCCAATGTGAGAGGTCCTAGGCCTAAACTAAAGCATAACGGTTGTAAAGACATGAGGTTAGACTCTTTTATGGTGTAAGACTGCCCGGACCCGCCCGGCAAATCCAGCTGCCATAAATGTCAGTCTAATGTGAGAGGTCTTTATGAGGTTATGGCCTGAATGAATTAAGAAATACTTAACCAGATAAACATGTAAGGTGGGACATGGGGGTTAAGTAGGTGCCTTGGGTGGCATGCGGAATCTAGGGGGTGCCTTTATTGGCATGTGAAATACTGTTAGTAAGACTTAACCAAACACACATGTAAATGAACATGACTAAGAGCGTTAAGTGGGATATACTAGTGACAAGCTTAGGTGGGTAGCTTGTGGGGGCCCATTTCGACCAGTATCCCAAACGTATCTTTGTGGGCTCGACCCAAGTCGAGGACGGGACACGCATGCTGGGTTTGACTTTAAGAGGTCAAAACGGGGAGCGGTGGCAACGCAAGTCCAACGGGTTTCGTATGCGTGTGTGGACCCGGGCTGGTAGGAAAGACGTTGTTGCATCGTGTAGGTATAAGCCGTGCATTCTCAAGTTGTATCGGGTTGCCACTTTAGGGGAGTGATACACCCCACTGTGGGGCCAGCACGGGTATCTACGAGTAGGGAGCCGATCGAAAGTGGGTAGTGGGGTACACCTAGTGGAGATAGGGGCAGACGGCACCTATGTAGTCAGCTAGGGGTACCTAAGGCTATTTATAAAGTTTCTGTGTGAAGCAAGTGGGATCAAACAATAGGGTGACTGGTCCGGTGCAGTGTAGTAATGTGTGGTGCAGTGTAGTAATGTACGGTGCAGTGTAGTAATCATTCGTTAATAATTAGGTGTGCCTTTACCGTTATCTTTAACGTTATCTTAAACACTATCTTTATCTTCCTAAGAGTTCATAGACATTTACTTGTCTTCCAGCTTATGCCTTAGTCTAGTTATTTTGATAATAGTATTGTTAGAATTATCATACTCGCCAGAGTTTATGTCTGACCCCCTTTATTTCTATTCTTTTTCCCCCTCCAGGTCCTCAGGTTGGGCCCAGCTCTAGTGGAGTTTGATTGAATTGATTCATCTCTCTTTGGAAAGCTTGGACCGTTGAAGTAAAGTCCAGCTTGTTATCTTTTTAATGACTATTTAAGTAATGGGATTATGTATTTTGTTTTTATGAAGATGGATATTGTACTTAGTTATGATCTATGGTTTTATGATGTAACAAACATGTTTAATTTCCGCTGCAATAAAATGAAGTTTTAGATTTCCAAGTACTATTTATTATCTGTCTTGTTGTAATTTTTCTGTTCTATATTCACTTATAACCTCCATGGAAGTTAATGCATTCCCTTTGTGAGTGACATTAATGGACGTGGGGTGTTACACGTGGTATCAGAGCTTAAGGTTACCAGAACAGATAAAAATACTTTAGAAAAATAGTTATTTTTGGAAGAAGTGTTTTCTAAAACATGTTTTAATGAGAAATTTAAAGAGAAAAGTTTTTAAGAAAAACATAATCCCCAATAGCCACATATCTTTATCTTTCGAATTCTCCATTCTGAATCTTTCCCTTTTTCGTTTCACCATGGCTGAAGATCTTAATCTACCCGACGGTGTAACGATACCAGGATGGTATAGGAGGTTATTAGAGGCTAGGGCTGCTGCAGGTCCAGCCAATGTTCCTCCACCACCAGTTGCACCCGTTCCTCCTCCTCCTCCTCGCGTAGATACTTTTGCAAAGACGTGCAAGGAATTCAAGGCTATGGGTGGAAAACCATTTCAAGGGTCAGAAATGTTTGTGGAAGCTAGAGATTGGCTTAAGGAGGTCGAAGAATTGCTAGAAATCTTTGAAGTAGAAGAAGGGAGGAGAGTTCGATTAGCAGCTTGGTTGATGAAGGGAGAGGCCTCGTTTTGGTGGGACGTCACTAATGGGGAGCGTCCTATTGACTCTTGGGCGGATTTCAGACGTAGGTTCGAGGCGAAGTTTCTCTCAAGGGCGGAAGAAAATCTATATATGGAAAGGTTCTTGACATTGAAGCAAGGAAGCTCATCAGTGAAAGAATATGTCAATAAATTTAATCAGTTAGCAAGGTTTGGCTTGGACTTAGTGAACACGCCGGAGAAGAAGGCGCTGAGGTTCGTGAATGGCTTGAATGAACCATTGCAAGGGTTGGCTATGACCCACATCCCTATGGGGGCCACCTTTGAGAAGTTAGTAGAAATGGCGCTTATGCATGAGGAGAAAAGCGCTAAAGCTGATAAGGCACCCGAGAAGAAAGGGGATCAAAATAAGGGTGGCAAAGGCAACAATGCTAAGGGGAAGAAGAAATGCTTTAACTATGGGACACCAGGCCATCTCAGCAAGGATTGCTGAAAGAAAAAGAAGACAGGCTGTTTTCATTATGGCGATGCGGGACATTCAGTGAAGGACTGCCCAACGAAGGGGCAAAGGGCAGGAGCTACCTCGGGAGGACAGGTGCAGGCTCTTATGGCACCAGGGCAGGCAAGGGGACAAGTTCAGGCTCTCGTGGTCCCACCGCTGCAAGAACGAGGTAGAACCATTTCTGTTGAAAGCTTAGTTTTTCTGTTTGATCATCCTGTCCGTACCTTATTCGATTCGGGCGCATCACATTCGTTTATCTCTACATCATTAGTTAAATCACTGAACTTAAACACCAGTTTAGTAGAGGATCCCTTAGTTGTTTCGAATCCAATAGGGGGACTCAGCTTATTTGTCCATGATGTGTTTGGATTTGAAAATTTCCATACTTAGCATTGAATTTAGATGTGATGCTTATGTGTTGGGCTTCACGGGCTATGGGCTAATTTTAGGAATGGATTGGTTATCCAGAAATGGGGCCGTTCTTGATTGTGAAAGGAGAGTAGTTAGGCTCGTGACTCGCCTTGGCAACACTCTTGAAATCTTCTGTAATCCCATAAATTCGGTTATGCTAAGTTATCTAGAATCGCTTGACGCGTCTGAGGAAAATCTACAATCTGTTAGAGTGGTCCGAGAATATTCGGATGTGTTTGAGGAGGTGAAGGGCTTGCCTCTGAAGCGGGAGATAGATTTTCGAATATATCTTGTGGATAATGCGAAACCAGTATCTTTGCTAGTACGCCACATGGCTCCACGTGAAAGGAGGGAACTCGATAAGCAAGTGAAGGAGTTGCTTGAGAAGGGGTTCATAAGACGAAGTATATCGGAGTGGGGTACTCCAGTAGTATTTTCCACGAGGGCGGATGGGTCCCTTAGACTGTGTGTGGACTATAGAGAACTTAATAAACTTACTAAGCAGAACAGACACCCACTGCCGAGGATTGACGATCTCCTCGATCAGTTAGTTGGCGCCTAAGTGTTTTCGCAGTTGGACTTAGCCACTGGTTTCCATCAGTTGAGAGTGGCTGAGGATAGCATAGACAAGACTGCCTTTAGGACTCCGGACGGTTTCTATGAATGGCTAGTGATGTCCTTCGGTTTGACAAACGCCCCAGCATATTTGTTGATTTGATGTGTAGGGTGTTTAGGGAGTACCTTAACAAATTTGTGGTAGTCTTTGTAGATGACATCTTGATCTTTTCTAAGGATGAAGAAGAGAATGCCCTACATCTTAGGGAAGTGTTGGAGACTCTTCGAGCGCATAAGCTTAAAGCTAAATTTTCTAAGTGTCACTTTTGGAGGAAGGAAGTACGGTTCTTAGGACACGTGGTTTCCAAAGAAGGGATAGTTGTAGATCCAGCGAAGGTGGTGGCCATCCAAGATTGGAAGGTCCCTAAAAATGCTACCGAAGTGAGAAGTTTCTTGGGGTTGGCTGGCTACTATAGGAAGTTTATCAAAGACTTCGCAAAGATATCAGCTCCATTGACACGCTTGACGAAGAAGAACCTAGTTTTCACATGGGACGTAGAATGTGATGATGTGTACCAGCATTTGAGGAGAGCTTTGACTTCAGCCCCTGTCTTAGTATTGACAGACGGGAGTAAGCCGTTTACCGTTTATACTGATGCTTGTGGGATAGGACTAGGCGCAGTCTTAATGCAAGAGGGTAGGGTAATAGCCTATGGTGGAAGGCAGTTGAGAGCGCATGAGAAAAATTATCCTACACATGACCTAGAATTGGCCGCTATTGTTTTCGCGCTTAAGTCTTGGCGAGAAATTCGAATTATTCACTGACCACAAGTCTTTAAAATACCTATTCTCTCAAAAGGACTTGAACTTAAGGCAGCAAAGGTGGATGGAGTTCTTAGCGTCCTACGACTTCGAAATAGCCTATACCCCTGGCAAGGTAACGTGGTGGCAGACGCCTTAAGTAGAAAAGATTGTCCTTAAGTCCTTAGTTTGTTGAGCGGCGAAGTTTAGAGTTCATTTCTATGTTTGATTTTAGACCTTCCGTTGACTTCGTACCCGGTTTGCTAGCATCCTTAGAGGTCAGACCTACGCTTTTGGGACGGATTGGCGAGGCACAACGAGATGACCAGCAGTTGTTGAGTTAGTAGAAAAACTCAAAGGAGGGGAGTCATCAAGCCATCTCCGTAGGTATACCCTAGACGATAAGGGTTGGTTACGTTGGGACGGTAGACTTTGTGTACCAAAAGACGATGACCTAAGGAAGACTATTCTTGACGAAGTACATCGTTCGAAGATGACCATTCATCCCGGCAGGGACACGATGTACAAAGACATGAAGAGAGTTTACTTTTGGGCCGGCATGAAGAAAGATGTGGCCGAGTATGTCGCTAGATGTTTGGTGTGCCAACAAGTAAAAGCGGAGCAAAAGAAACCCGGTGGGTTGCTTCACCCATTGGAGGTTCCACTATGGAAGTGGGAAAGTGTCTTGATGGATTTTATGGATGGGTTACCACGATAAAGGAAGGGTAATACGGGAATTTGGGTTATAGTAGATAGACTTACTAAAAGCGCCCATTTCATTCCCGTAAAGAGTAAGAGGACTGCTCCATGGCTAGCCTCCGTATACGTTCGAGAAATAGTTCGTTTGCACGGTGTTCCTTCTAGCATAGTGAGCGACCGCGATCCTATTTTCACTAGCGAATTTTGGAGAAGCTTACAAGAGGCGGTAGGGACTCAGTTATGTTTGAGCACCGCATATCATTCTCAGACGGACGGCCAGACTGAGAGGGTGAATCGCATTCTAGAGGATCTGTCGAGGCTATGTATCCTAGACTTTGGGGGTACATGGGAAGAGCATCTTCCATTGGTTGAGTTCTCATATAATAACAGCTTTCAGTCCAGCATTGGTATGGCACCATTCGAAGCTCTTTATGGATGACCTAGTCGTTCACCTACATGTTGGTGGGAATCTACGGATAAGATCTTACTTGGGCCCGATATGATTAGGGAGACTTCGGAGTTGATTCGAAGGAGGATGAAAGCAGCACAGGATAGCCAGAAATCTTATGTGGATAAGAGGAGGACAGATCTCGAGTTTGAAGTTGGGGACATGGTCTTTGTCAAAGTGTCTCCATTACGGAACGTTTTTCGCTTTGGGTCTTTTGGGAAATTAGCACCAAGGTTTGTAGGGCCGTTTCCTATTAAGGAGAAAATTGGACAGATGGCGTATAGAGTGGAGTTGCCCGAGAGACTTAGTGGTGTACACAACGTATTCCATGTGTCACATTTGAGGAAGTGCTTGCACGAGACTGCGGAAGTGGTAGAGCCGAGCTTTCTTAGAGAGGTGAAGACAGAGCGTGATGCGACAATTCGATGAGCTCCTACGCGTATTCTTGGGTCGGAGATCAAGAGGTTGAGGAATCGAGAGGTCAGACTAGTCAAAGTGCAATGGGGAGATGATGAGAGCAACGCTACTTGGGAGACAGAAGAGAAGATGCGTTCACGATACCCTTTTCTTTTTGAGGGCATGTCTTTTAATTTCTCCTTTATCGCTTAGCTTGTACTTATCTTATCTTTAGTATATCCTCTCGCTAGTATCTTTGACCTTTAGTTAGGATAATCCTATGGTTGAAACATGTGTTTGAGACATGTTGTGTATGGTGGATGCAAAGTGGATGCAAGTGTTTGCTAGTGGTTGCTCGTGGATGCATATACACACACTATTAGGCACCAGATCGGCTCAGTCACTTCATATTGCATATTGCATATATATGGATGTATTTAGTAAAATGGATGTATAATGGTTGTATTATCATATAGTTGCTACATTCGGGTGGATGGTTGTGCACGCATATAGAATTAATATGTATCATTAGGAATCTTTTGCATACATATTGGACGCATGACACTATCATGAATTGCACTAAGGAGGTCGACTGAATCGATAGACCGCCTAATTTTGCATTAGATATGGACATATACACACACTGTGCATATAAACATTAAAGCATTAGAAGTCTTTTAAAGACAATGGATGCTGGTGTTTGATGGTTGAGTAGATGGACGATTAGATGGTAGGATATACATTCTTCTTGACTTGGAGATTTCGGGGATGAAATCCTTTAAGGAGGGGAGAATGTAACACCCCGTAATTTTATAACATTAAAATTCACAAATTAAAGTATACTTAATTTCTAGAAAAGAATTAAGTGAAATGGGTTGCGCAGAGAAATATATATATTAATATATATATATATATGTGTATATAAATTAAAAATTAAATAAATAAATATGCGAAAAAGTTCAAAACAGCGAATTGGGATAGGGAATAACCGAACCAGCCCATTTTTGAGGTCGACCCGAGCCCTGCTGGGTCGACTAGGGGTTAATCCAGGGTGTTTGGCTGTCAACCCATGGGCCGATTCGCTCAAATGCAGATTTTGCATTTGATTTGTTCTCATGGTTCAGGGTTAATCTAATGGTCCTAAATAACTTCCTACACCTATAAATACATCCTAATGCTAAACCTAAACCTAATTAAAATAGAATAGTTACCGTCATACCATCGCCATGGAAATCAATGGAGCCGCCGCCAACTAAGAAAGAAGAAAAGAAAATTCAATTCTAATTCTCTCAACCCTAAAGCAAAGCAAAACTCTCTCTTTTCTTCTCTAAATTGTGAGTATGATGATCTTAACAAGATTATTATCATTTTAATTATGTTGAGTTATGAATGGATTATGAGTAGATGATGTAAATTATCATATATGTTGTTGTAAACCCCTTTTGCTATCATGTATATTGTAAATCCAATGTTATGTGATGATGATATCTTATATGTTGTAAATCATGCTATGATGATGTTATGTATGTTGAAAGTTTCTATGCTAAGTTGTGATGAATCATACATGTTAAAAAAGCCATGATGTTACCATCTATGCTAGTTAGTTCATATTAATTAAATCATCATGTTTGGGTTATGTTGATCTATATGACAAGTCACATATGCAAGTTAGATTGATTAGAAAGGTTATGAACATATGCCAAGACATCTATTATGACATCTAGAATTATGCTATGACATATGTGATATCCTATGCTAGTTCACACCATCATTATGTTGCCTAAAAACCCCATATGCAAGTTTATGTATAGATTTGGGCTATGATCATATCATGTAAATTGAGATTTTAACAAGTTGACACCTTTTGATCCTTAACATGTGTAGTTTATGCAAGTTTCACCCCTAATATGATTAGATTTATTTTAATTGTCTATATATTGTGATAATTTATCTTTGTGCTAGGTGTTAGCCTATACAAGTCTAGCCTATATTATGCGTTGAATAAGCGAACGTATAAACGTGGGGTAGGGGTAATATTAAGGATTTAATATTAAAAAGTTGGGGTGCAATTGATATGATTTTGCATGTCATAAGTGGATGGCCATAATTGAGTCAATTATGGACATCATTAAAAGTTGACCTAATTAATAATTTGAATAGGGAATTATTAAAACTGGGGTAAAAGATTTTAAGTGCTAATCAATGCTTAGGACACGAGGTTGGACTCGTTTGTGACGTAAACCTGCCCGGACCCGCCCGGCAAATCTAGTGGTCACAAATGTCAACCCAATATGAGAGGTCCTAGGCCTAAACTAAAGCATAACGGTTGTAAAGACATGAGGTTAGACTCTTTTATGGTGTAAGACTACCCGGACCCGCCCGGCAAATCCAGCTGCCATAAATGCCAGTCTAATGTGAGAGGTCTTTATGAGATTATGGCCTGAATGAATTAAGAAACACTTAACCAGATAAACATGTAAGGTGGGACATGGGGGTTTAGTAGGTGCCTTGGGTGGCATGCGGAATCTAGGGGGTGCCCTTAGTGGCATGTGAAATACGGTTAGTAAGACTTAACCAAACACACATGTAAATGAACATGACTAAGAGGGTTAAGTGGGATATACTAGTGACAAGCTTAGGTGGGTAGCTTATGGGGGCCCATTTCGACCAGTATCCCAAACGTATCTTTGTGGGCTCGACCCAAGTCGAGGACGGGACACGCATGCTGGGTTTGACTGTAAGAGGCCAAAACGGGGAGCAGTGGCAACGCAAGTCCAACGGTTTTCGTATGCGTGTGTGGACCCGGGCTGGTAGGTAAGACGTTGTTGCATCGTGTAGGTATAAGCCGTGCATTCTCAAGTTGTATCGGGTTGCCACTTTAGGGGAGTGATACACCCCACTGTGGGGCCAGCACGGGTATCTACGAGTAGGGAGCCGATCGAAAGTGGGTAGTGGGGTACACCTAGTGGAGATAGGGGCAGACGACACCTATGTAGTCAGCTAGGGGTACGTAAGGCTATTTATAAAGTTTCTGTGTGAAGCAAGTGGGATCAAACAATAGGGTGACTGGTGCGGTGCAGTGTAGTAATGTGTGGTGCAGTGTAGTAATGTACGGTGCAGTGTAGTAATCATTCGTTAATAATTAGGTGTGCCTTAACCGTTATCTTTAACATTATCTTAAACGCTATCTTTATCTTCCTAAGAGTTCATAGACATTTACTTGTCTTCCAGCTTATGCCTTAGTCTAGTTATTTTGATAATAGTATTGTTAGAATTATCATACTCGCCAGACTTTATGTCTGAATCCCTCTATTTCTATCCTTTTTCCCCCTCCAGGTCCTCAGGTTGGGCCCAGCTCTAGTGGAGTTTGATTGAATTGCTTCATCTCTCTTTGGAAAGCTTGGACCGTTGAAGTAAAGTCCAGCTTGTTATCTTTTTAATGGCTATTTATGTAATGGGATTATGTATTTTGTTTTTATGAAGATGGATATTGTACTTGGTTATGATCTATGGTTTTATGATGTAACAAACATGTTTAATTTCCGCTGCAATAAAATGAAGTTTTAGATTTCCACGTACTATTTATTATCTGTCTTGTTGTAATTTTTCTGTTCTGTGTTCACTTATAACCTCCATGGAAGTTAATGCATTCCCTTTGTGAGTGATTTTAATGGACGTGGGGTGTTACAAATATGGTGTTCGAAAGTTAGTTAATCGAATATGGTATTCGAAGGTTAGTAAATCGAATATGTTATTCGAAATGGGTTAGTCGAGTCAAGTTAGTTGAATATAGTTAATCGAATATTAGTTATTCGAATAAGAGTAAGAGCTAAATCGAACTACAGTTAATCAAACAAAGTTAGTTGAAGAAGAGTTAGTCAAACAAAGTTATTCAGGATAAGTTGTCATCTCATACGACTACTAGCGTAATTCGCAGGGCTGTAAATAGCCTAAGGTGGTCGGATGTTTCCTGAGGGAATCAGGCGTAACCATTGTGTTCACTGTGATCTAGAGTCAAGCGAATGGAGTTAAATCGAATATTATCTATTCGAAATAAAGTTAAAACAGGCATAGTTATTTGAATATAAGTAAATCGAATATTAGTTATTCGATAGGAGTTAATCGAGTTGAGTTAAATAGGTTGAGTTAATTAAGTTAAGTTAGTCAAGATGAGTTAATCAAACCAAGTTAATCCAAATGAGTTAATCGAAAGGAGTTAGTCGAATATTAGTTATTCGAATAGAGTTAAAGGAGTATCGAATATATTTTATTCAAATAGGGTTAAAGGAAAGGAGTTATCGATTTGTTAAATCGAAAGGAGTTAATCGAATTTAGTTATTCGAAAAGGAGTAATCGAATATTAGTTATTCGAAGAGAGATTATCGAATATCGTGTATTCGAAAGAATGAGTTATCGAATATAAGTTATTCGAGGTGAGTTAATCGAATAAGTTCTTCGAAGAAAGATAATCGAATATATGTTATTCGAAGAAGAGTTAATCAAATAGAGATTACTCGAAATAGAGTTTATACGTCGAATTCAATTTTATCGAAATTAGGGAAAGTACTTATACTTTCCGGTGTTTAAATCAAGATTTATTTGTTAGGTGTTTATTTAATTATCCACATTAAAGAATAAAAGTTATAATTGAAGTTACATATTTCGAAAGTAGGGATTATAACGTTATCGTTATAATCAATGTTTTCAATAAAGAAGTGGATGCGTAAATAGAATCCGAGAGTTACGTAAGGAAGTTGTTAAATGTTTAAAAGATAAACTTTGACTATTTCTAAGTTAAAACCTTGTTCAGTTAAGGTCTGAGAGGTAATTATACCCCAACTTGATTGACTTCCTTCTGAACTAAGGAATGGTAAGGTTTGATAGTGAATGATGATTAATTGAATTTAGTAAATGGTTTGAGTTGGCATAGAGATGTTTTATTTAAACATAAGTTTAAATCCAATGAAGGAGTTTGGAAATGTTTTCCAAATAAGAATCAGAAATGTTTTCTGATAATAGATAATAAGAAATGTTGAATATATGGAACGAGGAGATAAGTAAATTAATGAACTAAAGAAATAAATGTTCAGTGATGATTGATCGATATAATTTCCATTTGGGAATAATATCGGTGTTTGCACACGTGTTTTTCTTTGATAGTTAACTCACCGACTATCGAAGTTTTCTACCATTTTAACGTTGTTAATGTGGAGAGACAGGTTGGATTATTATCCAAAGAACCACTCTGTATTGGCATAAGCGTTGCGAATCATATATGCCAAGGATAATTGAAGACGGAGTAAAATTGCAAGGGCTATTGTATAAATCTTAGGTAAAGATTGCCTAAGATGGATGTACTGAATAGTACCTTCGGTTTGTCCAGTCCCAGGACAACTTGTATGGACGAATGCCTGACAGAGTATTCTTAACGAATCATATATGTTGATCTCTTCAAATGTATCACGTTTGGTGGAAGAGGAATTCGTTTCTCTTAGCTTCATACCCGTGATACCATTAGGGAAATCGAAAATGATTTGGCGGGTATGACGATGCGGTATTCCAAGTAAATGAAGATATGATATATAAAAAGATATGCGTAGCTTCTAGCCTCACATCCGGTAAATGATAGAAATCGGGCAAGTAGCATGGCTAAGTCGGTCGCTCCGAAGTAGGGTTTATAATCACCTATCTAGAGAATATTCATTTTCTTCTTTAATCTATCAATGATGTCCATATATATACGGGAAATGGTTGTTGATCCCAACCGTTGGTGATATACATTTGATACACTCAAGCGAAATGAGTGGTCGGTCATGTGTGGTTGAGTTGCAAGATGTTCTTGTTGAACTCCAGTGTTTCGTTCCTAGAATACACTGATCGGAAGGTGGTTCCATACCTTGTCATAGTTGGAAATCCAATCATCCAATAAGCACCTGCAGTTTATGATTATACTATGTATGTGGAACATGAGATGTAAGTGTTCTGCTAGATTGATATCTATTTGTATTTAGACATTATTATAATATCAGAAGGATATTGTTTACATAGTTGTTTGGATTCTCATAAGAGAAAAACCCGTTCCGTTTTTACGGCGTGGTCTTATGAGATATCCCTTATTAAACCAAGTGTTGGGAGTTTTATTCACACTAGTACCATGACTGACCCAGAGTTTATTTGTTTGTCTTCCCTAAACTCTTGGGTGCCTAAATTTGTACGGGTAGTCAAATAGTCGGGATTTTATAGGTATGCTTGGAGAGCTTGGAGCAGAACGGTTGAGGATTCTATAGCTATTCTTATTTCCGTTGTTGTTGTAAGTGTTGTACTCTACAATGTTATTGTATACATATACTGTTTTTATTTCAAAAGTTATGTTATATTTTATTCGTTCCGCTGTGAGACTCGTGTTACTCTGATGTTGTGTTCTTCTTATTCTTCTATTCTAAGTTTCTATCTTATCTATTCTCACCCTCTAATTTCTTTCATTAGCTTTTCGGTTATTTTCGATCCTTGGATGTTCGATATGTGTTGTATATCGAATAACCAAGATCGCCTTTTTCCGGGTCGTTACAAACTGAATCATTCGTAGAAGTAAGGAATTGGCTCAAAGAAACAGATGATCTGTTCGTTATCTTCGAGGTGGACGATAGGCAGAAGATACAGTTGGCTGTATGGTTGCTCAAAGACGAAGCTTCCTATTGGTGGGAAGTCACCAACGTTGAAAGACGTATTGACACATGGATGGATTTCAGGATAAGGTTTGGGATGAAATTCGTCTCACAAGCTGAACGTAGTTTACAGTTGGAAAAGTTCTTATCTCTTAAGCAAGGAAGTATGACAGTCATGGAGTACGTCAATCAATTCAATCAAATGGCCCGATTTGGACTGGACTTAGTGAATACTCCTCATAAGAAGGCTCTCTGTTTTGTCGAGGGATTAAATGAGCCACTTCACAACTTGGCTATGACCCATATACCTATGGGGGCTACTTACGAGAGGTTAGTGGACATGGCACTCTTACATGAGGAATACAAGGGCAGGAAAGAGGCAAAAGCAGAAGTGTTACATCCCACCTCCGTTAAGGTCACTCACAAAGGGAATGCCTTAACTTTGATGGGGCGTTTTAGTAGACAGAACATAAATTTACAAGATAGATAAAGCAGTACTTGAAAATTTTATAACTTTATTACAACAGAAACCGAAATAAGTTTGGTTACATCTTTTCAAATCAAAATATCAGAATTCAAGTACAAAATATCGGTCTTGTACAAAAGCCTTCATAATGCATAGTTTTTAAAGTCATAATCCCCAACATAAACTGCCATGGAAAGATAGAGCCAAGGCCAAGCGATACTTCAAGTAGAGAAAATCTGAATCAAGCTCCTATATTTCCACCCTAAAAACCTGGGGGGGGGGGGGCACGAAAGAAAAGCGGCGAAAACAAGCAAGGTCAGACATAAAGTCTGGCAAGTCCAGTGACTTTCAGCATATGAACAGATAATTATATCATGACATGAAAATAAAGCTGGATAAGAGACAACAACAATAGGAGTAACTGGTACACTTAAGCTAAACAGAAGAAACAGAATGATATAGCCCAAGTTATGCTTCTTACTTATATCTTACTTCTCTGCACTAATACTAGTATAACAGGATTAGGTGTTACCCTAACTGAAACAGAAACGGAACAGAATAATCTATATAGAAACAGAATGCCAGTAATGGGCCTTTACCACCCTAAAAGACAGAAGGTACATAAACGGAATCAGAGACGGAAACAGAATAATCCCTACGGAAACAGAATGTTAGAATTAGTTGTACACTAGTAAATGGGCCTTTACCACCCCAATAGACAGTACCACGCAAAAACAGACAGGTGTTACCACCCAACAGAAACAGACGGTACCCCAACAGAAACAGACGGAACTAAGTGTACTCTAAATCTACCCCAAGCGATCGGTTCCCTAATACATAAATACCCTGTGCCAGCCCCACAGAAGGGTGTATCACCCCCTAAAGTGGCAACCTTTGAATGACACAGACCTATTTACATATGTCACGGCGTCTTACATCCTCAGAGGCAGACCGGGATCCATGCACGCACATAACCCGGTTGGGATGCACCATCAACACCCCTCGCCATTATCAGAATGAACCATTTATAATTAGTTCAAAGCGTGCCCGGACCCTACCTACTGTTGGGTCATAGTTTTGATACCAGAAAGGGTTACTGACTAATATGGGTCCCAAACAACAGATGACACAAGTATTTTCCCTCATAATCTTGTGTCCCCAGACTAACAGATTTCAAATTAACTTGTTTACAAGTTTTCGGACCTATAGAGTTCAGATAAACTAGTTCATAGATCAGAAAATCAAGTTAACAGGTTTTCAAACTAACGGATCAGATGTACAGTTTTAATAGACTTATAGATTTTCTAACTTTGTATCGGGCCTACAGATTCACGAAACAGGTTTATTAATTCATCAGTCCGGTTGGTTTAGCCCTATCCACCCAACACGTTTTAGACATCATATTTATCTCAGATTTGCATTAATTAAATATTAATGCGCAGACCTCTCACATTAGGTCGGTAGCTTGTGGCCGCTGGATAAGCCGGGCGGTTCCGGGCAGACTTCTTCCACAAGCCAGACCTAACCTCGTGTCTAAGCATATTTTAGTTATGCCTATGACCTCTCACATTAGACTAGCAGTTTGCGGTTGCGGGTTAAGCCGGTTGGGTCCGGGCAGGCTTCTACCGCAAACATGAGTCCAACCTCGTGTCTCAGCATTTTTATTATAACCAGTTTATTCCATTACAAATTATACAAATATCAGACTAATTATGTCAATTTAACAGATTTGACTTCTTTTCAAGTCGCAGCAGATTAATCAAATTAACATGTTTTACCCAATCTTAGATCGAGCCTGCGGATTTTCATACACAAACTACAATCATTCAGCTTTTCAACAGATTTAACAGATTTAGCAGCTCTGGCGGTTCAATAGATTTAGCAGATTAGGCAACTCAGCAGATATAGCAGATTAGGCATAATTAGCAGATTATGCGATTCAACATATTTAACCGTTTAGGCAATTCAATAGATTAAACAGGTAACAGATTTAGCAGATTAGGCAAATTTAACATATTAAGCAGATAACAGTTTTAGCCGACTTAAACATTCCTTAAAGTCCTATTCACATATCTTGCCTAATTCATAAAGTAAGCCTAAACTTATATGCCCAAATTATGGTCATAATCCACCATATAACATATGTCCCAAATTTTAGTTAAACTTGCATAGTTCATAATATTCTCCAAAAACCCTAATCGTGATCCACATATAAATTATGCCAAATATAGTCATTGATTACAATGCATGTCACATATCCAAAAAAAAACCCTTACTTAGGTGTATTCACACTTAATAGTCATCAAATCTTAATATAGGTTTTTACACCTATGTCATATGCAAATTAATTCTCCTACTTCCAAATGACAGACTATCAGATTTAGTATGCCCATATCTAGATCTTAAATTATGAAATATGTTCTTTATGTTCTAAGTCACTATAATCCTCTTCTTCCAAGTCATAGATCATCTTATGCAATATGTCTCAAAATTATGTCCAGAATTACGACATGCATTGTGTCCTCAAATTAGTTACAAATCGATTTTGCCCAAATATGCCTCATTCAATATTCTTCCCAAATTTAGTGTTTTTGCGTTCATCTCTTATGAGACTTGGCTCAGGCTCGCGGTAGCCTGGCTATCAAACAAAAAGAAAGAAAGGAGGAAGAAATACAGAACAAACAGAATAATAAAACAGAGGAACAGATCTGATAAATAGGAAACGGGCCTAGTCCCATATTCAGATTTATAATTATGTTAAGATCATGATTAAATTTCATATCGGAAAATAACTGAACTTGCCTTGGTTGGATTATAGAACAAGAGTTGCAGTTGTTCTCTTTTAATCTTATTCAGACTTGGAAGAAGATGCACTAGTTCTAGTTTTGGTCCAGCAGAGTAGCGACGCCATTATTTTAATTTAATTTAATTTATTTATTTCTATTATTTCAGAGGCAGCATAAGTAGAGAATAAAATGGTGTGAAGAGAATGGGGTTCGGAGGCTGTTTATATAGGATTAGGCGAACGAATCTAGACTGAAAACGAGACCGAAAACATACAAATGAACCCAGGCTCAAAGCTGGGTTTTGGCACAAGGTCGCCCCCAGGTCGACCATAGGGTCGACCTGGCTCCTGGGAGGTCGATCATAGTGTCGACCCCCAGGTCGACCTGGTCCTGGGCGGGAAAATTCCCGCCCAGTCTGCGCTGGGGTTTGAATTCGAATTTCGAATTCGAATTCGAGCTGTTTTTCGGTTCTGAAAATCCTTGAAACTTCGGAGGGTCATATCTCCCTCATACGGAATCCGTTTTTCAAAAACTCGGACTCGTTTCCAAGCAGAATTTCGAGACGAACGCAATGGCGCAACCCATTTCCCTTGATTATTATATTAAAAATTAATTCTTCCTTGATTTATGGTTTTAACATGTTATTAAAATTTGGGTTGTTACATTCTCCCCTCCTTAAAGGATTTCGTCCCAGAAATCTTCAAGTTAAGAAGAATGCATCCTATCATCCAATCATCCATCTACTCAACCATCATCCACAAGCAACCATTGTCCTTAAAAGATTTCTAATGTTGTATGAACTTATGCAAGAGTGTGTGTATATGTATCTAATGCAAAGATCAGGCTGTCCACTAATTCAGTTGACCTCCTTAATGCGAATTATGTCAGTGCCATGAGCCCAACATGTATGCAATTTTCCTATTTGATACATATCATTTCTATATGAGTGCACAACCGTTCATTCATATGCAAGATCCATGTGCTGAGTCAACCATTTTTCATCCATAAAATTTTAAAAAAAATGCAGATACATCCATATGCAGTATGAGAGTATTTTTGAGCCGATCTAGTGCCTAGTGTGTGTATATGCATCCACAAGCAATCACTAGCAACCACTTGCATCCACTTACAACCATCAAACATAACATGTCTCAAACACATGTTTAAAACCATTAGTTTCTACCTAAAGGTCGAAGGATAAAGTCAAGTGATAGAAGCAAGTATAATTAAAACTAAAGCTAGGTTCCCATTATACATCGGTTTAAGAGAATAACTCCCTAAGTATCAACCGCGAAGACCGAAATCAACATCAGATTAATACTCAGAGAATCACTCCCATTAAACAAATGCCCAACTGGAAATCTATTTCACACTTTGAGTAAAAACTCCTATCCTTTTCAGAAACCTACAGACTACTGATACAGATCAGATTACCAAATGATTCTCAGGAGACTAAGCATGATAAAAACTCATAATATATGCGTCATGGTCAACTTAACGCCCAACACAGATGCTCTCAAACCCCAACTTATCATAAATAGACGAGTCGTAACCCTCATGGGGTCTGAGACTATAACGGAACCAGAAACAAGACTAGTATTAAAGTGCAGAGTTTCAATTACAGAATCAAAATGCCAGAATCAGAAAGAGTTTTTAACTCCACAATCAGATAAGGAAATTAAACCTTCTACATAAATTTTCTTATTTCCACCCTATCTACCAATCACTTGAGCATTCGCCTGGCCTTCAAAAGTGGGTTCTGCCCTCTGCCCTTGCCCCCGTTTCTTTGGGCAGTCCCTTGTGAAGTGCCCCATTTCTCCACAGTTGAAGCAAGTGCCCTTCCTTATTCTGCAATCCTTGTTCAGATGGGTCGAGCTTCCACAAGTAAAGCACTTCTTCTCCTTCTTATCTTCAGTCTTCTCATACTTCTTTTGTATTTCCTTTTTGGGCCCCGCCTTCTTGTTCTGTGGTCCTTCAAGCTTTTCCTCTTTCATTTTACTTTCGGCTTCCTCTTCATGCATTAATGCCATGTCCACCAATTTTTCGAAGGTTGCCCCCATAGGAATGTGGGACATCACCAATCCGTGTAGCGGCTCATTCAAACCTTTAGCAAACCTTAGTGCCTTCTTATGCGGTGTATTTACCAATTCTAAGCCGAATCTTGCCAATTGATTAAACTTGTTGATGTACTCTCTCACTGATAAATTCCCCTGCTTTAACGCCAAGAACCTTTCTACATATAGACTCTCTTCCGCTCGTGAGAGAAATTTCATCTCGAACCTATGCCTGAAATCCATCCATCTCCCTACCGGACGCTCTCCATTTGTGACCTCCCACCAAAAAGAAGCTTCGTCCTTAAGCAACCATACCGCCAAATGTATCTTCTGCCAATCGTCCACCTCGAAGACAATGAACAAATCCTCAGTTTCTTTGAGCCAGTTCCTTGCTTCCACGAAGGATTCTGTTCCATTAAAGTTCTTCCCACCCATGGCTCGAAAGTCTCTACATATCTTCGGTAAAGTATTCACGCGCGGAGGAAGAGGAGGAACCGCTGCAGCTGGGGGAGGAGGGACGTTTGTCGGGCCCGCATCATTAGCCCTAGCTTCTAGGTACCTCCTGAACCAGCCAGGTATCGGTACGCCCTCCAGAAGGTTAAGATCCCCAGACATGCTGAAACGAAAGAAAAAGGAAAGATTCAAAACAAAGGATAGAAAGATAGGCTATGACTTTGGGGATTATGTTTTTCAAAATAAACTCTAGTTTTGAAAATACTTCCTTTTTAAAAACTTTTTTGAAAATAGTTTTCCAAAACTTTTTATCAAATCTGGCAACCTTCAGCTCTGATACCAAGTGTAACACCCCACCGCCATTAAGGTCACTCACAAAGGGAATGCCTTAACTTTGATGGAGCGTTTTAGTAGATAGAACAGAAATTTACAAGACAGATAAAGAAGTATTTGAAAATTTTATAACTTTATTACAACAGAAACCGAAATAAGTTTGGTTACGTCTTTTCAAATCACAATATCAGAATTCAAGTACAAAATATCGGTCTTGTACAAAAGCCTTCAGAACGCATAGTTTTTAAAGTCATAATCCCCAACATAAACTGTAATGGAAAGATAGAGCCAAGGCCAAGCGATACTTCAAGCAGAGAAAATATGAATCAAGCTCCTATATTTCCACCCTAAAATCCTATTGGGGGGGAACAAAAGAAAAGGGGCGAAAACAAGCAAGGTCAGACATAAAGTCTGGCAAGTCCAGTGACTTTCAACATATGAACAGATAATAATATCATGACATGAAAATAAAGCTGGATAAGAGATAATAGCAACAGGAGTAACTGCTATACTTAAGCTAAACAGAAGAAACGGAATGATATAGCCCAAGTTATGCTTCTTACTTATATCTTACTTCTCCGCACTAATACTAGTATAACAGGATTAGGTGTTACCCTAATGTCTAAACTGAAACAGAAACGGAATAGAATAATCTATATAGAAACAGAATGCCAGTAATGGGCCTTTACCACCCCAACAGACAGAAGGTACATAAACGGAATCAGAGACGAAAGCAGAATAATCCCTACGGAAATAGAATGTTAGAATTAGGTGTACACTAGTAAATGGGCCTTTGCCACCCCAATAGACGATACCACGCAGAAACAGATAGGTGTTACCACCCAACAGAAACAGACGGTACCCCAACGGAAACAGATAGAACTAAGTGTACCCTAAATCTACCCCAAGCGATCGGCTCCCTAATACGTAAATACCCTGTGCCAGCCCCACAGAAGGGTGTATCACTCCCTAAAGTGGCAACCTTTGAATGACACAGACCTATTTACAGATGTCACAGTGTCTTACACCCTCAGAGAGACCAGGATCCATGCACGCACATGACCCGGTTGGAACGCACCATCAACACCCCTCGCCGTTATCAGAATGAAACGTTTATAATTAGTTCAGTAAGAATGCCCGGACCTTACCTACTATTGGGTCATAGTTTTGATACCAGAAAGGGATATTGACTAATATGGGTCCCAAACAATAGTTGACACAAGTATTTTCCCTCCTAACCTTGTGTCCCCAGACTAATAGATTTCAGATTAACTTGTTTACAAGTTTTCGGACCTACAGAGTTCAAATCAACTAGTTTACAGATCAGAAAATCAAGTTAACAGGTTTTCAGACTAACGGATCAGATGTACGGTTTTTACAGACTTACAGATTGTCTAACTTTGTATTGGGCCTACAAATTCACGAAACAGGTTTATTAATTCATCAGTCCAGTTGGTTTAGCCCTATCCACCCAACACATTTTAGACATCATATTTATCTCAGATTTGCATTAATTAAATATTAATGTGCAGACCTCTCACATTATGTCGGTAGCTTGTGACCACGGGATAAGTTGGGCGGTTCCGGGCAGACTTCTGCCACAAGCCAGACTAACCTCGTGTCTAAGCATATTTTAGTTATGCCTACGACCTCTCACATTAGACTAGTAGTTTACGGTTGCTGGTTAAGCCGGTTGGGTCCGGGCAGGCTTCTACCGCAAACATGAGTCTAACCTCGTGTCTCAGCATTTTTATTATAACCAGTTTATTCCATTACAAATTATACAAATATCAGACTAATTATGTCAATTTAACAGATTTGACTTCTTTTCAAGTCACAGCAGATTAATCAAATTAACATGTTTTACTCAATCTTAGATCGAGCCTATGGATTTTTGTACACAAATTACAATCATTCAGCTTATCAATAGATTTAACAGATTTAGCAGCTCAGGCGGTTCAACAGATTTAGCAGATTAGGTAACTCAACAGATTTAGCAGATTAGGCATAATTAGAAGATTAGGCGATTCAACATATTTAACAGTTTAGGCAATTCATCAGATTAAACAGGTTACAGATTTAGCAGATTAGGCAAATTTAACATATTAAACAAATAACAGTTTTAGCCAATTTAAACGTTCCTTAAAGTCTTATTTACATATCTTGCCTAATTCATAAAGTAAGCCAAAACTTATATGCCCAAATTGTGGTCATAATCCACCATATAACATATGTCCCAAATTTTAGTTAAACTTGCATAGTTCAGAATATTCTCCAAAAACCCTAATCGTGATTCACATATAAATTATGCCAAATATAGCCATTGATTAAAATGTATGTCATATATCCAAAAAAAAAAACCTTACTTAGGTGTATTCACACTTAATAGTCATCAAATCTTAACATAAGTTTTTACACCTATGACATATGCAAATTAATTCTCCTACTTTGAAATGACAGACTATTAGATTTAGTATGCCCAGATCCAGATCTTAAATTATGAAATATGTTCTTTATGTTCTAAGTCACTATAATCCTGTTCTTCCAAGTCATAGATCGTCTTATGCAATACGTCTCAAATTTATGTCCAGAATTACAACATGCGTTGTGTCCTCAAATTAGTTACAAATCGATTTTGTCCAAATATGCCTCATTCAATATTCTTCCCAAATTTAGCGTTTTTGCGTTCATCTCTTATGAGACTTGGCTCAGGCTCGTGGTAGCCTGACTATCAAACAAAAAGAAAGAAAGGAGGAAAAAATACAGAATAAACAGAATAATAAAACAGAGGAACATATCTGATAAATAGAAAAAGGGCCTAGTCTCAGATTCAGATTTATAATTATGACAAGATCATGATTAAATTTCATATCGGAAAATAACTGCACTTGCCTTGGTTGGAATATAGAAGAAGAGTTGTAGTTGTTCTCTTTTAATCTTATTCAGATTTGGAAGAAGATGCACTAGTTCTAGTTTTGATCCCAGCAAAGTAGCGACGCCATGATTTTATTTTAATTTATTTATTTCTGTTATTTCAGAGGTAGCATAAGGAGAGAATAAAATGGTGTGAAGATAATGGGGTTAGGGGGCTGTTTATATAGGATTAGGCGAACGAATCTAGACTGAAAACGAGACCAAAAACATCAGAGTGAACCCTGGCTCAAAACTGGGTTTTGGCACCAGGTCGACCCCCAGGTCGGCCATAGGGTCGACCTGGCCCCTGGGAGGTCAACCATAGTGTCGACCCCCAGGACGACCTGGTCCTGGGCCGGAAAATTCCCGCCCAGTCTGCGTTGGGGTTTGAATTCGAATTTCGAATTCGAGCTGTTTTTCGGCTTTGAAAATCCTTGAAACTTCGGAGGGTCATATCTCCCTCATACGGAATCCGTTTTTCAAAAACTCGGACTCATTTCCAATTAGAATTTCGAGACGAACACAATGGCGCAACCCGTTTCCCTTGATTCTTATTTTAAAATTTAATTCTGCCTTGATTTATGGATTTAGCATGTTATTAAAATTCGGGTTGTTACAAGAAGTGCCTCAAGAGAAGAAGGGGGAGAGTCGCAGAACAAGAAGGCTGATTCAAAGAAAGGCGGAAAGAACAACAAACCCCACGAAAAGAGAAAGTGTAATTTCTGTGGCATTCTCGGGCATCTGGTCAAAGATTGCAGGAAGAAGAAAAGGAAGATGGGTGGTTCTTTCCACTGTGGTGAGACAGGACACATGGCTAGGGCCTGCCCAAGGAAGCAAGGGTACGGAGCTGGACCATCTTTTGGGGGACAAGTTCACACTCTCACGGCACCTCCGCAAGAATAAGGTAGAAATATTTCTGTCGAAAGTTTAGTCAATCTTTTTGATCATCTTGTTCGTACATTGTTCGATTCTGGCGCATCACACTCATTTGTATCTGCTGATTTAGTTGAATCTCTGCACCTAGACACTAGTTTAGTAGAAAATCCCTTGGTTGTTTCAAATCCAATTGGGGGCTCAGCCTATTTGTCAACGGTTTGTTTGGATTTGAAAATATCTATACTAAGCGTTGAGTTTAGATGTAATACTTTTGTTTTGGGCTTCACGGGCTATGGATTGATTCTAGGCATGGATTGGGTATCCAGTAATGGTGCCATCCTCGACAGTGAAAAAAGAGTGGTTAGACTCCTGACTCGCCTTGGTAACACTCTTGAAATTTCTTGCAATCACCTGAACTCTGTTATGCTAAGCTATCTAGAATCTCTTGATGCATCTGTTGAGGACTTGCAGTCTGTAAAGGTAGTCCATGAATATTCTGATGTGTTTGAAGAGGTAAAGAGCTTACCTCTAAAGTGGGCGATATACTTCCGCATATACTTTGTTGATAATGCAAGGCCCGTTGCTTCACCCGTTAGGCACATGGCCCTAAGGGAGAGAAAGGAGCTCAGCAAGCAAATCAAAGAGCTGCTTGAAAAGGGGTTCATAAGACATCGTATTTCTAAATGGGGTGCTCCGGTAGTGTTCGCAACCAAAGCTGATGTTTCGCTTCGCCTGTGCGTTGATTATAGGGAGCTAAACAAGCTGACCAAGAAAAATAGACACCCACTCCCAAGAATAGATGATTTGTTCGATCAGCTTGTAGGTTCATCGGTTTTCTCCCAATTAGATTTAGCTACCGGGTTTCATCAGCTAAGAGTGGCTGAAGACAGCATTGATAAGACCGTATTCAGAACTCCCGATGGTTTCTTCGAGTGGCTTGTCATGCCCTTTGGCTTGACAAACGCACCCGCTTACTTCGTTGATTTAATGAGCAGGGTGTTCCGAGAGTTCCTCAACAAGTTTGTGGTGGTCTTCGTAGACGATATTTTGATCTTCTCAAAGAATGAGGAAGAGCATGCTCAGCATCTAAAAGAAGTCATGGATACTCTCTGTGCACGTCAGTTAAAGGCGAAATTCTCCAAATGCCATTTCTAGAGGGAGGAAGTTAGGTTCCTTGGACATGTGGTGTCCAAAGAGGGGATAGCTGTGGACCCCGTGAAAGTGGTTGCTGTGCAAGATTGGAAGGTTCCTCGTAACGCAACCGAAGTTCAAAGCTTTCTCGGGCTAGCAGGCTTTTATCGAAAGTTCAACAAAGATTTTGCAAAAATCTCAGCTCCACTAAAAGTATTGACAAAGAAGAACCTAGCTTTCAATTGGGATTTGGATTGCGATGTAGCTTTCCAACGTTTAGAAAGGGCTTTAACAACAGCCCCAGTTATGACATTGCCTGATGGAAGCAAGATGTTTAGACTATACACAGATGCATGCTGAACGGGACTACGCACTGTTCTGATGCAAGAAGGGAAGGTAGTGGCTTATGGTGGAAGACAATTGAAAGTACATGAGAAAACTACCCAACCCACGACCTAGAGTCGGCAGCCATCGTCTTTGCGCTTAAGTCTTGGCGCCATTATCTTCTAGCTGAGAAATTTGAACTGTTTACTGACCATAAATCGTTGATATACCTATTCTCGCAGAAAGATCTCAACTTGAGGCAGCAAAATGGATGGGGTTTCTTGCCTCGTACGATTTTGAGATTTCCTACACTCCTGGCAAGGGCAATGCAGTAGCTGACGCCTTGAGTAGAAAGAAGCTGACCTTAAGCCCTCTCTTTGTAGAAAGGAAAAGCTTGGAGTTCATAGCAAGCTTTAACTTTAGACCCTCCACTGACTTTGTACCTGGCTTGCTAGCAACGTTAGAAGTGCGGCCAACTCTATTAGACTCAATCGGAGCCGCGCAAAGAGAAGACCCTCAGCTAGCCGAAGTGATGGACAAGTTAATTAGGGGTGACACTTCTAGTCACCTCAGTAGATACTCTATTGATGCCAAGGACTAGTTGAGATGAGATGGAAGATTATGTGTCCCACAAGCAAGGAGCTTGGTAAAGGCGGTTCTAGAAGGGGCACACCATTCCAAACTGACCATACACCCAGGCGGAGATAAAATGTATAAAGATATCAAAAGAGTTTTCTTCTGGAATGGCATGAAGCGAGACGTAGCTGAATTTGTTTCTAAGTGTTTAATATGCCAACAAGTCAAGGCGGAGCAGAAGAAGCCTGGTGGTCTGCTCCATCCTCTAGAGGTTCCACAGTGGAAATGGGATAGCATCTCGATGGACTTTATAGATGGGTTGCCTAGGTTAAGAAGGGGCAATACCAGCATTTAGGCAATAGTGGACAGGCTCACAAAAGCTCCCACTTTATACCCGTTAAGAGTAGAAGGACTGCCTCATCTCTAGCATCCATATACCTTAAGGAGATAATTCGACTCCATGGGATACCCTCCAGCATAGTGAGTGATCGATACCCTATCTTCACGAGCGAGTTTTGGAAGAGTTTACAAGAGGCTGTAGGCACACAGTTATGCTTAAGCACGAACTATCACCCTCAAACTGATGGCTAGAAGGAAAGAGTCAACAAAGTATTAGAAGACCTCTTGAGTTTATCATTATTGACTTCGGAGGTACACAGGAGGATCATCTACCTTTGGTGGAATTCGCGTAAAATAATAGCTACCAAGCCACCATAGGCATGGCACCTTTCGAAGCTTTATATGGAAGATCGTGCAGGTCACCAACTTGCTGGTGGGAGTCCACAGAAAGCTCATACTTGGACTAGACATGATTAAGGAGACTTCACAAAAAGTAGACCTAATACGAAGAAGAATGAAGACTGCCCAAGATAGACAGAAGTCCTACGCAGACAAAAGAAGAACTGACCTTGAGTTCGAAGTTGGAGACAAGGTGTTCCTTAAAGTATCTCCTTTGAGGAACTTCATTCACTTTGGATCCGCAGGAAAGTTAGCACCAAGATTTGTAGGGCCGTACCCTATCATCGAGAAGATTGGGAAGATGGCTCATAGGGTACAGCTCCCAGAAAGATTGGTCGTGGTTCATAATGTCTTTCATGTCTCTCACCTGCTGAAGTACTTACACGAGTCTGGGGAAGTGGTAGAACCAAGTATGCTAGAAAAAGTTGAAGTTGAACGAGAAGCAACTGTGAGGAGAGTTCCAACCCGTATCTTGGGAACAGAGGTCAAAAAGCTATGCAACCGTGAAGTTAAGCTCGTCAAAGTTCAATGGAGCGACACGGAGGAAGACGCGACTTGGGAAACTGAAGACAGAATACATGCAACCTACCCTTTACTTTTTTAGGGCGCGTCTTTAATCTCTTTTTCCTCAAGTTTATGCTCGTATCTATCTTTTATCTCCTCGATCCTATCCTTTAATCTTAGGTAGGAACCCATTTGGATGTAAACATGTAATTGAAACATGTTATGGTTGATGGTTGCAAGTGGTTGCAAGTGGCTGCTAGTGGTTGCTCGTGGATGCATATACACACACATTAGGTAGTAGATCGGCTCAGTCACTTTCATATTGCATATGCATATATGTATTGGTTTATGGATTAAAACTTGATTTGTTATCATATGGACGTTGCATTTATATGAATGGTTATGCAATCATATAAGAAATTTTGAGTAAGAAGAATTGCATTCATAATGGACTCATGGCACTGACATAATTTGCATTAAGGAGGTCAACTGAATCAGTAGACCGCCTGATTTTGCATTAGATAAGGACATGTACACACACAATGCATATGATCATGAAGCATTAGAAATCTTTTAAGGACAATGGATGCCTGTGTTTGATGGTTGAGTAGATGGGTGATTGGATGGTAGGATATAAGTCCTTCCCGACTAGAAGATTTCGGGGACGAAATCCCAAAAGGAGGGGAGAATGTAACACCCCGTACATTCCTTTAACATTATAATAATGAATCCTAGAATAATTAATTTAAAATGTAAGAATTAAGGGAAACGGGTTAAACCATTGTGTCCGTCTCAGAATTCCGGTTGAGATAGAGTCCGAGTTTGCGTAAATTGGACTTCGTATGAAGAAGTTATGGCTGTTAGATGTTTCCAGAAAATTCAAATAAATTCAAACAGCTCGAAAAACGAATTCAAATTCAAACGGAAGTCAGAAGCGGGCTGGGCGGGAAAATTCCCGCCCAGGCAGGTCGACCAGGGGGTCTACCCAAGTGTCGACCTCCCCCTAGAGGTCGACCTGGGAGTCGACCTTAGGGTCGACCTGGCCCCCGACCAGATCTGAATTTTGGACGACTGTTAACTTGCTGCTGAGTCACTAGGGTTTCTGGATGGTGCTGATCTGGTCTCAGTGGCTGTGATTAACCCTAGGTTCATCTAACGGCTATAGTTAAACTGAAATTCTATATAAATAACTCAATTCTGAACCTAAAAACACACAGAAAAATAATCCTAGAACTGAAATGCCATCAGTAGGGGACTTGGAGTAGCTGTCACCATTTTCAATTCAAAGAGAGTTAAAAGCTTACATCAAATCAAATTTAAAACTAGTCTAATTCAATGATCTTCATCAAAGGCGCGCATCTCCAATTTCAGAATTCAGATTTCAGAAAGCAATAATTTCTTTTTAGTTTGTAAGTTAGTTGTTACGCAGATTTAAACATTCTTTCGATTGAATCATGACATGTTGTAATTGGGATATAGTATGATGCCTATGTATAAGATTTGATTCTCGTTTATCTTAAAATATCGTTGTAATTAATCATGTCTACATGCTTATGGCGATGAACATGTTGTATATATTTCATGTCTATATGCTTGTGGTGATGAACAACATTTTATGTTATTAGAATCTATTATAATTGGGTATTGATTTATTTTGCCAATTAAATGGTGAAACATGTCATGTCATAAATTGGTGGTTATTTGCAAGTTTATGATCTGAAACACATGCTTATATGTTAGATCAACACTCATGTATATTCATGTTAAGTTAAATCTAATTATGTTGTAAAAGTTGGAATTGTAATCCTCTTATGTCTAACACACATAAGTTATTGTGCTGAGTTGCAATTTAAAAATGATTAGAGTAGCTTTCTTATGTTTTGACATACATAAGTTAGTATGCTAAATTGTGGTTTAAAACTTTATTTATATGTTAAACCTCCATGTTAGACCCATATCAAGTTTACATGAAAATTAGATCAAACTTAGTCACAAGTTCACCTTTACTTGTTTAGTTATGATAATGATACATCTATGCCAAGTTACATGTGATAAGTTGAATGTATGCTATTTTATGTTTATGTCATGTTCCTACTTTATTACCCCTTTTTGTTTATGGGTTTGGGCTAATTTGTTAGCCCAACATTTTATGTGATTCATACGTACGTTCTACGGGGATAACGATGGGAAATATGAAAATTCATGGCATAGATTTGTTCATTAAATGGTATATTTGATATAAAATTTACGTTGAGCATAATCAAAGGATAATTATGGCATGATTAAATTAAATTTAATCCACATAAAGAAATTTGACATATGTAGAAAAATATGAATTTAGAAAAGACGAATATGCCTAACCCGAGGTTAGACTGAGTTGTGGTGTAAATCTGCCCGGAACCGACCGGCATATCCAGTGACCACAACGAGACCTATATAATGTGGGTGGTTAGTGCATCAAGCCCAAAAAGAACCCGAGGTTAGACTGAGTTGTGGTGTAAATCTGCCCGGAACCGACCGACACATCCAGTGACCACAACAAGACCTGTCTAATGTGAGTGGTTGGTGCTTTAATAAATTCAAGCTAAGTCAGGATTGGTAGGGTTAAGTAAATTAGGAAAACACTTAACCGATTCAACACGCTAACTAAAACGAATGGGCAAGATTAGGTAAATTTGGACACTTAACCAAATAAATATGTTGATTAGAAAACCCTAGTAACGGGGACCCATTTCAGCAGTAACCCACATAGATGTATCATGGTACCCTGAAACTAGGCAGGGTGGGGCACGATTACAGGGTTGAATTATAAGTGGTCAAAACATCTACGGTTGGTGGGCCAGTGTAGGTTCCGACGGAGTATGGGCGTGCACGTACTCCGAAGTGGAAAACTCAGGCACTGGGCATCAGTAGTGTACACTATGCATCTTGAATCGTGTCGGGTTGCCACCAGAGTTACTGATACACCCCATGGTGGGACTAACACAGGTAGCTACAGTCAAGTGGGGCCGAATGACATAGGACATGAATGTATGCGAGTAGGAGCCGATCATTAAGGGGATCGTTTGTTATAAACACGTGGGGGTTGGTTGAACCAATGTTTAAGTAGGTGCAGAGACTATAGTAATGGGTGCGATCACATGTTCCTCTTATCTTATATTAGGGTATTGTCCTATTTTCTGTTATCACTGTCATGATCCCTTTCCTTGTTTAAATAATAGTAACCACTAATCTTACCAGAATTATTGCCCGATCCGTTTTCTTTCATCTTATTTTCTTCCGTTTCCCTCCCCCCTCAAGTCCACAGGGAGGAAACACTCCAGCTTAATCAGACTCTTTGCAAGCTTTAAGAAGGTAGATGTATGATTTGGACTCTTTTGCATTGGCTATGGCTTTTGGATACGACCCTTGGGGATTTATGCAGTTTTATTTTGGTTTATGCTTCTTTATTTAAATAATAAAGACAGAAATCATGTTGTAATGTTTTGGAAGTTATTTTGAGACAATTTGATGTAATTCTTTTGTATTGAACTACGTATGCAATAAATATTTAAATTCCGCTGCTTAAATTTATCTGTCTTGTAAATTTTTCTGTGTCTTTTACCTATAACCCTCCACCAAAGTCAAGGCATTCCCTTTGTGAGTGACCTTAATGGAGGTGGGGTGTTTCATGGTTGGTTAACCGTTGGTATGTAGGTGCTTGAACTTTATGTAAGTGGATGTTGAATTCGTGTATTGTTTTGGGGGTTGTGGTCAATTGGACAAGTCGGTTATTTGGTTTTTTATTTCATTATTTTGGTTTGGCTTAAATGGTTCCATTGTTTTTGTTTTGGGCGTATACAGTTATGGAATTTAGTTTGTGTGAGTGTTATGGTTGATATTGCAAAATGTATGAAATGTGCACAATCTGGAGCGCCTTTCTGAATACCGCTTCTCACGTCATTTCAAATGACGCAGAGCGAGGTATTTAGGAAGCCATTCTAGGTTCGTATCCTGCATGCTTTAACATTAAAAAGGTGCCCTCTTCAGCAACCCAATCTCTCATTTGTTACTTTCCCAAATCAAATCCAAAAAACCCACAATTCCAAAGGCCTAAATTTCGACCAATCTAGCTACACGAGGCCAAGATTGTTTGTTTCTAGAGAATTTGTTCGCAGTTGAAGGTAATCCTAAAAATCTCAACTTGTTTTCTATTAATTTTTTGCTTTGCAAAAATGCTTTTTTAGCAAATGTACTCCATAATTAAATCAATATTCATGCAACTATACTATAGATGGATTAATGGGAACTTGATGGTGATTCTTTAGCTAAGTACATTGACGAGTTTGAATCAATCCAACGGCGACTGGGAAAAGAACAACGCCTGGAGCTCTAATACCTAAAAAATGCGACAAAATCACTTTGTAGTGGTGGATGGGGACAACGGCAAAAATAGGGGGAAACCCTTAGCTATTGGGGAGGCAGTACCACGACAATATTGCACTTGTAATGTGCATGTTGCGAAAAAGTAAGGCAAACGCAGGCCGCCGACACTACGGTTGAGGATGACATCTGGTTTGGTTACAAGTGCCGCACTTGGTTACGCCTTGCCGTTATACAGAGTGGATAGATCCTCCGTTGTGTCATAGAAGACCCGAGTATGCGCTAGAGATGCAAGAAGATAATACACGACTGAAGACGGAAATTTACCGAATGCGGGGAAAATATGACTCCCATGAGTCTACCATTCCTAGATATCATAATGAGTAGTGTCCGCGAAATTTGTATTGTTCCATGTATCATTTGGATTACTATGTGGTAGGTTTGTTTTGGCTTCTAAGTATTGTTCTATGTATCGAATGAATTATGATGTTGTTGGTTTATTTTCATTCCCATTGTTGTATCATTCTATGTATCGTATGGATTACTATGTCGAAGGTTTGTTTTCATTTCCACTTCTATGTCCTGTTTTATAAGTTCTAACACATACAGTAACACAAACGAAAAAATAGATCTAATTCTCCAGTACAATAAGTCTTTTACATAAACAAACATTATACATAGTTACTACATAATTATACTAAAGTCTAAGTCATTATAGTGCAATGGCTCTTATTATCCCCATGCACTCTATACTTGCTGCACCTATTCGCTCTTGGAGACTGCCTCTCGTCCATGATGCCTTTAATTCTAGTAGATTTAGGTCTTCAAAGTGCTTTCCGAGCTTGTGATGGTAAAACCATATGCCCTGAGGGTTGTGGCCAATAGCGTTTGTCACGAACTAGATAAAACTCCATCGTATAAGCCGCGTGATAACATTGAACTGTGTACCTGCAAGAGGCAAAATCGTGATGAACTCTTTTGGCCTTGTTAGCCACTGCCGAACATGCAGGCATAACATGTGAACATGGAAGGTGCAGAAGGAACGATATGTTACATGCACAGGAACAATTATTACCAGCAATCTTTATTGTAAATTCATCACCGAAGTAGTGTATTACCACCCATTCATTTTCGCCGAACCGAACTATTCTGCAACGTCTCGCTTCTTTAGCTCTCTCAGCTATTTTTTCCTCCTATTTTGGAGTTAACTTTCATACCGAACAAACAACATTTTCCCTCATATTACAGAAATAATCAACCAATCTATAGAAGGTACGCGCAACCAATGACTTAATAGGAAGTGATCTTGCACCTCTTAGCACACCGTTGAAGCTTTCAGAAGCATTTATCATCATTACATGAAACCTTCCACCATCATCTTTAAACAACGCCCAATTTTCCTCTTTCCCACACAAACTTCTTTCAATCCAGTTATGAGCTCTAACGTTGGCCGTCTTAATTACCTCCCGAAGTTTATGATACTCAACCTTTTCTGATCCACATGCCGCCGCATAAAATAAACCTGTCAAACGTTGATCTCTAAGCCAGCCGCTTGAAATTTTGCTTTTAGATACCTTGCACAAAATCTATGCTTATGTGGCGCTAACCATCTTTTCTGCATTGCGATAGGGATTCCTTTCATTCTATCAGATATAAAAAGTTATACATCGATTGTTTACACTATGAATAAACTGCCTCATACAGGAAAAAAAACCAAGCCCATGAGTCAGTCGATTCAGCCTCAACAATGGCATATGCCAGCAGATATAGCTGATCCTTCGCATCAACTACAGTAGCTACAGGTAGTGTACCTTTGTATTTGCCATAGAAATGTGTGCCAACGATACAAAGCAATGGGAGGCAATGTAGAAATTCTTCAATGGAAGGGCCAAATGCCCAAAATGCATGTTCAAATACACCAACATCATCTGTTACTATATGGCTTACACTACCGGATTTTGATATTTTAATTTCTTTAAAATATGATCATAACAATGAATATGACTCGGCCCAATCTCCATAAACCATAACAATTTCCTTGCTCAGTGACCTCCATGCTTTCATATAACTAATCGTAATAAACAATTGTTCTTCCACCATCACTTGAACTGTTCTAGTTGTTATGTTCAAATTTGACTTCACAAAAGGCATAATCTTCGAAATCAAAAATGTCGATGTGGCTTGCCGATTGCTTGAATTTACTGCTGAATTAACGCAACTGTGCTACCCGCTATTTTTTTAACAACCCACAATCCCGATGGGGGTTTTTTAGAATCAATGGCGTGAATTCTCTATTGGCATTTATTGTCGACATTGCAAATGGCAGTATACATTTCATTGTTGGACCTGATGGGCTTAAAAGAAACAACATGTAAAATAGACCACTCACTTAGTTGTTACAGAAATTTTGAATTTTGCTCTCGAAAACAAGACCAGCTTTAAAATCACTTTGAACGCAAGAGGACGAGAATATTTCTCCACTGCATTGCAAGTTTGCGACTACAGATCTAGCTAAAATTTACGCAGTGCACATGTCCTCGTCAAGCGGAATCTCCAATTCAAGTTCTTCATTACTTCCACCTTCTTCATCATCATCATCCATCTCTTCACCTCCAAAGTAAAAGTTCAGTGAATCATTATTTACTTGCATGCTGTCAACCCATGTGTGATTGTTATCGAGTACCGAAGCAACCGTCATGCTGTCAATAGCAGGTCCAGGATTCATTTGTACTTCTACATTTCCATCTACTTGGCTAGCGTCATCACATGCATTCTCTTCAAAGGGTGATTGCTCTTCCATGAACTGTTGTGGAAAGCTGTGTCATGAAAATATTAAATCATCATCATACAATTAAGAACGACTCAAATAACATTTCAAAGAATACTTAGTTTTGACTCATATGATATAACTCAGAAGGCGTTGGTTACAAAGGTTCCGGTACTTGTGTAGCCGGTCCAACATTATTTTGCGCAGGATGGTAGTAAGGAACATAACTATACAATATAAGCCAGTCAACATCAAAAATTAGGAGAATCAAAATATAATATGTTTAGATAGACTTCCAAGTTGGGCTTACCTTTGACTCATGCATGCAATACTTTCCTGCGTGAGATATGGAAAGCTACAATGCGGATTATGTGTATAATTCATATACGGGGGTACGCGTAGATCATTTGTTGTCGTCCATACTCTGGTACGTTCGAAGGAGGAATACTATTTGGTGATGGCATCGGCGGAGTTGGACAGAACGATGTCGATCGAACAGGTCTTGAAGAAGTAGGTGGTTCTACCACTAACTTAATCGTTTTCACAACAAATAACTCTATAGACATACAAGCGCTAGAAAACATTAATTCAACATCATCATCGTCTACAATTTTAGTTACCTTAGAACCAGAATCAGTTGCCCAGTTGCAAACAAACTAAATATCAAATTGCTCTGTATTAATCTTTGTTCACTTGTACATTGAGGCTTTTAATTGCATCAAGTTACAACCTTTGAGAACTTTTACCGTTTTGAAAGATCCACCTTCGTTTTTCCCATACTTTCGATCATCAATGACCAACTCATCATCGAAATACCATAAAACATCAATAAAATTAGGAGCCATTCTGATTTACAACGACAAAAGTGAATATATTACTCAAAGATAAAGATCCAAAAAAACTTTGCTTTAGGGTTTTGAAATTCAAAACTTGTAATGAATCAAATGACGAAGAGTAGAATACGGTTGATGTAAATCAGAAATTGCTAATGATCTGAGCTATAATTACCGAAGAATTTAATTTCAGAATCTAATTTGAAATTTTGAGTTTCTTTTTTTCAATTTTTAGAAGAGTTAAAAAGTGAGGAAGAGAGGGCTAGATAGCTGCTGTTATACATGTATAAGCGGCATTTGAAAAGACGCGTGATGTGCCATTTGAAATACCGCTGCTACTGGAGGTATCTTAAATGATGCTCAAATGTGAGTTCAAAAAAGAAATTACCTGCTTCATCTTTGATGACGCAGAGTCGTGGCATCTTAAATGATGCTCATATGTGAGTTCAACAAAAAAAAACCACGTCATCTTAAATGATGCTCATACGTGAGTTCAACAAAAAATACCAGCGCCATCCCAAAAGTCGCTCCCTTACGGTATCCTAAATGTCGCTTTCTTTAAATAACCGTTTTGGCTGATGTGACTGAAACTAGGCTACGGCCGTAATAAGTTTTAATACCAGGTTATTTGAGTGATAAGTTTTTAAAAGGTGGCCGAATCGAAGAAAAAATCCTTTTAGTATAAATCATAAGATTACGCTATTTCAAAGAAAATCGTAAACATTTACAAAAGTAATAAACAAGGTTTACATACAATCGTCGCTAATGAAAATATTTGGATTACAATGTTGAATAAATAGGATAAACTAAAGCAAACATTTGCATATTCACATTCAAATAATAAATATAGTAACCCACACTTTTCTTATGCAATAATTATAATTATACATAAAAGGTAAAGATTTCAATTTTAAATAGATTAAGTACAATGTGTTGGGATAATGAATAGTATGTGAGAAACCAAAATTCAGATTCCTTCAAGAAATGGAAGCCGAAAAGAAACCATATTCTTATGATTAAGAATATTAATTTGTTTTGTGTGTATGAAACATATGTTATTGTGGACCAAACATTTTTAATTGCATTTACATAGAAGTGCTATTCTTTTATACCGTTGCATTGAAGTACAAACATACATGTTCGTGCTAAAAACTAAAATTTCACAGCATATGCTTTAAAACAAAGGTCATATAACTTTACCGAAATACATATCATTTAACTCTTGTTATAAAAGTTATAAAATTTCTGATTAAATAATAAGAAACTTTCATTTGGATTTATTAATTTGAAACAAATATCAAAATTCCATTTAGTGTTTAGTAAAGAGATTTTGTCGAATAACTTTGATTTTAAGGATGTTCTTACAATATCCATATTGTATACACATGCGTATGTGTATGTGTGTGTGTCGATCACATAAGTACATGGCTAACTTCTAAATGCTAAAATATTTCAATCAAAGCTTGAACGACCAAGAGGATTGATCATGCCGTGTGTATGTTAGTTTATAATTATATAACACAAATTTAGAACAAAATCATTCAAAATATCAAGTGCGATCCCGTGCTTCACACACGGGTTTGTCTCAAAAATTTATCCTAGTTTCGTAATTATCGTTGAATATTTGATTAGTTCATGTAGATATACAATTGAGATGATAATTAACTTCAACATTTTATTCCAAACCATTTTGGTAAATGTTGCAAAGTCATACTAATTAATATGAAAGCGGATATTTGAACACAGATATTTGACATAAATCCAGGGATACAAAATCTAAACCGTTTGATCAATTTGTCCTTATGTAAAAGGTAGAAATTAGGAGGGCAATCCAATGATCGATTAAGGATTTATATCTTTTAATTTATGTTAAAATTTTGTGTTTAAATAGAAAGTGGTGCTTTACATGGGCACGTGACATGAATTAGTTAGACATACATGAATCAGATATAAGGTAGCACATATGTGTGCCTATCATAAACTGTCCAATAGTTTTATTGGAGCAGAATAGTGAATCATCATGTCAAAATTAGACCTTTAAATGACCAACTTTTTAGTCAAGCTATTGTTTTACATATCATGCTTTGGTCTGGTCAATAAAGATGAGAAATAAATTTAGAGCAGCCCCTTTTTTATAAACAGTTTACTTAATTTATATATTTATAACACGTTGTTAACATTTATACAACTAAGTTATCTTTTGTAAACTTCATTAATTTCTAAAAACTTGGTTAACTTAGTTAAGTTTTTAATATTTGTTTAGTATTTATAAAAATTAGTTAACTTAGTCAAATTGTTATACAACAAAGTTAACTTACTTGAATTTATATTGGATTCTTATGGAACTTAGATAATATACATTTGGAGTGGTCCATATGTCAACAGTATCAAGCTTCAATATCTATGCAACATGAAATTTGCTACGTTACCATGGGTAGTGAAAAAATATTGTAATGATTAACCCATATCTAGGTAGCCATATGTGAACACAAATTTGGTCTTTCTAAACATAAATTTGGTCTTTGTAAACACAAATTTAGTCTACTGATCATCATTTTCATGGTCAATCCATTTTTGTAAAATCATAAAAAAGTGCAGTACACCTTTCAACCAAACATCTCGGTCTGCTATAGTTTGCAGCTTATTTAATAGCCTCATGTTTGCTTAATCTTGCAAAGGCACGTACTTCGGCACCATGGATAATCATATCACTCTACTCATTTGTTAATGCAAAGACAGCCATTTCTGTAGTCTCCTTTTTTAGATCCACTTCAACTTTCTTTAGACTCATATTTCATTGAAGTTCATTTAGCACTTTCAACATCTTTTCTGACTACTATTGTCCATTTTTGCTGAAACCACCTGACATAATTCAATTTTAAGATACAGGTGGCTATAGTTGCAGTTTTCTACAGCCCTTGAAGTTTAATTTGTTGCTACCTAAGCTACCTCATGAAGCCTTGATCTAACATGAAATCCTCACAGGTGACTCTCTTGAGAAGTCTAGCACCTTGTTGTCACATGCCAAATTCTTAAATCTGCAGCTGCATGTTACAAACATAATTTGAGCACTTGCTACCAAAAAAAAACTTTAGAGAAGTTGCAAATAAACATGCTTGAATATCGACGATAATAAGCACAAAATATATAGTGAAAATAAGGGACACATCCCTAAAAATTTGGAGATATAAACGGCATCCAGTCCAAGTTTCAAATATAAAGTGGGTCCTTATTTTGGTATTTACGTGTTTTTCAAAGAAAATTATGCGCTGCACTATAAAAAAAATTACCAATGTTACCGGAAGAAATCTGGAAAAAAAGTGCGTATATGCAATAATAGAGTTTATTGCATACATGTATGCAACAATTCATGTAGTTTTCATACTGAAAATTTTGCATGAATTATTGCAGAAATGCATGAAATTATTCTCAATATATGCATACATGTATACAACAATTCATGCAGAGTTTCTATTGAAAAATCTGCATGAATTATTTCATACATGTACGCAATTATTGAGTTTTATTGCATACATGTATGCAAATAAAGATGAACTAATATACGAACTATTGCAGAAATATATGCATTTATTCTCAGTATATGCAGATATGTATGCATATAATCATCCAGAGTTTCTATTGAAAATCTGGATGAATATATGCATGAATATATGCAATTATCGAGGTGTATTGCATAAATATATGCAAATAAAGATGAACTAATAGGCAAAATGCAATAGTTGCAAATATGTGCATTGTTTGATGCAATATACTTGAGATTCGTTGTTTTTATGTTGTTGATGCTTTTTTTTTGTGGTTTTAACGCCTGAATTTGATGATGATTAGTTGTTTTATTTTATTATGATTTTACATGATTTTTTTTATTTTTTATTTTTTGATAATTTTTCGAAGAATAGGGACCTAATTTATATGAAATGTTTTTTTAGATATGACATGAATTTTGAAACTTATAGGGATATGAGCCAAACTTACCCAAATATATAACTCCAATTATAACAGTTAACTAAGATTTCTTAGTATATGATCTTTTCCAATCAATCGTAAAGCATCAGATTAATTATTGACTATATTAATTCATTTTATGGAAATTTAAGGAATTGTTTTTCTGATGTAGTTCTACTATTCATTTTAGTAATAGTATATAATCATATCAAATCCTACATAGTATCATAGCATAGTTAATTTCAATTAATATTATAAAAAAAAAAGTCTGCATTATTGAAATATCCATACATTATTTTGTTATGTAATGTCCAAAGTATGGATACAATTAAAATAGGATCTTGCGTTGACCATAGTGGTTTAGTCTTAGCAACAACAGAAACCAAACATTACAAATTTTTGACCATTGAAGTGTTGAAATAGGTAAGCGAATGTGAAGTAAATTAAACCTAAAAAAATCGTAGTAACTTTAATTAGGTATGAACATTACATTTAACAAAGAATTAACATTCAGAATTTTTCTGCCTCTACTACATGAAATTTGAAAATTGTAACTTTCACTAAAATGCATAAGCCCATGGTGTCAATGACTCAATATGCACGGAGAACATCATCATATTTAGACCGTAATCCAATATCAATATACATGAGTTTTTCCATCACAAGAGAAAAAGATGACAACAAAGAGTACAAATATAGAATGAGTTTACTGATCTAAAATGAAGATATTACACATTTAAAATATTTTTTATGCATAGGGGATCAATTGTAAGATACATATCTATCGGAAAAGACAAAGTACATTTACATGCATTAGAAAGAGAGTACATGAATCTACATGGATCATTTGCCTATTGGCTAGTTAACAATGTTTTAAAATGATAGGATACTGTATTCAAATGAAAATAAATAATTTTCAGTGATAAAAATTCGAACTATTATAAATAATGATTTGAGCCAGCCGTAAATACTAAAGAAATGATAAAAGGGAAAAGCAAGGAATATGCTTTTTCGTTAATTGAAACATAAATGATATATGAGTTGAACACATTCACAACATGAGCAAGTAAGTAATCAATCACATATCGTTTTTTTTTTGTTGACATCTATAATTTCAACAGCATAGATACTTTTCAACTGCTTAAGAACTAACAATTAAAAGTGGAATTTGCTTCTATCTTAGTTATGAAAATTTTAAAAGAAGCTATGTAAACATTCTGAAAATATGAAACCACCTACAAAAGTTAAAAAAATAATATTAAAACCAAGGGAAACTATTTGCGAACAAATTGAAAAATTGTAAACAACTGTTAAATTCGTTCGGCTTTCCTAAACAACAAGGGTTGTTGTAAAGGGTGTCGAACTCTGGGACCAAAATTATTTTAATAATAAATCCAGTCATGGTATTCCAAACTTTTGATTGTTTGATAATAACAGTAAATAAACAAAAAGAGAGTTTTTTAATAATAAATGTAAGCAATTAGGGAGCAATGACATAAACTAGATTAACTTGAATTAATAACCAAACAGATTAATACAGATCTAATTCATGTTCCTATCTCAAACATGAATCAACGACAATTAGGTTTCTAGAAAAAAAATATGTGAACAACAAGTATAGCCTATGCAGGAGCTAAGTTCTTAAACAACCATAGGCTCTCAGGACATATTCACTAATTTATTTCTAAAACACTAAATATTAGATCTAATCTGATAAACGTTAGATTGAACTCGAATATACCTTGTGAAGGAGCATAGCTCTTAAACGACACAGAATATGAAGATTCAGATCTAACCCTTGGTTCAGATCTAGATCTATACACATGAAGTTCTAATCTCTTTGGCTATGTGATTCATATTGAATCTAATCTAAGCGTCATCACCCCCTAATTAAAGGAGATTAGCTAGACATGGCTAGAAGAGAAGAGAAAGAAAAGATAAACAACATAAATAAAATACAATAAAAAGTAAAGAGAAAGGGAGTAGAATGATTTTATTCCAAGAGAAGGATTACATAATAAAACCCAATGTGTTTCTAAATGAACAAGATACAAATGTATTTATAGCTGATATGACAAAGACTAATTGGCTAAATACACAATGTGGGACTAAAGATTTAGCCCAAATAACACATAAGTCAGTGTGAATGCAGCTGTAGAGTGAGAGGCCATGCAAATGAGTTATATGAATAAGCATGAATCTTCAGTGAGCCAAATCTACCAAGCTGAACTCTATTTGCAACCGTTCTTCAAGCTTTACGCTCTTTAAGCTTTAGTAATTTCAAACTTCACTCTTTTTAACCAAATTCTTCATGCTTTATCCATCAACTGCTCTAAACCATGCTTTTTATCAACAATCTGAAAACATAGCTATAAATACACAATATCAATTATTTAAAGGGAAAACAATATAAATAAGCGGATAAAATATACGCATTTACGTGTATATCAAATACCTTCATACTTATCTTTTTATTCATCCTAGAATAAACTGAACTAAGATATGTCACACTTTTGTAGGAAACACGGTTGTATTTAGCATATGCAACAAGCCGTTAATCCCCTAGGTGTCCGTAGTAGGACGAGTGTTGTCTCATGAGGGTTTTCAGTAGATACTACCCGCAAAATCCAAAGCATCTTGTATAAGTGGATTAATCAAATAATATATTTGAGGTCTTTCAAATTCCAAGGACTTTACCTACTTTAATAATAACGGTTTAGTCCTAAATTGTCCATCCCATTATTGGTGCAAAAATGAATAGAATTTTTGAAGCTGAATCGTATTTCCTTGATAATACTGTAATTGCCTTGAAGGTTAAGAGCGTGGTGTCAACCAAAGCTCTACACGTCGACAATGTGTACCCAATCATTTATTCATTCTTTTTTTTTTTGGAATAATTTTTCACTAGTGTAACTGTACTGTATTGGATGTGAGTTATGCATAGATGAAGGAAAATTTTGTAAGTTCTAAATATATTATTGATAAGAGGTCAAGTGTATTAGTTGAACTTCAAGCTACAAAAGATAAAGTAATACTAAGGCATATATGGACGTTTTGTTTCCTTTCATCTCCTCTACTACAATCCTTGCTTCTAAGTAATGTATGATGGATATGGATGGAATGGAAATGCTTTATAGTCAAGAATGATGAATGACTATTTTATTCTCAGAGATTTTCTCTTTATTGCATTTTTTTCTTTTTCTTTTTTCTTTTTTCTTTTTTTCCTTTTTTTTATTTTATTTGTTTGCATGATGAATGATGAGTGGAGATGGAATGAATGATACCATACATTATTTTATTTGATTCCTCCT
Source organism: Allium sativum (assembly GCA_030737875.1). Taxonomy (NCBI): domain Eukaryota; kingdom Viridiplantae; phylum Streptophyta; class Magnoliopsida; order Asparagales; family Amaryllidaceae; genus Allium; species Allium sativum. The sequence goes on from CM060926.1 coordinate 335,001,458, forward strand.
CTACTAAGCGAATCATAACCAACACTTCATGAAAGGAAAGTTTTGTGCCCTAGTTACTCTACTTCTGTAACCCTAATTCAACACACAAGTCTAGATTGATGTCATTAAAAATCTAAAAGAAGAGATAAGCAAAGTTTTGTAAGATAGATAAACCATATAAAATAAGATGTGGTGTATGGTTATCCGACATTAAAACAAGTACGGAGTGGGTAGTGTAATATTGGTATAAAAAGTGATGTTTTTGAACCTTTGAAAATAAATCAGCAAAAAGGTTCTTAAGTATACCAATATAAGAAGAACTTTTCGAAACATCGATGTAAATCGACTAAAACTTGGGTTTGAATAATGTGGGGTATCAAAGAAGAACACTACAATGAGTCATTTCTCCCAAAGAGGGCCAAGTGGAATTTAGAACTTACAAGTTTGAAATTTTGAGTGGAAAAAATATTATGCATGAAAACAAACTCAGAAAATCCAACAAATGTAGGTGCAAAATCATTTTTATTTGATGATTTTTTTATTATTTTTACTTGCACATTCTAACATGTGTAACAAGGGTTGGCACGCTTACTCCAGAACATGACTAACGTCTGCACAGTCTCGAGCTAGTATCTTAAAAAGACACACTATGAGTCAATGAATAAAGAATGTTCATTCCCATCACCCAACAGTTCAACTTATCAAACAAAAACCAAGGTATTATTTATGAATTTTAAGTTATTCCTTGTTCAACAATGACCTAATTTATAAAATTTGATTGCTGATGTAATGTGAATCCCCCCCCCACCCCCCACACTTAAAAATAGACTGTTTCCTCACAGTCATTAATCAGACACATCTTAGGGAAGGGAAAAGAAAATAAGAGGGTAAGCGTGGCTTACCGGATGCGCGTGCAGAAGTACGCAGTCATAGAATAAATGAACCAATCCACAATGGACCAATGGATTAGCCTCATTAAGATTATGAGACACAGCTGAAGCACAGAAAAACAAATCATAAAGGATTTTATATTACACGTCAGATTTGGAAAAACAAATTTTGTTTTTTCAAAAGTTTGAGTTTCTAGTTTTAAAATATTGAGCTTACAATTGATCCTAAAATCGAATTGAATTTTTATAGCAACTAAAGAGAGGTCATCAAGCTGGGGTTCAGCAAAAGTTTCAAACACAAAGTTTGATTTGTTCAGGAGATGTATAAATTGAGAGACGTGTGCATTGTTCTCACCCCCACACTTATTTTGAGAAATATTGTTCGGTTTTGCTTTGATATTTGAAATTTTGTGAACTAAAGGTTCATTCGTGACCCTAAAGTCAAAACTAAAAAAATGAATTTTCAATAAATTTCGAAATCGTGTTTTCTCAAAAACAGTGTTATTCCAGAAAGAATTTATATACTACAGAAATTTTTCATTGAAAAACAAGTGATCACAGTGAGGTTCATTTGAAACGATCAAGTCGTAAGGAGTTTCAACAGTTTCAGACAAATCGTTATTGTGTTTAAGATCACATTCAGCAGTTTCGTTGTTTTCAACCTCAAGAATTTCAAAGTTTTCAAATGTTTCATTTTCACTTTCGGACCCAACAACATTATCGTCAATCAGTTCAAGAATTTTTCACTCATCAAAGTCATCCTCACAAATACAGTCGTTACCAATTTCATCATTTCTTTCAAGTTGACAATCTATAGTTGCTAAATTTTTGAAAATTTCAAAATCTGAGAGAGGAAGATCTAATTGAGAATTGACTTTTTTGAGAATTTGAATTCAAATCAACTATAAAGATTTGAACAACTTCATTAAGATTTTTATCAATTTCACAAGTTGTTAGTTGAAAATTTTTGATTTCAATAAGTGTTGAATTTTCAGCAGAAGCATTAGTTTGAGTTTGAATTTCAGTTTCACAGAAACTAGTGTTTTGCACAAGAGATTTTTCAAAATTTTCATCAATGGTCATATCGTCAGAATCATCAATAATCGTTATGTAATCTTGTGACGAAATTAAATGGCTGATTATTTATTTCAATAGAAGCATTGGCAGAAACTTGTTTATTACTAGACTGGGATTTATAGCTATTAAACAAGTTCGTAACTTCAGTTTGAAGAAGAGAAATTTGATAAACAATCCTATGAGATACTTTTAGTTTGCTATCGTCTATTATTTGAGCCAGTTCTTCAATGTTAATCAAGCCAAGTTTCATGGAATCCTCAAAGTCATCAACATCATCAATTCCCTGAAGTAATAACTTTTCTAGATGTAGCCAAAATTCAATAGTGCATTGAGCCAGCTGTTCAATGATATACATGTTTTCGATATCTTTATTTTCAGAAGCTTGTTTTTCATCTAAAGTTCGCGCCCATTCCTTGATGTCATCGTGACAATTCCAAATGTCATGCAATAATTGATCAATTTCACTCAGGCTCTCTTCAATCAAATTAGTAGACACACGAGACTATTTTAGATTCATCGTTTCTATGTGTTCCTCACTGGTTGACCTTAAAAATTCATCAACCCCAACTCTCAGAAATCGTTCATTATTTGATTTCCACCACCAACATCGCCAAAAAATTAGCTTGTTTGCAACACATTTTTCATATTCGATAACAATAATATTATGAAAATGATTTTGGTGTTCAAAAAATTCATTGAAACCCATGTTGAAATTATTTTGAAATTCAGCACTTTGCTTAGCCATTTGCGCTAATAGTCGACTCACCTCAGATAGATCCTCCTTAATCGTAGAACGGTAGTTTTCATATTGGCGTACAACCGTTTGATGAGATTGGTGGAAATTATTCAAAAAGTTTTCAACTTGAAATTCATTCTGATTTTAATTGAAACCAAAATCATTTAAATTTTGATAAGAATTGCAATTTTGGTTGTACATAAGGCAAGAGCGCATGTACTAGAAGATGAGAGTTTTTCGTCCAAAAACCAGTTGCAAAACTTGTGGCTCTAAAGAAGCTTTTAAAAAATATGTTACAATTAACAACTTCGGATTATATGAATACAAGTCTGGGTCAGGCTCAGACAGGGATTATCAGTATGCCACAAATCACCGTAGAAACATGGCTAAAGGTTTAAGCACCAGTTTGAGTTCTAGAGTCTACCGTTCCTTAGACACCTCAGAGAGTATCAATCCTAATTGTCAATTTAACGAATACTTTGTCCTATGAGCTTTTAGGAATCCTCGATTTGATTTCAAGAATAATTTATTTCAAAAATAATTTATTTCAAAAAAAAACTATCCAATTTATCCCACGTTCATTATAAATTTCTAACCACACATCAACAAGTAGAATAATCAATCACAGAACAAATACAGAATAATAAATTGCAAAAATAAAATTTTTACAAGCATGCAGCAGCTCCTGCACAAAATCTTTACAAGCAATTTCTATATATTTTTCAAGCAGCAGCAAGCCCTGTAGAGTTCCGAAAACACTCACTTTGATCGGCAGTCCGTCCAGCGCAACTGAGTAGCGCTTGCCCATTCACACCCCCACTTGGTGTGCAACCGCTTGAACCCTGAATCGTCCACCGCTTTCAGTTGTTATCGCCTCCTATTAATTGCTCGACTGCATTGCAGCACGGGTTTGGGCTAGGAGCCTAAATTTTTTTTCTAAGACCTTTTTTCTAATTTCCACTGTACCTGCTTTTGAAAATTTTTTTGTGAAAATATTCGTGAATAATAAGAGAATTAAATCACAAAAAAAATATTTTAAATTTTGAAAAATTTCTTGTGAAAATATTTGTGAATAATAAGAGAATTAAATCACAAAAAAATATTTTAATTTCACCGAGAAAATAGAGATTTCACATAGTCGCGGTGTAACGGCCCGAAAATTAGTGACCTTGATTATCCGATATACAACACATATCGAACATCAAGAGTCGAAAATAACCGGAAAGTTAATGAAAGAAATGAGAGGGTGAGGAAACAAAAGATAGAAACTTAGAATAGAAGAAAACATTAGAGTAAACAAGAATCTCACAGCAGAACGAACAACATATAATAGATAACATATCATTGAAATTAATCAGTATATGTTTATAGTAACATTATCAGGGTACAACACTTATAACACAGCGGAAATAACTATAGCTAAATAATCCTAAAGCCTCCTGCTCCGAGCTCTCCAAGTATATCTATAAAATCCTGACTACTTGACTGCCCGTATAAAATTGGGCACCCAAGAGTTTAGGGAAAACAAAGCAAAATAAACTCTGGATCAGTCATGGGATTGGCATGAGTAAAACAGTTTAAAACAGTTTGAACCATTAAACGATATCTCATAAGACCACGCCGTATAAGGGAACGGGTATTTCCCTTATGAGAATCCAAAACATCTTTATATCAAAAACCTTTTGATATTATAATAATGTCTATCAACCACAATATAATAATCATCTAGCAGAAACGCTTTCATCTCACGTTCTACATATATAGTATACAATCAAAACCGCAAGCATGTATTGGGTAATGGATTTCCAACTATGACAAGGTATGGAACCACCTTTCGCTAGTGTACCTCTAGAGAGGAATACACTGGGTTCAACAAGAACATCTTGCAACACGGCCACACATGACCGACCACTCATTTCGCTTGAGTGTATCGAATGTATATCACCAACGGTTGGGATCAACAACCGTTTTCCAAATGGGACAGCATCGACAATAGATTTTTAGAAGTAAATGAAACTCTAGATCAGGTGATTATACACCCTAATAGGTGCGATGTACATAGCCATATTGCCTGCCCGATTTCTGTCATTTACCGGATGTGAGGCTAGAAGCTACGCTTATCTTTTACATATCATCTCTTCAATCGCTTTGAATGTCACATCGTCTTACACGCCAAATCACAAATTTATTTCCCTAAAAATACCACGGGTATACAGCTAAGAGAAACGAATTCCTCCACCACTAAACGTAAATACGTTTGAAGAGATCAACTTACGCGATCTATTTGATATACTCTGTCATACCTTCTTCCATACAAGTTGTCCTAGGACTGGACAAACCGAAGGCACTATTCAGTACATCCATCTTAGGCATTGTTATCTAAGACTTATACAATAGCCCTTGCACTTTACTCCGTCTTCAATTATCTTTGGCATATATGATTTGCAACGCTTATGCCAATACAGAGTGGTTCTTCGGATAATAATCCAACCAGTCTATCCATATTAACAACGTTAAAATGGTCAAAAACTTTGATAGTCGGTGAGTTAACTATCAAAGAAAAACAGGTGTGCAAACAACGATATTATTTCCAGATGGAAATTTTATCTATCAATCATCATTCAACATTTATCTCTTTAATTCATTAATTTTCTTATCTCATGTTTCCCTATATTTTAAATCTTATCTTCTATTATCAGAAAACATTTCTGATTCTTATTTGTAAAACATTTACAAACTCCTTCACGATCAAACCTTACCATTCCTTAGTTAAGAAGGAAGTCAATCAAGTTAGGGTACAATTACCTCTCAGACCTTAATTGAACAACGTTTTAACTTCGAAATAGTCAAAGTTGATCTTTTAATCCTTTAACAAACTTTCTTACGTAACTCTCATTCGAGTAAATCTCTATTCGATAACTCCTCCCTTCGAATAACTATATTCGATAATCTCTCTTACGAATATCTAGATTCGAAAACCTTTCTTCGAATATACTATATTCAATTACTCTATTCAATTAGCTCTTATCAATTCTCTTATCAATTAACTCTATTGGATTAATTCTATTGGATTAACTCGCTTTGATTTAACTCTAATCGATCAACTCTATTTGATTAACTCTTTTCACTTAACTCCTTTAATTCTATTCAAATAAATTATATTCGATTAACTCTTTAATTCTATTCGAATAAACTACATTCGATTAATTCCTTTAACTCTATTCGAATAAACTACATTCGATTAATTCCTTTAACTCTATTCGAATAAACTACATTCGATTAATTCCTTTAACTCTATTCGAATAAACTACATTTGAATAAATCTAGTCCGATTTAACTTCATTTAAATAACTTTAATTCGATTTAACTTCAATCGATTAACTCTAATTGATTTACTCTAACTGGTTAACTCTAACTCTAACTGGTTAACTCTAACTGATTAACTCTAACTGGTAAATTCTAACTCTAATCGACTTCTCTTATTCGAATAACTCCTATTTGATAACGTTTATTCAATTATAAAGATTCACTTTTAGTAACGGTTCTTCACTTTATTAATGTTCTCTTTATTAATGTTACTTCACTAATACAAGTGTTGTGTACCCATTCTATTTAAAACTATCAGTGTTAAAACCAATATCTCACCTCTATATAAGTTCAGACTTATATATTCCATTTATCGAATGATAAATATTTAATTTAACTTATAAACTATTATTTATAAATTAATCTTTTCCCTTTATCTGTTAAAAACAGATTTCCATTTTCTATTCATTTTCTAAATATTCCTTTGATTTAGTTCTATTGATTTATCAAATAAATATTCTTTTTATCTTTCTATTTAGTTAACAAATAAATATCTCCTTTTAATTCTATTTATTTAACAAATAAATATCTCCTTTTAATTCTATTTATTTAACAAATAAATATCTACTTTTAATTCTATTTATTTAACAAATAAATATCTCCTTTTAATTCTATTTATTTCCTAAATAAATAAATCCTTTTACTTTTATTTATTCCCTAAATAAATAAATCCTTTTACTTTTATTTATTCCCTAAATAAATAAATAATCCCATTTAATCTATTTGTAAATGTTCAACAAATATTTCCTTTTTATCTCTATTTTATTTGTAAATGGTTTACAAATATTTCTCTTTCTATTTGTTTGACAAATATTTTCCTTTATATTTGTTTTACAAATATATTTCCCTTTATATTCGATTTACAAATATATTTCCTCTATATTTGATTTACAAATATATTTCCTTTTACAAAACCCTTTTTCTTTTATATATATAAAATCCATTGATTTTATATAAATAAATTATTTTCAAAATATACTTTGAAAATCCCTTTTCTACATCCCAGTATTTATTACGATATTTAAAATACCAAACAATGGTGATCGATATCATTCAAACACATATAATCAACAACAGATTATATATCACATCATATACACAATATATGAAAAACAGGAAATAAATGTTGAGGAATCCATTTGGATTCCTCCAACCTGTTTACCTGCATCACAGATGTTAGACAATATGATTAACATCGATTTCATTTCGATATGAAATATTCTGTTGAGCAGAATCAATATTCGATTAACGATTTATATCGTTATCTATAATTTAAACCAATACTGTAACGGCCCAGATTTTTTGACCATTTAGTTTAATATTTAAAAATGTTTTTTTATTGTTTTGGAATTTTATATGGTTTAATTTCAATAATTTTGAATATTTTATTTTATTCCGAAATGGTAGAAATTTAGTGGATCTGCAATATAATGTGAACCGGCAGTATAAAAAGATAAAATTTTAATTTAAAATAGTACGTTTACAAAGGAAGTAGTAGCTAACGAACTCGGATTTCGATGAAATCAGTTTCATTAAATCCGAAATGATGAAATTAGGTAACCAACCAAGTTACGTCAAAAATGGTATCCGTATGTGGAAAAGAAAAAATAAAAGGCCAAAATTTGAACTAAATTTTGACGGTAATTGGAATTTGCTAATGCTAACGGCAAAACTGGAACCTGAGACCTATCCAGGAAAATTCTAAACATAGGATATTAGCTATATATGAAATCTGGGAAAATCCTATAACGGATATAGAAAGTTATTAAGGAAACAAAATTTAAATAAATTATTTGAAAATCTAAACGAACTCCGATTTTTGATTTGAATACATAGGATTGAAGTACATTAAAAACCGGACCAGATGGTGGAAGAATTTCTGAAAACCGTGATCGTTTGATACTCCAACATGAGACCGGAAGGTGTTGAAACTAACACAAAACACTATTTTGAATTTGAATTTAAATTATTTGAAAGTTCAAACAAATTCAAAATTGATATATTTTTATATAGTATTGAAGAGCAAGAAAAATTGAACAACATGGTTGAAAAAGATTTCGGATAAGGTATCAATAAGTAAGTCAAATTAACGTCCGAATAGGGTTGAGAAAACACACTTTACTATTCATAAATTATTAAATTTATTTATAATTTAATTAGTTTAAGGATTAATCCTAGCCATCCATTTTCGACCGTTGGATTCGCGCCACCTCAGCAATCCATGTGACTCCTTCGGCTATAAATAGCCCCCCCCCCCCCCACCCCTTCATTTTAAACTCACTCCTCCTCCTCCTCTTTCAAGCTTTGGCAATGGCAGAAATAATAATAAAATATTAGGAAATAGGGAAAAGGGAAGGAAGGGAGAAAGGAGGGCAAGAGGGGGAGCTAGGGACTCTTAGGTAGAGGCTTAGGCTTCACGGGGTAAGTTTTTAAATAATATTTATTTATTTATTTATTTTTGTAATATATATAATAATAAAAATAGAATTTGTAAAAATAAATATCGGAACATTCTAAGGGTGACAGAGAGGATAGTGTCTAAGGCTTGAGTTTGGAAAATATAGTTTCCTGCTCTCCCTGGCTATCCCTAACTGATCTGACGGATGGGATGATTAATTTAAATTTAAATTTAAAATTTAATTTGAATTTAATTTGAATTTAAAACAGACCAGGGGCATTTTCGTAATTTTTAACCATAAACTTTAAAAGCTTATAACTTTTTCAAAATAAGTCGGATTTCCACGAAACAAAGACCGTTGGATTCTTATCGAAAAATACTTTAAAATGAGTGGAAGCAGATTTTTAATCCGGGTTAAAAATTTTAAGTTATAATTAAATGAATATTTTTAAATATTTTATTTGAAAATTCAATTAAATTAATATTAAAATGGTTTTTCAATTTTAAAAAAAATTGGATATGGCTAGAGATGGGAAAGTAGGATTTTTTAGAAGGGCAGGGAAGGTAATTTGGCTAATAACGCAATTAGAAATTAATTAAGATAAAAATAATTTAGTTAATTTAATTAAATATATATTCATTTAAATTAGGTAAATATTGTAAATAGCATAACTTTTGCATACATTAACGAAATTTAACGAAACAGGATCCGTTGGGATCGTATGGACGAGCACTACGCAAGGGAACTGACCGTAAGTGGATTGGAGCTTGTTTGTATTTATGGTGAAATTTAACGTCTGAACCAAATCAACGACCAATTATCGTTAATCAGCGATAAACCGTCCAAGGTGAGTAAATCTCACTAACTCTGAACACTTTATATTTTTATAAAGTATTTTTAGAACTGATAAATATTGGTTGAATTGCTGAGTGTTGATTGTTTGGTTGAACTGCTAGTCAGCTGATTGAAAATACCGATATAGTTATATATATCGTTAACCGATGTTGATTTTGTTTATCAGAATACCTCATATTGAAATGAAATTGATGTGAATTATATTGTGTAACATCTATGGATGCAGGGAAACAGGTCGGAGGAATCCAACTGGATTCCTCAACATTTATTTACCGTTTTTCATATACTCTAATATATGATGTGTTATATCATCTGTTGTTGAACCTGTGTGTTTGGATGATGATTGAACCTTTTGATTTGGTATTTTTATACCATAAGTGATACTAGAAAGTGAAAGGGATTTTCAAAGTTTATTTTGAAAATAAATTATTTATATAAAATCAATAGATTTTATATATAAAAGGAAGAGAATTTCATGAGAGAAAATGATTATAGAATCAAAGCATTTGTTAAAAAACAAATATTGGTGAAATCAAATAGAAGGGAAAATATTGGTGAAATCAAATAGAAGGGAAAATATTGGTGAAATCAAATAGAAGGGAAATATTTGTGAAACGATTACAAATAGAAATAAAAAGGGAAACATTCGTAAAAGTATTTACAAATGGAATTGAAAAGGGAATATTCATGTAGGGAATAAAGAAAAGTTGAAAGAAGTACTTATTTGTTAAATAAATAGAAAAGTTAAAAGAAATATTTATTTGTTGAATAAATAGAAAAGTTAAAGGGAATATTTATTTGTTAAATAAATAGAAGTGAAAAGAGAATAGTTATTTGTTGAGTAAACGAATAGAAAAAGAATCTATTCAAGGGAGGTAATTCAAAGGAATTATTCCAAAGGAATTATTCAAAAGAGAAAAGTCAAAGGGATTAATTCAAAAGAGTTAATCAACTAGAGTTAAACCGTTGGAGTTAAACTGTTAGAGTTAAACCGTTGGAGTTAAACTGTTAGAGTTAAACAGTTGGAGTTAAACTGTTAGAGTTAAACAGTTGGAGTTAAACTGTTAGAGTTAAACCGTTGAAGTTAAACTGTCAGAGTTAAACCGTAAAGTTAAAAAGTTAGAGTTAGTTAGTTAGAGTTAACCAGTTAGAGTTATTCAGTTAGAGTTATCGAGTTAGAGTTATTCAGTTAGAATTAACCAGTTAGAGTTAATCAGTTAGAGTTAATCATTTTGAGTCAAATCGAACTAGAGTTATTCAAATATAGTAATCGAATAAGGGTTAATTGAATATTAGTTATTCAATTAGAATTGATCGAATCTAATTATTCGAGATAGAGTTAAAAATAGACAAAATTATTTAAGGATGAATTTCCATTTAGCACGACTGCTAGCGTAATTCGCAGGGCTCCAGATAGCCTACGGCGGTCGGATGTTTCCTGGGGAAATCAGGCGTAACCATTGTGATCGCTGCGATCTAGAATCAAGCAAATGGTGTTAAATCAAATAGTAATTAATCAATAGAAGTTAATTAGGTCGAGTTAGTCGAGTATTAGTAAATTAAGTAGGGTTAGTCAAAAAGGGAATTAATCGAATATCACCTATTCGAAGTAGAGTTATCGAATATAGTTTATTCGAGAAGAGTAATCGAATATAGTTCGTTCGAAGTGTGTTAAATCGAATATAGTTATTCGAAGGAGAGAATTATCGAATATGGTTTATTCGAAGTGAGATTTTCGAATATTAGTTATTCGAAGAAAAGGATTATCGAATATTAGTTATTCGAACAGGGGAATCGAATATAGTTTATTCGAAAGAGAATTATCGGATAGTGATTATTCGAGAGTGAATCATACATGGAAATTCGATTATATCGAATCAAGGGAAGTAATGTTTACTTTCCATTTCAAATCAAGTTTTAATTATCTGTTAATAAAGTAGTTGGTTGTTTATTTATCCAAATTAAGATACGGAAATATATTTAAGTTAACATATTTTGAAAGCATGGAATTATAACATTTATAGTTATAATCAAATGATTTAGTAAAGGAAGTGGATTCATAAATAGAATCCGAGAGTTCGCAAGGAAGTTTCTTAAAGAGTGAAGGTTGAACTTTGTCTATTTCGAAGTTAGAAATGTTGTTCAGTTAAGGTCTGAGAGGTAATTATACCCCAACTTGATTGACTTCGTTTTTAACTAAGAAGTGGATAAGGTTCGAGAGTGAAAGGGGTTAAGTGAATTTAGTTAATGAGCGAAATGGTTAGTATTGGCATAGCGATGTTTATTCAAACATCAGTTTAAACCCAATGAAGGAGATTTGGAAATGTCTTCCAAATGAAAAATCAGAAATGTTTTCTGAATATAGAAAATGAGAAATGGAATTGTTTCCCATTGTTAATAACGTATATTTTCTAAATATAGTAAATAAGAAATATAGGAAAACAAGAATAAGGAAAAGGGTAAATTTATGATAATTTGATGATGAATGATAATTGATCGATAGAATTTCCATCTGGAAATAATATCGTTGTTTGCACACAGACATGTTTTCATTTGATAGTTAAATCACCGACTATCAAAGTTTTTGACCATTTTACGTTGTTAATATGGAGAGACCGGTTGGATTATTATCCAGAGAACCACTCCGTATTGGCATAAGCGTTGCGAATCAAGTATGCTGAATATATTGAAGACGGAGTTATGCAAGGGCTATCCTATTTACAGAATAGTGCCTTCGGTTTGTCCAGTCCCAGGACAAACGTGAATGGACGAATGTCTGATAGAGTATATTCAAAGGATCGCGTAAGCTGATCTCTTCAAACGTACTTACGTTTGGTGGCGGAGGAATTCGTTTCTCTTAGATGTATACCCGTGGTATTTTTGGTGAAATCAATTTGTGATTTGGCGGGTATGACGATGTGGCATTCAAAGTAATGGAGGTGTGATCTGTCAAAAGATACGTTATGACCTCTAGCCTCATCAACCGGGAAATGACAAAAATCGGGCAGGCAACATGGCTATGTGGGTCGCACCCATTAGGATGCATGATCACCTATCTAGAGAAATTCCAATTGCTTCTTTAATCTATCGATGCTGTCCTATTCGGGAGACGGTTGCCGATCCCAACCGTTGGTGATATACATTCGATACACTCAAGCGAAATGAGTGGTCGGTCATGTGAGGGCCGGGTTGCAAGATGTTCTTGTTGAACCCAGTGTATTCGCCTCTAGAGATACACTATCGGCAGGTGGTCCCATACCTTGTCAAGGTCGGAATCCAATCTCCAATAAGTGCCCGCGAGTTTGATTTGTATACTATATATGTAGAGCATGAGATGCAAGCGTTCTACTAGATTTTAATTACTTGTGATTAGACATTATTATAATATCAGATAATATATGATTTCCAAAGTGTTTTTGGTTATCGTAAGGTAAAAACCGTCCGTGTTTATGTGTGGATTGGTCTTACGATTATCTTTTCTTTCAAAAGGATTTTGAAAGTTAAACCAAATGATTTTAGTTTACTCACACCAGTCCCATGACTGACCCAGAGTTTATTTTGTTTTGTTTTCCCTAAACTCTTGGGTGCCCAAATTTGTACGGGCAGTCAAGTAGTCAGGGTTTACAGGTATGCTTGAAGAGCATGGAGCAGGAGGCTTCAAGATTTTTCTAGCTATTGATTATTCCGCAGTTATGAAAGTGTTGTACTCTGATAATGGTATGATATACATATACTACTTTGATTTCAAGATATGTTGTCTATTATATTTTATTCGTTCCGCTGTGAGATTCGTGTTACTCTGATGTTGTTGTGTTCTTCTTCTTCTTCTTCTGTTCTAATTTTCTATCTTATCTATCCTCACCCTCTAATTTCTTTCTTGGACTATCCGGTAATTTCGACTTTTGATTGTTCGATAGGTGTTATATATCGGATAACCAAGGTCGCTTTTTCCCGGTTCGTTACAGTGGTATCAGAGCGAGGTTAAGTATTACCTTGGCTCTGTGGCATGACTCAGTAGAGATAGGGTTAGTAATGCCCTAGACTAAGTTTGAGTGTATATATACGAGTGAACGTATTTGTTATTTGATATAAAAATGGTTTTATATTGTGGAGATTTATTGGTTGAGTTGTTTATGAGTTCTAGTTGATCAGTTTGATCCACTGTATCGATAGGAGTTTATAAACACTTGAATACGATGGGTCGACACGTATGTTTTGAAAAAAGGGTAAATGAAATAATTTTACCCAAATTATATTTTGATATAAGCAAAGATAGATATTTGAAATTATTATAGTATATTGAATGTGTTGGTTGTGATTATAATCGAATAAGAGTATAAAATGTGAAATGGTAATGTAAATAACAAATCAAAATTCATATAAGTGAAATATATGAAATCAGATGAACTAAATCTGAATTTAAGTTCAGAATTGGAATTAAAATTGCTAAAATTTGAATAAGCATTGTAAATGGAATTAAATTGAATATATGTGAATTTTAAAATTCTGGGAGATTTTAAATTTGTTACAAGCATTAAAAAGTGATATTTTGAAATGAATTTCAAAATGAAAGTGTTTAGAAATGGTTTTGAAAGTGACATAGTATTGAACTCACTTCGATAGCTGGAAAATAAATTCCGATGTTGATCCGGACATCATCGGTGTTCATTTTCGAGTTTGTAAGTGACAGATTACTACCAAAGATTTTGTTTTTGAATTGTTTTGAGAAACCAAGTTGTTTTGATATTCCAAAGGGATATTTGATTTTTGGAAAAGGCAAAGCTATTTGAAACTCCCAGGTAAGATTGTTTGAAATAAACACAAATTAAATAGAAATTTGTGAAAGTAAATTTGAAATTGAATTGAAGGCAGTTCAGTGGAAATTGAGTTGAATTGAAATAGAATGGTATCAAGTAGAATTGGACTGAATTAGAGATAATATGGGATAGAAATGGATGGTCAAGTAAGAAATTTGAATTGAGATTGGAATTGCAGTTTGATTGAAATTTGGCTTGGTTATAAGAGGATGGTCGTGTTGAAGATAAAAGTGATTGGGAGTTTGATTGGGATGATAGTGGTATATGCTAAATTGATAGCAGAATTGAATGCCAACAAAAAGGTACACGTACATATTCATATGAGTTTGATGAGATTTATGAGCCTGTTTGGCAAGCCACTTGGCTGTTTGATTTTCTTTTGGGTTGAAGAAGGCCTAGAGAGGCGAGTTAGAGTTTGAGCTATTGACCAGTACAAAGGAGGTGCTGGCGAAATTTTTCAGAAATTTCTAGTGTTAGAAAATTTTCAGAATTTTTGAAAATTTTCGTTTATAGAAATAAATTAATAAATTAATTAGAATAGATTGGTTTAGTGAAACCAGAGTAAACAAATAATTTTAACCTAGTTATAAAGTTCATTTTTCTACCTTAGCAATTTCGAGGACGAAATTATTTTAAGGGGGAAAGAATGTAACGGCCCAATTTTTTTGACCATTTAGTTTAATATTTAAAAATATTTTTTTATTGTTTTGGAATTTTATATGGTTTAATTTCAATAATTTTGAATATTTTATTTTATTCCGAAATGGTAGAAATTTAGTGGATCTGCAATATAATGTGAACTGGCAGTATAAAAAGATAAAATTTTAATTTAAAATAGTACGTTTACAAAGGAAGTAGTAGCTAACGAAATCGGATTTCGATGAAATCAGTTTCATTAAATCCGAAATGATGAAATTAGGTAACCAACCAAGTTACGTCAAAAATGGTATCCGTATGTGGAAAAGAAAAAATAAAAGGCCAAAATTTGAACTAAATTTTGACGGTAATTGGAATTTGCTAATGCTAACGGCAAAACTGGAACCTGAGACCTATCCACGAAAATTCTAAACATAGGATATTAGCTATATGTGAAATTTGGGAAAATCCTATAACGGATATAGAAAGTTATTAAGGAAACAAAATTTAAATAAATTATTTGAAAATCTAAACGAACTCCGATTTTTGATTTGAATACATAGGATTGAAGTACGTTAAAAACCGGACCAGATGGTGGAAGAATTTCTGAAAACCATGATCGTTTGATACTCCAACATGAGACCGGAAGGTGTTGAAACTAACACAAAACACTATTTTGAATTTGAATTTAAATTATTTGAAAGTTCAAACAAATTCAAAATTGATATATTTTTATATAGTATTGAAGAGCAAGAAAAATTGAACAACATGGTTGAAAAAGATTTCGGATAAGGTATCAATAAGTAAGTCAAATTAACGTCCGAATAGGGTGGAGAAAACACACTTTACTATTCATAAATTATTAAATTTATTTATAATTTAATTAGTTTAAGGATTAATCCTAGCCATCCATTTTCGACCGTTGGATTCGCGCCACCTCAGCAATCCATGTGACTCCTTCGGCTATAAATAGCCCCCCCCCCCCACCCCTTCATTTTAAACTCACTCCTCCTCCTCCTCTTTCAAGCTTTGGCAATGGCAGAAATAATAATAAAATATTAGGAAATAGGGAAAAGGGAAGGAAGGGAGAAAGGAGGGCAAGACGGGGAGCTAGGGACTCTTAGGCAGAGGCTTAGGCTTCACGGGGTAAGTTTTTAAATAATATTTATTTATTTATTTATTTATTTTTGTAATATATATATAATAATTAAAATAGAATTTGTAAAAATAAATATCGGAACATTCTAAGGGTGACAGAGAGGATAGTGTCTAAGGCTTGAGTTTGGAAAATATAGTTTCCTGCTCTCCCTGGTTATCCCTAACTGATCTGACGGATGGGATGATTAATTTAAATTTAAATTTAAAATTTAATTTGAATTTAAATTGAATTTAAAACAGACCAGGGGCATTTTCGTAATTTTTAACCATAAACTTTAAAAGCTTATAACTTTTTCAAAATAAGTCGGATTTCCACGAAACAAGGACCGTTGGATTCTTATCGAAAAATACTTTAAAATGAGTGGAAGCAGATTTTTAATCCGGGCTAAAATTTTTAAGTTATAATTAAATGAATATTTTTAAATATTTTATTTGAAAATTAAATTAAATTACAATTAAAATGGTTTTTCAATTTTAAAAAAAATTGGATATGGCTAGAGATGGGAAAGTAGGATTTTTTAGAAGGGCAGGGAAGGTAATTAGGCTAATAACGCAATTAGAAATTAATTAAGATAAAAATAATTTAGTTAATTTAATTAAATATATATTCATTTAAATTAGGTAAATATTGTAAATAGCATAACTTTTGCATACATTAACGAAATTTAACGAAACAGGATCCGCTGGGATCGTATGGACGAGCACTACGCAAGGGAACTGACCGCAAGTGGATTGGAGCTCGTTTGGATTTATGGTGAAATTTAACATCTAAACCAAATCAATGACCAATTATCGTTAATCAACGATAAACCGTCCAAGGTGAGTAAATCTCACTAACTCTGAACACTTTATATTTTTATAAAGTATTTTTAGAACTGATAAATATTGGTTGAATTTCTGAGTGTTGATTGTTTGGTTGAACTGCTAGTCAGCTGGTTGAAAATACCGATATAGTTATATATATCGTTAACCGATGTTGATTTTGTTTATCAGAATACCTCATATTGAAATGAAATTGATGTGAATTATATTGTGTAACATCTGTGGATGCAGGGAAACATGTCGGAGGAATTATATCATCTGTTGTTGAACCTGTGTGTTTGGATGATGATTGAACCTTTTGATTTGGTATTTTTATACCATAAGTGAAACTAGAAAGTGAAAAGGGATTTTCAAAGTTTATTTTGAAAATAAATTATTTATATAAAATCAATAGATTTTATATATAAAAGGAAGAGAATTTCATGAGAGAAAATGATTATATAATCAAAGCATTTGTTAAAAAACAAATATTTGTGAAATCAAATAGAAGGGAAAATATTGGTGAAATCAAATAGAAGGGAAAATATTGGTGAAATCAAATAGAAGGGAAAATATTGGTGAAATCAAATAGAAGGGAAATATTTGTGAAACGATTACAAATAGAAATAAAAAGGGAAACATTCGTAAAAGTATTTACAAATGGAATTGAAAAGGGAATATTCATGTAGGGAATAAAGAAAAGTTGAAAGAAGTACTTATTTGTTAAATAAATAGAAAAGTTAAAAGAAATATTTATTTGTTGAATAAATAGAAAAGTTAAAGGGAATATTTATTTGTTAAATAAATAGAAGCGAAAAGAGAATAGTTATTTGTTGAGTAAACGAATAGAAAAAGAATCTATTCAAGGGAGGTAATTCAAAGGAATTATTCCTAAGGAATTATTCAAAAGAGAAAAGTCAAAGGGATTAATTCAAAAGAGTTAATCAACTAGAGTTAAACCGTTGGAG
Organism: Allium sativum; assembly: GCA_030737875.1. Lineage (NCBI taxonomy): Eukaryota > Viridiplantae > Streptophyta > Magnoliopsida > Asparagales > Amaryllidaceae > Allium > Allium sativum. The sequence goes on from CM060926.1 coordinate 335,019,140, forward strand.
TTAAACTGTTAGAGTTAAACCGTTGGAGTTAAACTGTTAGAGTTAAACAGTTGGAGTTAAACTGTTAGAGTTAAACAGTTGGAGTTAAACTGTTAGAGTTAAACCGTTGAAGTTAAACAGTCAGAGTTAAACCGTAAAGTTAAAGAGTTAGAGTTAGTTAGTTAGAGTTAACCAGTTAGAGTTATTCAGTTAGAGTTATCCAGTTAGAGTTATTCAGTTAGAATTAACCAGTTAGAGTTAATCAGTTAGAGTTAATCGTTTTGAGTCAAATCGAACTAGAGTTATTCAAATATAGTAATCGAATAAGGGTTAATTGAATATTAGTTATTCAATTAGAATTGATCGAATCTAATTATTCGAGATAGAGTTAAAAATAGACAAAGTTATTTAAGGATGAATTTCCATTTAGCACGACTGCTAGCGTAATTCGCAGGGCTGCAGATAGCCTACGGCGGTCGGATGTTTCCTGGGGAAATCATGCATAACCATTGTGATCGCTGCGATCTAGAATCAAGCAAATGGTGTTAAATCAAATAGTAATTAATCAATAGAAGTTAATTAGGTCGAGTTAGTCGAGTATTAGTAAATTAAGTAGGGTTAGTCAAAAAGGGAATTAATCGAATATCACCTATTCGAAGTAGAGTTATCGAATATAGTTTATTCGAGAAGAGTAATCGAATATAGTTCGTTCGAAGTGTGTTAAATCGAATATAGTTATTCGAAGGAGAGAATTATCGAATATGGTTTATTCGAAGTGAGATTTTCGAATATTAGTTATTCGAAGAAAAGGATTATCGAATATTAGTTATTCGAACAGGGGAATCGAATATAGTTTATTCGAAAGAGAATTATCGGATAGTGATTATTCGAGAGTGAATCATACATGGAAATTCGATTATATCGAATCAAGGGAAGTAATGTTTACTTTCCATTTCAAATCAAGTTTTAATTATCTGTTAATAAAGTAGTTGGTTGTTTATTTATCCAAATTAAGATACGGAAATATATTTAAGTTAACATATTTTGAAAGCATGGAATTATAAAATTTATAGTTATAATCAAATGATTTAGTAAAGGAAGTGGATTCATAAATAGAATCCGAGAGTTCGCAAGGAAGTTTCTTAAAGACTGAAGTTTGAACTTTGTCTATTTCGAAGTTAGAAATGTTGTTCAGTTAAGGTCTGAGAGGTAATTATACCCCAACTTGATTGACTTCGTTTTTAACTAAGAAGTGGATAAGGTTCGAGAGTGAAAGGGGTTAAGTGAATTTAGTTAATGAGCGAAATGGTTAGTGTTGGCATAGCGATGTTTATTCAAACATCAGTTTAAACCCAATGAAGGAGATTTGGAAATGTCTTCCAAATGAAAAATCAGAAATGTTTTCTGAATATAGAAAATGAGAAATGGAATTGTTTCCCATTGTTCATAACGTATATTTTCTAAATATAGTAAATAAGAAATATAGGAAAACAAGAATAAGGAAAAGGGTAAATTTATGATAATTTGATGATGAATGATGATTGATCGATAGAATTTCCATCTGGAAATAATATCGTTGTTTGCACATAGACATGTTTTCATTTGATAGTTAAATCACCGACTATCAAAGTTTTTGACCAATTTACGTTGTTAATATGGAGAGACCGGTTGGATTATTATCCAGAGAACCACTCCGTATTGGCATAAGCGTTGCGAATCAAGTATGCTGAATATATTGAAGACGGAGTTATGCAAGGGCTATCCTATTTACAGAATAGTGCCTTCGGTTTGTCCAGTCCCAGGACAAACGTGAATGGATGAATGTCTGACAGAGTATATTCAAAGGATCGCGTAAGTTGATATCTTCAAACGTACTTACGTTTGGTGGCGGAGGAATTCGTTTCTCTTAGCTGTATACCCGTGGTATTTTTGGTGAAATCAATTTGTGATTTGGCGGGTATGACGATGTGGCATTCAAAGTAATGGAGGTGTGATCTGCCAAAAGATACGTTATGACCTCTAGCCTCATCAACAGGGAAATGACAAAAATCGGGCAGGCAGCATGGCTATGTGGGTCGCACCCATTAGGATGCATGATCACCTATCTAGAGAAATTCCAATTGCTTCTTTAATCTATCGATGTTGTCCTATTCGGGAGACGGTTGCTGATCCCAACCGTTGGTGATATACATTCGATACACTCAAGCGAAATGAGTGGTCGGTCATGTGAGGGCCGGGTTGCAAGATGTTCTTGTTGAACCCAGTGTATTCGCCTCTAGAGATACACTATCGGCAGGTGGTCACATACCTTGTCAAGGTCGGAATCCAATCACCAATAAGTGCCTGCGAGTTTGATTTGTATACTATATATGTAGAGCGTGAGATGCAAGCGTTCTACTAGATTTTAATTACTTGTGATTAGACATTATTATAATATCAGATAATATATGATTTCCAAAGTGTTTTTGGTTATCGTAAGGTAAAAACCGTCCGTGTTTATGTGTGGATTGGTCTTACGATTATCTTTTCTTTCAAAAGGATTTTGAAAGTTAAACCAAATGATTTGAGTTTACTCACACCAGTCCCATGACTGACCTAGAGTTTATTTTGTTTTGTTTTCCCTAAACTCTTGGGTGCCCAAATTTGTACTGGCAGTCAAGTAGTCAGGGTTTACAGGTATGCTTGAAGAGCTTGGAGTAGGAGGCTTCAAGATTTTTCTAGCTATTGATTATTCCGCTGTGATGAATGTGTTGTACTCTGATGATGGTTTGATATACATATACTACTTTGATTTCAAGATATGTTGTCTATTATATTTTATTCGTTCCGCTGTGAGATTCGTGTTACTCTGATGTTGTTGTGTTCTTCTTCTTCTTCCGTTCTAATTTTCTATCTTATCTATCCTCACCCTCTAATTTCTTTCTTGGACTATCCGGTAATTTCGACTTTTGATTGTTCGATAGGTGTTATATATCGGATAACCAAGGTCGCTTTTTCCCGGGTCGTTACAAATACATAAGAAATTCAACCAAACAGTTAACACACAACAATCAACAGATAACTATCAGTTCTAAGAATACATTGTAAAAATAGAACTGTTCAGAGTTGGTGAGTTTTACTCACATTGGACGATCATCATTGATAACGATAACCATCGCTCGATTCAGACGGAGGTTTTATTTCGCAATAAATTGTAACGAGCTCGGATTCACTCCCAGTCAGTCTTATTGTGTTTCTTCCGTCCATACGATCCTGTCGGAACTTGTTTCACCGCAAACCGATACCGTATGACGAAGCTATAACGTTTCGAAGTTAATACATATTTTAATTAAATAAACATGGATTAAAATAAAAAGGTGGGCCTTTACCCTTTTCACAAGCCGGCCCAACACCCCGTTATAAGCCCATACCCGCTTTTAACTCATCTTCATCCCCCAGAATAAATGACGCAGCCTCCTCCTTTCCATGCGAGTTCCTTTAATCCAAAACCACTTCATACCTCCATGAAATCCAAGTCTGAAATCACCATTCTCTATCTCGTCTATCCCTATTCACAACCGTATCCTTACAGTGCAAATCAAGCTCCCCCTTTCAAACCCGTCGCTCAGCCCAAACAGTAAATCCGCGACCCATTTAAGCACCGCAACCCACAAAATCATCACCACTTGCGTTAAATCGCCTCACAAGCTCATATCAAACCCCAGAACTTCGAATCGATGTTCGGCCATCCCCAAAACTCAAACCCTAAACTTACTGTTGATTTTCGGGTTCCAGAATTTTTTGTCGCACCTTTCAAAAGTTATTGGAAACTGAAGCTCCTTCCCAAAGAAGATCATTGGGACTGGTTTTAGGATTTGTGGAATTTTATTTCAGTTTCCCTTTGATTTTATTTTTGTGCGGTTTGTGTTTTTTTTTAGAAATGGGAATTTGCTCTGATGATTTTATCAGACAATGTGTAGTGGTGAAAAGAACCTATGTGGCCTTGTTTAAGCCTTAGAATGGGTTTCAGATATTTGTCCTTTATTATTTTATTTATTTATAATATAATGCTGTAAATATTTATCCTTAAAAATTCCCGTGACTACACACGATACCCAAAAATCACCCAACTGGACATACTACTAGAGTTTGACATCACGGTCCCAACGAAACTAGTTTCGTCGAATTCCGACTTCATTTGCTCACACAACATATTTTTAAAGCTCTAAATAACCCATTTAAATATATAAATTTATTTAAAAACAATTAAATTTAATATTTAAAAATAAATATTATCATGTATATTCACCGTGGAATACCATACACCTTCAGAATATTCATATATGAATATCTAACTTGACATTTCAAATCCTGATAAATCGATATTCGATTTATAACGAAATTCCTCTTTAAAATATAAATAATTCCTATATAAATTATAAAGGAAATCCACAGCGACTTTTCTAAAATTTGATTTGGATGTAAATCAAAATCTACACGACGAAATCCCGATTTTTCTCTTCCATTAGAAAAATATACTCCACCATCTCCACACGTTTTTTGTTTCACAGAAATTCGATTAAAAACGAACCCTGTACATTCAGTTGAAGTTCGAATCACCAATTTACGAACTGCAGCGCCATTTCAAGCTCGATTTTAATTATAATATAATTTATACATTCAAATGGCGTTTATATAATATATTCGCTATTCTAATTCGAATTCTAAGCAGAATTAAATACCACAGATGATCCAATTCACAACATACTGTGAATTCCACTATTTCTGACTATTTCAGAAATTTAATATAATATTATATTATTTATTTTAATTAAATATTCAATATTATTTAATTAATGACCATTAAATTCTCTGGATTACTATTTAAATAATTAAATAAATTAATTATATATCGTCGAAAAATGCGGGTCATTACATTCTTCCCTACTTAAAATAATTTCGTCCTCGAAATTGCTAAGGTAGAAATCAAACCCTATTGACTGGTTAGAACTTATCTGTTCACTTCTTAATTTCAGTTTCAACTGAACCAATTTAATTTCAATTCAAATATTAATTAATTCTTATCAACGAAAATTTTCAAAAATCCTGAAAATTTTATAATGCCTTAACTTTTCGAAAAATTTCACCATAACCTCCTTTGTACCGGCCAATACGTCAAACCACAACTCGCCTTTTTGGGCCTTCTCCAACCCAAAAGAAAATCAAACAACCAAGCTGCTTGCCAATTTGGCTCATATATCTCATGCTTATATCAAATATAAACTTGTACCTTTTTGTTGGGCATATCATTATATATTTTCCATCTACTGCAATTTCAGCATATCCCAATGTCATCCCAATCAAACTCAAATCACTTTTATCTCCAACACAACCATTCGCTTATATCCAAGCCAACTATCATTTCAAACTCGAGTTTCATTCTCGATTCCCAACTCTTAACTTGATTACCAAATTACACTTCAAATTCGAATCTCCCAAATCCAATTTGTCTCGATATCATTCAAATTCAATTTCAGTTACCCCTTAACTGACTTTATTTTAATTCCAATTTGTTTTCCCAAATTTCTGTTCAAATTTGGTTTTAAATCAAACTATATTTCCCTGGGAATTTTTAAATCACTTAGCTTTTCAAAAACCAAATATTCCTTTTCGGATTTCAACAACTTGTTTTTCTCATAACAAATTCAAAAACAAAACCTTTGGTAGTAATCCGTCACTTACCACTCGAAAATGAACACCGATGATGTCATGATCATCATTGGAATCTATTTTCCAGCTATCGAAGTGAGTTCAATACTATATCACTTTTAAAACTCATATTTAAACATTTCCATTTTGAAATCAATTCAAAATATCGTTCAAAACATGTTAAAATCTCTCAAGATTTTAAAATTTACATATATTTAATCCAAATCTGTTAACAAACTCTGTTCCAAATTTCCAGGGTTTTGATTTCAATTCTGATTCAAAATTCAGATTTAATTCATTTCGTAACACTTATACGAATTCTGATTGGTTATTTACATAACCGTTTCAATTATAATCTTATTCGATTATAATGACAACCAACATATCCAATATACTATAATCATTCCAATCTAAATCCTCTATATCAATAATATAATTTGGGTAAAGTTATATCGTTTACCCTCTTTTCAAAACATACCATGACGGTTCATCGTATTCGAGTGTTTACAAAATTCCTACTGATACAGTGGATCAAACTGATCGACCATAACTCATAAACGACTCAACCAATAAATCTCCACAATATAAAAAAAATTTATATCAATAACAAATATGTTCACTCATATATATACACTCAACTCAATCGAGGGTGTTACTAACCCCATCTCTACTGAGTCACGCCACAGAGCCAAGTTAATCAATTAACCTTCAACTCTGATACCAACTGTAACAGCCCGAAAATTAGCGACCTTGATTATCCGATATACAACACATATCGAACATCAAGAGTCGAAAATAACCGGAAAGTTAATGAAAGAAATGAGAGGGTGAGGAAACATAAGATAGAAACTTATAATAGAAGAAGAAGAACCTACAACATCAGAGTAAACACGAATCTCACAGCGGAACGAACAACATATAATAGATAACATATCCTTGAAATAAATCAGTATATGTTTACAGTAACATTATCAGGGTACAACACTTACAACACAGCGGAAATAACTATAGCTATGTAATCCTAAAGCCTCCTGCTCCGAGCTTTCCAAGTATATCTGTAAAATCCTGACTCCTTGACTTCCCGTATAAAATTGGGCACCCAAGAGTTTAGGGAAAACAAAACAAAATAAACTCTGGGTCAGTCATGGGACCGGTATGAGTAAAACAGTTTGAGCCATTAAACGATATCTCATAAGACCACGCCGTATAACGGAACGGGTTATGACAATCCAAACCATCTTTATATCAAAAACCTTTTGATATTATAATAATGTCTATCAACCACAATATAATAATCATCTAGCAAAAACGCTTTCATCTCATGTTCTATATATATAGTATACAATCAAAACCGCAATCATGTATTGGGTAATGGATTTCCAACTATGACAAGGTATGGAACCACCTTTCGCTAGTGTACCTCTAGAGAGTAATACACTGGGTTCAACAAGAACATCTTGCAAACCGGCCACACATGACCGACCACTCATTTCGCTTGAGTGTATCGAATGTATATCACCAACGGTTGGGATCAGCAACAGTTTCCCGAATGGGACAGCATCGACAATAGATTTTTAGAAGTAAATGAAACTTTAGATCAGGTGATTATACACCCTAATAGGAGCGACCTACATAGCCATGTTGCCTACCCGATTTCTGTCATTTACCGGATGTGAGGTTAGAAGCTACGCTTATCTTTTACATATCATCTCTTCATTCACTTTGAATGTTGCATCGTCATACCCGCCAAATCACAAATTGATTTCCCCAAAAATACCACAGGTATACAACTAAGAGAAACGAATTCCTCCACCACCAAACGTAAATACGTTTGAAGAGATCAACTTACGCGATCTATTGGATATACTCTGTTAGACCTTCTTCCATACAAGTTGTCCTGGGACTGGACAAACCGAAGGCACTATTCAGTACATCCATCTTTGGCATTGTTATCTAAGACTTATACAATAGCCCTTGCACTTTACTCCGTCTTCAATTATCTTTGGCGTATATGATTCGCAACGCTTATGCCAATACAGAGTGGTTCTTCGGATAATAATCCAACCGGTCTCTCCATATTAACAACGTTAAAATGTTCAAAAACTTCGATAGTTGGTGAGTTAACTATCAAAGAAAAACAGGTGTGCAAACAACGATATTATTTCCGGATGGAAATTTTATCGATCAATCATCATTCAACATTTATCTCTTTAGTTCATTAATTTTCTTATCTCATGTTTCCCTATATTTTAAATTCTTATCTTCTATTATCAGAAAACATTTCGGATTCTTATTTGTAAAATATTTCAAAACTTCTTCACGATCAAACCTTACCATTCCTTAGTTAAGAAGGAAGTCAATCAAGTTTGGGTATAATTACCTCTCAGACCTTAACTGAACAACATTTTAACTTCGAAATAGTCAAAGTTTATCTTTTAATCCTTTAACAAACTTTCTTACGTAACTTTCATTCGAGTAAATCTCTATTCGATTACTCCTCCCTTCGAATAACTATATTCGATAATCACTCTTACAAATATCTAGATTCGAAAACCTTTCTTCGAATAAACTATATTCGATTACACTATTCAATTAGCTCTTATCAATTCTCTTATCAATTAACTCTATTGGATTAACTCGCTTTGATTTAACTCTAATCGATCAACTCTATTTGATTAAATCTTTTCACTTAACTCCTTTAATTCTATTCGAATAAACTATATTCGATTAACTCCTTTAACTCTATTCCAATAAACTACAATCAATTAATTCCTTTAACTCTATTCAAATAAACTACATTCGATTAATTCCTTTAACTCTATTCGAATAAACTACATTCGATTAATTCCTTTAACTCTATTCGAATAAACTACATTTGAATAACTCTAGTCCGATTTAACTTCAATTGAATAACTTTAATTCGATTTAACTTCAATCGATTAACTCTAATTGACTTACTCTAACTGGTTAACTCTAACTCTAACTGGTTAACTCTAACAGATTAACTCTAACTGGTAAATTCTAACTCTAATCGACTTCTCTTATTTGAATAACTCCTATTTGATAATGTTTATTCATTTATAAAGATTTGCTTTTAGTAACGGTTCTTCACTTTATAAATGTTCTCTTTAGTAACGTTACTTCACTTATACAAGTGTTGTGTACCCATTCTATTTAAAACTATCGGTGTTAAAACCAATATCTCACCTCTATATAAGTTCAGACTTATATATTCCATTTATTGAATGATAAATATTTAATTTAATTTGTAAGCTGTTATTTATAAATTAATCTTTTCCCTTTATCTGTTAAAAACAGATTTCCATTTTCTATTTATTTTCTAAATATTTCTTTGATTTAGTTCTATTGATTTATCAAATAAATATTCCTTTTTATCTTTCTATTTATTTAACAAATAAATATCTTCTTTTAATTCTATTTATTTAACAAATAAATATCTCCTTTTAATTCTATTTATTTAACAAATAAATATCTCCTTATAATTCTATTTATTTAACCAATAAATATCTCCTTTTAATTCTATTTATTTCCTAAATAAATAAATCCTTTTACTTTTATTTATTCCCTAAATAAATAAATCCTTTTACTTTTATTTATTCCCTAAATAAATAAATAATCCTATTTAATCTATTTGTAAATGTTCTACAAATATTTCCTTTTTATCTCTATTTTATTTGTAAAGGGTTTACAAATATTTCTCTTTCTATTTGTTTGACAAATATTTTCCTTTATATTTGTTTTACAAATATATTTCTCTTTATATTTGATTTACAAATATATTTCCTCTATATTTGTTTTACAAATATATTTCCTTTTACAAAACCCTTTTTCTTATATATATATATATAAAATCCATTGATTTTATATAAATAAATTATTTTCAAAATATACTTTGAAAATCCCTTTTCTACATCCCAGCATTTCTTACGGTATTTAAATTACCAAACAATGGTGATCGATATCATTCAAACACATATAATCAACAACAGATTAAATATCACATCATATACACAATATATGAAAGACAGGAAATAAATGTTGAGGAATCCAGTTGGATTCCTCCAACCTGCTTACCTGCATCACAGTTGTTAAACAATATGATTAACATCGATATCATTTCGATATGAAATATTCTGCTGAACAGAATCAACTTTCGATTAACGATTTATATCGTTATCTATAATTTAAACCAATACATAAGCAATTCAACCAAACAGTTGACACACAACAATCAACAAATAACTATTAGTTCTAAGAATACGTTGTAAAAATAGAACTGTTCAGAGTTGGTGAGTTTTACTCACATTGGACGATCATCATTGATAACGATAACCATCGCTCGATTCATACGGACGTTTTATTTCGCAATAAATTGTAACGAGCTCGGATTCACTCCCAGTCAGTCTTATTGTGTTGCTTCCGTCCATACGATCTTGTCGGATCTTGTTTCGCTGAAAACCGATACCGTATGACGAAGTTATACCGTTTCGAAGTTAATACATATTTTAATTAAATAAACATGGATTAAAATAAAAAGGTGGGCCTTTACCCTTTTCACAAGCCGGCCCAACACCCCGTTATAAGCCCATACCCGCTTTTAACTCATCTTCATCCTCCAGAATAAATGACGCGGCCTCCTCCTTTCCACGCGAGTTCCTTCGATCCAAAACCACTTCATACCTCCACGAAATCCAAGTCTGAAATCACCATTCTCTATCTCGTCTATCCCTCTTCACAACCATATCCTTACAGTGCAACTCGAGCTCCCCCTTTCAAACCCGTCGCTCAGCCCAAACAGTAAACCCGCGACCCATTTAAGCATCGCCACCCACAAAATCATCACCACTTGCGTTAAATCGCCTCATGAGCTCATATCAAACCACAGAACTTCGAATCGATGCTCGACCATCCCCAAAACTCAAACCCTAAACTTACTGTTGATTTTCGAGTTCCAGAATTTTGTGTCGGACCTTTCAAAACTTATTGGAAACTGAAGCTCCTGCCCAAAGAAGATCATTGGGACTAGTTTTAGGATTTATGGAATTTTATTTCATTTTCCCTTTGATTTTCTTTTTGTGCGGTTTGTGTTTTTTTTTTCAAAAATGGGAATTTGCTCTGGTGATTTTATCAGATAGTGTGTGGTGGAGAAAAGAACCTGCGTGGCCTTGTTTAAGCCTTAGAATGGGTTTCAGATATTTTTCCTTTATTATTTTATTTATTTATAATATAACGTTGTAAATATTTATCCTTAAAAATTCCTGTGACTGCATACGATACCCAAAAATCACCCAATTGGACATACTGATAGAGTTTGACATTACGGTCCCAACGAAACTGGTTTCGTCGAATTCCAACTTCGTTTGCTCACACAGCATATTTTTAAAGCTGTTAATAACCCATTTAAATATATAAATATATTTAAAAACAATTAAATTTAATATTTAAAAATAAATATTATCGTGTATATTCATCGTGGAATACCATACAGCTTCAGAATATTCATATACGAATTTCTAACTTGACATTTCAAATCCCGATAAATCGATATTTGATTTATAATGAAATTCCTCTTTAAAATATAAATAATTCCTTTATAAATTATAAAGCAATTCCACATCGACTTTTCTAAAATTTGATTTGGACGTAAATCAAAATCTACACGACGAAATCCCGATTTTTCTCTTCCATTAGAAAAATATACTCCACCAGCTCCACACGTTTCTTGTTTCACAGAAATCAGATTAAAAACGAACCTTGTACATTCAGTTGAAGTTCGAATCGCCAATTTACGGACTGCAGCGCCATTTCAAGCTCGATTTTAATTATAATATAATTTATACGTTCAAATGGCGTTTATATAATATATTCGCTATTCTAATTCAAATTCTAAGCTGAATTAAATACCACAGATGATCCAATTCACACCATACTGTGAATTCCACTATTTCTGACTATTTCAGAAATTTAATATATTATTGTATTATTTATTTTAATTAAATATTCAATATTATTTAATTAACGACCATTAAATTCTCTGGATTACTATTTAAATAATTAAATAAATTAATTATATATCGTCGAAAAATGTGGGTCATTACACGCGGATCCAACACTTCAATGAACATACAAATTTTTTCCAACACTACAATGAATACACAATAAAAATTTCTATCTCTCTCTATTTTTTTTTTTTTTTTTTTTTTTTGAAATAAAAACTAAAAATGAACAATAGAAACAAACACCAAAAATAAAAACAAAAATAAGAAAATACCAAGAAAACTAAAACTAAAGCTCGGCCTATTTCAAAACAAAACTAAGTACCCAAAACAAAACGTGTGAGCCCAAAACTATATATTTACTTTGCCAAATCCTTCTAACTAAATTCAGATCGACTTCCTCTTAAAAAAAAGGAAATTTGCGACTTCCAGTAATCTCAAAATTGATGCGATTTTCCCTTCTTCTTTTTTTTAAGTCAATCGCGATTTCTGCAAATCAATTGAACTTGGTGCTGGTTAAATTTGAAGATGAGTTGCGATTGTAGTTTGCAAAGTTGGTTTCGGGATTTGAATTGGCTAGGGATTCAAATTGTTATTTTGGGGTTAGCTGATTCGCGATGATGGTTTGCGTTGCGTGATGATGCAGATCCGAAATTTGGTGATGGCGGTAGGAGACTGCGTGAAGAAGAGATGCTCAAATGGGAGACTTGGTAAGGGCTTTGTTGAAGAAACAGGTTGAAGTGCGGTATAGAGGAAGATAGAAGCACAGCAGTGGTTGATGAAGCCGTTGGTTGTTACGGGATTTTGGGCTGTTTGGAGACGTCGCGGGTTGTGGAAGATGATGTGTGTGGTCGAAGGGCTAGTTTGCTGGTCTATTTTTGCTTTGCTTGTTTTTTCTGAATTAACGCGATGGGAGATGAAGGGGATGAAGGTCGCAAATGAAAGCAATTGATTCAGTGATTAGAAGAAATTATTGGCAGATATTGGTTTGGTAAAGGGCATTTGTTTGTAGATGGTGATGAAGGTGGCGGCAAGTTATGGAACAGACTTTTGTTATGGGGTTTGATGTCTGGCTATGGAGTCTGATGAGCAGGGAAGATGAATTTCGTATGGTATGAAGTGCTGGTTTGACGATGATAATGGTATGGCTATTGGACTTGTTGGAAGGATTATGGGGTCTGGTTTTTTTGCGTGGTGACGTTGGGATTTGGTGGTGTCAACAGTAGTGTGATAGAGGGGGAGATCGTGGTTGCGGTGGTAATGGTGTACGGGGTAGTTTCAGTGTAAAGGATTTCTATGGAGTGGAGAATGCTGATGCTGTTGTCGGAGAAGAGGAAAAAATTGCAAAAAGGAAAGTGATCGGAGAAATAAGAAAGAAGGAAAGGAAGATTGCAAAAAGATTTTTTTTTTATGTTAATTTTTTTTTTTTTTTTGGAAAGAAACTGTAAAAATATTTGAAAAAAGGAGATTGTAGAAAATAGAGAGGATATTGAAAAGCGGAAAGAAATCAAGAAAAATGGTAAGAAATTAAAAAGAAAAAATGGCAAGAATTTTTTTTTTCTCTTGTTTAGTTGATGATAGTACCAGACCAAATCACTAAACAAGATGTATTTTTCTCTATATATGAAAGAAAATACAACAGAAAAGAAAGAAAAAAATGACAATAAAACTAACACATATCGAAAAATTAAATATTTTTGTGTTTTTTATGGAAAAATAAGAAAATAAAATTATAACCCGAAGGATTTACTAATAAAAATTATTTTAATATCTAGCAACAGCACCAAAATTTGTTTGTAAACAAATTGAACAATTGTAGACAACTGTTAAATTCGTTCGGCTTTCCTAAACAACAAGGGCTATTGTAAATGGTGTCGAACTCTAGGACCAAAATTATTTTAAAATAAATCCAATCAAGTTATTTTGAACTTTTGATTGTTTGAAAATAACAGAAAATAAACAAAAAGAGAGTTTATCAATAATAAATGAGAACAACTAGGGAGCAATGACATAAACTAGATTAACTTGAATAAATAACCAAACAGATTAATACAGATGTAATTCATGTTTCTGTCACAAACATGAATCAACGATAATTAGGTTTCTAGAAACAAATATGTGAACAACAACAAGTATAGCCTATGCAGGAGCTCGGCTCTTAAACAACCATAAGCTAACAGGACATGTTCACTAATTTATTTCTAAAACCCTAAATGTTAGATCTAAATATGATAAACGTTAGATCGAACTCGAATATACCCTGTGAAGGGGCATATCTCTTAAACGACACAAAATATGAAGGTTACATGAAGTTCTAATCTCTTTGGCTATGTGATTCATATTGAATCTAATCTAAGCGTCATCACCCCCTAATTAAAGGAGATTAGCTAGACATACCTAGAAGAGAAGAGAAAGAAAAGATGAACAAAATAAATAAAATACAATAAAAAGAAAAGAGAAAGGGAGAAGAATGATTTTATTCAAAGAGAAGGATTATAGAATAAAACGCAATGTGTTTCTAAATGAACAAGATACAAATGTATTTATAGCTGATATGACAAAGACTAATTGGCTAATTACACAATGTGGGTCTAAAGGTTTAGCCCAAATAATACATAAGCCGGTGTGAACGCAGCTGTAGAGTGAGGGACTTACAAATGAGTTATATGAATAAGCATGAGTCTTCAGTGAGCCAAATCTACCAAGCTGAACTCTATTTGCAACCGTTCTTCAAGCTTTAGTAATTTCAAACTTCGCTCTTTTTGACTAAATTCTTCATGATTTATCCATCAAATGCTCTAAACCGTGCTTTTTATCAACAATCTGAAAAAATAGCTATAAATACGCAATATCAATTATTATAAAGGGAAAACATGGTAAATAAGTGGATAAAATATACACATTTACGTGTATATCAGAAACTCATAGCGCAAAATTTTAGTTTTAAAGTAACTTTCTAATATTCAGGCCTATCAATATTAAATATCTCATATTATTGTTTGAATGGCTCTATAATTTCTAAACCATGAGCAGACAGTCTAGGAAGGTATACATAGCATCCACAATCTAATGTTGCATAATGTTATTTGCATGGCGGAAAATAGCAAAAGAAATCTATCGAAATTAATTCGTGTGTCGAAGAAAATAAATAGTTGCCAGCTGATGAATCGTAAGTAAATGAAAATAGATTAAAGGAATGTTGTATCATGTTTTTTAATGTATTCCCATGAGGAATAATCTAAGAATATGAATTTAAGTAAAAAATAATCCATAAATTCATTAAAGCAATGGACATAAAAAATAGTGGATTAATTAGAAAATCACCTACACACGTTGTGCATTGATACTATGGCCCAATCAATTAGTGCATAGATGGGTAAACAATTTTTCATAGTATTTACATAACATTATTAAAGAAAAATCTACCACATTGAAAGAAAGAACACAAAAATAACAAGACCAATATCTACATCAAAAGTATCCTATTACAACATCCTTTTTACAACGGGCATTAGATGTCCGTTGTAATAGAATGTTATTGCAATAGTCAATTCTATACAGCTGTAATAGATGTCATGTACAACACACTTGTTACAACGGGTAGGGACCGCCCGTTGTAATAGAATTTTATTACAATGGTCCTTTCATGTCGGTTGTACTAGATATCAATTTTATAACACGTAGAAAATACTTGTTGTAATAGATTACACTTTTACAACGGTCGCAAATTACCCGTTGTAAGTGTTGACAATTTTACAATGCTCATAATACCCGTTGTAATAGGTCCCAATTTTACAACGGTCAAAAATTGCCTGTTGTAAGTTGTGACAATTTTACAACGCTCATAACCCCGTTGTAATAGGTTCCAATTTTACAATGGTTATGAAATGCCCGTTTTAATCAATGCCAATTTTCCAACGATAATAAAATGGCCATAATTATTATTTATTAATATTCAGTAATTAATAATAATAATAGTTTCTAAAAAACGAATATATACTTAATATTAAATAATTAATAATTATTTAATAATAATTATTTATAATTGTTAATTGATAATTAATAACTTGTAATTAATAACCAATAATACTTAGTCAAAAATTTTAAATAGTAATTTTGTAATTAATAATTATAAATGTCAATTTATATAAAACATTATTTGAAATTTATAACAATTAATGATTATTAATAAATAATTCATAGTTATTAATTATTATATGTAATCAATGAAAAAAATATGGTTAATAATTTTTTTGTTTTATTATTAATAATTAGTAAGTTACATTTAATATTTATTAATTACATTAAATAATTCATAAATATGATTAAGAACTAATATTAAATAATTAATATTTAATACTATTAAATAATTAATGATTAATATTTAATATTTAATAATCAAAGATAAATATTTAACGCATTTAATTAATCTATAATTTCAATAATTAATCAAACTGACCATTAGGAAGGTTTTTTTACTGTCACTTGGCCAAAATAAAATGTTGTGAACCCCAAAAATACTTCTCTTTTCTTGGGATTGTTTTCTTCGATGTTTTTAATGTTCAAATTCTAATGCCCAAAATTTCTCTAAAATATCTATTATATTTCAAATGTACTTTAGATCTACCGTTATTACCCTATTTCTACTACAATATTCTTTGATAAATCCAAATAGATTATTTGAAAAATACAAAAAAATTCTTAAATCAATCTTGCTTTTGTCAATTAATTTAAAAATACAACAATTTTGTGTTTTAAATTATATAGTCAAACGGTTGGTTTCCCGCCGTTATGCAGTTATACTAGTATTTAGTAATTACGATAGTTTAATAATTATAATTAATAATCAATTATTTTTGATAAATTTACTATTTAGTCATATATTCAGTAATTAGTAATGTGACGACCCAAAATCCGCCGATCCCCGAAGAGACGAGAAATAGCGGATTACTTTGAGAACATGACGCGTCAGAACACAAACATTCGAACTTTTCATTGCTATTACAACAATTCACATTAGAGTATAAGAATATTCCAAAGTATGAATAAATATTACACATTTGAAATACTATATCATAGATTAAGAAGTTACATAGCAGCAGAAAATAAGTACAATGCACAGCGGAGAATAACAACTGACAATTAAAAGAGATATACGGATACAAAGCTTTCCGGATATAGCTCCAGTTGTAATCCAGGATCCTGTGAAAGAAGTATCTGCGAAAACCAAAACTACTAGCTGTCCATATGGAAAATATGGGCACCTAGAGTTTAGGTTAAAATAATAAACTCTGAGTCAGTCATGGGACTGGTGTGAGAACTAAAATAATTATTAAAATTTTGCTTTAAAAGTTGGAAAATCATGGGACCATGCCGTATAACACGGGACGGGTTTACTCCACATGAGTCTCAGTTTTAAATAAAATAACGTAATGCTTTAGGAAAATGAAGCTATTATAAGACTCATGTCCCATCACACAATGCAATGCAAGCCGGAGGATAGTGTGTTCCCTTATAATAGCTAAACATGCTTGGTATGTTTAAAATAAATCATTTTATATCACTATAAGTGCATAGTGTCAAAATCAACTTCAAGTATAAATGTACCAATCATAGACGACATAGGTACCATATATTAGGTCGCCATACTAGATTTACAATCAAAACCGCACAATGTCATATTGGAAATTGGATTTCCAACATGAACCAAGGCAAGGGATCTTCTTTCCGATTCGAGACACTCTAGCCCGTGCCTCAGGACTCAGACTCAGGTGAACCCTTGGATCCGGCAGGGTTAGTCCACACTTACTTTAGTGGATTGACGATTCCTGAACAATACGTTTCCCTGCCCTATGGGGCATAAAATCTGGTTAGTATGTCGACCATTAAGAGCCACTAGGGACTCAAATCCGAGGTACCTCGCTTTCCAACCACCACATAAGTAAAATGTCTAGGCTCCATACCATGACAGCAATCCTAGCTAGAAAGAAACACAGGAACTCCACACCGAGGTGTGAAGCTTGCAAATTAATGTTATACACAAAGCTATGCTAATTAAAGCCGTTCTTTGATCATCATCCACAAGAGACTGCTTTTCAATAGAAGCCTTAATCATTTGCATCTCAATATGCCATACTGAAAAATCACGCCATGCAACTAATGTCTATCAATATATAACCTCTAAGCTCGTACGTCTCAGAGAAGGGTGTCAAGTAAGAGAATAAATTCTCCACCACCAAATAGATATATATTCAATAGAAATCAATCAACACAGAATGAAATCCAATGTCAGACACACATCCATTTACAAGTGTGTTCTTGGTCTGAACGAAACCGGAGGCACCTTATTACTTGTCCCATATGTCTAATACAGGAGAGAGGTCCTCGCAAAAACGGCCGATCTCCAAGTACGTTTGGATGATCCCCAGTTATTACCTTATTTCGGGGGATAGCCCAATCAAGACATCAGTAATCATCCATACAATGTAAAGATCTCTGGTCTTCGACCACCGTCTTCGTCGTTGACTTTTAGTCATCGTATTAATTATTCAGAATGGGTTAAACCTGGTCTTTCCGAATAATTAGCGTATCTTATAATCAATAATCAAGTGCTATAAAAACACATCATATGACTCATTCCAATTCAAAATATTCTTTTGTTCAAATATTCACATCTTTAGGGAAAGGTTTCCATTAATTTTATCAAAGATAAATTCATTTAAACTTATTCTTAAACCTTCCTTTGGATATCATTTCAAAAGATTTTATTCCATCCTTTAACAAACCGAATTAAGGTTTATAAAACTAGTTGGGATTATCGAGTCTTACCGAAATAATCATTTATTTATTTTCAAATCCCAACATACTCATCCCCGGGAGCAAAACAAGTAATACTCCATATCTAACACCCACGGCGTTACCGGTAAATTTAATTACCATTTCAGGTTTCAAATCTAATTAAAGATTTAACTATCGCTGGAGTAACACCACAAATTTTCAATGACATTAAAGAGGATAAATTAAATAATAATTAATTTAATATTCAGCATTAGAGGAAACAGACTTCACCATTGCATCCGTCTTGAAATTTTGGTCAAGATAGACATTTGGTTTACGTAAAACGGACAACGTATAAAGAAGTTATAAGGGTTTTATGTTTGTATATGCACAGAAATATTTTATATATGTGTATGAGTTAGAGGAGAGTCAGAAATGAGTCAGAATTCTATACAGAGGATTCAAATTCTAAAGCTTCCTCTGAGCGGCAAAATTCCCGCTCTAGGAGGCCGACCCCCTAGAGGGGTGTCGACCTAGGGTTCGACCCCCTAAAGTGGTGTCGACCTAGGGGTCGA
This sequence comes from Allium sativum, assembly GCA_030737875.1. Lineage (NCBI taxonomy): Eukaryota > Viridiplantae > Streptophyta > Magnoliopsida > Asparagales > Amaryllidaceae > Allium > Allium sativum. The sequence continues at coordinate 335,038,176 of CM060926.1, forward strand.
CCCACGCACAGGGGTGTCGACAACCCTAAAGCTGATGTGGCACTCGGTTTTTGGGGGTATGGCAGCTAAATATACATGTCCTATTTCTCATATTTTCTTCACTGGAAGTCATGGAGGCCGTATGCTGTTGGAGTGCGAACTGAACCATTTTCTACAACAACATATTCTACAAATCCAATTTAGAAATTCTAGATCCCTTCTTTTTCAATTCCATAAACCTAACGCTTGAGTTCTAGTTGTTTTTAGGCTTAGATAAATAAAAGTATATTATGAAAGACTATGAATTGGATATGTTGTAAAGTACAATTCTGTGTTAATGTGAAATCCTATACTATACCATGATAGATCTATTTTCCGAGATCTAATAAAATTGTGGTTATTCGATTATGTTGGTTATATGGATCTTGACTTATAACTATGTTATGGTGGATGTACATCTATTAATTTGGACACTTGTAACATTACTTAAATCTAGATCGTTATGTTAATCACCTTTCACCTGTCATATTGAGATCCATTGAGATATGTCGTAAACTTGACATGTGAATCCATTGAGATATGTCGTAAACTTGACATGAGATCTAAACATGTTACTATGTCACCCTAACTATGCTAGATCTAAATAGTTGGACACCTTATGGTTAATTTAGATCTCATTATGTTGCGTTGACATCGTAGTTGCTACAAGTTCTTCGCTTTTTTGCTTACCTTACCATGATGATTACATAACCATTCACCTTGTTATCATACCAGTTTATGTTTATGTTTATGCCAAGATATGTTGAAACTATCACCTTCTTCATATTCCCTTTTCATTGTTGTAGCTAGGCTACTTTATAGCCTATGCCGCTAAAATACGCACGAATACGTTAGAGAGGAAACGGGGAAAAAGGGATTATAATTAGCATAATTTATGTAATATTTATATATAATGGGACATGTAATTCAAATGGGGAAAACAAATAAATAGTTACCTATAATGACATAGGTAGATTTGGATTAATTAGGAATGTTTAGTAATTTACAATTAGGAATTGTAAATTGTACTTATGACATGAGGTTAGGTTACATTAGTGGTGGAAATCTACCCAGACCCGACCGACATAATCCAGCAGCCACTAATGTTGAACTTAATGTGGGAGGGCTAAGACACGAGGTTAGGCCCAATTGTGGGATAAGACTGCCCGGACCCGAACGGCATATCCAGCGTCCACATGTTGTTGGCCTAATGTGGGAGGTCTAGCCCATTATAAAACCATAAATGGACATGTTAAAGAATTGGACTACTTAACCTAATTTAATCCATAAAAATTGTATGACTATGAACTTAAATTAGGGTTAAGTAAAATTGGATGGGTAGTGGGTGGGTTAAGTAAATTAGAGGGAGTGGGTAATATTTACATATAGGCTCACGAACTTAACCCAATAAGGTTATGTAATTAAAGACACCTAGTGGTATACACAACCGGTAGATAATGTAATAAGGTTATGTAATTAAAGACACCTAGTGGTATACATAACCGATAGATATTGTAATGAAGTTATGTAATTAAAGACACCCTTTAGGAAGCATAACTGTTATAGGGCTATGTAATTAAAAAGACCTAAAAGTATACATAGTCAGTGGAAAACCTAGTAGGGATACAAGACAAGGGGGAGAGCTCGTATCATATTGAGTGGGACCCATTTCCATCAGTAACCTGGAGTTGGAATAAAGTAAAGAACTACGTACTAGGTGGAGAAGGGGAAGGCTTAATGATTGATTGTAAGAGATCCAAACGAGACGGATGGTGTGGGCGGCGCAAACCGAATTGGGACATGTGCGTGCATGGGTCGGGTAGAGGGGGCTAAGACGACCGTGACACCAGTAGATATGGTTGTGCACACCATGGGTTGCCACTTTAGGAAGTGATACCTCCTGCTGTAGGGCCAGCACAGGATATCTACAGTGTAGGGAGCCGATCGTTTAGGGTAGTGGTTAGGCTATACTTGTACGTATGACCTAAGCCTACCAACTCATAATGGAAGGGTTCATCTCATTTCAGTTATACTAGTAATAATGCAGAGTAATCATTAGTGAGGCACATACTCCTTATTTTGCTTACCTTGTCACACCTTCCATTTATGTAGTGATCTCTCTTATCCACTTTATATGCCTATCATGTTGCTTTTATTTATCTACTGGCTAAAAGTAACTAGACTCGCCAAACTTTATGTCTGACTATGTTGTTTCTCCTTCTTTCTTCCATTCCCCCCACCCTCGGTTCTCAGGGAGGAAACACTCAGACTTAATCAAGAATCAGATATCATTTTGCTAGGAGCTACTTCTGAAGTATGTCTCAAGTTCTTGTCTCTACCATGGGTTAACTCTTTTAATTGGGGGAATGATGCTTTTTATTTACTTATGTACTCTGATGGTGCAAGACATAAGTTATTTTATTGTAATGGTTTTAATGACTTATGCTTGAAATAAAAGTTTAAATTTTTCCCTACTGCCTTATTTATACCTGTCTTGTAATTATTCTGTGTTTGTTTGCCTATAGTGCTTCACGAAACTTAATGCATTCCCTTAGTGAGTGACACTAACGGACGTGGGGTGTCTCACTTGGTATCATAGCTGAAGGTTACCAGATTAGATAAAAGCTTTTGGAAATTATTTTCAAAAAGGTTTTAAAAGAAAAGCATTTTCAAAAGAAAAGTCTATTTTGAAAAACATTCCCCAAAAATCCATATATAGTATCCTTCGTTCCGTTATCTAAATTTTTTCCTTTTCCCTTTTTCAGCGTGTTTGGGGAATAAAACATCCCTAATATTCCAGAGGGCATCACAATACCCAGTGGCTCCATAGGTATTTGGAGGCCACGACACCTGCCGAAGGCCAAGAAAAAGTTCCTCCCCCAGCTGCACTAGTCATTCCTCCTCCTCCCCCTACAAGAGCAGATAACTTTACCAAGATCTACAAAGACTTCTGAGCTATGGGAGGAAGGCCATTCCATGGTAACGAGACATTCGTAGAAGCTTGGAATTGGCTTAAGGAGATAGAGGACTTATTTGTAATCTTTGAAGTGGAGGACCAAAGGAAAATTTAATTAGCTGCTTGGCTGTTAAAGGACAAAGCGTCATTTTGGTGGGAAGTCACCCAAGCTGGACATCCGGTGGAAACTTGGGAAGACTTTAGATAGATGTTCGAAATGAAATTTCTTTCCCAAGCGGACAGAAGCATACAAATGGAGAGGTTCTCAACTCTCAAACAAGGAAATCTGACGGTGAAAGAGTATGTGAACAAGTTCAACCAACTGGCAAGGTTCGGGTTAGAGTAGATAGACACATCGCACAAAAGGGCTTTGTGGTTTGCTAAAGGGCTGAATGAGCCTCTGCATGGTTTAGCCACGTCCCATATTCCAATAGGGTCCACTTTTGAAAAGCTTGCAGATATGGCCCTAATGCATGAGGAGGACAAGGGAGAGAAGATGGAAGCAAAGACTGAGGGGACATCGCAGAATAAGAAGGTGTGGCCCGAGAAAGGGCAGCAACAGCAACAACAACAGAAAAAAGGGGGGAAAGATGATGAAGGGAGGGATAAGAGAAAATGTCACAACTTTGGAAAGGAGGTTCATTTGATCAAAGATTGTAAGAGAAGGAAGGCCAGTTGCTTTAATTGAGGAAAGGTCAAACACTTCTCTAAAGAGTGCCCAAAGAAACAGGGATCGCAAGGATAAGGGAAAAGAGTAGGGACTTCTGGAGGGCAGGTACATGCTCTCGCGATTAGTGCTCCTGAAAGAGGTAGAAAATTTTCCTTAGAAAGTCTAATTTCTCTTTCAAACCATCCAGTTAGAACACTTTTTGATTCTGGTGCTTCACACTCGTTTATATCTAGTTCTGTGTTTAAATCTATGCACTTAATTACTAGTATGGTAGTAGATCCCGTAGTACTTTCAAGCCCCATTGGTGGTTCGGCTCATTTATCGATGATTTGTTAGGGTTTGAAAATATTTGTGTTAGGCATCGAGCTTGAATTCGAAACGTATGTGCTTGGGTTTATAGGCTATGGGTTGATTCTAGGAATGGATTGGCTTACTACGTATGGGGCCATTTTGGATTGTGAGAGCAGGGTTGTTAGACACCTGACTTTTCATTGGAAGACCCTTTAAGTTTCTTGTGACCCTTAAGGGTCTATTATGCTTAGCTTCCTAGAGTCTCTAGATGCATCCATAGATGATTTGCAATCTGTTCCGGTGGTTTGAGATTATCCCGATGTTTTTGATGAGGTACGGGGTTTACCTCTAAGGCGTGAGATCGACTTCTGCATATATCTGGTGGACAATGCAAAGCCAGTTGCATTACCCGTGCACCACATGGATCCAAGTGAAAGGAGGGAGCTGAGTAAGCAAGTAGGGGAGCTACTTGAAAAAGGGTTTATCAGACGAAGCATACCTGAGTGGGGTGCTCCAGCAGTATTCAAAACTAAAGAAGATGGTTCGCTTTGTTTGTGTGTTGACTATAGAGAGTAAAATAAGCTCACCAAGAAGAATAGGCACTCGCTTCCGAGGATGGATGATTTATTTGATCAGCTGTTTGGTGCCTCGGTATTTTCTCAGCTGGACTTGGCTACAGGGTTCCAACAGTTGAGGGTGGCTGAGGATAGCATAGAAAAGACTACTTTCAGAAATCCAGATGGTTTCTTTGAATGGTTAGTTATGCCTTTTGGGTTGACAAATGCACCCACCTATTTTTTTGATTTGATTAGTAGGGTGTTTTGGGAGTTCCTAAACAAATTCGTCGTAGTCTTCGTTGATGATATTTTGATCTTCTCCAAGATTGAAGAAGAGCATGCCCAACATTTGGGAGAAGTTTTGAAAACTCTCCGTGACCATCAGCTAAAAGAAAAGTTCTCCAAATGTCATTTCTGGAGAAAGGAGTTGAGATTCTTGGGGCATGTAGTCTCCAAAGAAGGGATAGCTGCAGATCCCGCGAAGGTGGTTGCAGTACAAGATTGGAAGATTCCTAAAAATGCAACTGAGGTGAGAAGCTTTCTTGGGTTGGCAGGTTATTATAGGAAGTTCATTAAGGACTTCGCGAAGATATCATCCCCTCTCACCAGGCTGACAAAGAAGAATTTGACATTTTCATGGGACATAGACTGTGACGTTGCTTTCCAATGACTGAAAAGGGCTCTGACAACAACCCCAGTCTTGACCTTGCCCGATGGGAGTAAAGTGTTTATTGTTTACACTGATGCGTGCGGTACAGGGCTTGGTGCGGTCTTGATGCTAGAAGGGAAAGTAATATGTTATGGGAGTAGACAGTTGAGAGTTCATGAGAAGAACTACCCCACCCACGATCTAGAGCTAGCTGCCATAGTATTCGCGTTAAAGACGTAGCGTCATTATTTACTTGGAGAAAATTTTGAGCTATACACCGATCATAAATCTCTCAAGTATCTATTCTCACAGAAGGATCTCAAATTAAGGCAAAAACAGTGGATGGATCTCTTAGCTTCATATGATTTTGAAATTGCTTACATCCCTGGCAAGGGTAATGTGGTGGCAGACGCACCAAGTAAGCAGAGGGTAGCCCTGAGTCCTCTTTTTTTGGAAAGAAAGAACTTGGAGTTCATATGATCTTTAGATTTTAGACCCTCCATCGAGGTTTTGCCTGATTTATTTGCATCCTTGGAGATACGACCGACTCTTGTGGATCAGATTGGAGCATCGCAACAAGGTGACCCATAGATTCTAGAAATCATGGGTAAACTCAGAAGAAGGGAGACTTCTAGTCACCTCAGTAGGTATGCCATAAATGAAAAGGGGTGGTTGCGACGAGATGGAAGGCTTGTTCCTCAAATGAGAAGGTTGATAAAGGCAGTCCTAGAAGAAGCACACCATTCTATGATGACCATTGATCCAGGCGGGGATAAAATGTATAGGGACATGAAGAGGGTTTTCTTTTGGGCTAGGATGAAGAAGGATGTGGCCGAATTTGTTTCTCATTGTTTAGTTTGCTAGCAAGTCAAAGCTGAGCAAAGGAAGCTCAGTGGATTACTTCATCCGTTGGGGTTCCGCAGTGGAAATGGGATAGCGTCTCAATGGATTTCATATATGGTTTTCCTAGATCAAAGAAAGGTAATATAAGTATTTGGGTGATAGTGGATAGACTCAATAAGAGCGCTCACTTTATTCCAGTTAAGAGTAACAGGATGGCATCATGGTTGGCAGCAATTTATGTCCGAGAGATAGTTCGTCTTCACGAGTACCTTCCAACATCGTGAGCGATCATGACCCCATCTTTACCAGCGAATTTGGAGGAGCTTGTAAGAAGCATTAGGTGCACAGTTGTGTTTAAGCACTGCATATCATCCTCAGACCGACGGGCAGACGAAGAGGGTGAATATGATTCTAGAAGATCTTTCAAGGCTGTGTATCCTAGACTTCGGAGGGACTTGGGAAGAGCATCTTCCTTTGGTAGAGTTTTCCTATAATAACAGTTTTCAGGCTAGCATCGGCATGGCACCCTTCGAAGCATTATACGGACGACCCTATAGATCGCAAACTTGTTGGTGGGAATCCACAGAAAGATTATTACTTCGACCATATATGGTTACAGAAACGTCCGAAAAGATTGACCTTATTCGACGACGGATGAAGACAGCTCAAGATAGGCAGGAGTCCTATGCAGACAAGAGAAGGACTGACATCAAGTTCAAAGTGCAAATTGAACCGTTTTCTACAACACATTCTACAAATCCAATTCAAAAATTCTAGATCCGTTATTCTCAATTCTCTAAACCCAACATTATGAGTTCTAGTTGTTTTTAGGTTTAGATAAATAAAATTATATTTTGAAAGACTATGAATTGGATATGTTGTAAAGTATGATTCTGTGTTAATGTGAAATCCTATACTATGTCATGACAGATCTATTTTCCTAGATCTAACAAAATTGTGATTAAGCGATTATGTTGCTTATATGGATCTTGACTTATAACCATGTTATGTTGGATGTACATCTATTGATTTGGACATTTGTAACATTACTTAGATCTAGATCTTTATGTTAATCACCTTTCACCTGTCATATTGAGATCCATTGAGATATGTTATAAACTTGACATGTGAATCCATCTTTAGATCTAAACATGTTACTATGTCACCCTGACTATGCTAGATCTAAATTGTTGGACACCTTAAGGTTAATTTAGATCTCATTATGTTGTGTTGACATCATAGTTGCTACAAGTTCATCAATTTTATGCCTACCTTGAGATGATGATTACATGACAATTCACATTGTTATCATACCAGTTTATGTTTATGCCAAGATATGTTGAAACTATCACCGTCATCATATTCCCTTTTCATTGTTGTATCTAGGCTATTTTATAGCCTAGATGCCGCTAAAATACGTACGAATACGTTAGAGAGGAAATGGGGAAAAAGGGATTATAATTGGCATAATTTATGTAATATTTATACGAAATGGGACATGTAATTAAAATGGGGAAAATATATAAATAGTTACCTATAATGACATAGGTAGATTCTGATTAATTTGGAATGTTTAGTAATTTACAATTAGGAATTGTTAATTGTACTTATGACACGAGGTTAGGTTACATTAGTGGTGGAAGTCTGCCCGGACCCGACCGGCATAATCCAGCAGCCACTAATGTTGAACCTAATGTGGGAGGTCTAAGTACGCAAATACGAATCGGGATAAGACACGAGATTAGGCCTAACTGTGGACTAAGATTGCCTAGACCCTACCGTCATATCCATCATCCACATGTTATAGGCCTAATGTGGGAGGTGTAGCCCATTATAAAACCATAAATGGACATCGTAAATAATTGGACTACTTAACCTAATTTAATCCATAAAGATTGTAGGACAATGAACTTAAATTAGGGTTAAGTAAAATTGGATGGGTAGTGGGTGGGTTAAGTAAATTAGAGGGAGTGGGTAATATTTACATATAGGCACACGAACTTAACCCAATAAGGTTACGTATTTAAAGACACCTAGTGGTATACATAACTAGTAGATAATGTAATAAGGTTATGTAATTAAAGACACCTAATGGTATACATAACGGATAGATAATGTAATGAAGTTATGTAATTAAAGACACCCTTTAGGTTAAGCATAACTGGAATAAAGCTATGTAATTAAAGACACCTAAGGGTATACATAGTTAGTGGAAAACCTAGTGGGGATAAAAGACAAGGGGGAGAGCTCGTATCATATTGTGTGGGACCCATTTCAGTCAGTAACCCGAAGTTGGTATCAAGTAAAGATGTAACGAGTCGGATTTTGCCCGGACTTAATCGATCGCGAAATCGACCAAGACCGTTCAAAACTCGCATATGTTAACTTTGGGAATACAATACATAAGAACAATAACAACAGACTTTTATAAACATTACAGTAATGTTACATCAGGGTACAGAATATCAGAGTACATTGAGTAAAATACAGCGGAAGATAAATTACAATGAATAAATACAAAACACAGCGGAAAACTTCTATGCTCTGGACACAGCTTTAAGCTTCGATCTAGAATCCTGCTCAAAAGATAAATATCTGTAAAACAAGCTACTCGACTGCCCGTGTGGAAAAATATGGGCACCCGAGTTTGCCAGTGAAACAAACTACAGGTCAGTCATGGGACTGGTATGAGAAATCTAACTTAACTAATCTAACAATATGGCTAATCACAGGACCACGCCGCTAACGCGGAACGGGTTTACTCCATTGGACTGCCAGTGCATAATTTAAATAAATCGTTCAAATAACGCTATGCTTTTTAGAAAAAATGAAACCATTATAAGACCCATGTACCATCACACAATGCAACGCAAACTGAAGGATAGGGTTTTACCTTATAATGGTCAAGAGATGCTTAATACGATAGAACGGGTTTAATATTAGTGTGTATATGTTTTAATGAAAACAATTCAATCATAATGTATCAATCATCGACGGCATAGCTACCATATACTATGTCGCCATACTAGTTCTACAATCAAAACCGCATGGGTCGTATTGGAGATTTGGTTTCCATCATGAGTCAAGGCTAGGGAGGAGCTCCTTACCGATTTGAGGCACTCTAGCAAATACCTCAGGATCACACCTATGGGTAACCCTTGGATCCTGCAGGGTCGGTCCACACCGAAGGGTCGTGGAGTAGTTATGCCTGAGCACACTTTTCCCGGTCCTTTTGGACCTATAATGACCACTAACGGCCTATAAATACACGAGGTACCTCATAATCCATCATCCACATAAGTAAAATGTCGGCGCTGGTAGGTCCCTGACGCTACTCTAGCTAGAAAGATAACGTGTGCACTCCCTGCGTTCCCTTGTCCCGTTTAAGACTCATACCGGGGTGTGAGGCTCGCGAAGTCACGCTACACAAAGCTACGCCTAAACAGGCTATGCTTTGATCATCAACCACAAGGCCTGCTTTTCAACAAAAGCCTTGATCATTCGCATCTTGGCGTGCCACATTGACAATTCATGCCATGATATCGATAACTATTAACATATACCAGGGTGTTAAGCAGAGAATAAATTTTCCACCACCAAACAGGCATACATCAATAACAACCGATTAACTACATGAAATAATTCCAACGTCAGTCACGCATCCATTCAAGTCCGTTCTGGGTCTTAACGAAACCAGAGTCGCCTTATTCCACCCCCCATATATCCAATACAGAGGTGAGGTGCTCGCATATCCGACAGTCAACAAGTACGGCCGGATGGCTACCACTGAAGCCCCTTCAAGGTAGCAACTCCCATCATGGGTCTTAGTAGCCAACATCCATTCGATGTGAAGATCGCCGGTCTTCAACCGCCGTCTTCATCTTCGACTCTTCATTGTCGTAGTAATTATTCAAATGAGTTAAACTCGGTCTTTCCGAATAACTTGCGTATTTTTATAATTTAAAGTCAAGTGTTGGTAAAAGCACATCAACGCCTCATTCCAATTCAGGATATTCTATCAAAGATAAATTCTTAAAATTTGTCCTTAAATCTTTGTTTCAAAGATTTATTAAAAACTCCAATTTGGTTTCAAATATCAAAATCATTATTTAATGATTTTCCAATTTTAAGAAATTAATCTTATCCTTATTTGAGTTAAAGAACTAATGTCATTTAAAACATTGTTCACGTTAAACTCAAATTCATATTCCATTAAATATGGAATTTTCGTAGAAATCAGACCAATGTATAATCGATATAAATTTTTGCATTGGACTATTAATATAAATGGAATAACGGCAAAGCCTTTTAAATTCCAATTATATTAACGGCCTTCTTTTACAGAAGCTCATCTCGAATATTATTAAATCAAATTCCATTCAATCCCAATTTAATATATTAAATTGGAAAACTTTAATCTTGGAAAATATCCAATTTTAAATCTTAATAAAAGATTTATAAATCCCAAATTATATTTCACTGCAAATTGGGTTAAAGAACAAGTGTCGTTTAAAACACTATTCACGATAAATCCAATTCACATTTAATTTTATTCCAATTATTAAATATAATTGAAACTCTAAAAATCTTAATTAAAAGTTTTATTCTTTTCTTAACTGGGGTTAAGAACAGTGTTATTTAAGACACCATTCACAACAACCCAAAAATCCAATTTATACTATTTAATTCCAAGTAAATATTAATTTATTGGAAAACTTTATTAAATCTTAATTATAAGATTTATTCTAGTTAATAACTAGTTCATATCGATAAAATATATTTTTATCTCTTCACTATTGGAAATTTTCATATAAATTCCTTTTAAATCATTTATTATGATTTTACATAATATTTCCATATTTTTAATAATTTTATTAGCGCTCGTACAGTCGGTTTCCAACAACGGCCACCGAACTGCGTCCGTAGCATCCTTTTCTAAATTTGATTTGGACATAATTCCAAATCCAACCGTTAGATTTTAATACTCTTATATTCATTGAAAAGCTCTTTCCGATACGAACCCAATGGTTCTGGATTTAGGGGAATCCGACGGTCGAATCTCCTGTCACGTCCATTTAAAGTTAATGGTTGAAATTCGCGAACGGTCGCTGCGCGGCGCGTTCTATTCAAGCCATTAAATTTATGTATATATCTTATATATATTATATCAACGTTTTCTATTTAAAACGTACTTTATAAAATATTTATAAATTCCTTTCAAAACGGTTTTAACTTTATTTACAATTTAAAGTCAAAATTGAGTATTCTATTTTCTTTTCATATTAAAATATTAATAATCTCAAAATATTCTATTTTGAAAATCACTTCTTATATTCATTTAAAGTGAATTAAATCGATCGATAACCCGTCCGGGTTAAAATGGCGTTGCTATTTAAAACAGATTTAAAAAGCTAAATTCATTTTCTTATTCATTTATATTTTATACTAGGCCAGACCACCCACATTAAGCCTGCGATTTATGGATGCTGGATATGCCGGTTGGTTCCGGGCAGACTTATCCCTTAAGTTGTGCTTAACCTCGTGTCATGGACCGTTTCGTATTTTAACTCAACCCTTTTTATTGTAACCTTTTAACAAATAAAATCTTTTGAATTCAAAACATTAAAGCCATTATTTTATTTCTTTAACTGAATATTATATTAAAATATTCTTTTAATTCAAGATTGGAATGAGACCCAAACAATTACCATATAATTAAATTATATGGATTTTCACACACCGCATGAATACTATACTAATGATAAATATTGTTAAAACCATCCACAACATCCAAAGTGCATCATATATTGTATAAGCGTCAAATAAATAACGCTTATAACTAATCACAAGGGAGATATGTGAATATCATCCCAAGACCCGTGTGGGGTTTTCAACCAACACATAACAATAACAAATAATTGAATAAATTATTTGTGCACTTGGGCGATTGTGAAAAATATTTATCATCCAATCAACATAGCCAAGTCAGGAAACTTGTTATGGCTGTGTAAACATGTTTTTGTGTTAATCATTTTTAATAACGAACATTGTATGTTTTGGTTTAATCTCTTTTTAAATGACAAAGTGAATGTTTTGAATTCACTCTAATAAAGTGACAAAAAGGAATGTTTTTAATTTGTAAACAATTTCTATATATATATTTATAACAAATAAATGAAAATTTATTTGTAAAGAATATGCTATGTTTTTAATGACAAATAAATGAATGGCATTTATTTGTGTACATGCTCTAATGACAAATAAAAGAGAAATCTTTTTGTGTGCATTTTCTAATTCAACTTAACAAATAAAAGATGATGATTTATTTGTTTACCATTTTTAATCCGATCTTAAGAAATAAAAATGTAAATTTTATTTGTTTACCATTTCTATCTATAGAAATGATAATTTTATATGTCCATTCTAATTTTGGCAAAAGCGACAAATTTATATGTTAATACTAAATTAGACCAAAGTGACAAATTTATATGTTAATACTAAATTTGAACAAAGTGACAAATTTATATGTTAATACTAAATTTGACCAAAGTGACAAATTTATATGTTAATACTAAATTTGACCCAAGAAACAAATTTATATGTTAATACTAATCTTACTCAAAAATGACTAATTTAGTCTAATATGACATTTCTTACCAAAGGCCATATTTTATTCTAAATAACACTTTTGACAGAAGCAATGTTTTTATTCTAAATGTTCATTTTTAAATAAAGTAGTGTTTTCTATTCTAAATGAATATTTTAACAAAAGCGGTGTTTTAATCTAAATGCGCATTTTTAACTAAATGCAATGTTCTTATTCTAAGATTACATTTTTGACTAAATGGATGTATTTAATCCTTACGTTGCTAACATGTCATAAAAGTGATATTTATAATCTAAATAAACATTTTATAACAAAAAAATTACTTTTATTCTATTTCAACATTTTACAACTAAAATGGCATTTAATCCTAATGTACATTTTATACTAAACGGCATTTTCACTTCTAATGTACATTTTCTAATAAAACGTTCTTTTTAATTTCAAAAGAGAATGATGCAAGAAATGTTCTTTTTAGTTGAATCAACATGATGCTAAAAACATGTTATTTTCAATTGAAATAACATAACACTAAAATATGTTCACTTTTAATATTTCAACATGACACTAAAAATATGTTCATTTTTAATGAAATGACATAACACTAAATATAATTTCATTTTTAATGAAATCACATAACTCTAATAGACAATTCTAACCAAAATTGTTATTTTTGTCTGCACCAAAAATATTCTAACTAAGAATGTGATTTTTGTTTACACATTTCATTTTATAAATAAAATGATATTTTAATCTTTACATAACATTTCATACAAAAATTATGGTTAAATCTAATATGTCATTTTCAACATTTTATTACAACACAATAAGTATCAAATAAACAGATCAACATACAACATCAATCATCCACCTACATCAAATCACGAATAGCAACAAATACAATATCATACATCGCAGATCTGAATAAATTAGCATTCATACATGGAATTTAATTAACGAGATATAATTAAATTTTAATTATTTTAAAATATAGAAATCTCACATCGCTTTGATTCTGTCCAGTTCAGAATGGAAATTTTCCTCAAATTCTGCTTAGCTCTGTTGCAGATCTGGTTCGTACCATAGCGTAGATCTGATTTTTTGGGTTCCAACGGATCTGAAATTATCTGATTCGGTGTCCGTATGACAAAGTTATGATCATTATTCCATTTGATAATTAAATAATTAACTAATTAAAATATATTTACTAATCAACCTCCAATCACACTTAATAAGCGTTGTCCTTCTTCTCAGATAAACCGAGGCCGACGCTTTTCAAAATTAATTCAAACTTAGGTCTTTGAATTACTTCGAATTGGTGAAGCTGGAGACCGATTGGGCTTCATCTCGTCGAAGCCGCTGGAGAGGCGCGCCGGAGGGGCTGACCGCCGGTGAACTCGATCCCGGCGTCGGAGCTAGGCGGCGACGAGAGCGGGCCGACTTTGGGTGTTGAAATATCGAGCTACGGTGCATTAAAATCAGTGAAACGAGTATGATTGTGAAGGGGAAAGGACGCTCTATGATTTTTGTTTTGAAACTAGCTTTGATTCGAGTTATGTTGGGAGAATTTGGCCATTGTTTTCTGGAGTTTCTCAGCCTTTTGCTGGATGATATGGCGGCTGTAGTAATGTGTATTAGGGTTAGGGTATTTTCTATTGTATTTATAATATAATATATTATTTAATTCTTTAAATTCTGAAAAAGGCCCATGAACTTATACTAGCTCCAATTCAGGCCCAACAAACTTTGTCCGTAAGCAAATACCCACGCTCCGGATGCGATGGGCTAGGTCCCGTCTGCCAGTTTGATCGTCTGAGCCCTGTTTTATTTAAATAATATTTAAATCGTTTATTTATTAAATTCCATCGTATTTAAATCCACCGGGACCACATACGGACTCTAAAAAATACAGAAAAAATATAATTGGCTTTGTTATGACGATACGGTTCTAACAAGACTAATTTCATCGAATTCTGAGACCGTTTGAAAATGGCTATTTTCTGGTCGATCCGATTTGACCGTAATAATCAAAACATGTTTTCTTTTGCCACGCTCACATATTAATTCAAAAAATTCTGGAAAAATAAAAGCAACAATAATTTGACATTCCGGTTCCAACAAAAGTGATTTCGTCGAAAACCGAGGTCGTTTGCAAAGTGGCTATTTTTAAGGCCAGTATATTTAATTAAAATATATATAAATTCTACAGCGACTTTTCTAGATTTTTAACTGGACATAACTTTTGATTTTTAAAACGAAATTTCAATTTTTCAGATTGGTTAGAAAGATATGATTAAACAGATTTAAATCTTTCTTGTTTCGCTCAATTCTGATTTAAAATGAATCCTGTACAGTCAGTCAAAGTTCAAATTCAAATTTTCAAACTGCAGCGCTGTTTTAAACTCCTTTTATAATTAAATTAAATTCTAATATTTTTAACTTCAATTAGAATAGAATTTTGGTCGTTATTATTTAAAATAAATTATTTTAAATATTCAAAATTCATTAAAATTTCTTAAAATAAAAATTTTAAATTGGCCCCAAAATTCCGGGTTGTTACAAAAGAACTCCATACTAGGCGGAAAAGGGGCATGCTTACTGATTGATTATAAGAGATCCAAACGAGACGGATGGTGTGGGTGGCACAAACCGAATGGGGACATGTGTGTGCATGGGTCGGGCAGACGGGGCTAAGGCGAACGTGACACCACTAGATATGGTTGTGCACACCATGGGTTGCCACTTTAGGAAGTGATACCTCCTACTGTGGGGCCATCACAGGATATCTACAGGGTAGGGGTTTACTTCGACGTATGACCTAAGCCTCCAAACTCATAGTGGAAGGGATCATCTCATTTCAGTTATACTAGTAATAATGCAGAGTAATCATTAGTGAGGAACATACACCTTGTCTTGCTTACCTTGTCACTCCTGCCATTTATGTAGTGATCTCTCTTATCCACTTTATATGCCTATCATGTTGCTTTTATTTATCTACTAGCTAAAAGTAACTAGACTCTCCAGACCTTATGTCTGACCCTGTTGTTTCTTCTTCTTTCTTCCGTTCCCCCACAACCCTAGGTTCTCAGGGAGGAAACACACAAACTTAATCAGAAATCAGATATCATTTTGCTAGGTGCTACTTCTGAAGTATGGCTCAAGTTCTTGTCTCTACTATGGGTTAACTCTTTTAATTGGGGGAATGACGCTTTTTATTTACTTATGTACTCTAATGATGCAAGATAGAAGTTATTTTATTGTAATGGTTTTTATGACTTATGCTTGAAATAAAAGTTTAAAATTTTCGTTGCTGCCTTATTTATATGTCTTGTAATTATTTTGTGTCTGTTTACCTATAGCGCTTCACGAATCTTAATGCATTCCCTTAGCGAGTGACATTAATGGACGTGGGGTGTCTCACCTCGAGTAAAACTGGTGGTACTCCATTCTCGATCATTTCTCTTGTTCGATTAATTTAATTATCTCATTCACTTTCCAATCTAATTAAAGATTCATCAAAACTTCATCTTGGTTTTAATCTCTAAAATCATTACTTTATAATCATTCAACTTTAGGAAAATTAATCATGTCTTTAACTGGGTTAAAGAACCAATGTCGTTTAAAACACAGTTCACGATAAACCCAAATCACCTTCCATTAACTATAGAATCTTCATGGAAAACAGATCAATATATAGTCGATATAAATTTCCGTATCATACTAATAATATAAATGGAATAACGAAATATCCTTTTAAATTCCATATATAGTACCGGTCTTCCTTCACAGAAGCTCATCTAGATAATTACCGAATCGAATTCTATTCAATTCCAATTTAATATATTAAATTGGAAAACTTTACTTTGGAAAATTTCCTTTAAATCTTAATAAAAAGATATATAAATTCCAAATCATATCTTTACTGTTAATTGGGTTAAAGAACAAGTGTTATTTAAAACACCATTCACGATAAAACCAAAAATCCAATCTTAATTCAATTCCAATTAAATATTAATTAATCTGGAAAACTTCTCTAAATCTTAATTAAAAGATTTTATTTTTTTCTCAACTAGGTTTAAAGACGGTGTTAATAAAGAAACATTCATGAAAAACCCAAAATCTAATCTGATATCAAAAACAAGGCTCTGAATAGAAATTATTGGCTTATATTCAGTATCAAACTGTAACAACCCGGAAAATGCGAGCTAGTTTAAAATTTTTATTTTGGCAATTTTGGCAATTTTGCATATTTAAAATGAATTATTTTAAATAATATCGACAAGAAATTTATTTTGAATAGAATCGAATGTATATATTTATATACGTCGTCGTTAGAATATAATTATTTATTTTATATATAAAAGGAATTGAAAATGGCGCGGTAGTTCGATAATTCGATTTCAAACTTCAATTGAACGTACCGGGTGCAAAATAAACCGGATTTTAACGAAACCAAAAATATTAGAATCTAATTGAGGATATCTTTCCAACGAATCCGAAAAATCAAAATTTCATAGCGGGGATAAAAAGAAATGTCCAGTTGAAAATTCAGAATAGTCGTTATGGAATTTCGGCCCTCGAAAATAGCCATTTTGCAAACGACCTCGGATTTCGATGAAACCACTTTTGTTGGATCCGTGATGTCAAGTTATTGCTAGATTCCAATTTTCATAATTTTTCGAATCAATATGTGAGTGTGGCAAAGGAAAACGCGTTTGACCAGTTTTAGTTTATTTTAATCGACTGGAAAATGGCCATTTTTCTAACGGTCTCAAAATTCGACGAAACTAGTTTTGTTAGGACCGTATCGTTAGTACGAAGCTAGAAAATATTTTTCTAGAATTTTTCGAGTCCGTATGTGACCCCGGTTATTTGAAATGTACGTTTAAAATTCAGTATAATGATTTAAATGTAAATTCAATGGAAACTGATCGAAACGATCGAATCAACCTATGATACATATCCCATTGTGTTCGGAAGGGGGTAATTAGCTATGGACGACAGGCGGTGGGTCTCGTTTCGAGGTCGGAAATAAAAGTTGCTTTTTAGAATAAATTAATTAATAAATATAATATAAAATTATATAAAAACCCTCTCCCTCCCCTACCCTCAGCAGTCAACGAAATCGAATTAAAAAAAACCGTCGCTTCTTGAAATCACCGCCTACTCCACCCACCTTCCCCATTGCCGACGAGCCGCCACCCTCCATCAGTGCCCCGCCGCCCTCTCTTCCCTCCCTCTCCTCTGTAAACCACCACCCTCTCCCTCGTTCGAGACCCACCCAACCCCGAAACCCCAAGTCAGCGCCGCCACCGCCTCCTAGCCCAGCCACCTCGTCGCAGTAGCACCCTGACGACCAGTCAGGCCGCCACCTCCCCTCTGGCCGCTTCCCCTTGCTAGTCCTCTCTCCTTCTACCTAAAAACAGCCGCCAATGCACGTAGAAACCCCCCTTCTACAACGTGAAAGGTAATTTTAAGTATAATGTATATATTATGTTAGTAAAAATAGGATCTTTTCTATATACAAAGCTATGATTTTATTTTATACAAAGTTGGGATTTTTTATATATGTTATAGCTTAGGAAAATTTCGATTTTTATATATGCGATATCGTCGTAAAAATGTGATCTTTGATATGTGTGAAAGAAGAGATTTTCAATTGGTTAAAGACGAGATTTTCATTTGTAAAAAAAAAAAAAAAAGATTAGACCTTTCTATATGAAAGGATTGGATTTTCATATATGAAGTAGTGATATTAAAATATGATTTTGTTTATATAGAAAGATTTGATTTTCTTTTTAAAAAGATTGGATTTTTAAATATACAAAGAAATGATTTTTCTTGATGTGAAAATATAAAACACTTTGATTTGAAAATATAAAATACATTGATTTGAAAGGATAAAATGGAAAGGATATAAAGATATGATTTTTATATTATATAACTAGTAAAAATTTGATCTTTATATGGTAGTGAGTATAAAAATATGATTTTTATATAATATAGAAGATAAAAATATAATCTTTTATATATGTATAGCAATAAAAATTCGATTTTTATACATATGAAGTGAAGATAAAAATTCGATTTTTATATATATGAACTGAAGATAAAAATTCGATTTTTATATATATGAAGTGAAGATAAAAATTCGATTTATATATATATGAAGTGAAGATAAAAATTCGATTTTTATATATGTAGTGAATACGGACGACGAAAGTGGCAGAAGGCGAGCACGACGAAGATTTCCTACATATGAAGTGTCGTGGAGTTGGGATAGCTTTGGTGAGAACTTCTCACTTTAAATTCCTTTTTCTAGTTATATAAAATATATATTAGGATGCAGACGGTGCTTAGCAGCACCCGACACCCGTCGTCCACAGACCATGGACGGCTTGTATGCTTGTTTGATGTGTTGTGAAATTTGTTTGTGTTGTTGATGTGAAATCGATAATAAAATGTAGATGGTTGAAATAAATTAATTATCGTTAAAAATATATTTTTTAACGTGAATGCGAATAAATAAATATTCATTTACAAACCGGACGGTTTGTTTATGTACACCTATTTGAAGGATATTGATTGGGATGATAAATTTTACACATCGCCCAATTGCACAAATAATATTCAGTGTTTGTTGATTTGAAACCCCACACAGGTGTTGGGATGATATTTGGCGTACACCAATCCCAATTATTTAATTGTGTGTCGATCGATTGGTCGACAGGCTGTGTAAGCGTTAATTATTTATATTTGATGCTTATGCAGTTGTGTGGTACACTTTGGATGTTGGTTGATTGTTTATCGTTGCTATTATATACATGTGTTGTATGGAATCCATATAATTAACATTATATGGTGATTGATTGGGCTTCATTCCAATTGGGAAAATAAGGAATAAAGGATATTATAAAATATATATATTCATGTGTTAAAACTATTCATGTGTTGAGTAAAAAAAAATTAACAATAAAATTTACATCTTTATCTTATTTAAAATTAGAACCACTTTACGGTGGAGTCTGATTAAAAATCAAACGATAGATACCATAATTTTATAAAATATATTACATAACAAAAATAGTCGTGTGTTGACAGTACTCATGTGTTGAGATTAGTCATGTGTTGAAGGAAATATAGATTCATCTGTTGAATGAAATAAATATTCATTTGTTGAATAGAATAACGAATTTATTGAAATATATAAAGCCGTGTTGATTAGAGTTGCGCTATTTTTACGTGAACAATATTTATATCGATTATATTCGTTTTTATAATGAATATAGAAAAGAAGTAATTTCAAAATATAACTATTTGAAAATATTACCATTTATATAGTAATGATATGAAATATTCAATTTTGATTAGAAATTGAATATAGTGTTGAAATGGTTTTGAAAACGAATTTAAAACGATTTATAAAATACGTTTTAAAAGGAAATTGACGAAATATATATAATATATATATTATATATATTTAATGGCCTGAATAGAACGCGCCGCGCCGCGGCAGTTCGTGAATTTCGACCATTGACTTCGAATTGACGTTGCGGGAGATCCGACCGTCGGATTCTCCTAAAACCGGAACCTTTGGGTTCGTATCGAAAAGAGCTTTCCAATGAATATCATAAATTTAAAATCTAATGGTTGGATTTGGAATTATGTCCAAAAAAAATTTGAAAAAGGTCGCTGTAAGTGCATTTCGATGGCCGTTGATGGAAATCGACTGTACGGGCCTTGATAAAATTATTAAAAATATTAATAATTTGTGTAAAATCATAATATGTGAATTGGAAAGAACTGGGATGAAAAACTCCATATTTGAAAGGATAAAAATAGATTTTTATCGAAATGAACTGGTTTTGAACTAGAACTAAAACCAATTTATTTTTGAAATGAATAAATTGAATTTGAATCGGTTTTGAAAATAACCAGAATTTCCAATATATATAAAGTGGAAGTGGATTGGAATCGAAATTATCTTCGGAATGTTTCGATGTTGGATTTCGTGACTATACAGATATTGTTATGGGAATACGAAAGATATATTTTATATTGTTATTTCCAATACGATATTTGTTGGTTTTAGGATTTGATATTGAATATAAGCCGGTATATTTTCTATTCAGAGCCTTGTATTTAATATCAAATGTGATTTGGGTTTGTCGTGAATGGTGTCTTCATTAACACTGTTTTTAAGCCCAATAGAGAAAAAGATTAAATCTTTCTATTTAGATTTAATGAAGGGTATCAATTAAATAATATTTAATTGGGATTGAATTTGAATTAGTTTTTTTTTTTTTGGTTTATCGTGAGCGGTGTTTTTAACAACACCTGTTCTTTAACCCGATTAACAATTGAGTGTGATTTTGGGTTTATCGTGAATCGTGTTTTAGATGACATTGGTTCTTTAACTCAGTTAAAGACAAGATATTGATTTTTGAAAGGATTAAAACTAAGTGGAGTTTTAATGAATCTTTAACTAGATTAAAATTTGAATTGATAATTTAAATTATCAAATTTGAAATGTGATCGAGAATGGAGTACCACCAGTTTTGCTCCAAAGCGATAGTTAAATCTTTAATTAGATTTGAACGTGAAATGGTAATTAACTTTACCGATAACACCGTGGTGCTAGGTATGGAGTATTGCCAGATTTTCTCCATGGGATGAATAGGTTGGGATTGGGAAATAAAATAAATAATTACTTCGGTGTGGTTCGCTAATCCCGACTAGTTTGGAAAACCATAAAATGGTTTGAAATGATATCCAAAGGAAGATTAAAGAATAAATTTAGAAGAATTTAACTTTGATAAAATTAATGGGAACCTATTCCCTAAAAATGTGATTTTGTGAATAAAAGAATCTTCGGAATTGGAATGAGGCGTTTGTTGTGTTTGTGTAACATTTATTTATCATATACGTGGGTTATTCAGAAAGGCCGGGTTTATACCCATTCTGAATAACCGATTCGACGAGATGTCGAAGATGAAGACAGTGGTTGAAGACCGGAAGTCTTCACATCGTTTGGGTGATTACTGATGATCTTGATTGGGCTGTACACCCAAGATGAGGGAATCAGTTGGTGATCGTCCAGACGTACTTGGAGATGGATGGATATGCAAGGAAAGTGCCTCCGGTTTCGATCAGACCCAGAACGAACTTGTAAATGGATTGTGTGTCTGACATTGGATTTTATTCTGTGTTGATTGATCTCTATTAAATATACATCTGTTTGGCGGCGGAGAATTTATTCTCTTTCTTAACGCCCTTCTCTGAGACGTAAGAGCTCGGAGGTTGTATATCGATGCACATCAGTCGCATGGAGTGAATAGCCTATGTGGCACGCATAAGTGGCAGATGATCAAGGCTTCTGTTGAAAAGCAAATTCTTGTGGTTGATGATCAAAGCATGGTCTGTGTGACATAGCTTTGTGTATAACGTGAATTCGCGAGCCTCACACCTCGTTATGAGTCAAAAACGGGATACGGACCGTTGGGAGAACACGACGTTTCTTTCTAGCTATGGGTGATGTCAGTGACCAACCAGCCTGACATTTATATATACTTTTCACCTGTGTGGTTGTTGGAATGCGAGGCGCCTCGGATATAGGTCTGTTAGGACTGGGAAACGTGTGTTCAGGAATTGTCAATCCTCCAAAGTTAGGTGAGGACCGGCCCAACCGATTCCAAGGATCAAAGTGGGGTCCTGAGACATTTACTAGAGTGTCTCGAACAGAGAGGAGCTTGCCCCTTGCCTCGACTCATGACGGAATTCCAATTTACAATACGTGATATTGCGGTTTTATTTTTAGAGCCTAGTATGGCGACATGATAGATGGTACCCATGCCGCCTATGATTGAAATTGTTTTGACACTATACACTTATAATAGTATCAAATGATTTGTTTTAAACGTACCAAGAATGTTTGGCTATTATAAGGGAAAACCCTATCCTCCGGCTTGCGTTGCATTGTGTGATGGGACCTTTGTCTTATAATAGCTTCATTTTTCCAAAGAGCATTGCGCTGTTTTGTTACATGCACTAGTATTCTTGGGAGGAAACCCGTTCCGTGTTATACGGCATGGTCCCTTGAATTACTATCTTTTAAACTAAAGTTTTAAATAATTGTTTTTAGTTCTCACACCAGTCACATGACTGACCTGGAGTTTATTATTTTAACCTAAACTCTGGGTGCCCCTATTTTCTACACGGGCAGCTAGTAGTTTTGGTTTTGCAGATTTATATTCACAGGATCCTGATTTACAGGTGGAACGATACTCGGAAAGCTCTATATCCGTGTATTACTTCTAGTTGTGCTTGTATTATTTTTCCGCTGCGATGTATTTAAATGTAATTTATTGTAATCTCTGATATTTATCGAATGTATATTTATTCATTTATACTCTGTATATTCTGGTATCTGATGGAATTGTTGTAATAACAATGAAATGTTCTTCCGTCTGCGTTCTGATTCGTCTTGTACTCAATTCTATCTGGGCTTTCCTTACCAGGGAAGTTCGGGTCGTCTCACAAATTCTGAGACCAACAAATATCATTTTGGGAATAACGATATATATATATCTTCCAAATTCCTCAACAATATCCTTATAATTACGGAATCCAATATTGAAATATTCCAAAGATTATTTCCATTCAAATCTATTACAATTTATTCACTGGAAAATTTTGGTTATTTTAAAACCCATTTTTCAATCCAATTTATTAATTTAAAAACCATTGGACTATTATTCTAGTTAATAACTAGTTCATTTTGATAAAAATATATTTTTATCTTTTCAAACTTGGAATTTTTCATCCAAAATCTTTCCAAATCATTTATTATGATTTTACACTATTTTTCCACATTCTTAATAACTTTTATAAGGCCCTTGCAGTCGGTTTCCAATAGCGACCACCGAACTGCATCCATAGCGACCTTTTCTGAAATTGAATTGGACATATCTCACAATCCAATCATTAGATTTCAAATCTTTTATATTCATTGGAAAGCCCTTTTCGATACGAACCCAACGGTTCTGGTTTTAGGAGAATCCCACGGTCGGATCTCCCATTACATTAATTTGAAGTTAAAGGTTGAAATTCGCGAACGGTCGCCACGCGGCGCATTCTATTCTAACCATTATATATATATATATAATATCGTCGATTTCTATTTAAAATGTATTTTATAAATCGTTTATAAATTCATTCTAAAACGATTTCAACTTCATTTTTCAATTTTAAATTGAAATTGAATATTTCATATCATTATAATATTAAAATGATAATATTTTCAAAATATCAGATTTTGAAATCAATTCTTTTCGATATTCATTATAAAATGAATAAACTCGATTGATAAACCCGTTCGGCTTAAAATGGAGAATATCTACTTACTCGGCTTCATATATTCCAATATTTTCATGTCCATCCAAAATCAGACATAAAAATAATATTTTGATTCTTCACTAAATATTATTTTAAAAAGTTTGTTATTTTAAAATATTCGTTATTTCTGAATCGGAATGTGACTCAATCAATTACCATATAATTTCTGTTATATGAATTTCATACATCGCATGTATTCAACAATAATGATAAATAATCATTAACCACTCGAGCATCATCCAAGGTGCAATTTACAACTGTATAAGCATTAAAATAAATAAATAATGCTTGCAATAGTCTGCCAACCCATCAATTGACATAAAACTAAATATTGGGATAAATATATGTCCAGTATCATCCAAATACCCGTGTGGGGTTTTCAAACAACAATAATCTATTTAAAGAAATCACTAGTTAATAAATTTAACCAATTCAAATTCGGTTTGAATTATTTTTCTAATTAACCAATTTTCACTGTTTAAATTATAAATGGATATTTATAATTTAATTTCACTACCACATTAATATTAACATTATTTTTAATATGTTAATCATCACAATCATCACACAAATCACCAAATAATCCATAAAAATAAATACTTAACTACCCAATACCATTTACGGCACCATAAGTGGCCATTCGCGGAGTATGAATTCTGAGTGTTGGTGATATCCATACATCGCTTCCAATTTATGCGATTTGTACGAATTTGAGTGTTGAACTCCATACAACAAATAAAAAAATATACTGGTAATTTCTATTTATTTATAGTTATAAAATAAATTAAATAATTGTACAAAATTTCCGCGAGAGAATTCTCACATTGGGATTCACTCCTCCATTCTTTATTGGCGATCATTTTAATAAAATTAAACTGGTCGTTTAATTTTATCAAAAATTCTAACTTCCTCCGTTTATGTTCTGGTCAGTTCCATGTTGTAGTACTCTTCAACACGAGTCCAATGCTTCTGAAATCGTTCAATTTGTACCTCGTATGAAGAACTTACGACATTTAATACATTGGGTAATTAAATAATTAAAATAATTAAACTATAATTACCATTTAACTCTCACACGTTCTCTCTGTAACCACGAAAACCCATCAGATTCTTCCAAAAGTTCGTCGTTGCAGACGCCTGGCGCTACCAGAGGCCGATCAACCATCACCACTTCAATCCCCGTCGAACGCTCCACCGTCGCCCCCAAGGTAGACGAACTCGGTCCCACCCTCTAGCCTGAAAACGGCCTCGAACCGCACGCCTTTGAGCCGCGATTCCAAATGATACCGACCACCATAATCGATCATCCCATGATCAATTTAAAGATCTCACCTAACTCTACGATTTTAATTTTACAAACTTTCGAAATTATCTAGTGGATTAGGAGAAAAATCACAAAGAAATTCGGAGTGATTATGGGGGTCGGTTTTAAAATAGCGGCGGCCTGACCAAATGAACTAGGGTTAGGGCTTTTTCTATTATATATATATATATTATTTTAATATTATTTATTTCGAAAATTAGAGTTTTGCATTTGAACTCCAAAGGAATCCCAATGATTATCATCCCTAGCTAAATACCCTCATTCCGAACACAATGGGATATGTTTCATAAGTCAATTCGACTGTTCGATTAGTTTTCGTCAAAATTAAAATATAAATCAATATATATTGAAATTGAACGTACATTTTAATTTACCTAGGCCATGTACTAACTGCAAAAATTATAAAGAAACAAATCTAGCTATTTTTTGACGATATGGCCCTAACAAAACTAATTTCGTTGAATTTGGAGACCGTTTGGAAAATGGCCCTTTTTCAGGTCGATTAAATTCAAACTAAAATTACCATACACAGTTAAATTCACCACGCTTACATATTAATTCCAAAAATTATGAAATTTGAAACATAACAATAATTTGACATTACGGATCCAACAAAAATGGTTTCGTCGAAAACGGAGGTCGTTTGCAAAATGGCTATTTTTAAGGGCTATATATTGTTTAAAATATATATAAATTCCATAGCGACTATTCTAAACTTTACACTAGACATAAATTTCAATTTTTATTATGAAATATGAATTTTTAACATTCGTTAGAAAGATATTATTAAACATATTCTAATGTTTCTGGTTTTAATGAAATCCGACTTATTTTGAATTCTGTACAGTTATTTGAGATTTAAAATCAAATTTTCAAACTACCACGCCATTTCGAGTTTCTTTTATAATTAAAATAATTTTATATGTTCTAACTTTGATTTATATAAATTTTTAGTCGCTATTATTTAAAATAAATCATTTTAAATATTCAAAATATATTAAATTGGCTAAAATAAATTTTTTAAATTGGTTCAGAAATTCCTGGTTGTTACAAGTAATTATTGATTTTTAATTGCTAATGCTATAATAATATACGAGCGTCATGGCACGCGCTCCGCGCGTGGAATATTATTCCTACAAATATTGTATACATATGCCAATATTGCAGATTTGTGCATAGTTTACACATATCCAAAATTCAACACAAGATCTAACGCGTAAAAAAGGACTGAGAGAAATCTTATTAATTTAACATGAGTCAATCGATGATATATACCTTTATTAAAAATAATAATTTAAATCTGCTTATCTTGGTTTCGATAGGAAGTTTGGACATCTAAATCTTGAATATTCTGCAATTGCATTCAAATCTCGAATGGATAGTGCATATCTTATATTTTTCTAGCTCTAAGGAATTTGGATGAGAAAGGGAGTGGCAGGGCTTCCGGACCCAATCAAAAAAATATGAATTTGAGAGCTATGACCTGTAAGTTTATTTATAAATGTCCAAACTTGTATCCATCCGATATAAGATAATAAAATCCGAGCCATTTATGTCTCTATTAATGTCATTATGAAGTGACCCGAACTTCCCCGGACTTCGAAGAGATGAGAAAGAACGAATTACTGTGAGGACAAAACAAATCAGAACGCAGACGGAAAAACATTTCATTGCATATTACAACAATCCATCAGATTACAAGAATATACAGAGTATAAATGAATATTACACAACAGAAAATATCAGAGATTACAATAAATTACATAGCAGCGGAAAATAATACAATACACAAATAGAAGAGATATACGGATACAAAGCTTTTCGGATATCGTTCCAGCTGTAAACCAGGATCCTGTGAATATAAATCTGCAAAACCAAAACAACTAGTTGCCCGTGTCAAAATAGGGGCACCCAGAGTTTAGGTTAAAACAATAAACTCCAGGTCAGTCATGGGACTGGTGTGAGAACTAAAACAGTTATTATTCTTTATTTTAAAGTTCGGTAAATCAAGGGACCATGCCGTATAACATGGAATGGGTTTCCTCCCAAGAATACCAGTGCATATAACAACAGCGCAATGCTAAATAAAGAAAAATGAAGCTGTTATAAGACCCAGGTCCTATCACACAATGCAACGCAAGCCGGGGAATAGGGTTTTTACCTCATAATAACCAAGAATGCTTGATACGTTTAGAACAAATCATTTGATACTATAATAAGTGCATAGTGTATAAAACAACTTCAAATCAAAAGTAACAATCATAGGCGACATGAGCGTCCCATGCCACTATGTCGCCATATATAGGTCTACAAATAAAACCGCAAATGTCATGTATTTGGAAATTGGATTTCCATCTATGAACCGAGGCAAAAGATAGTCCTCAACCGATTCGATACTCTCTAGCCCGAGCCTCAGGCAAGTACTCAGTCAAGCCTTGGATCCTCAGGGCCGGTCCACCGATGTGGATTAAAATGCCTGAACACTGCGTTTCCCCGAGCTTTGGGGCGTAAATGAGCCAACGAATGGCTCCATCGGACCCGGATCGTCCGATCTAACCGAGGCGCCTCGCAACAGCAACAACCACACAGGTGAAAAGTATATAAATGTCAGGGCTGGTAGGTCACTGACACCACCCTAGCTAGAAAGAAACGCATGTCCTCCCTGACGTCCTCTCCCGTTTTTGGTTCACAACCGGGGTGCGAGGCTCGCGAATTCACGTTACACAAAGCTATGCCACACAGGCCGTGCTTTGATCATCAACCACAAGACTTTGCTTTTCAACAGAAGCCTTGATCATTTGCCACTTAGGCATGCCACACAGGCAATTCACCCCATGCGTTTGATATCCATCAATATATAACCCCTGAGCTCGTACGTCTCAGAGAAGGGCGTTAAGCAAGAGAATAAATTATCCGCCGTCAAACAGATATATATATTTAATAGAAATCAATCACACAGACTAAAATCCAATGTCAGACACACAGTCCATTTACAAGTCCGTTCTGGGTCTGAACGAAACCGGAGGCACCTAGTACCCCGCATATCCATCGATCTCCAAGTACGTATGGACGATCACCAACTATTTCCATCTTCTTGGGTGTACAGCCCAATCAAGATCATCATTAATTACCCAAATGACGTGAAGACCTCCGGTCTCCAACAACCATCTTCATCTTCGACACCACGTCGAATCAGTTATTCAGAATGGGATAAACCCGGTCTTTCTGAACAACTCGCGTATATATTTAATAAACACGTGTTACACAAACACAACATACGCCTCATTCCAATTCAGAATATTCTTTCATTCAAATATTCTTCTACTTTGGGAAAGGTTCCCATTAATTTTATCAAAGATAAATTCTTTAAATTTATTCTTTAATCTTCTTTGAATATTAATTCAAACTAGTCGGGATAAGCGAACCACACCGAAGTAATTATTTATTTTATTTCGCAATCCCCACCTATTCATCCCA
The DNA here is from genome assembly GCA_030737875.1 of Allium sativum. Lineage (NCBI taxonomy): Eukaryota > Viridiplantae > Streptophyta > Magnoliopsida > Asparagales > Amaryllidaceae > Allium > Allium sativum. Next base: position 335,066,959 of record CM060926.1, read on the forward strand.
TGAATTAAAATTGGTAATACTTCATATCTAACACCACGGTGTTATCGGTAAATTCAATTACCATTTCACGTTCAAATCTAATTAAAGATTTAACTATCGCCTGGAGTAAAACTGGTGATACTCCATTCTTGATCATTTCAATCTAATTAAAGATTCATTAAAACTCCACTTAGTTTTAATCTTTAGCTGGGTTAAAGAATCTGTGTCCTGTCTTTAACTAGGTTAAAGAACCAATGTCATTTAAAATACGACCCACAATAAACCCAAGAACACATCCATTAATTATCGGGTTAAAGAACAAGTGTTATTTAAAACACTGTTCACGATAAACCCAAAAATCAATCCCAATTCCATTCCAATCAAATATTATTTATATGGTACACTTCATTAAATCTAAATAAAATGATTTAATCTTTTCTCAACTGGGTTCAAGAATAGTGTTAGTTAAGAGACCATTCACGACAAACCCAAATCACATTTGATATTAAATACGAGGCTCTGAATAGAAAATATACCGGCTTATATTCAATGTCAAATTCTATGACCAACAAATATCGTATTGGAAATAACGATATTAATATATCTTTCAAATTCCCATAACAATATCTGTATCATCACGAAATCCAACATCGAAATATTCCGAAGACAATTTCGATTCAAATCCCTTCCAATTCAATTATTGGAAATTCTGGTTATATTTCAAAACCATTTCAAATTCACTTTATTTATTTTAAAAATAAATAAATTACTATTCTAGTTCAACAATAGTTCATTTCGACAAAAATATATTTTTATCTTTTCTAATATGGGGTTTTTCATCCCAATTCTTCACAAATCATTTCTTATGATTTTACACAAATTATAACTATTTTTACTGATTTTATCAAGTCCCGGACTGTTGATTTCCATCAACGGCCATCGAACTGCACTTACAACAACCTTTTTCAAATTTGATTTGGACATAATTCCAAATCCAACCATTAGATTTCTAATTTCTCACATTCGTTAGAAAGCTCTTTTCGATACGAACCCAACGGTTCTGGTTTTAGGAGAATCCGACGGTCGGATCTCCCGCAATATCCATTCGAAGTCAATGGTCGAAATTCGTGAACTGCCGCGACGCGGCGCGTTCTATTCAGACTGTTATAATATATATATAATATATATATAATATATACTTCGTCGATTCCCTTCTAAAACGTTTTATATAAATCGTTTTAAATTCGTTTTCAAAACGATTTCAACTTCATTTCAAATTCAAATCAAAATTGAAATTTTCCTTATAAATTCGTTTTAAATTCATTTCAAATTGATTTCAATTCAAATTGATTTCTAATTCAATTTCAGTTCGTTTTCAGTTCAATTCAATTTCAACTCGAATTCATTTATATTCAATTTCAATTCGAATTCACTTATATTCAATTTATATTCGAATTCATTTCTATTCAGTTTCAGTTCGAATTTCAATTCTTTTCAAAATATCAGATTTTGAAATCACTTTCGATATTCATTATAAAATGAATGAAATCAATATAAATATCGTTCACGTCAAAATGGCGTCAATCTAATCAACACGGCTTCATATATTTCTATTTTCAAATATTCTATTGCAAAAATATTTTTTCCCAAATATTTCTATTCAAATATTTCTTTTTCAAATATTTCTATTCAAAACTGGAATGAAGCCCAATCAATTACCATATAATGTTAATTATATGGATTTTCTACAACACATGTATACGTCAACAATGAAAAATAATCAACCATCATCCAAAGTGCATTCTACACTGTATAAGCATCAAATATAAATATTCAATGCTTATAACAGTCTGTCAATCAATCGATCGACATACAACTAATTATTGGGATTAGTGTACGTCATATATCACCCCAATACCCATGTGGGGTTTCAAACAATCAAACACCGATTTTATTTGTGCAGTTGAGCGATGTGTAAAATTTATCGTCCTAATCAATGTCAGTCAAATGTGTGTATATAAAAAAAATCGTCCGATCTGCTTTTTTTTTTATTTCATTTCATATACACATTAAAAATTCTATTTTTAACTATAAAATATTTTCCATTATAAAATATTTTATTTCAACTATATAAATATTTTATTTCATTTCACATCACATCACACAATCAACTACACATCTAAATCAAACAAACAAGCATACAAGCCGTCCATGGTCTGTGGACGACGAGTGTCGGGTGCTACTAAACACCGTTTGCATCCTAGTATATATTTATAACTAGAAAAATAAAATTAAAGAGTGAGAAATCCTCACAGAATTGCTAATCCAACGCCACGACTCTTCTTATGTAGAAATCTTCTTCGTTCTCGCCCTTTGGTCAATTTTCACTACCCGTATTCTCTACGTATATAAAAATCGAATTTTTACTATGCTATTCAATATATAAAAATCGAATTTTTACTATGCTATTCAATATATAAAAATCGAATTTTTTCTTCGTTGTCATGTGTATAAAAATCACATTTTTATACTACTACTATATAGATAAAAATTCTATTTTTACACCGCTAAAAATCGCATCTTTTCTATTTTAAAAATCTAATCTTTTCTATTTTAAAAATCTAATCTTTTCTATTTTAAAAATCTAATCTTTGCAATTCTAGAACTGAGAATAAATTATTTCAGTTAAAAATCGTATTTTTAATCATATTACATAAATAAAATAAAGTAAATAAAACAAAATAAAAACTTACTGTTTAACGAAGAGGAGAGGCGTTGAAAGGGGGCGTTGGGGCGGCGCAGTCGACTGAGCAAGGCGGTGGGTGGTGCTCCGGTCAGTGGTGGTGGTGCGGTGGGCTTCCATGGCGGGTGGCGATGGGGTTTTTGTCGGGAGGGCGCGAGTTTCAGAAAGGAGAAAGAGGAAGGAGGGGAGGCGGCTGTCAAGAGGGGCAAAGCTGGCCTGGACGGCGGTGGCGGGTTTCAGGGTGCGGAGCACGGCGTTCTTCGATTGGAGGAGGGGAGGAGACGGAGGGATTGAAGAAGAAGGAGAGGGGGCGGCAGCGTTCATCCAGGGGGGCGGCGTAGGAGGGTGCGACGGGGAAGGAAGGGGGCGGCAGGAGTTTTGGGGGTCCGGTTTTATCAGAGGGGCTGATCGATGAAAGTGAAAAATAGAGGGGGGGCTAGGTTTTAATAGGAAAATTTTATTATTTTATATATTATTTTCTCTCTCCTAAGTTGACTTTTCATATGAACTCGGAATCAAGCCCACCGACTATCACCCATAGCTAATTACCCCCATTCCGAACACAATGGGTTAGGTGTTGTAAGCTGATTCGACTGTTTCGATCAGTTTCCATCAAAATCAACATATAACTCTATATATTGAATTTGAACTCGCATTTCAATTTACCGGGGCTACATACTAACCAGAAAAATTCCAGAAAAATATTTTCTAACATCGTATTGACGATATGGTTCTAACAAAACTAGTTTCTTCGAATTCTGAGACCGTTTGAAAAATGGCCATTTTCCAGTCGATTAAAATCAACTAAAACTGGTCAAACGCGTTTTCCTTTGCCACGCTCACATATTGATTTGAAAAATTATGAAACTTGAAACCTAGCAAAAACTTGACACCGCGGATCCAACAAAAGTGGTTTCGTCGAAATCCAAGGTCGTTTGCAAAATTTCCATTTTTAAGGGCCTGAATTCCATAGCGACTATTCATAATTTTCAACTGGACATATCTTTTTATTCCCGCTATGAAAATTCAATTTTTCGGATTCGTTGGAAAGATATTCTCTATTAGATTCCATTATTTTTGGTTTCACTAAAATCTGGTTTATTTTGAATCCTGTACATCCATTTGAAGTTTGAAATCGAATTATCGAACTACCGCGCCATTTTCAATTCCATTTATGAATATAAATAAATATTTATATTCTAACAACGATCTATATAAATATATTCATTCGAATTCCATTCAAAATAAATTTCTCGATGTTATTATTTAAAATAATTCATTTTAAATAATCAAAATTCGCTAAAATTGCCAAAATAAAAATTTTAAACTGGCCCAGATTTCCGGGTTATTACAATCTCCCCCACTTAAAACTTTTCGTCCCCGAAAAGGAACAAAGCCGAAAGTTGTTTTAAATACGAACTCAACTGTCCATATTTTAACTACGGCTTAAGTTCTTCAACTTTCCAGTTTCTAAGAACTTTTCAAAAATTTCAAAAATTTGGCTAACACCCTAAATTTTCGAAAAATTTCGCTATAACCTCCCCTGCACCGGGAGCACGGGAAAATCCCGAAATTGCCATACACGCCTTCTGATCTCAAAAATAAAAAGAAAAAGCCAAGCGGCTAGCCAATCGGCTCATAAAATCATCATCACCCAAACAAAACAGTAAATTATGGTAAACATGTACCTATTTGTCGGGCAAAATACTTTATTCTCTGCTCTAGCCTCCTTGCTATGACCTGTTCAATGTAAGTACAAGTATATGCAAGCAAATGCGACACATTTTCAATACAATTCACTATTTGATTCTATTAGGCATAATGGTTCAAAATTTCAAACAAATAACCAAATAACACAAACATCAATCAATTAGTGGATTAACGTTTCAAATTCATAACTTTGATATATAGTCAAAAATCACATTTTTGATGCCAAATCACAACAATAGGCCCTATATAATTTCGGTTCTCACACCATTCAATTGGAAATGTATAGAAATCTCACTTTCGAAACTCAAATATAAATACTGGCGATGGTGCCCCGTCACCAGAATTATCCCCGGGCAACTAGAGTATGATTCTATAACTATCCAGTATATTAAAACTTCGAATACACATTTGGAAGACATATATGCAAAATCTATATATACCGATTGTCCAAATTCATATAAATAAATAATCAAATACGAATAGTTGATTTAAATTCTCAAAACAAAATTCGATTTCATTTTAAAAATAAACTCTTCACACTCGTTCTAGGATACTACAGATCCCATCTCTAATGAGTCATTCTAATTGGATATTACTAATCCAATATCTGATGAATTCATTCGTTTGGTTCTAATGTGTCTTGTTCTATGAGCTTTGTAAACCAAAGCTCTGATACCAAATGAAGCGACCCGAACTTCCCCAGTCTCCGAAAAGATGAGAAAGAACGAATTACTGTGAGGACAAGACAAATCAGAACGCAGACGGAAGAACATTTCATTGCATATTACAACAATCCATCAGATTACAAGAATATACAAAGTATAAATAAATATTACACAACAGAAAATATCAGAGATTACAATAAATTACATAGCAGCGGAAAATAATACAATACACAACTAGAAGAGATATACAGATACAAAGCTTTCCGGATATCGTTCCAGCTGTAAACCAGGATCCTATGAATATAAATCTGCAAAACCAAAACTACTAGCTGCCCATGTCAAAATAGGGGCACCCAGAGTTTAGGTTAAAACAATAAACTCTAGGTTAGTCATGGAACTGGTGTGAGAACTAAAACAGTTATTATTCTTTATTTTAAAGTTCGGTAAATCAAGGGACCACGCCGTATAATAAGGAACGGGTTTCCTTCCAAGAATACCAGTGCATATAACAACAGCGCAATGCTAAATAAAAAAAAAATGAAGCTATTATAAGACCCAGGTCCTATCACACAATGCAACGCAAGCCGGGGAATAGGGTTTTTACCTTATAATAGCCAAGAATGCTTGATACGTTTAAAACAAATCTTTTGATACTATAATATGTGCATAGTGTATAAAACAACTTCAAATCATAAGTATAAATCATAAGCGATATGAGCGTCCCATGCCACTATGTCGTCATATATAGGTCTACAAATAAAACCGCAAATGTCACGTATTTGGAAATTGGATTTCCATCTATGAACCGAGGCAAAAGATAGTCCTCAACCGATTCGAGACTCTCTAGCCCAAGCCTCAGGAAAGTACTCAGTCAAGCCTTGGATCCTAAGGGCCGGTCCACCGATGTGGATTAAAATGCCTGAACACTGTGTTTCCCCGCCCTTTGGGGCGTAAATGAGCCAACGAATGGGTCCATCGGACCCGGATCGTCCGATCTAACCGAGGCGCCTCGCAACAGCAACAACCACATAGGTGAAAAGTATATAAATGTCAGGGCTGGTAGGTCACTGACACCACCCTAATTAGAAATAAATGCATGTCCTCCCTGACGTCCCCTCCCGTTTTTGGTTCACAACCGGGGTGCGAGGCTCGCGAATTCACGTTACACAAAGCTATGCCACACAGGTCGTGCTTTGATCATCAACCACAAGACTTTGCTTTTCAACAGAAGCCTTGATCATTTGCCACTTAGGCATGCCACACAGGCAATTCACCCCATGCGTTTGATATCCATCAATATATAACCCCTGAGTTCGTACCTCTCAGAGAAGGGCGTTAAGCAAGAGAATAAATTCTCTGCCGCCAAATAGATATATATATTTAATATAAATCAATCACACAGACTAAAATCGAATGTCAGACACACAGTCCATTTACAAGTCCGTTCTGGGTCTGAACGAAACCGGAGGCACCTAGTACCGCGCATATCCATCGATCTCCAAGTACGTCTGGACGATCACCAACTGTTTCCATCTTCTTGGGTGTACAGCCCTATCAAGATCATCAGTAATTACCCAAACGACGTGAAGACCTCCGGTCTCCGACCACCGTCTTCATCTTCGACACCACGTCGAATCAGTTATTCAGAATGGGATAAACCCGGTCTTTCTGAACAACTCGCGTATATATATAATAAACACGTGTTACAAAAACACAACATATGCCTCATTCCAATTCAGAATATTCTTTTATTCAAATATTCTTCTACTTTGGGAAAGGTTCCCATTAATTTTATCAAAGATAAATTCTTTAAATTTATTCTTTAATCTTCTTTGAATATCAATTCAAACTAGTCGGGATTAGCGAACCACACCGAAGTAATCATTTATTTTATTTCCCAATCCCCACCTATTCATCCCATGAATTAAAACTGGTAATACTTCATATCTAACACCACGGTGTTATCGGTAAATTCAATTACCATTTCACGTTCAAATCTAATTAAAGATTTAACTATCGCCTGGAGTAAAACTGGTGATACTCCATTCTCGATCATTTCAATCTAATTAAAGATTCACTAAAACTCCACTTAGTTTTAATCTTTAACTGGGTTAAAGAATCTGTGTCCTGTCTTTAACTGGGTTAAAGAATAAATGTCATTTAAAACACGCCCCACAATAAACCCAAGATCACATCCATTAATTATCGGGTTAAAGAACAAGTGTTATTTAAAACACTGTTCACGATAAACCCAAAAATCAATCCCAATTCCATTCCAATCAAATATTATTTAATTGGTACACTTCATTAAATATAAATAAAAAGATTTAATCTTTTCTCAACTGGGTTCAAGAACAGTGTTAGTCAAGACACCATTCACGACAAACCCAAATCACATTTGATATTAAATACAAGGCTCTGAATAGAAAATATACCGGCTTATATTCAATATCAAATTCTACGTCCAACAAATATCATATTGGAAATAACGATACTAATATATCTTTCAAATTCCCATAACAATATCTGTATCATCACGAAATCCAACATCGAAATATTCTGAAGATAATTTCGATTCAAATCCCTTCCAATTCAATTATTGGAAATTCTGGTTATATTTCAAAACCCTTTTAAATTCACTTTATTTATTTAAAAAATAAATAAATTACTATTCTAGTTCAACACTAGTTCATTTCGATAAAAATCTATTTTTATCTTTTCAAATATGGGGTTTTTCATCCCAATTCTTCACAAATCGTTTCTTATGATTTTACACAAATTATCACTATTTTTAATGATTTTATCAAGGCCCGGACAGTCGATTTCCATCAACGGCCATCGAACTGCACTTACAGCGACCTTTTTCAAATTTGATTTGGACATAATTCCAAATCCAACCGTTAGATTTCTAATTTCTCACATTCTTAGAAAGCTCTTTTCGATACGAACCCAACGGTTCCGGTTTTAAGAGAATCCAATGGTCGGATCTTCCGCAATATCCATTTGAAATCAATGGTCGAAATTCGCGAACTGCCGCGGCGCGGCGCGTTTTATTCAGGTTGTTATATTATATATAATATATATATATATATAATATATACTTCGTCGATTTCCTTCTAAAACGTATTATATAAATAGTTTTAAATTCGTTTTCAAAACGATTTCAACTTCATTTCAAATTCAAATCAAAATTGAAATTTTCCTTATAAATTCATTTTAAATTCATTTCAAATTGATTTCAATTCAAATTGATTTCTAATTCAATTTCAGTTCGTTTTCAGTTCAATTCAATTTCAACTCGAATTCATTTATATTCAATTTCAATTCGAATTCACTTATATTCAATTTCAATTCGAATTCATTTCTATTCAGTTTCAGTTCGAATTTCAATTCTTTACAAAATATCAGATTTTGAAATCACTTTCGATATTCATTATAAAATGAATTAAATCGATATAAATATCGTTCACATCAAAATGGCGTCAATCTAATCAACACGGCTTCATATATTTCTATTTTCAAATATTCTATTTCAAATATATATTTTTCCCAAATATTTCTATTCAAATATTTCTTTTTCAAATATTTCTATTCAAAACTAGAATGAAGCCCAATCAATTACCATATAATGTTAATTATATGGATTTTCTACAACACATGTATGCGTCAACAATGACAAATAATCAACCATCATCCAAAGTGCATTCTACACTGTATAAGCATCAAATATAAATATTCAACGCTTATAACAGTCTGTCAATCAATCGATCGACATACAACTAATTATTGGGATTAGTGTACGTCATATATCACCCCAATACCCGTGTGGGGTTTGAAACAATCAAACACTGATTTTATTTGTGCAGTTGGGCGATGTGTAAAATTTATCGTCCCAATCAATGTCAGTCAAATGTGTGTATATAAAAAAATCGTCCGATCTGCTTATTTTTTTATTTCATTTCATATACAAGTTAAAAATTCTATTTTTAACTATAAAATATTTTCCACTATAAAATATTTTATTTCAACTATATAAATATTTTATTTCATTTCACATCACATCACACAATCAACTACACATCTAAATCAAACAAACAAGCATACAAGCCGTTCATGGTCTATGGACGACGGGTGTCGGGTGCTACTAAACACCGTCTGCATCCTAGTATATATTTATAACTAGAAAAATAAAATTAAAGAGTGAGATATCCTCTTAGAATTGCTAATCCAACGCCACGACTCTTCTTTGTTCTCGCCCTTTGGTCAATTTTCACTGCCCGTATTTTCTACGTATATAAAAATCGAATTTTTACTATGCTATTCAATATATAAAAATCGAATTTTTACTATGCTATTCAATATATAAAATTAAAATTTTTCTTCGTTGTCATGTGTATAAAAATCACATTTTTATACTACTAATATATAGATAAAAATTCTATTTTTACACCGCTAAAAATCGCATCTTTTCTATTTTAAAAATCTAATCTTTTCTATTTTAAAAATCTAATCTTTTCTATTTTAAAAATCTGATCTTTGCAATTCTAGAACTGAGAATAAATTATTGCAGTTAAAAATCGTATTTTTAATCATATTACATAAATAAAATAAAGTAAATAAAACAAAATAAAAACTTATTGTTTAACGAAGAGGAGAGGCGCTGAAAGGGGGCATTGGGGTGGCGCAGTCGACTGGGCAAGGCGGTGGGTGGTGCTCCGGTCAGTGGTGGTGGTGCGGTGGGCTTCCGTGGCGGGTGGCGATGGGGTTTTTGTCGGGGGGGGGGGGGGGGGCGCGAGTTTCAGAAAGGAGAAAGAGGAAGGAGGGGAGGCGGCTGTCGAGAGGGGCGGAGCTGGCCTGGACGGCGGTGGCGGGTTTCAGGGTGCGGAGCACGGCGTTCTTCGATTGGAGGAGGGGAGGAGACGGAGGGATTGAGAAGAAGGAGAGGGGGCGGCAGCGTTCATCCAGGGGGGCGGCGTAGGAGGGTGCGACGGGGAAGGAAGGTGGCGGCGGGCTATTTGGGGGTCGGGTTTTATCAGAGGGGCTGATCGATGAAAGTGAAAAATAGAGGGGGGGCTAGGTTTTAATAGGAAAATTTTATTATTTTATATATTATTTTCTCTCTCCTAAGTTGACTTTTCATATGAACTCGGAATCGAGCCCACCGGCTGTCACCCACAGCTAATTACCCCCATTCCGAACACAATGGGTTAGGTATCGTAAGCTGATTCGACCGTTTCGATCAGTTTCCGTCAAAATCAACATATAACTCTATATATTGAATTTGAACTCGCATTTCAATTTACCGGGGCTACATACTAACCAGAAAAATTCCAGAAAAATATTTTCTAACTTTGTATTGACGATACGGTTCTAACAAAACTAGTTTCGTCGAATTCTGAGACCGTTTGAAAAATGGGCATTTTCTAGTCGATTAAAATCAACTGAAACTGGTCAAACGCGTTCTCCCTTGCCACGCTCACATATTGATTCGAAAAATTATGAAACTTGAAACCTAGCAATAACTTGACATCGCGGATCCAACAAAAGTGGTTTCGTCGAAATCCAAGGTCGTTTGCAAAATTTCCATTTTTAAGGGCCTGAATTCCATAGCGACTATTCAGAATTTTCAACTGGACATATCTTTTGATTCCCGCAATGAAATTTTAATTTTTCGGATTCGTTGGAAAGATATTCTCTATTAGATTCCATTATTTTTGGTTTCACTAAAATCCGGTTTATTTTGAATCCTGTACATCCATTTGAAATCGAATTATCGACCTACCGCGCCATTTTCAATTCCTTTTATAAATATAAATAAATATTTATATTCTAACGACGATCTATATAAATATATTCATTCGAATTCCATTCAAAATAAATTTCTCGTCGTTATTATTTAAAATAATTCATTTTTAATAATCAAAATTCGCTAAAATTGCCAAAATAAAAATTTTAAACTGGCCCAGATTTCCAGGTTATTACACATTAATGACGCGTATTGCTAATTAAAGGAACATTTTATTTAACTTTAAGAACTTTTCGTTTCTTTCTTGATCTAATTCCTTTTATCATATGCATTTGTTTTTAGTAAAGGGCATTTTCGTCAGTTAGGTGTACAACAAAAAAGTGTGAAACCAAACCTATTCCAATTATTAGTAACGTGCGTCATGGCACGCGCTTCTAGCATGGTATTGACATGCGCTTCACGCGTGGATTGTTGTTCCTTAGATATATAGAATGGGTATCTAGAAAACCTTTCATAGCCGGTTAAATGTTATAGCCTATGGTCAAACAAATGTACATGCGCCCCTACCCAAACTATGGTGCTAAACTTAATCTACATAACTATTTGTATCCTTATTAGTACAAATATTAAGCTACAAATTTATATTCACAAATTCACAAATTTATATTCACAAATTAATTGATTGATTTTGGGATTATGTGCTCAAAAAAGTGATATTTAGACATGTGAATGTATAGTCTAGATTTATCTATATGTTATGCAATAGTGGTGATATTATGTTTATTTTAATTTATTGTGGATCACCTCATTTTGTTGTTTACCCCCTTACCATTTTTGTCTCAATTGATTTATTTACGCACTTTTCATGCTATTTCCCCCTCCCCCTAATTCTCTTTCTCTCTCTCTCTCTTTTTATATACTATTCATTTCTATTTATATTTACGTATGCTTATTCCTTATTCCTCACATGCATATTCTTTGGCCAGTTGCTCTTTGCGCGTGGTGCAGACACGCGCTTCGCGCGTGGATTGTTGTTCCTCAGATAAATAGAATGGGTGTCTAGCAAACCTTTCATAGCCGGTTAAATGTTATAGCCTATGGTCAAACAAATGTGCATGCACCCATACCCAAACTATTGGGCTACAAAACTTAAGCTACATAACTACTTGTATCCTTATTAGTACAAATATTAAGCTACAAATTTATATTCACAGATTCATAAATTTATATTCTTAAATTAATTGATTGATTTTGGGATTATGTGCTCAAAAAAATGATTTTTAAATATGTGAATGTATATTCCAGATTTATCTTTATGTTATGCAGTAATGTTGATATTATGTTTATTTTAATTTATTGTGGATCACCTCATTTTGTTGTTTTCCCCTTACCATTTTTGTCTGCATTGATTTGTTTAAGCATTTTCATGCTATTTCCCCCTCCCCTATGATTCTTTCTCTCTCTCTCTCTTTATATGTTATTCATTTCTATTTATATTTACATATGCATATTCCTTTTTCCTCACATGCATATTCTTTGGCCAGTTGCCTAAAGTTTTGCATTTGTTGCCTCATTTGATTTAATGTTGAACCTATTAAATACTTTTACAATAAAAAAGATGCATTATTTAGGTCTATTTTAAAATTGACATTAATTATGTTGACTTGATTGGAATCTTTCAGTTTAAAAAGAATTGTACGTTAATTATAATCAATGAGTTATTGTTAGAATAATTAATATATGGTTGTGGGGACAAGAAAGGTAGAATAGCATCCCATTATAATCAAAGAATTATTTAAAGGTGTCATTGATGTATTCTGTACTGTTGTCACATTGGAATGTATTAATTTTTCATTCAAATTGAGTTTTGATTAGAGCATGAAAAGATTGGAAAAAATGTTTGACATTTGACTTTTTGGTAATAGGGAAAGTCCACAAAAATTTGCTATAATCATCAAGAAAAAGAACATAATAACAGTGGCCAAGAGAACTAACAACATGCGATGTCCAAAGATCGCTGTGAACAATATCAAAAGGTAGCAAAGTGTATGACAGAGAATCAAAAAATGGTAATTTAGAATGTTTTCCGAGGACAAGAAAAACAATAAGTTTTACGAGACTTATTACAATTAATGAGGTTTTAATGATTTAATGATCTAAGCATAGCAGCGCCAGGATGTTCTAAGCGGTTATGCCAAAGATCTGGAGAGAGAGCAGTAAAGGCTGACTGATTCATAAAGAGAGTGGTTTGGTTATTAAAGAAGAGAGGATAAAGATGATTCATAAAGGTACTGGTTTGGTTATTGGAGAAGAGAGTATAAAGATCCCCAGTGCTGTCACATCTCATTAGTTTGGTTCCCGTATGTAAATCATTAATAGAAAATCCAAATGGATCAAATCACTACAACAAAATGACCATATTACAATAGTGGAACACCGTGGTAATATACATTTTACAACGGTGGGCTTATCGTAGCGTATTAAGAAGTTGTAATAAACTAAAATCTTTTTCAACTTTTTTCCACCGTTGTAATATGTATATTTTACAACTTTTTTACATGGTTGTAATAAACTTTATTACAACAGTTATGCACCGTTGTAATAAAATCTACTATAACTGTTATGCATCGTTGTAATTGACAGTTGCATTTTAAAAAATAATAGACATCCTTTGTGTAACGACCCGGATTTTTGGCCGATTTATTTTAAATATTTAGTATGGTTTTAAATATTGAATTTAAAATATAAATGGTATTTTATTGGGTTATCGATTAAATAATTGAAATACGATTTATTTTGATAGTCATCGAAATACGATAATTTTAAATAGATTCAATTCGAAGTTAGAATTAAATCAGAACAATTCAGACGATCGATATTAATTGTATTTGAATATAGAGGATAATAAAACTATTTTATTATCAGAGAAATTTATTTGTTTTTGAATTTAAATTATATTATATTAATTTATCTTGGTTATTTATATTTACGTTCAAATTAAATATCAAAATATATTCAGTTATTTCAAAATAGTGTTACACTGTTGAAACAACAGCGGTTACGTTAAAATAGCAGTTCGTGATTTAAATTAATGGACCCCGAGATATTTGACTGTGGATAGGTTCGAAATCAAATCGATATCTTTTTAAATTAAATAAAATCCACTTTATTTCTAAACAAATTAAATTTTTTGTACTTAACCTATAAACTACTTCGTACCAACGCAGGACTATATTCCTTGGCGCTCAAGGTTCTTCTTCTATTTAATCGGGAATCCTCTCTTCATTCTGAGAAATCAAAACCAATTCTTTGATCAATAAAAATATATATATATAAACCGCTCCCTTCCTAACTGTCTTCTTTTCCAGTATTCAATTAGAGCAAAAAAAAAGAAACTGAAAATAAAAATCGCGAGCACCCCGACACTACACCAAAAATGCCAATTTGGCAGTGCTAATGGCCGTATCAAAATCGATTTTATACGGTTTTAAGCCGTATCAAAAAATGGCATCTCTGTTCATTTGATACGGTTTTAAGCCGTATCAATTGAGAAATTTGATACGGTTTAAAACCGTATCAAATTTCTAAATTGATACGGCTTAGAACTGTATCAAATTTCTCAATTGATACGGCTTAAAACCGTATCAAATTAGCATGTGGGCACTGTCCAGCTTCTAATTTGATACGGTTTTAAGCCGTATCAAATTGATCAATTGCTACGGCTTAAAACCGTCTCAAATTGGTATGTTGGCACTGTCAATTTCATAGATCGATACGGTTTTAAACCATATCAATTGATCAATTTGATACGGCTTAAAACCGTATTAAACGGGTATACTGATACGACTTAAAACCGTGTTTAATGCGTCACTCCTACAATCAATTAGATACGGCTTTTAACCGTATCAAAATAGGTATATCATATATGCAATATACAAAATCACTACACCCATTGATATATATATATATATATATATATATATATATATATATATATGCACAATAAAGAAGATACGCTACACTCATATAACAGTATATAAAGAAGACACGCTAAGAATAATTCGATTAATACATAAATCATAACTTCAGTTAATACATAACACAATATATGCAAAGCATAATGTTCACAGTTCTTTCTCTAAAAAAAAAAAGATAACAAAACTGCAGTTGTCGAACCCATACAACTCATGCTTGTTCCAAAGCCTGAAAAGAAATTAAAATAACAAACATCAGTTTAGTTTCGCCTCCACAACAACAAGACCTAGTTCAAATAGTAACTAAAAAAATCAATGTAACTCACTGAGCCTTACGCTCAGTTTCAGCTGAGCCGAAGGCTCGGCGAAACTGAGCCGTAGCTCAGTTTAAGCTGAGCATTACGGCTCAGCGAAACTAAGCCGTACGCTCAGTTTCAGCTGAGCGAAGGCTCAGCAAAGCTGAGCCGTAGCTCAATTTTAGCTGAGCATTACTGAGCCATCCAGAACATGTGAGCATCTTATGGTTTCTTCTCCCTATTTTCCTGTTATCCCGTTTCTTCCCTGATGCATACCCACTACTCAATTATCAACCTTTTGTAAATTTAACTTACATGTCCTATTGCATTAACAGTATGCTACACATCTATCCCATGCGCAGTGTGTTCCTCTAACCAAATTTCCATTATTTCAGTACCCAAATAAAAAAGCACTTCTATATATATGATCAAAGATCCAAAAACATATATCTAACTATTGATGATTGTAGTCTAAAAACCATCACATTCATATGTTAGGCAAACACCTATCAGCTGCTCTAATACATCCGCACATTTCAGTTATTATATGCATGGTTATCTTGAGGGAGTTTTGTTTTAAATATGATCTGGTGTTCCGAAATGACAAATATGTGAAGGGATCCAAGTTATATGGATACTGGAACAAGGATGTAAAGTAAACAGAGTACTTAGTTTACCCGTGCAACATATGGTTGATATGAAGTATCACAAGGTACAAAACCGATGTACATAACATATAGAATACAGCTTATACTATTTTTATTAAATACTAGAAGTTCATATGGATACAGACTCCATGTTTCTAATGTTTACAAGCTTCTACTCATCCCAGTTTTAATCATAAAAATCGAGTTTCATTCAATGTGACACATGCAAGGGCATTCAACAATGTATACCGGTTTGTATTATCATATTAATTAGCAACTTTAAAGAAAGGGAAGAGGGTTCACTTATTAAATAATATGTGTTTACTGTCTATATTTTGAGTCTACAGTTTTTTTTCTTTTTCCCTTTCGTTTCTTTTACTCTTTTCCTGCTTCTGTCTCCTATTTGGTTTCTTCTCTTTAATTTCTTTATTCTTTCTTTTTAATCTTTTTTTTATTTTTATGGCCTTAGCCAAATCACATACTATAGACGCCAACTACACATGCAATCACTAGAGACATACATGTTTTGTATAGGAAGGCATACAGTCGTCTACACTCATATGGGCTTAGTGTTAGACAATTACATACACATAACTACACACACATGCATCAATACCAAAAATTAACTCGGGCGCAAATAGGGGATACATAAGAGATCATGATAAGTTGCACTAAAATGGGTACATACAGTTCTTTTAGTCACAACGCGATATATCCCAGGAACTGACACTAGAGTGAGTACAGTATACTAAAGAACCAAAATCAAATATTAAGTGCATCAATAAGCTTAGTATCCCAGCTTAACATGTATTACAAATGAGTTGAAAAGCTGAAACACCATGTTATATGATAGAATCGGTTGTAATCAAGGAAATTAGTCATTTATAGAAGCTAATACTATAAAGTATGATAAATAAAAAGCATGAGTACGAAAAGAATAGTAATAACTACAGGTTATTTTAACAAACATAGACAGAGGCAGAAAATGACGTACAGAGATTGTGATTGTTAAAGGAGTGTCTTCTTTGTTGCAAAACGAAATACATCAACATGAAGTTACCTATATAAATGAGGTGCAGCCAATTGAATAAATAACATACATAAGAATTAATCACGGAAAACTAACATTGTTACATGTTCTACAACCTTTAAACATCAGCAATACAGATAAGAAACATCTTTGCTTATATAATAGTAAATTCAAGAGGAGCAACAAAATCTTAAGTAAAATGTTAATACATGTTAAAAACCAAAAAATGCTGCAAAACCAAAAAAATTTGCTATACAATGAAACAAAATTATTTTTTAATATTCAGTAGAAAAATAATTTTTCTATACAATGCATCCATAAAGTGTTCTCCTTCTAATGAACTAAAATTTCATATAAAACATTAAATAAACTCAGATTACAAAACTAGGTAATAATAAAATACTATCCAATAGATGCAAGCTAATCAAGGGAAATTTTCATGTATTAGTTTTTGAAACAACTAACTTGTGAAACTGCATGCACAAATAATGACAAGTACATCAACGTAAGTAACAACACAACAGCTTATCATCAAAAGAACACAACTGGAAGGAGGTAACATATCTTTTCATTTAACATAACAAACAAAAGTTGTCCTTATTTCCAGGGGCGGAGCTATGTATGGCTTAGGTAGGGCCATGGCCCTAGGTGCAAAATTAAATTACTAGCACAAAAAAATCAGATTTTATCAGTTGGCCCTAGCTGAAATTAGAATTAGGCTCTCGCTGCACTTTAAATTAGGCTCCAGCTGAAGTAAATTAGATAAGAAAGCTCATTTTAATAGTTTTTCCTGCTAACATCACTGTAAAAGTTTATTTAGATGTACCAGCCTATAATTGTTGCCATCAAGAAAGTCAAGTATAATGGTCAGCTCTTCCATTTTTTCTTTAGTATTCATTTTCTTTTAAATTTTGCCCTATATGAACATTTTGGGTAGCTCTGCCACTGCTTATTTCTAAAGGTGATGAGTTTGGATCTTAAAGAAAGGTGTCAATGACCAAATCAAAATTCATTATGGTATGGCTAACCATTCCTTTGGTTGTTTTACCAAAATTTGTATGAATGTTACTTTCAACATTTACTAACTTTAGAAAAGCAAGAGATTGTAACTGATTCATTTGACAAGCATGGAACTATGAATCTCAAGACTATATATCATTCAATTAAACACAATGAGATTTTCCCTTGACATAAATAAATTTCTCCTACATGCAAAGCCATTCAACTCCGCAGATTACATGTTAACAAATAACAAGTATTTGGCTGAAATAAAAATTAATGGACCAAAAATCATACTGTAGACTTTCAATAGAAACTATTTGGCTGAAATCCAGATTAATGGACCAATAATCCATTTAAGTTTACAGACTTAGATGCTGAAAGCCTAAACTAACATATATGAACTTGTAATTGATGGTGTGTGATATTGTACCTAAACTATAATCTCTATAATATTTCTAAATCGTGAAATCAAAAACGTGGCATCGAAGAAAAGGAGTATACGGCAACATAACTGGAAAATGAGACTCATTTTATGATCAATCCTAAAAAACCCAATTTCATCACAGCATTAAATCGTGCAAAATCGAAATCAAATCAGATCAAATTCGAAAATAAAATCATACCAAATCAGTTTGTCCTCAGAGGAAGTGATTTAACGAGTGGAAGCTGCCTACAGATCTGAAGATAAAGAATCACGATGATATATACAGCCATAACGTAACCCTAAACATGGTATCGAAAGAAATATTCATCCAATAAAATCAAAATTTACCAGATTTATAACCTGAGGAGCGGTTCGAATTGATTAGGGCAGAAACTTTTTTAATTAGAGCTGAAATCGATTGGCATGGGTAGTGGGAAATAAAAAAAGGGGGGAATGAAAAAAAGAGCGTGAGAGGGAAATGAAAAAAAGGGAGGGAGCACGTCTATTTTTGGCAGGAAATTTTTACACTAAGGTTACATAGGTTTGATACGGTCTATAACCCAATCAAATTCAAAGTAGGTTCTAAGCCTTTTCTAAACAGTTAGGCACGGCTCAGTTGCCTCTCAAATTTAATACGGCTATAGACCGTATCAAATTTAAATGATAGGGTAGTGGCAAAATAAGCTTTATAGTGTAGTGCGAGACCTCCCTGAAGCTCGATGCGATTGGAGGAAGGCCGACGTTGGGTTGAGATCGTCGCGATTCGAGCTGGAAGTGATGAGGAGCGATGTGTTCAAAATTTAGGGCTTTCAATTTTTGGGCATGTGCGATGATTTTTGAGGGGGATCGAACCCGAACTAGTCAAGCTAGGGTGGAGGTTTCTTAAGTTCGAAGGATGTAAATCTGAGAGTTGTTGAGGGGTTTCTGACCTTGTTGAGGGATGCGAGTGGAGGAGATGGACACTGATATTATGGGGAGGTTAATGTCGATTTTGTTTGCATCCCCGAAGGGGTTTCTGAGTGGTGCGATTTTGCGGAAGGAAAGGCTTCAGAGATTTGATGATGACGTGAAGTCCGGTTTACATTTGGATGTTGGGTGGAAATTGAACTGTGTATTTTAAGGAGGAAGATTTCCTGCAAGGTATTGGGAAATGTCAAAATAGATGAGTGTAGCTTAACGGTTGATTTGAAAAAAAGGAAATCGAGGATTGTGGAGTTGTTCTTGTTGGTCAAGGCAGCAAGGTAAATGTTTTTACCAAAAATTTAAATACTTTGAATTAGTTTAAATATTTGTTTAACTAGCTAATCTAAGTGAACAATAGCAAAAATCGTTAATTTA
Source organism: Allium sativum (assembly GCA_030737875.1). Taxonomy (NCBI): domain Eukaryota; kingdom Viridiplantae; phylum Streptophyta; class Magnoliopsida; order Asparagales; family Amaryllidaceae; genus Allium; species Allium sativum. The sequence goes on from CM060926.1 coordinate 335,086,513, forward strand.
AAATAAATATCGTAGGTGAAAAGTAAATCTCATTCGAGTTGATTTATAGACGCAGCAAAATGGAAATTAAATGGGATATTCTGCAATTAGAAATCAAGGTGAGTAAATCGCACTCACAGTTTTATATTTTAAATTTATTTTTATAGTAAGAAAATAAATTTGTTGGTTGCTTGGGTGCATGAATGAATTGTTGAATTTTTGTGTTTATTGGATATTTCCCGCAATACTATTAGCGGATGCCCGCAATATCATTAGCGGATGACCCTACGCCCACGTATATAAGTGGATCCCCTTTTATACCGCGACATCCTGCCTCGAAGCAGGATGGTATTATTTCTGATGACTAACATCTGTGGATGCAGAAAAAAATAGGTTGGAGGGATCCAACTGGATTCCTCAAAAATAATTTTATTTGTTCGTTTTCACATATATTATCATATATGATGTATTGGTTGATAATTAAGTGGTTTGATTGTTTAAATATCACTAAGGGCCGAAGTGTTAATATTTTAAAAATATCGAAAAGGGAAATTTCCAGAGTTAAAAAGGGAAATTCTATTTTTCTAAAATAGAATTTGAAATTTTAATGGAATAAAAATATTAACTTGTTTTAAAGGAATAAAACAAGAAATTTATTTATAAACGAAGTTTATAAATGAAGGGAAGAGAATTGTCATTGGATAATTCAGAAATAAATTATGAGTTTGAATTTGAAAAAGGGAAAAACTATTTTTCCCAAAGCGGAAATATCTATTTCAAAGGAAATTGAAATCGGAACTTGTTTAAATATATAAATAAGTAAAATAAATAGGGTTTGTAAATAAAAAGGGAAAAAAATTATCATTTGGGTAATTTGAATTTCTAAATTCAAATGTAAATTTAAAAATAGAGGTGAGGAAAATCGTTTAAAGAAAGAAACGATGGAATTTATTCTGATTTCAGAATATAAATTGAACTAAAAAAATACCGTGAGGATTTATGATTTTGAATTCGATTAATTCGAATTTATTTAAATAGAAGTTAAATTGAATATAGAAATTCAAGTAGAATTTGAATAAAGGAAATTCAAATATAGAATTTGAATATAGAAAATATAAAGGAATCCAAATATATTATAATATAGGATTCAAAAAGAGTTGAAATGGAATTTGAATATAGGAAATTCAATTTGAATGGAAATGAAAATTGAATATAGAAAATGCAAATGGAATTCAAATATAGAATTTGAATTCAAAGGGATTGAAATAGAATTTGAATTCAAAGGAATTCAAATGGATTTGAATTCAAAGGAATTCAAATGGATTTGAAGAAAGAAAAGTCAAATAGAGATTTGAATAGAGAATTCAAATGGAATTTAAACTATGGAATTTGAATACAGAATTCAAATGGAATTTAAATAAGAGGATTCAAATAAAATTTTCAGAATAGAATTTGAAATAGAATTTTCAGAATAGAATTTGAAATAGAATTTTCAGAACAAAACTTGAAATAGAATTTTCAGAATAGAACTTGAAATAGAATTTTCAGAATAGAACTTGAAATAGAATTTTAAAATAGAATTCGAAATAGAATTTCAAAATAGACATCGAATACTGAATTCAAATAGAATTGAAATGGGAATTTGAATATATAATTCAAATAGAGTTGAAAGGGGAATTTGAATATAGGGTTTAAATGAAGTTGAAATGGAAATTGAATATGGGAAAGTTAAATAGAATTGAGTTGAAATTCAAATATAGAAGATCGAAGTATAAATAAATTATAACCGAGTAAGTGAAAATCAACGATTTTAGGTTATCAGAATTTTTGAGCTGAATTGGGAAAATTGGTTTAATATATATTCAAAATATATTCGAATGGAGTTGAATTTATTATAAACGAAATTTTAAAAGTTTATATTTATAAATATATTTAGAACAAACTCGCCACAGCGCTGCAGTTCATAAATTAGCGATTCGAACTTCAGTTGAATATATAGAACTCAATTGAAGTCGGAATTCTTTGAAACAAGAAACGTCGGGACCGATTTGATAATAGCTTTCTAACGAAAGAGAAAATTCTAGATTTCGTCGTATAGATTATGAGTTATATCAAAAACAAATTTTCAGAAAAACAGTGCCATAACCATTTAAAACCATAACGGTTTATTTAATTTTATAAAAGGATTTTAAGCGAATAAATTCCGAATTTCTATTTAGAAAATTTCAGATTTTGAGTTGTAAATTATATGTGAACTCAAGTGGAGTAATGAATTGATTTTTGAAGCGGAAAATCAGATTTTTAACATTGAATAGAATTAACTGATTCGAATAGAAATTAGTTAATAAGATATTTAATTGATATTGGGCTTTGAATAAGTGAATTCAATCTGAAAATTTATATTCGAAAAAGAAACTAGAATTGAAATTGAAATTTAATTTGGTTATGAGCAAGTTAAATATTTTGTTTGAACATGTGATGTTCAAACAAAGAAGTGAAACAGGAAAAATAGCTAATTAAAGAATAAATGAGCGAAACTGAATTCAAACGATTGGATAGTGTGGAATTGAATTGAAACAGGTGAGCATGTGTTAGACAGGTATGGGATGAAGTATATGAAGATTTTAATCTATGTGTCCGACAAAAAGGTACATGTTTAAATTCATATATGAGATTTTATGTGTCGTATCGGCAAGCCGCTTGGCTTTTTCTTTATCTTTTGGATTGGTGAGGGCCATGGGAGGCTATTTAAAATATCCCGAAGCTCCCGGTACAAGGGAGGTTATTGTGAATTTTTCCGGGAATTTAAGGAGTTAGAATATTTTTAAGATAATTTGATAGTTAGAAATCAATGTATCGATATATATATATATATATATATATATATATATATATATAATTCGATAAGGAAACGAAATCAAAAATAGAATATTGTAAACAAAAAGGGAAATCTATAAATTAGAAATAGAAAGCGAACCATATACATGTTTTAAAAATGAATAATTGGGTTTTATAGTGTGTTTATTCGAGGTAAGTGGTTTTGCCGTTTTGAAGTTGAGGATGTTTTCAGTCAACGTCTGAGAGGTAATTTTACCCCAACTTGATTGATTTCATTTTTAATTGATAAATAGCAGGATCTAGCCTCGAAGAGAAGTGTTTGAAAAAGAGTTAGTTGAATAAAATATTTTGGGTTGTTGTAACGATGTTTTATACAGCATTCGTTTTAACCCAAGTGATGGAAATTTCAAAATATAAAAGTAAATATTTCCTAAGTATAATTAAAGTAGTCGGGAAAGGGATAAGTGATTGAAATTGTTTCAATTTCGAATTGAATATATCTTCTAAGTGTAGAAAATCAAAGAAGGAGAGATATAGAAATGTTTTCCCAAGAATGTAAGAGACCGAGATGATAATTGGAAATATGTGTTTAACAAATATTGATAAGGAAATGGAAAGGGGATTAAATTAATGAATAGTAATCAAGGGTCCCGGTGATTGTTTGAATGTTTTGAATGGATGTTTGTTTTTCTTCGATAGTTAAATAACCGACTATCGAAGTATTTGCCAATATCGTTGTCAATATGGAGAGCCCGGTTGGATTATTATCCGAGAACCACTCTGTATTGGCGGTAGCATTGTGAATCAGATTATATAAAGATAATCGAAGATGGAGTGAATTGTAAGGGCTTTTTCTATTAATAGATATTGTGCCTTCGGTTTCGTTCAATCCCAGAACGAACATATATGGACGAATGTCTGACAAAGTATTTCCAATGATCTAATATGTTGGTCTGTATAAATATATATGGTTGCAACAGATTTATTTCTTAGCATAACATCTAGAATATTTGTGCATATCAATTAGTGATTAACGGATCTGAGATTGTGGCATTCAAAGTGATTGTGCTATCAATGAATAAAAAGTAATCATAGCCTCAGGCCTCAACAACCGGGAAATGACAAAAATCGGGCAGGCAGCATGGCTATATGGGTCGCTCCAATTAGGGTGTATAATCACCTATCTAGAGATTCGTTTAAATTTCTTATTCTATTCGATGTTATCCCATTCGGGAAACGGTTGCTGATCCCAACCGTTGGTGATATACATTCGATACACTCAAGCGAAATGAGTGGTCGGTCATGTGTGGGCCGGGTTGCAAGATGTTCTTGTTGAACCCAGTGTATTCCTCTCTAGAGATACACTATCGGAAGGTGGTTCCATACCATGTCATGTTGGAAATCCAATCTCCAATAAGCGCCCTGCGGTTTGTTGATTTTATACTATATATGTGGAGCGTGAGATGCAATCGTTTCCGCTAGATTGTTATTTATTTGATTTAGACACTATTATAATATCACTAGATTTTCGTATCAAAGTATTTTGGTTATAGTAAGGTAAAAACCGTCCATGTTTATGTGTGGGCTGGTCTTACTATTATCATTTCTTTGGAAAGGATTTTGAAAGTTAAACAAATGGTTGAAGTTTACTCACACTAGTCCCATGACTGACCCAGAGTTTATTTTGTTTGTTTTCCCTAAACTCTTGGGTGCCCAAATTTGTACGGGCAGTCAAGTAGTCGGGATTTTACAGATTCATTTGGAGGTGCTGGAAGCAGGAGGCTTCACCAGTTAGCTATAGACTATCATATATTCCGTTGTGTACTATGTGGTATCTGGAAACAGGTGTTTATAACTATTTCACGAACAACGGTTATGCTCTGATGATGGTATGTATATAAAGTTACTGATTTGTGTTTCAAAAGTTATGTTATACAATATATTTTATTCGTTCCGCTGTGAGATTTGTCTTCTTTGTTTTCTTCTATTCTAATATTTCTTTCTTTCTATTTCTCATCCTCTAACTTCTTTCTAATAATGATTCGTATTTTTGTGCAATTTGTGTTGGACGTGTGGTGTTTTTAGTCAACTCAGATAGTACAGATTTGCAGGTCGTTACAGTTGGTATTAGAGCTTAGGTTGAGCGAATAACTAGGCTTTGGTGGGATGTGCTCATTAAAGATAGGTTTAGTTGTACCCTAGAACTAGTTGAGTGTATATACGAGAGCACGTATTTGTAAATTGATATAAAAACTGTTTTATATTGTGTTGGCTAGTCTGTTGAGCTGTTTATGAATTCTGATCGAATTGTGGGACGCCACGACGTCGATAAGAGTTTGTAAATACTTGACAGAAGATTAAACACAATAATGTTTTAAAGTGGGTAAATGAAATAATTTTACCCAAAATTCTATTTTGAGATATAAAGAATAATTTTCTAAAAAATTTATAATATATGGATGTGTTGGTTGTTATTATTGTAATCAAATGAGATTATAAAAGTTGGAATGGTTATATATAACCAAATATAATTTGTATATGAATAAGATATATAATTGAGATGAATTAAAATTGAAATCAAACCATAATTTTGAATTTTAAACCCTGGGAAGTTGGAAAATATCTTTCAAAGTATATTTAAATAATATAGCTTTGTGTTAGAAGGATTTTTGAGTAAAAATCATTTTGAATGAATTTCGAAAGTGATAAAGCGTTGAACTCACTTCAGTCGCTGGAAAATAATTCTGATGATGAATGCAACATCATCAGTGTTCATTTTCGAGTTTCTAGCGAAGGATTGCTGCTGTAGAAAAGTATTTGATGGAAATTTGTTTGAAGGAAAACAAACTGGTTTGAAAATTAAAATGTTTTGAATTTGAGATGATTATAAATACATGTGTATACAATTATGTGATTTCGAAAGGATTTGAAAGGAAAACCCAGGAATTTGAATTCTGGAATTTAAATTTAATTTAAGCAAGTTAAATGAATTGAAGTGAATAAATTGAATCAGAATCAAGTTGAATAAATTAGAATGCATATGAAAGAAAACCAAAAGTTTTGGTGGAATTAATTTTGTTGAAATATGAGGAGTTGAGTTTCAACATAAGTGAGATTTTGAAAAGTAATGGATTTGTACCATTTTTTCTGCCTTAGCAATTTTGAGGACGAAATTATTTTAAGGGGGGAAGAATATAACGACCCGGATTTTTGGCCGATTTATTTTAAATATTTAGTATGGTTTTAAATATTGAATTTAAAATATAAATGGTATTTTATTGTGTTATCGATTAAATAATCGAAATACGATTTATTTTGATATTCATCGAAATACGAGAATTTTAAATAGATTCAATTCGAAGTTAGAATTAAATCAGAACAATTCAGATGATCAGTATTAATTGTATTTTAATATAGAGGATAATAAAACAATTTTATTATCAGAGAATATTTTTTTTGAATTTAAATTATATTATATTAATTTATTTTGGTTATTTATATTTACCTTCAAATTAAATATCAAAATATATTCAGTTATTTCAGAATAGTGTTACACTGTTGAAACAACAGTGGTTACGTTAAAATAGCGGTTCGTGATTTAAATTAATGGACCCCGAGATATTTGATTGTGGATAGGTTCGAAATCAAATCGATATCCTTTTAAATTAAATAAAATACACTTTATTTCTAATCAAATTAATTTTTTTGTACTTAACCTATAACCTACTTCGTACCAACGTAGGCCTATATTCCTTGGCGCTCAAGGTTCTTCTTCTATTTAATCGCGAATCCTCTCTTCATTTTGAGAAATCAAAACCAATTCTTCGATTAATAAAAAATATATATAAACCGCTCCCTTCCAAACTGTCTTCCCTTCCAGTATTCAATTATAGAAAAAAAAACTTAAAATCAAAATCAAAATCGCGAGCACCCCAAGACCTCCCTGAAGCTCGACGCGATTGAAGGAAGGCCGACATTGGTTTGAGGTCATCGCGATTCGAGCTGGAAGTGATGAGGAGCGATGTGTTCAAAATTTAGGGCTTTCAATTTTTGGGCGCGTGCGATGATTTTTGGGAGGGATCGAACTTGAACTTGTCAAGTTAGGACGGAGGTTTCTTAAGTTCGAAGGATGTAAATCTGAGAGTTGTTGAGGGGTTTCTGACCTTGTTGAGGGATGCGAATGGAGGAGATGGACACTGAGATTATGGGGAGGTTAATGTCGATTTTGCTTGCATCCCCGAAGGGGTTTCTGAGTGGTGCGATGTTGCGGAAGGAAAGGTTTCAGAGATTTGATGATGAGGTGAAGTCCAGTTTACATTTGGATGTTGGGTGGAAATCGAACTGTGTATTTTCAGGAGGAAGATTTCCTGCAAGGTGTTGGGAAATGTCAAAATAGATGAGTGCAGCTTAATGGCTGATTTCTTTAAAAAAAGGATATCGAGGATTGTGGAGTTGTTCGTTGTTGGTCAAGGCAGCAAGGTAAATGTTTTTACCAAAAATTTAAATACTTTGAATTAATTTAAATATTTGTTTAACTAGCTAATCTAAGTGAACAATAGCAAAAATCGTTAATTTAAAAAAAATATCGTAGGTGAAAAGTAAATCTCATTCGATTTAATTTATAGACGCAGCAAAATGGAAATTAAATGGGATATTCTGCAATTAGAAATCAAGGTGAGTAAATCTCACTCACAGTTTTATATTTTAAATTTATTTTTATGATAAGAAAATAAATTTGTTGGTTACTTGGGTGCATGAATGAATTGTTTAATTTTTGTGGTTATTGGATATTTCCTGCAATACTATTAGCGGATGCCCGCAGTATCATTAGACGATGACCCTACGCCCACGTATATAAGTGGATCCCCTTTTATACCGCGATATCCTGCCTTGAAGCAGGATGGATATTATTTCTGTTGACTAACATCTGTGGATGCAGAAAAAAAACAGGTTGGAGGGATCCAACTGGATTCCTCAAAAATATTTTTATTTCTTCGTTTTCACATATATTATCATATATGATGTATTGGTTGATAATTGAGTGGTTTGATTGTTTAAATATCATTGGGGGCCTAAGTGTTGATATTTTAAAAATATCAAAAAGGGAAATTTCCAGAGTTAAAAAGGGAAATTCTATTTTTCTAAAATAGAATTTGAAATTTTAATGGAATAAAAATATTAACTTGTTTTAAAGGAATAAAACAAGAAATTTATTTATAAACGAAGTTTATAAATGAAGGGAAGAGAATTATCATTGGATAATTCAGAAATAAATTATAAGTTTGAATTTGAAAAAGGGAAAAACTATTTTTCCCAAAGTAGAAATATCTATTTCAAAGGAAATTGAAATCGGGACTTGTTTAAATATATAAACAAGTAAAATAAATAGGGTTTGTAAATAAAATGGGGAAAAAATTATAATTTGAATAATTTGAATATCTAAATTCAAATGTAAATTTAGAAATAGAGGTGGGGAAACTCGTTTAAAGAAAGAAATGATGGAATTTATTCTGATTTCAGAATATAAATTGAACAAAATAAATACCGTGAGGATTTATGATTTTGAATTCGATTAATTCAAATTTATTTAAATAGAAGTTAAATTGAATATAGAAATTCAATTAGAATTTAAATAAAGGAAATTCAAATATAGAATTTGAACATAGAAAATATAAAGGAATCCAAATATATTTGAATATAGGATTCAAAAAGAGTTGAAATGGAATTTGAATATAGGAAATTCAATTTGAATGGAAATGAAAATTGAATATAGAAAATGCAAATGGAATTCAAATATAGAATTTGAATTCAAAGGGATTGAAATAAAATTTGAATTCAAAGGAATTCAAATGGATTTGAATTAAGAAAAGTCAAATAGAGATTTGAATAGAGAATTCAAATGGAATTTAAACTATGGAATTTGAATATAGAATTCAAATGGAATTTAAATAAGAGGATTCAAATAGAATTTTCAGAATAGAATTTGAAATAGAATTTTCAGAATAAAATTTGAAATAGAATTTTCAGAATAGAACTTGAAATAGAATTTTCAGAATAGAACTTGAAATAGAATTTTCGGAATAGAACTTGAAATATAATTTTAAAATAGAACTCGAAATAGAATTTCAAAATAGACATTGAATACTGAATTCAAATAGAATTGAAATGGGAATTTGAATATATAATTCAAATAGAGTTGAAAGGGGAATTCGAATATAGGGTTTAAATGAAGTTGAAATGGAAATTGAATATGGGAAATTTAAATAGAATTGAATTGAAATTCAAATATAGAAGATCGAAGTATAAATAAATTATAACTGAGTAAGTGAAAATCAACGATTTTAGGTAATCAGAATTTTTGAGATGAATTGGGAAAATTGGTTTAATATATATTCAAAATATATTCAAGTGGAGTTGAATTTATTATAAACGTAATTTTAAAAGTTTATATTTATAAATATAATTAAAACGAACTCGCCGCAGCGCTGCAGTTCGTAAATTGGCGATTCGAACTTCAATTGAATATATAGTACTCAATTGAAGTCGGAATTCTTTGAAACAAGAAACGTCGGGACCAATTTGATAATAGCTTTCTAATGAAAGAGAAAAATCTAGATTTCGTCGTATAGATTTTGAGTTATATCAAAAACAAATTTTCAGAAAAACAGTGCCATAACCATTTAAAACCATAATGGTTTATTTAATTTTATAAAAGGATTTTAAGCGAATAAATTCCGAATTTCTATTTAGAAAATTTCAGATTTTGAGCTGTAAATTATATGTGAACTCAAGTGGAGCAATGAATTGATTTTTGAAACGTAAAATCAGATTTTTGACTATTGAATAGAATTAACTGATTCGAATAGAAATTAGTTAATAAGATTTTGAATTGATATTGGGCTTTGAATAAGTGAATTCGATTTGAAAATTTATATTCGAAAAAGAAACTAGAATTGAAATTAAAATTTAATTTGGTTATGAGCAAGTTAAATATTTTGTTTGAACATGTTATGTTCAAACAAAGAAGTGAAATAGGAAAAATAGCTAATTAAATAATAAATGAGCGAAACTGAATTCAAATGATTGGATAGTGTGGAATTGAACTGAAACAAGTGAGCATGAGTTATACAGGTATGGGATGAGGTATATGAAGATTTTAATCTATGTTCCCAACAAAAAGGTACATGTTTAAATTCATATATGAGATTTTATGCGCTGTATCGGCAAGCCGCTTGGCTTTTTCTTTTTCTTTTGGATTGGTGAGGGCCATGGGAGGCCATATGAAATATCCCGAAGCTCCCGGTACAAGGGAGGTTATGGCGAATTTTTCTGGGAATTTAAAGAGTTAGAATATTTTTAAGATAATTTGATAGTTAGAAATCAATGTATCGATATATATATATATATAATTCGATAAGGAAACGAAATCAAAAATAGAATATTGTAAACAAAAACCGAACCATATACATGTTTTAAAAATGAATAATTGGGTTTTACAGTGTGTTTATTCGAGGTAAGTGGTTTTGCCGTTTTTAAGTTGAGGATGTTTTCAGTCAAGGTCTGAGAGGTAATTTTACCCCAACTTGATTGATTTCATTTTTAATTGATAAATAGCATGATCCAGCCTCGAAGAGAAGTGTTTGAAAAAGAGTTAGTTGAATAAAATATTTTGGGTTGTTGTAACGATGTTTTATACAGCATTTGTTTTAACCCAAGTGATGGAATTTTTGAAATATAAAAGTAAATATTTCTTGAGTATAATTAAAGTAGTCGGGAAAGGGATAAGTGATTGAAATTGTTTCAATTTCAAATAGAATATATCTTCTAAGTGTAGAAAATCAAAGAAGGCGAGATATAGAAATGTTTTCCAAAAAATGTAAGAGACTGAGATGATAATTGGAAATATTTGTTTAACAAATATTGATAAGGAAATGGATAGGGTGTGTAACACCGCACCTCCGCTAGGGTCACTCACAAAGGGAATGCACTAGCTTTGGTGAAGCATTATCTAGGTAAACATACACATAAATATTACAAGACAGAATATATAAAACAGTGGAAGAAGAACCAAATATCATTGCTTTAATATCTAGAAAGGTCTAAAGCCTTTTTACATCAAAATGCCATTAAATCCATTACATCGAAATCTGTCTTGCAATAGTAAAGAAGCATAAAACCATAGTCATAAATCGTTCCCCAAGTAAACCAGTAAAGTAGTCATAGCCAAGAAAGGTCCAAGCCATATATGATGATCTTGAAGCAGAAAGAAGTCCAAACTAAGTAGTAGTGTTTCCTCCTGAGAACCTAGGGGGCGGGGAATGGAAGAAAAAGAGGCGAAAGAAAACGGGTCAGTCATAAGGACTAGTAAGTCCTAGTGACTTTCAGCATAGAAACAAGTAAAGATAACATGACATGTATAAACTTAAAGTAAACATAAGTATGATGACAAGATAGGCAAGTTAAACTAAGATAACAAGATAAACTATGCTAACCAGATAAACTACGGCAACAAGATAAACTATGCTAACCAGATAAACTACGTATAGCATTGCATGTTTAACATTCTCGGCACCAGTATTAGTATAACAAAATTAGGTGTTATCCTAATGTCTAAACAGAAACGAAAACAGAAACAGGGTGATATTTATAAAAAATAGCAATGGGCTTTTACCTCCCTAACAGAAACAGAAACAGAAATGGGCCTTTACCACCTGTACTAGTAACCCAACCCGTGTCATGTATTAACTATGAAATGATCCCTAGCCCAATATCATGAAATGACCCATTACTTGGTCCCACGAAACGATCTATTAATCGATCGGCTCCCTACAAGTTCTAGCTTGTCATGTGTCTGTGTCATACGGCCCTATCACGAATGTAGTTACCTGTGCTAGGTCCACCATAGGGTGTATCAAGCCCTAGGGTGCCAACCACCAACACGAATCAAGCACGCACACTGTAAACCTACTGGTGCCCAATGCCTACTTTTTCAACTCCGGACTACGTGCACGACCATAGTCCGCCTGAACCTACAATGGCGCACCAACTCAGCCGTCGTTCTGGTCGCTTACAATCAGCCCAGTAATCGTGCCCCACCCTGCCTAGTTCCAGGGTACCGTGATACATCTAGTGGGTTACTGCTGAAAAGGACCGCGTAACTAGGGTTTCCGTCCAGTAGGTAAAGTGTTGTCATTTAAATTCGAGACTTAACCCCATCAGTCTAGCATGTCAAGTTGGTTAAGTGTTATCATTCAAGTTCGTGACTTAACCCGCCTAGTGTCATGTCAAATTGGCTAAGTGTTGTCGTTCAAGTTCATGACTTAGCCTTACAAATCATCTGCCAAGTTGGTTAAGTATATTCAAGCGGTTCATGACTCAACCCTATCAAATCATCGTGTAAAATTGGTTAAGTATATTCAAGTGGTTCATGACTCAACCCTATCAAATCATCGTGTCACATTGGTCAAGTATATTCAAGCGGTTCATGACTTAACCCTATCATGTGGCATTAATTCATTAATGCACCTCAACCTCTCACATCAGACTTGTTGTTGTGGTTACTGGATATGTTGGGCGATTCCGGGCAGAATTACACCATAACTCAGTCTGACCTCGGGTTTCAAGCGCGATATGACCAACTACCCACATTGGATCCTATTGTTTGCAGTAACTGGATTTGCCGGGCGGTTCCGGGCAGAATTACACTGCAAACTCAACCCAACCTCGAGTTGGTCATTTTCAAGTTCATTCTAGTGTCATGTCCATGTTCAAGATTCATGTCAAGTTCATGTCAAGCTTCAAGGATAAGTTTCATGCCCACATCCAGATTCAAGTTATAACGATGTTCATGTTTCAAGGTTTTTTTTTTGCCTATTATCAAGTTCATAATTCATGTTCATAACCAATTCGTATTTTGCCTAATCTACCCAAATCGTATTCCCATCGCACATAAACGTGAATCAATCTATACTACAAATAAATCCAAATCCCGAGATAAAGGGAATAACATCAAAACTATGATAGGCAAAAGGGACGAGCATAAAGCGATAAAAGGGATTACAAGACTAACATGATATAACTTGAGATAATTGGTTACAACATCACTAGCATATAGGGTTTCAAATCTAGCAAGATAAGGCGATAGTCATGATAAAAGTTGATATAAAAGAATAGGCATGCAAAAGCAAACCAAATACAAGGATAATGGATCCAACGGTGTTAGTGTACATAATAGCAAATGAACTAAGCAAGTCACACCCTAGGTATGAGATCCAACAACTGCAAATTCAGTGTACAACATGGGTTTCAACTATGGGCATGAACAATCAACTATAATAGTCTTAGGCAACTAACCCCAATAGTCATAGTCATGGTCATAGGTAGAAATCTCATAATCAAGAACCATAAGAGACCAATCGCAATAGTCATGGATAATTATCCAAAATAGTTCTAGGCAAATAGTCATAGGAAATTAACAGTAATAGTTTCAAAGTCATGGTCATAGATAATAGCCTTATGTTCATAATCATAGGTAATAATTCTCATAGTCAAGAGTCATGATTAGCCACAATTGTCCTTGTCATAGTCATAGGCAATAGTCTTATGTTCACCGTCATAGGCATAGGCATAGTCTTATGTTCACAGTCATAGACATAGGCATAGTCTTATGTTCACAGTCATAGACATAGGCATAGTCTTATGTTCTCAGTCATAGGCATAGTCTTATGCTCTCAATCATAGTCCTTGGCCATTAACAATAGTTTCAACGTCATAGGCATGTTAAAATTATAGACATGAAAGAGTTTGATTTACAACATGAATAGGCTCAAAGCAATATTCACGAAAGTCAAGATCCAAGATGAACAAGAATAGATATGAATCAATTATCATACATAGATCCAATTTCAATTTACAACATGGATATTAAGTTTACAGCTTTTATCTAAAAGTAACTTGAACTTACAGATCGTGGTCTAAGAAAGATGCAGAAGTCAAGTCTAGAAATTTGTCGTTGAATTGCTGAATCGTTGAATCTTGCTTTGATCGTAGAAGAAAATCCCCAAATATGCAATTCCTAGCCGTAGTCTTCAACAAATAATCTTCTCGTTTTAATTTAATTTATCTTAATTAAATTTAGAAGAAGAAGAAGAAGCCATGATCATCAAGAGTTTGAGCAGCATAAGGTTAGAGAAGAATGGTGTAAAGAGAATGAGGCTAGGAGGCTGTTTATATAGGATTAGGCAAACGAATCTGGACAGAAAACGAGGTCAAATACATCAGGATGCATCTGGTTGAAAAAGTGGGCTCGGGAGGCAGTTCGACCCCCAGGTCGACACTATGGTCGACCTGGTCCCTGGGAGGTCGACGCTATGGTCGACCCCCAGGTCGACCTGGTCCATGGGCGGGAATTTTCCCGCCCAGCCTGTTCTGGGGTTTGAATTCGAAATTCGAAATCGAATTTCGAGCAGTTTTTGATTCTGAAAATTCCTGAAACTTCAGAGGGTCATATCTCCCTCATCGGACTCCGATTCTCACAAACTCGGACTCGTTTCCAAGCAGAATTTTGAGATGAACACAATGGCGCAACCCGTTTCCCCTGATTCTTATTTTAAAATTTAAGCCTTCCTTGATTTATGGTTTTAACACATTATTAAAATTCGTGTTGTTACAGGGTGATTTAATTAATTAATAGTAATCAAGGGGCCCAGTGATTGTTTTGAATGGATGTTTGTTTTTCTTCGATAGTTAAATAACCGTCTATCGAAGTATTTGCCAATATCGTTGTCAATATGGAGAGACCGGTTGGATTATTATCCGAGAACCACTCTGTATTGGCGGTAGCGTTGTGAATCGGATTATATAAAGATAATCGAAGACGGAGTGAATTGTAAGGGCTTTTTCTATTAATAGAAATTGTGCCTTCGGTTTCGTTCAATCCCAGAACGAACATATATGGACGAATGTCTGACAAAGTATTTCCAATGATCGAATATGTTGGTCTGTATAAATATATATGGTTGTAACGGATTTATTCCCTTAGCATAACATCCAGAATATTTGTGCAAATCAATTAGTAATTAACGGATCTGACAATGTGGCATTCAAAGTGATTGTGCTATCAATGAATAGAAAGTAATCGTAGCCTCAGGCCTCAATAACCGGGAAATGACAAAAATCGGGCAGGCAGCATGGCTATATGGGTCGCTCCCATTAGGGTGTATAATCACCTATCTAGAGATTCATTTTAATTTCTTATTCTATTCGATGCTATCCCATTCAGGAAAAGGTTGTTGATCCCAACCGTTGGTGATATACATTCGATACACTCAAGCGAAATGAGTGGTCGGTCATGTGTGGGCCGGGTTGCAAGATGTTCTTGTTGAACCCAGTGTATTCCTCTCTAGAGATACACTATCGGAAGGTGGTTCCATACCTTGTCATGTTGGAAATCCAATCTCCAATAAGCGCCCTGCGGTTTTTTGATTTTATACTATATATGAGGAGCGTGAGATGCAAGCGTTTCCGTTAGATTGTTATTTATTTGATTTAGACACTATTATAATATCACTGGATTTTCGTATCAAATTATTTTGGTTATAGTAAGGTAAAAACCGTCCATGTTTATGTGTGGGCTGGTCTTACTATTATCATTTCTTTGGAAAGGATTTTGAAAGTTAAACAAATGGTTGAAGTTTACTCACACTAGTCCCATGACTGACCCAGAGTTTATTTTGTTTGTTTTCCCTAAACTCTTGGGTGCCCAAATTTGTACGGGCAGTCAAGTAGTCGGGATTTTACAGATTCATTTGGAGGAGCTGGAAGCAGGAGGCTTCACCAGTTAGCTATAGACTATCATATATTCCGATGTGTACTATGTGGTATCTGGAAACAAGTGTTTATAACTGTTCCAGGAACAACTGTTGTGCTCTGATGATGGTATGTATATAAAGTTACTGATTTGTGTTTCAAAAGTTATGTTATATAATATATTTTATTCGTTCCGCTGTGAGATTTGTCTTCTTTGTTTTCTTCTATTCTAATATTTCTTTCTTTCTATTTCTCATCCTCTAACTTCTTTCTAATAATGATTCGTATTTCTGTGCAATTTGGGTTGGACGTGTGGTGTTATTAGTCAACTCAGATAGTACAGATTTGCGGGTCGTTACACTTTGCAACTGAAATGAACATTACACTAAATATAGCAATACTCCATAAGCAAAACAAATATTACAGTTATTTGCAAACTAATTTATTAAAATACTCAAATTTGCAATATTACAAATAATAAGTTATACAAAAGATTTCACGGACTATTACATACTTGATCGTTACAAAGCAACTTAGTACAAGAAGGTTTAACCGTTTTTTTCTTCATGTCTGTGAGAAATACCTTCAGTTTCTACAAGAGTACTGAAGATGGCAATACCGCAGTGCTATTTATTGGTAAAGTCACACCTTTCATCTGGCTGTCCTCTACAGAATGCAATAACCCCTCTCATTGATATTTCCAGGCTCGTTATAATCTGGTGCGTTCACACAAAATAAATAAAACAAGTTTTAGAGATATTTTTCAACACATCTGAGTTACTTATAAGATGATTGCAAAAGATCATAATTTCCAAGCATAATTTTAGTTTAGCACATTAGTAAATTTAAAAGCAATTCTTACCTCAATACCAACACAAAAACTTCACCATGCTCAAATAATGATATAGCTCTAGGATCAGTATTTTTAAATGCGAATCTGCCTACACAAATTATTGATCAATACATAATTTGTATATAACTGTTTTTTTCTTTTCTTTCCAATTAAATAAAGATCAGTACATTATTATTATCATAAAAATAACAACATAGTTTAATTATTACTAAAATAACTAGTAAAATGTTGTTTACCACAATTTCTCATGCATAAGCTTGCTAATGATATAAGAATTATTTTACACAATAGAACTTAAGATGGATAATATACATGCGAATAGGGTGGAACCGCTAAGCACTGTTATATCACCGCTTTATATCTAATTATATTTTTTTTTCCATATGTGTTATATCACCGCTAAGCACAGCTTTTAGAGATTAGCTAAAGTGTTATCCCTGCTTTGCAACTTGAACAAATACCTTCGATGAAACTTTAATATGCCACTAAAACTATTAAAGCTAAATGCTCTTTCAAGTGGGAATTTAAAGGATGGAGCGAAGTTTTGGAACTTCAGATTCATCGCAGTTTTAATATAACCAATGCATATTATCTGATGGAATTTTATATAGAACTAAGAGAAACTAATTAATGAGGAATAAATTGTAAGTGATGTTCTAAACTTTTTATTTGAAATGCAAATCTAGAAAAATATGAAAATAATAATTAGCAACCCCTAACGGATAATTTTGTTCAAGTGATAAACAACACCCTTTGATAGATTATCTTGTTCAAGTGATTGACCGACTAAGATATCAACACTGATACTCTGTCATTTGCTAATTAACCTCGTAAATGGAGTAGAGAACATTCCACAAGAAATCGTTTTGATACATATAGAAACTCATTCAAACAACAACTAAATACGACATGAGAAGTGAGGAACATCCAGATGAATATATGCCAGTTTAGGAGAATTACTGTGGAAACTTCACAATTAAGAGAATGTTGTTTGATTATGGTTTATCGAATATTGAATAATGAATATGACCCTCAAAACATCAACTGAGTTAAAATCTTACCTTGGCAAACTATTATGGTTACATTTTATTTTGAGGTGTCTTGCGGTGGCAAAGGCTGAGCATTTCAGTCATGGGTGTTCGCAAGAAGGGAGGCAGGTCAGAGATCGTCAGGTGCAGGTGACGTGATGGGCTGGAGGCAGTTATGTAGCTTTGCAGGTGGGCAGGTGGTTTATGAAGTAGGGCGGAGGCAGGTAAAGGAAGAGGCTGGCATCGGGTTCTAGTGTCGGAATCTGATGAAGGCGGGGCAGTGGTAATGAGTGGCGTGGAGGAGAGGTCTTGTTTGATGGTGTTCAGAGTATCAGTTTTGAAATAAATTTTTTATTCGAGATCTGAATTAAATGTTTTGAAAGAAAGAAGAGTGGAGCACGATTACGGGATAAGTAACGCAGGCTGCACAGTATTCTGGAGCTAAATTTTGACTTTTGCCAGCTAAATTTCAGCTAAGTTAGAATGCAAATTATTATGGAGCCAAAATTTTACTTTTCCCGCCTAAAATTGAACCGATGAGGCGCATTATTTTGAAGTTAAATTTTAAATATTACCGCCTAAAATTCTACAACTGATGGAAAAAAGTTGTAAGTAACGTATATCACAACGATCAAAGCAAAGGAGTTGTTGAAAATAAACTTACTACAACTCTTTGAAAACAGTTGTTGTAAAACACCTTTATTACAATAGGCATTTTATGACAATTGTAAAATTATAGTTGTAATATGGTGATTTACGGAACTTCGTTTGGTTTGAGGAAAGAAAGAGAATCGATTTTGGTTTATGGGCAACGATTGATTTAGAGAAAACATAAGAGGCCGCTTGCATGTGAGCGAAAATATAGCAAGTGAGTTAATTTTGGAGCCAAAAATTCAAACTTCCCGCTGAAATTTCCTGCCGCAAGTTTACTGCCACATGCCATCAATTTTTCTAGGTTCATAGCGCAAAATGGGTAGAAATAAATATTGTAAGTTTTAATTAGTAAGTAAAAATTTATATTAAATATATTATGAATTTCTTGAAAAACTATTTTTTACTAAAGTACTCAATATTACTTCTTAGTTATTATTACTTTTTTAATTTTATGTTATAATTTAATATTAATTAAAAAATAGTAATTAATTTTTTATTGTATTAATCAATGAATTTTAATTAATAATATGAATTATTTCATATTTAATTATTACTTAATGGTGATTATTATTTTTAGTTAACTATTTAAATAGTAAGTATTAAATTGACAAATATTATTGATTCCGAAGTTATTATTGATTATTATTATTATTAAATATCTATAGAATTAGTTATTAAATATAGATATTATAAACATGAAGTTTGTACTAGGCATCTCTATTACAACGAATAAAATGAAAAGTTGTGATATATATGTTTATTACAACAGTGATTTTTTCACAGTTGTAAAAAAAAAAATTACAACAGTACATTTTGTACAGTTGTAAAAAGGCATTTATTACAACTTTGCTTTTCGCACAGTTGTAAAATTAAAGTTGTAATATGGTGTTTTTGTTGTAGTGAATTCAACGGAAACCATATTATCATTGGTGAATTTACGAACGGATATCAAGTTTTTAATAAGTTTAGGAGCATGCAGAACATTATTTAGGTTAAATGGAGGGTATGGTAAAGGTAAACTATTGCTACCGTGACCAACAATTGGAATTAGATTGTAACAACCCGGAAAATCAGAACAAATTTAAAAATTTTATTTGGCAATTTTAATGAATTTTGGATATTTCAAATGAATTATTTTAAATAATAACGACTAAAAATTTATTTTGAATAGAATTAGAACGTATATATTTATTTGAATTGAAGTTAGAACATAAATATTTATTTTTAATTATAAAAGGAATTGAAAATGGCGTTGTAGTTTGAAAATTCGATTCAATTTTCAAATGAATGTACAAGATTCAAAATAAATCGGATTTTAGTGAAACCAGAAATATTAGAATCTATTTGAAAATATCTTTCCAACAAATCCGAAAATTGAAATTTCATAGGCGGAACAAAAAGTTATGCCTAGTTGAAAATTCAGAATAGTCGCTATGGAAATATAGCCTTGAAAATGGCGATTTTGCAAATGATCTCCGTTTTCAATGAAACCACTTTTGTTGGATCCAAAATGTCAAATTATTACTTGATTCCAATTTTCATAATTTTTGGAATCAATATGTGAGTATGGTGAATTTAAACGCGTTTGACCAATTTTAGTTGAATTTAATCGACTAAAAAATGACCATTTTCAAACGATCTTCAATTTGATGAAATTAGTTTTGTTAGGACCGTATCGTCAATACGAAGCTAGAAATAGTTTTTCTGGAATTTTTAGAGTCTGTATGTGGCCCCGGTATATTAAAATGTATGTTAAAGTCAAATCTGAACGTTATATTAATTCATATTTTAATTTTGATGGAAACTGATCATAACAGTCGAATTAGCTTACGTGACACATCCCATTTCATTCGGAATGAGGGTAATTAGTTATGGACGACGGTTGTTGGGTCTCGTTTGGAGATCGAATTTAAAAGTTACTTTTTTTGGAATTAAAAATTATATATTATTATTATTATAAATAAAAAAGTCAACCCTCCATCCATTACCCCTCTTCCTCGTCGGTTTTTCAAATTAGAAAAGAAAAACAAAACAAAACCCCTCAGTCGCTCGTCGCCCGTCGCCCCACCACCGGAGGACTGCCGCTCCACCCCAGGCGTCGCACCCTATCCCCTCGATCTCGTCGGCGCACCACTACCCCCCTCAAACCCTCCGCCTACTCGAGATTCCCGCCTCCTTTCTTCCTCGATCGGCCTCCTACCTCGAACCCCGTGAGGCTCCACAGCCCCCATCGACGCCGTGACCACCTGAACCCCCCTCCCTCTCCAGTTCGATTCACAGCAACCCCCTCCTCCTTTTTCATTCAAGTGAGTTTTTCTATTTCGTTTACTTGATTTTATTTCTTTTCTTTTTTTTAAATGTAACGAATGATAATTAGTTAGTAATTAACATTGATTTTTATATGTATGTAGAGAAAAAAAATATGATTTTTAGCTAATGAAAGGTTATATTTTTTTATGCAAGATTATATTTTTATAATAGAAAAGGTTCTATTTTTAAAATAGAAAAGATGATATTGTTAAATAGAAAAGATTAGATTTTTCTAAATGAAAAGATTAGATTTTTCTAAATGAAAAGATTGGATTTTTAAACAAGATAAAAATTGGATTTTTAAACAAGATAAAGATTGGATTTTTTTTATATACATGAAAAGAAGTGATTTTTATCATGAAAAGAAATGATTTTTATCATGAAGAAATATTCGATTTTTACATATGTATTAGCGGCATAAAAATTTGATTTTTATTTATATATGAACAGTATAAAAATGTAATTTTTATTTATATAGTAACAGTATAAAAACGTGATTTTTTATATAATATGTAGCGGTACAAAAATATGATTTTTAAAATATAAACATCGAGTTAAAAATGTGTTTTTTATATCGTTGAAATAAAATTTTGATTTTAATATGAACAGCGTAGAGAAGACTACATTGGAATTTCGGGCAAATCCAAACGGTTCAGAAATTCAGAATAGAATGGAGGAGTGGATCCCAAAGGTGAGAACTCCTTACTAAAATTTTTTGTTCAGTTGTTTATTTTATACCTGCATATATAAACTGATCCTCGTTGTCCACAGACCATGGACGACTTGTTTGTTTGGTTTTGTGTTCGGATTGATTTGTTTATGTGACTTTGGCTTGTAATGTGAAATGATGTGTATAAAAATATTCATGTTTGAAATAAATTTTTTGAACAATAAAAATAACATTTTTATTGTATGTATGAAGTGTTAAAAATACTCATGTGTTGAATAAATTCTTTGAACAATAAAAATAATATTTTTATTATGTATGTAAAGTAATAAAAACAGTCATGAGCCAAAATATATTTTTGTTCGCCAAAATATATTTTTGTTCGCCAAAAATATATTTTTTAACGTGTATATGAATAAAATAAATATTCGTTTATAAATCAGACGATTTGTTTATGTACACCTATTTGACTGATATGGATTGGGACGATAAATTTTACATATCGCCCAACTGCACAAATAAAATTCATTATTTGTTGATTGAAACCCCACATAGGTATTGGGATGATATTGGACACACTAATCCCAATATTTAGTTGTATGTCAATCGATTGGTTGACAAGCTGTGTAAGCGTTGAATATTTATATTTAATGCTTATGCAATGTGGAATGCACTCTGGATGATGGTTGACTGTGTTTGATTGTTGTTGTGTACATGTGTGTATGAAATCCATATAAATCAAATTATATGGTAATTGACTGTGTCTGATTCTAGTTTAGAAAGAATGAATATTTTAAAATAATATTCAGTAAAAGATCAAAATCTGATTTTGATGTCCGATTTGGGATGGACACGAAAATATTTAAATATATAAAGTTGTGTTGATTAGATTAACGCCATTTTGACGTGAACGATATTTATATCGATTTTATTCATTTTTATAATGAATATCGAAAAGGAAGTGATTTCAAAATCTAATGTTTTGAAAAGATTATCATTTATATATCGATGACATGGAATATTCAATTTTGATTAGATATTGAATATGAAGTTGAAATCGTTTTGAAAATGAATTTAAAACGATTTATAAAATACGTTTTAAATGGAAATCGACAAAATATATATAGTATACATATTATATACATAATGGCCTGAATAGAACGCGCCGCTCCGCGGTAGTTCGCTAATTTCGACCATTGACTTCAAATTGATATTACGGGAGATCCGACCGTCGGATTCTCCTAAAACCAGAACCTTTGGGTTCGTATCTAAAAGATATTTCCAAATAATACAAGAGATTTGAAATCTAATGGTTGGATTTGGAATTATGTCCAAATCAAATTTGGAAAAGGTCGTTGTAAGTGCAGTTCGGTGGCCGTTTACGGAAATCGACTGTACGAGCCTTGATAAAATTATTAAAAATATCAATAATTTGTGTAAAATCATAATAAATGATTTGTAAAGAATTGGGATGAAAAATTCCATATTTAAAAAGATAAAAATATATTTTATCGAAATGAACTATTTATGAACTAGAATTATAATCCAATATTTTTAAATAATTAAATTGGATTAGAAATGGTTTTAAAAATAACTGGAATTTCCAATATATGAATTGGAATGGATTTGAATTGAAATTATCTTCGGAATATTTCAATATTGGATTTCGTGATTATACGGATATTGTGGAGGAATTTGGAAGATATATATATCATTATTCCAATACGATATTTGTTGATTCCAGAATTTGATATTGAATATAAGCCGATATAATTTCTATTCAGAGTCTTGTATTTAATATCAAATTGGATTTTGGGTTTGTCATGAATGGTATCTTTAATAATACTTTACTTAAACCTAATGGAGTTAAGAAAATTAGAAACTGACTGGAGATTAGCTAAGTTGAACGGTTTCCTGGGTATTGATCTGATGTTGGTTTCGGCCTTCGGGATTAATACTTAGGGAACTTTTCTCTTACTAATTTATGGTTAGAGACTGAAGGGATTTTGGGTTTGTCATGAATTGTGTTTTAAATGACACTGTTCTTAAACCCAGTGTGAAAAGAATAAATCTTTTAATTAAGATTTAAAAAAGAATTACCAGTTAATTAACATTTAATTGGAACTGAAAATAGAATCTGAATTGGGTTTATTGTGAACTATTTTTTTAACGACATTCATTCTTTAATCGGATTTACAATGAAATGTGATTTGGAATTTATAAATCTTTTTATTAAGATTTAATAGGAATTTTCCAAAGTAACGTTTTCCAATTTAATATATTAAATTGGAATTGAATGGAATTCGATTGATAATAATCGAAGTGAACTTCTGTGGAGGAAGACTGTTAATACATATGGAATTTAAAAGGCTTTGCCGTTATTCCATTTATATTATTAGTCGGAAGCGGAAATTGATATCGATTATATATTGATCTGTTTTTCCATGAAGATTCCATAATTAATGGAATGTGATTTGGATTTATCGTGAACTGTGTTTTAAATGACATTGGTTCTTTAACCCAGTTAAAGGCAGGATTACATGTCTGCCATTGTATTTAAAACTGTATGGTTGATCTCTGCTAAATATACATCTTTTTAGTGGCGGAGAATTTATTCTCTTGCTTAACACCCTTCTTTAAGACGTACGAGCTTAGAGGTTATATATCGGTAGAAATCAATAGTACGGTGTAGATTGTCGATGCGACATGTTTGTGTTTCCAAAGTTAAATAATCATTAATATTGATTTTTGGGAAGATTATAACTAAGTGAAGTTTTAATGAATCTTTAAATAGATTGAAAAAGGGAATGTGATCATTTAAATTATCAAATTTGGGAAATGATCGAGTACGGAGTATCGCCAGTTTTGCTCCTAGCGATAGTTAAATCTTTAAATAGATTTGAACATGAAATGGTAATTAATATTTACCGATAACACCATGGTGTTAGATATGGATTATTACCAGTTTTTCTCCATGGGATGAATAGGTTAGGATTGGGAAATAAAATAAGTGATTACTTCGGTGTGGTTCGCTAATCTCGACTAGTTTGGAAAACTTTAACATAGTTTGAATTGTCATCCAAGGGAAGATTAAAGAATAAATTTTAAAGAATTTATCTTTGATAAAATTAATGGGAACCTTTCCCTAAGAAGGTGAATATTTGAATAAACGAATATTCTGGGTTGGAATGAGGCGTATGTTGTGTTTGTGTAGCACTTGTTTACAATATACGCGAGTTATTCAGAAAGGCCAGGTTTATGCACATTCTGAATAACTGTTTCGACGATAAGTCAATGATGAAGACCTTGGTTGAAGACCGGAGGTCTTCACATCGTTTGGATGATTACTAATGTCTTGATTGGGGTGTACACCCAAGACGAGGTAATAAGTGGTGATCGTCCAGACGTACTTGGAGATCGACGGATACGCGAGGGCCTCTCTCTTGTATTGGACATATGGAATGAGGAATAAGGTGCCTCCGGTTTCGTTCAGACCCAGAATGAACTTGTAAATGGATTGTGTGTCTGACATTGGATTTTATTCTGTGTTGATTGATTTCTATTAAATGTATATCTGTTTGGCGGTGGAGAATTTTTCTCTTACTTAACGCCCTTCTCTAAGACGTAAAAGCTCAGAGGTCATATATCGATAGATATCAGTCGCATGGCTTGAATTGCCTGTGTGGCATGCTGAGGTGCAAATGATCAAGGCTTCTATTGAAAAGCAGAGTCTTGTGGTTGATGATCAAAGCACGGCTTTAATATAGCATCGCTTTGTGCAGGGAGTGCACGATGTATCTTTCTAGCTACGGGTGGTGTCAGGGTTTTGCACGCTCTGACATTGTTATAATTTTACCTATGTAGTTGTTGGATTGCGAGGCGCCTTGATTATATCGGTCTCTACGGAGCCGATAGATAAGTTCGATAGGACCGGGAGACGTGTGTTCAGGAATAACCAATCCTCAAACGTAAGGGAGGACTGGCCCTGAAGATCCAAGGGTTACCCAGAGTGTGGTCTCCTAAGACATTGGCTAGAGTGTCTCGAAGCGGTGAGGAGCCATCCCTGGCCTCGACTCATGAAGGAAATCCAATTTCCAATACGTGACATTTTGGTTTTATTTGTAGAGCCTAGTATGGCGACATAGTGGGATGGTGCACTATGCCGTCTATGATTGAAACATTTATATTTGAAGTTTTTTTCATACACTTTGCACTATAATAGTATCAAAATGATTTGTTTTAAACGTACCAAGCATGTTTGACTATTATAAGGTAAAACTCTATCCTCTGACTTGATGGGACCTGAGTCTTATAATAGCTTCATTTTCCCAAAAAAACGTTGCGCTGTTTGTTTTATGCACTGGTATTCTTGGAAGGAAACCCGTTCCGTGTTATACGACGTGGTCCCTTGATTTACCTTATTTATAAAGTAAAGTTTTAAATAACTGTTTTGGTTCTCACACTAGTCACATGACTGGCCTGGAGTTTATTGTTTTAACCTAAACTCTGGGTGCCCCTATTTTCCACATGGGTAGCTAGTAGTTTTGGTTTTGCAGATTTATATTCACATGATCCTGGTTTACAGCTAGAACGATATTCATAAAGCTTTGTATCTGTTTCTCTTTTAGTTGTGTTTTGTATTATATTCCGCTGCTATGTATTGTATTTTAAATCTCTGATATTTCTCTGATGTATAATATTTATTCATACTCTGTATATTCTTGTACTCTGACGTAAATTGTTGTATTACAATGAAATGTTCTTCTGTTTTTGTTCTGATTTGTCGTGTTCTCAACGCAATCCGGGCTTTCCTTTACGGGGAAGTTTGGATCGTGTCATAGATGCCACTTCCAACAATAATATTATGATAATTATTGTTGGAATTGAAATAAGAAGAAAGTACACTTTGATCCGCTGTCATGTGAGATGTGGCGCAAGTATCCATGTAAAAAAATTCATCGGCATGCATTGCGTCTATTGGTGGTGATTTAACAGGAAAGAGATGGTCGATGAAGAAGAAAGAGAGGAGGATGGGAGAGCAGAGGTTTAGATATTTGAACCTGCTCTGATACCATGATAAAATTCAATTTCTTGCCTTCATTTCATTATTCTCAGCTCCTTTATATAGGAGTTCAATATTTACAGGAATTATTGCAAATAGATAAACATCAACATAAATCATATATATATATATATATATATATATATATTACCATATGTAACATATATATTAACATAAATAACACACATCTAATCTTCTGTCATTAATATATATATATATATATATATATCCATGCGTAATATATATAAATGACAAATCTTCTACCATTAATATTGGTATTTATGTAATATATTATTAATATGAATACCATATATTAATTATTTAAATACAAATCTTATACCACTAATATATGGTATTTATGTAATATATTATTAACAATTATTTCTTTCTTGCTATTTAACTTTAATAACTTTCTGTTTCTTGCTTGATTTAATTCCTTTTATCATATGTGTTTGTTTTTAGTAAACGACATTTTCGTTAATACATATATGTTTATGTTAACATAGAAGGAAAGTTTTAATAAATTAATTGTTTGATTTTGGGATTATGTGCTGAAAAAGGCGATATTTAAACATGTGAATTTATAGTCCATATTTATCTTTATGTCAACTAATAATTTAGATTCCACTTCATTTTGTTGTTTCCGCCTTACCATTTTTGTTTGCATTGATTTATTTTCGCTTTTTTCATGCAACTTCCCCATGTCTCCCCCCCCCCCCATTTTCTCTCTCTCTCTCTCTCTCTATATATATATATATATATATATATATATTATTTATTTCTATTTATATTAATGAGATGGTGAACCATATTTAAAAGCTGAAGAGTTGATTCTAGAATAGCGCATTTGCAGGCTCTGAGTAATTGAAGTAGTCAAACGCGTTAAATTTTGTAGATACTTTTTTCTCGGACTTCTCAAATGGAAATATGCTAATGTGTTTCAAATAAAATATGCGGATGCTAGTTTTCCTTATTTTGACAGATTTTATTGAGATGTATGAAGGGCATTTTCATCAGTTCAGGTGTACACAAAAAAAGTGTGACACCAAACCTATTCCGATTATTAGTAATGATGTTATTAATGACGCGCATTGCTAATTAATGGAACATTGCTATTTAACTTCAATTACCTTTTGTTTCTTTCTTGATTTAATTTCTTTTATCATATGTGCTTTTTTTTAGTAAAGGGCATTTTCGTCCGTTCAGGTGTACACAAAAAAGTGTGACACCAAACCTATTCCGATTATTAGTAAAGTGTTTGTTTTTAGTAAAGAGCATTTTCGTCAGTTCAGGTGTACACCAAAAAGCATGACACCAAACCTATTCCATTTATTAGTAAAGAAGTGTTTGTTTTTAGTAAAGGGCATTTTTGTTAGTTTAGGTGTACACCAAAAAAGTGTGACACTAAACCTATTCCGACTATTAGTAAAGATATGAAGTAAATATGTACGTGTGCATTAGGAGCATGTTATCTTTCTTGATTTAATTCCTTTTATCATATGTGTTTGTTTTAGCAAAGGACATTTTCATCAGTTCAGATGTACACCAAAAAAGTGTGACAAAAAAATTTCAATTTCAAATGCAATTATTTCTGGAATTAATACGCATGCACATACTTTTGAAATAAATATGTCTATACATATTTACACGTATTTGTTTCAATTGTTTTGAATTAGAACGTTGCTTGACTAACATTTTTAAACTCCCTTTTATTGCTTGATTTAATTCCATTTATGATGTGCATTTATTTTCAAATTCAAACATGCATTACTTCTAAAATTTATGCTCTATATATTTATATGAAGTAAATATATATATGTGTGTGTTAGCATGCATGTTACCCTTCTAAATTTAATTGTCTACTTTCAAAATTTAACATTATTCCCATTTATGTCTCTATTAATGTCATTAATGACGCGCATTGATAATTATAGGAACATTGCTATTAAACTTTAATTACTTTCCATTTTTTTCTTGATTTAATTCGTTTTATCATATGTATTTGTTTTTAGTAAAGGGCATTTTCATCAGTTCAGGTGTACACCCAAAAAAGCGTGACACCAAACCTATTTCGATTAGTAGTAAAGATGTGTTTGTTTTTAGTAAAGGGCATTTCCGTCAGATCAGGTGTACACCAAAAAAGTGTGACACCAAACCTATTCCGATTATTATTAAAGATGTGTTTGTTTTTAGTAAAGGGAATTTTCATCAGATCAGGTGCACACCAAAAAAGTGTGATACCAAACATATTCCAATTATTAATAAAGATATGTTTGTTTTTAGTAAAGGGCATTTTCATCAATTCAGGTGTACACCAAAAAAGTGTGACACCAAACCTATTCCGATTATTAGTAAAGAAGTGTTTGTTTTTAGTAAAGGGCATTTTCTTCAGTTCAGGTGTACACCAAAAATGTGTGACACCAAACCTATTCCGTTTATTAGTAAAGATATGAAGTAAATATGTACGTGTGCATTAGCATCCATGTTATCTTTCTTGATTTAATTCCTTTTATCATATGTGTTTGTTTTTAGTTAAGGACATTTTCGTAAATTTCAATTTCAAATGCGATTTTTTCTGAAGTTAATATGTGTGCACATACTTTTGAAATAAATATTTCTACACATATTTACATGTATTTGTTTCAATTGTTTTGAATTAGAACGTTACTTGACTAACATAATTAAACTCTCTTTTATTGCGTGATTTAATTCCATTTATGATGCGCATTTATTTTCAAATTCAAACATGCATTAGTTCTAAAATTTATACTCTATATATTTATATGAAGTAAATATATACATGTGTATTAGCATGCATGTTACCCTTCTAAATTTAATTGTCTGCTTTCAAATGTTAACGTTATTCCCATTTATGTCTCTATTAATGTCATTAATGACGCGTATTGCTAATTATAGGAACATTGCTATTTAACTTTAGGGGATTGTTAAAGGGACTCCACATTTGGTTAAGGGGAGGAACAATTTTTATTCATTTTATAATTGTTATGGGAAGGACAAAATAAATTAATCTCCCCTTAAACATATAAGTTAAAATTCCAATATTAACCTCCTATAATTCTCATTAACATAAACCATAAAACATAAACCTTAATTAATAATTACAATTTAATGTTGCACATAAAAATAAAAAATGATGTAGTTAATGTATTGGAGCACAAGAAAGTTTCATGGGTGATCAAAAGGCATCATATCAGGTAATTAATTGTAATTTCATATTGGAATTGTTATGGTTAATTTAAAATTAATGCAGAATTGAAAATTTTGATATAATATGCTATATCGATTTGTGTAATTGAGATGTTTAGTAATTCACACATTTGTCACTTGCACTGAATTTGAGTCAGGGATAATTAGGTCTTCTTTTCTTTTATTAAAAAATAAACCAGAACCCCATTAACAAAAAAAAGTTAAGTTGTAGTCCTCTTAAAATTATTCTCCCCTTAACCAAATGTGGAGTCCCTTTAACAATCCCCTAACTTTAATTACTATCTGTTTCTTTCTTGATTTAATTACTTTTATCATATGTATTTGTTTTTAGTAAAGGCATTTTTGTCAGTTCAGGTATACACCCAAAAAGTGTGACACCAAACCTATTCCGATTAGTAGTAAAGATGTGTTTGTTTTTAGTAAAAGTCATTTTCGTCAGATCAGGTATACACCAAAAAAGTGTGACACCAAACCTATTCCGATTATTAGTAAAGATAGTAAAGATGTGTTTGTTTTTAGTAAAGGGCATTTTCGTCAGATCAGGTGTACACCAAAAAAGTGTGACACCAAACATATTCCGATTATTAGTAAAGATGTGTTTGTTTTTAGTAAAGGGCATTTTCGTCAGTTCAGGTGTACATCAACAAAGTGTGACACCAAACATATTCCGATTATTAGTAAAGATAGTAAAGATGTATTTGTTTTTAGTAAAGGGCATTTTCGTCAGATCAAGTGTACACCAAAAAAGTGTGACACCAAACATATTCTGATTATTAATAAAGAAAGATGTGGTTGTTTTTAGCAAAGGGCATTTTCGTCAGTTCAGGTGTACACGAAAAATTGTGACACAAAACCTATTCCGGTTATTAGTAAAGATATTCCGATTATTAGTAAAGATGATTATTAGTAAAGATACGCAATAACTAATATTTAATTATTAGGTTGTCCTTTTGGTTAGCGCACACACACGTAGTCCTTATTTACCAGTTACTATCCTCTTTTGTCCAGATTTTTGTTCTCGCCTACCCATTTTCACTAAACCATAAATTACCGCCTTCTCCATTTATACTTAACCCTAACTTCCCAATTTCACTGCAAAATCCCTAAATGTTTAACGTTCCCAACCCCTCCTCTGCCGTTCATCTCTCATCCCTTTCTCCCTTCAATCTTTGTCGATTTCTCGTTTTGAATACTTATTTTAATAGTCGCTACCCAGTACTCTCTGTGTCTCTTCCATTTCAATTTCCCATCGACGTCCTCCCTCCCTGTTATATCTCTGCGCCTTTTCTTTATGGCTTCCTCGAACAGATCGCAGATACCTTCTTCATCGAATCCGTCTACAACTGTATCTGCTCAAGCTTACAATGTTCTTAACATTCTTGCTCCGACTTTGCTTAGAATTTTAGAATCAGTCATCGATTTACTACCTCAAAAATCATCTATTGCTGTAGAATAGAGTGCTTCCTTTTATTGGATTAGCTTAGTTTCGTCCTCATTGTTTGAGAAAGATTTTGTTATGTTTGACTCTTCATCAAATAGCATCGGTCCCTGCTGCTCGCCTCTTTCTGGACTGTCTTCAGCTGCTTCCATGGAAAGTAACCCTCTTTCACCACTTTTGGTTGTTGGATTTTGTCGGGGCAGTAAATTTAATCTGACAACTACAAAATAATCGAAGCTTTTGATGTTTGTGATGTTCCAGAGAGCGCTAATGAGAATAATAGGCCAATTGTTACAAGTTTTGCATATCACACTCAATTTGTTTGTTTAAATGCCGGAAACATGTCTTCTTCTGCTTCAGTTCTAACGCAAAATTATACACAGTTTTTGTTTACAAATGATTTGTTCCTTCCCTTAAGGCTGGTAATGATTTAGGTCCCTCTCTTGTGATCGATTGCAGATGGCTATCAATCTGCTGAGGAATGCAGGGATTATGTTTCACCTCCTATGCAGAAGAGGTAGAGGGTGTTATGATTCCTCCTTCAGAGGTTTTTGAAGCTGGGGTTGACTTCTAGTCCAAGTACCACAAATTGTAATTTCGACTATGCTGTTTTTTATTGCACTTTCATATTACGAATTACAACATGTTTCTACACCTGTGCTAATGTCTTCTTTGTCCATGACCAAATACGATGTATGGTTTTTCCATACTTTTATCCGTATGTTTTCCTAATTTATTGTAGTTGGTACAAATTATAATATTCCACAAAATTCCCTCAAACCCTTCATGTTTTGAATGATAAACCTTTTTGTTGCATATGTTACCTGGTAAAATCCTACCAATCCTATTTGTATAGCAACATTAGCTGGTGTGGTAAAGATATCAAATTTGAAAGGTTCTGAATGAATTAGATTTATACGTTATATGTGTAAGAATAAGCCCTTGAAAATAGACATTTTGCAAACGACCTCGGAATTCGACGAAACCACTTTTTTTTGGATCCGGGATGTCAAATTATTGCTAAGTTTCAAATTTCATAATTTTTGAAGCTAATATGTGAGCGTGGCAAAAGAAAACGTGTTTGGTTGATTTCTGTTAAATTGGATCGACTAAAAAATGACCATTTTTCAAACGTTCTCAAAATTCGACGAAACTAGTTTTGTTGGGACCGTAGCGTCAAAACATAGCTAGATTTATTTTTCTGGAATTTTTGAAATCAGTTTGTGGTCCTAGCAAATTGAAATGTACGTACAAATCGAATATTGAATGTTTTACATTTTAATTTGAAGAATAACTGACTGTAATAGTCGAATGGGTCTACGAAAAATATCCCATTGTGTTCGAAATGAGGGTATTTAGCTAGGGGCAATAGTCGTTGGGTTTGAATTGGTGTTCGTTTATGAAAACCCTAATTTTCGAATTAATATAAATATTGACCAATCATAAAAATCCATTCATTAATTAAAATATAAAAAAAAATCAGAAAACCCCTCAACCCCCCCCCCCCCCCCCCCCCCTAACCGACAACGATTAGCAACTCCCCACTTCCCATCCATTTTCCGGCCAAACCATCAAGAATTTTACCATGCCCTAGTTCAACTTTTTGTAGATATCATCGTCCTCTTTAAATCCAAATATAGTTTACCCCGTATCGTCGCTCCTACCTCGAGTTTCACGCCCACGAATGCCGGGTCTTTAAACCGCCGCCACCGCCGCCGCTAGGAGCCACAGAAGTGGACCCCCTTCCTGGCGCATGTGCGCCTCCCTAGCACTACGATGTGGCACCCTCCGATCCTCCAACCGTTACACCATTTGATCGCAAAGTCAAAACCTAGTTTTGAACCTTTTGCTGAGAGGTACGGGTTTAATTATTTAAACTGAATTTTACACTTTTAAGTGTTGCAAACTTCTAAAAATCATATCTTTTTTCTATGTGTTCGAAATTCAGTGAAACAAGGGACGCCGAGACCGTGTTGGCGCTCTCTACATTCTAGAAGTGTCCGTGGATTTTTCTGAGCTCGCTACTGTTTTTAGCAAAGCAACAAACCAATGTGATATTTCTAAACTGAAATGTGAATGGAAATGTGTTGTATAAGTTATATAAGCGAAATATAAATTATATACGTGTTGTATACCTCATGTACATGCGTTGTATAAGTTATATGAGCGATGTATGAATTATACATGCATTGTATAAATCATATGTGTGTTGGAATGGAAATAAAATATATTTATATAAGAATATATATATATATATATACTCCTCTCGTCCACACACCATGGACGATGTTTATTGATTGTGAATTGGCGTGAAAATTTTGGTGAATAATGCGAATGGTTGATAGGATTGTTTGTGGTTGATATTGTTTGGATTGTGGTTGAAAAATACCCATTTGTGATTGAAACAAATTTAGAATAAATTGTGGAAAAAAAAAAACATACTCGCCTGCATGCGAATTAGATGTATGAAATCCTCATTGTCAAAAACCGCGAGGTTTTAAGGTAGAGCGAGGAGTCATACTCGGGACGGTGCCGGTTTTAAATACCCCACCGTTATGCTGCCGAAATTTCAATAATATTCATGTGTTAGAATTATTTTCATGTGTTGAAACTTTAATTCATGTGTTGAAACCAAATTCATGTGTTGAATAGAAATTCATGTGTTGAAACCGTATTCATGTGTTGAATAGAAATTCATGTGATGAATAAAATTATTTGAAAAATAAAAATAACGTTTTATCACATATATAAACTTTATAAACTATTCGTGTTTTAAATAAATTGTTTTAACATTAAAAATTACATTTTTACTATATATATAAACTATAGAAAATATTCATGTGTTGAATAAAGGATTAGAACGATAAAAATCATATTTTTATCGTATGTGTGAAGTGGATAATATTCATGTGTTGAATATATAGATTGAACAATAAAATTTACATTTTATTGTGAATATGAAGTGCTAAAAATGTTCATGTGTTGAATAAATATTTTTGATGATAAAAATATCAATTTTTATCATGTAAACAACTCGCTAAAAATATACAAGTGTTGAAACAAATATTTGTTTGTTGTGAATATTATTTTTAACATGTAGGTGAACTAAATAAAATAGTCATGTATTGAAATATATTTTTGTTCGCTAAAAATATCATTTTTATGCGAAACGTGAAGTGTTAAAAATAACCATTTGTTCGAATAAATATGTGTGAGTTGAAAAGATTATTTTTAACATGTGTAGGAAGTGTTAAAAATAACCATATGTGGAAATAAACCTTTGTTCGCTAGAAATATTATTTTTAGCTTAGTTTTGCACATATATACATATATGTGTTGAACACGAAAGTGGATTAGCTGTTGAGTAAAGAATTTATTTGCGTGCCCGACAAATAGGTAAATCTTAATGAGTTGGATGCGCAATTTTATTATTATATCAACTCCTGTGAATGTCATTGGATGCGGAGTGCTGGTTGTTCTTTGTGTAATAATAAACGTCACCATAGGATAGTAACAATTAATTTTGAACTACACTACATGGTATACTTCTTGACGATAGACATACTTCATCATATACCACATAAGCATTTGGACCTTGTGTGACGAGGTTGAAGATTTACCATACGAGCGAGAGAATTGAATGGCGAGGACTATATATTACAGGTTGAACTGATGACTGATCTGGACTATATAAATTGTAATGGTAAATTGCAAGACTAATAAAAAACCCACACGGGTCTGGAGATGACAATAAACACGTCTCTCTGGTCATTAAGGCACAAAAACCATTTATAGGATGACGAGAATTTATTCTCTGGAGTTATGATCTATACACACTCCTCTGTGGACACCGGAATATATCACTATAAATATGTGCATGCTTATTAGGATTTATTGGGTACCTAATACAGCCCAATAAATTTCCAAACCCCTTCCCGAACAAAGGAGGTTATGGCGAAATTTTTCAAAATTTAAAGGCGTTAGTGAAATATTTGAAGTGAAAACGATATTGAAATCGTCGAATAAATTATATATATATATATATATATATATATATATATATATATATATATATATATTAAATAAAACGAATCGAGCCCCTGCAGTTTGCGTTTTGAAATCGTAACTTCAAAGGATTATATCGAAAGATCCGACCATCATATTTTCATGAAACTGGAACCGTTGGGTTCACTTTGGGAATATCCTCCCAAGGATATAAACTTTTTTGAAATCCAACGGTTAGATTTTCAGATATGTGTAAAACAAACTTAGAGAAAAACAGCGTCAGTGCCTCGGCACGACCTGAAACGTCGTTTAATTAAATAGGGCCGTTTTTAAATAAATAAAAATGGCGATATATCGTTACAAAATATTATAGACGATATAGAATGGAAATAAACCGATCCTGCTTGGTTTGCTTGATATTTGATGGTTGAATGTGTTTGACATGAAAATTATACTAATGAACTGAAATGTGAATGTCGAATAATTTAACCATGGAAAGAATTGATTTGAAAATCTAAATATACGTGGATTATTTGAAAAGGCCGAGTTAATTCTTATTTCAAATAATCGATCGACGGTTAGAAGTCGAAGAGTTGAAGACGGTTCAAGACCGACGATCTTCACATTGGATGGATGGGCGCTACTGATGCTCATGATTGGAGTAGCTACCTTGAAGGAGCTGAAGTGGTAGCCGTCCGGACGTATTTGTTGTTGTACGGATATGCGAGGAATATGGTGCATCCGGCTTCGTTCAAACCCAGAACGAACTTGTAAATGGACTGGGTGTCTGACATTTGATTTTGTTCTGTGCCGATTGATCTCTATTAATTATATATATGTTTGGCGGTGGAGAATTTATTCTCTTGCTTAACGTCCTTCTCTGAGACGTACGAGCTCAGAGGTTATATATCGATAGAAATTAGTCGCATGGAGTGAATTGCCTGTGTGGCACGCTTAAGTGTCAGATGATCAAGGCTTCTATTGAAAAGCAAAGTCTTGTGGTTGATGATCAAAGCATGGCCTATGTGGCGTAGCTTTGTGTATAGCGTTGATTCGCGAGCCTCACACCTCGGTATGAGTCAAAAACGGGATAGTGACTGCAGGGAGAGCACGACGTTTCCTTCTAGCTATGGGTGATGTCAGTGACCTACCAGCCCTGACATTTATATATTATTTTACCTGTGTGGTTGTTGGAATGCGAGGCGCCTCGGTTATAGGTCTATAAGGACCAGGAAACGTGTGTTCAGGAATTGCCAATCGTCAAAAGCAAGAGAGGACCGGCCTTGAAGATCCAAGGATCGCTGTGTGTGTTCCTGAGACATTTGCTAGAGTGTCTCGAACGGAGAGGAGCTTGCCCCTTGCCTCGACTCATGATGGAATCTAATTTCCAATACAAAATTGTGGATTTGATTGTATTACTAGTATGGCGACATAGTGGTATGGGTCGCTTATGCCGTCTATGATTGATATTTATGATTGAAATTGTTTTTGAAACATATATCCACTAGTAATAATATCGAACACTTATGTTTTATACATATAAAGCATTTCTTGGCCATTATAAGGTAAAACTCTATCATTTGGCTTGCGTTGCATTGTGTGATGGGACCTGAGTCTTATAATGGCTTCATTTTTGTAAAAAGCATTGCGATGATTTAATAATTTACTTTATTTCATGCACTAGCAATCATTGGAGTAAACCCGTTCCGCGAAGGTGGCGTGGTCCTTTGATTTTCCTTATCATTGTTGTTTAATTAGTTAAGTAGATTTCTCATACCAGTCCCATAACTGACTCGTAGTTTGTTTCACCTTGCAAACTCGGGTGCCCTTATTTTCACACGGGCAGCCTAGTATCAGGTAGCTGGGCATATTTTGGCTTTGCACTACAGCAGGAGTGCATCTTTTGGCTCATGGCGAGGCTTAACTTCACAGTGTTGACTATTGATTTTCCGCCATTATTATATTTGTATTTGATTCCGCCTCTGGCGATGTAGATTGATATTTCTTTTATGTACTCTCTATGTATATGTACCGCTTATGGTGATGTAGACTGATTATGTACTTTTATGCGCTAAGTTGTATCCTGCACTGTGCTCTCTGATGTTGTGATATGTATGATTCCGCTGTCATATTTGTGTAAATTATTCTATTTTCTGCTTATGCTATTATCTGTACTCTGCTAATGATGATTAATGTGTTATATTCCAATGATTATCCTTAACATCGTCGTACGGGGCTTTGGGATCGTCACAGCCAGGATCAGTCTGGTGAACCAGCGTGAGAAAATTCAATAAGTTTAAAGGTATCGTACAACTTGATTTTAGTTTTTGAAAACTTCTTTTGAAAAAAAACATAATCGTAAGACCAATCCACATATAAACACGGATGGTTTTTACCTTACTATAACCCAACATATTTTGAAATCATATCTATTATGATATTATAATTATGTCTAAATCAAATAAATAGCAATCTAGCAAAACATTTGCATCTCCACTCTATATAAATAGTATACAATCAAAATTGCGGGCTCTTATCGGAGATCAAATTCCGACTATGACAAGGTATAGAACCACCTTCCAATAGTGTATCTCTAGAGAGGAATACACTGAGTTCAATAAGAACATCTTATAACCCGACCACTAATTTCCTTGAGTGTTCCGAGTATTTTATCACATACGGTTGGATCCAACATAACTGTTCTCGGGAGATACGTATGCGATAGAAGAACAAACTTAAAGTTCTCTAGATGGTGACAATACACCCTAATGGGAGTGACCCTTTTATCCATGTTGCCAGCCCATTTTTTGTCAATTCTGGTTGATGAGGCTTGAGGTTTAAATTTACCTCTCAGAACATTTATCCACCATCCACTTTAAATGCTACATCGGTAGATCCGCTAGATATCGCTAATTGACGTCTATAAAAATAATCTAGGTGGTAAGCTAAGAGGAGGTCTCTTCTCTACCACCAAACAGAAATATGTTTGAGGAAATCAACATATGTGAGTCTTTCGGAAATACTATATCAAACACTCATCCATACAAGTAGTCTTGTGTAACAAACTGTTTTCCCATGGAAATTTTACGTGTGTTTAATTAGAAGTAATAGTGTAAAGTAGATGAAATATAATAATTTTTGTAATAAATGTTGGATTATTAAATAAATTACCAAGCGTTGAGTTCAATAAAGTTAATTGTGGTTAAGCATCAAATTATCAAACGAGATGTGAACCAAATGGTAACAGATACAGAAAAATCTTGGAATTTTAAAATAATTCGGTATAAATAAAACAATAAGATAGTAGGTAACTTCATGATAGTGAACACTAAATTGACAAATAAGTAAACAAGTGTTAAAATACTAAAATTCTTAAACTACTACTTGTAATTTGCAGAATGAAATATTAAGTAATTTGACTAGGTTTAAAATTTATTGACAATTTGAAAGAAAGGAAATGTACGTTTATGTTTATATTAAGGAAATCAAGCCCAAATGTGGAAAGGCCCAAAGTCTAGAAATTTCCGTTTTGTTCTTTTCCTGGAAGCCACTTCTATGTTTGCCGACTTCTTCTTTCAAAAAGGAGAAACTCATCCCTTTTATTTATTATTATTCGGAACCCTAAAATCGAAAAGAAAAAAAAAAGAAAAGGAAAATAGAGAAGAGTGAAATAAGATCATGTTAGTCTCTTGAGAGCGTCCAGGCAAAGCACGCGAGGCCAAAGGGGGGATGCGACTTTGAAGTCGTGACCTGAGTTCGTTGCAGCACTTAGAGACATCGAGCTTGTGCTTGATTGGAAGTCGCGAGGGGCGAGGGCAGAATGCGAATGAAGTTAGGGCAAACAGCAAGCAAGTAGTTGGGTGGAGTGACGTAATGGAATTGCTGACAATCAGCGTGAATTGAGGGGCAGTGTGTGTGCATCTTTTGGGGCTGAACCGATCTGAACGAGGTGAAAGGAGAGGCGGTTTTATTCAACATGTTGAGGTTACAGGTTGATTAAGGCAGCAGTGGACGATGAACAATTATGGATAGGTTGATTCTATGCGGTGAGGTTTGGCGGTATTGCAATCGTAAATTAAACAGTTCAAGTGTCATTCAGGTGAGTTTTCCCCTCACTCACATCAATGTTTAAGTCCATTCTTGTTTTATAAATATATATCACTATCAATTTATAATTGAATAGCTTGAATGAATGGATTTTTGGTTTTGGATTGTTAACAATGGTTTAAATTGGTGGTTCGGTTGATATGGTTGTTGTAGGATATTAACGTTTATGAATTTAAATTGATTGGAAGACTTTAAATTAGTTGTATGTTTAAAAATATAAAGGGGATGCTATTTAAAAATTATAAGTTACATAATTTGTTTAATTGGATGATTGACCAAATATTTAATCTTAAGTTATTTGACGTAGTTTATAAAATATACAAATAATAGTAGTATGACGTTCAAGATTATGTTATAATAAATTACAGCATACAATGCAATTTTCAATATTGCTTAGTGGTTCAAACTATAAATAGGTTGAATTTACATATTATATTTTTAACTAAATGATAATAATAATAATAATATGTATTTTAATTTTTTTTAAACAAGTTTTCAAATAAGATAATTTAAATCGATTATACGAATCCTTCTGTGTTGTTCACCGTACTAAAATTATATATATAATAATTTTACCTGATTTTACTATTCGGTATGACACTAAACTATATTTAGTTTTAACCAATTTATTTGATAAGTTTAAACTATGTTAGATTGTGAAATGTTTTATACAAAACCATTCAAGTTCTAATAAGAGATTTATTTAACGAAATGATATTTATTATGTACTTATATGTAAATAATTATGCTTTAAATGTTTGAATACTTTTTGGTGGATTAATATATATATATATATATTATTAGTATGATTTGGAATAATTTTACCACTAAGATTGTTTTGAGTATTCACATATGATTTTCATTATATTCTTTATTTATTTTGGTTTCCTGTTGATTTATTTATTCTTCATTTCCTTCGATATGCATATCTTGTCTGTGAACTATTATGTTATTTTTTTTATACATGAGTTATTCTTTGAGTATTATCATTTCATTTTATTTAATTGTGAATTACATTGGAACTCCATGTATTCTTCGAATGATTCTTGAATTCAATCGTTATTTGCATAATTTCTGATTTTTCAATTCTTGTGAAAATTCTTAAAGTGCGTATGATTCTCTGTTGATAATTTGATTGCCAAATTCAATATGATGCAGTGATGATATCTTTTATATGGTTTTATAATTTTTATATTCTATGTAATGAGAAGTTTCAATAAATGGCTTGGTGAAACCGTCTGGTATGGGACTTTCGGTATCACTATCCGGGTTATTCATTGGACTTGTTACATAGAGTATTGAAGGGTTAGTGTATTATATGAGCACTAAATAAACAGATTTGTAAACATGGTGGTGTACGAGATTGGTTGATTTCCTATTTCA
This sequence comes from Allium sativum, assembly GCA_030737875.1. Classification (NCBI taxonomy): domain Eukaryota; kingdom Viridiplantae; phylum Streptophyta; class Magnoliopsida; order Asparagales; family Amaryllidaceae; genus Allium; species Allium sativum. The sequence goes on from CM060926.1 coordinate 335,126,872, forward strand.
TCTGATTGAAACTATTGAGTTGATGTTGTGATTCATGAGATTTTTGTGATTTGAGATTTTTTGAGTTTTCTAATGCGGAGTTGACGAGCAGTTAGTAAACGAAACAGTGAGAACGTGTGGTATGGGATGCACTGTTATCATTGTTTGTGTTACTAATTGTGAGTTGATGATGTATATAAATCATTGTCTATACTGAGAAGTCCTGAGCGACTATTTTCTTACCAGTACTAGATAGTCATGAGCGGCAATCGAGGTAGTCCTGAGTGACTATCATATATTAGACCTGAGAGTCTAACTTATGGAGATCTGAGTATCTTCCATTAGATGCATCAAAATTTTTCAGTACTAGTAAATGATATTTCTATTGCACGTGCGGCGTTGCTGAGTCTCACCAGTGTTGATATGTGTGCGGCGTTGCTGAGTCTCGCCAATGTTGATATGTGTGCGGCGTTACTGAGTCTCGCCAATGTTGATATGGATCCATATGTTATTTCTGTTTTTCTTATACTTTGATGTTATTTACATATATGATTCTTGTTTATGATTTCATCATGTTATTGTATTTTGATGGCATATGAGCTATCTGTGATTGTGATAGTTTGGCGATTTCATAATGCATTGTAACTCTTGAATGAGATTCATTTGAATAAGATTGTGTTGTCATTTGCATATGTCCCTACATAATACTTTAACCATGAGGCATGAATCATTAACATCGATATTTGGTTGAACCTAATGATTAGGTTTATGACTTGAACGATCATTGCGGATTAAATGATGTTGTACCTTTTTATGTTATTATTCTTGTTTAGAGCACCCAAACATTTTATATAACTATAATGGATTTAAACATAGACTGATCCGTTTATTATTTATATAATACTCGGGTCAGACCGAGACAGTACACGATCAGGGACATTGAGACTAGCTTGTATTTATTTGGCTTAGAAGAGTATAGTAATTTAGTATATCATTTATTATCATGTACTGTATGAAATGATGTATATATTGATGTGTAATATGTAAATGTGTATAAATTGTTAAATATTATACATTATATTTTATTGATGCGATTGACTCTGTGATCTCTGTATTCATGTATATTCTGTATTGTTCCGTCCAGGAGGCACACATGTAATTGTTTTGTGCCGACAATGAGTACGTAAGAGTAAGTGATAATTCGGAAATTTTAATACGAACCAGTGTTAGTTCAAGATAATTTGCACGTGTATGCCCCTACAGCCTCATTCTCCCTTTTATCTGATGGTATTACTTAGTAATACTCTTGGATAATATGGGTATAGAGGTGGGGCGTTACAAATTGGTATCAGAGCGAGGTTTAGAACAATACATTATATATGATAGAGACACGAGTCTAGACCTTAGAAGAGACTTAGAGTCCCTGTCCCTGTCCTCGTACGTGTGCGACATGTTATGTTAAAAGTTACATTATAGTGGGCAGATAAACAGCTTGTGCTCTTCATAGGAGTTGGCATGATTAAGGAAATTGGTGGTTAAGTTTAAATATTGTGAACTTAAGTAGTTATAGAATTGAACCGCTTGAAGTGTTCACATTTGTATATATACATTTAGGAATATTCGTTTCATGTGCCTGAACATACTTTGACCTAATGAAGTTAATATATTTCACTTCCAAATTAAAAAAGAAGAAGTCGAATTGTATAAATTACATAAAATCTTCAAGCTCTAGTATAACGTTTTATGTATGTTTTGCTATTTTAGGAGGGGACAAGTTTAATACAGTGAAGTCCCTTGTGTAAGTATGATTGCACGTTTTATGTGCTTGTCTTTGCCTGTGCACCTTATATGTCTGATTGCTGGTTTGTACTAGTTGTGAATTTTATGTTTGTTGAAATTCTAAGTATACTTTTATGCTTGGTGTTTATGGATATCCATTCTTAACTTTTTGACATCATCATATTTATTGATATCCATTGTGCTGTAGGCATGAAATAAAAATTTCTGGTATTTATATTGTTCTTCTATGCTACAAGATTGGGGTACTGTGATATTATGTCAGATCAACTTTAATTTTGGTTTTCGGGTGAAAGTGATAACAAAATATGCTGATATCACTGCCTAAATACAATATTTAGTCCTTATGATTGAAGTTTTGTATTAGATTGTTTCGGTTTATTAGGACACACACACACACACACCCCTATATATATATATATATATATATATATATATATATAATTTTATATAAAATTTTGATGGGTCAATTTATGAGGAGCATATCATGGCTGAGTTATAGACCTACCCTTATATCTGATACAAATCACTCTTGTAAGTTGTATATTACAACTGAAAACAAACGTGCTATGTACGTTGCTAAACCATGTGCTAGCTTATAATATACGAGTGGAAACCCGTGCGATGCACGGAAGTATAGACTATGGGGTGTTAATTTGCATAAGTTTGGATATAACAGGGGTTATAAATTGTGAACGAGTTTAGCATGCTAAATTATTATTAGTGTGTCAAAATATAATCATCAAATGTTAGATGGTCCACTTTTTATGATGAAGTTGGTGCCAGTTTATCAGTGATCCTAATATGATTGTTTGCTGCATGCGCTTAACTATGGCCCATGAATCTTCAATACTGCATATTGTGTAATCCCTGTTTTCTTCCATGGCACATTAAGCTCCTGTCTTACCTCCATTGCCAAAAGTAAGATTTTTGTTTTGTAGGTAATTAAGGAAATAAGGAGTATTATATATCATTTAGTAATGTTAAATTTTTAGTACAAGGCGGTATATTCTTGTTGTTTGTGTGTAAAATTGCATGGACACCTGTAAAAGATATTTAAATCGATACAAAGACAGGGTTGATATGAAGGAAACATCTCCTAACATAATGGATGACAGTGATGCAGTAGACATGCATATGACATATCCGCACCAGTTATGTAAATTATTAAGTAAAATTAACTTACGATTGTAAAATTCAACTCTACAATTCAACATTTTTTTGCTGAGTGTGGGATAATCCAAATGTTTAATAAATAAAAACAATTATCGAGAACCTTTTTCACAACTCAGTCTTATGGACTTGGAATTACAGATCCAGATGCTCAGATCACTGGAAATGTAAATATGCAACTGAAACTCAAAGTGTTGATATGATGAGGTACAATGGAAGCTCTTGCATTACTGCACAATTTGTACACAGGTAGGACGCAAATGAAAGGTTTTTCATCTTCTTATTATTGTTATTATTATTATTATTATTATTTAAAAAAAGATTAATCGATAAGCACCGAAAAGAAAAGGATATCATGAAGCCTGCACGGTGAAGTAGATTATACGGAATACATATACATAACGTTTCAGGAGAAAAAATAACAACTGTTTACTCTCGAATACAATTACATTGCTTGCTTCGATACATGCAAATATTTAGTGGCCTCCTGGGTTTCTGTTCCTTGACAAATAGGAAGGATCTCCAAGCTTCCTTGGCTTCAATAAGAAAATAAGAGCAAAGGCTACTGCTAAAAAGAAGCATGCTCCACCCACAGCTAAATAGAAATACGAAGAAAATCATTCTTTCCTCCAATCCTAGCAATAGTTGACCGAACCAGCTTTGTTAGAAATTTTGGCTACGTAAATGTGTTGAGTAAATTAGACCTAGCTATTATGTGTATTAGCTACAAACCAGACAATCATTTATTAAACTTTAAATATCACTTGTCTATGTTATATCCAGAACCACAAAATAGAATTGAAATTGTAACGGAAATATATGATAAAAATGATGAAAAATGTACCGAAATCTGGTTAACATCGTCTGCAGTTGGGACAACACTCGCCATTTGAAAAAGTTTGCCTCCAATCTGGTGAACAGAAAATGACATATGTTTATTTATAGCTTTTTGCATAGAAGAATCATAGCATGTCATACTTAAACTTGCTTATTTAAAGCTTGAACAAAAGAAAAAAAAGAATAGAAAAAATAATTATATAAAGCGAAAACAAAACAAAAAAATCAGATAGAAGGCATGAACAATTCGTTTTATTGGAAAAATCATGGATGTTCACAAACTCAATGGACCACAATGGAAGTTTGAATACAACTCAAAAATTTACAACCCATTCATCATTAAATAGTGTCATGATACAAAGTGTGAACGATCCTTTTTACTGGGAAAATTGAATTGCAAGGCACTTGACATGTATCCAAGAAGAAATTTCATGTCAGTTAGTAACTGTATAATAGCAACATATATGATGTAAGTGATATATGTATGTGTTAGGATTCTAGTGTACAAACATTGGAATTACCACTGGGCAACTACTGCGGACTACCTTTTATGCCATATTACATCAAGTTTCTTTAAATCATCCTTTTTATTACGAAACATTGGAACCTGTAGAGGAGACGTTTTCCTCAATTTGGATTAGGATTTCTAGTTTGTTCTCGTTTATGAAAAAAGAGCAACATAAAAAATTGTGTTTCACCATTACCTAACATGGGTTGTCAGTAAGGATATTAAATGCTATGTACATAATTATGGACGAAAGTTAATCCATTAAACTTTTTTAGATCGGCTGTTCTTTCCCAGCATATCATGCTTTTCAAAATCTTGATATTTTTGAAACCATTTTTAATATCAGTTACACTCATGGGAGTTCCTTCTTACTTCTGACAATTTTACTTAACTAGAATGTGGCCCGTGCTTCGCATACGGAACAGTATGTAACTTTTATAATGTTGGGTTGTGGGCCTTGTTTTGTTGCAGGCGTACGTACTGTTTGGTTAAGTGGGAATTTAGTTGGGAGAGGTTGTTGTGTGGCCCTTGGCTGCGGAGTTAGTAGCATTTATAGTGTATTTCGTGGACTGAGAATGTTTTACGTGAAGGACATACAACCACGTGGTTTATGAGAATAGGGTGAAATGTTGTGTCTAGAGTAGGAAAAATGTTTTTTTATTATATATTATTGTTTCATTGGTCGTTCGTACTATTATTGAAAGTTCGCTATGTAGCATGTGTAAGTGCATAGCCATACAGTTCACAATGCAAATTTCTGTTGGCAGTAGTTTTATCGTTTTCAGTTTTCAACTATATTTCTTTTTCTTATTTTCATCTTTTATTATTATTAATTTTTATTGAACCTATTTTAATTTGATTGTATCATTTTTAATCCGACTTCTAGCATCCTTATATGTAGTTAATAATGTGCAAGTATATTTTATGTTGTAACGTACTATGCATGTCAGCAAGTTCCAGACAATTTCACTTTTTGTGCACTTTCTCTATTCTAACATTCCAAACTTATCTTTCGAGAACAATGAAACTATGTAAAAAATTGACAAAAAATAAACAAAGCCATACGTAGTAAACACAAAATGCTCGACCTGTTGACATATTAAATGACAACCGTCCAGGCTCAAGAAATATGTTTACCACCTCCATAACCAATGGAAGAGGCTAAATATTTATTCAGAAATAAATTAGCATGTGACAAACAACTTTCTTTCAATGCATTAAACGAAGCACAAACAAAACAAAAGGTACTGCACATATCAATAGCTTAGTTCAAGACAGCAGTCATGTGATTTGGCCATTATATTTACAGAACAATACAAATGTCACTTCATTTTACGAATTGAATGGTAACAGCAAATGCATTAACATGTAACAAAAACAAAGTAGAAGCACACAAATCAAATTTAAAATACATGATATTGTGGAAATTGGTGTCTTTTACACTTCTTCAACGTCGCTTGCACGGACGCATTTCTTCTGACGTTTGCTGACATGTTTGGTTATTGACTTCGCAGGTGGTGCATCCTGTTAAGTATCCTGGTATTTGAAGACATTAGAGTGGACATAGTTGAAGAGGCAATTTTTATCTGGCTGGTTTTATATATATGTTTTAATTTTTATGCATTATGGCACTTACATTGATTACAATTCCTTGACGTCGGCATTTAAGTCCACTATGCATAAATGTCCGAATCTTCAGCGTTTTCCTTGTCCACAAGCTCCTCATCCTGTCTGGTTTCTTATAACCATTAAAAAAATGTAGATAAATTATGGTCAACAGAGAATGAGAATCACGTGATCGGTAAAATTTTCCCTTTGTTGTCCTGTGCTAGTCTGTGTATCTCTTTTGCGGCGTTGGGTAAGCCTTCATCATTCGATTGTATTCAATTCCAATGTGAAATCAGTAAGAGGGATATCAAGGTGTTCACATTGTGGTAGTGACTGTGTTTTCGTTAATAGATAGAAGCATATATCTTATTGTCTCCAAGTAATTTACCTGTTTTTGACATTCAGTGTCAACCGGGACAGCAGCTGCGTTGTTTATCTACACCAGCATGGGTTATTAAAAATTTATTGGAAAAACTTGGTTAACACAGAAGCTAGTAAAGTCCATATGGTGAAACATAACAAACTTGCCTACGTAGCTCATAAAACTATAGACCCCATACATGTTGACAACATTTTTGCATGCTTATACATCAGCTGGTATGTGCACTGTTGGCAAACTAATATTGAATGGTCAACATTTTGTTTTAGCCGTCTACTGCGCAGAAGTATCATTCTCCTCGCCCGTGCATGTCTGCAGGGCTGAAGTTTCACAAGGATGTGTCTGTTATTAGTGTGTTCGTCGATTTTTGCAGGCTAAGTAAAATTGCACAGTGTTATTGTTTAGTTGTAAACAAATGCTGATGGTTGCAGGAGTGAATAATGAAAGTAAATACATAGTGCTTATGTATAGGAATAGCCATAGATCATAGATTATTACTAATGTTTTGCAAATGCTGTCATGAGGCATGTCAGCTCGTGTAGCAACCATTGTAGTGTCCGTTGATTAATGTTAATGGTGAGTAAGTGAATAGTCCGAAGGAATGACAAAGTTAGATATGACCGAAGCAGATATGCAAGTGGAGACGGTGAGTTAGCAAGATTGTAAAATAATCTACTATCAGACTCTACATGAATTTTGTTAATTCCGTAGTATTATGAATATTGATTTCGATGTGGAATGCATTTGTTGATTCCAAAATATATACTGGTAAGAAGATGTAGCAAACATGATATTCTTGTTACAGTGATATAAATTGATATAAGACCGAGTTCATTTGATATAGCAATATTCGCACACGGGTATATGCAAATATTCATTCAACTTCGTATCCTATTAATAGTGAATACTACTGCACTATTAAAGGTTTAGCGCAATACTTGTGGATAAATATTCAAAATGCATGCAAAAAAAATTATGAAGTTGGCAATATACCAATAGCAGTCGTTTAAGTGCTTATACTCATGCAATGGTAACACAGTTACACAATATGTTATGGTTATACCCCATTAGTACTTCAACTATTATTCCTATGATAAACTTGTTTACACGAACTTATCATATGTTCAATTTTATTCACCTATTTAAGATGTTACAAAAGGCAACATGGTAGTCTGGAATAAATTTTTAAGAAAACCCATGTCATGTCCGAAATATGGCAGTGTTACCTGGTTTTCATAGAATTAGATGGAAAAAAAAGTTGACTCTTGGTTCATATATAAGTTCAAACATGAATTTTATTGATGTATACAGACCTTTGAGAAGAATCATATCTGAATTAGCGTGTAGTTTGGTTAAGGTTTTGGTATTTGATGTCCCTTTTCTATTTATATAAATTTTGCAATAACATGTTGTTAATGTACTACAGTATGTAGCAGACAGTAAACTTTTTTTCGAACAGTGAATGACAAAAACAGCTGCAGTTACAGGACAAAATATTTTACATTCTGCATTTGTCATTGACAAAATGACGATAGTATGTAAACCTTTTTAGACTTCATTTTATAAATATTTTAGCAATTGTATATACTACATGCTGAGTTTGAAACGATATCACCATGGGAGTTGATCCTAATTAGCTTGCCATCACAACAAAATGCAGCAGTAAATAAACCGATTTCAGTCACCATTTAATAATTTTGGATTAAATAAATTTTGAAAATGTTTAATAGAAAAAGCTTAAAACGTAGACAGCAAAATACTTGCAGGAGTGCAAGTGTATTATCAAGAAATCAAAACATATGAAAGATGCAAGAAGTAATAAAGGAAGTTATATAGTAATTGTAGAGTTATCAAAGTGCAAACTTCATGCTCTAACAAATAGTTCTCATACATTCCAATAATACAACGTTTTCATCTTCGACGTCCCGTAGATTGGCAAATAGCACAGAACTGCACCTAATAACAAATAGTTCCCATCACAATATATAAAGTCCAAACACATCTAATAACAATGGCTCCCATCAAAATATATGAAGTCCTAACGCACCTAATAACCGCAGCAACCATGCATTTGGCACATTGTATTAAAATTAGTTTATTTATTTAACATATAGTCTGTTAGGTCGTCCATATCGTAGTATGATGTATGCCAGTTCAGCCTTAACCAATATCCACATTATTGTCCCAGTACAAAGCAGAAGGATATTACTATAAGCGGATTATAATTATCAATTACCATAGCAAATGCACGATTTTTATTCTAATGAAAATTAAAAGTGAAGATATTTAAAGCTAAAACGGGTTTTACTGATCAATACCTCAACTTGACAGGGCCTTTCATGTTGAACAGTTCTTCCATGCTTGATCGTAATTACAAATAATCTACCATATTATCTAAAAAAGAAACAAATAGTTTATGCCAAATTGAAATTGAAGCCTTACGTACTCATGCACAGCACTTGTATTTTTGTTCAGCCCGCTCAATTCAAAAATACCAGAGTTTATATTGCATGCATTTAAGAAAAAACATAGCACTAAGCAGTACGTGGTACTATAACCATAAAATAGATGTATAGCATAAACATTTATATCCACAAGCATGAAACTCTATGGGTATGCATATTTAAATCGAAGGTATTCCACCTCTTTGACTGCACAGTGCTAAAATATTTAATTTTTATCTATGGAGTTTTGAGGAAATTATAAAGGTACAAGTTAAAACAGTGAAATGAAAAGATTGCAATGTTGAGGGAAGCAAACAATTGCGCCAAAAATATATCATTCATAAATTAAAAGATATGAATGGCCAACATGTGAATTTGAGTAGGAATATATGAATTATTGTCCGAGTTAAATGCAGCGCATGTGGGTTGATTATGGCATAATTGATAGAGCAAGAGGTAACAATTTCCTAGGCAGGCATAATTTAATTTAAACAGAAGACTTTGGCTGCCCTGGACAATAAAGAGCCAAAACCAAGCAAAATTGTTTGTGGATAAGAAGCGGAGGACAAATACTTAAGTCATATCAACATCCGTATGCAAATGCAAAGGTTAGAAAATGACACATTACCCAAATGTAGTTTCTGTTATCTGCCGGTGTTCGAAGATTATATTAATAACCTTAAAAGGTAATAGTAATTATATTCCCTACAGTACTCATTGTAACAGATAACCTGTTACCTAATTTGACTGACAGACAATGGACTTGCAAATAACACGGCACCATATCTTAAAAAGACTGTATGTGCGGCTGATTTTGTTATTGAAGAGTGCTAGCTTGTACATTTGAAGAAAAAAAATCATGAAGGACTGGGTGCATGCGTAAACTTAAAGCCTACAACATGGAATTGAAGTGGTAATGTCAGATTATAGGCAGAGATGCGAAAAAACAGTTGGAAAACAAATATGTGCGAATTATTTTACTGCATTGGGTTAAGCGTTTAAAAATGTGTAGGGGAATGATTTAAATTGTGTAAGTTGCGGACTAAAAGATTAAGTTTTATCCTACGAATAAAGTATATCATCCAGATTTTTTAAACCTTAGGCTTATATATTGATCCTAGGATGTAGACATTTGCACAGTGGCACATTGTATTAAATGAATGTGAAAGTAGATTGAAAACGCAATTCACATCAGGACGGGAAAATAGAAAACAGAATAAATCAAGATTATTTAAAACATCATTTTACAGAAATACAATGTATGCATGTGATATCTCGGTTGAATTCGGGCATGTAACATGATAACAAAACGGATGTTCAGCAAAAAAAGGCTACAAATTCCGTCGAAATAGATATTTGCATGCAGGTAGAAATCAAACCTGTATTGATGTAAATTTAACCGAGTTTGAGCAGCCAAAAACCACCTTGAGTCAACAGGGTTGTTGTACTTGATCGGAACAATTATAAAAATTATTTTTCTTCCCATTTAGGTCAAATTCACTGTTAAGGTGTCGTGTCTCTTTTATTTATTTATTTATTTTATTTTTTACTTTGGATGGAACAAAGAAAACCCTGTAAGATTATCCCCTTTTGTTTCAGGTACAAGTCATTCATTCTTGTTCTACTCACAACTATACTTATCCTCATAAGATCCTATATACTACAATATACAGCAAACAGATTAAAAGAAGTGCTGATGGATGGACTCCTTAGTCTGTCATCTCTCGATCTAGACTCAGGTAATTTCACTTTGTAACAACTTCTCGTACGGAAATATAAACCAAGAAGTTTTTCTCTTTACCTGGTAACATTCAACTGACGAATATTACGGTAAATGCAGCGATAGTACCAGCCAAATGGAATAAACTGAGACCAGACTATTTGTTCACATGTTTTGGAATCATTCTGTTGACAGGAATCGGTGATGCTCCAGTCATATTCTTATGATTGGTAAGAATATATCATATTCTTATGATTAAATGGTAGTTTTTCAGCAGAAGGATAGATAAAGAAATAGTACATCTGGCTGTAGATGTAGACCTGCATGTACTTGCTTGTTGTGATGCAATATGCCCCTTAATTTATTTGCATCATCGTAGTTGTTTCTACTATTGGATACAATCCGACAACCTCCATGCTGTAGATGAATTTTGATGGATTCGGCACAGATTTATGATGCATCTGTTGCATTTAAAACCATGCCCATTGGTGGTTTTGACTTGTATCTCTGTGTTAAGGCACTCCTCTTCATGTAAGACCAAGGCAACAATCCTCTTAATATGAAACCAATTTGAAAGGGAAGTTATTTAAGTGAGCTTCCAGGGTTTAAGGTTTCTAGGAGTAAATCTCAACGGATTGACATTGGTGGCATCTACTGATTTTTGAATCAGATGTTGTGGCCTCACTTCCTCTTGAAACATCTTAACTTCCCATGTCAAGTACGTGTGTGCATCCGAGTGGTGTCTTAAATGGAGTTCATGTTCATGTCCTTAGGAAGTCAAAATATTACAGGAAATGAGAAGACAGCCTGCAGGAAGTGGTAGGAAATAAATAATTAAATAATATTGTGTATCATCATTTATTGCCCACCATATTTTCGTAAGCACCAGATTATTTCAGATCATAGATAACACTGTACAGTTCAAGTGAAATGGTACATGTAAGTCTCTTAGATGAAAACTGACAAACTAATTCGAAGCAAGAAAATAAAATATGTTACTTAATACTCTTGTCGACTTGTGTTTGTTTGTCTATATTCACCACAGCAGGTGCTCTTTACACCTATAAACTGAGAGCCCATATGGTATCACCACATATTTTGTACATAATGAACTAAGTTGTAACACCCCGAATTTCAGTTAACACTGATATTCACTAATTTCAGAATTAATAATCTCAGATATGAGAATCAGGGGAAACGGGTTACGTCACTGTGTTCGTCTCGGAAAAATACGCGAAATAGAGTCCGAAATTTTGTAAATCGGAGTCCGCATGACCCGGTTAAGGCCCAAAGAAGTTTTCGGGAAATTTGAATTTCGAAACATGCAGAAATGGAGGCCAGGCGGGAAAACTCCCGCCCAGCCAAGTCGACTTGGTAGTCGACAGGGCTGTCGACTTGCCTGTCGACTTGGCAGTCGACAGGGCTGTCGACTTGCCCTATCGGCTGATTCTGGCCTGGGTGCACCTGGTTGAGTTTTGGGCTGGGTTGGAGGGCTTGGGACGAAATCTGACGAACCTAAAGTAACCTAGGGTTAATCTAAGGGTCTAAAACACAACCTAATCCTATAAATACACCCTAAGACTACCCTAATTCATACTAAAAATAGAATCTATGCCATCATGCCGCCAAAATGCAACTTAGAAGGAGCCTCCACTAATTTGAGAAGAGGATTGCAAGCTAATCAACTACTAATCCACCTCTACTTCAACTCTAGCAACTATCTAAGGAGCTAATCTTGGTGTTTGTGAGTTTCTATCACTTTAATAACCAATTGCTAAACTAAGTAGATGAGATGTGATGAGATTATATGGTTTTGCTTGCGGATCATTGGGTTTTAGGTCATATGTTATGATGCTAGTTTGCTAATCACTATGTTTAACACTTATTCATGATGACACTACGTTTATGCAAGTTAAGTGTTTGGGTTTATGCATGTTAAGTGGTGGGTTTTATGCATGCTAAGTATTCGGTTTTATGCATGCTAAGTGTTTGGTTTTATGCAAGTTAAATGCTTGGTTTTATGCTAGAATCATGTGTGAAATAAGTGACATGACATGCAAGTTTAACCTATGAGTTTGGATCTATAATATGCATAATCTATGCAAGTTGTTTGGATTAGTGATATGCATAACATATGCGAGTTTACCTTTATATGTCATACATACATATGCAAGTTCATATGTAACATGTTATGCAAGTTATGTGTTTGGTTATATGCAAGTTATGTGCATGATTATATGCAAGTTCATATGTAACATGTTATGCAAGTTATGTGTTTGGTTATATGCAAGTTATGTGCATGATTATATGCAAGTTCATATGTAACATGTTATGCAAGTTATGTGTTTGGTTATATGCAAGTTAACATGTGACATGCTATGCAAGTTTACCCCTTTGTATGACATAAGTACATGTGCAAGTTCATCCCTTTTAGACCTATGACATGTATGCAAGTTGACACCTTTATGATAGGTCTATGACATGAACATTTATGCAAGTTACCATCTTTATGACATATGTGATTCATGCAAGTTTGGGTTGGTTATTTATGCAAGTTGGGTTTATGGTCATATATGCAAGTTGACACCTTTTAAACCCATGATAATGCTAATGATATGCTAAGTTGAACCCATTGTGTGTATGATGAATCTTCTCTTTTGAAGTATGTCATTTTAACGTATTTACGTGGGGACGATGGGGTAAAAATTAATGAACACATAAAATTGTGTGAAGTGGGTATGATTAAACATACCATAAAGTGGATGGACATAATTGGGAATTTACCTATTAAGTTAGGTCTACCCATATTATGGAATTGGGAATTTACCTATTGAGTTAGGTCTACCCATATTCTTAAATATTTGTAATTAATTAGGGACAATTAATTCAAATTATGGGGGTGATTAATTAGGTGTAATTAATCGACTAAGACACGAGGTTGAACCCTTTTGTAGCATAAGACTGCCCGGAACCGACTGGCAAATCCAGCGGCTACAAATGATTGGCCCAATGTGAGAGGTCTTAGTCATAAACTAAATACGTGACAAGTGTAAAGACACGAGGTTAGACTCTGTTATGATGTAAGGCTGCCCGGAACCAACCGGCATATCCAGCTGCCATAAAAGACAGTCTAATGTGAGAGGTCTTTACAAAAGGTTACGATCTTAATTAATTAAGAAACACACTTAACCAAATTAGCATGTAGTGAGGCATGAGGGGTTAAGTGGGTGACTTGGGTGACATGTAGTAACTAGTGGGGGTGCCTTGGGTGGCATGAGGAAACTAGTGGGTTGCCTTGGGTGGCAATAGAAAATACGATTAGAATATTTAACCAAAGTGGAACATGTAATTAAACATGATTAAAGGGTTAAGTAAGTGCCTTGGGTGGCATGTGGGAATCAAGTAAGTGCCTTGGGTGGCATGTGGAAATCTAGTGGGTGCCTTAAGTGGCAATTGAAATATGATTAAATGACAAGCTTAAGTAGTAGCTTGTGGGGGCCTTGAGTGGCAATTGAAATATGATTAGATGACTTAACCAAACCTTAACATGTAAGTGGGCATGATTATAAAAAGGGGTTAAGTGGGATGCACTAGATAAAATGACAAGCTTAAGTAGTAGCTTGTGGGGGCCCATTTCAACCAGTAACCCATATGTATCTTATTGGGCTCGACCCATGTCGAGGACGGGACACGCGTACTGGGCTTGACTATAAGAGGCCAAAACGGGGTAGCGGTGGCAACGCAAGTCCAACGGGTTTCATATGCGTGTGTGGACCCGGGCTGGTAAGTAAGACGTTGTTGCATCGTGTAGGTATAAGCCGTGCACCGTTGATATTATCAGGTTGCCACTTTGGGGAATGATACACCCCACTGTGGGGCCAGCACGGGTATCTACGTTAGGGAGCCGATCGCTTGGGGAGTAGTGGGTACACCTAGTGGAGATAGGGGCAGACGGCACCTATGTAGTCAGCTAGGGGTACACGAAACTACTATTAAAAATTACTAAGTACACTTAGTGGGATCAACCTTAAGTAGGAATTACCCTTGGGTGGGTAGAACTGGTGTGGTGCAGTGTAGGAATTACCCTTGGGTGGGTAGATCTGGGGTGGTGCAGTGTAGTAATTATCCTTGGGTGGGTAAATGCGTCTTTACGGTTATCTTAGTTCATCCTAAGTCTAGTTGGCTGCTTAGTGTAGCCATTTATCCCCAGTCGTTACCTTATATCAAGCTCATGTCTTACTCTGGTTACTTTAATTATTGTATTGTTAAAGTTATAGGACTCGCTCAGACTTATGTCTGACCCCGTTGTTTTTATCTTTTTCCCAACCCTCAGGTTATCAGAGTGGGCCTAGCACTAGTGGGCTTTGATCAGACTGCTTTATCTATCTTTTGGAGCTTGGACCGTGGATGTAAAGCTCAGTTTATCTTTTCTATTATGGCTTTTAAGTTATGTAGTGGGATTATGTACTTTTGTTTTATCAGGATGGATATTATGTACTTGACTCTTGTTTATGGTTTTGGTGTAACCAAACATGTTTTACTTTCCGCTGCAATGAAATGATGTTTTAAATTCTCAAGTATTACTTATATCTGTCTTGTTGTAATTTTTCTGTTCTATATTCACTTAAAATACTCCACTGATGTTATGGCATTCCCTTAGTGAGTGACCGTAGCGGGTGTGGGGTGTTACGTAAGTCGAAATGTATATTAAAAAAAAACACTCACACACAAATTTAGACTGCAGCTGCAATCAGACGTAAGAAAGGAAATTTTCCATATTAAGAAATTGTAATTGAGGTGAACTGAATGTAACTCTGTGATCACGTTGTCATTTAGGTTTGCATTAGAACGCGCTGGTGATAAATTTTCAACCTAACAATGTTACAAGAATACAAAATAAAAAACTTGGGTAGACCAATAACATTCCCAAATAAATTATATGGCCGAAAATATACTAAAACATCTAGGGGTTCACAAAAAAGTAAGAAATGATAATAAATGCAAAGTAATAGTTGGTAGACACCTACAAGAAGAGGCGTGTAAGTAATACTCTAAAAGCACAAGATGACACCAAACCTCAAAAAGCAATAAACAGGATAAGACAGAGGAAGGTATGATGCATCCATAAGTCAAAAACAATATAATCAAGTAAGCAAAATAATTCGGGCATAGGTGTATGTCAGTGGAAGGTGAGAATCTTAATGCAGGTGAAAAGAAAGCAATGACATAGAATCAAACAGCTTGTGTGCGCAAAAATTCTGTTATCATTGTTATAGGAAATAGAAAAAACAGTGCACAAGGTTACGTATCATTATATAATTTAACGTGATGCTCCTTCCTTATTCATATTCCAATTGTAATAATTGTGTAAGCAAAACATGTTCTTCCAAAATTGTACTTTTGTTGATGGGAAAACGGGAATTGGAAGCAAAACATTTTATATAAAATCAAAATGGAGTAAAATAAACAGATACCTTTCGACGGCAAGTGCGGACGACATCGAACCACAATGATTCAGGATGGCACAGATGTACGTACGTATCAGAGATGCGAGAGTTCGGAAGAAGAATCTGTTAGTTATACAGCAATGTTCGCGGGTGGGTCCATGGTAGAAAACATCAAGAATAAATTGTCGATTCCGGGGATGCATTTAACGTTGATGACGATTTGTAGCCGAATTGGGAACGGGTAATGGCGTGGTTAGTTTAGGGTTTTCTGACTTCTCAATCGAACAGGGAAAGGTAGGCGTTGGTTCAGAGGAGTATGGAAGGAGGGTTGCCGTAAGTGTGGATGTTGGACGGTTTGAAGGAAGCGGTTGATGAAAAAGTAGTAAATTTTGGAAGCGGTTGGCAGAAGAGAAGGAAATTTGAGTCGAATTAGAATTTGGGATTTTGGAGACGGGTGGAATATAGTTTGGACTGAACGCACGTGGTTGAGTAGAAAGAACGTAACCCTCCTGAATTTGAAATACCGAGAGCAGACATAGCCATGTTAGGAATTCTTTTTTCCTGCTTTCTTGTTTAAGTAATAGATAAGCGGATTGAGAAAAACAGTTTCTGGTGCACATTCATAGTCAGTTGCAAGCCTTACTAAGGAAGAATCAATCCCATGAGCAAGAAGATTGTGTTGCTATGCAAAATTTGATATCCAAACCATGTATAGCAGTTTCCAGAACAGGCAACAAAATTCCCAAAATAAGCAGAAGTTATACAAATAAATTCCAACTTGTATGATGCATAATGAAATGGACAATGCAGTGGTTGAAATAAAATTATGACAGGCATTGAAAATAAAAGAGAAAAAAAATAGATAGAAATGAAAAAATACTACAAAGATGACTTACTCAATCAGATGAATTTGTTATCTTGTATGTTGCTCATTCCTATCACAGTCACCAAACTTTGCTTCATTTTCAAATGAACTTTTTTCAATTGGAATGCTACATCAAAGTAGGAAACCATCATATTCAGCAAAAAAATATGAACTCCAAAATAAGTAGGACAAAGAATAACCATGAAGCTCATTTTTTTTTTCAACACCTGCAAATTTTTTACTCCTTAACTGAAATCTGCATCAGTGGGGGAAAGTTAGTCAAATCATTGTTATATCCAATTAAATGAACAAAAGGGAGGAAATAAAAAATAGAAACAAAAATATACAAAGTCAGTAGAAGATGACGTTATTTCAAACACTTTATGCATAAAAGTTTATGAATGAAAAGATGAATCAAAACCAAAACATGACCACCTATATATACTAAATCATCGTCATATTAAAAGGAAAATATCTGACCAACACAAAGAGACAGAATAATGCGTATCAACCCAACATAAATTCATTAGAATTTCAGTTTGACTGTTATCTCGTTATCCATAGTCATCATCTACAATACCCACGACAATTGGTTAAAGTACAACTTGCAAACCTAAAGCATTTAATTTCATATTCCATATACAAATCAACTATATGAGAAAATCATAACTTCTAAAGTGAAATAGTAAGGGATTGAAGAATGAAATGATATTAACGTTGGAATGCGAATTGAAAAGGAAGGAAATAGATGCAGCAGTAGTCCGTTAAAATACTCAAATAAGATTATTGTTATTTAAAAAAAAGATTGCAGATGAGAGGTGGAACATGGAGCAGAAAACATAAAAAAAAAGATCTGCATTAGTTTAGAAACGATAGGTTTAACAAAGTTAGCGGACTCTATTTGTTTGCTGAACATTTACATACTTGCATTCTATAGTTGCCTTATATGAAATATTGATCTTACGGAAATGCATTATATATCTTTCTATGTACAGACTACTAACTGTTGGTTATCTATCTATCCAATGACACCAATTTAAGTACGAAAATACATAAAAGGAAGATCTTAAATTTATAATCAAGCATATATGGTACTATTGAAGTAAAATCCACTGCATAAATTTAGTTAAAATTATATTATATATAACATAAATTATTTTAAATTGTATATACATTAAATTATGAGTAACACATATACAAACTGCATTCTTTTTATCCCATGGTTTCAGTAAACAAAGCTAATTTTGTACCAATAAAGATGCAAGATAAATTGTGGTGGAAAATAGTTAGTGGACGAAAATATATATTAGATTAGAGTAAGACAAAAATTGCCTTCCAAAACTGAAAGATTATAATTTGTTATATTAAAAAAATGAAATCAATTTAATCCACGTAACTAATTGCAGTTAAAAAATTCAGTTATCCATAGTATTCACTATTAAAATTTGAAACTTGTTCCATGTGGAGGAAAGACGCAAACCTTTCCCAAGTTAACTGACTTAATACTAAAAGGTTAACTATATACTGTAGCACAAAAAGTGCATATAATGCATTTCGATTTATAGAAATAAAAAAGGCAAATCTTCATTACAGGATTATACTTTATACTAATTAGATGGTAGTTTTTACTATAGTGAAGAGTGTCACACATACATTAGCAAATTTAATTTAATACTCTAAAAATAAACAAATTAGACAACACATAATTAAAGAAATTACTATACTACTAACCTCTATCTTTCCAAATAATTGATTGAGAGCCCGTCAAAACCAAAACATGATTAGACCTAAAATTAGCAGGATCCATCACTACCGATTTTGCTGTTATTAAGGGCGATAGATTAGAGGCAGAATAAAAAAGTTGTCCCTGTTAACAGCTAATTGGGAGCGAAATAAGTATTACTCCCCACTAATTGCAATTAAGACGGATCTATTTGCCCTTAGCTTACGGTTAAACAATCTCCCTTCCACGTAGATCTCTAAATTTTCACTTCCCTCCCATTCACCGAAATAAAATCTCCACCATCTTCTTCCTGCTCTCCGCACAGCTCACAACCAAAAAGGAGAAAAAGGTATGCTTTTTTCTATTTTTAATCAGTGAAGATTATATTAATTAATGTAGAATTAATCTGTTCATAATCAAAGTCGGTCCCATCACATTTATTCACCAACCGCGACTTTAATTCCTCTCATCGTTGTATTTCAAAACCGATCCAAGCTTTCAGTTTTCAATTATTCCGTTGCAGTCTTCATATCTGTCTATGGTTCAAACCCTAATTTGGATTTTGTTGTAATTCCTTATTTGATTTCTCGGTCTACTTTTATTTGGAATAAATAGATGCTGTCCAAATTAGTTGAATCACAACATTTAGCTGATGAAGCTTTAGTCGCTGGACCAGTGCAATATCGTTGGATGTACCCAATTGAAATGTAGTATGTCAAAGATTAATTCACTTGTTAAATCAATACATCGTTGAATTATCTCTTTACAAACACTAAAAAATATTTGTGAACATCGAAAATATTCCAACAATCCTTTAGAACAATTATCTTTTGTTCTTTTATATAGTTATTTGCAAACATTAAAGAGATACGTTCGCATCAAGAGTAGTCCAGAAGGAAGTATTGCTGTAGGATATCTTGCTGAAGAGTGTGTGTCATTTTGTTCGATGTATTTGACTGATGTTGAATCCCGTCACACTCGACATGGGAGAATTGCTGATACATCAGTGCCTCGCAATGTCGAAGGAGGTTTATCGATTTTCGCAAACTCTGGTCATCATTTGGGAAAATGCACAGAAATTAATCTAGAAAAAAGTGTTTGGGAACAATGTCACACTTGTATCTTATTCAATTGTGCTGAAGTGGCTTTCTTTTTAGAGTAAGATCACAATCACTAATATTAAATATGTACTTTAGCATACTACAATTAATGCTAGCTTTTTTTTTTGACTTATGCTTTGTCAATAAGAGATTGAGCGAGTTACGTAGAATTCATCCACGTAAAACAATTCGAGAAGTAGAGAGTTTGAGAAATAAAGAATTTTCTACTTGGTTTCGACATCATGTAAGTTTCTTTTTCAAGTTTCACATAGTATTATTAAACTATTAATGATATTATATTCTTATCTTTATAGGTAAATAATCTTTATGCCGTGGGAAATTCTTCAATATCAAAAGATTTACTTCGACTAGCAAATGGTCCAAATATGACAGTTAAGGAGTATAAGAAATATGTTATAAATGGTTATAGATTTCGAACTAAATCAGTGGATGATAGATATAAAAATCAAAATTGTGGTATCTTTGTGAATGCTGAAACATCAAGTTATTCGAGCGTAAGAGATTGTAGCCCAATCGCTGGTATTGTTGATTATTATGGGGTTTTAAAGAACATTTATGAGCTTGATTATAGATTTCCAAGTGAAAGTGATGATCAAGCTTGTCATGTTATTTTATTTGAGTGTGACTAGATAAATAATTCGGGAAAAAAGAAAGATGCATATGGTTTCAACTTAGTGAACTTCAATCGAGTGGCACAAAACAAGGATAGATTTATTTTGGCATCACAAGCCATTCAATTTTTTTATGTTGTTGACCCAAAAAATCCAGATTGGAGTGTTGCAGTTAAAACAAAACCTAGAGATTTCTATGATTTAATGGAAGATAATGATGCAGTCGACATAGGGGACTACTATGCTATACCAAATCTTGATGATCCTAATTTGGATAATGAAGAGCTACAAATAAGGACAGATGTTCCTGGCGTCTATATTAACAAAGTTTTACCAACGACCATGGTAGATGCTTCGACACTTGAACAAGATGCCTCTACTGAAGAAGAGAGTGAAAGCGAGGAAGATGGTGAAATATAGTAGTGGAAATAATGTTTAAATTTGTGACATGCTTCCTTTTTTGTTTTTGTCCAAAACTGATTTTTCTTCTATATGTTGCCTGTTTTTTTAATTTTTATTTGCGCATGCATTGGGTGTTCTTTTTTCTTCGCTAAGTTGTACTTTGATTAAATACTGTTTAATTTATCTAATTTAACGGTTCATGATTTTGTTGTACCATATATATTATTGACCTTTAGATGAGCACATATGGATATACCAACTCTAATGGCGACACAGAAGAGAATGGTGACTTTCAAAATGATGGTATATTCTCAAAAAATTTATTTAATTATTTGCATGCCTACATATATTGGTTGTCGTGCATAATATGGTTTAAACTATCTTCTTTCTAATAGGATCAATAAAGAGAAAAGGACGCGGTTACAACAAACCTAAATGGGGAAAATCTGGTAAGGAGAGCATCGAGTTCACAAAAGATGGATTATGTGTCGTTCCAAAAGATGTTGAGTTGGGAAGGTTTTTAGGTAGCTTGGCAAGAAACTACAATCTCCTTCCACTTTCTCCAATGGACTGGAGAGCATACGAAGATAAACATATGGACAAAGTGTGGAAAGTTATATCAGTAAGTTGGAAACAATTACATTTATTTGTTTCATACCGCTCAAAACTCTTAAAATCAATATTTGCAGGAACTGGTTATGGTTCCACCCGGCCCAAAACTCTTAAATCAATATTTATCTCCATTTTGTTTTTGATTTGTTTGATATTTCATGACAGTTTTATAATAATAATTTCAGGAGTCAGCTAAAAAAAATTCATCATTTATGATTTTTTTTTCATTCTTATTTATGAAATCTGGTTAACAAGGGATAATAAAAACCATTAATGGGTTGGCTTATAAAATCATAATCCATCTTGTACATGAATTGTATAAATCAGCACCTTACCAAGTACATAAATTATATGACTTGGATATGTCTATCGTCTTGAAATAAAATCAGTGTTATTTTTATATTCTTTTTATTGCAATAATATGTTTATTTTTTTTTGGTATGAATTGATTCTAATGTTGTTTCATAAACTTTGAATTGATTCCATCGGGACCAGTGCTTGAATCGTCATGAACTGAGAATACTGCAATTTTCACCTTTGATATTGTGATATCTTTTAGTAAGAATTGATATCCATGTCTGTGGTTATAGCAATAGGTTGAAACTGAGGAAATTCTAAAGAAATCTGACCATTAAACTATGCTATGAAATAATTGGTAGCTTCATTTTCAATTTTCTCTTGTTTATATAGTAGTTGTCCAGTATCCTTGATAAAAACTTTAATATTATTTATTAATCTCTGAAATGTCATCTTAAAGTAAAAAACTTCAAATTCATATATCCTTGTTGCAACCAAGAAACTTTGGGATTTGTTTTAAGCTCTAAAGTTTGATGTTCTGCTGAATTTGTAAATTATGTTTAGCCTGCAATATTTTGTCAGACATACACACACACGCATGTATGTATGTGTGTGTGTGTGTATATATATATCTATATCAGTTTCATTATAAATAATAGTCAAGAAATTTTTTTAAAGTAACCAAGCAGCAGTTCTAACCAAATAGCTACTGGGTATCAATCTTGCATTATTTTGGTATAGCTTTTGTCATATATAACTGCAAATTAAGTAATTAAATTTACAAAGGAACAACTTGTACCAAACTGGAAGCAGATTTTTTTTTTAATATTAGGCATCAATTTTGTTACAAATACTAGTCTAAATAATATATAAAATAAGCAAGCTTCAAGTCCAGTCAATCTGCTACTAAGTATTTGGTATTGTAATTATATTAGTACTGTTAAGCAAAATAGATAAATTTATGCACCTACCCATCCGTGAAATTTTCATTTGAGAACATTTCTAGGCATATTTTGGTTATTATGCATCCTCTTTTGATTGTGTTCATGTTGTCTGTATGCTATTTAACTGTTTTAACAAAAAAGACTTGAACTGAGTAATGTGAATGTTCCATCTAACATCCTAATTACAATGTGACGCTTTTCTTCAAATGGATTTTAAATCCTAGCTATAAACTAGCAGAAAATGTTTATTTTGGAGAACATATCCAAAATGAAAAAAAAAAATAAGCATTAACATGTTAAAAGATAAAATTTACTGTAACGATAGAAGATACAATGGTGCCTTGGATATTTACCTAATAAAGACTTTCAATGCCATATCACTTTTAACACTTGAATATTAGTTATTCTAGTCCTTGGTACACTTTTTGTCTAGTTTTGCATTTTGCACATATGTATGTGAGTCACACACTATTCAAATTTTCAACTCTTATGGTTATTGTGGACCAAAATGCTTATGTTGACTGAGAGTGAGGATAAATTGACTAGAATGCTTATTTAAGAGATAAACAAAATGGAGATAAACTATACAAATGGTAAATATAACATGTTTTATGTTTGTTTCAAGGATACTATTGATTGACATCCTGAAGATATTCCTCACATTCCGAAAATTCGGCATGCACTGCTGAAGAGACTATCCAAAAGGGTACGAGACAATCGATCTGACTTAAAAGATCGATACTACAAACCACATATTGGTTCACCTTCACGTTTTACATGTGGAGATGATCGTGTAGACAATGATCAGTGGAGGGAAATAGTAAATTATTGGGATAACGATTCTAAAAATAAAGTAAGAAACATACCATTTCTTATTTCATATGAATACAAAAGGATATAAAATTATTATGATGCAACTTATTTTTAGGTAAGGGTCGAAAGAAATACTGTGAATCGGAAGAAGCTGAAAATGAGTCACACTGGTGGATCAAAGAGCTTTGTGAGACACTATGTTGAATATGTAAGTAATCATGTTTCTGCATTCTTTCTATAATTCTATATTTTTGCTAAATGTTATGTGCCTTTTGTTGAAATAGGAAAAAAAGCATGGCCACAAACCCGATCCAATTGAGGCATACGAATTGGTTCATAAAAGAAAGGACGAGCAAGGAAGTTGGGTTGATGATGCTTCAGAGCAAATGGGGGTAAGTTCGATGTCTTTGGGCCTAATTATTACTTTAATCATGGGTAGCATCAGTTGTACCGAATTATTATTTTTTGTAGGCCTAAATGGATATATTTCTTTATACAGTGCAAAAATTTACGGAACACTGACAATTCAACTATAAATGGAAACATATAAGTCGACTACCAAAATCGTTTTCTAATAACATATCTGTTGTGTAATGAGAATAAAATACAAAATGTTATAAAACAAAATCCACTTGTTCATTGATTACACTCTGAGTTGCATACTCCAATGCTACTCATAATCCACTTGTTCAACATGTTGAGCAAGATTTTCATTGAAAGTTGACTCTGTAATATTCTCCGAAGTTAATTTGTCTAGCAATTCAGCAGTCTCTCCAATATACTTTCGCCGCTTTGATGCGTGATCATCAGCCATCTCGATCAGCACCTCCATCACTGCCCTTGTCGCATCAGGGATGTATCTGGTTATGTTCCGTTTCCTATCCTGCCTTTCACGGGCTTGAAATTTCTTCACCATTTTCATTTTTAGTTAGTTGCAACACTGTTGAAAGGCCGACTTGACAGCAGATGCAATTTTAGTAATGTCATCTCCAATATATTCTTTCTTTGTTCTTTTGAATGGTATTTTTGTACTCATAATGCTCACAAACACCCCAATTTTATCTTGAGTCAAGTTTATCTTGTAATTATTCCAATTTATTCTTTTTAAGGCAGTCCTTGTCACAACGTCAACACCTTGTTCAAAGAGAAGTGGTATACGGTTTGCAAAACGAAAAATATTTAGTCCTTGTTTGACATCTTTTCCTCCCAGACTAATTCCAGCTTCGACAATGAATGGATGTCCTTCAAACACTTGAGGACTGGCTGCATATGTTGCTACCATATCTGGTTTAAGCTCTTTAACTATCCCTAGTCGTAGATTGTATTCCCCGGCTGGACTAAGACAATCTCCACTTGGATCTTCAAATTTGTCCTGACGAAACAGCTTATGAATTCTAGAAATTTGCTTTGGTGTAAGACTTTTCACATTCATCTTAGGATCAAAATCTTGCCCTGTCTAACCAATCAATCTTTCAGCATGTGCTTTGCCAATTTTGACAAATTCATGTTGAAGGAACAACAAAAGATTTTGCTTTCACGTGTCTGCGATGAGGCATTTAATGAGAAGTAGATCAACTGAAGAAGGATGATGTTTGGTCTCAAAAGGAACGGGGGGCATCACATTTGTTCTTCTAGAAAATTTTATGGTCAATTTTTGTCAGCAGTGTCTGAAATGAATTTAAAAAGGAACTGTTAATAAGGAGTGATTACAGCCATCTTACGCATATAGTGCAATATCTTGGAGCGATTTGTTGTCCAGTTACCCTTAATAATAATTTGAATTTCCGCCCCATGCCATCCTTCTCGGTTCTCTCTTCTCTTGCAAATGGATATGAGGGATGTTTCGATGGATATCAATATTAAGTCTACAGAAAGAGGCATAATTTTGGCCCTTCATAGATGCTGTAATTTCTATAGGCGGTCCAGTACTCATCTTTGACCAAATTAATGCCATTTTTGCACCGAGCCCAAATTTCCCATGAGTTTGTTTCAAACCATATTTTGTGCCAGAAAGAACTCGCCCAAACATATTAGGTATGTCATCATGTGGCATTCCTCTTCCATTGTCCTTGCAAGTAACCTTAAAGAGCAAAGCTTCGCCCCTTCCTTTTGCTTCCTTCGCAGAGTTTGTTTCCTTTGCAAGTCTTTTCTCACTAGCCTTGCTGATTCAAAATAATCATATAATTCTTGATCAACCCGATCTCGATCAATGAGACCTATCATTGTGTTGAATTTAATTTTACTGATTTCTTCTATTGTTAACTCAATAACGTGAAGCTCGGAAATTGACTCAGCGGAATCTAACGAGTTTTCGACAAGCTCCCGGATAGTGGTATATAGTGATTTTCCAGGGTTATCGAACCCAGCAATGTTCTTATTCTCAGCGAAGAACTTGGCTGGTGATTTTTGCTTCAGACTGCTTTCTTTGGAGTTTTTGGGCGTTTCCGACCGTCCATTTTTAGACACATCATCCTCACTGCTAGCATTGGAATCCATTGTTTTTTTCTGATGATCTCAAACACTCAGCTGGTCCTTTAACAAGTAGCGGAAGACGTCGTATAGGAGACAATGGTCGATGGTGGTCGATGGAATAGCCGAGTTGGAAGTGACGAATGTTTAGAACCCTAGATGTTGGGTTTAAGCAAAGAAAGTGATCAATTAATGGCTTATATGACGCACTATCTTAAAGTGCCCTTTCATAGAACTTTTATAAAAAAGTTCCCTTTCATAAAACTTCTCTCCACATGAATGCACTTCATGTGCACCTGCACACACAGCAATGAGTCCCTTCCCTCATCACTAATGAACATTAATCTGGTTCCCTCAATTTTCATCCAAATTCCCATACTCGATCAAATAATTTCTCTGACATCTCGCCGCCACTTTATGCAAACTCTTCACCTAGATCTAATATGTAATTTGGTTTATGGTGTAGTATTTTGGTTATTCGCCTATGGATATGATACTAGTATAGTTTACTATTAAATGGGAATGGTTAAATACTTTACGCTGCTCACATTTTGTATGTGTACACGCGCAAGCTTCGTTTTGTTATCACCAGCAACATATTGTATTATCAGATTTTATGATTTTCATGATGTGAGGCTATTTTAGCTTTCATTGTTCACATTTTTTATGTGTACATGCGTAAGCTTTGTTTCGTTGTCACCAGCAGCATATTATATTACCAATTTTTATGTTTATGTTCACATTTTGAATTTAGACATTGTTCATTTAACGGTAAATTAGTCTCGGTTAAACTGATGCTAAAGTTTGTATATTGATAAAGATAATATTTACTTTTATATTGATGCTAAAATTTGTAGGCACTTATAACTCAAAAGCTGGATGAATTAGTTGATAGTAATGGCAATGCGACACCAGAAGCAAGGCTGCAAACATATGTAGCGGCAAGGGGACTAGAGACTGGTGGTAGAGTTCGTGGTTATGGAGAAGTCGTAACACCAGACATGGTTCCTTGGGTCCAAGAAACTCAGCCGACATCAACGGTTCGTAGGATGCGCAGAGGTCGAGCTTATGCTCTACTACAATCTGAATGCTTGAGTCTAAAAGAAATGTATGAAAAACAGCAAAGTATCAATGAAAAACAAGGAAAAGAAATAGAAGAGCTGCACCAAATGATCCGGTCTTCTCAAAATTTGTCATCAATTTCTCAATCTCCGCCAGAACAGCCATCATCTGCACAAGAAGAATCTCTTAACACGAGCCACCAGCCAATAACCCAGAAGCAGCCACCCAATCAACAACAATCATCCTCCCAACAATCGTCACACTTCCTTCAAAATTTATCTTACTCACCGTTTGTACCTCCTTATTATCCACATTCATATCATCCTTCATTATACGCTCAAACGGCTCATCCTACTAGAGACTTTACGTCGACACTTAATGATATGGATTTTCTACAATTCATGGTTCATGGCTCCAGGTCAGACAAATAGTTGGTCTAAATGGTTTCCTACTTGTAGCATGTTTTCTTTTCAAGTTTGATTTCCTGTTGTAAGTTTAAAAACTTATTCAGTTTACGACTAGTTGTAGTGTACAATTTAGATGATATAGTTGTTTTGTTCCAGCTACTTGCTGTGTTACTTTTGTTTAACAGGAGAATAATTTTTTCTTTAATTTTACATGCAAGCATTTTCTTTTGTACTGTGCGTTATATAATGTCCGATATTGGAAACATGCAAGTGTATGCTGCAGGCTATAACTTTTGTGTGTGATATAATGTCTGGTGTCTTTGGTATGTTTACAATTTATTTGGTCTCACTGTACAGAGCATCGGAGCTACAGGCACTTTTGTCTTGCACATGCTACAGGCTATAGCTTTTGCCTGTATTGTTTTAATAATTGTACACATTATTGGCGGCGGTTATAGTAGTGATATACACATAAATGTGCATATTTTATCCGCTTAATTATCTTATTTTCCCTTTAAAATAATTGATACTTTGTATTTATAGCTGTATTTTCAGATTGTTGACAAGAAGCATGGTTTAGAGCATTTGATGGATAAAAGCATGAAGAATTTGCTTAAAAAAGAGTGAAGTTTAAAATTGCTAAAGCTTGAAGAGTCTAAAGCTTGAAGAACGGTTGCAATTATATTTCAGTTAAGAAGATTTGGCTCAATAAAGACTCAAACTGCATTCACATTAGCTCATTTGGAGGGCCTCTTACTCATGTTGCGTTCACACTAGCCTATTTGCTAGACCACTCACTCTAAAGCTGCGTTCACACTGGCTTATGTGTTATTTGGGTTATTTCTTTAGTCCCACATTATGTAATTAGCTAGCTAGCCTTTGTCATATCAGCTATAAATACCTTGTATCTCATTCATTGTAAAACACATTGGGTTTTATTCTGTAATTCTCTTCTTGGAATAAAATCATTCTTCTTCCTCTTTTCTATTTGGTTTTAGTTTTATTTATGTTCTTGTTATTTAATTTATGTTTTTCTTCTTCTTTAGCTATGTCTAGCTAATCCCCTTTGATTAGGGGGTGATGACGCTGATAGTATGATTCGATATGAATCACATAGCCAAATGATGAGGAATTCATGTATATAGATCTAGATCTGAACCAAGGGTTAGATCTGAACCTTAATATCCTGTGTCGTTTAAGAGTTATGCTCCTTCACAGGGTATATTCGTGTTCGGTCTAACAATTATCAGATTTAGATCTAATTTTAGGGTTTTAGAAATTAATTAGTGAATCTGTCCTGATAGTCTATGGTTGTAGAGCTGAGCTCCTGCATAGGCTATGCTTGTCGTTATTTACATATTGGTTTCTAAAAACCTATTATCGTTGATTCATGTTTGTGACAGAAACATGTATTAGATCTGGTTAATCTTTTGGCTATTGATGATTATGAATCTGATCTATGTCATTATCCCCTAATTGCTTTTACTTATTGTTAAAACTCTCTTTTATTTAATTTCTGCTATTTTCTTTGTTTTCCACCAATCAAAAGTTAGGGATAACTTGATTGGATTTATTAATAAAATAATTTGGTCCCAGAGTTCGACACCCTCTACAACAATCCTTGTTGTTTAGGAAAGACGAACGGATTTTACAGTTGTTTACAACTGCATAATTTGTTCGCAAACAAATTTTGGTCCCAGAGTTCAACTTAATGAACTTGATGAAATTCGAAATTATGCCTATGAAAATGAACGAATTTACAAGGACAGAACAAAAGTTTTTCATGATAAATCAATTTTACGTAAAACTTTCATGCCAGGTCAAAAAGTTCTGTTGTATGACTCAAAACTGCATTTATTTCCGGGTAAGCTAAAATCTAGATGGACAGGACCTTACACTGTACGGACCGTTTTTCCGTATGGTGCGGTAGAAATTGAGAATCCAACTGATGGATCATCCTTTAAGGTCAATGGTCAACGCCTTAAACCTTACTTGGAACCAATACCCAACCAAGAGGAAGAGCTCATGGTCCTCCATGAGCCACATTACATTCGGTAAGACGCACTAACCCTCTTTTGTACATATGTAAATATTCTCTTATTTGTTTTTCCCTTTCACTAAGATATGTCTGATTAAGACTGTGAGGACACAGTCACATTCAAGTGTGGGGGGGGATTTACATTACATCAGCAATCAAATTTTATGAAGTAGGTCATTCATTGAACAAGGATTAACTTAAATTCATAAATAACACCCTGGTTCTTGTTTGATAAGTTGAATTGTTGGGTGATGGGAATGAACATTATTTATTCATTGAATCGTAATGTGTCTTTTTAAGATGCTAGCTTGAGACTGTGCAGACGTTAGTCGTGTTCTGGAGTAAGCGTGTCAACCTTTGTTATACATGTTAGAATGTGCAAGTAAAAATAATCAAAAAAAAAAAAAAAAATCATGAAATAAAAGGATTTTGCACCTACATTTGTTGGATTTTCTGAGTTTGTTTTCATACATAATATTTTCTTTTCCACTCAAATTTTCAAAATCGTAAGTTCTAAAATCCACTTGGCCCAATTAAGGAGAAATGACTCATTGTAGCGTTCTTCTTCGATACCCCACATTATTCAAACCCAAGTTTTCAAAAAAATCATGAAATAAAAGGATTTTGCACCTACATTTGTTGGATTTTCTGAGCTTGTTTTCATACATAATATTTTCTTTTCCACTCAAATTTTCAAAATCGTAAGTTCTAAAATCCACTTGGCCCAATTAAGGAGAAATGACTCATTGTAGCGTTCTTCTTCGATACCCCACATTATTCAAACCCAAGTTTTAGTCGATTTACATCCATGTTTCGACAAGTTTATCTTATATTGGTATACTAAAGAACCATTTCACTGATTTATGTTGAAAGGTCAAAAACGTCACTTTTTATATACCAATATTACACTACCCATTCCGTACTTGTTTTAAGGTAGGATAACCATATACCACATCTTATTTTATATGGGTTATCTATCTTACGAAACTTTGTTTATCATTCCTTTCAGCTTTTTGTATAACATCAATCCAGACTTGTGTGTTGAATTAAGGTTATAGAAGTAAAGTAACTAGGGCACAAAACTTTCCTTTCATGAAGTGTTGGTTTAGTAGAGGAGGAATCAAATGAAATAATGTGCGGTATCATTCCATTCCATCTCCATTCATCATTCATCATGCAAAAGAAAAAAAAAATGAATGAAAAAAAAAGGGAAAAGAAAAGAAAAAAAAAATGAAATAAAGAGAGAGTCTCTCAGAATAAAATAGTCATTCATCATTCTTGACTATATATAAAGCATTCAGTTCCATTCCATCCACATCCATTATACCGTACTTGGAAGTGAGGATTGTAGTAGAGGAGATGAAAGGAAATAAACATGTTCATATGTGCCTTAGTATTACTTTATCTTTTGTAGCTTGAAGTTCAACTAATACACTTGCCCTCTTATCTATAACATTTTTAGAACTTACAAAATTTTCCTTCATCTATGCATAACTCACATCCAATACATTACAGTTACATTGGTGCAAAATTATTCAAAAAAAAAAAAAGGGTCAAATAAATGATTGGGTGTACATTGTCGATGTGTAGAACTTTGGTTGACACCACGCTCTTAACCTTCAAGACAATTACAGTGTTATCAAGGAATTACGATTCAGCTTGAAAATTTTTATTCATTTTTGCATCAATTATGGGATGGACAATTTGGGACTAAACCGTTATTATTGAAGTTAGGTGAAATCCTTGGAATGTGAAATACCTTAAATATATTGTTTGATTAATCCGCGTACATAAGACGCTTTGGATTTTGTGGGTAGTATCCGCTGAAAACCCTCACGAGACAACACTCGTCCTACTGGGGACACCCAGAGGTTTAATGGCTTGTTGCATACGCTAAATGCAATCGTGTTTCCTACGAAAGTGTGACATATCTTAGTTTAGTTTATTCGAGGACGAATAAAAAGATAAGTGTGGGGGTATTTGATATACACATAAATGTGCATATTTTATCCGCTTAATTATCTTATTTTCCCTTTAAAATAATTGATACTTTGTATTTATAGCTGTATTTTCAGATTGTTGACAAGAAGCATGGTTTAGAGCATTTGATGGATAAAAGCATGAAGAATTTGCTTAAAAAAGAGTGAAGTTTAAAATTGCTAAAGCTTGAAGAGTCTAAAGCTTGAAGAACGGTTGCAATTATATTTCAGTTAAGAAGATTTGGCTCAATAAAGACTCAAACTGCATTCACATTAGCTCATTTGGAGGGCCTCTTACTCATGTTGCGTTCACACTAGCCTATTTGCTAGACCACTCACTCTAAAGCTGCGTTCACACTGGCTTATGTGTTATTTGGGTTATTTCTTTAGTCCCACATTATGTAATTAGCTAGCTAGCCTTTGTCATATCAGCTATAAATACCTTGTATCTCATTCATTGTAAAACACATTGGGTTTTATTCTGTAATTCTCTTCTTGGAATAAAATCATTCTTCTTCCTCTTTTCTATTTGGTTTTAGTTTTATTTATGTTCTTGTTATTTAATTTATGTTTTTCTTCTTCTTTAGCTATGTCTAGCTAATCCCCTTTGATTAGGGGGTGATGACGCTGATAGTATGATTCGATATGAATCACATAGCCAAATGATGAGGAATTCATGTATATAGATCTAGATCTGAACCAAGGGTTAGATCTGAACCTTAATATCCTGTGTCGTTTAAGAGCTATGCTCCTTCACAGGGTATATTCGTGTTCGGTCTAACAATTATCAGATTTAGATCTAATTTTAGGGTTTTAGAAATTAATTAGTGAATCTGTCCTGATAGTCTATGGTTGTAGAGCTGAGCTCCTGCATAGGCTATGCTTGTCGTTATTTACATATTGGTTTCTAAAAACCTATTATCGTTGATTCATGTTTGTGACAGAAACATGTATTAGATCTGGTTAATCTTTTGGCTATTGATGATTATGAATCTGATCTATGTCATTATCCCCTAATTGCTTTCACTTATTGTTAAAACTCTCTTTTATTTAATTTCTGCTATTTTCTTTGTTTTCCACCAATCAAAAGTTAGGGATAACTTGATTGGATTTATTAATAAAATAATTTGGTCCCAGAGTTCGACACCCTCTACAACAATCCTTGTTGTTTAGGAAAGACGAACGGATTTTACAGTTGTTTACAACTGCATAATTTGTTCGCAAACAAGTAGCGACTGTTGGATTTTCTGAGGCTAAGATACACGTCAGAATGGAGAGATTAGTACAGGCGGAATTAAATTTTAAAATGCCTCCATTTATCATTAGCGGCAACACTTTTAGGGACAAACCTTTATATGTCGCTCATTGCTTTTAAGGGCAAATTAATATACTTTTTGTCCCTATTAATATTATTAGGGGTTGTTACTAAGAGCCCTTACTATTTCTAATCTTTGTAGTGCATGATTGATTAAGAAGTATATTAACTTCAGTAATTATAGTGAAATCAGATTATTTTACTGAAATATAACGGATGAAAGAAGTAGAAATCAAAATCTTAAAGTACAAACAAAACAAAGTCCGACTGTTAGAAAATAAGGGGTAAACCGATCAAACATCGAAAGTTATGGGAGAAAAATTCAATAGCAGAACAGTACGAAATAATGATAATTAGAAGGTAAAAGATCTAACCTGTTTATAGTAACAATTCTATTAGATTTGAAATTGAGGAAGAGAGACGCACGATGTAGTATTTTTCATCTCGATTGCGGTTGTTTCAGTTGATGGAAATTAATGTTCAGGAGAACTGACATGAAAAATTGGGGAAGGAGGCAGAAGAACGTGGAATGAGAAAACAGAAGTATACGTGGGGAGAACGTTGTGGAACATCGTGCGAGTGAAACGATGCGTGGACAAATCTGAGCCTTTCTTTATCTATGTTGAAAATAGATCACAGCATTTCTTTGTCTTTTTAAAACCAACCAAGGCATTTTGTTATATAGATATGAATATTACTAGAATGTGGCCCGTGTTTCGCATTCGGGCCATTATTTAAAGCAATGATAGTAGATGTGACAGAAATACGTGGTTCTAGTTTTGTTGTAAGTAAGTGCAGGATCTTCATTTGATGATAATATCAAAGCTACAATGCAATGCTTTCAAAGGAGATTATATCAAAGGAAACATAACTATTACCCAACCTTGATATTTCAACCCCTGCTGGAAGTTTGAGTAAGAATATATAAGTTTGAGTAGGAATATTTATATTCTGCAGTGGGTATCTAGTAACTCCACTTGCACTTACCACCTTTTTATCTTTTTCGGTTCGCACGAATGGAAATGTTAAAAAACCCCGTATTCCAACTGGACCTTGTCAATATATATCATGGCCAAATTGTACACCAATGTGATAATATATAATTAGACCAACATAACTTAGTTTCACACATCAATGAGTTACTCTGTTTTGTATTTATTACCAAATTATACCATTCTATGTGCTATTCTTAGCTATCGTCTTTTGATCTGGGACATTTAATTTTTCAGCTTTCGTGTGCTTTATCCTTGACCCATCACTCGATGCCTCTGGCTTGTTTTACATAATAAAAACATTTTGTCTAAAAACACTTATTTCTAAGTAGGGGTATAAATCGGTCGGACCGGACCGGACGGAGGTGTGTTCAGTTTCTGTCCTAAAAAAAACCGGATCGAATACGGACCGAACCAAAAAAATTCTCGGACAAATTTCATTGTCCTAATTCGTATCCTAAATAAAATCGGTCGGACACAGACATGTTCGGACCGATCGGACTTGGTCGGACATGTCTATTTATATCACATTTTGTACATTTTACTAGATTTTCTCTCAACTATATGTCGAATTACAAGTAATTCGGACGAATTCGGATGAGCTGGACCGGACATGATTTTTTTCTCGTATAAATTTTGGTGTCTTAACTCGTGTCCTAAATGAAAATCAGACGGACTCGGATGGACGTATTTCGGTCACGGACACGAACGGTTCTAAGTCAAGTAGCCAACTTAAAATGGACTTGTAGTAATATTCTGAATAAAGCTACATGACAGTTAGTTAAATACGGTCAGTCGAAATGCCCAAAGTTTATGTTGAATAGTAATGGAACCTGCATCTACCATGGGTGTGTTATTAGAACAAAATAATATGTGGCTAAGTGGGAAGTACTAGCAATGTTTAGAGCGGGGTGATGTGAATAATTTTGATGGAAATCTACCTAATGTTGTATAGTATCTAAGCATTGCTGGAAGGTGGTATAAAAATTGTATAATCCATTAAAATGCATGCGTGAAAATCTTACAATTTTAGTATGGGAGATCAAGTACACTCATACATGCAAGTATGTAAGGTGGTGCGGGTTAAGGTGTGTGGTAAATATCAATATCTGTAAACTTCGTCGGTCGCAACTAGAAATTAAAAATTTATGTAGATAGTAGGCAATCATCACCAAATTTCAGATGAATATGTAATAGCAAGTTCTGTATACCGATGTTGAAAATGGTTATAAATATTTAATAGCATGTGGTCATGTACTATATACACATGGAGAAAATGGTTATAAATACTTACAACATCTATTTACAGTCGTTAAATCACACAGCTACGTACATGAATTTGTATACACATTTAGACATCATCAATCGGCCTTTCTTCTGCCTTTTGTTCGCTTGTTTGTCATTGGCTGTCTTACCAACTGATGGTGCAGTTTCCACATCCTATTAGTGGACAGCAATGTAATTTTTAATTTGTAGAAGGTAACATAAATAACTCATGCTAATTTATTGAAACGAAATTTGTTAATAGTGATGGAGAACTTACGTTGATAATTATACCAGGACGTCGACAGTTATGACCAGTTTGAAAATTCGTTTGGTACTTCATTTTTTTCTTGTTGCCACCATGATCATCATCCTATATAATTTCCTAAGTAAATCCCCAAAGTGTTACAATTTGATGTTTAACAATTTGATTAGTAAATCACATGTTCTACAATTTTCTTCCCTTTATAGTCCTCTGGTGTGTTTTGCTGGCTAATTGTATGGTTCCCCTTGTGGTTTTCATTAGACTAATGGAAAATGAAAGTTGAGACGAGCCATTAGTTTATTTTTCTCGCAGATCAATATATTTAATTGAATGCAAAACTATGTTTCATTTTTTTTCATCATTGTTACCTTTTTGTCATGTTGTTCTCAACGAAAGCTGTAGAATTTATTGGGCTGTTTGTCTCCAGCTGTGTAGTGGAAAAAGCAGCTGTTAGACTGTTAGTAAACAAAAAACATTTGTTTTGCAATGTAGGCAAGAAGGATTTAGAATTTGTTGGTATCCAGTAATTTAACCATGCACTCACATGCAAACAAAAAATTGGCTGTCTTATGCTTCATCCAGTGATGCTTAGACGCTCGATTGAGAAGGCACACTATAGGGCGAAACAACGTATTTAAAAAAAAGTTAGGGTACTATTTGGATTTGATGTTGGAACATTCAAAACAGTGCAAACCTCCTTTTTTGTGTTTGCTAATCTACAGGTCCATATGGTCTACCATGCACATATGGTCCGAACATAGATTTTCAAAGCTGTTAAAGCTACATTCTTGGGCGGGAAAATGTGTGAATTCTTTGCATAAGTTAACTGATTGGTGGAAAAATCGTAGCAGCCTTTTATTTGCAATCATTATCTTTCTCCTCGCTCTGGCATTGTAGCAGCTCTGCAGGTAAGTTGAAAATTCACGAATTATTCAGTACATTGATTATCAGTGGGGTAATTGCAAGAAACTACCTTGAATGGTAAAAAAGTTCTACGCTGTAGACATTAGAAACATTTATAAGCTTAAAGAGTTTGGTGCAACCAATGTATGAAAACCTAGGCTTATGAAGTTCTTAGCAGTTCTGTTTCTGTGTAGACTTTCATACAAGTCATATTTTGGTTAGTCGAATGCCCAGTTAAGGCACAGACAAATATGGTCGCATGCCTAAGTAATGCTTCTGGTTTTTTAAAATGAAGATCACTTGTGTAATGGAGTGGAGTAATTGCAAGGTCATTTAGTTTATATGCAAAAGCAATATAAAATTTCAAATCATAATTAGTTTGATTCACTCCAAAAGAGAATATAGAAGTAAATTACATATAAATATTGTCAATGATGAAGGGTAATATTACTAATTAAGAGAAAGAACAGATTGGTTATCTTACTTTGTAGATAAATTTAAAGGCTCAGATGGATATTGAGGATTGCATTGTTGATCTAGCTCCTAAAGAAAGCTTTCGTGTTGGACATCCTATTGAATTTATAGGCGTCTACCACTCATAGTTAATTTGATCTAGTTGGAAAGAGATATAGATCATTATTATTAAGGTCAAAGAATAAAATTAATGACCGTCAAAAAGATTAGATTTTTATTGGCTTCCTAGCTCCTGAAGAAAAATTGTAATAATCCGAAAATCTGAACTAATTTAAAATTTTTAGTTTGGCGATTTTAATGAATTTTGAATATTTAAAATGATTTATTTTAAATAATAACGACGAGAAATTTATTTTGAATAGAATTAGAATGTATATATTTATTTAAATCGACGTTAGAATATAAATATTTATTTTTAATTATAAAAGGAATGGAAAATGGCGCCGTAGTTTGAAAAGTCGATTTCAAATTTCAAATTTCAAATGAATGTACAAGATTCAAAATAAACCGGATTTTAGCAAAACAAAATTATTAGAATCTACTTGAATATATTTTTCCAATGAATCCGAAAAATTAAAATTTCATAGCGGGAATAAAAAGTTAAGCCCAGTTGAAAATTCAAAATAGTCGTTATGGAACTTTGGGCCCTTAAAAATGGAAATTTTGCAAACGACCTCCACTTTCGTAAACCAATTTTGTTGGATTCGGGATGTCAGGTTATTGCTAGATTCCAAAATTCATAATTTTCTGAATCAATATGTGAGCGTGACAAAGTAAAATGTGTTTTGACAACTTCAGTCAATTTAGATCGACTAGAAAATGGTCATTTTTCAAACGGTCTCCAAATTTGACGAAATTAGTTTTTTTTAGAATCGTATCGTCAATACGAAACTAGAAAATATTTTTTAGGGGATTTTTAGAGTTTGTATGTGGCCCCGGTAAATTGAAATGTGCATTCAAATTTAAAATGTAGATTTATATTTTAATTTTGATGAATACTGATCGAAACGATCGAACTGGCTTGCGATACATATCCTATTGTGTTCAAAATATGGGTAATTAGCTGGGGGAGACAGTCGTTGGGTTTCGTTTGGAGGTTGAATAAAAAGTCAACTTTAAAGGAGAAATAAATTAAATTAAATAATTAAATTATATATTAAAAGCCCCCCTTTCCCTCTTCTCGCTCCTCTTCCTTCAGAGATCGATTTTTTTTTTTTTTAAAAAAAAGAGAAGCGATGGAACTTCCACCGCGCGCCACCGCCATCGGAGCTCACCCATACGTCGTTGCTCCCCTTCTTACCCCCTCTCTCCACTCCCGCTCCACTCCTCCAGTCGCGAGAGCCTCCCCCTCCCAACCGATCCAAAAACGCAGCCCTCCTTCGATTTGACCTCGCCGCCCCTCCTGAAGGCCACCGCTGACCTGAGACACTGTCGCCCCTCCCTTGCTCCACCACCGATGCCATCATCCCCTCCCCCCCACACTGGATTCCAACTATGAGTATTTCTTTCGGTTTTTATTTCTATTTATTAAATAAAAAATAGGGTTTTTAATTCAATAAATATAGGATTTTGTGTGTATGGATTTGAGATAAAGACTTGATTTTAAAAGGATAAAAATATAATTTTTAATTATGTAGAAGACTAAAAATATGATTTTTATATTATAGAGATAATAAAAATTATTAATTTTATATTATAGAGAAAATAAAAATATAATTTTTATGTTATAGAGATAATAAAAATATGATTTTTATGTTATAGAGATAATAAAAATATGATTTTTATATTATAAGAGAATAAAAATATGATTTTTATATTATAGAGACAATAAAAATATGATTTTTATATTATAGAGATAATAAAAATATGGTTTTTATTATATGTCCCACCCCAAAAATGGCGACTTCAAACCTAGCTCTTCTCCAAATCTTTTCCACCCAAACCGCTCCTTCTCTTCCTTTCAATCAGCCACCTGATCCGCCGCCGGCTCCGATTCCACCCTCGCCTGACCCTCCTCCTCTTCCTCCCTCCGCTCACACCACCCCTGACCCCTTACCACAGCAAAAGTGGTCTAAGCTATTTTCCTCGAAGCCAATGAATGCTGGATCCTTCTCAGCCACGGACCTGGTACTGGAATTTGATGGCGACAACCTCGTACCAACGGAGGATATAGTGCAAGCGAGTGTTGAGCAATGGAACGGCTACCTTGTTGGCTTTTTCCTCGACTCCCCTTTGTCATATTACGCCGTTGTTAACTACCTCAGGAAACACTGGAATACTCAAGGTACGGTGGAATTTAAATCAAATGGTAACGTATTCTTTTTTCAGTTCTCTTCGTTGGCTGATAGAATCAGAGTCCTTCAAGCAGACCCTGTAATTATTCGCAATAAACTCTTTATTGTCAAACCTTGGGACCCGAGATTGAGTAATGTAGCTAATAGTGTAAAATTAGTGCCAGTGTGGATCAAACTTTTCAATATCCCGCTTTTTACCTAGTCGAAGAGAGTTATAAGCTGGTTGGCAACAAGAGTCGGCAAATTCTTGTGTATGGATGCAAATACGGAAAGACTCGAGCGTCATGAGTATGCAAAGTGCATGGTTGAAGTTAGCGCTGATTCAGTGCTGCCTGATTCCTTCGTTGTTCGTAATCTAGATGGTACGATTCAGACTGTCAAAGTGTGTTACCTTTGGAAGCCGGACCTATGTATATATTGTAAAAAATTTGGTCATTTATCGAAGAACTGTCAAAGCCTGAAGACAGCGGATAAATCAGACATAGGGCTTGGTCTCAATGCAGATAGGGGATCTAAAAATACTATCAGGAATGTTGCTCATAGAGATGAACGTAAAATCAGAGTGGTACAGTGATCCCGATCCGATGTTCAAAACAAGGATTCTATTTGGAACAAGGTGGTTAAGAAGAAAAGGCCAGTAAGATTTGTGGTAAGTGGTAAAGAGAAGGGGAAGCAGGTCCTTGTTGATATGTCTCCTCCGGCGCAAGAAATCTCTGTTGTAGGAACCTCAAATCGATCCTCTAATCTGAATGTGAGCGACATGCGAAATACTAGTAATGTAGATAACTATGTATTGGAGGATGGGGAGATTAGAAACGCTGAAATGAGTGACAAGTGTGATATTGGTACCTTGTAGATAAGGAGAGCAATGTTAGTTTGAATGATAACATGGATGATAGACTGAAAGAAAACATTCATTGCAATCAGGATGCCGCAAAAGAAATAAAAGTACAAGAAAGACAAATTGCAACAGTAAATGACCTTCTATCCAAAGCCTTTGGAAATCCGAGTGTTCCTGGAAAGCAAGTAACCAATGTGCAATCACATGCAGGAAATAATGGTACTACGACAACATGTGAGGCTGATGTCACTCATGTTTCGGATCAGCAAGAAAACAATACTGATCGTGGCCTTATGTCTAAATTGAAAATTGGAATGGAAGTTGTTGTTCAGTAGCAATGCCATTAGATAACTCAAAACAAGGACACGCATCAGCAGCAAGACTGCTCTGCGGAGACAAGTCCAATTGAATCTGCCAGATTAGCTCACATACGTTCTATTAATGCTGATATAATTGTAATTTCTAATGCAATTCAAACAGAGCTAGCAAGCAAGGAAGAGAACACCCCAGATTATCAGGTAACAGTGAAGAAGCAGGAAAAATTCAAGGATTTCTGTTCTGGTTTATTTTTTGATCAGATGCATACTGCTCAGCTGGAATCAGTGTCTGTTGTACTGCAACGAACCATTGATAGTGGAAAAAAGAAAGCGTGAAATTCTCCTTCAGTCACAGACAAACCGACCAACTATTATGCGCACATTGCCCCCCTCCTGCTTACAAGGAACGCCCACCTTATATCATTATTGAACAGGTGACTCCTGGCTCCAAAAGTAACGCAGTTCCTAAAACTAATGTCACTCGGAGCATAAAGAAGGAGATGCTGAGAAATCTCCAAGAGAAAGGCTAGTGGTTTATTCTCATGGTAGATAGTTTAGGTGAAAAATAATGTCAAGCTGAATGCAATTTATAATGCGATGTGTCTTTGAAATTAGATAACGTGTATTTTGTACGCTCTCTTCCTTGTGTGGAAGTTTATAGTTGATATGTCTATATTCCTATCACCTGATCTCCCTTGTACTGTAACGACCCGCAAATCCATACTATTTGAGTCGACTAATAACACCACACGTCCAACCCAAATTGCACAGAAATACGAATCATTATTAGAAAGAAGTTAGAGGATGAGAAAAAGAAGGAAAGAAATATTAGAATAGAAGAAAACGAAGATCACAAAACTCACAGCGGAACGAATAAAATATATTATATAACATAATTTTTGAAATACAAATCAGTAACTTTATATACATACCATCATCAGAGCACAATAGTTATTGCTGGAACAGTTATAAACACCTGTTTCCAGATACAAACATGGATCACAGCGGAATATATGATAGTCTATAGCTAACTGGTGAAGCCTCCTGTTTTCAGCTCCTCCAAACGAATCTGTAAAATCCCGACTACTTGACTGCCCGTACAAATTTGGGCACCCAAGAGTTTAGGGAAAACAAACAAAATAAACTCTGGGTCAGTCATGGGACTGGTGTGAGTAAACTCCAACCACTTGTTTAACTTTAAAAATCCTCTCAAAAGAAAAGATAATAGTAAGACCAGCCCACACATAAACATGGACGGTTTTTACCTTACTATAACCCAAAACACTTTGATACGAAAATCCAGTGATATTATAATAATGTCTACATCAAATAAATAACCAAATAGCAGAACGCTTGCATCTCACGCTCCACATATATAGTATAAAAATCAAAAACCGCATGGCGCTTATTGGAGATTGGATTTCCAACATGACAAGGTATGGAACCACCTTCCGACTGTGTATCTCTAGAGAGGAATACACTGGGTTCAACAAGAACATCTTGTAACCCGGCCCACACATGACCGACCACTCATTTCGCTTGAGTGTATCGAATGTATATCACCAACGGTTGGGATCAGCAACCGTCTCCCGACTGGGACAGCATCGAATAGAATAAGAAATTAAGTGAACCTCTAGATAGGTGATTATACATCCTAATGGGTGCGACCCACATAGCCATGCTGCCTGCCCGATTTTTGTCCTTTCCTGGTTGTTGAGGCCTGAGGCTACGAATACTTACCATTCATTGATAGCACAATCACTTTGAATGCCACATTGTCAGATCCGTTAATCACTAGTTGAGTTTGCACAAATATTCTGGATGTTATGCTAAGGGAATAAATCCGTTGCAACCATATATATTTATACATACCAACCCATTTGATCATTGGAAATACTCTGTCAGACATTCGTCCATTTACGTTCGTTCTGGGATTGAACGAAACCGAAGGCACTATTTCTATTTAATAGAAAGAGTCCTTGCACTTTACTCCGTCTTCAATATATTCAGCATACTTGGTTCGCAACGCTTATGCCGATACGGAGTGGTTCTTCGGATAATAATCCAACCGGTCTCTCCATATTGACAACGATGGTCAAAAACTTCGATAGTCTGTGATTTAACTATCGAATAAAAACAAGTGTTCATCCAAACATATCAACAAATCACTGGGCTCTTTAATTAATATTTCATTAATTAAATCTCTTCTCCATTTCCTTATCAATATTTGTTAACCAAATATTTTCAATAACCATATTGGCCCTTTACGCTATTTGGAAAGCATTTCCCAATATCAACTTCTTTTATTTTCTATATATTAGAAAATATCTCTATTTGCAATTGGAAACGATTCCAATCACTTATCTCTATCCCGACTATTTTAATTATACTCAGGAAATATTTACTTGTTATATTTCCAAAATTCCATCACTTGGGTTTAAAACGAATGTTGTGTAAAACATCGTTACAACAACCCAAAATATTTTATTCAACTAACTCTTTTTCAAACACTTCTCTTCCAGACTGGATCTTGCTATTTATCCATTAAAAATGAAATCAATCAAGTTGGGGTAAAATTACCTCTCAGACCTCAACTGAAAACATCCTCAACTTCAAAACGGCAAAACCACTTACCTCGAATAAACACACTATACAATCCAATTGTTCATTTTTAAAACATGTATAAAGTTCGCTTTCTATTTCTAATTTATAGATTTCCCTTTTTGTTTACAATATTCGATTTTTATATTCACTTACCTGTCGAATTCTATACGTCGATACAATGATTTCTAACTATCAAAATATCTTAAAAATATTCTAACTCCTTAAATTTCCGGAAAATTTCGCCATAACCTCCCCTGTATCGGGAGCATCGGGAAATTTCAAATAGCTTCCCGGTAACTTCTCATCTCAAAAAAAAAAAAAAAAGCCAAGCGGCTTGCCGATACGGCGCATAAAATCTCATATATGAATTAAACATGTACCTTATTGTCGAGCACACTAATTATATACCTTCATCACTTTATCCCATAACTGTCTCCGGTATATCTATACCTGTACAATTCATTTCAACTTCATACACTCGTTTTGACTCAATTCGTTAAAGTAACTCTTTAACTAACTCTTTGCCCATTTCGCTTGTATATAAGAATATAACACGTTTCAAATATATTTCAACTTACTTATCAACTAATTGAATTCAAATTTTAATTTAAGTTCTATATTCGATTTCAAATATATGTTTACAATTCAAAATTTTCAATTTTCAAAATTCGATTTCAATTCACCACTCGATTAACTAATTCTTCTTTGATTTAGTTAATTCTATTCAATAATCATAAATATGATTATTGTTTCAAAAATCACTTTTCATACTTCACTTGAGTTCACCTTTATGTTCTAACTCAAGACCAGGTTTTTAAATGGAAATTCCGATTTTTATTTGCTTAAAAATCCCTATATTTATTATACAAAATCCATTATGGTTTTAATGGTTTCTGGCGCTGCACTTTTAAAAATTTGATTTTTGACATAACTCAAAATCTATTCGACGAAATCCAGATTTTTCTCTTCCATCAGAAAACTATTATTCAACCGGTCCTGACGATTCTTGTTTCAAAGAATTCCGACTTCAATTGAGTCCTGTATACTCAATTGAAGTTCGAGTCGCCAATTTACGAACTGCAGCGCTGCGACGAGTTCGTTTTAATTATATATATATATATATAAACTTTTAAACTTCGTTTGAATGAAATTCAACTCCATTCTGATATATTTTAATATATTCAAATCCATAGTTTAAATTCCATTTGAATTCCATATTCAAATCCCATAGTTAATTCTATTTCGAGTTCTATTTGAAATTCTATTTTCAAAATTTTATTTCAAGTTCTACCTTGAAATTCTACATTTGAATTTCCCTTATTCAAATCCCATTTTCAATCACCAATTAAATTTCTATATTCAAATCTATTTGAAATCCTAATATTTAAACTCCATTTTCTCTTATTTGAAATTCCAAATATTTCAAATTACATTTTCTTTTATTTGAAATTCCATTTT
Organism: Allium sativum; assembly: GCA_030737875.1. Lineage (NCBI taxonomy): Eukaryota > Viridiplantae > Streptophyta > Magnoliopsida > Asparagales > Amaryllidaceae > Allium > Allium sativum. The sequence continues at coordinate 335,170,833 of CM060926.1, forward strand.
TGAATTTCCTTAATTTCAATCCCATTTGAATTTCTACGTTCGAATTCTATATTTGAATCTCCTTTAAATTTCATATATTCAAACTCCATTTGAATTTCTACATTCAAATTCCCTTTGAATCTTCTATTTGAATTCTGTATTCAAATTCCATATTTTAAATTCCATTTGAATTTCTATATTCAATTTCTATACTTGAAATTCCATTTGAATTCTATTATTCAATTTCTATTCTTGAAATTCCATTTGAATTCTATTATTCAATTTCAATTTCAATTCTTCTTTGAAATTCTATATTTCAAATTCAATTCAATTCTTCTTTGATTTTCAATATTTCAAATTCATTTATTCAAATTCCTTTATTCCTCTATTCACATTCCTTTATTCACATTCCTTTATGAATTTCTATATTCAAATTCCATATTCAATTCTTTTTGAATTCTCGATTCAAATTCTATATTCAATTCTGTTTGAATTCTCTATATTCAAATTTCTATATTAAGTTTCCATTTGAATTTCTATATTCAAAATTCTATTTTAAATTCTTTTATTCAAATCCCTTTTGAATTCCTCTTTGAATTTTCTTTATTCAAATTCTATATTTGAATTTCATTATTCAATTTCATTTTCAATTCTATTTGGATCTTATTTGAATTTTCTATATTCAAATTTCAAATTCAATTCTATTTGAATCTTCTATATTCAAATTTCAAATTTCAATTCTATTTTAGAAAAATAGAATTTCCTTTCTAATGCTCAAATATCCTTTTTCATGATATTTTTAAATATCATTACTTAAGCCCAGTGATATTTAAACACACAAAGCAACCAATTATTTATTTTTCTAACACATCATATATAACAATATATATGCAAACAAATAAACAAACAGATAATATATTTTTGAGGAATCCAGTTGGATTCCTCCAACCTGTTTTCCTGCATCCACAGATGTTAGCACATAAATAATACCCATTCTGCTTCGTGGCAGAATATCGTGGTATAGAAGGTCATCCACTAATCATAGCGTGGGGCGTATAGGGTAATCATCCGCTATGAAACTGCGGGCATCCGCTAATGAGACTACGGGAATCCAACCAATCAATCAACCCAATATATATATATATATATATATATATATAGCCTAAATAACTAATATATATAAACAACCAACAAGCATTCAAACAAGCAACACACAATTATTTTTACGAATAAAAATAATTCTAAATAAACAGGTGAGTGAGATTTACTCACCTTGATTTTCCATTATCGAATATCTTGTCTAATTCCATATCATCGCGCTATTGAATCTACTCGAATCGCCTTGAATGGATTTATTTACCACCTCGTCGTCTTGCGACTAACTCGATCATCTAAGAAGTATACCTCCGAAAAGCTCCAAAAACATTGCTTAATCCACTTCGACATTTACTCGAGCATCTTATAGAAAACAGTACAATCCTCCACAGTCAACTACCCGGCTACATTTGCACTTCCAGATTGATCCAATATCCATATGCCCATACTCAGGAGCCTCCCCTCCAACGCCATCATTAACAGTCCGCACCCACCTCCATTTTAGAACCAAAACAAAGAACGATCTCCCCTTCTAATCCTGACAGCCCTTTTTCCCTTTCAATATATCGCATTACACCATTCCTGTTGCAATAAACACCAGCATCGATCTTTGCTCCTCTTGACCCAATTAACCGCAACACCAGAACCCCTGTTTGAAAACAACCTTGCACTCCAGAAAATTCCAACATCGCTCCATTAAAGACCTAAAACCAAGAACCGAACTCCACCCAGAAACAAATCCGACCCTTCCCCAAATCGCACCCTCCCATACTAGCGTCGCCCATTCAATTTCTGAAGCCACAACACCCTATCGTTGCAACCATTGTCGCAAGTACCTCGAGCTGATCTCGAGCTTCGGAGGGTATCGCGAATCCCGAATTCGCAAGCATCTTCGATTGGTTCGAACTCCAGGAGCCAGCGGCTTTACTTGCGATTACTGATTTCCATTTTTTTTATCTTATCTGGTGGAATTGATTTTCGGTTGGAAGAGTGAAAAGAAAAGGGAAAGAAGACGGACTCGAATTGATCTCTTGGGAGTGATTTTCTGGTTGGAGAAGGATGGCTATCGGTTCATTATATAGGCCCAAATGGAGACATCTCATACAACGCCATTAAATTCTCTGATTACTTAAGAACTAAGGAGAAACAAATTTGTCAGCTCGAGAAGGAAAATAACTGTGTGATTCCAATGATAGGTCTGCCTTACCATACCATAGGATGGCGATTTTTAGCTTTTGTCTGTAAGGTTTAGGACATAGGACGATGAAAATATATTGATTAGAAAACTTAGGATTTTTATTAGATTTTGATTTATTTAAATGACTAAAAAAATCTTGCGGTCTTTTAACTTGAACCCCTGGACCGTTATTTAATCGTAATAATGACTAATGTTCACAAGGTTATTCATTATTCTGAATTTAATGGAACGGTTTCTGAACTTTTAATTCGACTATATAATGGAAATAACAATTTAAATTAATGATTTAAATTAATTTCAATTTAAAATATGATTCAATTTTAAACAAATAAACCCATCGATAATAAATTCAAATAGAGTTATATTAACAGTTAGCATCGTTTTTGATTCAGTTTTAAATTCTGAATTCAGTTATATATTATTTTCGTATTACATTACCCGATATATTAATTCGTATATCGATCATTAAATCGATAAATTCAATATAAAAATTCTTTTATTTTTACAATTAAATATTTACCACTAATTTAAATATTCCATTATAAAACAGCTAAAAATCCGGGACGTTACATTCCTTCCCCCTTAAAAGAATTTCGTCCCCGAAATTACTAAGGTAGAAGAAATGCTACTGACCCGTTAACTTTTCAGAAACCCATTTTGTTGAAATTCAACATTTCATACTTCTGCAATTTTAGTTCCACCAAAGCTTTGGGTTTCATTCATTTAGTCTGAATGATTTACAATCAATATGTTCACATTCAATTCATATTCCATTCATATGAATTTATATTCATTCAAATTGATTTAAATCAGTTTATCTCTTTTCAATTCATTTTGACTTGCTTAAGTTAAATTTTAAATTCCAGAATTCTAATTCCCGGGTTTTCATTCCAAATCCTTTTGAAATCCCATAATATACACATATATTTATAACCATTTCAAATCCAAAATATTTGAATTTTTAAACCAAACTTGTTTTCTTTCAAACAAATTCCAACAAAACTTTCTAAGGTAGCAATCCATCACTCAGAAACTCGAAAATGAACACTAATGATGTTGCAATCATCATCAGAATTATTTTCCAGCCACTGAAGTGAGTTCAGTGCTTTATTATTTCAAAATCCATCTAAAATGATTTTAAATCAAAAATCCTTCCAAAACAAATCTATATTATTTTAATATACTTTGAAAAATATTACCAAACTTCCCAGGGTTTAAATTCCAATTTTGGTTTGAATTTAATTCCAGTTCATCCCATTTGTATATATTTCATTCATATACAAATTTTATTTGGTTATAATTACCCATTCCAACTTTATAATCTCATTGGATTATAATCCTAACAATCAACACATCCATATAATATAATAATTTCAGAAAATTATTCCTTCTATATAAAAATAGAAATTTGGGTAAAATTATTTCATTTACCCTCTTTAAAACAATACTGTGTCGAATTTCTCTGTTTAAGTGTTTAGAAATTCCTATCGACTTCGTGGCGTCCCATGATTCGACCAGAATTCATAAACCACTCAACAGACTAGCCAACACAATCTAAAACAATTTTTATATTAGTAACAAATACGCGCTCTCGTTTTATACACTCAACTCATTCTAGGGCACTGCTGACCCTATCTCTAATGAGCACATCCCACCAAAGCCTAGGTATTCGCTCAACCTAAGCTCTGATACCAACTGTAACGACCCGCAAATCCATACTATTTGAGTCGACTAATAACACCACACGTCCAACCCAAATTGCACAGAAATACGAATCATTATTAGAAAGAAGTTAGAGGATGAGAAAAAGAAGGAAAGAAACATTAGAATAGAAGAAAACGAAGATCACAAAACTCACAGCGGAACGAATAAAATATATTATATAACATAATTTTTGAAATACAAATCAGTAACTTTATATACATACCATCATCAGAGCACAACAGTTATTGCTGGAACAGTTATAAACACCTATTTCCAGATACAAACATGGATCACAACGGAATATATGATAGTCTATAGCTAACTGGTGAAGCCTCCTGTTTTCAGCTCCTCCAAACGAATCTGTAAAATCCCGACTACTTGACTTCCCGTACAAATTTGGGCACCCAAGAGTTTAGGGAAAACAAACAAAATAAACTCTGGGTCAGTCATGGGACTGGTGTGAGTAAACTCCAACCACTTGTTTAACTTTAAAAATCCTCTCAAAAGAAAAGATAATAGTAAGACCAGCCCACACATAAACATGGACGGTTTTTACCTTACTATAACCCAAAACACTTTGATACGAAAATCCAGTGATATTATAATAATGTCTACATCAAATAAATAACAAAATAGCAGAACGCTTGCATCTCACGCTCCACATATATAGTATAAAAATCAAAAACCGCATGGCGCTTATTGGAGATTGGATTTCCAACATGACAAGGTATGGAACCACCTTCCGACTGTGTATCTCTAGAGAGGAATACACTGGGTTCAACAAGAACATCTTGTAACCCGGCCCACACATGACCGACCACTCATTTCGCTTGAGTGTATCGAATGTATATCACCAACGGTTGGGATCAGCAACCGTCTCCCGACTGGGACAGCATCGAATAGAATAAGAAATTAAATGAACCTCTAGATAGGTGATTATACATCCTAATGGGTGCGACCCACATAGCCATGCTGCCTGCCCGATTTTTGTCCTTTCCTGGTTGTTGAGGCCTGAGGCTACGAATACTTACCATTCATTGATAGCACAATCACTTTGAATGCCACATTGTCAGATCCGTTAATCACTAGTTGAGTTTGCACAAATATTCTGGATGTTATGCTAAGGGAATAAATCCATTGCAACCATATATATTTATACAGACCAACCCATTTGATCATTGGAAATACTCTGTCAGACATTCGTCCATTTACGTTCGTTCTGGGATTGAACGAAACCGAAGGCACTATTTCTATTTAATAGAAAGAGTCCTTGCACTTTACTCCGTCTTCAATATATTCAGCATACTTGGTTCGCAACGCTTATGCCGATACGGAGTGGTTCTTCGGATAATAATCCAACCGGTCTCTCCATATTGACAACGATGGTCAAAAACTTCGATAGTCTGTGATTTAACTATCGAATAAAAACAAGTGTTCATCCAAACATATCAACAAATCACTGGGCTCTTTAATTAATATTTCATTAATTAAATCTCTTCTCCATTTCCTTATCAATATTTGTTAACCAAATATTTTCAATAACCATATTGGCCCTTTACGCTATTTGGAAAGCATTTCCCAATATCAACTTCTTTTATTTTCTATATATTAGAAAATATCTCTATTTGCAATTGGAAACGATTCCAATCACTTATCTCTATCCCGACTATTTTAATTATACTCAGGAAATATTTACTTGTTATATTTCCAAAATTCCATCACTTGGGTTTAAAACGAATGTTGTGTAAAACATCGTTACAACAACCCAAAATATTTTATTCAACTAACTCTTTTTCAAACACTTCTCTTCCAGACTGGATCTTGCTATTTATCCATTAAAAATGAAATCAATCAAGTTGGGGTAAAATTACCTCTCAGACCTCAACTGAAAACATCCTCAACTTCAAAACGGCAAAACCACTTACCTCGAATAAACACACTATACAATCCAATTGTTCATTTTTAAAACATGTATAAAGTTCGCTTTCTATTTCTAATTTATAGATTTCCCTTTTTGTTTACAATATTCGATTTTTATATTCACTTACCTATCGAATTCTATACGTCGATACAATGATTTCTAACTATCAAAATATCTTAAAAATATTCTAACTCCTTAAATTTCCGGAAAATTTCGCCATAACCTCCCCTGTATCGGGAGCATCGGGAAATTTCAAATAGCTTCTCGGTAACTTCTCATCTCAAAAAGAAAAAGAAAAAGCCAAGCGGCTTGCCGATACGGCGCATAAAATCTCATATATGAATTAAACATGTACCTTATTGTCGAGCACACTAATTATATACCTTCATCACTTTATCCCATAACTGTCTCCGGTATATCTATACCTGTACAATTCATTTCAACTTCATACACTCGTTTTGACTCAATTCGTTAAAGTAACTCTTTAACTAACTCTTTGCCCATTTCGCTTGTATATAAGAATATAACACGTTTCAAATATATTTCAACTTACTTATCAACTAATTGAATTCAAATTTTAATTTAAGTTCTATATTCGATTTCAAATATATGTTTACAATTCAAAATTTTCAATTTTCAAAATTCGATTTCAATTCACCACTCGATTAACTAATTCTTCTTTGATTTCGTTAATTCTATTCAATAATCAAAAATATGATTATTGTTTCAAAAATCACTTTTCTTACTTCACTTGAGTTCACCTTTATGTTCTAACTCAAGACCAGGTTTTTAAATGGAAATTCCGATTTTTATTTGCTTAAAAATCCCTATATTTATTATATAAAATCCATTATGGTTTTAATGGTTTCTGGCGCTGCACTTTTAAAAATTTGATTTTTGACATAACTCAAAATCTATTCGACGAAATCCAGATTTTTCTCTTCCATCAGAAAACTATTATTCAACCAGTCCTGACGATTCTTGTTTCAAAGAATTCCGACTTCAATTGAGTCCTGTATACTCAATTGAAGTTCGAGTCGCCAATTTACGAACTGCAGCGCTGCGACGAGTTCGTTTTAATTATATATATATATATATATAAACTTTTAAACTTCGTTTGAATGAAATTCAACTCCATTCTGATATATTTTAATATATTCAAATCCATAGTTTAAATTCCATTTGAATTCCATATTCAAATCCCATAGTTAATTCTATTTCGAGTTCTATTTGAAATTCTATTTTCAAAATTTTATTTCAAGTTCTACTTTGAAATTCTACATTTGAATTTCCCTTATTCAAATCCCATTTTCAATCTCCAATTAAATTTCTATATTCAAATCTATTTGAAATCCTAATATTTAAACTCCATTTTCTCTTATTTGAAATTCCAAATATTTCAAATTACATTTTCTTTTATTTGAAATTCCATTTTTGAATTTCCTTAATTTCAATCCCATTTGAATTTCTACTTTCGAATTCTATATTTGAATCTCCTTTAAATTTCATATATTCAAACTCCATTTGAATTTCTACATTCAAATTCCCTTTGAATCTTCTATTTGAATTCTGTATTCAAATTCCATATTTTAAATTCCATTTGAATTTCTATATTCAATTTCTATACTTGAAATTCCATTTGAATTCTATTATTCAATTTCTATTCTTGAAATTCCATTTGAATTCTATTATTCAATTTCAATTTCAATTCTTCTTTGAAATTCTATATTTCAAATTCAATTCAATTCTTCTTTGATTTTCAATATTTCAAATTCATTTATTCAAATTCCTTTATTCCTCTATTCACATTCCTTTATTCACATTCCTTTATGAATTTCTATATTCAAATTCCATATTCAATTCTTTTTGAATTCTCGATTCAAATTCTATATTCAATTCTGTTTGAATTCTCTATATTCAAATTTCTATATTAAGTTTCCATTTGAATTTCTATATTCAAAATTCTATTTTAAATTCTTTTATTCAAATCCCTTTTGAATTCCTCTTTGAATTTTCTTTATTCAAATTCTATATTTGAATTTCATTATTCAATTTCATTTTCAATTCTATTTGGATCTTATTTGAATTTTCTATATTCAAATTTCAAATTCAATTCTATTTGAATCTTCTATATTCAAATTTCAAATTTCAATTCTATTTTAGAAAAATAGAATTTCCTTTCTAATGCTCAAATATCCTTTTTCATGATATTTTTAAATATCATTACTTAAGCCCAGTGATATTTAAACACACAAAGCAACCAATTATTTATTTTTCTAACACATCATATACAACAATATATATGCAAACAAATAAACAAACAGATAATATATTTTTGAGGAATCCAGTTGGATTCCTCCAACCTGTTTTCCTGCATCCACAGATGTTAGCACATAAATAATACCCATTCTGCTTCGTGGCAGAATATCGTGGTATAGAAGGTCATCCACTAATCATAGCGTGGGGCGTATAGGGTAATCATCCGCTATGAAACTGCGGGCATCCGCTAATGAGACTGCGGGAATCCAACCAATCAATCAACCCAATATATATATATATATAGCCTAAATAACTAATATATATAAACAACCAACAAGCATTCAAACAAGCAACACACAATTATTTTTATGAATAAAAATAATTCTAAATAAACAGGTGAGTGAGATTTACTCACCTTGATTTTCCATTATCGAATATCTTGTCTAATTCCATATCATCGCGCTATTGAATCTACTCGAATCGCCTTGAATGGATTTATTTACCACCTCGTCGTCTTGCGACTAACTCGATCATCTAAGAAGTATACCTCCGAAAAGCTCCAAAAACATTGCTTAATCCACTTCGACATTTACTCGAGCATCTTATAGAAAACAGTACAATCCTCCACAGTCAACTACCCGGCTACACTTGCACTTCCAGATTGATCCAATATCCATATGCCCATACTCAGGAGCCTCCCCTCCAACGCCATCATTAACAGTCCGCACCCACCTCCATTTTAGAACCAAAACAAAGAACGATCTCCCCTTCTAATCCTGACAGCCCTTTTTCCCTTTCAATATATCGCATTACACCATTCCTGTTGCAATAAACACCAGCATCGATCTTTGCTCCTCTTGACCCAATTAACCGCAACACCAGAACCCCTGTTTGAAAACAACCTTGCACTCCAGAAAATCCCAACATCGCTCCATTAAAGACCTAAAACCAAGAACCGAACTCCACCCAGAAACAAATCCGACCCTTCCCCAAATCGCACCCTCCCATACTAGCGTCGCCCATTCAATTTCTGAAGCCACAACACCCTATCGTTGCAACCATTTCGCAAGTACCTCGAGCTGATCTCGAGCTTCGGAGGGTATCGCGAATCCCAAATTCGCAAGCATCTTCGATTGGTTCGAACTCCAGGAGCCAGCGGCTTTACTTGCGATTACTGATTTCCATTTTTTTTTTATCTTATCTGGTGGAATTGATTTTCGGTTGGAAGAGAGAAAAGAAAAGGGAAAGAAGACGGACTCGAATTGATCTCTTGGGAGTGATTTTCTGGTTGGAGAAGGATGGCTATCGGTTCATTATATAGGCCCAAATGGAGACATCTCGTACAACGCCATTAATTTCTCTGATTACTTAAGAACTAAGGAGAAACAAATTTGTCAGCTCGAGAAGGAAAATAACTGTGTGATTCCAATGATAGGTCTGCCTTAGGTCGGTTGTTCATACCATAGGGTGGCGATTTTTAGCTTTTGTCTGTAAGGTTTAGGACATAGGACGATGAAAATATATTGATTAGAAAACTTAGGATTTTTATTAGATTTTGATTTATTTAAATGACTAAAAAAATCTTGCGTTCTTTTAACTTGAACCCCTGGACCGTTATTTAATCGTAATAATGACTAATGTTCACAAGGTTATTCATTATTCTGAATTTAATGGAACGGTTTCTGAACTTTTAATTCGACTATATAATGGAAATAACAATTTAAATTAATGATTTAAATTAATTTCAATTTAAAATATGATTCAATTTTAAACAAATAAACCCATCGATAATAAATTCAAATAGAGTTATATTAACAGTTAGCATCGTTTTTGATTCAGTTTTAAATTCTGAATTCAGTTATATATTATTTTCGTATTACGTTACCCGATATATTAATTCGTATATCGATCATTAAATCGATAAATTCAATATAAAAATTCTTTTATTTTTACAATTAAATATTTACCACTAATTTAAATATTCCATTATAAAACAGCTAAAAATCCGGGACGTTACATGTACCTTCTTATTTTTTAATAAAACAGTGTTACGGATCACTATAAAAACCGGTCAGCCTTGCCAAAAAAATAATATGGTTTTTATATTATGGAGATAATAAAAATATGATTCTTATCGTTTGAATGACAATGTAAAAACGTGATTTTTATATATTCATTAGCAATAGAAAGATTCGATGTTTATCTATATAGTTGCGGTATAAAAATATGATTTTTATCTATGAAGCGTTGTTATAAAAATATGAAACTATTTTTAGAAAGATAAAAGTATAATTTTTAGCCTATGTATGTTATTTATAAAATAATCATATAAAGAAATAATTATTGATTGGTTAAAAATATACTTTTTAACGTATGTATACTACATAGATCGAAAAGCAAAGCACGGCGGAGTGGAACCCGAAGGTGAGAACTTCTCACTTTTATTCTATTTTCTAGTTGAAATATATACTAGGATGCAGACGGTGCTTAGCAGCACTTGACAGCGGTCATCCACAGACCATGGACGACTTGTTTGTTTGATTGTATTTTGTTGTGAAAAATGTGTGTGATGTGGAATGGATAAATAAAATATTCGTAAATGGAAATAAAATATTTTATAGTTAAAAATATAATTTTTAACGTGGATATGAATAAAATAAATATTCATAAACAGATCATACGATTTGTTTGTGTATACTGATTTGATTGATATTGATTGGGATGATAAATTTTACACATCGCCCAAGTGCACAAATAAACATTCATTATTTGTTGATTGAAACCCCACACGAGTATTGGGATGAGATTGGACATACACTAATCCCAATATTTAGTTGTATGTCAATTGATTGGTTGACAAACTGTTATAAACATTGAATATTTATATCTGATGCTTTTGCAGTGTAGAATGTACTATGGATGATGGTTGATTGTTTATCATTGTTGCTCTATACATCTATTGTATGAAATCCATATAAATCAAATTATATGGTAATTGACTGTGTCTGATTCCAGTTCAGAAAGAATAAATATTTTGGAATAACGATTTTTTTAAAAGAATGAATATTTTAAAATAATATTCAGTAAAAGATCAAAATGTGATTTTGATGTCCGATTTCGGATGGACACGAATATTTTAAAATATATAAAGTCGTGTTGATTAGATTAACGCTATTTTGATAGGAACGATATTTATATCGATTTTATTCATTTATATAATGAATATCGAAAAGGAAATGATTTCGAAGTATAATGTTTTAAAAATATTATCATTTATATATCCATGATATGGAATATTCAATTTGGATTAGGAATCGAATTTGAAGTTGAAATCGTTTTGAAAATAAATTTAAAATGATTTATAAAGTATGTTTTAAAATGGAAATCGACGAAATATATATATAATATATATAATGGCCTGAATAGAACGCACCGCGGCAGTTCGTGAATTTCAACCATTGATTTCGAACGGACATTTTGCGAGATCCGACCGTCGGATTCTCCTAAAACCGAAACCGTTGGGTTTGTGCCGAAAAGAGCTTTCTAATGAATATAAAAGATTTGAAATCTAATGGTTGGATTTGGAATTATGTCCAAATTAAATTTGGAAAAGGTTGTTGTAAGTGCACTTCGATGGCCGTTTATGGAGATTGACGGTAAGGGCCTTGATAAAATTATTAAAATATCCATAATTTGTGTAAAATCATAACAAATGATTTGGAAAGAATTGGGGTGAAAAATCCCATATTTGAGAAGATAAAAATAGATTTTTATTGAAATGAACTAATTATGAACTAGAATTATAATCCATATATTTTCAAAATAAATAAATTGGATTTGAAATGGTTTTAAAAATAACCAGGATTTCCAATATATGAATTGGAATGGATTTGAATCGAAATTATGCTCGGAATATTTCGATATTGGATTTCGTGATTATACGGAGATTGTGGAGGAAATTGGAAGGTATATATGTATCATTATTCCAATACGATATTTGTTGGTTTCAGAATTTGATATTGAGTATAAGCCGATATATTTTCTATTCAGAGCCTTGTATTTAATATCAAATTGGATTTGGGTTCATCGTGAATGGTATCTTTAATAACACTATTCTTGAACCGAATGGAGTTAAGAAAATTAGAAACTGACTGGAGATTAGTTAAGTTGAATGGTTTCCTGGGTATTGATCTGATGTTGGTTTCGACCTTTCGGGTTAATACTTAGGGTATTATTCTCTTACTAGTTTACGGTTAGAGGCTAATGTGAATTGGGTTTATTGTGAACTGTGTTTTTAATGACATTCGTTCTTTAACCCAATTTACAATGAAATGAGATTTGGAATTTATAAATCTTTTGTTAAGATTTAAAGGAGATTTTCCAAAGTAAAGTTTTCCAATTTAACATATTAAATTGGAATTGAATGGAATTCGATTTGGAATTAATTGAAGTAAGCTTCTATAGAGGAAGATGGTTTATATATATGGAATTTAAAAGGCCTTGTCATTATTCCATTTATATTATCGGTTGGATATGGAAGTATATATCGAGTATACATATCGATTTGTTTTCCATGAAGATTCCACTGTTAATGGAATGTGATTTTGGGTTGTCGTGAATGGTATCTTTTATAATACTGTTCTTAGACCTAAAGGAGTTAAGAAAATCAGAAACTAACTGGAGATTAGTTAAGTTGAATGGTTTCCTGGGTATTGATATGATGTTGGTTTCGGCCTTCGGGGTTAACACTTAGGGAATTGTTCTCTTTGTAATTTACGGTTAAAGGCTGATCGAATGGAATGTGATTTTGGGTTTATCGTGAACCGTGTTTTAAATGACATTGGTTCTTTAACCCAGTTAAAGGCAGGATATGATTTCCCAAGTTAAACAATCGTTAATATTGATTTTTGGGAAGATTAAAACCAAGTGGAGTTTTTATGCATCTTTAATTAGATTAAATTGATATCCAAAGGAAGATTAAAGAATAAATTTAAAGAATTTTTTCTTTGATAAAATTAATGGGAAACTTTCCCAAAGTATATGAATATTTGGATAAAGAAATACTTTTCATTGGAATGAGGCGTATGTTGTGTTTTTATAGCACTTGTTTATTATATATGCGAGTTATTCAGAAAGACCGGGTGAATAACTGATTCGACGATGTGTCGAGAATGAAGATGGTGGTTGAAGACCGGAGGTCTTCACATCGTTTAGATGATTACTGATGTCTTGATTAGGCTGTACACCCAAGGCGAGTTAATAAGTGGTGATCGTCCAGACGTACTTGGAGATCGACGGATATGCTCTCCCCTGTATTGGACATATAGGGGAGGAATAAGGTGCCTGTGGTTACGTTCAGACCCAGAACGGACTTGTAAATGGATGTGTGTCTGACATCGGATTTCATTCTGTGTGATTGATATCGATTGCATAGCGTGAATTTCCTATGTGGCATGTTGAGATGCAAATGATCAAGGCTTCTGATGAAAAGCAGAGTCTTGTTGTTGATGATCAAAGCACGGCTTTAATATAGTTTAGCTTTGTGTAGCATTAATTCGCGAGCCACACACGCCGGTGTGAACCAGAAACGGGAGAGGACCTCTAGGAGGACATGCGTTTCTTTCTAGTTATGAGTGATGTCAGCATTTTGCTAGCCCTGGCATTTTACTTATGTGGATGATGGATTGCGAGGCGCCTCGGTTATATCGGTCGATCCGGGGCCGATGGAGCCATTTGGCTCATTTACGTCCCATAGGGCGGGGAAACGTAGTGTTTAGGAATTTTAATCCACATCTAGTGGACCGGCCCTGATGATCCAAGGGCCCACCTGAGTCTGGGTCCAGAGAAATGGTAGGCTAGATTGTCTCGAAGCGGTGAGGACGATCCCTGGCCTTGGTTCATAGATAGAAATCCAACTTCCAATACGTGACATTTGCGGTTTTGATTGTAGAGCCTAGTATTGACGGCACAATATATGGTACTTATGCCGTCTAGGATTGATACATTTATATTTGAAGTTGTTTTAAACAATTTACACTATAATAGTATCCAAATGATTTGTTTTAAACGTACCAAGCATGTTTGGCTATTATAAGGGAAAACTCTATCCTCCAGCTTGCATTGCATTGTGTGATGGGACATGGGCCTTATAATAGCTTCATTTATCCAAAAAGCATTGCGTTGTTTTGTTATATGCACTGGTATTCTTGGGAGAAAACCCATTCCGTGTTATATGGCGTGGTCCCTTGATATATCTGATTTAAAGTAAAGTTTTAAATAACTGTTTTAGTTCTCACACCAGTCACATGACTGACCTGGAGTTTATTGTTTTAACCTAAGCTCTGGGTTCCCCTATTTTCCACATGGGCAGCTTGTAGTTTTGGTTTTCTAGATTTATATTCATAGGATCCTGGTTTACAGCTGGAACAATATCCGGAAAGCTCTGTATCCATTTATCTCTTTCGATTGTGTTTTGTATTATTTTCCACTGCATTGTAATTTGTAAATCTCTGATATTTAGTAAATGTGTAATATTTATTCATATTCTGGAATATTCTTGTATTCTGATGAAATTGTTGTAATAAGCAATGAAATGTTCTTCTGTTTGTGTCCCGATGTGGCTTGTTCTCAACTCAATCTGTGCTTTCCTTCACGGAGAAGTTCGGGTCGTGTCAAAGCTTGAGTTTGATAGGATTTGGTTAAGAAACAATTTACGCTTCTTGGTCAACATGGCCTGACCTTGAAGCTTTTACTCTTCCTATACAATCCATTGCAATAATCAAATAGATGGGAAGAGGGGTTTTAATTGTAAGGTGAACTGTTATAAATATTTAAAAGGTACATTTTCCTTTTTCGCTTGTGCTCTTTTATTTCCTCACTGATGCATATATTTTAACATCAACAGAAGATAAAGCTATAAGGAAAATGGTAAAAGAATATATATGTTTTCAACAGGTAACACAAGATAAGACAGTTGTAACATGCATGAATTACTTAACCAACCAATAAACATTGAAGAAAAATTGAACTATGTCACTGCTTTAGGTGTTTTCTGAAATTAGTATTTACCAAATCTAAATTCAAAAATCAATAATTTTTAGTGGATATATTGGCACATAAATTAATTTACTCAAAAAAAAGGTATTCCGCAGGTTTCAAAAAATTGACACTGGTATATTTCTTATGCAAATAATCCAAGTATTTATAATTAGTAATGAAAAAGAAAGACAGTTAAAAATATTTCCAGTGGGTAGATAATATTTATTGAACACAATTGATTTCAGTACCATGCTACCTGCTAATATAATACCGGGGAAGAAAATATTAGTCGTACCAATTAATATAGGTAGAGTTCTGATGTTGAAATACAATAGATAATAATTATATATATATATAACACATAATTATGTAATCAACATGCATAACCACTTTTATGAAATATAGAAACGTGAGAATTAAAGCTTGAAAAGGAAAATCAGATGGAACATGTGAGGACCCGTGACTTCCCCGGTAAGGAAAGAGCGGATACTTCGAGAACAAGCCACAACATAATGCAGACAGAAGAACATTCCATTGCTTATTACAACATTTTCATCAAAATACAAGAATAAACAGAGTATGAATAAATATTACACAGAACATATCAGAGGTTTAAATTACATAGCAGCGGAAAAACAATATAAAACACAACTGAAAGTAATACGCGGATACAGAGCTTTCCGAGCATCGTTCAAGCTGTAAATCAGAATCCTGTGAATATAAATCTGCAAAACCAAAACTACTAGCTGCCCATGTAGAAAAAAGGGGCCACCAGAGTTTAGGTTAAAACAATAAACTCCAGGACAGTCATGTGACTTGTGTGAGAACTAAAACAATTATTAATCTTTGTTTTTAAAGTTAGGTAAATCAAGGGAACACGCCGTATAACACGGAACGGGTTTCCTCCCAAGAATACCAGTGCAGAAAATAAACAGCGCAATGCTAAATAAAGAACAATGAAGCTATTATAAGACCCAGGTCCCATCACACAATGCAACGCAAGCCGGAGGATAGGATTTTTCCCTTATAATAGCCGAATATGCTTGATACGTGAAATTTCATCTTATATTATTACAATAAATGAAGAAAACAATTTCAAATATAATTGTATTATTCATAGACGGCATGGGTACCATATATCATGTCGCTAATACTAGGCTCTACAATCAAAACCACAAAATGTCATATTTGGAAATTGGATTTCCATCATGGTGGCTCCTGATTCGAAAGATCGATCGCGTAGTGCCATCTACAACGGCTTACGTCTCAGCGAGAGAAAACACCGTAATGCACATCCGCACTTTTGGGAAATCGAGTATCACGACGGCTTACGTCTCAGCGAGAGAAAACATCGCTTACCCTATCCCTCTGAGCACTAAGCTCAATCTCGGTCGACCGAATCCACGACACCACTAAGGTGCCCATCCTCTAAAAAGCATACTGATCAAACCATCAGTTTACCACCATACCGGGGTGTGAGGCTCGCGAATCAACGTTATACACAAAGCCGTGCTATATTAAAGCTGCGCTTTGATCGTCATCCACCAAACATTGCTTTTCAACAAAAGTCTTGTAACGACCCGGAAATTTCGACAACTGGGATATGAGGTTTATTAAAGATTTAACTATTAATAATCAATTTTTATATTGATATCTAGGTTAGAATTTAAAATTTGATATATGGTTTGTGTATGAATTTAAAATTTGAAATTTTCATTTTAGAATGGGTGGTCTGGAGTCGAAAATTTTATTTTTTAAATATTTAGGTTGAATTTTCGAATTGGGTTTGGAATTCAATTTGAAATATATATGGTTGAATATAAAATAAACAATAACAACGTTAATGGAATTGAAAATTTTATTTGTAAAAATATTTGGAGCTGAATGAAATTTGTTTTGGCGGCAGACACAATGTAACCATGAACCAACATACATATTGAATTTAAAAAACCTCTCCCCTGTATGTGCCTTCCTGAGTGTTAGCGTCCTCAGTAAACTGCTTTCCTTTTCTTGGCTCCCACGGTTACTTGGCCACCACACTACTGATGCCTTCTTCCCTACGGGTTCCTTCCTATAAATCACTCCCTCGTCTAACCTTTCCTTCAGCAAAAATCAGTCGTTCCCTTTTTAATCAAGAAACCCTTTTTAATGGCCGAACCCTAATCGAAATCGACGTCCCCAAATCCAAAGCAAAATCGCATCCTTTCTCCATCGTTCGTCGAGCCACTGTTCTCACCCCATCGATTGAAGTCCCGTGACGTATTTCGTGTTCACGTCGAAGCCAGAGGACAGTACAATTTCACCAACCTTTGTCCAAGCCACCACCGCCTATCGAAGCTTCGCCTCGGTCCAAGTCGCGGCCTTTATCAGATCGAAGGTCAAACCTCCACCGCTCTGATTTGTCGTGCGGTTTAAGGTGAGTTATCTCACTCGCGATTAATCATATTTCAAGTGATTAATTTCAGTTTAAACTGAGTAAAATAGTTTAAGCTTGACTGATAAATCCCCTTGTTCGAATTTGCTTCATGGTTGTGTATTTCTGTGATTTTGTTGGATTGTTGTGTTGGATGTCGTATTTCTTGGTGTCGTTCCCTTGCGATTACTCAATTGTAGAAGGAATGAGTGGCCATGTTTGCTGCCTTGCTGTGCGTTGACACCTTTTACTGCTCAACCCGTTTAACCACTGCTAGCATGATTATTTGCTATGGCATGTTAACCAGTTCAAAGTCGGTACATGCGTTAAGACATAGACCCTTTTGATCGTCCATCTTGAATGGAATTCATACTGTATTTGGGTTGTTGTTTGCATTAATGAACTGGAGAATAGGATGTTCACATTAATGTCTCGAATTTAAGTATCGAATAGGAAATCATATTAAGCATTTATGAGTCCATGGATGTATAAAGAAATTAAATTTCTGGGTATAATTCATATTTCAAAATAACAAATGGAGTGCTATTGCAAATAGTGGAATCAGTTTGAAAATGAAACACCCTGGTATTTAATAGTAAGCTTCATGTACCTTTTGTAAAGAATGAGGTTACTGAGGCAGGTAAGTTAAGAACATAGTAATTTTTGTTAATCCCGGATATAGAGTTAAGAAATGATTACCAACCACATATACTATTACAAATAGAAGTCCTGGTTGGTTTAAATCGGTCTATGATTAAGTTGTTGAACCTATGACATTCACTACAGCACCTCTATTATCTACACTTAACCCTGTAACAGGCTTTGCAAATGTAATTTTTATCATACGCTAGAGTTACATATTTGCACTGCTATTTGTGGATTATGCATATTAGTATATAATGTCATTCAGGCACACACAGTTCGAAAGCATAGTTCTTGCCGCATCATTGCTTTTGTTTTTCTAGTTAAATGTGCAATATATGTTTTTTTTTTCTGTTGTTGTAACATGATGCTAACTTCTATTTACAAAAGTATATAAAAAAAAAAGATCCACATTTTCTTTCTGTTGTTGCATAGGAACCATTTGGTTTAATCTTTAAGCATCTTTGGGTCAATTTTTGCTTCTTGGCATGTTGCTGTAAGTAAATCTATATAAATATACTTCCATTTTAGGTACATGTATTTTTTGTATTTTGTTCCAAAAACATCCATCCTTTTTTCCTGTGTTGTATTACACTGTCCAATGACATGTGCTGCTATTGCCACGTCTCCTATGGGCATTGTAAGCTCGCTTGTTAGCTTTTGGGTTGCATTACTTATGGTTTGGGTAGGTGACACATGTTTCTCTGAATAGCACTTTGTATTTCCAATGAAATATGCTCTTGTTGTTCTCATCATGTTGAATTGCTATTGCATAATTTCCTTGTGCAGGGTGGTTAATATGACCCATGCATTTGCTATGCTTATAATTTCATTTTAGCTTTACTGTTGAACTGGTACATTGCATAGCTGCACCACTTAATATAAGTCGGTTGTAGTAAATCTCATATCATATATATATTGCTTTATCTTCTTTACTTTGTGATATGCTTGTTCTGGAAAGTTGTGGAAGTATACACATATATTTGTATGCGTATATACCCACATACGTCTGTAATCACTTGAAAATTAAATTGACATACATAGATACTACCCTTAAATTTTGTGGAAACCCAAATTTAGTCAGTGTTGTTTATCATATATAATAAGAGAAAAAAAGGAAAAAATATACAATTATGCTGACTATGAATGGTGACAGTCTGGGTTATGAAAGTTGTACTGATTTTCATATTTAACAGGTTTCACCTACCCTTACACCTTTGTGTCACACTGATTTTCATCTCGCTGTTCGGGTTCATATAATTGAAAGTTGTAACTTAAGTATAATTGCAAAATTTCTATGCCCTTTTACTTTGCTGACCATGGTAACTTGAACATTTTGGGTTTTTTTTTTGAAATGTTGGAACTTCCATTAAGACTGAACCGTTATTTGCACATATGTGCTATCATCTCATATTGGATTTTGGGATGCTGAGGCAATACACGTGTGCATATATACACGCATGTGTATCTGCAAGCTCCTGAAGCCACGTGAACTATAAGCCACGTGAACTATAATCTCCTACTCAGTTCGGGATGCTGAGGCGGTGTACACGTATATATATAAATATACGTGTACACTCGAAAGCATTCGTGACCGATCGACGAATAAAGATAGAACTGATATGACCAACTGTTTATATGACATCTATCTTAGGATTAACTATTATATGTCAGTTTCTATTGAAATAAATTTTACTTGAACTATGATTAATCCTGACTCGAGTATTTTTATGTTTTTGGCATGGAATGCTCGAGTCAGACCCGAGCATTTCAGATCTAGAGGTTTCATCTTAGGATTCGAAGACGGTCAAAGCTGGGATTCCGAAGTTGCGCACTCTGAAGTGTAACCAGTAAAGATTTTTCCTTATATTCAAATTGTTTTTAAATTCCGCTGTATATAGATATCTTGTATTCAAAAGTTTGATTAATAAGTAAAATTTATTCTCGCTGTTCAATGCTGTGTCATCTATTCTGTATTTTCTGTGTGTTGATTCTATCTTTTAAACTCTGTAAGCTAACAACGATCCGTCGATTTGGACGTTTTTAGATTGGCCTAAATACCAATTTAAAGCGGTCAAAATTGGCGGGACGTTACAGTGGTATCAGAGCTTTGGTTTATTCAAAGCGTAGCCTATCGAGTTTGAAATAGAATCGACACTGGAAAAACGGATTTTGAAAATAAAAAGATTTCAAATTTATTTTTGAAAAAATAATTTTTGAAGGGAAAAATATTTTGGAAATATTATATATTTTGAAAACTAGTATTTTAAAATAGTACAGCGGAAGTAAAAAAAATACTTTGAAAATTTTGCTCGGAATCCCCAGTCTTCAGAAGTCTTTGAATCCCGGCTTGCGAGAGCTAATATTCGGTAAGGTCCTTTTAAATTTGAAATTAGAATCCATCATCGAAAAATATCCAGAGAGGATAAGTATACGAAAAATCGATGGATCGATCTCTCTGATTGTGTATTTTAGCTAATCAAAGAAAACTGGAATTTATAGGGATAAGAGTTCCAATGAGAACTTGAGAAAATGAGGAGAAATTTGAAAATTGTTTTAAAGATGGAAACGATAAATTTTATCGGAATATAAATGAAATGGGAAAGTATAATTGGAAATCGATTTTGTCAAATTTTGTTTTTAACTTAGATTATTCGGAATATGGCAAGATAATTTATAATTGGTTCCAAACTAATAATACATAATCGAATAAATGAAATCAATGACAAGTTATAAGCTTGTAAATGAGAATTATAAATGAAGAAAATCGTAAATGAGATGAAGCGATATATGAATGAAGAATGTGAGGAAATTTAAACCGATATTTAATGGAATCAAAACTGACTGTATGTGATGAATACAGAGTCCCCTTAAAGGAATGATATTCGGAAGTAAGTAATGATTGAAAGCAAGTGTGTTGCAAATGAAATTGGATAAAGAGAATGGAGTTAACCAGTACGGTGAGATTATTCTGAAGTTCAGAATACAAAATAAGTGAGATTATTCCAAAGTTCGGAATATATTATCGAATAAGAGATGTTTGAAAGGAAGTTATTCATAGAAGTCAACCATGTTGAATTTTGGGAAATATTATTTACTTTCTATTTCAATTTAAAATTTAATATATTCAGATTAATGAATAAGGTATATTTTAAAGATTAATATTTCGAAGGCGTGAACTATTGCAATAATCAACGATATTTATAAAAGAAGTGTATTTTTAACAGAAATTCGAAAATTACGAGAATGGATATTTTGTTCGAAGCTGTGAACTTGATCTGTTTCGAAGTTGATAATGTTGTTCAGTTAAATGAAGAGAGCTAATAAGCGTCAGCGGTAAAGGGAAATAACGATGTTGTATTTAACATCTATTTTAATCAAACTAACGAATTTAGAAATGGTTCCGCTAGGAATAAAGTTTATTTTTGGAGAAAATGGAGATTCGAGGATTTATGAAAATTCCCAGTGATAAAAATTGATTTTCTAGAATTATAATTAGGACGATTGAAAATGTCTTTCAAAAGACCGTGAAAGGCCAACAAATTTCGAAAAAAAATTGAGAACAAAAAGCCACGTCAAGAACGAAGGACGACATAACATAAAAGAAGAGAGGAAGTGATATTGGAATACGAAAAGGGAACTTAGAAATTGACTGAAAGTTTGTCATGATTGAATGATTTTCCGAGTGTTGATCTGATGTTGGTTTTGGCCTTCGGGATTGATACTTAGGGAGTTGTTCGCTTGCTAATTAACAGTCGAAATGTGAATCTGAAAAAGTGATAATGCGTGAGGGAAAAATTTGGGATAAGAAGAGAAATCTGGAATTTTGAAGAAATAAAATTGTGAATGAAGTGATAAATTTATCATTAGAGATTTGGAAGGGAATTTGGTTTATAACCAATAGATTATAAATTAGAGTTTGGAAAAGATGTCAGAAATCCGAATTGATTTAGAAATCAAAGCTGAAATATTGAAAATTAATGGAATTTGAGGATATTCGATTTTGGATATGAGAAATAGAAGTTTTCGAAACTTATATGCAAAATATATAAGAATTCAGTGAATTTAAAAACTACTGAATTAGAAGGTAATCGATTTGAAGTAAGATCTTATATAACAAAATTTATATAAGACGAAGTGTTTGAAATATTATTTGAGAAGAAAATCTTATGAAAAAGGACGCAAGTATGATTTACGAAATAAAGTACTGTATGTTTTCAAGGCAAGATAAGGGAAGTACCATTCTTCTCCTTTGAATTTCGAGCTTATGTAAAAGGGATGCAGATAGCGTAATCTGCAGTGCTGCTGGTGGCGATAGGTTGTCCGGACATAAAACTCATGAGTTGCGATTGAGCACGACTGCTAGCGAAATTCGCAGGGCTGCAGACAGCCTACGGCGGTCGGATGTTTCCTGAGGGCATCAGGCGTAACCATTGTGATCGCTGCGATCTAGAGTCGTTGAATTCGACCGTGTAGCGTAATTCGCAGGGCTGCAGATAGCCTAAGGTGGACGGATGTTTCTTGGGGGAACCAAGCGTAACCATTGTGACTGCTGCGATTTGCAGTCGAAATATAAGGGCGTAATCCGCAGAGCTGTGAAAGCTTACGGGTATGGATGTTTCTTGGGGGACCCAGGCGTAACCATTGTGTACCTGCGGTCCACACAGTAAATTGTCTACCGGTGAAAGAGATGTAACCACTAGAGTTACTAAAGGTAGTATGATGAGCTGTGCGAGTATTTGAGATATCTTAGTGGTAGTGAGCCACCTGTTTGATGCAGCAGTTAGTCTTCGTGGCTTGATTGGTCTTCGTGACCTGATTTGTCTTTGGGACTTGTTTTGCTCTCATGACTTCAAGTATCTTCATAAGTCCTTGGTTTGTTTCCATGATTCTGAGACAGAGCCATCAACGCTCAGTGACCTCAGAATGTCTTTTGATTCTTAAAATATCTTCCGTTGATCTGTTTATGACGAAATTCGCAGGGAAGTGAATTCCTATGGATACGGATGTTTTTCTGGGGGATCCAGACGAAACCATTGTGTATCTGTGATTCATGAACAATCAACCTATTATCACATTGGTACTTTCCGTATCTGTTTTTAAAGGAATTTTAGAAATATGTTTCACTCTAAGTTGAAACAAGGATATTTAGCTCTTGGAGATTTTAGTCGTGCGCCTGGCCAGCGTATGTCTAACATCTGTAAGAACGACAATATACTTGTTAAACTTCGAGTTATCAAATATTTTCGAATAAATAATTTGGAATTTAATAAGTTAAGAAAAGTGGTCTTCAAAGTATTTTCAAGTCCATAACTTTGGAATGATAATGCAAATATTTTTGCATGGATTTCATATTCGGTATAAGAAGTTATAAAATATTTCGGATTTTAAGATTTTTCAAATCGACAATTTATAGTGGAGATGTCATTTACACTCTTTTCAATGAGTGTTGAGAAAGATTAAATGGATTGAATGTAAGGAAATTGGGTTGAGGGCTGCTAAGTCTAGACCTATTTCACACAAAGATGAAAATTTGAAGTGTACAGTTGTATAACTCTAACGATTTCTCCTTTTCGAGGAAGAAAAGTTTTAAAGGGGGGAAGAATGTAACGACCCGGAAATTTCGACAACTGGGATATGAGGTTTATTAAAGATTTAACTATTAATAATCAATTTTTATATTGATATCTAGGTTAGAATTTAAACTTTGATATATGGTTTGTGTATGAATTTAAAATTTGAAATTTTCATTTTAGAATGGGTGGTCTGGAGTCGAAAATTTTATTTTTTAAATATTTAGGTTGAATTTTCGAATTGGGTTTGGAATTCAATTTGAAATATATATGGTTGAATATAAAATAAACAATAACAACGTTAATGGAATTGAAAATTTTATTTGTTAAAATATTTGGAGCTGAATGAAATTTGTTTTGGCGGCAGACACAATGTAACCATGAACCAACATACATATTGAATTTAAAAAACCTCTCCCCTGTATGTGCCTTCCTGAGTGTTAGCGTCCTCAGTAAACTGCTTTCCTTTTCTTGGCTCCCACGGTTACTTGGCCACCACACTACTGATGCCTTCTTCCCCACGGGTTCCTTCCTATAAATCACTCCCTCGTCTAACCTTTCCTTCAGCAAAAATCAGTCGTTCCCTTTTTAATCAAGAAACCCTTTTTAATGGCCGAACCCTAATCGAAATCGACGTCCCCAAATCCAAAGCAAAATCGCATCCTTTCTCCATCGTTCGCCGAGCCACTGTTCTCACCCCATCGATTGAAGTCCCGTGACGTATTTCGTGTTCATGTCGAAGCCAGAGGACAGTACAATTTCACCAACCTTTGTCAAAGCCACCACCGCCTATCGAAGCTTCGCCTCGGTCCAAGTCGCGGCCTTTATCAGATCGAAGGTCAAACCTCCACCGCTCTGATTTGTCGTGCGGTTTAAGGTGAGTTATCTCACTCGCGATTAATCATATTTCAAGTGATTAATTTCAGTTTAAACTGAGTAAAATAGTTTAATCTTGACTGATAAATCCCCTTGTTCGAATTTGCTTCATGGTTGTGTATTTCTGTGATTTTGTTGGATTGTTGTGTTGGATGTCGTATTTCTTGGTGTCGTTCCCTTGCGATTACTCAATTGTAGAAGGAATGAGTGGCCATGTTTGCTGCCTTGCTGTGCGTTGACACCTTTTACTGCTCAACCCGTTTAACCACTGCTAGCATGATTATTTGCTATGGCATGTTAACCAGTTCAAAGTCGGTACATCCGTTAAGACATAGACCCTTTTGATCGTCCATCTTGAATGGAATTCATACTGTATTTGGGTTGTTGTTTGCATTAATGAACTGGAGAATAGGATGTTCACATTAATGTCTCGAATTTAAGTATCGAATAGGAAATCATATTAAGCATTTATGAGTCCATGGATGTATAAAGAAATTAAATTTCTGGGTATAATTCATATTTCAAAATAACAAATGGAGTGCTATTGCAAATAGTGGAATCTGTTTGAAAATGAAACACCCTGGTATTTAATAGTAAGCTTCATGTACCTGTTGTAAAGAATGAGGTTACTGAGGCAGGTAAGTTAAGAACATAGTAATTTTTGTTAATCCCGGATATAGAGTTAAGAAATGATTACCAACCACATATACTATTACAAATAGAAGTCCTGGTTGGTTTAAATTGGTCTATGATTAAGTTGTTGAACCTATGACATTCACTACAACACCTCTATTATCTACACTTAACCCTGTAACAGGCTTTGCAAATGTAATTTTTATCATACGCTAGAGTTACATATTTGCACTGCTATTTGTGGATTATGCATATTATGTATATAATGTCATTCAGGCACACACGGTTCGAAAGCATAGTTCTTGCCGCATCATTGCTTTTGTTTTTCTAGTTAAATGTGCAATATATGTTTTTTTTTCTGTTGTTGTAACATGATGCTAACTTCTATTTACAAAAGTATATAAAAAAAAAAAGATCCACATTTTCTTTCTGTTGTTGCATAGGAACCATTTGGTTTAATCTTTAAGCATCTTTGGGTCAATTTTTGCTTCTTGGCATGTTGATGTTAGAAAATCTATATAAATATACTTCCATTTTAGGTACATGTATTTTTTGTATTTTGTTCCAAAAACATCCATCCTTTTTTCCTATGTTGTATTACACTGTCCAATGACATGTGCTGCTATTGCCACGTCTCCTATGGGCATTGTAAGCTCGCTTGTTAGCTTTTGGGTTGCATTACTTATGGTTTGGGTAAGTGACACATGTTTCTCTGAATAGCACTTTGTATTTCCAATGAAATATGCTCTTGTTGTTCTCATCATGTTGAATTGCTATTGCATAATTTCCTTGTGCAGGGTGGTTAATATGACCCATGCATTTGCTATGCTTATAATTTCATTTTAGCTTTACTGTTGAACTGGTACATTGCATAGCTGCACCACTTAATATAAGTCGGTTGTAGTAAATCTCATATCATATATATATTGCTTTATCTTCTTTACTTTGTGATATGCTTGTTCTGGAAAGTTGTGGAAGTATACACATATATTTGTATGCATATATACCCACATGCGTCTGTAATCACTTGAAAATTAAATTGACATACATAGATACTACCCTTAAATTTTGTGGAAACCCAAATTTAGTCAGTGTTGTTTATTATATATAATAAGAGAAAAAAAGGAAAAAAATATACAATTATGCTAACTATGAATGGTGACAGTCTGGGTTATGAAAGTTGTACTGATTTTCATATTTAACAGGTTTCACCTACCCTTACACCTTTGTGTCACACTGATTTTCATCCCGCTGTTCGGGTTCATATAATTGAAAGTTGTAACTTAAGTATAATTGCAAAATTTCTATGCCCTTTTACTTTGCTGACCATGGTAACTTGAACATTTTGGTTTTTTTTTTGAAATGTTGGAACTTCCATTAAGACTGAACCGTTATTTGCACATATGTGCTATCATCTCATATTGAATTTTGGGATGCTGAG
Source organism: Allium sativum (assembly GCA_030737875.1). NCBI lineage: Eukaryota > Viridiplantae > Streptophyta > Magnoliopsida > Asparagales > Amaryllidaceae > Allium > Allium sativum. Next base: position 335,197,605 of record CM060926.1, read on the forward strand.
GCAATACACGTGTGCATATATACACGCATGTGTATCTGCAAGCTCCTGAAGCCACGTGAACTATAAGCCACGTGAACTATAATCTCCTACTCAGTTCGGGATGCTGAGGCGGTGTACACGTATATATATAAATATACGTGTACACTCGAAAGCACTCGTGACCGATTGACGAATAAAGATAGAACTGATATGACCAACTGTTTATATGACATCTATGTTAGGATTAACTATTATATCTCAGTTTCTATTGAAATAAATTTTACTTGAACTATGATTAATCCTGACTCGAGTATTTTTATGTTTTTGGCATGGAATGCTCGAGTCAGACCCGAGCATTTCAGATCTAGAGGTTTCATCTTAGGATTCGAAGACGGTCAAAGCTGGGATTCCGAAGATGCGCACTCTGAAGTGTAACCAGTAAAGATTTTTCCTTATATTCAAATTGTTTTTAAATTCCGCTGTATATAGATATCTTGTATTCAAAAGTTTGATTAATAAATAAAAGTTATTCTCGCTGTTCAATGCTGTGTCATCTATTCTGTATTTTCTGTGTGTTGATTCTATCTTTTAAACTCTGTAAGCTAACAACGATCCGTCGATTTGGACGTTTTTAGATTGGCCTAAATACCAATTTAAAGCGGTCAAAATTGGCGGGACGTTACAAGTCTGGATCACTGCATCTCAGCATGCCACACTATCAATCCATATCGTACCACTGATTTCTACCAATATATAACCTCTGAGCTCGTATGTCTCAGAGAAGGGCGTTAAGCAAGAGAATAAATTCTCCGCCGCCAAACAGATATATATTTAGCAGGGATTAACGAATACAATATAAAGGAATACAATGTCAGACACACCATCCATTTACAAGTCCGTTCTAGGTCTGAACGAAACCGGAGGCACTTTCCTTGCATATCCGTCGATCTCCAAGTACGTCCGGACGGCTACTACTTTAGCCCCCTGCAAGGTAGCTACTCCCATTGTGAGCATCAGTAGCACCCATCCATTCGATGTGAAGATCGTCGGTCTTGCACCGTCTTCAATCTCTTCGACTTATCGTCGAATTAGTTATTCAGAATGGGTTATACCCGGCCTTTCTGAATAACTCGCGTATCTTAATCAACGAGTGCTATAAAACATAATATACGCCTCATTCCAATTCAGAATATTCTTTTATTCAGATATTCACACTCCTAGGGAAAGGTTCTCATTAATTTTATCAAAGATAAATTCTTTTAAATTTATTCTTTAATCTTCCTTTGGATATCATTTCAAACCATATTATGGTTTTCCAAACTAGTCGGGATTAGCGGACCACACCGAAGTAATTATTTATTTTATTTCCCAATCCCAACCTATTTATCCCATGGAGCAAAACTGGTGATACTCCATATCTAACACCACGGGGTTATCGGTAAAGTTAATTACCATTTCACGTTCAAATCTAATTAAAGATTTTAACTATCGCTTTGGAGAAAAACTGGTAATACTCCATTCTCGCTCACTTTCCAAATTTGGTAATTTAAATTATCAATTCACATTTCAATCTAATTATCGATTCATTAAAACTCCTTTTACTGGGTTAAAGAACTAATTTCATTTAAAACACAGTTCACGATAAACCCACAAATCAATTCTAATTCAATTCCAATTAAATATATTAGAAATTCTGGTTGTTTAAAACCCATTTCAAATTCAATTTATTTATTTCAAAAATAAATTGATTTTAATTCTAGTTCAAAAATAGTTTATTTTGATAAAAATCTATTTTTATCTTTTAAAATATGGGGTTTTTCATCCCAGTTCTTTCAAATCATTTATTTTGATTTTACACAAATTATAGATATTTTTAATTATTTTATCAAGGCCTGTACAGTCGATTTCCATCTACGGCCATCAAACTGCACTTACAGCGACCTTTTCTGAAATTGATTTGGACATATCTCCAAATCCAACCGTTAGATTTCAAATTTCTTATATTCATTGGAAAGCTATTTTCGATACGAACCCAACGGTTCCGGTTTTAGGAGAATCCGACGGCCGGATCTCCCGTAATGTCCGTTCGAAGTCAATGGTCGAAATTCGCGAACTACCGCGGCGCGTTCTATTAAGGCCATTATATTATATATATAATATATATTTCGTTGATTTCCTTTTAAAACGAATTTTATAATCCGTTTTAAATTCGTTTTAAATTCGTTTTAAAACAATTTCAACCTCCATTTCATTTCAAATCAATTTGAATTCGATTTCAATTCGAGTTCAATTCAATTTCAAATCAATTCGAATTTATTTTCTATTCTATTCAATTCGACTTCATTTTCAATTTTATTCAATTCGAATTCATTTTCAATTCTATTCAATTCGATTTCATTTTTAATTCTATTCAATTCGAATTCATTTTCAATTCTGTTTAATTCGAATTTAATTTCTATTCTATTCAATTCGAATTCAATTTCAATTCGAATTCATTTTCTACTCAATTCAATTCGAATTCAATTTCTGTTCTATTCAATTCGAATTCATTTTCAATTCTGTTCAATTCGAATTCATTTTCAATTTTATTCAATTCGAATTCATTTTCAATTTTATTCAATTCGAATTCATTTTCAATCCTATTCAATTCGAATTCATTTTCAATTCTATTTAATTCGAATTCATTTTCAATATATTTGATTTTTAAATCTCTTTTCAATATTCATTATAAAACGAATATAATCGATATAAATATCGTTTGTGTCAAAATAGCGCATCTCTAATCAACACGGCTTTATATTTTTCAATAATTCCGTTATTCTATTCAACAAATGAATATTTATTCTACTCAACACATGAATCTATATTTCTTTCAATGCATGACTAATCTCAACAAATGAGTACTGTCAGCACGGGAATCTTCGTTTTATAATACTCTTTATTTTCCCAATTGGAATGAGGCCCAATCAATTACCATATAATGTTAATTATATGGATTCCATACAACACATGTATATAATAACAACGAAAAATAATCAACCATCATCCAAAGTGCACCACACAACTGCATAAGCATTAAATGTATATAATTAACGCTTACACAGCCTGTCAATCAAACGATCGACATATCACTAAACAATCGGGATTAGTGTACGTCAAATATCATCCCAACACCCGTGTGGGGTTTCAAATCAACAAACACATATTTTTATTCACACACACGTTAAAAATAATATTTTTAACGATCAAATATTTTTAACTATATAAATCTTTTATTTCATTTCACACCACACAATCAATTTTCACCACAACAAACAATCAAACATACAAGCCATCCATGGTCTATGGACAATGGGTGTCGGATGCTGCTAAGCATCGTCTCCATCCTAGTATGTATTTTAACTAGAAATAGAAAATTAAAGGTGAGAAGTTCTCACATTGGGATCCACTCCGTCAGTTTTTATCTGAATTCTGAATAGTCTGGATTTGAATTTGCCTGGAACTCCAACGTGCTCTGTTTCTGTTATGGTCAGTTCCATCGCGTAGCTCTCGGAAAGACGATTCCAACGAGGCCTTGTTTGCTGATTTCTGATTTCATTTGGAAAAGATATTTAATTTTTAACATAGGATAATTTAATCAAAATTAATAAATAATTAATTAACGTTAAACCTTAATTAGCCTTACTAATTCTCCTTCCCCATCTTCGTTAGTTATCTGGAACCAAAAAACCCATTCTTGCCAGGCTAGGGTTAGCCGGCGCGCCACCCACTTCCGCCCGGACCCAGGTCCAAGCACCCACCTCCGACCGCCTTCCTTTCCTCTTCCTCTGCCTGTCCCACCTCGAAGATCGTACCCCCCTCCTGCTCTCAAAAACCCCACGAACGACGCACCGTTCACCGCAGAATTTGGCAACCTCGATCTCTTAATTTCGATCATAACCATACGAATCTGAAGCCCTCTTAATCCTTCACGATTTTTGTTTTGAACGGTGGTTTAATTCAATATAGATTGGAAGAAATTGATCGCCAAAATTCGTAGCGTTTCTGCCCTTGATTGGAGCGGCGGTTGTTGTAACAACCCGAAAATCTGAGCCAGTTTAAAATTTTTATTTTGATAATTTTAGCGAATTTTGAATATTTAAAATGAATTATTTTAAATAATATCGACGAGAAATTTATTTTGAATATAATCAGAACGTATATATTTATACGCGTCGTCGTTAGAATATAAATAATTATATATAATTATAAATAGAATTGAAAATGGCGCGGTAGTTCGATAATTCGATTTCAAACTTCAATTGAACATACCGGGTACAAAACAATCCGGATTTTAGTGAAACCAAAAACATTAGAATCTATTTGTGAATATCTTTCCAACGAATCCGAAAAATTGAAATTTCATAGCGGGAATCAAAAGATACGTCCAGTTGAAAATTCTGAATAGTCGCTATGGAATTCAGGCCCTTAAAAATGGGAATTTTGCAAACGACCTCGGATTTCGACAAAACCACTTTTGTTGGGTCCGTGATGTCAAATTATTGCTAGATTCCAATTTTCATAATTTTTCGAATCAATTTGTGAGCGTGGCAAAGGAAAACGCGTTTGACCAGTTTTAGTTGATTTTAATCGACTGGAAAATGGCCATTTTTCCAACGGTCTCAGAAATCAACGAAACTAGTTTTGTTAGGACCGTATCGTCAATACGAAGCTAGAAAATATTTTTCTGCAATTTTTAGAGTTCGTACGTGACCCCGGTAAATTGAAATACGCGTTGAATTTCAATATATAGAGTTATATGTTAATTTTAACGGAAAGTGATTGAAACGTTCGAATCAGCTTACGATACATATCGCATTGTGTTCGGAATGGGGGTAATTAGCTATGGACGACAGGCGGTGGGCCTCGTGTTGAGGTCGAAAATAAAAGTTGTTTTTTGGTGAAAATAAAATAATTAAATAAATTAAAAATTAAAAACCTCTTTCCTCTCCCGTTAACTTCTCTAACCCCCCCCCCCCCAAATTATTATTTCAATCGATTTCAGAAAAAAAAGAGAAAAAAAAGGAAGCCGCAGCGCGGCAGCGCCGGGCCCCCCCACCGTCGATGAGCCGCCGCCGCCTCTCCTCATCTTCCTCCTCTTCCCCTCGCCTGCGACATCGAGCCCCCCCTCGCCTGCGACATCGAGCCTCCCTCGCCTGCGACATCGAGCCCCCGCCACCCCCTTTTCCCCTGCGCCACCTCCGAACCCCCCCTCCGTTCGTCAGCCCACCGCCGCGACCCAGCCCGATGCATCCCCTGAAACACTCGCCTCCACCAGCAGTGCCGACGCCCAAGCCCTCCCTCCTTCGTGAACACAGTGAGTTTTTCTATTTTGTTTTTATTTAATCCATCCACTTAGTTTCTATATAATTAGTGAATGTTGAGATTTTTATTATATGTGAAGTTTAAAAATATAATTTTTACATTTTAGAAAGGCTAAAAATATTATCTTTATATTTGAAAAGGTGAAATCTTTATATTTGAAAAGGCGAAATCTTTTTATGAAGAATAACGTGATAAAAATATGATTTTTAGCATATGTGAAGGATAAAAATATAATCTTTATTATATGAACATTGATATAAAAATAGAATTTTTATTTATATAGTAGCGTTGTAAAAATAGAATATTTTTATCCATATGGAGTGATTATAAAAATACAATTTTTATATATTGAATAGCAAAGTAAAAATTCGATTTTTATATATTGAATAGCAAAGTAAAAATTCGATTTTTATATATTGAATAGCGAAGTAAAAATACGATTTTTATATATTGAATAGCGAAGTAAAATTTCAATTTTTATATATTGAATAGCAAAGTAAAAATTCGATTTTTATATATTGAATAGCAAAGTAAAAATTCGATTTTTATATATTGAATAGCAAAGTAAAAATTCGATTTTTATATATTGAATAGCAAAGTAAAAATTCGATTTTTATATATTGAATAGCATAGTAAAAATTCGATTTTTATATATTGAACAGCGAAGTAAAAATTCGATTTTTACATATGTAGTGGCTACGGGACGAAAGTGATAAGAGACGAGAACGACGAAGATTTCTATAAAGGAAGTGTCGTAAAGTTGGGATAGCTATTGGTGAGAACTTCTCACTCTTCAATTTTTTTTCTAGTTATATATATACTAGGATGCAGACGGTGTTTAGTAGCACCCGACACAATCGTCCACAGACCATGGACTTGTTTGTTTGGTTGTGTAGTTGGTTAGATTATTTGGTTTGAATTGAATTGTTTGGTTAAATGAATGGATTTGATTGATGTGTGAATGGCGTGGGCCTTCACTAGACCGGGGATAAGGCTAGGCCTCGTCCCGTTTCTAGTATCGTGCCGTTATGCCGCCGAAATTTTCTAAAATAAGTTAGAAAAATAAAAATATCATTTTATTGTGTAAATGAACTAAATAGAAATTAATGTATTGAAAGGAAATAAAATATTTATATAGTAAAAAAAAATTATCGTTAAAAATATAATTTTTTACGTGAATGTGAATAAATAAATATTTATAAACAAATCGGTCGATTTGTTTATATACACTGATTTGACTGATATTGATTGGGATGATAAATTTTACACATCGCCCAATTGCACGAATAAAAACCTGTGTTTGTTGATTTGAAACCCCACACGGGTGTTGGGATGAAATTTGAAGTTCACTCATCCTGATTGATTAATTATGTCGATCGATTGATTGACAAGCTGTTATAAGCGTTAGATATCTATATTTGATGCTTATACAGTGTAGTGCACTTTGGTTGATGGTTGATTATTTTTCAATGCTATTATATACGTGTGATGTATGAAAATCCATATAATTAACATTATATGGTGATTGATTGGGCCTCATTCCAATTTAGAAAATAAAGAATATATAATATAAAGGTTCATGTATTGACTGTACTCATCCGTTGAGATTAGTCATGTGTTGAACGAAATATTTTAATAATAAAATTTACATCTTTATCAATATAATATAAAGGTTCATGTGTTGACTGTACTCATCCGTTGAGATTAGTCATGTGTTGAACGAAATATTTTAATAATAAAATTTACATCTTTATCAATATAATATAAAGGTTCATGTGTTGATTGTACTCATCCGTTGAGATTAGTCATGTGTTGAACGAAATATTTTAATAATAAAATTTACATCTTTATCAATATAATATAAAGGTTCATGTGTTGACTGTACTCATCCGTTGAGATTAGTCATGTGTTGAACGAAATATTTGAAATAGAAATATTTGAAATAGAATATTTGAAAATAGAAATATATGAAGCCGTGTTGATTAGATTGACGCCATTTTGACGTGAACGATATTTATATCGATTTTATTTATTTTAAAATGAATATTGAAAAGTGATTTCGAAATCGAATATTTTGAATAGAAAACGATTTGAATTTTATCTGAATAGAAAACCAATTTGAATTGAATCGAATAGAAAACCAATTTGAATTGAATCGAATAGAAAACCAATTTGAATTGAATCGAATAGAAAATGAATTCGAATTGAATCGAATAGAAAACGAATTCGAATTGAACTGAATAGAAAACGAATTTTAATTGAATTGAAATGAATTTAAAACGAATTCATAAGGGAAAATTCAATTTTGATTTGAATTTGAATTGGAAGTTGAAATTGTTTTCGAAACAAATTTAAAACTATTTATAAAATTCGTTTTAAATAGTAATCGACGAAATATATATTATATATATAATATATATAATATAATGGCCTGAATAGAACGCGCCGCGCCGCGGCAGTTCGTGAATTTCGACCATTTATTTCAAACGGACATTACGTGAGATCCGACCGGCGGATTCTCCTAAAACCGGAACCGTTGGGTTCGTATCGAAAAGAGCTTTCTAACGAATATTAGAAATTTGAAATCTAACGATTGGATTAAGAGATACGTCCAAATCAAATTTGAAAAAGGTCGTTGTAAGTGCAGTTTGATGGCCATTGTTGGAAATCGACTGTACGGGCCTTGATAAAATTATAAAAAATAGTAATAATTCGTGTAAAATCAGTAAGAAATGATTTGAGAAAAATTGGGATGAAAATCTCCATATTTGAAAAGATAAAAATAAATTTTATCGAAATGAACTAGTGTTGAACTGAAATTAAAACCCATTTATTTTTAAATAAATAAATTGGATTTGAAATGGGTTTAAATAGAATTGATGTGGGTTTATCGTGAACAGTGTTTTAAATAACACCAGTTTTTTAACCCGATAATAAATAGAATGTGATTTGGGTTTGTCGTGAACTGTGTTTTAAAAGACATAAGTTCTTTAACCCAATAAAAGGAGTTTTAATGAATCTGCAATTAGATTGAAATGTGAATTTGTAATCTAAATTATCAAATTTAGAAAATGAGAGAGAATGGAGTATTACCAGTTTTGCTCCAAAGCGATAGTTAAATCTTTAATTAGATTTGAACGTGAAATGGTAATTAATTTTACCGATAGCACCGTGGTATTAGATATGGACTATTACCAGTTTTACTTCATGGGATGAATAGGTTGGGATTGGGAAATAAGATAAATAATTACTTCGGTGTGGTTCGCTAATCTCGACTAGTTTAGAAAACCATAATTTGGTTTGTAATGTCATCCAAAGGAAGATTAAAGGATAAATTTTAAAGAATTTACCTTAGATAAAATTAATGGGAACCTTTCCCTAAAAATGTGATTTTATGAATAAAAGAATATTCTGAGCTGGAATGAGGCATATGTTGTGTTTGTGTAACATTTGTTTTAATATACGCGGGTTGTTCGGAAAGGCCGGGTTTATACCCATTCTGAATAACCGATTCGACGATAAGTCAAAGATGATGACGGTGGTCGAGGACCGAAAGTCTTCACATCGTTTGGATAATTACTAACAATCCTGATTGGGCTGTACACCCAAGAGGATGGAAATAGTTGGTGGTCGTCCAGACGTACTTGGAGATCGATGGATATGCGGGGTACTAGCTGCCTCCGGTTTCGTTCAGACCCAGAACGGACTTGTAAATGGACTGTGTGTCTGACATTGGATTTTAGTCCGTGTGATTGATCTCTATAAAATATATATCTGTTTGGCGGCGGAGAATTTATTCTCTTGCTTAATGCCCTTCTCTGAAACGTACGAGCTCCGGGGTTATATATTGATGGATATCAAACGCATGGAGTGAATTGCCTGTGTGGCATGCTTAAGTGGCAATTGATCGAGGCTTCTGTTGAAAAGAAAAGTCTTGTGGTGATGATCAAAGCCCCTCCTGTGTGGCATAGCTTTGTGTAACGTGAATTCGCGAGCCTCGCACCTCGGTGAGAACCAGAAACGGGGGAAGGACCTCAGGGAGGACATGCGTTTCTTTCTAGTTAGGAGTGGCGTTAGTGCTTAAACTGGCTGACGAGTTTGACTCATGTGGATGTTGGATTTTGAGGCGCCTCGGTTATATTGGTTTGGGCCGATGCATTCTGGTCGGCAGACGGACCAGACTTACGCCCCATAGGGCGGGGAAACACATGGTTCAGGTATAATAATCCACATCGGTGGACCGGCCCTGACGATCTATGGCTTGCCTGCGCGCTTGCCTGAGACTCGGACTAGACAGTCTCGAAGCGGTAGAGGATGGTCCCTAGCCTCGGTTCATAGATGGAAATCCAATTTCCAAATACGTGACATTTGCAGTTTTAATTGTAGAGCCTAGTATGGCGACATAGTGCGATGGGGCGCTTATGCCGTCTACGATTGATACTTATGATTTGAAGTTGTTTTATACACTATGCACTTATAATAGTATCAAATGATTTGTTTTAAACGTATAAAGCATTCTTGGCTATTATAAGGTAAAAACCCTATCCTCCGGCTTGCGTTGCATTGTGTGATGTTACCCGGGTCTTATAATAGCTTCATTTTTCCTTATTTAGCATTGCGCTGTTGTTTTATGCACTGGTGTTCTTGGGAGGAAACCCGTTCCGTGTTATACGGCGTGGTCCCTTGATTCACCTAACTTTAAAAATAAAGAATAATAACTGTTATAGTTCTCACACCAGTCCCATGACTGACTTGGAGTTTATTGTTTTAACCTAAACTCTAGGTGCCCTTATTTTCGACACGGGCAGCTAATAGTTTTGGTTTTGCAGATCTATATTCACAGGATCCTGGTTTACAGCTGGAATGATATCCGGAAAGCTTTGTATCCGTATATCTCTTCTAGTTGTGTATTGTATTATTTTCCGCTGCTATGTATTTAAATGTAATTTAAATCTCTGATATTTCTGTGTAATTTTCACTTATACTCTGTATATTCTTGTAATCTGATGTATTGTTGTAATATACAATGAAATGTTCTTCCGTCTGCGTTATGATTTGTCTTGTCCTCACAGTAATTTGTTCTTTCTCATCTCTTCGGAGACCGGGGAAGTTCGGGTCGCTTCATTTGTATCAGAGCTTTGGTTTACAAAGCTCATAGAATAGGACACATTAGAACCATACGAAAGAATTCATCAGAAACTAGATTAGTAATATCCAACGGGAATGACTCATTAGAGAATCCTAGAACGAGTGCGAAGAGTATATTTTTAAAGTGAAAACAAATTTTGTTTTGAAAATCTAAATCAATTATTCGTATTTGATTATTTATTTGTATTGATTTGGACAGTCCAGTATATAAAGATTTTGCATATACACCATGCAAACGTGTATTTGAAGTTTAATATACTGGGTAGATATGGAATTACACTCTAATCGCCCGGAGATGATTTTGACGATGGAGCTCCATCATTAGAATTTATGTTCGTGCGACGAAAGTGGGATTTCTATATATTTCCTATTGACTGGTGTGAGAACCAAAATTAGATAGGGTCTATTGTTGTGATTTGGCATCAAAAATCTGATTTTTTGACTATGTATCAAAGTTATGAATTTCAAAAGCTAATCAACTAATGGATTGATGTTTGTGTTGTTTGTTTATTTGTTTGATAATTTTGAACCATTACGCCTAATTGATCAAATATTGAATTGTATTGAAAATTTGTCGCATTTGCTTGCATATACTTGTACTTACATTGAACAGGTCATAGCAAGGAGGCTAGAGCAGAGAATAAAATTTGTTTCCCCGACAAATAGGTACATGTTTACCATAATTTACTGTTTTGTTTGGGTGATGATGATTTTATGAGCCGATTGGCTAGCCGCTTGGCTTTTTCTTTTTCTTTTTGAGATCAGAAGGCCTGTATGGCAATTTCGGGATTTTCCCGTGGCTCCCGGTGCAGGGGAGGTTATGGCGAAATTTTTCGAAAATTTAAGGTGTTAGCCAAATTTTTGAAATTTTTGAAAATTCTCAGAAACTGAAAAGTTGGAGAATGGAAGCCAGATCGAACGTAGAGTTGATTAATCAAACCACTTTCGACTTTGTTCCTTTTCGGGGACGAAAAGTTTTAAGTGGGGGAGATTGTAACAACCCGAAAATATGAGCCAGTTTAAAATTTTTATTTTGGCAATTTTAGCGAATTTTGAATATTTAAAATGAATTATTTTAAATAATATCGTCAAGAAATTTATTTTGAATATAATTAGAACGTATATAATTATACGCGTCGTCGTTAGAATATAAATAATTATATATAATTATAAATAGAATTGAAAATGGTGCGGTAGTTCGATAATTCGATTTCAAACTTCAATCGAACATACCGGGTACAAAACAATCCGGATTTTAGTGAAACCATAAACATTATAATCTATTTGTGAATATCTATCCAACGAATCCGAAAAATCGAAATTTCATAGCGGGAATCAAAAGATACGTCCAGTTGAAAATTCTGAATAGTCGCTATGGAATTCAGGCCCTTAAAAATGGGAATTTTGCAAACGACCTCGGATTTCGACGAAACCACTTTTGTTGGGTCCGTGATGTCAAATTATTGCTAGATTCCAATTTTCATAATTTTTCGAATCAATATGTGAGCGTGGCAAAGGAAAACGCGTTAGACAAGTTTCAGTTGATTTTAATCGACTGGAAAATGGCCATTTTTCCAACGGTCTCAGAATTCGACGAAACTAATTTTGTTAGGACCGTATCATCAATACGAAGCTAGAAAATATTTTTCTGCAATTTTTAGAGTTCGTACGTGACCCCGGTAAATTGAAATGCGCGTTGAAATTCAATATATAGAGTTATATGTTAATTTTAACGGAAAGTGATTGTAACATTCAAATCAGCTTACGATACATATCCCATTGTGTTCGAAATGGGGGTAATTAGCTATGGACGACAGGCGGTGGGCCTCGTTTTGAGGTCGAAAATAAAAGTTGCTTTTTAGTGAAAATAAAATAATTAAATAAATTAAAAATTAAAAACCTCTTTCCTCTCCCCTTAACTTCTCTCTGCCCCCCCCCCCCCCCCAAATCATTATTTCAATTGATTTCAGGAAAAAAAAGAGAAAAAAAGAAAGAAAAGGAAGCCGCAGCGCGGCAGCGCCACCCCCCTCCCCCCCGTCGATGAGCCGCCGCCGCCCCTCCTCATCTTCCTCCTCTTCCCCTCGCCTGCGACATCGAGCCCCCTCTCGCTTGCGACATCGAGCCCCCCCACGCCTGCGACATTGAGCCCCCCACGCCTGCGACAACGAGCCCCCCTCGCCTGCGACATCGAGCCCCCGCGCCCCCCTTTTCCCCTGCGCCACCTCCGAACCCCCCCCCCCCCTCCCGTTCGTCAGCCCACCGCCGCGACCTAGCCCGATGCACCCCCTGAAACCCTCGCCTCCACCATCAGTGCCGACGCCCAAGCCCTCCCTACATCGTGAACACAGTGAGTTTTTCTATTTTCTTTTTATTTAATCCATCCATTTAGTTTCTATATAATTAGTGAATGTTGAGATTTTTATTATATGTGAAGTTTAAAAATATAATTTTTACATTTTAGAAAGGCTAAAAATATTATCTTTATATTTGAAAAGACGAAATCTTTATATTTGAAAAGGCGAAATCTTTTTATGAAGAATAGCGTGATAAAAATATGATTTTTAGCATATGTGAGGGATAAAAGTATAATCTTTATTATATGAACATTGATATAAAAATAGAATTTTTATCTACATAGTAGCGTTGTAAAAATAGAATATTTTTATCCATAAGGAGTGATTATAAAAATACGATTTTTATATATTGAATAGAAAAGTAAAAATTCAATTTTTTTATATTGAATAGCAAAGTAAAAATTCGATTTTTATGTATTGAATAGCGAAGTAAAAATACGATTTTTATATATTGAATAACAAAGTAAAATTTCGATCTTTATATATTGAATAGCAAAGTAAAAATTCAATTTTTATATATTGAATAGCAAAGTAAAAATTCGATTTTTATATATTGAATAGCAAAATAAAAATACGATTTTTATATACTGAATAGCAGAGTAAAAATTCGATTTTTATATATTGAATAGCATAGTAAAAATTCGATTTTTATATATTGAACAGCGAAGTAAAAATTCGATTTTTACATATGCAGTGGCTACGAGACGAAAGTGATAAGAGACGAGAACGACGAAGATTTCTATAAAGGAAGTGTCGTAAAGTTGGGATAGCTATTGGTGAGAACTTCTCACACTTCAATTTCTTTTTCTAGTTATATATATACTAGGATGCAGACGGTGTTTAGTAGCACCCGACACAATCGTCAACAGACCATGGACTTGTTTGTTTGGTTGTGTAGTTGGTTAGATTATTTGGTTTGAATTGAATTGTTTGGTGAAATGAATGGATTTGATTGATGTGTGAATGGCGTGGGCCTTCACTAGAACGGGGATAAGGCTAGGCCTCGTCCCGTTTCTAGTATCGTGCCGTTATGCCGCCGAAATTTTCTAAAATAAGTTAGAAAAATAAAAATATCATTTTATTGTGTAAATGAACTAAATAGAAATTAATGTATTGAAAGGAAATAAAATATTTATGTAGTAAAAAAAATTTACCGTTAAAAATATAATTTTTAACGTGACTGTGAATAAATAAATATTTATAAACAAATCGGTCGATTTGTTTATATACACTGATTTGACTGATATTGATTGGGATGATAAATTTTACACATCGCCCAATTGCACGAATAAAAACCTGTGTTCGTTGATTTGAAACCCCACACGGGTGTTGGGATGAAATTTGAAGTTCACTCATCCTGATTGATTAAATATGTCAATCGATTGATTAACAGGCTGTTATAAGCATTAGATATCTATATTTGATGCTTATACAGTGTAGTGCACTTTGGTTGATGGTTGATTATTTTTCAATGCTATTATATACGTGTGATGTATGAAAATCCGTATAATTAACATTATATGGTGATTGATTGGGCCTCATTCCACTTTAGAAAATAAAGAATATATAATATAAAGGTTCATGTATTTACTGTACTCATCCGTTGAGATTAGTCATGTGTTGAACGAAATATTTTAATAATAAAATTTACATCTTTATCAATATAATATAAAGGTTCATGTGTTGACTGTACTCATCCGTTGAGATTAGTTATGTGTTGAACGGAATATTTTAATAATAAAATTTACATCTTTATCAATATAATATAAAGGTTCATGTGTTAACTGTACTCATCCGTTGAGATTAGTCATGTGTTGAACGAAATATTTGAAATAGAAATATTTGAAATAGAATATTTGAAAATAGAAATATATGAAGCCATGTTGATTAGATTGACGCCATTTTGACGTGAACGATATTTATATCGATTTTATTTATTTTAAAATGAATATTGAAAAGTGATTTCGAAATCGAATATATTGAATAGAAAACGATTTGAATTTTATCTGAATAGAAAACCAATTTGAATTGAATCGAATAGAAAACCAATTTGAATTGAATCGAATAGAAAACCAATTTGAATTGAATCGAATAGAAAACGAATTCGAATTATCGAATAGAAAACGAATTCGAATTGAACTGAATAGAAAACGAATTTGAATTGAATTGAAATGAATTTGAAACGAATTCATAAAGGAAATTTAAATTTTGATTTGAATTTGAATTGGAAGTTGAAATTGTTTTCGAAACAAATTTAAAACTATTTATAAAATTCGTTTTAAATAGTAATCGACGAAATATATATTATATATATTATATATATAATATAATGGCCTGAATAGAACGCGCCGCGCCGCGGCAGTTCGTGAATTTAAACCATTTATTTCAAACGTACATTACGTGAGATCCGACCGGCGGATTCTCCTAAAACCGGAACCGTTGGGTTCGTATCGAAAAGAGCTTTCTAACGAATATTAGAAATTTGAAATCTAACGATTGGATTTGGAGATACGTCCAAATCAAATTTGAAAAAGGTCGTTGTAAGTGCAGTTCGATGGCCATTGTTGGAAATCGACTGTACGGGCCTTGATAAAATTATTAAAAATAGTAATAATTCGTGTAAAATCAGTAAGAAATGATTTGAGAAAAATTGGGATGAAAATCTCCATATTTGAAAAGATAAAAATAAATTTTTATCGAAATGAACTAGTTTTGAACTGAAATTAAAACCCATTTATTTTTAAATAAATAAATTGGATTTGAAATGGGTTTAAATAGAATTGATGTGGGTTTATCGTGAACAGTGTTTTAAATAACACCAGTTTTTTAACCCGATAATAAATAGAATGTGATTTGGGTTTGTCGTGAACTGTGTTTTAAAAGACATAAGTTCTTTAACCCAATAAAAGGAGTTTTAATGAATCTGCAATTAGATTGAAATGTGAATTTGTAATCTAAATTATCAAATTTAGAAAATGAAAGAGAATGGAGTATTACCAGTTTTGCTCCAAAGCGATAGTTAAATCTTTAATTAGATTTGAACGTGAAATGGTAATTAATTTTACCGATAGCACCGTGGTATTAGATATGGAGTATTACCAGTTTTGCTTCATGGGATGAATAGGTTGGGATTGGGAAATAAAATAAATAATTACTTCGGTGTGGTTCGCTAATCTCGACTAGTTTAGAAAACCATAACTTGGTTTGTAATGTCATCCAAAGGAAGATTAAAGGATAAATTTTAAAGAATTTACCTTGGATAAAATTAATGGGAACCTTTCCCTAAAAATGTGATTTTATGAATAAAAGAATATTCTGAGTTGGAATGAGGCATATGTTGTGTTTGTGTAACATTTGTTTTAATATACGCGGGTGGTTCGGAAAGGCCGGGTTTATACCCATTCTGAATAACCGATTCGACAATAAGTCGAAGATGATGACGGTGGTCGAGGACCGGAAGTCTTCACATCGTTTGGATAATTACTGACGATCCTGATTGGGACGTACACCCAAGAGGATGGAAATAGTTGGTGGTCGTCCAGACGTACTTGGAGATCGATGGATATGCGGGGTACTAGCTGCCTCCGGTTTCGTTCAGACCCAGAACGGACTTGTAAATGGACTGTGTGTCTGACATTGGATTTTAGTCTGTGTGATTGATCTCTATTAAATATATATATGTCTGGCAGCGGAGAATTTATTCTCTTACTTAATGCCCTTCTCTGAAACGTACGAGCTCCGGGGTTATATATTGATGGATATCAAACGCATGGAGTGAATTGCCTGTGTGGCATGCTTAAGTGGCAATTGATCGAGGCTTCTGTTGATAAGAAAAGTCTTGTGGTGATGATCAAAGCCCCGCCTGTGTGGCATAGCTTTGTGTAACGTGAATTCGCGAGCCTCGCCCCTCGGTGTGAACTAGAAACGGGGGAAGGACCTCAGGGAGGACATGCGTTTCTTTCTAGTTAGGAGTGGCGTCAGTGCTTAAACTGGCTGACGAGTTTGACTCATGTGGATGTTGGATTTTGAGGCGCCTCGGTTATATCGGTTTCGGCCGATGCATTCTGGTCGGCAGACGGACCAGACTTACGCCCCATAGGGCGGGGAAACGCATGGTTCAGGTATAATAATCCACATCGGTGGACCGGCCCTGACGATCTATGGCTTGCCTGCGCGCTTGCCTGAGACTCGGACTAGACAGTCTCGAAGCGGTAGAGGATGGTCCCTAGCCTCGGTTCACAGATGGAAATCCAATTTCCAAATACGTGACATTTGCAGTTTTAATTGTAGAGCCTAGTATGGCGACATAGTGGGATGGGGCGCTTATGCCGTCTATGATTGATACTTATGATTTGAAGTTGTTTTATACACTATGCACTTATAATAGTATCAAATGATTTGTTTTAAACGTATTAAGCATTCTTGGCTATTATAAGGTAAAAACCCTATCCTCCGGCTTGCGTTGCATTGTGTGATGTTACCCGGGTCTTATAATAGCTTCATTTTTCCTTATTTAGCATTGCGCTGTTGTTTTATGCACTGGTGTTCTTGGGAGGAAACCCGTTCCGTGTTATACGGCGTGGTCCCTTGATTCACCTAACTTTAAAAATAAAGAATAATAATTGTTTTATTTCTCACACCAGTCCCATGACTGACCTGGAGTTTATTGTTTTAACCCAAACTCTGGGTGCCCTTATTTTCGACACGGGCAGCTAATAGTTTTGGTTTTGCAGATCTATATTCACAGGATCCTGGTTTACAGCTGGAATGATATCCGGAAAGCTTTGTATCCGTATATCTCTTCTAGTTGTGTATTGTATTATTTTCCGCTGCTATGTATTTAAATGTAATTTAAATCTCTGATATTTCTGTGTAATTTTCACTTATACTCTGTATATTCTTGTAATCTGATGTATTGTTGTAATATACAATGAAATGTTCTTCCGTCTGCGTTATGATTTGTCTTGTCCTCACAGTAATTTGTTCTTTCTCATCTCTTCGGAGACCGGGGAAGTTCGGGTCGCTTCATTTGGTATCAGAGCTTTGGTTTACAAAGCTCAGAGAATAGGACACATTAGAACCATATGAAAGAATTCATCAGAAACTGGATTAGTAAAATCCAACGGGAATGACTCATTAGAGATGGGATTAGTAGTATCCTAGAACGAGTGTGAAGAGTATATTTTTAAAGTGAAAACAAATTTTGTTTTGAAAATCTAAATCAATTATTTGTATTTGATTATTTATTTGTATTGATTTGGATAGTCCATTATATAAAGATTTTGCATATACGCCTTGCAAACGTGTATTTGAAGTTTTAATATACTGGGTAGATATGGAATTACACTCTAATCGCCCGGAGATGATTTTGACGATGGAGCTCCATCATTAGAATTTATGTTCGTGCGACGAAAGTGGGATTTCTATATATTTCCTATTGACTAGTGTGAGAACCAAAATTAGATAGGGTCTATTGTTGTGATTTGGCATCAAAAATCTGATTTTTTGACTATGTATCAAAGTTATGAATTTCAAAAGCTAATCAACTAATGGATTGATGTTTGTGTTGTTTGTTTATTTGTTTGATAATTTTGAACCATTACGCCTAATTGATCAAATATTGAATTGTATTGAAAATTTGTCGCATTTGCTTGCATATACTTGTACTTACATTGAACAGGTCATAGCAAGGAGGCTAGAGCAGAGAATAAAATTTGTTTGCCCGACAAATAGGTACATGTTTACCATAATTTACTGTTTTGTTTGGGTGATGATGATTTTATGAGCCGATTGGCTTTTTCTTTTTCTTTTTGAGATCAGAAGGCCTGTATGGCAATTTCGGGATTTTCCCGTGGCTCCCGGTGCAGGGGAGGTTATGGCGAAATTTTTCGAAAATTTAAGGTGTTAGCCAAATTTTTGAAATTTTTGAAAATTCTCAGAAACTGAAAAGTTGGAGAATGGAAGCCAGATCGAACGTAGAGTTGATTAATCAAACCACTTTCGACTTTGTTCCTTTTCGGGGACGAAAAGTTTTAAGTGGGGGAGATTGTAACAACCCGAAAATATGAGCTAGTTTAAAATTTTTATTTTGGCAATTTTAGCGAATTTTGAATATTTAAAATGAATTATTTTAAATAATATCGACAAGAAATTTATTTTGAATATAATTAGAACGTATATAATTATACGCGTCGTCGTTAGAATATAAATAATTATATATAATTATAAATAGAATTGAAAATGGTGCGGTAGTTCGATAATTCGATTTCAAACTTCAATTGAACATACCGGGTACAAAACAATCCGGATTTTAGTGAAACCAAAAACATTAGAATCTATTTGTGAATATCTTTCCAACGAATCCGAAAAATCGAAATTTCATAGCGGGAATCAAAAGATACGTCCAGTTGAAAATTCTGAATAGTCGTTATGGAATTCAGGCCCTTAAAAATGGGAATTTTGCAAACGACCTCGGATTTCGACGAAACCACTTTTGTTGGGTCCGTGATGTCAAATTATTGCTAGATTCCAATTTTCATAATTTTTCGAATCAATATGTGAGCGTGGAAAAGGAAAACGCGTTTGACTAGTTTCAGTTGATTTTAATCGACTGGAAAATGGCCATTTTTCCAACGGTCTCAGAATTCGACGAAACTAGTTTTGTTAGGACCGTATCGTCAATACGAAGCTAGAAAATATTTTTCTGCAATTTTTAGAGTTCGTACGTGACCCCAGTAAATTGAAATGCGCGTTGAAATTCAATATATAGAGTTATATGTTAATTTTAACGGAAAGTGATTGTAACATTCGAATCAGCTTACGATACATATCCCATTGTGTTCGAAATGGGGCTAATTAGCTATGGACGACAGGCGGTGGGCCTCGTTTTGAGGTCGAAAATAAAAGTTGCTTTTTGGTGAAAATAAAATAATTAAATAAATTAAAAATTAAAAACCTCTTTCCTCTCCCCTTAACTTCTCTCTGTCCCCCCCCCCCCAAATCATTATTTCAATCGATTTCAGGAAAAAAAAGAGAAAAAAAGAAAGAAAAGGAAGCCGCAGCGTGACAGCGCCCCCCCCTGTCGATGAGCCGCCGCCGCCCCTCCTCATCTTCCTCCTCTTCCCCTCGCCTGCGACATCGAGCCCCCTCTCGCTTGCGACATCGAGCCCCCCCTCGCCTGCGACATCGAGCCCCCAACGCCTGCGACAACGAGCCCCCCTCGCCTGCGACATCGAGCCCCCACGCCCCCCTTTTCCCCTGCGCCACCTCCGAACCTCCCCCCCCCCCCCCCCCCCCCCCGTTCGTCAGCCCACCGCCGCGACCTAGCCCGATGCACCCCCTGAAACCCTCGCCTCCACCATCAGTGCCCACGCCCAAGCCCTCCCTACTTCGTGAACACAGTGAGTTTTTCTATTTTGTTTTTATTTAATCCATCCATTTAGTTTCTATATAATTAGTGAATGTTGAGATTTTTATTATATGTGAAGTTTAAAAATATAATTTTTACATTTTAGAAAGGCTAAAAATATTATCTTTATATTTGAAAAGACGAAATCTTTATATTTGAAAAGGCGAAATCTTTTTATGAAGAATAGCGTGATAAAAATATGATTTTTAGCATATGTGAAGGATAAAAATATAATATTTATTATATGAACATTGATATAAAAATATAATTTTTATCTATATAGTAGCGTTGTAAAAATAGAATATTTTTATCCATACGGAGTGATTATAAAAATACGATTTTTATATATTGAATAGAAAAGTAAAAATTCGATTTTTATATATTGAATAGCAAAGTAAAAATTCGATTTTTATATATTGAATAGCGAAGTAAAAATACGATTTTTATATATTGAATAGCAAAGTAAAAATTCGATATTTATATATTGAATAGCAAAGTAAAAATTCAATATTTATATATTGAATAGCAAAGTAAAAATACGATTTTTATATACTGAATAGCAGAGTAAAAATTCGATTTTTATATATTGAATAGCATAGTAAAAATTCGATTTTTATATATTGAACAGCGAAGTAAAAATTCGATTTTTACATATGTAGTGGCTACGAGACGAAAGTGATAAGAGACGAGAACGACGAAGATTTCTATAAAGGAAGTGTCGTAAAGTTGGGATAGCTATTGGTGAGAACTTCTCACACTTCAATTTCTTTTTCTAGTTATATATATACTTGGATGCAGACGGTGTTTAGTAGCACCCGACACAATCGTCATCAGACCATGGACTTGTTTGTTTGGTTGTGTAGTTGGTTAGATTATTTGGTTTGAATTGAATTGTTTGGTGAAATGAATGGATTTGATTGATGTGTGAATGGCGTGGGCCTTCACTAGACCGGGGATAAGGCTAGGCCTCGTCCCGTTTCTAGTATCGTGCCGTTATGCCGCCGAAATTTTCTAAAATAAGTTAGAAAAATAAAAATATCATTTTATTGTGTAAATGAACCAAATAGAAATTAATGTATTGAAAGGAAATAAAATATTTATATAGTAAAAAAAAATTTACCGTTAAAAATATAATTTTTAACGTGACTGTGAATAAATAAATATTTATAAACAAATCGGTCGATTTGTTTATATACACTGATTTGACTGATATTGATTGGGATGATAAATTTTACACATCGCCCAATTGCACGAATAAAAACCTGTGTTCGTTGATTTGAAACCCCACACGGGTGTTGGGATGAAATTTGAAGTTCACTCATCCTGATTGATTAAATATGTCAATCGATTGATTAACAGTCTGTTATAAGCATTAGATATCTATATTTGATGCTTATACAGTGTAGTGCACTTTGGTTGATGGTTGATTATTTTTCAATGCTATTATATATGTGTGATGTATGAAAATCCGTATAATTAACATTATATGGTGATTGATTGGGCCTCATTCCAATTTAGAAAATAAAGAATATATAATATAAAGGTTCATGTATTGACTGTACTCATCCGTTGAGATTAGTCATGTGTTGAACGAAATATTTTAATAATAAAATTTACATCTTTATCAATATAATATAAAGGTTCATGTGTTGACTGTACTCATCCGTTGAGATTAGTCATGTGCTGAACGAAATATTTTAATAATAAAATTTACATCTTTATCAATATAATATAAAGGTTCATGTGTTGATTGTACTCATCCGTTGAGATTAGTCATGTGTTGAACGAAATATTTGAAATAGAAATATTTGAAATAGAATATTTGAAAATAGAAATATATGAAGCCGTGTTGATTAGATTGACGCCATTTTGACGTGAACGATATTTATATCGATTTTATTCATTTTAAAATGAATATTGAAAAGTGATTTCGAAATCGAATATTTTGAATAGAAAACGATTTGAATTTTATCTGAATAGAAAACCAATTTGAATTGAATCGAATAGAAAACCAATTTGAATTGAATCGAATAGAAAACCAATTTGAATTGAATCGAATAGAAAACCAATTTGAATTGAATCGAATAGAAAACCAATTTAATTGAATCGAATAGAAAACGAATTCGAATTGAATCGAATAGAAAACGAATTCGAATTGAACTGAATAGAAAACAAATTTGAATTGAATTGAAATGAATTTAAAACGAATTAATAAGGGAAAATTCAATTTTGATTTGAATTTGAATTGGAAGTTGAAATTGTTTTCGAAACAAATTTAAAACTATTAATAAAATTTGTTTTAAACAGTAATCGACGAAATATATATTATATATATAATATAATGGCCTGAATAGAACGTGCCGCGCCGCGGCAGTTCGTGAATTTCGACCATTTATTTCAAACGGACATTACGTGGGATCCGACCGGCGGATTCCCCTAAAACCGGAACCGTTGGGTTCATATCGAAAAGAGCTTTCTAACGAATATTAGAAATTTGAAATCTAATGGTTGGATTTGGAGTTACGTCCAAATCAAATTTGAAAAAGGTCGCTGTAAGTGCAGTTCGATGGCCATTGTTGGAAATCGACTGTACGGGCCTTGATAAAATTATTAAAAATAGTAATAATTCGTGTAAAATCAGTAAGAAATGATTTGAGAAAAATTGGGATGAAAATCTCCATATTTGAAAAGATAAAAATAAATTTTTATCGAAATGAACTAGTTTTGAACTGAAATTAAAACCCATTTATTTTTAAATAAATAAATTGGATTTGAAATGGGTTTAAATAGAACTGATGTGGGTTTATCGTGAACAGTGTTTTAAATAACACCAGTTCTTTAACCCGATAATAAATAGAATGTGATTTGGGTTTGTCGTGAACTGTGTTTTAAAAGACATTAGTTCTTTAACCCAATAAAAGGAGTTTTAATGAATCTGCAATTATATTGAAATGTGAATTTGTAATCTAAATTATCAAATTTAGAAAATCAGCGAGAATGGAGTATTACCAGTTTTGCTCCAAAGCGATAGTTAAATCTTTAATTAGATTTGAACGTGAAATGGTAATTAATTTTACCGATAGCACCATGGTATTAGATATGGAGTATTACCAGTTTTGCTTCATGGGATGAATAGGTTGGGATTGGGAAATAAAATAAATAATTACTTCGGTGTGGTTCGCTAATCTCGACTAGTTTAGAAAACCATAATTTTGTTTGAAATGTCATCCAAAGGAAGATTAAAGGATAAATTTTAAAGAATTTACCTTGGATAAAATTAATGGGAACCTTTCCCTAAAAATGTGATTTTATGAATAAAAGAATATTCTGAGTTGGAATGAGGCGTATGTTGTGTTTGTGTAACATTTATTTTAATATACGCGGGTTGTTCTGAAAGGCCGGGTTTATACCCTTCTGAATAACCGATTCGACGATAAGTCGAAGATGATGACGGTGGTCGAGGACCGGAAGTCTTCACATCGTTTGGATAATTACTGACGATCCTGATTGGGCTGTACACCCAAGAGGATGGAAATAGTTGGTGGTCGTCCAGACGTACTTGGAGATCGATGGATATGCGGCGTACTAGGTGCTTCCGGTTTCGTTCAAACCCAGAACGGACTTGTAAATGGGCTGTGTGTCTGATATTGGATTTTAGTCTGTGTGATTGTTCTCTGTTAAATATATATCTGTTTGGCGGCGGAGAATTTATTATCTTTCTTAACGCCCTTCTCTGAGATGTACGAGCTCAGGGGTTATATATTGATGGATATCAAACGCATGGAGTGAATTGCCTGTGTGGCATGCCTAAGTGGCAATTAATCGAGGCTTCTGTTGAAAAGCAAAGTCTTGTGGTGATGATCAAAGCACCGCCTGTGTGGCATAACTTTGTGTAACGTGAATTCGCGGGCCTCACACCTCGATGTGAACCAGAAACGGGGGAAGGACCTCAGGGAGGACATGCGTTTCTTTCTAGTTAGGAGTGGCGTCACTGCTTAAACTGGCTGACGAGTTTGACTCATGTAGATGTTGGATTTTGAGGTGCCTTGGTTATATCGGTTTCGGCCGATGCATTCTGGTCGGCAGACGGACCAGACTTACACCCCATAGGGCGGGGAAACGCATGGTTCAGGTATAATAATCCACATCGGTGGACCGGCCCTGACGATCTATTGCTTGCCTGCGCGCTTGCCTGAGACTCGGACTAGACAGTCTCGAAGCGGTAGAGGATGGTCCCTAGCCTCGGTTCACAGATGGAAATCCAATTTCCAAATACGTGACATTTGCAGTTTTAATTGTAGAGCCTAGTATGGCGACATAGTGGGATGGGGCGCTTATGACGTCTATGATTGATACTTATGATTTGAAGTTGTTTTATACACTATGCACTTATAATAGTATCAAATGATTTGTTTTAAACGTATTAAGAATTCTTGGCTATTATAAGGTAAAAACCCTATCCTCCGGCTTGCGTTGCATTGTGTGATGGGACCTGGGTCTTATAATAGCTTCATTTTTCCTTTTTTAGCATTGCGCTGTTGTTTTATGCACTGGTGTTCTTGGGAGGAAACCCGTTCCGTGTTATACGACGTGGTCCCTTGATTTACCTAACTTAAAAAAAAAAGAATAATAACTGTTTTAGTTCTCACACCAGTCCCATGACTGACCTGGAGTTTATTGTTTTAACCTAAACTCTGGGTGCCCTTTTTTTCGACACGGGCAGCTAGTAGTTTTGGTTTTGCAGATCTATATTCACAAGATCCTGGTTTACAGCTGGAATGATATCCGGAAAGCTTTGTATCCGTATATCTCTTCTAGTTGTGTATTGTATTATTTTCCGCTGCTATGTATTTAAATGTAGTTTAAATCTCTGATATTTCTGTGTAATTTTCACTTATACTCTGTATATTCTTGTAATCTGATGTATTGTTGTAATATACAATGAAATGTTCTTCCGTCTGCGTTATGATTTGTCTTGTCCTCACAGTAATTCGTTCTTTCTCATCTCTTCGGAGACCAGGGAAGTTCGGGTCGCTTCAGCTGTCGTTGAAATTAGGTTTAGGTTTTAGGTTTTATAACCATATATTTATATTATTAAATTATTAATTTAATTCCAATAAAGGAGATTTTTCATTTGAAGTCCAAATCAAACCCAACGACTGTCGCCCCTAGCTAAATACCCCCATTCCGAACACAATGGGATATGTTACGCAAGCCAGTTCGGCTGTTTCGAACAGTTTTTCTTTAAATTAAAATATAAATCTATATATTGAATTTGAGCGCACATTTCAATTTACCGGGGCCACATACTAACCAGAAAAATATTTTCTAGCCTCGTATTGACGATACGGTCCTAACAAAACTAGTTTCGTCAAATTCTGATACCATTTGAAAAATGGCCATTTTTCAATTGATTAAAATCAACTGAAACTGGTCAAACGCATTTTCCTTTGCCATGCTCACATATTGATTCAAAAAATTATGAAAATTGAAATCTAGCAATAATTTGACATCCCGGATCCAACTAAATTGGTTTCGTCGAATTTCGAGGTCGTTTGCATAATTTCTATTTTCAAAGGCCTTTATATATATATCAAAAAATATATAAATTCCACAGCGTCTTTTCTGAATTTTAAACTGGACATATCTTTCAACTTTTAAAACGAAATCTCAGTTTCTTTCATCCATTGGAAAGATATTGTCAAACAGATTCACATATTTTTGGTTTTGCCAAAATCCAGTTTATTCTGAATCCTGTACATTCATTTGAGTTTTGAAATCGAATTATCGAACTACCGCACCATTTTCAATTCCTTTTATAATTTAAAATAAATATTTATATTCTAACAACGATCTATATAACTATATACGTTCGAATTCTATTCAAAATAAATTTCTCGTCGATATTATTTAAAATAATCCATTTTAAATATTCAAAATTCGCTAAAATTGCCAAAATAAAATTTTTAAATTGGCTCGGATTTCCGGGTTGTTACAATCTCCCCCCCTCTTAAAACTTTTCTTCCCCAAAAAGGAACGAAGCCGAAAATTGTTTTAAAACCCAACTCAACTTTCATTGTTTTCATTACGGCGTAAGTTCTTCAACTTTTCAGTTTCTAAGAAGTTTTCAATTTTTTCAAAAATTTGGCTAACACCCTAAATTTTCGAAAAATTTCGCCATGACCTCCCCTGCACCGGGGACTTCGAGATATTTCATATAGCCTCCCATGGCCTTCTTTAATCTAAAAGAAAAAGAAAAAGCCAAGCGGCTAGCCAATCGGCTCATAAAATCATCATCACCCAAACAAAACAATAAATTATGGTAAACATGTACCTATTTGTCGGGTAAACAATTTTATTTCTCTGCTCTAGCCTCCTTACTATGACCTATTCAGTTTAAGTACATGTATATGCATGCATTCGTAATCATTTTTCAATACAGTTCAATATTTGGTTCGATTAGGCTTAAAGGGTTCAAAATAGCAAACAAATAAACAAACAACACAACCATCAATCAATTAGTGAATTAGAATTTCAAATTCATAATTTTGATATATATACAAAAAATCCTGTTTTTGATGCCAAATCACGACAATAAATCTATATAGTTTCGTTTCTCATACCAGTCTAATGGAAATATATAGATAGCACACTTTCGATATTCGAAAATAAATTCTGATGATGTACGTACTATAGCGATCATCAGAACCATCCACGGGCGACTAGAATGTGATTCTATATCTATCCAGTATGTTAAAACTTCGAATATACGTTCATGACGCGTATATGCAAAATCTTTATATACTAGATTGTCCAAATTCAAAATAAATAAAATATTCAAATACGTATACTTGAATTTAACTTTCAAAGCAAAGTTTGTTTTCAAAAATTTTATTTTAAAAATATACTCTTCACACTCGTTCTAGGATACTACTGATCCTATCTCTAACGAGTCATTCTAATTGGATACTACTAATCCAATTTCTGATGAAGTCTTTCGTATGGTTCTAATGTGTCATGTTCTCTAGCTCTATAAACCAAAGCTTTGATACCAACTGTGAGGACCCGTGACTTCCCCGGTAAGGAAAAAGCGGATACTTCGAGAACAAGCCACAACAGAACGCAGACAGAAGAACATTTCATTGCTTATTACAACAATTTCATCAGAATACAAGAATAAACAGAGTATGAATAAATATTACACAGAACATATCGGAGATTTATATTACATAGCAGCGGAAAAACAATATAAAACACAACTGAAAGTAATACGCGGCTACAGAGCTTTCCGAGCATCGTTCCAGCTGTAAATCAGGATCCTGTGAATATAAATCTGCAAAACCAAAACTACTAGCTGCCCATGTAGAAAATAGGGCACCCAGTGTTTAGATTAAAACAATAAACTCCAGGTCAGTCATGTGACTGGTGTGATAACTAAAACAGTTATTAATCTTTATTTTTAAAGTTAGGTAAATCAAGGGACCACGCCGTATAACACGGAACGGGTTTCCTCCCAAGAATACCAGTGCAGAAAACAAACAGCGCAAAGCTAAATAAAGAACAATGAAGCTATTATATGACCCAGGTCCCATCACACAATGCAACGCAAGCCGGAGGATAGGGTTTTCACTTATAATAGCCAAATATGCTTGATACGTGAAATTTCATCTTATATTATTACTATAAGTGAAGAAAACAATTTCAAATATAAATGTATTAATCATAGACGGCATGGGTACCATATATCATGTCGCCAATACTAGGCTCTACAATCAAAACCGCAAAATGTCATATTTGGAAATTGGATTTCCATCATGGTGGCTACTGATTCGAAAGATCAATCGCGTAGTGCCATCTACAACGGCTTACGTCTCAGCGAGAGAAAACACCGTAATGCACATTTGCACTTTTGGGAAATCGAGTATCACTGCGGCTTACGTCCTGGCGAGAGAAAACACCGCTTACCCTATCCCTCTGAGCTCTAAGCTCAATCTCGGTCGACCGAATCCACGACACCACTAAGGTGCCCATCCTCTAAAAAGCATACTGATCAAACCATCAGTTTACCACCATACCGGGGTGTGAGGCTCGCGAATCAACGTTATACACAAAGCTGTGCTATATTAAAGCTGCGCTTTGATCTTCATCCACCAAACTTTGCTTTTCAACAAAAGTCTGGATCACTGCATCTCAGCATGCCACACTATCAATCCATATCGTACCACTGATTTCTGCCAATATATAACCTCTGAGCTCGTATGTCTCAGAGAAGGGCGTTAAGTAAGAGAATAAATTTTCCGCCGCCAAACAGATATATATTTAGCAAAGATCAACGAATACAATATAAAGGAATACAATGTCAGACACACCATCCATTTACAAGTCCGTTCTAGGTCTGAACGAAACCGGAGGCACTTTCCTCGCATATCCGTCGATCTCCAAGTACGTCTGGACGACTACTACTTTAGCCCCCTTCAAGGTAGCTACTCCCATCATGAGCATCAATAGCACCCATCCATTTGATGTGAAGATCGTCGGTCTTGCACCGTCTTCAATCTCTTCGACTTATCGTCGAACCAGTTATTCAGAATGGGTTATACCCGGGCTTTCTGAATAACTCGCGTATCTTAATCAACAAGTGCTATAAAACATAATATACGCCTCATTCCAATTCAGAATATTCTTTTATTCAGATATTCACACTCCTAGGGAAAGGTTCACATTAATTTTATAAAAGATAAATTCTTTTAAATTTATTCTTTAATCTTCCTTTGGATATCATTTCAAACCATATTATGGTTTTCCAAACTAGTCGGGATTAGCGGACCACACCGAAGTAATTATTTATTTTATTTCCCAATCCCAACCTATTTATCCCATGGAGCAAAACTGGTGATACTCCATATCTAACACCACGGGGTTATCGGTAAAGTTAATTACCATTTCACGTTCAAATCTAATTAAATATTTTAACTATCGCTTTGGAGCAAAACTGGCAATACTCCATTCTCGCTCACTTTCCAAATTTGGTAATTTAAATTATCAATTCACATTTCAGTCTAATTACCGATTCATTAAAACTCCTTTTACTGGTTAAAGAACTAATGTCATTTAAAACACAATTCACGATAAACCCACAAATCAATTCTAATTCAATTCCAATTAAATATATTAGAAATTCTGGTTATTTAAAACCCATTTCAAATTCAATTTATTTATTTCAAAAATAAATTAATTTTAATTCTAGTTCAAAACTAGTTTATTTTGATAAAAATCAATTTTATCTTTTCAAATATAGGGTTTTTCATCCCATTTCTTTTCAAATCATTTATTTTGATTTTACACAAATTATAGATATTTTTAATTATTTTATCAAGGCCTGTACAGTCGATTTCCATCTACGGCCATCGAACTGCACTTATAGCGACCTTTTCTAAAATTGATTTGGACATATCTCCAAATCCAACTGTTAGATTCCAAATTTCTAATATTAATTAGAAAGATCTTTTCGATACGAACCCAATGGTTCCAGTTTTAGGGGAATCCGACAGCCGGATCTCCCGCAATGTCCGTTCGAAGTCAATGGTCGAAATTCACGAACTGCAGCGGCGCGGCGCGTTCTATTCAGGCCATTATATTATATTATATATATATATAATATATTTCGTCGATTTCCTTTTAAAACAAATTTTATAAACCGTTTTAAATTCGTTTCAAAACAATTTCAACTTCCATTTCATTTCAAATCAATTTCAATTCGAGTTCAATTCAATTTCAAATCAATTCGAATTTATTTTCTATTCTATTCAATTCGACTTCATTTTCAATTTTATTCAATTCGAATTCATTTTCAATTCTATTCAATTTGACTTCATTTTCAATTTTATTCAATTCGAATTCATTTTCAATTCTATTCAATTTGAATTCATTTTCAATTCTACTCAATTCGAATTCATTTTCAATTCTATTCAATTCGAATTCAATTTCTATTCTATTCAATTCGAATTCAATTTCAATTCTATTCAATTTGAATTCATTTTCAATTCTATTCAATTCGAATTCAATTTCTATTATATTCAATTTGAATTCAATTTCAATTCTATTCAATTCGAATTCAATTTCAATTCTATTCAATTTTAGTTCTATTCAATTCGAATTCAATTTCAATTCTATTTAATTCGAATTCATTTTGTAATGACCCGAAAATCCGGACCAATTTGAGCTGACCAAATAACACAAGTCCAACCCCAAATTGCACTGGAAATTCAAGAAATTAATAGAAAGAAGATAGAGGGTGAGGATAGATAAGATAGAACTATTAGAATAGAAGAAGAAGAAGAACATCATCATCAGAGTAACCACGAATCTCACAGCAGAACGAATAAAATATAACATAACTTTTGAAATACAAACAGTATATGTATACAATAGCACTTTTCAGAGTACAACACCTACAACAACAGCGGAAATAATAATAACTATAGAATCTTGAAGCCTCCTGCTCCAAGCTCTCCAAGTGTATCTGTAAAATCCTAAACTACTTGACTGCCCGTACAAATTTAGGCACCCAAGAGTTTAGGTAGAACAAAACAAAGTAAACTCCGGGTCAGTCATGGGACTGGTATGAGTAACACAGTTTAAAACAGTTTGAACAAGTAAACGATATCTCATAAAACCACGCCGTATAACGGAATGGGTTTTTCCCTTATGAGAATCCAAAATATCTTTATATCAAAAACCTTTTGATATTATAATAATGTCTATCAACCACAACTATAATAATCATCTAGCAGAAACGCTTTCATCTCACGTTCTACATATATAGTATACAATCAAATCGGCAAGCACGTATTGGGTAATGGATTTCCAACTATGACAAGGTATGGAACCACCTTCCTATCAGCGTACTCTAGGAACGATACACTGGAGTTCAACAAGAACATCTTGCAACTCAGCCACACGTTACTGACCACTCATTTCGCTTGAGTGTATCGAATGTATATCACCAACGGTTGGGATCAGCAACCGTTTCCCGTATATATATGGGACAGCATTGATAAATTAAAGAAGCAAATGAATATTCTCTAGATAGGTGATTATACACCCTACTTCGATGCGACCGACTTAGTCATGCTGCCTGCTCAATTTTTTTCATTTACCGGATGTTGAGGCCAGAGTCTACGACTACTTTCCATTCATTGATAAGACGATTACTGTGAATGCCACATTGTCAGATCCGTTAATCACTAATTAATTTGCACAAATATTCTAGATGTTATGCTAAGGGAATAAATCCGTTGCAACCATATATAGTTATACAGACCAATCATATTCCATTATTGGAAATACTCTGTCAGCCACTCGTCCATATACGCTCGTTCTGGGACTGAACGAAACCGAAGGCACTATTCAGTACATCCATCTTAGGCACTATTATCTAAGACTTATACAATAGCCCTTGCACTTTACTCCGTCATAAATTATCTTGGGCATATATGATTTGCAACGCTTATGCCAATACAGAGTGGTTCTTCGGATAAGAATCCAACCGGTCTCTCCATATTAACAATGTTAAAAGGGTAAAAACTTGATAGTCTGTGATTTAACTATCAAATGAAAACATGTCGGTGTAAAAACAATGATCTTAATTTCAAATGGAATTATCGATCCAATCATCCAACATATATATATATATATATTCATATTTCCTTATTTTCTATGATTAGAAAATATACGTTATTAACACTGGAAAACATTTCCATAGCTTATTCACGTATCCCTATTCTTTCACAACCATCAGTCCCTAACTGTAAACTAGTAAGAGAACAATTCTCTAAGTATAAACCCCGAAGGCCGAAACCAACATCAGATCCACACTCAGAAAACCATTCGACTTAACTAATCTCTAGTCAGTTTCTAATATTGTTTTAACTCTATTTGATTAACTCTTATTCGAATAACTAATATTCGATTTACTCTAATTGCTTTACTCTAACTGATTAACTCTTATTTGATTAACTCTACTGAATTAACTCTATTTCGAATAACTAATATTCGTTTTAACTTCATCCTTAATAAAAATGTCTGTTTTAACTCTAATCGATTAACTCTATTTGATTTACTCTAATCGATTAACTTAATTTGATTTACTCTAATTCGAATAATCTTATTTGTTTAACTCACATTCGATTAACTAATCTTCGACTAACTAATAGTCGATTTACACTTATTTGCTTAACCAACATTCGACTAACTAATAGTCGATTAACTTACTTCGACTAATTCGATTAACTTTTATTTGATTATCTCTAATCGATTAACTTTATTTGATTATCTCTAATTGAATAACTTTATTTGATTATCTCTAATTGAATAACTAATATTCAATTAACTCTTTTCAAATAATTAATTCGATTAGCTCCCTTCGAATACTAAATTCGATTTAACGCTATTCGATTATCTCTTTTAAATCTCGTCAATTTCCTTTTTATAACGTTTATTTTCCGTTACAACTATTCCCTTTTTTTAATAACTTCTAATTACCGTTACAAATATTTCCTATTTATAACTTCTATTTACCGTTACAAATCTTTCCTATTTATAACTTCTATTTACCGTTACAAATATTTCCTATTTATAACGTTTTATTTCCGTTACAAATATTCTCTATTTATAACGTTTTATTTATCTTCTAAATAAATATTTCTTTATTCTATTTATTTTCTAAATAAATATTCTCCTTTTCAATTCTATTTATTTTCTAAATAAATATCCCTTTTATTCTATTTGTTTTATCAACATTTTTCCCTTTTATAAAACTCTATTCATTTTATAAATACTTTCCTTTTATAAAACCGTGTTCGTTTTATAAATAATTTCCTTTTATAAAATCCTGTGATTTAATAAAATTCCTTTATTTCAATATACATTGAAATATTCCATTTCACAACTCAGGGTTTCTTATGATATTTAAAATATCGAATAACAATGATTAATATCATTCTAACACACATAATCTAGAACAGATTATATAACACGTCATATAACACAATATATGAAAACAGTAAAATAAATGTTGAGGAATCCAGTCGGATTCCTCCAACCTATCTCCCTGCATCCACAGATGTTACACAGTATAATATATATCATATTTCATTTTGAAATGAAATATCCTGCTGTACAGAACCATATTTGATTAACAGTACATAGATTAACTATAACTACGTTTTCAATCAAATCTATTTAACAGTCCAGTTTAACAATCAATATACAGCAGTCAATAAATAAAGTACAATTTATATTTAAATATAAATTGAGGAGAGTTAGTGAGTTTTACTCAATTTGTAGTTCATCGTTAAAGAACGATAAACTGTTGTTTGATTTGAATCAAACAGTTTTTTTCGACATAAATCAAACTAGCTCCCATCTACTCCCCGTCAGTTCCAGTGCGTAGTGTCCGTCCATATAATTTCGGATGTAGTTGTTCCGTTCCATTATTGGGTTAGAAAAATGGCACAAGCGCTATCCCTTCTTTGTTCTGGCTCCCCTTGGAACTGCTGCTCACTTATGAAGATTCATGGCATCACTGCTTTCCCACCTGATTTCAGCATTTCACCAAATCTCTCACGAGCCATCTCCTCCATCACAACTCGTCGCCCGGACTCCCTCAGGAGCAGACCTCGCAAAGGCACCCAACCCATCGTCCAAAATCCGTAGTCGAACAATAAGCTTCCACCGAAATCTTCAACTGAAACCGCACAGTACATCACGTCTTCAGCCCCTTTTACAAACACCACCTTTTCACTTATCACGTATAACCCAACTTGCATGTCCTTCTTCACATTGAAAGAAACATCCCAACTTAGTACTTCCCTTCGTACACAAGTTAGAACCCAGTTTTGTATATTTTTCTACAATTTCTTCTTTCTGATCCACGCTCATTCACCTATCGTTCCATAACAACAACGCCAGCTTCAACAACTCGCTCCCCCACCAACAACAAGCCACCGCGCCCAATTTTCGGCATCAGAATAACATCTGCCATCACCAAAAGTCGCACCCAACTCCCTCTGCCCTTCGCCAGAAACGACTTTCAACTCAGTGCTTCGGTTCTCTCCCAACAGTCTTCGAAAGTCGGTAGCTTCAGGTGAAATCCCGGCCACAATGGTTCGTAAAAATCGATCATGGTCGGTCAGGTTCGAGATATCCTCAAGCTCCATCGAATTTCAGAGGAAAGCTTTTGAAATTAATGCGTGAATCGATGGGAAAAAGAGGAATACGATATAGAGGTTTCAGCCATTGTTTATTCTAAGTGGCGGCGGAAAACATTCTGCTGACTTTAGTTTAGGATTAGTGTATTTATAGGATACATTGCTTGGCTTTGTTTACTAAAAGAATAAACAAGTTGCTTCCTGTGTATTTATGACGAAGTACTTTACTTAGCCCTAAAGGTCGACAACTTAACTATTAAGTAACTTAACGTGTTCAGTGCCTAGGATAGGACAAGCTATTTTGATTTGACTATTCAGAAACCTCTTTTCACGATGCCATCAGATTTCGAATCAATATTACTTACTTAATAAGGAAAAATGGACCGCTGTATACTTCCAGGCCAAGTATACTTCAATTCGAAGTACCAGTACTCTCTATATTACCTATGATGTTACTTACCCCATCATGTGGACACAGTTTTGATCATGTATTGGTGTGGCTGAAAAAGGGAGAAACGTGGACTTCCGTATTATCGCTGAAATGAGTTTAGTTTGTACTGTTATAAATCTTTGTTTAACTAACGTTATACCATAAGGGTGTCCGTCTCTTATATTTTGATCCACATACGAACTGCAGTAGACAGTCATGAAAATACTGTTATGATCAGCGATGTGCCAGGATTCCAAAAATATAATAATACCGGTAGATTGACTCATATTGTGAAACCCCGAAATATCGATACAGGGTGCCAAACACTCCAAATAAAAAGTTGCTTATTTAATTAATTAAAAATTACCATAAAATTCTAAAAATTAAATTATCACTACTTCCCAAAAGAACCTTGTCTAAATTCAAACCCGATCTCTAGTTATATCGAATAAACCGTTACGGTCGAAAATCGATTCTATAGCGATTATCTTGAAATTTGATATGGATATATCTCAAAATCTACACGACGAAATCCTGATTTTTCTCTTCCACTAGAAAGATATACTCCACCAGATCCGTACATTTCTTGTTTTCACAGAAATCCGATTTAAAACGAATCCTGTACATTTAGTTGAAGTTCGAATCACCAATTTACGAACTGCAGCGCCATTTCGAGCTCGATTTTAATTATAATATAATTATACTTTCTAACGTCATCGATTAAATAATATATTCGTTATTTAAATAATTAAATAAGTTAATTATTACACCGTCAAATATCCAGGTCATTACATGTAGTGACCCGAAAATCCGGTCCAATTTGAGCTGACTAAATAACACAAGTCCAACCCCAAATTGCACTGAAAATTCAAGAAATTAATAGAAAGAAGTTAGAGGGTGAGGAAAGATAAGGTAGAACTTATAGAATAGAAGAAGAAGAAGAACATCATCAGACTAAACACGAATCTCACAGCGGAACGAATAAAATATACCATAACTTTTGAAATACAAACAGTATATATGTATACAATAACATTTCAGAGTACAACACTTACAACAACAGCGGAAATAAATATAGCTATAGAATCTTGAAGCCTCCTGCTCCAAGATCTCCAAGTATATCTGTAAAATCCCGACTACTTGACTGCCCGTACAAATTAGGCACCCAAGAGTTTAGGGGAAACAAACAAGTAAACTCCGGGTCAGTCATGGGACTGGTATGAGTAAAACAGTTTAAAACAGTTTGAACAAATTGACGATATCTCATAAGACCACGCCGTATAACGGAACGGGTTTTTCCCTTATGAGAATCCAAAATATCTTTATATCAAAAACCGTTGATATTATAATAATGTCTATCAACACATAAATAACAATCTAGTGGAAACGCTTGCATCTCACGTTCCACATATATAAGACACAATCAAAACCGCAAGCACGTATTGGGTAATGGATTTCCAACTATGACAAGGTATGGAACCACCTTCCGATCAGTGTACTCTAGGAACGATACACTGGAGTTCAACAAGAACATCTTGCAACTCAGCCACACATGACCGACCACTCATTTCGCTTGAGTGTATCG
Organism: Allium sativum; assembly: GCA_030737875.1. Classification (NCBI taxonomy): domain Eukaryota; kingdom Viridiplantae; phylum Streptophyta; class Magnoliopsida; order Asparagales; family Amaryllidaceae; genus Allium; species Allium sativum. The sequence goes on from CM060926.1 coordinate 335,234,083, forward strand.
AATGTACATCACCAACTGTTGGGATCAGCAACCGTTCCCGTATATATATATGGGACAGCATTGATAGATTAAAGAAGCAAATGAATATTCTCTAGATAGGTGATTATACACCCTACTTCGGAGCGACCGACTTAGCCATGCTGCCTGCCCGATTTCTGTCATTTACCGGATGTGAGGCTAGAAGCTACGCTTACTTTCCATTCATTTATAACACGATCACTTTGAATGCCACATTATCAGATCCGTTAATCATTAGTTGGATCTGCACAAATAGATTCTGGATATTATGCGAAGGGAATAAATCCGTTGGCCACCATATATATTTGTACAATCCAACTCTTTCGATCATTGGAACTATTCTGTCAGACATTCGTCCATATACGTTCGTTCTGGGACTGAACGAAACCGAAGGCACTATTCAGTACATCCATCTTAGTCCATGTTATCTAAGACTTATACAATAGCCCTTGCACTTTACTCCGTCTTCAATTTTCTTTGGCATATTCGCAACGCTTATGCCAATACAGAGTGGTTCTTTGGATAAGAATCCAACCGGTCTCTCCATATTAACAACGTAAAATGGTCAAAACTTCGATAGTATGTGATTTAACTATCAAATGAAAATATGTCGGTGTACAAACAACAATCTTAATTCCAAATGGAATTATCGATCCAATCATCAATCATATATATATATATATATTCATATTTCCTTATTTTCTAAAACTAGAAAATATACATTTTCAACATTGGAAAACATTTCCAATCCTCATTTACGCATCACTACCATTTCACAACTATTAGTCCCTAACTGTAAACTAGTAAGAGAACAATTCTCTAAGTATAAACCCTGAAGGCCGAAACCAACATCAGATCAACACTCAGAAAAATATTAAACTTACCAATCTCTAGTCAGTTTCTAATATTGTTTAACTCTATTTGATTTACTCTTATTCGAATACTATAAGTCGATTAACTCTATTGATTTAACTCTATCGAATAACTAAATTCGATAAACTCCTTTTGATTTACTTGTATTCGGTTACTAAATTCGATTAGCTAATATTAGACTATTCTTATTCGATTAACTAATATTAGACTAACTCTAATCAGGTTATTTCTAATTGAATGACTAATATTCAATTACTCTATTTCGATTATCTCTTCAATTTCCTTTTTATAACGTTTATTTTCCGTTACAACTATTTCCTTTTTTAACGTTTACTTACCGTTACGAATATTCCTTATTTACAACTTCTATTTACCTTTACAAATATTTCCTATTTACAACTTCTATTTACCGTTACAAATATTCCCTATTTACAACTTCTATTTACCGTTACAAATATTTCCTATTTACAACTTCTATTTACCGTTACAAATATTCCCTATTTACAACTTCTATTTACCGTTACAAATATTTCCTATTTACAATTTCTATTTACCTTCTAAATAAATATTTCCTATTTACAATTTCTATTTACCGTTACAAATATTTCCTATTTACAATTTCTATTTACCGTTACAAATATTCCCTATTTACAACTTCTATTTACCATTACAAATATTTCCTATTTACAACTTCTATTTACCGTTACAAATATTCCCTATTTACAACTTCTATTTACCGTTACAAATATTCCCTATTTACAACTTCTATTTACCTTCTAAATAAATATTCCTTTATTCTATTTATTTTATAAATACTTCCTTTTATAAAACCGTGTTCGTTTTATAAATACTCTATTTTCAAATTGTTTCCTTTTATAAAATCGGTTGATTTTATAAAACTCCTTTATTTCGATATACACTGAAATATTCCTTTTTACAACTAAGGGTTTCTTATGATATTCAAAATATGAAATAACAATGATTAATATCATTCTAACACACATAATCCAGAACAGATTATATAACACATCATATAACACAATATATGAAAACAGTAAAATAATTGTCGAGGAATCCAGTCGGATTCCTCCAACCTGTCTCCCTGCATCCACAGATGTTACACAGTAAAATATACATCAATTTAATCCCAACATGAAATATACTGATAGTCAGAATCCATATTTGATTGACGGTTCTCTATATATAACTATATCTACGTTTTCAATCAAATCTATTTAACAGTCCAAATTATCAATACATAGCAATCAATCAACAGTTATCAAAAATAAAGTACAATTTATATAGAAATATAAATTGAACAGAGTTAGTGAGTTTTACTCACTTTGGCGCGTTAATCGTTATATAACGGTTTGCGTCGATAGCCCTGATCAGTTCCAGAAAATTCTATTCGTCAGCATGATTCCGTCAGATCTTGGTTTATTCGATTCTAATTTCGTATCATGAACGGCTGATAGTTTCATGGTTATCATCTAATTTGCTTAATGTGCCCGAGCCACTGTCTAAATATTATTCTTCGTTCGCGCTCCTTTCCCTTTGATTTAAAGATATGAAATAGTCGGCAATTCTGAACTTTGGGATTTTCTTTTCTTTACTTTAAATTAAAATGGGCTTCATCCAAAATAGCTCGGCCCATCCTTCATTTAAAACATCGGACCCGCACCCCTTTCTTCCTCCATCTAAACCCGTCACTCCCTACTGCTTCACATTTACACTGCCTATTCTTCATTTCAATCTCAAACTAGAAAATCAGTTCAACATCTCATCATTTTCTTTTCCATTTTCACAAAGTATTACCACCGTTAGTTCCCAAACATTTCCGTCCGTTGTTCACCTTTTCCACTTTCAGTAAAAACATGTTCCACATTTATTTAAACTATTTTTAATTTCCGTCTTGATGAGCTAGCCACAAACGAGCCCCATTTTTCATCCTTGTGCCCACCTTAAAACTGTTGTACAATGAAATGGACTCTCTTCCATCTGTTAACAAGCAAGCATGCCTCCTTTAGTCTTCAAGTGACCAAGCTTTCTTGCGTTACAAACAGGAGTCCATCTCCAGACTTTGCTACCCAAAAACAAAACAAAACGAATTGAACTTACATGATACTCCACAGTTCCTCACATCTGAAACCATACAAGGCACCCTTCCATACGTCCTCCGCCATTTCACTCCTTCATCCACTAAGAGACCACTGCCAATCACTTTCTACTGTTTTACTTCGGTATTCACTACGCTACCCATACTGCTCCTCACGCCAACTCACTCCAACATCTTCCTCCGTACGTCACCACTGCTAAACTCGCATACATCCTTCCCATCGGGTTTTCAAACACCGTCGCACTGCTGTGCTTCAACCCGCAAACTGATGCCTTGAATCCAGGAAAACCTATGCCCTAGGTGTTCGACTCTTGCGAGGTAGCAAACAGATACACTCCTGAACCCATGAATATTCATACGGGCTTGCGGAGAATGAGCCCAGAAACTCGGATATACATCTCACTTGATTTTAGGAATTTATTTTCATTTGTTTGAGGATTTTTGAAGTATGAAGCTCGCGTTTTCTGTTTGAGGGTGGCGGCCCAAAAACTACAGCTATTGAAAAGTAAATTAGGTCATAACGGGGAGAGTTCAGTCCTATTTATAACGAAGAGTAGTTGGGTTTTGCTAAGATATTTTCTAATAAGAAGGACGTGGAGAAACATGGTCCAAGGGGTGATGTATGTGGCTCTTGTAACTTAGGGTAGGTAGGACGTGTTTTCAGTTTTGCCGTGACATGCACTTAGCTGTATACTTCTGAGTTTGTATAACATATATATGATCATACATACATGTATATCTCGCTACTGACTGAAATATATATACCGTTGTGATCCACACCGTCTCGCGATCCCAAAAATATAATAATATCGGTAGGTGGACTCATATTTTGAAACTTCAAAATGTTGATTTCAGGGTGCGAAATACTTCAAATAAAAAGTCGCTTATTAAATTAATTAAAAATTACAGTAAAATTCTAAAAATTAAATTATCACTACTTCCCAAAAGAACCTTGTTTAAATTCACAACCGATATTCAAATATATTTGAATAACTGTTATGGCCACGAACGAATATACCGCTGTTTTTCTGAATATTTGATTTGGACATAAATCAAAATCTATACGACGAAATCCCGATTTTTCTCTTCCACTAGAAAGATATACTCCACCAGCTCTATATGTTTCTTGTTTCACAGAAATCCGATTTAAAACGAAATCCTGCACACTCAGTTGAAGTTCGAATCGTCAAATTACGAACTGCAGAGCCATTTCGAGCTCGGATTTAAATTATAATAAAATTATACGTTCTAGCGTCGTCGATTAAATAATATATTCGTTATTTAAATAATCAAATAAGTTAATTATTACACCGTCAAATATCCGGGTCATTACATTCTTCCCCACTTAAAATAATTTCGTCCTCGAAATTGCTACTATCTATTAGGTAAATATTTATCGGTTTACCCCTTAACTTCAGTTTCAACTGAACTAATTGATATTGACTAAAATATTAATTCCTTCCGACTAACCTAAATTTTCAAAAATTCTGAAAATTTTCTAACGCTTAAATTTTTCGGAAAATTTCGCCATAACCTCCTTTGTACAGCCCTATCGGTAAAACCACAACTCGCCTCTCTAGGCCTTCTCCACCCCAAAAGAAAATCAAAACGCCAAGCGACTTGCCAAATCGGCTCATAAATTCCAACTTATATGAAATATAAACTTGTACCTTTTTGCTGACCATATCATTATACCATTCCCATTGGTTATCAACTTTGCATATACCATGTCATTCCAATCAAACTCCAATCAGTTTATATCCTCTAATCACATTTCATTCTTAACTCGAGTTCGATTCTCGATTTTCAAAATTTTAACTTACCAATTCCAATACCATTCCAGATTATTCACTAATCAAATCCAATTTTTATTTAACTTAGTTCAAGTTAAATTTTAGTTTATTATTCACTTTTACCATCTCATTCTGGAATTTAAATCCCTGGGTTTATTACAAATCAATTTTAAATCATAACACCAATTCAAAACATTTGAATTTCTAAACCACTTGTTTTCTCAAAACAATTTTAAAAACAAAATCTTTGGTGGTAATCCGTCACTTAGCAACTCGAAAATGAACACTGATGATGTGGCCACATTCATCAGGGTTATTTCCCAGTTTATCGAAGTGAGTTCAATACTATAGCACTTCCAATTTGAAAACATTTTCAAAATCTCCCAGGAACTTAAAATTTCCTTATTTTAATTCCTAATCCTGATTTAATTTCAGATTTAATTCATCTTATTTCATATACTTTACTTATATGAATTCTGATTAGTTATCTATAACTATTTCACCTTTTTATAATCTCATCTGATTATAATAACAACCAACACAACGAATTATACTATGTTAATGTCAAAACATATCATGTTGGTTCATCGTGTTCGAGTGTTTAGAAACCCCTATCGATATTGTGGTGCCCCACCATCGACCAGAATTTATAAGCCACTCAACCAATAAAGCTCCACAATATAAAACAAATTTTTATATCAATTAACAAATACGTTCACTCGTATATATACACTCAATCTCAGTCTAGGATATTACTAATCCCATCTCTACTGAGTTACGCCACAGAGCCAAGGTATAACTTAACCTTAAGCTCTGATACCAACTGTAGTGACCCAAAAATCCGGTCCAATTTGAGCTGACTAAATAACACAAGTCCAACCCCAAATTGCACTGAAAATTCAAGAAATTAATAGAAAGAAGTTAGAGGGTGAGGAAAGATAAGGTAGAACTTATAGAATAGAAGAAGAAGAAGAACATCATCATCAGAGTAAACACGAATCTCACAGCGGAACGAATAAAATATACCATAACTTTTGAAATACAAACAGTATATATGTATACAATAACATTTCAGAGTACAACACTTACAGCAACAGCGGAAATAAATATAGCTATAGAATCTTGAAGCCTCCTGCTCCAAGCTCTCCAAGTATATCTGTAAAATCCCGACTACTTGACTGCCCGTACAAATTAGGCACCCAAGAGTTTAGGGGAAACAAACAAATAAACTCCGGGTCAGTCATGGGACTGGTATGAGTAAAACAGTTTAAAACAGTTTGAACAAATAGACGATATCTCATAAGACCACGCCGTATAACGGAACGGGTTTTTCCCTTATGAGAATCCAAAATATCTTTATATCAAAAACCGTTTATATTATAATAATGTCTGTCAACACATAAATAACAATCTAGTGGAAACGCTTGCATCTCACGTTCCACATATATAAGACACAATCAAAACCGCAAGCACGTATTGGGTAATGGATTTCCAACTATGACAAGGTATGGAACCACCTTCCGATCAGTGTACTCTAGGAACGATACACTGGAGTTCAACAAGAACATCTTGCAACTCAGCCACACATGACCGACCACTCATTTCGCTTGAGTGTATCGAATGTACATCACCAACGGTTGGGATCAGCAACCTTTCCTGTATATATATATGGGACAGCATTGATAGATTAAAGAAGCAAATGAATATTCTCTAGATAGGTGATTATACACCCTACTTCGGAGCGACCGACTTAGCCATGCTGCCTGCCCGATTTCTGTCATTTACCGGATGTGAGGCTAGAAGCTACGCTTACTTTCCATTCATTTATAACACGATCACTTTGAATGCCACATTATCAGATCCGTTAATCATTAGTTGGATCTGCACAAATAGATTCTGGATATTATGCGAAGGGAATAAATCCGTTGGCCACCATATATATTTGTACAATCCAACTCTTTCGATCATTGGAACTATTCTGTCAGACATTCGTCCATATACGTTCGTTCTGGGACTGAACGAAACCGAAGGCACTACTCAGTACATCCATCTTAGTCCATGTTATCTAAGACTTATACAATAGCCCTTGCACTTTACTCCGTCTTCAATTTTCTTTGGCATATTCGCAACGCTTATGCCAATACAGAGTGGTTCTTTGGATAAGAATCCAACCGGTCTCTCCATATTAACAACGTAAAATGGTCAAAACTTCGATAGTCTGTGATTTAACTATCAAATGAAAATATGTCGGTGTACAAACAACGATCTTAATTCCAAATGGAATTATCGATCCAATCATCAATCATATATATATATATATATATATTCATATTTCCTTATTTTCTAAAACTAGAAAATATACATTTTCAACATTGGAAAACATTTCCAATCCTCATTTACGCATCACTACCATTTCACAACTATTAGTCCCTAACTGTAAACTAGTAAGAGAACAATTCTCTAAGTATAAACCCCGAAGGCCGAAACCAACATCAGATCAACACTCAGAAAAATATTCAACTTACCAATCTCTAGTCAGTTTCTAATATTGTTTAACTCTATTTGATTTACTCTTATTCGAATACTATAAGTCGATTAACTCTATTGATTTAACTCTATCGAATAACTAAATTCGATAAACTCCTTTTGATTTACTTGTATTCGGTTACTAAATTCGATTAGCTAATATTAGACTATTCTTATTCGATTAACTAATATTAGACTAACTCAAATCAGGTTATTTCTAATTGAATGACTAATATTCAATTACTCTATTTCGATTATCTCTTCAATTTCCTTTTTATAACGTTTATTTTCCGTTACAACTATTTCCTTTTTTAACGTTTACTTACCGTTACGAATATTCCTTATTTACAACTTCTATTTACCTTTACAAATATTTCCTATTTACAACTTCTATTTACCGTTACAAATATTCCCTATTTACAACTTCTATTTACCGTTACAAATATTCCCTATTTACAACTTCTATTTACCGTTACAAATATTTCCTATTTACAATTTCTATTTACCTTCTAAATAAATATTTCCTATTTACAATTTCTATTTACCGTTACAAATATTTCCTATTTACAATTTCTATTTACCGTTACAAATATTCCCTATTTACAACTTCTATTTACCGTTACAAATATTTCCTATTTACAACTTCTATTTACCGTTACAAATATTCCCTATTTACAACTTCTATTTACCGTTACAAATATTCCCTATTTACAACTTCTATTTACCTTCTAAATAAATATTCCTTTATTCTATTTATTTTATAAATACTTCCTTTTATAAAACCGTGTTCGTTTTATAAATACTCTATTTTCAAATTGTTTCCTTTTATAAAATCGGTTGATTTTATAAAACTCCTTTATTTCGATATACACTGAAATATTCCTTTTTACAACTAAGGGTTTCTTATGATATTCAAAATATGAAATAACAATGATTAATATCATTCTAACACACATAATCCAGAACAGATTATATAACACATCATATAACACAATATATGAAAACAGTAAAATAATTGTCGAGGAATCCAGTCGGATTCCTCTAACCTGTCTCCCTGCATCCACAGATGTTACACAGTAAAATATACATCAATTTAATCCCAACATGAAATATACTGATAGTCAGAATCCATATTTGATTGACGGTTCTCTATATATAACTATATCTACGTTTTCAATCAAATCTATTTAACAGTCCAAATTATCAATACATAGCAATCAATCAACAGTTATAAAAAATAAAGTACAATTTATATAGAAATATAAATTGAACAGAGTTAGTGAGTTTTACTCACTTTGGCGCGTTAATCGTTATATAACGGTTTGCGTCGATAGCCCTGATCAGTTCCAGAAAATTCTATTCGTCAGCATGATTCCGTCAGATCTTGGTTTATTCGATTCTAATTTCGTATCATGAACGGCTGATAGTTTCATGGTTATCATCTAATTTGCTTAATGTGCCCGAGCCACTGTCTAAATATTATTCTTCGTTCGCGCTCCTTTCCCTTTGATTTAAAGATATGAAATAGTCGGCAATTCTGAACTTTGGGATTTTCTTTTCTTTACTTTAAATTAAAATGCGCTTCATCCAAAATAGCTCGGCCCATCCTTCATTTAAAACATCGGACCCGCACTCCTTTCTTCCTCCATCTAAACCCGTCACTCCCTGCTGCTTCACATTTACACTGCCTATTCTTCATTTCAATCTCAAACTAGAAAATAAGTTCAACATCTCATCATTTTCTTTTCCATTTTCACAAAGTATTACCACCGTTAGTTCCCAAACATTTCCGTCCGTTGTTCACCTTTTCCACTTTCAGTAAAAACATGTTCCACATTTATTTAAACTATTTTTAATTTCCGTCTTGATGAGCTAGCCACAAACGAGCCCCATTTTTCATCCTTGTGCCCACCTTAAAACTGTTGTACAATGAAATGGACTCTCTTCCATCTGTTAACAAGCAAGCATGCCTCCTTTAGTCTTCAAGTGACCAAGCTTTCTTGCGTTACAAACAGGAGTCCATCTCCAGACTTTGCTACCAAAAATCAAAACAAAACGAATTGAACTTACATGATACTCCACAGTTCCTCACATCTGAAACCATACAAGGCACCCTTCCATACGTCCTCCGCCATTTCACTCCTTCATCCACTAAGAGACCACTGCCAATCACTTTCTACTGTTTTACTTCGGTATTCACTACGCTACCCATACTGCTCCTCACGCCAACTCACTCCAACATCTTCCTCCGTACGTCACCACTGCTAAACTCGCATACATCCTTCCCATCGGGTTTTCAAACACCGTCGCACTGCTGTGCTTCAACCCGCAAACTGATGCCTTGAATCCAGGAAAATCTATGCCCTAGGTGTTCGACTCTTGCGAGGTAGCAAACAGAAACGCTCCTGAACCCATGAATATTCATACGGGCTTGAGGAGAATGAGCCCAGAAACTCGGATATACATCTCACTTGATTTTAGGAATTTATTTTCATTTGTTTGAGGATTTTTGAAGTATGAAGCTCGCGTTTTCTGTTTGAGGGTTGCGGCCCAAAAACTACAGCTATTGAAAAGTAAATTAGGTCATAACGGGGAGAGTTCAGTCCTATTTATAACGAAGAGTAGTTGGGTTTTGCTAAAATATTTTCTAATAAGAAGGACGTGGAGAAACATGGTCCAAGGAGTGATGTATGTGGCTCTTGTAACTTGGGGTAGGTAGGACGTGTTTTTAGTTTTGCCGTGACATGCACTTAGCTGTATACTTCTGAGTTTGTATAACATATATATGATCATACATACATGTATATCTCGCTACTGACTGAAATATATATACCGTTGTGATCCACACCGTCTCACGATCCCAAAAATATAATAATATCGGTAGGTGGACTCATATTTTGAAACTTCAAAATGTTGATTTCAGGGTGCGAAATACTTCAAATAAAAAGTCGCTTATTAAATTAATTAAAAATTACAGTAAAATTCTAAAAATTAAATTATCACTACTTCCCAAAAGAACCTTGTTTAAATTCACAACAGATATTCAAATATATTTGAATAACTGTTATGGCCACGAACGAATATACCGCTGTTTTTCTGAATATTTGATTTGGACATAAATCAAAATCTATACGACGAAATCCCGATTTTTCTCTTCCACTAGAAAGATATACTCCACCAGCTCTATATGTTTCTTGTTTCACAAAAATCCGATTTAAAACGAAATCCTGCACACTCAGTTGAAGTTCGAATCGTCAAATTACGAACTGCAGCGCCATTTCGAGCTCGGTTTTAAATTATAATAAAATTATACGTTCTAGCGTCGTCGGTTAAATAATATATTCGTTATTTAAATAATCAAATAAGTTAATTATTACACCGTCAAATATCCGGGTCATTACATTACATTCTTCCCCACTTAAAATAATTTCGTCCTCGAAATTGCTAAGTTAGAGGACGACCCTATCTATTGGAATTCCTAAGATTTGTTTACCCCTTATTTCTGATTTCAACTGAACCAATTAATATTGACTAAAATATTAATTCCTTCCGACTAACCTAAATTTTCAAAAATTCCGAAGATTTTTCTAACCCTTTAAATTTTCAGAAAATTTCGCCATAACCTCCTTTGTATAGCCCTATCTGTAAAACTCCAAATCGCCTCTCTAGGCCTTCTCCAACCAAAAGAAAATCAAACAGCCAAGCGATTTGCCAAATCGACTCATAAATTCCAAACTCATATCAATTATAAACTTGTACCTTTTTGTCGAGTATGTCATTATAACCCTACCATCTGCTATTAATTTTGCATATATCATGCAATCCAAATCAAACTCCAATCTGCCTTTATTCTCAACACAATTATTGGCTTGTACTCAAGTAAAATCCCATTTAAACTCTAATCTCAAATTTCAATCTCTCAACTTACCAATTCAATTTCATATTCACTTATTTCAAGTTAAATCCCAATTTATAAATCACTTTTACCAGTTCACCTATTTAACTCATAAGTTAATTTAATTTCCGAATTTAAATTCCTGGGTTTATTCAAATCACTTGAAATCATAATAACAATTCAAAATCCTTTGAATTCCTGAATAACTTGTTTTTGCAAAACAATTTCAAAACAAAAACTTTGGTAGTAATCCGTCACTTAGCAACTCGAAAATTACACCAATGATGTATCGATCCATCCTCGGAATTATTTTCCAGTCATCAAGGTGAGTTCAATACTATATCAATTTCAATTTGAAAAACATTTTCAAAATCTCCTAGGAACTTAAAATTTCCATATTTTAATCCCAAATCTGATTTAAATTCAAATTTTATTCATCTTATTTTATATACTTAACTTATATGAATCCTGCTTAGTTTTTTATAACCATTTCACCTTTTTATAATCTCTTTCGATTATACTAACAACCAACACATCCAATATACTATAATGATTCAAATCTTAACCATTCATTATATCGAAATATAATTCAGGTAAAATTACTTCATTCACCCATTTTCAAAACATACCGTGTCGACCCATTGTATTCGAGTGTTTAGAAACCCTTATCGATATCGTGGTGCCCCACCATCGACCAGAATTCATAAGCCACTCAACCAATAAAGCTTCACAATATAAAACAAATTTTTATATCAAATAACAAATACGTTCACTCGTATATATACACTCAAACTCAATCTAGGGTATAACTAACCCCATCTCTACTGAGTCACGCCACAGAGCCAAGGTAAAACTTAACCTTAAGCTCTGATACCAACTATAATGACCCGAAATTCCGGAACAATTTGAGCTGACCAAATAACACAAGTCCAACCCCAAATTGCACTGGAAATTCAAGAAATTATTAGAAAGAAGATAGAGGGTGAGGATAGATAAGATAGAACTATTTGAATAGAAGAAGAAGAAGAACATCATCATCAGAGTAACCACGAATCTCACAGCGGAATGAATAAAATATAACATAACTTTTGTAATACAAACAGTATATGTATACAATAGCAATTTTCAGAGTACAACACTTAAACCTACAACGGAAATAATAATAACTATAGAATCTTGAAGCCTCCTGCTCCAAGCTCTCCAAGTGTATCTGTAAAATCCAGAACTACTTGACTGCCCGTACAAATTTAGGCAACCAAGAGTTTAGGTAGAACAAAATAAAGTAAACTCCGGGTCAATCATGGGACTAGTATGAGTAACACAGTTTAAAATAGTTTGAACAAGTAAACAATATCTCATAAGACCACGCTGTATAACGGAACGGGTTTTTCCCTTATGAGAATCCAAAATATCTTTATATAAAAAACCTTTTGATATTATTAAAATGTCTATCAACCACAACTATAATAATCATCTAGTAGAAACACTTTCATCTCACGTTCTACATATATAGTATACAATCAAAACCGCAAGCACATATTAGGTAATGGATTTCCAACTATGACAAAGTATGGAACCACCTTCCGATCAGTGTACTCTAGGAATGATACACTGGAGTTCAACAAGAACATCTTGCAACTCAGCCACACATCACCGACCACTCATTTCGCTTGTGTTTATCGAATGTATATCACCAACGGTTGGGATCAGCAACCAATTCCCGTATATATATGGGACAACATTGATAGATTAAAGAAGCAAATGAATATTCTCTAGATAGGTGATTATACACCCTACTTCGGTGCGACCGACTTAGTCATGCTGCCTACCGGATTTTTGTCATTTACCGGATGTTGAGGCCAGAGTCTACGATTACTTTCCATTCATTGATAACACGATTACTTTGAATGCCACATTGTCAGATCCATTAATCACTAATTAATTTGCACAAATATTTTGGATGTTATGCTAAGGGAATAAATCCGTTGCAACCATATATAGTTATACAGACCAATCATATTCGATTATTGGAAATACTCTGTCAGACACTCGTCCATATACGCTCTTTCTGGGACTGAACGAAACCGAAGGCACTATTCAGTACATCCGTCTTAGGCACTATTATCTAAGACTTATACAATAGCCCTTGCACTTTACTCCGTCTTCAATTATCTTTGGCATATATGATTCACAACGCTTATGCCAATACAGGGTGGTTCTTCGGATAAGAATCCAAACGGTCTCTCCATATTAACAACGTTAAAAGGGTAAAAACTTGATAGTCTGTGATTTAACTATCAAATGAAAACATGTCGGTGTACAAACAACGGTTTTAATTCCAAATGGAATTATCGATCCAATCATCCAACATATAAATATATATATATATATATATATATATTCATATTTCCTTATTTTCTATGATTAAAAAATATACGTTATTAACACTGGAAAACATTTCCAAAGCTTATTCATGTATCCCTATTCTTTCACAACCATCAGTCCCTAACTGTAAACTAGTAAGAGAACAATTCTCTAAGTATAAACCCCGAAGGCCGAAACCAACATCAGATCCACACTCAGAAAACCATTCGACTTAACTAATCTCTAGTCAGTTTGTAATATTGTTTTAACTCTATTTGATTAACTCTTATTCGAATAACTAATATTCGATTTACTCTAATTTCTTTACTCTAACTGCTTAACTCTTATTTGATTAACTCTACTGAATTAACTCAATTTCAAATAACTAATATTCGATTTGACTTCATCCTTAATAACAATGTCTGTTTTAACTCTAATCGATTAACTCTATTTGATTTACACTAATCGATTAACTTAATTTGATTTACTCTAATTCGAATAATCTTATTTGTTTAACTCACATTCGATTAACTAATCTTCGACTAACTAATAGTCGATTTACACTTATTTGCTTAACCAACATTCGACTAACTAATAGTCGATTAACTTACTTCGACTAATTCGATTAACTTTTATTTGATTATCTCTAATCGATTAACTTTATTTGATTATCTCTAACTGAATAACTTTATTTGATTATCTCTAATTGAATAACTAATATTCAATTAACTCTTTTCAAATAATTAATTCGATTAGCTCCCTTCGAATACTAAATTCGATTTAACTCTATTCGATTATCCCTTTTATATCTCGTCAATTTCCTTTTTATAACGTTTATTTTCCGTTACAACAATTCCCTTTTTTTTATAACTTCTAATTACCGTTACAAATATTTCCTATTTATAACTTCTATTTACCGTTACAAATCTTTCCTATTTATAACTTCTATTTACCGTTACAAATATTTCCTATTTATAACGTTTTATTTCCGTTACAAATATTCTCTATTTATAACGTTTTATTTATCTTCTAAATAAATATTTCTTTATTCTATTTATTTTCTAAATAAATATTCTCCTTTTCAATTCTATTTATTTTCTAAATAAATATCCCTTTTATTCTATTTGTTTTATCAACATTTTTCCCTTTTATAAAACTCTATTCGATTTATAAATACTTTCCTTTTATAAAACCGTGTTCGTTTTATAAATAATTTCCTTTTATAAAATCCTGTGATTTTATAAAATTCCTTTATTTCAATATACATTGAAATATTCCATTTCACAACTCAGGGTTTCTTATGATATTTAAAATATTGAATAACAATGATTAATATCATTATAACACACATAATCCAGAACAAATTATATAACACATCATATAACACAATATATGAAAACAGTAAAATAATTATTGAGGAATCCAGTTGGATTCCTCCAACCTGTCTCCCTGCATCCACAGATGTTACACAGTATAATATATATCATATTTCATTTTGAAATGAAATATCCTGCTGTACAGAACCATATTTGATTAACAGTACATAGATTAACTATAACTACGTTTTCAATCAAATCTATTTAACAGTCCAGTTTAACAATCAATATACAGCAGTCAATAAATAAAGTACAATTTATATTTAAATATAAATTGAGGAGAGTTAGTGAGTTTTACTCACTTTTGCAGTTCATCGTTAAAGAACGATAAACTGTTGTTTGATTTGAATCAAACAGTTTTTTTCGCCATAAATCAAACTAGCTCCCATCCACTCCCCGTCAGTTCCAGTGCATAGTGTCCATCCATATAATTTCGGATGTAGTTGTTCCGTTCCATTATTGTGTTAGAAAAATGGCACAGGCGCTATCCCTTCTTTGTTCTAGCTCCCCTTTGAACTGCTGCTCACTTATGAAGATTCACGGCATCACTGCTTTCCCACCTGATTTCAGCATTTCACCAAATCTCTTACGAGCCATCTCCTCCATCACAACTCGTCGCCCGGACTCCCTCAGGAGCAGACCTCGCAAAGGCACCCAGCCCATCGTCCAAAATCCGCAGTTGAACAATAATTTTCCACCGAAATCTTCAACTGAAATCGCACAGTATATCACGTCTTCAGCCCCTTTTACAAACAGCACCTTTTCACTTATCACGTATAACCCAACTGCCATGTCCTTCTTCACATTGAAAGAAACATCCCAACTTAGTACTTCCCTTCGTACACAAGTTAGAACCCAGTTTTGTATATTTTTCTACAGTTTCTTCTTTGTGATCCACGCTCATTCACCTATCGTTCCATAACAACAGCGCCAGCTTCAACAACTCGCTCCCCCACCACCAACAAGCCACCGCGCCCAATTTTCGGCATCAGAATAACATCTGACATCGCCAAAAGTCGCGCCCAACTCCCTCTGCCCTTCGCCAGAAACGGCTTTCAACTCAGTGCTTCGGTTCTCTCCCAACAGTCTTCGAAAGTCGGTAGCTTCAGGTGAAATCCCGGCCACAATGGTCCGTAAAAATCGATCATGGTCGGTCAGGTTCGAGATCTCCTCAAGCTCTATCGAATTTCAGAGGAAAGCTTTTGAAATTAATGCGTGAATCAATGGGAAAAAGAGGAATACGATATAGAGGTTTCAGCCATTGTTTATTCTAAGTGGCGGTGGAAAACATTCTGCTGACTTTAGTTTAGGGTTAGTGTATTTATAGGATACATTGCTTGGCTTTTTTTACTAAAAGAATAAACAAGTTGCTTCCTGTGTATTTATGACGGAGTACTTTACTTAGCCCTAAAGGTCGACAACTTAACTATTAAGTAACTTAACGTGTTCAGTACCTAGGATAGGACATGCTATTTTGATTTGACTATTCAGAAACCTCTTTTCACGATGCCATCAGATTTCGAATCAATATTACTTACTTACTAAGGAAAAATGGACCGTTGTATACTTCCAGGCCAAGTATACTTCAATGCGAAGTACCAGTACTCTCTATATTACCTATGATGTTACTTATCCCATCACGTGGACACAGTTTTGATCATGTATTGGTGTGGCTGAAAAAGGGAGAAACGTGGACTTCCGTATTATCGCTGAAATGAGTTTAGTCTGTACTGTTATAAATCTTTGTTTAACTAACGTTATACCATAAGGGTGTCCGTCTCTTATATTTTGATCCACATACGAACTGCAGTAGACAGTCATGAAAATACCGTTATGATCAGCGATGTGCCAGGATTCCAAAAATATAATAATACCGGTAGATTGACTCATATTGTGAAACCCCGAAATATCGATACAGGGTGCCAAATACACCAAATAAAAAGTTGCTTATTTAATTAATTAAAAATTACCATAAAATTCTAAAAATTAAATTATCACTACTTCCCCAAAGGACCTTGTCTAAATTCAAACTCGATCTCTAGTTATATCGAATAAACCGTTACGGTCGAAAATCGATTCTATAGCGATTATCTTGAAATTTGATATGGACATATCTCAAAATCTACACGACGAAATCCTGATTTTTCTCTTCCACTAGAAAGATATACTCCACCAGCTCTATATGTTTCTTGTTTCACAAAAATCCGATTTAAAACGAAATCCTGCACACTCAGTTGAAGTTCGAATCGCCAATTTACGAACTGCAACGCCATTTCGAGCTCGATTTTAATTATAATATAATTATACGTTCTAACGTCGTCGATTAAATAATATATTCATTATTTAAATAATTAAATAAGTTAATTATTACACCATCAAATATCCGGGTCATTACATTCTTCCCCACTTAAAATAATTTCGTCCTCGAAATTGCTAAGTTAGAGGACGACCCTATCTATTGGAATTCCTAAGATTTGTTTACCCCTTATTTCTGATTTCAACTGAACCAATTAATATTGACTAAAATATTAATTCCTTCCGACTAACCTAAATTTTCAAAAATTCTGAAGATTTTTCTAACCCTTTAAATTTTCAGAAAATTTCGCCATAACCTCCTTTGTATAACCCTATTTGTAAAACTCCAACTCGCCTCTCTAGGCCTTCTCCAACCAAAAGAAAATCAAACAGCCAAGCGGCTTTCCAAATCGGCTCATAAATTCCAAACTCATATCAATTATAAACTTGTACCATTTTGTCGGGTATATCATTATGTCCCTACCATCTGCTATCAATTTTGCATATATCATGCAATCCAAATCAAACTCCAATCTGTCTTTATTCTCAACACAATTATTGGCTTGTACTCAAGTAAAATCCCATTCAAACTCTAATCTCAAATTTCAATCTCTCAACTTACCAATTCAATTTCATATTCACTTATTTCAAGTTAAATCCCAATTTATAAATCACTTTTACCAGTTCACCTATTTAACTCATAAGTTAATTTAATTTCCGAATTTAAATTACTGGGTTTATTCAAATAACTTGAAATCATAATAACATTTCAAAATCCTTTGAATTCCTGAATAACTTGTTTTTGCAAAAAAATTTCAAAACAAAATCTTTGGTAGTAATCCATCACTTGGCAACCCGAAAATTACACCAATGATGTATCGATCCATCCTCGGAATTATTTTCCAGTCATCAAGGTGAGTTCAATACTATATCAATTTAAATTTGATTTTTTTTTTCAAAATCTCCCAGGAACTTAAAATTTCCTTATTTTAATCCCAAATCTGATTTAAATTCAGATTTTATTCATCTTATTTTATATACTTAACTTATATGAATCCTGCTTAGTTTTTTATAACCATTTCACCTTTTTATAATCTCTTTCGATTATACTAACAACCAACACATCCAATATACTATAATGATTCAAATCTTAACCATTCTTTATATCAAAATATAATTCGGGTAAAATTACTTCATTCTCCCGTTTTCAAAACATACCGTGTCGACCCATTGTATTCGAGTGTTTAGAAACCCCTATCGATATCGTGGTGCCCCACCATCGACCAGAATTCATAAGCCACTCAACCAATAAAGCTTCACAATATAAAACAAATTTTTATATCAAATAACAAATACGTTCACTCGTATATATACACTCAAACTCAATCTAGGGTATTACTTACCCCATCTCTACCGAGTCACGCCACAGAGCCAAGGTAAAACTTAACCTTAAGCTCGGATACCAACTATAATGACCCGAAAATCTGGACCAATTTGAGCTGACAAAATAACACAAGTCCAACCCCAAATTGCACTGGAAATTCAAGAAATTAATAGAAAGAAGATAGAGGGTGAGGATAGATAAGATAGAACTATTTGAATAGAAGAAGAAGAAGAAGAACATCATCATCAGAGTAACCACGAATCTCACAGCGGAATGAATAAAATGTAACATAACTTTTGAAATACAAACAGTATATGTATACAATAGCACTTTTCAGAGTACAACACTTACAACAACAGCGGAAATAATAATAACTATAGAATCTTGAAGCCTCCTGCTCCAAGCTCTCCAAGTGTATCTATAAAATCCTGAACTACTTGACTGCCCGTACAAATTTAGGCACCCAAGAGTTTAGGTAGAACAAAACAAAGTAAACTCCGGGTCAGTCATGGGACTGGTATGAGTAACACAGTTTAAAATAGTTTGAACAAGTAAACGATATCTCATAAGACCACGCCGTATAACGGAACGGGTTTTTCCCTTATGAGAATCCAAAATATCTTTATATCAAAAACCTTTTGATATTATAATAATGTCTATCAACCACAACTATAATAATCATCTAGCAGAAACGCTTTTATCTCACGTTCTACATATATAGTATACAATCAAAACCGCAAGCATGTATTGGGTAATGGATTTCCAACTATGACAAGGTATGGAACCACCTTCCGATCAGTGTACTCTAGGAACGATACACTGAAGTTCAACGAGAACATCTTGCAACTCAGCCACACATCACCGACCACTCATTTCGCTTGAGTGTATCGAAGGTATATCACCAACGGTTGGGATCAGCAACCAATTCCAGTATATATATGGGACAGCATTGATAGATTAAAGAAGCAAATGAATATTCTCTAGATAGGTGATTATACACCCTACTTTGGTGCGACTGACTTAGTCATGCTGCCTGCCCGATTTTTGTCATTTACCGGATGTTGAGGCCAGAGTCTACGATTACTTTCCATTCATTGATAACACGATTACTTTGAATGCCACATTGTCAGATCCATTAATCACTAATTAATTTGCACAAATATTCTAGATGTTATGCTAAGGCAATAAATCCGTTGCAACCATATATAGTTATACAGACCAATCATATTCGATTATTGGAAATACTCTGTCAGACACTCGTCCATATACGCTCGTTCTAGGACTGAATGATACCGAAGGCACTATTCAGTACATCCATCTTAGGCACTGTTATCTAAGACTTACACAATAGCCCTTGCACTTTACTCCATCTTCAATTATCTTTGGCATATATGATTCGCAACGCTTATGCCAATACAGAGTGGTTCTTCGGATAAGAATCCAACCGGTCTCTCCATATTAACAACGTTAAAAGGGTAAAAACTCGATAGTCTGTGATTTAACTATCAAATGAAAACATGTCGGTGTACAAACAACTATCTTAATTCCAAGTGGAATTATTGATCCAATCATCCAACATATAAATATATATATATATATATATATTCATATTTCCTTATTTTCTATGATTAGAAAATATACGTTATTAACACTGGAAAACATTTCCATAGCTTATTCACATTTCCCTATTCTTTCACAACCATCAGTCCCTAACTGTAAACTAGTAAGAGAACAATTCTCTAAGTATAAACCCCGAAGGCCGAAACCAACATCAGATCCACACTCAGAAAACCATTCGACTTAACTAATCTCTAGTCAGTTTCTAATATTGTTTTAACTCTATTTGATTAACTCTTATTCGAATAACTAATATTCGATTTACTCTAATTGCTTTACTCTAACTGCTTAACTCTTATTTGATTAACTCTACTGAATTAACTCTATTTCGAATAACTAATATTCGATTTAACTTCATCCTTAATAACAATGTCTGTTTTAACTCTAATCGATTAACTCTATTTGATTTACTCTAATCGATTAACTTTATTTGATTTACTCTAATTCGAATAATCTTATTTGTTTAACTCACATTCGATTAACTAATCTTCGACTAACTAATAGTCGATTTACACTTATTTGCTTAACCAACATTCGACTAACTAATAGTCGATTAACTTACTTCGACTAATTCGATTAACTTTTATTTGATTATCTCTTATCGATTAACTTTATTTGATTATCTCTAATTGAATAACTTTATTTGATTATCTCTAATTGAATAACTAATATTCAATTAACTCTTTTCAAATAATTAATTCGATTAGCTCCCTTCGAATACTAAATTCGATTTAACTCTATTCGATTATCTCTTTTATATCTCGTCAATTTCCTTTTTATAACGTTTATTTTCCGTTACAACTAATCCCTTTTTTTTATAACTTCTAATTCTATTTATTTTCTAAATAAATATTCTCCTTTTCAATTCTATTTATTTTCTAAATAAATATCCCTTTTATTCTATTTGTTTTATCAACATTTTTCCCTTTTATAAAACTCTATTCGTTTTATAAATAATTTCCTTTTATAAAACCGTGTTCGTTTTATAAATAATTTCCTTTTATAAAATCCTGTGATTTTATAAAATTCCTTTATTTCAATATACATTGAAATATTCCATTTCACAACTCAGGGTTTCTTAGGATATTTAAAATATCGAATAACAATGATTAATATCATTCTAACACACATAATCTAGAACAGATTATATAACACATCATATAACACAATATATGAAAACAGTAAAATAATTGTTGAGGAATCCAGTCGGATTCCTCCAACCTTTCTCCCTGCATCCACAGATGTTACACAGTATAACATATATCATATTTCATTTTGAAATGAAATATCCTGCTGTACAGAACCATATTTGATTAATAGTACATAGATTAACTATAACTACGTTTTCAATCAAATCTAGTTAACAGTCCAGTTTAACAATTAATATACAGCAGTCAATAAATAAAGTACAATTTATATTTAAATATAAATTGAGGAGAGTTAGTGAGTTTTACTCACTTTTGCAGTTCATCGTTAAAGAACGATAAACTGTTGTTTGATTTGAATCAAACAGTTTATTTCGCCATAAATCAAACTAGCTCCCATCCACTCCCCGTCAGTTCCAGTGCGTAGTGTCTGTCCATATAATTTCGGATGTCGTTGTTCCATTCCATTATTGGGTTAGAAAAATGGCACAGGCGCTATCCCTTCTTAGTTCTGGCTCCCCTTGGAACTGCTGCTCACTTATGAAGATTCACGGCATCACTGCTTTCCCACCTGATTTCAGCATTTCACCAAATCTCTCACGAGCCATCTCCTCCATCACAACTCGTCGCCCGGACTCCCTCAGGAGCAGACCTCGCAAAGGCACCCAACCCATTGTCCAAAATCTGCAGTTGAACAATAAGCTTCCACCAAAATCTTCAACTGAAACCGCACAGTACATCACTTCTTCAGCCCCTTTTACAAACAATACCTTTTCACTAATCACGTATAACCCAACTGCCATGTCCTTCTTCACATTGAAAGAAACATCCCAACTTAGTACTTCCCTTCGTACACAAGTTTGAACCCAGTTTTGTATATTTTTCTACAGTTTCTTCTTTGTGATCCACGCTCATTCACCTGTCGTTCCGTAACAACAGCGCCAGCTTCAACAACTCGCTCCCCCACCAACAACAAGCCACCGCGCCCAATTTCCGGCATTAGAATAACATCTGCCATCACCAAAAGTCGCGCCCAACTCACTCTGCCCTTCGCCAGAAACGGCTTTCAACTCAGTGCTTCGGTTCTCTCCCAACAGTCTTCGAAAGTCGGTAGCTTCAGGTGAAATCCCGGCCACAATGGTCCGTAAAAATCGATCATGGTCGGTCAGGTTCGAGATATCCTCAAGCTCCATCGAATTTTAGAGGAAAGCTTTTGAAATTAATGCG
Organism: Allium sativum; assembly: GCA_030737875.1. Lineage (NCBI taxonomy): Eukaryota > Viridiplantae > Streptophyta > Magnoliopsida > Asparagales > Amaryllidaceae > Allium > Allium sativum. The sequence continues at coordinate 335,256,712 of CM060926.1, forward strand.
TGAATCGATGGGAAAAAGAGGAATAAGATATAGAGGTTTCAGCCATTGTTTATTCTAAGTGGCGGCGGAAAACATTCTGCTGACTTTAGTTTAGAGTTAGTGTATTTATAGGATACATTGTTTGGCTTTGTTTACTAAAAGAATAAACAAGTTGCTTCCTGTGTATTTATGACGGAGTACTTTACTTAGCCTTAAAGGTCGACAACTTAACTATTAAGTAACTTAACGTGTTCAGTACCTAGGATAGGACATGCTATTTTGATTTGACTATTCAGAAACCTCTTTTCACGATTCCATCAGATTTCGAATCAATATTACTTACTTACTAAGGAAAAATGGACCGCTGTATACTTCCAGGCCAAGTATACTTCAATGCGAAGTACCAGTACTTTCTATATTACCTATGATTTTACTTACCCCCATCATGTGGACACAATTTTGATCATGTATTAGTGTGGCTGAAAAAGGGAGAAACGTGGACTTCCGTATGATCGCTGAAATGAGTTTAGTCTGTACTGTTATAAATCTTTGTTTAACTAACGTTATACCATAAGGGTGTCTGTCTCTTATATTTTGATCCACATACGAACTGCAGTAGACAGTCATGAAAATACCGTTGTGATCAGCGACGTGCCAGGATTCCAAAAATATAATAATACCGGTAGATTGACTCATATTGTGAAACCCCGAAATATCGATACAGGGTTCCAAATACTCCAAATAAAAAGTTGCTTATTTAATTAATTAAAATTACCATAAAATTCTAAAAATTAAATTATCACTACTTCCCAAAAGAACCTTGCCTAAATTCAAACCCGATCTTTAGTTATATCGAATAAACCGTTACGGTCGAAAATCGATTCTATAGCGATTATCTTGAAATTTGATTTGGACATATCTCAAAATCTACACAACGAAATCCTGATTTTTCTCTTCCACTAGAAAGATATACTCCCCCAGCTCCGTACGTTTCTTGTTTTCACAGAAATCCGATTTAAAATGAATCCTGTACATTCAGTTGAAGTTCGAATCGCCAATTTACGAACTACAGCGCCATTTCGAGCTCGATTTTAATTATAATATAATTATACGTTCTAACGTCATCGATTAAATAATATATTCGTTATTTAAATAATTAAATAAGTTAATTATTACACCATCAAATATCCGGGTCATTACACATTTTCAATTCTATTCAATTCGAATTCATTTTCAATTCTATTCAATTCGAATTCATTTTCAATTTTATTCAATTCGAATTCATTTTCAATTCTATTCAATTCGAATTCATTTTCAATATATTCGATTTTTAAATCCCTTTTCAATATTCATTATAAAACGAATATAATCGATATAAATATCGTTCGCGTCAAAATAGCGCATCTCTAATCAACACGGCTTTATATTTTTCAATAATTCCGTTATTCTATTCAACAAATGAATATTTATTCTATACAACACATGAATCTATATTTCATTCAACCCATGACCAATCTCAACAAATGAGTATTGTCAACACGTGAATCTTTATTTCATAATATTCTTTATTTTCCCAATTGGAATGAGGCCCAATCAATTACCATATAATGTTAATTATATGGATTCCATACAACATGTAATGACCCGTATTCTACACACCATAGGATTGTAGAATATTTATTTCTTTCTCATATGAAGTTGTATGGTCATGTAACTTTGGGGAACATCCATTTGAGTCATTTCCCATGTTCATGATTTTTGTCGATTTTTAAATGACCATTTTGCCCCTAGTCGGTACTGTTTTGGCCATAACTTTTGATTGGAAAGAAATTTTGACCTAAATCCACTACCATTTGATTCGTTTGATGGTTTCTCTTTCCGTAAAGTGGTCATAATAGTCAAACGGACTTACCGTTTGGGAGATATGGCTGAAACAAGGTTTGGAGGGTGAAAAACTGCTTAACCGGGCCAAATCGGGTGATTAGTGAGTAGGCCCATAACCCATTTCGGGATTAGGGTTATGGGAGGGCTGAAATGAGATGGAGAATCATTCCATTTCAGTTTTCTAGCCTCCACTTATCACCAAGGAACCCTGAAAATGACCTCCAACCTCTAAATCACCTCCAAATCATCTTTTGGTTAAGGATTTGGCTTAGCAACCCCTAATCAAGGAAGATCTTCACTAAAGCAACTTAGGAGCTGCTGTTTGGCATTGATATTCACATCAAATACGAGATTTATTTCAGATCTTAGTTTATTTTGTGGCTAAGGTGAGTGATTTGCATAGTTTTACACTAATCATGGCTAATTAGGGGTAATTTGTGTTAATTAGCGAATTTATACACTAATAAATTTGGGAAAAATGTTCATAAATTCTTAAATGATGTTTTAGACCTCTGGTATGAATTTGGGTTAATTTGGCTAAGTTTTGTCAATCCTATCATTAGTTTCACCTAAATATGCTTAGGGGGGAATATGGGGTTTTGGGTATGTTTGATCCATTTTAACCTATTATGTTGATGTTTTGATGTTTGGGGTTGATTATGTATGTTGCTATGACTGTATGAAATGCTTTGTGATTGGTTAGAATAGTTGGAATGGTCGAAAACGCCGTCGAGAGGCGTAAACAACTCGCTGGAACAGCTGCAGGAAGTATGCAGGGATCCGGATCAGATCGCATGCCATGTCCACGATCCGCACTCGCGCTTCACACCCCGATCTGAACCAAATGATCATGATCCGACATGAGGAGTTGTTATGCGATCCGCCTCGTCCTTCCACGAACCGACCAGCCTCACGAACTGATGGGAAGTCACGACCCGATCCATGTAGCACGATCCGATCCGTTGGAACGCGATCCGCAGGGAGTTCACGATCCGACCAGAAGAGGAGACCCGATCCGATGGAGATTGGATTCACGAGACAATGGAGGAGGGCGATCCAATCATTTGGAGGATCACGACTCGATCCGATGTAGGAGGCGCGACCGGATCCGAATGCCTAAGGCCGATCCGATCTGATGAAGAATGTGAAGGCTGATCCGATCCGATTCGATTGTGACGACCAATAACCCGAGATGCAAAGGTAGTCCAAATGGAGGTCAGAGCTCAGGATCCCGGAACCAGTTGGGAACCAATGAGTTCACTTCATGAGTTGGGCTTTGCTGCGGGACGTGTGCTAAGGAGTTGTCGACGTTCATAACTTCGATTCACCACTAAAAATGAATGATGGGCTACTTATCGGTGCAGTAGGGTCATTATGACCTGAGGGGCAAGGTGATGGTAGCAAGACTACGTTATCAGTGCAGTAGGGTCATTACGACCTGAGGGGCAAAGTGATGCGTAGTAGGACTATGAGCCAGTGCAGTGGGGTTTTTGTGACTCCATGGGGCAGAGTGGACATAGTAAGGATTAGTAAGGCTATGAGCCAGTGTAGTGGGGTTCTTGTGACTCCATGGGGCAAAGTGGACATAGCGAAGGATTTGTGGCTACGTTATCAGTGCAGTGAAGCCATTTATGACTTCATGGGGCAAAGTGATCGTAGCAAGATATGTTGGGTGATCGAAGTGGTGAATATCGTATGCTTTACGCACTGAGTGAGAGATGTGAGGATGGATGCTATTTTTGATTGTTTGCCATCATTGTGACATGCACACCTCCCCCACCTCCGTATCTTTATTTTGATTGATATGATACCTTAGAGTGTTGTACAGTATGTAGTGCTAACTCTTTGGTTGTAGGTCCAGGTTCAGGTATGTTTTAGTCTACCTGTTATTGTTCACTTAGATGCTTATCGCTCTTACCAGGCTTTATGTCTGACCCAGAGTTTTATGTCTCCTCTTATTACTCTGGGTGCTCACACGAGCAGACTAGAGACAGGTTAGCTGGTGGTGCGCGAGTAGCTGATTCGGAGCCAAGCAGGAGGCTTCCACGTATTGTATATATATATACACATTCTCCCTGTCGTTGGTGGTCGCTACTTGGGCATTAGTAGTATACCTCATTTATCTTACTTTGCTTTGAGACAGTTTGAAAAGTTGTAATAAGCTGTATTTTGGATTTCCGCTGCTATGATGTTTAGTTCTGATTTTCGGCTTATGCACTGTCTCTCCTGCTTTATGTCATGTATGTTATTATTATATTTTGTTCTACGCGCTGTGAGACATTCTACAGGTTCTTTGCATGTTCATTCCCTTCTTCCTTTCCCTTCTCACGACCCGTTCCGTGCTAACTGGACATGTGTACAGCGCACTTTTGGAGTAAATGTCGGTTGGTGCGGGGCGGGCCGTCACACTTGGTATCAGAGCTCTAGGTTGCGTAGTTAACCTAGGGAAAGACACTAGGGAGAGTTAGTACGTATATGAGAGCGCGTATTTGTGATTACTTTGGTTTTCAAAAGTTATGTATATATATATATATATATATACTATTAGTAGTATAAGATTGATGTTGCACTACACTAGTACCACTATGGGGTCGTTAATCGTTTCCCTTTTACAGATTGACGATGAGCCGATATGTTAGAGGTACCGGTAGAGGGGCCAATAATGGTAATGCTGCTGACATGAGGGCGATGTTTACCAACCTCATGACAGACATGCTTAGAGAAGTGCAAGGGGCAGTTCCCAATCCCGGAGCTGGTGTTGGCCCCGTAGTGCAGGCGCCTAGGGTCGATTTCGCCAAGTTGTGCAAAGATTACACTAATCTTGGTGGGAAGCCGTTCCACGGAACGGAGTCGGCCACAGATGTTCAAGATTGGATGGATAGCTGCGACCGTATCTTCGATGACTTGGGTCTTGAGGATGCGATGAAGAGAAGGCTAGCGTCTCGTCAGCTGCAAGGGCGAGCGATGAATTGGTGGAATGCCATTAGAACAGCTACTCCAGAGGATCAGGTTACGTGGGATCAGTTCAAGGCTCGCTTTAGCGAGAAGTTTATCCCAGCTGCCCAGAAGTCAGTGTTGTTTAAGAGGTTCTTGGAACTTAAGTAGAACGGAAGGGCAGTTTCTGATTATATTGCTGAGTTCGACACCTTGTCGAAGTATGGACTGTCTCTCATTGATACTCCTAAGAAGAAGAATGAGAAGTTCATTACTGGTTTGGATGGATACTTGGGGGAAAGGCTTATCAACCACATCGATGAGACTTTTGAATCGATCGTGGAGAAAGCTTTGAGATCAGAGAGTCTTTACCCTAAGTCAAAGACTGAGGCTGCATCTGCAGAAAGGCCAAAGCCGCAAGCAGGCGGTGGAGGCAAGAATAGCTCTCAGAATAAGAGGAAGCAGGACCAATCTAAGAGTGGCCAGAAAAAGAGCAAGAAGGATGTTGAGTGCTTCAGGTGTGGAAAGAAAGGCCATTATGCTAAAGAATGTCGGGCCAAGCCAGCGGAAAGGAAGTGCTACAACTGTGGTCAAGTGGGACATCAGAAGGATAAGTGTCCGCAACCTCTTAAGGAGAAGCAGATTGTGAAAGCATATGCTATTGATGCTGTTCCTTCTTCGTCGAATGCCCCAACTGCGGCGGAGAAAGGAAAGAATGTTGTTATTCAAGGTATGCTTTCTATTTATGATATGCCAGTTCGAGTTTTGTTTGATACTGGGGCTTCCCGTTCCTTCATATCTAGTGACCTGGTAGACAGGTTGGGACTGGAACCCGAGATAGTCGATAGACCATTGGTTGTGACGAACCCGATTGGTGGTTCGACTAGCCTTAGTATGATTTGCAGGAATTTGGTCTTATCGAGTCATGGATGTATGTTTGTATGTGATTGCTTTGTTTTGGGCTTTACTGGGTATGGCATTATATTGGGAGTCGATTGGCTCCAAAGATACGGGGTGGTGGTAGACTGTGAGGGCTTTTTGGTGACAGTGAGGGCGGATGATGGGCGGAGGGTAGTGTTTGGTAGTCTACCTAGTGATGGGGTTATGGCTAGTTTTGTGAATTCCCTCAACATCCCGCAGGATGAGTTGTCAGATGTGCCCGTGGTTGGCCAGTATCCGGACGTCTTCGAGGAGGTGACCGGGCTTCCACCACACCGAGAGATTGAGTTCCGTATTGATTTAGTGAAAGATGCCAGACCTATAGTAATGCCACTTCGTCGTATGGCACCAAAGGAGCAGCGAGAGCTCGGGGTGCAAGTCAGCAATCTTTTGAAGAAGGGATTGATTAGAAGGAGTGTCTCTGAGTGGGGAGCACCAGTTGTGTTTGCCACTAAGGCAGATGGTTCCCTTCGTTTGTGTGTGGACTATCGCGAGTTGAATAAGGTGACGAGGAAGAATAAGTATCCTCTATCGCGGATAGATGATTTGTTTGATCAGCTGGAAGGAGCAAGAGTGTTCTCCCAGTTGGACCTCGCGACAGGATTTCATCAGCTTCGAGTAGCGGATGAGAGTGTTCCGAAAACGGCATTTAGGACGCCGTCTGGATTTTATGAGTGGTTGGTCATGCCATTTGGGTTGACCAATGCACCAGCCTATTTTGTGGATCTTATGAATCGAGTATTCAGAGATCAGTTGAATAAGTTTGTTCTTGTGTTCGTGGATGATATCCTTGTTTATTCAAGGACATAAGAAGAACACAAGGGACACTTGAGGACAGTGATGGAGGTGTTGAGGAAACACCAATTGAAAGCGAAATTCTCTAAGTGTCATTTTTGGAGAAGAGAAGTGAGGTTCTTGGGTCATGTTGTTTCCGAGAGTGGTATTGCCATGGACCCTGCGAAGGTGGCTACGGTACAGGATTGGCCTACGCCCAAGAATGCAACAAATGTAAGAAGTTTCTTGGGATTAGCTGGATATTATCGTAAGTTTATCCAGGACTTCTCCAAGATAGCAGCACCGTTGACTCAGTTGACTAAGAAGAATCAGTCCTTCGTCTGGGACGGAGTGTGTGAGGATGCCTTCAAAAGTCTAAAGGAGAGGTTGACGCGTGCGCCAGTGTTAGTCATTCCTAAAGGGAATGAAGAGATGACGATATACACGGATGCTTGTGGTACCGGATTGGGTGCAGTATTGATGCAAGGAGGTAGGGTTGTAGCTTATGCTAGTCGACAGCTAAAGCCGCATGAGAAGAAGTATCCTACCCATGATTTGGAATTGGCAGCGATTGTATTTGCGCTGAAGATATGGAGACACTATCTCTTGGGAGAAAGATTTGAGTTGTTTACCGATCATAAATCGTTAAAGTATCTCTTCTCTCAGAAAGATCTGAATCTCCGTCAGCAGAGATGGTTAGAGTTCTTGGCTTCGTATGATTTTGATATCGCATACACACCTGGGAAAGGTAATGCAATAGCCGATGCCTTGAGTAGGAGACATGCCAGCCTAGGGGCAATGTTTCTTGAATGGAAGCAACTGGAGTATATCGCAGGGTTTGATTTCAGACCAAAGTGCGAGTTGGATCCAGTTATGCTAGCTAGTTTGACGATCAGACCCACTTTGATAGAGCGGATTGGTTCTAGCCAGAGGGACGATCCTAATTTATTAGAAATCATCTCCAAGTTAGAGATGGGTATCGATGAGGAGATGAATGTGTATGGGCTTGATCGAGATGGATGGCTTCGGAGGAATGGAAGACTAGTTGTGCCCAACGTGAATGGTTTGAGAGATGAAGTGCTTAGAGAATGTCATCACTCAAAACTGACTATACATCCCGGTGGTAATAAGATGTATCGAGACATGAGACAGACTTACTACTGGGAAGGGATGAAAAGAGACGTTGGGAAGTTTATATCCAAATGCATGAATTGCCAGCTAGTTAAAGCCGAACAAAAGAAGCCTAGTGGGTTGTTGCAACCATTAGAAATTCCCGAATGGAAATGGGAGCAAGTCTCAATGGATTTCGTCGATGGTTTACCAAGGACTAGATCGGGATATGATAGCATTTGGGTAATTGTGGATCGATTGACTAAGAGCGCAAGATTTATACCAGTCAAATCGACCAGAACGGCAGCCAAGTTGGCAGAATTGTATATGAAGTGGGTAGTAAGATTTCATGGAGTACCCAAAAGCATTGTGAGTGACCGAGACCCGTTGTTCACTAGTGGGTTTTGGAAGAGCTTACAAGAGGCTTTAGGGTCAGGATTACATCTCAGTACCGCATATCATCCTCAGACCGACGGTCAGACAGAGAGGGTGAATCGTATATTGGAAGATCTCTTGAGAGCTTGTATATTGGATTTTGGTGGATCATGGGATGACCATTTGCATCTAGTAGAGTTTGAATATAATAATAGCTACCAATCTAGTATCAGTATGGCTCCATATGAAGCTTTGTACGGAAGACCGTGCAACTCACCATCATGTTGGATAGAGACTGGCGAGAAGTTTGTGCTTGGACCAGATGTGGTGAGAGAAACTTCAGATAAGATTAAGATCATTCAGCAACGAATGAAAGCTGCCCAAGATAGGCAGAAGAGTTATGCTGATAAGTGGAGAAGAGACTTGAAATTCTCCGTTGGTGACTTGGTGTTTGTTAAGATCTCTCCGTTGAAGAGCGTGATACGATTTGGCAGGAGAGGCAAGTTGGCACCAAGATTTGTTGGCCCGTTCCCCGTTCTTGAATTAGTCGGGAATTTGGCGTATAGAGTTGGCTTACCAGAGAAAATGGCGGGAGTTCACGATGTATTTCATGTTTCCCAACTAAGGAAGTTCGTTCACGACTCAGATGTGACTATTTCACCTGATCAGTTAGAGGACTTCGAAGTAGAACCCGAGGCGGTTGGGAACCGCAAGCCTATTCGTATTGTGGGGCACGATACAAAGCAACTTCTAAGGAAGTTGGTGAAGCTAGTCAAGGTTCAGTGGGGCGAGGACGAGAATGATTGTACTTGGGAGACAGAGGAGAGCATTAGGAAGGCACATCCAGAACTCTTTGCCTGGTAAGATTTACTTTGCGATTTAGTTATTCCGCATGCTAGGATAGACTTGTTTGCTTGCTTTGAATGTTTGATTGTTGTTTTATGATTGATAGGCATGCGGGATCTTTGTATGTGTTTTGACTAGGGAATTTCGGGGGCGAAATTTCTTAAGGGGGGAAGAGTGTAATGACCCGTATTCTACACACCATAGGATTGTAGAATATTTATTTCTTTCTCATATGAAGTTGTATGGTCATGTAACTTTGGGGAACATCCATTTGAGTCATTTCCCATGTTCATGATTTTTGTCGATTTTTAAATGACCATTTTGCCCCTAGTCGGTACTGTTTTGGCCATAACTTTTGATTGGAAAGGAATTTTGACCTGAAACCACTTCCATTTGATTCGTTTGATGGTTTCTCTTTCCGCAGAGTGGTCATAATAGTCAAACGGACTTACCGTTTGGGAGATATGGCTGAAACAAGGTTTGGAGGGTGAAAAACTGCTTAACCGGGCCAAATCGGGTGATTAGTGAGTAGGCCCATAACCCATTTCGGGATTAGGGTTATGGGAGGGCTGAAATGAGATGGAGAATCATTCCATTTCAGTTTTCTAGCCTCCACTTATCACCAAGGAACCCTAAAAATGGCCTCCAACCTCTAAATCACCTCCAAATCATCTTTTGGTTAAGGATTTGGCTTAGCAACCCCTAATCAAGGAAGATCTTCACTAAAGCAACTTAGGAGCTGCTGTTTGGCATTAAGATTCACATCAAATCAGAGATTTATTTCAGATCTTAGTTTATTTTGTGGCTAAGGTGAGTGATTTGCATAGTTTTACACTAATCATGGCTAATTAGGGGTAATTAGTGTTAATTAGCGAATTTATACACTAATAAATTCGGGAAAAATGTTCATAAATTCTTAAATGATGTTTTAGACCTCTGGTATGAATTTGGGTTAATTTGGCTAAGTTTTGTCAATCCTATCATTAGTTTCACCTAAATATGCTTAGGGGGAAATATGGTGTTTTGGGTATGTTTGATCCATTTTAACCTATTATGTTGATGTTTTGATGTTTGGGGTTGATTATGTATGTTTCTATGACTGTATGAAATGCTTTGTGATTGGTTAGAATAGTTGGAATGGTCGAAAACGCCGTCGAGAGGCGTAAACAACTCGCTGGAACAGCTGCAGGAAGTATGCAGGGATCCGGATCGCATGCCATGTCCACGATCCGCACTCGCACTTCGCACCCCGATCCGAACCAGATGATCACGATCCGACATGAGGAGTTGTTATGCGATCCGCCTCGTCCTTCCACGAACCGACCAGCCTCACGAACTGATGGGAAGTCACGACCCGATCCATGTAGCACGATCCGATCCGTTGGAACGCGATCCGCAGGGAGTTCACGATCCGACCAGAAGAGGAGACCCGATCCGATGGAGATTGGATTCACGAGACAATGGAGGAGGGCGATCCAATCATTTGGAGGATCACGACTCGATCCGATGCAGGAGGCGCGACCGGATCCGAATGCCTAAGGCCGATCCGATCTGATGAAGAATGTGAAGGCTGATCTGATCCGATTCGATTGTGACGACCAATAACCCAAGATGCAAAGGTAGTCCAAATGGAAGTCAGAGCTCAAGATCCCGGAACCAGTTGGGAACCAATGAGTTCACTTCATGAGTTGGGCTTTGCTGCGGGACGTGTGCTAAGGAGTTGTCGACGTTCATAACTTCGATTCTCCACTAAAAATGAATGATGGGCTACTTATCAGTGCAGTAGGGTCATTATGACCTGAGGGGCAAGGTGATGGTAGCAAGACTACGTTATCAGTGCAGTAGGGTCATTACGACCTGAGGGGCAAAGTGATGCGTAGTAGGACTATGAGCCAGTGCAGTGGGGTTTTTGTGACTCCATGGGGCAGAGTGGACATAGTAAGGATTAGTAAGGCTATGAGCCAGTGCACTGGGGTTCTTGTGACTCCATGGGGCAAAGTGGACATAGCGAAGGATTTGTGGCTACGTTATCAGTGCAGTGAAGCCATTTATGACTTCATGGGGCAAAGCGATCGTAGCAAGATATGTTGGGTGATCGAAGTGGTGAATATCGTATGCTTTACGCACTGAGTGAGAGATGTGAGGATGGATGCTATGTTTGATTGTTTCCCATCATTATGACATGCACACCTCCCCCACCTCCGTATCTTTATATTGATTGATATGATACCTTAGAGTGTTGTACAGTATGTAGTGCTAACTCTTTGGTTGCAGGTCCAGGTTCAGGTATGTTTTAGTCTACCTGTTATTGTTCACTTAGATGCTTATCGCTCATACCAGGCTTTATGTCTGACACAGAGTTTTATGTCTCCTCTTATTACTCTGGGTGCTCACACGAGCAGACTAGAGACAGGTTAGCTGGTGGTGCGCGAGTAGCTGATTCGGTGGTGGGCAGGAGGCTTCCACGTATTGTATATATATACACACATTCTCCCTGTGTCGTTGGTGGTCGCTACTTGGGCATTAGTAGTATACCTCATTTATCTTACTTTGCTTTGAGACAGTTTGAAAAGTTGTAATAAGCTGTATTTTGGATTTCCGCTGCTATGATGTTTAGTTCTGATTTTCGGCTTATGCACTGTCTCTCCTACTTTATGTCAAGTATGTTATTATTATATTTTGTTCTATGCGCTGTGAGACATTCTACAGGTTCTCTTCATGTTCATTCCCTTCTTCCTTTTCCTTCTCACGACCCGTTCTGTGCTAACTGGACATGTGTACAGCGCACGTTTGGAGTAAATGTCGGTTGGTGCGGGGCGGGCCGTCACACAACACATGTATATAATAACAACGATAAATAATCAACTATCATCCAAAGTGCACCACACAACTGCATAAGCATTAAATGTATATAATTAACGCTTACACAGCCTGCCAATCAAACGATCGACATATCACTAAACAATCGGGATTAGTGTACGTCAAATATCATCCCAACACCCGTGTGGGGTTTCAAATCAACAAACACATATTTTTATTCACACACACGTTAAAAATAAAATTTTTAACGATCAAATATTTTTAACTATATAAATCTTTTATTTCATTTCACACCACACAATCAATTTTCACCACAACAAACAATCAAACATACAAGCCATCCATGGTCAGTGGACGACGGGTGTCGGGTGCTGCTAAGCACCGTCTGCATCCAAGTATATATTTTAACTAGAAATAGAAAATTAAAGGTGAGAAGTTCTCACATTGGGATCCACTCCGTCAGTTTTTATCTGAATTATGAACAGTCTGGATTTGAATTTGCCTTGAACTCCAATGTGCTCTGTTTCTGTTATGGTCTGTTCCATTGCGTAGCTCTCGAAAAGACGATTCCAACGAGGCCTTGTTTGCTGATATCTGATTTCATTTGAAAAAGATATTGAATTTTTAACACAGGATAATTTAATCGAAATTAATAAATAATTAATTAATGTTAAACCTTAATTAGCCTTACTAATTCTCCTTCCCTATCTTCGTTAGTTATCTAGAACCGAAAAACCCATTCTTGCCAGGCTAGGGTTAGCCGGTGCGCCACCCACATCCGCCCAGACCCAGATCCAAGCACCCACCTCCGACCGCCTTCCTTTCCTCTTCCTCCGCCTATCCCACCTCGAAGATCGCACCCCCTCCTGCTCCCAAAAACCCCACGAACGACGCACCATTCACCGTAGAATTTGGCCACCTCGATCCCTTAATTTCGATCATAACCATACGAATCCAAAGCCCTCTTAATCCTTCACGATTTTTGTTTTGAACGGTGGTTTAATTCAATATAGATTGGAAGAAATTGATCGCCAAAATTCGCAGCATTTCTGCCCTTGATTGGAGCGGCGGTTGTCGTTGAAATTAGGGTTAGGTTTTAGGTTTTATAACCATATATTTATATTATTAAATTATTAATTTAATTCCAATAAAGGAGATTTTTCATTTGAAGTCCAAATCAAACCCAACGACTGTCGCCTTTAGCTAAATACCCCCATTTCGAACACAATGGGATATGTTACGCAAGCCAGTTCGGCTGTTTCTAATAGTTTTTCTTTAAATTAAAATATAAATCTATATATTGAATTTGAGCACACATTTCAATTTCCCGGGGCCACATACTAACAAGAAAAATTCCAGAAAAATATTTTCTAGCCTCGTATTACGATACGGTCCTAACAAAACTAGTTTCATCAAATTCTGAGACCGTTTGAAAAATGGCCATTTTTCAATTGATTAAAGTAAACTGAAACTTGTCCAATGCATTTTCCTTTGCCATGCTCATATATTGATTCGAAAAATTATGAAAATTGGAATCCAACAATAATTTGACATCCCGGATCGAACTAAAGTGGTTTCGTCGAATTCCGAGGTCATTTGCAAAATTTCTATTTTCAAAGGCCTTTATATATATCAAAAAATATATAAATTCCACAGCGACTTTTCTGAATTTTAAACTGGACATATCGTTCAACTTTTAAAACGAAATCTCAGTTTCTTTCATCCGTTGGAAAGATATCATCAGACAGATTCACATATTTTTGGTTTCGCCAAAATCCGGTTTATTTTGAATCCTGTACATTCATTTGAATTTTGAAATCGAATTATCGAACTACCGCACCATTTTCAATTCCTTTTATAATTTAAAATAAATATTTATATTCTAACGACAATCTATATAACTATATACATTCTAATTCTATTCAAAATAAATTTCTCGTCGATATTATTTAAAATAATCCATTTTAAATATTCAAAATTCGCTAAAATTGCCAAAATAAAAATTTTAAATTGGCTCAGATTTCCGGGTTGTTACCAAACATAAGCAGAGCATTTACAAATTCAGTTTATTTAGAATTATTTGTAAATTCGAGAACATTGACTAACTCCTTTTCCAGTCCTAAGAGGTGATTTTCAATGAAAAAAAGTTCATTTTCTTTCAACATTTTGATTTAATTAAAAATAACTGGGGCTATTAAAATTACATGTATGAATCAAGTATTTGAAGGAGGAACAAAGATTATTGTTTATCAGATTAAATCAACGAACATAGAGTATAAGAAATATGAATACGTATGTCAATTAAATAATCCAATAAAATCAATTGCATTAACAAAACCTACAACTACTATATTGCATGAAGCCAAATCAAATTCAAAATGAAATTGAATGAAATGGTTTCAATGGTTGAAAAATTAGCAAAATTGACGAAGAAAATACACAAATCATAATCATATTTTGTGTAATGTACCAGTACTGAATAACAATTTATGATGAATGCTTTGAAAGTAGATCTGTATGCCGATGCTTGTCTATAGCCATGGTCTGAATGCGGAAATAAAGAAATGGTCAACGAATTTGGTATTTGAGGAGCAAAGTTGTCGATATATTGGGTAATAAAATGCAGATTTTGTATGTTAGGATGATGGAAAAAATATATGGAAAGCAGTTTGCAAAAATTGGAATAGGGAAGAGGTTGAACAATTATCTATGCACAACACTTCTAGTCAGTGTAAGCAGATTTGATTGTTTGCAGAAGTATATATTTACACATCTCAATATGTAGGCAATATACATATGCAAAAAATTTAGGTAAGTTACTGTGCGTATATAATTACCAGTGACTTGCAAGTGCTGTCATGGTGTACGTCAACACGAGCAACCACCATTTTAACATTCCCTGTCTAATAGCATAGTTAACAGATGATGGTCAGCCATTCTTAGTATAAAATAACCGTGGGCATGAGGAAAATCTGTGCAAAAGGAGTTTCCAAAGAATGATCTACGTGCAATGGACGTATTTCGTTGCAACAATTTGTGTAGTCATGCAAATAGATCATGGGTTACAGTTTGGAAGGCATGGTTTTGAATGGGCTAAATGTGTGAACAACGAAAATGTCGTAAAAGGTAGGAGAAATGTAGATGACAGTGACAGCATGAACCTAAGTTAGTTTGTATGTCAGTGGGATAGCTATGTCTAAAAATTATAGCGTGAGATAAAGGTAAAGATGAAGCCATTTTAAGTCAAATAACATGCAGTTAGTAGGTTGCTGTTTAACTTTGGACTTGGGATCACTGCAAAATCGAGTATTATACGGAAATTGGTGGTTCTCAAAAACAGTTTAATTTCTTTGGTGGTTCTAAAAAACTGTTTAATTGCTTAACAAATTAATGAAGTAGGATTTAGTCTGTACTTCCTACACTCTTCAAGGATAACATCACACAGTTTGGTTGCAGACACTTTAATGATCATATTTTCCAAGCTTGCTCTACTTAATAATGTGCAACCACTATTAATTACCGAACTGAATGTAACGCATGGTTGGCACAGTTAGCATATTTGTGTAACATTTTTTGAAAGATTACTCCACAAACGGTACGTGTGGGTTGCAGGTAAAGATTGTCTAGCAAATGCGATTGTAGTTGGTGGTAAATATTTATACATTTTCCATAGCGCACCGTGTGCGAGCATCATTTGAAATGTAGCATACAGTGTTTTACGTGTATCATATGTAGAAAATGCCCCGTTAATCATGCAGATATGTCATAGTAGTGTAAAAATTTTGACTGCTAACTTCCCCGTAATTCCCGGAATGTTGATGTTGTTACACATGAAAACCAATAAAACTGTTCGTATGTAAAATTAATTTCAAATTACCTTGCGTAGAAGATTGATTTGCTCATCAAGGCTGGTATATCATGAACCATGTTCATCTGAAGGAGGGAGGCGTGCGATTGTCTGGAGTAATAAACAATTGAAGGAGAATTTAAACAGATAAAAACGGAGAATTGAGATCGCAGAGGAGTTTTTTTTTATATTGTTTGGTTTGTTTAATAGAAATGTTTAGTTGAAAGTTTTTTTTATGAAAGTCATAACTCCTTTTGAAGACTATGTATAAGTGATCAGCGATGACCATTTATTTTTACGATAGTAGAATTTTATGATCACCATAATTGATGAGAAATGCTAGGGACAGTCGCTTTAAGGCAACTGTCCATGATACTCGCTCATTGATTGGTCAAAGATTCTATGTAATTATTTTTATGCAGTTTTCCATGTTATATATTGGCCCCACTATCACAATAACAGCCAATTGTATGGTGAGTATCATGGACAGTTGCCTTAAAGCGACTGTCCCTGGCATTTCTCTTAATTGATTTGGTAAGTAATTTCACAAACGCGATACCAAAAATAAGCCAAAAAAAGTACTGCTATGATTGGTAGGCTGAATTTTCAAATTCAAAATAACAAATCTGTATGTTAAAAAAACTTCAGCCAACTCATACTAACTTTATGAAGTTTAAAATTATGCTTATGTATGTAAGTGTTAGCCGTTCGCTATATTTGCATCTAGTTCCCAAAATATTGATGTTGGTACACATGAAGCTAGACAAAACTATTTGAGTGAAAAATGATTTTTAATTACCTTGCCCAGAAGATTGATTTGCTCATCAAGGCTACTGTAATTCTAATTTTGTAACTATGAAATGGCATTCATTATCTTTACTATTATGTTTCTTTGTGTATATTACTCGATATTGACTTAATATCTTATTCTATATTTGAAATGTAAAATGACATCAGTGTTGCGTAATATGTTCACGTTATCCAAATGAGTGTATATACAGATTTTGCAGAAAATGTATAGCTATTAATGATACACAGTTTTGTTGGGTTAATGGATACCCTATTAAGACAATACTCACTAAAACCTAGAGCAATAGTTATCCAAATATTTGAGCAGCCAATCAGTAAAAAACCCAAAAAGTATACGAACACATATGAATTAATCATTTCACAAACACCTAGACCAGTACGACGTAAAGTAATGCATCTAGTTTAATTTCATCAAGTAATGCCAATTTTGTGATATGCTAACTATTAATCTAATTAAAAAAACAAAAATCAGATATGAAGCAACAGCACATGAGATTTGCAACTGAAATGAGATGCATGACAGAGTAAATGTCGAGTAAACTTGAGCAGAGTACGTAAATGTCGAGTGTGAAGTAGACATCAGTGCATGCAATGGTTATTTAACATTGGATAACCAAATAACAAAATTGGATATGAATTTGATACCGACGAACATGTCTTTAGAGTTCAGTAACCAATCTGACCAAAATAACATGGAGGAAAATAGTTGTCGGGAAATTGTATGTGGAGGAAAACAAACCTGAGGATTGTTCTAGCCGGTCGAACGTATGTCTGCAGCACTCCAAAAGTTGAAACTTCGGTCTTTGGTCGATGCCTGATGGGTTAATAAACGGATGGAAGGTGATTGGCAGAGGGGAAGGAAGGCAGTTGTTTTGACAGTTGATTTAGATCGAGAACTGGTAACAGCGGAAGGAAAAAAGGATTCCGGACTGCCGAGGAACTGTAGATCGTCTAATTTAACTGGTTGTCGAAGAGGTAGCGAGGGAAGAGACTAGCGGTGGATGTCTGGACGTAGGTAGGGTAATGAGTGGACATTCACGGTTCTGCAAAGCAAGATTAAGCAGTGTTGATGCAATCTGAGGAAGGGAGGGAGGAAGCGGTTGGGGATAAGAATGGTGGGGTTTTGTTTTTTGAATTTAATGTATTTAGTGAAACAACGGGATGGGCACGAAAACTGGTAGGAGTCGGTTGAAATGGGATTGCCGTACTGTCGTCATTTGGGGAAATCTGGATGGGTAAGATGCCACGTGAAAATCTCAGTTTCCTAGTTTCTTGTTTAAGTAATAGATGTTGCTTCTATTATATAGTGAGGAATATGATATATTCTGTTATCATAACAGCCATCAATTCTGGAATGCGAAAGGAAAATTTTGATTTTACTACCTTTCCTATGATTTTTCATGAGGCTAAATGTCTTTTGGATTCAGCCAATATACTAGTTTAACATCTCAACTTCCTATATTACCATTACATTCACCTGCACTTTTGTTGTGCTTACTGTATTGGACTGCACGTTTATTAAGGAAGTAGTTTGCGACGTCAACTATATTTTTTTGTGGGCATGTTTTGTTGAAGATGGCATCTTTTTACGACACTCACCATGCTTCCTTTATTCTATTATCACTTCTCAATATTGTCAACAATTCTTAATAGTATTTTAAATGTTGGTTGTACTCAAAATTAGAAAATCAAACGGAAAGCAAGTTTAAAGTGTAATTCATGACACAACAATGTTGCAAAAGAGAAACTTGGTTTTCTGAATTACTTTCAAATTTCAATCAGACTTTACAAAGCAACGTATTTAATAACTATGATGTCTTACTGTTCCTTTTTACATTGGAGAATTGATTTGTTGACAGACTTACACTGTTGAACTATCACAGAATTACCTTTTCTTTATTTCAAAGAATCACTCAGCTAAAAGCATCTGCTGCTATTACTTAATTTGCAACAGTTCTCTGGCAAAGCTCACAATATTATTGCACTAGAGGTTTTTTTTAACCAATATTTATTAATAGGATATATGTAACGATCATACACACACCGCTATAATTTAAATCTTCATTTTTCATTATAACAATAGCAACCACATCAGGGGATTGATTAGTGTGTTACTTAAGTATATCTATAAAGTTAATTCTTATCTATTAGTTTTCTTATATAACTCTAGCTTAAGTTTGATAATATTATTACCGAGGTCCAATGATATGTCCAGAAATGCGTTACCTACGCTGTTTTTACTATTGCACTATTACGCATTTCAAATCGATAGGGTTCACTTAACCTTTTAGCCTAAATCAAAAATGTTATGAACTTCCAAACTATGAGAATGATTAGTGCACAAATTGAATGTAACCAATGCCCTTTGTCCCTAATTCATAGCTACTTGGTTTCATACAATATTCTGAAATATTTATTAGTTTTGGTTTACTTTGTTGTAGAGCATAGGAAGAGGAGGCATTGGCGAAAGACCAAAGAGAAAGAAGTTGCTTGTTACAAGTTTAAGAAGAGTAATATAGGGATTGGATGCTGAAATTTCACTTGCAATTAGTACGTGAATGCTTGTATCTTATCTATGGCCAAACAATTATTATTATTATTATTTTATCATGGAGTATGTTCTTGGTTATTCTTGTAAATGTATGATAATACGCATAAAAAAGATTTAAATTCGCGACTTTATAAATGATGTGAATGTATAATTTGTATTGATTTTTAACAATTATGATTATAATTTGTATGTATGTTGCATCAGTGATTTAATATTTTTTTTTAAGTTTTTGAATCTTTTTAACAGTAGTCGCTATTGCATGTTTCAATGTTTTACAATGGGCATAAATTGTTATCATAGACTCTATTGCAATGGGTAATGACCATTGTAAGAAGATGATATATTACAACTTAGTATAATACAACTGGCGCAATGATGGTTGTGAAAACTATATTACAACAGTCATTGTCCATTGTAAAAAGAATGCCCGTTGTAAAAAGGATATTTACAACGGCAATTACCTTTGTAAAAAGTGACCTATTACAACAGTTGCAGTGCCCATTGTGAAAATTATATTACAGCGGGCATTGCTCGTTGTAAAAAACTGTTTTGTTGTAGTGAATATTCACTTCCGCATAAATAACCAAGCAGTTTACAATGGGTCCATAATCACTACAAACGTAGTGATAATAAATAGAATTTCCCCTTTCCCTTTAGAGTCGATGTAAAGTGATGATAATTTGCTATGTAATCTTTACTGTTTTCTTGTAATCTGCCCACTAGTTATGAATTCGATCTTTTTTATAAAACAAAAGGAGAATCGAGCCATTTTTTGGTGGCTCATAAAAATAGATATGTAAAGATCGCTACAGAATCTGTGCACACACAAAATAAAAGCAACAGAGGTACAAACAAAGCAAACGAAGCAAAAATACAACAGATATACAACAAAAGGCAGACGACGACCAACAAAGCCAAAGGCCTTTACTAAAGGACCTGATGACTGCTAAGACAAGGAAGCCACCTAAGCAACAAACACAAGAGGACAGTGCGAGAAATCTGGAAAAGTCACGAAGCACCAAAGCGATAGAAAATGAGAAAATCCAGTTGTTTGCTCTAGCTACTCCAGGAACAAGCAAATCCAAGCAATCCAAAAATCGACCATCCCAAAAGAACCTAAAAATTCAGGCCCTGCAGAACTAGCAAACAACATCAGAACCAAAAGAAGGTGGAGGTGTGGTGATTGATAAGTAGGACAGATCCTACTAACCAATAGAAGAAGAGGCTCAAATTATCCCTGCCCAGGGGTAGTTGGTAACAACGTAACATCAAAGGTATCAGTTAATCTACTCGAGTGGGACCCAATTAAACCTCTAAACATTCTACCATAAAAAGAAAGGAAAACATCATTCCTTACCTTTCTAATAATGAAAGAAGGACCCATAGGTACATCGACAAAAAATGTCTTATTTCGCGAGCACCGGATGTGTCAGCAGATAAGACAAGGATTGAACGAATAGATTTACCTAAGATTTCAGCCCACTAGTATCTCAGTAAATCAGCTAGGGATTGCGCATTACCTCGGAGTCCAACCAAGTTCCCGAATTAAATCCAGACAGATTTGGTAGAAGAGCCAAAGAAAAACAAGTAAGCAATGGATTCTGTGTCGCCAGACCCATAACACCGACAATGGGGCACTAAAGGGATGTCAATCCTCTAGAGGTTCTCATCTAATGGAAGCCTATCATGAAGCGTCTGCCACATAAACTGAGAAATCTTCGGGGGAATAGAAACGTCCCAAATGAAGTAAAAAAAATGAAGATGTGGAGCTGGCGTTCTTGTCGAACTCCACGCCACCTTAATCGAAAAAGTATTGACATAACATCCTGGTCCTCCACCATGAGAATCCGAAGAGGCCTTTACCAATTGCATCCGTTCATGCCGCACTAACATAGGACGGGACTCTAGAGAAATTCACTACTTGAAATCTGCGGTACTTGGCGTGAAATAACGTTTCCCATAAGGAGTCATTCGCGTCAAACCTAGCCCACAGCTTGCAAGCAAAGGCAGTATAGGTATCCTTAGGATTCGAATGCCTAAACCCCTTTCACATTTAGGATGACAAATGGTGTCCCAAGAGATCCAATGGTGACGATTAGCATGTCCTTTTTACCCCAGAAAAAGGAGACCGATAAGACCGGAAGAAAGAGGAGGTCGGAGTCATAGCAGCAAAGACGTGTGATCCTATAGAGCCTTATACTGACTTTTTGAGAACCACTATATATGCCTGAGAGAGAAGCATCGCATTCCACCGGATGATACCCTTTGCTCTATCTGATAGGGGATTGAAGATGGCATTGACCTTATGACCTCTGTAAAAAACAATACCGAGGTACGGTAAGGAAGAGCGGCGGCCTTGAAACCATTGTAGGTTTCAATCCAAACGGATCTAAATGGAGACAAGTCTTTAGCCGGGATAAAGCAACTTTTAGCAGAATTAACGAGATAGCCAAAACACCTTTTGTACTGCTGAATGAGGTAGATAAGACGATGGATCGAGTGACGACAACCATCCGTGAAAATGATAATGTTGTTTTTGATAACGAAGAAAGTAGGAGAAAGAGGATCTCCCTAACAAAGAACTCTTCCCATCTTGAAGAACCCGTTGGCTGATCCGTTGATGAGAATGGAAAACCAACAATTGGAAATGAGCCTTTAGATTAAATCAATAAGGAGCTCGAGAAACCCGAATGACCTTAGAACATTAATGATGAAAAACCAGGACATGCGATCGTAATTTTTAGCCATGTCTAGCGTAATGACCATATTAGAACCCATGACCTTCCGATCAATCCGAGACACCAGTTCCTTGGCTAAAAGGATGTTGTTCGTAATTAAACATCATTTTACAAACCCAGCTTGTGAATAACTGTAACACCCCATGTCCATTAATGTCACTCACAAAGGGAATGCATCAATGTCCATGGGGCGTTATTGTTGTATAGAACAGATAAATTACAAGAGTAAATAAATAAAACAACACAACGGAAGTGAAAAACTTATTTCATAGCATCACAACTCAAAACAAGTTTACATAAGTAGTCTCCAAAACCATTACAACAGGATCAGTAGTCTGTTCCAAAAATTTCAAAGTACATTAAGAAGCAAATACTTAGATAACATAAATGCATAAATCCCCACTGAGAATAAGTAAAGCCATAAAGATGAGAGAGTCCCAAGGGATACATCTACTATCTTTAAGCAACTGAAAGAAATCGGCACTAAGCTGTAGTATTCCCTCCTTGCAAACCTGAAGGGGGAAAGGAAGAAAAGAGGTGCAAAGAAAAGGGGGTCTGACATAAAGTCTGGCGAGTGTGATAACTTTAACAATATAATTATCAAAATAACTAGGCTAAGGCATAAGATGGAAAATAAGGAAATGACTGTGAACAATTGGGTATGACAGGGAAATAAGACAATCAAAGATAACGTCAAAGGCACCCCTAATCACTATAAGATAATTACTACACTGCACCACCACTAACCATCCTAAAGGTTGATCCCGCCTACAGAAATTAATAATGATAATGGTAGTTTAGTGTAACCCTAGCTACCTTCATAGGTGTCGTCTGTCCCTATCTCCACTAGGTGTACCCACTACCCCCATTCGATCAGCTCCCTAACTCATAGATACCCGTGCTGGCCCCGCAGTGGGGTGTTTCACTCCCCAAAGTGGCAACCCGATACAACCAAAAATGCACGGCTTATATCTACACGATGCGACAACGTCTTATCTACCAGCCCGGGCCCACACACGCATACAAACCCGTTGGACTTGCGTTGCCCCCGCTGACCCGTTTTGACCTCTTACAATCAAATCCAGTACGCGTGTCCCGTCCTCGACTTGGGTCGAGCCCACACAGATACTTAATGGGTAACTGGTTTGAAAAGGGCCCCCATTCATGACACAAGATTTCCACCTACGCTTGGTCCCTCTAAGGTTTTTTCCCCACTTAACCCCATTCTTAATCATGTCTTTTTACATGTTTCAATCTTGGTTAAGTGTATCTAATCATATTTCAAATGCCACCCAAGGCACCCACTAAATTCCACATTCCACCCAAGGCACCCACTTAACCCCCTCATGTCCCACTACATGTTTATCTGGTTAAGTGTTTCTTAATTCATTAAGACCGTAACCTTGTAAAGACCTCCCACATTAGACTGGCATTTGTGACAGCTGGATTTGCCGGGCAGGTCCGGGCAGTCTTACACCACAAACGATTCTAACCTCGTGTCTTTACAACTGTTACACATTTAATTTATGCCTAAGACCTTCCACATTAGACTGGCATTTGTGGCAGCTAGATTTGTCGGGCGGGTCTGGGCAGTCTTACACCACAAACGAGTCTAACCTCGTGTCCTAGGCGATTAATTACACATAATTAATTATCCCTAATTTGAATCAATTTCCCTATTCAAATTTTCAATCAATTACAAATTTAACTATGTCCATAATCGACTCAATTATGTCCATCTATTTATGGTATATAAAATTATACCAATTAACATTACATTTAAGGCATTTATGCCAATTCTCAATATTAAATCTTTTAATAGTATCCCATTGCCCCACGTTGTACGTTCGTTCGTTTAACGTAAAATATACGTTAGACTCGAATAGTCTAACTTATGGAATAAAGAGAAAACATCACAACATGCATAGAATAAAAACTAGATCTAAACATAAGGGGTGAACTTACATGTGTGAATACGATTTTTTCATCCAAAACTTGCATAGGCCAAAGTTACAAACTTTCATAAACTATGGATGTCATAGATCTAATCATAAGGTGTAAACTTGCTGAAACACCCCACCTCCATTGAGGTCACTCACAAAGGGAATGCCATAACTTCGGTGGAGGTTTATAAGTGAAAGTCACAGATAAAACACAAGACAGATATATAAACACATATATATAAGCAGCGGAAAACAAACGGACTTTTATTTCATAAAGACGTGTTCATACAAAACATTTCCATAATTGTCTCATAATAACTTCCAAAACATTATATCATCATTTCTGTCTTGATTATTAAATAAACAAGCGTAAAACATAATAAAGCTGCATAAATCCCCATTGAACGTGTCCAAAAGCCATAGCCAAGGAAAGAGAGTCCAAACCATACATCTACTATCTTGAAGCTTGCAAAGAGTCTGACTAAGCTGGGTTGTTTCCTCCGTGTGGACCTGGGGGGGGGGGATGGAAGAAAAGAAGATGAAAGAAAAATAGAGTCAGACATAAAGCCTGGTAAGTCTAGTGACGCTTCAATATGAGAATAGGAAAAAGGGAATGATATGTATAAACTGGAAATAGGAAATTATCATAACTAAGATAAAGCAGTTTGAACAAAATATACTATCTCACCCTACACTATATCTCTGCACCTACTTGCATTGTCTCAACTGGCACCCCATGATCGGGGTTAAGTGATCCCCTTTCTAAAGATAGGCTCCTAGTCACAAAATCATATGTGTCATACGGCCCCCAATTGATTGTAGATACCTATGCTGGTCCCACCATGGGGTGTATCAAGTCCCATGGTGGCGGCCCGACACAATCCTAGAATGCATAGGTTATACTACTGGTGCCCAGTGCCCTGTTAGTCTGTTCCAAAGTGTGTGCACGCCCGCACTCCGTTATAACACACACTGCTGCACCAACCGCCTTCTCTTTTGACCGCTTACAATCAGCCCAGTAATCGTGCCCCACCCTACCTAGTTTTAGGGTATCATGATACCTAATTGGGTTACTACAAAAATGGGTCCCCGTTACTAGGGTTTTCTAGTCAAACATGTTAAGTGGTTAAGTGTCTGTATTTACCTAACGTCGCCCATCAGTTTAATTAACATGTTGAATTGGTTAAGTGTTTTAGTTAACTTAACCCTAGCATCCTGACTTGTCTTTCCTTAACTTTAATTAGATAAAGCACCGGCCACTCACATTAGACAGATATTGCTACGGTTACTGGATGTGTCGGTCGGTTCCGTGCATATTTACATCGAAACTCAGTCTAACCTCGGGTCCTCATTGGGCCCAATGCTTAACCTCTCACATTGGATAGGCATTGTTGTGACTACGGGATAGCCGGGCGGGACCGGGCAGGTTTACATCACAACTCAATCCAACCTCGGGTTAAGCATACTCGTATTTTCTAAATTTACATATTTGTCTCTATTACTTGTTATATGTAAATTTGTTAACAATTAAATGTTATGGCCCACTTTCCAAGTTCATCATTTTTGGTATAAGGATTTTATACCATTTAAGTGCCACCAATTATTGGCATGTGCCAAACATGCCAATACAGATAATTTTCACCAATTTATGTCAAGTTTCCTATAATTACCAATTTTTCCCAACGTTACCCCATCTAAATATTAGGCTAACAATCATAGCCTAATTTTTCGTCTGCATGATTTTTAACATATAATATTAGGCTAAAAACTTAGCCTAATTTAGCGTACACAAAATTGGCAATCATTACCATAAACATGACATAGGTGTAAACTTGGCATTTTCAGCATAGTCAATATGAACATCATAGGTGTGAACTTGCAATGTAGACTAAATCAACATACATATATGTAAATTTGCAACATAGGCTAAATCAACTTACATATATGTGAACTTGCATTGCAATAGGGATCTAACTAAATAGGTGTCACATGAATTAGCATATGATTTAGACAACATAAGCCTAAACATGTTTTGATCTAGGCATACCGTCGAACATCACCAGCATATGACAAGAATGTGACATGTCCATAAAGTATGTATAATTTTATCCCATGTGATAACTATATCAAATCATGTTTACTACTATAACATGAAACTTGTATCAAAATGGATCTTGGCACGAATCCAATTATGAACTTGCAACTTTTGTATAAACATATGAGCACGTATATGAACTTAATCATTTAGGCATAGAAGTTCTATTGTACAGCATATAACTTGTCATAATAACCAAAACATATAGGTGTAGATATGAACCAAATGACTTGTATGTGAATTTGAATAGATCCAACATCAACTAGATTAATCCACAAACATTCTAATGGATCCAACATCAACTCAATTATACCACAAACATCCCAATACTATTCACAACACAATCATTGCAACACATAGATATGAATTAACATCGTCGTTATACAATAGCACAATTCCATTTCCATTTCCATTTTATGTCGAATCAAATCTTAATTTTATTCCCATCGAACAAATCACTATACTTACAAAAAACGACGAACTTGAATTCTGGATTCTAAGTTCTGAATTTGCAATGCTTTCCTTTGGGTAGATAAACGTTGTTTGAATCTTGTTTTTACATTAGTTTTGCTCGTCTCTAATCTTTCTTCAAGTGTAGGATACTCTTGGCTTCCTTCCTACAGCATGACGGCTCTGGCTCTATTTTACTTGTGTGAATATGGGTTGAGTATAAGGTTATTTATATAGAATTTCAAACTAATTTGAGCCGTCGACGAAGCTAGAGTTAATCAAGGCCACCCGTCTCAAGAGAAGCCAATCAGAAAGTGACAAATCAGCCCTAGTGACACAGCCAAGCCCCAAAAACCGAGCCAGGACTAGACCAAGTAGGTCAGGTTGACCAGGCAAATTGACCTGTAGGTCGACCCCTAGGTCGACTACATAGTCAACTTGGGTACCCAGGTCGACTCCCAGGTCGACCCCCTGGTCGACCTGGGTAGGAAAATTCCCGCCTAGCCCAATTCTGGTCCGGTTTTGAATTTTGAACTTGTTTTCGAGCTGTTTGAATTTTAAATCGAATTCTGAAACTTCCGGAGGTCATAACTACTTCAAATAGAGTCTGATTTACGCAAACTCGGACTCTATCTCAAGCAGAATTCCGAGATGAATGTAATGGCATAACCCGTTTCCCTTAATTCTATCATTTAGAATTAATTATACTTTAATTTGTTAATTTATCGTTAAAAAAAAATTTAGGGTGTTACATTCTCCCCTCCTAAAAGGATTTCGTCCCCGAAATCTTCAAGTCTAGAAGAACGTATATCCTAACATCCAATCGTCCATCTACTCAACCAAAAAACACAGGAGTCCATTTTCCTTAAAAGACTTCTAATGCTTCATGATCATATGTGTAGTGTGTGTATATGTCCTTATCTAATGCAAAAATTAGGCGGTCTACTGATTCAGTTGACCTCCTTAATGCGAATCATGTAATTGTCATGAATCCATTATGTATGCAAATTTTCCGTACTCATAATTCTACATGAGTGCGCAATCATTCATACAAATGCGACATCCATATGACAACATATCAAGTTTTAACCACATACAAATATTGTAACAACCCGTATTTTCAATAACCTGTAATAACATAAATCGAGGCAGAATTTAATTCTAAAATGGGAATCAAGGGAAACGGGCTATGCCATTGTGTTCGTCTCGGAAAAATACGCGAAATAGAGTCCGAGTTTTCGAAAATCGGAGTCCGTATGACCAAGATATGGCCTCGCGAAGTTTCACGAAAATTCCCAAATTAAAGTATACTTAATTAAGTGAAATGAGTTGTGTAGATATATATATATATATATATATTGATATATATATATATATATAATTGAAAATTTAATAAATAAATATGCAAAAATGCTCAAAACAGCGAATTGGGAGAGGGGAATAACCGAACCGGCCGATTTTTGAAGTCGACCCGAGCCGGCTGGGTCGACTAGGGGTTAATCCAGGGTGTTTGGCTGTCAACCCGTGGGCCGATTCGCTCAAGTGCAGATTTTGCATTTGAATGGTTCTCATGGTCCATCTTTAATCTAAAGGCCCTAGATGGTTCCTACACTTGACTTCTTCCCCAAGACATGCTTTGATGGCTTGGATTGAATCTAGGGTTAATCCTATGGCCTAAAACACTTGCCTAATCTATAAATAAGACCCTAACCTACCCTAATTCATTCATAATTAAACCTAGTGACTAAACTATGGCAAAATGCTAGCTCTCATGGCCTCCACTAATTTTATGAAGAGGGTTGCATACTAATCACTCTCTAATCAACTTCTAATCCCTTCTTAGCATCTTAATCTTCTTCATTTGGTGTTCAAAGTTGCTAGTTGTGAGTTTCTATCACTTTGATGATCTTTTGGTAAACTAATTAGATGAGATGTGATGAGATTTATGGTTTTGTATGTGGGTTAATGAGCTTTGAATCATATGATATGATGTTAGCATTAATCTTATGTTTATGCATGTTGAGTATGTAAGCTTATGCAAGTTTAATATGATGTATGTTATGTTTGCATGATGCTAAATATGCAAGTTGTGGGCTATGTAATCATATGCATGTTATGCAAGTTCATGGTAATATGCTATGCAAGTTACATGTATGTAAATATGCAAGTTACATGTTTGTTAATATGCAAGTTACATGTATGTAAATATGCAAGTTACATGTTTGTTAATATGCAAGTTACATGTTTGTTAATATGCAAGTTACATGTATGTAAATATGCAAGTTACATGTTTCTTTATATGCAAGTTACATGTTTGTTAATATGCGAGTTACATGTATGTAAATATGCAAGTTACATGTTTATTAGTATGCAAGTTCATGATGACACATTATGCAAGTCTATAAGCTAATATGCAAGTTTGTTATGCAAAATGAATATGTAAGTTATGTGACATATTATATGCAAGTTATGTGACATGTTATGCAAGTTCATATGCAAGTTATGTGTTTGTTAATATGCAAGATGGCACCTTTGAAACATGTTCATTCATATGCAAGTTGACACCTTTTATATGTGTTATATCATGAACGAAATTACGTGGGAACGATGGGGTAATTAAATGCATAAGTTAATAAGATTGTGTGAAATTAATATAATTATGCATAACACAAAATAAATAAACATAGTATGGGAATTTGCCTATTTGGTTAGGTGTACCCATACTATGTGTTGGGAATTTACCTATTGAGTTAGGTCTACCCCATGGGAATTTACCTATTAAGTTAGGTCTACCCATGTTAAGAAAACTTGATTAATTAGGGATAATTAATATAAAATTATGAGGGTGATTAATTAGGTGTAATTAATTGACTAAGACACGAGGTTGGACTCAGTTGTAGCGTAAAACTGCCCGGACCCAACCGGCTTAACCAGTTGCTACAAATGTTAGCCCAATGTGAGAGGTCTTAGGCACAAACTAAATACGTAATTAATGTAAAGACACGAGGTTAGACTCTGTTATGACATAAGGCTGCCCGGACCCAACCGGCTTAACCAGCGGTCATAAAAGACAGTCTAATGTGAGAGGTCTTTACAAAGGTTACGTTCTTAATTAATTAATTAAGAAACACTTAACCATATTAGCATGTAGAGGGACATGAGGGGTTAAGTGGGTGCCTCGGGTGGCATGAGAAAATCTAGTGGTTGCCTTGGGTGGCAATAGAAAATACGATTAGAATACTTAACCAAAATGGAACATGTAATTAAAACATGATTAAAGGGTTAAGTGGGATATACTAGAAAAAGGGACAAGCTTAGGTGGGTAGCTTGTGGAGGCCCATTTCAACCAGTAACCCATACGTATCTTTGTGGGCTCGACCCATGTCGAGGACGGGACACGCATACTGGGCTTGACTGTAAGAGGCAAACGGGTTAGCGGTGGCAACGCAAGTCCAACGGGCTTCATATGCGTGAGTGGGCCCGGGCTGGTAGGTAAGCCGTTGTTGCATCGAGTAGATATAAGCCGTGCACCTTTAGTTCCATCAGGTTGCCACATTGGGGAATGATACATCCCACGGTGGGGCCAGCACGGGTATCTACGTTAGGGAGCCGATCGAATGGGAAGTAGTGTGTACACCTAGTGGATTGTAGGGCCCCGTGGCGCCTACTTGGTCACCTAGGGGTACGCAGGTACTAATTAGTAAATTTTATAAGTCCTTGGGTGGGATCAACCTTTAAGTTAGGAACGACTGGTGTGGTGCAGTTTAGTAATTTACCTTAGGGAGGGTAGATGCGTCTTTATCCTTTATCTTCGTTTAGTTGACTGCTTAGGGTAGCCATTCATCCCTATATGTTACCGTATATCAGTTTATGTCTTCTCTGGTTACTTTAACGATTGTATTGTTAAAGTTATAGGACTCGCTCAGACTTATGTCTGACCCTGTTGTTTTTATCTTTTTCCCAACCCTCAGGTCCTACGGTGGATCCTAGCAGTAGTGGAGCTTGATCGGATTGTTGTTCCAGTCTTTAGGAGCTTGGATAGATGTAAAGCTCCAGTTATCCAGTTATCTTTTGTTTTGTTTGGCTATTGTATGAGAGTGGGATTATGTACTTCTTTATTTTGATGGATATTGTACTTGACCTTTATTGTGGTTTTATGATGTAACCAGACATGTTTTACTTCCGCTGTTATGAGATGATGTTTTAAAATTTCAAGTACTATTTATATCTGTCTTGTTGTAATTTTTCTGTTCTATATTCACTAAAATACTCCACCGATGCTATGGCATTCCCTTAGTGAGTGATCATAGCGGGAGTGGGGTGTTACACGTGGTATCAGAGCTTAAGGTTACCAGAACAGATAAAATTTTTGAGAAAAACTACTTTCTAAGAGTATTTTCGAAGAAAGGATTTTTAAAAGCATGTCTTCTAAGAGAAAAAGTTTTTGAAAAAGAAAAGCATAATCCCCAATAGCCATATCTTTATCTTTCGGAATCTCCTTTTTGAATCTTTCCTCTTTCGTTTCAGCATGGCTGAAGATCTTAACATCCCGGAGGGTTTAGTTATACCACTATGGTATAGGAGGTTGCAAGAGGCTAGGGCCGCGGCTGCGGGTCCGGCCAATGCTACTACACCAGAGACAACCGCTCCTCCTCCTCAGCCTAGAGTGGATAATTTTGCTAAGGTTTGCAAGGAGTTCAAGGCTATAGGAGGAAAACCTTTTCTTGGTTCAGAGACTTTCGTAGAGGCTAGAGATTGGCTTAAGGAAGTGGAAGAGTTGCTAGATATCTTTGAAGTGGAAGAGGGAAAGAAAGTCAAGTTGGCGGCTTGGTTAATGAAGGGAGAGGCCTCATTCTGGTGGGAGGTCACTAATGGAGAACGCCCTGTTGACTCTTGGGCAGATTTTAAGCAAAGGTTTGGGGCTAAGTTTCTCTCAAGGGCGGAAGAGAATCTGTTTATGGAGAAGTTCTTGAATTTGAAGCAAGGGAATCTCACGGTGAAAGAATATGTCAACAAATTCAATCAATTAGCAAGGTTTGGCATAGAGTTGGTGAATACACCGGAGAAGAAGGCTTTGAGGTTCGTTAGAGGCTTGAACGAACCATTGCAAGGAATAGCTATGACTCACATTCCTATGGGGGCCACTTTTGAGAAGCTTGTCTACATGGCACTTATGCATGAGGATGATAAGAATTCTAAGGCACCAGAGAAAAAGGGGGATCAGAAGAAACCGCAACAGCAACAACAAGGCAAGGGCGGAAAAGGCAATGGTGACAAAAAGAAGACGAAGAAGAAGTGCTTCAATTGTGGAACACCAGGACACCTCAGTAAGGATTGTCGCAAAAAGAAGAAGACCGGTTGCTTTCATTGTGGTGAAGCAGGGCATCTTGTGAAAAACTGCCCAAAGAAGGGGCAGAAGACGGGGTCTACCTCAGGAGGCCAGGTGCAAGCTCTTATAGCACCACCTCAGTCAGGGGGGCAAGTTCAGGTTCTCTCAGTTCCACCGATTCAGCAGAGAGGTAGAACTATTTCCGTTGAAAGTCTGGTTTTTCTGTTTGATCATCCAGTTCGTACTTTGTTTGACTCTGGCGCATCGCATTCTTTTATCTCATCATCGTTAGTTGAGTCACTGCACTTAGACACCAGTCTAGTTGATGATCCCTTGGTTGTCTCAAACCCAATTGGGGGCTCCATATATCTGTCTATGATATGTTTGGGTTTGAAGATTTCTATACTTAGCGTTGAGTTTAGATGTGATGCTTTTGTATTGGGCTTCACGGGCTATGGGTTGATCTTGGGCATGGACTGGTTATCCAGTAATGGTGCCGTTCTTGATTGCGAAAGGAGAGTTGTCAGGCTCATGACCCGCTTGGGTAACACTCTCGAGATCTCTTGCAATCCCATGGAATCTGTTTTGCTAAGTTATCTTGAATCGCTCGATGCTTCGGTCGAGAGTTTGTGTTCTGTCAGAGTAGTCCGGGAATATCCGGATGTGTTTGAAGAAGTAAAGGGTTTGCCTCCGAAGCGGGAGATAGATTTCCGAATTTATTTGGTGGATAATGCCAAACCAGTGTCTTTGCCAGTACGCCACATGGCTCCTCGTGAGAGAAGAGAACTTCATAAGCAAGTAGGGGAGTTGCTTGAGAAGGGGTTCATAAGGCGAAGTATATCGGAGTGGGGAGCTCCAGTAGTGTTTGCCACGAAGGCGGATGGGTCCCTCAGACTTTGTGTGGATTATAGGGAACTTAATAAGCTCACGAAGAAGAATAGACACCCATTACCGAGGATAGATGATCTCTTTGATCAGTTGGTTGGCGCGTCAGTATTTTCGCAGATGGACTTAGCTACAGGGTTTCATCAGTTAAGAGTGGCGGAGGACAGTATAGAGAAGACTGCTTTCCGGACTCCGGATGGTTTTTATGAGTGGCTAGTGATGCCATTTGGGTTGACAAACGCCCCCGCATACTTTGTTGATCTCATGAGTAGAGTGTTCAGAGAGTATCTGAATAAGTTTGTAGTAGTTTTTGTGGATGACATCTTGGTCTTTTCCAAGAATGAAGAAGAGCATGCCTTACATCTCAAGGAAGTGTTGGAGACTCTTCGAGCGCATAGTCTTAAAGCTAAATTCTCTAAATGCCATTTTTGGAGAAGAGAAGTGCGATTCTTAGGGCATGTGGTCTCTAAGGAAGGGATAGCTGTGGATCCCGCAAAGATAGTATCTATCCAGGATTGGAAAGTTCCTAGAAATGCTACCGAGGTAAGAAGTTTCTTGGGGTTGGCAGGATATTATAGGAAGTTCATCAAAGACTTCGCGAAGATATCAGCCCCATTAACCCGCTTGACGAAAAAGAATCTGGTTTTCTCGTGGGATGTAGATTGTGATGATGCTTTCCGACGGTTAAAGAGAGCTTTGACCACCGCTCCAGTTTTAGTGCTCCCGGATGGGAGTAAGCCGTTTGTTGTTTATACCGATGCTTGTGGAACAGGATTAGGCGCAGTCTTGATGCAGGAGGGAAGGGTAATAGCCTATGGAGGGAGACAATTGAGAGTGCATGAGAAGAATTACCCTACCCATGATCTAGAGTTGGCCGCGATTGTTTTCGCACTTAAGTCTTGGCGCCATTATCTTCTTGGTGAGAGATTCGAGTTGTTCACCGACCATAAATCATTGAAGTACTTATTCTCTCAGAAGGATTTAAACTTAAGACAGCAAAGGTGGATGGAGTTCTTAGCATCCTATGATTTCGAGATAGCGTATACCCCTGGTAAGGGTAACGTGGTGGCAGACGCCTTAAGTAGAAAAAGGCTATCTTTGAGTCCATTGTTCGTGGAACGACGAAGCTTGGAGTTTCTTTCTTTGTTTGACTTCAGACCTTCTGTTGATTTTGTACCTGGTTTGTTGGCATCCTTGGAGGTTAGACCTACTCTTTTGAGACGGATTGGCGAGGCTCAGCGAGACGACCCACAGTTGGTTGTGTTGGTAGAGAAGCTTATAAGAGGGGAGTCGTCCAGCCATTTGGGTAGATACACCATAGATGATAAGGGATGGTTGCATAGAGACGGTAGACTTTGTGTACCGCAAGATGAGGGTTTGAAGAAGGCTATTTTGGATGATGCACATCGTTCAAGAATGACTATTCATCCCGGTGGAGACAAAATGTACCAAGACATGAAGAGAGTTTTCTTTTGGGCCGGTATGAAGAAAGATGTGGCCGAGTATGTGGCTAGATGCTTAGTGTGCCAACAAGTTAAAGTGGAGCAAAGGAAACCCGGTGGGTTGCTACACCCATTGGAAGTTCCACAGTGGAAGTGGGATAGTGTCTCGATGGATTTCATCGACGGGTTACCGAGATCGAGGAAGGGCAATACGGGAATTTGGGTTGTGGTAGACAGACTTACCAAGAGTGCCCATTTTATACCCGTAAAGAGTAAGAGGACCGCTCCATGGCTTGCTTCAGTCTATGTTAGAGAGATTGTTAGATTGCATGGCGTACCATCCAGCATTGTGAGTGATCGAGATCCTATTTTCACTAGTGAGTTTTGGAGAAGTTTGCAAGAGGCGGTAGGGACTCAGTTGTGTTTGAGCACCGCATATCATCCTCAGACGGACGGTCAGACTGAGAGGGTGAACCGTATCTTAGAAGATCTTTTGAGGCTTTGTATCTTGGATTTTGGAGGTACATGGGAAGAACATCTTCCTTTGGTGGAGTTCGCATATAATAACAGCTTTCAGTCCAGTATTGGTATGGCTCCTTTCGAAGCTCTTTATGGAAGGCCTTGTCGATCTCCTACATGTTGGTGGGAATCTACGGATAAGATCTTGCTTGGGCCGGATATGGTTAGAGAGACTTCAGAGAAGATTGATTTAATTCGAAAAAGGATGAAAGCAGCGCAAGATAGACAGAAATCTTATGCGGATCGGAGAAGGACGGATCTTGAGTTTGAGGTTGGGGACATGGTTTTTGTCAAAGTATCTCCATTGAGAAATGTTGTTCGCTTTGGGTCCGTAGGGAAGTTAGCACCGAGATTTGTTGGGCCGTTTCCTATTAAGGAAAGGATTGGACGGATGGCATATAGGGTGGAGTTGCCCGACAGACTTAGTGGTGTTCATGATGTATTCCATGTATCACATTTGAGGAAGTGCTTACATGAGACCGCGGAGGTGGTAGAGCCGAGCTTGCTTAGAGATGTAGAGGTAGAGCGTGATGCGACGATTCGACGAGCTCCTACTCGCATCCTTGGGTCAGAAACTAGGAAGTTGAGGAACAGAGAAGTTCAGCTAGTTAAAGTGCAATGGGGAGATGACGAAAGCAATGCTACTTGGGAGACGGAAGCAAAGATGCGTTCTTTGTATCCATTTCTTTTTGAGAGTATGTCTTTTAACTTCTACTTTATTGCTTGTCTAGTACTTATCTTATCTTTAGTATATCCTCTCGCTAATACCTATGACCTTTAGATAGGGTAAAACCTATGGTTGAAACATGTGTTTGAAACATGTTATGGTTGATGGATGCATATGGATGCAATTGTTTGCTAGTGGTTGCTCGTGGATGCATATACACACACATTAGGCACTAGATCGGCTCAGTCACTTCATGTTGCATATTGCATAAATGGATGTGGTAGTTAGATTGATGGATGTATCATGGCTGTGTTATCATATGGATGATGCATTTTTGTGTATGGTTGTGCACGCATGTAGAAATTTGTATGTGTCAATAGGGTTTCGCATACATATTGGATGCATGGCACTATCATGGTTTGCATTAAGGAGGTTTACTGTATCAGTAACCGCCTGATTTTCGCATTAGGTAAGTACATATACACACACTTTTGCATATATCCATCCAGCATTTAGAATCTTGTAAGGACAATGATTGCTCGTGGATGATGCTTTGAGTAGATGGATGATTGGATGGTAGGATACGTTCTTCCTAACTTGAAGATTTCGGGGACGAAATCCTTTAAGGAGGGGAGAATGTAACAACCCGTATTTTCAATAACCTGTAATAACATAAATCGAGGCAGAATTTAATTCTAAAATGGGAATCAAGGGAAACGGGCTATGCCATTGTGTTCGTCTCGGAAAAATACGCGAAATAGAGTCCGAGTTTTCGAAAATCGGAGTCCGTATGACCAAGATATGGCCTCGCGAAGTTTCACGAAAATTCCCAAATTAAAGTATACTTAATTAAGTGAAATGAGTTGTGTAGATATATATATATATATATATATATATTGATATATATATATATATATAATTGAAAATTTAATAAATAAATATGCAAAAATGCTCAAAACAGCGAATTGGGAGAGGGGAATAACCGAACCGGCCGATTTTTGAAGTCGACCCGAGCCGGCTGGGTCGACTAGGGGTTAATCCAGGGTGTTTGGCTGTCAACCCGTGGGCCGATTCGCTCAAGTGCAGATTTTGCATTTGAATGGTTCTCATGGTCCATCTTTAATCTAAAGGCCCTAGATGGTTCCTACACTTGACTTCTTCCCCAAGACATGCTTTGATGGCTTGGATTGAATCTAGGGTTAATCCTATGGCCTAAAACACTTGCCTAATCTATAAATAAGACCCTAACCTACCCTAATTCATTCATAATTAAACCTAGTGACTAAACTATGGCAAAATGCTAGCTCTCATGGCCTCCACTAATTTTATGAAGAGGGTTGCATACTAATCACTCTCTAATCAACTTCTAATCCCTTCTTAGCATCTTAATCTTCTTCATTTGGTGTTCAAAGTTGCTAGTTGTGAGTTTCTATCACTTTGATGATCTTTTGGTAAACTAATTAGATGAGATGTGATGAGATTTATGGTTTTGTATGTGGGTTAATGAGCTTTGAATCATATGATATGATGTTAGCATTAATCTTATGTTTATGCATGTTGAGTATGTAAGCTTATGCAAGTTTAATATGATGTATGTTATGTTTGCATGATGCTAAATATGCAAGTTGTGGGCTATGTAATCATATGCATGTTATGCAAGTTCATGGTAATATGCTATGCAAGTTACATGTATGTAAATATGCAAGTTACATGTTTGTTAATATGCAAGTTACATGTATGTAAATATGCAAGTTACATGTTTGTTAATATGCAAGTTACATGTTTGTTAATATGCAAGTTACATGTATGTAAATATGCAAGTTACATGTTTCTTTATATGCAAGTTACATGTTTGTTAATATGCGAGTTACATGTATGTAAATATGCAAGTTACATGTTTATTAATATGCAAGTTCATGATGACACATTATGCAAGTCTATAAGCTAATATGCAAGTTTGTTATGCAAAATGAATATGTAAGTTATGTGACATATTATATGCAAGTTATGTGACATGTTATGCAAGTTCATATGCAAGTTATGTGTTTGTTAATATGCAAGATGGCACCTTTGAAACATGTTCATTCATATGCAAGTTGACACCTTTTATATGTGTTATATCATGAACGAAATTACGTGGGAACGATGGGGTAATTAAATGCATAAGTTAATAAGATTGTGTGAAATTAATATAATTATGCATAACACAAAATAAATAAACATAGTATGGGAATTTGCCTATTTGGTTAGGTGTACCCATACTATGTGTTGGGAATTTACCTATTGAGTTAGGTCTACCCCATGGGAATTTACCTATTAAGTTAGGTCTACCCATGTTAAGAAAACTTGATTAATTAGGGATAATTAATATAAAATTATGAGGGTGATTAATTAGGTGTAATTAATTGACTAAGACACGAGGTTGGACTCAGTTGTAGCGTAAAACTGCCCGGACCCAACCGGCTTAACCAGTTGCTACAAATGTTAGCCCAATGTGAGAGGTCTTAGGCACAAACTAAATACGTAATTAATGTAAAGACACGAGGTTAGACTCTGTTATGACATAAGGCTGCCCGGACCCAACCGGCTTAACCAGCGGTCATAAAAGACAGTCTAATGTGAGAGGTCTTTACAAAGGTTACGTTCTTAATTAATTAATTAAGAAACACTTAACCATATTAGCATGTAGAGGGACATGAGGGGTTAAGTGGGTGCCTCGGGTGGCATGAGAAAATCTAGTGGTTGCCTTGGGTGGCAATAGAAAATACGATTAGAATACTTAACCAAAATGGAACATGTAATTAAAACATGATTAAAGGGTTAAGTGGGATATACTAGAAAAAGGGACAAGCTTAGGTGGGTAGCTTGTGGAGGCCCATTTCAACCAGTAACCCATACGTATCTTTGTGGGCTCGACCCATGTCGAGGACGGGACACGCATACTGGGCTTGACTGTAAGAGGCAAACGGGTTAGCGGTGGCAACGCAAGTCCAACGGGCTTCATATGCGTGAGTGGGCCCGGGCTGGTAGGTAAGCCGTTGTTGCATCGAGTAGATATAAGCCGTGCACCTTTAGTTCCATCAGGTTGCCACATTGGGGAATGATACATCCCACGGTGGGGCCAGCACGGGTATCTACGTTAGGGAGCCGATCGAATGGGAAGTAGTGTGTACACCTAGTGGATTGTAGGGCCCCGTGGCGCCTACTTGGTCACCTAGGGGTACGCAGGTACTAATTAGTAAATTTTATAAGTCCTTGGGTGGGATCAACCTTTAAGTTAGGAACGACTGGTGTGGTGCAGTTTAGTAATTTACCTTAGGGAGGGTAGATGCGTCTTTATCCTTTATCTTCGTTTAGTTGACTGCTTAGGGTAGCCATTCATCCCTATATGTTACCGTATATCAGTTTATGTCTTCTCTGGTTACTTTAACGATTGTATTGTTAAAGTTATAGGACTCGCTCAGACTTATGTCTGACCCTGTTGTTTTTATCTTTTTCCCAACCCTCAGTTCCTACGGTGGATCCTAGCAGTAGTGGAGCTTGATCGGATTGTTGTTCCAGTCTTTAGGAGCTTGGATAGATGTAAAGCTCCAGTTATCCAGTTATCTTTTGTTTTGTTTGGCTATTGTATGAGAGTGGGATTATGTACTTCTTTATTTTGATGGATATTGTACTTGACCTTTATTGTGGTTTTATGATGTAACCAGACATGTTTTACTTCCGCTGTTATGAGATGATGTTTTAAAATTTCAAGTACTATTTATATCTGTCTTGTTGTAATTTTTCTGTTCTATATTCACTAAAATACTCCACCGATGCTATGGCATTCCCTTAGTGAGTGATCATAGCGGGAGTGGGGTGTTACAAATATGAATACATATATGCATATGCAATATGAAGTGACTGAGCCGATCTAAAACCTAGGTTGTGTGTGTATATGCATCCACGAGCAACCACTAGCAACCACTTGCAGCCATCAATCATAACATGTTTCAATTACATGTTTACATCCAAAGGGGTTTCTACCTAAGGATAAAGGATAATATCGAGGAGAGATACCTAAAAAGATAGATCCAAGCACAACTTAAGGAAAAAGAGAAATCAAAGATGTACCCTCAAAAAGAAAAGGGTAGGCCGCGCGTATTCTATCCTCAGTTTCCCAAGTCGCGTCTTCCTCGACGTCGCTCCACTGAACTTTGACAAGCTTGACTTCGCGGTTGCATAGTTTTTCACCTCAGTTCCTAAGATGCGGGTTGGAACTCTCCTCACAGTTGCTTCGTGTTCCACTTCGGCTTCTTCTAGAATGCTTGGCTCCGCCACTTCCGCAGATTCATGTAAACATTTCCGGAGATGAGAAACGTGAAAGATATTGTGAATTCCAGCCAACCTTTCGGGCAGCTCTACTCTATAATCCATCTTCCCAATCTTCTCGATGATAGGGAACGGTCCTACAAATCTTGGTGCCAGCTTCCCTGCGGATCCAAAGCGAACGACGTTCCTTAAAGGAGATACCTTAAGGAAAACCCTGTCCCCAACCTCAAACTCAAGGTCGGTCCTTCTTTTGTCTGCGTAGGATTTCTTCCTATCTTGGGCAGTCTTCATTCTCCTTCATATTAAGTCCACTTTTATGAAGTCTCTCTAATCATGTCTGGCCCAATTATAAGCTTGCCTGTAGACTCCCACCAACAAGTTGGTGATCGGCACGGTCTTCCATACAAAGCTTCGAAGGGCGCCATGTCGATAGTGGCTTGGTAGTTGTTGTTGTAGGAGAATTCCACTAAAGGAAGATGATCCTCCCATGTCCCTCCAAAGTCAAGAATGCACAGTCTCAGAATATCTTCTAATACTCTGTTCACCCTTTCCGTCTGACCATCAGTTAGTAGGTGATAGGCTGTGCTGAAGCATAACTATGTGCCTACAGCTTCTTGAAGATTCCGCCAAAATTCGCTTGTAAAGATAGGATCTCGGTCACTCACTATGCTGGAGGGTATTCCATGGAGTCAAACTATTTCCTTGAGATAAAGAGACGCTAGAGATGAGGCAGTCCTTCTACTCTTGATGGGTATAAAGTGGGCGCTTTTTGTGAGCCTGTCCATTATTACCCAAATGCTAGTATTGCCCTTTCTTGACCTAGGAAACCCTTCAATGAAGTCCATTAAAATGCTATCCCACTTCCATTGCGGGACTTCTAGAGGATGAAGCAGTCCTCCAGGCTTCTTTTGTTCCGCCTTGACCTGTTGGCATATCACGCACTTAGAAACGAAATCTGCCACATCCTTTTTCATGCCGCTCCAAAAGAAAACTCT
Organism: Allium sativum; assembly: GCA_030737875.1. Lineage (NCBI taxonomy): Eukaryota > Viridiplantae > Streptophyta > Magnoliopsida > Asparagales > Amaryllidaceae > Allium > Allium sativum. The sequence goes on from CM060926.1 coordinate 335,296,955, forward strand.
CTTTACGTCCTGGTACATCTTGTCTCCACCTGGGTGTATTGTCATCTTGGAATGATGTGCTTCCTCGAGAACCATCTTTACTAAATCCCTTGCTTGTGGGACACATAGTCTTCCATCTTGCCTTAGCCAACCCTTATCATCGATGGAGTACCTATTGAGGTAACTGGAAGTTTCACCCCTAATTAGTTTGTCAATCACATCCACAAGCTGAGGGTCTTTACGTTGTGCGTCCCTTATTGAGTCTAAAAGAGTGGGTCGTACTTCTAGTGATGCCAACAAACTAGGTACAAAATCAGAGGAGGGCCTAAAGTCAAAACTGGCTATATACTCCAAACTTTGCCTTTCTACAAGAGAGGGCTTAAGGACAGCTTCTTTCTACTCAAGGCATCTGCTACTACGTTGACCTTGCCAGGAGTATAGGAAATCTCAAAGTCATACGAGGCAAGGAACTCCATCCACCTTTGCTGCCTCAAGTTAAGATCTTTCTGCGAGAAAAGATACTTCAACGATTTATGGTCAGTATATAATTTGAAATTCTCACCTAGGAGATAATGACGCCAAGACTTGAGCGCAAAGACGATGGCGGCTAATTCAAAATCATGGGTTGGGTAGTTCTTTTCATGAACTTTCAATTTTCTTCCACCATAAGCTACTACCTTCCCTTCTTGCATTAGAACAGCGCCTAGTCTCGTACCACAAGCATCCGTGTATACTGTGAACATCTTGCTTCCATCAGGCAAAGTCAGAAATGGGGCTATTGTAAGAGCCCTTTTTAAATGTTTGAAAGCAATATCACAATCCAAATCCCAATCGAATGCTAGATTCTTCTTTGTTAGCCTTGTGAGTGGAGCTGAGATTTTCGCGAAATCTCTAATGAACTTTCGGTAAAAACCAGCTAGCCCAAGAAAGCTTCGGACTTCGGTTGCATTTCTTGGTGTCTTCCAATCTTGCACTGCCACCACTTTCGCGGGGTCCACAGCTAAACCTTTTTTGGACACTATATGTCCAAAAACCTTACTTCTTCTCTCCAAAAGTGACACTTGGAGAATTTGGCTTTTAGCTGATGAACTCAAAGAGTGTCCATGATCTCCTTCAGATGGTGAGCATGTTCTTCCTCATTCTTCGAGAAGATCAAAATATTGTCTATGAAGATAACCACAAACTTGTTGAGGAATTCTCGGAACACCTTGCTCATTAGGTCTACGAAATAAGGGGTGCGTTTGTCAAGCCGAAAGGCATGACAAGCCACTCGAAGAAACCGTCTGGGGTTCTGAACACCGTTTTATCAATGCTATCTTCAGCTACACTTAGCTAATGGAACCCAGTAGCCAGATCAAGTTGGGAGAAGACCGATGCACCCACAAGTTGATCAAAAAAATCGTCTATTCGGGGAAGCGGTTGTCTATTCTTCTTAGTCAGCTTGTTTAGCTCCCTATAGTCCACACAGAGACGTAGTGAACCATCTGATTTGGTGGCGAACACCACTGGAGATCCCCATTCCGAGATACTCTGCCTTATAAACCCCTTCTCGAGAAGCTCCTTAACTTGCTTACTGAGCTCCTTTCTCTCTTTTAGAGCCATGTATCTGACAGGTAAAGCTACAGGTTTTGCATTATCAACAAGATATATGCGGAAGTCTATTTCCCGCCTCGGAGGTAAGCCCTTTACCTCTTCAAAGACATCCGGATATTCCCGGACCACTCTAACCGACTGCAAATACTCAACAGAAGCATCAACTGACTCTAGATAACTAAGCATAACAACATTCAAGGGATTACAAGAAATTTCTAGAGTGTTACCAAGCCGAGTCAAGAGTCTAACCACTCTTTTCTCCCAATCAAGAATGGCACCATTACTGGATAACCAGTCCATGCCTAAGATCAGTCCATATCCCGAGAAACCCAAAACAAAGGCACTACATCTAAACTCAACGCTTAGAATAGAGATTTTCAAATCCACACAAACCATTTACAAATAGGTTGAGCCCCCATTGGATTTGAAACAACCAAGGGATCTTCTATCATACTAGTGTCTAGGTGCAGAGATTCTACTAAAGCAGATGAAATAAAGGAGTGTGATGCAACGGAATCAAAGAGAGTGCGAACTGGATGATCATAGAGATAAACTAAGCTTTCTACAGAAATATTTCTATCTTGTCCCACGGAGGTGCCACCAGCGCGTGAACCTGTCCCCCTGAAGTGGATCCAGTTCTCTGTCCCTGCCCTCGCTTCTTTGGGCAGTCCTTAGCCATGTGTCCAGTCTTGCCACAATGGAAACAACCACCATTCATCTTCGCCTTCTTCTTTCTGCAGTCTTTCAATATATGTCCAACGATGCCACAGAAATTACACTTTCTCTTTTCACGAGGTTTGTTGTTCTTCCCGCCTTTCCTTGAATCAACCTTCTTGTTCTGTGACCCTTTCCCCTTCTTGTCTTGAGGCACTTCTGCTTTTGCCTCTTTCTTTCCTTTATCTTCCTCGTGTAGCAGCGCCATGTCCACCAAGATTTCCTAAGTCGCTCCCATGGGTATATGGGTCATAGCAAGGCTATGTAGAGGCTCATTCAAACCTTTGACAAAGCAAAGGGCCTTCTTGTGTTGGGTGTTTACTAAATCCAGCCCAAATCTAGCCAGCTGATTAAACTAATTGATATACTCCTTGATCGCCATACTTCCTTGTTTAAGAGTTAGGAACTTCTCCATTTGCAGGCTTCTTTCAGCTTGGGAGAGGAATTTCATCTCAAACCTCATCCTGAAATCTTCCCAAGTCTCCACTGGCCTCTCAGCATGGGTAACTTCCTACCAATAGGAAGCTTCATCTTTAAGCAACCACACTGCTAGCTGTATCTTTTGCCTGTCGTCAACTTCGAAGATGACAAACAAATCTTCTGTCTCCTTCAGCCAGTTCCTTGCTACAACAAAGGATTCAGTTCCATAAAAGTCCTTTCCACCCATAGCCTTGAAGTCTTTACACATCTTAGCGAAAGTATTTCCATGAGGAGGAGGAGGAACCGCTGCCACTGTGGGAGGAGGAATGTCTGCTGGTCCCACACCATTGGCCCTAGCCTCTAGGTACCTTCAGAACCAGCAGGTATCGGTACTCCTTCTGGAAGGTTAAGATCTCTAGATATGCTGGAACAAAAAGGAAAGTATTCAAGACAAAGGATAAAGAGATAGTGCATATGGCTTCGGGGAATTATGCCTTTTAAAAATAATGTTTTTCCTTAAAAAATATGCTTCTTTAAACTTCTCTTTTGAAAATAGTTTCAAAAACCTTTATATAATCTGGTAAATCTGTGCTCTGATACCAAGTGAAACACCCCACTTCCATTGAGGTCACTCACAAAGGGAATGCCTTAACTTCGGTGGAGGTTTATAAGTAAAAGTCACAGATGAAACACAAGACAGATATATAAGCAACGGAAAACAAACGGACTTTTATTTCATAAATACGTGTTCATACAAAACATTTCCATAATTGTCTCATAATAACTTCCAAAACATTACATCATCATTTCTGTCTTGATTATTAAATAAACAAGCATAAAACATAATAAAAGCTGCATAAATCCCCATAGAACATGTCCAAAAGCCATAGCCAAGGAAAGAGAGTCCAAACCATACATCTACTATCTTGAAGCTTGCAACGAGTCTGACTAAGTTGGGTTGTTTCCTCCCTGTGGACCTGGGGGGGGGGGGGGGGGGGGACGGAAGAAAAGAAGATGAAAGAAAAATACAGTCAGACATAAAGCCTGGTAAGTCTAGTGACTCTTCAATATGAGAATAAGAAAAAGGGCATGATAGGTATAAACTGGAAATAGGAAAGTATCATAACTAAGATAAAGCAGTTTGAACAGAATACACTATCGCACCCCACAATTTATCTCTGCACCTATTTGCATTGTATCAACTGGCACCCCATGATCGGGGTGAAGTGATCCCCTTTCTAAAGATCGGCTCCTACTCGCAAAATCATATGTGTCATACGGCCCCCAATTGATTGTAGATACCTATGCTGGTCCCACCATGGGGTGTATCAAGTCCCATGGTGGAAGCCCGACACGATCCTAGAATGCATAGGTTATACTACTGGTGCTCAGTGCCCTGTTTGTCTACTCCGAAGTGTGTGCACGCCCGCACTCTGTTAGAACCCACACTGTTGCACCAACTGCCGTCGCTTTTGATCGCTTACAATCAGCCCTGTAATCGTGCCCCACCCTGCCTAGTTTCAGGGTACCATGATACCTAATTGGGTTACTGCTGAAATGGGTCCCCGTTACTAGGGTTTTCTAGTCAAACATGTTAAGTGGTTAAATGTCTGTATTGACCTAACCTCACCCATCAGTTTAATTAACATGTTGAATTGGTTAAGTGTTTTAGTTAACTTAACCCTACCATCCTGACTTGTCTTTCCTGAACTTTAATTAGTTAAAGCACCGACCACTCACATTAGATAAATATTGCTACGGTTACTGGTTGTGCCGGTCGGTTCCGGGCAGATTTACACCGTAACTCAGTCTAACCTCGGGTCCTTATTGGGCTCAATGCTTAACCTCTCACATTGGATAGGTATTGTTGTGACTACTGGACAGCCTGGCAGGTCCGGGCAGGTTTACATCACAACTTAATCCAACCTCGGGTAAAGCATACTTGTATTTTCTAAATTTACATATTTGTCTCTATTACTTGTTATATGTAAATTTGTTAATAATTAAATGTCATGGCCCACTTTCCAAGTTCATCATTTTTGGTATAAGGATTTTATACCATTTAAGTGCCACCAATTATTGGTATGTGCCAAACATGCCAATACATATATTTTTCACCAATTTATGTCAAGTTACCTATAATTACCAATTTTTCCCAACGTGACCCCATCTAAATATTAGGCTAACAATCTTAGCCTAATTTTTCGTCTGCATTATTTTTAACATATAATATTAGGCTAAAAACTCAGCCTAATTTAGCGTACACAAAATTGGTATTCATTAACATAAACATGACATAGGTGTAAACTTGGCATTTTCAGCATAGTCAATATGAACATCATAGGTGTGAACTTGCAATGTAGACTAAATCAACATACATATATGTAAATTTGCAGCATAGGCTAAATCAACTTACATATATGTAAACTTGCATTGCAATAGGGATCTAACTAAATAGGTGTCACATGAATTAGCATATGATTTAGACAACATAAGACTAAACATGTTTTGATCTAGGCATAACATCGAACATCACTAGCATATGACAAGAATGTGACATGTCCATAAAGTATGTATAATTTTATCACATGTGTGAACTAGATCAAATCATGTTTACTACTATAACATGAAACTTGTATCAAAATGGATCTTGGCATGGATCTAATTATGAACTTGCAACTTTTGTATAAACATATGAGCACGTATATGAACTTAATCATTTAGGCATAGAAGTTCTATTGTACAGCATATAACTTGTCATAATCACCTAAACATATAGGTGTAGATATGAACCTAATGACTTGTAAGTGAATTTGAATAGATCCAACATCAACTAGATTAATCCACAAACATTCTAATGGATCTAACATCAACTCAATTATACCACAAACATCCCAATACTATTCACAACAAAATCATTGCAATACATAGATTTGAATTAACATCGTCGTTGTACAATAGCACAATTCCATTTCCATTTTACATCGAATCAAATCTTAATTTTATTCCCATCGGAAAAATCACTATACTTACAACAAACGAAGAACTTGAATTCTGGATTCTGAGTTCTGAATTTGCAATGCTTTCCTTTGGGTAGATAAACATTGTTTGAATTTTGTTTTTACTTTAGTTTTGCTCGTCTCTAATCTTTCTTCAAGTGGAGGCTACTCTTGGCTTCCTTCCAGCAGCATGACGGCTCTAGCTCTATTTTATTTGTGTGAATTTAGGTTGAGACTAAGGTTGTTATATAAAATTTCAAACTAATTAGAGCCATCGATGAAGCTAGAATTAATCAAGGCCATCCGTCTCAAGAGAAGCCAATCAGATAATGACAAATCGGCCCTAGTGACACAGCCAAGCCCCAGAAACCGAGCCAGGACCAGACCAAGCAGGTCAGGTTGACTAGGTAAGTCGACCTGTAGGTCGACCCCCAGGTCGACTAAATAGTCGACCTGGGTACCCAGATTGACTCCCAGGTCGAACCCCTGGTCGACCTGGGTCCTGGGCGGGAAAATTCCCGTCCAGCCCAGTTCTGGTACACTTTTGAATTTTGAACTTGTTTTCGGGCTGTTTGAATTTTAAATCGAATTCTGAAACTTCCGGAGGTCATAACTCCTTCATATGTAGTCCGATTTACGCAAACTCGGACTCTATCTCAAGTAGAATTCCGAGACGAATGTAATGGCATAACCCGTTTCCCTTAATTATATCATTTGGAATTAATTATACTTTAATTTGTTAATTTACCGTTAATAGAAAATTCGGGGTGTTACACTTGCGTAGCCAATAGTTACAAACTTTACATTACATGATTCATACTCCAACATATATATATATATATATATATATATATATATACTTGCATATGTGACTTATACAACGTAAACTATGATTTAAACTTGCATCTAACTCACACATGTCATAGCCTAAGTTTAGATCCAATTTACACATAAAATAGATGTTACGAAACATGTAAGGTTGTATATGATTCTCACTAACTTGCATATGATTCATATCTAAATTAACATCTAAATTTGCATACATACATATGATTTAACATATGAATTAGTTCCACAACATAACCAAACTAGCACATGAAGCATCATTATGAATTGATTATACATAGGCCAACAATTAACATAAATTTACAACATAGATTATAACATCATAACTTTACAACATAGGTAATAACATCATACATTTACAACATAGATAATAACATAACAGTCAATGATTCACAACATAACCATATAATCCAAATCATAACTCAACCTAATTAAATTGTTAATTATCTTATTTAAGAAATCGAACTCGCAAGAAGAAGGTCTTCCATTCTGAAATTGATTTAGCTCGCCTTTGTAGTAGATTCATTATTGTTTAGATTATAGTTGAATAGAATTGAGTTGATTAGCTTTTTTTCCTCCTAAATGGTGGCGGCTACTCTAGGTTGCAAGTGATAGCATGACGGCCTTAGTTCCAATTTTTATTTGATTTTAGAGTTTGAATCTACCCATGTTTATATACAATTTCAATTTAATTATAGTCGTCAGATGATCTTAGGGTTAATCAAAACCACTCAGTCAGGATAGGGTGACACCTCAGCCCTAATGACTCAGGAAGGAGACAGAAAGGACTCAGCAATGAGTCACAATATGGATCAGATTACACCAGAAAGCTATACAGGCTTTCTGCTCGTCCTCGACGCACTTGGCAGGTGCGCCAGTGCAACATTTGTACTGGCGCACTTCCCAAGTGCGCCGGTGTATCTTTTTTTTTCCTGATTTTTCCGCCTAACTTCGTTTGTCCATATCTCCTTCATCCGGTATCCGTTTTATGCAAACTTGGACTCTATCTCAACCAGAATTCCGAGACGAACACAATGGCGCAACCCGTTTCCCTTAATTCCCACATCTGAGATTAATTATTCTTTAATTTAGTTAATTTGATCACTTAAAAATTCGGGGTGTTACATTCTCCCCTACTTAAAGGATTTCGTCCTCGAAATCTCTATGTCAAGAAGAACGTATCCTACCATCCAATCATCCATCTACTCAACCGTCAACCACTAGCAACCATGGTCCTTAAAAGATTTCTAATTCTTTTCATGTACATATGCATAGTTTGTGTATATGTCCTTATGCTAATGCTAAATCAGGTGGTCCACTTATTAAGTCGACCTCCTTAATTCAAATAATGATAGTGCCATGTATCCATCATGTATGCAAAGAATCCTATACATATCATTACTACATGTGTGCATAGCCCTCCATTTAAATGCAACATCCATATGATACACACATTCAATGTACATTCATTTTACTAAATACATCCATTTATATGCAATATGGAATATGAAAGTGACTAAGCCGATCTAGTGCCTAAAGTGTGTGTATATGCATCCACGAGCAACCATTAGCAAAAACTTGCACCCACATGCATCCATCATACATAACGTGTCTCAAACACATGTTTCAACCATAGGACTACCCTATCTAAAGGTCAAAGATACTAGCTAGAGGACATACTAAGGATAAAACAAGTACAAGCTAGGCGATAAAGGAGAAATTAAAAGACATATCCTCGAAAAGAAAAGGGTACAATGAACGTATCTTCTCTTCCGTCTCCCAAGTAGCGTTGCTATCATCATTTCCCCATTTCACTTTGACTAGCTTGACCTTTGATTCCTCAACTTCTTAATCTCCAACCCAAGAATGCATGTAGGAGCTCGTCGAATTGTCGCATCACGTTCTATCTCCACCTCTCTAAGCAAGCTCGACTCTACCTCTTCCGCCGTCTCATGCAAGCACTTCCTCAAATTTGATACATGGAATACGTCGTGTACACCACTAAGTCTCTCAGGAAACTCCACTCTATACGCCATCTGTCCAATCCTCTCCTTAATAGGAAATGGCCCTACGAACCTTGGTGCTAACTTCCCAACGGACCCAAAGCGAACAACATTCCATAATGGAGACACCTTGATAAAGACCATGTCCCCAATATCGAACTCAAGATCTGTCCTCCTCTTGTTCGCATAAGATTTCTGCCTATCTTGCGCCGTCTTCATCCTCCTTCAAATCAAATCGATCTTTTCCGAAGTCTCTCTAATCATATCGGGCCAAGTAAGATCTTATCCGTAGATTCCCACCAACATGTAGGCGAACGACATGACCGTCCATAAAGAGCCTCGAAAGGTGCCATGCCAATGTTAGATTGAAAGCTATTATTATATGCGAACTGCACCAAAGGAAGATGCTCCTCCCATGTACCTCCAAAGTCTAAAATACATAGCCTTAAAAGGTCCTCTAGAATACGATTCACTCTCTCGGTCTGGCCGTCCGTCTGAGGATGATATGCGGTGCTCAAACATAACTGAGTCCCTACCGCCTCTTGCAAGATCCTCCAAAACTCGCTAGTAAAGATAGGATCGCGATCGCTCACTATGCTAGAAGGAACACCATGCAAACGAACTATCTCTCGAATGTATACGGAGGTTAACCATGGAGCAGTTCTCTTACTCTTCACGGGAATGAAATGGGCGCTCTTAGTAAGTCTGTCTACCACGACCCAGATCCCCGTATTACCCTTCCTCGATCTCGGTAACCTATCAACAAAGTCCATCGGGACACTCTCCCACTTCCATTGTGGGATCTCCAATGGGTGAAGCAACCCACCGGGCTTCTTTTGCTCTGCTTTTAATTGCTGGCACACCAAGCATCTTGCGAACGTACTCGGCCACATCCTTATTCATACCGGCCCAAAAGTAAACTCGTCTCATGTCCATGTACATCTTGTCCCCGCCGGGATGAATGGTCATCTTCGAACGATGTGCATCATCAAGAATGGTCTTTCTTAAATTCTCGTCTCATTGTACACAAAGTCTGCCGTCCCTACGTAACCAACCCTTATCATCTAGGGTATACCTACTGAGATGGCTCGATGACTCCCCCTTATGAGCTTCTCTACTAACTCAACCAACTGTGGGTCATCTCGCTGTGCCTCACCAATACATCCCAAAAGCGTAGGTCTGACCTCTAAGGATGCTAGCAAACCGGGTATAAAGTCAATGGAAGGTCTAAGTCAAATATAGAGATGAACTCTAAGCTTCGTCGCTCAATAAACCAAGGACTCAAGGACAACCTTTTCCTACTTAAGGCGTCTGCCACTATGTTACCCTTGCCAAGGGTATATGCTATCTCGAAAACGTAGGACGCTAAGAATTCCATCCACCTTTGATGCCTTAAGTTTAAGTCCTTCTGAGAGAACAAGTATTTTAGTGATTTGTGGTCAGTGAACAATTCGAATTTCTCGCCAAGAAGATATTGGCGCCAAGACTTAAGTGCAAAAACAATATCGGCCAACTCTAGGTCATGCATAGGGTAATTTCTCTCATGTACTCTCAACTTCCTTCCTCCATAGACTGCGCCTAGTCCTGTCCCACAAGCATCGGTATAAACGGTAAGTGGCTTACTCCCATCTGGCAACACTAAGACTGGGGCTGTGGTCAAAGCTCTCTTTAAACGTTGGAACGCATCATCACAATCTATGTCCCACGTGAAAACTAGGTTCTTCTTCGTCAAGCGTGTCAATGGGGCTGATATCTTTGCGAAGTCCTTGATAAACTTCCTATAGTAGCTGGCCAACCCCAAGAAGCTCCTCACCTCGGTAGCATTTTTAGGGACCTTCCAATCTTGGATGGCCAACACCTTCGCGGGATCCACAGCTATCCCTTCTTTGGAAACCACGTGCCCTAAGAATCGCACTTCCTTCCTCCAAATTTGGCATTTAGAAAATTTAGCTTTAAGGTTATGCCCTCGGAGGGTCTCCAATACTTCCCTAAGATATAGGGCATGCTCTTCCTTACTCTTAGAAAAGACCAAGATGTCATCTATAAAGACCACCACGAATTTATTAAGGTACTCCCTAAACACCCTACTCATCAAGTCAACAAAGTATGCGGGGGCGTTTTTCAAACCGAAGGGCATCACAAGCCATTCATAGAAACCATCCGGAGTCCTAAAGGCAGTATTGTCTATGCTATCCTCAGCTACTCTCAACTGATGGAAACCAATGGCTAAGTCCAACTGCGAAAATACAGAGGCGCCAACTAATTGATCAAATAGATCGTCAATCCTCGGCAGTGGGTGCCTATTCTTCTTAGTAAGTTTATTAAGTTCTCTATAGTCCACACAAAGTCTAAGGGACCTATCCGCCTTCATGGAAAATACTACTGGAGCACCCCACTCCGATAAACTACGTCTTATGAACCATTTCTCAAGCAACTCCCCTACTTGCTTATTGAGCTCCCTCCTCTCACGAGGAGCCATATGGCATACTGGCAGAGATATTGGTTTTGCATTGTCTACAAGACAAATACGAAAGTCTATCTCACGTTTTGGGTGTAGACCCCTCACCTCATCGAAGACATCAACATATTCATGGACTATACGAACAGAATGTAAATCATCATTGGATGCGTCAAGTGACTCAAGATAACTAAGCATCACCGATCCTCTAGGGTCACAAGAAATATCAAGGGTCTTTCCACTACGACTCAACAATTTTACTACCCTTAATTCACAATCTAGGATTGCGCCATATCGGGCTAGCCAATCCATCCCTAGAATCAACCCAAAGCCCATGAAACCAAGCACAAAAGCATTACATTCAAAACCAACGCCTAAGATAGACAATCTCATATCCCTACAAACCATGTATAAATGAGCCGACCCACCAATAGGATTTGAGACTACAATGGGATCCACAACAAGACTAGTATTTAAGTGCAGTGCTTTAACTAATGATGTAGTGATAAACGAATGTGATGTGCCAGAATCAAATAAAGTACGGACAGGATGATCAAACAGAAAAACTAAACTTTCGACGGAATGTTTCTACCTCGTTCTTGCAGTGATGGGACCGCGAGAGCCTGGACCTGCTCCCTTGCCTGCCCTGGTTCCACGAGAGCCTGAAGCTTCCCTCCAGAAGTTCTTTGCCCTTGTCCCTGTTTCCTTGGGCAATCCTTAACTAGATGACCTGCCTCTCCATAGTGGAAACAACCAGTCTTCTTCTTTTTCCTACAGTCTTTACTCAAATGGCCTGGTGTCCCACAATTAAAGCACTTCTTCTTTCCTTTTCCATTATTGTTCTTCCTGCCTTTCTTGTTTTGTTGTTGTTGTCGCTGCTTCTTTTGATCCCCTTTCTTCTCGGGTGCCTTATTAGCATTGGCGCCCTTCTCCTCTTCATGCATAAGCGCCATATCAACTAGCCTCTCAAAGGTGGCCCGCATAGGGATGTGGGTCATAGCTAATCCATGTAGTGGCTCGTTCAAACCCTTAACGAATCTCAGGGCCTTCTTTTCGGGTGTATTCACCAAGTCCAAGCCAAATCTAGCCAATTGATTGAACTTGTTTACGTATTCTTTTACTGACAGATTCTCTTGGTTCAACGCCAAAAATCTTTCCATATATAAATTCTCTTTAGCCCGTGAGAGGAACTTTGCCTCAAACCTACGCTTGAAATCCGGCTATGTATCAACTAGACGCTCTCCATTAGTGACCTCCCACCAAAACGAAGCTTCGTCCTTCGTCAACCAAGCAGCCAATTGGACCTTTTTACAATCGTCAAAATCGAAAATGCCAAACAGTTCCTCCACTTCTTTCAACCAATTTCTAGCTTCAGTGAGCGTTTCAGTCCCACTAAAATATTTTCCACCCATCGAACAAAAGTCTTTACATATCTTGGAGAAAGTATCTCCACGCAGAGGAATGACTGGAGCTGGGGGAGGAGGAGGAATGTTGGCCGGTCCCGCGGCAGCGGCCCTAGCCTCGAGATATTGACGAAACCAACCAGATACATGAACACCCTCTAGTATCTCAGATGCTCCAGACATGCTCAAAAGAAAATGAAAGAGTTTCAATACAAGGGAAGCGAAAGAGAGATGTATGGCTTGCAGGGATTATGCTCTTTAAAGTAAACTTTTCTTAAAAATAGCTTCTTTAAAAAAAGTTTTAGAAAATACTTTCTAGGAAAATAATACTTTTGAAAACACTTTTCAAAACTTTTTATCTGTTCTTGTAACCATAGCTCTGATACCACGTGTAACACCCCATGTCCATTAATTTCACTCACAAAGGGAATGCATCAATGTCCATGGAGCGTTATTGTTGTATAGAACAGATAAATTACAAGAATAAATAAATAAAACAACATAGCGGAAGTGAAAAACTTATTTCATAGCATCATAACTCAAAACGAGTTTACATAAGTAGTCTCCAAAACCATTACAACAGGATCAATAGACTTTTCCAAAAACTTCAAAGTACATAAAGAAGTAATTACTTAGATAACATAAATGCGTAAATCCCAACTGAGCATAAGCAAAGCCATAAAGATGAGAGAGTGCCAAGCGATACATCTACTATCTTCAAGCAACTGAAAGAAATCGGCACTAAGCTGTAGTATTCCCTCCTTGCAAACCTTAGGGGGGAAAAGAAGAAAAGAGGTGGAAAGAAAAGGGGGTCAGACATAAAGTTTGGCGAGTGCGATAACTTTAACAATATATTTATCAAAATAACTAGGTTAAGGCATAAGCTGGAAAATAAGGAAATGACTGTGAACAATTGGGTATGACAGGGAAATAAGACGAACAAAGATAATGTCAAAGGCACCCCTAATCACTATAAGATAATTAATACACTGCACCACCACTAACCACCCTAAAGGTTGATCCCGCCTACAAACTTAATAATGATAATGGCAATTTAGTGTACCCCTAGCTACCTTCATAGGTGTCGTCTGCCCCTATCTCCACTAGGTGAAACACTACCCCCTTTCGATCGGCTCCCTAACTCGTAGATACCCATGCTAGCCCCACAGTGGGGTGTATCACTCCCCAAAGTGGCAACCCGATACAACCAAAAATGCACAGCTTATATCTACACGATGCAACAACGTCTTACCTACCAGTCCGGGCCCACACACGCATATGAACCCGTTGGACTTGCGTTGCCACCACTGACCCGTTTTGACCTCTTACAATCAAATCCAGTACGCGTGTCCCATCCTCGACTTGGGTCGAGCCCATAAAGATACTTAATGGGTTACTGGTTTGAAAAGGGCCCCCATGCATGACACAAGCTTTCCATCTACGCTTCGTCCCCTCTAAGGTTTTTCCCCACTTAACCCCATTCTTAATCATGTCTTTTTACATGTTTCAATCTTGGTCAAGTGCATCTAATCGTATTTTAAATGCCACCCATAGCACCCACTAAATTCCACATGCCACCCAAGGCACCCACTTAACCCGCTCATGTCCCACTACATGTTTATCTGGTAAAGTGTTTCGTAATTCATTAAGACCGTAACCTTGTAAAGACCTCCCACATTAGACTGGCATTTGTGGCAGCAGGATTTGCCGGGCGGGTCCGGGCAGTCTTACCCCACAAACGCGCCTAACCTCATGTCTTTACAATTGTTACGCGTTTAATTTATGACTAAGACCTCCCACATTAGACTGGCATTTGTGGCAGCTGGATTTGCAGGGCTGGTCCGGGCAGTCTTACACCACAAACGAGTCTAACTTCGTGTCTTAGGCGATTAATTACACATAATTAATTATCCCCAATTTGAATTAATTTCCCTATTCAAATTGCCAATCAGTTACAAATTTAACTATGTCCATAATTGACTCAATTATGTCCATCTATTTATGGTATATAAAATTATACCAATTAACATCACATATAAGGCATTTATGCCAATTATCAATATTAAATCTTTTAATATTATCCCATTGCCCCACATTGTACGTTCGTTCGTTTAACGTAAAATATACATTAGACTCGAATAGCCTAACTTATGGAATAAAGAGAAAACATCACAACATGCATAGAATAAAAACTAGATCTAAACATAAGGGGTGAACTTGCATGTGAGAATAAGGTTTTTCATCCAAAAGCTTGCATAGGCCAAAGTTACAAACTTGCATAAACTATGGATGTCATAGATCTAATCATAAGGTGTAAACTTGCATAGGCAATAGTTACAAACTTTACATTACATTACATGATTCATGCTCCAACATATATATATATATATATATATATATATATACATACATATATATATATGTATATATATACACTTGCATATGTGATTTATACAACATAAACTATGATGTGAACTTGCATCTAACTCACACATGTCATAGCCTAACTTTAGATCCAATTTACATATATAATAGATGTCATGAAACATGCAAGGTTGTATATGATTCTCAATAACTTACATATGATTCATATCTAAATTAACATCTAAATTTGCATACATTCATATGATTTAACATATGAATTAGTTCCACAACATAACCAAACTAGCATATGAAGCATCATTATGAATTGATTGTACATAGGCCAACAATTAACATAGACAATAACATCACAGCTTTACAACATAGATAATAACATCATAGATTTACAACATAGATAATAACATCACAGCTTTACAACATAGATAATAACATCATAGATTTACAACATAGATAATAACATAATGGTCAATGATTCACAACATAACCATATAATCCAAATCATAACTCAACCTAATTAAATTGTTAATTATCTTATTAAAGAAATCGAACTCACAAAAAGAAGGTCTTGCGTTCTGAAATCTGAGTTCTGGAATTGATTTAGCTCTCCTTTGTAGTAGATTCATTATTATTTAGATTAGAGTTGAATAGGATTGAGTTGATTAGCTTTTCTTCCTCCTAAATGGTGGCGGCTACTCTAGGTTGCAAGGTGATAGCATGACGGCCAGAGTTCCAATTTTTATTTGATTTTAGGGTTTGAGTCTACCCATGTTTATATAGAATTTTAATTTAATTATTGTCGTCGGATGATCTTAGGGTTAATCAAAACCACTCAGTCAGGATAGGGTGACACCTCAGCCCTAATTACTTGGCAAGGAGTCAGAAAGGACTCAGCAATGAGTCACAATATGGATCATATTACACCAGAAAGTTGTCCAGGCTTTCTGCTCGGCCTCGGCGCACTTGGCAGGTGGGCTAGTGCAATATTTGTACTGGCGCACTTCCCAAGTGCGCCAGTGTATCTTTTTTTTTTCTGATTTTTCCACCTAACTTCGTTCGTCCATATTTCCTTCGTGTGATATTTGTTTTACGCAAAATCGGAATCTATCTCAACTAGAATTCCGAGACGAACACACTGGCTCAACCCGTTTCCCTTAATTCTCACATTTGAGAATAATTATTCTTTAATTTAGTTAATTTGATCATTCAAAAATTCGGGGTGTTACAAGAACAAATAATACAATGAAGAAACGGAGCTAGCCTAGTGGCTAGAACCTTAGAAATAACTTTGTTAGAGAAGTTACACAAGCTGATCAGACAAAAATCCGCGCACAAGTGAGGATTTTTGCACTTAGGGATAAGGACCAACTTGGTGGAAGTCCATCCTTGAGGTAGCTCTCCGCTAGATAAGAAAAACTGAATAGCTAAGCTAAAATCTACTTGGATGATCAGCCAAACCCTCTGAAAGAAGACCCCATTGAAGCCATCAGGCCCACTACCACTATCCTTACTAAGGGCAAAGACACAAGCGCATATCTCTTTTGAAGAAGGAGGTACAACAAGGTCAACACTCTCCGAAGGTAGCACCAAACTAGGGATGAAGGTCAAAAAGGACGGATCTCAGACCGAAACAAAGGGAGAACAAAGGAAGGATTGAAAGTAAAACAGGATGGTATTTTTGACTTCCATTGGAGTGGAAGCCACATAGAGATCATCTCGCTGAATCTTAAGAATCGAGAGAAGACAATTCTTCTTCAAATGAAAGAGTGGAAGAAATTGGAGTTCGTATCACCCTCGATAACTCATTTGATCCTTGCCCTCGGGCGATGATAATCGCTCTTGATACGAAGCTCCGACAAAAAGGCTAACTAGGAAAGCACCCACGCCTCCTTATTAGCAGAAGAAGGATCTTCATCGAAGGAAGCTTCTGCTAGAATAAGAATCTCTTTGGCCGTCCGAACACGGTCGAAAATATTCTTGAAAACTTCCACGTTCCAAGACTTAAGGAAAGTCTTGAGACGTTTCAGTTTACGAGAAAACACAACAGAAGGGGAGCCAAAAGCTGGAGAGTTCCATGAGTCTTCCACAACTCCATGGATCGAGTGATGGGATCTCTACATACTTTGGAACCTAAACGAGGAAGAGCCTAAGTGAGTATAGGGAGCGCAACAAAGAAGTATCGGGGCATGGTTCGAGAAGGTATGATGCAGATGAGAAACATACAACACACAAGGATGGTTGAACCAGCCTTTCGATCTGAATACTCTATGAAGCCTAGAGAGAATGCAGTTTGTCCTTTCTTGGTTATTACACCAAGTAAAAGCCGATCAGATGAAGGATACCTCAGAAACACCCAATCTAACTATGAAAGCATTACAACCCACAAACGATGTACGGTCAGTGGCAATGGCTCCCCATTTCTCAGTTGGCAGGTGACCACGTTGAAGTCGCCTCCTAAGACCGAAATGGCAAAACCCAAGTCAAAAAGAGAGGTGATATCAGATTAAAGGTACAACCTCTCGATCCGATCTCATTTGGCGTAAACAACCGGGAAAAGAAAAGGGGAGAAGATAGAAGCAACCGTGCAAGCCACCGAAAGAAGCTGAGACGAATCAAAAACAGAATGAGCCACAAAATATTTGGACCAAAGGATCCAAATCTTCCGAGGCACATTGGCTAAAGCACCACCAAAGCCAATAGACAGAACATCACTTGTGACCTATTCTGGACCCATAAAAGGCCCCAAAGGCGTAACCAGGAAAACGAAATGTTTCCTAGTGGTGCGTTTCAACCTAGCCATGGACGCATCGTTACCGATACCTCGAACATTACAGAAAATGAAGTTCACCATCTGGTAACCAATGAACGAGCTCTCAAAAAAGGAAACTCCCAACACACCTCAAATCAAATAAAG
Source organism: Allium sativum (assembly GCA_030737875.1). Lineage (NCBI taxonomy): Eukaryota > Viridiplantae > Streptophyta > Magnoliopsida > Asparagales > Amaryllidaceae > Allium > Allium sativum. The sequence continues at coordinate 335,314,663 of CM060926.1, forward strand.
CGTGTTCGAGTAGATCTAGCGATCTACTCGGACGCCGCTATAGAGCTTGTGCGAAAAGTGCGGGGAGAGAGCGGAGACGCTCTTGGTCTACAATGCATAGCAGAAGAGTGGACCAAAGGAGGAGTGTCAGCTTGTGAAACATGAGTCCGCAATAGACCCAAATTCTTAGTGAAGCGAGATAGGCGATCGTTAATGATCTTTATCTCCTCCTTACTAAGAATAGGGGAATACAACGACAGAAGAGGGAACCTCTCCTGCAGAAGTGGGTGATAGAACAACATCAACAACGAGACGCCTAAGAAATGTCAGGATGCGCAAGAGCCGAGGAATTGGTTCTTTTACGGACATTACCAATACTGAAATGTCATTGGATTGAAAATCTAGTAGAATCGGTAATGTCCTGGACCCAACCTAGAACCCGGGCAAAAGCACACAAAGAGACAAAGGTGCGACAGAAAAATCCACATGGAAGTTAGATGAGTTACTCAACGTAGGTCGTCCAACAACGGAACAACTATACGGGCTTGACCAATTAGCCACACCACACTAGTTGAGTCAAACCGTACTAACATCCTAAAGCTTCCATCAACAATAGCAAGTGTTAGACTAAAAAATGGTCCTAACACGCAATTGAATATGATTTGCGAAGAATAATAATCTAAAACATCGAAAATCAGGCAGAGACACGAGATTTATAGTGGTTCGGCATTAACTAGCCTACGTCCAATTCATAGTTTCTCATTTCCTTCCAGAATTACAATTACAATGAATACATTCACACAATCACTTGAATACAATGAATTATTCTCTCCGAATTCATTGATTTTTATTGGAGAAGAAGGTGGTTGTTGATTGAGAAATTCGGCCATGGCTGCCATTCATGAATTAAGTGTCAGAACCCCCCTCAAATGATGCACTGTATGTTTATTTATAGGTGTAAAATCGGTTGGGATGTGTGGCCATGTGGAAACATCATGGAGGACTTCGAAAATGATGGAGAAAGTAGGGAGTGTGGCTTCATTCGTGGGCTTACAAGTGTCAATCGGTCCGGGTAAATAGGCACAAGAGTAGATCTCAAATGTAGGGAAGTTGCGTTTTTCAGGCAGTTCGGTTAGGAGGCTTAGATCCAATCCGAACCGATGTTGTTGCACCCATCCGATCCGACCCTAGCTATTCCATCCGAACCGATCCGAGCTATCCCAATCAGATCCGATCCTAGCTATCCCAATCCGATCCGATCCGATCCAAGCTATGGTTTAGGACATATGAGAGCTTTATCCTCAAACATATGTAACCCTGATCATCTGAGTTTTGGGTGGCCTGGTCTTAAAACAGGCTAACATTTTGCCCCCTAAAGTATGTCTTATCGAAGATGAGGCGTGCTTTGATATGCCAAGCTGAATATTTTTGGAAAGTTATCCGTCCTTGAGAAGGCTTTATCAAATTATTGCACTGCTTCCATGGGTGCTAATGAGTACAAATTCTATAGAAGGAGTAGTCGAAATGATCTGGTAACCATTTAAACCTCGTCGAATCAAGAGGGTCTAATTCCTTCATCATAAGTCATATAGGATCGATGGCTCCTGTGTGAGGTCGTACATGCACAAGTTAATGTCAAACCACGCTTCTTCTTATGCAAGTCAAGTGTACTACAGAGGCAGACTTTCTTTTATGTATAAGTCAATGTATGAAACAGCCATCCAAGTCATAGGGTAGTATCAGAATCTTCGGGCTTTGAGCAAGCAACTGGATTATTAGGACAAAATGCATCAGAATTGGCATATGAATCTGTCACTTGTGCTTGGACCTGGACTATCTCGATATCAGGATATTAATCTAGGGCTGCACAATCGCATCGAATCATAACAATAAGGTATCTGAAAGCCATTATCACTCTGGATCATTTTTTAATCCCGTGATTACATATGAATCAGCACGAGATGTTGTTGAGAACGTGCAAGCCAATGGTAGGTATGATCATCACAATCCTAAGGCAGTAGAGGAGTTTATCACACTCTCCATTTGATGCAATTGCAGGTCGAGTCTTTGGATTCATGTTTGATCCGTTAGTTGGCTCACTTGGATGGTCGAGATGAATCATGTCATATTCCAGAGATGCAGTGTATATGTTCTAAATTATGCACAAAGTCAGGGTCATATTCAAATTCAGTCTGCGAGTTAATTCTCATGCTCCTAACTTCAGTGGAGGACAAATAAAGTCAACGTTTATGCCCCCAGTATCGATGGGAGTTGGACCAGGTCAATAATACATCTAGTCTTCTAGCCATTTTACTTTCCATTATCACATTGGGTTAGAGCTGTAGGTTAAGAAATCGCAGTCGACCCAAGTCATTCTATACTCTTTCTCAAGTCAGCAAGAGTTGAAGTTGTATGCGTGAATGGTCGAATCATGTTCACTTTGGCGTCATCTCATCTCTTTAGTCAGAAAAAGAGGATTTCCTTATCGAGTGTCAGCGAATTCAGATACTCTCCTCGCATCAGCCACAGAGTTAAGTGTGCTCGTCAATCATGCAAGCAAGGAACATTGTTAGGGGGATATTCGAGCTCTGTTTTTTTCATGATTTGGCATAATCTGAAACAACCATCATAGTCTTGTTGAGTCTATCTCTCATGCTTGGTTCCATTGAGCTTGACAATCAAGACCGCAGGCTTCATCAATGAAATTAGACCTTTTTGGAATTTTACATTCCTATCGGTCTTTCCTGGGGCTTTCCTTTTGTCTTGATCATTTCAGGAGTCAGATGACGCTTCATTCTTTGTCATGAAAACATTGAGAATATCCATTTCAACATAGATGTCCTCTTGTTTTAGGAATTTTTTGTCTCAGGATAGAATTTGTCAACGTTTCTGGGAAATTCTCATGTCATAAGGGTATTGATGTTTACTTTAGAGGTGAATCCGCCAAGGCAACTTGGTGGGCCTCGTTGCAGGGAGACTTTGAAGTCTGAATTACCCAGAATATCAAATACTGCTGCTATCAACACCATAGATGGTCCAGGTTGATCTACCGATGCAACCGCGACATCGAATTTTTTGAGGAACATATGCAGGGTCTCGCCAAACCTTTGTTTGATTGAACTAAGTAACATGACACTCTTGGGTCGATAGGTATGGATCTTTGAGCTGCATTTGAGATGTGCCTCCTTGGATGAAGCATTAAATAACATTAATCTGGCCTTTGTTTTTGCGGAGTCGTTGCCAATTGCACAATTTAGCGCTGGTTCCCCCAGCATGACCTCTTAAAGTGGATGGAAGCTGGTCTCTTGTTTCTTGATTCCGCATATGTAATAGTTGTCAATCAGGCTTCTGTCTTTTGATTCTAGATGGTGATCCGTTACTCGGATGTATGCTGGTTGTTCTTGAGGAGCCATTCTTCTGGTTATAGCCTGGGATCTTGGGGAACTCCGATAATAGTAAATATGCCTAAAGTTGGCGGATAGTCAAATTATGTTGCTCGAAGCTCGTATCCCGTACTCCCCATCCACCGGGATTTCACTAAATGGTAATCATCTAATCCACAAATTCTCTGAATTTATACTCCCTCATCAAGCTATGAGTTGGAGTTTGATACAAAAAGATTTGTTCGTGTCTAGGTCATGTTAGTCTTTGGTCTCCCATCAAAGCTCTGAGGTTCGGAGTCAGGTGGCGATAAAGTCAGATCATAGCCGTCTCAAATGATCTCATTTGCCCCCTACATTAAGAAATGGGGAACTTTATGTTGAATTTGAGTTGGATTTGAAGCATTCACCTGAATTGGAGCTTAGGTTGGTCGGACTCCGTTTATGTTTTCAGTGACGCTTGCATTACCGTCATTTTCATCCAAAATGCTGCAATCAGAAGTTGCATGCTGCAAATGTTTGGGAGGAGGTTGATTGCACCTTGTTTCATTCAAGACTACATTACCAATCTGTCTTAAGGTACCGTGCATTCTGAACCATGTAACAGGGAGTGTGTGAGCCAAGTTCGTTATCGCTTGAATTCTCACAATACTTGCTCCAGAAAGAAAGTCGTAGTTGCTCGGCCTTCCATCTATCCAAGCAAAGAAGTTATCCATCATTTTTTGTCGTTTCTGGAGAAGTTCATCTTGCCAAGAATCTGGGTACTCAATTCAGCAATGGCACCATCCATTTCATATCTACTCTGACATGCTGAGGGATCGTCACAAGAAGAAATCTGTTGACATCCTCCATTCCTAGCGCCTTCTGCATCCACATCCTCAACATGAAAGAAATTTCTATCTTCCTTCTTCTTAGCCCTTGAGTCGGAGTATCAGGAAATTCACTTCCTTGCAAGACAGAAGTCAAAGTAATAGCGTGCCCCCTCACCCGCGGTCTTTCAATCGGAAAGTCGGTCGAGACTAGAAAATGTATGTTCACTATGCATCCAATCTTGTGGTCCTCAAGCAGCCTATCAAGATCGAGGTATAAGCTAGACATAGACATATAAGTTATGCCATTTGTAAATATTTTCAATGGTATGTCCCCAGTCTAGGGGTAATAGCACAAGACAGGTGGTGGTTAGATCAGTTCCTTTTCAAATTTAAATGGAGGGAGGTGTATTCCGGATAGTCAGGGAAATCTTCAATCCATAGAAATCATGAATGCCATGATCGTGTCAGATCATATTAAGACCGGGTAGACATCAGGAATCCTAAGGCTTTGTCGGGTCCTTCCCAGCCGCGAGTATTAAGTCGCATGATGTGTCATTGAATAATTCACTCTCAAGGCCTCTTTTTGGTCGCCGCCTTGAGTCATGTAGGATGCTTATCATTGGGCATCAACGTTAGCATTCTGTACATGGCCCTTTTTGCTTTCTACTGGCTTGTTGTTGTTGCGAGTGTGGGCCTTGCATTCTTGACCAGTCATCCTCTGCAAATCTTCCATCATCAAACAAAGTGGTATTCCAGCAATATCATACATTTGTAAGTTTGTTATATATTTCAATCAAGTGTATTTGTAGTCAGAGCATTACTACACTAAGTAGCAAGGAATAAGTCGCATCACAAATCAGATAAGGGTTTCAATTCGGTATCCCTTTAAATAAATAGTATATCATATTGTAGCCATCGTAGGGGTGTGATGTGTGTGTATGCTCCTAATCAATGGTGAACAAGCGGGATCGACAGTGCATTGCCCCCGATGTCCGGACATGAAGGGTTCGGGCTCAGCTTTCACTCTTGCCCCCGATACTACTGCGGGGTAGGAGCCCTTTTATGGCACTTAATCAACATGCCTTTATACTCTCCTGTCATATGCCCATGATAGATTTGGAACTCAGCTTTCAATCTGCTCCCCGATCCTTCAGCAGGGTAGGAGTTCTTGTGGCGCCAGTTCCTAGCGCCTTTATACTCTCCCGTTGAATGCCAAGGGTAGAGTGTGTCAAGGCGGTCTTTAATCATGGTGCACCTTCACGCCGTGTGGACGTCGTCTTCCCGTCCTTTACACTCTTCCTCAAGTAATGGGGTTAGGGTTATTTAGGTGAACAGTTGCATCATTCGCCCCGACGCTCCTTCTACACTCTATTTCCAAGAGCGGGAGTCCACCATATCGAGTGTCGTTCTCAAACTTGGTTTTAGTCCTTACTCCATGCTTCACTCTGGCGGATGGACTTTTTTTCGGGCAAGCGGTCAGATCACACTCACCAAGGCGCTACCTTATAATCCCTAATTCATCGGTAAAGGTGGCCATTTGCAATAATCAAGTCTCTCTCGTCCCGTCGACTCGTGGGATGGAGTTTGGTCGGACATTGCAGTATCGTCCTTTAAGTGCTCTCTCAAATCATGAGAGTTAGAGTCATGGATCGATTGGTCTTTAATCCTGTGGTGTCCCTCAAACTAGCCCTAGGTTCATACATCTATCCAAGCTCTGAGGATTAGAGTTAGTTGGGAAAACAGTCAGAAATTGTTTGCCAAGGCTCTGCGTTCCTATGATTAATCCATGTGAGGAGTGATTGGCACCGAACTCCGGGTACCTGCATCATTCATATCGCATGAGTTAGTTATGTTAATAACCCGGGAAGCATGTAAAAGTAAATTGCATGATTGAAAAGTAAGCATATCAAGGGGCAATGCTGCCTCCTTTATTTGGATTGATGTAATCTGGCGACGTTAAATATAGGATCGAGCCCTGTATACGGTCGAACTGCATCCATCTGAAATCGGATTCCGACTTTGAAATGCAAAAGTCGATGCATAATTATTTAGCTCTGCCACATATGAGCCTAGGAGTGGGTGGTCATCTCAGATCCACCTTGAGCTATACAACCTCGTTCAGGCGGAGGGCATGGCTTATAAACGAGCGGTTCAGTCAAGCTTGTCATGATATTGCTCAATAACTCTATATGCGGGTGTTAGAAGTCTGATCGGTATCAAATCCTAGGTACCTACATGATCCACACATTAATTCATCTAAGTTAATTACATCAATAAGTCCTAAAGCATGCAAATATAAGATTTATGGTTAAATAGTTATCCTGTTAAAGGAATGAATATCATTCTATCCGAAAATGGCATCGCATGCTCTTTGCAGATCTATTTTGCCTCGATAATCTCTGTCGGAGATGGCTGTCAAAATCTTTAGCTGGTGATGAACGTCCTTTCAAACCGTTGTGGAATGGCGGTTCCGAGAGTGAACAGACCTTGATTGGGGTTTTGGAGTGACAAAGGCAGTTAGGTAAATACTATAAGCGAATGATGAGGTTACGTCTCCTTTGAATCGTCTTCTTGCTCCCTTGCTAAGGGCAAGGATTGAGTGCTAGGGTGGTAATTGGCAAGAGAACAATGAATCCATACTTATAGAAACTTTGGTACTTTCCATGCTAGGAAATAGGATATTGCTATTGGTGGGATAGTCATATCTCATAAATTTGTTGATATGCCTTCGATCCTATGTCGGGGACAAGGGTTGGTGCACAGACGATCAATCAGCATTCAGGTGTAAGCGTTCTAAACCTTCAACTCGCTAAGCTTCAGGCAAGGCCAAGGTAATCAGCCATGCAGACTCATGATGTATCAACTTTGAATTAGATGATGTAATATCGAGCGATTCATGCTTAAATCTCCAGTTTCCCCCAATGTCTTGGGAATGAGTTACTTGGTAGATGATTGATGAAGAGAACGGAAGTGTGAATCTTCACTTTCTAATTCCAAAACATCGCTCATTAGGCATTACATTCGCATATATCTCCCTTCAAGCGGGAAATTAATTAGTGATTTTGTTAAATCATTCTGGGCAGTGAATCGAGCAATGAGACTCGTTGATATCTATCTTGGGACAACCTTTCAAAGGAAATAACTCGAGGCATAACGAACGATGGTACGCCCTTCACTTCTCTTGTTGGAAACACTCCGTGCTGCAAGAAAATTCTAAAGGAAGCTATCTATGAATCTCTTCCGAATTCGTTTTCCAATGCTGGATCAACTTCCGAGTGTCTCGATCGGAATTGTCTCCATCTCTTCTGGATTATCAGAACTTACTTGGTTGGCCAGATTATCCACTTTCTGACTTTCCGTATGCGGAATATAAGATATGTTGTAATGTTCCCATCCATCCAACATCTCTTCTACCTGTTCTAGGTAAGTTGCGAGTCGTGGTCCCTTCATCTGGAATTTCCTTCGAATCAATTCAACTCCAACGTTGGACTATCGATTATTCTTTGCACCGTCCGTATATAACTTCTGAATGCTAGGGTTTCATCTTTCATTTTGAGGGGCCATCTTCTTCATTTAACACATCTTCTTTGGGAACTATAAACTCAACGATGAAGTCGGCTAACACTTTCTAATCCCATGCCTCCTTTATACTCCATCTCACCCGGTGGGAAAGCTTTTTTTGGGTCCCATGCCGTCTTTGTTACATAGCACATTCCATTTAACCAAATAGCCGGATCTCCTAGTAACTTAGTTATCACATATCATTCCCACTCTGGCTTTGGTTGGGGCTTTTAGCTATGGATACTAGGGCGTGATGTAAGCTATGAATTCTGTTGGAACTGGTTGATAAAGACCATGATCAGATAAGCTTGAATACGATAGCATAGCTTGCGGGGCTTCACGTAATGTTCCTGGGTTCTGTCACAATAGAAGCATGAAGAAAAAAGCTAACGATTGATTCATATTCACTTTGATCTCAAGCATTCATCTATTGACCGAGGTCGTATGGTGGTTAGTGAGCAGTCAAGTTGCTATCATCCGGGCAAGGATCCATTGATCCAATCATGGCTTGTGGTGGTCCAACTGGTACCTAACTCGGGGTACCAAAGTATATTGGTCTAACCATTATTTAATGGAAACCAATCTTCATTGACGTAGTTGATGGCAGATAGTGATTGCAAAGGTTGGGTAAGCTCTTCGGGGAGTTAACTACAGGACATACAACTTTCACCACACCATTCAAGTGAGGTGTAGCTTTGTAGTGATAGGATCCTTAGTTGCTTTCCAATATTCCATCATTGATAATCTTGGTCGCTAAGATCATATGAATTATCTTCGGAGTAGTGCCCGGATTGTTCCATATAACCGTCATTCGGTACTCCACCTATTGAACAGGTTTAAGTCACATAAATGAGTGGTTACTACTCGTCTGCTGATGAAGAGACTGGGTCGGTACTCCACCTATTGGTCTGCGCTTTGTCTACATCCAATCCAAGGGCTTCATCTGCATCCAACCCGGTCTCTTCATCTGCAACCGACCCGGTCTCTTCTTCTGCATCCGATCCAAAAGCTTTTTTGGACTCTATTTTCGATCTTCAGCGATTGCTTCTACATGGCACGATGGTAACTTCACTTTTGGTGATTCCCATAATTTGCAAAGCCAATAGAATTCGTAGGATTCCCTCATCGGACTCGGCGATCCAATAAGTGGAATGGAGAATACTTAAACGCTGAGAATCTTCATTTCTCAGTGAAAGCACCAAAATGTTAGACCAAAAAATGGTCCTAACATCCAATTGAATATGATTTGCACAGAATAATAATCTAAAACATAGAAAATCAAGCAGAGACACGAGATTTATAGTGATTCGGCATTAACTAGACTACATCCACTTCATAGTTTCTCATTTCATTCCGAAATTACAACTACAATGAATACATTCACAAATCGCTCAAATAAAATGAATTATTCTCTCCGAATTCATTGATTTTTATTGGAGAAGAAGGTGGTTGTTGATTGAGAAATTCGGCCATGGCTTCCATTCATGAATTAAGTGTCAGAACCCCCCTTAAATGATGCACTGTATGTTTATTTATAGGTGTAAAATCGGTTGGGATGTGTGGTCATGTGGCAACATCATGGAGGACTTTGAAAATGATGGAGAAAGTGGGAAGAGTTGCTTCATTCGTGGGCTTACAAGTGTCAGTCAGTCCGGGTAAATAGGCACAAGAATAGATCTCAAATGAAGGGAAGTTGCGTGTTTCAGGCAGTTCGGTTAGGGGGCTTAGATCCAATCCGAACCGATGTTGTTGCACCCATCCGATCCGACCCTAGCTATTCCATCCGAACCGATCTGAGCTATCCCAATCCGATCCGATCCAAGCTATCCCAATCTGATCCGATCCAAGCTATGGTTTTAGGACATATGAGAGCTTTATCCTCTAACATATGTAACCCTGATCATCTGAGTTTTGGGTGGCGTGGTCACAAAATAGGCTAACAACAAGCCATAGACAATCGGCGCACTGCACAACGAAGGCACTAGCAGTCTTGTTTTGAGTGAACCAACAAAAGAAGCACGACGAACATGTGAAGGCTTTCTGCTCTCCCAAACCAAAAGAACACCACAAAACCTACAGCCGAAAAAAACCAATTAGAGACCCAAACCAACCAAATAGTCGATGACCAACCAAGAAACCTATTATGCATAATCAACTTCCCAAAGCACAAATTAAGCTCACACACCCATGACCTAACATGCAACCTTTCAAAAACGGAAATGCAATGATAGGGAGCACACACTACGTGTGTCATGGCTCATAGCAACACAATACACACAATCCAATAGCCACCTACGCAATTCAAAGCCCCACGCAGATTCTGGCTTCTTCGTGGTTTAGTTGTTTAATTTGTTATTTATTTATTTATTTTACACGGTCTAACATATAATTTTCTATATATTTTTTACCGGTCTGATAGTGATATGTATATGATTATATTATGGAGACATTCAAACTAAAATTAATGAAGTAGAGATATATCTCATTAACTGCCCATATGTTAATGATAATACATGTTGGTCTAAGTCATATTTCTTAATTAACTTACAATGATGAAAGAGTTAGATGCACATATAAAATAAGCTAAATGCATGGCCAAAAATTGGAAGTAGACATAGAAATGTAAGGCTTTATCTGACACCTGACATTAATGAAAGTTAATGCATGCATTACAATGAACGTTACAATGTCTTCACCTATCGAACCCTGAAGACACTGTGGCATTAGTCTATAACTGGAATAGGTAATGTAATGGATAATAGTCGTGCAAGTCATAGTTTAAAATAGAACATTGTAAATTAGGGGGAATTATATCAAACAGCTACAAAGTTGCTATGGTAATTTCTTATTTTCTTATGTTTAGTTGTTCACATTCTTAGTAACTGTACCAGAATAGATTTAACTCCTTGGCTGCATTTCCTCTGTGCAGCTGGCCTCTACCCTGCATGAAAAAAATTGCTCTACTTCCAGTTAGCTACTTCCCCCTTCCAGGAATGAACGTTGTAACCCTTAGGTCAAAATTCACCATGATGCTCTAACTAGCTACAAAACCCTTTCCACGTTCTCCTTTCCACTAGCCTGGTTTCAACGGCTCATTGCATTCAATTTATTGTACCAAACTAAAATGGATATTTAATATAAATCATGTGGATGACTAATACTAAACAATTGCTAATAATAGGATATGTGCTTACAATTAACAAAACTATCTTTGAATTCTTGTGCTCATCATTCGGTTGCAAAATTTTCTTTGTCATAAACCTTGCTGGCAATTGATAATGGATATTAACAGTTACTTACGGTGTATTCATTTCCTTCACCATATTCCCCATGGTCAAAGATTCCATAAATAAGAATGAATAGTACTATAGTTTAATTCAAAATCATAAGAAAAAAATATACAGAGAAGGTAAGTTTTGATTTTTCATTTTAAAGCTTGTACAATTCCACATATGAAAAATATTTTTTTGTAGCATTCGAAGCTCATTATTTAGGCGTTGAAAATGATTGCAAACCATTTTATATTTCCTTGTACTGGAAGCAAGATGACAAAATGCTTAAGATGCTATTTTTTTGCTATAACTGTTCATAGGAGGACATATCCTCCTTCCAAAACACAAACTATACTAAATATTTATCAAAATTTAACTTTATATTTTGTGATCATGGTACGAAAAATTAGGAAATCATAGAAGCTTGTATTGACATATGTTTCATAGTTTAGATAAATTTGTATACGTGGCGAAGATTTCGAGTCAATTTAGTCATGAAACACTAAATTTATCTAATATTTTTCATTTATATAATGCACTATCACTAAATAGTAGGATAAATAGCAATAAAACATAATCAAGATTAATTAAGCAATTAAAATAGATACTGAGAACATATGAATAATTTTGATCGAGTATATTTATGGATAAATATGTGTGTACCTGTTTATAGAAAGTTCATAACAACACATACCTTGCATCATCAAAGTTAGTGACATGTTTAATGGGTTATGAACCAAATAGCCAAATAGTATCAAATAAGAAATGAAATTAGGACTACGGTTCAAATTAAATATAAATATACTATGGAAAAAAATTGATAGAAGAATATAACTTGAAAAAAACCTTAAAAACGATGAGGAATGATATGAGTAAATAGCTAACAACAAAAGCAAGACTTGAATTCCCGTGCCGAAATTTCAAAGATTAAGAAGATTGATTATAAAACAATGAATTTTTTCAATATTAGGTAGGGAATTTATTAGGAATGGTTTATGCCGAAAAGAGAGAAAAAAACATAAGGTTAAGATATGAGGAAAAAATGCTTGAATTAAAAGGTGATGCACAAATAATTGATTTAATATTCGTTAGTTTGTAGATTTTTTTTAATATATGCTCTAATGTAAAATAAGAGTCACAAATTGTGACCGTTAAACATTTGCAGAATAAAAGAGATGCGAGAAAAAAAATTAAGGATGGTATCTTCTGAACATTAATAAAAAATAATTGGTGAATCTTTATAAAAGTAAGATAGCTTTAAATCATAATATCTGAAAATCTTAAATACACTAAAAACAATAAAAATTCAATAATAAAATTAAGGGTGATAAGGCCCAATTAAATCAGCTTGTGTCTAAAGCAGAATAAAAAATTAAAGATGTGCACTTGGCTCTGTTCACAAAGCTCAAATGTCAGCTGGGAACATGTATGTGCTACCTTATATTTGATTCATGTATGTCGAACTAATTCATGTCACGCGTCCATGTAAAGCACCACTGTCTGTATAAACAATATTATTCAAAATGAATATAATATTAATTAGTATTTCTTTACAACATTTACCAAATTGTTTTGGAATAAAATGTTGAAGTTAATTATCATCTCAATTGTATATCTATACGAACTAAACATATATTCAGCAATAATTGTGAAACTACGATCAATTTTTGAGACAAACCTAAGTGCAAAGCATGGATTCACACTTGTTTGTATTATATGATTTTTCAATTTTTACTTCCTTATCGGTATTAAGACTGGACTACATAATATGGAATGTGTTGTCCTTCGGTACATCACCAACTTTGCAATTTGCATTGATTTTTGTTTTCATTCGTGTTTGGAGATTCATTCATTAAATCTATGTTGAGGCATTTCCTAACTTGTGACTTGGGCTTGGAGGCTTATTCATATGCACAAATTTATCAATGTGTCAAAAGCTACAACATGACATTCCATGGGTACCTATTAATACTTACTACTAACTCTAAACAAGGTGATATGGAATTTCAAATGAAAGTATAATCTTTTGAACAGTGGATGGTATCCATGAATATAGCTCATTATAACCATGTTCCCATTATTTGTTTTTACCAAATAAATCTAAAGGATATTGTAATAACCCGCGGAATTTGACGCCAGAAATCTAACAATAATACATAAACCCGTATTACTAGTCAGAACCCAAATATCGAAACACCAGATAGTTAACGAAAGAAAATAGAGGGTGAGATAAGAAAAAAGAAATATTAGAATAGAAGAAGAAGAAGAACATGACAACATAAGAGTCTCACATCGCGACGGAATAAAATATAATATAGAAATAAAACTTTGTTGAGAGATTTGAAATATAACTTACAATCATCAGAGTACATCAACACATCTGGATAGTTTAATAACCTGTCCTCATATACAACACACAATGGAATATATACTAGTCTATATCATACGTATGGACTCCTCCCGCTTATCTTCGGACTTCACAGCATCCAATAACCTGAACCTGCACAACCTGATATAACCCGAGCATTTCAAACGCCGGATCAGTCTGGTGAACCAGGGTGAGAAAACTCGCTAAGTTTAAAAACATCATCCAACTTGATTTTAAATTTAATCCATTTCTTTTAGAAATCACATCTATTCTGATATTATAATAGTGAATATCAATCTAGTGGAATGCTTTCATCCTACATTCCACATATATAGTATACAATCAAAAACCACGGGCTCTTATTAGAGATTGGATTTCCAACTATGACAAGGTATGGAACCACCTACCGATAGTGTATCTCTAGAGGAGAATACGCTGGGTTCAACAAGAACATCTTACAACCCAGCCACATATGACTGACCACTCATTTTGCTTGAGTATCGAATGTATATCACCAACGGTTGGGATTAGCAACCATTTCCCGAGATGGGACAACATCAAAAAAACCATTATATTTAGAATAAACTAATTCTAAAAATTATCTCCTTACTTTGAAAATATAATTATATTTTCACCGATCTCCTTTTTTTCCCTTTAATTGGAAATATTATTTTATATTCTCAAATCTTTTCCTTTCCGTTACTTTGGAAATCCCAGTATATATATTCTTCAACCTTCTATTTCCATTTTACTTTGGAAATAACTTTTTATTTCTAATCCTTGTATTTTTGTACTTGAAACCTTATTAGTTCCTGACCATAAATTTGTAAGAGAATTATTTCTTAAGTATCAACCTTGGAGACCGAAATCAACATCATATTAACATTCAGAAAATCACACAACTCAACCAATCTTCGGTTAGGTTCAAATTATTATCTTAACTCGTTATCAACTCATTACAACCCACTTATAATCCATTCAACCTTTTCGCACTTTGAAAACTTCATTTCAATTCCATTCATTTCACTTAATTTCATTATTAAGTATCGCCTATTTAAAATCGACGTTTCAACTCCATGTCCCTTGTAACAACACAGCATTTCTAAACCAATTTAAAAAATTTATTTTAGCTATTTTTATGGATTTTGATTATTTAAAACGATTTATTGTAAATAATAACGATTAAAAATTTATTTAAATCAAAGTTAGAATGTATAAATATATTTTAATTATAAAAAGAGCTTGAAATGGCACATTAGTTTGTAAATTCGATTTTTAATTTTAGTTGAATATACATAATTCAAAATAATTTGGATTTTAGTAAAATCAGTAAAATTTGAATCTGTTTAATTATATCTTTCTAACGAATGTGAAGAATTTAGATTTCATAATATAAATTGAAAGTTGTGGCCAGTTTAAAATTTAAAATAGTCGTTATGGAATCTATATACATTTTTAAATAATATATAGCCCTTAAATATAGCCATTTTGCAAATGACCTCCGTTTTCGACGAAACCACTTTTGTTGGATCCAAAATGTCAAATTATTGTTAGGTTTCAAATTTCATAATCTTTGGAATTAATACATAAACATGGTGAATTTAAATTTGTTTGGTTATTTCAATTTGAACTTAATCGACTAGAAAATTACCATTTACAAACGGTCTCCAAATTCAACGATTGATAGGACCGTATCGTGAAAACATAGTTAGATTTATTTTTCTGTAATTTTTGGAGTCAGTATGCGGCCACGGTAATTTAAATTGTACGTTTAAATTCAAAATGTATTGGTTTATATTTTAATTTTTATAAAAAATAACTGAAACGGTCGAATTGGCTTACGAAACATATCCCATTATGTCCGGAATGGGGATATTTAGCTAAAAACATCAGTCGTTGGGTTTGATTTGGAGTTCGGAGCTTTAAACCAGTTAAATTAGAATTAAATAATATATATATATATATATATATATATAATTTTACAAAACCCTAGCCATTTCCTGAGCGGCCTCTTTTATTCACGGACGATCCAAAAGCTCCCAATTTCAAAACCTAATGTAACGACTCGGGGATTTCGCGATCCTGGTTATCGACATAAACTCAATGTCGACTACCCAAGCATCGGAAACACTGGATAGTCCATGAAAGAAATTAGTGGGTGAGAATAGATAAGATAGAAACTTAGAATAAAAGAAGAAGAAGAACATACAACATCAGAGTAACACGAACCTCACAGCGGAACGGACAACATATAATAGATACATAACTTTGAGATAAAACTAGTATATGTATACAGTAACATTATCAGAGTACAAGACTTACAACACAGCGGAAATAACTATAGCTATATAATCCTGAAGCCTCCTGCTCCAAGCTCTCCAAGTATATTTGTAAAATCCTGACTACTTGACTGCCTGTATAAAATTGGGCACCCAAGAGTTTAGGGAAAACAAAACAAAATAAACTCTGGGTCAGTCATGTGACTGGTGTGAGTAAAACAATTTAAAACATTTTAAGCAAATACACGATATTTCACAAGACCACGCCGTATAACGGAATAGGTTTTTCCCTTATGAGAATCCAAAAATTTAATTTAACTTTCAAAATCCTTTTGAAAGAAACGATAAACTTTATATCAAAACTCTTTTGATATTATAATAATGTATATCAACCACAAATAAATAATCATCTAGCGGAAACGCTTTCATCTCACGTTCTACATATATAGTATACAATCAAAACCGCGAGCACTTATTGGATAATGGATTACCAAATATGACAAGGAATCGAACCACCTTCCGGTAGTGTACCTTTAGAGAGGAATATACTCGGTTCAACAAGAACATCTTGCAACCTGGCCACACATGACCGACCACTCATTTCGCTTGAGTGTATCGAATGTATATCACCAACGGTTGGGATCAGCAACTGTTTCCCAAATGGGACGACATCGAATAGATTTAAGAATGAAATGAATATCTCTAGTTAGGTGATAATACACCCTAATTGGCAGCCAACCACTTAGCCATGCTGCCTGCCCGATTTTTGTCAGTTCCCGGTTGTGAGGCTAGAGGCCACGCTTATCTCTGACAGATCACACATTTATTCACTTTGAATGTCACATCATCATACCCGCCAAATCACAAATTGATTTCCCCAAAAATACAACAGGTATACAGCTAAGAGAAATGAATTCCTCCGCCACCAAACGTAAATACATATGAGGAGATCAACTTACACGATCCATTAAATATACTCTTCGGACATTCTTCCATACAGGTCGTCCTGGGACTGGAAAAACCGAAGGCACTATTCTGTGAATCCATCATAGGCAATTTATACCTAGGATTTGACAGAATGACCCTTGCACAAACTCCGTCTTTAATTATCTTCATCATATTTGATCGCAACGGTAACGCCCATACAGAGTGGTTTTCAGATAATGAATCTAATCCCGGTCTCCCCGTATTGACAACAGAAAATGGTCAAAAACTTCGATAGTTGGTGAGTTAACTATCAAAGAAAAACGTTGCAAACAATGATATTATTTCCAGATGCAAATTGTATTGATCAAACATCCTTTAACATTTATCTCTTAAGTTCAGTTTTCATCTCCTATTTCCATATATGCACCATTTCCTATTTTCTAAATTAAGAAAATATACGTTATTAACATTGGGAAACATTTCCATTTCTTGTTTTCTATATTAGAAAACATTTCTGATTCTTATTTGGAAAACATTTCCAGAACTCCTATATTTGGATTTAAATAGATGTTTAAATAAAACATCGTTATGCCAACTCAAAACATTACACTGATTAACTAAATTCACTTAACCAACCTTTACTCTCAAACCTTAACCATTCCTTAGTTAAAAATGGAGTCAATCAAGTTGGGGTATAACTACCTATCAGACCTTAACTGAACAACAGTTCTAACTTCAAAATAGACAAAGTTCACCTTCTAAATCTTTAACCAACTTCCTTACATAACTCTCGGATTCTATTTACGAATTCACTTCTTTTACTGAAATCATTTGATTATAACAATAGTGTTATAATCCCATGCTTCCGAAATATAATACCTTAAGTATAACTTTTATTTATTAATTTGGATAAATAAACAAACAACTAATTTATTTATAAATAAATAAATCTTGATTAAAAACGGAAAGTGAGTAGTACTTTCCCGAATTCGATATAATCGAATTCAACAAATAATTCTCTTTCTAATAATCTCTATTCGATAACTCCTTTTCGAATAACTATATTCGATTAACTCATTTCGAATAAACTATTTTTGATTAACTCCTTTCGAATAAACTATATTCGATTAACTCCTTTCGAATAAACTATATTTGATTAACTCCTTTCGAATAAACTATATTCGATAATCTCTCTTTCGAATAACTAATATTTGATAATCTCTCTTTCGAATAAACTATATTCGATAATATTTCTTCGAATAACTAAAATTCGATAATCTCTCTTTCGAATAAACTATATTCGATAATCTCTTTTCTTTAAACAAACTATATTCGATTAGCTCCTTTTTTACTTTTAGTGATTAACTCTAACTGATTTAACCATAATAAATTAACTCTAATTGATTAACTCTAATAGATTAACTCTAACTGATTAACTCTAACTGATTTAACCATAATAGATTAACTCTAATCGATTAACTCTAACTGATTAACTCTGACTGATTAACTCTAATCGATTAACTCTAATCGATTAACTCTAACTGATTAACTCTAATCGATTTACTCTAATTGATGAACTCTAATTGATTAACTCTAACTGATTAACTCTAATCGGTTAACTCTAATTGATTAACTCTAATTGATTAACTCTAACCGATTAACTCTAACTGATTAACTCTAACTGATTAACTATAATCGATTAACTCTAATTGACTAACTCTAATCGATCAACTCTACTGATTAACTCTAATCGATTTAACTCTAATTGATTAACTCTAATCGATTTAACTCTAATTGATTAACTCTAATCGATTTAACTCTAATTGATTAACTCTAATTGATTAACATTAATTGATTAACTCTAATTGATTTAACTGTTTTATAAAATCCATTAAGTTTGATTTCGTATTTTAAAATAATATTCCATTTCCAAATTCTATATATATATATCTATTTATAGAATTATTCATAAGAAATCTCCTTTCTATTTTTAACACTTAAATCTCATTTAAAATTCCCTTTTATAACTCTATTTATTTCATGGATAAATATTTCCTTTTCAATTCTATTTGTAAATGGTTTACAAATATTTCCTTTTCAATTCTATTTGTGAATGGTT
Organism: Allium sativum; assembly: GCA_030737875.1. Classification (NCBI taxonomy): domain Eukaryota; kingdom Viridiplantae; phylum Streptophyta; class Magnoliopsida; order Asparagales; family Amaryllidaceae; genus Allium; species Allium sativum. The sequence continues at coordinate 335,333,360 of CM060926.1, forward strand.
TACAAATATTCCCTTTTCAATTCTATTTGTAAATGTTTTACAAATATTTCCTTTTCAATTCTATTTATTTAACAAATAAATATTTCTTTTCATATAACATAGAAAATTTCCTTTTTAACATTCCAGTATACCTTACGGTATTTAACGTACTATATAACAATTATCAGTATCATTCAAACATACAAAATCAGCAACAGATTTCATATCTCATCATATAACAAAATATATGAAAAATAGTAAAATAAATGTTGAGGAATCTTGTTGGATTCCTCCGACCTGTTTCTCTGCATCCACAGATATTACACAATATGATTCACATCAATTCCATTTCAATATGAAATATTCTGATAAACAGAATCAATATTTGATTAATGATATATATATATATATATATATATATATATATATATATAACTGTACCGATATTTTCAACCAATCAATAAGGAGTTCAACCAAACAGTCAACACACAACAATCAGTCATCATTTATCAGTTTTAAAAAATAAGATATAAAAATATGAACTGATAGAGTTGGTGAGTTTTACTCACATTGGATGGTTATTGTTAAAAACGATTAACTATCTTTGATTAAAACAGACAATTTATTTCGCTATAAGTTGTAACGATCTCCAATTCACTCCCAGTCAGTTACATGGTGTAGTCACCATCCATACGATCCTAACGGATCTTGTTTCGTCCCATTCTGATCATGTACCAATAAGATATTAACATTACAAGTATATACACTAATTTAAATTAAGTAACTTAATTTAGTTTTAGTTGGGCCTCACTATTTCCATCAGCCCAGCCCAAAACTCAATTGAATACCCACGGCCCACTTAACCATTTCTTCCTTCTGTCGAACTCAGAAATCCGCTCCTCACAAAACTATCGCGGATGCAAACTCCTCCAATACTTCAACCAAAAATCCAACAAATGGTACCATTCTTCATCTCTTCATGAGAGCGTCACCATCATCATCTTAAGATCGAGCTCGCACCCTTGAGACCAATTCCATCGAACGACTGTATCGCACGAGCACAATGACAGTTGCGTCACTTTTCTGCTTCGAATCTCACTGTAACAATCCGAAAAATCTAAGCCAATTTAAAATTTTTATTTTGGCAATTTTAATGAATTATGAATATTTAAAATGAATTATTTTAAATAATAATGACAAGAAATTTATTTTGAATAAAATTAGAATGTATATATTTATATAAATCGACGTTAGAATATAGATATTTATTTTTAATTATAAAAGGAATTGAATGGCGTGGTAGTTCGAAAATTTGATTTCAAATTTCAAATGGATGTACAGAATTCAAAATAAACCAGATTTTAGCGAAACCAAAAATATTAGAATTTATTTAAAAATATCTTTCCAAGGAATCCAAAAAATAAAAATTTCATAGCGGGAATAAAAAGTTATGCCCAGTTGAAAATTCAGAATAGTCGCTATGGAATTATAGCCCTTAAAAATAGCGATTTTGCAAACGACCTCCATTTTCGACAAAACCACATTTGTTGGATCTGGGATGTTAAGATATTGCTAGATTACAAAATTCATAATTTTTGGGATTAATTTGTAAGCATGCACAAGAAAACGTGTTTTGACAGTTTCAATCAATTCAGATCCACCAGAAAATGGCCATTTTTCAAACGGTCTTCAAATTCGACGAAATAATTTTCTTAGGACCGTATCATCATTACAATGCTAGAAATAATTTTTCTGGAAATTTCAGAGTTAGTATGTGGCCCCGGTAATTTAAAATGTAAGTATAAATTAAATATACATTGATTTATATTTTAATTTTGATAAAAACTGATCGTAACAGCCAAATTGGGTTACGAAATATATCTCATTGTGTTAGGAATGTGGGTAATCAGCTAGAGACGACAGTCATTGGGTCTCGTTTGGTGTTAGTATACATATCACTTCTTTTGGAGAAAGAAAATAAAATAAAACAATTAATATAAATAACCCCCTCGTCCCCCAGTCAAAGCCCTAAAATCAAATCCCACAGTCAAACAAAGAAAACCCCGTGCCACCTTTTTTTTCCTGAACCCGCCGCCCCTGTGCTGGCCATCCCCAAGCATCGCGCCACCACATAAAGTCCCCTCTTCTTGCTGTCGCCACCTACAAGCAGACCTCCCCCGTTCTTCTCGAATCAACGAACACCACCAGACCTCCCCTCCCCCCAAATTGATTTCAAACCTAAGCACCACCGTACCCTCTTAGTGTCGCGCGCCGCCACCAACGACGACAAACTCCGACGCGTTCCCACCACCTACGACAACGTAGCAAGCCCTTCCCCCTAAAATGGAAAAAAAGCACATAACATCTAATTCAATTTTATTTTCAGTTTTTTTCTATAACATTGTGATGAGAAAAATATAGAATTTTTATATATGAATATCTGTGAAAAGAATATATTTTTATATACAATATGGATTTGGATTTTTATCATGAAGTGGCGAGCAAAAACATTATATTTTTCTAAACAAGAAAGATAGGATTTTTAAAACAAGAAAGATTATATTTTTAGAGATGAAAAAGAATAGATCTTTAAAATGGGAAAAACGAATGACTTTTATAGTGTTGTCATGAACAAAAAGCAATGATTTTGAATTAGAAAAAGAAACGATTTTGAATTAGAGAAAAGAAATGATTTTGAGTTAGAAAAAGTAGTGATTTTTAGTATGTAAAGTTACGACTTTTAATTATATAAAAATATGATTTTACAGAAAAGGTTTAGAATAAAAAATATAACCTTTATAATATAAACACCAACATAAAAATATGATTGTTATGTATATGAAGTGGAAATAAAAATATGAATTTTTTGTACATGTAGTGATAAAAATAGATGTGATTTTTACTATGAACAGCGTGTAAAGAATTGCGTTGAATTTCGGGCAAATCCAAGCCATTCAGAAATTCAGAAATGAAACGGTGGAGTGAAAACCAAAGGTGAGAACTTCTCACTTTAATTTATTTTCTACTTAGAAATATAAACTATGCAGAAAGTGCTTAGCAGCACCCGACACCCGTCGTCCACAAACCATGGACGACTTGTTTGTTTGTTTGATTGTATCGTGAAAATTGATTGTGTGATGTGGAATGGAATAAATATTTTATAGTTAAAAATATAATTTTTAACGTGTATATAAATAAAATAAATATTTATAAACAAATCGGACGATTTGTTTATGTACACACATTTGATTAATATTGATTGGGACGATAAATTTTACACATCGCCCAACTACACAAATAAAATTCATTATTTGTTGTTTGAAACCCCATATGGGTATTGAGATGAAATTGGACATACACTAATCCCAATAATTAGTTGTATGTCAATCGATCGATTGACAGACTGTTGTAAACGTTAAATATTTATATTTGATGCTTATGAAGTGTAGAATGCACATTGGATGATGGTTGACTGTGTTTGGTTGTTGTGTACATGTGTTGTATAAAATCCATATAAATTTAATTATATGGTAATTGACTGTGTCTTATTCTAGTTCAGAAAGAATGAATATTTTAAAATAACAATTATTTTGAAATAACGAATATTTTCAAATAATATTCAGAAAAGAATCAAAATATGATTTTGATGTCCGATTTGGTATGGACACGAATATATTTAAATATATAAAGCCGTGTTGATTAGATTGACGCCAGTTGGACGTGATCAATATTTACATCGATTTTATTCACTTTTATAATGAATATCGAAAAGGAAATGATTTCGAAATCTAATGTTTTGAAAAATACTATTATTTATATATTGATGACATGAAATATTCAATTTTGATTAGAAATTGAATATGAAGTTAAAATCGTTTTGAAAACGAATTTAAAATGATTTATAAAATAGTTTTAAAAGGAAATCGATGATGGCCTGAATAGAACGCGCCGCGCTGCGGTAGTTTGCGAATTTCGACCATTGACTTCGAACGGACATTACGGGAGATCTGACCGTCGGATTCTCCTAAAATAAGAACCGTTGGGTTTGTACCGAAAAGAGATTTCTAAGAAATATTAGAGATTTGAAATCTTACAGTTGAATTTTGTAATAACCCAGAAAATGTGAACCAATTTAAAAATTTTAAATTTGGTTATTACCTGAGAATTTGAAGAGTTGAAATGGCAAATTTCAATAAAATATAGAATAGGGTTTGTAGTTTGAAATTTTGAATACAAACTTTGTCTGACTGTACCGGTAGGAAAATATAACAGATTTTAGCGAAACTAAAAATATTTAAATCTGTTCATGAATACCTTTCTAACGAATCTGAAAAATCGAAATTTCATAACGGAAATTAAAAGTTATGGTCAAATGAATTTTCAGAAAGTTCGCTATATAGCATATATAGCCCTTGAAAATTGATATTTTACATACGACCTCGGAATTCGACGAAACCACTTTTGTTGGTTCCGGGATGTCAAATTATTGCTAAGTTTCAAATTTCATAATTTTTGAAGCTAGTATGTGAGCGGGGAAAAAGAAAATGTGATTGGTCAATTTCTGTTAAAATGGGTTGACCTAAAAATGGCCGTTTTTTAAATGAGCTCAGAATTCGACGAAACTGGTTTTGTTAGAACCGTATCGTCAAAACAAAGCTAGATTTATTTTTCTGGAATTTTTCGATTCAGTTTGTGGCCCTGGCAAATTGAAATGTACGTTTAAATTAAATATCGAACGTTTTATATTTTAATTTGAAAAACAACTGACTGTAACAGTCGAATTGGCCAACGAAACATATCCCATTGTGTCCGGAATGGGGGTATTTAGCTAGGCGCGACAGTCTTTGGGTTTAAAAAGGAGTACGTTTGAGAAAGTCGCGTCCTTTGGAGCGCCGCCGCGACTCGTAGGAGCCACCGAGTCCATCGCCACCACCGCCGATCGGAAGGTGATTCGTAGCCCTCAAACGCCATGTGGTCTGATCGAAGCAACGAGGTACGGTTTGGCTTAAAAATCAAGACCTAGTTTTGAAGTTTTGAAAACTTTTCTGATATAAATTTCTGAAATGAAAATAACACTTTTAAGTGTTGCAAAACTTTGAAAAATCATATCTTTCTAATGTGTTAACGAAATTCGATGAAACAGGAGAACCGTGACCGCAAGGAGGCTCTCTACATTCTAGAAGAAGCCGCGGATTTTTCTGACCTTCCTACGATTTTTAGCACTGCAATAACCAATGTGAGGAATCTAAACTATTTGTGTGAATGAAATCGCGTTGTATAAATTATATAAGCGAAGTGTAAATTATATACGCATTGTATACCTCATGTATATGTGTTGAATAAGTTATATTAGCGATGTATAAATTATACAAGCATTGTTTGAAACATATATGCTTTGAATTGTGATGAAATGCAAGTGAATTATTATATATATATATATATATATATATATATATATATATATATATGTATACTCCCCTCGTCCACAGACCATGAACGATATTTATTGCTTGTGATGGACGTAATATTATGTGGTATAACGAATGGTTGGAAATAATTGTTTGTGGTTGATATTATGGTTGAAAAATACCTTTGTGGTTGAAAAATACACTCTTTTGGTTGAAACAAATTAGAATAGGATTGTGGAATTGAAAATAAAACATGCCGCCTGCGTGCGAACTAGATGCATGATCTCCATTGTCAAAAACCGCGAGGTTTTAAGGTAGAGCGAGGAGCCGTACTAGGGACGTTCCCGGTTTTAACTACCCTGCCGTTATGCTGCCGAAATTTTCTGAAATTTTCATTCATTGAAATAAATTACATATGCTATATAGAATATTCATGTGTTGAGTTGCAATTCATTCGTTGAGTTGAAATTCATGTGTTGAATATTATTTGAATTTAAACAAATAGCTTTAGCGATAAAAATCTCATTTTTATATATATTCAAACTATAGCGAATATTCATGTGTTGAGTTGTAATTCATTCGTTGAGTTGAAATTCATGTGTTGAATATTATTTGAATTTAAACAAATAGCTTTAGCGATAAAAATCTCATTTATATATATATTCAAACTATAGCAAATATTCATGTGTTGAGTTGTAATTCATTCGTTGAGTTGAAATTCATGTGTTGAATATTATTTGAATTTAAAGAAATAGCTTTAGCGATAAAAATCTCATTTTTATATATATTCAAACTATAGCGAATATTCATGTGTTGAGTTGCAATTCATTCGTTGAGTTGAAATACATGTGTTGAATATTATTTGAATTTAAACAAATAGCTTTAGCGATAAAAATCTCATTTTTATATATATTCAAACTATAGCGAATATTCATGTATTGAGTTGCAATTCATTCGTTGAGTTGAAATTCATGTGTTGAATATTATTTGAATTTAAATAAATAGCTTTAGCGATAAAAATCACATTTTTATATATATACAAACTATATCGAATATTCATGTGTTGAGTTGCAATTCGTTCGTCGATTTGAAATTCATGTGCTGAATGTTATCGTATTTTAAAATAAATCGAATAGACAATAAAAACTACACCTTTATTGTAAATATGAAGTGTTGGAAACATTCATGTGTTGAACAAATATTTTTGACGATAAAAATATTTCTTTTATCATGTATATGCTTTGATAAAAATACACACGTGTTGAAATAAATAGTAGTTTGCTAGAAAAATTATTATTAGCTTTGTTCTGCATATATATACATGTGTTGAACAGGAAAAATGGATTAGCTGTAGAGTAAAGAAATTATTTGCGTGCCCGACAAATAGGTAAACCTTGATGAGTTGGCTGCGCAATTTTATTTTTATATCAACTCCTGTGAATGCCATTGGATGCGGAGTGCTGGTTATTCTGTGTGAAATAATAAACATCGCCATAGGATAGTAACAATTAATTTTGAACTACACTACATAGCATACTTCTTGACGATAGGCATACTTCATCATATTCCACATAAGCAATTGGAGCTTGTGTGACGAGGTGGAAGATTTACCATACGAGCAAGAGGCTTGTATGGCGATGACTATATACTACAGGTTGAACTGATGACTGGTATGGACTATATAAAATATAATGATAAATTGCCAGATTAATAAAAACCCCACACGGGTCTGGAGTTGACAATAATCACGTCTCTCTAGTTATTAGATACAGCACATGGACTATTTATTTCCACACGGAAACGGGGTGACGAGAATTTATTCTCTGGAGTGATTATCTATACATGCTCCCCCGTAAAAACCAGAATATATCACTATAAATATGTGAATGCTTTTTAGGATTTATTGGGTACCTAATACGGCCCAATAAATTTCCAAACCCCTCCCCGTACAAAGGAGGTTATGGCGAATTTTTTCGAAATATTAAGGCGTTAGTGAAATATTTGAAGTAAAAACGAAGTTGAAAATATAGAATGAGCTATAGTTGGAATTATAGAATGAACTATATATATATATAAATATATATATAATAAACATGAATCGAAGCCGTGCAGTTCGTGTTTCGGAATCGTAATTTGAAACGATTAGTACGAGAAATCCGACCATCGGATTTCCCCGAAACTGCAACCGCTGGGTTCGCCTTGGAAATATCTTTCCAACGGCACCAACATTGTAAAAGTCCAACGGTTGGATTGTTCGGAATGTTTAATTCAAATCTGAAGAAAAACAGCGCCAGAATCGTTTATATTTATATATAAATATAGATATAATTAAATTAAATTGAATAACGACGCTGTAGTTCGAATTTTGAAACCATAACTTCAAACGACTAGTGTGGAAGATCCGACCGTCGGATTTTCACGAAACCGGAACCGTTGGGTTCGCTTTAGGAATATCTTCCCACTGATATAGACTTTGTAGAAATCCAACGGTTAGATTTTCTGATATGGGTAAAACAAATTAGGGGAAAAATAGCGCCAGTGCCACGGCACGACCTGAAATGTCGTTTAATTAAATACGGCCATTTTTAAGTAAATAAAAATGGCGAAAAATCGTTATAAAATATTATAGGCAACATAGATTGCAAATAAACCAATTGGGCTTGAATTGTTTGATATTTGATGGTTGTATGTGCTTAACACGAAAATAACACTAAAGAACTTAAAGATGGATGTCGAATAATATAACCATAGAAAGAATCGATTTAAATTCTAATGACGTGAATTATTTGAAAAGGCCAAGCTAACCCTCATTTCAAATAATTTATCGAGCGATTCGAATTGGAAAATGCAAAGACGATTCAAGACCGACGATCTTCGTATCGGTTGGATGGGCGCTGCTGAGGTTCCTGACCGGAGTAGCTACCGGAAAGGGACGGAAGTAGTAGCCTTCTGAACATATGTGTTGATTGTACGGATATACGAGGAATTGACGCCTCCGGTTTCGTTCAGACCCAGAACGGACTTGTAAATAGACTGTGTGTCTGACATTGGATTTTGTTCTATACTGATTGATCTCTGTTAAATATATATCTGTTTGGCGGCGGAGAATTTATTCTTTTGCTTAACGCCCTTCCCTGAGACGTACGAGCTCAGAGGTTATATATCGATGGAAATCAATCGTATGGAGTGGACTGTCTATGTGGAATAACAAGATGCTGTGATCAAGGCTTCTGTTGCAAAGCAAAGTCTTGTGGATGATGATCAAAGCGCGGTCTACGTGGCCTGGCTTTGTGTATAGCGTGGATTCGCGAGCCTCACACCCCGGTATGAGTTAAAAACGGGATACGGACTACAGGGAGAGCACGACGTTTCTTTCTAGCTATGGTGGTGTCAGTGACTTACCAGCCCTGACATATATATCTACTTTTCACCTTTGTGGTTGTTGGAATGCGAGGCGCCTCGATTATAGGTCTGTAAGGACCGGGAAACGTGTGCTCAGGCATAATTAATCCTCAAACGTAAGAGAGGACTGGCCCTGAAGCATCCAGGGGTTACCCAGAGTGTGTAGTCCCGAGGCATTTGCTAGAATGTCTCGAAGTGGAGAGGAGGTTGCCCCTTGCCTCGACTCATGATGGAAATCCAATTTCCAATACGAGATAACGGATTCGATTGTAACTTATATATGGCGACATAGTGGCATGGGACGCTCATGTCGCCTATGATTGATATTTATGATGCTATTCGCTTTTGAAACATATATGCACTAGTAATAATATCAAATGATTTTGCTTTATACGTATCAAGCATATTTGGCCATTATAAGGTAAAACTCTATCCTCCGGCTTGTGTTGCATTGTATGATGGGACTTGAGTCTTATAATGGCTTCATTCTTTTTAAAAGCATTGCGTTGTTTTAAAAGAATTTACTTTGTTTTAAATGCACTAGCAATCACTGGAGTAAACCCGTTCCACGAAAGTGGCGTGGTCCTATGATTTGCTATTACTGTTGTTTAATTGTTAAATAGATTCCTCATACCAGTCCCCATGACTGACTCGTTGTTTGTTTCACTTTGCAAACGCGGGTGCCCTTATTTTCACACGGGCAGCCTAGTTCACAGGTGACAGGTTGTTTTTGGCTCTGCACTGTTGCATAGAGTGCATTTTTGGCTCATGGCGAGGCTGACTTCACAGAGACGACTTTGACATTTTCCGCCATTACTGTACTTATATTATGATTCCGCCACGGGCGATGCAGACAGATTTACTTTCCGTACTTCTTATTGTATGTATATGTATTCCGCCTTCGGTGATGTAGACTAATACCCAGATTATGTCTCACTGCATGTATGTATTCCGCCTCTGGCGATGATGACTGATCACTTCCCTTTTTATTTACTAAGTTATATCCTACGCTATGCTATTCTGATGTTATTACATGTTGTGATTCCGCTGTCATATCCATGTAAAATTATCCTATTTATTGTTTCTGCTATTATCTGTACTCTGCTATGATGATTAATGTGTTATATTCCAATGATTATCCTTAATACCGCCCCTCTGATTTTGGGATCGTCACAGTTGGTATCAGATCTTTGGTTAACCTTAGTTACGGGATCTAACACATTAAACACCTCGTCAGAATAGAATCAGTAGTGTTCTAATGCGAGTAGCTCATTAGAGATAGGATTAGCAATGTCCTAGAATGAGCTAAGCAGATTAGCAAAACAATTTGATCAGTACATCATCATTATCTTTCCTTATGTTCCCCTGCTTTATCATAAATGAAATTATCAAATTTGTGAGCTTGACTCTTTTCTTGCTTATACAGTACTCTCTTAGATGGCTACACGAGCAGCAGCAGCTAGAGGAGGCCGTGGAGGCCGAGCAGGAGCAGCAGGAGGACGGGGGAATATCCCCGTAGTTGTGGAAGGCCCTATTGTTCAGCCACCAGCACCCGAGGACTTTGAGCTAGACAAAGTAGCGAAGAGGTATAGGAACCTTGGGGGAAAACCCTTTACTGGCACTGGTACAGTGACCAAGGCTATAGCTTTGTTGAAGACCTGTGAGAAAATCTTTGAAGGTATGGGTATGGGAACCAACAACAAAGCACAACTAGGTATTTGGCTCCTATAGGAGGAAGCAGAGCTGTGGTGGGATGCCATTTCCTCAGAAGATGCAGCAGGTACTGTCAGAACCTGGGAGCAATTCAAAACTATGTTCAATGAGAAGTTTGTACCTGAACAGGCTCTAGAGAGGATGCGAGAGCAGTTTGCTAATCTCCAGCAAGGGGATCTATCTATCCAGGATTACCTCAATAAATTCACTCAGTTGTCGTGCTATGCTCCAGAGCTTATTATGACTAACAAAGCAAAGAACAAGAGATTCATATTTGGGCTAAAGCGCAAGTACCATGACAGAGCTATGAGCAACATCAAACTCTCCTTTTCAGAATTAGTAGAAATGGCTTGCAATTATGAAGATATGGATGAAAGGCACGCTAGCCAAGACCGCGCCAAAAGCCAAGCTGGAAACAAGCGCAAGGCTTCAACAGATCAACCAGAGTCTAGCATTACCGCGGCCGCTACTCAGAAACCTGGAAAGATCCCCAAAGGAAACTGCTACAACTGCGGGAAGCCAGGTCATTTTTCTAATGCATGCAAAGCCCCGAGGAAGCCAAAGGCAAATGACTCAGCTGAATGCTACAACTGCCATAAGAAGGGGCACTATAGCAGGAATTGTCCTCTGAAGCAGAATGCACAAGTGGCTCATGTGTATGACGGGGAGGCCCCACCAGCTATCACCGATGGATCAGGTAAACCCGACGTCTTGGGAGGTACCCTTACCATTAAAAATATTCCTGTTTCTGTACTTTTTGATACCGGTGCATTACGTAGTTTCATTTCTGGTAACCTTGTTCACAAATTAAAATTGAAATGAAGAAATCTTAAAGAACCAATTAAAGTTCAAAACCCGATAGGAGGTTCTGTTAGTCTCAGTTCGTACTGCAGAGTGCCTATCTCTTATGCATGTTATAAGTTTCCCATCCACTTAATCGTCATGGATTTATTGGAATTCGATGTTATTCTCGGTTTGGAATGGTTAACAAAATATAAGGCCGAAGTTAGATGTGCCGAAAGAATCGTTAAAGTCGAAACGAAGCTTGGACCTATATAAATACCATGCCATGGCTCAGAAATTAATAGAACAGAATTTTGGTCTTCTTTAGAAGTTACTCCCCCTTCATTAGAAAAGATACCAGTTGTGAAAAACTACGCGGATGTGTTTGAAGAAGTAGAAAACCTACCGCCGCAAAGAGAAATTGAATTTAGGATAGATCTAATTCCTAACGCCCGACCAGTAGTACATCCAATTAGAAGAATGGCCCCGAATGAAAAAGAAGAGTTAGGTAGTCAAACCCGAGAATTGCTTTGAAAAGGTCTGATCAGACCGAGCTTTTCAGCGTGGGGAGCAGCAGTAGTATTTGTCCCGAAATCAGACGGTACTCTAAGACTTTGTGTTGATTACCGAGATCTCAATAAACAGACACCGAAGAACAAATATCCCTTGCCCCGAATAGACGATCTGTTAGATCAATTAAATGGAGCAACGGTATTCTCCAGAATGGACCTAGCTATAGGTTTCCACCAATTAGGTATAGCAGAAGACTGTGTTCCTTTGACAGCCTTCAGGGGTCCCTACTTATTCTACGAATGGTTAGTAATGCCGTTCGGTTTGTGTAACGCTCCAGCATACTCCGTCGATCTTATGAACAGAGTGTTCTGTGGTGTATTGAATAAATTTGTTCTAGTCTTCATCAATGACATTTTAATCTACTCCAAGTCGGAAGACGAACATGCAAAACATATAGAGAAGGTGTTGAAAATTCTAAGGAGAAATGTCTTGAAAGCTAAATTTTCTAAGTGTGTCTTCTGGCAAGATGAAGTTAAATTCCTAGGCCATGTCGTATCAAAGGAAGGAATTGCTATAGATCCAAGCAAAATTACAGCGATTCAGAACCGGAAACAACCTACTACTCCCACAGAAGTTCGAAGTTTCCTTGGATTGGCTAGTTACTATCGAAAATTCGTTCAGGATTTTTCAAAGATATCTGGTGTATTGACAAAGCTTACAAAGAAGCATGAGAAATTCAAATGGACTCCCGAATGTGAAGAAGCTTTCCAGGAGCTGAAACTGAAGTTGACAACCGCTCCAGTATTGACAATTATAGAAGGCAACCAAGACTTGACTGTATGGACAGATGCTTCTATTAAAGGGCTACGCGCAATATTAATGCAAAAAGGCCAAGTGATCGCTTATGCCAGCCGTCAGCTGAAGCCGCATGAAAGAAACTATGCAACTCATGATCTTGAGTTATTAGCTATCGTGTTTGCTTTAAGAATATGGAGGCATTATTTATTGGGCGAGAAGTTCGAACTATTTACCGATCATCAATCCTTGAAATATCTATTCACTCAGAAAGATCTAAATTTGAGACAACCGTGTTGGTTAGAATTCCTTGCAGCATATTATTTTGAAATTCTATACACTCCGGGGAAAGCCAATGTTTTCGCAGATGCGCTCAGTAGAAAGAATGAAACCATCGCCAGTTTTATCATTACTTCTTCCTTGGAAGATAAGATTACTATTCTACAGAAAGACGATGAATTCATTAAAAGGATTAGCCAGCGAATTCGAGAAGGAAAACCCTCAGATTTTAGCCTTGATAGCCAAGGGGTCCTAAGATTACAAGGGCGAATTTGTGTGCCTGGAATTCCAGAGCTCAGAAGAGAAATACTTGATGAATGCCACAAGTCCAAATTGAGTATCCTTCCCGGTGTGAGCAAAATGTATAATGATATCAAGCGCACATTCTGGCGGAAGGCGATGAAAAGAGATATTTCAATATATGTTAGCAGATGCTCCGCTTGCCAGCTAGTTAAGAGTGATCAGCAGAAATTGGCTGGACTATTACAACCCTTAGAAATTCCAGGGTGGAAGTGGGAGCAAATTTCGATGGACTTCATTGATGTTCTGCCTTGAACTAGAAAAGGAAACGATAGTATATGGGTAATCGTAGATCGCTTCACGAAGACTGCCCATTTCATACCTGTCCGATCCAATAGAACGACTCAAAGTCTAGCACAGATTTACTTCAAAGAAATAGTTAAACTACATGGTGTGCTGCTCAATATAGTCAGTGATAGAGATCCCCTGTTTACTAGCAAATTCTGGGAAGCATTCCAAACACTATTGGGAACAAAATTAAATTTAACAACCGCTTATCATCCACAGACAGATGGCCAAACTGAGCGGGTGAATAGAATTCTAGAAGACTTACTGCGGGCTTGCGTTATTGATTTTGGAGGCTCATGGGAGGATCACTTACATTTAGCCGAATTTTCTTATAACAATAGCTATCAAGCAAGTTTGGGAATGTCCACATTTGAAGCATTATACGGTAAACTGTGCAGATCTCCCGCATGTTGGGTAGAACCTGGAAACAGACTGGTGTTAGGGCCCAATATGATTCAAGAAGCATCGGATAAAGTCGATTTCATTAAGAAGCGATTGAAAACCGCGCAGAGCCGACAGAAAAGTTATGCTGATGCTAGAAGAAGGGATATATCGTTGGCCGTTGGTGATTATGTATATTTAAGAGTTTCTCCAATGCAAGGAGTAATCAAATTTGGCAAGACTGGGAAGTTGGCACCGAGATTTATTGGTCCCTTTCCTATACTTGAACGGATTGGAACTCTTGCATATAGGGTTTCATTACCTAATTGGCTGCCTGGTGTACATGATATGTTCCACGTGTCTCAACTCAGAAAACATGTTCATGATCCCGATCTTGTTGTGGAAGAAGCAGCGCAACAGGATATTGACATAACTCCAGAATTAGCACTCAGAAGAGAGCCATTAAAGATAGTTGGCAAAGAAACTAGAGAGCTAAGGAGGAAAAAGATTCATCTAGTCAAAGTGCAGTGGAGTAGTGATCCTAGAGACTGTACTTGGGAGACTGAGGAAAGCATTAAACAAGCCTATCCCAAATGCAGAGTGGACATCTCTGACTAACTCCGGTGCAAGGTACCTTTACAATACTTTGCATTTACATTTTGTTTCCTACTTAGCTGTTATTTCCTTTTCGAGGACGAAAAGTTTTAAGTGGGGGAGATTGTAATAACCCGGAAAATGTGAACCAATTTAAAAATTTTAAATTTGGTTATTACCAAAGAATTTGAAGAGTTGAAATGGCAAATTTCAATAAAATATAGAATAAGGTATAGTATTGCAGTTTGAAATTTTGAATACAAACATTGTCTGACTGTACCAGGAGGAAAATATAACGGATTTTTAGCAAAACTGAAAATATTTAAATCTGTTCATGAATACCTTTCTAATGAATCCGAAAAATCGAAATTTCATAACGAAAATTAAAAGTTATGGCCAAATGAATTTTCAGAAAGGTCGCTATATAGCATATATAGCCCTTGAAAATTGATATTTTGCATACGACCTCGGAATTCGACGAAACCACTTTTGTTGGGTCCGGGATGTCAAATTATTGCTAAGTTTCAAATTTCATAATTTTTGAAGCTAGTATGTGAGCGGGGCAAAAGAAAATGTGATTGGTCAATTTTTGTTAAAATGGGTCGAGCTAAAAATGGCCGTTTTTCAAACGAGCTCAAATTCGACGAAACTGGTTTTGTTAGAACCGTATCGTCAAAACAAAGCTAGATTTATTTTTCTGGAATTTTTCGATTCAGTTTGTGGCCCTGGCAAATTGAAATGTACTTTTAAATTAAATATCGAATGTTTTATATTTTAATTTGAAAAATAACTGACTGTAACAGTCGAATTGGCCAACGAAACATATCCCATTGTGTTCGGAATGGGGGTATTTAGCTAGGCACGACAGTCGTTGGGTTTAAAAAGGAGTACGTTTGAGAAAGTCGCGTCCTTTGGAGCGCCGCCGCGACTCGTAGGAGCCACCGAGTCCATCGCCACCACCGCCGATCGAAAGGTTATTCGTAGCCCTCTGACGCCGTGTGGTCTGATCGAAGCAACGAGGTACGGTTTGGCTTAAAAATCAAGACCTAGTTTTGAAGTTTTGAAAACTTTTCTGATATAAATTTCTGAAATGAAAATAACACTTTTAAGTGTTGCAAAACTTTGAAAAATCATATCTTTTTAATGTGTTAACGAAATTCGATGAAACAGGAGACACCGTGACCGCAAGGAGGCTCTCTAAATTCTAGAAGAAGCCGCGGATTTTTCTGACCTTCCTACGATTTTTAGCACTGCAATAACCAATATGAGGAATCTAAACTACTTGTGTGAATGAAATCGCGTTGTATAAATTATATAAGCGAATTGTAAATTATATACGCGTTGTATACCTCATGTACATGTGTTGTATAAGTTATATTAGCGATGTATAAATTATACAAGCGTTGTTTGAAACATATATGCTTTGAATTGTGATGAAATGCAAGTGTATTATATATATATATATATATATATATATATATATATATATATATACACCCCTCGTCCACAGACCATGGACGATATTTATTGCTTGTGATGGACGTAATATTATGTGGTATGACGAATGGTTGGAAATAATTGTTTGTGGTTGATATTATGTGTAACACCCCGAATTTCAATTAACACTAATGGTTAGTAATTAAAGTATAAATAATCTAAGATGTGAGAATCAGGGGAAACGGGCTGCGTCATTGCGTTCGTCTCGGAAAAATACGCGAAATAGAGTCCGAGTTTGCGTAAAATGGGTACCGTATGAAAGAGATATGGACGAACGAAGTTAGGCAGAAAAACCCGAAACAGGCCAGAAATGCACTGGCGCACTTGTGAAGTGCGCCAGTACAAAAATACACTGGCGCACTTGGGAAGTGCGCCCATGTCGGGACAGGGAACCTGCACAGTTTCTAGAGAGTTCTGTGGTTGGGTGCACCAGTTTGGGGTTAGGGCTTGGTCTTAGGGCTGGTTTCTGGAAGGTTCTGAAATCTAAGGGTCCTAATCTAATTTAGGGTTAATCTAAGAGCCTAAAACACTCACCTAATCTATAAATTCACCCTAAACCTACCCTAATCCATACTAAAAATAGAATTGAGGGCTACATGCCGCCAAATTAAATCTTAGAAGGAGCCTCCACTAATTTATGAAGAGGGTTGCAAGCTAATCCCTCTCTAATCAACCTCTAATCCATTCTAAGCATCTTAATCTTCTTCATTTGGAGTGCAAATTGGCTAGTTGTGAGTTTCTATCACTCTAATGATCAATTGCTAAACTAAGTAGATGAGATATGATGAGATCATATTGTTTTGTTTGGGGATTAATGGGTTTTAAGTCATATGACATGATGTTAGTTTGCTAATGTACGTGGGTTATGCAAGTTTTGTGCTTTGTGATCATATGTTAATATGCAAGTTACATGTATGATAATATGCAAGTTACATGTATGATAATTATGCAAGTTGTATGTTTCTTCATATGCAAGTTTATGAGTTCATATGCAAGTATGTAACATGTTATGCAAGTTCATATGCAAGTTTATGAGTTCATATGCAAGTATGTAACATGTTATGCAAGTTCATATGCAAGTTTATGAGTTCATATGCAAGTTATGTAACATGTTATGCAAGTTCATATGCAAGTTATGTGACATATTATGCAAGTTCATATGCAAGTCATGTATTTGTTAATATGTAAGTTTATGTAACATGTTATGCAAGTTAATATGCAAGTTATGTGACATGTTATACAAGATTATATGCAAGTTATGTGACATGTTATACAAGATTATATGCAAGTTATGTGACATGTTATGCAAGTTCATATGCAAGTTATGTGTTTGTTAATATGCAAGATGGCACCTTTGAAACATGTTCATACATATGCAAGTTGACACCTTTTATATGTGTTATGTCATGAGAACGAAATTACGTGGGAACGATGGTGTTAATTAAATGCATATGTTAATAAGATTGTGTGAAATTAATATAATTATGCATAACATAAAATAAATGAACATAGTATGGTAATTTGCCTATTAAGTTAGGTGTACCCATACTATGTGTTGGGAATTTGCCTATTAAGTTAGGTGTACCCACACTTTGGAGTTGGGAATTTGCCTATTAAGTTAGGTGCACCCATATTCCTAAAACAAACATGATAATTAACACAAATTATGGGAGTAATTAATCGATTAAGACACGAGGTTGGACCCGTTTGTAGTGTAAGACTGCCCGGAGTTTACCAGCTTAACCAGGCATCTACAAATGACGGTCCAATGTGAGGGGTCTTAATCATAAATTAAATACGTAACAAGGGTAAATGACACGAGGTTGGACCCGTTTGTAGTGTAAGATTGCCCGGAGTTTACCGGCTTAACCAGGCATCTACAAATGACGGTCCAATGTGAGGGGTCCTTTACACGGTTACGGTGTTAATCAATTAAGAAACACTTAACCAGATAAGCATGTAGTGGGGCATGGGGGTTAAGTGGGTACCTTGGGTGGTATGTGGAAATTGCTAGTGGTTGCCAATAGAAAATATGATAAAATACTTAACCAAGATGAAACATGTAATTAAACATGATTAAAGGGTTAAGTGGGAAACACTAGTGTGTGGGCCAAGCTTAGGGGGATGGCTTGTGCCGGGGGCCCATTTCAACCAGTAACACATACGTATCTTAGTGGGCTCGACCCATGTCGAGGACGGGACACGCATACTGGGCTTGACTATAAGAGGCCAAAATGGATTAGCGGTGGCAACGCATGACCAACGGGTTTCATATGCGTGTGTGGACCCGGGCTGGTAAATAAGACGTTGTTGCATCGTGTAGATATAAGCCATGCACCGTTAGTTTTATCAGGTTGCCACGTTGGGGAATGGTACACCCCACGGTGGGGCCAGCACGGGTATCTACGTTAGGGAGCCGATCGAATGGGGAGTAGTGTGTACACCTTGTGGATTGTAGGGCCCCGTGGCGTCTACTCAGTCACCTAGGGGTACACGAGAACTATTAAGTTAATTTTATAAGTCCATGGGTGGGATCAACCTTTAAGTTAGGAATGACTGGTGTGGTGCAGTTTAGTAATTTACCTTTGGAAGGGTAGATGCGTCTTTATCTTTTATCTTAGTTTAGTTGACTGCTTTGTGTAGCCATTCATCCCCATTAGTTACCGTATATCAGTTTATGTCTTCTCTGGTTACTTTAACGATTGTATTGTTAAAGTTATAGGACTCGCTCAGACTTATGTCTGACCCCGTTGTTTTTATCTTTTTCCCAACCCTCAGGTCCTACGGTGGATCCTAGCAGCAGTGGAGCTTGATCGGATTGCTGTTCCAGTCTTTAGGAGCTTGGATAGATGTAAAGCTCCAGTTACCCAGTTATCTTTTCTTTTGTAATGGCTATTGTATGAGAGTGGGATTATGTACTTCTTTATTTTGATGGATATTGTACTTGACTTTTATTGTGGTTTTATGATGTAACCAGACATGTTTTACTTCCGCTGTTATGAGATGATGTTTTAAATTTCAAGTACTATTTATATCTGTTTTGTTGTAATTTTTCTGTTCTATATTCACTAAAATACTCCACCGATGCTATGGCATTCCCTTAGTGAGTGATCATAGCGGGAGTGGGGTGTTACACGTGGTATCAGAGCTAAAGGTTACCGGAACAGTTAAATTTTCGAGAAAAATACTTTTTTTTAAAAAAATAGTAAAGGTATTATTTTTGGAAAAAGTATTTTCAAAAAACATGTCTTTTAAGAGAAAAGTTTTTGAAAAAGAAAAGCATAATCCCCAATAGCCATATATTTATCTTTCGGAATCTCCTTTTTGAATCTTTCCTCTTTAGTTTCAACATGGCTGAAGATCTTAACATCCCGGAGGGCTTAGTTATACCACTATGGTATAGGAGGTTACAAGAGGCTAGGGCCGCGGCTGCGGGTCCAGCCCATGCTACTACACCAGAGGCAACCGCTCCTCCTCCTCAGCCTAGAGTGGATAATTTTGCTAAGATTTGCAAGGAGTTCAAGGCTATAGGAGGAAAACCTTTTCAAGGTTCAGAGACTTTCGTAGAGGCTAGAGATTGGCTTAAGGAAGTGGAAGAGTTGCTAGATATCTTTGAAGTGGAAGAGGGAAAGAAAGTCAAGTTGGCGGCTTGGTTAATGAAGGGAGAGGCCTCATTCTGGTGGGAGGTCACTAATGGAGAACGCCCTGTTGACTCTTGGGCAGATTTCAAGTAAAGGTTTGGGGCTAAGTTTCTCTCAAGGGCGGAAGAGAATCTGTTTATGGACAAGTTCTTGAATTTGAAGCAAGGGAATCTCACGATGAAAGAATATGTCAACAAATTCAATCAATTAGCAAGGTTTGGCATAGAGTTGGTGAATACACCGGAGAAGAAGGCTTTGAGGTTCGTTAGAGGCTTGAACGAACCATTGCAAGGAATAGCTATGACTCACATTCCTATGGGGGCCACCTTTGAGAAGCTTGTCTACATGGCACTTATGCATGAGGATGATAAGAGTTCTAAGGCACCAGAGAAGAAGGGGGATCAGAAGAAACCGCAACAACAACAACAAGGCAAGGGTGGAAAAGGCAATGGTGACAAGGGGAAGAAGAAGAAGTGCTTCAATTGTGGGACCCCAGGCCACCTCAGCAAGGATTGTCGCAAAAAGAAGAAGACCGGTTGCTTTCATTGTGGTGAAGCAGGACATCTTGTGAAGGACTGCCCAAAGAAGGGGCAGAAGACGGGGTCTACCTCAGGAGGTCAGGTGCAAGCTCTTATGGCACCAGCTCAGGCAGGGGGGCAAGTTCAGGCTCTCTCAGTTCCACCGATTCAGCAGAGAGGTAGAACTATTTCCGTTGAAAGTCTGGTTTTTCTGTTTGATCATCCAGTTCGTACTTTGTTTGACTCTGGCGCATCGCATTCTTTTATCTCATCATCCTTAGTTGAGTCACTGCACTTAGACACCAGTCTAGTTGATGATCCCTTGGTTTTTTCAAACCCAATTGGGGGCTCCATATATCTGTCTATGATATGTTTGGGTTTGAAGATTTCTATACTTAGCGTTGAGTTTGGATGTGATGCTTTTGTATTGGGCTTCACGGGCTATGGGTTGATTTTGGGCATGGACTGGTTATCCAGTAATGGTGCCGTTCTTGATTGTGAAAGGAGAGTTGTCAGGCTTATGACCCGCTTGGGTAATACTCTCGAGATCTCTTGTAATCCCATGGAATCTGTTTTGCTAAGTTATCTTGAATCGCTCGATGCTTCGGTCGAGAGTTTGCGTTTTGTCAGAGTGGTCCAGGAATATTCGGATGTGTTTGAAGAGGTGAAGGGTTTGCCTCCGAAGCGGGAGATAGATTTCCGAATTTATTTGGTGGATAATGCCAAACCAGTGCCTTTGCCAGTGCGCCACATGGCTCCTCGTGAGAGAAGAGAACTTCATAAGCAAGTAGGGGAGTTGCTTGAGAAGGGGTTCATAAGGCGAAGTATATCGGAGTGGGGAGCTCCAGTAGTGTTTGCCACGAAGGCGGATGGGTCCCTCAGACTTTGTGTGGATTATAGAGAACTTAATAAGCTCACGAAGAAGAATAGACACCCATTACCGAGGATAGATGATCTCTTTGATCAGTTGGTTGGCGCCTCAGTGTTTTCGCAGATGGACTTAGCTACAGGGTTTCATCAGTTGAGAGTGGCGGAGGACAGTATAGAGAAGACTGCTTTTCGGACTCCGGATGGTTTTTATGAGTGGCTTGTGATGCCATTTGGGTTGACAAACGCCCCGGCATACTTTGTTGATCTGATGAGTAGAGTGTTCAGAGGGTATCTGAATAAGTTTGTAGTGGTCTTTGTGGATGACATCTTGGTCTTTTCCAAGAGTGAAGAAGAGCATGCCTTACATCTCAGAGAAGTATTGGAGACTCTTCGAGCACATAGTCTTAAAGCTAAATTCTCTAAATGTCATTTTTGGAGAAGAGAAGTGCGATTCTTAGGGCATGTGGTCTCTAAGGAAGGGATAGCTGTGGATCCCGCAAAGATAGTATCTATCCAGGATTGGAAAGTTCCTAGAAATGCTACCGAAGTAAGAAGTTTCTTGGGGTTGGCAGGATATTATAGGAAGTTCATCAAAGACTTCGCGAAGATATCAGCCCCATTAACCCGCTTGACGAAGAAGAATCTGGTTTTCTCATGGGACGTAGATTGTGATGATGCTTTCCGACGATTAAAGAGAGCTTTGACCACCTCTCCAGTTTTAGTGCTTCCAGATGGGAGTAAGCCGTTTGTTGTTTATACCGATGCTTGTGGGACAGGATTAGGCGCAGTCTTGATGCAGGAGGGAAGGGTAATAGCCTTTGGAGGGAGGCAATTGAGAGTTCATGAGAAGAATTACCCTACCCATGATCTAGAGTTGGCCGCGATTGTTTTCGCACTTAAGTCTTGGCGCCATTATCTTCTTGGTGAGAGATTCGAGTTGTTCACTGACCATAAATCATTGAAGTACTTATTCTCTCAGAAGGATTTAAACTTAAGACAGCAAAGGTGGATGGAGTTCTTAGCATCCTATGATTTCGAGATAGCGTATACCCCTGGCAAGGGTAACGTGGTGGCGGACGCCTTGAGTAGAAAAAGGCTATCTTTGAGTCCATTGTTCGTGGAACGGCGAAGCTTGGAGTTTCTTTCTTTGTTCGACTTCAGACCTTCTGTTGACTTTGTACCTGGTTTGTTAGTATCCTTGGAGGTTAGACCTACTCTTTTGGGACGGATTGGCGAGGCTCAGCGAGACGACCCACAGTTGGTTGAGTTGGTAGAGAAGCTTATAAGGGGGGAGTCGTCCATCCATTTGGGTAGATACACCATAGATGATAGGGGATGGTTGCATAGAGACGGTAGACTTTGTGTACCGCAAGATGAGGGTTTGAAGAAGGCTATTTTGGATGATGCACATCGTTCAAGGATGACTATTCATCCCGGTGGAGACAAAATGTACCAAGACATGAAGAGAGTTTTCTTCTGGGCTGGTATGAAGAAAGATATGGCCGAGTATGTGGCTAGATGCTTAGTGTGCCAACAAGTTAAAGCGTAGCAAAGGAAACCCGGTGGGTTGCTACACCCATTGGAAGTTCCGCAATGGAAGTGGGATAGTGTCTCGATGGATTTCATCGATGGGTTACCGAGATCGAGGAAGGGCAATACGGGAATTTGGGTTGTGGTAGACAGACTTACCAAGAGTGCCCATTTTATACCCGTGAAGAGTAAGAGGACCGCTCCATGGCTTGCTTCAGTCTATGTTAGAGAGATTGTTAGATTGCATGGCGTACCATCCAACATTGTGAGTGATCGAGATCCTATCTTCACTAGTGAGTTTCGGAGAAGTTTGCAAGAGGCGGTTGGGACTCAGTTGTGTTTGAGCACCGCATATCATCCTCAGACGGACGGTCAGACCGAGAGGTTGAACCGTATCTTAGAAGATCTCTTGAGGCTTTGTATCTTGGATTTTGGAGGTACATGGGAAGAACATCTTCCTTTTGTGGAGTTCGCATACAATAACAGCTTTCGGTCTAGTATTGGCATGGCACCTTTCGAAGCTCTTTATGGAAGGCCTTATCGATCTCCTACATGTTGGTGGGAATCTACAGATAAGATCTTGCTTGGGCCAGATATGGTTAGAGAGACTTCAGAGAAGATTGATTTGATTCGAAGAAGGATGAAGGCAGCGCAAGATAGACAGAAATCTTATGCGGATCGGAGAAGGACGGATCTTGAGTTTGAGGTTGGGGACATGATTTTTGTCAAAGTATCTCCGTTGAGAAATGTTGATCGCTTTGGGTCCGTTGGGAAGTTAGCACCGAGGTTTGTTGGGCCGTTTCCTATTAAGGAAAGGATTGGACGGATGGCATATAGGGTGGAGTTGCCCGACAGACTTAGTGGTGTTCATGATGTATTCCATGTATCACATTTGAGGAAGTGCTTACATGAGACCGCAGAGGTGGTAGAGACGAGCTTGCTTAGAGATGTAGAGGTAGAGCGTGATGCGACGATTCGACGAGCTCCTACTCGCATCCTTGGGTCAGAAACTAGGAAGTTGAGGAACAGAGAAGTTCATCTAGTTAAAGTGCAATGGGGAGATGACGAAAGCAATGCTACTTGGGAGACAGAAGCGAAGATGCGTTCTTTGTACCCATTTCTTTTTGAGAGTATGTCTTTTAACTTCTCCTTTATCGCTTTTCTAGTACTTATCTTATCTTTAGTATATCCTCTCGCTAGTACCTATGACCTTTAGATAGGGTAAAACCTATGGTTGAAACATGTGTTTGAAACATGTTATGGTTGATGGATGCATGTGGATGCAATTGTTTGCTAGTGGTTGCTCGTGGATGCATATACACACACATTAGGCACTAGATCGGCTCAGTCACTTCATGTAGCATATCGCATAAATGGATGTGGTAATTAGATTGATGGATGTATCATGGTTGTGTTATCATGTGGATGATGCATTTTTGTGTATGGTTGTGCACGCATATAGAAATTGTATGTGTCAATAGGGTTTCGCATACATATTGGATGCATGGCACTATCATGGTTTGCATTAAGGAGGTCGACTGAATCAGTAGACCGCCTGATTTTGCATTAGTATACGGACATATACACACACTTTCTGCATATGTTCATACATCATTAGAAGTTTCTAAGGATAATGGTTGCTTGTAGTTGATGGTTTAGTAGATGGTTGTTTGGTTGGTAGGATACGTTCTTCTTGACTTAGAGATTTCGAGGACAAAATCCTTTAAGTAGGGGAGAATGTAACACCCCGAATTTCAATTAACACTAATGGTTAGTAATTAAAGTATAAATAATCTCAGATGTGAGAATCAGGGGAAACAGGCTGCGTCATTGCGTTCGTCCCGGAAAAGTACGCGAAATAGAGTCCGAGTTTGCGTAAAACGGGTACAGTATGAAAGAGATATGGACGAACGAAGTTAGGCAGAAAAACCCGAAACAGGCCAGAAATGCACTGGCGCACTTGTGAAGTGCGCCAGTACAAAAATACACTGGCGCACTTGGGAAGTGCGCCCATGTCGGGACAGGGAACCTGCACAGTTTCTAGAGAGTTCTGTCGTTGGGTGCACCAGTTTGGGGTTAGGGCTTGGTCTTAGGGCTGGTTTCTGGAAGGTTCCGAAATCTAAGGGTCCTAATCTAATTTAGGGTTAATCTAAGGGCCTAAAACACTCACCTAATCTATAAATACACCCTAAACCTACCCTAATCCATACTAAAAATAGAATTGAGGGCTACATGCCGCCAAATTAAATCTTAGAAGGAGCCTCCACTAATTTATGAAGAGGGTTGCAAGCTAATCCCTCTCTAATCAACCTCTAATCCATTCTAAGCATCTTAATCTTCTTCATTTGGAGTGCAAATTGGCTAGTTGTGAGTTTCTATCACTCTAATGATCAATTGCTAAACCAAGTAGATGAGATATGATGAGATCATATGGTTTTGTTTGGGGATTAATGGGTTTTAAGTCATATGACATGATGTTAGTTTGCTAATGTATGTGGGTTATGCAAGTTTTGTGCTTTGTGATCATATGTTAATATGCAAGTTACATGTATGATAATATGCAAGTTACATGTATGATAATAATGCAAGTTGTATGTTTCTTCATATGCAAGTTTATGAGTTCATATGCAAGTATGTAACATGTTATGCAAGTTCATATGCAAGTTTATGAGTTCATATGCAAGTTATGTAACATGTTATGCAAGTTCATATGCAAGTTATGTGACATATTATGCAAGTTCATATGCAAGTCATGTATTTGTTAATATGTAAGTTTATGTAACATGTTATGCAAGTTAATATGCAAGTTATGTGACATGTTATACAAGATTATATGCAAGTTACGTGACATGTTATACAAGATTATATGCAAGTTATGTGACATGTTATACAAGATTATATGCAAGTTATGTGACATGTTATGCAAGTTCATATGCAAGTTATGTGTTTGTTAATATGCAAGATGGCACCTTTGAAACATGTTCATACATATGCAAGTTGACACCTTTTATATGTGTTATGTCATGAGAACGAAATTACGTGGGAACGATGGGGTTAATTAAATGCATATGTTAATAAGATTGTGTGAAATTAATATAATTATGCATAACATAAAATAAATGAACATAGTATGGGAATTTGCCTATTAAGTTAGGTGTACCCATACTATGTGTTGGGAATTTGCCTATTAAGTTAGGTGTACCCACACTTTGGAGTTGAGAATTTGCCTATTAAGTTAGGTGCACCCATATTCCTAAAACAAACATGATAATTAACACAAATTATGGGAGTAATTAATCGATTAAGACACGAGGTTGGACCCGTTTGTAGTGTAAGACTGCCCGGAGTTTACTGGCTTAACCAGGCATCTACAAATGACGGTCCAATGTGAGGGGTCTTAATCATAAATTAAATACGTAACAAGGGTAAATGACACGAGGTTGGACCCGTTTGTAGTGTAAGACTGCCCGAAGTTTACCGGCTTAACCAGGCATCTACAAATGACGGTCCAATGTGAGGGGTCCTTTACACGGTTACGGTGTTAATCAATTAAGAAACACTTAACCAGATAAGCATGTAGTGGGGCATGGGGGTTAAGTGGGTACCTTGGGTGGTATGTGGAAATTTCTAGTGGTTGCCAATAGAAAATATGATAAAATACTTAACCAATATGAAACATGTAATTAAACATGATTAAAGGGTTAAGTGGGAAACACTAGTGTGTAGGCCAAGCTTAGGGGGATGGCTTGTGCTGGGGGCCCATTTCAACCAGTAACCCATACGTATCTTAGTGGGCTCGACCCATGTCGAGGACGGGACACGCATACTGGTCTTGACTATAAGAGGCCAAAATGGGTTAGCGGTGGCAACGCATGACCAACGGGTTTCATATGCGTGTGTGGACCCGGGCTGGTAAATAAGACGTTGTTGCATCGTGTAGATATAAGCCGTGCACCGTTAGTTTTATCAGGTTGCCACGTTGGGGAATGGTACACCCCACGGTGGGGCCAGCACGGGTATCCACGTTAGGGAGCCGATCGAATGGGGAGTAGTGTGTACACCTAGTGGATTGTAGGGCCCCGTGGCGTCTACTCAGTCACCTAGGGGTACGCGAGAACTATTAAGTTAATTTTATAAGTCCATGGGTGGGATCAACCTTTAAGTTAGGAATGACTGGTGTGGTGCAGTTTAGTAATTTACCTTTGGAAGGGTAGATGCGTCTTTATCTTTTATCTTAGTTTAGTTGACTGCTTAGTGTAGCCATTCATCCCCATTAGTTACCGTATATCAATTTATGTCTTCTCTGGTTACTTTAACGATTGTATTGTTAAAGTTATAGGACTCGCTCAGACTTATGTCTGACCCCATTGTTTTTATCTTTTTCCCAACCCTCAGGTCCTACGGTGGATCCTAGCAGTAGTGGAGCTTGATCGGATTGCTGTTCCAGTCTTTAGGAGCTTGGATAGATGTAAAGCTCCAGTTACCCAGTTATCTTTTCTTTTGTAATGGCTATTGTATGAGAGTGGGATTATGTACTTCTTTATTTTGATGGATATTGTACTTGACTTTTATTGTGGTTTTATGATGTAACCAGACATGTTTTACTTCCGCTGTTATGAGATGATGTTTTAAATTTCAAGTACTATTTATATCTGTCTTGTTGTAATTTTTCTGTTCTATATTCACTAAAATACTCCACCGATGCTATGGCATTCCCTTAGTGAGTGATCATAGCGGGAGTGGGGTGTTACATTATGGTTGAAAAATACCTTTGTGGTTGAAAAAACACACTTGTGGTTGAAACAAATTAGAAAAGGATTGTGGAATTGAAAATAAAACATGCCGCCTGCGTGCAAACTAGATGCATGATCTCCATTGTCAAAAACCGCGAGGTTTTAAGGTAGAGCGAGGAGCCGTACTAGGGACGGTCCCGGTTTTAACTACCCTGCCATTATGCTGCCGAAATTTTCTGAAATTTTCATTCGTTGAAATAAATTACATATGCTATATAGAATATTCATGTGTTGAGTTGCAATTCATTCGTTGAGTTGAAATTCATGTGTTGAATATTATTTGAATTTAAACAAATAGCTTTAGCGATAAAAATCTCATTTTTATATATATTCAAACTATAGCGAATATTCATGTGTTGAGTTGTAATTCATTCGTTGAGTTGAAATTCATGTGTTGAATATTATTTGAATTTAAACAAATAGCTTTAGCGATAAAAATCTCATTTTTATATATATTCAAACTATAGCGAATATTCATGTGTTGAGTTGTAATTCATTCGTTGAGTTGAAATTCATGTGTTGAATATTATTTGAATTTAAACAAATAGCTTTAGCAATAAAAATCTCATTTTTATATATATTCAAACTAGAGCGAATATTCATGTGTTGAGTTGCAATTCATTCGTTGAGTTGAAATTCATGTGTTGAATATTATTTGAATTTAAACAAATAGCTTTAGCGATAAAAATCACATTTTTATATATATTCAAACTATAGCGAATATTCATGTGTTGAGTTGTAATTCTTTCGTTGAGTTGAAATTCATGTGTTGAATATTATTTGAATTTAAACAAATAGCTTTAGCGATAAAAATCACATTTTTATATATATACAAACTATATCGAATATTCATGTGTTGAGTTGCAATTCGTTCATCGATTTGAAATTCATGTGTTGAATGTTATTATATTTTAAAATAAATTGAATAGACAATAAAAACTACACCTTTATTGTAAATTTGAAGTGTTGGAAACATTCACGTGTTGAACAAATATTTTTGACGATAAAAATATTTCTTTTATCATGATATGCTTTGATAAAAATATACACGTGTTGAAATAAATAGTAGTTTGCTAGAAAAATTATTATTAGCTTTGTTCTGCATATATATACATGTGTTGAACAGGAAAAATGGATTAGCTGTAGAGTAAAGAAATTATCTGCGTGCCCGACAAATAGGTAAACCTTGATGAGTTGGATGCGCAATTTTTTTTATATCAACTCCTGTGAATGCCATTGGATGCGGAGTGCTGGTTATTCTGTGTGAAATAATAAACATCGCCATAGGATAGTAACAATTAATTTTGAACTACACTACATGGCATACTTCTTGACGATAGGCATACTTCATCATATTCCACATAAGCAATTGGAGCTTGTGTGACGAGGTGGAAGATTTACCATACGAGCAAGAGGCTTGTATGGCGATGACTATATACTACAGGTTGAACTGATGACTGATATGGACTATATAAAATATAACGATAAATTGCCAGATTAATAAAAACCCCACATGGGCTTGGAGTTGACAATAATCACGTCTCTCTAGTTATTAGATACGGCACATGGACTATTTATTTCCACACGGAAACGGGGTGAGGAGAATTTATTCTCTGGAGTGATTATCTATACATGCTCCCCCGTAAACACCAGAATATATCACTATAAATATGTGAATGCTTTTTAGGATTTATTGGGTACCTAATACGGCCCAATAAATTTCCAAACCCCTCCCCGTACAAAGGAGGTTATGGCGAAATTTTTCGAAATATTAAGGCGTTAGTGAAATATTTGAAGTAAAAACGAAGTTGAAAATATAGAATGAGTTATAGTTGGAATTATAGAATGAACTATATATATATAAATATATATATATAATTAAAAGGAATCGAAGACGTGCAGTTCGTGTTTCGGAATCGTAATTTGAAACGATTAGTACGAGAAATCCGACCATTGGATTTCCCCGAAACCGCAACCGCTGGGTTCGCCTTGGAAATATCTTTCCAACGGCACCAACCTTGTAAAAATCCAACGGTTGGATTGTCCAGAATGTTTAATTCAAATATGAAGAAAAACAGTGCCAGAATCGTTTATATTTATATATAAATATAAATATAATTAAATTTAATCGAATAACGACGCTGCAGTTCGAATTTTGAAACCATAATTTCAAACGACTAGTGTGGAAGATCCGACCGTCGGATTTTCACGAAACTGGAACCGTTGGGTTCGCTTTGGGAATATCTTCCCACTGATATAGACTTTGTAGAAATCCAACGGTTAGATTTTCTGATATGGGTAAAACAAATTAGGGGAAAAACAACGCCAGTGCCACGGCACGACCTGAAATGTCGTTTAATTAAATATGGCCATTTTTAAGTAAATAAAAATGACGAAAAATCGTTATAAAATATTATAGGCAACATAGATTGCAGATAAACCAATTGGGCTTGAATTGTTTGATATTTGATGGTTGTATGTGCTTAACATGAAAATAACACTAAAGAACTGAAAGATGGATGTCGAAAAATATAACCATAGAAAGAATCAATTTAAATTCTAATGACGTGAATTATTTGAAAAGGCCGAGCTAACCCTCATTTCAAATAATTTCTCGAGCGATTCGAATTGGAAAATGCAAAGACGATTCAAGACCGACGATCTTCGTATCGGTTGGATGGGCGCTGCTGAGGTTCCTGACCGGAGTAGCTACCGGAAAGGGACGGAAGTAGTAGCCTTCTGAACGTATGTGTTGATTGTACGGATATACGAGGAATTGACGCCTCCGGTTTCGTTCAGATCCAGAACGGACTTGTAAATAGACTGTGTGTCTGACATTGGATTTTGTTCTATACTGATTGATCTCTGTTAAATATATATCTTTTTGGCGGCGGAGAATTTATTCTTTTGCTTAACGCCCTTCCCTGAGACGTACGAGCTCAGAGGTTATATATCGATGGAAATCAATCGTATGGAGTGGACTGTCTATGTGGCATACCAAGATGCTGTGATCAAGGCTTCTGTTGCTAAGCAAAGTCTTGTGGATGATGATTAAAGCGCGGTCTACGTGGCCTGGCTTTGTGTATAGCGTGGATTCGCGAGCCTCACACCCCGGTATGAGTTAAAAACGGGATACGGACTACAAGGAGAGCACGACGTTTCTTTCTAGCTATGGTGGTGTCAGTGACTTACCAGCCCTGACATATATATCTACTTTTCACCTTTGTGGTTGTTGGAATGCGAGGCGCCTCGATTATAGGTCTGTAAGGACCGGGAAATGTGTGTTCAGACATAATTAATCCTCAAACGTAAGAGAGGACCGGCCCTGAAGCATCCAGTGGTTACCCAGAGTGTGTAGTCCCGAGGCATTTGCTAGAATGTCTCGAAGAGGAGAGGAGGTTGCCCCTTGCCTCGACTCATGACGGAAATCCAATTTCCAATACGAGATAACGGATTCGATTGTAACTTATATATGGTGGCATAGTGGCATGGGACGCTCATGTCGCCTATGATTGATATTTATGATGCTATTCGCTTTTGAAACATATATGCACTAGTAATAATATCAAATGATTTTGCTTTATACGTATCAAGCATATTTGGCCATTATAAGGTAAAACTCTATCATCCGGCTTGCATTACATTGTATGATGGGACTTGAGTCTTATAATGGCTTTATTCTTTTTAAAAGCATTGCGTTGTTTTAAAAGAATTTACTTTGTTTTAAATGCACTAGCAATCACTGGAGTAAACCCGTTCCACGAAAGTGGCATGGTCCTATGATTTGCTATTACTGTTGTTTAACTGTTAAATAGATTCCTCATACCAGTCCCCATGACTGACTCGTTGTTTGTTTCACTTTGCAAACGCGGGTGCCCTTATTTTCACACGGGCAGCCTAGTTCATAGGTGACAGGTTGTTTTTGGCTCTGCACTGTTGCATAGAGTGCATTTTTGGCTCATGGCGAGGCTGACTTCACATAGACGACTTTGACATTTTCCGCCATTACTGTACTTATATTATGATTCCGCCACGGGCGATGCAGACTGATTTACTTTCCGTACTTCTTATTGTATGTATATGTATTCCGCCTTCGGCGATGTAGACTGATACCCTGATTATGTCTCACTGCATGTATGTATTCCGCCTCTGGCAATGATGACTGATCACTTCCCTTTTTATTTACTAAGTTATATCCTACGCTATGCTATTCTGATGTTATTACATGTTGTGATTCCGCTGTCATATCCATGTAAAATTATCCTATTTATTGTTTCTGCTATTATCTGTACTCTGCTATGATGATTAATATGTTATATTCCAATGATTATCCTTAATACCGCCCCTCGGATTTTGGGATCGTCACAAATTTGGAATTTTGTCCAAATCAAATTTGGAAAAGGTCACTGTAAGTGCAGTTCGATGGCTATTTATGGAACTTGACTGTATGGGCCTTGATAAAATTATTAAAAATATCAATAATTTGGGTAAAATCATAACAAATGATTTGGAAAGAATTGGGATGAAAAATTCCATATTTGAAACGATAAAAATAGATTTTTATCAAAATGAACTAGTTTTGAACTAGAATTATATTCCAGTATTTTTAAATAAATAAACTGGATTTGAAATGGTTTTAAAAATAACCGGAATTTCCAATATATGAATTGGAATGGATATGAATCGAAATTATGTTCATAATATTTCGATATTGGATTCCGTGGTTATACGGATATTGTGGAGGAATTTGGAAGATATATATCGTTATTCCAATACGATATTTGTTGGTTTTAGAATTTGATATTGAATATAAGCCGATATATTTTCTATTCAGAGCCT
The DNA here is from genome assembly GCA_030737875.1 of Allium sativum. Lineage (NCBI taxonomy): Eukaryota > Viridiplantae > Streptophyta > Magnoliopsida > Asparagales > Amaryllidaceae > Allium > Allium sativum. Next base: position 335,365,483 of record CM060926.1, read on the forward strand.
TTTATTAAATATCAAATTGGATTTTGGGTTCGTCGTGAATAGTATATTTAATAATACTATTCTTGAACCCAATGGAGTTAAGAAAATTAGGAACTAACCGTAGATTAGTTAAGTTAAATGGTTTCCTGGTTAAACGATTTTCTGCTTCGAATCTCACTGTAACAACCCGGAAAATCTGAGCCAATTTAATTTTTTTTTTGGCAATTTTAATGAATTATGAATATTTAAAATGAATTATTTTAGATAATAACGACGAGAAATTTATTTTGAATAGAATTATAACGTATATATTTATATAAATTGACGTTAGAATATAAATATTTATTTTTAATTATAAAAGGAATTTAATGGCGCGGTAGTTCGAAAATTCGATTTCAAATTTCAAATGGATGTAGAGGATACAAAATAAACCAGATTTTAGAGAAACCAAAAATATTAGAATCTATTTTAAAATATCTTTGCAACGTATCTGAAAAATCAAAATTTCATAGCGAGAAAAAAAAGTTATGCCCAGTTGAAAATTCAGAATAGTCGTTATGGAATTATAGCCCTTAAAAACAGCGATTTCACAAACGACCTCCGTTTTCGACGAAGCCACTTTTGTTGGATCCGGGATGTTAAAATATTGCTAGATTTCAAAATTCATAACTTTTGGGATTAATATGTGTGCATTGCATAAGAAAACGTGTTTTGGCAGTTTTAGTCAATTTGGATCGACCAGAAAATAGCCATTTTTCGAGTGGTCTTCAAATTTGATGAAATTAGTTTTGTTAGGACCGTATCGTCATTACGAAGCTAGAAATATTTTTCCTGGAATTTTTAGAGTCACTATGTAGCCCCTGTAATTTAAAATATAAGTATAAATTAAATATACATTGATTTATATTTTAATTTTGATAAAAACTGATCGTAACAGCTGAATTGGGTTCGGAATGGGGGTAATCTGCTAGGGACGACAGTCATTGGGTCTCGTTTGGTGCTAGTATACATATCACTTCTTTTGGAGAAAGAAAATAAAATAATTAATATATATACTCCCCCTGGTCAATGCCCTAAAATCAAATCCCACGGTCAAACAAAGAAAACCCTACGCTACCTTTTGTTCCTGAACCCGCCGCCCCATTGCTGGCCATCCCCAGGCGTCGCGTCGCCGCACAAAGCCCCCCCCCCCCCCCGCATTCTTGTCGTCGCCGCCTACAAGCAGACCTCCCCCTTCTTCTCGAATCAACGAAGACCCCCAGACCACCCCCCCCACCCAAATCGATTTCAAACCTAAGCACCACCGTACACCCTCAGTGTCGCGCGCCGCCACCAGCGATGACCACCTCTGACGCATTCCCACCACCTACGACAGCGTAGTAAGCCCTTCCCCCCAAAATGAAAAAAGGTACATAACATGTAATTCAATTTTATTTTCATTATTTTTCGTATAACATTGTGAGGAGAAAATTATATAATTTTTAAATATGAATATCAATGAAAAGAATATATTTTAATATACGATAAGGATTTGGATTTTTATCATGAAGTGGCAAGCAAAAAGATTAGATTTTTCTAAACAAGAAAGATAGGATTTTAAAAACAAGAAAGATTATATTTTTAGAGATGAAAAAGAATAGATCTTTAAAATGGGAAAAGGAATGATTTTTATAGTGTTGTCATGAACAAAATGTAACGATTTTCAGTTAGAAAAAGAAATGATTTTGAATTAGAGAAAAGAAATGATTTTGAGTTAGAAAAAGAAGGGTTTTTTTAGTATGTAAAGTTACGACTTTTAATTATATGAAAATATTATTTTACATAAAAGGTTTAGAATAAAAAACTATAATCTTTATAATATAAACATCAACATAAAAATATGATTTTTATGTATATGAAATAGAAATAAAAATATGATTTTTATGTACATGTAGTGATAATAAAAATGGTATTTTTACTATGAACACCATGTAAAGGATTGCGTTGAATTTTGGGCAAATCTAAGCCATTCAGAAATTCAGAAATGAAACGGCGGAGTGGAAACCCAAGGTGAGAACTTCTCACTTTAATTTATTTTCTAGTTAGAAATATAAACTAGGATGTAGACAGTGCTTAGCAGCACCCGACACCCGTCGTCCACAAACCATGGACGGCTTGTTTGTTTATTTGATTGTGTTGTGAAATTTGATTGTGTGATGTGGAATGGAATAAATATTTTATAGTTGAAAATATAATTTTTAACGTGTATATAAATAAAATAAATATTTATAAACAAATCGGACGATTTTTTTATGCACACACATTTGACTGATATTGATTGGGACGATAAATTTTACACATTGCCCAACTGTACAAATAAAATTCATTATTTGTTGTTTGAAACCCCACACGGGTATTGGGATGAAATTGGACATACACTAATCCCAATAATTAGTTGTATGTCGATCGATTGATTGATAGACAGTTATAAGCGTTAAATATTTATATTTGATGCTTATGAAGTGTAGAATGCACTTTGGATGATGGTTTACTGTGTTTGGTTGTTGTGTACATGTGTTGTATAAACTCCATATAAATTAAATTATATGGTAGTTGACTGTGTCTGATTCCAGTTCAGAAAGAATGAATATTTTAAAATAATGATTATTTTGAAATAATGAATATTTTCGAATAATATTTAGAAAAGAATCAAAATATGATTTTGATGTCCGATTTGGGATGGACACGAATATATTTAAATATATAAAGCCATGTTGATTAGATTGACGCCATATGGACGTAAACGATATTTATATCGATTTTATTCATTTTTATAATGAATATCGAAAAGGAAACGATTTCAAAATCTAATGTTTTGAAAAATGCTATCATTTATATATCGATGATATAAAATAGTCAATTTTGATTAGAAATTGAATATGAAGTCGAAATCGTTCTGAAAATGAGTTTAAAACGATTTCAAAAATAAGTTTTAAAATGAAGTAGAGGAAATATATATTATATATATAATATAATGGCCTGAATAGAACGCGTTGGGCTGCTGCAGTTTGCAAATTTCGGCCATTGACTTCGAACGGAGATTATGGAAGATCTGACCGTCGGATTCTCCTAAAACCAAAACCGTTGGGTTCGTATCGAAAAATGCTTTCAAAGGAAAATTAGAGATATGAAATCTAACGGTTGGATTTGGAATTATGTCTAAATCAAATTTGGGAAAGGTCGATGTAAGTGCAGTTCGATGGCCGTTTATGGAAATCGACTGTACGGGCCTTGATAAAATTATTAAAAATATCAATAATTTGGGTAAAATCAAAACAAATGATTTGGTAAGAATTGGAATGAAAAATTCCATATTTAAAAGGATAAAAATAGTTTTTTATCAAAATGAAGTAGTTTTGAACTAGAATTATATTCCAATATTTTTAATTAATTAAATTGGATTTGAAATGGTTTTAAAAATAACCCGAATTTCGAATATATGGATTGAAATGGATTTGAATTGAAATTATCTTTGGAATATTTTGATATTGGATTCCGTGGTTATACGGATATTGTGGAGGAATTTGGAAGATATATATATATATATATATATATATATATATATCGTTATTCTAATACAATATTTGTTGGTTTCAGAATTTGATATTGAATATAAGCCGATATATTTTCTACTCAGAGCCTTGTATTAAATATCAAATTGGATTTTGGGTTTGTCGTGAATGGTATCTTTAATAATACTATTCTTGAACCGAATGGAGTTATGAAAATTAGAAACTATCTGGAGATTAGTTAAGTTGAAAGGTTTATTGGGTATTGATCTGATGTTGGTTTCGGCCTTTGGGATTAACACTTAGGGGATTGTTCTCTTACTAATTTACCGTTAGAGACTGATAGAATGTGAATTGGGTTTATCGTAAACTGTGTTTTTTTAACGACATTCATTCTTTAACCCGATTTACAGTGAAAAGTGATTTGGAATTTAAAAATCTTTCGTTAAGATTTAAAGGAAATGTTCCAAAGTAAAGTTTTCCAATTTAATATATTAAATTGGAGTTGAATGGAATTCGATTGATAATAATCGAAGTGAACTTCTGTGGAGGAAGACTGTTAATACATGTGGAATTTAAGAGGCGTTGCCGTTATTCCATTTATATTATTGGTCGGATATGGAAATTGATATCGATTATATATTGATTTGTTTTTCCGTGAAGATTCCATAATTAATGGAATGTAATTTGGGTTGTCGTGAATGGTATCTTTAATAATACTATTCTTAGACCCAATGGAGTTAAGAAAATCCAAAACTAATTGGAGATTAGTTAAGTTGAATGGTTTCCTGGGTATTGATCTGATGTTGATTTCGGCCTTCGCGGTTAATACTTAGGGAATTGTTCACTTGCTAATTTACGGTTAAAGGCTGATGAAATGGAATGTGATTTTGGGTTTATTGTGAACCGTATTTTAAATGACATTGGTTATTTAACCCAGTTAAAGACATGATATGGTTTTCGAAGTTAAACAATCGTTATACTGATTTTTTGGAAGATTAAAACCAAGTGGAGTTTTAATGCATCTTTAATTAGATTGAATTAATATCCAAAGGAAGATTAAAGAATAAATTTAAAGAATTTATCTTTGATAAAATTAATGGGAACCTTTCCCAAAGTATATGAATATTTGGATAAAGAAATATTCTAGATTGGAATGAGGCGTGTGTTGTGTTTTTATAACACTTGTTTATTATATACGCGAGTTATTCAGAAAGACCGGGTTTATCCCATTCTGAATAACTGATTCGACGATGTGTCGAGGATGAAGACAGTGGTTGAAATGGCGACCCAATCTTCCACATAAAGGAAAGAACAGATTGTTTTGAGAACACGACAAATCAAAACACAAACAGAAGAACTTTTCATTGCTTTTTACAACAATTCCATCAGAATACAAGAATATAACAGAGTATAAATGAATAACTATTATACAATAGAAAATATTAGAGATTTAAATTACATTTAAATACATCGCAGCGGAAAAAAAATACAAAGCACAACTAAAAAAAGATACACAGATACAGAGCTTTCCGAATATCGCTTCAGTTGTAAAAAAGGATACTGTGAATATAAATATGCAAAACCAAAACTATAGCTGCCCGTGTGGAAAATAGGGGCACCCAGAATTTAGGTTAAAACAATAAACTCCAGGTCAATCATGTGACTGGTGTGAGAACTAAAACAGTTATTAATCTTTATTTTAAAGTTAGGTAAATCGAGGGACCACGCCGTATAACACGGAACGGGTTTCCTCCTAAGAATACCAGTGCATAAAACAAACATCGCAATGCTAAATAAAGAACAATGAAGCTATTATAAGACCCAGGTCCCATCACACAATGCAACGCAAGTCGGAGGATAGGGTTTTCCCTTATAATAGCCAAATTTGCTTGATATGTGAAAATTCATGTTTTATTATTACTATAATTGAAGAAAACAACTTCAAATATAAATGTATCAATCCTAGGCGGCATGAGCGCCCAATCCCACTATGTCTCCATATATTGTACATAATCAAAACTGAAAAGTGTCGTATTTGGAAATTGGATTTCCATACTGGTGGTTACTAATTCGAAAGATCGATCACGTAGTGCAATTCACCACGGTTTACGTTGCAGGCATGCGAAAACACCGTAATGCACATCCGCACTATCTAGGAAAACAAGTTACTGCGGTTTACATCGCAGGCATGCGAAAACACAGCTAACTATCCATTAGGGAAATCGGGGGTTTTGTAACAACCCGAAAATCTGGGCCAGTTTAAAATTTTTATTTTGGCAATTCTAGCGAATTTTGATTATTTAAAATGAATTATTTTAAATAATATCGACGAGAAATTTATTTTGAATATAATTCAAACGTATATATTTATATTCGTCGTCGTTAGAATATAAATAATTATATATAATTATAAAAGGAATTGAAAATGGCGCGGTAGTTCGATAATTCGATTTCAAACTTCAATTGAACGTACCGGGTGCAAAACAATCCGGATTTTAGTGAAACCAAAAACATTAGGATCTAATTGTGAATATCTTTCCAACGAATTCGAAAAATCGAAATTTGATAGCTGGAATCAAAAGATATGTCCAGTTGAAATTTCTGAATAGTCGCTATGGAATTCAGGCCCTTAAAAATGGAATTTTTGCAAACGACCTCGGATTTCGACGAAATCACTTTTGTTGGATCCGGGATGTCAAATTATTGCTAGATTTCAAATTTTAGAATTTTTCGAATCAATATGTGAGCGTGGCAAAGGAAAACGCGTTTGACCAGTTTCAGTTGATTTTAATCGATTGGAAATTGGCCATTTTTCAAACTGCCTCAGAATTTGACGAAACTAGTTTTGTTAGGACTGTATCGTCAATACGAAGCTAGAAAATATTTTTCTGGAATTTTTCTGGTTAGTATGTGACCCCGGTAATTTGAAATGTACGTTTAAAATTCAATATAATGATTTAAATGTAAATTTAACGGAAATTGATTGTAACAGCCGAATCAACCTGCGATACATATCCCATTGTGTTCGGAATGGGGGTAATTAGCTATGGACGACAAGCGGTGGGCCTCGTTTCGGGGTCGTATGTAAAAGTCAACTTTTTACAAATAAAATTAATAAAATTAAAAAAATATCTCCCCCCTTTAACTCTGGCCCCTCCCCCCCCCCCCCCCCGTTTATTTTTTTCTCAGAATCAAAAATAAAATAAAAAAAAGAAGAAGAAGAGGAAATCGCGTAGCCGCAAGAACCCCCCCCCCCCCCCCCCCCCCGATCGATGCTGCCTGCCACCAGTCGCCCCGCCTCCGATGATCCTGGCGCCGCCACCTCCCCCTCGTTTCTCCGTCCAGCCGACGCTCGAGACCCCACCGAACGCCCATCAAGGAACCAACGCAACCCTCGAACCCCCACTTCATCCAGCGCCTCGCGAAGAACCCCCCCCCTCCAAAGATGGTGCAGCAGCCCCCCCCCCCAAACGAAGGTGATTTTAACTCTTTTTAAAATTCAGTTTTTAATTTCAGTTTTGCTTTGTGTATGTAGCAATGTAAAAATTCCATTTTTATTATGTTACTAGAGAAATGAAAATTATAATTTTTATGTAAGTAGGATATTAAAAATGTGATTTTTATATTTTTAAAGTAGTAAAAATATAATCTTTTATATTGTAGAAAGATAAAAATATGATCTTTACTATATAGAAGTAGTAAAAATATGATTTTTATATTTTTAAAGTATTAAAAATATAATTTTTACATGATAGGAATATTAAAAATATCATCTTTGTATATGTAGCAAAATAAAGATCTGATTTTTATTTTATATACGTTGAAATAAAGTGATGATTTTTATATTGATGAAATCTATATTTTTGAAAAGGCGAAATCTTTTTATATAGTAGCATAATAAAAATTCGATTTTTATATATTGAATAACAAAGTAAAAATTCGATTTTTATATATTGAATAACAAAGTAAAAATTCGATTTTTATATATTGAATAGCGAAGTAAGAATTCGATTTTTACATATGTAGAGAATACGGGCAACGAAGATGACAAAAATGCGATAACGAAGAAGATTTCTATCAAAGAAGAGTCAAGATGATTGGATAGCTATCGGTGAAAACTTCTCACTCTTTAATTTAATTTTCTAGTTATATATATATACTAGGATGCAGACGGTGTTTAGTAGCACCCGACACCCGTCATCCACAGACCATGGATGGCTTGTTTGTTTAATTGTTTGGTTGTGTAGTTGGTTAGATGATTTGATTTGAATTTGGTTGTTTGGTAAATTTGATTGGTATATGAATGGCGTGGGCCTTCACTAGACCGGGGTTAAGGCTAGGCCTCGTCCCGTTTCTAGTATCGTGCCATTATGCCGCCGAAATTTTCTAAAATAAGTTAGAAAAATAAAGATAGCATTTTATTTAATAAATGAACTGAATAGAAATTCATATGTTAAAATAAAATATTTTATCGTTAAAGATATAATTTTTAACGTGATGTGAATAAATAAATATTCATTTACAAACCGGACGATTTGTTGATGTACACCTATTTGAAGGACATTGATTGGGACGATAAATTTCACACATCGCCCAACTGCACAAATAAAATCTGTGTTTGATTGTTTGAAACCCCACACGGGTGTTGGGATGAAATTTGAAGTTCACTCATCCTAATTGATTAAATATGTCGATCGATTGATTGAAAGGCTGTTATAAGCGTTATATCTATAGTTGATGCTTATACAGTGTAGTGCACTTTGGTTGATGGTTGATTATTTTTCAATGCTATTATATGCGTGTGATGTATGAAAATCCATATAATTAATATTATATGGTGATTGATTAGGCCTCATTCCAATTTAGAAAATAAAGAATATTATAACATAAAAGTTCATGTGTTGACTGTACTCATTCGTTGAGATTAGTCATGTGTTGAACGAAATATTTTAATAATAAAATTTGCATGTTTATCAATATAAAATAAAGGTTCATGTGTTGACTGTAGTCATCCGTTGAGATTAGTCATGTGTTGAACGAAATAATTTAACAAAATTTGTCACACGTGGACAGTACTCATTCGTTGAGATTAGTCGTGTGTTGACAAAAATAAATATTCATTTGTTGAATAGAATATTCGAAAATAGAAATATATGAAGCCGTGTTGGTTAGATTGACGCCATTTTGACGTGAACGATATTTATATCGATTTTATTCATTTTAAAATGCATATTGAAAAGTGATTTCGAAAACGCATATTTTGAAATGAAATCGAAATGAATTGAATATATAACGATTTCGAAATGAATTGAATATATAACGATTTCAAAATGAATTGAATATATAAAGATTTCGAAATGAATTGAATATATAACGATTTCGAAATGAATTGAATATATAATAAATTCGAATTGAATGGAAAACGAATTTGATTTCAATTGAATAGCAAACGAAATGAATTCGAATTGAATTGGAAACAAATTGAAATGAATTCAAATTGAATTGAAATTTGAATTGAATAGAAATAAATTTTGAAAAGAATTTATAAAGAAGAATTCAATTTTGATTTGAATTGAAATGGAAGTTGAAATTGCTTTTGAAACGAATTTAAAACTATTTATATAATTCATTTTAAATATAAATCGACGAAATATATATTATATATATTATATATATATAATATAATGGCCTGAATAGAACGCGCCGCGCCGCGGCAGTTCGCGAATTTCGACAATTTATTTCAAACGGACATTACGGGAGATCCGACCGTCGGATTCTCCTAAAACCAGAAACGTTGGGTTCGTATCGAAAAGAGCGTTCTAACGAATATTAGAAATTTGAAATCTAACGGTTGGATTTGGAGATATGTCCAAATCAAATTTGAAAAAGGTCGCTGTAATTGCAGTTCGATGGCCATTGATGGAAATCGACTGTACGGGCCTTGATAAAATTATTAAAAATATCAATAATTTATGTAAAATCATAAGAAATGATTTGGGAAAAATTGGGATGAAAAACTCCATATTTGAAAAGATTAAAATAGTTTTTTATCGAAACGAACTAGTTTTGAACTAGAATTATAATTCTATTTATTTTTAAATAAATAGATTGAATTTGAAATGGTTTAGAAAATAACCAGAATTTCCAATGATTGCATTGGAATGGATTTGAATCGAAATTGTCTTCGGAATATTTCGGTGTTGGAATTCGTGATTATATAGATGTTGTTATGGAAATTTGAAAGATATATATTTATATCGTTATTTCCAACACGACATTTGTTAATCGTAGAATTTGATATTGAATATAATCCGATATATTTTCTATTCAGAGCCTTGTATTGAATATCAAATGTGATTTTGGTTTGTCGTGAATGGTGTCTTCACTAACAATGTTCTTGAACCCAGTTGAGAAAAGATTAAATCTTTTTATTTAGATTTAATGAAGTGTACCAATTAAATAATATTTAATTGGAATTGAATCGATATTGATTTTTAGGTTTATCGTGGACGGTGTTTTAAATAACACTCGTTCTTTAACCCGATAATTAATGAATGTGATTTTGGGTCTATCGTGAACCGTGTTTTAAATGACACTGATTCTTTAACCCAGTTAACGATTAAAACTAAGTGGAGTTTTAATGAATCTTTAATTAGATTGAAAGGATCGAGAATGGAGTATCACCAGTTTTGCTCCAGGCGATAGTTAAATCTTTAATTAGATTTGAACGTGAAATGGTAATTGAATTTACCGATAACACCGTGGTGTTAGTTATGAAGTAAGACCCGTTTTACTTCATGGGATGAATAGGTTGGGATTGGAAAATTAAAACAAATGATTACTTTGGTAAGGTTCGTTAATCCCGACTAGTTGAATCAAAATTCAAAAGAAAATTAAAGAATAAATTCAAGGAATTTATCTTTGATAAAATTAATGGGAACCTCTCCCTATGAATGTGAAATTTAGAAACTAACTGTCGGTTAGCCAAGAAGAACAGTTTTCTGGATATTGATCTGATGTTGGTTTCGGCCTTCGGGGTTAATGCTTGGGGAATTATTCTCTTGATTAATTTACGGTCAGTGACTGATGAATTGGAATGAGGCGTATGTTGTGTTTGTGTAACACTTATTTAAAATATACGCGAGTTATTCGGAAAGACCGGGTTTATCCCATTCTGAATAACTGATATGACGATAAGTCGAAGATGAAGACGGCGGCTGAAGACCGGAAGTCTTCATATCGTTTGGGTGATTACTGATGATCTTGATTGGGCTGTACACCCAAGAAGATGGAAACAGTTGGTGATCGTCCAGACGTATTTGGAGAACGATGGATATGCGGGGTACTAGGTGCCTCCGGTTTCGTTCAGACCCAGAACGGACTTGTAAATGGACTGTGTGTCTGACATTGGATTTTAGTCTGTGTGATTGATTTCTATAAAATATATATCTGTTTGGCGGCGGAGAATTTATTCTCTTGCTTAACGCCCTTCTCTGAGACGTAAGAGCTCAGAGGTTATATACTGATGGATATCAAACGCATAGAATGAACTGCCGGTGTGGCATGCCTAAGTGGCGAATGATCAAGGCTTCTGTTGAAAAGCAAAGTCTTGTGGTTGATGATCGAAACACGGCCTTTGTGGCGTAGCTTTGTGTAACGTTTACTTCGCGAGTTTCACACCCGGTATGAACTAAAAACGGGAGAAGGACCTCAGGGAGGGCATGCGTTTCTTTCTAGTTAGAAGTGGCGTCAGTGGTTTTACACGCCCTGACGAGTTTGACTTATGTGGTTGTTGCTGTTGCGAGGCGCCTCGGTTTGATCGGACGATCCGGGTCCGATGGAGTCATTCGTTGACTCATTTACGCCCCATAGGGCGGGGGAACGCATGTTCAGGGTTTAAGTTTAATCCACATCGGTGGACCGGCCCTGTCGCTCCAAGGCTTGACTGAGTACTTGCCTGAGGCTCGGGCTAGAGAGTCTTGAATCGGTTGAGGACTATCTTTTGCCTCGGTTCATAGATGGAAACCCAATTTCCAAATACGTGACATTTGCGGTTTTATTTGTAGAGCCTAGTATGGCGACATGATATATGGTACCCATGCCGTCTATGATTGATACTTATGATTTGAAGTTGTTTTATACACTATACACTTATAATAGTATCAAATGATTTGTTTTAAACGTATCAAGCATTCTTTGGCTGTTATAAGGGAAAACCCTATCCCCCGGCTTGCGTTGCATTGTGTGATAGGACCTGGGTCTTATAACAGCTTCATTTTTCTTTATTTAGCATTGCGCTGTTTGTTTTACGCACTGGTATTCTTGGGAGGAAACCCGTTCCGTGTTATACGGCGTGGTCCCTTGATTTACCTAACTTTCAAATAAAGATTAATAACTGTTTTAGTTCTCACACCAGTCACATGACTGACCTGGAGTTTATTGTTTTAACCTAAACTTTGGGTGCCCCTATTTTGACACGGGCAGCTAGTAGTTTTGGTTTTGCAGATTTATATTCACAGGATCCTGGTTTACAGCTGGAATGATATCCGGAAAGCTTTGTATCCGTATATCTCTTCTAGTTGTGTATTGTATTATTTTCCGCTGTGATGTATTTAAATGTAATTTAAATCGCTGTTATTTCTGTGTAATATTCATTCATACTCTGTATATTCTTGTAATCTGATGCATTGTTGTACTATACAATAAAATGTTCTTTTGTATGGGTTCTGTTTTGTCGTGTTCTCAAAACAATCCGCGCTTTCTCTTCTCTTCGGAGACCGGGGAAGTTCGGGTCGTTTCAGCTGGTATCAGAGCTTTGGTCTACAAAGCTCAGAGAACAAGACACATTAGAACCATACGGAAGAATTCATCAGAATTGGATTAGTAATATCCAACGAGAATGACTCGTTAGAGATGAGATCAGTAGCATCCTAGAACGAGTGTGAAGAGTATATTTTTGAAAATGAAAACAAATCTTGTTTTGAAATTTAAAACAATTATTCGTATTTGATTATCTATATATATTGAGTTGGACAGTCCAGTATATAAAGATTTTGCGTATACATCTGATCCACGTGTGTTTGAAATTTTAATATACTGGATAGATATAGAATCACACTCTAGTCGCCCGGAGATGATGTTGATAATGACCATGGCATCATCAATATTTATGTTCGTGCTCCGAAGGTGTGATTTCTATATATTTCCTATTGACTGGTGTGAGAACCAAAATTAGATAGGGCTTATTGTTGTGTATTGGCATCAAAAACATGATTTTTGTATATGTATCAAAATTATCAACTTGAAACTCTAATCCACTAACTGATTGATGTTTGTGTTGTTTATTTATTTGTTTGATAATTTTGAACCATTTAGCCTAATTGAAACAAATATTGAATTGTATTGAAAATTGGTCGCATTTGCTTGCATATACATATACTTACATTGAACAGGTCATAGCAAGGAGGCTAGAGCAGAGAATAAAATTTGTTTTCCCGACAAATAGGTATATGTTTACTACATAATTTCCTGTTTTGTTTGGGTGATGATGATTTTATGAGTCTATTTGCTAGCCGCTTGGCCTTTTCTTTTTCTTTTTGAGATCAGAAGGCCTGTATGGCAATTTCGGGATTTTCCCGTGGCTCCCGGTGCAGGGGAGGTTATGGCGAAATTTTTCGAAAATTTAGGGTGTTAGCCAAATTTTTGAAGAATTTGAAAATTCTCAGAAACTGAAAAGTTGGAGAATGGAAGCCAGATCGAACGTAGAGTTGATTAATCAAACCACTTTCGACTTTGTTCCTTTTCGGGGATGAAAAGTTTTAAGTGGGGGAGATTGTAACAACCCGAAAATCTGGGCCAGTTTAAAATTTTTATTTTGGCAATTCTAGCGAATTTTGATTATTTAAAATGAATTATTTTAAATAATATCGACGAGAAATTTATTTTGAATATAATTCAAACGTATATATTTATATTCATCGTCGTTAGAATATAAATAATTATATATGATTATAAAAGGAATTGAAAATGGCGCGGTAGTTCGATAATTCGATTTCAAACTTCAATTGAATGTACCGGGTGCAAAACAATCCGGATTTTAGTGAAACCAAAAACATTAGGATCTAATTGTGAATATCTTTCCAACGAATTCGAAAAATCGAAATTTGATAGCGGGAATCAAAAGATATGTCCAGTTGAAATTTCTGAATAGTCGCTATGGAATTCAGGCCCTTAAAAATGGAATTTTTGCAAACGACCTCGGATTTCGACGAAATCACTTTTGTTGGATCCGAGATGTCAAATTATTGCTAGATTTCAAATTTTAAAATTTTTCGAATCAATATGTGAGCGTGGCAAAGGAAAACGCGTTTGACCAGTTTTAGTTGATTTTAATCGACTGGAAATTGGCCATTTTTCAAACGGTCTTAAAATTTGACGAAACTAGTTTTGTTAGGACCGTATCGTCAATACGAAGCTAGAAAATATTTTTCTGGAGTTTTTCTGGTTAGTATGTGACCCCGGTAATTTGACATGTACGTTTAAAATTCAATATAATGATTTAAATGTAAATTTAACGGAAATTGATTGTAACAGCCGAATCAACCTGCGATACATATTCCATTGTGTTCGGAATGGGGGTAATTAGCTATGGACGACAGGCGGTGGGCCTCGTTTCAGGGTCGTATGAAAAAGTCAACTTTTTACAAATAAAATAATTAAATAAAATTAAAAAAAATCTCCCCCCTTTAACTCAGACCTTCCCCCCCCCCCCCCGTTTATTTTTTTCTCAGAATCAAAAATAAAACAAAAAAGAAGAAGAAGAGGAAATCGCACAGCCGCAGGACCCTCCCCCCCCCCCCCCCCCCGATCGATGCCGCTTGCCACCAGTCGCCCCGCCTCCGATGATCCTGGCGCCGCCTCCTCCCCCTCGTTTCTCCCTCCAGCCGACGCTCGAGACCCCACCGAACGTCCATCAAGGAACCGACGCAACCCTCGACCCCCCCTTCATCCAGTGCCTCGCGAAGAACCCCCCCTCCAACGATGGTGCAGCAGCCCCCCAAACGAAGGTGATTTTAACTCTTTTTAAAATTCAGTTTTTAATTTCAGTTTTGCTTTGTGTATGTAGCAATGTAAAAATTGCATTTTTATTATGTTAATAGAGAAATGAAAATTATAATTTTTATGTAAGTAGGATATTAAAAATGTGATTTTTATATTTTTAAAGTAGTAAAAATATAATCTTTTATCTTGTAGAAAGATAAAAATATGATCTTTACTATATAGAAGTAGTAAAAATATGATTTTTATATTTTTAAAGTATTAAAAATATAATTTTTACATGATAGGAATATTAAAAATATCATCTTTGTATATGTAGCAAAATAAAGATCTGATTTTTATTTTATATACGTTAAAATAAAGTGATGATTTTTATATTGATGAAATCTATATTTTTGAAAAGGCGAAATCTTTTTATATAGTAGCATAATAAAAATTCGATTTTTATATATTGAATAACAAAGTAAAAATTCGATTTTTATATATTGAATAACAAAGTAAAAATTCGATTTTTATATATTGAATAGCGAAGTAAGAATTCGATTTTTACATATGTAGAGAATACGGGCAACGAAAATGACAAAAATGCGATAACGAAGAAGATTTCTATCAAAGAAGAGTCAAGATGATTGGATAGTTATCGGTGAAAACTTCTCACTCTTTAATTTAATTTTCTAGTTATATATATACTAGGATGCAGACGGTGTTTAGTAGCACCCGACACCCGTCATCCACAGACCATGGATGGCTTGTTTGTTTAATTGTTTGGTTGTGTAGTTGGTTAGATGATTTGATTTGAATTTGGTTGTTTGGTAAATTTGATTGGTATATGAATGGCGTGGGCCTTCACTAGACCGGGGATAAGGCTAGGCCTCGTCCCGTTTCTAGTATCGTGTCGTTATGCCGCCGAAATTTTCTAAAATAAGTTAGAAAAATAAAGATAGCATTTTATTTAATAAATGAACTGAATAGAAATTCATATGTTAAAATAAAATATTTTATCGTTAAAGATATAATTTTTAACGTGATGTGAATAAATAAATATTCATTTACAAACCGGACGGTTTGTTGATGTACACCTATTTGAAGGACATTGATTGGGACGATAAATTTCACACATCGCCCAACTGCACAAATAAAATCTGTGTTTGATTGTTTGAAACCCCACACGGGTGTTGGGATGAAATTTGTAGTTCACTCATCCTGATTGATTAAATATGTCGATCGATTGATTGACAGGCTGTTATAAGCGTTATATATCTATAGTTGATGCTTATACAGTGTAGTGCACTTTGGTTGATGGTTGATTATTTTTCAATGCTATTATATGCGTGTGATGTATGAAAATCCATATAATTAATATTATATGGTGATTGATTGGGCCTCATTCCAATTTAGAAAATAAAGAATATTATAACATAAAAGTTCATGTGTTGACTGTACTCATTCGTTGAGATTAGTCATGTGTTGAACGAAATATTTTAATAATAAAATTTGCATCTTTATCAATATAAAATAAAGGTTCATGTGTTGACTGCACTCATCCGTTGAGATTAGTCATGTGTTGAACGAAATAATTTAACAAAATTTGTCACACGTGGACAGTACTCATTCGTTGAGATTAGTCGTGTGTTGACAAAAATAAATATTCATTTGTTGAATAGAATATTTCAAAATAGAAATATATGAAGCCGTGTTGGTTAGTTTGGCGCCATTTTGACGTGAACGATATTTATATTGATTTTATTCATTTTAAAATGCACATTGAAAAGTGATTTCGAAAACGCATATTTTGAAATGAAATCGAAATGAATTGAATATATAACGATTTCAAAATGAATTGAATATATAACGATTTCGAAATGAATTGAATATATAACGATTTCGAAATGAATTGAATATATAACGATTTCGAAATGAATTGAATATATAATGAATTCGAATTGAATGGAGAACGAATTTGATTTCAATTGAATAGCAAACGAAACGAATTCGAATTGAATTGGAAACAAATTGAAATGAATTCAAATTGAATTGAAATTTGGATTGAATAGAAATGAATTTTAAAACGAATTTATAAAGAAGAATTCAATTTTGATTTGAATTGAAATGGAAGTTGAAATTGCTTTTGAAACGAATTTAAAACTATTTATATAATTCGTTTTAAATAGAAATCGACGAAATATATATTATATATATTATTTATATAATATAATGGCCTGAATAGAACGCGCCGCGCCGCGGCAGTTCGCGAATTTCGACAATTTATTTCAAACGGACATTACGGGAGATCCGACCGTCGGATTCTCCTAAAACCGGAAACGTTGGGTTCGTATCAAAAAGAGCTTTCTAACGAATATTAGAAATTTGAAATCTAACGGTTGGATTTGGAGATATGTCCAAATCAAATTTGAAAAAGGTCGCTGTAATTGAAGTTCGATGGCCATTGATGGAAATCGACTGTACGGGCCTTGATAAAATTATTAAAAATATCAATAATTTATGTAAAATCATAAGAAATGATTTGGGAAAAATTGGGATGAAAAACTCCATATTTGAAAAGATTAAAATAGTTTTTTATCGAAACGAACTAGTTTTGAACTAGAATTATAATTCTATTTATTTTTAAATAAATAGATTGAATTTGAAATGGTTTAGAAAATAACCAGAATTTCCAATGATTGCATTGGAATGGATTTGAATCGAAATTGTCTTCGGAATATTTCGGTGTTGGAATTCGTGATTATATAGATGTTGTTATGGAAATTTGAAAGATATATATTTATATCGTTATTTCCAACACGACATTTGTTAATCGTAGAATTTGATATTGAATATAAGCCGATATATTTTCTATTCAGAGCCTTGTATTGAATATCAAATGTGATTTTGGTTTGTCGTGAATGGTGTCTTCACTAACAATGTTCTTGAACCCAGTTGAGAAAAGATTAAATCTTTTTATTTAGATTTAATGAAGTGTACCAATTAAATAATATTTAATTGGAATTGAATCGATATTGATTTTTGGGTTTATCGTGGACGGTGTTTTAAATAACACTCGTTCTTTAACCCGATAATTAATGAATGTGATTTTGGGTCTATCGTGAACCGTGTTTTAAATGACACCGATTCTTTAACCCAGTTAACGATTAAAACTAAGTGGAGTTTTAATGAATCTTTAATTAGATTGAAAGGATCGAGAATGGAGTATCACCAGTTTTGCTCCAGGCGATAGTTAAATCTTTAATTAGATTTGAACGTGAAATGGTAATTGAATTTACCGATAACACCGTGGTGTTAGTTATGAAGTAAGACCCGTTTTACTTCATGGGATGAATAGGTTGGGATTAGGAAATTAAAACAAATGATTACTTTGGTAAGGTTCTTTAATCCCGACTAGTTGAATCAAAATTCAAAAGAAAATTAAAGAATAAATTCAAGGAATTTATCTTTGATAAAATTAACGGGAACCTCTCCCTATGAATGTGAAATTTAGAAACTAACTGTCGGTTAGCCAAGAAGAACGGTTTTCTGGATATTGATCTGATGTTGGTTTCGGCCTTCGGGGTTAATGCTTGGGGAATTATTATCTTGATTAATTTACGGTTAGTGACTGATGAATTGGAATGAGGCGTATGTTGTGTTTGTGTAACACTTATTTAAAATATACGCGAGTTATTCGGAAAGACCGGGTTTATCCCATTCTGAATAACTGATACGACGATAAGTCGAAGATGAAGACGGCGGCTGAAGACCGGAAGTTTTCACATCGTTTGGGTGATTACTATTAAATATATATCTGTTTGGCGGCGGAGAATTTAACCGATGTGTCTGACATTGGATTTTAGTCTGTGTGATTGATTTCTATTAAATATATATCTGTTTGGCGGCGGAGAATTTATTCTCTTGCTTAACGCCCTTCTCTGAGACGTAAGAGCTCAGAGGTTATATACTGATGGATATCAAACGCATATAGTGAACTGCCGGTGTGGCATGCCTAAGTGGCGAATGATCAAGGCTTCTGTTGAAATGCAAAGTCTTGTGGTTGATGATCGAAGCACGGCCTTTGTGGCGTAGCTTTGTGTAACGTTTACTTCGCGAGTTTCACACCCGGTGTGAACTAAAAACGGGAGACGGACCTCAGGGAGGGCATGCGTTTCTTTCTAGTTAGAAGTGGCGTCAGTGGTTTTACACGCCCTAACGAGTTTGACTTATGTGGTTGTTGCTGTTGCGAGGCGCCTCGGTTTGATCAGACGATCCGGGTCCGATGGAGTCATTCGTTGACTCATTTACGCCCCATAGGGCGGGGGAACGCATGTTCAGGGTTTAAGTTTAATCCACATCGGTGGACCGGCCCTGTCGCTCCAAGGCTTGACTAAGTACTTGCCTGAGGCTCGGGCTAGAGAGTCTCGAATCGGTTGAGGACTATCTTTTGCCTCGGTTCATAGATGGAAACCCAATTTCCAAATACGTGACATTTGCGGTTTTATTTGTAGAGCCTAGTATGGCGACATGATATATGGTACCCATGCCGTCTATGATTGATACTTATGATTTGAAGTTGTTTTATACACTATACACTTATAATAGTATCAAATGATTTGTTTTAAACGTATCAAGCATTCTTTGCCTGTTATAAGGGAAAACCCTATCCCCCGGCTTGCGTTGCATTGTGTGATAGGACCTGGGTCTTATAACAGCTTCATTTTTCTTTATTTAGCATTGCGCTGTTTGTTTTATGCACTGGTATTCTTGGGAGGAAACCCGTTCCGTGTTATACGGCGTGGTCCCTTGATTTACCTAACTTTCAAATAAAGATTAATAACTGTTTTAGTTCTCACACCAGTCACATGACTGACCTGGAGTTTATTGTTTTAACCTAAACTTTGGGTGCTCCTATTTTGACACGGGCAGCTAGTAGTTTTGGTTTTGCAGATTTATATTCACAGGATCCTGGTTTACAGCTGGAATGATATCCGGAAAGCTTTGTATCCGTATATCTCTTCTAGTTGTGTATTGTATTATTTTCCGCTGCGATGTATTTAAATGTAATTTAAATCTCTGTTATTTCTGTGTAATATTCATTCATACTCTGTATATTCTTGTAATCTGATGCATTGTTGTACTATACAATGAAATGTTCTTTTGTATGGGTTCTGTTTTGTCGTGTTCTCAAAACAATCCGCGCTTTTTCTTCTCTTCGGAGACCGGGGAAGTTCAGGTCGTTTCAGGTTTGCCCTATCCCTTACCTCGGTCGACCAAATTCACGACACCATGAAGGTGCCCATCTTCTAAAAAGCATACTGATCTAACCATCAGTTTACCACCATACCGGGGTGTGAGGCTCGCAAATTAATGCTACACAAAGCCGTGCTATATTAAAGCTGCGCTTTGATCATCATCCACCAAACCTTGCTTTTCAACAAAAGTTTGGATCACTGCATCTCAACATGAGACACTATCAATCCATACCGTACCACTGATTTCTTCCAATATATAACCTCTGAGCTCGTACGTCTTAGAGAAGGGTGTTAAGCAAGAGAATAAATTCTCCGCCACCAAACAGATAGCAGAGATTAACGAATATAGTATAAATGAATACAATGTCAGACACACCATCCATTTACAAGTCCCTTCTGGGTCTGAACGAAGCCGGAGGCACCTTATTTCTCTCATATCCGTACAATCACCAAGTGCGTCCGGATGGCTACCACTTCATCCCCTTTCAAGGTAGCTACTCCAATCGTGAGCATCAGCAACACCCATCCATTCGATGTGAAGATCGTCGGTCTTGCACCATCTTCCATATTTTCGACTTATCATCGAATTAGTTATTCTGAATGGGTATAAACCCAGTCTTTCCGAATAACTCGTGTATCTTATAATCAAGTGTTATAACAACACATCATACGCCTCATTCCAATCCAGAATATTCTTTTATTCAAAAATTCTTTTCCTTTGGGAAAGGTTCCCATTAATTTTATCAAAGATAAATTCTTTAAATTTATTCTTTAATCTTCCTTTGTATATCAAACCATATTAAGGTTTTCCAAACTAGTCGGGATTAGCGAACCACACCGAAGTAATCATTTATTTTATTTCCCTATCCCAACATATTCATCCTATGGAGCAAAACTGGTAATACTCCATATCTAACACAACAGTGTTATCGGTAAATTTAATTACCATTTCACATTCAAATCTAATTAAAGATTTAACTATCGCTAGGAGTAAAACTGGTGATACTTCACTCTCGATCATTTTCTTGAATTGATAATTTTAATTATCACATTCACTTTTCAATCTAATCAAAGATTCATTAAAACCCCTTTTTGTTTTAATCTTCCCAAAAATCAATATTAATGATTATTGAACGCTAAGAAATTAATCTTATCTTCAACTGGGTTAAAGAACCAATGTCATTTAAAACACGGTTCACGATAAACCCAAAATCTCATTTCATTAATTATGGAATCTTAACGGAAAATCAATATTAATATATAGTCAATATCAATTTCCGTATCCGACTAATAATCTAAATGGAATAACGACAAAGACTTTTTAAATTCCATATATATTAACAGTCTTCCCCCACAGAAACTCACTTCGATTATTACCAAATCGATTTCCATTCAATTCCAATTTAATATAATAAATTAGAAATCTTTATTTAGAAAATTCCATAAATCTTAATTAAAAGATTATAAATTCCAAATCATATTCTTCGCTGTTAATTGAGTTAAAGAACATGTGTTATTTAAAACACCGTTCACAATAAACCCAAAAATCCCATTCTTTTATTCCATTCCAATTAAATATTAATTAATTGGAAAACTTCATTAAATCTAAATAAAAAGATTTATTCTTTCCTCAACTTGGTTTAAGAACGGTGTTAATGAAGACACCACTCACGGCAAACCCATAATCCAATTTGATATCAGATACAAGGCTCTGAATAGAAAATATATTGCCTTGAATTCAATATCAAATTTTGAAATCAGCAAATATCGTATTGGAATAACGATATATATATGTGTGTGTGTGTGTATATATATATATATATATATATATATCTTCCAAATTCCTCCACAACGTCCGTATAATCATGAAATCCAATATCGAAATATTCCGAAGATAACTTCGATTCAAATCCATTCAAATTCGTATATTGGAAATTCTGGTTGTTTTTGGAAACCATTTCAAATCCAATTTATTTATTTAAAAATAAATAAATTATTATTCTAGTTAATAACTAGTTCATTTCGATAAAAATATATTTTTATCTTTTCAAATATGGAATTTTTCATCCTAGCCCTTTCCAAATCATTTATTATGATTTTACATAATTTTTCTATATTTTCCACATTTTATTATCGCCCATACAGTCGGTTTCCAATAACGACCACTGAACTACATCCATAGCGACCTTTTCTGAAATTGATTTGGACATATCTCCGAATCTAACCATTAGATTTCAAATCTCTTATATTCATTGGAAAGCTCTTTTCGATACGAACCCATTGGTTCTCGTATTAGGAGAATCCGACGGTCGGATCTCCCGTAACGTCCAATTGAAGTTAATGGTTGAAATTCGCGAACTGCCGCTGCGTGGCGTGTTCTATTCAAGCCATTATAATATATATGTATATATCATCGATTTCCATTTAAAATGAATTTTATAAATCGTTTTAAATTCGTTTCAAAAACAATTTCAACTTCCATTTCAAATTCCAATCAAAATTGAATTTTTCCTTATAAATTCGTTTTAAATTCATTTCAATTCAATTCGAATTTCAAATTCATTTCAACTTAATTCGAATTTCAATTCTATTTCAATTTAATTTGAATTTCAATTCTATTTCAATTTCAATTCGAAATTCAAATTCAATTCAATTTAATTTGAATTTCAAATTCAATTTTAATTTAATTCGAATTTCTATTTCTATTTCAATTTCAATTCGAATTTCAAATTCAATTTCAATTTAATTCGAATTTCAATTCTATTTCAATTTAATTCGAATTTAAATTTTCCATATCATTTCAATATTAAAACGATAATATTTTCAAGATATTTGATTTTGAAATCACTTTTCGATATTCATTATAAAACGAGTAAAATCGACATAATTCTCATTCGTGTTAAAAATGGCATTTAACTACTTAGCATGGCTTCACATTTCAATATTCACTGAATATTATTTTAAAGTATTAGATAATTCTGAACTGGAATCAGACACAGTTAATTACCATATAGTTAATTATATGGATTTCATACAATAAATGTACATAACAACTATCAAACACAGTGGACTATCATCCAAAGTGCATTCTACACTGCATAAGCATCAAATATTAATATTTAACGCTTATAACATCTTGTCAATCGATCAATCGATGTACAACTAATTATTGGGAATAGTGTATGTCTAATGTCATCCCAATGTCCGTGTGGGGTTTTCAAACAACAAACATATTTATTTGTGCAGTTGGGCAATGTGTAAAATTTATCGTCCCAATCAATATCAGTCAAATGTGTGTACATAAACAAATCGTCCGATTTGTTTATAAATATTTATTTAATTCATATACACGTTAAAAATTATATTTTTAGCTATAAAATATTTTATTCCATTCCACATCACACAATCAACTTTCACAACAAAATCAACCAAACAAACAAGTCATCCATGGTCTTTGGACGACGGGTGTCAGGTGCTGCTAAGCAACGTCTGCATCCTAGTATATATTTTAACTAGAAAATAAAATAAAAGTGAGGAGTTATTACCTTAGGGATCCATTCCTCCATTCTATTCTGAACTTCTGAACTGTTTGGTTTGCACGAAATTCCAACGCAGTCTTCTCTACATTGTTCATATTAAAAATCACATTTTTAATATGATGTTTATATTATTAATCGCCTTTTTTTTCATATCGCTACTGTATATATAAAAATCAAATTTTTATAACACATCTCATATATATAAAAATTATAATTTTACTTCATTAAATACTATGTTTTTATTTTACCATTTAAACAATAAAAATCATATTTTTATTCTGCTACTTCTATTTTAATAACAATGTATACTTTATTTTAAAAATGATGCGATATATATTTTCAGAACAACGCAATATATATTTTCGAAACTATGCTATAAATATCTTCAAATAAAAAATGTTTATATTTTCATTCTGCTACCGTATAAATAAAAATCAAGCTATATATTTTTAAAAATCGATTCTATTTATATTTTTAAAAATATTTCATAAATAAAAAGATCACATTTTTATTTTTGAGAACAAAGCAAATTTTATTTTAAAACTTTTGCTAATTTCATTTCTTTTAAATCATATGTTTTTAACAAAGATCGTACTTTTATAACAACAAAGATCTTATTTTTATTCTATCAAAGATCGTATTTTTATTTGCTATAATGTATGTAAAAAAAAATCATATCTTTATATTTTCAAAATTCATCTCTTTATATTTTCAAAAATTCATCTCTTTATATTTTCAAACTTTTAAAACAAATTTATATACATTATAATCTAAAAAAAGAATTCAATGCTTAATTATAAAAAAAGGAGGCTCACTGTTATCTTCTTCCTCTCAGTATACTTCCTGGACAATCAGGAACCGTCGAACCCAATGCCCGAACCTTAGGTTTTAGAACTGGTTCCACCTTGACGCGCCGGAGTGCCATCGAGGACCGCCACTTGAAGCGATGCGCCGCCACCTCCTAGCCCCTACGACGACCATCAACTCGTCGGTCCCTGCTCCCCTCGATTCAAGCACGAACAGCCGATCTTTGAGGCCTTAATTTGTGGCAATTCAATCCCATTCATGATCATAGCGGTATGATTTTGAAGAGCACAATAAGTGCTGCGATTTTTGTTTATCTTTCATGTTTTAATTCGGAGTAGATCAATAGAAATTAGGTGGAGAAAGATCAACGATTTGGATCGCAGAAATTGGATGGAGGCGCTCGTTGACCACGCGGAAAACTAACTGAGGGTTTGACCTTTTTCCTTTGACCAGTAGAAGGAGTTATATATTAATTAATTATTTTATTTTATTCAAAAATAACCCATTTAATCTCTGAACTCCAAATCAAACCCAACGACTTTCGCTCCTAGCTAATTACTCCCATTTCGAATACAATGGGATTTGTATTGTGAGCCAATTTGACCGTTATGAACAGTTTTCATCAAAATGAATATATAAATCTATATATTGAATTTGAACACACATTTCAATTTACAAGGGCCACATACAGACTCTAAAAATTCCCGAAAAATATTTTCTAGCTTCGTATTGATGATACGGTTCTAACAAAACTAGTTTCGTCAAATTTGGTGACCGTTTGAAAAATGACCATTTTCTAGTCGATCCAAATTGATTAAAACTGATAATACACGTTTTACTTCACCACGCTCACATATTGATTCAGAAAATTACTAGTTTTGGAACATAGCAATAATTCGACATCCCGGATCCAACAAAAGTGATTTTGTCGAAAACGGAGGTCATTTGCAAAATGGCTATTTTCAACAGCCAAAATTCCATAGCGACTATTTTGAATTTTCAACTGGGTATAACTTTTTATCCCCGCTATGAAATTTTAATTTTTCAGATTCGTTGGAAAGATATTTTCAAATAGATTATAATATTTTTGGTTTTGCTAAAATCCGGCTTATTTTGAATCTTGTACATTCATTTGAAATCAAAATTTCAAACTATCACGCCATTTCCAATTCCTTTTATAATTAAAAAAATATTTATATTCTAACGTCGATTTAAATAAATGTATACATTCTAAATCTATTCAAAATAAATTTCTCGTCGTTATTATTTAAAATAAATCATTTTAAATACTCAAAATTCATCCAAATTTCCAAAATAAATTTTTTAAATTGGTTTGGATTTTCTGGGTTGTTACAGGAGGTCTTCACATCATTTGGATGATTACTGATGTCTTGATTGGGCTGTACACCCAAGGTGTGGTAATAAGTGGTGATCGTCTAGACGTACTTGGAGATCGACGGATATGCGAGGGCCTCTCCACTGTATTGGACATATGGGGAAGGAATAAGGTGCCTCCGGTTTCGTTCAGACCCCGAACAAACTTGCAAATGGATGTGTGTCTGACATCGGATTTCATTCTATGTGATTAATAGACGTCGGTTGCATAGCGTGAATTTCCTGTGTGGCATGTTGAGATGCAAATGATCAAGGCTTCTGTTGAAAAGTAGAGCCTTGTGGTTGATGATCAAAGCACGGCTTTGATATAGCATAGCTTTGTGTAGCGTTGATTTGCGAGCCTCACACCCCGGTGTGAACCAGAAACGGGAGAGGACATCAGGGAGGGCATGCATTTCTTTCTAGCTAGGAGTGGTGTCGGCGTTTTGCATGCCCTAGCATTTTACTTATGTGGATGATGGATAGGAGGCGCCTCCGTTATATTGGTCGATCCGGGACCGATGGAGTCATTAGGCTCATTTACGCCCCATAGGGCGGGGAAACGCAGTGTTCAGGTATTTTAATCCACATCGAGTGGATCGGCCCTGACGATCCAAGGCTTGTCTGCGCGCATGTCTGAGGCTCGGGCTAGAGTGTCTCGAAGCGGTAAGGATGACCCCTTGCCTTGGTTCATAGATGTAAGTCTAACTTCCAATATGACATCATGCGGTTTTAATTGTAGAGCTAGTATGGCGACATGATATATGGTACCCATGCCGTCTATGTAATAACCCGGATTCCGACAGACCGATTTTTTTTTCAAAAATCCAGTCTATCGTAACCCGAGTTGGGTGCTCTAGTATCCTACAGAAAAAGACAGAGATAAAGAAACATGTCAGAACTCGTAAAATATCTCACAGCGAAAGGAAATAAAGTATAATATTCAAATATTGCTTTACCTTATTAACAATACTGCTAAACCAATATCCAAAGCTATACCATACCTGTCGTGAACCTAACCTAGAAGTATGTAATGAAGAGGGGGTCAGAACATAAGTTCTGTGTGAGTGGACTTAGAATAAACTTCTATATAATCCTACATATACCGTTCAGTTACATTTTCTTGCTTATTAGGTTATTCGCGATATTAGCTCTCTACGCTATACTCATGTCCCACTAGTTGGTTAACCTAATACAACGTATATGTAGATACCCCCAACTCGTCTAATCCTTTCCATATATATATATATATATATATATATATATATAGTCCCTTGTCGTATGTCGTATGTCGTACGGACTTCATCATGTAAATCTATACTACTTTAGTGTAGTGCCACCATTCTCGAAATCGTTTGGACTGCCACTCTCGGTCTTGCTAGATTTAGTGTATCATCTAGACCTAATCCAAGGTTTACTATCGAGCATTTCCTAGATTCAACCAGGGTTTATGCCACTCAGGGCCACTATGGTTTATGCTACCTATTGAACGCTTCTCGGATTCTGGGTTTATGCGACCCAGGTCAAACTACGGATTTTGCTACCTATCGAACGATGCCCCCTAGTCTAGGATACACTACCCAGAGCGATGTATGTCCCTAGACTTTCCCCACGTACGTGTCGAAAATCGTTATCGATGTCTAGTTACACATATCCTCTTTATGTGCGGCCCGAGTCCCGTGGCAGGGCTAATCAAGAAACACAGAACTCGATCAGGAGTTTTAAGTTATCTGCCTATGCAATTGCTAAGGTCTGCTTTTATCTGTGTATGGCTATGGTCCCACTTGACCCCTCCCTTAACTAATGAAAGGCACACAAGAAAACCAAGAATGAGAACTATTCGCAGGCCCCCTATGCCCCCACAAACCTATTGGCCAAACCTCGCCCATAACTAAATAGCAAGTATATAGTCTGTTGGAGTTCTCCGCCTTTCTGCTTTACGTACTCGATTGACTCAAGATGGTAGGTAGACGACGACGTGCTATCACAGGGCTAACAAGATATCGTCGCCTCACGCTGGCCCATCCTAGTCTTTAGGTTTCTTATATTGCAACCAAGGCATACCCTTTGCTCTTCCAACCCTGACCTTAACCTCTGTGTGCCCAGGAGGATCATCTGCAACCTCACAGAGGTATACCAAGAGTACCCTCACGTCCCCTCGAAGCCGCGTGCTTCGTAACCCAGTTCGTTGGAGCCTTCTTCATGATCAGATGGACGTTCGCTCCCCCTCGTAATCTACTTGTCTTTCTTGACTAAGGTTTACTACTTTGTTCTCTTAATCGTTTTTTTCTTAACTAAGGTTTACAACTTAGTCCTCTTGACTAAGGTTTATTACTTAGTTCTCTTTCTCGTTATTTACTTAGTTCTCTTACTAAGGTTTATTACTTGGTTCTCTTAACCAAGGTTTGATACTTAGTTCCCTTCAACTAAGGTGTGTTACTTAGCCCCTTTTTACTAAGGTTTACCAATGAATTCAAGCATGACTTAAGTTCTCTTTATCAAATGATAGCGCATGGGTGTTCTCCTACATTTCCAGCTTAGATCAACTTATTTCATGGTATAAGTCGTCCTACCATTCGAGTCTTGTATTACATCTTAAGTCATATTCATTCCTTTTCCTTAGGATAAGTTTATCTATTATTTAATCTTATCATTCCCCACTTTTCCCAACTTTCATACTGTTATATTGGTCAAGTTTTCCCATGTGTTCAAGTTGACTTAACCCCCAATCATGTATTCAATTCAACCCACGCGTCAGGTCAAATGGGTTAAGTGTTATCTATGAGTTCATGTTGACTTAACCTACCCATATATCATGTCAAACTGGTTAAGTGTTTTCTCATCTTCCTTATCGTTTCCTATAACTTATCTTATCCCATAAGTTATATTTTCCACATATTATCCTTTCTTGCCTTATTCTAGTTTGTTCATAATAAGTTAATTATCATTCCCCATTTCTTGTCATTAATTTTAGATTTGACTTAACCCTTCCATTTACTTAACCCGTTACTTAAACTTTACCCAATTCGATTAATTTATGATACCGTTACGTTTTCCATTTGGTTAAGCATATTTAATTTTTTGTTTCACATGTCACCCACGTCCCACTTAACCCTCTAACCATACCCATGTCACCCACATGTCTTATTATGATTAATATTTCTTAATTTATTTATTATGCCGTAACGATGTATGACCCCTTACATTAGACGTCCGTTCGTGGCTGCTGGATTTGCTGGGCGGTTCCGGGCAGTCTTACACCACAAACGCGCCTAACCTCGTGTCATAACTTGTTACGCCTCTAGTTGTTGCCGCTGACCTCTCACAATAGACGTCCGCTTGTGGTTTCTGGATTTTTCGGGCGTTTCCGGGCTGTCTTACACCACAAACGCGCCTAACCTCATGTCATAGGCATTCATTAACAATCGTCTTTCACCCGATCCCCAAATTCATGTCATGTGTTCTAAATTCAACTTAATTACAATTTTTATGCCTATTTCCAATTAAATTTACACAATTTCATGTTAACATCATAAGTCAAAATTCGTAATTATACGCTATTCACCATAGGTTCATGTTCCCAAATCATACCCAAAGATTCATTATGAATTACGCCCCACAATTATCAATTCAATCTTTACTTCAT
The DNA here is from genome assembly GCA_030737875.1 of Allium sativum. Classification (NCBI taxonomy): domain Eukaryota; kingdom Viridiplantae; phylum Streptophyta; class Magnoliopsida; order Asparagales; family Amaryllidaceae; genus Allium; species Allium sativum. The sequence goes on from CM060926.1 coordinate 335,394,677, forward strand.
TGAATAATCCCCATATACAATTTGCCAATTTTCCCAATATTTGCAACGACAATTGTTATGCCACAAACCGCAAATTACAGATTATATTACTCGATTGCACAACTAGATTATGCCCAACATTTCCATATACCAACCGCACGTATGCATAATAAGGTTTTCGTCTAGGTTCGAGATAACCTAGATCCAAAAATAAAAAGGGGAAGGAGAATAATAGGAACAAGTTTTGTAGCATCAATCTTGAGTTAAATTAATAACTGGGGAATGATGAACGATAATAACACTATTATGCAACAAATTTATTATAATTCCACTCACCTTGACTGGATTGGGGAAAATAAACGATTTGTTGATGTAGAACGCTAATTCAATCCTCTTATTGATTGTTGGTGAAGAGCTTGAATCGTTGATAAGGAATTTTGCTTCTTGATTTGATTAAACTCCAAGGTTGATGAAGAACTTGAAAATTATTTTAGGTTTTTTGAGGTGGCGTCCATGTTTGATTGAAGTTTGGCGGCATGGAGGCGTCAGAAGTAATTGTTTATGAATTAGGTTAGGTCTAGGCACTATTTTATAGGTGTAGAGAGTGTTTTAGAGCCCTGAGATTGACCTAGAAGCCATCAGATTCGTACTGCGCAACAAAACACATCACAGGAGTTCAAACTGCTCGGACCTGGAGTCAAATGATTATTTGTAGTTCGGAAAATATTTTGTCGGTTAAAAACTTCAAAATAGATTATTTTCGAAGAAAGCGTTACAATAGTGTTTTCAAAAGCGTTACAAAACAGTTATCTTAATTACTTCGATCAAAGCATCGCTTTTCTTAGTCAAAACTTAAACTTTACAATTCAAACCCATTTTTACATAATTTATAATGATTTTACCATTTTTTCCATATTTTTAGAAACACTAAAAAATGGCTGTTTATGGTTATCGTCGATAACTTCTCCTATAGCGACCTTTTCCAAAATGGTTTTAAACATAACTTGAAAACTATAACTCGAATTTAAAATCTGCTTTCACTCATTTGAAAGTTCTTGTTAATGGAAATCAAAGGTTTTTCTTTTTATGGAAATCCGATTTAGATTGCAAAAGTTATAAGAGTTTAAAGTTTGCATCTAAAATACGTAAATTGCCCTTATGCGACCAACTCTATTTTGACCATAATAACCATTATTCTATGATACTTAAAAATATCTTAGAAAACCATTATATCATTATATAACCCTTTTAAAATCATTTAAATTTACTTTCAAAATTATTTTGGATCTAAAATTCAACTTTCATAAATCCAATTCATTTCTAAATTCAACTAACTTCAAATTAACCTTCCCATTCGTCGGATCAGTTAGCGATAGTCAGGGAGAGCAGGAAACGTTATTTCTAAACTTAAGCCTAGACACTATCCTCTCTACCATCCTAGAATGTTTCGGTATTTATATATTCATTTAAAGGACTTTAACAATATATATAAATTCATACATATGGTCTTTTCCAATTATTAACCTTCAATTTCAATAATGATATTGCTTTTAATTATTAAGGAGATTTGTCGATCACCAATGTGATACCATAATTGTTGTGTCATAGTGTGTGCAAAACAACATCAACAACCATTTAAACATCCATAGCAACCATCATCAATATGATTCAATAAATCATAATTGTGCACAAGCGTTATAACACTAACGCTTAATAGTGTGTGTTCTAAACTTCGCATCCATCATCCATCACAACAAATATCAATCATCATTAACCAATAATAATTCATCACTATATTTAAATTAGTCTAGCTACTAATTAAATATATAAACCATGGTTAAAGAGTTCTCACCTAATATCTTTCCAAATCTTCACTGTAGGCGAGCCTAGCTAAGCGAACCGTCGGACAGTATTTCAGCGCAACGTCTTCTTCACCAAAATATATATAATATAATATAGACTAATCTCTCTTTATATTATAAGAGGAGGAGAAGAATGACAAACTTTGGCAAGGTGGTGGTGGAAAAGAGGAAGACTTATGCCATGGAAACCTTGGCCATAAGCTTTAAGAAGAAGGCGGAATAGAGGAAATGGAATGGTAAAAAATGGAGAAAGAGCCTCCTTATATAGGAAAGGAGGAGTAAGGAGGTAAAGACGCGTAAGGGGGAATGTAGCAATCATGCATGAAAGGAAGCATGCATAAAGACATGTGTCTTAACTCTTGTCTTAAGAAAAAAAAAAGAAAATTTTGTAGCACTTTCTTTTTAATGTTATGAAAACTAAAGCTAACACTTAATTCTAATGCTACTAATTCGTGTTATGGTTTGACAAATCCGATCGAGCGACAAATAGTATCAATAAATCCAAACTCATTAATAATCACTCTCATTTATAATTCAAGTAAAATCTATCATATAACTTATCAAAATTATTAAATACTCTTAACCATAAATATTTATATCAAATTCAAATTCAAATTCAAATTAAGTAATAAAAATTCCAATTTTAAGTTGGTTAAAAATTCTGGATCGTTACCTTCACCCCCCCCCCCCCCCGCTTAAAACTTTTCGTCCTTGAAAAGGAAAGGGAATCATAACTACTTATTCGAAAAATTCAAGATTAAAATTCTTTATACCAAAGCTCCAAGTTCTCACATGTATTGACGAATACCCATATCTACATGTCCTCCTACTATAACCTCTAGTAAACTATTTTATTCGATTCATCGTTTACTGGGCCAATTACTTATACTCAACCATTTACTACTTTCAAAAAAATTCAGACTTATAAATTATGCTCTTAGATTTTATCTTACAAATGCAAAGGTTATGAAACTTACTCCTTTTTAGTTCCCTAAAATTACTACTACTCTTTACATGAAAATCTTGATCATCTCCGAACTCAGCTTATCTAAATGTTTCAGTTTAGGTAATTTCTTCTTATTATTACCGCTTGCTAAATATCCTTTAATCAAATTGTGAAACTTAATTCACAAGGTATTCATGCTTACTTAAGTAGTTCCATTTTTGCCACAATATACTTTACAACTTATCGACTTGTCCAACATCGTTGATAATTCCAATCTTCCTATCTATATCCTTAATTAAATTCAATAATTTTTTCATTATAATAGGATCTATTTGGATATATGATAGAATATATTAAAAAGATTTATAAAAGAAGTTATATTTTTTATATATAATTAACATCTTATACATATATTTGTTCACGCATCCAACTTTTCAGAGATAATTCCCTAGGGGTCAAAGAGCTTGCTCTGATTACATAATTTTTGCATTTCTTCTTCTTCACATATGATGGCGGGTGGTGTTGCTTTAGCTGGTCTTTCTCCCTTCTTTAACTAACAATACTGGACTACATGCCCTTCTTTTCTACATCGATAACACTTCTTTTCTTTTGTTGGGTTCATGGGTTTCTTCTTTGTTTTAGGACATTTACATATAAAATGTCCTTTCTTCTTGCATTTGAAACAAATTATGTCTTCTCGAATGGTTTTCATTTGTATTCTTTCTGGGCATAAAACTGCAAAATGTCCTTCTTAACTACATCTATAACAATAGATACCTTTGAATTTCCCCAATCTATGGCTTTCTTCCTTTTCTTTTCGATTATGAGCTTTTCTTTCTTGTTTTAGGGTCATCCACCATTCAGTACCTGATAGACCAAACTCCATCTTTTTTCCTATATGGAAATTTTATTGAAAAGTCCATGTTACTCTCCTCTTCTTACAAAAATGTTTACCTGGTATAATTCTTACAACCCAATTAAATTTTCACTTATCTATTTAAGTTCACACCAATTTACCTAATAATTTCAAACACTTATCTAAATGGGTTTGAGTACATATTAATGTTTTAATAGGAATCATATAGTCATCCCACTTTCAACACTCGAAAATACATACTGAAGATGCTACAGTCATCAACAGAATCGTCTTCAAGCGACTAGAGTATGATTCTATATCTATCTAGTATACTTAAGACTTCGTATATACGTTAGCTAGGTGTATATTCAAAATCTTCTTATACCTAATAGTCCAACTTCAACATCGAATACAATACTCAAATTCTAATTTTTAATTTCTAACCATATTAGTTAGTTACCTTAACAAATTTGACCCAAGTTTATCGATATTTCGAAATCCCCAATAGTGAAATTAAATCCAAAAGGAATTTGTACTCGGATCGTTTTCCTGATCAGTGGAAGAGGCTTAATTACCATTCCATAAGAAGTATTTTATGTGTAATTATAATCACAAAATGTAAACTTAACCTTAATCATTTGATTAAGTATCCAGGTTATAATTAACCATATATTTCCAAAATATGTTTGTTTCTTAAATTAAAACTTCTCAAAACTCATTTCATATTTTCAAATATGCTCTCTCAAATATAATACTCCAAAATCTCATTCTAGGTCATTACTAACCCTATCTCTAATGAGATATATAACTCTGATGAGTTTTCCATTTTTTCAAATGTGTCGTACCCCGTTACTTTGTATAAACCAAAGCTTTGATACCGCTATGTAACGGTCTGGTCTCTTTCAACCATCGGGCAGTTGCTATTCTCCACCATGGCGTTACACTGGTACCCCGACACCTTGTTTTACGATCAGCCTCTCGACTGTCGTGGCCTCATGCCTAACCAACCCATCTTGGGACATGTAGAGGTAAGAGACCCTCGCTAGCTACCAAACCAAGAGCGAGAACCCCCTGTCACGCTGCCTCATGCCAAACAAGGACAGGTGTGAGAACTCAAAACAGTTGACTTTAGGGTTTATTTTAAAGTTAGCTAATTCACTGGACCACGCCGCCAATGTGGAATAGGTTTACTCCATGTGAATACCAGTGCAAAGAAATCCACAATGACTTTTAGAAAAAAAATGAAGCTATCATAAGCTCATCCCACATCACACAATGCAAGCGCACACCAAATGGGAGAGTTTTGCCTTATGATAACCAAAAATGCCTTCATATGTGAAAATCCTCTTTTTACTACTATATATAGTGTGAAAAACCTTTTCTCAAATAAATGTATTAATCCTAGCCAGCATAATGCCCCATCCCATTATACTGACAATCCTGCCGGTAACCAGCAGGCTATACAGTCAAAATTGTACGGGCTCGTAGTGGAGATTGGGTTTCTAACATGATGGTTCCTGGTACTAAAGATCATTCGTGGGGTCACAAACTTTCTTGCGTGCGTCATCCCAGTACTTGCGGATAACGTCCAGACTCGGACTCCATTATACTAACCCACCATACATGAATCAGAGTACCCAACAAATAGCGTCCCAGGTTGGGGACTTTGCAGTACTCTTTCATCATCACATCCCGGTGCACCGTACATACGAAACTAACATAAAAATTTGACCACCAGTTTACCATTAATCCGGGGTGTGAGGTTCGTCGAGGTCACGATATACACAAAGCTACGCTCAAATAAGCCATGCTTTAATCATCCATAGCTCATCACATAACTTAAGTATGCCACATTGTCCATTCACTACGCATCACTGATTTCTATCAATATATAACCTCTAAGCTCATACATCTTAGAGAAGGGTGTTAAGCAAGAGAATAAATTCTCCACCACCAAGCAGATATATATTAATAAAGATCAGTGCTATGCAGTCAATTACAATGTCAGACACACAATCCATACATGTCCGTTTTAGGTCTGAACGAAACAACAATCTGGAATTGCTTCACATACGTTCGGGCTTCTTGCCACTTAGCTAATATATAAAATCCATCTACGAATGGGAGCCAGCCATTCGAGACATTCAGCAATTCGCCCTTACGACATGAAGGGTCTCTGTCTTTAATGCCGCCTCCAATGTCTTCAGTTGCTCCACAACGTCGTATTATTACTTGGAATGGTTTTCAGATATAATTCTAATCCCGGTCTTTCCAAAAAATAAGTGCAATTAAAAACACAATCGTGGAACATATAGGCTTTCGACCAAATCTCCTTCCATTTTTGATTTCGTTAAATTAAACTTCTTTAAATCTATTCTCAAATTATCTTTAACAAAATCCATATTTAACCCTTCTTCTTTAAAACACATCCCGTAAATCTAAGATAATCTATCCCCAAAGCCTTAATTAATTTTCCGTTTGATAACTCGTTGTCAAAAATCCAGTTTCCTTTGAAAACCCATACCCCATATTTCAACCCTAGTTTCCATTAAATTTATTTTCCAACATTCCATTCTTTAATCTTAACTAAAAGATTATACTTTCTTTCCAATTCCTCACTTTTAATTTCCTCAAATCAAAGATCTGATTAAATCCTCAAATTACGATATGAATTTCCATAACTCACTCTCATTGGGTTTCAAGAATTATTGAAGATATGATTCACAACAAAACCCAAATCAGTTGATATTGAACATAAGTTACACAGAAATTGTATCTACTTATATTCAATATCAATTTTCATAATCAATGAATACTACAAGTGGAATAACGATATAATAATATCTTCAAATTCCTCAAATAGTATACATTATCAAATATATGAAGAGTATTTCTATCCAACTTATCCCAGTCAACTTAGGAAACTCGTACCTTAATTAAAAGATTTAATCAATTCTTTGACACTAGATCTGAATAGAAATACCATCAACTTATACATAATGTTAATCTCGATATCCACCTCACACTATAAGCGTAATAATGGTGAACTACATTTTTAATTCCTCAAATAGTAATAATAATCATCTATCGGATGAATATCAAACATCCGAAGATTTATCTCCAACCATATCCAATTACTTAAAATTGAAAACCCATATTTATATCAATTTAAATTCCATATAAAATATTTCCAATAATTTTGAACCTTTGAAAACATTCCACAAATCATTTAAAAATGATTACTTGTAGTTCTGAAAATAGTTTGCGGGCTAAAAACTTCAAAATAGATTGTTTTCGAAGAAAGCGTTACAATAGTGTTTTCAAAAGCGTTACAAAACAGTTATCTTAATTACTTCGATCAAAACATCGCTTTTCTTAGTCAAAACTTGAACTGTACAATTCAAACATTTTTTACAAAATTTATAATGATTTTACTGTTTTTTCCATATTTTTAGAAACATTAAAAAATGGATGTTTATGGTTACTGTCGATAACTTCTCTTATAGCGATTTTTTCCAAAATGGTTTCAAATATAACTTGAAGACTATAACTCTAATTTAAAATCTTCTTTCACTCATTTGAAAGTTCTTGTTAATGGAAATCAAACGTTTTTCATTTTATGGAAATTCGATTTAGATTGCAAAAGTTATAAGCGTATAAAGTTTGCATCTAAAATTCGTAAATTGCCGTTATGCGACAAATTCTATTTTGACCATAATAACCATTATTCTATGTTACTTCAAAATATCTTAGAAAACCATTATATCCTTATATAACCCTTTCAAAATCATTTAAATTTACTTTCCAAATTATTTTGGATCTAAAATTCAACTTTCATAAATCCAATTCATTTCTAAATTTAACTAACTTCAAATTAGCCTTCCCATTCGTCGGATCAGTTAAGGATAGCCAAGGAGAGCAGGAAACTTTATTTCCAAATCCAAGCCTGGACACTATCCTCTCTGTCATCCTAGAACGTTCCAGTATATATTTATTCATTTAAAGGACTTTAACAATATATATGAATTCATACATATGGTCTTTTCCAATTATTAACCTTCAATTTCAATAATGATATTGCTTTTAATTATGTAGGAGATTTGTCGATCACCAATGTGATACCATAATTATTGTGTCATAGTGTGTGAAAAACAACATCAACAACCATTTAAACATCCATAACAACCATCATCAACATGATTCAATAAATCATAATTGTGCACAAGCATTATAACACTAACGCTTAATAGTGTGTGCTCTAAACTTCGCATCCATCATCCATCACAACAAATATCAATCATCATTAACCAATAATAATTCATCACTATATTTAAATTAGTCTAGCTAATAATTGAATATATAAACCATGGTTAAAGAGTTCTCACCTAACATATTTCCAAATCTTCACGGTATGCGAGCCTAGCTAAGTGAATCGTCAGACAGTATTTCAGCGCAACGTCTTCTTCACCAAAATATATATATATAATATAATATACACTAATCTCTCTTTATATTATAAGAGGAGGAGAAGAATGATGAATTTTGGCAAGGTGATGGTGGAAAAGGGGAAGACTTATGCCATGGAAACCATGGCCATAAGCTTTAACAAGAAGGTGGAAAGGAGGAAATGGAAATGCAATGGTAAAAAAATGGGGAAAGATCCTCCTTATATAGGAAAAGAGGAGTAAGGAGGTAAAAACACATAAGGGGGCAAGTGGCAATCATGCATGAAAGGGAGCATGCATAAAGACATGTGTCTTAACACTTGTCTTAAGAAGAAAAAAGAACTTTTGGTAGCACTTTCTTTTAACTGTTATGAAAACTAAAGGCAACACTTAATTCAAACGCTACTAATTCGTGTTATGGTTTGACAAATCCGATCGAATGACAAATAGTATCAATAAATCGAAACTCATTAATAATCTTTCTCATTTATAATTCAAGTAAAATCTATCATATAACTTATCAAAATTATTAAATACTCTTAACCATATATATTTATATCAAATTCAAATTCAAATTAAGTAATAAGAATTCCAATTTTAAATTGGTTAAAAATTCTGGATCGTTACACTTTGGTTGTGATTTTGTATGTTACCGTGTATTTTGTCTACCTGCTGCCCTTTTTCATCATTGTTTTGATTGCCATCTGTTCATCATCTCATGACATTCATCATCTATATCCTTGCGTTTGAATTTATTATGGGTATAACCTTTCATATGTCCAACTTAAAGATGTAAAACAACTATATATATTTATTTTTTAGGATTTATTGGTACCAGAAGCACTACTGCTATTTTCTGGAAACCATATTTAAATATGAGGACTTGTTAATACCAAAAGCACTACTGTTATTTTTGGTAAATATGTTTGAACATAAGAACTTGTTTATGCTAAAAGTGTTACTGAGATTTCCGGAAATCTGGGAAACATGTGGTGAGTGTGGTTGTTGAATCTCGTACCGTGGAACTTGAAACTACTGTAGTACTTCACGTTGGCCTGGGTTTTTACTTGTTGTTACACCCATGTACTTACCTGTTGGCTCCATTGTTAAATGTTGTGTATGCAATAATGCCCTATTGTATTTAAGTTCCAGAAGCTTAAGTATATTTGCAAAATTGATACGCTCGTTTCATTTGTGCAACGATTCAGATTTCGCCCGGACCTAATCGATTGTAAAATCGACCAAGGCCATTCAAAAACTCGAATACTCTAACTTTCGGCATACAACACATCAGAACAAATAACAACAGACTTTTATAAACATCATAATAATGTTACATCAGATTACAGAATATCATAGTATATGGAATATAATACAGCGGAAGATAAATTTACAATAGATTTTAATACAGTGCAGCGGAATCAATAATCTGATACAACGGAAGTCGATCAATACTCTGGACACAGCTTTAAGCTTCTATCCAGAATCCTACTCAATATATCTGCAAAATAAGCTACTCGACTGCCCGTGTGGAAAAGAGGGCACCCAGGTTTGCAAAGTGACACAAACTACGAGTCAGTCATGGGAATGGTATAAGAAATCTTTACTTAACTTAACTAGTAATAAGGCTAATCACAGGACCACGCCGCTAACGCCTAATGGGTTTACTCCATTGGATTGCCAGTGCATAATTTAAATAAAGTAAATCGTTAAACAACGCAATGCTTTTTAGAAAAATGAAACCATTCTAATACTCAAGTCCCATTACACAATGCAATGCACACCGGAGAAGATAGAGTTTTCCCTTATAATGGTCAAAAATGCTTGATACAATAAAAATGGACTTGATATTATTATTAGTGTATATATGTTTCAAAAAAATTTCAATCATAATGTATCAATCATAGATGACATAGCTACCATATACTATGTCGCCATACTAGCTCTACAATCAAAACCGCACGGCGTTGTATTGGAAGTTGGATTTCCATCATGAATCAAGGCTAGGAACGATCTCCTTACCGATTCGAGACACTCTAGCAATGTTTCAGGGTCTCCCGCAGTGAACCCTTGGATACCGTAGGACCGGTCCACAAATATACATTATTGGATTAGTTATGCCTGAAAACATGCTTCCCGGTCCTATTGAACTTATAAATTGGTCACTATCGACAAATATAACCGAGGCCTCGTAATTCATCATCCACATAAGTAAAATGTCAGGGCTTGTAAAACCCTGATACCACTTCAAGCTAGAAAGAAACGTGTGCACTCCCTACGTTCCCATGTCCCATTTTTGACCTTTGGGTAGGTCGACCCTAAGGTCGACCTCCCTAGGGGTAGGTCGACCACCAGGTCGACCCCAAGGTCGACCACCAGGTCGACCCCAAGGTCGACCTGCCCTGTTGATGACGGGAATTTTCCCGCCTTGCTGCCTGGATTGAATTTCGAACTATTTCGATTTTTAGTTAAATCTTCTAAAGGCCATAACTCATTCATACGGTGCCCGATTTACAAAAACTTGGACTCTATCCAAATAGAATTCCGAGACGAACGCAATGGTGATGTCTTTTTTACTTAATTCACGATATTTAAATTAAGTATCCTTATTTTATTGTCTTTTCTGTTACGTACACAGTTATCAAATTAATTTTTCCTTCTCTTCCATATATTAATAAATTTTCATTGTACATCACCATTATTAACCTATCTATGCATATATATATACAATTTTTAGTTATATTAAAAATGCAGGGTGTTACATTCTCCCACCCTTAAGGAATTTCGTCCTCGAAATTCGATAAGAGCAAAATAGAAAATCCCTCGCAACATCCAATTAGTGTTCATCCAATTGTTGCAACTTTGTGCACATGTGCAAAGTGAATTAAATCATAGCAAATCATGTATGCCTAATTTGGACCCACCTATATGTATGCAAACTTTAAAAACTTTTTCAAAACATGATGCTCACACCCTAAATATACTTGTAGTTCTATATGAATGTAATATTCTTGAAAAATCAAAATATTTTTGGTCCAAGTTTTCCCATACTCTTATAGAATAAGAGCATTGTTCACCCAATTGTCGCGTCCAAAATCCTATCAATCACATTTAAATTTTAAAATTTAGAAAAAATCTAATTTTCCAAATTTTATTCCTTATGTAATTAACGGAAAGATCTACAATTTTCTCCATTTTCTCTTAGCAATCTAGTTTACTTAATTTAAATTTCTCATTTTTACATTGCTTACCATACATATATTTTTATTTTGCATGCCCGACAAATTATAACTGAAAAATTTCTAATTAAACAACACATAGATTATACCAAAATAAGTTCTAGTGCAGTACTACATCAAGATAAAAGAGAAACAGTCATACACTACATAATAAGATACTACCCTGCTGATACAGTAATAGAGGCCAGGACCCTATCCGAAGAAACAACGAATGAGATCCTCTATACCACCTATCTTACTATCCAGGTGCTCCGTAAGCTGTCTAGTCCCCTCTCTGATCTCTAACTGCAAGTCCTGTATCCCAGTCCCTAACTAATCATAGGAGGTACCCATCTCCTGAAGCATCTGTTGTTGAGTCTGTCCAACTCAACCTGCGTCTGGAGCATCTCCTGCTGTGTCCTCAGGATGTCCTGTTGATCTCTAACTAACTGAGTTTGTTGCTCAGAAACTGTCCTCAATTCTGCCCTCCAGTCTGACTCTCTGGAAATCCAAGGGTCCCATCCAGATGTACCGGAAGTACCCTATGCTAGAGCCTGAGAAGTCCAAGCACCCTTCCATGCCTGCTCCGTCTAATATGGGTCTGATCCTATCGGCGGTACATACTGGGCCTCCCCATCATGTCCGGGCTGATAGCCCCCAACTTGTGGTTCCTGCTTAGGCTCCTCCTGCTCATGCTCCCCCCTCCTCATCTCCTCCATCATGCTCCATGGTCTGAGGCTCTAATAAATCATGTAGGTGAATATGCATCCTTGTTAGTGCAGCCAAATCTATAATACTGGAGGGATGAGAAGGAGGTGATATATAACCTTCCTTTCACAGTGGAACATTGCTTCGTGTAAAAACTACGGTCCATAAATTTCCAAAAGAAATGTTTGACTGCCTCGCCTCTCTAGTAGAGTCATAATGCTGTAGGATAGTGCGAGCCCAATTTATCTGAACACCCCCAAAAATAGCGTACGTCGCTCATTTAACGATTTGTGTTATCCTATCAAATCCACCAGTCTGTCCAACAATATTATACCGTAAAATTCGAATGACAAATCTAGCTAACGGGCGTAAATGGGTATAATCCCAAGTCCTCTCGTACTCGTCATAGAAAATCCGATGCCATACAGCTAAATCAGTCATCTCAAAATACCCTAACTCGTGGCCCTTACTACGGATATTCAGCATTTGTATTCAACATTTCCCCAAACTGTATTTCATTGAAACTAATGATGGTTCCCTTTACATCCGAATTATATGTAACTAAACCTTCATTGTCTACCCCAATTTCTAAATTAGCATCAAAAAGTCTTACTAACCTCTTGTAGCCCCTTCGCTTGACTACATTAACATCCAATATTGCAGTAAAGCCCGCCTCCGCAAACAAATCTTCCATAGGTGTTCCAATAAAATCACCAAACTTAACTGGACGCCCTAAAAACAACTTCAAACCTATGGTGTTGACGTACGCCTCGACTATATCTCTCCGAGTGTTGCACCAAGCGATTTCTTGAGGCATAAGTTGGGGAAAAGTGGCAAGAAGGGAAGGTTGGTCCTCCATGGCGATTTAAGCTTGAATTGAGAGGGGAAGGGTATAGATATCGATAGAGGAGAATTCTATCTTTGATTTGGGGTTAATTTTGTGCGAAATAGTGGAGATTTGAAGTGGTGGGAGGTGAAAAACGTGGTGGTGGAGTTGGGTTTTATGCTCCCTGGAATGGAGCAGCTGGAGCATCGAAAGGAGCTGAAGGCAGGTCGACACCTAGGTCGACCTACCTGTCGACCTATATATATATATATATATATATATATATATATATTCATCTCGCTTCGCTTCTCTCCGTCTTCTTTCTTGATGGTAACTGCCTATTCTCCTTGCACATGTTCCAATTCCATGAAATAGAATCTTAAGCGGAACATAAAGTCTTAAATATCCATTTTTATGTACACTTTTTTTCCTCAAAAGTTCAAAATTTTTCCTGTTCCCCACTTTTAGTGTACGGGGGTAAAATCTCATTTTCTTTTTCAGATATATTTTTCAAACGGGCGCATATATTAACCTAAGCTCGTATAATTGTATACAATATTTTTCAAGAAAAATACAAATATGCTCACTCAGAATTTTTCCCTAGGAAAACTAAACCTAGGCTCTGATACCAGATGTAACAACCTGGATTTCGAAAAGCCGTTTTTTTTCAAAAATCCAATCTATCGAACCCGAGTTGGGTGCTCTGGTATCCTACAAAAAAAGACAGGGATAAAGAAACATGTCAGAACTCGTAAAGCATCTTACAGCGGAAGGAAATAAAGTATAATATTCAAATATTGCTTTACCTTATTAACAATACAGCTAAACCAGTATCCAAAGCAATACCATCCCTGTCATGAATCTAACCTGGAAGTATGTAATGAGGAGGGGGCCAGAACATATGTTCTGTGTGAGTGGACTTAGAATAAACTTCTGTATAATCCTACATATATCATTCAGTTACATTTTCTTGCTTATTAGGTTATTCGCGATATCAGTTCTCTAGGATATACTCATGTCCCACTAGTAGGTTAACCTAATACAACGTATATGTAGATACCCCCAACTCTTCTAATCCTTTGCATATATATATGTATATATGTGTGTATATATATATATATATATATATATATATATATAACAGTCCCTTGCCATATGCCGTACGGACTTCATCATGTCAATATATACTACTTTAATGTAGTGCCACCATTCTCGAAATCGTTTGGACTGCCACTCTCGATCTTGCTAGATTCAGTGTATCATCTAGACCTAATCCAAGGTTTACTATCGAGCGTTTCCAAGATTCAACCAGGGTTTACGCTACCCAGGGCCACTGGGCTTTATGCTACTTATTGAATGCTTCTCAGGTTCAAGGTTTACGCAACCCAGGTCCAAATAGGGATTTTGCTACCTATCGAACGATGCCCCCTAGTCTAGGACACACTACCCAGAGCGATGTATGTCCCTAGACTTTCCCCACGTACGTGTCGAGAATCGTTATCGAAGTCTAGTTGCACATGTCCTCTATATGTGTGGCCCGAGTCCCGTGGCAGGGCTAATCAAGAAACACGGAACTCGGTTGGGAGCTTTAAGTTATCTGCCGATGCAGATGCTAAGGTCTGTTTTTATCTATGTTTGGCCATGATCCCACTTGACCCCTCCCTCAACTAATGAAAGGCACCCAAGAAAACCAAGAATGAGAACTATTCACTGGCCCCTATGCCCCCACAAACCTATTGGCCAAACCTAACCCATAAATAGATAGCAAGTATATGGTCTGTTGGAGTTCTCCGCCTTTCCGCTTTATGTAATCGATTGACTCAAGATGGTAGGTAGACGACGACGTGCTATCACAGGGCTAAACAAGATATCGCCGCCTCAGGCTGACCCATCCTAGTCTTTAGGTTTCTTATATTGCAACCAAGGCATACCCTTGGCTCTTCTAACGCAGACTTTAACCTCTGTGATCCTAGGAAGATCATCTACAACCTCACAGAGGGATACCAAGAGTACCCTCACGTCCCCTCGAAGCTGCGTGCTTCGTAACCTAGTTCATTGGAGCCTTCTTCATGATCAGATGGATATTCGCACACCCGTGTGTTATACTTGTCTTTCTTGACTAAGGTTTACTACTTAATTTTCTTAATCGTTCATTTTCATAACTAAGGTTTACAACTTTGTCCTCTTAACTAAGGTTTATTACTTAGTTCTCTTTCTCGTTATTTACTTAGTTCTCTTAACTAAGGTTTATTACTTGGTTCTCTTAACGAAGGTTTGATACTTAGTTCCCTTCAACTAAGGTTTGTTACTTAGCTCCATTTTAGTAAGGTTTACCGATGAATTCAAGCATGACTTAAGTTCTCTTTATCAAATGATAGCGTATGGGTGTTCTCCCATATTTCCAGCTTAGATCAACTTATTTCATAGTATAAGTTGTCCTACCCTTCGAGTCTTGTATTACATCTTAAGTCATATTCATTCCTTATCCCTAGGATAAATTTATCTATTATTTAATCTTATCATTCCCCACTTTTCCCTGCTTTGATACTGTTATATTGGTCAAGTTTGCCCATGTGTTCAAGTTGACTTAACCCCCAATCATGTATTCAATTCAACCCATGCATCATGTCAAATGGGTTAAGTGTTATCTATCAATTCATGTTGACTTAACCTACATATATATCATGTCAAATTGGTTAAATGTTTTCTCATCTTCCTTATCATTTCCTATAACTTATCTTGTCCCATAAGTTATAATTTCCACCTATTATACTTTCTTTCCTTATACAAGTTTATTCATAACAGGTTAATTTTCATTCCCCATTTCTTGTCATTAATTTTAGATTTGACTTAACCCTTCCATTTACATAATCCGTTACTTAAACTTTACCCAATTCAATTAATTTATGATACCGTTATGGGTTCCATTTCGTTAAGCATATCTAAATTTTGTTTCACATGTCACCCGCGTCCCACTTAACCCTCTAACCATACCCATGTCACCCACATGTCTTATTATGGTTAGTATTTCTTAATTTATTTATTTTGCCGTAGCGATGTATGACCCCTGACATTAGACGTCCGTTCGTGGCTGCTTCATTTGCCGGGCGTTTCCGGGCAGACTTACACCACAAACACGCCTAACCTCATGTCATAACCCATTACGCCTCTAGTTCTTGCCGTTGACCTCTCACATTAGAGGTCCGCCTGTGGTTGCTGGATTTGCTGGTGGTTGCGGGAAGTTTTACACCAAAAACGCGCCTAACCTCGTGGCATAGGCATTCATTAACAATCGTCTTTCACCCAAACACCAAATTCATGTCATGTGTTCTAAATTCAACTTAATTACAATTTTATGCCTATTTCCAATTAAATTTACACAATTTCATGTTAACATCATAAGTCAGAATTCGTAATTATACGCTATTCACCATAGGTTCATGTTCCCAAATCATACCCAAAGATTCATTATGAATTACGCCCCACAATTATCAATTGAAGATTTACTTCATTGAATAATCCCCATATACAATTTCCCAATTTTCCCAATATTTGCAACGACAACTGTTATGCCATAAACCCCAAATTAAAGATTATATTTCTCGATTGCATAAATAGATTATGCCCAACATTTCCATATTCCAACCGCACGTATGCATAATAAGGTTTTCGCCTAGGTTCGAGATAACCTAGATCCAAAAATAAAAAGGGGAAGGAGAATAAAAGGAACAAGTTTTATAGCATGAATCTTGAGTTAAATTATTAAATGGGGAATGATGAATGATAGTAATACTATTATGCAACAAATTTATTATAATTCCACTCACCTTGACTGGATTGGAGAAAATAAATGATTTATTGATGTAGAACGTTGATTTAATCCTCTTATTTGATTATTGGTGAAGAGCTTGAATCATTGATGAGGAATTTTGGTTCTTGATTTGATTAAACTCCAAGGTTGATGAAGAACTTGCAAATTATTTTAGGGTTTTGGAGGCGGCAACCATGTTTGGTAGAAGTTTAGCGGCTTGGAGGCGTCAGAAGTACTTGTTTATGAATTAGGTTAGGTCTAGGCACTATTTTATAGGTGTGGAAAGTGTTTTAGAGCCCTTAGATTGAACTAGAAGCCATCAGATTCGTACAGCGCAACAAAACACGTCACAGGATTGAAAACTGCTCGGATCTAAGGGGGAGTAGGTCAACTCTAAGGTCGACCTTCCAAGGGGTAGGTTTACCCCCAACGCAACAAAACACGTCACTGGAGTGAAAAATGCTCGGATCTGGGGGGGGGGGGGGTAGGTCGACCTCCATAGGGGAAGGTTGACCCCCAGGTCGACATGCCCTGTTGATGGCGGGAATTTTCCCGCCTTGCTGCCTGGGTTGAATTTCGAACTGTTTTCATTTTAGATAAATCATTTAAAGGCCATAAGTCATTCATACGGAGTCCAATTTACGAAAATTTGGACTCTACACCAACCAGAATTCTGAGACGAACACTATGGTGATGTCCGTTTTACTTAATTCCCGATATTTAAATTAAGTATCCTTATTTTATTATCTTCTTTGTTACGTACACTGTTATCGAATTAATTTTTCCTTCTCTTCCGTATATTAATAAATTTTCATTGTACGTCACCATTATTAACCTATCTATGAATATATATATATATATATATATATATACATTTTGTAGTTATATTAAAAATGTGGGGTGGTACAATCTAGGATTGATTCCTTTTTATTTGAAGTTGTTTTCTTTACTTATAGTAATAATAAAAGATGAAATTTAGCATATCAAGCATTCTTTGTCTAATATAAGGTCTGGTGTAACACCCCATGTATTCTATAACAATGAAATTCACAAATTAAAGTATAATTAATTTCAAATCAAAGAATTAAGGGAAACGGGATAAGCCATTGCGTTCGTCTTGGAATTCTGCCTGAAATAGAGTCCGAGTTTTCGTAAAACGGACTCCGTATGAAGAAGATATGTCCTCTGGAAGTTTCAGAATTCAGTTTAAAATTCAAACAGACGGAAACAGCTCAGGAAAAACAAATTTAAAATTCAAAATCGAGCCCAATTGGCCAGGGCGGGAAAATTCCCGCCCAAGGCACCCAGGTCGACTTGGCAGTCGACCTGGGGCTAGCCAGGTCGACCGGGCAGTTGACCTGGGTAACCCGTGTCGACTGCCAAGTCGACACGGTGTCGACTGGGGTGTCGACCTGGCCCCTGAGCCAGGTCGAACCCAGCCCACCCTGGCTGGCCTGGTCTGTGTTTGGTCGATTTTCTGACCCTTGCCTTGTCACTAGGGCTAGGTGTCAGCTCCTGGTTGGTCTCTCCTTTGAACGAACGGCTATTATTAAACCAAGCTCCATCGACGGTCTAAAACAACTCAAAAACTCTATAAAAAGGACCTAGGACTAACCCTAATTCACACAAACTAAAATGGAGATGAGACCGTCATGATGCTAAGGACAGACTAAGGATAGCCGTCAGAAATTGGGAGACAATTAGGAGATAATTCAAAGCTTAAAGCAACGTCAAATCAATCAAAACAATGCCTACAACAAAGGATAGCATCTCCAAATTCAGAATTCAGATTCCTGAATTGAAGATTCGTCATACGTTGTAAGTAGAGTGCTGTTCCGATGTGAATAATTAATAGCGTTTGATTTGTGTAAAATGCGAAATGGAATTGTGGCGATAAAAATCTATATTTGTATGTTGTTTTGATTCTAAACGATTTGGGAATGTTATGGTATATGATTGGATATTTGCAAGGCTGTGATTTGCGTTGGAAGTTAACAATGAAAGGGAATTATGGCGATAATAATCAATACTTGTATGTTATTTTGATTCTAAACGACTTGGAAATGCTATGATATACGATTGGAATTCATACTAGTATATGATTTATAATGACAACCATATGTTGTGGAATTTTAATTGGAACTCATGCAAGTATATGATTCGTTATTATGCTAATATGATGTACATACTTTTATGATCTCTTTTGGTGTGTAATTGTACTAGGCTAAGTACTATGATTTATATGAATCTATGTTGAAATTGGCAAATCGTACTTTTGTGTTAGAAACAAAAGTAAGCACCTTTATGAACATGACTAAGCTATGTTTGATATTTTGCCTAGTTGAATTATGTTTTAGGTCTAAGTTGTTATCAAAACCATATGGTGATATATGTGACACAATTAAGTTAGATTTACATCCCAATTGCAAGTTTAAATGATTCATGTTTAAGTATTAATTATGCCATGATTACATGAATAGAATGATTCATGTTTAAGTATTGTTTATGCCATAATCATATGAATAGAATGATTCATGTTTAAGTATTGTTTATGCCATAATCATATGCATAAATGATTCATGTTTTAGTATTGTTTATGCCATAATCATATGAAGAAAATGATTCATGTTTAAGTATTGTTTATGCCATGATTATATGGATAAAATGATTCATGTTATGCCATGATTATATGATGTTACAATTGCAAGTTCACATGTGCTTACTTTATGTTAATTGAATCGTTCGTTGCAAGTTCATGCGTTCACACTCCCCTTTTTCAGTTACCTTATAAACACCATGTTATAAGCCTCCCCTTTTCATTTGGCTAAATTGGGTTTAAGTATTAAACCCAACACACCTTACATTGGAGCGAACGTGTAAAACGGGGGTAATGACGATGGGGTTAAAATATAGAACATATGTGTTGGCATGTTTGACGCACGCCAACAACCTTGAAAAACAATTAAGTGGCATAAATAAATTTTAACCAATAATGGTGAATTTGAATAATGGGTCGCAAATATTTACATATAAAAAGAAAAGAGACAAAATATGTAAATGTAGAAAATACGATGTGTTTAACCCGAGGTTGGATTGAGTTGTGATGAAAACCTGCCCGGAACCGCCCGGCTGTCCAGTAGTCACAACAATACCTATCCAATGTGGGTGGTTAAACACGGAGCCCAATAAGGACCCGAGGTTAGACTGAGTTGTGGCGTAAGACTGCCCGGACCCAACCGGCAACAGGCAGCCACAACAATACCTGTCTAATGTAAGAGGTCGAGGCTTTAATAAGACAATTAAGGCTGAGACAGGATTGATAGGATTAAGTAAATTAAATTAATACTTAATCAAAATGGAACATGCTTAACTAAACAGACTGATTTGGGGGTTAGGTTTATAAAACACTTAACCAACTTAGCATGTTGGCTAGAAATAGAAAACCTAGTAGCGGGGGACCCTTTTCAGCAGTAACCCTACAAGGTGTATCAGGATAACCTGAACTAGGCAGGGCGGGGCACAATTACTGGGCTGAATGTAAGAGGTCAAATCGACGGCGGTGGTGCAGCAGTGTAGGTTCTAACGGGGTGCGGGCGTGCACACACTACGGCGCAGAAAAATAAGGCACTGGGCACCAGTAGAATACCTGTGCATTCTAGAATTGTGTCGGGCCGCCACCATGGGTCTTGATACACCCCATGGTGGGACTAGCATAGGTAACTACAACATCAGGGGCCGTAAGACACATGTAACTATGCGAGTAGGAGCCGATCAACAGAAATGGATCACTTCACCCTGATTATGGGGTGCCTGTTGGGAACTAGTTTATATGGGTACATAGATTAATATGGGGTACAATAGTATATCCGACCCTGGACAACTTAACTTAGTTTATGGTGCATTCCCATTTCCAGTTTATGATTATCATACCCAGTTCTTTATTCATAGACTGAATAGTCCTAGACTTACTCAGGCTTTATGTCTGACTCTACTTTTCTTTCGTCTTCTTTTCTTCCACTCCCCCCCCCAAGGTCCACAGGGAGGGAATACCGCAGCTTGACCAGCTTTCACATCCAGTTTGAAGAGAAAGAATGTATTGCTCGGATCTTTTTCGTTTTGGACTATGGCTTTGGGCTGCAATTATGGGACTTTTGCAGTTTATTTATGTTTTCCTTATGATTCTGTAATAATGTAATCAGGACAGATTATGGAGATGTTATGTATTTGGAAGAATTGTAAGACAAGTATGGCATGTTTTTATGAACACGTATTTTGATGAAATAAAAGAAGTTGTTGTTTTTCCGCTGTTCAAAAATATGTGTTCTTATATCTGTCTTGTTTATCTGTGACTTATACTTATAAACCTCCACCAAAATTAGGGCATTCCCTTTGAGAGTGACCCTAACGGAGGTGAGGTGTTTCACTTGGTATCAAAGCATAGGTTTACCAGATAAGATAAAAGGTTTGAAAATTTATTTTCAAAGAAAAATTTAAAGAAGCATTTTTAAAAGATAAAATATTATTTTATATTAAAAAAAGGCAAAGTCCCCCAAAGCCATAGGTACTATCTCTTATCCTTCGTTTTGAACCTATCCTTTTTGTTTCAGCATGTCCGAAGAACTTAACTTTCCAGAGGGTGTACCAATACCTGGTTGGTTTAGACAGTTCCTAGAAGCAAGGGCCACTCAGCTAGGTCCTACCGTTCCTCCTCCCCCAGCTGCAGGGAATCATCCAGCTGCAGCAACACCTCTTCCTCCACCTCCTCCGCGGGGAAACACTTTTGCTAAGATATGTAAAGATTTTAAAGCTATGGGAGGAAAGGATTTTCATGGAAATGAGTCCTTCGTGGCAGCTAGAAATTGGCTGAAAGAAACCGAGGACTTATTCGTCATCTTTGAGGTAGAAGATAGGCAGAAAGTACAACTAGCAATGTGGCTACTAAAGGGCGAGGCTTTCAACTGGTGGGAAGTCACTAATGCAGAAAGACCAGTGGAAACATGGGAGGACTTTAGGGCAAGGTTTGAGGCTAAATTTCTCTCAGAAGAAGAAAGGAGTCTTCAGTTGGAAAAATTCTTATTTCTTAAACAAGGGAATATGACAGTCAAAGAGTATGTTAATCAGTTCAATGAGCTGGCTAGGTTCGGACTAGACCTAGTCAACACCCCGCACAAGAAGGCTCTCCGTTTTGTCAAAGGGTTGAATGAGCCATTACACAGTTTGGCCATGAACCATATACCCATGGGAGCTACGTATGAAAGGTTGGTGCAGATGGCATTGCTGAACGAAGAAGATAAGGGCAAGAAGGAGACAAAGGCAGAAAACTCTCAAGGGAAGAAAGAGGTCAAGCCCAACGATTCTCAGAATAAGAAGGTATACTCCAAGGAGGCAAGAACGAAAACTCACGTGATAAAAGGAAATGCAATTTCTGTGGTATGGAAGGGCACATAGCCAAGGATTGTAGAAAGAGGAAGAGAAAGCAAGGTGAATGTTTTCATTGTGGGGAGACTGGACACATCAGCCAAGACTGCCCTAAGAAGCAGACCGAACCTTCTGGCGGTACATCGTTAACTTCTCCTAGATGCTTTGATTTATCTTGTTTCTCTCCTCGATCCTATCTTGAGAACCATAGGTAGAATCTTTTTGGATGTAAACATGTAATTGAAACATGTTATGATTGCGAAGTGGTTGCAAGTGATTGCTAGTGGTTGCTCGTGGTTGCGTATACACACACAATCTAGGTTTTAGATCGGCTCAATCACTTCATATTGCATATGCATATATGTTTGCATTCGTATATGGTTGAACTTTAATGTGTTGTCATATGGATGTTGCATTTATATGAATGGTTGTGCACTGAGGTAGAATCATGAATAAGAAAATTTGCATACATAATGGATTCATGGCACTTACATAATTCGCATTAAGGAGGTCAACTGAATCAGTAGACCGCCTGATTTTGCATTATATAAGTACACGTACACACACACACTTCGCATATTATCATGAAGCATTAGAAGTCTTTTAAGGACAATGGATGCTCCTGTTTGATGGATGAGTAGATGGATGTTTGGATGTTAGGATATACATTCTTCCTAAACTTGAAGATTTCGGGACGAAATCCTTTTAAGTGGGGGAGAATGTAACACCCCATGTATTCTATAACAATGAAATTCACAAATTAAAGTATAATTAATTTCAAATCAAAGAATTAAGGGAAACGGGATACGCTATTGCGTTCGTCTCGGAATTCTGCCTGAAATAAAGTCCAAGTTTGCATAAAACGGACTCCGTATGAAGAAGATATGTCCTCCGGAAGTTTCAGAATTCAGTTTAAAATTCAAACAGACGAAAACAGCTCAGGAAAAACAAATTTAAAATTAAAAATCGGGCCCAATTGGCTAGGGCGGGAAAATTCCCTCCCAAGGCACCCAGGTCGACTTGGCAGTCGACCTAGGGCTAGCCAGGTCGACTGGGCAGTCGACCTGGGTAACCCGTGTCGACTGCCAAGTCGACACGGTGTCGACTGGGGTGTCGACCTGGCCCCTAAGCCAGGTCGAACCCAACCCACCCTGGCTGGCCTGGTCTGTGTTTGGTCGATTTTCTGAGCCTTGCCTTGTCACTAGGGCTAGGTGTCAGCTCCTGGTTGGTCTCTCCTTTGAACGAACGACTATTATTAAACCAAGCTCCATCGACGGTCTAAAACAACTCAAAAACTCTATAAAAAGGACCTAGGACTAACCCTAATTCACACAAACTAAAATGGAGATGAGACCGTCATGCTGCTGAGGAGAGACTAAGTATAGCCGTCAGAAATTGGGAGACAATTAGGAGATAATTCAAAGCTTAAAGCAACGTCAAATCAATCAAAACAACGCCTACAACAAAGGATAGCATCTCCAAATTCAGAATTCAGATTCCTGAATTGAAGATTTGTCATACGTTGTAAGTAGAGTGCTATTCCGATGTGAATAATTAATTGCATTTGATTTGTGTAAAATGCGAAATGGAATTGTGGCGATAAAAATCTATATTTGTATGTTGTTTTGATTCTAAACGATTTGGGAATGTTATGGTATACGATTGGATATTTGCAAGGCTGTGATTTGCGTTGGAAGTTAACAATGAAAGGGAATTATGGCGATAATAATCAATACTTGTATGTTATTTTGATTCTAAACGACTTGGAAATGCTATGATACACGATTGGAATTCATACAAGTATATGATTTATAATGACAACCATATGTTGTGGAATTTTAATTGGAACTCATGCAAGTATATGATTCGTTATTATGCTAATATGATGTACATACTTTTATGATCTCTTTTGGTGTGTAATTGGACTAGGCTAAGTACTATGATTTATATGAATCTATGTTGAAATTGGCAAATCATACTTTTGTGTTAGAAACAAAAGTAAACACCTTTATGAACATGACTAAGCTATGTTTGATATTTTGCGTAGTTAAATTATGTTTTAGGTCTAAGTTGTTATCAAAACCATATGGTGATATATGTGACACAATTAAGTTAGAGTTACATCCCAATTGCAAGTTTACAATGATTCATGTTTAAGCATTAATTATGCCATGATTACATGAATAGAATGATTCATGTTTAAGTATTGTTTATGCCATAATCATATGAATAGAATGATTCATGTTTAAGTATTGTTTATGCCATAATCATATGCATAAATGATTCATGTTTAAGTATTGTTTATGCCAAAATCATATGAATAAAATGATTCATGTTTAAGTATTGTTTATGCCATGATTATATGGATAAAATGATTCATGTTATGCCATGATTATATGATGTTACAATTGCAAGTTCACATGTGCTTACTTTATGTTAATTAAATCGTTCGTTGCAAGTTCATGCGTTCACACTCCCCTTTTTCAGTTACCTTATAAACACCATGTTATAAGCCTCCCCTTTTCATTTGGCTAAACTGGGTTTAAGTATTAAACCCAACACACCTTACATTGGAGCGAACGTGTAAAACGGGGGTAATGACGATGGGGTTAAAATATATAACATATGTATTGGCATGTTTGATGCATGCCAACTGCCTTGAAAAACAATTAAGTGGCATAAATAAATTTTAACCAATAATGGTGAATTTGAATAATGGGCCGCAAATATTTACATATAAAAAGAAAAGAGACAAAATATGTAAATGTAGAAAATACGATGTGTTTAACCCGAGGTTGGATTGAGTTGTGATGTAAACCTGCCCGGAACCGCCCGGCTGTCCAGTAGTCACAACAATACCTATCCAATGTGGGTGGTTAAACACGGAGCCCAATAAGGACCCGAGGTTAGACTGAGTTATGGCGTAAGACTGCCCGGACCCAACCGGCAACAGGCAGCCTCAACAATACCTGTCTAATGTGAGAGGTCAAGGATTTAATAAGACAATTAAGGCTGAGATAGGATTGATAGGATTAAGTAAATTAAATTAATAGTTAATCGAAATGGAACATGCTAAACTAAACAGACTGATTTGGGGGTTAGGTTTATAAAACACTTAAACAACTTAGCATGTTGGCTAGAAATAGAAAACCTAGTAGCGGGGGACCCTTTTCAGCAGTAACCCAACAAGGTGTATCAGGATACCCTGTACTAGGCAGGGTGGGGCACGATTACTGGGCTGACTGTAAGAGGTCAAATCGACGGCGGTGGTGCAGCAGTGTAGGTTCTAACGGGGTGCGGGCGTGCACACACTCCGGCGTAGAAATATAAGGCACTGGGCACCAGTAGAATACCTGTGCATTCTAGAATTGTGTCATGCCGCCACCATGGGACCTGATACACCCCATGGTGGGACCAGCATAGGTAACTACAACATCGGGGGCCGTAAGACACATGTAACTATGCAAGTAGGAGCCGATCAACAGAAATGGATCACTTCACCCTGATTATGGGGTGCCTGTTAGGATCTAGTTTATATGGGTACATAGATTAATATGGGTACGATAGTATATCCGACCCTAGACAACTTAACTTAGTTTATGGTGCATTCCCATTTCCAGTTTATGCTTATCATACCCAGTTCTTTATTCATAGACTGGATAGTCCTAGACTTACTCAGGCTTTATGTCTGACTCTACTTTTCTTTCGTCTTCTTTTCTTCCGTTTCCCCCCAAGGTCCACAGGGAGGGAATACCGCAGCTTGACCAGCTTTCACATCCAGCTTGAAGAGAAAGAATGTATTGCTTGGATCTTTTTCGTTTTGGACTATGGCTTTGGGCAGCAATAATGGGACTTTTGCAGTTTATTTATGTTTTTTTATGCTTCTTTAATAATGTAATCAAGACAGATTATGGAGATGTTCATGTTTTTATAAACACGTATTTTGATGAAATAAAAGAAGTGTTTTTTCCGCTGTTCAAAAATATGTGTTCTTATATCTGTCTTGTTTATCTGTGGCTTATACTTATAAACCTCCACCAAAATTAGGGCATTCCCTTTGAGAGTGACCCTAACGGAGGTGGGGTGTTTCATCTGGCTTGCGTTGAATTGTGTGATGGGACCTGGGTCTTATAATAGCTTCATTATTCTTTATATAGCATTGCGCTATTGTTTTTATGCACTGGTATTCTTAGGAGGAAACCCGTTCCATGCTATACGGCGTGGTCCCTTGATTTACCTAACTTTAAAATCAGATTTATAACTGTTTTAGTTCTCACATCATTCACATGACTAACCTGGAGTTTATTGTTTTAACCTAAACTCTGGGTGCCCCTATTTTCCGCACGGGCAGCTAGTAGTTTTGGTTTTGCAGATTTATATTCACAAGATCCAGGTTTACAACTGGAATGATATTTGGAAAGCTCTGTATCCGTATATTCATTTCAGTTGTGTTTTGTATTATTTTTCCGCTACATTGTAATTTGTAAATCTCTGATGTTTAGTAAAGGTGTAATATTCATTCATACTCTGTATATTCTTGTATTCCAATGAAATTGTTGTAATAAGCAATGAAATGTTCTTCTGTTTGTGTTCTGATTCGTCTTTTCTCAAAGTCAATCCGGTCTTTCCTTCACGTGGAAGTTCGGGTCGTCTCACTCACCAGAAAACCCAATCGAAACTTTACCCTTATACGAACAAGAATCCACTACCAAATCTTCATTTAATCGCCTCTATTATACAGAATTCGAAGCCCTAGATTCACAGTGGTAATTTTGAGCTGTAGAAACCAGCGTCACGCCCAACAAAATTACCACGGAATCGAAGCCCTCCTCTTCGCGAATCCAGATATATATCATATATGAATTATAGGATTTTTATTTTTATTTGTTTTGATTTTCCCACTCAAGAAATTTACAGTTTATATTATTTCTCAGTAAAGACGCATTGTTTGACCTCCAAAAAATGAGATTAGGTTTAGGATTTTTAAGGGTATTATATAGCATATTTTTTTATTCGATCATTATATTAATTTCCAGGCAAGCGCTACTTGTACTTGTCCTTAAAAATTCCCGTGACCACATACGATACCCAAAAATCACAAAAATAGGCATGCAGCTATAGTTTGACATTAAGGACCCAACGAAACTAGTTTCTTCGAATTCCGACTCAGTTCGCTCCCACTACGTATTTTTAACCGTCAAAATGGTGACTGTTTTTCACATTAAAAACCCGTACGATCACACATTGACCCCAAAAATCACAAAAATTGAAATCTAACAATAATTTAATATTACGAATCCAACAAAATTAGTTTCATCGAAAACGGAGGTTGTTTGCAAAACTAACTATTTTTAAAGCCCTAAATAACCCATATATATATATATATTTAAAAATAATTAAATTAAATATAAATAAAGTCATGTTATCGTATATATTCACAATAGAATACCATACAGCTCCGTATCGGGATTTATAACTCGATATTCCAAATCCAGTGTTACATCGATATTCGATTTTATTTAAAATCCATTTAAAAATATAAATGAATCGATATAAATTATAAAGGAATTCCATAGCAACTTTTCGAAAATTTGATTTAAGAATAAATCAAAATCTACACGACGAAATCCCGATTTTTCTCTTCCATTAGAAATATATACTTCACCAGCTCTGAACGTTTCTTGTTTCACAGAAATTTGATTTAAAACGGATTCTGTATATTCATTTAAAGTTCGAATCGCCAAATGGAGAACTGCCGCGCCATTTCAAGTTCGATTATAATTATATTATAATTATACATTCAAACTTCATTTAAATAATATATTCGTTGTTATAATTAAAATCTAAGCTGAATTATATCTTAGAAATAATCCAATTTAATTCTCATTTAAATAATATTTTCGATTATTCCAGAATCAAATATATTATTCTATTATTTATATTAATTAAATATTTAATATAATTTAATTAAACGGCCATTTAATTCTGTAAATCGCTAATTAAATAATTAAATTAATTAATTATTATACCGTAAAAATACGTGACATTACATTCTTCCCCCCTTAAAATAATTTCGTCCTCGAAATTGCTAAGGTAGAAAACAAACCCTATTGATTTGTTAGAACTTATTTGTTCACTTCTTAACTTCAGTTTCAACTGAACCAATTTAATTTCAATTAAATATTTATTCATTCCTACTAATGAAAAATTTCTACCACCTTAACTTTTTGAAAAATTTCGCCAGCACCTCCTTTGTACTGGTCAATAGCTCAAACTCCAACACGCCTCTTTAGGCCTTCACCAACCCAAAAGAAAATCAAAACTCTAAGCGGCTTGCAAATTCGGATCATCAAAATCTCAAACCCACATGTATTATAAACTGGTACCTTTTTGTCGGGCATATCAATATATCCTTTCCATGTGTTACCGATTCTGCATATACCAATGTCATCCCAATCATTCGGTAATACCCAAGCCAAATTATGTTCTTAACTCAGATTCCAATTTTAATTTCAACTCTTAACTTACCAGTCCAATTTCATTTCGGATTGTCTCTAATCCAATCAAATTCGATATTTTCTGTCTCAATTCATTTTCCACTTAATTGGTTTCAATTCAATTTCTATTTCTATTTGCTTTTACAGATTCAACTTTAATTTGTTTTAATTCTAATTATCTATTTCTAGGAATTTTTAAACAAATTAGCTTTTTCTAAAATCAATTATCCCTCTCGGAATCAAAACAACTTGTTTTCTCAAAACAATTCAAAAACAATATCTTTGGTAGTAATCTGTCACTTACAACTCTAAAATGAATACTGATGATGTCATGATCGTCATCGAAATCTATTTTCCAACTATCGAAGTGAGTTCAATACTAAATCACTTTCAAACCCATATCTTAATACTTCCATTTTGAAATCTATTTCAAAATACTATTCCCAATGCTTGGAAAACATTTCTAAAATCTCCTAGGATTTTATAATTCTCTTATACTTAATTCAATTCCATTTACAAACACTTTTATAACCTTCCAGGGTTTTAATTCCAATTCTGATTTAAATTCAGATTTAACTCATCTGATTTCACATATTCCACTTATATGAATTCTGATTGGCTATTTACATAACGATTTCACATTTTATAATCTTATTCGATTATAATCACAACCAACACATTCAATATACTATAATACTTAAAATATCTATACTTTGTTTATATCAAAATATAATTTGGGTAAAATTATTTCATTTACCCTCTTTTCAAAACATACTGTGTCGGTTCTCCGTATTCGAGTGTTTATAAACTCCTACCAATACAGTGGATCAAACCGATCGACCAGAACCCATAAACAACTCAACCAATAAATCTACACAATATAAAACTATTTTATGTCAATAACAAATATGCGCTCATATATATACACTCAAACTCAATCTAGGATATTACTAACCCCATTTCTATTGAGTCACGCCACAGAGCCAAGGTAATTACTTAACCTTAAGCTCTAATACCATTGTAATGACCTGGGGATTTTGTGATCCTGGTTAACAACATAAACTCAATGTTGACTACCCAAGCATCGGAAACACCGGATAGTCCATGAAAGAAATTAGAGGGTGAGAATAGATAAGATAGAAACTTAGAATATAAGAAGAAGAAGAATATACAACATCAGAGTAACACGAATCTCACAGCGGAACGAACAATATATAATATATACATAACTTTGAAATAAAACTAGTATATGTATACAGTAACATTATCAGAGTACAACACTTACAACACAACGGAAATAACTATAGCTACATAATCCTGAAGCCTCCTGCTCCATGCTCTCCAAGTATATCTGTAAAATCCTGACTACTTGATTGACCGTACAAAATTGGGCAACCAAGAGTTTAGGAAAAAAAAACTCTAGGTCAGTCATGTGAATGGTGTGAGTAAACCAATTTAAAACAGTTTGAGCAAATACATGATATCCCATAAGACCACGCCATATAACGGGACGGGTTTTTCCCTTATGAGAATCCAAAACATTTTATTTAACTTTCAAAATCCTTTTGAAAGAAATGATAAATTTAATATCCAAACTCTTTTGATATTATAATAATGTCTATCAACCACAACTAAATAATCATCTAGAGAAACGCTTTCATCTCACGTTCTACATATATAGTATACAATCAAAATCGCGAGCACTTATTAGATAATGGATTTCCAACTATGACAAGGTATGGAACCACCTTCTGATAGTGTACCTTTAGAGAGGAATACACTCGGTTCAAGAAGAACACCTTGCCACCCGACCACACTTGACCAAACACTCATTTCGCTTGAGTGTATCGAATGTATATCACCAACGGTTTGGGATCAACAACCTTTTCCCAAATGGGACAGCATCGAATAGATTTAAGAATGAAATGAATGTCTCTAGATAGGTGATAATACACCCTAATTGGCAGCTAACCACTTAACCATGCTTCCTACCCAGTTTTTGTCATTTCCCGGTTGTGAGTTAGAGGCCACGCTTATCTCTGACAAGTCACAGATTTATACACTTTGAAGTCACAACGTCATACCCGCCAAATCACAAATTGATTTCCCAAAAAATACAACGGGTATACAGCTAAGAGAAACAAATTCCTCTTCCATAAAATGTAAATACGTTTGAAGGGATCAACTAACGCAATCCATTAAATATACTCTGTCAGACATTCTTCCATACAGGTCGTCCTGGGACTGGATAAACCGAAGGCACTATTCTGTAAATCAATCATAGGCAATTTCTACCTAGGATTTGACAGAACAACCCTTGCATAAATTCCATCTTCAATTATCTTCATCATAATTGATCGCAACGCTAACGCCCATACAGAGTGGTTTTCAGATAATGAATCTGATCCCAGTCTCTCCATATTGACAATAGAAAATGTAACACCCCGTATTTCTGTTAACACTAAAGTTCACAAATTAAAGAAGAACTAATCTCAAATGTGAGAATTAAGGGAAACGGGTTGCGCCAATGTGTTCGTCTCGGAATTAAGGTTGAGATAGAGTCCGAGTTTGCGTGTATTGGACTTCGTATAAAGAAGTTATGGCTATTGGAAGTTTTAGAAAAAATTTAAATAGATTTCGAAAATTCAAATTTCAGAGTCAGAATGGGCTAGGCGGGAAATTTTCCGCCAGGGCCAGGTCGACCTGGGGGTCGACCTACCCTGACCAGGTCGACCTGGGGGTCGACCTACCCTGACCAGGTCGACCATAGGTTCGACCTGGGGGTCGACCTGCCCCCATCCCCCCCGGGCAGATTTGTTTGATGACTTGTTTATGATTGTATGCTAAGTCATTAGGGTTTCTGATTTGCTCTAATTGGCTGGGATTAATTCCCGGTTGATCGGACAGCTTAAATTAATTCTAAACTCTATAAAAAGACATGTAGACTCAAACCCTAAAATCAAATTAAAATTAGAGACATGGCCTCCATGCCGTCACCTTGCAATCTAGAATAGCTGCCACCAATTAGAGAGGAAGAAAGCTAATCAAATTCAATTCTATTCAACTCTAACAACGATTCTACTACAAAGGAAAGCTAATTCAATTTCATAACTCAGATTTCAGAACGCAAGACCTTCTTTTTGTAAGTTTGATTTCTTTAATAAAATAATTAACAATTTAATTGGATTGAGATGTGATGTGGATTATATGGCTATATTGTGAATTATTGACCGCATGTTATTATTTATGTTGTAAATTCTATGATATTATCATGTATGTTGTAAAGTGGCGATGTTATCATCTATGTTGTAAATTTGTGATTGGCTTATGTATAATCAATTCATAATGATGGTTCATATGCTAGTTTGGTCATGTTGTTGGAACTAATTCATATGTTAAATCATATGTATGTATGTATGTATGTATGCAAGTCTAGATGTTAGTTTAGATCTGGATCATATGCGAGTTAATGAAATTATGAACAACTTTACATGTTTCATGACCCGTATTTTATGTGTGTAAATTGGATTTAAGATTAAGCTATTACATGTGTGAGTTATATGCTAGTATACAAAATTTCTACACGCTAGTTTACATGTCTAGATGTAAGTTTACACCATCGTTATGTTGCATAAATCATGTATGCAAATATATATACATATGTTCGGAGTATGAATCATGCCTATGCAAGTTTACCCCTTATGGTTAGATCCATGACATACACGGCTTATGCAAGTTTGTGGTTATTGCCTATGCAAGTCTACACCTTTAGATTTAGATCTATGACATATGTAGTTCTATGCAAGTTGTGACTTTGGCCTATGCAAGTTTTTATGTAGAACCTCATTGACACATGCGAGTTCACCCCTTATGTTTAGATCTAGTTTTATCTATATGTTTGTTGTGACGTTTTCTCTTTATTCCATAAGTTAGACTATTCGAGTCTAACGTATATTTTACGTTAAATGAACGAACGTACAACGTGGGGTAATGGGATAATATTAAATGATTTAATATTGAGAATTGGCATAAATGCCTTAAGTGGCATTAAATAAATTTGTGATGAAAATTGGTGTGATTTTGCATACCATAAATAGATGAACATAATTGAGTCAACAATGGCCATAGTTAAATTTGGAATTGATTGATAATCTGAATAGGGAAATTAATTCAAATTGGGGGATGATTAATTAGGTGTAATTAATCGTCTAAGACACGAGGTTAGGCTCTTTTGTGGTGTAAGACTGCCCGGACCTGCCCGGCAAATCCAGCTGCCACAAATGCCAGTCTAATGTGGGAGGTCTTAGGCATAAATTAAATGCATAACAGTTGTAAAGACATGAGGTTAGGCTCGTTTGTGGTGTAAGACTGCCCGGACCCGCTCGGCAAATCCAGCTGCCACAAATGCCAGTCTAATGTGGGAGGTCTTTATAAGGTTACAGTCTTAATAAATTAAGAAACACTAGACCAAATAAACATGTAGTGGGACATGAGGGGGTTAAGTGGGTGCCTTTGGTTGCATGTGGAATTTAGAGGGTGCCTTGGGTGGCATTTGAAATACGATTAGAAACACTTAACCAAAAATTGAAACATGTAAGTGAACATGAATAAGAAGAGGGTTAAGTGGGATGTACTAGAGGGGACCAAGCTTCGGTGGATAGCTTGTGTCAAGTAATGGGGGCCCGTTTCACCTAGTAACCCATACGTATCTTTGTGAGCTCGACCCATATCGAGGACGGGACACGCATACTAGGCTTGACTGTAAGAGGCCAAAACGGGTTAGTGGTGGCAACGCAAGTCCAACGGGTTCATATATGTGTGTGGTCCCAGGCTGGTAGGTAAGACGTTGTTATATCGTGTAGGTGTAAGCCGTGCATCATTGGTGGTATCAGGTTGCCACTTTGGGGAGTGATACACTCCATTGCGGGGCCAACACGGGTATCTACGAGTTAGGGAGCCAATCGCATGGGGGTAGTGGGTACACATAGTAGAGATAGGGGAAGACGACACCTATGAAGGCAACTAGGGGTGCACGAAACTACCAATATCATTATTAAGTTTTGTAGGTGGGATCAACCTTAGGGTGACTAGTGGTGGTGTCGTATAGTAATTATCTTATAGTGGTTTAGGTGCGCCTTTAACGTTATCTTTGTTCATCTTATTTCCTTGTTTACTCTGCCATACTCAATTATTCACAGTCATTTCATTATTTTCCAACTTATGCTTTTGTCTAGTTATTTTGGTAAATATATTGTTGAAGTTATTGCACTCGCCAGACTTTATGTCTGACCCCCCTTTGTTTCCTCCTCTTTTCTTCCTTTTCCCCCCAAGGTTCTCAAGGTGGAACCAGCACCAGTGGAGCTTGATTTTGGACAACTGTATCTCTGCTTTTAGAAGTTGTTTGGATCGCTGATGTAAAAGTTTAGCCTATCTTATTTATGGCTATTTTGTATCGGGGTTATGTCTTTCAATTTATGTACTCTGATTTAGTCAAGATGGATATTATGTACTTTGACTCTGGTTTTGGATGATGTAATCAAACTTATGTGTTTACCGCTGCAAATGAATGAAGTTTTTAAATTTTTAAGTACTATTTATATCTATCTTATTGTTAAGTTTTTGTTCTATACTCACTCAAAAATCTCCATAGAAGTTAATGCATTCCCTTTGTGAGTGACATTAATGGACGTGGGGTGTTACACGTGGTAATAGAGTTGAACGGAACAGATATGAATTTTGAAAAACTATTTTTCAAAAACACTTTTATAAAGAAGTACCTTCAAAAGTATGTTTTAAGGAAAGTATTTTCAAGAGAAAGGCTTATTTTAGAAAGCGTAACCCCAAGGGTCATATATCTTTCCTTCGGTTCTTTTGTATTGAATCTTTCCTTTTTCGTTTCAGCATGTCTGGAATTCTCGAGATACCTGAGGGGACACCGATACCAGGATGGTTTAGGAGGTATTTGGAGACTAGCGCCACCACTGCAGGTCCAACAAATGCTCCTCCTCCTCCTCCTCGTGTCAATACTTTTGCTAAAGTATGTAAGGACTTTAGGGCAATGGGTGGAAAACCTTTTCACGGGATGGAGACATTTGTTGAAGCTTGAAACTGGCTAAAGGAGGTGGAAGAATTGTTTGGGATCTTTGAAGTGGAAGATGGAAGAAAGGTCCAGTTAGCTGCATGGCTAATGAAGGATGAAGCCTCGTTTTGGTGGGAGGTCACGAATAGAGAACGTCTAGTCGATACATGGCTAGATTTTAGGCGGAGGTTTGAGTCAAAGATTTGGTTTGGACTTGGTGAATACACAAGAGAAGAAGGCCCTGAGATTTGCCAAGGGTTTGAACGAGCCACTTCATGGGTTAGCTATGACCCACATCCCCATAGGGGCTACCTTTGAGATGCTAGTTGACATGGAACTTATGCATGAAGAGGAGAAGGGCGTCAATGCTAATAAGGCACCCGAGAAGAAAGGGGATCAAAAGAAATCGCAACAGCAACAACAAAACAAGAAAGGTGGTAAAGGCAACAATGGTAAGGGAAAGAAAAGATGCTTTAACTGTGGGACACCCGACCATCTAAGCAAAGATTGTAGGAAGAAAAAGAAGACTAGCTGTTTCCAATGTGGCAAAATGGGACATCTGATTAAGGACTGCCCAAGGAAAGGGCAGAGGGCAGATTCTACCTCGGGAGGACAGGTGCAGGCTCTTATGGCACCAGAGTAGGTAAGGGGGCAAGTTTAGGCTCTCGTGGTCCCACTGCTGCAAGAATGAGGTAGAGCAATTTCCGTTGAAAGTTTAGTTTTTTTGTTTGATCATCCTGTCCGTACTTTATTCGATTCTGGCGAATGACATTCATTTATCTCTACATCATTAGTTGAAACACTACACCTAGATACTAGTCTAGTTACGGATCCCTTAGTAGTCTCAAATCCTATTGGTGGTTCAGCTCATCTTTTTATGATTTGTCGGTATTTAAGACTGTTTATCTTGGGCGTTGGGTTTGAATGCAATGCCTTTGTTCTTGGCTTCATGGGCTACGGCTTGATTCTAGGTATGGATTGGCTAACTAGATACGGGGCCATCCTAGATTGTGAAAGAAGGGTAGTGGATCCCGCAAACGTAGTGGCCATCCAAGATTGGAAGGTCCCTAAAAATGCTACCGAGGTGAGGAGTTTCTTTGGGTTGGCTGGCTACTATAGGAAGTTTATCAAAGACTTCGCAAAAATATCATCCCCATTAACACGCTTGACGAAGAAGAAATTAGTCTTCATGTGGGACGTAGATTGTGATGATGCGTTCCAACGTTTAAAGAGGGCTTTGACCACAACCCCAGTCTTAGTGTTGCCAGATGAGAGTAAGCCATTTACTGTTTATACCGATGCTTGTGGGACAGGTCTAGGCGCAGTATTAATGCAAGAGGTAAGGGTAATAGCCTGTGGAGGGAGGCAGTTGAGAGTGCATGAGATAAATTACCCTACACATGACCTAGAGTTGGCCGCTATTGTTTTCGCGCTTAAGTCTTGGCGCCATTATCTTCTTGGCGAGAAATTCGAATTGTTCACTGACCAAAAATCGCTAAAATACTTGTTCTCTCAGAAGGACTTGAACTTAAGGCAGCAAAGGTGGATGGAATTCTTAGCATCATACGATTTCGAGATAGCATATACCCCTGGCAAGGGTAACGTGGTGGCAGACGCCTTAAGTAGGAAAAGGTTGTCCTTGAGTCCGCTGTTTGTTGACCGGCGAAGCTTAGAGTTCATCTCTACGTTTGACTTTAGACCTTCCATTGACTTTGTACCCGGTTTGCTAGCATCCTTAGAGGTCAGACCTACGCTTTTGGGATGGATTTGTGAGGCACATCGAGATGACCCACAGTTGATTGAGTTAGTAGAGAACCTCAAAAGGGGGAGTAATCGAGCCATCTCAGTAGGTATACCCTAGATGATTAGGGTTGGTTACGTAGGGACGGTAGACTTTGTGTACCACGGGATGAGAATTTGAGGAAGACCATTCTTGATGATGCACATCGTTCGAAGATGACCATCCATCTCGGTGGTGACAAGATGTACATGGACATGAGACGAGTTTACTTTTGGGCCGAAATGAAGAGGGATGTGGCTGAGTTTGTCACTAGATGCTTGGTGTGCCAACAAGTAAAAGCAGAGCAAAAGAAGCCTGGTGGGTTGCTTTACCCATTGGAGGTCCCACAATGGAATTGGGAGAGTGTCTCGATGGACTTTATTAATGGGTTAACGAGATCAAGGAAGGGTAATACGGGGATTTGGGTCGTGGTAGACAGACCTACTAAGAGCGCCCATTTCATTCCCGTGAAGAGTAAGAGGACCGATCCATGGTTAGCCTCCGTATACATTCGAGAGATAGTTCGTTTGCATGGTGTTCCTTCTAGCATAGTGAACGACCGCGATCCTGTCTTTACTAGCAAGTTTTGGAAGAGCTTGCAAGAGGCGGTAGGGACTCAGTTATGTTTAAGCACCTCATATCATCCTCAGACGGACGGCCAGACCGAGAGGGTGAATCGTATTCTAGAGGACCTATTAAGGTTGTGTGTCTTAGACTTCGGAGCTACATGGGAGGAACATCTTCCGTTGGTGGAGTTCGCATATAATAATAGCTTTCAGTCTAGCATTGGCATGGCACCGTTCGAGGCTCTTTATGGACGGCCATGTCGTTCGCCTACATGTTGGTGGGAATCTACAGATAAGATCTTGCTTGGGCCCGATATGATAAGAGAGACTTCGAAAAAGATCGATTTGATTCGAAGGAGGATGAAGAAGGCGCAAGATAGGCAAAAATCTTATGCGGACAAGAGGAGGACAGATCTTGAGTTTGATATTGGGGACATGGTCTTTGTTAAGGTGTCTCCATTACGGAATGTGGTTCACTTTGGGTCCTTTGGGAAGTTAGCACCAAGGTACGTAGGGTCGTTTCCTATTAAGGAGAGGATTGGACATATGGTGTATAGAGTGGAGTTGCCCGAGAGACTTAGTGGTGTACACGATGTATTCCATGTATCACATTTGAGGAAGTGCTTGCATGAGACCGCAGAAGTGGTGAGCTGAGCTTGCTTAGAGAGGTGGAGATCGAGCGTGATGCGACGATTCGACGAGCTCCTACGTGCATTCTTGGGTCGGAGATTAAGAAGTTGAGGAATCGAGAGGTCAAGCTAGTCAAAGTGCAATGGGGAGATGATGAGAGCGACGCTACTTGGGAGACAGAAGAGAAGATGCGTTCATTTTACCATTTTCTTATCGAGGGTATGTCCTTTAATTTCTCCTTTATCGCTTAGCTTGTACTTGTTTTATCTTTAGTATGTCCTCTCGCTAGTATCTTTGACCTTTAGATAGGGTAGTCCTATGGTTGAAACATGTGTTTGAGACATGTTATGTATGATGGATGCAAGTGGTTGCTCGTGGATGCATATACACATAATTTAGGCACTAGATCAGCTCAGTCACTTCATATTGCATATTGCATATAAATGTGGCTACGTATTTAAGTAATGGATGTATAATGGTTGTCCTATCATATGGATGCTGTATTTTGGTGAATGGCTGTGCACACATGTAGAAATAATATGTATCGATAGGATTCTTTCGCATACATAATCGACGCATGGCACTATCATGGTTTGCATTAAGGAGGTCAACTGAATCAGTAGACCGCCTGATTTTGCATTAGATAGAGAGGATATACACACACTTCTTGCATATGTTCATACAGCATTAGGAATTTTATAAGGACAATGGATGCCTGTGTTTGATGGTTGAGTAGATGGTTGTTTGGATGTTAGGATATGCATTCTCCTTAACTTGGAGATTTAGGGGGCGAAATTCTTTAAGGAGGGGAGAATGTAACACCCCGTATTTCTGTTAATACTAAAGTTCACAAATTAAAGAATAACTGATCATAGATGTGAGAATTAAGGGAAAGGGTTGCGCCATTGTGTTCGTCTTGGAATTCTGGTTAAGATAGAGTCCGAGTTTGTGTGAATTGGACTTCGTATGAAGAATTTATAGCCATCGGAAGTTTCAGAAAAAATTTAAACATATTGCGAAAATTCAAATTTCAGAGTCAGAATGGGCTAGGCAGGAAATTTCCCGCCAAGGCCAGGTCGGCCATAGGGTTGACCTGGGGGTCGACCTACCCTGACCAGGTCGACCATAGGGTCGACCTGGGGGTCGACCTGGAGGTCGATCCGCCCCATCCCCCTCGGGCAGATTTGTTTGATGACCTGTTTATGACTGAATGCTGATTCATTAGGGTTTCTGGTTTGCTCTGATTGGCTGGGATTAATTCTGGGTTGATCGGATGGCTTAAATTAATTCTAAACTCTATAAAAAGACATGTATACTCAAACCCTAAAATCAAATTAAAATTAGAGCCATGGCCTCCTTGCCGTCACCTTGCAACCTAGAATAGCCGCCACCAATTAGAGGGGAAGAAAGCTAATCAAATTCAATTCTATTCAACTCTAACAACGAATCTACTACAAAGGAAAGCTAATTCAATTTCATAACTCAGATTTCAGAACGCAAGACCTTCTTTTTGTGGGTTTGATTTCTTTTATAAAATAATTAACAATTTAATTGGATTGAGATATGATGTGGATTATATGGCTATGTTGTGAATTATTGACCGCATGTTATTATTTATGTTGTAAATTCTATGATATTATCATGTATGTTGTAAAGTGGCGATGTTATCATCTGTGTTGTAATTTTATGATTGGCTTATGTATAATCAATTCATAATGATGTTTCATATGCTAGTTTGGTTATGTTGTTGGAACTAATTCATATGTTAAATCATATGTATGTTTGTACGCAAGTCTAGATGTTAGTTTAGATCTGGATCATAGGCAAGTTAATGAAATTATGAACAACATTACATGTTTCATGACCCCTTTTTTATGTGTGTAATTTGGTTCTAAGATTAAGCTATGACATGTGTGAGTTATATGCTAGTATACAAAATTTCTACATATGTTTGGAGTATGAATACATATGCAAGTATATATATGTTTGGAGTATGAATCATGCCTATGCAAGTTTACCCCTTATGGTTAGATCCATGACATACATGGTTTATGCAAGTTTGTGGTTATTGCCTATGCAAGTCTACACCTTTAGATTTAGATCTATGGTATATGTAGTTTTATACAAGTTGTGACTTTGGCCTATGTAAGTTTCTATGTAGAACCTCATTCACACATGCAAGTTCACCCCTTATGTTTAGATCTAGTTTTATCTATATGTTTGTTGTGATGTTTTCTCTTTATTCCATAAGTTAGACTATTCGAGTCTAAAGTATATCTTACATTAAACGAACGAACGTCAATGTGGGGTAATGGGATAATATTAAAAGATTTAATATTGAGAATTGGCATAAATGCCTTAAATGACATAAAATAAATTTGTGATGAAAATTGGTATGACTTTGCATACCATAAACAGATGGACATAATTGAGTCAATTATGGCCATAGTGAAATTTGGAATTGATTGATAATTTGAATAGGGAAATTAATTCAAATTGGGGGAAGGTGTAATTAATCGTCTAAGACATGAGGTTAGGCTCTTTTGTGGTGTAAGACTGCCCGGACCCGCCCTACAAATCCAGCTGCCACAAATGCCAGACTAATGTGGGAGGTCTTAGGCATAAATTAAATGCGTAACAATTGTAAAGACATGAGGTTAGGCTCGTTTGTGGTGTAAGACTTCCCGGACCCGCTCGGCAAATCAAGCTTCCACAAATGTCAGTCTAATATGGGAGGTCTTTATAAGGTGACGGTCTTAATAAATTAAGAAACACTTAACCAGATAAACATGTAGTGGGACATGAGGGGGTTAAGTGGGTGCCTTGTGTGGCATGTGGAATTTAGAGGGTGCCTTGGTTGGCATTTGAAACACGATTAGAAACCCTTATCCAAAAATTGAAACATGTAAGTGAACATAACTAAGGAGAGGGTTAAGTGGGATGTACTAGAGGGGACCAAGCTTAGGCGGATAGCTTGTGTCAAGTAATGGGGGCCCGTTTCAACCAGTAACCCATACGTATCTTTGTGGGCTCGACCCTAGTCGAGGACGGGACACGCATATTAGGCTTGACTGTAAGAGGCCAAAACGGGTTAGTGGTGGCAATGCAAGTCCAATGGGTTCATATGCGTGCGTGGGCCCGGGCTGGTAGGTAAGACATTGTTGCATCATGTAGGTATAAGTCGTGCATCATTGGTTGCATCGGGTTGCCACTTTGGGGAGTGATGCACCCCATTGCGGGGCCAGCACGGGTATCTACGAGTTAGGGAGCCGATCGCATGGGGTAGTGTGTACACCTAGTGGAGATAGGGGCAGGCGGCACCTATGAAGACAACTTGGGGTGCACGAAACTACCAATATCATTATTAAGTTCTATAGGTGGGATCAACCTTTGGGTGACTAGTGGTGGTGCAGTATAGTAATTATCTTATAGTGGTTTAGGTACGCCTTTAACGTTATCTTTGTTCATCTTATTTCCTTGTTTACTCTGCCATACTCAATTGTTCACAGTCATTTCCTTATTTTCCAACTTATGCCTTAGCCTAGTTATTTTGGTAATTATATTGTTGAAGTTATCGTACTCGCCAGACTTTATGTCTGACCCCCCTTTGTTTCCTCATCTTTTCTTCCTTTTCTCCCCCAGGTGCTCAGGGTGGAACTAGCACCAATGGAGCTTGATTTTGGACAGCTGTATCTCTGCTCTTAGAAGTTGCTTTGATCGCTGAAGTAAAAGCTCAGCCTATAT
The DNA here is from genome assembly GCA_030737875.1 of Allium sativum. Taxonomy (NCBI): domain Eukaryota; kingdom Viridiplantae; phylum Streptophyta; class Magnoliopsida; order Asparagales; family Amaryllidaceae; genus Allium; species Allium sativum. The sequence goes on from CM060926.1 coordinate 335,436,042, forward strand.
TATTTATGGCTATTTTGTATTAGGGTTATGTCTTTCAATTTATGTACTCTGATTTAGTCAAGATGGATATTATGTACTTTGACTCTGGTTTTGGATGATGTAATCAAACTTATGTGTTTACCGCTGCAATTAATAAAGTTTTTAAATTTTTAAGTACTGTTTATATCTTTCTTGTTGTTAAGTTTCTATTCTATACTCACTCAAAATGCTCCATAGAAGGTAATGCATTCCCTTTGTGAGTGATATTAATGGACCTGGGGTGTTACAGAAAAATGGTCAAAAATTTAGATAGTCGGTGAGTCAACTGTCAAAGAAAACACGTGCGCAAACAAAAATATTATTTCCAAATGGAAACTATATTAATAAAACATCATTTAACATTTATCTCTTAAGTTCATTTTTCATCTCTTTTTTCCACATATGAAACATTTTCTATTTTCTAAATTTAGAAAATATACGTTATTAACATTGGGAAACATTTCCATTTCTTGTTTTCTATATTAGAAAACATTTCTGATTCTTATTTGGAAAACGTTTCCAAAACTCCTACATTTGGATTTAAATAGATGTTTAAATAAAACATCGTTATGCCAACTCAAAACGTTACACTGATTAACTATATTCACTTAACATACTTTTACTCTCAAACCTTAACCCTTCCTTAGTTAAAAATGGAGTCAATCAACTCAGACCTTAACTGAACAGCATTTCTAACTTCGAAATAGACAATGTTCACCATCTAAATCTTACAAACTTCCTTACGTAACTCTCGGATTCTATTGACGAATCCACTTCTTTTACAGAAATCATTTGATTATAACAATAGTGTTATAATCCCATGCTTCCGAAATATAATAACTTAAGTATAACTTTTATTTATTAATTTGGATAAATAAACAAACAACTAATTTATTTATAAATAAATAAATCTTGATTAAAAATGGAAAGAGAAGGATACTTTCCCGAATTCGATATAATCGAATTCAACATATAATTCTCTTTCAAATAATCTCTATTCGATAACTCCTTTTCGAATAAACTATATTTGATTAACTCATTTCGAATAAACTATATTCGATTAACTCCTTTGGAATAAACTATATTCGATAATCTCTCTTTCGAATAACTAATATTTGATAATCGCTCTTTTGAATAAACTATATTCGATAATCTTTCTTCGAATAACTAATATTCGATAATCTCTCTTTCGAATAAACTATATTGGATAATCTCTTTTCTTTGAACAAACTATATTCAATTAACTCCTTTTTTTTACTCTAACTGATTAACTCTAACTGATTTAACCATAATAGATTAACTCTAATCGATTAACTCTAATCGATTAACTCTAACTGATTAACTCTAACTGATTAACTCTAATCGATTAACTCTAACGGATTAACTCTAACTGATTAACTCTAATCGAATTACTATAGTTGATTAACTTTAATCGATTAACTCTAACAGATTAACTCTAACTGATTAACTCTAATCGATTAACTCTAATTGATTAACTCCAACTGATTAACTCTAATCTATTAACTCTAACCGATTAACTCTAACCGATTAACTCTAACTGATTAACTTTAACTGATTAACCCTAACTGATTAACTCTAATCGATTAACTCTAATTGATTAACTCTAATCGATTAACTCTAATCGATTAACTCTAATTGATTAACTCTAATTAACTCTAATTGATTAACTCTAATTGATTTAACTCTAATTGATTAACTCTAATTGATTTAACTCTAATTGATTAACTCTAATTGATTTAACTCTAATTGATTAACTCTAATTGATTTAACTCTAATTGATTAACTCTAATTGATTTAATTCTTTTATAAAATCCATTAAGTTTGATTTCGTATTTTAAAATAATATTCCATTTCCAAATTCTATATATACATCTATTTATAGAATTATTCATACAAAATCTCCTTTCTATTTTTAACACTTAAATCTCATTTAAAATTCCCTTTTATAACTCTATTTATTTCATGAATAAATATTTCCTTTTCAATTCTATTTGTAAATGGTTTACAAATATTTCCTTTTCAATTCTATTTGTAAATGGTTTACAAATATTCCCTTTTCAATTCGATTTTAAATGCTTTACAAATATTTCCTTTTCAATTCTATTTATTTAATAAATAAATATTTCTTTTCATATAACATTAAAAAAATTCCTTTTTAACATTCCAGTATACCTTATGGTATTTAATGTACCATATAACAATGATCAGTATCATTCAAACATACAAAATCAGCAATAGATTTCATGTCACATCATATAACAGAATATATGAAAAACAGTAAAAAAAATGTTGATGATACTGTTGGATTCCTCCGACCTGTTTCCCTGTATCCACAGATGTTACACAATATGATTCACATCAATTTCATTTCAATATGAAATATTCTGATAAACAAAATCAATATTTGATTAATGATATATATATATATAACTATATCGATATTTTCAACCAATCAATTAGCAGTTCAACAAAATAGTCAACACACAGCAATCAATCATCATTTATCAGTTCTAAAAAATACATTATAAAAATATGAGCTGATAGAGTTGGCGAGTTTTACTCACATTGGACGGTAATCGTTAAAAACGATTAACTATCTTTGATTCAGACGGACAATTTATTTTGCTATAAATTGTAACGAGCTCCAATTCACTCCCAGTCAATTCCATCGTGTAGCCACCGTCCTTACGATCCTAACGGATCTTGTTTCAGCCCATTCTGATCACATACCAATAAGATATTAACATTACAAGTATATACACTAATTTAAATTAAATAACTTAATTTAATTTTAGTTGGGCCTCAATAGTTCCATCAAGCCATCCCAAAACTCAATTGAATACCCACAACCCTCTTAACTCCTTCTTCCTTCCATCGAACTCAGAAATCCGCTCCTCACAAAAGCATCGCGGATGCAAAATCCTCCAATACTTCAACCAAAAATCCAACAAACTGTACCATTCTTCATCTCTTCGCGAGAGCGTCACTATCATCATCTTAAGCTCATGCTCGCACCCTTGAAACCAATTCCATCAAACAACTGTATCGCGCGAGCACAGTGACAGTTGCATCACTTTTATGCTTCGAATCTCACCAGAAAAACCCAATCGAAACTGTACCCTGGTACGAACAAGAATCCACTACTAAATCTTCATTAAATCACCTCTATTATACAGAAGTCGAAGCCCTAGATTCACTGTGGGGATTTCGAGCTGTAGAAACCAGCATCGCGCCCAACAAAATTACCACGAAATCGAAGCCCTCCTCTTCGTGAATCCATATATATATCATATGTGAATTATAGGATTTTTATTTGTATTTGTTTTGATTTTCCCACTCAAGAAATCTTCTGTTTATATTATTTCTGAGTAACGCCGCATTGTTTGACCTCCGAAGAATGAGATTAGGTTTAGGATTTTTAAGGGTATTATATAGCATATTTTTAATATATTTTTATTCCATTATTATATTAATTTCTAAGCAACCGCTACTTGTACTTGTCCTTAAAAATTCCAGTGACCATATACGATACCCAAAAATCACGATATAGTTTGACATTAAGGACCCAACGAAACTTGTTTCGTCGAATTCCGACTCTGTTTGCTCCCACAATGTATTTTTAACAATCAAAATGGTGACTGTTTTTCATATTAAAAATCCGTATGGCCAAATACTGACCCCAATAATCACAAAAATTGTAATCTAACAACAATTTAATACTACGGATCCAACAAAATTAGTTTCGTCGAAAACGGAGGTCGTTTGCAAAACTGGCTATTTTTAAAGCCCTAAATAACCCATTTATATAAATAAATAAATAAATATATATATATATATATTTAAAAGCAACTAAATTAAATGTGAATAAATTTATATTATCGTATATATTCACAATAGAATACCATACAGCTCCATATCGGGATTTATAACTCGATATTCCAAATCCAGTGTTACATCGATATTCGATTTATATTTAAAATCCATTTAAAATATAAATAAATCAATATAAATTATATAGGTATTCCGTAGCGACTTTTCGAAAATTTGATTTAACCATAAATCAAAATATACACAATGAAATCCCGATTTTTCTCCTCCATTAGAAAAATATACTTCACCAGCTCTGAACGTTTCTTGTTTCACAGAAATCCGATTTAAAACGGATTCTGTATATTCATTTAAAGTTCGAATCGCCAAATAGCAAACTACCGCGCCATTTCGAGCTCGATTATAATTATATTATAATTATACGTTCAAACTTCATCTAAATAATATATTCGTTATTATAATTCAAATCTAAGCTGAATTATATCCTAGAAATAATCCAATTCATTGAATATTTTGAATTTGGCTATTTTCGATCATTCGAGGATTAAATATATTATTCTATTATTTATATTAATTAAATATTCAAAATAATTTAATTAGATGGCCATTTAATTCTCTAAATCACTAAATAAATAAATAAATAAATTAATTATTATATAGTAAAAATACGGGATATTACACCTAAAATCTCTAAAATGGATCTCAATTAGAAGTTGCAATCAAAATAGAAATTATAGAGCTTCTTCGATCTTTAGAACCATATGAGTGTGATCATCTATAGAGTGGTGGTCGGGGAGAAATTAAGGTGGAAAGGGATGGTGGTTTTGGGTTGATTTTCGGCGAGGGTGTGCGTCGAGTTCGACGCCGGTGGTGGCTCAGGGGCATAGCACGTAAGGCTTTCGAATGGTGAGGTTTGATCAACGCCAGGTTGGACGACTGAGGTGCGGTGTAGGTGAAAGGGTTTGGAGCAGGGGGCTGTAACACCCCACATCCGTTGGTGTCACTCACAAAGGGAATGCACTAAGTTCTGTGGAGCATTTAGGGTAAAAGATGCAGATAAATTACAAGACAGACAGAAATTAAACAGCGGAAAATAAAACTTTGCTTTATTGATAAAATAGTTTGTACAAAGATTTCTTTACAATATCAGAGTGTCATCTGTCTTACAAAATAAAGAAGCATGAAAATACATTTATATTCCCCAATGTAGTAAAAACTAGCCATAGCATCTGAAAAGAGAATCCAAGCAAAACTTCGACAAATCTTCAAGCTGGGAAGAGTGACAATCCAACTTAACCTGAGCTATACTACTCCCGCCTCTACTACTTGGGGGGGGGGGGGGGAACGGAAGAAAAGAAGACGAAAGAAAAACAGAGTCAGACATAAAGCCTGAGTAAGTTCAGTAACTTCTAGCATGCGAACATGGAAAAACAAAACGACATGAATTAACTAAATACAAGATAACACCAAGATGATAGGGTCAGCAAGATTATACAAGATAATCACAAGGTATGCTATGATAAGATAAACTGGATATGCTCTAATGCTTTCGCCGCTTCGCTATTTCCTTGTTATACTGGTTTCTATATCTCTGCACCACCTAACTAGTGTCCCAACTAGTAACGATAACGTGATCCCAATCCCTGTATTTTCCCTTGCCTTCGAGCATCCATTTATTATTTATTACCTAGATCTAATCTAGGGTTTTCTATCCAGTGCTTTCTAGATTCAACTAGAGTTTAACGTTGCCTGCTGAATGCTTCTCGGATTCAGGATTTATTCCACCTAGTTCAACTAGGGATCATGCTACCTGTCGAACGATGCCCCCAAGTCTAGGACACACTACCTAGAGCGCTGAGGACAATTGGTTTTGTGATAATCCGGGATTCTCTAACATGGTATCAGAGCGGGTTTAATTCGTGCACACAATGCCACACTTATCCACGTCACCCAATATAAAGGTCCACGTGTTAGGCTCATGATATGCCACACGTGCGAGGGCGTGTTGAGACAAGTCCCACATTGGGGAATTTGTAAAATGAATCCTGTATAACTATAATGAGTTCATAAGAAAAATAAAAAAAGTACAGCATTTCTAATCCAAATATCGCATTAAGTGTTGGGCATTCCATGCTCTAGGGACTTCTTCGCCACCTACGGTCGTTAAATTGAAGGTTCCTTTTTCAAGTTTCCGTTGGATGACAAAGAGTCTTTCCCATTTTGTGGTATATGTTCCTAGACTTCCCCACGCATGTATCGCGAATCGTTATCACTTGTCTAGATGCACATTTCCTGTAATGTGCGGTCCGAGTCCTGTGACAAGGCAAATCAAGGAATACAGAACTCGGTCGGGAGCTTTCAGATATCTGCCGATGCAGATGCTAAGGTCTGTTTTTATTCTAGTGGCTATGGTCCCACTTGACCCCTCCCTCAACTAATGAAAGGCACACCTTGTAAAATGAGAACTATACGCCGGCCCTCGGTGCCCCACTATCCTATGGCCATCCTCACCCATAACTAGATAGCAAATATATGGTCTTTTGGAGTTCTCCATCTTTCCGCTTCACGTATCTCGATTGACTCAAGATGGATGGTAGACGACGAGTTGCTATCACAGGGCTACCGTTTTCTCGGCGAATCACGCCGGTCCATCCTGGTCTTTAGGTTGCCATATATTGCAACCAAGGCATACCCCTGGTTCTTCTACGTAGACCTTAACCTCTGTGAGCCCTAGAGGATCATCTGCAGCCTCACAGAGGGATACCAAGAGTACCCTCACGTCCCCTCGAAGCCTCGGGCTTCGTAACCCAATTCGTTGGAGCCTTCTTTCTACTCAGACGGGCATTCGCTCCTTCCCGTATTATACTAAGAATTACTACTTAGTTTTACTAACTAAGATTTACCACTTAGTTTCCAGAATCATTGTTTTCTAAGGTTTACTACTTATTTCCCTTTCCCGTCAATTTGGATTGCTTAAGTGTCATTAGTCAATTCAAGCCAACTTAAACCTCTTTATTCATCCTATTATACTGGTTAAGTGTTATCAGTAATTCATGTTGACTTAACCCCACCACAAACCAAGTTATATTGGTTAAGTATTTCTTATTACTTAACCCTACCCATTCACCCTGTATTGGTTAAGTGTTCCTTTTTAACTTAACCTTGCCTGTATGTCTTAACTAACATGTTATTAATGGTTAAGTATTATCCCTTCATGTTTAGACTTAACCCTATTCTTTTATCACAACCTGATGGTTAAGTGTTCGAGTTTACTTAACCCTACGGTCTAGCCCAGATAACCTATCAAATTGGCTAAGTGTATTTACTAAACCCCAACCTCTAGTCTAGTTAACATGTTAATTTGGCTAAGTGTATCAACTTTACTTAACCCTACCTTCTAGTCTAGTTAACATGTTAGTTTGGCTAAGTGTTTTCTTAGTTACTTAACCCCTACAAATTTGGTCTTGTTACCATAAGTCTGGTTAAGCGTCCCTATGGACTTAGCCCTCCCATTATAGCTCGACCGTGTTAAGTTGGTTAAGTGTTCCTATAGACTTAACCCTCCCATTCTAGCTTAACTGTGTCTGTATGAACCTAACCCCACCCATCGGTTTGGTTATCTTGTTGAATTGGTTAAGTGTCTTAGTTAACTTAACCCTACCATTCTTGTTCTAGCTTTAACTAAATAAATTAAAGCCGCTACCACTCACGTTAGACATATATTGTTGCGATTACTGGATCTGCCGGTTGGTTCCGGGCAGGTTTACATCGCAACTCAGTCTAACCTCGGGTTAGGCATATTCGTGTTTTCTAAGTTCAAAGAGTTCCAATTTATTTTCAAATCAAGTTTTGAAAGTAACCATCCCGTTCGTCGGATCAGTTAGGGATAGCCAAGGAGAGCAGGAAACTTGTATTTTCCAAACCCAAGCCTAGACACTATCCTCTCTGTCACCCTAGAACTTTCTGGTGTATCATTAAAAGAGATGTCGTTAATAAACCTTTAATTTGTCTAAATTTATATTTCCTCATTCAGTCCAAATTCTATAAGTAAATTATTTCTAAGTTACTTATTTCCTAATTACTCTTTTAATGTAAATTGTCTACATTCATTCTTATGGCCGATTTCCCCTTATAAATCATATTTATGCTTTTTGGTATGTGGACTATGCCAAATTAAGTGTCACTAACCATGATTTTGCTAAACCTGCCAATTACTCCCAGTTATGGCCAATTTCACATTTATGCCAAATATACTTACCGTGCCAAATTAGCTAATCCAATTCTGATTCAACATTCTAATTCTAGACTTATTACTCTAGTTCACCATTCATGTAAATGCTAGATTTACATGTCAACACTAGATTCAAAATTACACATCTTATAATTCATGTCAAATTTATCCAGTTTGCATTTCTATGAACATGCCATAATACATGTTCCCAATTTATGCCAATTTCCAAGTTAAACTACGTTTTAAGTAAATTTCATATTTTGCCCAAACCGCATTCCCACCGTTCGTATAATCATGATTCAGTCTAGATTATAAATAAATCTAGGTTCGTAGAAAATAGGTAATGAACCAAAGATGCTATGCAAAAGATAGACATACTAACTAGCATAAAAAAAGGTTGAATAACGACGTAGGTTCAAGAACATGGGTAGACCTAACTTAATAGGTAAATTCCCAGGGTCTAAAACCAAGGATAGACAGAATATAGACGCAGGTTCAAGAATATGGGTAGACCTAACTTAATAGGTAAATTCCCATGGTCTAAAACCAAAGAAAACCGAGGACAGGCAGAATAAATAATCGGGTTTATACCCAATCTCATAATCACAAAGCTTAAGCAACACCTTCCTAGTCATGAATCATAGGTGTTTAATCACAGATGTCCTTGTTACGTCATAGGCAATAGTTTATGTTTTCTAATCAAAGGCATAGGTTTAGTCAAGGAAATAATCCCCATAGTCACAGTCATAGGCAATGTTCGTAGTCATAGGCAATGTCCATAGTCATAGGCAATGTTCATAGTTATAGGAAATGTTCATAGTCATAGGCAAATGTTCATAGTCATAGGCATATGGTTTTAAGGTCCATAGTTTCATAATCACGGTCTTATTTGTCCTCGAGTCATAACAGTTCTTAATTAGGTTCAAGAGTATAGGCACTGATTCGAATAGAGAGATAGAGAGTTTTGGCATATTCTTTTATTCCTTTAATTTCATGTCACGAACAGAGAAAAACGTTCAAATCTAGAAATAACTGACTTATAGAGATTTAGACTAGAAAAGAAAGATGGCGTTGCTATGATTCATGCGACGTTGCTCGAAACCGTTTGAGCTAGCCTTTGATTCTTCACTTGAAATCCTAGCCTGACTTGAACCTCTTCTTGAAAGTCTTTTAGCAGCTTCTCCTCGTCTTGATTTATTTTATATATATTATTCTATTTATATTTTAATTAAGAGGAGGAGAAGAAGCCATGTTCACTAAGAATCTTTGCAGCATAAGGGTAGAGGAGAATTGTGAATAGAGAAGAAGACTAGGGCTGTTTATATAGTGTAGAAGTCAACGAATCTGCTCAGAATGGCGTCCGGATACAGAGGAATGAACCAGGTGCAAAAAACTGGAAAAAAACGGGGGTAGGGGGGTCAACCCGCAGGTCGACTGCCCAGTCGACCTGGGTGCCTTGGGCGGGAAAATTCCCGCCCAACCCATTCTGGGTCCGATTTGAATTTTGAACTTGACCTGTTTTGAAATTTGAACTTCTCTGAATCTTCCAGAGGCCATATCTTCCTCATACGGACTCCGATTTACGCAAACTCAGACTCGTTTTCATGCAGAATTCCGAGACGAACGCGACGGTGTAGCCCGTTTCCCTTGATTTTGATTTTAATATTTAATTCTGCCTTGATTTGTGAATCTTAGCGTTACAGAATTACGGGGTGTTACATTCTCCCCCACTTAAAAGGATTTCGTCCTCGAAATCTTCAAGTTAGGAAGAATGTGTCCTACCATCCAATCACCCATCTACTCAACCATCCAATCACAGGCATTCATTGTCCTTAAAATATTTCTAATGCTTTCATGTTCATATGCATAGTGTGTGTATATGTCTTTATCTAATGCAAAATCAGGCGGTCTACTGATTCAATCGACCTCCTTAATGCCAATCATGTCGGTGCCATGCGTCCAATCATGTATGCAAGCATCCCTAGTTACGTAAATACTACATGCGTGCACAGCCATTCATCCATATGCAACGTCCATATGATAACATGTCAAGTTCAACTTACAAACAAATACATATCTAAAAATGTAATATGAAAGCGTCCGAACTGATCTAGTGTCTAATACGTATGCATATGCATTCACGGGCAATCATTAGCAACCACTTGCAACCATCAACCATAACATGTTTCAAACACATGTTTACATCCATTGGCTTCTGCCTAAGGATCAAAGATACGACCTAGAGGATATACTTTGGAAAGAGAGAAACAATTATGCGTAAAGCTCCTACAAAAGGAAAATCAAGGATGCATCCTTAAGGAAAAGGGTATGTTGCTAGTATTTAGCCTTCTTGAGCTTTACTCCACTGTATCTTAACTAATTTAACTTCACGATTGTGAAGTTCCCGATCTCCATTTCCAAAATAAACAGATGTCAATCACGGTACCAGGTATACGTACTAAGATGATTAGAGGTTTCCCTCTTATCCGCCATGCCATAACTATAAGAGTCGAAAGTTGTAACGACCAACATTTTTGACCATTCAAATCGACAGTTAACCACACATGTTGACCCAAACAAATCTCAAATGCAGGTAGTTATTGGAAAAAAAAAGAAAGGAAAGAAAGAAGAGAAAAACCAATCACAGAACCTCACAGCGGAAGGACAACATATAATAAACAAATAGCAGTTTAAAAGCAGTTGAAATGTATACATCGGTTATAACATTCAATGATTATCAGAGTTACATATACATACAGCTGTACATAATAAGCAGCGGAAATAATGCAGCGGATATACATATATATAGATAATAGATATACCAAATCTTCGTCTTCAATCTCTTAGTCATAGTCATCCCTGTTAACTGCAAATGCCTGCTGACCCGAGCGTATTGCATAAAAAGGAAAACACAACAAACACTCGGATCAGCACTAAATCATTCTCATATTAGTCAAATTAAAAGATGAAATAACATCGGTGTCATGGGTACAGTAACTCAAGAGATGTTACGGGATTTTTCCATCTCTCAAGGATCCGTTAAATTAATACATACATAATATAGTACGCTATTATGATAGTGTCTATCCAGTAAAGTATAAATACTGAAAATAGCGTAAGCGGGATTACCGTATTAGCCTTACGCCGTTTATAGGCACCAACAGTCTATACAGTACCGTAAATTCACCGTACTGGTGTTATCAGAGGGCACTCCATAGAAGGCAACGCTAAATCAAAATCGTATGGGGCTCGATATGGATATATATGACAAGGCACTCGAGGCAATGCCTAGGGTAGGATTCTACCAATTGCACTCCCGGACCGGTGGTAACGCATAGCAGCCACTACCGCCCACCTCGGAACACACTCCCAAAGTCATAAATGGGCCCAAATCATCATCATCAATCATAGTCATAGAAATATTTTTGAAGGAATGCGTCCGATCAAAGGTGCTACCTCAATTAGTCACGGTATAGCTCCTGTTTTAGTCATTTCAATTCTGACCCGAAGGTCAGGGCTATTTTGTCATCGTTCATCTCCTTCGATTCAATAATCGCTTCCAAGTGATCATATCTCGTTCTGGATACGTCAAAACGTTCACAGTTGTCAAAGTGGTATCGACACTGACAGAGAGTATGCCTTATGTCGACTCCGGTCTCTTTAACAACCAACGCTTACATTTTCCACATCGGTTGGTTCTTTTACATTTCAAAGGTTCGCTTTCATATCAAAATATCATATTTTGTTTCGAACCCATTTTATATTCAAAATAGAATATACTTTCATATCAAAATATCATATTTTGTTTCGAACTCAATTTATATTCAACGAATAAAATTTTCATATCAACATATCATAATCATACCCAAACCGATTATATTCTAAACTAGAATATATTACATATCATTATATTATAATCATATAATATTTCAAAACGACTTATATTCAAATAGAATATAATTTATCTCAAAGATTTCAAATTATCACGGATTCTTATCTCAACTCCATTTGAACCAGCGGTTCAACTCAAGCATTTCCATTCGGAAGAAATTTATAATTCCAAAACACATGTAAACTAAATGTTTATATATAATAATAACAATAGTAATAATAAAATAAATTTTATATGAATAAATATATAGATATATATAGGATATAGTAATTATAATAAATTAGTAATTTAAATATTATATATTTAATTAAAATATAGTTTTACAAAAAAAAAATTTGAAAATGAATTATAAGGAAAAATTTATTTAAAAATACAATAGTTATAAGTAAAGGCAAGTAATAAATTTAAAGCAAGAATAATTATTTGGAATCAAATGCATAAATATATTTAAAAATAAATTTCTCTAATCAAAATCTTCCTTCCTTCCAAATTTCAATACTTGAATCTATCCTCAGGTCTCAACTGTTCATTTAAATTCCGCCTCTCGTTCAACCCCGTTCAAACAACTATTTGATTTCAAGAGTTCAAATATATATTCAACTGAGTTAAAAAAACCCAGATATCTTTGATTTCCAAATTTTCCAAAAATCAGATTACATAAGAATTTATTTCCTTCTAATCCAACTCTTAATTTGAAAAGATTTTAAATCATATTCAAATTCCGATTTAAATATTTCCACTTTGTTTGGAAAAATTTCTTTAACCCTTTTTATCAACATCCCAGTTCAGAATCTTTAAAGAATTGAATTATCGAGTATCGGTACATTCTTTTAGAGGGAAAATTCTATTAAATAAAAATTCCAAATATTTAAAAATCATTTAACCAACCGATGTCTGTATATAATTATCTACCCAATGGCCAAGTGATTTTAAATTTAAATTTCTCGATATTTCAGGGATGGATCTATCATTTCAATCCAAATCAGGGTCACAGAGATTTATCATTTCACTCCGTGTTCTTAATTCATTTTATCGATAAATTTCGGGTTCATTAGATGCCCGCAACATCAAGGGTAAATGGGATTTATCATCAAAAATCAACATGCATTACAATATACTGAATAAGGAGCATAAAATGTCACTATAAATTCAGTAATAAATTTCAACCAACATCCATCACAACCATTTCATTCAACTGATCAACATTAAACTGTTTCTAGATTTTACAAGGGTTCGAATTCAAGTAGAGATTTAAATTAAATTAAATAACAAATCAATTACTTAAATTGCATGTTAACCCACTTGCATGTTAAATTTAAACCACACACCAACAGTCCATCACACCCATGCAACCAAACTTACTTCATAATTTAATTCAATAAATATGGGAACAATTCATTATTTCGTGAGCGAAGAATCACTCACCTTTGTGTCCATAGTTGATCGAACGTCCAACTGAGCGCCAAAATTTGATAGTCACCAAACGCAGCCTGGTTAGTGCCAAAACGTCCGCAATCTCGCCACAATCCCAACGCAACAAACCGCGTCCAAATCCAAGTTAAAACGAGAGAGTTATCAGCGTTTTTACGATTTGAAATTTAAATTATAAATATTAATAAAAATTAACCCTTACCCACTAGTTTATTGCCACGTCAGCGCCCACTTATTCATCTCCCGCTCCTCTTTCATCTCGGCTACAGGAACTCGACGCGCTGCACCCAAAATGGCCGGATCTTTGACCAACTGTTGCTCCCTCCTCCGACCGAATTAGCTCAGGCGGCCACCACCAACGGCGAGCTTAGCTCAAGCCACGCCTGTCAGGACCAGAACCGCCATCTCCGGTGGCCTATAGGGCTGCCATCGACGAGCCCTAGAGCCGCCATTTTCTAGATTTAAACCCCAAATTCTCTCACCTCTGACCAAAATACTTCCTGCGACTACCTCCATTCAACTCCTCTCAGCCTCCTCTTCAAAACCCATGTCTCGATTTCCTCCATAAATGCGAGAATCAAAAACCACCAATTTTATGTGTAGGGTTTTGAAATCTGAAAGCTTTGACCGCGATTTCCGGTGAATCCATCTACTGCATGTTGAATCTGACCATACCCGTAGCTTCCTGACGTCACGAGCTTCGATTTTGACATATAATTCGATAGGGTTTTGAGAGATTTTATTTTGAGGTGAAATTTTGATTTTTAGTCTAGGGTTTCAACTTGATTTCTCAACCATTAGAAAGAAATAAATGAAGAAAAGTAAACGTAGTGAAGAAATGGTTGATGTAGTGGAGAATGGGGCTAAGTTTTATATATATAGGCCCAACATAAGAAACAAACAATCATTCAATTACATAGGTCTCTTTCTCATTTTCTCTTGTATGGTCGAACGGTAAGTCGAATTGTAACGCAAATTGAAATCCTATAATAATTCGCCATTACGGATCTAATGGCGCTAGTTTCGTCGAATTCCGAGACAGTCGCCAAAACCGTTAAATTTCAAAGTTAAATAAGTAAATAAATAAATAAATAGTAAAAAATTAATTATTCAATTAACTGTTTAAATTCAAATTAAATACTCGTTAAATTCCAATTTAAATCAAACTACAATTTAAATAAGTTCTATAAATTTATTTCGTGAATTTTAAGTTCTCAGGTTTTATTATCTAAATCTTAGATTTGAGTTTCAACTACAATTAACAACTGAGAATTTCCATTTCCAATTTAAATTTGAATTCTACTTTTAAATTAACATACTCAATTAAATTTAATTATTTAAATATTAAAATTTCAAATTACAACCATCCTAAGTACAAACTAAATTAAAAATCTATTTGTACTCCATTCAACCAATCATCAACATTATTTGATTCTTCCCATATCATTCCATTTTATTTATTTAAAAAAATTGAAATATATATATATATATATAATATGGGATGTTACAAAAGTTCACTACGTGCTCTTTGGACTGCCTGCCACAACTATTCATCTCTCACGCAAACCATCCAAACCGAACTCGACATTCCTCAAGTACAAGCCCCAAAGGCCTAAACCAATATCAGACAAGCACCCAAGGAATATCTCCCCCGAATTTAGAAGATCTACGTGAGATGATATAAGCAAACTCGATAGCTATTCTCAAATCCCTACAAACCAAAAATAAACTGGTCGGACCACCAATTGGATTTGAGACTCTAGTGGGATCTTTCTACTATACAAGTACTACGGTGCAGAGACCCAACTATGGAAGTGGATATGAACAAATGCGAAGAGCTAAAACCAAAGGAAAGAGTACGAACAGCAAAACTACACTCTTCCAACAGAACTTTACTACCTTTCTCCTAAGTACGCTTGGTGGCAAAAGTAGGTTCTTGCCCTTGCCCTTAATTATATGCCCTATCATTCCCTAGTAAAGATACTTCCTCTTGTCTTAGGTTTTATAATTTCTTCCTCCTTCATGAGCTAAATCTACATCCATGAATTCCTCATCCTAGGGTTGTGCTCCCTAGCCAAACTCCTCATGCCCTTCCGTGTGTAGTCATGTTGACAAATCTCTCGAAAGCTGCTTCCATCGTACAAAAAAAAGTCTATAAGCTTGAAAGAAAACTGGCCGTAGGTGAAACAACCACAGCCATAGATGGAAGTCGGGCACTACTTCGCCCTTCGATGAGGTTACATCCCAGAAAGACAGGAGCCCCAGAGACTCAAGAAAGAAGGAGACAAGAATTAAAACAGAGGAAGAGAAGATAGTGCGTATGGATTTGGGGAATATGCCTTTTTAAAACAAATCTTTTCTCTTGAAAATGCTTCTTTTAAAACTGTTTTGAAAATAATTTTTCAAATCCTTTATCTGTTCTGGTAACCTTCAGCTCTGATACCACGTGTAACACCCCACATCCGTTAGTGTCACTCACAAAGGGAATGCACTAAGTTCTGTGGAGCATTTAGGGTAAAAGATGCAGATAAATTACAAGACAGACAGAAATTAAACAGCGGAAAATAAAACTTTGCTTTATTGATAAAATAGTTTGTACAAAGATTTCTTTACAATATCATAGTGTCATCTGTCTTACAAAATAAAGAAGCATGAAAATACATTTATATTCCCCAATGTAGCAAGAACCAGCCATAGCATCTGAAAAGAGAATCCAAGCAAAACTTTGACAAATCTTCAAGCAGGGAAAGAGTGACAGTCCAACTTAACCTGAGCTATACTACTCCCTCCTCTACTACCTGGGGGGGGGGAACGGAAGAAAAGAAGACGAAAGAAAAACAGAGTCAGACATAAAGCCTGAGTAAGTTCAGCAACTTCTAACATGTGAACATGGAAAAACAAAACGACATGAATTAACTGAATACAAGATAACACCAAGATGATAGGGTCAGCAAGATTAGACAAGATAATCACAAGGTATGCTATGATAAGATAAACTGGATATGCTCTAATGCTTTCGCCGCTTCGCTATTTCCTTGTTATACTGGTTTCTATATCTCGGCACCACCTAACTAGTGTCCCAACTAGCAACGATAACGTGATCCCAATCCTTGTATTTTCCCTTGCCTTCGAGCATCCATTTATTATTTATTACCTAGATCTAATCTAGGGTTTTCTATCCAGTGCTTTCTAGATTCAACTAGAGTTTTATGTTGTCTGCTAAACGCTTCGCGGATTCATGATTTATGCCACCTAGTTCAACTAGGGATTATGCTACCTGTCGAACGATGCCCCCAAGACTAGGACACACTACCTAGAGTGGTATATGTTCCTAGACTTCCCCACACATGTATCGCGAATCGTTATCGCTTGTCTAGATGCATATGTCCTGTAATGTGCGGTCCGAGTCCTATGACAGGGCAAATCAAGGAATACAGAACTCGGTCGGGAGCTTTCAGATATCTGTCGTTGTAGATGCTAAGGTCTGTTTTTATTCCAGTGGCTATGGTCCCACTTGAACCCTCCCTCAACTAATGAAAGGCACACCTTGTAAAATGAGAACTATACGCCGGCCCCCGGTGCCCCACTCTCCTATGGCAATCCTCACCGATAACTAGATAGCAAGTATATGGTCTTTTGGAGTTCTCTGTCTTTCCGCTTCACGTGTCTCGATTGACTCAAGATGGATGGTAGACGACGAGTTGCTATCATAGGGCTACCATTTTCTCGCCGAATCACGCCCGTCCATCCTGGTCTTTAGGTTACCATGTATTGCAGCCAAGGCATACCCCTGGATCTTCTACGCAGACCTTAACCTCTGTGAGCCCAGGAGGATCATCTGCAGCCTCACAGAGGGATACCAAGAGTACCCTCACGTCCCCTCGAAGCCTCGTTGTAATAACCCGGAAAATACGAGCCAATTTAAAATTTTAAAATTGATTATTTCAAGGGAATTTGAACCATTGAAATAGAATATTTCAATAAAATAGTGAATTAGAAATAGTGAGTCAGTTTGAAAATTTGAATTCAAACTTTAACTGACTATGCAGGGTGGAAAATATAACGGATTTTGGTGAAACCAAAAATATTTAAATCTGTTATTCAATACCTTTCTGACGAATCTGAAAAATCGAAGTTTCATAACGGGAATCAAAAGTTATGGCCGAATGAATTTTCAGAAGAGTCGGTATATATAATATAGGCTTGGAAAATTGATATTTTGCATACGACCTCGGAATTCGACGAAACCACTTTTGTTGGGTCCGGGATGTCAAATTATTGCTAGGTTTCAAATTTCATAATTTTTGAAGCTAGTATGTGAACGTGGCAAAAGAAAATGTGTTTGGTCGATTTCTGTTAAATTGGATCGACCAGAAAATGGCCATTTTTCAAACGACCTCAGAATTTGACGAAACTAGTTTTGTTGAGACCGTAGCGTCAAAACATAGCTAGATTTATTTTTCTGGAATTTTTCGAATCAGTTTGTGGCCTTGGCAAATTGAAATGTGCGTTCAGAGTTAAAAATTAAATGTTTTATACTTTAATTTGAAAAATAACTGACTATAACAGTCGAATTGGCCTACGAAACATATCCCATTGTGTCCGGAATGGGGGTATTTAGCTAGGGCGACAGTCGTTGGGTTTAAAAAGGAGTTCGTTTAAGAAAACACTATTTTAAAATTTTAATATAATCTCGGCCAATCATATTTTTTCTTCATAAATTTAAAAAAAAAAAAATAACAGAAAACCCCCCCTCCCCCGACCCCGACTTCGACGGCGAAAAGCCTTCGTCACCTTCCCAGGCGATTTCCGATCGCCACGGCCAGAATTAGCACCTCCTCCAGTTCAACTTTTTGTAGCTCTCCCTCCCCTCTTCAAATCCATATAAGGAGCTCCCCCTATCGTCGCCTCTCCGCCGAGATATCCACCTCCAAACTTCCGACCTTCAAGCCGCCGCCGCCGTCGTTCTGCGCCACCGAGTTGCACCCAACCACCGCGCGCCTGTAGCCCTCTCGAAGCTCTTCCACCTCCAACTTCCTGATCGTCCCCTCGTGTCCCGGTTCTCGCGAAAACCGCAAACCTAGTTTTGAAGCTTTCTGAAAGTGCGTTTTTCTTTGATCTGTACACTTTGAAAAATCATATCTTTTTGGTGTGTTGACGAAATTCGATGAAACAGGAAACATCGAGACCGCGAGGAAGCTCTCTACCCAATAGAAGAAGCTGCGGATTTTTCTGACATCGTATCGATTTTTAGCGCTCAGAAAACCAAGGTGAGAAATCTAAATTAACGTGAAATTGAATGGAAAATGTCGTGTATAATTTATATAAGCGAAATATAAATTACATACGTGTTGTATACCTCATGTACATGCGTAGTGTAAGCTATATGAGCGAAGTATGAATTTTTACATGCATAGAATAATTGATATATGTGTTGAAATGCAAGTGAAATATAGCAAATATATATTATATATATATATATATATATACTCCCCTCGTCCACAAACCATGGACGATATTTATTGTGGTGAATTGGTGTGAAATATTGGGTGAAAAATACGAATGGTTGAATAATTGTTTGTGGTTGATATTGTTTGGTTGTGGTTGAAAAATACCCATTGGTGATTGAAATGAATTGGAAATATTTGTGGAAATAAAAATAAACATGCCGCCTGCGTGCGAATTAGATGCATGAATCCCCATTGTCAAAAACCGCGAGGTTTTAAGGTAGAGCGAGGAGCCGTACTAGGGACGGTGCCGGTTTTAACTACCCTGCCGTTATGCTGCCGAAATTTTGAATAATCTTTGTGTGTTAGAATTATTTTCATATGTTGAAATTAATTTCATGCATAGAAATTAAAGTCATATATTGAAACTATATCCATGTGTGGAAATTGTTCATGTGTTGAAAAGTGTTGTGTGAAAATTAAATTCATTTGTGAATGAATGAAGTGCTTAAACAATAAAAATCATATTTTATATATATATATATGAAGTATCAAAAATATTCGCCTTATATAAATAGTTTCAACCATAAAAATTTCATCTTTCTAATATGAACAACATAAATAAAATGTCCATGTGTGGAAATGCTCATTTGTTGAGAAGTGTGTGTAGTGGAAATATTCATGTGTTGAATAAAAAGATTGAACAATAAAAATTACATTTTTATTGAAACTATGAAGTGTTGAAACATCTATTTGTTGAATAAATATTATAAATGATAAAAATATCATTTTTATCATATGTGTGATATGCTAAAGATATGCGGACGTTGAAATAAATATTTGTGATAGAAATATTATTTTTAACATGCATAGGAACTAAATAAAATAGTCATGTGTTGAAATCCATTTTAGTTCGCCAAAATCGTCATCTTTGAAATGTGAAGTGTTAAAACTAGCCACTTGTTCAAATAAACGTGCATGAGCTGAAATATACATTAACTAGCTAATGATATGATTTTAGCCTATGCATGCAACCTTCGAATGAATGGTGTTTTTAAACCGAAGCAAATCAAAAATGAAATTGAATGGAAAATGATAAATGTTAGAAATTGTATATATGTACATGCATATCTATTGAACAGGTTAAAGCAAAAAGGGGCTAGAGAAGAGAAATAGAATTTTGTGCCCGACAAATAGATACACATTTACCGCTTTGTTTGGGTGATGATTTTATGAGCCTGTTGGCTTTTTCTTTTTCTTTTTGATATGAGACGCCCGTGTGGCTATTTGGGAATTTTCCCAGACCCTCCCGTACAAAGGAGGTTATGGCGAAATTTTCCAAAAATTTAGGGCGTTAGTGAAATAATTGAAGTGGAAACGATATAGGAATTTTTGAATGAGCTATATTTATATAAATATATAAATATAAATAGAATTAAAACGAAACGTGGCCGTGCAGTTCGTGTTTTGAAACCGTGATTTCAAACGACTAGTGCGGAAGATCCGACCATTGGATTTTCCCGAAACCTCAACCGTTGGGTTCGCCTTGGAAATATCTTTCCAACGGCACCAACTTTGTGAAGATCCGACGGTTGGATTGTCTTGAATGTTTAATTCAAAATTAGTGAAAAACAGCGCCAGAAACGATTATATATATATATATATATAAATATAATTAAATTAAATCGAATAACGACGCTGCAGTTCGTAAATTGAAATCGTAACTGCAAATGGTTAGTGTGGAAGATCCGACCGTCGGATTTTCCCAAAACTGGAACCATTGGATTCGTTTTGAAATGACCTTCCTAATGATGTAAAATTTGTGAAGATCCAACGGTTAGATTTTCCTATATGTGTAAAACAAATTTAGTGGAAAGCAGCGCCAGTGCATCAACACGACCTGAAACGTCGTTTAATTAAATATGGCCGTTTTAAATTAAATAAAAATGGCGATATATCGTTGTTAAGTGATATAGACGATATAGAGTGAAAATAAACCAATTTTGTTGTGTTTGCTTGATATGTGATGGTTGAATGTATTTGACGTGAAAATTATAACTAAATAACTGAAATGTGAATGTCGAATAGTCCAACCATGTGAATAATTGATTTGAAAATCTAAATATACGTGGGTTATTTGAAAAGGCCGAGTTTATCTCATTTCAAATAATCGATCGACGTTGAGAAGTCGAAGAGTCGAAGACGACTGAAGACCGACGATCTCCACATTGGATGGATGGGCTCTACTGATGCTCATGATTGGAGTAGCTACCATGAAGGAATTGAAGTAGTAGCCGTCCAAACATATTGTTGATTGTACGGATATGCGAGGAATTGGCGCCTCCGGTTTCGTTCAGACCCAGAACGGACTTGTAAATGGACTGTGTGTCTGACATTGGATTTTGTTCTGTGTTGATTGATCTCTGTTAAATATATATCTGTTTGGCGGTGGAGGATTTATTCTCTTGCTTAATGCCCTTCTCTGAGACGTACGAGCTCAGAGGTTATGTATTGACAGAAATCAGTCGCATGGAGTGGATTGCCTGTGTGGCACGCCTAAGTGGCATATGATCAAGGCTTCTGTTGCAAAGCAAAGTCTTGTGGTTGATGATCAAAGCATGGTCTGTGTGACGTAGCTTTGTGTATAACGTGAATTCGCGAGCCTCACACCCCGGTATGAGTCAAAAACGGGAGAAGGACCTAAGGAGTGCATGACGTTTCTTTCTAGATATGGTGCTGTCAGTGACCTCCCAGCCCTGACATTTATATCTACTTTTCACATGTGCGGTTGTTGGAATGCGAGGCGCCTCGATTATAGGTCTGTAAGGACCGGGAAACGTGTGTTCAGGAATTGCCAATCCTCAAAAGTAAGAGAGGACCGGCCTTGGAGGATCCAGGGGATTGCCGTGTGCGGTCCCGAGGCATTTGCTAGAGTGTCTCGAATCGGAGAGGAGCTTGCCCCTTGCCTCGACTCATGAAGGAATCCAATTTCCAATACGAAATTTGCGGATGTGATTGTATTACTAGTATGGCGACATGATATATGGTACCCATGCCGTCTAGGATTGATATTTATGATTGAATTTGCTTTTGAAACATATATGCACTAGTAATAATATCAAACACTTTTGTTTTATACGTATGAAGCATTTTTGGCCATTATAAGGAAAAACTCTATCCTCCGGCTTGCGTTGCATTGTGTGATGGGACCTGAGTCTTATAATGGCTTCATTTTATAAAAAGCATTGCGTTGATTTAATCATTTATTTTATTTCATGCACTAGCACTCATTGGAGTAAACCCGTTCCGCGAAAGTGGCGTGTTCCTTTGATTTGCCTTATTATTGTTGTTAATAAGTTGAGTAGATTTCTCATACCAGTCCCATGACTGACTCGTAGTTTGTTTCACCTTGCAAACTCGGGTGCCCTCATTTTCACACGGGCAGCCTAGTTACAGGTTTCTGACGCACCTTTTGGCTCATGGCGAGGCTTGACTACACTGTGCTGACTTGGATTTTCTCCGCCATTATTGTATCTATATTATGATTACGCCATTGGCGATGTAGACTGATATTTATTTTGAGTACTCTTTATGTATGATTCCGCCTCTGGCGATGGTGACTGATTATGTATCATTATGCACTAAGTTGTATCATGTATTGTGCTTCTCTGATGTGATGATATCTATATGATTCCGCTGTCATATGTGTGTAAATTATTCTATTTTCTGTTTATGCTATTATCTGTGATCTGCTAATGATGATTAATGTGTTATATTCCAATGATTATCCTTAACACCGTGTCACGGGGTTTTGGGATCGTCACAGCTGGTATCAGAGCTTTGGTTAACCTTAGTTCTGGAGTCTAACACATTAAACACTTCGTCAAAATAGAATCAGTAGTATTCTAAGGCAAGTCTCTCATTAGAGATAGGACTAGTAAAGTTCTAGAATGAGCTGAGCAGAATAGCAAAAACAATTGATCAGTCCCTCGTTATCTTTCCGTAAAGTTTTCTTCTTAATTATGCAATAGACTATCATTTCTGTTAGCTGATTTTTTTTTCGTTGCTTATACAGAATTTGACAAATGGCTACCAGAGCAGCCGCCGCTAGAGGAGGCCGTGCCGGCCGAGGCCGAGGTAGGGGAGAAATCCCAGCTCAAGAAGGACCTTTGATACAACCTCCGGCAGCTCAATACTTCGAGCTTGACCGTGTAGCTAAGAGATATAAGAACTTAGGAGGCAAGACCTTCTCGGGAACTGGCACCGTAATAGAGGCCCTTGCATGGCTCAAAACATGCGAGAAAATTCTTGAAGGCCTAAGGCTAGGAGACGAAGACAAAGCTGTTATGGGCGCCTGGCTTATGCAGGAACAAGCCGAATTATGGTGGGAATCTCTTACCGCCGGGAATAGAGAAGTTGGAAGAACATGGGATGGATTTAAAGAACTCTTCAAGGAGAAATATGTCCCAGAACAAGCTCTAGAAAGAATGCACGATGACTTTGCCAATCTCCAGCAAGGGGATCTTTCCGTGCAAGATTATCTGAACAAATTTACAATGTTGTCGCCCTATGCTCCTGAGCTCGTTGCCACTGCGAAATCCAAAAATAAGAGGTTTATCTTTGGACTAAGACGACAATATCATGATAGAGCCATGGCCCGTGTCAAGCTGGATTTCAATGAGCTAGTGGAAATGACATGCAACTATGAAGACCTTGATCAAAGGCATCTGGATCAGGATCACGCTAGAAGCCAAGCCGGAAACAAGCGCAAGCCTGCTGTAAATCAAGGCAAGTCAAGCCAAGCAGCATCTTCCAAACCTCAGACTGGCAAGCCGCCAAGAGGAAGTTGCTTTAACTGTGGTAAGCCGGGGCACTACTCAAACGTCTGCACAGCTCCGAAGAAGCAGAAAACAAATTCTCAAGGCTCGAGCTAAGGCTCTCAGAACCCTCGCTCGTGCTTCAATTGTCGCAAGACCGATCATCTGGTCAAAGACTGTCCTTTGCTGAAGAAAGCTACTGTAGCTCATGTCTATGACGGGTCTAGCCCGCCAGCTGCATCCGACGGAGCAGGTAAACCCGATGTTTTGGGAGGTACCCTTACAATTAAAAATATTCCTGTTTCTGTATTGTTTGACACAGGTGCATCGCGTAGTTTTATTGCTAAAAACACAATGCACAAATTAAAGTTAAAGCAGCGAAAGCTTAAAGAAACGGTTGAAGTTCATAACCCGATAGAGGGTCCTGTTACTCTCGGTTTATATTGTAGAGTGCCAATCTCCTATTCTTTCTACCAATTTCCTTTTGATTTAATCGTTATGGATTTTCCCGAATTCGATATTATTCTCGGGCTAGATTGGTTAACGAAATACGAAGCTGAGGTAAAGTGTGCGGAAAGAATCGTTAAAATCCGAACGGAGCTTGGAAATATATATATTCCCTGTCATGGTTCGAATCCGAATAGAGAAGAATTTTGGTCAGCATTAGAACTTATCCCCACTTCCATAGAAAAGATTCCGATTGTTAGCAACTATGCGGATGTGTTTGAAGAAGTTGAAAACTTACCTCCGCAAAGAGAAATAGAATTCCGAATCGATCTAATTCCTAATGCCAGACCAGTGGTGCATCCAATTCGTAGAATGACTCCGAAAGAAAAGGAAGAATTAGGCGATCAAACTCGTCAACTGTTGTGGAAAGGTCTAATCAGACCGAGTTTTTCCAATTGGGGTGCAGCCGTTGTGTTTGTCCCGAAGTCAGACGGTACTCTTAGATTATGTGTTGATTACCGAGACCTCAACAAACAGACGCTTAAAAATAAATATCCATTACCCTGCATTGATGATTTGCTAGACCAATTGAATGGGGCGAAAGTATTTTCCCGAATGGACCTAGCTACAGGTTTTCATCAATTGAGAATAGCAGAGCAGTGTGTTCCTTTGACCGCTTTCAGAGGCCCAGACATATTTTATGAATGGTTAGTAATGCCGTTAGGCCTATGTAACGCTCCAGCATACTTTGTCGATCTAATGAATAGAGTGTTCAGGGGAGTTCTAAATAAATTTGTCCTCGTATTCATCGATGATATTTTAATCTACTCCAAATCAAAACCCGAGCATGAAAAACACTTAGAACAAGTATTGGAGATTCTAAGGAAGAACGTCTTCAAAGCCAAATTCTCTAAATGTGTCTTCTGGCAAGAAGAAGTTAAATTTCTTGGCCATGTCGTGTCCGAGAAAGGAATTTCTGTTGACCCAAGCAAAATAATAGCGATTCAAGACTGGAAACAACCCACTACTCCCACAGAAGTTAGAAGTTTTATGGGGTTGGCTAGTTATTATCGAATGTTCGTTAAGGATTTTTCGAAGATATCCGGTCCGTTAACGAAGCTCACCAAGAAACATGAGAAGTTTAAGTGGACTTGCGACTGTGAAGAAGCTTTCCGGGAATTGAAATCGAAGCTGACCACCGCTCCAGTGTTAACAATTATTGATGGTAATCAAGATTTAACGGTTTGGACCGATGCTTCTATTAGAGGTCTTGGTGCAGTGTTAATGCAGAGAGGCCAAGTAGTCGCTTATGCAAGCCGCCAATTGAAACCACATGAGAAGAATTATGTGACTCATGATCTTGAGTTGCTAGCCATCGTTTTTGACTTGAAAATCTGGAGGCATTACTTATTGGGCGAGAAATTTATACTGTACACAGATCATCAATCATTGAAGTATTTATATACCCAGAAAGATCTGAATCTGAGACAGCAGCGTTGGCTAGAATTTCTTGCAGCGTATGATCTTGATATCCTGTATACGCCAGGGAAAGCTAACGTAGTAGCGGATGCACTCAGTAGAAAAACCGCAATGGTTGCCCATCTTATAATTACACCTAGCTTGATCGATAAGATATGTGCTCTCCAGGAGAATGATGATTTCATTCAAAAGATCAAAGGAAGAATCCAGAAAGGAGAACCCTCAAGCTTTCAGGTTAATAAAGAAGGAGTTCTGAGGCTGAATGGGAGAATTTGTGTTCCCAACCTTTTTGAGCTCAAAAGAGAAGTGCTGGATGAATGCCATAAATCCAAATTTTGCATCCATCCTGGGGTGAGTAAAATGTACAACGATATCAAACGCACTTTCTGGTGGAAGGCAATGAAAAGAGATATTTCTTTGTATGTTAGCAGATGCCCTACATGTCAATTGGTCAAGAGTGACCAACAGAAGCTAGCTGGATTGTTGCAACCGTTGGAAGTCCCAGGCTGGAAATGGGAACAGATTTCCATGGATTTCATAGATGGTTTGCCGCGAACCAAGAAAGGTAATGACAGCATTTGGGTAATCGTAGATCGCTTCACGAAGACTGCCCATTTTATACCTGTCAGATCCAATAGAACTGCCCAAAGTCTAGCACAGATATATCTCAAAGAAATTGTTAAGCTGCATGGAATTCCATCAGCATAGTCAGTGATAGAGATCCCCTATTTACTAGCAAGTTCTGGGAGGCTTTCCAGACCGAATTGGGAATAAAACTGAATATGAGCACCGCTTATCACCCACAAACAGATGGCCAAACTGAGCGGGTGAATAGAATTCTAGAAGATTTATTGCGTGCTTGTATAATCGATTTTGGTGGGTCGTGGGAAGATCATTTGCATTTGGCAGAGTTCTCATATAACAATAGCTATCAAGCAAGTTTGAGAATGTCACCATTTGAAGCATTATATGGCAGACCATGCAGATCTCCTGCATGTTGGGTAGAACCTGGCGACAGACTTGTACTAGGACCCGATATGATTAGGGAAGCATCTGATAAAGTGGACTTCATCAAGAAGCGATTGAAAACCGCCCAAAGCCGACAGAAAAGTTATGCATACTCTAGAAGGAGAGATTTGACATTTGCTGTTGGTGATCATGTTTATTTAAAGGTTTCTCCGATGAGAGGAGTAATCAGATTCGGAAAGACTGGGAAGTTGGCACCGAGATTTATTGGTCCCTTTCCTATACTTGAGCGAATTGGAACTCTTGCTTATAGGGTTCAATTGCCAGATTGGTTGCCAGGAGTGCACAATGTATTTCACGTATCTCAACTTAGGAGACATGTGCATGATCCGGATCTTGTTGTAGAAGAAGCAGCGCAACAGGATGTGGAGATAACTCCAAAATTAGCACTCAGAAGAGAGCCATTAAAAATTGTTGGCAAAGAAACTAGAGAACTCAGAAGCAAAAAGGTTCATTTAGTTAAAGTGCTGTGGAGCAGTGATCCTAGAGACTGTACTTGGGAAACTGAGGAGAGCATTAAGCAAGCTTACCCCAAAAGCAGAGTGGATATCTCTGACTAACTCCGGTGCAAGGTACCTTTACATACTTTGCATTTACATTTTATTTCCTACTTTACTGTTGGTTCCTTTTCGAGGACGAAAAGTTTTAAGTAGGGGAGATTGTAATAACCCGGAAAATACGAGCCAATTTAAAATTTTTAAATTGATTATTTCAAGGGAATTTGAACCATTGAAATAGAATATTTCAATAAAATAGTGAATTAGAAATAGTGAGTCAGTTTGAAAATTTGAATTCAAACTTTAACTGACTATGCAGGGTGGAAAATATAACGGATTTTGGTGAAACCAAAAATATTTAAATCTGTTATTCAATACCTTTCTGACGAATCTGAAAAATCGAAGTTTCATAACGGGAATCAAAAGTTATGGCCGAATGAATTTTCAGAAGAGTCGGCATATATAATATAGGCTTGGAAAATTGATATTTTGCATACGACCTCGGAATTCGACGAAACCACTTTTGTTGGGTCCGGGATGTCAAACTATTGCTAGGTTTCAAATTTCATAATTTTTGAAGCTAGTATGTGAACGTGGCAAAAGAAAATGTGTTTGGTCGATTTCTGTTAAATTGGATCGACCAGAAAATGGCCATTTTTCACACGACCTCAGAATTCGACGAAACTAGTTTTGTTGGGACCGTAGCGTCAAAACATAGCTAGATTTATTTTTCTGGAATTTTTCGAATCAGTTTGTGGCCCTGGCAAATTGGAATGTGCGTTCAGAGTTAAAAATTAAATGTTTTATACTTTAATTTGAAAAATAACTGACTATAACGGTCGAATTGGCCTACGAAACATATCCCATTGTGTCCGGAATGGGGGTATTTAGTTAGGGGCGACAGTCGTTGGGTTTAAAAAGGAGTTCGTTTAAGAAAACACTATTTTAAAATTTTAATATAATCTCGGCCAATCATATTTTTTCTTCATAAATTTAAAAAAAAATAACAGAAACACCCCCCACCCCCGACCCCGACTTCGACGGCGAAAAGCCTTCGTCACCTTCCCAGGCGATTTCCGATCGCCACGGCCAGAATTAGACCCTCCTCCAGTTCAACTTTTTGTAGCTCTCCCTCCCCTCTTCAAATCCATATAAGGAGCTCCCCCTATCGTCGCCTCTCCGCCGAGATATCCACCTCCAAACTTCCGACCTTCAAGCCGCCGC
Organism: Allium sativum; assembly: GCA_030737875.1. Lineage (NCBI taxonomy): Eukaryota > Viridiplantae > Streptophyta > Magnoliopsida > Asparagales > Amaryllidaceae > Allium > Allium sativum. Next base: position 335,464,400 of record CM060926.1, read on the forward strand.
CGCCGCCGTTCTGCGCCACCGAGTTGCACCCAACCACCGCGCGCCTGTAGCCCTCTCGAAGCTCTTCCACCTCCAACTTCCTGATCGTCCCCTCGTGTCCCGGTTCTCGCGAAAACCGCAAACCTAGTTTTGAAGCTTTCTGAAAGTGCGTTTTTCTTTGATCTGTACACTTTGAAAAATCATATCTTTTTGGTGTGTTGACGAAATTCGATGAAACAGGAAACATCGAGACCGAGAGGAAGCTCTCTACCCAATAGAAGAAGCTGCGGATTTTTCTGACATCGTATCGATTTTTAGCGCTCAGAAAACCAAGGTGAGAAATCTAAATTAACGTGAAATTGAATGGAAAATGTCGTGTATAATTTATATAAGTGAAATATAAATTACATACGTGTTGTATACCTCATGTACATGCGTAGTGTAAGCTATATGAGCGAAGTATGAATTTTTACATGCATAGAATAATTGATATATGTGTTGAAATGCAAGTGAAATATAGCAAATATATATATTATATTTATATATATATATATATACTCCCCTCGTCCACAAACCATGGACGATATTTATTGTGGTGAATTGGTGTGAAATATTGGGTGAAAAATACGAATGGTTGAATAATTGTTTGTGGTTGATATTGTTTGGTTATGGTTGAAAAATACCCATTGGTGATTGAAATGAATTGGAAATATTTGTGGAAATAAAAATAAACATGCCGCCTGCGTGCGAATTAGATGCATGAATCCCCATTGTCAAAAACCGCGAGGTTTTAAGGTAGAGCGAGGAGCCGTACTAGGGACGGTGCCGGTTTTAAGTACCCTGCCGTTATGCTGCCGAAATTTTGAATAATCTTTGTGTGTTAGAATTATTTTCATATGTTGAAATTATTTTCATGCATAGAAATTAAAGTCATATATTGAAACTATATCCATGTGTGGAAATTGTTCATGTGTTGAAAAGTGTTGTGTGAAAATTAAATTCATTTGTGAATGAATGAAGTGCTTAAACAATAAAAATCATATTTTATATATATATATATGAAGTATCAAAAATATTCGCCTTATATAAATAGTTTCAACCATAAAAATTTCATCTTTTTAATATGAACAACATAAATAAAATGTCCATGTGTGGAAATGCTCATTTGTTGAGAAGTGTGTGTAGTGGAAATATTCATGTGTTGAATAAAATGATTGAACAATAAAAATTACATTTTTATTGAAACTATGAAGTGTTGAAACATCTATTTGTTGAATAAATATTATAAATGATAAAAATATCATTTTTATCATATGTGTGATATGCTAAAGATATGCGGACGTTGAAATAAATATTTGTGATAGAAATATTATTTTTAACATGCATAGGAACTAAATAAAATAGTCATGTGTTGAAATCCATTTTAGTTCTCCAAAATCGTCATCTTTGAAATGTGAAGTGTTAAAAATAGCCACTTGTTCAAATAAACGTGCGTGAGCTGAAATATACATTAACTAGCTAATGATATGATTTTAGCCTATGCATGCAACCTTCGAATGAATGGTGTTTTTAAAACGAAGCAAATCAAAAATGAAATTGAATGGAAAATGATAAATGTTAGAAATTGTATATATGTGCATGCATATCTATTGAACAGGTTAAAGCAAAAAGGGGCTAGAGAAGAGAAATAGAATTTTGTGCCCGACAAATAGGTACACATTTACCGCTTTGTTTGGGTGATGATTTTATGAGCCTGTTGGCTAGCCGCTTGGCCTTTTCTTTTTCTTTTTGATATGAGACGCCCGTGTGGCTATTTGGAAATTTTCCGAGACCCTCCCGTACAAAGGAGGTTATGGCGAAATTTTCCAAAAATTTAGGGCGTTAGTGAAATAATTGAAGTGGAAACGATATAGTAATTTTTGAATGAGCTATATTTATATAAATATATAAATATAAATAGAATTAAAACGAAACGTGGCCGTGCAGTTCGTGTTTTGAAACCGTGATTTCAAACGACTAGTGCGGAAGATCCGACCATTGGATTTTCCCGAAACCTCAACCGTTGGGTTCGCCTTGGAAATATCTTTCCAACGACACCAACTTTGTGAAGATCCGACGGTTGGATTGTCTTGAATGTTTAATTCAAAATTAGTGAAAAACAGCACCAGAAACGATTATATATATATATATAAATATAATTAAATTAAATCGAATAACGACGCTGTAGTTCGTAAATTGAAATCGTAACTGCAAATGGTTAGTGTGGAAGATCCGACCGTCGGATTTTCCCAAAACTGGAACCGTTGGATTCGTTTTGAAATGACCTTCCTAATGATGTAAAATTTGTGAAGATCCAATGGTTAGAATTTCCTATATGTGTAAAACAAAATTAGTGGAAAGCAGCGCCAGTGCATCAACACGACCTGAAACGTCGTTTAATTAAATATGGCCGTTTTAAATTAAATAAAAATGGCGATATATCGTTATTAAGTGATATAGACGATATAGAGTGAAAATAAACCAATTTTGTTGTGTTTGCTTGATATGTGATGGTTGAATGTATTTGACGTGAAAATTATAACTAAATAACTGAAATGTGAATGTCGAATAGTCCAACCATGTGAATAATTGATTTGAAAATCTAAATATACGTGGTTTATTTGAAAAGGCCGAGTTTATCTCATTTCAAATAATCGATCGACGTTGAGAAGTCGAAGACGACTGAAGACCGACGATCTCCACATTGGATGGATGGGCACTACTGATGCTCATGATTGGAGTAGCTACCATGAAGGAATTGAAGTAGTAGCCGTCCAAACATATTGTTGATTGTACGGATATGCGAGGAATTGGCGCCTCCGGTTTCGTTCAGACCCAGAACGGACTTGTAAATGGACTGTGTGTCTGACATTGGATTTTGTTCTGTGTTGATTGATCTCTGTTAAATATATATCTGTTTGGCGGCGGAGGAATTATTCTCTTGCTTAACGCCCTTCTCTGAGATGTACGAGCTCAGAGGTTATGTATTGACAGAAATCAGTCGCATGGAGTGGATTGCCTGTGTGGCACGCCTAAGTGGCATATGATCAAGGCTTCTGTTGCAAAGCAAAGTCTTGTGGTTGATGATCAAAGCATGGTCTATGTGACGTAGCTTTGTGTATAACGTGAATTCGCGAGCCTCACACCCCGGTATGAGTCAAAAACGGGAGAAGGATCCAAGGAGTGCATGACGTTTCTTTCTAGCTATGGTGGTGTCAGTGACCTCCCAGCCCTGACATTTATATCTACTTTTCACCTGTGTGGTTGTTGGAATGAGAGGCGCCTCGATTATAGGTCTGTAAGGACCGGGAAACGTGTGTTCAGGAATTGCCAATCCTCAAAAGTAAGAGAGGACCGGCCTTGGAGGATCCAGGGGATTGCTGTGTGCGGTCCCGAGGGATTTGCTAGAGTGTCTCGAATCGGAGAGGAGCTTGCCCCTTGCCTCGACTCATGAAGAAATCCAATTTCCAATACGAAATTTGCGGATGTGATTGTATTACTAGTATGGCGACATGATATATGGTACCCATGCCGTCTAGGATTGATATTTATGATTGAATTTGCTTTTGAAACATATATGCACTAGTAATAATATCAAACACTTTTGTTTTATACGTATGAATCATTTTTGGCCATTATAAGGAAAAACTCTATCCTCCGGCTTGCGTTGCATTATGTGATGGGACCTGAGTCTTATAATGGCTTCATTTTATAAAAAGCATTGCGTTGATTTAATCATTTATTTTATTTCATGCACTAACACTCATTGGAGTAAACCCGTTCCGCGAAAGTGGCGTGGTCCTTTGATTTGCCTTATTATTGTTGTTAATAAGTTGAGTAGATTTCTCATACCAGTCCCATGACTGACTCATAGTTTGTTTCACCTTGCAAACTCGGGTGCCCTCATTTTCACACGGGCAGCCTAGTTACAGGTTTCTGACGCACCTTTTGGCTCATGGCGAGGCTTGACTACACTGTGCTGACTTGGATTTTCTCCGCCATTATTGTATCTATATTATGATTCCGCCATTGGCGATGTAGACTGATATTTATTTTGAGTACTCTTTATGTATGATTCCGCCTCTGGCGATGGTGACTGATTATGTATCATTATGCACTAAGTTGTATCCTGTACTATTCTTCTCTGATGTGATGATATCTATATGATTCCGCTGTCATATGTGTGTAAATTATTCTATTTTCTGTTTATGCTATTATCTGTGATCTGCTAATGATGATTAATGTGTTATATTCCAATGATTATCCTTAACACCGTGTCACGGGGTTTTGGGATCGTCACACTCGTGCATCGTAACCCAATTCGTTGGAGCCTTCTTTCTACTCAGACGGACATTCGCTCCTTCCCGTGTTATACTAAGAATTACTACTTAGATTTACTAACTAAGATTTTCCACTTAGTTTCCAGAATCGTTGTTTTCTAAGGTTTACTACTTAGTTCCCTTTCCCGTCAATTTGGATTGGTTAAGTGTCATTAGTCAATTCATGCCAACTTAACCCTCTTCATTCATCCTGTTATACTGGTTAAGTGTTATCAGTAATTCATGTTGACTTAACCCAACCACAAACCAAGTTATATTGGTTAAGTATTTCTTATTACTTAACCCTACCCATTCACCCTGTATTGGTTAAGAGTTCCTTTTTAACTTAACCTTGCCCGTCTGTCTTAACTAACATGTTATTAATGGTTAAGTATTATCCCTTCATGTTTAGACTTAACCCTATTCTTTTATCACAACCTGACGGTTAAGTGTTCAAGTTTACTTAACCCTACGGTCTAGCCCAGATAACCTATCAATTTGGCTAAGTGTATTTACTTAACCCCAACCTGTAACAACCCGAAAATCTGGGCCAGTTTAAAATTTTTATTTTGGCAATTTTAGCGAATTTTGACTATTTAAAATGAATTATTTTGAATAATATCGACGAGAAATTTATTTTGAATATAATTCGAACGAATATATTTATATACGCCGTCGTTAGAATATAAATATTTATTTATAATTATAAATAGAATTGAATGTGAAGCGGTAGTTCGATAATTCGATTTCAAACTTCAATTGAATGTACCGGGTGCAAAACAATCCGGATTTTAATGAAACCAAAAATAATAGGATCTAATTGATGATATCTTTCCAACGAATCCGAAAAATCAAAATTTCATAGCGGGGATCAAAAGATATGTCCAGTTGAAAATTCTGAATAGTCGCTATGAAATTCAGGCCCTTAAAAATGGAGATTTTGCAAACGACCTCGGATTTCGACGAAACCACTTTTGTTGGGTCCGTAATGTTAAGTTATTGCTAGATTCCAATTTTCATAATTTTTCGAATCAATATGTGAGCATGGCAAAGGAAAACGCGTTTGACCAGTTTCAGTTGATTTTAATCGACTGGAAAATGGCCATTTTTCCAACGGTCTCAGAATTCGACGAAATTAGTTTTGTTAGGACCGTATCGTCAATACGAAGCTAGAAAATATTTTTCTGGAATTTTTCGAGTTGGTATGTGACCCCGGTAATTTGAAATGTACATTTAAAATAGAATATATCGATTTAAATTTTGATTTGAGCGGAAACTGTTCGAAACAATGGAACTGACTTGCGAAACATATCCCGTTGTGTTCGGAATGGGGGTAATTAGATAGGGGCGACAGTCGTTGGGATTCGATAGGAGTTTGTGGTGTTAAACAATTAAATGATGAATTAAAATATTATTAAACTATAAAATTTGGTCAACTCATATCCCACTCTCTCTCCCCTCTTTATTCATAAAAGATAGAAATTAAAAAAAAAAATCGTGATTCCTCCCAGTCGCCGCTCGATGTCCAGTCGCGCCTCCGGAGCTAGGGCACCCCGCCGCCCACGCTGGTCGTGCAACCCCACCCCCCGACGATCCCTCCTCGACGGTTGAACCCCCAGCACGCAAACCCCAATTGAAACCGCGCCCAACCCTAATCCTCCGCCGCCTCCAGCGCTCCAAGGCACACCACTTGCCGCCGCCCTCAGCTCCCCTCCGACCACCGTACCCGCCAATCGACCCCACACCGTCACCCTCAGGCCACAGAGCCTCCCTCCGACCGTTAAGCGCCCTCTTCCCCCTCTTCGATAAGCAAAGTAAGCTTTTACTCTTTTATTTTCCTTTAAGTAAGTAATTCAATGTAATTAGCATTATAAAAAAATCAGTTTTCATTATGTATATTTTATCGAAGTAAAGATTTCATTTTTATCGAAGTAAAGATTTCATATTTTATCAAAGTAAAGATTTCATTTTTATCGAAGTAAAGATTTCATTTTTATCGAAGTAAAGATTTCATTTTTATCAAAGTAAAGATTTCATTTTTATCGAAGTAAAGATTTCATATTTTATCAAATTAAAGATTTCATTTTTATCGAAGTAAAGATTTCATTTTTATCAAAGTAAAAATTGGATTTTTATATATTGAATAGCTTAGTAAAAATTCGATTTTTCTATATTGAATAGCTTAGTAAAAATTCGATTTTTATGTATTGAATAGCGAAGTCAAAATTCGATTTTTCTATATTGAATAGCTTAGTAAAAATTCGATTTTTCTATATTGAATAGCTTAGTAAAAATTCGATTTTTCTATATTGAATAGCTTAGTAAAAATTCGATTTTTCTATATTGAATAGCTTGGTAAAAATTCAATTTTTATATATTGAATAGCGAAGTCAAAATTTGATTTTTCTATATTGAATAGCTTAGTAAAAATTCGATTTTTCTATATTGAATTGCTTAATAAAAATTCGATTTTTCTATATTGAATAGCTTAGTAAAAATTCGATTTTTCTATATTGAATAGCTTAGTAAAAATTCGATTTTTCTGTATTGAATAGCTTAGTAAAAATTCGATTTTTATATATTGAATAGCGAAGTAAAAATTCGTTTTTATATATTGAATAACGAAGTAAAAATTCAATTTTTACATATGTAGTGCTACGGGCAACGAAGTTGACAAAGATGCGATAACGACGAAGATTTCTATAAATGAAGAGTCGTGGGATTGGATAGCTTTTGGTGAGAACTTCTGGCCTTTCAATTTAAATTTTCTAGTTATATATATATATATATACTAGGATGCAGACGGTGTTTAGTAGCACCCGACACCCGTCATCCACAGACCATGGATGGCTTGTTTGTTAAATTGTTTGGTTGTGTAGTTGGTTAGATTATTTGGTTTGAATTGAATTGTTTGGTGAAATGAAATTGATTTGATTGATGTGTGAATGGCGTGGGCCTTCACTAGACCGGGGATAAGGCAAGGCCTTGTCCCGTTTCTAGTATCGTGTCGTTATGCCGCCGAAATTTTCTAAAATAAGTTAGAAAAATAAAAATATCATTTTTATTTGGTAAATGAACTGAATAAAAATTCATGTGTTAAAATAAAATATTTGATCGTTAAAAATATAATTTTTAACGTGAATGTGAATAAATAAATATTCATTTACAAACCGGACGGTTTGTTTATGTACACCTATTTGAAGGACATTGATTGGGACGATAAATTTTACACATCGCCCAACTGCACAAATAAAATATGTGTTTGATTGTTTTGAAACCCCACACGGGTGTTGGGATGAAATTTGAAGTTCACTCATCCTGATTGATTAAATATGTCGATCGATTGATTCACAGGCTGTTATAAGCGTTAGATATCTATATTTGATGCTTATACAGTGTAGTGCACTTTGGTTGATGGTTGGTTATTTTTCAATGCTATTATATACATGTGTTGTATGAAAATCCATATAATTAATTTTATATGGTGATTGATTGGGCCTCATTCCAATTTAGAAAATAAAGAATATTATAACATAAAAGTTCATGTGTTGACTGTACTCATTCGTTGAGATTAGTCATGTGTTGAACGAAATATTTTAATAATAAAATTTGCATCTTTATCAATATAAAATAAAGGTTCATGTGTTGACTGTACTCATCCGTTGAGATTAGTCATGTGTTGAACGAAATAATTTAACAAAAATTGTCACACGTGGACAGTACTCATTCGTTTAGATTAGTCGTGTGTTGACAAAAATAAACATTCATTTGTTGAATAGAATATCTGAAAATAGAAATATATGAAGCCGTGTTGGTTAGATTGACGCCATTTTGACGTGAACGATATTTATATCGATTTTATTCAGTTTAAAATGCATATTGAAAAGTGATTTCGAAAACGCATATTTTGAAATGAAATCGAATTGAATTGAATATATAACGATTTCGAAATGAATTGAATATATAACGATTTCGAAATGAATTGAATATAAAATGAAATCGAAATGAATTGAATATAAAACGATTTCGAAATGAATTGAATATAAAACGATTTCGAAATGAATTGAATATATGACGAATTCGAATTGAATTGGAAACAAATTGAAATGAATTCAAATTGAATTGAAATTTGAATTGAATAGAAATGAATTTTAAAACGAATTTATAAAGAAGAATTCAATTTTGATTTGAATTGAAATGGAAGTTGAAATTGCTTTTGAAACGAATTTAGAACTATTTATATAATTCGTTTTAAATAGAAATCGATGAAATATATATTATATATATTATATATATAATATAATGGCCTGAATAGAACGCGCCGCGCCGCGGCAGTTCGCGAATTTCGACCATTTATTTCAAATGGACATTACGGGAGATCCGACCGTCGGATTCTCCTAAAACCAGAACCGTTTGGTTCGTATCGAAAAGAGCTTTCTAACGAATATTAGAAATTTGAAATCTAACGGTTGGATTTGGAGATACGTCCAAATCAAATTTGAAAAAGGTCGCTGTAAGTGCAGTTCGATGGCCATTGATGGAAATCGACTGTACGGGCCTTGATAAAATTATTAAAAATAATAATAAATTGTGTAAAATCATAAGAAATGATTTGGGAAAAATTGGGATGAAAAACTCTATATTTGAAAAGATAAAAAAAGATTTTTATCGAAATGAACTAGTTTTGAACTAGAATTATAATTCTATTTATTTTTAAATAAATAAATTGAATTTGAAAAGGGTTTTAAAAATAACCAGAATTTCCAATGATTGCATTAGAGTGGATTTGAATCGAAATTGTCTTCGGAATATTTCGATGTTGGAATTCGTGATTATACAGATGTTGTTATGAAAATTTGAAAGATATATATTTATATCGTTATTTCTAATACGACATTTGTTAGTCGTAGAATTTGATATTGAATATAAGCCGATATATTTTCTATTCAGAGCCTTGTATTGAATATCAAATGTGATTTGGGTTTGTCGTGAATGGTGTCTTCACTAACACTATTCTTGAACCCAGTTGAGAAAAGATTAAATATTTTTATTTAGATTTAATGAAGGGTACCAATTAAATAATATTTAATTGGAATTGAATTGATATTGATTTTTGGGTTTATCGTGGACAGTGTTTTAAATAACACTCGTTCTTTAACCCGATAATTAATGAATGTGATTTTGGGTTTATCGTGAACTGTGTTTTAAATGACACTGATTCTTTAACCCAGTTAAAGATTAAAACTAAGTGGAGTTTTAATGAATCTTTAATTAGATTGAAAAGATCGAAAATGGAGTACCACCAGTTTTGCACCAGGCGATAGTTAAATCTTTAATTAGATTTGAACGTGAAATGGTAATTGAATTTACCGATAACACCGTGGTGTTAGATATGAAGTATAACCAGTTTTACTTCATGGGATGAATAGGTTGGGATTGAGAAATTAAAACAAATGATTACTTCGGAAAGGTTCGCTAATCCCGACTAGTTTGAATTGATATTCAAAAATAGATTAAAGAATAAATTCAAGAAATTTATCTTGGAAAAAATTAATGAGAACCTTTCCCTATGAATGTGAAATTTAGAAACTAACTGTCGGTTAGCTAAGCAGAATAGTTTTCTGGATATTGATCTGATGTTGGTTTCGGCCTTCGGGGTTAATAATTGGGGAATTATTCTCTTGATTAATTTACGGTTAGTAACTAATGAATTGGAATGAGGCGTATGTTGTGTTTATGTAACATTTATTTTTAATATACGCGGGTTGTTCGGAAAGGCCGGGTTTATACCCATTCTGAATAACCGATTCGACGATTTGTCGAAGATGAAGACGGTGGTTGAAGACCGGAAGTCTTCACATCGTTTGGATAATTACCGACGATCCTGATTGGGCTGTACACCCAAGAGGATGGAAATAGTTGGTGGTCGTCCAGACGTACTTGGAGATGGATGGATATACGAGGAAAGTGCCTCCGGTTTCGTTCAGACCCAGAACGGACTTGTAAATGGATAGTGTGTCTGACGTTGTATTCCTTTATACTGTATTGGTGATCTCTGCTAAATATATATCTGTTTGGTGGCAGAGAATTTATTCTCTTGCTATACACCCTTCTCTGAGACGTACGAGCCTAGAGGTTATATATTGGCAGAAATCAGTGGTACAGTATGGACTGACAATGTGGCATGCTGAGTTGCATGGATCAAGGCTTTTGTTGAAAAGCAAAGTCTTGTGGTTGATGATCAAAGCATGGCCTTGTGTGGCGTAGCTTTGTGTAACGTTGATTCGCGAGTATCACACCCGGTATGAACTAAAAACGGGAGACGGACATCAGGGAGGACATGCGTTTCTTTCTAGTTAGGAGTGGCGTCTGTGCTTGAACTGGCTGACGAGTTTGACTCATGTGGATGTTGCTTATTATTACTTGCTGAAAAGCGAGGCGCCTCGTGATATCAGTTTCGGCCGATGCTTCTGGTCGGCTGACGGGCCAGGCTTACGCCCCAAAGGGCGGGGAAACGCAGTGTTCAGGCATAATAATCCACATCGGTGGACCGGCCCTGATGATCCATGGGGCAGTTGCGGCTGTTCCTGAGGCTCGGACTAGACAGTCTCGAATCGGTGAGGATCTTGCCCCTAGCCTCGGTTCATACCATAAATGATAACCCAACTTCCAATACGACATTGCGGTTTTGATTGTAAACTTATATATGGCGACATAGTGGTATGGGTCATTCATGTCGTCTATGATTGATACTTATGATTTGAAGTTGTTTTATACACTATGCACTTATTTTAGTATCAAATAATCTGTTTTAAACTTATCAAGCATTCTTTGGCTATTATAAGGTAAAAACCCTATCCCCCGGCTTGCGTTGCATTGTGTGATAGAACCTGGGTCTTATAATAGCTTCATTTTTCTTTATTTAGCATTGCGATGTTGTTTTATGCACTGGTATTCTTGGGAGGAAACCCGTTCCGTGTTATACGGCGTGGTCCCTTGATTTACCTAACCTTAAAAATAAAGATTAATAACTGTTTTAGTTCTCACACCAGTCACATGACTGACCTGGAGTTTATTGTTTTAACCTAAACTCTGGGTGCCCCTATTTTGACGCGGGTAGCTAGTAGTTTTGGTTTTGCAGATTTATATTCACAGGATCCTGGTTTACAGCTGGAACGATATCCGGAAAGCTTTGTATCCGTATATCTCCTTCTAGTTGTGTACTGTATTATTTTCCGCTGCAATGTATTTAAATGTAATTTAAATCTCTGATATTTCTGTGTAATGTATATTCTTTTATACTCTGTATATTCTTGTAATCTGATGCATTGTTGTAAAATACAATGAAATGTTCTTTTGTCTGCGTTCTGATTTGTCTTGTCCTCACAGTAATTCGTTCTTTCTCATCTCTTCGGAGACCGGGGATGTTTCGGGTTGCTTCATTTGGTATCAGAGCTTTGGTTTATAAAGCTCAGAGGACAAGGCACCTTAGAACCAAACGAAAGAATTCATCAGAGATTGGATTAGTAATATCCAACGAGAATGACTCGTTAGAGGTGGGATCAGTAGTATCCTAGAACGAGTGTGAAGAGTATATTTTCCAATTGAAAACAATTTTGTTTTGAAAATTTAAATCGTTTCACACGTATTTGAATATTTGTTTTATATTGAATTTGGACAATCCAATATATAAAGATTTTGCATATACGCCTTGCAAACGTGTATTCGAAGTTTTAATATATTGAATAGATATAGAATCACACTCTAGTCGCCCGGAGATGATACTGATGATTGAGATCTCATCATCAGTGTTTATGTTCGAGTTTCGAAAGTGAGATATTTATATATTTCCAATCGACTGGTGTGAGAACCAAACTAGATAGGTTTATTGTTGTGATTTGGCATCAAAAACATGATTTTTAGTATATATATAAAAAATTAATACCTTTGAAAGTTAACCAACACATTGATTGCTAGCTGTGATGATTATTAATTCAACTAATAGAAATACTGGAATGATATATAAAGCATAAATAAAGATATTTGTTAATGAAAAGTAATGCAAACTCTCTTGATAAAATCCTCAAATATAATGTAGGAGATGGTTCTCTATGGCTTATCTAATGTTGACTTCAGTATGACTCCGAAACAAACAAGGAGGGCCCAGCAGAAAGCAGAAAAAGGAAGGAAGTTGAACTTAGGAACATACGTGGGTGTTTATTGTCATATATGCAGAGAAGAAGGGCATTATGCGGTTCGGTGCCCTGAGAGAAAGAAAATCAAGGAGAAAGAGATAAGAATGGATATAGTTTGTTTTAAGTGCAAAGAAACGGGACATTTTGTGGATAAGTGTCCAAATGTTAAGAAAAAATCCAGAAAATTAGGAAAAGAAAAGAAGTGCTTCCGATGCAAAGATATAGGGCATCTAGCCCGAAATTGCCCGTTGAAGAAGGGTGATAAGAAATCCAAAGGAAAGGAGATATCTACTTTGGAAACTATGCAAGGAGGAGGCACGACTTCCTAGAAAGTTGGGTTTTAATGTAATGAACTAGCATTTTGGATATATGTATGGATGTTTATGATACTTGTATGAACTTAAATATGCTTTTGTTTTAAAAATGTATCGATATGGTATAATATAGCTAGTGTAAGAAGAATGATTGAACTAAGCTGAATTTAGCACCGCATATTAGAATGTTATGGAATTTGATTGAAATTGCATGCATATACTTGTACTTACATTGAACAGGTCATAGCAAGGAGGCCAGAGCAGAGAATAAAATTTGTTTGCCCGACAAATAGGTACATGTTTACTATAATTTACTGTTTTGTTTGGGTGATGATGATTTTATGAGCCGATTGGCTAGCCGCTTGGCTTTTTCTTTTTCTTTTTGAGATCAGAAGGCCTTTATGGAAATTTTGGGATTTTCCCGTGGCTCCCGGTGCAGGGGAGGTTATGGCGAAATTTTTCGAAAATTTAGGGTGTTAGCCAAATTTTTGAAATTTTTGAAAAGTTCTTAGAAACTGAAAAGTTGAAGAACTTAAGCCGTAATCAAAACAATGGAAGTTGAGTTGAATTGTTAAACAACTTTCGGCTTCGTTCCTTTTCGGGGACGAAAAGTTTTAAGTGGGGGAGATTGTAACAACCCGAAAATCTGGGCCAGTTTAAAATTTTTATTTTGGCAATTTTAGCGAATTTTGACTATTTAAAATGAATTATTTTAAATAATATCGACGAGAAATTTATTTTGAATATAATTCGAACGAATATATTTATATACGTCGTTGTTAGAATATAAATATTTATTTATAATTAAAAATAGAATTGAAAGTGGCGCGGTAGTTCGATAATTCGATTTCAAACTTCAATTGAATGTACCGGGTGCAAAACAATCCGGATTTTAGTGAAACCAAAAATAATAGGATCTAATTGATGATATCTTTCCAACGAATCCGAAAAATCAAAATTTCATAGCGGGGATCAAAAGATATGTCCAGTTGAAAATTCTGAATAGTCGCTATGAAATTCAGGCCCTTAAAAATGGAGATTTTGCAAACGACCTCGGATTTCGACGAAACCACTTTTGTTGGGTCCGTGATGTTAAGTTATTGCTAGATTCCAATTTTCATAATTTTTCGAATCAATATGTGAGCGTGGCAAAGGAAAACGCGTTTGACCAGTTTCAATTGATTTTAATCGACTGGAAAATGGCCATTTTTCCAACGGTCTCAGAATTCGACGAAATTAGTTTTGTTAGGACCGTATCGTCAATACGAAGCTAGAAAATATTTTTCTGGAATTTTTCGAGTTGGTATGTGACCCCGGTAATTTGAAATGTACATTTAAAATAGAATATATAGATTTAAATTTTGATTTGAGCGGAAACTGGTCGAAACAATGGAACTGACTTGCGAAACATATCACGTTTTGTTCGGAATGGGGGTAATTAGCTAGGGGCGACAGTCGTTGGGATTCGATAGGAGTTTGTGGTGTTAAACAATTAAATGATGAATTAAAATATTATTAAACTATAAAATTTGGTCAACTCATATCCCACTCTCTCTCCCCTCTTTATTCATAACAGATAGAAATTAAAAAAAAAATCGCGATTCCTCCCAGTCGCCGCTCGATGTCCAGTCGCGCCTCCGGAGCTAGGGCACGCCGCTGCCCACGCTGGTCGTGCAACCCCACACCTCGACGATCCCTCCTCGACGGTTGAACCCCCAGCACGCAAACCCCAATTGAAACCGCGCCCAACCCTAATCCTCCGCCACCTCTAGCGCTCCAAGGCCCACCACTTGCCGCCGCCCTCATCTCCCCTCCGACCACCGTACCCGCCAATCGACCCCACACCGCCACCCTCAGGCCACAGAGCCTCCCTCCGACCGTTAAGCGCCCTCTTCCCCCTCTTCGATAAGCAAAGTAAGCTTTTACTCTTTTATTTTCCTTTAAGTAAGTAATTCAATGTAATTAGCATTATAAAAAAAAATCAGTTTTCATTATGTATATTTTATCGAAGTAAAGATTTCATTTTTGTCGAAGTAAAGATTTCATATTTTATCAAAGTAAAGATTTCATTTTTATCGAAGTAAAGATTTCATTTTTATCGAAGTAAAGATTTCATTTTTATCGAAGTAAAGATTTCATATTTTATCAAAGTAAAGATTTCATTTTTATCGAAGTAAAGATTTCGTTTTTATCAAAGTAAAAATTGGATTTTTATATATTGAATAGCTTAGTAAAAATTCGATTTTTCTATATTGAATAGCTTAGTAAAAATTCGATTTTTATGTATTGAATAGCGAAGTCAAAATTCGATTTTTCTATATTGAATAGCTTAGTAAAAATTCGATTTTTCTATATTGAATAGCTTAGTAAAAATTCGATTTTTCTATATTGAATAGCTTAGTAAAAATTCGATTTTTCTATATTGAATAGCTTAGTAAAAATTCGATTTTTATATATTGAATAGCGAAGTCAAAATTTGATTTTTCTATATTGAATAGCTTAGTAAAAATTCGATTTTTCTATATTGAATAGCTTAGTAAAAATTCGATTTTTCTTTATTGAATAGCTTAGTAAAAATTCGATTTTTCTATATTGAATAGCGAAGTAAAAATTCGTTTTTATATATTGAATAACGAAGTAAAAATTCGATTTTTACATATGTAGTGGCTACGGGCAACGAAGTTGACAAAGATGCGATAACGACGAAGATTTCTATAAATGAAGAGTCATGGGATTGGATAGCTTTTGGTGAGAACTTCTCACCTTTCAATTTAAATTTTCTAGTTATATATATATACTAGGATGCAGACGGTGTTTAGTAGCACCCGACACCCGTCATCCACAGACCATGGATGGCTTGTTTGTTAAATTGTTTGGTTGTGTAGTTGGTTAGATTATTTGGTTTGAATTGAATTGTTTGGTGAAATGAAATTGATTTGATTGATGTGTGAATGGCATGGGCCTTCACTAGACCGGGGATAAGGCTAGGCCTTGTCCCGTTTCTAGTATCGTGCCGTTATGCCACCGAAATTTTCTAAAATAAGTTAGAAAAATAAAAATATCATTTTTATTTGGTAAATGAACTGAATAAAAATTCATGTGTTAAAATAAAATATTTGATCGTTAAAAATATAATTTTTAACGTGAATGTGAATAAATAAATATTCATTTACAAACCGGACGGTTTGTTTATGTACACCTATTTGAAGGACATTGATTGGGACGATAAATTTTACACATCGCCCAACTGCACAAATAAAATATGTGTTTGATTGTTTTGAAACCCCACACGGGTGTTGGGATGAAATTTGAAGTTCACTCATCCAGATTGATTAAATATGTCGATCGATTGATTGACAGGCTGTTATAAGCGTTAGATATCTATATTTGATGCTTATACAGTGTAGTGCACTTTGGTTGATGGTTGGTTATTTTTCAATGCTATTATATACATGTGTTGTATGAAAATCCATATAATTAATTTTATATGGTGATTGATTGGGCCTCATTCCAATTTAGAAAATAAAGAATATTACAACATAAAAGTTCATGTGTTGACTGTACTCATTCGTTGAGATTAGTCATGTGTTGAACGAAATATTTTAATAATAAAATTTGCATCTTTATCAATGTAAAATAAAGGTTCATGTGTTGACTGTACTCATCCGTTGAGATTAGTCATGTGTTGAACGAAATAATTTAACAAAAATTGTCACACATGGACAGTACTCATTCGTTGAGATTAGTCGTGTGTTGACAAAAATAAATATTCATTTGTTGAATAGAATATTTGAAAATAGAAATATATGAAGCCGTGTTGGTTAGATTGACGCCATTTTGACGTGAACGATATTTATATCGATTTTATTCATTTTAAAATGCATATTGAAAAGTGATTTCGAAAACGCATATTTTGAAATGAAATCGAATTGAATTGAATATATAACGATTTCGAAATGAATTGAATATATAACAATTTCGAAATGAATTGAATATAAAATGAAATCGAAATGAATTGAATATAAAACGATTTCGAAATGAATTGAATATAAAACGATTTCGAAATGAATTGAATATATAACGAATTCGTATTGAATTGGAAACAAATTGAAATGAATTCAAATTGAATTGAAATTTGAATTGAATAGAAATGAATTTTAAAACGAATTTACAAAGAAGAATTCAATTTTGATTTGAATTGAAATGGAAGTTGAAATTGCTTTTGAAACGAATTTAGAACTATTTATATAATTCGTTTTAAATAGAAATCGACAAAATATATATTATATATATTATATATATAATATAATGGCCTGAATAGAACGCGCCGCGCCGCAGCAGTTCGCGAATTTCGACCATTTATTTCAAACGGATATTACGGGAGATCCGACCGTCGGATTTTCCTAAAACCGGAACCGTTGGGTTCGTATCGAAAAGAGCTTTCAAACGAATATTAGAAATTTGAAATCTAACGGTTGGATTTGGAGATACGTCCAAATCAAATTTGAAAAAGGTCGCTGTAAGTGCAGTTCGATGGCCATTGATGGAAATCGACTGTACGGGCCTTGATAAAATTATTAAAAATAATAATAAATTGTGTAAAATCATAAGAAATGATTTGGGAAAAATTGGGATGAAAAACTCCATATTTGAAAAGATAAAAATAGATTTTTATCGAAATGAACTAGTTTTGAACTAGAATTATAATTCTATTTATTTTTAAATAAATAAATTGAATTTGAAAAGGGTTTTAAAAATAACCAGAATTTCCAATGATTGCATTAGAGTGGATTTGAATCGAAATTGTCTTCGGAATATTTCGATGTTGGAATTCGTGATTATATAGATGTTATTATGAAAATTTGAAAGATATATATTTATATCGTTATTTCCAATACGACATTTGTTAGTCGTAGAATTTGATATTGAATATAAACCGATATATTTTCTATTCAGAGCCTTGTATTGAATATCAAATGTGATTTGGGTTTGTCGTGAATGGTGTCTTCACTAACACTGTTCTTGAACCCAGTTGAGAAAAGATTAAATCTTTTTATTTAGATTTAATGAAGGGTACCAATTAAATAATATTTAATTGGAATTGAATTGATATTGATTTTTGGGTTTATCGTGGACAGTGTTTTAAATAACACTCGTTCTTTAACACGATAATGAATGAATGTGATTTTGGGTTTATCGTGAACTGTGTTTTAAAGGACACTGATTCTTTAACCCAGTTAAGGATTAAAACTAAGTGGAGTTTTAATGAATCTTTAATTAGATTGAAAAGATCGAAAATGGAGTACCACCAGTTTTGCTCCAGGCGATAGTTAAATCTTTAATTAGATTTGAACGTGAAATGGTAATTGAATTTACCGATAACACCGTGGTGTTAGATATGAAGTATAACCAGTTTTACTTCATGGGATGAATAGGTTGGGATTGAGAAATTAAAACAAATGATTACTTCAGTAAGGTTCGCTAATCCCGACTAGTTTGAATTGATATTCAAAAATAGATTAAAGAATAAATTCAAGAAATTTATCTTGGATAAAATTAATGGGAACCTTTCCCTATGAATGTGAAATTTAGAAACTAACTGTCGGTTAGCTAAGCAGAATAGTTTTCTGGATATTGATCTGATGTTGGTTTCGGCCTTCGGGGTTAATAATTGGGGAATTATTCTCTTGATTAATTTACGGTTAGTAACTAATGAATTGGAATGAGGCGTATGTTGTGTTTATGTAACATTTATTTTTAATATACGCGGGTTGTTCGGAAAGGCCGGGTTTATACCCATTCTGAATAACCGATTCGACGATATGTCGAAGATGAAGACGGTGGTTGAAGACCGGAAGTCTTCACATCGTTTGGATAACTACCGACGATCCTGATTGGGCTGTACACCCAAGAGGATGGAAATAGTTGGTGGTCGTCCAGACGTACTTGGAGATGGATGGATATGCGAGGAAAGTGCCTCCGGTTTCGTTCAGACCCAGAACGGACTTGTAAATGGATAGTGTGTCTGACGTTGTATTCCTTTATACTGTATTGGTGATCTCTGCTAAATATATATCTGTTTGGTGGCAGAGAATTTATTCTCTTGCTATACACCCTTCTCTGAGACGTACGAGCCTAGAGGTTATATATTGGCAGAAATCAGTGGTACAGTATGGACTGACAATGTGGCATGCTGAGTTGCATGGATCAAGGCTTTTGTTGAAAAGCAAAGTCTTGTGGTTGATGATCAAAGCACGGCCTTGTGTGGCGTAGCTTTGTGTAACGTTGATTCGCGAGTATCACACCCGGTATGAACTAAAAACGGGAGACGGACATCAGGGAGGACATGCGTTTCTTTCTAGTTAGGAGTGGCATCAGTGCTTGAACTGGCTGACGAGTTTGACTCATGTGGATGTTGCTTATTATTACTTGCTGAAAAGCGAGGCGCCTCGTGATATCGTTTCGGCTGATGCTTCTGGTCGGCTGACGGGCCAGGCTTACGCCCCAAAGGGCGGGGAAACGCAGTGTTCAGGCATAATAATCCACATCGGTGGACCGGCCCTGACGATCCATGGGGCAGTTGCGGTTGTTCCTGAGGCTCGGACTAGACAGTCTCGAATCGGTGAGGATCTTGCCCCTAGCCTCGGTTCATACCATAAATGATAACCCAACTTCCAATACGACATTGCGGTTTTGATTGTAAACTTATATATGGCGACATAGTGGTATGGGTCATTCATGCCGTCTATGATTGATACTTATGAATTGAAGTTGTTTTATACACTATGCACTTATTATAGTATCAAATAATCTGTTTTAAACGTATCAAGCATTCTTTGGCTATTTTAAGGTAAAAACCCTATCCCCCGGCTTGCGTTGCATTGTGTGATAGGACCTGGGTCTTATAATAGCTTCATTTTTCTTTATTTAGCATTGCAATGTTGTTTTATGCACTGGTATTCTTGAGAGGAAACTCGTTCCGTGTTATACGGCGTGGTCCCTTGATTTACCTAACCTTAAAAATAAAGATTAATAACTGTTTTAGTTCTCACACCAGTCACATGACTGACCTGGAGTTTATTGTTTTAACCTAAACTCTGGGTGGCCCTATTTTGACGCGGGCAGCTAGTAGTTTTGGTTTTGCAGATTTATATTCACAGGATCCTGGTTTACAGTTGGAACGATATCCGGAAAGCTTTGTATCCGTATATCTCCTTCTAGTTGTGTATTGTATTATTTTCCACTGCAATGTATTTAAATGTAATTTAAATCTCTGATATTTCTGTGTAATGTATATTCTTTTATACTCTGTATATTCTTGTAATCTGATGCATTGTTGTAAAATACAATGAAATGTTCCTTTGTATGCATTCTGTTTTTTCGTGTTCTCAAAACAATCCGCGCTTTCCCTCCTCTTCGGGGACCGGGGAAGTTCGGGTCGTTTCACAACCTCTAGTCTAGTTAACATGTTAATTTGGCTAAGTGTATCAACTTTACTTAACCCCACCTTCTAGTCTAGTTAACATGTTAGCTTGGCTAAGTGTTTTCTTAGTTACTTAACCCCTACAAATCTGGTCTTGTTACCATAAGTTTGGTTAAGCGTCCCTATGGACTTAGCCCTCCCATTCTAGCTCGACTGTGTTAAGTTGGTTAAGTGTTCCTATAGACTTAACCCTCCCATTCTAGCTTAACTGTGTCTGTATGAACCTAACCTCACCCATCGGTTTGGTTATCTTGTTGAATTGGTTAAGTGTCTTAGTTAACTTAACCCTACCATTCTTGTTCTAGCTTTAACTAAATAAATTAAAGCCGCTACCACTCACATTAGACAGATATTGTTGCGATTAATGGATGTGCCGGTTGGTTCCGGGCAGGTTTACATCGCAACTCAGTCTAACCTCGGGTTAGGCATATTCGTGTTTTCTAAGTTCAAAGGGTTTCAATTTATTTTCAAATCAAGTTTTGAAAGTAACCATCCCGTTCGTCGGATCAGTTAGGGATAGCCAGGGAGAGCAGGAAACTTGTATTTTCCGAACCCAAGCCTAGACACTATCCTCTCTGTCACCCTAGAACTTTCTGGTGTGTCATTAAAAGAGATGTCGTTAATAAACCTTTAATTTGTCTAAATTTATATTTCCTCATTCAGGCCAAATTCTATAAGTAAATTATTTCTAAGTTACTTATTTCCTAATTACTCTTTTAATGTAAATTGTCTACATTCATTCTTATGGCCCATTTCCCCTTCTAAATCATATTTATGCTTTTTGGTATGTGGACTATGCCAAATTAAGTGTCACTAACCATGATTTTGCTAAACCTGCCAATTACTCCCAATTATGGCCAATTTCACATTTATGCCAATATACTTACCGTGCCAAATTAGCTAATCCAATTCCGATTCAACATTCTAATTCTAGACTTATTACTCTAGTTCACTATTCATGTAAATGCTAGATTTACACGTCAATACTAGATTCGAAATTACACATCTTATAATTCATGTCAAATTTATCCAATTTGCATTTCTATAAACATGCCATAATACATGTTCCCAATTTATGCCAATATCCAAGTTAAACTACGTTTTTAGTAAATTTCATATTTCTCCCAAACTGCATTCTCACCGTTCGTATAATCATGATTCAGTCTAGATTATAAATAAATCTTGGTTCGTAGAAAATAGGGAATGAACCAAAGATGCTATGCAAAAGATAGACATACTAACTAGCATAAAAAAAAGGTTGAATAACGACGTAGGTTCAAGAACATGGGTAGACCTAACTTAATAGGTAAATTCCAAGGGTCTAAAACCAAGGATAGACAGAATATAGACGCAGGTTCAAGAATATGGGTAGACCTAACTTAATAGGTAAATTCCCATGGTCTAAAACCAAAGAAAACCAAGGACGGGCAGAATAAATAATCGGGTTTATACCCAATCTCATAATCACAAAGCTTAAGCAACACCTTCCTAGTCATGAATCATAGGTGTTTAATCACAGATGTCCTTGTTACGTCATAGGCAATAGTTTATGTTTTCTAATCAAAGGCATAGGTTTAGTCAAGGAAATAATCCTCATAGTCACAGTCACAGTCATAGGCAATGTTCGTAGTCAAAGGCAATGTCCATAGTCATAGGCAATGTTCATAGTCATAGGAAATGTTCATAGTCATAGGCAAATGTTCATAGTCATAGGCATATGGTTTTAAGGTCCATAGTTTCATAATCACGGTCTTATTTGTCCTCGAGTCATAACAGTTCTTAATTAGGTTCAAGAGTATAGGCACTGATTCGAATAGAGAGAGAGATTTGGCATATTCTTTTATTCCTTTAATTTCATGTCACGAACAGAGAAAAACGTTCAAATCTAGAAATAACTGACTTACAGAGATTTAGACTAGAAAAGAAAGATGGCGTTGCTATGATTCATGCGACGTTGCTCGAAACCGTTTGAGCTAGCCTTTGATTCTTCACTTGAAATCCTAGCCTGACTTGAACCTCTTCTTGAAAGTCTTTTAGCAGCATCTCCTCGTCTTGATTTATTATATTTATTATTCTATTTATATTTTAATTAAGAGGAGGAGAAGAAGCCATGTTCACTAAGAATCTTTGCAGCATAAGGGTAGAGGAGAATTGTGAATAGAGAAGAAGACAGGGGCTGTTTATATAGTGTAGAAGTCAACGAATCTGGTCAGAATGGCATTCGGATACAGATGAATGAACCAGGTGCAAAAAACTGGAAAAAAGGGGGGGGGGGTCGACCCCTAGGTTGACTACCCAGTCGACCTGGGTGCCTTGGGCGGGAAAATTCCCGCCCAGCCCATTCTGGGTCCGATTTGAATTTTGAACTTGACCTGTTTTGAAATTTGAACTTCGCTGAATCTTCCAGAGGTCATATGTTCCTCATACGAACTCCGATTTACGCAAACTCGGACTCGTTTTCATGAAGAATTCCGAGACGAACGCGTTGGCACAGCCCGTTTCCCTTGATTTTGATTTTAATATTTAATTCTGCCTTGATTTGTGAATCTTAGCGTTACAGAATTACGGGGTGTTACATTCTCCCCCACTTAAAAGGATTTCGTCCCCGAAATCTTCAAGTTAGGAAGAATGTGTCCTACCATCCAATCACCCATCTACTCAACCATCCAACCACAGGCATTCATTGTCCTTAAAAGATTTCTAATGCTTTCATGTTCATATGCATAGTGTGTGTATATGTCTTTATCTAATGCAAAATCAGGCGGTCTACTGATTCAGTCGACCTCCTTAATGCGAATCATGTCGGCGCTATGCGTCCAATCATGTATGCAAGCATCCCTAGTTACGTAAATACTACATGCGTGCATAGCCATTCATCCATATGCAACGTCCATATGATAACATGTCAAGTTCAACTTACAAACAAATAAATATCTGAAAATGCAATATGAAAGCGTCCGAACTGATCTAGTGTCTAATACGTATGCATATGCATTCACGTGCAATCATTAGCAACCACTAGCAACCATCAACCATAACATGTTTCAAACACATGTTTACATCCATTGGCTTCTACCTAAGGATCGAAGATACGACCTAGAGGATATACTTTGGAAAGAGAGAAACAATCATGCATAAAGCTCCTACAAAAAGAAAATCAAGGATGCACCCTTAAGAAAAAGGGTATGTTGCTAGTATCTAGCCTTCTTGAGCTTTACTCCACTGTATCTTAACTAATTTAACTTCACGATTGTGAAGTACCGGATCTCCATTTCCATAATAAACAGATGTCAATCACGGTACCAGGTATACGTACTAAGATGATTAGAGGTTTCCCTCTTATCCGCCATGCCATAACTATAAGAGTCGAAAGGTCACTACGTGCTCTTTGGAGTGCCTGCCACAACTATTCATCTCTCACGCAAACCATCCAAACCGAACTCGACATTCCTCAAGCACAAGCCCCAAAGGCCTAAACCAATATCAGACAAGCACCCAAGGAATATCTCCCCCGAATTTAGAAGATCTACGTGAGATGATATAAGCAAACTCGATAGCTATTCTCAAATCCCTACTAACTAAAAATAAACTGGTCGGACCACCAATTGGATTTGATACTCTAGTGGGATCTTTCTACTATACAAGTACTACGGTGCAGAGACCCAACTATGGAAGTTGATATGAACAAATGCGAAGAGCTAAAACCAAAGGAAAGAGTACGAACAGCAAAACTAGACTCTTCCAACAGAACTTTACTACCTTTCTCCTAGGTACGCTTGGTGGCGAAAGTAGGTTCTTGCCCTTGCCCTTAATCATATGCCCTATCATTCCCTAGTAAAGATACTTCCTCTTGTCTTAGGTTTTATAATTTCTTCCTCCTTCGTGAGCTAAATCTACATCCATGAATTCCTCATCCTAGGGTTGTGCTCCCTAGCCAAACTCCTCATGCCCTTCCGTGTGTAGTCATGTTGACAAATCTCTCGAAAGCTGCTTCCATCGTACAAAAAAAAAACTCTTTAAGCTTGAAAGAAAACTGGGCGTAGGTGAAACAACCACAACCATAGATGGAAGTCGGGCACTACTTCGCCTTTCGATGAGGTTACATCCCAGAAAGCCAGGATCCCCGGAGACTCAAGAAAGAAGGAGACAAGAATTCAAACAGAGGAAGAGAAGATAGTGCGTATGGCTTTGGGGAATATGCCTTTTTAAAACAAATCTTTTCTCTTGAAAATGCTTCTTTTAAAACTGTTTTGAAAATAATTTTTCAAATCCTTTATCTGATCTGGTAACCTTCAGCTCTGATACCACGTGTAACACCCCACATCCGTTAGTGTCACTCACAAAGGGAATGCACTAAGTTCCGTGGAGCATTTAGGGAAAAAGATGCAGATAAATTACAAGACAGACAGAAATTAAACAGCGGAAAATAAAACTTTGCTTTATTGATAAAATAGTTTGTACAAATATTTCTTTACAATATCATAGTGTCATCTGTCTTACAAAATAAAGAAGCATGAAAATACATTTATATTCCCCAATGTAGCAAGAACTAGCCATAGCATCTGAAAAGAGAATCCAAGCAAAACTTCGACAAATCTTCAAGCTGGGAAAGAGTGACAGTCCAACTTAACCTGAGCTATACTACTCCCGCCTCTACTACCTGGGGGGGGGGGAACGGAAGAAAAGAAGACGAAAGAAAAACAGAGTCAGACATAAAGCCTGAGTAAGTTCAGTAACTTCTAGCATGTGAACATGGAAAAACAAAACGACTTGATTTAACTGAATACAAGATAACACCAAGATGATAGGGTCAGCAAGATTAGACAAGATAATCACAAGGTATGCTATGATAAGATAAACTGGATATGCTCTAATGCTTTCGCCGCTTCGCTATTTCCTTGTTATACTGGTTTCTATATCTCTGCACCACCTAACTAGTGTACCAACTAGTAACGATAACGTGATCCCAATCCCTGTATTTTCCCATGCCTTCGAGCATCCATTTATTATTTATTAGCTAGATCTAATCTAGGGTTTTCTATCCAGTGCTTTCTAGATTCAACTAGAGTTTTACGCTGTTTGCTGAACGCTTCTCGGATTCAGGATTTATGCCACCTAGTTCATCTAGGGATTATGCTACCTGTCGAACGATGCCCCCAAGTCTAGGACACAGTACCTAGAGTGGTATATGTTCCTAGACTTCCCCACGCATGTATCGCGAATCGTTATCGCTTGTCTAGATGCATATGTCCTATAATGTGCGGTCTGAGTCCTATGACAGGGCAAATCAAGGAATACAGAACTCGGTCGGGAGCTTTCAGATATCTGCCGATGCAGATGCTAAGGTCTGTTTTTATTCCAGTGGCTATGGTCCCACTTGACCCCTCCCTCAACTAATGAAAGGCACACCTTGTAAAATTAGAACTATACGCCAGCCCCCGGTGCCCCACTATCCTATGGCCATCCTCACCCATAACTAGATAGCAAGTATATGGTCTTTTGGAGTTCTCCGCCTTTCCTCTTCACGTATCTCGATTGACTCAAGATGGATGGTAGATGACGAGTTGCTATCACAGGGCTACCGTTTTCTCGCCGAATCACGCTGGTCTATCCTGGTCTTTAGGTTACCATGTATTGCAACCAAGGCATACCCCTAGTTCTTCTACTTAGACCTTAACCTCTGTGAGCCCAGGAGGATCATCTGCAGCCTCACAGAGGGATACCAAGAGTAACCTCACATCCCCTCGAAGCCTCGGGCTTCGTAACCCAATTCGTTGGAGCCTTCTTTCTACTCAGACGGACATTCGCTCCTTCCCGTGTTATACTAAGAATTACTACTTAGTTTTACTAACTTAGATTTACCACTTAGTTTCCAGAATCGTTGTTTTCTAAGGTTTACTACTTAGTTCCCTTTCCCATCAATTTGGATTGGTTAAGTGTCATTAGTCAATTCATGCCAACTTAACCCTCTTCATTCATCCTGTTATACTGGTTAAGTGTTATCAGTAATTCATGTTGACTTAACCTCACCACAGACCAAGTTATATTGGTTAAGTATTTCTTATTACTTAACCCTACCCATTCACCCTGTATTGGCTAAGTGTTCCTTTTTAACTTAACCTTGCCCGTCTGTCTTAACTAACATGTTATTAATGGTTAAGTATTTCTTATTACTTAACCCTACCCATTCACCCTGTATTGGTTAAGTGTTCCTTTTTAACTTAACCTTGCCCGTCTGTCTTAATTAACATGTTATTAATGGTTAAGTATTATCCCTTCATGTTTAGACTTAACCCTATTCTTTTATCACAACCTGATGGATAAGTGTTCAAGTTTACTTAATCCTACGGTCTAGCCCAGATAACCTATCAAATTGGCTAAGTGTATTTACTTAACCCCAACCTCTAGTCTAGTTGACATGTTAATTTGGCCAAGTGTTTTCTTAGTTACTTAACCCCTACAAATCTGGTCTTGTTACCACAAGTTTGGTTAAGCCTCCCTATGGACTTAGCCATCCCATTCTAGCTCGACTGTGTTAAGTTGGTTAAGTGTTCCTATAGACTTAACCCTCCCATTCTAGCTTAACTGTGTCTGTATGAACCTAACCCCACCCATTGGTTTGGTTATCTTGTTGAATTGGTTAAGTGTCTTAGTTAACTTAACAGTACCATTCTTGTTCTAGCTTTAACTAAATAAATTAAAGCCGCTACCACTCACATTAGACAGATATTGTTGCGATTACTGGATGTGCCGGTTGGTTCCGGGCAGGTTTACATTGCAACTCAGTCTAACCTCGGGTTAGGCATATTCGTGTTTTCTAAGTTCAAAGGGCTTCAATTTATTTTCAAATCAAGTTTTGAAAGTAACCATCCCATTCGTTGGATAAGTTTGTGATAGCCAGGGAGAGCAGGAAACTTGTATTTTCCAAACCCAAGCCTAGACACTATCCTCTGTGTCACCCTAGAACTTTCTGGTGTGTCATTAAAAGAGATGTCGTTAATAAACCTTTAATTTGTCTAAATTTATATTTCCTCATTCAAGCCAAATTCTATAAGTAAATTATTTCTAAGTTACTTATTTCCTAATTACTCTTTTAATGTAAATTGTCTACATTCATTCTTATTGCCCATTTCCCCTTCTAAATCATATTTATGCTTTTTGGTATGTGGACTATGCCAAATTAAGTATCACCTAACCATGATTTTGCTAAACCTGCCAATTACTCCCAATTATGGCCAATTTCACGTTTATGCCAATATACTTACCGTGCCAAATTAGCTAATCCAATTCCGATTCAACATTCTAATTCTAGACTTATTACTCTAGTTCACTATTCATGTAAATGCTAGATTTACACCTCAATACTAGATTCAAAATTACACATCTTATAATTCATGTCAAATTTATCCAATTTGCATTTCTATGAACATGCCATAATACATGTTCCCAATTTATGCCAATTTCCAAGTTAAACTACGTTTTTAGTAAATTTCATATTTTGCCCAAACCGCATTCCCGCCGTTCGTATAATCGTGATTCAGTCTAGATTATAAATAAATCTAGGTTCGTAGAAAATAGGGAATGAACCAAATATGCTATGCAAAAGATAGACATACTAACTAGCATAAAAAAAAGGTTGAATAACGACGTAGGTTCAAGAACATGGGTAGACCTAACTTAATAGGTAAATTCCCAGGGTCTAAAACCAAGGATAGACAGAATAGAGACGCAGGTTCAAGAACATGGGTAGCCCTAACTTAATAGGTAAATTCCCATTGTCTAAAACCAAAGAAAACCAAGGAAAGGCAGAATAAATAATCGGGTTTAGACCCAATGTCATAATCACAAAGCTTAAGCAACACCTTCCTAGTCATGAATCATAGGTATTTAATCACAGATGTCCTTGTTACATCATAGGCAATAGTTTATGTTTTCTAATCAAAGGCATAGGTTTAGTCAAGGAAATAATCCTCATAGTCACAGTCATAGTCATAGGCAATGTCCTTAGTCATAGGCAATGTTCATAGTCATAGGAAATGTTCATAGTCATAGGCAAATGTTCATAGTCATAGGCATATGGTTTTAAGGTCCATAGTTTCATAATCACGGTCTTATTTGTCCTCGAGTCATAACAGTTCTTAATTAGGTTCAAGAGTATAGGCACTGATTCGAATAGAGAGTGAGATTTGGCATATTCTTTTATTCCTTTAATTTCATGTCACGAACAGAGAAAAACGTTCAAATCTAGAAATAACTGACTTTAAGAGATTTAGACTAGAAAAGAAAGATGGCGTTGCTATGATTCATGCGACGTTGCTCGAAACCGTTTGAGCTAGCCTTTGATTCTTCACTTGAAATCCTAGCCTGACTTGAACCTCTTCTTGAAAGTCTTTTAGCAGCATCTCCTCGTCTTGATTTATTTTATATATATTATTCTATTTATATTTTAATTATGAGGAGGAGAAGAAGCCATGTTCACTAAGAATCTTTGCAGCATAAGGGTAGAGGAGAATTGTGAATAGAGAAGAAGAATAGGGCTGTTTATATAGTGTAGATGTCAACGAATCTGGTCAAAATGGCGTCCGGATACAAAGGAATGAACCAGGTGCAGAAAACTAGGAAACAACGGGGGAGGAGGGAGGGGTCGACCCCCAGGTCGACTACCCAGTCGACCTGGGTGCCTTGGGCGGGAAAATTCCCGCCCAGCCCATTCTGGGTCCGATTTGAATTTTGAACTTGACCAGTTTTGAAATTTGAACTTCGCTCAATCTTCCAGAGGCCATATCTTCCTCATACGGACTCCGATTTACGCAAACTCGGACTCGTTTTCATGCAGAATTCCGAAAAGAAAGCGTTGGCGCAGCCCGTTTCCCTTGATTTTGATTTTAATATTTAATTCTGCCTTGATTTGTGAATCTTAGCATTACAGAATTACGGGGTGTTACGGGGCGACGGGCTTTACTGAAAGGGGAGTACGATTTTGAGGGTAAATTGGAAAATTAAATTATTTAATTAATTCAATTTGGTGATTAATGTATAAGTGATTGTAACTCATTCTTATGACATTGAAATTTAGCAAACCCGGGTCTATTGGAATCGTCTCAACGAGAGCTACAACATGGAACTGAGCAGAATGGAAACAAAGACACTTGGAATTTTTGACACAATTAAACGCTTGTTTAATTTTGTTAAAAACAATTGGAAACAAAGAATGATGAAGTGGAACACAAAGAAAGATTTCTCTTACTAAAATTATTATACACTTATTTATTTTATAACCGTAAATGTATAGAAATTGCTAGTATTGATTTTTTATCTATTGTATGGAGTTCAACACATGAATTCGTACAAATCACATAAATTGGAAGCGATGTAAGGATATTACTAACATATGAATTTCATACTCTGTGAATGGCCACTTTTGGCACCGTAAATGGTATTGGATAGTTGAGTATTTATTTATTTGGATGATTTGGTGATTTGTGTATTATGATGATGATTTTGTGATATTTTACATGATAGGAATGTTAATATTAAACTGATAGATGAAAATGGACAAAATAATCATCTGTGTATTGAAACCATGAAAATTAGTTAAGTAAAAAAATAGTTCAAACTGAATTTGAATTGGTTGAATTTAATAACCAATGATTTATTAAAATGGGTTGTTGTTGTTTGAAAACCCCACACGGGTATTGGGATGATCCTTGTAATGTCTTAGAAATTTCGACAACTGGAATATGGAATTAATTTAGAATTCAACTATTAATAATCAATTTTATATCGACACTTGGATCAGAAATAAATAAAATTAAATATATTGTTTTGTGTATGAATTGCATTCTATATTTAATTTAGAATGGGTGGTTGGAATCAAATATTATTTTTGAATATTTGAGTTGGAATTTGTTGGATATTTAAAATGAATTTGGAATTCGATGGAAAGATATAAAGTGTTGAATAGATGTCAATTGAATGCGAAAATTTATTTGTTAAAAATATGGAAATATGTTTGGATAGAGTATATTTGTATATATAAAGAAAACTGCAATTTAACAATTCAAAATTTGGAAACGAACTCAGTTATTGGTAAACAAACAGAATAAAACCAAAGAACTATTTAAAAATAGTAAAACACTATATACAGATGAGATCAGATTTCAACCAAAATAATTTTATTGGGTTTAGAACGTGGAAACGAAGGGGTACGTATAATTTTTATCGTAATTGGAAACTGTGATTACTTTATGAATACTGAGAGTTCAACATCAGTTTACAGTGTGGTTTTAATATTAAGTTAACCGTAGATAAATCTTCCCCAAATAATTGTACCCAGTTATAACCTACATCAGATGAAAATAACGCCGGCCTATGTACCTATCCTAAATCCTGTAGATGTTACTTCGTTCTTGTCCTCACTGCTTCATATTCTATAAATCAACGTTTCTTTCCCCCAATTTCTTCAGAAAATCATTTTTCCACTTTTTCTACTTCTAATGGCCGACCAGAATAAAGCCTTTTTCTGAAATCCTCTTCAGCCAAAGTCAATCCTTTCTTCCTTCATTTGACAATAGATGAAACCCTAAATCACCTCCGTCCCCCTCAATCGAACGAAACCTAAATTGCTTTTGCCTCCCCTTCTAATCGGGTTGCAGACTTACTTGCACCAGCATCGTAGACAACAAAATCGAAGAACTCCTCGTGTTTAAAGCTGCCACCGCCTCTGTCAGAACTTGAAGGTGCCATCCCCGTGCAAAGCTCCAACTCAGCATCACCGCAGATAGCATCAAAGCCATAGCCTCCCCTGCCTTTTTCGATTATCGCTGGTTCAAGTTGAGTTTCTTAGAGAACTCACGATTTATTTATTTTCGAGTAAATTTACATCAATATTAAACAAAATATAACCGTTAAATTGCGTGCTTTGTGTAACGACCCGGCTTTTTGCTCGGTTTTCGCCAGTAATTAAATCAACTTCAACCATTCACAAAGACAGATTGTTAGGGGCACTTACACATTTGCACAAAATAAAAACAACTTTTCCATTATCACTAAAATAATATTACATCAAAGTTACAAGAGGTACATCAGAGTACATCGGTTACACAACGGAAAAGATACTAAACTCAGCGGAAGAATGTGAATGCTCCAAACATAATAGCTCCAGTTAAACCAGAATCCTGCTCCAAATAACTCCAAGGCTAAATCTACGAACCAAACTACTAGACTGCCTGTGTAAAAATTATGGGCACCCAGAGTTTTGGTGTGGGAACAATAAACACAAGGTCAGTCATGGGACTGGTGTGAGAACTCAAAACAGTTGTCTTTAGGGTTTATTTTAAAGTTAGGCAATTCACCGGACCACGTCGCCAATGTGCAACGGGTTTACTCCATGTGAATACCAGGGCATAGAAATCCGCAATGACTTTTTGAAAAAATGAAGCTATCATAAGCTTGTCTCACATCACATAATGCAAGCGCACACCAAATGGGAGAATTTTTCCTTATGATAACCAAAAATGCCTTCATACGTGAAAATCCTCTTTTACTACTATATATAGTGTGTAAAACCTTTTCGCAAATAAATATATTAATCCTAGCCAGCATAATGCCCCATCCCATTATACTGACAATCCTGCCGGTAACCAGCAGGCTATACAATCAAAACCGTACGGGTTCGCAGTGGAGATTGGGTTTCGAACATGATGGTTCCTGGTACGAAAGATCATTCATGGTCTTACGAACTTTCTTGCCCGCATCATACTAGTACTCGCGGATAACGTCCAGACTCAAACTCCATTATACTAACCCACCATACAGGAATCAGAGTAACCAACAAATAGCGTCCTAGACTGGGGACTTCGCAGTACCCTTTCATCATCACATCCCGGTGCACCGAACAAACGAAACGAACATAAAAATCTGACCACCAGTTTACCATCAATCCGGGGTGTGAGGTTCATCGAGGTCACGATATACACAAAGCTAAGCTTAAATAAGCCATGCTTTGATCATCCATAGCTCATCACATAACTTAGGTATGCCACATTGTCCATTCACTACGCATCACTGATTTCTATCAATATATAACCTCTAAGCTCATACATCATAGAGAAGGGTGTTAAGAAAGAGAATAAATTCTCTGCCACCAGGCAGATATATATTAATAATGATCAGTGCTACGCAATCAATTACAATGTCAGACACACAATCCATACGTGTCCGTTCTAGGTCTGAACGAAACAACAATACGGAATTCCTTCACATACGTTTGGGCTTCTTGCCACTTAGCTGATATATAAAATTCATCTGCGAAGGGTGCCAGCCATTCGAGACATTCAGCAAGTCGCACTTACGACATGAAGGGTCCCGGTCTTCAATGCCGCCTCCAATGTCTTCAATTACTCCACAACGTTGTATTATTACTTGGAATGGTTTTCAGACATAATTCTGATCACGGTCTTTCCAAATAATAAGCTCAATTAAAAACACAATCACGGAACACGCAGGCTTTCTACCAAATCTCCTTCATTTTGGATTTCGTTAAATTAAACTTCTTTAAATCTATTTTCAAATTATCTTTAACAAAATCCATATTTAACCCTTCTTCTTTAAAACACATCCCTTAAATCCAAGATAATCTATCCCCAAAGCCTTAATTAGTTTTCCGTTTGATAACTCATTATCAAAAATCTAGTTTCTTTTAAAAACCCTTACCCCACATTTCAACCCTAGTTTCCAAATAAATTGATTTTCCAACATTCCATTCTTTATTCTTAACTAAAAGATTATACTTTCTTTCCAATTCCTCACTTTTAATTTCCTCAAATCAAAGATCTGATTAAATCCTCAAATTACGATATGAATTTCCATAACTCACTCTCATTGGGTTTCAAGAATGATATTATTGAAGATATGATTCACGACAAAACCCAAATCAATTAATATTGAACATAAGTTACACAAAAATTGTATCTACTTATATTCGATATCAATTCTCATAATCAACGAATACTATAAGTGGAATAACAATATAATAATTTCTTCCAAATTCCTCAAATAGTATACATTTACACCACAGAATTTCATATCAAATAAATGAAGATTATTTCTATCCAACTTATCCCAGTCAACTTAGGAAACTCCTATATTAATTAAAAGATTTAATCAATTCTTTGACATTAGATTTGGATAGAAGTACCATCAACTTATACTTAATATTAACCTCGATATCAAACTCACACTATAAGTGGAATAATGGTTAACTACCTTTTAAATTCCTGAAATAGTAAGAATCTTCAACTACCGGGTTAATATTAAACATCTGAAGATTTATCTCCAACCATATCCAATTATTTAAAATTGAAAACCCATATTAATATCAATTTAAATTCCATATAAAATATTTCCAGTACTTTTAAAACCTTGAAAACATTCCACCAATCATTTAAAAATGATTACTTGTAGTTCGGAAAATATTTTGTGGGTTAAAAACTTCAAAATAGATTGTTTTCGAAGAAAGCGTAACAATAGTGTTTTCAAATGCGTTACAAAACAATTATCTTAATTACTTCGATCAAAACATCGCTTTTCTTAGTCAAAACTTAAACTTTACAATTCAAAACATTTTTTACATAATTTATAATGATTTTACCATTTTTTCCATATTTTTAGAAACACTAAAAAATGGCTGTTTATGGTTATGGTCGATAACTTCTCCTGTAGCGACCTTTTCCAAAATGGTTTTAAACATTACTTGAAAACTATAACTCGAATTTAAAATCTGCTTTAACTCATTTGAAAGTTCTTGTCAATGGAAATCAAAGGTTTTTCTTTTTATGGAAATCCGATTTAGATTGCAAAAGTTATAAGAGTTTAAAGTTTACATCTAAAATACGTAAATTGCCATTATGCGACCAACTCTATTTTGACCATAATAACCATTATTCCATGATACTTAAAAATATCTTAGAAAACCATTATATCTTTATATAACCCTTTTAAAATCATTTAAATTTACTTTCCAATTTATTTTGGATCTAAAATTCAACTTTCATAAATCCAATTCATTTCTAAATTCAACTAACTTCAAATTAACCTTCCCATTCGTCGGATCAGTTAGGGATAGTCAGGGAGAGCAGGAAACTTTATTTCCAAACCCAAGCCTAGACACTATCCTCTCTGTAATCTTAGAATGTTCCGGTATTTATTTATTCATTTAAAGGACTTTAACAGTATATATAAATTCATACATATGCTCTTTTCCAATTATTAACCTTCAATTTCAATAATGATATTACTTTTAATTACGAAGGAGATTTGTCGATTACCAATGTGATACCATAATTGTTGTGTCATAGTGTGTGCAAAACAACATCAACAAAAATTTAAACATCCATAGCAACCATCATCAACATGATTAAATAAATCATAATTGTGCACAAGCGTTATAACACTAACGCTTAATAGTGTGTGTTCTAAACTTCGCATCCATCATCCATCACAACAAATATCAATCATCATTAACCAATAATAATTCATCACTATATTTAAATTAGTCTAGCTACTAATTAAATATATAAACCGTGGTTAAAGAGTTCTCACCTAACATCTTTCCAAATCTTCATGGTAGGCGAGCCTTGCTAAGCGAACTGTCGGACAGTATTTCAGCGCAACATCTTCTACACCAAAATATATATAATATTATATACACTAATCTCTCTTTATATTATAAGAGGAAGAGAAGAATGAAAAACTTTGGCAAGGTGGTGGTGGAAAAGAGGAAGACTTATGCCATGGAAACCATGGCCATAAGCTTTAAGAAGAAGGTGGAATGGAGGAAATGGAAATGGAATGGTAAAAAATGGAGAAAGCGCCTCCTTATATAGGAAAGGAGGAGTAAGGAGGTAAAGATACATAAGGGGGAAAGTGGCAATCATGCATGAAAGGGAGCATGCATAAAGACATGTGTCTTAACACATAATTCTAACGCTACTAATTTGTGTTATGGTTTGACAAATCCGATCGAGCGACAAATAGTATCAATAAATCCAAACTCATTAATAAGCATTCTCATTTATAATTCAAGTAAAATCTATCATATAACTTATCAAAATTATTAAATACTCTTAACCATAAATATTTATATCAAATTAAAATTTGAATTCAAATTAACTAATAAAAATTATAATTTTAAATTGGTTAAAAATTCTGGATCGTTACCTTCACCCCTCCCCCCCCCCCCCTTAAAACTTTTCGTCCTCGAAAAGGAAAGGGAATCGTAACTACTTATTCGAAAAATTCAAGATTAAAATTCTTTATACCAAAGCTCCATGTTCTCACATGTATTGACGAATACCCATATCTACATGTCCTCCATGAAAATCTTGATCATCTCCAAACTCAGCTTGTCTTAACGTTTCAGTTTAGGTAATTTCCTCTTATTATTCCTGCTTGCTAAATATCCTTTAATCAAATTGTGAAACTTAATTCACAAGGTATTCATGCTTACTTAAGTAGTTCCATTTTTTACCACAATATACTTTACAACTTATCGACTTGTCCAAAATCGTTGATAATTCCAATCTTCCTATCTATACCCTTAATTAAATTCAATAACTTTTTCATTAGAATAAGATCTATTTGGATATATGATAGAAAATATTAAAAAGATTTATAAAAGAAGTTATATTTTTTATATATAATTAACATCTTATACATATATTTGTTCACGCATCCAACTTTTCAGAGATAATTCCCTAGGGGTCAAAGAGCTTGCTCTGATTACATAATTTTTGCATTTCTTCTTCTTCACTTATGACGGCGGGTGGTATTGCTTTAGCCGGTCTTTCTCCCTTCTTTAACTGACAATACAGGACAACATGCCCTTCTTTTCATCGATAACACTTCTTTTCTTTTGTTGAGTTCATGGGTTTACTCTTTGTTTTAGGACACATACGTATAAAATGTCCTTTCTTCTTGCATTTGAAACAAATTATGTCTTCTCGAATGGTTTTCATTTGTATTCTTTCTGGGCATAAAAATGCAAAATGTCCTTCTTAACTACATCTATAACAATAGATACCTTTGAATTTCCCCAATCTATGGCTTTCTTCCTTTTCTTTTCGATTATGAGCTTTCGTTTCTTGTTTTAGGGTCATCCACCATTCAGTACCTGGTAGACCAAGCTCCATCTTTTTTCCTATATGGAAATTTTATTGAAAAGTCCAGGTTACTCTCCTCTTCTTACTATAATGTTTACCTGGTATAATTCTTACAACCCAATTAAATTTTCACTTATCTATTTAAGTTCACACCAATTTACCTAACAATTTCAAACATTTATCTAAATGGGTTTAAGTATATATTGATGTTTTAATAGGAATCATATAGTCATCACACTTTCAAAACTCGTAAATACATACTGAAGATGCTACAGTAATCAATAGAATCATCTTCAAGCGACTAGAGTGTGATATTATATCTATCTAGTATACTTAAGACTTCGTATATACGTTAGCTAGGCGTGTATTCAAAATCTTCTTATACCTGATAGTCCAACTTCAACATCGAATACAATACACAAATTCTAATTTTTAATTTCTAACCATATTAGTTAGTTACCTTAACAAATTTGACCTAAGTTTATCGATATTTCGAAATCCCCAATAGTGAAATTAAATCCAAAAGGCATTTGTACTCGGATCGTTTTCCTGATCAGTGGAACAGGCTTAATTACCATTCCATAAGAAGTATTTTATGTGTAATTATAATCACAAAATGTAAACTTAACCTTAATCATTTGATTAAGTATCCAGGTTATAATTAACCAAATATTTCCAAAATATGTTTGTTTCTTAAATTAAAACATTTCAAAACTCATTTCATATTTTCAAATACGCTCTCTCAAATATAATACTCCAAAATCTCATTCTAGGGCATTACTAACCCTATCTCTAATGAGATATATAACTATGATGAGTCTTTCCATTTGTTCAAATGTGTCGTACCCCATTACTTTATATAAACCAAAGCTTTGATACCACTATGTAACGGTCTGGTCTCTTTCAACCATCGGACAATGGCTATTCTCCACCGTGGCATTACACTGGTAACCCAGCACCTTGTTTTACGGCCAGCCTCTCGACTGTCGTGGCCTCATGCCTAACCAACCCCTCTTGGGACGTGTAGAGGTAAGAGACCCTCGCTAGCTACCAAACCAAGAGCGAGAACCCCCTGTCACGCTGCCTCATGCCAAACAAGGACTGGTGTGAGAACTCAAAACAGTTGTCTTTAGGGTTTATTTTAAAGTTAGGTTATTCACCGGACCACGCCGCCAAGGCGGAGTAGGTTTACTCCATGTGAATACCAGTGCATAGAAATCCACAATGACTTTTAGAAAAAAAGTGAAGCTATCATAAGCTCGTCCCACATCACACAATGCAAGCACACACCAAATGGGAGAGTTTTGCCTTATGATAACCAAAAATGCCTTCATATGTGAAAATCCACATTTTACTACTATATATAGTGTGAAAAACCTTTTCGCAAATAAATGTATTAATCCTAGCCAGCATAATGCCCCATCCCATTATACTGACAATCCTGCTGGTAACCAGCATGCTATACAATCAAAACCGTACGTGCTCGTAGTGGAGATTGGGTTTCTAACATGATGGTTCCTGGGACTAAAGATCATTCGTGGGCTCACGAACTTTCTTGCGCGCATCATCCCAGTACTCGCGGATAACGTCCAGACTCGGACTCCGTTATACTAACCCACCATACATGAATCAGAGTACCCAACAAATAGCGTCCCAGGCTGGGGGCTTCGCAGTACCCTTTCATCATCACATCCTGGTGCACAGAACATACGAAACTAACACAATAATCTAACCACCAGTTTACCATTAATCCGGGGTGTGACGTTCGTCGAGGTCACGATATACACAAAGCTACGCTTAAATAAGCCATGCTTTAATCATCCATAGCTCATCACATAACTTAAGTATGCCACATTGTCCATTCACTACGCGTCACTGATTTCTATCAATATATAACCTCTAAGCTCATACGTCTTAGAGAAGGATGTTAAGCAAGAGAATAAATTCTCCACCACCAAGCAGATATATATTAATAAAGATCAGTGCTATGCAGTCAATTACAATGTAAGACACACAATCCATACATGTCCGTTCTAGGTCTGAACGAGAAAACAATCCGAAATTACTTCACATACGTTCGGGCTTCTTGCCACTTAGCTAATATATAAAATCCATCTACGAATGTGAGCCAGCCATTAGAGACATTCAGCAATTCGCCCTTACGACATGAAGGGTCCCGGTCTTTAATGCCGCCTCCAATGTCTTCAGTTGCTCCACAACGTAGTATTATTACTTGGAATGGTTTTCAGACATAATTCTAATCCCGGTCTTTCCAAATAATAAGTGCAATTAAAAACACAATCGTGGAACACATAGGCTTTCTACCAAATCTCCTTCCATTTTTGATTTTGTTAAATTAAACTTCTTTAAATCTATTCTCAAATTATCTTTAACAAAATCCATATTTAAGCCTTCTTCTTTAAAACACATCCCTTAAATCCAAGAAAATCTATCCCCAAAGCCTTAATTAATTTTCCGTTTGATAACTCGTTATCAAAAATCCAGTTTCCTTCGAAAACTCATACCCCGCATTTCAACCCTAGTTTCCAATTAAATTTATTTTCCAAAATTCCATTCTTTAATCTTCACTAAAAGATTAGACTTTCTTTCCAATTCCTCACTTTTAATTTCCTCAAATCAAAGATCTGATTAAATCCTCAAATTACAATATGAATTTACATAACTCAATCTCATTGGGTCTTAAGAATTATTGAAGATATGATTCACGACAAAACGCAAATCAATTTTTATTGAACATAAGTTACACATAAATTGTATCTACTTATATTCGATATCAATTCTCATAATCAATGAATACTATAGGTGGAATAACAATATTATAATATCTTCCAAATTCCTCAAATAGTATACATATACATCGCATAATTTCATATCAAATATCTGAAGAGTATTTCTATCCAACTTATCCCAGTCAACTTAGGAATCTTGTATCTTAATTAAAAGATTTAATCAATTCTTTGACATTAGATCTGGATAGAAATACCATCAACTTATACATAATATTAATCTCGATATTTAACTCACACTATAAGCGGAATAATGGTAAACTACATTTTAAATTCCTCAAATAGTAAGAATCATCATCTATCAGATGAATATCAAACATCTGAAGATTTATATCCAACCATATCCAATTATTTAAAATTGAAAACCTATATTTATATCAATTTAAATTCCATATAAAATATTTCCAATTCTTTTGGACCTTTTAAAACATTCCACAAATCATTTAAAAATGATTACTTGTAGTTCCGAAAATAGTTTGCGGGCTATAAACGTCAAAATAGATTGTTTTCGAAGAAAGCGTTACAATAGTGTTTTCAAAAGCATTACAAAACAGTTATCTTAATTACTTCGGTCAAA
Source organism: Allium sativum (assembly GCA_030737875.1). Lineage (NCBI taxonomy): Eukaryota > Viridiplantae > Streptophyta > Magnoliopsida > Asparagales > Amaryllidaceae > Allium > Allium sativum. The sequence continues at coordinate 335,504,273 of CM060926.1, forward strand.
ACATCGCTTTTCTTAGTCAAAATTTAAACTTTACAATTCAAACAATTTTTACAAAATTTATAATGATTTTACCGTTTTCCCATATTTTTAGAAACCTTAAAAAATGGATGTTTATGGTTATTGTCGATAACTTCTCTTATAGCGACCTTTTCCAAAATGGTTTTAAACATAACTTGAAGATTATAACTCGAATTTAAAATCTGATTTCACTCATTTGAAAGTTCTTGTTAATGGAAATCAAACATTTTTCATTTTATGGAAATCCGATTTAGATTGCAAAAGTTATAAGCGTTTAAAGTTTGCATCCAAAATTCGTAAATTGCCGTTATGCGACAAACTCTATTTTGACCATAATAACCATTATTCTATGATACTTCAAAATATCTTGGAAAACCACTATATCCTTATATAACCCTTTTAAAATCATTTAAATTTACTTTCCAAATTATTTTGGATCTAAAATTCAACTTTCATAAATTCCAATTCATTTCTAAATTCAAATAACTTCGAATTAACCTTCCCATTCGTCGGATCAGTTAAGGATAGCCAAGGAGAGCAGGAAACTTTATTTCCAAACCCGAGCCTGGACACTATCCTCTCTGTCATCCTAGAATGTTCCAGTATTTATTTATGCATTTAAAGGACTTTAACATTATATATGAATTCATACATATGGTCTTTTCCAATTATTAACCTTCAATTTCAATAATGATATTGCTTTTAATTATGAAGGAGATTTGTTGATCACCAATGTGATACTATAATTGTTGTGTCATAGTGTGTGCAAAACAACATCAACAACCATTTAAACATCCATAGCAACCATCATCAAAATGATTCAATTAATAATAATTGTGCACAGGCGTTATAACACTGACGCTTAATAGTGTGTGCTCTAAACTTCGCATCCATCATCCATCACAACAAATATCAATCATCATTAACCAATAATAATTCATCACTATATTTAAATTAGTCTAGCTACGAATTAAATATATAAACCGTGTTTAAAGATTTCTCACTTACAGATTTCCAAATCTTAATGGTAGGCGAGCCTAGCTAAGCGAATCATCAGACAATATTTCAGCGCAACGTCTACTTCACCAAAATATATATAATATAATATACACTAATCTCTCTTTATATTATAAGAGGAGGAAAAGAATGATGAACTTTGGCAAGGTGGTGGTGGAAAAGAGGAAGACTTATGCCATGGAAACCATGCCCATAATCTTTAACAAGAAGGTGGAATGGAAGAAATGGAAATGGAATGGTAAAAAATGGAGAAAGAGCCTCCTTATATAGGAAAAGAGGGGTAAGGAGGTAAAGACACATAAAGGGGCAAGTGGAAATCATGCATGAAAGGGAGCATGCATAAAGGCATGTGTCTAAACACTTCTCTTAAGAAGAAAAAAGAACTTTTGGTAGCATTTTCTTTTAAATGTTATGAAAACTAAAGGCAACACTTAATTCTAATGTTACTAATTCGTGTTATGGTTTGACAAATCCGATCGAATGACAAATAGCATCAATAAATCCAAACTCATCAATAATCTTTCTCATTTATAATTCAAGTAAAATCTATCATATAACTTATCAAAATTATTAAATACTCTTAACCATATATATTTATATCAAATTCAAATTTAAATTCAAATTAAGTAATAAAAATTCCAATTTTAAATTGGTTAAAAACTCTGGATCGTTACACTTTGGTTGTGATTTTGTATGTTACCGTGTATTTTGTCTGCCTGCTGCCCTTTTTCATCATTGTTTTGATTGCCATCTGTTCATCTTCTCGCGACATTCATCCTCTATATCCTTGCGTTTGAATTTATTATAGGTATAAGCTTTCATATGTCCAACCTAAAGATGTAAAACAACTATATATATTTATTTTGGAGGATTTATTGGTACCAAAAGCACTACTGTTATTTTCTGGAAACCATATTTAAATATGAGGACTTGTTAATACCAAAAGCACTACTATTATTTCTGGTAAATATGTTTGAACATAAGAACTTGTTTATGCTAAAAGTATTACTGTGATTTTCGGAAATCTAGGAAACATGTGGTGAGTGTGGTTGTTGAATCTTGTACCGTGGAACTTGAAACTACTATAGTACTTCACGTTGGCCTGGCTTTTTACTTGCTGTTACACCCATGTACTTACCTGTTGGCTCCATTGTTAAATGTTGTGTACGCAATAATGCCCTATTGTATTTAAGTTCCAGAAGCTTGAGTATATTTGCTAAATTGATACGCTCGTTTCAGTTGTGTAATCATTCAGATTTCGCCCGGACCTAATCGATTGTAAAATTGACCAAGACCATTCAAAAACTCGAATACGCTAACTTTGGGCATACAACACATCAGTACAAATAATAACAGACTTTTATAAACATCATAATAATGTTATATCAGAGTACAAAATATCATAGTATATGGAATATAATACAGCGGAAGATAAATTTACAATAGATTTTAATACAGTGCAGCGAAATCAATAATCTGATACAGCGGAAGTCGATCAATACTCTGGACAAAGCTTTAAGCTTTTATCTAGAATCCTACTCAATATATCTGCAAAATAAGCTACTCGACTGCCCGTGTGGAAAAGAGGGCACCCAGGTTTGCAAAGTGACACAAACTACGAGTCAGTCATGGGAATGGTATAAGAAATCTTTACTTAACTAGTAATAAGGCTAATCACAGGACCACGCCGCTAAGGCCTAATGGGTTTACTCCATTCGATTGCCAGTGCATAATTTAAATAAAGTAAATCGTTAAACAACGCAATGCTTTTTAGAAAAATGAAACCATTATAAGACTCAAGTCCCATCACACAATGCAACGCAAACCGGAGAAGATAGAGTTTTCCCTTATAATGGTCAAAAATGCTTGATACGATAAAAATGGATTTGATATTATTATTAGTGTATATATGTTTCAAAAACATTTCAATCATAATATATCAATCATAAACGACATAGCTACAATATACTATGTCGCCATACTAGTTCTACAATCAAAACCACATGGTGTTGTATTGGAAGTTGGATTTCCATCATGAATCAAGGCTAGGAACGATCTCCTTACCGATTCGATACTCTCTAGCAATGTTTCAGGGTCTCCCGCAGTGAACCCTTGGATACTGTAGGGCCGGTCCACAAATATACCTTAGTGGATTAGTTATGCCTGAACGCACGCTTCCCGGTCCTATTGAACCTATAAATTGGTCACTATCGACCAATATAATCGAGGCCTCGTAATCCATCATTCACATAAGTAAAATGTCAGGTCTTGTAAAACCCTGATACCACTTCTAGCTAGAAAGAAACATGTGAACTCCCTACGTTCCCATGTCATGTTTTTGACTCATACCGGGGTGTGAGGCTCATGAAGTAACGCTATACACAAAGCTATGCCGAAATAGGCTATGCTTTGATCATCACCACCAGACCCTTCTTTTCAACAAAAGCCTTGATCATTTGCATCTTGGCATGCCACATTGACAATTCACGCCATGAGATTGATAACTACCAATATATAACCTCTGAGATAGTGCGTCTCAAAGAAGGGTGTTAAGCAAGATAATAAATTCTCCGCCACCACAGATATATATTAAATAGAAATCAATTTAATTTACATGGAATGAAATCCAATGTCAGACACACATCCATTTACTAGTCCGTTCTGGGTTTGAACGAAACCAGAGTCACCTTATTCCTCGTCCCGTATGTCCAATACGGAAGAGAGGTGCTCGCTTATCCGGACAATCAACAGGTACGTCTAGACAACTACCACTATAACCCTTTCAAGCCAGCAACTCCTATCAAAGGCATCAGTAGTCATCCATTCGATATGAAGATCGTCGATCTTCAACCACCATCTTCATCTTCGATTTTTTATCGCCGCAGCAATTATTCAGAATGGGTTATACCCGGTCTTCCCGAATAACTCGCGTATTTTATAATCAAAAATCAAGTGTTACAAAAACTTATCAAACACCTCACTCCAATTCAGAATATTCTTTTAATAAAATATTCATATTATTCTATCAAAGATAAATTCTTTAAATTTATTCTTAAATCTTTCTTTTAAAGATTTATTAAAAACTCCAATTTGGTTCTAATATCAAAAATCATTATTTGATGATTATTCAAATTTAAGAAATAAATCTTATCTTTAACTGGGTTAAAGAACTAATGTCATTTAAAACACAGTTCGCGATAAACCCAAAATCATCTTCCATTAAATATGGAATTTTCACAGAAATCAAATCAATATATAATCGATATAAATTCCTATATCAGACCAATAATACAAATGGAATAACGATAAAGCCTTTTAAATTCCATATATAGTAACGGTCTTCTTTTACAGAAGCTCACCTCGATTATTACCTAATTGAATTCCATTCAATTCCAATTTAATATATTAAATTGGAAAAACTTCACTTTGGAAAATTACCATTTCATCTTAATAAAAGCTTTATAAATTCAAAATTATAATTTCACTGTTAATTGGGATTAAAGAACAAATGTCGTTTAAAACATAGTTCACGATAAACCCTCAATCAAGCTTTCATCTTAATGCTTAATTAAAACATTAATTAATTAGTAAACTTCTCTAAATCTAAATTAAAATATTTATTCTTTTCACACAGGGTTTAAGAATAGTGTTATTTAAAACACCATTCACAACAAACCCAAAATTCAATTTATTTATTTAATTCCAATTAAATACTACTACATTGGAAAATTTTCATTAAATCTTGATTAAAGATTTATTCTATTTCTTTAAAATAATGTTTCCAAAATAATAGATTTTGGAAATTACTACTTTTTATTCTATTCATTATATAATGAATAAAAACGATGGATAAACCCGTTTGGGTTAAAATGGCGTTTCAACTTATAATGGGCTAAATAGTCCAATTCATTACAATGTCCATTTATGGTTTTAATGGGCTAGACCTCTCACATTAGGCCTACAACTTGTGTATGCTGGACATGCCTGTCGGGTTCCACAAGTTGGGCTTAACCTCGTGTCATCGCCTGCTTTGTATTTTTAGACCTCTCACATTAGGTTCAACATTAGTGGTTCCTGGATATGCCGGTCGGGTCCGGGCAGACTTCCACCACAAATGCAACCTAACCTCATGCCAAAAGTGCAATTGTAATTTATAATTGTAATTATTTCACTGAAAAGTATTCATTATTTTAAACTATCTTTATTTAAAATATCTTTATTCTAAGATATTCTTAATTTCAAATATCCATTATTCTAAAATGTCCTTTATACTAAATTGTTATTTATTTTATAATATTCTTGTTACCAAATATTCTTTATTTCTGAATTGTAATGCGACTCAACCAATTACCATATAAGTTTATTTATATGGTTTTCATTCATTGCATATAAATCAGTAAACATCCAAATAACAACCAGAGTGCATTCTACAACTAATCACAAGGGAGATGTTTGATTAGAATATCTTCCCAAGACCACTGTGGGGTTTCATCCAACAAATAAATAATAAATTATTAGTGCACTTGGGCGATGTGTAAAAAAATAAAAATTACTGTCCCAATCACATGAGCAAGTCAGATAACTTGTAAATGGAAGTGTAATTATAATAACATTATTTTAACATGTTTAATCTTCCAAATCTCAATCATGTCACAATATAACATACATAACAACACAACAATTCATCCATGAAATAGATATAACAAATATTTCAATCATTTTAATAAAATAAAAATGATACTTTTTATTTTGATCTTTTTAACGAAATAACATGACCATAAAAATGTAATCTTTTTATTGAAAACAAAATAAAAATGTCTTCTTATTATTCTATTCTTCTTATTGGAAACAAAGTATATTTTACATAAATCATATCTTACATTAAAAATGTAATTTTAATGTTTCAACATATTTTCCTAAATATGATTTTAATGTTTCCGATGTCAAATAAAAGAAGAAATTTATTCGCATAATCTTTTATACATGTTTCTAATGTCAAATAAAAAGTGATTTTTTTATTTGCATACAAATTCAAAGTTTTTAATGACAATCTCATTTTTTTATATGCGTCATTCTTTCTAATCTACATAACACTTTAAGTGAAATATTTTCAAACGACAACTTCCATTCTAACAAGTATAAATATCTAAAATGAAACTTTTTTTTTATAACTTATTCTTAAGTGTAAGAATGTTCTTGTTAACTTTATCCAATTTTCCTACAACATGATGAACTTGTGATTCACACATTATATTCATAATAACAGGTAAATTTTGTTGTAAATTAATTTGTAACATTTCCTATGTTTCTAATAAAACGAATATTTTAATTAAAAACAAATGTTAACAAATTTCATTAATGGATACAACATTAAGGGGCTCATCTTTCTAATCTAACATTTTCAATGAAAGCAAAGTTACATTAAACATGTAATTTTTCTATTTCAACTTTTCATAAAATGTATTTTTTTTCTTTTTTAACCTTTCAATGAAAAAAGTATTATAATAGAAATGTAGCCTCTTTATTTCAACCATTTCAATGAAAACAATATTACAATAAGGATAAAATCTTTTTGTCATAAACATTTCATTTGTGACAACCCCAAACCCCATACGACGGTGGCAAGGGTAATCTTTGGAATATAACACATAAACAGATTATAGCAGAACAGAAATAAATAAATACACTAGATAATGTACAATAGAATGCACCGAATAAACATAATCATCAGAGTTACACAGTATATAGGATCCACTTAGTACTAATACAGTACAGCTATACATAAATGTCTACAGCGGAAAACTGAACATAATATGTACAATAGGAACTGAATAACATAAAAAGAGATAAATGATAGAATCCATCTTCAACTCCAGCTATCCAGAAAGAGCCTGGTAAAACCTGGATACAAGGCTGCTCGTGTAGAAAGAGGGGCACCCGAGTTTGCAAGTGAAACAAACTACGAGTCAGTCATGGGACTGGTATGAGAAATCTACTTAACATATTCTACAATATGGCTAATCACAGGACCACGCCACTTTCGCGGAACGGGTTTACTCCATTGGATTGCCAGTGCTTTAAAACAAGTAAATCTTTTAAACATCGCAATGCTTTTTATAAAAGTGAAGCCATTATAAGACTCAGTTCCCATCACACAATGCAACACAAACCGGAGGATAGAGTTTTACCTTATAATGGCCAAAATATGCTTGATATGAATAAAACAAAAGCATTTGATATTATTACTAGTGTTTATATGTTTCAAAAACAATTTCAAATCATAAGTATCAATCATAGACGACATTAATGCCTCATACCACTTTGTCGCCATATATAGGTAAACAATCAAAACCTCACGGTGTTGTATTTGGAAATTGGATTTCCATCATGAAACAAGGCAAAAGATAGTCCTTACCGAATACGAGACAATCAAGCCCATGTCTCAGGATCAGAACGCATCGACCGTTTGGAGCCACAGGGCCAGTCCACCGATGTGGATTAAAATTCCTGAACACTGCATTTCCCAGACCTTTGGGGGCGTAAATGAGTCCTATGACTCCATCGGCTCCACATAGTCACCGATATATCCAAGGTGCCTCGCAACAGCAACAACCACACAGGTGAAAAAAATATAAATGTCAGGGCTGTAGGTCACTGACACTACCCTAGCTAGAAAGAAACGCATGTCCTCCCTGGATCATTCTTCCGTTTCTGGTCCATACCGGGGTGTGAGGCTCTCGAATCAACGTTATACACAAAGCTATGCCACATAGGCTGCGCTTTGATCATCAACCACAAGACTTTGCTTTTCAACAGAAGCCTTGATCATCTGCCACTTAGGCAAGCCACACAGGCAATTCACTCCATGCGACTGATTTCCATCGATATATAACCTCTGAGCTCGTACGTCTCAGAGAAGGGCGTTAAGCAAGAGTATAAATTCTCCGCCGCCAAACAGATATATATTTAATAGAGATCACTCATCCCAGAACAAAATCCAATGTCAGACACACAGCCCATTTACAAGTTCGTTCTGGGTCTGAACGAAACCGGAGGCACTCAATACCTCGCATATCCGTACAATCAACAAGTACGTCCGGACGGCTACTACTTCAGCCCCTTCAAGGTAGCTACTCCTATCATGAGCATCAGTAGCAACCCTCCATTCGTCGTGAAGATCATCGGTCTTGCACCGTCTTCATATCTTCAACTTTCAATCGTCGATCAATTATTTGAAATGAGAATCAACTCGGCCTTTTCAAATAATTCACGTATATTTTGAATTTCAAATCAATTCATTTCAATGGTTAAATAATTTAATACCACTAATTCTGTTCTTTAATGTAATTTTCATGCCAAACACATTCAACCATCAAATATCACATAAACCGAGCAAATTCAGTTTATTTCCATTCCATATCATTTATAATATTTTATCATGATTTATTGCTATTTTTATTTATTTAAAAATAGCCAATTCACTCAAACGACGCTTCAGGCCATAACGCGGCCGTGACGCTGTTTTTTCAGATTTGATTTACGCATATCTGAAAATCTAACCATTGGATCTTCACAAATTTTATATCATAGGAAGATCGTTCCAAAACGAATCCAACGGTTTCAGTTTTGGGAAAATCTGACGGTCGGATCTCCCGGTACAATCGTTTGAAGTTACGATTTCAAAATACGAACTGCAGCGTCGTTATTCGATTTAATTTAATTATATATATATATATATATATATATATATATATATATAATCGATTCTGGCGCTGTTTTTCTTCAGATTTGAATTAAACATTCCAGGCAATCTAACCGTTGGATCTTTACATAGTGAGTGTCGTTGGAAAGATATTTCCAAAGCGAACCCAACGGTTTCGGTTTCGTGAAAATCCGATGGTCGAATCTCTCGCACTAATCGTTTGAAATCACGGTTTCAAAATATGAACTGCAGCTTCGTTATTCGATTTAATTTATATATATATATATATATATATATATAATTCATTCTTCGATTTCAAAACCATATTCACTTCATATATTTGATAAAAATGATATTTTTATCCAACTGATATTTATTTCAACACATCACTATTTTTAACACTTCATATTCACAATAAAAAATGTAGATTTTATTGTTCAATCTATATATTCAACATATGAATGTTTTTGACTTCACACATATGATAAAAATATTATTTTTATCGTTCTAGTCCCTTATTCAACACAAGAATGTTTTCTATAGTTTGTATATACATAAAATGTGATTTTTTATTGTAAAACAATTTATTTCAAAACACAATTATCTTATATAGTTCATATATGAGGTAAAATTGTTACTTTTATATTTCAAAGAATTTATTCAACACATGAATTTCTATTCAACACATGAATTCCTATTCAACACATGAATATGGTTTCAACACATTAATTTCTATTCAACACATGAATATAGTTCGATAGTTTATATATATAATAAAAATGTTATTTTTATTGTAAAACAATTTATTTCAAAGCACGATTATTTTATATAGTTTATATATGAGGTAAAAATGTTATTTTTATATTTCAAAGAATTCATTCAACACATTAATTTCTACTCAACACATGAATTTCTACTCAACACATGATTTTCTATTCAACACACGAATATAGTTTCAACACATGAAAATAATTCTAACACATGAATATTATTGAAAATTTCGACAGCATAACGGCAGGGTAGTTAAACCGACACTGTCCCTAGTACGGCTCCTTGCTCTACCTTAAAACCTCGCGGTTTTCGACAATGGGGATTTTATGCATCTAATTAGTACGTAGACGAGCATCTTTATTTTTCTTTTCCACAAACTAATCCTATGTGGTTTCATCCAAAATAATTTTCAACCACAAACAAGTATTTTTCAACCACAATCAATCATTCATGATTTTCACCAAATTTTAGATCAACCAATTAATCCAAACAATATCACAACCAATAAATATCGTCCATGGTTTGTGGATGAGGGGAGTATATATATACATATTCGTATATAAATATATTTTTATTTCATTTCACTTCATTTCAATCATTTCAACGCATATATAATTTTTACAATGCATATGTAACTTATACATCAAACATACAACTTATACAATGCTTATACATGAGATTTACAACACTTATATAACTCATACATCGACTATATAATTTATACATCGTTGTTTTCCCATATCGTTTATAAATTAGAAATCACACATTGGGTTTCACTCCACCAAAAATTGCAGAAGGCTCATAAAAATATCCAGTCTCTTCTAGAATGTAAAAGACGTCCACACGAGTCCACTGTCTCTTGTTTCACTGGATTTCGTCAACAAACGAGAAAGCTATAATTTTTATAGTGAAATCATAAATCGTAGCACTTAGAAGTGCTATAAAACAGTTTAAATATTACAAGGTCGTTACCTCTCTATTCTGTTCGAAACTAAGTCGAGGATTTTCTGCAAATCCGCGAAGCGGTTGGACAATCAAACGCTGCAGCGTCGGAGAGGGTCAGAGGAGCCTTGCGGCGCCACCAGCCTTGCTCAGATCGGCACACTGTAGTGAGCAAGACGGCGGTCCAAAATCCCGGACTTTGGGGACTCGATTCTCGCACCAGGGTCAACGAGGGAGGGTGCAATAACTATGGATTTGAAGAGGAGAGAGAGCCCATCAAAAATTTCAACTGGGTCGGGGTGTAATTCTTCGTGGTTTGGTCGGAAAGTGGACGGGAAGGAAAGGAGCGGTGGTCGTCGTCGGGAGATGAAGGGTATCAGGTTTGACCTAGGGAGAAGAAAGAATCTGTTGGTCGGGATTTTTTTTATATTTATATATTTTTTAAAATTTTAAAAATACCCCTCTTCACATACTAGCTCCAATCCAAACCCAACGACTATCGTCCTTAGCTAAATACCCCCATCCCGAAAACAATGGGATATGTTTCGTAGGCCAACTTGACTGTTTCTATCAGTTTTCCTTCAAACTAAAATATAAAACATTCAATATTGGATATGAACATACATTTCAATTTACCAGGGCCACATACTGATTCTAAAAATTCCCGAAAAATAATTCCAGCTATGTATAGACGATACGGTCCCAACAAACCTAGTTTCATCGAATTTTGAGACCGTTTGAAAAATGGCCATATTCTGGTCGATCTAATTTAACTGAAATTGACCAAACACATTTTCCTTCGCCATGCTCACATGTTAACTTCAAAAATTATGGAATTTGAAACTTAGCAATAATTTGACATCCCGGATCCAACAAAAGTGGTTTCGTCAAATTTTGAGGTCGTTTGCAAAATGCCTATTTTCATTGGCTATATAAATTCTATAGCGACCTTTCTAAAAATTCATTTGGCCATAACTTTTGATTCCCGCTGTGAAACTTCGATTTTTCAGATTCGTTAGAAAGATATTCACTAACAGATTTAAATATTTTTGGTTTCACTAAAATCCGTTTAATTTTGCACCCGGTATAGTCAGTCAAAGTTTGAATTCAGATTTTGAAACTGCCACGCCATTTCAGGTCTTGTTTATAATTTAATTTTATTATATTTATTTTCACACATCGATTCAAACATACTTTTCATCATTATTATTTAAAATAATTTATTTTAAATATCTAAAATCCACTAAAGTAGCCAATTTAAAAAAATTAAACTGGCTCAGATTTTTCGGGTTGTTACAATCTCCCCCACTTAAAACTTTTCGTCCCCGAGAAGGAACAAAGTCAAAAGTTGTTTAATAAATCAACTCAACTTTCATTCTGGCTTTCATTCTCCAACTTTTTAGCTTCTAAGAATTTTCAAATTCTTTAAAAATTTGGCTAACACCCTAATTCTTTGAAAATTTTCGCCATAACCTCCTTTGTACGGGGAGGGGTTTGGAAATTTATTGTGCCGTATTAGGTACCCAATAAATCCTAATAAGCATGCACATATTTATAGTGATATATTCCGGTGTCCACATGGGAGTGTGTATAGATCATAACTCCAAAGAATAAATTCTCGTCACCCTATAAATGGTTTATGTGCCTTAATGAACAAAGAGACGTGTTTATTGTCATCTCCAGACCCGTGTGAGGTTTTTATTAATCTTGCAATTTACCGTTACATTTTATATGGTCCATATCAGTCATCAGTTCAACTTGTAAAATATAGTCATCGCCATACAAGCCTCTCTCTCGTATGGTAAATCTTTAACCTCGTCACACAAGATCCAAATGCTTATGTGGTATATGATGAAGTATGCTATCTTCCAGAAGTATGCCATGTAGTGTAGTTCAAAATTAATTGTTACTATCGTATGGCGACATTTATTATTACACATAGAATAACCAGCACTCCGCATCCAATGGCATTCACAGGAGTTGATATAATAGTAAAATTATGCATCCAACTCATTAAGGTTTACCTATTTGTCGGGCACGCAAAATAAATTATTTACTCAACAGTTAATCCATTTACCTGTTCAAACATATATAATGCACATGTATATATTTCTATTTATTTTTAAACGAGTTCAACGTGTGATTTAATCGAATAAATTTACCATTCATTCATTGGTTAAATTAGCTATCATTCTAATAATTCGATTAATCAAATTCTCAATCACACAACACAAACAATAATCAAATTATTGATTAACTTTTCAAATTTATATCTTTTATATATTCAAAAATCATATTTCTAAAACCAGACTATATATATAATCACAAATACGTTATTCATAAACATATAACTCTCAACTCGTTCTGGGGCATTTCTGAACCTGTCTCTAACTAGATATTCTGACTCTGCTATACTCATACTAGGACATTACTGATCCTATCTGTAATGAGTTATTCCTCCTAGAACTCTACTGGTTATATTTCTGACGAGTTCGTTAATATGTTATATTCCTGAGCTAAGCTTAACCAAAGCTCTGATACCACATTTGTGACAACCCCAAACCTCGTCTGACGGTGGCAAGGGTAATCTTTTGTATATAACACATAAATAGATTACAGCAGAACACAAATAAATAAATACACCAGATAATGTACAATAGAATGCACTGGATAAACATAATCATCAGAGTTACACAGTATATAGGATCATACTTAGTACAGATACAGTTCAGCTATACATAAATGTCTACAGCGGAAAACAGAACATAATATGTACAATAGGAGAGGAACAACATAAAAAGAGATAAATGTAGAATCTATCTTCAGCTCCAGCTATCCAGAAAGAGCCTGCTAAAATCCTAATACAAGCCTGCCCGTGTAGAAGTAGAGGCACCCGAGTTTGCAAGTGAAACAAACTACGAGTCAGTCATGGGACTGGTATGAGAAATCTACTTAATATATTCTACAATATGGCTAATCACAGGACCATGCCACTTTCTCGGAAGGGTTTACTCCATTGGATTGCCAGTGCTTTAAACTAAGTAAATCTTTTAAACATCGCAATGCTTTTTATAAAAATGAAGCCATTATAAGACTCAGTTTCCATCACATAATGCAACACAAACCGGAGGATAGAGTTTTACCTTATAATGGCCAAAATATGCTTGATACGAATAAAAAAAGCATTTGATATTATTACTAGTGCTTATATGTTTCAAAAACAGTTTCAAATCATAAGTATCAATCATAGACGACATTAATGCCCCATACCACTATGTCGCCATATATAGGTATACAATCAAAACCGCATGGTATCCTATTTGGAAATTGGATTTCCGTCATGAGCCAATGCAAAAGATAGTCCTTTCCGACTTCGAGACAATCTAGCCCATGTCTCGGGATAAGAACGCATCAACCCTTTGGAGCCACAAGGCCGGTCCACCGATGTGGATTAAAATTCCTGAACACGGCGTTTCCCCGCCCTTTGGGGCGTAAATGAGTCCTATGGCTCCATCGGCTCCACATAGTCACCGATATATCTGAGGCGCCTCGCAACAGCAACAACAACACAGGTGAAAATAATATAAATGTCAGGGCTTGTAGGTCACTGACACCACCCTATCAAGAAAGAAACGCATGTCCTCCCTAGATCCTTCTCCCGTTTCTGGTCCATACCAGGGTGTGAGGCTCGCGAATCAACGTTATACACAAAGCCATGCCACAGGCCGCGCTTTGATCATCGTCCACAAGACTTTGCTTTTCAACAGAAGCCTCGATCATCTTCCACTTAGGCTTGCCACACAGGCAATTCACTCCATGCGACTGATTTCCATCGATATATAACCTCTAAGCTCGTACGTCTCATAAAAGGGTGTTAAGCAAGAGAATAAATTCTCCGCCGCCATATATATATATATATATATATTTAATAGAGATCAGTCAGCACAGAACAAAATCCAATGTCAGACACACAGTCCATTTACAAGTTCATTCAATACCTCGCATATCCGTACAATCAACAAGTACATCCGGACGGCTACTACTTCAGCCCCTTCAAGGTAGCTACTCCTATCATGAGCATCAGTAGCACCCCTGCATTTGACGTGATGATCATCAGTCTTGCACTGTCTTTATATCTTCGACTTTCAATCGCCGATCAATTATTTGAAATGAGAATCAACTCGGACTTTTCAAATAATTCACATATATTTTGAATTTCAAATCAATTCATTTCAATGGTTAAATTATTCGATATCACAAATTCTCTTCTTTAATGTAATTTCCACGCCAAACACATTCAACCATCAAATATCACATAAACCGAGCAAATTCTGTTTATTACCATTCCATATCGTATGTAATATTTTATCACGATTTATCGCTATTTTTATTTAAATAAAAATAGCCAATTCACTCAAACGACGCTTCAGGCCATAACGCGGCCGTGGCGCTGTTTTTCTTTAGATTTGATTTATGCATATCTGAAAATCTAACCATTGGATCTTCACAAATTTTATATCATTAGAAATATCTTTTCAAAACGAATCCAACGGTTTCATTTTTGGGAAATTCCGACGATCGGATCTCCCGGTACAATCGTTTGAAGTTACGATTTCAAAATACGAACTCCAGCGTCGTTATTCGATTTAATTTAATTATATATATATAATCGATTCTAGTAGTGTTTTTCTTCAGATTTGGATTAAACATTCCAGACAATCCAACTGTTGGATCTTTACACAGTGGGTGTCATTGGAAAGATATTTCCAAAGCGAACCCAACGGTTTCGGTTTCGGGAAAATCCGAAGGTCGGATCTCCCGCACTAATAAATCACGGTTTCAAAATACGAACTGCATCTTCATTATTTGATTTAATTTTATTTATTTATACATATATATAATTCATTCTTTGATTTCAAAACTATGTTCATTTCATATATTTGATAAAAACGATATTTTTATCCAACTGATATTTATTTCAACACATCACTATTTTTAACTCTTCATATTCATAATAAAAAATGTAGATTTTATTTTTCAATCTATATATTCAACACATGAATATTTTTGACTTCACACATACGATAAAAATATGATTTTTATCGTTCTAGTCCTTTATTCAACACATGAATGTTTTCTATAGTTTATATATATAAATAAAATGTGATTTTTTATTGTAAAACAATTTATTTCAAGACACGATTATCTTATATAGTTCATATATGAGGTAAAAATGTTATTTTTATATTTCAAAGAATTTATTCAACACATGAATTTCTATTCAACACATGAATTCCTATTTAACACATGAATTTCTATTCAACACATGAATATGGTTTCAACACATGAATTTCTATTCAACACATGAATATAGTTCGATAGTTTATATATATAATAAAAATGTTATTTTTATTGTAAAACAATTTATTTCAAAACACGATTATTTTATATAGTTCATATATGAGATAAAAATGTAATTTTTATATTTCAAAGAATTCATTCAACACATGAATTTCTACTCAACACATGAATTTCTATTCAACACATGAATATAGTTTCAACACATGAAAATAATTCTAAAACATGAATATTATTGAAAATTTTGACAGTATAACGGCAGGGTAGTTAAAACCGGCACCATAACTAGTACGGCTCCTCGCTCTACCTTAAAACCTCGCAGTTTTTGATAATGGGGATATCATGCATCTAATTTTTACGTAGACGAGCATGTTTATTTTTCCTTTTCACAAACTAATCCTATGTGGTTTCATCCAAAATAATTTTAAACCACAAACAGGTATTTTTCAACCACAATCAATCATTCATGATTTTCACCAAATTTCACATCAACCAATCAATCCAAAAAAGATCACAACCAATAAATATCGTCCATGGTCTGTGGACGAGGGGAGTATATATATATTCGTATATAAATATATTTCAATTTTATTTCACTTCATTTCAATCATTTCAACGCATACATAATTTTTTACAACGCATATATAACTTATACATCGAACATACAACTTATACAACGCTTATACATGAGGTGTACAATGCTTATATAACTCATACATCGACTATATAATTTATACGTCATTGTTTTCCCATATCGTTTATAAATTAGAAATCTCACATTGGGTTCCACTCCACCAAAAATTCCAGATGGCTTAGAAAAATATCCGGTCTCTTCTAGAATGTAGAAGACGTCCACATGAGTCCACTGTCTCTTATTTCACTGGATTTCTTCAAGTAACGAGAAAGGTATGATTTTTATAGTGAAATCATAAAACGTAGCGCTTAGAAGTGCTATTGAGCAGTTTAAATATTACAAGGTCGTTACCTCTCTATTCTATTCAAAACTAGGTCAAGGATTTTCTGTAAATCCGCGAAGCGGTTGGACGATCAGATGCTGCAGCGTCGAAGAGGGTCGGAGGAGCTTTGCGGCACCACTAGCCTTGCTCAGATCGACGCACTGTAGCAAGCACGACAGCGGTCCAAAGTCCCAGAATTTGGGGCCTCTATTCTCGCACCAAGGTCAACGAGGGAGGGTGCAATAACTATGGATTTGAAGAGGAGAGAGAGCCCTTCAAAAAGTTCAACTGGGCCGGGGTGTAATTCTTCGTGGTTTGGTCGGAAAGTGGCCGAGAAGGAAAGGAGCGGTGCCCGTCGTCGAGAGCTGAAGGGTAACGGGTTTGACTTGGGGAGAAGAAAGAATTTGATTGCTCGGGATTTTTTTTATATTTATATATTTTTAAAATTTAAAAAATACCCCTCTTCGCATACTAGCTCCAATCCAAACCCAACGACTGTCCTCCCTAGCTGAATACCCCCTTTCCGAACACAATGGGATATGTTTCATAGGCCCATTCGACTGTTTCAAACAGTTTTCCTTCAAATTAAAATATAAAACATTCAATATTGGATTTGAACGTACATTTCAATTTTCCGTGGCCACATACTGATTCTAAAAATTCCCGAAAAATAAATCTAGCTATGTTTTGACGATACGGTCCTAACAAAACTAGTTTCGTCGAATTCTGAGACCGTTTGAAAAATGGCCATATTCTGGTCGATCTAATTTAACTAAAATTGACCAAATACATTTTCCTTCACTATGCTCACATATTAACTTCAAAAATTATGGAAATTGAAAATAAGCAATAATTTGACATCCCAGATCCAACAAAAGTTGTTTTGTCGAATTCTGAGGTAATTTGCAAAATGTCTATTTTCACAGGCTATATAAATTTTATAGCGACCTTTCTGAAAATTCATTTGGCCATAACTTTTGATTCTCGCTATGAAACTTCGACTTTTCAGATTCATGAAAAGATATTCACTAACAGATTTAAATATTTTTGGTTTAACTAAAATTCGTTTTATTTTGCACCCGATATAGTCAGTCAAAGTTTGAATTTAGATTTTGAAACCTGCCGCGCCATTTCAGGCCTTGTTTATAATTTAATATAATTATATTTATTTTCAAATATCGATTCAAACCTACTTTTCGTCTTTATTATTTAAAATAATTTATTTTAAATATCTAAAATCCACTGAAATAGCCAATTTAAAAATTTTAAACTGGCTTAGATTTTCCGGGTTGTTACATCATTTATACTAAATAATAATAAAAATGTACTCTGTTTATTTTAAACAAATTGTCACAAAAATATGTTATTTTTAGTTACAACAAAATGACACAAAATATATGTCCTTTTTGTTGAAATACAATTTTAAGCAAAAACCATATTTTATGAAATCAATAAAAATAATATTTTTAGGTAAACAATGAAAATGGAGTTTTCATTTCAAATTTAAATTTAATAAAAATACATGTTCCAGGTAAATCATGACAATGAGATTTTTATTACAATTCTTAATTCATGTTCATGTAAACAATAATAATGATATTTTTTATTGTTAATTTATCTTCAACGTTCATATATTCAATAAAGATAACTTTTTAATATAATATAAACAAATCAAGATTCATGGGTCTAAATAAAAATGAAATCATTATTCTAAAAACAAAACTTTGTATATATATCTAAATTAAATGTAATAACTTGGAAATCTGAGCCAATTTAAAATTTTTATTTTGGCAATTTTAGTGAATTTTGAATATTTAAAATGATATATTTTAAATGATAACGATGAGAAATTTATTTTGAATAGAATTAGAATGTATATATTTATTTGAGCGATCATTAGAATATAAATATTTATTTTTCATTGTAAAAGGAATTAAAAATGGCGCGGTAGTTTGAAAAATCGATTTCAGATTTCAAATGAATGTACAGGATTCAAAATAAACCAGATTTTGGCGAAACCAGAAATATTTGAATCTAATAGAGAATATGTTTCCAACGAATCCGAAAAATCAAAATTTCATAGCGGGAATCAAAAGTTACGTCCAGTTGAAAATTCAGAATAGTCGTCATGGAATTCTGGCCCTTAAAAATCGAAATTTTGCAAACGACCTCTATTTTCGATGAAACCACTTTTGTTGGATCCGTGATGTCAAATTATTGCTATGTTTCAAAGTTCATTATTTTTTGAATCAATATGTGAGCGTGGCAAAGGAAAACGCGTTTGACCAGTTTTAGTTGATTTTAATTGACTGGAAAACGGCCATTTTTCAAACGATCTCAAAATTTGACGAAATTAGTTTTGTTAGGACCGTATCGTCAATAAGAAGCTAGAAAATATTTTTTGGGAATTTTTAGAAATCGTATGTGACCCCAGTAAATTGAAATGTACGTTTAAAATTCAATATAATGATTTAAATTTTAATTTAAATGGAAACTAATCGAAATGATGGAATCGGCCAGCAAAACATATCCCATTGTGTTCGGAATGGGGATAATTAGCTAGGGGCGGCAATCGTTGGGTTCAATTCGGAGACGGAATAAAAAGCCAACTTTTTAGAAATTAAAATTAATTAAATATATAAATATTTATAAATTCAACCCCATATTCCCTCTCTCCCCAAAACTCCTTGTTTATTTTCAAAATAAAGATTTCAGATAAAAGAAAAAAAACATGGAGCTATCGCCCCTCCACCGATGCCCCGCCCACCATCGAAGACGCCGCCGCTAAGGGCGCTCCACCGCCAGACCCCCCCTCCTTCCTCCGCTCTCTCCTCCTTCTATAAAGAAACCATACAACCCGATACAGCCACCCCCCTTCCCGTTCAGATCCACCGCTCCTCGCCACGCTCCAACCAATCGCCTCCCCATGGCCAGCGCCGCCTTCCCTCTGGCCGTACCCCCTCTTCGAACCAGCGAGTTCCCTCCCGTTCTAAAAAAACCAATGCAGTAAGTTTTTTTCTTTTAATTTTTATTTTCATTTTTTTATATATAGAAATGAAGGGCATTATTTGAAATCTGAAAAATATATAAAGTTTTGATTTTTAAAGTATTAAAGATTTGATTATTAAAGGGGTTAAAGATTAGATTTTTATAGTGTGTTCATAAGGATAAAGTTTTAATTTTTTTTATTCATGAAGGTTTATATATTTAGAAGGATAAAGATATGATTTTTAAAATCGAAAAGCAAGGATTTATAAAATAAAAGATATGATTTTTCCATACGAAAAGGAATGATTTTTAAAAATAAAAGATTTGATCTTTAGATGAAGAAAGATTATACTTTTATATTAGGAAGATTTGATTTTTTAAAATATGAAAACATGATATAAAAATTCGATTCCTATATATATGAAGTAGCGATAAAAATTTGATTTTTATATATATGAAGTGAAGGAAAAAATTCGATTTTTATATATATGAAGTGAAGAAAAAATTCGATTTTTATATATATGAAGGGGAAATAAAAATATGATTTTTACATATGGAGTAGAATATAAAAATGTGATTTTTATATATGTAGCGAATACGGACGAAGAAAGTGACGAAAGGCAAACGCGGCGAAGACTTCCTACATATGAAGAGTCATGGCATTTGGTTTAGCTAGTCGGTGAGAACTCCTAACTTTTATTTTGATTTCTAGTTTGAAATATATACTAGGATGCAGACGGTGCTTAGTAGCACCTAACACCCATTGTCCACAGACCATGGACGACTTGTTTGATTTTTTCGTGTGGTGAAAATTGATTGTGATGTGGAATGAATGGAAATATATTCATGTATTGAAATAAATATTTTATAGTTAAAAATATAATTTTTAACGTGTATATAAAATAAATAGTTATAAACAAATCGGACGATTTGTTTATGTACACACATTTGAATGATATGGATTGGGACGATAAATTTTACACATCGCCCAACTGCGCAGATAAAACCGGTGTTTGATTGTTTGAAAACCCCACATGGGTGTTTGGATGGTATTGACGTACACTAATCCCAATTGTTTAGTAGTATGTCGACCGATTGGTTGACATGCTATGTAAGCGTTAATTATATATATTTAATGCTTATGCAGTTGTGTGGTGTACTTTAGATGATGGTTGATTATTTATCAGTGCAATTATATACATGTTTTGTATAGAATCCATATAAATAACAATATATGGTAATTGAGTGGGTCTCATTCCAAGTTGGAAAATAAAATAAATATTCATGTGTTGAATAAAATAAAATATTCATGTGTTGAATAAAACAAAATATTCATGTGTTGAATAAAATAAAATATTCATGTGATGAATAAAATAAATATTCATGTGTTGAATAAAATAAAATATTCATGTGTTGAATAAAATAAAATATTCATGTGTTGAATAAAATAAATATTCATGTGTTGAATAAAATAAAATATTCATGTGTTGAATAAAATAAATACTCATGTGTTGAATAAAATAAAATATTCATGTGTTGAATAAAATAAATATTCATGTGTTGAATAAAATAAAATATTCATGTGTTGAATAATATAAATAATCTTGTGTTGAATAAAATGAATATTCATGTGTTGAATAAAATAAATATTCGTGTGTTGAATAGAATAAATATTCATGTGTTGAATAAAATAAATATTCTTGTGTTGAATAGAATAAACATTCATATGTTGAATAAAAGCCGGATTGATTAGATTGACGCCATTTTGATGTGAACGATATTTATATCGATTTTATTCATTTTTATAATGAATATCGAAATGTAACTGATTTCAAAATATAATGTTTTGAAAATATTATCATTTATATATCAATGATATGGAATATTCAATTTTGAAATTGAATATGAAGTTGAAATCGTTTAGAAAACGAATTTAAAACGATTTATAAAATACGTTTTAAAAGGAAATCGATGAAGTACATATATTATATTATATATATATAATATAATGGCCTGAATATAACGCGCCGCGCTGCGGCAGTTCGCGAATTTCGAATATTGACTTCGAACGGATGTTACGGGAGATCCGACCGTCAGATTCTCCTAAAACCGGAACCGTTGGGTTCGTATCGAAAAGTTTTTCTAATGAATATTAGAGATTTGAAATCTAACGGTTGGATTTGGAATTATGTCTAAATCAAATTTGGAAAAGGTCGCTGTAAGTGATGTTCGATGGCCGTTGATGGAAATCGACTGTACGGACCTTGATAAAATTATTAAAAATAGTAATAATTTGTGTAAAATCATAAGAAATGATTTGGAAAGGATTGGGATGAAAATTTCCATATTTGAAAAGATAAAAATAGATTTTTATCGAAATGAACTAGTTTTGAACTAGAATTATAATTCCATTTATTTTTAAAATAAATAAATTGGATTTGAAATGGTTTTGAAAATAACTAGAATTTCCAATAATTGTATTGGAATGGATGTGAATCGAAATTGTCTTTGGAATATTTCGATGTTGAATTTAGTGATTAAACAGATATTATTATGGAAATTTGAAAGATATATTAATATCGTTATTTCCAATACGATAATTTTTGGTCGTAAATTTGATATTGAATATAAGCCGATATATTTTATACTCAGAGCCTTGTATTTAATATCAAATGTGATTTTGGGTTTATCGTTTACCATGTTTTAAATGACATTGGTTCTTTAATGCAGTTAAAGACAGGATATGATTTCCCAAATTAAATAATCATTGATAGTGATTTTTGGGAAGATTAAAACCAAGTGGAGTTTTAATGAATCTTTAATTAGATCGAAATGATCGAGAATGGAGTATCACCAGTTTGCTCAAGGTGATAGTTAAATATTTTATTATATTTTAACGTGAAATGGTAATTGAATTTACCGATAACACCATGGTGTTAGATATGAAGTATGACCAGTTTTACTTCATGGGATGAATAGGTTGGGGTTGGGAAATTTAATATGTGATTACTTTGGTAAGGTTCGCTAATCCCGACTAGTTTGGATAGACCATAATTTGGTTTGAACTGATATTCAAAAGAAGATTAAAGAATAAATTTAAAGAATTTATCTTTGATAAAATTAATGGGAATCTTTCCCAAAGTATAAGAATATTTGAATAAAAGAATATTCTGAATTGGAATGAGGCGTATGTTGTGTTTGTGTAACACTTGTTTATTGTATACACGAGTTATTCAGAAAGACCGGGCTTAACCCATTCTGAATAACTGATTCGACGATGTTTCGAGGACGAAGACGGTGGTCGACGACTGGAGTTCTTCACATCGTTTGGATGATTACTAATGATCTTGATTGGGCTATACACCCAAGCGGAGGGAATCAGTTGGTGATCGTCCAGACGTACTTGGAGATCGATGGATATGCGAGGTACATGGTGCCTCCAGTTTCGTTCAGACCCAAAACGAACTTGTAAATGGACTGTGTGTCTGACATTGTGTTATTGATTTCTATTAAATATATATTTGTTTGGCGGCAGAAAATTTATTCTCTTGCTTAACGCCCTTCTCTGAAACGTACGAGCTCAGATGTTATATATTGGTGGATATCAATCGCATGGAGTGAACTGCCTGTGTGGCATGCCTAAGTGGCAAATGATCAAGGCTTTTGTTGAAAAGAAAAGTCTTGTGGTTGATGATCAAAGCATGGCTTGTGTGGCATCGCTTTGTGTAACGTTAATTCGCAAGCCTCACACCCCGGTTGTGAACCAGAAACGGGAGAGGACCTCGGCGAGGGCATGTGTTTCCTTCTAGCTAGGGTGGTGTCAGTGACCTACTAGCCCTGACATTTATATTATTTTCAGCTGTGTGGTTGTTGCTGTTGCGAGGCGCCTCAGACATATCGATGACTATGTGGAGCCGATGGAGTCATTTGGCTCATATACGCCCCAAAGGATGGGGAAACGCAGTGTTCAGGCATTTTAATCCACATCGGTGGACCGGCCCTGATGATCCAAGGGTCACTCGAGCTCTGATCCTGAGTCTCGGGCTGGAGAGTCTCGAATCAGTAGAGGCCTATCTTTTGCCTCGGTTCACAGATGGAAACCCAACTTCCAATACATGGTATTTGCGGTTTTGATTGTAGGGCCTAGTTTGGCGACATGATATATGGTACCCATGCCATCTATGATTGATATTTATGATTGAAATTGTTTTGACACTATACACTTATAATAGTATCAAATGATTTGTTTTTAACGTACCAAGCATGTTTGGCTATTATAAGGGAAAACCCTATCCTCTGGCTTGTGTTGCATTGTGTGATGGGATCTGGGTCTTATAATAGCTTCATTTTTCCAGAAAGCATTACGCTGTTTTGTTATATGCACCGGTATTCTTGGGAGGAAAGCCGTTCCGTGTTATACAGCGTGGTCCCTTGATATATCTGATTTAAAGTAAAGTTTTAAATAACTATTTTAGTTCTCACACAAGTCACATGACTGACCTGGATTTTATTGTTTTAACCTAAACTCTGGGTGCCCTTATTTTCCGCATGGGCAGCTAGTAGTTTTGGTTTTGCAGATTTATATTCACAGGATCCTGGTTTACAGCTGGAATGATATCCGGAAAGCTCTGTATCTGTATATTCTTTTCAATTGTGTTTTGTATTATTTTTCCGCTGCTATGTAATGTATTGTAATCTCTGATATTTATCAAATGTATATTATTTGTTTATACTCTGTATATTCCTGTATTCTGATGCATTGTTGTAATTAACAATGAAATGTTCTTCTGTTTGTGTCCCGATGTGTGTTGTTCTCAAATTTAATCTGTGTTTTCCTTCACGGTGTAGTTCAGTTCGTCTCAGTTGGTATCAGAGCTCTGGTTTACAGAGCTTGAGAACAAGACACGCTAGAGCCAAATGAAAGAATTCATCAGAGATTGGATCAGTAATATCCAATGAGAATGACTCGTTAGAGATGGGATCATCAGTTCATAGAACGAGTGTGAAGAGTATATTTTTAAAATGAAAACAAATTTTTGTTTTGAAAATTTAATTCAATTATTCGTATTTGAATATTTATTTGTATTGAATTTGGACAATCAAGTATATATAGATTTTTCATATATGTTTGATCCACGATTATTCGAAGTTTTAATATACTGGATAGATATAGAATCACACTCTAGTGGCCCGGAGGTGATTTTGATGATGGAGCTCCATCATCAGGATTTATGTTCGTGTCCCGAAAGTAGGATTTCTATGCGATTCCAGTTGACTGGTGTGAGAACCAAAACTAGATAGGGTCTATTGTTGTGATTTAGCATCAAAAATCTGATTTTTGGACTATGTATCAAAGTAATATGATTGAAAGTGTAATCAACTAATTGATTGCTGATTGTGTTGTTTGATTATTGGTTGATTAATTAAAATTTGAACCATATAACCAAATTGATCAAATATTGAACTGTATTGGAAATTGTTTGGAATTGCATGCATGCATGTAGATATATATGTGTATCCATTGAACAGGTCATAGCAAGGAGGCTAGAGAAGAGGAATAAAACTGTTTGCCCGATAAATAGGTACACGTTTATTGTATTTCTTGGGATTTGGATGATTTTATGAGACGATTGGCTAGCCGCTTGACTTTTTCTTTTTCTTTTGGATTGGTGAGGGCCATGAGAGGCTATTTGAAATATCCCGAAGCTCCCGGTGCAGTGGAGGTTATGGTGAATTTTTTCTAAAATTTAGGTTGTTAGCCAAATTTTTGAAAAATTTGAAAATTTCTTAGGAATTGAAAAGTTGAAGAACTTAGGCCATAATGAAAATAATGGAAGTTGAGTTGATTAGTTAAACAACTTTCAGCTTTTTTCCTTTTCGGGGACGAAAAGTTTTATGTGGGGGAGATTGTAGTAACCCGGAAATCTACGCCAATTTAAAATTTTTATTTTGACAATTTTAGTGAATTTTGAATATTTAAAATGATATATTTTAATTAATAACAATGAGATTTATTTTGAATAGAATTATAATGTATATATTTATTTGAATCGTCATTAGGATATAAATATTTATTTTTAATTATAAAAGGAATTGAAAATGGCGCGGTAGTTTGAAAATTCGATTTCAGATTTCAAATGAATGTACAGGATTCAAAATAAACCTGATTTTGGCGAAACCAAAAATATTTGAATCTAAAAGAGAATATCTTTCCAACGAATCCGAAAAAACAAAATTTCATGGCGGGAATCAAAAATTACGTCTAGTTGAAAAATCAGAATGTCGCTATGGAATTCTAGCCCTTAAAAATGCAAATTTTGCAAACGACCTCTGTTTTCGACGAAACCACTTTTGTTGGATCCGTGATGTCAAATTATTGCTAGGTTTCAAAATTCATAATTTTATGAATCAATATGTGAGCGTGGCAAAGGAAAACACGTTTGACTAGTTTTAGTTGATTTTAATCGACTGGAAAATGGCCATTTTTCAAACGATCTTGGAATTTGACGAAATTAGTTTTGTTAGGACTGTATTGTCAATACGAAGCTAGAAAATATTTTTCGGAAATTTTTAGAGACCGTATGTGATCCCAGTAAATTGAAATGTACGTTTAAAATTCAACATAATGATTTAAATGTTAATTTAAATGGAAACTGATTGAATCGATGGAATCGGCCTCCGAAATATATCCCATTGTGTATAGAATGAGGGTAATTAGCTAGGGGCAGCAATCGTTGGATTCTATTCGAAGATGGAATAAAAAACCAACTTTTTAGAAATTAAAATTAATTAAATATATAAATATTTATAAAGTCAACCCTATATTCCCTCTCTCCCCAAAACCCCCTGTTCATTTTCGAAATCGATATTTCAGATAAAAGAAAAAAAACCTGGAGCTGTCACCCCTCCACCGATGCCCCGCCCACTGTCGAAGACGCCGCCTCCTGTGGAGCTCCACCGCCAGACCCCCTCCCCTCCGTCCTCCGCCCTCTCCTCCTTCTATAATGAAACCACGCAACCCGATACAGCCACCGCCCCGTTCAGATCCACCATGCCTCGCCACGCTTCGAACAACTGGCTCCCCATGGTCAGCGCCGCCTTCCCTCTGGCCGGACACCCTCTTCGAACCAGCGAGCTCCCTCCCCTTATAAAACAAAACCAATGCAGTAAGTTTTTTTTCTTTTAATTTTTATTTTCATTTTTTATATATATATAGAAATGAAGGCCATAGATTGAAATCTGAAAAATATATAATGTTTTGATTTTTAAAGTATTAAAGATTTGATTTTTAAAGTCGTTAAAGATTAGAATTTTATATTGTGTTCATGAGGATAAAGTTTTAATTTTTTTTTTATTCATGAAGGTTTATATGTTTAGAAGAATAAAGATATGATTTTTAGAATCGAAGAGATAGGATTTTTAAAAATAAAAGATATGATTTTCCCTTATGAAAAGGAATGATTTTTAAAAATAAAAGATTTGATCTTTAGATGAAGAAAGATTATACTTTTATATTAGATAGATTTGATTTTTTAAAATATGAAAACATGAGATAAAAATTCGATTCTTATATATATGAAGTAGCGATAAAAATTCAATTTTTATATATACGAAGTGAAGGAAAAAATTCAATTTTTATATATATGAAGTGAAGATAAAAATTCGATTTTTATATATATGAAGGGGAAATAAAAATATGATTTTTACATATGGAGTAGAATATAAAAATGTGATTTTTATATATGTAGCGAATACGGACGAAGAAAGTGACGAAAGGCAAACGTGGCGAAGGCTTCCTACATATGAAGAGTCCTGGCGTTTGTTTAGATAGTCGGTGAGAACTCCTCACTTTATTTTGATTTCTATTTGGAAATATATACTAGGATGCAGACGGTGCTTAGCAGCACCCGATACCTGTTGTCCACAGATCATGGACGACTTGTTTGATTTTGTCGTGTGGTGAAAATTGATTGTGATGTGGAATGAATAGAAATATATTCATGTGTTGAAATAAATATTTTATAGTTAAAAATATAATTTTTAACGTGTATATAAAATAAATATTTATAAATAAATTGGACGATTTGTTTATGTACACACATTTAAATGATATGGATTGGGACAATAAATATTACACATCGCCCAACTGCACAAATAAAACTGTGTTTGATTGTTTGAAAACCCTACATGGGTGTTGGGATGATATTGACGTACACTAATCCCAATTGTTTAGTAGTATATTGACCCATTGGTTAACAGGTTGTGTAAGCGTTAATTATTTATATTTAATGCTTATGTAGTTGTGTGGTGCACTTTGGATGATGGTTGATTATTTATCAGTGCTATTATATACATGTGTTGTATAGAATCCATATAAATAACATTATATGGTAATTGAATGGGTCTCATTCCAAGTTGGAAAATAAAATAAATATTCATGTGTTGAATAAAATAAAATATTCATGTGTTGAATAAAATAAAATATTCATGTGTTGAATAAAATAAATATTCACGTGTTGAATAAAATAAAATATTCATGTGTTGAATAGAATAAAATACTCATGTGTTGAATAAAATAAATATTCATGTGTTGAATAAAATAAATATTCATGTTTTGAATAAAATAAAATATTAATGTGTTGAATAAAATAAATATTCATGTGTTGAATAAAATAAAATATTCATGTGTTGAATAAAATAAATATTCATATGTGGAATAAAATGAATATTCATGTGTTGAATAAAATAAATATTCGTGTGTTGGATAGAATAAAGATTCATATGTTGAATAAAATAAACATTCATGTGCTGAATAGAATAAACATTCATGTATTGAATAAAAGCCGGATTGATTAGATTGACGCCATTTTGACGTGAACGATATTTATATCGATTTTATTCATTTTTATAATGAATATCGAAAGTAACTGATTTCAAAATATAATGTTTTGAAAATATTATCATTTATATATCGATGATATGGAATATTCAATTTTGATTAGAAATTGAATATAAAGGTGAAATCGTTTTGAAAATGAATTTAAAACGATTTATAAAATACATTTTAAAAGGAAATCGACAAAGTATATATTATATATATTATATATATAATATAATGGCCTAAATAGAACACGCCACGCTGCGGCAGTTCGCAAATTTAGACCATTGACTTCGAATGGATATTACGGGAGATCTGACCGTCGGATTCTCCTAAAACTGGAACCTTTGGGTTCGTATCGAAAAGAGATTTCTAACAGATATTAGAGATTTGAAATCTAACGGTTGGATTTGGAATTATGTCCAAATCAAATTTGGAAAAGGTCGCTGTAAGTGCAGTTCGATGGCCGTTGATGGAAATCGACTGTACAGGCCTTGATAAAATTATTGAAAATATTAATAATTTGTGTAAAATCATTAGAAATGATTTGGAAAGAATTGGGATGAAAATTTCCATATTTGAAAAGATAAAAATAGATTTTTATCGAAATGAACTAATTTTGAACTGGAATTATAATTCCATTTATTTTTAAAATAAATAATTTGGATTTGAAATGGTTTTGAAAATAACCAGAATTTCCAATAATTGAATTGGGATGGATGTGAATCGAAATTGTCTTTGGAGTATTTCGATGTTGGATTTCGTGATTATACAGATATTGTTATGGAAATTTGAAAGATATATTAATATCGTTATTCCCAATATGATATTTGTTGATCGTAGAATTTGATATTGAATATAAGCCGATATATTTTCTATTCAGAGCCTTGTATTTAATAACAAATGTGATTTTGGGTTTATCATGAACCGCGTTTTAAATGA
This sequence comes from Allium sativum, assembly GCA_030737875.1. NCBI lineage: Eukaryota > Viridiplantae > Streptophyta > Magnoliopsida > Asparagales > Amaryllidaceae > Allium > Allium sativum. Next base: position 335,533,845 of record CM060926.1, read on the forward strand.
CATTGGTTCTTTAACCTAGTTAAAGACTGGATATGATTTCCCAAGTTAAATAATCATTGATAGTGATTTTTGGGAAGATTAAAACCAAGTGGAGTTTTAATGAATCTTAAATTAGATTGAAATGATCGAGAATGGAGTATCACTAGTTTTGCTCCAGGCGATAGTTAATTCTTTAATTAGATTTGAACGTGAAATGGTAATTGAATTTACCGATAACACCGTGGTGTTAGATATGAAGTATGACCAGTTTTACTTCATAGGATGAATAGGTTGGGTTTGGGAAATTTAATAAGTGATTACTTTGGTAAGGTTCGCTAATCCCAACTAGTTCGGATAAACCATAATTTGGTTTGAATTGATATTCAAAAGAAGATTAAAGAATAAATTTAAAGAATTTATCTTTGATAAAATTAATAGGAACATTTCCCAAAGTATAAGAATATTTGAATAAAAGAATATTCTGAATTGGAATGAGGCGTATGTTGTGTTCGTGTAACACTTGTTTATTACATACGCGAGTTATTCAGAAAGACCGTGTTTATCCCATTTTGAATAACTAATTCGACGATGTGTCGAGGATGAAGACGGTGGTCGAGGACCGGAGGTCTTCACATCGTTTGGGTGATTACTGATTATCTTGATTGGGCTGTACACCCATAAGGAGAGAACCAGTTGGTGATCGTCCAGACATACTTGGAGATCGATCGATATGCGAGGTACATGGTGCCTCTGGTTTCGTTCAGACGAAGAGCGAACTTGTTAATGGACTGTGTGTCTGACATTGAATTTTTTTCTGTGTGATTGATTTCTATTAAATATATATCTGTTTGGTAGCGGGGAATTTATTCTCTTGCTTAACGCCCTTCTCTGAGACGTACGAGCTCAGAGGTTATATATTGATGGATATCAATCGCATGGAGTGAACTGCCTGTGTGGCATGCCTAAGTGGCAAATGATCAAGGCTTTTGTTGAAAAGAAAAGTCTTGTGGTTGATGATCAAAGCACGGCCTGTGTGGCATAGCTTTGTGTAACATTAATTCGTGAGCTTCACACCCCTGTTGTGAACCAGAAATGGGAGAGGACCTCAGGGAGGGAATGCGTTTCCTTCTAGCTAGGGTGGTGTCAGTGACCTACTAGACCTGACATTTATATTATTTTCACCTATGTGGTTGTTGCGAGGCGCCTCGAATATATCAGTCACTATGTGGAGCCGATGGAGTCATTTGGCCCATTTACGCCCCAAAGGGTGGGGAAACGCAGTGTTCAGGCATTTTAATCCACATCGGTGGACCGGCCCTGATGATCCAAGGGTCACTCGAGCTCTGATCCTGAGGCTCGGGCTAGAGAGTCTCGAATCAGTAGAGGACTATCTTTTGCCTCGGTTCACAGATGGAAACCCAACTTCCAATACGTGGTATTTGCGGTTTTGATTGTAGGGCCTAGTTTGGCGACATGATATATGGTACCCATGCCGTCTATGATTGATATTTATGATTGAAGTTGTTTTGACACTATACACTTATAATACTATCAAATGATTTGTTTTTAACGTACCAAGCATGTTTGGCTATTATAAGGGAAAACCCTATCCTCTGGCTTGTGTTGCATTGTGTGATGGGACCTGGGTCTTATAATAGCTTCATTTTTTCAGAAAGCATTACGCTGTTTTGTTATATGCATCGGTATTCTTGGGAGGAAACCCGTTCCGTGTTATACAGCGTGGTCCCTTGATATATCTGATTTAAAGTAAAGTTTTAAATAACTGTTTTAGTTCTCACACCAGTCACATGACTGACCTGGAGTTTATTGTTTTAACCTAAACTCTGGGTGCCCTTATTTTCCACATGGGCAGCTAGTAGTTTTGGGTTTGCAGATTTATATTCACAGGATCCTGGTTTACAGCTGGAATGATATCCAGAAAGCTCTGTATCCGTATATTCTTTTCAGTTGTGTTTTGTATTATTTTTCCACTACTATGTAATGTATTGTAATCTCTGATATTTATCAAATGTATATTATTTGTTTATACTCTGTATATTCTTGTCTTCTGATGAATTATTGTTATTTACAATGAAATGTTCTTCTTTTTATGTCCCGATGTGTGTTGTTCTCAAATTCAATCCATGCTTTCCTTCACGGGGAAGTTCGGGTCGTCTCATTAAAGAACATGATTCCCATTATAAGAACATAGATCTAAATAGAGGAGGAACAATTCTATGTTCATGGACCAAACTAGAAGAAGATCTTTATTATCAATTTAAAAATAAAAATATGGTTTTTGTTTCAGATCTATATCTGAACATAAACTAGAGATTCAGATAAGAGAAAGAACTTATAATTTTAGATCTGGATCTAACAACATAAACATCACAATTAACACAAACAACCAATTTCAATCTCAACATCACAGGTCTGATTTCATTACATACATACATTGATTTAAGTAGCGATAAAATAGTTAAATTTTAATTAATTATTAGAAATAGATATCTCACCTTGGTTTAAATCAGATCTAAATTTCTAACGGGTTCAGAATACGTTCCCACCTTCTCTATGTCGTAGAATTCGAAGTCACCGCTCCCACGTCATTTGTTTCCACTGGATTTTTCAATATACGAAAAATGATACAATTTTTACAACTTAAAATAGATTAACAATGGATTTAAAGTTTTGCAATTCTTTTATTTTATATATACCTTATGTTTTAACAAATTGTTCAAAATTTCTGATCCAGATTGCACAAGATTGGATGCACAAGAGGAAGAAAGATCTTCAAAATATTCTAAAGGATGGAGGTCTAATTCTTTACGGATGAAGAGAAATTAGAGGAGGAAGTTTTGAGGGATTTAGGCCATTGAAGAATAAAGAAGAAGAATGAGGCGGCGGCTAAAGAATGAGAAGATGGATTAGGGTTTTGTTTAGTCGTACGAGAGAGTTCAGGATACTATATAGAGCATAATCTCATTTTAACCGCTTACCTTCTATTCTATTTAATTATTTACTTTTTTCTTTCAAAATCAATTTATCTATTAAATCAAATTTACAAATTTCCCTAAATACTACTCTAACCATTTATTTGATTAGAATATTCTTACCATAACTTAGTCAATAAACTGTTTAATAACACCATATAATTCAAAACAATATCATCAACCAAAATATTAGGAATTTATTTAAATAATCAATTGTTACATAGTTAACAAATATTATCGAAGCAAAGAACAATAATATCGTAGTTGACTCAAACATTAGTTAATTCCATAATCACTTATTTCTATTTTATATTTCTTATTTATAAACATACGTTTCTCTTTCTAAAACCCTTTTATTACATTTATTTCTATTATCTTTTTTTTCTTTATTTGGTTATATATTTTACTTTATTCCTCACTTGTGTCTCTATATATGTTGTAGGTTACAAATGAAATAAATTCGTTGACATGATATGTCAATCTAATCAACATTTATGTCTTATTCAAAATTCAAAAGAAAATTACAAAAGGAAAGAGAATAACGGGAAGTAATGAATGCATAACTTATTGTTTAATGATGACTATAATAAAGTTATGTGACTTTTTTAAATTTCAAATCACATAATGACATGTTTATTTAACACTACATATTATAACATAATGACATGTTGTCATAATTTATTTTGAATCTACATATTATTTTAAATCAACCTATTCAATGCTTATGCAAGTGTGACGATCCCAAAATCCGTGTGACGGTATTAAGGATAATCATTGGAATATAACACATCAATCATCATAGCAGAGTACAGAAAATAGAAAAAACAATAAATAGAATAATTTTACATAGATATAGCAATGGAATCATAATATATAACAACATCAGAATAGCACAACGTAGGATATAAATTAGTAAAAAAAAGGGGAATGATCAGTCACCATCGCCATAGGCGGAATATATACATAGAGTGAGACATAATAAGGGTATCAGTCTACATCGCCGGAGGCGGTACATATACATATGATAATAAGTACTGGAAGTAAAACAGTCTGCATCGCCATAGGCGGAATCATATACATAAGATAGGCGGAAAGTCAATAGCCAAAATACAAATCTAATCCATCGCCATCAAGCTGAAAGTGCACTCCGCACTGCAGTGCCAAGCCAAAACTACCTGTCATCTGTGAACTAGGCTACCCGTGTGAAAATAAGGGCACCCGAGTTTGCAAAGTGAAACAAACAACGAGTCAGTCATGGGGACTGGTATGAGAAATCTACTTAACTGGTTAAACAATAGTAATAAGGAAAATCATAGGACCACGCCACTTTCGCGGAAAGGGTTTACTCCAGTGATTGCCGGTGCATTTAAAACAAAGTAAATTCTTTAAAATAACGCAATGCTTTTGAAAAGAATGTAGCCGTTATAAGACTCAAGTCCCGTCATAAAATGCAACGCAAACCGGAGGATAGAATTTTACATTATAATGGCCAAATATGCTTAATACATGTAAAGCAAAATCATTTGATATTATTACTAGTGCATATATGTTTCAAAAACGAATGGCATCATAAATATCAATCATAGGCGGCATAAGTGCCCCATACCACTATGTCGCCATACTAGTTCCACAATCAAATCCGTTATTTCGTATTGGAAATTGGATTTCCGTCATGAGTTGAGGCAAGGGGCAAGCTCCTCTCCGCTTCGAGACACTCTAGCAAATGCCTTAGGACTACACACTCTGGGTAACCCTTGGATCCTCCAAGGCCGGTCCTCCCTTACGTTTGAGGATTAGTTATTCCTGAACACACGTTTCCCGGTCCTTACAGACCTAAAATCGAGGCGCCTTGCATTCCAACAACCACATAGGTGAAAAATAGACATAAATGTCAGGGCTGGTAGGTCATTGACACCACCATAGCTAGAAAGAAACGTCGTGCACTCCTTGGGTCCTTATCCCGTTTTTGACTCATACCGAGATGTGAGGCTCGCGAATCCACGCTATACACAAAGACAGGCCACGTAGGCCGTGCTTGGTTCATCGAACACAAGACTTTGCTTTGCAACAGAAGCCTTGATCACTGCATCTTGGAATGCCACATAGGCAATCCACTCCATACGACTGATTTCTATCGATATATAACCTCTGAGCTCGTATGCCTCAGAGAAGGGCGTTAAGCAAAAGAATGAATTCTCCGTCGCCAAATAGATATATATTTAACAGAGATCAATCAGTATAGAACAAAATCCAATGTCAGACACACAGTCCATTTACAAGTCCGTTCTGGGTCTGAACAAAACCGGAGGCACCATATTCCTGGTATATCCGTACAATCAACATATACGTTCAGACGGCTACTACTTCCGTTCGTTTACGGTAGCTATTCCAATCAGGAACCTCAGTAGCGCCCATCCATCCGATACGAAGATCGTCGGTCTTGAACCGTCTTCGTATTTTCAACTTCGAATCGTTCGATCATTTATTTGAAATGAGGGTAAGCTCGGCCTTTTCAAATAATTCACATATAATTAGAATTCGAACCGATTCTTTCCATGGTTATATTATTCGACATTCACATTTCAGTTCTTTAGTATTATTTTCATTTCAAACATATACAACCATCAAATATCAAGCAGGTCAAGCAAAATTAGTTTATTTCCAATCCATGTTGCTTATAATATTTTATAATGATTTTTCGCCATTTTTATTTATTTAAAAATGGCCATATTTAATTAAACGACGTTTCAGGTCGTGCCGTGGCACTGGCGCTGTTTTTCCCCTAATTTGTTTTACACATACCGAAAAATCTAACCGTTGGATTTCTACAAAGTCTATACTACTCGGAACATATTCCCAAAGCAAATCCAACGGTTCCAGTTTCGTGAAAATCCGACGGTCGGATCTTCCACACTAGCCATTTGAAGTTACGGTTTCAAAATTCGAACTGCAGCGTCGTTATTCGATTTAATTTAATTATATTTATATTTATATACAAATATAAACGATTCTGGTGCTGTTTTTCTTCAGATTTGAATTAAACATTCCAGACAATCCAACCATTGGATTTTTACAAAGTTTGTGCCGTTAGAAAGATATTTCCAAGGCGAACCCAACGGTTGCAGTTTCGGGAAAATCCGATGGTTGGATCTCTCGTACTAATCGATTCAAATTACGATTTCAAAACACGAACTGCACGGCTTCGATTCCTTTCAATTCTATTTATATTTATATATATAAATATAGTTCATTCTTTAATTTCAAATATAGTTCATTCTTTAATTTCAACATCGTTTTCACTTCAAATATTTCACTAACGCCTTTATATTTCGAAAAATTTCGCCATAACCTCCTTTGTACGGGAAGGGGTTTGGAAATTTATTGGGTCGTGTTAGGTACCCAATAAATCCTATAAAGCATACACATATTTATAGTGATATATTCTGTTGTTTACAGGGGAGCGTGTATAGATAGTAACTCCAGAGAATAAATTCTCGTCACCCTGTCAAGCCTGAGGGAGCGTGTATTTTTAATTACTCCAGAGGATAAATCCTCATCACCTCGTCCCGTGTGGGAATAAATAGTCCATATGCCGTATCTAATGACTAGAGAGACATGACTATTGTCAACTCTATACCCGTGTGGGGTTTTTATTAATCTGGCAATTTATCGTTATATTTTATATAGTCCATATCAGTCATCAGTTCAACCTGCAATATATAATCATCGCCATACAAGCCTCTCGCTCGTATGGTTAATCTTCAACCTCATCACACAAGCTCCAAATGCTTATGTGGAATATGATGAAGTATGCATATCATCAAAAAGTATGCCATGTAGTGTAGTTCAAAATTAATTGTTACTATCCTACGGCGATGTTTATTATTACACACAGAATAACCAGCAGTCTACATCCAATGTCATTCACAGGAATTGATATAAAAATAAAATTGCGCAGCCAACTCATCAAGGCTTACCTATTTTTCGGGCACGCAAATAATTTCTTTACTCTATAGCTAGTCCATTTTCCCTGTTCGACACATGTATATATATGCAGAACAAAGCTAATAATAATATTTCTAGCGAACTATTATTTATTTCAACACGTTTGTATTTTTATCAAAGCGTATACATGATAAAAGTAATATTTTTATCATCAAAAATATTTATTCAACATGTGGATGTTTTTAACACTTCATATTCACAATAAAAATGTAATTTTGATTGTCTAATCAATTTATTTAAAATACGAATAACATTCAAAACATGAATTTCAATTCAACGAATGAATTTCAATTCAACTCATGAATATTCTTTACAGTTTGTATATATATAAAAATGTGATTTTTATTGTTAAGGCTATTTATTTAAAATTCGAATAACATTCAACACATGAATTTCAATTCAACGAATGAATTTCAATTCAACACATGAATATTCTTTACAGTTTGTATAAATATAAAAATGTAATTTTTATCGTTAAAGCTATTTATTTAAAATTTGAATAACATTCAACACATGAATTTCATTTCAACGAATGAATTTCAATTCAACACATGAATATCATTTACAGTTTGTATATATATAAAAATGTGATTTTTATTGTTTAAGCTATTTATTTAAAATTCGAATAACATTCAGCACATGAATTTCAATTCAACGAATGAATTTCAATTCAACACATGAATATTCTTTAAAGTTTGTATATATATAAAAATGTGATTTTTATCCTTAAAGCTATTTATTTAAAATTCGAATAACATTCAACACATGAATTTCAATTCAACACATGAATATCCTTTACAGTTGGTATATAAATAAAAATGTGATTTTTATCATTAAAGCTATTTATTTAAAATTCGAATAACATTCAACACATGAATTTCAATTCAATGAATGAATTTCAATTCAACACATGAATATCCTTTACAGTTTGTACATATATAAAAATGTGATTTTTATCGTTAAAGCTATTTATTTAAAATTTGTAACACCCCGTGAATTCTATAACCGTGAAATTCGCAAATTAAAGTATAATTAATTTCAAATCAAAGAATTAAGGAAACGGGATACACCGTTGTGTTCATCTCGGAAAAATACACGAAATAGAGTCCGAGTTTTCGAAAAACGGAGTCCGCATGAAGAAGATATGGCCTCCGGAAGTTTCAGAATTCAGGTTAAAAATTCAAACAGACGAAAACAGCTCAGAAAACAAGTTTAAAATTCAAAATCGGTCCCAATTGGCCAAGGCGGGAAAAATCCCGCCTAAGGAACCCAGGTCGACTTGGCAGTCGACCTGGGCTAGCCAGGTCGACAGGGCTGTCGACAGGGCTGTCGACTGGGCTGTCGACCTGGCCCCAGAGCCAGGTCGAACCAAGCACACCGTGGCTGGCCTGGTCTGTGTTTGGTCGATTTTCTGAGCCTTGCTTTGTCACTAGGGCTAGGTGTCAGCTCCTGATTGGTCTCTCTTTCGAATGAATGGCTACGATTAACCCAAGCTACATCGATGGTCCTAATCAGTTCATAAACTCTATAAAAATGACCCCAGACTCTACCTAATCTATTCATTCAAAAATAAGAATGAGGCCATCATGCTGCTGAGGAACGACTAGGAGTAGCCACCAATTTGAGGGATGATTAGGAGACAAACTCTAAAGCACAAAGCAACTGCAAGTTAAACATAAACAAATCAAATCAACGCCTACATCAAAGGAATAGCATCTCCAAATCCAGAATTCAGATTCCTGAATTGAAGAATTCGTCACACGATTGTAAGTAGAGTACTATTCCGGTATGAATTAAATAACTGTGTTTGATTTGTGTAAAATGAGAATTACACTTGATTTGTGGTAATAGTAATTCATATTTGTGCGTTGCTATGATTCTAATCGATTTGGAATGTTGTGATATAACGATTGGATATTCGCTAGTATGTAATTCATGATAAAAACTACATGTTTGCGGTAGTTTATTTGAGATTCATGCAAGTATACGATTGGATATTCGCAAGTATGTAATTCATGTTGAAGTTACATGTTTGTGGTTGTTTAATTGAGATTCATGCAAGTATGTGGTTTTGCTACTATGCCAACATAATGTATATTTTTGTACAAATTCACTTTTTGTGTAATTGGATCAAATTTGGGGTATTATGATTCATACGAATTTATGTTAGAATTGGCATCATGATTCTACGTATAAAACCATACTTTTGTATTGGAAACAAAAGTAAGCTTCTTTGTGAACTTATGTTGATTTTATAAATATGACTAGGCTATGTTTGGTATTATGCCTAATTGAAAAACATGTTAGGCCTATATTGTTAACAAGAATTATATGATAATATATGTGACACATAGCTAAGTTAGATTTACATTCCAATTGCAAGTTTGCATGAATAAAGTAAAAACCATGATTTCATGTTTAGGAATATTTATGCCATGATTACATGAATAGATCAAAAACCATGATTTCATGTTTGGGTATATTTGTGCCATGATTATGTGAATAGATTAAAAATCATGATTAAGTTGGAATAATTCTAGTTGAACTATACTTTTGTATTAGTAACAAAAGTAAGCACCTTTGTAAACATATAGTAATTTTATAAACATGATTTTCTTATGTTTGACATTATGCCTAAGTAAAAATATAGGTTTATGTTGTAGTTAAGACTATGTGTCAATAATGATATCTAATTTAGTTAGATTCTTAACTTAACCACAAGTTTACATGGTTTGATTCATGTCACTTATGCTTTATGACCAAAGTATATGTTACTACAATGCAAGTACACCAGTTTCTATTTTGTAGTTTCAACGTTATGCTGCAAGTTCATGCGTTCACATTCCCCTTTTTGTGTATATAATCACGTTTTAAGCCTCCCCTTTTTCACGTGGCTAAGTTGGGCTTAAAAAGGCTAAGCCCAACATATATTATAATAAACGAACGTATTAAATGGGGGAAATAGCGTTGGGCCAAATTAATTAATAAATGAAAATATAAAAGTAGATGGGCCCAAATTCAAGAATGGGTTGGGCCCATGATTGGTGTAAACCTTTACACCATTAGCTTAAATTGATTTTTGAATAATGGGCCCCAAATATTTACATATAAAAAGAAGAAAGACAAAATATGTAAATATAGAAAATACGATGTGTTTAACCCGAGGTTGGATTGAGTTGTGATGTAAACCTGCCCGGAACCGCCCGGCTGTCCAGTAGTCACAACAATACCTATCCAATGTGGGTGGTTAAACATGGAGCCCAATAAGGACCCGAGGTTAGACTGAGTTGTGGCGTAAGACTGCCCGGACCCAACCGGCAACAGGCAGCCACAACAATACCTGTCTAATGTGAGAGGTCAAGGCTTAATAAGACAATTAAGGCTGAGTCAGGATTGATAGGATTAAGTAAATTATATTAATACTTAATCAAAATGAAACATGCTAAACTAAGCAGACTGATTGGGGGTTAGGTTTACAAAACACTTAACCAAATTAGCATGTTGGCTAGAAATAGAAAACCTAGTAGCGGGGGACCCTTTTCAGCAGTAACCCTATAAGGTGTATCATGATACCCTGAAACAAGGCAGGGTGGGGCACGATTACTGAACTGATTGTAAGAGGTCAAATCGACGGCGGTGGTGCAGCAGTGTAGGTTCTAACGGGGTGCGGGCGTGCACACACTCCGGCGCAGAAAATAAGGCACTGGGCACCAGTAGCATACCTGTGCATTCTAGGATTGTGTCGGGCTGCCACCATGGGACTTGATACACCCCATGGTGGGACCAGCATAGGTAACTACAACATCGGGGGCCGTAAGACACATGTAACTATGCGAGTAGGAGCCGATCATCATAAAATGGATCACTTCACCCTGATTATGGGGTGCCTGTTGGGAACTAGTTTATATGGGTACAGAGATTAATATGGGGTACGATAGTATATTCGACCCTAGACAACGTAACTAAGTATATGGTGCTTTCTCATTTCTAGTTTATACTTATCAAACCCAGTTCTTTATTCATAGACTGAATAGTCCTAGACTTACTCAGGCTTTATGTCTGACTCTACTTTTCTTTCGTCTTCTTTTCTTCCGTCCCCCCCCCCGGTCCACAGGGAGGGAATACCGCAGCTTGACCAGCCTTCATATCCTGCTTGAAGAGAAAGAATGTATTGCTTGGATCTTTTCGTTTTGGACTATGGCTTTGGACAACAACTATGGGACTTTTGCAGTTTATTTATGTTTTCTTTATGCTTCTTTAAATAATGTAATCAAGACAGTTATGAAGATGTTATGTTTTTTGGAAGTATTGTAAGACAATTATGGTATGTTGTTGTAACACATATCTTTTATGAAATAAAAGTTGTTGTTTTTCCGCTGTTCAAAAATATGTGTTCTTATATTCTGTCTTGTATATCTGTGACTTATACTTATAAACCTCCACCAAAATTAGGGCATTCCCTTTGAGAGTGACCCTAATGGAGGTGGGGTGTTTCACTTGGTATCAGAGCATAGGTTTACCAGATAAGATAAAAAAAAATTGAAAAATTATTTTCAAAAAGGAAATTTAAAGAAGCATTTTTTTTAAGAGATAAAATATTATTTTATTTTAAAAGGCAAAGTCCCCCCAAAGCCATAGGTACTATCTTTTATCCTTCGTTTTGAATCTATCCTTTTTGTTTCAGCATGTCCGAAGAACTTAACTTGCCAGAGGGTGTACCAATACCTGGTTGGTTTAGACGGTTCTTAGAAGCAAGGGCCACTCAGCCAGGTCCTACCGTTCCTCCTCCCCCAGCTGCAGGAAATCAGCCAGCTGCAGCAGCACCTCTTCCTCCACCTCCTCCACGGGGAAACACGTTTGCTAAGATATGTAAAGATTTTAAAGCTATGGGAGGAAAGGATTTTCATGGAACTGAGTCCTTCGTGGCAGCTAGAAATTGGCTGAAAGAAACCGAGGACTTATTCATCATCTTTGAGGTAGAAGACAGACAGAAAGTACAACTGGCAGTATGGCTACTAAAGGGAGAGGCTTCCTACTGGTGGGAAGTCACTAATGCAGACAGACCAGTGGAGACATGGGAGGACTTTAGGGCAAGGTTTGAGGCTAAATTTCTCTCAGATGCGGAAAGGAGTTTGCAGTTGGAAAAATTCTTATTCCTTAAGCATGGGAACAAGACAGTCAAAGAGTATGTTAATCAATTTGATGAGCTGGCTAGGTTTGGGCTGGACCTAGTCAACACCCCGCACAAGAAGGCTCTTCGTTTCGTCAAAGGGTTGAATGAGCCATTACACAGTTTGGCCATGACCCATATACCCATGGGAGCCACGTATGAAAGATTGGTACAAATGGCATTGCTAAACGAAGAGGATAAGGGCAAGAAGGAGACAAAGGCAGAAAGCTCTCAAGGGAAGAAAGAGGGTTTGCAGCCTAAGAAGACATACTTTAAGAAGGGCGGGAAAGGCAACAAAGAGAAGAGGAAGTGTAATTTCTGTGGCAAATTGGGACACTTAGTGAAAGATTGCAGGAAAAAGAAGGCCAAGGAGAATGGTGGGTGCTTTTCTTGCGGTGAGACAGGCCACAGGGCTGAGGACTGCCCAAAGAAACGAGGACAGGGGCAGAGGGCTGGATCCACCTCAGGGGCACAAGTTCATGTGCTAGAAGCGCCACCTCTGCAATAGCGAGGTATAAATACTTCTGTAGAAAGTGTAATTTATCTTTATGATCACCCCATTCGCACTTTATTTGATTCTGGCGCGTCACACTCCTTTATCTCGTCTGCTTTAGTAGAATCTCTACACCTAAAAACTAGTATGGTAGAGGACCCCTTAATTGTTTCAAATCCAATTGGGGGCCCAGCTCATTTGTCTATGATCTGTTTGGAATTGAAAATTTCTATTCTAAGCATAGAATTTCAATGTAGTGCCTTTGTTTTGGCTTTTCGGGATATGGTTTGATTTTGGGCATGGATTGGCTATCCAGTAATGGGGCCATCCTTGATTGTGAGAAAAGGGTTGTTAGGCTCCTAACCCAACTCGGTAATACTTTGGAAATTTCTTGTAATCCCTCGTATGCGGTTATGCTTAGTTACCTTGAATCGCTAGATGCCTCTGTTGAAAATTTGCAATCAGTTAGAGTGGTCCGTGAATATCCGGATGTCTTCGAAGAGGTGAAGGGCTTGCCTCCGAAGCGGGAGATAGACTTCCGCATATACCTTGTAGATAATGCAAAGCCCGTTGCGTTGCCCGTTAGACACATGGCTCCACGGGAAAGGAAAGAGCTCAGTAAACAGATTAAAGAGCTTCTAGAAAAGGGGTTCATTAGGAGGAGCATTTCAGAATGGGGCGCTCCAGTGGTGTTCGCTACAAAGGCGGATGGTTCACTCCGTCTATGTGTTGACTATAGGGAGCTCAACAAGCTAACGAAAAAGAATAGGCACCCTCTCCCCAGAATTGAAGATTTGTTTAATCAGCTTGTAGGAGCGTCTGTTTTCTCCCAACTCAATTTAGCAACCGGTTTTCATCAACTAAGGGTGGCTGAAGATAGTATCGATAAAACGGCATTCCGAACCCCAGACGGCTTCTTTGAATGGCTTGTCATGCCTTTCGGCTTGACAAATGCACCTGCTTACTTCGTGGACCTAATGAGTAGGGTATTCAGAGATTTCCTCAATAAATTCGTAGTGGTCTTCGTAGACGATATCCTTATCTTCTCAAAGAGTGAAGAGGAACATGCTCAACACTTAAGGGCAATCATGGAAACTCTGCGGGTCCATCAGCTAAAAGCCAAATTCTCCAAATGCCACTTTTGGAGAGAAGAGGTGAGGTTCCTTGGGCACATAGTATCCAAACAAGGGTTAGCAGTGGACCCTGCTAAGGTAGTGGCGGTACAGGATTGGAAGACACCATCCGAAGTTTTCTAGGACTAGCAGGTTTCTATCGAAAGTTCATAAAGGATTTTTCGAGAATCTCAGCTCCGCTCACGAAATTGACCAAGAAGAATCTAGCGTTCAATTGGGACTTGGATTGCGAGTTTGCTTTCCAGCGACTAAAAAGGGCTCTTACAACAGCCCCAGTTTTGACGTTGCCAGATGGAAGCAAGATGTTCACTGTTTATACAGATGCATGTGGGACAGGGCTGGGCGCTGTCTTAATGCAAGAAGGAAGGGTAGTAGCTTATGGCGGGAGGCAGTTGAAAGTGCACGAAAAGAACTACCCGACCCACGATCTTGAGTTAGCTGCCATCGTCTTTGCACTCAAGTCTTGGCGACACTATCTCCTAGGTGAGAAGTTCGAACTTTACACTGACCATAAATCATTGAAATATCTTTTCTCACAGAAAGATCTTAACTTGAGGCAATAAAGATGGATGGAGTTTCTTGCCTCGTACGATTTCGAGATCTCCTATACTCCGGGCAAAGGCAACGTAGTGGCAGACGCGTTGAGCTGAAAGAAATTGACCCTAAGCCCGCTGTTTGTTGAAAGACAAAGCCTAGAGTTTATAGCCAGCTTCGACTTTAGGCCTTCCTCCGATTTTGTACCAGGCTTGCTAGCATCTCTCGAAGTGCGCCCGACTTTAGTGGACTCAATAGGGACAGCACAACGCGAAGACCCTCAGCTTGTGGAAACGATTGATAGGCTAATTAGGGGTGAGACTTCAAGTCACCTCAACAGATACTCCATCGACGATAAGGGTTGGCTAAGGCGAGACGGAAGAATATGCGTCCCACAGACAAGGGATTTAGTAAAGAGGGTTCTCGAGGAAGCACATCACTCCAAGATGACGATACACCCAGGCGGAGATAAAATGTACAAGGACATAAAAATAACTTTCTTCTGGAACGGCATGAAAAAGGACGTGGCAGAATTCATTTCTAAGTGTATGGTGTGCCAACAGGTTAAGGCAGAACAGAAAAAGCCTGGCGGTCTGCTACATCCTCTAGAGGTCCCGCAGTGGAAGTGGGATAGCATCTCAATGGACTTCATCGATCGGCTGCCTAGGTCTAGGAGAGGCAACACTAGCATTTGGGTAATAGTGGATAGGCTTACTAAAAGCGCCCACTTTTTACCTGTAAAAAGTAAAAGAACTGCCTCATCCCTAGCATCTCTTTACCTCAAGGAAATCGTTCGACTCCATGGAATACTATCCAGCATTGTTAGTGACCGAGACCCTATCTTCACCAGTGAGTTTTGGCGGAGTCTGCAAGAAGCAGTAGGAACGCAGTTATGCTTGAGCACATCCTATCATACCCAAACCGACGGACAAACAGAAAGAGTGAACAGAGTTTTGGAGGATCTTTTAAGACTGTGCGTCCTTGACTTCGGAGGGACATGGGAAGACCATCTTCCTTTGGTGGAATTGGCCTACAATAACAGCTATCAAGCAACCATCGGGATGGCGCCCTTCGAAGCTTTATATGGAAGACCGTGCCGATCGCCCACTTGTTGGTGGGAGTCTACTGATAAGCTCATACTTGGACCAGATATGATCCGAGAGACTTCAGAGAAAGTAGACCTAATACGAAGAAGGATGAAGACGGCCCAAGACAGACAAAAGTCCTACGCCGACAAGAGGAGGACCGACCTTGAATTTGAGGTTGGAGACAGAGTTTTTCTTAAGGTATCTCCGCTAAGGAACGTTGTCCGTTTTGGAACCACAGGAAAACAAGCACCAAGGTTCGTAGGGCCATTCCCTATCATCGAGAAAATTGGGAAAATGGCCTATAGATTAGAGCTACCCGAAAAGCTGGCCGGAGTTCACAACGTTTTTCATGTTTCACATCTCTGAAAATGTCTACATGAGTCTGCTAAAGTGCTAGAGCCAAATATCCTAGAAGAAGCTGAAGTGGAGCGCGAAGCAACCGTGAGGAAAGTTCCAACCCGCGTACTAGGAACGGAAGTGAAAAAGCTACGCAACCGCGAAGTCAAACTCGTCAAAGTTCAGTGGAGCGACGCCGAAGGAGATGCAACTTGGGAAACGGAAGCTAGAATACGCGCTGTCTACCCTTTTCTTTTTGAGGGTACATCCTTGATCTTTCTTTTTCCTTAAGTTGCGCTTTTATCTATTTTTTTTAGGTATATCTCCTCGACCCTATCTTTTAGGTAGAAACCCTTTGGATGTAAACATGTAATTGAAACATGTTATGGATGATGGTTGCAAGTGGTTGCAAGTGATTGCTAGTGGTTGCTCGTGGTTGCATATACACACACAGTCTAGGTTTTAGATCGGCTCAGTCACTTCATATTGCATATGCATATATGTTTGCATTCGTATATGGTTGAACTTTAATGTGTTGTCATATGGATGTTGCATTTGTATGAATGATTGTGCACTCATGTAGAATCATGAATAGGAAAATTAGCATACATAATGGATTCATGGCACTTACAGAATTCGCATTAAGGAGGTCAACTAAATCAGTAGACCGCCTGATTTTGCATTAGATAAGTACACGTACACACACACACTTCGCATATGATCATGAAGCATTAGAAGTCTTTTAAGGACAATGGATGCTCGTGTTTGATGGATGAGTAGATGGATGATTGGATGTTAGGATATACATTCCTCCTAACTTGAAGATTTCGGGGACGAAATCCTTTTAAGTGGGGGAGAATGTAACACCCCGTGAATTCTATAACCGTGAAATTCGCAAATTAAAGTATGATTAATTTCAAATCAAAGAATTAAGGGAAACGGGATACGCCGTTGTGTTCGTCTCGGAAAAATACGCGAAATAGAGTCCGAGTTTTCGAAAAACGGAGTCCGTATGAAGAAGATATGGCCTCCGGAAGTTTCAGAATTCAGGTTAAAAATTCAAACAGACGAAAACAGCTCAGAAAACAAGTTTAAAATTCAAAATCGGGCCCAATTGGCGAAGGCGGGAAAATTCCCGCCTAAGGCACCCAGGTCGACTTGGCAGTCGACCTGGGCTAGCCAGGTCGACAGGGCTGTCGACAGGGCTGTCGACTGGGCTGTCGACCTGGCCCTAGAGCCAGGTCGTACCCAGCCCACCCTGGCTGGCCTGGTCTGTGTTTGGTCGATTTTCTGAGCCTTGCTTTGTCACTAGGGCTAGGTGTCAGCTCTTGATTGGTCTCTCTTTCGAATGAATGGCTACGATTAACCAAAGCTACATCGATGGTCCTAATCAGTTCATAAACTCTATAAAAATGACCCTAGACTCTACCTAATCTATTCATTCAAAAATAAGAATGAGGCCATCATGCTGCTGAGGAACGACTAGGAGTAGCCACCAATTTGAGAGACGATTAGGAGACAAACTCTAAAGCACAAAGCAACTGCAAGTTAAACATAAACAAATCAAATCAACGCCTACATCAAAGGAATAGCATCTCCAAATCCAGAATTCAGATTCCTGAATTGAAGAATTCGTCACACGATTGTAAGTAGAGTACTATTCCGGTATGAATTAAATAACTGTATTTGATTTGTGTAAAATGAGAATTACACTTGATTTGTGGTGATAGTAATTCATATTTGTGCGTTGCTATGATTCTAATCGATTTGGAATGTTGTGATATAACGATTGGATATTCGCAAGTATGTAATTCATGATAAAAACTACATGTTTGCGGTAGTTTATTTGAGATTCATGCAAGTATACGATTGGATATTCGCAAGTATGTAATTCATGTTGAAGTTACATGTTTGTGGTTGTTTAATTGAGATTCATGCAAGTATGTGGTTTTGCTATTATGCCAACATAATGTATATTTTTGTACAAATTCACTTTTTGTGTAATTGGATCAAATTTGGGGTATTATGATTCATATGAAATTATGTTAGAATTGGCATCATGATTCTACGTATAAAACCATACTTTTGTATTGGAAACAAAAGTAAGCCTCTTTGTGAACTTATGTTGATTTTATAAATATGACTAGGCTATGTTTGGTATTATGCCTAATTGAAAAACATGTTAGGCCTATATTGTTAACAAGAATTATATGATAATATATGTGACACATAGCTAAGTTAGATTTACATTCCAATTGCAAGTTTGCATGAATAAAGTAAAAACCATGATTTCATGTTTAGGAATATTTATGCCATGATTACATGAATAGATCAAAAACCATGATTTCATGTTTGGGTATATTTGTGCCATGATTATGTGAATAGATTAAAAATCATGATTAAGTTGGAATAATTCTAGTTGAACTATACTTTTGTATTAGTAACAAAAGTAAGCACCTTTGTAAACATATAGTAATTTTATAAACATGATTTGCTTATGTTTGACATTATGCCTAAGTAAAAATATAGGTTTATGTTGTAGTTAAGACTATGTGTCAATAATGATATCTAATTTAGTTAGATTCTTAACTTAACCACAAGTTTACATGGTTTGATTCATGTCATTTATGCTTTATGACCAAAGTATATGTTACTACAATGCAAGTACACCAGTTTCTATTTTGTAGTTTCAACGTTATGCTGCAAGTTCATGCGTTCACATTCCCCTTTTTGGGTATATAATCACGTTTTAAGCCTCCCCTTTTTCATGTGGCTAAGTTGGGCTTAAAAAGGCTAAGCCCAACATATATTATAATAAACGAACGTATTAAACGGGGGAAATAGCGTTGGGCCAAATTAATTAATAAATGAAAATATAAAAGTAGATGGGCCCAAATTCAAGAATGGGTTGGGCCCATGATTGGTGTAAACCTTTACACCATTAGCTTAAATTGATTTTTGAATAATGGGCCGCAAATATTTACATATAAAAAGAAGAAAGACAAAATATGTAAATGTAGAAAATACGATGTGTTTAACCCGAGGTTGGATTGAGTTGTGATGTAAACCTGCCCGGAATCGCCCGACTGTCCAGTAGTCACAACAATACCTATCCAATGTGGGTGGTTAAACATGGAGCCCAATAAGGATCCGAGGTTAGACTGAGTTGTGGCGTAAGACTGCCCGGACCCAACCGGCAACAGGCAGCCACAGCAATACCTGTCTAATGTGAGAGGTCAAGGCTTTAATAAGACAATTAAGGCTGAGTCAGGATTGATAGGATTAAGTAAATTATATTAATACTTAATCAAAATGGAACATGCTAAACTAAACAGACTGATTGGGGGTTAGGTTTACAAAACACTTAACCAAATTAGCATGTTGGCTAGAAATAGAAAACCTAGTAGCGGGGGACCCTTTTCAGCAGTAACCCTATAAGGTGTATCATGATACCCTGAAACTAGGCAGGGTGGGGCACGATTACTGGGCTGATTGTAAGAGGTCAAATCGACGGCGGTGGTGCAGCAGTGTAGGTTCTAATGGGGTGCAGGCGTGCACACACTCCGGCGCAGAAAATAAGGCACTGGGCACCAGTAGCATACCTGTGCATTCTAGGATTGTGTCAGGCCGCCACCATGGGACTTCATACACCCCATGGTGGGACCAGCATAGGTAACTACAACATCGGGGGCCGTAAGACACATGTAACTATGCGAGTAGGAGCCGATCATCATAAAATGGATCACTTCACCCTGATTATGGGGTGCCTTTTGGGAACTAGTTTATATGGGTACAGAGATTAATATGGGGTACGATAGTATATTCGACCCTAGACAACTTAACTAAGTATATGGTTCTTTCTCATTTCTAGTTTATACTTATCATACCCGGTTCTTTATTCATAGACTTAATAGTCCTAGACTTACTCAGGCTTTATGTCTGACTCTACTTTTCTTTCGTCTTCTTTTCTTCCGTCCCCCCCCCCCCCCCCCCAGGTCCACAGGGAGGGAATACCGCAGCTTGACCAGCCTTCATATCCTGCTTGAAGAGAAAGAATGTATTGCTTGGATCTTTTCGTTTTGGACTATGGCTTTGGACAACAACTATGGGACTTTTGCAGTTTATTTATGTTTTCTTTATGCTTCTTTAAATAATGTAATCAAGACAGTTATGAAGATGTTATGTTTTTTGGAAGTATTGTAAGACAATTATGGTATGTTGTTGTAACACATTTCTTTTATGAAATAAAAGTTGTTGTTTTTCCGCTGTTCAATAATATGTGTTCTTATATTCTGTCTTGTATATCTGTGACTTATACTTATAAACCTCCACCAAAATTAGGGCATTCCCTTTGAGAGTGACCCTAACGGAGGTGGGGTGTTTCAAAATTCGAATAACATTCAACGCATGAATTTCAATTCAACGAATGAATTTCAATTCAACGAATGAATTTCAATTCAACAGATGAATATCCTTTACAGTTTGTCTATATATATAAAAATGTGATTTTTATCATTAAAGCTATTTATTTAAAATTCGAATAACATTCAACACATGAATTTCAATTCAACGAATGAATTTCAATTCAACACATGAATATCGGTTTCAACATATGAAAATAATTTCAACAAATGAAATTTATTCTAACACATGAATATTTCAGAAAATTTCGGTTGCATAACGGCAGGGTAGTTAAAACCGGGACCGTACCTAGTACAGCTCCTCGCTCTACCTTAAAACCTCGCGGTTTTTGACAATGGGGAATCATGCATCTAGTTCGCACGCAGGCGGAATGTTTTATTTTCATTTCCACAATCCTATTCTAATTTGTTTCAACCACAAGAGGGTATTTTTCAACCACAATACCAACCACAAACAATTATTTCCAACCATTCGTCATACTATATATTTTCACGCCAATCACAAGCAATAAATATCATCCATGGTCTGTGGACGAAGGGAGTATATATATATATATATATATATATATTATCTCTATATTTCACTTGCATTTAAACACAATTCAAAGCATATATGTTTCATACAACGCTTGTATAATTTATAAATCGCTAATACAACTTATACAACACATGTACATGAGGTATACAATGCGTATATAATTTACACTTTGCTTATATAATTTATACAACACAATTTCATTCACACAATTTAATTTAGATTCCTCACATTGGTTTTTGAAGTGCTAAAAATCGTAGGTGGACCAGAAAAATCCGCGGTCTCTGCTAGATGGTAGAGAGCCTCCTTGCGGTCGTGATGTTTCCTGTTTTATCGAATTTCATCAACACACTAAAAAGATATGATTTTTCAAAGTTTTGCAACACTTAAAAGTGTTATTTTCATTTCAGAAGTTTCAAAGCCGATACCTTTGCCAAACCTTCAAAACTAGGTTTTAAATTCATGATCGGTCCGTGAAGTATTGTCACGATCAGATGTTGCAACGTTGAAGAGCTTCGAACAGGGTCTCCAGCGCCTATAGTGGCACTCAACTCTGTGGTCGCTGCGATGCACGGCGGGGCTCCGAAGGCAATGACTTCCTCGCAGAAATTCGACACGAATAGCAACCTATTTCTGATGAGGGTTGGATTGATTGATAGAGGAGGGGAAGATGAACAGAAAAGCTAACTAGAGGGGGCGGTGAAAACTCGCATGGTGGCGGCGATCGGGCCTGGAAGCTCTGAATGGTTTTCCGTCGTTCGTGGTAGGGGTTTCGATCGGGATTTGACTGGTCAACGTAGTGAGAGAAAAGAGGGGCTTTTACCTATTATATTTAAATGTTAAATTCCAAAAATATCCTTTTGAACAAACGAACACCAATTTCAACCCAACGACTATCGCCCCTAGCTAAATACCCCCATCTCGGACACAATGGGATATGTTTCGTTTTCCAATTCGACTGTTACAGTCAGTTATTTTTCAAATTGAAGTATAAAATATTTAATATTCAATTTGAACGTACATTTCAATTTGCCAGGGCCACAAACTAAATCAAAAAATTCCAGAAAAATAAATCTAGCTTTGTTTTGACGATAGGGTCCCAATAAAACCAGTTTCATCGAATTCTGAGATCGTTTGCAAAAAGACCATTTTCTGGTCGACCCATTTTAACAGAAATTGACCAATCACATTTTCTTTTGCCCCACTCACATACTAGCTTCAAAAATTATGAAATTTGAAACCTAGCAATAGTTTGACATCCCGGATCCAAAAAAAGTGGTTTCGTTGAATTCCGAGGTCGTTTGCAAAATGTCTATTTCCAAGGGCTATATATTCTATATAGCGACCTTTCTGAAAATTCATTTGGCCATAACTTTTGACTCCTGTTATGAAACTTCGATTTTTCAGATTCGTTAGAAAGGTATTCATAAACAGATTTAAATATTTTTGATTTCACTAAAATCTGTTATATTTTCCACCCGGTACAGTCAGTCAAAGTTTGAGCTCAAATTTTCAAACTGCCTCACTATCTCCAATACATTATTTTATTGAAATATTCTATTTCAATTGTATAAATTCTTTGACAATAACCAATTTTAAAAATTTTAAATTGGTTCACATTTTCCGGGTTGTTACAATCCCCCCCACTTAAAACTTTTTATCCTCGAAAAGGAAACAACAACAAAGTAGGAAACAAAATGTAAATGAAAAGTATTGTAAAGGTACCTTGCACCGGAGTTAGTCAGAGATGTCCACTCTGCATTTGGGGTAGGCTTGTTTAATGCTTTCCTCAGTCTCCCAAGTACAGTCCCTAGGATCACTACTCCACTGCACTTTAACTAAATGAATCTTTTTGCTCCTTAGCTCTCTAGTTTCTTTGCCAACAATCTTTAATGGCTCTCTTCTGACTGCTAATTCTGGAGTAATTTCCAAGTCCTGTTGTGCTGCTTCTTCTACAACAAGATCCGGATCATGCACATGTTTTCTAAGTTGAGATACGTGGAACACATCATGCACTCCAGGCAACCAATCAGGTAATGAAACCCTATATGCAAGAGTTCCAATCCGTTCAAGTATAGGAACGGGACCAATAAATCTCGGTGCCAACTTCCCGGTTTTGCCAAATCTGATTACTCCCCTCATCGGAGAAACTATTAAATAAACATAATCGCCAACGGCAAATGATAAATCTCTTCTTCTCGCATTAGCATAACTTTTCTATCGGCTTTGTGCTGTTTTCAATCGCTTCTTGATGAAATCGACTTTATCAGATGCTTCTCGAATCATATCGGGCCCCAACACAAGTCTGTTGCCAGGTTCTACCCAACATGCGGGAGATCTGCACGGTCTACCGTATAATGCTTCAAATGGCGACATTCCCAAACTTACTTGATAGTTATTGTTATAAGAGGATTCTGCCAAATGTAAGTGATCCTCCCATGACCCGCCAAAATCAATAATGCAAGCCCGCAGTAAATCTTCTAGAATTCTATTCACCCGCTCAGTTTGGCCATCTGTCTGAAGGTGATAAGCGGTGATTAGATTCAATTTGGTTCCCAATTCGGTCTGGAATTCTTCCCAGAATTTGCTAGTAAATAGGGGATCTCTATCACTGACTATATTGAGCGGCACTCCAGGAAGTTTAACTATTTCTTTGAAGTAAATCTATGCTAAACTTTGAGCCGTTCTGTCGGATCTGACAGGTATGAAATGGAAAGTCTTTGTGAAGCAATCTACGATCACCCAAATACTGTCGTTTCCTTTCTTAGTTCGAGGCAAACCATCAATGAAGTCCATGGAAATCTGATCCCACTTCCATCATGGGATATCTAATGGTTGTAATAATCCAGCTAATTTCAGCTTATCGCTCTTAACTAGCTGACAAGTGGAGCATCTGCTAACATATAATGAAATATCTCTTTTCATCGCCTTCCACCAAAATGTGCGTTTGAGGTCGTTATACATTTTTCTCACACAGGGATGGATACTGAGTTTGGACCTGTGACATTCATCAAGCACTTCCCTTTTTAGCTCGGAGATGTCAGGAACACAAATTCTTCTTTTTAATCTCAGAACTCCCTCACTATCAACTTGGAAGCTGGAGTCTATGCCCCCTTTGATTCTGTTGACCATCTCCTTAACCAAATTATCTTCTTTCTGAAGGGTCGAGATCCTGTCAATTAATGAAGACGTAATGATAAAACTGGCGATGATTTCATTCTTTCTGCTGAGTGCATCTGCTACAACATTGGCTTTCTCTGGAGTGTATAGAATCTCAAAATCGTATGCTGCAAGGAATTCTAACCAATGCTGTTGTCTCAAGTTTAGATCTTTCTGAGTGAATAGATACTTCAATGATTGATGATTAGTAAACAGCTCGAACCTCTTGCCCAATAAATAATGCCTCCAGATTCCCAAAGAAAACACGATAGCTAACAACTCAAGATCATGAGTTGCATAGTTTCTTTCATGCGGGTTCAGCTGACGGCTGGCATAAGCGACCACTTGGCCCTTTTGCATTAATACTGCACCAAGCCCTCTAATAGAAGCATCTGTCCATACAGTCAAGTCCTGGTTGCCTTCTATAATTGTCAATACGGGAGCAGTTGTCAATTTCAGTTTCAGCTCCTGGAAAGCTTCTTCACATTAGGGGGTCCTTTTGAATTTCTCATGCTTCTTTGTAAGCTTTGTTAGGACACCAGACATCTTCGAAAAATCCTTAACGAATTTCCGATAGTAACTAGCCAATCCAAGGAAACTTCGAACTTCTATGGGGGTAGTAGGCTGTTTCCAGTCCTGAATCGCTGTAATTTTGCTTGGATCTACAGTAGTCCCTTCCTTTGATACGACATGGCCAAGGAACTTAACTTTATCCTACCAGAAGATACACTTAGAAAATTTAGCTTTCAAAACATTTCTCCTCAGAATTACCAACACTTGTTCTAAATGTTTTGCATGCTCGCCTTCTGACTTGGAGTAGATTAAAATGTCATCGATGAAGACCAGAACAAATTTATTCAAGACACCACAGAACACTCTGTTCATAAGATCGACGAAGTATGCTGGAGCGTTACACAAGCCGAAATGTCATCGATGAAGACCAGAACAAATTTATTCAAGACACCACAGAACACTCTGTTCATAAGATCGACGAAGTATGCTGAAGCGTTACACAAGCCGAACGACATCACTAACCATTCGTAGAATAAATCGGGACCCCTGAAGGCTGTCAAAGGAACACAGTCTTCAGCTATATGTAATTGGTGGAAATCTGTAGCTAAGTCCATCCTGGAGAATACCGTCGCCCCATTTAATTGATCTAGCAGATCATCGATTCGTGGTAAGGGATATTTATTCTTCAGTGTCTGCTTATTGAGATCTCGGTAGTCAACACAAAGTCGTAGAGTACCGTCTGATTTCGGGACAAATACTACTGCTGCTCCCCAATCTGAAAAGCTTGGTCTGGTCAGACGTTTCCAAAGCAGCTCTCGAGTTTGGCTACCCAACTCTTCCTTTTCTTTCGGGGCCATCCTTCTAATTGGGTGTACTACTGGTCGGGCGTTCGGAATTAGATCTATTTTGAATTCAATTTCTCTTTGCGGAGGTAAGTTTTCGACTTCTTCAAACACATCCGCCTAGTTTTTAACGACCGGTATCTTTTCTAATGAAGTGGGAGTAACTTCCGAAGAAGACCAAAATTCTTCTCTATCTGGATCTGGACCGAGACACGGTATAGTGATATGCCCAAGTTTTGTTTTAACTTTTACGATTCTTCCGGCACATCTAACTTCGACCTTATTGTAATAACCCGTATTTTTTACGGTATGTAATTAATTAATTTAATCATATAAATAGTGATTTAGAGAATCAAATGGTCGTTGAATTAAATAATAATAAATATTTAATTAAATAATATATTTAATTCTGAAATAATCCGAATTCGCTGAAATGGCGATATGGTGTGAACTGGATCATCTGTGATATTTAATTCAGCTTAGAATTGAATTAGAATATCGAATATATTATTTTAACGACAGTTTAAACATATAATTATATTATAATTAAAATCGAGCTTGAAATGGCGCTGTAGTTCGTAAATTGGTGGTTCGAACTTCAACTGAATGTACAGCATTCGTTTTAAGCCGGATTTATGTGAAACAAGAAATGTGTGGAGCTGGTGGAGTATATCTTTCTAGTGGAAGAGAAAAATCAAGATTTCATCGTGTAGATTTTGATTTACGTCCAAATCAAATTTTAGAAAAAGTCGCTATGGAATTCATTTATAATTCGTAACGCTTTATTTACGTTATAAAAGGGATTTTAGTATAAAATTGAATATCGATTCAACCAGGACTTGAAATATCGAATATATAATTACCCTCGAGCTGTATGGTATACTGGTGCGAATATATACGATAATATTAAATTATTAATATTTAATTTAATTATATTTAAATATATTTATATATTTAAATGGGTCATCCAGAGCTTTAAAAATAGCCACATTGGCAAACGAAGTCAGAATTCGATGACCGAATAGTTGTTAGATATCAAGTTTCGTGATTTTTAGAGTCGGTGTGTGGCTGTACGGATTTTTAGAGTGAAAAATAGTCAGTATTTTACGGTTAAAAATACGTGGTGTGAGCATACGGAGTCGGAATTAGAAGAAACCAGTTTCGTTGGGATCGAAATGTCGAACTGAAGGTGCATGTCAATTTTCATGATTCACGGGTATTGTATGTGATCATACGAAATTGATTTCGATAAGAACACATAGCGATAAAATATAAATAGAATACTCTTTGGAATATTCCTATCTCCTAAAGCTATAAATAGACCCTATCTATATTCCATATAACTTAATTCTTCACCAAGTCTAATTTCCTCTCAGCCGCCACAACAATCTGGAAACGAGAAACTCCTATCTTCAAATTTCCAAATAAAATCCAAATAAAATCAATAAATCATGAGGGTAATATTTTTGGATTCTCTTCAAACTCCTCTACAATCTGGTATGACTTCCATTTAGTACGAACTCCAGCGTTCGCTGCTGTGTTTTTGGGATCGTGAGCTAGGGCTGTCGAGGCGGTATGAGGTCAGGTGCGAATGGAAGGTGATTGGTGGGGTCTCCGGTGAGCTCCAGCGAGGGTGACAGTGATGTTTAGGTGGGAAGTTTGTTGTTCGTTGGTAAATGAAGGTGCAGTACTGTTTTAAGGGGTGCGAGCTCGGAGAGGAGACTTGAATGAAAGTGATGGCAGGTGGTTCGGTGGAGGAAGGAATCTAAACTGTACAGGGGGAGGACGGGTTAAGTGGCACTGACGTGGGAGAAGTAAAATGTACAGACGTTTCTGGTGTGTGGAAGCATTTACAAACGCAGGTAGCAGCAGTTTTAATTCACTGAAATGGAAAACGCAAATATGTTAGGAGCGGAAATTTTTCTTGAGGATTTGTATATGTTTGTGAAAATGGTACAGACGTGAAGGTTTAAAAGGGTGAAGCATTTGGGTACATACGGTCAAATTGGGAAGAAGAGAGTTGCCTGGGGTAACCAATGAATTGCAAAACAGTTCTGACATTAAGCATAAAGAAGGGTGGCACGAACTGTTGTTAACAGTTTGAAAATGGCATTAGAGTGTGTGTGTGTACAACGAAAATGTGAAAGGATTGGTGAAGGGCCATGCTTTTCTGTTCGGTTTTGAGGACATACGGAGGAGTGGAAGAAGAAGTTACGGGTTGTGTTTTTACTAGAAGGAGATGAAGATAAGGAGCGGTGCACAGCTAGAACGGGGAAGATAGCTTTTAGGTGGGACTTTACTTTACAAAGGGGCTGGACTTGTGTTATTTGGTCAGCTCAAATTGGACCGGATTTTTGGGTCATTACAGTTGGTATCAGAGCTTAAAGTAAGTGAATTACCTTGGCTCTGTGGCGTGACTCAGTAGAGATGGAGTTAGTAATATCCTAGATTGAGTTGAGTGTATATATACGAGTGAACGTATTTGTTATTTGATATAAAAATTTGTTTTATATTGTGGAGCTTTATTGGTTGAGTGGCTTATGAATTCTGGTCGATGGTGGCGCACCACAATATCGATAAGGGTTTCTAAACACTCGAATACAATGGGTCGACACAGTATGTTTTGAAAGCGGGTGAATGAAGTAATTTCACCCGAATTATATTTTGATATAAGGAATGGTTAAGATTTGAATCATTATAGTATATTGGATATGTTGGTTGTTATTTAATCGAATGAGATTATAATTGAAGTGGTTATATAAATGACCAAGTAGAATTCATATAAGTATAATATATGAGAATTTTAAAATCTTGGGAGATTTTTAAATGTGTTTACAAACATTGGAAGGATATTTTGAAATGGTTTCAAAATGGGAATGTTTAAGAGTGGTTTTGAAAATGATATAGTATTGAACTCACTTTTATAACTGGAAAATAACCCTGATGAGTGTGGCCACATCATTAGTGTTCATTTTCGAGTTGCTAAGTGATGGATTACTACCAAAGATTTTGTTTTTGAATTTTTTTGAGAAAACAAGTGGTTTAGAAATTCAAATGTTTTGAATTGGTATTATGATTTCAAATTGATTTGAAATAAACCCAGGGATTTAAATTCCATAATGAGATGGTAAAAGTGAATAATAAACTAAAATTTAACTTGAACTAAGTTAAATAAAAATTGGATTTGATTAGTGAATAATCTGGAATGGTATAGGAATTGGTGAGTTAAAATTTTGAAAATCGAGAATGGAACTCGAGTTAAGAATGAGATGTGATTTGAGGATATAAACTATTTGGAGTTTGATTGGTATAGCATTGGTATATGCATATATTGGTAACAAGTGCAAAGTGATATAATGATATACCCGGCAAAAGGTACAAGTTTACATTTCATATGAGTTTGGTGATTTATGAGCTGATTTGGCAAGCCGCTTGGCTGTTTGATTATCTTTTGAGTTGGAGAAGGCCTAGAGAGGCGAGTTGTGGTTTTACCGATAGGGCTGTACAAAGGAGGTTATGGCAAAATTTTCCGAAAAATTTAGGCGTTAGAAAATTTTCAGGATTTTTGAAAATTTTGGTTAGTCGGAATAAATTAATATTTTTAATCGAAATTTAAGTGGTTCAGTTGAAACTGAAGTTAAGGGGTAAACCGATAAATATTTACCCGGTAGATAGGGTCGTCCTCTACCTTAGCAATTTCGAGGATGAAATTATTTTAAGAGGGAAAGAATGTAATGACCTGTATTTTTCACGGTATATAATTAATTAATTTAATCATATAAATAGTGATTTAGAGAATCAAATGGTCGTTGAATTAAATAATAATAAATATTTAATTAAATAATATATTTAATTCTGAAATAATCAGAAATTGCTGAAATGGCGATATGGTGTGAACTGGATTATCTGTGATATTTAATTCAGCTTAGAATTGAATTAGAATAACGAATATATTATTTGAACGACAGTTTAAACGTATAATTATATTATAATTAAAATCGAGCTTGAAATGGCGCTGCAGTTCGTAAATTGGTGATTCGAACTTCAACTGAATGTACAGGATTCGTTATAAACCGGATTTATGTGAAACAACAAACGCGTGGAGTGGGTGGAGTATATCTTTCTTGTGGAAGAGAAAAATCGAGATTTCATCATGTAGATTTTGATTTATGTCCAAATCAAATTTCAGAAAACGTCGTTGTGGAATTCCTTTATAATTCGTAACGCTTTATTTACGTTATAAAAGGGATATTAGTATAAAATTGAATATCGATTCAACCAGGACTTGAAGTATCGAATATATAATTACCCTAGGGCTGTATGGTATTCTGGTGCGAATATATACGATAATATTAAATTATTAATATTTAATTTAATTATATTTATATATTTAAATGGGTCATCCAGAGCTTTAAAAATAGCCACTTTTGCAAACGAAGTCGGAATTCGACGAAACTAATTTTTTTGGATCCGCAATGTCGAATAGTTGTTAGATATCAAGTTTCGTGATTTTTTGAGCCGGTGTGTGGCTATATGGATTTTTAGAGTGAAAAACAGTCAGTATTTTGACTGTTAAAAATACGTTGTGTGAGCATACCGAATCGGAGTTAGACGAAACTAGTTTCGTTGGGACCGTAATGTCGAACAGAAGGTGCATGTCAATTTTCATGATTCACGGATATTATATGTGATAATACGAAATTTATTTCGATAAGAACACATAGCGATAAAATATAAATAGAATATTCTTTGGAATATTCCCATCTCCTAATGCTATAAATAGACCCTATCTATATTCCTTATAACCTAATTCTTCACCGAAGTCTAATTTCCTCTCAGCCGCCACAACAATCTGGAAACGAGGAACTCCCATCTTCAAATTTCCAAATCAAATCCAAATCAAATCAATAAATCATGAAGGTAATATTTTTGGATTCTCTTCAAACTCCTCAACAATCTGGTATGACTTCCATTTAGTTCGAACTCCAGCGTTCGCTGGTGTGTTTTTGGGATCATGAGCTAGGGCTGTCGAGGCGGTATGAGGTCAGTTGCGAATGGAATGTGATTGGTAGGGTCTCCGGTGAGCTCCAGCGAGGGTGACAGTGATGTTTAGGTGGGAAGTTTGTTGTTCGTTGGTAAATGAAGGTGGAGTACTGTTTTAAGGGGTGCGAGCTCGGTGAGGAGATTTGAATGAAAGTGATGGCAGGTGGTTCGGTGGAGGAAGGAATCTAAACTGTACAGGGGGAGGACGGGTTAAGTGGCACTGACGTAGGAGAAGTAAAATGTACAGACGTTTCTGGTGTGTGGAAGCACTTACAAACGCAGGTAGCAGCAGTTTTAATTCACTGAAATGGAAAACGCAAATATGTTAGGAGCGGAAATTGTTCTTGAGGATTTGTATATGTTTGTGAAAATGATATAGACGTGAAGGTTTAAAAGGGTGAAGCATTTGGGTACATACGGTCAAATTGGGAAGAAGAGAGTTGCCCGGGGTAACCAATGAATTGCAAAACAGTTCTGACATTAAGCATAAAGAAGGGTGGCACGAACTGTTGTTAACAGTTTGAAAATGGCATTAGAGTGTGTGTGTGTACAACGAAAATGTGAAAGGATTGGTGAAGGGCCATGTTTTTCTGTTCGGTTTTGAGGATATACAGAGGAGTGGAAGAAGAAGTTAAGGTTGTGTTTTTACTAGAAGGAGATGAAGATAAGGAGCGGTGCACAGCTAGAACGGGGAAGATAGCTTTTAGGTGGGTCTTTACTTTACAAAGGGGCTGGACTTGTGTTATTTGGTCATCTCAAATTAGACCGGATTTTTGGGTCATTACAGTTGGTATCAGAGCTTAAGGTAAGTGAATTACCTTGGCTCTGTGGCGTGACTCAGTAGAGACGGAGTTAGTAATATCCTAGATTGAGTTGAGTGTATATATACGAGTGAACGTATTTGTTATTTGATATAAAAATTTGTTTTATATTGTGGAGCTTTATTGGTTGAGTGGCTTATGAATTCTGGTCGATGGTGGGGCACCACAATATCGATAAGGGTTTCTAAACACTCGAATACAATGGGTCGACACAGTATGTTTTGAAAGCGGGTGAATGAAGTAATTTCACCCGAATTATATTTTGATATAAGGAATGGTTGAGATTTGAATCATTATAGTATATTGGATGTGTTGGTTGTTATTTAATCGAATGAGATTATAATTGAAGTGGTTATATAAATGACCAAGTAGAATTCATATAAGTATAATATATGAGAATTTTAAAATCTTGGGAGATTTTTAAATGTTTTTACAAACATTGGAAGGATATTTTGAAATGGTTTCAAAATGGGAATGTTTAAGAGTGGTTTTGAAAATGATATAGTATTGAACTCACTTTTATAACTGGAAAATAACCCTGATGAGTGTGGCCACATCATTAGTGTTCATTTTCGAGTTGCTAAGTGACGGATTACTACCAAAGATTTTGTTTTTGAATTTTTTTGAGAAAACAAGTGGTTTGGAAATTCAAATGTTTTGAATTGGTATTATGATTTCAAATTGATTTGAAATAAACCCAGGGATTTAAATTCCATAATGAGATGGTAAAAGTGAATAATAAACTAAAATTTAACTTGAACTAAGTTAAATAAAAATTGGATTTGATTAGTGAATAATCTGGAATGGTATAGGAATTGGTGAGTTAAAATTTTGAAAATCGAGAATGGAACTCGAGTTAAGAATGAGATGTGATTTGAGGATATAAACTATTTGGAGTTTGACTGGTATACCATTGGTATATGCATATATTGGTAACAAGTGCAAAGTGATATAATGATATACCCGGCAAAAGGTACAAGTTTACATTTCATATGAGTTTGGTGATTTATGAGCTGATTTGGCAAGCCGCTTGGCTGTTTGATTTTCTTTTGAGTTGGAGAAGGCCTAGAGAGGTGAGTTGTGGTTTTACCGATAGGCCTGTACAAAGGAGGTTATGGCAAAATTTTCCGAAAAATTTAGGCGTTAGAAAATTTTCAGGATTTTTGAAAATTTTGGTTAGTCGGAATAAATTAATATTTTTAATCGAAATTTAAGTGGTTCAGTTGAAACTGTAGTTAAGGGGTAAACCGATAAATATTTACCCGGTAGATAGGGTCGTCCTCTACCTTAGCAATTTCGAGGACGAAATTATTTTAAGAGGGAAGAATGTAATGACCCGTATTTTTCACGGTATATAATTAATTAATTTAATCATATAAATAGTGATTTAGAGAATCAAATGGTCGTTGAATTAAATAATAATAAATATTTAATTAAATAATATATTTAATTCTGAAATAATCAGAATTGGCTGAAATGGCGATATGGTGTGAACTGGATTATCTGTGATATTTAATTCAGCTTAGAATTGAATTAGAATAACGAATATATTATTTGAACGACAGTTTAAACGTATAATTATATTATAATTAAAATCGAGCTTGAAATGGCGCTGCAGTTCGTAAATTGGTGATTCGAACTTCAACTGAATGTACATGATTCGTTATAAACTGGATTTATGTGAAACAACAAATGCGTGGAGCGGGTGGAGTATATCTTTCTTGTGGAAGAGAAAAATCGAGATTTCATCATGTAGATTTTGATTTACGTCCAAATCAAATTTCAGAAAAAGTCATTGTGGAATTCCTTTATAATTCGTAACGCTTTATTTACGTTATAAAAGGGATTTTAGTATAAAATTGAATATCGATTCAACCAGGACTTGAAGTATCGAATATATAATTACCCTAGGGCTGTATGGTATTCTGGTGCGAATATATACGATAATATTAAATTATTTATATTTAATTTAATTATATTTATATATTTAAATGGGTCATCCAGAGCTTTAAAAATAGCCACTTTTGCAAACGAAGTCGGAATTCGACGAAACTAATTTTTTTGGATCCGCAATGTCGAATAGTTGTTAGATATCAAGTTTCGTGATTTTTAGAGCCGGTGTGTGGCTATATGGATTTTTAAAGTGAAAAACAATCAGTATTTTGACGATTAAAAATACGTTGTGTGAGCATACCGAGTCGGAGTTAGACGAAACTAGTTTCGTTGGGACCGTAATGTCGAACAGAAGGTGCATGTCAATTTTCATGATTCACGGGTATTATATGTGATAATACGAAATTTATTTCGATAAGAACACATAGCGATAAAATATAAATAGAATATTTTTTGGA
The DNA here is from genome assembly GCA_030737875.1 of Allium sativum. Classification (NCBI taxonomy): domain Eukaryota; kingdom Viridiplantae; phylum Streptophyta; class Magnoliopsida; order Asparagales; family Amaryllidaceae; genus Allium; species Allium sativum. The sequence continues at coordinate 335,567,261 of CM060926.1, forward strand.
ATATTCCCATCTCCTAATGCTATAAATAGACCCTATCTATATTCCTTATAACCTAATTCTTCACCGAAGTCTAATTTCCTCTCAGCCGCCACACCAATCTGGAAACGAGGAACTCCCATCTTCAAATTTCCAAATCAAATCCAAATAAAATCAATAAATCATGAGGGTAATATTTTTGGATTCTCTTCAAACTCCTCTACAATCTGGTATGACTTCCATTTAGTTCGAACTCCAGCGTTTGCTGCTGTGTTTTTGGGATCGTGAGCTAGGGCTGTCGAGGCGGTATGAGGTCAGGTGCGAATGGAAGGTGATTGGTGGGGTCTCCGGTGAGCTCCAGCGAGGGTGACAGTGATGTTTAGGTAGGAGGTTTGTTGATCGTTGGTAAATGAAGGTGCAGTACTGTTTTAAGGGGTGCGAGCTCGGTGAGGAGACTTGAATGAAAGTGATGGCAGGTGATTCGGTGGAGGAAGGATTCTAAACTGTACAGGGGGAGGACGGGTTAAGTGGCACTGACGTGGGAGAAGTAAAATGTACAGACGTTTCTGGTGTATGGAAGCATTTACAAACGCAGGTAGCAGCAGTTTTAACTCACTGAAATGGAAAATGCAAATATGTTAGGAGCGGAAATTGTTCTTGAGGAGGTGTATATGTTTGTGAAAATGGTATAGACGTGAAGGTTTAAAAGGGTGAAACATTTGGGTACATACGGTCAAATTAGGAAGAAGAGAGTTGTCTGGGGTAACCAATGAATTGCAAAACAGTTCTGACATTAAGCATAAAGAAGGGTGGCACGAACTATTGTTAACAGTTTGAAAATGGCATTAGAGTGTGTGTGTACAACGAAAATGTGAAAGGATTGGTGAAGGGCCATGTTTTTCTGTTCGGTTTTGAGAACATACGGAGGAGTGGAAGAAGAAGTTACGGGTTGTGGTTTTACTAGAAGAAGATGAAGATAAGGAGCGGTGCACAGCTAGAATGGGGAAGGAGGCTTTTAGGTGGGTCTGTACTTTACAAAGGGGTTGGACTTGGGTTATTTGGTCAGCTCAAATTGGACTGGATTTTCAGGTCATTACACTTATATTTTGTCAACCAGTCCAGCCCCAGTATAACATCAAATTCGGAAAAATCCATGACAATTAACCTAAGGGGAAACTTGTAGAAAGAATAGGAGATGGACACACTGAAATATGAATTGAGAACAGTAGAACCTCCTATCGGGTTTTGAACTTTAATTGGTTCTTTAAGCTTCCTTTGATTCAATTTTAACTTGTGAACAGTGTTACTAGAAATGAAGCTACGTGATGCACCAGTATCAAAAAGTATAGAAACAGGAATATTTTTAATGGTAAGGGTACCTCCCAAGACGTCGGGTTTACCTGATCCATCGGTGAAAGCTAGCGGGGTCTCCCCGTCATAAACATGAGCCACCTGTGCATTCTTCATCAAAGGACAATTCCTGCTATAGTGCCCCTTCTGATGGCAGTTGTAGCATTCGGTTGAGCTGCGGGGGTTTGGGTTTGAGCTTTCTGGATTTGCGTTCAGTCTCTTTGGGACGGTGCACACATTTGAATAATGCCCCTTCTTTCCACAGTTGTAGCAGCTTCCTTTGGGTATCTTTCCAGATTGCCGAGTAGCGGCTGCTGCATTGCTGGACTCTGGCTGATCTCCTGAAGCTTTGCGATTGTTTCCACCTTGGCTTTTGGCGTGGTCTAGGTTGGAGTTTCTCTCATCCAGATCTTCGTAGTTGCAGGCCATCTCTACCAATTCTGAGAATGGGAGTTTGATGTTGCTCATGGCCCGATCCTGGTACTTACGCCGTAGCCCAAATATAAACCTCTTATTCTTAGCTTTGGTTGTCAAAATAAGCTCTAGAGCATAGCGTGATAGCTGAGTGAATTTGTTGAGGTAGTCTTGGATAGAGAGGTCTCCCTGCTGGAGATTAGCAAACTGATCACACATCCGCTCTAAGGCCTGCTCAGGGATGAACTTTTCCTTGAACATGGTCTTGAATTGTTCCCACGTCCTAACAGTACCCTCCTCATCTTCGGAGGTGATGGCATCCCACCACAACTCGGCCTCCTTCTGTAAGAGCCAAATCCCTAGATGTGCCTTGTTGTGGGTCCCTAGTTCCATGCCCCCAAAAATCTTCTCACAAGTCTTCAACCATGCAATAGCCTCTGTCACGGTACCAAGGCCAGAAAAGGGTTTGCCTCCCAAGTTCCTGTATCTCTTTGCTACTCTGTCAAGCCCGAAGTCCTGGGGTGGTGGTGGCTGAATCATAGGACCCTCCTCTGCTACGGGGATATTCCCCCGTCCTCCCGTTCTACCTGCTCGGCCTCCTCGACCACCTCTGGCTATAGCTGCTCGCGTAGCCATCAAGTAAAGTACTGTATAAGCAAGGAAAAGAGTCAAGCTCACAGAAATGATAACTTTCATATATGATAAAGCAGGAGAACATAAGGAAAGGTAATTATGTACTGATCAAATTGCTTTGCTAATCTACTTAGCTCATTCTAGGACATCACTAATCCTATCTCTAATGAGCCACTCGCCTTTTAACACTACTGATTCTATTCTGACGAGGTGTTTAATGTGTTAGATTCCGGAACTAAGGTTAACCAAAAATATGATACCAACTATGACGATCCCAAAATCCGTGTGACGGTATTAAGGATAATCATTGGAATATAACACATCAATCATCATAGCAGAGTACAGATAATAGCGAAAACAATAAATAGAATAATTTTACATAGATATGGCAGCAGAATCAAAATATCTAACAACATCAGAATAACACAACGTAGGATATAACTTAGTAAATAAAAGGGGAATGATCAGTCACCATTGCCATAGGCGGAATATATACATACAGTGAGACATTATAAGGGTATCAGTCTACATCGTCGGAGGCGGTACATATACATATGATAATAAGTACTGGAAGTAAAACAGTCTGCATCGCCATTGGCGAAATCATATACATAATATAGGCGGAAAGTCAATAGCCAAAATACAAATCTAATCCATCGCCATCAAGCCAAAAGTGCACTCCATACTGCAGTGCCAAGCCAAAACAATCTGTCATATGTGAACTAGGCTGCCCGTGTGAAAATAAGGGCACCCGAGTTTGCAAAGTGAAACAAACAACGAGTTAGTCATGGAAACTGGTATGAGAAATCTACTTAACTGGTTAAACAACAGTAATAAGGCAAATCATAGGACCACGCCACTTTCGCGGAACGGGTTTACTCCAGTGATTGCCGATGCATTTAAAACAAAGTAAATTCTTTAAAACAACGCAATGCTTTTGAAAAGAATGTAGCCGTTACAAGACTCAAGTCCCATCATACAATGCAACGCAAACCGGAGGATAGAGTTTTACCTTATAATGGCCAAATATGCTTAATACGTGTAAAGAAAAATCATTTTATAGTATTACTAGTGCATATATGTTTCAAAAACGAATAACATCATAAATATCAATCATAGGCAGCATAAGTGCCCTATACCACTATGTCGCCATACTAGTTCCACAATCAAATCCGTTATTTCGTATTGGAAATTAGATTTCCATCATGAGTCGAGGCAAGGGGCAAGCTCCTCTTCGCTTCGAGACACTCTAGCAAATGCCTCAGGACTACCCACTATGGGTAACCCTTGGATCCTCTAAGGCCGGTCCTCCCTTACGTTTGAGGATTAGTTATTCCTGAACACACGTTTCCTGGTCCTTACAGACCTAAAATCGAGGCGCCTTGCATTCCAACAACCACATAGGTGAAAAGTAGATATAAATGTCAGGGCTGGTAGGTCACTGACACCACCATAGCAAGAAAGAAACGTCGTGCACTCCTTGGGTCCTTATCCCGTTTTTGTCTAATACCGAGGTGTGAGGCTCGTGAATCCATGCTATACACAAAGCCAGGCCACGTAGGCCGTGCTTTGATCATCGAACACAAGACTTTGCTTTGCAACAGAAGCCTTGATCACTGCATCTTGGCATGCCACATAGGTAATCCGCTCCATACGACTGATTTCTATCGATATATAACCTCTGAGCTCGTACGCCTCAGAGAAGGGCGTTAAGCAAAAGAATAAATTCTCCGCCACCAAATAGATATATATTTAACAGAGATCAATCAGTATAGAACAAAATCCAATGTCAGACACACAGTCCATTTACAAGTCCGTTCTGGGTCTGAATGAAACTAGAGGCACCATATTCCTCGTATATCTGTACAATCAACATATACGTTCAGACGGCTACTACTTCCATTCCTTCACGGTAGCTACTCCAATCAGGAACCTCAGCAACACCCATCCATCCGATACGAAGATCGTCGGTCTTGAACCATCTTCGTATTTTCAACTTTGAATCGTTCGATCAATTATTTGAAATGAGGGTTAGTCGGCTTTTTCAAATAATTCACGTATAATTAGAATTCAAACCAATTCTTTCCATGGTTATATTATTCGACATTCACATTTCAGTTCTTTAGTATTATTTTCATGTCAAACACATACAACCATCAAATATCAAGCAGGTCAAGAAAAATTGGTTTATTTCAAATCTATGTTGCTTATAATATTTTATAACGATTTTTCGCCATTTTTATTTATTTAAAAATGGCAATATTTAATTAAACGACGTTTCAGGTCGTGCCGTGGCACTGGCGTTGTCTTTCGCCTAATTTGTTTTACACATATCGGAAAATCTAACCGTTGGATTTCTACAAAGCCTATACCACTGGGAAGATATTCCTAAAGCGAATCCAATGGTTCCAGTTTCGTGAAAATCCGACGGTCGGATCTTCCACACTAGTCATTTGAAGTTACGGTTTCAAAATTCGAACTGCAGCGTCGTTATTCGATTTAATTTAATAATATTTATATTTATATATAAATATAAACGATTCTGGCGCTGTTTTTCTTCAGATTTGAATTAAACATTCCAGATAATCCAACCGTTGGATTTTTGCAAAGTTGGTGCCATTGGAAAGATATTTCTAAGGCGAACCCAACCATTGCGGTTTCGGGAAAATCCGATGGTCGGATCTCTCATACTAATCGACTCAAATTACGATTTCAAAACACGAGCTGCACGACTTCGATTCCTTTCAATTCTATTTATATTTTTATATATAAATATAGTTCATTCTTTAATTTCAAATATTGTTCATTCTTTAATTTCAACATCGTTTTCACTTCAAATATTTCACAAGACCTTTATATTTTGAAAATTTTCGCCATAGCCTCCTTTGTACGGGAAGGGGTTTGGAAATTTATTGGGCCGTGTTAGTTACCCAATAAATCCTATAAAGCATACACATATTTATAGTGATATATTCTGGTGTTTACAAGGGGGCGTGTATAGATAATAACTCCAGAGAATAAATTCTCGTCACCCTGTCAAGCCTGAGGGAGCATGTATTTTTAATTACTCTAGAGGATAAATCCTCGTCACCTCGTCCCGTGTGGGAATAAATAGTCCATGTGCCGTATCTAATGACTAGAGAGACGTGATTATTGTCAACTCCAGACCCGTGTGGGGTTTTTATTAATCTGGCAATTTATCGTTATATTTTATATAGTCGATATCAGTCAGCAGTTCAACCTGTAATATATAATCATCGCCATACAAGCCTCTCGCTCGTATGGTAAATCTTCAACCTCGTCACACAAGCTCCAAATGCTTATGTGGAATATGATGAAGTATGCCTATCGTCAAGAAGTGTGCCATGTAGTGTAGTTCAAAATTAATTGTTACTATCCTATGGCGATGTTTATTATTACACACAGAATAACCAGCACTCTGCATCCAATGGCATTCACAGGAGTTGATATAAAAATAAAATTGCGCAGCCAACTCATCAAGGCTTACCTATTTGTCGGGCACGCAAATAATTTCTTTACTCTACAGCTTGTCCATTTTCCCTGTTCGACACATGTATATATATGCAGAACAAAGCTAATAATAATATTTCTGGCGAACTAGTATTTATTTCAACACGTGTGTATTTTTATCAAAGCGTATACATGATAAAAGTAATATTTTTATCATCAAAAATATTTATTCAACAAGTGGATGTTTTTAACACTTCATATTCACAATAAAAATGTAATTTTGATTGTCTAATCAATTTATTTAAAATACGAATAACATTCAACACATGAATTTCAATTCAACGAATGAATTTCAATTCAACGAATGAATTTCAATTCAACTCATGAATATTCTTACAGTTTGTATATATATAAAAATGTGATTTTTATTGTTAAGGCTATTTATTTAAAATTCGAATAACATTCAACACATGAATTTCAATTCAACGAATGAATTTGAATTCAACACATGAATATTGTTTACAGTTTGTGTATATATATATATGTGATTTTTATCGTTAAAGCTATTTATTTAAAATTCGAATAACATTCAACACATGAATTTCAATTCAACGAATGAATTTCAATTCAACACATGAATATCCTTTACAGTTTTTATATGTATAAAAATGTGATTTTTATCGTTAAAGCTATTTATTTAAAATTCGAATAACATTCAACACATGAATATCAATTCAACGAATGAATTTCAATTCAACGAATGAATTTCAATTCAACACATGAATATTCTTTACAGTTTGTATACATATAAAAATGTGATTTTTATCGTTAAAGCTATTTATTTAAAATTCGAATAACATTCAACACATGAATTTCAATTCAACGAATGAATTTCAATTCAACACATGAATATCCTTTACAGTTTGTATATATATAAAAATGTGATTTTTATCGTTAAAGCTATTTATTTAAAATTCAAATAACATTCAACACATGAATTTCAATTCAACGAATGAATTTCAATTCAACACATGAATATCCTTTACAGTTTGTATATATATAAAAATGAGATTTTTATCGTTAAAGCTATTTATTTTAAATTCGAATAACATTCAACACATGAATTTCAATTCAACGAATGAATTTCAATTCAACTCATGAATATCCTTTACAGTTTATATATACGTACAAAAATGTGATTTTTATTGTTAAAGCTATTTATTTAAAATTCGAATAACATTCAACACATGAATTTCAATTCAACGAATGAATTTCAATTCAACACATGAATATCGGTTTCAACATATGAAAATAATTTCAACAAATGAAAATTATTCTAACACATGAATATTTCAGAAAATTTCGACAGCATAACGGTAGGGTAGTTAAAACCGGGACCGTCCCTAGTACGACTCCTCGCTCTACCTTAAAACCTCACGGTTTTTGACAATGGGGATTATGCATCTAGTTCGCATGCATGCGGCATGTTTTATTTTCATTTCCACAATCCTATTTGTAACAACCCATAATTCTGTAACACTAAGATTTACAAATCAAGGCAGAATTAAATTTTGAAATCAAAATCAAGGGAAACGGGTTGCGCCATTGCATTCATCTCGAAATTCTTCTTGGAAACGATTCCGAGTTTGCGAGAATCGGAGTCCGTATGAGGGAGATATGACCCTCCGAAGTTTCAGGAATTTTCAGAATCGAAAACAGCTCGAAATTCGAATTCGAAATTCGAATTCAAACCCAGAAGCGGGCTGGGCGGAAAAATTCCCGCCCAGGACCCAGGTCGACTGGGGAGTCGACTGGGTACTCGACCCCCCCCCCCCCTGACCAGGTCGACTGCCCAGTCGACATGGGTGTCGACCTGGGTGCAAAAACCCACTTTTGGGACTGGGTGCATTCTGATGTACCTGGTCTCGTTTTCTGCCTAGATTCGTCCGCCTAATCCTATATAAACAGCCCCTAGTCTCCTTCACTATTCACAAATCTTCTCTAACCTTATGCTGCAAAGATTCTGGGTGAACATGGCTTCTTCTCCTCCTCTTAATTAAATATTAAATAAAGTAATATGTAAAATAAATCAAGACGAGGAAATGTTGCTCAAGACTTCCATGAGGAGATTCAAAACAAGCTAGGATTCAAGTGAAGATTCAAACGACTTCAATGACTGTTTTTCTACGAATCTAATCTAATCTCTGTAAGTCGGTTACTTTTTAGATTTGAACGTTTTTCTCTACTCGTGACATGAAATTAATATAATAAAAGAATATGCCAAATCTTTCGGTTCGAATCAGTGCTTCTATCCTTGGACCTAATTAAGAACTGTTATGATTCGATGACCAATAAGACTGTGACTATGAAACTATGGACCTTAAAACCATATGCCTCTTTGACTTTGAACATTGCCTATGACTATGAACATTGCCTATGAATGTGACTCATGACTATGAGAATTATTTCCTTTGACTATGAACACAAGCCTTTGATTAGGAAACATAAACTATTGCTTATGACATAACAAGGACAACTGTGACTCGTAACTAGGAAAGTGTTGCTTAAGTTTTGTGACTGTGAAATTGGGTCTAAACCTGATTATCTATTCTGTCTATTCTTGATTTTCTTTGGTTTTTGATCTTGGGAATTTACCTATTAAGTTAGGTCTACCCATGTCCTTGAACCTACATCGTTATTCAACACTTTTTATGTCATTTTCAAATCTATAGGCCTTCGATGTTTTAGATCAGTTTATTTCAGTGTAATTCGTTAGATCTGTAATTAGTAGATTATCATTTTAAGCCAGTTATTATGTCTATCTTTTTCATAGCATCTTTGGTTCATTCCCTATTTTCTACGAATCTAGGTTTATCTATAATCTAGATTGAATCACGATCATACGAACGACGGGAATACGATTTGGGAAAAATATGAAATTTACTAAAACGTAGTTATAAACTTGGAAATTGGCATAAATTAGGAACATGTATTATGGCATGTTTATAAAAATGCAAATTGGATAAATTTGATAGGAATTATAGGATGTGTAATTTGAATCTAGTATTGACTTGTAAATCTAGCATTTACATGAACAACGAACTAGAATAATAAGTCTAGTTTGACATGAACTATAATTAGAATGTTAAATCAGAATTGGATTAGCTAATTTGGCATAATAAGTGTATTGGCATAAATTTGAAATTGGCCATAATTGTAGTAATTGTCATGTTTAGCAAAATCATGGTTAGTGACTCTTAATTTGGTATAGCTTACATACCAAAAAGCATAAATATGATATAGAGGGGAAAATGGGCCATAGTAATAAACGTTGACAATTTACATTAAAAGAGTAATTAGGAAATAAATAAATTAGGAATAATTTACTTATAGAATTTGTCCTAAATGAGAAAATGTAAATTTAGACAAATTAAAGTTTTATTAACGACATCTCTTTTAATAATACACCAGAAAGTTCTAGGGTGACAGAGAGGATAGTCTCTAGGCTTGGGTTTGGAAAATACAAGTTTCCTGCTCTCCCTGGCTATCCCTAACTGATCCGACGGACGGGATGGTTACTTTCAAAACCTGATTTGGAAAATTATTCAAAACCCTTTGAACTTAGAAAACACGAATATGCCTAACCCGAGGTTAGACTGAGTTGCGATGTAAACCTGCCCAGAACCAACCGACACATCCAGTAATCGCAAAAATATCTGTCTAATGTGAGTGGTCGCGGCTTTAATTTATTTAGTTAAAGCTAGAACAAGAATGGTAGGGTTAAGTTAACTAAGACACTTAACCAATTCAACATGGTAACCAAACCGATGGGTAGGGTTAGGTTCATACTGACACTTAACACAGTTAAGCTAGAATGGGAGGGTTAAGTCCATAGGAACACTTAACCAACTTAACACAGTTAAGCTAGAATGGGAGGGTTAAGTCCATATGGATACTTAACCAAACTTAATATGGTAACAAGACAAGATTTGTAAGGGTTAAGTAACTAAGAAAACACTTAACCAAATTAACTTGTTAACTAGACTAGATGGTGGGGTTAAGTAAAGTTAATACACTTAGCCAATTTGGTATGTTAGCTAGATTGGACCGTAGGGTTAAGTAAACTTGAACACTTAACCATCAGATTGTGATAAATGAATAGGGTTAAGTCTAAAACATGAAGGGATAATACTTAACCATTAATAAAATGTTAGTTAAAACAGATGGGCAAGGTTAAGTTAAAAAGGAACACTTAACCAATACAGGATGAATGAATAGGGTTAAGTAATAAGAAATACTTAACCAATATAACTTGGTTTGTGGTGAGGTTAAGTCAACATGAATTACTGATAACACTTAACCAGTTTAACAGGATAAATGAAGAGGGTTAAGTTAGCTTGAATGGACTAATGACACTTAACCAATCCAAATTGACGAGAAAGAGAACTAAGTAGTAAACCTTAGTTAAAAGGAGCTAAGTAGTAAACCTTAGTTAAGAAAACAACGATTCTGAAAACTAAGTGGTAAACCTTAGTTAGCAAAACTAAGTAGTAATTCTTAGTATAACATGGAAAGGAGCGAACGTTCGTCTGATTAAAACGAAGGCTCCAACGAAGTGGGTTACGAAGCCCGAGGCTTCGAGGAGACGTGAGGTTACTCTTGGTATCCCTCTGTGAGGCTGCAGATGATCCGCCTTGGCTCACAGAGGTTAAGGTCTGCGGTAGAAGAACCAAGGGTATGCCTTGGTTGCAAAATATGGCAACCTAAAGACTAGGATGGACCAGCGTGATTCGGCGAGAAACCGGTAGTCCTGTGATAGCAACTCGTCGTCTACCATCCATTTTGAGTCAATCGAGATACGTGAAGCGGAAAGGCGGAGAACTCCAAAAGACCATATACTTGCTATCTTGTTATGGGTGAGGATGGCCATAGGTTAGTGGGGGCATAGGGGGCCTGCGTATAGTTCTCATTTTTCAAGGTGTGCCTTTCATTAGTTGAGGGAGGGGTCGAGTGGGACCATAGCCACTAGAATAAAAACAGACCTTAGCATCTGCATCGGCAGATATCTGAAAGCTCCCGACCGAGTTCTGTGTTTCTTGATTTGCCCTGCCACAGGACTCGGGCCGCACATTATAGGACATGTGCATCTAAACAGGCGACAACGGTTCGCGATACATGCGTGGGGAAGTCTAGAAACATATACCACTCTAGGTAGTGTGTCCTAGACTTGGGGGCATCGTTCGACAGGTAGCATAATCCCTAATTGGACTAGGTGGCATAAACCCTGAATCCGAGAAGCGTTCAGCAGATAGCGTAAACTCTAGTTGAATCTAGAAAGCACTTGATAGAAAACCCTAGATTAGATCTAGGTAATAAATAATAAATGTATGCCTAAAGGCAATGGAAAATACAGTGATTGGGATGGCGTTATCGTTACTAGTTAGGACACCAGTTAGATGGTGCAGTGATATAGAAACCAATATAACAAGGAAATAGCGAAGCGGCGAAAGTATTAGAGCATATCCTATTTATCTTGTCTTAGCATATCTTGTGTTAATCTTGTCTAATCTTGGTGACCCTATCATCATGGTGTTATCTTGTATTCAGTTAATTCATGTCGTTTTGTTTTTCCATGTTCACGTGCTAGAAGTAACTGAACTTACTCAGGCTTTATGTCTGACTCTGTTTTTCTTTCGTCTTCTTTTCTTCCATTCCCCCCTCCCAGGTAGTAAAGGAGGGAATAGTATAACTCAGGTTAAGTTGGACTGTCACTCTTTCCCAGCTTGAAGACTTGTCGAATTTTTGCTTGGATTCTCTTTTCAGATGCTATGGCTGGCTCTTGCTACACTAGGGAATATAAATGTTGTTTTATGCTTCTTTATTTTGTAGGACAGATGATACTCTGATATTGTAAAGAAATCGTTGTACAAACTATTTTATCAATAAAGAAAAGTTTTATTTTCCGTTGTTTTAATTTTTGTTTGTCTTGTAATTCATCTGCATCTTTTACCTTAAAATGCTCCACAGAACTTAGTGCATTCCCTTCGTGAGTGACAATAACGGATGTGGGGTGTTACATGTGGTATCAGAGCTGAAGGTTACCAGATCAGATAAAGGATTTGAAAAATTATTTTCAAAACGGTTTTAAAAGAAGCATTTTCAAGAGAAAAGATTTGTTTTAAAGGCATATTCCCCAAAGCCATACTGTAAAAACCCGTAACTTCCCCGTAAACGAAAGCGCGGATAGTTCGAGAACAAGCCACAACAGAACGCAGACGGAAGAACATTTCATTGTATATTAGAACAATGCATCAGTTTACATGAATATACAGAGTATAAATGAATATTACACAGAAATATCAGAGATTTAAATTACATTTAAATACGTCGCAGCGGAAAATAATACAATACAAAACTAGAAGTAATACATGGATACAAAGCTTTCCGGATATCATTCCAGCTATAAACCAGGATCCTGTGAATATAAATCTGCAAAACCAAAACTACTAGCTGCCCGTGTCGAAAATAAGGGCACCCAGAGTTTAGGTTAAAACAATAAACTCCAGGTCAGTCATGGGACTGGTGTGAGAACTAAAACAGTTATTATTCTTTTGTTTTAAAATTAGGTAAATCAAGGGACCATGCCGCTAACGCGGAACGGGTTTCCTCCCAAGAATACCAGTGCATAAAACCAACAACGCAATGCTAAATAAAGAAAAATGAAGCTATTATAAGACCCAGTTCCCATCACACAATGCAACGCAAGCCGAAGGATAGGGTTTTTACCTTATAATAGCCAAAGAATGCTTGATACGCTTAAAACAGATTATTTGATACTATTATAAGTGCATAGTGTATGAAACAACTTCAAATCATAAGTATCAATCATAGACGACATAAGCGCCCCATCCTACTATGTCGCCATACTAGGCTCTACAAATAAAACCGCAAATGTCACGTATTTGGAAATTGGATTTCCATCTATGAACCGAGGAAAAAGATAGTCCTCAACCGATTCGAGACTCTCTAGCCCGAGCCTCAGGACCCAGACTCAGGTGGGCCCTTGGAGCGACAGGGTCGGTCCACCGATGTGGATTAAAATTCCTGAACACTGCGTTTCCCCGCCCTATGGGGCATAAATGAGCCAACGAATGACTCCATCGGACCCAGATCGTCCGATCTAACCGAGTTGCCTCGCAACAGCAACAACCACGTAAGTCAAACTCGTCAGGGCGTTTAAAACCACTGACGCCACTTCTAACTAGAAAGAAACGCATGCCCTCCCTGAGGTCCGTCTCCCGTTTTTGGTTCATACCGGGTGTGAAACTCGCGAAGTAAACGTTACACAAAGCTACGCCAGAAAGGCCGTGCTTTGATCATCAACCACAAGACTTTTCTTTTCAACAGAAGCCTTGATCATTCGCCACTTAGGCATGCCACACAGGCAATTCACTCCATGCGTTTGATATCCATCAGTATATAACCCCTGAGCTCGTACATCTCAGAGAAGGGCGTTAAGCAAGAGAATAAATTCTCCGCCGCCTAACAGATATATATTTAATGGAGATCAATCACACAGACTAAAATCCAATGTCAGACACACAGTCCATTTACAAGTCCGTTCTGGGCCTGAACGAAACCGGAGGCACCTAGTACCCTGCATATCCATCGATCTCCAAATACGTCTGGACTATCACCAACTTTTTCCATCTTCTTGGGTGTACATCCCAATCAAGATCATCAGTAATCACCCAAACGACGTGAAGACTTCCGGTCTTCGACCACCGTCTTCATCTTCGACTTATCGTCGTATCAGTTATTCAGAATGGGATAAACCCGGTCTTTCCGAATAACTCGCGTATATTTTAAATAAGTGTTACACAAATACAACATACGCCTCATTCCAATTCATCCGTTACTAACCGTAAATTAACAAGAGAATAATTCCCCAAATATTAACCCCGAAGGCCGAAACCAACATCAGATCAATATCCAGAAAACCGTTCTGCTTAGTTAACCGACAGTTAGTTTCTATATTTCACATTCATAGGGAAAGGTACCCATTAATTTTATCAAAGATAAATCATTAAAATTTATTCTTTAATCTACTTTTGAATTTCGATTCGACTAGTCGGGATTAACGAACCTTACCGAAGTAATCATTTGTTTTAATTTCCCAATCCCAACCTATTCATCCCATGAAGTAAAACTGGTTATACTTCATATCTAACACCACGGTGTTATCGGTAAATTCAATTACCATTTCACGTTCAAATCTAATTAAAGATTTAACTATCGCCTGGAGCAAAATTGGTGATACTCCATCCTCAATCCTTTCAATCTAATTAAAGATTCATTAAAACTCCACTTAGTTTTAATCTGTGATTGGGTTAAAGAATCAGTGTCATTTGAAACACGGTTCACGATAAACCCAAAATCACATCACATTTCAATCAGTCCCTAACCGTAAATTAGCAAGTGAGCAGTTCCCTAAGTATTAACCCCGAAGGCCGAAACCAACATCAGATCAATACCACAGAAACCATTCTGCTAAACTAATCTCTAGTTAGTTTCTGATTTTCTTAACTTCTTTGGGTCTAAGAACAGTATTAGTGGAGATACCGTTCAAGACAACCCAAAATCACGTTTCATTAATTATCGGGTTAAAGAACGAGTGTTATTTAAAACACTGCTCACAATAAACCCAAAAATCAATTTGAATTCAATTCCAATTAAATATTATTTAATTGGTACACTTCATTAAATCTAAATAAAAAGATTTAATCTTTTCTCAACTGGGTTCAAGAACAGTGTTAATGAAGACACCATTCACGACAAACCCAAATCACATTTGAATATTAGTTACAAGGCTCTGAATAGAAAGTATACCGGCTTATATTCAATATCAAATTCCACGACAACCAAATATCGTATTGGAGATAACGATATAAATATATCTTTCAAATTCCCATCACAATACCCGTATCATCACGAAATCCAACATCGAAATATTCCAAGGATAATTTCGATTCAAATCCATTCCAATATAATTATTGGAAATTTTGTTTATTTTCAAAACCATTTCAAATCCAATTTATTTATTTTAAAAAAAATTAGAATTATAATTCTAGTTCAAAACTAGTTCAATTCGATAAAAATCTTTCTTTATCTTTTCAAACATGGAGTTTTTCATCCCAATTCTTCACAAATCATTTCTTATGATTTTACAAAAATTATTAATATTTTTAATAATTTTATCAAGGCCCGTACAGTCGATTTCCATCAACGGCCATCGAACTGCACTTACAGCGACCCTTTTCAAATTTGATTTGGACATAATTCCAAATCCAACCGTTAGATTTTTAATTTCTAATATTCGTTAGAAATCTCTTTTCGATACGAACCCAACGGTTCCGGTTTGAGGAGAATCCGACGGTTGGGTCTCCCGTAATATCCGTTCGAAGTCAATGGTCGAAATTCGCGAACTGCCGCGGCGCGGCGCATTCTATTCAGGAAATTATATTATATATATAATATATATAATATATACTTCGTCGATTTCAATTCAAAACGTGCTTTATAAATCGTTTTAAATTCATTTTCAAAATGGTTTCAACTTCATATTCAATTTCAAATCAAAATCGAATGTTCCAATATAAATTCGTTTTAAATTCATTTCAAATTGATTTCAATTCAAATTGATTTCTAATTCAATTTCAGTTCGTTTTCAATTCAGTTCAATTTCAATTCGAACTCATTTATATTCAATTTCAATTCGAATTCATTTATATTCAATTTCAATCCGAATTCATTTCTATTCAATTTAATTCGAATTCACTTATATTCAATTTAATTTGAATTTCAATTCTTTTCAAAATTTCAGATTTTGAAATCACTTTCGATATCCGTTATAAAATGAACAAAATCGATGTAAATATCGATCA
This sequence comes from Allium sativum, assembly GCA_030737875.1. Classification (NCBI taxonomy): domain Eukaryota; kingdom Viridiplantae; phylum Streptophyta; class Magnoliopsida; order Asparagales; family Amaryllidaceae; genus Allium; species Allium sativum. The sequence continues at coordinate 335,583,049 of CM060926.1, forward strand.
CGTCGAAATGGCGTAAATCTAATCAACACGGCTTCATATATTCATATTTTCAAATATTTCTTTTTCAAATATTTCTATTCAAATATTTCTTTTTCAAATATTTCTATTTCAAATATTTCTATTCAAATATTTCTATTCAAATATTTCTTCTTCAAATATTTCTATTCAAATATTTCTTTTTCAAATATTTCTATTTCGAATATGGAATGAGGCCCAATCAATTACCATATAATGTTGATTATATGGATTTTCTACAACACATATATACAATAACAACGATGAATAATCAACCATCATCCAAAGTGCATTCTACACTGTATAAGCATCAAATATAAATATTCAACGCTTATAGCAGCCTGTCAATCGATCGATCGACATACAACTAAACAATCGGGATTAGTGTACGTTAAATATCATCCCAATACCCGTGTGGGGTTTTAAACAATCAAACACAGATTTTATTTGTGCAGTTGGGCGATGTGTAAAATTTATCGTCCCAATCAATATCAGTCAAATGTGTATATAAACAAATCGTCCGATTTGTTTATTTTTATTTCATTTTATATACACGTTAAAAATTCTATTTTTAACTATAAAATATTTTATTTCATTTCATATCACATCACACAATCAACTACACATCAACATCAAACAAACAAGCATACAAGCCGTCCATGGTCTGTGGACGACGGGTGTCGGGTGCTACTAAACACCGTCTGCATCCTAGTATATATATATAACTAGAAAATTGAATTAAAGAGTGAGAAATTCTCATAGAATTGCTAATCCAACGCCACGACTCTTCTTAGGTAGAAATCTTTGTCGTTCTTGCCATTTGTCACATTCGTTGTCCGCTTTCATTACATATACAAAAATCACATTTTTACTTTGCTATTCCATATATAAAAATCAAATTTTTACTATGTTATTCAATATATAAAAATCGAATTTTTACTATGCTATTCAATATATAAAAATCGAATTTTTACTTCGCTATTCAATATAAAAAAATCGAATTTTTACTTCGCTATTCAATATATACAAATCGAATTTTTACTTCGCTATTCAATATATAAAAATCGAATTTTACTTTGCTATTCAATATATAAAAATCGAATTTTTATTTTGCTATTCAATACATAAAAATCGAATTTTTACTATGCTATTCAATATATAAAAATCGAATTTTTACTATGCTATTCAATATATAAAAATCGAATTTTTACTATGCTATTAATTATATAAAAATCGAATTTTTACTATGCTATTTAATATATAAAAATCGCATTTTTACTATGTTATTCAATATATAAAAATCGAATTTTTACTATGCAATTCAATATATAAAAATCGAATTTTTACTTTGCTATTCAATATATAAAAATCAAAATTTTACTTTGCTATTCAATATATAAAAATTGAATTTTACTATGCTATTCAATATATAAAAATCTCGTCATTTTATTTAGAAAAATCCAATGATTTCAATTAAAAATCCTATGATTTCAGTTTTAAAAATCCATTGATTTCTTGTTAAAAATCCTATTGTTTCATGTTAAAAATCCTATTGTTTCATGTTAAAAATCCTATGGTTTCATACTGAAAAAAAACTAGGTCGAAGGAGAAAGAAACTCACATCGTTCAGAGGGGGGAGAAGATGTCGGGTGGCGCAGGTCTGCGGTGCGTCGGAGGAGGGCGGAGCGGTGGACTGCTGGCGGCTAGGCTTCAGTGACGGTCTCGATTTGAGGGGGGGGGTTATCTGCTAGGGTTTCGGGAACGAGGCGTCGCGTGGAGGGAGAGGCCAGAAGGGAGGGTTCGTCGGCGATGGAGGGAGGATTGGTGGTCAGAGGCGCCAGCTACTGTGGCGGCGCGTCGGAGATAAGCGGGGGGGGGGGGGGAAGGGGGGCGACAGTGATCGCTCCTCCGGTGGTTTTTTTTCGTGCGTTGGCTGTGAATAGGGGAGAGAGGGGTGAGAGAAAAGAGTTTATATAAATGTATATATTTAATTATTTTAATTTTCCTAAAAGAAACTTTTTATTTTCAACTCAAAATCGAACCCACCGACTGTCGCCCCTAGCGTATTACCCCCATTCCGAACACAATGGGATATGTTTCATAAGCTGATTCGATCGTTTTGATCAGTTTTCGTCAAAATCAAAATATAACTCTATATATTGAATTTCAAACGTACATTTCAAATTAACGGGGCCACATACTAACTAGAAAATTTTCAGAAAAAATATTTCCTAGCTTCGTATTGACGATACGGTCCTAACAAAACTAGTTTCGTCGAATTCTGAGACCGTTTGAAAAATGACCAATTTCCAGTCGATTAAAATCAACTGAAACTAGTCAAACACGTTTTCCTTCGCCACGCTCACATATTGATTTGAAAAATTATGAAATTAGGAATCTAACAATAACTTCACATCACGGACCCAACAAAAGTGGTTTCGTCGAAATCCGAGGTCGTTTGCAAATGGCTATTTTTAAGGGCCTGAATTCCATAGCGACTATTCAGAATTTTCAACTGGACATATCTTTTGATTCCCGCTATGAAATTTTGATTTTTTGGATTCGTTGGAAAGATATTATCAATTAGATTCAACTATTTTTCGTTTCACTAAAATCCGGTTTATTTTGCACCCGGTACATTCATTTGAAATCGAGTAATCGAACTACCGCGCCATTTTCAATTCCTTTTATAATTATATATAATCATTTTTATTCTAACGACGACGTATATAATGTATACGTTCGAATTCTATTCAAAATAAATTTTTCGTCGATATTCTTTAAAATAATTCATTTTAAATAATCAAAATTCGCTAAAATTGCCAAAATAAAAATTTTAAACTGGCCCAGATTTCAGGGTTATTACACATACGCACTATCTTCTCTTCCTCTGTTTGAATTCTTGTCTCCTTCTTTCTTGAGTCTCTGTGGCTCCTGGCTTTCTGGGAGGTAACCTCATCGATGGGCGAAGTAGTGCCTGGCTTCCATCCATAGCCGTAGTTGTTTCACCTACGGCCAGTTTTCTTTCAAGCTTATAGGGTTTTCTGTACGATGGAAGCAGCTTTCGAGAGATTTGTCAACATGATTACACAAGGAAGAGGATGAGGAGTTTGGCTAAGGGGCAAACCCAAGGATGAGGAATTCATGGATATGGAATTAACTCACAAAGGAGGAAGGAATTATAAAACCTAAGACAAGAGGAAGTACTTTTACTAGGATATAATTAAGGACAAAGGACAAGGTTTTTAAGGGAAAGTACATGCTTTCACCACTAAGCGTACCTAGGAGAAAGGTAGTAAAGTTCTGTTGGAAGAGTCTAGTTTTGCTGTTCGTACTCTTTCCTTTGGTTTTAGCGCTTCGCATTTGTTCATACCCACTTCCATAGTTGAGTCTCTGCACCATATTACTTGTATAGTAGAAAGATCCCACTAGGGTCTCAAATCCAATTGGTGGTCCGACCAGTTCATTATAGGTTAGTAGGGATTTGAGAATAGCTATCGAGTTTGTTTATATCATCTCATGTAGATCATCTAAATTCGGAGGAGATATTCCTTGGGTGCTTGTCTGATATTGGATTAGGCCTTTGGGGCTTGTACTTGAGGAATGTCGAGTTCGACTAGGATGGTTTGCGTGAGAGATGAATAGTTGTGGCAGGCACTCTAAAAAGCACATAGTGACCTTTCGACCCTTAAAGTTATGGCATGGTGGATAAGAGGGAGACCTCTAATCATCTTAGTACATACACTTGGTACCGTGACTGACATTTGTTTATTTTGGAAATGGAGGACAGAAACTTCACAATCGTGAAGTTAAATTAGTTAAGGTACAGTGGAGTATAGCTCAAGAAGGCTAGATACTAGCATCATACCCTTTTCCTTTGGGGTGCATCCTTGATTTCTTTTTTTGTAGGAGCTTTACGCATAATTGTTTCTCTCTTTCCAAAGTATAACCTCTAGGTCGTATCTTCGATCCTTAGATAGAAACTCTTTTGGATGTAAACATGTATTTGAAACATGTTATGGTTGATGGTTGCGAGTGGTTGCTAATGGTTGCTCGTGAATGCATATACATACGTATTAGGCACTAGATCAGTTCGGACGCTTTCATATTGCATTTATAGATATGTATTTGTTTGTAAGTTGAGCTTGATATGTTATCATATGGATGTTGCATATGGATGAATGGCTATGCACACATGTAGTATTTACATAACTAGGGGTGCTTGCATACATGATTGGACGTATGGCACTGACATGATTCGCATTAAGGAGTTCGACTGAATCAGTAGACCGCCTGATTTTGCATTAGATAAAGACATATACACACACTATGCATATGAACATGAAAACATTAGAAATACTTTTAAGAACAATGAATGCCTGTGATTGAATGGTTGAGTAGATGGGTGATTGGATGGTAGGACACATTCTTCCTAACGTGAAGATTTCGGGGACGAAATCCTTTTAAGTGGGGGAGAATGTAACACCCCGTAATTTTGTAACACTAAGATTCACAAATCAAGGCAGAATTAAATTTTAAAATCAAAATCAAGGGAAATGGGTTGCGCCATTGCGTTCGTCGCGAAATTCTTCCTGGAAATGAGTCCGATTTTGCGAGAATCGGAGTCCGTATGAGGGAGATATGACCCTCCGAAGTTTCGGGAAATTTCAGAATCGAAAATAGCTCGAAATTCGAATTCAAACTCAGAAGCGGGCTTGGCAGGAAAATTCCCGCCCAGGACCCAGGTCGACTGGGGAGTCGACTGGGTAGTCGGCTCCCCACCCCCTGACCAGGTCGACTGCCCAGTTGACATGGGAGTCGACCTGGGTGCAAAAACCCACTTTTGGGACTGGGTGCATTCTGATGTACGTGTTCTCGTTTTCTGCCTAGATTCGTCTGCCTAATCCTATATAAATAGCCCCTAGTCTCCTTCACTATTCACAAATCTTCTCTAACCTTATGGTGCAAAGATTCTGGGTGAACATGGCTTCTTCTCCTCCTCTTAATTAAATATTAAATAAAATAATATGTAAAATAAATCAAGACGAGGAAATGCGGCGCAAGACTTCCAAGAGGAGATTCAAAACAAGCTAGGATTCAAGTGAAGATTCAAACGACTTCAATGACTGTTTTTCTTCGAATCTAATCTAATCTCTGTAAGTCGGTTACTTTTTATATTTGAACGTTTTTCTCTATTCATGACATGAAATTAAAGGAATAAAGGAATATACCAAATCTTTCGGTTCGAATCGGTGCTTCTATCCTTGGACCTAATTAAGAATTGTTATGATTCGATGACCAATAAGACTGTGACTATGAAATTATGGACCTTAAAACCATATGCCTCTTTGACTATGAACATTGCCTATGACTATGAACATTGCCTATGACTGTGACTCATGACTATGAGAATTATTTCCTTTGACTATAAACACAAGCCTATGCCTTTGATTAGGAAACATAAACTATTGCCTATGACATAACAAGGACAACTGTGACTCATAACTAGGAAAGTGTTGCTTAAGTTTTGTGACTGTGAAATTAGGTCTAAACCTGATTATCTATTCTGTCTATTCTTGATTTTCTTTGGTTTTTGATCTTGGGAATTTACCTATTAAGTTAGGTCTACCCATGATCTTGAACCTACATCGTTATTCAACCCTTTTTATGTCATTTTCAGATCTATAGGCCTTCGATGTTTTAGATCTATTTATTTCAGTGTAATTCATTAGGTCTGTAATTAGTAGATTATCATTTTATGCCAGTTATTATGTCTATCTTTTTCATAGCATCTTTGGTTCATTCCCTATTTTCTACGAATCCAGATTTATCTATAATCTAGATTGAATCACGATCATACGAACGACGGGAATACGATTTGGGCAAAATATGAAATTTACTAAAACGTAATTATAAACTTGGAAATTGGCATAAATTGGGTACATGTATTATGGCATGTTTATAAAAATGCAAATTGGATAAATTTGACAGGAATTATAGGATGTGTAATTTGAATCTAGTATTGACTTGTAAATCTAGCATTTACATGAACTGTGAACTAGAATAATAAGTCTAGTTGGACATGAACTGTAATTAGAATGTTAAATCAGAATTGGATTAGCTAATTTGGCATAATAAGTGTATTGGCATAAATTTGAAATTGGCCATAATTGTGAGTAATTGTCATGTTTAGCAAAATCATGGTTAGTGACACTTAATTTGGTATAGTTTACATACCAAAAAGCATAAATATGATATAGAGGGGAAAATGGGCCATAATAATAAACGCTGACAATTTACATTAAAAGAGTAATTAGGAAATAAGTAAATTAGGAATAATTTACTTATAGAATTTGTCCTAAATGAGAAAATGTAAATTTAGACAAATTAAAGGTTTATTAACGACATCTCTTTTAATAATACACCAGAAAGTTCTAGGGTGACAGAGAGGATAGTGTCTAAGCTTGGGTTTGGAAAATACAAGTTTCCTGCTCTCCCTGGCTATCCCTAACTGATCCGATGGACGGTATGGTTACTTTCAAAACCTAATTTGGAAAATTAATCAAAACCCTTTGAACTTAGAAAACACGAATATGCCTAACCCGAGGTTAGACTTAGTTGCGATGTAAACTTGCCCGGAACCAACCGGCACATCCAGTAATCGCAACAATATCTATCTAATGTGAGTGGTCACGGCTTTAATTTATTTAGTTAAAGCTAGAACAAGAATGGTAGGGTTAAGTTAACTAAGACACTTAACCAATTCAACATGGTAACCAAAACAATGGGTGGGGTTAGGTTCATACTGACACTTAACACAGTTAAGCTAGAATGTGAGGGTTAAGTCGCTAGGAACTCTTAACCAACTTAACACAGTTAAGCTAGAATGGGAGGGTTAAGTCCATAGGGACACTTAACCAAACTTAATATGGTAACAAGACAAGATTTGTAAGGGTTAAGTAACTAAGAAAACACTTAGCCAAATTAACATGTTAACTAGACTAGAAGGTGGGGTTAAGTAAAGTTAACACACTTAGCCAATTTGATATGTTAGCTGGACTGGACCGTAGTGTTAAGTAAACTTGAACACTTAACCATCAGATTATGATAAATGAAAAGGGTTAAGTCTAAAACATGAAGGGATAATACTTAACCATTAATAAAATGCTAGTTAAAACAAATGGGCAAGTTTAAGTTAAAAAAGAACACTTAACCAATACAGGATGAATGAATAGGGTTAAGTAATAAGAAATACTTAACCAATATAACTTGGTTTGTGGTGGGGTTAAGTCAACATGAATTACTGATAACATTTAACCAGTTTAACAGGATAAATGAAGAGGGTTAAGTTAGCTTGGATGGACTAATGACACTTAACCAATCCAAATTGACGAGAAAGAGAACTAAGTAGTAAACCTTAGTTAAAGGGAGCTAAGTAGTAAACCTTAGTTAAGAAAACAATGATTCTGGAAACTAAGTGGTAAACCTTAGTTAGCAAAACTAAGTAGTAATTCTTAGTATAACACGGGAAGGAGCGAACGTCCGTCTGATTAAAACGAAGGCTCCAACGAATTGGGTTACGAAGCCCGAGGCATCGAGGGGACGTGAGGGTACTCTTGGTATCCCTCTGTGAGGCTGCAGATGATCCGCCTGGGCTCACAGAGGTTAAGGTCTGTGGTAGAAGAACCAAGGGTATGATTTGGTTGCAAAATATGGAAACCTAAAGACTAGGATGGACCAGCGTGATTCGGCGAGAAACCGGTAGCCCTGTGATAGCAACTAGTCGTCTACCATTTATTTTAAGTCAATCGAGATACGTGAAGCGGAAAGGCGGAGAACTCCAAAAGACCATATACTTGCTATCTAGTTATGGGTGAGGTTGGCCATAGGTTAGTAGGGCATAGGGGGCCTGCGTATAGTTCTCATTTTTCAAGGTGTGCCTTTCATTAGTTGAGGGAGGGGTCGAGTGGGATCATAGCCACTGGAATAAAAACAGACCTTAGCATCTGCATCGGCAAATATCTGAAAGCTCCCGACCGAGTTCTGTTTTTCTTGATTTGCCCTGCCACAGGACTCGGGCCGCACATTACAGGACATGTGCATCTAGACAGTCGACAACGGTTCGCGATACATGCGTGGGGAAGTCTAGGAACATATACCACTCTAGTTAGTGTGTCCTAGACTTGGGGGCATCGTTCGACAGGTAGCATAATCCCTAGTTGGACTAGGTGGCATAAACCCTGAATCCGAGAAGCGTTCAGCAGATAGCGTAAATTCTAGTTGAATCTAGAAAGCACTTGATAGAAAACCCTAGATTAGATCTAGGTAATAAATAATAAATGTATGCCTGAAGGCAATGGAAAATACAGGGATTGGGATTGCGTTATCGTTACTAGTTGGGACACCAGTTAGATGGTGCAGAGATATAGAAACCAGTATAACAAGGAAATAACGAAGCGGCGAAAGTATTAGAGCATATCCTGTTTATCTTGTCTTAGCATATCTTGTGTTAATCTTGTCTAATCTTGCTGACCCTATCATCATGGTGTTATCTTGTATTCAGTTAATTCATGTCGTTTTGTTTTTCCATGTTCACATGCTAAAAGTAACTGAACTTACCCAGGCTTTATGTTTGACTCTATTTTTCTTTCGTCTTCTTTTCTTCCGTCGCCCCCCCAGGTAGTAAAGGAGGGAATAGTATAACTCAGGTTAAGTTGGACTATCACTCTTTCCCAGCTTGAAGATTTGTCGAAGTTTTGCTTGGACTCTCTTTTCAGACGCTATGGCTGGCTCTTGCTACATTGGGGAATATAAATGTTGTTTTATGCTTCTTTATTTTGTAGGACAGATGATACTCTGATATTGTAAAGAAATCATTGTACAAACTATTTTATCAATAAAGCAAAGTTTTATTTTCCGGTGTTTTAATTTTTGTCTGTCTTGTAATTCATCTGCATCTTTTACCTTAAAATGCTCCACAGAACTTAGCGCATTCCCTTCATGAGTGACACTAACGGATGTGGGGTGTTACACTATTCTAATTTGTTTCAACCACAAGAGGGTATTTTCAACCACAAAGGTATTTTTCAACCACAATACCAACCACAAACAATTATTTCCAACCATTCGTCATACTATATATTTTCACGCCAATCACAAGCAATAAATATCGTCCATGGTCTGTGGACGAGGGGAGTGTGTGTATATATATATATTATTTCTATATTTCACTTGCATTTAAACACAATTCAAGGCATATATGTTTCATAAAACGCTTGTATAATTTATACATCGCTAATATAACTTATACAACAAATGTACATGAGGTATAAAATGCGTATATAATTTACACTTCGCTTACATAATTTATACAACACGATTTCATTCACACAATTTAATTTAGATTCCTCACATTGGTTTTTGAAGTGCTAAAAATCGTAGGTAGACCAGAAAAATCTGCGGTCTCTGCTAGATGGTAGAGAGCCTCCTTGCGGTCGTGATGTTTCCAGTTTTATCGAATTTCATCAACACACTAAAAAGATATGATTTTTCCAAGTTTTGCAACAATTAAAAGTGTTATTTTCATTTCAGAAGTTTCAAAGCCGATACCTTTGCCAAACTTTCGAAACTAGGTTTTAAATTCACGATCGATCCATGAAGTATTGTCACGATCAGATGCTACAACGTCGAAGAGCTTCGAAAAGGGTCTCCAGCGCTTGTGGTTGCACTCAACTCGGTGGTCCCAGCGATGCACGGCGGCGCTCCGAAGACGATGACTTCCTCGCAGAAATTCAACACGAATAACAACCTATTTCTGACGAGGGTTGGATGGATTGATAGAGGAGGGGAAGATGAACAGAAAAGCTAACTGGAGGGGGTGGTGAAAACTCGCGTGGCAGCGGGGATCGGGCCTGGAAGCTCTAAATGGTTTTCCGTCGTTCGTGGTAGGGATTTCGATCGGGATTTGACTGGTCAACGTAGTGAGAGAAAAGAGGGGCTTTTACCTATTATATTTAAATTTTAAATTCCAAAAATATCCTTTTGAACAAACGAACACCAATTTCAACCCAACGACTGTCGCCCCTAGCTAAATAACCCCATCCCGGACACAATGGGATATGTTTCGTTGGCCAATTCGACTGTTACATTCGGTTATTTTTCAAATTGAAGTATAAAACATTTAATATTCAATTTGAACGTACATTTCAATTTGCTAGGGCCACAAACTAAATCAAAAAATTCCAGAAAAATAAATCTAGCTTTGTTTTGACGATAGCGTCCCAACAAAACCAGTTTCGTCGAATTCTGAGATCGTTTGCAAAAAGACCATTTTCTGGTCGACCCATTTTAACAGAAATTGACCAATCAAATTTTCTTTTTCCCCGCTCACATACTAGCTTCAAAAATTATGAAATTTGAAACCTAGCAATAGTTTGACATCCCGGATCCAACAAAAGTGGTTTCGTCGAATTCCGAGGTCGTTTGCAAAATGTCTATTTTCAAGGGCTATATATTCTATATAGCGACCTTTCTGAAAATTCATTTGGCCATAACTTTTGACTCCTGTTATGAAACTTCTATTTTTCAAATTCGTTAGAAAGGTATTCATAAGAAGATTTAAATATTTTTGGTTTCACTAGAATCTGTTATATTTTCCACCCGGTACATTCAATCAAAGTTTGAGTTCAAAATTTCAAACTACCTCACTGTCTCCAATACATTATTTTATTGAAATATTCTATTTCAGTTGTTTAAATTCTTTGACAATAACCAATTTTAAAAAATTTAAATTGGTTCACATTTTCCGGGTTGTTACAGCAAGAATAAATAAATACACACGCAATTTGATACTAATTTCAATTGTAATAAATCGCTATTTATCTAATTACAAATAATTGTTTATTAGAAATAAATTTAAAGTCATTCATAAATAACATCATAATTTTATTTAAATTTATTTTCAATTTAATAATTTGATTTAATAATGGAATTTTTAATTCTAATGCGTTTTCGAACAAAATTTCTTTAAAATAAAATTTTAAACCAGTTCTTATTTTCCAGGTTGTTACAATCCCCCCACTTAAAATCTTTTCGTCCTCGAAAAGGAACGGAGCTGAAAGTTGTTTAATTAATCGACTCAATTTTCATTCTTTTATTGATTTTAATAATTTTATTAGTTTATTAACTTTTCAAATATATATAACTTTTATATATTCAAAAATCATATTTTCTCAGATCGGATTATTAGTTATAGACTTTTCACTCTTAACTCGTTCTAGGGCATTTCTAACCACATATCTAATGAGTTTTCTCATTCTAGGATGCTACTGATCCTATCTCTAATGAGTATTCTTATATAGAATACTATTAATCCTACCTATAATGAGTCTTTTGCTCAGTTCTAATGAGTTGTACCCCAAAGATTTGAGCTAACTAGGGCTCTAATACCAACTGTAATGATTCGGATTTCGCCCGGACCTAATCGATCGTAAAATCGACCAAGACAGTTCAAAAACCAAAATACGCTAACTTTGGGCGTACAACACATCAGAACAAATAACAACAGATTTTTATAAACATCAAAATAATGTTACATCAGAGTAAAAAATATTAGAGTACATGGAATATAATACAACAGAAGATAAATTTACAATAGTTTTTAATACAGTGCAGCGGAATCAATAATCTGATACAGCGGAAGTCAATCAATACTCTGGACACATATTTAAGCTTCGATCCAGAATCCTGCTCAATATATCTGCAAAATAAGCTACTCGACTGCTCGTGTGGAAAAGAGGGCACTTGAGTTTGCAAAGTGACACAAACTACGGGTCAGTCATGGCACTGGTATGAGAAATCTTAACTTAACTAGTAATAAGGCTAATCACAGGACCACGCCGCTAATGCAGAATGGGTTTACTCCATTGGATTGCCGTGCATAATTTAAATAAAGTAAATCGTTAAACAACGCAATGCTTTTTTGAAAAATGAAACCTTTATAAGACTCAAGTCCCATCACACAATGCAACGCAAACCGGAGGATAGAGTTTTCCCTTATAATGGTCAAAAATGCTTGATACGATAAAAACGGATTTGATATTATTATTAGTGTATATATGTTTCAAAAACATTTCAATCATAATGTATCAATCATAAACGACATAGCTACCATATATTATGTCACCATACTAGTTCTACAATCAAAACCGCATAGTGTCGTATTGGAAGACGGATTTCCATCATGAGTCAAGGCTAAGAACGATCTCCTTACCGATTTGAGACACTCTAGCAATGTCTCAGTGTCCCCGATAGTGAACCCTTGGATACTGTAGAGCCTGTCCACAAATATACCTTAGTGGATTAGTTATGGCTGAACACACGCTTCCGGTCCTATTGAACCTATAAATTGGTCACTATCTACTAATATAACCGAGGCCTCGTAATCCATCATCCACATAAGTAAAATTTCAGGGCTTACAAAACCATGATACCACTTCTAGCTAGGAAAAAACGTGTGCACTCCCTGCGTTCCCTTGTCCCGTTTTTGACTCACACTGGGGTGTGAGTCTCGCGAAGTAACGCTATACACAAAGCTTTGCCGAAATAGACTATGCTTTAATCATCAACAACAAGGCCCTACTTTTCAACAAAAGCCTTTATCGTTTGCATCTTGGCATGCCACATTGACAATTCATGCCATGCGATTGATAACTACCAATATATAACCTCTAAGCTCGTGCGTCTCAAAGAAGGGTATTAAGTAAGAGAATAAATTCTTCACCACCACAGATATATATTAAATAGAAATCAATTTAATTTACATGGAATGAAATCCAATGTCAGACACACATCCATTTACAAGTCCATTCTGGGTCTGAACGAAACCGTAGTCACTTTATTACTCATCCCGTATGTCCAATACGGAAGAAAGGTGCTTGCTTATCCAAACAATCAACAAGTACGTCTGGGCAAGTACCACTGTAACCCTTTCAAGGTAGCAACTCCAATCAAAGGCGTCAATACTCATCCATTCGATGTGAAGATCACCAGTTTTCAACCATCGTCTTCCTCTTCGACTTTTAATCGTCGCAGTAATTATTTAGAATGGCTTAAACCCGGTCTTCCCGAATAACTCGCATATTTTATGATCAAAAATCAAGTATTATAAAAACACATCAAATGCCTCATTCCAATTCAGAATATTCTTTTAATAGATATTCACATTATTCTATCAAAGATAAATTCTTTAAATTTATTCTTAAATCTTTCTTTTTAAAGATTTATTAAAAACTCCAATTTGGTTTTAATATCAAAAATCATTATCTAATGATTAATCAAATTTAATAAATGAATCTTATCTTTAACTAGGTTAAAGAACTAATGTCATTTAAAACATAGTTCACGATAAACCCAAAATCATATTCCATTAAATATGGAATTTTCACAGAAATAAAATTAATAAATAATAAATATAAATTTCTATATCAGACCAATAATATAAATGGAATAACAGTAAAGCCTTTTAAATTCCATATATAGTAACGGTCTTCTTTTACAGAAGCTCATCTCGATTATTAACGAATCGAATTCCATTCAATTCCAATTTAATATATTAAATTGGAAAAACTTCACTTTGGAAAATTACCTTTTCATCTTAATAAAAGATTTATAAATTCCATTTAAATCTTAATAAAAGATTTATAAATTCAAAATTCTAATTTCACTGTTAATTGGGATTAATTTTAAAACATAGTTCACGATAAACCCTCAATCAACTTTCATTTTAATGCTTAATTAAAAAATTAATTAATTAGTAAATTTCTCTAAATCTAAATTAAAAGAATTATTCTTTTCACATGGTGTTTAAGAACAGTGTTATTTAAAACACCATTCACGACGAACCCAAAATCAAATTTATTTATTTAATTCGAATTAAATACTACTACAATGGAAAAACTTCATTAAATCTTGATTAAAGAATTATTCTATTTCTTTAAAATAATGTTTTCAAAATATTAGATTTTGGAAATTACAACTTTTATTCTATTCATTATAAAATGAATAAAAATGATCGATAAACGCGTTCGGGTTAAAATGGCGTTTCAACTTATAATAGGCTAAATAGTCCAATTCATTACCATGTCCATTTATGGTTTATAATGGGTTAGACCTCCCACATTAGGCCTTCAACTTGCGGATGTTGGACATGCCGGTCAGGTCTGGGTAGACTTAACCCACAAGTTGGGCTTAACCTCGTGTCATAGCCCGCTTCGTATTTGCGCACAGACCTCTCACATTAGGTTCAACATTAGTGGCTGCTGGACATGCCGTTCGGGTCCGGGCAGACTTCCACCACAAATGCAACCTAACCTCGTGTCAAAAATGCAATTATAATTTATAATTGTAATTATTTCACTGAAAAATATCCATTATTTTAAACTATTCTTTATTTAAAATATCTTTATTTAAAATATCTTTATTCTAAAATATTCTTATTTTCAAATATCCTTTATTCTAAAATGTCCTTTATACTAAATTGTTATTTATTTTATAATATTCTTGTTACCAAATATTCTTTATTTCTAAATCGGAATGCCACTCAACCAGTTACCATATAAGTTCATTTATATGGTTTTCATACATTGCATATAAATTAGTAAACATCCAAATAACAACTAGAGTGCATTCTACAACTAACAACAAGGAAAATGTGTGATTAGAATATCATCCCAAGACCCGTGTGGGGTTTCATCCAACAAATAAATAATAAATTATTAGTGCACTTGGGCAATGTGTAAAAAAAATATCTTCCTGTAACGACCCGCATTCTACGCATCATAGGATCGTAGAATAATTATTTCTTTCACATACGAAGTCGTATGGTCATGTAACTTTGGGAGACGACTATTGGGGTCTTTTCCCATGTTCACGATTTTCCCAGATTTTTAAATGACCATTTTACCCCTAGTTAGTACTGTTTTGGCCATAACTTTTGACTCGAAAGGAATTTTGCCCTGAAACCACTTCCATTGGCTCCGGATGATGGTTTACAATTCCGTAGAGTGGTCACATTAGCCAAACAGTCTCACCGTTTGGGAGATATGGCTGAAACAAGTTTCAGATAGTGAAAAACAGCTTAGTTGGGCTTAACCGGGTAATTAGCAGCTAGGCCCATAGGGGATTTCGTGATTGGAGATGTATAGGGGCTGATTAGGGTTGGAAAACATTCCTTTCAGCCGCCACTTTCATTCTTGAACCCTAACAATGGCCGCCAACATCTAGAAACATCCCCAAATCACTTTCTAATCAAGTTTTGGCTTAATCTACATCAAATTGAGGAGAGGAAACACGAAAGCAAGGTTAGAGCTGCTGTTGGACACCAGTATTCACCCAAATCAGCGAGGTTTCAGTTCTGAGAATTTTATTTGTGCCCTAGGTGAGTGATTTGCATAGTTTTTGCACTAATTACGGTTAATTAAGCGTAATTAGTGAAGATTAGTGAATTTGTACACTAATAAATTCTGTAAAAACACCTATAAATTCGAAAATAATGTTTTAGACCTCTGTTAGAAATTTGGTTTGATTTGGTTATGTTTTGTTAACCCTAGGATTAGTTTTGCTTAAACATGCTTAAGGGAAAATATGGGGTTTTGGGTATATTTGATCCATTTTGACACGTAAATTCATTATTTTGGTGTTTGTGGTTAGTTTGCTATGCTGCTATGACTGTTTGGAATGATTTGTGGTTGATTAGAATAGTTAGATCGATCGAAAACGTCGTCGAATGGCGTAAATAAGTTGTTGGAAAAAATTGCAGAAAGTTGTGCAGGGTTTCGGGATCGGATATGGGGCTCGAATCAGATAAGTGGACAGGCAAGGACATCCGGATTGGATCGAAACTTAACACATGAGAGGCTTGGCAAAAAGGAAGGCCATATTGGTTAAGCTGGGGATCGGATCGACTTAAGGACGAAGAGCTCGGATCGGATCGACTTAAGGACGAAGAGCTCGGATCGGATCGACTCAAGGATGAAGAGCTCGGACTGGAGTGAGGCAAAGGGATCGGATCGGAGTAAATGAAGAACAAGGGAGCTGATCGGAGCGGGATCACAAACTGGATGTTAGATGGCAACCCGACCCGACCCGAAGTGGGACACCCGACCTGAACCGATGCAACGCCGTGAATCCGAATCGAACCACTACAGGGGAAGATTATGAACCGAACCAATTCAAAGTAGAGGACCCGACCCGAACCGATGGCTAGAAGGGGAAACCGACCTGACCCAGTATTGACCAATAACCCGAGATGCAAAGGTAGTCCAATATGGGAAGTTAGAGCTCAGGATCTAGTTGGGAACCAATGAGTTCGCTTCATGATTGTGCTTTGCTGCGGGACGTGTGCCAAGGGGCTATCGATGTCTATGACTTTGGATCACTATGTATGGGAGGTATGTGAACGGATTCAGGGCCACAGTGGCCTAGGTACGACTAAAGGGCTATAAACCAATGAAGTGGGGTTATTTGTAAAGATTTGGTCATGACTCCATGTGGTAAGCTTGGTAGTAGCGGTAGTTGTACAAGTTGAACACCGTCACTACTTCGATGGGTCTAGTGATTGATAGTGGTGGACATCGAACGCTTTACGCACTGAGTGAGAGATGTGAGGATGGTTGCTATGGTTGATTTGTTTGCCATCATTATGATATGCACACCCCACCCCCGTATTCTTTACACTATTTATTATGGCACCTTGGAGTACTGTACGGTATGTGGTACTAACTCTTTGGTTGCAGGTCCAGGTTCAGGTATGGTTTAGTATACCTGTTATTGTTCTGTTTAGATGCTTATCGCTCATACCAGGCTTTATGTCTGACCCAGAGTTTTTTGTCTCTTCTTATTACTCTGGGTGCTCACACGAGCAGACTAGAGACAGGTTAGCTGGTGATGCACGGGTAGATGATCTGGAGACGAGCAGGAGGCTTCCACGTAATATATATATATATAGTATTCTCCCTGTGTTGTTGAAGATCACTGCTTGGGCATTTGTAGTGCATCTCCTACTTAAAGCTTTGTTTTGTTTTAGAGACAGTAAATTTGGAAAGTTGTAATAAGCTGTATTTGGATTTCCACTACCCTGATGTTGATTTTAGTTATCAGCTTATGCACTGTCTCACCTGTTTTATGTCAAGTATTTTATTATTATATTTTGTTCCATTCGCTGTGAGACATTCTACAGGTTCCTTGTTAGTTCATTCTCTTCTTTCCTTTCTTTGGCGACCGTTCCGTGCTAGTCGGGCATGTGTACAGCGCACTTCGGAGGAAATGCAGGCTGGTGCGGAGCGGGCCGTCACACTTGGTATCAGAGCTCTAGGTTGCGTAGTTAACCTAGGGAAAGACACTAGGGAGAGATAGTATACGTATATGAGAGCGCGTATTTGTGATTATTTTGGTTTTTAAAAGCTATATATATACTATTAGTAGTATAAGAATGAAATCGTACTGCACTAGCACTATTATGGGGTCATTAATCGTTTCCCTTTTCAGGTCGACGATGAGCCGATATGCTAGAGGTGCTGGTAGGGGAGCCAATAATGTGAATGCTGCTAACATGAGGACGATGTTTACTGACCTCATGAGAGAGGTGCTTAGGGACGTGCTGAGGGCAGCTCCCAATGGTGGAAATGGTGGTGGTCCAATAGTGCAGGCGCTGAGGGTCGACTTTGCCAAGCTGAATAAGGATTATACTAGTCCTGGTGGGAAGTCGTTCCACGGAATGGATTCGGCCACGGATGTTCAGGATTGTTTGGATAGCTGCGGACGTATCTTCGAGTATTTGGGTATCGAGGATGCGATGAAGAGAAAGCTAGCGTCCCGTCAGCTGCAAGGGCAGGCAATGAATTGGTGGAATGCTATAAAGGCAGCTACTCCCGAAGATCCGATTACTTGGGAGCAGTTTAAGGTCCGCTTTAGCGAGAAGTTCATTCCAATTGCTCAGAAGTCAGTGCTGTTTAGGAAATTCTTGGAGCTCAAGCAGAATGGCAGAGCTACCTTGGAGTATATTGCTGAATTCGACACTTTGTCGAAGTACGGGTTATCTATTATTGATACCGCCGAGAAGAAGAATGAGAAATTCATAACTGGGTTGGATCAGTACTTGGGGGAAAGACTTATTAACCACGTCGATGAGACGTTTGAATCGATTGTGGGGAAAGCATTGAGATCAGAAAGTCTCTACTCTAAACCGAAGACTGAGGTTGCTTCTGCCGAGGAGCCAAAGCCACAAGTAAGTGGTGGAGGCAAGGGTGGTTCCCAGAATAAGAGGAAGCAGAATCAGACTAAGGATGGCCAGAAGGAAAAGAATAAGCAAGATGTTGAGTGCTTCAGCTGTGGTAAGAAGGGCCATTATGCTAGCAATTGTCGGGCCAAGCCAATGGATAGGAAGTGCTTCAACTGTGGCCAAATGGGTCATCACAAGGACAAGTGTCCGCAACCCCCTAAAGAAAAGCAAATGGTGAAAGCATATGCCATTAATGCTATTACTTCTTCGTCGAATGCCCCAACCGCGGCGGAGAAGGGAAAGAATGTCGTCATTCAAGGTATGCTTTCTGTTTATGATGTTCCTGTGAGAGTTTTGTTTGATACCGGAGCTTCCAGTTCTTTCATATCTAGTGACCTGGTAGATAGGTTGGGATTGGAGCCCGAGATTGTCGATAGACCTTTAGTAATGACGAACCCGATTGGTGGTTCGACTAGCCTTAGCATGATTTGTCGTAATGTGGTCTTATCGAGTCATGGATGCATGTTTGTTTGTTATTGCTTTGTTTTGGGCTTTACTGGGTTTGGCATTATTTTTGGAGTAGATTGGCTCCAAAGATACGGGGTGGTGGTAGATTGTGAGGGCTTTTTGGTGACAGCTAGAGCGGATGATGGGCGGAGGATAATGTTTGGTGGTCTACCCAGTGAGGGGGTATTGGCTAGTTTTCTAAACTCCCTCGACATTCCGCATAGTGAGTTGTCAGGTTTGCCAATGGTTGGCCAGTATCCGGATGTTTTCGAAGAAGTGACCGGGCTTCCACCACATCGAGAGATTGAGTTCCGTATTGATTTGGTGAAAGATGCCAGACCTATAGTGATGCCACTTCGTTGTATGGCACCAAGGGAGCAGCGAGAGCTCGAGGTGCAAGTCAGCGATCTTTTGAAGAATGGATTTATCAGAAAGAGTGTTTCTGAATGGGGAGCACCAGTTGTGTTTGCTACCAAGGCGGATGGTTCCCTTCGTTTGTGTGTAGACTACCGCGAGTTGAATAAAGTGACGAGGAAGAACAAGTATCCTCTACCGCGGATAGATGATTTGTTCGATCAGTTGAGTGGCGCGAGAGTATTTTCTCAGTTGGATCTCTCAACAGGTTTTCATCAGCTTAGAGTGGAAGCTGAGAGTATAGCTAAAACGGCATTTCGAACGCCGTTTGGATTTTATGAGTGGTTGGTCATGCCATTCGGGATGACCAATGCCCCAGCATATTTTGTGGATCTTATGAATAGAGTGTTCAAAGATCAGTTGAATAAGTTTGTACTTGTGTTCGTGGATGATATTTTGGTCTATTCGAGGACAGAGGAAGAACACAACGAACATTTAGGAAGAGTGATGGAGGTGTTCAGAAAACACCAATTGAAAGCAAAGTTTTCTAAGTGTCACTTCTGGAGGAGGGAAGTGAGGTTCTTGGGCCATGTTGTATCAGAGAATGGTATTGCCGTGGAACCGGCGAAGGTGGCTACGGTACAGGATTGGCCTACGCCCAAGAATGCAACAGATGTAAGAAGTTTCTTGGGATTAGCTGGATATTATCGTAAGTTTATCCAAGGTTTCTCCAAGATAGCAGCACCATTGACCCAGCTGACCAAGAAGAATCAAGCTTTTGTCTGGAATGAAAGGTGCGAGAATGCATTCAAGAGTCTGAAGGACAAGTTGACATGCGCACCAGTGTTAGTCATCCCTAAGGGGAATGAAGAGATGACGGTATACGCGGATGCCTGTTGAACCGGACTGGGTGCTGTATTGATGCAAGGTGGCAGGGTTGTAGCTTATGCAAGTCGGCAATTGAAACCGCATAAGAAGAAGTACCCTACCCATGATTTGGAATTGGCAGCGATCGTGTTCAAATTGAAGATGTGGAGAAACTATCTCTTGGGAGAAAGATTCGAGTTGTTTACCGATCATAAATCGTTAAAGTATCTCTTCTCTCAGAAAGATCTGAATCTCCGTCAGCAGAGATGGTTAGAGTTCTTGGCTTCATATGATTTTGATATCGCGTATACACCTGGGAAAGGTAATGCGGTAGCCGATGCCCTGAGTAGGAGACATGCCAGTTTAGGGGCTATGTTTCTTGAATGGAAGCAACTGGAGTATATCGTGGGGTTTGATTTCAGACCAAAGTGCGAATTGGATCCAGTCATGCTAGCTAGTTTGACGATCAGACCCACTTTGATTGAACGGATCGGCTCTAGTCAGAGGGACGATCCTAACCTATTGGAAATCATCTCCAAGTTAGAGATGGGTATCGATGAGGAGATGAACAAATATGGGCTTGATCGAAATGGATGGCTTAAAAAGAATGGAAGACTAGTTGTACCCAATGTTAATGGATTGAGAGATGAAGTGCTTAGAGAATGTCATCACTCAAAACTGACTATACACCCCGGTGGTAACAAGATGTATCGAGATATGAAGCAGACCTACTACTGGGAAGGAATGAAAAGAGACATTGGGAAGTTTATATCTAAATGCATGAATTGCCAGCTAGTTAAAGCTGAGCAAAAGAAGCCTAATGGGTTGATGCAACCATTAGAAATTCCAGAATAGAAATGGGAACGAGTGGCAATGGATTTCATTGATGGGTTACCAAGGACTAGATCGGGTCATGATAGCATTTGGGTAATTGTGGATCGATTGACTAAGAGTGCAAGATTTATACCGGTCAAATCGACCAGAACGGCAGCCAAGTTGGCAGAATTGTTTATGAAGTGGGTAGTGAGATTTCATGGGGTACCTAAAAGCATTGTGAGTGACTGAGACCCGTTGTTCACTAGTGGGTTTTGGAAGAGCTTACAAGAGGCTCTAGGGTCAGAGTTACATCTCAGTACCGCATATCATCCTTAGACCGACGGTCAGACGGAGAGGGTGAATCGTATTTTGGAAGATCTCTTGAGAGCATGTATATTGGATTTTGGTGGATCATGGGATGACCATCTGCATCTAGTAGAGTTTTCATATAATAATAGCTAACAATCCAGTATCGGTATGGCTCCATATGAAGATTTGTACAGAAGACCGTGCAACTCACCATCATGTTGGATAGAGACTGGCGAGAAGTTTATGCTTGGACCAGATGTGGTGAGGGAAACTTCAGATAAGATCAAGATCATTCAACAACAAATGAAGGCTGCCTAAGATAGGCAGAAGAGTTATGCTGATAAGAGGAGAAGAGACTTAAAATTATCCGTTGGTGACTTGGTGTTTGTCAAGATTTCTCCTTGAAGAGCGTGATACGATTTGGCAGGAGAGACAAGTTGGCACCAAGATTTGTTGGCCCATTCCCTATTCTTGAATCAGTCGGGAATTTGGCATATAGAATTGGCTTAACAGAGAAGATGGCAGGAGTTCACAGCATATTTCATGTTTCCCAACTAAGGAAGTTCGTTCACGACCCAGATATGACTATTTCACCTGATCAGTTAGAGGACTTCGAAGTAGAACCCGAGGCGGTTGGGAACCGCAAGCCAGTCCGTATTGTCGAGCACGATATGAAGCAACTTCGAAGGAAGGCGGTGAAGCTAGTCAAGGTTCAGTGGGGCGAGGATGAGAATGATTGCACTTGGGAGACAGAGGAGAACATTAGGAATACATATCCAGAACTCTTCGCCTAGTAAGATTTTAGCTTCGATTTAGTTATCCGCATGCTAGGATAGGCTTGTTTGCTTGTTTTGCATGTTTGATTGTTGTATGTGGCTGTTAGGCATGCGGGATCTTTGTATGTTTTAGGTTAAGGAATTTCGGGGACGAAATTTCTTAAGGGGGGAGAGTGTAACGACCCGCATTCTACGCATCATAGGATCGTAGAATATTTATTTCTTTCACATACGAAGATGTATGGTCATATAACTTTGGGAGACGACTATTGGGGTCATTTCCCATGTTCATGATTTTTCCCGATTTTTAAATGACCATTTTACCGGTAGTTGTTACTGTTTTGGCGATAACTTTTGACTGGAGAGGAATATTGACCTAAAACCACTTCCATTGTCTCCGGATGATGGTTTACAATTCCGTAGAGTGGTCACATTAGCCAAACGGACTCAACGTTTGGGAGATATGGCTGAAACAAGTTTCAGATAGTGAAAAACAGCTTAATTAGGCTTAACCGGGTAATTGGCAGCTAGGCCCAAAGGGGATTTCGGGATTGGAGATGTATAGGGGCTGATTAGGGTTAGAAAACATTCCTTTCAGTCGCCACTTTCAGTCTTGAACCCTAACAATGGCCGCCAACATCTAGAAACATCCCCAAATCACTTTCTAATCAAGTTTTGGCTTAATCTACATCAAATTGAGGAGTGGAAACACAAAAGCAAGGTTTGAACTGTTGTTAGACACCAGTATTCACCCAAATCAGTGAGTTTTCAGTTTTGAGAATTTTATTAGTGGCCAAGGTGAGTGATTTGCATAGTTTTTGCACTAATTACGGTTAATTAAGGGTAATTAGTGAAGATTAGTGAATTTGTACACTAATAAATTCTGGAGAAATACCTATAAATTCGAAAATAATGTTTTAGACCTCTGTTAGAAATTTGATTTGATTTGGTTAAGTTTTGTTAACCCTAGGGATTAGTTTTGCTTAAACATGCTTAAGGGAAAATATGGGGTTTTGGGTATATTTGATCCATTTTGACATGTAAATTCATTATTTTTGTGTTTGTGGTTAGTTTGCTATGCTGCTATGACTATTTGGAATGATTTCTGGTTGATTAGAATAGTTAGATCGATCGAAAACGTCGTCGAATGGCGTAAACAAGTTGCTGGAAAAGTTGCAGAAAGTTGTGCAGGATTTCGGATCGGATATGGGGCTCAGATCGGATAAGTGGACGGGCAAGGACATCCGGATCGGATCGAAACTTAACACATGAGAGGCTTGGCAAAAAGGAAGGCGATGTTGGTTAAGCTGGGGATCGGATCGACTTAAGGACGAAGAGCTCGGATCGGATCGACTTAAGGACGAAGAGCTCAGATCGGATCGACTCAAGGATGAAGACCTCGTACTGGAGTGAGGCGAAGGGATCGGATCGGAGTAAATGAAGAACAAGCGAGCTGATCGGAGCGGGAGCACGAACTAGATGGGAGATGGCAACCCGACCCGACCCGAAGTGGGACACCCGACCCGAATCGATGCAACGCTGTGAATCCGAACCGAACCACTACAGGGGAAGATTACGAACCGAACCAATTCAAAGTAGAGGACCCGACCCGAACCGATGGCTAGAAGGGGAAACCGACCCGACCCAGTATTGACCAATAACCAAAGATGCAAAGGTAGTCCAATATGGGAAGTTAGAGCTCAGGATCTATTTGGGAACTAATGAGTTCGCTTCATGATTGGGCTTTGCTGCGGGACGTGTGCCAAGGGGCTATCGATGTCTATGACTTTGGATCACTATGTATGGGAGGTACGTGAACGGATTCAGGGCCACAGTGGCCTAGGTACGAATAAAGGGCTATAAACCAATGAAGTGGGGTCATTTGTAAAGATTTGGTCATGACTCCATGTGATAAGCTTGGTAGTAGCAGTAGTTGTACAAGTTGAACACCGTCACTACTTCGATGGGTCTAGTGATTGACAGTGGTGGACATCGAACGCTTTACGCATTGAGTGAGAGATGTGAGGATGGTTGCTATGGTTGATTTGTTTGCCATCATTATGATATGCACACCCCACCCCCGTATTCTTTACACTATTTATTATGGCACCTTGGAGTATTGTACGGTATGTGGTACTAACTCTTTGGTTGCAGGTCCAGGTTCAGGTATGGTTTAGTATACCTGTTATTGTTCTGTTTAGATGCTTATCGCTCATACCAGGCTTTATGTCAGACCCAGAGTTTTATGTCTCTTCTTATTACTCTGGGTGCTCACACGAGCAGACTAGAGACAGGTTAGCTAGTGATGCACGGGTAGATGATCCGGAGACGAGCAGGAGGCTTCCACGTAATATATATATATATATATATATATATATATAGTATTCTCCCTGTGTTGTTGAAGATCACTGCTTGGGCATTAGTAGTGCATCTCCTACTTTAAGCTTTCTTTTGTTTTAGAGACAGTAAATTTGGAAAGTTGTAATAAGCTGTATTTGGATTTCCGCTGCCCTGATGTTGATGTTGATTTTAGTTATCAGCTTATGCACTGTCTCACCTGTTTTATGTCAAGTATGTTATTATTATATTTTTTTCCATGCACTGTGAGACATTCTACAGGTTCCCTGTTAGTTCATTCTCTTCTTTTCTTTCTTTGGCGACCGTTCCGTGCTAGTCGGGCATGTGTATAGCGCACTTCCGGAGGAAATGCAGGCTGGTGCAGGGCGGGCCGTCACACTTCCCAATCACATGAACAAGTCGGATAACTTGTAAATGGAAGTGTAATTATAATAACAGTATTTTAACATATTTAATTTTCCAAATCTCAATCATGTCACAATATAACTTACATAACAACACAACAATTCATCCATGAAATAGATATAACAAATATTTCAATCATTTTAATGCAATAAAAATGATACTTTTTATTTTTAATCTTTTTAATGAAACAACGTGACAATAAAAATGTAATCTTTTTTTATTGAAAACCAAATAAAAATGTCTTCTTTTTATTCTATTCTTTTTATTCTTTTTAATGGAAACAATGTAAATTTTACATAAATCATATCTTACATTAAAAATATAATTTTAATGTTTCAACATATTTCCCTAATTATGATTTCAATGTTTCCGATGTCAAATAAAAGAAGAATTTTATTCGCATAATCTTTTCTACATGTTTCTAATGTCAAATAAAAAGTGATTTTTTTATTTGCATACAAATTCAAATGTTTCTAATGACAATCTCATTTTTTTATAGGCGTCATTCTTTCTAATCTACATAACACTTTAAGTGAAATATATTCAAATGACAACTCCCATTCTAACATGTATAAATATCTAAAATGAAATATATTTTTTTATAACTTATTCTTAAGTGTAAAAATGTTCTTTTTAACTTTATCCAATTTTCATACAACATAATGAACTTGTGATTCACACATTATATTCACAATAACAGGTAAATTTTCTTGTAAATTAATTTGTAACATATCCTATGTTTCTAATAATACGAATATTTTAATTAAAAACAAATGTTGACAAATTTCATTAATAGATACAACATTAAAGGGGTGATCTTTCTAATCTAACATTTTCAATGAAAGCAATGTTACATTAAAAATGTAATTTTTCTATTTCAACTTTTCGTAAAATGTATTTTTTTTTTCTTTTTCAACCTTTCAATGAAAACAATATTACAACAGAAATGTAGCCTATTTATTTCAACAATTTCAATGAAAACAATATTACAATAAGGATAAAATCTTTTTATCATAAACATTTCATTTATACTAAATAACAATAAAAATGTATTCTCTTTATTTTAAACTAATTGTCACTAAAAAAAATGTTATTTTTAGTTATAACAAAATGACACCAAATATATGTCCTTTTTGTTGAAACACAATTTTAAGCAAAATCCATATTTTATGAAATCAGTAAAAAAAAAAAAAATTATGTAAACAATGAAAATGGAGTTTTCATTTCAAATTTAAATTTGATAAAAATTCATGTTCCATATATATCATGATAATAAGATTTTTATTACAAATCTTAATTCATGTTAACAATAATAGTGATATTTTTTATTGTTAATCTATCTTAACCGTTCATGTATTCAATAAAGATGATTTTTTTGTAATATAAACAAATGAAGATTCATGGGTCTAAATAAAAATGAAATATTTATTCTAAAAAAAAAACTTTGTATGTAGATCTAAATCAAAGAACATGAGTCTCATTATAAGAACATAGATCTAAATAGAGGAAGAACAAATCTATGTTCATGGACCAAACTAGAAGAAGATCTTTATTATCAATATAAAAATAAAAATATGGTTTTTATTTCAGATAAATATCTAAACATAAAGTAGAGATTCAGATAAGAGAAATAACTTTTAATTTTAGATCTGGATCTAACAATATGAACACACAATCAACACAATCAACACAAACAACAAACAACCAATTTCAATCTCAACATCACAGTTCCAATTTCATTACATACATACATCGATCTAAACAGCTGTAACACCCCGTATGTTGAATAACTTGCTATAATATAAAACAGGGCAGAACTAAATTTTAAAATCTGAATCAGGGGAACCGGGCTATGCCATTGCGTTCGTCTCGGAAAAATACGCGAAATAGAGTCCGAGTTTTCGAAAATCGGAGTCCGTATGACCCAGTTAAGGCCCGAAGAAGTTTTCAGAAATTCAAAACAGATTTGAATACAAAATTTTCACATTTCAGAAGAGGCGGGAAAATTCATGCCAGGCAGAAGGAGTCGACCCTAGGGTCGACATGGGTGTCGACCCCCTCCCTAGGGGTCGACCCAGGGGTCGACATAGGGGTCGACCCCCCCTGTCGGTCTGTGTGACCTAGGTGCACCATTTTGGCTTTTGGGCTGTGCTGGTGGCTAGTGACGAAATCTGACGGCTCTAATCTGATTTAGGTTTAATCTAATGGCCTAAAACACCTAAATAATCTATAAATACACCCTAAGACTACCCTAATTCATACTAAAAATATATACAACACCGTTATGCCGTCAAAATGCAACTTGAAGGAGCCACCATCAAATTGTAGAAGAAGATAGCTTCTCAAATCAACCTCTAATCAACCTCTAATCAACTCTAACAACTTAATCTTCTTCATAGGAGTGCTAATCAACAATTTGTGAGTTTCTATAGCCTTAATGAACAATTGTTGAAATGATTATGATAGGATATAATGAGGTTATGGTTATGAATGTGGATCAATGCAAGTTATGCAAGTTATATGCTATGTGTTAATGATGTTATGCATGTTATGCAAGTTATATGCTATGTGTTAATGATGTTATGCATGTTATGCAAGTTATGTGCTATGTGATCATGATGTTATGCAAGTTATGCAAGTTATGCTAGTCATATGCTAAGTGTTCATGATGTTATGCAAGTTATGCAAGTCATATGCTAAGTGATCATGATGTTATGCAAGTTATGCAAGTCATATGCTATGTGTTCATGATGCTAGTTATGCAAATTACTATGATAAACATTGATCCATTATGACACCATGATTATGCAAGTTTGGTGTATGATTATATACAAGTAACATGTGCAAGTTTACACCTTTGGATGATATGCATACATATGCAAGTTAACCCATTTGTATGTCATACATACATATGCAAGTTTATCCCTTTGTATGACATAAGTAACTTATGCAAGTTAACATCTTTATGACATATGTGATTCATGCAAGTTTGGGTTGGTTATTTATGCTAGTTGGGTTTGATGCTATATGCATGTTGACACCTTTAAAACCCATGTTGATGCTAACGTTATGCAAGTAGAACCCATTGTATTTGTGGTGAATCTTCCCTTTTATGTCATGTTAGCGAATTACGTGGGGAACGATGTGGTTAATATTCATGTTAATGAAATGGTGTGAAGTTGGTATGATTATGCATACCATAAAGTGGATGGACATAATTGAGTCAATTATGTACATCGTTAAATTTGTAATTAATTAGGGATAATTAATACAAATTATGGGGGATTAATTAGGTGTAATTAATCGACTAAGACACGAGGTTGGACCCTTTTGTAGCATAAGACTGCCAGGAACCAACCGGCAAATCCAGCGGCTACAAATGATTGGCCCAATGTGAGAGGTCTTAGGCACAAACTAAATACGTGACAAGTGTATAGACACGAGGTTAGACTCGGTTATGGCGTAAGGCTGCCCGGACCCAACAAGCAAATCCAGCTGCCATAAAAGATAGTCTAATGTGGGAGGTCTTTACAACTGTTACGTTCTTAATCAATTAAGAAACACTTAACCAGATAAGCATGTAGTGGGGCTTGAGGGGTTAAGTGGGTGCCTTGGGTGGCATGTGGAAATCAAGTAAGTGCCTTGGGTGGCATGTGGAAATCTAGTGGGTTGCCTTGGGTGGCAATAGAAAATACGATTAAAATACTTAACCAAGTGGAACATGTAATTAAACATGATTAAAGGGTTAAGTGTTATGCACTAGATAAAGGGACAAGCTTAGGTGGGTAGCTTGTGGGGGCCCATTTCAACCAGTAACCCATAAGTATCTTATTGGGCTTGACCCATGTCAAGGACGAGACACGCGTACTGGGCTTGATT
Organism: Allium sativum; assembly: GCA_030737875.1. Taxonomy (NCBI): domain Eukaryota; kingdom Viridiplantae; phylum Streptophyta; class Magnoliopsida; order Asparagales; family Amaryllidaceae; genus Allium; species Allium sativum. Next base: position 335,611,612 of record CM060926.1, read on the forward strand.
ATAAGAGGCCAAAACGGGTTAGCGGTGGCAACGCAAGTCCAACGGGTTTCATATGCGTGTGTGGCCCCGGGCTGGTAGGTAAGAAGTTGTTGCATCGTGTAGGTATAAGCCGTGCACCATTGGTTGTATCGGGTTGCCACTTTGGGCAGTGATACACCCCACTGTGGGGCTAGCATGGGTATCTACGGTAGGGAGCCGATCTCTTGGGGAGTAGTGGGTACACCTAGTGGAGATAGGGGCAGACGACACCTATGTAGTCAGCTAGGGGTACACGAAACTACTGGGTAAATTTTCTAAGTCCTTGGGTGGGATCAACCTTTAAGTAGGAATGACTGGTGTGGTGCAGTTAGTAATTACCCTTGGGTGGGTAGATGCGTCTTTACCGTTATCTTAGTTCATCCTATGTCCAGTTGGCTGCTTAGTGTAGTCATTTATCCCCAGTCATCCCGTACAGAGTTTATATCGTACCCTAATTACTTTAATGATTGTGTTGTTAAAGTTATAGGGCTCACTCAGACTTATGTCTGACCCCGTTGTTTTTATCTTTTTCCCCCTCAGGTCCTCAGGTTGGGCCTAACACTGGTGGGCTTTGATCAGATTTCTTTATCTATCTTCTGGAGCTTGGACCGTGATGTAAAGCCCAGCTTATCTTTTCTTTTATGGCTATTAGTTATGTAGTGGGATTATGTACTTATGTTTTATCAGGATGGATATTAAGTACTTGACTCTTGTTTCAGTTGGTTTTGATATGTAACCAAACATGTTTATCTTTTGCTGCAATGAAATGATGTTTTAAATTTCAAGTATTATTTATATCTGTCCTATTGTAATTTTTCTGTTCTATATTCACTTAAATACTCCACCGAAGTTGAGGCATTCCCTTTGTGAGTGACCTTAGCGAGTGTGGGGTGTTACACGTGGTATCAGAGCGAAGGTTACCAGAACATATAAATTTTTTTGAAAACTACTTTTCTAAAAACATTTTTTGAACAAGTATTTCCAAAAACATGTCTTTTAAGAGAAAAGTTTTTGAAAGAAAAAGCATAATCCCCAATAGCCATATCTTTATCTTTCGAATTCTCCGTTTTGAATCTTTCCTTTTTCGTTTCAGCATGGCTGAAGATCTTAACTTTCCGGAGGGTGTGACGATACCAGTATGGTATAGGAGATTGATGGAGGCTAGGGCCGCCACTGCGGGTCCAGCAAATGTTCATCCACCAACATTAGCACCCGATCTTCCTCCTCCCCCTCCTCCTCCTCGCACGGATACTTTTGCTAAGACTTGCAAGGAATTTAAGGATATGGGAGGGAAACCTTTTCAAGGATCAGAAACTTTTGTGGAAGCTAGAGATTGGCTTAAGGAGGTGGAAGAGTTAATAGATATCTTTGAGATGGAAGAAGGAAAGAAAGTCAAGTTAGCTGCTTGGTTAATGAAGGGAGAGGCCTCATTCTGGTAGGAGGTCACTAATGGAGAACGCCCTGTTGACTCTTGGGCGGATTTCAGGCAAAGATTTGTGGCAAAGTTTCTCTCAAGGGCGGAGGAAAACTTGTATATCGAAAGGTTCTTGACTCTAAAGCAAGAAAACCTCTCGGTGAAGGAATATGTCAACAAGTTTAATCAATTGGCAAGGTTTGGCATAGACATGGTGAATACACCAGAGAAGAAGGCTTTGAGGTTCGTTAAGGGCTTGAAGGAACCAATGCATGGATTGGCTATGACTCACATCCCTATGGGGGCCACCTTTGAGAAGCTAGTGGACATGGCACTCATGCATGAGGAAGAGAAGGGTCCCAATGCTAATAAGGCACCCAAGAAGAAAGGAGATCAAAAGAGACCTCAACAGCAACAAAACAAAGGTGGGAAATGCAACGGTGGCAAGGGGAAGAAGAAGTGCTTCAATTACGGGACACCAGGCCACCTAAGCAAGGACTGTCGGAAGAAGAAGAAGACGGGCTACTTCCACTGTGGCGAAGCAGGGCATCTAGTGAAGGACTGCCCTAAGAAGGGGCAAATGGTGGGATCTACCTCAGGAGGACAGGTGCAAGCTCTTGTGGCACCGGGTCAGGCAAGGGGCAAGTTCAGGCTCTCGCTGTTCCACCGATTCAGGAAAGAGGTAGAACTATTTCCATTGAAAGTCTGGTTTTTCTATTTGATCATCCTGTCCGTACATTGTTTGACTCTGGCGCATCGCATTTGTTTATCTCATCATCATTAGTTGAGTCACTACACTTAGACACCAGTCTAGTAAGTGATCCCTTGGTTGTTTCAAACCCAATTGAGGGCTCCACTTATTTGTCCATGATATGTTTGGGTTTGAAGATTTCTATACTTAGCGTTGAGTTTAGATGTGATGCTTTTGTTTTGGCTTCACGGGCTATGGGTTGATTTTGGGCATGAACTGGTTATCCAGTAATGGTGCCGTTCTTGATTGCGAAAGGAGAGTTGTTAGGCTCATGACCTGCTTGGGGAACACTCTCAAGATCTCTTGTAATCCCGTGGAATCTGTTATGCTAAGTTATCTTGAATCGCTTGATGCTTCGGTCGAGAGTTTGCGATCTGCTAGAGTGGTCCGGGAATACTCGGATGTGTTTGAGGAGGTGAAGGGCTTACCTCCGAAGCGGGTGATAGACTTCCGAATATATCTGGTGGATAATGCTAAACCAGTATATATACCAGTGCGCCACATGGCTCCTCGTGAGAGGAGGGAACTCCATAAGCAAGTAGGGGAGTTGCTTGAGAAGGGGTTCATAAGATGAAGTATATCGGAGTGGGGTGCTCCAGTAGTTTTTGCCACGAAGGCGGATGGGTCCCTCATACTTTGTGTAGACTATAGAGAACTCAAAAGGCTCACAAAGAAGAATAGACACCCATTGCCGAGGATTGATGATCTTTTTGATCAGTTGGTTGGCGCTTCAGTATTTTCTCAGTTGGACTTAGCCACGGTGTTTCATCAGTTGAGGGTGGCTGAGGATAGCATAGACAAGACTGCTTTTAGGACTCCAGATGGTTTCTATGAGTGGCTGGTGATGCCATTTGGTTTGACGAACGCCCCTGCATACTTTGTTGATTTGATGAGTAGGGTGTTCAGGGAGTACCTTAATAAGTTCGTGGTGGTCTTTGTGGATGACATCTTAGTCTTTTCTAAGAGTGAAGAAGAGCATGCCCTACATCTTAGGGAAGTGTTGGAGACTCTTCGAGCGCATAGCCTTAAGGCTAAATTCTCTAAATGTCACTTCTGGAGGAAGGAAGTACGGTTCTTGGGGCACGTGGTCTCCAAGGAAGGGATAGCTGTGGATCCCGCGAAGGTAGTATCCATCCAAGATTGGAAGGTTCCGAAGAATGCTACCGAGGTGAGGAGTTTCTTGGGGTTGGCTGGCTACTATAGGAAGTTCATCAAGGACTTCGCGAAGATATCAGCCCCATTAACTCGCTTGACGAAGAAGAATCTAGTCTTCATATGGGACGTAGATTGTGATGATGCGTTCCGACGGTTAAAGAGAGCTTTAACCACAACTCCAATCTTAGTGTTGCCAGATGGGAGTAAGCCATTTGTTGTCTATACCGATGCTTGTGGGACTGGACTAGGCGCAGTCTTAATGCAAGAGGGAAGGGTAATAGCCTACGGTGGAAGGCAGTTGAGAAAGCATGAGAAGAATTACCCTACCCATGATTTATAGCTGGCCGCTATTGTTTTGGCACTTAAGATTTGGTGCCATTATCTTCTGGGAGAGAGGTTCGAATTGTTCACTGACCACAAATCATTGAAGTACTTGTTTTCTCAGAAGGATTTGAACTTGAGACAACAAAGGTGGATGGAGTTCTTAGCATCCTATGATTTCGAGATAGCGTATACCCCTGGCAAGGGTAACGTGGTGGCGGACGCCTTGAGCAGAAAAAGGTTGTCCTTGAGTCCATTGTTCGTGGAACGACGAAGCTTGGAATTTATCTCGATGTTTGATTTCATACCTTCCGTTGATTATATACCCGGTTTGCTAGCATCTTTAGAGGTCAGGCCTACTCTCTTGGGACGGATTGGCGAGGCACAACGGGATGACCCACAGTTGGTTGAGTTAGTAGAGAGGCTCATAAGGGGTGAGTCGTCCAGCCATTTGGGTAGGTACACCCTAGACGATAGGGCGTGCTTGCGTAGAGACGGTAGACTTTGTGTACCCCAAGACGAGGGTTTGAGGAAGGCTATTCTTGATGATGCACACCGTTCTAGGATGACCATTCATCCCGGTGGGGACAAGATGTACCAAGACATGAAGCGAGTTTTCTTTTGGTCCAGTATGAAGAAAGATGTGGCCGAGTATGTCTCTAGATGCTTGGTGTGCCAACAAGTGAAAGCGGAGCAAAAGAAACCTGGTGGGTTGCTTCACCCATTGGAAGTTCCGCAATGGTAGTGGGATAGCGTCTCGATGGATTTTGTTGATGGGTTACCTAGGTCGAGGAAGGGTAATACAGGAATTTGGGTTGTGGTAGACAGAATTACTAAGAGCGTCCATTTCATACCCGTAAAGAGCAAGAGGACTGCTCCATGGCTAGCTTCAGTTTATCTTCGAGAGATAGTTCGATTGCATGGGGTACCTTCTAGCATAGTGAGCGATCGAGATCCTATCTTCACTAGTGAGTTTTGGAAAAGTTTGCAAGAAGCAGTGGGGACTCAGTTGTGTCTGAGCACCGCATATCATCCTCAGACGGACGGCCAGACCGAGAGGGTGAATCGTGTTCTGGAAGACCTTTTAAGGCTTTGTATCTTAGATTTTGGAGGTACATGGGAAGAGCTTCTTCCATTGGTGGAGTTCGCATATAATAACAGCTTTCAGTCCAGTATTGGTATGGCTCCTTTCGAAGCTCTTTATGGAAGGCCTTGTCGATCACCTACATGTTGGTGGGAATCTACGGATAAGATCTTGCTTGGGCCTGATATGGTTAGAGAGACTTCGGAAAAGATTGATTTGATTTGAAGAAGGATGAAAGCAGCGCAAGACAGGCAGAAATCTTACGCGGATAAGAGGAGGACGGATCTGGAGTTTGATGTTGGGGACATGGTCTTTGTCAAAGTATCTCCATTACAGAATGTTGTTCGCTTTGGGTCCGTTGGGAAGTTAGCACCATGATTTGTTGGGCCGTTTCCTATTAAGGAAAGGATTGGACGGATGGCATATAGAGTGGATTTACCCGAGAGACTTAGTGGGGTACATGATGTATTCCATGTGTCACATTTGAGGAAGTGCCTACATGAGACCGCAGAGGTGGTAGAGCCGAGCTTGCTTAGAGAATGGAGGTAGAGCATGATGCAACTATTCGACGAGCTCCTACTCGCATCCTTGGGTCAGAGATTAGGAAGTTGAGGAACAAAGAGGTGCGACTAGTCAAAGTGCAATGGGGAGAGGATGAGAGCAATGCTACTTGGGAGACAGAAGCGAAGATGCGTTCACAGTACCCATTCCTTTTTGAGGGTATGTCTTTTAACTTCTCCTTTATCATTTGTCCAGTACTTATCTTATCTTTAGTATGTCCTCTCATTAGTACCTTTGACCTTTAGATGGGGTAAACCTATGGTTGAAGCATGTGTTTGAGACATGTTATGTTTGATGGATGCGTGTGGATGCAAGTGGTTGCTAGTGGATGCTCGTGGATGCATATACACACACTTTAGACACTAGATTGGCTCAATCACTTCATATTGCATATTGCATATAATTGTGTGTAGGTAGCTATATTAATGGATGTATAATAGTTGTGCTATCATATGGATGATGCATTTTGGTGAATGATTGTGCACTCATGTAGAAATAGTATGTGTCGATAAGGTTCTTTCGCATACATATTGGATGCATAGCACTATCATGGTTTGCATTAAGGAGGTCAACTGAATCAGTAGACCGCCTGATTTTGCATTAGACAGGGAACATATACACACACTTTTTGCATATGTTCATACAGCATTAGAAACTTTAAGGACAGTGGATGCCAGTGTTTGATGGTTTGAGTAGATGGTTGTTTGGATGGTAGGATACGTTCTTCTTGACTTAGAGATTTCGGGGACGAAATCCTTTAAGTAGGGGAGAATGTAACACCCCGTATGTTGAATAACTTGCTATAATATAAAACAGGGCAGAACTAAATTTTAAAATCTGAATAAGGGGTAACGGGCTATGCCATTGCGTTCGTCTCGGAAAATTACACGAAATAGAGTCCGAGTTTTCGAAAAACGGAGTCCGTATGACCCAGTTAAGGCCCGAAGAAGTTTTCAGAAATTCAAAACAGATTTAAGTACAAAAATTTCACATTTTAGAAGAGGCGGGAAAATTCCCGCCAGGCAGAGGGAGTCGACCCTAGGGTCGACATGGGTGTCGACCCCCTCCCTAGGGGTCGACCTAGGGGTCGACACAGGGGTCGACCCCCCCTATCGGTCTATGTGACCTGGGTGCACCATTTTGGCTTTTGGGCTGTGCTGGTGGCTAGTGACAAAATCTGACGGCTCTAATCTGATTTAGGGTTAATCTAATGGCCTAAAACACCTAACTAATCTATAAATACACCCTAAGACTACCCTAATTCATACTAAAAATAGATACAACACCGTTATGCCGTCAAAATGCAACTTGAAGGAGCCTCCATCAAATTGTAGAAGAATATAGCTTCTCAAATCAACCTCTAATCAACTGTAGCAACTTAATCTTCTTCATGGGAGTGCTAATCAACAAGTTGTGAGTTTCTATAGCCTTAATGACCGATTGTTGAAATGATTATGATAGGATATAATGAGGTTATGGTTATGAATGTGGATCAATGCAAGTTATGCAAGTTATATGCTATGTGTTAATGATGTTATGCATGTTATGCAAGTTATATGCTATGTGTTAATGATGTTATGCATGTTATGCAAGTTATATGCTATGTGATCATGATGTTACGCAAGTTATGCAAGTCATATGCTAAGTGTTCATGATGTTATGCAAGTCATATGCTATGTGATCATGATGTTATGCAAGTTATGCAAGTCATATGCTAAGTGTTCATGATGTTATGCAAGTTATGCAAGTCATATGCTAAGTGATCATGATGTTATGCAAGTTATGCAAGTCATATGCTATGTGTTCATGATGCTAGTTATGCAAATTACTATGATAAACATTGATCCATTATGACACCATGATTATGCAAGTTTGGTGTATGATTATATGCAAGTAACATGTGCAAGTTTACACCTTTGGATGATATGCATACATATGCAAGTTAACCCCTTTGTATGTCATACATACGTGTAATGGCGCGTTTTGTTAGCTGTCGAATAATTAATTTATTTAATGATTTATATATCGATTTGGCGATATCGATAACTTAAATTACAACGTTCGAACTTATAATTTATAATTATAATTGAAACGAACTTAAAACGTCGTGGCAGTTCGCAATTTGGCGATTCGAACTTCAACTGAATATACAGAATCCGTTTTAAGTCGAATTCCTGTGAAATAAGAAACGTACGGATCTGTTGAACTATATTTTTCATATGGAAGAGAAAAATCAAGATTTCGTCTTGTAGATTTTGAGTTATGTCCAAATCAAATTTCAGAAAAGTTGCTGTAGAATTCCTTTATAATTTGCGACGCTTTATATACGTTATAAAAGAGATTTTCAGTATAAACTGAATACCGGGATAATCTGGAATCTGAAATATCAAACTGTATATTCTGATATGATATTCTGGAGCTGTACGATATCATATGTGAATATATACGATAATATAAATTTATTTATATTTAATTTATTTTTTATATTTAAATATATTTATATATTTAAATAGGTTATTTAGAACATTAAAAATAGACACTTTTGCAAACGAAGTCGGAATGCAACGAAGTCGGAATGCAACGAAACCGGTTTCGTTGGGACCGTAATGTCGAACTCTAGCTACATGTCAATTTTCGTGATTTTAGAAGATCGTATGTGGTCGCTGAGATTTTTAGAAGACAGATACAAGGAGAAATCGAATAAATAAAATATAAAAATCCAATAAAAAAATATCCCACTATTTTCTATGATATGAACAAGGCCACGCCTCACCAATTCTCAGCCACAATTGGTACCAACCCAAACATCACTATATATACAGCATAAACCCAAAACGCAGCAAACATTTTCAAAAGAAAAATCCAAGAAGAAATTCAAAATCAAATAGGATAAAACTCCTAAAATCGGAAGACATATGTATTGAGAATCCAAAGGAGTTTCTCTTCACACTCGCATCCATTTGGCAGTGTTCGACGCAGGGGTTGTCTGCTGGTTTGTACACAGCGCGAGCTAGGGTTACGGTTTGGTGAAGATACACTCGGAGTTTGGCAATCTAAAGGGTAGCGCTGAGTTTGTTGAGTCGAGGCGCACGTGTGGTGAGACTTTGGTGGATTCTGGCGTTGGTAGATGTCGCGACCTGCACTTGGGAGGAGCAGACGGAAAATGACAGGAGGAGATCGAGTAGAGGCAGACGGTGATGGGAGGAAGGAGCATCCGGAGAGAAGAACTGTGGTGTAATCTGTTTGTTGAATGGTCGATCAATGAAGGAGTTAGACCCCATGGATTTTCGGCAAGGTCTAGATTGGGGAAATATTGGATTCACGCTGGTTTGAGGAAGAAGTAAGGAGCGGGTTGGCTTTGAGATAGGTAGTGGGCCAAGGTATTTAAGAGGGTAAGGCCCGTTAAAGAGTAATCCAAGTTTTTATATATTTTAATGTATATTTAACTTCTAAATATCGTAACTTGGTCATACGAGGTCAGAATTGAGAACCGTAAGTTGTGTTGGGATCGTATGGACGGGAGCACTCCAGAATGGAACTGACCGCGAGTCAATTGGAGTTCGTTACAATTTATAGCAAAATAAATTGTCCGTCTAAATCAAATCAAAGACAGCTAATCGTTTTAACGATAACATTCAAAAGTGAGTAAATCTCACTAACTCTGAACAGTTTATAATTTCATATTGCATTGTTAGAACTGTTAAAATTGTCTGTTTGATTGTGTGTTGATTGGTTGATTGAACTACTAGTCAGTTAGTTAAATTTCTATATTGATTCTGTTTAACAGAATATATCATATGGAACTGAAGGTGATGTTATCTATATTGTCTAACATCTGTGATGCAGGGAAACAGGTTGGAGGAATCCGACTGGATTCTTCAACAATTATTTTATTGTTTTTCATATATTGTTATATGATATGTTATAAAATCTGTGGGAAATTATATGTGCTTGGACGATATTGAACATCGTGATTTGATATGATTGAATACCATAACATACCGAATGTTGATAAGGGGATTTTCAATGTTTATATTGAAAATGAATCTTATTTATAAAATCGATAGGATTTTATAAAATGAAAACATTTATTTAATTAGGAAATAAATAAATGAAAAAGGATACATTTATTTTGAAAATAAATGAAATAAAATAGAAACATTTATTTAGAAAATAAATGAATTAGAATATAAAGGAATATTTATTTAGGAAATAAATATAGGAACATTTATTTAGATTATAAATAAATGGAATAAAGGAATATTTATTTAGGGAATAAATAAAGGAACACTTGTTCGGAAAATAAATAGAATTATACAAGGATAGATTTAAACACGTGCTTCGCACACAAGTATAACACGATATGGATTTTAAGGAGATATTAAATAGGAAATCTATTTTTAACAGATAAAGTAAGAAGATTTAATTTATAAATAATGTTTTATAAATTAAATAAAATATTTATTGTTTGATAAATGGGATATATAAGTTTGAACTTATATAGAGAAGTAGAAATTGTTTTTAACACCGATAAAGTAAATAAACGCTGTTAAAGGGAAATCCTTAGAAGGGGAGAAACGTTATTAAAAGGACATTTATAAAGTGAAGAACCTTTACTAAAAGTAAATCTTTATAAATGGATAAACGCTGTAAAAAGTAAATCTTTATAAATGGATAAACGTTGTAGAAAGGAAATCTTTTGAAATGAATAAACGTTATAAAAAGGAGTTAATCGAATTTAGTTATTCGAAATGAGTTATTCGAATTAGATATTCGAATAGAGTTAAACACATTAGAGTTATTCGAATAGAGTTAAACACGTAAGAGTTAATTGAATATTAGTTATTCAATTTGAGTTAATCGAATTTAGTTAATCGAGAAGAGTTATATCGAATTAGTTATTCGAATTAGTTATTCGAAGGAGTAAATCAAATTAAGTTAATCGATTAGAGTTGAGTAAATTTTTGGGTTAAGTTAAGTTATCGAGTTAAGTAATCGAGTTAAGATTTATCGAGTTAAGTAATCGAGTTGAGATAATCGAGTTAAGAAAATCAAGTTAAGTTAATCGAAAAAGTTATTCGATAAGAGTAAATCCATTTAAGTTAATCGGATGTTAGTTATTCGATAAGAATTGACACATTTAAGAAAATCGAATATTTGTTATTCGATAAGAGTTAATGAAATAGAGCCAACCAAGAAGAGTTATTCGAATATTAGTTATTCGATAGAAGTTAATCGAAATAGAGTTTATCGAATATAAGTTATTAAAAAGGGAGAGTTAATCGAATAGAGATTTCTCGAAAGAGAGTTATACGTCGAATTCGATTATAGCAAATTCAGGAAAGTACGATTTACCTTCCAAGGTTTAAATCAAGATTTAGTTATTGATTTAGAAATTAGGTGTCTGTTAAATTATTCGAGTTAGGAAATAAATTTATAATTTAGGTTAGATATTTTAGGGGTAGGAAATATAACGTTATAGTTATAATCAAACGTTGTCATATAAGAAGTGGATTTGTAACCTGAATCCGAGAATTTGCGTAAACAGATGATTGTAAAAAGTCAGTGGTGAACTTCATCTATTTCACAGTAAAGGACGTTGTTCAATTAAGGTCTGCGAGGTAATTATACCCCAACTTGATTGAGTTCAGAATTGACAAAGGAATAGTTGTGGTTCGATCTAAAAGGTTGATTAGGAATAAAGTTAAGGAATAAGCGATAAATGGATTAAGCGAAACGATGTTTTATACAACGTTCATTGGAAATCCATAAATGAGATTTGGAAACGTTTTCCAAATATAGTCAGATATGTCTTCTAAACATAGAAAATGAAATGTTTTAATGATAAGAATTAAGAAATAGAGTTAAGCAAATTTAGAAACTGACTGGAGATTAGTTAAGTTGAATAGTTTCCTAAGTGACGATCTAATGTTGGTTTCGACCTTCGGGATTTATACTTAGGAGTTGTTCTCTTAGTGGTTTACCGTTACGGACTGATAGTGGTGAAATAATAGTGATGCGTAAATAAGCTATGGAAATGTTTTCCAATGATTAATAACATATATTTTCTAAATATATGAAATAAGGAAATATGAACATATATATGTATATGATGATTGATCGATCGAATTTCCATTTGGAAATAAGATCGTTGTTTGTACACCGACATGTTTTCGTTTGATAGTTGAATCACAGACTATCAAAGTTTTGACCATATTTACGTTGTAAATATGGAGAGACCGGTTGGATTATTATCCGAAGAACCACTCCGTATTAGCATAAGCATTGCGAATCAAGTACGCTGAAGATAATTGAAGACGCAGTGAAGTGCAAGGGCTATTGTGAAAAGCCTAGGTAGGATAGATTCACTGAATAGTGCCTTCGGTTTATTCAGTCCCAGAACAACGTATATGGACGAGTGTCTAACAAAGTATTCTTAACGAATCATATATGTTGATCTCTTTAAACGTATTACGTTGGTGGCGGAGAAATTCGTTTCTCTTAGCTTTTATACCCGTGATGCCTTGAGAAATCGATAATGATTTGGCGGGTATGACGATGTGGAATTCAAAGTAATTGAAGAAATAATCTGTCAAAGTGATAAACGTGACCTCAAAACCTCACAACCGGAAAATAACAGAAGTTGGGCTAGGCAGCATAGCTAGTTGGGCCATACCCAAGCAGGGTGTATTATCACCATCTAGAGAATATTCAATTGTACTTCTTTATAATCTATTTCAATGTTGTCCCTTATCGGGAAGGATGGTTGTTGATCCCAACCATCGGTGATAATATATTCGTTACACTCAAGCTAAATGAGTGGACGGTCATGTGTGGCCGGGTTGCAAGACGTTCTTGTTGAACCCTAGTGTATCTCCTCTAGAGTACACTGATCGGAAGGTGCTCCCATACCTTGTCTATAGGAATCCAATCTCCAATAAGCGCTCACGGTTTTATTTGTATACTATGTATGTGGAACGTGAGACGCAAGCGTTCTGCTAGATTGATATTTATTTGTATTTAGACATTATTATAATATCAGAAAGATATCCTTTATTTAACCAAGTGTCGGAGTTTTATTCACACCAGTCCCGTGACTGACCCGGAGTTTATTTTGTTTGTTTTCCCTAAACTCATGGGTGCCTAAATTTGTACGGGCAGTCAAGTAGTCGGGATTTTACAGATACACTTGGAGAGCTTGGAGCAAGAGGCTTCAGGATTATAGCTATTATTATTCCGGTGTGTTGTTAAGTGTTGTACTTTGAAATGGTATGTATATACGAGTACTGATTTGCATTTCAAAGTTATGTTATATTTTATTCGTTCCGCTGTGAGATTCATGTTTACTCTGATGATGTAAGTTCTTCTTCTTCTTCTTCTATTCTATTAGTTCTATCTTTTCTTCCTCACCCTCTACTTTCTTTCACTAACAGCGCGGAATTTTTGACTCTTGAGGAGTCGAAAATTTCCAGCCGTTACAGTTGGTATCAGAGCTTAAGTTAAGTGATTACCTTGGCTCTGTGGCATAACTCGATAGAGATGGGATTAGTAATATCCTAGATTGAGTTTGAGTGTATATATATGAGCGCGTAATTGTTATTCAATATAAAATGGTTTTATATTGTGGAGATTTATTGGTTGAGTGGCTTATGAATTCTGGACGATCAGTTTGATCCACTGTATCATTAGGAGTTTTATAAACACTTGAATACGATGAACTGACATGGTATGTTTTGAAAGAGGGTGAATGAAATAATTTTTCCCAAAATATATTTGTTATAGAAGAAATATATATCTTGAAATTTTTATAGTATATTGATTGTGTTGGTTGTTATTATAATCGAATAAGATTATAAAAGGGTGAAATGGTTATAAATGACCAATCAGAATTCATATGAATGTAATATATGAAATAGTTTGAATTAAATATGAATTTAAATCAGATTTGGAATTAAAATAAGGAAATTTTAAGTTCCTGGGAGATTTTGAAAATGTTTTTCAAATTGAAAATGATATAGTATTGAACTCACTTCGATAGCTGGAAAATAGATTCTGATGATGAATCTAGACATCATCAGTGTTCATTTTCGAGTTCTAAGTGACGGATTACTACCAAAGGTTTTGTTTTTGAATTGTTTTGAGAAAACAAGTTGTTTAGAAATTCAAAGGTTTTGAATTGGCATTATGATTTCAAATTGATTTGAAAGAAACCTAGGAACTTAAGTTCTGGAATTAAAATTTAACTAATGAAGTTAAATAAAATGAGATGGTAAAAATAAATTGAAATTTAACTTAAGCCGAGTTAAATAAAATTGAATTGGATTAGAGATAATCTAGAATGGAACCAAATTGATAAGTCAATAATTTGGAATTTGATATTAGAGTTCGAATGAAATTCGATTTGGATTTGAGGATATGAACTGATTGGAGATCAATTGGAATGGATAATATTGCTATATGTTGAAGTGGTAGTAGATGAAAGGGAGAGTTAAATGCCCGACAAAAAGGTACAAGTTTATATCATATATGAGTTTGGATTTTATGAGCCAAATTGGCAAGCCGCTTGGCTATTTTGATTTCCTTTTGGATTGGAGGAGGCCTAGAGAGGCGAGTTGTGGTTTGACGTATTGATGCGTACAAAGGAGGTTATGGCGAAATTTTTCGAAAATTTAAGGTGTTAGAAAATTTTCAAAATTTTTGAAAATTTTAGTTGGTCGGAAATGAATTAATAAATTGATTAAAATTAAATGGGTCCAGTCGAAACTGAAATTTAGAGGTAAACAAAAAAAAAGATTTTTAAATCTAGTTAGTATAGTTAGTAGCATTTTTCTAACTTAGCAATTTCGAGGACGAAATTATTTTAATGGGGGAAGTCTGTAATGGCGCGTTTTGTTAGCTGTCGAATAATAAACTTGTTTAATGATTTATATATCGATTTGGCGATATCGATATCTTAAAGTACAACGTTCGAACTTATAATTTATAATTATAATTAAAACGAACTTGAAACGTCGTGGCAGTTCGCAATTTGGCAATTCGAACTTCAACTGAATATACAGAATCCGTTTTAAGTCGAATTCCTGTGAAACAAGAAACGTACGGATCTGTTGAACTATATTTTTCATTTGGAAGAGAAAAATTGAGATTTCGTCGTGTAGATTTTGAGTTATGTCCAAATCAAATTTCAGAAAAGTCGCTGTAGAATTCCTTTATAATTTGCGACGCTTTATATACGTTATAAAAGAGATTTTCAGTATAAACTGAATACCGGGATAATATGGAATCTGAAATATCAAACTGTATATTCTGATATGATATTCTAGAGCTGTACGATATCATAAGTGAATATATACGATAATATAAATTTATTTATATTTAATTTAATTTTTATATTTAAATATATTTATATATTTAAATAGGTTATTTAGAACGTTAAAAACAGCCACTTTTGTAAATGAAGTCGGAATGCGACGAAACCAGTTTCGTTGGGACCGTAATGTCGAACTCTAGCTACATGTCAATTTTCGTGATTTTAGAAGATCGTATGTGGTCGCTGAGATTTTTAGAAGGCAGATACAAGGAGAAATCGAATAAATAAAATATAAAAATCCAATAAAAAAATATCCCACTATTTTCTATGATATGAACAAGGCCGCGCCTCATCAATTCTCAGCCACAATTGGTACCAACCCAAACATCGCTATATATACAGCATAAACCCAAAATGCAGCTAACATTTTCAAAAGAAAAATCCAAGAAGAAATTCAAAATCAAATAGGATAAAACTCCTAAAATCGGAAGACATATGTATTGAGAATCCAAAGGAGTTTCTCTTCACACTCGCATCCATTTGGCAGTGTTCGGCGCAAGGGTTGTCTGCTGGTTTGTACACAGCGCGAGCTAGGGTTACGGTTTGGTGGAGATACACTCGGAGTTTGGCAATCTAATGGGTAGCGCTGAGTTTGTTGAGTCGAGGCGCACGTGTGGTGAGACTTTGGTGGATTCTGGCGTTGGTAGATGTCGCGACCTGCACTTGGGAGGAGCAGACGGAAAATGACAGGAGGAGATCGAGTAGAGGCAGACGGTGATGGGAGGAAGGAGCATCCGGAGAGAAGAACTGTGGTGTAATCTGTTTGTTGAATGGTCGATCAGTGAAGGAGTTAGACTCCATGGATTTTCAGCAAGGTCTAGATTGGGGAAATACTGGATTCACGCTGGTTTGAGGAAGAAGTAAGGAGCGGGTGGGCTTTGAGATGGGTAGTGGGCCAAGGTATTTAAGAGGGTGAGGCCCGTTAAAGAGTAATCCAAGTTTTTATATATTTTAATGTATATTTAACTTCTAAATATCGTAACTTGGTCATACGAGGTCAGAATTGAGAACCGTAAGTTGCATTGGGATCGTATGGATGGGAGCACTCCAGAATGGAACTGACCGCGAGTCAATTGGAGTTCGTTACAATTTATAGCAAAATAAATTGTCCGTCTAAATCAAATCAAAGACAGCTAATCGTTTTAACGATAACATTCAAAATTGAGTAAATCTCACTAACTTTGAACAGTTTATAATTTCATGTTGCATTGTTAGAACTGTTAAAATTGTCTGTTTGACTGTGTGTTGATTGGTTCATTGAACTGCTAGTCAGTTAGTTAAATTTCTATATTGATTCTATTTAACAGAATATATCATATGGAACTGAAAGTGATGTTATCTATATTGTCTAACATCTGTGATGCAGGGAAACAGGTTGGAGGAATCCGACTGGATTCCTCAACAGTTATTTTATTGTTTTTCATATATTGTTATATGATATGTTATAAAATCTATGGGAAATTATATGTGCTTGGACGATATTGAACATCGTGATTTGATATGATTGAATACCATAACATACCGAATGTTGTTAAGGGGATTTTCAATGTTTATATTGAAAATGAATCTTATTTATAAAATCGATAGGATTTTATAAAATGAAAACATTTATTTAATTAGGAAATAAATAAATGAAAAAGGATACATTTATTTAGAAAATAAATGAAATAAAATAGAAACATTTATTTAGAAAATAAATGAATTAGAATATAAAGGAATATTTATTTAGGAAATAAATATAGGAACATTTATTTAGATTATAAATAAATGGAATAAAGGAATATTTATTTAGGGAATAAATAAAGGAACACTTGTTCGGAAAATAAATAGAATTATACAAGGATAGATTTAAACACGTGCTTCGCACACAAGTATAACACGATATGGATTTTAAGGAGATATTAAATAGGAAATCTATTTTTAACAGATAAAGTAAGAAGATTTAATTTATAAATAATGTTTTATAAATTAAATAAAATATTTATTGTTTGATAAATGGGATATATAAGTTTGAACTTATATAGAGAAGTAGAAATTGTTTTTAACACCGATAAAGTAAATAAACGTTGTTAAAGGGAAATCCTTAGAAGGGGAGAAACGTTATTAAAAGGACATTTATAAAGTGAAGAACCGTTACTAAAAGTAAATCTTTATAAATGGATAAACACTGTAAAAAGTAAATCTTTATAAATGGATAAACGTTGTAAAAAGGAAATCTTTTGAAATGAATAAACGTTATAAAAAGGAGTTAATCGAATTTAGTTATTCGAAATGAGTTATTCGAATTAGATATTTGAATAGAGTTAAACACATTAGAGGTATTCGAATAGAGTTAAACACGTAAGAGTTAATTGAATATTAGTTATTCAATTTGAGTTAATCGAATTTAGTTATTCGAGAAGAGTTAAATCGAAATAGTTATTCGAAGGAGTTAATCAATTAAGTTATTCGAATTAGTTATTCGAAGGAGTAAATCAAATAAAGTTAATCGATTAGAGTTGAGTTAATCGATTTGGGTTAAGTTAAGTTATCGAGTTAAGTAATCGAGTTAAGATTTATCGAGTTAAGTAATCGAGTTGAGATAATCGAGTTAAGAAAATCAAGTTAAGTTAATCGAAAAAGTTATTCGATAAGAGTAAATCCATTTAAGTTAATCGGATGTTAGTTATTCGATAAGAATTGACACATTTAAGAAAATCGAATATTTGTTATTCGATAAGAGTTAATGAAATAGAGCCAACCAAGAAGAGTTATTCGAATATTAGTTATTCGATAGAAGTTAATCGAAATAGAGTTTATCGAATATAAGTTATTAAAAAGGGAGAGTTAATCGAATAGAGATTTCTCGAAAGAGAGTTATACGTCGAATTCGATTATAGCGAATTCAGGAAAGTACTATTTACCTTCCAGGGTTTAAATCAAGATTTAGTTATTGATTTAGAAATTAGGTGTCTGTTAAATTATTCGAGTTAGGAAATAAATTTATAATTTAGGTTAGATATTTTAGGGGTAAGAATTATAACGTTATAGTTATAATCAAACGTTGTCATATAAGAAGTGGATTTGTAACCTAAATCCGAGAATTTGCGTAAACGGATGATTGTAAAAAGTGAGTGATGAACTTCATCTATTTCACAGTAAAGGACGTTGTTCAATTAAGGTCTGCGAAGTAATTATACCCCAACTTGATTGACTTCAGAATTGACAAAGGAATAGTCGTGGTTCGATCTAAAAGGTTGATTAGGAATAAAGTTAAGGAATAAGCGATAAATGGATTAAGCGAAACGATGTTTTATACAACGTTCATTGGAAATCCGTAAATGATATTTGGAAACGTTTTCCAAATATAGTCAGATATGTTTTCTAAACCTAGAAAATGAAATGTTTTAATGATAAGAATTAAGAAACAGAGTTATGCAAATTTAGAAACTGACTGGAGATTAGTTAAGTTGAACAGTTTCCTAAGTGACGATCTAATGTTGGTTTCGACCTTCGGGATTTATACTTAGGAGTTGTTCTCTTAGTGGTTTACCGTTAGGGACTGATAGTGGTGAAATAATAGTGATGCATAAATAAGCTATGGAAATGTTTTCCAATGATTAATAACATATATTTTCTAAATATATGAAATAAGGAAATATGAACATATATATGTATATGATGATTGATCGATCGAATTTCCATTTGGAAATAAGATCGTTGTTTGTACACCGACATGTTTTCATTTGATAGTTGAATCACAGACTATCAAAGTTTTGACCATATTTACGTTGTAAATATGGAGAGACCGGTTGGATTATTATCCGAAGAACCACTCTGTATTAGCATAAGCGTTGCGAATCAAGTACGCTGAAGATAATTGAAGACGGAGTGAAGTGCAAGGGCTATTGTGAAAAGCCTAGGTAGGATGGATTCACTGAATAGTGCCTTCGGTTTATTCAGTCCCAGAACAACGTATATGGACGAGTGTCTGACAAAGTATTCTTAACGAATCATATATGTTGATCTCTTTAAACGTATTACGTTGGTGGCGGAGAAATTCGTTTCTCTTAGCTTTTATACCCGTGATGCCTTGAGAAATCGATAATGATTTGGCGGGTATGACGATGTGGCATTCAAAGTAATTAAAAAAATAATCTGTCAAAGTGATAAACGTGACCTCAAGACCTCACAATCGGAAAATAACAGAAGTTGGGCTAGGCATCATGGCTAGTTGGGCCATACCCAAGCAGGGTGTATTATCACCATCTAGAGAATATTCAATTGTACTTCTTTATAATCTATTTCAATGCTGTCCCTTATCGGAAAGGATGGTTGTTGATCCCAACCATCGGTGATAATATATTCGTTACACTCAAGCTAAATGAGTGGACGGTCATGTGTGGCCGGGTTGCAAGACGTTCTTGTTGAACCCTAATGTATCTCCTCTAGAGTACACTGATCGGAAGGTGCTCCCATACCTTGTCTGTAGGAATCCAATCTCCAATAAGCGCTCACGGTTTTATTTGTATACTATGTATGTGGAACGTGAGATGCAAGCGTTCTGCTAAATTGATATCTATTTGTATTTAGACATTATTATAATATCAGAAAGATATCGTTTATTTAACCAAGTGTTGGAGTTTTATTCACACCAGTCCCATGACTGACCCGGAGTTTATTTTGTATGTTTTCCCTAAACTCATGGGTGCCTAAATTTGTATGGGCAGTCAAGTAGTCGGGATTTTACAGATACACTTGGAGAGCTTGGAGCAGGAGGCTTCAGGATTATAGCTATTATTATTCCGCTGTGTTGTTAAGTGTTGTACTTTGAAATGGTATGTATATACGAGTACTGATTTGTATTTCAAAGTTATGTTATATTTTATTCGTTCCGCTGTGAGATTCGTGTTTACTCTGATGATGTAAGTTCTTCTTCTTCTATTCTATTAGTTCTATCTTTTCTTCCTCACCCTCTACTTTCTTTCACTAACAGCGCGGAATTTTCGACTCTCGAGGAGTCTAAAATTTCCAGCCGTTACAATACATATGCAAGTTTATCCCTTTGTATGACATAAGTAACTTATGCAAGTTAACCTCTTTATGACATATGTGATTCATGCAAGTTTGGGTTGGTTATTTATGCTAGTTGGGTTTGATACTATACGTATGTTGACACCTTTAAAACCCATGTTGATGCTAATGTTATGCAAGTAGAGCCCATTGTATTCGTGATGAATCTTCCCTTTTATGTTATGTTAGTGAATTACGTGGGGAACGATGGGGTTAATATTCATGTTAATGAAATGGTGTGAAGTTGGTATGATTATGCATACCATAAAGTGGATGGACATAATTGAGTCAATTATGTACATCGTTAAATTTGTAATTAATTAGGGATAATTAATACAAATTATGGGGGATTAATTAGGTGTAATTAATCGACTAAGACACGAGGTTGGACCCTTTTGTAGCATAAGACTGCCCGGAACCAAACGGCAAATCCAGCGGCTACAAATGATTGGCCCAATGTGAGAGGTCTTAGGCACAAACTAAATACGTGACAAGTGTATAGACACGAGGTTAGACTCGGTTATGGCGTAAGGCTGCCCGGACCTAACCGGCAAATCCAGCTGCCATAAAAGATAGTCTAATGTGGGAGGTCTTTACAACGGTTACGTTCTTAATCAATTAAGAAACACTTAACCAGATAAGCATGTAGTGGGGCATGAGGGGTTAAGTGGGTGCCTTGGGTGGCATTTGGAAATCAAGTAAGTGCCTTGGGTGGCATGTGGAAATCTAGTGGGTTGCCTTGGGTGGCAATAGAAAATATGATTAGAATACTTAACCAAGTGGAACATGTAATTAAACGTGATTAAAGGGTTAAGTGGGATGCACTAGATAAATGGACAAGCTTAGGTGGGTAGCTTGTGGTGGCCCATTTCAACCAGTAACCCATATGTATCTTATTGGGCTCGACCCATGTCGAGGACGGGACACGCGTACTGGGCTTGATTATAAGAGGCCAAAACGGGTTAGCGGTGGCAACGCAAGTCCAACGGGTTTCATATGAGTGTGTGGACCCAGGCTGGTAGGTAAGACGTTGTTGCATCGTGTATGTATAAGCCGTGCACCATTGGTTGTATCGGGTTGCCACTTTGGGGAGTGATACACCCCACTGTAGGGCCAGCACGGGTATCTATGGTAGGGAGCCGATCTCTTGGGGAGTAGTGGGTACACCTAGTGGAGATAGGGGCAGACGGCACCTATGTAGTCAGCTAGGGGTACACGAAACTACTGGGTAAATTTTCTAAGTCCTTGGGTGGGACCAACCTTTAAGTAAGAATGACTGGTGTGGTGCAGTTAGTAATTACCCTTGGGTGGGTAGATGCGTCTTTACCGTTATCTTAGTTCATCCTATGTCCAGTTGGCTGCTTAGTGTAGTCATTTATCCCCAGTCACCCCGTACCGAGTTTATATCATACCCTAATTACTTTAATGATTGTGTTGTTAAAGTTATAGGGCTCACTCAGACTTATGTATGACCCCGTTGTTTTTATCTTTTTCCCCCTCAGGTCCTCAGGTTGGGCCTAGCACTGGTGGGCTTTGATCAGATTTCTTTATCTATCTTCTAGAGCTTGGACCGTGATGTAAAGCCCAGCTTATCTTTTCTTTTATGGCTATTAGTTATGTAGTGGGATTATGTACTTATGTTTTATCAGGATGGATATTAAGTACTTGACTCTTGTTTCAGTTGGTTTTGATATGTAACCAAACATGTTTATCTTCTGCTGCAATGAAATGATGTTTTAAATTTCAAGTATTATTTATATCTGTCCTGTTGTAATTTTTCTGTTCTATATTCACTTAAATACTCCCCCGAAGTTGAGGCATTCCCTTTGTGAGTGACCTTTGCGGGTGTGGGGTGTTACAATAGCGATAAAATAATTAAATTTTAATTAATTATTAAAAATAGATATCTCACCATGGTTTAAATCAAATATAAATATCTAACGGGTTCAGAATACGTTCCAACCTTCTCTATGTCATGGAATTAGATGTCACCACTCCACGTCTTTTGTTTCCACTGTATTTGTTCAACATATGAAAAAAGATACAATTTTTATAATTTAAAATAGATTAACAACGGGTTTAAAGTTTTGCAATTATTTTATTTTATATATACCTTATGTTTCAGCAAATTGTTCAAAACTTCTGATCCAGATTGCATGAGAGTGGATGCATAAGAGGAAGAAAGGTCTTCAAAATATTCTAAACGATGGAGGTCTAATTCTTTACGGATGAAGAGTAATTGGTGGAGGAAGTTTTGAGGGGTTTAGGCCATTGAAGAAGAAAGAAGAAGAATGAGGCGGCAACTAAAGAATGAGTAAATGGATTAGGGTTTTGTTGAGTGGTATGAGAGAGTTCAGGATATTATATAGAAGAGAAAATCTCATTTTAACCCCTTATGTTTTATTCTATTTAATTATTTACTTTTTTTTTCTTTCTTTCAAAATCATCTTATCTATTAAATAAAATTTACAAATTTCCATAAATACTACTCTAACCATTTATTTGATTAGAATATTCTTACCATTACTTAGTCAATAAACCATTTAATAACACCATATAATTCAAATCAATATCATAAACCAAAATATTAGGAATTTATTTAAATAATCAATTGTTACATAGTTAATAAATATTATCGAAGCAAATAATATTAATATCATAGTTGACTCAAACATTAGTAATAATACGTTAATTCCATAATCACTCATTTCTATTTTATATTTCTTCTCATATAAACATATGTTTCTCTTTCTAAAACCCTTTAATTACATTTATTTCTATTATCTTTTTTTACCTTTATTTGGTTATATATTTTACTTTATATTCCTCACTTGTGTCTCTACATATGTAGTTGGTTACAAATGAAATAAATTCATTGACATGACATGTAAATCTAATCAGCATTTATGTCTTATTCAATATTCAAAAGAAAATTACAAAAGGAAAGAGAATAACGGAAAGTAATGAATGCATAAGTTATTGTTTAATGATGACTATAAGAAAGTTATGTTACTTTTTTAAATTTTAAAACACATAATATTAAATAACATAATGACATGTTTATCTAACACTACATATTATAACATAATGACATGTTATCATAATTTATTTTGAATCTACATTTTATTCTAAATCAACCTATTCAATGCTTATGCAAGAACAAATAAAATAAATAAATATACATACAATTTGATACTAATTCCAATTGTAATAAATCACTATTTATTTAATTACGAATAATTGTTTATTAGAAATAAATTTGAAATCATTCATAAATAACATCATAATTTTATTTATTTATTTTCAATTTAATAACTTAATTTAATAATGGAATTTTTAAATTCTGATGCATTTTCTAACAAAATTTCCTTAAAATAAAATTTTAAATTGGTTCTGATTTTCCAGGTTGTTACAATTTGTATGTCAAACCCGGATGAACTTAATGTGTGTTGCCAACTATGTTCGATAGTAAGTAGTTGATATTATGGTATATATGTTAATGCTCACACCTGGAACTATACATGTTAAAATTGATATGGTTTTCATCTTGTTTAAAAGTTGACACTATATATATATATATATATATATATGTACCTATGTTTAGAAATTTAGATAACTAAATCCTGAATCATATATATCCTGTTTCGAGATAAATAAGTGTCTGTGTATTTACACTATGGTAGGTATCCTTATAAAAGCACCAAGTTCCTTTGTAAACTTGAATACATTTTGTTTACATATTATATACACAAGAATCCGTTACCGCAACCCATATGGTTGTTGTTGCCTTGATTAAAAACTGATTTGCACGACCTTGAATTATTTGCATGGGTTCAGGAAAAGTCTGGGAGCAAATTAAATAATTGTAACCTAAAAATAAACCGTGTTTTAGGAAAATGTGGATTCAGGAAAATGAGTAAAATTTTCTCTAATGCAGGGAATATTGTTTGCAATTATACGCCTGTTATTAAGCCTAGCAAAAATGGAGATAAAATTTCAAACGAAAAGGGTACTCGGGAATCATTCCAATAATAGTGTATCCGGTAGTTGTGGAAACGATCTTGCTTGGTAGCTAAATTTTCTAAAAGGGAAATATTGGGAAAATGATGTTTTGAATAGTAACATGTGGTTCTGATTGTATAACAGTGGATGTATATATTGATATAATGTGACTTTTGTGTTTAGTTTGGATGTTTTCTTGCTACAGCATGTAAACAATGACCATATACCAAATTGCTTTAGGTCAAAAGATAGAAAACATGTTGAACAATGGTATCTTAATAATTTTTTTTTAAATGAGACTAATTCTATCAATTTAAAATCAGTGACGCGCTAGTTAAATTCATTAAATGCCATGGTTATATTTTAAAAATAGTTAATAATCAACATGATAATTAATTATCAACTCGGTTTTTTTAATACAAAAAGAAGAATATGTCATTGGAGATTTTAGAGTATCACTTAATTAGAATATACTTCGAACTAGAATATGTTAGCTGGGTATGGGCTAAAATGTCTATAGTAGCACATACCCCCTGCATATGGGCAATAACCTGGGAACACTTGTATTGCCTTGAAACTTTGGGACATACGCAAGCGTACATTTGAACTGACATATAGTAAGGATTTTTCCATGTTGTATTAGCCTGATAGAAGGAAGGCATTGTTAGGTATAAACTTGAAGCTCATCCTTTGTTTAACATGCATTTATATTATATGAATAATCTGATGTTTTTGCGTGTTCTATCTGGAGTATGGTCCTTTCCCTGAATTTAGGTCACTAGGTTTTAAATTTGTTGCATACTTGAGACTCATTCAAATTGTTGATGAAACCAGAAACCGCACCATCCCTATATGCAGGGGTCTGACTGGAAATCTATTCACACATATACAAATATTATATTTCATCATTTTGTATCAAGTATATATTGATATGATCCTATGTGTGGATCTTCGGTTACATTCATATTGATGGTTCCTTTAAAACTACCATTTATCACACACTTTTGGGTTTATAACACATACTTGTAGACATGATGTATTGTTGTTGTCATGTTCTTGAGACCCAACCCATAGCATTGGTTAGGATTTTCACATATTTGTGTATTGTCTTACTAACGTCCTACTACTTATTTTGATAATCGTTGCAAAATTTCTGAGTTTATTTCGATTTGTATTTCTTGCGGCCTCATTCACGCGTGAATTGGTAAGATCTCATGATCACCAGTTCCGGTAATAAAATTAATCTGAATAGATACCACACATGATCTAGATACACTGATATGAACAGATACCAAACTTGATCTGGATATACTGATATGAACAGATACCACAATTGTTATTTTATCTATGACACCAGTGTTGGGTTTAACTATTATATTTCAGTTTATATGAAGTAAATTTACTTGAACTATGATTTAATCCTGACTCGAGTGTTTTATGTTTTTGCATGGAATGCTCGAGTCAGACCCGAGCATTACATATATTAAAGATTACAGCTTAGAATTTGAAGATTGGCGGAGCTGTGGATTCCATGAGACGCGCACTCTGAAGATATTTAAAAAGTAAAAAAATTCCTGTGTTCAAATTGTTTTAATTTCGCTATATATATAACACTATCTTGTACAAAAAAAATTGATTATAAATAAAAGTCTATTCCGCTGTTCAATCTTGTGATATCTATTTATTATGTATTTTCTGTGTTGATTCCATTTTAAACTCTGTAAGCTAATAACGATCCGTCGTTTTGGACGTTTAAAATTGGTTTAATTACCGATTTGAAGCGGTCAAAATGGCGGGACGTTACAAGTGGCATCAGAGCTTTGGTTTATTCAATGCTTAGCTTGTTGGGTTTAAAAATAATCTTGAAAATAAAAAGGTTTTGAAATAAAAATTTTGAAGGTATAAATAATTTTTAAAAATAAAATTTGAAAGATGAATTTTCTTGGAAATATTATATATTTTGAAAATTGGTACTTTAGAACTGATACAGCGGAAATAAAAAATTTATTTTGAGGTTTAAAATATGTCCGGAATCCCCAATATTCAAATCCTGGCTGGCAGAAGCTAATCTTCGATAAAGTGATCCCTTAGGTTTGAATCTCGAATCCATCATTAAATGATATATAAAGAAGACGAGTATAAGAGAATTAACGAATAAATTTCTCTAACTGTGAATTTTAGCAATTAGAAATAACTGGAATTCACTGAAAACAAGAATTCAGACGAGAATTTGAATGAAGAAAGGAAAATTTGGAATCGTTACAAAAACAAAACGATTTTGATATTCAGATAGAAATAAATGAAAATAAAATTGGAAAAAGATATGATTGGAATACGATTGTGTTAAATTTGATTAATTTATCTGAGTTATTCAGAATTTGGTAAGATGATTTATAATTGGGATCACTAATAATGTATAATCGAATACAAGAATTCGATAGGGAAGTATAAACTTGTTAATTAATTAACAAGAAGTGAATTGTAAATGAGAACTGTAAATAAAGCAATATAGGAATGAAGATTGTGAATAGACGTGAATCGATATTGGAATGAAAAGAAAATTATTTTGATGTGACGAGTTCAGATTTCGAAAAAAAGAAATAATATTTATTTTTTAGAATTAAATAACGTTGGAAAGAAAAAATGTTATAAATAAAAATGAGGGCAAAGGAAATGGAGAGGACCTGTACATTGAAATTATTCTGAAGTTTAGAATATAAATCAAATGAGATTTTTCAAAGTTCGGAATATGGTATCGAATAAATAGATTATTCGGAAAGAAGGTTATGCGTGGAATCAATTACGTCAATACTGTTTACTTCCCGTTCTAATTTAAAATTTGATATATTATTAATAAATTGGTTATTCAGATTAATGAATAAAGTATAATTTTAAAAGTTATATATTTTGAAGGCGTAAATTATTATCAACGATTTTCGTAAAAGAAGAAAATTATTAACTTAAATTCATGAATTTTGTAAGAATTGATTTGATAAGAATTAATTATGGAATTAAGGAAATTAGAGACTGATTGGAGATTAGTTAAATTGAATGATTTCCTGCGTGTTGATCTAATGTTGGTTTCGGCCTTCGGGGTTGATACTTAGGAAGTTGTTCGCTTGCTAATTTACAGTCGAAGGCGTGAATAAGGAAGAGTAAAAATTCATGAATGGAAAAATTGTTATTAAATTGAGAAATTATGGAATTTTTTAAAGTAGGAAGGTGTGAATGAAGTAATGAACTTAATAATTTGACATCTGGAAGAGAAAATTGGTTTATTTCAATGGGTTCAAAAATCTGATTTTAAAAGTCTGAATTGATTAAGAAATCAAAAATGAAAATTTTGAAATTAGAATGGAATTTGAGGATATTCGATTTTAGATACTGAATATAGAAATTTTCGAAGCATATATGAGGAATATAGCGAATTCGTAAACTACCGGATGAGAAGGTGGCAATTTGAAATAAAATCTTATATAACATAATTGATATAAGAACGAGGTGTTTGAAAATATGATTTGGGAATAAAATCATAAGTATGATTATGAGGAGTATGAAATGAAGTAATATATGTACACAATGTTATATGTTTTCAAAGCAAAATAAGGAAAGTACCATCCTTCTCTTTTGAATTTCGAGCTTAGTTGAGATGTGTTGCTGGTGGCGGTACGTTGTCCGGACATAAAACTCAAGTTGTCATTGTTCCTGAAGAACACGACCGTGTAGCATAATTCGCAGGGTTGTAGATGGCCTACGGCGGATGAATGTTTCATAGGGGAATCAAGCGTAACCATTATGTCTACTGCTATCTACAGTCGTGGTAATGGTGTAATCCGCAGAGCTGTGAAAACTTACGGGTATGGATGTTTCCTGAGGGAATCAGGCATAACCATTGTGTACCTTCGGTCCACATGGCATATCTACAAGTGAAAGAGATGTAACTACTAGAGTAATTAAAGGTAGAATGGAGCCAAGCGATATTGAGATATCTTAGTGATGTGGACCCACCTGGTTGATGCAGCACCGTATCTTCGTGATATGATTCGTCTTCATGACGTGAATTGACCTTATGAGTTGATTGATCCTCGTGTCTTGATCTATTTTGATGATTTGTTTCCATGACCCTGAGATAGGACAGTCAACGCTCAATGGCCTAAGAATTTATTTCGATTCGTAAATATTTATGTTGATCTATTCATGACGAAATTCGCAGGGAAGTGATTTCCTATGGATACAGATATTTTCTAGGGGATCCAGATGAAACCACTGTGTATCTGCGAATCATTGACAATCCACATATCAATATCACATTGGTACTTTCCGTATCTCTTTTTAAGGAATTTTTTTTGAAATATTATTCACTGGGAGATGAAACAAGTATATCTAGTACTTGAAGATTTTAGTCATGCGCTTGCCTTGCGTATGCCTAACATCTAAGAGAACAAAAATAGACTTGTCAAACCTCGAGTTATCAAATATTTTCAAATCAATAATTTTGAAATTAAAATGTATATAACTTAATAAATTAAGAAAAAGAATTTTGCAGTATTTTGAATTATATAGCTTTGGAGTAATAATACAAATATTTTATGTATACAATTTTTTAAGGATTTCAGATTTGGAGAATTTTCAAGTCGACAATTTATAACTGGAAGAGGAGATGTTATTTACACTCTTTAATGAGTGTTCAAAAAGACTAAATAAATTGAATGTAAGGAGATTTGGTTGAGGATTGCTAAGCCTAGACACATTACATTTGCAAAGACGGACAAGTAACATTGGCAAATGATTCTGATAATGAAATTTGGTATAGTTGAGATGTATACATCCAAATTATGCAGAATTTGAAATTCAAGAAGAGATTGGTTTTGAAAAGGAAGAGGATCGATATCGATATTTAAATGAGTGGTAGAAAAATTTCATACAAAAATAAAAATTTGAAATATACATAAGATGCAGCTTTGACGATCTCTCCTTTTCGGGAACGAAAAGTTTTAATGGGTGGAAAGTGTAACGTCCCAGAAATTTTGACAATTGGAATATGGAATTAATTTAGAATTTAACAATTAATAATCTATTTTATATTGATACTTGGATCAGAAATAAATAAAATCAAATATATTGTTTTGTGTATGAATTGCATTCAATATTTAATTCAGAATGGGTGGATGGAATCAAATATTTATTATTGAATATTTGAGTTGGAATTTGTTGGGTATTTAAAATGAATTTGGAATCTGTAACACCTCGTGTTTTCTATGAATATTAAAATTAACATATTTAAGAACACTTAATTTTTAGAAGAAGAATTAGGTGAAACGGGTTACGCCATTGCATTTGTCTTGGAATTCTTCTTGAGATAGAGCCTGAGTTTGCATGAATCGGATTCCGTATGAAGAAGTTATGGAGGTTAGAAGATTTCAAGTGTAAGTAGAAATTAAATTAAAATAATAATTAAATAATCAAAATAGATTCGAAATTCAAAATTCAGGAAAGCAGTTGAGCGGGATATGTCCCGCTCAGGGGTGTCGACCCCCCCTCCCCTCGGGGGTGTCGACATGGGAGTCGACCCCCCTATAGGGGTGTCAACATAGGTGTCAACCCCCCTTGTAGGGGTCGACCCCTGCTGATTGTTCTAGATAGTGATGATTTTCTGAGTCATAGGGCTACGTGGCGACTTCTGATTGGCCCGATGACGAATTTTCTTGGACTGGATGGTCTGGATTGATCCTATGTTGATCTAAAGGCTCAAACTAATCCTATACTCCTATATAATCACATCAAACCTTAACCCTAATCCTCATAATCCTATTCTATCATGCCACCATGCTGACCCTCTAAAAACTGGCCTAGCCTCCATCTTCTCCAAACTAGAAATCAAATTAGAGAGAGAGCTTCAAATCAAAGTAGAGGTTTTCTCCTTCAATCAACAATGAAAGATTAGAATTGCTACAGCGTCAACTAATTCACTTTTTTAATCCTTTCACTGTAAGTTCAATTATTATTCAGATTTGAACACCTAGTAGAAATCATGACTGTAATACTCAGATCTAGAACTATGCCTAATTGTGAGATATTCAATTCTGATTCATGCTTATCCTTTTGCTTACAAAACTGTTTTGATTGGAACAATGGAACCTATCATGTTGTACACCACTATGCCTAATTGTGAGATAATCAATTCTGATTCATGTTTATCCTTTTATCAAATCTGAATTACCTATGCTTATGAGACCATTGTGATTGAAACAATGGAACCTGTCATGTTGTACACCAAATTGGTGATTGTCTTACATTCAATTCTATCGAATCTTTATGCCTATGATGTAACTTGCTCAGTTTGGACATATTTATTGTTAATGTACAACATGTCTATTGGAAACATGATTCTTGGATTTAGGTACACCATTACATGCCTATTTTGTTTCTTATGTCAATTTTTCTGTTCCTTCTCTATTCCCCTTTTTGTTTTATTTTATGAATACTAGGTTCATTCAGAACCTAGATTGAATCTTGTTGTACGTACGATTGAAACGCGGGGAATTGGGTATAACTTAATTGAGTAATTTTGCGCATAACAAGTAAATGTGGCATAACTTGAATTGACTACAATTGTGGGTAATTGGCATACAAAAATCTAGATTTGGGCATGTATGGTAAATATGTAATTCGGCTAAAAGATGAACATGCCTAACACCAGGTTAGATTGAGTTGTGGTGTAAGACTTCCCGAAACTGCCTGGCACATCCAGCGACCGCAACAACAGATCTAATGTGAGAGGTTAGCGCATCAAGCCTAAAACCCGAGATCACAATGAGTTTGCGGTAGAAGTCTGCCTGGAACCGCCCGGCACTTCCAGCAACCGCAAACAACAGTTCAAATGTGAGAGGTTGAGGCATTAATGAATGAATTAATGCTAATGAATAGACATGCTAAGAATGGTAGGGTTAAATTAACTTAGGCCACACTTAACCAATACAACATGTTAATTAAACAGATGGGTGGGGTTAGGTTACAGGGAGAACACTTAACCATTATAACATGTTGTTTAGGAAACCCTAATAACGTGACCCATTTCAGCAGTAACCCACATAGATGTATCACGGTGCCCTGAACTAGGCAGGGTAGGGCACGATTACTGGGCTGATTATAAGCAGTCAAAATAGTGGCAGGTGGTGCATCAATGTAGGTTCCGATGGAGTTCGGGCGTGCACGTACTCCGAAGTGGAAAAATCAGGCATTGGGCATTAGTAGTTATACACTGTGCATTTTGAATTGTGTTGGGTTGCCACATAGGGATTGATACACCCCATGGTGGGACCAGTACAGGTATCTACAAACAAGCGGGGACGAATGACACAAGTAAAAAATGCATGCGAGTAGGAGCTGATTGATAAAGCTATCATTTTATTGTAGGAGCTGATTGATAAAGGGATCATTTTATTATGGACAGATGATGCCAGTTGAAACATTTGTTAGTAGGTGCAGAGAATGGAAATTAGTGCGATAACGTATTCAGTTTATCTTGCCTTCCTATATTCATTTTATTCATGTCATGATCCTTTTTCTTGTTTACATGCTGAAAAATCACTGGACTTACCAGACTTATGTCTGATCCGTTTCCTTTCGTCGTCTTTTCTTCCGTCCCCCCTCCCCCCCCTCCCCCCCCCCCCCCGTCCGTAGGGAGGGAGTACTTCAGCTTAGTTCAGACCTTTTCCAGCTTGAAGAGAATTGATGTATTACTTGGATTCTCTTTTCTTGGGCTATAGCTTATTGGGGATTTATGCCGCTTTACTACTGGTTTATGCTTCTTCATGTATTTTGAGTTTTAATCAAGACAGAAGTTTTATTGTAATAACTTGGAAGTTGGGTTTTGAGACAATGGTTGTACTGTTTTGACTAGACCACGTTGCTTATGAAATAATTCCAGGTTTTCCGTTGTTTATATGTATGTCTTGTAAATTATTTGTGTCTTTTACCTATAATGCTTCATCGAAATTAATGCATTCCCTTTGTGAGTGACCTTAACGGAGGTGGGGTGTTTCACTTGGTATCTGTAACAACCCGCACCTCAATTCACGCAAGATATTGTCCCCAACTTAGCCACCGTATAGGTGTGGGTTTTTGTTCCTCAAAAGGCCTCGCGTTAGTAAGAGATGCGCTTCTACTATATAAGTATCCACTTCACACAAGTTTCCACGATGTGGGACTTAGGGGTGTTACATTCTCCCCTCCTACAGAGCCCAACGTCCCCGTTGGCTCACAAACATCTCACCCAGGCGCTGTGGTCCAAACAAGAGCCACAATTCCGACTGGGTATTGGCTCTGATACCACTCTAACAACCCGCACCTCCATTCATGCAAGATATTGTCCCCAACTTAGCCACCGTATAGGTGTGGGTTTTTGTTCCTCAAAAGGCCTCGGCGTTAGTAAGAGATGCGCTTCTACTATATAAGTACCCACTTCACACAAGTTTCCACGATGTGGGACTTAGGGGTGTTACAGTATCAGAGCTGATGGTTACCAGATAAGATTAAAATTCTTGAAAACTATTTTTCAAAAAAGAAGTTTTAAAGAAACATTTTCAAGAAAAGTGTTGTTTTATTTTAAAGGCATATTCCCCAAAGCCATACGCACTATCTTTCAGTCCTTTGTTTTGAACCTTTTCTTTTCGTTTCAGCATGTCTGGGGATCTTAATATTCCCGAGGGCGTACAGATACCCGGCTGGTTCAGAAGGTATCTGGAGGCTAGGGCTGATGCCGCAGGCCCAGCAGACATTCCTCCTCCCCTAGCTGCATATGTTCCTCCTCCTCCTCCGTGTGTGAATGCTTTCTCAAAGATATGTAGAGACTTTCGAGCTATGGGTGAAAAGAACTTTAATGGGACTGAATCATTCGTGGAAGCAAGAAACTGGCTCAAGGAAACAGAAGATTTGTTTGTTATCTTCGAAGTGGACGATAGGCAGAAGATACAATTGGCTGTATGGTTACTTAAGGACGAAGCCTCTTTCTGGTGGGAAGTTACTAATGCTGAAAGACCAGTTGAGACTTGGGAGGATTTCAAAATATGGGTTGAAATGATGTTCCTCTCGCAAGCTGAACGAAGCCTACAGATGGAGAAGTTCTTAGCACTCAAACAGGGAAGCCCATCGGTTAAGGAATACATCAACCAATTCAACCAGCTGGCTAGATTCGGACTGGAGTTGGTAAACACTCCACATAAAAAGGCTCTCCGTTTCATCAAAGGGTTGAATGAGCCGCTGCACTGCCTAGCTATGTCCCATATACCAATGGGTGCGACTTATGAGAGACTGGTGGATGTGGCACTGTTACAGGAGGAAGACAAGGATGGGAAGAAAGAGAAAAAGTTGGAAGGACTTCTAGACAAGAAAATAGAGGGACCACAGAATAAGAAGACATATTCTAAGAAGGGCGGGAAGAACACCAAACCCCATGACAAGAGGAAGTGTAACTTTTGTGGCATACCTGGACATCTTATTAAGGACCGCAGAAAGAAGAAGAGGAAGATGGGTGGTTATTTTCAATGCGTTAAGACAAGAGATATGGTTAAGGATTTCCCAAGAAGGCAAGGGAAAGGAAAGAGGACTAGATCTACTTTTGGAGGGCAGATTCACGCTCTCATTGCACCTCCGCAAGAAAGAGGTAGAAATATTTCTGTTGAGAGTTTAGTTTATCTTTCTGATCATCCAGTTCGTACTCTTTTTTATTTTGGCGCATCGCACTCTTTTATATCTACTGCTTTAGTTGAATCACTGCACCTAGATACCAGCATAGCAGAGGATCCCATGGTTGTTTCAAATCCAATTGGGGGTTCGGATTATTTGTCAATGATTTGTATGGATTTGGAAATTTCTATACTAAGCGTTGGGTTTAGATGTAATGCATATGTTTTGGGTTTCACGGGCTATGTGTTGATTATAGGCATGGATTGGTTATCCAGTAATGGTGCCATCCTCGATTTTGAAAAGAGAGTGGTTAGACTTATGAATCGCCTTGGTAATACTCTCGAAATCTCTTATAACCCTTGAATTCTGTTATGCTTAGCTACCTAGAATATCTTGATGTGTCTATTGAAAACTTGCAATCTGTTAGAGTAGTTCGTGAATACTCGGATGTCTCTGAAGAGGTGAAGGGTTTACCTTCAAAGTAAGAGATAGACTTCCCCATATACCTAGTTGATAATGTAAAACTAGTCACTTTACCTGTTCGACACATGGCTCCAAGGGAAAGGAAGGAGCTCAACAAGTAAGTTGATGAGCTGCTCGAAAAGGAGTTCATAATGTGGAGTATTTCTGAATGGGATGCTCCAGTAGTGTTCGCAACCAAAGCGGATGGTTCACTTCGCCTATGCGTGGATTATAAGGAGCTAGACAAGCTGACCAAGAAGAATAGGCACCAACTTCCAAGAATAGACGACTTGTTTGACCAGCTTGTAGGTGCATCAGTTTTCTCCCAACTAGATCTGGCCACCGAATTCCATCAGCTAAGAGTGGCTGAAGACAGCATAGATAACACCGCGTTAAGGGCCCCGGATGGTTTCTTCGAATGACTTGTCATGCCTTTCGGTTTGACAGACACACCCGCCTATTTCGTAGACTTGATGAGTAGTGTGTTCAGGGAGTTCCTTAATAAATTTGTAGTGGCTTTCGTGGACAACATTTTGATTTTCTCAAAAAGTGAGAAAGAACATGCTTTGCATTTAAGGGAAGTTATGGATACTCTTCGAGCACATCGGCTGAAAGCAAAATTCTCCAAATGCCATTTTTGGATAGAAGAAGTAACGTTTCTTGGACATGTCGTGTCTAAAGAAGGGATAACTATGGATCCCGTAAAAGTAGTCGCGGTGCAAGATTGAGAGATTACACAGAATGCAACCGAAGTACGAAGTTTTCTCGGACTAGCGGGCTATTACAGAAAGTTCATTAAAGACTTTGCGAAGATCTCAGCCCCACTTACAAGATTGATGAAGAGGAACCTAATTTTTGCCTGGGATTTGGATTGCCATGTTGCTTTCGAACGATTGAAAAGGGCTCTGAAAACAGCCCCAGTCCTAGCATTGCTTGATGGGAGTAAGATGTTTATAGTATACACAGACGCATGCGGTACAGGATTAGGCGTTGTCTTGATGCAAGAAGGCAAGGTACTTTGTTATAGGGAAGGCAATTAAAGGTACATGAGAAGAACTACCCAACTCATGATTTAGAGTTAGCTGCCATTGTTTTCGCTCTTAAGTCATGGCGTCATTACCTACTAGGAGAAAGGTTTGAAATGTTTACTGACCATAAATCATTAAAGTACCTTTTCTCACAAAAAGATCTTAACTTAAGATAGCAAAAGTGGACGGAGTTTCTTTCCTCATACGATTTTGAGATTGCTTATACCCCTGGCAAGGGCAATGTGGTAGCAGACGCCTTGAGTAGGAAAAAAATGTCCTTAAGTCCTCTCTTTGTGGAAAGGAAAAAGTTGTAGTACATAGCAACCTTCGACTTTAGACCCTCTTATAAGTTTGTACCTAGATTGTTAGCAACACAAGAGGTGCGGCCTATGATTTTGGACTCAATAGGAACCGCGCGATGCGAAGACCCTTAGATTGTTGATATGATGGATAAGTTGATTTGAGGTGAGACTTCTAGTCACCTCAATAGATACTCCATAAATGCCAAGGATTGGTTGAGACGGGATGGAAGACTATGTGTCCCGCAAATAAGGGATTTGGTGAAGATAGTTCTCGAAGAAGCACATCATTCTAAGTTGACCATACACCCAGGTGGAGAAAAGATGTATAAAGACATAAAAAAGGTTTTCTTTTGGAATGGCATGAAGAAGGGTGTAGCTGAATTTTTCTCTAAATGCTTGATATGCTAGCAAGTCAAGGCCGAGCAAAAGAAGCCTAGTGGTCTGCTTCATCCTCTAGAGGTCCCACATTGGAAATGGTATAGCATTTCAATGGACTTTATAGATTGGTTGCCTAGGTCAAGAAGGGGCAATTCCTGTCTTTGGGTATTAGTTGACAGGCTCACAAAAACCGCTTACTTTATACCTGTTAAGTGTAGGAGGATTAGCACATGATTAGCATCCATTTATCTTAAAGAGGTAGTTCGACTACATGGGATACCCTCTAGCATAGTAAGTGATCGAGATCCTATCTTTATGAGTGAGTTTTGGAGGAGTCTGCAAGAGGCTATAGGAACATAACTATGCTTAAGCACTGACTATCACCCTCAAACCGATGGTCGGACGGAAAGGGTAAACAGAGTGTTAGAAGATCTATTGAGGTTGTGCGTTCTTAATTTTGAGGGAACGTGGGAGGATCATCTTCCTTTGGTGGAGTTCTCCTACATCGACAACTACTAAGCCACCATAGGCATGGCACCCTTTGAGGCCTTATATGGGAGACCATGCCGATCACCAACTTGTTGGTAGGAATCTATAGACAAGCTCATATTTGGGCCCGACATGATTAAAGAAACTTCAGAGAAGGTAGACTTGATACGAAGACGAATGAAGATCATACAAGATAGACAGAAGTCCTACGCGGATAAAAGAGGGACCGACCTTGAGTTTGAGGTTGGAGACAGGGTTTTCCTTAAAGTATCTCCTTTGAGGAATGTTATTCGCTTTGAATCCGTAGGGAAATTGGCACCAAGGTTTGTAGGGCCATTTCCTATCATTGAGAGGATTGGGACGATGGCTTATGAGTAGAGCTGCCTAAAAGACTAGTTGGAGTTCATAATTTTTTTGATGTTTCTCATCTACGAAAGTGCTTACATGAGTTTGCAGAAGTTGTGGAGCCAAGCATACTAGATAAAGTAAAAGTGGAACGAGAAGCGACGGTGAGAAAAGTTCCAACTCATATCTTGGGAACAGAAGTTAAAAAGCTACGCAATCGTGAGGTCAAGATGGTAAAAGTACAAAGGAGTGACACTGAAGAAGATGCGACTTGGGAGACTGAAGACAAGATACACGCAGCCTACCCTTATCTTTTTGAGTGTACATCCTTGATCTCTTTTTCCATATGTTTAAGCATGCTTGTATCTATCTTTTAAGTATATCTCCTTGGTCCTATTCTTAATCCTTAGGTAGAAACCAATGAATGTAAACATGTATTTGAAACATGTTATGATTGATGGTTGCAAGTGGTTGCTCGTGGATGCATATACACACACATTAGGTATTAGATCGGCTCAGTCACTTTCATATTGCATATGCATATATTTATTTGTATATGGATTGAAACTTGATGTGTTATCATATGGATGTTGCATTTGTACGAATGATTTTACACTCATGTAAAAGATATAAAGTACGATTAGGAGCAATTGCATACATGATGGACTCATAGCACTGACATGATTCACATTAAGGAGGTCAACTAAATCAGTAGACCGCCTAATTTTGCATTAGATAAGGACATATACACACACTATGCATATGATCATGAAAGCATTAGAAATCTTTTTAAGGACAATGGATGCCTGTGATTGATGGTTGAGTAGATGGATGTCGGATGTTAGATACGTTCTTCTTAAATTAGAGATTTCGGGGACAAAATCCTTTAAGGAGGGGAGAATATAACACCCCGTATTTTCTATGAATATTAAAATTAACATATTGAAGAACACTTAATTTTTAGAAGAAGAATTAGGTGAAATGAGTTACGCCATTGCGTTCATCTCGGAATTTTTCTTGAGATAGAGTCCGAGTTTGTGTGAATCGAATTCCGTATGAAGAAGTTATGAAAGTTAGAAGATTTCAAGTGTAAGCAAAAATTAACTTAAAATAATAATTAAATAATCAAAACAGATTCGAACTTCAAAATTCAGGAAAGCAGCCGAGTGGGAAACCTCACGCTCATGGGTGTCGACCCCCCTAGGGGGTGTCGACATGGGATTCGACCCCCCTATAGGGGTGACGACATAGGTGTCGACCCCCCTGTAGGGGTCGACCCCTGCTGACTGTTCTGGACAGTGACGATTTTCTAAGTCGTAGGGCAACGTGGTGACTTCTGATTGGCCTGATGACGCATTTTCTTGGACTGGATGGTCTGGATTGATCCTATGTTGATCTAAAGGGTCAAACTAATCCTATACTCTACATAATCATATCAAACCTTAACCTTAAACCTCATAATCCTATTCTATCATGCTACTATGTTGTCCCTCTCTAAGCTAGCCTTGCCTCCGTCTTCTCCAAACTAGAAATCAAATTAGAGAGAGAGAGCTTCAAATCAAAGTAGAGTTTTTCTTCTTCAATCAACAAAGAAAGATTAGAATCGCTACATTGTCAACTAATTCAGTTTTCTAATCCTTTCACTGTAAGTTCAGTTATTATTCAGATTTGAACACCTAATAGAAATCAAGACTATAATAATCGGATCTAGAACTATGCCTAATTGTGAGATAATCAATTCTGATTCATGCTTATCCTTTTGCTTATGAGACTATTTTGATTGGAACAATGGAACCTATCATGTTGTACACCACTATGCCTAATTGTGAGATAATCAATTTTGATTCATGTTTATCCTTTTGTCAAATCTGAATTACTTATGCTTATGAGACTGTTTTGATTTAAACAATGGAACCTATCATGTTGTACACCAAATTGATGATTCTCTTATATTCAATTTTATCGAACCTTTATGCCTATGATGTAACTTGCTCAGTTTGGCCATACTTATTGTTAATGTACAACATGCCTATAGGAAACATGATTCTTGGATTTGGGTACACCTTTACATGCCTATTTTGTTTCTTATGTCAATTCTTATGTTCCTTCTCTTTTCCCCTTTTTATTTTGTTTTATGAATACTAGGTTCATTCGAAACCTAGATTGAATCTTGTTGTATGTACGATTGTAACGCGGGGAATTGGGTATAACTTAATTGAGTAATTTTGGGCATAACAAGTAAGTGTGGCATAACTTGAATTGAGTACAATTGTGGGTAATTGGAATATAAAAATATAGATTTGGGAATGTATGGTAAATATGTAATTTGACTAAAAGATGAACATGCCTAACACGAGGTTAGATTGAGTTGCGGTGTAATACTGCCCGGAACCGCCCGGCGCATCCAACGACTGCAATAACAGATCTAATGTGAGAGGTTAGCGCATCAAGCATAGAATCCGAGGTTAGAATGGGTTTGCGATAGAATTCTGGCTGAAACAGCCCGGCACATCCAGCAACCGCATACAACAGTTCTAATGTGAGTGGTTGAGGCATTAATGAATGAATTAATGCTAATGAACGGATATGCTAAGAATGGTAGGGTTAAGTTAACTTAGGCAACACTTAACCAATACAATATGTTAATTAAACAGATGGGTGTGGTTAGGTTACAGGGAGAACACTTAACCATTATAACATGTTGATTAGGAAACCCTACTAACGGGGACCCATTTCACCAGTAACCCACATAGATGTATCATGGTACCATAACTAGGCAGGGTAGGGCACGATTACTAGACTGATTATAAGCGGTCAAAATAGCGGTGGGTGGTGCATCAGTGTAGGTTCCGACAATGTTCGGGCATGCACGTACTCGGGAGTGGAAAACTCAGGCACTGGGCATCAGTATTTATACACTGTTCATCTTGAATTGTGTTGGGTTGCCACAATAGGGATTGATACACCCCATGGTGGGATCAGCATAGGTATCTACAAACAAGCGAGGACGAATGACACAAGTAATAAATTCATGTGAGTAGGAGCCAATTGATAAAGGGATCGTTTTATTATGAACACATGATGCCAGTTGAAACATTTGTTAGTAGGTGCAGAGAAATGGAAATGAGTGCGGTAGCATATTCAGTTTATCTTGCCTTATCTTGCTTTATGTTATCTTGTCACTATGGTATTGTCCTCTATTCAGTTTATTCATATCATGATCCTTTTTCTTGTTTACATGCTGAAAAATCACTGGACTTACCAAACTTATGTCTGACCCATTTTCTTTCGTCTTCTTTTCTTCCGTTCCCCCTTCCAGGTCCGTAGCGAGGGAATAATTCAGTTTAGTTCAGACCTTTTCCAGCTTGAAGAGAGTAGATGTATTGCTTGGATTCTCTTTTCTGGGGCTATGGTTGTGGTTACACTTTATTGGGGATTTATGCTGCTTTACTACTGCTTTATGCTTCTTCATGTAATTTGTGTTTTTAATCAAGACAGAAGTTTTATTGAAATAACTTGGAAGTTGGGTTTTGAGACAATGGTTGTAATGTTTTGACTAGACCACATTGCTTATGAAATATTTCCAGTTTTTCCGCTGTTTATATGTCTGTCTTGTAAATTATCTATATATTTTACCTATAATGATTCACCGAAGTTAATACATTCCCTTGGTGAGTGACCTTAACGGAGGTGGGGTGTTTCAGAATCCAATGGAAAGATATAAAGTGTTGAATAGATGGCAATCGAATGTGAAAGTTTATTTGTTGAAAATATGGAAATATGTTTGGATATGGTATATTTGTATATATAAATAAATTTGAAATTTAACATTTTAAAATTTGGAAATGAACGGAATTATTGGTAAATAAACAGAATAAAACCAAGGAACTATTTAAAAGTAATAAAACACTGTATACAGTTGAGATCAGATTTCAACCAAAATAATTTTATTGGGTTTAGAATGCGGAAACGAAGCGGTACGTATAATTTTTGATGTATTTGGAAACTATGATTGCTTTAAGAATACTGAGTGTTCAACGTTAGTTTACAGTGCAGTTTTAATATTAAGTTAACCGTAAATAAATCTTCCCTAAAGAATTGTACCCAGTTATAACCTACATCATATGAAAATAACGCCTACTTATGTACCTATCCTAAATCCTACAGATGTTACTTCATTCTTATCCTCACAGCTTCCTATTCTATAAATCAATGTTTCTTTCTCCAATTTCTTCAGAAAATCGTTGTTCCATTTTTTCTACATCTAATGGTCGACCATAAAAAAGCCTTTTTTCAAATACTTTACAGCCAAAATCAATCCTTTCTTCCTTCATTTGAGATGGACGAAACCCTACATCACCTCTGTCCCCCTCAGTTGAAGAAAACCCTAAATTGCTTTTGCCTCCCCTTCTAATCGGGTTGCTGACTTACTTGCACCAGCGTCGAGGACCACAAAATCGAAGCACTCCTCGGGTTTAAAGCTGCCACCGCCTCTGCCGGAACTCGAAGGTGTTATCCCCGTGCAAAGCTCCAACTCAACATCACCGCAGATAGCATCAAAGCCATACGCCTCCCCTGCCTCTTTCAATTATCACTAGATCAAGGTGAGTTTCTTAGGAAACTCATATTTGACTTCTTTTCGAGTAAATTTACATCAATATTAAACTAAATATAACCATTAAATTGTGTGCTTTGTTTATGATTTTGTATGTTGCCATGTATTTTGTCTTCCTGCTGCCCTTTTTCATCACTATTTTGATTGCATTCTGTTCATCTTCTCGCGGCACTCATCATCTATATCCCTGCGTTTGAATTTGTTATGGGTATAAACTTTCATATGACCAACCTAAAAAATTAAAACAACTATATATATCTATATTTGACGATTTATTGGTACAAAAACCACTACTGCTATTTTCTGGAAACCATATTTAAATACGAGAACTTGTTAATACCAAAAGCACTACTGTTATTTCTGGTAAATATGTTTTATCATAAGAACTTGTTTATGGTAAAAGTATTATTGTGATCTCCGAAAATCTGGGATACATGCGGTGAGTGTGGTTGTTGAATCTCATACCCTGGAACTTGAAACTACTCTAGTACTTCATGTTGGCCTGGGTTTTTACTTGTTGTCACACCCATGTACTTACCAGTTGGCTCCATTGTTATGTGCTATGTACGTAATTATCCGCATTATATTTAAGTTCCTGTGGATTAAATGTATTTGCTAAATTTATACGCTCGTTTCATTTGTATGTCTAACCCGGATGGACTTAATATGTGTTGGCAACTATGTTCGACAGTAAGTAGTTGATATTATGGTATATATGTTAATGCTCACACCACTGAAACTATACATGTTAAAATTGATGTGGTTTTCATCTCGTTTAAGAATTGACACTATACATATATATGTGTGTGTGTATATATATATATATATATATATATATATATATATATATATATATATTTGTACCTATGCTCAAAAATTTAGATAACTAAATACTGAAACACATATACGCTGTTTCGAGATAAATAAGTTTGTATATGTATTTACACTAAGATAAATATCCCTATAAAAGCAACAAGTTCCTTTGTAAACTTGAATACATTTTGTTTACACATTATATGCACAAGAATCCATTACCTCGACCCATTTGATTGTTGCTGTCTTGATTAAAAACTAATCCACATGGCCTTAAATTGTTTGCGTGGGTTCAGGAAAAGACTTGGAGCAAATTAAATAATTTTAACCAAAAAATAAACTGTGTTTCAGGAAAATGTGGGTTTAGGAAAATGAGTAAAATTTTCTCTAATGCAAGGAATATTATTTGCAAATATATGCCTATTATAAAACCTAGCACAAATGGAGATAAAATTTCAAATGAAAAGGGTACTCAGGAATCATTCTAATAATAGTGCATCCGGTAGTAGTGTAAACGATCTTGCTTGGTAGCTAAATTTTCTAAAAGGGAAATATTGGGAAAATGATGTTTTGAATAGTAACATGTGGTTCTGATTGTATAACAGTGGATATATATATATTGATACAGTTTGACTTTTATGTTTAGCTTGGATGTTTGCTTGCTACAGCATGTAAACAATGACCATATACCAAATTGCTTTAGGTCATAAGATAGAAAACATGTTGAAAAGTGGTATCTTATTAATTTTCTTTTTAAACGAGACAGATTTGATCAATTTAAAATCAGTGACACGCCAGTTAATTCATTTAATGCCATAGTTATATATGAAAAATAGTTAATAATCAATATGAGAATTAATTATCAACTCTGTTTTTTTTATATAAAAAGAAGAATATGTCATTGGAGATTATAGAGTCTCACTTAATTAGAATATATTTAAACTAGAATATGTTAACTGGATGGGGACTGAAATGTATGTAGTAGCACGTGCCCCCCGCGTATGGACAATAACTTGGGAACACTTGTATTGCGACATACGCAAGCATACATTTGAATTGACATATAGCTAGGATTTTTCCATGTTGTATTAGCCTGAAAGAAGGAAGGCATTGTTAGGTTTAAACTTGAAGCTCATCCTTTGTTTAACGTGCATTTATATTATATGAAAAATATGATGTTTTTGCGTGTTCTATCCGGAATATGGTCCTTTGCATGAATTTGGGTCACAAGGTTTTAAATTTGTTGCACACTTGAGATTCATTCAAATTGTTGATGAAATCTGAAATCGTATCATCCCTATATGCAGGGGTCTGACTGGTAATCTATTAACACATATATAAATATCATATTTCGTAATTTTGTATCAAGTATGCATTGATATGATCCTATGTGTGGATCTACAATTACATTCATATTGATGGTTCCTTTAAAATTACCATTTATCACACACTTTTGGGTTAATAGCACATACTTATAGGCATGTTATATTGCTGCTGTCATGTTCTTGAGACTCAACACATAACATTGGTCAGGATTTTCACGTATTTATATATTATCTTACTAACATCCTACTACTTATTTTGATGATCATTGTCCAATTTCTGAGTTTATATCGATTTGAATTTCTTACGGCCTTACTCACGCGTGAATAGGCAAGCTCTCATGATCACCAGTCCCGAAAATAAAACCGATATGAACGAATACCACACTTGATCTTGACACACTGATATGAACAGATACCACACTTGATCTAGATATACTGATATAAACAGATACCAACACTGTTATTTTATCTATGACACCAGTGTTGGGTTTAACTGTTATATTTCAGTTTATATTGAAGTTAATTTACTTGAACTATAATTTAATCCTGACTCGAGTGTTTTATGTTTTCACATGGAACGCTAGGGTCAAACCCGAGCATTGCAAATTTTAAAGATTACAACTTAGGATTCAAAGATTGGCGAAGCTAAGGATTCTATGAGATGCGCACTCTGAAGATATCTAAACAGTAAAGATTTTTCTGTGTTCAAATTGTTTTAATTTCGCTGTATATATAATTATCTTGTACAAAAAAAGTTTGATTATAAATAAAAGTCTATTCCGCTGTTCAATCTTGTGTTATCTATTTATTCTGTATTTTCTGTGTTGATTCCATTTTAAACTCTGTAAGCTAATAACGATCCGTCAATTTGGACGTTTAAAGTTGGTTTAATTACTGATTTGAAGCGGTCAAAATGGCTGGACTTCACAATATTTGACATACACTAATCCCGATATTTAGTTATATGTCAATTGATGGGCCGACAGACTGTGTTGAGCGCTATTTATATATTTTAACGCTTATATAGTTGTAGAATGCACTCTGGATGATGTTTGAATGGGGAATGATTATTTATCATTATTGTTGAATACATGCGATGTATGAAATCCATATAACTAAAATTATATGGTAATTGATTGAGTTGCATTCCGATTCAGAAATAAAAAATATTTTAAAATAAAGAATATTTTAAAATAATATTCTGTGAAGAATTAAAATATGGTTTTGATGTCCGATTTTGGATGGACACGAAAATATATAAAAATATGAAGACATGTTAAGTATAGAAATGCAATTTTAACCCGAATGGGTTTATCGACCGGTTTTATTCATTTTATAATGAATATAAAAATGAATTAATTTCAAAATCAGATATATTGAAAATATTATCAGTTTAATATTATAATGATATGGAATATTCACTTTTGATTTAAAATT
Organism: Allium sativum; assembly: GCA_030737875.1. Taxonomy (NCBI): domain Eukaryota; kingdom Viridiplantae; phylum Streptophyta; class Magnoliopsida; order Asparagales; family Amaryllidaceae; genus Allium; species Allium sativum. Next base: position 335,656,221 of record CM060926.1, read on the forward strand.
GAAAATCAAGTTGAAATCATTTTAAAATGAATTTATAAACGAAAAATACGTTTTAAATGAAAATCGACGATATATATATATATATTATAAATATATAATCGCCTGAATAGAACGTGCCGCGCAGCGACCATTCGCGAATTTCGACCATTAACTTCAAATGATCGTAACGGGAGATCCGACCGTCAGATTCTCCTAAAACTAGAACTGTTGGGTTCATATCGAAAAGAACTTTCCAATGATCATAAGAGATTTAAAATCTAGCAGTTGGATTTTAAAATATGTCCAAATCAATTTAAGAAAATGTTGCTATGGATGAAGTTCGGTGGCCGTTATTGGAAACCGACTGTTTGGGCCTTAATAAAATTATTAAAAATATGAAAAAATTTATGTAAAATCATAATAAATGGTTTGGAAAGATTTTAGATGAAAAGTTCCAAGTTTGAAAAGAAAAAAAAAAATATTTTTGTCCAAATGAACTAGTTATTAACTAGAATAATAATCCAATGTTTTTAAATAAATAAATTGGATGGAAAAAGGGGTTTTAAAATAACCAAAATTTTCCAATGAATGAGTTGGAATGGATTTGTGTAGAAATAATCTTCAGAATATTTCGTCGTTGGACTACGAGATTATATGGATATTGTTGAGTAATTTGGAAGATACAGGTATCGTTATTCCCAATATGATATCTGTTAGTTTCAGAATTTGATATTGAATATAAGCCGATATAATTTCTATTTAGAGCTTTGTATTTAATATCAAATTGGATTTTGGGTTTCTCGTGAATGGTGTCTTTAATAACACTATTCTTAAACCCAGTTGAGAAAAGAATAAATCTTTTAAACGAGATTTAGAGAAGTTTACCAATTAATTAATATTTAATTGGAGTTTAATTGAAATTGGATTTTTGGGTTTATCGTGAACAGTGTTTTAAATAACACTTGTTCTTTAACCCAATTAACACTGAAGAGATGATTCGGAATTTATAAACCATTTTATTAAGATTTAATGGAAATTTTCCAAAGTAAAGTTTTCCAATTTAATACATTAAATTGGAATTAAATGGAATTTGATTTGGTAATAATCGAGATGAGCTTGGGTAAAGGAAGACCGTTACTATATATGGAATTTAAAAGGCTTTGCCGTTATTCCATTTGTATCGTTAGTCTGATACGGAAATATATATCCATTATATACTGATCAGATTTCCGCGAAGAATCCATTTTGATGGAAGATGATTTTGGGTTTATCGTGAACGATGTTTTAAAGGACATTGGTTCTTTAACCCAGTTAAAGATAAGATTAATTTCTTAATGTGAATAATCAAAGAGTAATGGTTTTTTATATTAAAACCAAGGTGGAGTTTTAATGAATCTTTAATTAGATTGAAATGAGAATGGGATAATTAAATTTACTAAATTCGTGAAATGATCGAGAATGTAGTACCAACAGTTTTACTCCACGCGATAGTTAAATCTTTAATTTGATTTAAAACGAGAAATGGAAATTAATTTTGCAAATAGCATAGTGGTTGCAAGATATGGAGTATTACCAGTTTTCTCTATGGGCTGAATATGTTGGGATTGGAAAAATAAAATAAATGATTACTTCGGTATGGCTCGATAATCCCAACTAGTTTTATAAACCTTAATTTGGTTTAAATTTTGAAAATAATATTTGAATAAAATAATATGCTGAATTGGAATGAGGTGTATAAGGTGTTTTTATAGCACTTGATTATAAGATACACGAGTTATTCGGAAAGACTATGTTTAACCCATTTTGAATAATTGATACGACGACTAAATGTTGAGGATACGAAGACAGTGGTTAAAGAACGGACATCTTTACATCGTTTGGATGATTACTGATGTCTTGATTGGGGTGTATACACTAGACAAGGTAATAAGTAGTGGTTGTCCAGATGTATTTGGAGCTCGACCGGATATGCTAGGGCCTCTGTCCTGTATTGGACATATGAGACGAGGAATAAGGTGCCTTCGATTTCGTTTAGACTCAGAATAGATTTGCAAATAGATAGTGTATCTGACATTGTATTCCTTTATATTGTATTCATTGATATCTACGAAATATATTTCTGCTTGGTGGCGGAGAATTTATTCTCTGGCTTAACACCCTTCTCTGAGACATACGAGCTTAAATGTTATATATTGGTGGAAATCAGTGGTACGGTATGGGTTGACAGTGTGGCATGCTGAGATGCAAATGATTGAGGCTTTTATTGGAAAGCAGAGTTCATCGGTTGATGATCAAAGCACGACTTTAATTAGCAAAGATTTATGTAGCGTTAATTCGCGAGCTTCACACCTCGGTATGAAGCGGAAACGGGATGAGGAACCACAGTAAGAGCATGCATTTCTTTCTACCTAGGAGTGATGCCATGGTATGGACCCCAAGTAATTTACTTTGTGGATGTCGAAAAGTCAGGTACCTCGGATTTGAGTACCTAGTGGCTTTTGATATGTTCGACATACTGATCGGATTTTATCCCCCATGGGGTAGAGAAACGTATTGTTCAGGAATAATTAATCCACTAAAGTTAGTGTGGACTGGCCCTGCCAGATTCCTGGTGCAGTCGCGACTGAATCCTGAGGCACGGGCAAGAGTGTCTCCAATCGGAAAGAGAGATCCCTTGCCCTAGTTCATGACGGAAGTCCAATTTCCAATACGACATTTTTCGGTTTTAGTTGTAAACTTGTATGGCGACATAATATATGGTACCTATGCCTTCTATGATTGATACATTTATATTTGAAGTTGTTTTGACACTATGCATGTATAGTAATATCAAAATGATTTGTTTTTAAACGTAGCAAGCACGTTTGGCTATTATAAGATAAAATTCTATCCTCTGGCCTAAGTTGCATTGTGTGATGGGACCTGACTCTTATAACAACTTCATTTTTAAAAAAGAATTTCATTGTTTACACGTTGTTTTATTTCAGAGCATTCATGGGAGTAAACCCGTTCTGTGTTGTATGGCGTGGTCCCATGATTTCCCAACTTTTGAAGTAAAGGTTTAATAACTGTTTAAGTTCCCATACCAGTCCCATGCTGACCTGGAGTTCATTGTCTTAACCTCAACTCTGGGTGCCCCTATTTTCTGCACGGGCAACTAGTTGTTTTGTTTTTCGCATATATTTCTTTTCGCAGGATGTTGGATTACAGTTGGAGCTATATTCGGAAAGCTTTGTATTCGTATATCTCTTTCATTTGTGGTTGTAGATGATTCCACTGTACATTATGTTTATGTATATATTTTCCATTGTATAATATTTATTCATACTATGATATATTCTTATACTCTGATGTAATTGTTGTAATAGCAACGAAATGTTCTATTGTTTGTTCTCTGATGAGTCGTGTTCTCAAAGCAATCTGGGCTTTTACGTAAGAGGGATTTCAGATTGTCTCAGTTGATATCAAAGCTTTGGTTTACAGAGCTCGAGAACAAGGCACATTAGAACCAAACAAAAGGATTCGTCAGAGATTGGATTAGTAATATCCAATAAAAATGAATCGTTAGAGATAGGGTTAGTAATGCCGTAGAATGAGTTAGAAGAGTGTTATAAAATGAAAAATGAATTTAATTTTGAAAAATTATATCATATAATATGTATTTGAGTACTTTTTTTTTAAATTGATTTTTGACTATCGAGTATAAGGAGATTTTTAATATACATCTGATCCACGTGTATTCGAAGTCTCAAATATACTGGATAGATATAGAATCACACTCTTATCGCCCGGAGATTATCCTGATGATTACTCGAGTATCATCAGCATTTATGTTTGAGTTTCGAAAGTGGGATATCTATATATTTCCAACTGACTGGTGTGAGAACCAAACCTACTTAGAATTTATTGTTTGTGATTTGGCATTGAAATATGATTTTTGAAAATATATACAAAAGTTATATGTTTTGGAAATTTAATTCACAAATGGATTGTTGGTTGTGTTGTTTGATTATTAGTTTGATTAATAAAAATATTGGATTGAGAATAAAAGAATGAATGATAAATAAAGACAAATCGAATCAAATATTAAATTTAATTGAAAATTGATTGGAATGGCATACATATACATGTGTGTGTGTGTATATATATATATTTGTTGAACAAGTTATGGATTTACAACTAAGTAGATAATATATTGTGTTCCCGACAAATAGGTACACCTTAATGGGTTAGTTGCGCAATTTTATTTATATAAACTCCTGTGAATGAAATTAGATGCATTATCATGGTTGTTCTGTGTGAGATTATAAACCATAGGATATCAACAAATAAATTATGAACTACACCGCATGGCATACTGCATGAAGACATCATATTATATCATATTCCTTATAAGCATTTGGCGCTTATATGACTAGGTTTGATTTACCATATGGGCAATATGCTTGTATGGCGATGACTATATTACAGGTTGAACTGAAAACTATTTATGGACATAATTAATGAATACATGTAACGGTGCTCGGGGCAGGATTTAATTAAAACCCTACACAGGTCTGGAGATGCAAAAAATTCACGTCTCTCATTTTGTTAATTAAGGCACATGGATTATATATTTTTCCAACACTGGGGAAATGTAGTGAGATTATGATCTTTACACATCTCTGTTGGGCATAGATAGTCACTAAAAATTGTGTGTGCTTTTTCTTGATTTATTGGGTGCCTAATACGGCCCAATAAATTTTTTAAAGCCAACCCATACAAAGGGGGTTATGGCGAATTTTTTCAAAAACTTAGAGTGTTAGCCAAATTTTTGTGAAATTAGAAAATTCTTAGAAACTGAAGACTTGAAGAATGAAAGTTAAGTGGATTAGTTAAACAACTTTCAACTCTGTTCCTTTTCAAGGACGAAAAGATTTAAGTGGGGGAGGTTGTTCCAACCCAGAATTTCTGAACCAATTTAAAAATTTATCTTAGCTATTTTTCTAGATTTTGATTATTTGAAATGATTTATTTTAAATAATAACGACTAAAATTTTGTTTAAATCAAAGTCAGAATGTATAAATATATTTTAGTTATAAAATGAGCTTGAAATGGCGCGGTAGTTTATAAATTCGATTTCTAATTTCGATTGAATGTACAGAATTCAAAATAAATCGAATTTCAGTAAGACCAGAAATGTTTGAATCTGTTTAATTATATCTTTCTAATGAATGTGAAAAATTCATATTTTAAAATATAAATTGAATGTTATGGCTAGTTTAAAATTTAAAATAGTCGCTATGGAATTTATATCTATTTTTAAATAATATATATCCCTTAAATATAGCGATTTTGCAAACAACCTCCATTTTCGACGAAATCACTTTTGTTGGATCTGGATGTCAAATTATTGTTAGGTTTCAAATCTCATAATTTTTTGAATTAATATGTGAGCGTGGTGAATTTAAACGCATTTGGTCATTTTTGTTTGAATTTAATCAACCAGAAAATGTCCATTTTTCAAACGGCCTCCAAATTCGATGAAATTAGTTTTGTTAGGACCGTATTGTCAAAACATAGATAGATTTACTTTTTCTGTAATTTTTGGAGTCAGTATGTTGCCCCGGTAATTTAAAATGTACATTTAAATTCAAAATGTATTGGTTTATACTTTAATTTCGATAAAAACTGACTAAAATAGTTGAACTGGCTTATGATACATATCCCATTGTGTGTGAAATGGAGATATTTAGCTAGAAACATAAATCATTGGGTTTGATTTGGAGTTCAGAGCTTTAAACAAGTTAAATTAGAATTAAATATTATTAAAATATATATATATATATATATATATATATATTATTTTCCAAAACCCTAGCCATTTCCTGAGCCGCCTCTTTCATTCATGGACAATCCAAAAGCTCCCGATTTTAAAACCTAGAATCCCTAAAACCGATTCGAATTAGAAGATGCATTCAAAACAGAAATTATAGAGCGTTCTTCGATCTTTAAAATCATATGAGTATGTCCATCTATAGTTTGGTAGTTTGGAAGAAATCGAGGTGGAAAAGGGCGACGGTTTTGGGTTGATTTCCGACGAGGGGGTGCATCAAGTTCGATGACGGTGGTGGCTCATGGGCGTCACGCGTAAGCCTTTCGAATGGTGAGGTCTGATCAATGCCAGGTCGGACGACAGAGGTGCGGTGAAGGTGAAAGGGTTTGGAGCAGGGGAGTGATAGGCTTTACTGAATTTGGAAGACGAATTTGAGGGTAAATTGGAAAATTAAATTATTTAATTAATTCAATTTGGAGATTAATGTATAAATCATTGTAACTCATTTGTATGACATCGAAAATTAGCAAACCGGGTCCGTTGGAATCATCTCAACGAGAGCTACACCATGCAACTGACTATAACAGAAACGGAGGCAGTCGGAATTTTTGATAAAATTAAACGTCTGTTTTATTTTGTTAATCGGAAATAAAGAATGACGGAGTGGGACCCAGAGCGGGAATTCTCTCACTAAAATTATTATAAAACTATTTATTTTATAATTGTAAATGTATAGAAATTGCCTGTATTGATTTTTATCTGCTGTATGGAGTTCAACACATGAATTCGCACAAATCACATAAATTGGAAGTGATGAATAGATATTACTGACACTCGGATTTCATACCTCGCGAATGGCCACTTATGGCACCGTAAATGGCATTGGGTAGTAGAGTATTTATTTATTTCGAAGAGTTGGTGATTTTTGTATTGTGACAATGATTTTATGATATTTGATATGTTAAGAATGTTAATATTAAACTGATAGACGAAAATGGACAAAATAATCATTTACATATTAAAACCGTGAAAATTGGTTAAGTAGGAAAATAATTCAAAATGAATTTGAATTGGTTAAATTTATTAACCAATGATTTATTTCAGTGGACTGTTGTCGTTTGAAAATCCCACACGGGTATTGGGATGATATTTGACATACACTAATCCCGATATTTAGTTGTATGTCAATCAATGGGCTGATAGACTGTGTTGAGCGTTACTTATTTATTTTAACGCTTATACATTTGTAGTATGCACTCTGGATGATGTTGAATCTGGAATGATTATTTATCATTATTGTTGAATACATGCGATGTATGAAATCCATATAACTGAAATTATATGATAATTGATTGAGTCGCATTCCGAGTCAGAAAAAACGAATAATTAAAAATAATATTCTGTGAAGAATTAAAATATGATTTTGATGTCCGATGTTGGATAGACACGAAATATATAAAAATATGAAGACAGGTTAAGTATAGAAACGCCATTTTAACTCGAACGGGTTTATCTATCGATTTTATTCATTTTATAATGAATATCGAAATGAATTAATTCTAAAATCAGATATTTTGAAAATATTATCATTTTAATATTATAATGACGTGGAATATTCAATTTTGATTTAAAATTGAAAATCAAGTTGAAATCGTTTTAAAACAAATTTATAAACGATTAATAAAATACATTTTAAATGGAAATCGACGATATATATCTATATTATAAATATATAATGGCCTAAACAGAATGTCCTGCACAACGACCATTCACGAATTCCGACCATTAACTTCAAATGGACGTAAGGGGTGATCCGACTGTCGGATTCTCCCAAAACCGAAACCGTTGGGTTCGTATCGAAATGAGCTTTCCAATGACTATAATAGATTTGAAATCTAATGCTGAATTTTAAAATATGTTAAAATAAATTTCAGAAAAGGTCATTATAGATGCAGTTCGATGGCCGTTATTGGAAACCGACTGTACGGGCTGTAATGAAATTATTAAAAATATGGTAAAATTATGTAAAATCATAATAAATGATTTGGAACGTTTTTGGATGAAAAATTCGAAGTTTGAAAAGATAAAAATATATTTTTATCTAAATGAACTAGTTATTAACTAGAATAATAATCCAATATTTTTAAATAAATAAATTGGATGAAAAAAGGGTTTTAAAATAACCAGAATTTCCCAATGAATGAGCTGGAGTGGATTTGAGTGGAAATAATATTCGGAAAATTTCGTTATTGGATTCCAGGATTATACGGATATTGTTGTGGAATTTGGAAGATACAGATATCGTTATCCCCAATACGATATCCATTAGTTTCGGAATCTGATATTGAATATAAGCCGATATAATTTCTATTTAGAGCCTTGTATTTAATATCTATTTGGACTTTTGGTTTGTCATGAACGGTGTCTTTAATAGCACTTTTCTTGATCCCAGTTGAGAAAAGAATAAATCTTTTAAATAAGATTTAGATAAGTTTACCAATTAATTAATATTTAATTGGAGTTGAATTGAAATTGGATTTTTTGGTTTATCGTGAACAGTGATTTAAATAACACTTATTCTTTAACCCAATTAATAGTGAAGAGATGATTAGAAATTTATAAATCTTTTTATTAAGATTTAATGGAAATTTTCCAAAGTTAAATTTTCCAATTTAATATATTAAATTGGAATTGAATGGAATTCGATTTGGTAATAATCGAGATGGGCTTCGGTAAAGGAAGACCATTACTATGTATGGAATTTGAAAGGCTTTGTCGTTATTCCATTTATATTTATAGTCTGATACGGAAATTTATATCCATTGTATACTAATCAGATTTCCGTTAAGATTCCATTTTGATGGAAGATGATTTTGGGTTTATCGTGAATGATGTTTTAAAGGGCATTGGTTCTTTAACCAAGTTAAAGACAAGATTAATTTCTTAAAGTGAATAATCATAGAGCAATGATTTTTGATATTAAAAGCAAGGTGGAGTTTTAATGAATCTTTAATTAGATTGAAATGAGAATAAGATAATTAAATTTATTGAATTCGAGAAATGATCGAGAATGCACCACCAGTTTTACTCCATGCGATAGTTAAATCTATAATTAGATGTGAAACAAGATATGGTAATTATTTTTACCAATAACATAGTGGGTGTTAGATATGGAGTACTACCAGTTTTGCTCCATGGGATGAATAGCTTGGGATTGGAAAAACAAAATAAATGATTACTTCGGTATGGCTCGATAATCCCGACTAGTTTTGCAAACCTTGATTTGGTTTAAATTATGAAAAGAATATTTGAATAAAATAATATTATGAATTGGAATGAGGCGTAATCGGAATGACCGGGTTTAACCCATTCTGAATAACTGATACGACGACTAACTGTCGAGGATATGAAGACGGTGGTTGAATCTTCACATTGTTTGGATGATTAATGATGTCTTGATTGGAAGGTACACCCAAGACAAGGTAATAACTGGTGATCATCCAGATGTACTTGGAGATCGACCGGATATGCCAGGGTCTCTCTCCTGTATTGGACATATGGGACATGGAATAAGGTGCCTTCGGTTTCGTTCAGACCCAAAACAGGACTTGCAAATGGATAGTGTGTCAGACATTGTACTCCTTTATATTGTATTCGTTGATCTTTGATAAATATATGTTTGGCTGGTGGGGGAGAATTTATTCTCTTGCTTAATACCCTTCTCTGAAATGTATGAGCTTGGAGGTTATATATTGGTGGAAATCAGTGGTACGGTACGGATTGACAGTGTGGCATGCTGAGATGCAAATGATCAAGGCTTTTTTTGGAAAGCAGAGTCTTGCGGTTAATGATCAAAGCACAACTTTAATTAGCATAGCTTTGTATAGCACTAATTCGCGAGCTTCACACCCCGATATGAACCAAAAACGGGATGAGGAACCACAGGGAGATCATGCGTTTCTTTCTAGCTAGGAGTGATGCGATGGTATGGAGCCCAGGCAATTTACTTATGTGGAAGTTGGAAAGTGAGTTACCTCAGATTTGAGTCCCTCGTGGCTCTTGATATGGTCGAAATACTGACCAGATTTTATACCCCATAGCGCAGGGAAACGTATTGTTTAGGAATAACTAATCGACTAAAGTAAGTGTGGATTGGCCCTGCTAGATTCCAGGTGCAGTTGCGGCTGAATCCTGAGGCATGGACTAGAGTGTCTCGAATCAGAAGGAGAGATCCCTTGCCTTGGTTCATGATGGTTACGACATTTTTCAGTTTTAGTTGTAAATTTAGTATGGCGACATAATATATGGTACCTATGCCATCTATGATTGGTACATTTATATTTGAAGTTGTTTTGACACTATGCACGTATAGTAATATCAAAATGATTTGTTTTAAATGTACCAAGCATGTTCGGCTATTATAAGGTAAAACTCTATCCTTCGGCTTGCGTTGCACTGTGTGATGGGACCTGAGTCTTATAATAGCTTCATTTTTCAAAAAGCATTGCATTGTTTACAAGTTGTTTTATTTTAAAGTATTCATGAGAGTAAACCCATTCCGTGTTATATGGCATGGCCCCATGATTTCTCAACTTTTAAACTAAAGATTTAATAACTGTTTTAATTCTCACACCAATCCCATGACTGAACTGGAGTTTATTGTTTTAACCTAAACTCTGGGTGCCCATACTTTCCACACTGGCAGCTTGTAGTTTTGGTTTCCGCAGAAATTTCTTTTCTCAGGATCCTGGATTACAATTGGAGCTATATTCGAAAAGCTTTGTATTTGTATATCTCTTTCAGTTGTGGTTGTAGATGATTTCCACTGTACATTATATTTATGTATATATTTTCAATTGTATAATATTTATTCATACTCTGATATATTCTTGTACTTTGATGTAATTGTTGTAATAGCAATGAGATGTTCTATTGTTTGTGGTCTGATGAGTCGTGTTCTCAAAGCAATCCGGACTTTCTCGTAAGGAGGATTTCGGGTCGTCTCAGTTGATATCAAAGCTTTGGTTTACACAGCTCAAGAACAAGGCACATTAGATCCAAACGAAAGGATTTATCAGAGATTAGATTAGTAATATCCAATAAGAATGACTCGTTAGAGATAGGGTTAGTAATGCCCTAGAATTAGTTAGAAGAGTGTTATAAAATGAAAAATGAATTTAATTTTAAGAAATTATATCATATAATATGTATTTGAGTATTATATTTTAAATTGATTTTGGACCATCGGGTATAAGGAGATTTTTAATATACGTCTGATCCACGTGTATTCGAAGTCTCAAATATACTGGATAGATATAGAATCACACTTTAGTCGCCCGGAGATGATCATGATGATCACTCGAGTATCATCAGCATTTATGTACGAGTTTCGAAAATGGGATATCTATATATTTCCAACTAACTGGTGTGAGAACCAAACCTAATTAGAGTTTATTGTTTGTGATTTGGCATTGAAATATGATTTTTGAATATATATACAAAAGTTAAATGTTTTGGAAACTTAATTCACAAATTGATTACTAGTTGTGTTCTTTGATTATTAGTTTGATTAATAAAAATATTGGATTGAGAAAACCTATAAAAGAATGAATGATAAGTAAAGCCAAATCGAATCAAATATTGAATTAAATTGAAAATATATTGGAATGGCATGCATATACATGTATATATATTTGTTGAACAGGTTATGGATTTACTGTTGAGTAGTGAATATATTTGCATGACAAGTAGGTATACCTTATGAGTTGGTTACGTGATTTTATCTATATAAACTCCTGTGAATGAAATTGGATGCACTGTGATGGTTTTTCTGTGTGAGATTATAAACCACGCCATAGGATAGCAACAAATAAATAATGAACTACACTTCATGGCATACTGCATGAAGACAACATATTATATCATTTTCCATATAAGCATTTGGCGCTTAAATGACGAGGTTTGATTTACCATACATGTGAGATGCTTGTATGGCGATGAATATGTTACATGTTGAACAGAAGACTGATTATGGACATAATTAATGAATACATGTAACGGTGCTCGGGGCAGGATTTAATAAAAACCCAACAAAAGGTCTGGAGATTACAAAAATTCACATCTCTCTTGTTGTTAATTAAGGAACATGGATTATTTATTTGCCCAACACTGGGGCAAGGTAGTGAGATTATGATTTTTACACATCTCCCTTGGGCATAGATAGGTAACTAAAAATTATGTGTGATTTTTCTTGATTTATTTGGTACTTAATATGACCTAATAAAAATTTAAAAGTCAACTCGTACAAATGAAGTTATGGTGATATTTTAAAAAAAAATTGGGTGTTGGCCATATTTTTGAGGAATTAGAAAATTCTTAGAAACTAATAAGTTGAAGAATGAAGGTTGAGTTGATTAGTTTGACAACTTTGAGCTCCGTTCCTTTTCGAGGACCAAAAGGTTTTAAGTGGGGGAGACTGTAACAACCCGGAATTTCTGACCCAATTTAAAAAATTTATTTTAGCTATTTTTATGGTTTTGATTATTTAATATGATTTATTTTAAATAATAAAGACTAAAAATTTATTTAACTCGAAGTTAGATTGTATAAATATATTTTAATTATAAAACTAGCCTGAAATAGCGCGGTAGTTTGTAAATTCGATTTTTAATTTCAATTGAATGTACAGAATTAAAAATAAATTGGATTTCAATAAAACCAAAAAATTTTGAATATGTTTAATTATATCTTTCTAACGAATGTGAAAAATTCAGATTTCATAATATAAATTGAAAGTTAAGGCCAATTTAAAATTTAAAATTGTTGCTATGAAATGTATATTTTTTTAAATAATATATAGCCCTTAAATATGGCCATTTTTCAAATGACCTCCATTTTTGATGAAACCCCTTTTGTTGGATCCGAACTGTCAAATTATTGTTATGTTTAAAATTTCATAATTTTGGAATTAATATGTGAGCATGGTGAAATTAAATGTGTTTTGTAACGACCCAGAATTTTGGGGCCAATTTAAAATTTTTATTTTAGGAATTTTAATGGACTTTAATATTTAAAATAATTTATTTTAAATAAGAATGACTAAAAATTTTCTTTAAAATAAATAAATTTAGTTTAAATATAAAAAGGGGTTTAAAACAGCGTTGTAGTTTGAAAATTTGAATTTGAGCTTTGAGTGACTGTACAGGATTTATTTTAAATCAGAATTGAGCGAAACCAGAAATATTTAAATCTGTTTAATCATATCTTTCCAACGAATATGAAAAATTGAAATTCCGTTTTAAAAATCAGAAGTTATGGCCAATTGAATTTTCAGAAAAGTCATTGTAGAATTTATATATATATTATATAGGGCCCGAAATGCTACTTTTCACATATGAAGGAATTTCGACTCGAAACCACTTCCATTGGGTTCGGAATGACGTTCCTGCATTGAAAAACAATAAACACTTATATATTGTGAGTTACGGAGTTTATTTGTTTAAAAATGTATTTTTAATATTAAATATATTGGCCTTAAAAATAGTCATTTTTCAAACGACCTCGGTTTTCGACGAAACCACTTTTGTTGGAACCAGAATGTCAAATTATTGCTAAGTTTCAATTTTCATAATTTTTCGAATTAATATGTGAGCATGGCAAAGGAAAACGTGTTTTGTCAGTTTCGGTCAAATTTAATCAGCTTAAAAATAGCCATTTTTTAAACGGTCTCAGAATTCGACGAAATTAGTCTCGTTAGAACCGTATCATCAAAACATAACTATAAATATTTTTTCTGTAATTTTTAGAGTTCGTATGTGGCCCCGGTAATTTAAAATGTACGTTTGAATTTAATAATTAAATGATTTGTAACTAAATTTAAAGGAAAACATATTGTAACAGCCAAATTGGGTTACGAAACATATTCCATTGCGTCCGGAGTGTGGGTATTTGCCTAAGGACATTTTCTGTTGGGCTGGAATTGGAGCTAGAATAGGCTAACGGGCTGAAACTAGTAATCAATAAATTATATATTATTATATTATTCATAACTTAAACAAATGAAACCCTAATTCTCTAATCAATACAACAGCCGCCATCTCTTGAAATCAGTGGCCCTCCTCGTTCAAAACATAATCCTTTATTTCCTCCCAAACCAATCAGAATTAGCTAGTGGTTAATACATGAAATCGAGCAGCTAAGTGAGAGCTCGAAAACCGGCGATTGTGATGAGGTTTTGTTCACTGTAGGGACCGGAATTGGAGCAGGAAGTGGTGGGTGTTAGGTACGGATTCTGTTGTGTAGGGTCCACCGAGTTGGACGGTGGCCTGGGCGTGGGGGGAGTCGAGGTCGGCGGTTCGGGTGGTGGTGGCGGATCAAGGTCCGGTGACCTCTAGTGCAGGCGGCGCCGAAGTTTTCATAGAAGAAGATGGGTTTCACTGAACAGGAATCCACGTGAAGAAGAAGAAGGAAGGAGCGGCCTGAAATAATTATTGTATAATCCTTTTTATTAATTAAGTATTTAATTATCTCAAATGAAATTAACACTAAAATAATCGTAACTTATTCATACGAGGTCAAAACTCGATGATTTCAAATCCGTTGGAATCGTCTTTCCAAGATCTACAACATGACACCGACTAGAGCTGAAATCAATCACTTTGAAATTTCAGCAAAATTTGAGCACGAACAATTTCTAGGTGAGAAATCTATTTTATTTCTCCCCTTTATTATTGAAAATAAATTCTGAAATTATTGTTAAAAAAAATTGCAGTTAATTTATACTGTTATGATTTTGTGTTAGTTGTAAATACGCATCTGTTTGTTTGATTTAGATTGTGGCGATAGAATTGTTACATTTCTGTTTATTAGAATTAGATTGAACAAATGTATTATTTTGTTCATTTTATGGTTAAAATTAACTTTCCTGTTAATTTGAATTAGACTAAACAAAATTATCATTTTGTTTGTTGTACTATTAGAATTGAAACAAAAAATCATTTTTGTTAGAGAATAGAATTTACATTTTATGTAAAGATGACATTAAAAATAGAATTTACACTTTATGTAAATAGGAAATAAGAAAGAAAAAAAAATAGGATTTACATTTTATGTAAAAAAGTGATATTAAAACTGGAACTTACATTTTTTTGTAAAAGGTGGCATTAAAGAGTGATTGACATTTCCATTGTAAAATGTGACATTATAGAAAAATTAACATTTTATTTGAAAATATATTATGTATATAAGATAAATATTTTTATACACTAAAAGAATGATATCTTTGTGTTAAACTTGCTTAGTGAACAAAATTCACATTTTGTTAATATTAAAAAGGATTTTAACAAAATTCACATTTTGTTAACATTTTTTTTTGTATATTAAGAATGAAATAGAAAAATGATAATATTTTTTTTTAAGCAGAATATGCTAACATTAAAAATCTACCTTTTAACGTAAAATAGAATACTAGAGAGATGTTCATATTTGACAAAGCAAAATATGTTAACATTAAAATCGTATATTCAAAGAAAGGGTCACATTTTCATGTAGCAAAAGAAATAAAAGATTTCATCTCTATGTGATATTAGAAATATTCATTTTGTCCGTTAGAATGAATTCCACCAAATATTCATTTTTGTGTCAAAGAATGATTAGTGAAAGTGACAACAACCTTTTTATTTTGAAATATGTTTTGCAAATAATGATAATAACATTTTTGAATTGGAATTTGTTTGTAACTAAATATCTACATTATGTTTACATTAAAAGGATTTGTTTAAAAATTGCCTTCATGTTTACATTAAAAGTATTTGTTTAAAATGAACATTTTGATTTCATTAAAAAGGGATTAGTTAAAATGAACATTTTGTTTCATTAAAAAGGGATTAGTTAAAATGAACATTTTGATTTCATTAAAAAGGATATGACAAAATCCATATTTTGTTTATATAAAAAGAGAATTAGACAAGTTGTCATTTGTTTACATAAAAAGATAATTAGACAAGTTGTCATTCGGTTTACATAAAAAGAAATGGACAAATTTTCATTTTGTTTACATAAGAAGAATTAGGCAAAACCAAATTGTTATTTTGTTAACTGATAAAAGAATAATGTTATTTTTGTTGCATTAGTATAGATAACTCTTTTTTTACAACATTTGTATTAAAATAAAAACACGATTATTGTTAGAAATGTTATGTTGGAATTATAACATCATTTTGATACGAAATGTATAAACATGTGATTTTACATTTTAATGTAAATGAGGCATTAGAAAATACACATTTTAATATAAAATGCATTTGCATTTGATTTTACACTCTTAATGAAAAGGGTGCATTATAAATATAAACATTTTATTCTAAAGACATATATACATGTAATTCACATTTTTAATGATAATTAGAATTCATTAAAAAGAATGAATTTGGAAAATGTATATTTTTATACATTGAAAGGAATGAATTAGTAATGAACATTTTTGTCACTTCAGAAAAATGAATTAGAAAATATTCACTTTCGCCACTTTGAAAGAATGAAGTAAAAATGGATATTTTTGCCACTTTAAAAGAATGAAAGTTAATATCTTTATTGTCGATTCGTTACAATAAAAAGATCATATGTTAAAAATATAATATTAGCGATGGCATGAAATATCTGTCTGTGATGTTGAAATGTTTGATGTGTTAGCTAAAATGCTAGTTTATTCAAAATTGGATATTACACTTCCATTTACAAGTTACCCGACTTGTTTATGTGATTGGGACGATAATTTTCACACATCGCCCAAGTGCACAAATGAATTATTATTTCTTCATGGATGAAACCCCATACGGGTATCGGGATGATATTGGATGCACACTAATCCCAATATTTAGTTATCTGTCAATCGATGGATTGACAGTCTGTGATGAGCGTCAGTTATTTACTTTAATGCTCACACAGTTATAGATTCCATTTTGGTCGTCATTTGGATGTTTGATAATTATTTATCATGATTGTTGATTCCATACAAATTATATGGTTGTCGGTTGAGTCACATTCCAATAAAGAATGTTCTAGGAAAAAATATTTTAGAGAAAATATATTTTGAAAAGAATATTTTAGAAAAAGAATATATTCCGAGAAAATATATTTTTATTGAAATAAACTAGTTATTAATTAGAATAAATCATAAAATTTAGATTTAATGAGTTTTTCAATTTGTTAAGATTTAATTGAAGTTAAATTAAATAAATTAGATTTTGGGTTGTCGTGAATAGCGTCTTAAATAACACTGTTCTTAAAACCCATATGAAAAGAATAATCTTTTAATTTAGATTATTAAAGTTTTGATTTAGTAATTAAAATAAGATAAAGTGTGAGTCAGGTTTATTGTGAACTGTGTTTCTAAGCGACATTTGTTCTTTAACCCAACTGACGGCGAAAATTTGATTTGGAATTTATAAATCTTTTATTAAGATTTAAATAGAAAACTTCCAAAAGTAAAGTTTTCCAATTTAATACATTAAATTGATATTGAATAGGATTTGAATTAATTATAACCGAGATATGCTTCTGTAAAAGAAGGCCGATACTACATATGGAATTTAAGAGGCTTTGCCGTTATTCCATTCATATTATTGGTCGGATACAGAAATTTTTAACGATTATATATTGATTTGTTTTCAGTGAAGATTCCATATTTTATGGAAGACGAATTTGGGTTTACCGTGAACAATGTTTTAAATGACATTAGTTCTTTAACCCAGTTAAAGATAAGATAAATTTCTTAAATTTAAATAATCATTGAATAATGATTTTTGTTTCTAAAACTAAATTAGGGGTTTAATAAATCTTTAAAATTTAAGAATGATTTAGAGAGTTTATCTTTGATAGAATAATTTGAATAATTTATTTAAAAGAATATTCTGAATTGGAATGAGGCGTTGGATGTGTTTTTATAATACTTGATTTTTAATTATATAACAAAATAATAATACGTGAGTTATTCGGAAAGACCGGGTTTAACCCATTCCGAATAATTTCTATGACGATGAAGAGTCGAAGATGAAGACGGTGGTTGAAGACCGACGATCTTCACATCGAATGGATGTGTTGCTACTGAGACCCTTGATGGGAGTAGCTACCTTGAAGGGGCTTCAGTGGTGGTCGTCCGGACTATTGTTGATTGTTCGGATTTGGTTTTCGCTCAGACCCAGAGCATAAGCTAATAAATGAATGCGTGTCTGACATTGGATTTCGTTCTGTGTGAATTAAATCAATTTCTGTTAATGTATGTCTGTTTGGTGGTGGAGGATTTATTCTCTACTTAATACCCTGGTATATATTAATAGTGATTGATCGCATGGCGTGAATTGTCAATGTGGCACGCCAAGATGCATATGATCAAGGCTTTTGTTGAAAAGCAGGGCCTTGTGGGATGATGAAAGCATAGCCTATTACGGCATAGCTTTGTGTATATCGTGACTTCGCGAGCCTCACACCCCGGTATGTGTCAAAAACGGGATATGGACCTTAGGGAGTGCACACGTTTCTTTCTAGCTAGTGGTAGTGTCAGTGCTTTAACACGGCCTGGCATTTTACTTATGTGGATGATGGATTTTGAGGCGCCTCGGATTTTTATAGGCCGATAGTGGTCATATTATAGGTTCAAAGGAACTGGGAAACGTGTGTTCAGGCATAACTAATCCACTGCCAATAGGCGGGGACCGGCCCTACCGCATCCAAGGGTTGCCCATAGGTGTGATCCTGAGGCATTTGCTAGAGTGTCTCGAATCGGAGAGGAGCTTGCCCCTAGCCTTGATTCATGATGGAAACCCAACTTTCGATACGACCATGCAGTTTTGATTGTAGAACTAGTATGGCGACATGATATGCCAAACATGATATATGGTACCCATGCTGTCTATGATTGATACATTATGATTGAAATTGTTTTTGAAACATATATACACTAATAATAATATCAAAATCCGTTTTTATCGTATCAAGCATTTTTGACCATTATAAGGTAAAACTCTATCCTCCGGTTTGCGTTGCATTGTGTGATGGGACATGAGTCTTATAATGGTTTCATTTTTCTAAAAAGCATTGCGTTGTTTAACGTTTTTACTTTATTTTATGCACTGGCAATCCAATGGAGTAAACCCGTTCCGCGTTAGCGGCGTGGTCCTGTGATTATCCTTATTATTTAATAGGATAAGTAAGATTTCTCATACCAGTCCCATGACTCACCTGTAGTTTGTTTCACTGGAAAACTCGGGTGCCCTTATTTTCCACATGGCCAGTCGAGTAGTTTTTGCAGATATATTTACAGGATCCTGCCTTACAGCTGAAGCGGTATTCGGAAAGCTCTGTTTCCGTTTATTCCTTTCAGTTGTATATTTGTAATATTTTTCCGCTGCTATTTAAATGTAATTTAAAACTCTGATATTATTGTATTTCTATTTTTGTAATAAGTATTCATACTCTGTTACATTCTTGTACTCTGATGTAATTGTTGTAATCAGCAATAAAATGTTCTTCAGTTTGTGTTCTATTGTGTGTTGTTCTCAAAGCAATCCAGGCTTTCCTTTACTGGGAAGTTCAGGACGTTTAAGTTGGTATCAGAGCTTTGGTTTACAGAGCTCGAGTACAAGACACATTAGAACCGAACGATAGAACTCATCAGGGATTGGATTAGTAATATACATTAAGAATAACTCGTTAGAGATAGGATCAGTAGTATCCTAGAACGAGTGTGAAGAGTATTAATTTCTCTAAAATAAAAATGAAAATTTAGTTTTGAAAATTTTATCTTAAAATACGTATTTGAGTATATTATATTTTTATGTGGACAATCGAGTATATAAAGGTTTTGAATATACGAGTAATTAACGGATATTCGAAGTTTTAATATACTGGATAGATATAGAATCACACTCTAGTCGCCCGGAGATAATTCTGATGATCGGTGCACCATCACCAGTATTTATGTTCGAGTTTCGAAAGTGGAATTTCTATATATTTCCATTGACTGGTATGAGAACCAACACTTAGTAAGAACACATTGCTATGATTTGCACTAAAAATATGATTTTTGACTATATATAAAGTTATATATATTTGAAAAATTAATCACCTAATTGATTGCTAGTTGTGATGTTTGATAATTAGTTTCACTAATTAAAATATTAGAATGATAATTAATTGAGACCAATAAATAAAATCTAGTTGAGTTGGTTAATTAAACAACTTTTAGCTTCGTTCCTTTTCGAGAACAAAAAGATTTTAAGTGGGGGCGATTGTAACGACCCGGAATTTTGGGGTCAATTTAAAATTTTTATTTTAGGAATTTTAATGGAATTTAATATTTAAAATAATTTATTTTAAATAAGAACGACTAAAAATTTGCTTTAAAATTAATAAATTTAGCTCAAATATAAAAAGGAGTTTAAAACAGCGCTGCAGTTTGAAAATTTGAATTTGAACTTTGACTGACTGTACATGATTCATTTAAATCAGAATTGAGCGAAACCAGAAATATTTAAATCTGTTTAATCATATCTTTCCAACGAATCTGAAAAACTGAAATTCGGTTTTAAAAATCAGAAGTTATGGCCAATTCTATTTTTAGAAAAGTCGTCGTAAAATTTATATTTATATATATATATATATATATATTATATAGGGCCCGAAAAGCTACTTTTCACATATGAAGGAATTTCGACTCGAAACCACTTCCATTGAGTTCGGAATGACGTTCCTGCATTGAAAAACAGTAAATACTTATATATTTTGAGTTTCGGAGTTTATTTGTTTAAAAATGTATTTTTAATATTAAATATATTGGCCGTAAAAATAATCATTTTTCAAACGACCTCGGTTTTCGACGAAACCACTTTTGTTTGAACCGGAATGTCAAATTATTGCTAAGTTTCAATTTTCATAATTTTTCGAATTAATATGTGAGCATGGCAAAGGAAAATGTGTTTTATCAGTTTTGGTCAAATTTAATCAGCTTAAAAATAGCCATTTTTCAAACGTTCTCAAAATTCGACGAAATTAGTCTCGTTAGAACCGTATCGTCAAAACATAACTAGAAATAATTATTCTGTAATTTTTAGAGTTTGTATGTGGCCCCGGTAATTTAAAATGTACGTTTGAATTTAATAATTAAATGATTTATAACCAAATTTAAAGGAAAACATATTGTAACAACCGAATTAGGTTACGAAACATATTCCATTGCGTCCGGAGCGTGGGTATTTACCTAGGGACATTTTCTGTTGGGCTGGAATTGGAGCTAGAATAGGCTAACGGGCTGAAACTAGTAATTAAGAAATTATATATTATTATATTATTCATAACTTAAACAAATGAAAACCTAATTCCCTAATCAATACAACAGCCACCATCTCTTGAAATCAATGGCCCTCCTCGTTCAAAACATAATCCTTTATTTCCTCCCAAACCAATCAGAATTAGCTAGTGGTTAATACATGAAATCGATCATCTAAGTGAGAGCTCAAAAACCGACGGTTGTGATGAGGTTTTGTTCACTGTAGGGACCCGAATTGGAGCAGGAAGTGGTGGGTGTTAGGTGCGGATTCAGCGGTGTGGGGTCCACCGAGTTGGACGGCGTCCTGGGCGTGGGGGGAGTCGCGGTCGGCGGTTCGGGTGGTGGTGGCGGATCAAGGTCCGGTGACCTCTAGTGAAGCGGCGCCAAAGTTTTCATAGAAGATGATGGGTTTCACTGAACAGGAATCCATGTGAAGAAGAAGAAGGAAGCAGCGGCCTGAAATAATTAGTGTATAATCCTTTTTAATAATTAAGTATTTAATTATCTCAAATGAAATTAACACTAAAATAATCGTAACTTATTCATACAAGGTCGAAACTCGATGATTTAAGATCCGTTGGAATCGTCTTTCCAAGATCTACAACATGACACTGACTAGAGCTGAAATCAATCACTTTGAAATTTCAGCAAAATTTGAGCATGAACAATTTCTAGGTGAGAAATCTATTTTATTTCTTCCCTTTATTATTGAAAATAAATTCCCAAATTATTGTTAAAAAAATTGCAGTTAATTTATACTGTTATGATTCTGTGTTAGTTGTAAATACACATCTGTTTGTTTGATTTAGATTGTGGCGATAGAATTGTTACATTTCTGTTGATTAGAATTAGATTGAACAAATTTATTATTTTGTTCATTTTATGGTTAAAATTAACTTTCCTGTTAATTTTAATTAGACTAAACAAAATTATCATTTTGTTTGTTGTACTATTAGAATTGAAACAAAAATTCATTTTTGTTAGAGAATAGAATTTACATTTTATGTAAAGATGACATTAAAAATAGAATTTACACTTTATGTAAATAGGAAATAAGAAAGAAGAAAGAAAAATAATAGTATTTACATTTTATGTAAAAAGTGATATTAAAACTAGAAATTACATTTTCTTTGTAAAATGTGGCATTAAAGAGTGATTGACATTTCCATTGTAAAATGTGACATTATAGAAAAATTAACATTTTATTTGAAAATATTATATATATATATATATATATAAGATAAATATTTTTATACACTAAAAGAACGATATCTTTGTGTTAAACTTGTTTAGTGAACACAATTCACATTTTGTTAATATTAAAAAGGATTTTAACAAAATTCACATGTTGTTAACATTTTTTATTTTTCTGTATATTAAGAATGAATTAGAAAAATTATCATATTTTTTTTCAAGTAGAATATGATGACATTAAAAATCTACCTTTTATTGTAAAATAGAATACTAGAGAGATGTTCATATTTGACAAAGCAAAATATGTTAACATTTAAATCGTATATTCAAAGAAAGGGTTACATTTTCGTGTAGCAAAAGAAATAAAAGATTTCATCTCTATGTGATATTAGAAATATTCATTTTGTCCGTTAGAATGAATTCCACCAAATATTCATTTTTGTGTCAAAGAATGATTAGTGAAAGTGACAACAACCTTTTTATTTTGAAATATGTTATGCAAATAGTGATAATAACATTTTTGAACTGACATTTGTTTGTAAATAAATATCTACATTATGTTTACATTAAAAGGATTTGTTTAAAAATTGCATTCATGTTTACATTAAAAGTATTTGTTTAAAATGAACATTTTGATTTCATTAAAAAGGGATTAGTTAAAATGAACATTTTGATTTCATTAAAAAGGGATTAGTTAAAATGAACATTTTGATTTCATTAAAAAGGATATGACAAAATCCATATTTTGTTTACATAAAAAGAGAATTAGACAAGTTGTCATTTGTTTACATAAAAAGAGAATTAGACAAGTTGTCATTTGGTTTACATAAAAAGAAATAGACAAATTTTCATTTTGTTTACATAAGAAGAATTAGGCAAAACCAAATTGTCATTTTGTTAATTAATAAAAGAATAATGTTATTTTTGTTGCATTAATATAGAATAACACTTTTTTTACAACATGTGTATTAAAATAAAACCACCATTATTGTTAGAAATGTTATGTTGGAATTATAACATCATTTTGATACGAAATGTATAAACATGTGATTTTACATTTTAATGTAAATGAGGCATTAGAAAATACACATTTTGATATAAAATGCATTTGCATTTGATTTTACACTCTTAATGAAAAGGGTACATTATAAATATAAACATTTTATTCTAAAGAAGTATTTACATGTAATTCACATTTTTAATGATAATTAGAATTCATTAAAAAGAATGAATTTGGAAAATGTATATTTTTATACATTGAAAGGAATGAATTAGTAATGGACATTTTTGTCACTTTAGAAAAATGAATTAGAAAATATTCACTTTCGCCACTTTGAAAGAATGAAGTAAAAATGGATATATTTGCCACTTTAAAAGAATGAAAGTTAATATCTTTATTGTTGATTCGTTACAATAAAAAGATCATATGTTAAAAATATGATATTAGCGATGGCCTGAAATATATGTCTGTGATGTTGAAATGTTTGATGTGTTAGGTAAAATGCTACTTTATTCAAAATTGGATATTACACTCCCATTTACAAGTTACCGGACTTGTTTATGTGATTAGGACAATAATTTTCACACATCGCACAAGTGCACAAATGAATTATTATTGCTAGATGGATGAAACCCCACACGGGTATTGGCATGATATTGGATACACACTAATCCCAATATTTAGTTATCTGTCAATCGATGGATTGACAGTCTGTGATGAGCGTCAGTTATTTACTTTAATGCTCACACAATTATAGATTCCACTTTGGTCGTCATTTGGATGTTTGATAATTATTTATCATGATTGTTGATTCCATACAAATTATATGGTTGTCGGGTGAGTCACATTCCAATAAAGAATGTTCTAGGAAAAAATATTTTAGAGAAAATATATTTTGAAAAGAATATTTTAGAAAAAGAATATATTCTGAGAAAATAAATTTTTATTGAAATAAACTAGTTATTAATTAGAATAAATCATAAAATTTAGATTTAATTAGTTTTCCAGTTTGTTAAGATTTAATTGAAGTTAAATTAAATAAATTAGATTTTGGGTTGTCGTGAATAGCATCTTAAATAACACTGTTCTTAAACCCCATATGAAAAGAATAATCTTTTAATTTAGATTATTAAAGTTTTCATTTAGTAATTAAAATAAGATAAAGTGTGAGTCGGGTTTATTGTGAACTGTGTTTCTAAGCGACATTTGTTCTTTAACCCAACTGACGACGAAAATATGATTTGGAATTTATAAATCTTTTATTAAGATTTAAATAGAAAATTTCCAAAAGTAAAGTTTTCCAATTTAATACATTAAATTGGAATTGAATAGGATTTGAATTAATTATAACCGAGATATGCTTCTGTAAAAGAAGGCCGATACTACATATGGAATTTAAGAGGCTTTGCCGTTATTCCATTTATATTATTGGTCGGATACAGAAATTTATAACGATTATATCTTGATTTGTTTTCTGTGAAGATTCCATATTTTATGGAAGATGATTTTGGGTTTACCGTGAACAATGTTTTAAATGACATTAGTTCTTTAACCCAATTAAAGATAAGATAAATTTCTTAAATTTAAATAATCATTGAATAATGATTTTTGTTTCTAAAACCAAATTGGGGGTTTAATAAATCTTTAAAATTTAAGAATGATTTAGAGAGTTTATCTTTAATAGAATAATTTGAATATTTTATTTAGAAGAATATTCTGAATTAGAATGAGGCGTTGGATGTGTTTTTATAATACTTGATTTTTAATTATATAACAAAATAATAATACGTGAGCTATTCGGAAAGACCGGGTTTAACCCATTCTGTAACAACCCATAAAATGCGAGCCAGTTTGAAATTTTTATTTTGGCAATTTTAGTGAATTTTGAATATTTAAAATAGATTATTTTAAATAATAGCAAACGAAAAATTTATTTTGAATATAATTCGACGTATATATTATATACGTCGTCGTTAGAATATAAATAATTATTTATAATTATAAATAGAATTGAAAATGGCGCGGTAGTTCGATAATTCGATTTCAAACTTCAATTGAATGTACCGGGTGCAAAATAATCCGGATTTTAGTGAAACCAAAAATAATGGGATCTAATTGTGAATATCTTTCCAACGAATCCGAAAAATCAAGATTTCATAGCGGGGATCGAAAGATATGTCCAGTTGAAAATTCTGAATAGTCGCTATGGAATTCAGGCCCTTAAAAATGGACATTTTGCAAACGACCTCGGATTTCGACGAAACCACTTTTGTTGGATCCGCAGTGTCAAATTATTGCTAGGTTTCAAATTTCATAATTTTTCGAATCAATATGTGAGCATGGAAAAGGAAAACGCGTTTGACCAGTTTCAGTTGATTTTAATCGACTGGGAATTGGCCATTTTTCAGACGGTCTCAGAATTCGACGAAATTAGTTTTGTTAGGACCGTATCGTTAATACGAAGCTAGAAAATATTTTTCAGGAATTTTTAAAGTTCGTATGTGACCCCGGTAATTTGAAATGTACGTATAAAATTCGATATAGTGAATTAAATGTAAATCCGACGGAAACTGATCGAAACGATCAAATCAGCTTGCAATACATGTCCCATTGTGTTCGGAATGGGGGCGAAACGCTATGGACGACAGGCGGTGGGCCTCGTTTCGAGGTCGTAGGTAAAAGTCAACTTTATGCAATTAAATTAATTAATAAAATAAAATAAAATAAAAAATATATTTCACTCCCCTTTTTCTTTCTGGCCCCCCCCTATTCCTTCTTTCGATTCAGAAAAAAAAAAAGAAGAAAAAAACGATGGATCTGTCGTTGAACTGCCGGAAGCCCTCCACCGCCGCCCTCGTCTCGCGCCTCCTCCCCTTCTTCTTCTCCGACGATCGCGCCACCCACCAGTGACGCCCCTGCGTCGATTGACAACACGCCGAGACCCCGACACCGCATCCCCAGCCTCCACCAGGACCGCCGCGTCCAAGCCCCAGCCTTAGCCACCGCCGCCAGAGGCCAAACTCCCCCTCTCTGTAAGTCCTTTTTATTTATTAGTTTATTTTATTTTTATTTTATATAAATAGGATTTATAAACTGATTTTTTTTTTTAGGATTTATAAACTGATTTTTTTTTAGGATTTATAAACTGATTTTTTATAGGATTTAAAAACTGATTTTTTTTAGGATTTTTAAACTTTTTTTTTGTATTTTAAACTGAATTTTCTAAGAGGTTTAAAAACCGATTTTTTTTTTTTGAAAAGAGATTAAACTGATTTTTGAAAAGGTTTTAACTTTAAAAAGAAAATGGTTTGAACTTTAAATAGAAAAGTTTTAAACTTTAAAAAGAAAAAGATTTGATCTTTAAAATAGAAAAGACGGAATTTTTATTAAGTAAAAGATGTAAGATATGATTTTTATATTTTTAAAAGCAATAAAAATATAATTTTTACATCATAGGAATATTAAAAATATAATCTTTATATTAGAAAAATAATCTTTATATATTGAATAGCGAAGTCAAAATGGGATTTTTATATATTGAACTTCGAAGTCAAAATATGATTTTTATATATTGAACTTCGAAATAGAAATATGATTTTTATATATTGAACTTCGAAATAAAAATATGATTTTTATATATTGAACTTCAAAATAAAAATAAGATTTTTATATATTGAACTTCGAAATAAAAATATGATTTTTATATATTGAACTTCGAAATAAAAATGTGATTTTTATATATTGAACTTCGAATTAAAAATGTGATTTTTATATATTGAACTTCGAATTAAAAATGCGATTTTTATATATTGAACTTCGAATTAAAAATGTGATTTTTATATATTGAACTTCGAATTAAAAATGCGATTTTTATATATTGAACTTCGAATTAAAAATGTGATTTTTATATATTGAACTTCGAAATAAAAATTCGATTTTTATATATTGAATAACAAAGTAAAAATCCGATTTTTATATATGTAGTGGCTACGGTCAACGAAGGTGAAAAAAAGGCGAAACGACGAAGATTTCCTGCATTAGAAGTGCCGTGGAGCTAGGATAGCTATCGGTGAGAATTTCTCACTCTTCAATTTCATTTTCTAGTTATATGTATATATACTAGGATGCAGACGGTGCTTAGTAGCACCCGACACAATCGTCCACAGACCATGGACTTGTTTGTTTGGTTGCATAGATTAGATAGATGATTTGATTTGAAATTGAATTGTTTGGTGAGATGAATGGATTTGATTGATGTGTGAATGGCGTGGGCCTTCACTAGACCGGGGATAAGGCTAGGCCTCGTCCCGTTTCTAGTATCGTGCCGTTATGCCGCCGAAATTTTCTAAAATATGTTAGAAAAATAAAAATATCATTTTATTTAAAGAATGAACTGAATAGAAATTCATATGTTGGAATAAAATGTTTTTATCGTTAAAAATATAATTTTTAACGTGAATGTGAATAAATAAATATTCATTTACAAACCAGACGGTTTGTTTATGTACACCTATTTGAAGGACATTGATTGGGTCGATAAATTTTACACATCGCCCAACTGCACAGATAAAATATGCGTTTGATTGTTTGAAACCCCACACAGGTGTTGGGATGAAATTTGAAGTTCACTCATCCTGATTGATTAAATATGTCGATCGATTGATTGATAGGCTGTTGTGAGCGTCGAATATCTATATTTGATGCTTATACAGTGTAGTGCACTTTGGTTGATGGTTGATTATTTTTCAATGCTATTATACATGTGTTGTATGAAAATCCATATAATTAACTTTATATGGTAATTGATTGGGCCTCATTCCAATTTGAAAAAAATAAGAATATTATAAAATAAAGGTTCATGTGTTGACAGTACTCATCCGTTGAGATTGGTCATGTGTTGAACGAAATATTTTGATAGTAACAACTATTTTGAAAAAGAAATATTTGAAATAGAATATTTGAAAATAGAAATTTATGGAGCCGTGTTGATTAGATTGACGCCATTTTTACGTGAACGATATTTATATCGATTTTATTCATTTTGAAATGAATTGAATTGAAAACGATTTCGAAATGAATGGAATTGAGAACGATTTCGAAATGAATTGAATTGAAAACGATTTCGAAATGAATTGAATTGAAAACGATTTCGAAATGAATTGAATTGAAAACGATTTCGAAATGAATTGAATTAAAAACGATTTCGAAATGAATTGAATTGAAAACGAATTCAAATTGAATTGAAAGCGAATTGAAATGAATTCAAATTGAATTGAAATTTGAATTGAATAGAAATGAATTTTAAAACGAATGTATAAAGAAGAATTCAATTTTGATTTGAATTGAAAAGAAAGTTGAAATTGCTTTTGAAACGATTTTAAAACTATTTATATAATTCGTTTTAAATAGAAATCGACGAAATATATATTATATATATTATATATATAATATAATGGCCTGAATAGAACGCGCCGCGCCGCGGCAGTTCGCGAATTTCGACCATTTATTTCAAACGGACATTACGGGAGATCCGTCCGTCGGATTCTCCTAAAACCGGAACCGTTGGGTTCGTATCGAAAAGAGCTTTCTAACGAATATTAGAAATTTGAAATCTAACGGTTGGATTTGGAATCATGTCCAAATCAAATTTGAAAAAGGTCGCTGTAAGTGCAGTTCGATGGCCGTTGTTGGAAATCGACTGTACGGGCCTTGATAAAATTATTAAAAATAGTAATAATTTGTGTAAAATCATAAGAAATGATTTAGAAAGTATTGGGATGAAAAACTCCATATTTGAAAGGATAAAAATAGATTTTTATCGAAATGAACTAGTTTTGAACTAGAATTATAATTCTATTTATTTTTAAATAAATAAATTGAATTTAAAAAGGGTTTTAAAAATAACCAGAATTTCCAATGATTGTATTGGAGTGGATTTGAATCGAAATTGTCTTCGGAATATTTCGATGTTGGAATTCGTGATTATACAGGTGTTGTTATGGAAATTTGAAAGATATATATTTATATCGTTATTTCCAATACGACATTTGTTAGTCGTAGAATTTGATATTGAATATAAGCCGATATATTTTCTATTCAGAGCCTTGTATTGAATATCGAATGTGATTTGGGTTTGTCGTGAATGGTGTCTTCACTAACACTGTTCTTGAACCCAGTTGAGAAAAGATTAAATCTTTTTAATTAGATTTAATGAAGTGTACCAATTAAACAATATTTAATTGGAATTGAATTGGTATTGATTTTTGGGTTTATCGTGAACAGTGTTTTAAATAACACTCGTTCTTTAACCCGATAATTAATGAATGTGATTTTGGGTTTATCGTGAACCGTGTTTTAAATGACACTGATTCTTTAACCCAGTCGAAGAATAAAACTAAGCAGAGTTTTAATGAATCTTTAATTAGATTGAAATGATCGAAAATGGAGTATCACCAGTTTTGCTCCAGGCGATAGTTAAATCTTTAATTAGATTTGAACGTGAAATGGTAATTGAACTTACCGATAACACTGTGGTGTTAGATATGAAGTATTACCAGTTTTACTTCATGGGACGATTAGGTTGGGATGGGGAAATTAAAATAAATAATTACTTCGGTAAGGTTCGCTAATCCCGACTAGTTTGAATTGAAATTCAAAAATAGAATAAAGAATAAATTCAAGGAATTTATCTTGGATAAAATTAATGGGAACCTTTCCCTATGAATGTGAAATTAGAAACTAACTGTCGGTTAGCTAAGCAGAATGGTTTTCTGGATATTGATCTGATGTTGGTTTCGGCCTTCGGGGTTAATATTTGGGGAATTATTCTCTTGATTAATTTACGGTTAGTGACTAATGAATTGGAATGAGGCGTATGTTGTGTTTTTGTAACACTTTTATAATATATACGCGAGTTATTCAGAAAGACCGGGTCTATCCCATTCTGAATAACTGATTCGACGTGGTGTCGAAGATGAAGACGGTGGTCGAAGACCAAAAGTCTTCATGTCGTTTGGGTGATTACTGATGATCTTGATTAGGCTGTACACCCAAGAAGATGGAAACAGTTAGTGATCGTCCAGACGTACTTGGAGATCGATGGATATGCGGGGTACTAGGTGCCTCCGGTTTCGTTCAGACCCAGAACGGACTTGTAAATGGACTGCGTGTCTGACATTGGATTTTAGTCTGTGTGATTGATCTCTATTAAATATATATCTGTTTGGCGGCGGAGAATTTATTCTCTTGCTTAACGCCCTTCTCTGAGACGTACGAGCTCAGGGGTTATATATTGATGGATATCAAGCGCATGGAGTGTATTGCCTGTGTGGCATGCCTAAGTGGCAATTGATCGAGGCTTCTGTTGAAAAGCAAAGTCTTGTGGTGATGATCAAAGCACGGCCTTTGTGGCGTAGCTTTGTGTAACGTTTGCTTCGCGAGTTTAACACCCGGTATGAACCAAAAACGGGAGAGGACGTCAGGGAGGGCATGCGTTTCTTTCTAGCTAGAAGTGGCGTCAGTGGTTTTACACGCCCTGACGAGTTTGACTTATGTGGTTGTTGCTGTTGCGAGGCGCCTCGGATTG
The DNA here is from genome assembly GCA_030737875.1 of Allium sativum. Classification (NCBI taxonomy): domain Eukaryota; kingdom Viridiplantae; phylum Streptophyta; class Magnoliopsida; order Asparagales; family Amaryllidaceae; genus Allium; species Allium sativum. The sequence continues at coordinate 335,687,117 of CM060926.1, forward strand.
ATCGGTCGTTCTCGAACCGATGGAGTCATTTAGTTGGCTCGTTTACGCCCCATAGGGCGGGGAAATGCATGTTCAGGGTTTAAGTTTAATCCACATCGGTGGACCGGCCCTGAGGATCCAAGGGTCACTCGAGCTCTGATCCTGAGGGGCGGGCTAGAGCGTCTCGAATCGGTTGAGGACTATCTTTTGCCTCGGTTCATAGACGGAAATCAAATTTCCAAATACGTGACATATGCGGTTTTATTTGTAAACCTATATATGGCGACATAGTGGCATGGGACGCTCATGTCGCCTATGATTGATACTTATGATTTGAAGTTGTTTTATACACTATGCACTTATTATAGTATCAATTGATTTGTTTTAAAACGTATCAAGCATTCTTTGGCTGTTATAAGGGAAAACCCTATCCCCCGGCTTGCGTTGCATTGTGTGATAGGACCTGGGTCTTATAACAGCTTCATTTTTCTTTATTTAGCATTGCGCTGTTGGTTTTATGCACCGGTATTCTTGGGAGGACACCCGTTCCGTGTTATACGGCGTGGTCCCTTGATTTACCTAGCTTTTAAAATAAAGATTAATAACTGTTTTAGTTCTCACACCAGTCCCATGACTGACCTGGAGTTTATTGTTTTAACCTAAACTCTGGGTGCCCCTATTTTGATATGTGCAGCTAGTAGTTTTGGTTTTGCAGATTTTTATTCACAGGATCCTGGTTTACAGCTGGAATGATATCCGGAAATCTTTGTATCCGTATATCTCTTCTAGTTGTGTATTGTATTATTTTCCGCTGCTATGTATTTAAATGTAATTTAAATCTCTGATATTTCTGTGTAATATTCATTTATACTCTGTATATTCCTGTAATCTGATGCATTGTTGTGATATACAGTGAAATGTTCTTTTATATGCGTTCTGTTGTGGTTTGTTCTCGAACTATCCGACGCTTTCCTTTATGGGGAAGTTACGGGTTTTCACAGTTGGTATCAGAGCTTTGGTTTACAAAGCAGAGAACAAGGCACATTAGAACCATACGAAAGAATTCATCAGATATTGGATTAGTAATATCCAATTAGAATGACTCGTTAGAGATGGGATCAGTAGTATCCTAGGACGAGTGTGAAGAGTATATTTTTAAAATGAAAACAATTTTTGTTTTGAAAATTTAAATCAATTATTCATATTTGATTATCTATTTATATTGATTAGGACAGTCCAGTATACAAAGATTTTGCATATACGCCTTGCAAACGTGTATTTGAAATTTTAATATACTGGATAGATATAGAATTACCCTCTAATCGCCCGGAGATGATTTTGATGATGGAGCTCCATCATTAGAATTTATATTCGAATGACGAACGTGTAATATCTATATATCTCCTATTGACTGGTGTGAGAACCAAAATTAGATAGGGCCTATTGTTGGGATTTGGCATCAAAAATCTGATTTTTGACTATGTATCAAAGTTATGAATTTGAAACTCTAATTCACTAATTGATTGATGTTTGTGTTGTTTGTTTATTTGGTCGATAATTTTTAACCATTTGGCCTAATTATATCAAATAATGAATTGTATTGAAATTTGGTCGCATTTGTTTGCATATACATATATATCATTGAACAGGTCATAGCAAGGAGGCTAGAGCAGAGAATAAAATTTGTTTGCCCGACAAATAGGTACATGTTTACTACATAATTTACTGTTTTGTTTGGGTGATGATGATTTTATGAGCCTATTGGCTAGCCGCTTGGCTTTTTCTTTTTCTTTTTGAGATCTGAAGGACCGGGGAAGCTATTTGAAATTCCCCGATGCTCCCGGTGCAGGGGAGGTTATGGCGAAATTTTTCAAAAATTTAGGGTGTTAGCCAAATTTTTGAAATTTTGGAAATTCTCAGAAACTGAAAAGTTGGAGAATGGAAGCCAGATCGAACATAGTGTAGAATAATCAAACCACTTTCGACTTTGTTCCTTTTCGGGGACGAAAAATTTTAAGTGGGGGAGATTGTAACAACCCGTAAAATGCGAGCCAGTTTGAAATTTTTATTTTGGCAATTTTAGTGAATTTTGAATATTTAAAATAGATTATTTTAAATAATAGCAAACGAAAAATTTATTTTGAATATAATTCGACGTATATATTATATACGTCGTCGTTAGAATATAAATAATTATTTATAATTATAAATAGAATTGAAAATGGCGTGGTAGTTCGATAATTCGATTTCAAACTTCAATTGAATGTACCGGGTGCAAAATAATCCGGATTTTAGTGAAACCAAAAATAATGGGATCTAATTGTGAATATCTTTCCAACGAATCCGAAAAATCAAGATTTCATAGCGGGGATCGAAAGATATGTCCAGTTGAAAATTCTGAATAGTCGCTATGGAATTCAGGCCCTTAAAAATGGACATTTTGCAAACGACCTCGGATTTCGACGAAACCACTTTTGTTGGATCCGCAGTGTCAAATTATTGCTAGGTTTCAAATTTCATAATTTTTCGAATCAATATGTGAGCGTGGAAAAGGAAAACGCGTTTGACCAGTTTCAGTTGATTTTAATCGACTGGGAATTGGCCATTTTTCAGACGGTCTCAGAATTCGACGAAACTAGTTTTGTTAGGACCGTATCATCAATACGAAGCTAGAAAATATTTTTCAGGAATTTTTAAAGTTCGAATGTGACCCCGGTAATTTGAAATGTACGTATAAAATTCAATATAGTGAATTAAATGTAAATCCGACGGAAACTGATCGAAACGATCAAATCAGCTTGCGATACATGTCCCATTGTGTTCGGAATGGGGGCGAAACGCTATGGACGACAGGCGGTGGGCCTCGTTTCGAGGTCGTAGGTAAAAGTCAACTTTATGCAATTAAATTAATTAATAAAATAAAATAAAATAAAAAAATATTTCACTCCCCGTTTTCTTTCTGCCCCCCCCCCCCTATTCCTTCTTTCGATTCAGAAAAAAAAAAAAAAAAACGATGGATCCGTCATTGAACCGCCGGAAGCCCTCCACCGCCGCCCTCGTCTCGCACCTCCTCCCCTTCTTCTTCTCCGACGATCGCGCCCCCCACCAGTGACGCCCCTGCGTCGATTGACAACACGCCGAGACCCCGACACCGCATCCCCAGCCTCCACCAGGACCGCCGCGTCCAAGCCCCAGCCTTAGCCACCGCCGCCAGAGGCCAAACCCCCCCTCTCTGTAAGTCCTTTTTATTTATTAGTTTATTTTATTTTTATTTTATATAAATAGGATTTATAAACTGATTTTTTTTTTTAGGATTTATAAACTGATTTTTTTTAGGATTTATAAACTGATTTTTTATAGGATTTAAAAACTGATTTTTTTAAGGATTTTTAAACTTTTTTTTTTTGGATTTTAAACTGAATTTTCTAAGAGGTTTAAAAACCGATTTTTTTTTTTTGAAAAGAGATTAAACTGATTTTTGAAAAGGTTTTAACTTTAAAAAGAAAATGGTTTGAACTTTAAATAGAAAAGGTTTAAACTTTAAAAAGAAAAAGATTTGATCTTTAAAATAGAAAAGACGGAATTTTTATTAAGTAAAAGATGTAAGATATGATTTTTATATTTTTAAAAGCAATAAAAATATAATTTTTACATCATAGGAATATTAAAAATATAATCTTTATATTAGAAAAATAATCTTTATATATTGAATAGCGAAGTCAAAATGGGATTTTTATATATTGAACTTCGAAGTCAAAATATGATTTTTATATATTGAACTTCGAAATAAAAATATGATTTTTATATATTGAACTTCGAAATAAAAATATGATTTTTATATATTGAACTTCGAAATAAAAATATGATTTTTATATATTGAACTTCGAAATAAAAATGTGATTTTTATATATTGAACTTCGAAATAAAAATGTGATTTTTATATATTGAACTTCGAATTAAAAATGTGATTTTTATATATTGAACTTCGAATTAAAAATGTGATTTTTATATATTGAACTTCGAATTAAAAATGTGATTTTTATATATTGAACTTCGAATTAAAAATGCGATTTTTATATAGTGAACTTCGAATTAAAAATGTGATTTTTATATATTGAACTTCGAAATAAAAATTCGATTTTTATATATTGAATAGCAAAGTAAAAATCCGATTTTTATATATGTAGTGGCTACGGTCAACGAAGGTGACAAAAAGGCGAAACGACGAAGATTTCCTGCATTAGAAGTGCCGTGGAGCTAGGATAGCTATCGGTGAGAATTTCTCACTCTTCAATTTCATTTTCTAGTTATATGTATATATACTAGGATGCAGACGGTGCTTAGTAGCACCCGACACAATCGTCCACAGACCATGGACTTGTTTGTTTGGTTGCATAGATTAGATAGATGATTTGATTTGAAATTGAATTGTTTGGTGAGATGAATGGATTTGATTGATGTGTGAATGGCGTGGGCCTTCACTAGACCGGGGATAAGGCTAGGCCTCGTCCCGTTTCTAGTATCGTGCCGTTATGCCGCCGAAATTTTCTAAAATATGTTAGAAAAATAAAAATATCATTTTATTTAAAGAATGAACTGAATAGAAATTCATATGTTGGAATAAAATGTTTTTATCGTTAAAAATATAATTTTTAACGTGAATGTGAATAAATAAATATTCATTTACAAACCAGACGGTTTGTTTATGTACACCTATTTGAAGGACATTGATTGGGTCGATAAATTTTACACATCGCCCAACTGCACAGATAATATATGCGTTTGATTGTTTGAAACCCCACACGGGTGTTGGGATGAAATTTGAAGTTCACTCATCCTGATTGATTAAATATGTCGATCGATTGATTGACAGGCTGTTGTGAGCGTCGAATATCTATATTTGATGCTTATACAGTGTAGTGCACTTTGGTTGATGGTTGATTATTTTTCAATGCTATTATACATGTGTTGTACGAAAATCCATATAATTAACTTTATATGGTAATTGATTGGGCCTCATTCCAATTTGAAAAAAATAAGAATATTATAAAATAAAGGTTCATGTGTTGACAGTACTCATCCGTTGAGATTGGTCATGTGTTGAACGAAATATTTTGATAGTAACAACTATTTTGAAAAAGAAATATTTGAAATAGAATATTTGAAAATAGAAATTTAAGGAGCCGTGTTGATTAGATTGACGCCATTTTTACGTGAACGATATTTATATCGATTTTATTCATTTTGAAATGAATTGAATTGAAAACGATTTCGAAATGAATTGAATTGAAAACGATTTCGAAATGAATTGAATTGAAAACGATTTCGAAATGAATTGAATTGAAAACGATTTCGAAATGAATTGAATTGAAAACGAATTCAAATTGAATTGAAAGCGAATTGAAATGAATTCAAATTGAATTGAAATTTGAATTGAATAGAAATGAATTTTAAAACGAATGTATAAAGAAGAATTCAATTTTGATTTGAATTGAAAAGAAAGTTGAAATTGCTTTTGAAACGATTTTAAAACTATTTATATAATTCGTTTTAAATAGAAATCGACGAAATATATATTATATATATTATATATATAATATAATGGCCTGAATAGAACGCGCCGCGCCGCGGCAGTTCGCGAATTTCGAACATTTATTTCAAACGGACATTACTGGAGATCCGACCGTCGGATTCTCCTAAAACTAGAACCGTTGGGTTCGTATCGAAAAGAGCTTTCTAACGAATATTAGAAATTTGAAATCTAACGGTTGGATTTGGAATTATGTCCAAATCAAATTTGAAAAAGGTCGTTGTAAGTGCAGTTCGATGGCCGTTGTTGGAAATCGACTGTACGGGCCTTGATAAAATTATTAAAAATAGTAATAATTTGTGTAAAATCATAAGAAATGATTTAGAAAGTATTGGGATGAAAAACTCCATATTTGAAAGGATAAAAATAGATTTTTATCGAAATGAACTAGTTTTGAACTAGAATTATAATTCTATTTATTTTTAAATAAATAAATTGAATTTAAAAAGGGTTTTAAAAATAACCAGAATTTCCAATGATTGCATTGGAGTGGATTTGAATCGAAATTGTCTTCGGAATATTTCGATGTTGGAATTCGTGATTATACAGGTGTTGTTATGGAAATTTGAAAGATATATATTTATATCGTTATTTCCAATACGACATTTGTTAGTCGTAGAATTTGATATTGAATATAAGCCGATATATTTTCTATTCAGAGCCTTGTATTGAATATCGAATGTGATTTGGGTTTGTCGTGAATGGTGTCTTCACTAACACTGTTCTTGAACCCAGTTGAGAAAAGATTAAATCTTTTTAATTAGATTTAATGAAGTGTACCAATTAAACAATATTTAATTGGAATTGAATTGGTATTGATTTTTGGGTTTATCGTGAACAGTGTTTTAAATAACACTCGTTCTTTAACCCGATAATTAATGAATGTGATTTTGGGTTTATCGTGAACCGTGTTTTAAATGACACTGATTCTTTAACCCAGTCGAAGATTAAAACTAAGCAGAGTTTTAATGAATCTTTAATTAGATTGAAATGATCGAAAATGGAGTATCATCAGTTTTGCTCCAGGCGATAGTTAAATCTTTAATTAGATTTGAACGTGAAATGGTAATTGAACTTACCGATAACACTGTGGTGTTAGATATGAAGTATTACCAGTTTTACTTCATGGGATGAATAGGTTGGGATGGGGAAATTAAAATAAATAATTACTTCGGTAAGGTTCGCTAATCCCGACTAGTTTGAATTGAAATTCAAAAATAGAATAAAGAATAAATTCAAGGAATTTATCTTGGATAAAATTAATGGGAACCTTTCCCTATGAATGTGAAATTAGAAACTAACTGTCGGTTAGCTAAGCAGAATGGTTTTCTGGATATTGATCTGATGTTGGTTTCGGCCTTCGGGGTTAATATTTGGGGAATTATTCTCTTGATTAATTTACGGTTAGTGACTAATGAATTGGAATGAGGCGTATGTTGTGTTTTTGTAACACTTTTATAATATATACGCGAGTTATTCAGAAAGACCGGGTCTATCCCATTCTGAATAACTGATTCGACGTGGTGTCGAAGATGAAGACGGTGGTCAAAGACCAGAAGTCTTCACGTCGTTTGGGTGATTACTGATGATCTTGATTGGGCTGTACACCCAAGAAGATGGAAACAGTTAGTGATCGTCCAGACGTACTTGGAGATCGATGGATATGCGGGGTACTAGGTGCCTCCGGTTTCGTTCAGACCCAGAACGGACTTGTAAATGGACTGTGTGTCTGACATTGAATTTTAGTCTGTGTGATTGATCTCTATTAAATATATATCTGTTTGGCGGCGGAGAATTTATTCTCTTGCTTAACGCCCTTCTCTGAGACGTACGAGCTCAGGGGTTATATATTGATGGATATCAAGCGCATGGAGTGAATTGCCTGTGTGGCATGCCTAAGTGGCAATTGATCGAGGCTTCTGTTGAAAAGCAAAGTCTTGTGGTGATGATCAAAGCACGGCCTTTGTGGCGTAGCTTTGTGTAACGTTGGCTTCGCGAGTTTCACACCCGGTATGAACGAAAAACGGGAGAGGACGTCAGGGAGGGCATGCGTTTCTTTCTAGCTAGAAGTGGCATCAGTGGTTTTACACGCCCTGACGAGTTTGACTTATGTGGTTGTTGCTGTTGCGAGGCGCCTCGGATTGATCGGTCGTTCTCGAACCGATGGAGTCATTTAGTTGGCTCATTTACGCCCCATAGGGCGGGGAAATGCATGTTCAGGGTTTAAGTTTAATCCACATCGGTGGACCGGCCCTGAGGATCCAAGGGTCACTCGAGCTCTGATCCTGAGGGGCGGGCTAGAGCGTCTCGAATCGGTTGAGGACTATCTTTTGCCTCGGTTCATAGACGGAAATCCAATTTCCAAATACGTGACATTTGCAGTTTTATTTGTAAACCTATATATGGCGACATAGTGGCATGGGACGCTCATGTCGCCTATGATTGATACTTATGATTTGAAGTTGTTTTATACACTATGCACTTATTATAGTATCAATTGATTTGTTTTAAAACGTATCAAGCATTCTTTGGCTGTTATAAGGGAAAACCCTATCCCCCGGCTTGCGTTGCATTGTGTGATAGGACCTGGGTCTTATAACAGCTTCATTTTTCTTTATTTAGCATTGCGCTGTTGGTTTTATGCACCGGTATTCTTGGGAAGACACCCGTTCCGTGTTATACGGCGTGGTCCCTTGATTTACCTAGCTTTTAAAATAAAGATTAATAACTATTTTAGTTCTCACACCAGTCCCATGACTGACCTGGAGTTTATTGTTTTAACCTAAACTCTAGGTGCCCCTATTTTGACACGGGCAGCTAGTAGTTTTGGTTTTGCAGATTTATATTCACAGGATCCTGGTTTACAGCTGGAATGATATCCGGAAAGCTTTGTATCCGTATATCTCTTCTAGTTGTGTATTGTATTATTTTCCGCTGCTATGTATTTAAATGTAACTTAAATCTCTGATATTTCTGTGTAATATTCATTTATACTCTGTATATTCCTGTAATCTGTTGCATTGTTGTGATATACAGTGAAATGTTCTTTTACATGCGTTCTGTTGTGGTTTTTCTCGAACTATCCGACGCTTTCCTTTACGGGGAAGTTACGGGTTTTCACACATTCCGAATAATTTCTAAGACGATGAAGAGTCGAAGATGAAGACGGTGGTTGAAGATCGACGATCTTCACATCGAATGGATTTGTTGCTACTGGGACCCTTGATGGGAGTAGCTACCTTGAAGGGGCTTCAGTGGGGGTCGTCCAGACTATTGTTGATTGTTCGGATTCGGATTTCGCTTAGACCCAGAGCATAAGCTAATAAATGGATGCGTGTCTGACATTGGATTTCGTTCCGTGTGAATTAAATCGATTTCTGTTAATGTATGTCTGTTTGGTGGTGAAGGATTTATTCTCTACTTAACACCCTGGTATATATTGATAGTTATTGATCGCATGGCGTGAATTGTCAATGTGGAACGCCAAGATGCATATGATCAAGGCTTTTGTTGAAAAGCAGGGCCTTGTGGGATGATCAAAGCATAGCCTATTACGGCATAGCTTTGTGTATATCGTGACTTCGCGAGCCTCACACCCTGGTATGAGTCAAAAACGGGATATGGACCGTAGGGAGTGCACACGTTTCTTTCTAGCTAGTGGTAGTGTCAGTACTTTAACACGGCCTGGCATTTAACTTATGTGGATGATGGATTTTGAGGCGCCTTGGATTTTTATAGGCCGATAGTGGTCATATTATAGGTTCAAAGGAATCGGGAAACGTGTGTTCAAGCATAACTAATCCACGACCTTGTTGTTTTGATTGTAGAACTAGAATGGCAACATGATATATGGTACCCATGTCGTTTATGATTGATACATTACGATTGAAATTGTTTTTGAAACATATATACACTAATAATAATATCAAATTCCGTTTTTATCGTATCAAGCATTTTTGACCATTATAAGGTAAAACTCTATCCTCCGGTTTGCGTTGCATTGTGTGATGGGACATAAGTCTTATAATGGTTTCATTTTTCTAAAAAGCATTGCGTTGTTTAACGGTTTTACTTTATTTTATGCACTGGCAATCCAATGGAGTAAACCCGTTCTGCGTTAGCGGCGTGGTCCTGTGATTAGCCTTATTATTTAATAGGATAAGTAAGATTTCTCATACCAGTCCCATGACTGGCCTGTAGTTTGCTTCACTGGCAAACTCGGGTGCCCTTATTTTCAACACGGGAAGTCGAGTAGCTTTTTGTAGATATATTTACAGGATCCTGGCTTACAGCTGAAGCGGTATTCGGAAAGCTCTGTTTCCGTTTATTCCTTTCAGTTGTATATTTGTAATATTTTTCCACTGCTATTTAAATGTAATTTAAAACTCTGATTTTATTGTATTTCTATTTTTGTAATAAGTATTCATACTCTGTTACATTCTTGTACTCTGATGTAATTGTTTTAATCAACAATAAAATGTTCTTCAGTTTGTGTTCTGTTGTGTGTTGTTCTCAAAGTAATCCAGGCTTTCCTTTACTGGGAAGTTCGGGTCGTTTCATGTTTGGTCATTTTAGTTTGAATTTAATCAACTAGAAAATGACAATTTTTTAATCGGTCTCCAAATTCAACGAAATTAGTTTTGTTATGACCGTTTCGTCAAAACATAGATAGATTTATTTTTCTTTAATTTTTGGAGTCAGTATGTGGCCCTGATAATTTAAAATGTACGTTTAAATTCATAATGTATTGGTTTTTATTTTAATTTGATAAAAACCGACCGAAAAAGTTGAATTGCCTTATGAAACATATCTCATTGCGTCTGAAATGGTGGTATTTAGCTCGGAACATCATTCGTTGGGTTTGAAGCTTTAAACAAGTAAAATTACAATTAAATAATATTAAAATAAACATATATATATATATTATTTTCCCAAACCCTAGCCATTTCCTGAGCCGCCTCTTCCATTTGCGGACGATCCAAAAGCTCCTGATTTCAAAACATAAAATCCCTAAAACCGATTCGAATTAGAAGTTGCATTCAAAACAGAAATTGTAGAGCGTTGTCCGATCTTTAAAACCATATGAGTATGATCATCTATAGTGTGGTAGTCTAGGAGAAATTGAGGTGGAAAGGGGCGGCAGTTTTGGGTTGATTTCCGTCGAGGGGATGCGTCGAGTTCGACGATAGTGGTGGCTCAGGGACGCTGCGCGTAAGGCTTTCGAATGGTGAGGTCT